>OX376354.1:4715200-14715200 GCA_947369235.1 Udea olivalis
TTCAATACAGTGTGTTAGGGATAGAGGTAGCGATATTTTTAGGGCATGTTGTAATATTGCATACCTAATTTTATCGATAAAAACACCCCCATATGGGAGTCCATCTGCTCTCTTTCAGAAATCACAGCTATTGTTAGTTTTTTTGATTTTTTTCATGTTGCTGATGAAAATTATCAATATATCTGGATTTGAAAGCCCTAATAAGTAGTAAAAGCCTGTAGCCCTTGATATCATGGCGGTATCACTTCGTAGTTCGTCAGCTACCGCCCTTATTTTCTCGAGAAGCTCTTCTCGACTATTAGGGACCTCTGCATAAACCTTTTGCTTCATCCATCCCCACAAAAAATAATCTAAGGGTGTCAGATCTGGGGAACGTGCAGGCCAAGCAACTGTTCCTCCAGGTCCTATCCACAAGTGGTTATTAGAGCAACAGCATGCCTGCTAAACAGAGGTGGAAATTTCGAACAATTTTTAAATTAGATTCAATAGTGTGAAGCTTGATTGAATGTAATATTTAGCATGATTTGTGTTTAACTACTCTTATCAATTTCCCACAATGCACATTAAGAGTTCGCGCAAGGGTCATATTCAAATAACAATAACTTCCAAACTATGTGACTTAGAGCAATCAATTTGGTGTTGTTTTGTGGTTATTATTACTAGGTTTCTGTAATTTACAAAAATAATACACCTTAACCAAATATTTTTCAAAGTATGTTACGTAATAGTAAAAAAACAGTCAATTTTTAAACAAAAATCTAACATAATTTTTTTTGCCCCTGCTTCTTTTAGGTTTTTACATCGAGAATATAGTTTAATGCAAGACAAAATAATTTATTAACGCAAAAGCCTCATAAATTCCGAAGTTACTTTACTTTAAATGAGAACAATTAAGTGTGACAGCTGCTATACAAGTAGATTTTAATTAATTCGGAATAAATCTTAAAAGTAATAATGTTTATTGTACTTTTACCACAAAGTGTACCCTAAAAAGAACTTTTTTTACTTCTGTCTAATGCTATAATGAATGGAATATAGGTAGTGTTACTATTTTTGTAATTGTTTAAAGCATTCCGGCTGCTGTCTGTAATCACAAATTGGTCTAACTTAACAATGGTGTTGAATCGCGAGAAACTGTTGAGACAGGAACATTTTGGCTGAAGATGATTTGATGACGAACGCAGAGAGGAGATGTCGCTTGCTAAATGAGAAAAAAACATTAAGTTCCACTTACTTTTCTGAGCTTGGTTTTTTCCTTGGCCTTCGCAAGCTCCTCTTCTAGATATGTTCTGACGCCAATCTTGCAGTCCATGACGCAAGGGCAGTCAAAATCGCTCAGCAAGTCTTGCAGTTGCAAGTACGCTGTTGGTGATGCTGAGTTAAGGATGGTACTGTGATTCAAAACGTGGCATCCTTATTAAGCTTATACCTACGTTTATTTTTATATGATTGGTAATGTTTGTGCTTTTATGTAAATCCGAATGAATGGATGTTGAATCAGGTAGACCGTTTTTATGCTTAGTTTTAAATCAATATATACACTCATTAGTTCTTTTAATTAAAGAAAGGAACACTAAAAAAATTCAAACTTCGAGTAGGATTTGAAAACGCGTCTTCCGCAAACCGCGCGCCTGCTCTTATCACTAAGCTACCGAAATGGACGCTGGCGATTTTTTTTGTGTATTTTTATGTTGGGGCACAACGTGGACGTTTGAAACATCTGAAAGACGTATTAATTTTTACCTTCAGCGTAAGTGAAATACTTATATCATAGATAAAACCCAATTATCAATAGTTCAATTATTATTTTGAAAAGGATACGTTCTCCGTCTTCACAGGTAACTTGACCTTTGTATTCAGGAACAAATGGTCGAAGAATGTCCTTCATCAGCAACTGTAAATAAAGAAAAATAACATAATTTATTATCAAAGAGTTTATTAAAATCCATATTCAAAGTTTATTATCTTCCCATGACATTATTTAAAAAAACTTGATAAAAGAGGGAGAGTAAGCAGGCATATACACAGCATACACACATATTAGAGAATCGCAATAAATGATTGTGATTAGATTAAAAACATGTTCTACTAGCTTTCCGCCCGCGGCTTCGCCTACGTGAACTTCATCGTTACATATTATGGCCAAATTACATAAAATCCTAGCTTAGCATAAATTGTAGCCTATGTATTATTCTGATGTGTAAGCTTTCTTCGCCCGCGTTGTCGTAATATATTATGGCCAAATTACATAAAATCTTTATAAATTGTAGCCCATTTATGTTTTACTGATGTTTAAGCTGTATTACTGTAAAGTTTCATTCAAATCCGTTCAGTGGTTTTTGCGTGAAAGAGTAGGTAACAAACATACACACATACGAGTACATCCTCACAAACTTTCGCATTTATAATATTAGTAAGAAGTAAAAATGGTAAAAAATGTCCTAACTGGTCTTTTGCAAAAAAATATGCTTCAAAGTAGTACGTGTCCGATGAAAATAGTAGCAGCGTCACTTATTTATGTCTACAAACATATGTTTTTAAGACTGAAGAGGAACGGCGCAGTTAGTATGTTTATTTAAGTAACGCATCAAAGTCAATGGCATTAGTTAAAAATAATATTTGCAAAAAATATGGATTTCTAAAGAGTTTAGCCACCAAAAATATGTATTTGTCGGATTTCAGCCTGTGTGTTAGCTCTAGTAGGAGCTCAGCAAATCTTCGAGAAAGGCCTATGTTTAGTTGTGTATTATTATAACTAAAAATGACATTTAAATGAATTGTGTTTGAAACAATGTTTTGTTGCGTTGCTCTTTACAATGTTGCGGACAGTAGACAAAATTAACATTTAAAGCAGTAACATTTTACACATATTACGCTGCTTCTTAGATAGATAATTAAATAGATATGCATCTGACAATGTGTATTATCACATGTCATTTTAATAGCAACATAGGAAAGATCTCACGACCAACAATATGGGCCTGGACCTCGAACGCTTTCCATCAGGTGGCAATATTGACGTGCAATATAAAAAAAAAACTCTAAAAGCTGCTTCATGATTCTGTAAGAAACTTGAACGATGCCATAGTTTCGTTTCGATAGTTATATTGTCAGGGGCCGTATTACAATCTTCTGCCACTATCGCAGCGTGACCGTTTACGGTTCTAATAATGCTCACTTTGTGTTGGTATATCATGTCACATTTTTTGAGCTACTTCAGCAACTGAAAAGTTGAAGACTGGTACTATTTGACAGATAAACAATAGTATGATCAAATAAGAGTACGTACGAGTAATACTCGTAACAATACGCCGTGCAGAAGTTGAGTTTGCGTGACGCAACGATCACGTGCCTGGGAATAAGAGACCATAACACCAAACTGCCAGGACGCATAATCCACAGACAAATGCGAACAAGCTTTAAGAGACCGTAATGGCCCCTGTTTTGTGTAAAAACGTCGAGCGCACTTCTACAGTCACAAGCTTTTTATTAGACGTAAACTTTGAAATATCTAGGAAATTTAAACAATTTTATTCAGAAATACGCAACTCTCATGTAACTATTGCAGCGCCTACAAAGGCTGCTCATAAATTAAAACCCCAGAACAAAAACACTATACAGTCGAACTCCTATTTACACAAGGCTATCTTATTGAAATAATTTGTGACGTCTCTTACAAACGTACCTATTGTTAACGGTCAGTGTACCGACGTCAGTACCTATCTGTTTTTTATACCGGGTGATTTTTTGATTATTTACTACCGTATTGAAAATGATTTGGCATGCTCAGTTAGGTGATAAATGATTAAGGTATGTAAAATAATAGTTTTTTTTGATCATATTTTTTTTTAAATACAGAAATTATGTCCGTCTAATTTTGTTTCAAACCGAAAACCTCAAAATTCTGCCTCGATAGAGTGAAATCAAATACTGAGGATGCTGTTATATTTCATAATTATTCACCGAGTGATATAAATTAAAACATTTGTTTATTAACTGTACTAGGTACAGTTATTTATAGGGCAACAAGGCAAAATTTGAAAAAGTATAATGCTAGAGATCAATAAAAAAGTAACCTAAACTTTTTCTTCACTAAAGTTGCGTTTTTTGTGGTTTTTGAGGAAGGAAAGTGTCCAAGTTAGATAAAAGGTTATTTAATCAATTATTTTGGTTTATTCTTTACAGATTGAAATATTTTATTTTATTTCATACATTGTGGTTGGTGTTGGTGTTATACTCGTACATTCTGAAGCGTTCGTAAGAATATGGATCGTCCTTAAAGAGTCACCCTGTTTGCTAATACCTTACATCTGTTATCATCAGCTTTCGGAGTGACGTTATCTAATAATTACTTTATTATTCCCTGTTTGCGTTAAGTCTTCATCTTTCAAGTATTTTTTATAACACATTTTTCACTATGTTATATACGAGTACTTACGCGAAAGTTATCATGGAAGTAATGGCGTTCATAATTATTTCAGTAACTCTGCTTTATTTGGGGTCAGATGTACCTACATGACTGGGGTAGGTAAACAATATCACAGTTATAATATTAAATTGCGCCTTAGAATTTAATTCGAAATACGAATCTAGTCGATGGAACTAGATCTTTCAGTTATATACAGCATCAACATTGAGTCATGTGATATCTTTTGGTCGAATGTTTTAAACTCAATTTAGACTGACTAGAACCACTTTTTAGAGATTTTGTTTAAAAACAGTAAATAATTTTGGGGGCTTATGTCACTTGTACCTAATCCTAATTGTTTTGGCCAAAATTAAATCGTTTTAACTCATGGTTATGCACCTATCTGATACTGCACAAGTCCCGTCCTGTCCGTGGGCCGGCCGCTGGGGTGACGTGGTAATCCGTAAGGCTCCATGTCGCCCTATTCCAAAGCGGTGAGGGTATACCCGGGTGCGTTTTAGTGGGTAAACCAACTCGGTGGGTTCATCGCTCCCCCACTGCCTTCCCCGGGCAGTAGGTTAGTTCGTTACTCAATTTTAACACCCGGTAAAAAATAAAAGGCTACTGCTCATATAAACATTTCTTATTATGTACCTATATGGGCCCGCGGCACTTATATACAAGGTACCTTACAATAATCGTACCTAGGAGGATAGTTCCATGCAAAAAGGCTCGCCATTTGTAATACCAAAATCAACTATCAAAATAATAATTCGTTACACATGTAATCACTATTTTCGGTATTCATCATGTATGAATACTCGTACTATGCTTCTCTGTTACGTCGTTGTTGCTCTTGCCTCGAGAAATTGACATCCGTTAGTTCATATTTAGCCGTGACATCTAAATATTTGAAACATCAAAACGGGTGCCCTGACTCGCCTTCGATGCGTAATTATTCTAAGCAAGGTACTAATTTCAAAGACTTTTCTGTGATACCTCATTAACCACGCCATTACGACTAGTGCGAGTCGAACTATTGCATCCATGGTTCTCACATATTTTTGGTAATTTAAGTAAACCTTATAGAATCATTCACAAAATTATGTCTACTCTAGTGGATACAATTACTTGGGCATTAGAAGTGTTCATAATAATGTAAGACAACGCATTAGGCATGTGATTTATTTATTAATGTCAACCAGGTGCACGCGAGCACTTGGTTTTATAATTTTTATTTCTTTTTTAATTTAGGCTATATTTTGACGGGATAGACAGCTAGTGTTTTATTAATAGTATGACTGACAAGCAAATTATACTTGTGGCAAGTAACTTTAAATGGAAAGTACCCAAACAAAGACAGGGGGAAGCTTATAAAGATGTTAGGCAAGCAATACGTCACCGACATTGAGAGCAAGAGATAAAAAAGTAATGAATTCGATAAAACAATGTAAAATAATTAAACTTTTTAAATTACAGTAGCCTCTCATCATGCTTCACTATGACGCACTAAAGAAGCAAAAAATGGAATTTATTCAAACAAGTATTGATTAGTAACGGACTACATAGCCTACTGTTTTTTACTATCTAAGTGCAAACAAGTTAATTTAAATGTTCAAAGGTTGGGAAATTACAACTACAATCGCAATTATAGATATTTTTTGTGTGTTTGTGTGTCTTTACCAGCTATTATTAAACTCGAATCATTATATTCAGAGCGTGTTGCTATCCCCAGCTAAACTGAGATAATCGTATCGTTTAGTTGATTTCAACGTCGCATTGTCGAGCTTTCGACAAGAAGCTATCAGGACGTACAGACGGAGATAGCCAGCAGTATTGCCAGCGCAGAGGTTTTTGTGAGTTGACTTTGTACATGACATATTTTTTGCGTTAATGTTGGTTTTTTAAGGTCGTCTCATTTTTTATTCTAGAACGTTTTTGGTAAATTAAAATGTACGTTCATAATTATTTGATTTTACAAAAGGAGAAGCCGACCACGCGGACGGCAAAAAACACCTAAAAAGGTGTGGAAATCAATTTGCGATTGATATCTTTTTTTAGTAAAACAATTTTAAGTTGCAAGCAAGTATAGGAAACCCTAATTTTATTAAAATTGATCAATGGAAAGCCCCAATTTACTATAGTCACTTAAAGTTTGTGGTTAAAATCACCAATTACAAAGAAACACTTGCGGTTTTGACTAACAGATTAATATAAAGAGCTTTTGAACCGATCTTAATAGTACCTAACATTATTTAGTTATGGCTGCGATAAATTTTCTCATATATTACTGTTTGAACTTAAGAAAATAGGGATGTCACTTTTAAAGTGAGTGTTATTGTTTTTTTGTATACCCTAACGCTTAAATCCTCACCTGAAAGCACATCTCCTCTTGTGGGCACAGTTTCTTCAGGATCGTCCCCTGGTCAGGCCCTGCTTTGAAGTTCCCCTGGTGACCAGCAAGCTGTATCCAGGGATACCTCTGCTTTTTGTAGGTTTGGAAGAAGGGAGTCCACTGCACAATGTTGCGGAGTTTACGCCACCTCTCCGATTGCTGAAAATAGAAAAATGTTTCTGAGTTTTACTTAAACAATACAATCCAGGCGTAAAAAATCATGGGGACCTGATAGTTACTGCTTACTACATATCAGAAGATTCGCTTGCGCTTTTTGGACCCTGCAAATACCATCCTAAACTCCTTTCAAAGAAACAAGATACAAGAATGCCATAACATGAGATGTGCCTCACGAGGAAAACATCAGCTGTGTGCAGTTTGGCGGGACATTATTTGGTTTTAAAAGTCTAAGTTTTGTGTTTTAATAAACTTTAAATGAAATTAACAAATTTCTTAGCTATCAACATCTAGCAGCGAAAAAAAAGAAGCGTCACGATGCCCTAAAATCAATGTGACAAGTGACTATGTTTTTTCATTTCACACGATGTTGTGAACTCGCATCATCATGACTCATCTTTTGTAACTATTCACTAATATTAATTAGCACATAGAGTTTTAAAACAAAAAACACATCCGCCGGAAATGTGATGAACATTTTGACTTCTGAGAAAAATGCCCTTGCTTGAATCATCTTACTCTTTTTAATGACGTCTACAGTTTCAGACAATTATAGCAGTCTTCACACATAAAACACCATTCATCCTGATATTAGTGTCATCACCAAGTGCAAAAACTATTACCATGCTGTCTCAAGATCATTGTAAAATTAGTATAGGTAGAGGCCACCCCGGTGGACGGATGACCTGGTTGCAGGTTCCACGAAGCCGCTGGATGCAAATAGGCCAAAGCCGCTCGCTGTGGCATTCTAAAGGAGCGGCCTATGTCCAGCAGAGGACTTCTAAAGGCTGTTGATGATTATGATTGTAAAATTTAAACCTACGAGGACTTTTTGGTAAAGATACTCAGAATTTCGACGGCTGACTGGGGTACTTCGTAAAGATTTAGAATCGCCACATAGCTGTTGCTTGGGTGTATAATCTATTAAAGCATTTCTGTTTTTTTTATGGTGTGTATATTCAAGCACTGTTAAAATTGTGTAATAATTTGACCGCAAACTTTATAGACTTCTACTGTGCGATAAAGCGTTTTATACGCTCGTATAAGCACGTAGCTTGTAATGTAGCACGCGTGTGAGCGCGTATGTCGAAACGACCGTAAACGCGAATATTTTTCTTTTTTGCACTTGTTAGGCGTCATGTTACATTCTGTTGGGATTTTTACGGACGGACTCGCATTCTATGTATAATTTATCCTATATATATTTAAGTTTGTACGAGTTGATATCGAATTAATCCACTTTGCTGATTTACGATATTTCCCACGGCACAAATTACAGAAAATTACAGACACCTGGTAGTGATTATCATAATTGTATTAATTAGCATTACATTAAGGTTACGATTTTTTTCGCTTAAGCCAGTGTTAATAATTAGGCCCGTATTGTCGTGTCGGTGGTAATCGCCAATTTCATTTCGATGGACCAAACTCCTATTTAGTAACGTCATCAGTATGTCTATATCGTCTTTATACCTTAGGTTTAGGCAATGACAGCCACTATCGTCCGCATAAACCACGTTGACGTTTTCCTATGGGATTTCGGTACAGTGAGCGCCCCGAGTATTTAAAAGTGGATCCAAAAATTCTGAACGCAACGATGGCCGTTCACTTGACGGAAACACATGGTAGACATACTGTTTACTATAAGGCTATAGACCATTAGTTCCCAAAGTGGTCCAGGTGGACCCAAGGAGTCCACGGGAGACTCGACGCGGGTATGTTGGCGTCACATTTTTTGTCGAGTCTTGGAAGTATGGTAGAAATGTAGCTAGTAGGGGGTCCACCGGAACCAGAAAAAATTTAAAGGGTCTAGGCGAGAAAAAAGTCTGGGGACCTGTGCTCTAGATCCTTTGAATATAACCTTTCAAAACTATCATTTTAAAATATACTTCTTAAAATAGCCACGTTATCCTCTTTACCTATTATACTTATTGATACCACAAGAAAATGATAAGAATAGGTTTGATCTGTTCCTTAAATGGGAGAAACAGAAGACGAATAGTGACAGAAAGGTGATTAGGCTAAGTTCGTACTGAACTTTTTTGTTACTGTTACGCGATACTTAAATTCGCAAATGATTTATTAAATTATATCAATAATGTTAATTATTACTTGAACGTAAAAAAATTGTCAGGAGTGCAAAAAGTAGTTATGTGTTCAAAAGAAACATGGGACTTTTTGAGCAGAACCTTAACACTAAAAATAGTAAAAGAGCCTTAGAGGGGCAACGAACTGTTAAAAACAAAACCTTCAATAATAACTTCAATAATAATTATAGATAGTTACAGGCAATTTTACACGACAATATTCCTTGTACTGACGTCAACCGATAGGCATAACAAACACCTAAAAACAATTACGATCAAAATTAATTAATGTTATATCTCAATTTGTAAATGTTGTTGATTCGAATTAGCTCGTGCGAGATAATTAAAGATCATAAATTTTCTTAAATTAATGATTGCATTGATTTGATTTCGTTGATAGGTACAAATAGGCTTCGTAATGAGTAACACAGAGATTTACAAAAAATAAAAGGTCATGGAGTTCTATCAAAATTAATAAAACTTGATTAACTTTTATTAATAGTTGGCGCAACGGCAGCGATCCTGCCTTAAGTGCCGGAGGTCGTGGGTTCCCTCGCATGACAATCATTTGTGTGACGAACATTTGTATTTGTTGTGTGTCTAGGTGTTTTAAGTATGTATTTAGAAATATATGAGTATGTTTATCAGTCTCTGACGCCCAAAGTACAAGCTCTGCTTAGTTTGGGGTCAGATGATCTTGGTGTAAATTGTCCCAGATATTTATTTATTATACTAATAGTTACCTTCTTAGTATTGCATACATATGCGCAGAAAACAACATCAACAAAGTCTTCAATAGTGAAATCGTAACTTTTCAAATGCATTTTTAAAATAAAATCACAACACTGTCACTGCGGAACGCTGGCTTCAAGGATTACACCAAGGCCGTTAAACAATTATTTTAAAAAAGATAACACTAATCAGTCAATGACACACAGTCGTTTACCTTCGTAAACTGTGTTGTAAAATTAAAGCGATTCTAAAAACGTTAAATTCGAATCGCCATAATCAACCGGTTCCACCGAAAAAGAAAACGCGTTCTTATTTTCCTATTTCGAATGTTTAAAAAGTATTCCGGTAACGAGTCCAGACACTGCAAGGCGTTTAGTCGTACACTGAACATCAGCTGGGTAAAATTGCCAATATAAACCACAGTGTACATTATCTGTGGTGAGTCAGTCAGACCGCAGTGTCGGGCTGTGACGTAAAGCAAATACGTTACATGTAAAATGTCCTATTGGCGGGATTCCGGTTTTGCGGGCGTGTTTGATTTCTGTCGAACGATTGCACAGAAAATGCACGTGCTTACGTAGTACGCTTCAGAAAATTTGATGATTGCTGTGAATCATCGAATTCTGCTTACTATTTAGTATTCTATTCGTCAACTGTAGCTTTAATTTTGACCCCACAAACTACTCATTGAAGACGAAAGTGGTTTTTTTTCACTCATACATGACACTGTGTCGTTTTTTTCTTTTTTCTACGCCTTTGCCTCACAAAACATCAATCCCATTAGGTAAATTCGTTTAATTTTAAACACATTTCCATAATAATTTTCACTGAACGTGCAAGGTTTTTTTGTAGAGTATCTTTTTGAGTCGTTATAGGTGGCATGTGGCTTTTCTCAATTTTTCCCTCTGGATACCACAGTTTAGTATACGGCTTAATATGGATGATAAGCTATGTTAGATATGAAGTAATGAAAAAAATTCAATGAAGAGCTTGATAACCACACATACGTAGATGTACATAGGTTTTACCTACGCAGTGCGCGATTCTTTCCCTTTACTTATGAGCTTAAATTATGTTTTTTAAGTGTTATTAATTGTTATCTCCTACTCAGTGGATGTAGGCCTTCAACAACAAATTTTCCAACTTTTTAATATTTACATTTGGATAAATAATGTAAACTGATAATTTTTGTATTTTTTAAATTGATCGTTTTTAAATAGACGTTTAATTATCCATTTGTTTAAACATATACTTCCAATAATATAATCACTAATCAGATTAAATCAAATATCTCATTGTAATATTTAAATGGATAACATTGTAGTGAAGAACGTAAATATCCACTGGAAAGTGTAAAAATCAAGTTTACTTTTTCTAAATGTAAAGCTACATCATCTACTGTAACATCATATAGGAGGAAAGATTACAGTTTCTGCTTCTTGGTTTGATCTTAGCCCTCTCACCTGCCCGAATACTTAAGAGTTTCCTCAAGACATTTTCCTGCAGCACTGATTCGTTCCTTGAAGACCTCATCTTATCTCATCAGTTTTCCCCTGAGCCACGTTCGTCATCGATAACCTCTTGAGGATAGCATCGCACATCACACACCTCCTTATAGGACAAACAATACGTCGTAACCGCGTCACAGTCCGATGTGCGGCGTATCAGGAGTCAATACACCTTCCATGTTCAGATATTCACAAAAACACGTGAAAACCATGTTGTTAGGTAATACAATACACTTACGCACGTCAATTGAACGGTCTGCTGATTCGTAGTTAAGTTGTTGAAATATTATATTAAATAATAATAAAAAACGACTGAGTAATTTCCATTGACTAGTAGCTAAGACGAGGATCACGATAACTGTAACAATACACTAATCAAGTGGTTGATTAGTGGTAGATGGTCTGCCACCATTGACAATAGCATCATGGGACATTTATTAGGTTTAGTATCAATTAAATTACAACTTACCGATTAGATTACCTAAGGTGATCATTATTAGTAAAATTGCTCAAGGACAAGGCCACATATACACTTGACTGAGGCTAAGTTACATTTAATGTTCCACAAGGCAGTATTTTGGGGTCGCTACTTTTTAACATATATGAATTGACAATGGCGCATTTTGGATTTTGAAGTTCAAATAAATGTTATTGCAACTAAATAATTCTCAGAAATCTTAAATTTGCTAACGGTTGTTTCTTAAAAACAAGCTTTCTTATTAATCTTATTGAAAAACTTATTAGGTTGTCAAAGTTTTGCATTTTCATTTTCTTAATAAATTAACTGCCAGTCAATTTTATAAATACACATGGCTCGACGGACAAGAGCAATTTATTTCATTTAAGTTAGAATAGTCTAGATACTTATGAAATAAATTTAAATTTGACTTTTATTTTTAAATTTGACGACCGACTTGGTGTAATGGTTAAGAAGTTGACTACTACACCAGAGGTCGCGGGTTCGATCCCCGCACAGTACAAACATTTGTGTGCATGAACATGTCTGTTTGTACTGGTCAGGGTGTCTCCTATGTATAATAAGTATGTATTTACAAAAAAAAATGTATTTAAGTATGTTTATCCGTTGTCTAGTATCCCATAACACAAGCTTTAATTAGCTTACTTTGGGGCTAGATGGCGCTGTGTGGAATAATGTCCAGGGATATTTATTTATTTATTTATTTACATATTTAAAAAAAAAAAAAAAAACCAAGCTCTTCTCTCTAGGCATATCGTAAATGTTGCGGAGGAAATTATGGTCACCAGCCTCAGTCTTGTATATATAACACACCAGTAACTTAAAGATATCAAATGCATTAACGTCGAAAAAACCTTGTAAACTTAAACGTTTTTTAATGGCAGATCACGTCTAACTAGGAACAGCGACATTACCTGGACATAATGACATTCCAAACCGCAAATTATCATCTGGCAATTACTGGCTGTCGTCGCAACTGCTTCTGGCTAATTGTAGCCTGTTGTACCCCTGATGAATCGTTTCTGCAATTTTACTGTAGCCTGCTGTATGTTCAGAATCTTTCGATTTGATTGTTCATTGGATATCAGCATGCAAGTTTGTTATACCCGTTAATGGCTGCCTGGTTTGATGCCAATACCTTCACCTTAGGGGAACTACAGTGCCGGATGATCAGCTTGGTGTCCTGCAGCTCAACATTATCTGCCTGGCTGACAACCCCAAAGTACCCTAGCTTTTCAGGATGCCCTTGATATTCCACGTGTCCCAAAGCTGCGGTAAAGTCTAACCAATTAGATGGTTTGCGTGGTTGCTTGCTACCAAGATTGCATAAAGAAGACAACTCACAACAAGTATTAATAATTCAATTGGACGACCTCTTCTAAATATAGTTCTTAAATATTTCGACTGTTTTTCACAAAAGTCTTCAGCTGGTACGAGTACGAGTATGTCTGCAATTTTGAGTATGAAACCATAGCAATGAAAGTTGAGGTATGTTAGGCATTTGGTCACGAAGACTTTTACTGTTCCTACTTTTATCACGCTTTTTACGAATAGGTCAGACTCATAATCACTTTCTCAAATCACGGATCGTCATTACCAACCGATTGGCACCTATACTTTCAGGCACTTTTGAAATTCAGGAGGACAGTTTATGTCGTGCGTTGTATTAATTCGGTCTTCAGTCGCTATCTCTCGATCCATTATGCAATGTAAATAATATTCATCCAGCAATTAAACACAGGCTGATAATGATGATTAGGTAAACTGTACAAAAACATGTTTTTATTCAAGCTTCCTCAATGGAACACTGACACTTCGAACGGTTTTGAACTGCCCGCATTCGATCACGTAAGCCTTTTTGAGGTTATTGCTCCAATCCTTCATAAATATTTACTTAATAGTATATTTTTAAATAAGTAAATAGACCAGTGTATATAAATACACTGCAAAATTTTGAAAATCTTTGTGAACTTAAAAGTGACCGACCATAGTTGTTTGTTAGTTCGTACCGTACGGAAACTACTTATATCTTGCTATCAAATCAAAATCTACTGTTATCAACTACTGAAAAAATTCAGAGTTGACATCAAACCGAACTAAAACGTAACTTCCATCTACGGTCTGATTGAGTAATTAAAAAGAACAGGAAAAATGACTCTAGCGTCACAAGCGCCACCATATCCTTAGTACAGTTAAATCACGAGAGTTGTTACCACATGTTGACGCAGGAGCGTGTCACCAAGAACTGGCTTGACTCACAAAGGATTCCGTGCCTTATGACGCAAGACTCCTTAATAAGGGCAAATGTAACCCAATAGTTTTAATATTTTCTTGCTCAACCCATTCTACTACAAGTTCATTAAGTGTACGTAGCGGAAACGCAAACATTCAAGAATTTACTACAAATGCGTCAAATTTGACCTTGCCCCATTAATTACAATGCTTTTTGATTGTTTTGCAAGAAAAACATCTGCGCTTGATTCGAATGAACGGCCAGTGCCAAAAGATCAGTGTGACGTCAAATAGTGCATGACCAAAAAACCCAGCCATTTTAGGAAGGATTTATTTCTATCAGGAAAGTGGTATTGATCAGTTCATATACAGGGAAAAGGTGAATTTCGTTTTCCTGACGTTTCAAGGAAAAATAAATTATCATGGATAATTCATGAAACATATCGATTTTAATGTTTAACTACACCTTTACACATATTCCTTTTCAAGTTTTGATGGAATTCACCGTATATCATTTTATTTTGAATATATGGTAAAGGAAAACTACTTAATTGCAGTTGAATTACTCAATTCGAGATTATGGCAACTATTGCTGCTAAAACTCGTTGACAATCATTTTTAATTGTATGTTTTTACTTTTTATGTTTAACGTAATATGCCTTTATCACAATTTAACGTAGCATAGGCACTGATAAGAAAGTAAACAGGAACCCCCTCTTCCTGTTTTCTTCCTTATTAGTAAGGTTAGTTAGTTAGTTAGTTAGGCAAAATAGGAAGAAGTGGTTAAGTCAAACATCATGTCGTATAGGTTAGGCCGGTACAGTCATAAATGGCGGTTGCTCTAACGGCCAATCTTAAATCGAATAATAAAGTTAGTATCTCTAGAGTAATTATTTTTAAGAGTTTTTTCATTTGGCCGCAAGCCTACGTTTATTTCTTAAAGAGAGTTTAAACAAACAACAAAAATACTTATTATTAAAGAAAAACCTATTTATAGATCCGTGGAAATACCTCTTGCAGGTTGATGATCCACTCTCGTGTTCAGGGGTCAAGTGAACCTCGATTTGAAATATCTGATAACGGAGATATTAATCTTTAAATTACAGCAATGTAATCTGCCAAATTTGAAAGAATTTATTTTGTAACGATTGCTACTACCTTGAGTCACTGAGCAGTGTTACTCAAAGAAACCTAAAAAACAAATTAACAACTAAAAAAACAGTATAACCGGTTTATTCTAGTATGAAGTATAAAAAATAAATAAAAGATGTTATCATTATCTTTACTTTGACGTACGTAGGTACCCCTATAGAATGTCACGTGAATACGCATGTGGTGAGCCTGTATGGTTTAATGAATTAAAAACAAAAATAAATAGAGAGGTACACCCCCGAATTCTCAAACGTCATTCAAAGTTATCCACCCACATAGTGTCACCCGCAATAGGCTCTACTGTGGATGATTTTCAAAAGACTTACAAGAACAATTATAATTACTCAGTAAGTGATGTAGTAACTATGTTAGTAAAAATTGGATTTTATCAATTGACTCAAATTTTAGGTTTTCATACAAAAAATACTGATTGTTTGACTGATTTGTATGGAGAGCTGGCGTCATTTTTGAAATTTTGAAGCCACTCACCAAACCTTACCTTGTTATTCTGAGAGAACATATCGAGAGGAACAAACTTTACTATGGAGCACATAGCTAAAGTATATCGGAGCTGAGATATATTTAATTTTTAAGTAAGTACTCAATGGAACTTGATTCATACCAAGGAAAAGGTAAAAAAGCCGCGTTATGTGTAGTCCTTAATGCTGGTTACAAACATGCAACGCAATTGAGATTCCAGAAGGCAAGTTTCCAATGGCCAAGTGCAATATTAGGCCATTACTATTCTTGTATTGTGGGTAAAAAGACTTACAGGTGTTTTTCCCATGTAATGTCTCTAATATCGACGGTTAAGAAGCAATAGGTACCTCTAATTCATATATCGACTATAAGCAAGTTTATTTTTAATGTCATTGGCGTTGAGGTTATTTTTCGTGATAGCTTGTGTTCCACTTCCTAATGCCAAATACTTGACATCTACTGCTTTGTATACAATGTATAGTATTGCTGTATGTGTTACGTTGGGCGCCATATAGCGAAATCCTCGTTGCAGGCCAGCAATACAGGAGCCGGAGCGCCGGGATTTTGTCACACAATATTTAGGAGTAGATGTAGTTGTGGAATAGTTAATAAAAGATCAGCCAATCCAGTGACTTATTTATTTTTTAGGGTAAAAGTATAGGCAGGAAAGAAGAACTGTAACAAAATAACAATAAATGAATACGCAGAGTCCTAGTTAATAGATTATCTAATAGTATAAGTAAATAGGTATGATATGCTTACCCCGATACACGGGTTCCTGTTACTTATAACTGTTTTAACTGTTTACAATAATTGATTATTTAAAGTATTTAAAAATACACCATCACGTAAGTTATACTTAAACTGGTAATCTGGTAAAATGCTCGCAAACTGTTCAACAGTTATATTTGTGGTTTAATCTTGCTTTCAGTCATTTCAGACTATATACAGATGAGGTAAGTGCTGTAAGTCGTTTAGGGCGCTGCTCTCAGCAGGTCCAGCCCTTCTTTCATTTTCTGGATCGTAGTCTCTCTCTTTAGCAGAAAATTATGTTACAGGCGATTTATGTTGCGTGCTGAGTCAGAAATCAGACCATCCCTCAAACTAATGCGGTCCCGCAACATGGGAATACAATTGAAACACATGCACATATTGGCTCAGTTATAAAAAAATAAAGGTTAAGCTGCCAGGAACAACTGCACTTCTTCGATTAGCAGCTTAGCTATTTCTATTTTGGTAATCAGGGATGTAAAGCCAATCAATATTGTAAAATTTTAAAACCACGCACGGCCGAAAGTTCTGTTCGCTGCTCTCAGCAGAGCCCTTCTTTGTCATTTTCTGGATTGTCGACTCGCTAATCGTTCAAGATATTTCGTCGCTTCTTAAGTCGATGCATGGTTGCAAATATAGTGAGCTGCCCAGCTTGCTGGTTCGGGTGATTCGGCAGTCTTAATCTATAGTTGGCTTTGTGAGTGTCTATTTCTTCTCTTATCATCAGCATAGTAAGAATTTCATGCACTTCTGTTGTTCTTATAAAACATTCCATATTTATTCTGCAACTAAAATACAACAGTTAACACAGTTAAATTACATACCATCACGACTTTATCCCAAACGGGGTAAACGGGCAAGTGACTGTTGCCGTCATGGTGAACGGAACACTCGGAAGCCCATTGTTCACCAATGGTAATAAAACCCAACGTGATAGGTGGTGAGCCTTCCGCCGCTATCCGGTTTGATTTGGTTTTTTATAGATGTTTCCATCACCGGAGAGTAAGTCGGAAATTAACAATGAACACAAAGATTTTGGTTCTGGCCAGATTTGAACTCGGGACCACACAGATTTAAGTTATATTTTATTGCGGCTCTAACGGTGTTATTAAAAAAATTGGGATAAATAAAATAAATCCCGGCTAAACAAGGTTTATTAATAAGATTCACTATAACTGCGGGAAAAATACTTGTACGGTTATTACCCTAGTTCGCATAGCTTTAATTAACTTATTAGAAGCAATACAAACTTCTCTATATGGCACCTCTAATAAATATTTCCTTAAATAATTTCAAGTATTTCCTTAGTAATATTTATTACGTTGGAATGCCGTTCGTCATCGAATAGTTTCCAGTTAATTATAGATTACTTATTAAGTTTGTAATAAGTTAAAAACTAATCATATGCAGTGAAAATAATAATGCTCATTGGTTAGTTGTTAAAAAGTAAAAAAATAGATAGAGTCAAGCTCCCTTTTTTAAAGTCGATTTGACAAACATTTCACCTTAAATAATGATACAATTTCATAATATCAGGATGTCTAAGCTTTTGTAGTAGATTAGTAACAGCGCCCAGCCCGAAATCCAGAGGTCCAGAATTCAAACTCATGTTATTGAACATGAACCCGGGCTATATTTTGAAAAATCCAAAAACACAGGTTAACGTTATATCCTTCATTCTTAAATCGAAAAATGATAGCGAATTTACTAAACTAAATTATAAATAAACACATTTTCTATAAGAGTGAATAGTTGAAAAAACAACGCCTACTTCAGTGGTCATACAATTAAGTATTGTGAATTTACTATTTATCTTCCAGCTAGTTCAGGGGATGCATAATTATTGTTATAAGTAGTCCATTTAAATAAAAATTTTCGAATTTAAATTTAGCTGAGCTTACTTGCCCACCGAGGCATAAGAAGTTCGTGACGTAAGGCAGTACAAATAGTACAAAGAAAGAAAGAGTGAAGGCTTCTCAGTGCGCACGCGCAAGTACGCCGGTGACGCGCATCTCGAGCTAACGAGTGCCTTGCACACGCACCCTATTGTTAACTTTATAATTTGATAGAGATGGCAATCTTTTTGATGTCGCAGACGAGTTTTTGGGGTTCCTTTAGCAGATAACAATGTTACAAACGATTTATGTTGTGTGCCAAGCCAGAAATTAGACCATCCCTCAAACTGATGCAGTCCCGCAACATGGGAATAGAATTGCAACACATGCACATTTGCTGAATTATAGAAATAACGGTAAAGCTGCCAGTAATGGTCATAGCACACTATCCAGCACCGCTTCAACCCGGCAATGAACTTGCTATTCAAATTAGTGCACACAAGTGCACTATGATACGAGTACATTTTACAGTGCCAATATAAAAAAGCGCCTTTCAATACGAGGCGAAGACAGCTGATAATGATTATGAGCTTTGACCTTAACAACTGTGCCAATTCAATTAACAGCTTTTCCCATTATATCTTGGAATTCAGGGGTGTTAAGCCAATCAATGATGTAAAACTCTTCCGTTTCTAAGTTCCTGACAGACAACTCACGGCCGAAAACTACTGGGCGCCGAAATTGGGCATGTAGGTTTCGTGGGTAGCGCGACGGCTCGCGTACACCTAATCTGTTATCGGCCGAACTATGCTCGGCCGTCATCGGCCGAACTCGGCCGTTCAAAACTCTGTAGTAGTTCTGTCCGCCATTGGATCGGACAATATCTGTTTTTATGTACGTGTACCGTTACATACATACGTTTAATTTGAGTGGCCGATCAAAGCCGAGCATAGTTCGGCCGATAACGGATTAGGTATATCCTTGGGAAGTATAGGGGAAACAAGAATTCATAATTTGATCACTCGCGCCTAATAATGATGAGGATCTCTAAATAAAAAAAAAAAAAAAAAACTAAAAGACATAATACATAATGATTGCATTATACAAGATTTGGCCACAGATAGAGTAATTCTGCACGGGTCATGGCATCTATTAAAATGCTTTTAATGGCCATGATGATGCAATCAGATTACGAAGAATGTTACTGTATTTTTAGAATCTATTTTTTAGTATTTTTAGTTTATGCTCGTTAATTTGGCAATCTCCACAAAACAATAAGTATAGAAAAAATATAAACCAAAATCGATTGATTGCAGAAGTTTTGGCTACGCTAAATTGCTATTTTTTTAAATATATTTGAAAAAGTGCAACATTTGCTGCACACATCATCATGCTGGGAGACGCCCCTGGCTTATTTCCCTGTCTGGTACCTCGTAACACAAGGATATTTATCCTTACTTCGAGACCATGACAGGTGGTGTGTTGTCTGGCGCATATTTATATTTATTTTCTAAATAAAAGTTTCTTATAGGAAGTAAGTAGTTTGTGTTAAAGTTATTTTAATGTCAATTGTTTACATCCTTCGGTCCACTTTATGTTTATGTTCTTGACTAACTGGTCAAGTTATCTTCACAATACATACGCGTACAAACATACCATCACGACTATATCCCAATGGGGGAAGTCAGAGGCAAGTGACGACGGAACACGCAGAAGGCCACTTTTCACCCACGCTATTAGAACCCAACGTGGGTGGTGAGCCTTCCGCAATTATCCGGGTTGATTTGGTTTTTCCTCGATGTTTTCCATCACCGGAGAGATAAAAAAACGGTCGGTAGTCGGAAAAACAAAGAACACAAATATGGTGCAGGCCAGATATGAACTGGGGACGACAAAATCCACGATTCAAGTTGGGGTGCTCAACCTCTTGGCCACGACGTTTTCATCGAACTTTAGAATGTACTGATTAAAGAAGTTTTTTTTTGTTTGCCTGCAATTTGACTTGACCCACTATTTTACGTCTGCCGAGTGAATAGATCATACGGTGTTCCGAATGCATATAGTTTTTGCGCCAGACATCACACCTCTTGTAATAGTCTCGAAGTAGGGATTAATATCCCTGTGTTAAGAGGTACCACACAAGGAAATAAGCCAGGAGCGTCTCCCAGCACACAAAGACCCGAGACAATTCAGAAAGGATCTTTTCCTGAATTGACCCGACCGTGAATCAAACTACTACTACGGGAATCGTGGCGAGAAATATAGTGAAAAAATGCATATGTTTTGTTTCTTCCATTGCCAAGATAATAAGACAAAAGAACTAAGCAGAGCTTGTTGAATGGACTGCAGAGTGTTGAACAAAATTATTATTTCTAACCTAAACACGCAATAACACCTAGCCAAAAAAAAAATTGTTCATCACATGAATCTTTATCTTAAGTTAACAGTGCACGACTTAGTGACAGGTACTCCAACTGACCAGTCAAAACGAAACTTTATTTATACATAAAGTTCAATTTGAAAATAGTACATTGTTCACCGAGAGGAGAAAGAGACCGATTACCGTCGCGGGTGTGGTTTGAAACACGCGAGATCGGGAATCGCACTTTCTCTCGAGTGATACATAGTGCTTTATACTACACCTACGAGGAAAATAAAAAACTAAATCTTTACTAATTGAAATTTATATTGAAATTGTTGCAGTTAGTGAAGCTCAATGTAACACTTTTTCTTTCTTTAAAATTTTTGCTTTTTCCTTCAACTGCGGCGGAGTTAAAAAATCTTCATCATCACTATCACTACTTATCATTTTGATAGTTTTATTTTACTTTCTACGAAAACTGAATCCTCAAACAACACACAAATTGAAAATGGCGCCAATGGCGTCTGCAATTTTCACATGTTCTTTTTTCAAATTGTTTATCCTGCCGCCGCAGGGTCGCACTGCCAGCCCGACACCATCCGACACACAGCTAGTGGCCAGTGTCATTTTGCGAACTAAAAAGTTTTTACAGTGCGTTTTTATCTCCAATAAAAACGCACTGTAAAAACTTTTTGGCTTTTGATATTTAGGTTACCGGCGCATAGTCTTACCCAAAATTAAAAAAGAAAAACCACGTAAGAAATGGATTTTCATACACTTTTCTCTCCCGCTCAGATGCGTTTTCTCCCCGCATATTTGTTCGATATGCAATGACTTACTTTCTACCGTAAATTTGATAAAGTATCAAGGTACTTTCCGAGCAGGTGTAGTATAAAGAATATTTTCATCGCTGGTGACTCTAGCTAAAGCTAAAGGTGGTCCCCCACCTGAACCATTTGCCTGTAACTAAACGTCGTTACAGAGTCGAGCAATACACCAGTGAAGGAGGCGAACCGAGCATAACAGTGCGCAAACTGAAACAAATATCGTCGGGTCTTCTCGGTAAGAAACAACTCCGACGCGGTGGTAGAGTCGCATTATGTTTATGTAAGATAGTATTTATGTTTATCATTTAGTATATACTTTCTTTTGTTTTGACTATTCATGAGTACTTTTACAGTCTAATTGAATAAAGATATTTGAGTTAGAAACTGTAATGTTACAGATTCGAACATCACATTGGTGAAGGAGAAGCACCGAATAATGTTCTTACTTCTATTTTTTTTTTTATATTGCCCGTCGTGAGGTCTAGGTATGAGGTTGACAAGCCCAGCTATTCAAACGAATCACTGGGCTGGCCATCCTCACCTTGAAGGCCTGCAGAATCTAATGAAGTAATGCTCAAAATCGAATCTGAAACGCTACATTACAGGCGAATGCTCCAAGTGAGGGAGCACCTTAATGTCACCCATATCTAAAAGGTCATGGATCTCTATCGACTGTATATAATGCCAGCTTTGTTCAATGATTTCCGAACAATAGACCTTCCTTTTCCCTAATTAGGCGACCAATGAAAAACTAAGTTAAATGATCGACACGCTCATAAGGTGAAAACCCGACATAGGGATTGATGACCGAAGTAACATGAATAGACATAATTATAGTGATTGTGTCGACATGTAATCAGCGGGGCTATACTAAAAAACTCACTTTGCACCTTGCAAGTAAATCCGCTGTGAGATTCAGATAAGATAGCCTGTGAATCTGAAAATCAGCGCCGGGGCCTATCGGGCCAAGGCATTTGCTGAGTTAGGCCCTTTTTATTTATTGGGACTAATAAAATTTATTGGGACGCTGCAGTCTGGTAATTTTTTTTCAGTTTAACGATGTTAATTAATTAATAGATGCTTTTTTTCTGAACTGACTCGGGTGTGCTGGGAGACGCCCTTGGCTGATTGCCTTGTGTGGTACCTCGTAACACAGGGATATTAATCCCTACTTCGAGACCATTACAAGAGGTGTGTTGTCTGGCGCATATTTATTTATATTTATATTTATTTATTTATTGTCACGACTTGAGAAAATATGAAAGAAAGATTTAAAATTTTCTTAAATCGTGACAATAGCGGGAAAGCGCATCACTGATGAACGTGGTAAATGATATAACTTTAGTGAGATTTTGAAAATAAATGTTAAAATGTTAATGCATGGGTAAGGAAGAGTGTTTGTTCACTTGCGTGAGTTCGTATTTTTCAGAATGGCTACTTCGCTTCTGCACTGAATATATTTTTTCCCAAAGAACTTTGGACAAGCGTAAAATAACATTTTTGACGGAAAAAAATGGCCTTATACTGACCTCATTTACCATACATTGTTGAATTTGCGATGCATAGAGAAATGCTACGACCTATAAGACGTGACGGAAAATTATAATGAACCTGCGTTTGTGTTATTCATACAGCCCGCCATGTAAAGGCGCAGCTTCACAGTAAGCCGTTAATAGAAAAAAGTAAAAGGCGCGGTATTTCTTTTAGTTTACGCTTTCAACGTAGAATCTACAGAGAGAAAAGAGTAACTACTGAGTTTCACGCCGGGTCTTCTCAGTAAGAATCAACTCCTCCGACGCGGTGGTAGAGTCGCATTATGTTTGTATACTGTTTATTTATATATTCATATTATTACAGTATTTATGTCTATTATTTAGTAATTTTTTTGACTATTTAAAAGTACTGATTAAGTCTATTTAAATAAAGATATTTGAGTTTGAGTCTTGTATTATTTTTATGATAGTGCTCGTATTAATACAAGTTGCGGCAGTTTTGTCATGTAACATAGTTGTGGAAGGTAATTAATGAATATTTAACATGTTATTTAATGGATGAAATTATTATTGCATAAAATGCTTTTTAACTTGTCTGTTTACACATGTGTCGTATTGGAGTAACTTATTAATATTGAGAGCCATTTATAATAAGTTAGTTTGTTGTTTGACGATGCGAACAGTGACAGTTCGCATTTAAATATGATTTATACCTTGGTCCAATTTTTTTTACTAATAAGAATAAGATATTGTTGCGAGATAACTAAAAAATGGAAACATAAGTGAAATCGAGAGACATATTGACATATATTGACGATTGGCGTTGTGTGCTGTAGAACGGTTTCCCCCCTCGATTTTCTTAGTGTCCCGGGTTCGATTCCCGGTCGGGTCAATTCAGGTAACGATCTTTTTTGAATTGACTCGGTTATGGGTGTGCTGGGAGACGCCCCTGGCTGATTTCTTTGTGTGGTACTCGTAACACAGGGATATTAATCTCTACTTCGAGACGATTACAAGAGGTGTGTTGGCAAATTTATATTTTAAACAGACTCACATTAATCTAAAAAAATGTCATTTATGTCAAACTGTACGTTCTAGGCAGATTGTTAAAATCTATACAAATAGTTAGTAGTGTTATGTGCTGTCTGTACCCGTGTGCCACGCGCAAATTACCGTGCACAAAATGTGCGAAACGCAGCTGTTTTGCGTCACGTACAAACTTGACACCTTTCCGAGAGGACAGACGCTTGTCCAATTTAGTTGAATCTGTAATCGCAAGGTCTTTATTGAAATCTTTGAAAAGTATTTATTCAATTCCTTATAGTATTTGTTTTCTATGGCGTAAACTTGGTTAATCGATTCTAGCTCGAAATGAACTATTAGGTTCTTTCATCTCACTGAGCTTACCGAAACCAACAACTGGAAAGATTTTATTACGAGTAGTTTCACGTTAATTTTAAGCCTGGACAGTTCTGAGCCAGACTTCAACCTTCAGTGCTTAATATTCAGTTAACATTTGAAAATTATATCTACAAAACACAAGCCCAAACTGGGTTAGGGTGGTTCAAATACTTTTTTTATATAATTATTACTAGCTTCCGGTGGAAGCAGGCTGAACACGCCTATCTATCATTGACTTCTGAAAGCTGTAAACTGCAAATGATGATGATTGATAGATTCTTTTGACATTGCTCAATGGAATTATTTCTTGTATTTACTTACAACATACTCGAATTTAATAAAAACCATTTTAAATGTGTATCGGTTTCGTGACAATAGTAAAGAGTGGCGAAACTAAGTATCGGAGGCCAAGATCCACTTCGGATCTCTGAGCCAGCGAAGTAAGTATTTTAAATTTAAAATGAAGCTATTAACAAAAACAAGTATCTCTTTTTGTAGAATTTGCGAGCCTAAATAGTGTTTGATTTAGATAATGATACTCATTGACAGTTTAAATTATTCTCTATTCATGAGAGCATAGGTAACTATGTCGCCTGTACTAGATAATACTACAGCTTGAAATATTTCACGCAATTACATCCCCCGCTGTTCTAAAAATGTAAATGCGCGGAAAGAATGCGCAATAGTAAATTCTGGGCAATTTACACTTCTAGTCTCTAAGTAAGACTTAATTGGGCATTTCCAGATCGAAATGAACAACATTTTGCTTGAATAAGGGGAAAATGCATTTTCCAAACGTGCCTGAGCAAGCAGGTCGTCTACGTAAAAGGTGAACGCCAGTTTTTGCTAGGCAATGCAAATGCAAGGTCGATCTCTTTAGGACATTTGAATTTGTATTTAGATCTCATAATCCAAACTAGTTACTCGGTCGAGCGAAATTCAATACTCTCAAAATTACAATATGCCTACTGAAGGTGAGAAATAAAAGAAAGACAGAATATTTGTATTTAAAGAAGTAGGACTGCTTACAAATTATAAGAGGTTCAACTTAGCGCAGGTTGTATACTCGTATATAGAATGGATGACTGATAAACAGGGCCGTGTTTAACCTGTTTGGGGCCCATGGGTACATGGGGCCTTTCTGACTTATAGTGCTTGAAAATTCATGTGAGAACCCCTTTGTTACCTCCCGGTATCATATGAAAAAAGATGAAAGAAGGCTGTTTTGAACTTGTACGTTTTGAAATAATTAACTATTTTTCTTAGTTTACCAGGTTTTGATATTATAAAATCTGCAAAAAAACAGATTTTAAGGGCCCCCAGGATCGATGGCCCTGGGCACGTCCCCAGAGTGCCCAATGGAAAAGAGGGGCCAGCTGATTAACTTACTCGTGAATACTTTCGCCATATTGGAAATTGGTGATCTCTAACCCGTTTATTCAAAACGCCACATTGCGAGAGTTCTATAAGAATGATAATACGAGAAATTCATGCTTCCGTATTTCAACAATAATGATAAGAAATCATTTGGAAAAAATAATGGACATTTATAATGATTTCGTATTTAAGATATACCATGATTATAATTGTCGAAAACGGTGTCTTTTAGAATGGCCGGCCTACGTTTAAAAAACCAAATCCTAACTTGACCGCTGTACGATCTAGGTCAGTACTTTTTACACCTAAATCCATCTAGGCGTCACAAAACATAATCGTAAACCTGATATATCTTCTTGCTGCGTCGTAACATAAAAATTCGTAGAAACTCTATAAAGGCACATATTACAGTCTTAGAGTTATCTCGACAGGTATCTAATATATATATATATACGAAAACTTCTCAAAATGCATCCGTCCGTCCATCATGCTCCTTACAAGGCGTCGACTAATAGTTACTACAACTAACTACAGATATTAATTTAGATAACTCTAACTAAATGCCTGATGTATTACTTTGATACGCCTTTAAGTGGTTTGATGGACGGATTATAATTTTTAAACTGGGCCTGGAACTCGTGCCTCGTGAGATGATATTTATGACTTATCAAAGTATGAAACGTTGTACAAGATGGATAATATTATTATGTTATTATGAATATCATGTTCACTCTAATCTGCCCAAAATGCCTAAGGACAGAAGTGTACAGTCAAAAGCACAAATATCTATACAAGTCAACAAAGAATCAGAACGAACTATCGTATAGATATTTGTGGCAAATGTTTTGCTCTGATATATTAGAAGCGTTGGGATTGTTGGAAACGTATAGATATTTATGCTTTTGACTGTACAACCTACTGGTTGTACCGCCGCTTGTGGTGGTACTAATAATAACTTAAGCCGGGTGGTTATTCATACCATAAGGAAAATGATATTGCCATACTCAGTAGGTGATGTAGTAGGCATTACTAAGCGAAAATTGAAAAAAGATAACAAAAAACTCGGCAGACTCTAAGTGGGCTTTATCAGAAAGCTGTAAGTCAAAAAACATAAAAAATAAATATATATAACAACATAAATATTTTATTCAATGAAGAAAAAAATGAATATTGTACAACTAGAAGTGACGTACATACATCTAATCGTAATTGATTCCATTCTTATTATAGTGGCGAGCAAAAGGTTTGATGTCAATTTTAGTTTTTTGCATTTTAAATTAACAATTATAAATGAGAATACAATACATTTCTTCAAAGTCAAAAATAATGATCGATCCGTAAGATAAATAAGTTTGGCGATTTCTAAAATTAGGCTGTTAAAGAATTCCCTCAGACTAATGCGTAGCTAAAATTAATGATCAGATTATGATAATAATGTAAAATATGCGCAAACATATTATTAAATCACGGTTGATAAAGCAAGCAATATTAAAAGTTCGAATGACGTCTACAAAATGGGAAATGTAGCAGTAGATTTTGCTAAACGCAATATGGATACAGAGATATCATTTTACAAGGAGCGTCTTTTTTAGGCATCGTTTAAGTTTAGGTGTTTTTTACGCACACGTTTCCACAGATGAAAAAAAACATACATGTAAATGTTTTTTAGCTAACCGACAAGTAGGTATTATATGACAATTGCTTACCGGCTATTCTATAAAACATGGTTACCACCGTACAGCTGTAGAAAATTACCTGAAAACAAAAGAAAAAATAAGTATCGCACTCAATCCAAAGAAAATAGAATTGCCTACTCAAATACTACGGGTTTAGGCCATAAAATAAGCTAAAACGTAGCTCCGCCGTAATTTCTAAAGATCTGTACGTCTACCACGAGCTGCCACTTTAATCCTATCGTTCGTGTAAAAAAATGTATTGGGATTTGAGAATGTCATGTCATGTGTCATCCCAATACAATTTTTTTACGCGAACGTAACTACGAAACGTAAATTTAAAGCGGCAACTCGTGGCAGACTTACTGTTTGTCTACCATTTCAATCACGTAAACGAAGACACCTGGTTTCAGAAATTGTTATGCCATTTTTGGGTCCAATGCTCATCACTAGGGGCGCTGTACCGGAGGAGGTGATGACGCAGAAGGAGACCGCAGAGAGGGCCCGAGAAGATGACCCTCTCGCAGCCCCTCTCCGACGTAGACGGCCGGGGGCAAGAAGACGGCGGTTCGCCCGCCCTCCTCCTGCTCCCTGAAAGCAGCACCGGGGTGTTAGCCGGGGGGCTTTCACCCCATTGCACGGTGCGCCCGTCTGGGGGTGTGCCTAGTATACCGGTACGCCCCGCAGCGTGAGGAGGCTCGGCACGTAGGCCGGGCCTACCGCTGGGGCAACATGGTAATCCGTAAGGCTCCATGTCGCCCTATTCCAAAGCGGTGAGGGTATACCCGGGTGTTTTTAGTGGGTATGCCGCCGGCTCCACTGGCGGAGAGTCCCACACTCCCCCACTGCCCCACCCAGGCAGTGGGATAGTGCGTAAGGCATTTCTCACCCGGAAATCAAAAAAAAAAATAAAAAAAAAAAAGGGGCGCTGTACCGAAATCCCATACAAAAACGTTAACGCGGGCGCTTGCGGCTTTCCTTGGTGTAAACTCATGGTAGACATATTACATACTTAATCTTTGTATGAGTTGAAGAACATCAAATCCTTGCTCGTAACCATATCAGTGATTTACTAAGTTACTTCCTTGAACAAAAATACTTATTTTAACATAAGTACGTCTACCACGTAGTTGCCACTTAAAATTTACGTTATCTTTCGCGTAAAAAAATGTATTGGGATTTGAAATTGGTATGTCATGTCATGTTAAATCTCAATACATTTTTTTTACGCGAATGATAACGTAAATTTTAAAGGGTCTCCTATGTAGCTTCGAAAAACGCTGTTTCGATTTTTATTCCCACTGTCTCATAGGTTCGAAAGCTCATAGTCTCGAATGGAAGTAGTTGCAAACAATAAGTGGCAATTCGTGGTAGACGTAAAGATAACAATTCAAGAAGTATAATCCTTATACTACTTTTTGAATTGAAATACTGAACCATTGTTTTAACGAAAAAACGCGATTCTCACAAATTTCTAACAAATGACGCAAATTGAAACCGGAAATTGGTTAGCAAAACCGACCCATTGATCTTCGGTCTTGCGTATCGAATTGATGAAAAAATGTTACGCTACATGAGAGCTCTACCAACATGACCAACTGTGACGCAGACTGTCAACATAGTTATATGTCAGGTATTTCCGGCGTTTTATAGGAAAATTATGTTTTTTGAACCAACTGCAACCGCAGCCTATGAACATGTGCAGCACTAGAGGGCCGTGGTGCCGTATTACCATCTCAGCCAGTCAAGTTAATTTCCTTAATTGTGGGTAGCGAGCAATTTCGTGAGTAAAATATCTGGAATAGAGGATGCATTACTGACAGGTAACCGCTGACTGGCTGAAAATGAAACATCATATTGGAAAATAGCTCGCTACGCTTAGTTTAGTAAACTAACTTGACAGGCTATAATAAGAGATGGTAATACACCCCCTTGCCGCCATACTCATCAGCAGCCACAGACTAGACAACCAAAGCAGTGTGATTTAACATTTTAATAATCTGAAATTGATAATAGTAAATCTCCAGCTAATAAATTGGTAGTATTAAAAATAGACTTTACTGCTGAAATAAATCTAAAATATTGTGCCTAGATATTCAACGAATCATTGAAATCTTTGTTGTTGATGGCGACGCAACTCAACCTTTTGTCATTCTTCTGTATTAATTAGAATTGTAAATCTAGTTCTTGTAATTCTGTTACAGAAATGTTTATTTACTGTTAAGCTTTGTTTTTGTTAGTCGTCCCTGAAAAGTAACCAATTTGAATGCTGGACTCATGATTAAATCTGCAGGCCTTCAAGATGAGGATGGCCAGCCCAGTGATTCGTTTGAATGACATGTCAGCCTCATATTTGGACCTCACTACCACTTTCCATCAGGTGTAGTGAGGTCATCTTGACGGGCATTATAAAAAAAAATACCATTTTGTGGGTATGATATAATCCATGTACTGTATCCGCAAACAACACCACGCATCAACAACCAAAGATTTAAATTATATTTTATTGAATGTTATTTTATATTTTATTAAATTTTTATTCATTATTTTATAAAAGCAGTTATTATGCAGCGTATAAACTAAGTAAAATATTTATCATGTACATAAATAACTGAATAGTACTTTTTCTCATAAAATCTTTAAAACATTATCATTCATAATGATGTGTAGGTGTGACACTGAATGTTAAGTGTTTGTGTAATAATAAAATTAAAAGGCATAATCTTCAAGGATATTTTCAAAAATAAAGAGGCTTTTAGAGGCTAATAAAATGTTTAAGTTATCGTTGAAATAAAATGTGTTAAGTTATTTTTTACTGTTAAATTAAAATAATTGACTAGCTCATTGAGCTGTACCTACTTGTATGGTTATCTGTAGGGACTCATTTCTTCTTGCTGAATAGAAAAGTTCCCTAAAAAGGTCTGAGGCTTTACAGGGTCGGCAACAGACGAGTAATAATAGAATTCCACGTGTTTATAAGCTGTTGTAACCGCTTACCATCACGGTGGGTTTACACCAAGCGAGCGAATGCTAGTTCTATTCCCTCTCTCTCAAATTCTCTTTGTGTAAACAGAGACAGACTAAGAAAATTTCATAGAGTTGGGATAATACGAGCATTTGCTCGCTTGGTGTAAACCCACCGACAGGCGGTTCGTTTGTTTTTTGTTAGACACCGACGTTTTAAGAAGAAAAAAGCCGCCCGTGACGTGCAAAATATGTATTAAATTAATCCAAAAACAACATAGAAGCAAGCGTAAAACGAATTAGTTACAAAAATTCATATGAAAAGATTTGAAATAGAGGAAAAGATTCACAAACTGTGTGAAATTCTGCGCAAACTATTAAACATATTCTCGCATTGAGCGCATAAAAATGTTTTTCTGACGGTGCGTTAACACCAAACGAGCGAATGCGCATTCTATCCCAACTCTATGAAATTGTCTTTAACTGTCTCTGTTTACACAAAGAGAATTTGAGAGAGGGGGAAAGAATGAGCATTCGCTCGCTTGGTGTAAACGCACCGTTAGGTGGGCATTCATCAACCTTCAGGTTTGTTAGACAGTGCAGTTTCAGAAGTTCAATGAATACTGAATATATCATTTTTGTTGTTTCAGCCGTCTCCATCTAGACGACCTTCTGATTAACCTTATCCACGTTGGTTCCACTAAATGATTTAGGACAACAATGGTTAACTAGGTCAGTAATGACGTCAATCATTGCCTTACCAAAACGTGCTACGGAAAAAGAATGATCTGCTGAATGAAATCATGACCATGATTATAGATGTTCAGGTAAAGTGTTTGAAAATAATTTATAGTTGCAATATCACTATTTACAAATGTTGTACGAGTACTTAACCTATTAGAAGATCATTTAACAGATTACTATTGTTTATTATTGTGTGGTTATAATTAGCCATTGGTAGAGAGAGTCTTGTTTGTGTTTCTGATTTAGTTATGGTAACACCAACAGCAGATAATACTTAAAGTCCACCTCTAGTGGGTAATGTTACGTTAAAATTCCAAAAAAATACGATAGAGTTTCAAATGACTTATTATAACCGTCTAAAAATCTTAGCAAATGTCGCGGTTTAGGATTTGCCTTCCTTGGTTTTTTAATTTTTGTAAAGTTACAGCAAGTGACAAATGCCATGAAACACCTTAAAATCAGCAATATGCCTAAAATTATGACGTTATCATTGGGTTAAAGACGCGTGCCGTCGCCAAAGTAAATGAAGTCATCTAATTTAATCAAAATGAATTAGTACGGTTGTTGTGAATTCTGAACAAATAACAGAAATTTTCAACATTTAAGTTTATGTTCTAAAGCCATTCTAATAGAGTTCAAGCAAGATACTCTTTGCAGGCGTGTAAATTGCTTCTTGTTGAGTGGTTCTGTTGCACCATCAAGTAAATTATGAATTCTTGAGTTCGCAAAAGTATGTGAGGAATGAACATTGCGTTCTTTCGGAGTTTCAACAAAACCTTTAACATTTCTTGCACAGCTTGAGATATTAGTAGGATGGCATTGTATATTTAATAGTATAGGTAGATCTTTTTGAAAGTTCAATAATCTGTCAAGCCCTGATCGAAATACATGGAATCAAAATGTAATAAATACACGGTGTCGGGTTTCATGTGGTCCAAACGAAAACCATCGATAGAGCTACTCTAAGGACCCCCATGTACATTCCGCGAAAATTTATAGTTTTCGAGAAAACAGCATTTTTCTTAATTTTTTCTTAGTACCCAAAATGACGTATTTTTTTAATGATTTCTCCTAAAGTATTATCACTAGAACCTTGATTTTTTTTGTGAATGTGAACAATTAATAGGCCTTTCATTACACCACTACAGTTGTAACTCAGGCTAATTATTTTCTGCAAAAAAAAAAAACAGTGAACTTTTTTTATTTGGATGATTTTTTACTTCTTTCTTTAGGGTGGTGTAACTCCAAAAAAACACATAACACAAAACTTCAGGACCCATTTCAAAAACTTGCCTACTTTGTGAACCCACTACTTGTAAAATTTCAATCAGCTACTGCAAGGGCTTAAGTCCCAAATGGCCTTCAATAATTGATAGATTTATTACAGAAAATAAGAGGATAACATGAAATGAAGTAGAAACATATCAACGATTTTACAAAAATACTTTATTATGTATTTTTTACTATAATACATTTTCGAAGTGACGTCCACCTTCAGCTATGCACATACGACAACGTTTAATAAACTGTCTTCTTAGACGTACCCCTCTATCGATGGTTTTCGTTTGGACCACATGAAACCCGACACCATGTATTTTATAAAAATAGTAAAAATATTATTACTTTATCCGAACTTAGGTTCAGTCGCTTAGAGTCTTAAATTTTTGATAAAATCCCCTGAAAGCTTGAGACCTGGGCTTGCCTTCGAATGGTCGCCAACATACATATACGAGTAACTTCTCTGCCCTAACGGCTATCAATTCGCTTTCTGTCTGTTTTTCTCAATTATATGACTTCAGGTGACCTTCATCATTTCATTTCAGCCGAACGACGCCCACTGCTGGGCATAGGCCTCCCCCAAGGATCTCCACAACGATCGGTCCTGCGCTGTCCGCATCCAGCGGCTTCCCGCGACCTTGACCAGATCGTCGGTCCACCTTGTTGAGGGCCTGCCCACGGAACGTCTTCCGGTACGCGGTCGCCATTCGAGAACCTTTCCGCCCCAACGGCCATCGGTTCTCCGCGCTATGTGTCCCGCCCACTGCCACTTCAGCGATGCAATCCTTCGAGCGATGTCGGTTGTTTTTGTTCTCCTGCGGATCTCATCATTTCTGATTCGATCGAGCAGGGAAATACCAAGCATCGCTCTCTCCATTGCTCGCTGGGTGATCTTGAGCCTTCTTATGAGACCCATAGTAAGGGACCACGTCTCACTCCCATAGGTCATTACTGGCAACACACACTGGTCAAAGACTTTTGTCTTGAGTCACTGAGGTATTTCGGACGCAAATATATGCCGGAGCTTCCCGAACGCTGCCCATCCGAGCTGGATTCGACGAGAGATCTCTTTCTCGAAGTTGGACTTACCTAGCTGGACTGTCTGTCCCAGGTAAACATAGTGGTCAACAACTTCGAGTGTAATGTTCCCAACGTTAACTGGAGCGGGTGCAATATGGGCATTCAACATGATTTTTGTTTTGTCCATGTTCATCTTAAGACCCACTCTTTGAGAAGCATTACCGAGATCTTCGAGCATTATGTTCAGGTCTTCCAAGGTCTCAGCCATAAGAACTACATCATCGGCAAATCGCAGGTGTGTTAGGTACTCGCCATTGATGTTGATGCCGCGTCCTTTCCAGTCCAGAAGCTTGAAAATATCCTCCAACGCAGCCGTGAACAGTTTCCTTAGTAAGGTGACCAGGTGAACAGGTGACCTTAGAAAGGTATTAACGATACTTTATTAGAGCAAAAGAAAGGCGAATTTCATCAGGTTTATTCATATTCATACACAAAATTTTTCATTGCTTAAAATCAGAACGCTTATCACGACTCGAGTTTTGACATCCCGCGAAAAAATATTTCATAATTTTAAGTCATTCATAAGAATTATTAGAAAAGACCACAAATATCTTATATTATAAGCCATTATAAATAAGTCACGTTCACATGTAAACCGTATTCGAAGCAAAGTGACCGCGAGATATGACAGGTCAAAGATTCAGGAGACACAGAAACTGCAATAAATGTACTCTGCTTTAAAGTGCATCGCGTTGAGACTAGAGAGATAATTAAGCGCTATTTTAGCGCCAGCCTCAGCTGAGCATTGCTTTGAATGTCAGGTGTTAGTATCTTCAACTACAAATTTTCGTGGTGTATGAATTTTTGGGACTGAATCCGAAAAAACATTTTTTTTTATTTGTTCCTGGCTTTTACAGCATCACGTGAATATTAATATAATTTGTAGGTATACTTACGTAGGACTAAAGTTTTGGTTACTTTAAATGCTTTATTTAGTGAAAAGTTTCAAAAGCTAAGTCAACGTGAACAAAAAGCTCTACAAAGCTAAAATAGGAAGGCAATGTGCTTTAGCTGTGGCTGACTATACAAAGGTATTTACTAACGTTGCAAACACTTTGTATTCTGGGTTAATAGCTAAACGTTGTAGTACAATTTTACACATTGACACCTGTCCAGCGACCGGTCAAATTGTTTAAAATTAACACCGTAACCTTAAAAACCTCCTTGTCTGTTAAAAAATATACTTGTTTTTTTATTTAATTTATCTCGTAAATATCCTTTACACAAAGATAGAAGCTAGATAAATTCGACCTGAGCCTAGGGACTCAAGCGGAACTTTAACCCGCGACCTTCCACAATCCGGGTGTCTGCTCTTTCAACTGAGCTACCGAGGCCGTTATCAGACCTAGCGACTTTGTCTAGTATATTTTACGTTGACACTTTCTATTTTTTGTGTATATAATTCACTTATCATAAATATTCAACATTATAGAACAGGAACAGCCTAAAATATTAAAGTTTTCCTAGTAGAACCGCAAAATTAAGCAAGAATTGCAGGCATCCATAACCGGTATGGAAACTACTAACTACTACGCAACGACCTTTGAAACCCCAATAAAATGAAATCAAAATGCATTGACGTAGAAGTTCTATATGATTCATAAATTTTTTTTGAAACCAAATACAACTGCTACGAATAATAGTTGTCACATGAAAAAATGTTGCTGCAATAGATGTTATTCTTTCCGAAATAAATCCAAACACAATAGAAATTCATTTTTCGTAGCTCACCCGTGACCGCGGCAGTAAGGAGAGGTGGTTCACAAAACACGTTTTTAGAATTCATTTTTGAAGTAGTAAACAGTGAAATTAAAATCTAATAAAATTTACTGATATTGTTGAGGGAATATGACAGGGAATTCATCCGGTGGAAACATGATTTGATAAAGTTGGCTCGATAGAATAAATTCACAAAGTTACCTCTTCTCGTGACATTTTGTCTTCTATTTTTGGTTTTATTCCTAAAATAATTGATCTTATAATACCGGTCCTTTACCAAAACTGTTTTTTTTATTACATCTATAAATTTTTCAATCGATTATTTTAGTGATTTTCGGTCCGCGTACCGCTCACCAGTTTCCTTCGGGAAATGTTGTGCAGAAACACCTCCCTCGTTTCAAAGGTACTTTAGTCGGAAAATGCATTCGTGCTACACTAACTACTTTTAAGCCTTTCCTTTCGAGAGTAGGCAGTCCATTTTTTATCAAGGCAATTAGTAAACCATTCACAAAGACAATGGTGTAGATTAATGTCACCAAACTCCATTATCCTAATTTTAACAATCATTATCATGGCGCTTGGACTTTCTTTTTCCATAAGTGCCCAGACTTTCTTCAATTGTTGTCGTCATACGTAATGTTTGAAGTAATTATATCCTCATTTAGTAATTAACTATTGGATAAGGTCAGTGTCTCCAGCCTACTTACGTAGTCCTTAATTATTTCATCTGTGGCTTTCCATTGATAAACTAATGCGTACCTCTTAGGTTTGGTTTTGGTTTAAATGATATTTTATGTCAACTATACTTATAGCTTGTGAAAGTTTGACTACACAGACGAGCAAGAACACTTTTTTATTTAGGTACGAGTACAAGAAAATCCTTCCTGATACTTCATGTCCCTTTAGTAATCAAATAAGTGCAGATATTTTAATTTCCCATATAATACAACTAACTTCTGCCTGCGATTTCGTCTGCGTGGAATAGTTACTTTGGGCTAACGCGCTGATATATATAGCATATAGCCTTCCTCGATAAATGGGCTATCTAACACTGAAATAATTTTTCAAATCGGAACAGTAGTTCCTGAGATTAGCGCGTCCAAGCAAACAAACAAACTCTTCAGTTTTATAATATTAGTTTTGATAAACGATCATTTATTTTCCAAAAAAATGAAAATTGTTTATTTCATTGAAGGAGGTCTCAATTTACTAGTTAGTTTCAGTTTTTACAGCAAAACCAACTTTCAACTGAAGCTGCTATCGGTTAGGTTAATAACACAAGATAAGAAGACAGTTAACACAAAGCAAGCTCTGCGAAACTAAAACTATGAATGTAATTCGTACGTTCGTTTTGTAGGTGTTAGAAGTATTACGTTATTGCAATACAAAGTGGTCATAATAAGACCACCTTTGAGCCAAACTCGAGGGCATGAAACGTGACATATGTGCCAAATGATCCACAGGGCACTTGTTTGGAGTGAGATAAATAATATTTAGCTAGTACGCTAGCGCAAAATACCGATAATATAAACTAGGTATCTTCACGAATGTGCACAACACGTTTTTACATGACCTTGGTAATAATATCATGTTACTTGGATGAATACGGTAATTTTCTCTCTGACTGCTGTACCCTCCTCCTAAGGTATTTTTGCTAACTTCAAATCTCTGTTAGTTTTGCATTATTTGCCTTCGTATGGCGTTTGTTATATTTTTACCTAAGTGTAACGATGCCGTTTCCCTTCAGTCTCGTGGACGTTACAACCTCCACGATCGCTGGAAACTTCATGGTTTAACTGCTGGCCATTAAAAGTATTTTGTACTTATTTTCAAATTTGATTCAATTCGATTTTTGTTTCGCATTGCATGCGCAGCTTTTTTGATTCAGTCCTACCAAAACCATCGTACTGAACAGTTTGTGAGCATTTTACCAGATTACCAGTTTAACTAGTATAACTTATGTGATGGTATATTTTTAAATACTCTAAATAACCAATTTTGTAAACAGTTAAAACAGTTATAAGTAACAGGAACCCGTGTATCGGGGTAAGCATATCATACCTATTTACTTACCTATTACTATTAGATAATCTATTAACTAGGACTCTGTGTATTCATTTATTGTTATTTTGTTACAGTTCTTCTTTCCTACCTATACTTTTATCCTATTTAATAAACAAGTCACTGGATTGGCTGATCTTTTATTAACTATTCCACAACTACATCTACTTCTAAATATTGTGTGACGAATCCCGGCGCTCCGGCTCCTGTATTGCTGGCCAGCATCGAGGAATCCCGTCATATAAGTACAGTCAAAATGCAATCTTTGATTCCAGACCTTATAAGTGACAAGCAAGCATGCTGAATTCCTGTACCATGAGTTCACACCGACGTTAGCGTCCGCGTTGACGTTTTTGTATTGAGATTTCGGTACAGCGCCTCTAGTGTTCAGAAATGGAACTACAAATGGCATACAAATCTGAACTCAACTATTGCCGTTTTCGTGACGGTAACTCATGGAGACCTACAGATAGCAAAAGTGTTACCACGGTCCGTCAGTGGTCACGTGCAACGGCAAAGGTAAAACTCAAGCGTTGCCAATCCTGTAAAGCCAATGGTACCTACCTGGTGAAGTCAGCAAGATTTACACCTACCTACGCAGTCTCACGTGGATATGGTTTCCCGTTAGGTTTTTTTGAAAATAGGTTTTCATTTGGCCTCGGACTCGCCTGTTGGTAAGCGATGACGAGGCCAATGGTGGTACACGCTTACCCAGAAAATGCCTTTTCACTCTGGCCTTGAAGACACTAAGGCTGTTAGCATCTGGAAACACAGATGCCGGGAGAGCGAACCCTAGCGGTGCGGACAAGAGAAGACGCAGCAAACCATTGATATCTGGAAATTCAACCACATGGGGGTGGAAGCTCTCCCGACGTCTAGTGGTCCGGTGGTACAAAGTAGTCCTTAGTAAGTTCTTTCTCATCTTTCTATTATTTGACGACACGGTTAGCGTAGTGCACGGTTTCCTTGACTTACTTAGTGTCCCGGGTTCAAATCCCGGTCAAGTCAATTCAGGAAACGATCCTTTCTAAAGTGGCTCGGGTATGTGTGTGCTGGGAGACGCGCCCCTGGCTTAATCCCTGTCTGGTACCTCGTAACACAGGGATATTCATCCCTACTTTGAGACCATGACAAGTGGTGTGTGGTCTGGCGCTAATTTTATTATTATATTCTATTGTAACAGATGTTTTATTGTAAGAGTTAATAGGTACCTAGTTTGTATGTACTGACTAACAATTTTTGTTTTTGAATTGTTTAAATGAATTCTTGTTATTATATTCTTTTATGGTTGGTTTTTTCTCTTTGTTTTATATTCTTTTAGGTTTATTTGTATCAAAATGACACACTGCTTGTACTTTACTAACGCCTGTTGTAAACCCAAAACAAGTTTAAAAGAGTAACTGCTGAGTTTCTCGCCGGGTCTTCTCAGTAAGAAACAACTCCGACGCGGTGGTAGAGTCGCATTATGTCTGTATACTGTTTATTTACATATCCATATTATTATGGTATTTATGTCTATTATTTAGTATATTTTGCTGTAAATTTGACGATTTGAAAGTACTGATACAGTCTATTTGAATAAAGTTATTTGAGTTTGAGTTTATATATTTGCATCCATAGGGAATGCCTTCTTCCACATTTCTTTCTTATCCACAGTGCTTCGCTCGTCTTTTTCAGAAGAACGGGTGACTAGTCTATTACAAGACGGTGGTCGTTGGTCAAAAGTGTTTTGCAAATGTTTTGCGTTCTATTTCTTATCAAACTACAATTAACACTAAACAAACCAGTTCGCTTTGAATCACGTCCGTTATACACACAGGCACACGAGCAAACAAGCAAATTTTCCACTGCCACATGCTAATACTAGAGCCATTCTTGAATTGCTAACACTTGCAGATACTCCTAAAAAATATTTTCTCATTGAATAAAGTCATTTGGTTGTTTCCATTAGAAATGGAAAAGAACGATTTCCGAAATTTTCTGTTGTAGTTTTTATCTACTTCAAAACCTTTTAATTTTTGTTTTACCACTTTTTTTTATTGCTATGTGATGATGATAAAAATGTTTTAATTAGTGATTCTCATAGAAAATCACTCAATTAGTTTTTTTTTGTATGTTTAAACATATTTTATGAATTCATGATAGTCATAAATGGATTTTATTGATAACATGTTTGTTTCTATTGAATTTTAGTATACACACTCTTTTCTTGACAGGTTTTGCCATAAAGTATAGAGATTTGTAGAGTTTCACTTCAAAAGAACAAAGATACATTACATTAAGTTCATTTCAAATACATAGTTATTTTTTGTATTGTCTTTCTAATTTTGGAAATGTTAATTTTTAAGTTATATTTAGCCTTCTCAGTTAATAATCATAGCCAAATAAGTTCTACAACTCCTAAACAATTTCCTAATCTCCCCCTACTGAACGTGAATGCAAATATGGCGTTATCATGACATAATTTCTATGTTAAACAGCCTCATTTTGAGATAACTCGCTCCACTCCATACTCGACTTGATAAAGCTACATTGAATACGTATAGTTTATGTTCAAATGATGCTAATTCACTCCTACATACGTCACCGGTGTTGCTTTTAAGTGGTATGACCATATTGAGACCACAATCTCAATTTCATCGGCCGAACACTGACACCTCCTTATAAGTAACAGTGACGTGTTTTTAAGAGCAATTTAAAAGCTATAGATTTATGTCCAGTGTACTTATTTAGGTAAACAATCATGCAATAAGGCTAATTAACAAATACATTGACTCCATGTTGAGGTTGAGAGAAAGCATAATTTATTCTTTTTATTTTCATATAAATATTTACCTATTATTTTATGCCTTTGGAGAAAGTTCATCTTACAAAATTAAATTATCATTGGTGCCAATATTTATGCTTTTTTACTTTCAACCAAAAGCACAATACTTAGGGTTAAGGGTATGGATGGGTTCATACGCGTATTCTAGATACGTATGACTGGAAAACTTTTGTTTCTACAATAGATGCTCAGTCATATTTCCTAACGAAAACAATAAACAAACTCTGGTTTGAAGGACTGTCAGCTTGATTGACGCACACGGTTTTTGTTTTGATCAGCAGAATGCGTTATGACGTTAAACATAACATGTTATAGTAAGCTTTCCACAAAACTGTCAGAAGCGTTAGAAATAATTCGTCATTTTTGACAAATCAGCAAATGCGTGTATTCGGTGGAAACTGAGGCTGGGGCTTCCATGCCAGCATAAGCGGAAAAGCAAGTCGTTTTCGGACTAAATGATCATTTAGTCTGTTGGGTCTTTGAACTGAACTGACATTCAAACTAGTTACCAAAATTGAAACGTATTTAATTAAAAAACTTAGTTAAAGCAAGTAATTTTAATATGCCAAATTCTTTACATCAGAGTATAGCTCGAGATAAACAAAATCAGATAACGTAACCTCAAGAACAATCAAAACTGATTATTCATCAAATATCATTTCAGTACAAATTTTGCAGATTTAAACCGTTGAAACAGCATATTGAAAGGCCAACCTATTTGAAACGAGAAATAAATTGAATAAATGAATCAATAGTAGACAGTCAAGTCCTTGCCAATTGTCAAATGCTTAAAGTTAGTTACCAACATTAAAATCCGCACTTTTACTTTATTAAATTTCGTCAAAATTTATACGAGATAGATAAAATTATGGCAATTATACTGAACAAATAGAAACAAAATCTAAAACGGACTGTGGACCCAGGTCGGTCGCTGCAAGAACAGCCTGTGTATATGGGGCTTCATCGACAGAGCTAACAGCGAATGCGAGTGTGGCGTTTGCCCACAAAATATGAGCTACCTTTTACCGTGCCCGTGCCCGTCTAGCTGCACATGCGAGAACCTCATTTGTGCCAGCAATAATGCCGTGCAAGTGGCGGAATTCTGCTACTCGACACGATAAGAAGAAGACATTTTTTTTTTCTACATGGCATGCATTGTTAGCCGCTGATGGCTTTCACAATTTCACCGGACAAGTGGGTGAGTGGAAGGCTCTCAACCCTTATATTTAAGTAACGTGCCTAAGGGTGCCCCAAGGGGGGACACGAACCTCGGCTTAAGGCGTTACTGGGAGATGACAAACGGACGTAGGTTTGAGGAGAGAAACGACCCGGCACGTGCCGGTTACGCGAATCTAAATATGACTGGGGTCGCGGCGCGCGTCCACGCCGGCGTGGACGATAGATCGGTCTGGTGGAGTGTTGGTTCTGCGCGAGTTGTCTGGCGGTGGCAATGGCTAGCGTGATAACATCGTCCGGTTTGGTAAGTGCGTGCCTAGGGCGGCGCGCCTTACGAATGGTGTTGGGGTCGGGCGTGTAGTTACCAGCCTCCACTACCAAGGGATTGGGGTGGGTCTGAGTAGAGTCGAAAAATGTTTGGGACAATTGCTTTAGGTGCTGCGAGATGGTCGTCAGACCTAAGTCAATGTGGAGATTTTCATTGCGTAAAGACCAGAGGGCGCCCGTAGCTTTTCGCATGAACCTGTTCTGCAGGGCCTGTAACCTATGGATTACTTGTTTGTTGACATGGGCAAAAACGGGGCTAGCGTAGGTCATAATGGGGCGGATGCAAGACGCGTAGAGTCTCACCTTATTTCTAAGGGTCAACTTAGGAAGGGATAGATTTTCCGAACATAGTGATGGGAGGGAGGTTGCGGGAGCGTTTACCCCTCTGGAAGAGGATGGCAGCGCTTTTGTCAGGGTTAACTTCGATTCTCCATTTCCTAAACCACGCTCCGATGGTGTTGGCAGCGTACTGGAGAGACTTAGTGATAGAGTCTATAGTGCGGGACGTACAGAATAGTGCTGTATTGTCGGCAAATAGGGCTATCCTGACCGTTAACGGCTTTGGCAGAAGGACGGGGAGATCGCTGGTGTATAGCATAAACAGGTGAGGGGAGAGCACGGAGCCTTGAGGGACTCCGGCTTTGATGGTGTGCGGGCGGGACAGGGTTCCGTCCACTCTGTAGCGGAAGCTTCGATCGGAGAGAAGAAGACTGAACATGAAGCTTCATTCTCGCTCGCCAACTAACCCCAGCCTCGTTTGTGCAAGTATGCGTTTTCTCGCATGACCACAAACTCGCACGGGCTCGTGACGCAAGTAACCTCTGTTAGGTATGCGCTTTCACCACTTTCGATCAACACTTAAATATTTTGCAGTTCGATATTTGGCGATTGGTAGAATTTTACGCTCAGATCAAGTGATTAGACTAAAAACCAACCCACTACTGAGCAGAGACCGTCATTATTGAAATCAATTCATCGGAAATATTCATCATTTGCCTAATTACCACTCTCCCGGGTCCGTAATCACAAACTCGGACTGAATTTGCCTGACATTTTCAAAAAGGATTTGAATCCAGGACCCATGTATTTCCACCAGTTCTTACCGCAAGGCATCACTTAAAATAATGACTTATTCTTAAAACCAGTCGAGTAAAATACATAAATCATAATACCTTTTATCTTAAAAGCGACAACAGCCACGTGAATTCGCACAAAATGTAAATTACCTACTCCATAATTTAAGCTATTGACCTTAATAATAAAATGTCTTGTTTCAAAAGATTTAAGATGGTAATCGGCATGTAACGATCAGTTAAAACTTTTAAAAGTGTTACGGCTTGACATTTAACTTTTGTTTATGTTGGCCGCCGATTTTTTTATCCTTTGTATAGTTCTGATATTATACGGTAAAATAAAATCGACTGTCACGCGCAATAATTACAAAAAACAACTCCGGTCAGTGTTTACAAATGAATAACCTTCTTTCACTTCATTTTCGTTGCACAATAGAATAATTCAACTCCTTTGTGTGGTTTTCGTGAATGCAGACTGCCTACAGCTAGCCACTCCAAAAACCCCAAAAAGTGGTATATTTATGACCAGAGGCTTACTTATTCTGCAAAAAGATGCTGATGATTACGTTGCTGTTAGCCTGGTCTAACAAAATGTTTTACCAGTGCAGCACTGCGGCTGGCTCGAACATTTGCAATGCAATGCAACATAACATTGTAGGTCTGTTTCTTTGGTGGGATTCACAAGCGTTGAATTAATGGCTGTAACTTAGCCACTACCCATCCATTGTAGCATTTACTTGATTGTAACGTTAAAGGCTTTTGCCCAGCAGTGAGAAAGTATACCAATTACTTTACTTTTAACTACTTAGAACTCTTTAGTATACACGTGTGCAGTTTAAGAAGGTGCGTTTTAGATTTACGCTTTGGTTGTAGTTTTTTTAGGACTAGGACAACACAGCCTAATTTTGAGGTCATGATTGTCGTCTCCTGTGTCCTGTCTATCGAAAAAATAAACTACTTTGAGTGAAAGTTCTAAAGGTAATCAACCAATTAGTAAGGGAGACGTGTATGAGAACACGTGATGCTCCAGAGTGTGACGTTCAAAATCAAGCAATAACCTTTAACACACGATACAAATTTCGCGGCACTGCTATCATTAGGAAAAATTCCCTATAACTCGTTAAAAAAATCAATCTTCCGCTTTTTAATATAAAGTCCATTTTGCTGAGTTCTCGAAGTCAAATGTAGACCAGACAGGCAAAGGTTATCATGGCAGTGATTGGCTGCAGACGCCATTGCATAATGATAGTCTAGTGACGTCGTGCTTTGGATATTTTTAACTTAGAATTGATTAAACAATGTTTTACATATTCTCTGCAGAAGTTATTTTTATCAAGATATGTGGGAAATTTATTTAAAGTAAACTAAATTAAAGTTGATTCTGTGTATTTTTAAAAATAATTAGTTTGACTAAAAACATTTGGGTTCGGTCATTTAAGCTGACTTCTTCATGTTTTCTTCTTGCGTTGATGTTTCACCCTATCTACTGTAAGTAGGTTCTCTTTACGCCCATAGGTTAAACTGTTTTATAATGACTAACGTCACAAATTCAAAAAACATTAATACAACACAAATATTCAGTAAACCATAATTATGTTTGATAAGCAAATGTTTCGATTTATGACGTCAGTATTTTTTGTAATTTATAAAAAGTTTACATTGATTTAATTCAGTGCCTTCAACCTAACTTTTTAACCTCCTTCAAGTAAAACTGATGTAAAATATAAGTATTCCTTATAAGTAGGATTTATGACCGAACGTTTCGAGTCGGTGCCAAAAAATTGTAACTATTTGAAATCAATAAACCTACAATGGATAGCCAGCCCAGTGATTCGTTTGAATGACTGGGCTAGTCAACCTCATATCTGGACCTCACGACCGCTTTCCATCAGGTGGAGTGAGGTCATCTTGACAGGCAATATAATAAAAAACCAAAATTTGTGCACAGGACATCTTGCATCTGTGGTAATAGTTAAATCCAAAAAAAAACATTTTATAGCAATTAGTTACTTGCGTTTCTTAAATCTAGAGGGCCATTATAAGTTTAGTTCACGTAGCGTTAGCTAGCGGAAAGAATAGTTTGTCAATGACTAAGGTATTGAACCTTAAATTTGACCACAATTTCTGATCTTGATTGATCGAGCGATTCGTTTAAGGACCTACCGACGTAATACTTAGGATTCTATGAATTGTTCTAGAAGAACTAGTCATTTGGCCACACATATCGCTAAGGAATAAGTGTGATGGTCTGTTTAGATGGAATATTAATAAAGAAGCAATAAAAAACCAATCAATTTTTACTCTTAATTTCTTAACTCACAATCAGAATCCTGTAGATTCAGACTAGCGGATGTTCGTAGTCAACACACTTCCTCTAACGTGACTTTAAATTTAGGTTTATTTGATAGGAAGTGTAAATTTTAGACCGGAGACTTGCAATTCCATTTAAAGTAAGCAATATACTAATTCAAATGTAGAGCATTGGTTTCCCATGGCCATTAGGTCATCGAACCACCTTTAGAAGCCAAATTAAAATAAATATGACTATGATTGAATGTGTGCATGCTTGTTTTAATCTAGTTAGGAATAGTGAGCTGCTAGGGCTGTCAATGTGAAATTTCACGTCTTGAATTACTCTGTATTAAAAAAAGGGTGCTTACCGAAGATAGACACTACAAAAATTCGACCTTTTCCTTATTTTATTAGAAATAGTGCATGGTTAAGTTATAAAAATCAAAATTAACTTATGCTTACCAAAGTTCACATGAATGAATAATATTTTTCTTTTCCTCTAATTGATTTTGACTTTCATAAAATACATGAATTCAATTCGCCTACAAATTAGGCACGGATTACGTCGTATTGTGACTCTAGCATTGCCTAGCTGGCAATTTTCTTAATATAAAATTTTGCATGTTTACTACAGCAAAAACATTTCAATTAGCACCGACCCTCCAATGATGATTAAGATGCAGTAATTTTGTAATTTACAGCCCTACTCCAAGTACAAGATACAGAAGCACGGCTGAGGATTGGCCAAGCTAGTAGAAAAAGCGCAAGAAATAATTAAGCATATTTACTACAGAAACTTTGTCTATTCGTAAACTTTCTATCAGAATAAGAATTTAGTTTTTAGCAATTAATCAAGTATCTTTAACAATTTGAAACTACTTAAAAGCTCATAAAAATTCCGTCATTACAGGCGAAATAACTTAAAGAAAAATATAATATTTATTTTTTAGTGTTGATGTTCACATTAGTGCCATCACATTCTATGCTTTTATATAAATAATAAAGGTTTTTTGGATTCTTAAAGAGTTTGTGTAATTTTAAATGGCGCGCCCAGCTACTTTTTTACTTGATTTAGATGTCGGTGTACTTTTGCGAGCAAACGAAGCGTCCTCCTAGGTTCGAGTCTACAGTGGCATGTTTATAAGTATTGCGTCCATATTTCAAATGTATATTCGTGCGTGAATGTGGTGTAGGGGCGCGTCATTTGAGCTATGGTTACATCATGTGAGAATGTGCTCCAATTTGCTTGTATCTAGTAACAGATGTCTAGTAACTTGGCCCTTTTTTAACCTCTATGTTTTTGATGGTATGAAATTTCACCTAGATAGGTATTCAGTTTCGTAAGGCTGTAACTGGTTCTACGTTGATTGCTCATTCATTCATGTCTCGTAGTAAAGTCAAAGTAATTAAATCGCAGATAAATCTTTATCTAGCTCATTGGGTTAAATACTGCATTTACCGCAAAATTTATAGGTGAAAACCAATTCTGTGGATTTTTGCTCGGCAATGTATACAATGCCGAGGCATTGTATACAATGCCTAGGAAATGTATACAATGCCTAAAACGTTCAGACAATGTATCAAATATTTTTATTTTATTTTTGCCTAGGCATTGTATACAATGCCGGATGCGCAGCCGGCAATTTGTGTAAAAGGGTTCACTTAAAAGAAAGTTCACTTTAAAATCGTCTTTTGGCATTCATTTAGGGTATTAAAGATGAACCGATTTGTATGTTTTCACTATCAAAATATCTTTAGTTATAACTTATAATATCAAAGTTTTAAACGGCAAAAAGAAAACGAGGCCAGTTCGTTTCTGGCACTCGCCGGCCGCTGCCACAGCACGCTCGCTTCACTCGCTCAGCTCGTGCAGCTGGTTCATATCAACCTAACATTGGGGACGGGCAGACGGGCATTGTCGTGCATTAGCTGGAAATTTTGTCCTATTTGCTGTCTGTGGGGCAAGATTACAGGCTCTAGCACCTCATCTCGGTATTTTAGAGCAGCCCAATTGTCTTGTATCCAAACGAGGTCCGTTCTACCTCCCGAACCATAATCGTGCCACCTTGATATGCATGAACTTGTTGTGGGTGCTGCAGTCGATTCTAACGTCTAGGTTCTCTCCAAACGCGTAATCTTCGCGAATCAGGATGAAATCCAAACCTGGATTCATCAGTGAAAAGCACAAGTGACCATTGAGAATGGTTCCAGTTTCCGTGTGCAATAGCCCATTGTAATCTTCTTCCTCGATTGCCTCTCCTTAGCGCTGGTACCCGAAGTGGCCTACGAGCACGTAGGTTGACTTCATGCAGTCGTCTTCTCAAAGTTTGACCGCTTACCAGCAAAACATACTCTCTCTGTAGCCTTTGAACCAATTGCATCGCCGTCACATTTGGTTGACTTCGTGCAGCATTTACTATGCATCGGTCCTGTACATGTGTTGTAATGCGTCGAGGTCCTCGGTGCCGTTCCACCACTTCCCCCGTGACACGATAACGTGACCAAAGCCTGGATATAACGCTCTGACTGGTCCTCATGGCTTCAGAAACCGCAATTTGGGTAGCGCCAGCTTGAATCATGCCCACTGCTCTTAACATTTCGTTCCTGGTCAAGTGTCTACGTGGCATGATTAAATGAACACCGGAGATGCGTTTGACAAAGATTTATAGAAATTTGTGGAGTTTTAATCAAGTTAGAAGTTAGTGAAGATTTACTTCTTTGAAAGAAATTCAATGAATGCGAATTTCATCTTAAAACAAAACCTTTTAAATACAGAAAAATGAATTTAAAAAAGGAACTTATTAATGTTTTTATAATCTGTCATTAATAGTTTTTTTGTAAGGCCAGTATTTTTAAGTTATTTAATAAAGTTTAATAAATCCCTAGACCATGTTGTTGTGTGTATTACACTAAAGAATCTAACCAATCTTAATCACAGTCTCCGATAGTAATAGTACAAACTCTATAAGTTTAGAGTAAGATGATCTTGGTGTAAGTAATAACAAAAAAATATCCATTTCATTTAACATTGATGTCGCAATTATTTTTTGTATTTTTTGTTCCTGATATCAATGCCTATCAGTGGCACAGGAAGTAACAGCCAATTAAGTTATAACTTAGATGCAATCTCATCTAAAACTGGATAAAAGTAGCCTAAGGTAATAACGAACTTTATTATTAATGGTTACTTTTTACGTAGCACGATTTATTATTTACAATCCGTAGGGATAATTAGAAATAATTACATTTAAATGTAAGGTGCATTACTTAGCAAGGTAACGTGCCTCATATAAATAAATAAATGAATAAAATAACTAAATATCTGGGACAATTCACACCGAGATCATCTGACCCCAAACTAAGCAGAGCTTGTACTATGGGCGTCAGAGACTGATAAACATACTTAAATATTTCTAAATACTTACTTAAACAGATAATAACACCCGGACACACAACAAACACAAATGTTCGTCACATAAATGTTTGTCATGGGTGGGGATCATATATAAACCTAACATCGGTCTTAAAACGAACAATATCGGAGGCACGATTGGAACCCTTAATAACACCAATACTAAGGTCACCTAACAGGGGTAACATGCGATGAAAAGTAGAATAAATTAACAAAATACACAATGTATACAAATAAGAAATGAAACACACATGAAGAAAAAACCAAGAGCAAATCAACAAGTAATGGTTGTCGCGTCTCTTCTTTACTTAAAAGATAATCTCTACCTACGCTATCTTTTGTAAAACAATCCTGCCTCTGCAAAGCCATAAAAAGTTTCTCCCACGTCGGATACAATCGCAAATAATTATCTGAGTAACGTTCAATTAAGAGTACCACTAACAAAAAATCAACAGCTTTTATGTTAACACCTACAATGTTAAAAACATTGTAGGTGTTAACATTGGGAGCGAAACTCAAAATGCAGGGTAATGCTAAACAACTCCTTTAATAAATGCAATGCAATTGTTTGAAACAATAACATGAAATATGCTTTCCTAAAAGAAGCTTAATTAAATAATTTAACTTATTAAAAATTACCCATCCAGGTATTATACGCATCATTCCTAAAAATAGATCAATTGAACTGAATGGACTTGACGGGTCACTCATCTCAATAGACCAAATTAAATTCAGTTCAATACAAGTAGCGTGGGAAAACAATTAATTTAGGTATCAACTGCCATTGCTGTAAAATTTTGCAATGGAAATATCGCAAAGGTTCATGCAAAACTCCTTTAAAAATCCTATGCAATTTTCACACTATGCAAAAAAACTAAATATTCAAGTACAAAGTCGGATTGAAAAACCCACTTGTTGAATTTAGTAATAACCAAATTAACTATTGTTGACTGAAACCTAATTTAAATAAAAAAAACACAACGTAACCACCAAGTAACTTGTATTTCAATGAAAGAATAGAGATGATTATTCTGAAATGGTTTCCTTCCATCGCATATTAGCATGAATATTCCTGAATATTATCATCGTCATGAGTTATAAATATCTAAACAACAATGACACTAAAATAACTACTATTACAGCTAAAGACGAAAACGCTTGTGGTTTGTTAGGTATAAATTATTTAAAACACATTATAAACAATAAGCAAAGACAACATATAGGTACAACAATAAAAAAACTATCAAAGTAAATTTCTATCGTTAACCAATGAATCTGTTTTAATTGTATTACCAAAATAGATTACTCTGACGCATTCATCATTATAATAGAAAAGTAATGACGCAATTACGTCATTAGGCTTACCCATTACTGCCAAACACGTATGGTATGACGTGAATGGCCAAATAATAATAACGCGTAATTAAATTGACATTAATTTAACATTAAGAATTTTAGACCAAAGATCTCAATTTTAATTAAGACAATTCGCGCTTGTCTAATATTTTGGTCAAAAACCGTAATGTTGTCACATATTCTCCTACATAACATAAACATTATGAAATATAGCTGTATACTACCCTTAACGATGATGAAAGAGTGTGATAACGTTTTACAACTGAAAAAGACTACTTACAGAAAACGTGAAAAACCTCTTACACTTGTAACGTTGCCGTTTCTTTCCAGTCTCATGGACGTTAGAAACTCCACGATGGCTGGAAACTTCATAGTTTAACTTACTGGCCATCAATAGTATTCTGTACCTGTCCTTTCAAAATTTAATTTATCGTTCCACGTTCCCTGTTCAGCATTTTGAGGCAGAACCCTACCAAAACCATCGTACTGAACAGAGCTTGCGAGCATTTTACCATAAGTTTAAAAGTATAAGTTTAAATTGCGTGATGGTGATTATTTTAAGTACTTTAAATAACCAATTATTAACAGTTATATTGTAACAGGAACCCGTGTATCGGGTTTCTTTCCTACCTATACTTTTACCCTACACAATAAACAAGTCTCTGGATTGGCTGATCTTTTATTCACTGTTTCATTACTACATCTACTCCTAAATATTGTGTGACGAATCCCGGCGCTCCGACTCTTGAATTGCTGGCCTGCAATGAGGATTTCGCCACACAGTGACAAGCAATAACAAATCGACACCCAGATATAGATAAGTGTGTTAACAATAAAATTTACTCTGTAAAAAATATGCGTTATGCACATAGTCAAGTGTTACTTCGTACTAAACAAAGAATCCACAAGGAATACATATAGGTAGGCATGCACCAAGAATGTATAACCCGAGAATGGTTTCTTGATGTTGATGGGTTGCATCCACAGCCGTTTTACATGAGTCGCAAAATCTATGAGTCCTGGCTTTATGTCTCACAGTTGCTTCTAACAATAAAGACGATGATTACAATCTCTGTCTAAATGTTGAAAAATATACTTTATTGGAGATAGTATCCTGCCCATAGTAATATTAGGTTCGAATAAGCTCCAAAAAGCGTCTTAATTCTTGACTGTTTCATTAAGCTTGAAGTAGTTCAATCATCGTTAAAGACGGTATTTCATTGGAGGTGAAATATTAAGGAGCCCAACTGCCCAATGGACTAACTCCCAACAATGATTTCATTTTGAAACTAATAATGTATACCTATTTTAATGCCCTCTACAAAACCGCAGGTGTTCTCCACATACCAGTTTGCATTAACGACTCGCTAAATTTAACGTGTACAGCGAACACAGAGCCGAATGAACCAATCGCAAGTTGTTTCGAAATAAGTGTTTGAAGATTGTTGTTGTAGGTTACCATACGTGCGTTTCTCCTTCATTATCACCTGCGTTTGCGGTTATTCATTAAATAATCAATTTTTCTTTACCATTCGAGTGAAATACATAGTTTTTTTTTGTAGAAAAGAGAAATTGTGGCCATTTTAGAATATTTTCTGTGACTAATCTACTTTTTAGGGTTCAAGTCAAAAATTTATTGCAATATGACACCTTATTTGTAGGGTACTAATAATTTTAATTCGGACTTATATAAGCTTCGCCACAGATTCAAGTTTGTGCAACAAAAAACTGTCGTAAAGTCAGCCACAGGTTAAACGGATCACTGTATAAACAAGAGTTCATACCAAAGAGAGCTCAAGTTATGCTGGAAAGGTTGCGCTCTAGATTTAGCTCACTGTACAGAGTAAAATGAATAAAATAAGAATTCAAGTAAATCTGTCACTGCGAAATAACGAGTATCTATCTCGTAAAAACATAATGTGACAAGTGCAGAACTATTGGCTGCTAAACGACAACTGGACAGGTATATGTCGGAATGAAAGATATTTACTGCCTAATGAAAATCAGCAAATGTAGAAACATTAGATATAATTGACAAACGGCCACTTCAACAAAAACTTGCAACCACTGTCAACTAGTGCATATAATTATGTTTTTTCAAATCAATTAGGAAATTGAGGTGTATTTGAAAACCAATTCATAACAACGTTGATCATTTTATGAAAAATTGGTTTTTAAATGCCAAACCGTATTTATGTACATAATATAACAACGATTATGGTCATTATGGATAAAAGCATAAAGGAACATAAAATTAAGGCGATATGGCGACCTGAATGAAGGCGACCTGTGCAAATGATTTCCAGATAACTATCAACCGGCAGATAACATTAAAAGTGAGTTAGGATAGTCAAATAGAGAAGATAGGAGAAAAAAACAGAGAAACAAAAAAGAGGTAACATATCTACCTACGTATAATTTAAACGATAGATTATTATGAGATAACTCAACAAACCCTAACTAAATCAGAAACATCTAAAGAGAAATGAAAGTAGTAAACAAAGCAATTGTTTACCACGGCGGCCAAGTTTGCATGCAGTCAGAATGGCATACCATACATCCATTCATTACGAGCCCAAACAATGGCAGCACTCCTAACGAAATGCAAGATATAAGGAGGTTATTAGTACACACTAACCGGGTAACTCGTATGCGACATTTTGGATCTGCTCCGGACAATTTATGGCACTAACTTCTACCCGTTCCGATCTTGTATTTACACGAAAGTGGCGGCCTCAATTTTGACCAACATACGGCCTCAGTACCTCAACGCTCGACACCCATGGCAGTGAAAGCTGCACTTATCGATGCTATACAATGATCGATAGATTATTATGTCGTTCACTCGTCCGAGATCTTGGGATCAGCAGGTTTTAATACTACTCTTGAACCGGTTCAGATTATACACAGACGAAAGTATATTCTTCGGTCTGTCATGATCTAGAAATGATAGCTTGAAGGACAAAACAAATGTTATTGCGTCTATTACATATTGATGAGGTGTAAAATGCGATGTCATAACAAGAAAACGATATGATTTTCATGATTCGGAGAACTGAAACTAATTAACAAAAAAGAAACAGACAACACAGAAACTTTTAGGTATCTAGTCAATAATTGATGCTTTTAATGCTAATTGCGAATGTTGTCGAGTTAATAAACGCCGCTAAAAGTGTTGCTTTGATTATAATATTTAATTAACATTTCTCAAGATTACGACGAATCCGGAAGTTATTAGGACTTAAGTAACAAAGGTTCAAAGTATTTTCAGATTTTATCGCATCATTTACAATTTGTTTTAAAGTCAATGATTACTACGCATTTATTTAATTTACTCTTTAATTAGGAATGTTTGTTGATGAGTAACTTTGTACTGCAGTATAATAGGCGCAGTTTAGAGCGTTTCATTGAATATGCTGTCAATATAATTAAGCGTGATTTGAGTATTCAAGTTGAGAAGTAGACGAAAGAACCTTATTGGTATTATCACGGAATCATCAGGCAATTATAATTTTCAAAATAATATAGCACACAATTTCGTATTAAAATGAAGTGCTAAATATTCAAATGGTATAAATTATAAGTCAAGGTACGTAAAAACAAAACAGGTAACTCGTAGGTACCTAAATTTAGAATCATTCAAGTCGAAGGCGAAGTTATCATTATAGTCTTGTTCATCAAACAACAGCTACAGTCTTTATTATGATAAGAGTCCGCGGATATGTATAAACAAAACATTAGTTTAACATATTATGTATCTTGCTAAATGTATGAAATGTGATACTAGCTTCTTGTGACTTCTGATTTGAATAGCAACCGTTTGAAACGCCTACTACTTCTTCACAGTCGGTTAAATTTTCTCGCAGATCATTTTTTGTGTTTTTCTGTTTATTGTATTGTAGTTTTGTAGTCGTAAGACATGTCTGTTCTACAAGCATACTCTGTTTGGAAATCCTTAACTCGTCTACAAAATATCTAAAATATTCGTTATCCTCTGTAATTTGGTAAGAGAATATGCATCTGATTCGGTAGTTTTCTGAAAAAAATTGGCAGTATTTTCATTCTAATGTAACTCAAAAGCAAAAGAAATGTTCAAACCACAGGACATGAACGCTTGAACCATTAAGTATTGTTGTACCCATATGTCGAAATGACTTGTTTGGGAAGGCTGTAACTCCATTTGCAATTCAATAAGAAATGTAAATTTTAGCTCTCTTGTTTTACGCTTGTTATTCTACTTGTATATTTTTCTTACTGATCTCACTGCTTAGTTATGTAACCAATTGGGTATAATGACTTTTTTATTATATCTGTAAGTAACTTGACAGATTGTAATAGTTCTTATTTTACTACTTTGAGATTTGCTTTTCATCACGGTTTTTAACATCCTTAGATTTGTACATAAAATGAAACGTTTCTTATTTAACATGATGTGCCTGCAGACCTAATATTATTATCAGTTCTGTTTTATAACGGTCATCTTGCAACTTTATTTTCATATATCCTTCGTTGATAATATTCCTTTAGGTTCTCGGAATAGCTTCCTGAAGTTGAAAATATTCAAAGAAACAAAAACGACTTTACCTTATGCACAGGACGCGGGGGCTCTGGCACGTCAGAATCCCACTCTGAACTAAGATCATCACTCGAAGCTTCGGTAAAGTCTTCAGACCACGGCACTTCCAACAACGAACTTTTCATCTGATCGTAACCAGGTGACATTGTCTGCGGTCCATAACCAGGAGGCAAAGGGCTGGACGCCCTGCATTCCTCACAATTACACGGTTTATGTCCCAATGTGTCCTTTGGGGGGGAATTGTTTTTTGATTCAGTCTTACAATTTCTCCTATTGTCACGTTTCCTAGCACTTCTCGGTGACAGCCTGTTATTGCACTGCGGTGGGATGTAGTATCTGGTTGGCTCTGAATTCCTTCGCCCACTGTCTGGAGTTTCAATTTTGACGGGCATTAATAATGACATCTTCTTTGTGAGAGGCTGCTGCCTCTCCGCTTCAGGTCTTTCTTCAGGCTCCATCGTGTATCGAATGATGGGTATAGTGAAGGTAATTTGGTCTGTCCACTCCGGCATTATGATCACTTCACGTGGAACTGTGCCCCGCAGTTGGGGAGGTTTAGCAACATTGTACGGTGTCGTATTGCGCATACGATCGTGAACTATAGCGTACGGCGGCGCGGGCGCAGCGAGAGCGTGCGTCGCGAAGACTGCGTGCGCGCCGCCATTCCGCCAACTTGTAAACTAAACCTAAGGATGCCAACTCATCAATCCAACCATTTTTAAAATGTTTGTATTTTAACGCTCATTATACTAAACACAAACACAAAAAATATAAATCTTTGTATATATTTCATGAAATAAGCGTGGTGAATTGAATTAAAACTGGTTGGTACCTGAATCTGATAAAGCTAGTATCGAATGTAGAGTTCCGCCAAAATTAGAATTCGGGAATAAAATAAATTCTAGTTTTCTTAACCAGTGTGAATGTTACTATTTCAATTATATTTTATTATGTCCTCTCTTAAACTATCGTTGTTATGAAATGGTAAGAATATTTTTTTTATTTTTTTGACTGGCCTGTTGGCGCAATGGCAGCGATCCTGCCTTTAGCGCCGGAGTTCGTGGGTTCGATCCCCACCCATGACAAACATTTTGTGTGACGAACATGAGTGTTTGTTGTGTGTCTGGGTATTATTATCTATATATGTATGTATTTAGAAATATTTAAGTATGTTTATCAGTCTCTGACGCCCATAGAACAAGCTCTGCTTAGTTTGGGGTCAGATGATCTTGGTGTAAATTGTCCCAGATATTTATTTATTCATTTATTTCGAAGTGATAATATTTACGGTGACGATGAGAATGCATGACTACAGTTTGCTATAACTGACCTATGGAGAGGAGTTAAATCCAACGAGAAGTGTCTACTTTAAATTGAAAAACTCCAATTCTATTGTGATAGTGAATGTATTACAACCAACCGGTGTTTTTTCGAACTATTAATTACTACTGGTGACTAATGCATGCGTACGTAGAATGTTCAAATCCTTCGGAATCCTCAAAAAGAAAAGTAAGATAAGCAAACACTAGTCCTAACCTAACAATGTAACAGGTGACAGAATAAGGCTAGTAGGTAACTCTAGCTATAGAAACATTTTTAAAATGAAGTTGTATTTGACACCTAAACACATACAGAAAAGGAAGCATATTGTATCATGTAATTATTTGTTATCGTTGCAAAAACGTTTTATGGAAGTATTATAACACGAAGAAAACACGAGTGCAAGTAACATAACTTGTTCCTGTATTGTAGCACGCTATCATAAGGTTAACTACAATAATACCACTTTCGTGAAATTCACCGATACCATAATAATACCGATTTATTTTTACTACAAGTTTTTTGCAACCCTATTTCGACCTTACTGATACAGTGCCTTTTCATTTGATTTTGACCTTTATACTCGAGGAGATAAGAGCATCCTACTAACGACGGTATTAATCGTTAACTAAATGATCCACACGCTTGTGGAATCTGTAAATACGAGTATGTTTTTTTATTTATTTTTGATAGCATTTTGTTTAGCGTAAACGTGACCTGCGATCTGATAGTAGGTGATATAAAATACTAAAATAGAAATTATTCAGAGTAATCATTTATTATTATAATAGATAGAGCTTACAATACGATACGTTCATTCAAAAAAAAACATTTTAGGAATAAATATGGAAGTAAGTAAGGTATGTGGAATGTCACTTCCATATTTATTCCTTAAGTGTTTTTTTTAGTTTAAGAAACACTTACGACTTATGGCTACTTAACGCATTGTATTGGTAATATTATAGCAAAAATTTAAAATCAAAATTTAATAAATCATCAATGAAATAACGTATCGTAGTCGTATCGTAGTCGTACGAAGGAATCATGTGACACCAAACGAAGCAAAGCTTGTATTTTTGGAAGTTGGAATTCAGTACTTCTAACATGAGTGTCCGTCAGATAAACTACGATAGTTGAGTACAGCAATCCGTATGCCATTTTTAGATCTATTTCCATGCACTAAAGGTGCTAGACCGAAATCTTATAGGTACAAAAACGGCAACACTGACCCTTAAGTCGTATTTTTTACTGGACGAAGACTAGCCGTCCGACGGTGTGAATCGCACTGCAGCCTGCAAAAATTTAGTTTCAAGGCCCAATATTTAATTGTAATCAAAATATCAACCATGTAATCAACTTCTAATCAAAGGTGTGTATTATCAATTTAATTAATTATCTTTAATTATGCAAGATGATCTTTTTAGACTGACAAAAAACATGCTCAAATGCCAATTGCTAAATTAATATTTCTTCATTAACGAAACAATGAAGTTCGCGTACGTTTTAATTAAAGAAAAATAACTTAAAGCTATTTAAGGATTGTAAATAAGAAAAATGAATTTAAATGTAAGCTACCTACATATTATCATAACGCATCTATTGGGTAAATATCTATTGTTGTTTTTTGTTCCCAAGCACTTTCAGGAATTGAATGACGAATCATGGAACTTGTATAGATAGGCCCAGAGGAATCCTACAATTTTTGTGCTAAATTAACTATTGCTGTATATAACTAGTTCTCAAAACATTCCTTTTTTTGTAGACCGTCACTTTCAGCAAAAGCCCTAAACAAAAATGAATGGAGCCTGAATTATCTCCTTCAATTGCTATAGGATTACACACCGCTAATAAGTTCATAATCATTCAAAACTGTACCACCGAACAACGTAAGAGACTATTGTTTGAAGTAGCGCAAAATAAACACGACAGCATATAAAAATAATACATTCCTACATACTTACATACCGTCACGATTATATGCAAGTATCTGTTGCCGTCATAGTGAACGGAACACACAGGAGCCCACTTTTCACCAAAGGTATTAGAAACAAACGTGATAGGAAGTGAGCCTTTCGCCGTTATCCGGGTCAATTTGGTTTCTATCGATGTTTTTCATCACGGTGGAGTTGGACGTTATCCGGGTCGATTTGGTTTCTATCGATGTTTTTCATCACGGTGGAGTTGGACGTTATCCGGGTCGATTTGGTTTCTATCGATGTTTTTCATCACGGTGGAGTTGGACGTTATCCGGGTCGATTTGGTTTCTATCGATTTTTTTCATCACGGTGGAGTTGGACGGAAATTTAAAGTGATTTTAGCCGCCAAATGGCGCCACCAATCAATTTTTTTTTTATAACTTCTAAAATAGACATTGTTTTTTATAAAATGAACAATGAATATCTCAAAAAAAACTTTTTCTAATTATTGAATGTCTGTCCACGACTCTTCATTTTGATTTTTAGTTTTAGATCGCGTTTTTGCTAACAGTAGCCACTTTGCGCGAAAACGCGATCTAAAACTAAAAAACAGAATGAAAAGTCGTGGACGTAACAATGTTTAATTTGGAAGTTATATAAATAAATCAATTGGTGGCGCAAGTTGGCGGCTAGTATCGTCTTAACAATGAACACAAAAATTTTGGTTCTGGCCAGATTTGAACTCGGGCACCACACAATCCACAATCCGAGTGTGCTTAACCCGAAGGCTACGAAGCGACGTTCTGAAAAAAAAAAGTAAGAAAAGCCCCAACTTCGTAGAGCTATGTCAATCTCTTTTTATTTATAATGCTTATTGCTAGCGCTCACTTCACTGTTATAATGAAGAGTTGTTTATACTTAGTACTATTAATTACAATAAGCATAGTCCATTTAATTGATTATTGAGTGAATCTATGCTCTCTCATGCTATTCTTCTTTAAGCAGAGACGTATACTTATTAAATATTGTTAATAATGTGTGTCCGTGACAAAACTTGTTATTACATAACCGCAGTGCAATGTACTGACCTCCATTGACGTCACTGTCTGCTATCAACCGTTACCGTATCGATCTACGCTTTCCTTTGATTTCTGCCGGCTATAGTACTTTAGTGTTGCAAGATGCAACTATAGTACTTGCGCAGGGCACTTATTTGGATCAGACATTAAAACTATTGATAAATATTTTTATTTGCATATTTATGGCACATAAAGTGCAAGAAGCATTTAAGTTATTCGTTTTCGTACATAACTATAGGACGTCTTCTGCTGGCAATACAAGTATCTCCTCATAAATTATACTAATCGTGAGGTTATGGTTTTCTGAAATTACGCGAACACTACCCATTAAAAAATACTATTATATATTTACCATAGATTACTTCTTATATCTGAAACTATATACTTATAAGACGGTTTCTTGGTTTCTTCTTACTGCGTAAATAAACTGCGTTACTGTTGATTGGTATGGTGGTGGAAATGATATTTTTTCACATAGTAAGTAAGTAAGTAATTAGCCTATATACTTTCCCAATGCTGTTCAAAGGCCTCCGTCATTGAAATCAAGTCATCGCTGCAATGGATGGGTATTGGGTTAATCACTACTCTTGCCAAATGCGGGTTGGTGATCACTAACCCGGGCTATGTTGCGAAAAACACACTTTGCCCGACCTGGGAATTCAACCCGAGACCTCCGGGTTTCGGGCCGAGCTCTGGAACCGCGTTATTTTTTCACTTATTTAAATAAATTTATTTACCGAAGGTTATCTGGAAGAGGACGCTTTGTAGTGATAAGATTAATTGTACTTTCACTTGTGTTCCTTTTTTGATTACCTTGTGCAAAAAATATTATTTGTTTTTTATCTCTCATCATCATCCGTGCGGTCTATCCCGGTTGTGAACCCACACTGGTGTGTGGGGTCCCAGGGTCCGCCTTTCTTACTTTCTTGGCCCACTTCGCGCGGTCTTGTGCATCCTCAGTGGTGAGTTTGTTGGCACGCATGTCCCCCTTATCGACGTCGAGCCACCGCTTCTTGGGTCGACCTTTTCTATTAATATTTTTATAGGTTAAAGCCAAAGGTTTTGGTGAAACAAATAAACCAGACGTGCCCCATACTAAAAAAAAAAAAAAAAAAAAAAAAATAACCGAATCGGTCGATAACTTTTTTCTGAATCGGGGGGCTGGTCACGTCCTGTGAACTCAAAGTAATCAAAATAGGTAATTTTAGATAGTAATCAAACCAGAGCCTCGTCTGTTAACTAACAACCAGAGACAAAACAAATGGGTACTTACTATAACCCGATTTCTACAGCTGTCAAATCGTTAGGTTGGCAGCATTGATTTTCACCCGCCCGCAAACTTCCTCACTACTCCGCTGCCACGCTGGCAGGTGTGAGAGCAGTGGTGAGGAAGTTTGCGGGCGGGTAAAATTCAATGCTGTCAACCTGACGATTTGACAGCTCGAATTGCAAAGTATAAATAATCGGGATATATAGTAGAGGTTGCAAGTAATCAAATCAAACGCCCGAATTCAAGTTGAGTAGCCCTTACATCAATAGCTGTCCGTTTCAATTCTACAGACATATCACAGGACAGCATCAATTTGAAGAGTGCTCAACTTTGATCATCATTTTCTAGATTCAGGGGAAAGTGTAATTGTTAAAGGTCCTAAATTCCATTAATGCTAAATTACTATTTTGATAAGTAAATTAGTACTTAAGATACTATTTTCTTAAAACTTAGCGATTTTCATTTCTGTGTAAAATAGTGCACGCAATAAGGTTGACCTCATCTTGCCTTTTAAGATGTCTTGTGGTTCACTAGAAATAAATATGAATATAATAGAACATTAAGATCTTAAATATGTTTGCGATTTCCTCTAAAGATAAAATTGTGAAGTCCATAAATTTTTGCAATTTGGTTCAAAAAGTTGCCTAACTAGACACATTTAAAGGCATGTTTTGCAAATTCATGCCAACATCTTGACCAGCAACCATGGAAGTTTGTTTTCATTTTTTAGGGATCCTCATAATAAGACTAAATCGTATTCCTAGCTCGAATATTGATTCTAGATCCTAGTTGATTGTGTGTCCGATTCCGGTTTACTTTTCCATGCAAAAAATTTGATGATTTTTGTTTTATTTTTTTTCCTTCTCACAGATATAACCAACGACCCACTGCCGACATACGAGGGGCATGCCAAAAGAAATTAAATACTCAAAAATTATAAAATTTATTCTTTATTACAAGTAACGATCTTTTCGAAGTATTCACCCTGAGCATGCATATACACTTTTCCATATGTTTGAACCAATTGGAAAATACCTGTGATATGACCACTTTTCTTTAGACACCTGAGAAATCTCGAAATTATAGACAGCCAGTGCATCTTCTTTGCTTTCAAACCTCTTACCCTTTAGTTCTTCTTTAATTTTTGGAAACAGGGGAATATGGTGGGCGAGGAAGGATTGATTTTTTGAGTTGAAAAACTCAAGTGTTCTGGCAGACGTGTGCGGCGCCGCATTTTCGTGGCTTCAGAGAAGGTGCCGGATTCCTGACTTCGGTCGCTTGTCACAACAAGCTGATATTACTGTTGGAGCACAAACTGTCATATACCATTCAGAGTGCAAGGCGACATTTCGTTGGAGTTGGTTCATCTTCAAAACACCATACAGTCGACTGTCGCTTTATGTCGTGATCATAGTTATATAGTCATGTTTCGTCACCAGTCAGTATATCATGCACGTTTTTTTTCTCACCACCGTCGAATTTATCTATCATTAATAGGCACCAATCCACCCGACGGTCATTCAGCTCATCGGTGAGTTTGTGCGGCACCATCTCGAACAACGTTTAGGGAGAAAAAGGTGGTCTTGAATTATGGTTTGCATTGCTGCTGATCCAATTCCCAGTTCTCGCTCCAGCTCTACAGACGTAATTCGTCGGTTTTCGCGAATAAGTTTTTCGATCGCACGAACGTTTTCTTGTGTGACCGCGGTTAGCAGCCGACCTGTCTTTGCTTCGTCTTCGAGACATCCCCGTCCTCTTTTGAATTCAGCAAACCAATTAAATACAACAGTATCTCGTGAACAAGCAGACTCACCAATAGTAGTAGCCACAAATTCAAAACATTCTTGAGGCTTTAAACTTTTTTTATAGTCATAATAAATCATAGCGCGAAAATCACGTTCACTGAGCTTCATTGATGCAAGCGAATTCCCGCCAGTTTCTCCGAAAAATGATGCTCATTCAAATACCAATAAAAAAAAATATGTGTGTTCTATTTTCAAATATAGCAATAAACAACTAGCCTTTAAGATGGTGTATAACTTGCCAGTGTCAATCAAATGAGTAAAGAGTATCTGACTTCTTTTGGCATGCCCCTCGTAATTATTCAACAACCCACTCACATTATTGTTTATCGTAATATCGTTCAAGTTTAGATAGCCCATATATCGAGGAAGGCTATAGGCTATATATCATCATTCCATGCGGATGAAGTCACGGGCAGAATCTAGTAAATAATTAAAAATGAATAACATAGCATAAAGGACAACATTGTTTATTTCTGAACTAGAATATTTTTCTTTAGATCCCGGAAATGAATATCCATTTATCCATCCAATGAAATGGATATGAGAGAGTTACAAAATCAAATAAATAAGGTAAAGTGAAGTACATAATCAGCCTATTTACTGTCCCAATGCTGGGCAAAGGCCTCCATCATTGAAATCAAGTCATCGCCACAATTGATGGGTATTGGCTCAATCACCACGCTTGCCAACTGCGGGTTGGTGATTACAAACCCGGGCTATGTTCCGAAAAATCCTTTAAATACGCCTTTAGTTTTAGTATAGATGAAGTTTTCAACAAGTACTTCAATGTCGACTGATCGCTTGCTTTTAGGCTTACCACTTTTCATAATCATTGAAATCATTGACCAATGCATTTTACATACATACCTACATGCAGCATATTTTACGGAACCGAATTATTCTGTAACCTTAACACCCTTGACCAGTTTGACTTAGTTAGCCACGCTGTGCTAAATGGTGTGAATGACGCACATAAATAGGGGGTATGGAGTCGAACAGCCTTGCCAGTCCTTAATGTATTCGTAAATTATGGACAAAACTAACAAGCGGGTGACATTAAACTGAATTATGAAGGGACCGGTCTCAATTTGTATAATTAGGTAAATAAAAGACACTAATTTACACCAATCATGACTTTTGTGAGGTCAAAAGCGACAAAAAATTTCACAGGCCAAATTAATGTTAAACAAGTTCACATGTTTGGTTGATTTCTAATTTAACGATTAGTTTTTTTTTGAGTTTACGTTTTTTAGCTAATATCAGTGCAAAGATCTCTGCAACCTTCCGCCATTGACTAAAGTCCCTAGCCGCAAAAAGGTTACAACTAGCCCGAGCAACATACAACATACCATCACGACTTTATCCCAAACGGAGTAGTCAGAGGCAAGTGACTGTTGCCTCCTTGGTGAACGGAACACTCAGAAGCCCACTCTTCACCAAATGGTATTAGAACCCAACATGGTAGGTGGTGAGCCTTCCGCCGCTATCCAGGTTAATTTGGTTTTTAACCGATGTTTCCCATCACCGGAGAGTTAATCGGAAATTAAACAATGAACATAAAGATTTTGGTTCTGGCCAGATTTGAACTCGGGACCACACGATCCACAATCTGAGTTCGGGTGCTGAACCACTAGGCCACGACGCTCTAGGCCGAGCAAAATGAAATAATTCTCCTAATTCGATCCTAAGAGTTTTGCTCGTCTTGCCTTATAAACCTGCGTAAAGGAACAAAATAAAGAGTTCACAGAAAGACCGCTCGCGCCTTTTTCCTGAACTTGCCTAACCGCCTAGGGTTACTACATTAGCTCTGAATTGTTAAAATGAAGTAGGTAGGTTATACCTACAGACAGAACTGGCCAAAACAATATTAATCATGTGAACAATTGCACTAGGTTCGACAAAAACAACAACACTCGCGACAGTGCGACTCGCTGCGTCCACCACCGATTCTCACCGGTATCGCCTGTAATCTCACTATGTCAGTGTGCGTGATCAAAATGGCGGGTTGTTCTAAAAGCGGACTGTCTGTCCGGGCCACCGCCGCATGCGTAATTTGTGGTAAAGGTTTTGGTTGCTTAGTTTACCCAGTCAGTCGCTTTCTAAGCTAAGCTTATCTGTACTAGTCCAGTCCCACAACAGTCTTTGGAAGACGCCGATGATTTGCGTTTCAGACTATTAAAAATGCGAACTGTCAGCCTGATATCATGCACACTACTAGTACGTTTCATCGAGAAACCTCGAAGGTGGTCTCCTGATTTCACATTAAATATTGCTTCCTACCCAGCAAAAGTTAAAATATACAGACATGATTGACACGCCATGACGTCAAGCGCACCACAAAAACGTGAATCCACTTGTCCAAACTGAAACTCATAAATTACAAGAAACAATTGTATGCAGATTTTGCACGGAATATAAAGTTTGTAGTTGTCTTTTGAGAATAGAGTCGAAACATTTTGCAAAAGCAGTAGCTAATTATAATTGTAAATATGCATAAAATAAAACAGGTTGCATCACAGTGACTGGTACGTCCGCTTGTGACGTGCAGGGAAGAAGCTACGTGCGTGTGCGCTGCTGTGTGGAATATCCGAATTTTTTTCTTTACATTTTTGAAAAATTTATATTATGGGAGCACTAAAGAACAAACTAGTTCCAATTATTAGTTAAACTTAAAAAAAAAAATCAATGAGACTTGTACAAGTACTTATAAATTGTTAAAAACAAAAGAAACTATAGATATTGTACTAAATAAAAGACCTAAATACCCTAAAAATATTATCCTACTTCCTACCTCTCACTAAGATTAAATCCTACTAATATTATATTTGCGAAAATGTGTGAGGATGTATGTATGTATGTGTGTGTGTATGTTTGTTACTCTTTCACGTAAAAACTACTTAACGGATTTATATGAACCTTCACAATAATACAGCTCATACATCAGAATAACAAGTAGGCACCAATTTATAAAGATTTTATGTAATTTGTCCATAATATATAACGATAAGTATCGTAAGTCGGAAAAATTCCTCACCGCTGAAACCCATATTGTCGTGCGCTGCCTAAGCCGTTGGATTGGAGTTACACGCATGTGTAACATCGTAGGATTGTTGAGTTTTATTTTAGTTTAGTTCTTAATAAAAGTCCGCGACTCTCCACTATATCCATAATAGTGACCGGCGAGGAACTCAGCAGTTACTCTTTTGAACTTGATTTGATAATATAATATGTGGTGTTGTTATCTATTCAAGTATGTATTTATAAATATTTAACTATGTTTATCAGTCTCTGATACCCATAGCACAAGTACATCTGGTCAGTTTGGGGTCAGATGGCCTTGGTGAAAAGTGTCACAGGTATTTATTTATTTATTTTGCTTTTGCTTTCCGCCCGCGGCTTCGCCCGCGTGAACTTCACCCTTACATATTATGGCCGAAATACGTAAAATCTGCATAAATTTGAACATATGTGTTATTCTGATGTGTATGCTGTATTACTGTAAAGTTTCATCTAAACCCGTTCAGTAGTTTTTGCGTAAAAGAGTAACAAACATACCTAAGTACATCCTCACAAACTTTGGCATTTATAATATTAGTGAGATTATAAGGGTTGAAAGCATTTCACACACATTTTAGTTCATCCTACACACACCGTCAAAGCAATGGCTTCCAGAATGTTGAAGCATTTTAAATAAATAATTAAATAATATCTTTTTGTAGGTTATAAGCGCATTGACCCTTCAAAATCATCGAAAATTAGCTTGACTCTTAAAGATCCTTTTAATATAATTTATGGAATTCTAAACCACCTAAACATTTTTTTCCATAGCGACATGGCTTCATACACCTGCGTCATTCTGAGGTTTTTTTAATTATTATTCTAGTGCACTTTACAATAAAAATGTAAAGTTAAATGTAAATTAAGCTATTGTATTCAATTTGGTGTTGGATTTACGTAATCAGAGTCAATTAACGAATCTTTATTAAGTTGTTGAAATGCAGCGCTTGCGCTGGGTATTAGGGTTGCCAACATTACGTAAAAAATCATGCGCTAAATCACCTGTAATGTAATTGTAGTTTTCATTGACAGCAATGCATTCAAGTGTGTAAATTATAATTGACATCATTCAAAATCTATAAGGAGGTCATTTGACTATATTTTATAAGCCCTTTTATTACAAAAGTATTAATATATATAAGTATGAATGAATATGATTTATTTCATAGAATATGGTACAATAAACTGATGTTAGGTCAAATTGGTATTTTCGCAGCATATTCTACCTTTGCAGGCATAGAAATGTACTAATATCATACAAAATAATACAATTAAAGTTAAAATGTGATAATAATATTATACAATATTTTAATCAGCGTTTCTAATGTCAAATATAGAATATTTTAATTAACATTTTTATGGTCCAGAACCTCCCTAATGGAATAAAAACAATTCTCGATTAAAAAATTATGCAACTGAGATCCAAATTGCTTTCCATTCAGTGCGCGTAAGTATTCGGGCAAAGCATTTAAAACGATAATTGCCAATACAGTATAATTATTTTTGAACCAAACCTAGTGTTGACGCACCTATTTAGAATCTATTCTTTGGTCTAGAACGTAATTCTTTTGAATATTCCCTTTTAACCTTTCAAAAACATTTTGGATACTTTTTTACAAATAAGCAAATTTGCTTAATGTACAAAGACGGCAATCATTTTACATTAACTTTTAGATTATTAGCAAACATCTAGTCTATGATATTTTTAATTGCTAGGTTTATTTTATTTTCATAATTATCAGAACTTTTATGTTGTGAATTAACTTTTATCAATACTGTCGTATCATCCGCAAACAAAATTGTATCAAGATCAAGCCGTCAGCAGCTACCTGTCACTACTACTTCTAGGCTGGATATTTACTGACGAAATTACTGGCTACCGTCATCATTTGAAAAGAGATAGATAAAACGTACAAGTGCATGATTGGTTTATGCGAAAGTGCTGGGTGAGTTAGGGGGGACGAAGCGTGCTCCCCGCACTACACACCCCTTTCAAAAATTATTACGTGCAATTATTTCTGCGCCAAACTTGCTTACTAACGGTACTTGTACTAAATACTTTATGGAATCGATAATAGTGGCAAGTTTACATTAACATGTATCTACCTGTGACGAATTTACACAAGTCTAGTAATATGAACAGATTGATATCTGTTCTTACACTAAGATCATTTGGCCCCAAGCAATGTCAACTTAATACAGACATCAACATGGTCTAGGGATATTTCAATGAAACCTAAATAACTAAAATTCTATTAACTTTTTGCTAAGACACCCACACATTAAAATAAACCTTGTTTCATAGCCTATCTAATCTGATAAATAAACTTTTAGATAAAGTCAAATTTAAAAAAAACTTAGAAGAAGAGGAAAAACTCAGACAAAATTTCAACCTTAACTTTACTTTTGAAACATGAAAACCTAAACAAAACAATTGTTTTTATAAAAATTGTTGAAAACCTAATATTAATATTCCGCGGATCCACCTAAGACTCTCCTGACACATCTGCGGCGGTTCTGCATACTCAAAACAAGGGTGTCAATATCCTGTTGTGGAATACTGTCCCAAGTCCTGCTAAGATGCAAGAAAAGCTGGTTTTCATGCACAATATCTTCAGGGAAATTCCTAAGAGCTCTTCTCTGAAGCATATCCCAGGCTTGCTCTATAGGATTTAAGTCAGGGGATTGTGCAGGCTACTCTAAAGCTTGGATATCATGCTATTGAAACCAACTTGTAACGATACGCGCCGTAGGTGGACGGGCATTGTCATGCATTAGCTAGAAATTTTGTCCCATTAGCTGTCTGTGGGACAAGATTACAGGCTCTAGCACCTCATCTCGGTATTTTACAGCAGTCATATTGCCATGTATCCAAACGAGGTCCGTTCTACCGCCGAGACGAATTCCTGCCCAAACCATAATCGTGCCACCTTGTTATGCATTAACTTGTTGTGGGTGCTGCAGTCGATTCCAACGTCCAAGTTCTCTCCAAACGCGTACTCTTCGCGAATCAGGATGAAATCCAAACCTGGATTCATCAGTGAAAAGCACAAGTGACCATTGAGAATGGTTCCAGTTTTCGTGTGCAATAGCCCATTGTAATCTTCTTCCTCGATTGCCTCTCCTTAGCGCTGGTACCCGAAGTGGCCTACGAGCACGTAGGTTGACTTTATGCAGTCGTCTTCTCAAGGTTTGACCCTTACCAGCAAACCATACTCTCTCTGTAGCCTTTGAATCAATTGCATCGCCGTTACATTTGGTTGACTTCGTGCAGCATTTACTATGAATCGGTCCTGTACATATGTTGTAATGCGTTGAGGTCCTCGATGCCGTTTCACCACTTTCCCTGTGACACGATAACGTGACCAAAGCCTGGATATAACGCTCTGACTGGTCCTCATGGCTTCGGAAACCGCAACTTGGGTAGTGCCAGCTTGAATCATGCCCACTGCTCTTAACATTTCGTTCCTGGTCAAGTGTCTACGTGGCATGATTAAATGAACACCGGAGATGCATTTGACAAAGATTTATAGAAATTTATGGAGTTTTAATCAAGTAATAAGTTCGTGGAGATTGACTTCTTTGGAAGAAATTCAATGAATGCGAATTTAATAATTTAAAATTTAATTTAATAATCTGTCATTAATAGTTTTTTTGTAAGGAGTACTATAAAAAAGTACTGTACTTTAAGTTATTGATAAAAGTTTTATATATCCCTAGACCATGTTGTTGTGTGTATGTCTTCAGAGACTGACATCTACATTTTTTCATTTTCCTTCTTGTAAATTATCTGTACTTTACTGTTTGCCCTGACGATTTGTTTGCTTCTCTGACGTCCCCAGCGCGGATTGAAGCCTCTAGCGTTCTTTGGGATGCGCGTGGTGAGCGACTATAACTGCTCCGGTACCATTCTGGCTTAATGGGAGTGGGTAATGCCACGGGCTAATCCCCTATGAGTACCATAGTGTGTAATGCATTGTGCATTGTGATTTGTGGCAGCAGAGCCTACCGCAGATGGTCCCTGGTACACTTCACGGTGTGCTAGGAGTAGTGTGCCCTTCTGCATAACCGGGAGGTTGGTCGGAGGGGGCACTAAAATAAATCTCAGTAGATGGAAAAAAGGGGGTGTTTGCTCTGATTAGAATGGGAATCGAAGAACATATCTCAGTGAGTAATCGCAGCAACTAGCTATCAGATTCATTTCCCAAAGTTGGTATTGTAAATTGACTTAAATTATTAGAACACTCATACTTGCGACAACCCTATCAATGCTACAGTATTGCGGCGTAGGCGCTGACGCATTGACGTCATCCGCGTTAGACCCAACGGAATCATTTATTCACATTCCCGTAACATTCACTCTTGTGTCCCTCTCGTAAGTGTCATATTGCATCACCGGGAGCATCATTAAAATTGTCACACTCGAACGCCGTTGCCTCCACACCGACGACAATAAGCTTTATCACTGTCAGTTAAAAGCCATAATCCCAAGATGAGTGATTTCAAAATGGTGTCGGCCGCCGTCGTGACGTCACCGGACGCGCCGCGCGTGCGCGATAGTGCGTCATCAAATCATAATTCTACTCTTAAGGCTTTCTCGCGCCATTTTTGGGATGCCTTCGGTCTTGTGAACAGGAACTTTTCTTTTGTAGAAATTCCCCGTCAACTGATGACTATAATTATTAGGTTTATTTCGTCCTGTGATACTCTTTTTATAATAACGAATAGTTAAATTACCTACTAAACAGCGCGACTACTCTACTAATTAAATAGTTGCTTAAACGAAGATTCTACACCTTCAAAGAGCTATTTAATACTTTTTTTACATCATCTTATTGTATTTTTTAAGAATAAGGAAAAATAACAAAATTAAAATAAGTAAATACTACTATGTAGTTAGTTACAATAGAATTGTATTAAAATAATTATGGCGTTATATTGTTATTTTATTTTTAACGCGGCAATCATAGCAATTGAAGAATAACTTCTTTACCGTAACTGTGCTGTTTAATAAACGAGATTTAACGTTCCGGATTTAAAAGGTCAGAATAATGAGTGAAAATTGGCGCCTTTCTTTAAGTAACAGTGATGAAATGCCGATAAAATTATAGCCGAAAAGGAGACGCAATGTCTCAAATTAACTAAAGTTAACAGCTTGCTACTCCAGTGAAGGATAATGAATTGGACGCTCTAATAATTGGGAATTGCATGCTGTCAATTTATCAAAGTATGAATTTTCTAAAATAGCTGTCATCGGGATTACCCAACCCCAATCCTTGGCGGACGGCGAGAATGATAAGAGTGCCGAATGGTTGTTGTAACCAGTGTTAGTAGTAACAGGTTATGAAAATACGCAAACAAAGCCAGTGAAAATAGCCCAGCTTCTTTATAATATACACTCAAATAATTCTAATTAAAACTAAAGAAAAAATATTTAAAATTCTAACAGGGAAAATCTACCGCAGAAAATCTGTGTGGACGTAGAAAAGAGTTTATTTCTACACATTGGACAAAGCGTAACTATTTATATGTCTATTTTGCTGCTTGTATCATTATCACTTGTGAAAAGTTAACAAGTATCAAGCGGTGAATTTAGCAAACTTGGTACTTGTAGAGTCCACTTCTTTCTGTTGTTTTCTTTAGGTCATCTGGTTGTTCAGAGGCCAGGTGAGCAAGTCTTACAGGGTCGGCAACGCAAGCGGTTCTGGTAGGCAACGTTACCCACTGGGCATCAACTGGTCCGCATATTTGTTTGCCACCTAAGTATAAAGTGAAAATTTTTTTTACTACTGCCAGGTTTTACTAGAGTATTGCCAATTTAAATAGGGCTTTAAAATAAGAACTTTTAGAATCCATATTTTTTACGCGCAAAAAATCCTAATTATGTTATCATGTTTTATATTTCAACTAGCTTCTTTTAACCTGATTATTTTTGAAAAGTAATATTTAATCGTAGTATCAAATTATGTGTCCTTAATCAGAGTCCCAAAATCGCGGCCAATTTGCCAGCGGCTTTTCATCGCTCAGCCGTCGGGTTAATTTAGTGAGAAATTAACTGAAGACGAGTCATTAACTACGAATTTCACAGGAAATGTACGAGTATGTTTAATTACTGCGTAGGTATTATTAACGATATTTAATGATGGCGTTAATATTTGTTTTGTAGCATGTTTATAGTGGGATTTGGGATGAATGCTGTTTTTAAACATTGTTTATTCAGATTTCAACGTAAACCAACCAATTTAATAAGCTACCTTTGAATTTATGAAGAGTGCCTAATTAAAATTAAACCGCAACGTAATAGTTTGTTGAAGTGTTGTTATAAAATGAAAAGTTAAGTATATTCTGATAAAAATGAGCTTATTTACCAAACTACCCAAATGCGTGTTGATATTATAATCACAAACCCAGGCCGTGGCCATGGGATAACTAACTCCGATTTAACCCTACCAAGACACAAGTTTGTGCGTTCACCGCTAAGAAAACCCCATTCCTTGTTACCCTACAGTTCCTCAACACACCACTTACCATGTCTAAGAGTATTGGGATCCTCGGTGTTGATATCTCCAGTGATGTGCAATTCCGAAGTCATCTGAATGATAAGGTCAAGCTGGCATCCAAGAAGCTAGGTGTGCTTAATAAAGCGAAGCGGTACTTCACATCGGAGCAAAGACTGCTGCTTATATAAATCGCAAGTACGGCCCCATATGGAGTACTGCTGTCACCTTTGGGCGTAAGGAACCAGGATACCAGCTTGTGCCTTTTGAGTCGGTTCAAAGACGAGCTGTGAGAATAGTTGACGATCACAAACTCGCAAATGGTACAGAACCACTAGGTTAGGTTATACAACGGGTTGTGTTCCGAGGAACTGTTTCAAATGATGCCCACAGCTACTTTTTATCATCGCACCGCTCGCCATCGACAGGGTGTTCATCCTCACACATTGGAACCCCAATGGTCGCGCAAAGTGCGGTTTCAGAAGAAATCTTCCCGCAAACCATCCGATTGTGAAATGAAGTCCCTGCCGAGGTTTTCCCGGGGGGATACAGTATGGGGTCCTTTAAGAGGAGAGATAATAGGTATCTCCTAAATGGTCGGCAACGCGCACGTAATGCCTCTGATGTTACAGGCGTCCATAGGCTTCGGTAAGTGCTTACCATCAGGCGGGCCGTAAGGTTGTTTGCCAACTTGTGGTATTTAAAAAAATGTAAGTACTAACAAAAAAACTAATTTCTCAACCTAAAACCTACCTTAAATAATAACTGTTCACCAATTACCCCAAAATATTGTTATATATATAGTGTGACAATATTATATATATTTTACTAAGTTAATCAAATATAGGAGTACTCGTAGTAAAACTCAAACGAGCGCCATCTGTACGCTCGCTGGCAAACTGACCAACCGAGTCGAAGCCTCTCACGTTTAAGCAAGTCATGCAAACAAGAACTTGTTTATGTTAACTTATTACAGTTCAGAGACTAGCCTTTAGATGGCGCGAGTATCATTTGACTTGATCGATGTTTATTGTAATATTTAGAAAAAACGCATATATACAGGTTGGTCCATTTACAGTTATCTGAAAAATTGTTTTGGTAGTTAATATTGTAGTTTATCGTTAAAGCTATGTTATTTTTTCGTAAGATTTTGGGTCTTCCTCTAGTCAGTTCATAAAAAAACACGCTAGGTTAAATATATTTAAATGAACCAGTTCAATTTTGGCATAGAAACAGTGTAGTAATTTGATGTTATGCCAATTAACTATTCCAGTATAATTTGGATTAAAACTTTTAAATTTTCAATAGCTTAAAAAAAAACAGGATTATGGTGAATAACAGACCTAAAAAAGTCCATACTACCAAAAAAAAGCATTCGTTACGATTAACTTGTATGGGTAGAGTTTCAGAGAGTGGATAGCGTTTATTCGTTTTAAATCATTTTGACAATTTAAGTTTTCCTCCTCTAAACTCCATTAATTATATCATTAGACAGAAGTAAAAAAGGTTCTTTTTAGGGTGTACTTTGTGGTAAAAGTACAATTAACATTATTACTTTTGAGATTATGCCCAATTTATTAAAATCTACTTAAATAGCAGCTGTCACACTTAATTGTTCTCATTTAAACTAAAGGAACTTCCGAATTGATGAGGCTTTTGCATAAATAAATTATTTTGTCTTGCATCAAACTATATTGTCGATATTAAAACCTAAAGTAAGCAGGGGTTCTTATGCGAACACATTTTTACTGCGATTATAACTCTACCAAATCTAAAATATTACATAATCCCTTCATACGTTGTGGCGGAAGGGGTGTTCAATTTCGCCAGGTTATACTTAGGTATCTTAATGTCATGGCAACGTCAAATGCAAATTGTCATTCACATAAGCCCTTCTAATTTCTAATGTTATAATGAATGAAGTATAGGTTCTGAAGAACAGTTGGAACAGAAATGAATAAACTGAGATTTGTTTTCCATTTGCTCACTTATTTATTTAAACAATTATTAAAATTATTGAATGTAGCAACATTGACATGCAAAAATACATCATAAAAGGCTATATTTCCTAAACCAGTAAATATTTGTTGCTAAACTAAATGTACCGTTAAAAGGTGTAAGTATTTAACTGTGTAATATGTAAAACTCTTTCAACACACTTTTACGACTACGACTAAAAGCTATCATGACTAGTTTGGGAAATAACTTTATCTGAGTGAATGACTGCAGAGTTTTACTTTTTGTTTTTGGTAGAGGTTGTCCAATTTGAAATGACGCGCCCTTCCACCGCATTCACGCCCTATTGCCCTATTAACTGCCCCGCTGCTGGGCAAGGCCTCCATCATTGAATACAGTCATCCCTACAATGGATGGATGGTTTCATATACATTTTAAATATGGACGCAATAAAAAGGAGTGAGGTGCGACATTTCTGGTTAGACAAGCTCTTCCTATTATTAGCCAACAACCTACCTTTTTCAGTCCCTTGCCAGCATTCGGGCTCGGCATGTAAAAGTCCACAATGCCGAGCAGACAGTCATCGCAGCGGCACACATCGCTTGGCAACGACGACATGGATCCGAAGCTGCTGCAACTATCCATGGAGTCTGTTCTGACCAGTTTCCCAGTGCTGAGAGCTTCCATTTTGGCTACGAGAAGAGATTCCATGAGTGATCTTGGGCGTGCGGGTGACCGCGAGCGTTGGCTGAGGTCGGGCGATAGAGGGCGGTAGCGGCCGACTGGGGACAGCGTCCGGTGGCGAGCGAAGTCCAGCACGTCAGGTGTCAGCGCTCGCCGCGACACCGGCGACACCGGACACACAGACACTAGCTCCGACGATGGCGTCCGCGACAGCGGCGGGGTGACACTGCGACAGTGCGAGGAAGTCATCTTCGTCGCCCGCATTTGTTTACCACTCAATTTAACACCCGCATTGAATTGGTTCTATTGAAATGTTTTGTGTGGCCTAATAGGTAACATGCTTAACACGTCGCTGTGGAATACATTTTGATGCTAATTACTGGGCTTTTTGTAATTTTATGAGGTGCTGTCACTGTTTATTAAAAGCTGACGAAATCTCTTATTTTAAGATTGAATGAAAAGGAATGGAATTGTCGTCCCTCTTCATTTACCTACATCTCGAATGCAAAACTAAAATAAATGGCTGGTGAGGTAATTTATTCCCAGTATGTTTTTTTAAATACAACAACAATATGGCAACCAGGAAATTTTGACAAAATAATGAAAGAAACAACTTGGTTAACAAATTAAAATATTTTTAAATAGGTTCTATGTTACTAACAGATATCTATGATGTTTATTTCTAAGTAATGACATTTCAAAGTGTTAGGCTCCTGACAATATCCACAAAATTATGATTTTTTTATTTGTTTTATCACCATAGTAAACTTTGTTAAACGTCTTGACAGCTTGACACTAAGACTGGATCATTAATTATCAAAATAATTACGTCTTTTCAGATAAATCTTTTGATTCCTTACAGTTGAGTACTGATAGTATCAGTTGGTTCGCGGAACGAAGGTTTGTTTACAATCGGCCACGACGGAGGCTGTATCTCAATCGAAATGTTGCCTTCGCACGCATTTAGCAAATGTCCCGTTGCATTGCAATCGGTTACCATTGATACTAAGCAACTGGATCGGACATCTAAAAGGCTCGTTGGCAAAAGTTTATCCAAACTCAAACTCAAATAGACTTTCACAGTAAGTACTTTCAAATCGTTAAATGTAAAGCAAGATATACTAAATAATAGACATAATTGCTATAATAATATAGATATATAAATACACAGTATACAGACATAAAGCGACTCTACCACCACGTCGGAGTTGTTTCTTGCTGAGAAGACCCGGCGAGAAACTCAGCAGTTACTCTTTAAAACTTGTTGTATTATGGTTATAATCAAATATAATTTATCTCAGTTAATACTAGTTATCAACAAAAAATGTTTCAATGTCTAAACTGACCTTTAACAACAGTTAAAATAGGTACTTTGATTCACTTAATACGTATTAATAAATCTGAATTATGCCAGTCGGCACTGAAGCCAGCGTCTAAAGGCGAGCGTAGTTAGCGCTTTGTAAGAAAACGAAAAGAGGGAGAATCAAATAATTTCGCTTTCAGTAAGTTTACTCACGTAACTTTTCCTTTCCGTTTTCAAATAGGTACTCATCTAGGTTTTAGGAATAGTCCATAGATTTCTGAAATCATTAATGAACATTTTAAAACAGAAGCTGTTATGTAGGTATTTACTATAAAAAAAATCCCAATGCACTTTTAGGCCCGTATTCTCAAACAAAATCTGTACTTGAGTATAGATCTGAGTGACGTTTTTGTATGATGAACTAACGTTTTCAAATCTCTGCTCAAGTACAGATCAGTGCTTGAGCATGATTCTAAAATACGAGCCTTATTGAAAGATATTTTAAATATAGTTTAGTTACGTTCTTATTTTTGCTTGCCGTTGTGTAATACCTTCACGGTGTAACGCCGTGAGTTGAAAAATCATACAGTCTTCATCTAAATTGATAAGGCAAATATACCGTTGAATGCCTGTACAGCATACGAATGCGGCTCGTCAAGTATGGAGTAGGCCATATCAAGTTACGTCTGAATATTAAACGATCAATATTGCATTTTTAACTGCATAATGCAAAGCCATCTTACTTCATGCGCCTGGGATCTTGTTTACATGACGGGCAACACTGTTTTACTCACAACCAAGGTTGTTTTTTTTAATTTATGACCTGTCCTTCTTTTACGAGGGGTAATTTGTCAATAACGTGAGAGTTTTTGTAAATGCTTGTAATAAATATAAACTGGTACAGTGTGCGTTAAAGGTGGCTCTTTCCGTATTCCTTAGCTCCTTATTTAGCTGTCAGTTTGTAAGTTTAATTAATTACTTACTAAAATCCACAGGTTAATAAACATAAGCAGTGTTCCTTTCTTCTTCAGCTGAGAAAGGTAACTAAAGAGTAACTGTCCGTCTACCACGAGTTGCCACTTTAAATTCACATTATTGTTGGCGTAAAAAAATGTATTGGGATTTGACATTGTCATGTCATGTCATGTGTCATCCCAATACAATTTTTTTACGCGAACGATAATGTGAATTTAAAGTGGCAACTCGTGGTAGACGTACATACTGTTAGCAGAAAGTATTAGGAAGATTTCGCGTACTATTCTGAAATGACAATAAAAGTTGAGCAGCCAATATAGGTAACGTATAGCCACAAATTAGACATGCGCGGCGCTCTGAGAGATAGCCCGCTTAGCACAACACGCCATTTTTGACGCACGCACACAGAGATATGAGTTTACAAGCGAAGTCAGTGAGCTTCGGTGAGTCGGAAAGTCGCACTGTCGCGAGTGTTTTTGTTTTTGTCGAACTTGGTGCAATTTTTCACATGATGAATTTTGTTTTTGGCCGGTTCTGTCATGTAGGTATAACTTACTTCATTTTAAAAACTCAGAGCGAATATAGTAGTAACCCTAGGCGGTTCACGCAAGTTTTGGAAAAAGGTGCGCGCGGTCCTTCTGTAAACTCTTTATTTTGTGGTATAGCTGTGCCTTTAATTTCTACTGACGTATGTCAAGGTAGCATCCTTTTAATGGGCTCAACATTAAATAAATAAATAAATAAATATCCCTGGACATTATTCCACACAGCGCCATCTAGCCCCAAAGTAAGCTAATTAAAGCTTGTGTTATGGGATACTAGACAACGGATAAACATACTTAAATACATTTTCTTTTGTAAATACATACTTATTATACATAGGAGACACCCAGACCAGTACAAACAGACATGTTCATGCACACAAATGTTTGTACTGTGCGGGGATCGAACCCACGACCTCTGGTGTAGTAGCCAACTTCTTAACCATTACACCAAGTCGGTCTAATTTAGTTAACATTTAGTTTGCTCAAGAAAAGTCAGTGTCATGGTAGATGGTACATACATTATGTGGTGGTGACACGACAATATACCGGGCGCATTCTCATTTAGAACTCGAGTTGCTACACTGTGTGACTGAGCTATGATTTGTGATTTGCGGTGATTGAACTATCAATAAACACTATTTACAATCTGCGCTTTGTTACTAAGAATATGTTTTAGAGCGAAAATGACCTTCTTAACAATACTAGTGACTTGAGCTGTGGCTAATTTACGACAACTTAACACTATGTTAACAAAAGCAAGTGTTTGTATTCCAATTATGTGGAAGGCGGGATTAACATGTGCCATACAAGTAGCTGGTCCATTAGAATACAATGTTGGGCGTGAACTATCTGTCTGAGTGGAATTAAGGTTTAACATAATTTTATAGGTAGGTTAAAAAGAGCGTCGTGGCTAAGATGTAAGGACCCGAGCTCGAAGCCATGGTTCAGAGTTTAATCATAGCCAGATCCATCTTTATGTTAATTATGTGCGTCTAACTCCTAATCTATACTAATATTTTAAAGAGGAAAGATTACTTTGTTTGTTTTTTTTAATGACCGATTTTAAATATTCTTTCACCAATAAAAAGCTAAATTTTCAGGGAGTGGCTATATTTTTCTTTAATTTAGGCTATGTTTTGACGGGAAAGACAGTCTACGCAAGCGAAGCCGCTGACGGACAGCTAGTACTAAATAAAACGGTTGGCTTCTGAATTTTCTGTTCACCATGTCAGCTAATCATACAGGTCTATTTTAACCACTTCGGTAATCAGTGGATTTTACTATTAGAAATATAAATACATTCATTTGACATACATACACAGGAAAAACAATTAAAAGAAAATCACAATAGTTGTCAAAAATGCTCCAACTTAGTATATTCAGCACCACGAGTACCACGTCGCTGGTTTTCAGTGGTCACCCTGACAAAGAGGGAGAAGCGGCACTTTTATCATAACCTTATTCAACATAACAATGTGACCCGTTCGTAGTGTAACAAACTGTGAGGCTGTAAACTAGGATTAAATTCATCGACAAAAAAATGAAATAAAAGCCCGCAAATTATTATTGTAAATTTTCAAAGAGTTTTCATATTTTTTTTTATTATTTGTTTAATTATTTGTAATTTTGTGATTGCTAGTTCTAGAGCTATGATTATTTTAAATGTTTAAATTAACATGCTTTAATTTGAAAATAAAATGGCTACCGATATCTTCCTTATTTGAAAAAAAATATATATTATGTAAAACTTCCCAATAAAAATACAGTTTTCTTTTAACACATATTGATTTTCGATGAAAACTAGGTCGTAAACCTACTTATTTTTGAATTCATTTCAAAACGATACTAATATTGCTACAAATCACTGCAGCATAACAAACTTGTAGCTTCTTCGGAAACATACGTAAAAACAACCCAAATAAAGCACCAACAATTTTCTTCCATGTTTCTTTGATGTTTTTTGTCGATGAATTTAATCCTAGTTTACAGAATCAAAGTTAGTTACACTACGATCGGGTCACATTGTATACTTAGTGCTTATTAGTTACAAAGCTTCTTCGTTTTTTCTAGAACCGCAGCCTACCATGGTAGTTCCACAGCTAGATTATCGAGCAAGTAAAGACAGCGAATATATTAACTTATTTTATTCTATAACGAGAATTGCAATATTGTGCTACTTATCACACCAGTCATATTCAAATTACACAAGTTGTATTTAGGTCACATCACGTGGATTAAGCAGCTGCAATATGAACGGAACCATATTTATTGGTACAATCATATCGTACGCTGAACGCAAATAAATTTTCTATTAGCCGTTAATTTATGTAGCAGTACAACTTTAGTGCGAAATGATTTCGAAATCTAAACATATAATAATACTAGATTTGGCCGGCGACATCGTCTGCGTGGAACTAGGGCAGCATTTTTAATTGTCCTTGCACAGGTCGAAATTTCAAAAACGCTGGGTTTTTATTTATTTATTTTTCACCTAGCCTGAATACAAAGTTTCATAGTTTTATCTTCCACTATGACGATCTCCCATGATAACCCCTCCGATTTTCTTTTTCGCGATACAAGATAGATAGAGAGATAGATATATTATTCAATGTACAAAAACCTAAAGCTATGTAATACATTTAAAACAATGCACAATTTAGGCCCAAGCTCTAGTCTTTCTCTTTTCCAAATTTGAACAGAATAGTTTCAGGGGTTTTGTGGCGAAAACGTTGCAGACAGACAGACAGAGTTACTTTCGCATTTATATGTTAGTTGGGCTTTAACTGACTTTGTACAACTATGTTATAAATGCCGGTCTCATTACAAGCGGTACTTAAGATTCATGTGAAGAAAGTTTTTTTTTGCTAGTAATTTCTAGAAATTCTTGAAGATTTGTTAAAGCTTAGGCGACGCAGTTGTGGGAAATAGTTCCATAGTAAGTAATTATGACGACACGATTGGCGTAGTGCGCTGTAGCACGATTTCTCGCCTCGATTTCCGTAGTGTCCCGGGTTCAGAAAACGATCTTTTCTGAATTGACTCGGGTCTGGGTGTGCTGGGAGACGCCCCTGGCTTATTTCCTTGTGTGGTACCTCGTAACACAGGGATATTATTCCTTACTTCGAGACCATTACAAGAGGTGTGTTGTCTTAATAAAAATTTGCTACTTATGTTTCTCTTACAAGTTAAAAATGAACTCCTATAGTATCAGCAGCTAGACACTCTTTCTTTGCGATAGTACGAGTATTAAATTAAATTACCTATATAGGCATTGTGGTGTGAAAGAGGATGTTGTCACTTCAATTAAGAAGGGAATGCTAAGATGGCTAAAGGATGGATGAAAGGCGAAAACGAAACCAATTAACAGGGCGAGTGTGTATGGAGCTGTTGGAAGGGGAAGGCCTAGACGGACGTACTTGAGATAAGTCCAAGACGGACTTAGAAAAGGTCAGCTCAAGAGAACCCATAATCGACGAGCATGTGTGAAAGGATTAATGTGAGTGTGAGTGGGAGGAAGCGCAAGATGTCAGGACCGTAGCAAGTGGAAAGATGTGAATAGGCATTGTAACTTCACTAAACGATAAAGTCTATCATTCAAATCGGTTTTTATGCGTAATTTCATTGCCTCCACATTATTTTTATGATTTTTAATTGAAACTTATAATAAAATAGTATTTGTAACTTGTGCTCTTACCTCAGGCCTGAAACAATCAAGCTAATTTTAAAGAGCTTTCGAATTTCGATACAACCTCCTTAGCCTGAGCCTTGTAACGATGCTGTTTCGTGCCAGTCTCATGGACGTTAGAACCTCCACGATGGCTGTAAACTTCATAGTTTAACTTACTGGCCGTCAGTATTATTCTGTACCTGTCCTTTCAAAATTTAATTTATCGTTCCAGGTTGAGCATTTTGAGTCATTTCTACCAAAACCATCGTACTGAACAACGCTTGCGAGCATTTTACCAGATAACCAGTATAAGTTTTAAATACATACGTGATGGTTAATATTAAATAACCAATTGTAAATAGTTATATATAATGTAACAGGAACCCATGTATCGTGGAAAGTATATCATACCTATTTACTTACCTATTACTATTAGATAATCTATTACCTAGGACTATTTGTATTCATTTATTGGTATTTTGTTACAGTTCTTCTTTCCTACCTATACTTTTACCCTACACAATAAACAAGTCACTGGATTGGCTGATCTTTTATTCACTATTCCATAACTACATCTACTCCTAAATATTGTGTGACGAATCCCGGCGCTCCGGCTCCTGTATTGCTGGCCTGCAACGAGGATTTCGCCACAACCTTATTACAATTGCTTATATGCAGTCAAGTCAATTCCCTAAACTGAGCGTAGCGAGCAATTGCGTCAGAAAATATCCAGCCTACAAGATGCGTTAATGCCAGGTAACCTCTGACTGGCTAGAAATGAAAGATCATATTACGAAATTGCTCGCTAAGCTCAGTTTAGGGATTGAACTTGACAAATTATAAGGAATTGTAATTAGGCCCCTGTATCAACGGGTCGCCGCCCCTGCCAGGTACCGGTAAAAGAGGTCGACCCAAGAAGCGGTGGCTCGACGTCGTTAAGGGTGACATGCGTGCCAACAAACTCACCACTGAGGACGCACAACTCCGCACAAGAACGCGCGAAGTGGGCTAAGAAACCCTGAGACGGGCGGACCCTGGGACCTCACATACCAGTGTGGGTTCACAACCGGGATAGACCGCACGGATGATGATGATGATGACAAATCAATTGGTCGATTGAACGACTTACTAATTAAAATTAGCTTGATCAGAAACTATTAGCGTACAGCAAAACTACTGTCCCGCCTTATGAATAAACATGAAAATCTAGAAGCGCGTTAATGTTGGAACTTTAATCGGCTGGGCTAGTTAAGTAATCCTAATTACCGCCATAAACAAGTTAGAATTGTAATTGAGATGGATTGGACACATGCTGGGCTTTTCCTAACATTAAACTGGGAAAATTAGTAGGTAAACAGTCTAGTTAACGCTGGAAGTGCGCAGTTAAGTTGGGTAATCAGTGCTTATTGGTTGGTTTTATTGTTCATTACTTTAAGCCTGTGCTTATTCAGACCAATGAGAAACGATGCGTGAGTGTCTGGGACCAATCGCGCGCTTTTGCGAGATATTTATATCAAATAGTGCTTTACTAAGAGGGTTGCTTTTTGCGTTTGAGGTAGATCGTAATCGTCGCATTTTTTTAAGGTTTTCTTCATTATTTAGCTGAATTCAAATTAAGTATAAATTATCTCTCTTTTATTGAATGCACCTTTCAATTTCATAATAATAACTTTAACTGTGTACAGTATTTTTTTAAGTGACTTAAAAAAAAACTGTTTTTCATTTAATTTAGCAAATGATTGGTGACTACCTAATTTTAGACAGTTGAATGTGTTTTTAAATAGAGACAATAATAGAGCAAAAATTTAAGTTTCATTTCAATTCAATTTACACGAAAATCTTTCAAAAATGCAACGTTTTTGAACCACCCCCAGCTAACGCTCCCTAACAACACTTTTGATGGAAGTGATGTTAAATTAACTTCCACTTTCATATAAATTTTAAAATGAAACTGTATTAAGATAGACCTGAAGCAGACATTATTACAAATACAATATCTCAATGATATTTCTTAGTGATTAAGTATGCCTAATCCCAATTACTTAGTTCCTAATTAGTCATCAGTTTTGCACGTAAATTTATCATTTAGTTATGCTGTGGTTCGTAGTTTGTATTTCAGACGTAGTGTGTGAGTTCATAGCGATGATAAATATGAGAAAATAGTTTGTACCTGCACATATGAAAATACACTGTGAATTTCACACTCTAGCTATGGTTTGTATGGGTGGTTCCTCTTTCTATTCCTAAGCGATAACTTCGTAGGTAGGTACCAATAAAGATTCGAAAAATATTTGATATCATATTAGCAATCAAAATAATAACATATTCAAGATTCAAGGAAACTCCATGACATCTTTAATTTTTATAAATATATCGATTAAGTAGGTCGCCTCACGGCATTGAGTTCGTCAACTACTAATATTATGATTTCTTTAGCCAATTCCCAAGCCAATCAATTTTAATTAACATTTGTCAAATTAAGATCAACAAGAAAATATATTAGAAAAATAACGTCCTGTCACGTCGTATTAGCGAACCATAACTATCAATTACGATCGTCAAGAATAATTAGCTTCTAATGAGGACTATTATTATCGTGTAAGTAGTGTATTAAATATGTCAAGCCAGTGTTGTATCGTGAAACTTTTATTTATTTTATAAAACATCGTTTATATGTTCTTACTCATTGCCACCGAACCCCGATCTTAGTAGAGATTATAACAAGAGTCACTAGTCACCAAAAAGGAAGCAGCCTTTTTAGGAAATAGCTGTTTTGAGTGTCAGCGGAACACCCGGGTGTTCGTAAGAAATCCCTATGAAAAAAATGTGAAACAATGGCACACAATGCAAAAACCAGAACAAAAGAAACACGAGACGGGTTAAGTTCTAACTGGCAGGAGGTGGCGCACGATAGACCAAAGTGGCGTATATAGTGTCGGAGGCCAAGACCCCCTTGGGTCGCTGCGCCATCATAGTTATTTATCAAGAGGGTTTGCTCTTTGCGTTTGGGGTAGATCGTAAACGTCGCATTTTTTTAAGGTTTTCGTGATTAGCTGAATTCAAATTAGGTGTAAATTATCTCTCTATTATTGAATGCACCTTTTAATTTCATGATTATAACTTTAAATGTGTACAGTACATTTTTGAGTATCTTATCAATTTAAAAAAATCTATTTTTTATTTAATTCAGCAAATAATTGGCGACTACCTAATTTTAGACAATTTAATGTGTTTTTAAATAGTATTATGCACACAATAATAGAGCATGAATTTAAGTTTTGTTTCAATTCAATGAAATAATCACGAAAATCTTACAAATGCAACGTTTTCGATCCCCCCCCCCCCACCAAACGCTCTTAAGTTTAAAAGTCAATATGTTGGGAATGGTTTGACAGAACCGAAGAGAGAGTGTGAAGTCTTCCTTTCTATAAGCCCTGGCATGGCACATCGCCTACCTACTTGTGGCCTTACCCCGTCACCATGCTGCCTACTCGTATCGTATGGCCGTGAATTGGCAGAAATCATGGCAACGTTGTTTCATATTCTTAGGATTCAAATCAAAAACTTGCTTTCTGGTTTTTCCCTTTTCCTTTCTGGTATTTACCTTCGCCAGCAGAAAAGTTGTTAAGTGGATTTCCTTCAATGCTAGCATCTTAGGCTATTGGAAACTGTAATTTTTTTTTAATCGATAAATAACCTTTGCATTTAATATAGTATTCTGATCTTATAAAAAGGTTTACTATCTCACATTACAGACCCCCAAAACCAAGTCACCTGTACGAAGGCGGACACTAACCCGAAGTTATTAATACACCATAATTTAGACGTCATAAAGTTTTTATCACTTTGCCTTTTATTACTAAACAATAATACTTTTTGAGTATTTTGTAATTATAATGGCTCATTGGGAGCCACGCTCGTTAATTTCATACCTTTTGTGAAGGACTGTTTACAGCCGTAAATATTTTGTTAAGTTTCTGTCAACTTGCAGCTCTTATCTATTCTTTTATATGAATATTTTTTTCTATAATAATATTATAAAGAGGAAAGATTTGATTGTTTGTTTGTTTGTAGTGAATAAGCTATGAAACTACGGGACCGATTTTAAAAACTATTTCACCAATATGAAGCTACATTATCAGCAAGCAACATAGGCTATATATTTTTTTATATATGCTATATCTTTGACGGGAGGAACAGTCTACGCGAGCGAAGTCACAGACGGACAGCCAGTATCAGTATCATCTTTTACAGATAAAAAATATCTGGGTGACTCACACCACAATCTACTATTAAAGCAAAGTTAATGAAACAAGGTTATTATAATGTAGAGGATTACTTGAACGACAAAAGTTTGTGGTCATAGTAGGAATAATCTGCTCCTCTGCTCAATGTTGTGTTCTTTTTTCTACTCTCATTGACTGTACTCTGAATTTATTTTTTGTAAAACAAACAAAGTTCAAAAGAGTAACTATCGAGTTTCTTGCCGGAGTCTTCTCGATAAGAAGCAACGTCCGAACCGGTGGTAGATTCACAATATGTATATTCACGATATGTACTAATATTGTACTATTTTACTTACGTTTATTATTATTATTTCTATATACTTTTTTTGACATGTCATAAGTGCTTAGTACAAGCTTAAATGAATAAATGATTTTTTTACTTTTACTTTACTTTACTGTGTTAGGAGGCGCATAAAAGAATACACGCAGATAAAATAAATAATAAAATATAATTGAGAGATCGACAAACAGAAAAGAATGGAGGATAACAACACAAGACATTGACATATAATTTTTTTTTTAAATAATTCTAGATACAAATTAATACCTGTAAGTACCATGGAGGCTCTCTATTTTACACGCCCCCTTAATTTGTTACGTCATACAAAAGTAAAGACCAACATCACTAAGTATAACATATTAACTATAAACTTAAATAACAAAAAAAAAACACAGATTTACTTTGCCTGAAAAGCTAGGCTTTGAATCAACACTATTCACATAGTGTTGATTCAAAGCCTAGCACTATGTGATGCCTAACCCCTCCACACATAAATTATGCTTTTCTTTAGGTAAAGCCTTGGTCAATACATCAGCAAGCATCAATTCAGTCCGTAAATGTACTAACTCTATCTCTTTATTATTACTTAGAACATTTCTTATAAAATGATGCTTAATGTCAATGTGTTTGCATCGAGAATGGAACACTGGATCTTTTGCCAAACAAATGGCCCCTTGGTTATCGACATGCAACGTTACCTTTGAAAATTGAGGTAACCCGATTTCAGTAAACAGACTATTTAGGTGCATAGCCTCCTTCATAGCTAACGACAAACTTACATACTCAGCCTCACACGAGGAGGTTGCAACAGTTTTCTGTTTCTGTGATTTCCAAGTAATACTCGCACCCCCTAATATGAATGCATATCCTGAGTTTGAGCGCCTGTCTAACAAGCAATTACCCCAATCGGCATCTGAATAACCAATAACGGACTTACCGGTTTTCTTGTATGTCAAACCATAACTCAAAGTTCTTTTCAAATATCGTAATATCCGTTTTAATGCCTTCCAATGCTCTTCCTTTGGTTTATTTGTGAACTGCGCCAATTTAACTACGGCATTGGCGATGTCTGGTCTCGTCCCCGAAACTAGAAACATCAAGGAACCAATTAACTCCCTATAGGGCCATCGCTCATTACATTCACTGTCTTCGTGACCGGTAGAACAAAACTTCTTACCCACTTCCATTGGAGTAATCGCTGGATTGCAATCAAACATTGCATATTTTTTCAAAATATCTTTTATATACTTTTGTTGTGAAAGCTTAATAGTACACGTGTCAGTTTTGACAAAGTCAATCCCTAACATGTACTTCGCAACACCAAAGTCTTTTAATTCGAACTCACCAGCCAGTTCCTTTTTAAACTTTTCAATACAACCTCTGCGTTCTGAACTTATTAAAATATCATCACAGTAAATAACAACAAAGAGGTTAATTCCTTTATCATTTTTAAAATAAAGACACGGCTCGTTTAAAGACTGTTGAAGACCTATATTTTTCAGCTTTCTGTCCAATCTTTTATTCCATTGACGACCAGCCTGCTTTAAACCATATAACGATCTTTTTAGCCGGCATACATCGCCTCCAGCTTCCAGATCCTGTAACATCTTCTTAGCTCGTTTTAAAACTTCGCAATCGTTTTCCATTTCTATTAATTTACGCAAATTTTGTTTCAATAATTGTGGGACTTGCATAAAGACTTCTTCTTCCAAATAGCCATATAAATACGCTGTATTTATATCCAACTGGTGTATCTCCATGTCTAACCCAACTGAAAGAGCAGCTAAAAGCCTGACTGTTTCTAATCTTGCTACAGGAGCAAATGTATCTTGATAGTCAATACCATAGCGTTGATTATATCCCTTCGCAACTAGTCGAGCTTTTTTCTTTTCAGTCTTATCAACATTTAGTTTCGTTGTCAACACGTAACGACAACCAACTACGTCACGTCCTTCTGGCTTCTTGACAATATCCCACGTATCGTTCTTTATCAAGCTCCTTATTTCGGATAAAATCGCTTCTTCCCATCCATAATTTTTACTGGTTAAGGCATCCTTCAAGCTTATTTCTGCAGCTCCAAGAAACTCATAAGTATCAAAGTATACTTCCGAAGATTTATCTTCCACTTGCTCTGAAATGCCCATGATACCATCTGAAGATTGTGCCTCTGCTGGCTGTTCAATCGGTATATCTTGAGGTTTTGTTTCTGGTTCCGGAACCACCTCAACCATACGATAAATTTTCTTTGGACGACCTACATGACCCTTCTCCAGTCGTGGTCTACCAGCAGCTCTTTTTAACAATCTCTCTCCGATATCAGGAGTTTCCTCTTGTGTATCATCTGGCTCCGGTTGTACATCTATGTCAGATTGAGCAGTGACCGGTACATCAGTTATGCAAGTGTCCATCGTAGGTTTCTTATTAATCTCTACTTCTACAAACCTCGGTTTGTGTACTTCTTCTTTCTTTTCTAACTCAAAAGGATCGTTGTTCAAGCTTTCTTCTTTACAGTCATTTTTTACTTTTGAGCTTTCATGAAATTTGACATCTCTGGCCACAATGACTTTTCTTTCCTGAGTCAACCAAATTCTATAACCTTTTGTATTCCTTGGATATCCAACAAAGACTCCTTCAACACTTCTAGCCGCAAATTTATCCTTGCCTTCTTGCTTATTCAACACATGGACTTTGCATCCAAATGTCTGTAAATAACTCAGCTTGACAGGCATTTCATACCACTTTTCAAACGGTATTCCTCCTTCAAGGCTACTAGTTGGGCATCGGTTTCTTACATGACATGCCGTCACGATAGCATCAGCCCAGAAACCTGAAGATAATCCTGAAGCAAGAAGCATGCATCTCGCCATTTCTACGAGCGTCCTGTTCATCCTTTCTGCCACTCCGTTCATTTGTGGAGTATGAGGAATCGTAAGCCTTCTCACTATACCCTCCTCCTGCAAAAATGAATCAAATTCCCGGTTACAGTATTCTCCTCCGTTATCCGTTTGTAGGTATTTAATTTTCTTACCTGTTAAATTTTCCACATAACTCTTGTAAATTTTAAAAAAAAGTAAGAACCTCGCTCTTCTTACTTAATAAGTAAACTTCACACCATCGCGTACTACAGTCAATAAATGTAACAAAATATTTCGCGCCACCTATCGCTGTATTTTGCATTGGTCCAACCACATCGGAATAAACGATCTTAAGTTTCTCGTCACACGGTCCACTAGATTTAGAAAATGAAAGAGCAGTCATTTTCCCTCTCGCACAAACATCGCAATTATACAAGTTGCTCATATCTGATAATTTTAAATTCTTACCAGAATTATTTAAAATTTTCATAAGATCTTTGGCATTTAAATGACCTAAACGTTCGTGCCAAGACCACACTTCAGCATTCAGTTCAGTAGAAATCACTGAAGCTCGCGCGCATTGTTCTTGAAGATAATATAAATTACCCCTACGTTTTGCTGTCAACTTGATTTTGCCGTAACTGTCAGTGACTAAGGCTAAATTACTTTTAAACGTAACATCATAGCCTTTATCAGTTATCTTAGCTACTGAAATCAGATTACTTCGCAAGTCAGGAACAAATAACGCATCTGGCAAATTAATCACAGTTTGAGAATCATCATTACATGTCAATAACCTTACAGTGCCCTTACCTTGTATATTTGTGCTCGAATTAGTCGCTAAATTCAATTTACCGTTCGCAGGCGATAAAGTGTCAATAAATTTACGTGCATCATTACATAAATGAGATGTGCATCCGCTGTCAATGATCCAATCCCCACTCTCTGTGCAAACAGCATTACATGCATCTGAAACACAATCGAAAGTTATAAAATTGCTATCAAAACTATCTACATCATCATTTTCATGTACACACTTTACACTTTCTTGACATTTCTTCTTAGCCTTGGTACATTCGGAAGCTTTGTGACCAAACTGATGGCATTTAAAGCATTTGAACTTGAACTGCGACTTGGATTCCTTATTATCCATGCTAATATTCTTTTTCCAATAAGGCTTTCCTTTTACTAGCAGGACTTCCGATTTCTGATGTCTAGAATTGTACTCTTCTAAAATCTTAACTTTGAGTACGTCTGGTTCAGGCAATTCGTCTCTCGATTCGATCGCACAACGAAAATTTTCAAAACTCGCAGGAAGACTGTACAACAACATGATCGAAAGCAAATCCTTGTGAATTTCCACTTCCATCTCATTCAGTTTGTCTTTAGCTTCAAAAAATTTAGTTAAGTGCTCTCCGACATCATCACCTTCGCTCATCTTTTGTAACGTCAACTGTTTAAGCAACGTGGCTTTCCTAGCAGGTCCCTTCGATGCATAAATTGAGTTCAACTTAAGCCATACATCTCTCGAAGTAAGACAACCTCTTACATGTCTCAGCTCACTTGGACTTATAGAGAGGATAAGATCGGCTTTTGCTTTTGAATCAGCAGCCTCCCAAAGTATAGCCTCAGCTGCCTCTGCCGGTTTGATCTTCTTCCCGTTTACGTAGTCCCAAGCATCATTTTTTATAAGCAATGCTTCCGCCTGCAGTCGCCAGCTTTCGTAATTGTCTTTAGTAAGTGATTCAATACGTACGGAACCCATATTCATTCCCCTTTTGTGCTTTCTACGCCTTTTTCTACGTACAACACTTTTACACTGAATCTATACTAAATCGCTTTACTTTCGCTTGGCGCTTCTGGGCCCATAACCATTGTTAGGAGGCGCATAAAAGAATACACGCAGATAAAATAAATAATAAAATATAATTGAGAGATCGACAAACAGAAAAGAATGGAGGATAACAACACAAGACATTGACATATAATTTTTTTTTTTAAATAATTCTAGATACAAATTAATACCTGTAAGTACCATGGAGGCTCTCTATTTTACATACTGATCCTAAACTGAGCTGATCTTAAATATCGTATACTGACCCACATAAAAAAAAAATATTCAACAACAAAGAAAAAACACCTTTTCATAAAATTTTGTCACGAATGGGGATCGAAGTCAAACCCTTCAGGGCTATACGCAGGACCTCTACCGATTGCACTAGGCCAGTCAAATTATGTAAATTCTGAAAATGTTAGTTATTAGTAATTTAAATGGCCCTGTCTCAAAAAAAATCTCTAATTCTCAACACCGGAAGGGAAAGAAAATTGCGAAAAACAGCCAACGCCAAAAATCGTGAAATTAAAATTACTCTGTGGTAAAACAATTGTCCAGTTTTCAACGGTATTACATTTAGAACAAAATATTTGACGCTTTCCATCGCCTATTTTTTGGATAAAGTAAGTCTGTTGAAACCGCGGTTAAAGTGCTACTATAACACATAAACACCTTTCATTGGCCAATAAGCAAAATGCGTTTCACGACCAACCAGCTTTTTGCAGCATTCATCGAGATTGCCATTTCGTTAAATTTTCCTGTTCACCAGCCAATTTGATTTTATCATTTAATTGGCTTTCACATCAGAGCCAATAAACTGGAGTACCCACCTCTGTTCGTTTTGCTAAAATTACGAAACATAAAAGTTAAGTCGAATGACAGTTTTCGCCAATGATTGGTTGGCTAATTGACAACCATCGGCGTTCGGAAGAAACTTGCTTTTATGTTTTTATCCCTTAAAAGTGCGGCCACTTTGAAAATTGTTTCACAGAAGGTCTGGCGAGCGAAAGTAATATGCCAGAAAAACAGTTGTCGTTAACGTCCTAAATACGGGGCAAATAGCCTAGAGCAAAAATTACAACTTAAAAAAGGAATCAAGTTTTCAAGATTATCAACGAATCAACGAACGAAAATTGATTTCTGCATACAAACGTGATTTACACTGAAGGCAAACAATTGCGTAACTAAAATATGTGCTCTGTTTCTGGGTTAGTATATTTTTTTATGAAAATCGAAATAGTTAGGTAAAATGTTTTCAGGTACCCTAACTAAGTTCAGTGTCAGATGACAGACGCTAAGTATGTCCGCGGGACATACAATTATTAATTATGCGCACGTTTTTCATCATCGACGTGTACACTGACAGGTTAAAGACAAGTTTTGTCTTAAAACAGAAGGATTTAATAAACCAATCATAACCGCGTTCCGTTTCACAAATAAATCGTTCCAAATGACCGCCAGCGGCGCGGACCGACGCGGTCTGCCCACCGTTTTCCTCTGGCAATTCTTTAGTGTCCAGCGAAGAGTTTTTAATAGAAATAAATTGTTCTGATAAATATCGACGGACCCACTATGAAGTCAATTGAATGTATATCGAATTAATCAAATGTGTAATGTATTTCAGTGTACTTAATCGAATTTTCAGGCACAGAAGACACAGTAGATTACCACGCACTGTCTAATATCCTTATAAAATGCAGTCAAAACGACAAGATTCGGGACTAATAGTCAAATTGCAGGCAACCATTAGGAGGATTTGCTTTTCGCGTTTGGATCGTAAACGTCGCCTTTTTTCAAGGTTTTCGTGATTATTTAGCTGAATTCAAATTAGGTATAAATGATCTCTCTATTATTGAATGCACCTTTTAATTTCTTAATTATAACTTTAACTGTGTACAGAAAACGGTTTTTTATTTAATTTAGCAAATAATTGGCGACTATCTAATTTTAGACAATTCAATGTGTTTTTAAATAGTATTACGCACACAATAATAGAGCAAAATTTTAAGTTTTATTTCAATTCAATGTAATAATCACGAAAATCTTATAAAAATGAAACGTTTTCGATCCATCCCCAGTAAACACTTATAAACGTAACACTGCCGGTATAAGTTGATCTTTAATTTCTTTGGTCTCAGGTACTTCGTAGGTATACGCAATCACTGTAGCTGTGGTTGACTGAACGTACGTAAAATAATAAATTCATGTTTTCAGTATGATCTGGTAGATATTTTTGGAATGAGGAAAAACAGGTGGTAACCGTTTAGTTTAAAGTGCTGCTCTGCATTGCATTATTTACGTTTACCGAGCTATACAAGTTGTAAAAAATGAGCAGCAATATTTTACCTTATAATTGATTAATTGCCACTTGGTTTCACACCTTACATGGTTGGAATAAACTTTAAAACAGTAAATTTGTGTGTTGTAATACTTAAAATAATATATGCAGATTAATTGTGCGTGTAAAATTTGTCATTTAGTGTTCTTGCCAGTTTCGTTGTCAAAATCTATTGCAGCATCTATGATCATTGAAATTATTTGTTAATGAGCAAAAGCGCTCATCACCCAGATCACTTTCAGCCTCAACCAATAAAACAAGAACATTTCACATAATCCAACAAGATAAACCAGACAAAATAGAAGATAATCCAAACTTTAACAACGTTACATTCCTAATTCATACAGTTCATCACTGGACCACTCTTCCAAGGACGTATTTATTAACATCATTCTCCCTTACTAACGTAACGAGACATAGGTAATTTGCATTTGCGATTTCCACAAACGCTTTACGCAATAAATACACGGTACATTTTTTGCATACATACCGTTACAGAGTAATCGGCTCTCCGACTGTCATTATAGTATTTGTGTTAATCTTTACGACTAATTAACGACGAACCAGTTCTTGTTTACACATAATCATGGGCGATTATGTCACAATAATCGACGTAAACTAGCAATTCGCAGTTATAATGGACGTAATGAAATTTAAAATAATGAACCGTCAAATACGTTCTGAGAAACGTGCTCAATTTATGGTGACAGGTCATATTTTTGCGTTAATGTATGGCGTTTTCTTTGGTTTTAATGATTTATTTACTATATCATATTTTGGGTGGGCAGACGATTTATTGACGTTAATTGTTTTTTAACTGGTCTCAAAATATGTAGATAAGAATGAGTTCTGAGAGGAAGTATAGTTAACTTGGAAAACAATTTAAACGATGTTTCTATCACAGCTTAGATACTACGCCCCGGAAAGGGTTCGGAAACTCTTTGGTGATAGCCAAAATTTTCAAGAAATAATAAACAAACAAGCCACGGGGTTATTCAATAACTCCCATTTGCAAGGAAAACGCAACTTTCATTATTTCTATTTGACGTCAAATACTTTTCCATCATTAGCTACCGGCTTTGACCACGACCTTTATCGCACGTTCTTGTCGTACGTAATCCACTTTTCGTCACCAGTTACCAGCTTCTTCAAAAATGGTTCGGTTTCATTACTTCGTTATAAAGGATCACAAATGAGTACACGGTTCATTAGGTTTCTTTCAGTGAGCTCGTGAGGTAAGTACCCAAATATCGAGCTTTTTTGTGTACCCATTTTTTTTCTAATGCGCCAAAACTGTTTTGTGGTCGATTCCCACTTCTTCAGCTACGTCGTAACTACTGATATGCCGATCTTGCTCTACTTTTTCAAAAATGGCAGCCATTTTATCCGTAATAGGGCGACCAGAGTGATGTGCATCTTTGACATTAACATTTCCAGATTGAAAACGCCTAAACCAAATTTGTGCTACTCTCACAGACACTGCACTAGGTCCATAGACATTGCAAATTTTATTTCCGGCTTGCGTTGCATTTTTACCTTTTTTGTAGTAAAATTTTAAAATGTATCGAATTTCTTCATTAGATTCACTCATCTTGACAGTAAGAAACCAAATGAAACCACACATTTTCCTAATTTGAATTTGGAATTATCTTCTTTAAAATTCAAACTTTTAATGATACCAAAACCAGCTAGATACAAATAATATAGCCAAAGAGATTTTATTACAAATTCATACATACTTTAGGCGAAAAGACTTTTTCCCCAACCTAATACGTTAACTATCTTCGCATTTTGGACACACTTCTCTGTACCTGGCAGAACGTAACATTTATGCGTCTTAGCAATTGGTGTTTATTTATTTATTTGGTATTTTGTACATGCAAGTACCCAAGCACTTCTTTCACGTCAATATCTCCCTTCAAATGTGTCAGTCACTTCCTTATACGTCTAATTCGATTTGAAGATGCCTACTAACGAGTTTTTTAGTAAAAACAGATAAAAAGGTAGCAAGTTTCCAAGCTAACAACCGTGCACGTATTTGGCACCAGTGGCTGTTTCTGAGTCCGCGGCCTTTTTAGGGTTAGATGGCATTAGATGCGGTGATCAGAACTGAGGATAAGAAATGACTGGTTTGAACAAATATATGGCGAGGTGATTACCGTACCAAGATCAGGTTGTATTTAAATAAATTAACCTTAAGTTTTGTAAAATACCGAACGCATCGATAGAGATTGTAAGACGCACTTAGCGATGCGGCGATAAAAATATGACACATAGATAGATGTTACGATAATAACTAATAACTAAAATATACCAATAACTCAAAATTACAATGAAGCAAACTTGCTCAATTTTATACTTTGTTTTCGCAGAATTCATGCATGCACTCGTCACTACACTACTTCATTGTCATGGGAGACTTTGTAGGGAAGGACTTAACAGTTATTTTGTATATGCGTTGTAAAAGATAATTAGTGAAGTTTTAAATTGACACTAGTGATTCCAGAATTTCTAATTTCCGGGGAATGCTCGATTTTTGGAATTAGTAAAAATATTGTGTCCTATCTTTTCTAACAGACTTTAATTACAGACCATAAAGTTTTATAAGTATCACTCTACAGATTTTTGCAAAAAAGGGAATATGCTCTTTGCATAAATTGGCCTCAACAACACCCTTTTTAATCCGACTTAAAAGGTCTTTTTGTCAGCGATTGCACGTTGTTGTACGTTGTAAAAATGCCAACGCAATTGTCATATAATTTTACGATTGAATTGAACTTTAAAATGTGTCATTAACTTTCCCTGATTACATTACAGTGTAATGAGGCGTAAAGATTAACAAGGATATAAAAATAACTTAATACCTTCAAGAGACAAACGAACATCAGACAACATAAATTGCCCTGGTTCCAAAAAAAAGGTTTTCCCTTGCGTTGGTTTTGTTGACGACTGAAAACTAGTAGTTACTAATAAATAAAACCAGGAAGGTTCAGATGCGTTCACACCAAACGAACCCTTCACAAAATGGGTCCTATGTCAGCAGCTTAAGGAGTTCCTATATAAAGCTTGACATGAATGCGTGAGACCCATCTGTCCCCAGACTGGACACTTCATTTAGCTAAAGCGTCCGTTTTTTTATGGGTTTTTTTTAAAACGAACGGTTTTACTAGCGCGTAGACTACTACGAGTATACCATATTTTTTATTTAATTCAATTAATGATTGAACGTTTTATTAAAAGTCATTAATTAACACGACTAATCAAGTTAACACGATTTTGAACGAACATGCTTCGTGAAACAAGTTTCTATCCGGAAGTGAATCAATAATCACACAAAAATGTTGTTTGTAAACAAAATTATCAGAAACAAAATAATGAGATACAGTGGTGACTGAAGGGTTTGATTGATCACACCGATTGGGTCCCGTATAGGCGAATCAAGGTTAGTGAATATTTTCACTTTTGATAAGCTTAATGGCAGCGTGATTTAGTACCGGTTCGATATCACATTTCTTTGGCATTTTTAAATCTCTCTCTGCATTGTGTTCCCTAGTTCATTTAGCTTGAGTTCCGTTAAACTAGGCATCTTAAAAACCTGGTGGCATACTCTGGTACAAAACGGAGTTAGTAAAACTTCTGAAGGGTAAAAAGGACATAAAACGTTGTATTTTATGAATAGGTTTCATGTATTTTGTACAATAAAATATGGTTATTAGAATACAAAAAAATCAACATCTACTCGTATCTCGAAGGGTATGTTATTTCAACGACTGAAAATTAACTTTACTACGTGTTCGTCGAACGTGAGTAGGCTTATAGTCCTAAGAGAGCTTATTTACCAGAAGAACTTGCTACTTGTAGTTCCGTTATACATAAGTCATCATATGTGATAAATTATTGTTCGTCAAAATGCCAAGAAATAGTCAATAAAATCAGAAAATATTTCACTTAATAAAGATTTACATTCGCATTTCAACTTTTACTCAGAACCGATCAACACCTAAATTAGGTTAATTCAAATTTTCTACATTAGACATTATCAAATAAATCTTTTTTTAATAATACTAATTTACTTTTACCAATACAATAAATAAGTCTAATCTGCATACGTAATGACGAAGAATTTCATTGACTGTCGTTAAACATCAAGTATAGTCTGATTTACTGCGGTTAATTGGTAACTAAAACAGAATATGTTATAAAAATCAATAAAACTGACACGTGTATGTAATGGATGTAGGGGCGCGGCAATTACGCTAATGAATTATTTGTATTAACCCGTGTACGAACTAACCAAAACTAGTAACTTGAGTGACGACGACGGATACCAAAGTGTCAGTAAAAACCAAAATTGGTTAATGTAGAATTGTGAATATTTCCTATAGCTGTTATATTTTGGGATTGATAAATAAATTTGATATGTTAACTTATTAAAATATGATACTAAAATAAATGTAATATATTCATTCAATTATTCTATAACTCAAAGAAAAATATCACATTGACGGCATTGTGAGATTCGGTAAACCCCGCTTCGATACGCGTAAATAAATATTGAACGTGGGTAAGGGGTTGAGCATATACAATTTGCTAACTCTTCTGAAATGGAAAAGACCACCAAAAAACCCAAGCAACCAGGTTGTTCGGTATCCTGGTTTTTTATGGTGTTTCTGCTCGCTCACTGTTCCGTTCTCCATGACAGCAACAGTCAACTTAATTACTAATAACTAGCATAACTAGTGACTTGACTACCCCATCAGGCCGGATGCCTTAACGTCCTAAGTATATTTTCATGACTTTAATATGTCAAATATGTAAAGATTGCAAAGCAAAAAAGACAGTAACGAGAATACCCGAATGACACAAACACTACCGAAGAAACGAATTCAGATGTTGAATAAAACATGATGCTGCACGCGACCATTTTAGGGTTAACCGTCTAATATATTTGACTGTCAATTTGCGATAAGTTTAGCCGCCGGCATACCTCCGCCAGCAAAAAAAGTTTTAAGCAGTCATGATTAATGCTTACCTGAAGTTAAATTAATTGGCAAGAATGACGCTTTGTCTAGTAATATACATTTTTCTATGTTCAAAGAGTATATAACACTACGTTTTACTACGTTGGTTAACACTTTAAATGGACTTCTGTTGGAATGTTAAGGATTTAAATCGCATCGAGCTTAGAGCAATGGAAATAAAAAAAAGATAATTGAATGTACTTGTTGCGTTTTAGCAGTTTAAGCACCTTAGTTTATCAGGATTAATTAGTGCTTTTAAGCTCTGCAACGATCAAGTAAAAAGCACCGGTGATATAAATTAAGCATGGAGTTGCAACTTGTATCCTGGTAAAGTACTCCTTGTAGGTACCTGTTATAATTCGTGCATTGGGCCTAGAGCTCATCCATATGTTTAATGTTACAGCACAATGGGGCTAAATTGTTAACGAATCTGATTACTCCAAGCGATTGTGGTTGGGCCCCAGTTCAGTTAAGGCGTCAATACTCTAGATGAGGTCAAACCTCCAGCGTCTCTATTGTAATCAAAATTAACAATGGAATTCCCTTTTGACAGTGACAACTTAATACTAACGCTATACTTACTGGTAAAAAAAGAGCCAAGTTGCATACTTAATCAATCTGTTCATAGTTTATTCCCTTGTTCTGCCATTGGAAGAAGCACAAACTGTACACACAAAATAAACTACAAGTACGTCATTAAGTGTGGAAAAATCGAAAAACATTATAATCAAAAGCACTTTAGGAAGAACCTACAATGGAACGAAATAGGTGCACAATTCATTTTTATTTATGTTCACCTGCTTTATTATAGGAGGAAAAAAACACTCGGCCAAACTATACGTTTAGAATATGAACACGAAACTTGGTCTATCAGTTCCGTGTTCCAAAATAATTATAGTAACAATGCATAGCAATTCGACAGCAAGATGGTCTTTGTTTGTATGTTGTCTCGTCTGGTTAATGGCCCGATTGTTCGAAACACAGCCTGCCCGGCACCGAATGCCAATTGCATCCGGTCAGGAACCCTTAAATGTGTTAATTGGTAACATAAAACCATGTGAGACATAAGTATGCTTAGAATTAGATACACATTATTATCTTGCTTTAAATATTTCATTTTCTTCAGCAAAACATGTTGAAGCTTTTATTCGAACTGTCCCAAATTTAGCTGACCGAAAGACATTGTGCAAGCAGCAAGACGACCCATGCGGAGCTTCATATATCTTCTTAACTGAGCACACAGTAGCCCCTGACAATACTGGCCACCTTCACGAAAAGGTAAGCCTCCTTGAGGTACATATCATTTACATCCAAGCAGACTACCCAATCAAAGGCGGAAAATTCACTCTGCGCTCTTCAACTAGTTAAGTACCTCGTTTTATGAAACTATATTAGATCCTACAATCTCGACGATTGTATAATAAGGCCACCCACATTCAGCTTATCCGTTGATCAACACAAATAGGTAGGATTGCTAGCCCACCTAATTGTCGACTTGTCCGAGCGACAAGCATTCCTGCCAACATTTACCTTTTTCGTCCAAATAACATTTAAACTAAAATACCTGCTACCAGTCTACTAGTACTATCTACGATATCATCTGAATTCTATTGAGCACATACCTTATGGATTTCGACAGAAATTTTAGTACACATTTGTTGTTTGAATCATTTTTTTCCCATGCCTTGTTACGGGCAAGCAGGTTTGTGTGGCTGGCTAGGTTGTACTTCGAACTGTAGTTAGTCATTGGTTGTTCTAGATTTGTTATTATTAGATTATGATGTGTGGTTCTGGTTTAAGTTTTGATTGTAATAAATAAAATGATCATACAAAATAATGTCATTTAGCGTAAAACTAAATGTAACCACATAATTGGTGGGGTTTTAGGTTAATAGTGTGTGATTGTCAACTATACTTCTTTCTCATATAGCCACAAAGCCTGTGCTAAACTTTCATGGTGACCAGGGACTCTAGTCAAGAGTACATGCTACTTTTGTTTGACCTGCCGTGATTTGTTTGAGTGACTACTTAATTAAAACACATTAAAACTAGGATTTAACTGAGGGGAAAATAGTTAGGTACCATTACCCCTGATCAAATAATAAAAAAATTGAAGGAGGTTTTTACTACACATAATATTCAACCCTGCTGTGTATCTACACTGTTTTTGGGTTATTGTCTAGCCTAGTATATTTAAAATATCATTTAGCCATGTTGTCTGTCAGTGTTTTATTTAAATAAATGAATATCGGTAACCTAAACGTATTCCTTTGGATGTGGATTTAACCAATAAGCGACAAATTGTCAAGATATTTATCTATCAATTTGTCTTAAACAGCCATACTTTGCAGTAAAAGATAAGTAAGCCACAAATGGCTTATATTTAGTAGGGTTGTTTGCCAAGTTGCCAGGATTTATAGCTTCATACCGCGACAGGCGATTGATCTGCGCTCGCGCAGGGGCCGATCAGAGAACGCAATGGACATGTTATAATAAAATACAAATAAAAGCTATGAAAAGTAGTTATTGTCAGTGTATGAGTAATGGCAGTTTGGCATTCACTGTGTAAATAGACTCAACGTTAGGTGGGTAAGATATCTTGACTAGAATTTGTACTGCCATGCCGTGGCCTCTCAGCGGTGCAGTAGTAGAGTCTTTTGTTTTTGGTATACTGTGTATTCATTTAGATATTATTCAACAAGTAATCAATTTATGCCATCCAGGTATGTCCTATTCTGATCTAGTCAGTAACATCTCCAAAGAGAAGCTAGGGGTAAACTCCACCGTGGTTGTCTTTCATGGAGACTGCCGATCATTGACAAAAAAAGGGTTAATTAAAAATATTGAAACAATAATGGGCATTCAATCAAAGAACAAGTGTAAATTTATTTTGTGTGCATTCCCATACTTAAGTACCTCAAGTACTTCAAGTCAGAACAAGGTCATCCAAGACCTTAATTTAACTTTGTATAATCTGACATGTCGTCATAGTGACATTGACTTTTTTGATACAAATCTGTTTGTACCATACTTTAGGTTAACTGAAGATACTATGTATCTTCCCATTAGGACTAAGCAGAAACTAGCTACTTTGTTAGCAAATAACATTAACAATGCCGCTATTGGCAGTATTTTCTATTCTGACATTAGTACTAGTACTAATTTATCTATTTCATGTGATGCTCCTTCAGCGTCTTGTTTAAACTAGGACCTAGGACAACAGCCAAGCCCAAATACTTGAATTTATTCCACCAAAATATTCAAAGCTTGACGGGCAAAGATTTAGAAATAGAACTATTGCTGGAAAACCAAAATATTGATATTTTATGTTTTACTGAACATTGGCTGACTGATGAAAACTATCAGTCTTTTGTCCTTAATAATTTTAGATTATCAAGCGCGTTCTTTAGAAAAACCACTATTCATGGTGGTTCATTAATTTTTACTGCAAATAGTTTGAAATGTAAAGATCGTACTGACATTGTAGGCCTGTCCATAGAGCGTATTGTCGAATTGTCTTGTGTTGAGTTAGAGGGCTTTGTTGTGATAAGTGTATACCGTCCCCCAAAAACTAACTTAGATAGATTTGAGACAGTTATGGAGGAAGCTTTGGGTAGGTTAAGTGCTAAGTCTAAACCCATTATTGTGTGTGGTGATTTCAATATAGATTTGCTAGTAAACTCATCTGAAAGGAATAGGTTATTGTCGCTATTTAAATCCTTTGGTCTGGATTATCAATTCCATGAACCCACGAGGATAACAGCCACAACATCTACTTGTCTGGATAATGTATTTTGCAACTTTGTACCCATTGAAAAGGCAATAGTAACTGAATTAAAGTCTGATCATTGTGGGCAGAAGATAACATTTTTAGATTTAACTAACAATAGCTTTAATTACAGGAAAATAACATGTAGACCGAAGACGGGTAATCGCATTAATAGTTTTAAAACTAATTTAAAGCATAAAGTATCTTCCATTCCTTACAAGCAGGGTGACCCTGATGCAGTCTACAAAAGACTGTTTGATTGTGTTAAAAATGAATTTGATGCTTGTTTTCCCACTAAACAAGTTACTTGCAGAGTTCAATCTAAGTTTTGTGAATGGGCCACGCCTGGAATTTACAGGAGCAGACGTAAGATGTATGAGTTGTACGGCATGAAAAAACGATCCACTTTTTGTTGAGTATGTCAAGAACTACTCCAAAATATTCAGAAAAGCCTGCACTACAGCTAAGGCATTGCACATTCGTGATAAAATATCAAAGTCCACTAACAAAATAAAAACCACTTGGGACGTCATAAATCACGAAACAGGTAAAGCTAAACAGCGCGATACCTCATACACTCTTAATATTAACAATAACATCTTACAATCAGAAGCATCTGTTGCTGAAGCATTTGATAAGTATTTCAGTAATATACCTATAATCACTACAGCTTCATTAAATTCCTCACCAACTAGAGCGGAACATTTGTTGAAAGATAATGTATCTTGTTGTAGTGTATTCTTTAAATTTAAACATGTTGTGTCACTAGATATAATAAAAGCATTCAGATTAATTAATTCAAAAGATACCGCTGATCTTTGGGGTATATCAGTCAAAATTGTTAGCCACATAATTGACGTGATTGCCCCTTATTTAGCCGTAATATTCAATGATTGTGTTGATGAAGGTGTTTTTCCAAACTTAATGAAACACAGTAGGGTTGTTTTCACCACTTTTTAAATCAGGCAACAAACAAGACCCAGGTAACTTTAGGCCTGTTTCAATCCTACGAGCTCTCAGTAAGATTTTTGAAAAAATCATTCAAGAACAACTATTAAGCCATTTTTATGAGAACAATCTCTTACACAGTGAACAATATGGATTCACGAGAGGCCGTTCTACTACTGATGCTGGCATCGCACTTCTAAAACACATCTTTAGGGCTTGGGAGAATTCACAGAACGCTCTTGGCGTCTTCTGTGACTTGTCCAAGGCCTTTGATTGCGTTGATCACGATACACTTATACGCAAGCTTGATTTTTACGGGGTTAGGGATAATGCTTTAGATTTGGTAATTTCGTACCTTAGTTTAAGAACTCAAAAAATTGATGTTAACAGTGTACTCTCTACAGGATCACAAGTTAAAATGGGGGTCCCTCAAGGATCCATTCTAGGTCCATTACTATTTCTGATATATATAAATGATTTACCTTTTTACTTAAAAGATATTTGTGATGTTGTATTGTTTGCAGACGATACATCTTTAGTTTTCAAAACTGACAGAAATAAAAACCTTTTTGATGATGTTAATGACGCACTTTCAAAGGTGTTACAATGGTTCACAGTAAATAATCTACAGCTTAATGCAAAAAAGACTAAATGTATTAATTTTAAGTTGCCTTATGTTAAAGATAACCCCATTAGTCTAAAAATTGATGGTAATACTATGAAGCTTGTAGATACAACAGTTTTTCTTGGAATCACACTAGATTCAAAACTGCAATGGAACCCTCATATAACAGCTCTCTCAGGCAGACTTAGTTCGGCTGCATTTGCAGTGAGAAAAATTAGGTTATTAACAGATGTTGATACTGCTCGTTCAGTTTATTTTAGTTATTTCCATAGTGTAATGTCTTACGGCATTGTACTTTGGGGTCAAGCGGCGGATATACAAACCATCTTTATCCTCCAGAAGCGAGCTATCAGATCCATCTATAAGCTTCGTGCACGGGCTTCACTTAGGGAGATTTTTAAGGAAATTGGTATCCTCACTGTAGCGTCACAATACATTTACAATTGCATTGTTTTGGTGAGAAAAAATATTGGTCTCTATGCTAAACACAGTGACATACATTGCAGAAATACTAGGAATAAGGATAAAATTGCACTTCCACTCTTTAGGTTACAAAAAGTTTTAGGATCCTTTATGGGGCAAGGTATACATTATTACAACAAAATTCCAAAAACAATTTGTGAGTTACCTTTACATAGATTCAAAAATCACATCAAAACGGCTTTATTAAAAAAGGGCTATTATACTACAAAAGACTACCTTATAGATAAAAATGCCTGGGTATAAGCGCTCTGCTCGATGCGGGATTAAATAGCTCTATTGTAACAGATGTTTTATTGTAAGAGTTAATAGGTACCTAGTATGTATGTACTGACTAACAATTTTTGTTTTTGAATTGTTTAAATGAATTCTTTTTATTATATTCTTTTATGGTTGGTTTTTTCTCTTTGTTTTATATTCTTTTAGGTTTATTTGTATCAAAATGACACACTGCTTGTACTTTACTAACGCCTGTTGTAAACCCAAAACAAGTTTAAAAGAGTAACTGCTGAGTTTCTCGCCGGGTCTTCTCAGTAAGAAACAACTCCGACGCGGTGGTAGAGTCGCATTATGTCTGTATACTGTTTATTTACATATCCTATATTATTATGGTATTTATGTCTATTATTTAGTATATTTTGCTGTAAATTTGACGATTTGAAAGTACTGATACAGTCTATTTGAATAAAGTTATTTGAGTTTGAGTTTGAGTTTGAGTTTGATATTGCGTTTAAGTTTGTATGTGTTTCTTTAGAGAATTAAATAGGACGATAAAAAAAGATAAACACTAGCAGATCTATATTAACAAAAACTAACAAGATTAAATCAAATCGATATTCAATATAGTTCTAGAAGTGAACCAATGATTGTATGAATAATTTTTGAAACAGTTAAATCTGAATAGAATAAGAAAGATCTGAATAGAGCAAGAAAAACTATGCGTTTCAGGTTTACCCAAAGTATAATTTAATGGGGAGAGGGGGCTTAGCTTCACAGACGGCGACATTTTTCCGGCTAAAACAAAATCATCTGACCCAATCTAGGAAGAATTTACATATAGTTCAACGTATATTAGAGATTAAAAATATACGTTGTCCTTTTAGAAGATATAAAGTTAGCATTAATTTGGTTCACTTTTTGAGTTATATATTTTACGTAAAAATTTTATATTTTTTTCGAAAAAATCATAAATTCAATAATAAATCTCACATCGTAAACATCAACACCCTTTCTCAATACGAACAACAAATAATCCTCCAATAAATCATGGATCTGTTCTGCACACACGCCGCTATCGACACGAAGAGATTTCCAACTCCGTATAAACCAATTAAATGGTAATTTAAACCTAATAAATTGCGTAATTAAAATTCAAAGCCCGCCTTAACCTCAACCTATTCGCAATTTTGTATCTTATCAACTTAGTTTAAAGTTTAAAATAGCAATTAAAGTGGTGATAAATATTCTTTCGACTCAAGCAATTCTTGCAATTTGTCTGAGTCCATTTTCAGTAAAGATTTATAGCAAGCCCTTGTAAAAGCACTTTTCCATTATTTTGCTGCCTTATGAGAGTGATTGCTTTATCTTGTTCTGATCAAAAATATGTTATAATGATAAATATTTAGCCAACAGTCAAGACTTGGCCATACTTGGAGGAAATGTTTCTTTATGTATTTAGTTTGGTTTTAGCAATTTGTTTAACTGGTCGGTTAAATGGTCGTGGAAGAAAGGTAGTAATTTACTGCTGAATAAGGTATAATTGACAGATGGGTAGTTGGGAAAATTGTTAAAAAGTTATAAGAAGATAGTATCTTGTGTGCCTCACAGATAAATTTATTGAGGAAGAAGTCTAAAAGTTTGCTGCCATATTTTACCAAATAGTTTGTAAAAAAATACATATTATGGAAGAACACTTACAAAGCCGTAGCATTCACATATGTTCTATCAAAGTGAGAAAGCAATATTACCGCAGTATTACCTCATTTTATCATATTAACCGTCTTACTCACACGAAATTTCTTTATAGGTGCTCCCTCACTTGGAGCATTCGCCTGTAATGTAACATTACAGAGTCAAGCATTACATCAGTGAGGGAGGAGAACCGAGCATTACAGTGCGCAAACTGTAATGTTACAGATACGAGCATTACGTTGGAGATGGAAAAGCACCGAACATTACAGTGCGCAACTTGATGATAAAATGTGTAATATTTTGAAGTTTTGTAAGGCAGTATCCTAATGCTGAAACTCGAATCTAGAATGGACACAGGTACAGGAATGGTTGTAACCATGACCAGGCTATAGCCTGTAACCATAATACCTGTATTTTCAGGCGAATGTTCGTCATGTCAGGGAGTCAGTTCTGTAATGTGATGCTCTAAATCGAATCTGAAACGTTACATTACAGGGAAACCTTTACAGTTTTTTCATTCAGTTTTCAGCTTTAACATCAGCACAAACATTTTCTGTCTTCGTTAGGATTAGAAAGTTTAAATTATGAACAAAGAAACGGGAATACGAGTACAAGACAGGCAGAGAACAAAAAAAAAATACGCCGTTTCTTCTTTTGATGCCGTTTTAACATATAGCTTACATGGCAATAAGTGAACATGGAAATAATCAAACCGTTCAATGCCGATTCAACGACAAGTAAAAAGCGGAATTCTATAAAGATTCATCTCATACTGTTTCTCATGTCACAAGTAGCCGAGTCGGTGACTTGCAAAAAATACTAATTAGGAGATCGCTTACAGAGTTCTGTGGAACAACAAGCTTGATACTATGCACTTAATTGTTACCGAGGTATTTATTGGTACGCGAGAATTGTATGAAGGTTTTAGAGATCCTCTAGTCAAGAAAAAACTAACCAAAAAAATGTACTACTACTACTAACGCGAATACTACCTACGTAATGAAAAAAAATACAGATTTTACTCGCTGTTTTGAATATTTAACAAAAATCTATGCAGCTTTTTTATCAATAATACTGTGTCCGTCGGAATCTTTTTATTGACAAATTAAGACGATTTCGGTATTTTCTCAAGAACAAACTCACTTTCTTATTCCAAACTATTAAAAGGTAAAAATACTTGCATTTCACACAGTGGAAATGGAAAGCGGTCGTGAGGAAGGCGTATGACGCTGACAAGCAGAGTAATGAAAAGGAATCACTGAGCTGGCCAACATCATCTTGAAGGACTGCAGAAATGCCTTTTCACTCCCCGCGGGACACGGGACTATAAGAGGACTTTTTAGTAAATTAACGAGACCTGTTCTTCAATCCCGACGGTATAGCATCTGTTTCACCAGAATTTTTCGAAAAAATGCATTTTTCTAGTAAACATTAGCCGCCAATTTTACAGTTAACCCATTTTTTCCAAGCGGGAAAATCCTCATGGATACCACGCTGTCAGAGGAACAATGTGGTTATGTCTGGTTCCTACCGACTAAAACCTGACTTTTACCCTCAACCACTTTTGGCGAAGTTATGAAGAAATAATACAGAACCCTACGAACGCAAGTTACAATTACACTTATATTTTTTCCTTTGTCAACTCCGTGGGAGTTCCTTTGGCATCCGCACTGGAACCACCAATGCGGGTTTCTATCACGACATCCTCTGTTTAACGATCCATTTTATTGACGGATTGTATCTAACTCCAACACCATAAGACATTGTGACAGGAGAATAACCACATTGATCGAATGCCTTGTCGAAAGGTGTACGCTAGAGGATAATCGGTATACGTACCTATGTATAATAAAGTCGTGACCAATTGAAAACTCAAAATCAATTTTAGTATCAATGAACAATACTGGTATTGGAAAAAGGCTATTAATATGCTCGTAAATCAGGATCGCAAGGAAACTACTGGGTTTGATACAGAATTTACAGTTTTAATTTGAAATAAAGCCCGGTCAGAATCTGCGATACTATTGATTTCAAATTATTGTGTGTTCTCACAATCTCATCCGTTTAATTAAAGCAAAATTAAGTATATATACGCTGTTTTGGACCAAACCTTATCCTTTATAATATATAAAAAAAAATTGAAGTGTTTCTTATAAGAAAACTGCTGTCAACTGATAATACAGTCATGCTAAAAAGCTCCCGAATAAATTTCTTAATTTTCTTATCGTAAGTTGTAAGAATTTTAAAAATTATAACTTAATTTCACCATAAACATATTAACCGGCTTCTTTATCAAAACCTACGATCATTTTGCCAGTGAATTTCGCCTTATTTAAAATGCAAACCGGCTTTTATCAAAAGAACGTTCAAATGAACCGCGGCACCTATAACTTTATCGCAGTGAGATTTATCTTTAGAATTGTCAACTGTTGCGGTGACAAGGTATCAAGATTTTACAAAAAGTTAATTTAACTGAAGTCTCGCCTTTACATGTTTTTGAAATATTATTTTACCGCTCTCGGACGATGGTAGTCACATTATATTATTATTATGTAAGTATGTTTCGAATTATATATAATCATATTGATAAGGCGGATTGAATACATTGAAACTTGTTGTTTTCTGGATTTTTATTGGGGTCCATTAAGTTGTGCTAGTGTTTTATTATGTGTTATATTATTGTCTTTTTAAATCGAATTAATATACAGTTTTAGTTGGTTCAACTCAATTGAAACATGCAATAATAAGTGCATAAATCTAGATTGCACTGCGTATTCCTTAGGTTTTTGTCTATATCTATTATATATAAATTTATGAACCCACATTATGTAAATAAAGTATGTGGCCAGTATAAAACCCTATTACCGAAAAAAACACGTATATGTCACGCAATAATTCACGCAGACTTAACCAATTAGAATAAAACAAAAAACATACTAGTGTATTAACAGCTTGCTTCATACTCCATTCCTTATTACCATGCTAATGGCCTGTGTACTTGCCTGTACGGGTACAGTCGTACAAAAACCCGCTGAATTAACATGTTCATACGTCAACCCTGTCTATACATGTCAGCTGATTTTCCGACACCAGCAAACGAACGATTCACTGTACCTTGTAGGCCTAGAGGCACAAAAACTTGATGAAAGTGAGAGAAACTTTAGTGAAAAGGGTTTTGAAATGATAATCAGTATTATTTTATAAACAAATGATCAGTAGCAGCCTTAGATAGTCTGTGACATTATTATCAATGCGACCATTCTTCTTTTTGCTCTCCCTGTATAGCACCATCATGAAAGTCAACTTACCAATACGCTGGCCGTTGCCAAAGACATTGTACGTGTGGACTTAGCTTTAAATTTTTTTACGGTCTAAATAAGTCATAAGCAATCCTGCATTTTAGTTTAAGTACCAGGTAGGCAAAGTTTCTTTAAAATACATCCAGTAGTTTCCACGTGATGCTGAAATATACAAACAGACAGGCACAAAAGCAACGCTAATAGACGCTAACATGTAAATTGACAGGTTTCAACATTACGCACTCACACGCACAAGTTACCTGTCATTCAAAAAACTGTTATCAAATCGCATTGCTTGTTAAACTCGTTAAATAACCAAGATCAGAGAAAGATTAGTCATTAGACCCCCTGTATAGCGTGAATGACGATCAATGACTTGACACATCTCGTAGATTTATATATAGATATGTTTGTACGTAAATCCGATGTCTATGCATTGGAAATGAAGAGAATTAAGGAACTATGGAATATATTATTCAAAAAGAAGATTGCAGATTATCATAATCTTGTAAACGAGTAGAATTGTAATAAATTTAATTGAAATGTGGAAGTTATTTTTAAAGTGTGTGCCATTTATAAAGAGCATAGACAATAACCTATACTATAATGTTAGTCAAAATGAGAGTTGGAAACTTACTAAGGCGTTAACTTATCGAGAACTTTAAAAAAAACTTCAAACTGAAAGGCAAGTCCACAAATAAAACAACTTAATATTGTAATCTGGTTTTCGTACACTTCTAACCACTATAAATAGCATTCGCATACTATATCTACGCATAGATCTCATGCCAAAGGATAATAGAGTCATAATACAGTCATGTCACATTTTTTGCACATAAGACCCATTGGAAATTTTAATTTTAATTGATGCTATTGCCCTCTAGCGGTAGTCGGCGCGACCCGGGAGTGCCGAGAGGCGCGTCAGTGCCACTGTGCTTAACGTTATTTGTTTGGCCTCAACTCAAGTTGGGTAGTCTGAATGACTGCTGCACTAAAAAACGAGTAGAAATAAACAAGTTATTGCTGAATTTTAGATTTTTAGCATTTAACATTGCACTATTTTCTACAGAAAGATTCGACCTGATCCTAGGGACAACAGAGGATCTTGCTTGAGTCCCTAGGATCAGGTCGAATTTTTCTAGTTCCTATCTTTGTGTAGAAGTTGTGGATATTTACAACAAGCTTGCAAACGAGGTTCCTAAAACAATACGATCTTCCAAAAGGTATGTCCCCGAGGTTTAATCTGTTTCATGCCAAACATCATAATCGTACAATTTTTTCCTTTTTTTCATTGACTTCTCTTCTTCTTCTTCTTATTTTATGACTGGCAACCCACTCCTTTTAATAAGGATTACTACTGCCATTTTCAAGTGATATGTTATGGGTACAATTGACTTCTCTTAAGTACTTTTCATGCGTGCTTTTTATATTTTTTACTTTTTCATCGGTTCAGGCATAACAGACAGACATAGTTACTTTTGCATTTATAATATTAGTACCTATGTAAGGATTTGGTCTGTTTTTCATACCGTTGCATCTGACCGTGCATGCATTACCGAGCACCAGTCGTATCGCACGTCGGGGTCGGGCAGCGCTCATTACTCCGTTATGATTCACGGGCCACGTCCACCACAGAGCGACGGTCATAAACCATCGCCCACAGACATAATTGCAAATCGATAACGCAAGTCTCTCCGTTTGAGCCTGGGTTCTCTCAGTCAAGAAATAACAACTTTCCGATTCCTGCATTATATTTATGAATTGTAGATTGAATATGTTCATAGTATTATGGTATGTAAATTTATAATAACTAGTTGATTTGGTATTATGTGGTAGGATATGTAATTAAAAATATTTTTGATTTTGACTTTTGTATGGAAACCAAGCGTGCTACGTTTTAGATGCTCATTGTGACGCCTTTATAGTAATTTAGTGATAAGAATCAGCTATTCCCCAAGCCTTTTAATATACCTAGTTCACAGGAAGATAAGTGATAAGTGTAAATTATGTACTTTTCATAACGGTTAAGCTTGGACTAAACGAAGCCGAAGTAGCGACAAAACAGGTGCACTGCACTCATTTTTGTCACGCCATGTACGCTCTCTAGCGTCACCTATCTCAATTTATATTTGTGTCATCGGCGATCGCAATTACATTCGAAAGGGATAAAGGTCGGACTACATTAACCGGGGCATAGACAGGTTGATATGTTTCTGTTGAAGTATGACATAATTATCATAAGGACCGTTTTGAATATATTTATTTATTTAAGTAAGTAGCACGAAGCCTTCTACGCGTTCCCCCGGACGGGGCCCGCCTACACGGCGGGCCGGAAGCGACCCCCCTTCTAGAGGAGGGGCTGTCAACAGAGACAGAGCATTTTTTTGTTGGTCTATCTTTGTTCGCGGAGACCCTAGAGCACGAGCTAGAATGCTAGTTCTTGATTCCTAGTATTTTTAAGAATTCTTTTGATATATAAAAAAACGAATTATAAATGACACCTTTAAAGATAAATCAAGTATCGCGTAATATAGTATCAAAGCCGCCTATATTGTTGTATACCTTATTTTATTTAAATGAAACTGTAATATTTTGTTTGTGCAATAAAGTTTATCTTATCTTATCTTATATCCTAGCTCGTTGCCAGAATAAACTGGACGCTTTATTTGTACGCGATTAAAGTATAATAACTATAAAAACTATTTGGGAGAAATGATGCGATAAAATCATGCACGAAATCGAAAACCAAAAAAAAAACGTTGTTAGAAGTTTAGACGATATCTTTGTCTTCCAGCGCTGTGTACGTATCCTATTGGATAGATTTAAATAAAACTGTATTCAACTATTCTATATTACTGTGCCTATACTGTAAAATCAGAACACAAGATGAGACTTTAGAGAAAGTTAAATAATCTTTTTTTAGGTAGGTATCTAAATAAGTCGTCTTAATTAAGTCATTCAAATCACTCATATCTGATATCTTACCACTTTCCATCAGGTGGAGAGAGGTCATCTTATCGGGCACTAAAAAAACAGGTTATTGTAAAGTGTATGAAAATGGTGAATAAATTAAGTATGCGACATTAAGTACCTCTGGAGTACATCTACATCAGCCAACATGTGCAAACCATTCCGTTCTATGGATAACATGTTGTCAAAATTCAAGATGATATATCGATATTATGTTTACGTTGTGACGTAAAGCTGAATAATGACTTCAAAATGGGATATCTGTACGTCTACAGCAAGCAGCAATATCCAGGGAGGAAACAGGGGACTAGTTGTCACTTTGAATTTACGTTATCGTTCGCGTAAAATATTTGTGTTGGGAGTTCGTACAGTGCCACTATTGAGTCGAAATGGTACCTTGATGCTATTGTTACGAGTACGTCATGGTACCGGTTTTGAGTTCCATTTTGACTCAACAGAGGCGCTGTATGAAATACCAATACAAATATTTTACGCGAACGATAACGTAAATTCAAAGTGACACCTCATGGTAGACGTACTGAAACTAAATAAGTACAGTCTACCATAGCTAGTGAGTGAGCAACACTGTTGGCATAGGCTGAACTCTAATTTTCAACTAACTGGTATGTTTAATGTTACGAGGGTACGGGACGGTGCCAAAAACTATCAAGCGGGTTTTAAGAGGATACAGAAGCGCCGTTTTCCCATACAAACGTAGTCCCCTGTTTCCTCCCTGAATATTGATAATAAATATCCCTGGACATTATTCCACACAGCGCCATCTAGCCCCAAAGTAAGCTAATTAAAGCTTGTGTTATGGGATACTAGACAACGGATAAACATACTTAAATACATTTTCTTTTGTAAATACATACTTATTATACATAGGAGACACCCAGACCAGTACAAACAGACATGTTCATGCACACAAATGTTTGTACTGTGCGGGGATCGAACCCGCGACCTCTGGTGTAGTAGCCAACTTCTTAACCATTACACCAAGTCGGTCGTCAAATTGATAATGGAGAAATAAGTTTTTTCAAAAAATCTATTGCCACTATTAGAATGTCCCCATGTTTTACTTTTTTGTTAAGTGTTAATAAATTATTAAAAGCGATATAAACCTTCCAAAATCAGAAAAATTATCCAAATTTTCAGAGTGAGGTGAGTTCAAACATCTGGAATAGTAATTTGACTAGTTGATATAAAAAAGGAAACATGGAAACACGACCAAAGTCATTCTTTAATTTTTAATGAAAAAAGTAACTTTATCGGTCAACTTTTCAAAAAGGGGACAAAGAACGTCGATTTTGTGTACTTTTAGTAGGTAATTTCGGTCCGATTTGCAGTTGTCTCTATCACACTCTGCGGAGGGCTCGAGGTTTGCAAAAGACAGCAATAGATTTTACAAATACCTCTTTTTCAATTCTCTCGCCCGTGCGGTATCCCTTAAGGAGCCTCCAAGCTGGCCTATTTAACCCCTAAGCTAGATGAGGAAAGCATATCATACCGATTATGATTTGCTAGTCACTATAATTACCAATTGTTTCTTTGGCCAATCGCATTCGACTGCCTAGCATTGCTATCCAATAACTATGTTGAACCTTTTTGATAATAAACAGAACAGAGTTCTGATATACCTAAGATATAAATGGTACAAAGCTTAGATACCATGTTTACTTGAATAAACAAGTAAATTTATAAGTCCGGTTATAGCTCTATAATTCTCTCTAAATCAATTACGTTTTCATATCAAGGCAGACAATAAAACAAAACACACGACCTGCTCTAGCCGCCATCACAGTATTTGATTAAGTCATAAAATATAACGCTTTTCTGACACGGTATCTGATTTACGATCTCAATTATGGATCGATTCACACTCGCAGCCGAGATGCTTCCATCGAGTGCGAGTCGATTAGGATCGCGATCGCGATGCAGCTGATAACTTGTGTAGGGCTGTAACAATTACTATCCCCAAATTCAGTCACTGGGCATGCGCGTTTTAGCAAGTGCGAGTATGTGCAGGCGCAATGAGGTGGTTACATATTTCAACACGTAATGCTAAATTCTATTAAGAGAGATGTTTTTAAAGAAAATAGCCAAATAAGTACGCATTTAACTCGGATTTGCGTTAAACTTACCCACGTTTTCCTTTCTCATGTAAACGACTATATGTATGGTTTTAATGAGAAATAAATATTTTTCAAACTTAAATTCAGAAACGTTGCTCTAAGTGAGCCTTTTGGTAAAGAATAGAAAAGTATATCTTTAAATAGTAAACTGTATTTTTTTATATCACAAACATTAATAAAATGTATATCAAATGCGACGCTTCTAATCAGCGAATTCCTTTTGGTGCTTCTAGCCCTGCGTAAACTTAGCTTTGACATACATACCATCACGACTTTATCCCAAGCGGGATAGTCAGAGGCAGGTGAATGTGCCGTCATGGTGAACGAAACGCTCAAAAGCCCACTTTTCACCAGTAGTTAGAACTATTAGAACCCCTCTCGCCGTTATCTGGGTTGATTTGGTTTGTTGTCGATGTTTTCCATCACCGGAGAGATAGTCGAACATTTAACAATGAACACAGAGATTTTGGTTCTGACCAGATTTGAACTCGAGACCACACGATCCACGATCTGAGTTCGGGTATAGTGCCCCACCACTAGTTCACGACACTCTCGTAACTTTGATCGTATGAAAAACGTCAAGAATGGTATTTTGTTCCGTCGCAATATACGTCAGCGGTACCATGCGATTTGTGTCCGGCACCGCATCGCAGAATAAAATAACATGCCGCAAACCGCAGTGTTGTGCGTTACGATCAAGAGATCAGGGCTTTAACAGAAAGTGCTCTCTGTCCCTCCTTTGTACTGACTTGCTACTGGACATAATTAGTTTGAAAAGTACCTACTAATCTTTCGATTCTGTTTCAGAATTTGAAGGCCAGTATAATTCTTAGATGCAGTTTTTCTATTACTGACTGCGAAATCTCTACACAAAATTACTATACGATCTAGGACTTTCTTTGATTTTGGCGTGTCTTGTAGCCACTTATTGTTTTTTTTACTTTCTGGCTGTTCAACCCTAGTTGGTAATTAGCGTCACGGACAGCGCGAAGATCGATTAATCGATAACTTCAATCAAATCAAGCACTCGCGAAATCGGACATGCGCGGTCATTAAAGATAGTGTAAAATTGTGTTTATTTACTATTAGCACTTGTAGCTTTTATTAATTAGTATTTTAGTAAGTGTTTTTACCGACGTTGCTAGTAGGTATATAACATTTATTAGGTGTGACAAGTTGTATTTTAAATCTCAATAAATTAAGTTTCTTGTTACTCTTTACCTTATCGGACACAGCCTGGATAGGTTTTGCTTTGTTGAGCAACAGAAAAATAAAAAAGCCTTATGAAAACAATATCCATGCATGAAACATATAATTGGTAACTTATTGGAAATAAATATATAACATGAAACTAAATTCGGTAAATATATATCTTCCTTAATTTTAAAAAATCAATTAGTGACTGAATTATCCTATTATCATTATTTAAAGCACTGCAGTGATTGCCCGTTAAGTTTAGGTTCTATGGCCTTCTGCCACAGCTGAGTGCCCCAATAAGAGCGCCCTTTAGGTTCGTTACTCTAATTAGTGATATCACGCCTGATGGAGCTTTACAGCTTTTTGCGGCAAAACAGTAGTAGTTAAGGGAAAATGTGCAAATCGAAAAAAAAAAGTGAACAAAGTTAAAACACGCGTTAATTTACTAAGCTTGTCATTTGTAAAGTCAGTCAAAAAGCATACGGGTAAATGAATATACAGATTATAAAAATTCACGTTTGTACTTAAGCACATAGTACCTAAATTGATAAGAAAATAAAAAAGACATAACAAACTACAAAAATACTCTTAAAAAAGTATGAAACTTAATGAAGTTATAAAACCCGCTTAAGGATTGTATTTTTTAAGTTGCGTATTTTATTGAAGAAGTTGCGTATTTTAAGTGGGATATTATCATATTGCACATTAAAAATAAAACACACTTATAATAAAGCAGTTCTTCGTATTTCGGTTCGGTAACTTGAATCAACATAAACTACTATTTGGATTACAAATTTAAATGACTTTCATATTTTTTCAGTTATTTTGTTGTTCTATAATAACTCATTAATTTTAAAAACTAAGCATACAACTGTTTGAAGGGTAAATTGACATTTCAAATGTATTGTTTTCAGTTTCATCAGGATATTTAAAAAATTATACTTAGCATTCATAAAATCATAACTTAAATGACATTAATTGTATTTATAGAACACGTTAAATTCCCTAATTTTTTGAGTATAATCAGGACAATAATAATTATATACTCAGCCAGCATTTATACAAACATAAATGACATTTGTATTTATAGAACTCGTTAAATTCCCTTCAATGGGATTTATTATTGTAATGTAAATTCAGCATTTGGATTTAAAGGACAGCGCACGACATTTGTATTTCGTGTTAACCAGTTACCTATAACGTTCACGACGAAACTTTGACCTAAAATACACTATACACTTTTTATCCACACACTGACACAACACTGTCACCAATCATATTAATTACACACGTCACTAGTGAAAACATATTCGATTTTCAAAAGTCGAATCACACCGCACGGTGACTTCGCTTTTGCTCTAAATTTAAAATTCGAACACCGAATTCCCGTGAATAGTGTTGGGTAAATCTAGTTTTATGTGAAGAAATGTTCTGATATTTACGTGCAGAGTTTCAAACGATTTATGTGATCGATAGTTATTTGGTTGTAAGCGACAGTCTAGAACGTGTAAGCGGTTCGGTCGTTTTAACTCTACTGAGACACTCGCTCCAGCCGCGCGGACAACACAAATAAATAAAGGCGATGTGCTCGCGGCTGGTTTGCGATTTACGACAAAACTGCGAATTAGTAAGCTGATGTTTCAAGTTATAATAGAAAATAAATATCTGGGGCAGCTTAATTTATAGGCTGTGCTGGTACTGATCACAGGCTGATAAATATATTTTTTCCCCAATCTATATAAAAGCGAAAGGTCACGAAATCACAGAAACAACAAGTGCTACGAGTTTCAAATTTTGCACAGGGACGTAGGACTTAGATGCTCACTAAGACGGGATTTTGCAAAATTCGACCCATAAGGGTGTGTATTTGGGGTTGATAGTTTGTATGGACCTTCGTGACAACTCCTGTAATGCATATCTTCATAACCACGCGGACGAAGTCGCGGGCAACAGGTGGTAGTTTATAACACAGAACAAATAGTAAGTATATGTTCACATGAAGGGTGAGAACGCTATACATATCAGCATCACCATACCCATTGCGTGTCCACTAGGTACATATCTCAACCAATGTTATGTAAAGCCTCAATAATCAAAGATCGGTAAGTTTGGTTCGGTGAATGGTTTGTGAGTGGGTTCGATCGCTACTTGAGAAAAATATTTCAAGTCAACCTATTACATGGATTTATTTGAAATTACCTCAAGGTAAGGTGTTCAGTACATAAGCTGTCACTGGCGCTTATGTCATCCCCATACATTTGAACGATTTCTATTGTAGAAATCGTCGTGGCGTGTTGCTTATGGCTAGCCCCCCAGGTGTCAATACTGTAATGTACTAATCACTATTCGTCAACTAACTACTTATTCTTATAAGATAAAGGTGGATATTAAAACCCTTCATTTTAAAATATGTCATAATATTGCTATAGGGATTGAGGTCAGGCCCCTAAACTCGGTCCAATCTAATTTTAGTAAATGTATACACCAGTAGAGTGAATAATTTACTGATCTTGTTTCTGACGCAGTAATTATTTTTTATTCAAGAGGATCAAAATAGTAGAATACCATGAATACTCTGGAATTTCCCATTTCCTACCCTACGTGCCAAACATGGTCTTCTGGTCGAACTCGAATAATTATTAATAACACTGAAAAATTTACAACGAGTTAGGCATGTCCTCAGACTGTCAAGTAGGTGGTATCCATGCTCTAAGAGGTCCCATACATGCCTGCAAAAGTTTTTAACTAATTCAGTACTGATATAAACTCATAATTAATCAGGAAAACCTTTTCATAATGGAGAAACTATCTTGAAAAAGTGGTAATTCCATGCAATTACCACTTTTTCTCAAGACTATTGTCAAAATATCAAACCATCTTATTATCGTAGCCACAAAAAAAAAAAGTACTTTGTTTCTTCACCTAAAACAGGCCATGGCCATGATCCTATCTATGATTGTAAAACTTGATTTGAGAAAAATATCCATTTTTAAAGTAAATAACTAATTCAGGTATTTAATATTAATATTTAATACGTGCAATCGTTTCAAATGTGACGTATGACTAAATATGGTCGGCGCAATCTTATAACTTCTCTAGTATATGATCATTGATTTCCAGCCAGTCAGCGGTTACCTGGCACCTTATAAGCTGGATATTTACTAACGAAATAGCTTGTTACTTTTTTCAAGTTATAGATCGTCATCATTACTCGGTACATGATTAGTTAACTCTTGTAATATTTATATAACTAGTTTGTACTGACTAAAAATCTAACAATTTCTAGGCTTGAATTGTATAAACTTTGTACAATGTTTTTGCTTTATATCCGGTAGTTTAGATGTACTTTTAGGTCCATATTTTAAGGAAATGTTAGAACGTAAGCATTTTTTTTTTAAATACTCTTTGTACTTTACTAACTCTTTTTGTGAAACCGAACCAAGTTTAAAAGAGTAAGTACTGAGTTTCTCGCCGGGTCTTCTCAGTATAAGATCAACTTCCGATGCGGTGGTAGGGTCACATTATGTTTGTATACAGTGTATTTATGTATTCATATTATTATAGTATTTAAGTCTATTACTAAGTTTTTTTATTTCCTTGTAATGACGATTTAAAAGTACTTGTTACAGGTCTATTTAAATAAATATATTTTTGTTTGTTATTACCTATACTCCGCAGCTCCATGAGGTATAAAGATAAGATGTCAACTGATGAACATACAGAACAAGAGATTTTAATAGTACGGACGTTCTTAAAAAAAAACACTCTGTAGATTTGAATGTATACTTGCTGTGTTTCTTTGGTTGTGCCAAAATACTATTTGCAAGACAAATGGAGGCAAAAGGTGTTACCTAAACGGAGAGCATACACCCTAATTGCTAGCCCCCTAGCAAATGCTAATTCGTTAATTGAATCAAATATTGAAATATTTTGCCTTTTACCTTATGATTAAACTGACTGACAGGTAACCTTAATTATTTGCTTACTTAAATGGTCTTGGCTAAACAAACTCGTCAAGCTCAGTTTTGAAAATTTTTATTTTCACACATCATCACGACTTTATCCCAAATAGTCACAGGCAAGTGACTGTTGCCGTCATGGTGAACGGAAGACACAGCAGCCCATTTTTCCTGTGTACGCGCGTTTGGTTTCTTGTAAGCGTAAATATAGCGCGCGTGCAAGCGCGTACACCAAAACGCTAGTCTTAAACCGATGTAAGCTACAGCCACCGTTGCGGCTCTGGCTCACAGATTACATAGAATCCAGATCATAAATTACTCTCTGTATAAGGAATTTCATCGACTCTGGTTTTATTTTGAAATTGCATTTCAAAGTAAGCATTGTATTCTATTTCTGAACTAGCCATTTAAATCCAGTGATCCCCAGAGATAGTCTCCATACAATCCTGTAACCTGTTCCGCTGGTTAAGTTCAGTCCGCAAAAGCAACTACACAAAAACGAAATGTCGTCCTATATATATGTACTATGTAATTGTTTGTTTCGCAAACGTGGTGGTATTTGGTTTGTGCGTGCGAATAGTACACTGTGCGATTAGGGTTCTGTGTAAAAGAGAGAAAACCTAAGATTAGGTGTAAGCATAGCGAATTAGACACAAAGTCGAAAATGAAACTTCCTTACTATTACTACTCGTACTTACTTACTTTTATGACATTCCCTAAATTACCCGAGAAGGTGGGCTACTCTTCGTGCCAACGCGGGCAGAAGAGCATACTCCCTTACAAAAGTACCAAAATTAAAGGATCACAACTTAGATATTTCACTATGTCAGCAAAACCTACTACAATTTGAAGTTTGTGAACATCTTTGTGAATGGTTAGTATAGTACCATATTTTAAAGTACGAAAAAACGTGACTGTTATTAAAATCTAATTGATTTTGAAAGTATTTAGGACCATAATATCATAGTAGTCTTTTCTAACCAAAAATGACGCGACCTACTACTTAAAATATCCATATGAAAAAAAAAAAACTTCAAAAAAAAACACTAAAAAGTAAAGAAATAATTGCGTATTCTTCTAAAACTCATACGATAATATAAGATAGGCACAATTATTGTTATTGTTGGAGTCGTTGTCAGCCAAGGAAACACTACAATATACCTAGCAATATACCTATTTTTTTCATCTCACGTTTACGTATGTACTCGTATGTAGGTAGTCACAAACCTACATTGGCTGACACCGACTCCAACAACAACAATAATTGTACTACATTATATTATCGTATAAGTTTTAGAATAATACGCAATTATTTATTTACTTTTTAGTGTTTTGTTTTTGAATAGTTTTTTGTGAAGTTGGTTTTTTTTTAGAATTTTTTTTCTTTATTTTTGATTTTCAGTGAATAGTTCTTATTTATTTTATACATCGAAAAAGTATCGTTCAATTGCTCTTAAGAATTAAAGAGTTACTTTTTTATGGATCACATAATCAGAACCTAACCAAACTCTCATCAAACTACCCTTGAAGTATTTTCAATAAAAAAAGAAGCATCGAAATCGGTTGGCGTGAAATTGAGTTAAACGTCCATTTGTCGCGCATATAGTTTATCTAGATTTAAGACTTAAATGGTTTTCCCATGGATGCCACTGTCAGAACTGGACCAAATTAAAATGTGACCACACAGGCAGCATCAGCTTTCAAATAAAAAAAGAATTATCAAAATCGGTTCACCAAGTCGAAAGTAAAAAAACAAATATAAAAAAACACAGTCGAATTGAGAACCTCCTCCTTTTTTTGAAGTCGGTTAAAATAGAAACGAAGCCGATACCCATCCACTGTAGCGATGACTTGATGACTTTTCAATGATCCTTTGCCTAGCCGTGGGACAGTATATAGGCTAATTACTTGACTTATCTTTACTTTATGAGTACGTGAATGCGATGGAGTGGTGCGTTCAGATTAGACAAGCTCTTACTATGATAGTAGTTTCACCGAAACCACGGAATTTTTGAAGAGGAGTAACCCTCCTAGATAATGCGTTCACGATGCAATATACTATGCAGCTATCAATCAACATTTGTTTTTACGGCTGCCAGGAGCGATTCTCAAATTATACATATAATTAATTTTATCATCATTCAGATTCGTTACGACACGATATAACTTTCTTGCAAGTATGTACTTACTCGTAATTCATGCTTAGATCACGACTTGAATAAGTTTCTGTAATAGGCTGGCTTTATGCCTTGGAAATCACGAAGTTGAAAAGTTCATCATTTGATGATTGATATATTAACTATTTCTTATGTACTACGCCGAAGATGACGTAAATAACCGTATTCCTTTAAAAAATTGTCCGTTTCCGTTAATTTTCCGAGTTTGACTTTCAAACGAGTGTGTCATTCGAAGCGATCTCTTTAGATCGCTTTTTAACAATAAATAAATGAGGTGGCTTTTTAAATGCCAAGAACCTTCATACGCACCCTGGGACCCCACACACTGGTGTGGGTGTACAACCAGACCGCACGGATGATGATGAACCTTCATAACCGCGAGGTGTGCAGTCTTAGGAGGTTTTTCCTCAGCAACGAGTGTGGGATACACCGCGATGTTGTGGCAGTTAATAAGGGCTTCACGCTGCTCTCCATGGCAAGGCAAATGAGAACTGGCGTCAACCACGGTGCTCACCGCCGACGACCGCAGGGAAATATGGAGGAGTAAGGAGCTGCATGGGAGGTTCTATCGGGCCTTAACAGGGCCTGATGTGGATCTCTCAGCGTCGGTGAACTGGCTACGCTTCGGGGACCTGTTTAGGGAAACCGAGGGTTTTGTCTGAGCGATTGCTGACGAAGTATCAAGGTGAATAATTACCGGAAATACATCATGAAGGACGGTACGGTAGACATTTGTCGGGCATGCCACCGTCCAGGCGAGTCTATCGGCCATGTTATTTCCGGTTGTTCTCACGTTGCTAAAGGCGAGTACTTGCACAGGCACAATCTAGTAGCCAGGATCATTCACCAGCAACTTGCTCTTCGATATGGCCTTGTCGAGCCGGAGGTGCCATACCATAAGAACGCACCGGAGCCAGTTCTTGAAAATAGTCGTGCTTTACTTTATTGGGATCGCTCTATCATCACGCAAGGGACTATTGTAGCCAATAAGCCTGATATCGTGCTGGTAGACCGTTCTCAACGCCGGGCAGTGCTCGTCGACATCACCATCCCACATGATGATAACCTCGTGAAGGCCGAGAAGGACAAGCTCAGCAAGAACCTTGACTTGGCTCTCGTGGTGACTGTCATGTGGGATGTAGATCGATGATGATTGTTCCGATAGTCGTTTCGGCGAACGGCTTAATAGCGAAGAGCCTTGACCAACACCTCGAGAGGCTCTCGCTTAGCGGCTGGATCAAGGGTCAGATACAGAAGGCGGTACTCTTGGACACGGCACGTATTATCAGGAGTTTCTTCTCTCTGCAGCCCTTACTACCGGTAGTTGGGCCTTGCCTGCCCCGCTGGCGGCGACACCCTAGGTTAAGGTTATTATAGTATAATATATTTATAAATTATTATTTATAACTTTTAAGCTTAAGTTTTATAATTGAAATTATTTCTATTTTTAATAATAAATTTATAATTCATAAGTTGTTTTTAGCGTTATAAATCTGTGTTTTCTGAAGATGCTGTACAAATTTTAGATCTAAGATTTATGGTGAATAAAGAGAATAATAAAATTAATAATGCGCTCTTCCAAAGCATGTGTTTCCGTCCTCTTATAGTTACTTTAATATTACTTAGTAAAGGCATTTTGCAGGCCTTCAAGATGAGGTTGGCGACCTCAGAGGTATCTCGGCGTTCCTGTGCTTGTCAACCCAATTTCTGGATCTCACGGCTACTTTCCATAAGGTGGAGTGAGGGCATCTTGACGGGCATTATAACAAAATTATAATGATAAAGCCGTCAAAATGACAATTTGTAATGCTTGTTTAATTTATTATAAATTTTTTATAGATAAAAAGAGGAGCCCGTTTCTCAAAAGATACCGATCATATTCGTATGTGAGCCTGCCATAGCTCCTATATTGAATCGAATAAAATCACTAACAGTGAACCAACCATAGTAATTTATACAACTTATTGCGTTTTTCGCTATCCACTGAGACAAATTCTCGTCATTAGGTCAATTGACAATGTGCCAAACTAATAAACCAATACAATTTAATTTGAAAGCTTTTTTGTGGCGAGTGTAGGCAGGCGACTAATAGGTTTGGTACAGGGGACTGGAACTTTACCTGGCTGTTTTGCCTCCAGAGATGTGCTATGCTAGGTTGCTGTAGATACGTCACTTTTATTGGTCCACTTAGCACAGCACTGGTAAAAACGGGTTTTAGTAGAACCAGTTTTTACTAGGCTATTTTTTTAGGATGAAAGTAGGATAAATGCAGTCGAAATGAGAGCATTGCGAAGTTTGGCAGGAGTGACATTTAGTGATAAAGTAAGGAATAGCATAATAAGAGAGCGATGTGGTATGAAAGAGGATGTTGTCACAAAAATTGAGATTGGCATATGGAAAGGATGGATGAGAGGCGATTAACGAAACAAATTTACAAGGCGAGGGTGGATGGAGCTGTTGAAAGGGGAAGGCCTAGACGGACGTACTTTGGACAAGTCCAAGACGTGCTCAGAAAAGGTCAGGTCAGGAGTACCCAGAATCGACGAGCATGTATGAAAGGATTAATGAGAGTGGAAGAAGCGTAAGAGGTGTGTCAGGACCGTAGCAAGTGGAAAGATGTGGTCTCTGCCTACCCCGTTGGGAAAAAGGCGTGATGGTATGTATGTATGTATGTTTTTAATATGACACAAGGATGCGTGCTATGGATTAGTGCTGTACGTGCATCTCCGTAGCATATCTTACTCGCTCCGTTACATAGCATAGCATCAGTGGAAACGTTCTAATAGTTTCGTAGCTTAGCTTGCACATCCTCGCAGCATAGCTGCATTACACATCTCTGGTGAAAACAAACCCTTACACTGGACTTCGCGTAGTATGTTCAGATTAAGCCATGGTTGACTGTACAGTAATGGTTAAAATAAATAATGTTGTTGTATTAAAATAGATCATTGATAATTTACTTTTTATAAACATAAAAAATTGAGTAGGCAATGGTTTTTCACGTGTATAAAAAGTGGTTCAAGAATGATTGAGATATGCCACTAGAGCTGGGAACGGCATTCTTTTTAACTTTTGACATTAAGGACAAAAGCTATTGTAGGAAAAATCTAAACAATAGATTAAATTATGAAAAAATATTTCACATTCATGGTTTATTTAAGTTAATACTCGAAAGGCGGTGAATAATTTCAGTCACAAAATTGTGTTATTGGTACGATTAAGGCAGGGCAAACACTGGACACTGTGTTTTGTTTCAGATACAAGCTACCGATGAATATTTGATTTCTATAGAAACAGTATGAAATCATCCACTTATTGCGCATACGTAAACATTTTTTTGTGTCCAGTTGCTTATACTTACAAATATTCATGACGATCAGAAAGTGTTTGGTGTCGGTAACTGGAAACTGGTTTGTGCAGTGCCTAAGGGATGACTTGTCCTTTTTTTGAAGTCATTTTACCTTATTATAAAATGTTGTTACTAAACAATCATGCCATTAGATTAAGGAACATAAGGAACTCTTATAGTTTGGATTGCTTTGGATGATATGTATTTGTTTGGCACTCGTCCCACTGTATATTGATTGACTATAAGACAAATCCCCTTGCATACCTAACGAGATTGATAATGTGCTAAAGTAATGACCCATACATGTTATCTCGCTATTAAAAGCTTTTTTGCCGGAGCCTGAACTTCCGTGGGCGGGCTCGTTAGTGACAGGGCGGCCAACACAGATTAATACCTTTCGTCGTATCTTTTTATGAATGGTCGTTTTACAAATAAAAATACAAACATATTTATTGTGAAATATAGATGCAAAGGTTGGTGTTAGGTTTAAAGATGGCTCACTACATTCCCACCTTTTACTAGGTATACAATCATTGATTATGGAATTAAAACTTAGGTACATGCAATTCAAATTACAAATTACTGAACGTAAACAGAAAAAAAAAGTCAATGTCAAATTTTATTAAATTACATGAAACATCTCGTCATGGCAAAATATAGAATTAGGTGATTAGGTAATTATGGGATAAAAAAAAAAAAAAGACAAATTATAACTCATATAGACACCCAAGAAGGCTAGAGACTAAGGAGAGATAACTCCCGAAGTGGGGGTAAGCTTTCGAGGGCCGAAAGTAGTATACTCTGTGCCGGGCAAAACGCTGTATTGCGCATGTGCAGCGGCAGCTATTTGTCATTTCATGGTCACATGGTTTTGTTTTGAACGGTGTCACGTGCGACAGTTGTTGTTTTTCGAGGTTGTGTTGACCAATTTTGACACTTCGCGAGGATCATTTTGACACTTCGCGAGGATCGCGGCAAAGAAGCGTAATGCGCATGCGTCACTGTGGGATACGGATTTAGTCCAACCCTTTCCAGGGAGTTATCTCTCCTTAGTTTCTAGCCTTCTTGTAGACACCCATTCCATGTACAAATATAATTAAAAATGACAGCATTAAAACTATCAAAGAAGGAAGGCAAACTTCCATGTAATTTCAGACCTCTACTTACGGGCCGGGTACATAAAAGAAATCGGTTGACGTTTTTAGAACCACGCTAGACTAACAAAAAAGTTAATTATTTTAACTCTTTTAAAGCTGGGGTTAAAAAGATTTTAAAGCTATTGAAGGTAGTGAGGTTATAATTTAAATCGTTGGTTTTCAATCATTTTTTAATTAATACAAGGACACTGATGCTTACACATCAGTCAGATTTGGTCCGACGTAAGCGGATACATGTTCGGGCGTTCCACTTTCGTGTTTCGGAAGCTGTTTGGTTAGATACTTCTTATTATAGTGATACAATGCAACGTACAATATCCGCATTTTGTCTGAATAGGCACGGTTCCATGCAAAGTATTCCGTTCCGGAGAATTACGCGGATCGGCAGACGGGCCCATGTCCGTGCGACGGGTCCCGTCGCGGGTGTACGCACGGGCTTGTTCAGTCAACAGCGCTACATGATACGTGCAATGAGAACCCTCGATAGGCCTCATTCACCCTATACCCGTCCCATGCATAGGCGCACTGCGAGTTTGTTAGTAGGGTCGCGTGCTTCTTCTACAATGCTTCTGCTCGTGCCGCATCGGTACGCGGCACGAGCGATCTGTCACCTGTAGCCCTTATCACATCATTACAAAACTATAGAACTAGACAAAGAACAAAAGAAGTACATTTCTGGTGTAATTAAGTTTGTTTAGCTCAGTGTGAGACATATTAGAGTTTTAAATAAATAACATATTAACTTATTTATGTACATTTATTTAAATACTACAAGTTGTCCAAGAATGCAGTAGGAGCTCCGAAACGATCCTGATGACAAGCGTACCCCATTTACCATCAAATAGACATTATGTGCGAGCAACACCCAACTGTGTGATTTCCAGCAGCACAATAACAATAACATCCGGAAATGGCTTCACTCCCTTGTACTACATAAAGTCTACTAGGACCCTTCTGCGTATAGACTCAGGTACATGAAGTTTTTCCCGATTATTACACTCTGGAAACAAGCAACGGCCGGCAGTGGCAGCTGCTCTTCTTATTGTTAGAAGAGCTATTTGATTTTTTGCTTCATTATTTGTGTGCTGGGTTTCAATTTGATTATGTTTTTCTGCAACAGGTGGGGCAGGTAATTCTGGAAGGCTACTTTCTCTTGAAGTTTGATTATTTGATAAAAACGAAAAATATATGGTTCATATCTTATAATAATAAAAGTCAAACGTAACGTAATGCGAGTGATTTGACGTTGAAATTGATGACAACAATGGAAAGGCAAAGAAGTATATGCCCATACAGCCTCTTTATCAGTTTGTTTTTACACTTTACACTAGAATACATTCAAAATACAAGTATATGGCTTTAAAATGTTCATTATAGTGTATTGATTTAATTGATTCGGTCGAAACAGTTAGAATATAACTTACCATAACACAAATTGAAAATAGGATTGATTGCAGTAATTGAAAACTTCTGCGTAGATTGGAATACTCTTAGAGGAAATAAAACCGTTTAGTTTTTGCACTTTTTGTTGCACTACAGAAAAGTTTTGTTTTATTGAAATCGGAAATAATTTATCTTTGACCTGCCATCTTTAAAAATCCCGATTTTATGGAAATAAATCAACAAATTTAACTCTATTTATTTAACATATGTCCGTTTGGTAAAGTTTTTGTAAAAAATATGCAGTCGAGTTTCGCTGCCCTTCTTTCATTAAATGTCAGAAAATATTAATATTTTTCATTACTCATACTCTGAAAGTAGGTCTGAAGTTGCCTGAGGAGCGGGATGAAAGTAATACTTTTCATCCATATGGAGAATCACTTTCAACTGACAGCTGTCAAATTATTTTTAAAAAAACTAGTTCTTTTTTACATATCTATTGAACCATGTTCCAACTTTCTAAACAGCCACGATGTAAAATTGAAATAACGTAAAGTTAAGTATTGATTAAAGAATATATATTTTTTAAATAACTTTATTATAATTTAGTTTCAACAATCTTTAAAATAACTTAGATTTGGGCAAAATATTTACTATTTTTCCAATGATGAAAATAAAAAATAATGGCTGAATAGCTGGCCGGCCACAGAAAAAAAAACAAACAAAATAGGCGGGAAAGCGGCAATTCGATCTTCATTAATTTTTTCGATTTGAAGACTTCTGTTTATACGTATAGCAGAGATTTGTACCTATAAAATGAGTTCATCTGATTCTGATATGAATTTAACGCCTGATTTTTTAAGAGAAGAGGCTAAAGCGGTAGTGGAAAATAAAATTTACTCATTTTTTCTTTAGCTAATTCTTGTTTTTATTTTTACTTTCCTTGTATTTGTAATGAAAAGCACAGTGTTTACCTAGGGTTAAAGACTTATTTAATATAAGTTTTGTAATGTTAGAGACTGATCCAATAATATCATCATTTTAATAAACTATCCCAAATACAGGTCGAAATATATTTTAGTAATGTAGGTAATTATAACAATATTTTAATAAGTTTTATGCATTTCCATGTTTCCGATATAGATCGGAAACATGGAAATGCAATATAAAACTTATTAAGCTCTATAGCTTGTCTAACCAGAAATGAAGCGACCATATTTAGATAAGATAAGGTAAGATATTCATTTATTGTTAAACTGTGTCCAATGATTCTTATAAATATATACAGGGTGTCCCAAAAAGAAGTGTCAAGCGGAAGCCCACAGAAAGAGCACCCCTTGGGGTACCCGAATCACCCCCATAAATGTTCCGCGATTGTTCATAGTTTCCGATTTATGATTTTTTTTCTGAATTTCTGAGAATTTCGGACCTAAAAGGTTAATTTTTTTACTTTTTAAAAAGTAGAAGGCTTTTCAAATTTTTTCTTTGCCCAACTGAATCATCCTTAATTGTACTTTGATGCATAAAATAATCAGTTTCAGAAATTTGACCAAAATGATGAAAATGTTGGTATAAAACCAAAAATGTACGGTTGATGAATAAAGACTTAAATTTTCAACCTTAAATTAAAAATCTAAGCGGGTGACTGTATGGTTTCTAAGTAAAGTTCAAAAATGCTCCAGAATCTCAGCTTTCTTAATCATTACAAAAAAGAAGTACTTAATGGGCTACTTTGGCTAAAATCAGCCTTCAAAGACAGCGAGGTGGAAAATTCTTGAAATTAGCTATCAGATTAATAACTGTTTTTTGGCCATTTTATCATTCCTGAAGTTCATGAATTTGTTATCTAACCAAAAATTACTGCAGGAAGGCTTAGGAAATAATAGAAAGAATAAACATTTGAAAGTTTAATTAATAGAACAAAAAGTAATAGTTATTAATTATTTATTATTTATTTACAAGAAATGTTCAAAATGTCTACCTTCGTTCTCGATAGAAATTCTACATCGTCTAAAAAAGTTGTCTTTTAGTTTTATAAAGGCAATAATTCGGCTACGTTGCTGATGTCCTTGGCGTAAACCAATTCCTTGTAATATCCCCAGACGAAGAAATCAATTGGGTTCAAGTCGGGGGACCGTGGCGGCCACGCAATGGGCCATCCACGGCCGATCCACCTATCTGGAAATCTTTCAGACAAATATTGTCTGACGATTCTCGCAAAATGGCATGGGGCGCCGTCGTTTTGAAAAATCATATTCCTATAAAGCGTTAACACGTCAACATCTCCTAACAAGTCGGTGAGATTATGTTGTAGAAAATGCAAATAGGCCTCGCCGTTTAGTCGGTCAGGTAGTTCGAACGGACCAATCAGCTGTCCGTTTAAGATGCCTGACCATAGATTGACACTGAATTGTTCTTGGAAATTAGATTCCCGGGTCAAGTGTGGATTTTCAATGTTCCAAGAATGATAGTTGTGTATGTTGAAAATTCCACATCTCTTAAAATGTGACTCATCATTACATTATCGAATTAATTATCTTAATATTCATTTAAATAATAAAAAAATTTAGTCAATAGCCATTCTTTCAGCCTTCTTCAAAACTCTATTGATTTTATTGATTCAGGCAACTAATTGAAAACCTTGATTCCCGTTACTGTTAACTTTGTAAAATGCAGGCGTTTTGTTCACGGCTAAACGGAGTCGTTTTGAACTGATTCCGTCTTTCCGGGACGCTTCTCTGCCCATTGCCGACCACATCCAGCTGCTTGACCTTCAGTTGTCTGCAAGCCTTAACTTTGGCAAGTACATTGAGCCCTCTGCTAAAACTGCTGCGAAAAAGCTTGGCGTCCTATCCAGGGTAAGGCGGTATTTCACCCCGGCACAGCTGCTACAGTTGTATAAGGCACAGATCAGGCCGTGTATGGAGTATTGCTGCCACCTCTGGGACGGATCAGCTAAGTACCAGTTAGCTGCTCTGGACTCAGTGGAATCACGTGCCGCAAGGCTCATTTGTGTCCAGGCACTCCCTGTCGGGCTGCAGGATCTTGAACAGCGGCGCCAGGGTGCCAGCCTCTCGGTTTTTTATAAAACCTATTACGGAGAGTGTGCGAGCGAGCGGCACGAGTTGGTTCCGCCGGCACCTTTTCACCCTCACGTTGTGGATATTCCAGCTATCCGCACGAAGCAGTTCGCCGATTCTTTTATAATGCGAACAGCAAAGGAGTGGAACTCGCTGCCCGCGTTTCTTTTCCCGGAAGAATACAACCTGGGTCTCTTTAAGTCAAGAGTGAATAGGCATTTACTGATGGGCGGCCATGTACCATCATAGAACACATCATCACTTACCACCAGGTGCGATTGTGGTCAAATGACTGTCTAGTCAACAATTGTGTAAGTTCAGGGAAGGTTAAATAATAAGTATCGGAAAATACTAAAAACGACAGTTTAATTTTCCAATGCAGAATACCCAGCTTTGACCGCATATTTACATTTGCCAATAACTTTTGACAACACGAAGTCTGTTGGGGCAGCTATAATTAATTAAATTCAGTCGTGTTCACCTCGCAATACTCGAAATTCGCAATACTTCACGTAGAAAGTTGCCTACCGATATTGAACTGTTCAAAACGAGTCGATAAATCAACAAGCCCTTCAACTAGTTCAGGGACCTTTTTACAACCTTTTATAGCCAGCCAAGTTAATTGCCTAAACTGAGCGTAGCAAGCAATTTCGTAATATGAACTTTCATTTCCAGCCAGTGAGCAGCTACCTGTCACTAATGCATCTTCCAGTCTGGATATTTACCGACGAAATTGCTCGCTACCGTCAATTAGGAACTTAAATTGGCTGGCTTTAAGAGATTGTAGGTAATATGGGCCTTATTACAATCTTTTCCCAAAGTGAGCTGATGATATTCAAGCAGCTCATCTTGGGATTGTCACCTAACTTGAAGTTTCGAGCTCAAAACCCCAGAGATGCATAGGCTGAATGTAAGCTAATTTTTCTTCATACAAATTTTAATTTCCCAACAGTGAAAAAAAAGGAAGTCACCGATATCGTTAGTAATAAATAAATATCTAGGAGAAAATACACAGAGATCATTTGACCAAAACCAAGCAGAGCTTGTACTATGGGTGTCAGAGACTGATAAGTTGGATTGCTAAAATATTTTAAATAAATAAAAACACCCAGACAACACAAATGTTCGCCTCATGAATGTTTATCATGGGTCGAACTCAAAGCTCGAACCCACGACCTCCGGCGCTACAGGCAGGATAGCTGCAATTGCGCCAACAGCCCAGTCAAAAATAAACTATATGATTTTAGTTTGGAACTATTTATCAGGTGAAACATAACTTTTAACGAGGAATCCAGCCCAAAAGATGAGCTAGTGCGTAATTACCGCGCTAACTGGCTAAGAGTCCCGAGGGGTCAATTTAGGGATTTAACCAAACTGGATATAATGGATTTCAGTAGGGCCCCATCGATGTAGTAATTCAATGCTGGTAATAATAAGACAAGCGCCTTTGAACACAAGAAAGAAATATGAATACAATGAAACAACGTTAGCTTACAATGTAACGAAGCTGCTGACTGACAACATAAATTATATCCTTTACTTGATTTAAAAACTTCAATAAGACATTTGATTTCATCAACTATATTTCGGTAAATGTGTACCATATGCTATGCATATAGCTATGTGACAGATTCGAAAGTTTTGCTATAAAATTTTATTAAGGCGTTATAACATACCTCAAATCATGCACAGGCGTTTTCACACCTAATATCCAAAAAAGATGTAATTTAGACAGTAACATAACCGATTAGTTGAGGTACGAGTTTCTCAATCAAACATATTTACAAAATTACTTGCAAGCCATTTTTATGTAAATATGTCAAATGTAAATATGCTGTCAAAGCTGGGTATTTTGCATTGGAAAATTAAATTATCGTTTTTAGTACATATTTTCCGTTACTTATTATTTAACCTTCCCTGAACTTCCACAATTTTTTCAATTGTTGACTAGACAGTCATTTGACCACAATCGCACCTGGTGGTAAGTGATGATGGTACACGACCGCCCAGTAAATGCCTATTTACTCTTGTCTTAAAGAGACCCAGGTTGTATTCTTCCACTCCTTTGCTGTTCGCATTAAAAGCCTATATTTATTGACTCAGGGCTAAAGAAATAGGTCGAGAAATTTAAACACATCATTTTAGCAATCATCAACTAATTTCTTGCCCAACTTTTATTATTGTAAGCCCTTATTTAGTCACAAAAATAACGATAGCAGATCCTTAGGCAGTTAAGCGCTAAAATAGGTGCAGTTATATAGAAGTAGGTACATACAAGGCAAGTGTATTGAAATAATTGCTACTAACAATTTTCCAATAAACACAGTTATTATGTAAAATTTACGTCATCGGTGCTGTAATTACATCTGAATGAGACCGTATGTAGACCCGATTGTGCTTGGAATGCACCTACCAATAGGTTTGTATAATTTCACTAGACGACCAACAGAAGTATCAAGGGTCCTACTCTAGTTCGTCCGAACACTATGTATTTTTTATATATTGCCCGTCAAGATTACCTCACTCTACCTGATGGAAAGCGGTCGTGAGGCTATGAGGCTGACAAGCACAATAATGCAAAGCAATTACTGAGCTGGCCATACTCACTTTGAAGGCCTGCCCTGGCACCGGTTAGTGCAGTGCTGCACATCAACCGGCCGACAAAATATGTCTCCCACCTGACGAGCAGATGGTCTGCTGCAGGGCTCCCTTAGTCGCCTCTTACGACACCGTCGGGAAGGAGATGGGGCGGTGGAAAGTATTCTTTTGAAGTGCCGCCACTAGCACGGCACTTCTTGTAAGCATATGTTTGTTACTTCCATCTGTGATGTTACAATCAATTTGTGAATGTATCATACAATTTAACATCACGAAATGGCTCCAAGTGCCTTATTACAATGGCTCATATCCAGTCAGGTTAATTCCTTAAATTGAGGGTTGCTAGAAATTTCGTCAGTAAATATCCAGCCTATAAAATGCGTTGGTGCCAGCTAACCGCTGACTGGCAGGAAATTAAATAATAATTTTCTCGCTACTCTCAGTTTAGGGAATGAACTTGAAAAGTTATACGGATGGATGGTTATGGATTGTAATAAGGCCCAAGGTGCCTAAACGGATGGCCTATAGCACCAGATGTCGTGGGTTCGATCCCCACCCATGACAAACATTTGTGTTTGTTAGGTTTTTGGGTGTTATTATCTATTTAAGTATGTATTTAGAAATATTTAAGTATGTTTATCAGTCTCTGATACCCATAGTACAAGCTCTGCTTAGTTTGGGGTCAGATGATCTTGGTGTAATTTGTCACAGATATTTATTTATTTATTATTTAACTTGGAGAGCTTTACATGGAAAAGTTTTAGGCGGGTTTGTAAGAGTATCGTCTGCCACTGTCAGTGGTGAAGGCAACCATTTATGTACTTCTGTTTAAACCAATACATTAAAAACATAACTGTTGGTGTTTCGTTAGTATAATTTGTATTTTAATCTATTGCATTAGTATATCTTTATTTCAGTGCATTTTGAAAGGTTCACATTTCATGGATTGTTCTCATGAATTCTGTAAATATGACTTGCTAACAAACTATCTTTTAATACCAATTAAATTACGATATAATAAAACTCACTAGTTTTATTTTTCTATTAGACCGTATTACTCGTTGTACTAACAAAAGAGGCCTGATTCAATACCAATAAAAAGTAAAAAATGTACTCCTTTATTGTAACTTTGTGACAGTACTTTAGTGACAGGAGCCTATTCAATGCGATACATACTTATTCGTGTACTTTTTCTTCAGCTCTTTGTCCAACAGTGCGTGTTAGAGCGGGACGGGGGATTTTCGAGGTCGGTTCACGCGTCATCAGATGCATAGATAAATAAACTATAATATTCTTTGTCAGATGTAAGCTACCTACCTATTAAAAAGTATTATGTTGTGAAAAGGGCATCTCTTCTATTTTTCACTGTTCCTTATTTAAAAAACGTCTGATTGGGAAGGGCAGGTACTTAGCGTTACCAAATCCTGACATTCAGTTTGGTTCAGTCCCCAAACTGAGTGCGCGAGTGTTATATTATGATCTTTAATATCCAGCAAGTCAGCTACCACCTGACACTAGCCCATGTTCAGAGGCCTGAGCGTATCGAGCCATTACATCAGGAAATAAATATGCAGCCTCAGAATAATAACGTATAGAAGGATAGTCTTCAGTCAAAAATGAAGCACTAATCCGATCCACACATGCGTGACTATTACTTGATTACGTGCGGCGCGCTTTGACATTGAACATTGCGGAGATGTAATGAACACTACAAAGCGGTCTGTTTGGAGGTATTTATGGCTCCAATTAAGGTGCTTCAAAATGGGCGCGCTGACTTGGTTTCTTTAAGTAATTATTCTAAGTATGCAGCCTAATATGCGTTAGTGGCAGGTATACTCTGACTGGCTGGTAATTAAAGATTATATTACAAAATTGCTCGCCTCGCTCAGTTTAGGGCAACTTGGGAAGTTATAAGGGATTGCAATAAGGCCCCAGGACTGTAATTTTCTTGTTGTCATTTTATTTGTGACCTAATTTTAATGTGAAAGTACCTATAGTATTTTACCAGCTTCAGATCAACACAAATAAAAATACAAAACCAAATCGAACAATTAATTAAATATATTTAATGTACATTACATGTAAAATTATTAATTTGAATACAAATCAACCAAATAGGGCTTCAATTTTTATGATTAATTTAAGGAATCAATAAAATTTCTGATGAATAGCTTTTTCGACTAAGATGTTCATGGAATGTTTACAATGGCGAAAAATTGTGCGATTCATATAATACATTTAACCTACCAATATAATATGTATTTAAAAATGACAACCAAAAATGTTTTTATTCAAATAGTCAAGATTCTGATTAATAGCTAAACTTCTTATTGGCTTCAGTTTATTAAATATAATACTACAATAATTCCTCTTCCCACTTTAACCTCGCAAACCCAACAGGGTTGTCACAATGTGATATTATACGAGTAAATCATCGGTTTTTTTTAATTTCATTTAGCTGTATTAACGATTAACTAAAAAAATATCAGGCCACTTATTGCGCGTATAAGGTCATAGCAATCATTATAAAAAAAATATCATAGTATCAGAAACTTGGTGAGCATTCTCCGTTTATGAAGGAATGTGGATTCTTTGGTAGTATAATTCTGGCAAAGGTTTTAATAGTTGTTAAATAAATAAATTACATTAATATGAGGCAAGAACTCGATTTGGTATCGGATCAATATTTTTAAAAAGAGAAGATTGTAAACAACTTCTTGTTTTTAAACTACAATAAAGAAATATCTAGATGCGACATATAAAGAGATTTTTTATCATAAAATTAACACAAAATAAAATCCTAAATCTAAGCAACAATTGATATGTTATTATTCTTCATTATATTCTTGATCGTTATATCTTTCGGGAAGGGAGAACAAAACAGGAAAATTATTCTAACACCTAATACTTCTCTTGGTAAATATGAAATACTCTACGCAACGACTTACCAATATTAATTGGCTTAAACTATAATGATAGTGAAATTTTAATTGGATCTAGTTTAGTATAATTAACAATATCGGTAATAAGTTATTTAAAATTAACAATAAGGAGTGACTTTTTGAACATTTTTTAAAACTGTATTATTCATTTCAAAAATATTAAATTCTATGAGTTTATAGGATGCATTCAAAGACTTTTTACGCGACGCTATCTTAACGCTTTTCTATTAGCTGCAGCCATTGAATCTCATTTAAACTTATTTTTAAGGCAGCTATTTGTAAAAAACAATTAAATATTCTTATGCCCTAAATCAAGTAGAATGCAGTCATAATATACTTGGTAAAATTATGAGTGTCTAATTCCGAGCGAGTCATTTTATTTTACATCATCGGATGTAAAATAAAATAACTATTTCATAAATTACTTTGACAATACGGTATCACCATTTGCTTGTCTTTTATAATAAGCATTCTACACAGTTTATTTTCTTACAAGGATTTTAGCTGCATTATTCATAAGCCGCACATCTAAATAAAATCATAGGATATCTGTATGTATCCAGGTCAATTAATTAGTGCCCATAGTTAGCAATTAGTATACATAATAAAGATTGTATTATTACAATCGTACTTTGAAATGTCTTTTTATGAGTTATATTGTAAATATGTACCTTTTATTCTTTATAAAACCTAGTAGGCTTACTACAACGCTAATATTGTGTACATTTTTTACTTTGGTGTATATAATAAATCTATATTACCAAGCGACTGATCAACTCCGATGGGTCATATAGGTTTGTTTTAAAATATTAAATTAAGTACCTATAAGTATTTTTTATCTGACATCGGTATTTGAAATAAATTATTATGATGAGATTCAAACAAGTTGAAGACTTTTTCAAATAATAAAAATAAGTCGAACATTCGATTTTTCAAAATTGGTAATTCAAGGCATAAATAATCGATCTAGTAATTCTTATAATTTTTGACGCATCGAAGTTGGTCACATACTTAGGTGAAATAAAGTAATTGGTTAAACACGTTATAACTATTTTAATTAGGCGCATTTTATTCGTATGGGATCAATGTGATGTAGAACACATTATTACAAAAATACAAAAGAAACTCATTAGTCATTAATTATCCAAAGATTTTATAAATGATTTTTATTAAATTTTATTTTTACAAGTTAAGTTTTTAAATTACACAATAAATTTTCTGCAAATTGTTGTAAGTTGTTTTGAAAAAAAACGTACCTAACTGATGTTTTAACAACGCGCATAATTAAAATGGTTTCTGTTAGTTCTACAATTTCAAATTAGTCCAGAGTTTGGCGCAGCCCTGCCGAACGCCCAGAGTCCCAGGTCGCTCAGGAGTCAATGGCCCCTCAATCGGCGCTTATCATCTGGAACAAGCAATTTTAAGCTTTAATTCATAGGAATAATGTAGGGGTTTGAAGTCCTGAGCGACCTGTATAACCGAACACAAAGGTAGATTTAGATTTGCCGAAGATTTACTTTTGTACAGTCACGCACGAGCACATTTTTGTTCCCATTATTAAACCTTATGCCTCTGACTTAAGATGCAAAAATGTATGCATATTTATGCTTCTACGGCTAATCTTGTAGATTTTTCTTTGATCTTCTTTGTCTTCGGTTCAGAACTCTTCTCATCGTCCGTATAGGCGTAGGCAAATATTATTTCAAACGTTTACAAAATATTTTAAGTAAATGATAAGAATATAAATATAAATATAAATAAATATAAATATGCGCCAGACAACACACCTCTTGTAATGGTCTCGAAGTAGGGATTAATATCCCTGTGTTACGAGGTACCACACAAGGAAATAAGCTAGGGGCGTCTCCCAGCACACCCAGACCCGAGTCAATTCAGAAAAGATCGTTTCCTAAATTGACCCGACCGGGAATCGAACCCGGGACACTACAGAAATCGAGGCGAGAAACCGTGCTACAGCGCACTACGCCAACCGTGTCGTCAACACACACCACGATAACGTCAATATACACCACGTTTAAATAAAAGTTGGTAAAAAAAACAAACGGTTAGTTGTTAATTTTCTACATCTATACATATATACCGGGTGATTATCAAATAACTTCCACAAAACGATATGGCACACTCAGTAAGTGATGTAGTAACTATTATAGGCGAAAATTCGATATTTAGGTTTTCATACTAAAAATACTGACCTTGAAATGGAAGTTAGTTTAATAAATTTCATTTTCGCTTACTAACTATCTAGTTTCAACATCACTTAGTGAGTATGCCATATCGTTTTCGGAAGTTATTTGATAATCACCCGGTATAAAAGAAAGTCGTGTTAGTTACACCACTTATAACTCAAGAACGGGTGGACCGACTTTGATGATTTTTGTGTTTTTGGATTTGTCTACATCGGCAAGTAAAAAAAACATTGGGCAATTGACGAAATAATAAAATGAAAGCAAAAACATTTTTCCATGCTAAATGTTCACAGCTGTCAAGCATTTGCCATTAACTTTTGACAGAACGAAGTTAGTCGGGGCCGCTAGTTTTATATAAAAAAAATATAGAGGTTGTGCACAGGCCTTTCGCTGCTCACCTGGAAGCGTGTTAGAAAAAAAAACTGCCTACATTTTAAATATGGACATTTAAGTGACTACTGGCTGTATGCAACCTGTAGTAAGTGGTACTTTGTGCATTAAGTGTGAGTTAATAATTCAGGCAATTAAACTAAATTCGTCTGACAACAAACTCAGCAGAGCTTCTACTTCGGGCGTCAACTAGACGGATTGATATAACGAGTATTTACTTGAATCTTATTAACTCGTTAAAGCTCCGCTAACATTCAAGGCTGGCTAAAGGTCCAACGCCACCAAACGGCCCGCATCGCATCGGACAGGAACGGATTTTATAATCTTTAAACGAAATCAAATCTTGTATACAGTGGTTAAAGTTTATATTAGCAAGTCACGCACAGCAGCTCGTCGCCGGCTGTGTTCACCCGTCGACGCACGCGCCCGTAGTCAAGCAAGCTGTATACAAGATTTAATTTCATTTACAAAGATTATACCACGTGTTAATGAAAAAAGCGCAAAACCTAAACTTAGTTTGTTCAGAATCGAGAGTAGAATCGATTCCACTAATAAAAAATAGGGGTAAAATGTTAACCAAAAAAGTATTTTCATCCGTGTTTAATCATTGCATAACTCTATTATTGCGGCGGCACGCGAAGCGTGTACGTCGCACTAGCTCGCGCGTTATTACCATAGACTTTTTAATTTTGCAACAAAGACAGAATCAAAAAACAACGAATATCTTCGTAAAGAATACGCAAAAATTTAATTTAATAATTTACATTATTCTTTTATAATAAAAATAAATTGGGTGTTTGAGGTTTTGCGTTTTTTAATTAACACGTTGTATTATGAAATCCGTTTCGTTACGACGCGATGCGGGCCGTTTGGTGGGGTTGGACCTTAAAGGTACTCTACTCCTGTTCGTCCGACCACCAGAGGGTCTTATTACATTCGCTTATATCCAGTCAAGGTAATTCCCTAAACTGAGAAGAGCGAGCAATTTTGTCAGTAAATATCCAGCCAGAACATGCGTTAGTACAAGGTAACCGCTGACCGGCTGGAAATGAAAGATCATACGAAATTGCTCCCTACGCTCAGTTTAGGGAATGATCTTGAAAAGTTAAAAGGCATTGCTATGAGGTCTACATTAGCTCGGGTCTGGGTATCCTGGGAGACGCCCCTGACCTAATTCCTTGTCTGGTACATGTTAACACGAGGATATTTTATTTATACTTACTTTGAGACCATGACAGAAAACACACCACTTGGGTGTGTTGTCTGGCGCATTTTGATTTATTTATTTTGTATGTATGTCTATTTTATGTTATAGTAAATTAGTAATTGTATCTCTTATTTATCCTCTTGCACAACCACTCATTTTTTTTCCTGATTCTCTACCTGAAGGTTGCATGAAAGAGATCGCTACTAGCGATAGGGCCGCCTATATTGTACACCTAATTTATTTAAATGAAACTGTAATATTTTGTTTGCGCAGTAAAGTTTATCTTATTTATTGTGCTCCTTTCATACAAATGTTTAAACGTTTTGTACTCAGCCATTAATCTTCTATACCTACCATCAAAGGAGCAATTACCAATTTTGTTTACGCATTTACTGCAGCCATTCGCACAGTTTCTCTGGCCTCAGTAATGTACTGATAGGATTGCACGCTAACACACACTCATACACGAATTTACTGCTTGTATGGCATTGTGTATGGCGTCCATGTGTGGTGTGTGCTCAATGGCGATTTGACACTTACTCAATCCTGTTTAGGGTTGGCTAAACGTGTTCGAGTACAAAGTAGTTTTTTTCCTTCTTCTGGTGAAATAGAGACTGACACAAAATTCAAATCAACCCCACAGGAGGTGCAGGAGGTCAAGGGGCCTTAGTACAATCCCTTATAACTTGTCAAGCTCATTCCCTAAATTATATCAAGCAATTTTGTAATATGATCTTTCATTTACAGCTAGTCGGTTCCCTGGCATTAACGCATCTTCCAGGCTGGGTATATTTTACTGACTCAGTTCAGGATATTAACTTGAATGGATATAAGCGATTGTAATAGACCTCAGCTATGAACAAGCTCTGCTTAATTTAGGGTCCCGGTCAGATGATCTTGGTGTAAGTGTCCCAGATATTTATTTATTTATTTGTTTGATGCTTAGCCTTAGTTCAAATTCCTGTGGCGATGTGGTGCAGATGTAGCAAACACAAAAACGAAGTCAAATAGTTTTGAAGTGCCAAAATCTGCCACCTGAGCTATCGCGCCCAGTCCAGTTTCAGAAAGATTGGTTTCGACCGTTTTAGTCAATGTCCTTTGTAAATTATACTAAAACCATTCAGTAATAAGATTATATCGTTGAGTGTAAATTAGATATTTTACTCTTTCGGCTATTTTTATAAACTTACGAGTATTTACCCAAAAGATTTTATCTTGTTTAAGATGGTCACCGCAAATTCCAAACTGAATGCATAAGGATTCACATTAATAATATTTATTATAGTTCTAAAAGGCGGTTCTGCATTTGAGTCTAAGTATAGAAAACCTGAAGAGTGACAGTTGCTTTATGGCTAGGAGCAATGTGTTTTTAATTGATCTACAAGTTCGAAGATAACTCTCTGAAGCACTAACAATATTGCAGGTATTACATATATTAAGTATGAATGTATTTTAACCCAATAACACAAAACTGTCATTGCTAACACACCCACTCCTAAAGTAAAGTCTTTACATTTACGATGTAAAATCGAATTCTTTTTAAAAGATGATTGAGAAGATAGGAATACAACTATTCGTCATGGTGATTAATTATGTGAAAAAACTACAAAGGTTACAACCATAGCGAAAAAATCATTAATCTGTCCACCATAATTCATTTTGAAGCTCAAAACCTTCTTATGATTGGAAAGGTTGTGATAAATCATCGAGTTTTTCATAATGGATGTTCAAGTCAAAATACTGGCGCAATAAATCTTACTAAAATTCAACGCTTTTATGGAAGAAATATCAAGGAACAGGCTAACTAAATTATTTAAAAAAAATCTAAAGTCTAAAGTCAACTCACCCGTTGGTGGCTTATAGATGTGGCCAACTAGGACCAAACGTTCGTATTGTTCTATACCTATGTTTACAGGTAAGTTTAACAAAATACCTATGCATGATATTTTCAATGTTTTTTTTTTATTTGAATAAATCAGAGTTTACAAAACCGAAAACCTTAAAACGCAGTTTTGTGAATTACTAAGAATCTACAGACCAAGGAAGTGGTTAGTAAATCATGACCTATTCTTGAGCTACTGGATCCTATACAAGGATCGATTAGCAAGTCTCACCAAGTCCCAGAAATTGCGGATTTCCCGTCAAATCAGGTCATATACCTAAAGAAGCAATATTATCAGACCACATAATGAATCAGTACGTCTACCACGAGTTGCCACTTTAAATTTACGTTATCGTTCGCGTAAAAAAATGTATTGGGATTTGACATTGTCATGTCATGTCATGTAGACGTACAGATCGCTGTAAACGACTAATAAATTATTCATCACTGATGAACTAACGACTTCTAGATCTACTACAACAATCGATTGCGGAATCTGCCCTGTGGCGGCCCTGCACGCACACATGCGCGGGCGCACACAAACAAACACCCACATGTTTTACAACCGGTCGATTGACGTCAATGGTGGGTGGGGACGCGATATAAAAAAATAAAACTATCAGTTTACTACGGCGGAAAAGAGACAACCACAACAGGGCATTGTTTCAACTCGCCTGCTAATTTGCGGGGAGATAATGGCAGTTTTTAAAGCTAATGATCACGTCTTGTTATTAGACGTAATTAGAAATGACGCAGTAATACAGAGGCGGTTTTAATTTGTGAAAAGAAAAGTATTTTTGAGATTTCTGACCTAGATCTATCTGGATGACCTTTTTGATCCTTGAATTTGATTCCCACCTGTCATTATTTAAAACAGTATCTCCCAGGAATTCTGGTTGAAACCTTAGCACGGTTGAAACTTTCCAACGAATGTCTCTGTAACATGTCAGTAGAAATGAAAATGACACCTTTTTTAATTCAAGCTGTAACCAGATACTGTGGAATAATGACATGAATGATATAACCAATAAGCTCTTGTTTTTTTTAATAACCTCAGCGGGGACATATTATGTTCGCAACGAACATGAAGTCTTTGTTATATGAACTTTAGTGGAATATCAAGTGGAGATAAGATAAACAAAAGATGCCAATGTCAAAATCATTATCTGATGCATAATCATGTTGAAGGTATGCAGGACAGTAAATTAAGTGAAAGGAGGAAATTGTTATTAATACCCATCCAACAAAGGAACAAAGAAATCATCAGTAAAAATAAAGTAGGTATAGCTAAGTTTTCGGGTTTTTTGAAATTGATGGGATGAAATAAAGCAACCTAAACCTTTAGAGTAGTTTGATAGAAATGAGAGAGAACAAAGAGATAACTTTTTTAGTTCAATTGTGAGAAAGGGGTTGTACTGAAAACTTGACTGTCTTTCCCGCTAATTTTGACAAAGCTCTGTCATCTAGCACCTCCACATTGTAAACTGCCTTGTAAGATCAGATGTGTTGGCCAAGTGGTGTACCACAATTATAACTTTTTTACCGTTCACACTCGTCAAACAAACAGAACAATCGATGAAACTGACGTACTGTTTTTGCTGTACATTCTGCGGTTGGAGCTGGCAAAGGAACCGTGGATGTGGTTTTAAATCTTTGTACTGACTACAATAAAGTTTTGAAGGTCGTACATTCATGAGCAATACATTTGACTTCGCGTCGCATTGGTCGACGACATATAAAGATACATGTCGTACGAGCTTAGAGTATTTGAAAGATTTGAAAAGAATACTTTCTGTCTTTAAGAGTCAAAACTTCGAACCCTGGAATGCCTTCCATTGATCAGTAATACCAGATTATGAAAACAGATGTTGTCTCAAATTAAAACTTTACTTCTTCAGAGTTGTGTGTTGTATAGTATAGACATACATCGGATTCAGTAGGTACAGGAAATAAAATTCCACAAATACCAATCCAATGATGATCACGCTTGAATATTCCTCGTCTGACCCGCGAGTGAATTAAACCTCGCTTTGTGACGTCAATGCCGTCCATGACAATTCCACATTTCGTGACACATATGCATGTTTTGTTACCCAATAAACATGCGGCATTTAATTAGAATGAGGCAAAAAAACATAATAACTATTGGGAGAATTATAACTCAAACCTTGATACAGCAGCACGTAGAAGGTCTAGTAATAAGAATCTACAGTGCCGGTTTCTGCCTTGATTAAGTAATGAGATAAACATGATGAAAAGTTCAAAAAATCACTGAGCACAATTGCTTCCAGAGCATAGAATAGAATAGAATAGAATATATTTTATTGCACAGAATACAGATGTCACTGGTAATTAGAGTAGTGATAAAGTATATTGCTATATTCTGCCTATCTGCATGCAATAATTAATGTTGTTTTTATTTTCAAGTATAAATCATGCAGGTACACATACAAAATAAATCAAAAGAAACAAATAGTAATTAACAGTAGAGTTAACAACACTACATCTAAAATTGATCATTTAGGAACTCTTGAATTGTATAGTAGCATTTATTAATTAATATCGTATTTGAACTTCTCAAACAGCGAAAGTAAATCTGTATGTTTGCGTACCATTTTAGAAGACATTAATCATTAGCATCAATTGAGATCATGGTCCAATTTCACACGTAATTATTACACAAATGGCTAAACATTCATAAAATAAAGACTTATGAAAATCGTTCCAAGAACGTGTTTATTTGTATTTGTTGCCCGTAATACAATAAGGGGAACTACAAAACATAATGGAATGCTCCCATAATCCCACATTTTGTAAACACAAGACAAAACAAGGAAAATCACAGGAAATCAGTGTAGCATATTTTGGACCTGGATTCAGGCATATTTTGACGCGGACGCAAGAAAACATGAAATTATGCAACAATAGTAAGAACTTAATCTTGAAGATAATTTTTATAAAGTACTTAATCACATTTTTTTTCATAATAACAGGGAAATCATTAACTTAATAATACGATCCATGTATGAACTACATACAATAGATTAATGCAATGTGACGCTGCCGCGGCGTTATTATTTTGTTTGTTTTGGCTTAGATGCAACGTGTCTACATTAGCTGTTTAGCGCGTACATCTCAGTAAGTGACGCGATCAAAGTTTTACCCCCTCCTATGCTACGCTAAATATTTCATCTACAACTGTAAAAAACAAAGCCTCGGTTTATTTACAACATTTGCGTAGTTCGCTATCATCATTATCGTCATTCACCATCAGCCGAGATATACCCGATTGAATAGCAAATGTAATAATATCTCTTCAATCCATTAGCAAAATGTAAAACAAATGTCTTCATTTGCAAGTAAAAGGCTGTTATCTATTATCACGGCGCATATAAGCCAGGGTCTTTAAAAGGCAAGCTAATTGCTTGTTTTGTAAGGTAAACTGTAATTCTGCAAAACACTTATTCAGTACGAAATTAGAGTACAGGATAATTATAGCTGAAAATCAACAGTGTGGTGTTCAAACGTTATCAGTTTCAGGAATAACATCAACTGTATCAAGAAATATACAAGCAACAGATTCAATGTTTTGCTTAGCATTCTTTCTTTGCAAATATTTGAATTGTTTATGTTTTAAATGTATGTGTTAAGGCTCTTTTTCGCAGATCATTTATTATTTCTCTGCTTTAGTTAACTCTTTCATCTCCTTTCACTTTTCATTTATCTACTGCTTTTTTCGCTAACATACTGTTCTACTTCGCCTTTTCTTACAGTTTCTTTGTCAGTCTGTTCTTTTTTTTATATAATTTGCTTAGTTAGCTGCTCCTGTTTTTTAACCTTCCTTAAACAATGTCTATTCATGCATTATGAATATAGTTATTTCTTTTTTTTTGTTCTTGCCGTCTAGCACTCTTACAACAACCCGTATCTCTAATTGATGTCATTTCTTGTTGTCACACAGCAAATCTCTCGCTTAGTAGTATATTAGCTGCGGGCCAGCATCTATAGTTCTCGATTATCATAAACAAGCATGGCGCTGACAGTACCCCAAGTGTATGCGTAGCCGACAGTCACTGTCAACAAACCATTCACCGGTTCTAATCCCGTCCCGCTCCAGTTGTCCTCCACAATGACATGGGACATGTAAATGACGGATGCCCACATCCGTTTCTAATATAAAACAACTACCTACGTAATTTAAGGTGTTTAAACTATTTGATGTTACTGAGCTCAATTTTAAACTAGTTACTTTGACGATAGCAGTAGTTTAAAAAAAATTAAAATCAAATACAATTTAAAAGTGTTACCATTATTAAAGGTTATAAAATCTCAAAAAAGTCACTAGTGCTAAGAAACACAAACTTACACAGACAATAACTATAAAAACAGATTAAAAACTCGAAATCATTTTTAAATTTGAAATAAGAGAGAACTAGGCGGTAGAGTAGAGCGACCCAGATGATACTCGTATCTTATGGGTGGTTATCTGAAATTACTACTTTATAATTTCCTTTAAATATTGCGATTTGCGACGTAGGCAATCAACATATTGCTAATTATGGTATGTACATACAAACAAATCAGTTGGAGGAGTGTAATACATCTGCTAGCTAAACCTTCGGATCAGTTCGCGAAATAATTGCTAAAACATGCAAGAATCTTGTATAAATTGTAACTGTTGTTGTGTTGTTGATATCTAGTTGCAACTAGACCATTGTTGAGTTTTTTTGCCGAGGATCACGTTATTATGCGAATTAAACTAGTTATACAACTCTGGCATTAGAATCATCAACATAATGATCCATTGTTTGTTCTTTCACAGGTCGAAAAGTAGATTTTATTATGTTATCCTTGGAATAAATTATCCAGATATTTGATTTAAACTGTAACATTTTTTAAAGATAGACCTTATCCTAAGGCTCAAGCAGGATCAGGTCAAATTTTCTGTATTTAGATGGTAAAAAGTGCATTGTTGTAATGCTAACTTGAATTGAATTGAATTCAAATTAAAAACCATTCGAATTCACTCATTGGAACATTTTCTGTTCAAGTGAACTTGAAACTTAAAATTATATAAAACGATTCCTGGTTCGAGCTGCTGTATAGCATCAGCCGACTTGAGTTGATACTGTTATCAAAGCTTAGTGGAATTTTTGCCGTTCTGACATCCTGCCAGTATACTGGCGTGTTCGTGTAGTATACAGTACATCCTGCGGATTATTCAATACCCGTGCGATTTCCCGTTAGAAACGTCTCGATGAAAACTTACTATGTCTGTGATTATCGTTGAATGAGATTCATTTGGGAGTCTTGGAACCCTTTTTGGTTGAAGGATTTAAGATCTTAATTTATTATAAACGAGTGTTTTTATGAGAATAAAGTTTTAAAGACCGAAGATCTGTTAAATCACTTAAAACCTTCTTATTACGTTTCTATATGTATTACGCTATATAACTTATAGCAGAACAAAAATGATATACAAATAATAATTAATGATACATAATAGATACGTATTATATAAAAATAACAAAAATGGTGAAACTTTAGTTATATTGGTCGAGATGATGCAGATGCTCTTTTATATAAATCGTCAGCGAAAATTTACATAAAAGTATAGCTAGCTAGTTGCTGAGACGATTTAACCAATGAATAGGTTAAAGTGAAGCCGTCATAGTAAACCTCATGGAATGATAGGCAAAAACAAGTCAAGACGGTGCCGTGACAAAAAACTAGCTAGATTATAGGCCAAAAAAACAAGAGCATTGGAAAAAACAACAGAGAAAAAAACCAATAGCTTGACTAAGGTTCACACTTACGAGTATATAAAATGAATCTTGGTATTTTCAATTAATCAAGATTTTTTATAAACTCGCAAAAGGCATAATACATATTTTTTATTTATTATGTATATGTATATTTTTTATTTTGGATGTATTCTTGTCCGTCTTGAAAATATTATTGAATAAGTGATATACAAAAATTGATTGCCCCCAAGTGCAATGCGTTAAAAAAATCAGAGTAAAACTGCCAAATAGCAGACGAATTCTCGCACCTGTAAACCTGATTATTAATAAATGTAAGATAGGTATAATCCTTGACCTAGTCATGTCAATTTTAATGCACCACTTTCTGACAATTATTATTACGACATTTTTCGTAAATCGTCAACAATTGGGCACCCAAACATACAAACGTGACAAAACTGAAACATATTTTCCATCATGATATTTATTTTGACGATTTCAATATAAATTCATGTAATTTGACACTATGTACACATTGTGTTTACATTGTAATGTTATATTGAATTGAGTAAATAAATAAAAAAAATATGGCACGAGACCAAGATTAAACATTATTGTAAATAATATCGGATTATAATATTAACATCCTTACTAATTCAAACATTAATTATTGCGTCTGCAATAGTAATAACTAATAATGAGATTGACATGTCTTGTTTCATTCGATTGACGTAATTAGTGCCGTTAATTTTACGCTAGTTTACCTACCTGTGACATTCTCTCCTAATACAGTATGGAAATATTGAAACTAGTAGGTAATATTTTTGATGCGGTTGGCATTCTACGACAATAACATTTGTCTGTTTTGAAAAATATATATTTAACTCGGTAGCTAATTTGTGTTTTGCTACCAATTATCAGACGGTTATAAATCAGGTACAGCTTAGGTTACTTCATATTGTTAAAAATAATAAATAATAATAATACAAAGAATCATCAGCTAGCCGAAAACCAAAAGTGATACCATCAAAACGAATATACATAAAAAAACACTCACCTTTTTTGGCAAAGTTGGAGACTCGAACTCCTCGTCATCTCGGCTCGAGAGCGTCGAGCACGAGGAGCAGGCCGAATCAGCAGACAGGGACCTGGACCTTAGCCAATTGACTTCTTCTTCAGTCGCGCCGACAGCCACTCCATCGGAATAATCGCTGACGACGACGCTGGGTGTCCGCACGCACCTTCCGCGGGTTTCGAAACCCTCACTTCCCCTCCTTCCTAATTCCACAACATGAGCTTCAATTAATGTCCTCTCCCGTCTAGGAGACATCGCGTCTGGTGGCGGGGTGATGTCTCTAGGATGAGAATGCCTCCTTCGGGTGTCCAGCTCGACGGCTGAGTCGTCGCTCAAGTCACGGCTCCTGCGCCTGACAGCGGCGCGGTCGTCATCATCCGAGGAGGTTATGTCTTCGGGAGGTGAAGTGGCGCGTGGGGGGCGGAGATACTGCATGGGTCCTGGTTCAAAGCGCCTGAGGAGTTCGGAGACTCTTGGCTGCGCGTGCCGGGGGAGGCGGGCGGTCGCGGGCGCGCGCGCGCCGGCACTGGCGCTCGCCCTGCGCTGCGCCGACGTGGGCGACTCCCGCGCATGGCCTGGTGCAATCCCAGCGCCTAATTTCAGATAGAATAGGCTGTGGCTCAGAGCTTTTTCGCGGAGGACGCGCCGAAAGTCATCGTTTGGAGACTGCTCGAGGCGAGGCATGATTTCTGGAAACATAAAGCAGGTTATTTGATTTTCCTAATAATCATGAATAAATAAATCAAACAGACAGGAATGTTTGATTTATTTTTACAATTTGTATACTAATGGCCTAATAGTTTTATCTAAAGACAAAAAATAACAACTAGGTGATTTGAAGATTCGAGCCCTGCAACTGAGAGCAAGTATAGATAAATATTAGTAGTGAAGTTTAAATGTAAGTCCTAACGGAGATAATTTGAAAGTTAATGCGGAACTAAATATAAAAAGCACCTAATAAGAAACTGAACACACCTGTAATTATAATGACTTTGAGTTCTTTGTTGTTGAGCACTGTTCAGTAGCTGACCATCTCCAAGCGATCTGAAATAACAAAAACAGAGATTCAAACAATCATCGACAACGACGAGCCCCTGTTTATTTATCTATGGAAATTGTATTCATCGCGCGTCATTTAAAAAAATAGCGACCTGCATTATTCAAAACACGTCATCGCAAGTGTAAATAGAATATGGAATGGTTAACGAATAATATTTTTAGAGATAGCATTCATCATTATTCTCAACATGATTGCCTAATAATATTTGCATAAATACTTGCTTTACTCAGAAAACTCAAATTAAACAACAAAAGGATTGTTATTTTTGATATTGTGTCTTTTCTTCTATTTCGTGCATAAATGTTCTTCGCAAAAGGTGTTGTTGAAGTTAGTAATAAGTTTACGAAAAATGTTCATTCTCTAACTGTTACCATTCTTATACCATTGGTGACCATGACGACACAGTCACTTGCCTCTGACTACCCCGTTTGGGATAAAGTCGTGATGGTATGTTATGTTATGTTTTTCTGTTACGATTCGTAAGGCACCGATTATACCCTGCTTCCCTTTGTAAAATGGCGTCTTTATTTGATCGTCTAATTTTTCAACGCCCTAATTCACTGGCATACATACCTATTTGACCTTTTTTTTGCGTAAATTTCGCTTAATTTTTTTAACTTATATTCTCTACAGTTAACAAATACAAAATTTGATGAACACAAAGTATAAACGTCAACTTTTCTTTCATCTAAAAATGACTGAAAACAATTTTGTAAAATACCTAAACGTAGCAAAAGACGACGGTGAATATTTCGATGGCGAGTACTAAATATGAAAATAAAATTCCATCAAATGAGCATAAACCTTCAACTTAATTCTCGCGATTTTAATTTACATGCCACACTAAAATAATATGTTCAGATACATTTAGGCACATTTATTGTTATAGATCTTAAAATTGCGCTTCATAATCTTTAGGCCAAACTATTATAGTTCGAGAACAACTACACAATAAGGTAAGGTGAATAAAGTTTTGCCAATTGAAGTTGGGCTTTGGACTCAGGACTCATGTAAAAATATACGTCGACGAAATATTTGACGACATGATTGGCGTAGTGCGCTGTAGCACGGTTTCTCGCCTCGAATTCCGTAGTGTCCCGGGTTCGATCCCCGGTCAGATCAATTCAGGAAACGATCTTTTTTGAATTGGCTTTTGTCTGGGTGTGCTAGAGAAGCCCCTGGCTTCCTTGTCTGGTACCTCGTAACACAGGGATATTCATCTCTACTTCGAAACCATGACAAGAGGTGTGTTTTCTGGCGCAAAAAAAATATGTATTTTTTAGAAAATAACAATTCACGTAGTTCTTTTACTAATTTTTGCTCATCAGTGTATAAATTCTGCAAACGTGAAGGTCATTAACTAATTACAGATATGATTATAGTTTTCTCACGGACGCAGCGATGAAAATTCGTATGCAGTCAAATTGCATGTTGCAACACTCATCGTCTCTTCTGGGAAATGATGCATTCTGAATGAACACGAATGCACCTTGCTTCCCGTGAGAACTGTTTACAAACAAACTGTTTCTGTATGTCAAACAAGATTCGAAAGCCATTCAACGTTCAACTTCCTTGTATTTTTGTAAAATCATTTGGTCATGTTAATAACGAAAACTTTACCCACTTAATCCTGGAAAATTAAACAGGTTTTAGGAATATCGATACAACTGTGAAAACGGTGTTTTGTGACTGTTGAGTTTGAGTGCCTAGTGCAGTTGCACAAAGACATCCGAATGACTTCACTATCGCGTTTTGCGAGCACGAAACGCGAATTTGTATAACATTGAGTTAGCACCACCTAGCGGCAAAATCTGGCAATCGAATCTCTTTGTACAACTCGCACAACTCAACAAATTTAAGTAAGACTTAAGAGGATTATTATTTCGACTGGGGACGCTGGCAGTGGGCCGGGTGATCGGTCCGCTGGTTATGGGCCATTTCACCCATTTCCCCGACTTAAGAGGATACAAAAGCGCCGTTTTTCCATACGAACGTAGTCCCATGTTTCCTCCCTGGATATTTATATCCCCAAAAATCTATTGCCACTATTGGCATGTCCCTATGTTTTCCTTTTTTTAATAAATGAATTATTAAAAGAGATATGAACCTTCAATAATCGTAAAAAATGGCCAGATTTTCCGCTGTGTTCAAACATCCAGAAAACGAATTTGACTAGTTTATTTAAAAAAAGGAAAATATAGAAACACGGCCACAGTCCTTCTTTCATTTTTAATGAAAAAAGTATCTAAATCAGTCAACCTTTCGGAAAGGGATCAGGGGACAACGAAGCGTCGAATTCGTGTACTTTTGATAGGTCATTTCGGTCCGATTTGCATGTCTCTATCGCACTCTGCGGGGGGCTCGAGGTTTGTAAAAGACAGCAATCGATTTTACAAATACCTATTTTTCAATTCTCTCGACCGTGCTGGATGCTCTTAAGAGTGGTTTTTGAATGAGCAATTCGAATAATTTTTCAATTTTTTAATAACAACTTCCTAACAAAATGTCATCTTTTTAAAGTACTTACTGAAGAAAAGCAAGTATAAATTTAAAAGAAATACACAAGATATTACTTTCTACGAACTATAAAATAAGAGAGTTGCAGATAGGATTTCATGTAGTAGGTAACAGCGGAATTCCTAGCTTCACCAAAACAAATAACAGTTTAACATCTTAGAAGTTAAGTAAGTACTCGTAAATGTAGTAATACAAAGGTATGATAAATAAAAAACCAAAAATTACTATTATACAAAGAAGAATGTCTTCTTCACTTTTAGAACTTGTTCAACATAAGAATAAGTAAATAGAATTTCATCATCATGATGACAATTAAACGTTCTCAAAAAATATATTGTAAAGTTAACCTTGCTTATCTAATCTCGCCGAGTCAAAATACTTTATTGAATCCTACAGTGTCATTAAGGTGTACAAAAATAAAAATCTAGGACAGTTTAAATCAAAATCAACTGACTCCAAACTAAGCTTATGAACATTGGGTTCAGAGACTAATCAACATACTTAATTCTTCCTAAATACACTTCACACGATTTGTTCCAAATCGGAGCCACAATCTTTAGCACCACAGCCAGGCCATTACGTGAACGTGTAACGGTCTGGTCAATTTAGAATTACCAAGCCTACCACCTAGGCCTGAGCCTTCCAAGAGGCTGAGTTAGATCCTTTCTATTTTTGGACATTGGGATGCCGCTGTCTGATTCTATTTATTTTGTTTTTGTAATGGTGTCTATATTTTCATTTACAATAAGTTTTACGATGATCTGAAATTAAAAAATGATCACTATTTTCAATAATTGCGAAAGTAACTTAGTCTATTTGTTACATTTCTGTTGGATTTTGGTATGGCGATAGATTGTAGTTTGCTTGTAACGAAATTTTGGCACGAGAATACTTGTGTCAAAATTTTTTAGGGGCGCGCTGGTCTGAGCGGACGAAGTCGCGGGCAAAACACATTTTCATGTAGTACAATATGAAAATGTGTAATTGAAGAAGGTTTAACACATGTGCGCATCTCGCGTGCATTCCAACATCAGTATGTGCGGCCAGTTCTCTTTATTAGCCGTGTGTACGTGATCAGAAAACCTGTGCCTTTGTAGACTTGAAAGAATACTGCTTGGAGGAGGTAGATGGCCAAAAATTAAAACAAATACAATTGTTCGGGAATTTCCCTAGTCTATACTAATATTATAAAGAGGATAGATTTGTTTTTTGTTTGTTTGTTTGTATTGAATAGGCTCCTAAACTACTGAACCGATTTTAAAAATTCTTTCACAAATATGAAGCTACATTATCAGGAAGTGACATAGTTTATTTAATTTAGGCTAAATTTTGACGGGAAAGACTGTCTACGCGGGCTAAGCCGCTGACGGATAGCTAGTTGATACATAAAATGAGGAAGAAACTTGAATGATACTTTAACGTTTGACTACTTAAATTGCGGACTACAGGAAAATCATCTGTTTGCGATATGTAAAATGCGACTGAGTTTTCTACAGTTCTTTGTTACATCTATAAATATTTGCAAACAATGTTAGAACTTGTCAATTTATAAATTTAAATTGCTTTTCTACACATCTGTTGATTTTACATGTCAATTTCGCAAACAAGAATTTCCTGTTGATTTACTTCAAAATACAAGAAAACATCTGTCCAGACTTAGTACCACTTCAAACCCTAATCATTAAAACAAATATGCACTTTATTTCAACGTTATCGCCAGTCAACACTCAACAGCCGCCTCCATACTTTCGAGTCCTAAATACACATCCCGGGCGGACGAAGCCGCGTCGCGACCTTAGTCAACGGCTGGTGACGTCAAGAGCAGCCTTGTCGCGATGGAAGGGCAACATCGCCGGAACAACTTCATTTAGGGTGCCATTGTTTCTCAAACTACGAGTTCTCATTTTGAAAGGTTATTTCAAACCTGCTTTTGACCGCCAAGGCGGTTTCGTCCACTGATTTAGCGGTTTTGGAAACAAGCAGTCCGAGACACATTCACTTTTACAATAGGATTTAGTCTGATTCTGCTCAACCCCTTAAGAACATTTTGTATGTCTGTACATCTGTACGCCTCTGTAGGCGTTCACATCAACCTTTACAAAACCATTGCAAAATGGGTCTTATGTCAGCAGCATAAGGTGTGTGAAGGTTGATGTGAACGTCTCTGTACAACACATTGTTTAATGACAAATTCTGTAAGTTTCAGAAAACAATAAAATGTTGAATTGAATCATCAGTGTTGGCAACTATGAATTAACAATTTAAATTTGTTTTCTTTTTACCTAAGGCCCTTGTATTCGTCGATTTTCTGTCTCCCTCTGATATACCAAAGCAGTACTGCCGCCCGTCGCCCTCGCAGACACCCGCGCGCGAGGAGGCTCGCAACGCAAACACTAAAATGATATTTTCTTGGGGCACAGGAGGTATTTTTGAAAACCCAACGTACAGATTAAAAAAAGACTTGATGGCCTATATTTTCTTGTAAAAGCCAGGCATCTTTACTACATGGTAATTTTAGAGAGGGGCTGAAAGAGCACAATAAGACTCCGACAATACAATTTAACCGGAACAATTGCATCATTTTAATTTAACTGTAGTTTAACCTCAATGTTTAATGTGACCGCCGTCATTAAGTAGCAATAAAATAACATAACGACGACGCTCCTATTCCGCAACTCGTTTATAAATGTTTATTTGAATCAAAGTCTGCAGTTAAATAAAAATATTGAAAAATAACGAAAAAAAAAAACTGTTTGAGAAACTCTGGAAATAATTCGGCGAAGATTTACCATACAATAAGCCCATATTGAAACGAGCCCAAAAACCACAGATGAATGAAGAATAATGAGCCTATTCTTGAAGAACTATTAAGCTGACGTACCAAAAAGTGGTTTTTAAAACTAATGGCTTACTCCTAGGTTCATAAGAATATTGTACCTTGTGACAGTGGGATGTGCAGATCAACATTAACATAATTAACCACATTATTCAATGTTGACACTACCATTTCCAAACGATTTCATAATACTCTTACTTTAAATGATTACACTTTAATTTGAGGACTTATGACTGGGTGTACGTATGTTTTACACACACACACACACACACAGCGCAATGCATAATTGCATAAGCTCTACTTTGGTATCTGATATCAAATTATTTAGGCATCCCAGTCAGATTAACTTTGTATTTGTTGAGAATTTGCAGATCAACATTAAAACAACATTTTTTGGCAAATTCCATGATACTATTCCTGTTCAAATTATTATTATACATAAACCAATATGAACCCTGGCAAATGTGAGATTCGAAGCAGACCTTATTAACTAGACATTTACAAACTTTTATTTACACTAACAGTACAGATAGAATATACAGGTTCTATGAGTACTTAATATATTGGAACAGCTTTGAATGAAACAATCTAACTTCCACTCTTTTTTATCTTTAAAGGTGACAGCTATAATTGTGCCTTAAAGCCGACTCATCTAAAAATTACGATCTCCTATAGCTAGACAAGTTGAGTAAAGACAAGTTTCCCTAAACTAAGCGTAGCAAGCAATTTTGTTATAAGATCTTTTATTTCCCGCCATTTTTTTTTCTATGAGGCATGCATTGTTAGCCGCTGCATGATGGCTTTCACAATCTCACCGGATAAGTGGGTGAGTTCTCAACCCTAAGATTTAAGTAACGTGCCTAAGGGCGCCCCAAGGGGGGGCACGACCTCGGCTTAGGGCGTTACTGGGGGATGGCAAACGGACGTAATATTTCCCGCCAGTTACCTGCCAATGATACCTCCTCTAGTTCAGATATTTACTGACGAAATTGCTCACTACCATCAGTTTAGGGAATTAACTACATACATACAGGCTATAAGAAATCGTTTTAAGGCTCCTAGCCTGAAAACGCTCTTGATAGACTGGCATGGAAACGGGGCTTTAGATTGAAACATGGCAAAAGACTAACGATAACAACACTGAAAAAAAAATATAAGTTTGACTCTAAGGATCTATAGAGCGTGCTTAGTTTAATCTTAAACTTAACGTACCGGAATGAAAGAAGGGCGGCGAAACTCGCCTCCATATTTTACAAAAACGTTACCAAACGGAAACATGTTAAATAAATAGAGTTAAATTTGTTGTATTTATTACCATATAATCAGGATTTTTAAAGAAGGCAGGTCAAAGATAAATTATTCCCGATTTCAATGAAACAAAACTTTTCTGTAGTGCAACAAAAAGTGCAAAAACTAAACGGTTTTATTTCGTGTAAGAGTATTCCAATCTACGCAGAAGTTGCAATCATGGAATTAATTTTATTTTCAATTTGTGTTAAGGTAAGTTATATTTTAACTGTTTTGACCTATTTTAATTAAATAAATACACTATAATGAACATTTTAAAGCCACATACTTGTATTTTGAATGTATTCAAGTTCAAAGTGAAAAAACAAAGTGATAAAGAGGCTGTATGGTAATATACTTCTTTGCCTTCCCATTGTTGTCATCAATGTCAATATTGTCAATGTCAAACAAATCACTCACATTACGTTACGTTTAATTTTTATTATAATAATGTTTAAAACAGTTTTTTTTCGCTTTCCTCAAATAATCAAACTGTAAGAGAAAGTAGCCCTCCAGAATTACCTGCACCACCTGTTGCAGAAAAACATAATCAAATTGAAACCCAGCAAGCAAATAAGAAAGCAAACACTCAAATAGGTCTTCCAACAATAAGAAGAGCAGCTCCACTGCTGGCCGTTGCTTGTTTCCAGAGTGTGATGATCGGGAAAAACTTCATGTACCTGAGTCTATACGCAGAAGGGTCCTACTTAGTAGACTTTAAGTAGTACAAGGGAGTGAAGCCATTTTAGGATATTATTGTTATTGTGCTGCTGGAAATCATACAGTTGGGTGTTGCTCGCACATAATGCCCATTTTATGGTACATGGGGTACGCTTGTCATCAGGATCATTTCGGAGCTCCTCCTGCATTCTTGAACCACTTGTAAATTATTTAAATAAATGTACATAAATAAGTTAATATGTTTTTCATTTCGAAGCTTACATAGCAGTAAAACTTAAATAAGCCTCATACTGAGCTCAACGAACTTAATATAAGTACACCAGAAATGTACTTCTTTTGTTCTTTGTCTTGTTCTATAGTTTTGTGATGATGTGGTAAGGGCAACGGGTGACAGATCGCTCGTGCCGCGCACTGATGCGGCACGAGCTATACGCGTAGTAGAAGAAGCACGCGGCCGTACTAACAAACTCGCAGTGCGCCTTGCATGGGATGAGGATGTGGTGGATGAGGCCCATCTAGGGTTCTCATTGCACGTATCATGTAGCGCTGTTGACTGAACAAGCCCGTTTGTACACCCGCGACGGGACCCGTCGCAAAGACGTGGGCCCGTCTGCGAGGGCGCGGAGTCCGCCTTCCCACGACGGTCATCCGCGCAATTCTCCGGAACGGAACACGTTGCATGGAACCGTGCCTAGTCAGACAAAATGCAGATATTGTACGTTGCATTGTAGTGGAACATGTATCCATTCTGACTGATGTGTAAGCATCAGTGTCATTTTAATAAAAAAATGATTAAAAACCAGCGATTTAAAATATAACCTCACTACCTTCAATAGCTTTAATATCTTTTTAACCCCAGCTTTAAAAGAGTTAAAACAATTAACTTTTTTGTTAGTCTAGCGTAGTTCTAAAAACATCTACCGATTTCTTTTATGTACGTGGCCCGTAAGTAGAGGTCTGAAATTACATGGAAGTTCGCCGTCCTTCTTTATAGTCTAGTTTGCGGCGCTGTCTTAGCTCACGCTAAGCAAAGTCCAAATCTGCGAGATCGACGGCTTCTTACCATAAACTTAGGATATTAACCGTACAAAAAATAGTAGGTTGGTAGAAATGTTAGAAGCCTCCCAAAATCGGAAGTTTGTGAGGGATTTTGAAAGTTCACAGATGTCGTCACTTGGTTTGCGTTCCATTTCACTTGAGAAGGAAATAAAATAACTATTCGAAAGCGAAAAAACGTTAGTTTCATGATTTTTGCTAAAAGTTCGAAATTGATTGAATAATACGTTTTGATTATTTACCAATAATAACCTTTTTTTTTTCTGGAGAACGAAAGAAATGTTGTGAGATTCATTTGCTAAGCTTGTGCTCAGCCTACACGTTGCATGATACGACTATACATTTCAAATCCAAGTGTATCCTATGCTCACACTAAGGTTATTTCAGCCTGAGCTCTGGCTGAGCAAAGCGTAAGTCGGGACTATAGATCTCGGCTCGGTCTAAGTATAAACACTTTACTATACTTTACTGTAAATTTACCAAATTCAATGCCAAATAACCAGATCTGAAATGGTTAAACGCCTAGTCAATGTTAACTGGCTGGCAATCATAGACCATGTCATAAGACGGCAAGGCGAGAACATTCTAGCTCAGTTAACGGTCGTAAATAGCTTAGGAAAATAAGACTGTACTAAGCCCCCAGATAACACTGCAATAAGGGCATTACAGCATATCAAAAGGTAAACAATGGCGTGACGGATAAGAGCTTTTTGCCATGAAACTGTTAGGTTTTGCACACTGACTGACCTATTTTTGCTAAATGCATGCAGACAGTGCATTAAGCCGGGTGCTCGTAATGTATATACGTGTTGATCTACCGACGAGTGAGCTAGATTACGTCTACCATGAGTAGCCAATTTGAATTTACGAAATCCCAGTACAAATATTTTCCGCGAACGATACTATTTAGTTACTTCCTTTGGCGCAGCGATCTGAAGTGGGTCTTGGCCTCCAACACCAGAGAATGCCACTGGGTTCATTCTGCGCCAACTCTCGCCAGTCATCCACTCGAAGTTCGCGCAGGTCGTCTTCCACAACGTCAATCCAGCGGTATCTAGGCCGTCCTACTGGTCGGCGGCCACTCGGGACTCCGATAAATGCCTTCTTGACGTTGCGATCCTCCTCCATCCTTTGCACGTGACCAAGCCAACGAAATCTCTGCGGCTTCGTCTCCCCGATGATATTGGGTTCGGCGAACAACTCCTCGCACTCTCCAGCGTTCAACCTCTGCTTTGACTAGACCCAGAATTTTAGGCATGAATTCACTCTCCGCCACCAAGAGTTTCTCCTCTTCTTTCAGCGTTAGCGTTCAGGATTCGCATCCGTACATCAGATATTGTCTTATGACAGCTTTGTAGATGCGAATTTTGGTTCTCCTGCTCAGTAGCCTGGACACTAACACCTTATGAAGGGTCGCACTACAACGGGGGACGTTTTGGATCCTCTTTCCTGGTGTTTGTATCCGTTATAGTGCACCCCAAGTACCGGAAAGTTAAGACGCTTTTGTATCAATTATCTCCTGCAACCGGATCTTCACGCATTACTCTGGTGTTTTTGTAGCGTCTTATGTGGAGATGTTCTGTCTTGTCCTGGTTAATTTTGAGTCCAATCTCAGCCGCATCTGAGATCAAAGTTGTCACCGCTTGTTCCACGTCTCTTTTGGTTTGCCCCATTAGTGCTAGGTCATCGGCATACCCTATCGTCTTGTGCAGTCCGTTGAGGAGCACCCCAGCGTTTTGTTCTAACACTAAGTTCTCGCCGAAGATGACCACCGTCAGGTGTTAGTGTTAGTGGGTAGGGGTCTCTGTTTTACAGAGTATCACATATCCCAGGAGTCCCGAACCCACCGTCAGGTTTCAGTGGGTAGGGGTCTGGTGTCCCGAACCCAGGGCCTTGGGAATGCCTAAATGCATTTCTTGACGCAAAAAAAAAGCTCTTCCAACATCCTTTCTTAAGAACAGGATAGATGCCACCCATGTTTCATTCCCGTGGTTGTTGCTCAGCAGTCTAAATCTTCTGCAGTAACTGGAAGAGTCTAATCTGCATGGCTTCACCCCTGTATTTTCAGACTTCTGCATGTATGCCGTCGATACCAGTTGCCTTATTATTTTTTAGCTTGTCTTCTGTCTTCTATAGAGTGCTGTCCATGCTGTGAATGTTTACTGACTCAGGAGAGGACAGCATCAATGTGTGTGTGCTCAACTTTAACTATCGGTTCTTGATTCGGGGGTAAGAGCAATAGATATCGTGAATTCTGGCTTTAATATAAAAGTTCAAAATATAAATTAATATACATTTTTGTGAGTCGCTAAGTTTATAAATAGCCGGGCATATGTAAACAAAGGTAACACGTGTCCTAGCAATACCTGAGCTACTAGTACTCTGTGGAACATCCATGTCGACCTAGATATCGGCTGATAAGGCAGACAAAATGCAAACAAACTGACAAATTACACAAATTAGCCTGTCGTTAAGGATAAGGAGCTAAAAAGCTGGCAAATTCTACGAAACGATGCATTTCTTTACCAAAAGAGGATTTTTGGAAATGAAAATTTGTGTGGAAATTCCGTCACTTCTTTTATTAGTTACTAGCTGTCCGTCAGCGGCTTCTCCTGGGTAGACTGTTTTCCTCGTCAAAATATAGCCTAAATAAAAAAAAATATAGCCTATGTCACTCTTAACATAAATACCGTCTTTACATTTTAGGCGAAGTATGCTACAAAAGGCGAAGTTACAGGAGTCGAAATTAGTCAGTAAGTATGTTTATTTATTTCAAAATATTTAAGTAGTTTGGGGTCAGTTGATCTTGGTTTATTTTGTGCCCGATAATTATTAATTTATGGGCCCATGGGCCCATCTTTGAAGACTTGCGTGGGGCCCCAGCCAACAAGTAGAGACCTTCTTTCGTACCATTTAACCTACTTTGCAATGTGTACATCTTATTATTATAAGTTTGCATAGTAGAGAGAATATAAGTCTTTCAGGAAATTCCATGGAAATCAAAACAACAGCCTTTCGTTTATTCCTATTGGCATTGTAGTATTTCGCCACTAAGTACAAGGCGAAAACAAGTGGAGCGTTGCGTTTATGTATAAAAGTTTGTTTAGTTCTCGCGAAGGCTAGAGGAAACGGCTTGAAAGTGCTAGAAAAATTTGGCAGTATCAAATACTAGCTGTTGTGTGGGACTTTGTCTGCATGGCCTCTTGAATTGTGTTCAACTAATCCATACTAATATAATATTATAAATGGGAAAGTGAAGTACTGTCTGTCGGTCTGTCTGTCTCGCTTTCACGCCAAAACTACAGAACCGATTTAAATGAAATTTGGTACACAGATAGTCTAGAGCCTGAGAAAGGACAAAGGCTACTTTTTAATTGGAAAAAAGTGTTGTAAAGGGTTGAAAAGGGGGATGAACGGTTAACGGCATATAAGTATTGTCATTTTCAAGACTAGAAGCATAAAACGTATATTTTAGGCTGTTGATTAGATATAAATAAATAAGGCATTCAAAGTTTGTAAAAATGTTACCCTTAAAAATTTGCAAAAATTCGACCTCTAAGGGGTTGTTTTTGGGGTTGATAGTTTTTTCGTATGAAACTTTTTACTTCAAGTGCTAGGAGTCTCAAATTTTGCATAGGGGTTCCTTTTAGGACGTAGGTGCTAACTAAGACGGGATTTTGTGAATAACAAGTATCGTAAGTTGGAAAAAATCCCTTAACATAAAAATGAAGTTTAGGCGGGCGAAGCCGCGGGCGGAACACTAGCTGAAAAAACTGTCCGTCAGCGGCTTCGGCCTCCGCTTAAAATATAGCCTGAAAAATAGCCTATGTCACTCTCGATTAATGTACCTTTATATGGGGAAATATTTTTTTACAATCGGGCCAGTGGCTAACAAAAAAAACAATCAAATCTTTCCTATTTATAATATTAGTATAGACTAGCTTTACGCCTGCGGTTTCGCCCGCGTAGACATACTACATGATTTTTGCTGTTCCGTTTACTACCGATATAAAAACCTCAAAATGTAGCCTAATGTTTTTTTTAATATCGGTCCAGTAGTTTTTGAAATTATCCATTACAAAAAACAAATCTTTTTTTTCTTTACATCAGTGTAAAAAACATAATACTTATTAGTTTTTTTGTATTTATTTATTTAGGAAGCCACAAGGAAACAACATAATTTCCTTAAAGGTTACATACTTACTTAAATTCAGCTGAGATCTGAGCAATGGTTTGAAAGGCACGTTTATGTGTCAGTTAAAGCTGCTAACGGTTAACAACAGTCGAAAAAGGTGTCATTTTCCATAGAAAAAGTTAATATGAAAGGATACGTATACGCAACCAAACCTACGCATTGCCGAACTCATATTTGAGAATATAATATCATGTTCGTGTTAATCAAAAAAAACACTATTTAGATTGTATTATTTTTACCCGTTTATCTCGAAGGTCGACGTAAAATACTGCGACACAGTTTCTTTAATTGCCTTAATTAAAACAATTAAAATCTATGAGTTTCGCAACATACTGTAAATGCCCGAAATACAAGACCTATGGTTACCTATTTTATAATTATGAAAATAAATTCAACTTTTTAGATTTTAATCTAATATTATACCAGGTTTTGTGCACCGTGCATACAAAGTAATTATTAATATCCTTTGCCCATTATACTTAACTATAAAAATCATCTCCGTAACACTACAAAACAAAATAATTAATTAGGGCTTTGTGTCGGTAATTAGCGTGGTTATTAAAACAATGTTCTGACGTCAATACATTCTACCTATTTTAGGAATAACATTATTGAATGATATTCATAAGTAGGGCAAGGTGATTACTATACCTAAGAGACTATTTTTTTAAGGTTATTTTTTAAAATAACGCCGTTGGTTATCCGCAGATTATCTGACTCTATCTATGCTTATATTGGTGTCAGAAGCTAAAGAACCAATTTATTTATTCATTTTATTGATGCGGTCCTGATGATCCACCTTCTTGGGAGTCCCAGGACGGCTATAGGTACTGTGAAATAAGCTTGCTAGTGTTTTGCTAATAAGTGGATGAGAATGGAGTCCTTCAAGAAGGGGTTGCGGAGGTTCTCAAAGGGCGATGGTTCTACTGTCAAAGCTGTTATAACAGCTCATTTCTCTTTTGTGTCATCCAAAGCTTTAAATAACTTAAATAACCACAAAGATTAAAAGGGTAAACCATCTTCATTGCTTAAGGGGCTGATAATAACTGAATGCGGAAAACTATGGAGACCATCTGAAGACAAAAGCAAGATTGACGACAGACGACCAGTGGTAGTTCTATAATGTTTTAAGATGGAAACTTAAACGTTTTCAAAACGATAATTATGGAAACAAACTTTTACTTTTTATTTGATACATGTACTTATATTTTAAAACGGAGCTCTTACTATTATTATTATTTTTTGGATAGAATGCAACGATTATTAGCAATCAGTAAATACAGGTTAACGATTCATAGGAATCTGCGTGTGGATTCTGTTATTTACAGCAATAATTGGCTACAATTGTCAGCGTCTTAATGCTTTCAGTGTTAACTGATTTACGATTACTGCTTAATTACGAGAAACAGTATGGGAAAGTCGGACTCATCCATGAAAGTAATTAAATTTCACACTAAAAGAGCGGCCAGGGAATCGTGAAGTCATTGTTTAAATTATCAGTGCAAGCCATCGGAGAAGACATAGCAAATCACTACATATAATAGGTTCATACATGGCCAATAGAGTGTGAATAAGATAAGCTCAATTATATAGAAAAATACGAAGCAGCATTTTGAACAATTGGTGGCAAGTTTGTGCTATGTAATGAATTCATTAACATCACCACTGCGATTTTTTAGTCATATTTGACGATTACAAACCTCGTGCTTTTTGATAAAATGTATAATACCTATCAATTAAATGAAATCTGACCGTTAACAACGTCATGCTTCATCCGTATTAAGTAGGAGCTAATACTAATTATAGGACATAAGTAAAAACAACAGAGATTTCTGTAGAAGCTTTGTTACATTATGGCCCGAATTCTGAAATGACAATGTTAAGAAGCCCTTACATTTGATCCGACATGTGACTTTAGAGGGTGCTCAACTTTGACTAACGTTTATGAATTCGGGAATATGCATAATAATAAACCGCACATAGTCACCGTAGTCACAAAAAAATAATAGTTTACAGAAAGACCGCTCTCGCTTTTTCCAGTCTATTTACCTAAACTTGCCTGACCGCCTAGGGTTGCTAATATATTCACTCTGAATGTTTAAATTGAAGTATGTAGCACAAAATAAAGAGTTTACAGAAGGAACGCTCTCGCCTTTTTCTATCAACTTGCCTGATCGCCTAGGGTTGCTACTCGCTACATAATTGCCAGATAAGCGCGATTTGACAGATACCGCCAAAAATAAAATACATCAATTAAAAAATACCTACCTACCTAGTAAGCTGTAGATAACACCATCAGCCACCGCTTTGGCGGTCACCTGTCGGAGGCGCGGCGCGCGGCGCGGATGTAGCTGCCGCGCGTGCTAATAAAAGAATATACCAAAAATACTGCTGTTTTACAAATGCATGTTAAGATAAGTTACGGAAAAAGTAAAAGCCCATTTGTACTGGATTTGAATGAATTACGAAAAATAATGGCTTACCTACCTATATACTTATAATACTCGTACATAGTACTACTAACTTGCAAATGTTATCTGAGTTTTACTTACATTTCAACATTATTTGGTAACTTAAAAAACGTATAAGTAATCACAATTTCGTGTGGTGTTCATACATCCAAATACACTGCAACAGAAATATCTTCCAGAAACCATTTTTGACCATTGAAATATAATGTAAGTATCTGACGATGTACAAATAATATCTCAATCTCTTTGACAGTGAAACTGATCGTGACACTGAAACTCACTGACTTCGCCTGTAAACTCACGTCTCTGTGTGCGTGATCAAAATGGTGGTTTGTTCTAAGCGGACTGTAACGATGGCGTTTCGTTCCAGTCTCATTGACGTTAGATAGAACCTCCACGATGGCTGGAAAATTCATAGTTTAACTTACTGGCCATCTATAGTATCCTGTACCTGTCCTTTCAAAATTTAATTCATCGTTCCACGTTCCCTGTTCAGCATTTTTAGGCAGTCCTACCAAAACCATCGTACTGAACAGAGCTTGCGAGCATTTTACCAGATTACCAGTATAAGTACTTTAAATAACCAATCAAACAGTTATACCTACAGTTATAATGTAACAGGAACTCGTATATCGGAGTAAGCATATCATACCTATTTACTTACCTTTTACTATTAGATAATCTTATACCTAGGACTCCTTGTATTCATTTATTGTTATTTGGTTACAGTTTTTTTTTCCTACCTATACTTTTACTATTCACAATAAACAAGTCACTGGATTGGCTGATCTTTTATTCACTATTCCATATCTACATCTACTCCTAAATATTTTATATATGCTATCAGCAATCAGTCCAGGTCGCCGCACCGCATGCGTAATTTGTGCCGTAGTGAAATTAAGCAAAAATCTCGACCCATTGATTTAATGGTGTTAACGATATTACCTAAAACCAGAAATCTACCATGGTTCCAATCATGGCTTTGTAACAAGAACAGCGCAATTCGGTCTGAATAGTGAAGTTTCGTCAGTAGGTAGATATCGCCATAGCTTTTATCGCCTGACTATCAACAATGAGTGGAAGTGTTGCAACGGTACGAAATATTAATTGGCCCAGATCTTACATCGATAGGCTATGCATATGCATCACGGATGGGAACTGAGTGATGAAATACTCAAGGTCGAATGATGAAAGCTTGCTGAAATGTGGAGAAAGCAGAAGAGAGGTATAATTCCCGTCACGTGAAAGATCGCTAGGCGACAGTGGAATAGATGGTTCTGCGCACGGTTACAGTGTGGATATCCCTTTCAACCTCTGGCAGGTACTGAACTGCGTTTTTTTATAGGTATAAAAGAACGCAGTTCAGTAGTCAGGTGTAGGTACGAGTAGGTACACCTCACGGAAAAACTAATGGTTAAATAACACTGTTGAAGCAGTTTTGTGTTCCTGCTAGTGACTAAAGCAGCCACTGCGAATCGTTTTGTCATCAGTCCGCGGTTTTAGGTTTGCAATTATTCATCTTGAAACATTTAATAAGTGGTATACTCGTAACTATTTTGAATCATCAACTTTCCAAAGATATCTGACGGAGACTGGCAAGGTTGACTGCTACAATTACGTCAATCGTCAATTGTCATAAATACAGCATTCAACTGTCTGTGGTAATGTCAGTAAGTTTCCTGAAGCCCATAAAACTTATCAGTAGACTGCTGCTGCTGCTGACGTCACGACTTGGCGAACTGATTACGCAACCTAGGGTTGTCGCCATTGTAGTACACATAATCTATACTAATAATATAAAGAGCAAAGATTCGTATTGTTGCATGTTTGTATCAAAGAACGGTTTTTTTTAAATTCCTTTCCCCAATATACTACATTGTAAGGAGATATACGCGCGCTGAAGAAAAACTGGTAATAAAAAAAAATTACAGCCTTTATGTGTTACACTGCAGGACACAGCCTCAGTTTAATTATAAGTTGGTACGAGCCATGAAGGCACACCTTAGTTTCAGATGTTATCAAGCCAGACCTCTGAAGATGACAGCCGTGTCCAACACACGTGTACAACACATTAAACATGTAAATTTAAATAGAGATTGATCTCTGGATGTTATTACGGTGTTGGAATTTTAGAAAATAAATAATTTTGCATGTTGATGTACATTTACTGAATAGACATTTTACATTGTAAAACTATACCTGTGACTTTGAATTATTTCTTTGGGAAAATTTCGGCTTGAACACAGACAATAGAAAAATGGCGAAATCTCGTATAAGGCAACGTCCTATCTGGCTTCGCATTGACAATAAGAATGTATTTTTTGTGTCAATTGGCTAAATATCAAGATCATAACAGCATAAAAGCCACATAGCTAACCAAGGAAGAGTAAAGTGTATACCAAATAAAGTACAGGTGGGTACAATGTAGATGATAGAGGAATCGAGGTTCATTTTGTAATTGAAGGATTAGTAGTTAGATATGACGATATTACGTAACATTTAGCATATTTTACAAAAAAATATTCAACCGTAACATACTCGTATCTGGAGGAGCCCAAACTTAGTATGTTTTAAAAATGATTTTTATTTTAATACAAGTGACTAAAATGTAATGATGAGATATATTTTCAGAATTGGCTTAGTAAGCCCTTTCATTAGATACCACACACGACAGGTTTCAGAACAAAATATTTTTTCCGATAAAAAAAAGATGTCGCCCTAACTCCTCCCCTTTTCTACCTTTTTTTCGTGCTACGGGTCAAATTGATTCGTATGGCCTAATGATCAATCGTGCCAATTTTCATGCTTCCATTCGTAGGTAAATTTAGCGTACCGCTAGCACTATAGCACATCCTTAACGCGTCTCACCCATTATTCACTTATGCCCTGCGCAATGTTCACGCTCAATTTTGGTTTGATTTCGCTGAGAGCGACACGGTTCTTGTGGTCAGGATTCAATAGTTCGACGAAGGCCTTTTACATTAGAACATTTTTTTTTCTTTGCTGGACAACTAGCAGGCCTAAGAACCGCAGGCTCATGGTGTACAAAACTTGTGTTGAATCGTTTTGTAGGATTACTTAAAACGATAAGGTGTTTGTTCTTTTTTCTGCCTCGTTCATTTTTCATCAAATCCTATTCTCAAATATTAAGAAATCTTTCTTCTGATTCGAAATGCTAAAATCTCATAGCAAATAGGATACCTACATGTAGTTGGAGACTGCTGACCCTCAGACAAACATTATATTTCAAACAAGTTCCGACGGAAACACAATTTTAAACCTAAAAATGTTTCGCGGATTTATCTTACCTTAGCTATTTAACTTCCTAATTAAGTACCCAACAAATGGTTTTACGTCAGATAATTGCGTTATATATTTTACGACTTATTTACTGCATTTACGTAATCAGTCTTGTTAACATACTATTTAATGACTTGTCATTGCCCATTTAAACATCCGCAAGTAGATCTTTGAGGTTCTACTCACGCTGTATGTTTATTTGTTCCATTTTTTCTGTTTGATGTCTCGTGCACGAAGAAGCTTATCACATGTTTATATCACCAGTAAGATGATAACATAATTGGAGTCCTGACTTGAGTCATGCGACTGTGGCTCACCACATAGCAAGGTTAAAGCGACAACCCGCCAACAAAGAAACGAAAATCAAAAGGACTTTCTGTAGTTTTGGAAAATTTTGTAAAATTAAGTTTTCAGAATTAGTCAACATGTTAGAATGTAAGAGAGGGCTATACAATGAGGCTAAGAAGTTTGGAACAACGTCAATTTTAACCAAATGTTACAGAACATTGTTATCAGCATACCAGGATACATTAGTTATTATCGTATTGCACTTACTATTCCGGAACTACTTAATTTACTATGAAAGCTAATCAGCTGTGAGGATGGTACGGTACATGCTGATCGGGGGGCTAATTATAGTGAGTGTAATTTTACAGTAAGTCGTGTTCCGCACTGCTCTACCACTGCTCAACTGCTACTCCAATGATTATATAATCATTAATATTGTATTGTTTCTGTAACAAGTATTTATTTATTTCAAATGATTGAGCTGATTATGAATCGATTCATAAGATTGTCCTTTTTTCGGGTATAAAAGAACTTTTTTTTTTTTTTATATATTGCCCGTCAAGATGACCTCACTCCACCTGATGGAAAGCGGTCGTGAGGTCCAGATATGAGGTTGACAAGCCCAGTCATTCAAACGAATCACTGGGCTGGCCATCCTCACCTTGAAGGCCTGCAGAAATGCCTTTTCACGCCCCGCTTGAAGAACCCGGGACTATAAGAGGAAGGAAACACATGTGCTGGAAGAGCGTTCCACGTCTGGATGGTACGACAAAGAAACGAGTCACCGAACCTTTTAGTTCGGGCCAACAAATGTTGAATTGTGTGTGGGTGACGCCGTAGTCCAGCACGCGTGGTACGGGAGTCGAAAGGTGACTTAATTATTTATGGGAAACTTTTCATCTTCTTCTGTCACTGCACATTAAAAGGTTTAAAATGGTGTTCAGTAAATACAACTCTCATCATCATAAGCTGCAAAAGGCCCACTGCTATACTTATGCCTACCCCTTTCCGGAATGTCTGGTTGGAGGCGATCTGAACCTACCAAAATCCGTATGTCCTTTACGTGTCAATTAATGCTCTTCAATTTAGAACTTTTTTGCCTCAACATAAGTTTTTAGCGCTTAACGCCTTATCGTTCTTTCCTTATCGATAGTTACTTATGAATGCATTTCCCAGTCCTATTTTTCCGCGCATTCGACTTCCAGCTCTTTCAAACTCAATCAAACCTAACTGCCTTCCTCAGACCGGTACGTCACGTCACGACTAACGGAAGTAACACAGTTTCCCAGAGAAAAAACAACGAACAATGACGATGGTATCACGTAGAAAGCAAAGCCCCGCGGCATAACGATCACAGTTTTTGTTATGAATAGCAGTTTATGATATTCTACGCTCTATATTGACGTGATATATGTATTAACTTAGAGGCCCTAGCCAAGAGCAACACGATACTTTCGTTTCGACATATCAAATTGAACAATGTACGGGAATAGGGTAGTGGGGTTTTTTTTGTTGGGGTGTTATCTAAAGACGTCTCAATAATAGAAACATTGGTAAAATAAATATTCCGAAAACACGAACACTCCCCGAGATAAGGCAATTATAAAAATCAAATTTAATAAATATTTAAATTTAAAACTATATTAAATTTTGCGTTTATGAATATGGTTTCTTGAAAAAAATTACTGTATATTGTGTGGATTTTCGAATGGTATAATATTTTTTTTATATTACACTTTTAAAAATAGACTTGCCTACCCGAGTTTGAAGAGCCATAAAATGAATTATACCTAAACGAACTAAAAGTCTTCATACGCCCTTTTTTATTGTATTTTTTGATTATTTTAAATATTTTTTAGAATTCGATGATGTTGTTTTATTAGTAGATTACATTATGCACTCGTCTAATCTAAATGACATTTTATGTCAGTTCCATACATTTTTAAATTTGACAGGTCGAAACGAAAGTCGCGTGTTGCTCTTGGCTAGCCCTTTTGTTTTATTATAGCTAAGGCGTCTTGATATGGCCGTAGGGTAAAAGACATCAACGATGACGTCATATTTTTGAAAATGTTGTGTTGACTTTCTATCAACATCACAAACCGTAAAGAACATTATTGAGTATAATATTTATCCCCTTAGCTTACAAATATACTTATTTCCACTAAATCACCATAAAATCACTCCAATTTTTCTTTTTTGAAAAATATATCCCTGCTCTGTTATATTATTATTTTAAGGTAGTTTATGTGGTCTTTATTATGTAAACTACACAATGAACAAATGATTAGTATGTCTTACATAAAAACGTAACAGTTACTTCCTTATTAACAAAATACGTGGTTTCACGTCTTTTCCTGATAAATCCGTTATCCTACATTAAAAAAGATAAATGTTGTTTAAATTGGGAGACAACTACGGCCAGTGCGAGGAGACACCTAAATTGCTACACATCCTGTATTGCAGCCGGCTCAGGGGGCCCACTCCTGTTCGTCCGAACACGTACTATCGTAAATCGTTAAGCGTTAAAAACTTTTGTTTCGACATTCATCTTATTTTTTGGCATTCTAACGCCCGTATCCAAAAACAATAATCAAAGTTAAGTAGCCCTCACATTTATAGCTGTCCCTATCATGTTCCATTTAATGTCAGTATTGTAGAAATAGGCGAGACAAAAGCTCACAGACTCCGATTGGCTTGGCCACATGGAGAGAATGGGAGAAGACCGTAGTGTGAAGAAAGCTTATCTGGGCCGACCAACTGGAAGGCGCCCTGTCGGCCGGCCCAGACATCGCTGGGCTGATGCTGTTCAGGCAGATCTCTGCGAGTTGAAAGCCAACGAGTGGCGGGCAATTACGCGGGATCGTGGCAAGTGGCGGAATATTGTATCGGAGGCCAAGACACACTTTGGGTCGTTGAGCCATCGGAGTAAGTAAGTAAGTATTGTAGAAATATGTACTGACATGTGAGAGGACAACATTAATTTGAAGTTCGCTAAACTTTGAAAATCTTTTCCGGATTCCTGTGTAACCATTTTATTTACTTGTAAAAATACATAAAACCTGTAAACAAACATACGTTTTGTCTTTTAGCCTTGAAGTTTAAAGAAGCTTCGCGCATGTTGCACAGGAGTAAGCCCCCAGATTTATTTATAGTGGTGGGGATTATGAGGGGAGGCGCAATTGGATCGTGGCGGCCAAGTGCAAGGCGTCGGCGATAACGATGACTGGATGATTTGCACTGCTACCATGAGTTAAAGGCACGTAAAGTATGAAAGTTAACAAAACTTTTTATTAATTCATATTCGATTCATTAGAGACGCTGTTCTGAAATCTCATACTTATACTCCATTCATTATAGCATTAGACAGAAGTAAAAAAGGTTCTTTTTAGGGTACACTTTGTGGTAAAAGTACAATAAACATCATTGCTTTTAAGATTTAGGCCTAATTTATTTAAATCCACATAAATAGCTGCTGTCACACTTAATTGTTCTCATTTAAAGTAAAGTAACTTCAGAATTTATGACGCTTTTGCCTAAATAGATTATCTTTTCTTGCATCAAACTATACTGTCGATGTAACAACCTAAAGTAGGCAGGGGTTTTCATCCGAACACTTATTTTTACTGTCACTATAACTCCACCAAATCTAAAATGTTACTTAATCGCTTCATACGTTGAGGCGGAAGAGGTTTTCAATTTTGCCAGGTCGTCATGGCAACGTCAAATGCAAATAGTCATTCATTTTAGCACCCCTGCTTCTTATTTCTAATGATATAATGAATGAAGTATAGAAGAGTATAGGCCGGAACTTATACTTCATTCATTATAACATTAGAAATAAGAAGCTGGGGGGCTAAAATGAATGACAATTTGCATTTGACGTTGCCATGACGATAACATACCTGAGTATAACATGGCAAAATTTAAAACGCCTTCCGCCACAACATATACACACTTATGTAACATTTTAGATTTGGTAGAGTTATAGTGACAGTAAAAATGGAAACCCCTGCCTGTTTTAGGTTTTTACATCGACAATATAGTTGGCATTGCCAATTTGGCAATTGCGAACGCGGCGGAGTACTTATTACTTATTATCAAGACAATATAGTTTGATGCAAGACAAAACAATTCTTTTAAGCAAAAGCCTCATAAATTCTGAAGTTCCTTTACTTTAAATGAGAACAATCAAGTGTGACAGCTGCTATTTATGTGGATTGTAATAAATTAGGCATAAATCTTAAAAGCAATGATGTTTATTGTACTTTTACCACAAAGTGTACCCTAAAAAGAACCTTTTTTACTTCTGTCTAATGCTATAATGAATGGAGTATAAGTATATATAAAATGTATAAAAGAGTGGGTATCGGGGTGGTATCTTCGAATATATATAGAGGAAATTCAGCCAGAAATGATGGGAAAAACCTAAACAACCGGAATAAAGGCGGCAGGGTGAACTGTTAAAAGAGCTGTCGGATTCTAATAGTGCATTTAAAACTGCAATGTTTGTTATGTTTAAATTATAATTCGTCGAGAATCTTTAACATCCGACAGAAATAGGTAATTATGCAACTTGAACCATTGTTTTAATTAGATTTAAGTATGAAAAAGAAAAATATTTTTATTGCTAGTAAACAAACCTGGTGAGTATAAAACCTTTTCGAAATAGGCCTTTTCGTAAGGTCAATCGCGATCATTGTTGTTCTGCAATCGCGAACCGTTGTTGTGCCTATTCTGTGTCTAGGCCATGTTTTATAGCTAGTTGCAAGAACTGAACAGGTATCGGTAGAGTGATAAGAAAACAACACTGTTTCAACATGAGTCCTTTGACACTAATTAAAGCAAGGAACAATGTAAGTTCATGTTAATTTGAATATTTGTTATTTTTTTGGTAACAGATATATCTAAGCACCAATAAGCTTAAAAAGTTAAAAGAATGTAAAACTATAAATATGATTAACCTTGCAATAACATGCAATTAAACATTCATTGCTTTTGATCACAATCTCACCTGATATAACACAGCTTTGTTTAATTTTTACTAATATGTTTATATTAACATTGAGATTAAGGGACAGTCCAGTGCATCAAATGTAGTACATTGTATTATATACTAGTGCCCGCGACTTCGTCTGCTTCTAACTGTAAAAGCATAGGAATATAATATTTAAATTGACCAACTTTAACTCAAGAAATAATGAGCACTCGAAACAAACCTCCATCAGTTCCATTTTCGCGGTAAAAGGTAGCCTATGTCTTTCTCCAATGTCCATCTATCTCTGTTCCAAATTTCATAATTTTTTCAACGTGCCTCAGGCACGATAACGTAACAAACATACAAAGTTACTTTCGCAGATAATATGTTTTGGGATTGTTACAGAGGGTTATGCCTACTCGTATGCATAGGTAATATATAAACATTACAAGTAAATTAATCATAATTTCCAGCGAAAAAACGATAAATCTGGCTCTTCGTGATTTGTGGCTACTTTCTTCGGCGCAAGCGCACCTCGAAAGCGTGGTTTCAAAGATAACATCGCAGTAAGTAAGCAATTATTTGAATATACAGCATTTACAGTACATGCTACATTTGTTATGCAGATCTGATAATTTTTAATGTTACAGACGCATTTTTATAATTTCTTCATTACTTTCACAACTGTCACATAATACTAAACGAGGTATGATTTATTGTAATCGTGCATGCACTACAGTTTAACGACAAGAAAATAATCAATAAATATTGCCGACGGAAGATAGTCTCTCCATGGCTTCTGACAGCAAGCCCTCATTGCTGTGAATAATGACGGTACGAACTAAGTAAGTAGTGTTACGCTTCGACTGTGGTTTTCTTTACAACATATTATCTTCAGCCTTTGGAAGCCTAACGCTGGACATATGCCTACCCTCCTACTTAGAACGTCACAGCAGTTGGCTTTGGACCGTACCCATCGAACGGCTTCCTGCCAACTGCAGCAGGTCATCAGTCCATTGGGTAGGCCTACCCACGCTGCGTGTTTCACAACATAATTGTAATGTTTTACAAAAGTGACGACAAAATGCTCTTTTTTATTTTATTGGTATGGGTTCTGCCGCGCTCTATGGGTTCCCCCCGAGGACAAAACCCCAATAAACTCAAATCTTTTTCTTAGTATGATTGTACAAGTAGAATACGGGCCTTAATAAAAGTTTAGCTGCACTTTCATGTAAATGCTATCCCTATCATTCCTTTATGCATGAGATGTGACAGTACGAGTGCTGAATTTTGATGGACGTTTCTGAACGCGGGGGTAAGAGTATGCTTGCACCCATGAAACATTTTCGTATAACAATTATTTGGCATTATCTACTTGTGTCTATCTCATCGAGCCAGGCTTGGCGCCAACGAGTTCTGAGTCGGAAGGACCATTCGCGAACTGCCCGACAACCGGCCAGTTTCCGTCCACCAGTCACGCGAGTTTCGTAGACCAGCACCGACACCGAACACCAACTTCCGTACGTGGTTATCAACCCGCAATTAAATACTCAATTATTATTCAAAAGTACCGCGAATTACCCAAGCTTTTTGTGAAACAATGAAACTGCCATATTTATATTCATAAAGTTTTTTGTAAGCGAAATAATTAAATTCAATTAAATTCGAAAGATGTGGTCGGCTGACGAAAGATTCGGCAAAAAGTTCAAGTTTTGTGGTCGTTACTCTTTCTGGTGGGTTGTTTGGGTAATGATTCGTTTAACAAGATGAAGTTTTTAGGGTTAGGCACCAAAACAGGAATGTTTTAAACTAGCCTCCGCTCGACTCTCGCAACTTCGTCCTAACATCAAAATTCCATTCATGTCAAATTATCTGATAAGCGCAGTTGATTTCCTAAATAACATTTCATCATTTATTTCACACGTCATTTAATTAATGAAAAACATAAATAGCAATGTTTCCACACAAAACTGCTAACCACCTACAGTGTTTCAGTTTTCATTCTCAAAAACTCTAGTATTCATTAATGAAAGGAACCCTTCAATAAGTTTAAGATTGTGTGAAGATGTGGTAACATTCCATTAACATTCAGACTATAGCCTGAATGTTACCACATCCAATCAACCTAAACGCGAACTAAGCGAATACCCAAGATCAAAAAATTTTAAAAGTTGGTTTTTGTAAAAAATGCCGTGGGTTATAAAACCTAGTGTTATATTTTTGACACATTAACAGATGGCTTAAACAGTATACCTTCCTGCTGGGCGAGCGCAGAAGGCTCTCAAGCATGTATATATACCTAGCGATTGATTATGTACTACGGGATAAAGAATGTGCTAGCTAATTAGTTCAATATTTGTTCTACCGAAACAAATATAATTTGTAATTTGTTTAATTTCGGTTTCTTAGAAAAACAAGTGAGTCAAGTCTGAACTACAAGTGTTGGAAAGCGATGTTTTTTCATAGTACTAACTTTAAGAATACAAAATCCAACTCGGCAATTAGTTCTATTATAATTTGGTATTTTTATCAATTTATACCCATTTGTAAAAAAAGTAAAAAAGTGGCGGGAAACCGCACTAAGGTAAGGTCATGGCGAGAAATGAAACGTATTTCCATTGTTGAGTTACTTAGATACTTCAAAAATACTTCGCTAATAAGTTCACGTTTTATGAATTGATTTAATACATACATACATACATACATACCATCACGCCTTTTTCCCAACGGGGTAGGCAGAGACCACATCTTTGCACTTGCTACGGTCCTGACACTCCTCTTGCGCTTCTTCCAATCTCAGTAATCCTTTCATACATGCTCGTCGGTTATGGGTACTCCTGATAATTTACAAATTTAATGAAATAAAAGTGCATACGTAGTTAGAGTAAGCATAGAACTATCGGCCGAGTTCGATTTAGGTAATATTCTTGAAGTAAGTAACACAAAAAATACATCGCTGGATTCACTTTTTTTCAAATGTGTAAATATTAATAAAATACTAAATTATTGAAATAAAACAACGTGTAGGTATAGTTATTTCTAGCATAGAAATAATTGCCGAGACTGATTTTGTATTCTTAAAGTTAGTAATATGTTATAACATCGCTGGCCAACACTTTTAGTTAAAGCAGTTTTTCTAAGAAACCGAAATTGAACAAATTACTTTTTTTTTTATATTGCCCGTCAAGATGACATGACTCCACCTGATGTAAAGCGGTCGTGGGGTCCAGATATGAGGTTGACAAGCCCAGTCATTCAAACGAATCACTGGGCTGGCCATCCTCACCTTGAAGGCCTGCAGAAATGCCTTTTCACGCCCCGCTTGAAGAACCCGGGACTATAAGAGGAAGGAAACACATGTGCTGGAAGAGCGTTCCACTTCTGGATGGTACGACAAAGAAACGAGTCACTGAACCTTTTAGTTAGAGCCAACAAATGTTGAATTGTGTGTGGATGACGCCGTAGTCCAGCACGCGTGGTACGGGTGTGGAAAGGTGAGGGTTCCGGTAGAACAAATTGAACTAATTACACATTCTTTATCCCGTAGGACATGGTCAATCGCAAGGTATACTCGTAGATACATCTCCTAAGCTAAATAAGCGTGTTCTGTTTTACAGTGTTTTGTAAAAAAGTTGTACACGCCTTCAAAAACCTCATTAGCTTACTTTTAACTGAATCTTTTATTGCTTACTTGAATTATCTAGGTGTGGAAACAAAGGTTCAAATTAAAGCTAAGGCCAAAAAAGATGTCAATGTCTATTTCTGATGAGACTTGGCGAAATAGTTACAACTTACGAGTCCCAATTATAGGGCCGTGATCTTGAAATCCATTCTCTATCATTATATTGGTAAGATTTTTTTTATTACTTTCATTTTAGCATTTGACAGCGCTTGTTTTAATATTTTTTGGATCGAATATCATCATTCATTTTCATTACGATAGGTAGGTTCATCCTAGCGTATGTAGGACCAGGGCTTGTACTATATGCTCTACTTACTATTGCGGTGCGACAAATGTGAAAATCGCAGGTTAGGGAAAACGTAATACTTTAAGTGCTTAGATATGGAACACTATCAGAATCTTAATACAATAACGTTGCATGCATTACAACATTTACAACACTGGCAGAAGTGATAAGGAACATTCAAACAGCGACCGTGTAAGTATATTACATTATACAAGGTGTCCCCGGAAGTAAGGATCAAATTGAAATAACGCATAGCGGGGGTCCTTTCTGACCTTTTTAGCCCTATCAATATTGGTCCGATTTCTAACCGTTAAAAAGTTATGATCAATTTTAGTTTTTTTTAGAAAATCGCCTAAGTCCATACAAAAATAATTATCTAAAAAAATGTATCAAAGGTATTCAGTTTTTTTTTTGCTTAAAAGTTACCTTTGATACACTTCCAGGGACACCCTGTAGTAACAAACTAACATAACGGAAATAAAATCCCCAGAATATTTCCGTATTTCTATTCGCACATAGTAGAGTAGGTAATCTAAATATCTTCGGAGTGTTCCGAATAGTTCCGATGTCGTGGCACAAAGACAATGATTGCAAAGCGGAAGATCGCTTTCCCATGGTAATTGCAACATTATACCATAATGATGGTGTTAAGCGCTATAGCACCAAATCTTAGGAGGGTCATGCATGATCGTGATGGTAGTGTAAAAGATTGCATTCTTGCTTTAATCTACGCTTTCTAATGACGCATAAACAGTTTTGGCCGTGTTAGACTAGGGGCATAATAAACAATGACCTTTAAAGGTAAATGGCTAAAAACCGATAAAATAATTATGTTTTTAGGCAAGCACTAACGGTGGTGAGTTGGCCACCACATTGGAATCAAATAAATGATAGCCGCCTTGACGGTGCAAGTCAGAAGGAATTTTCATGCATACTTACATTTCTAAAGAATTTTCTTCACCCTAATGATAGGGTGGCACCTATAGTTATCCCTACTTCGAGACCATGACAAGTGGTGTTGTACATTAATTTTAGTTAATACTTGAGTAACATTTCTAAAATACGGTAATTATTTCATGGCTTGAGAAATCCAAATCTTTTCAGTGACTAGACCAAGATTGGAATTCAGTAAGTCTTGGTACACACACGCGTTTACGTCACATAGATACCATCACGACTTTGTCGTCATGGTGAACGAAACACTCAGAAGCCCACTTTTCCCCAATAGTATTAGACAGTTTACGTCACAGAATAAAATAAAAATTTACTTGAAGCTTTACATAGGGGCACAACTAATTTTGCAATGGTTTTGTTAAGGAGGACCTGTCTTCCTCTGTACAAGCAAATAAAATGTGTAGTTAATTAATGCCCTACAATTTTTAACAGTTTCGCGACCAGTACTCGGGCGATTAACTCTCGGCCATATCAACCGTTAACCGACCTGTCATTGCGAACAAAAAAGTAATAAACAGACTGTTATTTGTACAATAAGACGTGATTCTGAGAACTTGCTTACTGACATTACTAAGCTTTTTTACAAAAATAGGCCGAAGTTTTCAAATCTCTCTGTCACTGGAAAATGGTTTATGGCTAGTTATGCATGTCGGATAACACCACTATAATGTTAATTTCGAATACAAAGTAGATTAGGTCGATGATATGATATTATAATGCAACTATGGAGAAGCAAGATAAACTTGTAGGGACGCGTTCTTGGGCTCGAAAGTTTGCAGACTTTTGTAGTCAAAACATGAGACTGGCTGACAACTATAATAAGGTTTATTTCCTGCGTAGTTTTTCCTATTTATCATACTGTTTGTTAATACATTTTTAATATTTTTTCTAAACTGCAACTACAGTTAATAAGGGCCGTTTACTATAAGCGTAATATACCCTCGAATTTAGACATATATTTAATTGAACACCCTCCAAAAAGTAACCGCAATCTTTGAGTAACCTACGCTAGGAGAAAGGAGATTCTAGGCGTTTTGTTTATAGGTGAAGAATCTCCTAGTCATTTTGTTGCTAGATGGAGGTGATCCTTGGTTTTTTCTCGGCAGACAGACACATAAGTTAAGAACCCTAAAAGCAGTAAGTAGGTACCCGTTTTTTTTAAAAAAAGAACAAGGGTTCAACCAAATTATTATTTGACAGCAGGTGTGTTAAAATATTTCCTGTCACAATCAGGATGAAAAAGGTTATCAATGGATGTTTATAACAGCGTGTGAACCTTGTAATGTAAATTGACATGTGAAAAAACCAATCAACTCGTTTAACTTCTGCTCCTAAACACGATAATCTATACCTACCCACTTGAAACCTGTCAATAATCGTAGCATCATAAACATTATCGATAAATTGATAGTACTATTAAACTTCAAATATTGAATAATAACACCAAAAAATACTTTGCTAAAGTACGGTTTGACCTAATAGTTAAATCTATTATAATACATTGGTACAATTTTATAACAACACAACGTATCGTCTTTGGTTACTGCACAATACTTCAAAAAGCAAGCAAAACGTACGAGTATCTTTATGCATTTATTATAGCCTAGATACATATATATCCTAGATCCCAGATACATTGTATAATATAAGGTAAACCTAAGCCCCAGAGCCTAGAACAGAAGATATGAATAACGTCTTCTGGATATCGAAAAGCATTTTGAAAAAAAAAGGACTTTTACAGACAGGGTTGTATAATCTAAAGATAAACTGTACTTAAAATCATTGTTATCCAACTAAATATTTTTGCCAATAAACATTTGAAAAGTGAAATTCTAAGGACATTCTTCAATAAATGACGCAGAGTAAAAACGCAATTTTTTAACATCAGCTCACAAATATTTCTTTATAGTTTTGAAAGTTTTATTCGTTAATCTTAAAATGTATGACAAAGGAGCCCCAGGCGCAGGATGCACACAATGTACACGTACGTCTCGCTTAGTTAGAGGATCAATTTAAATTTCTAGGTAACTCGTAACATAAACTATAAAATATCACAGTTGTACCTCGTGAAACCAAGAGGTTACCGACATAACATCTGACCTAAATCAGCAGACAAAAGGGTCTCACGCGCATGCAGCGAATCTCACCTGCAAAGTGTCTGACCGTTCGTCCCGTTATCACTCACTCACTCACTCACTAGAACAATTACTGCGGGATACGACGACCGCCAGCGGCCACTTGCGATCAACAACTACCAGCCAGTTCGTATTGTACCCACCTTAGATAACTGAATCTAGATAATGCAAGGTAAAAGCAGTGCAAGGCTGGGTTCACATGAGCGAATCTCTTTCTCTGTTTATGCGGGCGTCTCTTTGCAGTGATAGATTAGGCTGTATTAGCAAATAGCTGAACCTTTTCCTCAAAACTAGATGCTAAGAAGAAAGTAAAGTTGGTAATGTTCTGTTTTCCACTTCATTGCTTCGGTGATACTTATGCGTAAATTCGCACATTTTGGAAACATGCTCGTCTTTACTTCCTCCCGGTGTATTATTACAAACTACCTAAACATACAATAAAAAAACGGAAGTCCGTATAAGTATAAGTATAAGTATACTACTTACCTGTGGTGCAGAATTATCATTCAATTCTGTAAGTCTAAAATATTGAGGTCAAATTATCTCATCTAGGTTCAATCAATTTATATCTAACAAAATGAATAAAAAAAAACATCATACCTGTAATCAAACAATATAATTATTATTACTGTTTCAGCATTTCCATTTCCCACCAACATTTATGTGATAGTGATGGTGTTATATGTGCTCCTAGCACAAAATTCGTCGAAACTGCAATACTCGCCATGCGCTGCGCGATGCGGAATCTTGAAGCTGCGCAAGAGTCGAGTAGGTCGATGACTCCACCATGGAAAATGCGCAGATTGAGCGACGAAGGTGAAATGTTTTTGAACAATGGTAACGATAAAGTAACAAGGTAATTCTTATTTGATTATAAAAACATACCTCCTTGGCATTTTACTAGTTGTAAATGATTTTTTTGATAACAAATGTAACAATAGAAAGTCTCTATTTTAGGTGTTTTGTATAAGCCTATTTGTGGGAAGGCTTTGGTGTGCCATTACAACCTCACGTGAGGTCGTAAGTATATCATGGCAATAAATTCCGATCTCATTTCATAAATTAAATTTGAAACGGCCTAGGGCCCAAAGGTTAGCTTTATTTTGCAACTTAACAGAAGAAACGTGCTGAGTAGGGTTTTTTTTTCCATCAAACCCATAATTTTTTAGCTGCCTCAGGGGGGCTAGCCAAGAGCAACACGCCGCGACGATTTCTACAATAGAAATCGTTTAAATGTATGGGGATGACATAAACTGTCACATTTGAACGATTTATCATCAACTTTAGTGTCGTTCCAGAATTCGGGGGGACTTGCATGTTTTATTATCCGCAATTTTTATAATTCAGTATGTAACTAAACAGAAAAGCTTATTTTAGTGGATTATAAAAATAGTTAACCATCATTAAATACAATGTGTAAAAACATAAGCACTAATACTTAAAGGTTAGCATATTGTACATACCATGTGTAGACTAAACTGTAAAAATATTAAAGCTGGCAGCATTCATTTCGTTTTCGATATAGCGCACATAAGACGATTTATGTTCAAAAATGAATAGGTTTGTATTTACCCTGTATCGTATTAGTCAGGTTGTAAATACAGAGGCTGCTATTACTGCCTATAACAGCTATGTCAACTCTTGTTTAAGGTTTGGAGTTATGATATGGGGAAATTCGGTAAATAGAGACAGGGTGTTTGTTTTACAGAAGAAATGTGTCCGTGCTATATTTGGCCTTAAGCAAACGGATTCTTGTCGCCCCTTCTTTAGACACTATAAATTGCTTACATTATCATGCCTATATGTTTTTGATATCTGCTTATTTGTACATAAACAGGGGCATTTATTTCAATAAAATTTCCAGATAACTAATCGGAACCTGCGCTCCGTGTACAAAAATAAACTTAATAAACCTCCGGCAAAGCTTACACTTGTTTCAAATAATACTTTTATGATGTGCATCAAAATTTTTAACAAATTGCCTGATAAATTCAAAAATTAAGAGTTCTCTAAGTTTAGGATTGTAATTAGGTCTTGGCTTGTGGATAACTGCTTTTATAGTGTAAATGAATTTTTAGAATAAAAATAGCTTTTATATTAGGTAATAATATAGTCATTTTGAGAATGTTTTCTAGATCAGAATTTAAATATAAATGTTTTTTTATAATTGCTGTAAATGTATGTGTAAACGCTTGAAAAGGCAGGACTAAGTGAAACTCCGTTAGCTTTAAGATCTTCTTATATATTTACTTTTTTCCATACGCAATAAAGACTTACTTACTTACTAATATTTTATTAATGTAGTTATGTCAATTTATTTGGCAACCCAAGGGTATTTGGTACAGCATGTGAGAGCAATGTCAATTATTTTCAACCGACTTCAAAAAAAGGAGGAGGTTCTCAATTCGACTGTTTGTTTTTTTATGTTTGTTACCTCATAACTTTCGACTGGGTGAACCGATTTTGATCATTCTTTTTTTATTAGAAAGCTGGTGCTTCCCGAATGGTCCCATTTTAATTTGGTCTAGTTCTGACAGTGGCATCCATGGGAAATCCATATAAGTCTTAAATCTAGATAAACCATATGCGCCACAAATGGACGAATAACTCATTATCACGCCAACCGATTTCGATGCTTCTTTTTTTATTGGAAAGGATATACTTCAAGGGTAGTTTAATGAGTCTCAGGTCCTGATTATGGGATCCATGAAAAAGTAACGGAACTCTTCAATTCTTAGGAACAATTGGACGAATACTTTTTCGATGTATAAAATAAATAAGAACTATTCACTGAAAATCAAGAAATAAGCAAAAATTTTAACAAAAAAAAACCAACTTGAAAAAAAACTATTCCAAAACAAAGCACTAAAAAGTAAAGAAATAATTGCGTATTCTTCTCAAACTTAAAAGATAATATAATGTAGGTACAATTATTGTTATTGTTGAAGTCGGTGTCAGCCAATGTATGTTTGTAACTACCTACATACATACGTAAACGTGATATGTAAGAAATAGGTATATTGCTAGGTATATTGTAGTGTTTCCTTGGCCGACACCGACTCCAACAATAACAATAATTGTACCTACATTATATTATCGTATAAGTTTTGGAAGAATACGCAATTATTTCTTTACTTTTTAGTGCTTTGTTTTGGGATAGTTTTTTTTGAAGTTGGTTTTTTTTTTGTTAAAATGTTGTTACGTATGAACAATCATTTATTCTATGTTTTGGAGATTCCAGAGAGTGTTAGGGTTGAACATTTTGACACACATTTCAATTTCAATTTACTTCAAAACTATAATGTTTTAAGTCATCAGCCATAGCTCTTAAAATCAAACAAAACTAAAAGTCAAAGCCCTTTATGTATTAGTGCTCATGTTTTCACACGCTGTAGAAGAAAACTTCCATGACCTACCTAGCCGGTAGTTATCTTGCACTGGGTCGTCCTTCATCCTTCTTTTAATAGTTGAATTGGGACTTGGGACGCCGACGCAACTAGCACACACATATTAATAAATCAATATAAACGGCATGATATATAAACAGTAGAAATAAAGCAAAACACGCCAGCGAAACACAAACACATTTACCGTTACAATTCTTAGTTTTGTTAAGTTAAGATGTCGTGTTTAACCATTGGAACAGTTTCTTGACTCCGCTTGGCGTGATGAAGGCAAAAAATGATGTACCTACCAAATGATTTAAAACTACGTTCATACAGAAAGACATACTTGCATGTTTGACATCAAACCATGCATGCTGTTTGATTGAGATTTGTCAACGAATGCGACATTTTTTTTTATATTACGACGCTTACAATCAAGCTCGCGGGCCGCAGTCTATGGACGCGTGGGGCATCACTCGCGCGTTGTCGACCCTTCAAAAACCTTGTCAAACCCCTCTTGAAGGGGTCATACACTCATTGGGAAAACTTTGGAGCTCATTCCACAATTCAAGCGTCCTCGGAAGGAAACATCTCTGAAACCGAACCGTACGAGACCATTGCGGATTCAGAGTGTGAGGATGAACTCCCTGTCGGAGGCGAGCGGTCCGATGGTAAAAAGTAGCCGTGGGCATCATATTAAACAGCTCTTCAGAACAAAACCCGTTGTACAAGCGGTAGAACACGCATCATGGGGAGACGAAGTCTCTCCTCAAACTTAACTGTTCTAAACCGCCTGTCAGTTTGGGATCGTCGACAATCCGACAGGCATTGAAACAGGTTGTAAAAGGCTTAACATTCACAAAACATAACAATCACAGAATTCTACCAAAAACAAATTACTCATGCTAATTAAAGGATCAATTATAGAATTAAAACTAGAAATGAATCTAAAATGATCTCTCACTAAACACGGTTTATTTTTTGCAACCAAAAAAATAACATGTCCTGCAAGTCTTACCATGAAAACTAGAATATTACATTCTAGCAAAATAATCCCTTTTATAATATAGAACGTGTTCTGTCTGTTCGTTAGCGATTTTCACTATTGTTCAGAAAATTGTTTCTGAGTGGTTTGTGTTAACAAAGCCATTAACTATCTAATACGTTCAAATAGTAGTGAAATTTTGACATAAAATGCTTAAACTTGTAAACATTGCACTTAAGTAGGTATTTAAAAAAGAGAAAACTATTTGAATATGTTTACTATGTAATTACTGAAGGTATTCCTTGTCTTCGGTAGCAGGAAAAACTGTCATCAAACGGTGGGTATGGGCTAACGCCCCTATATACCTAAGTACCTCCTTATGACAATTCATCGCTATTGTTCAACATGTCATAACCCAGATCGTAATGGTTTTAGAGAGACTGTTTTTTTTCATCTCAGACAACTGAGGATAACTGACTGTAATAAAACATTTGAGTATTCACGATTTATGTGGTTTCCTAAATTTTATCGACCAGGCTTCAAGCTCCATATCGGTCTGTAAGTGTGTTTCTTTAACAACCCGACGTGGGTGCTGCCCACGTCGGGTTGTGATGCAGCCTTAAGGTGCCAGGAGAGACTTCGGTAATTCCACACCACAGTGCTACTAGTAGCCCTTGGCAGAAATCCTTTTCATCAATCCATACCTCACTGCCAGGTCTTCAACGTATGCAAAGTCCCCAAAGGGGTAAACATACTAATTGCCGAGCCCCTAAGGTTAGTAAACGTAATCCTATCTATAGCTGATTATTCCAACAAAAAATTTATTAAGTCGTGAAAATAAAGGCTTTCAGCCAATAATACTCTTAGTCAAAAGCCGTCTATAATCACCTACATTTTTATTTTTATTGCGTCTAGTCTACCCATTGACGTATGTGGGTTGACGATGACCGATACTGCACACAAAGTTTTGTAAACAAAACCTTACCTGGCTTTACGGCACGATCGAGATAACCCAGTCCTCGTTACAATAATAGGTATTCTACCTTCCCTTTAAATTCCATTCATGATTCTTGGAAATTCGGTATAAGATCAGTGTACCTATTGTCGCGTGTAAAATTCCACCACCGACGACAACACAGTTATCTTTATTATTTAACCTAAATTGTTCTAGGCGATGTTTGTACAGCTTAGGCATACGGAATTCCCCTACCTCGAAGGCGGGTTAACTACCTCCATTAACAAACTATCGGCCCTAAAAATCTAAATGTATCTCTGAGCAACAGTCTGATATCGTACATGAAGATTATTCATAGGATATAACGTAAGTATGTATGTATCGAAGGTAAAAAACAGAGGAAACTATGAACTGTCTTGCTGCTAGTTAAAGGCCTTTAAAAACCAGTGATAACTACAATTAATGAACTTTTCTTTAAACACCATGCTTGCGAAGTCCTTTTCATTCGTTATTTCATCGCCAATTCTGATTTTTGCAACAAAGACATATTTAAAATTATTTCACGATAACTGAAATAATAAAAAAAACAGGCCCATATTCTGAAACACGTCTCTTGTCCATGGTCTCAATGTAAGGATTAATATCCCTGTATTACGAGGTACCAGACAAGCAATTAAACCAGGGGCGTCTCCTAGCACCGAGTCAATTCAGAAAGATCGTTTCAAGCCCGGAAATCAAGGCGAGCAATCGTGCTACAGCGCAGCAATCGTGTCGTCATATTCATACATTTACAGGCGGCTTACTACCTTGAGATCAATATCAATACAACCCTTACGTTTACTATACCATATATTACTATCTTTCTAGTATTATATATGTGAAAGTTTGTGATGATGTTTACTCTTTCACGCAAAAACTACTGAACGGATTTGGATGAATCTTTACAGTAATACAGTACACATGTGTTATTCTGATGTAAAAGCTGTGTTACTGTGAAGTTTCACCCAGAATTCGCCAAATTACATAAAATCTATTTAAATTGTAGCTACAATTTAAATAGGATTTATGTAATTTGGCCATAATATATAACGAAACACGGGCGAAGCTGCGGGCGGAAAGCTAGTGCTATGATATGTAAAAGACCTTAATGAAAGAAGGGAGTGGTTGAAAACAAGCTAGTGCAACAGTCGGTGGTGAAAGGAACATACAAAATTCTAGCGAGCATTGATGGAACTGTAATATAGAGACACTAAGTTTTTAAAGTTAATTACATATTACGAATTTAATCGCATATTTTTCTACGTTCACCACGAAGTTGACTTTAAAATATTCCAAATCTAGAACAATTTCCACAACTCTCGAGACAAAGACAACATGGTGTAAAAATCATCAAGTTTTATAACAATGACGTCTGTGTACCTGTTCCTAGGCGTACTGATAAGGCGCGTCTTAAAGACTTGCGTTATCAGTGTCTAAACATTTCATCTCGTGACGGACCGGTAAACAGTGCTATCAGGCGAGAACGTTAATAAGAACGAGCTTTTAATTCTCGGTATACTTATTTGTATTATATCATTTCATTTGATAAGGGTCATAATAACTTGTTTCAGAATTTAGACTTTATACCCCTCTTATGTATAAGGAGCAAATAAATAACAGGTTGTGGACCTGTTATTTATTTTCTCTTCAAAGTATACTCCATTTATTATAGCATTAGACAGAAGAAAATAAGGTTCTTTTAAGGGGTACACTTTGTGGTAAAAGTACAATAAACATTATCACTTTCAAGATTTATGCCGAATTCATTAAAATCAACCTACATAAACAGGGTTATTGAAAAAACATCATCAACCTGGCAAGACTAGGTAGCTACCATTATACACAAGTACACAACCACATTTGTTCTACGAGTTTTATCATAACTCAATATATTAATTAAAAATGATTTTACTAGCTTTTTTTGTACTGTCGTGACATATGTAAGTCTATGTTCTATTCACATACGAAAAGGCGACGCGTGCGAGAATCGCGCGCGATTCTGCTCATAGTGATAGATATAAAGTACATAGGTACCTGCTTAGAAAGTGATTCGGATTCACACCCCGTGATTCGGAAGGGTTTGTTAATTGTTTACCTTATTTTTGCGATGCCATGCGCACAGAGATAAGAACACTTAGACGTAAAATTAAATTAACATTTATTTTTGTATGAAAGTAAAATGTGTCAAATTATCAAAAGTCGTAGAACAAATGTTGTTGAATATGATGGTAAAGCTACCTAGTCTTGCGAGGTTGTTGATGTTTTTCCAATAACCCTGTATAGCAGCTGTCACACTTATTCATAGTTCTCATTTAAAGTAAAGTACTTCAGAATTTATGAGGCTTTTGCTTAAATAAATTATTTTGTCTTGCATCAATCATTCGAACTGCATCCCGTAAACTCGGAGTCCTGAACAGAGTGAGACGATTCTTCACGCCTGAGCAGCTCTGTCTCTTGTATAAGACACAAGTCCGCTCGTGTGTGGAATACTGCTCTCATCTCTGGGACGGTTCCGCCAAGTACCTACTCGAAGCTCTTGACAGGTTGCAGCGGCGTGCTATCCGTATTATTGGAAACCCAGAAGCAACTTTGACCCTTGAGCCTCTCCAATTGCGTAGAGACATTGCCAGGCTAAGTGTTCTCTATCTCTTCTACAATGGGGAATGCTCTGACGAGTTATTCCAGCTCATTCCACCCTCACCTTTCCAGTCCCGTACCACGCGTGCTGGACTACGGCGTCACCCACACACAATTCAACATTTGTTGGCCCGAACTAAAAGGTTCGGTGACTCGTTTCTTTGTCGTACCATCCAGACGTGGAACGCTCTTCCAGCACATGTGTTTCCTTCTTCGTATAGTCCCGGGTTCTTCAAGCGGGGCGTGAAAAGGCATTTCTGCAGGCCTTCAAGGTGAGGATGGCCAGCCCGGCGATTCGTTGAATGACTGGGCTTGTCAACCTCATATTTGGACCTCACGACCGCTTTCCATCAGGTGGAGTGAGGTCATCTTGACGGGCAATATAAAAAAAAAAACTGTTCTTTGTCGATGCAAAAACCTAAAAGAAGCTGGGGTTTTCCGAACACATTTTTACTGTCACTTTAACTCCAGTCAAATCTAAAATGTCACGTTACCACTTCATACGTTGTGGCGGAAGGGGTTTTCAATTTTGCCAGGTTACTTATACTCAGATATGCCATGGCAACGTCAAATGCAAATTGTCATTCATTTTAGCACCCCTGTTTCTTATTTCTAATGTTATAATAAATGAAGTATAGAAGAACAACAAGTACAAATTACGATCCTAGTTCCAAAACACTACAAATCAATAATAAACAGTAGATTTTACAAACTTACCCTCGAAATCACATAAACCTCACTAATCGCGGAGCGCCCTTATCTAAAACATACTTCATAAGTTCGTTTTGTTGCATTAGTCAACTGAATCTGCCCCCCTATTCAGAACGAAGTTATCGACCGATTCAGCAAAGTTTGTTTTAATTATAGTAAATGACCCGCATAACGGTAGCAATCAATATTTTTATAATATAATAATATGTTATAGCCGAAGGCCTTTACTTTTCATAAACTAAATTTTATAAAAACTAGCCATACTTTAAAATAATTAAAAAATAAAAGAAAATAACCGAATCGCTCGATAACTTTGTTCTGAAAAAAAATCTCCACGATTCCGCGATCAAATAAATGGGTCTAAAAGGTGGCACTGGGGTTGTCTCCATTTTATTTACTATTTTAACTTTATCATTAAAACAATTAGTTAACAAATAATAAACAAGCTCGGCAAGCACAGGAAATGGCACGTGTAGATATAAGACGATGCGATTTTATCTGTTTTCCCTCTGCTACAATAAATTTAACTTTCCTCTGTTTATCTACATAACAAGGAAAAGTTTAAGATATAATTTGTGTACATTACTAGATACGCGTATAATTATAATCTATGATGTTTGTCCTGAGTACATTGATAATATCATCGAATAAATTAACAAGTGTTCAAGCAAAAAGCGCTATGGTTATTACTATGTCTACCATGAGTTTCCACCAATGACAGCGGCTAGCGTCCGCGCCCCTAGTGATTCAAAATGGAAATGACACACAAATTCCTGAACACATCGTCGTTTACGTGACGGTAACTACGATAGTTGACGACAGCAATCTGTCTGCCATTTTTAGTTATAGTTCTATTCACAGAAGCGCTGTACACTAAATCCCATACAAAAACGTCAACGGTGACGTCATCGGTCTAATCTAAACCATTAGTTCCCAAAGTGGTCTAGGTGGACCCCAAGGAGTCCATGGGAGACTTGAGGGGGGGGGGGTCTATGCTGGCGTCACATTTTCTGTTGAGTCTTGAGAATATGGTAGAAATGTAGCTAGTAGGGGGGTCCACCGGAACCAGCTAAATTTTAATCTATTTGGGTCTATGTGAAAAAAACGCCTGGGACCTCTGTTTTAAGCTCATGGTAGGGACAGAACACTAAAATACAAACACTTACGTTATTTCAAAGTTAAGCAGTCCTTACATGTGAGCCGTCCCTTTCAGTTCTACTGACATATGACAGATCAGCATTATTTTAAAGTGTGCTCAACTTTGACCATCGTTTCTAGATTAGGGCCTAAGTGTCATAAATCACCCTAGAAGAACTGCTAACGTTTAACCAACGTTTAAGAATCGGAAGGTTTAACGGGTTGCCATACGACGAGACTACGGAATCTTTTGATGTAGGCAACTAACACTTATCAGCTGTCCCTTTCAGTTCTGGTGACATGTGGCAGGACTGTATCAATTTGAAGAAGCCCAACTTGATTGTCTTTCCTGAATTACGGGTTAGTTAGTCTCGTTTCGCCATTCCTTGAAGAGAATATTTTCGCTTGCCAAAGAGAAAGTTAACATTGAAAAGCATTTATTTGGATAGTGTACATTCGCCCATACATTATCGCCTAAGAACCAACAAACATGAAAAATACCTCTCACGGTTCATAAATACATACCTACACTTTAGTGTCAAAACGACACTTTTGAGAACTCGTTAAATATTAAAAAACGGAAAAAAATTGAGGTTATATTAAATAATATATTGTGAGGTTTTATTTACGTGGGTGGGACTAATGTTCTTCAAGCACATATTTTGTTGATATTCCAGTACCATGTAACCACTAGCAGAGCCACAATTCACACAAAATGTTGATTTAAAGTAATTTTTTTTATCCTAGGCACAAAATCGCAGGTGATGCGAGTCAATTCCCAAAAAGCCGATCTCAAAATAAGGGATAATGGGATTGAACAGGTGAATTAGGCTAGAAATTTGGGCATGTTGATGGATCACACTGTTAAACAATGTTTCTTTCGGCTCAAAGTGCTGTATCAAATAAGAAAATATTTAAGCGAGGAAGTCCGAAAACACCTTAATTCTCTCAAAATTGAACTATGCGGACACAGTAATTGGTGGGTGTTTGCTGGGTCGGACCAAAAAGCTGATCCAGCGTGTCCAGAATTCCTGTGCCAGCTACTGCTTCAATATTCCTCGTAGATCTCACGTGACTCCGTATCTAAACAGAGACGGTCTCTTAAACATGGAGTCCCGTCGCTCATTGCATTATGCAACACTGTTATTCGGACATCCAAAAAATAACGGCTAAATGAAAATGTAAAACCAAGCAGTACCCACTCGTGTGACCTTTTGTCCCTCGTCATCATGAGATGATAGAATATAGAAAAATATTCATATGTATTTCATTAAATATATCGTATTTGTTTGTGTTGTTGTTTACTGCTGGGCTACGTGTCTATTTTGTTGGCATCCGCAGAATACCAGTGGCCGTGACGAGCTGTCTCGTTACGGCTTACCTATACAGAGTGTCCCAAAAAGAAGTGTCAAGCGGAAGCCCACAGAAAGAGCACCCCTTGGGGTACCAAAGAAAACATTTGAAAAGTCTTCTACTTTTAAAAAAATAAAAAATTTAAACTTTTAGGTCCGAAATTCTCAGAAATTCAGAAAAAAATCATAACTCGAAAACTATGAACAATCGCGGAGCATACATGGGGGTGATTCGGGTACCCCAAGGGGTGCTCTATCTGTGGGCTTCCGCTTGACACTTCTTTTTGGGACTCCCTGTATACTGAGCGGAGACCATTTTGGTACCTTTGTCTATTATGTTAAGATTCAGAGTGTATTTTTGTTTTGCTGTCGAATGTATGTTTTTTTTTGTTTCTTGTATATTATTGGTACCGAATAAACTTTTTATTTCTATTTCTATTAATCCATTGCGATGATAGTAAATCCGTAATAGTTGCAGAGTTAGCGTGCGTATGTGCAGGTTACAAAGTCCGTAAATCTAGCCAGGTAGGTCACTATATAGATTTATCAATGTCCATTTTTTAAGCTGAGTCGTAAGAATATCATTAAAAAAACAATAACACACACAGCGTTGCAATTATGAAGCGATAAATGCAAGTGATGCCGGTGTATTTTTTTTAAGTGTCAATGTCAACTAAACGTCTTAACACTTTTTTGGGTTTGCACAAAGCTGATTGAAGCCAATGTTTATGCCAACTTGAAATAATGAAGTCGATTAAACATCTATCGCATTGACAGTAATGTATTGTTACTCATTTTTAAGAGCCTGCAGTAAGGTTACAACTGAATTTTCTTGCACATACAAGTTTCCTTTGGCAAAACGATGTAAATTCCAACTCCGTTGTTGATGGCTAAACAACGGAGGGCACAGACGAACAAACTGGTATTAAAAATATGTTTTCGTACGACAAATCTTTTAAGTATTTTTAATTTTCAAATCAAAAATCAGAAGTGTCCGTGACAATCCAATATGTGATAATCATGTCTTAAATCATGCCCAGAATTATGAGAAATGTCAAATGTTTGTTGGTTCATAGGCCAACTTGGCCATTGTCCTTTGCTACTAAATAAAAGACAGTATTCTACAAAAAAAGAAATATTTATTTCGTGTAAATATTTTACAGTCTTAATGCTTACTGCGTATCCCTATGCCCCCCCTAGCGAGGCCACACACAGGACCGGCTGTTCTCCTCCAACACAACAGCGTATAAAGTTTAAAATGTAGTCCATGGCCCTTCGACTATCACCGCGCGACTAGCCCACAGAAGAAAACTCTTACGGGGTTCCGTCACGTTATACCTGGTCCACTGACCACCACCCGCCATGGACTCGCAAGCCCGTCCGTACAGACCGAGCAATGCACATCTGACAACTGAATAATGCCGTTAATCCGGGATACTCCGCCTAAGTCCGTTAAGTATGACTCGCTACACCCAATTCGAAACCCTAACCTATTCACAGTGAAACACTTCTTAAAAATTCACTTATTTTTTATATTTACATTTCTCTTTAGTTTTTTTTCAATGTATCTTTTTTGAATTGAATAACACAGCATTTAAATTGGCTTACCTTAAACACTACAAATATTTTTAATAAAATAATAGTTCTAAATTAGTACCTGACAATATTGTGCTTTCTTGAAACATTCAAAACCTTATTGTAACTAAAATCTTTTGACTTCTTTTTAACTAATCTTAGTCAGTTTTGAAATGAGATGGAGATAAACCAAGATCACAAGTAAACAGTAATTTTACCTAAATAAATACATTTATTTTAACTTACGAACAAGGCCTAAAACGTAAATTTAGGTAAATCACTGTGTTATGCTTCATTTATTGTAAGATAATCTCTAACTAAGATGTGATTTTATATAATTATTTTAATATGATTCGACTAGAATGGGTTTTAAATGGGCTTTAGTTTGATAAATATGAGAAACACGGGTAAAATGGGGTAATTGGAAAAAAAAAATCTCTGTTAGAAAATATACTCACATATTTTCCTACTAATCATTTTTCGGAATTGCATCCCCAGTTTACATTCACCCTGTATAAGAAGTCTTGATATATATCTTCAACTCATTATACAAATTGGCCTTAATTCAACTCGCAAAGGACCATATTAAGAAAACAATTTATTTGTGTCAGCATAGCCTAATATTCACCTGTACATAATATTATGTACCATTCGAAAAAAAAACATCACTTATACAGATATATCGAATTATTTACGTTAATTATATTGAAAACAATCATTTCATTAAATGGACTGTCAAACACAGAAGTACAAACGCCGCAAAATTAGCTCGTGATGTGGTTCACTATACATCAATTTATGCTGGAGCCAAATGATCAAATAATTTATAACATCAGTAGACCCAGCATTAAAAGAAATTCTCAAGTGAAGGGAAAACATATTAAAATTATGGGGCTGATAACACTAGCTTCTACATTTGCAATTAACAATAACAAACACTGATAACATTTTCAACGTAAAAACCCTGTCGATTCGTCCATCCATATCCTTTCACAAAAATATCTTCTCTTCTAATCAAATGTTTACAGAGGCACAGCCTTATTCAGGGTCTCCTCGGCTTACTTGACGAACGCTTCAGGGGGTATTTTGCCTTCAGAGTTGAGCTGGCTGAAGATGAACAACGCCCTTTGCAAGTCCCAGCCGGTCTCTTGAAGGCAACTGTAAAGAAAAGAAAAGTTATACAATGAATAACCAGTTCAGTTGGTTGGTAGTAAGTAGTCGTCCCTACTAAGCCATGCAGTGGGATGATCCTTACCGAGGGAAAACCTACATGTAACCCGATTTTTATAACTGTGCACCTCAAGTTGTCAAAATCGTTAGGTTGGGAGCATTGAATTTCACCCGCCCGCAAACTTCCTCATCACTCCGCTGACACCTTGGAGTGAGCGGAGTGTTAAGGGTGAAGCTTGCGGGCTTATACAATATAATATGTGAAATCGGGTTATACAATATAATATGTAACGAAAATCCCGATTACTCTGTGTCTGAATAGATAAAGAAAGAGATAGTAGCTAGAACATAAGTTAAGTGTTGCTTGAACCAACAATAAACCTAACAAATGACAAGACTACGTGATCTCGGTCGCAATTGATAATCGCCCATCAACGAATTAGCGGCTAATTGAACCAACTGATACTGCAGTTTATATTGATCTTGTAATCAGTTTCTTGTACTAAGGTATTTGTACCATAACAGATCTCTCGCAATGTGAGATGAGATGACTCACACAAACAGTTAGATGGGCAACTAAAGTAGTCCATAAGTCCCTTCAACCCATAGAAAGTAGAAACTTAGTTAGAAGAGTTATGCTAAGTGTAAATGACTGGTCACCATGACAGGTTTTTTTTCATGTTAAAGGGTGCAAACGAGCTGGAAGGTCACCTGATGGAAAGTTATCACCTCCGCTCATGGAATAGTTGTCTGAATTCACTAGATTTAGTGAGTAAATCAGGATTTGATAATTTTCAAGAACTCAAACTAACAAAGGAGCTTTCTACAGACATAATAAATACATTGCTAGTATAGAATTGTGTATCCTGCCGTTTTGTCAAAAGAAATTTGTCAAAATTTCATTAGCTAAACCAATTTTAGCAACCTTTTATTATGACAATGCAACATTTCGAATGATTTTAGTACGCAAATTATAATTTGGACAAATCTTTACTTGGCAGAATATCAATATGGATGATGTCATTTGGGCATTTGGTCTTTCACCGAATGATTAATTACAGCAAACCATATTTAGACAATAGATATTCAGTCAAATGATTTGTTATGACAAAAAATATAACGACAAAATGTTTTTGGGAATTATATTAGGTTAGGGAAAAAGTTTTTTCGCATATAGTATGTATGAACTTGTAATAAAATCTCTTTGGCTATACTATTTGTATCTGGCTGGTTTTGGTATCATTAAAAGTTTAAAGGATAGTGTACATTCGTCCATAGTTTGCTGCCTAAGAACCAACAGTCACGTAAAATACCTGTTAGGGTTCATATATACATACACTTTAGAGTCAAAACGTAGTTCATGGACGGACACTTCTGAGAACTCGTTAAATATCAGAAAACTGAAAAGTTTTGAGGTTATATTTAATAATATAATGCGAAGTGAAAGAAGAAGAAAAAGAAGTGCGAATCTGATTTAAAATAAAAAGTTGATCAAACATCTATCGCATTGACAGTAATGTATTGTTACTCATTATAAAGAGCCTTTAGTAAGTTCACAACTACATTTTCTTGCACATACAAGGTCTCTTTTGTCAATATTGTTGCGATGGCTAAACATCAGAGAGCACAGACGAAACAATATAAACGGTATTAAAAAAATGTTTTCGTACGATAAATCTTTTCAGTTAGGTTAGGTTAGAACTGCGACCAAACAACGCACGAGCCGAGCGAGCGAAACGAGCGTGCCGCGGCCGCGGCCGGCGAACGCCAGAACCACATTATTGAGTGCAAAAATTGCTATGTATAGTCTCTAATATTGTAATTTAATATGTATACTCTGTGCAGCTGAGATAAAGATGAAAATCGTTTGCAAGCGATTGACTCAATAGAAATGGTAAATTAAAAAATTACGATACGATAAATTTGGCTAATTTGATTATATTTTGCGTAAAATATCTTTTGGCCACTGCAACATATGATCAAATGAAAATTGGTAAAAATATTATTTGGTAAAAGTGCTATTGTTCAAACGTTCACTTGGCAAACATTAGGTTTGCGTTACAATTATTTGCGACAAATGTATTTGCTAAATGATAATTTGGGAAATGTGCGAAAAATTGTTTGGGAAGTGATCATTTGGTAATTTTTTTTTGATGAAATGAAGGAAACCCATAGAATTGACTAACCAACGAAAATAAAAATCTCGTGTTCGTATAATAAGTTCTATGAAATGATTATTTTTATGTGTGGCTTGCCAGTGGCATTCAAAAACATTATTGTCTTGGGCGCTCTTTTTCTTTCTTGTTTAATCCTTTGCCGTGATGAAATACAGCTATGTGTTATAGAACCGACCTAGACTAGATATGATACAGGCAGCTACGCAGAAGGATATGATCAATCTCGCACGGATGTTTAGCCTAACTGGCCGCTTATAAAGGATTGTGACGCAGTAGCGAGAGTATCATCTAGGTTTTATTATACCTTCATGGGCCAGGACTTGAATAAAAAAATGACTCACCGACACAGAAAATAAAATCAATAAAGGTTAAATGAAATTTTATTAGCCTAATACTTTTTGCGTTTTCGATGTAAATGTGAAGTTTATAAACATTACTATTTATATGCTTTGTATTTATGAGGTTCTGATATCGCTTATTCGGAATGTGGTTGATTATGTCATTCCTATATATTTTACAGTTTTCTACAACTTAGTAACGATACTAGCCAAGAGCATCACAGTAGTAATTGAGAAATAAAAAACAGTGAACTTACTTGACGCTCCAATGTTCATTCATGCCGGTCTGCATGCCGAGCATATTGAGCACCATCTTGCGGGTCTCCTCTTCGCTTTGCGCGGGCGCTACGGGCGCCCCCATCGCCGCTACGGGCGCCCCCATGGCCGCTACGGGCGCGGCTACGGGCGCTAGATCAGGCGCTCCCGTTGAGAATGCTTTCTCTTCCTATGAACAAAGATAACGTAAAATTAACGTAATTTAAGCAAATATCATCATCATGTGTCATTGCTGGACACAAAACTTAAACCCAATGCCAAGGATTTCTTGACTTTTAGGAATTTATATTTATTTATTTTAATTAATATAATGACTGTGAAGTGGGGCTGGCATATACGATTGGCGCATTGCGCTGTAGCACGGTTCCTCACCTTGGCTAGCGTAGTGTCACGGGTTCGATTGCCGATTGGGTCAATTCAGGAAACAATATTTTCTAAAGCTATGACTTCCCTGGTGTACCTCGAACATATGGATATTAAAGGCCTGCGCTACGAGGGATTATCCGAGGCGGACTTTTTTCTCCGTCAAAATAGATCCCTTACAAACTGTATCGAGCAACGCACACGAACAACTAAAAGTACGCCAAAACACCGCGGACGCCCACGGAGCGTAGCGGATTAAAGTGCGCGGGCGTCCGCGAAAAAAATAGAACGAACGAACTATGAGCAGTAACCACACACGGCGGATTTTACTCTGCATTAAAAATCGATTCGAAATAAAGGGATGGATGTATTCTCTTTTAAAACGTCTTCTCTTTTGCTTAAACTTCATGTAAATTACAGCACAACGTAATCTCAGAATATTTAAATACTATCGGAAAACAAATGATCGCACACCGTGTGCGTTGAGTCCACGGTAAATCCGCAGGGGATTTTGTATTCGCGAAGCTTACTTTTGTATTCGCGGAGCGTACATTTATCTTAGAGTACGTCGTCTGCGCAGGCCTTTATCCTTACTTCGAGACCATGACGAATGGTGTGTTGTCTGGAGCATATTTATTTATAGCGCTGCGTTAAATCCCCATTCAAACAAAGAGAAAAAGAAAGCTAAGGACAGCCGCATATGGCGTAAAATCGTCAAGCACAAACTGATACAACGGGGGAATCACGACCGTCACTATTAAGGAAATAAGAACGCGAGGTTGGGGAGGAAGCACACCGAAGTGTACAGAGTCATGTATGATCTTTAACAGAACCCAAATAAAAGGGTGATTTGATACAAGATGCGCGAAAACGTAATCCCTAGCTAAATAGATGTAGCCAAAAAATCATACTATGGGTATGTCTATCCTCTTTTAACGTATGGTAAAATATTCTGTGGTAATTCTGTTAATGTTCAGTCCACGTTTATACTTCAAAAAAAATGTCTTCGAAACATGTATATTGTGCACAGATAATGACTCGTTATGGGAAGTATTCAAAAATAATAAATTTCTAACTCTTGACATGTATTTACATAATGGAAATTTCTGTATTTGTCAAAGATAATAACTAATAAGGAACATTTTAGAATGAAAAGTCTGACAAAGGGTAAATTGCGATCTCAATATGCATTTGACATGTGTACCTTGAAATCCTCCAGTTATATTCACAGCAAAAGCACTTTGATAACTGGAATTCGGATATTTAACCATTTACCTATATGTATCAAGTCACTCTAACATCCAGTTTAAGAGGAAGCTTAGAGACTGGCTAAAGTTGAAATGTTTTTATAATTTGGATGAGTTTTAGTTGTTAGTAATTTTTAGTACTGTTGAAATATTGTACGTCCAAAAATGGGCAAACTGTTGATGCCATTATGCTTATAACAACCAATGAACACAGTTTATCACAATCAATTATTACCTTATCTTATCTCATCTTATCTTATCTTATCCTAATTACATAAAGATTGGCTAAAAGGAATTCCATCGAGTCATAATAAAAGTCCGCCTTTTTATTTAGTTTTATCATTTAATTTTAAATCGCATTTTGGCAATTTTCAGATTCAAAGTATTTTTATGCATAATTATGTTTTTCATTTAAATAGACATCACATAATTGTAATAGTGCGACCGTAAAGGATGTGTTGTAGATACGAGTACATACGAATTGTTGTAGATATTTCGCTAACTAAAAAACTGAAATAGGAACAAGACCTACCTGCTGCACAGTAGTGTTGGTGATGAAGAGCATATCATTGATGATGCTGAAGCCCCCGTTGGCGTTCGGCACGATGACGAAGGTCCGGTGGAACGAACGTGTAGGGTTGTTGGTCGTGTTCGTTTCCTTGAACACGCCGTTCATTGACAGCACGATCATCGCAGGCTGAAAAATAATGTTTTCATTACATAATCTAAAGTATGTTTTTTCGGAATACTAATTATCCTTTCCGTTAGGTGGAAATCAGGTCGACCCAAGAAGCGCTGGCTCGACGTTGTCAAGGGTGACATGCGTGCCAACAGACTCACCACTGAGGATGCACAAGACCGCGCGAAGTGGGCCAAGAAAATAAGAAAGGCGGACCCTGGGACCCCACACACCAGTGTGATTTCACAACCGGGAGAGACCGCATGGATGATGATGATGATGTCAGGTGGAAATCAGTAGGGGTAGTTTCCTTAATTTGATTAGAGCACATTATTTTATGAAGTATGAAGTCATAGTCGGGCAAAACTAGCTTACTCCCCCAGAAATTGCCCTGAACCATGCCGCGATGCACAAAACACAGATTGGTTGCTATAAGGGCCAGTTTCCACTAAAGCAGAGCGGAGAGGAGATGCGTATTAGGAACCAATCAGATTCCGGTATTTCCAAATTTCAGACAGAGTGTAAATAAATAAATCTGATTGGTTATCAAAACACATCTCTCCTCTCTGTTTGGAGGAAACCGGGCCTAATACTGACATTTTTGTTCAAATATGCTAATAAATAATAATAAATACCTGGGACAATTCACACCAAGATCATCTGACCCCAAAGTAAGCAGAGCTTGTAATATGGGCGTCAGAGACTGATAAACATACTTAAATATTTCTAAATACATACTTAAATAGATAATAACACCCAGACACACAGCAAATACAAATGTTCATCACACAAATATTTGTCATGGGTGGGGATCGAACCCACGACCTCCGGCGCTAAAGGCAGGATCGCTGCCAGGAACCAATCAGATTCCGGTATTTCCACATTTCAGACAGAGTGTAAATAAATAAATCTGATTGGTTACCAAAACACATCTCTCCTCTCTGTTTGGAGGAAACCGGGCCTAATACTGACATTTTTGTTCAAATATGCTAATAAATAATAATAAATACCTGGGACAATTCACACCAAGATCATCTGACCCCAAAGTGAGCAGAGCTTGTAATATGGGCGTCAGAGACTGATAAACATACTTAAATATTTCTAAATACATACTTAAATAGATAATAACACCCAGACACACAACAAATACAAATGTTCATCACACAAATATTTGTCATGGGTGGGGATCGAACCCACGACCTCCGGCGCTAAAGGCAGGATCGCTGCCATTGCGCCAACAGGCCAGTCAGCTAGGTTTTATTAAGATTCTGTGCTGGTATTAAACTGAAATTTACAAAACATTTATACTTACAGTAAAGACGAGTAAGTCGACAGCAAAGCCCATGAGGTCATGGGTGGTCTTCGGCAGATCCGACAGAAAAGAGACCACCTGTAGTCTACCAGACTTCATATACCGTCTTCTGGACTCCCTCTCTGTTATTCTAAGTATGTTTCGGCTTGATTGTATGTATGAGGTTAGCCTGAAAACAATGTTAAGTTTTAACACAGCAAAGATCGATATTTCAATACAGGAGTCCACTATTTAACTAACCAACCTCAATGTCATAATGCAATCATGTATGAATAGCATATTATATTTTTAGTATATTCACATAATCTTTTTCAACATATATTTTTTTAATTTAGTCTGATGTTTATTTATGGTAGCAAACAACGAAGTATTTTAATTTACATCACCAACCTGTTTGAAACAGCATTTCTATTGTCATTGACCAGGTAGTTAGCAGCCAAGGTCACCATCGCTTGCTCATGGTAAGCTTCAAGCAACGATTGTCGCGACTCTGAGTCGTATATTGCGAAGTATTGAGTCAGGAATTCTCTGACTAAGTCCTGCCCTGCCGGGTCTACGAGGAAAGATTGCTGGCGGGGCGGGAGAGCGACGTCTTCGGAAACGTCGAAGCCGATGGCTGGGGGTAGGTCCACTCCGTCCTAGAATATAATAAATATGTAGTCTTATCCTCAGGTTTTTGTTTAGTCTTGCTTGACAAAAAGCAAATAAGTGAGCTCCAAAAAAACTAGGCTAGTATTACTCCCGTCATCTGAAAAGAACGCCGGCCAGAGTGCTACGAGGTGCATTTAATAAGTACCTATCGCCAGAGGGCGCTGTAGTTTTAAAAGAGTTTTACCACAGTGTAGCACATTCTTTTTTAATTCTTTTTTCAAATTTTCATTCCAATCCCTTCATTTGTTTTAATTTGACAACATATGGAAGCGAACGTGTCGATCGGTTTTACAAAAATGGAAAAAGAGCAATATCGTTCGGTGATTCGATTCCTATTTTTGGAAGGGAAAACGCGCATCGAAATCAAAGAGCGCTTGGATGCTGTGTACGGTGACTCTTCTCCATCGATGGCCACCGTCAAGAATTGGTTCAATGAGTTTGCACGTGGCCGTACGTCGGTTTTTGATGAACCACGTCCAGGTGCACCGAAAACAGCTGCTACGGAGGAAAACATTAAAAAAATCCATGATCTCGTATTGGCAGATCGCCGATTGAAGCTTCGGGAGCTAGCTGAGACTGTAGCCATTTCAGAAGGAACAGTGCATCATATTCTTCCCGAGGAACTCGGCATGAGAAAGCTGTCGGCGCGATGGGTGCCGCGTTTACTCACACCGGAAAACAAGCGCAACCGTGAGACCACATCGGAGACGTGTTTGGCGCTGTTTAAGCGGAATCCAGCGGAGTTTTTGCGTCGTTTTGTGACCGTCGATAAAACCTGGATCCACTGGTACACACCAGAGACCAAGGAGCAATCAAAACAATGGACCCAGACCGGGGAACGTGCTCCAAAGAAGGCGAAAACTGTAAAATCGGCCGGAAAAGTTATGGCCACCGTTTTCTGGGATTCACAAGGTGTGATCTACATCGATTACCTCGAGAAGGGTAAAACAATTACAGGGCTTTACTATGCCGATTCATTGGGCCGATTCGACGCCGAATTAAAGGAATAACGACCCCATCTGGCGAAGAAAAAAGTGCTGTTTCACCACGACAACGCACCGGTTCACACGTCTGCCGTTGCCATGGCCAAATTGGTCGTATTACGCTACGAATTGCTGCCCCATCCACCGTATTCTCCAGATTTGGCCCCTTGTGACTTCTTTCTGTTTCCTAATCTGAAAAAATCACTCGCCGGGAATGGATATGGATCAAATGAGGAGGTCATCGCCGCCACGGAGGCCTATTTTGCAGAGTTTGACAAAAACTATTTTTCGGACGGGTTAAAAAAGATGGAGCATCGCTGGGCTAAGTGTATCGAACTAAAAGGAGACTATGTTGAAAAATAAATTGCCACTATTCCAAAATTTTCGTTTACTTTTTGTAGGCTAAGTATTTATTGAATGACCCTCGTAAGTGCGAGTTCATTCGATCATACGTACAGAGAAACTGAACGCATATTTGCACAGAAAAAAATGGTTGCGTGAACGTGCTACGTCGTTCTGACCGAATAGTAAACGAATCTCGTAAAAGGCACTCTAGACCGGCGCATGAGCGAATTTAGGGCCAAATTGGTGGAATGAACCAAGGGCCAAAGGGCAGAAGCTCGTTTACAAGTTGGCACGTCGAGAGTCAAAGCGGCTTAGGATATTTCCATGCGCCGCTGTGTAAATGACACTCTCGGTAACCTGCTATGCGAGGACCGCGCGGTGAAGGAGAGATGGTGCTCTTACTTCCACGAGCTGCTCAACAAGCAGCAAAAAGAGGTGCAGCCACCTGAACTCCCTCCAAATTAGGGACTAGTGCCCCCGGTAAAGCCTGATGAAATCCAGTCGGCTCTTCGCCTCATGAAGAACCGGAAAGCTGTCGGACCCGATGGAGTCCCTATCGAAGCGTGGAAATCAATGGGCTCTCGTGGTATGGGCATACTTATCCACCTTTTCAACCGCATTCTCCTCACCGGGAAGATACCTGACCAATGGAGACTGAGCATTATCATGCCGGTCTTCAAGGGCAAGGGCTCAGTGCAGGAGTGCAGTAATTATCGCGGCATAAAGGTGATGTCCCACACCATGAAGCTCCTCGAGCGCATTGTGTACAATCTCGAAGTGTCAGTATGGGTTTCGACCGGGTTGCTGGACCATGGACCCCGTATTTGCCTTGAGAACGCTCATGGAGGGATACAGACTGAAGAATACACCTCTGCATCTCCTTTTCTTAGACATGCAGAAGGCCTTCGACTGTGTCCCTCGTGAGATGATCGGCTGTGCACTGCGGTCCAGGGCCGTTCCTGAGGTCTTTATTGACATTATCCGGGACATGTACCACGATTCCAGTTCCATAGTTAAGACTGCTGGTGACGGTTGGTGACACGCTTCCCTTCCCTATCACCGTTGGAGTACACCAAGGCTCCGTGCTTAGCCCGTTTCTGTTCAGCGTAATATTAGACGTTCTATCAAACAGCATCCGAGACCACCACGAGCAGCCACCCTGGTTGCTCATGTATGCTGATGATATTGCGCTAGCAGATTCGGACAGGGGACGTCTGGTAAAACGGGTGAATAAGAGGAGGAATTCACTTGAAAACGGCGGTCTGAAACTTAATGTGGCGAAGACGGAGTACATGGCCTGCAACACCACAAATCCCCAGTCCGTCCGCATAGGCGATGACGTGGTCGAGCGCACGGACCATGTCAAATACCTGGGATCTGTGTTAAGCGCGTGACGGGCTCTGTAATCACTCGTTGACCCGAATATTTAAAAAAAAATTACTGAAGTGAGTGATAGACGTATCTTTCTTTTGTTATCACGTTAAGGTGAGAAGGGGTAAAATACAAATAATTTTGAAGCTTACTACTGCTGACCACAGTAACTATTTTTGAAATTAAAAACCTAATTACTTACCAGTTTGGTCAGCTTTGGGAACTTCCTCCGCACATCGCTGGAGACAACAAAAAAAGTGGCAACAAAGGGCAAGAATGTCTGAAACTCACAATGCGTTAGTTTCAACTCAACCATAAAAATAAATTGTTTATAGAAGCGAAACTGAGACATTATCTTTGTAGTCAAAGATATACTTGTAAGACTGTTTTTAGAGTAGCGGACGTGCGAGTTTGCGAAGATGTATCGCTGGGTTTATTTGTGACTTTAATGAAAAACCAAAAACTCTTATGTATTGAACGGACATGTGAACATCCACGAACGCGCCTCTAAAGCCAGTCTAAGTGGGTAATAATAACACAAGAACAGATATCGCTTCTATTCAATTTATTTAATCTTATGGTTGTATACTAAGACACCAGTGTTAGAGGTAGTGCTTAGAAAAAAAAATGTGTTCTATTATAAACCCAGACGCGTGTAAAACGTCGTATGAGTACAATACAAGCCATTGGTGACAAAGTCTGTATGACCAACCACAGATAGAGCGTATAAGCCGGGATAAGCTGAACTCTTGTGACTCAATACGAACGGAACGTCCCAGTGTAACGCTTGAGCTGTGTTTGTGCTAAACGAACTTAATCTCTCACAGTCTGATCAAGAGCCCGTCAAGTAAAAAAAACGTCAGGCTAAGGTGTATGGGCCCTCTGCGCACGTTTACAGTATGAAGGGGGGGTTTGTATCACCAATTTGGCCCTAAATTCGCTCACTGCGCAGGACTTGGCCAGCGTTATTTTTTAGATGACGGAAGTAATAAAAAAACTACTGTTTCTATGCACTCAGCGCCAACGTCTGATATATTAAACAGAAAATTGTACGGTCCTTGACTTTTACTTGTCTATTAACTTTTTGACTGAGTGCCTAGTGCGAGTTCCAGTAAGCGATGCGAAGGGAACGTGCAGGAACTATAGGTAGCAGCACTAAATTAAATTGAAAAAAGAGACACTATGCGGCCAGTTAAGTAAACTTATCAGACCTGTCTTCGCGCTTTCAAATGTGTATATGTAAATAAAATTATCTTATCAATATTTTGTTTGAATATGATAAATGTTATAGAATACGGGTTCACGTCTATCAATGATCGTCAGCGTGGCCAAAATATTTCAAAAGGTCAAAAGCTCTTCGAGGCCGGCCATGTTTTGGAGGTTGAAGAGATTATAAATGAAAAAATGAGATTGTAACATAACTGGCAAAATTGTCGCACAAACTAAAATATCCAATGTTTACGACGTAAATATAATGGTAAATGATTTTCTGAATTACCATTTCATTTATGTATTCATTTTTCAAAGTACCTATACAGTTGTGTATCTTAATGTCAACTATTAATAGAGTACAAGATTCGGATTGGCCACGCCAGTCGGCAGCACCTTCGTTGTGCACGTTCCTTAATGCGTTTTGCGAGCACGTTAATGCCAAAAAGTATGACATCGAGTAAGGGTGGTACAAGAATTAGGGCAACATTAAGACCGCCATCTAGCGGTCTTAATGTTGCCCTAATTCACCGCTACTACGATTTCATTCTATTTGACATTTACGTGCTCATGTAACGCGATGATGAAGTCATTCGGATCGCTCTCTACAAATCGCACTTGGACCTGTGTTTTCAAGTGACTGGCGTCTGGGGCACGATTTTCTGAAAGATCTCTGCCGGTCTGACATGCTTTATCATAACCCCTTGTGACTACTAAAACTATGTTAAGAAATGATCAGTTACATTCCATCCCCTCATACAGAAAGAGAAAAATGTATAAGTGAGTTTAGATACTAGTAAATTACATTTGGCACCAATTTAACATTTCAATAGTATTTGTATCATGCACATTGCTTACATTTTCTAAGCACTACAATTCATTTATATTAAAAAGTGTATTCCACTTACTGATGCATAGTCCTTACCTACACAATAACACAAATGGAGGATATAAAATACAATAAAAAAAATTAGCACATTTACAAAACATATTTGCAAAGCAGTGTGATAAGTTTAGTTTTATGAAGACCTGCACTCCTAGCAAAGTGGCAAACGCTTGGAAACGAATCGAACTTCGCCTTCGCTAACGCTTTGTCGCAAACGCTAATAGATTGGTAGCCAAGATGAACGGAACGTTTAAAATAAACGTTTAAAAATTTCGTTAAAAATAAGAATTTTGTCTATGGTTTCGCACGACGCCAGCCAGACGCAATGTCAAAGTCGAAGAGTTTGACGTGACGTATGTTTGAAGTTGTTGTTATTGAAATATTTTCAGTGGTCTTAAATCACTCTAAAGAATGCTCTAAAGTGTATTTGTGTTTGTGAAGTTAATAGGTGTGCAGCCCACAATATTTTTAGATCATGCATTGTAATAAAAAACTCACAAAATACTACATTTCAAACAAAGACAACACCAGCTGATTGAAAAATCGCCATTTTGTTACGTTGGCGTAAAGCGGCCGGCGTTTGCTAACTATCGTAGCGTTGAAACGCTCATGGGGCGTAGTCGCTTGTCAAAAAGTGCCACCTGGCTGTATTTAGCGAACGACTAATGTTTCGTTTTATCTATTAGAAAAAAATTATACACTTGGCTACCAATCTATGATTCATTACGATTAAGTGACGTGCCATGTCGATCGACGATTATTTTCCATACAAATCTTTGAGCGTTTTGGTTCAACATTTGACACTTGGCTAGACCAGCAGGGGGGCTAGCCAAGAGCAACACGCCACGACGGTTCCTACAATAGAAATCGTTCAAATGTATGGGGATGACATAAGCTGTCACTGGCGCTTACATGTCACTGGCGCTTACATGTCATCATACATTTGAACGATTTCTATTGTAGGAACCGTCGTGGCGTGTTGCTCTTGGCTGATCCCCCAGGTCATATTGAAAGGATCAACATTAACATTATCATGTAAATGTGCCTTTTTAATGATTTCATAACCCATAAAAAATAACATAACAGACACAGATTATGCACCAACATCATGCTAGTTAAATTGACTAAAAATACAAAAATGGTATTAGGATTAATGTATTTGTATCTTATTTGCTACATTTCCCCTTCAATTTATCCTCTTTATTTTGTGCAGCATGCAACTACAACAGTTGTTTAAATGATGCCACCACTAAGACTGGTGCGAACTGGTCATTTTTTTTTTCCTTCTTTGGCTTTGGCACGGCTTGTGCATGAACTGGTCATTCGACACACGTTAGCATTATTTCATTTGGATAAGGTTGCACATGATCTGTGTCCTATAATCGCATAGTGCAAGTACACCGAGAATACGCCACTTTTTATAACAAAATAATATCCCACAAACTACGTTTACGCGTAAAAACTGTAAAGGCACCTTTCTTATCCAGAAAGGGCCGTTTTAGCGAGTCATCTGTTCATGCCATTCAAAGCTTTTAAGACAACGAGCACTCCAGGAAAACAGTTTGAGTTTTACGATGTGTCGTAATTTGTTTTAGTGCTTAGTACTTTTTTGGCCCTGAACAGAAAGTTGCAAACAGCAAAAGAAAATATCATAGAATTTTAAATTCAAAAAATTCATGAAAATAGTATTTTTTTTTTCTAATTGTAAACTGTTTGCCTGGTAGAGCAGCTGCCTAAATGTATATTGTGCTGGAGAGTGTTTCGTAAAGTCGACATCCACCACTGACTCCTAGCCTAGTGGAAATAGGTAGAAGAAGTGGAGATTCTGAAAACAACAATACTCAAACATAGAAGCAAATCTTTGATGAGAGCAACAGCTTACTTTTAGGCCAGTAATTTTTGCATAAGCCCCTTAAAAACCTGAGAATGAGGGATAATAAGCTGCAAGTTTCTATATACCTTCGTTTTAAGCGCGTACGGCATTCGTCCTGGGCGGGGGACAACGGGGAACTAACTGGATCTTATGACACACATTGTACCTTGCAGTTGTATTGATTAATTGATTTTCGGAAGGCCTTCGACACTGTGGATAATGACATCCTCCTAACGAAGTTGGCTAGTGCAGGGTGCACACGGCACACGTTGTTTTTTTTTAACTACCTAAGATACCGGTGTCAGTATGTTGACTGTAGTGGAAGCCTTTCTGAACCCTATTTTACTAGATCAGGGGTGAGTCATTTGGGGCCTTTACTTTTCACTTTAACCATAAACGACTTGCCGAACGTAGTTAATAATTAATAATAATAATAATAAATCATTTATTTCAGGCAATATTATACATAACAAAAGTTACATATAACAGAGGCCCATAGACAAATACCTTACAGACTAACATACATATGAGTTATAATAATTAACTCTAAAACTAATTTACACAAAATAATAGTTCAAATAATATTATTTTTTATAATATTTTTATTTATGAATTTAACTGTAAGAATTGAGATATATTGTAATTTAAGATATATGTATTGATGTGATTTACTTTCTTATGGTTTAATTTTATTAAGAATTTGAATTTGTATTTTAATAATTATAGCCAGAGAAAATTTATATAAAAATAAGTTTTATTTAAATTTTTTTTTATTCAATTTAATTTTTATATTAATTATATTATTTATAACTTTTAGAGTTATAAATTCATTTTTATTTTATTTATTTTTTGAGGGAAGTTTAATTCCTATTTTAATATTAATTATTGGTTGAGGTTACCAACCAGAACGTATTCAAGCGGGAATATATTTATTATTTTATACTTTATTTGTTTCTTTACCATTATTGTTAGGAATTTTTTATATTTTTAAAGAAAATTTTTTTATAATTTTTTTTTTTTTTTTTTTTTTATTTTGAATTATATTTATTATATTTTTCTATAGTAATGGCTTTTTTAGTAAAAATACCAATATATTTTGTTCATTTATGATAACCTAAAGCTCATGTTGAGGCTCCTGTCTCTGGTTCAATAATTTTAGCAGCTATATATAAATAGGTTATGGATTATTACGTGTAATAATTTTTTTACAACACTTAGGTTTAAAATTAAATATTATTTGAATTAGAATTAGATTAGTTGGGGGATTTTATATTAGTTTAAAATGTTTTTGTCAAGTTGATATTAAATCTTTAATTGCTTTTTAATTATTTTTTATTTAATTTTAATTAATCCTACACTATTTATATTAGGCATGTTCGGCTATTATAAAATTGAAGTAAAGACGGATGTAGCTGTCGCCACGTACTTATTCAAAGTACCTCGTGGTAAAATACATAACCCTAGTGTTTTAGAGCTGTTTCAGTTGTGTGTCCCTGATGAATACTTGGGGCGGCGGCGGAGGCCGAAACTGCTGGGGGTGCCGCGCGCGCGCACCAACCTCTTACAGCGCGCGCATGACACGTGCGCTGCGGGCGCTCAATACGTTGACACAACAGATTGACCTATTTAACTGTAGTCTGAACGAATTCACAAGAGCGGCTTATTGTATGTTACCTATAGTATAAGTTAATTATGATGAGAATGTGTAACTGTTCCGCTCTTAATAATGCATTTAATTTGTCAAATTGTAATCATAATATTGTAACTACACTATTGCATTAGGTATTATCCTGTAATGAAAGTTGTATGTGGTAAATAAATAAATAAAACATTCTTCAAGTTGTCCCAAAAGCCTCATAAATCTCATGTCTGTGTGGCAAGTGCTCACTGCCCCCTATCTCTATACAACAAAAGAGTGCACATAAAAATGTTTGAAATATATTTTGGGATTTCGATTCTGGATATTAACATTGTTGGAGCAACAGAAATCTAGATAATAGTGAAAAACTGTTTTTTCTTAAGGTTGACCCTAAATAGTTCACGACGCAGACACGAGATTATATGAGACTTTTGAAACAACTTTTAGAACGCCAAAACGAAGGTATGCACAAATTATCAGCTTATTATGTTTATTTTGAAGTTGATTGCTGAAATGACTGGCCTATTTGTCAAAAATATGTTGAACTTGTATCAGTGATGAAATAACTGACTGGTGGACGGACATGGTGTTTTAATGGAGAGTTCTCAACAATCAAGGGCAAAAGATAATTTTCAGTCCTATTTCAAAAAAAGATCAATCAATAGTCTTTCAGGCCAATGCCAAGATTTATTTTGGCGTCTTTGAGGCTTATGCCTGTTACTAGCAGCATGCTTCAACTTGCATTTCAACCCTAAGCTTTCCCAGCTGAGTCTCAAAAAGGTAAATATTACCTGACATACAGTTCGTGATCAATAAACCTGTTCACCAATGGGTTGCCTTTGAGGTACAACTCGTTCAGAGCCAGTGACTTCAGCGGCTCTAAAGATCTGATGAAAGGTATCTGAAAAAATAGAGCCCCATGAACAGTAAGAACAGAAAAGTGATATAATTATGTATTATGTTTCAACCCTGGGCTGCCTTACAAATTCATGTGAAATTAAGCTATACCTGTTTTATACTGGTGCTGTCTCTATCTTAGGCTAATGTTAGATAGAGACAAGGCAAAAAGCAAGGAACAAAGTTGAAGTATTTAACTTTGTTCATTTCATCATTAAATGACATACTAATGATGAAAAACTTAAAAAACAGTTTCAAAGTTTTCTGTTACAATTAGGAACAGTAGGAATAATACAAAAAATGCATAGGTGATCTTACCCTGTTATCGCCTATATACAAAATTTTCAAGTTCTTGAATTTTGTAGAAAGTATCTTGAGATGTTCAATGCCGTGAAGCTTGTTGTCATTTAAATTGAGAGCCTCTAGGTCTGGAATGTTCTCAGCAATGATGTCAATGGCAGCCAGCATTATCATTGGACGGAAGAGGGCACAGAATATGTCTGCTAGATCTACAAAAGATAAAAGAACAAATTTATATGATACATTAGGTTGGGGAAAAAGTATTATCGCATATAGTATGTATGAACTTGTAATGAAATCTCTTTGGCTATACTATTTGTATCTGGCTATTTTTGGTATCATTAAAAGTTTAAATTTTAAAGACGATAATTCCAAATTCAAACTAGAATGTGTGATTTTCATTTGTTTTTCTTACTGTCAAGATGAGTGAATATAATGAAGAAATTTGATACACTTTCAAATTTCACTACAAAAAAGGTAAATATGCAACGACGGCCGCGAAAAAAATTTGCGATGTTTATGGACCTAGTGCAGTGTCTGTGAGAGTAGCACAAATTTGGTTTAAGCGTTTTCAATCCGGAAATGTTGATGTCAAAGATGCCTGCGCTCTGGTGGCCCTATTACGGATAAAATGGATGCAAAGTTTTTTAAAAATTGGAGCGAAATCGGCATATCAGGATTGGAAGGGCATTATTCATTATGAGCTGTTACCACGATTTCCATCCATGGACCATCGATTCTGAACTCTACTGGAAACAACTGATGTGATTAAAGCAAGAAGTTGAGAGAGAGCGGCCGGAATTAATCAACAGAGAGGGTGTGGTTTTTCATCATGATAACGCTAGACCTCACACATCTTTAGCCACTCAGCAAAAATTAAGAGAGTTTGACTAGGACCTCCTAGTTAATGCATCCGCCTCATAGTCCTGACCTTGCACCTTGAGATTTCCACCTGTTTTAGTCTCTTCAGAATTATTTAGGCAGTGTCAGGTTAACATCACGAGAGGACTGCCAATACCACTTGTCGCGGTATTTTGATCAGAAGCCTCAAAATTCCTATAGCAATGGGATCATGTCCCTACCAACAAGATGGCAAAAAGTAATCGAACAAAATGGCACCTAAAAACTTTAGTTAAATGTAAATAAAATATATTAAAAAATGTTATGAATTTAATTTAAAAATGCGAAGAAACTTTCACCAAACTACTATGATGTTGCACACCTACATCAAAACTAGCCAATATCTGCACTGTTTGCGAGAGAAATGAAAATATGTTATTTTGTCCCAAGCCAATGAACAAAATAATATGATCATTGTCACAGAGTAAAGCCTTTAAGGCCCCAGTCAGGAACCCCAAACTGCTTTGGCAGTTTTCCCTGGATAATAAACTGCTTTTTGGCAATAAGACCACCTATTGTTTCATCATAATCATGTAATAGCAAACTTTAATGTTGTTTATAATGTGCAATAAAGAATATTCATATCTATTTCATCTCTAACCTTTAGTATACCAATATCTGAAAGTTTAATAGATTTATGATTACCTGGATCAGCATGGAATTTAGTCAGGTCCAAAGCCTTAGTAGCAGGGTTGTATCTTTTTGCCATAGTCAACTTCATCTTCTCCTTCATTTCAGCGTCAATAGTCACATTGGGTACAGCATTGCGCACAATCACTAGCATCTTAAAACCATCTGGCATAGTAATCTTTCTATCTGTGAGGAATAGTTTCTCAGCAATCTTGACATCATCCACATAGAAAACCGCTGCATTGCCATTGATTTTGTAGTAATGGGGAATGAATATATCAGGCGATAGAAAGCTCAACAGAGTCTTCAAAACCACATCTTTGTCATGTTTAGCACCATATGGAATGATAATTTGGTACCAAGGCAATAACCCTGGGATGAACTTCTTTGGCATTCTTCCATGAGGTGCAGTAGAATTCATGCGACGGCCTCCACGACCTCTGAAATTGCCTATTCTGTTTGGGCCCTGACCTCCAGCCTGAGCACCCATGTCGATGTCATCATCCAACATAATTTTAGCATCATTCCAGTTGCGAAATTTGTTTTTTCCCTTGTTATTGGTACCGGGTTTGAAACTGACCCGCCTGGTGTTGTTTGAATGCGATCTATCATCATGTTCTGGACAAAAAACAGGACATTCCGTTAAGTTTACAGGGATTTTACATTTTGTATATAAAAATCAAGTATTTATGATTTTAATTAGAGTTTCATTTGGTAGCAATCTTGTGATGTTGCATCACATGGTAATCAAAAAGCAACACGCATTGTTGATTGAAATGGGACTCACCAAAATGTTCATTGTCTTTCCAGTTTCTGGGCCTCCCTCCCCCTCGTTTAGGCATATTTGATACAGTTGATAATGATTGTTTTACAAAAAAAAATCACAATGTGATAAAAACAAGGTTAGAAGCCATACAAGACAAATGATTTTTCCACACACTATAGAATTGGTTAGGGTTTTACCTTCCCTGACAAAGGTCACAGGCACCGATAGATTTTACTGATGATACAAGAATCAACAGAAGGAAAAGCTTCAATTTATAGATGGAAATACTATTTAGTATTTCTCGAAGTCTGACTGAATCATACCAAACCAAGAAATACCACAGAATGACACAATAACTACGAAATCGCAACAAACAAGCAACTCTACGAAGCAACGCAACGCCACATAAATTTGTACCATAGACAAATGACAATGTAAAAATGATACCAGGTTTTGGTTACTAGAACTACTATCTAACTATTTTTTTTACCAGCAAAATACGACAAAATTAAGCCCTCCCTTTCCCTTATTCAGTACATACATCGATCGTCAATGTCGCCGGCAAAATTGTACTATTTATTTGCCGTTCAAAAACGTTTACAAACGTGTGTGCGTGTCACACGGTGGATCCTTTTAGTGGATTTAGATTTTAACATTTTTTCAATAAAGGAGATTTTTGTAGTAAACAGATATAAGTTAAATAGTTATTTAAATTCCTATAATTATTGATAATTGTATTAAATTCAAAATTGCATTTTCCCAACATGGTGATCTTTACGTTATACTTTTTTGTCAAGTGATTAGTTATTGGGAAGGGTTCAAATTATATGTTTTTAATACTACATACCTTCATCAGCACTCTTGATTTTTCCTGAAAACTTAAGCTCTTATTTTAAAGGAAAAATTGGTTCAAAGTCAGAACTTAACCTGGTTACCTGCAATGAGTAACACAGGAAATCGAAAAAAGGTGATGTTTGACATATCTCAACTAGTAATGCTCTGATGACTTAAATAAAATTAATCCAAAAAACATTCAATTCATCAAAACAAAGAATAATTACCATCTAACTTCAATTTGATTCAATAACTGTTTTGTCAAGCGTTCCATACTACTATCGTGCGTTATCAGCTGAACCGGGCGGTTAACATACGGGCAAAAATAAAATTTGAAAGAAAGAAATATTAAAAACATATTTGTTGAACTACATATATCAGACATAAAACTTAACTGAATTAAAAAAACACAAAAGTACACAACAAATACCAAAAGAACAAAATTCCTGCGACATGAACATAATAAGTATTCCGTATTTAAGGATAGCTAGCGGGCAAATTGGTTGCGTATTGTGAGAGTTGAATGATGTTGACAAGAAGATCTGCCGTGGAAAGTGTAGGACTGTTTCAGTGGTCCAATGTGTCATAATGAAACGTAAGTTTGTTACTGTAAAGGGGTCAACTCAAAGGTGCCAGGGGCTTCTGCTTACAATACATAGTTGTACCCATCAAGAAGAAATCATGCTATTCAACGTCTACCATTAGTGTTTCCAAAACCCAAGCAATGTGCCTAGTCTAGAGCTATTTCACGACATTCACACGCATCACGAAACACGAAAACTAATCAACTGAGAGTTGGATTAAGGTTGTTAAGTGATTTAGAACTTTCAGTTACTCACTTCCCTGAGGAACGTGCATTCAAAAAAAGCCTGTCAGTAAAACCTCCCTAGGATCAAATAAAAAAGTAAAAAGTAATCAGCCTAAATACTGTCCCGTCCCACTGCTGAGCAAAGACCTCCATTATTAAAATCAAGTCATCGTACAATTGATGGTTATTGGCTTGATCACCACGCTTGCCAAATGTGGGTTGGTGATCAAAAACCCGGGCTATGTTCCGAAACATCCAATAACATACTTTTTTCAGACCTGGAAATTGAACCCGGGACCTTCTGGATTCTGGCCGAGCTCTGGAACCACTCGGCCACGGAGGCGTTAAAATCAAATACCTTAATAAATTGTGTAAAGAGCTGCTGTGGACAGTGCAAGCCTCAAACTCATTCGCCCCCTCTGAAAACACACAGATCTCAGGAATATTTGCTTAACTAAACGGAAAGAAAAATACATCTTTATTTTAAAAGTTAGTGAATCATATAAAACCAGGTTATCTCGTTAAGAACTTATGGCACCATTAGCACCGCACTCAGGATATCTGTCTGTAGTTCCCTAAGTTCTTTTGATTAAAATGATGAGTGAGTAAGTGTGATTTGATTTAAGTGTTTGTGATTATAATGTATTTACAATGATTCGGAAAATATCTTCCAAGTGGTGGCTATGTATTATAAAACTTGTTTTTTTTTTCAGTTCATTCAAACAGAATCAGGCTCAAAAGTGAATAGAAACCCAGACATATAAAATTATAATCAAATTGTGATTCCTTTGGATTTTTTTTTTATACAAAAACAGTGTTTGACCTCACTGGTGGTGAGCGATGACGAGGCTGATGGTGGTACACGCTTTTTCAGAAAATTTCAATTGACTCTCTCATTGAAGACACCATAGTGTATGGTTCTCGGAAACACATACGCAGGGAGAGTGTTTCACTTATTAGCGGTGCGCACCAGGAAGAACGCAGCAAACCGTTGATTACTGGAATGTCAAACATATGGGGGTGGAATCTCTCCTGGCGTCTATTAGTCTTATTCTATTAGGGGCATAAGTGTTTTACTTATCCTCTTATTTAACTTCATGCCGTGTTGCTGTGATACCATACCCAGTTACACTTTGACACACACAATTTGATAAACTTTAAATAAATCAATAACTAACTCAACATTAGTGCAAGTTTTAGTGTAGCTAATAGATGACTGATAATTTCAGTCAATCATGTATTAGAAAGTGGACGCTATAAAATTTTATCAACGCAGATAACTCTTGGATTGACTTTATTTTCTACTATTAACCAATAAAATTACATTAACTTGTAACACTGACCAAAAGGGAACGCCATTTTTTATGCGAAATTTTGTCTCTGGTTAGTGCTACAGATTCGGTTCACGCAGTCTGTTTGTGAATTTAACTGTAGATTGTAATTTTTTTTCTATGTTTTCAATAGTGAACATTTTGTATCATTAGAATACGTAAATTTGATTGAGTGAGTTTCTTTTAGACATTAAATTTTCATTTAAAAGATGGGTTTTGCAATCAGAACACAGATGATAGAGTGGAACGGAACGTAATAGTCCCCACAGCATTTAAAAATAAAACGATCACAGACAATCGTGTGCTTCGAGTCTGCCATGTTTTGTCCTATTTGTCGCGCTTGATCAACGCGTTCGCGTTTACTGTTTCAAAACTGTTATTTTCTGAATGCATTACGGGCTGTGTTTTGTTTACAAATAGTGTAGTTGGTGGTATTGTAATTATTCTAATAAAACTTGTGATCTATCGATCATTTTGCTACTAGCGTGCGACAGTATAATTCGAAATTCAACTATTTTAGAATCGCTTCAAGCTTGCTGCTGTCCATATTCCTAGAAACTCCGTCGCGTTTTTGAAACATTTTGAGCAGACGCAGTGATTTCTTGATAAATTGCATCGAGCTGTGACGCAACCCACGTGCACTTAATATCATGAGCATCTCATGCACATTTGTTATTATTTTGTTCGCGAGTTCGATCAGGGCCCGTTAGGACCCGATCGAACGGAGGGAAATCGCATCGTGCGTCGCTCGCGGCTGTCGCATTCCAGCGCTTGATTACGCATCAGGATATTAGACTGTGATTTCTGGTGCATTATTTTGTGCGGGATAGTGTTGGTGTCGTAAATCGGTGCAGCACACACGTGACGGGACGTGTTTAGGTGTCAGTCGGTTGCGATCCGCGGGCGCTCGGGCACGGCACAGTCCGACTGCACTCGTGCAGTACGGAGCGCGCGTCTTGAGGTGAATCACCGCTCTGTGGTCGTGTTTACCGGGAGTGCTAAGTGCGTGTAGGGAAGTGTACCAGGCATGTGCGCCGCGCTGTGGCGCCGATGACACCGCCGTCGGAGGCGACGGCGTTTTGATCCCAAGTGTATTGGTTATGCTAGTTGGGTTATGAGTGTGTGACAAATTTGTAGTGCAAGGACACTGGAGCCCCTAGACGGAGTTGGGCCCGCCGGGGCGGCCCTGGTGCTTCTCGGGGCTCCTCACGAAGGCAAAATGGCTGCGTGGAACCGCCACCACCACTTCAACATGCTGATGGACGAGAATGCCAAAAACAAATGTAAGTTGCAAGCTGCTCATCGTAGTTGTAAATGAGTCAGAATGGTCATAGTTACAAATAACAACCCTTTAGCTTTTAACAGGTAGTTTCAAAGTATCGCTTTTGTATTAGTTCAGAATATTCAATAGGATTTGTTAGTATTATTTGCTAATTATTTCATGATTTTCTCATCAAGTTTATACAGCTATGAAATGAAATGTGAACAAATCCAACACTTGACACAATTATTGGAAGGTAATTACCTATATGTCATTAAGAAAATGATCCAGACCATCTCATTGTTGCCTGTGATGAGTTTTTCTGAAAAGGAGCATCCTGAGGATAGCTCGCCTCTTCAGATGTCAATATCATAATGATGATGACTGCGGGCCTGGTGATAAATTAACTGTATGTATTCTTAAGAATTAATACATGACATCCAGTAGTATTGTTGCATGTTTTATGTTTAAATCAAATTAGGTTCCTACTGGTAATAAAACTATTTGTTTCTGGGCACTGATATTGAAATTCTGTGATGTTTAAATGTTTGTGTTTTTCATAAGTATGTACGTTATCATTATTATCATGACAAGGTGATAAAATGAATATTGAAAATTGTTTGGCTTTATTGGTTGCCAACAGCAAGAATGCTGGAATTACTGTCTGAGTATGTTTATTTTCTTCAATAACATTATCACCAGTTGATATTTAAGCAGGCCATGTCAATAAAATTGTTGCGAGGTGATAAGATATATATCTTATCATAATATTCATAATGACTTGTGGTTTTTATTAGCACTTGTACCATTTTAAAAATATTCTATTGTATTCATAGTGTTTTATTTGAAATATTCCGGTTTTAGTGATAGTGGGTATGATGATGTTGTTAATTACAATTAAGACTATGCAACCACCTGCAGATTGTTTGAACAAATATAACAAAGTTTCTTCTAAATCTTACAATCTTTTATCAGCTAACTTAATGAAAAGCCATGTTGATAATGCCTTGAATACAAACTACCTGAATGATATGCTCAGATCATAGCAATGCAATTTTTATTTAAATTATACAGTCATGGTTTCCAAATGTGCATAAAATTACCTCACAACCACTTTCCATCAGGTGGAGTGAGGTCATCTTGTCGGGCATTATAAAAAAAAAGATGTTGCACACACAGATGAATCTATAAAAAGTCCTGAACTTACCGGATATCAAACCCGAAACCGCGCTCCAGCTCTATAGGTTATGTCGGGTGCTGTTCTGATGATACAATTTGTGAACAGCAAAATGGCTTGCTGAACAAAATTACTCATTAGGTTATAGCCCGTTAACTACCCGTTTTTTCTGACAAAATGTTTGTATAATTCAGATAGGTAAATACATACCTACCGCCTGGCGAGGACCAGAATGCCCAACCTATTTTAGTATCTCAACAAATTCAAATTAACACCCTTCTGGGATCCCTAATACCTATACATAAAGCTGATCACACCACTAACTTCCTTTTGAAGTGACCACACACCATTTGTAACAATCAAAGCACGCGTTACGCAGCCCTAGATTCAACGGACACAATATGATTTTCCGCCTATCACCTCCCTTACGTCCGATGGGCTCACTCACATGTCCCTGTGGGTAAATTGTTGAATGCACACGGCCCTTCGTGACCTACCTGTGGAATATGCCGCACGTCCCTTTGACCTCATTTAACGTTCGCACTTTGCAGTGATATTTCTCTTTTATTGTTGAATTCGCGATATAAAGAAACCGGTTCTTAAACTCGCATTTGGTTATTGTTGGAACTTGACTTCTTGATTTAGACATTTAACACTATAATTTCTTAATACTAGGCTTGAAATGTCAACTACAGTCCAGGATGGAGGGGTCAAATAATAAAAAATTTAATAAAAAAAATCAAGTAAATTCTTAAAATTAAGACCGAATTATTGTGATAGAAAATTATGTGTAGAAATTCGTGAAGATCATATCTTAGCTCCTCCTGTACGCTAAAACTTTCAATATGCATACAGAAACTTGTAGAAACATTTCTAACTTTCAATAGTGTTGTATTTATGTGATGTACATTAGTGTTTCTTGTGTCACTAATGTTGTCTGGGTGTTATTATCTATTTAAGTAAGTATTTAGAAATATTTAGGTATGTTTATCAGTCTCTACCCATAGTACAAGCTCTGCTTAGTTTTGGGTCAGATGATCTTGGTGTGAATTGTCCCAGATAGTTATTTATTTATATTCATAGTGTAATTTGATGTTAACTAAGTGAATTTCAGGTATTTATTGCATTCATGGGAATTTATTACAGTAATACTAATGAACTTGCTGACATCAAATACTATGTTGCTGTCCAAGTTCCATTATCAGATTATTTTGAATAGTTCAATAACTGAAACTGGAAACTGCAAACATGTCTGGTGTCTGTGTTGATTAACAAGTAAAATTATTGACACGGTCCTTAACAAAATGGTTTTATGACATAATTCGTGGATTATTCTGCGGCGCATTATTATCAGTTCATAAGGCTCGTCCCCAACTTGTTTAACAGAGCGGCGGCGACCCCCTAATCTTAACCTAATTCAGCGTCCAACCCTCGTTGATGGTTGCTTGCATTGGCGCTTTTATTAGGTAATACGACTTTTATGTCCCAGCTTCAGTCATGTATTACTTGGTTTTTTATTTAACTTAATTGAAATTCCAGAGCCCCGTGAAGAGGCACAAATCATGTCGCATAATTAGATCACGGACTAGTATCCGCACTAGTGTGATCACAAAAATTAACTAAATTCTAGAAAACCTTGTATTTCGGGCAGAGGGCTCCCAACATTCGCCCACCGAGGCGTAAGTTCAATTGTAAATCGACTTATTTATGACGAATTTCCACTTAACCCTCATAGTAGGGAGTATAAGTGGTAAAAAATATTTTTAAGCGGTCCAGATCAAAAGACATTAAGGTCAGCAAAACTCAACCTAACTGTTGAACATTTATTTATGTCATGGTATTTATTGCTGGCTCAACGCCTTCACTTGATAAGCTTACTAGATGAACAACATTATCCGCAGTTAGCTCCTCATTGACGACACGATTGGCGTAGTGCGCTGTAGCACGGTTTCTCTCTTTACCTTGCGTAGTGCCCCGGGTTCGATTCCCGGTCAAGTCAATCCAGGAAACGATCTTTTTAAATTGGTTGTGTCTGGGTGTGCTGGGAGACGCCCTTGGCCGATTTCGCTGTCTGGTATCTCGAAACACAGGGATATTTATCCCTACTTCGAGACCTTCGAGTGGTGTGTTGTCTGGCGCTGATTAATTTATTGTTTTAAATAACATTTTCATTGTTAAATCGTGTTGCTAGCCAATGTGGCCTGTTTATCGGGCGATTTGTTGGCATGACGAGCTGATGAAACTCGTTACCTACTTCTTTATTCAATTTTCCGGTAAGCCCGAGTATCACTCCCCACGCTTTTGGCAACACAAGGGGATCGTTGCATTTGCCAGTTCTAAATAACACTAAGATAGTGCTCTTAATACCCAGTTTCCGGGGAATCCGGGCAGTCTCAGTCTTTATTTACACATCGTTTCAACTGAAGTTAATTAAGTTAGTTTTTCAGTGTCAACTTTGCGTTGACTTTCTTCTTTCAGTCACTTAATTTTTACAACATAATAAATGCCCAACTCCTTACCAATGAAATGACAACTATATCACTTTTTCTCATCAGAATAAGGATAAAGATCTCTGACAATTTTGTTAACAACCTCTTTGAAATTCATGTATTCGGAATAAAACATGCTAATTTATTTCAGTATGGTTGAGGAAACAAAATTTTACTCGAATAAATTAGCACAAGGAGCAAATTCGCCCCGCACCATAATGTTAAAAAAGTGCCCTAAGCTATAATGTTGTTTTTAAAAATTCGGAGGCTGTGGAACGGCGATGAAAATTGCATGGCGGCGGCTGTGGGTCACAGGGAGAGGGGTCGGGGTGCCAAATATTTACGGCGGTAGGTCCATGCCGGAACCATCGCCGGACTCGCATTTTTCGTGCGCGGTCAACTTTCATTCACTCTCTGAAAGCTGTGTTACTCTGTGTTGCTATGCGGATACTGGCCTCACAGTGCTCTGTCGTTAAATCCAGTACTGGTGCACCGGCGCGGCGCTATGTAGATATTATCGTGCACTCTGGGAAGTGTTTTACTGTATCTGAGCCGGAATATAATCATTCTTAATATCTCTATCGCATTTCGGATAATCGCGATGTATCGCGCTGTAATTAATTTTTGTTCCATAAAACCAAAGTTACAAAATGTTATCAGTTTTTAATTGGATAGGGAAAGCTTCTTGCAATTTCTACACCTTCAACCTATGCGCTAGACTTAATTGGCGATCCAAATGGCATGTCTGCTGCGCTGATAACGGTTGGTGTCTCACAGTCAACCAGTTATCCCCATGTCTGCGAGTGAAGTCTTGCCGCTCCGGCCGGTGAATGGTCACCTTTCACCGACACACTGTCTAGACGACTTCGTTTCGACTTGTGAATGAATTTTACATCGGAATGCGGAACAGCAATTCATTGTGCCCCACCAAAATGTTGGTGCGCTTTGCGAGTGAAATCTCGAACGTTTAGCGAGTCGAGTTCTCGGAAGGCGCCCTCGAAAACTTGGGAAAGCGAATTAATTCAAGTTGAAACTTAACAAGAGAGTTTATTATTAAAATATTAGATACGAGTATCATTTGTTCAGTGCGCTCGTTCAAACACAGGGATAATGCGTGGGTAGGCCTGTGTGGGTATTCAGGTACCCTATGCGAATGGTTAAGATTTCTCCGACAAGTAGTGGCTCGAAACCATTATTCCTGTAGCCACGATTTCCTTGCGCACAAAAATTAGCATTTTAATTGGAAGAAGTCGCGCTTACAGATCATAAGCGTGCTTTGTTGTAGACACAAAACCCCATTGTGCCCCTGGTGATTGAGCTAGCAACTCAAACTTACAGATAAAACCATATAATTACTTAAACTTTCACTCAATTGTTGCTTTAATTGGAAAATTATTGAAATTATAAAGTAAGTTCTACAAATTGAGCATTATAATAGCGTATTATTTGTGGTGGTTTCCGCCTATCAACAGTTTTGGAAGGAAAATAAAAACTAATTTATATTAGTCACGAATTTGTCGGAGTGTGACGCGTCAGCCCTAAAGTGCCTCTTGGGTCATCGACCGGCAGTGAAGGTTTTTGCACGTCCAACGGTGCTGTTATTTTAATAATTGAATGAGTATGGAAAAGCAACGTCACAGACATTCGTTCATTCAACGGTATGTCGATTGTATGGAGCTACATATTATGTTAACTTATTATGTTCAATACCATCTTATGAAAGTGGAAACGGTTTTGAGCTGGACCAATTATTTTGTCTTTGTGTTTAATATGTTTTAACTAAACTTTGCAATGGGATTCCTTTTTTTAACTTTAAACTCAATTACTTTTAAACACAAACCCACAATGACTGTCATAGTGAAGTTTTGTATCTTATCTTTTATTTAAAATTAACCGAGCTTGTAATATGTGGCCTTCGCGTTCGTGTGTTCGTTGCCCTTTAACTTCCTGTTCAGAAGTACTTACGTAGGATAGGTACTTGCTATCTGCGGTGAACAGCGATGTAAATCGGTAGCATACTCTCTGACTTGTGTGTGACCCTAATATAATAAATTATTGAAGTTATTCTTGACTGTTGGGTTAATACAAGTTGGTGTCTAGATAGAATTAGACATCTTAATAAAAAAAACTTTATTTGTTAGAAATAACAAAGTTTAGTTTAAATTTAAATTTAGATTCAGTTAAATGTTATGATTTGTTGTACAATAAAGTATATTTATTTTATTTATGTATCTTATCTTAGGTTGGCAGCAATCTTATCTGATCTTAGGTTTAGATAATCCTTTAACAAATTTCCTTTGGATTACTATTGTAGAGATGCTTGATATCCTAGTTGGATCAAAAAATTATACCATATTGCTACATTTTACTAGATATAATATGTGTTTTGATTGCTTACGGCTTATTACAATATGTTCAAGAGTTAAATCACAATAAGTAATCTTCTTATCAAGTTGATTCAAATCACGTAATTGCATTTTTTCATCGAAGCTATTTAATCGGCACCTAATCCATCTACTGTCTGGAAAACCCGTAATCTGCCGATTGTTAAGGATTAACGTTTGTGAGATTGACGTCGGATTCGGAGGTTCCATGGTTCGCATCCCCACCGGGCCCCGCGTCGTTGACCGGAGGTTTTTGCACACCTAGCCGCCACCAGTCTCGGTAACTAGACCATTTGTGAGTCTGCAACGTTTGTTGAACAAAGACATTTTGTTTGGGATTCAGCTGGCTAGCAATTGATGTTGAGTTGAGTGACGTCACACTGCGGAGATCTCGAAATAAAAGCTTTTTGTCTGTTGTTGTCTGAAGCAGAAGGGATGGCAATGACTGGATGTTTTATTGTTAAACCTAAATATTATTTTGACAACATTTTCACCTTATTATGGCAACCAGAATTTTAGATAGATATCCTACTCTTTTGCTGATGCCATTTCAGATTTTTTAAATTTTCACTGCCATTCAAATCCAGTTACACAATTGAACCAGCCAAAAATAAATCCTTGAAGGAGTTTAAATGGAAGTTAATTAATAATTTCATTGACTATGGTTTATCAGTAATTTATTTGAAGGGCAAATTAGTTTTGAATTTACCATAATGACTATGAATACGCGTATCCAAATACGTTACCTAAGTATTATTAAAATAACTTTAGTACCTAGATTGCTTAAAATAAAATAAAAAGTTACCAAAATTACGGTTACAGTCCGCGATTCGTTTTTTACAATTCCTAACTTTAATACATGTAAGCTTTTGTGCACTAGTTAGCTTAAGTAGATGTAATAACACTAATAAACATAGTATGATGTGTTTTCATCATAATTAACAAGACGTCCACTGCTGGACATAGACTTCCCCAATCTCCAGAGAAGCTGGTTACCAGGTCTCGCGTCCACCAATGCGTTACCCATGAAGTGGCCTTCGTTCCAGTTTTTGCCGTTCCAACGGTCTACAGTGGCGGTTGCTTTGCCTTGTTTTTTTACTTTGAAGTTATTATAACTGACAGCCCGATTGCACAAACTTAAGAAACCCATTAACTGACAGTGTGGTGTGACTCAAAGCTAACGCGCATCATGGAATGGCAATAGTATGTACAGTTTTTAACTTCTATCTTATCCTACGGATTCTATGTATTCCATAACAGACAATGATTGTTTTTAAAGACTGTTCGACTTGGGTCCTGAGTTTAATATCCACCTGGGGCAAAGTGTGTTTTGGGTTTTGCGAACATAGTCCACTGTTATCGTCACCAATCCACTTGCAAGCTGATTATGTCATTGTAGAGAAAACTTCACTTTCAGTGCTGAAATGTTAGGTTAGGATTTGTTTGATTTACATATACAACGCCTTTAAATCCAAAGCCCTACTATGCGTCTTTCCATAATACGCTTGAATAAAATGGAATAGTTACATATTTTACATAATAATTATGCAATATTGTTAAACTAATTATTCAAATGAAACCCGATAAAATGCAAAAGGGGTTAGTTAGTTGCATTCCGCTGTTGCTATCGTCGTGAATGTAATAATTCTCTGTTTACATTATTAGCGATACACGAGACGCTATCGTGCGCGGACGGTGGTAGGTATCTGGTGATAACGGCGCGGGCGCGGTGTTTTCGCGCGGGAACCGCGGCCGCCGCGCGCCGAGGCCCCCCGGGTTAACGGCCAGACAGGCGGGCGGCCGGCCGTTAAACTTGCCGCGGACCCAACCTGGCCTCGCGGGCCCCACACAACGACAATACCACCTCTCACACTACGCAACGTACTTGTAACTCGTACAATTTTATTGCCCTGACAACAAATTATTGTTTACTCTAATCCGAATAGTTATTGATAAAATTGCAGTATCGATTTTTATCGCTTCTATCGATCATTTTGAAACAGTCACTTCAAACGCTTTATCAACGTTACCTACATGTGTAAAATTTCTAGAATTCTGTGGCGCCAATATTGGCGTCACCAGTGATAAAATCGTGCTCTTATCAAGTGTGGAATGTGTTGGTCATTATGCAGTTGTTCGATTTCTCGGTAAAAGTTTATTATTTGCTAATCCTCCCTCCACATATCGGTTTTTAAATGTGTCAAAAAGATTTAAACCGGCTTCGCTTTTTAAATTGACTTTTAAGGTCGCATTCAAATGCCCCCGATTGTATTTTCTTCTCGGGCCAAGGCGATGCAAATGGGGCCTCGGCAACTTCCCTGTGTGTTTATGCGGTGACCCGACCGTCCCTGTCACTATGAAAATCTACTAGATGCATTATTCTTCTGCCTAAGTGCTTAATAGAAAACCTGCTGAATAATTCACCTTTTGAAGATGGCTAATAAAAGCGTGCTCGACAAGATGGTGGCGGTCGATATGTAAAGAGATGAGATCTAGGCATAATATCCTGGTGAGATTGTTTACGTTGCGGCTCTCGTTCGGATTGCGCCGTGGTAGTTTGCCCGGAGCTCAAACTCAGTTTCAGACGGGTAGGGAGCACACTGGTGGTGAGCGGACGTCTGCGTCCTCAGTGCTTTTTCATTCTTTGTTTGCACCAGGGATTTGCATACAATCGGAGAAATTGCGTGGCTGGCAGCAAGCGGGAAAAAGGGGATTATGTAGTTTATGCATATGACTGTAACAATTGCGCGTTCTATATCTATCTTAGTTCTTAAAGTGAACGACGATGTCGAATGTTCATTCACAGTTTATAAACGCTTGCATAGGCAGGTGTATTCCTTACTCACAGAACAGGTGTTACTAACTCAAACGTACTTTTAAGAATGCTTAGTCCAGTACTGGTTACTGCGTATTTATGCAAACTGATAAGCTCACGACACTAGCATGACGAAATCGTGTACCTTGTATCAAATCGTTCACCCATAATCTGCGTCTCGATCGGTCAGTGCAGAGTTTACCAGTGTTTGTCATCTGAATCACGTGGCCTTCCAATCGGTTATACCAGCGGACGCTGGTTTAGCGCGTTAGTTGTGTCGGACTGTCCGCGCGGGCATACCGTCCTTATCGGCGCGAACTCAGTACGCATCAACATCGCCACGTGTTTAAACATTGTTTCACAACAATAACACGCCGCCGGTGACGCGCGCAAGGACGCGCCGGAGACGACGCGGACTTCACGCGTACAAACCGATTGATTGTCTAACGTTTTATGCGCATCGAACCTAAAAACAACGTCTAGCCTTAGCCAAGTCAGACGCTTAAAAAACTTGAAGAGGTTTGAACAACCGCAACATGAATTCTATCGATGCACGGACGCTACAAGTGTTTCTTTGTTTTATTAATCGACTATCCTGCTTGTGTGGTCTTCATTCTTTTGTTTTAAGACAAAACAATTGTGTTCAGAGATAGTGTTTTTAAATATTTATTAATTAGTGTTGTTGTTAAGTGATGTCTGTTACCCAGTCGGAAGGCGGGCAGGGCGACAGTAAGTTGCTGTTATCGATTGTTAATTTTTCTCAAACTGGTTTCCAAGTAGCTTCACCAGCAGCAATGCGTCAAGGAGACCGTCTTAATGGATTCCTCGAACTCTCGGTCAGAGAATTGCGCAGTTACATCGTACAACGATCGCTCTTAGGTACATTTTACTTAAACTTCATGCCGTGGTTCCGTTCTGACCTTGTGCCGGATACTAAAAAGACATTCCAGGGGTAAAACACAAAAAAGTTACCACACAAAGTTCTGGCATTGCTTATTTTATTTATGAAATTGAATCCACAACAAGAAATCTATGTTTATTCTATGAAGTTTATGACTAAATAAACCCGAGCTACGATGACAAATATGACAATGTAAGCATGACGGCTCTTCTTGGCCGTAACAGTCTCATCATCGTCACGATTTTATTAGTCAGTTCCTCAATCTACTAACTTGTACAGTTGTACTGTGACTGACTTGTTGTAGTACAGCAAGTCACGTCTGATTCCTGAAATCAACATAAATGAATGACTTGGAATGAAAACTATTCACTTCAAACGATGATTTCAAGTTCAACGCCTATATTTGGAATATGATTTATTTAAGCAATTAATTTGTCTGAGCATCGCGACTACTTTTTGTCAAGCTATTTATAGAATGGTAGCGTCATTGTTTCTGAGCAACGTCAGGTTAACGATCGTCCTTTAGTCAAAATAAACGTATTACGTTAACTTTCCTAAAATATTCATAAATCAACCCCTACTAATAAACAGGTTGAATAATTACAAGAAACGCATGCGAAGATTTTTAATACCTGAATGATTTCTAAAACGATTCTCCACGTTGAGCACCGTTCAAACTGTAGCTGTCCCGTAATATGTCAGTAGAAATCTGGTCAAACACGGCCATGCATACACCAAAAACTGCATTGCGGTTCGTAAACAGCGCGCGTATCTTGCACCTCCCACGTCAATCTACCGACAACTAGTCACATTCCTCTCATAGCTGACTCAGGTTGTCGGCCGGACTGCGGCTAGTCGGAGCGGCTTGCTGACGTAGGAACGCGCCGAGACGCGTTAGGGTCTCAAGACTCCGTCAAGTCTGCGGCCGCGACGCGAAATTTTAAGTTTCGAACGCCAACGGTTTTCTTTTGGTCAACTTCTAAGCTGTTAATGATTTAAAAAAAAACTAATAATTTGTACTTACCTATTACTTCGATTATTTATGGAATAACTCTGTAGTTTATTGGGATTTCGGAAGCTCAAATCGCTTTAGCGGTAACATTTAGAGTCCGGCCCGACTCTTTGACCAAGTTGTTTTAAGTAGGTTGTTTGAATCATTTCTAAATTTAATAAACGTAAATAACTATTCCAGAAACGCATCTCTTTGTCTACTTCTGTGATTCAGAGTTCATCTTACGGTAATTTAATGACAGTAGAGATTTAAACAAAGACTTTAAATCGAGATATGATGGCAAGAGACTAGCTACGTAGTTCCATTTTCGGCATTGTTTCGAGGACTATAAAAACAAATGCTACAAGCACATGCGTAACTTCGGATATCGATATTTCTTATATTAGGGAGTTTAAAAATAGATTCTTATTGAGGACACCATTTAAGTTCCAGATGCTTGTGTTTACGTTCGAATACAAACTTATCCTTTCCTATTTTGGGAACTTATTCATTGTATTATTGTAGGTGTCTTGGACTTAAAAAGAAAAGTTCGATGTATAAAACAATTTTAGGGTATGAGTAAGTAAAACCATAATTTTGGGCCCAACTAGTTTTAAAATCAAACCTTAAACTTAACTGATCATTCAATAAATTTAAGAGCTATGCTCTTGCCGGTGGAGCAACCATTTTTCTTCTCGGGATTTTGCCTACACCTTCCTTCAGTTCTTTACAACGTCATGACGTCCTACCTCTTCCTTGACTTGTGTTATGCGATTCCACCTTGCCTCACTCGTCCTCTATTTTATTTTATTTTACCCTAATAGAGGGTTAGTCTAATACTAAAACATAAGTGAATATTACGAATTGATATGAAAACTACATGAACAGCTTTACGTTTTACTGGTAGACCTTTAAGAGGCCACCGCATGATGAATTTATTTCGACGACTCGATTCATCGAAATTCTGTGCAACTGAATCGGTAAAGATCATCATTTAAAACAGAATCTGAATCTAAATTGACTCATATTATGGTCTAGACACGCACTTGCCTGCTTTTTGTTATTGAATGGAGCTTGTTAGAAATTTGTAGTGAAGATCAAAGTGGACTGTAGACCGACAAACAGACAGTGGTTAACCCGTATCCGTTATATAACGTACGGAACTCTTAGAACGTTTATAATGCTAATAGGCGGATGTGGCCTGATTTTCAATCGGCGTCGTGCAGTCATACCCTAGTTACCTTAAGCCCATGGTAATAAAGATCAGAATGGATCAAGGAATGTACACTCGTTGGGCAGGCTATTCTTATTTCTTCTGCATAACTCAGTATTGTCCGGATGTTAATCATGTATGTGTGGAGAGTAATGGATTTGGGAATCTGGATATGTTAACCTGTTGTGATCTGGTGAAGTTATTTCTATAGCTTATCAGTTAGGTAGTCATCATAACAGACTGTAGGATGTTATTGAATCCTCAGTTTCTGGAAGCGCTAATCAACGCAAAAATAAGCTTATCAATCTGGGTACATATATTTCGGAGAAACTGACTAACTGACGTATCATCGCACTGCCCCCGAAACTATGTAGGTAGGAACATACAATTTGCAGAGGTCTTCTTTTAATGATGTAAGTGAGCACCAAGTTGGGGTTTAAAAAAGGAGTGTGAAATACTGTTACTAACGAAATTAAAACCGTCGAATCTATTGTCCTAATTTATATTTTAATTAAATTAAAATAGTAATGGATTAAAGGTTTTTTCGAAATTTGTCCCTTGGGTACAACGTAGCCACCAGCAAAGGTTTTTATCATGTTATTTAAAAATCACATCACTTTTACATGCATTAAATCACAAATTAGCTAATTAAAGCTAAATAAAATTTGATCAACCTTCTAAAAACTTTTTCTCTTAATTAATCTATTCGTTTTTTAAGTGACATTTGTCTATGGATTTATTTCAACTTCAGAGTAAGCTTATATAACCGTCACTTTCGTTTTCATTCCATGTTTTATTTACAAAAAAATGTGCAATTTCGAAAGCCGTTACCTCAAGTGGTGAGTATTGCGCTTCAGTTTCACAATAAACTACGCAGTTGCAAGCTCCGCTTGCATGGGTGTGTGGCGATGTGGACATGTGTGCGTGACGATAGCACTGCGCGCGTGTTGTGCGCATGTGCGCTTGTTAGCGAGGCCTTCGCACTTGACGGTTATAGATCTTAGTTTTTCGACATTGTTTGTTTACATGTCTGAAGCTCAGTCCGAGAAAGTAAGTTATAAAATAAAAAGTAAAGTAATTAGCAGATAATCTGCTGGGCTCAGGCCTCCATCGTTGAAATCAAGTCATCGATACATTATAGGTGGTAACGACTCGGGTCATTAACACGCTTTGCAAAACACTTTTCTACCTAGCTAAAAAATACTTTCCTCTACCTAGTGAAATTATTATTCTATTCTAGCATTTGATCCCAGGGGGGCTAGCCAAGAGCAACGCGCCACGACGATTTCTACAATAGAAATCGTTCAAATGTATAGGGATGACATATGCGCCAGTGACAGCTTATGTCATCCCCATACATTTGAACGATTTCTATTGTAGAAATCGTCGTGGCGTGTTGCTCTTGGCTAGCCCCCAAGGTCTACTAGAATTGAAAACAAAATGAAAAAATGACAAATGTTTATTAATGTAACAAGGCAGTTTTAACAATTAGGAGTGGACTGTTTCTAGTAAGTGCAGTAGACCTGTGTCAGAGGGAGCCACTCTTCCGTAGCTTATTTTTACATATAAAACTTTAGTATACTAGAATAACTTAATTTTTTAATGACTTAAAGATTTTAATAACTATTAAAATCTTTCTGTATTCGAGTCTAGCTTTCTTATTACTTAAAAATATTGGCTTAAAATGTAAAACGGCCACAGAATCTATATGTTTTTATCAAGCAATGAAAGCTTAAAGCGCCTAGTTTGAATTACATACATACATACCATCACGCCTTTTTCCCAACGGGGTAGGCAGAGAACACATCTTTCCACTTGCTACGGTCCTGACACACCTCTTGCGCTTCTTCTACTCTCATTAATCCTTTCATACATGCTCGTCGATTATGGGTACTCCTGGCCTGACCTTTTCTTTTTTCTTTTTAGTTCGAATTATCAATGAATTTAAGTTTTTATATATTTTATTTACTCAAGTAGTGATCTGTGCCTTAAGACCGCGCGAAGTGGGTCAAGAAAATAAGAAAGGCAGACCCTGGGACCTCATACACCAGTGTGGGTTCACAACCGGGATAGACCGCACGGATAATGATGATGATGAGTGATTTGTGCCTTAATATACTTTTGTGTAAATCCACACCGTTTAAATCATAATATGTCTTATGAGTTATGACCGCTGTTTTAAATTCTTGCCTGATCCAAAAAGCTGCTTAATAATCTTTTATTATATAAGGTATATAAACAATGAGATATCAACGTCGCGTCATAGTATATCGGGTTAATTTTATTTTATGAAATATTATAATAAGTGACGAGTATCTTGTTGTTTTTGCCTAGGCAAAAAAGTTTTTAAAGTTAGCGAAGTACGTAAAAGTGTACAAGAGTTATTAATTAGAACGAATTTTGAACTCTCGAGACGTTCAACAAACTTTCGCCGAACAAAAGTCAGCGTGACAAACAAGTGAGCCGCTAACATCGCTGTTTTATTATGAAATGTCACTTCGTGCCAGACGGTACATAAATAAGACCGAATTAACTTGTCTGCGACCTCTGGGATTGAACACGGTAAAGTTCACATTTACACCTCGGATTAGAAGCGGGGGACAAGTTTTCTTTGAGCAACGTTGCTACGTAGATAATTAGGTAGTTACTGGGGATTAATTAACCAATGATTTGCAGAATATTCGTCTTATATAACTACGAATGAGATTAACCTTATTATTTAAGGGTATATTTATTACGTTACTTAATTAAGGAATCCATAGATAGAGGTAATTGCGTTAAATAAAACGTCTCAATCGCAACTGAACTAAGATTTCTCTGTGCGATGTGATGATATGTATACTCTCACCATACATTGAAGTAATACTGTATATCATCTCTTCTTCAGTCTATTATTTATTCAGTTTCTGTTTAACTGAATCCGCAAACTTTGATAGGCATAGATATCCAATATAATCATTTATAGGCTTCGGTGACAGTTCTTGAAGGCATTACTATAGCACATTAATATAACACATCATTGTAATAATATAAATTACGTTTATAAATTACATATAACACTCACTCAATTAAAATTAAACAAACATTTAGGTATTGATTCATGAATGAAACCGCCTTATCGTGTAACCTACCTACATACCATTTTATAAGGTCATCATGAGATAGTGGGTGGACTTTGCTCGTCAATTAATAACAGAAGCGAAAAGGTACATTCACTCAAGTTCGATTTTCATTGCCTGCCACGGTTAAAAAGTATGATAGATAAGGGATGAATTTCGTAAATCGTGATTTTTTCTAACTGTGTAGTTATAGAAAAACCCGCTGAACTTCCCAGCACATAAGCAATACAGTGACGATAAAAAATAGTCAAATTCTAAATTCAGCTACTTACTCGTAGTAACAAAACCTGAGAACTTGAAGCTACCCCGCGGATGGTTGCTATGCGAAAACTTGTCGATCTACCATAGTACTTACGGAGTTGTTCCTATGTATTCCTTTCAAACAGGCTGAGAGTGCTACGGGCTACCAACTAGATGTAAAGTTGCTTCCAGATAAAGTATTAGGTACACAAAACCGCTACCACAAACTAAAGTTTAAACATGAATATGAGATGAAAACAAAACTCTGACTTGTTTACCAATTAAAGATAACATGTTAAAAGATATCTTAATTTTGTTTCTGATATCATTAATATAATGATGACGTAAATGTTAGTCATTAATATATGAATGACTCATACAGTTGAAATGAACACATTACAAACAGAACAGTGATGTGTGGGTGACCGGTGAAAAAGTTGGTTCATACGGTCATTTAGACCATCTTGACATCAACTGGTTTAACACATCCATCTCGTAATAGCCAGTCTCCTCTCCTAATAATTATAAGTTCACAACTTGTTAACGTGTGTTAACGATAACTTTGGTTAATAAACTTCATAATTTTTTCTCGAGTTTGATATTTAGACAATGTAGTTTGTTTCGTTACGCAAATGTAAATTGAAATGTTTAATGTTATTAAATCGATAACGATTTGAAATAGATAGAAGTTTTCTATAATATTCGATATTTAAGACACCCTTCAGTATTTAAGAATAAAACTTCGTTACATGAAACCCTAGCTTTATGTCTCTTCCTCCTTATGTCAAGCTCTTTCAGACTACTCTAGAAATTTCTTCCTACCGACATCCAAAATTTTACCTCCAAACTTAAACCTGCAGAGGTTGCGTTGTGCGAGCCTTTTAAGTGAGCCACTGATGTTAAGGTAGTCGCTTACCTAGAGCATTTTCCTGTAATGTATCATTTCTGATTCGATTTTGAGCATTACAATACAGTACTGCCTCTCTGGCATGCCGAACATTTGCCTGTAATTTGCATTTCAGATTCGATTTTGAGCATTACATTACAACTTCAGGGAAATGGTATCAAAATATTACACATTGTAACAACAAAATTCGCACTGTGATGCACGGTTCTCCTCCCTCACTGATGTACTGCTATAATTTGCAACATTACAGTTTGCGCACTGTAATGTGCGGCTCTACTCCCTCACCGATGTAATGATTGACTCTGTAACGTTGCATTACAGGAAAATGCTCTAGGTGAGGGAGCCCCTTTACGAGTCTCAGTCATTCTAACGACACTTATTAAATGATCAATCATCATCGCCTTTAGTGCGGTGGTGGTGATTTTGAGTTTTACTATTATGTAATTTGCGATTGCAGAAGATGTAGATATATATCTTCTTAGCATTTATCTTCCCCGATTAAGTGAAAATAGCTTTGCAAGAGCTGATAAGGTCTTTCAGACGATAGTATCGACGAATCAGCATAATCCTCATTCATTTTAATTCGGCACGTTATCTATCTTTTACTGACTTTTAATGTTTTGTTTCAGTGGGCGTGGTCGGAGGCGCAATGCCGGAGGCCGGCGGCGAGAGGCGGCACGTGCCTCTCTACGGGAGGCTGGTGGCCGAAGAGCAGCTGGCCTCGATGAGCGCCCCCTCCGACATTCAGGTGAGCTCCAAAGAGCACACCGACCGAGCTTTCTGCCGCTACTGTGCCCCTAAGGTAAATGATGCACGAGGCAGTTTCCTGGGCCGACGCGGTGACAACTAACTCCTAACTTTAAAGCAGACACGTAGGTGGATGACTTGACACAGGGTGTTGAGATTCGATTATCGGTAATGGGGTTACATGGTCATATTGGACGTTAGTGTGGGAGGTGACGTTCGCAAGATCGAGTGAGGCGGTTTTGGAGCTTCTTTAGCTTCAATGAGTCATTGTGGTCGAGATGTAGTCAATTTTATAGATAATAATTATCAGTGAGAACGAAATACAGGATCCAATAGATGATGTGAAAGCAGATGCTTCACTTAATCATTCAAAACAGATCTGATCGCATCACAAATTGCGCGACATTCAAGTTTTAAAATAAATGTGTTCACTATACTATTTGGTTGTTTTGGCTATTTTTGAGAATAATCTGTCTCACTCATGATTGACTACCGACCGACCGATCACAACAAAGGGAGTCCGATACATGATTCTTCTGACTTATTCTGGGAGGCAAAAATAATTGTTTAGTTTCATATCTTAGTAAAAATCTTTAATATTTGCGTGTTGGCTAGATTACGACTAGACACAATGTCTAAGAAAAGTCAGGACTCATTACGACCAAATAGAGACCGTGACAATGTTGTAACTCACGGGTACTTCTGAAATAAATGTAATGTAATAAAGTTTGAAAAGAAACAATAAATTACGAAATAGCCCGCATAAAATATTAATAGAAATGACACAACATTAAATTTACCATAATCAGCCATAATAAGACGTCAGCTGTTAAAGATTCATCACACATTCACATACCATAGTAGTTATCAATACACGTCTGTCTCGGCAAGCGGGTTCACGAGCGTAAAACGCTCCATTTGACGCTGCTGCCCGGTACATTGAATCAGAAAAATAACATATACAAATTCTTGCAACGACAAGAGTTAATTTAACTTTAAAATCGAAACTTATCAGCATTTGCATATCAACTTGATTACTAGTGCCTTGAATTAGATAACTCGTTATCTAACATAGAAACAGTCTCCTCTCTATCTCGTCCATTTAACTAGAATACGGTTAGAATGCAAACAACTGCAAAAGTTAAGAACGTTCAATTAAAAGAAAGCTCGAAGCTCTAGTTGTCTTTACTGCGTGCGCCACACCTATTGTTTTATTAAGGGTACCATTACCAACCCGCGTCTGGACATTACGCAAAGTAAATAAATTAGACCGTAAAGTGTCACTAATTAACCACTCACTACAACTTACGTCTCTTTCGTTAGGGATCTAAGGGCCACTGTCCAAGAAGGTGCAGTTTGCCACTCGTATTTGTCCTAACACACTCACTGTACTCCCGCTCGCACTACAAACAAAACTCAATCAACGGAGCGGCAACGTTTCACTCGCGTCGCTGCATGCATTTGTAGCAAGCAGCAAGCGGGCGTACAGCAAGCTTATTATGACGAATTCACATCTTCCCTAAAACGGACGGCCCTTTCTAAGGCAGCAGGTCAGATGCTATTTCAGTTACTACTTCGGGTGAAATTAGATCCACGTAGTGTCCGCTTTTGAATTGCATGCCTAATGCCTGGTTCATTTTAGGACCACTCGTTTTAGCTCTATGTTCTAGATTCTGGAAGTATATTTTAGAGTATATTGGCAGATCTCTATTTTAGAACACGTGAACCGGGCCTGAAAAACGCGAATTATCGGCATCACCATTAAATCATACCAATAGATACTTTGTTATCGCAATGTATGGAGGCTTTTGTGCAGTCATACACAATTTTACGACGATTAATGTATACTGTACATTGATATTTGATTCTATACTATATTGTGTATGATAATACATTCAAATGATCTCGAGGGATGGTGTCGGGCGCGTATTAGGAATACGTTCTACGATAGATTCTGGAGTTACGGATATTTAAATTTTTTGCTATCACAAGTGTCTCATGTGTCAGATTGTCACCGCATATGTGTATCTGACTTTAAAAACGTTCAATAACTTTGGTTGTACTCGTTGGAACCCCGCAGCACACATCTACTAGTGTTACTTAGTGTCACTGTCCGCGGAAGCGTAGTTGCATAGATGTGTATCCGCCATGAAGCCCGAAATACTCGTACACATGCATGCGGCGGGCATGCGGGCACGTCGCAGCAAAAACTAATCTTATGAAGTAAAATCTGCAGTATTACAACATTTTACACTATTTGATTGGCTTCTGCTGTGAGGTTCCTGCTACTGTGTATTTCGTTCGGGCTTAATAAACTTGCTGTGCCCCCGGTTACTGCTCACATAGAAAACAGCAGCAGTAGAGCGGCAGCCTCGCTGCATGCAATTTGTATTAAGCGACGAGCAAGTGTATTACGCGTCTATACAGCTACACAACGTGGACAGTGGTGCTTACCAATCATTACAATGAATGCTAGCGCTACTGTATACTTTATAAACAAACTGTCTCGTGTTTCACTTATCGGCCCTGCATACTCGCTTGCTTTTTTAGCTTTATCTTACCTACGATTATAATTTATGCTTGAAACAATATAACTGAATTCCTCAAGGGTATAAATTTTTTGCAGTTAAACAATCGCCACATTGTTGTCAGTCGAATACCTAAATGCTGAAACGCAGCTTAAAGTTGAAGGCAATTCTGACATCTCTACTGAGAAATGAGAGGAACAGCTTACATCTAAGAGCTGCTTAACGGATGTCGTGTTAGAATTAAGGCGATGAAAGCTATTGTGATAATAATAGGTTACATACGAAAACCCCTCATATGACGCTATTTTACTATAGGTTGGCGTCTTACAGTACTTGAAACTAACCTATTTTCTCACTTACCCAGGCTATGCAGGCACGAATACCACACCACTTTCGGGACCCCTCCACTGCGCCGCTTAGGAAACTCAGCGTAGACCTCATCAAAACGTATAAACACATAAACGAGGTAAGTTTTAATTTGTATAATCGCTTTATAAGAAACGATCATTGAAATAAGTAACTTACATTTCTGAAATGTCAGTAACGATAAACGTAATTAAATCGACTCTTATCTTGACGCCTCCGATTCGGAACAATCGATCATAGCATCGAATAACACCCGATTGTTCGAGTCATCCGGAATTAACCAGTGTCATCTGCTGCCTCTGCTGGTATCAATTTGCTTCATTCATATGCGACCGCCGTTGATCCGCGTGGGGGGCGATTAAACTTCAAGTACTTTAATTATTGTTTACGTGTCCCTTGCGATTTAAATCGAGTGTGGTTTTAAATTTGGTTCATATTCGGTTTTACCAGGCGTTAAAGCATTGCAAGTGTTCCGTTGACACTGCCTCTGACTAACTCGTCTAAAAAAAAGTTATGCTATGTTCTTCTTCAAAACTTCTCAGTGCTAAAATCATGATCATTGCTTAGCGTTAACGACGCTCTTGGCACTGAAGAGTATTTTGTTTCTTCCAGTAACGAAGTTTCCTTGTTTTCTTTGGCAGTACTGCAAGTACCATTCTCTAAAGAATGAATAACTATAATAGAGGTAATTAGATAGAAATAATTAAATCGAAACTATTACAAAATAAAAAATAAGTTTCAACACCGTCATTTCATAAAACATTTAACACGATTTCTGTGAATTGCGTTAAAAGCATGTGTCGGTGGTATCAGGTCGCGTTTTAATACAGCTTCGCAACGTCAACATTAAAAGCATGGTGGGTGTACAATGGTGCCCACAGCGACCTTTCCAATAACCGTGGGCGCACCGTTGCTAGGAGGCGGTCGTCCGCGTAGGCGCAAATTTATGGCATCGCAATAAAAAAAACTCAATGAACTAGCGAATGTACTACTCAATGAAAAATTTGACCGTGTTAATACTGCGACCCACATATTATGATTCCGAACCGAGCGGCCAAATCAAATAATAACATTTCTGCGAAGCTCACTCGCGTCACAATGGCCTATAAAGTGACGACGATGCATTTAAATATACTTGCTTCATATTATTGTAAAATTTTAAGAAATACGTAGGATATTTGCTGTAATTTGAGGCTGAAGAATTCTCAAACACACGCCGACATAAAAAAGAAAACAATGTGAAGGGAAATTATAACACACACACCATATATTGGTAAATTTGCTATACAGTACAAGTAATCTGGTCACATTTTCCCCAACTAACTACTCGCATTAGCGGCAGAAATCACAATATACTACAATCATAAATTATGACGTGTCTCGTCATAGCGCCACCGTGAAATCTGCCTCACATATTCAAATTAACAATTGAAGGAATAATAAGTGTTACGTCGTCGTTCTCACGTGATGTTGATGCTTCACTGTAGGTCCGCCTGACCTATTTGACTATAATAAATACAGGTACAGCGAAACAGTTTTCACTGTAGGTTCCACTGCTATCGCGTCACTTTCCTTACACGAGTCGCTTGCGATGACGTCGTCGAGAAAACGCGGAAAACCACTAACAAAGTATTTACGTATACGGTAAACTACTCAATCTTTTGACGCATCACAAGTTTTCTTGGTTTCAGACGTTTTGATATTACCCGCAGAATATATCGCAGTCATTTATTTCACTTTCTCTAAATGTTACCACTTGCTAATGTTTTCTTTTTTACCAAAGCATTTGCACACTTTAATGTTTTCTACACAAAGATAGAACTAGAAAAATTCGACCTGATCCTAGGGGTTCGAATCCCGCTTGAGTCCCCTAGGATCAGGTCGATTTTTTCTAGTTCTATCTTTGCGTAAAAAATGGTGCATTGTTAAATCTCAAAAAACAAAAATTCACTCACATTTTAATGTTGTTTGTTTCAATCATGCCATAATATTTATCTTAAAAAGGTAATGTTTAAAGTGGTTTATACTGATAACATCAAACAAACTTTTATCTAATGTTATTCCAGGTTCGAAAATATACTTCTCTTTGGTTGTTAGGTCGGGGTAATTAATCTCTCAGAGACACGTGGAGCTCCCCTCCACATTGGTTTATTTTTAAACTTCGTATTAATAGAATATTGTCTAATACTATTTGCGTATCGTTCGTGGTCGTTGCCCTATTTGGTGGTATGTTTACATGGCTTTCTGCCAGCGAGTTACCTCTGACGTGTGAGGTGAGTCGGATTATGCACGGAGAGAAAACGAATGACTTGCAACTCGGAATGCTTTTTTATGTTTTTGCAAAAAGAACCCGATGAGTAACTGGCTAGTCATTTTAAGTACATCTCCTTGAGTAATATGCTGATCGGTAGATCAGATCAGAACCGAATTGGATGAAATGTGATTTTCACGGATCTTCTGATGCCAGAAGAACAAGAATCGACCTCTGCTGAGTGTTGAGTATGTTTACTTTAATTTTTTTTCATATAGCCCGTCAAGATGACCTCACTCCACCTGATGGAAAGTGGTCGTGAGGTCCAGATATGAGGTTGATAAGCCCGGTCATTCAAACGAATCACTGGGCTGGCCATCCTCACCTTGAAGGTGGATTTCACACCATGTCGAAAAACTGCTGCTACTTAAAAAGCAGAAATTCGACTTACAGTTTTTTTTTTATACCACGTCACGGTGACAATCAAGCATGCGGACCACCTGATGGCAAGCGGTTACCGCAGCCTATGGACACGTGACACCAGGGGTATCACTCGCGCGTTGTCGACCCTGCAAAAACCTTTTCAAACCCCTCTTGAAGAACTCCATACTATACCTCATCGGGAAAACCTCGACAGGGAGTCCATTCCACAATTTAAGCGTTCTCGGAAGGAAACATCTCTGAAACGGAACTGTATAAGACCATTGCAGATTCAGAGTGTGCGGATGAACGCCCTGTCGGTGGCGAGCGGTGCGGTGGTAAAAAGTAGCCTTGGGCATCATATCAAACAGTTCTTCAGAACAAAACCCGTTGAACATGCGGTAGATCACGCATAGGGAGCACAGATATTGTCAAGTGTCCATATGCTGCACTAACATACACTCGCTTTTTTGCTCACCGTCGCCGTTAATATAGAATATCATCTTTGTTTGATAAATCTGCAGTACAAGGAAATTAATAAGGAAAAGGAACTAACTCCATTAAAAAGTAATAATTTCCCAGGACTAACATTCTACAAGTTACTGTGACATTAAAGTGATAAACTGCTATAACTTGCATAATAAGTTACAACTGTTAAGTATCTGAATACAATAAACGCGACGGTCTCATAATATCAGATTTATTAGTACTCGTATCGATAGGGCGTTTAATTTAAATAACGTCAGTGTCCAATAAAGCAAAATAATGATTGCGATGTTTAATTTATTGTGATCAAAGTACTATGCACTTGTGTTATGCAATGCTTTGGCGCCAGTTGTTGCACCGCCTTTACTTGCACCGTGAATGCAATTGTAATAATTTCTAATTATGAAATCATTGTTGTATTACTTTTGAACAACCAACTAGACAACAAAAAAACGCTCATAGGTAAACTATTGCTATGATTTTGGAGATCGAGTAATACTCGCATCACTTAATTCCTCGTCTGGTATTTCGTCGTTATACCGGAATATTCATCCCTACTTCTAGGACTATGACAAGGGGTGTGTTGTCTAGCGCATATTTATATTGATTTAAATTATTATTTCTAATCACAATCATCATACAGTTTAAAAAATAGAAGATATAATGAAGCCTTAAATTACCAAAGTAAGGCGGTCTACATCGCCTGAAGTTCTGACCAACCAGATTTTATCTCAAACTTTATCATTATAATGTAATTTTAAAAATCTATTGAGAGTATTGGGACTATATCCATTTTATGATTACCTATTATCCTCAAGATAAAATATCATCCCATCAAAGTACATCCAGATGCGAGTCAGTATCAGTGTTGATTCCGTCGTCTATAACTAGCTGTCAACTAAACCACATTGCGGTCGAGACCAGCCGAGTTATTGGTTTCAAATGACCTGATTACGTCATTCCTGACATTCCATCGAGTGACGATAGATTTGCGATGGCGTAAAACGCAAATCGCCTGTTGACAAATTTTTAAGTATTCGTAGATATTATTTGCTGAACAATCGTTACAATAAATAACTAGATTCAATAACTTAGCCACATACGAAGAAAATATTACCAGTATGCCATTTTTGGTTCCTTCTTTAATCACTATGCGCGCTGTACCGAAATCCTTTACAAAAACGTCAACGTGGATTACGCGGACGCTAGCGGCTGTCATTGGTTTACACCATTGGTTCCCAAAGTGGTCCGGGTGGACCCCAAGGGGTCCACGGGAGATTCCACGGGGGTCTATGTTGGCGTCACATTTTTTATCGAGTTTTGGGAGTATGGTAGAAATTTAGCTACAGGTCCACCGTAACCAGCAAAATTTTGAAAGTGATCTATGCGAAAAAAAGTTTGGGAACCTCTGGTTTACACCAATCAGCATGGTAGACATGCTTGTTCACTGACCATTTACATTCATGATGTTGTTATTCCCAAAGAGAAAGAAAGCCTTAGTGGCTAACAAAAAACCACATTGGGAATATTGGGATACCTTTTTCAAAACAGTAGTCTTTTTAATATACCGATGCAAATTCCGCTGAAATCGACAGCTAGCATTGGTTAATGGGATATTCATACCTTTTTAGATTAAACTCGTCAAAGCGGATCATTGGAGAGGTATAGCTGCGGTTTGGTGACGGCTACTAATGAACCTTAGTCTGCTGATGTCAAGCAGCTCTTTATAGCCAAGGCTAGTCTATACTAATATTATAAAGAGGAAATATTTGATTGTTTGTATTGAATAGGCTCCGAAACTAACAGACCGATTTTAAAAATTCTTTCACCAAAATTAAGCTACATTAGCAGGGAGTGACATAGGTTATATTTTATTATGATTGAAAAAAAACATTCAGTGAAAAATAATAGTATAATATGTTAATCAAGTCGGAGAAACGCAGGCGAGATATGCTGCTTTACCGACGCCGCGACGTGCAATAACTTTTGACAGAAAGAAGTCTGTTGAGGCAGCTGGTGTAGTGATAAACCTTACAATCAACTGTTATCTATCCGCCCTAAGGCCTCCGACTAGCCTTAACGACTGACATCTAGAGACTAAGCATAAATCCTAATCATGTATAAACAGGTGCAATGTGTGCACAATAAGCAAGGCTGGTCAAAATAGGACGCTAATGAGTGTGGTGGTAGTGCGTGGCCTAGTTTGAAGTGCAAATGAAGACAGTGCCACGGAATAGTGGAATGTGAGGAGTATCTCATGAGAGAGTAAAGCGGTTAGAGAAAAAGAGAAATTGTGTTTTTTAGGCACGAATAAGGGAGAAGTACAAAATACTTTACAACTTATTAACTAAGTAAGATACTCTAAAGTGCCATTGGCATTAGACGCTGGTCTTAACGGTCGTTAAGCGCAGGGCTCTGAGCAGCTCAACAATAAATGAGTAAATAAAAAAAATTAAAATAGCAACAAGCAACAATTGAATATAACGATTACCTTCTATTTACTTTTAGAAAATGAAATAAATACTCGTACCTCTTGTATTTCATCTTGAACGACGGGTGGGCAAATCATAATTCATAATGTGGCATACGTTTGAATTCTAGAAGGTGTAGCAATACATGCACTAGATTCTGCAGCGACAATGACTAACGTCTGCGCTGTCGCAACCGCCGCCGATGCCAGCTCGATTCGAGTCAAGGAGATCGAAATCTACAGTTCGGTCAACTGTTGCGATTGCCTTATCTCCTATGACGTATATTTATGTATACCTACGTACGATGAAACATTTCATTTATATTTATGGGCTTGCGTCAGATTGATAAAAAATCTTAATTTATTACTTTTTGTTCAAATTTTACTCTAATACTTTATTGTCCCATTCGCATGGGTAAAGATCCTGCCTCTAGCTCTTATGATGCAGGGTTGTTTTTCATTCATGTGTTGCATTTAATAAATAAATAAATAAATATGCGCAAGACAACACACCTCTTGTAATGGTCTCGAAGTAGGGATTAATATCCCTGTGTTACGAGGTACCATACAAGGAAATAAGCCAGGGGCGTCTCCCAGCACACCCAGAGCCGAGTCAATGCAGAAACGATCGTTTCCTGAATTGACCCGACCGGGAATGGAACCCGGGACACTACGGAAATCGAGGCGAGAAACCGTGCTACAGCGCACTACGCCAACCGTGTCGTCAAATTTACAATGGTAGACTAAATTTGAATATATTTATCAGTATCTGACACCCATAGTTCAAGCTCTGCTTAGTTAGGGATTGTGGTCATTCATATTCTACTAGTCGTTAATGTTGATTTTTAATTTATACTTGAAAAAATCTATATGAACAACAAAAGTTTAAAAATACTGCATGTTGGTCGTAATTTTTTAGGGATTCTTATACAATACCGTAAAATGTTCATTTGAAAGAAGTTTCAAGTTCACAACTTTCCATCGATACGATCGTTAAAATATCTCAACCATTATCTGGCATCACGCTTTCGCCCCTGGAATATCGTGTTGATACGAATGGCGGAGCATCAGCTGTTCGAGTTATCTTCGCAATTAATTGCAATATCACCCATTCATAGCGACGGTTAGTTTCACGAGAAAACATTTATGTACTCTCTGGCACGATAGCCGCGGCAGTCGGTGTCGTTTGTGGCTACACTTGGAGCAATTAGTTATTGTTGCTCTTGTGGCCTGGAGTGGCTTCTAACATTCTTCATTAGAATTATCAGACACATTACCTAAGCTACGTCTTTTCTAGCCCAGTCAACGAAGACGAAAAACTTCCAAAAAGGGGAAATAATTCGTGTGAAGGGAATTTCGGCACAAATGTAGTGGTGTTTGAAAAAACATACTCAAAGTGATGGGTGGGGGAACTTTTTAAAGTTTTTCTTAAACAACTCTTAAACGGTGGCTCATAGCAAAAAAAGTTAGGTTCGAAAATGATAAAAGCTGCGAAGAGGAATGCGAATAAGATTACACGGAATACGTTTTATCGGTTCTTTTCCATAATGGGCTCTAACAACAGTGGAGGGGAGCTGTTGCTAACACGTCTTCACGTAATCATAAGCCTCGTACGTGTGCGATTGCTACCATCTGTATCTTGAGGTACCTACGCTTGAGATTAAACTAGCTGTAGTCTTGACGTCAGTTTTGCAGGCAGCCGTCGTCAACGGCGTAGTCATGTGATAAGAGTTACGTGCTACGTACTGCTTGTATGATCACGTGTGCTAGCAAACAGTGTAATGCAAGCGGGCCAACTAAAGTGAGTCAAGGTGAGTCCACGACGTCATGGCGTGGTTGCTACCCGGATTATTGTCGGGCCAGGCGCCGGCTGGGCGGGTGCGGTCTACACCTCATCTAGAACAACGTTCTAGGGCCGTAACTGCCGCCCCCTTTATACATTGGTTAATCAGCTGGAGCTATAAACAGCTAGATGCCTGATGATTACTAACCAACCATCAGTTATTTTTATACAGTTCAGCATTGTCATTAGATATCTCTATTTAGAGTTTTAATACATATTTGCTTTGATGACTTGTCATGATGACCGAGTTTCGTCAGTTTAGGAATACAAACCAGTTTTTTTTTCGATACCTAAAGCTAAACTCTAAATCATATTGCACGTTCAAAACATTGGTTGCATTTGGACTATGACTGCATAATTTTTCCAAGAAATTGCTGTCATAATTGTTTAATTGGTGTACAGAGGCGTTCACATCAACCTTTACACTACCTTATGCTGCTGACATATGACCCATTTTGCTATGATTTGTAAAGGTTGACGTGGCGTGGTGGTACAGAGGCGTCTGTACTATAGAAACAGAATAATAAATGCATTTTAAATAAAATTTTCTTCTTATCGCAAAAGTGTCTGGACAGTTATGGCGAACAGCCCGCAATCAGTTCAACAATAAATTATTTTGCCTGTAAAAATGGTAGCGGCAGTTAAAAGAGTTGTAGCAACGACACAGTTTTGCTGTATCGCACATGGTTCGTAACCGACAGATTGCGTGCGCAAAAACAATGATCGACGTTTGTTACCGAAAGGCCTATTACCGAAAAAAGCGCGCTAAGCACCCAACAATAAAACTATTCGCGGCCTCCCTGAAATATCGTGTCCGGACGAGTGCCGCTATGCGGTGAACGGTAAATGGCTGTAAATACCGGGACGTAGAGAGGTCTACAGTCCCTGGACGACTCACCGATCGGTGCCAAGGTGTCCGACGGTTTACTAATTGCGTGTTAAAATTTACTTGACATCGCTCAACCTTCGCCCGGGGCCGACCTATCCGGACCTCCTTTGTTTCCAATAAGTAGTAACCACAATGAGAGTTCGGAGCTCCTCGGATGCTGGTCGCCGAACACGATTTACTCGGAAACGTTGACGATTATTTCTCAGGCGGTCCTCCGCCTACAACCTTGTCACAGTTAACCCCGATACGGCTGTATTGAAAGTTTCGCGGGAATGGGGACGCAGCATATTGCCGCTTCACTTTGTATAATTACTATATCTTCAGTTGTCGGTATGTTTAATCAGTGAGTCGAAGATGAATCTTCACGGTACATATCTGTTCTCGACTTCTTTGAGTTTTGAATATATAACCAAACATGCATTTATATAATAAACTAAGTTATCGCTGATATATCTCTTATTCCCCTCTTATCTTCTTATTTCCTCTTTAAACTAATATTATAAAGAGGAAAGATTTGATTGTTTTCTTGTTTGTAATGAATAGGCTGCGGAACTACTGAACCGATTTTAAAATTATTTTATAGTTCTTGCATACCACGAGCGCGCGTGAATCTAACGAAATTAAACTTTATTGTTCGGTAATGAGAGCGTCAGCGCGCTCATGAAATGATTATACTGTACCAATATAAGGCTACATTATCAGCGAGTGACATATATTCTATATTTTTTTAGTAAGGGTAAATCTTGACGATGGGAACAGTCTTTGTGTAGGCGAAGCCGCTTTCGGACAGCTAGTCAGCTAGTAAATTATTAAAAAAAACAATTCCTTGTTCTTCTTCTTCTGTTAAAAAAATATTTCAGAAATATGTAAATGGTGCCAACGGTGTTTACAAAAAATGTATGTCGCGCCCATAAGCATGTGATAATAAAGTGTTTCAAGGAGACGATTAAGTAATTTTATGACTGGCTGCACTTATGGACAGTTTAAAATGTTGTTTATAAGCGTTTATGTAAAGTTCATTTTTATGTACATGTAAATGTTACGCAATATTTGTGTGACAATTTAGTATTATTGATAATTAGGCAGAATGGTGCTGATAGTGGTCTTAATACAGGTTGTGTTTAACGATAATCCTCTTCGTTCGTGTAATTGATTTTTCGGAGATTGAGCATCTGACATGCTTGTTTTTCCAGTGTCAACTGGCGAGTATGTTACTTACACTTTAAGGTACCCTCCTAAAAACAGAACCTAATGATTTATATCAAGTTATTGATAGTTCATGCTGCAAGTAACTGTCACCCTTCCACCTTTCAGTAGATTCTAATCCGTACCAGTATTTAACTACTTGACCAACAAGAGAACCTATTAAAAAAACATTACGCAATAACTAATAGTTGTCTGCCCATTTTGTACTACATATTTTCACAATTCTCGTAATCATGAGTACTTCTTAAGGGCTATTACACTCCCGCGCCGGAAATAGAAATCGGGCGAGAACCTCTAATTATACTTTAATTACTATGTAAAAACCAACTTAATAATTATACAAGGTTTGCGTTACGAAAATTGAAATAAATTGTAGGTTTCGCTACCGTGAGGTGATTAAATGCCATGTTGTTAAAACAAATAACACAACACACGGAAGCTAATTATCCAATGAGCGCATGAGCAGAATTCTCGCTGTTGCAGCAATCGTTGAAGGAAGCTAAGATGGGTTAACAATCAAACATGGTTCGATGGCAAATGACATAGCCAGATGTTGGCATTAAAAAAAAGGTTTTTAAATTTTTTTGCGACTGCATAATTTATGTGTTAGGTTGTAGTTGCATACATAAAGTAGTATATAAGTTAAGGTGAGTAATTCACCATTTCCCTGGCTGCTTTAGTGCGTCGCAACGCAATAGGTAGCGGCGACACGTGTCGCCTGTTTTGTTGTGTACCATAGTAAACACTAGCGACACGTGTTCCCGCCCAGTGTTGCGACTGTTGCGAAGTTCTTAAATAAAGCTTCCTGAACAAACAATTAAATAAATATAAATATGCGCCAGACAACACACCTCTTGTAATGGTCTCGAAGTGGGGATTAATATCCCTGTATTACGAGGTACCACACAAGGAAATAGGCCGGGAAACACTGCCCTTGAAACCAAAATCAGGATAATAAATAAATGTCCTACCTACCTGGGAGACCCTACCTACGCCATTATCGTCCGACTTCAAACTAAACAGAAATTGTTGAGCATGGCTATCAAAAATTGATGTACTTGCTTGGAAATTTCTCAATACAAGAGCATCGCAAAAAAACTCCCTTGAACCAACTTAGAGATAAATAAATGAATGTCTGGGTCGTTTGACTAGAAATTAAGCTTGTCCAGTCATGGCTGTCAAATTCTGACATACATATCCTTGAATGTTTTTAAATACATCTTATTTCTTACTTATATATTAATATTATAAATGCAAAAGTTTGTGAGGATGTATGTATGTATGTTTGTTTATTACTCTTTCACGCAGAAACTACTGAACGGATTTAAATGGAACTTTACTGTAATACAACAGAATAACACAATTTATAAAGACACCGCACACATCGGACATCGGAGCCTTCAAGAAGAGAGCGTATTCCCATTTTAAAGGCAAGCAACGCATCGGTGACACCTCTGGTGTTGCTGTTGTCCATGGGCGGACGTGATCACTTTCCATCAGGTGACCTTCCTGCTCGTTTGCTCCCTATTACATAAAAAAAAATTTAATGTATATGTTACAGAAATGAAGTTCAGGCGGGCGAAGCCGCGGGCGGAAAGCTAGGAACTACCTAATAGAATAGACAGTCCTGGGTGGCATCCTATGCCTATCAGACCACAGATGACCGATAAATCATAGTAACTAAATTCCGTTTCCCGAAATTCGCATTTTCCAACAGCTTATATTTCGCTTCCTGAAATGATGTCTTCATTCAATTTCAGAGAAATATAATTTGTCGTGCCAATTAATTTCTAAGTTTGCTGGATATTATTGTGCTCCTGAGTAGCGGTTCATTTAAAATTGTTGGGCTTAAAACAATGGGAAATTTGCCCCTCCGTAACTGTTTTATTGGATTTGTAAGAGGGATTCATTGTTTATTTCTTTCAGTGCTGAGGTTTCTTAATTATTAGCGACTAATGATGACGAGTATTAATTAAGATACTTTATGAGGCTTTACTAACTTTTACACGCAACTTTTCCCGCTTGAATCTCACTTTCCCTTAGTATGCTAGGGCATACTGAAGGAAAGTAAGATTAGTAAATAGGTTTGAGGAATTATCAATTAACATTATTTTCTTACCAACAATGTTACGAGTATATGATTAATTTGCGAGCAACTGATCGATTTCAAATCTGGACTGTGCCAGAATGTTAAGAGTTGAATGACAATTAAAGCTTATGTGTTGTCAGAGATAATCTCTTCGAAGTACTGTTATCTAAATATTTTCGCCGATTATCACAAAATACTACACAGCTATCTGCGATTCTTAAAAAAAAATCCATCTATACATTGCTAATCCGTTTAAAATTGCTAGGAAAGGGAATCCTTTTTTACAAACGCAGTTGACCATTAGTAATTGGATTGTGTCAGGAGTTATTGAGCTCGCTCCCCAACGATAAAGGCGTATATGGACGGAACCACGCAGGACCACGGGTTTTTGTTGCTTTAAAAGATATACGCACACTTCGATTTGTTACATTGGACGTAACACAGGATTAAGGGGATCTCGTACTAACAGCATTCGGGATAAAAATACAGACTGATTTGCTTTCATTAGGGTTGCATCGGCGATATAAAAATGTCATTGATAAATTTAAATGAAAATAAGAAGATCAGTTAATACCTTAAATCCTGGTACCAAATAAATAAAAACAGATTTTATTAAGATCACTTAAAAAATATTATTTTTTGTATTAGGTCTAGATTTACGTGTTATAATTTGCCGAAGGCTGAAGAACATTAGCCAGTGTTGCAATTGCCAGGTATCTTTTTAGAAGAAAATAATTAAATTGGTGGTCATTCACCCATTTCATTACTTCCCTATCTCTTCTTTTTAGGAAGACTATTTTCAAAGTTTCTGCAGCAGACGGTGGCCGACTGACTTACTTTCTTGAAATAGGATTCGGAGACGAAAACGTACTAGAAAATAGGTTTATTCCTTTGCATATTCTACTATCGTGTGGTGGATTAACTGGGTGGGTGAAACGGTTGAATGTAACCGTCCAATCGTGATGAACCCTTAGTTAGAGGATTTCAGCGCGCTGGAATGAGACTGTACTGCTTCGTGCATCCTACGCTTGGACGTTGCTCTTTGCTGGCTGTATGAGCGTTTTTTTTTCGTGCGTATACGGGCGCTTTGGCAAACGCGCGCTACATTCGCGGGTCAAACCAAACGGGCGTACACTGGCTTATTACGTCGTGTTCGCTCAAACCGGTGATGGTGAGTCAGTTTCTATATGCGTTACGCGAGTATGACAACGCGTGTGGCGATAACCACGCTTGTACGCGCCTATGAGCGCTTCCTAAAACAAGCTCATGCGCGTGTATTAAACGCTAGTCTGAAACCGTTTTAAGCTCCTCCTGCTCTGAATCAATCTCAATCCTGACGCTGAATTTCAGGTGATCTCAGTTCGGATTTAGGAGTTTTTAATTTGGCTTGTTTATACCACTGCCAATAAGTATACTTAGCAAGACACAAAACAAGAACAAGCATCGTCACATGTCAATGTTATTTAGTGCAAAAATCGAACCCACAACTTTACGACGATCACTACTAGCCATTGCAGTCAGTAATTTACCTTAGCAGTATTATATCTGCCATTACTGCAACAAACCTCAAATTAATTAGGTTGTTTTTATTTTGCATTCGACTGCTGAATAAGTGTATTGATATCAATTAAAGTAACACTTAACTGGAGAAAACACCGCCTACTGTAAACGTGTCCCATTAAAAACTCCATTACAATAAGTGTCCTCAGAAACTCCGAATTATTCATGCAGTATTCTGTATTCTATGCAAATTCTGAGCCTTCCGATAAGTCCAAATGAATCTTTACAATCAACAGCGAGCACTAAGCAAAATTTACGGCGTCGATTTTACGATGATTACTTAGTTGCTAAATATACGGAAATGTTATCTCGGCGTATCTCACTAATAAAATAAGTCTATTAGTGGCGTTGTAAAAGGGATTGCGCTGCGGCGGTAAGCAGAGAGCCATCCTCGTTTAGTGCCTCTACACTGCGCGTTAATCTCGTTTTTCGCAATTAGTTCGCGGCTGCCTCTATTGCCCACCCCGGTGGGGTAAATTCGCTTCATCTTTTTACTCTTATTTTATATTTTCTTTTTAAAGCAAGTGTTTTTCATGTCGGCCGCGTCTCGGCTTTGTTTCAAAGGGTTTGTAGGATTGCAACTTGCAGCTCTAAATGGTACTAAAACTTTGCACCGTTTTTCCAGCATTGAGTTTCGTATCTGACTCAGTTTACTCCGCATTGATTCCACCTTTCAGAATATTCCGTCAAATTTTCACTTTTACATTTTCGTGCCTGTTCGTTATCGATAAAACTTGAAATCCTTCTTTGACAAGTTTGTGAACTTGCGCCGGAAAGGTGACGAAAAATAATGTTGGGTTCGACGAACTGTTTATTATTCAAACGTGGGTCACCTTTGGGTCGCCGATGTCACCTTGCTTCCGAAACTTAATCGACGACGGTTATCGCATGTGCTCACATTGGCGCTGACTTTCATTCATCATTGTTAACGTTCCTGCGCGTTTGCTTACGGTTTTAATTTATTTTGCCAGACATTGTGAATGAGCGTTATAAAACTTTTTCTTTATAAATCGTTACGCCTGAAGCATCCTTTGACGAGATGGTAATTAGTAGGTACTTAGCAGTCTCGCAGCCGGTGCATGCAAGGTCGTTACCCGTCGAGTGAATCAGATGGTAGACTCTGACTCATGCAACGCCACCGCACCTTGGATTGTTTTATCAGCTGGCTGGACGACTGTTTAATTAAATTCTTAGAATTCATTCACTCGGGCGTTATCAAAACATTTGAGAATGTTTCCGAATTGATTAACTGTAAACTTTCAATCAATCTTGTTTTCGATATGCGATCAAAAAGTGTGATACATATGAAACCAAATCTTATCACTAGCAAGCTCTATTCATACATCGCAGTAGTCTGTGGTGACATAAACAAACAATCGTCGAGGTAAATGATTGCAACAAATTCGTACCCGCACACACACTGGTTTCATCCAGTCGGTGCGAAACACGAAAATAGGTTTGACCTAGCTGCTACGTAATCGCGTGGGATTCCGGATGTGTCACACGGGCTTACCCGGCCGGAAAAAAATTGTTACACACCGCTGTTATTGTCGTAATAAAATGTCGGGGAAATTGCTCATGCGGTAACTAAACTAAAAATTTTAAGCTGGACTGCGTTTTTGGAAAGTGAGGAACTAACATATTATTAACGTCTATGAACGACACATTAACAAGAACATTTCTAATTAACTCACCACCAACAGAATGATTCAATTCCAAAAAAAACCTAGCAGAATTAAATAAATAATCAATTGCATTGTTGAAACGGGCACATGAAAGTCTAGACTCTAGCTAGGTCTAGTGTGAATGCAAGTAAAAGCGGCGCTCGTAATTGTGTTCCTATGTTTTACCTGATGGTATAAAGTAAACTTACTGCATGATAGTTTCATGTAACTGTGAATGGCGAAAAACTTACCACCAACCATTTTGAGAACGTTTCGCAATAGAAAATCGCAAAAATGTTCTCTAGTGAAAGTCGAACTGGAACAGTAAATAAATAAAAATAAATATGCGCCAGACACCACACCTCTTGTAATGGTCTCGAAGTAGGGATTAATATCCCTGTGTTACGAGGTACCACACAAGGAAATAAGTCAGGGGCGTCTCCCAGCACACCCAGACCCGAGTCAATTCAGAAAAGATCGTTTCCTGAATTGACCCGACCGGGAATCGAACCCGGGACACTAGGGAAATCGAGGCGACAGTAATAGGATTAATTGTTATACCGATTTGTTTTATATCGAAATGAAACAACGCAGCCATCATTAATTCTCTTCGGTAGCTGATAACTGGCGTATTTGCGTGTAATTTGTTTATATTTGGCGTGCGAAACATTTTCACGGCTCGTATCTCGACTAAATTGGAGGACGTAGTGGGAAACAATAGATTTCCCATTCCCACTCGCGGTGCGGTGCCGTAGTCAATGAGTCAGCTGTTGTACCAATGGCCTCAAGTGAGTCATGCAGGTTTTGTATAGATGGACTGCGGAGGCGGTAACTCTGAACGGTTATGGCTTGAGATCTGACAGTGCGGGATTTAACAGCTTACTGACATTGATGCTTAGTTTTTTTTACAACCTAGTAATGCTAAAAAAAGTGGCCGATTATAGATATTCACCTGAGCCTTCCAAAGTTCATGGAAATCATAAACGATGGTGACGAGTAATATGTAGTTATTTTGTACGTTTTCATGTTTTGGTTTGTCATTCTTATTTTTCTCTTTTGTGTTAATTTTTAAATAATATGTTATATTAAAAGTAGTTCCCAATTTTAATTTAATGTAAAAAAACGCATGAGGTGATTACCCATAAGTGTGAAAACAGTTAGTTTATAAGCAACTGTGTATTTATTTTATGAATAAATAAATAAAAGTTTCTTGAGATGATGAAGATGAAGATTCCATTTAGAAGGCTTAAGTAAGCAGCCCATATGTGTGTGTATAGCAGATCCTTGCACTTCTACTGACTTGTGACAGGCCTGCATCAAATTGAAGGATGCTCAATTTTGTCTATCGTTTCGGAATTCGGTGGTAAGAGTAATAAATTGGTGTCAGCTAATGGAACTTTTTGATGCTTTATTTTAAAATCCATTAGTAAATGGAATTTGATACGTTTGACGTGTCTGCCTCAGGCATTTATCTGTTGTGCGTTTTCGGCACAGCTTTATTTTTTGCAGTTATTGATTTTAATATCAGTAAGTAAGTAAGTAATATCAGTGCTCATCATTTATTTTAACCTTTAACGATCCCTCTTTAAAACAACGATATGAAAGGATAAAAGACCTAGAAAAGGTTAACATGAAACATCAGTAGGCAGAGGCACTACAAAGTACGAAAAAAACACTGTAATAGCATTGATTTAAAAGTAATTCAAAATCTTTCTAGTCTGAATGGTCGAGAGTTTGACGTTAATAGTAGACGCAGCGTGACGCGGTCTGCGCTGGCGCCGCTACTCACCTACTCTCGTTTTCACGCTGACGTCACTGATAAGGTGATAAGGCGCGCGTCACGAAAATAACGCTAGCCGGCTAGAAACGATGCTGATGCCTGTTAAATCAGAAATTGATAACTTTCCTATGTATATCAGATATATGTTTCGTATCAGAAAACACGATTGTTTGTATAATATGTTTCTGCTTTCTTTTTTAAATGTATTCATGAGCTGATTTAGAGATAATATTTATTGTAATTTTCGCGGAAAAGAGATCGGCAGAGCTTCTTTCAAAATTTGCCAAGTGTTACCGAACTAATTTGCTGAACTTGCGAATTGATTAACGTTCGTTATTTTCTTATACGTTGTCGTTTAATGTGTGTTTTTATTAAACTATAATTTCTTAGTTGTCTAGTTGTTGTCTAGTTGCTAACACAATAACACATATTCAAATGTAAATTATTTCTGTTACATCATCATTAGTTCAATAAACTTTAAAATCTTCACTATCTCGTTCAAACATCCGTTGTGAGAGCACCTTTGCACTGATTGGCGGTCAGAGCTGATAACTGATAGCGCTCATGTTTACATTCGTACTGACTGAACTGGTTTTTAGCGGCTTCGCTGTGGCCAGCGGATGTGAGAAGCTCCGATTAAACTTATTGTAGATAATAGAGATATTGATAATAAAGCATGAATGAAGAAATAAATAAATAAATATCCCTGGACATTATTCCACACAGCGCCATCTAGCCCCAAAGTAAGCTAATTAAAGCTTGTGTTATGGGATACTAGACAACGGATAAACATACTTAAATACATTTTCTTTTTGTAAATACATACTTATTATACATAGGAGACACCCAGACCAGTACAAACAGACATGTTCATGCACACAAATGTTTGTACTGTGCGGGGATCGAACCCGCGACCTCTGGTGTAGTAGCCAACTTCTTAACCATTACACCAAGTCGGTCGTCAAATGCGTGTCTTCTATAAAGTTTCGACCCTATATGTAAGAATGGAATGCTGTTAAGATCTGGAATGGTAAATGGTAACGGATTACTGAGGGCAACTCTCAAAGCCTTGTTACAGGGGGCCTTTCGTGATGATATCGTGGTAATAGTTGCTTATATCAATTCATACTAAATGCATGTGTGACAAAAGTAAATTAATACATTTCTTCAATTGCCTTCAAATTAGGCAAAGCCCGTCCTATGGGTATCGACTATCGACAGACAACAAACAAGTCAACTATCTTAAGTAGGTAATTGAAAAAAAAGAACAATGTTACACGAGGAACGTCTAGATATTGTTTAACTGAAATAGTGTAATGGGTCACCCTCAATGTTGCTTCTCCACGGAAAGTAACAGTAGAGGGGTGCAATCGCATTGTCTTGTTTTTATCTGACTATAGGTTAATTGCATAAATAACACAATCTTAATGTAATGTAAAGCGCAAAATAAGACGTCAATTGCGTTAAGTGTCATTATTAATTCGACAACTCTATCTCTCACTTATCACCTTCATTAACAAAATCGAGCGCAGTGCGTCGCTGAATGAATGGAAAAGCGCCATTTTAGTTTTAAACTCGTTCTTATCGCGCTAATAAATGACAATTAATGCTGCCGGTATATCCGCTTTGGATACTAGATTTCGCACACGACTTTGTCTGTTTAGATTTAGCACTGTAGTAGTGCTCTGACTTTCAATGCTCGAAGACTGACTACGAAAAGGTGTATCAGCTTTAAATCGAAAGGCTTCATCAAACTTATCAGCTTGTTTAAGTTGGATACTTGGATGGCTTTTAAACTGTGAAGGTTACGTTTTGGTTTTAAATGTTTTGAACAAATATACAAAAAAATACAGACTTCTGTCGAAAGACAGAAATCTTACTTAGTTATAAATGCAAAAGTTTGTGAGGATGTTGTTGTTGTTGTTGTTGGGACGTTGGGGAAAAAGATTCGATTTTTTTTAAATGTAGTTTATTCACATTTACCTAAAGTGTGTAGGTACCATTTTGTTCGATTACTTTTTGCCATCTTGTAGGTAGGGACATGATCCCATTGCTATAGGATTTTTAAGGCGCGACAAGACGCGAGAAGAAAACACCGCGACAAGTGGTTTTGGCAGTCCTCTCGTGATGTTAACCTGACATTGCCTAAAAAATTCTGAAGAGACCGAAACAGGTGAAAATCTAAAGGTGCAAGGTCCCAGCCAAACTCTCTTAATTTTTGCTGAGTGGCTAAAGATGTGTGAGGTCTAGCGTTATCGTGATGAAAAACACACCCATTCTGTTGATTAATTCCGGCCGCTTTCTCTCAACTTCTTGCTTTAATCTCATCAGTTGTTCGCAGTAGAGTTCAGAATCGATGGTCCTGCCTGGTGGTAACAGCTCATGAATAATGCCCTTCCAATCCCACCACACACACAGCATCACCTTGTTGCGAGTTAACTCGGGTTTCGCCACAGTCTGTGAAGCCTGACCGACCGGCCTTTGACCACAATTTTTTTCTTCATTAGATTCACTTATCTTGACAGTAAGAAAAACAAATGAAAATCACACATTTTCTAATTTGAATTTGGAATTATCTTCTTTAAAATTTAAAGTTTTAATGATATCAAAACTAGTCAGATACAAATAGTATATATAGCCAAAGAGATATCATTACAAGTTCATACATACTATATGCGAAAAGACTTTCCCCAACCTAATATGTATGTGTGTGTATGTTTGTTACTCTTTTATGCAAAAACTACTGAACGGATTTAAATCAAATTTTACAGTATACATCAGAGTAACACATATGTATAAATGTTCACGTTCAGTTCACGCGGGCGGAAAGCTAGTTATAAAACATTGGAGATGTTATGTAAGTTCAAATGTGCAATTCACCTGCCCTGGACCACCCACATTCTTAGCGCGGACAGTGTTTAAACGCCTGTACCTTCAGACTATCGGTAGGTTACTTAACTGGTTTTCACTTAATTCAATTAGCAAATGACATTCGGAAGTTACGGCAACAAGCACTCGAAATGTTTGATACCTTTCGAGTGATCTATTCGAGTTTTTTTTACATCATACATTACCGCGATGTTATTCGGTAAGTTAATGAATGATTCACCTAATTGAAGCCCACGTTTCAAGTGCGTGTCTAAGATAGAACCAGCCTGTCATAAGAGAAATGTTCAAGTAAACGAATTAATATGTAGGACCAGTGTTTCTGACCACAACAACGCAAATAAAGTGTCCACCTTAGAGCAGTGTAGTTACGAGTACAAAGCTCTATTTGTAAAAATTGACGACAAATTATTTTTTCACCTGTTCCGCCCATTGAACAATGGGACATATGGACAAACATCCGCTGCGTTATCGCGCAATAGTTCCGTAGAAATCACGATCAATATCGGCTTTGAATGAAGGGCTTCGCTTTTTTATACTTTCGCGATTTAGCCACTAGACTGAAGCTTAGGCACTAGCATTGGCCTTATGCGCAGATCGAATGTATCGTTTTTATCCCTATTGGATGTCTGACGATGATACTTATATGAAGTTCTGTACTCTTCTATTGCAATGGTTTTACCAGTCAGTTATTTCTGCTCAGTCGAAGAAATCGAAATTTTGATGAATATGTAGGTATGACGTATTTTATGAAAACTTTTCTATTTACGACGGCTTAGTATTAGTATAATTATTTACAAATTTTTAAGCATTTAAATATTATTTAAGTATATTTTAACTAACACCAACCTACGGAAATAATTGCACATTAATAGATCTGTGTAACAACGCCACCCAAAGTCACTGTTTGATAAAGACAATAGACATGTTTACATGGCAACTTCATAAGGCAATTCGGAAGTCCAAAGATGCCTTAGTAGTCAGTTACCATGCGCGGCGGGCGGATGAATGACGGTCGTCATGGACACAAATCAAATTAGATAAAGTCTAAATAAAGAAGTGGTCTGTGTGCCACCTTTTCGTAATTGGTTGCCATAACGTTTCATAAATGAAATAGCATCAAAAGAAGAGCATTGCTCGCCATTTTGAAAACCAGAAAATTGCAAACGGCACGTAATATTAACGCTAGGCGACAGTGGAGGTATTACTGGTATCTTTCATACCACAAATCTGGCCCTAAATTCATTCGCAGCATTAGATGACAAGTAGTTAACATACAATCTAATCATTTATTTCTGTTTATATCTGTGGCTGTATCCATGCGCGTGAGCGGCTTGCGCAAGCGCCGGTGACGCAACGCCGCGTCGCGGGACCGTTGCTTGTTAGTATGCAAAATAAGTGAAATATTCGAGGCAGACGCGCGAGGTATGCGCTTGCTGCTAGTACAGTCGTGGGATGAAATGGTTTACCGGTTTTCAGTAAGGTCTAAAACGACAAAGCGAGGTTGTCAAGGATCTATTCTAAATAATTTTTGACTTATTCATAATAATAACGTTAAGACCTCCTACATTATACAATCTAGGACTGTGTAATGCTAAGGTTATGGTTTATTGTAAAATAAAGTATTTTTATCTTCTCTTGACGTTTCTGTTTTTAAAATTAATTTTCAAGTCCGTTTAAAATCAAATACACAAGCAGCCTGTATAGACCTAATAACTAATCTAAAGTGTAAAATAGACCAAAAACAAATAGCTCTTGGTGTATTTATAAACCTCGATAAGGCTTTTGACACAATTAGCCATGAACTGCTTCTAGAAAAATTACACGATATTGGCGTTAAGGGTTCTGCTTTTAGAGTTGTGAAATCATATCATGCAAACAGATTTCAGATTGTTAAAATCGGCGAAACTAAAAGTATTCTGGAACCAATAACTTATGGGGCTCTTCAAGGCCTTACTCTTGGGTCCCTACATTTTCTGATATACATTAATAGTATAAAAGACTACTGATTAAACGCACACATGTGTGCGTGCATAGAATTATAATCCTTAGGTGGCAAATATTTTCTGACTGCGACTGTACATACGACTAATGTGTGTGTAAGTGTACACTTTGATTTCCTGTCTAAGCTCGTTATACTCTCACCGGTAATTTCAATTAGCACTTACTTAAACAAATAAGAAATTCCATATTGCGTTTTTTTATATTGTTGCTATATATGCGCAGTCGCTACTTTCTAGCGATGACATTTACATTTGCAAGGCCACTCAGGGGCCGGTTAGCGTCATTAGGAAAGTCTTACGGAAATTATGTGTAGTAAAATTATAGTTCTTGTGTTCTTTTGCATAATGTAATTATTATGTATGACAAAAGGTTTTTTATAGTCAGAATCCCATAAGTTACGTATCTGTTGAATTACGTCGCTTCTTTACTTACCGAGATTTTCCTAAAGACAGCTTGCATTCAAATGGGCACTAGCAGTGTTGCCCTAGCAAGGAATAGAAATTAAATTGGTTTATATATAACTCTTTTTTGAACAGAAGGTCTTTGCTTCATAAGTTTTTTTAACAAAATTCAAATAACTCGTTTTTTTACGATGTTACAACCTTTTATATGTAGATAGAGATTACTTGTCGTTTCGGTACATACATTTATTCATACTGTCATATTACACATAAGATGTCGTTCAGTAAAGAACGTGGGAGAAGATTTTACATGCCCCGTCAAATTTTGTACCTTGGTTAACGCGTCCTGTGACATTTTAAAAGGTGTCCCTTGTAAATGTGTGTGCCCCCGCAAAACGCAGAAGTCGGAAACCCTATCAAGTTATGTTTGCGAACATCGTAAAAGTAAACTTAGCAGTTTATTCAGTTCAACAGCTTTACTCACGCCAGTAAAATGCATCATTCTTACTACCAAATGTATACCAACACAATTTGTTGTAAGATTTGTTACAAATGAGCGCCAGTTAACTAAAATAAGTTGTATTTTTTTTTCTAATTTTTAAAATATCATTGTTTTTGTGTTAAATATGGCTAAGGTAAAGTTTCTGTACATAAAACTTAAAAGTAATAAACAAAAGCAGAAATGCGTCGTAAAATTTCTTCGTAAAGAGTTGTGGCTATTATTTTTAAAGCGAATTTTACGCTCTTTGCAACACAAAAACAAGTGGAACAACCTCTTGGTCGTTGCCATTTTGGGGGCCAGGTAGTAAAAACAGGTCACTCTTTTGATCCAACATTGCAGCTGCCTTCAATACGAGGATTACGATTACCATAAAATCACAATGTCTATGTTCAATACTACCACTACCTGGCCTCCCATTGTGTTCTAACGGCCATTTTTATCCGTAAATCATTGTATTTCGTTTGTATTGTGACGTGGCTAGGATACCAGGAAAATATGCGCGGCAAATTGGCACGCTATAACACAAAAATATTGCAAGGGGGCCGAATGCCGATGCATTCCGGGAACTGCGTTGACGTCGACTGTATAAGACGCCCGAGCCGACTATCTCACTGTGGCCACGCGGCTTTCAGACTAGCGTCTCAGCCTTTTGGACTCACATTCGCTTGCCATGTTAGTAACTCGCAGTGGGGCGTTGGCCTGTCGAGAATGTTTGCCGCTGACCTAAGTGGTCAATAATGATCTGGTTATATATACTTCGTATTTTCCTCACTGCGTCTCGATAAAGAGAGAAGGGGTATTATTTAGAAATTGCACTATTTATTGGTAACGACAGACAAACGACTGTGAGTATTATTTATTTGCATTCAATAACGATGTTGTCCTTGGTCTCTCTTAAAGCCTGTAGCTTAATTAAAACGGCATCTCGAGCAAACTTCATTATGGAACTTAATCAGTGCAAAACAGTACAATTACCTTAAAAAGCGGGTTGGCGCATGACAATATAGTTTTGCTTTTACATAAATATTGTATTTTGCATTCCAACTGTTGTTGCTTTTTTCGTTGTTAATAATATCCCAGTTATTTTGTTAAATTACATGATATGTTGTCATCTCCAACAAGAGGGCTCAGTGCGAATTGTCGTGGTGGTGGTTAAACTACTCTCAGATTTTGTCGAGGCGCTCTAGGCCTGCGACTCTGACATCTAAACGCCCTTAAAATAAATAAATAAATAAAATAAGACAGTGACTTATCCCATTATTCCCACTATTCCCACTGGCGTGCGCAAACAGCTGATCGCCCCCAATCCGCTATCGCCACTAGGCACTAAGCCACGGGCACTGTTCTCAAAGCTAGTATTCACAAGTCATTCTTGTCGCCTGCTGTACCTGACTCTGTCCTAGATCGTCCGTGGTGGGTGGCCGGTCGACTGTAGTGAGATTGTTCTCAATTCGTTTTTACCTGAGCCGATGAGACCCCGCACAATGGATCTCGATCGCTTCCAACTTCGCATATTTTCGCTTCTTTCCTGGAGTTGGACGATTACCTCTTTAAGACGGTACGTTGCAAATTAAAATCTCCTCAAGCAGGGTTGTCATTGTCAGTTAATGAAAATGATAAAATATATCCAACAATCAAAACATATCCTACTTGAATAATCTGACAAATGAGATCACCCGAACTGATGATTAGGAATAGTACAACCAAAGTATTTTTTTATACTTTTTGGTTAAACTAGCCTATGATTGAGTCAACGAATCACTAACAATCCATGTAAATGTTTGAATTAAAAACCAGTGACTATTAGGTATTTTTATATATAAGTCAATAGCTAAATGAATTAACGAGGGTTTTTTAATTTTTATGCCCGTCAAGTTGACTTCACTTCACCTGATAAAGTGCGGCCTTAAGGTTGGATATGGGATTGATTACCAGAGTAATGCAGCCACTACTAAGCTGGTCAAAATCATCATAAAAGGCCTTCACTCACAAATGCTTTTTCACGTCCCGCTAGAAGCTTTTAATATTTAATTATACTACTAAAACAACTATTGAATTGTTTTATTCAAATCCAGAAAGAAGTCAGATCTCTGACAGCCCTATTATTGAAGTTCGTTTTGTATTCGATGGTTTTCTTTTTCTCCTACTTACATTTTTAAATACCCCAGACTTATTAAAGTAGCTTTTATAGTTCGACCTGTATTTGTTGGACGTTGGCGGCTAAATTAGCGGTTTGTTAACGTTCTGATCGTTTCCTTATAGCCAATGCTTTTATCGTGCTTTACGGTGCATTTCTCGTTATTTATTAACTGTATTATTACTTACCGGAACAAGTTTCGAAGGTAGTAGTAACAAGCGATAACTATTGTTTGCGAGATTATCGGAATTCTGTTTTAACTATTTGGGTCAACTGGTATTTTATGGGCGCTGGTGTTTAGATCGAGTTAACCCCCAGGTTTACTATTTAACATGTATGTTTAATATTATATCTGTCAGTTATCGCACAAAAAACTCACTTAAGAGGGTTTGCTTTTTGCGTTTGGGTTAGATCGTAAACGTTGCTATTTTTTAAGGTTTTCGTGATTATTTAGCTGAATTCAAATTAAGTATAAATTATCTCTATTATTGAATGCACCTTTTAATTTCATAATTATAACGTTTAACTGTGTACAGTTAACTTGTGTGTCTTATCAAAAAAACGGTTGTTTATTTCATTTAGCAAATAATTGACGACTACCTAATTTAAGACAATTCAATGTGTTTTTAAATATAATGCACACAATAATAGAGCAAAAATTTAAGTTTTATTTCAATGCATTGAAATAATCACGAAAATCTTACAAAAATGCACCATTTTCCATCCACCCCCAGCAAAGGCTTTTAAATCCTTTCTCAGTTTCAAGGCTCCAACTGCCGCCTCTAAGGGGGGATAGGTTTTGAAGTCCTTAAAGTGGTTAGATCGTCAAAGAAGTCCTTTTCTACATCCTGTATTCTTAAGATATAGTTTTTGCCGTTAGCTGTGATAATGATTACACAAATAAACAAATAAGCACTCCTGAGGACCTGAGTGTTACCTTCTAATTATCCCTTTACTTTTATTGAAGCGTCTAGTCTAGATGGCACGTTTTCCCTTCATAAATAGCAGCCGCCTACTTGGATTTTATTTCAAGGGCATCCTGTCTTACTGAAACGGATACCTATCAAGGAGGGAGCAAAAATATCTCCGGTGATACCGAGATTACTGCGACTCGCCTCGAAATGCGTAGGCGTTGCCATGGGTTACCATTTCTAGACGTAGCAAACTTTTTTAGATAATATTATTAATAACATTGCAGAAATGGAGCAGGTCAGGAGTCGCTTGAAAGCCTACAGGCACAAGGTTGTTTCCAAAGGATTTGCTGCTTTTAATAACTGTTTTATTTTATATTGTCTCCACTTTTGAAGTTTTTTATTCTTTGAAAATTATTCACTACTTATGGTAACATCATCAAAAAACAATTTGACTGTGAGATGACTCAGATTATCACAGACTCAGATAAATGAGAAACAAGTATTTTTATTGCATAATATTGTTACTTCTCTATATAGTGTAGATCTTCTGTCTAACATATCTCAAGAGGTAGCAAATTTGAATGACACTTAAGATAACACTGATATCTATGAATTCACTCACCTCTCCATAAAAGGCATCAACTCAGTCTGAACTTCCGTCTCTCCAGACAAAAGGGCCAATAATCATTCGAGACAGGTCATTTGGCGGTCAAATGGTGTCCTTAAACCGTCATTGACCGTCTCCTAATCCCATTGAGGGCCGTTCCGTCGGGCCGCGTGGGCGCCCCGTGTAGGCTTAGCTTCCGATTCCGCAAAGCGTGCGTCATCGTTGTACACTCGGTAACTGTGACGTCGGTGAGGGTTTATTCTGCTGTCATTAGCCGGGGCCGGAGAAACAGGCACAGTTTTTATGCCTAATTAGACAGATTTGGGACACTGCTACGTAATGTGAAGGGACGATAGGAAACAGGTAACGTGATATTTAGGACTTTTTTAAGATGAACCTAGAGCAAAACATAACCGACTGCTTTCTAAAAGATCACTTGTCTTGACATTTCTGCCTAAAACGTGCTAAGACCATTGATTTCAGACTCAATAGTGATGAGATGACGTTGATGCTTGCGGATTTTAAAGATGCTTCATCTTAGAATGGAATAGATAAAAAAAATCCTTTCTGTAAGATTTCATGTTACGGAACATCTCCATGGTTAAACCATTCGCTCGCATTATGATTTAGAATTTTAGATCTATACAATAAATACTAAACCTGATAAATTGAGTTACATTATTTTAGTACCAATAGCTCAGTAGTTAAAGCAGCTAACCCCAATTGTGACACTCGCTACGCTCTATCGCCGTTCACAATTTTGGTTAGCAACCATTCTCTGTAAAATAAGTAGTAGACATACCTAATTAAGAATTGGACATATTAATTTTACTTACGATAAGTTAGTTAGTTAATTACGGTAGGTTGCGTTGTGAAGCATCACAAAAATACACAAAATGTTCAAAAGTGTATAAGCAACCACACATCAAGCCTTACATAGCTCGGCAAACAAACAAATTGTATAACAAATCGTTTTCCACTAACCTGTTCGTCTACCACGAGTTGCCACTTTAAATTTACATTATCGTTCGCGTAGAAAAATGTATTGGGATTGTCATGTTATGTCATGACTCATGTGTCATCCCAATATAATTTTTTTAGAACGATAACGTTAATTTAAAGTGGCAACGCTGCTCGATATCTTCAAGGTCCGAAATTAGATTTTTTAGTTTTCTATCTTTAGATATCAAGTAATAAGTTACTTCATAATAATCTAACATAATATCTATAATCAACATGAAGTTTAGTACAGTTCAGTGCATGTTTTTACAACATCACACAATGATTGTGTATAAATTATTATTTAATAAAAATACCTACTCGGTCGGACGAGCTGTTGATTATAATATTTTACTATGCATGCAGTCGTCTGGTCAATGTCATTCACTTTACTTCCTCGTTGCACTCTGATTGACTCATCATCACTTGTTGACTTTTATTTTGTTTTACCCCATTGCTGTTCACACTAAGTTATTAACAGGTCATAAGGTTCGCAGAATCCTAAAAATTAAGGTATTATTGTTGCGGCTTTGTTGCATTACGTTAGAACTTTGATTAAGTTTTGGAAAACACCTTTTAGGTGCGTTAAGACTGCACTGCCACAATAGCGCAGGTTAAAGGCATACGTTTAGCAAAAATGCATTGATGTAAATCTAAATGATTTTAACCTTCTCTATCGTGATGGCAATCAGGTTAGAGCCCGGACGAAATTAATTAGCGCGGCAACTTGGGAAGAAGAGCATCGCACTCCCTTTTGATACACAAAGTACACAAAAGAGCACATCAAGCTATACTCGTGGGCTCATGTAGCCCTTTTGCAAGGGTTTTGTAAAAGTAGCCCTGCTTTTCTCCTTACATACTCTCCTTGTTTATTTTTGTATGTGTGTGGGCGAAACCCACGCATGAAATAAAGGTTGCTCGATTAACAATTAACTCTCCGAACAATAATAATTAGCAATACCAGTTAACACAGTTGACGGTAAATGAACGTTGCCAGGAATAAATTGATTCTGGAAATTTGTAAAAAAATTGAACAATCCTCCGATTATGTTGCGGTCGGTTTTCCTGGAACAGGGCGTGTTATGTGTTTGTTGACCAGTGAATATCAGAACGGATTGCGCTTTCCCATCAATATAACATGTGTGACTAGCTGGAACTATTATAAATGGTGTTGGCTCTAAAGCTGGGTAACTGGGTAACAACAAGTAAAAAGATAGAAGTAGGCTGTCTTCATACACACGCTCCGATTGCGGTTTATATGTGAGCGCGCCCGCACCTACGCGCGTCCCACGCACACAATGACAAAATACTAGGGAAATCGTGGGGAGTCAGTCCTCTCGTGTCTGCGCCGTGCGTAGGTAATGCTGCGCACTTCGACGCAACGCTGCGCTGCCGCTTGAAATATTTGTTTCATGTGCGTGTACGACGTACCTCCTATATTCGAGCTCAAAAATTGCTTCAAAATCGTATGCGTAAATTGGTATTGCAGTGTCTTAATAACAACTCATCAAAACCAGAATTGTCTTTCTTCACATTACTTACCGTATAAGAACAGTGAGTTCCTAAGTTCTCACTGTTGTACCTATAAGTACCTAACTTAACTGACGTACGTAATTGAATACAGATTTGTAGTTCAGATGGACGCTGCATTTTTAGGGATTGAATAAACTACATGCAACAGCCCTGCGTGTTTAGGCTATTATCTCTCGCTCGGGCCCGAGTTGGCGTACTTCTCTCTCCTTTTACTTAGCCCATATCCTCGTGTGTGAAGCCATGCTTATGATTCGATTCATGAGTATATTCCGGCTCCTTCGTAACAGTAATGGCAAGTCTGCCAAACAGGTGAAGTTACTCATGTTCGTTGCTGTTATATTCAATATGAGGGCCAGGTTAATAGGGTGATCATCCATAAAGTCCATTAACTAAAGTCACGTAGAAGTCAGCCCTTATCAATTAAAGGAACTTGTTCGCCTACAGATATTACGTACGTATTATTCATCTTTATGTACAGAGGCTTTCGCATCAACCTTTACAAAATCATTGCAAAATGGGTCTTACATCAGCAGCACAAGGTGCCCCTATAAAAAGGTTGATGTGAACGACTCTGTACGAGTTCATAGTGTGGAATTGTTTTTTGCTGTTATGGACCACATACGATGCTTTGGCAAGGTGTGAGGGTTAATACAGATGGCACATAATATGCTGATTTGCATCATGTATAAGCACCATTACTTGATTGATGATCGGCGCTCAGAAATTTTAATCGATTCAAGATAATTTAACAATAAATATCATTAAATACTAACAAGATCATCATCGCTTAGACTGTTCCAGTAATAGTACATCAAATTTCTTATTACACAGTATCGCAGCACAAAGAACACAGCTCCAAAATAAGTTTACAATGCTCTATATTAATCATATTAACAAAAATAACTGTGTTAATTTTTCCTTCATGAGTGGTATTCCCAAATAATCATAAAATTTTAATTTGTATGCTTGTGTGACCGCTCCTGTGTTATCATTTGTTTAAAATAGCTGTTATTTATGTTATGTTTCTAAGTCAGAACATGAAACCTTTGTCAGCTTTACAGTGTCCACACTGATGATGTAACTTGTAAACACTGGCCGCCTTAGCTCGTTGGACACGAAGTCTAGACTGGTCAATGGCTAAGATATGCAAATGGATGGTGTAAACTCGGTATTGTAAGATAACTGCTCTACATCAGTCCAGTCTGTCGACCGGTTGGCCAAGGCAAATAAACGACACTTGCCACCTCCTTAACTTATTGGTGGCGCGTGCGATGGTGCTATCATCTGTTTTCCCTTTGTACAAGTGTAACTGGAAATAATGCCTTCACTTTGTACTTTTTCGGGCTGGTTATATACGTTGAATGAGAATTATGAATATAGTATACGAATACACGAATTCGTTCTTAAATTCCCTTATTATTAAATAAGTGCAAAAATAATAGCATTTAATTGCCATAGATCACATTACAGTTACAAATTATATTTCCAACTGGGGACGCTGGCAGTGGGCCGGGTGACCATTTCAATTACATATGTTTGTACCTATTAACAAAAAGTGTTTTTACAATTTGTATCTCTAGCTAGGCCTTTCTTAGTCCCCACTTTTATTTTAACGCGTTGTTTATCATGGGGGACAAAGGAATAAGGCCCATATGAAGGCTCATCATATACCGGCGTTTAATTTTGCAAAAATACTGCAGAATCATAAATCCATGCGTAGCTTCTCATTAACCATTAACAAAATGGTGACCACATGTCGCATACTCGCCGGAAAGGCGGAAAGACTTCGCAAAAATCCTTACACTGGCTTGTTTATTCCATGAATTATTTAGATATTCCTCTCATTTAGAAGCCACGAGAGTCTGCCGCTAAGGATACAGGATCAACTCGTATTCACGCGTGACGAAAGCCGAAAGCGTGACCTTTCTCTAGGGTCCTCTAATGGACCTCTCGTGACCTTTACACTGTCAGAAGTGATGCATAAATTATGAAATATTACACAAGCAGTGCAGCGGCCTTGCGTACGAAATTTAGATAGCACATGGTTACAACTTAACAATAAGGAGTCATTTTGCTTGATTTTTATTCCTAAAAAAATTTACAAAATAGGCATTGCTTCGCTCTTGGTAAACTGGGCCTACAGCCCTTAATGAAAGCTGTTGCCCTGTAAGGTGGCTTACATACTTTTGTTCTCTTCCAATTGTTGAAAATATTTGGCGTCGTTCTGAAATCTCACGCAACAATCGCGCAGAGATACACATTCAGCCCTGATCTTCTTCACTGTGGTTATAAAATATGTTTATTGGAAATAGTTTTTTTTTTTACATAATATAAAACATTTATATAGCCGGCCTAAGCTATATTCATTACGCGCTATTTAAAACTGTGCAGGTTACCCGGAAATTCAGAACGGACCACCGCAAGGTGTAGCATTAATATTTCATACCTCCTCTATTACTTCGGCGCCGTGAAAGGAATAATGAAGTCGGGATTTAATCTATAAAGTACGTTTGTGAACACAGACCTTTATTTATGAACGTTCATACCAGGGGGGCTAGCCAAGAGCAACACGTCACGATGATTTCTACAATAGAAATCGTTCAAATGTATGGGGATGACATAAGCGCCAGTGACATCTTATGTCATCCCCATACATTTGAACGATTTCTACTGTAGAAATCGTCGTAGCGTGTTGCTCTTGGCTAGCCCCCCAGGTAATACTTAAAAAAATACTGTGTAGCTATGGGGTAGCTTTACTCTTTCATTTCATAAATTGGCAGCGGAATCTAAAAATACAATCCGTATAGGTGGTATTTAAGCGATGCATAGTACCTATTGCTCCAATTACTGTTATGGGTTTTTGTATGCGTTATTCATTTATTGTTTTTTTGTGTTTCAGGTATGTACATTAGAAAAGCTTCATGTGGCGGGATATGTAAGTTTATTCAATAAAGTTTCGTTAGTCGAGCAATTCCAGTAAATAATTCCAAAAAACTAAGACGTCCTTCTACTAAATATTAATCAACATGTTTAACATTTTTATCATTTGTTTATTACGCCACACTTGCTTTCTCGTTTGGTACTGGAACATTGGAAACATACACTACCGGCTGACGACTAATTACAAATTACATAGTCCAGTCAACGAAAAGGTATGGAGGGAAATGCTTGGAACACAATTTTTGACTTCGTAACTTTGTTTGGACTAGTTAAGAGGTGAACGTAACCCTTAAGCCCAGGATGAGGGTGAGGGGGGTTTGAAAGTCAAATTTTTCGGATTACTCATATCTCGGAAACTATGTGTCCTAGCGACATGAGAGTTTAGACAAGATGAAAGCTGATTAAATTTCCTAGTTTTGCAAGTTTTTTGGCATAGAAAAGTGAATTGGCATAAAACATCACTATAGTAGGTACCATTCAGTCAATTTCTTGCTCGCTTGGGGTAGGACGAAGGACCTTGATCCTCTCGTCTTTGTTTTTATCTCTTTTTTCTCTATCATCTTCTCTATGGTTCCCCTATAGGGAAACGGTCAGAGGATCCTCCTGTGCTTCTTCATCCTCGAAGTCAACTTAAGTACTACAACAACAAACCCCATTCAGGCAGTTTCATATTATATTAGACATCCGTGCATCGTTGACGAGTTATCCGGTCAAAATGAGCAAACATTTTTTTTTACAAAGTTACAGACTTTCAAGAGCAGATATCTCGAAAACTATACAAGATATCGAAAAACTTAGCAAATAAAACTTATAGCAAATTTACTAAGCTTATATTTTGTGTATGGTCTCATGTCGCTAGGAAACCTAGTTTCCGAGATATAAAGCCAAAATCCGAAAATTATTTAGACCCGATTTAAGGGTTACGGGCGGGGACTTGTGATATGTTTACCTCGGCACCTCCTAACTAGTCCAAACAAAGTAACGAAGTCAAAATTTGTGTTCCAAGCACTTTCCCTTATGCCTTATTTTGAGCATTCGTTGCCTGAACTAATAGGACTTTGTTGCTATCGCAGTATCACGACGCGCTTATTAAACCAATTTCAGTTACGTATCATGCGATATTTTTACTCAGCTATAAATAAATTGTGTAATCATTTGTCGATATCGACAGGTAGAGACGCGACGTGACTCACGGCAGTTTGTTTATCGATAGGGCCGCGCCCTGTCTCGCTTTATATTTGGACTGATCCAATAATATTGATTAAAATGGTCACTTGAATATGAAAAGAGTATCTTTGCGAATATTATAATAAAATCTCTGGAAATCTTAACATATGACCACCTGACTTGGAAATACGCAGAGATTATGAATAAATCGTTAAATTAATATCTTCTTAAATAAATAGTAAACAGTTACAGGTAGCAGACACAAAAAAAACAATTTAATAAACCCGCGGCCCGCAGCCTAAAAGAGTAGAAGGGGCAAGTTACTAAACGATATTTTTACTTTAATTACTTATCCGAATCTTGGTTGACTCTACGAATAAAATGAGAATTATCTGATTCTGCCTATCCCTGTCTACAGCAGTCTTGGAGATAAATCATTGCATCATACTTTGTCATAGTGAGAAACATGTCATAATGAACCAAAATATTGTTTACACAATTTATGAACAAAAATCTTATCTTCTTGGCTGTTTTTTTCTGAAAACAGTATTTTCAGGCATCAGACGTCCACCGCCATGTAAAGGTTTTCCCTATAGATTTCTAAAATTGCCGGAAATAGTTGACCTGATTCTACTGTGATCCAACGATTTTCTTGTGGTTGTTCTTGCATTATTATTATTATTATTTCGACTGGGGACGCTGGCAGTGGGCCGGGTGATCGGTCCGCTGGTTATGGGCCATTTCACCCATTTCCCCATGTTCTTGCATACCACTTGAGTACATTAGTAACAAAAACTCAATAAGATGTCTTTTAATCTGTTTAACTATAGATATGCTTTCAAGAGAAGTTGCATTCAAGATATATTCTAAAATATAAAATGTATGGCGAATGTATGTGGAATTTGATCAAGAATAAGGACAAAATGATTATTTAGTTTTTATCTATAAATTTGCGAAAGTTTTATCACTATGTAGTCAGGCGTCAATCAATATCTTATCAAATTTACTATGAAATTCGGAACTGGATTGAAAGTGGCACATAGGCAGTTAATATGTCGTAAATCAAATACCGAAATTGATGGATATTTAGATTTCAAAGATACTTAATTCAGGCCAATGACGATCCATTTTTCTTAACATAACCGCTTACAATGTTAAATAAACTAAAGCTATTTTGATATAGGTACTTGGGTGCCTGTAGATCCCAAATGGGCCAGTTTGAAGATTGCCGTCATGGTAAACGAACCACCCAGAAGCCTACACTTTGCACAGCATATACGAACCGGGTGGTTTGATCCTGTGCTCTGGACAAATCTGACACTGGGACGGGTTTGAGTACTTAACCACCAGGCAACTCCGCGCCCATAAGAATGGTCCGGCAATTTACTTAAATCCCCTGTGTTGCATCGAAAGTTTTAGTGTGGATTTCAGTGAAAATGAATTGCTCAAAATTATTAAATTAAATGAAGTAAACTATGAAATAGTGTAATGTTAAAAGTTCTTATAGATTTATTATTAAATATTGCAGCACTCTGCCCCGGCCCGGAGCGGTCCGTATTCGCTATACGTCAAATCGCCCCGGGGAAATTACGCGCCCATAAGCAATTCCTACGCGAGGCGCTATTAGAAAATGTAATTAATTTCGAATACAAACAATGCAAGCCTGAAAGCTATGACTTTATTTTGTCGGTGTTGAAATTGTTATTAAATTAATGTGATTCAGGTGCAATGTTCTGTCTATTAATAAAACTTTTTTGTACATCGTATCATTCGATAATGAGGATATCCGCAAAACTATCAGACATAGTTCTACGGATAATCAATGGAGTGGCAATAGGTAGGTCATATCTCCCGCACAGAACTGTTAAGGTTCCTCGAGTGGCGACCACGAAGAAGAAGAAGAAATTGGGCCCGAAGCCGCTCTCAGTTGCGTTCCATATGGGGAGGTCCAAGTCAAGCAGTGGACTTCGAAATGCAGTTGATGATAATGAAGTCATCATTTCTAGCGGGGAAGTTTTTAATTTTTTACAACAGGGCCTTTCCTATACCTACTAATTCGGATATTTGCCTGCAACAACCGATATCTTGCAAATTTTATGAGGTTGTGTTTGCGAGGGCTTTCATCAAATCCATTCCTTCTAAGACTAAAACTGTTGTCAGCACCAAACTTTTGAATCAGAATCAGTCGTTTGTTAATTGTTACATACAGTGAATATGTAAAATCCAAATTAACGCTTATATGTACTTCTTCTTCTAAGATACTAATCACCTTTACATGTAAAAAAATAGAAGGGCATAATGAAACCAACACCGTTAAATTGACAATTCAGGATAATTAGATATGACATTGAGCTGCCGAAGACCAACTTACCGTCGCCGCAATTACTTACTGCAATAAAAAACGTCCCCCGTAGCTCAGTCCGGGCACCTGTCTCTAGGAGAACAGGTTTGATTCCGCCGCACCGTGTGAATGGACGTGATGAGTCTTCTCTTAAACACCGAAACTGGTTTAGTCTGAGAATAATCAGCATTTATCTTTAGACAATAAACTATTTGATACTTGACGATGCTCCTGATGAATCATCATTCATGTGCTGATTTTGTTTGTAAAATGAAGTATACCGATTTATATTTATCAAAATAAAAATCGGTATACTTCATTATATATACCGATGTATAATATTATATATAATTATTAAAAACGAATAAACTCTTTGTATTCTGATTTCTGAACCAATTCTCGTTGAAGTTGGTAATTCCAAAGATATGCTTTTTTTTTTTTGGATAGTGTCTTTTTTTTTGGTGATACCTACCTACTGATTTCCTAAGTTCGCTTCTGTTGAGATGCAGAACTTGATAATGTTGCAATAATGATAAAATTTATAAAGTTGCAGTAATGATTAAATTTATGAAGAGCTTCAGAAAGAAAATATTGCACATATTGATTTCGATGTATTTATGTTATCTTAAAGTGAAAACTTATAATAAATCTCTTAAGTAAGTTTATATTCTATCGACACGTCACGAGAAGCCCTAATTCCAGTGTGCTCCTGATAATGGTCCAAATTATCAACATGTGACCAGGTTTTAGATCACCTTGTTCGTGGCGATGACCGTAATTAGTCTTTTAATGCAGGTACTCGTGGGATAGAAAATGCAGGCTATTTGGCTAGCCGGACTAGAATAATTGATTCAAAGATTTTCGGAATCATTCACAAATTCTCATCAGGCATTTGCTGAAACACGGACAACTTTAGGAACCGTGGCCTACTACAGAATGTATTAGATTTTGAGCTTATACTTAAACGATGTACACTTCTTGTTATGTTCTGATAGATATATTGTTTACCTCTATGTAAAAACTTAAATGATATGAATTAAATGAACATAAAATACAATTATTTATTACAACTTCAAATCAAAAAATCAGTAATACTCATATTCATTTTGTTATTAGAGTGTTGGCAGATGGCACCTTTATAATACATTTACTAATGAAATAACAAAAATTTAAGTTTATCTAAATGAGTATAACTCCAACTGTTGGTATTACTTGAAACTAATTTGTCATCACTTTTGACAAAACCGTCCACCAATCATATCCACCACCACAAACCGTATCAAATTGTGTAGTAGTTTCAGAACTTTTTATTTTTAGTTTCTAATCACAGAATGTCCGTTCACTTATATTAATTGATAATAGAATAGAAAATAAATAGAAGAAATATAATGAAGGACATTCGTTTGTGCATGCTAGGGCCGATTTCGACCGTGTCCTTTTATACCTAAGTTTTATATTGAATAAAGAAAAACAAAAGGTCAAAAGTTGGTAGTCAGACTAAATACTGCATAAAACACTTGTTGCTAATGATGTTTTTTTGCAATAATCAAACAATTAAAATAATTTAAACCAAGTTTAATACAAAACATAAGTATAAACATCATTAGCTTAATTATTCGGATGTTGAAAACAAACGGAGTGATGATGAGAGTCAATATTAACGTAATTTGTTGAGCAAACGTCAAACAATTATGAAGTTACGTAAATAAACAACTGTTACAATAAAGCACGGAGAAGTAGAATGCACATTACACGTGTAACATAGTTTAATGCCGGTGGGGAATCCCCCGTTGTGGCGCCGCTTCGTAGCGTGACCACCCTATTCTGGCGCACACGAAACTTATCATACCAACCGTAAAATTAAATATAGGTATCGCCGCAAAATCGTGCCTAATTGCCAGAAATTATATCTTGACACAATTTATATTTCGGAGAGCAACGACCAATTTGTATTTAGAGCGCGGCACCGTTGGACGCTGACATTAAGAATATTAAAATAAATTGCGTTGAAAAAGTTATTAATTACATGTAAGTAACTTTCTACGGACATTATCAGGTATAATGCTTACGTTCATTATAGTTAGTCTTAATTATGTTTATAACCCGTAACTACTATCACGTTTCCTTGCCGGATGCTGTATTTCACACATTGAGTACATAAAGCATCACGAAATTATTTACAAAATTATACAGTTCTGAGCTACTTAAAGTGCATGACCATTGAGACCTATAGTCGAGAGTTAATTAACAATTCAATTGTTTATCACGAACGCCACAGTGTAAACAAATCGTCTTTGTCAATTGTTCTAACGGTTGTTTGTTTTTTTAAATTCTCGGGCCAGTCGGTCAGTGGTCTAGTAATAATGGAATTAAAATACTCCCAGTCCCGACTAATAAAGATGTAACAGGATTGCTTTGACAGTGACAACTGTAAACCAAGAAATGTAAGCAATTACCTAACTGAGTTACATCGAGTACTGCAACAAATTCATTCTGCTTATCATAAGTGATCTGTTTAGCATGATCTAGTCTAGTTAACTTTCGAAGATATGATTGTGTTTAAAAGTGAAATAAAGTTAAAATAGCGAGTAACAAATTAAACGGTAGAAAGTGAGAAGACTTACAGCTAATACCTAAAACAATAGCCTCCGAAAGGCAATGAAGTAAAACAGCTTATTCGACGTATCACTTACCATCAGCATAATAGGGTTAACATCACGTGTCACCATCTCACCGATATACGATATCGACATCGATATTTTTTCGACAATCGCTCTCACGTTTCACACGAATGTTATAATGGGGCTTCTCGATCTATTTGGTAAGCTAATGCCATTGATACGTTACATTGTATGTCGGTTAACACTGAAGGCAGATACTTCATTGAATTGAAACATTTTTAATTGATCTATAAAATAAAATATAGAAAAGAAAATATCCTAATTTGCTTGCCTCAACCACCAAATACTGGATGTTCGAAAATACCAAATCTCATGTTGCGTTCAAAATATTAGTCTTCCAAGTTGCCTGTGCAAATAATTAAAAGTGAATGAGTTAACGTTTTTTAACAATGAATAATGAATATTTATATCAGGTAATTGGACATTTTCAAACGAAGTACTTATAATAACAGTTTTAGCAAGTAGGCAGTTTCAAAAAAAATTACTATGAATTTTCTTTTAATTTCAATAGCACAGATAAGGCGATTAAAATAAACCATTTGCTTACGCCCTTCCAGAACGAATTACGGGAAAAGAAATATAATATATGAGGGTGCGAAATTATATAATAATCTTCCTACGATTGTCAAAGACGCAAAATCAATGTTTATTTTTAAAAAGGCACTTAAGGACTACATATTTTCTCGAAAACCTAAATAAAAGATAATAATAATAATTAAAAAAAACCTATAATTACTTACTGAATTTATTTAAAAAAGGTAAGTAAAATAATTATTAAAGCTGCTAATTAATTAAATTAAATTGTCTGTTTCCCAAATAAATAAATAAATAAAATAAATAAATAAATAAATTAAATCTAAAAAGTTGAAATAAAAAAATATATAAATTCAATTGAATAGTTAAGTAAACAAGATAAAATTGTATTAATATAGCAATAATTGATTGTATTTGAATTTTAATGGAATAATTAAATAAAAATTTCTATTTTAGTTAATTAATTTAATATATATATATATATATATATCAATTGAACATTGAATTGAATGAACCAATTCCTAATAAATGAAAGGACATACTAACTTAATATTTCAAAACATAAAATCTCTAAGGACCTCACTAGCTGAACTAGTACTTAGTCACTTCTAGTAACGCGCTGTTAGATCTGCGAGTATTAGTGCTTGCTAAATGTTGCCTTAAACTGTCACTGGCGGGTGGCGGTTTGTGAGTGTGTGTCTTTGAACTAACTACCTCCAAAATTTGTTATTATTTGTGTACGCTTATATTGAAATGTAATGCATGTTCAATTTTTTAATCCTCTCACATAAGTGAATTAATGTATTCTTGTGAAAAATAAAGATCATAAACCAGATTAATTGAAGACGAACCCGAAAAATAGGTCCAGTACTTGAAAGGCACCCAAATTAGGTGTCGATCCGAAACCATTGCGATCGCCTTTTGCCGCGGCGAGGCCCGCCAAGTGGGCCGGCGACCACTATGCAAACACTCGCTCTAACCCAAATTGCCTTCACTTGTCACACTGAGTGTGTGCTTGCGTGACTACCCGAAAAAAACCTGTATTACTTCCCTTTATTGGCACAATTAGGACCCTTTTAAACACAATTTAACCCACAGTAACTCATAACGCGACTAAATATTAGCTCAGTCGCGTGTATCGAAATTAATTTTCAAGCGACTCTGCACACGTATATTTTGTGTACAATATTGTTTTTCTCATTTTTAACGCTTATGGGAAAAGTAATACAGTCGCCGCAGCGTAAGCGTCACATCTCCAGCGTAAGCTGAGCTCTTATTCTTACCAAATTGCATAGTACGCGCAAGCGGTCGAGTGCAGAGTGTCAAGCTCGAGGTTTGGCAGTCTGTACATCGATTCGATTTTGTATATATTTTTTTGTTGTTCAGTTGACACGGGCGGCGTGGAAGGAATCTCGAACGACCAGTTTTTACTTTCGATCGGCGACGGCAAAAAAGGTTCAAATAAAAAAAACATGTTTCTTTGTTGTGATCGGGTCTCACCTTTCCGTAACTTTGTGAATGGCTCTTGTGAAATATCTCTACGAACTCGACGCTTTTGAGGGCGGGAATAACCTCAGTTTGTGTAACTAAATCCTTTCAAATTGCGCTCTTATCGTCATTTGTCGCATATTTAAAGTATTGCCGCTTTCAGAAAAATAAAGTTAAAAACTTACAACATACACAAATTTCACACCTTAGCCGAGATCTATACTTTAGATATTAAAACAGAAAAATAACGGTGAAAACAAAGTTTGATAGAAGTTTTAGAAAGAACCGGTCGTTATATACCGCAGCTTCTACTCAAGAACATTATATCTGTTAGTTTATTTACAAACCTTGTGTACCGTGTGTACTTAGTAACCGTTTTCCTTAAATTCAAATTGTATATTTCGTCTACATTGAATTTGATGTTTTCCTAACGATAAAATCGCGAGCGCATTCGCTCATCGAAATATTAATAGCCAAACCGGATGTATCAATAGTGCGTTGACATGGCGACACAGGTTGATGCATAGTCATACAGTGGGTATGTCTGCTGACTGATTGGTGACGAGACACTGAGTATTCCATGCTTTGTTAATTTCTTGTTTTGTCTTCGCAAGAGGTATTGTTTTTTGTATTTTTGTTACTGCTCTGATCTTCACAGCAAAGACCCTTTTATTCTTCTCTAAGTTTTCTACTGATGAACAATATTGGTTTCGAGTCTTAGTGGTGACTGTGATGATAAGTGGTAGTTAGACCTTCAAACACTGGTTGGCTAATACTTATGGATAATTTGCTCTTGTTAATCTTGTATATCACCTATGTTTGTTTGGTCTGTTGTGTTGTGTAATCTCACATTGGGGATTGGTAACATTCACAACCATTCATCTATGGGAAAATCATGATATTATCAGCAGTGGGCGTCTTTTCCCGCTACTAATGTACTGTAATTTAATTTAAAATGGTCTTTATTGATTTGCGACGAGTTGACACCAATTCAATGCCGTTCATTAATATAAGGTCTAAACAAGCCTTAAGAACTGCGAGAAGACAGTAATCCTGCGTTACACAGAGACTAGACATTCCGCAGTACAACGTGCGTACAGCCTTAGCAATCCTACATCGGCGTTGTCTTCCCGCGCTGTATCGATCTATAGCGCCGAACATTCGGATGAGAGCGGTTTTATCAAGCGCCCTGTCACCGGGCGGGCGAGCGTCCTTGACTCGCGGGTTCGTTGACGCCGGCGCCGCGGGGGGCGGCCTTATGCACGCGAGGCTCCCTACAAGATCGGGGCATAACACCCTATATTTAACGTTGTGGTGTTTTTAAAATTAGAATGCACATGTGGGTACGGCTTTACAAAACAATCGGTTGTCATTGCACCCTGTGTTTATCGCAATAGGTTGCGCTTTGCCGCCAAAGGTCGTCACAGGCTCGAGGCCCACCCAGAACAGACCTTTATATTAAAGTTATACAAGTTTCTGTTATCTCTATACGTATCTCTATAAGTGTAGTAGGTATTTGTGATTACACCATCTCTTTCGACGCTTGAAATAAATTGTTGTTACAGCTAATAAAGAAAACATGACTGGTTTATTTACCGTGGAATAACCTTAACTCCTAAGTAAAATATTGAACTACCAAAGTTCCGAAAAATATATAAGTATATGCACCATTATCGAGACAACCCTATTAACACGTGTGACTCAGCTTCAGCAGAAGATGCACGGGTACATAATAAATGCAAAGCGCCACACGTGCCCGCTGTAAAGCGCAAAAGCGCCGTGCTGTAACTGTGGCCGCGTCTGGGGCATTGTATTGTTGCAAAATATCTATATTGCAAAGTAGCGTGACTGAATCACGACTGCGGGCCGCGTCGGTGCCGAACAGATAGACAGACGGAGGTTTATTTAAAAAATATTTGTTATTCGGCAGAGCGAAACCTTGCGGTGTTTTGTAAGGACAAAGACTTTCATCTCTGTGAGAATTGTTTGTTGCCATGGTGAAAAAATTGCGCTTTGAAAAAAAATCTAGTCGTATAAATAAAAAAAACATAAATTAAATTAAAATTAATTATTTCAGATATTGTGGAATGTATGTTTTTCCAATTTAAAAAACACCAATAGGAAATAGCAATACAAATAATAATAAATAAAACGTTTAATCTGTTCAGTTAAGGTTTGCAAATTAGGTGTAGACTTCCTCTATCGGGTACATATAAGCACCTGTGTCATAGGAAGCCACTCTTCCTTAGTTAAGTTGTCAAAACTAAATGAACTTATTCTAAAAAAAGAAAACAATTGAAGATAGAATTTGTGAACGAAGCCCTAACACCTAAAAAGGTGTAAAAGTGTTTGAGCGTGTGTGTGTGTGTGTGTGTCAAGTTGAACAATAAAAAGAATAGTTGACAATGTTAAAATGATAAGCTGTCTTGAATTACATACAAAAAACTAAATTCAGTTTTAAAATTCGTACAACCAAAAGCACAAATTCAATCAAAGTAAATCGTTCTATGAATCCAATCCTATTTTAATACTACTAGCTGCATAATAGGCTAAATATAAAAACTGTTAAATTGCAATCGCCGCTAATAACGGTCGGAATGTTAATGAAACATTCAAGGCAAAAGCGCGCCGGTCCCTCAGTAATGAACTAACGACAAGGATGATTAAAAGTAGGCATGGTCCAGACAAAAACAAAACTATACATACATAACGTGTTCGTCTGTACATTGACATTCGCTCAGAATGGACAAGGATTCCCCGCCAGCGACTCCATCCCAGAGGAAATTAGTTTCTTATGTTTCACGCGTCTCCCACCGGCCGCTGGCTGACAATTGAATCTACTTCACGCAAATTGATTTATTTTGCCCACTGCAATTTCTGAACGTCTCACGGCCACGGCCACGGCTCCATCAGAATGTTTAAAATCTCCGTCATTCCTTTTTTTTGCAGACTTCTAACCCACATTCGGCGTAACGGTCCGAATAAGATAGCGATGGCAATTGTACACTGAATTGAATCTTTGGCAATTGACCGACAAATTGGTTGAGTCAAAGTCCGAAAGATCCAAGTCAAAGCTAGCATCACGATTCTTTGCAACGATGCTTAAGAGGAAAATCTCAAGATAATCTAACTTGTTTTAAGGTGCTCCCTCACCTAGAGCATTTTCCTGTAATGCAACGTTACAGAGTCCACCATTACTTCGGTGAGGGAGTAGAACCGCGCATTACAGTGCGCACACTGTTATGATGAAAATTCGAGCATTACATCAGTGAGGGAAGAGAACCGCGCATTACAGTGCGCAATTTGTTGTTACAATGTGTAATATTCTGATACAATTTCCCTGCAGTTTTGTAAGGCAGAATTGTAATGTAATGCTCAAAATCGAATCTGAAATGTACACTACAGGCAAATGTTCGTCATGTCAGGGAGACAGTACTGTAATGTAATGCTCAAAATCGAATCTGAAATGTACACTACAGGCAAATGTTCGTCATGTCAGGGAGACAGTACTGTAATGTAATGCTCAAAATCGAATCTGATATGTACACTACAGGCAAATGTTCGTCATGTCAGGGAGACAGTACTGTAATGTAATGCTCAAAATCGAATCTGAAATGTACACTACAGGCAAATGTTCGTCATGTCAGGGAGACAGTACTGTAATGTAATGCTCAAAATCGAATCTGAAATGTACACTACAGGCAAATGTTCGTCATGTCAGGGAGACAGTACTGTAATGTAATGCTCAAAATCGAATCTGAAATGTACACTACAGGCAAATGTTCGTCATGTCTGGGAGACAGTACTGTAATGTAATGCTCAAAATCGAATCTGAAATGTACACTACAGGCAAATGTTCGTCATGTCAGGGAGACAGTACTGTAATGTAATGCTCAAAATCGAATCTGAAATGTACACTACAGGCAAATGTTCGTCATGTCAGGGGGACAGTACTGTAATGTAATGCTCAAAATCGAATCTGAAATGTACACTACAGGCAAATGTTCGTCATGTCAGGGAGACAGTACTGTAATGTAATGCTCAAAATCGAATCTGATATGTACACTACAGGCAAATGTTCGTCATGTCAGGGAGACAGTACTGTAATGTAATGCTCAAAATCGAATCTGAAATGTACACTACAGGCAAATGTTCGTCATGTCAGGGAGACAGTACTGTAATGTAATGCTCAAAATCGAATCTGAAATGTACACTACAGGCAAATGTTCGTCATGTCAGGGAGACAGTACTGTAATGTAATGCTCAAAATCGAATCTGAAATGTACACTACAGGCAAATGTTCGTCATGTCAGGGAGACAGTACTGTAATGTAATGCTCAAAATCGAATCTGAAATGTACACTACAGGCAAATGTTCGTCATGTCAGGGAGACAGTACTGTAATGTAATGCTCAAAATCGAATCTGAAATTTTACATTACAGGAAAATGCCCCAGATGAGGGACCACCTTTAGAGTCTGGATGTAACACGTGTTGGCGGTCATCGGGTACATGACTTGTGTTTAATATCTTTTCTCACGATAATTACCTTTTATGTCTTCTTTTTATCGTAACGGCATGCAGTGCTATCGTATTTTTATATGTATACCTTGCAATGAGGTTGTTACTAAGATGCCAAAGCGTTTGATCAATGTTCGCCTGCAACATACCTCATTTTATGGTTTAATAAATTATTTTTGTTCCATGAACCGTCTCAAATATCGGAATGAGCATACTGTAATCGATTCTATGCGCATGTTACGTGTTTCGGGACCTCATAAAGCTGTTTCCGCACTGCGCCTATTATACCTGCTTTACGATTGTCGAGAAGGCATCCCCGGGTCTGCCACGTCACGGTTATTTGCCGAACGTTTCGAGTACGTCCGATGTCTTGATGCTAAACATGTAGCCGTTAAAAAGTATAATCATGACTGGTTTATGACGGTTATATTCTGGGTAATTGCACCTCGTGAAACTTTTAACCGCCGAAGAAAATATAGACAACATTCTTTATAACTAGAACAAGACTGTTTGACAGGCCTAATGGCTAGTTAGGAGTCTTGCCTATAGCGTCGAAGACAAATATTTATGTGATTATAGTGGAGCAGTGGTGTCATAATCTATTAAGTATTCACTCAATTATTCAGTTGTTTTAATAAGTCTCTGTCTGCTCACGATTTTTACATGATCTTGGTGTAATTTGTCCAAGATATTTATTAATTCAGTGAGGTTCTTATAAATTGATATTCACAATAATCATGCACCAGATCGCTAACGTCGCGTTGTTAAGTACGTACGTAAATATTGTGTTTCAAATATTAAGCCCTTTCACATCGCGGAGGGTGTGTTATATGCCTGATATTTATCGCGAATAGATCGAGATATAATGGCTCTTGCAGGGCCAACGTACACGTTTGACCGCTCGGGCACTATATCAAAGTGATTGCTGAAACATTAGGTCGGGCTGCGGTCAAGTTTCCCTCGTCTAGACGCCTACTAATTTTAACTGTATAACCGTTAAACCTTTTCAATTGTTACGTAAAATGTTAATTACTTGGATATTCAATTTACAACTGTCGTCGTCGCCTTAATGTATTCCACAGGGTTAAAGAAAGTTCGGCAGCTATTTCTGGCGAGCCTATTGGGAAATCCTGTGCAAGTCCAAAGCAACGGTAGGGATTACGCACACACCATTAGCATATAATGGTGTTATTTGCATTCGGCCACAGCGGGTTATTTTACGCCCGTTTATTTTTCAGAAATCTAACCGGTTCGCTGCATGCCTAGTAATGTATGCAAAATACCGCACATGATTGGACGGAGGGCCGTTTTTTATTTTTCTTACTTCTCCTTTTTGGTTACTTCTTATATTTTTGCTAAGTATTATGTTGTTTCACAAAGCTATTTTTCATTTGAACTGGTAGTGTGACGGCTGTTTTCTTGTTGCTGGGTAATACTGTCGAAATAATTATGTTTGGGTAGGAACGATTCTTGTAGCTCTCTTTTTACCTAGTTATTTTACTAGTAATTCTTCATGAATTATAGCAGCAAGGTCAAATGAGAGCTTTAAGTAGTGACAATTCTAAACTATGTTCTGCATCTGCCTAACATGTGAGAAGCGAACAAATTGTTCCAAATATATATATTTTTACCTACCTACATACTTAGAAAATGAAACAAAAGCCCGTCAGTAAATTGACGCTTGTTGGTTCAGCGATTACACGCTTTTTTCATGATATTGGAATAAAACTATGTACAAAGTAACTATTTAATGAACTCCCAAAATGTTATAGCGAACTTACGGAATTACAAATACGAATGAAGTACGCCGTCGTAATAAATACCGTTGAATAGCTCAGCTTGACATAATCTCCTAAAACGCTCCCTAATATTACAGTAACGTACTCATCCTAACTTCCTCCAATCGATTTAATAACACGAAATTGGGAATTTCATTGTCAAACGAATACGATATCGAGTAAGTCGGACTGCTTTAAGCGCTGGCCTGGGAAAGAATTTCAATAAGTTGTTTTCATTCGCAAATTGCGCGCCTCGGCGACACCTAATGGAATAGGAATCTGGGGGGTGCATGCCGGCCGTCGGTGGAGCCCCGCTTATATTGGATTATAAAGAGCTCCTTTTGTATGCTTAAGATCATGCATGCTCCTATTTTAGAGCTTTTGTGATATCGTAGATTATTTGCGTCGCCGATATTTCTAGCAAAAATTGTAGTTATTTTTTTGAACAGTGCTAATGTGTTCACGCGGATTGCCATTCGCCTTTTAAGAGTCACATTATTATTCTTCGTGTATTTTTTCTTTAATTTTCAGCTTTTACTGAAGTATATTTCCTGTGGTTTTACTGTTCATTACTGAAGTTCAAAATCTTGAAGAAGTGGTGACAGTTTCGAAACTCACTGTAGTGGTAACGGAACAAATGTGTTGTTCGAAGTCATTGCCTTTGAATGACTACTATGATTGGAAATGCCATTGACCAGAAGCATTGTGAAAACATTTCCTATGTAGATCCTTCTTATTTATCAGCAGCAGCATTTATTGCAGTTATCTGAATTAAATGAATATCTCTCGCACAACTTTTAGACATCCGACTTCCGCTCCGTCCTGAGCTATAAAAGTTTTCTACAAATGTTACTGATATTTTTATTTTGACACGATTTGACAAGATCTCTGTGAGAGTTTCGTTTCATCATCTTTTGCCGAACGATTCATATTATAAGCCATGTCTTTTATTTATTGCAAGAAGTAGCTCTTTCCAACTTAACGTTCTGTTCTTGCCGAAAGTTACAACAAAGAAATTTCTTGCGTGTACCTAAACATTAGTTTCATTATTCCCACAAAGGCACCGAGAGCCTATTAATTCTCAGCCACTGTCACCGTGGCGTCGATGAAGAAGGATCTAGGGTGGTGGTGAAAAATGCGGGAGAGCATTATTAGCATCTCGAGGACAAATTGGTATGCTGCCGAGAAGCTCCTCTCCGCCATTATTCATTTATTCATGGGGTCCATGTAGAAGGGACGAATTTACGCGTGATATGAAATTACAGTGTCACGGGAATCGTTTTGAATTTAGGTGCGTTTTAGGTCATTCTGCAATACTACAAAAAAATTATATTCTCCTTCTCTTGTTTAGAATAAAAATGATATGATGAATCGTAAGACACGTTACATTCGACGTTACTATTTTTTTTAGTTAGCACTCACTCTGCTTAATTTAGACCCTTTCCTAGTAAGGTAGCTATCAGTAGATAGCTAGACCAAGTTTTTATTAGTATTTCTATCTTAAGCCCAATTTCATTGAACCTAGGATATTCCTGGTCGATAATAGGTATAAAGAAGATACCAATAATAATATGCGGACAGGGTTTGAAAAAATCGTCGTTTCCTCAAAGGACCGCTGAGGGATCATATTAACAAAGGTTCACTTTGATGAACGATAAGTATAGAATCGTTTTGTCTGGAATTTGCTTTTTAGCAATACTTGTTGAAAACACATAAATAAAAATAAATATTAAATCTACGAACATTTTACAATACGGCCATCTTACCTCAATCTAAGAAAGCCTCTTAATATGGATGTCAGGTGTTATTATACTCACTTAGATGATTTTTGAGAAACACCCAACCATGGAACAAACTTAGATGTTTGACGCATTATTGTTGAGGTGTTCCTCGAAGCGCACACATTTGGAGCGCACAAGACGAGGCGATTGTCTTGAAACCCTGCGGCCCCGCTGCTTACAGGCAGTGTCACTACCAACCGAGCCAATGAGTCAGTGAAAAGGCAACTCTATTTATTTCTTTCACTCATGTTAATCGAATACATTGTTGTGTTGATTTACAAATATTTAACGTTTTCCGACCGAAAATGACGTAACTTAGCAACATTGATGTAGGTAATTAATTTTTGTTGCGAAGTGCGTAGACGAGTTGTTAATGACCCAAATTCCATTGCGGTGTGGTCATTAATTGACAGGAATTAAATGCGCTACACCACATTATTTTACGAGTGAATAGGTGCTTGTTTTATTTTTAGATTAGCCTGTTTAAGATATTTAAAATTGAATTGGTAAGGTCGACAAGCTAGCTGTTCTTAAGATTTGAACTACCTGAGTTCAATTCTATCTGGTACGGTTGCAAATTAGCAACTAAAGTCTCCAAAAAATATTTTGTATCTGGGTAACTGTATCTGTTTTCCCCCCTTTGAATTTATTAAGTACGTGTCCAGCGCCAGAAGCACATTCAACTTAAGGATCACTCACTTGGCGGTGAATAGGTAAAAATTCGAAACTTATGACCCTATGACCCACGGCGCAACAGTGGAAGGTTCTTCCAAACCAAGTGACTACTAGTAAATGCGACTTGATTACTGTTATTGTGAAATAATGAATTTCTTTGTGTTATCCATTATACATAAATAAATAAATATAAATATGCGCCAGACAACACACCTCTTGTAATGGTCTCGAAGTAGGGATTAATATCCCTGTGTTACGAGGTACCACACAAGGAAATAAGCTAGGGGCGTCTCCCAGCACACCCAGACCCGAGTCATTCAGAAAAGATCATTTCGAATCGAACCCGGGACACTACGGAAATCGAGGCGAGAAACCGTGCTACAGCGCACTACGCCAACCGTGTCGTCCACAATCCATATACCCAATCAAGGACAGCCATGCATTTGTCAAGTGCCATGCAAATGCTTACGGTATTCCCGGCGCCGGCATGCGGAAGCGTGTTTAGCAATAAAGCGAGCAATAAACGCGCTCTTGCGATCGCAACTATTCAATATTTGAAACATGTGAATGGTTGGCGAAATGAAAAAGGCACGTGCACACTAGACATTGGCGCACCCACCAGCTTTGTTTGCCCCAGACTTAGAGCTTACTGTGATCGAGACACATTGCGGGTCAATGAGAGTCCTTTCTTATGACGTCATCACCGTCAGTCGCAGTTACTAGATGGACCCTGCTGAATGTAACAGATTCTCAGGCCGGTCTTGGATTGAAAGAAACCGAAGCGGAGCCCAAATGAAAGACGTGGAGCGAAGTGAGTCGTGAAGCTCAAGGCAGACCGAAATTTAGGTTCACTTAGGTCTTTAATGGGCGGTCTGAATGCTGCAATCTTGATCAGGTCACTCGTCCACCTTGCGGGTATCATACGCTGCCTTCACTATCAAATAGTCGCTATTAAAATCCTACTGGCCTATGACCATCATTGATGTTTTTTCTTCTGCTCTCTCGTCTGATTTTTTTCTTGTCTGCCACAGTTGATTTTTGGATGCAAGATTTTGAATGGACACTGGCTGTGAGGTTTAATTAGCTAGACGGCTTACGCTAATTCATTCATACATTATAGTAACTGTTATTCGGTTCAGCCGACCGTGAAATTCAACGCCGAAAGTTGAAATCGTCTTATACTGTAACACTTACGGGTAATGAACAATTTGACTTAATACAAATGTAAAACATGGCTAAACCGCCACACAGTGCTAACATTTTAGGAATTTAAAAAACTTAATTCTCTGTGGTAATAATTAGGTTCAAGTAATTATACACACACAACTTATTTTTGAGAAACTTTATGTAAACTAGTAATTATTACTCCCGTATTAAGTCTCTGATATACCGTTGTTTTAATGACGTTTAAATATTGGTTATTATCAGGGCTTTTGTAGTTTGACCTCGATTAGAGGTAAACTATTTTCAATATCGACGTTGATAGCGCAAACCGTGTGTCCGACATATAGTTGTAAACCAGCGGCTTGTAACCCGCTTGTTACCGAAACAGGCGGCTAGAAACGAATAACGAGCCGCTTGGTACCGGGTAGATACCCAATAGCAAGCATTGATACCAGAAAAAACAATTTATTATTATAACCTTTTTTGTTAAACTCTTATTTTTACTATGTACTCTTATTTTTACTATGTACAGTAGCACTTAATATGTTCTGCTATTTTTGTTTTTGTAAAATAAACACAGAATAAACCCTTTAAAACGACTAATTTACTTAATTCAGAGACGAAAGTTTTTAACACTGCAATGCAAATATATATTTTTTATCTCATTCTAGGTTAACTGTTTTCTATAGTAAATAAATGAGAACACTAACAACAAAAACAAATAACTAAATCATGTGAAAATATCAATAAAATGTAAGCAGCCGTTTCCAGCCGGTAGTTATCGCTAGAAATGATAAAAAGCCAAATAAGCCGTTTCTACCCGCTAGGCTAGAAATGTTAGTAACCGGCTTCACATCTATGGTCCGACACAACAAACTTTAAGGCAGAGCGCCTAAAGATATTAAAAGAATTTACTTATCTTATGCTTACCTAAATTAACGCTCATATGGCCCTATCTGTTGTTCGCTTTTGCACATTTGTGCCCAAATTTACCTATTTCTTAAGATGTTCATCGCTTTGGAAATTTCAAACCCTACTCCACCCTTTAGATAACCTTCTGAAATCATTAGTCTGCGAAATTCTAAATTGTCCCTTCACTGATCGTTCTTGGGCCCAGGCGAATTTGCCTATACGTTTAGGCGGCCTAGGTACTCGCCTAACGTCCAAGGTCGCTTTACCGGCATTTCTGTCACCTGCTTTTACAGCACATGCCTCTTCATCAATTCAATTTTAAATCCGTCGCTTGGCGATGTAGAAGTTGCATGTTTAGCAGATGCCAGGAATGCCTGGTCTGTTGTCTGTCCAGGTTATCTTTCTACTATTCTTTCATCCGAAAGGCTCTGGGACGAGAGTCTCTGTAAGTTGGTGTACGAGGGCCTAACTGTAGTCCTCGACTAACGAAACAGAGCGTGCTCGTCTCATTGCCACCGCCGAAAGTGAGTCTGGGTTCTGGCTTCATGCCTTACCTTCAGCTAACGTGGGGACTGTGTTGTTATAATATTTCTATATCGATCACATAGACTTGTCTTGTCTTGGTCTCCCTTAGACTTGGCGCCCGAATCACCCATCCACACCGTTGTAGGTGTGGTGATTTTGTTGGGCATCTGGGCCACCATGGTCTATCCTGTGCCCTGTGTGTTAGGCGCCGGTCGTATCACACGCCACGCTAGTTTAAACGACACACTCCACAGGGCCTTTGTCGCAACGCAACCCGCATTCCGGTAGTCCGAGAACCACTAGGAATTATTTTCTTTTTCTTTTTATTTGTAAATTCGTAGATCTCTTTTTTATTATTGTTTTATGTTTCCTAAATGTACATTATGTAGGGCGTATGTTACGATATAATCTATGTTAAAGTATCTGTGTATAAATTTATTCAAGTAAATTTCTAATAAAATATCAAAATTTTGTTATGCTAAGATCGATTGCTATATAAGATTCTTTAATTTCAGTAGATCATTGACAAACGATAAACCCACACTCCTTTTTTATGTTTGAAATAATTCCGCATGCTGTAATATGTCTTGAACGAGGTTTGAGATTGAATGACCTACGCTTACCCGGGGTACGACATTTTTTCCAGTTTATAAAATTAATCTACCAAAGGAGTGTGGTTATATTATACTCTTGTACTATACAACAGTGGAATATGTAAAGTCACCTGTCAGTCGGAGGCCGTTGTAAGCATGCTGTATAAAAGTACTGTTGCTGTTTCTCTTGCTTCTTTAAATTCTTCAAATTGCTCTTTTGAAGTAGTGAAGCCCGCTGCGTTTATTCACGATTGAGGTTTTGTTAGTCGCTTTTTTGCATTTAATCTCGACATTCATCAGACCGGTGTGTCCCTTGAACGGGTTTTGCTAAAAATACGAGCGCATTTAGGAAATCTTGAGGAACAAACATTCTATCGCCAAATCTTTCGCACTTTTAATTTTAGTTTGATTTTTTCGGGCTTCATTTAAATACCTCAGAGGCAAGGATACATAATCATAACATTAATTAAATAAAATAATTATTGACTACCATGTTTGCGTTGCGCGCCTCTTCGTGGCTTTAAATTATCGTAGCGATTAGTCTCATAGTAATAAATGCTTGTAAAAAGAAACTAAATCGTATTATTATCGCAAGTAAATAAATATTGACAAATTATTTGCTATTTGCAATTCAATCACCCGTTTTATTAAGAACACTGAAAAACATAACATATGTATTTTACCGTAGTTCGATTATTTATGGCGCCTTTTTTTGTCAGCCAGCCGTGAGCTAAAATCATATATAATATAACATTATGTTGTGTATAGTCTTCGAGTCACTCATACACGAAGGAAAGTGAAGTTCAAACTGGCTTCATGAAAAATATACCACTAAAATGATTAGCGGTGAACTTTCCCAAAAATACATAAATATGCAATACATTTTCAGCTGAACCCTCTATGGTTGTTGCAGAAAGCTCTACCTACATAACAAAAAAACAGAATAACCATACAATTGTTTCGCTAAACGTTAACACTCACACCTCGTGTTTAAATTATACACTTAAACTAACTTTACGGCTTACATTACAACCTTAATTTACTGAAGTTAAAAACTAAATGAAGATCGTAAACTGATAGCGAAGTATCAACAAGTACATTCAAAAACTGGTATTTGTTATTGTCCTTTAGAATAAAAATATAGTGCAAACTGTGTACGGCCTTCTGTCCTTGGCGACCGGTGCACGACCGGTTTATTTATACTGTCTCAGGATCCACACCTGTCTGCTTATTTATGTGGCTCGCATTGAAACCACGGGCAAACCAAGTTAAACCTACCCAGCTCGTTAACTGCTAAAATGCCTCCACGGGAGATATGATTAAATTGCTATGGGGAGGAACCGACAGATGACGTAATCTATTGTAGCATAACATACGACTAGTTGGAGGAAATCTTAAATTATTCTATTAAAGAACGCAATGAATTACCCTACAAGTTAATGCGCGATATTGAATCTTGCGCTGCCCACATAAGGGCTTATGATTTATGATGACAGTCGAGAGAGGTCAGCACAGTAAGTGCTGCTTTAGCAAAAAGAATGTTTATTTACATAGTGTTATAGGCTTATTTTAAGTGGTGGCCTTTAGCGTAGTGGCCAGCCAGACATTGTTAATTAATTTATAGAACCATGTTGCGGGGCAGGTGTGCATATAGTAACGGTATTGGGCGAGGCTAATCTTCCAATGCAAGTTTTATGAGTTTTGTAGAATGCCTGAAAAGCTTTTATGTGGAGGACATCGTAAATGTCCACTCATCGTGACATTGCGTAGTGGTAAATATTAGCTGCTTAATAATACACAGCTACCAAAGAACTTTGTTGTTATTCTGAATCCTATCTAATATGTGGATGATTTGCATGTTTAGAGCTTTTAATAAAATAACTAACTCAGTTCAAGGTAGAGCTTGTCTGAGCTGAAATGACACGTCCCTTCACCGCATTCAGGCACGCATATACATTTTAAAGATGGATACAATACATATAAGAATGCCACTGTATTTGGTCTTTCAGTAGCCGGTTGCAGGATTTGAACCTAAGAGCATTCGTCGGTTGTTCGCTAAAGTACATTTGGCACATATTTAAATTAACTAAAAAGTAGTGGGGATTGTCATTTCAAATTAGACTAGGTCAAAGTCATTTCTCACAAATAATTCAGTTGTTATGGTTTCCTTACAGTCCTATGGTCGCTCCAGCTTGATATACTGAGTCTGGTTGTAAACTGTTTCTCCCCAAGAGATCTAACACCGATTTACTGCATATTGGACATCTGTAGATTCTCATAGAGCTGCACGGTGTAAATCCCTTGAAGACATCTAAGGAAAAGTATGACGATCGCAAAAGAACCAAAGTTGTACCACATTTAAAGGGATCAAATTTTGGATTCCAATTGTGATATATGATTATATTGTGGTTTGGGATGATGATGAGTGTTGCCGAAGGTTGATCAGTCGAAGTCATACTTCATGTTTTTAGCTTAGCCCATGAAATGCAGACCCTTCTAGGCATTGTAAATCCTTATTATACAAAAAGCGGTCGCTTATGCCGATGCAAAGCAGTCTATTCTTTACGTCTTGAGCTTGCCGAAGCGACTCCTTCGGAGACGGCCTAAGAGTCGTTTGCGTGACATTCGCTAGCATTGCTAATTGTCTCGGTGCGGTCGTTACAAAAGCCGCCGCTATCGAGTGTGCTTCGCCGCGGTTTTCTCCCGCTGCATCTGATTTGAGCCGATGCAACTTGCAACTTTCGCTCCGGGCACGATCTCGTTCGTCGTTTAACAACGCCACGTTGCAATGCAGTGCAATTTCTTTTTAGTCTCCTGCCGCATTGTTTTGCTTTTAGCGGTGTATTAACTTTTCTAATACCGGTAGCTGTTTACGTTCGAAGTGGCCGGCTCGTTTCGCTAGCCGGTAATGAATAAGCTTACACATTTAGTATGATGTTAGTTTCAAGCCAACGTTACATGGCTGGCTCAAATAATTTGGTGTCTGTCTATACATTTTGGTAAGATCATGGTAAGAGTTAAGCCAGAACCCATAATTGCCCTGTGCGAATGAGGCGACTGTTACATACTTCCTTCCTCTGTCTGATGTCTACCGGATATACTAGGGCTTTCGTTCTTAATTCTAGATACTTCTTCTTAAGAACTATCAAAGCCTTTTTCAAGATTGGTTAGAAGTAGTTTATAGAGAGGGTCGGCAACTCTTTAGTGGTGTTGCATTTCTTTAGGCTAAAGTTACCGCATGCCAACAGAAGGTGCTTATTACCACCGACGTTCAATTAAGAAAACACTCTCCTATCAAATGTCAAACTGAAGCCGCACCGGCGCGCATCTGTCATTCTGTCCAAGAGTTTCGTCAGCCCTTGCCCAATCGGCCGAGAATGCAACTGTCCTTTGATACGCTGCAAGTGGGTCATGTTTCTAAACACGTCAATATAATAGTCATTCTGATATGCTCCCACACTTTGCTTAAGCGTTTTTAAAGTGACATATTGCTGACATCTTGAAAAATATGTTGCAAAATTATACACTAAGTAAAGTCGTTTTGCTGCACGTATTTCCTGGTAAAAAATAAATTCAGTCTAGAGAAGTGCAGCAATTATGCACAACATATTCTGAAAGGGTAATAACTATCTTTAGTCAGCGACTGCATCCCATTTATACGGTGCTCAGTAAAAAATAAACAATCACCGTTGCATTTCATTATCCACCTGATTAAATAGCTGCTTTATAATCTCGCTACGCCTTAGTTAAAAAAGCCATAATCCGATCAGCAATATTCCTTGTTATCCATAATTAGTTCCTGTATGGTAATGAGTTTGGTAAATTACAATATTGTTTCTAAAGGCCAGCGTCACGGCTCATGTACTACACGCTAGGTTACCTGCCGTCTAGCAACCGTCTGTTATACATAATACAGTAAACTTATAAATAGACCGGCTCATCGCTTCGCAAAGAGATAATATTAGTTCGAAAATTTCGTCCTTAAAATAACACTGTCTTGTCTCATCGCCGTTGTTTCTATTGTTATGTCTGTGTTTAATATCGTCGGATGTGATGCAATCCATTTATTAGACGTTGAATGTCCGAATCAGACCTCATTTGCCGGTTACTGTCAACATAAACAACAGATATGCATTGGTAAATTATACACTTTGCCACCACAGTGACATATATGTCATGGATGCTTGGAATTGGAGGCTAAGGTTTCCTTATTTGTCAACTTCAATCGTGTACTAGTACCTATTTCTATAATTTTTCTACTAATTATTGAGATTTTATTATTACGGATGACACATTTTAACCTTAATCGGTAGCCCTTTGCTTCTTTTTCTTATATATTGGACTAGACAGTCATTTGATCGCAATCGCATCTGATGGTAAGTGACGAAGCGATCTATGATGGTACATGTCTGCCTCGTAAATTCCTATTCACTCTTGTCTTGAAGAGACCCAGATTGTATTGGTTCGGAAACACATGCGCGGGCAGCGAGTTCCACTCCTTTGCTGTTCGCATTATGAAGGAGTCCGCAAAACGTTTTGTGCGAATGGCTGGAATATACACAGCGTGCGGGTGGAAGACTAATGTGCGTCTCGTGCTCCGATGGTGAAAAGGAGATGGCGGAAGCAACTCGTGCAGTTCGCTCGCATACTCCCCGAAATAAAGCCTGTAAAACACCGACAGGCTAGCAACGCTGCGCCGGTGTTCAAGCTCCCGCAGCCCGGCAGAGAGAGCCGGATCATTTTGTATGTAAAGATTGATTTAACACGCATTTTGTGGAATGTAGTGTAGTGAATTCCCTAAAAACTCTCTAAAATAATATTAAAATTAAAAGGCGTTTACTGAATCAGTCAGAAGCTTCTGAATCAGTTTGTAGAATTTTAAATAATGTGATATAAATTTCCTAAGAGGAAGTGATTGAAAGTTTCTAGTTTTGATATCGCAAATCGGCATCTCCGCCCGCCCCGGGGCTCGCATAAAATGCGAATATTTAGTAGTCTCCGCCGAAGTTTCCTCACTTAGCGATCATATTGTGCTCGTGCGAACTCCCCGAGTCGCCCTGGGCCAATAATGTTTTTCTTTCCCACAATCTTCTTGGACGATAATTTAAAACGTGTTTTTGTATACACAGCGATCGTACCGCCGTCGAGCGGAAGCGGGAAAACGGCCCCCAGGTCGGCGGAAAGGATTATTTAATGTTAGATAATACATTTTTATGTTATCAATTTCCAAAGAGCTCCCGCGGAAAGGTTTTATCGAAGTAATTTAATAAAATGATTTTAACCAAACAGTATATAAAAAAAACTATCTAAAGAAGACAAATATTTAAATAATTTATCACAGCCGTAAGACGCCCGGTTGACACACTGCCGAACCCCCATAGATTGTATTAGTATGTATCTTTTTTTCGTCATATAGGGTTATCCTGCACTTAAGAGTGCTGCGTGTACCTTGAACTGTTTGCCCTGTTGAGCCATCGACCTTGATTAATTCTAAGGAAATAAAACCACTAAAAATAAAGCAATAAATACTTAATCATACGCATAATAAATATCTGCTTGTTTTACTCGGGTTTGTTAAACGTGAGAAGGATTTGTGTTTTCATTAGAATTTAAACATTGGAAAACTGTTAGCTCAAATTCATAGAAAAATGACCAACAGCATTTGTAAGTATAGTCAGCATAAAAAGTAACGGAAATGTTTGAAATATCTCATTAAAACAAACGCATTTTACGGATTCTACTCTTGGTTAAATATTGTTTACATTTTCTAACTCACAATAGTTTACATAGCAACATTTTAAACCACACCAGTTTAGTCTTATAGAGCTTCTCATGCACCATCCTTGGTGTCTAATACCTGTCTTATGAAGTCATGATGTAAAAGCTCTATGATTAAATTTTGAATATTATTTGATTTATCAAACACCTTATGGTGCTGAAAGATTTGAGCATTCACTTGTATCAGAACATCGAACATTTCCTCGTTTTTAAATTTATTAATTAGTTTTACCAACGTTTGTTCACACAGGTACATTAATTGTTCATAATACACATGCAAATTGCTTACAAAATAACAAAACAATAATTTTTAAGTGAATTTTTCAAGTGTAAGTGAAACTTGATTTAAAAGATCAAGCAAAAACGTTACCTTACATGGAAATGTTTCTAGAAATCATACCATTTGCCTGTATTGTAAAATTCGTGAAACGTTACATTACGATTTAATGCTCTAGTCTATACCCACATTTAAAGACACTCTGAAACGCCCGTTACTTCTGAAGCTGACTGTACAAGTGTCAATATTTCACAAGCTTCTTCGAATTTTCTAGTGATAAAGCAGTGTTATTTCTGTATTTCCACAGATTACTGCGATTACGCTGAATGGGCTTGCTCTATGAGCATTGCAAATGTTCTAGGAATTAAATGCAAACGCTATTATTATTGTTTCCAATGGACGTCAGCGACGGCAGAGTTATTCATTGAGACTGAATAAAGTTTACTCTGTCTTTAATTTGCTTAGTGAATTAAATCACGGACTACCATTTTGTGTTAACGGTCAGCTTGCGCTACAGTCCTTCAAGTCTTTTAGTCGCTCAATTAGTTTCTTTAGATCGGATTTGCAGCTTCGCTGTTTTAAACAAATAATTACACGATTCCAAGAAGTCGTCCAATTACATGATTTGGCTGAAACGAATATCACCCAGTGACCCACAGTGACCTCTTTAATAGCTTCAGAGGTATTCCCGCAAATATCCACGAAACAAATTAGAAATAGCTGCCGCGATTTCCTGTCCAGCTTAATTGATAGATGATGCTGAAACTTTACTTGTTGCCAGCACTTTGCCATCCCCTCATTTAATTTGGTTTAATTAGTAAAGCGAAATAATTCATGCAATGCAATTGAATAGTTCGATCTGATGTTATGTAAATATGACGATAGACGCTTTACTAACATTTAGATAAAAATAACACTAAAAGGCACATATGCGCCTATTTAATAAGGTTTTTCTATGAAACTGAAGTTTTCATAGTGCGAGTGAATTTATTATTTACATTAAGCAATTGAGTTTAAGGATAATTGCACTGGTGGTGAATGGAAAACCCGAGATTCGCGCTGTTAATTTTCAGTTCAACTCAACTATTTTTAATTCATTCGTACGTAACGCCATCCGCATTTGCTAGTAATTGACAGAGCAGTACTTTTACTGAAATAGTTTTAAGTACTGATAAATTAATTATTTTGGATAAAGGGGTTCGAGTAAAGAAACATTTAGTTCATAGGCATTGTTGTTAAATTGCGACTTACATATTACTTCTGCCATTTAAACCCCCCACTAAACTCGTGTGTTTTTAAAAGTACTTCCTCATACCAAATAAGCTATTACAATAGCTATTATATTATAAAGGCATGTACACCGTATGCGGGCGCGTCGTTGACTGTATAAATCTCCGGTGATAAATTAGGCAATTCATAAGATAGGGTGCACGCACGCCCAAAGGCCGGCGGGATAATTCGACGGGAGTGCGGGACCATCGTTGGGACGATTTATCTATGTGTGCAGATCTACGACGAAATTATTGAAGTTTAAACCAAATAATGAAGCGTTCGGATGTCGGATATCGCCTTAAAAATACCTGGCGAATTCCGCGTTCGCGTCATATTTTATTAAATTTTTATTGTCAGTTAATTGTTTGTGTCTTTCAAACCAGCCCTTCAGCTCAAACCTAAACTATTAGTGTTAGGGTGAAAATGTGATTAAGCAAGTTCTTATCAGAATATCAATACAAGGGCGAATCCCAAACATAAACTATGTGCCACAAATCAAAATGTGTACTTAATTGTAATAAAGTAGCTCAGTATCTGCTAAAAAAAATACCATTGCTTAAGAACTCTTGGTCTACATTTTTTGAATTAAGTACATTTTGTTACGTGTTTAAGTAAACACATTTGGCCACTTTTAACAGTTTTACAGCAATAATGGGCTGTAAATTCAACGCTTCTCGGAATTTCCAAAATGACCGATTAGTTTTTTCACGTTTATTTGTTTACACCGTAAATCTATCGGGAAGTTTTACGGCGTTAAAGCTTTCGACTGTATTTATTTAATAGCTGTGCTTTGATGAAATTTTTTGGTGGTACCCTAACTTTAATTTGTAAACTCTTTTGGTGCTACGAGTATCTAACGATAGATGATTGATGATCGCGCGATATTAAGAAACAATGCGATCGATGATGGTTCAGTTAGCAACATAAGTTGCATAACACTAAAGACCTGTGCCCTTGTCACATAGCAATATTATTATAAATTATAGATATAAGGAATAGCTTTGACAAGAAACTAAAGTGTTCAGCTACTACTTTAGCTGACTGTACTAGAACATGCCTGTTCGATAGTGTCTCCATTTAAGGGTGTATTGCTCTGCAATGCTCATGCGTCAGTGTATGACATCTTAAGTAGCCAATCTGCTCTGAGAACGTGAATGTTCATTCGCGATCGTCTTAGGACGCGAATCCTGAAAATAATCAGTCAGATTCCTATTATCCGGCATTTCGCAATTGTCCTAGGATTTTCGCGAATTTCCGATTCTTCCTGAACATAGGCCGTGAAAATGGGATTACTAAAAGGACCGGTTTGCAAGCAGTCTGTATCCAAAGAAATCTTGTCAGCTTTATAAGGTCACTCGTTCTTTGCGATGAAATAGTCTTAATTCCTTATTTTTTTCCCAACCAAATCTATCTAAATAAATAATCTGTAAGTACGAACGAATCCTTTTTCAAATTCTACGCATTTATTGGTTTTGATCGTTACATGTGTTCCGTTTCTAACGCTACGTCACCGACAGCTGTGACTGACTTAATTTATTGTAATGTGAACGTATTAACGCTAAACGCTATATTTAATATACGATACATATTTCCGGCCCACAGTTTTTTTTTTTTTACTAACGTTGGTATCAAAGCTTTACGTAAGAGTTCTTCACTTGTTTTTCACTCGCAAAAAAACATCTTTCCACCTTTCGAAGTTCCAAATTCTCACTAAGGAGCTTTCCCACGAAGCAGCTGAGAATTCCCTAGACGTCATTACGCGGTGCGTCAAAATAGTTTGATGTTGACGACCCCGATGACTTGCAACTTTGCCCGCAAGTCTCGTATCGAGGCCGATAACCCATTCCTCATTATCATAACTTTATGAAATCTAGACACTGTTGTTGCTAACAAATACACTTTTTTATTGTTACAGGTAAGAAAACCACCAACTTCTAACTAATAAGAGTTTGTGCAGGTATGTTTGAAGTTTGAACAGTATAGTCGATATTAAACCTTTGGAATCTCAAATCCAGAATACAGATAACACGACTCAAATTTAAGATGATGCCATCTCCGTTACTACGATGGTATCAACTCCCGAATATGCAGTTCGAGAACGTTAGCAACAAACTCGAACAGAACACATAACAGAATAAGAATACATGTCCCTATTCCGTGAAGAGATTGCACCGTTTCGGTCATTCTTCGGGAGTTATTTTGGTCTGAGCTGTCACGTGGCGAACCGCCTCTGTGGATATTTCAATCAGCCGGTCAAGGAACGGTTACATCGGCACTACGGCACCATTATCTTGGCTCGGAGATTGATGGCCCAATATTGCGATGGACTCGGCAGCTCGCCGACACACCAGGGCTAATGTGCATCAATAAAACGTCGCCTTGTTTTTGTCCTCTGCCACTTTGTGCATCGGCATTGTTTATACTCTGTGTTCAACTGGGACGAAATCGAGCTAATGGATTAGTCGATTTATTACTCTCGTCAAATAATGTACCATGGAAATATTTGTCCTAAATCTCAGTCTATCATCTTTGTTATTGGTTGCAGCTGTTTTGGTCTTAGTAATTTCAAGTTTAGAGACACGTGACAACTTCATGACGCGATATTGTGAAAGTTCTCGTTTTAAATTCTAAAGAATTCTTCAAAGTTTCTGGACTCGTGCCATTAAATAAAAGAGCTTTATCTTATATCCTGTATTTGTGTGACGTCATCAATCAGAAAAGTGCACTACGGCCGCGTCACATTCTTTCCGCTATCCGAATAAAATGTATAGGAAGGCCAATACCGTAATGCGAAACACGGGGCGTACAATGGCGGACGTCTATTTCAAGACGATATCGCCAGCCCGATCTATTTGATGGACTCGCTAGCGCGGTACGGAATAACCCTATGCATTGGTTAATCGTGTAATGTGATCTTACTGGACGATTCAATTTTTTCAACATTACCGCAAATTGACTATTGTACCAGACCGCTTGTTGCCTAGGCGCCAGTTTTCTGCCATGACTAAAACGTCTCATTATCCATAAGTGATACCGAAACATAATAAATAATGTATAACGCAATCATTATTGTCCTGTAAGGCCAGTTCAGCCGTGCAACTATACTTTATGAAATTGTATGTACAGTTTGCGATTTAAATTTCAAAATAGACGTGTTATAATAAAGTTAGCGGTAGACTGGAGCGGTAAACCGCGTTGGAACAATAAAACTGCGCACGCGCCTGGCGCCGAGACGCTCCAGTTGCGACCGTCTGGGCGAGATGCGCGAATCCTAAGCTTGCAGTTAAAGCGGAGAGTGACGAGCATATGTGAAGGAAATTGGCATAACAGCTGATTGTGCTGGACCAAATTATCGGTTGATTTCATCTACACAATTTCGTTGGACCAAAATGTAATTAGCAGTGACATTAAGAGTGTCATCCAGTAGTTCGCCTGCATATTTGCCATTTAAACGCAATGGAAAACGTTGCAAGCAAAACAAAGAGCGTTGCTACTCAATAAGATTAAAAAACTGCAACAATGATCCCACCCAATGACATCCAAATGCTAAAGAGTTTCAATAAAATAAAATAAACTTAAATAAAATTTACAAAAAAAGACGGAGCATTTCGGTTGTGATAAAAGATGTAACCATAAAAGTGTCTGCTAAATTGCGTAAGTGACCTTCTCATTGGTAAAACTCAAGTTCAACGAACCGTCTGTCTAATTCGGTATCACATATTTTGACAGAATATTTTCTTTTATATTCGTAGGCAGACGCTATGTGCCTATTCAGGTTGGATAAACAAAGCACTCGTGAACCAAAATAGCCTGCACGTTGACACATCTAATTTCAGAATTATCAGTTTAGCTCCCTTACTCATAAAGCGTTCCGTGTCACACGAAGGTGCACTGTTCATCATCCACTTACGTTCATTTGTCATTCTACATCCTCATCACCATACTGGACTGGCACTTGTCTACTGGGGATGCTGACTTACCTGAAAAATGTGAGAAATTTTGTAAATTATTTTCACTTAAAAACTAAATTAGTAAGAAAAATGTGTTAACTACTTGTAGCATTATTAATCATCTTCATTATTATTTACCTCGTATATTTATTTTAAATGAAAGACACAATCAAACAAGCTATTTTGAGGCATCAAAGAATAGACTGTCTTAAATCATTTTAAATTTTCCCTGTCGCTAGGCCCCATTGAGAAATGTTAAAAGCACTGAAAAACATAATTTTAAATTCAAAGTGTTACAAAAGTATTCTTCATCGCTCTCATAAAATTGGACACGGTGACACGCTTTTCTTTTCTAATTACCTACTTTTAGCAAAAAAGTCGTCCGTATGTTTTTTTTCTTTAGTTTTTTTTAAATTGCACAATCGTTTAACTGAGGTTTACACTATTGTTTAGACCAATATGTAATATTTTTTATTTCATGATTCAGTCCTATAAAACCACTATTAAAGTCGCCATACTATGCAGTACAGAGGCGTACACATCAACGTTTCCAAATCATTGCAAAATAAATAAATAATAATAAATAAATAAATATCCCTGGACATTATTCCACACAGCGCCATCTAGCCCCAAAGTAAGCTAATTAAAGCTTGTGTTATGGGATACTAGACAACGGATAAACATACTTAAATACATTTTCTTTTGTAAATACATACTTATTATACATAGGAGACACCCAGACAAGTACAAACAGACATGTTCATGCACACACATGTTTGTACTGTGCGGGGATCGAACCCGCGACCTCTGGTGTAGTAGCCAACTTATTAACCATTACACCAAGTTGGTCGTCAAATGGGTCTTATGTCAGCAGCATAATGTCCCCCTATGTCAAACCACAAGTGCGGAGACAGGGAGAGTCGCTAGATAAACTATAATAGAACTCTGTGTAATTGCTGCTATAAAAATATACCTCTTGTTTGCGTGTGTCTTTTTCCGTAACATTATATTTTTGTTTGGTCCGACCTCGATACAATTTAATGAATTTAACTATGCTCTCGTTTTAGCAAAACAGAATGAAAATATTAAGAACATATAATTAAGACGTAACGAATCTTTTAGAAATGCGTCTCCTATGACGAATAAATTTATCTTTTTTAAGAGTAGTGAAACAGAACTATTTTGCGGGAAGACGTCGCCCAATTAGACAGTTATGTGGGGAATATTAACAATCTACCAGAACTGCGCATCGTTATTTCAGTTCGCAAACTGTTGACACAATTCACAACCAAGTTCCGGACTTCCGGCCCCTTATGCAGTTTTTTGGAGTAGACGGTCCGTTAAGAAATCATATCGAATGAATGGCAACATCGAGTGCATTTGAATTTGAATTGTGTCGTTCACAGTCATGCATTTAGATTTATGTGTGTGGTCTCGTTTAATTATAAGTTATAATGACCTGCAGTTTTGCAACAAAACTTTTTAAAATGTCGCAGCCTTACCAGGGTGCCGTAAAAATTAACTAGAAACCGTTTTATGTCTCAAATCCAAAAGCTTTCATAAACCATAGATAAGAATCCCTTTAGGATTATGTAGTACATTGTAGACTGCTTACAGTACATACTTAGTTTTCAAATTGGTTCGTTCCTTATTTTTACTGCTTCAAGGATAAGTAGGTAACGATAATCAAATGTCTCATTTGCTTTTGAATTTGTTTTGTTGTATTAACATCTGTACTGTTTGTTACTGTAAGTACACAGTTTTGGTATATTTTGAATTCAAACTTCTGTTCACATGAAATCGATGTTAGTGGTTTTTTAATTAATGATGCTAAATGCATTACTCTCAAAGGGACCTATTTATTTGATAGATTTTATAACGATTTGACTTCAAGTCTAGCTAGGCCAATGCTAACAATATGAGGTTTAAAATTCGCTTTACGCTACCAGAAAAACGATCAACGGACTCTTAGAGTTTACGATGTATGGTTTTTGTCTGTGTTCTTTTGAATACTAGAACAGCAGGCCCATGTTATTTTAGTCTAAATCTCTCATCGTTAAGTGATTAGCGTCGGTCGGCAGTTCGGCACGTCGGGCGACACAATAAAGAGGGCACAGGTCGGCTGACGACCTTGCGGGAGTATTCTGAGCGGACGTGGGCTCTATTTCGGCTCGTCGTCAGCACATCGATCCGTTCAAATCTGGAGCAGCCACTTTGGCACCTACGATGCACCAAGCCAAGCCAGTGATTGCAAGATCGATCCTCACAGATTCTACGATCGTGGCTATTTTTAATAGACTGAACGGATTCTAGCAATTTCTTATCGTCGATCCTACTCAGTGGAGATACAGAGGTGACACAACCATATTTTGGTACCCACAATATAATGTAAATCTGTAAATGTGGCATAGCTATTTTTGGAACTGTTTCGATACAACAAATTTCTCGATCTTGGCGCCATTTAAATACAAGGACTCTCCATCACGATGAAGATGCGAAGATCAGCCTCAGGCACACAAGTGAATATCAAAGGAGTGTCAAATTAATTGGTAATGAAATTGACACAAAATTATGTTGATGTTTCACGCCCATTTTTTGCTTTGAATACAAGTCAACATGATTCTAACTAGAAAAAAAGATTTGTCAATAACCGCGCGAAAAAGGCGCAAATTTTCAGTATTGCCTTTTTGAAGTGAAATATCGTGCAACTCTAGGAATTAACAAAAAGAGTGCAACGTTCCTTAAATTAGATGGCTTCGAAACTTGTAGTTATTACCAGTTTTACATTGTTAATTGATAGTTAATTGTAAGCTTAATTATAGCTTTTACTATAAAAAGATGTTTAGTTCGTATTAAACACACACTTAAAATACGGCGACTCGATACTGTGACGTAATTAGCTAAAAATTGTTCGCATGGTGACAACGGAGAACCTACCAACAGTTGTCTTGTAGCGAGCTGGTAACAGGCGGTGACGATAAATAACACATACGACGTCGTTTGTTTGTCTGCGCGAGAGTGACGTAGCAATACATGTGTTACATGTTGTTATGATAGTTAAGCTTTTTTCAAATTTGTGAATGTTTGATTGCAATTTTAACCCCTTTGAAGAATGATGCGACTCGATAGCGTGTAGCTATCTGAATATCTGCGTATGGTGACAACGTAGGACCTAGCAGTCGTCTTGTTGCGTGCTGGTAACAGGCGGTGGCGATTAATAATGAGTAAACGACTTCGCTCGTATGTGCGGAAAGGACGCGAGAGTGACATAGCAATACATGTGATCTATGTTGTTTTGGTAGATTTTGCAATTTTTAAATCTGTAAATATGATAAATAGTCTGTTGCATTTTTGTGTACTTGTCAAATTTTTTTCTTTGTGCTGTTTGGAGTCCGTAGGCAAATTTGCCAATTTTTTATTTCACTTTTTTTATTTTCTTTGCAAGAAAACCTTAGATCCAGGCCAGGCCAGTCAGACAAAGTCTGTTTTCGGAAGATACACACATTGTATGTTAACCATCTCTCATTCGGCAACCGTGGATTGATTTATTAATAACCCACCCCATTTTAGCAATTACTTGATTTTGCTTCACTACACCTATGTAACTTTCATTCCTAATAAATGGAATACCTTAAAATAATATGAAATATAAATAAACCACGTCTCTTTACGTCTACAGGTTTCATACCGTAATATGAGGTATTACCTCTAATCCGAGCTAGACATTGGGCACATTTCGACCTCTAAGATGCGTAGCGCCCAAGGTCCCAAGGTGACCGGCGTGGGGGCGTTGACATTGAGACGCCTTAAGGGCGACGCCGCCCTGATAGTATTACCACGGGTGCACGGTTGGGGCGTTGATATGGACTAAACATTACTGTTTATTCAGATTTCGTACTAGAACTAGACACAAAGACATTATGCTTAGTTAGAAATTGGCTTCTGTATTTTTATTATTGTCCACTATTAAACTTGCGTACGAAACCTAAGTGTTTATATCTATTGTCACTCAAACTCCAACTCAAATATATTTATTCAATTTGACCTGTAGTTAGTACTTTCACTTTCTTCTAGTCGACTTAAAAGCATATTCAAAGGCCTGCGAACCACTTAATTAATCTTGCCATAATATGTTTGTAATTGGCAAAAATCAGGCTCCGTCATAAAAATCAAGCAATGTTTTATCATACTGCCCCACGGGAGCAAAAAAACCGACCACCTAATGCCAACGTAGCTAAGGAACTTATTGATCGAATAAAACAGGTTATTTTCAAACACTAAGACACATTTCTGAATTCTAAATTTCTGCAACTGCAAACCGTATAATCTATGTTTCGTGTCCGGAATTCGCGGTGACCGTTGGAATTCGACTGTCCGGAATCCGTAATCGTCTTGTCCCGAAGTGAACTCGGTCGGTATTGCGATCTGTCGTAGTTCGTCAACGTGCCAGATTTGACTTCGGTTGTGCCTGTCGAGGGTTAACAACCGACAGCATAACGGGTTAACTACCACGGATTAACTCGAATTAATTGATAATTGTGTTACTTCTATCTCACAGTTGAACCCTACCACAAAACAGTTCATTATTATTGACCAGCTCGTTGGCTCGGTTAGTGTAGTAATGATTTTGTCTACGACTGCTACTGCATGTAATTTGGTTTTTTTTTCCGCTGCTTGCTATGTGTTAAAATGAGAAATCGTATTAAATCTTATTTTTAAAATTCATGTCAGAAATTTAATATGAAACACATCATAAAACTTAAATGTAATTGGCGAAGAGGCAATGATATAATTGAAATTTGAATTAAATTTGGTTTGGTATCGTCTCGCCTTATCGGAGCAATATGTTCGTACAATCTTAATGAAGCCATTAACTCGAAAATTTCCTCCGAATCCTTTCGAAGCAAACATACGAATTCGTTCGATAAAATCTTACCTCAATTTAAAACTCCCGAGTTCCAAATCGATAACTTCATAAACAAGTACGTTCATGCCCCGAAGGATTGTCTCGGAAAGCGGCTCGATTTCGTGTCGAGAACTGTGATTATCGCTCGTCTCGGGTGCGCCGAAGAACTCTATTAAAACCCAGATGGTATCTCAGTTTGCTGTCGCGTGATCCGCGACGGCTATCCGATACGCATCGATGTTTGTTCGACATTGATGTCTATTGCTATCGACAGCTTGAAATGTGTTGATTGTTACGTGCTCTTTGTTGTGACGCGTTATATCGAAATATTCATAAGTATTTACCGCGGTTATGCGTTTTTAGCCACAACAGATTTTCATACGGAGCAAAAATGGTTAACTAATGTAAATTAACTTTTAAAATCACATTCTTTCACGTAGATAATGTTTCCTAAAATCTCTTTATTTTATGTCATCTAGTTTATGATAACTATGGTAGTTCTGAGGTTTTATGCCTTAGATCACTGTCAATGATACCATGCTACCTGCACGTTTTTCAAGTGGCCTAGACTATTTTCTAGTTCCTTGAACAAGCCAGAAAAATTTAAGAGTCACTGGATACAAAAACATTATAACTGTAAGTCGTCAGAAAGTTAATAACATAATGTTAAATTTAGCCAAGAACTTAATATACATAAGTGTTTCCGCAACGGATGGCACACAAAGTCGTCGATAATTCCAATATTAAAACAACTAGATAGCTGGCAATTTCCTTAAGCATACGCGATAGCAACCCAGTTGTCTTCGTCAACACGGCCGGGGGCGTCGGTCGCGAGACTCGCGAGTAAAGGGAATAATGGAAATTACCCGGCGCGTCGCGATCGCGGTTATCGACGGAGCCAATTTGCCGAATAAACGGCGCGGTAATGATTGGCCCTCTTCGGTTGTGCCGTGTGGGCCTGTTTGCGCGCCGGCTTGATCGACTGTAATCATATAGTGGGTGCACTGGTGATGTCAATCGCGCGACTTGATTCATGGGTGCTCAAACAATGAGTAAGTTACGGTTTTTGGAGCACGATTTGTTTTGGATATGGGAAATACCTATTCCCGCTCGAGCCCTAGGATCAGGTCGAATTTATCTTGTATCTACCCTTAGATAGAAAATTAAGCACTGTTATGATGATGCTTAAATTAAAAATTCTAATACCCCGTTGTTCACATTATGGCTTTTGGGATACCGGTGATTCCTATGTCTATTTTGACACCAAAATAAACGCATGTTTTAAGCGGTGCTTATCTTGTACTTATATTGTATTCAAGCAGAATACGAAAACCACTATCAAGAAAGCATCTTATTTACACCTGCACTTCTGCTCTTTATACAACACTCATTTTGACCGTTTATGGATTACTGCTGCCTTACCTTAAGGTCGGATCTGCTAAGTACCGGACTTTGGTCTCGATGGAATTACGTACTTGTTGACGACTAAGCCCTCACTGCCAAGCTACAGTAAGTTAAACACCAGTGGAAAGTTGCCAGTCTTTTGGTCTTTCATATACTACATTTTGGCACTATAGCACCTTTTTACCCCTTGAAGAATTAAACGCACATTAGTTTTTCACCCGTACGTTGTCATCAAATAATATAATTTAATCCATGCTTATCATAAATTGATAACCTAATTTGCTGAAGAGAATTCATTCATCGTTTACCGGTGGTTTCTTGATGCGGTATATCCAGCATAAACTCTGCACTAAGTCATAAACATATCCCTAGTATAGAGAAACAAGCTATCATGTATGCGGTACACCCACGCCGTCGGCTACACCCCGAGCGGCAGCCCAACGAAATATTTTGACATTAATTACGAGTTATACCGGTGCCGCTGGCGAAACGGACATCGTTAAGCTCACTTCCTTGTGTGGACACGCCAATAGTTCGCCACGCAAACGTCGCCACGCGATGCCTTTACTTAAACTTATCGTTTTATGACAATCGATAAACGAGACACTTACGTTTTGGGGCTAATTTTTAGGGCGCAACTGAATTGGACTGTTTTTTCTCAGGCTATGTTCAAACTTCTTCATAAATTCGTCTTCTCTCTGTGAGGTAAGTCGTTGTTGCTTTCATCGCTAACCTACTTTTTTGTATGGATGAGGCTTTCTTTCGGCTGATAAATTAGGTTGGGGAAAAAGTCTTTTCGAATATAGTATGTATGAACTTGTAATAAAATCTCTTTGGCTATACTATCTGTATCTGCCTGGTTATGGTAAATTTAAAAGTTTAAATTTTAAAGAAGATAATTCATATATAACACACCTCTTATCATGGTCTCGAAGTAGGGATAAATATCCCTGTGTTACGAGGTATCTGACAAGGAATTAAGCCAGGGGCGTCTCCCAGCACACCCAAACCCAGGCCAATTTAGAAAATATCATTTCCTGAATTGACCTGACCGGGGATCGAACCCGGGACACTACGGAATTAAAGGCGAGAAACCGTGCTTCAGCGCACTACGCCAATCGTGTCGTCACGATTGTGATTTTCATTTGTTCTTCTTACTGTCAAGATGAGTGAATCTAATGAAGAAATTACATTAAAAATTTTACTATAAAAAAGGTAAAAATGCAACGCAAGCCGCGAAAAAAATTTGCGATGTTTATGGACCTAGTGCAGTGTCTGTGAAGCGTTTTCAATCCGGAAATGCACGTCGCTCTGGTCGCCCTTATTACGGATAAGATCGATGCCATTTTAGAAAAAGTGGAGCAAGATCTGCATATCAGTAGTTACGACGTAGCTGAAGAACTGGAAATTGACTACAAAACAGTTCTAGCCCATTTGAAGAAAACTGGGTACACAAAAAAGCTCGATATTTAGGTACCTCACGAACTCACTGAAAGAAACCTAATGAACCGTGTACTCATTTGTGATTATTTATTACGACGTAATGAAACCGAATCATTTTTTAAGAAGCTTATAACTGGTGATGAAAAGTGGATCACCTATGACAAGAACGTGCAAAAAAGGTCGTGGTCAAAGGCCGGTCAGGCTTCACATACTGTGGCGAAACCCGGGTTAACTCGCAACAAGGTGATGCTGTGTGTGTGGTGGGGTTGGAAGGGCATTAATAATTATGAGCTGTTACTACCAGGCAAGACCATCGATTCTGAACTCTACTGCGAACAACTGATGAGATTAAAGCAAGAAGTTGAGAGAAAGCGGCCGGAATGAATCAACAGAAAGGGTGTGGTTTTTCATCATGATAACGCTAGATCTCACACATCTTTAGCCACTCAGCAAAATTTAAGAGAGTTTGACTGGGAGGGGTTAATGCATCCGCCGTATAGTCCTGACCTTGCACCTTTAGATTCTCACCTGTTTCGGTCTCTTCAGAATTTTTTAGGCAATGTCAGGTTAACATCACGAGAGGACTGCCAAAACCACTTGTCGCGGTATTCTGATCAGAAGCCTCAAAATTCCTATAGCAATGGGATCATGTCCCTACCTACAAGATGGCAAAAAGTAATCGAACAAAATGGCAACTACATACTTAAGTTAAATGTAAATAAACTATACTAAAACATGGGTTGAATTTTCTTAAAAAATGCGAAGAATTTTTTTCCCTAACCTAGTACTTTCTCTTATTTTTCGATTGCTTCACGTCAGGATCACAAAGAAGAAAATGTTGAATATCCTACTGTGGTCGCGATTGCTGAAAAGGAATCGACACGTTTCTTTTAAAATGTAAATAGTAATAACCTGCGAGTGGGATCGCAAAAGAATATTTATTTTAGTTCCAGTGTTCCTTCTAAATTAAATGATAGGGGAATATTTGCCATATAATTTCTTCTATGAAACATTATCATCTTAAGTGTAAGGCCGCCTCTCGGCATGCACTCTGTATTTACGTTTGTTTCACAGACTTATTCCCAATATACAGGCAACTCTTTAGGCCAATTAATTGTTTCAAATTCAACCAACCCATGCAAATTGGTTTTAATCAAGAAATTATTTACTTCAAAGGGTTAATCCTCGTCAAACCTAGATCATTATTTAAGTTATTATCACTAACCGAAGCAAACTAGGGTAACTGCGCGTAGCTTTTGATGTGCTCAAGTCTCAAATATGTTTTGTTTACAAATAATCTCGGGGTGAAACAATTTCGGCGAGGCGGGAACGCTTTGAAGGTTCGGAGACGACGTTACACGCTGCACGGATAAGGGCGGTTCAAACGCAGCAAAAATGCCTAGAATTTGATTATTCTCTAGCAACAGTATAATGTCATAGTTTGCTGGGGAACTGATGAATGCGTTTTTGGGTTCCATTTTAAAGTTTTGTCTGTTGCACTCGTGATTATTTAGAACTTAGTGCCATTACACATCTGAGACAGTTTAACAGGAAGATAATCTAAACCCAAAACTAAGCAAAGCTTGTACAACGACCGATAAACTTACCTAAATATTTCATAATTTGAATAATAACAGAACACAAATTCGTTATAATATGCCTTAATGTATGCGGAGTTCTGGTCACTTAAAAAGTTGCTATCGATATGTCAATCGGTTTTAAGGTTTAAGATGCCTAACACCGAGATCAATGGATTTTGCATTCAATATAAATCAAGTAAAAACAAATATGATATGCTCAATATCACGGATCACCCCATCATCGCGTTTCGTTTACCGTTTTAGTAATTCATCATTGAAAGCCCTTTCGTAAACAGTTTAGAAAAACAAACAATGATAGTGGTCGCACCGGGTCGCGTGGAGCGGTCGTATACAAAGCGTTTCGCCTCACAACTTGTGGATAGGGATGTCATGGGCTTCATATCTAATTGAATGATTTCTTGAATCTTAAGGTATGATCCCCAGCGGACTGCACTGACTCTCGCCGCTTGTTGTTTGTATGATACTGTCAGATTCATACAAACTAGTACGCGATGTGAACCTTTATATAATAGACCTGCCCTCAGGTCAGTCAGATTTAGCATAGACACAGCGTGTGTATGCTAAACCTGACGGTTTTTTTTAAATTTAGTTACCAGTTTAACCGCGGTCCACCAAAATTCAAACGTCACGCGTCTTAGAATGGATAGTATAACGACTAAATGTGGTTTAATTCGACGGAAAGGTCAGGCATTTAGCGCTATGAACAAAATAATAAAATGGCAAATTGAAGTCCAACGATTTTTTCCGAATCTGAGTTGATCGTGTTCTCAAGAATGCGTTCCATTCGCAGTGGCCGCTTTGATTTTTATCATCATGTTTATTCAATCTACTTAAGTTACAATCTCCTTGTTAATTCGTGTAATTTGACATTTGACTAATGGTTTTATGAGAATTACATTATCAAATCATCCAACTCATGTTAAGGTACGATTTCTTATACAAACAATTACTGTCGCTTGTAGTCAGCGGCAGTGCTCTTGCAGTTGGCCGATAAAGATTGCGGTCCGCTATTGAAAACGGAATTGAAAATTAAAGGTCGAATCGGATTGGCACATCCCTAGTTCTAAAGTGGCGGCGTTATTGGCACTGTCGAGTGACAGCTTAATGACGCGGTTACTGAAAGCACGGTTACCGACTTGAAACCAGTTAAAAGCTATTATCGGTGCAGTTAAAAACATAACGTTAAACATTGCGTGAAGGCTATTTTTAATTTAATAGCAATAACAAAGGTAATTTTCTCTTTTGTTGAATTGTATTTTATTTTGACGGTAATGGACGTGACAATGAAATATTGCTTTTTTCTTTTTCTGCTACAAGGCGGTGTTCAGTTAATACTTTTTTTAATACATAACGCAAAGAGCATAACAATGCAGTTCTTTTGGATCAATATATCTTATCGACGTGCATAGATCCATTGACAGGGTTGCCATCATCATTTATCACTAGTTAAATAACCATGCCTATCATTAACGAACAAAAACAACACTGCTTTTCGTGCATGCTGTGTTGAAGATAAATGTTGAGTCTACTCAAACCAGGTCCAACGATTATTTGGGTTTTTACATTTTTTAAAATAAGATTCGTCTTTAAAAGGTTTAGAGGTTCCAAGTTTCTTCTGAGGTTACAAGGTTGTCAAATCAATTCTTCTCATATGATAACCAAGTCCAGGCAAATGCTTCTGTCAACGACCGAACTCCAGATATAGTGCGGACCTGTTACCCGAGTGATCGACCTGGACTCCTGCCACGTCCCGGCGCCGGCGCATCTAATTATAACTAAGACCCCACACGGAACAAACAATTATATGCCAATTGTCAGAAGGGATAAAGTAGCTCACACCACCGGCACTAGGATAGGATAAGGACCAATATGTCGGATGTAAACGAACTTATCTGCAATCAGATCATGCAATTTCTGACGCGCATAACGGGCGATAAGTTCGATAACATCTCAAGTCGCTTAATTATTGACCAAGAAAAATTGCGAATATCCGTTCGCTCCACGCAAACACGAAAGAAATGACCCAGCAAGATCTGACAGTGCACCCCGACAGTAATTTGTGTCTTCCGAGGGTGATATACGAACGCAAAATTAGTCAGCGATATTTTTAACAATTATATCTCACAACATTCCTACTATTTCTGGAGCAGTAGTGGCATCTACGTAAAAATGTTTCTGGAGTGGAAGCATCTGGGACGCACGTCAACAGATCAACAACGAGGTCGGATTTATTCACGTTTTTAGAAGTGTGAGACTGAAGAATAGTTATCGTTGCGATAACAGGCCAGTCGTTTTCTTGCTGCCGATTATTGCGGTCCTATACAACGCATTTACCGGTGAGAAAGCAATTTGCGCGCGTATTTCACTTAGTGAACTGTCGACTCATCGTCACCTTGCGTTTAAATCTGTCAAGGTGTTTGTAGTAGTGGTGTCATGTGGCGTGCATGAAGCTCGGAAGCCAGTGCAGTGACCCACCAGCGGTGCGTGAAGTCGGGACGATGGTGCGCAAAGGGGAGAGGTCCACGCGCGCCCTCTTTAGGACTCTCGCCGACACGCTTCGGTGGCAATCCGTTCGCGTCGTCTCCATGGTACGTTTGGCGAGCAACGCATGTTTTGCTTGGACGCTCTCTGGGCCTATGCACCGATACACGGTGTACTTGCTTGCTGACACTTATTAATGCTTTGTGATGATTGTTGCTTGGAAAATGAATAACTGTCAAACGATCTGATCTGGATCTCGGATCATAAATTTTTATTCAGTAAGACTCGCGTTAGCAAAAGCAATATATGAAGTCTACATGACCTCTTATCAGCCACATAACCTATACAAACTGGCAGTACCGAATGTATAACTATGATGTTAATAAACAAGATAAAGATTCAAACTTTCTTCTTTATAACGAAATGGCGAAAATCTAATAGTTATTGCTGTTTCTGTACTTGGCTGCTGAAATAAAATTTACCTGCAAATGCCTTAAATTGTTGTATTGGGTAATTCATTGCTCTCAGGGTCTTACATTGATAACTGATATTTGACGTATATATATCAAAATAATATAAGCATTAATTTCTTAGCATTACTCGGCTAAATATAGTACATTTCCCACACTAATTCTCATTTTGCATTATCGTGGCGTTGATAAAGTTTATCTATAATCGATATTTCATAGCTATGATGGCGGCTATCCACAAACGTGTGATCGGTTTGTTTTGACATGTGGCTGCCTCACGCTGCGATCGTGTGACCGTCTCCTCAGTACACGTGCCTTTATCGGCATCCATCGGAATCTGTGACCCCAAGGCCAGAGGTCACGTTGCTACACGATTGATACTGTGTCAAACGAGCTGTCGCCTTCGATGTGCGTCTCTTTAGAACATTTGTTTGTAAACGTTTACATGCAATTAGTGCTATCAATGGGTGTTCGGTCACAAAGGAGTTTAATGGCCCAACTATATGAATCCATTATACGTTTTTTTTCGGCGAAGATCAGAGAATCTAGAATGTATTTGAAAAAAGGCAATTAACGAGTATGCAAGTTCAAACCGCATTGTCAAGTATCCCCAATATCGGTATAATGAAAATATTGCAAACGTCAATAATATAGACGTATACGAGACGTAATACGACAATATTATGTATATAGATAGACGATCATAAAACGACACATACGCACTGCAGCATGGCAGCATTATCAACGGCTAACCGTATAATGCATTCGATGCAGCTGATTATGAATTTAACAAGCCAAAATCCGAAATTCAACAACGCAGTACACATAGCTCTTTCGAATATAAAGTAATGAGCCGATAAATTGGGTTATATAAACATCAACAATAGGCGCGTACGATAGTAGTCAGTGAATTGTAACAATTTGCTTACCTGCATAAAGTGTGCAAATATACACACAGGTGTGTCGCATCGCACTCAGGCGAGCGTTCGGGGTCTTTCGTTGACCCACTTTAGCTCTGGCTTGGCTGGCCTTATCAGTCAAACTAGACGCGGCGAACTATGTCCAGTCCCGTGGGAATTTGGCTCCTTTTCTTGTTCAGTTTGTGGGTTAATCATAGCAGTGTTATCTTTTCGGTCTGCTGAGGGTTTCATATTAATGGTAGCGATCCTGCCTATAGCTTGTGCCTGCCTAAGTGGGTTCCATCCCCTGCAAAGACAAATATTTGTTTTTGTTTTCTGTGTTTGGGGGTGTTATCATCTATTCATGTAGGTCTTAAAAATAAATTTTAATAAGTTGTTTAGTCTCTAACATTTGAATAGTAAGCTTGGCTGATCCAAGCTTTCAGATGGACGTGGATATCCCAAATATTTATTTCTAATTTTTTTTGTGAAAAATAAGGTTTAGTACAAAGTCTGCTCTGTTATTGCAGGAACTCTAATTCTGACTGAAATTCAGTTAAGCATCTACCATACGCCAAAATATCTAATGCCATGTCATGCCTATATGGGCAACTTCTAATATATTCCCTATTGTCAACAATAAATATCCTCATAGTAATTTATATTTTTCCTAACATAACATGAACACCACTGGGATGATATTGAAATAGTTCACATTACGCTGCCTCCCAAGCGTGATACGGGAAAGCTACTCAAATTCAATCAAGTGGAAGGGTAGCTCACTAGAGCAAGAGTCCCACCAACCGAGGTGATAGTTATGTTTAGAACGGGCAGAATGTAGCTTTGTGTGTTATTTTATGATGTGGCAGCAATTATCCAAATATTTCGTTGCGCTGTAGCTCATGAATTATTTTGGCGCCTTTTCTCATGAGGAGATTAAGGCAGTTCAGAACAGATGTCCCCTTTAGCTAGTTTCTGTTAAAGTGTTTATGTTAGTTTAGTTAGTTAATTTGTGTGTGTGTTATAGTTTTGTTAACTTGTCGCTCTATGTGACTCAGATTCTTATTAAATATAAAGTTGCCTGCCCGAGTGTTTTCACCATTTTACTTCAAGAATAACTTTAAAGGGGGTAACAAATAGCAACCCGTACTAAAACTTTTGGTTAAAATTGATTCTCCTGTTTGATTGTGCAACTTACGATTCTTTCCTTTTATTTGAGACTTATTGTTACAAGACACTTTATAGATTATTCGTGTAGACAAAATATTGAATAAGGAAAATGATTCCTACTAAAACAAACACAAGCTATTTTTAAATCGTAGCAATATTCTGCTCAGCTGTTATGACGTCGTTGTCTCGGTTGGTTTGATGTTACAGTTGGCCGCCACAAACACCCACCATTTCCATACTTTACTTATTTGAGACACAAATAGTGATGTCATGAAAATTATTTTTTATGGATCAAATAGATAATTGATCGAAATAATCTCGAAGTTTTTGTTGACCGGCTTCCTCCGGCTATTTTGTGGTTTCAAACGTTCTTCTTAGTGAAGCGTTAAGTTCGAAGTAATCTGTGGTTTTTTAGTTTGAACGAAAGCGAAACGAATAATCTAAATATCACAAGATGAGGACTTTCGCATTTGTAATACTAATTCTAGGGTTGATTACTTCAGTTAAAAGAAAATCTGTTGGCGTTCATTAGCATTTGTTGTACTCTTTATAGAAAAGGAATGAAACAAAGGATTAGGTTCATTTCAAAGAATTGCTCCGTTTTACTTTAACAGCCACAGACATTAACTAAGAATTTTATTATTAAGCTGCATTTCTACTAACTCCAAAATCAAAACTCATCAGATCAAAAGCACTTTACAATAACGTTTTTTTTTTTGCTCGGACACACTAATGCGCAGCCGTGCTGCACGCTGCGTTGTTTTATGTCCGAAATTTCTTTCAGTTGCCTGTAATAATCTTGCCCTAAATTGCTCGGGGCGAAATCGGCTCGAGTTTTGTTACGATATCATTGATATTCGTAACAAGACACAGATGCTATGACGACGCCTCTGCCTGCCATTAATAAACCGAGAGCCAGTACACACCCACAGGCGACGAAATAACTTTGCCTAAATATTTGCAAGGTTCGACCGAATTATACCGTAAGATCGCTTTAAATTGGTAGCAGTTATTCTGAAACTATAAATACAACTTGACTTCTGCTTAATCTTGCTAACCTATTTTTAACCGGCCAGTATCAAGTGATAGTTGTGTGTGATTATTCACTACTCTACTCTAAAACTCAAGTTACTTACTCAGTTTTCTAGGCTTCTTAATGAGATGCGTGGACAATTTGAGGTTTGTTTTTTGTCCTAGAGCTCAGTAGGACTCATTACTTGAGGAACTGTGTCTAAAGGTGCTTCCCTCACCTGGAGCATTTTCCTGTAATGTAACAGTACAGAGTCGAGCATTACATCAGTGAGGGAGGAGAACCGAGCATTGCAGTGCGCAAACTGTAATGTTACAAATTCGAGCATTATGTTGGTGAGGGAAAAGCACCGAGCAACAGTGCGCAACTTAATGATACAATGTGTAATATTTTGATACAACTTCCCCGAAGTTTTGTAAGGAAGTATTGTAATGATATGCTCAGAATTGAATCTGAAATGTAAATTACAGGCGAAAATTCGTCACGCCAGGGAGGCAGTTATGTAATGTCATGCTCAAAACCGAATCTAAAACGATACATTACAGGAAAATGCTCCAGGTGAGGGACCACCTTTATGATAATCTCAAATTTGAGTTGGTATCACCTTAGCCATGTGTGAAACCATCTTACGAATGACTAACGTTTCTGTTTTATTACTAGATACTGTCTACAGTAATTGTATGTCTAGCCAGATGAAATCCGTAATAGAATAACAAAATGTATTTGTCTACTTCAACATAGTAACTGATCGTCGGTGATTGGCTTCTGTTGAACTTGTATCTGTGGGCTTACTCGCGAACGAGATGTCCGTAGTTTCGATCGAACTAATATGTGAAAAGAACCTCCAAGAATATGATATTCTTGAATATTTGTTTGAGTATGGTGGTATATTATAGAGTACAAAAATGAAATGACTATTGTTAAAATTATCTTCGTTTTCATGCCAATTCAGATAATGTGGGTTTTCCCGAAACTACGGACATTGTGTTAGTGAGTAGGCACCCTGTTGTTAGTCTTTCTTGAAATGTGTACCTATTTTTAGTTTATTCATGTGGGGTGGACAAATAACACCAATGTGATCTGACCCCGAAGTAAGCAGAGCTATAGGTGTCAAAGAGCAAATACCTACAGAAGTTGTTGGTGATCCCAATAAATAAATAAATGAAGTATTTCTATAAACATACTTAAAAATACATATTATAAACAGAAATGTTCGTCACATGTTTGTCAGGGGATCGAACCCACGACCTCCAACGCAAAAGGCAGGATCGCTATTATTGATCCAACAGGCCAGCCTAATGCACCTCATATCCTCCTAAAAACAAATTAAAACGTGTTTATCATTTCTCACATTATATTCACAGTATAGTTACTAAAAAAACTTAATTTATAAAAATATCTAAACAAAAAGAAACGTGCAAAGTTGTTGATACAAAATGTTCCTTCGTTAACGAACTTTAATAGTTCCGGCTGAATAGTCTCCTTTAAATTAGTTCTGTAAGCTCTGTTAGCTCTACCTTCCCTAACTTCGCCCGTACATTTCCTGCTCGCAATCGCAACTTTCCTTTTTATGTAAATTGTATAATGTGAATCCAATCATGCCTCTTCTAAGAAATGAAACAGTCGCTCGCAATGTTACGTATCTTTGACGGTAGCCGTCGCTATTGTGCGAGTTGTGAATTCGACTTTACTCTCGCCATTAAAGTACTAGTGTGTTGGAATTGAATCGGGTTGATCAGTGTTCGTTTCGATATCGTGTCGCGAAAGACATCGCGGCTGCAGAGTGGCGAGGCTAGCCGGTTGGACGGCGACGGCCGTGTCGTATCCGAGCCGCCATCCGCAGAGATGACTATGCCCGCTCTCATTCATTAGAGGGGGGCGAGGGGAAGGGCGCAAGACGTCGCGCGCCGCCCGACTATATCGATTTTGTACCACCATCCCTCTCCCCCCTCCCACCACACACCCGCGCTCTCAGCATCCGACCTCGAGTGCTCTCCTCTCGCGCCTACTGGACACCTCCGACAGAAACTACGCCTTAACGACATGACGCCACAGCTCAAAATTCCAATCCCCTACCTACGACTCGCGTCCTCCCGACAATCCCTAATGGACCCTCCGAGCGAAAGTCACTCGGTCGAGATTGCAATGACGCCGCCGCCGTCCACGCCGATGGAAAAAATAAGCTTTTTGTTACAATTAAAATGGTAAATCAAACCAATTTTAGTAATTGCGAGGTCAAACTTTGAAGTGGCGCACTCTCTCTCTAGGAGGGTTTTTAAACGCGTATGATTTTTAATGGGGCGTTCGGCGTGTCCGCCAGGACATCTAGGACACTTGCTTTGCGGTAGCATATTCTAAAAATAAGATCTATTTCAGACAATTTATCTATAACCTTTGTGATATTTTCGTAAAAATTAAAAATACTTTTATTATGATAAAACTAGTCGCGCTGAAGCCGTCGAAGGTAAAAAGGACAGCATCTGATTGTTTGACAGATTACTTTACCGGCCCCAGTAATCCTTTCTATCGAGTCCTACTTCGCCCTATTATTATTGCCTAAAATAGATCTCCACAAATCCCAATCTTCATATCTTAAATATTTTTGTGTATTGTGGGTATGGATAGTGCTTAGGCGACAAAAAAGCTGGAGAATCTTAGTTATTTTGAAAAAAAAAACAGTTTAAACTTAATATCGATTCATTTTTTTCTTGTTTCAGTCGTGCATTAGTTTTAAGCTTTAATTCGAAGCAGTATGTATTCATCGTGTGAATGGTTTTCCTAGGCTGGACTGGAATCTAACCTAAAACCATCACTAAGTCACATCCACATCCAAAGGGCCAGTTTCTTTCATTCAGCGCCTTCAACTTTCTGATGGTCACAAATGACGTGCCCCTCTACCGCATTCACGCAGGAATAAATATTTTTAATATGGACGCAATCCATATCTTAAACATGCCACTGAAATTGGTCGGTTGGACTCGAACCTAGGAGTTTGTCCGCAAAAGTACACTCGGCAAAGCTAAATCAACTAAAAAAGTAGTAGAACTTGTCATTTCAAATAAGCCAAGCCCTACTATTAGGGAATGATACGGTTTGGGCAGACTAAGCACAATCGTATTGCCAACCACTGCTGGCATTAGCTGAGCTTTAATAGGTATGAAATCACTTAGGAACGGTGAACAGCAGAAGTAACTCTGTCATAGTTGTTCCTATTCTCCCTATCATCTGTCATTTCCTAATACTTGTAATTACTGTTACAACTTGGGCAAAGTCAATGTGAGAGAGTACTAAAGTGTTCTGTGAACTAGTATATAGTTCACAGAACACTTTAGTTGAATGTTGAAAGAAAAAGTCTCGTCATCAGGATAATTTGCAAGACATTTTTACTTTTCTGAACTGAACTTTCTGCCTCACGATTGGGCTTCTGCGCTGCATTTGCCGTCAAATGATTTCGGCTTAGCTCTTGCAGAGTCTATATCTGCCTCTACGTTCATCAGTCCTTGTACTATACCTATGCCCTGCCGACCTCTTCAACGTACTTACCTGCTGGGCCCACCGTGACTTAAGTTTTTCTACAAATCTTCTCATTGCGTTGATCACATATCACAATACCGTGTAGTAACACTGTTTGCAAATAATTGTTTACCATGACATGTGCAATACTTGCCTTCTATAATAACCCTCCCACGAAGACGACCGTTAGTTTTATTTTTAAACATTAATCGCGTAGATAAAAAATCCGCACAGTACTGTCACTGAGTTTGGTTTGTGACCGGAGCGATAAGGTAGGTCACATTGCGGTAGGTCTCGGTGCATCCTTTTTGCCGATCGGGTGGCATGCAGCGGGATGAGTTTTGCATGTGCATAAAGACGCCTTTATTGGTGCATGTGCAACGAAATTGCATAAGTGTGCGTGAGCTACCGCGTCCACGCCGGTCTCCACGTGTCGAGATCGGCGCAATAAATGTAAGCTTGTTACCGAGCTAAACAATTATTAGATATGCGTTACATTAAGTAAATAGTTCATGTAGTCTCGGCCACTCGATTGTTGCCTGATTTGTTTATGAATAACAAATAGCACTTAAGTTAGCACTTTAGATTTAGCTTAAATGCTAATGTAAGTGAAAAGAAGCAAATATACCTATTCGCATAATGGGGCTTAATTTTTTCCCAAATCAAAACATTTGCCATCAATCAAAAGATCTAAAACGCAATCTTTAAAGGTGACTACTTCTCCTGTGTGTTATGTTGCTCGTTTGTGTAATATGAACATACAATTCCAGTTTTTAAAATTAACTTGCATTACCTCATATGCGTACATTATTGTCAATCCGTATCTATTTGAATATAGAACTCATGTCTAAACTTTTCAAAGTATTTATTTGTAACTGATGATAATTGAGATGAGTAAGAAAGAAAGCCCTCATTAAACAATTTTCCAGGCGTTGGGAAAACTTTTTACACTCAAGTTTGTACACGAGAGGTCCAAAGTAGGCAGATAACTAAGTAATCTTTAAACGTACTTTTATGATTTACGATGCCGGTTACCAATATTTAATAATTTGAAAGTAAAATCTCCTAATGTACTTCCCGAGACTGTATTTAGTATTAACATACAGTTGGTAATAATTCACATCATACAATCTGAATGACATGTTATTGGACGAGCATAATTGAATAACAAATCAATTGCACATTATGATCGTAAATGTTAATAATAATATCCTCTCTTCTGAGTATTTTATGCATTATTAAGTGATAGTGAACAGTTCGTTTAGTTATTATGGAAATGGGCTATCAAAGGCGTCTGCTCGGATCGACCTCAACGAGGGGAAAGCTTGGGGTAGGTTATGGTATTGCATCCGACGATTGCAGACTGAAAGGGTGGTTTAGCATGAGTATAGCCGGCGGTATAGCAAGCAGCCCTCGATGTGTCTGTCTAGCCGCTGGATTTATGAATGCAGTGCAGTAATTATGACGTTATGTGCGTGGGGTTATTTATGTTGCACCGCTGCATCTGACTTGCATAGCGAGGGCTGGGCTCCGTACTTTTTAGGATGAAAGTTATCAAACAACTGCATTATTGTTTAGCTTCAAAAACCGAGAAAACAATCGTACCCCGTTCAGATGTCAAGTATCGATCAAGTAGCCACTTTAGTTTGTTGTACATTTTTAATCTGTTATCTCGACTGAGTCGAGAATAAACGCGAGATCGATGTGGTCCCGTCCGGCCCAAACTGGCTCCCGAAGTCCCGATGTTTACGTCCGGACGTCCGTCGGAATTCACTAGTCTCTATCTCGATCGGTGACGTCACAAACCTTTGATCTCCGCTCCCGGTGTACTCGCGACCGAATGCGATGATTAAAAAAGCGTGCGTGCCCACTTGACGCAGTGTGTTGGCTTTATGCGTGTGTGTGCGTTGTGTAGCCAGTAATGAAACGGGCCCCGGCGTGTGCGTCGCCGGCCTACGTACGCGGGCCTTGCATTGGGTCGGGTCAGTGAACCCGCCCGCCCACTATCGGGGTAAATATGCCGAATGCACACAGATGCGCGCGCCGGCCCCGCAGGCCCCGCCGCCGTCGCCGCTGCACTCTGCACGCATCCACCCCCAACCCCTCTTAAAACTCCTAATTGATTGCACAAATTTTCTCGCAATAACTGTCTTTTTATAGTGTTAATGATGTAAACTTGCGCTATTGCGACGCTTTAATTGATACTACGTTTTGAAGACGGCTGTAAACCACATACTAATGCATAACGATGCTCGTTTGCCTATCGCTGCGGTGTCGCCGGCTAGACTGTGAAAAATTAATTAACGTATAAACTCGCTTTACGGGATTCTCCTTCTGCCCGCTACTGTGATTGCGTTGCAGCAATCACTTGACAATTTTTTGCCTTATCTTGGGCAAGTACCTCTGAAGATTTGAAATTTTAAAGATACAACTCATGTTCTGCTCTTCTTTTGTATATTTAGAGCGTTTAAAAATGACAAGATTATTCCCAAAATAAAATGCACTAATTCGAGCGACGATGATCGAAGCATTGCCTCATCGAATGCACCGCATGATGTCACGGTGACGTCACCGCATCTATAAACGTAAACACGCAGAAGTGCAACTGCACCGGGACGCTATGCTGACAACCATCTGCACATAACAATAACTCACGATATAAAACTAGCTTACAATTGCCGCGCACATAACCGCTCGCTTTTGGCATCATTGCCTTACAAAGCCCCATCTTTTTTACATCTTCTGATTTATTCAATACCCTAGCTGCCTTTAATATCCTCTCGTGAAAGCCTTGAAAATATTTGATATTTCACCATTTTTATTAGTAGTTTTTTTTCAACAATAGTAACTAAGAAGCCTCTTCATTAGCTTAAAAAAAGGCACCCCCTCGGAAAATAAGCTAAAGCATTATTCGAAAGGTCGTTCAACCAGAGTTCTACCCGAGCACGTGTCTTGGACTAATATTAAATTTTAGACAAACTAATATGTGGAACCTACAGCATGAAACTTTGAGGAAACTACAGGTTGTGCTCGACTTCGCACAAAACAACATAAGTTTATATTGCTTTTGAACTTTTTGTTTGTATATATTTACGCATGATTGCCTTTGTTTGCAAATAAATAAAAAACCAGCGCGTGAAGTTAAAAAAAGCATTCGCTTTTCAAACACGAGCCGATCGTCTGTAAGTTGTTAAGAAAAGTCATTGACTGGGAAATAATCACACTTTAGTTCGGTCACAAACTAAATTATGTATATATACATAAACGAATTCTAAGCCATTCCTGCAAAAAAAAGTAAAACAAACCAGAATATGCCCTATAATTAAAACCCTGCCAAGCATGCCTGGAAGTGAAGTAAGAATGAGAATAATTAGAATACGCAATAGCATGACGCGTCTCATTGGTGGGGTCGCCGTAATTGAATAACTGACGATAGAGGAAATCGCGGAATAAGCGTTTAGCTGGAAGCGGCAGCCTTCGAGTACCTTCGATGGTGCTGAATAGACGATCCGACACTTGTGCGCTTTAGTGCACGTGTGAGGTGCACTCGTCTCATGTACGGGAGAAGAATACCTTTAAAATTACTTCGATAGAATTAGCAAAAAAGCTGACTTCTAAATACATGCAGGGAGACAAGAGCACTTCTTTATCTTAACGATATTGTTACTTAGCGTTGAACGTTCGCTTTGTATTTTATTTGTAGATTACTGTAAAACTGAAGAAATTTTATTTTTTTATATCTTTGTATATAAAACTAGAAAAGTTCGAATTTCGGACCTCGAAGATATAAAACAGGATCCGAAATCCCAATTTTTCTATTTCTTCATCTTTAGATATGAAAACAAGGGTTAGTGGAGTTTTGACATAGTGTAGTGTCCGGTCATTGTTTTTAACTTCCATACATTAAGTGTAGTTTAGTCATTGACGAATAAAATATTCAAATTTGGTGTGTGTAGTTTCGTCATGAGTGCATCGGCTCTTAAAATGATGTACAGTTCACAATATGAGCTACTGTTAAAATAAAACTACGAGAAGAAAATAATAAAATTATAATGTAATTTCAACATTTTGTTAGGATGTCTATACTTAAATCCTTAAATTATAGTATTCGTTCACAACAGAATTATTCACGTTGTATATCACATGGCAGAACAAGACTTTTATACAGCGTGTCCCAAAAATTTAGCGATAAGCGGAAGCCCAGTAGTAGAACATCGCTAGGGCTACCCGAATTACACCCATGTGTGTTCCGCGATTTTTGGTAGTTTTCGAGTTATGTTTTTTTTACAAATTTTCTAAAATTTCTGGGTAAAAAAAAATTTTAGTTACTGTGGCGCGAATAGTTGAGGTACATGCTTAATTTTTTTTCATTGTTAGCTGAATAATAGGCCTAATTGATTTGAAAGCATTATGCATAGCAAGCATAAATGTATTTATAGCTTTGAACAATAGTTTAGAAAAAACATATGAAGCTGAAGGAGTGAAAAATAATGCCATTTCCCTAGGTTTTGAATGGCATTTAAATTTAAACCTAAAATTCCCATAGAAAAAAAATCTTTATCTTGACACTCAAAAAAGTCCTCAACCGCGGCCATCATCGTCAAATTTCTTGCCTCGGAGGTGTTCCTTGAGTCGTGGAAGATAGAAGTCACTGGGGGCTAGATCTGGTGAATAGGGGGGGTGTTCCACCAGCTCAAAGCCCGCTTCCTGAATGGCAGCCATGGCAATTGCAGCTTTGTGAACCGGTGCGTTGTCTTGATGGAACAGCACTCCAGCACACAGTTTGCCTCGCCTTTTCTCCTTAATAGCCTCCCGCAATCTTCTTATTTGTTCTGCATAGTAGGAGCCTGTAATAGTGGCCCCCTTTTCCAAGTAGTCCACCATGATTATTCCTTCAGCATCCCAAAAAACAGACGCCATAACCTTCCCTGCTGAGCTGCTGACACTTTGAATTTCTTCGGCGTCGGTTCATCGGATCGTTTCCATGTCATCGATTGTTGTTTTGTTTCAGGATCAAAATGGTGGATCCAGGTCTCGTCCATGGTCACAAAAAGTGTCAAAAAATTATCCTTGTCTACCTATAACTTTTCGAGATTTGCTCTTTACATGTCGACTCGTTTATTCTTTTGCTCGTCGTTTAACATTTTCGGTACACAACGCGCGGAGACCTTTCTCATATGCAATTCGTTCGCAAGGATTCTTTGAATGCTGCCATATGAGATCCCTGTGACCTCAGCTACATGCCTGATAGTCACTCTTCGATCTTCCAATACAACTTATTCAACTTTTTTCACATTTTCTTCAGTGAGGGACGTCGATGGGCGTCCTTCGCGGTGTTCGTCTACCGTCGATGTTCTTCCCAGCTTAAACTCCTTAGCCCAGCGTGCAACTGTGGAATATGGAGGAGAAGAGTCCCCTAATGTTTCCACTAAGTCGCTGTGTATGTCTTTGGTAGACATTTTTTTCAAGCAGAGGTATTTAATGACAGCTCTGATTTCGTGTTTTTACATTTTGATGTTCACTCCTTGACAGTTCGTATTCAAATGAATGTAGCTCCCGGGAATCGTGGCCTATTTTTATGATTTTTTTTCCTGAACTAGTGGGTAACTGAGCAAGTGACTGTTTTTTTTTTGTATATTTGTGTGCACTAGAAATAACTGATTATCATTACTTTTGGATCACCCCTCGTACTTTAAGCCTTTAAGGGCATCATACTTAAATTTACATTCAAAGTGCCAGAAGTGTACAATTTACGATCTCAAGGTAGCAAATAAAAACTTAATTTTAAGTAAACCAAATGCATTTTTTGATTCAGCTAACAATTTTTCGAAAATTCGTAAAATAATCATAATTACTGGATAACCAAAAATCGCGGAACATACATGGAGGTGATTTGGGTAGTCCTAGTAATGCTCTACCACTGGGCTTCCACTTATCACTCATTTTTGGGACTCCCTGTGTATGTAAATAAACAATGCCTTCATAAAAATGTTTAATTAATCACAGACCTGAATAATAATTGTTACAAAATCAAACCTTCTAATCTTTGAAACATGACCAAAATGATATGATTGACAACATTAATTAATGATCACAGGAAAATTAATTAATGATTACCCAAACTAAAAATAAAATATTAAAACAATGTACATAAATCACAGATAATCAATATTAAAAACTTTTAGTTATAATTATTATGCAATGTGACCCGTTCGTAGTGTAACAAACTTAAAGGCTGTAAACTAGGATATACTTAGTTCCTCCACAAAAAACATAATATAAAAGTACCTGCTGCTGCGATACAGGCCCGCGAGCCTAGTGCAGAAGTAGCTGTAACTTATTTTGTATCTTACCAATTTGCAAATAAACGTTATTATTATTATTTTTTAAATGTAGGTTATTACCACCTAGATTTCAAGAATGTATTTGAAAAAACTGTATTGTTTTCTCCAATGTAGAAGATATACGTAGTAATTTTATTTTCAAATTAAAGCATATTATTTATTAAAAAATAATCAAAGTTCTAGTACTTACAATCAAAATTACAAGTAAATAAACAAATTAAAACAAGCATTAGAAAAATTTTTTTGAAACCCTATAAAATTTACAATAATACGTTGCGGACTCTTATTTTATGTTTTTGTCGAAGAATTATAATATCCTAGTGTACAACCTTTAAGTTTGTTACATTACGAACGGGTCACATTGTTTAAAGTAAAGCACATAAATAAGAAGAAAGGGGTCCAAATTAATAAATATTACTCTCACAGCTCCTGTCTTTATTATTCAAAATAATGAATAATGTATTAAGTCATTATTAGTCATCAAAAGTCATGAGTAATTTATTCCAATTAACAATATACATTGTGTAGGAGATTAAAATTTGAATCTAATTTAAAATAAAATACAATTCGAAATTCTCAACACATACAAACTCTCCTTAATCACCAAATACTGTGGTAATATTTAACAACACCAAAAAGTAAAAAGCCGCAACTCTATATCAGTTGAAGTATTTTAAGTTCACCTAAGAATATTCGAGTTACTTAAGAAAAAATACATTTATTTTTTGTTTACACTGCGGTGCGGACTGTACTTTGAGTTCATCACTGACCTGTTGGTGCAATCCTGCCTTTAGCACCGGAGGTCGTGGGTTCGATCCCCACCATTTATGTGACGAACATTTGTGTTTGTTGTGTGTCTGGGTGTTATTATTTATTAAATTATGTATTTAAAAGTAAGTATTCAAGTATGTTTATCAGTCTCTGACACCCATAGTACAAGCTCTGCTTAGTTTGGGATCAGATGATCTCGTTTCTGGATATTTATGACGAAACTACTCTATGTTAATACAATTTAATATCGCAATGACCAAATTACACCATTTTTTGTGATGACGATACTACACAATGACGCAACTCCCTTAACCCGAAAACAAGCATTGTACAATTCGAGTAGTGTCAAATAAAACAATTCATGAAGGTTTTTTGAATGAGATACACTCGGCGTCAAAAAAATTGCACCTTTAAAAATCTTCTTTAAAAATTCTTGAACCTTATTTAGAGGATAGTGTTGGGTATCATCATATAGGTAACAAAAAGGAGTATCAAAAAAAACAATTGAATTTAATTTTTGTTTAATTGTTATTACAGAAAACACATTAAAATTAAAAAAAATACAAAAATCCTTACTTAAGTGCTAATTAACAACAGATAATTTACAAAAAAAATACACAAAAGTGGCTTAAAATTAACTTAAAATCTAGTGTTACCCTTCGCCGATGCGACGCGATGTCAATTTAGGACCCGTAGCAGCTCTGTGGGCCGCTATCTTCTTCTCCTTTAGTCTTCTTCTAACCGTAGATACGCTCACGGTGCGTCTGCGCACTGCCTGGAGCTGCTGTTGCAATTCAACAGCATTGGAGAAACGATTTCTCAACGAATTCGACACAATGAACCGGTCGTCTCTTTCCGAAGTGCAGCGACGTCTACCGGACCCATATCTCCGGATGTAGCCACCGGTCTCTATGAAGCGCTGGTACACTCTTCGAACCGAAAAACGGCTCAACTTCATTTGCCGGGCGACATCACGCTGCCGCATCCCTGATTGCAATATTGCTACCGCTTGGGCGGCTTCACCAGCTTTGGTATCCATCTTCGAGGTGTTTTCTCTGCTGGTAAATCTGTGTGGGTGCCTCTTTAAGGGTTAATTAGCGAGTGACCCACATTGACCCCGTGTTGACCCTTTTATACCCACAAAGGACGCGCAAATTGCGACTCTTACGGGAAGCAAAAATTGCATAAAATTTTTGTGACACTTTGTTTGTGGCATTAGGTTTTGTTTTTAATGAAAAGTAATGTTTTTTATAAAGTTAATTTAGTAAACTTTTGAATAAAATCATCATTGGCGCGGCTCTACGTGTTTATATTTGATAGAGATTTTCTCAGAGGTGCGATTTTTTTGACGCTGAGTGTATAAATCTTATATTCATATTATTTTTCCGGCGTCATAGGCCGAGTAACATAACTTTCACATTAAGGAGTGTTTCAGGTTCGATTCGCGGGCAATATATTCCATGAAATTAACGTTTTTCACGGAAATGATCAACAGTAAACATTACCGAATCTTATACCTTTTGCATCTGAAATAATGTCTTTAAGATTCACCGTAAACGTTGTCATTATATCCAGCTGTCTACGTTTTAAGATGGCCTGCTTCCACCGAAATCCTGCGACCTTTATCAAATTTGTCCATCTTTGAGATTGTAATAACGTATAAATGTAATCAATTTACCATGATTATCCACATGCAATGCGTTCTACTTGATATTAAGGATTTTTAACGAGTCTTTTAACTTTTTATCAGAGATTTGACTTAATGAGCATTTATCAAGATTATCGAATAAAAACAGCACTTAATCGTGGGACTGTTCTCTGCACTGGAAGATACCTACCTACTTAGTTTTTAGTGTGCAATTAATTACTGCGAAGTTCATTGGAATGATTATGCACGAACAGAAAAATCTTCTCTAGTTCAATACACTCTATTATACCTAGTATATCTTTGAGGAGACACATGTATGACTATGCGACGATATAATATCCCATATGCATTATAGTTTAGAATAAATCACATTGCACACTGGGACGGTTATGAATGCACATTTTATAGACAGTGTTCGTATCAGTGTTACACATAAGCAGAACATCTTATTCGTTGTGATAGCTTTCGTTAGGTTTGGGTGCTTATAGCTGCTCCAACATTGACCACGTTGGTTGCCAAATGTATATATCCAAGTTCAGTTGCGCTTGAATTGTGATATCCAAGGTTCACATTAACAATCAATAAGGATTCAATAGGGTTGTTAATGCGTGATACCTCTGGTTATATGGATATTATTTGCTGTGGTGCTGCTTAAATCCGTGTCAGCATCATACTTTAATAAACCTGCAATGGAAAATTGTCCTTGGAATCAATCTCCTTGCTGTGATGGATATTCAATTGGCATTCGATGGCGGAAGTAAGTTCCAGTTTACTTTGAGTTATCAAAACAGGGAAAATCTAAATCTAGCAAACTGCCTAAAGCGCCTGTTCTTCAATTCATATTTAAGAACAGGCGCTTTAGGCAGTATACCTTCATAGGTATGGTGCGTATCAAACCCAGGACCCTTGGTGTACAGTCTGGGTCTAGCCCAACAAGCCAGGCAAGTGTCTTAAAATACTTGCATGATTAGATTACCAATTAGATTATTCACGTATGATCTGAAACTGCATTGTAAAGTCAGCGGCGGCGGGCCGACTACGAGCCAAGTCATAGTTAGCTGATTTAAATTGAACTCGCGGCGACAGTACCCTTGTTGCCATCTCCGACTTCGTTCATTAGATAGTTAACCGGCGACCGAATAGTGGATCACGTCCCGCTATCAGGTGCGCTGCAAACAAAACGTTGAATAGAGGCCGGGTTAAACATGCACGACGGGTGTACGGGTATAATTAAAGTTTAGGAGACGCTCACGTCGCCCGTTAACCTCGTTATCGGGCGCTGGAAGTGGGTGAGACGCGGTGGGGCGGGAGCCAGGGCGGGGGTGGAGGGTGAAACGGGGAAAATCAATGACAGCCGCCGCGCGCCGTCTCTCCGCGGCCCGACGCGCTCATCTCGCCACGTGCCGCGGTCACTGGCCTGCACCACTACCAATACCATCAGCTATGACAAAAAAACTACCAAAACAAATGCTAGAAGGTCTGATCAAAGGAGACTCTTCCTTGCTGCAGCAGAGGACACTCAGCAACCAGCCCTAATATTTAGTCTGAACAGTCGCCTCAGAGGCCCCTTCAACTGGTTTTGACAAGCATTGAGCCAAAACGAATCCTAATTGATAATCTTAAGTTAGCACTACCATCGATGTGACCCCTGAACACTTCATACGTAAAGCCTTCACCATCATATTTCTAGACGCCGTTTTTGGAAGCGCTTTGCAGACTGATTGATATTGCGAACAGCTCAGGAATGAACCTCTGTTCCTGCGTAGTTTTTACCCAAACGCTAAGCTTGGTTTTTTTCAAAACAGAATTGAATCGGTAGTTACTGTTCTGTCATGTTCATGTTACATGATGCACTTACCAATGGCAGATTGTGTCATAAAAATACCTATACTTCATTCAGTATAACATTAGAAATAAGAAGCAGGGGTGCTAAAATGAATGAAATTTGCATTTGACGTTGCCATGGCGATGACATACCTGAGTATAACCTGGCAAAATTGGAAACCTCTTCCGCCACAACGTATGAAGGGATTATGTAACATTTTAGATTTGGTAGAGTTATAGTGAAAGTAAAAATGCGTGCGAATGAAAACCCCTGCTTCTTTTAGGTTTTTACATCGACAATATAGTTTGATGCAAGACAAAATAATTTATTTGAGCAATAGCCTCATACATTCTGAAGTTACTTTACTTTAAATGAGAACAATTAAGTGTGACAGCTGCTATAAAGTAGATTTAAATAAATTTGGCATAATTCTTAAAAGTAATAATGTCTATTGTACTTTTACCACAAAGTGTACCCTCTTATTTCTTAATGCTAAAATGAATGGCGAATATGAATATGGTAAGATATAATAAACACTAATACCTCAATAACTGCATCGTTGTTCTTCTATGGCGGTTTTTTTTTATCATCGAAGCAAAATATATTGGTGCGTTGATAACCAAGTGGGTGTGTACTGTGTATCACGTCAAAAACCCGCCGTTGTCGGGTCGCGCTCGGTCGCCTGTATACACTCACTAATATGTAGGTCGCTGTCAGAAATTTGGGTTATCGTTTGGCCGCGTCGATATGCGACGCTTCCGTACCGCCACGCCACGAATGCTATGCAGTCGCCAATATATGCTCTGTAACGAGCCTAGTTACGTAATAAAGGCCGATTCGGAACGAGAGATTCACATTAATAAGCCCCGACGCGGCTCTCCCGTGACGCACTCTTGGAATTAGTCAACATAGTTATAAAATAGAAAACTTATTGTTTGATCGATGTCCACGAGTTGCCACTTTAAATTTACATTATCGTTCGCGTAAAAAAATGTATTGGGATTGGACATTGTCGGGTTATGTCATCCCAAAACATTTTTTTTACGTTGAGATAACGTAAATTTAAACAGGCTCGTCGTAGATGTACTGTGGGCAGAGTTGGACACTATTAAAATAATATTAGTTACCTAGATAATTATTCCAATAATTACAAATTACTTATTGACGATTGAGTAAATCGTGTGAATGAATTGTTCGTGGCTTTATACGGCCCTAATTATATATAGCCCTAATTTATTTTAGTTAATTCACGTGCTAAGTATACATGCTTGCCTATCTGAATTCATTTTAACTAATAATAGAAGCCCAACATAGGTTCTTATAGCGCTTATTCTCGTTGAAATTTATTAAGGATCTCTCTTAGAAGAACGATTTTTATCATTCGTATTCGTCATCGGAATACATTTTGCCCAAATCTGGCAGTGAGTCATGCCTAGGCGAGTCTTGCGACAACGCGTAAAAAACCCGTATCAACGAACTTTCTAGTCCAAATCATGCGTTCGTCGTTGTACGAATGTTTTATTACGAGCATATCGCGGCCGTCGTCGATCAATGTCAGCCGCATATTTGGGTCAGCGGCTGTCAGCCGAATTCCCGCGCTCGTCTAATCTTCATTTCCTATAACGATTGCGATGACTTTATTGTGCTTAGCCGCTTGTCTAATGCTGGCCGCTTCGGGTTAGCCTTTTTTGTTGTGTTCTATATGTTGCTAAACTACCGCGGCAGGTCTTTGAACTATGCAAAATGCCACAACTAACAGACCTTGTATAATTTTGAACTCGATGGTCAAAGACCTTGTTTCAAAAACTAGTTTTTATAGGTACTTTTCGTTATGACAGATCATGTCTCTTTTGATATGTTTTTCTGTCAGTTTATGAAAGCTTTTCGGTATCAAAATCCAAAAAATGTGATCATGTGTAAATTGTTTCCAATGATATAGGCCATAATAAAAATACCTCAAAAACTGGGAAATTGTATAACTGCTGGGTCTGCACAACTTCAGGTAGTGAAATGAGTATAGTCGGAATATACTATCCATCATTTTTCTATATTTTCATCAGCCAAACAACTCAATGGTGTCTAATAAAATAAGTGAACCAAATTTATTATTTGAGCTATACTAATCGTCGGTATGGTTCTACAAAGTGTCCGCTTGTTAAATAATATTTAATAACAGATTAAACTTAATATTGTTATACTTACCTTAAATCATATGGCGGTCTTCATAATACCTAATGGTTATGAAGTGGTTTAGCCCTCGGGCGTTGGGGCCATTTGTAGCCCACCCCAGAGCAAAATGATCACACAATTACATACAGTTCACAATCCTTACATTAGCTAGAGGTAATTCTAACATCTTTATTCACAAAAGAAAAAACTTTGAAGAAGACTGTAGCTGTTATACTTGGGATAATATCAGGCTGTCATTATAATTATTCATTACTAGCTGCCCGTCAGCGGCTTCTCTCGCGTAGACTGTCTTTCCTGTCAGAATATAGCCTAAATTAAAAAAAAAATGCCTATGTCACTACCTGATAATGTGATAATGTAGTTTTATATAAATGAAAGAATTTTTAAAATCGGTACAGTAGCTTCGGAGCCTATTCAACACAAACAAATATTTCCTATTTATAATATTAGTATAGATGACATTATTAATCTATATATACTATAGCTTTAAAGTAACAAGATATAGTGATTATTATTCACTTATTCCACTCGTTTTTCTTTTTATTATTTATTGGACTTGGCAGTAATTTGATCGCAAACACACCTGGTGGTAAGGGACTATGGTACATGTTAGGCTAGTGAATGTCGATTCACTCTTGTATTGAACAGACCCAACTTGTTAGTTTGACATTTTCTACCAAGGCTTTGGTATGCATCAATTTCACAGTTAAAAGACGATTCATGGAAACTGATTGTAGCATGTTATAGCATGCAGGGACAGAATCCTGATTATTATTTTTGAGTAATGAAGTCAGAGCGAATAGTAGATTCAACTAATTCACTCCTTAACTTGACAGCTCATATCCGAACATGTAACTGATCTCATTCCTCATTGTCCTCAGGTATACTATGCAAAGAAGAAGCGAAGAGCGCAACAGTACCTGGGCGAGGACGGCTCGCACAAGAAGGAGAGGAAGCTCTACAACGATGGGTACGATGACGACAATCACGACTACATCATTAAGCAGGGAGAGAAGTTCCTCGATCGGTACGAGATCTCCTCTCCCATCGGGAAGGGCTCGTTTGGACAGGTCAGTGCCGTTTGTGTTTGGGACATTGTATCTATCTGAAGTTTTTTTATAGGAAAATTACTACTATATTATCTTTTAGTAAATAATTAAAACTACGCAGTATAGTTACTTTAAGAAATTTTACCTAAGTCTTTTGCAATACAATATAAAACTTATTCAGAAAGTCGATTTTTGTGTTACCGCGATGATTTCGGATGAAATTACCATTTAACATTTGGATCAGATTTCAAGTGTTAGGTGTAGTAACCAAATAAGTTTTTGAATATGTTTACGATGCGCAGCTATATTGTTAAGATCATTTAGCGATTGACATTAAAATTTTGTTGGTAAATATTTTTTGTCTTATTATTAATAAATACTAATTTCTATTTTTTCAGGTTGTGAAAGCGTATGACCACGAGGAGCAGTGTCAAGTAGCGATAAAAATAATTAAGAATAAGAAACCCTTCCTAAATCAGGCACAAATAGAAGTCAAGTTACTAGAAATGATGAACAGAGCGGATGCTGAAAATAAGTATTATATAGGTAAGTTCACCATTTTTTTATTGTAAACCTCATACAATATTGTTCGAGTCGCTTTATTATCTAAAGAGAACTGTCACGTGTTGTTCGCGAACGAAACTAAATATGATAACAAATTAATAATAGACAGAATTATATTCAGAGACTTAAATAACTGAATCGTCGATGTCTAAAAGAGATAAACAGCCTGTCTGATAGAGTAGGGGATGTAAATACCAGATGGAAAACCACAGCTAAATAAAGTATTAATGCGGTAGCCTTGTGTTCCTTTTTTGTGGTCAGCTGGTCACACTAAGGTTCGCTGTTGTTGATTTAGCCGACTATAAATAAGCCTTCTTTTAGCACTGGCTAGTCCGCATACTTGCTTGCCACCGACCATGTATTCAAATGTAATATCTTTGTTCCAGTAAAACTGAAACGTCACTTTATGTGGCGGAACCACCTGTGCCTAGTGTTCGAGCTGCTCTCGTACAACCTGTACGATCTCCTGCGCAACACAAACTTCCGCGGCGTCTCGCTGAATCTGACGCGCAAGTTCGCGCAGCAGCTCTGCACCGCGTTACTGTTCCTTAGTCAACCTGGTGAGTTCATTATACAACTGTAGCAACTAGTCATCACTTTATGTGGCGGAACCACCTATGCCTAGTGTTCGAGCTGCTCTCGTACAACCTGTACGATCTCCTGCGCAACACAAACTTCCGCGGCGTCTCGCTGAACCTGACGCGCAAGTTCGCGCAGCAGCTCTGCACCGCGTTACTGTTCCTTAGTCAACCTGTTGAGTTCATTATACAACTGTTGCAACTAGTCGTCACTTTATGTGGCGAAATCATCTGTGCCTAGTGTTTGAGCTGCTCTCGTTCAACCTGTACGACCTCCTGCGCAGCACAACAAGATAATTACAAAATAAGTTTGTTTGGTATAATTGTGTTGCAATAAAAATAGATGTTATCTGAATCATCAATACAAAACAATCTTGTTTTCTACAAAGATGCCTTCAGCAATTTTAATGTGGAACAAACGCATAACAAGGCTACGTTAACGTCAGCATCGATTAAGGTGCTCCACAATTAATGAAATTTTAATATAAACAAATACCATGGTCAATTTTACAGATATAAACTATCTAACTATTATCGTTGATGCTAATTGTGAAATGTCTTCTTTTTCAGAACTAAATATAATTCACTGTGATCTTAAGCCCGAAAATATACTATTATGCAACCCAAAAAGGTCAGCCATTAAGATTGTGGACTTCGGAAGTTCGTGTCAACTAGGTCAAAGGGTGAGTTAGAAATAGTGTTAAGGCCTTTCCGTTTATGCATCGCGTGTGGTGAACGAACTAATGAGAATGATACACTGCGGACTGCTTTCTTATGGTAGGGAAAAGGATAGGCACAAGCAGAAAAATTAAGCTGCCTCAAATTATCGAATTTAATCGGCCTTTTTGATGATTTAGCATCTTTTCGTTTCATTGCCGTATTCGCGCCGAGCAGGTCCTTTCTGATTCTGATATTTCTCAATGACCATGCTGCATTATCCTGATTAAAGCTTTGTAAATATTCGCCACTTCTACAATGGAAGTATGTACAAAATAATTTCGACTAAAAATAATAATTTTAAAATGTACCTGACTAAACCATTTCTTTAGATTAAGCATAATTCAGGAACCGACTGGTGGTCTTCTTTTTAATCAAAACATTACATTCGAATTTCATTGTTTCCTTTATCTCTTACCCCACAGACCATCAACCAACTGTCTCGTTCCAAAAGGTGAAGGAGTATCAGAAGCGATGTGACAAAAGCTATGAAAACGCATCCCAAGAAAACAAATATTATTTTACTTTTGTCTGCAAAATGGAATGACTAGCTTCTGCCCGCGACTTCGTCCGTGTGTAATGATGATAATATATCCTATAGCCTTCCTTGATAAATGGGCTATCTAACACTGTTTTTTTTTAAATCGAACCTGAGAGAGCGCGTTCAAGCAAACAAAAAACCGAAAACAAAACTTACCTATAGTCGATTGACGATTTCATGGCTTATTATGTAAGCAAAGATCACACCGTAACAAAATCACCAATTTCCGCATTGATCACACACTATAGGTACGACGACAAACTGAAAAATCATCCCTGATCAATATTGTCTTTTGACTATTGTGCTTCGGACCTTGTGCATTTTTATAGTTATTCTGTTTTTTGAGTTTATGCGTTTTAATACGTATGCCAAACAAGTTTAGGCTAGTTTTCGAAAGTATGCCACTCAATATAAAACTCCGCTTTCGTGTGCCTAGTGTCCCATAGCCTGCTACGTTCACCACTCAGCGTTTTATTTTTCTCTTAACTTACCACAAAACTAAGCCCTACTATTATCCGTTCCAGATATACCAATACATCCAATCAAGGTTCTACCGGTCACCGGAGGTGTTACTGGGCGTCCCGTACGACCTGGCGATAGATATGTGGTCGTTAGGCTGTATACTGGTCGAGATGCACACGGGCGAGCCGCTGTTCAGTGGCGCCAATGAGGTCGACCAGATGAACAAGATCGTTGAAGTGCTGGGCATGCCGCCTGACCATTTATTAGACCAGGTTAGTACATACTAGCTGCCTCGACAGACTTCGTTCTGTCAAAAGTAATTGCACGTCGCGGCGTCGGTAAAGCAGCACATCTAGCCCGCGTTTCTCCGACTTGATTTACATATATGTACTATTATTTTTTACTGAATGTTTTGTTCAATTATAATAAATATAGCCTATGTCACTCCCTGATAATGTAAGCTACATTATCAGGGAGTTATTGGTAAAATAATTTTTAAAATCGGCCCAATAGTTTCGGAGCCTATTCAATACAAACAAACAAACAACCAATCAAATCTTTCCTCTTTATAATATTAGTATAGATGTGAGGAGGTGAATATCATAAGCCAACATGTCCTTTAAAGGACATGAATACTTTGATTTTACCTGTTCATCTGTTGCTAAAACGGTGGAGCCTGGTCTAGATTAAGCAGCGTCAAAAGTCTATTTTATTTTATGTTTGTTAAGAAAATTGACACAACAGTTTTTCCCAGTCTTCAATGTTCCTTTAGGCGTAGAGATTTTCTTGGCGCTCTTTTCAGTGAGAGTAACACTGCGATAAATTATTATATGTATCTACTCTTTTCAGTGTGAATGAGTTTTATCTAATACAAAGTTGAAAGCTTAGTAGAATGCATAATGTAAACATGCCTCATGATTTAAATTTTATTTTTATTTTCAGGCACACAAAACCAGAAAGTTCTTCGACAAATTACCAGCGTCGGAAGGCGGTGGTTACGTGTTAAAGAAAGTCAATGGCAAGGATGGAAGGTAAGTTTTTGATATAATGTTCTGGTATAATAATTTTTCTTTAGGATTGTCAAAGTTGTGAACGGACAAGCAACACACACGATACCACAGTTATGTCAGTGTGATAAGATTTCAGAAATCTGTACTAACAACTTGTGAAAATTTGACAGTAACTGTTTTCTGCTTGTACACATCTGTACACAATTCATCACACAGCTTTGTGTGTTCTGTTTTTGACATTTGTATTCTCTTTAGTTGATCATGGTCAACTGAAGATCATCAGGGCTATGGCACTTTATGGTGCCCCCCATATGGGCCGATGCCTTGTCCGCCGCCAACAAACGGCTTCTAAGGAAGCCGCAACCGCACCATCTCGATGGGGGCTGCCCGTGTCCTGACTGGTATGCCCCCGTGGGAGCTCAAGGCAGAGGTCCTTGTCGTGGAGTACCAACGCCGTGCAGCGGCAAGTGCCAGAAGGGAATGCCCCTCTTTGGTGATCCGCGTCCGTAAAGGCGCGAATCACGCCGTAATGCAGCGATGGAAAGAGGGCCTGGTCGACGCCACGTCCGGCGTCCGCACTATTCAGTGCGATCAGGACAGTCCCTCAGGCGGTGGCGCAAAAGGGCGTTCGCCTCACCAACCTTCACGATGGTTCAGGTGCTTTCCGGGCATGGATGCTTTTGAAGGTACCTGTATTAAATAGCCAAGAGGGAACCCCCTGAGTGCCATGAGTGCGGAGCGGTGGAGGACGATGCACAGCACACCCTCGCAGTGTGCCTGGCATGGGCGTCGCCGCGCCGCACGCTTTTTGCGGCAGTCGGAGGGGAGCCCTTGTTGCCAAGCATAGTTCGCTTTATGCTTGGCAGCGAGAGGTTATGGGAGGCGATGGTCTCCTTCTGCGAAGACGTCATGTCCCAGAAGAAGACCGCGAAGAGGGGCCGGGAGGAAGATCCTCTGGCGGCTCCTCTCCGACGTAGACGGCAGGGAGTTCGAAGGCGGCGGTTTGCCTGTCATCTCTTTGTTTCTTAACGACATCAGTGGGTCTCACTTTAGCGTGAGGAGGCCCGGCAGTGGCTGGGCGACCGCTTAGGGTGATGTGGCCGAGATCCTCAGGGAATCCCGCACCGTCCCGCTAGAGCAAATCGGAGATACACCGGGGTTATTTTAGTGGGTATGCCGCCGCCGGCTTCACCGGTGGAGAGTCCCACACTCCCCCCGGCAGTGGGTAAGGCATTCTTTCCTCGTCAAAAAAAAAGGTGATATCTTTCCATAGCTAAGGCCTAGTGATACTGTTGTTGTCCTAAATGTGGAAGTGACGCCTAAGATGCCCACACTAAGGGCTAGCTGGGGAGAATTTTAAGAGACACAATCCCTGCGGTCCGATTTGGTTTTTTTTTGGCTTAAATCACTTTTCGTCCGATCCAAATTAAAAGGTGCGATAAAAATGCTATCAGCGTTCAAATCGGAACGTAAAATTATCGTCACACAACCTCAATATTTAGGGATTAAATTGTTTGAAGTTTTATGTGGTCTTAAACTATGATGAATGAAAAGATTGAAAAGTTATCATGACATCCACGCCGAATGTTTGGCCACCTACAAGTTTATTGTGAGTATTTCTGGGTTTTATCGAAAAAAAATAATTTTACCCAAAATTTGATGACGTTTATTATATAAATTTGTCATAACGCCGAGTAGCAAAGGCACCGTATGTGCATGATGGCGGACGACGGTGACGTCATTCATGTCGTCGCGCCATCTGTCAAAAGGGCTCTTTCATTTAATAAAATTTCATAAAACGTTTTTAAGGCGCGCTCAAAGTACTTTTGGATCGAATCGAAAATTTAGGTGGTCAAAAGAATAATATATCTTCTGTAGTATACTAGCAGTTCATAGTGAGACAAGTAGTTCAGGTGTAATGTGTGCAGCGGTTACAGGAAGTACCGCTCGCCGGGCACGCGGCGGCTGCACGACATCCTGGGCGTGGAGGGCGGCGGGCCGGCGGCGCGGCGGCGCGGCGAGCCCGGCCACTCCGTCTCCGACTACCTCAAGTTTAAGGTAATACAACCGTTTCTTCTAGAACCTTCTCAGGCTACGCGCGGTTTCGCAGCGGTGGGAGATTGCAGCGATACGCCTCGGACACGTTCGCTGCCACCCCCTCCACCGGTGCGTTTTAACAATCTATTTTTGATTGTCTTTTTTTCTCCGGCAGTGAATGGGTTAATACGACTCAGACTACCTCAAGTTTAAGGTAGTAAACTTCGTACCTTCTAGAGCCTTTTTAGACTGCGCGCGATTTCGTAGCGGTGCGAGATCGCGGCGCGCCCGGCCACTCCGTCTCTGACTACCTCAAGTGTAAGGTAAATATACAAATTTTTGTTTACGGATATCAACCACGCATTTGGTAAGCGTGGTGATTAAGCCATTTCACATCAACTATAGCGAAGACTTGATTTCAATGATGAAGGTTTTTGTCCAGCATTGGGACAGTTTATATTATAGGTTAATTTATATTATATAGATTACTACGACTTCGGCTAACAGAAAGCGGCTACACCCTATGAAGGCGTGCAACGCCAGGGGGCATCACTAGCGCGTAGCCGACTCTGAAAAAAGCTTTACAAACTCTTCTTGAAGCATTGTAAAACCTCGGCATACCAAAATGCTTTAAGCCTGATTTTCCACCAGAGATGTCTTGAGCAGCCTCAGCAGCTAAGTATGTGTATAATGTCCATCATAAGTATCGTTTTTTTTATAGGTCTTGTAGAAACTGGTTCTACGAAGCTATGTCTCTTCATATGGATGTTAGCTAGGGATGCGCAAATTGTGTAGCCTAGTGCTGAGCAGAGTAAATGACTTACGACGTAGTTCGCGGCGCATCTTCATAGCACATCTTAACCGATCCGCTACACCGTTTGGGTAGGAGGCAGCAAACTAAATCCATGATCACTTTTTATTTCAAAATCCCTATCTAACAATTAAATATAATTCTCTCTTTCTCTGGTCGGTCCTTCATGCCTGAAGATCTAAATTTTGATGGGGTGCAAGTTCGGCGCTAACACATTGTCTCCACCGGCCTCTGTCAGTTGCAACTTTGGAGACTATGTAAAATGTAGGTGTTCCCGCATCTTTAAGCTGATCGGACCATCGAGTTGATGATCGACCTCTGGGTTTCTTTCCTACAAAAAAAATAATCCACGAATTATAATTAATCCCCTACATTCCAGGACCTAATTCTCCGCATGCTCGAATACGACCCGAAGCAGCGCGTGACGCCGTACTACGCGCTGCAGCACAACTTCTTCAAGCGCACGGCGGACGAGTCCACCAACACGCAGCAGGCGCAGTCGCATCATCAGCATGGTACGTCATTACGACTTGGCTTGATAGAAAAGAAACAAAGAGAGGGCATGAAAGGAAAAATCGTGGGGAGGGGAATATACGAGGGGATAAGTAATAACTTGGCTTGATAGAAAAAAAAACATGAAGGGTGGGGGGAGTCACTTGGCATGCAAGAAAAAATCTTGGGGAGAGGGATATACGTGGGAATAGGCGATAAAAGCGATCGTTGTTAAATGAAACAAAATTATGTTGAACACTTCGCTAATTTTGTTATATCAAGTGATTTGTGTTTGGTGGGAAATTTAAAGGATGTAGAATTGAATTTTTACCTACCCAAGGATATGAATAACATAAACGTTGATAAAACGAACTGGTTCGAGTAAATTATTATTAACACTTAAGTGTTGTCTGGTATTCTTACTCCATTGTCATTATGGAGAATATGGGGTCTTAAAACAATTTAAAAGTAGCCAATCAATTGATACATTTTAGTTTAACTTGCTATGCCTACGTGGTAGCATTTTTATGCTGTCACATCTTTGAAAAGCCACATTTTAAGAGCTTCATTGTATTTGGTGACGATCTTAAACATTTTCGAACAAACCCGTAGCCGACTTTACTTTACAAGCCGTGCGAGTGAAGTTGATAGCATTTTCAACAAATGTGTAGATATTAGCTAAAAAATAACTTGGGACATTTCAAGCATATTGGATAATTAAGAAATATAGGAGATATAACTATTACACTTGGTGAAGGAATACTTTTAATATGAATCAAACTTCAAGGAAAATGATTTCATTCACCTCTAATCTAGGAGGAAATCCACAAATTTAACTTGATTGAGATATGAGGCACGAGAATGAGTTGATTGAAATCGTTTTGTTCTTTGGATACTTCTTCATTTAGTTTTGCTTCTGCAGGTCTTATAGGTTTCAGTTTAATCAATGTTATAATTAGGAAAAAAAAGTTGTCAATCGTTTGACCAAAAATGTATCTTGGATTATCTTTCGGCCTATACAATTTGAATAAATCAACATTTAGAGCGGATTTGACACTAGAAAGACCGAAAAGCCTTGAAAAAAGACGTGGGGTTATTTAGGCCTCTTGCATTGAGGCAACCAAAGTTTACCCCACCGTGTGAAATAGAACTTTTATTTTAAAAATTTAAAGGGAAAGTAATTCATTAAATCATTGGCATTTGAGATTTTAATTATTTTATTAATTAATTCAATAGTCATGAGAATAATTACAATTCAAGGGTCAAAAAACCTTCTTCCTAGTGTTAAAGATTATCAAATAAACAAAATATCAACTGTGTAAGAAAATAAATAAGTTATAAAATTCTTGTTCAAATCCTGTTCCAATTGTACTTGATGATTTCATAACAGCTGATAAGGAAATATACATTTGGATTAATTAATCCAAGATAGGTTTTGTTTGATGTATCAATGTGTGTAAACTTAATAATACATCTCAACTCGAGCTTGTGTTGTGATCTTCGCTAATACATAACGCTTTTGTCATCTCATTTTATTCTTATTAACATAACTCATGACTGTAACCATTTAAATAAATAATCGTGGAAGTTATCCTAGTTGAACAAGTCTTTGCTATGAGATTTTTCCGGAGTTTTAAATATTTCATTTTCTATTTGACTTCAATGGCTTTCAAAATACCATATTCAATTTCGAAATAGTATAAAGCCACCCAAAAATTTCAAATACTTACTACTCGGTATTTAAGAAATTCGGCTCAATTTCTAAGTAACTGGCCAGTATTGTGCACTGCAACACCAGCTTACTTTAAGAATTAGTAAATCTAAATTCTTGAATTAGACGAAACCAAAGTCCTTTTTACAAAAAATACTGATAATCTAACAAAGATGAAAGCAAACTCGGATAACTTCCACAAATAATGATCCATGATACTGACTGTGGCGATATTCCGCCAGATGGCTCGTCGGACACGCGATGACTAGAGCGGTCCGGCGGTCCCGCCGCGAGGCACTAACGCCGCCACCTCCTAACCGTTACCTGCCAGGTCTGCCTCTTGTACTGTCGGAATGTTTACCCAAACCCCCTGTAGCGAAATAGGTAGGTAAGGCTGGCTTAGTAACCAGGCGTAAGTAGTAAGCAGCTAGTGGGTGATGTCTGATTTTGAAAATGTTTTCCAAATTCATTTCGAGAAATAATTTCACTGATCAGTTTTCAGTAATCAAATTTTAATTTTGTTTTTAGGTTTTTGAGATATTTAAGATAAAGGTTCGACCTTTTTTTGACCTATACCGAGTGATTATCAAAAGACTTACTAAAACGAAATGGCATACTCAGTAAGTGATGTAGGGACTAAGTAGGTGCATTTTTCCCATTATTTAGCCTTTTGGTATTCGATGGTTAAAAACTGCAGGAAAATGCACCACTAGCAATTAAATGCTGATTGGCAAAGGGTACAGTGAAATTCAGAATGGATTCCCTGTGCTGTATGTCTACCATGAGTTGCCACTTTAAATTTACGTTATCGTTCGCGTAAAAAATTGTATTGTGGATGGGGGGATCTGACGTGACATGACATGAAAACTATTTTCATGCCGCTGTCATAGCGTTGTACTAAGCTGGCCTTCCGTTCCTACCTATTTTGTGCACTTACCCTGGATCCAACAATCGTAAGCAGTTGCATTGATCAGTTTCATGATGGAAATAATCTAAATCATTATTTTCTTAAAGTGCTCTCTCACCTGGAGCATTTTCCTGTAATGTAACTTTACAGAGTCGAGCATTACATCAGTCGGGGAGGAGAACCGAGCATTACAATGCGCAAACTGTAATGTTACAATTTCAAGTATTATGTTGGTGAGGGAAAAGCAGCGAGCATTACAGTGCGCATCTTGATGATACAATGTGTAATATTTTGATACAAATTGAATGTGAATTTAATTGTAATGCAATCGAAATCGAATCTGAAACGTTACATTACAGGAAAATGCTCCAGGTGAGGAATCAACTTAGTATTTCAAATACAATTAGCCTAACAAGTGGCAATGTGAGCATCCTGAATCGGAAGGCGTGTAGTATTAATTATTTAATTTTGAATGCCTATCAAAATTAGTTACTTACTCCATCATGAAATTTGCCAATGATAAAACGTCATTCTCACTAGTTCTTATGCATTTCATTATTGGGTACTTCACATTTTTAATGAGAAATTAAGATCTTGGATGTCAGACCATAGTTCTCTTGACTATACTGCGACATTTAATGTGCCAATTGGAACTAGCGGGAACAACCTTTCGTACAAATCAGTCTACTCCGACCTATAGACCATGTCCACTGCATGTGTTGCGATGTTGTTCATGCATGTTACTCATTGGAATCTGTCTGTCTTTTAATATAGCCTTGTGTTCAGTACATGGAATTTTACCTCAGGGGAACATTTTGGCTCGAGTCCAAATACACAATTATTTGTCTTTAATCAAAAGTTTCCGAGTAGAGAAATAAAAAGGTAAAAAAATGATTATTATTTCAATGAAACTTGTCTATTTAAAAGACGTTCAGATTCCATGTATGTTTTAACATGCAAATGCGTGTTGCATTATGTTGTATGGTTGATTACAGTTTGTTTTAAAATGCTTTTTATTTACACATTTTGTTTTGACAATATAATGCTGTTTCATTTATTCGAATAACGGATGTATCCAATTTCTAAACGCGTAGAATATTTTTTATAGAAATAGAAAGAAATCGTTGGGATCGAACTATATGCAAATTAAAAATTATGAAGTACACATCCTGCCACGTAAAAAGAACGCTGGAGAGTGGAAACGAACCGTGAGGTTCACAGAACCAGTTTAACGCACTTAGCGTCATAAAAAAACAGTTAAATATGTGCCTGTACTCCTACCTAAGAGTTTTACATCACGTAAGTTACAATAGTTAACTAGAGCCACTTGTTTCTCTCCTTTTTGCATTGGACTGAAATTGTATACAAAAACTCATGGAACGCGACAGAAAACATTTGCAAATAATCCGATCTAGCAACAAACTTAGCAAACCATGTATTCCGACGCTAACAATTGAAATACTTTAGGTGTAACGTGAGTGTCTTGTACGCAGTGGGCGGCGCGCGGCTGTGGGGCGCGGGGGGCGCGGGGGAGCGCATGGAGGTGGAGGCCGCGCGGCGCGACGACGAGCTGCTGCAGCCCGTGTGCTCGCTGCAGCACTCGCCCGTCGCGATACACTAGCGAAACAGCCACCGCGCAGAGGTGATACTTACTAACTGAATATCCCTATTTAGCTCCATATGGGACTAGCAGTTCTGTGAAGAATCCTTCCTTAGTGAAATATGGACTATTATAAGGAAAGGAACGACGGATAGGACTAGGTGAAACGGACGCAAGTTTCGACAGTTCTGAGTGCCGGTTGCGAGTTGCAGCGAGAGATGCGAATGACTTCACCGTCGCGTTGTGCGAGCACGGAAATGTCAATCTGTATGGCATCACTAGATGACCGCTAGATGGCGCTGACTCGTTGCCATACTATTTGACATTAACGTGCTCTCAAAACGCGACGGTGAAGTCACTGGCATCGCTCACTGCGACACGCACTAGCACTCTGTATGGAACTAATAGTGGGAGTGTGGACACAGTGAAGTGACAGTGAGTGCCGCTCGAAGACGCCCGACGCGGCGGGCCCCGAACTGAAACCGTATTTATAATTATATATTTTTATTTAATGCGATAAGTCTGATTGTAAAAATATAAAGGTACGATTTGTTACGTTGTAACATGTATTTTGTTCTTACTGCTTCACTCGATCGTACTTACATAGCGTATCGACCGATCGCGTCCGATACACCGGAGGCGTCGAGGGCATGAAAGCTAGGTTTTTTTATTGTTACGCAATGCATATCAAGAACGCAATATGGTAGTAAATAAATATTGTATATAAAATTTAGGAAACCAGACTAATGGGTACAGACTGCAATTAAAACTGAATAATGGATCTATAGTTTAGTTAACGATCTATGCTAGTTAGGCTTTCCTTCAGTTTTTATTATCGCAAGCTTTATATTTCTAAAGTGTCGGCAACTGATGACTGAAATTCAAAGGGCCAATGAGAATTTGTTTTAACACAGACATGAGAAAATAGATTTAAGTATTTTTTGATGCACAAAATAATTATTTGACCTACCATTCGACTGATTTATTTATCTATCCGAGTAAATTATTAAACACGATTGCCCTCGCATCGCAGAGTTGTTGTATATACTAAAGTTTTTTCACAATCTCAGATGCTTGTGATTGGAGAGTCTCAAGTATTATTTTCAAGCATATAGGTTATTTTTGACCCATTGTAATATTCAGACGATGTGTAAAACCGAATAGTGTGTAGGTAATTCTATAAAGAACACAAAATGTACTAGTAGGTTACGAGAATGTTGAATCATATATAAATTTTTTGGGTATTTCAGATAGGAACTAATAAATTGAATTACATTAACTGACTTGTTCAACCTTTTTGGATTTGAATCTACAATAGACTAACCTCGATGCAACAGACTGGTCGAAACTTTGTAAAGGAGATATTTTGTATAGCAATACACTGAATCACTGCCTTATTGTGCCGGAACTTTTTATGAATAAGACCCGCTACTTATGGACTCGTCACTCGTACTACCCACCGCTAGGGGGCAGCCCTCGCGTTGTGACAGTATGTGATAATAAACCGAGATAAATACAATTGTATGAAACAATCTATTTTACATAATAATATGACATGACTAAAATATTTTAGTTTTAATAATAAATAATTACATATCGAATTGTGTAACCACGTAAAAATGTATAGATAGATACATGACACCATATTGTACACTGGCATTTTAATTATGTTCACGGTTTTACCTGTGTGGTAATGCATCAGTTACTATTTATTAAGATAAGCTGCATAATATTGAGCAATTTCAACAGTTGTCCGTCACTTTGGGACCATTCTGATTTAGGCAATAAATTATTCATTGTTAATATCTATAAACCCTTAGAATCAATGTGTTGTACTGAAAGTCAAGATTTAAATTAATAAAGCAAAATTTGCTTTTGCGTTAATTTTTTCTAGCTGATTGCCTAGCTGAGAACCTTGTACAAAATGTAACTGAATAAACATTTGTGTTTTTTTAAGACTTTCTGTACAATTTCATTGATCTTGTGGAAACTATTAGTTGCCAAAATAACATTGGAATGAGGATTATCGAGTTTTTCAGGCTCGAGTGTTTGACTAATGATGCTTTGAATCTTTTGACAAAACAACAAAGCGCTTTTCGAGAAGGCAGTGTGTGCATTAAAATGACCCTTCTGTACAGACTCTGTTGGTAAGTGACTCCTTCACTATCGGTATATTATATAGTATACCACCTGCCCAAGTGTTTAAGCGTGATATGTGGTCGTATACACGGGCAGGTCGATAGACAAATATGCATAGCAGAGTGCTAACCAAGATGTAATATCCCGTAAAATAAGCATGCATGGTCACTTTACACTCAAGGAGAAGTTCTCGATGTAGAAGGTATCTCGAGTGAAACTTCACGTAACTACAGTGTAAGTCACGCTGAAGTACAATGCTTGTAGCAGCTCATGTGGAAATGGTCAGTGCTAAACGCTGGGAATATGAATGAAAATGGTTCTGCTACATCTCGATAGGGGCACTGCTCGTCATACAAAAAGACAGACAAAATTATTTCAATAATATTATTTCAAGCTTAGAGCCCTTTGCGTCTTCGTGTCTTAAGAGCTTTCCCAGCTCTTATTCATACTTAGGTGCAAAAAGACCAGGCCAACCCCGGATTCAAGGATTTGTCATTATTGTTAACTAATACCAATAATAATTACAACTAAACCCTAGAAACGGAGGTGGCTCAATTATTTTGCACCGAAGTGTAGTTAAAGCTTGGGATACATAGTTTAAAAATGCATATTGTGTTAGTGCAAGGTTTAGTTTATAGGGTATTCGTTTGGTACAGCAAACAATACCGACTCTTTCACTATATTAGTGTAATTTGAATGGTATGAGTTCGATGACGTCCATTATTTGTTTATGGTTGTAAGTCCCTTAAGTAGCGGGTCCAATGCTTAGCAACTTTATTCTGAACTTAAGCTTAGGAAAATATTATTATTTCTAATTATTTTAGTTAATTATCGACTGAAGGTACCCAAGTTCAGAGTGGAGCGGCTAATAGATGAAATTGCGACAAATAGCAGAATTTTTTCGTACTGACTGCGTAATGTTGCTGTGAATTTTTATAAAAAAAATACCCTCGATTATGTATGTAATTATTTTAATATCGAAATAAAGCGTTTGTATGGTAAAGCTATTTGATTTCGTACATGAAGCATTAAAGTATTTTTCGACGTTTATTTCTAAGTGCTGACTACTAGGTCCACCCATTTCATTGTAGATTTGTATCTATTTCTACTCTTGCTGTTCTGTACTATACATTTTTCGAATATCTGTATAATATTTAGTGTAATACTTTTCTGCTTCATGAGGTTATAGGATTGTTAGAAGGAGTTTAAGAAATAGGTATGGGACAGTTTAATTTTGATGATAGGGCATAAACAAGTTAATCGGCAGGTTTCCAGATTTAAGAGAGGAAAGTATATTTTTATGTCACTATGTAAGCGTGTTATATGAGTATTTTTGTCTGTTCCTTTTAAATTAGAACATCAATCAAATATATTAGAGTCTGATGTTATATTAATTAGTTTGTATGTTTTTGATATAAAAAACATGTATTTATCTGTAATAAAAATGGGAAATCTGCCGTACCATTGCTATATTTTACTAAACAGCTAGTCGGAAAGTTAAGTGATATGACACAAGAAACACCAACCTATTTGAATAGTTCTAACTAAATCCATTACTCAAGGATGGCCCTAGATGTTTGCGCTTGAGTATGTAATGTACTATACTTACTATTTATTTATACTGTGACAGCATGGAATTATGTGAAGTGTGTGACATGTGCAGGTGCGCGATAAGCTAAAATGTTTATTTCCTATCGGATTGTCAGTTCGCAGGCACTGTAACAATAAAAGGATAGAGCTTTATGTCACTAAGTTTTGTATTTTAAATCAATAAACAATAGCAATGATGTGTGTACAATTCATTCCTGTGCCCTACCCTCCTGCCCCTGTTACAGGTAACAGAGTGCCGAGTTGCAGTGAGAGAAGTAAGTGACTTCACCATCGCGTTATGCAAGCATAACGTGAATTTGTATGGCATCGAGTCAGCGCCTTCTAGCGGCCTTAAAGTTGCCCAAATTCGCTGCTATAGTTTGTCCAATTTACACAATAGGGATGGGGTAGTTATCGTTAGTGAATCGATTTGATTATCGAATCATTAATTTATAGAACTTGGAATCGTCAGTTTATTTCAATGTGCAATAAAGAGATAATAAAATAAATATATTACGACTATTAAAGCTCTCAAGTGAATTAATTGAGGTAGATATTAAGATTTAAAGTTATTTATTACTAATACAATGGTGCACACCCTAAATCTCTTTCATAATCATCACCGTCAACATCAAAAGATGAACTGTCCCTTGTGTTTATTATCAATCCTGTTAAACAAACAATGTTCACAAAGTTTATATGTTAGATTAATTTTGATTCACAACCGATTTTCTATTATCTTTTTTATTCGTTACCAAGGCACTTCACTAAGTGGGCGGTACCCGTCAATAAAGTACGACATTTTCTATAGTACGTACACTTAACCGAATAAAAATGCAATACTTCATAGGCGTGAACTGTCAAAATTATCCTAAATTGGACAAGGTATAGATTGTGCTAACTCAATGCCATACATGGTGAAGTCATTCACTTCTCTCACTGAACCTCGCACTCGGCACCCAGGCCTGTCAGCGTGTGGGTTTGAAAAGACTTCACAAAGTAGTTTCAACAGTTCCTGATTCATAAATCGTAAATGTAATATTGAATGTTACCTATCAAATAAGATTACTTTAACGCTGAATTAGTGATTTCCATTAGGTCTGCAAGACAAGATTTTGTTTTTTTTCACTATGGTAGTTTACATAATCCTCATTATTACGTTACCACCCGGTGGAACGACAGTACAACAAGGCGATATTGAACTCGACCGCCTAAAAAAAAACTTAGTTTGTTCAATTGGGTATGGGATCCTTTTTTTTATTTTTACCTTTTACTAATTTTAAGCAACTAATAATACAACGAATATTTTGTTGATCTAGTCGGTAGGTAGTTAATTATTTATTATTTTTTAAAAACTGCGAACTCACGACGTCACAAATTAGCTTAGTGTTCCCACATGTGTTTTTTCCCCGATTCGTGCTAAATAAATAATGAGGAGAAAATTACTGACTTACTGCACTTACGGCTGAAACAGAGCTCGCCGTTCATCATGTAGTATCTCACGAGAAAGTGAGAAGTAGACTTCAGATACAAGTTATTTTGCCAAGTTCTGAAACCAAGCCCTACCTGAAAGGGTTGGGCGAATGTAGCGAATGGCTTTTTTTGATTCTACCTACCCGTCTGGGCAATGGGCCTAAATTAATGTACGTATTATAAAAATAACTTGTGGAAAAGTATTTTTCACCGGTGGGAATTTAAAATCTGCTATCTGGAAACACCATTAATACCATGCAGTAGAAACACCTAGCCAAAAATCTCACGTATAATACAGATCGCGTCATTTGATTGGTAGATGGATAGATTATCAACCAATCACGTGAAAGGACGTATACGACCCAATAGGTTTCAATTGTGAGATGTCAATTTGATTACCGTCAAGAAGAGTCCATACCATAATGAACTCTTTGCGGGCGTTGGCTTTCTGGGGTCATTCATTTGACCCCAGATCGCGAACGTATTTAATAAAAATATCCTAGATCCTTTGCCTATAAAATGTTAATTAAGGTTATTTTGGTGTCTACTTTGCTGCGACGTCCTTGCCATAATAAATCTTTGTATGTGTATGGTATATGTAAGTATGTTTATTGTATTATGTATGTTTTTTTTGTATATACAGATAGGGTAGCTCACTAGTCGTTGGACAGATATGATTTTTTTTTGCAATATATTTTTTTATTACAATACTGTTCAAGTTCAGAAAAATCCGCTAATAGATCGGAATGGTGGTTAACACACACCTATCTAATTTAAGTTGTTACAAAAAGATAATCTAAATAGAAATACTAAGAAAACAGATCCTAAAAAAACAGAAGCAAAATATATAGTTTAGAACACAACGAATGCTTTTATAACTACAACTATGAGGCCATATTTCCCATCTGTAGGTAGATAAAATAAAATTACCTCAGAAATAACTAACAGCAAGAATAGAACATAAAAACCTAAATAAATCAACTTCTTAAGTAACAATTAGAATCTTAATTCTTTTTTAAACTTAAACTGTAAGGTTGATTTTGGAACTCCATATTCGCTGGTCGCTGCTGTTTCTCTTATCTTCCTGCCTTTCCTTACTTCATCTAGAGCTTTTCGCAGATTATCGGGATCGTATACTACTATTTTTTTATGTTTCGGCATAATCTAAAATCAAACGTTGAATTTAGAGTGATTGTGTCCAACGACTACATATGAACAGATATGATAGTCATTGGACAACCAGTGTCCAACGACTGAATATGAATGAAGATGATAGTCATTTGACGGTGTCCAATGAATATTAAATGAACAAAACTAAACGCAAGAAAAATACAAGATAATATTTAACTTTAAGCTTAAGGACAGAACAAATACAATCGAGACCTTTCCGATTTTTTTTAATATACCGAACGTAAGTTTGTTACGGTCCTTGGATACGTTATAACATGACCTAAAATAATAATTCGACACGTTTATCTCGAAAATATCGTTGCGCTACTATATAACTTACCACAATTTCCTTCACACTGCTTTAAACCTTCTCTCAAAGATTTTTTTAACTGATTTTATTAAGCGTTGACCTTACTGAATTTATTTATTTTTATTGAAAATTTCAAGTCTTGTCACAAACATTTTTTTTCCTTCTAATAATGAGCACGCCATCTGCCTGTAGACGTGTTAACCAATATGTTTGAAATTCGGATACACACAAGAAAATTAACGCATACTTATATCGTTCAAACACTGCATGTACCTAGTTCTTATAAAATTCGAAAAAAATCTAAGTGTCCAACCACTGTAAGAGTCCAACGACTAGTGAGCTACCCTATATACATTTATTTTATATTTATTTATTTTATATTTATTTGTAGGTATATAATCTTGATTGATTTAAGTATTTATATATATATATATATATATTTGTTGTTTTTCTCATAGATTTATTGTCACTCGACATAAAGCTCTTGCTTTAAAAAGTTCCTCTATCCAAAGGTTGCCTGGAAGAAATCGCTCTCTACCGATAAGGCCGCCTAAATTGTACAAATTGCTTGTTTTATGTAATACAACTGTTTTTATTCCTATTTTGTGCAATAAAGTATATCTATCTATCTATCTAAATATTTAAATAAGCTTTAAAGTACTAATACCTTTTTTTTTTTTTTTTTTTAAGTAGGGGAAATGCCTTACGCATACCCGTCCACCGGGGGGGCGGACGGGTTATGTCGAAAGTACTAATACCTCGGAATGGTTTTTGATTTAGGACATGTTTGATTTTTTTCCCATTCCCAATTTATGATGATAATTTTGACATGGGGTAGTTTATAATCGCTAATGAATCTATTCGATCATCGATTTATTATTTCATAGAACTTGGAATCGTTAGTTTATATAGTTAAACAAAGAAAATGTTTTTCGAATATTTTAATGTGCGCTAAAGAGATAATTAAATAAATAAATATACCTATTTAAGTTAAATGACCTACCTTGTCTTAGGATTTGAAGTTATTTATTACTTATATTATGGTGCACACCCTAAATCACTTTCATAATCACTATCGTCATTATCACTAGAAGAACTGGCCCTTAAGTTTATTATCAATTCTTGTTCAAAAACGCACAATCGAATAATATTTACGTTCAAAATATTCATTATATTTATTCAATGTTTTTTAAGAATAAAATCGTATGATAAGGTAAGATAAATAAAATTTAATTCCACAAACAAATACAACAGGTCAATAAAGAAAGAAACACATTATCGTACAATTTAGGCGGTCTTATCGCTACAGAGCGATCTCTTCCAGACAACCTTCGGTAGAGAGATGTTTAGGGATTGAGCCCTTACTCAACAGCCTTCTGTGCAATAGTGAAAAGATAAATATTATAAAAATTATATCAATATATAAATTAACGTACTTACAATTTATTATCCTAAAAAAAGATTACCTAGCACCAGTTTACATAAGTAACAAGCAACGGATGAGCCAAATAAAATGAAAATAATAATAAAGTAGATAGAAAACGAGAAAAACGGTAACATAAAGTGAGAGAGAAAGGAAGGACGATTTAACCTTGGACTTCAAAATTGGTAGGGATTGAGATTGACGAATGGCTAACGAATTCCACAGACGCATGGAGCGGACAACAAAGGATTGGGAATACTAGCAGGAGGAATGCGGAGGGACCGTCAGATGGAGTTTCCAGCAAGACCGCATGCCTTCACTTTAGGTAGATTGCATAAATTGAAACAGTGCCTTGAGGTAAGGAGGCGGAACGGGGATGAAATAAAATGGTGTACAACAAGGACAAAATGTGAAGATCGCGGCGATGGCGTATTGTTAGCCAGTTTAACTGAGCGCGGAATTAATACACATGATCAAATTTACGTAGCCCGAAGATGATGCGTACTTATGCAGAAGTTTTTTTCGAGTTTATTCAGGAAATTTTCAGTAATATCTAAATAGGCACAATCGGCATAGTCGAGAATTGGCGGTAGTATGGCATGCACAAGAGCAATTTTGGTGGGTATAGGTAAGAAGTCTTCTGAGAGAACTTGCTCATGCGAACATTTTCCTGCTCACCTCACCGTTGTTTTTTCCAGCTCTATGAACTGTCAAGATTTACACCCAGTTTTTTTACAATATTATTGTAGATCTGTGGCCTGATTCTGCTATTTAAAAGCCAATGGAATCGTAGTTGAATGGCATGATTTTGACAGTGGTAGTATGGAAAAACGTCAAAATCATGCAATTCAATTACCATTCCATTGGCTTTTAAATAACCGCATCGGGCCCCTGGAGTCCGTCAAATACAATCGGTGGGATCGAGTCCCATTCGATCCTAGATACCAACCACGAACTGCCTATGACATTGACCTGAGTTAAGTCAGGATCACCTTAAGACCGAAAACCTTGCTCCAGTCCAGAATACGTGCTAGATCAGCATTAACAGCCCCAACTACTCCATGAAGGTTCTCAAGGCTACCTTGCGAATATATTTGAAGATCGTCTGCATATAGATGGTGAAAAGAAGGGAGTTATGAGTAATAGAATTTATAGAAACAGAGAAAAGAAGACGAGGCAGGACGCCACCTTGCGGTACGCCGGCAGAGATATCGCGCCATGCGGAGAACGAGTCTTCAGCACGAATGCGTTGCCGGCGCCCATACAACTTACTATGAAACCATTCAAGCACCGCTGGAGATATGTTAAGAGAACGCTAGAGGCCAAGAAGGATGCCAAAGTCAACCGTATTAAAAGCGTTACTGAAGTCAAGCAGCGCTAACAGGATAAACTCCGACAGTCCATGAAACGCCCAATGTCATCAGCTGTAGTCGTACTAGGTATGACCAGGACGGAAGCCAGATTGGACAATTAGCCAGATTATGATAGATGATTTGCAAATAACTTTAATTAAACTGTATTGAAATAAAATGTTGTGCTAGCCGCCCTTAATCTTAAATTTAAATGTTAGATTAATTTTATTTCACAACCGATTTTATATTTTCCATTGCTACTAGTTAGCAAGGCACTTCACTAAGTGGGCGGTACCCGTCAATAAGGTACGATATTGTCTGTAGTACACTTTTCGGTTGAAGAAAATTCTCAGATTTGTATAGTCTGATTTGCTGGTGCTGTACGATTTGAGCTAACGATAGATACTACCCATAGCACTGCTTCTATGCCATATTAGTTTTTTGTAATAGAGTTACCACGCTGTTGTGCCTATTTATTGATTTTATGTGTGATATAGTTAGATATGCATGGCAGATAAAATGATGTTCGTTTCAGAATAATCGTAATGTTTGAATTTAATGAAATAGATTCACATAGTTTGTTAAACGAATAAATTATCCGATCTGCATTCCGAAAACAGTTAAGCATGCAATTCAAATAGTTTCGCTTAGACCAGAAAAAAACTGATGCCCAGCTTGAAGGAATTACATAGAGTGCGTTTTTCGTGTGCAAGTCAGTACTTTTGGTGCTATATTTGATTTATTTTGTTTGACAAGAGATAATTATTATCTAGTTATGCGATTAAATACATACCATAAAAAATGGTCACAATCCAATTAATAGGAGTAATGTAAACATTTGGTAGGAGTTCTTACCTCGAGAGCACAACCGGCAAGACCATCCTTGTCTAGCTTAATATTTGTGGCATCAAAACGGGTGGCTGTCCCGGACTCGCCTTCTATGCGTCATTGTTCTAAGTTCTAAGCTTAGCAGTTATACAGGGGACAGTTATATTAACCGTCTTGAACATTTTATTTCTCGGGCTACTGGGCGTTATTGTGAAACTGGCTATTTTTGTCAGATACACGAATTTTTTTAAAGCTGTTTACGGAATTTTGCATTATTTCTTCAATGAATGTAGTAAATGTTATTTAGGTGGTAACTGGCTATTAATTTCGGTCGTCCTTGTATCTGCTCCGATAGCCGTGATCGTCTAGTGGTTAGGACCCTACGTTGTGGCCGTAGTAACCCAGGTTCGAATCCTGGTCACGGCAGTGTTAATTCACTGTTGCGGCGGAGTTATCGTTTTGTTTCTTTTTTATAATTTGAAATGCAAAAGCAGTATTAATTAAGTAGAAAGAACAGTAACATTTTGTTTTGTGTATTGTTAGGTAGAAGTTTCGATAATCCATAGTACCTAAATGGCTAATCCTTGCGCAGTAGCTAATTAGTATTACTGATATTTCATTATTGTTGCTTTGCTTTGCTAAACCATGAAATGAATAGTAATTTACTATCGGTATAGCACGTACTCGTACGTAAATAATATAAAAATCAGAAATATTTCAGGAAACTTCAATAAGTCTGTACAACGCCATCTCTGCATAGAGTGGAGAATGTTTTGCCTACTCGACTGCGCAGGGAGCGTTGTGCTTGCACCAACAAGTTTCGCGTTATGTTTACAACCGAACTACACTAGATGTCACGACCAGTATTTGTTTTGGTACAGAAACCACCACGCAGCTGTTCGCTATCAGAGAAATACGTGAGAGAAAAGGAGTGGTGATTAGGTCTGTCTTTGCCAAAAAAATAAGTTTTTTATATGGTTCGCGAACGTTTTGTGACTTGTGCTCGTGCGACATGCATTTAGAAGTGGTGTTTCGTGTCTCATATCGTTTGTAGTCCTGAAAAACAACGTTAATTGGTGCAATTCACGATGTAAACGTTGGTTATGACGTTTACTACGGTGTTTTTGTGTGTGTGTGTGTGTCGTGAACGCATTGGCGCTGTCGTTGGAGCGAATCTTGTAACGGAACACTGAATGCTTTCGGTAAGTTAGAAATATTGTTTTGACTCTATAGTTATTACCTGTGTAGCTTCTGCGGTGTGATATATTGAACACAGTACGAACGGTAGTTGACCTCGATTCTGAGATCAGTATTTCTCATCAAGAGCCGATCCAAAGGAGTGTATGCACGATTTTTTTTAACAACAACTGAGTTCCGCATGTGTGAGCTGTTTGATTAGTTAATTCTTTATTACCTGCAGTGCTGTTGTTCAGAATCGGCGAAATTTTTTTTTGGTCTAATGTTGCGTGGCAATGTTTATATTATCGCCTCTTTCGGGATTGAAATAAGGTCGAGAAATCCTCGTGGTTTGTTTTTAGTGATTTCTCAGTGGCGCTTGACGCTTGACGGTACCACAACAGTTGTAGGTAGTAAAGGTTAATGACTTTCAAGTTTATTTTGTTCACAATAAAATACAACTAGTCAGGTAGGTACATACTTGAAACAATTATCAATAAGACTATCATAAACCCATATGGCACTTCGTTTGTGGTGAGATCACAGCTCAAGCTTAAGGTGTTAACAAATCCAGCCTACTCCTTAGCAAATATTTATTTATATTTAGTTAAGGTACAATTTGTATGATGAGTTTTTATTATTCTTAGCTGCATTACGTATTAAGTAGAGATCATTAATCAGTTTTTTAGGTAGGTAGTAAGCTAATGAGGTTTCATGTCATCCAGTATTTACAATAAATTTAATATGCAAGTCTTATTTGCTTACGGGTTTTGTCGTAATACTTATCGTTCATACCTGCCAAACCAAACCAAAAGATGTGTTCGCAACACTGACCGCGTAATAATAGCAGAGGATGATGAACCCTATAAGTTCATGGTACTTACATATTTTTTCCAAAACAATTGCCGACCTGGCCAAACAGTAGATGTAAAACCGTTAGATTTTGTCGGCACTTTAGGGTATGACCTGACCTACCTACTCAACTCAATATCGGAACCAGATTCCTCATTACAACATAGTACTCAGTCGAGTATCTACCATACCTTGACTCAAGCAAGATTGCAGTAGTATTGTAAATATGACTTAATCTTCTTATCGAGCCGATCCCAGTTCTGTTCTTAAATCTAGAATTATTTAACGAAAAAAAAAGTCCTGAGTACAATATTGTGAGGTTCGGCACCTGCAAAAAACATACCAAGCTACTGTAAGTGATTGTGACTTTGTGAGCCTAGGTAATTGACATCATCATCATCATTCGCAGCTGTAAGAGTCCCACAGCTTGACAACAGCCATTTAATAGGCCATCCCCATTGATTTCCTTAGCGTTCAGTTGCAGAATGCTTCCATCAGAATCCTACGACCATGAGCCTGATCACGCCCTGATAGTAGCTACAGCGTCATGGCTAAGAGTACTTTTGGATCAATTCAAAGAATGATTAACAGTATGCTAAGGGCCATACCATTGTTGTATTCGGAACAAGCTCTGAAGACGACATTAAGCTTTAATATGATTTTGACATCAATTAACCCATTTTGATTCGCTCAAAATGACAGTGATCTATGTAGAAGCCTCGCTCAAGATTGTAGGTATAATAAACGTAAATAAGAAGCACTAGTTAAATACATAAATGTATGCTGTTACATAGAGCTTAAAAGTAAATGTCAAGCAAATAAGTCCTTTGAACAAAATTATACGTGTAGCATCTTATGTAACCGTTTAACATCTGTTTCGCAGATATTAGTTTAATACGTATCCAGTGTAATATGTAATGGAACAGTGTAATGTTATAATATCTGTTCTTGTCGTTGGTTGTTATACTATCATAGAAACAGTTGGGTACGCCATGCCTGAGTGGGTTTTAGTAAACGACTTACGTAGACTAAATAATTGATAGACTTACTGGAACCTTCAAAGCCCTGTTTGAGATCAGATTTACTAGAAGATAAATAAGTAGTAGCTTGACTTTGTACCTAATTAGCCTCTGTCCTATCCCACTATTGGGCAAATAGAAGGTCATAGTCGAGAGTAAAATAGATTAAAAACTAAATTAACATAACACAGTAAAACCTTCATGAATTTCATAACCAAGATTTATTTTCCACGGCCACGCAAACTTCATTTGGAAAATGACAAACGTCACCCAACAAAATTAAACTCCAGTGTTTCCCTAAACCAGCAAAATTTTCCGTAACAAGGGCAAGTACTTCACGAACGTCGCAAGAAATGTTTTAAAGTTGTTCAGGCGGTTGCCTGCTACGATGACTTCTAAAAAGCCTTCCATCAAACGAAGTCGCGAACCGAGCGAGAAGAGCGTCGACTCTCTTCCCGATTTAGCTCTAGCCGCGATTGCGTCATATAAAAAACAAAAAGAAGTAAGTGACTTCATTAACTTCCTGCTGGGATCCCTCGAGCGGAACTCTGATTGGCTGAACACTGTAGTCGGCAAGCAGAACAACTTCAGATGCGCCTTCATGTCAGGAGCTGGTCCCAATAGATTCCAACTACAAGAAATAATCTATCCATCTCAAGAAGACGATATCAAATTAGAAGTTGAGCTGAAAGACTCTGAAGATCATGACAAAGTGGCCATCGCTGCGCTGCTTAAACTATCTAATCAGGACATTGACAATCTGCTGAAGTATGTTAAGACGCGGCTGTTCGAAAATACAATGTTGAAAGAAGATTTATTAAAAGGAAAAGCGATGGGGATTTCCTTCGCAGTGCTCAGACCGTTTTCGGAGAAGCAGTACCGAGTGATGGAGAGAATTGTTATCGGTGGGTCGAAATGCGCGTCGCCTATTAAAAAGAGGCGTCGAGATGAAAAATTATTCATTGGTCCTCCAATAAAGAAAACAAGGCGAGTGGTGTAGCGTAGCGAGGCTCATTACTAAATATTGCGTCGAATACCAAAATATTGCGGCATGAAATGGCCATCGTTTGGGTGCACCACAGTGTCATGTAGAATGTAATGGCAGCAATTTGGACCGACTGTAAAATGCGCAGTTCAGTAAATTATACTCATTTTTGCAATGATCGTTTCCGATTACCTATGATGGATGGTCGCATTTGTGGCGAAATGACGCATTTTGACGAATTCTCCGCCATTATTACTTTCATACCTCGTGCTGTTGTTATTAAAAAGAGCTATACTGATACATTTGCATTGTTTTTACTGCGGGATAAGAAATGCTAATATATTTCTGTGGTCTAGTCATTAGTGTTGCGGTGTTCTGCTTTTCTCGTGGGTTTGAAACTAATCACTTAGAAATTCATTCTTTGTCATACAATTTGCTAGGCTAGGAACTATGAGAGGTAGGTAAAGACTCTTAGTCTTATTTCTTACTACTATTATAAATGCGAAAGTTTGTGAGGCTGTATGTGTGTATGTTTGTCACACGCAAAAACTTCTGAACGAATTTCGTGAATAATGAAATATTATTGTTGAAAATAGATTAGTACGTAAGAATAGACACTCCGACGCCCGGTAAAACTCGAACGAGTTCATGTGGTATCTTACTATTTTCATTGTTATTGTATTTGCTGAATAAATAAATAAATAATAAAGATGAAACTTTACAGTAATAGAGCTTATGTATACATCAAGATAGCACTTAGGCTACAATTTATAAAGATTTTATTAAAACATGTGACAGAAATGAAGAATTCCCAATGAAGCTGGCTCATCATGCCTTTTTTTGCTATAATTTATTCAGGCATAGTGTTTTTAGGAATAATGATATCATGGCAAATAAAAACTAAACGCATAATTGTATTCGCATATTTTTAAAGCATAATCAATCAGATATGGCATAAAGATAACTTTGCATAATATTCTAACGCATAAAATGAGAAACACATAACATTAACTTAGCATAATGATCATCGGCAATAATGGGCACACTAATTTAACGTCTTAAATATACTCTCAAGAAACACAATCATGAACCTGATGCACTTCGAGAAAGGGTTAGTAAAACTGAATATTTTTAGGGCCACACCGCCGCACCTTCACCGATAGTCCCCACTCATTATGCCTTGTTCTCCATGCTAAATTATTATTAGGATAAAAATAAAAATGGCTTAAGACTATTATGCGTCTCCTCGATAGTCCAATTAAATATAGCCCAACAGATCGTTAAGCTTAAAACTCATTATGCGAAAGTTTCATTATGACTGTTAAGATTATGCAACATTCATTATGCCTAAGAAAATTAGTCAAAAAAGATTATGCGAGTAAAATGTAACTAGACGAATTCTGCAGGTAGGGTTTGGTTGGCTAAAGCATGTAATATATAGAACAAAAACTAAACTAAACTCCTTCACTAGGCACAAAAAGAAAAAAGAAGGTTAGGAAATCCGCTTACAATGTTTTTTCTATCTAAGAATTTATTCTTAACCGAGAGGCCTGGGTTCATTTGATAACTTGGACAAACATTCCTGACCTGATATCAAACCTATGGCACTATAGGCAGGATCAACCCATGACCCGTTGCGCTAGCGAGCCAGTCAAATTACTAAAAGAAACATGCTTTGCACTAGTTAGCAGAAAGAATAATCCCGCCACGCTTGCAGCGAAGATAGTCAAGTTAGTTCATTCCTACCTAAAGGTGGCAGTTTGTGCCGCGATCAAGAGAGGGACACCCTATATAAAATCAACCGAGAAGTGTCTCGGCCTCCTGTCTGGGTCTCCGCACCAACCGACCTCTATAACCTAAACGCAAGGGTTCATATTTCAAGCAAACGTGTGCTCGTAAGTGTGTCACCAGCCAATCGATAATTAACTCGACTAGTTCCCTCACTTGACTCCTTTTTCATCCCGAAGCGAGGCCGCCTTACAAAGATCAATATCTCGGGAATCAGGGCAGCCGTGCGCGAACTTACAGCCTCAAATCCTTCCACCAATAACTTATTATTCGGCTACTCAACAGTGAGTGAAACAATAGTTTTTCCTGTTACTCTCCTTCTGGAGAAAGGAACCGCAGATAAAGTGAAATAGATGATGCGAGTTTGGCCTTCGTGACCAATGGTGAAAACCCGTCCCGAGTTCAAGGCCTGGGAGTTGGTTTTTGAATTTTCCGGAACGTAGCCCGGGTCACCAGTATCACCAACTTGCATTTGACAAGCATGGTTAAGGTCAATACTCATCAATTTTACTGATATTTTGTTTCAAAGATGGAGGGCTTTGCCCTGCAGTCGAACGGGACATTCCTCTTTTCTGATACAAAATTAAATTGATTGAAAAGATTCCCATTGTGTTGACGACCCGATTGACGGAGTGTGCTGTAGCAAGGTTTCTCGCTATGCTTGCGTGGTGTCCCGGATTTGATTCCCGTTCGGGTTAATTCATGAAACGAGATTTCTAAATTGGCTAGGGTTGCTGAGAGACGCCCCTGACTAAATACTTTTTTGGTACCTGTAACAAAAGGATATTCGAGACCATGAGAAGGTGTGTGTTCTCTGGCGCATATTTTTTTTGTTTATAATAAATACGTTGAAAAACTGGCACGCTTGGTTCTCATGCAAACGGATCGCCTTATCCATTTAGATTTATTGCCTTGATGGAAACTTTCGATCTGCTTATCGTAGACGTAAATCAATTTGAGTCATGGCAGAGGCTGAGCAAGTTCGCTCCCTGCTGAGCCCTTTTTCTAACTCGGGACCGACCATACGGACTAAGGGACCGCTGACCGCTGCGTAATTGGCGTAATAGTTATGTGATTTATGGGATTTATAGAATTTATGGTACGAGTAGGTTTGCATTTTTTTTACTAGTGCCTCCTTGGACTAGGATGTAATGAAGTTTTGCTTGATTCTTTTTGATTCTTGTTATGGGTCTGGTAGTTTGTAGTCATATCGTAAATTGGTAATATTGTTATAGATATTCTAAGAAAGTCCCTCGGCTCACTGTCTGTGCACATTTTTCGTCGGAAAATAAGGAAGAAGTACCTTTCCTATTATTTGAGCCCAGTATGTGATATACCATGAGTTTACGTCTCGTAAATGGCGATGGTTACGTTCAGAAATGTATACCATTTTTGGTTCCATTTAAAACCACTAGGGGCGCTGTAGAATTGAATAGAATAGAATTTGTTTATTCGCAGAAAACACAGTACAATTTTAGTTCTTGTTATCATGATAATATTAACAAGTTCATACATGTTTTACCTACCGCTTTAGCGATATGCAAAAAATTCAGTCGTCATGCATGATTATAATAAATTATTCATAAAAAACAAAACTAATGTGCACACTTTTGAAAAATGTTACCAAAAAACCTCATACCATGTTTTTAAGCAAATAAAGATATTATTATTATTATTATAACACTAAAATTAACAATAAATTATACAAATTAAAATTCAAAATGTCCAGTCCTGCATAGAATAATAACAATGTCAAAAACCAAAACAAAATTTCAACAAAACAATGTCCCATTAGTATGTGTACGTCAAAACAAAATCAGCTAGGCTCAAATAAAATCTTAAGAGCTCCTTAAATAAAATGAATAATTATAAAACGTGCATTGCTATCATAGAAATTTCATACCAAAACAAATGTCAAAATTTTATTTTATTATAAGGTCCTATTTCGACAAAAAATTGTGAATTCATTCCGGTCATAAAAGCAGTTCTCAACCAACACTCTAAACATTATTCTTTTAAACGTACGATCGGAAGATTCTGAATATAGCTTGGGAGTAAATTATACATTTGAATACACATATTGTTACTGTTTCTACTAAAACAGTCTGTTGTTGAAGGTGGTATACATAACGTGTTTGGATATCTTGTGCGGAAATTGCACTTCTCGCGTTTCTTACTAAAAATATGTAAGTTTTTTTTGACAAATATCAAATATGTTTAGCGAAGGTATATTTAACTTCCTAAAAAGAGGTCTGCATGATTCAAGTTGTCCAACAAATACCGTACTGAAATCACGTAGCAAAGCGTTATCGCGGTTTACGCGAAAGTTAGCGGCTGTTATTGGTGTGAACTCATGGTAGGTTATTGATTTGTGATGTTGGTTCAATTCCATTAATGCATCATGGTATCTGTACGTCTTCCACGAGTAGCCACTTCAAATTTACATTATCGTTCGCGTGAAAAAATGAATTTGACCTTGTAATGTCACGTCATCCCAATGCATTTTTTTTACGCGAACGTAAACGTAATTGAAAGTGGCAATTCGTGGTAGACGTACAGGTCAGGAAATGTTTTTTATTTTATTTTATTAAGATAACCTTTAATAAGTTTAACGGCAACTTAAATGAAGCTAGTGTAGGTAAAAAATGCACTTAAATATAATATGTCGTCGATTCTCAATCATGTGACAGCGAGTTTATACTTCGCTTAAGTTATTCCTGCGAGAACGCCAAGACTTATGCTTCTTGTTGCACTTTGTGTGAAGATTGAAAACAAACTTGATGCGCCATTGTGAGGGTGCAAGCGCACCCCGAAGTGCCGGGGGCAGTATTTTATTTGTTAGTTGTCACCGCTCGCCAGCGGTCCTGATATTCCGTTGTTCTTTGTCGCCGCTGAAAATGATGCATTCTTGCCTTTCTCGTGCGCGTGCGAAAATCAGGGTTCTTTTCAAATATATTTTGATAAATATTTACAGTAAGAATCAACTTCTCCGACGCGGTGGTAGAGTCCAATTATGTTTATACTGTTTATTTATATATTCATATTTTTATAGTATTTATGTTTATTATTTAGTATATTTTTTGACTATTTAAAAGTACTGATTAAGTCTATTTAAATAAAGATATTTGAGTTTTGAGTATTGAGTTTGAGTAATATTATAAAGAGGAAAGATTTGTCTTTTGTTTGCTTGTTCAATTTTAATGGATAAACTCAAATAACGATTAAGAGTTCATTTCACCAATTAAAAAGATGCATTATCAGCGAGTTACATAACCCTTATCTAACGGGAGAAAACAGACCGGCCAAAATCGTGTAGTCCAAGCAGTCAAAGCCGTAGGTGGAAGGCTAGTCAAGAATTATGTATCTATTGATATTTATATACTCTTACTTGGAGCCCTTTTAAGCACGGATTCAAATCACGAACACTATGTGTCAATTATAAATGTTGCGGTTAATTCTGTGGTGATAGCTAACACCGTTAAAAATCACTTTAGCAGTAATATTAGCATAAATATCGGTTTTCACGAATCCTGCCTGTTAGAAATACAAAACCCTCATTTTAAAAGGAAATAAAAGGTTGTAATCATTCAGGATCTACAATCACAACTTCCAGGGAATAAAAAGTGAGCTAAGTTGAATTCCCAGCGGCAGGAGACGCCGAGATTCTGACCACCGTCCAGATTTAATTTGCATCTGCGATTTAGCTCCGACGTTCCGTTTCTCGTGAATTTTCAGACATTTTTCCAGCGCATTGTTAGGGGCATATTCTATTATGTGAAGATCTTAAAGTAATTGACGTGTAGTTGACGTCTTCTTTTTCAGGAGCTTACTTGTTACTTTATTGCTTTTTAACAGATAGTTGTATATCATTCTAATCCGGATTTTGGTGCGGGGCTCAATAAGCATCATTCATTAAGTTCAACTTAATATGCTGCTTTTTCTGGCTATGAAACACAATGTTTAAAACGTAAGAAAGCACTAGGCGCCTCTTTCGTGTGAAGTTAGGAGTTATTTTGTTCATAATAGTCTTCATATCATCATAATGTCACAAAGAATACATTTTTTGTCGTATTATTGTGGAAACAAGGCGTAACACCGCCATTTTGGATTAAACCTTGTGAAATGATTTACTATTCATTGAAAATAACAATTTAAAAAAAGCAAAAAAGCGATAGGGCTAAGATCTTTAAAGAGTAAGGATGTTTTAATATTAAAAGCAAACCCGCAAAGTGTAATAGCTAACATCCCTCGACCTGTCATAAAAACCCTGAAAGAAAGTACGAAATTGTGAAACGAGGTTATAACAATTTCCCAAAAACAAATAAATGCATCTACGCGCGACATAAAGAACCTTCGTAAAATGAAACTGCTTTTAGGGTTAAATTTTTATTTTAAACATAGGAAGGGATTTTGATGGCCCTCCCACGTCGAGGAAGCGCGTTATCTCTAGATTTAGAGCTGGTGGGCAATAATACGCAGTGGGAATGGTGATTCAAAGTGCCATATCGTTCGCGAACCGGAGACATGTATCATAGATTTGATTTACATGTGACATTACCACGAATTATTGCATTTGAGGTTAATAACTCACGAATAGATTCGTATAACGAGCGCGCTTGCCGCGACTGTGGCAGCGCAGTTGGTATAATTATGTAGAAGACATTCAAGTATCAATTTTATCATAAGCTGAGAAGTGAACTTTAAACCTAACACTTACTTTTTCTTTTAGTAATTTTTAGACATATTTCCGTGAAAAATACATTTTAAAAAAATGGGATAAATGTATTATAAAGAAAATAGTCAAAACCTTTACCTGAAATATAGATTTTTGTACTAAGTTGAGTTACTGCTAATTACAACCTATGAATATGAATACATTCGGTTGTATTGATTCCTCTACCAGTAGCAGAGGATATTAATTGAGTTTAGTCTGCAATTTCTCATAACAAGATTATGCACAGTGATCCTCCTCTTATAACTTAAAGAGAGATTATGATTTATTTCTCTTGTAGATGCTGAGAGAAATTGAAATATTGGCATCCAGCATGCTTCTGACACTCGACTCAGAGTGAGTTTACAGGCGATAGCACTGAGTTTCAGTGTCGCGTTTAGTCGCAGTGTCGCGAGTGTTTTTGTTTTTGGCCGGTTCTGTCAAGTAGGTATAACCTACCTGAGTACCTACTTCATTTTAAAAATTCAGAGCGAATATATATAGTAGCAGCAACCCTGGGCGGTTTACGCAAGTTTAGCAAAAAGGTGCGAGCGGTCCTTCTGTAAACTCTTTATTTTGTGCTAAATACCAAAACGTGCCTTTGAAAAAGTATTCGTACCATCACCAATACGCTACTAAACTCCTCCTATCCTGTTACAATTATCATTACGTCACTTGTTTTTGTAAATAAGTCTGGCAAATGTTCCCAGAGAGACACCTTCGCCCCGCCATTGAGATTAAATGGAAAATAATGTATGTCATTAGCATCAGACTTATGTTTCATTTGAATAATATGCTAATATTGACATCTTATTTGTTTTTAGGCATCCAACGCCTAGCTTCAGTGGATTTGACACACCATTAAGTCCAGGGTGTAATCATCCTCTTTTTATGTTGGTTACGTAATAATTATCAATCACAGACGAACGTGTATGTACGTATGACTCGCCTGTTGGCGCAATGGCAGCGATCCTGCCTTTAGCGCCGGAGGTCGTGGGTTCGATCCCCACCCATGACAAACATTTGTGTGACGAACATTGGTGTTTGTTGTGTGTCTGGGTGTTATTATCTATATATGTATGTGTTTAGAAATATTTAAGTATGTTTATCAGTCTCTGCCGCCCATAGTACAAGCTCTGCTTAGTTTGGGGTCAGATGATCTTGGTGTAAATTGTCCCAGATATTTATTTTATTTATTTATTTTATATTAATTATACCATTTTTACTTCATTAGTACTTTGGAATCATTAATAGTAATTTAACTTCAATCACAATAAAGAAATACGTAATATTAATATGTACGATCTAGATACTAAATATAATTCAGTATAGTACAATTCTGTATTTAACTCTTATCATCGCGGTCGGTCTGCTGTTTCACCAACTAGCCGGGCAACATACCATCACGACTTTATTCCAAACGGGGTAGTCAGAGGCAAGTGGCTGTTGCCGTCATGGTGAACGGAACACTCAGAAGCCCACTTTTCACCAATGGTATTAGAACCCAAAGTGGTAGGTGGTGAGCCTTCCGCCGCTATCCGGGTTGATTTGGTTTTTTATCGATGTTTTCCATCACCGGAGAGTTAGTCAGAAATTAAACAATGAACGAAAGTTTTGGTTCTGGCCAGATTTGAACTCGAGTCCACACGATCCGCGATCCGAGTTGAAGTGATTAACCACTAGGCCACGACGCTCTCAAGGCGGGGTAAGTAACTCTTCATTAAACAAAAGTTGTTTAAGTAGATACTCATAACAGTTTAGTCAAAAAATTTTTTTTTAATAAATATGAAAAAAACAAAAATTAGTTTAACTAATTAATAGTTGTTTTTTCCCCGGAACAAAATAAAATATCTACTTACTGAAAGAGACTTTCTTAGCGAATGATTTTAGAATTTAAAATAAAACTCGCCTAAAATATATTCTGAAATATGCGTGAATAGCATCTAAAATACGTGATGCTGTACAAAAACGAAAGAATTGTTTGTTTAAAAAAAGCAATCCTTCACTGTTGCGTCCTGATCTTTCCTCTTCAAATAAATAAATAGGTCAAGAGGCTGCGTCTGTATGTATTTATTATTATGGTACAGAAAATGGTCGCAGCGTCAAACGATGTTGAATTTACAACTTTTCTTCAAAAGAACGTGTAATGATTATTCGTATTACTGATGAATGTCTGTTCGACTTTGCAACGATTGTTATTCTTCATGAGTTATTCAAAACAAGGTCATTATTATTTAAGTATCTACCTACAACTTCTAGTTATGTTTATCTTTTACCCTTTTATGTAATGATTAGGTTTAAAGACATTTATTTCTTATGAAAAAACTACAAGTTCTACTTAAAATGAGATATACAAATTTATCAAATAAGTAATCTATTTTCTAACTTTTACCTCTGGTGCTTTCTAAATATATAAATTATTAACAATTAAAATTGTAAAGCATGTAAATGACTCTTATCATAAACAATAAATTCACCTTAGTAAAATCACAAGTAGGTATGTACTTAATGAAGATGCTTGGTATTTCCCTGCTCGATCGAATCAGAAATGATGAGATCCGCAGGAGAACAAAAACAACCGATATCGCTCGAAGGATTGCATCGCTGAAGTGGCAGTGGGCGGGACACATAGCGCGGAGAACCGATGGCCGTTGGGGCGGAAAGGTTCTCGAATGGCGACCGCGTACCGGACGACGTTCCGTGGGCAGGCCCTCTACAAGGTGGACCGACGATCTGGTCAAGGTCGCGGGAAGCCGTTGGATGCGGACAGCGCAGGACCGATCGTTGTGGAGATCCTTGGGGGAGGCCTATGTCCAGCAGTGGGCGTCGTACGGCTGAAATGATGATGATGATGTACTTAAATCTATTAAAAATTATTGATGATTCATGTAAAGTAACATCAAACATCATATTGATAATATTTCATCCTTTTCTCCGCTGTTAGTTCAGCAGATTGAATTCTATGAAACAGGCTAAATTTAGAAAAATATAAGAACGATCGACTCGTACGAGTTCGGTTCGCTGAGCCAGCAAAATAAGTAAGATGATACCCCAAAAATAGGCATTCACCCAGTTTGGGTCGTCAAAGATTAATCACTCGCCCTTGCGACGCACCTGCCGCTAATGTGGTGCCTATTCGCTCGCACGTATGACACCTTTCCGCACTTACGTAAAAGTTGCGCGGTGTGGGGACCAAGCAATAGGTGTTTATGGGATAATTATGTTTTTGTTTATTTCCGCTTTAGTGATGAAACCGTATTTTTAATTTATATCCTAATTATTTTCTTGACTGTTACGTTACTGAACTTGTTGAAAACTAATCATTTGAATAAATAAATAGAAGCCATATCAGGTGGTACTTACATAAGGTTTTTTCTTTAACTTCCACTTTTGCTTGGTACTTAATCTATTGTGCAGATAGTCGAAAAATAGAGCAATAAATACCGATAGATAGATAGATATACTTTATTGCACAAAATAGGAAAAAAAACAGTAATATTACATCAAACAAACAATTTGTACAATTTAGGCGGCCTTACCGATATTTTAGAGAAGATAAACTCGTCGAAATTATTAGGTATACAAACTATTCGATTCAATATCTTTATACGTTATCTTCAACCACGTGACTAAACGTAAATATCGGAGAACAATATAAAGTAATTACACCATCATAGCCAAAAGTTAACGTCTTATAAGTAGTAGCGTAAACCAAATAAGGAATGGTCATTATGCCCCAGGTTATTTTATTAAAAGTGAGGGTAGTGAAACAGCATTAGTTTGATTTTTTAATTATTATTTTAGAATGAATGTCCGACTTTACAATTTGTGTTTTTATTTAAAATTACGACTTTCCAGTTTTAAATTTTTCCTATTGGGGGACTTTATTTAACATATTTTTATGACTGTATTGTCTCCTAAAGTGCCATCATCGCAGTCACCAAGTTCCATTAAAAACCGGGCGATGTGTCGTCCGGCATCTGTCGAGGTAGCTCACCCTGTCCACCTGCGGCCCTGGCTTGCGTCAACTGGGCTTCGAACCCTCACTTTGTTCAAATTTGTATTACCAGTGGGTTATTTATGTATTAGCTGTTTTTATCATGTACATTTGACCAGTTAATGTGACAGCGTATTTGCAAACTGTTTTTGTTGTGATCATAAATAAAAAAGAAATTTAAAAGATCAAGCCCATACTACGTGTCGTTTGTCTCGTGTGCCTCCATCATCGGAATCAAGTTCTTAGGCCTGGCCTGGCCTTAATCTATACAAATATAATAAAGAGGAAAGGTTTGTTTGTTTCTTTGTTTGTATTGAATAGGCTCCGAAACTACTAAACCGATTTTAAAAATTATTTCACCAATATAAAGCTACATTATCAGGGAGTGACACAGGCTATATTTATTTTAATTTAGGCTATATTTTGATGGGAAAGACAGTAAACGCGGGAGAAGCCGCTGACGAACCGGTTGAAAATAATCGATTTTTTTATTGCGGCGTTAGGTTAGCTCGCGTTGATTTATAATTTATTTTTGTACTAGCTTTTAGCCCGCGTTTCGTTATATATTATGGCCAAATTACATAAGATTTAAATAAATTGTAGCCTATATGTTATTCTGAATTCTGTATTACTGTAAAGTTTCATCCAAATCCATTCAGTAGATTTTGCGTGAAAGAGTAACAAACATACATCCTCACAAACTTTCGCATTTATAATATTATTTATAATATTAGTTAGATTCAAAATCGTCTTTGAAAGTGATAAGTATCTGTAACATTTGACTAAGGAATTTATGTAAACGAGGAATTTTGTTTTGACGCAGTAATTCAAAAGTAAATTCTTCCACAAACAACGTAGCTGCTGCAAATACTGTCGTAATCGAATACGTCACACGTCTAAAAATCTCTCACACATCCAATTTCACCCCACACACCCTTTTCCATTTTTGATAAACGGGTCGTCTGGTTGAGCTGCCCGGGGCCGGTGATAGCATCTCGCAGGACAAATTTGTGTGGGACAAGGCTTAGCTCAGCCCCTGCTTAAACCAGAACCTTATGTCCTTTGGATCTCTGTTCTTTGGACGAGGTTTAAGAAATGAGTATTTATAGAAGAAGTACACTAGTACTAGTAGCACTCAGAAGAAACATTTTTATTTTTTAGTTCTTATACAAAAATACATTACAAGGGACAATATTTGGGATAGCAAGAATACAGGTTAGCTTATCTCTGAGAAGATCTAAGGAATCTTCCTTCCAGCAGACCAAGTTAAAGGATACAACAATAATGTGTGGCCAAAGAAGAACAACACTGCAAAACAAATAAGGTACAAACCTTTTTAGATAAAGTAGCATTCCGCCCGCGGCTTCGCCCGCGTTATTGCTATATATTATGGCCAAATGACATAAAATATTTATAAATTGTAGCCCATGTGTTATTCTGATGTATAAGCTGTATTACTGTAAAGTTTCATCCAAATCCGTTTAGCAGTTTTTGCGTAAGAGTAACAATAGTAGATTGTTGCACAAGGTGAGAAAGTTACGAGTACCTTTTCAATGCACGAGATGGTTTCGAGCGTAGCGAGAGCGCTAATAGTTCGAGGGCATTGAAAAGGTCTTTCTTCCGAGGTGAACACTCTGCTTTCATTACGAATATAAGGAAAGTACAACTGTTTGAGCTTCTCTAATGAAATCAGGAGTCAAATCCATATCTTAGTCTGATGAACTCATTTTGCAGAAAATAAACTTCTCACTCAATTTACGCAACAACTGAATGAAGTTCGAATAGTTGCAATCCCGCCTTTTTTTTGTCTGTGGAATTCAACCATTTTTTTTAATATTTGTAAAAAAGCATACTTAGACAATGATGATGGAATTCCCTGCCTTATTTTATTTAAAGAAAATATTTTTTTTTCATTTCTATCGTAAATGCTTAGCTCAAATTTATTCAATTAAATACTAATTAAGTGAAACATACATTAATGAGTATATTCCTGCTTCGATTGGTTAAATATTCATTTGAAATCAAGATAAAGAAATTTCAAATACAGCTGTGGCTGAATAGAATACATCGACTTGCCGCAAAAGGAATGTCAAAATAGAAGGTGACATTTGACAGTTATTTACTTCCAGCCCTAGGGCTGAAAAAAACTTTACAGCCCTAGGGCTGAAAGTGAAGCTTTCAACCCTATGTTCAGGCAACTTCAAGCGTACTTTCCGTGTATGAGTAATGAAAACAAACATACACACACACATTCGCATTTATAATATTAGTAAGATGAACCCAGAAACATTATAACAATACATAAATAATGCACCTGAATACATCAAAAAAACACTAGACTCAACAATATGTATAATATGTATGTACATAAATGATACATATGTGAGGAAAAGTGTTTGTTCTGTGTTCGTGTGTTTTTTTGTTTCATTACCTATTTAAATGTGTTTGCTTTGCAGTGCTTGTATATGTATAAGCTCACACTCACTGACTCCTGTGAATATAATACACGGAAGCTCGTACAGAAAGAGAAGAAAGATGGTTTTAGCTGTAAAGCTGTCTTTTCCCGTTCTACTCATTATTTATTTATTTATTTATTTTCTATAAACCATCATATTCGAGGTTAGGCTTCAAGTGAAGTTTTTTTTGATAAGCAGGGTCGTGAGTGATTTAACTCATTTGAATCCTTTGTGCTTACAGTTTAGTATGTTATATCGCTATTTTGCTACAGCAGGGAAAATATTCACTACCTGCTTTGTTTCTAGCCCCAGGGCCAGGCACAGATGAGTAATTAGCCCAAGGATTAAAAGCATCACGATAATAGCAGCAGCAGCGCGCTTTTAAAAAGTTCATTCTTTCATCCTTTTTGCATCATCTATTAATGACGTTTTTTGCTAACTAATGTATGCAATTGGAACTGTACGTCGAACATAGTACCGGTTAATAATGATAACAATAGTTCTTTATTTTAATTTGTACTAAGAGCAGCTTTTGCCAGCTTCACTAGTTATTTCTTACACCTTCGCAGCTAACCTTAGCATAGCCTTTGTGGTTCTTAAAAATCCAATTTAATTCTTTACAAAAACATATCAGCGTTGGTTCAACGGGTTTGGCAAAGATTCTCACTGTAACTGACCATCAGACAAAAATACTTCGGCATTGCTAAATTTTGGGTGCGCATTGTCTTGCATAACTTTTCAACTCCTATCATCGGAGGTACGAAAATATTTCTCATACCATTTAAAATCATAATGATCATTCTTCATAAAAAATTATAGAACTAAATATTAAAATCTATAATCATTGAAATTAATAATATCACTTATTTATTATACACTTAGTTTTTACTAATATTTGTTTATATTAAAGATCGAAACTCATAATCATTCCAATAAATAACTATAATAGTCATAAATTTGTTTTATTCTAATATTTGTTTTTATAATTTTCTTAATCATAAGTGTTTTTATCCATATTATTGAAAATCATAATGTCTATATTCGTACATGTGTTTTATACTAATATATTCCTCCGACTCCACTGAAAATCAAATTGCTACCAGAAACGAGATGCTACCAGACAAGTAGGTTAGGTTAGGTTAGAACTGTAACCCCAACGACGCGCGAGCCGAGCGAGCGAAGCGAGCGTGCCGCGGTAGCGGCCGGCGAAGCGCCAGAAACTATTTTTTGATAGAAAATTAGACAGACACACCGACAGATACGTCAAACTTATAAAACCCCTCTTATTTTTGGTCGAAGGTTAAAAGAATAGATTTAAGACAGATCCTTTCCTTTAATGAAACTAAATTGTTGATAGAAAAGTAAGCTATTCTGAACAACGACGTTATGAGTTGAAATATGTTCTTAGTAACAACATTATTAATTAAAACAATATGATCATTGAATGTTATGAAAAAAAAAATCTGAAGAAAAAAATATAAATTTAAAACTGTATTAATAAAAAAAATATGATCACTAACTGTTATGAGCTCCGGTGGTAGTAATGAAAATTTATGAATCTAAAAAGTATGAAAAATCAAATTATGAAGAGTGAATATTATGAACACAAATCGGTAGTAAGACAAAAAATAGGATTTAGAATTTTATGTGAGCCAATAAGGACCCTAAATTTTGTGCACATTTTATTTACAAAGCTTGGTGCGTTGCTCGTGTTTCGTCTTCTACTGTGTAAATACTTTATATATTTTTTTTCGCGCATGTAGAGCTTGTCTAACTAGAAATGACGTTATCGCGTCCATATTTGAAATTGTTATCTGAAAACGATACCCATCCATTACAGCGGTGACTAAATTCAATGATGCAGGCCTTTGCTCAACAGTAGAATAGTATATGGGCTAATTACTTTACTTTTCTGTACTTTATGTGCGCGTAAATGCGGTGTTGGGGTGCTTCATTTCAGATTAGATAAGCTCTAATTGAGGTCAAATAAATCGATTTTACTATAAATAATAAACTAAACGAAACAAAAGTCACATAAAGATTCTCACCAGAATGACTTTGTTATCGATTCCTAAAGCCGTTGGGCAATCTGTCCCCCATAAAACATCCAAACTTTAAATATGAAAGGAGACAAGAAAATCGCGGTGCTTTTTCAGGACGGCCATAAATATTGTTAGATAAATATGTATCATTGTCCGCTGTCACGCTCAGCCCGGCTATAAAGACGTGTTCGTATGGGGCTAAATTCAAATAGTTTCTAACTTCAGAGGGTGAGAGGCGCTTTGAGTCTTCAAAGAAATACCCCTTTATGCTACGTATCGATTTGATGTTCGTCATAACACGTTGTTTTCCCAGCTGAACCAGAAAATTTTATTTCCTTCGCTACAAATTTGTATGTTCTCTGTTAAACCTTGCGGTTGACTGGTAGAGAATGCCTCTAGGCATTAAGTACGCCAATTGTACCTATTTTTATAAATGTGCAATAAAGAATAAATAAATAAATAAATAAATACAAACTAGCGAATATTGCACCGTTGTAGGTACTAATGTTGTGGAAGCAGTCTGACCTACATACATTCTGTGGAGTCACGTTTTTAATTAAACCGATTCCGCTAAACAGGGAACAAAAGTGTATTCTTTATGCAAGTCACATATTCGCATGTGAACGTTAGCGCTACAGCAGTCGCCATTGGCGCCCGACGTGGGACTCCAAAATGTTAACGAGTTTTAATTAATTTTTGTAACCTTTTCTCGTTTCGTTCTGCCAATTGTTATATCCACTCTGAATTGGTAACGTAGTGATTGTGGTAAATAAAATTGTTTGGTTATACGCAAAGCGAAAACGTGTAAGAAATTTATGTACGGAAAATAAATCTGTAAGCGGATACGAGTTTATCTATCCTTTCAAAATACGGGAACACAAACGCGTCCGGGCCCACGGAACTGGGATGACGAATGCCCACATCTTCGCCTCGGGACGGGATATATAATGCGTAAAATTACAGCCTTCAACTATCTTCATATATTTCACGTGTAACGGTCGTGCGATGAGAAATACTTGTGTTTATTTAGCTTTACCTCAATTCTGCGAGCTTTAGAAGATTCGCTTTTAAGATTCAATTGTAGTATTGTTGCAATTAATTCTTTGCACAAACAACGAGTTTGTTACCAGTTTAGTACGGTTTTGGGAGACTTAAATAATCATTGAATAAAGTACTTACTCATATTTTTATGGTAATAACCAGTAGTCTACTAAAGTAACATCTTGTTTCTTCAAGATAAATTCGTTTTATTACTCCACAGCGCGTAAGAGCTGTTGTTATTTAAGACACGGTTTAAGAAGATAGTGTAAAGAAATTACTACAATATATTTTATCTTTCCACCGCCCCCGCTGAGATATCGTCTGATGCATGGGGCGAGCCGGGGGTGGTCACGTTCAGCTACTTGAGTTTAATTAAGCGGTGATTAAACTTTTACACCGGACTACAACGGAATTCAGTTTCTCGCGAACTCCACTTCTTTGGCGCCCAACGTGGTACCGCCGTTTTGTTGTTCAACTGAACGAATATATTACAACAGCTACAATGAAGTGAGAAACTTTCTGCTAAATTATTAATCAAGTAAGATTAAGCAGCGAGTCTGAATGAAACGCGCACAACGAATACTGCAAAATGAAAGCCAGAAAGAATGTGTAAGCTTCACACTGCTGTTGGGGACTTCTAAAATATTTTCTTACGTAAGCGTCTCCTGAAAAAGTGTTGATTAAGTTGACTTCATTATCACACAGTACATTTTGCGTTTGAGGGGGCTTGTTAAGTGCATATTTGATGGGTATTTTGCCAAAAAAAGGCGGTAGCGACGCACGTAAGTCTTTATTAAAAATTCAAATGCCGGGATGGAGTCGCTTCAGGGGTGAGGGATGGGGTACAAGTTGATCTCCGGGATCATGATTGAACATTTTATATTCACTTCGGCAGATCGATGCAGCAGATACGTGAATTATGGAGCACTATATCAAAGCTAAACAAGCTCGCAAAAGATAGAGAAAAATCTGAGATTTTCCTGTTTTCAATATTCATAGCTTCTTTCAAAATATTTTCATGTCATTTTTTTTGCGCTTGCCTCCTACTATATTAATTCAGGCTCTTTGTATAAAAGAAAAATTAAATAGATTCCGGAAATTCCGTATTTTAACTTCTGGTAAGTAATCAAAGATTCTCTTAAGAAAGAAAGAAATTGCCCCAAATTAATGGGGGAGGCAGACTTTGAACATTTTATTTAATAAGGCTTTGTGCAGCCCTTCGTACATAATTGTAAATTAATTGCGATCTCACGAAAAAGGGACCTCCTAATAGCTAATTAGACAAACGATAAATTATATTTTACAGGCTGTAGGTAGCACCTTTTGGGATCTTACACGAGCCTATCGCATTGACTTCATATTGTAATATTATTCAGGTCATGTATTAGCTACTTGCTCAGGAAGTTAGAGTCTTGTAATTAAGTAGTGGTTGAAAAGTTTTTAGCCTATGAGTAACTAGTTCTACTGCCCCCGCTTCTGAGAAAAGGTCTCTAATTAATGAGCATTAATCACCACGCATACCAAATGCGGGTTGGCACACAAATCACAAGCTTGGACCATGTTCCGAAAAAAATAAAAACACACGTCCGTCCTGATTTAAACCCAGGACCTCTTTTGGGTTGGCTCCCAGGCCAAGTGGAAGAAGTGGTTCTTAAGTAAAAAAAACCGGCCAAGTGTGAGTCGGACTCGCGCAGCGAGGGTTCCGTATAAACCTGTAGGTATATTTATTAAAAATATTTTTACTATATGATGTAACTAAAAATTTACAGTTTTCGCAATTTTTCGGACGTTGCTTCGTACCAAATTTCAAAAATTCTGAGTTCACGGGAAATTTGCGGAAATTTGCGGCATAAACGGCTGTATCTTTTGATTGCGTTGGCTTAGAGTTTGATTTTTTCACAGCTCCCAGGGACAGTAGACCTGAGTATTTGATATGAATTCCTGCTTCATACCTCCACGCGTTCCTAAGAAAAAGGGTCTTGATAGACAGACAACAAAGTGATCCTATAAGGTTTCCGTTTTTTCCTTTCGAGGTACGGAACCCTAAAAATTTACCACAGCAAGCAGTTTTCTCATCTTTATTCCTCACGCAGAAGAAATCTTAATAGACAAACAAGAAAAAGGATGAAATATTAGATTTCTCACGGCGGCGAGGTTTCAATCGCGGCTTTATTTAATTAAATATGGCCGCATGGGGTTCTCTCGTTGCCCTTTTATATAAAGTGCTTCATTTTCTAGTCTATTTTTGCTTGAGGTTTCCGACGAGAAAATCGCCATCTATCTATTTCAGTTGAGGAAATATTACCGTTTTATGGAGAGGGTTGATGAAACTAACTAACTAACCAACTTAAACAAACAAATGAACATGCAACATAAATAAAGGTAGGTGGCATTCTCGCTCAGCACGATGAACTTGATTTATTCGCTGATCGCCTAGCGCATATCTGTGCTACGGCCTGTACTTGTTTCAGCATATATTTTATCTTTTTTGGTTTAGTTATATTATTATTATAGTTTTTTGATTATTGTGACTTTTGTTATATTTGCTATTATATGAATTTAATTTGATTTATTTTTGTTTTCTCTATTATTCGACGCCTGTTTTACGTGCGTCTGTCTATGTAAAGCGCCAAACCACAAATCAGGCAAATTTTATAAAAATGGTTTATGGTAATAATTAATTTAAAGTTATAGAAAGCAAAGAAACTAAAGTTGCCCCTAGGCTTAATCCTAGCAATACATCTGGCAGATTCTAGCTAGAAAATGGAGCAACCCGTTCCGAAGGTAACTTTAGTATTTCGAATATGGCGTCGGCTAAAATTATTGCCAGCGTCCAGATTTTGCAGCTATTTACTTGCCGCTAACGCCGCACCATCTATCCCGTTTTTGCTCCGCATCGCGTTTGTCTTGCTGAACGTTTTTCGCGTACCAGAATTGCAGTTTTGCACGAAGCAACGAATTCCTGGGGGCAACTCCGGTGAAATATATACGAATTTTGGTAGCACTTTGTAAGGGTAAAAATTAATGAAAAGAATTATGTTTATAGGTTTTATGTATTTTGTACACTTTTTAGTATGCTTGGCATACCAAAAAAAAATCGCTCTGGCGGTGCTGCGGCAACAAGGATCACTAGTCCCGGCTATAGATGGCTGCCATGAGCTGCGGACGAGATTTTTCATACAATTAGTGTGGCTGGCATTGGCGCAAAGTGAGCGTTCTAGTGGCCGTGTCCGATCCATAAGATACTTGTTTAGTTGGCGCTGACTTTTGGCCACAGTCGCTAACTTCTCGCGAAGCCACGAGGCGTGACCCGAAGAGCGGATTCACCTTTTTTGTATGCGTATGTAGGAGCGTAGATGCGCACCTTCTGCTACACGCGTAACTACTACGAGCGTTGACGTGCTCATAAGCTCGCATAATAAATACAGACTCACCTTTTCCAGTTTGATCGAACACGTCGCAATAAGCCCGTGGACGCGCTTTGGTTTATCGAAGTGTACAATGCAGCGTTCGTGCAAGCGCGTGTAAGCGCGTATGCCAAAACGACCGCATACGTGCAAAAAAGAACCGGCCAAGTACGAGTCGTACTTGACCACCGAGGGTTCCGTACAAACCTGTAGGTATATTTATTAGAAATATGTTTTTTATATGATGTAACTAAAAAATTACGGTAAATTTTTACTTTATTTGTGCTATAAGACGTTGCTACGTACCAAAATTCAAGATTCTGAGTTCACGGGAAGTACCCTGTAGGTTTTGATTCCCTTGCGAGTGTCGAAAATTTGCGGCATAAACGGCTGTATCTTTTGATTGCGTTGGCTTAGAAGTTTGATTTTTTAACAGCTCCAAGGGACAGTGGAACTGAGTATTTAATATGAATTCCAGCTTGATACCTCCAGGCGTTCCTGAGTAAAAGGGTCTTGCCAGACAGACAGACGGACGGACGGACAACAAAGTGATATTATATATATATTTGACGACCGACTTGGTGTAATGGTTAAGAAGTTGGCTACTACACCAGAGGTCGCGGGTTCGATCCCCGCACAGTACAAACATTTGTGTGCATGAACATGTCTGTTTGTACTGGTCTGGGTGTCTCCTATGTATAATAAGTATGTATTTACAAAAGAAAATGTATTTAAGTATGTTTATCCGTTGTCTAGTATCCCATAACACAAGCTTTAATTAGCTTACTTTGGGGCTTGATGGCGCTGTGTGGAATAATGTCCAGGGATATTTATTTATTTATTTATTTATTTATTATATCTTAAGGTTCTTTCCTTTCGAGGTATGGAACCCTAAAAACGCTAGTTTGGAACCGCTCTAAAAAGCGGGGTCCAGTTTCAGCTCAACCACTAGTCGCTATGTGTAGTGACAGTGACCCAACCCAGTGTGCGGCAACACTAAGTATGTTCTCTACAATCTTTGCCACATGACGATTTACGATACTTCGTGTTCGGACGAACGAGAGTTCACCTCCTGGTTCCGTGTTCAGAGCAGTTATTCAGTTGCACCATGTTTATGGCAACGATGTTGATTAAGTTGGACTTATGAGCGTGGTGAATAGCCGAATTATACGTTTAAATGTTAATGCCGTCATTTAGAAAATTGTTATTGCTTTTCTGGGTAGCATTGCAAAAAAATCAGGTTACATAATTATGGGGAGGTTATTTTAAATATAAAATATTATTTCTTGGAATTGTATGCAAAAATTATTGACATTTTCAATTGATCGCCTAATGGTGTGTGAGGCGAGATATATTTAAGCCGGTAGTCACTTTGATTAGTAGTAAGTGCAGGTGATTAGTGCAGGTGCTTAGTAATTAAGAGAAAACACGTGTGGACAGCGATTGATTAGTGCGATTGAATAGAACACTCCTAATCACTTCACGACGCCGGATACTAATCACTCGCGCTAATCCATCGCTGTCCACACGTGTTTTCTCCTAACCACTAAGCACCTGCATTAATAACCTGCACTCGCACTGATCAAATGAATATGGGCCTTTATGGAAGGTTATAATAAATACTTTGCAGGTGGCGCGCCCCAAGCTGTATTTGTTTTGAAACGTCACCAATACGTGGACTCCTTGAACTTACGCACGTTGACCAATTTGTTCAATCTTACATACACGTCGTTACCTAGGGTAGGGGTTAAGCACCCGAACTTCGATCGTAGATCGTGTGGTCCCGAATTCAAATCACGCCGAAACAATCTTTGTGTTCATTGTTAAAATTTCCGACTAACTCTCCAGTGATGGAAAACATACAAATCCCAGACCCGGACCCGGATAACGGCGGAAGGCTCACCACCTACCACGTTAGATTATAATATCTATCATTAGTGAAAAGTGTACTTTTGAATCGTCAAATTTACAGCAAAACATACTAAATAATAGACTTAAATACCATAATAATATGGATATACATAGTAAACAGACATGATGAGACTCTACCACCGCGTCGGAGTTGCTGGCGGTACTGGGCTTCTGAGGTTCCGTTCACCATGACTGCACGCTTCATCAGTCACTTGCCTCTGACTACCCGGTTTGGGATATAGTCTTGATGGTATGTTATGTTACAAACGCATACATCACGCATTTCTCAGAGACCAAATCTGTTCACCTGCTATGCTCCTGATATGCCTTTCTTCCACTCATTATTCCTTTCATGCTCGTCGATCATAGGATTCGTGGGTACTTAAGTCTAGACCTACTCTTATCTCTCGTTTTTGAGAAATACTAGTATGATGTCATCTATACTAATATTATTATAAAGAGGAAAGATTTGATTGTTTGTTTGTTTGTTTGTATTGAATAGGCTCCGAAACTACTGAAAAGATTTCAAAAAATACATATTTTACCAATATGAAGCTACATTATCAGGAAGTGACATAACATAAGATACCAGACGACTTTATCCCAAACGGGGTAGTCAGAGGCAAGTGACTGCTGCCGTCATGGTGAACGGAACACTCAGAAGCACACTTTTCACCAATGGTATTAGAACCCTACGTAGGGTGGTGAGCCTTCCGCCGCTATCCGGTTTGATTTGGTGATTTTTATCGATGTTTTCCATCACCGGAAGGTTAGTCGGAAATTAAACAATGGACACAAAGAATTTGGTTCTGGCCGGACTTGAACTCGGGACCACACGATCCGCGAACCGAGTTGGAGTGCTTAACCACTAGGCCACGACGCTCTCACAGTGACATGGGCTATATTTTATTATGATTGAACAAAACATTCAGTGAAAAATAATAGTAAATGTAAATCAAGTCAGAGAAACGCAGGCGAGATGTGCTGTTTTACCGACGCAGCTAGTCTATCAATAAAAGTTAAAACGACACTAATGTGTCCTACGTACCTATAGCAATAGTTCATCTAAACTCAACTCTATGCTGCGCTAAATTGCCCGCCATCAGAAGGGTAGCTGAGGGTAGTTGATGTTTTTTTTCATCTATTCAAATTGAATTGCCAGGACTGGCCGGGGACCAGATTAATATCGGTCTTTGTACCGGATATCCGGACGCGCTATAAGTTATTGTCGAGAACGGTAAGGTTGCTTCCATCTTACGCCATAACAGTATTTTTATTATCAGTTGCAAATATTTGGTGGCAACTAACAATATTTACACATTCACCCTGACGCCCGGGTATTTTTAATGGCAGAATTTATTCATACCAGGTAACTGGACCCGATGTGACTTATTACAGACTAGCTACAGAGTTGCTTCTTGCCCAGTTAATAGGTATAAATATATAATATATACAAACAACTATAGCCGTTACTTGACTAAGCACATACTTATCTATCACATTTTTTTATGTTACTTATTGAGTTTTGTTATAATTATTACTAACGAATACCTAAGTTCAAGTTTAAATTAGACAAAAATACTTTTATATCAATAAGAAGTAACTGGTATAGATGGATACAGCTATTCAAAGTCTAAGATAAATCTTAAGTTTAAGGTAAGCACGCTCTATAGATCTCGGCCTTAGGCTGTATGACATAAAAGAAAAACAACCTGAATTTACACGTTAATAAACGGATGGACGGGTAATCTATCTAATCACCTTACGGCTAAAAGTTTACCTCCTAGAAGTATAAATCTAAACTTAAATGAACCTTAAGAGCGATGGAAAAAAAATGGAAATGTTTCTGTAGTCGTACGCAAACGTGATATACGGTACTTGAATTGGTAAGTAACAGAAATCTGCGTCAAACGAAAAATAACTTATTTATAAACAGTTCGGTTTTGTTTGTTATTGTTGCTATGGTTTTTACCACGGATTGCCACAAAATATTTTCGCCATAAGGTTGACAGCCCTAGGTAGTAAAATACGGTATTTCTCAAGGGTAAACGGATTTCTTATTGTAATAAGGGTTCGTGGTTCTACACTAATTGTCTGTCTGGGTTGAAGCTGCTTTTTTGCGGCTTATTGCTGTACATAAAAATATATTGCTAACTCTTCTAGGGATAGTTTGGAGAAAAGGCACGGCACATATTTAATTTCTTAGATTTGGAATAAAAACGATAACAACACTCATACTGATTTGACGTCTCATGCTATGCTAGAGTTGCGCTTGCGACTCATGACTGTAGTCTATTTCCTAAATGAGGTAGTTATTTAGAGGCTAACTGTTGTGCGTGAACGTAACACATAGGGGTACCTACGTCATCCATCATCTGATGTGCTTGGGCTTTTTATGGGTGTTTTTCATCATTGAAGAGTTAGTCGGAAGTTTTCATGAATTTAAAGAGGTTATTCTAACTAGGATTGAACACAAGATTTGCTATCTTTATCACGCTTTAGAGAAGTCACAGAAGGGGTCCAAGAAGAGAAATCTCAAGGCTGTCTGTTAGTATGATACTGTTTGGTTTTAGTTTTCTGCCTTGAGTTACCTATTTAGATTTATAACGTCGCTTACCGCTTCGGTAGGTAGATACCTTGTGTTCGTCCTCACTATAGGGGCCCTCTTAAAACTTTAGCAAACAATACATATTATCCGGCTACACTATCAGTTACTCGCAAATGTGATACTTCGTTGAAAAATGTCCGTCCGGGCCCATTCACCAAATTCGTTTTAGTTTAGTGAGACGGACGATCCTTGTTAGGCCTGCGTTCCACTTTCAGGACAGCTGAATAATGTTGGGATATAGCTAGCTAAATTTTAGATAGAATGCTTGAAATCATTCATTGTTTCCGAACTCTCCGGTGATGAAGAAATATGGATAAAAAACCAAATCAACCCTAATGACGGCGGAAAGCTCACCAACTTCCACGTTGGGTTCTAATATTATTGGTGAAAAGTGGGCATCTGAGTCTTCCGTTCGCCATGACGGCAGCTGTCACTTACTTGGTAAGCTTGAAATGATGTTGTGTGTGTTCTCTCCTTTACATTTATTTTCGTGTACTTCGGCTTCGTCGGTCATTATTTTGCGTAAAACTGTATTACATTGTAATTTATTTATTGTACAACACAACTCAAAAATCCACCATCAGGTATCCTGCCAGAGCCGCCAGAGGCTCCACGTTCATAGCCGAACGAAAACCTCATTGCTACAAGTACCTACTTAGGAAGTATATCTAGAGACTCTTGTTTTATCAATTGCGTACCACCATTTGCTTTCTTCACACATTTTTCTTTCTTTCATCGATGAAATGTATTGTTAAGCCCTCAGTTGCGTCTGTTACAAGCGATTCCTGCAGTGGCATCGTATCATTTTTTTGCTTGTTGAAAAGGGCTACCAGAAAACTTAAAGACATCAACATAACACTACTTTCCCTAAGCCGAACCAGCACTGCCATTTGTGTGGAAGGCAAATTATCACTTTAAAGTTTTTTCTTCTATTTGTTATTGTTTAGATTGGCGTAGTGCGCTTGTGCTTTTAATTCCGTAGTGTCCCGGGTTCGATCCCCCGTCAGGTCAATTCAGAAAACGTTCTTTTCTAAATAGACTTGGGTCTGGGTGTGCTGGAAGAGGATCCTGACTTAATTCCTTGTCTGGTACCTCGTAACACAGGAATATTTATCCCTACTTCGAGACCATGACAAGATGTGTGTTGTCTGCTGCATATTTATTTATTTAAAAATCTTATAGCTATATCTGTGTCTGAAGTCTATCTATTAGGCGTGTCCTCCGTGTCCAGTCTTGGGGCGCAGGTGTCTCGATTGTTTCAGTGGAACATTTACTGCCGGCTCCTCGGCCAGCTCCCTGAAGAATACATTAGTTTATTTTAGCGTTTGGGCCCTTTTTATTTGCCGCTTTGACGGATGCTGGCTTTTACGGAAGCCAATAATTGAAGTACAGTGCTAGTGTTTATTCCCGCTGAAAAGAAATACTCGTACAACAGATGAAAGCAATGATTAAATAATCAATATTCCTGGTTTAGCATAACATAGCATACCATCACGTCTTTATCCCAAACGGGGTAGTCAGAGGCAAATTACTGTTGCTGTCATGGCGAACGGAACACTTAGAAGCCCACTTTTCACAAATGGTATTACAGCCCAACATGGTAGGTAGAAAGCCTTCCGACGCTATCCGGGTTAATTTAGTTTTTTGTCGATGTTTTCCATCACCGGAGAGTAAGATAAGATAAGATAAGATACTCTTTATTGCACAAAAACAGGAAAAATCAAGAATTACAAAGAAAGTTGATGTACAATTTAGGCGGCCTTATTGCTAAAAGCAAACTCTTCCAGACAACCTACTACAGGTAGAGGAAAGATGACTGAAAGGGTCAGCAAGTGCAGAGATACAAAAAAGGATTTAAAAATAAAAAAATATTTTAACTAATAAATAAATGACATAATTTTATATATAATAAATACAAAAAATCATATCACCATATATTTTATACATATAATACAGGACAGGACATTGTAATAATAACAACAAAATAATCAAGTAAAGTTTCGATATTAAAAATTACGTTTACCTACTAAAAGTGACCAAAATAAACATTTTGGACATTAACACTAGACTGTTTATCTTGTCCTTACGCTTGTCATACATCATTCAATACATTTATTCGATAACCTTAGTAGTTCCACCGAACATCCTCAAGCTCTTATTGCTATTATGCTCCGATTTTTCATGGCAAGGTCCTTGAGCTCTAATGTGTTCCGTATACAGACCCACTCCAAACGCTTGGAGTCTCAGAAATCGTGAAATTTCATCAAAAACATCAATATCACAAATGTGAGGTACGCTTTCTTACCTGCTTTCAACTGGAAGATGGAATACGAAGGTTTTCTTGATTCGATTCCTTTGTGAATTGCTTATGAATAGTATTGAATTGACAACCTTATTTTCGAGAACATTGTACTTAGTTTATTTGGAATTTTGGATTACAATAAATCGGGTTTTCTCCTAAAGTCATTTAAGTTTCTTTTGTCTGGAATGGAAGACTATTTTCATTGTTTAGTGTCTTTTGTTTGCTAACATTATTGGAAAGTGATGTGAGATTCTTTTGATTGTTATAGTTTTTATGTCTATTGATCAGTGTAGTGTAATTTTAATATTTTTGTTGTTGTGTGAAAATAACATAACTAACTAAGGCGTATATATTGAGTTGTTAGGTGTTAATACCTGTATTATTTGAGACTCCTTCCTGCAGTCAAACTGTATGATCATTGTTCTGCATTAATAAATAAACATCAATATTAAGGTCGACATTCGAGCAAAGTTGATGGAAATAAACTATATTTCAATTACGAGTTCGCTTTGTTGTAAAAGCTGAATTAATTTCACAAAACAACCCTGCTCAACTATATGTTATTGACGAATTCGCACTATCATTATATCACGAGCACACAAAATAACTGTACACCAACCAACCGAGTTTCGATCTTAAAAACGCCCCTCGAAGTCCAATACATAAGTTATGGAATATCGTGCGGAAAGTTAGCCTGCGGTTGCCTATGAATATATGGATGTCGCATCTGTTTATTCGTAGAGTATTGGGTGCTTCGGACTTCTGACTTGCTTTCAATGCATGTTTTGAATCGTTTGTGTGTGATTCCTTACGGTTTTTATGCGAAACACTCGGTCGACCCTTTGTGATTTTGTAGACGCTCAGTGTAGACTTTTATTCCCAATATGCTGTTAAGTTTATTCCACGGTTAGGTCCTTTTATTGAAGCCTGATCAGCCGTTGTCAATGGAGATATTTTTGGAGGATCTTTTATTTTTTCCATACAAAGAAGGGCTATATGGTTCGGAGAATTTGGAATTGAGGTTTGCTTTACAAAGTTCCAGCTTTTGTTGAGCTTGTATAAAGCGCTGTTTGTAAAAAATAAAAGTTTGTTCGTGAGTTTATAATGACAAATGTAGATATATATATTATTCTGTATTGTACGTATTTTTTTTGACATAACACAACCTAGACAGCTAGTCTAGGTTGTGTTATGTGTTTGATAGCTCAAGATGTTTATCAATCTTAGACACCTATAAATAGTACAAGCTTTAGGTTATATAATCTAATCGTTTTTTCACTTATTCCTTCAAGATAATACAACTAGAACTGTTTGCCGTACAAATACGAAGCTCTGGTATTCAAAATCTTTTCTTGAGGATTTCAAGAAATTAGCCATCACTATTTAAAAGTGCTTGTAATAACGAAAATTCTGTAGATTTCAATATTTCCAACGACTTTCTTTGCGGGCTTCAAACAACCATTGTATAAATCCCTCCATTGGACGCTTTTATCTCCGTCTCTAAAGTAAATATCCAAGTCTTTGGAACGAGATTCTTTACCGAAGATTTGTTTTCTGATAACCTATGAACGAACAGATCCTGAGCAGTATTCTTGTGCTACTAGGAGTCAGATTTGAGAAGCAAGTGTCTAGTTCACATTGTTCGCGGCTATCTCTCATCGGAAGTTCATTCGCTCACATTTGTCGTTCTGAACTGACCCACAGTGGACACTATTGTGTTAATAACAGAGATAATAAAACAATGCTTACCCGAGTGCCTTGATAAATATCTAGGACTTCTTACAACAATACCATCTGACCTTAAAGCAAAGATTGTAAGTTGGTATCAGAGATAAACATTTCATACAAATAATATTAGCTATTGCCCCCATTTTTCCCTGTGTGGAAATACCGTTGTAAACTTGTTTTTTTATTATTATTGCACTAACAAGCTACTCCAAAAAACTCCCATAAATACAAAAATGCTGCGTAGCATTATTTTCTCATAATTCAAGTACAACTTGACTTTTGTGGCTACAAATGCTAGAATTTTATTTTAGATCCAGACTATACAGATGTCTTTGACCTTAGTAAATTCAAATGAAAAGGACATTCTTCTATACTATTTAACAAAAACTTGTAATGCTTAAAATGCGCAGACTGTTGAAGCATTTAAATTTCATTATCAAGCTAAATTCTTACACGAAACTAGAACATTGTTTTTTAACTGCAAAAAGTACCAGGCTTTTATATACCTTTATTATTCCCTAGATTTAATTTTGTTATCCTCCCTTTAAGAAAATTAAAATAATTATAAATTCTGACTAACAATTAAAATAGCTCCTCAGTGACTAGTGAGGTATACGGAAACATTGTCCTTCTAATGAGGAGGGAATGGGATATCAGGATAAATAAATAAATAGACTTCTTTATTTAACCTTATTAGTACGTTACGTACGTTAGTAATATTATAACCCTCCATCGATTGATTAAAAGCCGTTTGGCACTTTTCTACATTGAACGAAATATCTAGAAACACCAGCAAATGCTCTAAATAAACCTATAGTATCAAAATAATTTTGCTTCCCAGCCCGATTGACTTTGTCAATTTAATAATTAAATTGACAAAGGGCTTAATCAAACCTGAGCAGCATTCGCTGCAGCTGTGGGTAGAGGTACATTACACGCGGGTTTCGCTCAGGTATTTTGTATCAAGTTACGCGACTTTTCAAACCTGAGCGGTATTCGCTGCTTCTGTGGGTAGAGTTACATACCGCGCGGCTTTTGCTCAAGTATTCGCCAGTCGGCTTAACTGATGAGTCAATTAAGGCTAATAAACGTTAAACTTCCTCTTCATTGCTATCCATCCCTGAATTAATACAGCGTGACTGACGTGTATATTCTTTGGTAACAAATGACTAACCGGTGAAATCTTCTTACCTTCCTGAGCGAAACTCGAATACCGCGCGGTATTCTACCCACAAGGATAGCGAAATCCGCATTGGTGTGAACAGTAATATTACCGCATACCCACTGGGTTTTCTCTTCCGCAGATGATACCGCTTAGGTCTGAACAGGCCTTTACTCAAAATATGCCAAATCGAATTCAAAATCATTCCTAATTTTTTTAGTTGGTGGTTTGATGGTCCTGGTGGTATCTCCTATTACCAGTAATGTTTACTATGTTCTTATATGAATGTATTTATTTATCATAAGTAGTAGTTTATCGTCGAACGCACGCGGATACGAGAGTGAGACGACACATCATGCGACACATAAATCTCACTGTGTGGTGGAGATTGCGCAAGTAATGAACCGCCACACGGATATACATTTTACACTCTAGATGTGTTATATAAAAGCCAAAGATCACTTACCACGAAATCTAAGAAACTACAGGTGCTAGGAGTTGAAATTTTCCATGGTGGTTCTTTTTAGGACGTAGGTGCTCACTAAGAGGGGATTTTGCTAAATTCGACCTTAAAGAGGTTGTTTTTGGGGTTGATTGTTTGTATGAAACTTCGTTACTTCAAGTGCTAGGAGTCTCAAATTTTGCATAGGGGTTCTTTTAAGGAATTAAAACGGGATTTCGCGAATCAAGTATCGCAAGTCGTAAAAAATCCTGTATGTCATAAAAATTAAGTTCACGCGTACGAAGCCGCGGGTGGAAAGCTAGTCTTATTAGGCTAGGCTCTACAAAGGCATTTCCTTGAAATTTGCGATTTTATAACTGACATTCGAATTCTTTACACACTTGGTGGCATGTTGTTCTCTTGAGTGGTGCTCAGAGGCCACTCGTGTGTTACCTACTTTCAGCGAAACTTATCGAACACCTTTTTGAGAATCCCACACAGTAGCTTGTTGTGAGAAGACCAGAGAATATTCTGTATAACCACTACATGCGCCATCTCCGTAGATAGGTACAAGTCCCTTTCCCAACACTACGAGAGAGATTTATTTTAGTGGCCCCCCCCGACCAACCTCCCGGTTATGCAGCAAGGCACACTATTCCTAGCACACCGTGAAGTGTACCAGGGACCATCTGCGGTAGGTCCTGCCGCCATAAAGCACAATGCACAAAGCATTACACATTATGGTACTCATAGGCGAGTAGCCCGTGGCATTACCCACTCCCATTTATCCAGAATGGTACCGGAGCAGTTGTAGTCGCTCACCACGCGCATCCAAAGAAAGCTAGCGGCTTCAATCCCCGCTGAGGACGTCAGAGAAGCCAACTACCATTTCTCCAGAATGGTGCCGGAGCTGTATAGCACGCTCACATCTCAATGCACTGCCGTACATCTACCCTTAGCTACAGCAGGGTGGCCGGATAGGCAATCTAGCGGATACCCATCTCCTTGCTATCCAGGCAAGTACTGGAGGAGCGGCAAGCCGCTACTTATAGCGGCCCCTTAGGTTCCTCACTAACCCCGCACCTAAACACCTAGCGGCCCAACGCCCTAGACCATTGAATTTAGATACTCGTTGCGCGCGAGGAGGGACGCTCGGTACACACTACCGAGCAGACGAACATGCCCCACCTCTGCAACTAACCACATGCCACCACGAATCCAACTCCAAGTTGGGGCCTGCCTACAAATGCAGAGCTGGGACCCCCAACACCCGTGGTACCCTGATCCTAACAGCCAGACCCGTAGTTCTGGCTGCGAAAACCCTACCTACCCGGGTACAGTAGATAGGTACAGTACTCCTATATTTATTACTCTATGACTAATCTGTGCAAGAATTACAAAATAAATGATGAGTTATTTGGATTTGAGGAGGCCTTTGCTAAACAGCACTCTTCCTGCGGCTTTCAATCTATATACTATAAAGTTCCTTTATAGAAGACTTATATTTGTTTTTCTAAGTTGTAATATTTAAAGAGCGCGCTTTTTGTCCACCGTTTTAGAGTTATCTGAGGACTAGAGTGTAAAGTGTTGTGTAAACGAGACTTCTTCTTGGACATTGTAGTTCTTTGAAGTGAAATATCCGATAGCTACTTTTAAGTAGTTATCGGATATTTTCCTAAACTTCCTGCTGTCGACCACCTACTAAATGTGAATTTCCTTTTTTAATTCAATGTGTTTTTATACGATTCGTATTCTCCATCCAATATGCAGCTGTTGGCTAACTTATTTATAACTTATTTATCGAAACTGATTTGAAGCTTTCCACTTTAGTTAATATCTTGCTAACATGCTTCGTGTCATAATTTTACTTCAAAGTATTTATACTCGTAAAACACGAGAAATTTATTCAATTGACCTATTTATTCAAAATGGCAATATCCACATTACTTCTTCTAAGAGAAAGAAGTGTAGCTGAGGTAAATAAGCCTTCGAATATTAGATTTTTAGTTATATCGTATATGATGCAAAAGACACTTCCAGTCTATCGTATCGTATATCACGTTGAAAGCGGGAGTGCGCTCTCTGATAAAGAGGCAATCACATTAACAAGATGGCGACGGCGCCGTACAGTGCTAGTGTACACTCCCTTATGTTACGGCCACTTGATATGACTAGCTAGGACTACTTGCTTGGTTTGAGTCAAGTACCTAGTTTTTTGATTCAGTTTTATGGATTGCCTTTTTTGGGCAAAAAATAAAGTTGGTCAAGGAGAAGGTGTAAAGACTATTTAATACTCGTAATTCAAGATTTATTGGTAGCTAAGTGTACACTGCTATAGCTAAGTGTATTTCTATACTCGAAATAGGTTATTTGAATATTTTTTTTGTTGTTTTTTTGGGTGTCGAAAAACCTTTCGAAAACGGAAAAAAATATAAAAAAATTGTTTCGAAAAGCACCAAAACTTCCCGAGATATTTATAGTAGTTATAAAAATCATATTTTTGGTCTTGCCCAAAACGCTCCCTCAAACTGCCACCTGCAAATGACGTCATTTGCGATCGCATATATTTGTGTGCGTTCTGCGAAACATTTGTTCGGCAGCTATTTTAAAAATTGTGTTTATGAATATTGTTTTCATAACAAAAGTTGCTATGAATTGTGTAGATTATCGAATGGTATAGTTTTTTTAATTTACTTTATACACTTTCAAAAATGGTATTTCCCACGAAACTTTAAAGGGGCTTTAAATGGAGTGTACATAAGTAAACAAACTCAAAGTTACTATAAGGCCTTTCTTAAATGTATTTATTGATTATATTCAATTATTTTTGGAATCTGATGATGTTGGTAAATACCCTTTTGTAGAGTGTAGAACTACCAGCAATAGATGCGGGTAAATTCAGAAAACGATCATTTCTAAATTGGCTCGGGTCTGGGTGTGCTGGGAGACGCCCCTGGCTTATTTCCTTGTGTGGTATGTACCTAGTAACACAGGGATATGAATCCGTTCTTCGAGACCATTACAAGAGGTGTGTTTTCTGGCTAAAAAGAAAGACCGGGATAGTTTCCTGAATTGACTCGACCGAGAATCGAACCCGGGACACTACGGAAATCGAGGCAAGAAAACCGCGCTGCAGCGCACACACCAATCGCGTCGATAAATTAACTTTGGCAATCATTACGCTGTGTAATACACACACACACACATGTAAGATACAATTATGTTACAACAATGTTTACAAAAAAAAACTCCTACCAAACTAAATTTGTACACTTTGCTAAGAACATAAAACAATTAAATGTACATTAATTCTTGTTATTCAATTTATCCAAATGCTTATTATTCATTTATAAGCCTTTAAGCATGTTCTCATATGCTGTCAAAATTTAGTCCGAGCTCAATTGTTCAGTAAATTGAAACTGTGTTCCAGCTAACAATATGGCTAGTTTGCATCTAGTGGTTTGTTTGAGAGTGCCTTGTAACAAAACAAGGGTCAGTAGTCAGCACACAACGCCGCAGGCTACTAACTTTCGAGTGGGTCCGGCTGGTAAAGTCCTGTGTTTCAAATACGGATTACGGTCTTTTAATGCGATTAAGGGGCAAAGGATTCCATTTTATTAATGACTAGCGGTCCTTCAGCAGCTTCGCCCGTGTAGTCTTTTCTGTCAAAAATAGCCTGAATTAAAAAATACGAGTATATAGCCTATGTCACTCCCTGATATGTAGCTTTACGAGTATGTTGGTAAAATAACTTTTTAACTCCCAGCTAACCAGACACAATAGAAAATCTGTTGTTTGTTGACCCTAAATCGCGTCGCTGGGACGTGAAGTTATAATTCTAAAAATCGTTCCAGTAGTTTTGGAGCCTATTCCATACAAACAAACAAATATTGTTTTTTATAATATTAGTATAGGATACAAGTACTAGTTACATTGGAAAACTAATGCTAAATCAATACAAACCGCCTTATGCCCCCCGATTCAGATCAAAGTTATCAACCGATTCGGTTATTTTCTTTTATTTTTAAGTATGGGTAGTTTTAATATAATTTAGATTATGAAAACTAAAGGCCTTTGGCTTTAATATAATAAATAATGATTGCTACGGTAAGCGAGTCACTTACTATAATTGAACAAACTTACCGAATCGGTCGCTAACTTCGTTCTGAATCGGGGGGCTGGTACAGTCCGGTTTCGGAGATGCTTTCTTCTTAGGATGCTTAGAATAATTATAGACGCATAAAAAGCGAGTATTGGCACCCATGCTGATGCCACAAATATTCAGCCGTGTCGGCTATTTAAAGGCCTCAAAATATGTGGTGATGTCAGTGCTCAATGTTATCAGGATCAGGTCGATTTTTTCTAGTTTCTATCTTTTTTATCTAAGCGCGTATATGCTCCGAAAAATTAGCTAATTTAACTACACACAGAGATGGAGATTTAGCGGTACTCTTAATGGCCTAGAAGTACCAACTTATATCTCGAGCGCATTCATTTTCCCAAACAGTGCTGACTCTGAGGCTCAGTGGGCGAATTTTGCTAAATTATAGAGCTTATTAAGCATTGTTCCCCTGAGGGCAGTAACTGCACCACGCTCCTCCGTTATTATTTACGTCTGCGAGTCACTCTTGCGCAATTTAATTAACATCTTCGACTTTTGTGTTGTAGCGAAATTTTGATGGAAAGTACTAAGTAAAAAAAAAATGCCTGTTTGCTGGCACACGACTATCATTTTAAAAATCTAGATATCGCTACGCGCCTGCCAGTTCCAGAAGTTTTTGTCTCAAAATTGGCTAATATAAACACGAAATTTGATTCAAGGAGTCGTGTAATTTGCTTTATAGCTCTTCAGGAGTTTAGAGCTAGTAATTAATTTATCGTGCACGATAGAATAACCTTACTTTCGAATTTATTCGATAGAAAGTGTTAGAAGATAAAACTCATGTTTCGCAATATTCATATTTCAAACCCGAGTTTATTCAAGGATTTAATTTGAAATCTCTCAACGATTTGAGGAATACTTTACTTGAGAGCTCTTAAAATACGAATGGCTCCGGTAAGTACTGAAGAAATAAAACGTTCGAAACTTCCAAGAATGTATTAAATCTCCTTGAAATAAAATAAGATTCTGCAAAACTTTCTTCTTTGTCTACGACAAAATTGGCAGCCACTGACGTCTTGCCAACTTTTTGACAGTTTGTTTATAGAAATAATGAAATTTTATTAAGTTTTATACTTTGTGTTATAAATGGACTCCTCTGATCAATCTGGTGAACCTAATTCAAATAAGCATTCTGATAATGAAGACAGACAGGCATCATCAGACTTAGCCGCCATGAATCCTGAAAAGATAGCGCACAATATGAACGACCTAAAAACGCTAGATTTTAACTCGGCAGATGAAATCAGGTAACTTCTAAATTGTTACTGCTTTTAAGGATCTTAATGTTATACATCAGTTTTTTATGTGAAAAAGGGCCAACAAGCAGACGTTCCACCTCACGAAGAGTTGGCCGTCGCCGCCTATTGATCAATATCAATTGGCCTTAGACGCGCTGCCGCGTTTTAAGATACCAATAAACTCAACCCTGAGAGAGCCCAATACTAAAGCGTAATAGGAAAACAAAAAAAAATGGTAAAAATGTTTAGACATTTGCAAAAAATATGAACAAATTTGAAAAATAGTGATAAAATTCGCTGTCAAAACTGGAGTCATACTTCCAGAGCAACATGCAATGAGATACATGCTATGCTAAAGAGTTATATCTGGTTTCGAATCTGAGGGAAATTTACCTAACACTGACATAATAATATGTGCAGATGCAATGATTTTGTAACGCGGTCGACAGTTGAAATCTACTCAAGTACCTAATATACCTGTACGCAGTTCATTTAGGTACATGTTGAAATTCAATCATGAGCAGTAAAATTTATTATGAAAAATTACTCAAGGAAGTAGTACTGAAAGGATAGCTATTTTTGACTGACTGCAAATTTGGTTACTTTTTGATACACATTTTACATACAACGATATAGTCATTGCTTCTGATTCGTATACTATTATGTAAATAACTGATTCGTAAAAATAATTTTCAATGTGTATATTGCAGACAAACCATGAAAGCAGTATTGTCTGGAAGTGCACCACAAAAAGTACCTGACGAAGCAGATAATTGTAATATTCTGAAAAACAATGTCGGTATTGAAACTAATACTATTAACCAAGCTCAAGAGTCAACGCAAAGCCCAAGTTCTGACCAGATAATGCTCAAAGCAGTCCAAACAGAAGCAAAAGCAAATGTTTTTCAATGTATTAATCCAAAAAACGATAAATGGTCAGCAAGAGAATGTAGACGGAAAAGACCGGGGCGACCTCCTAAAGCGGGGACTTCGAAGAAGATAAAAAGGCCCAGTGTTTCTGCTATGTATATAGGAAAGTTGTCCAATGTAGTGCCTTTTAAGAGGCGACGTTTCGGCTCTGAAAGTGAATCTGATGATATTGACTCCTTGGTGATTTATTACTGATTTTCCCTGGTTTCTTTGAATACATTTTTATGCTGATTATACTCGTTCTAAGAAGCATTTTGAGAACTATATCTTTCGTTGTTTTAATGAAAATGTGTTCAGTACAGTCATTTAGATAATTACATTTAACCATCTCATGATCCCTGCCAAACGTTTCTTTCTACTTAAAGATAGCGCGTTCGTAGTTTTTGACAAAGATCTATTTTATTTTAATGATTCTAGCTTATGTTCTGTGAAGTACGCAGGCCACACTGCGGTGGAAGTAGTGCCTCATCAGAAAAGAGGTCAATCTAAAACTCAGCCAAATATTTCTCGACTGCTCCTAATAAATCTCCATGTTTCTTCAGCCTCGATTCCGTACGGCCGTTGTATCGGCCCCATCGCAGCAATCTTTTAGCGGATCGTATCATATCGGAAATTGAATTTCCGATTGGCTCGCGGTCTTGCCACCCTCTAATAGATGGCGCTGCGTCCGTTGATAGATACAAACAGAACTGTATTTCAAGTGCTTTGGCGTGGAAATTGAGGGATATTGATGAAGTATCCGCGATGTTTTGTTTTGATTCCTTTAAAGTTGTTGATAATATTATTGGACCTGCTTGCGTCTAGTTCTGGGGGGCAACATAGAGTACGTAAATCTACATCTTTAAAACGAGTCTAGATAGACCTTTGCAGTAAAAAAGATTACAAGAAATAGAAGAGGTGGTTCCTTCTTGAATTCAGTTAAAAAGCAACATTCAGTTAGTAAAATTGTGTGCTATGCCAAGGTTCATGCGATATGGAACTATTTGTATAGAGTACCTACAAATAGGTAGTTACATGAAGGCTACTACTGGTGTAGGAAATGTTGGCGTTATTGGCTCCTGAGTCCCCTTCTACCTAGTTGTAATTTTCTTCACAGTATACTTACAACTACTTTAGCCGACAGTTGAGCCTCGAGATATTGTTGATAGGTTATTCCGAATTGTAAATTTCATTTTATTTTAAACATTTTTTTAATATGTTACGAATATTATTATTATGCTGGTGGTGATAAATTTTAGCTGCTAAGGATAGGCAATTCACAGCAGTGTGGGCGCAAGGGTAGTCACGCCTGCCCCCAATCATTTTCAAAATGCAATTGCCATGTTGCACCCTGCGCTCCAGGAAGGCGTATCTCTTACGCACTACTGTAAAAGCAATCAATACGAGCTGACGCAAACATATCTGGCGCTCTGCAAAATCAGTATTAACCCAGAAAAACTATAAAACAGAGGAAACCGACTGAAATGACATTTTAGCGCAAAACAATTGGAACTGGAAAGGTCCAGACATGCTCTTAGAAGACGGTTTTTTCACAATTTTATTTATCTTGCTTATTAATATTGCAAAATAATCTCATTCATTATCTATTATTAGTCAGCCTTAATATTTTACATGTTTTATTTAATGTTTTATTTGACGACACGATTGGCGCAGTGTGCTGTAGCACGGTTTCTCGCCTTGGCTTCCGTGGTGTCCCGGGTTCGATTCCCGGTCGGGTCGATTTAGAAAAATGACTTTTTCTAAATTGGCTCGGGTCTGGGTGTGCTGGGAGACGCCCCTGGCTTATTTCCCTGTCTGGTACCTCGTAACGCAAGGATATTTATCCTTACTTCGAGACCATGGCAAGTGGTGTGTTGTCTGGCGCATATTTATTTAATTGATTTATTATTTATCAAAAACTAAGTAAAAGTACTTACTTCATTGTATTGTTCTCATTTAAGAAATATTACAAGACAAATACTGGCCGTATTTTACAGTTGCTTATTACGAAATACTCGAAATAATTCGTTTTATACTGCCATTCTGATCTCCTGAAGCTATTCCTAATTTCCACTGGCTTGGCTACACTACACCACAGGCTATTCTGAACCAGAAAAAACGCAATAACAGCTCGTTCGAAATTCAAATTAACAGCCGCGGTAATTTTTTTTTCTGATTCTGCTTCGGGCGCGCAACGAATGACGTCACTATCTTGTAAACATTGCAGCAAGCATAGAGTAAAAACCATTACCTTCGCTTCTGTATATATTTATCCTGTGGCCTGTGGTTGGCCGCGCAATATTGCAAGCTTCTCGAGCGGGATAGGATTAGATCTTGTCTGGTGCAGCGGTTAATCTTGGGAGCGTTGGGAGAGCCACGTTATTATGTTTATTGATTTAAGCTTGCCATTCCTTAATTAAAGGATAATCCCTTCTGGTAGTAATTATTAATTTATCTCAATCGTCTTAAGACCTAAAGAGATACGAGTGCTAGGAGAGTATCTCTTAAACACAAATACTCGTAATAAATGCATTTGTCGCTTCGTAGGGCCCGATTAAACTGTCGGGCAGGCGTGAACACGTGCAAGCCATAATGCTGCAAGTAATCTTAAAGCGGTTTTAGACTAGCATTTTATACGCGTGTATAAGCTCGATTCTGAAAAAACTTGGAGAGTATTAGGACACCTTTTTCTCGACGCACAACTCGTACGAGCGTTGACGCACTTGCGAGCCGCTTACTGACATCACCGGGTTCAAGCGAACCCGCTGCAAGTAGTCCGTTCAATACGCGCGTTTGGTTTTTTAAAGTAAAAAAGTAAAAAGTAATTAATTGGCATACACACACAAAGAGGCATATTACACAATAAAAACATAGTTAAAACTAAACAGAAAATAAAAAAACACATTTAATAAAAAAAAAAATAGGAAAAAAAATCAGCCTCAGTGTGGGGCCTACTAGGTCCCTGTCTCAACATATGCCGCTGCAGCCGTGAAGCTACAACAGCGCTGGTATTCTGACAGGGCCTTGTGGGATAGTGTCGTCGGACATCGTGTGCACACAATATAATATAGCTAATAAAATAGATACTGCAAGGGGGTTGAAAATAATAAATAAAGGCACGGAAAAGTAATATGTATAAATTATCAAATACTTAAAACAGTACAATAAATAATAATAATTAAAAAAAATAAATAGAAATTTACATATTAGACCAATGACGTAAAAGTTCCATTCCAGAATCGGGACAAATTTTCAGCTTCGGCGGAAGTGCCACGTACCCTATTTACTCTGTGTTTTTGAAGCGCATATGTCAACACGACCGTATACGCGTATAAAAAACGCTAGTCTGGACTGAACTAGCGTTTTTATTCGCGGGAAGTGGGTAAACGCCGTTGTCTACGACTACTTAGCTTATCTTAAACTTAAGTGCGGACCGTATCTACGAATACGTCTTCGTGACTGTTGAAACTTCTTTAATCATGAATTATAGCGTCTGTTCCTCATCTGTGGCTAAAGTTGGTTAAGTTACTCGCCTCGGACACTGTTTAATCACTTGTTTTCACATGCCCCTCAATACGGCCGGAATCTCACGATGGCGATAGTTTAAGATCCGTCTGCAACTTATTTTGGTTTATCAGTAACTATATTTAAATACTATCTGTACGTCAGCGGCTTCGCCCGCGTAGACTGTATTTCCCGCAAAATATAGACTATATAATTATATATTAGAAAAAATAGAGCCTATCCTTACTAACTTAGAACTTGCAGTACTACCTTTTAATGTAGCTTTATATTGGTGAAAGAATTTTAAAAATCGGTCCAGTAGTTCCGGAGCCTATTCAATACAAACAAACGAAAAAACAAACAAATCTTTTCGCTTTATAATATTAGTAAAGAATAATATAGTTTTTTTTTTAATGCCCGTCAAGATGACCTCACTCCACCTGATCGAAAGTAGTCGTGAGGTCGAGATATGAGGCTGACAAGTCCATTCATTTAAACGAATCACTGTGCTGACCATCCGCACCTTGAAGGCCTGCAGAAATGCCTATTTTTTAAAATTCACTTTGCCTTTTCAGATTATGGTAACCACTACAAAGACTACGCGATTTCAGACCTTCGCGACTAATTAGGACTCTTATCTCGTAAAATACCCGCGAATAATATTAGTAACAATGTCTGTGTTATTACGAGGCCACATGCATTCACAAACACATACCTACATTATTAAGTAAATCTGTTTTGAAGCTTGGTGGGAAAATACACATTTTAAAGTATTCATACTGAACCTAGAGAAATTCGCCCGTTTTGTTTATATTACATAACTTAAAATAACTATCGAGTACTCGTTAGCGCAGCAAAAACCAGCGCTCGGACCCCGGACTAGGAGATAAGGTCTCACTTTACGAGTGTATCTAATCTGGCAATGGCACATAAAATGTGGGTGTACTGAAGTTAAAACTTGCCTTTTGCCCTTTAGCATCAGCGTTTTACTACTTTTTAATTAGAAGTTACGGGAGTAAAAAACTTTGCATTAACACAAATGTAATAAAAATCTTGTTTTTCATGAGTCGTCGAGCAAACTTGACCGCAAGGAAATAAAAGGAGTGCTTCAAAATGGAAGGTAGAAGTACTTGTTTACAATAATTGAATGGAGCAACATACTAACCTAACCACTAAAAATACTATCTGAGCCTCTAAATATTCTAAAATCAGTGTTTTGTGGCCGACTTATTAATTCTGGGGCGCATTTCAGTATTTTTAGTTGCTCTGTTCATTATTTCTCGTTCTTTGCAACTGAATAGTTGCACAGGTTGTGAATTTTAATCTAAAGATAGGAAACTTTAGACAATCGAATTTCGGACTTTGAAGATATCGGGATTACCCGGTAGCGATCCCGCTTGATATCTTCAAAGTCTGAAATTCATTTTTAGGGTTCCGTACCTCAATAGGAAAAAACGGAACCCTTATAGGATCACTTTGTTGTCCGTCCGTCCGTCCGCCTGTCTGTCTGTCTGTTGACCCTTTTTCTCAGTATCAAGTATCATTTATATCAAATACACAGGTTTACTCTCCCTTGGAGCTGTAAAAATAATCAAACTTCTAAGCCAACGCAATCTAATGATACATCGTTTATGCCGCAAATTTTTGACACTCTCAAGGGAATCAAAACCTACAGTGTACTTCCCGTGAACTCAGTATCTTTAAACTTCTTATAGCACAGATAAAGGAAAAATTGCGGAAACCGTAAATTTTTAGTTACATCTTAAGATAATCATATTTTTAAAAAATATACCAAAGGTTTGTACGGAACCCTCGGTGCGCGAGTCCGACTCGCACTTGGCCGGTTTTTTTCCATTTTCTATCTTTAACAAAACAAGCATTGTAAAATGCTAAAAAAATCAACGTTATATTGAGAATTTTAATGTCAAAATTCTTAAAGTACAAACAAAGGATATAAGTTTAATAACAGTACTTTGTACATACTAATTAGGGGCGGATGAATAGGTAGCAATAGCAACAAATTATAAAAAATGGAAGCAACTGGCAACACTACGCTCTAGAGACGCGGATTCAGTATAAAAAGTTTCGTGCACAAATGTGCGTGCAAAACCGCGTATTTACACAGGCGAGGCTCCCAGCTTGGTTTACTATTAATAATGAATTAATTAATGCATCGCTCAGACAAGTTTCTAGACAGCCGCGGAACTTAAACCTCCAGACGATTGGAGGCGTTCACATCCACCTTTACAAAACCATTGCAAAATGGTTCTTATGTCAGCAGCATATGGTGCCGCTATGTAAAGGTTGAAGTGAACGCCTCTGTACATAATATATGCGGTGTCTACATGCGCAGGATTAACTACTAACCAAAATGACTCTTATGAAATAAGGGTTAAGATAGCTTATTGCTATGTGTTTGGCATGTCATTTGTTAGTGTCTTGTCTAAAAGTTAAGAGCAGAATATTTCAATGTAGGTATTTATTAATAGCAAATCGTAACAAAATTTCGCAATGGTCGTTAGTGGAATGGTTAACTCATATTGTATTATTTTTCTCGGCTAAGCTGTTGGTATAAGGCCTGATATATTGTTTAGATACGGTTAAGTAGTTAGTAGGTACTTCATTTAACTTTTTCAAAATGGCACCAATGGAATATGATGTGAAAAATTTGAGCTTTCAACAACTACACTTAATCTTTGATGCTTAGGGAAGTCGAAAAGCCCACATTTTAAAAAAAGACTAAACTCTTAATTTAGAAAAAAAAAACATTCATGAAACGAGGACAACTCTCCCCAAAACACCCTTCTCAAGCGCTAATGCCTTATGGTCACCATAAAACATTCCATCAGCCAAATAATACCGGCTCGATACAGCCTTTTTCGGGATATGAAAAATTGTTTACAGCGACGGTGACAGGCGTCGGGTTCCGTACTAAAAAACCCTAATTTCCTACCCTTTCATTTATATCCCGGCAATCTGGAGGTCTGCAGCTTATTTATAGAGGTCCAGCCCTTTAATGGGTGGGAGGCAGAATGTGTAATGATAAAGGCTGTAAAAAAATCGGCACACTTGCGATTGTGACGTGTAGGTACGCACCAGCCATTTGTTTAATCTAATGTCGATGGTTGAGGAAAATTTGCAAAGGCAGTGGAAAAACCACAGATTAACATTTGACCGAACTCCAAAATCTGAGGGTCGTTCTATATTACAAAAGATACTTGAGTGACTATTCGACTCATTGAAATAACTGTAACAATATTATTTGCCTAAAGGAATTGATAAGTCAAAAAATTGGTATATATTTTGAAACTTTTCTAATGTGAATTTTGGATAAAACATGTCATTATTACCAGTTACCAAAGTACCAAAATACAAAAATAAGTTTTCAAATTACTCAAACTTACGAGTACTATGTTACTTCCTAAATTATTCCTGCTCTTTTACCCTTACATAGCAATTTAACTGGTTCAGTGCCACACCGCGCACCGGTGCGTTTTAACAATCGATCTCCTACTGTCTTTTTTATTCGACAGCGAATGGGTTAAGTTATTGTAAAAAATATTTTTTTCATTTGCGATGTATTCCCTGAAAAAATTGTTATTTTTTCCAGGATCTTCAAAGTTTTCTCAAATTCTTTATAATTTAATGCCCATAATTTTATTAAAAGTCGCAAGTGTGCTCTTTCGCATAAGAATAGCGCCTCTGTCCCCTGCATAGCAAGTTTACGAGTGTCTCTACGTCTATGATACGTCATCATCGCCTGGCATAGCCCCGTAATGGTGTATACCGGGGGTTATCAGCTCATGGGGTTGTAAAATGTCGCATCGCAAGTCATAGATTACGCATTCCGCCCACTGGGTTCGCGAACCTATTTCCGAAAGGTTTGTGTTTTTTTATGTTAAAACGAGGTTTAGATATAATTATTCGTTTATTATATTTTAGGTTCGAATAATTTTGAAATTTATCCTCACCTCAAGGTAAGGATAAATTAATCGGATACTGAAATCACACCCACTATGTAAGTTTATTTTGGAAAAATAGAGTCAGTGAAGCAAGTCTACACTATTGACTCCTTATTTAGCTTATTTTATGCTCGCAGCATTATGACTTGAGTAGTCAGAATTGTTCATTAAAACAAATATATCAATCGAATGAAATGAAAGTTAATTACATAAATTTCATTTTCACTTAGCTTAGCTAGTTTCTACATCACCTCTGGTCATGCCACATCATTTTAGTAAGTCTTTTGATAATCATCCGGTATGAAAGTAGCAGAGAAAAATCTGCATACAAGTGCATAAATACTAGTCCAGTCAATGATACTCAGAAAGGGGTCTACACCCCTATAGTATGTTTATCTCGTAATTACTCCAAACAAAGTTCCAACGTCAAATTTTCTGCTTTTGACTTTTCCATCTAGAATCATTCATTACCTGCCCTAGGCTATACATATACCTCGGACAGTAGTGAAGCTAGGGCTTACACGCGTAATAGTGTCTTCTGTCACGGCGGTTGTTGAAGCCTTTTTTTCGTTCCGTTTCATACTCGTACATGCATTCTAATGTAGTTGTACGAGTCCTACGCGTACGCGTGCGTTACGTAGTGGAGAGATCAGCAGGCCAATTCGGGCAGGGTCGGTAAAAGAACCGTATCGTACGACACGGTAAAACTGCCGAATCTAATATACACGACATAGTTATCCAATTCGATTAACCTGAATTGCATTACACGGTAATTTGACCGAATCGGTCGGTAACTCAGTTGTCGAACATGCCGGAACCGCCCTGCTGGACGAAAAAAAAGCATTTAACAGCTATCCAATGACCTCCCATCATATTAAATAAATAAAATAAATAAATAAATAAATATGCGCCAGACAACACACCTCTTGCAATGGTCTGAGTTACCACACAAGGAAATAAGCCAGGGGCGTCTCCCAGCCACCCAGACCCGAGTCAATTCAGAAAAGATCGTTTCCTGAATTGACCCGTCCGGGAATCGAACCCGGGACACTACGGAAATCGAGGTGAGAAACCGTGCTACAGCGCACTACGCCAATCGTGTCGTCAAACGAAAATATTCGGTTTTTATGTTCCTTATTTCTTTAAAAACATACTTCTAAACTCTAAACAGTCCTAAAGCGTAGGCCATAAAGATAAGAAAGAAATATCTTCGCCCTTTGCAACAGCCTTTCTGACCATATTTTATCAGAACCCGAATTAAAATGCGCCCAATCCGTTTCTTTACGACTTTAAATTTTAAAAGCCATTTTTCTTAAACCTTAAACTCCTGTATTTACTCGCCGTTTCCGCTATAATATATTAAGTGAGACCTTTTCACGAAATCCGTTCAATTTACTTTCAGACTAAATTTGAGGGTGGTCGAGGTGAATTTTAAAAGCTGGATTTAATTATGTTTACTGAGGGATAAAGGAAAGGGGTTCTCGAGGGTATAATTTCAGAGTTTTTTTTACTTGGTCGGTAATTTTTGTTGGTACTAAAAGTGATTATGATTCGGAGCCTTTAGATGTTTACGCTCTTTACTCGTACCTCGTCTTTGACGTCCGTGAGGTACGAGTATAGTGAGTGACGCCTTGAAGTAAAGTAATGTTTAACATCTAAATGATTTAACTTTTCGATATCTTTGCAGGTTTGACCGTGTTAAAATTTCCGAGACCTAGAACTAAAAAGTAGCGATACAAGTAACCACTTGAATCATTACAAACACGTCTGCTGTGCCACAGGGAGCGATGTATCAACGTCAGACAAACGGTTGGGAACCGACGAAAGAGTGGAATAAAATATGAAGGCTTGGTGTCGCGAATTGTTTCACCTTTCCCTGCCCTAGATAAGTCTATCCTTTACGCTTTGTGACGGCGTAAGGGCCGACTGACGGCATGTCAGATAGCGCGGGTTGGAAACACACGAGCCTGTATTGCACGGTAAACGGCGCGGTGACATTAGACTAGTAATCTATGGCGTCTCTGGCACATATTATATTACTTATACTTCATATACGTTATATTATTTACATTATATTATTTTAACTTTAGAAATAAGAAGCAGGGGTGCTAAAATGAATGAAAGTTTGCATTTGACGTTGCCATGACGATGACATACCTGATTATAACCTGGCAAAATTTAAAACCCCTTCCGCCACAACGTATGAAGGCATTATGTAACATTTTAGATTTGGTAGAGATATAGTGACAGTAAAAACGTGTTCGAATAAAAACCCCTACTTCTTTTAGGTTTTTACATCGACAAAGTTTGATGCAAGACAAAATAATTTATTTGAGCAAAAGCCTCATAAATTCTGAAGTCACTTTACTTTAAATGAGAACAATTAAGTGTGACAGCTGCTATAATTATAAGTAGATTTTTTGAAAGAGATCGCTACTAGCTATAAGGCCTATATTGTACACCTAACTTATTTAAATGAAAATGTAATATTTTGTTTGTGCAATGAAGTTTAACTTATCTTATTTTAATAAATGCGGCATAAATCTTAAAAGTAATGATGTTCATTGTACTTTTACCACAAAGTGTACCCTAAAAAGAACCTTTTTTACTTCTGTCTAATGCTATAATAAATGGAGTTTAGGTAATAGTTATTAACGTAACAGATAAATCACACCATAGAAAATTGTCAATTTTGTCATTTGTAAATGAGTGCTCTCATATTGCCAGGGCTACCTCTTTTGATATAGATGTCAGAAGTCGGTGCAACAATACGTCCATCGCGTCAGTTCAACCGCAAGATTCACTTACAAAGCTCTACGCGGCTGTTGACAACCAACTGCCAAATGGGTCTTGGGAGACCCGGCGGCTGGTAGGAAATTATCGCGAGCAAATACATGGAGTGACAGAGGCCTGGCTCTAAGGCCTAGCTGTTGATCCGTGTGTCTACCATGAGTTTCTGTGACGTGAACTACGATAGTTGACTTCAGAAATTTGGATGCCATTTTTGGTTTCATTTATAATCACTAGTGGCGCCAATCCCATACAATAACGCTAACGCGGTCAACACGGACACTAGCGGCTGTCATTGGTACATTCATGGCAGACATGCTCGTACATGGTAGCAGGTAGAGCGAGATTGGCTTACGAAGTAAGCATTATATGTATGTTTTATGTTTAGTACATAGATCGTATCAATATCATATAATGTCTGTAATATAAAATGCTTAGAATAATAACGTATGGAAGGATAGTCTTCATACAACCGCCACAAATTAGACATGCGCGGCGCTCTGACAGATAGCCCGCTTAGACCAACACGCCATTTTTGACGCACGCACACAGAGACATGAGTTTACAGGGTAAAAAACCCTAATTTCCTACCCTTTCATTTATATCCCGGCAATCTGGAGGTCTGCAGCTTATTTATAGAGGTCCAGCCCTTTAATGGGTGGGAGGCAGAATGTGTAATGATAAAGGCTGTAAAAAAATCGGCACACTTGCGATTGTGACGTGTAGGTACGCACCAGCCATTTGTTTAATCTAATGTCGATGGTTGAGGAAAATTTGCAAAGGCAGTGGAAAAACCACAGATTAACATTTGACCGAACTCCAAAATCTGAGGGTCGTTCTATATTACAAAAGATACTTGAGTGACTATTCGACTCATTGAAATAACTGTAACAATATTATTTGCCTAAAGGAATTGATAAGTCAAAAAATTGGTATATATTTTGAAACTTTTCTAATGTGAATTTTGGATAAAACATGTCATTATTACCAGTTACCAAAGTACCAAAATACAAAAATAAGTTTTCAAATTACTCAAACTTACGAGTACTATGTTACTTCCTAAATTATTCCTGCTCTTTTACCCTTACATAGCAATTTAACTGGTTCAGTGCCACACCGCGCACCGGTGCGTTTTAACAATCGATCTCCTACTGTCTTTTTTATTCGACAGCGAATGGGTTAAGTTATTGTAAAAAATATTTTTTTCATTTGCGATGTATTCCCTGAAAAAATTGTTATTTTTTCCAGGATCTTCAAAGTTTTCTCAAATTCTTTATAATTTAATGCCCATAATTTTATTAAAAGTCGCAAGTGTGCTCTTTCGCATAAGAATAGCGCCTCTGTCCCCTGCATAGCAAGTTTACGAGTGTCTCTACGTCTATGATACGTCATCATCGCCTGGCATAGCCCCGTAATGGTGTATACCGGGGGTTATCAGCTCATGGGGTTGTAAAATGTCGCATCGCAAGTCATAGATTACGCATTCCGCCCACTGGGTTCGCGAACCTATTTCCGAAAGGTTTGTGTTTTTTTATGTTAAAACGAGGTTTAGATATAATTATTCGTTTATTATATTTTAGGTTCGAATAATTTTGAAATTTATCCTCACCTCAAGGTAAGGATAAATTAATCGGATACTGAAATCACACCCACTATGTAAGTTTATTTTGGAAAAATAGAGTCAGTGAAGCAAGTCTACACTATTGACTCCTTATTTAGCTTATTTTATGCTCGCAGCATTATGACTTGAGTAGTCAGAATTGTTCATTAAAACAAATATATCAATCGAATGAAATGAAAGTTAATTACATAAATTTCATTTTCACTTAGCTTAGCTAGTTGCTACATCACCTCTGGTCATGCCACATCATTTTAGTAAGTCTTTTGATAATCATCCGGTATGAAAGTAGCAGAGAAAAATCTGCATACAAGTGCATAAATACTAGTCCAGTCAATGATACTCAGAAAGGGGTCTACACCCCTATAGTATGTTTATCTCGTAATTACTCCAAACAAAGTTCCAACGTCAAATTTTCTGCTTTTGACTTTTCCATCTAGAATCATTCATTACCTGCCCTAGGCTATACATATACCTCGGACAGTAGTGAAGCTAGGGCTTACACGCGTAATAGTGTCTTCTGTCACGGCGGTTGTTGAAGCCTTTTTTTCGTTCCGTTTCATACTCGTACATGCATTCTAATGTAGTTGTACGAGTCCTACGCGTACGCGTGCGTTACGTAGTGGAGAGATCAGCAGGCCAATTCGGGCAGGGTCGGTAAAAGAACCGTATCGTACGACACGGTAAAACTGCCGAATCTAATATACACGACATAGTTATCCAATTCGATTAACCTGAATTGCATTACACGGTAATTTGACCGAATCGGTCGGTAACTCAGTTGTCGAACATGCCGGAACCGCCCTGCTGGACGAAAAAAAAGCATTTAACAGCTATCCAATGACCTCCCATCATATTAAATAAATAAAATAAATAAATAAATAAATATGCGCCAGACAACACACCTCTTGCAATGGTCTGAGTTACCACACAAGGAAATAAGCCAGGGGCGTCTCCCAGCCACCCAGACCCGAGTCAATTCAGAAAAGATCGTTTCCTGAATTGACCCGTCCGGGAATCGAACCCGGGACACTACGGAAATCGAGGTGAGAAACCGTGCTACAGCGCACTACGCCAATCGTGTCGTCAAACGAAAATATTCGGTTTTTATGTTCCTTATTTCTTTAAAAACATACTTCTAAACTCTAAACAGTCCTAAAGCGTAGGCCATAAAGATAAGAAAGAAATATCTTCGCCCTTTGCAACAGCCTTTCTGACCATATTTTATCAGAACCCGAATTAAAATGCGCCCAATCCGTTTCTTTACGACTTTAAATTTTAAAAGCCATTTTTCTTAAACCTTAAACTCCTGTATTTACTCGCCGTTTCCGCTATAATATATTAAGTGAGACCTTTTCACGAAATCCGTTCAATTTACTTTCAGACTAAATTTGAGGGTGGTCGAGGTGAATTTTAAAAGCTGGATTTAATTATGTTTACTGAGGGATAAAGGAAAGGGGTTCTCGAGGGTATAATTTCAGAGTTTTTTTTACTTGGTCGGTAATTTTTGTTGGTACTAAAAGTGATTATGATTCGGAGCCTTTAGATGTTTACGCTCTTTACTCGTACCTCGTCTTTGACGTCCGTGAGGTACGAGTATAGTGAGTGACGCCTTGAAGTAAAGTAATGTTTAACATCTAAATGATTTAACTTTTCGATATCTTTGCAGGTTTGACCGTGTTAAAATTTCCGAGACCTAGAACTAAAAAGTAGCGATACAAGTAACCACTTGAATCATTACAAACACGTCTGCTGTGCCACAGGGAGCGATGTATCAACGTCAGACAAACGGTTGGGAACCGACGAAAGAGTGGAATAAAATATGAAGGCTTGGTGTCGCGAATTGTTTCACCTTTCCCTGCCCTAGATAAGTCTATCCTTTACGCTTTGTGACGGCGTAAGGGCCGACTGACGGCATGTCAGATAGCGCGGGTTGGAAACACACGAGCCTGTATTGCACGGTAAACGGCGCGGTGACATTAGACTAGTAATCTATGGCGTCTCTGGCACATATTATATTACTTATACTTCATATACGTTATATTATTTACATTATATTATTTTAACTTTAGAAATAAGAAGCAGGGGTGCTAAAATGAATGAAAGTTTGCATTTGACGTTGCCATGACGATGACATACCTGATTATAACCTGGCAAAATTTAAAACCCCTTCCGCCACAACGTATGAAGGCATTATGTAACATTTTAGATTTGGTAGAGATATAGTGACAGTAAAAACGTGTTCGAATAAAAACCCCTACTTCTTTTAGGTTTTTACATCGACAAAGTTTGATGCAAGACAAAATAATTTATTTGAGCAAAAGCCTCATAAATTCTGAAGTCACTTTACTTTAAATGAGAACAATTAAGTGTGACAGCTGCTATAATTATAAGTAGATTTTTTGAAAGAGATCGCCACTAGCTATAAGGCCTATATTGTACACCTAACTTATTTAAATGAAAATGTAATATTTTGTTTGTGCAATGAAGTTTAACTTATCTTATTTTAATAAATGCGGCATAAATCTTAAAAGTAATGATGTTCATTGTACTTTTACCACAAAGTGTACCCTAAAAAGAACCTTTTTTACTTCTGTCTAATGCTATAATTAATGGAGTTTAGGTAATAGTTATTAACGTAACAGATAAATCACACCATAGAAAATTGTCAATTTTGTCATTTGTAAATGAGTGCTCTCATATTGCCAGGGCTACCTCTTTTGATATAGATGTCAGAAGTCGGTGCAACAATACGTCCATCGCGTCAGTTCAACCGCAAGATTCACTTACAAAGCTCTACGCGGCTGTTGACAACCAACTGCCAAATGGGTCTTGGGAGACCCGGCGGCTGGTAGGAAATTATCGCGAGCAAATACATGGAGTGACAGAGGCCTGGCTCTAAGGCCTAGCTGTTGATCCGTGTGTCTACCATGAGTTTCTGTGACGTGAACTACGATAGTTGACTTCAGAAATTTGGATGCCATTTTTGGTTTCATTTATAATCACTAGTGGCGCCAATCCCATACAATAACGCTAACGCGGTCAACACGGACACTAGCGGCTGTCATTGGTACATTCATGGCAGACATGCTCGTACATGGTAGCAGGTAGAGCGAGATTGGCTTACGAAGTAAGCATTATATGTATGTTTTATGTTTAGTACATAGATCGTATCAATATCATATAATGTCTGTAATATAAAATGCTTAGAATAATAACGTATGGAAGGATAGTCTTCATACAACCGCCACAAATTAGACATGCGCGGCGCTCTGACAGATAGCCCGCTTAGACCAACACGCCATTTTTGACGCACGCACACAGAGACATGAGTTTACAAGCGAAGTCAGTGAGCTTCGGTGAATCGGAAAGTCGCACTGTCGCGAGTGTTTTTGTTTTTGTCGAACTTGGTGCAATTTTTCACATGGTGAATTTTTTGTTTTTGGCCGGTTCTGTCAAGTAGGTATAACTTACTTACTTAATTTTAAAAATTCAGAGCGAATACAGTAGTAACCCTAGGCGGTTCACGCAAGTTTTGGAAAAAGGTGCGAGCGGTCCTTCTGTAAACTCTTTATTTTTGTGCAACCGCCCCGTCAAAAATGAAGCACTTCACCGATCCACACATGCGTGACTATTACTTGCTCACGTACGGCGCGCTTTGACACATGGCTCCAATGAAGGTGCTTCAAAATGGGCGCGCGGACTTGGTTTCTATATGTAATTATTCAAAGATAAAATGTTATTTAATGATCTACTTGAATAAAATGGGTTTTGTTGATTTTGAAGTAATTATCTTTAAATTAAAAACGTCGACAGATTTTCGCTATATTAACTAACACTCCTTCAGACGCTCGGCGCCTCTTACTCGTGATAGTCGCCAGTTTTAGGTAAAGTTCATCGCTATGAATTTGTCAGTTTGGATCCCTATAGCGATATAAAATAGCGATATTAAATCCAGGAATTGACGGTAATGCAACCTCATCTAGCCTTTCATGTATTGACTCACACAGCGAGGCACTTTGTGAGTATAGGGTGTAGTACCATTTACTGTTCTATCACACGACGAAAGCTGCAGCGGCCTTTTTGATAAAGTATAAACTGGTAACATGTAAAATTTTATGAATGCTATTATTGTAAAATTAATGAAAGTAGAATTTTTGTCCAAATGAATCGTACCCGGACACAACATCGGTACGTGTGCCATCTTGGGAGCTCGTGAGGACATGACAGGCCTAAGATAAGGCCCTGACAGGCGGAGAGGGTGATTCCAGATACGGTCCCGGGTTTGCTTCCCGCTCGATACGAGGGAATTTTATATAGGTTTTGGAAATGTGTGTCACATTCCAATGGTTTGTTTGGAATTGCTGTCGTTTTGTGACTGCTGATAAGGAGAGGATTGTTTCTCGTGTTTAGTTTTTTATTAGTACCTACCTAACACGATTGAACATCATTTTTAACGTAGTATTTGGAGCTAGGGCACTCAAAGAACATCAAACCATGCCTCCAGCATAACTGCCGGCATAAGCGAACTCTCAGTTCTACGAGCTGGCACACTATTCGTGGTCAGTACGAAGTCCTAAGAAATACGCATAGACAGAGGCTAACAGTAAATACACATACCATCACGACTTTATTCCAAACGGGGTAGTCAGAGGCAAGTGACTGTCGTCATGGTGAACGAAACACTCAGAAGCCCACTTTTTACCAATGGTATTAGAACCCTACGTTGTAGGTGGAGAGCCTTCCGCCTTTATCCGGGTTGATTTGGTTTTTTATCGAAGTTTATTCGATGTCCATCACCGGTGAGTAAGTCGGATATTTAACAGTGAACACAAAGATTTTGGTTCTGGCCAGATTTGAACTCTGGACCACACGATCCAGGTTCTGAGTTCGGGTGCTGAACCACTAGGCCACGACGCTCTCACAGCTCGACGCTGACAGTAAATAACAAATAAAAAAACTAAATGTCCATCTTATTTCAAATTAAGCAGGGGGATCGTCGACTTACGACCTTCCACTCTTACGGCAGCCCAAGTCACTAATTTTCAAGTGAGATAATGTGCTCTAATCAATACCTAATATAAAAATATTTTGTTGACTGATGTCAACGCACACCCGCAATTATTGGGCGCAGAAAGCTATTTGATACGTAGGTTTCTTGGAGAGTGCAGAGGAGCACTAAAAGAAGATTTCCGTTCATCCCTACGAGAACGGTTAAAAACGAGTACAGGTGTACGAAAGTTAGTAATTTTTATAAGTATACATATTCAAGCAACCAAGTTTCCATGAGTCTGCGGACTTAAGATACAGTCTCCAACTTAGCCTAGGTGTAAAATCAAATATTGTCCTTGATAGTAACTAAGTACTACCGAAGTTGCCGTTTGACTTGCGAGGATATTAATGGAGCCGTTAAAGGTACACAACAGGCAAGTTAAGAATAACTGTTATCTTAAAGTTCAACTCAGTTTCTTCAAGGGGAACTTAAATAGCTGATATGATTCAGTTTCAGATTATTTATTGCTTGCCACAGTATTCAATAAATCTTAAACTAAGTTAAGTGCTTGTGACGCCCTGTTAAGGCATTGCAGTATTTGGAGGGTACAATTTTATTCAGTGCGCCCTTAAAATTATAATAAAACAAAAACAAGGATTGTTATTTTTAAGAAATAAAAAGAACAAGTTGTTTTTCCTCATCCATTAACAAGATACACTTTTAGGTCATAGTAGCATTTAGTAATCAGATGTTTTTTAAACTTAAGAATAAATGGTTTGATATCTTGAATTTCTCTAATTTCATTCCGGGAGTCTATTATAAATCTTGATAGCCTTGGAATGTAGGCCTAATGAAAGTAGTTTAATTGTTGTAGATTGGCCTTTCAGTCAGTTAACTCCTCTATTGTTTCTCTTCAAGTGAGCGTTTTTACAAGTCTGCATGTTTTCGTACCAATTTACTACATTCCAAAATATACAAAGAGGTCAAAGTTAGTATGGCAATTGAAATAAGGTCTGCATGAATCCATTTGATCAATGTTGGTAAGTATTCTAAAACATTTTTTCTGTAAAATAAAGACGCTGTTTACCTCAGTACAGATTCCCCATAAAATAATTTCATAGGTAAGTCTAGAATGTACGACAGAGTAAGAAGAGAGTGCAGTAGTAAAGTTTGTATCCTTTTGTAAGTTTTAAAGTGCATAAGTAAATGACGGCAACTTACTGTTTAATTTTTGAATTAAGCCTTCCAATTTAAATGTGAGTCTATTTCAATAGCCAAAACTGTTGCAGATTTTACAATATCCAACTCTGAATCGTTGTATGAATATGATATTAACAATGGAGATTTTAATTTCAAGTTATTTTGAGTCAGCCGATCATTAATTTTATTTAAGTGGAACTGAGTTTATTTTTCAATTCGGTGGTTTCTGTACAAGATAACATGAGATGTCAGCTGCGAAAAGCACGCAACATTAATCTATCTCTTTAGGTAGGCTATTTATATAGACCTGAAACAAAAATCCTCCTAATACGTTACCTTGCGGTATAGAGCCCTTAAGTAGAGTCGCAGAGGATCTGATTTTCTGAATTCACGGGTTGTCATGTTGACATTTTCAATTTCTAGTAGTTGCCAGCGACCTTCAAGAAAAGATTCGAACCAGTTAAGGGTTATTCCCCCTATACCAGATGCGTAGAGTTTTTGCAAAATAATGTCGTAACTAACTCGAACATAGGCCTTACTCATATCGAGCCACAACCCCACAGCGTATTTCTGTTGATCTATAATTTCTCATATACATTTAACATATTTATATACTGGCAACGACGTAGATGAGTTCTTTCGAAAACCATATTGACAGCAACTAAACATTTTAAATGTTTCATAGAATGAGTAGACTCGGGTCACCATTGCAGTTTCAAATATTTTTGAAGAAGTGGGCAATAGCGCGATTGGACGATAAATATTTGGGTCCATCTTGTCTCCTTTTTTATAGACGGGTTTTATTAATGAGACTTTTAAAGCGTGTTTAAGGTAGAATTTCAAACGTTAGATGGTCTGGTAAAACGGAACTGGGATCCAAAATCATTAGACAATGAACCAATGACATTAAACTTGTGTTGCGCGCGTCCATAGGCGGTAACCGCTCACCATCATACGGTACGTTTTTTTTATCACTGACGCGATACTTATGACTAAATATTACAATGAAAATTACTCAAGAACCTGAACCCTCTAACATTGCGATAACGGGTCATTTCCATAACTAAACATCATATGGTAAACACCTCGACTGCTAACTTGTTAGAATAAGTCAAATGCTCCTGGGTTCGTATCCTAGGTCGGAAATGTTGACAAAATTATCGCAAATTTTCTCTATCTGTAGCGCGTCATATTTAGTATGTTTATCAGTCTCGTCCCAAATCTAGAAAGATAAGCAAAGTGGAGGCCATAACATGTTGATGCTGTCCTGTCACAAGTCAGTAGAAATGAAAAGGATGCATGTGATGTCTCCCAACTTCGATTTTCGTTTCCAGATTCGTTCGTCTGATATGCATAGTACAAGCTCTGCTTAGTTCGGGGTCAGATGATGTTGATGAAATTTGTCCCAGATATAACTGATAGCTGACACCGGCTTCAATTGAGAGCTATTAGGGCGACCTTGTAGCGCCAGATGTGGCCGGTGGCCCGTCTTGCGGCGACGTCACGGGGCTTGTAATATCTTAAGTGATAAATTGCAATAAGTGAACTGTGTACAGCTCAGATGTTTCGATTTGGCGTAATAGCATCGAGATCAGTATGTCGTAAACGGCGGTCGTTGCGTTCAGAAAGTATGGCATTTTTGGTTTCATTTTAAATCACTAGTGGCGCTGTGCCGAAATCCCGTACAAAAACGTCAACGCTCTGGTTACGCGGACGCTAGCGCCTGTTATCGGTGTGAACTCATTGTAGACATACACAGGTCAGCCTCAATCACGGCACAGGGGCCCTAATCCGGTACAAAATTACGAAGTTTCGTAAAATTTTAAAGTATTCCGAAAATATGTTGCTGAATTGATTATATCTATTACTTTCTTCACACACTAACATACAAATACACACGCACACACACACTCTCAAACACTTTCAAACTTTTTGTTTGTTAAGACTTTGTTTAAAAAATGTTATCTCAAATCGTTTCTTAATTCCCGTATCTGTCATTAAATTAAGCTGTCATTAAATGTTTTTAAAATAAGGTCAATAAGTTTTGACAACTTAGCTAAGGAAGAGTGGCTACCTCTGACACAGGTGCTTATGTACTTAATAGAGGAAGTCAACACCCAAATTGTAAACCTAAACTGAACAGAATAAACATATTTTTTAAATATTTACTTTAGAAGGGTAAAACGTACACAAAAACTATATTGGTCAACACCAATAAAATTTCATATTCTACATAGTCAGACACTAATAAATGATACTAGTGTCGGCAGGTCTCAAAAAAAAAAGACTAAATATCCTTGTGTACAAGCACTCCCAGACCTGAGGCAATTCAGAAAAGTACGTTACCTAATTGACCCTATCACGACTCAAACCCTAGTAAACTATGCAAGTGAAGCCGATAAACTGTGTTCCTGCTGGTGAGGTCAACAGAGGCCATTGTGGAGCTGGGAAACTCGCCGTTTTGTCCTGCTGACTTAATAAAAAATCCTTATACCTATCCTTACTGGGAGGGCGACACCTGAGCGACACATCCGGTATTGCACGTTAACACATGTTCCTGCTAAGTTTCACAGAATTAAAACAGATTTTTTTAAACTAACTGGCCAAATAAACCAATAAAAAGCGTATTTCTAATAGACCAAAGGGCAAAGTGGAATTAATATTTGGAAATCAAAAAATAAAAGAAGATGGCCGGATATGCCCCCAAGTTCAGGCAAAAGTGGCTGCCTCTAAGTGCCGAAAGGCCTAAACGCCGACCCACTAATGCCCCGCAAGTACATTATACAAGCCCTTGCTGAAAGTTAATGCCCACCGAAGGGACAAATGGGAAGGATCAAAGGACCGACATGTAAAATGTATGACAAGACATTTTACATTAATATGAAAGCAAAAGGTTGTTTATTTACTGCCTGGTTGGAAATATGAATAGTAAATAAAACGAAATATTTTTCATTTTTCATGTGTAATGTCCTGTAACTCAAATTTAGATTTTCGAAGATGATTCCTTCACAAATGAAGCCAAACATTTTTTAATCATGCGTCCTTAGGCATGCGTTTTTAATGATTTTATTCGTTTCAAGTAGTTAGTTCTTCTTGACTTGTAACCAGAGCTTCAATACTTCGCTAAGGCCTGTTTTGTCACTTTCTGCAATGAAGAAACCAATCAGCTCTCAAAGTATACGCCCATTGTAAAGAATCGCATGGTCAAGAATATTCTTAGAAAATCTGAGACTCTTTGGTCAAAACATCGTTGAAGATCAGGGGGGCTAGCCAAGAGCAACACGCCACGACGATTTCTATTGTAGAAATCGTCGTGGCGTCTTGCTCTTGGCTAGCCTCCCAGACGAAGCTCATTGTGAAGTTTATTTATCTTTATAAACATAGTAGCAGCTGCCACATAGTGGTCCGAATTTTGTTTGAGTGTAAAATATCTAACTATTCCTGCAACTTGCCCGAAGGAAGGGTCGTTTTCCTTACACAGTACTCTCACCTCCTCGTTATAGGTTTAAGCGATGATAAATTGGTAGTTTACTTGTGAAAATCAGTTGGTATTGGGATATAACCGCTATCTAATTCGTTATTGTAATAACTTGTTTATGTTTTTTTTCATTTATTCTCAAAATAAAAAGTAGTTACATACATTTCAGTTGTTTTACACTTTTCGATGGCGGGTATAGTTCATCATCATTCTTGATCTGCGACGACCAATAGTATCGGTTGATTCGGTCACTGTTTATTTTATCACGACTAGCCTTAATTGAATTCAATAGAATCATAGAACACGCTTTGCAATTTGTACTATTTCCCTCATTTTGTCTCATTTCAAAATCTCTATCCCACACACAAATAATATCCTTGTTTCCCCATGTTGTCTGCAAAAACTTTCACACACAATTTCCTTCCGTTTTCACGCAATTCCGTAAAATGCAATCGGATCCCCATATAAAGTTTTTATTCCTCTAAATCCCTTTAGCCCGAGTTTCGCATAACCGGAGCCTTCTAATATACAATTTAAATTTTGTCCCAAACTTGTAAATATAAGCGAAGTTATGTACTTGTATCAGACCCTTTAGTTTTTACAGTTATTTGATCTAAATACGTTTGAAGAGTGTTGTGTGGTTACCATGACTCGGAATAGATGTTTTAAAAAATGATTTTAGCTTTTTACTCTAATTTATGACCACTATAAAGATATCATATAAAGGCATTGCTATTCTTATTTATTTTGGTCAAGAAAATACCACTGCTATTCCTATACTATGTCGCTGGCAGCGACGTCATACATAGGTCACGTCATGATGCGAGTACACTGCCGTTTCGTCCGCGCGAAGAATATTACGCGCAGGGAAAGCGCTGAATGCCTAGTTCTGCAGGAACACCTGGCCTTAACGCATCGTGGTCTTGCCTATTCCGCCGAAGGTCGTGAGTTAGAATCACACTCAGAACAAGCATTACTGTGACGCAGATTTGTGTTTGTTCTGTCTTTGCTGATCAATGAAGTCATCGCAGCAATAAATAGGTATTAGCTTGATCACCACGTCCGCTAAATGCGGATTGGTGAACCCAGGCTATGATGCGAAAAATCTGAAAATAGACTTTTTTATTACGTTGAATACGGTAAGTGTATGTAGAAATGTTTGAATCTGATGTATGTAAATAACGCTGAGAGAACTATAAAGCTATACTTTGTTGACAAGATGTTTATTTTACTCTCCCCTAGATCAGAATAATTTTAATTAACAATTCCTAATATTATATAGTTAATATGCTGGTCAGTTTACAATTTTACCCGGTTCAGCACAGACCCTGTGACGACGATACAGGCCAGATTACCGATTTATTGGGGGTTAAGGTTATCGGAGGGTTGTTATGTCGGTGCCAGATTTTAGGGTGGTTATTTACTGTGGAATGAATTTGGTAAACGATATGGGTAATTTTGTGTGCATAAATTCACGGATTTTTGAGTCAATTATTAGAGCAACCAGTCCTTTTTATTTATGGTTTTGCATGTTTATATTTAGATGCTAATGGCAATATTTCAATTTGGCAATTAATTTTTATCACTAGACCTATTTAAAACCTGCAACGAATGAACGCATTTATTTTTTCTTTACCCAATTTCTCCATATCCATAATCATGTCCCCTTCCCCTTTGGTTTACTTGTAACCATATAGTCGTACGTATTTACCTACGTTATTAGGTAACAAGTCCGCAAATCCTTCTCCGAAGGCTGCACAGTTCTCGACAGCGTTTGGAAAGTGTCATTAGTTAAAATTACTGAACTCCAGATATCGCTCCCTGGGAAGCAGTTGACTAACTTTCAGGAAGGGCCCTGGTTCACCCTTTAGTTGAGGTGCAATATCACAAGCGATAGCGGTTATGGACGCGTTACACACATTTGGGTTAGGAATAAAATTAGCCAAACTATTCATAAGTTTCGGGATATTGTTTCAGTGGCCAATCAAGATACTTGTGATATGGCTAATGGAAAAATGCTTTTACTCCATTGACGATTTCTTTAAAAAACTAAGCTAATAAAGAGCGCATTACAAATTATATAAATAATAAGGACAGTTGATGTATTTTATAGAATAAATGGAATAATAAGAATTAATATTGACATAGCAGCGACCTCATAGTTTAATAAAATTTGTGCATGCTATGAACATATAGCTTTAGAGTAGGCATAAGAGCTAATATTATTATAATAACACCCACAAATTGTGATTTGTAACCCTATTTATAGCAAATAAAGTATTTAATTTGATTTTGATTTGATATGAGATTGATAGACATACCTAAATATTTTGAAATACATTCGTGTGTACACAGTGTAGAACGAAAAGTAGAGTAACTGTTGAAGTATCAGTACGTCTACCACGAGTTGCCATTTTAAATTTACGTTATTGTTCGCGTATAAAATTGTATTCGGATTTGACATGACGTGACATGACAATGTCAAATCCCAATACAATTTTTTTAGCATCTACCTTAGGCTGAGAGTCGTAGATTGGATCCCTACCCAAGCGATCATGTCGTTGGTTGTTTGTTGCGTATCTAGGTGTGTCATAAGAGTATATTAAGGTTTGTAATTATTTTTTAAGTATGGTCATAAGTCTGACCCCTATTAGTACTGCGTCTGCTTAGTCTGAAGTCAAAAGATCCTGGTATAAGCCGTTCAAGATATTACATCCACACTTTTGAAGCTTTGCTCGCTGTATCTGTCAACTTAATCCCTACGGGCTATATCATTATTCTAAATATGGATGCAGCGGAGACGTAAGAACAATATTTTAATTATTCCTGACTGCCGCGCCGAAGTTGGCCTATTACAGTAATTATTAAGTCACGGTCACCACTCGCTTGCATTAGTTCAGGATGTTCTCCTGTGCATTATTTAATCCAAATAATGTTATACTCTAGAGCCTAGTGAAGCCTAGTGCGGTATCTATTAGCGACCCCTAAGTCATTATACGAGTACATATGCATCTCTAATTTCAGTCATAAGATGCTTTACATTTAATGACTAATGATACATGTGATCAGCTTTTCTTTTGAATAGGGAGTAAGAGTAGTGGTAAGAGCGCTGTTTGTAAGTAAAAGATCTCTGTTTTGGATGGGAGAAAGTGACTGAAGATATCATTTGTGGAAGAAGTTGAAATACTGATTGCGCTTTTATGAATAAGAAAGGTGCTTCATGCATTAGTGTATAAAATAACAGTGTTTTAAGGGGCCGTAGCAACACGCATTTATAAGTTTCGACTCGCAACCTAAAAAATTATGGCAATGACGTAAAATTTAATTTGAATTTGGCGTATGTCATTTTGATCTTTTTTCGTGTGATGTAGTTGGCTATTTGTTTGTATCTACTCGTTCTTTTGGTTGTGTTGTGATGTTTTTTTAAACTCCATATTGTTGAATGCTTTCCATCTTTACTTTTTTAAAAGGTTTCAGAGATTTTCCTAATAAACCAAATTAGTACTCACAGTTAACCTATACCACGTTGAAGTTCCAAGTGGCATTACCTGAGACAAAGACACTGTTAACCCCCAGCTGGGCACAATAAACTAAACCAATCTGCATGCAAATAAATCGCCGATTGAAACTCTGAGACAGACCGATTTAATTTGTATAATTCACGGCAACAGTGCCGAGATGGGATTATGTCGCGTTATGTCGAATGATTTTGTCTAAATCCAATTGTTTTGTTTCAGATAGATGACGCGGATCTGTGAGTATTGATTAGTACATTTTGTTTGTTTTTTATTTTAAAGGGTGAGGCAATTTGTTTCTACAATTTACCGTCAAGGATGAAAAATCTGTCTCATAAACTACAAGCGACCCGCAGCGGCTTCGCACGGGTGCTTATACATTATTGCAATTTTCATAGGTATCTCATGTTTTCGAATTTCGAAAGTTAACCATTTTCTCAATGTTTGACAGAAAACTACCAAAAACCTGATACCCCCCTCTTTCTACCACCGGGCCACCCCCATTAATTAAAAAAAGGGCAACTGATATTTTAAACTGTTATTTAAAAAAAAATAGCATAGCAATAGTAATTATGATCAGTTGAAAAAAATTATGAGCGGTTATTTCATTCTAGAATTTCAGTACTAAAAATGCGAAAGCAGTGTAATAAATGAATGGCCAGTAAAAATGATGGAATAAGCAGTTAGATAAATACTTCGGCAGTTCACAGGTTGCGGAAACACCCGAACCCAGACCGATTGAAAAGAGAGGTAAATCATAGCTAAAAAAACTATTATTTTCACTAAAACATTATATCTAAACTAAAATGTAGGGAATTAAATTATGGAAAGAACGTATGAAGCCTAAATACTGTCCAACTGGTGGGTAAAGGACTCTTTCATTGAAATCAAGTCATCGCTAGAATGAATAGGTCTGGCTTAAATTATAATTCCATTACGATATAAATATTAGCAAAATATTGCTCAGTGGTCACTGGAGACGCCAAATTTTAACCAAAGAAGCAGATGAATCAAACTAAACTCGAGGAGTTTTATAAATTCTCGTTAAGTAAATTTAGGAATCCCAAAAACATTATGAACTCCAGCAAGCTCGGACTAAGTTGTTTAATTTTCTGTACCGCAAAAACCGTGTCGTTGAAGCAATTTCCAACCGGACGTTTCTTATAAATTGTTTACCTCCGAAAATGCGCTGAATTTCCTCGGTTTCATGAAAAATGTGCCCCGACTTTGTCTCAGCAGTCGCCGGTTGTGTTCAGGAATATTACTACTTCACGGTTAATTATGTAACCTACTACGAAGTACCTCCAAACGTTTTCTGGCGAAGTACATATATTCATCAAATAAATTGGTGACAGGGCAACTTGCACTATGGGTGTCTGCCAGACACTCATACAAAACAAACACAAAGGTTCATCATATTAATGTGTGCCCTGGGTAGGAATCGAGCACACGGCCTTTCTCGCTATAGGTAGGGACTCTAACCATTGAATCAACGGCCCAGGCTGCAGTAGGCGATAGGCAGTTTATTAATTTAATGTTAATAGCATATTAACATAATGTTAATTAATAGCAGTATTTTACTCTGATGACTATATATAGAAATATCTGCAACTGTTGCCTATTTACGTAATAAACCCTACCCCTTTGATCTACTATGCCCATTATTACTCTTAAAGGGTTCCAAATCTCCTAATATTCCCCAAGACATTTGAAACTCAAAGAAGGATCCCATCCATCTCAGTTGACTCTTCAATCTTCAACCTCGTTACTGCCGCATTTACTGCTGGCATTAAAATTGTTATGGTCACTAAACAAGAGGCAGTTTCCAAGTTTCTAGGGCAGCACCTTTTGAAGTGCTTCAAGCTCACACTTTGACCATTAAAAGTCAATATAATGATAGGTACTCTACTGAGGATGAAAGTAAAAACTTCAGTTTGATTTTAATGATACAGTAGTTAAACTGAGTATTATATTTAACGCCTCGGTGACCGTGTGGTAAGGCCTGGAATCCAGGAAAGCCAGGTCAGAAAGTTATATCGTAGTCATATGGAGATATTTAGGCAATCACAGTGATACCCATCAATTGTAACGATATCTTGATTTTAATGATGGCTGCCTTCGTCCAGCAATAGACATCTATATAAGGAGTTCCCAACTTTGAGTAACGTATCTGAATGTTGGGGTTTTAATAAATCTTAAGCCAAAGTCCCGGCTGCAGCGTGCAGTTCTCACATCTCAAGAACATCGGTACTAACCAACCTAATGGCCGCCCAATCAGCATCTACAAGACAACAAATCCGACTCAAAATCCCTTAACCCCCTGCATTAATCAAGGAGACGATAACCGCAGCGTGCAGTGAATGGTCGCACTTAAATAATTTAAGTGGTGCAGAACTTGGGCCATAAAGATGGGACCAAGTCCGCGGACATTTTTCATTAGGGCGAAGAAACTCGGGCCATTTTCGCGGTAAACAATTATAAGACGTGTCCGGTGGATAATTGCTGGAGACTAATGTTACGGCTTTGTTTGGAACTGGGAACAATAATTAGTGGTGAATATTAGTTATAGGAGTGGGTTTGAGTGTATATTTTAGTTTCGGGATTAAATCTTTTACACTCTGAAACAAATTATAAGCTACGTCGCCGTGGACTGCACAGCGAAAGTTAGTTCATCTAACAATGCAGTGCATTGTAAGATCTAAAAAAACAGATATGTTCGCAAGATCCTTGAGGTGCTTATTGCGCATCAAGATCATCATCATCATCGTAGGCAGCTGCAAGTCGTCCACCGCTTCGCATAGATTTCCAGGGGTTACCGCTTTAGGACAAGCTCTTGTTACCAAATATTGGGGCATAATAGGCTTTGCCCTTCTGGGAGGTCCCACGCTACGTTTCATGACGTGCTTCAGGGATTTTTTACCCATGACAGTGCTCATTAATAAATCGATGCAAATTCTTTCATACACACATGTATGATATAAATTGCATCGGTAAGTTTGCGCCTAGTTTCTGTTTCACCTGATTTCAGTGACGACGACGAAAAATGGGTAAAATCCCATTCATACCATCAGGCTCAAAAAACAGGCTCTTGAAGACAATTGCCAAAAATGTGGATGAAGGATTATTTGGAGTCGTAGGCAAGGTATAATTTATTTTTTGTTGAATAATCCTACTTATGGCTCTTATCTACGAGGATCTCTTGCAAAAAGCCTCTCTAAATACAAGCACAAAAAAAAGTATCTTAAAAAAATCGCAGGTTTGCTATTATCATCGCTCGCAGAAGAAAGCGTATTTTCATTTACGTGAGCGCATATAAACGTGTTAGTCTTGGCTCTGAGCTGAATCATAGTATAGGGCTGCCAGAAAACATAAATAATTCCAACATAGTACAATATAGGTAGAAATATCTTTAACATAAATTCCTAATAAGAAAACTCTTTCTGTAGCCTTATAAGTAGTTCATTAAATATTAGAATTTTACTTTTCTCGGCCCTAACTTCTGCTTCTCAGATAGCAGAGGCTTCTATTTTCAATTACCTTCCCTCATTATCGGGTATTATTTAATTTGATTTTTTAACGTACATACTTAAAAACTGCCCTCATCAGGCAGAGCAGTCACTTTCAGCTCTACTTACTAATATAATCACAGCTTCACGAGGCATCATCAATTTAGGGGGTTTAATATAATAATAATCATAATCATTTATTTACTTACCATAATAAAAATATACAGTGGTAAGGGTACAATGAGAACAGTAAGTACAGTTTGATTATGGTGGGCTGATATCAGATCTAGGCCGGAGCCTGTATCTCAGGATATCAGCCCTCCACCTCTAGAGAATAGTTCAACGGTATCTAATGAAACAAGTATGAGACAATGATTCAAAATTTTCGAAATCTAAGTATTAATTAGTAAATCTTATTTAAAGAAATAAAACTGGAAGTGCCTGCTTGTATATTATTGAATGTGTGGTCGGGTGTGTGTGTGTGCGTGCGTGCGTGTGCGTGCGTGCGTGTGTGTGCGTGCGTGTGTTCGTGAGTGTGTATGTGTGTGCACGAGAGGTTAGTAGGTGCGTGAGAATAATGAGAGCGAGTTGGTATGGCGTTAGGATGGAAAGGAATGTGCGTGATTGTGCATTTCGTTTGAGTAATTTTCATTTCAGTTGAGGTTAGTAACATGGATAAGCTTCTCGGTACCGATGTAGTTTACAGCACGTAACTGGTTCTTTAAAGAAGATTTCAATGTTGCTGTGTTCATTCTGATAATGTTGTATCTATAACTTTGATTGACGTTTTACAAGCTCTGGAGTTAAAACTTTAACCTGGTGAAACTTGGCAACCCTGCCCAGGTCCGTAAATCCACTGGACTCGATTACTTTTCCACATTAATTCCGAGCTCTTCAAATTTTACAACCGTCCTTAGCAATCCGGTTTTATTAAAATACCTTGCATTATATGGGCCCCAGCGAATTGCAGCGAATAAAAATTTAATTCTATCCGCTTACTACGGAGATTTTACGAGCTACGTTTAATTTAGGAATATTTACATAGCTCAAACGGCGTCGGCAATAGAAAAGAAACAAAAGAACTTTATGACGGTCGTATTTTTTCAAAAAAAGTCCCTGTTCCCATCTGATAGTTGAAACGTTTAATTAAAAACCTGTTCCGTAGATAACGCGGCGGATTCACTGGAAAAAATATTATAGTCGGCTTCAAAAAGCTTTTCAAATTAAGCTCGACGCTTATCTGTTTCGGTGCATTTAGTCGTTCTGTAACAGAACAGACGGGTTCCGTTTTTCCATTTTGTTTGTTTTAATTAATTCACATTGCGTTTAGTTTGGAACTGCACATTTATAAAGCCAGGTAAGGTACACTAAATTCCGGCGCAACCGGAAGCTGTTTGGAAGCTAAAAATAAATACGCGAGCAAGTGCGTCGTTGCTGACCAAAAAACGGCCAAGTCAAGCAACGCAATTGGTAAAAATTTAATAAATATAATGAATAAATATTAAAAATGCATATTGTTTTTTCTTATATTTACGCGAACACTACACATTAGGCGGACCCTGGGACCCCACACACCAGTGTGGGTTCACAACTGGGATAGACCGCGCTGATGATGATGACTACACATTGAAATGAAACAACTTTATGGATTCTACTCGCGGAATTTATATTTTTACATTTTCTAACCCGACGTTTCGACTCCTTTACAGCGATCGTGATAACGGGTGATAAAAATGCGCCAAACAACACACCACTTGTCATGGTCTCGAAGTAAGGATGAAGGTGGTAAATATCCTTGTGTTACAAGGTACCAAGGTACAAAGTATTCAAGCCAGGGGCGTCTCCCAGTCGGCCCTACAATTACTAGTCCCTAGTAAGTCTAGGTTTAGGTTCTCTAAATTTAAAATACATACTGTTTTATTCGACAATAACGCTGCAGGCTCTTTTGCAGCTTCACGTTTCATAAGAGAAGCAATATTAAGTCTTTTTTTGCTTGGGATCACACTTTTTTTCTAATCATTTATCAATCCGAGAAGCAAAAGTATTTGCAGCGATTATAATAAAAACTTATGTTAAATATTTTGCTGAAAATGAGTTAAGAAAAAACATCAAGTAACGAAGTATGTGTATAGGTCGGAGCAAGACTTAGATATTGCCAAGTTTAGTATTTCTTTCTTAAAAATAAGCTAAAAACATTTAATTCAAAAAGTGTCCCTTGTTTATCGCTGGTACTCGTAAGTTCCCGGCGATACGTCTAGTTGGGAACTTCCAAGTCTTACGCTCGGATTGAAATTGTTTTTTGTTTTTTTTGTTGCCGCACTCGCGATGCATGTAAGAACTTACAGCTTGAGGTTCAGATTTCGGATTCCGTGGCTGATAATACGGGTTTGAGAATTTACTGCTTTTATTGTTTTGTTTTTGAGATTTCAGTGTGCTTTCCATGATGAGGGAGATTTAATGTCTCAAGACCGGTGTTTTCGCTTAAAAAGCAGTGTTTTACAGTTAAACTGCTTAATGACTAAAAACGGAATCACTGTTTTTTCTATTTTAATGTTTTTTTTTATTTTTCCATACTTGGCGCCTGTCTACATTTGTTATTAAATGACAGAACAGCTGTTCACTAACTGATGTAGTGTTATAATATAATACTGATTTGTTTTTATGAATGAGGTTTAGTCGTTTATTATAAAGCAGGCAGAGAAGTAACCAACCTTCTATATTTCTTAGTTGCTATTTGTGTTTCATTTTTCATTTTCAATTTCTAAATACTGCTCAAACTTCGATGTTTTGGACCGGTTAGTTCATAATTAATTTCCATGTGTAATGTCAATAGTGAAGTAAGAACCACAATGGCATTTCGGTTTCGAACAAAGGAACAACGAGTCCGTTTGAAATGGCGGAAAGTAAACAGCAGACCAGTTATTCGGAACAATATTTTAAATTAATAAAGTCCCCGTCGACAATCGGACCAACTCGCAGTGGTTTTGACGGCTAGTCAAGCTAAGTCCGAGTTGTACGTGTGTTTAATAACGCTGAATTGAAATGTTTAAGTGTTATGAGACAGCAGTCACAAACATTTTAAAAATATAAGCTAATAAACACGTTTACATTAAAATACTCTAACCCTAAAACAAACATGGGTTGTACTATAAGTATCCAAACCTTATCTTAACCCTATATTACAGAACAAACACAAGTCTTCGCCACATAAATTTTGTCCATGGAGCAAATCGAAAACACGACATACCTTCACACAAGAAGGTATATGAACACTTTATCATTGCACTCATACCAATCAATTCAAAGTCACATAGTATTTTATTTATCCACATGTAATTTTTGAAGCACGAAAACCCTGTTGTCTTATTCAAATGTTAGGTTTAGATTTTTTTTGTTTTTTTTTCATTTGAATCGTTACAGTAGTTATTTAACGGTAATGCTCCCCTAATTTCTGTTTCATAGTCCACATCCAAACTAAGAAAAGATAAAACGCCTTCAACAGCTAAACACGTGTACAAATGGTGTAACAGTAAACGAATAAAACAAGCCGAACTAAATAATGCATGAAGTTTAGTTGCGGAAACAAGAAAAGCTATAATTGTTTGGCCCGAGTCTTAGGAGCCGGTAAATTACCTCGAATAGTTGCGATGATAAAAAGGTTTAATACCCCTGTAGTGCTTTGTGGGCTGATGTATGAGCTAACTTTCGTAATGGCTCCTTTGCTCGAATTGTGCCAGAATACGTACGTGCGCGGTTGTACCATATTGTGGGTATATACTTACTGAAAACGTGTAGCGACATGTAATATCTGTTGAACTTTTTGCTTTTGCGAGAGAGTAGAAAGTTCTCAAATGACAATCATTGAATGTCTTACGCAGAGTAGGCCGCGTACCTGCAAGGTGGCTGAATGCTTCAGATTTCGGTGCATCTACCACATTTGTTTATATTTATATGTAGTCCAGTAGCAGACACTTCATAGTTACTGATGATGATGTAACTAGAACGGAATATATTGATTTGGAATGAGCTAGAATTCCTCTAATTAATTGGTTACGTAAAGTTAATTGATATGGTTTCGTAACATTTTCTCCACTGCAAGGCCCAGGCACCACTTTCTCTTAAAAATTTCACCACACAAAACACAGAGCCATAATAAAATATGCGCCAGACAACACACCTCTTGTAATGGTCTCGAAGTAGGTATTATTAAATCCCTGTGTTACGAGGTACCCCACAAGGAAACAAGCTAGGGGCGTCTCCCAGCACACCCAGACCCGAGTAAATTCAGAAAAGATCGTTTCCTGAATTGACCCGACCGGGAATCTAACCCGGGACACTACGGAAATCGAGGCGAGAAACCGTGCTACAGCACACTACGCCAATCGTGTCGTCTGACTGACAGAGCCATAATAACCCTTTGTTGTTCAAATTGCTCGAAATAATTAATTTGAAAAGTATTCTGGGTTCAAATAAAAACTCTGGATCTTGTCAGTTTGGAGTCGGCCCGTTCGCCCAATATCCGAAACATTTCCTAAAGTTGGTTACACAGCTATGAACGGATCGGCTTAAAGGCAAAGGAAATAGTCATCCTCGTATTGGGTGCGATTAATGTGCAACATCATTGCAACGTTATGGAGATTGAGCTCTAAAGTGGATCTAGGTAATCTGTTTAAAAACATGCGTTTAAAGTGCAGTTCTTATTCGTTCTCGTTTCGGGCGATAAAGCCTTTGCGAGGTAAACTACAATAAAAGCGCAGCACCGCGCGTAATGGCTGTGTGATTACAATAGCAGAGAGCTTACTTTAGAGCAAAATTTACGAAGTTTCGTGAAAAGGCCAAAAAAAACAAACAACGGTCATGTATATCGATTTCAAATTGCGGTCGTGAGGTCGATATAACGCTGACAAGATCAGAAATACAAAGCATCCACTGCCAACCTTATTTTGAACATAACAAACATACCATCGTGACTTTATCTCAAGCGGGGTAGTCAGAGGCAAGTGACTGTTGCCGTCATGGTGAACGGAACACTTAGAAGCCCACTTTTCACCAATGGTATTAGAACCCAACGTGGTAGGTGGTGAGCGTTCCGTCGTTATCCGGGTTGATTTGGTTTTTTAGCAATGTTTTCCATCACTGGAGAGTTAGTCTGAAAGGGGTTTGAGTGACTTTGTATGGACCTGTGGCGTTTTTTTAATTTTATCACTGTTTTATAGCACCCTGATAAAGAAACTAAGTGGTCAAGCGATATCAGAGTTGAGATATGATGTATTATATTTGGCCCCATTTTCACTAAAATAATAGTTCTGAAATGTTACTTCATGGAGTTAATTTCACCTAACCGCTGTTAAAAAGGATGCATAAATAGGAGAGGATGGTTTTCTTTTTAAGATGTACCTGTTAGGTACATTTTTCTAATAAAATATTATCCAGCAATGCTAGATAATATTTTATTAGAAAAATTAGTTAATTATTAGTAATAATAATAATAATTAATTATTTTAGTTAGATATCCAGAAAGATAATATTGTCTATATGGCAGTAGATGTTAAGTATTTGGCATTAGGAAGTAGAACAGAACACAAGCTATCACGAAAAACGACCTTAACGTCAATTACATCAAAAAGACATTTTCTAATAGTCAATATTTATAGAAGGTATTGGTTCCTAACCGTAGATATTAAAGACATTACATGGAAAGACACCTGAAAGTCTTTTTACCCAAAATACAAGTACAATCATGGCCTAATATTGTACTTGGCCATTGAAAACCCTTTAAAACTAGCCGTTTTAAATCCTAATCGCGTAGCATGTTAATAACCATTATCAAGGAATAATAATAATACATTTTTTCCCTTTTCCTTGGTATGGATTAAATTCAATTGAGTAGTTAGTTTTTTTTTTTTTTTATATATTGCCCGTCAAGATGACCTCACTCCACCTGAAAAATAAAATACCCAATATCTCAGCTCCGATATACTTTAGCTAAAATTATGTGCTCCATAATGAAGTTTGTTGCCCTTGATATGTTCTTTCATAATAATAAGGTTTGGTGAGTGGCTGCGAAATATCAAAAATGAGTTTTATTTTTCATGCCCTTATAACAATAAATAAATAAAAAATAAATAAAAATCTGGAACAATTTAATTTAAACCAAGATCATCTGACCCCAAACTCAACAGAGCTTGCACTAAGGCTGTCAGAGGCTGATAAACATACCTAAATATTACTAAATACATACTTAAATATAAAATAACACCCAGACACATAACAAACACAAACAATAAACACAAAGATGTGGTTTTGGTTTGAACTCGGGACCACACAATCCACGATGCTCTCTTTTGGTACAGATAAAATAGGTTTGAATGCCTAAAAACCAACGTTTAAATCGAAGTATGTGTGTATGTTCTTGGCGCCTAATGCCTGCTCCACACGTCGACAGATGCGTCCGCGGATGCGTCCGCAGACGTGTAGACGGGTAGAATTGTGCGTCAGTGGTTGCGTCTGCCGCCAATCCGTTTGTTGTCGGTTTTTCGGCCCACATCAAAGAGTTTCCAGCGAGATGCCCGAGGTCCGTCCACACGTCTGACGACGCATCAGTCAATACGGAGTTGCGTTCTACTTGCGGTTTTTTTTATCGTTATTGTTAATTTCGTTCGCTAAAACACACTCTCACACTCAAGTAGTAGTTAAAAGTACTATACAAATAAACAGATGCAGCAGCTACAGTCTCAACATCCATTTTTAAAAATGTTGCGACCATGTTCCGTCTGTCGAGAATTAACACAGACTGATGGGCCAACGGACGTGTGGACGGCTCGTGGAGATCCATCTGCGGACGCATCTGCCGACGTCCGCGGACGCATCCGTCGACGTGTGGAGCAGGCATAAGATTAGCGTTACTTTGTGATCAGACGTATGGGTGTAGGCCCACAAATACGAGTGGTGGCGGACGAACGCTCCATGAATTCTGGAGACATCAGTATCATTCGTTTGATGAATGCTTTATACAATTTATATTTTATCAGGGAATTGTTTCGCTAAAACAATGCTGTGGACCGTGGCACAATAAAATACTGCGTTAGCGAAACATTTTAGAAAATTATGGGGCCTTACGTCACATTCGGTCATTGATGATGAAAAATTGTATGTGTTCGTGTAAGTAATAGGAAAAATGTGATCGTAATTTTCTAATAACTATTTATTCAACTAAGAGGTATGAAGAGACGTCGCGCAGTGAAATTAAGGCCAAAGCATCATATTATACAAAAATACATTGTTCTCTTTGACCATGGCATGAACGTGGAAAAATGTGGGTGGAATGATCCTCAATAACACCTTGTGGGCGTGGTGTCATCAAAAGGTGGTCCTAAGATGTTGTGTTACGTTAGCTTGGGTTTTAGATGATTTGACCCATAGAATCTGTCGATCATTGAGAGAGTTCAAAATTGCTGCTTTTGCTCGTATCAAAAGGCTCCATTCTGTTTGCTGGAGACAGTCGATTCAAATCGCAGTTGTAATCACATTCATGGCTTCAACATTCCAGTCCCGATCGACCAGCTGATCAAACGCCGCAAGTGGAATTGGATTGGCCACACCCTCCGAAGAGATCCCGATCACATCCCAAGGCAGGCTCTGGATTGGAATCCCCAAGGAATACGAAAACGTGGCCGCCCCAAACAAACCTGGCGGCGTACAGTAGCGAAAGAGGCGAAAAGGATCGGCAAGACTTGGTGAGGTCAAACGCGAAGCTCGAGGACCGAACGAGATGGCGAAATATTTTGGACGCCCTCTCCCTATCTTGGGGGCATATGACTGTAAGTCAGGTCAAGCCACGCCAAATAGCTTGCTCTTTCACTTCTTTTCACTCCGCAGTTCCGTCCGACGCCGAAAGTAGCGTCAATCGCAACAATCGTAATGGTACCTTTAGTTCCATATGCATATCTTTTCACGCACGTCAACCCCAAATAGTCCACAAATTACGCGGCAATTAGCATAGTTCCTAGCCGCGTTTAAATCATAATGAACAGATAATGTACCGCATTCGGAATGAGCATTCGCCACGCTTGCCACTATTCTGTTTTCATACAGAACAACAATCTGCATAATTTATCTCGCTCGGTATTTTGCATAAATTTAGAAGTTGGAACCATTGTTTCTTCAATTCCTTGCGGTGTTGTAAAATTTGGCGTTTTGCTGCTGTTGTTATCTGAATTGTATTTGAAAAGTTTAAATTGATCTCGTTTTGGGAAACTAATTTGCTAAGCGAATGTGAACTGGTCAACTCGAGTAGTGGATGGAGTAAAGGTCCTTAGTAACAACTGGCTTTTGCCTTCGGCTTCGTCCGTTTTTTCTGTTTCCGTAGGAATTTCGAGGAATCGTCTCTTTGTGCTCCCTTACAATCTCCAAGGAATCTACATGCCAAATTTCAGGTTTCTTCGACCAGCAGTTTCGGCTGTACGTTGCCTGTCAGTCACTTAGTAACTGAGGAGTTTTACCTAAATCTATTGATACTAGCTTTCCGCCCGCGGCTTCGCCCGCGTGAACTTAATTTTTATGACATACAGGATTTTTTCCGACTTCCGATACTTGATTCGCAAAATCCTGTATTAGTTAGCACCTACGTCCTAGAAAGAACCCCTATGCAAAATGTATACACTAATGTATAGAGAACCAGAGGACTGTGCTAGACACATGCTGTTATGCGACAGGAACTGTGGGCCAAGAAGGGTTGAACTGGTTTACCGAAGTTAAAAAGCTGTCTCGCTGAGGACTGAAGACTGAACTGAAGGTGTCTCTCAAATCTACTGCCAGGTCAGAATCAGATTGAAGAATGGTATTTATTAATAATAAAACGAAAAAATGCAAATAAAACTAAGAATCTACTTAGGATTTCTTAAACTGATATATTTTTAGCCATTCAAAAGTTTCTCAACTGTTTATTATATTCACGAACGAAAAGAAAATGCAGAGTCGTAGTCGCTTTAAGATTCACTTGTAGACAGTGACAAATGCTCTCGCTTTACAGCTTACATAACTAGAGATAAACTTTTGTCTAAGTTTTTACTAGTATGTTCGAGTGATAAAAATATGTCTTTTATGTTATTGAGCCTGTCAGTCCAGATGCACATAGAAGAAAAAAGTTTGCCGAGTGAATCAGGATTTGAAACTCTGGTCATATTCAAGTCAGCCTTTGATGAGGTCCCTTGTACTATTCCTGAGATTCTTAGCTCCTCCCGTCTGCCCTTTTTGTTCCATTGTCTTGGCGAAGGGATCTTCCTGTGCCTATTATTAGCAGCCATTGCATGGTTCAAGATTCTGACCAACTGTTTGATCAGTCATTAACACGGGTAAGAGCGTGATATCACGTGAAGGCTCTGATATTAAATATATGCTTAGATAGTGTTGTTCTTGCTCGGCTTACCTTCACTGCTCAAATCTTCACGCAGAGTTAAGAATCGCCCACTAGCATAGCTGCCTTTTTCTGCTTTCTAATAAGTAACTAATTTTGTTGAGAGCTTCGTGGCCCAGAGGTTAAGAGTGGGGGACTCAGATCTTGAATTGTGTGGTTCCGAGTTCCAATCCGACCAGAACCATCTTTGTAATATTGTTGAATGTCAGACTAACTCTCCGGTGATGGAAAAAATCGATAGAAAACCAAAAAAACCGGATAACATCAGGAGACTCACCACCTACCACGATGGATTCTAATACCATTGGTGAAAAGTAGAGTTCTGAGTGTTTCTTTCACCATGACGACGGCAACAGTCACCTGCGTCTGACTACCCCGTTTGGGATGTAGTCGTAATGGTATGAATGTTGAATGGCCATTTACTATTTAGAATAGAATAGAATAGAATAATAATAAATAAATATGCGCCAGACAACACACCTCTTGTAATGGTCTCGAAGTAGGGATTAATATCCCTGTGTTACGAGGTACCTTGCAAGGAAATCAGCCAGGGGCGTCTCTCAGCACACCCAGACCCGAGTCAATTACGAAAAGATCGTTTCCTGATTTGACCCGACCGGGAATCGAACCCGGGACACTAAGGAAATCGAGGCGAGAAACCGTGCTGCAGCGCACTACGCCAATCGTGTCGTCAAAGAATATGTTTATTTTGCTTTAAATGTACATTATTGATGACATTTTTCTTATTCAGTTACACAGCACATTTAGCTAATTCATTCAGCAGGCAAAATTATTTATTGTTTAGTGAAATATTATTAAGAACAATTTAGCAGATACATGTCAACATTATTATCTATATTAAAAACTTAAGCCAAGCAGCATTATTCTAGAGTTAGCAAATAAGATTAGAATTAGTTACTGAGATAATTACATGTCAAGTTAGTCTACATTTTAAGATACAACTAGTCATTTCATCAGCTCTGATATGGAATATTAATTTTTATCTTTGAGCCATTTGCTGAGTGCCTTTTTGTATTTTATATATAATAATAATAATAAATATCCCTGGACATTATTCCACACAGCGCCATCTAGCCCCAAAGTAAGCTAATTAAAGCTTGTGTAATGGGATACTAGACAACGGATAAACATACTTAAATACATTTTCTTTTGTAAATACATACTTATTATACATAGGAGACACCCAGACCAGTACAAACAGACATGTTCATGCACACAAATGTTTGTACTGTGCTGGGATCGAACCCGCGACCTCTGGTGTAGTAGCCAACTTCTTAACCATTACACCAAGTCGGTCGTCTGTGGGATATATGGGAGACCCTTCATGTCGCTTGGTATGGCATTTTAAATTTTTATGCACATTGCGTAGCATTGTCTCTGATACATTGTTGTTTGCGGCAAAATATCATAAACCAATATATCACGGTTTCTCTTACTACGGGGATATATCTCATGTGCCTTTTTGAATCGATAAAGATTTGCTCTAAAAAAATTTCCTATCTCGTATATGTACATGCATGGGAGAGGTATGATACCCAATTTTGTAAAGAGTGACTTACATGACTCGAAAGGGGCCTTCCCGCATATTGCTCTTATGCACTTTTTTTGGGCTATGAATGCGTTATTAAAATTCGTTGAGTTTCCCCACAGCATCAGACCATATATAAGAATAGAGTGCACATATCCATAGTACGCAGCCAGAACAGTTGCAGGTGATGACGTTTGTTGTAATCTTTTGAGCAGGTAGACAAACCGATTCAGTTTATTGGCGATGTACTCAATGTGAATGTGAATGTGATGTGTGTGTGTGTGTGATGTGAATTTAGAAATTAAGGCAATAAAGTTATTCTATTCTATTTTATTCTATTATAGCATTAGCTTCTCTTTAAAACGCCTAGATAAACAAACATAGCGAAACGATATCACAATTACACTTTTCCCAACTCTAGTCTTTGTTCACCCTTCTTATTGTATAAACTCTTCCCGCTTACCCGAATCCATTCCAAAGCTAACAAAAGGTTTTTTAAATACAAACCATCTTGAATCTCATTTACTTCCTAATTCGACGTCTTGGCCTGCTTTTAATTGAAGATTTTAAAGTTAAAATGAAAGGTTTCGTTCCGTTTTGACGCCATTTCGTTCAATCTTAGTTAGCAGCGGCTTTGGATTTTAATATTTGATTAGGTTATATTTTTTTATTCAAAATTGATCTTCCTGCGTCGGTATTTCCAAAGGAATATGACATCGGAGCCTTCAAGAAAAGAGCGTATTCCCATTTAAAAGGCAAGCAACGCATCTGTGACACCTCTGGTGTTGCAGCTGACCACGGGCGGAGGTGATCACTTTCCATCGGGTAACCTTCCAGCTTGTTGGCTCATATTACATGAAAAAAAAACTTAATCATATCAACTCTGTCAGATGTATTTGACTTTTATTTTGGTTAGGACGTCCAATTTTGTAAATTCCTGATTTTGCGTTATCGTGGCGATATCTCTACTGTAAATGCACACTTTGGATGCGCAGCAGTACCTGCTATCGTATTTGACTGTGTGTGTTGAACTTGAAATATGTAATTTAGAAACTACAAACAAATTAAATTTACTGGTTATTTAAACGCGAAGCAACACGCTAATATTAAAATTACAAACTATAATACCGAAAAGAAAATTAGGATCCTATCTCACGATTGTTTTATAACCACAGCCTTTTAAGTATAGAAATATGAATCTATAACAGTTTAGAAAGATTTACCATCAAATAAAGTAAGTCTTACAATCGATTCCCACTTCCCAATCTCAGTTAGATTTTTCCGAGGCGGAAACTTAGCTCAGACCGCAAGAATAAATAACGAAAACCACGGATCACAAATATAAATCTATATAGATAACAAAGGATTGCTTGAAAACCAAGCGTTAGCTTTTTTATGTATAGTGACGCCACACTAGCATGTCAGTGATAGGAATCCACCATGAATACTGTTCATAAAAAGAAGCATACCATACCATCACGACTATATCCCAAATAGGGAACTAGTCAGAGTAAGTGCCGCCAAGGAGAACGGATAATCAGAAGCCCACTTTTCACTAATTTTATTAAAACCCAACTTGGTAGGTGGTGAGCCTTTGGCCGCTATCTGGGTTGATTTGGTTTATAATCGATGTTTTCCAGCACCGGAGAGAAATTCAATTATAAACAAAACGATGGTTCTGGCCAGATTTGAACTCGGTACCACACGACCCACGATCCTTGACGCCTAAAAAGAAGACATCGTTGAGCGTGGAGTGCTTAATATCGTTAAATCAAATGAAAAACCGGCCAAGTGCGAGTCGGACTCGCGCACCGAGGGTTCCTTACAAACCTGTAGCTATATTTATCAAAAATATTTTTATTATATGATGTAACTGAAAATTTACAGTTTTCGCAATTTTCCCTTTATTTGTGCTATAAGACGTTGCTTCGTACCAAATTTCAAGATTCTGAGTTCACGGGAAGTATCCTGTAGGATTTGATTTCCTTGCGAGTGTCGAAAATTTGCGGCATAAACGGCTGTATCTTTTGATTGCGCTGGCTTAGAAGTTTGATTTTTTTACAGCCCCAAGGGACAGTAGACCTGAGTATTTGATATAAATTCCAGCTTGATACATTCACGCGTTCCTGAGAAAAAGGGTCTTGACAGACAGACAGATAGACAGACGGACGGACGGACGAAAAACAAAGTGATCCTATAAGGGTTCCGGTTTTTCCTTTTAGAGGTACGGAACCCTAAAAACAGAATAAAACAAAAAATATGGTCCAAACACACTGTGCAGCGTCAAAAGAAGTGCACGCGAAGTACTTACACTGGTGTCATCTATTTCCATGTATGTCTGTGCCACAGCGTCTACTCGCCAAGAGTCCAGAAGCAGTTCTTCGGAGTTGGTACTTAACAATGGAAGTTGAGATTACGTATGCGGACGGCTGCACTCAACTTTAGGATTCGCTATTGATAGTTTGGGAGTAAGGAAAAGTATTGGAGCCTTTATGTAATGCATTACGGAAGTAACTCTATGCTTACAGGCGGCCCGCGAGCTTGCTTGCCTCCGACGAGGTATTAGTATATAAAAACACATGTGGTTTAGTATCAAACTTACGTATTAGGGTAACGTGTTAGTAATGTAACGTTACAGAGTCGAGAAGAAGAAGTATGTATTTAGAAATATTTAAGTATGTTTATCAGTCTCTGACGCCCATATTACAAGCACTGCTTAGTTTGGGGTCAGATGATCTTGGTGTGCATTGTCCCAGGTATTTATTTATTTAATGATCTCATGAAGTGATGCTCAAAATCGAATCTGGAATTTATAACACAGGCGAGTTTAGCTATGTTAGGGAGGCAGTACTGTGATGTTATACTCAAAACGAATCTGAAACATTACATTACAGGCGAATGCTCCATGTGAGGGAGCACCTTTAGGTTACAATTCACTTTCATAAAGGTGTAAAAAGGACCACTAACCAAAGTCTAATATGTAATATTCCTCTTATAGTCCTCTTATAGTCCTGGGGTTCTTCAAGCGGAACGTAAAAAGGCATTTCTGCAGGCCTTCAAGGTGAGGATGGCCAGCCCAGTGATTCGTTTGAATGACTGGGCTTGTCAACCTCATATCTGGCTGGACCTCACGACCGCTTTCTATCTGGTGGAGTGAGGTCATCTTGACTGGCAATATAAAAAAAAATATCATGTGTAGAATCAAATTTGCAACTGTTATTTAAAACATTTGATTTTGTTCGCCGTACATATTTTTACTTAGTCAATTGTCTTAACTTTTATCGTGGCAAACTGATCAAACGGATTTATGAAAAGTTTAAGATATCGCCGATGTCAATGGTCTCTCAATTGACAAGCGTAAGGAGATTTTATCGAAACGTTTCTTGCACCAAAACTTTTACTACGTTTTATTTAAAACACTATGATCACTTGAGCCTTATTTTTCTTTGTACTTAATGCTGTATGTTTCACGAATTTCTAAGAAAAGCAGATCGTATTAAATTGTCAAAAGCAGGCGCAGTTAACAGGCCGTCATTTATGCAAAGCGCGTATGTTCGCGGTGACGTCACCGCTAGCAAGCATCTTGGATTCGCTCGTTCGTATTCAAATTGTTTTGTTCTCGGGAAAAGTTTCAATATTCAGATAAGTCGACCGCTACTACTGGTTTTAAATTTTTCGAGAAATACTCGGTAAGGCAAACACTGAAAAGTATAGCTTTTTTCGATTTTACTCAATACTCGTAATCTCACGTTTTCGCTTAGAACGACTCTGGATAAGCCTGGATTCGATCCGTTGCCCGAGTAATCTTGATTAATGAATTCTCATACTAAATTAGAATCTGAATGACTTTTGCAACAGATCGTAGTTGAAGCCAAATCACACATAAATTACAATGTTTGTGAAATCAAGTGCACTAGGCGAAAAATTAAAAAAAAATGGTTGCCTGTAAAGTCGGTTTTACGGGCGAAGATTTTACGTGACAACGTCTTTTTCTCGGTAGAATATTTATTGATATGAATATAATTAAATTGCACAATAGGAACAAGGAATTGAATGAAAATAAGAATTGCGGCAGACCGATCATAGTTGAGTGGGAGAGAGACGCAAGGCATTCGGCGGGCCTCTCTCTCGTTCGGTGACTCATCGTAACGTTACCGAGCGTTACACTTTTTCATAAGTGACTCCCAGCCGCAACCTAATTTAAGACGTTGTCACGTCAAAAAATTGTTCTTTTTTTGAAAACCCCAATTATTCGCAGAAGTTCAAAGTTAAAATGCGATTCGAGTTTTCATCGAGTTTTAAATGCAAATAGTACTATCCCGAGAGTTGCGTGACTGTTTCGTTTCAGTGGCATGTCTTGAATTAAATTAATTGGTGTCTATATTTTACTCGCTAAGACGCTCTGAAATATTTATTATGTCGTATTGTACAAATTTGTAAGTTTAGGAAACGTTGGAATTGTTTTATTGGCCTTTCTCCTTTGTTTCGTTCCGGCGTGTTAATGTTTTGTCATAATTTTGGAAGTCTTTACAGTAACTGCCCAGGGAATAAGATTGACTCGTCTGCGATCAATACTTTTAATGCAGACGTGTTTCAGAAGAAGGTTATAACGAATAATTAAGCAACGGCTGCCTCAGAAACGCTTTATGATAGGATCAAAACCCGGAAAAACATAGCTTGATGAACTCTGATATTAATTATGAAATTAGCCTATCAACTGGTCGTATATCCACGCTTCTCAAAGTGGAATTAGGGAACACAAACCCAGACTAGGTTTCAAAAGATGAAGGTAAATACACACTCCCCTACCTGAGATTTATAACTACCATCACCATTCCTACTATTACATGAATGAATATATTTAGGACATCTATATTTGTGCCGTGCTGGTGGCGGCACTTTAAAAGAATACTTTCCACAGCCCCATATCTTCCCATGGGTGTCGTAAGAGGCGACTAAGGGTTTCTTCCAGCAGACCATCTGCTCTTCAGGTGGGAGACTTATGTCGGCCGGTTGTTGTTACCACCATGCAGTTGTGTAAAACCCGCCAAGTGATTCTGACCTATCTCGGTCAGGTCGCGTTCCGGGATCAGCACTGCACAAACCGGTGCCAGGAGGACTGTGATCGTGGCAATTGTTGGACCAGTGGGAGCCCTAGCGGCGGTATTGTGTGTGTAGTGTGTATCGGCCCGCCGACCAGGGAGACCCGTAGAAACGGTGGTGCCGCTGGCCGCCCGCGGCATAGTACAGGGGCCCAAAAGGGGTTAACCACCTCTGGAGGCTGCCCCACCAGGTCGCGCATAATCTCGGGCTCGTCGTGCCGGGTGGTGCCCGGTTCCGGTGGGGCCCGGCGACCACACCCGAGGGGGTACGGGGGCCCTTCCGTCCGGCGGACCGGCCTACACTATTCCACGCAATTAATACCAATGCAGGGCACCACGCTTTGTCTTTCATTGCCTCGATCACAGTCGTCCTTCACGCCCCTCCCATCCTCCAACTTCTATGGCAGTCAGAAGCACGAAAAAACGGCCTACAGCGGCATCCCCATCCCCCACCAACACGCTGTTTGAGGTGGAGTTCGCTAACATCCGCGGACTCCATGCAAACCTCAACGCCGTCCATCAACACCTTGAGACGGCGAGGCCTGCGATGCTCTTTTTGACGGAAACACAGATAGGCCGCCCTGCCGATACGTCATACCTGCACTACCCCGGCTATGTGCTGGAAGAGTCCTTCCAACCTAAAGCCGGTGTATGTCTATTCGTCAGGGCGGACGTCTGCTGTAGCCGTCTCCGCTGCCTAGAAGACCCATCCTTCTCCACTCTCTGGGTGCACGTTGACCTGGGCTCCACAAGCCGGGTCTATGCTGGCCTGTTGCCGCAATGGCAGCGATCCTGCCTTTAGCGCCGGAGGTCGTGGGTTCGATCCCCACCCATGACAAATATTTGTGTGACGAACATTTGTATTTGTTGTGTGTCTGGGTGTTATTATCTATTTAAGTATGTATTTAGAAATATTTAAGTATGTTTATCAGTCTCTGACGCCCATAATACAAGCTCTGCTTAGTTTGGGGTCAGATGATCTTGGTGTGAATTGTCCCAGATATTTATTTATTTATTATTTATGCGTGCATATACCGCTCCCACAAAGGCGACGCTGAGACAACTCGACTCTTCGAGCATCTGAGTCAGGCCGCAGACAACGCTCAGGCGCAGTTCCCAAATGCCGAAATGGTGTTTTTGGGAGACTTCAATGCCCACCATGAGTCCTGGTTAGGCTCATCAAAAACAGACCATGCAGGCCGAACTGCCCATGCGTTTGCTCTCACGCAAGACCTGACAATCGCGAGTGTGCCGCAGCTGTTGAACAAAAACAGGCGGCGTACCGTGCTTGGTCTAGGGCCCAGGCACTCAATGATCATTCAAACCTTGCCTCCCTGAAAGCAGCCTTTAATAAAGCCACCAAGGCCACGAAGAGGGCTTACATTAGAGCAGACGCCCAGCGAATTGCACGTGTTGGCCAAGAACTCATCACGCACCCTACGGGTAGCCGCTCCTACTGGCGACTGGCTAAACACGTGCAATCTAACTTCTGCGTGCCTTCGCTGCCCCCACTGAGATTCCCTGATGGATCGTTGGCTCATCAGCCGCAAGAGAAAGCCGATTTACTGGCTAACCTCTTTGCCGCAAACTCTTGCATCGATGACTGCGGTGCTGCGCCGCCTGATATTCCACAGTGCGGCTCCACAATGCCTGATATTCGTATCAGGCAGTGTGATGTTCGTGCCGAACTGCAGTCACTCGATGTCAGGAAAGCCAGTGGCCCTGATGGAATTCCAGCTGTGGTGCTGAAGAAATGTGCAGCGGAGTTGTCTCCAGTGTTCACTAGCCTGTATCGCCTCTCCTACAATTCGGGTCTTGTGCCGCTGTCTTGGAGGGAGGCGAACGTTCAACCAGTTCCCAAAAAAGGGGACCGGTCTGACCCTGCCAATTACCGTCCAATAGCCGTAACCTCAGTTTTAGCTAAAGTGTTTGAGCGGATCATAAACACGCAGCTCATCCGCTACCTAGAGGATCACTCTCTCATTCACGACCGTCAGTACGGCTTCCGACCAAAACGGTCTACGGGTGATCTTCTAGCGTACGTAACACACATCTGGGGGGAGGCTATGGACAAGCATGGGGAATCTTTGGCCGTCAGCCTTGACATTGCCAAAGCTTTCGACCGTGTATGGCATCGTTCGCTTCTTTCCAAGCTTCCGGCATATGGTCTGCCACCTCGCCTATGCGACTGGGTCGCCGGATTTCTGGAGGGACGTAGAATTCGTGTCCTTTGCGATGGTCAAAAATCACGCTTTCTCCAGATTAATGCCGGAGTGCCGCAGGGCTCCGTCTTGTCGCCGACGTTGTTTCTTCTGCATATCAATGACATGTTATCTCTTGGTAATATTCATTGCTATGCGGATGATAGCACGGTCCACGCGCGATATTTCGAGCGCCCTGGGGCAAAGCAGACTGACATCGAGAAGAAGAGGCGAAGTCTTGTTGTTGAGCTTGACGGAGTGTTGGACCGCATTTCAGAATGGGGTGCATGCAATCTTGTCGAGTTCAATGCCAAGAAAACGCAGGTGTGTGCATTCACAGCAAAGGCGTCGCCTTTCCTTTCCCATCCCACTCTTCAGAGCACCCCACTACCGATTAAGGATAGCCTAAACATCCTTGGCATGGATGTTCGTAGCAACCTAAACCAGCGGGACTACATTGAGAGCGTCATTAGAACTGCATCCCGTAAACTCGGAGTCCTGAACAGAGTGAGACGATTCTTCACGCCTGAGCAGCTCTGTCTCTTGTATAAGACACAAGTTCGCTCGTGTGTGGAATACTGCTCTCATCTCTGGGACGGTTCCGCTAAGTACCTACTCGAAGCTCTTGACAGGTTGCAGCGGCGTGCTATCCGTATTATTGGAAACCCAGAGGCAACTTTGACCCTTGAGCCTCTCCAATTGCGTAGAGACATTGCCAGACTAAGTGTTCTCTATCGCTTCTACAATGGGGAATGCTCTGACGAGTTATTCCAGCTTATCCCACCCTCACCTTTCCACTCCCGTACCACGCGTGCTGGACTACGGCGTCACCCACACACAATTCAACATTTGTTGGCCCGAACTAAAAGGTTCGGTGACTCGTTTCTTTGTCGTACCATCCAGACGTGGAACGCTCTTCCAGCACACGTGTTTCCTTCCTCTTATAGTCCCGGGTTCTTCAAGCGGGGCGTGAAAAGGCATTTCTGCAGGCCTTCAAGGTGAGGATGTTATAAAAATTTGTGAAATTATAAACATGTCCATCTTGATACACTTTTTTTTCTTTATATTGCCCGTCAAGATGACCTCACTCCACCTGATGGAAAGCGGTCGTGTGGTCCAGATATGAGGTTGACAAGCCCAGTCATTCAAACGAATCACTAGGCTGGCCATCCTCACCTTGAAGGCCTGCAGAAATGCCTTTTCACGCCCCGCTTGAAGAACCCGGGACTATAAGAGGAAGGAAACACATGTGCTGGAAGAGCGTTCCACGTCTCACTATGCAAAACTTGCATTTAAGTCCTAGAAGACGGATACGTATGATGAGATTTAATTAAAAACAGATAAACACTCGGACAGAAACAGAACGTCCACACATTTCGTCACTTGATTGAACGTAGGGGGCAGGAAACCACTACACCTACCGTGCCAACCCACCAACCAAAACGTTACAATTTGCATTCTAGCAATCCATCAGCATACAAAGTTGATGTTCTTGTTCATTGTGCTAGGAACTCGTGCTCGCTGGCTATGTAGGTTACTTTACCGTAGAAGTTTCGTCAACCCTCAAATGCCAGGCTGGGGTTAGAAAGGCCCTGTGTAGGGCTGGCTAGGTAATGGTAAAAAAATGATCTGAAAAGGCTTTTTGCAGTTTTTTTTTCTCAATAATAGAAGAAATATCCACCATTAAAAAAATACAATAAACAGTATTTCAATGACTTATTTACTAATGTAAACAAAATAAACTCTAAAGAGCTTAGCTAAGGCTAACACTAGTAATCCCTTATTAACTAGTTGATTCAACGCATCAAAATGAATATCGTTGAGATTACAAAGTACTATTTTTTCTGATTTTACATGGGAAGCCCAAGCTCTAAATATATGCCTCAGGAGCGACCCTAGTATTCAGAAACGGCCTTGTTGGTTTTCGCCTGCTTCTTTAGCCTTGTAAAACTTTTGTGATTTACAAAATAAGTAGCATAAATATCAGGACCTAATCTATATCGTGATCGTTAGATATAGCGCGTGCCTCAAGCCTGAAAACGTTATTCAACCCTAGTGTGCCGTGTCACGCCGTCGTTAACACGAAAACGATTATAGTAATTTGTGGGCAATATCTAGATATGGACGCACGTTTATCGGTTATTTGTGTCCCCGGCGCGGCGGAATAATTAAATAATTTTTAGCCCATCGCTTGCGTGAACCTAATATGACCCAAATGGGCCACTCAATTTGATGGACGCGACATTTAAGGGTTTGTTTTTGTGCATAATTATTTTATTGTTTTTCGGGTTCGAAGTATACGGTGATAAAATTTAACTACTGTTTTTTGTTTTTCAATCGTCACTTGATAGTTACACTACTACTGATTGATAAATAAAAAGGATAAATAGATAGTGTTGTTTAAATGAACCATCCAAAGGTGTTTGTAAAGTTGTAACAGTGTGTGTCAAGATTTTTCGGAAAACATATATAGTTTCGTTTAATCAAGACATTGGATATCGCTACATTTAGTGGGAGAACTGGATAAATATCAACTGTATTATAGCAAAATGTCTTCATAGGTTATAATTACTTAGTTGATTCGTTTATTACTATGATTGATGATTTATTGTGTATGGCTACGATCATTAATCATTGTTATAATGTCTTAATCACATAAAAGCAGGGGGCTGGCAGTACTAATTGAATGGTTAGTTTATTGGGAATACTTCATTATTGGTTAAAACTTTCTTAGGGTCTTAATTGAAGGTGCTGCAATGGAAGTGCTTGGGGGGGGGGGGGGGGGGCTTTGCAGCCTTAGTGTGTGGGGGCTTTGCAGTTAGTATAGTAATGGAACTAAACAGACACACAATTAGCTGTAGTTACTCATCGTAGTTTACTTGAGTCAAACTCACGGTAGACGCACAGGACAACCATGCACGCCTACAAATCATTGGGGGTAATATCATCAAAATCATTATCAAGCAGAACGTCCACCGCCAAACATATGCCTGCTTAATCAATTTCCACAGTTGGGCAATGAATCTTCAACCTTCATGAACTCAACTTTTGTGATTCTCTTTTTATCGATTATGTATAAAATCGATAAGCATGTTCACCAGTGGAAACCACCGCGTCCTAGCAAAAACGTAGTCTATGTTGCCATTCCGCAAAGAATAAGGATTTGAATTGCATTTTTCACTCCATAACTTTTAAATCTTATCACTGAAATTCACTGAAGTGATTATTAAACTGTCTATCGGATTTAATTTTATTCTGTGGTAACATCGCATTAAGTCTGGAAGAGGAACAGCTGTGCGAGGGGTTTAGGCCTGAACGAACGGGAGGGAATGAACGAATGAATGGGAGCGTTTTAAACAACAAAACATCAGTGATTCATTACGACGCTGTTCTTCTAATCACCAGTCGCGCAGTCTCGCTCGATAGCAGAATGAACATGGAAGGGTGGCGTTGTTGATGCGGTATTGCTGTGGCCTTCAATGCGAGTCAGGTTCGCATAATGAGGTGTCACTACATTGTACAGATTTATGGTCATGTTCTATCTATTCTTATTGAAGAGTTTGCGTTTGGCCTCTGTCCGCCTGGTGGTAAGCGATGACGAGGCCGATGGTGGACACGCTTACCCAGAAAATGCCTATTCACTCTGGCCTTGAAGATACCAAGGTAGCAGGTGTGCGGAAACACAGGCGCAGGGAGAGCATTCCACTCCCTAGCGGTGCGGACCAGGAAGGATGCATCAAACTGTGCGGATTTTCTTATAAGGCGTAGGTAAATTCTTTTTTAATAGATATTTAGTACAAACTCAGAAATATAGTGAATTTAGCTTCAGTGGTTTTATTTTATCATAACAGTATTAACGTTCCTTCAATTCTCGCTTTCAGTTAAAAAAAAGCCATTGCTAGAAATCACGTTTTTAGTTCAGGGGGGCTAGCGAAAGGGACCGCTTTTGTCATCCACATACAGTTAACGATTTTAAATGTCGAAATCGTCGTGGCGTGTTGCTCTTGGCTAGCCCCCCAGGAATTTGGGTGGTACAGTACGTCTACTATGAGTTGCCACTTTACATTTACGTTATCGTTCCCATAAAGTATTTCGCCATGTATGCCTATGTTGAGTCGAAATGGAACTAAAAAACGGTACCATCAGATGCTATTGTTACGTAATGGTACCGTTTTTTAGTTACAATTCGACTCAACAGACGCGCTGTACGAAATCCCATACAAATATTTCACGCGAACGATAACGTAAATTTAAAGTGGCAACTCATGGTAAACGTACTGCACTATGCTGACAAATCAGTCAGTCAGTTTCTACTTTTGACTGTCCTGATGCCTTAACCTTAAATAAATAGCTGAGGTCGTGGGTTCGATACCAGTGATGAACGTTCTGTGTCAAAGGCGTTATTCATATCTATGAATAAGTATTCCGAAATGTTTAAGAATGTTTGTTACGAAACCCATGGACCCAAGCAGACTTTAAGGTGCTTCATTCAGGGTCAGTTGATATTGGTGAAAGTAATACCAGATATTTCTTATTTTATTTCCAGTGCTTAGAATTTATTTTTATTCTCCATCGAAAAAAAATCGCTTTTTGTGTAACATTGCCATAAAAAAGCAATACCAATGTGTCTGTCATAGTCATATCCACTCTATTTTATTGGCTCCTGTTTCAAACAAAGGGGGTATTCGAGCGAACCCTCTCGCGAATTGAAACATCAGTGCGCACAATACATTCCGCGATTTGGTGGTTTGCGCGAAAGCGAATAGCTTGAGCGGCGAAGGGTTGAGCGATTGTTGACGCGTAAGATGTTATATGTATGTCGGACGATTTAGCTCAGTAATTTCGAGTTGTTACAAAAATGATGTTGAAATATTAATATGTAATTTGCGTTATGTTTCTGAAGTTGCTATCTTGGGGCTTTTCAAGAGTAGAGGCAATGGCATTTGTTAGACCATGTCATCACTTCAAATCAGTAAGAGATTGTCGTCAGAAGTGTCGCTAAACAACGGCAGCAATAAGTACTGCGAAGGATTTTAAAAAATCGGTCAGTAAGTCTACCACGAGTTGCCACTTTAAAATAACATTATCGTTCGCGAAAAAAAATGTATTTGGATTTGCCATTGTCATGTCATGTCATGTATCATCCCAATATTCCCAATACATTTTTTTTACGCGAACGATAACGTAAATTTAAAGTAGCAACTCGTGGTAGACGTACAGACTTACTTTTAACTACTATTATTTATTTTGCTTCAATCCTCTCTTTCTTCTTTTCGTGTCAGTGGAATATTTTTTTTTGTAAATGTTTAATTTTTTTAACGTACCTCGAACAAAACCTAGCGACTTCCAGCGCAGCATCAGTCGGCATTTGCAGTTCTTCAATATTTCAGGTTGGACACTGACTGCACTCCTCACTGGTGTTACTGGTGTTAGTTACGTAAATCATTAAATTTAAATCATCTGAACTCACATGGCCAATGTCAAACAAATTGGCTCAATCGCAGCATTTGCTTCAAGCAAGTTAGCGATCAAAATTGTTATTTCTTGACCATCAATTTATTTCGAGTGTAAGTGACGAGTTCTTCTTTTAATTTTAAATGTTTGATAGTTTGTGATTGCTTATAAAGTTATAATAACGTCAGGGAAAGCCATCAGTCAGACAGATAGTTCTAGTTTAATCTGTCTCGTGTAGCGGTGCAGCTGCTGCAGTGGCTGGAGCCGCCAGCGTAATCTGCTTGATGAATATCAGTTACGGCTTTACGGTGTTGCCCTCACGAGGTTTAGATATAACTGTTGAGTTAGGTAAAATGATTAAATCCGAAACAGTTTCAGGCATGGTAGAACTTAATTTTGGGTGGAGAACTGAACTGAACTGAACAAATTTATGATAATCAATATATGTATAAATAAAATAGTTCTTATCATAAGTTAACCTTTTATAAGTTATATGTTGTTCCGTACCTTTTAACTTGATGAAATTTAAAGTGGTAGAGTACGTCTACCATGAGTTGCCATTTTCAATTTACGTTATCGTTCGCGTAAAGTATTTGTATGGGATTTCGCCTTACGTCAGATTGCCATCTCCTAGTAACGCCCTAAACCGAGGTTCGTGTCCCCTCTTGGGGCGCCCTTAGGCACGTTACTGAAATCTTAGGGTTGAGAGAACGGTCTTGTTTCTTTATTAGATCGTCAGAATTGCGATTAAAACTGGCATAACCACGTTTAATAAAAAAGCTGAAAAACAATATTTCTAGGGTCAAAATGACCAAATTGAAAGAGTCGATCGCGCGCGCGGTAATGTGGGTAATTCCGAGCGAGTTGAGAGTTAACGGCGAGGTCCAAACAAATGTCGCGCATTCGTCAAGCGCGTTTATTCGCGCGGGTCCATTCGACCTAATGCGTAAGAGGGTTAAAAGCGAAGATGAGAGTCATTTTTTGTGTTATAATTGTGTATTATATTTGTTATTCTGAAATACGTTTACCAATTTGCCCTGCGGCGTGACGAAAGACAGACGAGCCTTAGTGCTTGTTTGGAAAATACAAAATAAAAGTTAGCAATGGAATTTGTAACTAACCATTTCTTTACTATTTTAAATGTACCTAGATAAATTGTAGTTTTATGTTATGTCGTGTTTAATTGTGTCTTGCCTAGCAAGACCCATGTGCATTTTAAAGTACGAAAAGTCGATTTATCACGCTTGCTAAATGCAGACTAAGGCTAAAATCTGAAATTGAAAAGTTCAGGGGCAATGTTACAATCTCTAATAGCCAGTCAGCCAAGTTAATTTCCTAAACTGTCTAGCTCTATCCTAAAAGGCATCTTAGTTTTTCATCATTAGTGACAGGTAGCTGCTCACTGGCTGGAAATGAAAGTTCATATTACGAAATTGCTTGCTACGCTCAGTTCAGGAAACTAACTTGGCTGGCTATAGGAGATTGTAATATGGCCCCAGATCGGAAGTTAAACCCATTCTGCATTTCGACTACACGCCGCGTATTCTACTACAAGGCTTTCCTCTTCTTAACTAACTTATTTAGAAAAAAGATACATTTTGCTTGAAATCGTCTACAAAATCTCTTTCCTTGGTCTTAAAGTAGGTTTTACCTTGTGTTATGAAAACCAGCAACAACGAAGCAAACGCAAGTATTTCGTTAACATTTTTTAATTCAGTCCGCAATTTTCGTAATGGAAATGTCTTTCCTGTATTTCGTTTTGCCGCCTCTGTTCGTTGCTACTCTGCGCTTATAATAAGTCCTGCGAAATATGACTGCTTGTTATTTTTCTTATTATCTCGCCACCTACCGCGTTACGTTCTGCTATGCTGAAGTGGGCTTCTAAGTATTCCGTTAACCACAACGGCAACCAACCTTGCTTCTGACGACCCCAATTAGGTAATTTTTTTTTGATTTTTAATGGTTCAAGTCCAGTTCGATATCTGAGCCGGTAAATTTTTCCAGTTTTCTTATTTTTAGATATGTTAGTAGTGTAACTGTTATTAAATGTACATCCTGTTGACTGCAACATATTATATAGGTAAAGATGAACTTTTTGTTGTGAATCTAAATTTCGAAACCACTTTCGTAGCTGAACGCTACGAATGCTACGGACTACGTTTGTAATGTACGTAGACTACGCTTGTAGTTCGTAGTGATGAGTTTAAAAAACTGTCCCTGCAAATGAAACCTACCTAGGTTACTAAATTTCACTGATAACCGGGCAAATTTTGTTATAATATGCATTTCCGGATTTTAGCTTTTTCCTTTTGTAAAATTATGTATTGTTTGCATAAACTCCTGGACGTCTAGAATTTAGTTGTAGGTTTGTCATACTCGTATATCTCTGGCCATAACCTTCACATAAAATTCTCATTTCTCCAGTAGTATGCTTGTCATTCTTAATTAAAATACAGGACAATGAAGGTTCGTGTCCTTTGTCTTACACGAAAGAACGTAAAAAACGCTAAATGTTAAATAACCCTTTCGCTGCACGCTTCCGCCCTCATTGTTCGCGTCTCAACTTGTTGCATTTTGAATTCTTTTGCTACATTTTGTTATTAAAAAATAAACGTGCATATTGCGAGATACTCCTCCGGATTTTAGTTTATTCCAAGCTTCCATTATTCCCTAGAATTCACTTTCTAGCATCAAGCTCAAGTTTTGTAAAAATACTCATCTGTTTTTGGATTGAATATTGTTATTATTTCTTATTTCATATTTCTTAGAAAGTACTGGAGGCGAAAGAAAATAAGGGAGGTCGACTCAAGCCCAGAATACTTAAGAGTACCAACTTACACAAAATCTTCTTTAGAATGACACTTTAATGAATGGCGTTAAATATACGGTGGAACTGTCGTAATTTTTTAGGGGTTTTTTTTACCAATTGCCAATTGTCTATTAGGCCGGCATCGGTAGCATTTGATGTTCGATTTCCTTATTTTGGATTCCATCACGTAGTGAAATACCCAGACCCTTGATAGCTTGTCAATTCTAGAAATTTAGAGGTGGGAGGTCGTTAAACAGTTACTTACAGGCTCCCCAACTTTGAGTTCACCACATTTTTCACTAGCTTTCCGCCCGCGGCTTCTCCCGCGTGAACTTGATCGTTACATTGCATAGTATGGCCAAATTACAAAAACTCTTTAAAATGTATTCTGATGTATAAGCTGTTGTACTGTAAAGTTTCATCTAAATCCGTTTAGCAGTTTTTTCGTGTAAGAGTAACAAACCTAACCACATACCATGCTTCCTCACAAACTTTAGCATTTTTAAAATTAGTAAGGTTTCGTGTTAAGCAATAATTAACAAAACTCCTAAGTCGTTAGTTTTTGGAACCCTCCTAGAGAACTCAATTGGCTTACAGGTCGGATGGTCATAATGAATATTTTTCCTCATAAGCCTAATTAAAATTCCCTCCTTGAAGGAAGTAGAGGAAACTATTTTAAGGTTGCCATCGTATTTTCCCCTGATAAGATCTCGACATGATTATTTATGCGGACGTTAGGGGAACTAACCCCATCGATGCCTTTTATATGCGGTTTTGGGACACTTGTCAACAGAAGTGTTGACTTTTTTAAATGTCGGCATTGCTTTTTGTTTCTTTTTTCCCTAAGTATGACTTTACCACCATGAAAACTATTAGATATCGGACTTAACATTTAAATACTTAACAAATTATAAGAGTATACTAAAAAAATTAAATATGAGAATGCACCAGCCAGCTTTGGCGTCACATGATAGCCAAGCGTTAAGCTCTTCGAAAACCACTTGTGAGTTATCTAATGTGCATAGTCGGTCTACGTAGTTCTTTGTCATCGACTTAATGTAGACATAGAATATAGGTAAATAACAGATCAATTTATAATTCATAAAATAACTGATGGCCGTCTACGGCCTATAAGCAAAAAGTTCTGAGTGACCATTCGATAGCAAACGCTGCGTGTTACATCTGCAGTGATGGACGACACGGCATGACCAAGTTGGCTATTAGAGGATGAAGGCCTTTAAGCATGTTCATAATGTACGTTTTATAGCAGCGACAAAAGAAGAGACAAAATTAAGCATTTAAAAATAAGGTTTCAGGGCTCTGCCATTAGTAAATCGACTTCGTTTAAGTTCACTTTACATTTACGATTTTTATGAATCAAAATCGTGTTTTCGAAGAAGAAGCCGATAAATAAATTCTTACCCCAGTTTTGTGGCGATCATTTGAAAGCACTTTATTCCACGTACTGAGATCGAGAAATATGTCTTTGCTCTTACAGCCTACGTATTCCCAAGCAGGCTTTTGACCTTTCACATTTCTTTATAAGAACGGACTTGTGTAAATCTTTTATAGGACTTTGTACGTTTTCATATTTGCTGGAATAATAAATGTTAACATTTCTTTATAAAGCGTTATATTGTGGAGCTTTGAGTTCTAGTTCTAGTTCTCGGCTTTGAGTTCTAGCTGCCTTCACGAGTCTTCTAAAGAAAAAAGTTTCATTCATATTTTTAAACTTATGCAGCGACTAATTGGCTCAATTGCTACAGGTCCTGTCATAACCACCGAATACTACAATCATGCGACTTACATTTTAAGTTCTGGGTGTTGGTATCTATTGACGACACGATTGGCGTAGTGCGCTGTAGCACGGTTTCTCGCCTCGATTTCCGTAGTGTCCCGGGTTCGATTCCCGGTCGGGCCAATTCAGGAAACGATCTTTTCTGAATTGACTCGGGTCTGGGTGTGCTGGGAGACGCTCCTGGCTTATTTCCTTGTGTGGTACCTCGTAACACAGGGATATTAATCGCTACTTCGAGACCATTACAAGAGGTGTGTTGTCTGGCGCATATTTATTATTTATTTATTTATTATTAAGGTATTTTATTCAATTAATTTAAGTTTGTTTATCGTGCTCGTACTTGAATATTTAGTAACGTATTATTTTAAAATTTAATTAAAATTAATTGGTACTGACTCGCATGACACTCTCAATTGTACATTTAATTTATTTATTTGTAGTGAGCACTTATGTGCCCGTTTGTACTCAGGCCTGAGAGTTGGATAAGTTTTTCAGTTCATTCGTTAAGTGGGCCGTGAAACAGCAATTTATGGCGCCTTAACGGTGTAGCTGATAGTTGCTTCCATTTAAAAGGGAAACAGGACGCTCTTCAGCAAACACTGCTACAAATCAAGTATTCACTGACATTGTTTTGTTGTAAGGGAAAGGACAGGAAAGAGTTGGTGCTGTTTTTGGTATTTTGTTTATTGTTATTGGACTTATTTTCTTCTTTATACCATAAGACTGGCCTGTTGGCGCAATGGCAGCGATCCTGCCTTTGACGCCGGTGGTCGTGGGTTCGATCCCCACCCATGACAAACATTTATGTTTGTTGTGTGTCTGGGTGTTATTCTCTATTTAAGTATGTATTTAGAAATATTTAAGTATGTTTATCAGTCTTTGACACCCATAATACAAGCTCTGCTTAGTTTGGGGTCAGATGATCTTGGTGTGAATTGTCCCAGATATTTATTATTATTTTTTTTTATAAGAAAAATCTACGAAGTACTATGTTACCATAAAGCTTATTCTCATCAGAATAGGTTTGTGTGAAGCTTTTTGTTGAGGTATCATAATAACAAGTATTCAGCGACAAAATATTTTAAGACTTGTCAATTCAAAGTTAAAATAATTATGTTAACTGAAATGAGTTCGTAATTAGCCGCCATTAATTAAATATCAACAATGGAATATTTGATTATCATTTAACAACGAAATTTTGTCTGAACTGTTCTCTTCATTGAAGAGAATGGTAAGTAAAATAACTAAGAAAAATCTACAGTTTTTTAGACGCGACGCCAATATCGCGATAGAAGGATACCTTCGAATTTGCTATTTTTTAAAAGGCGGTTTCGAACTACAAGCCTGCAATTGAATCGCCTGATGGAAAGGTTACCAGCTTCATTGCGTGTATTCATTTCGTATAGGTATTGAAGCAAATGCTGTAATTAGTCTATCAAATAAATTATATTTCTCGTTTAAGTAGATGATACATCTTCTGATTATAGTGTATTTAGCTATTTAAACTTTGTACCTCCTACTTCTTCGTTACCTACCAGTAAACTTTGCATTACACAGGTTTCTTGAGACTGCTCCCGAGCTGTAAACCGTAGTTTAGAATAAACGACTCAATCCGATTCTAACAATGGGGTTCTCGGAAAAACTAATCTTCGTAATGAGAGCTTGTCCCGTTGTTTTTGTCGGGAATAGGGGATAGAGGGGGAAAGTCGACAATTGTCCTTGGGATAATGAGAGGAATCATCGTGGCGGTGACATGGCGAAATTAAGGCGAAGATACTTGAAAAACATTGAACAAACTTGATTGAAAAGGTCTAATAAAATCTTATAGCTCCATCTTTCATGCGATCTTTTGAAACTTACTAAAAAATTAGTTCATATAGTTTTTGCGACGAGTGTTCATGAGAGTGAATAAAACGAGGTCTAATTAAATTCTACGTTACTAAAGTGAGTTTAGTATGCTCAAGTAAAATACTGTTGAATTCGTACAGTTTCTCAAAGTGTGGTCACGGATTACTTAATAGTTACTATATGACAGATGAATCACATCCACTTCACATTAATGCCTACTTCTTTTGTGTTTACTTTATAAATGTAACGATGTCCATAAAGTTAATAAATGTTTTTCTATTTCTATTTCTATCCATAGAAAAATTTCAATTTTCTTAAACCTAAATGCGTGCTGTCATGTAACAGGCATATATTGCCAGGGCCACCTCTTTCGATATAGATGTCAGTAGTCAGAACTAAAAGTACGTCATCGCGACAGTACAACCACAAAATTCGCGTACAAAGGCTCTACGCGGCTGTTGACAACCAACTGCCAAATGCATCATGGAATACCCGGCGGTTGGAAGGTAATTACCGCGCGCAAGTACATGGAGTGACAGAGGCCTGGTATGGTATGGAATTCCGAGGGGCTGGATTTCTAATCGTCTACGAATTTGTTGCCACTAACCCCTCGTTTAATAAATATTAAAAAGTAATCTAAAATTATCTATACTAATATTATAAAGAGGGATGTTTTTTTTAGTTTTTTTGTTTGTTTGTTTGTATTTAATAGGCTTCAAAACTACTGGACCGATTTTAAAAATTCTTTCACCAATATAAAGCTACATTATCAGGGAGTGACAATGTCTATATGTTTTTTTTTAATGCAGGCTACATTTTGACGGGAAAGACAGTCAACGTGGGCGAAACCGCTGACGGACAGCTAGTTCTATTTATCCATAAGCATTTTCCCACGTTATTCAAGAAAGGGTCCGCGGAGGCATCACTTTGAGAACCACTGGCTCAGTACATCCACTTAACGTGACAGATACGCGTATAATTTCCGTGACACATCCCTCCAAGACGCGAGACTTTTACCTTGTTAGCTCAGAGATGGCGCTAATTAATAGAACGACTTTATGCTGTACGGCACCAAGAACCCGTTAATTATAATGATAGCAAAAGTAGTGTCACATTTTCTATTATGGTAGGTAGCTACTATTAGTCTAGAGATTGATCATATCGTAGATTTTTATCTAATGTTTCACGTGACTTCTGACATAGTGAAGTTTTCACAATAATACAACCAAACCGCTGAAAAATTGAAAACAAATAAATCATTTCAAAATATTGTTTCAAAACTTAACCGCAATTTATGTCATAAATCAACTATAATGACTCGTGAAACATTTAAAGCAGAGGGTCAACCTTTTAACCTTTGATGAAAAAAACACAATGCCATTGTGTCATTCGCCTTTTCACACTGTTAAAATATCGGCTCCTGAATGAAAAAGGTCGTTAATCATTTTTGAACGTAAATTGCGATTTAAATAGCAATTCAGAATTTTGGTAAGAATGCGACGGCAGAAGGCATAAGTGAAATGTATAAGTAAAATACTATTTCTGAATTGGGAATTTATATCTGGGACAAATCACACCAAGATCATCTGAAGCTTACTTCATTGAAATACCTAAGATTTCTCAATTGAACAATCGACTTCTAGTTTCAAGGATTTGTAGGTAACTGTGCCGGATGGTCACGTAGTAAGATTAGGCACACACAGTGTACGTGTATGAGTTCGTATATAAGCTTTAGTAGAATTATAATAAACCAGACTATTACCAACTGTTGTCTCATTTCACTGCCATTCCGTCTGTGGTTATATAGTAATTCTTAAGGTCCAACTGTGTCTTATTGCGTCTCCTCGACAGCACTGCAATAGTGGTGGAGCCCGACGTGATGTCTCGTCGGGGTCCGCAACAGTAACCAAACCTGCTATTTACGCTCTGGGCCCATGTGCACTAGCCACATAGTAAAGCTTAGATTATTATCAAATAACAATGAATACAGTTTTCTTTTTCTTTCTATAAGTACAAAATTAGGAAGACCGTCGTGTGCTCCCTAATTTTCGAACAAATATCACTTCTTGAGTTACCTTCTTAAATAGTTGGTATCAAACGTACAATTGCCTTTTGTTTAAGGACACTAATGTGACATGCATGATACGTCACAACAATGTGACGGCTCTGTTTTACATAACGCGATCCCCGAATCGCTATAGTCTGAGAGCCCATTTTACGACTCCCGTTTACGAATCCCCTCCCCCCTCCGCCCCTGATAAATTAAACGGCACGGCCCTAAATAGAGATGCTAATTTCCGAGCTTCATTATGGCTGCTTGCTCTTTGTCTCGCCCTGGGCATGATTTGTAGGGATCCGAGCGAAGGTCCGCTCGGACAGACTTCTTGAAACTGGGGAATGAATGAGGGGAAATCTTTTGTGTGGGAGAAATTGTTGCGGAGGTACTTGCTCGTGAATGTAAGGAATGGGACACACCTTGGATTAATTCGAAAAAGCGGAAGATGGGTAACTCGCCTCTATCGCGTGGACTGCTTAAATAAAGCATTTCGTTCAGTCACAATATGCGATTGAAAGGACTATACTCTGACGCACGCTTGTCTCGCTTACGCTATGGTCAAAACAAATAGCTTTGTCTCTGTCTTTCAACATCGCACAACGATAAATAGAATCACAGCGGTGTGAGTGTGCGTACATGTAGTTGTGCATCATCCCCGTTTTCAGTTGACAATTTTAAGGACGTGCCGTATATTCCGTTATTCGACTTAATCTGAGGGACACACCGATGTGGTATTTGCTGCTGTGCTTTAGATTGCGCGTGAACTGTAATGTAAGCACGATGTATGTGTTGTGATAAGAATGTTGACTCGACTGGTCCGTTTTGCAAGCTGTAGCAATGGGTATACGACAACTAACATTCAAGTGACACGTTGACGAAGCCGCTAGCGTCGTGACCTCCTATATAACCGTCAACGAGAGGCCCTATTTAAGAAAAAATAATATCTTGGTACGTAAATAAAATATAATCACATTGAGAATAGAGAGAATCAGAATCACAAATCGAAGGATCTGACGTCCGGAAACTAAACCTGGAATAAGTCAAGTTTTATTTTTAGCAATAAACAGTGCCCTGTTTTTCTACACAAACTAGTAAAATTCGACCTGATTATGGAATCCCGCTTGAGTCCCAGGATCAGGTCGATTTTTTCTAGTTTCTATCTTTGTGTAAATCTGGAATCTTCGAACTACGACCACTGGGATTGCTTACCCTGTATCATTCCGCCATGATATCAAGGTAGTAACATAACAATAAACGTAAAAACGAAAACATTACGAATGTCATTGGCTAGTATTAGTAGGTGATATTAAAATATTCAAACCTAAAAAACGTTTATGAATTCCCATTCAGAATAAACAATAATTTGTAAAACGTGTTTCTCCGTTTGCTGGGTGTGACGTGAATATCACAAGTATTTATTTGAAAATATTTACTTATGAATACTAAATCACAAACCTTGATTGTTTCTATAAAATACGCAAACAAGTTTAACTCAACCAGAAACTTGAATCCAGTACTTCTGCATCCTCACAACCCAACCATAACAACTATTTTAATGAAACTCTTTTCCTTTTATGTTTCTCAATAATATTTCAGTTTCATTTTGTCTGTTTCAATCCAAACTCAATCCATCGCGCACCTGTGCCGGCCTAATCCCGTCTGAGTGCAGCTTACCCTGACTGCAACTGCCCTGCTGCACCCGGTAATTACTCACACGATGTGTTCTGAACAAATACAAGAAAATTAAATTATTTCACAAAGGCCATATCCCTTTTAAATTGCTTTGCTGAAGGCAGTTTTTTGATTACCGTCTGCCATCTATTGCTTTAGGTTTAGTAGAGAGGAAATATTTCACCGTTTTCATTTATTTTAAGAAATCAAGAAATCTAGTTAGAGGAAATTGTTACATTGATAAATAAAAAGAAATTAAAAGTATTAGCAAAAACAGTAACAAACGTAATAACAAGAAGACAAAAAATACAGCCATACAGCGGCATCCCGTTTCTACAAATATAATATTTACATTAGGGATGTTACGAATATTTGTATTCGCATTCGCATAAGCGAATGCTTCGCATCATTTTGAAAATTCGCGTCAATATTTGCATTCGCATCGAACGATGCGAATGTTTTGCGAATACTATGGCTCATCTATGAGCCACTCAAAAATCGCCTCGGAAAGGCTGCCAAATTACTTTTCGTTAAATATAATTTACCATTATAAAAATTTGACTACTAAAGATTATGTTATGTATGATTTGATTTGATATGTTTACCTAACTACTTACTGTACCTTTATTACAATTTATATGCATAATTATTAATAAATATTGTGATGACGTAGTTTTCTTTAGTATTATTTGTTATTTTAATGATTTACCTGAATATTCGTATTCGCATTCGCATTCGCGAATGTCGAAAATATGATATTCGTAACATCCCTAATTTACATTAAACAAGGACCTTACTTGGTTTTGATTTGGAAATCAACTCTCATTTATACTAATTTCGATTTTTCGAGATTTGAGAAGTTATCGTCACTGAAACCTTTGAATAAGATGAAAGACATGACTGCCTGTATGATCTTGTAATTTCAGTAGTTACTGTGTGATGGTCAACCTTTGAACTAAACATTTGTTGATTAAGTCCGGTCCTGCGAATGAAGTATGATTCGGACAAAAAGCACATAACGACTAGTTGGGGCTTGGAAATGATATCATATTTTTGATCTGCGTTATTTAAATTCTGAACCGAGAAAAGCTTTACAGATTCAAATTTAATTCAAATAAAGGCTCTTCCAACATATCAGTCTTAACTTGTTATTCTTGCAGTATAAAATTACATTTATTAAATGCACTGTGCGAGATATTTTCGTAATATTTTATTCCAAACACTCGTATTTTCTGCTCCGGCGTGAAATCTTCCCAGACCTTCTTTCAGTAGTAATCAACAAAATTTTCCCTTTCATTTTGTTCGGATCCCTGCTTTCAATTTGTTAAAAAGCTTTTGTATAAAATGCAAATGTCATAGTGGGCATCATGACGAAATATATAAATTTTTTACAGAACTTAATTAGAAAGAGTACCATGGCTAAGATATTATTTTAATCCTATCCTCTAACAATTCCTCAACTCCTTTGTAAAAGTTAAAAAAAATGTGACTAACTCTATGGTTATGGAAATACCAAACCTCCGGAATACCGGTGTGGTACTTGTAGCCCTACCACGATTACTTTAATACCGATCAGCAAATTAGCTATTAAGGGTATATTTCTAATTCACATTTACCCCAGTTGTCCAAAGCTCAAGTTACGCGTAACAGCTTTTACTGACGCATAAAAACGACATATAGACCAAATCGCACCTTAATGTTTAATTTTGATATGTTACTCTAAAGAGTAACGGACACAATATTCCATAAACGTCACCCACACGTGGCACAGCTCAACTAACGGCTAACCCAGATCCGTTTCCGGTCTGAATCAGCTGCTATTTTGGCGGCATCCATGATTTATGGCTCTGCTAAATCTGACTCCTATTGAATGGAAATAGTTTGTGACGTCACAGTTCAGTGGCAATAACCTAACGGTCGTTAACAGATTTAGTGGCCATTTGAATGACCTGACAACTGAGGTATCGTAATGTTAGGCTTTCTTGTTAGGTTGTGTATCAATCATCATTATTATTGACAGTTAAAGATAGACCTACCGATAGATTTCCTAAGTGGATGTGTAGGCAGCCAACACCTTATACTCGTAAAATACTGCGTTATTTTTCAGGTCATTAGCCCTACTTGCGTCGGCGTCAAATTCGAAACATCTTAGACACTGTAAGGGTTCTGAGTCTGACATTACATAACTTCATGCTCACAAATGTATCCTAAACGGGTTAGTCAGAGGCAAACTGACAGTTGCTGTCCTTGTCCTTCGATTCGGAACAAAGTTTCCAACCGACTAACTGTCAGCCAGCGGCTTCGCCCGCGTGGAATATTTCTCCCGTTAAAATATAGCCTAAACATATACCTATGTTACCATAGCCTAAGTTACTCGTGTTACTAGCTTTATATTGATAAAATAATTTTTCAAATCGGTCCCAGTAGTTTCGCAACCAATTTTATACAAACAATCAAAGTAGGGCGGCGAAATTCGACTGCATATTTTACAAAAATGTTACCAAACGGATGTATGTTAAATAAATAGAGTTAAATTTGGTGAATTTATTTCCATAAATCCGGATTTATAAAGATGGCAGGTCAAAGATAAATGATTCCCGATTTCAATAAAACAAAACTTTTCTGTAGTGCAACAAAAAGTGCAAAAACTAAACGGTTTTATTTCCTGTAAGAGTATTCCACTCTACGCAGAAGTTTTCAATTAATGCAATCAATTCTGTTTTCAATTTGTGTTATGGTAAGTTATATTTTAACTGTTTTGACCTAATTAATTAAATCAATACACTTTAATGAACATTTTAAAGCCCTAAACTTGTATTTTGAATGTATTCTAGTGCAAAGTGTAAAAACAAACTGATAAAGAGGCTGTATGGCCATATACTTCTTAGCCTTCCCATTGTTGTCATCGACAGATCGCTCGTGCCGCGTACCGATGCGGCACGAGCCAGCCGCCTAGTAGAAGAAGCACGCGGCCCTACTAACAAACTCGCAGTGCGTCTTTGCATGGGACGTGTATAGGGTGGATGAGACCCATCGAGGGTTCTCATTGCACGTATCATGTAGGACTGAACAAGCCCGTTCGTACGACCGCGACGGGACCCATCGCACGGACGTGGGCCCGTCTGCCGATCCGCGCAATTCTCCGGAACGGAATACTTTGCATGGGACCTTGCAACGCCCGAACATGTATCCCCTTACGTCGGACCAAGTCTGACTGATGTGTAAGCATCAGTGTCCTTGTATTAATTATAAAATGATTAAAAACCAACTATTTAAATTATAACCTCACTACCTTCAATAGCTTTAAAATCTTTTTAACCCTAGCTTTAAAAGAGTTAAAACAATTAACTTTTTTCTTAGTCTAGCGTAGTTCTAAAAACGTCAACCAATTTCTTTTATGTACGCGGCCCGTAAGTAGAGGTCTGAAATTACATGGAAGTTCGCCGTCCTTATTTTTGCTCTTTATAAAATCAGTATAGATTCCGTGAATTTCTTTTAATTTAGTGTATTAGGCCTTTTGTTTTTATGAAGAAAATAATATGGACACTAGGTAGGTATAAGTAGATTTAAAAATACAAGAGAATTACCTAAAATCTACACCGCTCAATGAAACGTGAGCTTCTTAATGTTCCGTTCACCATTACGGCAACCGTCTACCTGTCTCCGAATACTCCATTTGGGATATAGTCGTACTCCATTTGGGATTTATTCGTGATGCATTCCTATCGCTCTAGCACTAACTACTACTTCACTTAGTCTTAGATTACATCTGTTTGAATTTTTTTAAAGAGCAGTGTTATTTCGCGCCATTACTTTTACGCTCGGAGACGGTTTACAGACGGTATATTTTCATACATCCGTCTTCTTTTGCTTCATATAGACTCCCTTTAATCAACTGCAGTGACCTAAATAAGGCAGATTCAATTATATTGGGCAAATTTGGTTAATGTATCAGCTGGTATCTGCCAGTCGCTGTCAAACGTCGGTGCCGTAAAGTTTAACGCTCGCGTTTATAGCTCGCTTGTGGTGAGGCCACTAAATTAGCGATACAGTGATCAGAATTTAGGTTGCAGCTTTAATGTACAAAATTAGTAGTTCAATCAATCGTACACACGAAAACTGGCACTAAGAACAGAAGTGTCAATTGATTTATGTACCTAGTCGCGGTGAATGTTTAAATTTTGCACATGCTGCACATACAATACATACAATTTTTAGTGGTTGGTCCTTGGAGCAGTCAGGAAATAAACCTTGTATTTATTCAAAACAAATCTCGTTTCCATAATAAAAACCATAGTGTCAGTAACTGTAAAGTGTAAAGACTTTCATTTCTCTTCTTTAAAGAAAAGAATGTCTTCAAACCAAATACGTTTATTCAATCGCCTATTTCGCGGCCCCACCGTAACGGACACCCTCATCAATCAATGGCGTCTCGCGCGGACATTGTAAACGGTGCTTAATTTTAGGCGTCTGCCAAATTAACTTTACGGCGAGAGCGACGATATTAGCTTTATTATTGTGCATGTATTTGCAAGATTATTCTGATGATACTTTCTGAGAATGGCGTAATGCCAGGAGCGTTTCATCTAGCTTGGAACTATTAATAGTTTGGGTGATCTGTATATGCTTCATGGGGCCTACCCAAGAGTAAAAAGCTACAAAATTTACATTGGCATAAGCACTTGCCTCATCGGATATGGAAAATTGCTTTTATTGGCCTTCAAATTTTTCCATGTTGCTAATTGCTTTTGGTCAGGCCCAAAATCATTACCAAATCTGGATACCCTTTAAATTTTATGGATCTTCTTATACGTTGTGTAATAAGGTTTCGTTATCAACATCCGCAGCCATAAGACTCCAAAGCGACCGGTTGCAGGGTTTTTTTTTAGCCCGACACGATGACCTCACTCCGCCTAATAGAAAGCGGTCGTGAGGTCCAGATATGAGGCTGACAAGCACAGTTGTGCAAACGAATCACTGAGCGGGCCAGCATCGTCTTGATGTCTTGCAGAAATGCCTTTCCACGCCACGCTTCAAGACCCCGGGACATAAGAGGAAGGAAACAGATGCGCTGGAAGAACATTCCACGTCTGGATGGTACGACAAAGAAACAGAGTCACCGAATCTTTTAGTGTGGGCCAATAGATGCTGGATCGTGTGTGGGTGGCCACGTAGTCCAGCACGCGTGGTGCAGGAGTGGAAGGCTGAGGATGGAATAACTCTGCATCCACCGGGACCTAGGCCGTCCGTCCACCACGGCGGGTGTCCTACGCTGCATTTATGAATACGAGCTAGTTTTTCACCGATCTTTACAATTTTACCTTTATTAATAACTAAAAAAAATAGCACTCCTTTCATCATGTTTTTATTCCTCTTTGACAATGCTAAAACTAACAAGTCCCGTTTACGATGGCTACGAGTATTTGCGTTGCCAGCGCCACCTAGCGGTGTACCGTCACGTGTAATCACCGCTGTGTTTGAGTTTCATTTGTGCCCATGTGGCGGTACATGGATGAGGTAGTTTGTGAAATGTCCAGTTTGAATTGTTACAACAAATCAGCACTTACATTCACACCATCACGACGATAGCCCAAAAAGGCAGTCAGAGGCAAGTTGACTGTTGCCGTCATGGTGAGCGAAACACTCAGAGGCCCACTTTTCACCAAGGGGTAAACCTTCCGCCGTTATCCGCTTTGTTTTATTGCTTTGATTTTTTATCGGTGTTTTCCATCACCGGATAGTTAGTTAGTCGCACATTTAACAATGAACGCAAAGATAATGCTGGGCAGATTTGAACTTGAGACCACACGGGTCCGAGAATTCGGGGTTTGAATTAAGAGTAGATTAAACAAGATTTTGTAAGTGTGGCGAAGGGCTCTATAAGATGATCGCGGGTGACTGGGCTCTTGATTTGTCACCTCCCCTATAGATTACTCACCATGGAAGGATATTTTCGACACTCCACACGCTTGGCAGAAAGTTTGATGAGTTGACGTGCGCAGGAAGCAGCTTCTCGCTGCTCGTCACTTCCAGCGCTAAGTGTACATTGTGGGTAGTAACAATAACATCCAATTGAAAGAAATGCTTACCTATTCACTCTTGAAAAAGACTGAGTGGTTTTTTATTTACCTTAAACTTAAACGCCTGGAAAATTCCCTTTTGTTTTTTGGTTTAATCTAAAAAAACTTGGGCAGGACTTTTTTCTGCTCCTTCCACCTTGCCTGCAAGCTCACCTATTTTTTTGCTATTTATTAGGCGTTTCTTCTAATGTCTGTGTGTATAGTCTCCCTGCGACTCCTGCTGTACTCCAGCTCCGCAAACACAGTAATTGTCGTGATTATTTGCCCTGCTCTACGCTCTGTTATCGACGCCGCGAGTGACGCAGTGCTTTGATAGGAAAAGTTTACTTTTCACTTTTTTACGGCTTTGTAGAGTTTAGTTTGTCTGTCAACGCCATTTTATTAGGAATCAAGTAAGGTTTAGGCTAAAATTATCTGTACCTGTAGTAAAAATATTTTTTGTCGCTTCAAAAATGTCTACGCCACGTAACGTCCATGAGCATAAGTATCACTGTACATTGTACAGCATATACATCATCATCAACATTTCAGCCGAACGACGCCCACTGCTGGGCATAGGCCTCCCCCAAATACAGCATATACGAGTAATTTAAAATAAATAAAGTAGCCGAAGGTTGTGGATCCGATCCCCACCAAAACAGTTTTTGACACTCTCAATACAAGCTTTTCTTTCTAGTTGTAATGTAGAGAATATGATGATCGAATGTATGTATTTATTTACAAACAATTAAATTGTATAATGCTTTTGCTATACAGCAATCAAGATCGCTATTAATGAATCGAGTCTTTAGGTTCAAATGGTAATAATAATTCATACTATTCATTGTTAGATAACTTAATTGTACAACTATCTCAGTCGTGTTTCTGTGACAACAGTAATCCCTAGACACAAGCTTAAGGCGGTAATACACTTAGCTAACGTGGACTTGTTGCCAAATACACTAAACAATAGACGGATCTTTGTCGAAACACACTGAGTCAAAATGCGCATAACATGGTAACGTCGAAACTAACTGACACAATAGGGCTGGCAACATTTGACAACGTTAAAATAAGATTTTTTTGTTAGCTGATGAAAATTGAGTAGTCACTGAAAAGACGGATCTAATCTCATATTCTTCTGGCCTAAGGGAAAGTGCTTCTAATGTCAAGTTGTAAAAGTTAAAAAAATACCTCCGGTCTCTCTGACCTCCAATCAAAAATAAATGTTTTGTAATTATTGACTGAATCAATCTTATTAGTGGGCAAAATGTGCTGAACTTAATAAATAACCTGACCTGACCAGCATAACACTGTAAGTCCGTTTTTTACCGTTTTTTCTTTAGTTAGCCAATGTATATAAAACCGTATTCTATCCAACGACAAAACTGTATGTCTAAAAAGTCAGTCAGAACATTTATTTTCAAAATCGTATAACAGTGTAGCAAACCGTTACGGTTGTGACGCATATTATTGCAAGTGAAATACAGTAAGATACTGCGACACCTTCTTAATATATTTTATCTAGGATTATAACAGAACTTCAATGTAAATGCGGAGTTACAATATGCTGTTAGTAATTGTATTTAGGATTACAAAATGACATTTGAATGTAAGTGTGGAGTTACAATGTTCTGCACCGACTGCAATCAAATAACGTACCTAAGCATAACAGTATGTAACGGAGTTCTTGAAATTAACCTCAAATATAAGTTTGTTTAACAAAAAAAATATCTCTTATTGTGCCAATTCTTTATCTAGGATAGTTTTTATTGAATAAATAAAAAAAACCATACTAATAAAACCTATGGTTTTAATTGTTTTTAAGGATAGAGTTTAAACACCACCAATTTTATCACAAAATAGTCTGAACTGTAAATTATGCTTTTGTTACTAACAGTTTAATGCTTCTCAGGTCCAGTTAAGACATACCCCTCTTACTGCTTCTTCCCTTTCGAAGTATTCAATTTTAGCTTTTGCTACTTTAACACATCTTTCATCAGGTACTTATTCCACCTTATCAAAGACAAGATTTTCTTTATTGCACAAATATAACAATTACAAAAGAAAAAGAAAGTAAAAAGACAAGTTAAAATAAATCTAGTATACTACTACTATAGTTAGGACAGGAATCCGATCCATCTCATTTTACTTATTGTTTGAACTAATTGAAAGCGTTCATGTTCATGAGTGACGGATGCGTTTTTGAGTGAGACAATATTTTCATGAAAATCCCAATAGATACAAATGTAAATGTGGCAGCCCTATAGAGGCACAAAAAGAGAAGGGCGATGGCAGACTGAGACTTCCACAATACCCGGGGCAGTTCTCGTAATTAAAACCCGCCTTTTGGGTTTTGGTTACCTACAATGTCTGCTGTGGGTATGAGATACGGCATACGGCGGCCGGCTAGTGATGGGAAATGGTTTTATAGTGAAATACGAAGGTTTTGGATATATTTAATTCATTCGTGTAGAAACATAGTTGCTGTTTCGTTTTTATCAGGGGTACACTGAAAAGTTTTTACCCACATGGAGATAGATTATGTATTAAATGCCGAAATAACGTAAGTTACGTTCTACGTCCTGGTAGACAAATAAAATTGATGACTGAAAATTTATGATAATGGTCCATATTTAAGGTGTGATAATGAAATGTTGAAATAAACGCTACTCAATCAATGAAATTCGGTAGCTTTTCAGTAAAAGGTTGAACTAGTAATGTATTTAATTGAAAAGTAATAACAATAATTTGAATTTACTTGAAAAGTCTACGAAAAGCAATAGACATTATCGATATGGGGCAAATCTCTCAAATTGTAGATATATTGGCTAAAAATGTTCATATAAACTACCAAGCTGACGACGTGGCCTACCGTCTTGTAGACGAATGTCCCGTGACGATCCTCCTTAGCGAAATGTACAAAAGCTTCGTATATCTTTCATTCGTATTTCCCCAAAAGGACCGTATTAATCACGTTAAGAGCTGCGCAATCGTAAATGCGCGTAATGACATGGAGTATATCTAATTTAGTGAAGTGTGTTACGATAAGTTGTATAGCTACCGAACGAATTCATCTGTGACGATAACAACACTATCAGAGAAGCTATTATGAAAAAATAACAGACTACACATATTTTTTACACGCGTACCGTATGTTCGTCAATGAAAAATCAGAAAAAATACGTAAGTTGAAAAAGACTAATTGACGTCTATTTCTTTTTTTGTAATTTTCAGTGCGGGATTAAGACCGTTGATCGCTATTGTGCAATCTTAATAAGTGAAATCTGTTGTCTGGCAAAAATAGTTTAGCTTGCGTCTTTCTTAGCGTTTTGTCAGCTACTATTGTTCTAACTTGGATATTAGATTCTGCAGCCCAATTTTAATAATTAAAGTGTAAGTTTGGTCCAGGTTGTGTAAGATTACGAAGAAGTAGGTCGCAGCACCAGGACAGTGGCAGCGCGCCAAATCGATTGCTTAACGTCCTGTGGCACAAACTTGCGACTTTATTCAATTGGGAATTAGCCTTACTTGGAGAAGGAGCCTTGTCGCCATGACATCGAATGATAGCTTTTTATGTCCACGATTAAACTTAAGTGCGTACACGCTAACGCGATCACAAGCTTTATGCCGTTCGTATCACGAGGCAGAGTGCATATATCTTTTGTGCAAACTGGTTCTGACGAACCTGTATCTGCATTGAACGTGATCTAGTACATTTTTAGCATTGAGTTAACTGCCCTCGTTCAAAAAACGTTACCTAAGTCGATGACGACTTGAAACTTGTTTAAACATGAGTTTAGTTTTTTTGTTTGCAAGAAAAAACGCAGGACATCCTATTACTTATTCCTAGAGTACTCGCTGGCTATGGCGACGACAACCTGCCTTGCCACTGAAAAACGTCCTCAGTAGTATCAGTATCTGGAAAGTTTAATGTGGCTCAATTATTCTTGTCAGTTTTATTTATGCTCGGTTTCAAATACCAGAAAAAAGCGATATTTGACAAGTTCAATCAAGATTCAAGTCACATCACTATAAATCAGAATCATGTAAAGAAAGATCCGATTGCTTAACTCCCCTGTCCTGCGGTATCCCGAAAACCTTTACCTATGTTTAATTCATTCTACATTCGGACCCTTTGAAATATTTAATTAAGGAACGAACCCACAAGAAAGATTCTTGTGTGCCCCGCTCATACTAAGGGATGGGTCACTTTAAATTTACTCTTCGGCATAAAATCTAATTGTCTGTATAAGTGAATCTTCAGGTACCTTCAACTCGTCACAACAACACAAAAGACCAGATTTATTTACCTACCAAGAAATGCCAGTCATTTTAATAATTCATAACGCCAATTTTAGATACGAATCTGCAGATAAGTGCCCGTCATTATGAATCTGGATTAATGAATCTATCCATCGTTCGAAAAAAACTTTGAACTTTACATGTCGGGATTTCCTCTCTAACTTCATAATATATTTGACATATAACCACTTATAGCTTGTCCGGTCTTCCATAATAGCTTTTTATTAAACTAAGCCATGCCCATGGCCCATTACCTAGGGCCATACCCACAGCCCATAATGCCCTTGCATTAAAAAATAAAGAGGGAGCGAAACGAACTTAATGGTCTCTCTTAAGTGATCAACTTAGGAAAAACCTAGGGGCTAACAACTAGAAACTGTATGAAAAGGGAATACACAATCAAAGCCTTGTACATTTGCTACCCTTAAGCCCATTACACACCCGATCGCTGCTTCACAAGTGGAGTGATCAGCTGGTCCCAGTAATCTCATTGCTGCATTAACTTTGAAGGCTTCGCTGCACCGCATTGCTCTGTGCACTCAGACGTAAATCAAAATAGGTAACGCTTCTAATTCTAATACTAACGGGTTTTTGCAACTATCAAAAACTCCGCTATTATAAGTCCGCCTTTGAACACGGTGACATGCAAGTGTCGCCGAAACGTCGAGATGGGTAAAACAATTTGCCGTAATTGTTCGTTGCAAATTTCAAATGCAACAAGAAAGTTTAAAATGTTATGTAACGCTTTTTGTGTATGAAAACTATGCGTGTCCTTTTTTTAAAGCTCATTCTGACTCAGGATAGGGTGTTAGTGTAGTTTGGTGGTGGTTGGTTTGGTGGTTTCTCGGGTTACCTTCGTTGCATCAAAAAAAATTGACCAAATGATGACTTCCCAAACACCAATTTTCATTTGGTCAGATATTTCAGTTGGCAAAACATACTTTACACAAAATATAAAAACACAAAAATTTCGTATTATGTTTTCAATTTACCATTTCTATTGAGTCAATTGACAATGACAAAATGAATGATTTCTATCTCTATGCCAGTTGCACAGAATACACAAATAATACTATTCTTTCTATACGCTTCTGGTGGTAATTTCTGGTTTCACATTCAAAAAAATGTTTTTAAAACTCGCCGGCCGCTGCCGTGGCACGCTCGCTTCGCTCGCTCAGCTCGTGCGTTGTTTGTTCGCATTTGTTTGGTGTCCAAAATTGTTTGCTGTTATAAATCATTTGCTAAAAGACCAAATGCCTAATGATATTTTCCATATTAATATCCTGCCAAGTAAGAATTTGTCCAAATGAAAATGCAGGAACATTTTTTTTCGAAATATTGCATTTGCATAATAAAAGGTTGCTAAAATTTGTTTGGCAAATGTAATTTTGGCAAAACGGCAGGATCCGCGGTTTCTCGCCTTGACTTACGGTTTGATTTCCAGTCGAGTCAATTCAGGAAACGATATTTTCTGAATGGGGTCTGGGTGTGCTAGAAGACGCCCCTGGCTTAATTCCTTGTCTGCTACCTCGTAACACAGGGATATTTATCCCTTCTTCAAAGACCATAACAGCGGTGTGTTGTCTGACGCATATATTATATTTAAAGAGGTGCATTTGCGACGTCTATGGCAAGTTATCTCTGTGGTGATGCAACATGCATCCTGCACCTGCATCCGACTATTGTATTGTAGTGAGTCTAATAGTTTTACGTAATTGTAGTTGCTGAAATTGTGTATTGTCTATTCGTGGATGAGTTTGGTATGAAGTGGTTTTGGTAGTCAAAATACGTCTTAAATTTCAAGATTTTAAATAAGTAAGAAGCATTTGAAATAAATAGCATGGAGTTTAACTCGCTCAACTAGCTTGCCTTCTGCACTTTTTTGTGTATTTCGTTCTAACCACTCGAAACATTAGAATCACCACATCAAAATGAACTTGCCTGTTCCCAAAGAGATTATGGACTTAACATCAAGAAGCATTCTTTACCAGTCAACCAAAGACCACAGGAATATTATAGGCTGTGCAATTTAATCTTACAAGTCTTACAACACACAACACTTATGTATCAAAATATAAAAAAAGATTCCAAGAAGAAGAGTCCAAGATATGTTTATTGGGTTCGAGCGGTCCTAGAGATATTTATTTATTTGCTCGTTAATCTTTTCCTAAGCGGATTAAGATATAGTCTATAAATTGCAAAATATAAGACTGAACTAAGCCGATTAGCCTCTTAAAGGAAAATATGCGCTTCGGTAGACCTTTACTAGTTAAATTTTTATTCTTTATTACTAAAACGTGTCTGGAGATTTATAAACGCCTTCATTAATGAATGATCTTTTGATTTTCATTAGTATTTTAAACAACGTCAATGGCGGACACTGACAGAAATAGAAGGGGCGACTTACGTTCTTAGCATGTTAAGAAAGAGCCCAATGCTTCTAGGGAACTTAGAGAATCGAACACCGTAGGGCTAGAAACCGCGCTGCAGCGCAATACACCAATAGCGTCGCAAAAAAAACTTCAAGAAATACTGACTTTAGATGGGTTTCCTACTCGAAATCGAATGCCCTTTGCTCGAATATTGAATGCTCGAAAACCTTCCCTCGAAGACTCATAAGACTTGTGTTTAATTAACCACGTTTGTTAGAGAGATTTGATCCTTATGATTGACCCTATCGATCCATGCCGTAAAAGTACAGGTTGTTATTTTTTCTGATTTTACCCGGATCGATTCCCGGGTGTGGCAAGCGAATTTTCAAAAATCTGTGAATGCAGTTCTGTTTCTTTTTAAAAATAAAGGAATGTTTCCTTTGAGTAAAATTGTCTATCTCCAGTATGTACAGTACTTTCCCTCTAGGTGGCGTTAAAAAATTCCACCCTTTAAATAGGTAGGTATGTAACATCTAACCCACAACCCGTGTTTTCTCCAGTAGTTGTTACGCCGCATTCCCGCTATGGTTACATAATTAAATCCAAACAAGACATCCATTATCTATAACCTCAAAACAATTTCATTTACGAAACCCAATTGGATTGACAAAATCGAAAGATAATGAACGGAGGAGGCTGATTACAACCTGTCGGCGAGATTGACGAGTCTGCGGCTGACGCCGCAATCTGAGGGTCTGGCTGGAACAAACGAATAAATTGAGGTTTTTTTCATCATAGCATAGAATAACAGAACTATGTACAGCTGATGATTTTTTAATTCTCACGGATAAAAATGTGAAACGCTCTTCCAACGCATGTTTTTCCTTACTCTTAGAGTCTCGGGGCTATATGCAGGTCTGCAGGTGTGAAGGCATTTCTGCAGGCCTTCAAGATGAGGCTGAGGCTCAGTGATTGCTTTTCTAATGTCAGCAGATCTGGACCCCACGACCGCTTTCCACCAGGTGGAGTGAGGTACCTAACCTCGAAAAAACCTTTACTTGTTTGCCTTTTGGTATTGCGGTAGCTACCAAAACTGCCGAAATGGCATACATTAAAAGAAATTATATAGAAGTTTCGTTTAGTCTCACAGTTTTTTAGCAAAATGTTTTTAAACCTCATGGTTTAAATACATTTTGCTAAAAATCTAAAACTTATTCATATAAGTATTAGATCTTCCTGTTAAGTTTAGTTGGCGCAAATAAGTAAATTAAATGTTATCGATCATATTAGTTTATAGTCATATCTAGCTATAGTTTCTGCTAGTATGGGTGTGACATTTCCCTACTTAGGTAGGAGAAATGAAACGAGATTTCAATTATTAAAAATTTAATGAAGGTCTCAGGGTCAGAGTTCTTAATAATAGCACTAAACCGCGAAACAGATATGCCCTAAGAGTGCCACTTCCCTGACGCAGCGTAGTGCTCAGCGAATTCAGGTCTTGAGCAGGCCCCGACCAAAGCGTGAACAGCAGCAGGTAGCAGGTATCAGCAGCCGTAGTTGGATTGCATAGTTTAGTAGCAGTACGGAAGAACCCTGAAATTCGATATTAGCCATTTCAGAAAATGTCCGGTCTTCCGTTACGATCTGCAACATTTCGATGCATGCAGACCAAATGCGCAAACGCATGCGTAGGGAAAGGCGTAAAAGCATTATGGTTTTGTGATCGAAGATGTTGCAGTCTTAGCAGTATTAAAATAAGTTCATAACCTAAATTAAATTAAGTCTAACACAAATGTCAAGATAGGTAATAGTTTTCGTGTAGAACGAAACCCATTGACATAAAAGGTGTAGTGCTATTGTACATTGATACTTATATCATTTGAACTATTTATATATACTTCTGAAAATACTTACTAAAAAATACGCTCCTTACAAAAATGTATGAAGGTAGAATCACAAGACTACTTTATAAAATATTATGTTATTGCTTATTCATATTAACAATAGCAGGAATTATGTAGAAAAGCAGGGGAATTAGGAAAAGCTTAGGCTAGTAACTACTTATTAACTTAGATACACTTAGAACAATTAACAACCTACTTAAGCGTTAAAGCATAAAAATGGAAATACAACACTCACCCAATATGGGGTTACACCTCCGTATTATACGTAACTTCACTATAAACTTATAATTTCTGTTTTTATTATTATAGAAATAATACTTAGGGCACAATGACTTAGGCAGATTTTTAGATGGGAACAATAAGTATTTAGTATGCTCCGGTCCAAAGTTTAGCGAGTCCAAGCAGTGAGTGCGTTTGGATCAGTCGCACACCCTTCCCCCGCCTGTGCGTCACAGGTTCCCCTGGCCGGCCGGCGAGTTGCGGCTAACCGGTTACGTAACAACTATCTAGCGGATCGTTTATAATGTTTTGTGAATAAGTTTAGTTAAAACTACTTTTCAATATTGTCTTCTTTCCATTTCATGATTTGAGACATTATGTTAATAGAATTGAGAATTGTATCGTAGATTGTTAAAATAATCGATTCTTATGAAAAAAAGTAGATGTAATTAGGAAACGCCTTTAGAGTGTAAAACAAGGTGTTACAATACCCCCCCTTTTAGGTTAGGATTTTACCTGAGTAAAATTCTCTACTGTTGCTGCACACTGTACCAATGTCTGTTGTATTGTTTTCATTAGCTTTTTGAGTAGTTAATCAGCTTTAAATCTTTTATGTGCCAGGAGCCCAAGTTTTTACCTTTAAGATCTTCGAGTTCGTATACTAATGCTGATTTTTTACGAACAACTCGGCACTGTATAAATTTAGGAGCTAGCTTTTTCGAAAATTTACTGTCTTTGTCGCTCTGGTAAAATGTGCGCTTCCATACCACGTCTCCAACATTGAATTCAGCTTCTTTACGCCGTAAGTTGTAGTAAGTACTGTTACGAGAGTGGGCTTTTACAATACACAACTGTACTTTGTCAAAAATTTTCCTCAAGTGTCCAAGATTTTCAGCGTATTCATCGCGAGGTGTAAATACAAGATCATTACTGATGTCAGAATCTACGTAGTGTGATCCACAGTTAACAAGTTCACGGCCATAAACCAAGAATGATGGTGTAAACCCTGTGACTTCGTTAACTGAGGTGTTAAGCGCGAATTGAATTTTCGGCATGTTAATATCCCAGGATCTATGGTCATCTTCAATAAAAGACGAAATTGCAGTTACCAAGGTTTTGTTATACCGTTCAACCGTGTTAATCTGTGGTGTGTACTTAGGTGTATAGCGAACGTTAGGGATTTTGTAGTTAGAGTACAAGCTTTGTAACGTGTTACTAACGAACTGCTTGCCGTTGTCCATCAGAACGGTGCTAGGAATTCCATGAACCAAAAAAACTTGTTCCTCCAGGATCCGAGCAATAGCTTCCGAAGTAGCTCTCCGTAAGGGAAACACTAGGCAGTATTTTGAAAAACAACATGTTACAACGAATATGAAAGTGTTTTGCTTTCTAGAAGGAGGTAAAGGTCCTACTAGGTCCATGCTGATCATCTGAAAGGGTCTGTTGCACTCTTTAGGACGACCCATAGTACCAAGGGTAGGATGATTGGGTAGCTTATGAGCGTTACAACTAGCGCAGTTATAGACAAAGTCAGTTACGTCATGATGCATCTTCGGCCAGAAGTATCTTAGCGTCAGTCTTTTCAAAGTTTTGAAAACCCCAAAATGACCAGAAGTTGGTTCTGAGTGGTTTTGAGCAATGATGTTTTGTCTGTGCTCAAAAGGAACTACCTCCTTCCATTCAAATTCGCGTGATAAGGGGTTTTTAGTTTTAGTGAAGCGATAAAGTTTGTTATTTACGATATTATAATTTGGAAACGAAGTCGGGGATTTAGTGCAATTATCAAAAATGTTGTTAAACCATGTGTCGCTCGAGTCTAATAGTGGTGAAAGAGTGGAAGGGTTACACACGTCAATTGGAGCTATAGTGACCGCGCGTGAAAGACTGTCAGGCACGACATTTTCGGAACCTCGACGATGTCTTATATCAAAATTATAAGCGGATAAGCGTACACCCCAACGAGCAAGGCGACCTGATGGGTTATTTAAATTTAGAAACCATTTAAGTGCAGAATGGTCAGTATAAACAATAAATTTACGTCCATTCTCTAGATAGCACCGCCAATGTTCTATCGCAGTGAGAACAGCGAGAGCTTCGCGTTCGGTAGCGCTATAATTTCGTTCGTGAGCCGATAGAGACTTGCTCATGTACGCTATCACTTTTTCAGAGTCATTTATGGTCTGAGTTAAAACAGCACCAACGCCATAGTCACTAGCGTCAGTGTGAACTTCAAATGGCTCTAGATATTCAGGGCAGGAGAGGATAGGGGGAGATATGAGGCACTCTTTGAGTTTGCGAAAGGCGTTGTCAGCTTCTTCCGACCAGCAGAAGGGAGGAGCTTTTTTGGCTTGAGAAGTCAGTTTATTTAGTGGTGAAGCATGCGAACTAAAATTGGGAATAAAACGACGGTACCACGAAGTTGTTCCAATAAATCGCCTGACTTCTTTCCGGTTAGTGGGGGTAGGGTAATTGACAATAGCCTCTATCTTTTCAGGATCAGCGTGTAACCCGTTGCTATCGACTATATAGCCCAAGTACTTGAGCTGTCTTCTAAAAAATTGGCTTTTGCTAAATTTGATCGTTAAATTAGCACCTTTCAATTTTTTTAAGACTCGAGTAAGCAGGGATATATGCTGTTCAAAAGATGAGGACACAATGCAGATATCGTCGATGAAAACAAATACCCTGTTCTCGAATTCAGGGCCGTAGAACAACGAATCCACTAAGCGTTGTTGCGTAGCTGGGGCGTAGACGGCTGTTTGTGAAGTTTCATGGAAGCAAACTCCTTAAACTGGGAATTGAAATTTTGGACACAAATTTTGTGTATTTCTTTTACATCTTCCCCGCACGCCGTGATTCGGTTGATTCTATGGTAGGCATGGTGAAGAGTAGTTTCCGTGCGAGAATGTATATTTTTATCAAAATTTGTGCGAAGGTTAGTAATATTAGCCTGAGTCTTTAGCAGAGTTTCCTTGAGCTGCTTTAAGTCTTCGTTTGGTTCCAGGTGCGATTCTAAAATATCCTCAGCAGGTAAAGCAGCTGATAATTTTACAATTTGCTTCCTAATTTCCTGCACAGTACTGCCTGGAGTGTCACCACGAACAGAAACCTCATACTCTAGCTCAGCCTTTTGTAACGATAGGAATTTTATAGGATACGACATAGTAGGCAGTTGTAACCTTGGATGTGTGTTGTGTAACCAGTGTAATAATTAAGCGCTAATACTAGAAAACTTAGGGTTAAACAAGCACAATATTTGTAGTTGCGACGAGGGTGTCTTACTTTAATTGTATAAATGATGCAAGAGCTATATGTTAGTGTAAAAAAATATGGGAGTAAGAATTTTTTTTTTTTTAATACTTAACGCCCTTGTCGTAACCACTAAATATACAAAATAAATACAAAAAGAAAGCAGAACAAAGGAAACGCTAGAAAGCCAACACCAAGGATAACGAAAAACAATATGCGGAGCAAAACAGTTATACGGTTCAGTGCTATTAACTACCTATAGTGGGCGCCACTGTGACATTTCCCTACTTAGGTAGGAGAAATGAAACGAGATTTCAATTATTAAAAATTTAATGAAGGTCTCAGGGTCAGAGTTCTTAATAATAGCACTAAACCGCGAAACAGATATGCCCTAAGAGTGCCACTTCCCTGACGCAGCGTAGTGCTCAGCGAATTCAGGTCTTGAGCAGGCCCCGACCAAAGCGTGAACAGCAGCAGGTAGCAGGTATCAGCAGCCGTAGTTGGATTGCATAGTTTAGTAGCAGTACGGAAGAACCCTGAAATTCGATATTAGCCATTTCAGAAAATGTCCGGTCTTCCGTTACGATCTGCAACATTTCGATGCATGCAGACCAAATGCGCAAACGCATGCGTAGGGAAAGGCGTAAAAGCATTATGGTTTTGTGATCGAAGATGTTGCAGTCTTAGCAGTATTAAAATAAGTTCATAACCTAAATTAAATTAAGTCTAACACAAATGTCAAGATAGGTAATAGTTTTCGTGTAGAACGAAACCCATTGACATAAAAGGTGTAGTGCTATTGTACATTGATACTTATATCATTTGAACTATTTATATATACTTCTGAAAATACTTACTAAAAAATACGCTCCTTACAAAAATGTATGAAGGTAGAATCACAAGACTACTTTATAAAATATTATGTTATTGCTTATTCATATTAACAATAGCAGGAATTATGTAGAAAAGCAGGGGAATTAGGAAAAGCTTAGGCTAGTAACTACTTATTAACTTAGATACACTTAGAACAATTAACAACCTACTTAAGCGTTAAAGCATAAAAATGGAAATACAACACTCACCCAATATGGGGTTACACCTCCGTATTATACGTAACTTCACTATAAACTTATAATTTCTGTTTTTATTATTATAGAAATAATACTTAGGGCACAATGACTTAGGCAGATTTTTAGATGGGAACAATAAGTATTTAGTATGCTCCGGTCCAAAGTTTAGCGAGTCCAAGCAGTGAGTGCGTTTGGATCAGTCGCACACCCTTCCCCCGCCTGTGCGTCACAGGTTCCCCTGGCCGGCCGGCGAGTTGCGGCTAACCGGTTACGTAACAACTATCTAGCGGATCGTTTATAATGTTTTGTGAATAAGTTTAGTTAAAACTACTTTTCAATATTGTCTTCTTTCCATTTCATGATTTGAGACATTATGTTAATAGAATTGAGAATTGTATCGTAGATTGTTAAAATAATCGATTCTTATGAAAAAAAGTAGATGTAATTAGGAAACGCCTTTAGAGTGTAAAACAAGGTGTTACAGGGCTAAATAGTAATTATTTCCATTGCTCATAACTAAGAAGTTAAGTCAATTCAATCCGCTAGTTACTTATATGGCTAATAGCTACTGGTCGCAATAGGTTAACCCACCTGTCACCAACCTCTACAATTTATGAACAAGTTCAATCACGACTTGCGTTATCGTAAGCAAGGTAAATGGGGGCGAGCCGAGACCGAGATACGAGGAAAAATAGGCCTAAGATAACAGGCATAGATCTGAATACATGACGCGAGGGATTTGTTTGAAACCTAAGCGTGCTACTTCTTTGCACTTATTGCGACGTCAAGTTAAATGAATAAATAAATATGCGCCAGACAACACACCACTTGTCATGGTATCGAAGTAAGGATGAATATCCTTGTGTTATGAGTTACCAGACAAGGAATTACATTATTCTTCAATTTATGACGATTGGTGTGTTGTGAGGCTTTTTATTTTGCTATCGGCCGTTACGGTTTAGCGTGGCATAAATAGAGCAGACTTTTTTTTTGACAAGCGTACGTAAGCTCGCTTCACCTATTGCAATTTGTGTCTATGATCCCAAGATATTAGCCCGTTCTAAAATTAGGGTGATCGATCCGCGGGGCAACCGTAACCGGGTAAATGAGTGGTAATTTAGAGGGATCCGTGATAGCTTTATCGGGCCTTTTTAAGCTGTGTGAAATGACGCCTTGATGATGTTACGGCTTTGCATAAGTATGCTATTAGACTGTTGTGGGTTGTGGTAGTATAAGGTGGGGACGTAATCCAGATGAGTGGACGAAATGTGCGGGGACTTTAACTCATTTTCTTGGACGTTGACTTTTAAAGTTACGTTTTCAAAACGTTATTTGACCGTAACATTTCTGTCTATCGGTGCTCGGTGCGGGATCAGTTATGTACCTCTTGTAATACTTATTAATTGAATACCGGACTTAAGTGTATTACTTAATGACTAACAATTTTCATTTTTGGAATTGTATAAATGACTTGGTACAGCCTTTTGTTTTATATTATGTAGCTTTTCTGTACTTGTTAGGTTGTGCTTGTGCTGTTTATTTTTTGATGTTAAAATTTAAGCAGTTTTTTTTTTCAAAACACAAATTGTACTCTACTAACTCGCATTATAAAACCACAAGTTTAAAAGTGTAACTACTGAGTTTCTCGCCGGGTGAACACCAGTAAGAATAAACTTTTCCGATACTTATATACTATTTATTTATATGTTCATATTATTATAGTATTCATGTCTATTATTAAGTATATTTTTTGACTATTTAAAAGTACTGATTAAGTCTATTTAAATAAAGATTTTTAAGTTTGAGTTTATCATAACGTCTTCGCTTAGGGTGTATGCTTACTTTATAAATGAAAAAGTCAGATCTCTGTTAGGTTGCATATCTAGTGCAGAAGTTTAATATTACGGCCTAACTTCAGGCATAATTTTACATAATTTACCATTCAAATATAATTTACCATTAAGTTATTGTTAACCATACTTACATCCGAAAAAAATGAGGTAATATGCATTTTTAATCAGTACGTTTACCACGAGCCGTAAACGCGTATAAAAATGTATTAGAATTTGACATTGTTATGTCATTCAAGTCCCAATACAATTTTTTACGCGAACGATAACGTAAATTTAAAGTGACAACTCGTGGTAGACGTATAGTATACATTATTTTAATGTAATATGTTTCTTCTTCTAATTATTTGTATTTTGGTTTTGTATCTGCACTGTATATTCAAAGCACGTAAAAAAAGTCAAAAAGATTTCAGATATGATTTTTTGTGAGCCGCGTTTTATTCATTCATTTTCACTTGAATTAATAAAACGTCTTACGCCAAGTGTTGTTTTGAGAGAACCTACCAAGTTACTCAGCTTATTCTTTAACATATTTTAGTTTCTATATAATATTAACATATATAAACACAATAGTAAATAACTACAAAGTATAAAAAACACACCTACACTTACAACGACTACTTAATTTTGACGTTTGAGAGGGTTAAATCATAAACTATACTCGTATTTTTCTGAACACGTTCCAAAACATCTTCATAATACATACAGGGGGTATAAAAACCTACGCGTCTGTGCCATTAGTCGTTCAGAGTAACGACGCACAGACAGCACTAATGACTTGTTAGTGTTCGCAAAAACGCGGCCGTCACAACGCGTGCTAAATGACACAACGCTTACATACGTGCGGACACCCGGGATACGAATGGTTTATTTTTTCTGACTGAATGCTAAAATGCAATAAAACTTTGTTTTCTTTTTAAAAACGTCACGGTCGAACTTCTTGTAAGCAAAAATTAGGCATGCGCGGCGCTCTGACAGATAGCCCGCTTAGAGCAACACGCCATTTTTGACACACGCACACAGAGATGTGAGTTTACAGGCGAAGTCAGTCAGTTTCAGTCTCGCGGTCAGTCGCACTGTCAAACATTGAGATATTATTTGTACGTAATAAGTAAGTATTTGTAAGTTTAATGTTCAAAAATGGCTTCGCGAAAATATTATTTGTGTTGCAGTGTATTTGGCTGCTTGAACACCACACAAAATTGTAATTACACGTTTTTTTCGTTACCAAATGATGAAGAAAGGTCAGTAAAACTCAATTAACATTTACACTTGTAAAAGTTAATTGAGTTTTACTAACTTACTTAAGTAGGTAGCATAAGTAGATAGGTAGGTAAAACATTTCCGTAACTTATCTTATCATGCATTGGTAAAACACCAGTATTTAAGGTATATTCTTTTGTCGGGCGGGGCACGCGCGGCTGCCGCCGCCGAAGCGTCATGCTGTTACTTGCCTACTAGGTAGGTATAAGGACTATATGATCAAGCCCAATAAGCTAGCTAGTTGCACCGGGATCCCGGTTTATTTAGCGGAGGCCTTCTGTAGGTAAATTGCATCTTATAATCTGGCGCAAAGGTTCATGAATTTAAAGACGTCGCTAGATTTTCCGTTAGGAATGTTCCGTCAGAACATTATTCTTTTCCCGCTCTGTCAGATCGGGCTTATCGGGCGAATATAGTAGCAACCCTAGGCGATCAGGCAAGTTTAGGAAAAACGACGAGAGCGGTCCTTCTGTAAACTTTTTATTTTGCGTTGTATGTTCAAAGGCAGCAAATTAGTGACGTGCCATGCTTGTACGGTAAAGGCACAAATTACGCATGCGGCGCGGCGGTCCCGGACAGGTAGTGCGCTTTGAACAAACCGCCATTTTGATGATGCACACAGACTCAATGAGTTTATAGGCGATACCGGTGAAAATCGGTGTCGCGGCCAGCCGCACTGTCGCGAGTGTTTGGTTGTCGATCTTGGTGCAATTTTTCACATGATTTAATTTTGTTTTTTGCGGGTTCTGTTCTGTCAAACCGCCCTTATATTACCGGCCTAACCTACCTTCTTCATTTGAAAAATTCAGAACGAATATAGAAGCAACCAGTGAGGCAAGTTTAGGTAACTATACTGAATAAAGGCGAGAGCGGTCCTTCTGTAAACTCTTTATTTTGTGGCTGTGTGCATGTGTATACATAATATTTTTTCTTGGTGAGTTTCGTCCCGAGCCTGGACTCCGTAGGTGATCCTATGAATACGCTTTACAAGACCTTCTTACTAAATTAGGTCCTACCAGCCAAGTAAAGTAGGGCGTGGCATGGTGGTCCACCATCAGCCTTTTATTTTAGATGGGGAAGTTAATTTTTGGAATTTTAAATTCTCTATTTATGACAACAATGATAGAATACATCGTACTATGATCTCCGATATTTGCTGAAACCAAAGTATTAAATAAATTAATAAATAATAAATATGCGCCAGACAATACACCTCTTGTCATGGTCTCGAAGTAGGGATAAATATCCCTGTGTTACGAGGTACTAGACAAGGAATTAAGCCAGGGGCGTCTCCCAGCACACCCAGACCCAGGCCAATTTAGAAAAGATAATTTCCTGAATTGACCTGACCGGGGATCGAACCCGGGACACTACGGAATTAAAGGCGAAAAACCGTGCTGCAGCGCACTACGCCAATCGAATAGTTATACACTTGGAAAAGATATAACAGTTTAAACAATCACTGCTAAACGTACTCAAATTACTAAATTTATACTTTATAAAATATAATAACACCTAACAGAATGAACATTAATGGCCGCTACATTAATATTAGTACCTAGCTCCTCGAAGAGCCCAGTTAGCAAATAAAATAAAATAAAGTTTATCCTCGGTCCTGAAAATCGTTGCGCATGATAATAAATACACACCCGTATATCTTCACAATAAGCAATCTCGAGACTGCTCAACACTTCAAACTTTTAACTACGGAAACTTCTCCAATAGATAGTTTTGTACTATTTCTTGCAGCTCCGTCTCGGAAGTCCTGCTTCCTTGAAGTGCCGGCTAGTAAATTTCGCGTTGAAAAGTAGGTAAATTGCACATTCTGTTGATAAAACTTGAGCTATTCCTCATATTGTATATTTTGCTTTACGGTTTTATTTAGTGTTTTAGCATTATTCATTGTAAATAAAAACCAAGATGTTTAAATATAAAGAACACCCTAAACTGCCGTGAAAATTAGTCTTATCATTCGCAACTACAAGATCTGCTAAATAGCACAACGCGCCGCATGAGTATAATTTGTGTAAATAGGTATAGGCTTACCTTAATAAGGGGTCTGACGAGTCTCATTACAGGGGTCATACTTCTTCGATCATAAATATCCAAGACACCCCTTGAATTCCTAATAATTTAATGTCTCGGAATAAGAATGCTAAAAAACAAACTCAGCATTGTCACATTTATGTCGTAACTACGACATAAATGTGATGACTTTGTTTTTGGTAGTTACCAAAAGCTTGTATTGAAAATGAAAGAGTACCCTAGCGTATTAAGGTTGCTTTTCGAAAATGTTATTTATGGCTGAGGTACTAAGCATCGGACACATCTCATACATTTGAACTAAGAAGCATCTGTCAATTTTCGGTGTTGATTTTGTTCAGAACCTTTGGTTTTTATGAACGAAGTCATACTTAACGATGCTGCGACCTGATGTGTTTACTTGGTTTCCTTCCTGGACCATTTTTGCACCAACAACTGTATGTTCTTTGCACTGTTTTTGTCGAAGACTAGGGTGCTAGAAGAATCATATCAGGCAATCTGTTCAGATTTAGATCAAAGCTCTTTGCATAGCTAAGAAATACAACGTGTTAATTAGAAAAGCGCAAAACCTCAGACACCCCAACTTATTTTGATTATAGAAGAATAATGTAAATTTTTAAATTAAATTTTCGCGTATTATTTACGAAGATATTCGCTTTTTTTTGTTTCTTTTCTTTGTTGCAAAATTAAAAAGTCTATGGTAATAACGCGCGAGCTAGTGCGACGTTCCCGCTTCGCGTGCCGCCTCAATAATAGAGTTAAGTAATGATTAAACACGGCGTTATGAAAATATTTTTTTGGTTAAAATTTTACCCCTATTTTTTATTAGTAGAATCGATTCTACTCTCGATTCTGAACAAACTAATTTCAGGTTTTGCGCTTTATCATTAACACGTTGTATATAATATTTATATACCTAAAGGGCTATTCCACTCTATTACAAAAAATAATAATGGAAATCACTAATCAAAATTATAACAATTTTGCAAGTGTGAATATCATCATCACTCAAAATTACCTCTTTAGCAGCTTTTTGGTATGAATATGTTCATCTCGAACTCTAATCCTCGGGCAGTAAAATTTGCGATCTACAGACTTGAGGTTTACCTAATCCCGTTCGCGTGCAGCTGACCACCATAAGTTCCCATTGGCGTGACCTGAGCTAAGCCAGGGTGGGCGCCTGCCAAGACAGGCTCCGAAATTGCTTCGCTATCGAGTTTGGAGAGAGGATTAGTTGTGTAACATTTAGAGCGCGAATATGCGTGCTGGGTATTACTTAAAAGCAGTCAGTATAACTGTTGATAAATTCAAAAACAACATAATCGGTCCAAGTTACACATTGCTAAATGAGTTTCGGTCACGTAAACTACGATACTTGACTTCAGAAATTTGAATGCCCTTTTTGGTTCCATCGCTAATCACTAGGGGCGCTGTACCGAAATGACATACAATAACGTCAACGCGGACGTTAGCGACTTTCATAGTAGGGATAAAGTTAAGGCTTGATCACATTAAATACGATGTACCTATCGGACAGTTTTCTATCATTAAAGTTTTTTTTTGTAAATAATACACCATTTCAACGTGCCTAAAAATGACTCCAATAGTCTTAGTCATAGATATTATAAAAAAGGCTTACTGTTCAACCAAAAATAAAAACAAAATATAAATCTGAAATGTAATTAAAATAAAACGTGCACCAATTTCAACTTATCCTAACTGTTATCGCGAAATCAGATTTACGAAACATGGAAGTCTAAACAAACCTTCAGATAATAAACCGATAGATAAAAATGTCTGCGCAGAAAAAGGGTTGACCCCAATTTTGGGGTCTCCCCAGATAGCCGGCTGATAACATTAATCAAAGCACATAACTCCAGGAGGGGATGGTCGCCAATTTTCTGGTCAACGACCTTTTAATTTGCTAAGGTTAAACGATTTTTCAGCCCGACAACCTGACGGTAAATACAAGCTAGATGATTGAAATTTCAACCCCAGGGGACGCTATAAAATTAAGGTAGGTATGTGGTAAAATTGCTGCGCTTTCCACACGGTTTTGAGGAGGCTAAAAGAGTTTCTGGTCACCTGTGAACAGATACAGCAACAACGTGATGAAGGCGTTTTCTTTTTCGGGGTCCATTTGTAGGAACCTTGTTACAATATACGAATTGTTGCTACCAATGCTTTTATCAATTGACTTTAATTTCGGATTTCGTATAAAAAGTCATCGAAAGCATCATTGTTTTACTATGTAAGTGAACATCACCACTTATTGAGTATGACATAGTTTTGTATGTCTTTTGATAATCACCCGGTATATTTAGTGACAATTTAGTTGCCATTTTTTGTACAAAAGGGAAATATAAGGCTTTTTATTTATTTTATTATATTGAGTAAATTTTGGGCTGACGTCGCAAAATATCAGTCGTAAAGCCTAGTCAGAGGCCTAAAGAGGCGGCTTGATAACATCTGACGGTAAAGTTTATCAGTGGCCTTACATTCACCTCTCCAACAATCTGCACTGAGCCCGCGTGTTGGAGTATGGCTCGTACCACCTCATAGTTGAGGTAAGGCCTGTGCCCAGCAGTAGGACGTATTAGGCTGTATAATAGAGTAAATTTTAATCACTTAGGTACGTGTAGATGATTTATTTATCATACCAAAACCTCATGCTACTAATTCCAAAACTTAGTGGTAGGTATAGCTTATTAAATCAAATAAAAAAAAAAACTATGAAAACTTTAGGGCGAACGTTCTTTGATGTCTGGCAGCTATTGGTTACCTCACGATTGACGTAGTGCGCTGTAGCACGGTTTCTCGCCTTGAATTCCTTAGTGTCCCGGGTTCGATCCCCGGTCAGGTCAATTCAGGAAAAGATATTTTCTAAATTGACTTGGGTCTGGTGTGCTGGGAGACGCCCCTGGCTTAATTCCTTGTCTGGGACCTCGTAACACAGGGATTTTTATATTTTCCCTACTTCGAGACCATGACAAGAGGTGTGTTGTTTGGCACATATTTATATTGGTTTGCCCCCAAAACTTACCGCATCTTGCGCTGAAATTATTTTAACTGCATTACAATAATTACAGAAAAGCAGCAAAACTAGTTAAACAAATATTTGTTATATATTCTCTTCTTGCTTGATTTCTCGTTCGTCTTTTGTGGTTCAGCATGTTTTTTTTTTTCTGTTGTTCATTGTGTTTTAAATGTTTCATTTCGTTTGTTATTTTTATTCATTGGGGTTAATTTTTGGGTAGAAAATTGGTAATTCACATTTTGAAACTAGGTCACATTACCTGGTTTATAGGACTGTAAACTAAGATTTAGCCAAATAGCGTTCAAAAATTTCCCAAGAGAAAAACCAAATTGTAAATCCAAACTATAAACCGGTTGATTGAAATTCTGTGCCATGATTGCCACGTAAGTCGCAAACTTCCTGAAATTCTGTCGTCCCAATATAGGGGCACTATTTCTAATGTTGTTTAGATTTTTGTAACTTGTTGCGGGGAAGTTTTTGATACACTTGCTAGTTCTTTTTGAGTTTGAAAACAGGGTTGCTATAGAAATTTTGGGGTACACACTCGTATTTGATTTAGTAATAGTTCTCTTTATTAATCACAATTTATAACAAACCTTTGAAAAATCTTACAACCCCTTAAAAAACAGACCTGCTGTGCCTCAAATCCTTATTGGTGTTCTTACGAAAAGTTACAGTACCTAGATGTCCTGTTTTTTTAGCGCAATTAACTCGTAAGAGCTGCTCAATTTTGGATTTTGAAAGTCAGTGTTGACGCGAAAGTATTGATATAGAAATTTGATGCGAAATTTGTTTCGTTTCTTTTTAAAGAACCCTGAATGAACCCAATAGATAAATCAGTTTCATCTGTTATATCGGCCGTTTGAAAGAGTGCTTTTTATTCAATGCTTGCAAACTGGAAACCAAAGAGAATATAAAAGCCGCACTGAACTGCCACGTACGTTTCAATAGAGCTGATGCATATAAAAACAAAAAATAAAACTGAACTAACCAATTTTACGATTTCAGAGTTTAAAATGTTCGGCGCCATGTTGAACATTCGGTTCTATACGTTAAAGCTAGAGAATAAACTAGATCGTAAATGAATGAATCTTATATACTTTTGCTTTGTGCTGCGACAAAATTATACGAAAGTAATATTAAAAGTACATCATTGGTCTAGGCTTAGCCAATTATCTATTCAATTCCCAAATAATAAAATCTTTATTCATTAGAAAGGGTTCAGAATAGAGAAACTTATTCTACCACGGGATTTGGTAAGATGAGCCAGCGAGCTTAAGTTTCTTTTAGCCAGCGCAATATAACTAAAACGCGGTATTTTTTTTACCAAGGGATCTTCTTCTTAGCGTGTCGATGGAACCCGAGAATTAATTACATCGTAGCAGCCCAGAATTCAGCCACTTGTATTGCGGATCGACTGCCGTCCATTAAATCCGCTGGCGTGCAGGTGTTGGGGCACGCCGGGCACGATGTTAAGTGTGCCATAGTTTGCACTGCACCGCAAACACAGTCCACATCGGAGCTTACCGAAAATCCCCACCTGACCAAGTTCTCCTTACTTCGGCCAACCTGAGTCCGAAGCCTGTTTAAGGACTTCCAGATCGGCCATGGTAAATCATGTCCAGGAGGGAGGTTCTCGGCAAGCGGGACAAAAGAAGTAGGCAGAGAGGCTTTTTTGCGCCAAAGTTCACATCTGGCCTGTGCGGGTTCGGTAGAAAGTGGGGCGACACACTTAACAAAACTGCGACGACTTTTTAGCCTTTGCGGCACTGAGACGTAGCCGTGCATAGGATGCCGTGAGTCGCGATCTGCGTTTGCCCTTTCAGTAGAGCTAGCTACAGCCCTGCGGACTTCCGGAGGTGCTATACCAGCTAGTGGATATAGCATTGACACTGGGGTAGGTTTAAGACAACCAGTGATGACCCGGCAGGTGTCATTCAGGGCCACATCCACCAACTGGGCATGAGCGGAGCGGCTCCAAACAGGCGATGCGTACTCGCCAGCTGAGAAGGCGAGCGTTAGCCCTGTCGTCCGCAGCACGTGCGGTGTAGCTCCCCATTTGGTGGTAGTAAGGCGACGCAGTAAGTTGTTCCGCGAGTTCACTTTCTTCTTGGCGTTTTCGCAGGTCTTCTTATAAGTAAGAGATCTGTCTAGCGAAACACCAAGATATCTCGGGCAGTTGTTGTGCGAGATTGGTACTCCCTGCCACACAATATTGAGTTTACGTCTTGCTTCTCTGTTGCGCAGGTGGAATGCGCAAGACTCCGTTTTACTCGGGTTTGGCTTCAGTGAGTTCGCCTCGTAGTAGCTACTCAGATTATTGAGAGCTGCAGTGAGGTTAGCCTCAACTTCATCAAACTTGGAGCCTTGAGATGTTAGTGCCAGGTCGTCGGCGTATAAGAAGCGGGACGTATTTATGCTGGATGGTTGGTCATTGGTGTAGATGTTGAAAAGGAGCGGCGCCAGGACACTGCCCTGGGGAAGGCCGTTCCTTTGTGACCTCCAACGACTCTTGTCTGAGCGAAGATGTACCTGAAACCGACGGTTATGGAGGAGTTCTCGAAGGATCATGACGAATTTGCGATCGCCGGTCATGATGTCCACCTTCCATAGCAGTCGATTGAGGTTCACCGTATCGTAAGCCGCAGATAGGTCCACGAATACGGCGCCCGTTATCAACTTAGACTAGAAACCATCTTCAATATGTTGCGTGAGCTTGAGCACTTGGTTGCAGCATGATTTTACCGGTCTGAAACCTGCTTGCTCTGGGACTAGTTTAGGGTCGATAAGGCCTGTGAGCCGGGTCAGCAGCAATCGTTCAAATAGCTTGTAGGTATGGCACAATAATGATATTGGCCGGAAGCTTTTAGGATTGTCTGCTGATTTTCCTGGCTTCAGTATTGCTATCACCTTTGACTTTCTCCAAATGCGAGGTATTTGAGCAGATTCCAGACAATTGTTAAAGAGCTGCAACAGCCAAGATATAGCTACTGGACCGAGGTGCTTTATTTGCTCCACTGATATATTGTCTATCCCGGAGGCTTTACCGTAGTTAAGGTGTTTGATGGTAGATACAATGTCACCTAAGTTGAATGGCAAACTGACTTGGTTGGACGTGCCTGCAGAGTTGTTTAAATGTGGACATTTCGCAGGGCGGCCAGATTTGCCGTTAAGAAGGAGTTGGTGTGCCACCTGATTTGCGGTAACCTGACTGGGCGAAGAGGGTGATGGTGAATCGTTAGTGAGCTTGCGGATGGTAGACCAAGCCTTCTTACTATTGTGTGTCATGTTGATGTTGGTAACAGTTTTGATCCACGCATCACGTCGGTTTTCGCTTACTCGCGATAACAGCTCCTCGCCAGCCAGTATGGTTTCCTCAGAGAAGGGGTCGTTATGAAACAGGACCTCATACCTTTTCAACAGCTCTGCGGACTCTATTGAAAGGCCAGGGATATAAGATGTCCGACAACCTCTTGGGATACATTTGAGGGAAGTTTTCGCAACTATGTCGACGAATTGATCGTAGTGTTGCGGTGAAGGTGGGATGTCTATTACCGCATCGTCGATCAGTTGCAAAAACTGCGTCCAGTCAGCTTTAGCGTAGTTGAAACGACGTCTCAAAGGCACCTTCAAAGGCTGTACGACAAGGTGGATTTTACACATTATAGGTCTGTGCTGTGTTCGAGGTATTGGTGGGCATACGTGTTTAATGCTCTGACAGCTAACTGTTGAGCTGACAAAAATTAGATCTGGATTATACCCGCGCTTCCATCGGCCGCTATTGAAAGAAGCCGGTTGTTTCGGGTCGTGAATGAGAACCAGATCGTTTGTCTCAGCCCACGCCTCCACAGCTTGACCGCTAGTGTCTGTGTCGTTATATCCCCAGGTTGCACTATGGCTATTAAAGTCGCCTATTACAACTTTCACGAGTCGGTCATCGAAGTTGTCGGGAGGTACGAACACAAAAGGTGTCCCGGGAGGTTTGTAGACCGATGTGACGGTGCAGTGGCCGAGGTCGATGGTAATGACCTCGATACCGTTCTGAGTAGAACACTTGGCGGATGTAATGCTTACGCCGGGAGTAGCAAACACTGCGTTACCGTGCTTCGGGTGGCAAGTCTCGGCGATAAGCGTTAGTCCAGGTATGTATGGTCGGCCTTGTGTTTCATCCCGATGGGTTTCTTGAACACACAGAATGTGACAGCGTGTGGTTCGGCAGAGTTCAGAAAGAATTTCTGACTTGTCCTGCGAAAAACCTTCGATGTTAATCGAGACTACGCACAAAGCCGGCTCTAGTGCTGGATTTGTGGGTTCCATCGTGGTGAAAGGATTCGCCAGTTAGCGTTAGGTGATCGCCAACTGTTGCCCGGCTTTGTACGTCGGGCGCACCCCGGTGCGCCCGACGTACAAAGCCTTGGTACATCTGCGGGGAGGCTCCTAACTAAAGGCTCCTGACTAAAGGGATTCACATAATAGTCATATACTTTATGACTATTATGTGAACCAAAATAATGATATTAATGATAATAGTCAAATATCTTATAATATGTGAAACCTTGTTGTTGAAACTTTTATTAGTCAAACTTTCATTTGACTTGGGTTTATTGGGTAATTAGTTATAATGTAAAAGATTGGTGAATCAGCTAATCGACTGAAAAGTATCAAGTCGAGTCCCACTAAACATTTATGTTATGCCACGCGTTTCAAAAGTAAACACAGTAAGTATATCAGTTATTCTGAATCTGCTGTAAATTTTTATAATGCTTTACCTCATTCAGTAAAACTGTAATCAGTGCCAGTAAATTGTAATAAATATTAGTACTTCAAGCATCAGCTAAAGTCTAAAGAAGCGTTAATGAATAAAAGTGAAGTGTTTTATAGCGTTAAAAAGCTTTTTAATGTTAACATTTGCTATTTGAGACCTCTTTGAATGATCTCATTTAAATTATCAAAGAGTATCACGGTCCGTCTGTGTTTTTATTTATCGCACTCCTGCGCTGTTTCCTGTCACTTCGTTCCTGCCTTTGAGGTGTGATTTAGGCTCGTATTAATATAACGATGTAGAGTTCCGTGATGATGTAAATTGCAATGTTACTCGTTAGTGTCTTCTTGTGAAAATGTGAATAGGAAAATGATTTGTAAGTCGTTTGATGAAGGGTTATTTGGAGATTGCGAAATACTTTATCTTGGTTGTGGTTTATTAACAAGGTTTTTTGATTACTTTACGATTACTGACTGGAGACTGGATTTTGATGATTGAGGCCTTTGTCTGGTAGATAGACAGTAGACTTCTTCGCGCACGTTCTTTCCTAGTAGACCTAATGTCTATTAAAATATTTTTTGCGGCAGAGATGCTATTACTTACATGGGTAAAGGTACCTACATTTGTTTATCAGCCACTTATTTAACCTGTAGGTAAATGTTATACAATAACTGTAAATCTCGCCAAAACACGGTTGGTTAGCCGCCCTGATGTAGAAACGATGCTCTCAAAAAGTTACTCTCTAAACCGAATATAAACGGCGGATCGTAAATTCAACTACTACAAACAATAAAACTAGGTTTTGTTTAACGATCATCTGTTTGCATCCGGTAATTGGACACTCAGAACGAACTATACTAAGGCCCTGTTGAGACGCGGCGTGTTATGCGGCTTGTCTTGCGAGGCGTCAAACGGCGTGATAAGCGATTTTCTAAGGCCGTATAACCTCGTATTCGTACAAAATACTGACCAATCATGCTTAACTCTTAGAGCTTTATGCGTTTATAAGGTTGTAACTGCTCGTTTTACCCAGTAAATAGGCCCATGCGAACATGCTAGAATAGGTACAGAGGCGTTCACATCAAACTTTACAAAACCATTCCAAAAAGGGTCTTATTTGAGCAGTATAAGGTGTCCCTATGCAAAGGTTAATGTGAACGCCTTTGTACATTACGCTCTATGGGAGCTGTGGCCGTCAATAATCTCACATCTTATTTTGAAGGACTTAACGACGCAATAGTGAATGATATCTATGCTCTTGTTATCTGAGGAAGGTACGGATTACCGTTCGTTACCTAGGGCAAATATAATGTTACGAGAATTTGTATTTTTTCTGTGTCTCTGATACCCATAGCACATGCTTTTTAAGAGTCGGTCTTGGTGTTGGATGATATAGGTACCTATTAGGCCGCGGGCACAAGTCAGCGTCTTGCAGGGCTCCCGCCCGGGAGCATTTCTTTTGATGCATAGATCGGACTGGGTTCAAAGGCGGGCGATCGGTGAACAGGCAGCCTAAATCGCGCCGCTTCTTCATAAACGTGGCCTTACCTAATCGTGGTTGCCGCCAATCGTTAATGCACTCCGAAATAGTTTTACGGCTGAGTAGGAGGTTATTAAAACTTCGCGGCCGTTTTATAACGATTTTACTGTTACGTTATATTGTCATTTTGTTACTTGAAACGTGGATTTGTAGGTTAATACGGAATTCGTTTTTTATGGCTGTTATCTCACTTTTATAGCATTGATCCAGCAAAAAGCTTTTGTTTGCTTAGAGCCAAAAATATGTATATATTAGAAGTATTCAGTTTCCCTTGAGGTCATCATAACATACGAGAAATAATCTTTATTGCACGGGCTTATAAATACAAAAGGTTTATGAGTATGTTCTCGAATCGACGGTGAACCTATCAGTACTTTCGTTAATTAACATGAATTTTGCCTTTTCTAAAGCAAACCGACAATTATATACATTTTGGACGCACTGTATACCATTTTGTGTGATATATTTTCAGCCGAGACCTGTCAACACTTTGTAAATAGAGATCCGTTTCACGCTTCTTTGTGTTGACATTTGGTTTTGACTCCGGTCCAAACCGATTCCGTCCCTATCAGCGGCTAATTGCCTCACCTTGCCTAATCTCACCTACCGCCGTCTAATCCTTGTTATTTCTTTTTCAGCGTTCTAAAAACGGCTGTGAAAAAACAAGATGGCGCCGACGTTTGCGCGCCAAATGAAACGTCAACGACGTGTGACGCGCGCGCTTCGAATTCGAAATCATTTGTGATTTAACTGTGACACTGCCGTGTCGTGATGTGATATTGTTGTTAGTGTTGTGTAGTGTTAAGTGTTAAATATGTCTGAGGAGCGGTCGCGGCGGTTGTCGCAGATCTTCGACCCGCTGGCGAGGTTCACGGATCACAGCGGCGCGGGCGCAGGCCACTCGGCCAGCACGCCCAACAGCCCGCGCCTGCTGCCAAGGCGGGCCAGGGAGCCGCCGCCGCCGCCACCTAGGTGAGAAAAACTTTATTTCGCTTTCTTACGAATTGGCTGGCGCAGTCACGGTTTCACAGTTCAATGTATCCTGCTATTGTCTGCAAGAGGCCTATAAGCCTTACATATAATATATAGAGGCTGAGAGCCTGTACTGGCTCTATATGTGAGGGTTCTCCTTATCAATAGCTATGAAGCGATAAAGATCATGAGTTCCTACCCACCTAGGACAAACATTCATGTTTTGTACATAATTGGGTTTTTTTCTTATCTGGGCGACATTATCTATTTATTATGTTTTGATTTTTCATAAATATTTTTTAATTAAAGCAACTGCAGTAAAAACTCAGACGCGTTACCAATACCAACCTTGTTTCCGTGGATGTGAATATGATGCGCGTAAGAGTTGTAAACTAAGCTTTTTTCAAATACAAGTACAATTTGTAAAAATAATATGTATTTGGAAGCATTATTGGAAGCTGTGCTTATCAAGCCGACAGTGTAACTTATCTCTAATAGGAGTTACGCTATTACGAGTAGACTGTAACCTTCTCATGTGTACTTAAATAAATAAATAAAGTAACAAATAAAAGAATCATCAATGTTAGAAGTAAGCAGCCAGCCAGAAAAAAATGTAAGTCACAAACAGAATGATAAGATTGATGAGCTTTCAAAGTGCACTTAGAATTGCTATTGTTTTTTTTTATCTATAGATGATAGGTAAATTTTTCAACGAATGTTTTGGAAATTTTTATCTAAAGAATGTTAATTGTTGCTTATCTTAAGATGGTTTAAAAATTAAAAATAAGACGAGACTTGATATTCGACTTATTCAATACATTTTTAACAAATGACGAAATGAAGTTAAATGGACGTAAAGTTTACCAAAACCACTTATTTGAACCCAACAGTTCTGGATTTCAGAGCCTTGCGCTCTCTCATACTCGATCACCGTGGTTAAATTCATACTTTAGTAAACACTAATCAGCACTATATGTTAAATCCAAAATTGCTATTTTATCCCCCCAGATTAACCCAACAACCAAATTGTTCCCGAACTATGCAAGAGCGATTTGATCCGGACAACCAATAATTGTACATTAGCATCCATCGGAATTGGTTTAATCATCTATAGTAATGCCATATCCGGGCAAATGATCCGTCCGGATTCATTATTGAAAATTTATCCCTAATTTGTTGGAGCTGATCGGCGTTGAGCCTTTTCTGCGTTGAATGGAGGAATAAATTCGATCTAAATATTAGGTTGGGGAAAAAGTCTTTTCGCATAATAGTATGTATGAACTTGTAATAAAATCTCTTTCGCTAAAATATTTGTATCTGGCTGGTTTTGGTATCATTAAAAGTTCAAATTTAAAATAAGAAGATATCTCCAAATTCAAATTAGGAAAATGTGTGATTTTCATTTGTTTTTCTTACTGTCAAGATGAGTGAATCGAATGAAGATATTCGACACATTTTAAAATTTTACTACTAAAAGGTAAAAATGCAACGCAAGCCGTGAAAAAAAATTGCGATGATTGAGGTCCTAGTGCAGTGTCTGTGAGAGTAGCACAAATTTTGTTTGAAATTTTCCGTTTTCAATCCGGATATTTTGATGTCAAAGATGCACGTCGCTCTGGTCGCCCTATTACGGATAAAATGGATGCCATTTTTTAAAAAACTGGATCAAGATCGGCATATCAGTAGTTACGACGTAGCTGAAGAACTGGGAATTGACCACAAAACAGTTTTGGCGCATTTGAAAAAAACTGGCAGCACAAAAAAGCTTGATATTTAGATACCTCACGAGCTCACTGAAAGAAACCTAATGAACCGTGTACTCAATAGTGATTTTTTATTACGACCTAATAAAACCGAACCATTTTTGAAGAAGCTGATAACTGATGATGAAATGTGGATTACTTACGACAAGAACGTGCGAAAAAGGTGTCGTGGTCAAAGGCCAGTCAGCCTTCACAGACTATGGCGAAACCCGGGTTAACTCGCAACAAGGTGATGCTATGTGTGTGGTGGGATTGGAAGAGCATTATTCATTATGAGCTGTTACCACTAGGCAGGACTATCGATTCTAAACTCTACTGCGAACAACTGATGAGATTAAAGCAAGAAGTTGAGAGAAAGTGGCCGGAATTATTCAACAGAAAAGGAGTGGTTTTTCATCATGATAACGCTAGACCTCACACCTCTTTAGCCACTCTGCAAAAATTAAGAGAGTTTGGCTGGGAGGTGTTAATGCTTCCGCCGTATAGTCCTGACCTTGCACCTTCAGATTTCCACCTGTTTCGGTAGGTGTTAGGCAGTGTCAGGTTAACATCACGAGAGGACTGCCAAAACCACTTGTCGCGGTATTTTGATCAGAAGCCTCAAAATTCCTATAGTATCCCACATACTTTAGTTAAATGTAAATAAACTATATTAAAAAATGTTTTGAATTTTCTTAAAAAATGCGTAGAAACTTTTTACCCAACCTATTATATATTTTTGCCACATCTATAGCTATAGAGAGCGTCGTGGCCTAGTGGTTCAGCACCCGAACTCAGATCGTAGATGGTGTGGTCCCGAGTTCAAATCTGGCCGGAACTAAAAATCTTTATGTTCATTGTTAAACCGACTTACTCGATGGAAAACATCGATAAAATACGAAATCAACCCGGAAAACGGCGGAAGGTTCACCACCTACCACGTTGGGTTCTAATACCATTGGAGAAAAGTGGGCTTCTGAGTGTTCCGTTCCCCTCTACTTTATACCACCGGACCACTAGACGCCGCCTTACGCTGTACACTGCTTCGTAATGCATTTCGGCATTCACCCCTTAGTCCACATATCATTTCATCTGTTATGTAAGTAGTTTGAACAGGAAGCAACAACTTTGCCAAACTCATAAAATAAATTAAATAATTGCGCGGTTAAACAAACACGGACACACGCTTCCGCTTATTTATTATGTGGTATAACCAAACCATTGTACTAGCAAAATTAATATTGAAAATTAATTATTGAGCTCATTATTAATACGCGTGTCAATTCCGCAAAACCATGGTGCTTCCGATTGTCAATATAAATACAGCTTCAAACGGACAGACGCGTCTGTTATTAGTATTTAGCTGAAATGTTAGGTAAAATGCCTTTTTTTACTTATACGGTTGCCAAGGCTAACCTGTACGTCTACCACGAGTTGCCACTTTAAATTTACATTATCTTCCGCGTAAAAAAATGTATTGAGATTTGACATTGTCATGCCATGTCATGTGTCATCCCAATACATTTTGTTTACGCGAACGACAACGTAAATTTAAATTGGCAAGTCGTGGTAGACGTACTGAACTGTCCTTTTTGCGATCGAGTTCCGCGGACGGTACAACCATAGGTTATGCTTGTCTAATTAGACTATGGTTGGTACGCAGTATGAAAAAGGTGCAGGGACATCTGGGCATATTATATATTTTAAGGGAAAAGGGTATCACAAGTCAGGGCAAGTTAAATCTCTCCGAGCGCGATGCGGTCGCGAATCAATGTCGAAGCTCTCTTCAAATTGATGATGCCCTATCACGTGTTCGTAGAAGTGAAAGGCCTGTATGTAAGAGCTACTCAACTTTATTTGTCGTTTAAAAAATCATGCGTGTTCTCTTCTTGACTTCTGATGTCTACTTATATCATGTCTACATCAGATCGTAGATGTTGTTGTTAAGTGAAAATCGCACACCCAAACGCATCACCAGAAATTCCCGTCTTTCGTAGAAAACAACATTTTGTTCTGTTAGCGAAGAGATATTCCAAAAAGTCTGACCCCTCATACACAGCCTTAAAGTACACTGTCGAAATATTGTACATTTAAATTAATGAACAGTATAGATAGAATATTTATGGTGCGACATTGCAGCGAGGGCGGCCGATGCATTTTTGAAGCGCATCGACGATATTTTACGATTTCGATTTATTATGTTCACACTGTTAATGTGTCTACTCTGCTGTCCGTACATTTACACCGGTTTAAAGCTTTTTAATAGTTTAACACATATCGACAGAAGGTGACAGGATATTAATTTATGTCCAGATTTAATGGGTAGAAAGTGAATTATTTGTTTTGTCGTTAAAGCTTTTAGAGAACTGATAACCGTGTTACAATAGTTTGCCAGCCCCACTTTAAAGCGGGAATTCATCGTCATATTTAACTTGAATGCAATTTAATATATACTGAAAATATTAAAGGTAACTGAGCTGCCTTAATATACATATTTTTTTATTTGACGACACGATTGGCGTAGTGCGCTGTATCACGGTTTCTCGCCTTGAATTACGTTGTGTCCCGGGTTCGATCCCCGGTCAGGTCAATTCAGGAAACGGTCTTCTCTAAATTGGCTTGGGTCTGGGTGTGCTGGGAGACGCCCAAACTGAGCTGTCATCGCTATGAGCTCGCTTAAGGTCCAACCGCACCAAACGGCTCGCATCGCGTCGGATAGGAACGGATTTCACAATCTTTAAACGAAATTAAATCTTGTATACAGGGTTTAATAAGGTCCATATTACACGTGAGGTTGGACGTTTACTATGCGCGGTCGCTATAAATTTCAAAATGTTACTCTTGAGTGTGTTTGATTGTAAGTGTAGTCAAGTATTTGCTTTGACTTTCAAATTTGTTTCTTGGTAATGAGTTTCGGCTATCAACTAATTAATCAAATAATTTGTTACAATAAGTTTGTGAATTAATAAAGCTAGTTAGTCTGAAAATCCTATTAGAGGTCGTTGACTTGCAGTGCAAGAAACCTCGTCGGAGGGTAAGCAAATAGAATTACTTACGTCATTATTAGTATATCGTAGTATTTGCGTTCTTTATTACGTGTCTAATAATGTAACAGAGGTTTGTTCACCTCTCACATCAAGGTACTCACAACTCTCTTGGATATTTTAACCACAGACATAAATTCAAGATGACGTGCTTGTATGTACGCGTGTCCAAAAGTAGTACAGTGCACCTCTTTTTGACGCTGCTTTATTTAGTCCACGCTTGATCGTTATGGCCACGGATGTCAAAATCAAGTAGATTTACATACATCATTCCTCTTTAAATGTATTGATAAATAATGAAGTTTATAAAAAATAAAAGCCTAATTAAAAAAACTAGCCGTAAAATAATGTAGACAGTGTCATTTCCAATTTTTCTGTATATATTTTTAGTTTCTAGTGTTAAATCATTAAGTAAAGCTTGAAAATAGTCATAAATTTACCTATCTTCGCATTTTTTTTGATCGAGAAAAGTAATAACTATCGTGTTTTGAGCCGTAAAATAATCAAGAACAGCTCATGAACAACAACATATCTGAATCAATGAAGCGACTATTAGATGCCTTAAAACTCAACCAAAAACAGGTTGATTTGGAAGATCTTGGCCTTAAGACTGCCCTTGAGGCATAATAAATAATAATAATCGTTCATTTGCAAGATTAAGGAAAATGTAGAATTGTCGGTGTGCAAATATGAAAACGTCCAGTTAAACTATACAATAAAAATTGAAAATTAACACAATTTTACAAAACAGGTCAAAATTACAATAAATCTTCAAAATAATTACTTAAACGATTAGGCGTATTACTGGATGTCAAATTTTATTATTTTCATACTACGCTTATGCGTTTTTTAAAATCTCCTACGGAATTATTCTGTCGGGGAATTCTTGCGAAGCATAAAGTCTTTATTCTCCAGAAAAAAATCTTAAGAATAATGACAAACATTGATCGATTGGAATCATGTAGGACTCACTTTACCAGATATCAAATACTGACATTGACGTCCTGGATATCCTCGAATCGTGTAAGTTCGTCAAGAAACACAGTTATTTATATTCCCCTATAAGAAGTGTCAAACGAAACAATAGATATTTGAATAAACTTAGAGTTCCATTTTCCAAATTAAAATTTGTGTCAGATAGTCCCCATACCAATGTCAAATAATATTTATAACCACAAAACGAATACTATAAAAAATTTAGAAACTATCTCTCTTTACCAAAAAATTTAAATCATTTCTTATTAATAATAAGTGTTATTATAACTTGCAGGAATTTTTCAGAGATAGAATTGTCGATTTTTAGGGATGGGTAATTCAACACCATAGACTTACACACATCAAAAGTGTCTAGGGATCAAGCATTTTTATGCGGATTTCTTGAGATTGAGATGTGGATTTGTAATAAATTTATGATTTTATAAATTTATATGGATCCTTTTTGGTGCATTTCATAATTTGAAACAGGAACTGTCAATCAAATTCGAGTAAAAGATGAAAATCAGCTGTTAATATTTTCCCTATAAAAACATACAACGCATTGAAGACATTATTAGTGCTATTGTTTCCCTACTACTGATTAAAACCAACGTTATTATGGAGCGGCGACGTCATTTAAGCAGGGAAGAAATGCTCAGATACGTGGGAATGATAGAAGCTGGTTCCCGGCAACGTACTGTGGCTTTAGCTCTGAATACAAGTCAGAGTGTTATCAGTCGACTTTGGACACGTTACCGAAGCACTGGTACCGTGGCTGAGCGCCATGGAGGACGGTATCGCTGCACCACACGAAGACAAGACCGATACATTCAAATCACAACTCGAAGAGCTCTAACAATAACCGCCATGATGTTAGCCGTGAGGCTTCATCACTCTTCAGGGAACTTAATCAGCGACCAAACAGTCAGAAACCGCTTGCATGAAGTGAACCTTCATTCCCGAAGACCGCTAAGGGTACCACCTATAGCAATGCACAATCGAGGATTCGATATCAATGGGCTCTTGAACACAGAAATTGGGCAGAAGAACAATGGCGTTTCGTGTGCTTTTCTGATGAGTCTCGTTTTGGTATGAGACCGGATACAAGACGTATACGACACTGGAGAACCCCTGGATGCCAACAACGATTAAAATCCTGCCAGGAAGTCCATCCTTATAGTGGTGGAACCATCATGGTATGGGCGGGTATTTGGATCGGCGGAAGAACTGAGTTGATTTGGATCAGAGGCAACCTCAACACTCAAATTTATGCTGAGACGATTGTATCAGACGTCATCGTTCCTCTACAAGTGCAAATCGGTCCCTTATTTCAGTTAATGCATGATAATGCACGACCGCACACCGCAAGAGTTGTAAGACAGACTCTCGCCGCAGCTAACATCAATGTCCTGCCCTGGCCTGCTCAGTCGCCAGACTTGAACCCGATTGAGCATGCATGGGATATGCTACAGAGAAGAGCTCTGCCGAATATGGAGGGTATCCAGTCGCAAGAAGACCTTTTTTTGTTGTTGCAACGAACATGGGCGGCCATTCCACAGCGTGATTTGGATGAACTCATTTTGAGTATGCCAAACCGATGTTCTTGTGTTGTTAGTGTTCGCGGTAGAAACACGGATTATTAATTGTTTAAGTTACCCAATAAAAATTCAAAGAAAACTGTTATTTCAGTCTTTTTTTCGAACTTTAATGTTAGTGGTTCAAATGTCAAAAATCCCTTTATTAGGAAAATGGCAAATTTCTTTATTAATGCAAAGGTGACTTGGTTTATCGTTACTGTAGACAAACGAAAACACTTTATTTGATGAATCCTTAAAGAAAATTTTAATTAATATCAATCAGGAGAAAAGTTATTGCAAAAATATATGTTGATCCCTAGACACTTTTGATGTGTGTGAATGGTGGAAGGCTCACTACCTACCACGTTGGGTTCTTATACCATTTGGTGACAAGTGAGTTTCGGAGTATTCCGTTTACTAAGCGGAGCGCCTTGTGTTATCTATTTTGTTTGATTCATGCCTGTGGTTGTAACCTCAAATAAAAGTGTTTAGTCATATTCTGATGTTCAGTTTAATTTAACGCTTGTTTACCTTCTTGAAGTTTAGTACCAAAATAGGTTTTCTACAGCTCCACATAGAATGTGCGAGAGCTGATTTTATTGTTTTTAAACCATATTTTTTGCTTGTAAGCTTTTTGAAAAGCTTGTAGGAGTGGTCTGAGCTCAAGTACCCTTACTCTGTTCACACATTCCCTAATGGCCGTTTAGGCATACTATATAAATAAATGAATATAATTAAATAAATATGCGCCAGACAACACACCTTCCGTAACAGTATCGATTTAGGGATTAATATCCCTGTGTTACGAGGTACCGCACAAGGAAATAAGCCAGGGGCGTCAAACAGCACACCCAGACCCGGGTCGATTCAGAGACGATCGTTTCCTGAATTGACCCGACCGGGAATCGAACCTGGGACACTACGGAAATCGAGCCGAGAAACCGTGCTACAGTGCACTACGCCAATCGTGTCGTCATACAAACAATATATATCTTAAAAGGAGAGGGATTTGGTGGTTATTGGTGGCAAACGCAGCCAAAGATGCTCATGGTCGTCGAATAACCACTCTGTAGGTCTATTGGAGGGCAAATCGGGGGAATGTTGGGCAATGCTCGTCTTATGGCGAATCGTGAGTCTGCACGTGCAAGTGTTTCGCTCTAGTGAGGAATTGCTACCATTTTCCTCCAAATGAATATTTTTCTTTCTTCTCCCGGGAAATATAGCTTTACATTTAAACGTTTATTTGTTTCCATTTATTCTTTTTTAAACGTTCACCTAATTCTCCCATACAGGCCCATCGCCCACTCGTCCCGACTGGACCCGTTGGAGTACGAGCTGGTAGCCGAGGCGGCGGCCGTCAACTGGCAGGAGCGGTGCCTGGAGTTGCAGCTCGAGCTGCACAGGAGCCGGCACCAGGCTACCAGGGTGCGGGATATGCTGAGAGATAAGGTAGGAGTCTTAAATTTAGGTGATTAAAACGTTGTGAATTATGGCAGAATAGAATACTGGCGAGGTCCCGTCACAATGAAGTCCCATGAAAAATAATGAAACGTGTTAAAGGACATTGATCTGTGTAACCTGCACCACAAGAGGTCTTGTTGAGAGGTTGGTTTTGCTGATGACGATAAACGTCGCTGTTTCAGATTAAACGATAGAACTTCCATAAATACGCTGTATTTGACAACACATTCGCAGTGAATACATTTCAGTATTTATTTCATCTTTTAAAGAACATTAAGATTCTCAGCGTTTTTTAATCATTCCTAATACAGATATATTCTTGTACAACATTTTCCGGTAGGCCAACTTAGTCAGAGTTCGTTCTGAAAGCTCCACAGACAGCAAACGAGCAGTTCAAAGGATTCTGTCAGCAAACAGGTGATTAAACAGTATCGGTTTGGCTTTTAGATTTAAAGTCGAAACTAACGAGCTGGTTTTAGACCTGCAGCTAAATGGTATGGATCTGATAATCTGTGCCGAATCACCCTTTAGTGTGCCGGAATGCGAGAGTTCCGATATTTGTACCTGGAGATATTTTAAATGTCTTATTCGAAATGTATCAATTAAGTATTAAGTCCAGTACGAACCACTTGCAGTCTACTTGTCACTCAATTATTACGATTATGTGACTAGTAAATAATCCTATTCTAAGAAGGCGATAACCATATTTTTGGCTAGTATTTCTATTAAGAGGATTCCGCATAGAAATGGTTAATACACCTTGTGGTGCTAATTCGCCTGTCTGTCCATCTGCTACCAGCTAATGCTTTCGCTAATGTTAATGAGTGAGAGTCTTTATCTGTTTATTCTAAAACGTTTTTTACGTAATCAAACTTTTATAGTACCTAAACATTTCACTGAGCCAAAATAAATCATGTATTTCTGCCAAAGCTCAATAAATTATCTAGAGTAATTGACTACATCTTGCCGTAATTAATATTCTAATAATCTTCCTTAATCAGTACTAATGTTAGGGGGTTTGACATGTTAATGCCAACGACAAGACGACGCTGCCTGTCGTCGCGTGTACCGATACGTCATGTTTAATTAGCCATTGTACTTGGTAAATGGGGGATGAGCGATATCAGTACGTACCTACCCCTACCAAGAGTTTACGTGTAAACTCTAAAGTTGACTTCTTTCTACCTGATGGAAGTGGTCGTGAGGTCCAGATATGAGGCTGACAAGCACAGTAGTGCAGCAACTACTGTGATGTTCAACTTCATCATGAAGAAGACCTGCATAGGCGCTTTTGCATCACTCTTTTTTTTAATGCAGCTATTTTTTTTTGTACAATTATTTAAACCAGAGGTGTAGAACGAAATATCATGTAGATAATTCACTACAGATGCTAGCGACTATATTCAGCGTAAACTTCTGGTAGTGGTACTGAGTAGTTTGTGCGTTTGACTATGATTCACGGCATTCCTTGTTTAACATTTCTTACAGGATATATTAAGACAAAATTTTGAGAGGTACCTGTTTCGGTATGAGAAAGAAACAGAAATAGGACGATCGTAGCCCAACAGTTTGGAACTCGGGAGCGAAAAACTTCAGCACCGTAAAATTTTGACAATGGAAAATGACTTATGAGTATTTTTATTTATTTTAATCCAAAATAGCAATATATTAACCTCAAAACAGTTAATTGTACCTAAAGAAAAAGATGACTTTTTTTAATACCACAAGGTAGCTAACAAGCTCACGGCCCGCCTAGCAGTATGGTAAGCAGTTACCGAAGTCTATGGACGCCTGTAACATCAGAGAGAGGTATTACCTGCGCGTTGCCGACCATCAGGAGATACCTATTAACTCTCCGCTTAAAGGACCCCATACTGTATTCCCCCGGGAAAACCGCGGTAGGGAGTTTATTCCACAATCGGATTGTTCGCTGGAGGAAATTCCTCTGAAACCGCACTGTGCGCGACCAGTGGGGTTCCAGTGTGGCTTAAACTACTCCTAAAAATTGTTAAAGATACATAAGTTTAATATCCAATGCAATTCTATTTTATTGCCTTATTTACGAGTATGCAATTTTTTTTATTTTTGCATACAACATGAAAATGAGAAAGCTGTTTCCATAAAAGGTATTTCTTTCAAATAGACAGAAATATTTGAGCAGATATCAAGGATTCGAGGCCCAACCTCGAGATGGCTCGTCTCGAGGACCATCTCGAGAAACCAAAAGTTGGCTGTGGAGTGCCGCCCGTCATCTGTTCTTTATGGCCCTGATAGTCCAAGGGATAGCATCTTCAAGAATAATGATAAAACCGTTATCATCCTAATAACGTAAACGTTAGTTGTTAAAACGATAAGTATTGGTTACATTCTGCAGGGCTTATGCTTTTAATACTGAACCTTTTTATTTCGGGAATTGTAAAACGTGTTGAATATCTCAAATTATGCCGGCCCGAACAGAAAAACGGCGTAAAAGAAACCGCCAATTTGATCACAAACACAGACAAAGTGAGTTTACTGGCGATACCGGTAAAAAACGGTCAGCGAGTCGCACTGTCGCGAGTGTTTTTGTTTTTGTCGAACTTGGTGCTACTTTTCACATGACTAATTGTATTTTTAGCCAGTTTTGTCAAGTTGGTAAAACCTACTTCATTTTATAAAATTCAAAGCGAATGTAGTAATTTACCCCTAGGCTGTCAGGAGAGTTTAGGAACAAGGCGCGAGCGGTCTTACTGTAAACTCTTTTTTGTGATGATATATTCAATGTAGATATTATACCTTAGTTATTAAATTTTTCTGTTGAAATGAGCAAATACGTGTGGCGGAGCAGCCACAGTGTTCCTAAATCTTCGGGCCCTGGGTTAAATTACTAAGTCGGACAAAAGTGTGTTTTGAAATGTTCCGAACATGACAAATTTTAATTATGGAGACATTGCTGGGGCATAGTATACGCCTTGGGTTCCATGTGGCACTCCAATGATTTTAGTCTAAGAACTGTGTTCTGGTTCATCCTGGACCAAGTCTCTCGGCCTACAGGATTTAATTTCGCTTGACATTATTCTCGTTGCCGTAAGTTTTTGCTCCGCCGAGTTCGCGCCGAAGAGTTTATGATAGATGGCTGATCCATTTTTCATTGCGTTCGCAGCGCCGGAAACGCGCCGAATAACCCTGTATTATTAGCCGTGGCGTGATTTGCTGAGTAGTTTTGAGAGTGAATGTGCCAGATTGCTTACCATTTGAATTTTATTTTATGTACAAGAGAGTTATTTTTTTAAAATTTGCTTACTGGTTCAGGAACAACACCTGGAGCAAAAGCATAGGTCTGATTGATGAGAATTTAAGATTTCACGGAGTTATCAAACGATGAAATCTAGAAAAAACTACTTACCTCCTTTTACCTCAAAGATAAACTATTCCCGATTTCAATATAACAAGACTTTGCTGTAGTGACAAAAAGTGCAAAAACTAAACGGTTTTATTTTCTATAAAAGTATTCCAATCTACGCAGAAGTTTTCAATTACTGCAATCATTTCTATTTTCAACTTGTGTTATGGTAAGTTATATTTTAACTGTTTTGACTTAATCAATTAAATCAATACACTTTAATGAACATTTTATAGCCATATACTTGTATTTTGAATGTATTCTAGTGCAAAGTGTAAAAACAAACTTATAAAGAGGCTGTATGGGCATATACTTCTTTGCCTTCCCATTGTTGTCATCAATGTCAATGTCAAATCACTCGCATTACGTTACGTTTGATTTTTTATAATATTTATAACATATTTTTTTCGATTCTCTGAAATAATCAAACTGTAAGAGAAAGTAGCCCTCCAGAATTACCTGCACCACCTGTTGCAGAAAAACATCATCAAATTGAAATCCAGCAAACAAATAATAAAGCAAACAATGAAATAGCTCTTCCAACAATAAGAAGAGCAGCTGCAACTGCTGGCCGTTGCTTGTTTCCAGACTGTGATGATCGGGAAAAACTTCATGTACCTGAGTCTATACGTAGACTATAAGTAGTACAAGGGAGTGAAGCCATTTTCGGATATTATTGTTATTGTGCTGCTGGAAATCACTTTGTTGCTCGCACATAATGCCCATTTTATGGTACATGGGGTACGCTTGTCATCAGAATCGTTTTGGAGCTCCTGCTGCATTCTTGGACCACTTGTTAAATATTTAAATAAATGTAAATAAATAAGGTAATATGTTTTTTATTTCGTAGCTTACATAGCAGTAAAACTTTAATATGCCTCACACTGAGCTGAACAAACATAATTTAGGTACACCAGAAATGTAATTATTTTGTTCTTTGTCTAGTTCTATAGTTTTGTGATGATGTGATAAGGGCTACAGGTGACAGATCGCTCGTGCCGCGTACCGATGCGGCACGAGCCAGCCGCATAGTAGAAGAAGCACGCGGCCGTACCTACTAACAAACTCGCAGTGCAGGGTGGATAGGCTGGATGAGGCCCATCGAGGGTTCTCATTGCACGTATCATGTAGCGCTGTTGACTGAACAAGCCCGTTCGTACACCCGCGACGGGACCCGTCGCACGGACGTGGGTCAGTCTGCGAGGGCGCGGATTCCGCCTTACCGCGACGGTCATCCGCGCAATTCTCCGGAACGGAATACTTTGCATGGAACCTTGCCTAGTCAGACCAAATGCGGATATTGTACGTTGCATTGTATCACTATAATGAGAAATATCTAACCAAACAGACACCGAAACGTGAAAGTAGAACACCCGAACATGTATCCGCTTAAGTCGGACCAAATCTGACTGATGTGTCCAGCTTTAAAAGAGTTAAAACTGTTAACTTTTTTGTTAGTCTAGCGTGGGTCTAAAACCATCAATCGATTTCTTTTATGTACGCGGCCCGTAAGTAGAGGTCTGAAATTACATAGAAGTTCGCCGTCCTGCTTTATAAAAAAACCTAGCTAACGGACAGTCCTCATGCTGGAAGCCATAGTTCAAAAGTTGTTCCGCACGCATCACCTAATTATTTAACATGCCATTTCGATCAACAATCCTAACCATGCGATCAAAAACTCCCTTACCTACAATCCATCAGTTGTAACCGGTTGCTAACCAAACCTCTGTTTACCTATTGAAACTCACAACCCGTCCCGAGCCGTTTAAGGATATTCCCTTCTGCTAATTAAAAGTTTTGCTCCGGCCCTTCAGTTTGTAACTTGTTGACGGAAACCTCAATCGTTTGATGATGAAGCTTGGGGATTTGGCTTTCATTAACTAGTTAATACAAATAACATAGCCTTCTGGCCGCTTTGAACGGCTCATTACGTCACTATTTGGAAGGCATTGATGTAGCTCATTTAAAATGTGATGTGAATGCCGGGAGAGCGAACCACCCACAACTCTGATCACATATTTCATGTACTGTAACCCTACTTAATGGCAAATAAAATATTTTTGTATTTGTGGAATGTGTGGTCCTGAGTTCAAATCTGGCTAGAACCATCATCTTGCGTTCATTTTTCAATTCAGACTAACTCTACGGTGATGGAAAACATCAATACAAAACCAAATCAACCCGGATAACGGCGGAAGGCTCACCACCTACCACGTTGGGTTTCAATACCATTGGTGTAAAATGGGCTTCTGAGTGTTCCGTTCACCATGACGGCAACAGTTACTTGCCTCTAGCCACCCCGTTTGGGATATTGTCGTGATAATATTATGTTTTATGTTTATGCTGACATTGACACTGACACTTCGAGTATTACGTAGCCTTAAGAAAGCTCTATACTCCATTCATTATTACATTAGAAATAATATCATAAAAGCAGGGGTACTGAAATGAACGACAATTTGCATTTGACGTTACCATTCCGGATGACATACCTGAGTGAGTATAACATGGCAAAATTAAAAACCCCTTCCGCCACAACATATGTAGGGATTATGTAACATTTTAGATTTGGTAGAGTTATTGTGATAGAAAAAATGTGTTCATAACTCAACCCCTGCTTCTTTTAGGTTGTTAAATCGACAATATCGTTTTATGCAAGACAATATTTTTTTTGTATTGCCCGTCAAGATGACCTCACTCCACCTGATGGAAGGCGGTCGTGAGGTCCAGATACGAGGTTGACAAGCCAAGTCATTCAAACGAATCACTGGGCTGGCCATCCTCACCTTGAAGGCCTACAGAAATGCCTTTTCACGCCCCGCTTGAAGAACCCGGGACTAGAAACACAAGCCTCATAGATTCTTAAGTTAATTTACTAATGAGAACAATTAGGTGTGTCAGCTGCTATATAAGTAGATTTTAATAGATCCGGCATACATCCTAAAAGTAATAATGTTAACAAAGTGTACTCTAAAAATAATCTGTTTTTACTTCTGTCTAATGCTATAATGAATGGAGTATATATTATTATTTTACCTAGAAAGGGCTTCACCTATTTTTCCACGGCGTTGAATCACAATTGAGGAAATTCATAGCAGAACTGAAGTCACCGACTGCAGCCCAGTGAATAAGTAGGAAAGACGAAGAATAGACACTAAAGGTCCAACCCCACCAAGCGGCCCGCATCGCGTCGGATAGGAACGGATTTCACAATCCTTAAACGAAATTAAATCTTGTACGCAGTGTTTAAAGTCTATATTACCGTGACGTGGTGATATAGACTCCAAACACTGCGTACAAGATTTAATTTCATTTAAAGATTGTAAAATCCGTTCCTATCCGACGCGATGCGGGCCCTTAGGTGAGGTTGGACCTATAATACTGCTCGCGGAATTGTACGAGTAATAAACACAATTTCTGCATTGTGTATTTCTCTTATTGTATCTAGATTAAGTTCCTACCTGAATAAGGTAAACGTTCTGGTGTAAAACTATGATTTTCTATCATATTTAATAAATTAATGCTCATATAGTAGACGTCAAAGTCGTGTTACCCTAATAGGGCGTGCAAATCACTCTTTAGCCCCTAACTTGTGACGTCACATAAAAACCACTCGTCTAGAATGCCGATAAGAATGTGAAACGAGGAACCACGTTTAGGCATAGGATGACGCATAGTTATTACTACTTTCAATAAGGACAATGAAGGAAAATGTTCTTTTAGGTGAGCAATTTGTTCGTTGAGTCGTTCGCTAACTCATTTTTTGCGTACCATGAGGCTGTTTCACATGTAGAGCCAGTGTCGGTCCTTCACATTACACTGAGTTTTTGCGGCATGGGACTGATGTTGCCAGACCAGCACAGTTCCCTTTATGTAAAGTTTACAAGTTGATGTTGTAAACTTTGAATAAGTATTGTGGATATAACCTGCGAGCTTAACGTATAGCTATTCTATTGCCATCCATTGCGGTCTAATAAAACTTGATGACTTTTTTTCTTAGGACATGAAATTATCTAATTTGGATGTTACTTTAAGAACGGAACAGACGCATATGACTGTCAATAAAATTGTCGCCTTTTATGACCGATGAACGAATAAAAGGTCTTTTGGTATTTTTTCAGTTTTGCTACGTACTAAAATTAAGTTTCTCAGAAAAACTAAGTAAAGTAGCAAAGTTTGAAATCTCAGCAAGAACGTGGTAAAGTATGCACTAGAGATATATCGCTCTCCACGAACTAGTGAAGTGCGCGCTCTGAGTTATAGCGCGGGATTGTTCCAGCGCTGGCTAACCGTTCCCGGCTGCAGTTTGGTTCAATTTCCTGAGTGGCTGTGATTTATCATTACTAATTTTAAGCAGCGTTAAAGGGCGGTTCAAATACCTTCCTCCTTGATATTTTATCCATAGTCTACCTTTCCTTAGTTAGAATGTATTCCTACTAACTTTACCATGCCTGTCTTTTTCTGTCACGCGTGTGTCATTCTTAAGCTTTTAAATTTTATGACGTGCTATAACTCTATAATCATAATTTTGCGTTTCATTTTGATTGGTAAGTCGCTTTTTACATTCGAGGCACTGATAATAACTCTTCTCATGGTTCCCAATAGCTGAATTGAGGGCATTCTTTAAACAGACGAATATGTCTTTCAATAAAATTGACGCTTTTTATGATCACCGAACTAATATTAGCTCTTCTAGTACTTCTCAGTTTTACTTCCTACTAAAATTGAGTTCTTCATAAAAACTAAGTTAAGTAGCAAACTTTGAAATCCCAGCAAGAAAGTGTAAAGTATGCACCAGAGATATATCGCTCTCCACGAACTAGTGAAGTGCGCGCTCTGAGTTATAGCGCGGGATTGTTCCAGCGCTGGCTAACCGTTCCCGGCTGCACTTTGGTTCAATTTCCTGAGTGGCTGTGATTTATCCTTACTAATTTTAAGCAGCGTTTAAGAGCGGTTGTTTCCGCCCGTAATTAAGCCCGTGTTGCGAATACCTCCGTCTTACGGACTATAGCTGAATATCTACGTATCATATCTTGTGAGTTGGTAACTACAAAAAACCCCTCTTATAGAGTTAACAGTGTTAGGTTCCTATGGTGATGTACGTGTTTTTAGCTAATTCCATCAGGTAGACTCATCTTATTGCTTGATGGCCACTGAAGTTGTATTCAATAAAATCTGACACACATAATCAATGTCAATTTGAGTGACAATGGGCAGGTCATATAACGCTGATAGCCATTGAGTAAAAAATTCACAAACAAACTCGAATTTATAGTTGCTGTTGGGTTTGTTCTACTTTCGGTTCTAGTTCCAAAAACGAACCTAAACACTACTTGTTATTCAACCGGCAGTTGTTCCATAAGTTATTGTGACGTCACGCAATATCGCTATAGGGTCGCTCATAGCGGGTGCGCCACTTCGATTGATTTATCGACACCTGCGAGTGTGCGCCGTGATCTACGGCCCTATTGAGATTTGCGGAGAGTAGGTTTAGACAGAGGCATAGATTTTATTAGTTTTCAAATGGTATAATATTGGTATGTGTGATAATAATCTATATAAATACATATAATTAATTTGTAACTCATCGCTGTCTGTAGATTGGAGATAAATGAGAAAAGGGCTTTTATGAAATCTAAAACAAGGATTTTCATAATTTCGTCTGTTTGTCTGTGCGCTTATGCGATCTAATCTCAGAAATGGCTAAACCTATTTAAATGCGTTTTTCACTAACCTATTGCGGTAGGTTTCACTTAAGTGGTTCTTCCCATTTCAATCAGTTCATAAATAAAAATACTAATAGATGTTTTATATGCTCGACGAGTGTGATCAAATACAATTCACTCTATGTGCTATAATTTTTTGAAGTTCGAGTAACAAGAAATAGATTGAAGTTATGGTTGGGCCTTTTCTTTAAAAACGAATCACTTATAGATAAGATGAAATATGATAAAATACGGATAAAGACGGGTCCATCTTGATCAGTTTACTGTGATAATTACCACTGGTGAAAAGTTTGATGTATGCTAATTATATTGCGCTTAGTTAGGCGATTACCAAGTCTCTTTAAAATGTAAAGTGCGTTGTTAAAACAATTGAAAATTTTATTTAAATACTCTAAACGTATTACTATCCTTATTATAAAGTATAGATAAACTTTATTTTTCAAAAATAAGTGTCTCTGCATCTAGAATGCTCTGCGCAACATGTGCATAGCTTAACCTTGCATAGAGGTGCGATTTGTAAAAGCTGCATGGAGTTAGACCCGAGGCACGGTTGTATGCACTTTCCACCTGCATATAACGTATCGCATCGATAAAACCGTCAGGGTGTATCGTGGAAGTAGATTTGTTGTGGTTTTAAAGCAAGTAAAAGGTATTTTTCTTAAGGAAGGAATGTGCAGTTTGGGTGAGAGGTTTCTTTTATTTGAACTATGACAAGATTTATTAAGAATTTATGTGACAAATTTTTTGTTTTAGACTCGAGCCTCCGTCTGCCATTTGCAACAGATATGTGCATTATATAAGAGATTTAACACAGAGTTATAAAGACGCCGCAAGTCCATCCGTTATTATGTAAACAAGTAGCCACTTTTTTACACTGCTTTTTTGACAAGTGCTGTCACGTCATCTATTTCTTCTTGATTTATGTGTGTGAGATTTTAGGTGGCAGAATTCTACATGAAGACCTAGACGCCTCGGTATGGCACAAGGCACTACTCTGTCGTTCGTAAAATCTATCAACTTCAACAGTAAAGCTATCAAATACTGCTAGGTTTATCAAATCCAGATTGTCATTTATTTATTTAACTGACCGGTTTGGAGGATGTTGCAAAAAAAATACGTATCTTTGTGACAGCAGTGAATAATACAAGTAATAATGCAAAAACTATTCAATGTTAGAGCTGAAAGCAAAAAGTCAACAAACCATAATTTCAAAACAAAACGAGATTTTATCATCAGCAGAGGACAGTCGGCGCCATAACCCTTTCAAATATCGTTGGTAAAGTAGATACTGCAAAATACTGCAAATGGAATAGTTCGAGTTTCAGCTCGTACTATAGAGCTCGAATATTCGATATAGAGCAGCTGCAATTGTGGAGAGTAGTTGGCATAAAACGGGAGAGGTAAGGACCATGATGGAATAGTGGGAAAGGGAGTTTTCGGCACATTTGGTTCCAATTTACCACTTATAGTGATTAGCCTATGTACCGTCCCACTGCTAGGCAAAAGCCTCCATCATTGAAACATCGCTACACTTGATGGGTACTGGCCTAATCACCACCTTTGCCTAATGCCAATACCAAGCCGGTAATCACAAACCTGGAGTATGTTCGGAAAAATCCGGAAACACTTTGCGCGACTCGGCATTTGAATTCGGGACCTCCGCATTTTGGGCCGAGCTCTGTCACCACTCAGCCATCATTCATCCATATGTCATTTGTATTCGGGCTCCAAAAGATCAGATTTTCCCACGACTTCGTACGACAGTACCCGTTGGTCCCGTTCCCGTAAGAATTTCGGGAAGTTTCAGTGCTCGCTGCACTCCTTAAGGGGCCTACTCGTACATGCCAATTTTCGCCCAGTAGTTCCGGGTGTGCAATAGTCATTCACTGTCACTTATGCCCGAATCCACAAACGTCTATCAAAGCTGAGCAGTCCTTACATGTATAGCTGTCCCTTTAATTTCTATTGACATGTGACAGGGCAGCATCAATTTGACGTGTCCTCAACTTTTGATTAGCGTTTGTGGATACGGGGGTGAGACAGTTACGGAAGATTATTCATCATCATCATCATCATTTCAGCCGAACGACGCCCACTGCTGGGCATAGGCCTCCCCCAAGGATCTCCACAACGATCGGTCCTGCGCTGTCCGCATCCAGCGGCTTCCCGCGGGAAGATTATTAGGAAACAAAAATTACTCGTCAGTACTGACTTTTCATCGGCCTAAAGTTAGTCGGTCCTTTGTTTACTGTGAGTCTAGGGCTCTGTAGTTATAAGATAAGTTAACGATAACGAGTTTCTTAACTCATTATTGTAAAACAAACATGAAATATCGTTATTGTACAATTTAGCGCTCCAACTATCTCTAGTGTGCGCAGTTTCTAACTGTAGTTGTCAACGAAAAATGACTGAACTTAAAAATATTAACAAAACATTTTGGCACTCAGTAATAAATAAACAGCCTACGTGGGTTTGAGTTAATTAAGGCAGCGACATATTGTACAACGTTAAGTTAATAATTAAGTTCGACATGGAAGCTGTAAATAACGTTTTGAAGGTAAAATCATGAACACTTTCATCTATAATTTAAAACGTCAAATTGTGAAATATGGCAAAATGATCCGTTAAAATAATTGCGGAAATTTTTCACAGGTTATATTTGATTATTGTGATCTATGCGTTCGTTTTTACCTTAGGATAGTCATATTGGGAAAAAAAGGAAGCTATTGAAACAATAAAACCTTTTGTAGGATTTAAATCCGATTTCAAATCTACTGGCCTATTCTCTAATCTGAGATACATTTTTTTTGCGCTGGACCTGGGGTAAACTTGGTGGATCCCCTTTAAGCCGGTTGACATGTTTTTTGATCTTACTTGCTATAATTTTGAGTCAAAAAACGCAACTTATCTAAAATACGTAATTATATCTTCAGGAAATTCCATAAAACCAAGTCCCAAACTAAGTGAAAGCTCCAACCTTGGACCACATTCAAAACAGCGTATGTGGCCTGACCACAGGTCGTGAAAATTTATATGTTGTCCTACGCCGCTTATACTTCTGCGGCAAGGCTGACCTCGCCAGTGAACTTGATAAATATATTCTACATACGACCGTAAATTATTTAGTGAAATTAGCATGTCAACATACACGTTAGTGAGCAACCTGCAAACGGGCGGCACTATATTATGTTTCTGGGCCAAACGAATGCCGGGAAATTCTAAAGACATCTCCCATCTCATCTCTTTACCACACGTCTAGTGCTACCAGAGGATGCTCAAATATTTTGATTACGTGGCTAGAAGAGGCCCTAATTATCTGGAGAAGCTCATAATGCTAGGCAGAGTGGAAGGGAAATAATCTCGTGGTAAAGTACCCCACTGCTGGTCAGACCAAATAAAATCAGTCCTAAATATGTCCATCACCACTGCTCTTCGAAAGCCTGAAGGCAGAGACGGGTGCTAAAGCTTAGTCAAGACCACCACCGAAGCATACCAAAAGAAACAAAAGTTAGACAAAACCTACATATGCTAAAGAGGAAGACAGAAGAAGAAGAACCACACGTCACACAATTAACAACATCGCTACAGTTATTGGTTCGTTTTTGATGAAATTAGGAATGAAAAAATTATCTAATAAACGTCAAAGCTCTGATAGGGGAGTACACTTTTAAGAAAAGGTCAGAAATATCATTTTAAAAAATTGCTTGTAACGTGGGATCCTGTATAATGTTTTTATTTATTTAGGCAGCAACATTCTTACCTAGAAATATCTCTTAGATACTGATAATGATATAATGATAACTAAGTAGACATTACTGTATGCCAAAAAGCTATCAGGATATTCTGTTAACACTGTCGCCATTTCCTTCAAGCCAGAAAAGTAAGTTTGGCATGCATTCACCTTGGGCCTCATCTTCGTTATCTATTAAAAAGCATGATCAAAAAAGAGTAAGTAAAGGTACTTTAGTATTCAGCAAGCTAACTCTTATCTTATCTTATCTTATTATTAGAACAACCAAACAGACAAACAACATTAAAAAAATAGTTATAAAACACTCAAGGGCTTAATGCTGAATGTCGCTTTAATTAAAGGCATGCAATATTGACTTCATTCCGCTTCGCTCATAATTCGAATCGAACCGCTCGCTCGCTTCGCTCCGCTCATAATTTGCACCGCTCTCAGGCGGCGAGTGTGCCACTGACCGCAGGGCATGGAAATTTATACGCGGGGCGGTGAAGCGTACACTCTCTTAATTACAGACGCTTAATGCTTTTTCGATGGCATCCCGCTGTAATTACAGCACCCTGTAGTTTATTGATTAAGATGAGTGCGGTCAGGTGTTGGAGCTGTTTTGTCGAGTTTACAGTTTCATTTGGAGTGTTTGGGTCTGTAAGCATTTAGGCCTGTGTTCTCAAACATTACTTAGCTGTGATCCGTGCTGGAGTACATCTTGGTGTCTTTTTTGTGAAAGACTGTGGAAATTTTATTTTTATGTAAAAAAATCTCACTGCTTACTCAGGTTGCTTTACAAATACGGTCCCAAAAATGTAAATTTATATACCGGGTGATTATTAAAAGACTTACAAAAACGATGTGGCATACTCAGTAAGTGATGCAGAAACTGTCTGAGTGAAAAGGAAATTTATTTAATTAACTTTCATTTCAAGGTCACCATATAAATCAGTTGAACAATTTGTATTTTTTGGAAACCTCAAAATCAAAGTTATTAATGTTTAGCAGCACAGACATGAGCGCTATCATCTTCTTCAAACACTGATGATAGGAAAGATTAAGGGGAAAAGACGAGTTGGAAGAAGGAAAAAGTCGTGGCTGAGATATATCAGAGAGTGGACTGGAATTGCCAGCGTGGAGGAACTGTTTCGGCTAGCGAGAGATAGGAAGAAATTCGCGAAGCTGACGGCCATCCTCCAGTAGTGGAGAGGCACTGCAAGAAGAAGAAGAATGTTTGGCGTATAATTAAAATGGTCCCCACTTTCTGCCCCAACAGTAATAAGTTCCCTTCTGATTAGTTACTTTCTTTCAAATTCATAAATACCAAAATTCAAGGACTAGTTCAACTCGGCAGTATAATAATTAATCGTGGCGTTAAAGTTTCTAATTAGAAAGGTCACGTGTCAGTTGTTACGAAACCAATTAACTTAAACAAAGGTTTGTATTTTGTAGGTTTCGAGAAGTTTACTTCTTGCGTCATAACTGTATTTTTTTAAACAATAGCCCTTTTTTTCATTTAACGAGAAGGAAGGAAGGTCACCTGATGGAAAGTGATCACCTCCGCCCATGGACAACTGCAACACCAGAGGTGTTACCGATGCGTTGCTTGCCTTTTAAATGGGAATACGCTCTCTTCTTGAAGGCTCCGATGTCATATTCCTTTGGAAATACCGACGCAGGAAGATCATTCCATGTCTTGGATGAACGCGGAAGAAAATGATCCTGCGACATCGCGCATCGTGAATGCGTTTTAATGATTTCTTTCATGCCGAGATACTCGTAGTTACAGCGACTAATACGACTAGTGTGTAGGGCTTAGCTGGTGTGCCTAAATTTGAGTGACGTAGCCAATCTTAGCCGTGAACGTTCGTCCGCATGGGTCACATTTAGGGTTCCGTTCTCATACTGAAAGGTGGACGGTCTTTTAGCTAGTCGCGTTTACAGTCAAGATCCTTGATCCTCGGTGCTTCAAACGCGAAAACCTCTGACTGCACAGAATGCCTAATTTTGGACATTCAGCTGCGTATTTTTTCTATTTCTCAGGGACCTTGTGGCATCTCTTCATATGCCTCTTAAGTACTCTAGAAATAACTCTAGTATCAGGTATTTGTGTTGCCATTGTGGCTTGTCCCCACAATACATGAGTCACCTTTTACTGTGCCCTGCATGCCCGACTAGTTGCACATATGAGCACCTCATGAGTGCCAGCAACAATTCCGTTCAAGTGGCGGAATTCTGGTCGCACGTAGTGTAGTGTTGCCACTCGACACGATAAGAAGACTAGTATCAAAAAAAGTACATACTTTTGATACAAGAGTAATTTCGGAACTGCTGCACACACGACGACTTCATATATGTGCCAATGCTGATGCTCTTAAGGTCACAATACGTGACAATACAATACAATTGCTATCAACACGAAAGAAGAAGGCCAGAGTAAATTGAGATGGGTATGCTGGTATCATTATCAGGATGGAGCAATTCTGTAAAGGTGTACGTGACGAGAACCTGTTTCATCACATTTGCAGTTATAAGACGCCCTATGTAAAGCATAGGTTTCTACCAATGCTTACCTGCGTATGTGATTATCATATTTCTTACAGTATTCGAGTAAAGATAGTCTAATAGAAGTCGAGTAAGGATAAGTCTTATAGTTTTCGAGTATTCGAAGAAACAGTGTTCAAATTTGCAAGAGTGGTTCAAAATTGCACTAGACGCATTGCAGTAAAAATTATACAGTTAAAATATGGCAAAGCTTACTACGATTGTTTGGATGCTTTTAAAAAGTCACCTTGTAATAAGATTATCTCCTAATCCAATAATGGTCAAATAACTACTCGTCTACACGAGTTGTTAATGCAACTATATTAGTCTGTACAATAAATTACCATTTTAAGTACAATTTATTTTATCGCTAGCTACTCTGATCACGGAATCCTTAACGTTGTGAACACAATGTAACATTTAACATTCCGACGTTACATTTTAATTTATGTAATCATTTTCTGGGTGGGCGTTATAAATTAGTTTTGTCAAACGAAGTAATCTAATCGGCGCCTTCATAAAGTAACGGTTAGAATAACATCAATTACAAAAATACCACACCCAGGTTGAATTAGCAGTATAGCGGTATCACGTGACAGTTATTTATTACACGTTGTTGCTAATTAAAAAAAGATACTTTTGTTTTTGGTGACGCGCCTAATAGAGTGCCGTTACGGAATGATTCAGTGGTTGTTTTCAATTTTAATATCTTGTCTCGCCATCTCAACATACAGACAAATAGAGATAATTATTTCTACGTATCTGCTTGTTTACTATAGTACTAAAATATGTTATTCATCTGATTATCTATAAATGTAAAGTAGGTTTTTTTTTTTCATGTTATTAATAATATAAATAGTTTATTATAGTATAGTAATACTTAGTTTGGGGTCAGATGATCTTGGTGTGAATTGTCCCAGATATATATATATATTTTTATTTCTGTGTATTTATGCACATACTTGGCTATCTTTTTCCATTTTTCCTCTACCCGTATTAGGTTGCCTAGAAGAGACCGCTATTAGCGATAAGGCCGCCTAAATTGTGCATTTTATTAAATGTAAAACTTAGCTTTAAGTTTCTCTGTTTTTGAACATTAAAGATTATTATCTATATCTATATTAGATAGATGGACGAGTAAAATAAAGGTTGTGTTTAACAGGACTGCAAATTTTAGGAAGTTGAATTTTTGCTTTTGACATTTATTTACTCACCTGGTTAAATTACGAAAATCTAATTTTGAGGGCAGGGTTTATATGCCGTTATGTCAACTATGCAGTGTTTTGCAAAAAGGATTCTGAACCGAATTACAATTTGAACTATATTTTAACATCAGTTGATAGTAAAATTACAAACAAATTGCGTAAGATGTAGCAGTTACTACAAACAATTTTATTAAACACGTACTTACGTGTTTGTACGTGTGAGCAAACTGAATGTACATAAAAAATAATTTAAACAAACTGCAGGTCAATATGTCGGAAGGTCTGAAAATGGAAAGCTTTTACAGGATTCAGGAAAAGGCCGAGGTCGAAGCTCGTATGCACCAGCGGAGCCTCATTTGCATAGGAAATGTGTTAGTGTCGTTATTTAACGCTACAACGCCGTTCCCTATTTAGTAAAACTGCTGTTCTAGAAAACTCAAGTTTCACCTATATACATATTAGGTTGGGGCAAAACTCTTTTCGCATATAGTATGTATGAACTTGTAATGAAATCTCTTTGACTATACTATTTGTATCTGGCTGGTTTTGGTATCATTAAAAGTTTAAATTTTATAGAAGATAAAATTCAAATTAGGAGAATGTGTGATTTTCATTTGTTTTTCTTACTGTCAAAATGAGTAGGTAGTGAATCTAATGAAGAAATTAGATGACAGACATGAATGAACAGAAATGTTTTTATATCGGGTTTTAAAAATATATCGTGCCGAAAATGCTATAAAATCACTTGTATTTTAGGCGTTTACCGATAACTACTTTACTAACATCGGAAAACTCTAGTTGAACTGTTATTACACTATTTTATTTAATACAACCATTATTTGTTAAAAATATAAGACTGAAATATCAAAACCTAGAGAACAGAAAAAAATTAGAACTTAAAACCGAAAATTGTATAATCTCTGTTGAATGCAGAAAATTAGGTTATCAATCTATGCATATTGAAGTTATCTACCTGTCTTATCACGCACTTTTGGCTTTAAGTCTTCGACCAACAATTACAATTTAAGTTCATCATTATTTCGATTTTTTGTGAATTTTCCAAACCATTTCTTGTTATAATTAGCTTGCGCAATTACGTTTTGCCCTGACCTTTTAATAAATTCGTAATTAATTTTGCTTTTATTTCACTAACATGTTTCGCTTTTGTTTCGTCCAAGCAGTTTCGAGCACAAAAGAGGCAATTTGATTCGAAACTCGCTTTGATCTAGTAATTAAAATTATTTTGTTTCTCGAAAATATTTTTTATGTGGTTAATACAGAATTTGAAACGTTTCTTCTGGTGTTATATAATTACCTACCTAGTTAATTATAAAATCCAACTTACAGGTGGTGGTGTTTTGAAACTAAGCACTATTATAAATATTTACAAGAAAGATTTTAAACCGAATTATAATTTAACATCGGTTGATACTGCTATTGTTATGCGATAGTTTTTTGTAAGTCAAAATCGAACATACCTCCGACCCAACAGGCCAGATATATCGATATTGAATACAAATAATTAATCTTATCACTTAATAAAAAAAAATATCTATCTAAATTAAGACATTTCAACCCCGCTATCAAAACAAAAGGATTAAAAACTTGGTCCTCTTAGCCTTAATCTAAATTATACTGCACGAAAAAATGTTTTAACTAATGTCAAAGTCACTGATCCTGAAACTGACCGATTTATATTTTCTTTGCCGCTGTCGAAGAAATTTAAAAAAACACCACCTTGAAGGTTTCATCGTTGCCCTTCATCAAACATAAGCCAGGAGGGTCTGATTGAATTAACAAGAACTTTCAGGCTCCTGAAAAATTTATTGCTTTTGGATTATGTGCTTGCCCACCTCGTAAAATGCAAGTTCAATTTTGAGATATTTTTTTAATGGGTAAGGTTTTTATAATACCTACAATTTGTTTTATAATTTGAGGCTCTCCAAGAAGAAGAATGGTCATGAGCAATAATAAATATTACTCAAATAATGGAAAAAAAAAAACTATTAAATATACATATTTGGCAGGTAATGAATTGAGCAACCGTTTTGTGGATTCATACAACAAAATATAAAAAAAATCGAAGGGTAAGGGAATTGTTCAACGCCTAAAGATTCACGCTTCTGTGTGTTCGGACGTAAGGGAGTAGGTAACAATTCGGCCAAAGTATAAAACATGTTTCGTTCTTTCAAACCCCAAAGATGTCAGACACAGACCCCGCAACTGTCACTCTAATCGCTGAAAGTAATTACCGATCAAACCACCTGTCTCCTTTGTAACAAAATGCAGGGCAACTTTTTAATGTGCGCACGGACAATTATGAAAATTTATCAATCCAGCCAAGACATTTCGAATGCTTAAATCGTGCTTTTATTTTGTAGGGTTCCGTAGCAATGAGGTTTTCGTTTTTAAATCACCTTCGCGGCCTAAGTTATCCACTGGTGCAAAGATGCTTGCTGGTGGTATAAAACGAACAACTGTAACCTGAGTTCGTCTTTCCACCTTGCTGGTGGCTTCATTCCATAATCCGACCGTAGGAAATTGCAGACTGTAATATTTTTTTGTGTTTTGGTGCCCTATTAATTAGTGTTTCTTGATTTTGTACCTCGAATCTGTCAGTGAATCCCTATCTTACCTAAGAAGTAAAGAAAAATGAAAGTAAGAACATTATGGCAGATTACGCTTATGATATATTTCTTACTACTAAAAATATAATTGTATAATTGTACCAGGTACTTCACCTGGTGTACGAATATATTTTATACGATATTTTAGTAAATGTTACAGAAGACGAAATCATCAGCACTACTGCTAGAAAAATTGTGACTACTGAAATATAAATAAATGCGCGCTGTTTAGTCTAAATTTTACTCTACCCTAGTCCTGAAAGTTTAAGGTTAGGTCTGACAGAATCTCTTTTGTTGTTGCTTCAAATACAAATTAAGAACAAAGTTTTAATTAACTTTGCTACGACTAACTACTGAGCAAAGTGATTGTCGCAGTCAGTAACCGGATAAGTGACCAAATATTTGTAATTACTTTCCTTTGTGCTTTAGAAGGCAAGTTATCCTTTTAATAGTCAGTCATGTGGTAATCGTATATGACAAAAGTATGTAAACCTGCTTTTTCCCCAGAGATGGGCTAAGCTACATTGCTGTGGATGCGTGTGATGTCCCCTAATCACATTCCTTGGTCCACATAGCATAGCACTAGTGAATGCGGGTTCTACTAAGCTATGTTTTTAATATAACACATGACATGACACTTGGATGCGTGCTGTGGATGCGTGCTATGGGGGTTACTTTCGATACATCACACAGCTCGAGCTGCGCATCTTCCTCACACATCTTACTCGCTACGTTACATAGCGTAGTATCAGTGGAAACGGTCTAATAGTTTCGTAGCTTAGCTTACACATCCTCGCAGCATAGCTGCATAGCACATCTCTGGTGGAATAGCCGCCTTAGCTCATCCGGTATCTACCAATGCAAAGGAGAGGAGATGAGTTTTGATAACCAATCAGATTTTGTTATTTTTCGGTGGATACCGGGCCTAAGGCTGCCTGGAAAACCGACTCGATGCTAAATATTTTTAAATCATACTCGTACTTTTGCAGACACTTAAAAACACTACACATTACGCCAAGGGACACGACCTTATACCAAATACTGACCTGAAAAAACTTTTCAAATACAGATTGCAGAAAGCTCTGTTTACTCTGGTTATCATTTTCTACAGAACATCAACTTCTTTAACCGAGATGCACTTACCCAAGTTTTTCGGAATAAAAAAATAATCTCCCACCGAAGGGGGAGTATAAAAAGCGAGTCCTTCGTAACAGGACGGTCATTAAACAAGATCGCTATCATAATTGAATTAAAAATTCCGACACGAACGTACTAAAAGGGGCTTTTGTAAGCAATTGCAGTATCTACTGGGGGGGTCCTGAAATTCTTTAAACATCAAGACGTGATATTATTTTCATATCAACGCGTAGATTTAGTGGCGGGCTGAATTGTTTGCGGGGCTTGATGTTTTTAAAACGAAACTGCTGCCGTATTTTTACTAGGTGGTCTCGTTTTTGTGAGTGCCTAATAAAAAAGGAAAAGGCTCTGAAACAATAGGTTTCGAGGTGGATACAGGCCGGGTAGTTCCATTGGTTATGTAATATGTATTCAGTAATTTTCTCATCTTTCGCATAAAATATGCATGACCGATGAAGATCAGAGTTTTCCAGTGCGCCTGTTTCATGGCCCTCGAAACTCATATTCTCACATACATATCGAATGGGCATAATTGACTATCGCGTTTGTTAATTCAAAATTGAATTCGAATACAACAGTTGTTACATCCAGAAATTAAAAGACTTTAACTTTCCACTGTAAGTATTTAGGTTTCGCAGACTTGTATGTTTAAATAGTAGAATAGCAAAGGTGCTACAACTGTCAAACTGCTTACTACAGTCAGGAATAGCGAAACGCAAAGTTTGCGTTATCTCGCCCCCGCGGGCGATACACGGATCCTTTGTCTTGGTTGCAACGCCAAAACTGTCTTTGTTTATTCATTTTACTGTTAATAAATAAATAGAACAACTTACATTATACATACATACCATCACGCCTTTTTCCCAACGGGGTAGGCAGAGACCACATCTTTCCACTTGCTACGGTCCTGACACACCTCTTGCGCTTCTTTCACTGTCATTAATCCTTTCATACATGCTCGTCGATTATGGGTACTCCTGACCTGACCTTTTCTGAGCACGTCTTGGACTTGAACTAAGTACGTCCGTCTAGGCCTTCCGCTTCCAACAGCTCCATCCACCCTCGCCTTTAAATTTGTTTCGTTAATCGCCTTTCATCCATCCTTTCCATATGCCCAAATCATATCTTAGCATTCCCATCTCAATTTTTGTGACAACATCCTCTTTTACATTATGACCATCTAAAACTAAATTATACAGGGCGTCGTGCTTAAGGGTTGAGCACCTCACCCGGATCGTGGATCGGGTGTTCCTAAGTTCAAAGCCAGCCAGAACCATCTTAGTGTTAATTGATCAATTTCCGACCAACTCTCCGGTGATGGTAAACGTCTATTTAAAACCAAATCAACCCGGATAACGAAGGCTCTCTACTTTGGGGTCAAATTTCATATTGGTGAAAAGAGGGAATTTTTTTTTTCGTATATGTTCGTTCATATTATCGCAATTGTTTTTTTTAATACAAAACGTACAGCTTTAAGTCTGTTATTATTGTATATGAATAGATTTAAAATACGTCTCCAAACTTCCTCGCCCAATATTGACTTCGAAATAAACTGAGTAAAATATAGCGTTCATCGGAAGGAAAAATCATTTAGTCGTAACACACGGTCCGACGAGCTTCACCCTGTAGTATAAGAAATAACAAGATGGCCGACTGAGAGGTTACTTGTAGCACGAAGTCATGCTTCAGTAGCTTTGTCGGGTTAGATGTTATCCAAACTAAAATCGATGTTCTGCTGATTAACTTTTCAATTATGAATCAATTATTCATCAAAATTTTTACAAAAACGGATAAGTACTGAAAGTACGCTACTAACGCAGTAATTTTGAATCCTTACGGGAAAAATTATGAGACTTGTTAAATGCTTTTAATTTAATATTAGTTTGCTTTCGCAAATAGAGTAAATCAAAGTGCCAAATTTCTTATTCATACTACATTATTATATTTTAGTTATCAACCCCATTATAAAATTGCAATTGATTTGAAAGATGCTTGCATTTTTAAAATTTTCATTATGAAAAGAAAATTGGTGCCTGAGGTCGTACAATTCCGTGTCATTATAAAAAAGGCACAAAATTACTTCAGATTCTTACCTTCTAATTTCAATCAGTTTCATACTAATACTTCCACCCTTGCATTTCCGAGGCTTCTAATACCCAAACGGAAATTCACTCCAGGATTTGTGACGTTTGACGCGTCTAACAAATTCCAAATGGAATTTCACCAGTTCCAATTAGAAGGAACGCCATTGAACAAAGACATGCATTGAAGTAGATGTCGCGAGTGTACTTGTATGAACTTAACGGTCAAAAAGTAGTGCAATCGTGTTAAGTTATCATATTTTTTTTGTGTGATATTTGTAGATTACAATATTTTTTATTCTTGCATCATTTAGTCCATGCTCAATCTTTTATGGCAACAAAATATAGATCTGCTGATCTATAGTAGATTTACTTTTGTCATGCTTCGGTATGTAAAGTATAGTAATAATTATTAGCCTATGTACTGTCTCACTGCTGGGCAAAGGCCTCCATTATTGAAATCAAGTCATCGCTACAATTGATGGCTTAATCAGCACTCTTGCCAAATGCGGGTTTTTGATAACCAACCCGGGCTATATTCCGAAAAATCCGAAAACACACTATATGCCCGACATAGGATTTGAACCCAGGATATCCGGATTTAAAGTCCGAGCTCTGTCACCACTCGGCCACAGGGGTTTCTGCTTATGAAACAAATCGATTGAGAAATTGCAATTAAGACGTCACAATGAGCGTCAAGAAGTGACGTGCTTGGTCTTCATAGACACTGAGAGATTTGAGTTTTCTAATTCAAATTATGTCAATGCCGTGGAATGTTCAACCCGCTGGTACGTTTGGCTTAGCGTAATAACGATTTGACGTCACGTCGCCGAGAAGGGCCACCCTTGCTTTCAGAATTTCATCCTCCCAGGAGGTAGTGTGTAATCTTCCTAAACATTGTGCGTTCGAGTGGAGAAAGCGACTTTTCAGTGATCGTAATTTAGTTATCAGTCTCCTTAAACCTTGCGTTTTTCGCGAGATTTGATATACCATATTGGTTACACCGCTGCTTATACTGCATGATAAACGAACTAGCTTAGTTCTCACCGATCAATGTATACCAAAGCACGCGTCGATTGCGCGTGGTTCTGAACAGGGTCTTAGACAGGCATGCCTTCAATCCTATATGGTTGAAAATTGCCAAAATTCCGCTCCGCTACCTCGCTCCGCTTTGGTGGACAGGCAGTGCTCTAACTCGAAACGCGATTCCAATGCTATCCGCTCGTTTTTTGACAGCTTCACAGCCAATGACGATGCAGTATTAGACTTTAAATAGCAACAATCGATCCCAAAATCGAGATTTTCTTGCGTTCGAAGTTGGTGAATAGCCCAGCCGACTTTTACTTCAGCGTCGACAAATTCTACCGGTTTCATCTATATGTTTTTCAATAAGAGAAATGTATCTCATTAATGGTTACACTTTCAAAAAACAAAAAGATGACGGTGATATTTACATATAAGAGTGTCCCAAAAGCAAATAATAACCAAGACAACTCATTGACTAGCATAGGCTATTCTGATCCATCAATACAATATAGAACCAAACAATTCCCGCATCGAATTAGTTTATTATTTTCATGATTGCATTAGTCACGTACAGTACAGCCAAATATGGCACGATGGTAATAAGTTGGAATCAAAGGGCACATCAGCAGTTTACAATAATGGGACTTGACAAAAGCGCTAATGAAATCAGCCATGTTAGCACAATGTAGCATTTGCATGCCACGTGATAATTAGAGCGGAAATATTGTTGCATTTCAGAGCAGTCAGTAACAAAAGTCGACGTATTAAGCTAGTGGTTAAGTGGAGTGGACCGATGGCTAGCTCACGTGTTGTCAATAATGTAAAGATAAAAAGAATACGTGTGAGTTATACAGAACATAGAAAAGAGACCAGGACTAGCATTTTGTAGGTTGTCTGGAAAAGATTGCTTCTAGCAATAAGCCCGCCTAAATGCAGAAGTATTACAATCCTGTGTTTCCTTCCTCTTATAGTCCCGGGTTCTTCAAGCGGGGCGTGAAAAGGCATTTCTGCTGGCCTTCAGGGTGAGGATGGCCAGCCCAGTGATTCGTTTGAATGACTGGGCTTGTCAACCTCATATCTGGACCTCACGACCTCTTTCCATCAGACGGAGTGAGGTCATCTTGACAGGTAATATAAAAAAAAAATCCTGTAAATATTTTGGTGCTCATCAGATCTGACGAGATCAGCCCAATTGCAAGACAACACTAAGAAGTAAACATTACCAAATTTGAAAAATAGTAAAATAAATATTCAGAAAGAGTCTTTAATATGATTGAATACATACTCAAATAATGTCTGATGTTATACAGACACAGACACAAATGTTTGCCACTTTAATATTTGTTCTAGGACTCATACCTATTGCATTGATTAGGGCGATATTTAATTGTTTTTTCTTCATTTATTGTTCTTGAAGAAACAAAATTATTTGTCATTGACCCTCTCCACTAAACAGAGCTGGCCTTTAATTATGTATTTTTCGATTACAGGTATGTTGCAGTGCCAGTATGCTGTAAGTTTTTAATTTAAAACACATAGCGTTACAATTATAATTAACTGTCTTTCACCCAACCCACCGCAATCACAAATTTAGCAGAGCTTTTGTAACACTGAAGAGCAAAATATACATAAATTCGTCACATGAATCAAGGATGGTAATCGAACACAAGCCCTAAAAGTCGCCATTACGCCGCGGTGAATTAAAGGAAGAAGATTTTGAAGAGAACAATATAAAGAAAAAAAAAAGCCAACCCGATTAAAATTCCTATCACATCTTCACATTTCTATGAAAATCTCGTTTTCCTTAAGCGATACAATTCCAATTCCGACCTCACATGCTTTTCGAATAAGCAGACGTTTTACATAGTTATCCCGAACAGGTGGCGCTTTGCAAATCGCGCAGCTCATTACTGGCAATACAGGCCGCTTGCTCTCTTCGCATAACCTCATCCCGCTAGGATAGTTTACGCGGTGTACGTTCGAGGGCATTCAATTTGGGGCCGCACTTGTAGTAGTGTTATCGCATCGTGTGTGGCAACCCTGAGCTTGTAGGTAGGTAGGAGATATCTTGCATTTTGTTAGCAATGAAGTCTGCGTAGGTTTTTCAAGGATCCAAACGCAAATGCTAAGTTGGAATCGTTAGGTACAACTTTGTATGTCAGTATCTAAAGGCTGAGCAGCTTACTACTGATGCTGTTGACTGACTCATTTGGCAGTAGTTTTAGACTCAAAGATATCAAACAAAACAAGTAGTAAAATTTATACTGCGTCTCAGATCATCATCACTTTTATTTTGTATCTCTGATTGTTTTTAAATTTTATCCTTATTTTACTTTTGATTTGTATACTTTTATTTCTATTATGTAAAATTAGTGCAAAAATGAAAAAAATAATTATAGTTAGTTGTTAAGAAATGCTGTACCTATTTCCAAAATTGCTGTGTACGCCTCTTACGGGTATGCATATAAGAATTACTTATCTTTAAATTCAAAATGAATGTATATATGTATGTATACTGGTGTACCTTATAAATAAATAAATAAATCATCACCATTCGCAGCCAGACATCTGTTGCATAAGCCTTTGAAATAAGCCTTCCCGCATCGATTCCCAGAAAGGTCCATTGCAGGCAGACTGCATCCACAGACATCCTGCGACTTATCTCAGGTTGTCCATACGAGTACATACTGTATACCATATTTACCATTTACTTTATATTATTCTAAAATTTAGCGTTTGCATTTTGTTTTTTTTTTGCAGTTGAGAATTTTAACTTTTCTTACCTCAACTGTCACTTCAATTTACTTGCCTTAGGTAACACTCATTAATCACGATGGTGCTATCTGCATAACCTCGTCCGCTACGGATAGTTCGCTTCGTGTACGTTCGAGACCATTTAATTTTGAGTAAACACTGCGGTGTCAAAGTTTGTCGGGCAAGTTGTCGCGTTGTGTGTGACCGCCCTTAGTTCCGGACTCTGGTCCAAGTGGTTTGCTTAGCAAGGTCAGTGAATTAATACTCAAACAGAAACTTACTGTTCCTGGGAAGAGATTTGATATAAAACCACCACTTAAATTAGTTAGCGAATCGCGACGAGTTGACGTTTTTCCACTCATCGTATCGCTGCGATAACATCGCCTTGTGGAGACACTTTCTATGAAAGTGTATAGAGACTCGTGGCCCGACGATGAAATCGCCGCGATATACTCGCACGTGGATGATGCACTTCCATTGATTGTGGAGGTGATGCCTTAGTGTTTAAAATTATGGTACCTATTAAAAACACTTTTAAAACCCGCACCTCTAATGTTGGCAACGTTCGTTTATGTGTTCCTTAAATTATATGAAATGCCGAACGTTTCGTCAAAACTGCGACTTGGTATCTTTTAAATCTTCACAACAACAAAGGCTAAACTATATGATGACCTTATTAATTAAGGCGTAAGGACTATGCCCGCTGTCCCTTTGGCACCAGGATAAACTGTTCATAGTGATGTTTCCAATTCTTTTTTATGTGAAATTTCCAATCAGCTCACGCCCATTGCCATAACATTCGACATTCTCAGTAGCTCGAACTCCTTTATACTGTATCGGTTGCAGCATATCTAACTTCTATATCTCTTGTATTACACCACAAGCGGCGCAGTGTCTTTGCATAACATCGTTGCGGATAGTTCACTGGATGCTGAGGAAATTTAATTCAATGCTAAACATTGCGGACAACGCGCTTGCTTCCGAAGTTCGTCGGGCAGTCGCTCAGTTTGCGGATACCCTAAGTTAAAGCTAGTGTAATGTGCAGATCCTGGAAAATATACTGTTAAACTTCGAATGGAATGTTCGGTTCAACTTTATCTTAATCCAGGATAAACATCCATTTGACTACTAATCGTGTCTTTTCAACTACACAGTTACCTACTTAGAGAAGCAATACATAGACAAATTGTAGTAGCAACCTGATTGAGAGTATTTTGCGAATTATATAGGTCATACCCATAGATTAAAAAAACTTTGCTTATTTTAAAATGGGCTTGTCTTATTCCAGGTAATATTTTGAAATTGTATTATGGTTTTTACTCGAAAACCAATAATAGAGTAGCAGCAGGCTATAATCATTAGACGTCCACTGCTAAAAAAGGCCTACCTGGTAGGCTCTGTAAAAATAGACCATTGTTTAATGTTAGAATAAAAAAACACTTATCCTATAGCTAGTTTAATCATCTATCGTCTTTGATTTAGTTCTAAAAATTTTCAATAACTGCCAACCATATTATATTATTATTATTCATGTGTATGGAATTGCATTCCTTAACAAACATTCATTCAATCATTGAACCCTTCATTAATCTCCCCTATTCATCGTTAAATTCAAATGTCTTATTCAAATTCGTCAATTGCGTTCCATCACGCTTTCTCTTGCATAGTCGTAAATAGCCGTCATTTTATGAATACCCCATCTCCATCTTTGTCACATTGCTCACATAAGAAAGAGATGTACTCACTGGATGACGGGATTAAGTTGATCTGTGTATGTGTGTAGAGTCCTTTCACGTGTGGTTCTAAATGTACTGGTTATCTATTAATCGCCAGCTTGTGTCTGCGCATATAATGAGTAAGGAAACTGTCGTACGTGTGTGAACGGCTTTATGTGCGATTAGTTCGTAGCTAATATGTAGCAGGATGTTGAGAGTAAAAGCACTATGGACGTAAGTTGGTACTAGTAGGGTACTTTCTCGGCCTCTAATTAGTGCTTATAGCTACACCTCAGTAAGTACGTAAACCTCAGTACCTAAAGAGGGGAATCTACAATCTGTGTGTCAACGAGATCGCACATGGATCAAATAGGGTTCGCTCAGAAGAAAGTTTATTAGCACACAACGGGGAACACCTAAAACGTGCCAAATGTTTGATTAAGAATTTGTGTATTACGGTTTTCAAAAATACGAATATTACAATTCCTATGAAGCAAAATTCCGACTGTTTGATAAGTAGAGACTATCTGAAAAGAGTGGCTGGATTAAAGAGTAGCCGGATGTCGACCGCAGGATCAATCAGTAAAATGCATCTTCATTGGAAATCGAAGGAAAACGATTATGAATACTCGGAAATAGTGAATAATCATTTATTGGTAACTATAAATTACCGGTTAAAAACATAAAAATAAAAGTATAAAATAATAGCATCAAATAGTAGTATTGTCTAAAAAACAATAAGTCGGTACAATGTACGCTATAATGTCACAAAAATCAATAAGATTAAATTTCAAACAAAAATAAACAATAAAAATGAGATAAAAATAAATGTCAAACATGACATCACATTATCATTGTTAAGTGATGATACAATGTCAGAAAATAATGAAATAGAAGCATTCTAAATATCAGATTATAAATATTTCGTCAAAATTAAAACATTGCGTGTATATCGTTTTGCTCTACCACCAGCCTTTAGCTAACTAGCTGGAGGGCATCCTACATTAAGTTTTCCAAGACGCGATCTCCACTCAAGAACACGCTTACCCTCTGTTATTAGTTCTAAGACATGTCGCTGATAAATTGAGTATTACCGGATAATCAGAAAATTCTCTTCGCATTTTATACATTTAGGACATTTATTATGCCTAAATGGCGAACCCTAAAATAATTCAAAGGTGTCCTTTTAGACGACTTATTCATTACCGTACACGCGACCCTCATTTTGTTACGAAATAAGGTTAAACATATTTTACTTTTGGGTCATCCAGTGATCCTTAGATAAGCGCCAAAAAAATTTGCCTATGTCCTTTTGGATCCAAGTCTTAAGTGGGAGGTCTAAGGTATATTTTTGGGTGGGGAAAGTAAACGAAACAGTGACAGGGCTCGAAAATTCGCCGACCTCAAGGAATTCGAACTTTCCGAAGATTAATTCAATTAAAAAACGGTTCCTTTAAGTTCCATTAGCGGTATCGAAATTGACATGACAAAAACAGATCATTGACGCCGTAATGGGAGATACTTCAATGATGGAGAATTGGATGGGAATTTTAAGGTGGTGCAATTCACTTTTTTAGAAACTTTGACAAGTAAACTTTAGGAGCCTGCTCCGATTCCTTTGAATCAGTTTAAATCTGCAAAATAACATACTCACAGTTCAGTTTTTTGGTCTTTGTTCCACGTAAATTACTCAGTTTGGTCAAGGAATTCGCGTTGATCGCAGGATATGTGGATTCGATTGTGGCCTTGCCTTATTCACTTATAGGTGCTCTCTCACTTGGAGCATTTGCCTGTAATGCAACTTTACAGCGTCGAGCATTTCATCAGTGACGGAGGAAAACCGAGCATTACAGTGCGCATACTATGATGTGGCAGATTAGATTATATTGGTTGCGCAACTTGATGATCCAATGTGCAATATTTTGATAAAACTCCCTGAAGTTTTGTAAGGCAGCTCTGTAATGTCATGCTCGGCTACAGGAACATGTTCGGTGAGGGACCACCATAACGTAAAATCAGAATTGATAAATTCCATCAGTCTATCAGCGAGCTTCTAATATTGTGGGAAATACTTTTTTTTCAACCGAATGGACCTAATTAAATGCACACTTTAATGTCTTCTTTTAGTGATTGGAACAGGTAGCTGCTACTCACAGACTGGAAAAAATCTTATTCACAACGGATCTGCCAAGAAGAATTTCTTAGCTTGATTTTAGTGTATTAGGTAAGTTTTAAATAGTAAATCCAATATTTTATTCCTAACCCTGCGAAGCATTTTCACAAAATGCAGAAACGCATAATAAAGTGAAATAACTTGCATCCCCCAGCAGAATGTGCATACCGAGACACGTGGAATTCAATAAGGAAAGGATTATCTTCTTGATACTACATACACACCGCTTTTTATATGCATAAAGTTTAACCTGCGAGCCATTTTAAACTTTATCAGGGTCGGTTAATGTTCAGACTCGTGTGGGGGACCCTGATTGTTATTGAAATCAATATCCAGGGAATTATGTTCCTGTGTGCTCATATTTAAACTTGCTTCCCTTGTTTGAAAGAATTAATTTTGCGGGCTTATATTCGAGAAATGTTCTTGTTGTTCGGTTGTCTTTAATTGAATATGAAATGAATTATTCAAGATCTGTTAGACGGGTCAGCAAAAGTACATTGAAGTAGTTAATATTTTGTATTTGAAATACCCGGTTTTTCTCGGTTTAATAATAATGGTGATAGAAATAAAAACACAAATAAATCAATGTATTTGACTTCCTCTGGTATATCACTATGATTATGACCATATTATAGCCTTATATATATTGTAATTAACGTTACATTTATGGTACTGAGAGAGTCTTTGGGTTTGAAATACCATTAAAATTTACCAAAATGCGATTTTTAGCGTGGCATTTATTTTGCTGCTCCCTAAATAATAAATAAATTATGCAACTATGATGTGCTTCTACTAAGTAACGTTTAAAAATGTGTGTAATTTTACTATTAAAGTTTTAAAACGCCCTTTCTATCTTTTAACATTGTTTAACTAATCAAATGATTTCCAAAAGACATTATAAAATATCAAAAAAATATTAAATACTTAGTACCTATTTTACTAACCGTATACGAGTATACCGCAAGTTTGATCTAGCAAATAAGCAAGCTAACTCGAACTTAATTCTTAAAATTCCAAAAAAAAACAGCTTTTCTAATTAGTAGCAATTATAAAAGCACCGTTGAGTCAAGATATCATTACAAGAAACTTTCCCCTCTCTGGAGGATCCTTCCTCTCAGCTCCCTCACCTCATCTTCCCCTTGTTTACGGAGGTGCGCCTCTAAAGTGTTAACCTCAGAGGTACTTTCTAATGCACTTCACTTTTATTTCAGTGTTTCACGTACTCTCGTTTCATTGGGTTTCCTTAATCTCTTGTGTTCACCACTTTACGGTGTGTTTATTGCTACTACCGACCCTGTCTTTATGAAAAATTACATTGGAGAGTGCATTCAACAGCTAATTTTATATGAGTATTCAAATAATTATATGGTTTCATGAACCAATAACATCTGCAGTATTCATTTATGTCAAAGTACTCTAAACAGTCATTCATTCATCAAATTGTTGTGAATTATATTGACCGTCAGTTAGTTCTAATAATATCGACTCACGGTTTGCTGCGAAATATACTGACTCGGTTTTTGTTCAATATGATTGAAACCAGTGCTTAATGTGATCATGAAACCTCAGAGAAAGAGGTGAAGGTCATGATGAGCAGTATATAGACGTCTATGGCTGCGAATGATTTAAAGATTCCCTCAAGTTTTCTATATCGCCCTTAAGGCAGGTAGTTATAACTATTTTACGTGGGCACAATCTGAGCAGAGCTGATGTAATTTGATAATAGTTTATACCTATTGAAAGATGAACATATTTTTAATACAAAAAATAAGTCACATACACATTAAAACTAATAGGTAAATGTTTTTCTTTCTTTCTTCACTAGATGCAAAATGTTCGTCACATGAATGAATCTGGTTGAGTATCGAAACAACTACCGAGATTACAAATATTTGATAGCTTTAATGTCACGCTCCGTAAAATTTAGTTTTTCATCATGTCTCGTTTTCGTACCTCGTGAAGCGGAATCCAAAGTAAATCCCATAAAAACGTTTCCACGTGATCCCCTGTTACTCACTGCACTCAAACGCATCAGCCTGTAAATAATTCAGCGCCGGGATGGGCGGTAATAGGCACCATCGCTCACCACTCTGCCTGTAAATCGTCTGGAAGTTTCCATTGCTGCCGTGTAGATATATACAACTTTAAAAAAACCGGTCAAGTGCGAGTTGGACTCGCGCACCAAGGGTTCTGTACAAACCTGTAGCTATATTTATTAAAAACATTTTTATTATTTGATGTAACTAAAAATTTACTGTTTTCGCAATTTTTCCTGTCTGTGCTATAAGACGTTGCTCCGTACCAAATTTCAAAATTCTGAGTTCACGGGAAGTACCCTGTAGGTTTTGATTCCCTTGCGAGTGTCGAAAATTTGCGGAAATTTGCGGCATAAACGGCTGTATCTTTTGATTGAGTTGGCTTAGAAGTTTGATTTTTTTTACAGTTCCAAGAGACAGTAGACCTAGTAGTATTTGATATAAATTCCAGCTTGATACCTCTACGCGTTCCTGAGAAAAAGGGTCTTGATAGACAGACAGACGGAAGGACGGACAACAAAGCGATCCTATAAGGGTTCCGTTTTTTCCTTTCGAGGTACGGAACCCTAAAAAACTGAACATAAGGGGCATTTAAATTCGATAGGGTTAGATTTCTGGAGCAGAAATAAGTCATGTTATTGATTTCTTCATTTATGTTTTTAGCAAGCAAGTATTCTGGTGATAAGCAGATTCTTCTGCTTACAAGCAGGCAGCACGTGCTAAACTTGAAAATACTTACGTCAGCAGGTTTTTGTTAAACACCGACGATGGCAAAAATTGCAGGTGGCCCAGTTACTGTCCTGCCGTTGAGCGGTTCCTCGTACCTATGGACATGAACTATCCTAAGGTATCACTTGCACGTTGCTGACTCTGTAAGGCTGAAGGAAACTTTTGAGTAGTCAGTACGAAGAGCGATTTGCAAGTACCCCATCTGATCACCCAACAAATCCCTAATGAGTAAATGAAAAATACAAACGAAATAAATTAACCTTGGTCCTAGGGCTACCTTACTCACCAGGAGGAACCAAACACTGCCTTCTTCTAGCCTCGCTGTTGCAGTCATTTGAATCTAGATGGACTTTGACTAATAGAATCTTAACAGAGCGTTACAGTTTTGGTCAAGGATCAAAAGTTTTAAGCTAAAAGTCTCCAGAAGTACGAAATTGCATCTACTTATCAAATAAAACAGAATTAATAATTTCAATGATAATATTAGTACGAAACCTATTTTGTTACTGCGACACATCTTTATACTACTACTATGCTTGTTGTTTAGCAATGTATTATTATAGCCTCCACTCTCAAACTAAACTTGTTAAATCGTACCGATAAGCAGTAAACTAGAGCAATTTGCATAAACACTAGTGCGCTTAAGCGTGTTTTCTTCAAACACTTCAATCTCAATAAAGGTGAAGTGCATTAGAGCGAGCCATCACCGTTTAAGGCCGCACTCACTCGCTACCAAGTCTTGGGGCTAGGAGTCAATATCACACCTAAAGATCTGCAAGGTATTTGATATAAGTATTCAATGGACAATAATTTAATTAAATATTTTTTAATTTTATTTTCAATTTTATTGTACCTATAATTTAATGTCATCATCATCATCATCCATGCGGTCTATCCCGGTTGTGAACCCACACTGGTGTGTGGGGTCCCAGGCTCCGCCTTTCTTATTTTCTTGGCCTACTTCGCGCGGTCTTGTGCATCCTCAGTGGTGAGTCTGTTGGCACGCATGTCACCTTTAACGACGTCGAGCCACGGGACGACCTCTTCTACCGGTACCTGGCGGGGGCGGCATGGCCAGACATTTGTTGCCCACGTAGTTTGCCGATCTCCGTGGAACATGACCATACCAACGAAGGCTGCACTCCTGCAGCTTGTCTGCGATGTCAAGAACACGAAGGCTGCCGCGGATGCGGGTGTTTCCCACGTGATCTTTGCGTGAGACTCCACACATTACCCGCAGCATCTTCATTTCCGTGTCGCGCAGCTCCTGCTTGTGTTGCTCTAGTAACGGCCATGTTTCACTGACATATAAAAGGACAGGCCTAATGATGGTTTTATAGACCTGCCCCTTCAGCTTGATCGGCATTTTGGGGTCACAAATGACACCAGTCACCTCACGCCATTTGGCCCAAGCCGTGGAAATTCGGGCTCTGACGTCGCTGTCGATGATGTAATTTAATGTTTATAAATGTAATTAATGATCCATGTTGGTCGAATAAATGAATTTATTTTATAAAACCCACCGAAAAAATTATCCCATAACGCAAAGTTGTCGACGGCTTACATTCTGTGGTAGATTGTGATGATACCATGATGAAGTATTCACTTAATTAGAAAATAAAACATCGTTGTCTAGCTTGAGCCATACGATATAATGAAGTCTGTTGCTTAAGGTATTCATAAATCTTGACGATAGCTATGTTAAGAAAAATATACTGGTTTCAATAATCGAACATGACGTGTCAAACAAATACAATTTCAGCCAAGTAAACGCGGTGACTGACATTGTTATCAGTTTATGTAGTGTTACTGACTCGCAATCAATGGGAAATTTGTCCATGGAGTGAAGAACTGATAGCCATAAGGGCAGCAGATTTTTTCTAAAATGGATACTATTAAATGGAAATATCAGTGAGCCCTTCCTAGGGGCGAACGACTTGACACTTAATGTTCTCTAAAGTCGGCCACCCTGGAAGTCTCTGGGCAACTAAGTCACGAATGTTCAGCAATGGACGTCTTGAGTTTGCTAATACTGAAGATTGCAAATAAACAAATCAGTTAGTTGGTCCGTAGCCCTTGGACTACACAGTAGTCTCTTGCGTAAATAAACTGCGGACGAGTAGAGCACTTGTGATAGTATTTACCGACTATAAAACCTTTTAGGGCTCTGATTGCACAAAAATGTGTAAAGTGGTTTTTGAACAGCCAAACCAGTGTCTGTTGAACGTCGATTATATTTCGAATTTTGTTTCTAGTTAGGGACAAAAATATTTCTTCTTTTATATTGGGCTTTTGCTTTTTATTTTTTGTGTTGTGTTATAAAAGGCCTTCGAAAAAACTGTAAATACTTACTATGATTATTTCTCTGCGATATCTTTACACAGGTCGTCTGACCCTAAATTAAGCTGCGTCAGAAACTTAATAAATGTACTTAAATACTTTAAAATTCGCTCTTAGTCACAAAACAATAATGAATTAGTCTCAGGAATTTTAGTCCTGGGTGGCCAAGACCCACGACCTTCGGCGCTGTAGGCAGGACATCTATCTATTAGGCCTAAAGACCATAGTTAGGTACTATCTAAGGTACTACATAAATATGTTTTATATTCATATTAAAATTTGAATATAGCGAGTTGATATTTCTGCCAGGCCTGATTTAAATCAAACAATAAAATATCTTCCAAAATGAATTTGAAAATAATAATTTCTGAACTAAAAATAATGAACAGCTGTGTAATTCAACTCTTTCCACCGTATCTTCTAATTATTCACAAAGTGCCTACTTCCGGATAAAATTGATAACCCTCATTAATTTCCTATGATGCACCCTCACCCCTGTTTACGCAACTCCGTTACTGCACTCAATCTAAAAACAATACAGCTAAAGTATTCATGACAAATCGGTGTGTAACGAAGAGAAATAACCGCATAAACACCCTGTATCTTTAGCTTGGGGTTTGGGAGGGGTTCCGGTGATAGCGAGGGTACACAAAGGCCTAACAGCCTAACGACCTTGCAGTGGCGCACCGCAGTATGAAGTCAGTTTTTTCTCAAAATGTCTAGTGCTTTTGGCTCGGCCGTATATTCTGGCCAAAATCTTAAAGTTCCCAAGATGGCTAGAAGTCCCCCAGGGACACGGACTTCGAAAGCGATCCCTGGAAATGCTCAACTTAATGTACTGGTCCTACTTCTGCGCCTAGCTTTTTTGGTGTTGAGCCTTGCTTAGTTAGTGTAATGGTTTTACAGATATTCTCTATATTTTAGTCAGAATAACACCGAAAACCACTATAACGTCGACATTAATTTCCAATTGTCCAAATATAGCTTTTCCAAATTGTGAATGGAGGGAAGGATAGGCATGAAAATTAAAAAGAACACTCTTGAACTGTTGAAAACAACAATTCCATTGCGCACTTGCACCACCCCCCAAAATGGCGACGCTGCTGGGGTGCGTAACTACATAACGCCGTTTAGATTGATGGCTGATGCAATTTGCGGCCGACTCGGATTTATCGCGCTGATAAAGCTCCTCGTATTTTGATAATGTGCAGCCGGTGGACGTCATTAGGGGGCTCCAGGTGGTTTGTTTTGGAACCTTTCTTGTTCCACTTTTGTAAAGGTGAGAGTAACCAGAGATCTAACGAAAGGTATAATGCACCATGCTTGCAACATTAAAATAAAAAACGATGATTATGAACAGTTTAGAGAGTTTTTGTCTGTTTTCCTGTTTTGTACTAGAAAAACGTTGGAACTGCAATTTTTCATGAATGTATTCCCATTTCTTTAGTGATCAGAATGTTTATGCTTAAAACCTTAGCTACTGAACTGTTTAGATACAATCCCGACCATTCTCTCACGATTTTCCATAAAGAAAAACTGCTGAAAGTTATTTGTAGACGTCTTGCAGTAACAGTAGTTCCTGTCATGGTTCGTAATTGCCTTTCGCAAACCTGGCATAATTTAGTCATGTATTCGGCAGTATCCTTGGAAAATTAGAAAACGCAGCAAGAGCGGAATCAAATGACTCTCAGGGTCCTACTTCATCATGGATGACCAATGCAGAGACTGAGCTTTATCTTTCAGTACGAACTATGACGAAATAAGCATTCTGAAAAGTGGCGTCAAAACCTACATTTAATCATTATTGACGTCATTCACAGTCGTGAGACTTTATTCGAATGGTTTCCAAAGAAGACTGTTGCGACAAACTAACCAGTGGTAAAAATATTCAATCCTCCTCCCTTCGAAACATCTCATTTATCTTTCAGTTACCTCATGTCTAATGGAGTACAAAGTGTCGAATTTGGCGACCATCAATAAAGGCAGTAGCATTACTTTATTGGGTGCCGTGTACCGCTGCGTTGCATCCGTCAAAGTCTGTGCAGGGGCCTTCTGTGGTGCGCGACATTTTACCACAATTTGCAGATGTCCCTGAGGAGGCTGGTGTAATGCATAAGCGATAGCAAGAAATGTTATTTGCTCCATCTAAAACGACACGATTTGCGTAGTGCACTGTAGCACGGTTTCACGCCTTGGCTTGCGTGGTGTCCCGGGTTTATTTACGGTCGGGCCAATTCGGGAAACGATCTTTTCTCACTAGGCTCAGGTCTAGCTGTGCTGGAAGACGCCATTGGCTTAATTCCTTGTCTAGTACATCAAGGACTTAACACAAGGACATATACTCACTTCGAGACGATGACAAGTGGTGTGTTGTCTGGCGCCGTGTACTAATTTGATGGAAGATAATAAAGAAGCTTTTCATCGTGCAGAAAATCACAGTTTCTTTAGGCGTATCACTTTGCACATCATAACGTCCGTGCACCCGCGAGAATTCAAATGAGAGCTTTATATATTTTCACTGTACGCATGAAATATGTAACTTCAAGAATTTTGATTTCACTTTTGACTTATCAAACTATATTAAATTCAAGTTTCTTCATTGAGATCTATTTCATAGAAAGTTACCCGTCATCTCCTATCACTTGCACCTCAACTAGGGGACACCGGGAGCTCTCCCCGAGGAACTATGGCAACTCAGTGCAAGCCACGCCGGTGATTTGTCTCTTTTCCTTTACTAACGATTAGGAAGTAGCCCCGCGGTCGCAGGTAATGCAGGGTGACGGGACTCTTGTTATGTTACTGGGGATGGATTGGGAAGGGGATTAGATCAAACTGAACTACGAGCGAAATTTGTTAGTAGTTCTGAAAAAAAAGGTATCTTTTGAAAATAATTATACACACATCTATACTTCATGTGATTCCAGAAAGTTCACATAACAGGTTAGTATTATATGAATTCCATGATGTACACAATTAGGTGATCTTATTGTTTAGTTAGACGTTAGAGTAATATCCAACCTACGACGGTTGGAGTATTATACTGGGTGGTCCGAACGTACATGTCAATAAACTTTTTTTTAGCTTCCTCACACTCAGGGGTATCCGAAAATACCCCATGTATGTTCCCCGATTTTACGTAGTTTTCGAGTTATGATTTTTTTACGATTTTTTGAAAATTTCTGGGTTGACTCACTGTTTCGGTCAATGTAGCGCGATCTGTTGAGATAAATGTCTGATTTTTTTTTCTTTATTAGATGAATAATAGCGGCCTTCAAAGTTTAGGGAAACAACGGCATTTCCAACTTAATCAATTTCATATATATTTTTTAGAGTTATGATAAGCGTTATACGAAAAGCGTTACGCTTAACGCTTACTTTGAAGGCCGCTATTATTCATCTCCCAAGCAACCAAAAATTTTCAAAAATTCGACAAAAAAACATAACTCGAATACTACAAAAAATCGGGTAACATACATGGGGTATTATCAGATACTCCTGGGTATGAGGAAGCTAATAAAAAATTATTTACGTATATTTTTGGATCACCCTGTATAATATAGTATATATTATAACAACTCTAATTCACTCAGATGACCTAACCCTCTTTTAGATAAACAATTTATACTAACTTATGGTCCTCATTCGACTATTTTATTTCACAAATACGTTCTTCAAAAAGACGGAACGTCGTTGTTATCTAGTGTTACTTAATAATAAATTTGAATCGCACAACGGATTCACTGTGCGGGTTTCAAAGTGAGTTTGTCTACTACAGAATTGGTTAAATAGAGATACTCGTATATGCATTTGCACCTCAATTCCCTGGCCTGCCGATAAGTCAGATTTATTGCTGGCTGCAATTGAAAAATAATCGCAACGATCACCGTAGACAAGTGCACTGGGACGCACAGGGGACCAGGTGCAATTGTAAATCAACCTGATTGGTTCAAATCGAGGGGTGCACGTTGACGCATCACCGTGCAGCAGCGCTCATTGGATGGGGTAAGACTGTGAGTGATGATGTAGGGATTGTGACGGAGTGTGTAATATTAGGGACTGATGTAAATAAAACAATATAGGTGAATTGATTGCGAAAACATCGTAGTGAGATCCAATAAACAACAAAATTTTGGAATAAGTTTTACTATTTTTGGTAATGGCTGAAAAAGTACCAGAGGTACTTGAGGATAGAACTTCCTTATAAACAATACTGTAGCTATTCTCAATTCATATGAAAATTAAAAGGGGCAGAGCCTGTCATGAACAAATTCAAAAGCAAATCAAACACAAACAGCGATAAGATAAGACTGCTTAAACATCTGCCTCCGAGGCTGTGTGAATAGCGCTTATTATTGCAATACTGGCTGTTCCCGCAAATGTATTCACTTGAAGCCATTTTCATTCCCTCAGGGTATGAATTTACTAAAAGCCTCTCTTCGTGTGCTGGCGTCTATTGTAAAATGAAACTGTTGAAGAACTGACAGCTTTATAATCAGAGTCTTGGCGATATAAGCCAGTGAAAGTTATGGCATCTTAATAGTGAGTTAAATCTGGCAGCCCCGAATCACACTTTCCCATGGTTCTATACTTTTTTATCATTCTGAATTCATTTATTTACGCGAAAAAAAAACCTTTTGGTCCCGACAACATTTCGTACTATATGTTCTAATCACTGTCAGTTTTACATACGTACACGCCCAGTTTCATCGCCAGACTGAATTTTGCGGATCATAGCTGACCTTGAGCTTTTCTATGATGCATTATAGTAAGTAAAAAAGTATAACAAAAAAAAACCAACTTCAAAAAGAACTATTCCAAAACAAAGCACTAAAAAGTAAAGAAATAATTTCGTATTCTTCTTAAACTTATACGATAATATAATGTAGTTACAATTATTGTTATTGTTGGAGTCGGTGTCAGCCAAGGAAACACTACAATATACCTAGCAATATACCTATTTTTTACATCTCACGTTTACGTATGTACCTATATAGGTAGTTACAAACCTACATTGGCTGACATCGACTCCAACAATAACAATAATTGTACCTACATTATAATATCGTATAAGTTTTAGAAGAATACGAAATTATTTCTTTAATTTTTAGTGCTTTGTTTTATAATAATTTTTTTTGAAGTTGGTTTTTTTTTCGTTAAAATTTTTGTTTATTTCTTGATTTTCAGTGAATAGTTCTTATTTATTTTATACATCGAAAAATTATCGTCCAATTGCTCCATGGATTCCACTGTCAGAACTGAACCAAATTAAAATGAGACCACACCACACGGGCAGTGTCAGCTTTTAAATAAAAAAATAATTATCAAAATCGGTTGGCGTAATATTGAGTTATTCGTCCATTTGTCGCGCATTTTGTCTATCTAGATTTAAGACTTATATGGTTTTCTCATGAATGCCACTGTCAGAACTAGACAAATTTAAAATAGGACTACATGGGAAGCACCAGCTTTCAAATAAAAAACGAATGGTCAAAATCGGTTCACCCTGTCGAAAGTTGTGAGGTAACAAACCTTACAGTCGAATTGAGAACCTCCTCTTTTTTTTAAAGTCGGATAACTATGATAAAATAAACTATGTGCAAGAGAAATACATTATTTTGCTGAAGACAAGTTATCGCACTATAAAATTAAACAGCAATATTACTAAACCTCTTGCCTAGACGGCTGTAACAAATGATTTCTCTCCATTCACGCTGCCATATAATAGCGTTGCCACTACTAGCTCCTATATATCCTGTCTCCATGATGTATAATACTGGCAATTTGTTTTATCGTCCATTAGCTGACTGTACTGCACCGCTCTGAGATATATTCTGCGGATTTACTGTATACTACACGCTTTAGTGACGTTCAAGTGCAAGGAGGTGACAAGTGATTTGTTCGTTTCAGGATGTGTGTGCTCTCACCTGTACACGGTGATTGAATGTGCAGTTGCGCCAACTGTAAGGCTGTTTTTTCACCAGAGATGTGCTGTGCTGCGATGATGTGCAGGCTAAGCTACAAAACCATCAGACCGTTTCCGCAGATGCAATGCTAGCGAGTATGATGCGCAACTCGAGCTATGCGATGTATCATCATCAGGGAAGACACGCACACCAAGGATCCATAGCATGCAATCATAGCTTGCCTTCATAGCACACATCCACGGCACGCATCCATGTCTCATGTCATGTGTCATATGCAAACCATAGCTTATTAGAACCCGTTTCCACCAGTGCTATGCTAAATGGTCAAATGAATATGATTGATGGATATCAAACGCATCCACAGCAGGATAGCACAGCACATCTCTGATGAATAAGCACCCTTAATAAGGTATTTTGTCGGACAAGAAGCATTTGTTTGCTCCTCGGAAATTTTAAGTATTTAAACTATTTTTAATAATGTGTAACTCTTATGTTATGGCACGGAGCTTCTCACTCGTCTCCACCGCGAACGCGCTAGACCTTTTCTCATTAGGCCTGCAGCGTCGTTTGAATAATCGAATAATGAAATGTATGATGTTGTCTATAAATGCGTAAACGCAAACAAAGGCGAAGGCCTAAGAAGGAAATTGTTCCTAAAGTGATCTTACACCATCATACCCTAGTAAAGGACAGCCAGTCTACCATGAGTTTCCGCCACGCAAACGGCGATCGTTGCGTTCAGAAATTGGTATGTCATTTCTGGTTCCATTTTAAATCATTGGCGCTCATACTGAAATTCCACACAAGAACTTCAACGCGATTTACGGCGTAAACTTTACGCGGCCGCTTGCAGGTAGTAACATACAGGTTAGGTAGGTACAGACCTAAGCACTGACTAAGGTGGATATGAGTATGCCCATCAGTCTCTAACACCTATACAAGCTCTCTTAGTTTCAATTCAGTTGATATTGATGTAAGTTGTCCATGATATTTTGATTATCTTTATGAATTTTAATGCAGACCGCCCTTCATTTCGCAAATCAAGTCCTTCTACGAGTATATCAGAACGGCATGTTGCCAACATTTCAACATGTTCAAAAAATTGTGCTTATAATACATAGAATTTCAAACACAGCAATTTAACATGAACATTGTTCATGTATGTATACAGTTGGTTCCTTGTCCCGGTAGATTGAGATGTAACGTTAATATTACACCTCAAGGATATTATCAAGTGTTCTGTTTAGACGGGACGTGTACGGCGTTAGGGCTGTTCCAAAGACCAAAGAAATACCTATTAAATATATTTAGTTTTTATTTTGAATTGATGGATGACTATTTTGTGAACATAATGGCAGAAGCAGGGTACATAGAGCGAAGAAGTAATGGCCACCTGGTCTCAACATTTTCAAAAGTTTTGAAACCCTCAATGCTCACAATGTTATGGCTTCCCTGTAAATTTTGCAATTTTACCGTATAGTGCAGTGTAAGGAACTGACTCCTTGTTTACAAAATCTAAAACAGGGCTTAAAGTCTACAGTGCCATAGTGAAAACATATAAGTCGCTTTATCTATAAACCGGGTTGGATTATCAAAGACCTGCAAAAACGATATGATTTATATACGAAAAGTACTGACGGTTTGACTGATTTGTTGGTGACTTTGAAATGAAAGTTAATTAAATAAATTTAAATTTTACGTAGATAGTTGCTACATCACTTTCTACGTACGAGTATGCTATTTAGTTTTTATAAGTTTTTTAATATTCACCCGGTATTTAAGGTCTATATTCTGTTTGATACTGGCCTTCTCTGGAAATGAATTTTGCTTTGGTCAGCAGGAGAAGTTTTATGGCTACCAATGTGATGATGGATGAAAAATAGTTTAAACCTTTTTGGTGTATAATCGACACCAGCTGTAAAATTTCTGTGTTTTTAAAAACATTTTGTATCAGCCCTACGCGACTGCGGCTGGCGTGTGTTTCCCATACGATCCCGACAAATTGCATTTACGTCACTTGCCGTCTCACTGATTTCTCGGCGGGAACGATATTAGGGGAATCTTAGAAGCAAAATCAAAACTTTATAATTTAGGAAAACGGTGCGTGATTTATAGTCGAGTTTGCTTCGCTGATAGGTCTAATTTGATCATGTATTTATTGTTTCGCGTTTCTCTTAAGGTGGGGTGTATTATTCACTATGATTTCGTAGAACTTGTTGTGTTGTTCCATGTTACAAAAAATGTTTTTTTTTAAGATGTTAAAAAAATAGACACACTTATGCTTAAGCGGTAAACAAACAGGTGACCGTTTTGCGTCTCAGCCAGCGTTCGAACCAGTGCGTTGAGTGGTCTAAAAGTTCTCATATCAAGGTGACCGCTATGGAGATTAGACGCCTTGAGGAATTTCTTTTTGCGTCTAGTTTTCTTCATCTAAAGCTCAACTTTCAATTAAGTTTAATGAACTCTCAATCAATTTTCATTTGATTGAGCGTCTGAAAGCTACTAAAATTCTAATAAAAAAGCGTTGATTGCCCGCCTAAATAATGAGAGTGAACAGGCACACACAAGATATACTGAATAGATTCAATATTCTCTGTGAGAGGTAAGTCGTGTGCACCTGGCGTCCTTTGGAATTGCAATAAAGGTGCAATCACACGTCCTTCAAAGCATTGAAGGTGTTTTATAACAGCGAGGATACGTGAAGATGGGGTGGAATAGATGAGGCATATGGATTTTTATCCCGATCAACACGTAGCTAGAAGTATATAGGGGAGGCCTGTGTTCGTAAGTGTATGATGACAAGCCACGCCACTTATAATGATGACACTATTAAAAAACTAGCACATAGGCGAAAGGCAGTACAGTCTCTTACAATAATAACTAAAGCCAAATTGTCAAGCAACAAAAATCTCAGTTTTTTTAAAGGACAACAGTATCTATGTGTACCATGAGTTTACACCAATGATAGCCGCTAGCGATCACGTTGACCGCGTTTGACGATTTTGAATGGTGTTTTAGTACAGCGCCCCTAGCGATTAAAAATGGAACCATAAAAGGCATACTTCCTGAAGTCAACTACACATACAGGATAGATATCTTAACATACAAATACAGCTGAGCAGTAACCACTGCGTAAGCTTAGTTTCATAAGCAGACTACTAAAGAGTCATATCATTTGACCTCCTTAACCACTCATTATATAAAATAAAAAAATATTGATCGGACAACCGAGATCCACTTGTGTTAGTAACATTGAACTTAATATCTAGTGTTAATACTTAATAACTGAAAGTGACGAGGTTATTTTACATAAATGCTCGACTAGTGGACAGTCCCCTCTGTCGGCGCGTAAACGCCGTAATAAAGAGCCGGCTTTTTTGCGCAGTATGGCCGGGAAACTGTCGACCCCTGCGTACGCGAACATGCTAAAGGCACTGCAGTATCGCGGCAGCCCCAACAATGCCCTGAAAGCATTATTATACGGTACACGCAGAGCGTTGTACCATTTTTGCGTGTAATTGACCCACTGACTGCTCGTGTAGAGTGAGGTGCAGTAGACTTTAAAAAGCGTGCTCAATTCCAGTTAAGGTCACGCTTTTTAAAGCCTACTGCACCCCACTCTAAACGAGCAGTCTGTGGGTCAGCTATATTAAATAAATAAATATCTGGGACAATTCACACCAAGATCATCTGACCCCAAACTAAGCAGAGCTTGTAATATGGGCGTCAGAGACTGATAAACATACTTAAATATTTCTAAATGCATACTTAAATAGATAATAACACCCAGACACACAACAAATATAAATTTTCGTTACACAAATATTTGTCATGGGTGGGGATCGAACCCGCGACCTCCGGCGCTAAAGGCAGGATCGCTGCCATTGCGCCAACAGGCCAGTCAAGTTTTTATCATAGAAAAAATATACCATGTCCACTGTCCAATATTTATATAATCTTTTCCTTCCATCCGCTTCCTCCCGCTTTTGACATGGTAATGCAGGAAGATGCACTAAAGGATTGCATGCTAGATATAAATATACGTACTAGATCTAGATTGCGTTTAAAATTTCTATTTAGGTGCCCTTTATGTTAGTAATTGAGACTGGTTCCACGTTACGTTTCTCTCGTCTAAATAGAAAAAGCTTGTTGAGAAGTGCTATTGAAGCTTTTGCTTTAGCGGCTTTCGTTCTTTTCAAAGTTATCTTCAGGCTAATATCCTGTTTGATGAAAAGGTTGTGATTGCGCGAACAGACACGATATTTCCTAAAACTATGATCGATTCATTATAGCATCAGACAGAAGTAGAAAAGGTTCTTTTTAGGGTACACTTTGTGGTAAAAGTACAATGAACTTTAAAGATTTATGCCGAATTTATTAAAATCTACGTATATAGCAGCTGTCACATTTAATTGTTCTCATTAATATAAGATAAGTTCTCAGAATTTATGAGGCTTTTGCTTAAATAAATTATTATGTATTGGATCAAACTATATTGTCGATGTAAACACATTTTTACTGTCACCATAACTCTACCAAATCTGAAATGTTACACAATCCCTTCATACGTTGTGGCAGAAGGAGTTTTAAATTTTGCCAGGTTATACTCGGTATGTCGTCGTCATGGCAACGTCAAATGCAAATTGTCATTCCTTTTACCAAGACCTGCTTAATATTTCTAATGTTATAATGAATGAAGTATACTTGAGTCCAAGATTCCAGATGGTCATGAGTGTGTTTTGATGTAGGAGATGATTTAGGACTTCATCCCTTGCTCAGCAGGGGAACAGTTTAGAGGCTTATAATAATTACTTATTTTTTTACTTTAGTCTACTTTTTGAAGTGAAATATTTATTGTGTAATTTCTTTAATCAGATGCGTTTAACTTGATTAATCTTATTTACATCACATAGTTTTAGAAATGGGATTCAACTCCACGAGTATCTCCTGTCAAGTTGAAGACAAGTTACTCAAGCCTCTTCATAACACAATCATCAAAAGACCGCCCGCACCTCACCACCTTCATCTAATTAAATATACTAAGCTTAACATGTACTACCGCAGTCACAAAGCGCCCATAAAGTTTACATCCACGATGCATCCGAATGCATTTTGCACGAGTGAGACAAATAGACCTATTAGTCTACGGAGCGAAAACTTGCTCCTCGCTTGCTCGCAAATTGAACAATCCTGAGGAGCTTCAAAATTTTCAATTAGAGTTACACAGTGAAGTAATTCGAGGAGACTGAATTATGGTTAGATGAAGAATGTTACGGTGAAATTGAGATCATACTCGTATATCACACCATCACGACTATTTCCCAAACGGGATAGTCAGCGGCAAGTGACTGTTGCCGTCATGGTGAACGGAACACGCAAAAGCCGACATTTCACTAATCGTATTAGAACCCAACGTTTCAGGTGAACCTTCTGCCGTTATCCGGTTTGATTTGGTTATTTATCGATGTTTTCCATCACCGGAGAGTTAGTCAGAAATTTAACAATGAACAAAAACATAAAGCTTATAAACAATACTTGATTTTATTACAATTCAGTTACAACAAAACCCTTCATAGTTCCGTACCTAAATGGTCTAATTTTTTAACCCCTGTCTACATTTGGTTCCTACAAAAAAGCAAATTCATCAGTCTGTCTGTTACAGCTGCTGATCTCGTTCATGTACAAGGCATAACTCGGGTGTTTTCGACGGGATGAAACAGTAATTCACACTGCAAAGACTGCTGTATGAAGATGAGATGAGGTAACTCTTAAGTTCTGATATGAGTTAGACTTAAGTTCTGATCGACGCACTAGCGCCCCGCTCACCATCGACACGGTGTTCATCCTCACAACCTAGAACCGCCATGGTTTCGTTTAGTACGACTTCGCAGATCCTTTCTTCCTATAATGTTCAAATTGTTGAATGAGGTGCCTTTCCCCAATAACCTATTATATAAAATGGAGATCTTAATAGGTGTTTGAACATACTCTCTGGGTACACGTAAGTTATATACCTCATGCGTTGCAAACCTTCATAATATAACCATGAAGCAGCTGCTGCTACTCAAGTCGTATAAAAAAATTCCACGAGCCGTCCCAAACAAAAGCATCAAAACAAAATTTAGGGAATAAAAGGAGCAATTTGCGAAAACAGATTTATCGTCCTAAAATTACACAAATTCGCTGCATGATTACGCAACGGGCCGAAAAGTCTCATTCCTCAGGGTCCTATAACAACCCTTCGGCTGCGGAATTAAACTTAGCAGCGCCAATAACTCGAAAAGTTCCAGTATGTTGTTCCTCTTGACGGATCGCTGGGGGGTTAGGCCGATTTAGTGTTAAGATTTTACTTAAGTGCGTACTGAGAGTTTGATCGCTCCATTCGCTCCCCATTCGACTAAGTCACTTAATTACTTCGCCCCCTTCCAAATGGAAAGCAGCGTTTCTTTTACAAGTGATTTAAGGAAGTTTACCCCATTTTCTGATTAAATAAGATTGTTTATGCGCAGTTTTAGGGAAAAATTAAGAACATTTGGCATTAAAAACAATTTGAATGCAGCTTATTGCAAAATTTTATTAAAAATGTGGAATCATTACGAACCGTTTTTTTCAGTCCGATGGCGGCTTGTTGTGTTGTGACGGAAATTAGTAAACCGAGTAAACAGCATGCATCGAAATGCATTTACAATTGGTAAGGATTGCGCGGGTTTCACGGAATAGATTTATAGATAACTAGCTTCTGCCCGCGACTTCGTCCGTTTGGAATGATGATATATAGCCTATAGACGCCCTCGATAAATGGGCTATCTAACACTGAAAGAATTTTTCAAATCGGACCAGTAGTTCCTGAGATTAGCGCGTTCAAGCAAACAAACGAATTCTTCAGCTTTATAATATTAGTATAGACTAGCCAGTCTTTTCCGTCAAAATAAAGCCTAAATTGAAAAAAAATAAAGCTTATGTAATTCCTCAATAATGTAGCTTTATATTGGTGGAAATTTTCTTTAAATCGGTTCAGTAGTTGCGGAGCCTATTCAATACAAACAAACAAATCTTTCCTCTTTACAATATTAGTTTAGATTTAGTGATCTTATCACTTTTGCACAGCCTTACTCCATCTCCATAAATCTCTCTACCGAAGGTTGACTGGAAGACGAAAATTATAAGTTTTTGAGTTCCTTTTGTGAATACATGTTAAATTTTGTTTGTACTATAAAGATTATTCACCTTATGTTATCCTAAAATGTCAAATTAATATTCAGGTAGGTCTGTCTCTAATTTAACAAAATAATTTATTCTTCTATTTAAATCGTTCAAATACATTCTGAAGACAAGACGACCCCATAAACATTGAGAAAAATTGAATTGCCCCATATAACTTTATTTAACTGTACTTCCATGATTACTCATGTTTTTTTTACAAATAATAAATAAATAAATAAAATATGCGCCAGACAATACACCACTTGTCATGGTCTCTCGAAGTAGTGATAAATATCCTTGTGTTACGAGGTACCAGACCTGGATTAAGCCAGGGGCGTCTTCTAGCGCACACAGACCAGAGACAATTTGGAAAAGATCGTTTCCTCAATTGACCCGATCGGGAATCGAACCCGGGACACTACGGAAATCGAGGCGAGAAACCGTGCCACAGCGCACCACGCCAATCGTGTCGCCAAAAATGTTAAGATTGACGATTGACCACAGTGTAAGGCTCTCATAGTTGGACTTCAATGCTTTTGTGCTTGGTTTAAGAACCAAGGTTGGAACTGAAGATCCCCTCGACGTTATATAGGTGATCTATTTCGTAGCATGGACCAAAACAAAACTGCACTGTTGGCAGAAGGCAAACATAAGCACTTTATCTGTTCAGGGAGCGCTCGTCCGTTCCTAAAACAAAGATTATATTATTGGAAAATATGAAAAGATGAGGAAATTCCTGCGGGCCCGCTCGGTAGCCTTATTGAAAGTAAACACCATTAGGGTATTTTGCCCCAGGCGTTGTTCTTGCAAACGCTATTTTATGTTGTGTTTTAAACTAGCAGGATAAATTTATGGAAGATAAAACGTTCACACTGCAGCGAGCTCGGTGTCATATTTCAGGCTGTACGATCATGCAAGAAGCCTCACACTCATTCCCGGTTAAAAAATCGTACCTCTGTAAGGTGCTGCTATTCTTAACTATTCGAGAGTCTTATTCCTTATCTACTCTAGGGGAAGACCTGTAATGTTAGTTTGTTGAGAATAAAGAATATTCATCTTTTCTTAACGTAAACCATTGAGTTCAGACTATCCATTGAGGTCATCTCTTGAAACATATAATAAATTGTCTCTTGCCAAGTTTACCTTGACTCGCTTAACAAAACGAGTTCTATTCTAGATCTTAATCGAGTAAGAAACTTCGAATTTTTGGAAACATCTGAAGTTTTTATTAAGTACTGACTACGTAGCGGTGCGCAACTCACATTAAAATATAATCATTACATGTAATAAAGTTTGGCTTATAATTGTATTCATAATTAAGCCTAAATTCACAAATGGGTGTATCGTTCATTTAGTTAGTATATGCAAACCAAAAACAAAGCTTTTACAAACGATTTACAGTTTGGCATAATTAATTTTTACAGTTTTCTTTAAATTAAACATGCATAGCTCTATTCCTGGGAGGCGTAACACGAATGAATGATGTCAACCTTATGTAAATTACTAAATAATTAATGTTCTTTCGGCTGGTAATTTGTAAGTGAGCGAACATTATGTCGGGCGATGTGCGTTTTGTTACGGCCGTCTAGGGGCTCGCGACGCACGACACGGCGATACAGCTGTTTGCCTGTTCAGACACACAAAAAATCTACTGTAAACTTATTTTAACATGCTATTTTTACAAGGTACTTTGTAAACAAATCGATAAAACAGCAAAGCAATTGTTAAAGAATTGAGTTTACCGACCAGAGGGGCTAAAAAATATGAAACTTTCACTCTTGTGTATTTTAGGACATCCTTCTGGTCAAATCTATGTTCATCAGTACATGCATTGTGGCAGCGAATGGTGTTGATGATGAAATTTACGAAAAACAGTAAAAACTAACGTTAGCGCATACAGTATTCAGGTGTTTTTTTATGTAATAGGTAGCAAACGAGCAGGAAGGTCACCTGATGGAAAGTATCACCTCCGCCCATGGACAACTGCAACACCAGAGGTGTCACCGATGCGTTGCTTGCCTTTCAAATGGGAATACGCTGTCTTCTTGAAGGCTCTAATGTCATATTCCTTTGGAAATACCGACGCAAGAAGATTATTCCATATCTTGGATGTACGCGGAAGAAATTGACGCGAAAAATGTACGGTTGTTGAGCGCCAACCATCCAGGTGATGAAATTTAGGTGATTGCTAAAAATTATCTTTTGAAAAAGTTTTTTAACAATCCTAACAAAGGCTTTGAATATGGTGAACTACATACATCCTAGATCTTTGCATGATAAACCAGCATTCCACGATTGCGCCAGCAAAACCGTCGGAATAGGCAGTTATTGAAAATATCCTTTGTGGCGTAAGCGTAACCGAGGGTGGGAAACAGCACCTGTCAATGTGTTCGGTGGAGCCAAAAATAAACGCCACTTTGTTGGAATCGCCGTCAAAATGTTTACTCAGTATTTCGTATCTCTTTATTTTCACTACTGACTTATTATTTCGTATGAATTTGGTCTATTGTGACAGAACATGTTTTTATTATTATAACCTAGTTATTTAAGGTATACGCTGGTATTTAGGGACCCACCCAATTCACTGAATTGACATTGCAAATGTTATGTATTCACTTTGTAATTTAAGTGTGATTGTGCTAGGAAAAAAATACATTGTAAGACATTGTTTTGGCTAGAGACGGTCATGAATAATAGCCATTAATTATTAAACAATTTAGTCAATTATCGAAATAACTTTACACTTGAAAAATATCTTAACTATTGTATGGCTGTAAATCATTGAGCAAAAGACAAAACACAACTAACAGTAATTTAAGTTGAGAGCCAAATAAACTATTCCCATTCTGATCTGTTTAATTTTTTTAGCATCAATTGAAATAACTGGTTTTTTTTACAATAGTGCCAAATAAAACCCTTGATATAGCTATTAAAATATACTACTTTACCTAAAGTTGGTTAAAAATAAATACATGTCACGAATATGTACCTGCTTACATACACTTATATGCGGGTATAAACTGGCACAAGTTCAGGCTTATGAAGGCTTTATTGCCAACAGTGGTACCGAATTATGAGGCGCAACATTACAGCGTGAGGCATGCAGCGAATTCCGCCCGCCCTGCCGCCCGCCCAGCCGGCTCGTAAAACCAAATTGTCAATTTAAATTTAATCTACTTTATGGAACGGAGTGACGCCCTATATGCACTATTACTCAGTTCCATTACAGCACTTTTATTTGCGAAGTTTGTTTGGTTCATTTAAATATACCTAGTTATGTATATAGGAATGCGTAACTTCACCATAAAAATGCAATACATTTTATAGAGCTGTGTTAACCAACTTACTGTTTTGCCTTTTTCGTTCTTAGATCTGTTTGATTGACGCTTTCTTTTAAGGCACTAGTGATACTATCATGCAAACATCTATACTAATATTATAAAGAGGGAAGATTTGTTTTTTGTTTGTTCGCATTGAATGGGCTATTTTTTAATTTTGGCTTTATTTTGACGGGGCGAAGCCGCTGACGGACACCAAGAGTATATGTATATACTTCAAAGAACAACATAGCTACAGAGTAATGTCATCTTATTAGAGGAATTTCAACCGGGTTATTTGAAAGCGAATAAAAAATGTTTTAATATAAACATTGAATAATGGTTTATTTAGTACGTAACCGTTAACCTTTTTCCTGTTTAAGGGATTTTAGCACTAGCACCTGTAACCTTGAGTAAAATCACCTGAGGGTGAAAACATGGATAATATGAAATGTATAGAATACAGTCGATAATAAGAAGAATTTTTTTAATGATATTATTTGTTTGTTGCAGGTATGGCTAGTTATTGTAAACGTAAGTAAAAGTTTTATGAGGATTTGATTTTAAATTAAATCGAGACAAAGCTGGCCCCAACCCAAATGGTGCAATTACCACCAAAGGTCGGGGTTACATCTGGGTCTTAATATTCATATAAATATTTAAAAATATCATAGTATGCTAAGTCTCTTACTTCCATGGTACAAACTAATGCTATGCTTAGTTTTGTGTCACATGTTAGTGATGTAAGTGATCCCAGACATTGGCGATTATTAAAAAGAGAATTACAACGGAGCTATTGGCAAAATGCACTCCAATCCTACTCACTCCTCCTTCAGTGATATAACCACTTGACCAATGGCTATCAAAACAACCCCCAAACCTTAAGGTACATTATGAAATATATTATAAATACCCTTCTAGCAAATAAGGCTATAAATATTCTCGTGAGTCAGTCCCGAAAGGCGCCACATTTGTCAAAGCAGACCGAGACGTTGGCGAGCCGTTATATCTTGATCGTGTATTGTTACGAATGTACAGAAAAATATGGCACGACCTCTCAGCGGCAGTGTTTTCAGAGGGCTACGAAGTTTTGGCCTTCAAAAAAAGGGAACATTCTTATTTAAATGGCAAGCACAGCAATTTCTGAGTTGTTTCAGATGTTGATTGGCCTGATCTGCTCACGTTTTACTGTGCTTACAAACACGAGAAACTCTCAAATCAATTCAACTATAGCTACTGCGCCTGAAAATGCAGATTGGTGATTACAAACTCGACTATGCTCCGAATCTGGAACGCATTTTGCCCGTCCTGGGAAATAACGATCCAGCTGTGAATTCTAACCCTAGTGCAACTACTATTCGCCTTCAGAGGTGTGTAATTCCTAAATTTGAATGAGCTTTACCTTCATACCCAAACAAGCAGAGAAGCTATACGAGTACATTCGAATCCCAACGCCATGTCTGTAGACATCATCAACCAATCAAACTTGTTGGAGCCTGTCTAGATACTTGAACAGGGCGACATAGATGCACAAGATACTGGAAAGAGATAAGATTTACTTTATTCAACTCCCCTCACAGCGCTACGCATCTCTGCCTGAAACTTGCGTTCACGAATAGATTGCATCGATTTCTTCTCGACCGATAGCCTATCGATAAATGAAGTCATAATATAAGTATCTTACCGATTCTACCGACATTTTACGATAACGTGTATAACGTGTGGCTATTCTTACTTATAGTAATGCCATGCATATAGGTATTATCGAAAGTATTGAATTTGGATACTATAGATATCGATACCATTAATGCCCCTTTTAAATGTAATAGCATTGCTTTGTTTATCTCTAGCGCACATCGTCATAACAGTTATCTAATAATGGCATTTTTTTACCATGATTAACTTTGGTTCGAGGTTAAATCGTCATTTGTTTTTTTAATATCACAACTTTACTAATCAGTAAAAAGAAGAATATAGAAAAAACTAATCGAAAGAGAGTGGAGACTCTTCCTATCCTGTACGAACACTATCCACTGAAGATCTTAAAAATCCTTGAACTGATCATTTATTATAATGTAAACCGTCACATTCAGACACTTTATCTCAAAGACGAACGATCGAGTTTTTATAGCGTCCGACTTCATTATGCTAATAGGGTTTCGATTTCGTCCGCCCCTCGTCAGCTGATTTTTGAGCCTCGACTTATTGAGTTAACGGAAAATTGATTACACCTGTCCTTTTAATTAAGTTTGAAGCTAGGAAAGTATCAGTTTTATGGAAAATAGGGTGATTAATGACGGTTTAATAAACGAATATGGTTAGACGCTTCAATGGCCAAGTGGTGAAAGCGCTCAGCATATCATTCAGATGTCCCGGATTCAATCACAAGGGCGGGTAGTGTGTTTCGGTTTTTGCAGTAGGAACAAAGCTCTGATTTGAGACCGGCGACACAGATTTGGCAAGTGTGGTTATTAAGCTACTACCTACTGGTTGATGTACCGTATTTTTCTTTACGAGTAACTCAATCTGATTCTTGCTTATTCATTTGTTTTTATCCGTAAGGCTAACATTTAACTTCTATCTGGCCTGGTAATAATAACAAATACAAGTTTAATGAAATAATTTTAACATAGGTACACTTGTGCCTATGTTGAAATTGAAGATGACTACGCTTTACATTACGCTGCGTAATTCAATTAAAAATGCCGTAAACCAATGAAGAATGGAATCGAAGAAGCAGCCCAATTTGGCGCATAAGAAGCAGCCTGAAATGGCAGTGGGCAAGACAAACTGTTGCTGGCCGTTGAAGTAGAAAAGCAGCCAGAGATTTGGAGACCATCTAAAGCAAATGCAGCATTGGAAGCTTCCCCGATTGGTAGACTGTCACGACGACCTGATAAAGGTCGCAGTATTTCGGTTGCTGCTGGCAATCTGTTCTTGGACTTTCTTGAAATCTTTGAAGGAGGCCTATTGTTGACGTGTTGAGGTGACGATGTACGAGTTTATCATGTTTTTTATTGCGATATTGGTTTCACAGACAGTACCTAACACCCGTCAAGTTTTCCCATAAACTCTAACATCAAATAGTTTCAATATAAAATCGGCTTTGAACTACCAGCTCAGTCTAGTTTAACGGTGAAAACACATAGTCGTGATATTTGCTGAGGTCCTTAGCGTGTTTATATATATACTAAGGGTTCATATTTGCGCACGAAAACTAGTTACCAGTTTCAGTTTAAACTGGTATACGAGTATAGTACTTTTATGGCTGTATGCCTCGGGGCGTAGGATTTTAGTTAGTTGTGTTAAGTAAGATTGTAACTCAATTGAAGGAAGGAATGATCTAGAATAACGACAACTAGATAGCAAACGTAGTTTGAGACAGGTTGATGAACCACATGTAAAATTAATAAATTTCTGGAACACCTTTCACTAAGATTATCTGACCCCAAACTGAAGAGAGCTTGTACTGTGGGTGTCACTGACAAACATACTTGAATATTTATAAATGCCTTAAATAGATAATAACATTAAAAACACTCAGACCCTAAACGGACACAATTGTTCGTTAAGTACATGAATAGTTGCAAATAATGCATGATTTTGGCTGTCGAAGCTGGCCTAATATTGGTGACCCTGATTAGTACTTCGGCAGTGGATATCTTGGAGCTGCGAAGATACTACGATAAAGAGGTGAAAACTTACAAAACATACGTGCTCACTCTATTCAAAATCCTATAGACGCTGGCTAGTTCATTTTACGTGCCCAGAGGCCTTGCTTAAAAGTTTACTCATCGATATGATTTTACACTTGCTAGTTACATATCACTGCAAGTACTGCACCAGTATAGAGTGCCGAGTGCGGCTGGGAATGGAATCGAGTCAGCGCACTCTAGCGGCCTTGATGTTGCTCGAATTTGCCGATAGGTGGAGTTGACTCGATTCCATATAAATTCGCGTATTTTGCTCGCTAAACGCGATGGTGAAGTCATTCACTTCTCTCACTGAAACCGCACTCGGCACTCAGGTATCCGTACCACTAGTTTCCACCGAGGACAGTCGCTAGCGTCAGTTATTGCTCTAGTCAACTATCGTAGTTTCCGTGACTTATATTGTAGACGTACTGAGCTCTCATTATTATTAATTTATTAGTTTGTACGCAAATCACATTTTTTACAGAGAATATGAGGAAAGACAAGCACAGGTGAGCTTATCTCTAAAGAGAGATTTCTCTCAGCAGACCATGGTGCCACATAAATCAAACAGTGATGGACAGACAACTATGTACCTACAATTTCAAAAATCATTGCTATTCACTCAAACAACTCGCGTCTATGAAGTCCACAGCATACGCTTGAGTTGTGGCTGATTGTACGTGCAGTAAGCCATTTTCTCTTCACAAACTCTCCCGTGACACAGTTCAGGGCAATTGGCTCAGTACACTCTGACTCAATTTAATTTGGCTGTAATGAGAAAAACTTCGTCGGTGCGGGCGCGCACCACCGAGGGGTGGTTCTGGGTTACTTAGGAAAATAAGAAAAGATAAACTTTCTTTGGCTCTAAATCACTATCAAATTAGAAAACACTTCGTAAAATCTGTTTATTGAAAAAAAATAACTTTAGTAGAACATTGGTATCAAAATGAGCTTCTTTTATCTGATCAAACTAAGCTCAACTAACTTAAGCTCTGAAAATTAATCATTTGAGAAAACTGTAATCTGTTAACTCTTTATTAAAAAGAAACAGTAACTAGAGTCACCAAGCTTTCTGAAGAACATAGCATTATTCCCACATTATGTAAGCGAACTAGGCCCGGCCATTTACGTAACTTAGGTTATCTGCCTTTGTTTATATTTGCCTTTGTATACCACAGTGTAATAATACATATGGAAGGGGACTTTTCAGTACTTGCTACCTAAAATATTAAATAGTTTTCCACAGCAATTAGTAGACGATGTATGTAATAACCAGCCAAAGAAATGTAAAACTATATTAAAAAGATACATACTACTTATCAGTTAAGATGTAATTAATTAGTGTATATTTGGCTTTTTTAAGTACCTACAGTATAGTGTGATCTCACCCTACTACCAGTTAAATAATAAGTTTTTAATAGTAGGGTTCATTAGTGAATAAGAAAGTATGTAATTACTGTTGTGAATAAATATAAAAGAAAGTATTGTTTGAATTTATCGTTTTATTTTTCCTTTTTTACAAGTCTATTTAAAAAAGGCTTTTTTGAACTTTGAACCTGGCACAAAATCAAGCCATCCTAAATCAATTCTCTAAACTGAACGGAACCCAGACCAAAACTCCAAACCTTCCTTCCTCCCTTCAAGTATTACTAACAACGGGCCGACCGGCAATCCTACAATTTTTCATTGAATTTATTGAGAGCTCACACGCATGAGTGTGACCGGGCCCTGTTTGTCATTCGAACTTGTCCGCTCCAGACAGCCGCGCTCAACTTTTACAATAATTAGAGTGAGTTTCTGAGCCGTTTTTATTTTGTAATCGACTGTACATACGCAATGGTTGCCCTTAGACGATCAAGAATGGATATTGCGTAGAAACATGCATGGTTTTCTTATGAAATTAAGTAGTAAAGAGCTTTTTGTAGCAATTCGTTTTAATAATGCTGCTTTTCGCAGCAATTCGTTGTTTCCTTGATGATGGTGGAAAACCTTTTGCATTTTAGCTCCATCGTGGCTGTATTGTGTTTTAGTTCTAAGGCATCACTGCTAGGATAGTCCCGGGTTCTTCAAGCGGGGCGTGAAAAGGCATTTCTGCAGGCCTTCAAGGTGAGGATGGCCAGCCCAGTAATTCGTTTGAATGACTGGGCTTGTCAACCTCATATCTGGACCTCACGACCGCTTTCCATCAGGTGGAGTGAGGTCACCTTGACGGGCAATATAAAAAAAAATAAGATATACGATATTCTTATATAAGCAAGTACTACTCGTACCTAAATACTTTGGTTACGTTACACAATGCTTTGGCGCTGTGACTTCAAAAAGGTTTTTTTAATCAATCAAGGCACAAATAACCTTTTTTTAACCTAAACCATGAACAGCTTCTAACCAAACCGTAGTGAAAACGCCATGGCAACACAAACGATACCAAATCCAAGAACGCAAATACATGAGATGAGAGCCACATAAACTTGGCTCAAATTCAAAAGTTGAATTATTGAGCTAAATGTCGAAACGTCCAAATATAAAGTGTCGTGTCATTCATATCTTAAGCCAATGGGATACCCCATATTGTTGTCAAAATAAAAAATTCAATATGTTTTTCTCGGAAGTCACAAAGTCACCCCTAATAGTAGAACGTCGCAAGAAATAACGAACTTTTACCCACTGAAAGGTGGATCTGTGAGGGAATTTTTCATGGCATAATCCCGCCAAACTACTGTTATTCCATCTGCCTTCCTTGCCCAGTCTTACTGCGATAAGCTTTTTACTCTGTGGATTTCCGCGAAGACCCATTACGGAGTTTTTCTCTAGCGAATAAAATGTTACATTTTTGATGACGTAACATGAAATGATACTTAGCAAGATAGGATTTTGTTGGAGTATTGAACATTGATCAAATTGTTTTTGGTTTGAGGTGAAAGCTCTAATTTTTACTCCATTTAAATTAAGGTTAATGTTCTTCATTATAAAGTTTCTAATATGTTGCCATAAACGAGTATGTTAGTTTTATTTCAACTAATACCAGTCAGTGATGAGACTTTTTTAAGCAATCCCCGTCATCGTTCACGATAAGTTCTTGTTTTTCACACGTTTTTTCTGATATTTATGTGTTTTCTCCGACTACTTTTATAGGTATTTTGTAATCGCCGATATCTTCGACTGTCTCTGTCATTTGCCCATTTGACAAAGCTGTGATTAGAAACAAAATAACTTACCCATTAAAAATGAAAAACTCAATATTGGCATCATGCGTAGTCCTCAGACTTCCATTGCTGAACATAGGCCTCCGTCCTGAGATGTCCGGAGTGGCTTGGAGGCACTGCGTTCATCAGTATTTCTACCCCATATAAGTTGACCCCAATGACAGCCGCTATCGTTGGCGTAAACCGTTTTAGCGTATTTAAATGGGATTTCGATACGGGCACCCGATTTATACAGAAAAATACAGAATTTTTCTGCCCTAACAGCCATTAAGAATAAAACCTACCCTAGTTAAATGTCTATAGACACTTGATGAGTGTCTCTCGTTTACCAGTCTGTATAAATACCCATCGTTACAGCTCCAGCTACATCCAACTTTAGACCTTATTCTAAACAGCCTTAAGGACTAATGAATCTTGTTTTTGGAGCTGACTGTACAATCGTCATAACCCCTGTTTGATCAGCAGACGTCCGCTCCATCTTCCGGAATCCTTGCACTTGCGTCCTGTCGTCTACCTCTATTAATAAAGATTTTCTTACCAGCGGACCCCTAATGCCAGGGAGACGGGGCTTCACAGCGCAATACGCGATGCTGTTGTGCCCTACTGTAGAGCAAAGATCCATATCATGAAAATTAATACGCCAAATATTCAAAATATTACAAAATGAGAACAAAAAAAATAAAAAAAACTTACAAAGCGATCCTACGAGAAACGCTGAATGTTCACTTAGGACTAGGAAAAACATTTAATCACAACGAACGACCGTAGTGTTGTTTCTATGTCCGTGTAACTAATATGCATTCGAGAAATTCTCTCTAGTTTAGGGTCAGATCTAGGTACAAGATGTTCTATAAATTTGCTTTTTTAATTACATTGGCTTATGTCCAATCCAAATATTCAAGATCGTTTCAAAACTCTGTCAACTATTTTAGTTAAAGACAGAGAATAGCCTTGCTTGAATGTCTAGTTCGGCTTTTGCCTAATTCCAAAGCCCCTAGACGTAGCCTGTTAAAGCAGCTTTTAATATAATACTTTGTTACATTACAAACACAGAAGCCTCGCGCATAAAGTAGCCTTTGCGATTCGTCCGTCTCGCCCATTTTCCTATCACTCCCTCGCAGATAAGATCCTTTCATCGCTCAAGCGCAAGCCGCGTCCCGTTTCTAAGCCACCCCCACTTATCTGATTGTGCGAGTGTTGTTATGTTATTTACTTTATGGTTTTACCATCGTGGGGTAAACACTGGGGGCTGGACTTTGCCACAACATCAGCAGGACAAGGGCTTCTGTAATTTGCTGAAAAAAAGTTTTGTAATGAGAATAAATAAAATAAATAAATATAAATATGCGCCAGACAACACACCTCTTGTAATTGTCTCGAAGTAGGGATTAATATCGCTGTGTTACGAGGTACCACACAAGGAAAATAAGCTAGGGGCGTCTCCCAGCACACCCAGAATCTTAAGAATATTTTCATAGCGTGATTGAGATTCACAGGTTGGTTATCTGAGCTACGAGTATCTATCTATATTCAAGTTTAAAATTACATAGAGGGTAAATTAGCGCAATCATGTTCATATTAAGTACAATGGAACTTAGAGAGTCCACGCGGCGAAATTGTGGGCATTATCAGGTAAATTATAAACAAAATATGAATTTAAAACAAACTCTGTAAAAAGTCTCAGATTCAATGGACTTAGCAAAGTTTGGGTTTGCCCTGTGTCATTATCTTTGTAAATGTATGTTTATCAGTCTCTGACACCCATAGTACAAGCTCTGCTTTTTGCTGTTTGGGGTAGGATGATCTTATGTTCCAGATATTGATTAACTTAATCAAAATCCTAAATATGTCGATGATATTCTTTTTATGGCCTCAACAATAGTGCTCTTTCAGCACATTGATTTGGCCAATTTTGAGTGTTTTTGCGATGCGACGACAATTTAAATTTGGACGGTGTTTTGTTATTAATTACTTGATTTCTTCCGTTGAATCTAAATGTACAAGGAGACACAGAAGCGGTTGGCCGCTGAAAGAAAGTAGAGTAATAGTCATGTGTCTGATTAGTTGAGTTCTAGGCCAACACCATATAAAAAACAAAGTTTTACACATAAAAAAAATAACATTACAAACGTCACAAACGTCAAACGTTGTTTTTCTATTGTTCTAGCACATACGACATAACTATGGGATAAGACTAAACATTTTCAAGATTTTAAATATTCTTAGCTTATTAATTTTATCTAGAAATAAAAATAGCCACTTTACGAGGATGTTACTTTAAAACACCTTCTTATTTAATTTTTAATCTATTCACCGTCTCCGCCAAAGAAAATAAATTTGCTTTTCTTGAGCGCTTTTAATAAGCTTGAACAGCACTGCAGTCTTAAAGATGTTTCAATTTACAGAAAATTAGAATTTAAAATTTTAAAGATGATATAAAATCGTAAGTGGCATAAAAAAGATCCGTTGAATATTACATGAATCATGGTTTAATATAAGCAATTCATTTAAGTTTTTGGCTACCCACCAGTTTATTAAATTTTCCTTAAAAAAATATAAAGTCTATTTTATTCAAAACTTAAACCACGAACATTATTGACACGTTGGTTTATTTGGTATTATTAGCAATAATGATATATATTATTTTAGATATTCGAATATATATATATATCCTATAAGCAATCGGAAAGATGTTAAACGTGTGTGAGACCTATGCTGAGTCGCATGGTCTAGCATATAATGTCAAAAAGGGCGAATATATGGTCTTTGGGGCCGCTGGTAAGTGCCCAGAAACTACACCTCCAATCTGCCTTAGTGGAGTGGAGCTGAACAGAGTCTCTCAATTTAAGTACCTAGGACACATGCTTAGCGACGGCCTTGAGGATGATATTGACGTAGGAAGGGAGCGAAGGGCTTTGGCGGTCCGTGGTAACATGCTAGCCCGCAGATTCGCTCGTTGTACAGACCAAGTCAAATTACACTCTTTAAGGCTTACTGTCAGAATCTGTACACGGGCGGTCTGTGGGTTAATTGTACCAAAAGATCGCTAAATACCCTTCATATCCAATACAATAATATCTTCAGGATGATTTTAAGACTTCCTCGCTTGTGCAGTGCTTCCGAAATGTTCGCGCAGGCAAGAACTGACGCCTTTCAAGTCCTCGTTAGGAAAAAAGTGGGCGTCACTGATCAATCGAGTGCGAGGGAGTAATAAAAGCATCAGATAGTGGCAGATGATCCGCATGCACCTATACTCAGGCACTTCGTGCAGACTATGACTGGAGTAGAGGTTAGAAGCTCCTCCCGGGCGAGACAAATTTAAAAAAAATTGTAATATGAAATAAATAAATAAATTGTTATCCCTAAAAATATTAACTCTAGTCATAAGTCTTACTAACCCATGGACCTACGAGTATATTGTCTGAAATAAATAAATTTGAAATTTGAATACCTTTATCAGTCTCTGACAACTAAAGTCCGAGCTCAAATAAAGTTGGTACATGCTGTTCCGATACATTTAAGATTATTTAAAGGCCTGACATATTTTTTTAGGATTGTTGCATTGCTGTTGAAAATCTATTGAATTTGATTTGGTTTCTATTAAAATTTTATCCAATATAGCTGTCCGTCAGCGGCTTCGCCCGCGTAGACTGTTTTTCCTGTCAAAATGTAGCCTAAATTAAAAAAAAAATAGCGCATGTCACTCCCTGATAATGTGGCTTTAAATTGGTGAAAGGATTTTAAAATCGGTTCAGTAGTTTCGGAGTCAATTCAATACAAACAAACAAATCTTGCCTCTTTATAATATTGTATAAATTTACATCAATAATGCACAACAGGGTGAACAATGCTTCGCAAAATAATATTTTCAGGAAAGTAAATGATACATCTAAAATTTCACTGGTCTCTGTAAAAGTATAAATAGAATTTGCCTCACAGTATGTGCAAACAACAACAAAAGCCAAGAACATTCGTATCTTGGATTTTACTGAAAAAGGTCGTATGAAATGAAATGAAATATATTTTCTGGGTGGGTAAGTAATATTTTTGTTAGCAGCTGCTGCTCCCAGTTCTGCGTCGCCAATCGCGCGCGCGGAATTTTCATACAACTTTTAGGGGGGCAAACTCATAAAAAAAACTAACTGTTCAATATTCAATTACAAATTACTATCATCATCGTCACAGCCACCAGACCTCTGCTGATCATAGTCTAAGATCATATCAAATCGCGGTAAGAACGCAAGGCCTGGAATGAAGAGTCCTGGGTTTAAATTCCATTCCGCTCATAGTGTGATTTCGTACTTTTTGGAACGTAACCTGGATTTTTAGGGATCACCAAGCCTAATTTGGCAGGCGTAGTCATTAAATAATAACCATAAATATTGTAGCGATAACTTGCTATTATCAATAATGGAGGCCTTTTGCAAAATAGTAGGACAGTATATAGGCGACTAACCTACTCAATCACCAAGGCCATTCTTAAAAACCCACTTCAAATTTCACCCAGTGAATCCGTTGTGAGCTTCGAATTTCATCATTGAAAAACGTGCGTTAAATGCAATTTGACATCAAGTTTTGTATAAATTGTAGGTATATCATGTAAGTAAGAGTATGTTTGGTACCTAAGTGAGTTCGAGTTAGATTTTTACAGAATCGCCCCACATCAGTAGGTAAATAAAATTAGTCGTAACCTTTGCCAAAAGATCAATTCTCAGCCAATAGTAACCCTTCACCTCCCAGCTTTAGCCACTTCAAACAGGACTTCAGCAGGTTTAGTGCTTGTTTAATAAAACACTCAAGTGAAAGGAGCGCTGGATAAATAAGTAAGTGCTCGCACTCAACACAGAGTAATACGTATCTCCTTAAATCTCGTCGAGCTTGGGGACGGTTTACGAGTACGGCCGCTCGGCGACCGTTTAAGGTGAGCACCAATTCGAAATGTTACCGTTCATGCCGATTCTAGTAATTTTATTGGAAACAGACATGTTTTGGGACATGGGCAGGGCACTTAACACGTATAACTGATGGCCGTTGGGGCAAAGTTCTAGACTGGAGACTGATTCATTAAGCTCAGGGTGCTGCCCACTAAAATTCTGATTTACTTATCCACCTAGCTACGCGGTAAATTTTATTCTTACTCAAACAAATTCTTCAAAGCTGATCATAATAAAGTGCTATAAACATATAGAGTTAAGAGTCGAACCAACAGAACCACACTTTTGATTGTTTTTTTAGACTGACGTTTTTCTGGAAAATTAGTACCATATTTTAATGAATCAATAAAATGACATCAGTATGTAATTCAAAACAACAAGCAGATTGTTGTACTGATGTGGGAATTTAACCAGCGATCATGATAAACTGGTTACCAGAATTTGCAAGACATTTTAGACTTTATCTTCAGAAACTATAATAATATAGTAATTATGTCTATTTTTTAGTATATCTTGCTTTAAATTTGACGATTTGAAAGTACTTACTGTGAAAGTCTATAGGAATAAAAAAAAACTTCATTAACCTGCAAATTCAATAACAAAACGTTCGTAACACAAATATTATCTCGTCGGAACCGCAGCAGCAAGGATCTCCAAAATTGGCATATTCCCCCCTAGTTTCCAATCGGAAATCTATATTAATAGTGGAATCGAAATCCTGTAACTAACTCGTCCGATCTAACTCGACCGTCGGCCACTTGACCCATTTCGCCCTTTTGTACAGATTTTGGAGGCATTCTACGACCTGCAAGGGTCTAGTTAAACTGGTCCATGAGATGCCTGACGATGCATTCGCTGGATTATTGTCCAGGACCAAATTTACCGGGAAAATCTCGGCATCGGAGAAGTTAATTTTGGAATAAATGGTACTCGAGTGGAACGACATTATTAGATGAGTTAATGCTTCAGGAGATTCTAGGATTTTCAGGGGTGGGTTTTGTGGATTTTGGATTCTGAATTCCTAAGTAAACTTAGATGTTTAGAAATCCGGGGGCTGCGTGGACCAATGAACTAATGAACAAACTAAATGAATAAATAAATAAATATGCACCAGACAACACACCTCTTGTAATGGTCTCGAAGTAGGGATTAATATCCCTGTGTCACGAGGTACCACACAAGGAAATAAGCCAGGGGCGTCTCCCAGCACACCCAGACCCGAGTCAATTCAGAAAAGATCGTTTCCTGAATTGACGCGACCGGGAATCGAACCCGGGACACTACGGAAATCGAGGCGAGAAACCGTGCTACAGCGCATTACGCCAACCTCGTCTGTGAATGATCTCCTCGAGCCAGCTTGGCAAGCTTTATTTGCAGAAAAAACTTGATGACTTGAACTTTGCTCGTTGCCTGAAAAGGCTCAACTTATTCTGTCTTAATTTGCCGTTCGCATGAATTATTTTCCAAAACAGCTGCCGGATGGCTGCAATATCAACAATGCTAGATTGTGTAGCGGTTGACGTTGTTTTGTTTTGTAAGATATCATGTATACACGTTGGTCAACCATTCATAAAACTTATTTCAATACAGTCGCATTAACTTTGTGGTCAACCATTCTTAGCGTCCACCGACTTCGAAGTCAGCTGCCACACTTTTAAATGTTTTTCTTTGCTTTTAAACACGTTTAAGACTTGGTAAGATACCCTTGTAGGTTTTTCTTTGTGAGACTTTTTAGTATATATTGTTTTGCGAAGTGTTAAAAGTACCTCATAAATACGTAAATGAAAATATTAAAATAAAACGCTTTCGTAAATTCATATTTTTACGAACATTTTTTTTTAAATTGTTTGTGTTAAATGAAATGACACATGTTTGGATCGTTGGTTGAGTTAGTTTAGTTTGATGCTAGTTATAAATGTAGTTAGTATGAAGATGATCACTTTGCGCTTCAACATTGTTTTCAAACAAGCTTAAGCTTCGAGAATAATTCGAATTGTCTCATTAATTAAATATAACAGCGGACACTTTGAAAACAGGCGACTGTCATTTCAATAATGACTAAATCCAAACAACTTAAGCTGTCTCCAACAAACACAAGTACGACGCAACTTTCAATTTGATTTACTTGTCTCCATTACTAAATTTTCAACCGATTATGGACCTTAAGCCGTCCTGCTAAGATTAGGAATAGATTGCGGACTTGACAATGCCGCCACTCCATCTAAATGTCCTGTAACATTATTTGTGTAAGACCTTAGTCTGCCCGAAGATTTTGTTACTAACCTCTATTCGGAAAGCTAGCATAACTGGACCTTCCTCGCCGCTTGGTATGCATAAAGATTAGGGCGAAAGAGGAGGTTTATGCAGGGGTACGAAGGGTCAAAGATAATGGGTGATAATGTACGATCGCAGTGTATCCCTCTGGGGCGTTTAACACGGAATTCGGGTCTTAACGTTTAGCCCGAGTAATTACCGGGGCATTGTTGATACGTACTTAGGCATCGCCATTCGTCTGGTAAACCTTGTCCGAATTGTTTGTAGGATGCGGTGGAAGGCTTCAGTGGGCTTAACTGAAGGTTTTGTGTAGGTACCTTCTGGAAAATATATTTTAAGCAAGGTGAGTGAGCTGACAGAAGTCAGTGCCACCGCATATTCAGATAGTTCCTATTCGTGGTATTTTTTAAGATAACTTTTTTTAACTTACTTTATGGTTAAAGTAATAATTTGATATTTTTCAGAAAAATCTATAGAGTACAAGAAACGATTATAGCTCCTATCGACACCTATTATATATTGTATGAGAATTTGATGAGGAAATAACAGGCATAAATTGAAATATATAAAGTCAATGTACATAAGTACTTCGGCGGTAAAAATAAGTTCAGAGCATCCCTCTTTTGAAGCTGCACTGTATCATTTAGTCCACGCTTAACCGTTATAATGACAAAAGTTCTTGAAATTAAATGGGTTTACACTTATCATTTTGTTATAATTTGTGTGACGTCACAAATGAGCGTCGAAAAAGGTGCACGCAAGGTTTTCATACAAATATTGCAATTTATTTAGATTTGTACCTGTGGAGTTTGGAGGAAATATATCGTGAAAGGCGAAAACGTCAAAATCTTGTCGTCAAATTGCAATTATCATATACTGGAAGTTGTGCACAATGAAACCACTCTATTCATTACCAAAACTGTATTTTGTTATTCCATGTATGCTCATTTGTTCGATTAAGGCACAAATGCTCTTACAAGGAATTAGCAAAAATGCTCCCACGTAATCCATAGACAATCGAGCGCAGACAATGCGCATTATCTCGTGCTTGTGCAATCCGATTAGTATTGTTTGGGTATTATGACGAAACGGGGTAAAAAGAGCTAAGGAAAGGGGTACATTTTTATACGAAAGCAATAATTGGCAACGCTATATTTAAGGTAGATAAGTAGGTATCACAAAGCGAAGAGCATAATAGCAAGGTGCATTTAAAATTTCTTTTTCTTCTCATTACTAATAGTGACAATGCTTAATCCTTTATAAAATGCATATTTGAAATTATACTGACTGCAAGACCGATTTTACCTACTTCTTATTTCACGAAATTTACCTGAAAGCACAAATTTTGTTGAAAGCATAAATCTGTTGAGACCCCAAAATCTATGCCGGCCTCTCTTACTTAGTTTTTAGTTTCGATTTATTTCATAATTAAGGGCCTTATTCTAGAATCGTACTCAAGCATTGATCTGCACTTGAGTAGCGATTACAAAACGTCAGTTCACACAAAAACGTCACTCAGATCTATACTCAAGTACAGATTTTGTTTCAGAATACGGGCCTAAGTTTGCCACATCTTTGTTTTCTTTGATATCACTTTTATCTCCACTTGTTCCAGCTCCAAGGACCAAAGTCATTAGAATTTTGGGATGCCTACTTGAAACGAAGCACAAAGCCTTCAAACATTTTATCATCACGATGCGCTTCCCCTGCATCTCCATTTTTATCTCACTAACAAAATACAAGCACTACTACTAAGTGGCCGACCCTTACCTCAAGAACAAATTACGACCACAAAGAAATGCAAAGTTCCCCTACTCACGGCTGAGGTTGATAATATGAAACCCCACGCTCCTCACGCGCGAGTAGGTATCCGGCGAAATCCTCAACACGTAGTTGAATTAAAATACCTCGTGACCCTTTTTCATTAATAAGAGATCTTCGCCCCCACACTGAATATTTATGCTGCAGTTGCGCGGTACAGGGGTTAGCGATCAGCGGGTAAGAAGACGAATTTGGAGACCCTTCTTTCATTGGTGAATAGCGAAATATCCAACCAACCAACTCAATATCCAAGTGTTTACTCTGGACCACCATTCATGCCCACTACTTAAAATAGACTACTGTAGATTTCATAGTGTGGTTTTTTATATAAAACGTCGTCAGCATAAAGCATTTAGGTCGTTTTGTGGTAATGGTTAAACCAGCCCGGGGATGCACAGGCCATCAAATGGTCCACATCTTTTCTACACTCCAAAATTCCAGCGTGTGATTTGATTTGAATTCTTGTGGTAAACTTTTCATAAACATCTGACTAGCTCCAATTTCTATAAAAACCTGCTCATCGTCTTTTTTTTGGACCACATACCCAAACGGGCGACGTAGGAGCGGTTACTTGATTTTTCTGATACATTTTCATGAGGTAAGGAGTCTATAGTCGGGTATATTAGGCCTTTCTAGTTAAGATTGGGCCTCTAAACGCATTAGATTGCTTCAGCAACTAGTGGCTAAGTGCGCCTAGTTGATTTTGCATTTTCCTGATTCTGTCTCCAGCACGTTGTAAGACATGAACTTACGAGTATTATAGCCCCAATAAAATAACTAAGTTGAGAACTATAAAACCATTTAGTTATAAAACTTGTATCCATACAAGCTGTACATCTGATTTATTTATTTTTATACTACGTCGGTGACCCATAAGCACGCGGCCCGCCTGATGGTGAGCGGTTACCGAAGCTTAAAGACTATAGTTATGTTACTACAGCATAGAAAACCAGTAAGTCTACCACGAGTTGCCAATTAAAATTAAGGTTATCGTTCGCGTAAAAATTTAAAGTGGCAACTCGTGGTAGACGTACAGCCCACAGTTACAATTTTGTTCAACAAGGCTTTCAAAAAAAGAACAGTCCAGGAATTGCTCGCTCCTGCCGTTCTGACGGAGCTAACCGTTTAACCGCCTCGCACCTGCGGAGTTGCTACCTAGCTGAAACGAATAGCACCGCGCTTTCGTCCGAACGGTAAATAGGTTAACGCCAATCGAGTTAAGAGTTTAAACAGTTCGCCGACTTGCAGCTGAAACGAGATTAGCAATTACGAATTTGCGATGAATAACAGTTTTGTTTGACTGATGTCACTTTGATGGAATTGGGTCAGGGGTTATGGAATTAGGTTATGAATAACGAATGGAGACAAGATGTAGTTTTTGCTGTATAAAATAAAGGTATGAATCAAGAAGAAAGTGAAGTAATTTCACTGTAGAATGATCTTATCCCTTCGAATATTCGCAACGAGGTTATTTGACCGAATTTAGAGGTCGTCACCATAGCTCTCAGAATCAGCAAGCTGGAGTGGCTGTGAGTGGCAGCGGGCTGGTCCGATATACCGTAGAACCGATCCCCAATGATAGATACGTCATCTTAAGTTGACATCGCGTCTTGACTACTTAAGTTGACACCGCGAAAGGCTTCGAGTTTGGGTGTTTGTTTCTCCTTCGTTGTACCAAGGTAAAACTTATCTTTGGGACTAGGGCAGTTCTTTATGGTGTTGTGATGACAATGATGGTAATATGCAAACACGTTGATAGGGCCGTGGGCGTGGTAAACTATATTCCAAACCTAATTGAATGGAAAAAAGGTTTTGAAACCAAGAAAATCTTTCACTGATAATGCCTGTTGAAGGGTTAACTTCCAAAAACGCAGATAGAAATGTGTGGAATGATAAATTCTAAAAACGGAACAAATCCATCACGAGGAATGCAATCTCGGTTCCATGCTCTAAGTTTTCGTATTACTGCTCCGAAGTATTCGAATGTAACCTAGATAACGTCAGTCTAGTCTGTGCCTAGATTTGGTGCCCTACTATGAACCTTTTTTGAAATTTTCTATGTGGTTCAATACTGTTTGGCTTCACACACATAAAATGTAAGGCGAGACTTACTGAAGGCCAATTTTACTACTATAACTAAAAACTGTATGACTAGGGCCTTCTGCAGCAGTTGTGTATACAAGGTGGTTATAATAGAATGTTTTGTACCGCTCCTGTGGGATTGAAACGCTAGCTTACACAAGTTATTCAGCTGTATGCTGATTGCTAGCTAGAAAAAAGTAGTAAATAGCTGTTTTTTAATCATCTTCCTTAAGCTTGATCAGTAAATGGATGGTCAGCAAAGCGACAAAGACTTATCAATCAAAATTGGTTCCTACCTTAATACGCAAACCTTGCAAAAGAAGAAACAGAATATAAGCCCATCAGGAATAACGAAAATCTTCATGACGAGGTCGGAGTTAAACGTTCGCCAAATTATAAGAAAAAATCAATCGACTGTTTGCGTACAGTCAGTCATCTACAAATTTACTTAAAAGACGAGTTACTCGTATGTCTAAAGTAGTCCATCATGTATGTATTTTTGCAATTTAAAATAAATTATCTAATCTATACAACATACAATTAAATAGTAAGTTATTTTATCTTAAATTATTTTATTTGTTTCTATAGTGTTGCTTAAAAAAATAATTTTTTTTGCTCTCACTCGTTAATGGTCAAAGTACACCTTTTTAGCTTTCGGATTTACGAAAACCAACTTCAAAGAGTGACAATAACTTAATATTATTTTAACACTCCAGCTGTCACTGGCGCTTATGTCATCCCCATACATTTGAACGATTTTATATTGTAGAAATCATTGTGACGTGTTGCTCTTGGCTAGCCCCCCAGTAGTCGCGCCTCGTTTGGCACGTTAGTAGTCGCGCGCTCTACTTAGGTAGAACATTTTTAATATAATATTTTAAAAGAAATGTCCATAAATTAAATTCACTTTTGGCGCTAAGTTTCTCTGTCATGCAGCCGCTTTGGTCCCTGCAAGGACACTGAATATGTTCATTGCCTAGTAATAGAGGAATAAGTACTAAAACTGTGTGCGCGAATGACCTTCAACTTGCGTAAAAAAACAAGGCAATGCACATGTGTTCTACAACTGTAGAACACGTGACTACTGGAGTGTTAATAAAGAATGACTTTATGTGAAACTTTTAAAGTTTTCAATGTGGTTTAATATTGTACCAAAACTTTCAAAGGTAGGCTCACTGGTAAGTTGACGAAGGTCCTATCGATCCACACAGAGAAGATGTGGTCGACTGTACCTATGGCCGGAAAGAAATAAGCAACAACGATTGCTTACGCACAATTAGTTTCCTCCCTTTCGATTGTTTTTACTGACTTTTGTTAAACTCGATTTACGGTACTTTAGTATTGACAGGTTTTTGGTCGCTTTGTTTTTAGTTCTGTACGTCAGAAGAATATTTGCTTCCCTGCTACGAAACAAATGGAGATGTTTGATTACCGCACTGGCGCAAACGCTTTTTGATCAACCAGGCATTTGTGGTACCTATATTTCTTCATGGATACAAATGTTTTGTTTACCAAAATAAGTTTTGTGAACCTAATATGTTTACCCTTAAAATTATAAGTTCACCAAAAAAAGAAAAGTGATCCAAAAGAGAATAGTCTACCAAATCTTGAATATCTGAAAAAGTTAATTCGCTTAACAAATAAAATTTTACTTGTATCTGAAAAAGTGATGCGTTAACTGTAAAATGTAACCTTAAGCCAAAATTAGTAAATGTTCACCTAATTTGACATACCCAATCACAGAAAACTGAACTACTCAGGAGTGATATAGGCTATGTTTTATTATGATTGCACAAGAGTGTGTCAAAGATACATATTTAGTTGTCAGTTGCTTTATTTGGCCAACGATGACTTAAACAAATGGGTACGTTTTAGTATTAAATAGGGTAACAAAATTTGGTGAACATTTACCAATTTTGGGTTACAAATATATTTTTTTGGACGTCACTTTTAATCAAATTTGGTGAACAGTTAAACATAAGTTTTAATAAACATTTCTTCATTGTGAATGGTTTTCAAAAATCACCGTCATAAATCATAATAAACCAATGCTTGATGTTGTCTGATTCTTTTTCTTCAGCCAGCCAAAAGCTAGTGAATTTAAATGGCTCAATTTGTAAAAAGCCGCCCACATTTATAAAACAGGCAGTTTGGTTCGGGATAAAACAGTGCCTTAAGTACCGCATTATCTTCAAATTTAGGTTTTAGCTATTACGGTGGTTAAATCCCGATTTCTCTGAATATCATTATTCTAAAACTATATCCGTAGTAAGGGTCCTGTGCATTTCGGACATAGCCAGGTTCTTCCGGCACGGCTGATGTTTTAAGATCGGAACGGGAACGGAAGTTCGAGAGCATCATAAGTGGGGTAACTTTGAATGCAGACCGCTCCGGATGGCTTATAAAGTGGGACGCCCCATTTCACGTAGTTGTTTCAATAGTGGCTTTGTTTTACGGCTATACTAATACAGAGACGTTTTATTTGCATCTTTAAAGGTAAGCTTAACCTAAAAAATACATAGTAGAACGTTTAGCTATTTGATGGCATACGACTATATTAGTCGAACATAAAACTGCGAATAGAATCCGTAAAATTAAACAAATAAATGTATTTCGCGTCCATATAAAAAAACTGATAAATCAACGTTACACACTTGTCCGACCTGGGAACCAATCCTAGCACCCTGTGTCAAGGTAAGTATTGTAACCAAACGACCGGTGACGATATTATGCCGCAATGTATCATTGAAATATTAATATGTTACATATTTCTGAATCCTTGCGTCAATCAGAGATGATAATGTAAACATAATCAAGGAAAATACAGATTCATTAACAATAAACCAGTTACAACCAATACAAGCGTTCAGCGTTCGTATCAGCCGTTCCCTTTCAATACCCCATTCAATATTCACTGAAATCACAGCTCCAGTGACTATGCAAACATTGCTTAGCCCAAACACCCAGACACAACAGGCTCGCAAACACACAAACAGTCTGACTCAACGGCAGAAACGAAATAATTACTCCGCCCTGTGTGAGCGACTGTACCGACATTTACATTTCAAACGTGGTTCAATTCGAACTAGCGTTGTGTACACACCTGTACTATGTGCTAAAATAGTATTTATGTAGTTAATTTACGTTTTACGTCCTGAAAAGGCATTTGTCATAATAAATTAATATCTATAATTTGAATCATGAATTATCTTAGGTTCTGGCTACAGTATAACCATATAATGTTCTAAATAGAATTATAATATAATATTATAATAATAATATTATATTATTATATTATATTATAATAATAATATTATATTATATTATAATAATAACATAGATTATTATTATTATAATATAATATAATAATATCTATAACAAGTCAAAGATTAAAATATGACGATAAAAGAGTTCATTTTTTTAAAACGCCACACACACACCACTTGGCATTGTCTCGGAGTAAAGATAGATACTTATCATTGACAGGGAAATAAACCAGTGGCGTCTCTCAGCACACCTAGACCCGAGTCATGATTAAAGTCAAACAGGATCAAGATCATTTCCTGAATTGACCCGGCCGCGAATCGAACCCAGGTCACCACCATACAAGCCAAGGCGAGTAACCGTGTTGTAAAATTATAACTAAAAAACTGTTAAGAAATATTATTATTATGTGATACTCGTATGTACCTACATATATTTTTGCAATATCTAAGATTTTTTCTTTCATTATCATGCTTACATTTGATTTGATTGCATCACTAAGAGATTCGTTGAATGACTGACGGGGCTTGTCAACCTCATATCTGGACCTCACGACCGCTTTCCATCAGGTAGAGTGATGTCATCTTGACGGGCAATATAAAAAAATATAAAAAATTCACATAGTAAGAATATATTATTATAACGAGAATGTAGTGTAACACAAATATAACCATTTTTGTACTCAACCCTTAGAATAATAACATATAGAAACCAAGCCAGCGCGCCCATTTTGAAGCACCTTCACTAGAGCCATAAATGGCTCCAAACGGACCGCTTTGCAGTGTTCATTACAGCTCCGCAATGTCCAATGTCAAAGCGCGCCGCACGTAAGCAAGTAATAGTTGTAGTTGAGGTACTGTGAACAAGAACCAAATGAAAATACATTGCAATACTTTATGTTCATTAGTTAATGTCAGTAAAATTGTGATGTTCACATTGCCTTACAGTAGGGGTCTGTCACAAGCAGAAAATGAAAAAAGACATCGAATCAATTTGACATTTGATACTGTGACATTTTCAAATAATTTAATAAATCTCATTGACATTAATCCTATTATTAATAATAATATGTACCTGACAAAAGGTAGATTTCATTTATCTAATTATTATAAACGACAGATAGCTATGTCGCTATCTTATTTTTTTAACATTTCAGCCAATTATTTGGCTAAACGCTCTGCTTTTATTGAGCAGAATGATACCATTGTACCACAGACTTTGGAACTTGTTCCAAATAATTTAAATTAGATTCAGAGACAATAGAGGTAAACTCTTGCACATTGTTGACAAAAGAGAAGCCCCAAAATAATTTTATAAACTTTGTGCATCAAAACATGCAAGGCTTCTCTGGCAAAGAATTAGAAGTAGGTTTATTTTTAGACTGTATGGATATACATGTCTTATGTTTAACTGAACACTGGCTGAAAAAAAATGAATGCATGATTAGCATTGATAATTATAGTATCATTAGTTCGTTCTTGAGAAGTTCCTCTATTCGCGGTGGGTCACTGATATTAATTCACAATAAGTTTAAATCTAGAGAGCGTAAAGACATAGTAGCACTCTCAATTGAGCGAACTATTGAACTTGCATGCGCAGAGTTAGAGCAGATTATTATTGTGTGTGTGTATAGACCCCCTTCTGCTGATTATTGTCAGTTCGAAGAGACCATGGAAGAAGTACTGAAAAAGGTTTGTAAATCAAACAAGAAGGTTGTTGTATGTGGGGATTTTAATGTTAACATTTTAGATTCTTCTCAGACCTCTGTTAGATTTTTAAATCTTTTTAAATCATTTGATTTACTTAATCTTTTTGATCAACCAACCAGGATCACCGAGTTAACAGCCACCTGCTTAGACAATATTTTTTGTGAAAATATCTCTATTGAGAAATCAATTATAAACTGTTTGAAATCAGATCACTGTGGTCTATTGACCAAATTTGAGCACCGTCATGTCTCTCAATCAGTGGATATTAGTTATAGACCAGTTACCAAGAGTCGAGTAAAAAAGTTTCAAACTAATATAAATAAAAATATTTCTAACCTACTGCCCCAAGGTCATCATAACATAGATGATCAGTATAGGCATCTCTTTGAGATAATATTGCATGAACATAACCATATTTTTCCTAAGAAGAAAGTAACTGTTGATAATTTTAAGTTTAAATTTAGTGATTGGGCCACTCCAGGCATCCATAAAAGTAGAAATAAATTATACGAATTATATGGATTAAAAGCTAACTCAAACTGTATAAAACTAGTTGAGCATGTTAAATTATATTCAAAAACATTCAAGAAATCATGTCATATTGCAAAGTCCATTTTTTTGAGAGACAAAATAAAACTGGCTAAAAATAAAATCAAAGCCACTTGGAACATAATTAATAAAGAAACCTGTAAATCTAAACCTCGCGATCACTCATTCTCTCTCAAAATTCAAAATAATGTTATTGAGTCTGAGATTGAAATAGCAAATACATTTGAAACTTTTTTTTCTAATATACCTATTGTAACTACAAGCAGGTTAAATTCTAGTCCACATATAGCGGAGTCCCTGCTAACATCTAGTGTTGATGGGTGCACAAATCAGTTCTGCTTTGATCATGTTGATTCTCATGACATCCTCAAGGTATTTAAGGAACTTAATATGAAAAATACAGAAGATTTGTGGGGTATTTCGATTAATCTACTCAAATCAATCATTAATACGATATCACCCCACTTAGCTAAACTTTTTAATAATTGCATAGACCAAGGTCAGTTTCCCAACTTGATGAAATTTAGTAAGGTCATCCCGCTTTTTAAATCTGGTAGCAAAAGTGACCCATCTAATTATAGACCCATTTCTATACTACCAGCTCTCAGTAAAATCTTTGAAAAAATTATATTGAACCAGCTGCTTTCATACTTTGATTTAAATAACTTACTACATGAGAAACAATTTGGTTTTACTAAACACAGGAGCACAACTGATGCAGGTGTAGCACTTATCAAACACATATTTGATGCTTGGGAAAACAAGCAAGATGCAGTAGGAATATTTTGTGATCTTTCAAAAGCATTTGATTGCGTGGATCATGAAATATTACTGATTAAGCTAAGACATTACGGTGTTTCAGGTATCTCATCTCAATTAATACAATCCTATCTTACAGATAGAACTCAAAAAGTTAGTATCAACGGAACTGCATCTTCCGGTGCCACCATACGTATGGGAGTGCCCCAGGGATCTATATTAGGACCCTTGCTTTTTCTTATTTATATAAATGATCTTCCTACCTATGTCAAAGATATTTGTGAGATAGTATTATTTGCTGACGATACCTCGTTGATTTTTAAAGTCGACAGAGGTAAGCAAGCATTTGACGATGTAAATAATACTCTCTCAAAAGTACTATGTTGGTTCACTAGTAATAATTTATTACTTAATGCAAAAAAAACAAAGTGCATCAAATTCTCTATGCCCAATGTGAGACAGGTTGATACTATTGTAACTATGAATGACGAGCCATTAGAATTAACAAATTCTACTGTATTTTTAGGAATAACTTTAGATTCTAAGTTGCAATGGGGTCCGCATATAACGGCCCTGGCAGGGAGACTCAGTTCCGCTGCTTGTGCTGTCAGAAAAATACGACTCTTGACTGATATTGAAACAGCAAGACTAGTATATTTTAGCTACTTTCATAGTGTTATGTCGTATGGTCTACTGTTGTGGGGTTCAGCTGCAGACTTGAACACCATTTTTGTACTTCAAAAAAGAGCCATCCGCTCCATTTACAAACTTAGACCACGCGACTCGCTTAGGGAAGTATTTAAGAAGATCGATATTTTGACTGTGCATGCTCAGTATATTTTAGATAACATAATGTATGTGCGCAAAAACTTGCATCTGTTCAAAAAAAACAGTGACACTCATAAACATAATACCAGAAATAAAAACAAATTGAAAACACCCCGTCTTAGGCTACACAAGGTGGGAAACTCATTTGTGGGTCAATCTGTAAAATACTTTAACAAAATACCTCAAAGTCTTGTTGATCTACCTCTTCACAAGTTTAAGTCTGCAATTAAAGCAAAGTTAATGAAACAAGGTTATTATAATGTAGAGGATTACTTGAACGACAAAAGTTTGTGGTCATAGTAGGAATAATCTGCTCCTCTGCTCAATATTGTGTTCTTTTTTCTACTCGCATTGACTGTACTCTGAATTTATTTTTTGTAAAACAAACAAAGTTGAAAAGAGTAACTATCGAGTTTCTTGCCGGAGTCTTCTCGATAAGAAGCAACGTCCGAACCGGTGGTAGATTCACATTATGTATATTCACGATGTGTACTAATATTGTACTATTTTATTTACGTTTATTATTATTATTTCTGTATACTTTTTTTGACATGTCATAAGTGCTTTGTACAAGCTTAAATGAATAAATGATTTTTTACTTACTTACTTACTTAAGTCACGCATGTGTGAATCGATTGTGCTTCATTTTTGATAGCGCGGTTGTATGAAGACTATCCTTCTATACGTTATAATTCTAAGACTCAACCTTAATCTTTGCCAAATAAGGACATACTCATATATTTTCTTTCCCTACAAAGCTTTCAGCCTGTAACCTAGATGTGCGAATAGTCGTTAGATTTTATCATTTTTTGGCGCCTCGCCTAAACGCCCTATTCATCTTCAACTTAGTTTTTCTTATTCTAGACTGGCTTCTTGAAGTTACATGAATATTTTCTCCATCTTTTTTTCTGTATATACGCCTGAATTCTAATACTAAAACGACTCTTAAAGCCATATAACCCTGTGCATATACAGCTCTAACTGTGATCAATACTGTCATGTTACGGGACAGTAATTTAAAGTTAGATCAGTCAGGGGCCGTATTACAATATTTTGCCACCATTGCAGCTTGACCGTTTAAGGTTCCAAAACTGTTAATTTTGTATTGGTATTACGATGTCACGTTTTTTAGAGCTTCCTACCTAAGCAACTGAATAGATTTGGACTGGTACTATTTGACAGATAAAAAATGATATCAAGAGTCAAATATGAGTTCGTAATACCAACACGCGCGCAGAAGTTGAGTTGGCATGACGGAATGGTCACGTGACTGGGAGTAAGACATCATAATACCAAAATGCTAATTCATTCATATCTAAGAGAAATATTGAAATAATCATACTCAGACGTCTGCGTCTTATTCGCATTTAGCCAGACGCTGTTACTCAGTATGAATGTTTAAATAATAGCTTTAAAAAATCCTAGAAATCAGGCATGTCTCTCAAGAGCGGAGAAATGTACGGAGAGATATCTTGTATATAAGGAGAATTCCTTAAGCTAATATCACCGTTTGAGTTTTTGGATCTACCTAGCCAGCCACCAGACAAAAGATATCGTAATAAGGCCAATCTCGTCGTTTCATTTTAGACTAGATGACCTGGTAAACTTCATACCAGCTACAAACATATATTTGTGAAAAAGACAAAAGACATCAAATGTTTGACAGCTAGAAGCATTTTATATTGGAAAAATAATTTGTCGTTTTTAGTATTTTCCGTTACCTTTTTTTATGTATAAAAACCTAATCCTGCCTGGACTTCCACAGTTATTTTAAGATCAAAATTATCCAAATCGTTTCAGCCATTCTCTAGTTTTAGCGCGACAAACGAACAGCAATTGTGAGAACCTTGCTGGGAAAGCTACTGCATTTGCTGCTGATATACTCTTTGAACCCTGTGACTTTAAGTAGAAGAAAAAGCATAAACACTCACCTGGATAGGGCAGGATAGAAGGGTTCACCAACGACGGGGCAACGTGCCGACCGGCTAGCAAAACCGTGAATATCACTGATGTGCACTACTGTTCCGTTAGTATATTGCTTTATCACAGCACAATTGAGTAGAATAATATCATACAGTCAGTAGAACGATCAGCTAGTTATTTTTTAAAGATTTTCAACACTCGCGCACACGCGAAAAAAAATGTTCAAGCGGCCATAACTTTTTCGAGAAGGAAGACGCCTGCCTCGACCAATCACACCAGTTTGCGCGAATCACGCGGCACAGTAGTTGCTATACAGCGCCGCGCCGCGGTAACAAATGAAAATTAGTGGAAAGGAGAAAATAGGGCAAGGCATTTGACCAGGAAAGGCTTAATGTTTATCCAGCAATTGATTTTTATATACCTTACATAGATAGATATAGGTTCACTCATATCGCATTTAGCAACCCTTTTGTAGCGATCAATACTGTGCTTTATTATAATGACTAGCTATTTAACCTAGCTTGAATATTGACAAAAATAGCTTATTTCTTTCATGGTCGTAACCATTTCTACAAATGAAGAAAATTAGTAAAATTCTCGCTAGCATTAAGAATTACAGACCTCTTACGTCATTACAGTGCACGTCATTAAGTCGGTAGTCGTCACATCACGCGGCTTACCTTACAAGAATTTGGATTAAAGCGGGCTTTTTCATTACGACGTAAATGTACCTTTTGAATATTTATACGTGCTAGCCCCTTTCTTTGTTCACGTGTAGCCTTCGTTGGTTATTCCTTCGCTTATGCGTGGGATTAGTGAACACGGGCTTGTATTACTCTGCGGTTTATATTAATTAAATGAATAATTGGAGGTGATGTAATAAATAAATGAGAAATATATTATCATGTCTTAGGAAATCCATTAACTTGCGCAGAAGTTCGTGGGTTTGACTACAGTCAAGTCCAGGACAAACATTTGATGTGACGAAAGTTTATTTTTGTTTGTTAATTTAATAAGTCAGCGGTTTTGTTCGCCATATACTATGTTTCCCGTCAAAATATAGCCTAAATTTAAAAAAATATATAGCCAATGTAATTCCCTGATATAAAGTCACTAGCTTTATATTGGTTAAAGAATTTTCAAAATCGGTCCAGTAGTTTAAGAGCCTATTCAATACAAACAAACAAACAAATATTTCCTCTTGATATTAGTATAGTTACGAGTATGTTACACCCAGTCACAGAACAAACAGTGTGTAAGGCATTTGAGTATGTTTATCAGTCTCTGATAGATAGCACAAAGTCTTAGTTAATCATCCAATGATCTAGGTAAGCCGTTCCGGACATATATTTTTAATTATTTACGTGATTTTAAAGTAATTCGCTTGATAGAATTACAAACTTTTATCGTACCTGTTATATTCTTAAAGCAATGAGACCTTTAATTTGAGGAAGGCCTGCCTGTGACTGTGACCCAATCAGACACTGAGAGTTCTTTTCAGATTAAATAACCTTTTTAAGCGGATTATGTGAATTCCACTTATTCATTTAAATTTTCTTGGAAATGCTGACGTGGAGGAAAACCGTTTATAATCTTAACAATCTTTGGTGCTCTGTAACGTCTTCGGGATATAATAAAACATACATTATACGTTTAGTATTTAAGCAATATCAAAGAATCTTTTAGACCCTCATCTTTTTGTGTTTGTTGAGCTATTTTCAAGAAGTAGAAGCATTTGATTAAAAAGTGGATTCCGGCCGCCAATGGTACGAGTATATTTAATCCGAACATTTATTTGATTTCGACAATACTTACACCATTTTTTCGAGCGGTGTTAACGCTCAAATCTTGGTTTAATCCAGATTTTAATTAAAATTATTGTAAAATTATGGAAAAGGTCTAGTTAGGTATTTCGATAACATTTCAAAGTAATGGCTATCATACCTAAAAATACAGCAATTGGATGTAGAGCCCAAGCATGCAAAAATTACTTAGGTTTACCATATTTAATTATTATTTATATTTACTTGGGTATTAATATATTTAGCCTATTATCCTAAAAGTACCTTGAAATAAACCTCAAAGGCATAATTTTAAAAATATATCAAAACGGCTTTAAGACATTTTTTTCGTACCCCGAGGGTACAACCTACTAACAGCACTTTAACAAACGAGTATGTACCATAAATTTTGACCGCGTTTATAGTGGTCCATGTAATCAACATTCTGGGCCCACTGAAAATCAGCGCCTGGGCCCATAGCCCAGGCTATATCGCAGCTTTCATACTATAGGGGCACAATTCGAAAAACATGATTGTTGTGAAAACGCGTTAAAAGATTTTTGAGCCCCTGTATTTTCACAATATCGGTCATAAATAAATTAAACTTTACTTATTTAAAATTAAACACAATTGAACGGCTGCGCGAGCGGTCCTCCTTCCTCAACTACAGGCACGACACTAAATTGCTCCTTGTATCGCGGAAACTGAGCCGCTTCACTCGGAAATGTGAAAGAGACACAAATAGTTTTCTCAACAGTATGCTCTGACTCTTTCTGTCAAGAGAATCGTGTAGACGTGTTAATTTTGTGCCCTTATATTATTAAAACTCGAAATCTTAAAATTTTGAGATGTACCCCTAAAGTAGGAAAGATGCGATATGCTGAGTAAGGTCCATTTATCATTTTAGGCATCGGGACACCGCTGTCTGATAGTATGGTCTTTTTTTTCTGTTACATGTTTTGTTGTTAATGACTAATTCTTTTGTGTTTACTTTATAAATTGTATTGTAACGATGTCCTTAAAGATAATTAATGTTTTTCTATTTCTATTTTTATTACGAATATACTAAGTACCTACCTATGCAGACGACACGGTTGGCGTAGTGCGCTGTAGCACGGTTTCTCGCCTCGATTTCCGTAGTGACCCGGGTTCGATTCCCGTTCGGGTCAATTCAGGAAACGATCTTTTCTGAATTGACTCGGGTCTGGGTGTGCTGGGAGACGCCCCTGGCTTATTTCCTTGTGTGGTACCTCGTAACACAGGGATATTAATCCCTACTTCGAGACCATTACAAGAGGTGTGTTGTCTGGCGCATATTAATATTAATATTATTGACAATTTAAATCATAAAATAATAATACATTTTCTCTATAGAAAATTTTAGAAGTACCTATTCAACATGAACGGGCCTTAACAATTTCAAAAATAGAACTAAGTCGTGGCCCTACCCCCAACAATGACCTATCTCACTCTGTCAATATTGGAAATGTGCGAGAGACATACTCAGGTACTCATTTGTTAAATAAAACAGACTATAGTAGACACTAGTAGACATGATAAAGTTCTGCTGTTACTTGCTTTGAGATCTCTCAAACTCTTAAAAACGCTTAAAAAGCGCCGTTACTAGTTTTAGCGCCATAACACCATGTGCCCCCATATTCAGTATACAATATTCATAACACCATCAACAGCGATAGTGTCATTACAACGACATTATAACTCTTAAAATGCCTGTAGGAAGCCAGATACAATGCGAACGATCTATAACTCAGCGCTCGTTCAACGTCGCTAGATGGCGCTAGTGTCGTAAACAAGCAAAATGGCCGCCAGTTTCCGGTGCACCGTTGGCGCGCGTCACTTCCGTTTCACGCTCTTGCATAACACAGACGCTGCATCTGGGTACCATTCTTGAAACATCATTATAATTTTTATAGTCAACAAATGAAAATATTTAGACTTACATACAAATATAATTAAATAAAGAGAAGCATGACTTGTGAACGCTGTCTGTAATTTTAACCGTAACTAACTTACTAATCTACCTAATAACATAAATATACGAAAGTTATGTATGTATGTTTGTTAGTCTTTCTCGCAAAAACTACTGAACGGATTTAGATGGAACATAACAGTAAGACTACTCATACATCAATACGTATACCACGGGTTGCCACTTTAAACTTACATTATCGTTCGCGTAAAAAATGTTTTGGGATTTGAAATTGTCATGTCATATCATGTGTCATCACAATACAATTTTTTTATGCGAACGATAACGTAAATTTAAAGTGGTAACTTGTGGTATAGACGTACAGAATAACAAATAGGTTACTATTTCTAAAGTTTTAATGTATGCATGTTAAAAAAGAGGTTCACGCGGGCAAAGCCGAGGGCGGAAAGCTAGTAGAAAAAAATGTTAGTACCTAGCTCTTCAATAAACATGAAAACATAACATAACGTTGAAGTGTTTAGTTTCAATCAGTTCACTAAATTACCATTGGAATAATTCATTTCTCAAAGTTTGTTGAGTAAACAACGAACACACGTCAATAATAATAATAACATTACCTATCTACTGAATATCATTATTGTTTTGACTATCGACAAACATGTTTGATGCATTTAAACTAAGCTATACTATTTTCACTATGAGATGATATGCCTGAGAGTTCTCATTGTTCCGTGTCACGCATACTTTTTCAAACTAAATAAAAAGAAACTGGCAAAAGAAAATGTTAGAAACTAAATAAATAAATAAATAAAATAAATAAATGAAGTCATTGAAATTAAAATAATATATCTTTACAGCGCCTGATGCGTGAAAAGGAACGCCATTCAATAGTGTATTGACACCACCGAATCGACAAAAAATCGATGAATAGGAGCGACCATTTTGTAATCACGTCATTCGCATTAGTACGAGTGCGTCTACCTTGTGTGCTATTTTTTAACTGTTATTTTCGAGATACCGCGTTTTATTCTATAACTTATTAGCCATAACCCGTTTAGTGAGAATTTATTTAAAAATTAAAAATCGGTAAATCGGATTCCATTTCCTTTGCCAACTCGATTAAATTACATTCGTTACTTTACTATAATTGACAATTATGAACTGTCAGTGATATCATCATACGGCGAAAGTAGTATACATAATCATCTCTGTTATGCATGGTTCAACACATCGGGATTACTGTACAATCTTATTCGATTGTCATAATTATTATTTGACTTCGCGTATATTGCAAAATACTTACTCAGGCACTAAGAAATATAGCGGTCAGTATGTTGTTTCGAAAGTCGACTGATATACGGGTTATGTTTTTGAAATAAAATTACTAAAGCTCACAGGCAGTAGTTAGTAGTACCTACTTATGATGATGATCTTCCCCATATAGGGGAGTTTCTTCATAGTATTCGTCTTCAAAGACATTAATAGCGTTTTCTTTGTTTCCTAAAATATCGCTATCATCAAGACAAGTATTGTCTATCTCCCTTCTTCAGTTAGGATTGGCACAATACACGTGATGTTTGATTTGATGTAGGGTCGTTTTTCTTACGAGGGGTCGTTCTTCATCGACACACCCCGGTGCGTTCTTAACGAATGTGCAACACGCAAACATATTCGATGGAGAAAGATAACAGTATTTTTCATCTAAAGATAGGAAGTTCAACCTGGTCTAGGTATTATGAAGGGCGGCTGCTTTCCAAACTGAGCTACGAAGTCTGATTTTATAACTTTCTTTCTTTCTGTGAAAACATTAGCATAGTAAAATTAACAGCAGCCTATTCAAAATCCCATAATTACACATGGATTTTTGTCAAGAAACGGTGCTATATTTGCAGATTGAAGAGACTATTAGTGCAGCTGTTTGTTACACAGGACAGTTTAATTGTCCATTACATGTTACTAGTATTATGATGTTATTATGGATGGAAGGCGATTAACGAAACAAATTTACAAGGCGAGGGTGGATGGAGCTGTTGAAAGGGGAAGGCCTATACGTACGTACTTAGGACAAGTCCAAGACGTGCTCAGAAAAGGTCAGGTCAGGAGTACCCATCATCGACGAGCATGTATGAAAGGATTAATGAGAGTGGAAGAAGCGCAAGAGGTGTGTCAGGACCGTAGCAAGTGGAAAGATGTGGTCTCTGCCTACCCCGTTGGGAAAAAGGCGTGATGGCATGTATGTATATATGTATGTTACTAGTTACAATAGTACAACCATACTGCTCTAAAAGACTTTCTGCCAACTTTCCTAACACTACCTTATTCAACAAGCAACTGCAAACCTACACCGTTAATTTCATAGACAATGCTTGCCATTCCCCATTGACCCACAATACGCCCCCTCTTTCAAAACAAACCACATCTTTCAAAACTTCAATTAGCACTACAGCTAATTTATCCTTGCATCTTATGCCACAGCAATAAATTACATTTCACATTGTCGCTGCACCTACGAGGGAGAAACCAATTACAAAGGGGGAGAGGACTATTCTTTGCACACAAGTTCTCCTAATTTAATGCTTGACAGTTGTTTTGAATCGCTGGTAGGTGCAACAAAAGGAGGCTTAATTGAAAATGTACATCGCGACGTTTGTATGGGCTCGGTTTGATGTCGGCCGTTATTGTTTGACTATTTAACGTTCATACTCAACATAGAAACTAGATCTGAAATAGGGTTTTCAGGGACGTACTAACATTTCCAGGTGAACTGAACACGCAGATTCATACAAGCATATTCATGCTTTTCCGTTCAGTAATAGTGAAATACTAGGAAAACCATAAAACTATTCGATGACTAAACAGTCAACAACAGTACTGACGGCTGATTCAACGGTAATTTAACGGGTTTACACTTTCAATGCCACACCACGCACCGGTGCGTTTTAACAATCGATTTCCTATTGTGTTTTTTTTATTCGGCAGTGAATGGGTTAACTGATGATTTAAACAAAAGTTGTAAGCATATTCAATGAAGAACTATTTTGCATTTATCATGATGCCTTTGCCTCCTGCCTATTCACTATTTATGCATACAATTGAAGCCGATGTGAAAGTTAGTTTTTCATTTACTATTAATCGTATTCGTACTTCCCTATGGAATAAAAATTTCCAAACAAAAGTTTAAATTTCTTTTACACAATTATACTAAAGAAAATGATTTAGCATATAGGAGAAAAAAAATCTGCCTTTTGTTACATTACCTTTTACTTATGTCACGGGGCATAGTAACACTTTTCAGTATGTTGGAATGGTTCGTCCTGTGTTTTTGTCAGACCTGTGGATTTAGGTTTTTAACGTATCTCCTCAACCGTAGATAGTATCCTCCATAATATAAACCATTGTAAATTCGTAGAACCTTGTATTTTTCTCACGTCTATTTTCGAGTGCTTTGCGAGGCCTTAACCCCCAATATGGCGTGACACATGCGAGCATGCGAAACCGTCTGCATGTCGTTTTGATGCAAAAACGCGAAAATAACGATTTATTGAGATGTCCGCCCGAATTTATTGCCGGTCGTGGTAATGAGCACATTTGCTATTCTGATTTTAATAATGTTGTCATTAACGCTGTTTAATTATTAAGTTTATGAGGTGTCATGATGAGAGTTCATTTATGTGCGGTGAGTAGGTACGTGATGAAGGGTTGCTTTGTAGGGCAGTTATGGTTGAAAAACTTAACGGTTAGGTACTAACCAACTAACTTTCAGAGAGTATATCAAAAGAAAAGCTTGGTCTAGTTACCGAACGGGGCTTGAACCTGCAACCAGTCCCTAACCGGCGACTTTAACCTTTTACCCTTACCGACTTGTCGAATTTATCATCATAAGTCTTCAAGACTAATCCAAATTGACCGAACCCCTCTACTGGGCAAAGGCCTCTCCCCTGTTTTCATACTATCCTTTATTGAGACCAGTACGTCTACCACGAGTTGCCACTTTAAATAAAATTCAAACTGTATTGGGATTTGACATTGTCACGTCATGTCATTTGTCATCCCAATACAACTTTTTTACGCGAGCGATAACTTAAATTTAAAGTGGCAACTCGTGGTAGACGTACGGTTCTCCGTAAAGGCATTCAGTTCAACGCGCCAAACATACGAGTATCTATGTTTTAACTCAGTAAAAAATCAGAATAAAAGAAAACCTAGCCGACAGCACGCATACGAGCTATTCTACATGACGAAACTTAAAAATTTCAAGTGGTCTACCATGAGTTTTCCTTGAGTTATACCATATAGTATGTATACCATAAATTGACAATGAATGGATTTCGGTACAGCGATAGTTAGGTACGAAATATAGGTACCCTAGTAGTTTTAAATGGAACCAAACATGGCATAATTTCTGAACTTAGTGATTGTCGTTTACGTGACGGAAACTCATAGTAGACATACACTCGCCCAAAACAGCGATATTCAAAGTGATATTACGTGTCATTCTTTTAATTTTTTCTATTTGTAGCAACTTGGTTGCACTCGGCTACAGCCTTACAATGTTTTAATTAAAATATTTTAACGAAACATTTAATACATAACCGGTGCTATTGTACAGTATTTTGGTGTGCTATTACGTAAAAGTTCTGGTAACTACATCAGAATGGTAATGTTAGTTTATTATTGGTTTTATTCAGCCATCCTAGTTGGCGGTGCAGGTAGCAATAACAAGGTAACTTTAACGCTGCTATGTCGGCCTTAGGGTTGCCTGAACTCTTCTCACAGAAAAGAGAAAGCCATAGAGAAATACATATCACCTCTCAGTGCAATAAACTACTTTTAAATACAGACTTTATTACAAGTGGTCAAAGAATAATTTCCATTTTACTGCGAATTTTAGAAATATCAAAACGTGCAACGAACTGCATGAGTCTTCACTTATAGCAGGGACAAGCAGCGGATCACTCCCACTTACAACTTCTAACTGTCTGATATTTGTAGCTTATAGCTGAGATCCTTGTGAGAGATGCATAATCATTTTGGCACAAACAAACAGATGCAACATGACTGCCATAACAACAAGTATAAACTAAAATCCATGTTGACTACAAAGCGATTGCAGGCAGACTTGTAGCGACATCTATCTCGCCACATACGAGCTAAAAACTGACGTATCCTATATCGCGATATTTAAGTTATTCGAGCGATTGTACATAAGAACCCGACAACACCGTCGGGCAGTAGCCCACCAGACACAACCCCCGTTTGGTCGGAGGATCTTTTCAATGGCGGATGAGGATCTTTACACCCTGTTCCTCACGTTTCCCAAACTGGTGACCCGGACGTGATCATCACACGTCCCCAAACTGGTGACCCCGACGTGACGGTTCGTTATTTTTCGCTCCCCAAAGACTTTAGTTGAGCTTTTTATAAAAGAGAAAGATGAGAAAAAGATATAAAAGAAATTTCAATTCAATGGATTTCTTCATTTCATCACGTAGCAAAATACGAACATAGCCCACAGTTAGAGACGACGTTGCGGAATCATCTAGTAATCAATCAGTAATCATTGTAGACTTTCATCTCAAAGTACTATGGTTATGTCGAAGCGCACATCAGGCTAAACATATAGAAAGGCATGCAAGATTTTTAGTAAATGACATCGATAGAACTTATTCAAGCGGTAATAATAATTTATTGAAACTACCAGGAAAACACAAATGTACTGGAATTAGGTGCAACCTACTACTTTGTTCATTGGTAATGGCTTTATAATTTTACTATCAAAGTTAGATATTTGACTAAAAGTACTAGGGTGACAGTCTTGTGCGCTCCAAATGTGTGCGCTTCAAGGAATACCTCAATAATATAGTGGAGGACCAAGAAATATAGTAGTTTCCCGGACAGTTGGCCAGCCGAGTTGTACCTATTCTGTGGTTTATCAATGCTTTGTAAAAAAGTTTTTTGGACAACCCTATGGCTCTCCAAAGTTGTGAACGAGCCGCGGACGGCAGCACTGTCTCTGTTTATAGCCTAAACGTGTTATTGCCTTTGAATAGAGAGCAAACTGCATATGGAATCTTATAATAGCTTTTATTGCACCAATAATATTGTGTTATTGTAGGAATCTGGTTTGACGCACGTTTTTGACTGATATTACTATTGTTTCGATATCTATTTTTACCAAACTACATGAAGGTGAGGTCAAAAGAAATCGCAGTCAGTCGCATATTTTACCCAACAATGTAAAAAAGGTTATTTATTTTGAAATCAACGTTGTTGAATTTATAAGTCATTGTCTTCTGATTTCATAAGACATTCTCTACTAGTTAGCATTTGGGTCGTTTGCAGGAAGCGCTGTTAATGGTTGCGGTGAATAGTCCAATAAAAATGTCAAATGTATATGCATTTTCAACAAATTGTATTCCAGACACGAACTCGTCATTTAAATCTAAGTTTTTTTTTGAGATACTCCCTGAAGCATGCTGCTTGCACTGTACAGAACTAGCCCGTTTGTAATATCATTTATATAATTCTCATTTTTATCCCAGAGAGATAAAAATAACAAAACAAATATCAATATGTCAAACACTAAAATGTACAACGCTTACATCCTCATCTTTAATACCTCCATTTACCCGACCTCCGAGAGGCAGCGTCACGCCATTACACAAAACGCGCCGTAATTGACGTCACCTCAACCTGTCAAAGGGTAAGGCGAATATCCTATTACAGCTAAGAAGGAGCGAAGTGCCTCTTGGTGAGCATTTAAGTGATATTTCTTGACATTATTTTGCATTAGATATTAAAAGGTTAAGTACGGAACGGCCGTTATAGATGGTAAGACGGAAAACCCGGTGTGATAATGTGGAATTAACTCTGTCGAAAGGTTTAGATTGCTAATTTAACTTAAGATGATATTTAAGTAACATACAATAGCTACAACTGTTTTATGAAGCTACTGCTTTAGGTGAAATTGTTCTGTGCCGGGAAAAACTGACCGAATGTGTATTGAACAACATTCTCTCTTAAATGATTGAACCTATTGTGAGGCTTATCTTCCTACTTTATTACCACATGCTAAAAAGCTGCATGCTTAATACAGGTTTTAATTAAGAGTTTATCTTATCTAGTAAAGCTGACAGAATATCAAGCTCGAAGGACTGTAACACATTAGCTTTCAGTGGAATCGCATAGTTGCTTAGTGCGTTCCCAGTTCGATAAGTCAGGAGAATCACTATATGCTCATTTTGTCTATCTTCCCATTTCTAGGTGGACAAACATACATTTGCAAGCACCTTCAGGATTTTTAAGTAAACGGAAAAAAAATAAACCCATTAATTCTACCAGAACCATTTCATTAATATTCTAGATATATGTAAAAACCGTGTGCCACTTGCTAATGGGTGATTTAACAAATAGGCAAAATCTCAAAACAACATTTGAAATTTGTCTCTGTGACAATGAAGTAATTTATTTCTTCGTGGCAATAATATCATGAATGTTTCTAGAACTTCTAACAAAAGGATTTGCACAAATTTCGACACAGTAACAGAACATCGTTAGACTATTCACATATCCGTATACTGTTTATATTTACAGGCAGCCTAAACCGACATAGTTAGATGTAATCTATTAGGCCCTCGTTTTTCAGTGGCGTATATTTTTCTTCCCCATCACTCAGTCATGGACCTAACTCATGGCCGTTACACCCAACGCGGCCTTTACATCAGTCCGCGATACCAACATTAGTTAGTGTCGCCCTCAGGCCGCGACCGAGATATTGATATTTCGTGTGCTGTGATAAATGGTGTTGCAAACAGTTAGAGGGATGCGTAATATCGTTTAATGTTTATATTTTGAAAATAATTAGTTACAGAAGCGCAACATGTTTGAAATTAAACTTAGTCTACGTCACGTCACAACAATGATCGTGGGTTTTCCTTTCGTTGTGAAAAAACAGGAAGACCGAGCGGCAACATTAATAATAAATGAAATCTAATAAGCTATATTTCTGCAAACATTTGTTTTTTGACACATAATAAGAAAGGTGTTTTCCCAACAGGGCACAACGACGAATCGTCCAGTAGAAATAAAAACTTAATACATATTGTATCGTATGTCAGGCGAAAGTTAAGTCCTAACTAATTTTCTCAGTGCACCGTGAGTGAAAAACTATTGGAAACCAACTAGTGATCATCGAGGTCTTTTCATACATTTGAAATATCTATCCTTAGCAGAAGTTGAAAGAACCCGTAAAAGCACTTACGCCGCCGGAGCGGGCGTCAACATGGCCGATATGATGGGCGCCTATATTTCGGGAAAGATTTCCGGAGCCCGTGACGTTTATTTGTCACAGCCTAGTTATAGTATGAGATCCCACCTATTTTGAACCTTATCTCGTCTGCTACGGATAGTAGAAGATAGAAACAGCCAATCGTGCTAACACATTATTTTTAAATGTTCTAGATAATAATTAATTCGTAACTTTTGTGTCGCATGATTGGCTTAATTTGAACGGCGTAGTTCACATTATCAATTTTCATAATACAGCAATATTACAATTTCATAATTGTGCTTAAATACACGTCCTATCCGTCTTATCTGGTTTTAACAGGATATTATGTGTAAGATTAAACATTGTGACTTTTTCATTTAAGATTTTATAACAATGTCGAAATGAGTAAAATCCGGTTGTAAACTGTTTTACAGAAAATCGATTCATAGAATTTCGTTTCACATAAATTGTTTCTCATACTATCATTTCATCGAATAATCAATAAGCAGAATAGTTACTTCAAAAATTTAAATCATAGATTTTTGTTACAAATAAAATTCATTTCTAGAATATCAAATCAAGTATTATTATTGCTCATATTGTTTGGCTTTTGTAAGAAGTATTCTCAAGAACTTTTTTTTTACCACTTATGTTCATTCGCCAAAAAATCGCTTCTGGCACTCGCCGGCGATGTGGTCACAGTTCTAACCTAACCTAACCGACAGAGGCTTTTCAAACTAATGTCTGTTATTAAATTAATTAAATTTCTGTGAAGTATGTTTCTATGAAGTAAATAGTCGTTGAAATAATAATATTTGACATGAAAATATGTGGACTGAATATTCTATGAAGTAAATAGTCGTTGAAACAATAATATTCGAAACGAAAATATTTGAAACGAATATTCTATGAAACATTTTCTGTAAACCGAAATTCTATTCTAAAATTCTGTTTGTGAAACAAGGGATCACCGTAAAAACCGTTATGGCAAAAACTAAACCATTAACTATTTCGAAGTTTCGACCGTGCCAAGAGGGTTGGTCGCTGGTCTGTTATAGTCAGGCTCACATCATGCGGGATCCTAGTCTAATAGGCCAGTTGTGACTTGAACAGGCCGATTTGTTATGCTCGCAAGAATAGTTTGACCTTTCGGCCTCGACATTTTGAAACTGCGAATATGTTGAGAGAATGTTTTGATTTTTTCTTTTCTTTCATAACTGAGAATGGTTTGTAATTCTCTAGAGATTTGTTCTGCTAAGGTTAAAGTTGGTTTTAAAAGAGATATTGTATTCCTTTTTTACATTTTACAGAAAATTTGGTAGCTATCTCTTCCAAGCAAAACCCGGTACTTAGTAAAAAGGTTTAAAAAAACTTATGTCAATTATATTCAAAATTATATTATAAAAAAAATATATTATATACAAAATGAAAACAAACCATTCACAACTAACTACGCCATGTAAACCTAAAAAACAAATACTTAATCATCACAGCATTGTACCAAAGCAACGAATGTGATGTTGTCGCATACTTATTTATTTTAAACGCAGCTTAAAATTGGTTTCTCGTGATAAAAAAGCATTTTCTGTTTCAACATTTTCAAAGTTGCTACTAAATTTTGATACCAACATCATTATTATTATTGGGTTAGTTTAAATATTCCTCTAAATAACGGTATCTTATACAGAACCAAAGTTAGTTGCTAATACAAACTAACCGGCATGTTTAGCGGATTGTTCACATCCTCTCTCTCGGATCTGCGCGCATCGTTTTGACACTTCCACAGATTAAACTTGAGTGATTTATCGAGATGTTTACAAACCACTTAAGATGGGTTTCAAATATCTGTAGATTATTCAATATAAGCTTCAATAACATAAAGTATAGTTAGTAAATACAGTTTGGAATAGTTTGATATGGCAATTATCTAGGCACAGACAACAAAACATTACACCTCAAACTGTACAATTTCCGTAATATGTCTACAATTCCTAATATTTTCACATGATAGAGAGATCGTAAAGCGATTCCGAATGAATTTGATCTAGAATTCACTCAGGTGACTGAAGACATTTTTTAATTCATTGTCTACATCATACAAATGTTCGACGCATGAAAAAAATTCCTGGCTAGGAAATGAACCCATGGCTTGACGCACATACAAAATTTCAGTGCCAGTTTGCTCTTGGCTGGGCTCTTCGGTATTCAAAATATATTCCTCTCTACTACATGGCGAGCTTGACCAAGTGTTAATAAAGAGATTTTTGTTCCTTAGCTAAGTTGAATCACTTAATTATCTCCAGAGCCTCCATTAAGAATCTTTCCTTCATTCTAACTGTCACGACTCGGCTCAACTCTTCAGTACTTCCCCTTCTTGTAGATATCTTGAGCGCACTTAATCAGAACTGTGATTTGCTAGGAGAGGGATACAGGGTGTACCGAATGTTGAGATGAAAGAAACGGAAGTACTGCAGTTCTTGAAGGGTTGAATGCAAGTTGTTCAACGTCCGAATAGAAGTCATATAGCTGCGTCTATTATAACCAAGATTTTAGCAGATGGAAGATGGTGTATCTATAAAATTTTACGAATTTGGTTCTTTAAGAACCCAGTAAATTGTTTTTGCCGAGATAAATATCGATTATCGAAACATGCAACGACCCAGGTGTGTTTTATTTATCCATAACTCTCAAGAACTTTCGATATAAATAGCATCGCATGTCATTCTTACGAAAACTCGTATTAAGAAAAATCTGTTCAGAAATGCAGATCATCTGAACGACAGCTAGTTTATTTATCTACAGCTAGTTGCTACATCTGTTATTTTTATTGATTGTTTTTATTGTATTTATTTAATTTTCAAAAAGACCTCAATACAAATTCAAATAATTTAGCATATTATGTACTACTATTTTAAAGTTATATTTTTTTTTTTTATATTGCCCGTCAAGATGACCTCACTCCACCTGATGGAAAGCGGTCGTGAGGTCCAGATATGAGGCTGACAAGCCCAGTCATTCAAACGAATCACTGGGCTGGCCATCCTCACCTTGATATTGAGTAATTAATACTTTTCTGGGTATGTTAATAAGATAAAAAGCCCAGAGAGCTTAAAATTCAAACTGTATTATAATCTTTTCTTACCCCGTAATGTAACAGCCTGTATCCAACCCTAAACTGCGTACAAGAATGTATTTACAAACAGAAGCAGCAATCCCGCTGCAGGGGATATCTCATTACCAAGTTTTGCTACGAGTTAACTCGCTTCCGCTACTCGGTGGTAACTTCACATACTTATTTACTACCGTTATTCCTTAGTTACTTGTTTCTTGTGCGTGAAAGCAGTAAACTGGCGTTTCAGTCACAAATTACGCATGCGGCGCGGCCTCTAAGACAGATGGTCCGCTTGAACAAACCGCCATTTTGATCACGCACACAGACAAAGTGAGTTTACAGGGCGATACAAGATATTAGAATCTGTCACTAGGCGAGTCGCACTGTCGCGAGCGTTTTTTTTCGAACTTGTGCAGTTTTTCATATGATGAATTTTGTTTTTGGCGGGTTCCAACAAGTAGGTTCATTTTATAACCTACCTACTTCATTTTAATAAAATCTGAGCGAATATAGTAGTAACTCTAGCCGGTCAGGCAAGGTTAAGTATTTCAACTGGAAAAAGGCGAGAGCAGTCTTTCTGTATACTCTTACTTTGTGTTTTAGTTCTCACCTGAACTGACGACCAATTGGATAGCTACATGTATGTTTTTTTAGGTTATTTTCCCAGTTCTTTGACTGCCTAGAACCCATTGCAACAGTAAATGGTTTATAGGGGAAATGCGAGTGACAAATCCTAGTTACTAGTGGAGGAGGTACAGTCCCCTACCATGAGTATCCGTCACGATAGATAACTATGCCAACGTGAATGGCGTTTTTAGTTCTATTACTATTAACAGCGCTAGGCGCGCTGTTCCGAAATTCCACATAAATACTTTACTACAGACGCTAGTTACTATCGTAATGTGAACTGGGTACGGGTACTGATTTCCACGCGAAACACAGTACAGAAATCGATTCCAAGTCTTTTTTGTGAATAATATGCTCCGTCATTACTTTTAAATCCTTCCATTTTCGAATTTAATTCTCGATTACTGCAACAGGTATATCAGAACGGCGATCGAACGAGCATTTTCATTAAATACCCCCATTGAAGCTTGAACGCAGGCAGGAACTACCTGAAACGATGCTGAAATGTAATATATGGTTGTGAAGGCGAAATGAGTCTTAATCCCTAAATGATTGAGTTCAGGTTTGATTGTTGGCGATTTTTAGAAAAAGTCTGCTATGCTGAATGATAAAACGTTGCAACTCGTCCCGTGAACTATGTAGGTGGAACTGTGTATGGACATGTGCAGTTTTAAACTTTGTTCATAATATTGCTTTGCAAGCATTGTTTCCACGAATGGCGTGTTCGTAGGTACCTTTTTATTTTTTAGCTTTCAGGCAAGGACCCAAGGCATCCTTAACATGAGTAACAAGTAGGTTTAATGATCGTTAAATACATTTTTTATATGATTTAAGTATACTAGAAACAAAGAACCGAAGGTCGTATAAACCTCCGTCACATAATTCAACTTTATCAAATTTATTGAAAAGGCAAATTGGGGCATGGGTCCACGTTATTTGAAGGATATTACTGCCATATTCGTCAAATACCTTCGCGTAACGAATTCTTCAGTTGATTTCCTTTAAGTTTTCTAATTTCGCTAAAATGCTCTTGAGATGAAAGGTCAAAAATTTAGTGACAGCAAGTGCCAACAACTTTGAAAATTATTTTTTTCTTTCGTTTGGAATGTCACCAAATTACAAGTTAGTATAAACGTTCGAACGAATAAATCCTACTAATATTATATACGAAAACTTGTGAGTATGTATGTATGTATGTTTGTTACTCTTTCACGTAAAGACTACTGAACGGATTTAGATGAAACTTTACAGTAATGTAGCTTATACATTAGAATAACACATAGGCTACAATTTATACATATTTCATGTAATTTGGCCACATAAATGAAGTTTACGCGGGCGAACCCGCAGGCGGAAAGCTAGTGTATCTATAATAGGAAACTAAGGGTAGACATATTATCAATATTCAGTAATTGTTGTAAATATTAGAAACAGGACTATTCACTAGACTTTATCCTACTGATTTAAGCTAAAAAAACAGTAAATCAACTATTTCGGTGATGTTTGGTATTTAGATTATCTAAGGGTAGTTTTGTTCAAAAAATATCTCAGTTACAACTGTAACAGGTGTTAACTGTCTCTACCTAAAATATCAATAACACGTAGAATACCAATTAGTTAAACCCAATTAGACAAGCTTTAATATACCTAATTACTATTTTGTAAAAAAAAACAATTTTTCCACCGTGGGCAAAACATACAACTATTATTTACCCTACAGCTTTTTTGATATATAAATTCACATTATAACCATTATAATTTAATTCATTTGAATTGTGCAACGCAAAAACAGTTTCACCACACGTTCTGGCCACTTTTTCCTCAGTGTAGTAATAAGAAAAATATGTCGTGGTGCGGCGCGCGGTGTCCATCATAAATCTCTGCCTCAAATCGGCTCTGGACTGCCCTAAATCCGGCCCTCACTACTGAACCACTCGATTTAAGTTAATAGGTACTCCTATGGTGAATTGGGTAGCTGTATAATGGACGACTTGCAAGGTGTGGTGCCATATTGATAGGTTACGTGCAGCATCGGTGTGCTGGCAATCCCGCATGTAGCCATCCTAAAAACATTTACTCTCTATCAATCCAAAAAACAAGTGTTCATTCAAAACACACACTTTCAAAAGCATTGTTTTTTTACTTTAATATTCAAATTTAAAAAACTATTCCAATTGGCACAATGTAATCAGATGTCTTAATACGAGTAAATCAACCTTATGCTATCGACTATATATATTTTGATGATTATTAATCAATGTTTGATCACGGTACCTTAGGCAGTGTTGTTTTCCTGCCAGCGAGCCATTGTTCGTCTTGGTGAAACAAAAAATTTACCCTTTTGTTGGATGTGATGTCTAATAATCTCACGCGAGTGATGTCTCTGATTCTCTAATGTTGCATGTGATCTCAGGTTTTCATGCTTGCTTGCTACCGTCAATGTATGACAACAACATGAGCTGAGTGCTCAAATTAATGGTAAATAAAAGTCTGTAAAAATAGCGAGCGATTACACACTACACCCCGAAACCAGAAGCGAAATTCAAAATCAGTCGAACCTATACCTGCGCCCAAATATTCGGGCGAATCCTCGCTCGGGCTACCGCCCCCAATTTTATTATTGAAAATGTGCAGATTTATTTTATGAAAAGTTTTGACATCGCACGTACTCGTGGCCATTGGTTTTTAAACGCTCGGGAAATATTTAGTTTCAAGTGTTGAAACGTTGGCTGTGCATTGCAGCTTTCAGATAGATTTTACTCTGTTATTGGGAATATGCTGCTGTTAGAGGTGATTTTGTTTTGTTTAGAGTTAGTTATTCCTCATTGAAGATAAAGTGCTAAAAACAGTTATTTTCTTGTGGACACTGATGGCATTTTTCTAAAATGTAATATAGAGCAATATTGTACTGAAACTGGGTTAAGGAGCTAGTTAGCTCTTTGTAGTTAACGTAACTACGCTGCTCTAACGCCATTTAAGCAGTACTCAACAGAAAAGTACCCAAGTTGCTCGGTGATTAAACTAAGGTTCAACTTTTTAGTTCAGGATGGCCTTAATACTTTCTTGTTGCTCAGAGTTTTAAGTATTTTATTTTGGGTTGGATGGTGAATTAAGTCGTTACTCTTACCTACTTGGGTGCTGACATGGTTTTTGTGAAGTAACAACAATCTCACAATGATAAATTAAAGTCTGTCGAAATAAACGATGTTTTAACTGGGAAACAAGATATTTATTTGACACTTTTTTTTCAACTCCATGTAACCTTCTCGCAAGCTCGGAACTAGCATTTCATCAAAAGTGTCATTCAATAGCGCATCACACCTTTAGTAGAACAAGGACACAATAGTGATATTTCAAAAAAATTATTGCGTTTTGTGTTATGTTTCGGTGTTACAATATAACAAATCAAACGCACAACTGCAACATTTCATCTACTGTAATTGTGCGCTTGTCCTACTGAAAGTGCGTTGTATACGTTAGTACTATGAAGTTTTCTGTGGTGTAGCACCAAGAACACCTTCTGCCCCAGTCTCCCATACCCTCGGTGCTATTGCTACATAATATTAAAACTTGCGGCGCCCTTATTCCGGCTCATTACCCCACTCGCGCGCACTCGCCGGAAAAAGGCATTTACATGGGATGACTTTCAACCAATCTTTAGTGAGATATACATTCATGGTCATAGCAGTGGCATGTGGGCGAAAAAGGAAGGCCTATTTCAATATTTGCTATCAAGAAAAAAATAATATTTCGGGCATGTTCGGGCTTATATGACCTGATATAGATATTTACATAGGTATACTTTAATGAAGAATATTTAATTATGTTTATCAGTTACTGATTTGTAATCAGTATATTCCTATTGGTAGTACAAGCTCTACCTAGTTTGTGGTCTGGTGGCTTTGTGCAAAGATGTCCCATTGTGTAAATATCACAAACATTAAACAGTGTTAAATTTAAACACAGTTTTATTTACTGGCCTGTCTAGGAAGATCCATCCAACTAGTTGATGTATAGGCTATAAGTAGTTTCAAGTTTTCGCAACTCGGTTCAAGTTTAAAATGCAGTGAATAAATCCTTTCAAAAGCTTTGCTCGACCTGAAATTTGAACCCAATACCTTTGGATTTAGCTTACATTAAAGAGGCCTACCTCTCATGCCAGATAGGAATAAGTCATCATAAACCCGATCCAAATCTTACTGTGTAATTCAGAAAACGTGCCAAAATCGCTACGTGTTTATCCTCGCGAAGCGTTCGTAGAGCACACCTGACGCGAAATATTGTTATCGGCCTCTGTCTTCAGTGTCTTAAGTTCTGCCTATCACTTACGCGGAATGACGGGGGTGTGTTTGGGTTAATGAGCTCGAAAGTGTTTGGTCCATTTGTTTGGAGGTGAGCCTTTAAAAGGAATTAAATATGTGGGGCAAAGATGAAAAACATGAAGCACTGTCTTTGTGCCAAATGCATTTATAAAACGTCGCTTCATCATATATTGAGCTAAGTTTCATTAAATAATTTACTGCAAAAGACTAAATTAAGAAACACCATGATCGGGAAAATGAGAATGGTACTTATTCCGAATTCCCGACCAAAAACGTGCCCCAAATGAAGGTTTTAGCGCTCTTTTAAAATATGTTGTTGTACCTTCAGTCTTAACAAATCCCATAATAATCTATAGTGATGGTTATCATTTTATTCAATGTGGTAATAATACGGTCATTGCTACGTCCATTACGCTAAATAACTACAATAATTACTATGCCAGCTAAAAACAATGGTAAATTTAACGAATGCACCTTTAACTCAATTGCAGAAATGAAATAACGGAACAAACCTTCAGTAGCCTTTTGTTATGATAGTTAGTTTCAATCAATCCATGACGTCTTTAAAATCTACAGCTTTCTAAACTTCCCGCCCTCTTGAAATCAATCATACGAAATACTTCATCATAAACAAAGTATTAAAAAGACATTAAGAAGGAACTTCTCAGTCACCCTGGATCATTGGCTCCCGATGCTTCGAAGACGAGCTTAGAGCACCGACCGGATGTAACGATCCATGGTGAGAGTATTGAAAATTTATTCTAAGTGCGCGGGGGTGCATGATGGTAAGTTATGCTGCCTGAACTTTGAAATCGACCAGTTAATCTTGATCTACAAAACGCCACGCACTTTTCTAAATTCTGAATTCAAAACGCACAAAGACAGCTCAGGATACAATTGCGCGCCAATACACGAGCTCAAGGTGGTTGAAACGCTTCGGAAGATATGTGTAGTGGGTGTGCTATTTTTTTTTGTTTGTAAATGAGAGTTTATTTTAGTGTGGTGCTAACATGAAATGTTGGCGGAATTTCGACGATATTTATTCGTGGCAGCTCGCGATAAAAATGTACAACAAATGTGGGGTGCTTTCTGCAAACAGTGGCACAGTTTACCGTTTTGTTTACTAGTTTTTCATTCACCGGTGTTTATGGGTACGTGGGCAGGAGAGCTTAAGTTGGGCCAGTCTTTTTTGTTTTGGTTAACAATTCTCGGAAGAAAACCTGAACGAAAACTAAAGGCCAACCGGCTTCAAAGAAGCAAACCTGATCAAAATACTTGTATTAAAGTAGATACCTAATTCTAGTTTTTTTTTGCTTCGGCGCTCAATATTGATGTTTGTTTTTTTAATCAAAATATCAGACATTGTTAACAATGCTGTTAAGTATTTTTTGGATCAATTTAAATGCTTTGTTTGTCTGCAATAGTTGCCAATAAGTTCAAACTCATTTACCTATGACATGACCTGATAAACTTATGCCGATTTTAATCAACAATCTCAAGGCACTGAATGAATTTCTTCCGAGCCATTTAGAAATAAATCGGTTAAGTAACAAATAAACGTAAATAACGAGGCAAATATGCTTACGGAAAACACTTTTTGATTAACTTATCTCAAGCTACCGTAATGATTTACAACGCCAATTACGATCGAAATTTCAACACTAGTTAGTTAGCACAACTCGTTACTAGATACTGATCAATGTTATCTTATCAAGTACAAGCGTAATTATCACCCATGTTATACTAAACCCTATTTAACTATAGTACGTTGAACTTGATGCATTTCTAACCGCAAACTATAGTACAATCAATTGAAATCCACCCACCCGTGAATCCTTTGAGTGTCCGAAACCAGCGCCTTTACCCTATTTTAATTACATACGAAAATGTGTTCTATACTTAGGAGATAAAGTTGAAAATTGAATGTAGTTATATTAAGTTACGACTTTTGAGGTGAATGCAAGGAACCTTGCAGTACGCTCGCAACATTGTTCGCTTCGTTAGTGCTTTGTTTTGATATTAATTGTACAGCGACCATAGCCAGAGCGTATCTGACCAGCACAAGTTGACCTCCCATTTCTATGATCTCGCGTACTACACACTGACGGTAATAGTTCACTATGTTACGCTAGATCTTTGGTTGTCTGTACCTGATTCAACGATGAGCTTCATAGTACTACTTTCTTATTGTTTTAGTTCACGTTATGGTTAAATGCAGGCAATCTGGAATGAAAGATGCAGCTAATTTTGCACCTACATTATGTTACGAACATTTGCAGAAATTAGTTTTGTTTAGATTTGCATAGTTATGTTATGACTACCTATGACTAAAGTGAATTCTAGATTCAATTACTGCATGAATTATAACTGCAGCTAGTTCATTTAATACGTGAAAATACTTAAATACGACTAATTGTTTTTTGACTTATATGTAGACACATTTAAATAAAACATCACTAAAGAAGCATGTGCAAAACTCGATTGTAGATAAAACTTCACTGTAATATTTTGACAATATTAATAATAAATACTAGCCTATATTTAAAAAAAAATGGAAAGCTAAGAATTTGTACTGCTTTTTGAAATCACGTATAAAAAAGTAGAATGCAAACAATGTCCACTAAAATACCATTGTAACAACACAAAATAATGTGTCCAAGTGAAAGTAATAAGCCCTAGATAACGTATTCTCCATACCACTGAAGAAAATACGAGACAGCGAATACATCACAGCGCAGCGTTAAGCGATTTGATCTCCGTTGTGATAAGAGTGCAATTCGGATTGTGCCACAGACGTACGTCAAAATCGATAACACTGATTCCTCTACCTGTATGAAAATTGACGACACGATTGGCGTAGTGCGCTGTAGCACGGTTTTTCGCCTCGATTTCCGTAGTGTCCCGGGTTCGATTCCCGGTCGGGTCAATTCAGGACACGATCTTTTCTGAATTGACTCGGGTCTGGGTGTGCTGGGAGACGCCCCTGGCTTATTTCCTTGTGTGGTAACTCGTAACAAAGTGATATCAATCCCTACTTCGAGACCAGGACAAGAGGTGTGTTGTCTGGCGCAAAAAAAAAAAAAACAAACGAACTACAATTCTAAACGTGACGACTTTAACATAAGGTTTGTTAAAATATACTTTATGTACAAATAAAATGATACAAAATACTCGTAGCAGTAAGACATAGTCTTAGCTCTTACAGTTAAGGCGATCTTATCGCTGGGAAGCGAGATCTATTATTATAACTCTATAGATACATACATACATATATACCATCACGACTTTATCCCAAACGGGGTCGTCAGAGGCAAGTGACTGTTGCCGTCATGGTGAACGGAACACTCAGAAGCCCACTTTTCACCAATGTTATCCAATGTAACCTAAAGTGATAGGTGGGAAGCTTTCTGCCTTTATCCGGGTTGATTTGGTTTTTTATCGATGTTTTCTAACACTGGAGAATTAGTCGGAAATTAAACGATGAACACAAAGATTTTGGCTCTGGCAAGATTTGTACTCGGGACCACACGATCCGCGATCCGAATTAAAGTGCTTAACCACTAGGCCACGACGCTCACTAATTAATAATTATCTAAGTTATTTAGTGTGTTTAGTTGAATTCTCTATTTATTAATTATTTTAAATCGAATTCATCCATAGACAGAGAAATTGTACGTGTGAATCTTGTTGTTTTTACAAACGTTGCCATAACAGTAGAGTGCAGACTAACTGAAAGCCACATCTCGTGCAACGTGTTTAATTTATCTGTTTGATCGTGTGGTTGACTGGTAGAGAATGCCCTTTGGCACTAAGTCCGCCAATTGTATCATTAATTTTGTGCAATGAAGAATAAATAAATAAAGAAGAGCATTGAACTCCCTTTTGACAGGCAAGCGTAATCTATTCAGATTAATGTCTGTGTATGCACAGGACATCGCATCGTTGGAGTCGAGTGACGTTCTAACTTTAACTTAATGTAATTATGGGTTAGGTAAGCTCAAGATAAGATAGGTTAAGTTTTGATCTGATGCTGTAATATTGATTGATTGAACTTGTGGTAACGTTAGTTTAACTTGGCTACACTACTTAGGGACATTTAAAGAAAAAAAGCAACATTAAAACATAAATAATGCAAGATTCACAAAAGTGTTTAACGCATACAGGATAAACACTATAGGTATGACGGCTATAGCAGAGAAATAGTACATTATGGTACAAGTGTGTAATGTTGGTGATTACCGCTTAGGCGCCATTGAGAGACTTAAGAGAGCCGATAATAATAAATAATGATAAATTATTTATTTGCGAGAATATGGTCATTCATTACAGGTCTTATGTTTAAGTATTCCACAACATATTCTATCGTTGGACGATGTGCAAATATTTTACAATTTTAAAACATCAAAATGTGTCATGCATTCTTACATCACATTCTTTTTAAACAATTTTGTAACAATAAAAAATATAATAATTGAAAAAAAAAAGGTCAATAAATCATTCATGTCAAAATCATTAAAAACAATAAAAAAAATTACAAAACAGTCAACATTTAATTTAAATAATGTCAGTTTTTATCATTGGAGGATGGTAATCATTACTACACACGTGTATCATACGACGTTTTTCAACACACTTGTAAAGAAAATAATACTGAAAATAATTTTATTTAGTAGATAAACATTTATTAGCACTATTGAACACGATCTTTTTTGTATCGAAACTTTTTTAAGAACAAAGCATATAAAAAAAATAAAAAAATAAAAAAAACTCTTCAACTCACTTGTGAATAATAGCAATGAAAAAGTCACAGTTTGATTAGGGGGGCAGCCAAGAGCAACACGCCACGACGATTTCTACTATAGAATCGTTCAAATGTATGGGGATGACATAAGCTGTCACTGGTGTCATTATTGTTAGTTACTCTACATTTTTGGTAAAAAAATACTAATATTTTTCATCCGTTTAAATAATATTTTTTAAAGCTGAAAACCCCAACCGTTTTACATTCCTACTGTGTTATGCTAGTCGCCCATTTGCAAAAGCCACTTCACCGAACAATCCCCCCAGACTTTAATCAAACATTAAAGGCATGTCCAGACCAACCCCCACACGTGGCCATAACTCAGCGAGATGCAATTAGCGGGTTAGGTGATAACAGCAATGCATCAGGGCTTGCATAAAACTGCATTACCGATGACTAATTAGTTAGGGGTGTGATTTGTTTGCGGCGGCGAAAAAACACGTCTGGGAGTTGTTAATGGTCGTTTCGCTACCTCATGCCTTGATATATCTGTATACCATCGGATTTTTTTATATTACTGCGATTCCTGCTGATTTTTCTATAGATTCAAAAATGATTTTTGGTTTTAAAGTAACATTTTTTTATTGTAATTTTTGTATGATCCTGTGTATGTGTGAGTAGTTGTGGTTTTTAGTAACATTTTATTACCCAGACAGGGTTATTACAGGCGGAGTAATTCGCTGTAACTATCTGAATGCCTCCTGTTTTTGTATTTGCCCCGATTACTATCGCGCTCGCTGTTGACCGACAGTGTGGTCAAATATTATGTAAGAAAGCATGCTATTATGGCTTAGACAGGAACCAGCTCTCAGTCTCAAGGACTGCAAAAACCGGTAGACGCTGACTGGTAGTTCGCAGCAATTTGTATCTATTTATGTGAAAGTAAATTTTTAGCCTCCACAAATTAGGTACCATCGCACGAGGCAAAGGCCTGCAACATTGAAATCTAGTCATCAATTCAATTTATGGCATAAGGCATCACCAAGCTTGCCAAATAAGAGTAAATGACAGATCATTTACTCTTATCTGGCAAGCTTGGTTAAGCTTGGCCGTATCGTATCAGAATACGATACGGCCCTGCTTGAAATAATTTAAATTTTCAAAACACAATTTCGCAGATCCCTGGGCAAGTCTAAACTAAGAAGAAATGAATAAGACGTTTTCAATAATGTAGCTTTTCCTTGAAGATATGACGTAAATTGATTGTGAATAGACTGAACCTTGAACCTGCTTCCTTGGCTCAGAAAGTAAGTGGACGACATTATTCGAGAGGGAAACATGACACCGCCATTAGTGCGCGACTCGTTATAGATGGCGCTCAAAGCGGTCGGCCATGGGGTAATAGCTGCTTCTTGTTAAGGGTTTGCAAGGAAAAAATATGAATTGTTGGGAATGTCGAGATACTATTACAATGATTTACCTCGTTATTCATAAAATATGACATAATTTAACTTGCGGCAAAAGCCAAGGGCGAGATTGTTTCTAGTATAGGGATTGAGGGCGTAAACTTAAGTTTGCATAGAATAATAAAACGATAACGTGCCACCAACGACGATTGCAATCGATATTGACGTTTATGCAGTTGATGCGAGGGATTGTTCATAACACTCATACAAACTAGGAACCAAAACCTGTGAAATAAACTGTAGAAAAAAGTACATATAGAAGTCAATCCTCTGCATTTATGATGTGGTAATGGCTTTAAGCCGTTTTTAATTGAGTCTTTGAGAATTCGATGGAAATATTGACAGATACTGCTTCGTTCAAATAGACTGACATTAGTCCATTGATGAAGTATACATTTTTTGATAAACATACAGTTACGAAATTCATAATTTTGTAATCTAAATCCTCATTTAATAATTGGATTAATTACGAATTTAAACGATATTATGCCTCCATAATCTCGTTTAAATTCGTAATTAATCCACGTGCCATTCGACCACATTCCCCTGTGGACATTCGGGAACGCCTGGGCACGTCTGTAAACAATCAATATGCTAATCTGATTAGGACCAGGTGTTAGCACAGTTTGCATGGAACTGCTTTAACAGTGCGATGGCAAATGCGGGTGTTATTGTTGGTGTATCGTACGGACCTACTACGAGAACACGAAACGGTTACGTGCGATATCGAATCCGAAGCATTTAGGAGTATGTCTGCAAAAACCGTTTGCGACAATTTTGTTGTACTTATTAACTATAGTTTCTTCAAAAATATTTTTATCCACCTGTTAGGAAAAGACAACTCAAAACTGTTTAGAAATATTTTGAAAACAGTTTTGAAAGACAATTTTAAAATTACTATCTGTTTTTTTATTAAAAAAGAGTTTGCGTTATATTCATATTAAACTTATATTTTTCAACCAAAGAAATCAAAAAATAAAGCAATTCGATGGAGTATCGTCTAGGACTTAATTTCATGTTAAGTAGTTACGATAACAGTTGAAATTTGCCTTTAGTGAAATTTTTCTCAGATATCTAATATTGAAGCAGCTCTACCACCTTTTCCATCGTTTACTGTTTTGTGCGAAGTCCTTTAATTCCTAATTCACGAAATTCTTTTTCTCCTTGACGTAGTTTACATAATTGAACTTCGTATCGTTACTTCAGCCACAGTTGTATTTTTCGTGTATTGGCTGTATTTGCATAAAGCGTTTATACTGTTAGGTTTTTTTAAATTGTTTTATTTTAACTGTATTTCCACTCAGTCATTACTTTTCAACATCTGCATCATATAAGAGTTATTGTTTCTAGATTATCGTGGTCCTTTATTTTATACACCAGCTGCTAGGACCATTATCCGCCATATTGATTTTTCCGAATCGGGATAAAACGCGGGAATCACATAAAACTTAATTTATTTTCATAACGCACAGTCGCACACATATTGTAGCAATACTTTTTTTTATTTCTATTGTGCCGGTACACGGTGGCTTGTAATGTGGAGTTATGTGATGCGGACTTTGTTCGTAAAATCTCTGTACTGATTTGTTAATAATATCGCGGGTTTTCATAATATCGATTTAGGGAATTGAAAAACGAAATAATCTGTATGAAATATGTCCTAACACATGAATATTCGAATTGCAGATTATCATTATTCTTGATATATAAGAATATGATCGTCTTTGAGATAATTACTATTACCCATTTCAACTTTAATTTAATTTTGTGTTTATGCTTTGTTTACTTAAATCCGTTACTGGGCGAGGTATTGATTTTCTTTATCCATAAATTTTATCAGGGAATAAATCCTACCAAACATCTTGTACAAATTGTTTGTAAGGACACACATCTTCGGCTATCCAACTACATTATTATCGTGAATTCTGAATCACTGGTCACTGTGACCAATTACAGATGACCCATTACTTTGAATGTGTCGCCGGTAGACAGTGTAATGGCGAGGGGTCCGTAAGAGTTGGTCACTTACCGGCCAATTTATTAAAAGCCCCTGCTATTACTGAAATCCAGCGGAAATCGCCCTGCCCGAGGGTCAGTAAATAATGGTCAGGTTGCGGGCTGGGAATGACATGAGAAATGAAGTGGAAGTGATGTCTACCAATGGATCCATCATTTGCAATGGTAAGCATTATACGGTGCGCTGCGTAGGTTGCCATTAAAGTGTACTTTGGCGATATTGACAATACCTACCTTGTATAGGTAGAGATTGTAAGTTCGTTATTTTGTGTAAGTCAGATACAATACTTCATCGTGATAGCCCTTACGAGTAGCACTGTGATTTGCCTATGTGTTACACAATTTTATTGCCATTTTACTGACAGATATATTTTCTGAATAATGTGTTAGGAACACAGACATGGTTGTGTTGTGAATGAACAAATATGGCACTGTTAGAACCATTAGGTTTTTTAAATAAATTAAATAATTTGAGGAAAAAGCAGCGTCATCGACACGCTTATCAAAATGTCCACATTGAGATCCAAAATTATTGGCTAATTTTATTTCTGTGTTTTTGATTGCTCTATTTATTTTGATTTTTATTGTTTTTTTTCAGGTACATACCTCGTGTAAAAATAAGGACAGCAATTAAAAATAAGGTGACGTAAAAAAGTGACAATTTTTTTTTTTTTATATTGCCTGTCAAGAATAGTCAAGATGACCTCACTCCACCTGATGGAAAGCGGTCGTGAGGTCCAGATATGAGGCTGACAAGCACAGTAATGCAAAGGAATTACTGAGCTGACCATCCTCATCTGGGAGGGCCTGCAGAAATGCCTTTTCACGCCCCGCTTGAAGAACCCGGGACTTTGAGAGGAAGGAAACACATGTGCTGGAAGAGCGTTTCACGGATTCTAAGATTATTTTAGTTTTATTCAGCTGTGGAGCTCTCCTTTAAATTATGAATGAGATAAGATACTCCATCTAAAAAAAATAAGTACGTCATCTGGCCAGTATCGAACCTTAGAAGCTCCTAGCTGTATTAGTTTCTTCATCCCTAGGCCGCGATTTTCTCAACAATGTAAAGATACCATTTTTATTCCAAAGGATTTCATATTACTAACCTAACTTTAATTTTTTTGTAATCCAATGAGAAAAACACAGATTTTACACCAAAAGGCGTACCAACCAAACAAATAAAGTGTGGCGGCAAAGTCAACTTTTCCTATTTTCATTTCGCATTGGTCGGACGGTTCCACATTAAAATTCCATGTAAAAAGGCAAACAAGTATGTTAGGGCTGCGATTTGAGGGTTCTGTGTTTAAGTACAAATAAGAAAATTGTTTGAATCCCTGATTGCTTTTGAAAAAAAAAACATTTTAATATCAACGTTATAACAGAACTCTACAACAATGTCAACTAAAGTATCTAATACTACATCAGATTTACATAATATCAGGTGAGATTGTTGTCAAATGTCCACCGAACTTGGACATACAATCAATAAGAACGATTCACCTAAGGCAAGCATACTAATAATAGCACTTCGATCAACGATCATTGTTGATCGAAGAAATAGCAGTACCGAAAGCAATGAATCATGTATTGTCTAAAAGACATCAACAGATGGCGCTGTACCATTTGTTCCTGTCTCTGAAGTTGGCAGTGGTCTACTTCGATGTCTCTATTGTTGTTTACTTTGTAACTTTTACCCAGCAGAAGGCTGATGGTTGACACTGTTCACAAAATGAAATACTTAGAATTCTTTAGAACCAATATTTAGAACATTGCGCGAACGCAAAACGTTTAATTCAAAGATCACAAACCCAGACACGATAGAAATTATCATGCTGACCTCTAACGTTGAACGTAGGATTAAAAATATTTTTGTCACTTCAGCCGTTTTCATTTAAACAGAACGGACCCCCGAAAGGAGATAAATCTTCGCGCCATTACCCGCCGGAGGGACAGGTGTTGTTATTTTTGCCAGGAAATTGGACGACCACTTTAATTTTGGATACATTACTCTGATACATGCATCCGCGGGCGTGGACGCCGGTATGCGGTAGGCACCAGCACTGACTAATGGTTGTTACATTTGAACATGAAGGTATCTAGGCAAACTTAAAAAGGAAGACTCTCTTTTTTATAGCAAAGGACGCAATGGTAAGTGGCCATTGCTACCTATGTACAAATTACTTCGTTCAAAATTGAATAGTCCTAGAAATAATTTAAACCAGATCAAAAAAGAGTGTTCCAGACTCTGAACTAATGCCGGGCTTTTGTTAACCATTATTGCATTTGGCAATAGCAATAACATGATTCAATTAAGTGTGATGCTAATCACTTATTTTATTTTTTGAACAATATCCAGGCTGATTGATTTAACAATTATCACAAACCAAGAGAGCCGCTTTTCACAAGAAGTTTATTTTTAAGTAAATGCATTTATTAGAAACTACCAAAAAAAATGTTACCATAATAATACTGGTATATATTTTGTTTTTTAATAAAAACATGGTGGTTACTTTAGGTATGAACTGTTCCTAGCCTATCAAAATCATGTAGGCGCGGAGCCTGTGGTCGGTCGTTGCTTAAAAAACAGTGTGTCATGCACTTCGACCCGCGTTTCTTCTTTATAACATTCCTACATTACTTAATTCGCTCTACCTACTTTTAATAAGGGTATAATTGGGACACATTACCTTGATTCATAAAAACGTAATCAGTTCGTTAAAAATATTTTAGTTACTATACTGGTCGTTACCTGGGGCCTTATTACGATCTCTTAAAGCTTGTCTTTGTCCGTGAATTGAGCGTCCTAACATTTTGGTAAACTCTTATTCCCAGTCACGTGACCATTACGTCATGCAAACTCAACTTCTGCGCAGCGTGTTTGTATTTCGAACTCTTATTTGACGTTTCATACATCATTCATTGTTTATCTGTCAAATAGTACCAGTCTTAAAATTTTCAGTTGTAGAAGTAGCGCTAAAAAGTGACATCGTACAACAATACAAAGTAAGCATTTCAGAACCGTAAACGGTCACGCTCCGTGCGATAGTGGCAAAAGATTGTAATACAGCCCCTGTTGTCAGCGATATGAATGATAGAGACAACAGTTCCACAGTTTGGGATATTTTGTTTATGTGGCTAATGTATTAATTTTCGGGATGATCTTAGATAAATGATAAATGTAATATAAAATAATATTTTTGGATTGGTCTTGATAAATCAAAGATAAGATGATCAATGAAACACTCTCATTTAATCCTTTAGCTGGTATGTAGAAAAGTGTTTATTTACATGTACAAAATAAGTTAGCAACAATTTCAAAAAAAGGCGAAATGGATGTGTCAAACTGAGATATGTTCTTCTTATTCGATTCATTTCTATATAGTTTGATATAAAATATTTGTAATAGCACAGGTAATAGCAAAAGTAGTAGATGAATACCAATAGCTTGCAAAAAATATTATTCGTTTATGATGAGCAAAACACAAAAGATATGATGCAATCTGGGCATATCAGTTCGCGCAAGCGCAGTGACGTCAGACGTATCGCGTGTCTGTCTATGAATAGCGAGCGCGCGCTACTGACTCATAATTTCGCCCTCGTACATCACAGCAGAGTGGCGCAGTGGAAGCGTGCTGGGCCCATAACCCAGAGGTCCGTAGATCGAAACTACGCTCTGCTAAGTTAAATTTTTTTTTGTTTTTTTTATTCCGAAGGAGTTTTGTTTATTTATTTTTTTACAATTTCACGCGAATTAAAATAAAAACTTATGAGTAAGTGTTTTTTTTTACGAAACCAAGTTGGGTTGCGCTTTGTTTGTGAACTCGATTTTTTAAACAGTAGCCGAGGATTACCTTTTACGTTACTATTTTTTTCAACTAGAGTTATCTTTGCTTTTCATTGTATTTATTTAAATTTAGATGCCACCTGCTTGAAAAGTAGGTACCTACTTAAACAAAAATGTATCATTATTATAAAATATCAAACAGTTGATTGATACATTTGTACTACCCTAATCCCATGTCCCATTTCCCTTTTATTAATTAAACAAGTATACCTCCTTTCATAAAAACTATGTCAGTCTCACAACACTTTTATTAAAATACAAAGGTATAACATTGTAGCTTGAAGCTCTGTTTAAGTTTTCATAAATTAGATGAGATTTGATTAGATTTCGATTTTGGATTAGTGATAATTTTTTTTTTAACGAATAAAAATGGTTTAATAGAACCAAAAATTATTTTCAAAAGTATACAAATAAGATAATATCTCCCTCCGTCAACTTGTGATCGACTGTACAAAATTTAAAAGGACCCCATATTTACCAAGATTAGTATTTCGCAATTTCGTGCCGTTGCCTAGCAACAGCAGATAACCCTTTGTTAACTTTGTCCGAAGAGATTGATCGATGAATTGATTTAATTATAACCGACCGAGTGCGTGTCAAGTTAGCCGTTATTATTTTAATAAGTAGATATCGCCCGCGGCTTCGTTCGCTTTAAAATCGGATTAAAAATTCCATCTTCTATCTAGTTCTCATCCGGCCAAATAATTCAGTTAGTCCGAAATCGTATAGCAATCTAACTGATTTTTCTATAAAAATAATTTTGAGGTATGTAACAAACAACGTAACAGCACAAGTCAGGTCAAAGTATAAAGAATACTATAAATAGAAATATAATATAATGAATAATCTTAGACATTAATTTAACTTGAGCTCTGTGTGGTTAATTTAGCGTTAAATGTGTGATTTGAGTTAAAAAAATATGAATATCAAGTGTGAGTTTCTATAAAGTGCACATATTAAAAAGTAGGAATCTATAGTCAATTTTATCGACGACAAAATATTTGTAAAAAACTAGCAATTTGTTTAATTTTATTGACATTTAAAAAAACAAATGCCTTAGTTACATATAGAAACCAAGTCCGCGCGCCCATTTTGAAGCACCTTAATTGGAGCCATAAATGGCTCCAACCAAACGGATCGCTTTGCAGTGTTCATTACAGCTCCGCAATGTTCAATGTCAAAGCGCGCCGCACGTAAGCAAGTAATAGTCACGCATGTGAGGATCAGATTAGTGTTTAATTTTTGACGAGGCGGTTGAATGAAGACTATCCTTCTATACGTTATTATGCTAAGACAAATGCTCTAGTCTACTAAATGACTCATCGCAATGAAACAAAATTGCTGATGATTATTACTAATGATAACAGGCACGGCTCATGGCATGAAAAATAGGCGTCAAAATAAATACCATATATACACATTATTATTTTACGTATTTTTTACAATAATCATAAAATTTCCAAATATTTGCCTCCTTTACCCTATTTTTTTTTTATTTTAAATATATTTACTTAGTGTGAGATTTCATATGGTACAAAAATCATGAATAAAATGCTTTTTTTAAAATGTACTTACATTAAAAAAAATTAAAAATCTGGATTTTTTTTGATAATTTTTCCGTCGACAAGATTAACTATAATTTTCTATTTTTTAATATGTGCACTTTATAGAGACTCACACTGTAGAATCGATCTTAGTTTCAAATTAAATGCAGATTCATAAAAATCGTGTTAAAAAAATGTCATTGACATTTGTACATTGACGAGTAGCGTATTAATATGATTGTAGTACGAGTAAATAATAGCTTCACTGCTGAACACTTTATTATCAATAAAGTGTTCAGCAACCAACGTCGTTAACTTTGCCTGTCTGCGTGGTATTTTTAAAGGATACCACATGTTAGTATTTATCTGTAAATAGAATGTGGTTTAACAAACACAACAAGTACTGCGAGTTAACGAAACAGGCATTAATGAATGAATGAGTGGCTTGAAATGAATTCCCATTAGAACTGGGATGCTGTAGTTGCATAGTTTAACGGAAAGCCCTTATTAAGGGTTCGGGGTAGAGCTTCGACTATAGGCTTTTTGTCTAGTACACTAGTAACTAGTTGATGCTGGAAAGGCATGATCTATCTATTAAGGAATGTATCTTCAGATTAGCGCTGTTTGTTGACCCAGTGAACTAATATTATCTAGTAGTTCTTTCTTTGAGTACCGTTTGGAACTAAGGAAGGTTTTTTGTAAGTAAATTAATTTCCGATCCTCATGGTACATGAATGTCGCAATTATTTTTAATTCTTAAGAGTATCTTTTGTTAATTTATTACTGACTAGTCAGTGACTAAATAAGAGATCGACTAGTAAACTTGCTCTTCTTGGATGGTAGCCGGCACATCCCTAGTTCATGGGTAATGCAGGTCTGGTTGTCGACGCGTTTGAGTCTGCATAGTTATTCACTTGTTGATTTGCATTTCCAATATTTTGAGGAAATGACCATTTCGAGCTACGTACTTTTGCTAATTTGCTGTAAATGCTTTTGCGCTTCCAACGTTAAAAAGAAGTTGGTCTACCATTTAACTAAGGGACTCTAACTCTATCAGATAAATATGCATTTGAGGCATAATATTCATTAAATTCATCCTGTAGGATGTTCCTCCTAGGCGCATACCGCACAAACGCGTACAGCACAAACAAGTTCACGCTACGACTGCGACCAATCACTCACCTCAGTGGATCAAATGTGACAGGTCGCCTACGCATGTTACATGCGCTTGTGTGTCACATTGTACTAAACGAAACGATCTCCACAGATGGAATAATACTGATTATCAATACTGTATGTAAATATGTTTGACGATACAATGTTCACACACCATAAATATGCTTCCAACTAAAGGAAAGGCGATTTGGATTAACTATATTTTATACTAATAAAACACAGTTAATCAAAAGCTTGTGTTAATTAGGCATCTGTGGCACAATGTCCGTTCCATTACCTATAAATACCTAGCTAGTCGCTATCCCTAAATGCTTACAATGCAGCTCAAACAAGTACATTTATTTTAAATTTACTTAGGTATGTATATTTGCATGATTGGGATTTTGTTGTTTGTCTTTTCTTGCTTTTTTTTATATTTTGTACAGCCCAAAATTTTTATATGTTGCACAGCCCAAAATTCCAATGTTTTCTGTTATACCTTGCGGTTGACTGGTAGAAAATGCATGTAGGCATTAACTCTGCCAATTGTTCTTTATTTGTTAGGGCAATAATGAATAAATAAATAAATGTGACAAATCGCTTTCGCGTCTAACATGCACTCGTGTGTGACATTGTCCTAAACGATGTCCGTCCACAGATATGATAATATCCGATAGGCAATATCTAATAGGTACTGAACAGATAATCTTAACCATTAAAGCTAAATATCAAAGAATAATTAATAGGTACGTTGTACTATACTTGTATGAACGGAACTAAATTAACAAAAAAAGTCATTTTGAATTTTTGGCTGTCCGTAAATATGTTTCACTATAATATGATGTTCATTAAACCCTACGGGTGTTTTATATTAAAGAAAAGTTTGATGACTCATGGGGAAAGTTGGATTGGATCGTCGATCAAGTTGCTCGTACAATCGCTAATCTGAGAACCAAATAAAACACAAATATTCGATGCTGTGTTACTTTGGCATTTGTGGTTCATTATTAATTTCATTACCTACAAAGACGATAGCTAGTTTGACTAAGCGCTTTCCCTCAATGTTTACAGTTCACGCACCGACTGCGACCAATCACTTACTTCAGTGCATCAAATGTGACATGTAACCTCCGCGGCAGACATCCACTCGTGTGTGACATTGGTCTAAACGGTGTCTGCATAATGTTATTTGAACCATTTTTATGCCTGAATTAGTGACATAACAGGTTTAACTGTTTGTTTGTATATTCAACAAAATTATTGTACATACATGTAACCTAAGAATGATTTTAACTTAAGAATAATAAGCCGACTTCCTAAGCAGAAAGATGCAATGGAATGTTGATAAAAAAAATGATCAAGTTAGTCGACAAACCGTTAGTAATCCATGGTAGGAAAATCGTTGGTTATCTATGGTTTAAATAGTATATAAATATTTATATTCGGAATTTCTGTCTAAATTTGGCATCTCTAGCAATATTTCCATTCCATTCCTCCCTAGTCATGCATGTTAAGGTGCTACCATGAATACTACAGTACAAACAACTTCACGCACCGAGTGCGACTCATTTCAGTGCATCATACTCGCATATGAATGTGACATATCGCCTCCGCGTCCGACATGCACACATGTGTGACATTGGTCTTACAGATGTTAATCCACGCATTATCTTTGCATTGATTGGGACAGATGGGCGTCGAATTGATGAATAGGCTGATTAACTCCCCCACTTTTATTACAACAAAGAGTTTACTAAGAAAATCGGCTGCATTTGTTAAGTGGTCGCTATGACCGAAAACGGCGGACCAATCATCATCATCATTATTACAATTTTCTTACAAGACCAACAAACACAACAAACTAATCGAAAATGCCAAGAACTTTGTTTAGAAATAAATATATCTTTTTAAAAAAAACACAATTAAAGAAAATTTTAACAGTAAATCAAGCAATCATTTTTTTTATAATAGTATCTTACAAAAGTATTGAATGATAAGGCCCGAATTCAAAAACCTAACTAAAACCACGGAACAAGTAATAGTAGTGTACTCAAATAGCCAGCATCCCTCTAGTTGTTGACTGTTAATAGTTCCACAGTCAAAGTCAAAACCGCACACGAGACACAGCTTGTCAACATTCAAATATAACTGACTTTTACATTCACTGATCATCATATTAATGTGGTATCATTTCACTACTACATATATATTTGTTATGTTAGTTATTATAATAATAATTATCAAAAGCTGTTGCCTCCAAATTGCAAATCATTATTTGCCACTCACCATTTCCCATCAAACGGAATGCAAAGCTGATGAATGAAGTCTGTGCATAAAGGCAAAGCGTCGAAGAGCCTCATCAATTTTAAACGTAACATCACGTTGGAGCCAAATAGTACACCCCGTAGCTACGTAGCGCATGGCTACGCCGTAGCCGTCGGCTGCTATAGTAACCGAACCAGGCAGTATCCGCCGCGACTTCGCTACGGCAACACGCGCGTGGCTACGAGAATACGCGCACTCGTATTATCAACTACGAAAATGCTTTTTCAAAGAGCCGGATTTAATTAATGTGCCCGGTTTTTTTTGATCGCGACCGTCGAAGGACTTAGTGTTTACTTTCGACGGATTTTCCGCGATAGTTTTGTGCTCGTGTTGTGTTTGTGCCGGATTTTTCGCTAATTGTATGCATTTGAGTGTGCCACTCACCTTATACCATACCATATACAATGCCTTATATTTAACTTGTTTTGAGTTTATCTACAAAATGTTAAGCTTTCTCAAGTTGCGTTATTTGTGCTGGCCTTTGTTTACAACAAAAAAAAATCAATAATATTAAATTGTTTCAACCCTAAAATATGACATAGGTAAAATCTTGAATCAAAAAGCTATAAGAATTATTAAAATTAGATGTTTAAACTGCTCTGCTCTAAGAGCCCTTCAATCATAATCAGGTTATTACTTTTCAAATTAAAAATATTTTTTTGACCTACGAGCATCGTTGATGTAAAGATTTAGGCTTTTCGGGGTTACTCGTAAATAAGTCCGAAAACAAATCATCATTAAAAGAGAAATCACCACGCTTGTGGAATCTGCAAAACCGAAACAGTCTGGAACATGACCTGCAAGATTAATCCAGGATCTTTAGAATTATCTATGTTATTTGCACAATAGTAACTTCAAAATATCTGTAACTTACATAATAAACGTTTCAGGCACACATAATCAATTTAAAAGCGTATTGTTATAGGGTATGAACTGAGCGCATTATGCTGAAAGTCTTTGACGTCGCCTTTTCTTGTGTGACAATGGGGCTGCCTTTATCCGAACTTGTGAGCCGTTGAATTATGTCACGTATGGAGTTCAAAGGACAATTATTGCACCGCGCACTGTCGCAGCCAACAAGATAAATAACCTTATGGTTCTCGAAAACACGTAATGTTACTGTCTAAGTGATAAACAGCATTGTTCCGATTATAACTTGGGACAAAAATAAAGTTATGTTGTATCAGCTTCAAGCATGAAGTGTGACGAGAAGTTATAGTGATATCAGCGTTGATAATAATGCAGTTGTTTGGTGTTGTATTTCTTGAATTTTCAGCAGACTCCAAAAAAGGAGGAGGTTCTCAATTCGTTGGAAGTATATCCCATTTCAAAATTGTAGGTCCTTAATAATATTATTTCAAAATTTTGAGTGACTTTTCTGTTGGTGTGTGTCCCGTATGGGGTTCAGAGGACAACGCACTGTCGCAGCCAACGAAATAAATAATCTTATGGGACTCGAAAACACTTAATATTGCTGTCGGAGTGATAAACATGGCATTGTGCCGATTATAACTGGGACATAATTAAAATAGTGCCTTAGTTTTAAGCATGGAACTCAAATAAAATAAAAATGAAGTGTTACAAGAACATAAAGAGTTATCAGGGTCAAATTAACATCTTGAGTGGAAGTGGTTTGTGTCTTAAAAGATTTGAAGCGATTATGATACACGCAAAAAAACTTAATATTGCTGTCTAAGTAATAAACATGCCATTTTGCCGATTAAAACTGACTACAAAATAAAATTATGTTGTGAGTGAGAGTGTGAAAAGAACTGAAAGTGATATATGGGGCAATAAATAAATAAATATGCGCCAGACAACACACCTCTTGTCATGGTCTCGAAGTAGGGATAAATATTCCTGTGTTACGAGGTACCAGACAAAGAATTAAGCCAGGGGCGTCTCCCAGCACACCCAGACCCAGGCCAATTTAGAAAAGATCATTTCCTGAATTGGCCTGACCGGGGATCGAACCCGGGACACTACGGAATTTAAGGCGAGAAACCGTGCTCCTGCGCACTACGCCAATCGTGTCGTGAGTGAATCGTGTGGGCAATTAGTGATTACACAGTTGTTTGGTGCTGTATTTGATTTTTTGATTAGAAGTGGTTGGTGCCTTAAACTATATTTTGCTGATTTACCTCACCTGGTAAGGCATTGAATTACGTTATGGCACGTATGGAGTGCACAGGACAATTATGGTACCGCGCACTGTCGCGGCCACCAAGATAAATAATCTTATAGTAAACGCGAATACATGTAATATTGCTGTCCTAGTTTTGTCGGGTTCTGATAAAATAAGTATGAAGTGCGACAAAAACTTAAGGTGAGAATGAGTGATCACTGATTATTCACTAGCTGTTGTGTTGGGTTATTTGTTTTCATATGTGTGAATTAGACCATTTGCTGTCTTTTTCACTATAAACCGTTGAATTTTGGCCACTTATGAAGTTCATAGGACAATTATGGCCTCGCGCAGCCAGCGAAATAAACAACCTTAAGGTACACAAATACATGTAACATTACTGTGTGTTGTAGGGTTGTGCTCAAATAAATATAACTTGCGACCCAAACTAAAAGTTACATCAGTGTGAACCAGTGATATCTAAGTAACAGCTGTTTGGTGTTTCATATTGAGTTTGAGATGGAGATTGGTCTTTTAAAAGATTTTTAAATGCAGTTTATTAATCCTTTGTGAATCCTACTCTACTGGCATTGCGACTCAAAGGTCAGTTTGAAAGAAGTGATACGAAAAGTGAATAGTGCTAGTAACCGTATAAAAAACTTGTTTGTATCTAAATAATAATAATACATCGATGGGTTTTTATGATAGTATTTGTCATAAAATAAATGTTTTTGGTATATTTAAAATAAATGAAATGTTTTCATTTTGTTAGATGATAAGACCGCATACACTCACACCACAAACACTTACTTGTATATTCAAAATTAAAAATTCAAGTAGGTAACCACTGACATTTTAAATCATGTTGCGATAGCTCAACGACTGCTCTCGCCACTACTTGACATTGGCCAAATCAATTTGCTATATGCAAGATTGCAAAGGCCATTAATTAAAAAAAAAAGGTCAACGACGAAAAAAGTTACATTGAACGTTTCTTGTTTATTAAATAATGACAATGATTTGACAACAAATAAATAAATATCTGTGATTAATACCTAGGTATAGGTGGTAGGCTGCCATGGTGAATTTTCTAATATAATTATATTGTTGCACAGATAACATGAATAAACATGGTCATTCCACATAGTTTCGTTCACGAATTATTATTTTAACTGTTATGTTCATTCATTAAGAACATTGCATTGTTACACTGCTAGGCAAACGATTTCTTCCTATTTCTTATTTCCCTACAGTTCAGAGTTACGGTAAACGAGTGAGTGAAGTGAGAGTCCAGCTCATCCCGCCATCTTCTTTTAGACCCTGTAGTTACGAATATTAAATACAAAGCGTGGTAAAAACATCATCCAATGTAATACGAAGAAGACTAAATGCATTTAAATTGAATCAGGATAAACGATACAATCTAACTAAAGCACAGGATGTTACGAAACGTTCGGTAATTCGGCGGGCGCCGCGCGTGGGCGCTAAACGCCGCCCACTGCTGCGACCTACTGCATAATACTACTATTGATTTCGTATTGCATGAATGGAAGGCTTATTTTATTTTTAAAACTATTACATTAACTTGCTACGCTAATATTATATTAACAATCAGAAAGTATTGAAAGTGACGTTATTGTCAAATGCAGCTAGCAATACTGGGCTACTCATTATTGAACCCTTTTTTCGTTCGAGTGCCCGCGGTTGAAATTAAAAAAAAATTTTAAAATTGTGTCCAGCAAGGACTAGTAATGAATATTGATTAGTTAAAAAAACTTAATAACTGATATACGTAGCAGCTAAGATAACAATCGGAACAATTATGTTTTCGGTCACTTTCATTGTTTTGAATTTTGGTTTTTGTTTTTTTTTCATTGTTTGTTTCTTCCCGTACATAAGTATTGTTGGAAAATATCTCTGAGAGTATGAAAACCGCTGGAATTAAATCAGGACCATCCCATTATGACGGAAACCACAAGAATTCTATTGTCAAGGCGTCCTTTGTTTCTGCCGGGGAAATCTGTATATAAGAGGCTTAATTTAATGAAATCGAATATCTGACTCGTATAAAGCATTTTGGAAATGAAGACAGAACCAACCTTTTGTTAGTATATGAGTGAACGACCTGTCGAATCGTTAATAATAATTAGTTATGTATAAATGGGTCCTCATTATTCATTTATTTATAAATCATTATCATATCTGAATTAGCCGTTGCGATACCACTGCTGGGCAAAGGCCTCTCTTCTCTAAATGAAAATCATAAATAAATATCTGGGACAAATGACATCAGTCTCTGTCACCCATAAGTACAAGCTTAGATACCTAAATATTGCATGCCTAGATACCTAGATACCTAAATAAAACAAATAACACAAATGTTCGTCACATTAATGCTGAACATGGTTGGGTGGTATAAGATAAGACATTAAGATAGGTACACATATTTTTTTTATACAAATGTGTTACTAAATAACACTTTATACTTTCTTGTTTCATTTTAACTAATTCTAATAAAAACCCGTTACGCTCGTGACCACGGTGACATGCAAATGTCGCCGAAACGTCGCGAATAATAGGTAAAACATTTTACCGTAATTTTGTTTGCAAAGACCCGTTTTTATTACAAATGTATTAATAGGTTCGATTCACAGTATCACCCCTCTAGTTTTGTCTATACTTTTTGGACTTACTTGAAACAAAACGGTACTTTCCAAACACATTAAATACCCTCATTTATACAAATTTACCTTTACATTTAATCTGCAACTGAATGTAACAAAAGTAGGAACCGTCTGATATAGAACAAACCAATCTTTGAGACTTAACCAACGATCGTCTGTTGCTTTAATCTAACTGATGATTGATTTGAATAGACCCATCTAGTCTTATAAACGATATCTTAACATGTTAATTTAATAGCACTCTGAGCCAAGGCACCTAATTTAAACTTCTAAAGATGGAACTTCAGCCGTCATCAGGTTTCCGCAAATCGACGAACTTGAGACGTGTACCAGTGGTGGTATTATTGCGTTAGTAGCTGGTTCTTGCTATAAGAAATAGGTGCACCATCTCTTGTGGTTAGCTGAGACAGTACGTACATACATGATGTGCATTAAAAAAAGTATCTTACTATTTGACCACTGGCGTAGTGCACCATAGCACGGTTTCTTACCTTGACTTGCGTGGTATCTCGGGTTCGATTCCTGGTCGTGTTAAATAGAGAGTGGACATGGGAAAGTGACAGCTAGGAATCGCGAGCCGACCGCGATCGTCACTCTCTCTCAGGTAAAGTCGCGGTGCAGTGACAGTTTAATAATATAATGAAATAATGAAAGTGAATTTATGAAACATCTTGCGCAAACGTAGCTGACGCATCTAGTTGAGAGTGTCGTTATTTGCAGCTAGCGATACAAATACTCAAGAAAAATTTAATCATTACTGTCTGTCACTACGATGTCGTCAGCTTTGCTAATGCAAGGGTTTTTTTGTTCGGTAGGAAAACCGTATATGTCAGAATCATCATACGCCCTGCAACCTACGACACTCGCGTCTAAAATCTAAATTAACTGCACGCCTAAGTAAAGTTTGAAACGTATAGGACCCATGTGTATTAAGGCAAAAAAAAACATTATTTTTGATTCGGCAATGCAAATGAATCATGCAGTTAGCGTTTTTGCACTTGCTCAACACAGCTAGCCTTGAAGACCTACCATCATCTTCTATTGATATTAGGGTGAAGATTGCGAGGACATTGAGGGCTGACTTCAGAATAATGTTTTTTTAGGAGCTAGTACGTAGCACTAGAACAGAACTACTTTAAGTGCGTTCGTATTTTTAGTACAGTTAAGAAATTTTCAGGCGAACAGGGAGTAGCTACTAACCTGATTGAGATGAAGGTTCGCGGGCAAATGCTGGTCTATTATAAATAAAAAAATGTTTTTGATTTAATTTTATCCCAATTTCTACCCGCAATATAGTGGTAGCAGCGAGAGCCTACAAAGTTCTTAGCTACTAACATTAATTGCAGCGCGAGCAAGTTTCGCTGCACTCAGGCGACTGACTTCGTATTTATTGTGTGCTTCACAAACGGTTTTAAACCTGCTTAATTTAAATTCCCGTTTTTTAAACCACCCCCTATAATAAGTTACTATTAATCTGTTAGGCTGCTTAAGGTACTATGTTCTTTTGAAAATTAGCTTAGGTTAAATTGTTCAAGATCTCAGGACCGCCAGACGTTACTTATTTTTCTGAAAATGTATGGCATAACTGGCACACATACCTGCTAGCTTGGGCTAGGGGCCAATTTTTCCACCCCACAGAAGTTTTAGTCACAAAATACGCATGCGGCCCGAGCAGATCCGCTTAGAACCAACCGCCATTTTGATCACGCACACAGACAAAGTGAGTTTACAGGGGACACCGGTTAGAATCGGTCACGCGGCGAGTCGCACTGTCGCGAGTGTTTTTGTTTTGGTCTTGGTGCAATTTTTCACATGATGAATTTTGTTTTTGGCCAGTTCTGTCAAGTACTACTTCATTTTAAAAATTCAGAGTAAATATAGTAGTAACACTAGGCGATCAGGTTAGTTAGATAGGAAAAAGGTGCGAGCGGTCCTTCTGTAAACTCTTTATTTTGTGTTTCAGTTACAAGGTCTAAAGCTTACAAAAAAGATATTCAATTAAAAACTCAATCTCAATGAACACAGTATAGCAGTATTATAACCAATAAATCTGTACTGGCCATTATTTAACCCAAAACCACACGAATTTTAAGCTAGCCATTCCAGCTCAAAACCCGAGGCCACGACGCTCTCTTCAGAGTCTCTCATATTCAATTTTATGGATCAATCACACTTGACATCATTTTCCAACTCACCTAGGATGTCACGTCTATGTTTCGGCGTACTAAATCGAGTAACATTCACGACGTGCCGCAAAACACGAACAAGTACTAATCTAAATTCGTTGCGGCGGACGCGCCGGACGCGATGTCTACCCGTGGATTACTAAACAGTCATAATTGACCGCCGATTGATTGAACTAGAATTACAAACGTATACAAGTTCACTGGTTGTTTTCATGCAATTCATTGATGCGGACGTTAACGTAATCGTTTTTTTTCTATGCGTGTGATCGAATATCTCGTTCTAAAGAAAGGTAGCAAGAAATGTGGTTTTTTTTTCAATAAATGCAGTAAAATACATTAAAATAATCTAATAAAAAAATAATATAAATATAATCTTAAGTAAACTAAGTATTTTGTAATTGCATATAAGTGAACGCTCTGTGTTCTTTTGAAATTGAAATGAATGATCTTTAAACCGAATATAACATGCGGGCCGCTATGACCCTTTTCGCGAGTACCTTAATAAAATAACAATAACATGAATATTCTTAACTAGCTGTCCGTCACGGCTTCGCCTGCGTGTATTATTTCCACCTGATAATGTAGCTTTATATTTGAAAAAAAATTTTTAAAATCAGTCCTGACCCTATTTAATACAAACAAACAAACACATCTTTCCTCTTTATAATATTAGTAAGTATACATTGCACACCAGAAATACCCTCTTCTCCTCTTCCTCCTCCTAAAAAAACCTCTTTACGAGCACTGCATGCCTGAGGTGCGACTAAAAAGCCGTAAAAGCTTTCTTAGGCAAACGAGCGCAATTACCGAGCAGCCGACGGACACTCGCATGACACTCTGGTCCACTCAGTACGCACCAGCCAATTATATAGCCCCGCTGAGAACCTGCCACTAGGCTATGAGCAGCTCTGGCCAATCTGGAAATCTCTAAACCGCCTTCGTTCCCAGGTTGGCCGTAGCAAGGACAACATGGCGAAATGGGGGTTTATTGATGAAGCAGGCCAGGAGTGTGACTGTGGTTGGTCACCTCAAACTATGGCTCATATGCTCGAGTGTCCACAGTGCCTAACCACCTGCACAATGGAAGACCTGTACATGGCGAATGCCGCTGCGCTAAAAGTGGCTGGGTTCTGGTCGCGGTTCATTTAAATTAAATTAGATCAATATATTACATTTGCCATTGACTCCAGAAGAAGAAGACCAAAAATACCATTACTGCTCAGAACATAAGATAACACGATGATGGTAGTAAAAATGTGGACCTAGTCGCTCCAGTATTGTAATACTTATTGCAAATACATCTGCGGCTGAGAACATCAACAAATTCGTTTTTCTCATCGATCCACCCAACTTTCTGCCAGGCGCACCGCGATATGGCTGGCCAAATCACGACGTTTCAAGATATGCCCGGCCATATCGTGATCTGCCTTATCCAACGATCGGCCCACGATACATTATATACAGTGTTGCAATATTGACTGGCCCATTGGCACAATGAGTAGGGTAGTAAGCGCGACGGTCGTGGGTTTTATCCCCCTCCACTATACCCCTGAATTCCGAACCAAATTTCGCCTGATGGACATTACATTACTGTCACCAAAAAATTTTTTGAACCTTAACTCTTTGAAATAGGGTTCATAAATTTCTTGTTTAACATTTCTGCAATGCTTGTCCAATGAAATTCAAGTGTTCAAGTGTCAGGCTTTATACTAACATTTATGTGAAGAATATTTGTGTTTATTGTATGTCTGGGTTTATAATCTGTTTAGAAATATTTGAACATATTTATCAGTCTGTGACATACAGTACAAGCTGTGCACTAACAGGGTTGCAAGTCATACGAGATAGAATGGAAGTTCAACTTAAATCTCTTGGAGCAATATTCAAACCTGAATAGTTTTATCTACGAGGTTTTTTTGGTATTATGAGATTGTTTTGCTCTTGTTATGGCTTTATTTCAGGGTACTGCTTTGAAAGGTAGCCGTCAGGGGCCCTTCGTGGATTACAGGTTTCACAATTCTTCATTTTTACTTGGTACTTAAATATTACCACTCTGTCTCAAACGTAAACTCATGGACGTGTGAGAGGTATTCCTCGAAGCGCACACATTTGAAGCGCACAAGTAAAGGCGCACATTTATTATTCCTCAAAGCGCACTGTTGATGTGCGCTTCGTCGAAAGATGAAAAATATTAAAATTTTATTCCTCAAAGGGCACAAGAGGCTAAACATAAAGAAGGGCATGCAAGATTCGTAGTAAATGATAGCGATATAAGTTATTCTGTGAGAATAAGTTATTGAAGCTACCAGGAAAACAGAAATGTACTGGAATTAGGTGCAACCTGCTACTTCGCTCATTAATGGTAAAGTATACACTTTATAATTTTACTATCAAAGTTAGTCATTTGGCTAAAAGTACCAGGGCGACAGAAATTAACAGGAATTAAGCACACCAATGATTTTGTGTTTATAGAGAAATGGATATTTATAAATAAAACAAAACAAATAAATTCAAATAAATCATAAATCTGTTTAATAATTACAGCGCCGCGCGCCGCAAAGTATAACAATTTAAAACTCATAGATTGTTTAGCTGTTACAATTGGCATTTTTTATCTACGACTAAGGAAATAATCGCTGCGCTGCTAGCCAGTTTCACCTTATTTTTTCCATAACCCATCTAAGCTCAAGATATAGGTACATGGGTAATATTAAAGTAATTTTTACTATTTGTTATCGATATATTTCGTTAGTTGCACATCACCATCCACACTGACCCCTAGTGCGCTTCGAGGAATCAAATTTTAATAAGTATTTGGAAACTTTTGAGGAAGCGCACATCAATAGTGCGCTTAGAGGAATAATAAATGTGCACCTCGTCTTGTGCGCTCCAAACGTGTGCACTTCCAGGAAAACCCCCGTGTGCATTCTTCTGACCATCACCAACGGCGCTCAAACCTGGTCTTTAACAAACGCACAGAAGTTTAAACTAAAGGTTTGCCAAAGGGCCATGTAGCGTAGTATCTTAGGTGTAAAACTAATCGTCCACGGTACTAACACGGATCTAGGCGCCTAAACCAAAGTAGCAGATGTAGGACAAGCAGCAGCCAGGCTTAAGTGGGATTGGTCCCCACCGAAGAAGTAACGACGACGTTTTTGCAAAATCGAGAAATGGCGAAATTCGATTGGAGGATTTTTGTACACTCTTCTCGTGAGGCGCGCATCTCAGGCCCGCTGGCCGACCACGATGCAGATGGGGCGTGACGAACTGGATGCCTTTGCAAGGGACTGGCCTAACATGGCTGAAGAAAGATCTGTGTGGAAGAGGGTAAGAGAGGCCTTTGCCCAGGAGTGGGATCCCAACGGCTAATTAAGATAAGATAAGATACTTAAATATTGGTTAAAGTCTTTACATTAATTATCTCATGCTATATAGCTAGCTATAGCTAGGCATATTGGTTATACTTTATGGCCATACTTTGTAATATTCTTGGCAATCAACGAAATCGGAACTAAGTATTTTCCCTGCAAGAGGCTTAATAAATTCTCACTTGCACCACACCTCAGCTGCAAATTGCACTGCATAGCCACTAATAAGATGATAACATCGGGTTGTAATATGCACTGCACATATTCATATGTACGTATATTGCTATATAATTTTAGCACTAGGCGTCGTAACTAGCTAGACGATGGATAGTTATTAATTTGTGATTAGTTTCTGCACCAATTTGAATGAAAATTAAAATTTGCTCTTTGGCTATTTCTAATATTTATATTTCGAACGAATATAACACTGATATAAGTAGTTTCGAAGTACAAACTTGAAAACACATAACGTAGGTCCTTGTATATCAGATAGTACAAAATAGGAGGCTGCTCGTTAAGGATGCAACTAGCAGATATGTTTTATTTTATTTAAAGATCATGAATTGTTTTTTTCAAAAGACTTAATTTCAAAAACATCACTTTGTATTTTTAGAACCTATTTCTTTTCTTTTCACTACAAAAATGACTTTTCAAAACCGATCTCAATGACTGATGTTGCGTTGTTGCCATAGTTTTTGATACAAGAAACACAGAGTGCGTGCCTAAATTCTCATAAGCGTTCAATGGCAACCACGTACTTATACAATACTCATTATAATATATACTTGCACATTATTACCTTGGACTCGGGCCACGTACATGCAACGTTTTGCACGTAGCGTGGGCAGTTACATTGATTTAGAGCTTACATTGCACCCTTCGTATACTACATAGTTATATCTGGCTGGCTAGTCGATAAACCCGTCGGGGCAAAGTAGGCGTTCAGCTTATAGCGGCGAAGGTCGCGGGTTCACAAACATTGGTTTCTGGGGAAGTGGTCTCGAAAAATGTATGTTTCGGTAATCTTAAAACAGACGTCTTTATTTTATGATTTGTTGAACTATACTGCGGTAGGTTGTCAAAAGACTTACAAAGCGATATGGCAAACTCAGTCAGTGATGTAGTAACTATGGGAACGATTCACTTTGATTTTAAGGTTTTTATGAAGTAAATACTGACCGTTCGAGTGATTGGTATGGCGACCTTGAAATGAATTTGATTGATTTTCACTTAGATAGTTCCTACATCACTTAGTGAGTATGCCAAATCGTTTTTGTAAGTTATTTGATAATAACCATAAATAACCACAGTAGCAAACATATCTATTGGTTAGCATTTATAGACACTGCGGTAACCGCTTGCGGTTCCTTCGCTGTTATGCCACCGTCAACGTATAAGATGTATGAGCATTTGTCCTGTGTAGGAAATGAAACCAACCGTGTCATGACCGAAACCTACACATTTAAAGTTATGCATAGTGCACGCTCTATCGTGTTAAATAATAAGGTACGCCCACTCCTGGGCTTAGTGCACACGGCCCACGCCAGACGCAAGGCCGCGTCGACACTGTTGCTGATTGCAAGTAGGTCAGCTTTGTGCAATGACTTGACCTTTGTCTAGCGAAAGTATAATGCAGAAGAGGAGGTAGTGGGTTTCGTGGTAGCCACTTTTGATCCCTCACAAGGCCAAGGTCTGTTATCTATACACAATTGCACAAACCTTGACTTGGCATGTTTCAAGAATGGCCGCTTATGTAACAAATTATCCTCTGTGACGAAGTCCTTTAGTGTATTTTAAGGCCTGCACCTATCAAAATCCGAGAGAAATATATGTTTAAATAGTCCATGTTGTTTGAAGAAAAACTCATCCGTTAGGAACATGTCAAAATCTAAAAAATATTTATCTAAACAAATAATGTGCCTGTTACCTGACCACACTCCACCTGGGGGCCGCAAGGTCCGCTTATGAGGTTGACAATCTCAAAATTGCAGCAACTACCTACTCAGCTAGTTAAACACTTCTTGAAGGCCTGCATAAATAGTCTTATCTCAAGAGACACTGGTCATTGTAACAGAACACTAATCTAACAATATGCATTATATCACACAGTCTAAGTTCCTGACAAAACGCATGTCCATAGTGCAATGTGCATGTTCCGTGACGCGGGGTCAACGACCCTTGGCACGTTGTCGTCGGCTTCGGTAAACCCGGGCTGTATTAAACTAGAGTTCAACTTTTAATATAGTTAGTTACTCATTTTTGTTGCGAAACCTGCTTTGAGAGCTGAGAATAGGTGGCATGAAAGCAGGGACAACTTGTAAATTGATACTACGAGTAAATTAACTCCTTTTGTTTGTCTTTTTGTTCGTATTTCAGACTGCTTTGTATAGTAATGGTGGACTGCTTCATAGATCTCGACAAAGAGTCACTAACAATAGTATTGACTGGCCTGTTGGTGCAATGACAGTGATCCTGCCTTAGCACTGGAGGTCGTGGGTTCGATCCCTACCCATGACTAACATTTATGTGACGAACATTTGTGTTTACTGTGTGCCTGGGTGTTATTATCTATTTAAGTATTTAATTAAGATTATATAAATAAGTTTATCAGTCTCTGATACCCATAGTACAAGCTTTGCTTAGTTTGGGGTCAGATTAGCTTGGTGTAAATTGTCCCAGATATTTAGTTATTTATTATATTTATTTTACAATATCTACAGTTATCTGCAAAGCATAATGTCATAGCTATGGATACGGTACATGGGAAGGTACAGTGCCCTAAACCGCGTCTGGTAGCGCTGTGACCATATATAGGAGAGGCCTTTGACTGGCCTGCTGGCATAATGGGATCCAGCCTCTAGCGCCGGAGGCCGTTGGTTCGATCCTCATCCAGAAGCAACATTCATGAGATGTACATTTATGTTTGTTCTGTGTCTGGGTATTTTTGTAAATATCTATTTATAAATATTTAGGTTATGTTTATAATAAGTCTCTGACATCCATAGCACAAACTCTGCTTAGTTTGAAGTCAGATGATCTTAGTTCCAGATATTTATAAATTTGATTTTTTCAGGGGCGTTAATATGGTTAATAGAATATAAATTATTAACCTCATAATAAGGTTAAATAAGAATCTAATGTTTATAAGGGAGGCACAGAAGCCCTCCTGGGCGTCTTCACGAACTTCTGTCAAGGCGCCAAAACGTTGTAAAAATCGCGTTAAAATTATTGAAAATACGCAACATAACAACCGCAAATAAGTTGCGAAGCCGCCATCATCCGTATACACAAGTGTCTTCAATCCGCAGGCCCGCATGGGAAATTACGGCTCATACATACAGCCGAGCGACATCACACAAAAACTGTGTTCAACCTCTGCTTTATATCATTCATACCAGCTATACATACCGGATGATTATCAAAAGACAAAAACTATATGGCACATTCAGTAGGCAATATACAAACTGTCTTAGTGAAAATGAATTTTATCTAATTACATTTCAAGGTCACCATACAAAATCAGTCGGACAGTCGGTATTTTTGTATGATAACCTTAAAATTAAAGTCAGTTGAAACATCTAATTTTTACCTACATACTGTCTACATCACATACTGTAGTATACAAACATACTGAGTATGCTATATCGTTCTTGTAAGTCTTTTGATAATCACACGGTATAAGTAGTCATGTTCAGCCCTGGAATAGGTGAAAGACTACATTTTGTATTTTATTCATATTATGTTTTGTAAAAGACATTTATTTTTAAAAACCGTTTTTACACGCAGAAGCTGTTGGTTACAAAAATAAACTAATTTTGTTATTTATTTTATAAGTTTGCCCAATCACTTTTTTCGTTGGTTTGATTGATGTGTAGTATTTATTAATACAAATCGATAGTCCTACTTGATTTTAATCCTACTATTTGTTGTACGCAAATGTACAATAACATAGATGTTTTGTACAAAAGACTTTTTTACTTTTAGTGAGAATTTTAATTGGGTAATCGTAAGGATTACATAAAAGGCAAAAAGAAAACAGAGGGAGTGTGTGTTGATAAATCATTAATTTTTCGGTCATGGTTTTGTTCCCTACGTTGTTTCTTCTTCGAGCACATATGGCTAAATCTTACTTCAAAACCCAGGCAACGCTGCAATGTATGCAATGTTACCTAATTCATACTAACTTCCTATTATTTCCTTTAGTGGCGTATATCGTTGATGTGCTCTACGAGTTGTGAAATTAACTTGACATTGCATCCACTCACGTGAGTAAATTGTCTATGAATGAGCTCGCTACCCACGAACCTAAATTCCTCTCCTAATGTCACACTTAAAAAGGAAACGTGACACTCGTCTACTGTTCTTGGGACAATGGGTTGTTCTGACCTTGTTCAGTTGGTACTACGAGTGCAACCGACGGTAATGACCTTTGAGTGAAAACATAGAGTCAGGTCAGAGAGTGTTAAAGCGGATAGTTTTCAAATAAGAACCTTTCCCATAAATTAGAGCACTTAATTTCAGTTTTCATATAATGATGCAAAAGCTTTTAGTTTATTGAATGACTGAATGAAAGTTTGAAGGTGATTTTTGTCACGAAATAAAATGTAGTAAGAACTTTAATCATGAAATTCTTTCTATAATTAAATTAAGTTTCCTCTTACTTAATCATTTCAATCTATCCTATTTGGTAGTAACCTCCATAAGTTACCGATCATCATTCGCTTGAATGTCCTTGCCACACAGGCATTTGCTTAACATAACATTACCAGAGATTAAGTAATAGCATAACGCGTAATATCGTTGCGCAGAGATTATTTAATAGCAAATAGCCACGTTAGAAACACAAAATTAAATGTTCGTTACATGAATATTTGACCTACACCGACTGAACTCACTATAGCAGCTAATAAAATTAAGACGTTGGTAATTTTATATGTCTCTTCTTGGTTTTGGCCAGCATAAAATATTCCCAATTTTAATGTAAGACGTAGGCATAGCCATATTGGTGTAAGAGATAGATCATACATTTCTTTTTTGTTAATATCACTAGACATTTAGTAATATCTCTTCTTGATTTCGTAGTCCCAGCCGCATTAAGCTATCTGCACACTGTTTGACACAACGTGCTCCGAGGCAGAGATAAGGTCACGAGCACACGAGCGTCCCTGGGCGCCGTAATCTGCATCATAAACGACGATACTGATATTTACATATCTTGCTCAAAGGAACAGGAATTATACAATGATACGACGGTTTAGTAGCTGTTGGGAAAACCAGAAAAGGAAAAACCCAATGGCGCAATGGTTAGTGAAACTGCCTGTTACTGCCGAACGTTGGGCTGAAATCACTCCTAGGACAACAATTGTAAATTAAAATAATACAATTATTCATTATACCTATATATTTTTTTGGTAAAGTTGTAGATACCTAACGAAGAGGCCGTTCTTTTTGTAACAATTAAGTGAAATTATATAAAAAGTGAAGAAACAGCACTTTATGAGCATTCTAATAATTAAATTGACCTATGAACAGTTATGCCTGTCTATGTGAATTGAATTTAAATCACGTTGTAAATAATTACATGATAATCAATTTCCTACATTTACACTAACCTTCCAAGAACTTATAAAGGCCAGTGGCTACAGTAAGAATTAAAAATAAATTTTAAGTCGGTCTTATTAATTTAAAAAAGAGCTAGCTTCTTTAAAAAAAGATGTAATGAAGGATGAGGCGGTTTGGTAACTTTCCACTTGATTATTATGTCTAATAAAGTATATTTTTTTGCTATGTTCTTGTACAAATTCAATTGGTATTTTTATGACATAAAAAATGCTAACATCTACCCGACGCTTATTCCCCGCGTCCCAAGAAACGATACAACCAAGTTTCCTCGCAAAGTTCATTTTTCTCAGGCATTTCGTCGACAAACAACCCTTTACCACGGCTGCTTTCCCGAGCAAATACAATTATCTTGGGCACACTGAAAGGATTCTTGCAAACAGAAGATCACCTGAGATGTGCGCCTTGCAACATGTGTGGAGTGGTCTTAATAACATGTTGTTGGAGTTTCGTTAAGATTTGGTGATGTCGTGTTTTTTGGTTAAGTGTGGTATCACTCTGGTGTCTAGTCCACTGTAAAAGCTCTTTCAACATGCGACATTTTTGGTTAATAATACTAGGATGAGAATGCAAAATATGTTTTACTGATGTTTCAAAATATTTTTTACTGCTGTCCTAAAATAATTAGCAAAAATATGGTCACTTAATTATTTAAAAACAAATTAATTCAACAAATTATTTTGCTTTATATCTGTTTGGTAAGCAGCGTATGTTGTGAATTACAAAACTAACTATAGCATTTTGACTGCTAGAACAAAAGGAGTAATTAATCAAAAGTTTATTGAAGCGTTTTGTTTATCTATTGTTTGTATATTTAACTTTAAAACCAAACATTAAATAAGAGTAAATATATTTAACCCATAGTTAAACTTGAGACAATGTACTCGTATATGCTAAACAGTAACCGTGTTTTACATAGTGATTTTAATTCTCGTTTTGCATTTACCCCGTTAAGGATTTTAGCAAAACAACAGCGTTCCTAACACCAAACTTAGCTTAGCCTGTCCAGGTTGTAAGCTATTTCTACAAAGGTTCTATTTACATTCGCAATTGGCTAAATCTACATAGCTTTCATTAGATAGTGATAGTGGGTGGAGCTTAGGACTAGTCGTTATTTTTAGCTTGGTAAAACGAACTCTGATTGGTTATTTATTAAATTCAATTACAAAATAAATTTTGACTGCAATTATAATTTGTTGATGGGCGATTGGCGGCTGAACCATTATTGGCTAATTGCAGCCAAAAAACAGGCGATAAAGTTTTTGCGTTGACTTTTATTTTGACTTCTATCCAATGACAAAATGGGTTACTAAAATATTGTAAGTAGACTTCCACACAGGGCAACAATATGTCATTTAGTATCGTTATCTGCATAATGATTCTCTGACATATTATATGAATAGGTCTTAAATACTCTGTTTAGTTTAGCGTTGAACGATGCTTGATGATAGTGACATTTAAAGTGACCAATTTTGACCAACATTTTGCGCTAGGTCATCTTATTATTTATCTCAAGATGTATCGGATCCATTACGTCCCGTAAGCAGCCTAGCTTTCTGGTCCCCCCTGCTGGGTCTGCGCTTGAAGGCTGCGAAAGCTGCTGTCTAGGCCATACAGCTAAAACTTTTATAAAAAAACGTTGTCAGTTCCAGTACCAAGTCTGAGAATGAAAGTTATCTTGGATTATTTGGACGATTTCTATTGTAGAAATCGTCGTGGCGTGTGGCTCTCGGCTAGCCCCCCTGAAGTATTTCAAATATTTGTGAGAGTATCAGTTTCAACCTTCGCTTAGTTTTGGGTTGATAATATAAGTGTTAGAGCAGGTTCAGGCTATAGGCTTGTTTTTCGCGCGTATACAGTCGCTTCAAAAACACAAACGTGCCTACACGGGCTTATTGCGGCGTGTTCGGTCTAAAAGGATCAGTAATACCTCGCGCTTATACGAGCTTACAAGCAAGTCAACGCTCGTAAGAGTTGCACGTGTGGCAAATGCAGTAGGTCGCTGCTACTTCCGTTTCCGAAAACGAGCTTTTAGTCAAAAACTGCTCTAAGATGCGCCACACTAAAATGTGATTGAAAGTGAATGTTGAGGATATTGTTATTATAATCATAAAATGCCTAAACCAACGGTTACTTGAGAAGCAAGCAAACACACATTCTGAAGCGGTATTATTACTCATCATATTTTAATACGACTCGTCTGTACACTTCGAGCCAAATAATATGCAGAGTCACGCGCGCGCCCCTACCACCTATCCTTGTACTATCGGTGTTTGAACAGGAACATCGAGCAAATAACTCGAATGATCCTGCCTACGAGCGATTTAATTAATATTATTGATGGGGACTGCGACTTCGCGAAAATACTGGTAGACACGTAGCATGAGGTGATTTGCGAAATTTAAACTGTACGGCTCACAAATATATTTGGCTCATTTATAAAAATAATAATGATAATGAGGATTATCAAATTATGTAGTAAAATGAAAACTTCAAAATATAAACATTCAAGTAATTTAGTAATAAAGGTGGCAACCCTATACTTTTGAAAAGGTTTATCGAGGTCCAAAAAACAACTTTTGACTATCAACTTACCGTTTACTTAAACAAAAAGGCCATTGCAAATAACACTGCCGAAAAATTCAGTTTTTTTTGTTATTTTTATGCTTATCTATCGTATCTAGTCATTTCGTAAGAAAAAGATTTAAGGAAATATCATTTCCATTGTTTTACAGGTTCCATATTTGTCTTCCGAAATTATTCTAGTCAATATTGTAATAAAAATATCTAGTCAAATTTACCAACAATAAAATAAGTGCGGTTCAAAAGCGTCGATTATAAGAAGTGAAAAGAACTGTTTAAATTGTGTCAGTGGCGGTTCGTATAAGTGGAATTCACATGTGTCGGTGTGTTGGTGAATGGTGGGGTGCGGCTCACCTATGACGAACAACAATAACGGTGTGAACGGCAGCGCGGGCGGGGAGCCCGCCTCCGCCGATATGGAGTCCCTCGAAGAAATGCTTCGTAAGGTAAGAAACACTCAGCATTTGCTCTGTTATTTAATATCGTCGTCTCGAGCTCGCTTAAAAATTCCCTCTTTATTTTTTACGCTGACGACAAGGAAAGTTTGCCTTCAAAAAGGTTTATTATACTGCAGAATGACATTTATCTTACCTTTACTACTTCAACTTTCATACAGCAACGAAAATTTGTTTACAAATGTCAGGGGAAACCTTGTCACCTGATAAATTGTACTCAATAGCAGTATTCAAATTCGGAGCTTAAGTATGTCTCTTGGCCCAAGGGTTATCTGGATGAGATGACTTTCAATGGATGAAGCCATCGTAATTTAGAAATTACTTTATAAACTACTACGCTAATTGTTATTTGTGCAATTAAGTATATCTACTAACTATGAAAATAACGAATGTAATTAACTAGTCTGTTTTAACTTAACTAATAAATGCACAAACTTACCCCATTATCTTAAGATAATCGTTCGGTTCATCCGAAGACCTTCTTTCATAATTCGTAGAAAAGAGAAAATAAATGCTGGAGGCCTAGGTCTGATTAGGCTTTCAGCCTGTTGGATGATGATGATGATGTTTCTTGGAAATAAACCTCAGAATAATCTAAATCGACGACCAAGAGTCAAATTATCACTACATATTGTATTACGCATAATTAATTTATATGCAAAACGCGATATCAGTGTACAAGTCCAACATTGCGAGCGACAAATGGAACGTGACCGCAATCGATCATGTCGCCGCAAGTGACGGCTCACCTACGGCGAATTGATTTAACTCGATTGACTAGTGTTTATCTGTACATTTAGTAAATCAATTAGGTCCTGAGAACCACACACATCAAGCGCGTAAACGCAGATTTACATGAAAATTGTTGCTAAAACGTGCCTACAGAGGCGCCTCCACTAAATGCCATATATCCGCGTTTACGCGCTCGATGCATGTGATGCAAAATCTTTGGGTTCACTGTTCAAATTTTTAACTCTCCAGAAAACATCGATAAAGAACTTAAATCAACGTGGATAACGGCGAAAGGCTCACTACCAACCATGTTGGGTTCTAATACTATTGGTGAAAAGTCGTATTTTGAGTGTTTCGTTCACCATGACGGCAACAGTCTGCCTCTGATTACCCTGTTTGCGATATAGTCCCGATGGTATGTTATGGTATGCATGTGATCAAGTAAAGCCCGCACCAAACCTTCTGCACGAATGTGGACACTTTGGATGATAATCAGCGCACTTTGGTGGCAAGGTGGAGGAACAGATGCAGGGGATTCCTGCGCCCGTGATTAAGCCGCACGTCTGACGAAAACCTTTCGTTAAACAACAGCTAAAAAACTAGCAGTGTTTTGTTCCTGCTGGTCAAGAAGGTTCCAGAGCACATGCACGGAGAGCTGTTGTTTACGCACCTAGGGTAACTTATTCTCTTTCTTTCGGGACCTGAGTTCCATTTTGCCTTTCGCCATCTTTTTGCATCGGGGGTTGAAAAGTTTGCTTGGTGTCATTCTCATGTCTAATCATTTCATTTATCATCAGCTTGCGTCCCCGAAAACTAGTGTTTAACTGCTAACCGCTTATCAATTAAAGAAGGGTTACGAGGCTTTGCTCCCCCTTTAATGTCGTTTACGCCCTAGAAACTAGACTAGATGTCTAATTTATAGGTGAACTAAATTTGATTGGTGGGTATTAGTGTTGGTTTGCGAGTTAACATTTTAGAGGAACGCTAAATTGAATTCGCAAGTACTACGATATGAAAGGCATGTTTTATGTTCATTCGTAAGGAGAGGATAGGTTTTATATTCTTGAAAGTTTCAGTTTTATTCCAAAATGCACTATTAATTCTTGTTATTCTTCGTGTCGATGACCCCGTCTTAGACACACCGCGGAAGGAGGCCTGATAGATATCCTTGAGTGAGCAGTTGGCAGGGCACTGGGGGCAAACCAGCAGTGGTTGCATCGTTTGGGCCGAGGTTCTGCAGTCGCATTTCGCACTGTCCGCACTTAATAAACCCCCATTTAATAAGGTTTCTTCTGTAGCATCTTCAGTCCGGAGTCGGTTGAGCGACTTCCATGTGGGCCACGGCAGGTCACATCCTGCAGGGAGATGCTCATGGGTCATACTGTCTCACGAAATAATACATATGCTATACGCGCATATAAGCTCGTTTTTGCCACACGACGTACGAGCGTGGACGCGCTTATAAGCTCTCATAATCCATATACCTACTGACTCACCTCTACCAGTTCGAACGAACATCCCGCAATACGCCCATGACGACGCGACGCGAAGTGGCAACCCTTCCACTACGGTACCCTAAAACAAAATGATCTGCCAAAAGTAAAACTGATATAAAAAAAAACAGACAAAACGTCGAAACCGACGCGTCAATACGAGTTCGGCCGTTGAAATGAAAAATGTCACGCCGGAAAAACATTGGACATGAAAGGCTCGCCCGCGGAGGATTGCACATCGCCGTCTGTCGATGCACTCCGCCTACGAAACATGGTGTTGGTATATTTTTGATGAAAAAATGTAATGCACAAACTGATATCGTCCTTTTTCTATCATGCATTATGTCGAGAACGTGTATCTAAGTCGTTTTTATCGTAAACCTTTGGTGTGTAGGTAATCAATTTAGAATTATCAAAATTGAGTTATGGGTACAGACGCGTTCACGTCAAGCTTTATAGGGGCACCCTATTCTGCTGTTATGAGAATCATTCTGCAATAGTTATGTAAAAATTGATGTGAACGCGTCGTACAGATTTAAAACTTCCTAACCATGAAATGGAAATAGTATACCTATACTGATGTAAAAGATGTCTTCTTGATAGTTTAACTTGTCTAATTTACTTAGATGCAATTAGCAAGCCGATTGTCTAGTTAACTGATATTTAAGTAATTTAAAAGATACTCACATGACTGGCCTGTTGGCGCAATGGCAGCGATCCTGCCTTTAGTGCCGGAGGTTGTGGGTTCGATCCCCACACATGACAAATATTTGTGTGACGAACATTTGTATTTGTTGTGTGTCTGGGTGTTATTATCTATTTTAAGTATGTATTTAGATATATTTAAGTATGTTTATCAGTCTCTGACGCCCATATTACAAGCTCTGCTTAGTTTGGGGTCAGATGATCTTGGTGTGAATTGTCCCAGATATTTATTTGTCCCAGATATTTAATTATTTCTTTAGTAACTGTATTGCAACGTAACACTGCGGTTGCTTAACTCAAAACCTTGTTTTATCCAAATAAGTTATTTAAAAAGGTACTCGTTTGTACCGTCAGATTTTATTATATCATGGCTGGTTTCCGAACAAAAGCGACATAAAGGGCGTCCATTAAAATACTCGTAAAAGTAAAATTAAAAAATTAACATCGGACTGCGTTCCGTATGAAAAGAGGCCGCATATTTAAAATGATGTGCTGTACCAAAAGAGCCCATTCAACTGTTACGTCATGAGATTGTTCAAAATCTACTTATACATAAAACCGCTTTATTATACAAAAAAAAAGATTTTTTTTTGCAACACTTTACTTTAGCGTTTAGCTCGTTTAGTGAAGTTCTGAAATATAAATATAAATAAGCGAGTAAACAATCTGATTTTCAATTCTCATGGCAATTTTTCTAAACGTCTTTTGTGAATCGCCCAAATTTTTGTCTTCACATTTGCCAACTGATTGAGAGACAGAAATAGGTGATTAACAGAAATTAAAAACGTTTGCCGTAAAGACATCGATAACCGAATCATAATCACCGCCCCTCACTAAGCGTTAAGGGGCAGACCGACGAGGAAAAAGTATACATTTCCATGTAAATAGTCCTACGGCTGAAAAGTTGCAAATCACCACTGTGGGCACATACGGGTTATTCTGTAATCGAAATTGTTCTAGATGTGTTTGATTTAGTGTTAATGCATAATTGAAGTTAATTCTAACCTAAGGATTTGTAGCTTTTTATATTTCTTTCCCACTTTTTGTTTATCTTCTTTTATGCGAGCGTAAAAGAGATATTGTAAAATTTTCAAGGGTTCTCGGTTTGTCGTTCTCGAGTCTTACCACCATATTCATAAAAAATAAAACTGTCTCATAGCACTGATTTCACTATGGTAAAGTGGACTTGAAGCACTGTTTAAATTTTTATTAATAAGGGGGTTGGCTTACGAAACCTGACTCAATTAAAAAAAAGATTTTGTTTAGGTTTTTCCGGCCTATAAACCTCTAATGGTGGTTTAATCTTACCCTTTGTTAGTTTTCGCAACGCAGATCTTGTCAGAATAATAGAATAGCATAGCTTTGCTACTATTGACCTATATCTGTTGGTTTTTGGTACCTGAATGTGAACACTATACTACCGTTTTAAGACTGATTGAGTTTTCATCAATAATTGGGTTAACCTGCTGCAAGCCCGTATGAATGCCCTTGTCTAATTAAAATTTAATCGAACCAAACGCAGCATAGTTTATGAGCGAAGCAACGTTTTGTTTCACGGAATAGGCCGCCGGAACGTGGTCATCGATTTTCAGCTCAAATGAACATCCAGCGCTGTAAAGCGCTCGTTAAATATTCAATTTGCCGAAAGCGTTTAATTTTTTTCGTATAAAAATTTGTTCAATTATTCCATTAATTAGGTCAGATAATTACGTTGTGCCAACTGAAGCGGCGATGGCTGATTTTAATTTGTAAATTATCAGTCGTAGCCTTTATGTCATTGGGAAAAGTTGATTTGTATTACCGTTCATTATTAAATCAACGGACTCATAAGGACGACTTACTATAGGATTGCTTAGGCAACCGTTTTCCAGGAATGTCCGTGATTTTTAATATTAAACCTACGTGTACATAACGTCGCTTTTCTGTCGAAGGGGCGTAACTTACATTAAGTAAAATGTTCACGGCAAGCGTTTTGCGGTTTCGCTGCCTACAGTTTCGTACATAGGGTCAACAAATAAAACTGTAGGTAAACAAAATAATTATTTCTATAAACGTTATGGTAAGTTCTATCTGGAAACATAAACTATATACTTTAAAAATGCCTATTTATTTATTTAAAAATGTTTAAAGTAGATACGCCACTTCCTTAGAACTTTGTTTTTACAATGTGGGTTTTACCTACCAGATACGGCTGTATTTATTTAAACAAAACAATAAATAAAAGTCGTTTATTTGACAATCAGTGTTGTTTTTGTATTACTGGAAACAATATAACATCAAGATAGTATTCTTTATTAAAATTTAACAATGTCAGAATATCATTTTTTGTACGTAGATTAATTAACAGTTTCTTTTTTTTTATCAATCAGTTCTAAATCATAATATGATCCTCTTTTTATTATATCGTAATTAACAACATTAATAGGGAACTAGTAACAGGCTCGTTAAAAGTTCTTCAAGAACTACTACTTTTGGCAACATAAAATTAACCTTTAAAAAAACAAATTTCTAAACACAGTTTAACCATAAACAAATCAATCATAAAGCAACAAAAATAAAAATAGTATTCTTTTGTGTAATTTAAAACGTATTAAAAACATTTAGAAATAACAAGCATTGCACAGAAAATACGCTAACATAATTAATTTGGAAGACACTTGTAAAATTCAACGTGCTCTGGTAATCTAATTATAGGAGTATCACCAAGTGTTAAGGAAATTAGATCCTCATACTTTTCTTTAGAGATTTTTGGGCAATTAATATTTAAAGAGAAGCTCTGATTGGAGAAAAGATGAAACATTTCTTTTTAATGTTAATGACCTAGAAGCTGTCTCAGAGTGACTACATTTAAAGAAAAGAGTCGTAGGTTCACATTTTACTACAGAATACTCGGTCATGTCTGTCCAGTCAGCATTCTATCGAAAAGACGTAAGTAACATACGCCACCTAGAGTAAATTGTTTCTCGCAAAAAAGCATATACGTCTCACCTAAGATTTGTGTTATGTAGTGAATGGTTGAAGATACAGATACGTTCATTAGACAGATCGAAAGAGCTTCAAAAATACCCTATTGCAATGTTTTTAGTGCAGTTACGCCAAAATTGTCAGATACGTCCCTTCCACAGAAAGACGACGATAATTGTTCCAATTTTGTTTGTTCGAAAATGATCCTATGGTCGCAACATACGGTGCAAACACATGAAGTTTGACGTGCTTGAGTTTGCGTACTTAAAAATCTAGTAATTTAATATGGTACGGAATCATATGAAATACAACTTTATAGGTAGATGTGTCAAACAGATGAGTTTATAACAAACAGGAAACCGATGAGTACATACCTAATTGCTTTAGTAAAGGCGCTGCTACACGCTTCCGAGGTTTACTCTAAGACTAGAGTGTAATTCCGCTGCCACAAAAAAAATATAACTCTTTTTTTCTCATTACCTGCTTAACATCAAAGTAAATAAAAATAACTTCATTAATTCTGTAACAATAATGTTACTAAACAATGAACGTGTAGGAATAAACAAGTACCAAGTATTTACAAAACTTCGTCACCACCGACGTCTGTTGCACATTATATCAAGTCCGGGTCCCACAGGGCCCCGCTTTATTATTTATGGCCCCGCATAATAAGGCCCGGACTGGCTTTATTTGTTTTCTCAACTCGTTACGAAGATCGGCCCAAATTCCAAAATGTCAATTATTTATTCATTTTGTGACGTCACAGCGCTAAACCTGAGCCACGCCGTGTTTGATCGCCAAATTGAATTTTGAACTTTACTGACGCGGTTTTTAAATTTGATGCGATTGGCTTTTTCACGTGGCGTGGGAGCTAGACTGATAAGATATTCATTTTTGCAATATAAGTTTATTTTTATATCTTCAAGTAGTACCAGTTTTTGTAAATATGGATTACTGACCATAGTCCAGCAGAATCTCAAGTAAGTAAATCACTTTTGCTTATTTGTGTACAGTTACTTGGGTTCCGAACAACGTTATGTCTCCTTGAGAATTCTAGCTTAGACCATATTACAGACTGCCTCGTAATAGTTTTCCATGCTATTTCAATCACTAAACTATCTCATTTCACTTTCTTTCTTCTCAGTGAGAATAGGTATCCGTATGACATACGAACTATCAAATTCAGCACTTTCAAAGTAAGTGAAATAAAATTTAATTGCAAAGAAATTGAAAGCATTCCTCATGCATTTTTTCTTTGCGTTTTTAATAACAGTGCTATTTTACATTTTACATAGAAACCCATTCCTAGAAATACTTAAAAAACTATAAAAGTCTGTAGCATGACAAAGAGTAACATAAAGTAAACCGAACTATAATAAATGATATTAAACAAGCTGAACCATTGTCTAGCTAGTTAAATTATAGAGCTTAAAAGTTAGCAATCACGAAGCTACGAACTGAAGCCTTCCCAGGATCCAGGTGAAATATTACCTGGTATTCTCGATAGAGGTCTCAAGTTATAAGCGTGTATTAAATTAATAAATATCTGGGACACATACACCAAAATCCTCTGACTCTATACTAAGTAGAGCTTGTATGATGGGTATCAGAGACTGATAAACATACATAAATATTTCTATATACTTACCACATTGGTCACCAAATGACTGGCAGATATAGAATATCTATTTAAGAGCGTAAGCTAGGGGTGGATCGAAAACGTTGCATTTTTGGATGATTTTCGTGATTATTTCATTGAATTAAATCAATCTTAAATTTTTGCTCAATCATTGTGTAAATAATACTATTTAAAAAGACATTGATTTGTCCAATTAGGTACTCGCCAAGTATTCGCTTAATTAAATAAAAAACCGTTTTATTTGAAAAATGTATGAGACACCTAAAAATTTACAGTACACAGTTAAAGTTATATTATGAAATTAAAAAGTGCAATCAATAATAGTGAGATATTGTGTCTGGTTCTGCGGATTATATCATCAAGACACACAACAAACACAAAAAAATCGTAATGATTTAAGAGCTCTGCCTCATTGGGACGCCATGGCGACGTCGCCGACTACGTATCCAAGCAATATTGAAATGGACGGTTTGGCGACGTTGCCAAACCGTCGCCAAGTGAGTTAGGTGATGCATTTCAATATTAACTGCTTGAATACGTAGCCGGCGACGTCGTCATGCCGTCCCAATAAGGCAGAGCTCTTAAAGGCTAACGTCCGAACCCAGAAACGATCATCCTAATTGAACACACTTCAAATTGATGCTGTCCTGTCATATGTCAGTAGAAATAGAAGGGGACAGCTATACATGTGAGTGGTACTCATCCTAGATTATTGTTTCTGGACTCGCTGAGGTACGTGCGCTTTACGTTACAATCAACGCACGTAAACGCGTTTTGAGCTGAAAGTTCGTGTGTGATATTTTAGGCCAGCTAGTGATATAATTCTGAAGAGTAACACGAGCGGGTATAAACAAGGAATAGCTGAAACTTTTAAACTCGTTTCAATATCAACACTGTCGGTAGTCAATTCTGTAGATAGTGTCAACACTGTCGACAGTTTGAATACTGTCGATACTATCACCACTGGTGATGGTGTCAACACTATAGGTGTGCTGGGAGACGCCCCTTGCTTATTTCCTTGTGTGGTACCTCGTAACACAGGGATATTAATCCCTACTTCGAGTTCATTACAAGAGGTATTGTCTGGCGCATATTTATTTATTTACCTATAGGTATCGAACTGAAATTAATGATAAATACTTACTAGAGGTTAACCAGTACTATAAGCACTAATCATTATTCAATCGCTATTTTCTCATGTTTTGCCCCACCCAAGGTGCAGCTCTGCCAGCACTTGTAACGAGTGGTGTTCTTAACTGGCCGATTTATTTCTGCTGTCGGCAAGTGTAAAATTCAACTTAGAACCTTTTACTGCCCCATTGGGCCTGATAAACTGGCTTCGGACAATGAAACTTATGGTTGCGGAAACTCCGGTTTGATTTTTAGCGGGAACTTTTCTTTTAATCAATACTGAATATTGACAAGCATTTTCTTTTGATAACAGTCAAATTATAGTTTTTTTATTCAGTTCTTCAAATAAACAATAATTTGTTCTGAGCGCTATGTATGCGAAGAGTACTGTAAAAAACTACGGTCTCAGTATAGAAGTGTTATTAGTCACTTCAAACTGATCAAACCAAACTGACAGACAAAACATCAAAAAGTTAAAAAATGAATTCTGTATTTTTTAACTAAGCTAAAAATACTCACTTCATAATAACAAATCACATTAAAAAAAAAGCGACAAGTTGTCAATAAATAGATGGTCTTATTAATAAGGGTAAACCATTTATGAACACGAGTTCAAGAATTTAGAAACTATGGAAACATTAAACATCTCCATAATAATCACTCTACCAAAGTACACTGGTCTCCTACCAAATAATTCCCATTCACTCTTACCAAGTCATCAGATTTTTCACGAGGCCAAACAGTACCGCCCACACTTAGGAAAATTTATGACAGCGCCATCTATTGATCGTTAGTATCGATAAAGCGAGTGGCGATTCGACAGCAACTCACGCGATCGCGCCAAGATTGCGACCGTAAAAAGTTAATAGGCGTTCCAATTTATGTCACTTTTACGTTCCGTTCGACGGCATGCAGTTTGTAATTTTGCCGCGAAATCTTTATGTCGAATGTAATGGAAAACTCCCCTAACAGGCTGTATTAAGTTTCGTAACTTGAAAACTTATAAATGGAACGGGAAACTCGTATTACCGGGTAATTGCGTGGTAAGGTTTTGAGGATCAACAATAATTCTAATGTAGACGTAGACAATATTATTATTTGTCTTTAAGTTGATGTAGTTAAGTCACATGAGTTAGGGACATAATAGCAAATAAGGACGGATTACACTGAGTGGTCAAGTACTGCTTTTTGTGCTGGCAATTCTGTCTTTTCATAAAATAAACCCATAGGAGGAAATCTGATTGCACCTGCTGAGAAGACGAGGGTCTAAATTACCGTTGCAAGCAGCCTAAATAGCAACTTTTTGATTAAATAATTAATATATTAGTACAGTAAAAATTAAAAAGATAAATTATTTAATCGTTCTGAATAATTTTTTATCAAAATCAAAAAAAAAAAAAAACTTTTTGATGGCTTTAAGTAAAACAATGCGATTAAAGCAATAATTTCATACACTTTTCGCTCCTGTGTATGGAAATCAACAAATAAATAAATTATGTATATACTCAAAGGGTAATAAATAAGTCTATGCGATAGCCAACTGTGAAAGTGTTTGTAACCGCAGCAAGTATTTCCTTCTTTACGTCCTAAATGCGGTTTATATGCTTCGATTTCACACTAAAAAGTCCTGCTTTAATATCGGCAATGTACCCGTGGCTATTACAGTCGCAAAGAGCCGGTCTCGTCCCGGCCTGGGGCAAATAAAGCAAATACTAACGAAGGTACAGAGAACACACTATAAAGCGAAAAGTTATGTAGTGTTTTTAAACACTAATGAAGGTACATCGATGATATCTTTTAAAAAGAAGAACCTAGCGCAAGTAGTGCGTAATCTTGAATTTGGTGGTGCTAAGTAAAAATATGTTTGTGCAAATAAGTCTCAACACTCTTAAGCTATCGATTTTTCGATAACTTGCATTACGGAGTTGTTTGTGTCTTAAACTCATTCTAACAAAAAGTAAGTCCGATGATAACCAAATAACACTGAAATTTTCAGACAATAGACTGAACCTTCTGCAACTAGGTTTGTGCCATTACTAGTCTTTGATCTCTGTAATAAAAATATCAAAAAGCCCCGCGGTCACCATGGCTAGTGTTATGGGGACTATACCGCCCACTATGTCGTAAATAACTGCTGTAATAGTGCGATTGTGCTGGTCGCTGAAAATTTTTGAGAAGCAGTCTCGACTTTTTATGTGCTTCCAAATTTTATTGCAAAAACAAAGTCTTTTCTTTTTTCAGAATTATATGGTAGTCCGACTAAAATGTATTTTCAAACTGAAAAAATACAAATTACAAAGGCACTATTTATTTGTCACCTTTAAAATCGTGCAGACACACAATGCAGGGGCTTAATACAATCGCTTATATCCAGTCGAGTTAGTTCCCTGAACTAAGTGCAGCGAGCAATTTCGTCATTTGTTAGTACCACCAGGTAACCGCTGACTGGCTGGAAATGAAAGATCATATTTCGAAATTGCTCCCTACGCTCAGTTTCGGGATTGAACTTGAGCTTTAAGGGTTCAGCTACATTTGGCATCGCACTTTCCTATGCTTCACGCAGCAGAACCGACCAGGCGTTTGCATTCTGTTCTCTTTCTCGCTCTAGTAAATGAGAGTTCTGAGTGATAGAAAAGGATAGAAGGATAGAAGCATAGGAAAGTGCGATGCGGTGCGGCCAAATGTTGCTCAACCCTATAGGACTGTATTAAGGCTACAGTACAATAGGTGATAATAATATAAGCTCACCCATCCTTATGGCATTTGTATCAATCACGCTCGTGTTCTGTAAAAAAACTTAAAAAACACCGACTGATATTCACCAATAAGTCTTTTGCGAACAAACTTCAAAATCAACCAACAGAATTAAAAATTCAAATAAATAACCTAACATTACGAACTATGCCCAGATTAATAACTAAGTTGACAAATGCAAACTACCGGCTCATTTGTTTCCACTTGAATGGTGTTGACATTCGTGGCTCCTTGTCATTAACCCCGCATAAGGCCGTGTCCACACCACTTTTCACCGTCAAAACTTCACACTGGTCATCATTAACTATTCTGAAACAAGGCAAAATTCCGCGCTCGGATATAATAATGTTACCACCTAAATGACCGCGGAGTAGCTAGGGGAGTCAGACGTTGGGGTTCCGTTTCAATAAAGTGTTTCTTTACCAAATTTCTTTGCTAAAAAGTGATTTAATAATCAAATAAAAAAATCCTAAAGAGAACCTGATTCTAAGGTAGAACAAACTATTTATCCTTTTTTAGATAGTAGAAGGACCAACAGGGATTTCAAAAAATGTTGTTGCTCTCAAGTGAATTAAGGAATAGCACAACTTGAAAAAAAATTATGAATTCACACATCCTCTATTTCAATGACATTGAGACAGAAAATAATGGGATAAGGAAATAGGTACTGGAATAATGGTAATGGTATAGGAGAGAAGGGGAATTTAAAGGCATATCACCTATGTCTAACATTGCTGCGACTCATTAGTATGATATATATATATGCGCCAGACAACACACCTCTTGTAATGGTCTCGAAGTAGGGATTAATATCCCTGTGTCACGAGGTACCACACAAGGAAATCAGCCAGGGGCGTCTCCCAGCACACCCAGACCCGAGTCAATTCAGAAAAGATCGTTTCCTGAATTGACCCGACCGGGAATCGACGGGACACTACGGAAATCGAGGCGAGAAACCGTGCTACAGCGCACTACGCTAATCGTGTCGTCGATGTAGTGGGGGGTGTAGTATGATGATGAGATAATTATTCTTTCAGTTTTGCATGTGCAATTGGGTAGAACAGGAATAGTTTATGCCTAACTTGAAGTTAAAAAATGGTCTGTAAATAAACGCAGAAGTACTTTTTACACAAAATGAAAGTTTCAATAAAAAAAATACGGAACTCCCCATACCTGTTTCATCTCTGGCTTATCCATTTTTTCCCTAACTGCACCGTTGCGTGAGTTCAAAACATTAATCGGTTCAACGCCAACTGCGCATTTCACGCCGATTTATTTGACCCCACCATCCCCATTTCGAGCTGCAATGCAGGCTAGTATATTATCTGATAATCGTTGCTAATTGTATGCTTTCTATTATCACGAGAGTCCTTCATAAAGATAATGAAGGCAAGTTTCTAAATTCATTAACTAGCAAAAAAAGTAGTTAGTTTCTAAATGATTGTCGACCCATTTCATTGTGTGATAGAGGCGCAGTCTTTCTTTTTTACCGTAACAAAGAATTTTTCTTGCTTTCTTTATTTACCTTACGACAATGAAATAAAAGTTAATTTAATAAATTTGTCTTTTATTTCATACAAAAAAGCTAACAACGACGCAAACTCAAATGAAGATTTTCTCGGTACTTTTTATTTAGCAGGTTATTATTTCATCACAATCTCGCCTACTCGAAACGTGTAAATTATGAGGTATGATAGATGTCAGAGGTCCATTGCAAAATGGGTTTTATGTTGAAAGCATAAGGTGTCCATATGTGAATCACAACGTTGTTGGTGTGCATACACAATCAGGTGGTGTTTGATTTCAGAAGCATTCATGTCCCTGTAGTTTTGGAATCATAACGTTTGAAAAGTTTCTGTTCCGGTAAACTTTTAAATCGTAAACCTTAAAATTGCTCAAATGCTTTCATTTTCACTACTGCTTTTCAAATTCACTATAAATCCCCAGTTTAGTCAGACATTGTACTAAAAACAGATTGGAAACCAAATCAATACTTAAAACAATAAAAACACTGTATACGAGTATAATACTTAGGTAGCAAATTGCTTATAATCGTTCTCGCGTAGAAAATTGTAGTGCTCTTTTATAATAATATTTATATCTTCGGTAGTAGAGTAGGTGACTATCGTCCTTATGTCGCCAAGTTTCCGTAGGACTTGTCTAATTTTCTCGCAAAAAGTCGGCCAACTGTTGTCTAGCGCTTGCGAGGACGCCAAATCTGTTTTGAATCTGACTGTGTTTATTATTACAGGCTATTGACCCCATTGGTGGTGGTTGTTCTAAATTGTTTCTTAATTTGAATATAAATATGCTATACATACAGGGTTTCTGCGGCTACTAAAGATTTGAGTTCACGAACATCTACATAATTATTAATGTAATTAAATGAAAAAAGTGCAGATTCTTTTGAATAAATTTGAGAGTTGTAGACTCAATGCCCATTCTCTACCAGATAATCACAAAGTTTAACAGAGCACATAGGACAATTTAGGCTGTGATGTGAAACGTACAGAAATTGGTGCAAGAAAAGACTTACAAGAAATTTAATTTAATTTTATACTTGCATAGATCAAGTTCATATTACATCTACAATTATTAAATCTAGTGTACCTAAATGTTTTCGTTTGTTTCAGTCACTTTGTTAATTACATTTCGCAAGTCACCTACATACTTAATACACCCAGCTGCATATTACTACACACACAGCGGCTTCTGTTCCACTTTAACTATTAAAGGCATGGTTTTAATCGTTTCAGTATCTCGTTCGAGCGTAAAACCACAAAGTTGCGGCTCTCAAAGACTAAGGAAGGTCTTAAGGCGAATACTCGTAAAAAACTTAAGACAATGTCTTTGATGGCACTCCGGTATCTGTAGCGAGGTACTTCGCTATTACAAGGGTTGTACAAAAACAACTTGATGATTTCGATTATAGGTAAAATCGAATTGATACTCAAGGTTAGGATATAAAAGGACATTACCGGGCGCGGTTGCAGTTTCTCGCCTTGACTAACGTAGTGTCCCGGGATCGGATCCCGGTCGAGTCAATACAGGACCTTTTCTGAATTGGCTTGTGTCTGAGTGTGCTGGGACGCCCCTGGCTTAGTTCCTTGTTTGGTAAGCGACAGCAGTATTTTTTTTTGTTATTAATTTCCAGTTGCAGCACCACCTGTATTATGCTGTACCAACACACACACGCACACACACACACACACAGTCACACTACACATTCGGTACCGTATCTATTGTCTATTTATTGTATTACAATTATTACACTACACAATATATTGAATCACACACCATTTATTTTTATCTATACTATAGTATTTATGATTCTTATATGTATATGCACACACGTATGTCCGCCACAAATGTCCGTGCGTCATCTCAGTCTGGGCCTACTGAAAATCAGCGCCTGGGCCCATAAAGCCCAGGCTATATGCTGAGTGAGGTCCATTTGTCTTTTTGGGCATCGGGACACCGCTGTCTGATGGTATGATCTTTTTTTTCCTGTTACCTATATGTTTTGTTGTTAATGCCTACTTCTTTTGTGTTTACTTTCTGAATGTAACGATGTCCATAAAGTTAATAAATGTTTTTCTATTTCTATTTCTATTTTCTATTTTAACAATTTAATACCTTGTCATATTAACTTAGTTCAGGTTGTCATAATTTATGAATAATTATAACAAAGTACTAAGTTGCTCACTTACTTCCGTTGCTGACCGTACAATCTCACCGTATTCGGGTCTGATGTCTTTATATAAAAATTACCGGATATATTTATTGTGTACTAAATAAGACACCTGCAAGAATGGCTGACACGGCATCCATCTCCCGGCCGTGTTGTCGGTTTATTATGACAGATGGCGTTTTAATTAGAAATAGCTGCCCAAATAGGAGTCTGAGTTTCCTTGTTACGTACGCAATGTAATGGTCTACCGTAATATTGTGGGTATTTTTTCTGGGCTTACTTCGGTTAATATTGATTCATTATATGATCCGTTTAGGGTGGTAATTATGAACTACATTTTAGCTGATATACCTACTTATGATTATCAGTGTCTGACACCCCTGTACCATATTATTTTTATAGCTTTTTACAGTCAAGACATAATAGACTCTGCTCTTCTACTATTGACCTGTCAGACGGACTATTATGACAGGCTCGGTTGGTAGAGCGTGTCTAATCAGAAATGACGCGCCGCATCAAGTGAAGACAAAACGTAAAGACATACCTTTTAAATATACAACACGACACAAAAACAAATTAATAGTTCCAAGTTCCAGGCTTCAATTAACATCTATAATAGTACATTCCATTATTCGATTAAAGTTTATAACAAATCACCAGAATCCATGATAAGTGAAAACAAATACTTACCCCACATTCATAAACAAATTGAAGAAATATCTACTTACTAAATGTTATTTTAGTATAATCATCATTCGTGCGGTCTATCCCAGTTGTGAACCAACACTGGTGTGTGGGGTCCCAGGGTCTGCCTTTCTTATTTTCTTTTCCCACTTCACGCGGTCTTGTGCATCCATAATGGTGAGTTTGTTGTATTATTATAGTATAAATGAATATTTAAATCTTTAATTTTCAAATTTGTAAACTTATCTTTTTTTTTTTATATTGCCCGTCAAGATGAAATCACTCCACCTGATGGAAAGCGGTCGTGAGGTCCAGATATGAGGCTGACAAGCCCAGTCATTCAAACGAATCACTAGGCTGGCCATTCTCACCTTGAAGGCCTGCAGAAATGCCTTTTCACGCCCCGCTTGAAGAACCCGGGACTATAAGAGGAAGGAAACACATGTGCTGGAAGAGCGTTCCACGTCTGGATGGTACGACAAAGAAACGAGTCACCGAACCTTTTAGTTCGGGCCAACAAATGTTGAATTGTGTGTGGGTGACGCCGTAGTCCAGCACGCGTGGTACGGGAGTGGAAAGGTGAGGGTGGGATAAGCTGGAATAACTCGTCAGAGCATTCCCCATTGTAGATTCTCTTTTACTGAAGCGTTTCCTCTCTTTCATACAAGAGTTTCCTCTCTTTCATTACCTTTTTGCGTGCCCGACATGGTCATGTATTATACTATTATTTACCATCTTCTGTACATTGCTTGGCTTGCAATTGAAAAATCCGATAACACACTTACCCCGACCTGGGAAGTAAAGGCGTACACGAGGGTATTTAACTTTTTTTTATGTCTAATAGGGAGCAAACAAGCTGGAAGGTCACCTGATGGAAAGTGATCACCTCCGTCCACTGCAACACCTGTCACTGATGCGTTCAAGAAGAGAGCGTATTCCCAGGCAAGCAGCCTTTTAAATGGGAATACGCTCTCTTCTTGAAGTCTCGGATGTCATATCCCTTTGGAAATACCGCCGCAGGAAGATCACCTTATTTGGCGAATGACAATTGGCGTGTTGTGTGGTGCATTTATGTGGTTAAAGAACTTCATTAATAATTTCTCCTTAAGAATTACAAACTCATTTACAGAGATACATTATTCTCTTATTTTACCATATTATGGTAACAATGAAATTATGTACATTCCGGCGAATGCTCTATGGATGTTTGGTGTGTTTAAGGGCAAAAGTAATAATAAGGATTACCTGATTATGCTCGGAGTCCCATTAGTACCTACTGCAGAGTTTGAGGTTTTTTACTTTTTTTATTGCGCCAGTCATGGTCTCGAAGTAGGGATAAATGTCCCTGTATTACAAGGTATCAGACAAGGAATTAAGCCAAGGCCCGAGTCAATTTAGAAAAGATCGTTTCCTGAATTGACTCGACCGGGAATCGAACCCGAGACGCTACGGAAATCAAGGCGAGAAACCGTGCTACACTGTGCGTACTACGCCAATCGTGTCGTGTCAACTTGTTCAAAAGATACCTGTAAAAGATGTCATTTAGGTACGAGTGTTTTAAGTCAACTTTTCCTCGCGTAGCGGAGATTTTGAGAGTTGCCTATGCAAAGGATGAAATTCGTCGTACCTTTTCCATCAGATCCGTGGCATCATGATCAAAGCATCGCTCCAGGGCCATACAGGCCGCGTACACTCGACAGGTTACGTAAGATATATTTTAGGTTATTATTCCCTTTTTTACGTGCATATCGTTTGTTCGCCACATTTTCATAAAAAGTCGCAATAATTTTTTTAGATATCATTCGATTTGATTTTTTTTCCTAATCAGAAAAATAACTTAACTATAGAGAGTGTAGTTGAGTTGCCATTCACGTGCCGTTATCGCTAATCGGGGCAAAGCAGAAAAGTTCAAATCATTTAGGTTCTACTCACAAATACTGCCTTTATTTCAATGACAAAGGCCTTGCGTTTCGTTCCGTTTGCCAGCTTCAAGTCCGCGACACCGAAGGGTTGAGGAACGCCGACTTAACCCGTGCGATGCCGCGGCCGCGCCACGTCGCGCATATATTAACGGGGCCAGATTAACCCGCGAACGTTTTGTACATTTCAGTTTATAACGCATTATTGCGCTCATGAATATTCCGAGCCGTTTATAAAGGTTAACCCGGTATTTATTGCTGTTTGTAAACGAAAAACACGACTTTGACGCGGCTTTTGTGACGATTAAAAAACATGGCGGCGGCTATCAATTCTCCGTTTGAACGTGGAACACGCGATTAATATTTATCGACGCAAAATTAATTTCAGGCTTTGTTGTTTTGATAAAATTTGCAAATGCCATACATTAAGAATTCACTAGATTGAAAAATTAGGGTGCAAACACATATTATATTAAAAATAAATATTTGTCTTCATTCATGCAGCACCAGTGGTATCTCTCGCGTGAACTCTACAAAACCCCTTTTCAAAGCCCTCTGAAATAACCTAATATAGCTCATTTGGGAAATCTCGGCAGTTATGTTAGGGCTATACTATTATTTGCGTTGAAATTTTTCCATGTCTTTTTCCACCAATTGGGCTTTCTCCCGCGTGAACTTCATTTTTATGACATGAGAACTAATTATTTCATACCTACAGCAATTAGGGATAATGTAGCTACTTAACAGTGACATATTTTTTGGAATCGGTTCGGTAGTTTCGGACATTACCTACATCAAACACCGTAAATAAACAATGAACTTGTTGAAACAGCAATTAACGAACCCGGGTAAGCACACACTGGAGTTATCGATAAATACGGACTCCCAAGATAAATGCCCTCTCAGCTAATAGGAGCTAAACACTCATAAATCAATACTTGCGAACCGGCATCATTACGTCGGATCAGCCCGTCGGATCAACCCGCCGACCGGGGTATGCCTGTTGCCAGATACAAAGAGAATTCTCATAATACCATTGAGTAGGTACTTACATAAGTCGCATATTATGTCCAAATAAAAATGTTAATTAGTATCTCAACCAGCTAAGGAAAGGGTTTTGCACTCAAGCTAAATTTTATGAATTTTACGCCCGAATCCAGAAATGATAGTCAAAGTTAAGCACGTGTCAGTGGATGTGAAAGGGACGGGTATACAGTTTTCGTTGTTTCCTCGACGATTGTCGTTTCTGGATTCGAGCGTAAGTATTTTATCCAATTAAAATGATTGATAAAAATAACAAAGGGTGGTAGAAACAGTCTTCAGAACCCTTAAAGTAAACGTCTTCTTATCTTGGGATCATTTAATAATACTTTCCTATATCTAAACTTAAAATTAAGTAGTTTTAATAGATTTTTCCTTAATTCTAATGTGAGTAACTCTAAGTCTTAAGTGATGCTAATGTTAGTTTTCAATTTCGAATCTTCGGATCATATGCCCAGTTAATAATATTCTGATTATAGCTAAAGTGCTTCCAGCTCATAATAACAGTTCCTAATAAAAATATGTTCAGGAGGTAATACAATATAGTAGGCTACCGTTGCGATTTGCTTTCCTGCTTGCAAAATCTTATTACAATTCCGTATTTTCCGGAAAATTAAAAATAAACAAATGCGACTACCCGGACCGGATAAACAAAATGAATAAAAAACTAGGCCAAAGCCACAACAAAACGGTAGCGACCGACGAAATCGTCAAGCGGCAGGGACACCGAATTCCTGGCACCTTGAAAAACTGCCCGTAGAATGGCGCTATTTTTTTCGACTTTCGCTGAAACCTTTAAAACTTTTTTGTTTTTCCTCTTTCCAAGCAATCTGTTTCTCACAGTTCACCGACGACCTACTGGCCGACTTTATGTATTTTTTATTCGCTTCATTTGAATAAAGAAGATTAATCATCATCTGTGTACGGTGTGTTTTAGTAATAGCTTTTTTGTTTTATTAATAGCTTTTGCTAACTATTTGAAATAAGAATAGCAATCCCTTACCCACGACTAAATGCAAAATGTCCATAAATCCAACTTGTGAATTTGAATGTTCAGAACAACAATAACAATTAGGAAAGAAATTAAAAACAATATTGATATACCATTTGTATTTCAGAAATTTGCTGGGTATTATACGTCTTTGTGTCAGCTGAACGTTGTAACGAAGGTTTAGAGAACTAAGACTAACAGACTAACCAGGACCGTAGATATTCCTGCTTTAATTTTTCATTCGCAACTGGTTGGTTTTGAATCGAACAAACGGAGTGCCTAAAACCTAACTTCAAACTATTTCCACTTTAAAATGATATGCCTAACAGTTCTCATTGTTCCGTGTCACGCATACTATTTCAAACTAAATAAAAAGAAAAAGAAATTGTAATGAACTATTAAAAAAGTATTGTGCTATTAACTTATCAAGTAATAAGTGGATATCATCATACGGCGAAAGTAGTTTAGAGCGAGTTGCAGAAAGAGATTCGATTTGAATGACTTCACCATCGCGTTTTGCGAACACGAAAATGTCAACATTTACGCACTCAGACCAATACAGTTGCGAATGAAAATTATAAGCAAAACCAGCGGATCACAGAAGAAGCAGAAAGCGCAGATAATCATGTGCGGGATATCCGAATAAAAGGCAGGCTACATCCGCAAACATCCGCTAATGTATTCGCTCCACGTCTAACGACACCCGGTAAAACCCGGTTAAGGTGAAGATATGCCCCGGCTAATCTCGCCACTTTGATTTATGACTGTCACATTCTTTGTTACGTAAGTGTTAATTTTGAGATGACAAAGCAATAATGAGATGATTTATTTTCTAGACAAAGATTTGGCGAAAAATTAGGTCATAATAAAATTGTGACAAATAGGATATCTATAGAAATACAGAATCATTCCAAGACGCCGACGATAAAATCACAATTTGATAAATAAATTGGTCAAATTTGGTGGTCGGTCTTAAAGATTGCGGCTCGTAGCCGTTTTATATATCTACTCAGCAACTTTTTGATGTTGATATCTTCTATAGCTAAGTTACAAGTTAACCAAGTTGATTATCACAAACCCTTTGAATGGTAGTCCCTTTCTTCTTCGAAAATTGTTAGTCCGAAATTCAAAATCCCTAACGCGTTTGCTATAATCATCACTATCCATAATGTTCGAATATACGAAATTTTATAATGCATAATTGTCTTTAATTCTAATGCTTTTGTGTCATAATATCGGGTGCTATAATAATTAGATATCTTAATTTTTCTTGCTATAAAGCCACATGTCCTAAGTGTTGAATTGTATAATGTATGTTAGTCAGTAGGTTAGGGTTATTTTATTTTATGACTAACCGGAAATCCTGCGAGTGTCAGTAGGTTAGGGTTATTTTTTTATGACCACCCGGAAATCCTGCGAGTGTCAGTAGCTGAGGGTTATTATTTTTTTGACCACCCGGAAATACTTCAGGTGTCAGTCGGGTGTCAGTATTTAGATTTTAGGGTTAGTTAAAATATGACACATTACGTTAGGACTTATTAATGTTATAGAAAAGTCTTTCATTTCTTTTAAACATTATGGATTGTAATATTTATAGCAAAAAATTTAGGACAAATTATATTTAGGGATTTTGATTTTAGGGCAAGTGATATTATGAGACATTGAGTTAGGGCTGTTTATCATTCGGACAAATGATGATTAGGTCACAAAACATTATGGCATGTCAGATTATGGATAAAAATTTTATAAGACAAAATAGAGAACCCCTTTGAATACAATCCCACCTTTTTTATCGAGGAAAAATGCTTTACGCACAATCCCACCGCCCGGGGGCGCGGTGAAGGAATGTGGGAATCCCCGCCGGTGAAGCTGGCGGTATACCCACTAAAAGAACCTGGGTGTATCTCCACTTTGCTTTAGCGGGACGAAGTGGGATTCCCTTAGGATTTCGGCCACATCGTCCCGAACGGTCAGCCCAGCCACTGCCGGGCCTCCTCACGCCACGGGCGGTATCCTGATATACGACAGAAACTCCTCAAACAGGGACACCGTGCAATGTGGGTGAGACCCCCCGGGCTCACCCGCTGGAGTACTAGGAAACTGGGAGAAGATGGGCGAACCGTCTTCTCCGGGCTCCAAGCCGTCTGCGTCGGAGAGGGGCCGCCAGTAGGGCTTCCAAATACCGGATATTTTCAATACCGGTATCAATACCGGTTTTTTTTTCGAATCCGGTATTAATACCGGTATTACGGTATTGAGGTGAAAATTTAAAATTATTATTCTAAAATGCTTTTTCTGAAAAATTAAGCTAAAATAGTAATAGATTTCATTGAAAATGAACTTTTATAAATATATAAAGCATAATAAAATTATATCGATTTCAGTGATTTTTTTATGCGTTTATGATTTTTACAAGTTAAAAAGTAGGTAAATTTAAAAATTTAAACTATGTTACCTTTTTAAAATTGTCACTGAACTATTAGTTTTTTTTTAATGTGCAAGCTCTTTTTAAGAAACTGACACCGGAATCACCAAATAGTGTAAGAATAAACTCGCACAACATCTAATATTGACATCTGCTTTTAGGCTATAATATCGTAATTGCAAACCCCTTACGGTAACCAACTCAATTTAGTTTTGCTTTAGACTACTAAAATTTTTATACTAAAACTGAAAAAAATATCGTAAGTATCATGAAGGTATATGAAATAATATGACATGTTATGTTGTGTGTTATTGTAAACGACACTTAAAAACGCGTATGAACTCAAACTCAAATAACTTTATTCAAATACACCTTCACAGTAAGTACTTTCAAATCGTCAAATTTAAAGTAAGATATACTAAATAATAGACATAATTATTATAATAATATAGATATATGAATACACAGTATACAGACATAATGCGATTTTACCACCGCGTCGGAGTTGTTTCTTGCTGAGAAGACCCGGCGAGAAACTCAGCAGTTACTCTTTTAAACTTGTTTTGGGTTTATGATTTTACCAGTGCAAACAAATAGTATTTAGAACCGTATTCCTATAATATATTTTTGTTCATGATAATATACTTAAGTAAAAGCAATTACTAATAGCTTTATTTTATTCTGCTGCACAAAGTTTAACAGCTGAATTGATAACAGTACCCTCCAACTTTCTATGAAAATTTTAAAACAAAAGTAGTATTTTTACCTATCAAAATGTTTACTACTAACCAAAACACTATCAAAAATCGTAGTCATTAATTTTTTTCCTTACATATTGTTGGGGCAAAAAAAACACTTTTGAAAATTTGGTTGATTGTCAGATTTTTCAGCCGCACGACTCAAAATAAATCATTAGTTTTAAACCTTAATATATGAATTAAGGTTTATAATTATGATCGAGTATGGCCTATTCATTAAAAGGACAAATGCCACAAATAACGCATCTATACTAATATTATAAAGAGGAAAGATTTAACTGTTTGTAACAAATAGGCTCTGAAAGTACTATTTTAAAAATTCATTCACCAATATAAAGCTACATTATCAACCAGTGACATAGGCTATTTTTTTATTTATGCTTTATTTTGACGGGAGAAACAGCCGATAGACCAAAGCCGTGGACAAACAGCTAGTTGTAAAATAAAGTAAGATACAATTTTGTTGAATTTTAGTCGAATGTGAGGGTCGAAGGAACGCAATAACTGCGACTTTATTCATTTATTTCAGTAGATAAGGTAATCCCGTCCGTTAAACAACTATTTTTGGTAAAAAGTGTGCAGATTGGCCAAAAATAGGGGACATTTTGCAGTTTATTCGTGAGAATTCCAAGCATCGACACTTACGGTATTAAAACCGGTATTGGATTTCAATACCGGTATTGAGAAAAAGCCAAAAAATCGCCTAATACCGGTATTGAGCAATACCGGGATCCCGGTATTGGAAGCCCTGGCCGCCAGAGAAACAATCCACCTGGCGGTAAGTTCAAATGTGGTCTACTCCTGCCCAGTTAATGCCTTGGTATACATTCTTGTCTTGAAGTGACCCAACTGTTAATACTGTAAAATGGAACTAAACACAATGTTTAAAAAACAATATTCTAAAGAGTCAATGAATCCCTAAATTGTTCCCCAAATATTTTTTCATGGGTAAACATCACGAATTACAACTTGAGGAATAGCTTCTGTTGAAAATACCAACGTTGTAACCACTAATTATAATTCTGTCAAAAAATTAAATTACAATCGCTCAACCAGGAAGTAACCTCAATAAAAGTTTTAGCGAAGCCAAAACTGTTTGCTTTGATAAAAAAATCAGCCGTGCCTGCCGAGGAAAAGTTTTTTCCTTGTTAATTGCGCATTTTACAGATCGTTACGGTCCAACTGTTGAACTCCGGAGTGTTCCGTCTGATTTGCATTTGAGTCGAACACTGTCGTTTCTGATGGTTTTGGAGAACGCGGTGACATTTATAGCGTTCGTTTTTTTAAATATTTGGTTTTTTATGTCGTTTAATTGATGTATCTAACCAGTAGCGTGTGAACAAACATCTAGATTCTTAGAAATTTTCAAAAAGAAATGAATTTAATGATGTAAAAATAAATAAATTAATGTTGTTTCAAAATTAAAGCATGAAACATTTACAGTATTGCAAATTTACGTTCGGCCATACCACCCTAATAGATACGTCATGTTTGGGGCATTGAAAATTAACATGAAATGCCTCAGTCGTAAAATTCATTAAAAAAAAGAAAAAACTCGTGCTATACAAACTTAAATAATATATTCCTAAATCCCAGGTACGCTATATGTAGTTTGTCAGTTCCGGAATTGGGGTGAGGATAAATTCAAAGTTTTGATCGAAATCACATCGCTGACGGGAGCTTTCATAAATGAAAATATTGCCGAAGTTCTACTGGGGATTTTCTATTCGTTGATTTATTTCGTGAATACTAAAGTATTGCCCAATATTGTTTCTCTTGTAGTTTGTTTTAACAAATCTTTCTCAGTTGGATGTAAATTGGCTTTGTTGTTGTGACCTATTTTGGAACTAGAGAGGTGAGTAACGTGGGGGATAATATTTGTTCAAATTTATTGCAAAAGCATTAATGTAACAAGCTGTAATTGTTCGTGCTTTTTAAGCTTTCTTCTGAATCATGATCAAATATCCTTTGTTATATAATTGCGACTCCCCTCAAAACAGCACGCATAACATTTAGGATTATGGAAAGTATGTCATGTACGTGCATTGAAGTTCATGAAAATGTTTTCGTAACTTAACTTACCTATCAAGAACGACACTTTATTGTGAAAAAAAATTAACGAAAAAGAACATCTTTAAAAAAAACCATTACAAAACAGATCATTTGCACTAAAAAGTAGAAAACAATTGCGTATTCTTCTAAAACTCATCGATACTATAATGTAGGTACAATTATTGATATTGTTGGAGTCGGTGTCAGCCAAGGAAACACACAATATACCTAGCAATATACATATCGTATTTATTAACATCTTACGTTTAAGAATGTATGTAGGTAGTGCAAACCTACATTGGCTGACAACGACTCCAAATTGTACATATATCGATAAGTTTTAGATCAATACGCAATTATTTTTTACTTTTTAGTGCAAATTGATCTGTTTTGGAATAGTTTTTTTTAAGTTGTTTTTTTTTGTTAAAACTTTTGTTTGTCTTGATTTTTTAGTGAATCGGTTCTTGTTCATTTTATACATCGAAAAAGTATAATTCATTTGCTCCTAAGAATTGTAGAGTTCCGTTACTTTGTCATGGATCCCATAAACAGAACCTAACCAAACTCTCATCAAAACTATCCTTAAAGTATATCCTTTCCATTAACAAACGAATCATTGAAATCGGTTGGCGTGATATTGAGTTATTCGTCCCATTTGTCGCGCATATGGTTTATCTAGATTTAAGACTTAAATGGTTTTCTCATGGCCACTGTCAGAACTGGACCAAATTGAATTGGGACCACACGGGAAGCACCAGCTCTTCAATAAAAAAAATATTATCACAATCGGTTCAACAGTCACTTGCCTCTGACTACCCCGTTTGGAATAAAGTCGTGATGGTATGTGGAATTCCGACGACTGATTGCTATATTCTTCAACGACATTCTCTTTTCACTACCGTTATGCACTCATTTAAATTACAAGAGGTGTGTTAACTGGCGCATATTTAAATATGCCGCGCATATAACATAGTAGCCATGAACAACATAAACAATAGTTTGTCATATTACATGAAGCGTGTGTTGCACCACCACGAACCAGACATTTGTATTTCGTACTTTTGTTGTCCTCTTATATATCTTATATGTTTTAGTTCCAATAACATCAACATCTCTGCTGAAAAGGGCAAAATGTAACAAGACAAAGAGGATATTCTGTGGCGGAGCAGTACGCTCCGAAAATGGCGGACATAAAGGGATTCATACAATGTTGATTGTAGCGTTGATTGAATCGACAGCCTCTTGGTGCCTTTAGTGTCCTATTCAATCTGGAGGTTAACTATTCCGAGTGTCTTTTACTATTACCATTTATGTTTTATAGTGAGGCACCAACCTAAAAACGTTTTCTTGTTCAACATACTCAGTGTTTGAAGATAAAGTTAAACGTTTACAAACAGTGTTGATTTTATGTCACAATGTGGTTTCTCATGATGCTACTTAATTATTAAGCTATGGAGATAGCTTTGTTCAGTCGACGATCTCTTAAAATTCAAATTAAGGAAATCTATGGAGAAGAAAAAGTCACTGATGAAAAGTATCTTAGTATGTAATTGAATGTAAGTGACAGTGTGCAATAATTGCTGACATCATTAGGACAGTAGTACCTACTAATTAGCCTGTGTACGATCCCACTGGTGGCTAAGGCCTCCATCATTGAAATCAAGTCATCGCTAATTCATTGGTATTGACTTAATCTCCACGCTTGCCAAATGCAGATTTGGGGCCACAAACCTGGGTTATGTTCCAATAACACACTCCGGAGGTCCTGGGTTCAAATTCCACGTCGGGCAGACTTGGGATTTGGATCTGGGGCCTCCGGATTTCAGGGCGAGCTGTTTATAATGTATACTACTACTGATTACTATACTTTGTACTGATTAATTGACAATAGGGTTAAGCCAGTACTAACTCAATATCGGTCGGCACTTAAGTACTCACGCACGAACCGTTGAGTGGTACTCGTGATTATGGCTGTCCATTCGTGTTGTAGACACTTCAGAGCACTGCAGCAACTACCTCCACTTCAAGTTATTGCACATAATAGGTATCAAATGCATGCATTATACTTGTATCAATCAAATACATTGATTTTAATAACGGCTTGCGCTGCGTATATAAAATGATTGCGAGTAACTCTACTCTTCACTAAGTTCAGCCACGTCCACAGATCAAAAATATACTTGGTTGACTAAGCCAATAATAATTCATTTGCTGATTAGAAAATATTTCACCCACTTGTAATATGCAATAGGACTTTTAATATATATATTAAAAAAATACAATGATAATGTGGATCGCACGCAACACCATTTGAGTTGTCTACAGAGACACAGATAGAAAAACTACCAAGTTTGTAGCCACCCAAAATATAAAACGACGTTGTGGTTGACTAGTAGAGAATTTAGTCATTTAGTCCGCCATTTGTACTTGGTTTTATTTGCATTCAATTAAAAGTAAATAAATAAAATAAAACGACGTTGAGCGAAGGTTGGAGTAATACCTGTGGGAGCGAGACTTAACATTAAGCCAATTGAATAAAAAATGCCCAAACCGTAATAGGTAAACAAAGCACGATCATTAGCCAATTAGTATTTAGTAGGAACTCGACGAAACTTCCGAGTTATGAAACACCATCCAAATAACGAAACTACGTGAAGTTGGTGGAACCGAACGAATAATGGGCCAACAAAGAAGTTTTAATGGCCGCCGTCAAAGTCAGGATTCGGCCGATTGAATTTAAAGGGCAACTTAGAACTTTGCGTATTTGAGATCCCTCTAAGCAACATTATGCTTTTGGGTAATAATTTTAAAAACGATAATAGGGCAAGATATTGCAGCTCTTTCAGGGAAATAGATTTGTTTCCTTTATTTTATTAATGAAGCACATGAAACTCCATTAGAAGATTCAGAAGGGCAAGGATTCATAAAAACATGGCCAGTCATTTTTTAATGTTTAATGAAAAAAGAATAACTAAATCAGACAACTTTTCAAAAAGGGATCAGGGGACAACGAAACGTCGATCTTGTGTACTTTTGATAGGTAATTTCGGTCCTAGTTTCAGTTGTCTCTATCGCACTTTGCGGGGGGCTTGAGGTTAGCAACAGACAGCAATGGATTTCACAAAAACCTTTTTTTCAATTCTCTCGCCTGTGCCACAAAATAAAGAGTTTACAGAAGGACCGCTTTCGTCTTTTTTCCTAAACTTGTCTGTTCGCCTAGAGTTGCTACTATACTTATTCGCCCGATAAGCCCGATCAGACAGAACCCGCCGAAAATATAATACTTGATGTAAGTACTTAAAAATTGCACCATGTTCGACAAAAACAATAATGAAAAAAGGGGCCAAGTTCAATTAAAAAAAGTTGAGACGGGTGAATAGTGCTAGATTTATAGCCTCACGTTAAACAAACATTTCGTTCATGAACTTAAAAATATAGTTTTTCAATAGATTCTATGACATTTATATAGTTTAAAGTCGTAATTAATGACCTCTACGAAATCAAATTATATTTATTTCATTTAGTTAATACTACTAGCAAGGGTACAAGCTTACTCGGCCCACAGAATAATATCAGATTTACACTCTTATATTATTGTAATGATTGAGTCACATTTGTACAGTCAGACATAAATACCAAAGTAAGTAAGAAGAAAGTGCTATTTTTCAATTATAATTACGTAGTATCACAAATTGTAGCATGCATAGTGTTCCTATATTTTTTTTATTTAACCGTAATTCAAATTAATAAAAAACTTACTTTAATGAACGCAGTGGTGCAGTGGTAGCGGCTAGTGGGAACTATGAGTGTGAACATGTTGTTTTCTTTTTAGTTTTAATACCAGATCATTAATCTTCACTTTAAAAAAACCTGTGAACTTTATAAAATGATTAGACTAACATCAGTGAATCAGTAGGTGATATGTTAAAAACTAGATGTCTGCCCAGCGGTTTGATACGCTGTTGCCCGTTCTCCCGTGGGAATGAGATGTTTCACCGCGGTAAAAACCAGCCGGTGTTCCTTAATCACGGAATGATTTTTTGCAATCGGTTCAGAAATTTTGGATCGACCGTCGATTGCTGATAGTGTAGTTAGTGCAGATGTAGACTTTATCAAAAAACTATTTATACTTAACAAAATTGTATAAAAACAAAGAGTGTGACAAAAATAAGAGTTATGGAAAGTTATATAATTAAAAAAATATTACATTAAAATAAATTACGTACAAATAATATCTCAATGTTTTTGACAGTGCGGCTGACCGCGACACTGAAACTCACTGACTTCGCCTGTAAACTCACGTCTCTGTGTGAGTGTGTAAAAAATGGCGTGTTTTTCTAAGCGGGCTATCAGTCAGAGCGCCGCGCATGTCTAATTTGTGCCTGTGCTGTGTCCTCTTAATGCATTTCTAGCCCCTTCAGTCTTAAACTTCACTCAAAATTAAGCAGCCACACATTCACATCAAATTAAAACACTCAACATTTAGCGTCAACGTTACAACTTGTTGAATGAGTTTATACAGTCGCATAACTTCAATTATATACTGCTGATTGGCTTGTTGGCTCGATGGGTCGGCGGTAATTTTGCCTCCCGAACCACGGGAAGTGGGTTTGATTTCCCCACTCAAGACAAAAATCATGTGACGAATTTAAGAAATTATTTAAACTCTTGCGAATTCATATTTAAATACTAATATGACACATTATAAGTTTGTTTTTGATGAAGTGAGCGTGCCGATACGAAACGTCAGCTAGCGTCTACTAACTAAGCTGTAGGTACCTATCCTACCTTAATACTATTTGTCGTCCCATCTAGATGTCCGCTCTTCCTGTCTGCCAGATCTCAAATGCCCCCGACTGCATAGGAAATTGGACCGGAAATTGGCCACGTGACGCGACCGGAGGTGACGTCATTGAGCGCTACTGAACTAGCCAATCTGAACGGATTCAATTATGTGTCCGGCGATTATCTGATTAATCGTTGAGTAACTAACACATGCTATTTTGTTGCAGGTACGCATTTCGGTTGGTTGGATCGTCACCTGTTGGTAAGAGTATCTTAAGATAGTAAGATCCTTTTCAGCGTGCTCATTATTGCACTTATGATTGAAAGTTAATGTGCGGTAGAAGAAATGTGTATGAATTGCTTCTTATTCACTGTAACTGCTGAGCTTACCATGTTCAGTATATTTTCCAATCATAGCGACTACAGTTACTTTTCAGTTACAGTTTTATAGTATACTTTCGGGGAAAATCTGACAGAACAAGAACTCATTGTTTGATTAACATTATCGGATTCTCCAGCAATGGAAAACACTGTCAAATACTTAAAGAATCCGGATAATACTGATAGGTTGTCCACTTACTTTTAGGATTAAAGCGTGTGACTAGTTAGGGTTCTGAGTGCTACTTACAATAACAGTCAACTTCCCTCAGATTTGCAAATTTCCACACACAACAAGTGTTTGTCATGTTGTTCCTTAATAAAAACGGTGTTCTCAGGTGGCAACTAAATGTTTCATGTTCAATTCCATAATCACTGCATCACAAAACGTTCCATATTCTTTCCAACTATGACTAATTTCGGCAAAATGCCGCAATTCAAGTCTGCCGAGATACCTCTGTAATAAACAAGACCATTGTGAATTCAAGGCACAGAATGTGCTTGAAAATTTTCAGCCATTTCTAGAAAATAGATTTCCTCTTTCGGCCCCTCGCAAGACAAATAACGGTGGATTTTGCACCGATTTGATGGGATTCACTTTGTTTGTGTTGCTCTTTTCAAGGTGTTGAGCACTGGACTGCTGGGAAACTATTTTATGGACACACCTTTTGTATACTGACGAGTGTTAGGGGAACGCCCGTGGAATAACACTTGTCGTTTGAAGGTTGCGATTTCAAATCTGTTGATTCCTTGAGCAAGATGCCTGTTTCTAGCATAGTTAGGTAGATTTGGGTTTCATTTATATTTCATTGAGCGTTACATAAGTTTTTTATTCATAAACAAAAGTAAAATACTGTCAATTCTAACTACGTAGAAACTTGTGTTGTTATGTTTAATATGGATTCAAATTGAAATAAGCAATGCTAAGATAATTCTAGGTATTCATAATTTGTAATGTTGCCCACGAATACTTTCTACCATCTTACTGCTGGCTTTTTGCAGTTTTACTTCTACACACTTAAATCTTGATCATGTTAAGATAACTGAAAAGACTGATTGTCAAATACAAAGCTTCGAAGAGGTCCTAATGTTTACTTCGCTGAAATTCTCTTCCATTCATATACGCTCTTATACTGAGTCAGATAAAGGCCTCAGTAAAAGCTTCCAAAGCGACATACGTTCGCACAAATTTAATAACTCCTCTTAGACCCTGAATCCGCCCCTGTCAGAACACGCGCGGTGTGAAGTGTCTTTAATGAAATAAGTGAGCGCCCTAATGGTGATTTCGGAGCCATTTTGAAAACGTAGTTCCGGGAAGTGTTTACATTGGAGAAAAGTTTTTTTCTGAGAAAGATGTGTGTTAAGTTGTATTTTATTTTCCTGTCACAATTTAGAGCCACAAAATGTGTTAGGACATACTTACTTAGTTGTTTTTTTTAATGAAAAGAAAACATGTGTGTAGATTGAATTTTGACCAAAGTTTTGTCATCGTTTTATAAATCAAACTCACTTAAACGTATACTTTTAACATTCTTTTAAAAATACTTAAACAGCTGACCCAAAATAATGCAACCGTCAACTATTATAATAACAGATAAATATTATTTATTATTACTTTGAAATTTGTATTCTTTATTTCCTCTCCTTTAATTTTGGTTGCCTACATTGTAACTTGTTGCTAGATTTATCAACTACTACCTATCTGAATACTTTTGAGTAAGGGGCGATGTGATTTCGGACGTCACATACAAGCCTTTAGGTATGTAGGACTTTTATTCTTCAGATCACATTAGCATTGCAGAACAATCGGGTTCACAAATTTACCAACTAACTCAAATAATGATAACAATTAATTTTTATTCCGCCTTTTCAGTCTAAAGGCACGTTTCAGTCTAATAATGACCATCGTCTCTTCGTTTTCGACTTTTGTCTGAATTTGCAAATTTTCTTATTGAACTTACTTGATGTCTTCCACTTTAAGCAATTTCCTGACTTGACACTAAAACATTCCCCATTCTTACGTTTTCTCTGAAATCTCAGTTCCACCGCCAATCCGTCATATCCCTCTCGGCTGGTTGGGCTTCGGATTCGGCAGTTCGGCCCAGCGGCAGTTCGGCCCAGCGGCAGTCCGGTCACGGATCACCGCTACATTACTCCTTTGTGCGATGTAGGCCGAATTTTCTACTCCGCTTGTCAAAGGAGTTCGTCAAGGATACAACGCCTAGAACGTTTGAATGACAACGTTGAATAACCGTTTGGCTTCTTGGTTGACTGAGAAAGAATTGTTGCCATTTATTTCTTGTATTATTGAGAAATTATAACCAAATTAAAGATTTAGGTGCCTGCCAGTGAACGGCGCTGCATTCGAGTCGTTAAGACTAGACGGAGGATGGTTTGATATGTGTATCGCAGTAGTTAGTGTGTGTGTGCCGCAGTAAGTACATCACTCGTCTTTAGCACCAGAACATGCAAAATTGTCATGTTATAAGTAGCTTTTGATTGCTACTAGTTTAATATTTATAAGTATGAATAAATTGAACACTCCATAAATTAGCTTTCACTGCTGTAAACTCAGATACTCATGCGGGTAGACGTGAAGTGAAGTCCACGAGATACGCTTGAGCTATGGTCGAGTGCACTTTAAGCAACTTTAACGGGTTTGAAGATACACATACTCGAAAATGCTATGCTCATTAGCATGATTAAAATGAGCATGCTACTAAGTAGTAATTGCTCAATAGTAGCATGATTACGAGCTAGTTAAGAGCATGTGCAACCGTAGCTTTTCTGATTCGCGTCAAAAATCTTAGAATCGCTATTAACCCTGCGATTAAAAGATTCACACCAAAGGGCTGCGTACGCGACACCATCGGACGCGCCAATAACGATGTTATCGCACTCGTAATAGGTGTTTTACTGCACCGAGTTGTAAAAATACGCCATTATTTTATGCTTTATACCCCCGTAAAGTTTATAATAAACGACCGACAGTAAAACCGTAGTAAAACTCTTCATATTGCGTGCTAGCCCTCAGGTAGGTTATGATTTCAGATCGATATGCCACTTTTGCATACTTGAAGTTGTGTATAATAAATATATCTGGGCGCACTAACATTGTTGCAGTTTGCATGTCATTGTACCCCCTATAGCCAACTACATGCTTGAGAACCTTAACCAAAAATAGTTTAAAAATTAATGAATGCATCAGTGTAGTCTAGAATCAGTTAAGAACCGAAATAACTCGTAATTTAATTAGGTAAGTCCAACTCAGAGAAACAGTTTAGGTATACGTCGAATTTCCCTGGACTGGCATTCGGAAAATTGAACAAAATCATTGGATATTTACATCTAGAAGTTTCTGGTTCCTTCATTGTTCCGGTTATTTTATCAAAAAGAAAACCATTTTTTTGGAACTACATAATATAGATGGTTTCTCAATTTCAAGTATTTCTTTATTTATTTCAACTTCACTCAAGCTAACCCTGTATATATGTAATTCATCAGTATTCACAGTATTTCCAAAAGTGGCACTGCGGATGCTAAATAAATAATCACACGGGAACTAATGTGTCGTGTGTAATATCGGCATAGGGCGTTAAAATGCAAACCTAAAGCCGTGGTTGTGGGAGCGCTGGGCGTGGTCACGACTGAACAACTTCAACTATCAAAAAAAATAGATTTGTTCAAATAATTACCTTTGGTAAATAATCAGATTTCAAGTATTTGCAATTTACTCGAAATTTAATGAGTGTGGCCATTAAAGTAACTTGTACTAACACCCAGAACAATCTTACATGTTGCAAATATTCGCATTCGTTCTGTTGATGGATGTGAAATGGAATGGTCAGAGTTTATCAGATATTTTTAACGGGTCGCCAAACATACATAAATATAGGACTCTCTAGCTTTTTAAGATTGTCCGCTTGAAAGTTATTTTTTATATTGTTAAACGCTCCGCGCTTAGATCCGCTAATACGTTGTCACAGCCTACCCAACACGTTTGAAGTATAAATCTGCGCGCATTAATACGTCCTGCGTCGGCCATGTTTTACAATATTCAACGTTTTATTATGGATCTTACAACTACTAAAGCTCTGAAACTAAATTAGAGCTAAAACGTTGCTAATTATTGTGATAAAAGCGTCAATATGAAAAATAAAAGCACTTCTCTTTATTTTTTTTAGAAATTTCAAAGACCTTTCTTTTTTTTCAAAGTTGAGAAATCGCACCCTCTGAAGATCGAATTTTTGTCGTATCGAAAAACAGAATTAATCCAGCGACAAAACACTTTGAAGATGTCCTGTCAAACGCTCCCCTTTTCGAAGGCATATTTTTGTTATCATCATTCAAAATGAACCCAATCATAACATCAAAGAAGTTTGGGGCGACCTACCCTCTGTCTTGGAAATCAAGTTTGTTAAAAATTTATCTCATCTCCGACATGGATCAACGTCCATAAATCTTATCTTGTAATGGATATAGTTTAAAATTGCTCGGATTGATGGTTAAATTTTAGTAAATTGATCGTGCTAAGGCGTTCCGTCAGTTTGTTTCAACATTTTGTCAGTTGCTTTAAAGATGACTTGTTTAATAGCAACTGCAATTTGGCTATTAAAGTCTTTTTGAACTGGATGTCTACCAATCGAGGCCCGAGTCAGTTAAAAGATGGCTCATGTATTTCCTCATCCATATGACATGTGTGAAGAGTGCTTGAAGAGGTATCTTGAGGGCTGCCAAGTGTAATTCTTCAACCAGTGGTCTTCACATGGACGCCTTTATACACATCAGACGCAAAATTCAACATAAAAGTCAAGTTTGTGAAACTTTCTAAACTGAATTTTTTCTTACTCTCTTTTAGATGTTTCCGTCACGTAAACGGTGATAGCTGAGTTCAGAAATTTTAATGCCATTTTAGTTCCATTTCTAATCACTAAAGGCGCTTTACCGAAATGCCATATGATAACGTCAACGCTGACGCTGGTGACTGTGCTAGGGATACTGAACAGAGGATGGAAATAATATCTCCTAAATTCTTGTAGCAGTTGCAAGTATAGAAGAATTTTAAACAATTTGAAAAATAATAAGTAGCTATGAATATTATAAAAAAAACATTACTATCAAGTTTTCGCTACAATTTAAATATTGGCTAATTCACTATGTTCGCCAAATGCACAAATGATTGCTAACTAGGCTAAAATATCCAAAACACATTATACCCGTTGGGAATTGAACCCAGAACCCCGAACTTCGAGCATTCATACCACTCCGCCTTAATTAATGATTCGAGTTTAATTCCGAAAGCGAAATGTATCTCGTGTGTGTTATTAATAAATCATTAGCGTTGTCCGTCTGTCCCTGTGTACACCTCTCATTAAACATTCATCAGTAAGGCCACTGTCCATGGAGGCCATGCTGTAGAGACAGGTATTCGTATGTACTTAGTTCTTTATAAAAGAGTGGTAACAGATCTCGGTTTATATCATGTCTGGCACCACCCGCATTTGGCAAGAGTGCTGTTTCAAGACAATACATTCTGTTGATTGATTGAGATTCCTTTGATGGAGGCAATTGCCCAGCAGTAGGACACAGGCTAGTACTTACTTTCTTAATATGTGACCATCATAATACGCTTGTTGTTACTACGTCCGCTTGCTGCTTACATACAAACATGTTGCACTAAACATTGATAAATTGTTGCACCATGCACCAATTTCTGTATAAGCTTCAAGTGGAAGTTTAAAAAGCGTGTTATGACCGCGACATACATACATATAATGTATACAAGCTGCCTCGGCAGACTTCGTTTAATTACACGTCGCGGCGTCGGTAAAGCAGCACATCTCGCCCGCGTTTCTCCGACTTAATTTACATATACTATTATTTTTCACTGAAAGTTTTGTTCAATCATTATAAAATATAGCCTACGTCACTCCCTGATGTAGCTTCAGATTGGTGAAATAATTTTTAAAATCGTTTCTGTAGTTTCGGAGCCTATTCAATACAAACAAACAAACAAATCAAATATTTCCTTTTTATAATATTAGTTAGACATACCATCACGACTTTATCCCAAACAGGGTAGTCAAAGGCAAGTAACTGTTGCCGTCATGGTGAAATCAGAAGCCCATTTTTCGCCAAGTTAGTTAAACGCTGTAGGCTCAATTTATGTTATGCCAATAGGTCGGTCTATACAGCTATGCAAGGTGGACAGTAGGGCTTAGTTACATCTGACCGAACCCATGCAACTCAACCTCCACCCTTCACAGTTCTTAAATAATAACTTGTTTTAGAGCAAACTGTATGGGTAACGGAGTTATAGTTTAATGTAAATTTTATACCAGACACCTGACCAGTATTTTGGTTCGTGGCTGTTTTATTTGTGTGAACTTTTTTTTTATTAGATAATTCAAGTATGTATTTATTTATTAGTCTCCGACACCCATTAGCAGAACTAACCACAGCTTTAGTGACTTTGGGTCTTGTATTGCACAGATTTTTTTAAAGTAAAGACAAAGAAAAACCGAAAAAAAAGTCAGTGCTCTGTAAAATACAATACCCTTAAGAACCGTGAAATGCAATACGCTTAGAAAACTTCAGGCTTTAGTCTTTAACGATACGGTACGGTTGCTCGTTACTAAACATGACCTGACAGTAACTAAATACCGGATATTCTGAGGAAAATAATTCAGGATAATATTCCAATAAACCTTAGTTTCAAATCTGGACGTCAAAACTTGAGTATAAGTCATTTATCACTTACGATTAAGATGAAAAAAGCCACGTAACTAGTACATTTTCTTATTCAGCACTAACCATAGCTACTATATTTGAATCTAAGAAGAGAAATACTAAAAAAATACATGATCCTGCCAATCGCTTTAAAGATCGGAGGTTCGATTCCCACTCAGGATAAAAAGTCATGCAGATGTACATTTGTGTTCAGTACGTCTACCACGAGTTGCCACTTTAAATTTACATTATCGTTCGCGTTAAATTTTGTATTGGGATTTGACATGACATGACAATTTCAAATCCCAATACAATTTTTTACGCGAACGTTAACTTAAATTTAAAGTAGCTCGTGGTAGACTTACTGTACGAGTTTGTTTGTTTATTTCTGACATCCATTGTACAGGGTCTGTGGTCTGGTGATCTCGTTGTATGATGTTCTCAAAGTTAAAATTCTACTGTCCTAGAAAGTCAACATGATGTTCTAAAGTGGACTTAACATTTTTTAGCACTTATTTTAGCAAATGGCCCCAAAGGGCAATATTACATGTCAAAGACCATAAGTCTCCCCCAAGGCGATCGTGAAGCAAATTGCGGTGATTTTGGTGGCGATTTTTTCTTTATGTCCGTGAATGGACCAGAAGGGACATTCTCGAGAGCCCGTATTTCATTTTGTGTCCGAACGAATATTGGCATTCGATGCGGACGGGTGAAATTGACCCTTAATCACCCAGGGCTGACTAAATCACTGTAAGTTTAGTTTGACGACACGATTGGCGCAGTGCACTGTAGCGCGATTTCTCACCTGCGAGAGAAATTGCGCGTCACGTGAGAAATCGCGCGTAATGTTCCGGGTTAGATTCCCAGTTGGGTCAATTGAAAAACGATATTTTCTAAATCGGCCTGGGTCTGGGTGTGCTGGGAGACGCCCTTGGCTTAACTCCCTGTCTGGTACCTTGTAACACAAGGATATTTCAATCCTTATTTCGAGGCCCTCTATTTATTATTGAGGTTATTATTAAATCCCTGTTACTACTCACTCGAATATTTACAAGCGATTTTTATTACTATTTTTACTTTTGGCTATTGTATTGACTTCTGCAGAACGTTCGTATCTGCCGATATATTTTTCATTCCATTTTATTAACAAGAAAAACAATTTCTTAGTTAATCTACTGACGTTGCAGGGCTGCTATATAGAGGCTTACATGCGAGCAAAACTGTATCCTAATTAATTTTCACTTTTAGTGGACGTACATATCCCTACCATGTGGACGGTGTTAGAATCACCACCTTCCCCTTTGGAATAAAATGCGCTTAGCGAAGTTTAGACAACCGCTGTAACTCAAGGTAGTGTAACTCGTTCTCCTTAAATTAACAAACTACAATAATTTTGTAAAAAAAATATCTCGCTTTTAGCGTTTAATTGTACATGGAGTATTTTGTCTGCAGTAATTATTTGATTTTACGTTTGTTAAATCTTTGTAAGTGAATATCATATACAGTTAAATAAATAAATAAATAAATATCCCTGGACATTATTCCACACAGCGCCATCTAGCCCCAAAGTAAGCTAATTAAAGCTTGTGTTATGGGATACTAGACAACGGATAAACATACTTAAATACATTTTCTTTTGTAAATCCATACTTATTATACATAGGAGACACCCAGACCAGTACAAACATACATGTTCATGCACACAAATGTTTGTAATGTGCGGGGATCGAACCCGCGACCTCTGGTGTAGTAGCCAACTTCTTAACCATTACACCAAGTCGGTCGTCAAACAGGTATTAAGACTAGCTTTCCATCAAGTGTTTTGTCCGCGTGTACTTTTCCTTCAGATAAAATATATCCTGATATATAGCCTATGCTACTCGCTAATAATGTAGCAATATATTGGTGAATGAATTATTAAAATCCAGTGTTTTAAGTTTAACCAAACAAGAATAATTTTTTCTTGGTATTAATTAGTATAGATAATGTAGCTAACCGAGTAGACAACCCTATTATAGGCTGTTTAAAAATAGCTGCTATTCATATTGTTGTTAGCCGTTCCGCGAGTATCCCGAGTCTTTGAAGTCGATCGAAGTATCTCGTTTTGGCGACGTCAAACTCCCTGATGACTATGCAAATTTGCTATTGGCTGACGTTGTTTCGTTTCGTTTTTAATGCTAAAGAAAAAATATATATTACACGGTGAAACGAATTAGGTTTACCTTGTCTCGCCGTGGGCAAGTGGTGAAAGCAATCGTTCTGTTGATGTAAGTAAATTGATCATATAAATAAATAAATAAATATCCCTGGACATTATTCCACACAGCGCCATCTAGCCCCAAAGTAAGCTAATTAAAGCTTGTGTTATGGGATACTAGACAACGGATAAACATACTTAAATACATTTTCTTTTGTAAATACATACTTATTATACATAGGAGACACCCAGACCAGTACAAACAGACATGTTCATGCACACAAATGTTTGTACTGTGCGGGGATCGAACCCGCGACCTCTGGTGTAGTAGCCAACTTCTTAACCATTACACCAAGTCGGTCGTCATAATAATATAAAAGTTAAGTTAAAATATAAAAGTTAGGTATAACGGTTCAATAACCAAGTGTGTCATTTTTTATTTTAATTTATAAGCTTCTATTCACAACTTTTATCGCACAAAATATAACTTATCCTGAAGTTAATATGTATGTCAGCCATCGTTTCACTAACCCATGTTGTTCTAGCATTTGAATCGCTCAGTTAGTATTAAAGTCAGGCTTACCAGCAAAAAAAACAGTGATCATACGTCATCTCACCACTGAAGCCAACTTGAAGAAGCTGCCAGCAAACTTGTTAAGTGAAATATCATAAACATGGCTGAAGCGGTGAGATGAGATGTGAAGTTGGCGCAGGTGTGCGAGTGGTCCTTGCGATGGGGGAACTTTCAGATTTACGGTGAAGCGAGCATCGTGAGTGAGAATTTTCAGTGCTACTAGGTTAAATACTTGGCAGAAAGAGGCTAAACATCGATTTCATTACGTTTAGTAATATAATTTGACTCTTATGGATGAGTTATTTTTTCTGACAAGGTCACTTTTCTAAAAATATTTTTGAGAAATACATACATACATATTTACCATCACGACTATATCCCAAACGGGGTAGTCAGAGGCAAGTGACTGTTCCCGTTATGGTAATCGGAACGTGGTTAGTGGTGAGCCTTACGCCGTTGTCCACGTTGTTTTAGTTTTTCATCGTTGTTTTCCAAAATTGATCAATGAAAGCAAAAGTTTGGTTCAGGCCATATTTGAACTTGGGACCACATGATCCACGATCCGATTGGGGTGCTCAAGCCCTGGGCTACGACGCTCTTTCTTTTTTGAGAAATGGTTATTGCAATGCAGGTGTGTAATTAACAACTTAGTAACAATTCATCTACACATCACATTGTTTACAAATAGGTCTAATAATTTAATCAGTGTGATATATATCTATATTTAAAAGAAACATAAAGTAATCCTAATTGGTCCAGTTCTGCAGATATCACCCAAGATAACGTGTGAGCCAACCAGAGTTCCACTGAACTATTATGATGTGGCTCTGACAGCATTCAGGTTATTCAGTTGTGAGTGGAGTCAACAACCTTATCAGAATAAAACAGCTAATTTGAAAAGCGAATGATTATAAATATGGCAGGAAGTGGTGAGATGAGATGTGATGTCGGCGCGGGTGCGGCGCTTGTGGTCGCGCTATGGGTGACTTTCAGATTTCCGGTGGAGCGAGTATGATGTCGCAGCGGCATCTTGTACAGCTTCTACAGTCACGGAAGGCGACCATTTCAAAAGTAAAATAATTCAAAATTGATATAAAATCTCCAATCAATTACATTTTTTAAACTCCTATAGAATCATCTTAAAGATGGATGCTGTTCGCTCATCAATATTATCATGAAAGAGCAACAAAAGCAAACAGCACACAGGATTCCATAATTTATTTAACATATCCTAGGACTGATTTCCAACAGAAAGATAACTTTTACTGCATTCCTTCTACTTCGATTCCTATAATTAGTTAAGAAGCGCATTTCTGAAACTTTGGATGATCGTCTGAGCGTATTAGCTAAAATACCCCCATGATACACTTCCTATTCCCATCCTAGTGGCCCATCGAATCTTCGTAAATGCCCATGTAGATGCGTATTTATGAGGGTCGGGGCCCCAGCGGTGGGATTGCGCGCAATGACGCCGCCGTTACCGGCAATGACGTCACTGTCTATTTGTCATGGACGATTGCTTCACGCCTCTGTCGTGTTTGCGCTCTAAGGATTGAAGATGTTCTGAAATAGATTAGTTAAGATCTTCTTCTTATTGAAGAAAGTTTCAGTAAAATTCTTAGGAATACGTAAAAAAAATCTGGAAACCCTCAGTAAATAAGTCCATAAATACAGAGAACGTGTTTTATTTGTCACGAAGCACATATTTTTTTGCAAAATTCCTACAACGAAAGCTACACCTGGTCTATACTTATCAATCGCCTATCATAATAAAAATATATTCATAACACTTTTAATAAGTGTTCACGGACTCAATGCGTTTAAAATAACAATGCCACTAGGAATGTCGATCGCATACAAACTGACAATTGAAGCATTTGCCTAAGTATGAAGCCGAAAAACATGTTTTTCTTGTTCGTAAGTATATTAAAATTTTACAGTAGAATGATTAAAATTTTCAAATATGCCTATAATTATGTTTACATCGCGAAACATGAAAAAGATTGTATGTGAGCGTTTCCCTTCCTGTGATATAAGTAATGACGTATCTGCCAAGCCCGCGGGTGTAATGCCTGTTATGCTAAAAAGGTAACGCGAAAATGCTTCAGTCTGACCTACTTTTTAACTAATTCATTTTACAAGGAGGGTTGTAAGAGCCAACTTTGAGGATAAAACACTTTAGCTGTTACATACGTTTATTAGTGTAGCTAAATGAGAAATTGGTGTAAGAAAGTTTGAAACAGGTGGGAAATTGGGGAATGCTTGAAAATACATTTTTGTACCAAACAAGATTTCTCATATAAAGTAATTGGCATTTTAACTGTACTACTTAACTGGCAAATGCCTCTTTTGGCATCATTGATGTATATTTTGTCAATCACAACGCTCCCCAAATGCTGTTGGTGCTCGCATAAGGTTCGTAGGTTCTGAAAATCCGGAAAAACACTTTGCCCGACCTGCCCCCCGATTCAGAACGAAGTTATCGACCGATTCGGTAATTTTGTTTAAATTATATCTAGTAAATGACCCGCTTAAAGTGAGCAATCAACATTTTTATGTGTTGTTGTACCTCCTATTAAAACAACCCTTACTTAAAAAATAAATTAAAAATAAAAGAAAACAACCGAATCGGTCGATAACTTTGTTCTGAATCTGGGGCTGGTATTCGAACACGGGACCTTTGGATTTTGGGTTCTTACGAGTACTAGTGGGCCACAAAAGCGTTACATCAACGTTTTTCTATTAATAGTGTTAATAACACTAGCACCTTTTCACCATCAGAACCTAGTTAAATTTTCATGCTTATGAAATGAATGCATACTACGCATTTCGTTTCAATAATTCATTTTCAAAAAAAATTAAACCTGGCTAAAACAATATCCTAAGACAAGTTGAAGTTGTAACCAGATCACTGTGATAATTAATGATGCGCCTCTCTAGTATGCGTTTTCCATATCCCTTACCAGTTACCTTTAATTTCTTTGTTATTTAACAGGCGCTTTGGAACAATGTTTATCAATCCAGCGTGCTATGCTGCGATGATAGGTTTTAATTACACTTAGGATAAACGTTAGCATAATTAGCCGGTAGATATTCGAATTGCAAGATTTCTTAGTTATTGAAAAGAGACCTTGTTGACTGGGCCGGTCCGTCGCTTCTGTAATAACAAGTACCTAAACTTTAGTGTTACAAATATTATTCCAAATAGAGCTAAATTGCAAAGTGTAACATATTGTGTCACCAGCACACTGCCCGCCACAGCGCAGCCATCTCAGCATGACTGATGTCATACCAAATGTGGTAGGGCTGTCAAAACAAATTGTTTAATTCACGGTTTATAATTTTCTACTAATTTTAATCTATTTACTGGTGTCCCATTGTTGGCCAGAGATTCGCCATCGTTTCTACTACCTTTGGGCCAGGTTTAATATTTTGTTCTACCAGATTATCTTTTACCACCACCTCAGCAGTCATTGCTGCTAGCAATAGCTATTTTCTGTTCTGATCAGTTAATATTGTACCGGGTGGTTATCAAAAGACTTACAACAATGCTGTGGCATACCCAGTAAGTTATGTAGTAACTATGTAAGTGAAAATTAGATTTTTTCAATTGACTCAAACTTTAAGGTTTTCATAAAAAAACTGTGACCGTTCGACTGATGTAGAAATATAAATACATAATTTTCTGAGTATGTCATATCGTTTTTGTAAGTCTTTTGATAATCAATCGGTATAAATAAATTTGATTGATATGCGAAAATATCTTTTATATTTGTCTTAGTTATCCTTAAGGCGATTTTCATTCTGTTTTTAAAGTAATAATGGAAAGTCGTGAACAGACATTCTATATTTAAGTTGAGTATTTTTTGAGATATTCATTGTTTAGTTTTTAAAAACAATGTCTAATTAGGAAGTTATAAAAATAAATCAGTTGGCAACTAGTTGGCAGCTAAGATCACCTTAATTGAACGCACGAAGTCAGCATGTAGAAACACGTTACGTTACCGCCAAATTATCCTTAAGCAATTGATAGACGAACCACTGCAGAATAATTTGTTATTCAAATCCTATTAATGATTTATTCATCATCAATCCGTGCGACAGTTCACGGGTGAGATAGCGAGCACTGTGCGACTGTCTGGCTCACAGACGATAATGAATAGGAGAAGTTCTGGAACAATCGCGATCCATTGAGACGCCTTCACGCTGTCATTGAAACGATTAAGTCGGCTAGACGGCGGGAAAATGGCATGCCCATTTTCAATGCTTTTTTTAAAAATAGGTTCGAGGACAATGAAACAGTCACCTCAATTAATGCTTAATAATTGACTCAATTATATTTAGTATGTCTACCATGAGTGTTCACCAATGACAGCCGTTAGCGTCCGCATTGACGGTTTTGTATGGCATTCCGGTATAGCGCCCCTAGTGTTATGGAAATGGAACCACAAATGCCATACTTTCTTAATTCAACTATCGTAGTTAAACGGAACTACAACTCATGGTAGCCTTACAGTAGGTACTAGAGTAATTTCTGTGTTACTGTGATCATAGGGATCGTCTACCACGTCTACCAAGGTCAAATTTGTTTATGACTTCTCTACCAAGTATTTAAACTGTTTTATCTGGAATCAACAGAGGATTTTTTAATAGAAGGTAATAAAATAGGATTGATAAATTACATTGCTTTGTAACATAAAATGGTTAAAAAACGTATTGAATTAAATTTACTTCTTTCAGAAGCCCTGAAATTATTCTCCGTTTGATCCGAACACCAGCAAAAGTTATTTAACATTATGAACACCCACGTGATTAAGCAAAAATGCACAAGGGTTAATGACGGAGGCCAGCAGGGAAAACTCTGCAGCGGAGCATTATTACGTTACTTTATACTTAAACTAGTGAGTGGCAACCCTAGGGCGTTCAACAAAGGCAGTATGGGCGCTTTAATAAATTATTCCGGAGTTCGTTGCAGCTTTCAGGCGGGTTTGAGCGAATTTGCCGCGTCCATTTATTATGACTGAGATGTATTCGGCAACAGCTGATTTTGGGTTACTAGGGATTAGAGGTGTTATCTTGTCTTTTGTTTTATTTATTTATTTATTTAATTATTGCAAACCATAATGTAGGTAGGTACACAAGATAGTATTATAGATAAAGAAAAGGCAAGGCGAGGAGTAAAAGGCGACATAGGGAGCAAAAAACGTAACAAGATAATGTGGGAAAGACGACCACCTGCAAAAAGATTCTGTAAATGTACTGATGGGAGACATACTGCACGGAACGTAGCGTACGTTTCCGTGCAGTATGTCTCCCATGAGTTTACACCAGAAATACAAAAGTTTGGGGTTCCCAAACTTTTTTTCGCATAGACCACTTTCAAAATCTTGCTGGCTCCGGTGGTGTAGCTACTTTTCTACCATATTCCCGAAACTCGACAAAAAACGTGACGCCAACATAGACCTCCGTCGAGTCTCCCGTAGACCCTTTGGGGTCCACCTGGACCACTTTGGGAACCAATGGTTTACACTAATGACAGCCGCTAGCGTCCGTGTTGACGTTTTTGTGTGGGATGTCGGTACAGGGCCCCTAGTGATTAGCAATGATCCAAAAATGCCATACAATTTTCGGGATCCTGCCGTCTTGCCAAAATAAATATGCCAAAATTTCATTAGTCAAACATTTTTTTTATGACAATGTAACATTTCGAATGATTTTAGTACGGGAGCGCCGCGCGGCGAGTGCTAGAAACATATTTTTTAATGTGAAACTTGCCATGTATAGATCATAATTTTCTTAGAGTTTAGTGAGATTTGCAACGTAACACGCTTAAATTTTTTCTTAAATCGAAACAGCTAGGTTAGGTTAGAAGTGCGACCACGCAAGCTAGAAACATATTTGTGAATGTAGAACCAGAAGTTACTACCAGAATAAATAAATATGCGCCAGACAACACACCTCTTGTAATGATCTAGATTTAGGGATGAATATCCCTGTGTTACGAGGTACCACACAAGGAAATAAGCTAGGGGCGTCTCCCAGCACACCTAGACCCGAGTCAATTTAGAAAAGATCGTTTCCTAAATTGACCCGACCGGTAATCGAACCCGGGACACTACGGAAATCGAGGCGAGAAACCGTGCTACAGCGCACTACGCCAACCGTGTAAAAAGATGTAAAAAACCGTGTAAATAGTATGGTATTATTAGTATTCATTTGTGTATTCTGTGCAACTAACAAAAAATACATATAATTTGTCATTGACTAAGCAATGACTCAATAGAAACGGTGAATTTAAATCTTAAGATAGTAAATATTTTGGTTATTATATAGTACAGTATATAGTATAGTTGCCGGAGTCTTCTCGATAAGAAGCAACTTCCGAACCGGTGGTAGATTCGCATTATGTTTATTTAGAATATGTGCTATTATTGTATTATTTTATTTAAGTCTGTTATCGTTTATATTTTTTTTTTGTGAATTTTGACATTTCATAAGTGCTTCTTTGTAAAAGCTTAAATGATTTTTTATTTTACTTTACTTTACTTTACTTAAAATATGTTTTACCAACTGAAATATTTAACCAAATGTAAATTGTTAAAAGTATCTACTGTTTGGTAAGCGAGTTCTTGTTCAAACTTCTACTTGCCAAACACTAGGTTTGCGTTACAATTATTTGCGAATAATTCATTTGCTAAGTAATCATTTGGGAATTTAATTTTGAGAAAAAAAATTGACCAAATCATGACTTAGTCAAGTCGATGATTTAGTCCATTTTTTTTTGTGAAACGAAGGTAACCCACAATTTTCTGAAGTCAACTATCGTAGTATTACGTGACAGTAACTCATGGTAGGCGTACGGAAATAATTTGATTTTATTTCTCCGGCTTTAATGTTAGCGCGAAAAGTTTTGCTATAGCTGGTCGGTCACTCTTGCTAATGAAATCACTATTTTTGTGTTTTTTTTAATCACAGAGCTACCTGCTAGCGTTCATGCAATTCCCTGACATGCCATAAGGCCATTGAGGTTTTTCTAATGACAGACCACGTGACTCTGTGTGATCAGGAACAGCACTGCTTTGGAATCTTGATCATTAGATTAACACTAAAATCTACTAAAGACCATGTAATAACATTAAGCCATGCTTAAAAAAAAACTTCAAACTCCTGGCAGTTCTCATTATTTGAGTAACGCAAAGTACTATTGAGGACAGCATAAAAATGCGTAACAGTATTTAGGGCCATCTCACACTTGCCAACTTTTGAATCTATTCCCTGCAGCCAATAAAAAAACCAGACCACATGTGAGTTTTGACCGCCAATCAGCTGAGTGGCCGATCCATCACGAAGTGGATGGCGGATGGTAACGGATGGCATTTACCGAGACTCGTCGCTGAAGCAATTAAAATAACTTCGCACATCGGCCATTTGTCATCGCGACGAGACATGATTGGTCGGAAGTTCGGTTAGTTTTGTTATTAAATTTACTGAAAGGGACAGCATAATAATAAAATTAATACTTTTGAAGTTGGTAATCGACTTTCTGACAGCGAAATGATTATCAAATGGCCACTAAAAATTACCAAAACAAAACAAAATTATTTATCGATGGATATTAACATCGCATTATTTAATCCAGTATCATAATTACTGTACAAAATTTTATTAAAATCTATTAATTAGTTTTCACGTGATGCTGTTACATACACACATTTTTTTGTGTTACTTCGTCGCTTAGAATATACACAATAATTAGAATAATTATTAATTAAGTTAATAATTATTTAACGTTAGTGACAATGAAAGTTTAAAACAATATATATAAGGGTTAATTGTTTTTTAAATGTTTGTGATTTTATTATACATATGTACAAATATTGTTACAGCATCTGTATATATCTACAGTGTCATCTGGCACTCCGTTTATAATATCAGTCAATCGCCACAAATGTGATGTTTTCAAAGAAAAACCTTTCGCATAAGCCGTTTATTGAGGAATCCAGACGCATTGTGGACTCCATTCGGAGCTAATAGGACTTGGAAGCTCGCATTTTCAGTTGCTTAGGCTTTATTAAAAGAGTTGATTTCTTTTTTCTTTTGTTAGGAGCTTCTAGCTTCATGCCAAATTGAATTTTCAATTGCTAATGCGGTTTGTTAAGTTTAGTGTAATGATTATTTTATACAATTAGAATTGAATTGCAAAGTACAACTTGCGCGTATTCTACTTGTGCAGTTTGTAGTTGTACTAGTTAAAATATTGGATTTAACACTATTAGTAGTTGCAGGATGTCTATTGCACATAAATATGCATGCATATATGCATATTTCCTGGCTCCCTGGTTTTGAGTGGCTTATATCCACCAAAATCGTGCTAACTTGATCAGGTCATTGCACCTCAGCGTCAGCCATGAAATGGTATTCATTGGTTTTAGTACTTTTGTGCCTCAACCAACAGCTTTCAATTCTTCGCACTATGCATCCGCCCACACTCACTTATTTTTTTTTATTCTCTGGGTTACAACTTTAGCTTTTTTTGCAGAATTCATTTTCCTGTTAGGTTTATTAAATAACCCGTTTTGTTTCCAAAAGTTATCCCACGACACTAATTACGGTCATTTTAGTGTAATCATCAGATTAAATGAAACTCATTGCCATCAATTTATCAAATCGTTGGTTAGCATAGTCATTGCGAATAACATTAAATGGTTAAAGTTAAAGACATTTATACTAACATGCAGCCGTCACTTTTATCTGAACTTTTTAACGATACGTTTTTCTCATTTCCCTTGCAATCAGCAATTTCAATCAATTTTGAATCCTACGTATATTAGCTTACGAGCTTCTGCTTGTTACAATAGCAAAAACTGCAGTGTGCCTGAAAAATATGGACATTTGCTTGCGCCGTTGCAATAAGGTTTAAAGTTGTAAGTACTTTTTGTGGTTTTCGTGCGGATCTCATATGGTCAGACGGGGAGTTTTTTGAGCGGACGTCGCAGCCACCGCGGCGATTTATACAGAGGGGCATATCCCGTAGTTTTTCTGTTTTTTGTAGCACTTCGTAGTGATGTCCTACACATGGTGGGATTGGATTAGATCATTCTGTTTCCCTTGATGTAAAATCATATTTAAATACATTTGAAAAGAGTAACTACCGAGTTTCTAACCAGTCTTCTCGATCGGAAACAACCTCTGAACCGGTGGTAGAGTTACATTATGTTTATTTACGATGTTTACTATCATAGTTTTATTTATGTAAGTTTATATTAAGTTTTTTTTTATTTGACTTGTTAGAAGTAAGTCTACATGAATAAAGATATTTTTTACTTTACTTTTACTTTTTACTTCACTTTGACAATAATTTTACAAATGTAAAAACATTACTAAGGAAAAAAAAAATACACAATGTCATAACAAAAAAATATTCATAATCTGAAATCGTTCTTGTTTTCCGTTGCAAGTTGTTTCAATAAAGATATTGCGAAAGAGTTTTCTAAATCGGTGATTGGTTGGATTTCAGTTCAACCAAGTAGATAAAACAAATTAATAAAAAAATATCAACACGAGTAATTGTGTAATGCGTTTAAATTTCAGAACAAAATTAAGCCGACCGAGCCGGTTCCCAGCCTATTCCCGCAATATTTTCCAATTAGTATGGTGCAATTCCCTGTGAGGTATGGTTAAATGTTATAACTACGAGTAAGTATAGGCTTTAGTTAGGATTTGAAATGAAATTGTCCTGAATAACACATCCCATCACTAGCTGCTTAAATTATTGTCAGTTAAGATAAATAATCTTTATTGCACAAACAAACAAATACAGCAACTTAAACAGTAAGTAGACATCAAATGTACAATTTAGGCGGTCTTATCGCTTTAAAGCGATCTCTTACAGACTACCTTCTGAAGAGAGACTTGTATAATATAACGGGTAAGGCTGTGCAAAATAAAGGATAAGTAAGAGATATTTAGATAATAAACTAAATGAATTGTGTTACATAAAATACATATAGGTATTGCAATAGGATCACCAGTTTCCATTTTTAAGGACTGAAAAATAAAGGATGAGACATAATAAAATACTAGGTTGCAGAGTCAGTTCTTCGTTTTCCCGCTCACGTTTATCACCACAATTTATTCTTTACTAAACTTGGCAATGGTTTTCTTGACCAGCACGTAAAGCATCATTGTTAAATATTTCTAAATACATACTTAAATAGATAATAACACCCAGACACACAACAAATACAAAGGTCCGTCACACAAATATTTGTCATGGGTGGGGATCGAACCCACGACCTCCGGCGCTAAAGGCAGGGCACATTACTCATAACGCATCCTCGCACATCTCTGGTGAAAACGCAGCCTTCTGCTCGTAATATGAATGTTTTTCCAGGGTATGGATCGAAATCTTTGGATAACACATCAACAAATAAATCGAGAGATGGTTTGTCAAGCCACTTGACTGTCGAGGCGCCAACCTGTTACGGGTAAAACAGAGATCGTTGCCGTTGAGATGGATGAGGACCCATATATTTTAATAAATATCATGTATCTACTACTCTATTTTACTAACATTAGTTTTTTAAGAAAAAAATGTTAAACTATATATGGGCTACCTGGCCTGAAATAAAACTTAACTTGGCAATGGTTTTCGATTGTTTTTCGACTTCTTTTTATTTTTGAAATACCTATTTTGTTGCCGAATGCTAATGATACAAAACTCTTTCAATGTGCTAGAGAAAAATATACTTACCGACCAAAAATGTTTGTGCCACGCCACATGATTCAGAGAATATTAAAAAAAAATTGTTGAACTATATATGGGCCTGAAATAAAACTAAACTTGGCAATGGTTTTCTTGACCAGCACGTAAACATCATTGCCCAATTTGAATGAATTTCAATAGCGCATTGATGTAAAAAACGTACGATTATGTTTGACAATCTGATCTACAGCAATCACGGCAGTAAAACGACCTTAGTACTTACGCTTCTGTATCACCTATGTAATGATGGACCACATTCTTGCAAAATATACATATTATTATATACATATTCTTAAGCATGTTTTTTGATGATACTTCACTACATGTAATATTGAGTATTTTTTTAAGTAAGCTTCTAAGTGCATTTTTTTTCTGATTGTAATTAAAATGATATAGTGTTTCTAGCTGTAGTTTCAGTAAATCAATGGAGTCTTTGAAATCTTTCCAATAGTTCTAAGCACTTGCACGAACGATTCAATCTGCTTTCGTTTGCAATAAATTAAAGCAAAGAATAAATAAATAAATAAATAAATAAATATCTGGGACAATTCACACCAAGATCATCTGACCCCAAACTAAGCAGAGCTTGTAATATGGGCGTCAGAGACTGATAAACATACTTAAATAATTCTAAATACATACTTAAATAGATAATAACACCCAGACACACAACAAGTACAAATGTTCGTTACACAAATATTTGTCATGGGTGGGGATCGAACCCACGACCTCCGGCGCTAAAGGCAGGATCGCTGCCATTGCGCCAATAGGCCAGTCAGGATTATTATATGTTATTATTTATTATTATATGTTCTTTAAGTTTTAACTTGAATGTAATTGTTTCTTTGTTTAATATGCTGTGAGGTGATACCAAATTATATTAAAACCATTTATATTAAACGATATAATTAAATGTAAGATGCCTTCATTATTTAATTACTGTTTTTTTTGATATGTTAATAACTATCTTAGTTTTCATGAGATAAAAAGCTTATGCGTATAATATATGTTACTAAAAAGCACTCACTGAGTTAATGTTTAATATATCTAAGGCAGTACCGCGATACTGGCGTAAAACTGCAGGATGCCTTGTACACGTAGTCGTTGAGATTATGTAAAGCACCCAGTGTACTGCAGCTTGATGGCCACGCTCGGTGTATCGCAACTCCGCCAGCTACGACTCCTCACTTCCAGCATTTGATGAAATTTAAATCCCTGTGCTTCTTATCGAGCTTAAACAAAAATACTGCCTCGGTATAAGACATCTTTCGCCAATAAACCTACCGAGTATTAGTTTTACCTTTTAAGGGTTACGAGTAGATAGTTGTCCACCAATGCTGCATTTATTTTGTGTTTATTTGGCATAAAACCACAAAATAAATGCCGCTTAAAACAATAATATAGCCTATATTACACGTTGATAATGTAGCTGTACTAGTATATTAATGAAATAAATTTTGAAATTGGTCCTGTAGTTTTTTTTATATCTAGGACAAATTACGCCAAGATCATCAGACCCCGAACTAAGCAGAGCTTGTACTATGGGTGTCAGAAACTGATAAACATTCTTGAATATTTCTAAATATATACCTACTCAAATAAATAATAACACCCAGACACACAACAAACACAAATGTTCATCACATTAATATCTGTCATGGGTGGGGATCGAACCCACGTCCTCCGGTGCTAAAGGCAGGATCGCTGCTATTGCACCAACAGGAGTTTGATTGTTTGTATTGAATAGAATACGAACAAACGAAAAATCGAATCTTTCCTCTTAATGATATGAGTGAAGATTAGCGGCGACTATTTTTAAATTCTCTATTCATCACCCACTACAAGTGTTGAAAATAGGCTGCCACCATTAATTCCCAGAAGGATATTAATCCTTAATTATCTACCTACCAATTTCTTGCTGCCTTTATGAGGTCGCGTCGTCCGTCTACAATGAAGGACTGTAGGTCCTACGCTGCTATCCAATGTTCTCCATCCCAGAACTTTCTGATAATTAGTGTAAAATGCAGCACAACCTTATATTGCAGTGAGGCTAAGCAGCGACCTGCCTCACCTGGGAAATGAACCGACAGCCGGTCACATAATTAGACGAGACAAAGCGTTTGCACGCGGTCGCTGCGCACTAAATGGAATTTCGCTTTGTGAACGTTCCAAGAAGGGTTTCCAAGCCTTTCAAATCCTGAGGAAAATGTGTTGAATAAATAAATTCAAAGATCAATTTATTGCACCCTTGTACCTGAGTAAGATTTTACAAGAATTGACAAAAGTTTCATATTTTATCAACAGCTATTTGTGCTGGCGAGGGAATCGAACCCGCGACACCTTGCGTCCCATGCGATTCTCGTAATCTTTGTTCTGAACGGGACACCCAAATAACGTTTCATGACGCAGCAGATTTATTTTAATGATGAGGTGAAGAGCAGTTATATAAAGGGCTGTCATCTGTTTTTGTTGTTAATATTTGATTACGTTTTTGTTAGTGCTTCGCAAACTGCCCGAAAGAGGTTGCAAAATACCGAAGGATGAAGGCTGCCTACAACCAGGTGTCTTATTACTACGAATGATGATGACGACGTTAAAAACATTGCTAACTAGGCAAATCGAAGTTTATAAACAGCCTGTAACTGAAATAGTACTTTTGATATACGTTTGCATGTGTTAATATTGACAACATCAAACATAAATTCCTTATAAATTGACATCAAAAGTTTGTAATGACTTTTTACCTTGATATTTTTCCTTACCGCTTGGGCACCCTAGTTCCACCTGGATGGACGTCAAGAATCTCGCGTAAACGGTGTACATAAAGTGGAATTCCAGTTGCACCCGAAGCGTGATACACGCTTGCTTGCTTCTTTGTAACAGTTAGCGTTATGGAGCTCATTTAAAAATAGACGGAGTATATTGAAGGAATACACATACCGATTGCTGCAGCAAATTAAAAAAACTATTTGTCAGGATTAAGCTCTTTTCGTAGCGGTGTAAGCCGTAAGAGAGTTATGTGGTTGATCATCGGTGGATACATCTTAATCTCATCGACTAAGACAAAGTTTTGCTTTCTTATAAGACAGCAAGCCAGGCTTTTAGATGTGGTTTCATACTAGGTGATACTTTACTCAACAGAACAATTTTTTTGTGATTCTCCCATAAAAGATCACTCAGCCAACACTTATTAAACTTACCCGTTGTTGGAATGAGTAGCGGTCACACCTATGGCGCTAAAGGTTGTGGGTTCGATTCGTTCCCACCTTGGAACTTTATTGTGATAAATATTTATTTTTAGGGTTCCGGCCTCCACGAAAAACGGAACCCTTATAGGATCACTTTGTTGTCCGTCCGTCCGCCTGTCTGTCTGTCAAGACCCTTTTTCTCAAGAACGCGTGGAGGTATCAAGCTGGAATTTATATCAAATACTCAGGTCTACTGTCCCTTGGATGCTGCCGTTTATGCCGCAAACTTTCGCAAATTTTCGACACTCTCAAGGGAATCAAAACCTACAGGGTACTTTCCGTGAACTCAGAATCTTTAAATTTGGTACGAAGCAACGTCTTATAGCACACATAAAGAAAAATTGTGAAAACCGGAAGTTTTAGTTACATTCTATAATATTTACAGGTACTACAGGTCCTACAGGTTTGTACGGAACCCTTGGTGCTCGAGTCCGACTCAAACTTGGCCGGTTTTTTGTGTCTTAATGCTTGTCCAGAGCATTTAGGCTCTGCTCAGTTTGGGTTCAGATGATATTAGTACGAGCTGGCCTGTATTTTTATAGGCATGAATTAAAATATCACGCATCAGTTTCCATTTGTTTTAATAGTAATAGCCGTGTCCCATTAGTAATAATACCTACCTGTATTGCTCCCCACAGGAGTGGCCTGCAGTGATAAAGTCATTATCACCTAGCCAATTACATTGGTACGTTACGGAAATGTCCTATTCGTGCCTACTATACACCTACTACTTATGTACTAATGTCTAATACTAATGTAAGTAATATGGGGATATGATTGAAATGTTGTTTAATGTATGTTGTGCTTTATGTCGATTTTGAGATACACTGCTTGATACTGTTATCATCTATTAGCTTTTAGCGATCTTTAAGTTATACTTCAAAATATATCTTTTCTTTATTTGAAAAAATATGTTCTTATAGCGACGTGGCCTTGTGGTTAAGCACCCCAACTCGCATCGTGGATCATGTGAGCCCGAGTTCAAATCTGGCCAAAAACCTTCATTGTGTTCATTGTTAAAAGTGGCGGAAGGCGGTAGGTGCCTTCCGCCACTTTTAACAATGAACAAAAGGTTTGGTTCTAATACCATTGGTGAAAAGTGGGCTTCTGAGTGTTCCGTTCATCGAGATGTGAGCGTGCTATACAACTCCGGCACCATTTTAGAGAAACGGTAGTTGGCTTCTCTGACGTCCCCAGCGGGGATTGAAGCCGCTAGCATTATTTGGGATGCGCGTGGTGAGCGACTATAACTGCTCCGGCACCATTCTGGATAAATGGGAGTGGGTTATGCCACGGGCTACTCGCCTATGAGTATCATAATGTGTAATGCATTGTGCATTGTGCTTTATGGCGGCAGAACCTACCGCAGATGGTCTCTGGTACACTTCACGGTGTGCTCGGAATAGTGTGCCCTTCTGCATAACCGAGAGGTTGGTCGGGGGGGCCCACTAAAATAAATCTCAGTAGAGAAAGAGAGGGGGGTGTTCCGTTCATCATGGCGGCAACAGGCACTTTCCTCTGACTACCCCGTTTGGGATATAGTCGTGATGGTTGTTACCACTTTGTCTAATATTATTTGTCTATGTTTGTATACTGTGTATATTTTAAGTGTCAAAATAAATTTATTTCTATTTCTATTTCTTATGTTGCCTAGGCTTTATCAAAGTTTTCGGTAATTTGAAGTCATCTTATCGTACAGCCAATGACATTTATTTCCTTACATAAAGTGCCTGCAATAACCTTAACAATACGATCAGCTGGACGTCCGAGCCACTCGGAGGGCACGCGACAAATGACCGTGAAGGCGCGCTGCGACGGGCGCACTCAAATATTAACCCACTACCCTCCGTTTACGGTCTTTAAATGTGCCGGCCATTCCTGCAGCCCTGCTTTCTGTTTATTGCTTGCTTTGATTTTACTACAATCTGGGTTTTTAAAGGTGGAATGGTTGAGTTAATAATCAAACGATAATTCCGTATTAGTGAGTATATTTTAAAGACGAAACAACTGATATCAAAACTGAAAATTTTACATGTGTGGACAGTTTTCAGTTGGAAAAAGTTGGATGGCAACATACATATGCTAGGCATATCTCCCGAGCTTATTGAAAAACAAGTTATATGATTCACCTTCATAGGTCTTTACTATGATTTCAGTTTCTAGTTTATGGACATTTCTCACATTTTCAGAATAATTGCCTAGCGAATAAATTTGAAAGACCTCAATCTGATATCATTCGACAACACTCGTCCGCCCTGATTGCAAGAAATTCACGTTTTCGCTCTTAATTATAATTCTTCAATACTAAATAAAATAGACTAAGCAGTGGAATATCATTTAATACTAACTACTAACTTTTACTAAACAAATGTTTTTTTTGATGAGTCAGTCAGCAGAATAATACAGACAAACTTTCCATTAACATGAAAGAGCCGATCCACCGAACTGTTAGCGTTTGTCGCTCCCAAACTAACCTCAACAAAGCAACACTTAGTTCTGGTCTGCTAAAACCACCCGGCTGTTACTTCCATGCGAAAGAACCACCTCAAAGGGAGAGCTAGTCTTGCTACGAATCGGCTGATGTCCCGAAATTTGGTGGTTGTGTCCCATTCATGCGTAAACTCATGACTGCGTTAATTTGTAACGTTCCAAGTAATGAGTGAATTTAAAGAAAAGATAATAGTGCATCATTCATGTTTACCAAGATTTACTAATTCATTAATTTTTACTTGTAGATCATCATACTCGTGAATCTCTTTTTTTTGTCTAATGGTTCAAAAATATCACTTTGAAATTAACTAAAATAACATTTTAGCCCGAGCCTACTCTTTAATTTATGCTGGCATATTACGTAATAAAATTCATTCGGGGATACAAGTTTTTAAATGACCGTTAGAACTTGAACCCCCACTTGGAAATATTGCAGCATCTTCGAGGTTCAAGTTAGTTGAAGGTTGTCTGAAAGACATCGTTCGAACGACAAAGGCCGCTTAAAGTGAGCCTCCCGTTCCAGTACAGTTTATTAGTCCCAAAGGAACCTACATACTGAATTTCACCTCTCTACGCCCAGTAGCTTCAGTTGTCTGTCTGTCCCTTAGTAATGAAAGATTTTTTTAATTTGTCCCTGTCCAACGATATCGTAACACCACTAGTTAAATCGTGGAATATTCACAAGTGCGGCCAAATCTTGAGCCGCGGTTGCCGTGCAGAAAATTGAAACGGATACGCCTCCTCTGCCGCAGACTCTGAGGCTTCAGCTTATGGTATCGAAGGCGAAGGCGGTGAACGTTCAGAATGTTAACGTTCACCAAAGCATTCACTTTGATAAAAAGGAACTAATTCCTTGATACTTTTGTGATCAAATATCTTTTTTTTTCTCTATATACGTAAGTGTTGATTACCTACGCATGTACTTTTTAAAATGCGATAGTGATACCTTAGGAGCTTCAAAACGTTGTGTGATTTGGTAAGTTTATTTGAACTTACTAGAACTGCCGATCAGCAGCGACATTGAATAAAATTTATGAAAATGCATATAACAAAAAATACAATTATTAAAAATAAACAAATCACCCCGTTAAATAACTGAAGGAAACCGCTCACTCAACACTCTCTCACACGCAACTCTCTCAAGATAGATTGATATTATAACAGTACTAATTAATTTGGTGAGAACTGACATTCGCATCTTTTCAAATTATCCATTATTAATAATCGCAATATAACATACCATCACGACTTCATCCCAAGTGACTGTGTCGTCGTGGTGAACGAAACACTCACAAGCCCACTTTTTCACCTATGGTATTAGAACCCAACGTGGTAGGTGGTGAGCCTTCCGCCGTTAGCCGGGTTGATTTGGTTTGTTCTCGATGTTTTCCGTCACCGGAGAGTTAGTCGGATATTTAACAATGAACACAAAGATTTTGGTTCTGGCCAGATTTGAACTCGGGACCACACGATCCACGATCTGAGTTCGGGTGCTGAACCACTGGGCCACGACGCTCGCATAATCGCAATATTGCAAGGCCAAATCTCCCAAAGTGCATAGCTACATACATATCCGCCCGCCCTCCACACTTCCTGTAGACATACCCGAGACGTTTGATTTGATGCATCGCTTAGCAAAGATTTAAACAGCTAACCGGTGGAAAAGCTCTTGAGTTTAAGTTCGGTCAAAGGAAGTTGGCTTCGGAAGCTTTGAGCTTCCGCTCGAGAAATGCGTTTCATATTAGATATTGGTTCGGGTATGGATTTCAAATTTTTGACACAACCAAACCAATGCACCTGAGAATCCAGGATGGATTACTTATACTTTTGCAAAAAAGTCTACTATCTTTTTATCAACTGACATTTTCTGATGGTGTAAGAATTAAACACATTATCAATGAATTTTTATTTTTACCACTAAACAATGCTCAGAGTGCCGAGTGCGAGTTGCAGTGAGAGAAGTGAATAACTTCACCATCGCGTTTGCGAGAAAAAAAACGCGCTTTTGTATGGTATCGAGTCAACGCCATCTAGCGGCCTTAATGTTGCCCGAATTAGCCGCTAGATGGCGCTGACTCGATTCCATACTAATTGACATTTACGTGCTCGCAAAACGCGATGGTGAAGTCATTCACTTCTCTCACTGCAACTCGCACTCGGCACTCTGTTTTCTAGTTTCTATCTTTGTGTAGAAAACAGACCATTGTTTAGTGCTAAAAATAAAGATTAATTTATCCTCTAGCTAGTTTCATCTTAATCGAAAGTCAAATATTTGCAAAAATATTTCTTTCGGGTGTTAAAGGCGCATGCCTATAACATTGATTAAATTACGTTGGCTTATAACGTGAAATACACTAGATAAATTCGCCGCGTCTCTTAACGGCCTCGGTAGCTCAGTTGGAAGAGCAGTCACCCGGATTGTGAGAGGTAGCGGGTTCGAATCCCGCTTGAGTTCCAGGATCAGGTCGAATTTTTCTAGTTTCTATCTTTGTAAACACTTTATCCTTTGTGGCGTGGTAGAGACGTTGTATTATTTTGAATATTTTTCTTGCGTGTGATTAGCCACTGTGCTAGACATTTTTAATTCCCAACGTTAAGGGTCCTCTTAAGGTTATCGATACAATAATTTAAGGTCTTTCATCAGGAACTATAACGAAAATTCTACTAGAATATGTTTTGACCAGTTCACAATCTGTATTCTGTCACGCAAGGATTAATGACTGGCTCCCAAACCACAATGGCAAACATGATTTGGTGCCCTTTGACTAAAATACGTGCTGGTCGTATAAGTGCTCTTTTGAAAATAACTTAGGCTCTTATATCTAAGCTGGATGGCAGGCACTGGCTCGTAATAAGGTAATAAACAGTGTAACTCGAAGCCTGCCATGACGGATATCAATAAAATTGACATAACACTTCGCTGAGTTGCCACTCTGGCCGGAATGTTTCATATTATGGACCCATAAATATATTTCGACCAAAGTAAAAAGATCTCTACATTTACAAATAAAGTTTCTGTCCTCTTCTATCCAAAAAAAAGAAACTTATCAAAATCGATCGTAACCCTGCCCTAGTGTTACAACTGTGTCATGTGCGTTACACATAGACTTTTGTCCTGCAGAATGAGGTACAGTCAACAACAAAAGTAAATGATGATTGAACAAACTTCCAATTTGTTTTTATGAATAAAAATTACGTAAAACAATTATCACAATCAGTATTTATATCCATTAAAATGAATGAAATGTCTCATGTATATTCTTAGTAGTTTAAAAAGCTTTATAGTTTTTGTAAAATTATTAATTTTGGCAAGTTTATTGTCACTTACTTCTGCTGTTGACTGTACAAATAACAAAAGAAGGGCTTGGCTAAAGGGTCCTTGAAACGATCCAGAGGAAGACAATGAAAAGTGTCTTCTGACACTATGGTCCATTTGATCATGCACTGCAATGCAGAAAGTACAATTACCCTAAACCTTTTTGATAGAGCTAAATGCCCTTTAAAAAATGTATGTGAGGCACTCGCTACAAAACTTCAACTCTGCCTTTTTCAGAGAAAATGTTACAGAAGTCGTACTTAAGTGACCACGACTGCCGATATTTAAGTTGGCCATTTGGTGAATTGTTCCTTTTTTGAATAATGCTTTTTGAGTATTGGCCCTTTATATAATTGGGCACGAATAGCAGTAGTCCTTCGCTAAATTTAACATTTTGTGAATACGTCATTTTAAGCTTCGGCAGTTATTTCGCGAAAGAGGCTTTATTCGAATAAACGTTAATATTCTTGCATAGCCCTGTATTTTACATAGCCAGTTTTTTTTGTAATATTTTTGCTACTTTCTGTCATTATATCCGGCCAAAGCTTTTTAGGGTCAATTGTTACGTGTTTATAGCCACGTGTGGGTTTGCTGTAAACAAGTGTTAACGATTTTGATGCTGTCATTATTCATGTCTACTAGAGCCTTTTTAGTTTATGGTAAAACTCACATTTTTATACTTGTCCCGCATTGTCCCGTGTGCTTAACTGCTGAGTAAGAGTCGAACTTTCATTTATGCATCAGAAATCTTTTTAACCACAAGCGAAATCCGCAATTCGGCATATCCTTGCTGTTTCCTAAAAATACACCTGCAACTCCGCCTACGAGAATATTTAGTTACAAAACTTTTGAAAAAGCCGACCCTCTACAACACGTCGTCTTCGTCCCACATTCTTAGCTGAACTAAAGTTTAAGCCGAGTGGCTTGTTATTCCCGAACATTCAACATTTCAACTACATATTCGGTTTCACCACCCGGCTTAGCCGATGACTGCCGCTGGTGCTGCCCGCCTAGTAAAACCGAGCGTCCTTTTCTCGAATATTCATCTACTAAGATTCGATTTTCCCGCCCGGCTGTGCAGATTAAGGCCCGGTTTTTAACAAAGCGGAGAGAAGAGATGTGTTTTGTTAACCAATCAGATTGCGTTATTCCTAAGTCTGTCCGTGAAAAATGAATATTTATGTGATTGGTTATCAAAACACATCTCCTCTCCTCTCCGGCCGGCCCGCTTAAGTGTATAGGGTAACTAACTGCTTTACATCGTGGTTGCGTGAATTTTTTTTACCAACGTAGTATATGGTCCATTATGGTACAAGTGTTTAATGTTGGTGATTACCGCTGAGGCACCATTGAGAGTGAGACCCGAGCCGTGTAGGTGAGTGATACGACGATTCTCATTGAGAAACGTCGTATGATCACGTGTGTATTGATCACAGACAATACAACTGTCTGTGGTATTGATGAATACCGTCCTCGGCTCTCTTAAGGCCCTCACCTAACGGCTCGGGACTCAATGGCGCTTAGCGGTAATTACCAACATTACACACTTGTACCATAATGTACTATAATATCTGTTTAGCTGTAAATTGTTTTACTTATATCACTTGTACGAGTGTGTCGCGACTTTGTCTAGACTCTTCAGGTAATTTTGTTGAATCCGTCTACGTGAGTTTATGTTCAAATAAACACAAACACTGTAACTCAAATAAAATTCCTGCGAGGGCCAAAAGCTGTATTTGATTTATTGCATATCCACCATTTTCCTTTGACGTGCGGGTTGGAGCTGCATCTCGATGCATGTGCATATAAAAGTGTACATTTGTATGTTTGCGCGTTCGTTAGGGCCCCGAGGATGTAAATAAACGTATACTCGATCGAGCTCAAGACTTTGAGTGTTGTGTTTCTGTGGAAATGTCTAGCTGGTGTGGCGATTGTTCTTCTTTGTGAACAAGTTGTTGTGTATTTTAAACTTTGACACCCAGATTGTCCTAGTGTCATTCAACCTACACTAGTAGTGATTTTTTTAGATTCTCAGGTAATGTAACATACGAGTATATGCGTTCAAGCGAGTATTTACTTATTTTCTAAGTACAGTGACTAAATTGTACATCAAACATTTAGTCCACCCTATTTTGTAATGCACGAAAATGAAAAGTGAGCCTATTTAAAGAACAATTTTATGAAGTTTTGTGAAACTCTGTAAGGGTAAAAAGGACAGAAAATGTTGTAAATAGGTTTTATGGTTATGTTTTTTTAACGACTGAAATTAACGGTCTGTTTACTTTCGGGACAGCTAATTTTTAAATATTCAAGAAATTAATGAAAACCCTGTCCATTAAAAAACGTTCCAGTCGAATCGAGCACTTTAATTAACTCCGTTATACAGCAATGAAAGACTTAAAGAAAGTTATTAGTTCCATTGAACAGTTGAACTGCGACAGACAGTCCAATTAATCAGCCATTTTATCTGCTGACCGGCTCCGTATAGAATGCAATCTATTCCTCGGTTGATTAGACATCTTTGTCCTCTTCGAGTAGGCTTGGGGAATTATCTGGACTTTGATGGTCAAGCAGATGTGCAAACTAATTGCTCTCAAAATTGACACGAGTGATTTTAATGATCAGCGATCGAACCATTTACTAAATAGGAAGTTTGTTTTGAATTTTACAAAGGACCGTATATATCGTAGAATAATCGAAAACATCGGATCTTTGTGTAAATCCTAGGACAAATGCAAAGGACCGGAAAATAATATACTGATATCTATTTCCGCTATTAATTTCATACGGATTATTTTCAGGAACATTGCGAAAATCCTGCTCGTTTCAAAGACGCAATATAAAACACTCAAGAGTGCTAATTGGCCGATATGATCGTTATGCACTGACGGAAGCGCTGATTGGTTAAAGTCCACATTATTTTTGCTCTGTTGAATTGCAGGACCAATTATTCATCAGCCATTTTACCTGCTGTTCTTCACCGTATAGAATGCAATCTATTCGTCGGTTGATTAGACATTTTTGTCCTCTTCGAGTTGGCTTGGGGAATTATCTGGTCATTAGATGTTCAAGCAGATGCAGAAGCAGAAAAGAAACAATTAACTTCGAAAAACGGCACGAGTAATTGAAATAATCGGTCTACGTGGTAATAATCAAAATGTGGTGGATTTGCAAAGTCTTATTTTGCAATTGTGAAGCGCAAATAGCAGAGCTCTGCATATGCTGGCAGATAAGTTTTAGCCGTGATCAAATCCATCAAATCTTGATAGTGGATAATGAGTGTTACTCAAATTCATAAATATCACTCAAGGTTATGTAGCTCATTATGTGGGGCCTTTTCAGTAGAACGGTGACACCTACGAATAAGAGGGTTTCACTTAACCTAATTTAATTGATAACCGCTTAAACCTAATCAATCTTTTATAAACTTTTATCTTTTTTTTTAATTGCAATGCAATTAATAGTTAATATGGTCAAAGCAAATTGTCCTAAACAAGCAATTGAAAGAGTAATTATTTACTAAATTATTCTATTGCAGACTTAAACAAACTGTTTCTTAACTGTACTTAACTGTGCGCATATTGGAACATACCAGCCGATCTCATGAAAAAGGGGAAACAAAATGAAAATCTCGACTTCCCGGCGTCTCTTTGAAATTGTACCTAGGTGTAAATTCCCCGTTTCTTTGACAAAATTCCGGATTAGATGTAGGGTAACGGAAAAAAACTTTAAAAGCCTGTCCAATTCCAGTATTAGCATCAAAATACCTACGTAGAAGTTGTTTCCTAAATCATGTAATACAGGGAGGGTAATAAACTTAAGACTGCTTTAAAGTTGTGTAGATCCTTCCATTAACAGTAACCTGTCAAAAATGTATAAGTAAAATTATGTAATGTTCTTTCTTGCATATGTCATCATATGTTAGGCAACTTCACAAAAGTATACAGCGAATGACACTCAAAGGATTTTTCAAGTATGAATGGCTAAAAAGACGTTGTGTATTCCTAAAAGTGCCACGCTATAGCAATGAAAAACCATTCAAAGATGTAGTATTCGTAATGCAGAATTCGTAATCAACTTGATTACCGTATCGACACGAACATTTAAGTGCTATATGATTTAAAAGTGGTTAAAATGTGGAATGGGATATTTGTCCTCCAGTCTCCCATAGGTATAAAAGTAATGAAATACATGCTAACAGATACATAACAACTCTTAACGGGTGACGAAATACGAAAATAAACGCCAGCTCACAGAAATAAAGCTTCAATACAATCTAAGGCCTGTTCTCACGCGCGTATATCACCGCTATAACATTTGCAAGTTGCGAACTGCGTACAGTGTACACCCTTTCACGAACCGATTCGCCTCCCCTCGCCTCAGAAACCGCACGAATACTCGCTCTTACATAACAATAATACCTTTTCTACAGGCTACAGCCTCTGATAAACAGCCCGGTATACGTATAGCAGGCCTGCGTACCCCGCAACCACGTGGTTCAATAAAGTATGCGCGCAGTGACAACGCCATCTGTTGGGTGGTTGTTGCACTACTTGGCCAGGAAAAGCGCGCTTTTTTGGTTTGTTCAGAAGCTTTCGGGATGACGGTGATTTGTGTTGAGTTCCCAATAGGTGGCACTACTTGTATCGTTTCAAAGCTTTACATAGAATGAAAATTCATGATGTTATTTTCTTTGTTTCAGCTCTCAGAGCTCGAGCAACGGGTCCTGGAAGCAGAAGGGAGAGCAGAAGAAGCGGAAGATAAGGTTTTTTTTTTTCAATTACTATTGGACATTAAGTACCTACCTACCTACAGATTTTTTTAGTCTGTCCTCAAACAAAGATTTAATTCCAAACGAGTGTTTTCTTTAACAAAACATACCAAAAAGAAACGTTAAAGACAGTTTACTTATTAAATACCTATTGGCTATTAGTGATAAGCAAAAATGTGACTGAAGCGAGCCAATAAACCAAAAGTAATTCAAAGTTAGATTACTCCAGTGACCACACTATAAGGATTGTTATGGTATGGTTAAATTGTAATTTATATTGTAAACCATTCGATTGTTAGAAGTAAAACTTTTTGAAAGTAATTGATACTTTAACCGACTCAAAAAGTTACTTACTGTCGGTAGATGATAATAATCAATGAGCGAAGATGTAATGATGATATTAAAACTACTAACAAAATTACCCATAGTCAATGCAATGGCTTCCTAAATAATTATATAGTTATAACCGAGAAACAGCAACGGAAATTACGTTCATAAGTTTTGAAGACATGGCTATCTATCAATCATCTAGGCTGCTGCCTAATTTGTACCTTTAATCACCTTTAACCCATTCACTGCCGAATAAAAAAGGAAATTGGAAATCGATTATTATAACGTACTGTATACGCACCAGTGCGTTTTAACACTGTGTGGCACTGAACCAGATGATTATACTGCTGTCACTAATGGCAGCAGTTCTAGTTCTAAGAATATTTTTCCATTACTAATACTTAGTTAATTCTAAAAACTGACTTAATTTACGAGAACACCGGCAAATGCGTGGCCGAATCGCTGCCATTGAACTGACAGGCCAGGTAATCCGATAAAAAAGATTCTCCAAAATAAATAAAAATCAACTTTACACACCCTATTCCCAATCACGACGCTGTAATCTCAGCTTGCTTTCTCGAAAGTTGTTTTTTCCAACAAAAAGTATTTTCCTGAACACCGAATAGAATCCTTGCAGTTGTGCAAGTCAGGAGGGTCAGCAAAAACGGAGGATTAATGGTTCGGCTGTCTGCCTGTGGTGGCTTGACGGGACCTTCGTCAGTTTGTTTTGATACCATAGGTACTGTTTAATAAGGGTGCGAGTGTATTATCGCACAAATCCAAAATGGGGAGGAAATTAAAAATATCGCCATTAAAGCTGCCTGTCCACCGAAGTGGAGCAAGGCGGCGGAGCGGAGTTTATATCCGTTAATAGTTGCCAAAACTCCGCTTCGGTAGAAAGGCAGCCTAAGGGCACTTTCTTTATCTTATTTGGGTGCCTATTCCATAATTCCAGAAGGCCAAACTCATAGTCGGCTGCCAAGCTAAAGAGCAGAATTCCTACTGCTCAGTGAGATATGCCAACAGTCAGTCAAAAATCGCTGTTCAAAGAAAAGCAGAACTGTGTGAAGAACTGGAACTCTAAAAAAGTGAGCCAAGATTTTCACCCAGGAGCAACTTGTAGACAGGATTGTCGGAGATGGCAAAACGTACCGAAATATTCTCAGGTCAGGGGTGGCAAATTCTAGGTCCAGAAGGCGCTTGCCCAGCAGTAAACAGACCCGAACATCATTTACCTGGTCGTAAATAGAGACTGCTGGAGCTGGTGTTAGTTAGAGTGTGCATTGCGTGCGAGTACACCAGTCTACTGCTGAAGAATAATGTACGTCAGATGAACTTTCTCTTGAGATATGCTCGAAATGGCGGGAATTATAATTAAAATTAATCTATTTTTGTTATTATTATTATTTCGACTGGGGACGCTGGCAGTGGGCCGGGTGATCGGTCCGCTGGTTATGGGCCATTTCACCCATTTCCCCGGGAAAAAAATTAATCTAAGTATAATGTTTAGTGTATCTTCCTGTTTTCCATACAGGATTAGACGTATGTCATTGTTGTAAGTAGATAATATATTACTAGAAATAGGGTAAATAATTAAATAGGTATGTTATAGAAATCACTTTTAAACAAATAATTTCTAAATAATCACTCGATGAAGCAACAAATGAAGAAATTATACTAAACATTATTGTACTCGTAATCGTCATAAATCATCGTTAATGGCGTGGCGGTGCATTGCAGGGACCATTGTTTGAAGTTCAAAAGTCACAGAAAGGACATAAATTAATTAATAAGTGAGAGCTAATTAATTAAGTGCGGTACCGTAAATTACACTTCTGTGCATTATAATGGTACTCATTAGTCGTTGGGCCTTTTAATTGTGAGTACAGTAAATGTACCACAGGCCGGCATAAGCTGAGCTCTGTTTACTATGAACTGGCATACAAAGCGGCGACGGATCGAGGTCCATTGTGTTACGCTTGAGTGTGGGTAGTCAACTACACTCAAGCACACAATGGAATTCGGGTACAGTCGAACATAAAGTCACAGACAGATTCTGGCTACCATTTTTGTAGACTCTTGGTGTGTAAGGCAGACAACGATCATTGAGAGTAAGAAAAAATAAAATCAAAGTTTACGTCATCATAAATATCTATAAAAATATTACATACACCTATGTCCTACTAAACATTTCTAACCAAATGATTAAATTGTGTTTACTGAATGCGATGAAAGTTGTAAAAAATGTAAATCTTCAAAAAGAAACAGTTGTTAGCTTGATTTAAAAAAGTGTCAAGTAAAAATGATTTATCCGACAACGCAGAATGCAAATGAGGGTGCAGTTTTGGCGGACCCTGTTAGCAGGGGCATAACACAAACCCTCATTTGGGACATTCGTTAGAATACACGCTGACAACTGAGAAATGGGGGATGTTAGCCGGAGTTATGGGGTGCCGCGGATTGTAACGATAGCAAAGTATTTGTCATATTTAATTAAATTAGGCAGTATGTTCTAACTTTTGAATCTAAAACTATAATATTAGAATAAACATAATTATAATGAAAAACTAAATAAATATCTATGAGTCATTTTTATTTTTTACTATCTGACCTCCTACCCTGATCTAAGAAGAGTGTCTAGGACTGATATTTTCAGATATTTTAATCACACACATAAATAACTAGATACAGAAGAAGCACTTCTATGTTCTGTGATGATGAATTAACTTAAAATTACTAAGGTAAGGTTATGCTATGCTATGAATATGGCTATGCTAGCTCAGTGTTTCATGTGTTCAGTCCCTTCGTCTGGATGCATGAACGCGTAACGATCATTCCCCGTTGACTGATGACAACTACATGTTATGAACTAACTTTTAAACTGTAAGACAAATATTAATACATAACTAGCTGCCTCGACAGACTTCCTTCTGTCAAAAGTAATTGCATGTCGCGGCGCGGCCGGTAGAGCAGCACATTTCGCCCGCTTGATTTACTCATACTAATATTTTTCACAGAATGGTTTGTTCAATCATAATAAAATATAGCCTATGTGACTCCCTGATAATGTAGCTTCATATTGGTGAAAGAATTTCTAATATCGGCATAGTAGTTTCGGAGCCTATTCGTACATGCCTAGATGTAAATAAACTCTTAAAAACGTCCGCTAAATATTTGTTTGCTATCGGTACTGTATCTGTAAATCCTATAAGAGCAGTGCACACAAGTGCATGATCGCCGGGATGGCTGCTATTGATTTTCTCAATTGCTGGATTATGACTCACTTCGGTTGTCTTCTTTTTATTTTGCCTAAACTTAACTGCGGTGCTGATCGTAAAGGATATAAGATTTCCTGTGTTGAGCTATTCTTTAAGAAACAGGAAAATGTACTCGAACGCATATAAGTATCACAGTTGGTTGTTAGTATGTTCCTTAAGACCTAAATTATGTTCATATCATATAAATAAAATATGAAATCCCGCAACAAAATAAATCTGGTATACTTATTTATAGGGCTAGTATTTTGGATGACAGGGACAGGACACAGGACAGAGAGTGGTAGAGTTGATTTGTAAGTGCCTGCTTGATCCCTGAACTAAAGATTATTATTGGATTATTATCATTAGGTAGTTAATTTTTGTAGTCACTTAGTTGTGTTGACTATTACAAGCATCGAGGTTTTTCAATAACTGTTTTCAGTGCGTTTTTAAATTCATCTATGAACGTGGTGGTCACAAGTTTATTGAAGGACAGCTTTGGAATAAACCTTTTAGTTTAATTTATATATAGACCCAAAAACTTTCAATACTAGCCTTAAAGCTTGAAGTTATTGTCAGGTTTTTCGAAATGTGATTTGCTGGTGGGTCTAATATGAAACACTCGCCACACTGTGAGAGTGTATCCACGTTAGCTATAATATCAAAAGCTTCGTCTGTTTTATCTAGTAGGTACCTAGTACACGAATGACATAATAACCCCTTCGATTATAACCCTCCATTGCAGGAACACTCGATCACAAAGAGACCTATTTAACCCTTAAAAGCTCGATCTAACTTCGACTCTCCTGCCCTGAAATAAGTTTGATTGACCTTTCTGTTAGTTTTATTAAGTTTTTTCCACCACATGTCTGGTCTTTGAACAATGAACACGTCGCCCTTGCGAAGGCACCCTCCACGCATGCGTACAAGCCGCGCCAACTTCACGCTCTGCCCAAGCTATGCGTGCTAACTTCAGTCCGCTACCTGTATATACATAACAATTTCTCCTCAATTATACTGTAAAATATAAAACAAAAAGAAATCCAAATCCGTCTTTAACCGTAAATAAATCAATACTAGTGTGTAATTGTTAGAATAACGCGTTTTTCATACAAGATATTGCCCGAATACAGCTAGGTTGAAGTGATACTTTTGATCAATAGCTTCTATTTATTAATTTATTTGTGTTCTAGATAAGAAAGCTACGCTGTAAGACGCGTTTTGTGATAAATTCCGTGTCCAAAATCGGTGTGACAACGAATGTTTTGTAAGCTTTAAGTGTTAGGCTTAGTGTTTATTTTCTTGATCCTCCTCGTCAATTGGCATTTTGTGTGATCTCGGGTTAGTGATAGTGCTAATATGTCGAAACCAAACACGTTGAAGGCACACAGACTGAGTGCAGAGTTCGCTGAGAAGAGAAATCAGGCTCTGAGGAAAGCTGATCCAACGAATTCATAGCAACCAACCGTGAGTACATTTTTCTCGTTTGCATTTTAAGGTTAACTCCGTTTCTCAGTGCTACCAGCCAGGACCTTGACTGTGGTGTGGTGTCTTGCTTCATGCTTCATAAGTAAATTATATAAAATTTACCTACGTGTTCTCTAATAAAATTCAAAGTTTTTTTATCTTGTTGTATTGTTGTAATCTAGAATAGATTAGGTCTCTTAGATCCTATAAATACATGCTAGGTATGAATCAGGATATAGTTAACTTAGAACCACGCTCCTAAAGAAATACTATGAATATAATGAATGATACTATGTGGTGAATGTAGAGTAGAGTGCGTTGAAACTCCCTCAATCCACTCTCAAAGAGACCATTTATTTTTTTCTTTATACGTCATACAAAGTTAATGTCATTATAATATATTTAAATTTTAAATAAAACACCTGTGAAATTGCTACCTGGTATTTTCTAGTAGTTCGCTTAAAGTTGCGTGCTAACTTTTATATCCAATGTTTATATCCGCAGATAACATTTTACGACTAACAAAAACAAGAAACAACAACACAAAAGAATCATAAATCCTACGAGCAATGTTACTTTCGCACGCTATTACTCTTATAATCTAATTTATTTACCTTCATAAACCACGAGATCTGATTATAATGCAAATTAATAGTAAAAAAGCTATATTGTAAGTCATTTTGTACAATCAGTTAAAGGAAAACGCTCCCCTTAAGTTTTTGATTTTACAGGTTAAAAAACGGTGAACTACAGCTTCAAGTTAACATTAAAATAAAAGCCAACCTGCTTCCTATTAAATCATTTATCGAAATTCTGTGGGAGCGAAAAGTTTTCATAGTATTTTTGACAGCTCAGAGCCTCAAAAGTCAATACGCCAGAGGCGCCACGCGCCTCATATTTTCCGAGTATCCTTGTGCTTTTGTATCGCTTCCACCTTTATGATTTCACAGGGAAAGCTCTTCGGAATAGTTACAAAGCTACCATTAACTATACAAAGTACTAAAACCTCTTCATTGGCAAATAAATAACATATTTTACGACTTCAATTCAGTAAAAGGAATCCAATTGACAGAAAATACAACAACCCATGGCTGCCACAGCTGTTTTCTACCGTACGCATGCGCAATGCTTTTCCCGCCATCTTTGAACTACGTCTCTTCAAGAGAGCTTGCCCCACAAAAGAGGTCATGGCATGAATTTTGTTTAATTTTTAACGAAGGAGGAAAGATACAATTTTAATAATTCGCTGGGATACTCTGAACGATGCTATTTGAATCGATGAATACTTCTACTTTACCTACATTTTAAACAATCATAGCATTAACTTTCCTAAAAAAATCTATGAAAGCCATTCTAGTTCTTAGTTTCTGAAACCAAATAATTCTGAAACATTAAGGACCTATGACTGCGATACATTTTCTTGTTTAAGATACCTCAGTTCTTAAAAATAGAAGTCTGCTGCACTACAAGTATCAGACCTACGGATCAGATTTTGTCACTTACCATAGGTCTCATAGAGAAACTCAAGATCACTTCTCTAGGCATGAAGAGAACTATGCTATGATCGGTATATCGTTCTGTCATAGATAAATTGAATATATTCTTTGGCTTTGTCGTCGAATCGGGAATAGGGAAACTCCTAAGAATCCTGGAACTCCTAGAAACTAATGACCATTTGAATTTGAAAACAGCAACGTGGACGGATAACTCACCAACGGACCAATCATCATCATCATCCGTGCGGTCTATCCCGATTGTGAACCCACACTGGAGTGTGGGGTGCTAGGGTCCGCCTTTCCTATTTTCTTGGCCCACTTCGCGTGGTCTTGTACATCCTCAGTGGTGAGTCTGTTGGCCCGCATGTCATCCTTGACGACGTCGAGCCACCGCTTCTTGGGTCGACCTCTCCTGCCGGTACCCTGCAAAGGCGGCATGGCCAGACATTTGTTACCCACGTAGTTTGCCGATCTCCGTGAGACATATGACCATACCAAATACACATATAATAAATAAATTAATAATTAAATACCAACGGACCAATAATAGTAAAATTGATTATAAATGTATTACTTAGTATTAATTAGTTATGTTTTCCATGCCCTTACAGGGCGTCACATGAATACCTTATTATATTTACCATCTCAAAATTGCAATAAACAATTGAACTGAATAACCTATTAAATATGCAAATTTCATTGGATGTGTGCCGCAAACAGTTTGGCCGATTCAAAATTCATGGAATGACTGATTTCACTGATGTATCTTTTTTAAAACGTCACAACAAGAATCATGATAATATCTGCTACAAAATTGATGACAACTTCACCGAATGTTCCTCAAACGAAACCATAATCAGCAACAATACGCTGACCTCTCGTGCTCTTTCGAATGTCCACTACAAATATCTTGCGATAAGGTTTTTTTCTGCCCCTATGAATAACAAAACCAATATATCGAGGTCTCTTGAATCTATTCGTATGTAATAACGAAAGCTTTATTCAGTATGGTCGGTGTTTGTTTCATTTCCGACCTTGCCGGTCATTGCTTTGCAACATTAATTGCGCATTTGTAAAACAAGTCCAACCTCAAAACACGCTAGTTTTGTCACGCTAATTGGCAAACATGAAATGATCGCTTTCATAAATCCTTATCACAATTGGACTACAAAATAATATATATACTTTCTAATGTATGTTCAACTAAAAACACCCTCTTATGCCAATATAAAAACGACTATACTTAGAAATGATGTAGGTATATCATCAACAGTTAGCTAAAAACAAATAAACTACGTATGAGTATGATTGCTTCATTATTGCTGAAAGAGGGGTCCCCCAGGGGGTAAGATGACATACTTCTAGATGTTTCCGAAAGCAAGTTTTTTTTTTTAAACCCAAACTCAGTTAAAGTAACAAAAGCATGTAGGATTGTAGGTGCTTCGAAGAAAGTAACATAGCGACTAAAAGTACAGTCTTCCACTATGTTTTCACTATCGTAACTTCATCCCGCTTGAATGAATAGAAACAATTGTGAAACATTCAGATCTAGCGATACCATCGATATTCTTAATGATTTTCAAGGTCACTTATAGCTAGCGAGACTATCGATAATTTAGCAAAATTTTTCTATTAAGACAGAAACAATAACACGGGCATGAAGGTTTCCTGGCGAGGAGGATAACCTATTCTGTTTTAATGCATACAATAAAATAAAATAGGTTATGATGACAGAGGCAAACAATGAAGAACGCCAAGACTAGATGATAAGCACCAACCAACAAATTTGAAGTACACTTCTTGCGTAGTGCGAATCGATGTGGCGAGTTGCGTGGAGAGTGAGTCATGGAGTGCAATAACCTCGCTAGACGGATGGTCGTTCGGATCCGTCCCTGGATTAGTCGGCAGACAGTCGGACAGATATTGCACTGAAAGAGCAACTTAAACTACTCATTTGGAAAGCGAGTGATTGTAGAAGAAAAAATAAAGCGTTTACTTGTGTGAATTAATTGTTGATAACTTCAGCTAGCATTGTTCAGCCAGGCATTGTCTGTTTTAAGCTTAGAGCATTTGTTTTAAGATAATAATAAATTAGGGTTCTGAGTTTTAGCATAAGCTGCGACTTACCGATACCAACAATTGTATTTTTTTTATTAGTTTTATCGACCGCTGTAATGATCCTTGATCTAGCAGTACATACATGAATGTGGTATTTAAAATTATTGCACAACGGATTCGCAGATAAATATAAATAAAATCTAATATTTCATAAAGGAAAAAATCTGAAGAAATCGCAGCATGAAAGTAGCAAAGCAAACCCACAGAAACTGAAAACCAATTACAAAACTACAATACAAGAGAGCATAACTATAAACGACAGTAAACGGCAACGAATTATGAATTACAAATTTTGTAGTAAACGGACTTTTGAATTTAGGTAAATTACAATTTATATCTGAGCTCTAAAAGTAATGCATACCATTTGCATTACGTTTAGAGCTTAGATATAAATTAATTATAGGTGTTTATTATATATTAACACATATAATTATCACCTCATAATAAAATATACGTAAAAGCAACGAATATCAATTTACATTCCACCTAACGATCCGCAGGGTGCTTAGCCAACTTCAGTTAGTTCAAGAGCTTTGCGTTTACCTGGTAAGGTAGATAACTTTACTCAGATCCTATTTCACTACGATACCATATTATAGTGGTTAAACATTTTTGTATAAAATAGCTATGAATGAAAAAAATATGAATGCATCTGACAACACCCACTTGTCTCGAAGTTATTTCCTTGTGTTATGAGGTGAGACATCCAGACAAGGATTTTAAGCGAGGGGGGCCTCTCAGCACATCCAGGCTCGAGCCAAGATCGTTTCTTGAATTGACCCGACCGAGGATCGCACCCGGGACACTACGCAAAAACCGTGCTACAGCAGACTACGCCAACCGAGTCGTCAAAAATAAGAATACATAAAAAAAGAAAAAATGTTGGTGAAAATTAACGCCAATACCTGCAAAATAATTATATTACTTTTGACTAACTAAATTAGCTTCCTAGAATCTGAAATCCGTCAGGTGATCTGCTTTATTTCTCTTTGTGCAGGCATCCCATTATTACAGGGCCGTCACAATGCCAAACTTGTACCAGACATATTTGATATGCGCCCGCGGCTTCCGTGATCAGGACTATTTCACTGTTGGGGACTCCAGATTAGGACTGTCTTCTCTAATAGAAGCACCAACTTTGGTCGAATGGTTTACAAACTCAGTTCAGGAGTTTAAAATGTATTTATGTACAGCCTGTAGGTACAGAATTAACTGACAGTCTTATTATAATCTAAAATTGACCAAATTCTGATTACGTATCAGATTATGCATGCAGATATGCGTTTAGTACCTACCAATATTTTATGAAACAAAAATGTATAAAAAACCCTTATGTATTTTGCACGGAAATCAATTTTCAGTTCACGACCAGATAATAAAAAATGTATTACAGTGGCAGATGTGTTGGATGGGCCAGGAGCAGAGATGTATGTGAATGCGCACTGCGTCACACTATGGCGCAGTCATGAAATATGGACCTCCCCTTGCTATACTGAACTCTTTAGAATTTGCTCACATCTATTTAGGACACCGCCGTAAAGACGTGGTTCTTTTGAATCAAGTATACCGCCGTTAAGACGTGGTTCTTTTGAATCAAGTATCAAAACCTTTTGCGCATTTCTAATCTTTATTTGTACGATCGTCAACGTATGAAGATTCGCAAGCAGCGTAGGGAGGAAACTCGTGAAAGCTGACCATAGTGACCATGTAAATAAAATAAACTGTCACTGTCGTATAACCACAGAATGAGAAAATAGTCATTTATACTAGCAATTCATAAAAAACTAGATATTGGGATATATTTTACACTGAATAGAACTTAGTTAATTAAGTATAATTATTTAAAAAAAAAAAAATATGTCACTCCCTAATGATGTAGCTTTATATTAGTGAAATAATTTTTAAAATCGGTCCAGTAGTTTCGGAGCCTATTAAATACAAACTAACAAACAAATCTTTCCTCTTTACAATATTGGTATAAATTATCCTGCTAAGTTATAACTAGAAACGCGTTATCAAAAGGTCATCAAAGTTTCATCGAACACAAATAGGCATTCGTTGAAAACAAGTTACAGGAGCTCTATAAATTTTTGGGCCTTTTCCGGTGCCGGCCTACGAAAAAAAATGGTACTTATAGATAGAACTAGCCATACGAAGCTATAGGTATTATAATAAGTCGTAGGGTTGCCACAAGCAAAGTTATAAGAGTAACAAGATTTGTCATTTTCATACATTTTATTGATTTCGAAAGTGCTGGGAAATATATAATGATGATAAATATAATTATCTAGTCTAGTAGTGATGATCTGAAGGATTTTCACTTTGGCAAGAAAGCTGTCAGTTAATTAGAAAACCGTAATTTTCACAATTAAACTAAATAAATACCTACTCTGTATAATAATACCTGATTTATTTTCTAAAAATGCTGGCCAACAAAAATAATTGGTACGTTTAGTTAGAAATAGTCATTTGGATTAATAATTATTTCTGCATAAAAGTTGTAGGGTTGCCCCAAGTCAAGTTATGCAAGTTCAAAGATTCGTCATTTTTCATACATAAAAGTATGGATTAAAGTAAAAATCCTTCAGATCATTATTTCTAGCAATATCTATCATTATTTTTATGTTTCCCAGCACTTTAAAAAATCAATACATGTATGAAAATGAATAATTTTTGAACTCGTATAACTTGGCTTGTGGCAACCCTACGACTTTTGTTCCATAATAACTATTACTCTGTATGACTGGTTCTAACTTTAGGTACCATTTTTTTCATTGGCTGGCACTTTCAGAAAATAAATCGGTAATAATAATACAGATCAAGGTAGTTTTTCGTTTAATTGTGATAAAGTCGGTTTTTCAATTAGCTGATTATCTTTGCGCTTATTTAAAAATGCTTCTGATCATTAATTTGATCATTGTTCCGTATGACAAGTTCTAACTATTCGTTTCACTTTTTTTGTTGGCCGGCACTTTGAGAAAAGGTCCAATAAAATGATCTCCTTTTGTGGCCATCACTATAAACAGAAGTAAGCTCTAGAGCTCAGACAATATAAGTATGTAAGTAATTCAAAAAGAGCAATACCTACGTTCTAGAGAAACATCTTTGTCGAATCCGTAAGCACAAATGCTGATGTATTTGTACGATTTCAGGAAGGCGCAGTGGAAATAAGATTTGAAATTGGCCCAACATTTCCTGGGCTGCCTTGCTCCAATTCGGTAGAGTTTCGTTATTTAGTCGGATACTTTCGAGTCAGCATTTCAATCTTGTATTGAGTCAGCTTGAATTTGTATTACTTGACGTATTTTTCTTTCGCCTTCTGAGGTCATATAAATAAAATAATAGAAGATTGACAATATTCTTCTGTTATTTTTCAGTAGTTTTTGTAGAGATAACTTTTTCGGATATTATAAGCATTTAATGGAATACGTTTTGCATTTGGGTGCTGTTACTAATTTAATATAAGAATCTGCACCTTTTTTTGGAAACTATATTTTTGGCGTTATTGTAAAATCTTAAGATCTCTAAGATGATTGAAGAAGTACTTTCTTAGGTGTAACAGAGTTCCAGAAGTAACTGTAAGCCGTTTACGGTGACTGAACAATCTCGATGTGGATACCACTCTGTCTCCAGCGCCAAGAGCTTTTGAACAAAGTTGTGATTAAATTAGCTGCCTTTCATTGTAGGGATAACATCACTTCAATGAATAGAACTCTGCTTAGCAGTGGGGCATTTTTAAGCATAGTAATGAGTATGGTCAATAAAGCTCGTGCAGAACAACTCCGTGACTGCAGATCTGGTCATCATGCTAGATGCCATTTACTCCATTTCTAACTTCAAGTGCTTTATCTACTCAACTAATAGCACGGCGCCAGCATAACGGCTTGTTCTGCACGCTACAGGATTGCGATGGACGGCGTACACACTACACACTCGATCAACCGCCGACCACCTCTAAATAAACACGGCGCCATGCCCCCGACGGAACACAGTCACACGCTGCAACTATCTTATTTGCATTGCGGACTCTACTATGAATACTTACTATACTATTTTCGCCGTATGGTGATATCCCTGACAGTTCATAATTGACAATTTTAGTGATGCAACGAATGAAATTTAATCGATGGTTTCAAAATATCGGATGAGTTGGCAAAGGAAATGGAATCGTATTTACCGATTTTGAATTTTTAAATAAATTCTTAATGAACCGGTTATGGCTAATAAAACGCGGTCTTTCGAAAATAATAGTTTAACTTTATTAATCATTTACTGCTAGAACTTGATTCTTGTGAACTGATATCAGAATTTCGGCATTGTACGTACCAAACATAAACAACAAAACGAAAAACTTAACAAGAAAACTCAACAAAAACAGCAAGAAAAGTCAAAAACAAACAAATAAGCAACTCAGACGTAACGCAAACACAAACCGCATACAAGGCAGACACACTCGTACTGATTTAGGTCTATTAATTACTTTTTTTTTAATTGACTACACTTTGTAATAAAATAGGACATTCGGATCAAGATGATTACTATTGTATTGTATGCCTGTGAGGCGGAACACAGTGAGACTCTTAAATATGTATGATCTGAACATTATTGATATATTCGTAATTCACAATAAAGTTTATTTGTTGATGTATCTGACGTGGATGACGTGTATTCATCGATTTTTTTTCGATTCAGTAGTGTCAATACACTATTGAATAGCGTTCCTTTTCACGCATCAGGCGCTGTAAAGATATATTTATTTAATTTCATTTACTTCATTAATTAACAGTTAATAATTATAACAATAATTTACTTGATACATTTCGAAACGACAATAGTTTTTTAATTGTTTATTAAATTTTCTTTTGCCAGTTTCTTTTTATTTAATTTGAAATAGTATGAGTGACACGGAACAATGAATGCATATCATCTTATAGTGGAAATAGTATAGTACCTAAGTTAATGTAGTATGCACCGTCATTTCAATTTCGGTAATTTAAACAGGAGTTTTAAAATGGTAGGTGCTTCAACACCGCTTCGTGAGCGTAGATCGCCTTGTAGTTGCGGACGTTGTTTTTCTGAACAATGTGTATTATATTTAAATCGTAGAAGGCTATGGATATATTTAATAATACAAATTAAATCAAAATTATAATGTTTATTACTTTTAGACATTTATTAAGTAAAATACAATAACGAATCGAAATGCCAAACCATCTGAATCTAAATTCATTATCCGATGCCTTAACGTCTGTTGCAGACGATTTATGCAGTGTCGTTGGACGCATTTCATTTTATGGCTAAAAAGACCTATCCGCGAACGCCATACCCTCTAAACCAGGCAGAGCATAATTTCATTGACCAGTATATATTATATATATTATATCGCTCAAGCTTTTGTTTGTCTGTACCTAAACAAAAAACAAGAATTGCAAATGTTGAAGCACCGGGAAAAAAGTCGATAAAACTACTGGCGCAACATTATGCCCATAAATATGTGACAAACAAAGACATATGAAACAAAGTTACATTTAAGTAATCTATTATATAAAAATAAGTCGGGTTCTCCTTCCTGACGCTATAACTCCAGAACGCACGAACCGATTTCCACGGTTTTGCATTCGTTGGAAAGGTCTGGCTCCGTGAGGTTTATAGCAAAGAAAATTCAGGAAAAATTTCAACAGAAAAGCGGGAAAGAAAAATGAAGTTCACGCGGGCGAAGCCGCGGGCGGAAAGCTAGTTTTTCATACTTATTTAAACTCAGTAAAAACCTGACCAAGAATTAATGAGGTACAATTTGGCTAATCTGTACCTGTCCTGCTACAAACAAAAAGATAACAGCACCTAGGCTCAAGCTGCGGCCTGGCACGCTTCCAAACACTGAACTGTGCTTTATGTTTCGACGAGAAACAGCTATGACTATTGCCCATATTTAGATGCGGAGCTCAAATTCTGCAGAAAATTCGGACACAAAAAGTGCCTCTAAAAAAGACTGCGTAGGTATTTATGTCAGACCATTGTACATTTATGTTAGAACATGTACACACATGTTCGAAGACCCAAAAGTCGGTTCTAGGATATAGCAGATTGTATTAGAACTATGCTGCTTCATTTTAATGAATTTTCAGTTTTCGAACTTAAAGTTCATTCAACCATTTTGAAAAGCTAAATAGAATTCAAATTCGATTCTTCCAAAGCGGTTTCTTTAGAAGCCATTCCGAACGTTTGATACTTCGCATTGTGTATAGTTAAAAGGGGAAACATTGGTATTTCTTCCTCTAACCAAACATGGATTTTGGTTATCCATCGATCAATAAATAACATTCAAGCAAAGCCGTGGTATGGCACAGGTCCAAAGACAGTGCTTCATAAAAGTGCCGACGGTGTGCTCCCACCGGAATTATTGTCTTGTTAGTTTCGAAACAAAAACTTCTGCAGTTAAAGTTTTAGAGGGCAGAACACGAAACAATATGTTGTCTAGGCAGAATTTTAGACAGTCGGTAACTACAGTTAGTTTCTGAGCTAGTTTAGTCAATATTTGTTTCACGAGTAAATTACATATTAATTTGAGAAGCATTTATTTATATAAAAAAACTGTCACAGTTTTACTATAAGAAAAATTACACGGCCAAAATAGGCCCCACGTATTTGTATTATTCTCACATCAACGACGCTTCATATGTTATACAATACGTTAGGCAGAATGATAAATTAATTCATGCTCCACCCCATACCTAACATGAATCCTGATTTTGTATTGAGACGCAAGATTCATGAGATTCTGCAGTCAGCCCTGCAATAAACAATACATGGGATGGGGTCTTTGTTTTACTATCTTCTTGTTACTACACGAGTGAGTTAATCTCTATAAGTTAGATAGTAAGATCTACTGCAAACTTCAACTAACGCTCCTTCACAAAACCTTCTAATGTAAAAGTGGGAGGTAGGTATCCTCCAAACTATTCCGATTTAACTGTTTCTATTTACAAATACAATTAATTATCTGATTACAACGTCAGTGAAATATATTCTCGTCTCGTTTTTTAGACACATTCGTAAATAAATTCTGAGGGAAATCATTACACATCGCAGAGCTTAAACAGAGAACCACAACCAAATCGTAACACTGTTACCAAGTCCGTGGACGAAGCAAAGTTACGATGTTACTCTTGAACCTTTACTGTAAGTTATAGAGCCCACTCAACGAAGGAAAAATAATTCGTGTAAAAGCGAATCTTTTCCCCTATTTGTCAGTTGTTCGTCTTCGTTGAGTGGGATATTTACATAAACACCTCAATAGATAATCACTTCTACATTTAGAAGAACCTCTAATGTACGTCACGAATTCTTTGTACAATCTTTGGTCTTATTGCGAGCTTAAAAGCACTTTACAAACACTGCCTTTGTTGTTAGTTGTTGTACTTTTCTACAAATTCTCGAGCTCTCAATGAAGAGCGAGTTGCTGTTTGTTGGTGTTCGTTTTTCTTTTACACGTCTGCAGTTGGAGCTGGTCCAAACGTGGCCTTTTTGTTAGAGTTAATGTCGCAGCCTATCGGAGAAAAAATATGGGAATGGTCCGTATCGTATCACCGGATAGAGGTGCAATGCGGTATGTTTTAGAAAATGGACAAATATTTAGAGATATCTCTGGTGCAATGGCGAAGAAAGATTTTATTCAGAAATTTCAGAGAAAGCTTTTTATTTCTTTGACCTTAAATATTTTGACAACGGTTTCATGAGAAGCAATTGCCTAATGGCATTGCTTTCATTTAGACTTAGTTTCCTTTTCAATATTTTAAAAATAATTCTCATTGAAAACTACTATATCTACATATAAATTTAACTCCATTATTATCATTCTTCGCGATCTTGTTCGTCGGCTATCAGTTCCAGCTGGCTACTCACTCATTAATCTTAACTTAACTGCCACTTCAGACTTAAGTAAAAGCAAAATAATTTAGGACATGCAATAAAGTTAAAAAGGATAAAATGAACAAAATCTTAGCTAAAAGCTGTAAACGGATCTAAAGCTTAATTCTCATGGTTATGTTTTATACTGGAAAATTCTTCTAGAGTAGGAGTTTCGTCTTAATTTCAGGTTAGGAGTAGTCGTATAAACTTCTCGTAAAAAGGGGGCTGCCAAAATAGACTACCATGACAAACGACATTTTTTGCTGACTGTACTGAAAAGTTAATGATGCTATTGCCTGAAAGTATTCGGTATCTGATCTCAGCAATTTCTCCTTCACCTTCACTACATTTACTGTTTAATCTACCCCTTTCCGGAATTTTGAAGCCCATAAAGAGCCATGTAATATTTCAAAATGAATACTCTTGACGTTTAGCGGCTCTTCAAGATTGAATGACTTTCTTAAATCAAGAATATGGGAACCAACAAGTATGTACATAGAGATATATTCAGTTTTCACGCTAAAATGCCTATTTGCCTCTAAGCGTCGACTTAACTGAAATATTCAATTTTCTTCATAGTATTTTGTATAATAAAAGATTCCTAATCTCTACTAAACAACCGTCAATCTAAATGCGTTGTAATAAACTATTTTGGCAGGCATGTTCTATTTCTTTATGTAGTCCATAATGAGTCATCATTCGTCAGCTGTCGGTGTAAGTAAAAGCACAAACATGAGGGCATGTCGGGCGTCCACCAGACCCTAGGTATTACTCATCAAGTCCCCCCGGTTCCGCCTATAAAACATGAAACACCATTTAGGGCGATTAGAAAATTGCTCAAAGTTCGATGGCACATAGGAACTTTATTTTGTTTCAATGACAGAATTTTATCTAAGTAAAAGAACTAAGTTTACGTGATGACATGTTCTGTTTCTGAATGACAGTATATTTTACATAGCAGGTGATTATTTATATGGCAAAGAAAATGATATGGCATATTCGGTGGACATTATCTTAGTGAAAATGATAATTTATCTACTAGCTTAAATTTTGATCAACGTCGTTTCCATCAATGTCAGTCGGACATTAGAATTTTGGTATGATAATCCAAAAATTCATGTAAATATATTTTAAAAATCAAATTTAAATTTCTAGGTCAACTACTGTATGACTTACGATTTTCCCAAGCAACGGTATAAAATCAGCCGTTCATTCAAAACGATTTAAGAGCGCTAGGGGGGGGGGTGGTTCAAAAACGTTGCACTTTTGTAAGATTTTCGTGATTACTTCATTGAATTGAAATCAAACTAAAATTTTTGCTCTAGTGTGCATAATACTATTTAAAAACACATTAAGTTGTCTAAAATTAGGTAGTAGACAATTATTTGCTAAATTAAATAAAAAGCCGTTTTGTTTTTAAATTGATGACATTTAAAAATTTACTGTACCTACACAGTTAAAGTTATAATTATGAGATTAAAAGGTGCATTCAATAATAGAGATATAATTCATACTTAATTCGAATTCAGCTAAATAATCACGAAAACCTCAAAAATGCGACGTTTACGATCTACCGCAAACGCAAAAGGAAACCCTCTTAATTTTGTGAATACGTAATTAATTTGGGGTCAGATGGCTAATTTTTTACAAATAACAAAATATGCGGTTTAAGACATACACACACCTACATAATATTTATGTAACTGCTAATGTATTTGTTACATTATGGACTATGGTTAGTAATTAGGTAAGGATCATACTATAAGGAACACCGCTGATATTGTCAAAGCAATCAGAGCATGCAGATATATCGAGTGTGACAAGCAACAGTGATACCTACTCGTAAATCGATTGTTCTCAAAGATCGATACTTATAAGGATTGAGTTCAGTGTCTCAGGTCCGTATTCTAAAACAAAATCTGTACTTAGATCTGAGTGACGTTTTTGTATGAACTGACGTTTTGAAATAGACCAGTGCTTGAGTACGATTCTAGAATACGGGCCTAAGACACAGCAATCAGTTTTACAATCAAAACAGCGGAGCTAAAATGATGTTCTTAAACTACACCTTTTGTCAACCATTTACTCTCATTTCATGGCTCAACTTCAAATCCAAGTAGCCAGCAATTCATCTACAAAGTAATGATATGGCAGGAAGAAAGATTATGTGTCGCGCATAGCCTAACAAATATGTGCTGTGGCCTGCAAAGTGATATTGCATTTAAAATTTATATTCAAAAGAGGGCACAGGTGCGTGCATAAATCTAAGATGTTCTAGAAAGCTCTTGTAGAATTTTAATAACATTGAAGTGTCCTAAATTTAAAGGGTCAGCACAATATGTAATTCGGGGTAAAACAAACCGGGTAGTCAAAGGCATGTGTAAAGCGACTGTTGCCGTCTCGGTGAACGGAACACTCAGAAGCCTACCTTTCACCAATGGTTCATACTAATACTATTACATTCTTTATTTATTTCAAAACTTAAGTCATGAAATTTGTACAGTATTTTTAAGAAAGAAAATATATACAAAAATAAAAGACTAAAGAATTACAACAAAAAATATAATGACAATGACTATTTCACGCCATTTTTGAGTGAGTATTGATCCTTGCTAATGTCCCACTGATTTCGCTGAGAAACAGCCATAAATTAACGTTTGAATTGACTGGTGAGTCTAGTTTTGGCCTGATAGAGTTAGTCCGTCATTGACTAAAGACAAACCATTCCACCGAGATTTAAACCTGACACAATCACACCTACATACAATATTCACATTGTATACGTTTGACCTTGTCAACCAGTGCGAAGCTTTGAAGTAAATGTGTATGAATGGAGTTTATTCTGCACCATACTTGGGTCGGCTATCTGGCGCCGGCGTGGGAGGAGAGCGTGGGTGAAAGAACGCGTTAGGTACCGTCTTTGATGCCTTGCCTCGCCATAGAGTTCCAGTGCGGAATTCACGTGAAAATAGTGATGTGCGGTTGTGAGTGATTGTAGAGCTTGTCTAATCTGAAAAGACGCGCCCCTCCTACGCATTTACGCACGAATATAAATTTGAAATACGGACGCAATACATAAACATGCCACTGTAATTGTTCGTTATTGAGCCGGTTGGACTCTGACCTAGGAACACGCTTCGTTTGTTCGCAAAACTACACTCATCATCATCATATCAGCCACAGGACGTCCACTGCCTGACCTGACCAGATCGTCCGTCCCCCTCACGGGGGGCCGTCCTACGCTGCGCCTTTAAATTAAAGTAACTTCAGAATTTATGAGGCTTTTGCATAAATAAATTATTTGTTTTGCTTATAACTATCTTGTCGATGTTAAAAACCTAAAAGAAACAGGGGTTGAGTATGCGAACACATTTTTATTGTGCTACAACATAATCCCTTCAAACGTTGTGGCGGAAGGGGTTTTAAATTTTGCCAGAACATACCTACCCAGGTGTGTCATCCGGCATTGCAACGTCAAATGCAAATTGTCATTCATTTTGGCACCCCTGCTTCTATGTGCCCCTTGTTTCTGATGTTGAAATGAATGGAGTATAGACATTAATTACAAAACGTCATTTCTGAGTCAGGCTTATTTAATATTGCTAATAAGAGGTTATGGTTCTACGAGTGCCTGAAAAAAAATCGCGTATTCCTAGAACATTTTGACGTTTTATTCAGTTAACATTAGTTTTATGGGCATAATGCAATCATAAAGTTGAGCGAAGAACAAACTTCAAACTTGAGTACTACAAATTGCTTTACTTTTCGAACGCGGCTTGCGTACAATTTCGTGGTTAGAAAATAAAAATGTGTAATTTCATACTAAAATTACATAATTACATGTGAATTATGAAATTACCAATACCAAAGCAGCTTCTATCATGCTTTTCCTATATGTTATCATGTTGCACACGTGGAAAACAATCTCCTGCTTCTGGTTAAACTTTAGCTAGGCGAAGTTTGCTCGTCTCAGAATTAAATCAAGCAGCTGCCTGAAAGACATACCGTGCAAAGCCAGCTTCGATGAAATATCTCAAGAGTATGTTCCGCCTTCAATAATGTTTATGAAGCTGTCCACTGCAGGGTCATTTATTTTCAATTTGACGTAGTTGAATTTCATTAGCAAGAGAAAAATCAGAGTATTTTTTCTCATTGGTACAAACACTAATTTCCCATGGGTTTTAGATATTCATTCGGTAGAGAGACATTATTTCTAGTAGTATATATCGTAGTTTGCTGACAAGCAGTTATTTTTGTCTTGATGTTTCGATTATTATTATTATTCTTGTCAATAAATAAATTGAAATTGAAATTGAAATTGAAATTATAATTTTTTTCGGCTCGTTTGTTTTTTCATTGTAAACCCCTTTTTTAGAGACGCCGTAATTTTAATAAATTTAAATCACCGTAGTGGTCAAATATTTGAGCGCAATACATATAAGTACACAAACGTATATATTTCAATTACCCTTGAATACCAAATGAACGTGGTAATAGAGTTCAAAATCTTTTAGCAAATCATTTAACTACACTATCCCTTGATGTGAGTCAGTGAGGCAACAAAACTGGGGTGCTACCCTACATTTTAGGGCTGTTTATGCCACTAATCGATACTTCTGCCCCATATTATTACAGCAAAAACTGCGATATGGGTCATATTGAACATAACAGAAATAAAATTGAGTTAATTTTACATTTAATTCAACCGGAAAAATACCAATCAGTCTGTGCCAACCCTGGACTCCCAGTGAAAAATTGGCGAAAGTTTCGTAGGACGCATAAAAGTTTTCTGTTGTAAATAATCTTACACGCGACAAGAGAAACAAAATGTTACTTTGTAAGTTACATTGTTCTTGATAAAGGAAGTTTTGTTTTATTGTGCTTTTTACTAATCAAACTCGTTGCGTAGCAGCAGGTCAGATTTGACTTACAAGATGTTTACGTAGACGAAATGGCTTCAAAAACAGTACCTTTTTTAATCTAGTTACTATATACTGTACTCATGTCATATTATTATAATCACCTCACAACAATTACATCCAAAAGTCAGCTAGAGCTAAATAGCTTTTCAATTTTTAGTTCAGGTATATAGCGGCACTCATATGTTGACTTTTAATGTTTGTCTGCTAAAAAAATTAGGACCTAATTATACCTCAGTATCCCATACCCATACCTAATCTGCTCGGTTGGAATAACGCGATCAGTCTTATTACAGCTTTATAGCCATCAGTTTGGAATTGCCTTAACCCATGGAGAACCTACCTATATATACCGAGCTTACATAGTTACTACATCACTTACTGAGAATGCTATATCGTTTTTGTAAGTCTTTTGATAATCACCCGGTATTTGAAACACCTGCAGCTCGAAAATTTTTTTTTTTTTCATACTCGTCAGTACCTAAAATTATTCTTTGAACTTATCCTAGCTTCTGTCTGTGCTAAACCGCAATAAATGTCTACTTTACGGTCTAGTATTAAGTATTATGTGGTCTAGGTCACTATTTTTAAAATTGGTATCGTAAATCTGTGCCAAGATTATCCGAATTCTGTTTTATAGTTTCCTGAATTGGATACAGTCCAAGACGATACGTCTTTACCTATTACGGGCGCTGTTTTATGTCCTTACGGCGAGGGTATTTGGATATACTCTAGTGGTGGCTGCGACTTTTCTGAAATTCTAAATTTCACTGAATACAATAAATGAAGAAAAAAACCCTTTGGAAAGTTAAAAAAAAATCGCAAATTTTATAAACATTACACTGCTTCCTTTTTTATTTCAAATAATAATATATAGTTTAGGTCCATCAAAAAAATTACAGTTTTCTTGCACACAAATAGCTGGATTATTAAGATTATTTTCAAGGCGAAGTTAGCCTTTGCACAGGCTGTCCTCGGCATGTCTGGACAACATCCAAGATGCGTCACGGGGTAAAGTTCAACTTTAATATTGAGGGAAAATAACCCTGTATTGCGCTAGACGCGACGCGGTACAATAAAGAGCGGATGTGACGCCGTTTTAATGTTCATTTCGTTTTTAATCTGTGGAACGGAAATATTTATAGTGAATGTAGACTGATGATGTTTTATTTATTGTCTATAGGGTGTTTTTTCAGGGCGACAAACAAATAGAGGTGTTGCGATTGCGATAGGTAAGTTGTGCCAAGAGCGCCAAGTCCAAACAGTAACTAAATACTGAACCAACAGCTCTACCATCAAAATTTGAATGACTATGCATGGTAATAATTACAAAAAATAAGTTAGCATAGGAAGAAGTCAGGAAATATCCATCAAATTATTGTTTAATTATGCCACACCGCTGATTGGACTAAATAATGTATGTATGCAGAAGTTCTATAATAAGTTCATTATTATTTCAGGACTGTTTCCATGAAATTTACATGTTTTACGTCTGGTAGGCGTGACTGAAGTATGTAAACATTTGTGTTTAATTATGTTAAATGGCTCTTTAATGCGCTCGTTTTCATGTCAACGTGTGTAGATCGTAAAGACTTCATGAAATGCAAATGTGGCAGAGTATGGCGAGCGAGTCCCTTGCCGCATTCCAAAGGAACCGCTCCATTCTAGCAAATTAGCTATTCACAAAGAATCACCGTTTCCACACCTCTGCGTTTCGGGCAAACCTTTATCGTTTCAAAGACGTAGTGTTTTGGGCACTAGTAGTTGGAAATAGGCGGTAAAAAAATCTCAATCTCAAAAGTTCAAATATCTTCAACATAGGCAAAACTTGTACCATGAACTTTAGATCCTGATGAACAGAGAGAGGCGCTCAATTAAAACCTCTTTTCAATTGTAAAGAATTACCAATGTATCTATTTTTTTTAAACCGGTAAGTGTTTCATTTAAATGGGCGTACTAGGTAGGTAGTCTGTTTATTGCCGTGGTCGGATTTATCCGTGGCACATTTTGATGACCATCAAAATGTCATAATACATGAGAATCTTCGTTTCCAAGCACTGCGGTGCGGTGCCGGTGTTGGTATGCGTCGGGCATCGGGAATTCTTTGTTTGGGCACCGGGCTACCTTAATTCAGTCATTGATATTTATACGATGCCGTTGGACGGAATTAGACGAAGGACGAAGTGACAGGCCGTTCGACAGATGTTTTTGACTGAAAAATGTAAGTTTGAATGAATGAAGTAACTGACGGCTTTTATTACACAGCACAATTAGTATGTCAAGTATTTAAGGTCTTCACGCACTTAACATCTAGTGTCACCGACGCAGCTGTCCACTTAAACCATAAAATACTGTAAGTATAACTACTGTCATAAGAAAATATTTTTTTTTAACAAAATCTAGTTAGTTATGTTGCCTATTTTATTAGTTGCATATTTTAGCGAATGTTAAGAAGAGCTTTTTTTGTGGAATTCAAATGTCATCTTAAACATCTTCTGCATTTCAAAGTATTGTAGCTGCCACGCACATGGTACAGCAAAGTTCTGCACAGATATGCGAAGCACTGAGCTGGTCAATCTCATCTTAAATGCCTTCAAAACTCCTTTTCACGCCCTGCCCCGGTTTTCGGGACTATAAACTAGATACTAATACCTTTTCGGACAAACTAGATGCTTAACTATTTATAAGTATCTATTACCCAGCATCGAAAGTTTAGTTAAAACTGAATGTTTAACGACATCAAACTACAGCTCACGTATTACATTAAAATAGTTATTTTTAAAGCCAAACAGTTGCATATTAAAAGCACTATGTAAATATCGATCCTCATAAGCAAGCAAACGCGGCACGTCCTGTAGGATATCCTGAGCTTGGTTAGTTTGCTTCCGCGCCGCAGAGAGCGCGAACGTCGCGCCCGGTTCTGTGAAGTGAACGGTCCACCAAATTAATCGTTCTAAGGGGATTGCCTTTGGTTCTATTGTTAGTGCGAACGCAGCATTATGAGAGTTTAAAAAATCTGATGTTGTTTCCCGCGCATTTATTATGTGGAATGTGAAAGTTTTACGAAAGAGTGGAACTTTGTGTAACTTTTTAAAACTTTATTAGGATTTTATATTCCATTATCTTATTTTACACAAGTTTAAATGCACAGTGGTTAACTATTTAATTGGAGTAAATATAACCCAAGTAAAATGTACACAAGCCGTTTGCCGTATGTACGATTCTCAGCCCGGAACTAAAAAATACAAAAAAACATTTGTTTAACGATTTAAAGTAGTATCAGGTCTTTTTAAATAAATATGTTTTTGATTTGATTTGATTTGAATTGGTCTTTTACCTAAATCGTACATTAGAACAAAACAAAGTTTCTAAATTGGATTAAAGTCTAAATATATATATTATTATTATGTATACCTATTTGAGTCTACTACTTCGTTCAAATACTAGTTTGATTGATCGTTGATTTACTTTCAAGAATTTTAACTCAGCCTTGGGCTCATGCCTCTCAAAGTTTACGTAGTTCTTACAAAACTCACATTTTAATTAAAAATGATAATGTATGTTGGTTTCATGCAATTACGTACTCAGTTGGTAGAGCATTCATACAATTTTCATTTATTTTCGTGCTTTTAGGAATACTTGCAGGTGTGTGTACAAGAATACCGCAAATACAGTTCGCACAGCCAACCGCAGTAAGAGCATAACATCAACCAGCATAAGCCGAGCTCTCATTCCAATTAACTTGCATACTTCGCTCGGTGTTCAGTGTTAAACTTGACTGTGGTCGACTGTACACTTTTAATTCCTCCCACTCGCGGGTTTCGCCGCAACAACTTACGCTTCTTACATCTCAAGTTCTAATTAGTTTACCTAAGTAAGCGGAGACTCACCGCGGAACTGGCTCCATAGCGGACTCCCACAGATAATAAATTAGAAGCAAGCCGCCTCTGCACTATGCGCCGTCATTGTAGTTAGGGGAACCAACTTCGCGATTGCTGCAGTGACCATTAGAGTTAATTTTATTTAGTAGGAAAACTTTAGTCTTTTCAAGTTTTTGAGCAATTACTGAGAAATGCATATTTTTTATTTTTGAAACTGTATCTATTGTACCTATAGCATTAATGCAATTCGTCCACAGTTGGGCACATTTAGTGCTTCTATCTATTTCATTGCCGGTTCTGTTCCTATAAAACTTGTTTATTTCTCTCCAGCAGCAAATTATCGCAATTCCGAATATCCCACATATTAATAGGAAAAGTTCATCAAAAAACAGAATATATTTTTTTAGTCAAACAATGGTTTTGTCGATCATGGTCTTACGTTATAAAAGGTAGGTAGCCATGATTAAGGATGCTTATTACGTATTCTTGCCAGAAAGCAAGTTAACTCGCCATCTGTATCTTGTTGAAAATCTATTTACTTATAAAAATCGACACGTTGTACGGCCGGCCGGTCGCTAAGAATTCCACCTAACTCATTCTTACGACCCAAATACGCGGAACTCCGGATGTCTTGTATCCGAGACACTTCCAATCGCGATTCGGAACGTAACGACTTTGATCTATTCTGAGAGGCGCAGCGACGACAGTAAACACTCGATTGTAATAGAAGAAGACAAACAGACATGAGTACATTCTAAGTAGGAAACATTTGGGCCCTTGAAATTTGAAGTCTTGTCACAGATTAATAAATAAATAATGCTCTTGTCTTGTTCAGGTGCAAAAACCAAGTATGAACAAGAAAGTTGTAGCTGATTTGCATCTTTATGAATGCGACATCTGTCCATAAATTGATTTATCTGATAATTTAGAGGCTTAACGAACACTCAAGTGAAGAACGCTGAGCGCAAAAGTTGCCAACACAGTTCATTATAAATGTCCTGTACTTTTATGATCTCGATGAACTAGCTTATTTCCTTACACAGTTATGAATCACACGTAGTATTTTCTGATACGTTTACCTTCATTAAAGTTTAAAGGTAAGTAAGTTTTAAAACTCAGTTCAGAACATCGTTGTCTTTGAAATGTAATAATCTAACTAGAAAAGAGATCCAACAGTTGCATAGCAAGTGCTAGAATTTCCTCATGAAGAAAGCATGTTGGTCTCTAGGGCTTATTTCAATGCTGCCTCTTGAGATTTGCGTATCAGCTAGTGGTAAAGTTTCTGAGCATTTTCTCTTTAAGAATAAGTATTGAGTGCGCGTAAAGTTTTATTAAACGTTGGCTTTTATATCCGACTGCACAACCAGATACTAATGTTTTTCTCTAGCTTTGTTACCAAAGAAATGAAGGGATTTGACCGACTGTGTCGTTTTTTAACAAAAACAATGTTAATTTTTGTTTCAAAGCAATTGTTTTAAACAATATTTTTTTTTGAATATATTTATGTCAAATTCACCGATGACGATGACATTCTCAAAGTTTCAAATACAGTGGCTTTGACAGGCCACAGGATTCATAACAAAAAAACAAACCGCTTATCCGGTGGCGCTTACCGATGCGTTCAGTCGAGAGTTATTTTCAAAACGTAAATCACTGAACTGGGCGCGCGATGGGTGACTAATTCTCAACCCAGACTGGTGATTGCGTTTGATCATAATTGACATAATAATATAATAAAATGAACTATTTAAAAAATAAAGTTTAAACTTTTTCGACTTGATCATTATTATTCTAGTCAAAGTACGCTATACTTTTCATTCAACCAATAGCGTAGAATTAACAAGGAAGAGGGCATCGCAACTCGGCGAAACAGTATAATTACACAGTGCTCGGTAATGAACAAGTCCTACGTTTACTAATGTTTACTCCTACACGCTATTACACTTGACCGCAAATAGTATTCACGACCGACTGCCATATCAAGCAGAGATTTTATGTTGAACTTATTGAAATTTATCGCTGCAATTGCTTTGAAATGTCAATTCATCCACATGTTTATGTTGTTTGATGTTTTTTTGGGCACGTTTCCCCTAGCAAGTGCTAACTATTGCTTATTTTTCTTCGCTCGTCTAAGTGTGGCCCGATTTAGAAACTCCGATACTTGCGTCCCCTCGTGTCGTGAGTCAAGCAAATTACAGCTTTTGTGATTAATGCGTGCTATTCCTGGATGGATCCTTCACCGGCTACACCTTCCTTTGTTCTGAAAACATTCATTTTGATAGATAGATACGCGTTAAATTTCCATTTGGTGGACAACGGCTTACGATAGGTGAATGAAGGGGCTTTAAGCTTCTAGTAATGATGAAATGTATAATTTATCAAAGCCGAAGCCTTTTAACTGCTCTTAATTTGTAAGGGGCCTAATTCTCTAATCCTTTCTCGACAAGCAAGAGGGTTCCACAAACTACAGCAAACAAAATTTTATTTCATAGCTTTACCTTCAAATTCAAAACCTAAGTTTAAAAGCTTGCGGTGCTAAGTACTTACTTGTGTTCTATAATCATGAAAGTTTGCAGTTATGTGAAAATTTTGCATTAACTAAAGAAGTTTCTCCCACATAAGGAATTCTAAAACTAAAGTGCTCGTTTAGTTTTGTGAGGTGGTTAAACATTCCTGTGAACAGTTCAATAAACTCAGGTGGTAAACTATTCCGTGGTTTATGGCCCCGGAAATACGTCAGTATTCGATGAGGAGTGAACTCACTAAACTCAACTGTTGATGATTCACCCCTGAAATGCTGAGAAGTGAAGCCATCATAATGCTGTCCACGAGTGTATACGCGGACGAAAGTGAGTATTACAAAACCCATTGGACTGTGCACGTACAAGTATTATTCATATTGTTTACACGGTAGTTCAAATAAAATGCGTTACGTCAAAAAATGTGATCGCACTTTCGCACTGAAGACAAGGATTTTTATCCACTTTATTGAACAACATCTGTCATGTCACAAGAAATTTAATTATTTTCATATAAAATGTCTTTTGTCTTAATGTATATAGCATGACTTTAATTAATGACCTAAAGTTTGTTAACCTACACGTTAGAAGACGTGATTTAATGCGCAGGTTACGAGTATGTACTTCATAATTATTAGTGTCTAGTCAGACTCAAGTTAAGGTAATTTACATCTGAAAGGACACCCAGACAGAATATTAAACCATTGCTAGTGAAACGTTTGATTACATCTATAAATTCAATATCAGCAAGTGAATATCAATTAAATCAGGCACACACAAGAGAAACAATATTTGTCGATGTTAGTGCTTAAATTTACTTCAGAACTTCGGATCACAAAACGTCTCAGTTTTGGCATTGTATAAGGGTATAAGGATTTGATTAACGATGGCCATAGTTGTTTGAGCGCCTATAATAGTCAAGCTGACATGGTGTCAGCTAAATTCATCAGCGTAATGTAATTATAGTTATCGGGATCCGGGAACAGCAGTGGTGTTGGGTTGGATTTAGTCGGGATTAATCCTGATCGTGTCGAACCGCGGTTGTTTCAATTCCAAATATTGCACGTTAATCCCCTTCGCCTGATTGCTTGAAGCCAATCCCGATCCCTCCGATCAAATTCAAAGCACGGTGGTTGGTATGGCATTGTTTGAAGCCGACTTAGGTTGGTGTTTAGAAATAAAACAGACTTTTCTATATCAGCCCATTAATAATCTAACAAGTTCGAATGGATTAACATTTTTTGAGATCCTAACTGTAATTTTTAAGTCTTAAGATAGAGAGATAGATTTTTGATTTTAGTTGAAAAGTATGACTGCACTTTGCATTGTTCAAACAGGCAAGCAAACCATCTCCTATGAAGACTTGAGATCTTAGAAAGTCAAAAATACACGCTAGTCTTTTATGTTTATTGTGGAATTGTATAATTTTATTTCTATTGCATCTTGAAATAAACTTCATTGTTTACTCAAATTAGAGATCATTAATCGCTGTATATATTTAACTGGGGTTTGCCACCACAGATCTAACTGTGCAACAGGACAACCGCAGCTTGCGGTTACCGAGCTGATACTTGTCACTTGCGCATTGTGATGCAAACGGTAGTATTGCAACGGTGTGTCGGGTTCGAGCCTGTGGTTTGTGGCTGCCTGTTAAGTAACAATGCACTGTGGTTGTGTCCATTGCAACATACGGATAACGGCCAAGTGGTCACGCTTGCCTGAATACAAACGACGACGTTTAGTTTCTTTTTAACGGAAACCACCTAAGCTTTTTGCTATCAGAGCCATAAGTTTTAAAACATGGGACTGATCGTTGATGTAGTTTCACTGAATGTTTGGTTTGTTTCTTAAGGAGGCGAAACCTGACCTTGAATAGGTGAGCATAAAAGGTCATCGATAAAGGCCACGTCATTCTTTATGTGGTTTTGAGAAACTGACAGAAGCAGAATAGTTAGACAATATTGTAAGTATGTAGTACTACTAATATTATGCGAAAATATGAAATGGAAAATTTGAAAGAGAAGAATAAGAATGAAACTCTGTTGGTAATTCTCGTAAGATTACTAAACTTGAAAAAGAGCGTTCCAGCTATCACTACATGCCGGATATTCATTTAATATAAAACATTAACGTATTCAGAATGCTGAATGAAAAGTCTTCGTCGTCGTTCAGAAAACATCAAAACATCAGAATCTTGCTGTCAAGCAATTAGATGAAAAAGATCTGTTTCTCAGTAAAGGCAAGATCTATATCATTTTATTTACAAGTGTAAACGAAAAGCATGAAAATTTATGTTACTGCTGCCCGGATGCTTAGCTGCAATTTGAAGAAACTTTAAATTGAATTTTTTGTTGCAGGTCCGCGCCATGGAGCAGCGGCTGTGCGAGTGGCCGGCGGCCGCCGAGCCGGGCGCGCCTAGAGCCATCTCGCGACTCGAGGGCCAAATTGAAGAACAGGTTAGTGATGACAGCCTGATGTGTGTGTGACGGGCCCGGACCCTAAATTCTTCAGTCACAATGAGACTAAATTGACCTCGAATATTTTAATTACAAGGGCTCATAAACAAGACAGCCTTTTTGTGGATAAGCTAAGCTCCTTTTTTCATGTAAAGGCAAATTTAGCAATTCAGTAAATGATATTTCCTAAATTAGCAAGGGTCTGGGCGTGCTAAGAGACACCCCGGCTAATTAAATTCCTTGTCTGGTACCTCGTAACCGTAACACAGGCATATTTATCTCTATTTCGAGACCATGACAAGTGGCGCCAGACAGTAAACTTTTATTTTCTTCTGACAAAGTTCACACCGTTTTGGTTTTTCTTTACGTCTGCTTATGAAGCAGATAACTTCACTTCAGCAGATAACTTAAAAACAATAAAAATATATTTAGAATATTAAAACAAAACTTCTTTTTCTATTTTCATGTTTTTTGTAACTTCACTAGCATTAAGAAATTACTTGTTCCCCTAATGAAGAAAAAACGTATGCAAAACATTTAAAATAAACTCTCTTGAACATTTACCGTTCCAATGTTTTCCTACGATTTTGTGTTTAAGTAACTTAAAAACAATAAAAATACATTTAGAAGATTAAAACAAAACTTCTTTTTCTATTTTCTTGTTTTTCGTCATTATTATAATAAAATTGGAGATTGATGAACGCATCTATATTTAAAACGTCATTGTCATCAATGTCATCGTGGTTGTCATGGAGCTTAATTTTTTGTTGTGGTTTGTAGATATTGTAGATGTGGCTCTACTTCGATGTTTTGAATTAGGATTACAAGAAAAAGTGTTTTTTGAATGAGTAAAATGGATATATTGATCTTTTCGAAAAGTAACCCCGTTAAGATATTCATTGAAACATATTTGTCAGTGGAATTAATGTTAAAAACAGCCTAATTCTTAGATCGAATATGTTTAACGGCGATTCGAAGGTAATTTCTAATTTATGCAGTCAAATTACCAACCTGTAATAATTTTAATTATTTAATCCTTACCAGAGTCCTTACCCTGCTTCATAATATCCCGTTGGTGAAGGTATTTCATCCAAGAACTGTTTTTATTTTTTATTAACTTGATTGAATTCTTGTAAGTAATAAATAAGCATTGTTACAATAGTAAAACAATGCTATGGTAATGATTGTAATCTATTTTCGACGTATAAATATAATGTTTTTAATGTAACAATGGCCCTTGCCTCTATAATCTTAACACCGCAGATAGAATGTATTGTTTGTTGTGTCCCTGTGCTTTCCACTCCATTCATTTTGGTGTGCAAATAATTATGCTTTGCTCATGAAACACCCATAAAAAATATACATAAATAGTGGAGCAAACAGCTGTATTCTCCAAAGACCCATATAAATATACAGGTTTCACAAGCCCCTGTTGAACACAGAGCCTCCTCAAAATCAGACTAATTATCTGTTTGCTTATTTGCAGAAACAGCTAAGACTCCAAGACGCGAAGCAGGTGGAAGCTAAGGCGGCCCGTATCAAAGAGTGGGTGACCAATAAGCTCCGTGAGCTTGAACAGCAGAACCAGCAGCTGCGGGAACAGAATGACCGCTGCAACCAACAGCTAGAACTCTTGAGGAATCATATTGCAGCACAGGGGAGCAGAAATAGTGCTGTAAGTTTTTAGTATTTCTTTTTATGCTAAAGTGTAAGTTTTTAATCTTTCTTTCTTTAAGGTCAAGTTGTTAAAAAATTACAGGGATGTTGATGAAAATAAAGGACAAAAATATGAAATATTTTGGTTGATGATTGCTAGTAGAAAGTATTTAAGTATTGAAGCAAAATATTTTTTTGCATTATAAGTAAATTTATTATCTGGATACTTATGGATTGCATGTATTCTGTAATCAAGTCTGTAATTATTGTCCCAATTTTAAAATGAATAAGAAAGCTCAAACTCAAAAACTTACCTTTATTTAAATATACTGTATCAGTACTTTAAAATCGTCAAATTTTTAGCAAAATATTCTTAATAATAGCAATAAATACCACAATAATAAAAATGGAAATTAAAAATGAAATACTAAAGAGCACATCCCTAAATATTGCTAGTAAGTTGTTAGTGACTTAGTAGTACTGCTAATAGTCTGCCTTTTAAGCACTATACCAATTTTTCATCGCCTTCCAATGCTAAGCCATCAAAAACAGTGCCCGATAACAATAATTAATTTCCCAGTTTCTGCCCACACGAGCGAGCCTCTCCCTCGAAGTGAGAACTGAAGAGGGCTCGCCTCGTGCTGCTTCCAGTCTCTTGGCCTCAAGTAGGAGACGATCAGAGAGCCTAGAAGGCCCCCAGGTAGAGACTATAAACTTTGGAGGCTAAGTTTGTTATGTTCACTTTGTTTCTATTTCACGCACACTTTTCTTTCTTATGTAACCTTTCTGTATGTTGGGTTGTTTAAAAAGTTTGCCAGACCTTCCTTTTATTTTCATAGTAATACCTAATGGTTTTATACCTATTGATTGTTCTATCCCCCTTTGGATTGGTGCTAGGTACATAGTGCATTTTATATTCTCTTCTTGAAATTTCTTGGGAGATTGACACAAATTATTTTGCTTGGGAGAACAATGAAAAAGTGTTAATGGCCTTAATGAATTCATATACTGTTTCAAACACTTTTTCATTTTGTATCATAAGATAGGTTTTTGTGTTATTTTTATATTTTTAGTAGGCAGTCATGATCATCATGTTAATTTAGGTTGAAATTTTTTTTTGCCAATTCTTTGCAAATCTTTTCATAAGCTAATATATCTGTATAATTGCGTTGGTTTTCTCCACAAAGAAGGTCCATCTAGACTTTGAAGAGCTCTAGTATTTTGTTTCGTTGATTCTCTATTTAGGTTCTTTCATTTTTCAGAAAAATATCTCTGAAGAAATTAGTCTTTTGAGTTCAGATCGACAATAGGGATGGGATTAAATATTTCTGTTGTTATAATAATTATTTCCTAATTAATTACTGGTTAAGGTTCTTTAATATTGTGACTAATTATTATTTTGGCTCCTAATTTCTAGTTAATAACATACTTTAATATTTCGTTGCCATAAAATACCTATAGCCCTATTATGTTATTTTGTAGCCAGCATATTTCTGTTGAGTATGGCTTTCTCTGGCACAAACTAAATATAAATTATTATGGTTTTAATTATATACCGTTCCACAGCTTCCCTCCATAACTGCATCGGAGCCTCACTACAGCACTCCGGTGCGGCATAGACGAAACCTCTCCATTGGTACCACCACCCCGGCGAACATCGTCAGTGTTGCCAACCCAACGGCCCTGAACACCATGAACAGAACCATGGACGAGAGGACAACGGCCAGTTTACTGGATGATGATCTAGCTGTAAGTTATTAGAAAACAGTGGCAGTTCTGTTGTGCTTCTCTTAGTTTTGTGATTTCGAAATATAACGTTTTTTTCCAGACTGCTGTAGAAAATCTCGTTGTGTTGCCAACAACGCCGAATACCTCAACTGATGGGGACACCACCCACGACTATGCAGAAATATATACGCCGAGTAGAGGTATAGTAAATTTGCTGAAATATTATTGTGATACAAAATATCAATAGTGAGAATTCAGGGGACACAATTTACTCTTTTACTGAAGTGAGCCTCTAAAATATAAAACCACAAATTATTTAATGGGACATGTATAATGGACGAATTCGACTTCAACATAATTTTAAAAATATCAAAATTGGTTTGTAGATTTCATAGACACATAATCAATATATTATACAATCATCCAATAAAGTGTGTTCTTACGTAGCAGGCGCAGCACTTCCACAATATGTGAAATTTCACATGTTCAAAATAATAATTACGAAACTCCCGGTACAATTACCAAAATAAAAACCCGGTTTTTAGTTACGAGGGAAAACCTTGATAGGTATCTCACATAGGTATGTATGGGGTCTTAAATTAAACTATTACCTCCTAATTTCCTACATCTCCTACTAAGTACGGGTCGCGTCACGTAAAAAGCGCTTTGGGGCTCATCCTGCGCACTAGACGATTTATGGATCTAATTGGTGGTACGAAGTGAAGAGGGGGAGGCGAACGAACGAAGTTCGTTAGTCGACCCATGCGCAAACTCATCCCCTCCACTGTCTTCCAGGGCACTTTTTACGTGACGCGAACTGTATGCCATATAATTTTTCATACAAATCAAAAACCTATAATTGATATTTTCCAGAACGAACGCCAGCCTGGCAAGGCTCAGTAAACGTGGTGGTGCAGGGCAACAGTCGCGGCGGCTCCTCGACGGGCGACAGTTCCGCCTCGGACCAGCCCCGCCCGCCCACGCCGCCGCTGCACAGGTTCCCAAGCTGGGAGGCCAAGATATACCAGGTTAGTGACACTAGGTAATTTTCCATACAAAAACGGCCCCTTGTGCTGACAAATTGTGCGTTAAAACTATCGGAATATATTTGTCGGGAGAAAAGTATATAAAATACTGGGGAAACCAAAATACGCGTGAAGTACTGATTAAACTATCAAATGGCGACATAGCAGTAATTTTTATTACCTCAAGGTTCTTTAGTTCGGCGGGCTGTGATATTTGGCATCTGTCAATATGAAAAGTGACAGAAAGTTTTGTGATGGTGCTAGAGAGTTTTTCATTGTTTTTTTTTTTGTGATATTTGTGTAATATGAGAATTGGGTATCTGACTAAATTTTGTTTTCGATGTCTTTCAAAAGAGCTCTCAAAAATATAAACATTGGTAAAAAAAATATTCCGATAGCACTAAAACTCCCCGAGATAGGACAATTTAAAGAATCATATTTTTGGACTTGCCCAAAACGCGCCCTAGAAACTGTCGCAAGATAATGACGTCACATTTCACCTAATTCTATGCGTTCTGCAAGACACCTGTTCGGCTGCTATAATTTTGCGTTTATGAATTTCATCATCATCATCATAATTTCAGCCGAACGACGCCCACTGCTGGGCGTTATGAATTTAGTTTCTTAACAAAAGTTACTATAAATTGTGTGGATTATCTAATGATATACTTATTTTTTTTTATTTTACGCTTTTGAAAATTAACATGATTGACTTGCCCACCCAAGTTTAAACAGCCATAAAATAAAATTTACCTAAGTAAACGAACTAAAAGTTTACGTTCAGTGTATTTTTTTATTATTTTTAATATTTTTTTGAATTTGATGATGTTGTCAACTACCCAATTATTGATATTGAAGCCCCTAGACCGTGCCGGATGAGCACACTGAGCACTTTGTTACTTATGATAGAAGAAGCCGACGTTTATGAGTGGAATTCCCACTAATTTATTATGAAACTACTATTGTCCCCTGATATATTATGAAATTGAATATGTTTTCTCAGGTGGCAGACGACGGCCTTCAGCAGTCTGTGGAAGGCGAGCTGAGTCCGCCGCCGAGCGCGCGGCCCGTGCCCGAGTCCACCAGCTACCAAGACCTCTCGGTGCCTGTCTACGCTACTGTCAAAGGGGTCAGTTCTCACAGTTAATACATGCACTGTGTATTGCAGTCCGAGTATTCTCGTAAATAAATATTTTGCCTTTGACTTGGACTAGTCACCTAGTGCGAGTTGCGAGCACCTGTACTCTATTCATTATAACATTAGAAATAGGAGGCTCATAGAAGCAGGGGTGCTAAAATGAATGACAATTTGCATTTGACGTTGAAATGCCGGATGACATACCTGACGTATAACCTGGCAAAATTGAAAACCCTTTCCGCCACAACGTTTGAAGGGATTATTACTGTCACTATAACTCTACTAAATCTAAAATGTTACTAGATTTGGTAGAGTTATAGTGACAGTAAAAATGTGATCGGATACTCAACTCCCGCTTCTTGCTCATCATGGTGAAGTCAGCTGAATCTCTTTGTGCAGCTCGCACGAGGCTAGGTGATATTACGAAAATGCTTTACTTTTCAATGCGAAATAGGGTTTATTGAGAGGTAACTGAGAATATTTTCATTTGGAGTAGGTGTGATTGAACTAATAAGATCTTATCGGTTAGTTCGCATAATCCTTTGGCGCGGATTAACTGTACTATGTTATAAAATGTATATTTTGTTGTTTACGTTATGTTTGATAATAAAAACAGCTGTAAAAGAAAATTTCCTAGTAAATTGGTAAACATTTCATTTCAATAATGATATGACTAAACAGTCAAATGAAATAAAAAAAAATAATGAATCACGTTTGTTGTACGTATTATGTAGTTGAATCTGGCGTAACATTCCAATTTCGTCCAATGTTCGTTATTTGAATTTCCATTTAGTTTTTCTGTTTTTTTTAAAAATGATAATTAGGTATAAATTTAGGTAGCGTTACTTAACCAAATTTATGGTTAACTACGGATAAAACGCGGTTATTAACGGTTAATTATCCGACTGCGATGGACAAAAAGAGTACAGCTATTCAAGGTAAAAAATAATGGGCATCGACTAACTTCTTGTTCCCGTAGACGACCGACCGAAACTATACAATTGGATGACAGCGCTACATTGTCATTTTTTTGTTTGCGAAAAAGTTGAAATTAGAAGTGTTTTTTAAAAACGATTACTTTTTTAAAATTGTTTTTGTAATGTTTACGATTGTTTCCGAAATTCTGATGTTTTCCGATGCCTATTATTTGTCTTAAAGTACTGTAAATAATCTATCTCTTTATTGTTTTGTCAATTCCTAGGTGAAGCTTCCTTCTTACGGAATTCCCATCGCAATGTGTGACTGGATATCCGACTTCCTGAGGGAACAGTCAATAATAGTACCGCCAGCGCCATCTAGCGGTGGTATTTAACCGTAAAAGCATAAAATGCGGTTAATTAACCGTTGATAACGAAAAATGCATTTTTAACCGCTTGGTTAAAATCGTTAATAACCGGCTTCGCATCTATAGGTAGCCATCCATATATTTATATATTTTTACAGCGTGCTAGTCAAATAAGGTCGATGCCGTTCACCGGCGATTCGTCCGACGACTCGTCCGACGGCGAGGAATCCATGGGCGTGACTGTACACAACACGCCGCATCATATGTTTAGTAAGTACTTCTTTTATGAGTGAAATTGTCAATAAATCATACCATAATAACCATGTGTTAAGTTTTGCCTTCACTCTGTACTATTTTTTTTATTCTTTGACGATTGCACTAGAATGTGCTAAGTACTTTATCAGAGTGTTTTTTTGTCATAATAGTGCGACTTCTAAATTTTATTGTGTCATGCTTTAGCAAGTCATCACTGAACATTTTACCACTTTCTCGTCATGTTCATTACTGTATCATGTTATTTACTGGTTTATTTAAAATTTTAAAATGTTAGGAAAATTAAATGACATACTTACATAGTGAGACTTGGTGATGTAGAAACCTAGAAACTACGACAAAATAAGATTTCTTAATAAAGAATTTAAAAAATACGAATGTCTTACTACTTACTTTGTATGAAAACTTTAAATTGATTTCAAAAAAACCACAAAGATAGTGTCTTCTATAGCTAATGGATAAGTCATACCATTCATTTACCTTACAGTATAACCCCCGGTCTATAATATTAGTGTGATAATACCATTTTCATAGACATTTCCATCAAAGTTTTCATGACAAAGTACTAAAGTATTCAAGGACTCACATTGCTAATCGTACTAACCTCTCCAGGTGCGCAAACATCAGCCCAAATGAACATGCCGATCAACAACGTCAACATGACTTCGGTCCTCCCAGCCTCCATACAACAGACGACCCACGCGCTCGTACTGACCAATAGTGCCAACGGACAGTGCAGCTCTTCTGACACCAGTTTAAGTGCCAGCAGTCCGTCCAAAAGTGTTAAAACGAGCTCCAGTTTGAGCCCAGCGAAGAGATCTAGCAGCGGATCGCCTAGTAAACAGAGTAAAACTAGAGGTAAGTGTTATAAAATCTCTCAACTTTACCCTCCATACAACAGATGACCCACGCGCTCGTACTGACCAATAGTGCCAACGGACAGTGCAGCTCTTCTGACACCAGTTTAAGTGCCAGCAGTCCGTCCAAAAGTGTCAAAACGAGCTCCAGTTTGAGCCAAGCGAAGAGATCTAGCAGCGGATCGCCTAGTAAACAGAGTAAAACTAGAGGTAAGTGTTATAAAATCACTCAACTTTACCCTCCATACAACAGATGACCCACGCGCTCGTACTGACCAATAGTGCTAACGGACAGTGCAGCTCTTCTGACACCAGTTTAAGTGCCAGCAGTCCGTCCAAAAGTGTCAAAACGAGCTCCAATTTGAGCCCAGCGAAGAGATCTAGCAGCGGATCGCCTAGTAAATAGAGTAAAACTAGAGGTAAGTGTTATAAATTCACTCAACTTTACCCTCCATACAACAGATGACCCACGCGCTCGTACTGACCAATAGTGCTAACGGACAGTACAGCTCTTCTGACACCAGTTTAAGTGCCAGCAGTCCGTCCAAATGTGTCAAAACGAGCTCTAGTTTGAGCCCAGCGAAGAGATCTAGCAGCGGATCGCCTAGTAAACAGAGTAAAACTAGAGGTAAGTGTTACAAAATCACTCAACTATACCTTCCATACAACAGATGATCCCCGCGCTCGTACTGACCAATAGTGCCAACGGACAGTGAAGCTCTTCTGACACCAGTTTAAGTGCCAGCAGCCCGTCCAAAAGTGTCAAAACGAGCTCCCATTTGAGCCCAGCGAAAAGATCTATAGTCGATTTCAAATTTAATGCCTTAATATGTCAACAAATATCACACCGTAACAAAATCACGAATTTCCGCATTGATCACACACTATAGGTCGCACATAAACGTCTTGCGTTGTAAAAATGAAACATAGAACACGAAATTGATGCATAACTGTTAAAATAAAGCATTTTTTACGATTATTTTATCAAAAACTAAATAATGAAATAATCATGAAATCTGCTTGACAGCAATTTGACAACTTTTTACTCTTAAATAAAATAGGTTGTCTTTGGAGTGATAGGAATGTTACATGAATCCGAATCCTTTATTAAAACATTATTGAAACTGGTACAAATACAATGCTGTCGATTTACGGTTTCTATAAAAGAATATAAATTTCAGTTTGAATTATTTTGTTATTTAAAGCTATTATACAATATGTAACAAAATAAATCCATGAAGGTGTCATTACTAGGTATCGAGATTGGGTTCTATTTATTTTATAATCTTAGCTAAATATAGGAAAAAAACATCCGAAGATTATTTTTATGTGCCAAGATTACTGCGATAATGAAGTTATTTCTTTGTTCGTTAGTTTAAGTTTTATTGATCTCATAATTTCGCTATTGTATTCTAGTTTTAGCACTTCCGGGCGCGCTGGGGCTTGTTAAGTTGTTTATGAATGAAAATAGAGTATCCATGAGCATTATTTATTAGTGACGGACAAGAACAAACAATGTCAAAACATTTTTTATCGTTTCTATTTGTTGGATAGACTTGAGTTAACGATTTTGAACTGTTCTTGAAGACGTGCGGCTTTTTTTCAAAGTGACCCTGTATAGTATTACCTTTACAAGTGTCAGTATTTCAGGCAACACCGTAAAAAAATTGCCGTTCATAAGATATTCAAAGTATTCCTGAAACTTATCCACACATATTTTTTTACTTAACATGCACAAACTCGTATGTTTGACGTTTCGGTTATGAACGTGACATAACGCTCACATTGCTAACGCCCGGGAGCAAACCCACTGAATTTGCAAGATTTCGGAATGCAGTTAGTTCATTTAGTGACGGCATTTAATAATTGTGCGCTTTATCATGAACGCGATTGAGCGTGCTAAAATAACTTTTTCCTCAAAACGCAGCATCTATCATCACATATCCCAATAAGCATATTTTATCTCGGGAGTCAATGAAACCGAGGGTATATTAAGTTGGCGTTTAGTCTCGAAGTGCAAACTGTACTTTTCACTTTGAATGTGAGAAAAATAGTTTATTTAGTACAAAAACATTTAAAACCGAACAAATTTACACTTGACAAAAGTTCTGAAATTTTCGCAGTCAGTTTTTTTTTCCGAACTGAACCAGTCACAGATTAACAATTTAAAACACTGGCGCCACCTTCTTTGCGGACAAACCATGGAACTAAAACTCTCAACATTTTCGCAATGAAAATGGTCCACACTCCACAGATAATAGTATATTTTTACTGGCTGTTTGAGCTTGTCTGCGTCACATGAAGGAAATTAAAAAACATTACTTTTTACTCCCTAGGGCCTAAAGTGGTCACTTTAGTCCCGCTTCGTAGGGCTATATTGGCGTACTTTTAGAGTATGAGAAGTGAAAAGTGTATTTATACACACCTGCTCGGAAAGTACCTTGATACTTTATCAAATTTACGGTAGAAAGTACGTCATTGCATATCGAACAAATATGCGGGGAGAAAACGCATCTGAGCGGGAGAGAAAAGTGTATGAAAATCCATTTCTTACGTGGTTTTTCTTTTTTAATTTTGGGTAAGACTATGCGCCGGTAACCTAAATATCAAAAGCCAAAAAGTTTTTACAGTGAGTTTTTATCTCCAAGTTCGCAAAATGACACTGGCCACTAGCTGTGTGTCGGATGGTGTCGGGCTGGCAGTGCGACCCTGCGGCGGCAGGATAAACAATTTGAAAAAAGAACATGTGAAAATTGCAGACGCCATTGGCGCCATTTTCAATTTGTGTGTTGTTTGAGGATTCAGTTTTCGTAGAAAGTAAAATAAAACTATCAAAATGATAAGTAGTTATAGTGGTGATGAAGATTTTTTTAACTCCGCCGCAGTTGAAGGAAACAGCAAAAATAATAAAGAAAGAAAAAGTGTTACATTAAGCTTCACTAACTGCAACAATTTCAATATAAATTTCAATTAGTAAAGATTTAGTTTATTATTTTCCTCGTAGGTGTAGTATAAAGCACTATGTATCACTCGAGAGAAAGTGCGATTCCCGATCTCGGGTGTTTTAAAGGCTCTACTACTATTTTTCATATTTTCAGACACATCGTTCGAGTCTGGCATGTCAGACGACTACGCGATCCCGCCAGACGCGGTCTCCTGCGACAGCGTCGGCGCGTCCCTAGCGTCGCTCGCGCGTCCCGCGGACTCGCCGCGTCGCCACGACGCTTTGGAGAAGAGCGGCCATCTGGCCAAGCTCGGCGGGAAGCTCAAGACTTGGCGCAAGAGATGGTGAGTGTAGCCCTCTGACTGACTCACTACGCGTCCCGCCAGACGCGGTCTCCTGCGACAGCGTCGGCGCGTCCCTAGCGTCGCTCGCGCGTCCCGCGGACTCGCCGCGTCGCCACGACGCTTTGGAGAAGAGCGGCCATCTGGCCAAGCTCGGCGGGAAGCTCAAGACTTGGCGCAAGAGATGGTGAGTGTAGCCCTCTGACTGACTCACTACGCGTCCCGCCAGACGCGGTCTCCTGCGACAGCGTCGGCGCGTCCCTAGCGTCGCTCGCGCGTCCCGCGGACTCGCCGCGTCGCCACGACGCTTTGGAGAAGAGCGGCCATCTGGCCAAGCTCGGCGGGAAGCTCAAGACTTGGCGCAAGAGATGGTGAGTGTAGCCCTCTGACTGACTCACGACAGACACAGTCAGGAAAGTGTTCAAGATTCAGCGGAAAAAAATGTTGAGAATGTCAACCCTAAATCTGGAAGAATAATCAGACCAGCAGAGTAGAGATTTTCCTAAATTGCAGGCTTCAATAACTTCAGTACTTAACACAAACTTCAGAATGTCATTTATCCAAAAATGTAATACAATTAGGTGCGTTTCCACCAGAGATGTGCGAGGATGCGTTGCGAGGAATGTGTGTGTTAAGAACCAATAGAATTGTTTCATTCACTTAGCTTCGCAATACTATTGGTTCTTAACAAACGCATTCCTCTCAAGGCATCCTCGCACATCTTTGGTGGAAACGCACCCTTAAGACGGGAACAGTAGCTAATAAGCAGTAACATACTCAAATATACAAAAAATATTCAACCACATATATATTGACGTGCATGCGACATGTACCTTGTGTTTTATTTGATAAATAATGGTAAAAATTGATAATCCTTTAACAGTGAACATATTTTAAAAATGTAAGAAATAAACGAAATAAATAAATAATAGGCAATATTCTGATACTTTGTAATAATTAAGTCAAAACGATATTGAAGATGTAATACGAATATTGCTTCATCACTTTAGCGCAGGCACTGGTTGAAGTGAATTAAACGTTTATTTTAAATTCCTGTTGTGCATAACCATGTCAGTAATTTACTTCTTTTATACGTCAAACTCACGTCTATTTCAGGTTCGTCCTCAAAAACGGCACCCTCTCATACTGGAAGTCCCAGTCGGAAGTGACCCGGAAGCCCCAAGGCCAGATCGGCCTTGGCGAGGCCTGCAAGATCTCGCGCAACGAGGGCGCGGCCACCTTCGAGATCTTCACTGGCAGTCGCACGTATTACCTGACGGCTGATAGCATTGCTACTATGGAGGATTGGATCAGGGTGCTACAGGTAAGCAATGGAAGGACTTCAATAAAAAATATAAAATCTGACGCCGCGAACTATCTATTAACCCCTGGTATGAAAAACTGATGCGCTAACATGTACCCGCCATCTGCGCAGAGTTCACAATGGATGGCGACGCGCGCACCTATCGATAGAATTTGTTGAAACTCACCTTTTATTTGTATGAAACTTGCTGATCTAAGGACTTCTCTTGAAACCTAAATAGTTATTCTATCTTATGCACCGAGTTTTATTGATAATACATTATTTGTATTTATTCTTTATGCCATTGATCACAGCTATTCGACATAAAAAAAACACAATCACGAGTACTAGAAACACCAAATCTCAACAACTTCTTCATTTTGAATTGAACCATTTGATCAAGTAGTAAGTCCAAATGTACGAGCGATTGTTGTCTATAGTTCGTATATTCAGTTCGAAACAAATGCAAGCAATAAAAAACGTTATTTCTTTGTAATAAATCTTATATTTGCGTAAAAGCTGACCTAAGTGACCTTGTCCCGTATCCGCGCCTACTCAGTTGACGGGTTAAGATACTTTTAGACTTCTTATTCAAAATTATCGGCAATCTAGCTTTTGCCCGCGACTTCGTCCGCGTATAATGATGATATATAGCCTAGAGCCTTCCTCGATAAATGGGCTATCTAACACTGAAAGTTTTTTTTTTTTAAATTGGACTAGTAGTTCCTGAGATAAGCGCATTCGAACAAGCAAACAAACAAACTCCTCAGCTTTATAATATTAGTATAAATTAGTAGTATAGGCAAATACTTCGTACCATCTACTTTTAAATAGCCTAATTTTTAAAAAGTTAACAAATAAAAATCTCAGAAAGCAACATCTGATAATACGAAGAAACTTGACTCGTCGGTTTGTTCAATCCACACCCAGGACAAACATTTATGTTAGATCAGTATCTGATGCCAAATTGTTCCACAATAACAATTACTTAAGTTATATCTCAAGTTGAATAAATGTCAGTCTGTCGCGCAAACTAACAATTTAGAATGTGACTTCATTTCTTTTTAGGTAATAATTGAAATCATCTAAGTCATAACCTTCTGACTAACTATAAACTAAAAGTGTTTGAAGCTTACGTAATAGACGCGAAGCATTTTAGTCATCTTTCCTATCCTTTTTAACTGATGTACTTTTTTTTCAGAACGTTCAAAGAAGGAACGCTACCAAACTCCTCCTCAGCAAAGAAGACAACAAGCCGACCATCCAGGGCTGGCTGACCAAGGTCAAGAACGGCCACGCCAAGAAGAGCTGGTGTGTGCTCATTGGCAAGATGTTCCTGTACTTCAGATCGCCTGGGGATCAGGTAAGAAAGATAGAATTAGTTTTTTATACACTGTAGTTGAAAAATAATCATGCGAGCCACCAGATGGTACATAATGAGCTCTGGCTGCTTTACCCACCTAAAGTAATAAAATTGACCATTTTCAAATTAAATATCAGTTAATTGACATACATAAACAATTTGTTAATTTAATAATTAGCTATTCAAAACCAGAAATTAGTATTCCGCCATTGGAAATTCTCTTCGTTGGAAGTGGGCTTCTGAGTGGTCCGTTCACTATGACGGCAACAGTCACTTGCTTCTGACTACCTCGTTTGGGATAAAGTTGTAATGGTATGATTTTATGTTGGAAATTCTCTTCGAGTTTTCCAACCCATTTGTATTGCTAGCTTCAGGCTGTCAGAGCTTGTTTTCTTTCTCTGTGCTATACTTTCTTTTTTATACTTAGTTATTGAATCACAATCAAGAAATAAAATATTAATTTTGCTATGAACTGTGTAAAGCCGAGTTCCCCAGACTTTTTTTTCGCCTAGACCTCTTCTATATTTAGCTGTTTCTGGTGGACCCCCTACCAGCTACATTTCTACCATATTCCCAAGACTCAACAAAAAATGTGACGCCAGCATAGACCCCCGTCGAGTCTGCCGTGGACCCCTTGGGTCCACCTGGACCACTTTGGAACCTAATGGTGTAGAGCAAAGAGCTTTATTGAAACGACCATTTTTACAAATTAGATGTCATCTTGGAAAGCGTTTATCCTACTCCATGCATGAAACTGCTTAGGCGCTGCAAACGTACACACTTCTTGTTGCCGACACGGCACACCATCGCAAGGAACCCTAGTTGCTGTGTCCTGCAGCGGTGATCGGACTCAGTTTACGTATGCGCAGAGAGTGGATGATTTCATACAGGTTCTATAGAAATCAAATATTCTTCGGTAGCTTGTATCTGACACAAGACACAAAAGAGTCCACGTTTGCTCTCTGCCTTAAGATCAAAATAAGAAACTTTACTTTCTTGATGAATTAGCTCCCAAAGTGGTTTAGGTGGACCCAAGGGAACGGGAAACTCGACGGGGGTCTATGTTGGCGTCACATTTTTTGTCGAGATTTGGGAATATGGTTGAAATGTAGCTAGTAGGGGAACCGGAACCAGCTAAAGGATAGTGTACATTCGCCCATACATTGTTGCCTAAGAACCAACAGTCATGAAAAATACGTCTTAGGGTTCATAAATACATACACTTTAGTGTCAAAACGTAGTTTATGAACGGACACTTCCCAGAACTCGTTAAATATCAGAAAACTGAAAATTTTGAGGTTATATTTATTAATGTAATGCGAAGTTTTGTTTACGTGAGTGGGACTAACGTTCTTCAAGCACATATTTTGTTGATCTGCCACTTCTACTAGTACCATAGGACCACTAGTTGAGCCATAATTCACACAAAATGTTGAGTCCATTGCGATGATCGTAAAGTCCGTAATTATTGCTGAGTTAGCTATGTGCAGGTTACAAAGTCTTTAAACGGTTAAATTTAAAAGGAGGTAGGTCACTAGAGAGAGCCATCAACGTCAGATTTTTAAACAGAGTCATGAGAATAAAATTATTTATATAAAAACAACACAGCATTGAAAATTGAAAGCGAAAAATACAGGATAATAATATAATCATATATATATAGGATAGGTGCCGGTATTTTTTTGCGTTGAAGTGTCAAGTCAACCAAACGTCATTAACTTCTTTCTTTTTTTTTGGCTTCGTACAAAGCTGATTTAGGCCAATGTATAATCTGATTTAAAATAAAATGTTGATTAAACATCTATCGCATTACTCATTTTTAAGAGGCTTTAGTAAGTTCACAACTACATTTACTTGCACATACGAGGTTTCTTTTGTCAAAATATTCTATCTATCTATTGCTTGCATTTATTAGTGTTAATGTTCAATTTTATAGATGTTAATACGAATGCCTAAACTATTTAATTATACCTATTGTAAAAATATTTTCATGTAAGTGAATGTAATTCTTTTTGAGAAAATAAAGTTCTTAAACCAGAAGTCAAAGTAAATTAAAATGTTGTTACGATGGCTAAACAACAGAGGGCACAGCCGAAGCTATATAAATGGTATTGAAAACACTTTTCGAACGATACATTTTTTCAGTATTTTTTATTTTGATATCAAAAATCAGAAGTGACAATCTAACAATCTAATAAGTGATAATTATGTCCTAAATCATGGTCAGAATCATGGCAAATGTCAAATGTATGTTGGTTCATAGTTCAACTTGGGCACTGTCCTTTTAAAGGGGTTTAGGTGAAAAAAAAGTCTACAGACCTCTGAATGAGCCCCCCCCCCCCCCCCCCGCAGAGCCCCAGCGGACAGATCAACATGCGCGACGCGCGCGTGGAGGACGTGGAGCACGTGGCGGACTCCGACTCCGAGGAGAGGAGCGACGACGCGCGCAGCCTCACCGTCGCCATCCACCCGCAGCACCAGCTCACTGCGGTCGGTCGCGCGTCTGCCTCCTGCTGGCTGTGTGCAATAGCAATAATCACTTTTTAAATTTGAACTCAGACCATTACACAAAACACAAAAAAAACAAAATGATGTCTTTTCTATGATTTTCAAAGAGAGCGTCGGGGCCTAGTGGTTAAGCACTCTAACTCGGATCGCGGATCGTGTGGACCCGAATTCAAATCTGGCCAGAACCAAAATCTTTGTGTTCATTGTTTAATTTCCGACTAACTCTCCGGTAATGGATATTTTTTTTTATATTGCCCGTCAAGATGATCTCACTCCACCTGATGGAAAGCGGTCGTGAGGTCCAGATATGAGGTTGACAATAAAAAACCAAATCAACCCAGATAGCCGCGGAAGACTCACCACCTACCACGTTGGGTTCTAATACCATTGATGAAAAGTTAGCTTCTGAGTGGTCCGTTTACCATGACCCATGACGGCAACAGTCACTTGCCTCTGACTACCCCGTTTGGGATAAAGTCGTGATGATATGTATGTATTTACTCGCAGCCCCAGGTATCTGCGGTATATCAAAGTACTTTGCTATGTTAGCTGTGATATGGTAGGCACTAAGACATGGTTGTTTTAATTGACACGATAAATACTTTCTAAATTTATTATCACTGACTAATACCACCGACCACAAGTGAAAGGAGTAACAGTACATGATGTTTTGAACAAAAGTAAAACTATGTTTTTTATTGTAATCATGTTTTTAGTGTTAGGATTTAACTGGTTTTAAATTTAGTTAAAAATTATCTCTAACACCCTAAGGCCTTGGGTGTGATCTTCACACGAAACAGATATTCCTGTGATTGTTATTGGTTCTGTATCTGTCTGTTATTATTGATTTAAATGTGTATTCACAAAAATATTTCGTATACTACAAGCGCCAAAGGTCAGTATGTCTTGTGGTCAATTTTTATATATATTTTATTGGATAATAGGAAGACCCGGATTTTCGCGTCAATCCTAGGACAATCGCGAAATGCTGGATATTAAGAATCTGTCATTTCATAACGCTTTATTCTGTTTATTTTCAAGATGATCGCGAAAATCCAGCGAGTCCTAGGACGATGGCGAATAAGCAATCACGTTTTGAGAACTGATTAGCTGATAAAGTTGTTATTCGCTGACAGATGCGCTGATTGGTCAAAAATTACGTTCACGACTTCCTCACCTTTGATTGGTTAAAAGTTACGGTCACAGTTCCTTTGCCTCCTGTTTTTATTCAACTTTGATGCAGTCTTTTATTAACATCAAAACGTTATTTTTGCGTAAATAAATCTACAACGTGTTAAGGTTAATCAAAAAGTATTATTGTTTTCGAGTGCAATGAGTTAATCGACTGAAGTGTGTGTTATTTGTATATTTGTGTTATTAAGACCAATCAGAAAACAGATGTCTGTCAGTCGACTCTTTGATAGCCAATCAGCGTTCAAGCTGGATTTTCGCGATCATTTTGAAAATAACCAGGATAATAGCGATATTAAAAGTCTTCCTATTATCCGGCGTTTCTCGATCGCCCTAGGATCATCTCGAAAATCCGGTTCTTCCTATTATCCTGCAACATGATATAGGGATCCAATTAGCGTCCTTAGTTACCGCAATTTATTATGTGCTGATCATGATTATTATCTGACTTTAATTGGTAGCCATCTGGATATACAGGATAAGGGGTCTCTGTTTCCCAGGAAACCTAGTCCCACATTTATCAGTTTTCTCGGACCCGAAGCTCCGGGTGATAACCATATTTCCTGATGCAAATAAACGATTTAACTTGTGTATTCCGTCTCCCATACAGGGCCCAACATACCTACTGTTCGAGTGCAAAGCGGACAAGGACTCTTGGCTTTACCACCTCACCGTCGTGAGTGGCGGCGGACTCAGCCAAGGGACGCACTTCGAACAGCTGGTCCAGAAACTTATGGAGACTGATGGTGACCCGAGTGAGTACTCAGTTTTTTTATGAGTTTGTCTTTCCAACTTAATGAACCAACCAACAACAAGTAATTCAATTCAATCAGTTTATTGCACTCCATAAGTATAATAAAGGTCTTAAAATTAGATACATAGCACATTTATGGGTCCGGATTGGACATGACAATATAATAGAGGGCACTATACTTCCACATTTCTAACATTAATAAACTATTTAACATAAAAAACCAGATTATATATTGTTCATGTATGCTTTGGACTCTAAAAATTATTTTAAAGACTTATCATCACTTAAATACTCAGCGACTGTATAATATGCTTCATTAATAAGTAATCGTTTAAGTTTATTATTGAACTTTTTTTCTTTATCTGTGTCTTTTATATGTTCCGGTAGGTGATTATATATTTTTAAAGCCATAGCTAGTGTGCTCACTGAGTGTAGTTTTAGACGAGACGGCGGTATGTGTAGCTTATTTCTATTTCGCAATGTGTATTTAGGATCACAGTCTATACGCTTTTTAAAAAAATCTGGATACTTTCGCACAAATTTACAAATTTCTAGAACGTAAATGCTAGGTAATGTGAGAATTCCATGTTTCTTAAAAAATGGTTGGCAAGAGTCGGTAAAATCTATATTTACTAATATTCTAATTAACTTTTTTTGCATTGTGAATAAATTCGGAGAGTCGGTGCTATTTCCCACATTATAACTCCGTAGCTAAGCCACGCATAAGCGTATGCATAGTATGTCACTAATGCAGTTTGTAAATCCTTTGTCTTTTTAATTTCATAGAAAGCATAGATAAACTTAGACACTTTAGACTTAATTTTTTTGATATGTGACTTGCAATTTATATTAGAATCAATTATTATACCGAGTAAAGTAAATTCTTGAACAACATCCATTTTTATACCATTTAATAGATAATTTATATTTAGTGGTTCTTTTTGATAGGGTTGAAAAGTCATGATTTTAGTTTTAGTGAAATTACTTTCTAGATTGTGGTTATTCATCCAGTTTATCGTTTTCATCAGTATTGCATCTAGTTTTTCGTTTATATTACTACTATTTGGAGTTGATGTAAGTATTTAAATATCGTCAGCGAATAATATACATGGTTCTTCTATAGTTTTGGGCAAATCGTTGATGTAAATAAGGAACAATAAACAACCAAGCACACTGCCTTGTGGAATAGATGGATTCATTATTTTACCATCAGAGCGAACTTTTCTAATTTCTTTAGCTAGATCATCAAAATATTCAATTTCTACAAATTGCTCTCTGTTTGTTAAATACGATTAACCTAACCTGACCACTTATAAGCTATTCCATGGATACCTATTCCCTGTATTTTTTTAAGAAGAATGACAAATTGAACTTTATCATAGGCTTTCACTAGCTTTTACAACATTACGGACTCTTAGAGACCCGGAAGACTTGCAATTCAAAACTTGACAAAATTATAAGGAATTATACTAACAAGAGATATCGTTAAGCTTCATGCCGGCTCTTCTCAATACAGGAAAAACCACCTGAGGGGCTAGCCAAGACCAACACGCTTCTTTCGATTCGACATGTCAATCTTAAAAATGTATGGAATTGACATCAAATGTCATCTCGATTAGAAGAGTGCTTATGATGACTAACAGTTTTATTTCTTAATTGTTTAAATGGCCTTAAGTTTATATTCTTTTATGTTTCATTTTTTTCCATTGTTTTATATTCTTTAGATTAGACACTCAGTAGGTTTATTTGTATCAAAATGACACATTGTACTTTACTAACGCCTTTTGTAAATCCAAAACATGTTTAAAAGAGTGACTGCTGAGTTTCTCGCCGGTTCTTCTCAACAAGAAACAACGTCGCATTATGTCTGTTTACTGTGTATTTATATATCTATATTATCATAGTAATTATGTCTATTATTTAGTATATCTTGCTTTAAATTTGACGATTTCAAAGTACTTACTGTGAAAGTCTATTTGAATAAAGTTATTTGAGTTTGAGTTTATGTCATTCCCGTAAAATTTTCACATTTGATATATCGACAGGAAAGTAGCGTGTTGTTCTTGGCTGGGGTCCCGACGCTGTTAGTAAAGTCGGACTAGTGTAAAACTGTGTATCTATTCACGAATTCAAATTTTAAAGCATTCAGATCTGTTTTTGCAGGCAATTTATATGTGATTACTTTGGTTGATTATGACGATTTTAAAAAGTTTGTTTACGAATAAAAAGTTAATTAAATCACATTTTATTACATAGTGCTACTAGACTGATTTGACCTTCAAAAATTGTTATAAAACTCTTTTCTGATTTATTTTCAGACTGTGTTCTATGGCGGCATCCTACCTTGCTGTATTCAAAGGAGAACATAACATCCCCACTAACTTCACTCAACTCCGAGGCGCTGCAGGCAGAAGCGTTAAAGTTATTTAAAGTGAGTTACCGATTTCTATGTAATGTAAAATGAGGACTAGAATCGTTATGATTCTAATTAAAAATTATTATTTTTTTAAATTTCATTCGTTCTGCTTATACTTCATTCATTATAACATTAGAATAAGAAGGAGGGGTGCTAAAATGAATGACAATTTTCATTTGACGTTGCCATGACGATGACATACCTGAGTATAACCTAGCCAAATTGAAAACCCATTGCGCCACCCCGTATGCAGGGATTATGTAACATTTTAGATTTGGTAGAGTTATAGTGACAGTAAAATGTGTTGGGATGAGAACCCCTGCTTCTTTTAGGTTTACAGTATAGTTTGATTCAAAACAAAATAATTTATTTAAGGAAAAGCCTCATAAATTCTGAAGTTACTTTACTTTAAATGGGAACAATTAAGTGTGACAGCTGCTTTATAAGTAGATTTTTTAAAATTCTGCATAAATCCTGAAAGTAATAATGTTTATTGTAGTTTTACCACAAAGTGTCCCCTAAAAATAACCTTTTTTACTTCTGTCTAATGCTATAATAGAATAGAGTATAGATTAGCTCTAATCTTAATAAACAACGCAAAATAAAAAAACTGTTTCAACGCTTAAAGATATTTCAAGATGTTTATGATATTTAATTTGGTAATGACCAGCTCACGATGTGAAAGCCATCGGCCACTGAATAGCAGCATTAATGTGCAAGGACAAAGAAAACCTCTTTTTCAGCTCGTACGTCAATGTCACATGTTACTAAACCTCTTCTGCCACACAGTGCATTCAGCTCTTCATCCTAATACGCATGTGGCGCGGCGCGCCCCGGACAGATAGTCCGCTTAGAACAAACCGCCATTTTGATCACGCACATAGACACAGTGAGTTTACTGACTGTACATTATGGGCGGAATATTCGTACCACCAATTTTACTCCTCTGTTTTTCACTGAGGTCCTGGCCAGCGTGCTATTAAGATAAATTCGCGTAGGACCCGTCATCTGGACAAGCTCTTCGTGTTTTAGTACTGCCCTTTATAGTGCGTTCCTACAGTGTCTTCTACAGTGCTTCGTAAGAAAAGCCTACCTTGGCGACAACAACAAACAGATACATTTGTCAAAACTGCTAGACCAGACTGCTAGACCCCCCCACGGGGGGGGGGGGGGGGGGTGACAACTAGATGGGCGTTTTTTTATAGACCAGTGTCTAATAACTAAACTATTTTCATAATTACGCAATATTAGCAGTAATGTGACCAATTTCGTGCATAAATTCGCGGTAAAACACCCCTACCGAGGTTTAAAATGATGACAGTACCTAGCATCGGTGTTCACGTTTCTGTATCAAAACTGGTAGATCACTTACTTGAATGACTGTACACAGTCCAATCGCGTGATCCTTTTCAGAGCGTCAGCCACGTAGTTCTCGCACAGAACGCTCTCCAACGATGCCTAAAGTGTTGCGTTACTAGTGGTTTAGTACTGGCCTTTATAATGCTTTTCTAGTGTCTTCCAATACCCACTTTTACAGTGCGTGCAACTCTTCATGTCAGTTGCAGTAGAGCACGCAAGCATAGACTACCACGTGGTGCTCGCGCAGAACGCTCTCTAACAATGTCTGGAAGTGCCAGAAATCCAAGACGAGCTGGCGTCGGCGCTCACAAAGCAGAGCACTGACTTGTACATATCTAGAATGATGCGCGTTTCGTTATAGATCAGTCGCTCATAACTGAGCTAGTTTATAATTAAGCAGTGGTGTGCCTAATATTGTGAACCCGACATCTAGAAAAGCTCTTAGGCTTTTAGTACTGCTTTTTATAGTGCGTTCCCAAAGTGTCTTCTACGGTACCCTGTAAGATAAGCCAACACTGTACAATTTGCCTCATGTAAGAAGAGATCTAGGTGATAGTGGAGGTGGATGGTTCTGCGCACGGGTACAGTGCGAAGGGGTGGGGTTTCATATCACCAATTTGGTCTTGAAGCTCACTGCGCAGGTCTTGGCCAGCGTTCTTTTTAGATGACGGGAATTGTACAGTATGACAGTTAGCCAAAAAACTTGGTCTAGCAGTTTTGACAAAAGTATCTATGAAAACCCAATTGTCGCGGGGAGGTAAGCATCAATTTGGAGGTTATTTTTAGATGACGGGAGTTATACTCTCATTCGCAGTGCGTGCAGCTGTTCATGTCAGTGGCAGTGGAGCACGCGGGCATCGACTACCACGTGGTGCTGGCGCAGAACGCGCTGCAGCAGTGCCTGGAGGTGCCGGAGCTGCAGGACGAGCTGGCGTCGGCGCTGGCCAAGCAGAGCACGCCGCACGCGGCCAAGCACGGCGTGCAGGTAACGCCGCGAGTAGTTAAGGCTGCAAGGCTTAAGAATGTAAGTTGGGGTTTTTTTTTTTGGTGGGCGATGGTGGTTTTTTGATATTTTATTAGGACTTTCTTTGTCAACATAATGAAAAATTTGAGTTTGAAATATAAAGATTAATACAAAACAAGAGACTAGTCATTTTGTACTTTTTCTGCAAAATGATCGACTTTTTAAAATATATTTATATTTTTTAGTGTACAATGTAAAAATGTACCTGTTTTTGAATATCCAATGTACACAAATTCTACAAGAATTGGATGTTTTATGATGTATCAACGATACAGTTTATAAACTATACCAAGGTGGCTATTAAAAGTATCTCACTATAATTTGAAGATGTTTTACCTTTACACATATCACAAAGTAAATAATGTGCTAAAGTAGCCCAAAATGGAAAAACCCTATTTTTATCACAAGTATATTTTAAAACATACATTTAAAGACAAAAAATATATAACATTAGAGCCAAATTCAAGAAGGCCTCTGATTCAAACTCAAATAAAACATACCTAACTTTAAAAAGAAACGATTATGAGTATGGAAAAATTACCATCGGCCATTTTCATATCTATAGCTGTTATTTAGTTTAATCTTGGTGAATAAATAACTAAAATTAATCACCAATCCAATTAAAAATAATAATATTTTATTTTTAAATGTCATGACCAGGATTGAACTGAATATTTATGTTTTTTTGCTGTCCCTCTGCTATGAAAAGTTTCTAATGGAAACTATTCGTGCAAAATGAACTAAAATGTATAGCATGGCTTTTGGTGTATCCAAAACATTTACCAATAAACACCGATCAAACATGAATACAGTAGTATTTTTTTTATTTGTCACTTTGGTCACTAGATAAAAAAGTCATAATTCTTACTATATTGCATTATCGAAATCTAACATCGTTCTGAATCTCTAATGGAATTAAAATATCAGTTTCCTAAAAAACTATCAAAATTATCAAAAATCTACCAGAAGGTGTATTATATTATATGTTTACATTTTAACCTTGTAATTCACTTTCGGATAATAAATTGTAGTTTTCATCATAAAAATCTGATACTACTATTAAAAAAACGGCTTTCAAAATATAAAATGTTCATGTTAACAATGGGGGTATACAGTGGTGAAAGAGACGCTTCCAATACGCCGTAAACAAATGTACCATACAAATTCGCTTCGTATTCGCAAAGGCTTCCGCTACGCGATACGCTTCTACGCTTTTCTCATATGTCGGTTCATATCATCGTCCCACATGGTTTCTACTTTCCGTTGGCACTATACTCTAGACTAGACTGGGCTGAAATATTAATCAACTTATTTAGAAACGGGCAATAAATAACTATTAATATAAATAAGTAACTTAAAATCGCTGTTTGATGGCTTGCTTTCATATGAAAATGAATTATCAAAATAAAATAAAAAAGATAATTATAAACAGCGATTGTGAGTTACATGTAAAGACAAGCACAACATTTAATCATCTATGGACTGTATTTTATCAAGAACAGCTATACATACTATTTTACGTCAGGTGATAGACCCTATCATAATGTTTTAATTAAAGTTTGGTGACAAATGAAAAGATCGAAACCTTTGTCTTAATTCGTACCTACTGGTAAAAAAACTAGTAGATATTTAATTTAAAAACGTTTATTTTAAAATACTGTCCATATTCTTTCCTTTAACGTGCTTTTGATATATAAACAGTAGATTTTTGAATCTAACGTTATTTTGCGTTGAAAACTGTAAATATACACTAACAACCCATTAATGTATTAAATTTAAGCTTTAAGTGTGGCTCTCGAAGTAAAGAAAAACGCTTATTGTCACGTGATAGATCAATTTGGAATTGTGTTTGTGAACACATTTTATTAGCTTTTGTTAATCAACTTTATGAAATCGGGCTCAGTTGATGCAAAATTGAATTTTGAACTGGAATTTTTATTCCAACTTGATCTCGTAGTTATGGCAACATATTATATGAATCACGATCAAAGGGTATAAAGGGTAATAAAGCAATTGAAAATTCGTTGATACGTAAAAACAAAAAATATTGCTTTACTACTTTTTGGGGGAAAGCAAGTCACTCATATTTTTATCTTAATTTTATAAACGATGATAATTTTATAAATTGCTAAGTGTATGGGGATACACAAACAATTTAGTTACTAAGTTGTAGTAACACACTTGTTTGTAGTAAACATTAATGTTGCCATAACGAAAAATCGATTTGCTTTGTTGCAATCCTTCAAATGGAATGTTGGTGTAAATTATCTTCGAATTTTATGTTTTTTCAAAGTTTTCATCCAAGAATGTCTGACCCATGTCCCATAGAACTAGGGAATGAACTTTTTGTTTTTATACCTATATCATTCATACTCTATCATAGCTAGTGTTTCCTTCGCACTTCGAACTCCTTTGTATTGAAAGGTTGATGTTGCATTTAGTCTGTTTACCCATATTTAACCGATCATATACCTTTTATATTAAGTCTTCTTTAAGGTAAGTGTTAGGTGTAAAAAGGTATAAGTGAAGGTTAGAATTGCATAATAAGGCACACTTTGTTTTAAATTAATATGGTGAAGCTGAATAAAATACTTCATATCGTATCAAAATTTAAAAGGTGTTGGTTGATGATTTGAAATATTATAAGACGTAACATATTTATTAATTTTCAATCGTATTATTCCTTTTTGAGAAAGTAATCATACAAAGAAACATATTCTAGGTACACACTACATCTTGTTTTGAAAAAATAAAGATTAGTGCGACCTGCTTTGCTAGAGCGGAATATAGTATCTTACTTTCCGGTAAAACGACAAAAAGTAATTACTGACTTTTTTTTTTAAATCTACGATATCGACGGTTAAGAACCAGTCTACGATATACGTGTGCTAAGCCATGTCCGGCATATTATGCAGTTTACCTTCAAGTAATGTTTAAGACCATCCCTATTATCTGCACTAGTTCAGAACACCTATCTATCTGTTGTAAATATCTATTGGGCGGGAAGTTGCTAAGGGATCTTTCTTATACGGCTGTACGCACATGGGAATAACTACCAAAATACACTGATCATAAATTGCACAATGCACTAACAACATCATGATGCGGCGGTTTAGATCTGCGCTAGTGATGCAACAAATACGGTATTCTACTGAAATAATATTTTCGCGAACTCGTATGTATAGTTTTATGGCGTTTAGCCATAAAGGGGTTTGAGTCACTTTGTATGACCGTATTGACCCGTGGCGTATTTTTTTTTATTAGCGGCCAGCAATAATTTTATCACTGTTATATAGCACTTTAAGAAATAACCGTATCTGAGTGGTCAGAATTGTTCTAAGTGATATCGGAGCTGAAATATGATTTTTTAAAGTATAATTTTATGCCTTCGTTTCACTAAAATAATTGTTCTGAAATGTTACTTTATGAAGTGACATTTCAGAACAATTATTTTAATTAATCTCACCTAACAGCTGTTAAAAAGGATGCAGAAATAGGAGAGGAAGATTTTCTTATAAAGAGTATATTTTCTAATAAAAGTACATCCAGCAAGCAATACTTCAAGTTAGAAATCCATAGTTGTAATGTTGTCTATAAAGCAGTAAATGTTAAGTATTTGGCATGAGGATCACGAAAAACGATCTTAACGTCAATGACATCAAAAATATATTTTCTAATAGTCAATATGGAAATGGGAGGAATGGTTTCCTCCCTCTTATAGTCCCGGGTTCTTCAAGCGGGGCGTGAAAAGGCATTTCTGCAGGCCTTCAAGGTGAGGATGGCCAGCCCAGTGATTCGTTTGAATGACTGGGCTTGTCAACCTCATATCTGGACCTCACGACCGCTTTCCATCAGGTGGAGTGAGGTCATCTTGACGGGCAATATAAAAAAAAAGGAGGTATTGGTTCCTGACCCTCGACATTAGAGACATTACATGGGAAAACACCTTAAAGTCTTTTTACTCACAATACGTGAACAATAATGGCCTAATATTGCACCTGGCCATTGAAAACTAGCATTCTTAAATCCTAGTTGCGTCGCATGTTTATAAGGATTATTATTAATAACGCTTTTTTACCTTTTCCTTGGTATGGACCAGGGATCGAGTTCAATTGAGTAGTCACAGTAGTGAGTTAAAAATAAAATACCTAATATCTCAGCTCCGATATACTTTAGCTATATGTGCTCCATATAAAGTTTGTGCCTCTCGATATGTTCTTTCATAATAATAAGGTTTGGTGAGTGGCCGCGAAATTTCAAAAATGACGCTGACTTTACCCATATACCTTTATTTATTATTTACAAAATAACACTATCTCTTATGGATTTTCGCTTTGTAATTTGTAGCTTACATGATATATGAAAATGTTGCACGTAAATTGCAAAGTGAACTTCAAATTACTCCCTTAGGAGTACTATAATTCGTTGCATCACTAATCTGTACATATTATCTTGACCCGCAATTCTTTATGGATAACCTTCAAAATAGTAGGTAGTATCCATTAATTTATACAACTTAGCAGCTTGTTCTGTGTCTGAGTGTCAGATACTGATGTGGCTACATAAATAATTTATACTTAAATAATTAGAATGCGCAAATTTTTTTTGAATGTTTTGGTCAGTCAGATATCATTTGGATTTAGGAAACGCTTGAGCTTTTTTGATTAAATGATACTATATAGATATTTCTGAACTGGCAATTATCTTATTATTGTCAATAAGAGATTTTGGCCAATGCCTATGCCAATTTTCACTAGAAAATTCACCAATTTGCGAATTTTCACTAGAGATCAAAGAGATCTATAAAAGTCAAGGTTCAAAGTAATGTAGTTATTTTATTACTTTTGCCACTGTTTTTGAAGATAAAATTTAAAATCCATGTACATTACTAAAAGCGCTGTCAAATGTCCTATAATTAAGTACAAAGTTAGTGTAAACATTAACTATTTATGTATTTTTGCTATCATTACCTATACAAGAATAACACACATGACAACATAACAGCCAATGCTTGCCAAAAAAAAATTAAGTAATTGTATGAAATACTCGTAATTGTCTCTATCAGCAGCTGTTTGAAAAACATCTCTGCAACTGCCCACCCCGTTTCCCCTCCATTAGATCTACCAATTGTTGTCTAGTATCTCTATTAAAATCACTTAGTTGATTATCACTAAGCACTTGCAACAAGACTCCCAGTAAACTCCCATGAATGAATAACTTGATTATTACGTTATTATATTTATCGGATTAAACTCGAACTCATAAACAAAAGCAAGAATAACGACTGTTCCTTACAATCGAAGCCCTCCCAATTACAAACTAGTCAATCTAATTGGTCGTTGAGTCTCCTGCCTCACTTTTGGGGCTATCTCATTGGTCGACAATCCCGTAGTTCATTCTAAAGCCCCGCCTAGACGAACACCAACATTTCATTTGTCCAGCAACTGCTACTGTGCGCGACTCAGTCGCTGTTCACTTGCGACACGGGCGCCTCGTCGGTCGGCGGCGACAACAAGAGTGGAGACTTACAGCCGGACTCGGGGGGCTCGCCTAGCTCTATACAGGTAAACTGGACCTTAGAGGTGGTAAGGCAGGAAGTATAGTACATAGTTGTATCGTATCAATAAAGGCGCTTGAGACCTAATATCGCATCACGCTATTCCAAAAACACAATGGCAAATCAGTTTGAACGGAAAATAATAAAATAATCTGTAAGCACGTTCTATAACAAGGGAAACCCCTGCAAAAAGCTCTGTAAAATTTAATGGTTCTTTGAGTATTAATTACTCCCAATCGATACAACTATGTACGACCCCAAGATATTTAAGACTTTTAAACATGTAATGAAGTTAATAAAGATTTTTTCACACATGTCTCCTTAAATCATTTTGTCATCATCTAAGCCCTTTTTTTCAGCTTTCTAATTGTTTAGGTAGCATTATATGTATATATTCAAATCAGTCTGATGTTATCATAAAGCCAAATGATAATAATAAATGAAAAATTATGTTAAAGCTGCAAGTATTGTAGCTGCAATAAACCAAGGAAACCTAATACGAACAATATAGGAGCTATCAAAATGTCTTATTTTAAATGCTCATGATTAATAACAAACATATGAGAAAAGGAAGAAAAAATATTAGACCTCCCTAAATTGTAAGACAGTAAGGCCATTTTTTATTAAACAAATTGTGTTATCAAGTAGCCATTCATTCTTATTAATTTTGTACCGAAACCAGTGCTATCATAACTAAATCTAAATGGTGTTTTCACTGCACTGACTGTGAAGGCGGTACACAGAGCTCTTCACTTGCTTATTACTAAAAACGTTCATTGTTTGACAAAATAACTTCAAGATGGTGGATGAGCTTGCCCGGATTAAAGACCTAACTAGATCTCTACCCTCTCATTCATAAAAACGAAAGCAATGCTTTGAAGCTCGTTAACAAAGTGAAGGGAGTGCTCGACACCTCTTTATTTATTATGAATAATGGCCGGTCTTTTGGGGCAATATTGCTACTACAAATCTAGCGAAATCTGATTATTATCTTGTCAGCATAGAAAATCCATTTAGAATGCCCTTTGTACCGCCTTATTCAGTGACCCAGGTAACGATTCATTAATTCACCATAACCAGCAAAAACTGAAGGTATAGCGAACTGCAATGATAGATGCATGACTCCACGCTCCGCAACTTTCCAGGCGCCCCTCCTGTCCGTGGACTGCAAGAGCAATCCGCCCACGTACAGCTTCGTGCAGGGCTGGCAACTGCTGGCGCTCGCCGTCAGCCTGTTCGTGCCGAGGAACAACCGGCTGCTGTGGTATCTCAAGCTGCATCTGAGCAGGCATTCGGACACCAAGTGAGTTTTGATTGTTGTTAGTCTTTTGATTGAACTTAGCTCACCACTTTTTTGTTGAAGTAGGTTTTTCTTATGCCTGTAAAACATCTTCATAGTTTTTAAAAAGAGGTAGGAGTTTTGTTCTATTTACTAAATTGTTATCAAATAGCTGCTTAGAGAAGTAAAGAAAAAGTCATTGTAGTTGTAACACACTTCAAATTTCTGTAGGAATGTTCAACTTGCAGATTTAACGTATCACGGTAATTCGTACTGTCGCGCAGTATGTAACTTCATAATTTTATGAGGTGTGTGTTTGGTTGACTGTTTAATAACGCACGACAGCTAAAATAGAAGCACATCACATCACATCAACCTTTACACAACCTTATGCTGCTAACCTAAGACCCATATTACAATGGTTTTTTAAAGATTGATGTGAACGCGTTTGTTACAATAATCCGTGAAAAATTCATAATTTTAAAATTGTGTAGTTAGTCTGTCCCAGACTCCCAGTTTATTCATAAAGAGGAATAAAAGCATATAATCTTCTCGCAATCTTTTCGAAAGTGATATGTAACTGTGTGTTTTTCTGACATTTTTCATTAATAACCATTAATGTCCCACTCTTGAGGAGGGTCTCTCTCAAATTTCTTCATAGGTCACGATTTAATGCCAAAGTCTGTCAGTTCTCTAACAAAATTAAAAAAAAACGAGACAACTTTCACTTCATCTATTCCCCATTACAGAACCGAGTGCGGCAAATACGCCGCATACTGCGCCCGCGCGCTCGAGCGGACCATCCGCAACGGCGGCCGAGAAGACAAGCCCTCGCGGATGGAAGTGCTCTCCATACTGCTGAAGAACCCCTACCACCACTGCCTGCCGCACGCCATTCCTGTGCACATGCTCAATAACACCTATCAGGTGAGTTCTCAAGGGCCTTAGAATTTAGAAACAAATGATTGCAGTATTACAATTAGGACGGTCTTACCTATGCTACAAATCAGTCAGACAGCCAGTTGCAAAACACTTTGACACCAAGTAGACTTGAAGACGAATAATTCATTTTGTCTTGTTTTTGCGGCTGCCTGCAGTGAAGTTAATATTATTTTATTATGTACCTTCCAAGATAAGAGTCCTTATTACATCTTATTTTTTTGTGTTGGTGGCAAAGAATTATTGTATATTTTGATTTGACCAGGGCTGCTCGCTCATGGCTAGGTACAGTGGGGTATGTAATTAATTAGTTACAAACTGTGTAAACCTCGTATTATGCGCGTGTCCGTCAAGACCACGCTTGCTAAATACGGGGACAGCGGGCAACCATTTTTACATATTTTATTCAACTAAATTTACGGGGACTAGGTACGAGGGGATCAATTAGCACAAACTTTAGCTACAATAATCAATTTCCCCATTCTCCAGGTGATAAGCTTCGACGGCTCAACCACAGTGGAGGAGTTCCTGTCGACGCTCAGCACGGAGCTGGGCTGCCGCGAGTCCGCGGTGTCGGGCTTCGCGCTGTTCAGCGACGACCCTATAGAGAAGGATTTGGAGCATCATATCAAGCCGGATAAGAAAGTCAGTATCATTTATCTATAGCGCTATCTCATGATCCATACTGATATAGTTGAGATAGAACTCTGTCTTGTTCGGGAGTATAGGCGTGAAAACATTGTTTTGTTTTAAATAATTTTAGCATCTTGATAGAGTGGACCTTGAAAAAGGACAGGTTGTTGAAAATAACCCTTTGCATGTAGACACAAAACAAAGCTAGCATTATCAATAATCATTAGTGAATCAAACGATCTACACTAATATCTAATATCGCTAACGCAATCTCCCATTACATAATGTCATAAGCAGTGATCGGATAATCGGATGCATACTTACCTAAAGTTCATTTTTGGCATAGATAGTATGGAAGCGGCTTCTTAACTATTTTTCTTCAAATTTAAATCCCGGGATGGCGGGACCTTTGGGAGTGAGAAACTGTTTTGTTACACGGTGACGAGACGACGAATATAGCATGTGGTATTTATTAATAAAAAAAAACAGAACTCCGGGATTACATAATTATTTATTTGTATTTACTTGAAGTTAATTTTATGAGTATGCTGAGTGTAAAGAGGAACAGCAGATAGTGGGTATTCATTAAAACAAAAATACAATTATACTTTATATTTATATTGCACATAATTACAGGATACAAATCATATTAAGTACTATATATTAACTGAGTCACTGAAATCTGTCCTTAAAATTACTTTATCTGAGTTGAACATGACGGTGTAGATGACATGACATTCCGGTAACTGTTCTAAATCTAAACTAACTTAAGTTTCATTTAAAGAATTGTAGTATACAATAATATTTTTCCGATATAATCAATTGTTAATCTGCTTCTTTTAACATTTAGTATCCACTTATAGTTTAAAAAGATCTCTCCACATCAACAGATGTAAGTGGCGCGAATTTGTAAGCACTAACTTCACTCTCTTTACCAATATTTTCAGTTATTTCCCTAAGAATATCAAAATCAGGGTTTCTATCCATAAGCTGTTCCATTTTGTTGATTAATGTAGTTTGTTGTCTGGTTTAAAATTATTCTTACATCGTCAAATATGGTAAAGGTTTCAGTTATAGAACGGTCGCGTGTTTCTAATTTTGATATTGCAAAATCTACAATCTCGAAATACTCATTTATAAACTCCAAATCTTTCTTCAAATTAGGTTTAGTTAAAACTTCCTTAGCATTTCTGATAGATATGGCTTCATTGCTATCCAATAATGCTACAACATTTGATATTTTATTTAAATAAAAAATATTTTCTTTCCTTTGTTAATTAAAGTGTCTACATCCCAAAAGCTTAATCTAATTGTCTCAGATAATCTATGTAGAGCGTGGGCTAAACACGTAAAATGTTTCATATTGGGAAATGTATTTTTTAATATTCTACCAGCCAGTAACATATACGCTACGCTATCGGTACATAATATTAAGACATCCTGCACATTCCTTTCAAATTGATCTCACCATAAGTTTTTTAAACATTGGATCACAAACTCAAACACCGAATGACCGTTAACTACATTTAAAGTTTTGCAAGTTAACATGTAGATTTTGTGATTCTATAATAAAAACAAAATTTGTCAATTTCGAGATCCCGGGGTTTTTTCGATTCAAAAGTGCATTCGATAATTATCGCTTATAAGCCGACACATTTAAATAAATAAATATACCCACACGCGATTCGATTATATAGTAAAAAACCTCAATTCCGAAATACCGGGATTTTTTCGATTCAAAAGCGCACTCCATAATAGCCAACACCTCAACTTTAGGTAAATATGCATCCGATTATCCGATCACTGGTCATAAGCTATTCCTTGCGTGGCGACGTCATCACGGCAAACGTAGGCGGAGCGAAGACTTGCTAGAATATGACGTCCATGTTAATCTGTGTGTATGAAACTCAGATTGACTAATGATTAAAAACAAAGGTGATACTGACCTTGACAAGATTGATTTCTAGGTGGTGGAAACCTACGCTTTTTAAAGTTTATGAAGACCCCTCACATTTCGGATTCATTCTCAAAATCTTCATGCTGAATGTCCTAAATAGATTGACTGTTACACCGTTGTTATTTTATTCTTACCATGTGTTTATTTTCAGCTTTGTGACGTAATATCAAAATGGGAGACAGCGCTCCGAGAAAAAGGTTCCGGAAAGTTCGAGAACTCGCGAGTCATCCGACTCACCTACAGAAATAGGCTTTACTTCAAGAACTCAGTCAGATCAGAAACTGACAAAGAAAGACTGCTTCTGTGCTATCAAGTTAATCAACAAGGTAAACTTCAAAAGAGATCTGTACCTATTTTTTAAATAGCCGCTTTTGATGGAAATTTCGTTTAAGATGACCACCATCTCTTTCTTATTTAGGGAGGCTTACAATCCTCAGATAATGAAATTTATCTGTAGAATAAAGTTTATTCGAGAGTTAACAAGATTTTTAATTTTTCAATGGTCAGATAGATGTTATCTGTTGAATAAAGCCGCTAACTGAGGAATAAAATGATCTGCTTTTTGAGGGGCTGGATATCTTATCCAGCCCCTCAAAAAAAACCCATGGATAAATCTTTATCTATGGGTTTTTTTTTGACATTTTGAGGTTATGTGAATATCTGAAATGACACCATTTCAGATATTTTCATTTTGTTTGGTGCCTATATTATTGTAATTCTCACGCCCACACATCCTAATGGATATTTTTGACCAAATCGACGACGCAAAGATTGAGGAGGAAAGGCAGATACTTATTATATTAGGTGTCCCGGGTAACCTGTACCAGCGGAGGTCTGTGTTCCAGGGACCGCAAAACCTATCGATTGGACCCAATGTATGTTCCGCGATTTTTATTAGTTTTCGAGTTATGATTTTTTTTACGAATTTTCCTAAATTTCAGGTTACCCGGGGCACTCTGTATAAACGCTAAGCCCGATAGAAAAGATAGAGTTGTAAAAGAGAAACCTAATAATATTAGTACATGGCATAAAAAGGAGTTTTGGTGTGTTATTAAAATAACAACCTTTTTACCACAACTTTAGCCAACAAAAAAGCTGAGGTGGTTTTTCTTATACGTCAGTGTCAATTTGTCAACCATGAACTTTTGTCTTGTTTCATCCTATACTATTTTTGCCGTATGATTATATTCCTGACAGTTCATAATTGACAATCATAGTGATCCAACGAATGAAATTTCATCGATGGATTCAAAATATTGGATGAGTTGGCAAAGGAAATGGAATCGGATTTACCGATTTTGATTTTTTTAATATACTTTTAATTAACGGGTTATGGCTAATAAGTTATAGAATAAAACGCGGTCTTTCGAAAATAATAGTTTAACTACATTAATCATTAACTGCTAGAACTTGATTCTTGTGAACTGATATCAGAATCGAAATCGATTCGAATAAGGTAAAAAGCATTATTTTACTTGTCTATAGTTACTTAAAAAAGTAAATAAGGTGATGTTTTTGTTTGAAATAAATAAATCCTAAATAAATTAATAAAAAATAAATTATCTGGGACAATTTACACCAAGATTATCTGACCCCAAACTAAGCAAAGCTTGTACTATGGATATCAGAGACTAATAAACATACTTAATGATTTCTAAATACATACTGATATAGATAATAACACCCAGACTAGGGCTTCCAATCTCGGCATACCGGGATCCCGAAATACTAAGATCCCGCAAGGTTTTTTCACTCCCGCTCGATGCGGGATCCGCGAGATTTGCGTGATTGAAAATATACGATCAGGAAAAGAGATTAATGATTTCACTATAACTTAATTTTTTGTACTTCTTTTAATAAATGTTGTCATCCTATGCTTTGTTTTACTACATACTTACATTCAACCTTTCTTATCGACAAACGCGGGGTCCCGTTATACCGGGATCCCGCCGATACCGAGATCCCGCAATAGCATGCGGGATTGGAAGCCCTAATCCAGACACACAACAAACACAAATGTTCGTCATATAAATGTTTGTCAATTTGGTACGATACGGGTCATTCTAACTCTGCATGAAATGGGTAACTCTTTCTTTCGCGTACCAATATTTACTAAAAATCTATGACTTATTTACTTAGTGCGCTGGCTCAGCGAACCGAAGTGGGTCCTCCGACACAAGATTTCGCCACTCTGCTCTATCTTCAGCCACCCGTCCTTCGTCCACCCTTGCCCGAGAGATTAGTTTTTAAATGTTGGGCTATATTTCATAGCATGATGGTGCATTTCTGTGCAAAGGGTTGTGAGTTTGATGACACTTGAGAACAACATTCATGCGATGAGCGGTTATGTTTTTTAGGTTTGGCTTCTGGTCACCGATCGAATGTCAACCATTTGCGGGTGGATGGCACGTGGGCCGTAGTTTTCCATCTAACTTTTTCTCCCTTTTCAGTGGTGGCCGGCCGCTTCCCAGTAACCCGGGAACTAGCGGCAGAACTAGGCGCCCTGATGGCGCAACTAGACATGGGAGACTACTGTGCCTCCAACGCACAGCACAACCAGCCGCTCGCGCACCGGTTCTACCCCTACCGGTACCGCGCGGGACGAGGCAATACGGAGCTCAGGTGAGCTTAGGAAGACTAGCTTCTGACCGGCTCGCGGCCTGGAAGCTAATTCTGCGACGCGAAGAGCGTCCTTTGGCCTCTCAGTTGTGACTTTTGCGAAAATAAATAATGAATAAATAAATAAATAAATATGCGCCAGACAACACACCTCTTGTAATGGTCTCGAAGTAGGGATTATTAAATCCCTGTGTTACGAGGTGTGGTAACACAAGGAAATAAGCTAGGGGCGTCTCCCAGCACACCCAGACCCGAGTCAATTCAGAAAAGATCGTTTCCTGAATTGACCCGACCGGGAATCGAACCCGGGACACTACGGAAATCGAGGCGAGAAACCGTGCTACAGCACACTACGCCAATCGTGTCGGCAAGCGTGTGTGCGAAGAGTCTAAGAGTGAAGTTGACCGCTCCAGGCTACCCGTACCCGGAGCCCTTTAGCTTCGCCGTAGTAGAGCTTGTCTATGTTGAAATGACACGCCCCTCCACCGCATTCACACATGAATATGATTGCCACTATAATGGGGCATTTAGTAGCCGGTTGGACTCGAACCTTGGATCACGCGTCGTTTGTTTGCGAAAGTACACTCGACGTATCTAAATCAAATAAAAGAGTTGTGGGCGCGTCATTTCAAATTAGACAAGCTCTAGCCTGAATAGGGCGATTTATCAGCCTACCGCTTTGAAGTAAAAGTAAAAAGTAAAAAGCAAAAAATATCTTTATTCATATAGACTTATAAAAAGTACTTATGGACATGTCATGTACAAAAAAAAATTGTAGCAAAAATATATCTACTGAATAAAAATAAACTTGCATAAAATGATACTATGATAGTTCATATCATAATTAAATATAATGTGACTCTATCACCGGTTCGGAGGTTGTTTCCGATCGAGAAGACTCCGGCAGGAAACTCGATGGTTACTCTTTCCAATCTTGTTTTACAATACACAAAAATTGAATTGACAGAGTCATAACAAAAAAGTGTGCAGAGGAGCAGATTATACCTAAGATGACCACAAATTCTTATCATTTAAGAAATCCTCAACACTATAATAACCCCGCTTTATTAACTTAGCTTTAATTTGTGACTTAAACTTGTGAAGCTTAGCTTTGCCAAGTTACTTAGCAATGATGGACACTCCAGCCTTCGTTACAAGGAGTTTCGGGCTTCGCCCTCGCAGGAATATACATCGTAATTTTATCCGTCAGTTGCAGTTTTTAATATTTTTCTAGCGCAACCACAGCCTTCTAAAATACAATACCGAAAAAAAAGACTTAGTTCATTACCAGTCTTGCCAGTCGATTTTAGTCAAAATGGTAAAATGTCATGACCATTATGGCCTATTTCTCAAAAATACCAAAAGTATATTTTCACATAAGTTACACATTCTGTGTGTTGTTGCGCCACTTAGTTTTTTTTTATTTCAATTAAACATTGTATTTAAAGTAATAATAATATAATATTGTAGGGACGTTGAAGAAAAGCTGCGAGCGAAATGGATAGCGCTGAAAGGGCGCAGCACCGCCGACTGCGTGCGGATCTACCTCAACTGCACGCGCAAGTGGCCCTTCTTCGGAGCCACGCTGTTCCAGGCTCGGGTGAGCAAAGATCCTATACTACCTTCTAAGGCTGCGGAACGATTTGGGAAAAAAGTCATTTTAACGCTTTTAGCACTTTCCCCGCTCCAAATTGAAAAGCGCGATAAAAGCGCTCACGTTGCTATCTGCGTTCAATGGACCGCAAAATTATTTGTAGTCTTCCGCAATATTGTTACTATTATGAATGAAAAGCTATCACACGCCAAAGAAGATTTGCCACTTACAAGTTTATTCTCTACTTTACGTAATATTTATGTTTGGCGAAAATTGAAAACAAAATTTGAAAAAAAAATTGAGACCCTTGCAAACTTCAATAATAATTGGCAGGCTCTCATTTTATGGATTTAATCCTAGTTAACAGCCTTTAAGTTTGCTACACTACGAACAGGTCACATTGTATATAATATATCAGTAATATAGATTACTTGCTTCGCCCGCGTGAACTAATTTTTCTGGCTGAAAACTAATTATTTCAAAACAAATATAGTGCTAGCGGTACTCTAAATTACCTGAAAATGGTGTTAAAGTCATGACAATCGGAACGATTGATCTTTAGCCCATACGAATCAAATTGACCCGTAGCACGAAAAAAAAGAAAAAGGGGAGGAGTTATGGCGACTTCTTTTTTTTTATGGGGAAAAAAAATTTTGCTCTGGAACCTATCTAATGAAAGGGCTCACTGAGCCAATTTTAAAAATTAATCATATCGCATTTTAGTCACTTGTATTAAATAAAAATAAAAATCATTTTCAAAACATACCAAGTTTGGGCTTCTCCAGATACGATACGGTTAAACATTTTTTTGTAAAATATGCTTCAAATGGTACGTATTAGCCTCATATTGAACCCTAAAAAAGGATTTTTGAAAATATTTACATCCTCATATACTTAATGTAAATATTTTGAAAAATCCTTTTTTTAGGGTTAGATACGAGGGGCATGCCAAAAGAAATTAGATACTCAAAAATTGTAAAATTTATTCTTTACTAGGAGTATCGATCTTTTCGAAGTATTCACCCTGAGCACGTATACACTTTTCTATTAAACGTATGCGTTTGAACCAATTGGAAAATACCTGTGACCACTCTTCTTTAGACACCTCAGAAATCTCGAAATTATAGGCAGCCAGTGCATCTTCTTTGCTTTCAAACCTCTTCCCCTTTAGTTTTCTTGAATTTTTGGAAACCGATAAAAATCACAAGGTTAGAGGAATATAGTGCGTGAGGAAGGATTGACACATTTTTTGAGTTGAAAAAGTGTTCTGGCAGACGTGTGCGGCGCCGCATTGTCGTGATGCCAGAGAAAGTGCCGGATTCCTGACTCCGGTCGCTTGTCACACCAAGCTGATATTACTGTTGGAGCACAAACTGTCACATACCACTCAGAGTTCACCGTTCTTTGATCCTCTAGCACTGCAGTAGCAATATGACCCGTTTTACAGAAAAACGAGGCGCCCATTTGTTTTTGTGTGCTTCGTGCACGGCGACATTTCGTTAGAGTTGGTTCATCTTCAAAACACCATACAGTCGACTGTCGCTCTGTTTCGGGATCGTAGTTATATAGTCATGTTTCGTCACTAGTCAGTATATCATACACTTTTTTTTCTCGCCACCGTCGAATTTATCTATCATGAATAGGCCCCAATCCACCCGACAGTCTTTCTGCTCATCGGTAAGTTTGTGCGGCACCCATCTCGAACAACGTTTACGGGGGTCGTGAATTATGGTTTGCATTGCTGCTGATCCAATTCCCAGTTATTGTTCCAGCTCTACATACGTAATTCGTCGGGTTTTCGTGAATACCTTTTTCGACTGCACGAACGTTTCCTTGTGTGACCGCAGTTGGCGGCCGACCTGTCTTCGCTTCAACTTTGAGACATTCCCGTCTTCTTGTAAATTCAGCAAACCAATTAAATACTGTTGCTCGTGAACAAGCAGACTCACCAAAATTAGTAGCCAGAAGTTCAAAACATTATTGAGGCTTTAAACCTTTTTTATAGTCATATTACTCGTATATCATAGCGCGAAAATCACGTCGACTCAATGAAGCTCATTGCGAAGCGAATTCCCGCCAGATTCTCGGAAAAATGATGCTCATTCAAATTAAAATAAAATAAATTATGTGTGTTCTATTTTCGAATATATCAAGAAACAACCAGCCTATAAGATGGTGTATAACTTGCCAGTGTCAATCAAATTAGTAAAGATTATCTAACTTCTTTTGTCATGCCCCTCGCATGAGGATATTACGTAACAATTGAAGCATATTTTACATAAAATAATTGAACCATATGATTTTTGGAGAAGCCCAAACTTGGTATGTTTTGAGAATGTTTTTTTATTAAAATTTGATACAAGCGACTAAATGTAATGATGGGTATTAGTAATTGGCCATGTAGCCACTTTTATTTGAATTTAACGAAATATATGTCCAAAATCTTCCAAATATATGTCGTTGCCGATTCGCCACCAGTGCACGCTGCGCGTAAATAACGTTTGACGAGCGCTGGCTTGTTGTGCTGTAGATCAAGCAGCCCGACCTGTCGATGGTGTGGCTGGGCGTGTCGGAGGAGGGCGTGACGGTGCTGGAGCTGGCCAGCATGGGCGTGGTGGGGCGCTACGCGCTCAACTCGATAGGACTGTTCGGCGGGCTTCAGGTAAAATAACTGACGAAAACCGTAATATTTTAATTTTTAAATGTCTAGTATCGTTTCAGTATTGGTTTAACATAGTTTTAGAATAATATTTAATATTATTTTTATTCATCAAACAAAACAGCCTCAAATCAAAATTCTGTTTTTTCAGGAGATCACATTCAATTTTTTTTTTTGGTTTTTTTCCCTACCTAACTTTCGGATTTAAACAGATTTCAACAAATGTCTGCGTGAAATATGAGTAATTCTGTGCACATTTTTTTAAATTAAATATAAGTGATTTTGGCAATTTTGACTTGTGACCTTTAGTTTGAAGCAGCGATCTGTTATAAGTTTTTTATTTATTCGTTATTGTAAACCCGATGGTCTTCCAAATAAAAAAAGCAAAAATGACATCCCACATGATTAAAAAGAATCTTGGTTTAAATATCATAAAGCATCTTCCATAGGTATCTCATTTTTTTACTCTTTTAGCTTACTTACGTTAATCTTAGACCGTAATCTATAGTCGTTACTTAGCTAAGCACAGAGTTATCACTTTGATTATTTTTATAGTATTGTAATGATTATTACTAACTAATACTTAAGTTGATGTTTAACTAAGACAAAAATAATTTAATATCGATAAAAAGTAACTGATATAGATAGATACAGCTGTTCAAAGTCAGATAAGATAAGTCTAAGTTCGAGCTAAGCACGCTCTATAGATCTCGGCGTTAGACTTAAGTTTAATTATTATCAGAGACGTATGTATTGAGTTAGCAAATGAATAATGTTCGTTTGAACAGGACGACCTGATGATGCTAATTGACGGGGACGACGCAACCAGTCCGGTCCATAAGATGTTGATCAGTTTAAATAAACCAAAAGTAAGTATTACAACTTTTGTAACTGTTGAAAATTATACTTTAAATGAGGTAAGGACGCTTAATTATAGCAAGTATTGGCCCCGATAAGTATTTTTAACGAAGACATGTGGTGAATAAAGTAGGTGATGTTTCGGGTCTTGTTGATCTTATAGGCCATAACGATAGTAGATATGGATTGAAGTCCCAAAGCTGTGACTGCAAAATACATGTCGCTGGAAATAGTAAAATTGATTTAAATTCACATATCGGGTGATTATGAAAAGACCTACAAAAACGATATGGCATACTCAGTAAGTGATGTAGTAACTATGTAAGTGTAAATTTGACTTTCAATTGGCCTTATATTTTAAGGCTTTCATACAAAAAATACTGACTGTTTGACTGATTTTGTATGCCGACCTTGAAATTAAAGTAAATACAAAAATACATCAGTGCACAGGAAATCGGATTCTCATCTCCCATTTTTTCCCACAGATGGTAGAACTAACTCATCTAATAGCGGACTACAAGAACGCCGTCCTCCGCGCGCTCCCCGGCACCCCCCAAATGAACTCCCTCACCAGACACGGCTCGCACCGCTCCTTGCGCAAGCCGCACGCGCACGCCCACGCGCACGCGCACGCGCACAGCGGGCCCAACACGCTCCCACACGCGCACTTAGCGCATTCCGCCCACTCGCACACGCACCACACAACTGGACACAATACGCTGAACTCACACGCGACGACAATGACTTTAGGCTCAGATCGGAACGCAACCTTGACTTTGAGCTCTCATACGTCAACCTTTAACCAACACGTCGAAGCTCGCGTGACCCACGGACAACCAGACATACTCAAATCAACGCCAGACCACAGAGCAGATAAGAAGCGAAGTCACACGCAGGACAGCGGCGTCGCGTGATCTTACAGGTAGGTTCGGTAGTGTCATTTGTAGCGCCCGAGTAGATTACGGACAGCTGATTAGTATTTATTTTTCTCTTTTTATGGTCGCTATTTTTTGCAACCGGGGGAATTCCAGGTAAATAAAAATGTTAGTACAGCTATTTTTGAGAGCAGCATGCTACTTTCGTTTTGTTGACAATGTCAAATTTAAAACTGACATCAATCACATTTCTATTAGACGAGTGCTAATGTCGTTCCCGTACATTTTTCAATTTGAAATGTCGAAACGAAAGTAGTGTCATGCTCTTGGTTGGTCTGATCATAATAAAGATATAAATTGGAATTTCATTACAATTGCCAAGTGACAAAACAAAGTTTTACAAATACAGGAAACAGAGAACGATGACAACATAAGCCTTCAACATACGTTTGAACATTCATACATTAAACTTACCCATCTAAATAAGAGGGTAGTTAGCTGTATATTTTAGCCCCGGTTGACTTTACCCGCTTATAAGTTACACATGTATTACCCACATCGTGTTCTGCGCAGGTCTATCGCCAATTTTATAGTAGCTACGTACGCATATGTGCAGGGTATGTTTAATGCTATGTAGGAAACGATTGTAGCTATAGTCTCCTCAACCAAATAGTAAAATAGAACACTGTAATGTTAATTTATTTCAAAACTCGCAACTCTAATTGCAATTGTATAGATTCTGTAAAAAAATTGTATACTGATTTAATTTATGATTAATGTATCTATTTATAAACCAAATGAACTGTAATATAATCAGTATCTAGTAAGCGACTCTCATAAATAACCAAATTCTTTTGGTTCTGATTGAAGAATTTATGAATCTCTTGCTTTTTAATGATTTTTTGTATTTATTTACATTAATATTTTTAATATGGTCCCTCCAAATACCAACGTTCATCACAAATAACATCAACAGCTAGTTATTAACGATTTAGAAATAAAGCTCGGCCATTTCATACTCGAGTAACCGTAGGCAAATATACACTATTGTAAGTACATATGTCGTTTAGCTAGGTTCATTAGAGACTACATTTGTTTAGTTATAATGTTTACCTAGTCTTTGTCCTGCGGACTGTCTGACGTTTGGAGTAATATCTTCCATCAAGGGCTCTTTCCAAATGGCTTTTCGCAGAGTGATTTTCACCCTCGTCTAATAGAGAAGACAAAACGAGCAAACCTTCGTCTGACAGCTCTCAGGTGACTATCATCGGGCTTTATGTACCGGTAGAATTCGCACTTGTCAGAGTGATTAACGTCACCCGAACCCATTCCGAAACAACTAGGAAACTGTCAGGTGACAGCTCGGTCGGCCTCGTTTTCACTCGGGGTCAATTCGGAACGGGATCGAGTGATTTTTACTCCTCAGAGTGTAATTTCCACTCGATTTGGAACGCAGCCCTCATTGGACGTTTTGGGTAAAAATGAATCACCAACACACCAACTAAAAATACAAATTAATATTAAATTCTGACACTGCCCCGTTCGTATTTAGTGTGAAATGATATATTATATCGCAGCTCAAGCGAATCACTAAAATTTTGCAGTTGTTATAGCCTTACCTTTATTTGCAATAAAGATGATGATCCAACTACCTAAGAAAAGCAGCTGGGTGGACTGTAAAATGCATGTTGAGGTGTGGGCTTATGTTAATTTGGGCTGAATTTATGACTCAAAACAAATGTAATCTTAACCTAGCTTTAGTTTAGGACTCGAGATTAGTGGAGACGACACGGACTGATGATATTCTAAACGATAAGTCCTCAACGAATCTCTGTATTAATAATAGAATTTTGGTGTCAATAGTACTCGATTAATACTGTCCACGGTAATAATTTCTTAAATGGTTCTGTTAAATCGTATTTCTATTGATCATACGTGCTTTTATGTTTCAATGATTTCCTACCTCTTTTAACTGGCTAATGATTGATGTAACAATGACTTTCAACGTGGTAGCTTATACAGGCCATATAGGCCAATAAAAATCTTTCTTAACTTAAGTTTCTTTCTTTATTTTTTTAATGACTTATACCTACTTACTTTTTATGATCTAGTTCTTATGAGGCTACTTTAACATACCGTGGATAGTAATTAATTAACTATAAAATAATCTTATATTGCAAAAGCTACCGCAGATATTAAGCAAAGGAAAAGTTTTACATGTAACCAAATATATTTTATTATTTGTGGGCATTTTATATATTACATAGGTGATATTTTGTATATTTTTGCCGTTCTTTTTCAGGGTTCCGCAACTCATTAGCAAAATATTACTCAAAAATAAATGTTTTAAATTTTGAATTTAATCAAATTGTTTACTGCACAAGATAAGGGATAGATGTCTCTAGTCCGAGATGCGGAACCTAGGCCAAATTGGTGTATCATTTTATACTAGATTAGCTTTGATATAACTGTCAATTTTATACTACAAAAATATTGTTACCAGCTTACTATGTAATTATTTGAATACTTCTTTATAATGAAGAAGGCCACTTTATATTTTGGAGTACATCGCCGTCCTGAGGCTAACCACTCCACAGAAAAATAGAAAACATAGCTATCATAATTTTTTCGGTGTGTACAGGATTTTCAGATCACCTAGCATACACAGATAGACAATTTGATAGGGTTACATATAATTTCTCACATTCCATTGAGTTGAATTAAGTAGATTGCATTTTATTTTTTAATAATTGTTAGTGTAATATACCTTATCGCTTCACAATTACTTTTTCTTTTTCGCCTTCTTTTTTATAAAGAAGCAGGAACGGGCTAAATGTAAAGAGCTACAAAGGAAACGCAACCGAATAGAGGTAGTTTAAAGTGTAGTTTATTTAGTCATTGGAGCTAATCCATCAGTAATATTATTATGTAATATTTTGACCAAATTCGCTTCCATGGCCAATCTATCGGTGCCAGTTGCTGGCGGCGAGCAATTATGGATCTTATTTCATTAATAAATTTATAAAAATATAATGATGAATTGGTTCTTTAATTTTCATCAACCAAGACGTAAGACGACATGAAATTGTAATTGGATAACTTACCCCAAGTGTTGTGTTGGATTATCTATATTGAACTGTAGTTGCCAACGATCTACAATGATGTATGGATCTAATAGTATATTTTATATCGAGGGACTAAACGAAGCCATAATATAAAGTCAATGAAACCGAGGGTATATTAAGTTGGCGTTTAGTCTCGAAGTGCAAACTGTACTTTTCACTTTGAGTGCGAGAAAAATAGTTGATTTAGTACAAAAACATTTAAAACCTAACAAATTTACACTCGACAAAAGTTCTGAAATTTTCGCGGTCTCTTTTTTCGTCTGAACTGAACCGGACAAACCATGGAACTAAAACTCTCAACATTTTCGCGATGAAAATGGTCCACACTCAACAAATGGTTTTTTGTTGATATTGTGGTTTTTTGATACGGAACCTTTGCCACTGGAAATAAGCTCTATAATTGTACCGCAGCTGCAGCGCACAGTCCGCTATTTAGAAATAATATTGTGTATAAGAATGACATTTGGATTGCACTTTTTGCATTACACAACTGTTGATATAATTAATTACGTATAGACTATTATAATGTATATTTTACATTTAATCGAAGAATTTTCGTAATTTACTATTAGCTCAGGTGATTTTATGTAAAGCGAATAATTGAAATAATTTATTGCGTATTTATTTTGTTTTCTATTGGTTGTTTGTATAAATTTTGTATACGGTGTCGATTTTTTTCGATTATTTGAATTTTAAGGGCCTAACAGAAGACTAATCCGCAGTGGGCCTAATTATTTAACTGTTCTGTCATTTTGATGATTTACTAAAATATTTGTTTGACGATGCGAGAATAAACATGTATTACTGAAACACATACTGTTTTAATACAAATATCTTGTTCTATCTACTATAGCAACTACTATTAGCATTCTTGTTACAAGATTGCTTTCACAGGTTTACAAAAAATAATGTCCAATTTCTTTGAGTAAACCACAAATCTAGCATAAATCATACTGTATGTTTGTAGTATGCGGTTTAGCAACAACTCAGCGTATGGCAAATAGAGAAAAATATTTAACGAAGTTAGTTAAACCGGGATCTTATTACATTAATAAATTTATAAAAATATGATGATGAATTGGTTCTTTAATTTTCATCAACCAATCACGTAAGACGACATGAAATTGTAATTGGTCAACTTACCCCAAGTGTTGTGTTGGATTATCTATATTGAACTGTAGTTGCCATCGATCTACAATGATACATCATTTTCGTAGTAAATTCTTTTCTTGCAATCTGCGACTACACCTGTTTTTCTGACTTAGCGGTCTCCCGACGGGACGCGACGCTTGGAAAATAAAAATAGTTGAACTTACCTTATACATGTGAATTTAAAATATTATTTGTTAGTTTTTGGAGTTTATTTTTTGTGTCGGGGGTTTTTAAAAAATTTTATATCGAGGGACTAAACAAAGCCATAATATAAAGTCAATGAAACCGAGGGTTTATTAAGTTGGCGCTTAGTAGTACAAAAACATTTAAAACCGAACAAATTTACCCTCGACAAAAGTTCTGAAATTTTTGCGGTCAGTTTTTTCGTCGAACTGAACCAGTCGCAGATTAACAATTTAAAACATATGGCGCCACCTTTTCGGACAAACCATCGAACTAAAATTCAACATTTTCGGAATGAAAATGGTCCACACTCCACAAATGGTGGTTTTATTAACCATACCATTAAAAATATGCCACACTCAGTAGGTAACGCTCTCCCGGCGCATGTGTTTCCTTCCTCTTATAGTGCCAGGGTCTTCAAGCGGGGTGTGAAAAGGCATTTTTTCAGGCCTTCAAGATGAGTGTGACCAGCTCAGTAATTGCTTTTCTTTACTGCGCTTGTCAGCCTCATATCGGAACCTCACGACCGCTAATAACCAACAACAATAATCAAGATAACCTCACTCCACCTGTGGACCTCACTCCACCTCACTCCACCTGTGGACCTCACTCCACCTCACTCCACCTGTGGAGTGAGGTTATCTTGACGGCCACTAAAAAAAGGTCATACCGAAAGTTTAAAAGGGAAAAATAAGATTTGTTTTCATCAACTTTTATTTTGAGGACTTTTATCATATGAAATCAGAGGGACATTCGTAAATATACCAACCTCCCGGTATAAGACCAATATGCAATTAAAATATCTCTGAACTTGCACATCTTCTTCAGTAAGGACCCACCTTATTAACTTAGCAGCATTTCATCCAATTTTACATCTAATGCCTTTATAATGGCTTCTGTGTCGTACGGAACCGCTGCAACAAAATAACTACATATATCATCACTGCCAGCATAAGGTAATGAGAGCTCTGTTTCGAAACAAAATGATTTTGAGTTCTTGGCCGCGTGCGGACGGGAGCGCGCGTTACATTCAACGTATGCTACTGGACTCGAAACATTACGCTTTAAAATGTTCAAACTCTGTATTATTGCTGTCTTTGAAATGTTTTACTGACGCTCGCTAAGCCCAGCGTAGCCCAGCTGCTGGGACAGGTCGGCATGGACGGGAACGATGTGAGTGAGAAAAGTAATTAATTTATTTGGATGTTGGCATCGGTGGGTTTATTCGGTCGAATTTTCGTATTCCTCGAAGGCAGCGGTGCGAGTTGCGAATGCGAGCATAGATCAGAGTGCTGAGTGCGAGTTACAATGAGCGATGCGAACTACTTTACCATCGCGTTTTGCGATATTTGTGTGGTATCTAATCGGCGCCATTTAGCGGCCTTAATGATGCCCGAATTTGCCGCTGACTCGATTCCATACTAACTAATTTTATTAACATTAGAGTGAATATGTTGAAGTTATTACTTCTCTCACAGCAACTCGCACTCGGCACTCTGGTCAGCAATCGCTGACTTCGTGTCGCCGGTCTTGAACGGTACAAAGACGTTACCCTAAAGCTGAGGTTCACCTCATACTAGCAGTTTCTGACACTTAAATATTAAAAGTTACGATTTTATTACGTATTTATTTGAATAGAAGCAGAGACGTGTATGCATGTAGAACTTTAAGAAAAACTACTTTAATGTAGTGGCAGGTTCCATAGCGTCTACCTTAAGTTTTGGGGAAACTAATGTGTCAAAAGAACCCACAACAGTAAGTTCAAAATTACATGACTGTCGTTAAAATCATATTAGTTTCCATACCATGTTAGTTTGCCCGAAACTACGGATACTTATTGTGATTTGTGTTAGTGAGTAGGTCTCTCAGGTCCTTCTGTCCCAGCTTATCACTTCGTCTAAAAACTCGTCAATGTATATTACTTACGAATGCTAATCCACTCGTCGGGGTCATGTCCCGAGTCCGCCCGCGACGCGTGTATGCACTGCCGCAGCGCGTGCGTCACGCCGTGCGCCGTGCACACGCCCATTTCGCCCACCGCTGGGAAAACATCGCGTTATGTATCTTTTTGTAATTTTTACTGAAATTCATGTATTTAGTGTTTGTAATTGTAGGTACAGTCAGCAGCAGATATATCGGAACTGCCAGAGTGGTCAAATATATAGCAAAGTAAATTTCAATAAGTTCTTTATTGTTATCCTTGAGGATGTTGCTAACCGGTCTTTTTGATACTCTTTATATGTACTTTTTTACTCCCTTATTGTTTGTCTATGACTTTGTCAAATACATTGTTGTCATGAAGCTATCCTAGGATTTGCAGTGTTTTACTCCCAATTATTCCCGTTATTTCTAGTTTCCCTAAATAATCACTAACATAATATATAAAGGTCTATTGTGTCATAAATATCTGAGCAGCTAGTTTGCTAATTATATCTAAACAGACGACCTAGCATAAATATCTGTACACCCAAAGCACCACCTGTATCTACGCAGCCAGGATACAGTTGCCATTCTGTCTAGTTTTGTTGGGTTGGGTACGTCTCCTTTTTGTATAAGGCATGCACACAATTGCTTTGAAAATCTTTGTCCCACTAATGAAATTGTGTAGGTATATGTATATGGATATAGTGGGACCCGCTTAACTGATGTACGTATTGTACAGTCGCCATCAGATATATTTTAGCAAACAGGGTGCCCATAAACATCTGAACAATTTAAAAAGCCCATATGTTCTTTACACCACAAGTTACCAATAACATGTGAACATTCATTACAGCACTATTATCTGAGCAGCTTGTCAAACATTTCTATACGTTATACCCAAAAACATCTGAACATTTACTGTTTGAATTTAAAAGTGTATTCTTCATCTATATAATAATATTGAAAGGAAAAAATATTGTTTTTTTATTTGTATTAAATAGGTTCTAAAACTACTGGACCGATTTTAAAATTTATTTTACCAAAATGCCTCCGTGGCCGATTCTTTTCGGAGCTCGGCCTGAAACCCAGAGTTCCCGGGTTGTTTTCGGATATTTCGAAATTCAGCCCGGGTTTGTGATCACCAACCCGCATTTCGCAAGCGTGGTGATGTGGGTACCACCCATCTGTTGTAGCAATTGAGACATGTATATAGGCCAATTACTTTAGCTTTTTTTTTTACTAAAATAAAGCTACATTATAAGCAAGTTGGATAGCGAGTGACCTAAATTTTATGCTATATTTTACGGAAGAAATAGTCAACACGAGTGAAGCCGATGAACGACAGCTATTAAGTAACAAAGTAATCAAAAACTACGGGACCAATTTCCAAAATTATTTTAGCATAAAACTTATGTACTATTAACAAGTTAAATACACACAAGAACATGGTCTAGGGATATATAAAACTTTTTTAAATACCTTAAAAGTACTGGCCTTGCAAAAAAACTATTAATGATAGATTATAAAAACATTATTAAGTTCCTTTTTTAAATTCAAATTTGTATATAAACGGTTTTGTTTTAAGATGAAATTCGCATTCATTGAATTTCTTCCAAAGAAGGAAATTTTTCACGAACTTCTAACTTGATTAAAACTCCATAAATTTCTATAAATCTTTGTCAAACGCATCTCCGGTGTTCATTTAATCATTCTTGACTAGGAACGAAATGTTAAGAGCAGTGGGCATGATTCAAGCTGGCCCTACCCAAATTGCAGTTTCTGAAGCCATGAGGACCAGTCAGAGCGTTATATCCAGGCTTTGGTCACGTTATCGTGTCACGGGGGAAGTGGTGGAACGGCACCGATGACCTAAACGTATTACAACACATGTACAGGACCGATTCATAGTAAATTCTGCACGAAGTTAACCAAATGTTACGGCGATGCAATTGGTTCAAAGGCGTACAGAGAGAGTATGGTTTGCTGGTAAGCGGTCAAACTTTGAGAAGACGACTGCATGAAGTCAACCTACCTGTTCGTAGGCCTCTTCGGGTACCAGCGCGTCAAGGTGGCACGATTATGGTTTGGGCAGGAATTCGTCTCGGCGGTAGAACGGACCTCGTTTGGATACAAGGCAATATGACTGCTCTAAAATACCGAGATGAGGTGCTGGAGCCTGTAATCTTGCCCCACAGACAGCAAATGGGACAAAATTTCCAGCTAATACACGACAATGTCCCTTCACATACGGCGCGTATCTTTACAAGTTGGTTACAACAGCATGATATCCAAGCTTTAGACTGGCCTGCACAATCCCCTGACTTAAATCCTATTGAGCATGCCTGGTATTGCTTCAGAGAAGAGCTCTTAGGAATTTCCCTGAAGATATTGTGCATGAAAACCAGCTTTTCTTGCATCTTAGCAGGACTTGGGACAGTATTCCACAACAGGATATTTACACCCTTGTTTTAAGTATGCAGAACCGCTGCAGATGTGTCAGGAGAGTCTTAGGTGGATCCACAGGTTATTAATTTTAAGTTTTTAACAATTTTTATGAAAAAAAAAAGGTTTTGTTTAAGGTTTTGATGTTTCAAAAATAAAGTTAAGATTGAAATTTTGTCTGAGTTTTTTCTCTTTTTCTAAGTTTTTTTAACTTAACTTTATCTTAAAGTTTATTCATCAGATTAAATAGGCTATTAAACAACGTTTATTTTAATGTGTAGGTGTCTTAACAAAAAGTTAATAGAATTTTAGTTATTTAGGTTTAATTGAAATATCCCTAGACCATGTTGATGCGTGTAGGATATATTTTCACGGGAAAAAACAGAAAAGCCAAAATCATAGAGTCCACTCAGGCGAAGCCGCGTGTGAACAGCTAGTGTTTAAATTTACAGTGTTTGTCTGCGTAGATACACTTGACGTTTTAGGTGTTCAGATATTTTTGGTTATTTGTGCGTGTAGAAATTATTGACTAACTGCTGCTCAGATATTAATGATGTTATTAATGTTCAGATATTATTGGTAGTTTGTAGTGTTAAGAACTTATTGCCATTTTAAATTGTTCAGAAGTATTTGGTCACCCTGTCTGCTACAATATATCTAATGGTGACTGTACGTAGACAATGGTTTTTACTTTTTACAATTATATAGGTTTTGTATATGCTTATTTATTATTATTTATTTAGGTTACTAATACTAACTAAGAAATACTAACAATTACTCTTAAACTTTGAAGAAAGAAAGAAATACCAACAAAAACATAAATGTGAAATGAGAGCCAAGTTCAATATTATGATATATGCCTGGTTATTGACTTGAACGACAAAAGAAGTGAGATCTAAATGGGTGCCAAGTTCAATGGTCAATAGGTAGGATAATACAGGGTGATAAGTAAGTGATGTAGTAACTCTATAGGTATAAGCGAAAATTTGTTATTTTGCATTAACTTCTATATTAAGGTTTGAACGAAAAATACTGACTGTTCGAGTGATTTGTATGGTGACCTTGAAATGAAAGTTGGTTAAATATATTTCATTTTTGCTTAGATAGTTTCTACGTCACTTAGCGAGTATGCCAAATCGTTTCGGAAGTTATTTGATAAGTATCGGTATATTGAAGCCTAAGGTCTGACTTGGCTAGTTCTCTTTAATGAATTATTATTAAGTATCTACTAAAACAGTCATAAAAGAGCCCTATGTTCGTTGGCTAGTTTCTACCAGCAAGTCAAATTTTCGGAAGAATAAGATAAGATTTTACAGCTTTAGAACTTGCGAAGGCTATTATATAATTCGTATATTAAAACTAGCCAAGTCAGACCTTTAGGCTTGGAAGTGGGATTATAGGATACCTCGGCAGTGGATTAGGAAGGGGGATACTGCCTTGGTAGCTCGGGCGCTCCGGGGTCGCGTACCCGTATATTCCAAGATCTGGAATACCCCTGCATAACTACTGAATACTGAGTTACTGAATAACAAATTTACCTTTAGACCCCAAAACCCCTTTAGGATTCTTAGAATTGTGGCGCAGCTTGACTCCAAAGTGTGCTGGAATGTCCAGCGCTAGCGGCACGTGGTACGTCCGGGAGCGGTTTGTCAGAAGTCGGCCAGTGGTCTTGTCATATACGAACTTCTCCGACGTGAAGTACCCCAGACCCTGCACGTAGGCTCCTTCCACCTCGGAACACAGTAATAGTAGGTAAGTTACAATCGACTCTTACTTACATTTAGGTAAGCGCTTGTTAAAAAGACATGGTCGTTATTTGCAGCATTACGTCTTAGCACATAATCAGCTCACCTGGCCCACATCCAAAATGGGATTAGCAGTCAATCCGACATCCTCCAAAATATCTACCCTCAACAACTCGTATCTCCCAGTCAGGACATCTAACTGAGTCTCCAAAATGGCCACGGCAAATGCGCTGTAAGCTGGAAGGTCTTTGCTAGTCATCATGTACAGCCCCGTCAGATCTACCTGCTCCTCACCCGCCTGTTTCACCAACTCTTGCCATGTTGGGTTCGTCATCTTCGCCTTGATAGGCTCTAATCTTTCCTTCAACATTTGACAAGCTTTTATCACAGCATAACACGCGCATTCACTAGTAACACTTCCTGCTGAGAAAATATTATTGGCCGACGAAAACGAATAAACTGGCAACACAGAGACATATTCCAGAGGTATTCCTAATTCGTAAGCACAAACTTGGGCAACTTTTGTGTTTAAACCTTGGCCCATCTCGATCCCTCCGGTGGTGACCGTCACAGAACCGTCTACTCGGTAAATGGACACCATGCCATTTAAGTTACCGTGGTACCCAACGGGGAAAATCATCAAGCTTATTGTAATGGCCTTCTTCATCCAACGATGAGCTTTATTGAACTGTTCTTTGTCTTCAGCTCTTCTGTCGTAGTCAGTGTCCTTTTTAAATTCGTCTATGAGGGTTGGCAAATCATTATCTTCGACTCGCATATTAATCTTACGAACCTCAGTTGGGTCTTTCTTGACAGCAAATGCTATATGTTCCATGATGTGTTCGATACTAGCTATTCCCTCGGTAGATCCTGGAATTGATTAATTCATTAGTAAATCCTCAAGCGTAGTAGTTAGGTAGACTTCTTAGGCTAATAAATCTTAATTACCAAATGCAATGTAAAATATTTATAATTCGTAGGATGAGATTTAATGAGTAGGTATTGCATGTGTTATTGCGCACCAGATAGTCATAAAACAGAACTGCTTCTATCTGGAGTAATAAAAACAAAGGGGGAATCTTAATGATCTAATATATCAGGTAAGTCATATACCTGGAGCCCTAACATAGCTGCTGGAAGGCAAGTCGGTAAGAACGGCAGCGGTGGTAAGGCTAAAATAATCGTTGGTGTAACAGTTGGAGAAGGTTTTAGATGTTAATTTAAGAGCGTTCTCGTTGTGGGACCAGCCGTCATCTGTGACGATTGTTGCGTTCAGGTATTGGATCTTGCCATCGTCATCGACTCCCACCTGCAAAGCACGACTATGTAAGTTATAAAGTTTCGAAGTTAAACAAAAACACAAGTTTTATAAGACAGTAATATTATTTCAGGCAAAAAATGGAGCTCTAAATTACACAATCACGAAATAAGAACTACAGTACATAAAAAACGAGGGCGGACAGATTTCTTTGCACCCGAATGATTTTATTAGTAAAAGTTTTGTGGTTACTAAAAAGGTTTATATAAATAAGCTTAGAATAATCGAGCATAGTAATATATTGGGTTACAAATAACTATTTTAAGGAAGCTGGAGAATTTGACATCGCGGCATCGGTAAGTTCAGATAGCCTTGACAACCTAATATTTGTGGCATCAAAACAGGTGCCCCGACTCTGCTTCTATGCGTAATTATTTTAAATTTTTGAGTTACTAGAAATAGATGATATCACATTTATAATGTCTAGAAAGAGAAATATAAAAAGAAAAGTTAAAAAGTATAGATGTAATTTTATTGCTAGTTATTTAAAAAAGTTATTGCATGTTATTAATAACACTAAAAATATGATTTGGCTTGCATCACGTTAGTTCTCAACCTGGTACTAACTACGTTCTGGAGGTAGGTAGCTACCTCATAGTCACATTGGGTGGGCTTCCTCCTGCCTGCGATGGCCATGTTGGTGTGCAGTGGTAAGATAAACCTAGCAGGCGCGTTCATCTTCCTCGCCACGAGTGCGCATGCGGCTGCTGCTTGCGCGTTGCGGGAGATTTTGCCGCCGAAGCCGCCTCCGATTCGGCGACATTTTATGACGATACTGAAATATTTAGACAGAATTAGGCTTTTAGAAAATAAAATTGCCTCATGTCAGCAGTTGCCTTTATGCTAAGCCTTTAAGTATCTAGTTAATAGTATTCCGATTTTCGACGTTCGGCTGATAGAATAAGCATTTTTCAAAATTGTAAATAACTGCATATTTTGAAAATCTGCAAATACCTCATGGGCAAATTATTCATGGCCCATGGATGTATATGGAGTATTTTTTTCGCTTCACTCAATGTTACCAAATACACTGTAATTACCGTAGAAACGCGGTATCACTGGCTGAAACAGTCTACGGTAATGGTTCACTACCGTGTTAGATTCTACGGTATTTTGCATTGTATATTACCGTGTATAATAAATATATATCTATAAATATAAAAAAATGTTGTCTATAAAATATAATAACGTAAAACGGAACACAATTACATTCACATCCAGCTTTCTTCGACGTGGCAACACTTTGTTTAACACTAAATATACCCAAAATTTAAACGAGTAAGACACGACTAAATGCGAAGGTTGCATAGCGAGCCGTTAATCCACCCACATATGAAAATTGGTCTTGTAATAAACGAACGGAATTAACCTTTCTTTAATTTAGATACCTACTTTGTTAGTGTCGTGTTTTGTCTTTGGTGGGTGCATGTCAGTGAGTGAAAACGAACATAGGAGCCAAAATATTATTTTTAATCACTTATGTTAGCAATCGGAGCCTCGTGTACCGACGGCGAGCTAAGGAACAAAGGCCACCTTGTCTATAGCTGGGCATCAGCGTTTAGACGTTCTGATATGAGTGACAATAACGCGTTGTGTTACTCCATACCTTTATTCAGCCGCCTTGTTTAGTTTAAGCAAATTAAAGTAAAAGCGTCCTGTGTTTAGGTTCTAGCATTACCTTTGTAATTAGCTGAGTAAGAGTTTCTTTAATTAGAATACACGATTGTGTATGGTGCTCACATGTAAATCTTGACTTGTAACCCAAATTCAAAATTAGTTATGTAAACAATTAACAAATTGTATAAAGTCAAATAAAAAAGAATGTATTAGGTAGCCTTCTATGAAGCGTAAGCTAAGCTACAACAGTTTTGAAACCTGTCGATTCTATCCATGCGATATGTTTTTTCATAAAAACACCCGCCTATTCTATTTTACCATGAAATAATAGAAATAGTTGCATGTCTTTTGAACCCTGGTTTTTGGCCTTGGATCTCATGATTTTCATGAAGTACGTACACCAGGTGGCCTTGCCTGGTATTTTATTTTGCAGGTAAGACTCGTCTCGTGTCATGCCTATAGCTTTAGAGCTTACCGTCCATCCAATTAATAAAAATCTATCTAGATTCAAATGGTGTTATGTGGGCCGACCCGTGGCGGGAGTGGAGCGAGCCCCGAACATCCCACCGCTTTACAAAAATCAGTTTAATATACTGGTCCCTCAGTGAGGGAACTTTCAGATATTAAGCTGAAAAGAACAGATACTACACTTTGATCTTAGCGTCATGAAACGGAGAAAAATCTTAACACCGTCGACTAGAAATTAAGCGAGCGCTGCAAATTAGAGAGACACCTAGCTATATCGTAACGTAACTAGCAAAAGCACGGTTACACAAAACGGTGGCCTTCTTGACGCGCAGCGCCACCTGACAAAAAGCATGGAAAAATGTTTCAGATAACACTTTTTTTTTAATATGATAGAGATGACACTACCATAATCAAAACCCAAAATATAATTTTAAAACTGGTTTAGACTATTATAATCTAGTATTGTTTCTTAATTGCCAGTTAGATATAAGCACTCATCAACTTATTTTTAAATTAGGGAGATCTTTAGAGGTGAAAGCTGAGCTATGACCTGTGACACAAGTAGCCACTTAGCCAGATGTTAGACAAAATATGAGATGAGACAGGTTTCAGCTGTTAATTTAGTTCTACTGAACTTTGCCTTTGTATAAAAAGTTTAAACTTTATTTTTTATCAACTATTAGGACGTTTGAACAAACAAAAATATGTTATTTCAAACAAACTTAAAAAAACACCTTTGAAACGTCAATTCACAAGTTTAGAGAAATTACAAATAAATTGAATAATACTAGAGATGCGCCGAATGGTAAATTTGCCGTTTCGTTCCATGATTAAATTTTTGGTAATATGTATTTTAAAAAAGTGATTTCATTAGACATTAAGGTTAACTAATTAGTAAATAAGCGTGTTTTTTCGGTAATTTGTACATTGTTGTTGGATATAAAAGAAATACCTACCTACCTATTTATCGTGTACCTATTATTTGTTGACAAAATAAGAAAGATTAACTTTAACAATCAATTAAAATCAATTACGCTTCTGCTTTTTTTCCAAAAAAGCTAAATTAAATTTCTCTGAAATTAAAAATTACAAGAACACTGCATGAGTAACAACTCTATTCAGAAAACATATCTTTTTTATACTAACATTATAAAGAGAAAATATTTATGTTTCTGTTATGTTTTTGTTCAATTTTGTTATAGATCAAAACCTACATTGTTTTATCTTTAGACAGTTAGCTTAGCTTAGCTTAAAAGAGCAACTACTGAGTTTCTCGCCGGCTCTTCTCAGTGGAATCAGACTTCCGACGTCGGTGGTAGTCACATTTTATATATGTATTATATTTAGTACTTATAAAGATTGTATTAATATCATGTATGTTTTAATATACCTTGATTTTCAATGTTAAATGACTTATTATTGACGATTCAAAAAAACTGTAAATTTATGGTCTACTAGAATAAAGCATTTTCGAATTTTGAATTGCAAATTTGAATTGAGCTTTAATCTAACAAAGCGATTTGTGAACGTGACTACGTACGTGCAAACACAACATTCACAATCTTGAAGGAGAAGCTTCAATACTTACAGATACTAAATTATTATATATACCCTGCGTGTGCGAAAGCAATACAATAATAATTTTAGACTCATTTGAGTGTTCCTCTCCACGGAAGTTTTCAGTAAAAGGCCAAAGTTTTTACGTTTTGAAGGGAAACCAGAGATAACTGTAACTCTGTTATGGACGAGCAACAAGACAATATCGGTCACGGGCAAACTTTACTTGCGAGATGTGAAGGCGTACAACGCCATCTAGCGGGACCAAATGAAAGCGTTGCTAAGAATAGAAAAATTAATCATCACGCACATTAATACGTAGGTATCCTACTTCTTTTAAAATATTATAAATGCGAAAGTTTGTGATTATGTATGAGTGTATGTTTGCTACTCCTTCACGCAAAAACTACTGAACGGATTTAGATGAACCTTTACTGCAATACAGCTTAACATCAGAATAACACATAAGTAGGCTACAAGATATAAAGATTTTATGTTTTTTTTATCCGTGCGGTCTATCCCGTTTCCACACCGGTGTGTTGGGTCCCAGGGTCCGCCTTTCTTATTAAAGATTTTATGTAATTTGGCCACAATATAAAATAAAAACGCCGGGCGAAGTCGCGTGCGGAAAGCTAGTATCTCATATGTGTGTGTGTATACTGTATTTACTATTATTATATTTCTTAAACAATAAAAACTGCCCACTAAATATAGTAAGAGGTAAGATAAAACAGGTGACAACTAGTGTTGCCCAAATGCAAGAACAAGACGAGACTTAGCCAGTCTTGGTCTTAGTCTTGCGCCAACACACCCAGTCTTGGTCTTGGTATTGCACTCCCAGTCTTGGTCTTGGTCTTAGTCTTGCAGCAAGAGTCTCGCAAGTCTTGCAATTACCTATTAGCCTATTAATAATTATTAAACGTTAATTCATACAGGTGAATATCAAATAACTTTCGAAAACGATATGGCATAAGTACTCACTAAGTGATGTAGAAACTACCTAAGTGAAAACAAATTTATTCAGCTAACTTTAATTTCAAGGTCATCATGCAAATCACTCGAACGGTCAGTATTTTTTGTATGAACACCTTTATAGTAAAGTTATTTGAAAAAATCTAATTTTCGCTTGAATAGTTACTACATCACTCACTGTGTATGCCATATCGTTTTCGGAAGTTATTTGATTATTACCCGGTATCTTAGAACAACGTAACAGAGTAGTTACATTTTGAGCTTGAATTATCATAGCCATATTAAAGATCAACCATACCTATATATAAACCCAAAACAACCCGGCTAACAGCGGAAGACTCACCACCTACCTATTTACGTTGGGTTCTAATAAGCTTCGTGGGATATTAATAAAAAAAATAAACTGTACCGGGTAGGGTTTGAACCCACGATCTAAGCTATCCGTGCCGATGCATGCTATAACTAATAGATCTATCTACCGTGTTCTGTTCTACCGTTCCTACCGTTCAATCTACCGACATCTACCGTTGTCAGTTGTCAGTCTGTTTCTCAATAAACGTTTACATTTAATAAGCTTACGTGCACTTACGTGTGCTAAAACATGGTTAAAACATATAAAAATCAAATTAATGACATTAACTTGACTTTTAACTTTAACAATTTTCGCGCTCGCCTACTTTCACTAAATTCACTGTCTTTTACGACTTCCACTTTTTATTCAACATTATATATTCAAATAAAATTTTATTAAATTATACATACGAGTATTCTGATAGCTTATATTATACAGATTTCAACAACATAAATTTTTACGTAAAAGTTTCATATATTTATTTTGAGATATCGTCATTTTATTGCGACGTGGGACGAGACCACCCACGACGATTAAACAGACGCGTCAATTACGACACCACAATTCTTCCACCACCACCTTCACCTTCACCTTCGACAGCACAGTTTTTTTATATTTTTTTCGTCTCATAGAGTCCCTAAGCATATAACCGAACTCCTATACAGTATACTCCCTGAAATGACACTCAGTCCTAACTGCAAGACGCAAGAGTCTCGCAGGCTTAGTCTTGTTCTTGCTCAAATCTTACACGGACAGTCTTGGTCTTGGTCTTGCTAAAATTAGGCGGTCTTGGTCTTGGTCTTGCAAAAATGCAAGAACAAGACCAAGACTGCAAGACCAAGACCGATTTTGGGCAACACTAGTGACAACGACATTTGACCTTTTTAGTATTGTACTAACAATCTAACTATGGAAACTATCCTGATATTTGTGTGTTTTTGGCTATTGTTATTAAGTATACTTACAGTAAGTAGTACACATTTTAGCTATTTTATTTTTTATTTCACAAAAAAACAACATAGACTTAGACCAAGACAACATCCCACACTTTCCTTAAGGTTTTCCCATAATCTTCGTTAATTATCATTTTTATATAAATCAAGAACTCTTAAATTTTGTTTGATATGTCTAAATTCAAAATAACTTTGTGTGACCAATTCGTACCTAATTAATTTATTAATTAACTTAATAGTTGGACTAAAAATAATCGTTGCGCAAAGAATAATAAAAAAAATGTGTTTTGGAATTGGAAATCTGCAAGGACAACCGACAAATCTGGTTTATTACCAATTACGTCAATGGTGTTGGTACGGTAATGCAATCGTCTTAGCCGTGGCTCTCGTAACTACTGCGATAAATGGGTCATTCTATCCATTAACCAGTCTTTTCATTTTGGTAATCTACAGTTTTTTTCCAGTGTATCTTTTTAAGACTTTTTTTGACTTCCGATTCATTGTAGTTACTGATGCAGTTCTGAGATTTGCAAAAATCTAACGAAAGCACTATTATTACCGTGACTAAAGGTACCTACTGAGTTAACGTTGTGAGTAAATGAAATTAAAACTCAGAAGCATAGATGTGTTCTCCATTAATAGTTTGCCTTAATAATATCATGTTAGGTAAACTAACATTTCTAATCTTTGTAAAATTGTCCAAAACTCCGAACCCTGATTTCATTATTATCGAACTCGAATGACGTCACAAAAGTTTCACGCGTCAGATGGGGGAAATTATAAAAATTCACCACGTCTAATGTAACGCGGCGTATAAGACCGGGCTAGTTTCAATTTACAAACCGGTGCCAATAGATGACACTATACTCCTTTGAATCGCGCTATTAATGTTTTTCTCCGATGATTGACCCGCCGAGTGTCGGCTAGTAGCGGCAAGACCTTACTTCATAGGATCATTTCTATAGTAAGCTCTTCGCTAGACTTTCACACTACGTGAGGTCCTACCAACCACGTTGATGAGGCGTGGCGTGGTGCCCTGAGCGTGAGGCGGGCAGCGGTGGTCCACCGTTAGCCCTCGATGATCGTTCGCTCCCTACTTCGGTAGGGGGAGTGGGGCACTATCGCTGTCTGAGTGGTTGTTTTTTAAACATTTTCATCTGAATGAATTATCACAATATACACACATCAAAAGTGTCTAGGGATCAAGCATTTTTATGCGGATTTCTTGAGATTGAGATGTGGCTTTGTAATAAATTTATGATTTTATAAATTTATATGGATCCTTTTTGGTGCATTTCATAATTTGAAACAGGAACTCAATCAAATTCGAGTAAAAGATGAAAATCAGCTGTCAATATTTTCCCTATAAAAACATACAACGCATTGAAGACATTATTAGTGCTACTGTTTCCCTACTACTGATTAAAACCAACGTTATTATGGAGCGGCGACGTCATTTAAGCAGGGAAGAAATGCTCAGAGCCGTGGGAATGATAGAAGCTGGTTCCCGGCAACGTACTGTGGCTTTAGCTCTGAATACAAGTCAGAGTGTTATCAGTCGACTTTGGACACGTTACCGAAGCACTGGTACCGTGGCTGAGCGCCATGGAGGACGGTATCGCTGCACCACACGAAGACAAGACCGATACATTCAAATCACAACTCGAAGAGCTCCAACAATAACCGCCATGATGTTAGCCGTGAGGCTTCATCACTCTTCAGGGAACTTAATTAGCGACCAAACAGTCAGAAACCACTTGCATGAAGTGAACCTTCATTCCCGAAGACCGCTAAGGGTACCACCTATAGCAATGCACAATCGTAGGATTCGATATCAATGGGCTCTTGAACACAGAAATTGGGCAGAAGAACAATGGCGTTTCGTGTGCTTTTCTGATGAGTCTCGTTTTGGTATGAGACCGGATACAAGACGTATACGACACTGGAGAACCCCTGGACGCCAACAGCGATTAAAATCCTTCCAGGAAGTCCATCCTTATAGTGGTGGAACCATCATGGTATGGGCGGGTATTTGGATCGGCGGAAGAACTGAGTTGATTTGGATCAGAGGCAACCTCAACGCTCAAATTTATGCTGAGACGATTGTATCAGACGTCATCGTTCCTCTACAAGTGCAAATCGGTCCCTTATTTCAGTTAATGCATGATAATGCACGACCGCACACCGCAAGAGTTGTAAGACAGACTCTCGCCGCAGCTAACATCAATGTCCTGCCCTGACCTGCTCAGTCGCCAGACTTGAACCCGATTGAGCATGCATGGCATATGCTACAGAGAAGAGCTCTGCCGAATATGGAGGGTATCCAGTCGCAAGAAGACCTTTTTTTGTTGTTGCAACGAACATGGGCGGCCATTCCACAGCGTGATTTGGATGAACTTATTTTGAGTATGCCAAACCGATGTTCTTGTGTTGTTAGTGTTCGCGGTAGAAACACGGATTATTAATTGTTTAAGTTACCCAATAAAATTTTAAAGAAAACTGTTATTTCAGTCTTTTTTTCGAACTTTAATGTTAGTGGTTCAAATGTCAAAAATCCCTTTATTAGGAAAATGGCAAATTTCTTTATTAATGCAAAGGTGACTTGGTTTATCTTTACTGTAGACAAACGAAAACACTTTATTTGATGAATCCTTAAAGAAAATTTTAATTAATATCAATCAGGAGAAAAGTTATTGCAAAAATATATGTTGATCCCTAGACACTTTTGATGTGTGTATGTGTGAAAACTCAATTCAATTGTATTTATAATACAAATCCTCTCATAAAAAAAGGCAAACGGCCTTGCTTTAAAAGTATATTTTTCATTACCCGAGGACAGGCGGGGCGGCTACCGCAGCTATGGATGGAGTGGAATCATGCAGCAGCATGAGTATTTAGCATTAGCTAACTCGGGTCTGAACTAGGAGTGGGCTGAAACAGGTAAAATAGGAAACCTGTTCCGCCTGTTCCAGTTCCAGTAAAATAACAATTACGGAAACCTGTTCCAAAATAACAGCCTGTTGTGTTGTAACATAGTATTAGTAAAAATAACCATTCGTAACAGTCTGTTACCCTACCGAAAACAGTGCTGTGGCACGGTTTGAAGTTTAGATTGTCATTTTTTTTACTAGGAAATTACGTTCGGATACACGTGTACGCAATCTAAATTAACATTCGGAACAAGTTATTAAATAAATATTTTTGATGTAATGTATTAAGTTCATTTAGTAATACGTTTACAATGCAACTCTTTCTTACTATGAGGCTATTCATGTTTAATTTATTTTCTATTATGACCAAAAATAAGCCCAGCTTTATTTGTGTGTATCCGAACAAATGCAACACTGTTCTCTCTGCCTGTTACAAACGTAACAGCTGCTATCTATTTCTAACAAAGGTAGCTTGCGTAAGCTAGAATAAAGAAGAGCATGTTCCGTGGCGTTATCTCTTTCTAACACAGGTAACCTTCATATGCTAGAATAGAGAAAAGCATGTTCCAGTCAAGATTAGGGCTGTTGTGGAACTGGAACAGTTTCTCATGGGTATAGACAACAGTTCCATACTGTTATTCAGTGAAACCTGTTAATTTTATCTGTTCCGATATTTACGCCTCACTCCTAGTCTGAACTAAGCATGAGTCTTACTTGCAAAATCCAATACCAGGGCCACCTGGTACGTACTCTATTAAATACCTGGTACCTGGGCCAAAAACCAGGTTTCAGGTGCAAGTATTTATTTTACTTCATGACAAAATAGACTATACGTCATACGGTCATACGAGGGTTTTTAAAAGGACCATAATCGCGGGAATAGAAGCGACGAGTTTCGAAACGTTCATTTCTGTTGTGTAATATTTTTGCTTCAGAGAAGGCTACTTAATTCATTGATTTCTTATTTCTGACTTACAACGTAAACCAATTTGTTAATTGCATACCATAGCTAATTTTGAATAAGGCTTACAACTCATACAAGTCAAGATTTACATGTGAGCACCTTCTTATGCTGCCGACATAAGTCTTATTTTGCAATGGTTCTGTAAAGCTTCACCTGACGTCCTCCGTACGCTGTAGCACGGTTTCTCGCCTTCACTTGCTTGATGTCCCGGGTTCGATTCACGGTCGGATCAACTCGGGAAACGCACTTTCCTAAATTGGCTCGGGTTAGGGTGTGCTGACCCCTGCGGCCTACACTTAGACTTAATCTTAAATATCTTATACTTAAATAACTACTTACTACGAATATTAACAGTAAGTAGATAATTAATATTACCATAGTGGTTATTAATTAATTAATTAATAACTTCAAAATAACATATCCTGTTGGCAGCGATCCTGCCTTTAGCACCAGAGTCCAAGGGTTTGATCCCCACCCATAACAAACATTTATGTGACGAACATTTGTGTTTGTTGTGTGTCTGGGTGTTATTATCGATATAAGTATCTATTTAGAAATATTTAAGTACTTATGTTTATCAGCCTCTGACACCCATAGAACAAGCTTTGCTTAGTTTGGGGTCAGATGATCTTGGTGTAAATTGCCCCAGATATTTATTATTAAAGCTCTCAACTTTTTGTCAATGAATCGAATTTATTAATGTCATGGTCAGCTAATAGACTAGCACGTGCCAAGCTAAAGAACGAAAATATTACTACGAGTACAAGTTTTCATATTCATGTTGTTCTGTATTGTACGTGCAATAACAAACTTTATTTGTATAACAATAAATTGGGTGCATAACTGCACAATTTTAGTTCCATATTTCGCTCAAGATAAGGCAGATATTTAGTCAAATTAATCACACCACGCGAAAGAACGAGTGCGATATGTAACCTTCTTGCTTACGCTTGGCTTGCCGATCAGACGCGAACGCGAGGGCCCGAGCAGGTCGGGACTCGGGAGTAAAATACTTGCAAAGTATTTAGTTGCAAATTCATACCAATAGTTATGGAAATAAGGATTACCATGATTCCAGCAAAAAAATACTTTAAAGGATTGCAAGTTTATAGCTTTGCTTGCGCGATTATGTTCCTTAATCCTATCACTGAAAATCTAAATTTCCCAACATAATTTTGAAGGGCTCAAAAAACCAGTGACACGTCTTGCAACTTGCGAGTGTGTCGGTATTAAAATACTTTCAAAGTATTTTGTTGCAAATGAATACCACCGATTATGAAAATAAGGATTACAATGATTTCAACAAAAAAAATACTCTTATGGATTGCAAGTTTATAGCTTTGCTTACGCGATTATGTTCCCTATTCCTATCCCTGTAAATCTAAATTTCATAGCTTAATTTTGAAGGGCTCAAAAAACCAGTGACACTTGCAAGTGGGAAAAGTATTTATACAGGGCCAGTGCGCCTGCCGACAGAGAAGTCCGACTGCGTCCTAGTAAAATACCTTGATGTGTTGCGAGTATTTCGTGGTTGGAACTTTGTTTACGTACTTGAAAGCAGAAACCTGGTGTTAAAACCTAGTCACGTGAATACGCCTCATCCCTCCGATAACCCGCGGCAGTGTTATATGTTGTGGTTTTCTATAAGGAGGAGGAGATATTTCCATTCCCTCACTCGTTGTACTCTACTTACTCTTTTCGTAAAACCCAACCAAATAACCAAGAGTAATCCTGAGTTTCTCGCCGGGTCTTCTGAGTATATTGCACTAGTGTTCGTCAAAGCGAAATGACATTTGATGTCTGTTACCTACGTGCGAGCCGGAAATAGCGTGCGTGCTGCTTGTAGTCCTGTCACTCTAAATCAACAAAGGTTAAAGCTACTAAAAATGTTAGTAAGAAAATGCGACATAAAACACTTACTCGCTATCCTTTTCTCCCAAACACTGGGCAATCGCCGTTTGGGTCAAATCTGGCCACTGTGTCGCATCGAAAACCTCCAGCTTTGTATCAACAGGCACCACTACGCACGTTATAGGCTCTATGTAGTAATGATACTGCGACTCTACTTCGTAAACTCCCCTAATCACTTTCGTCACATTATACCCTCTGCCCTTAGGCTTTATATTATATTCAGGGTAATTGGTGTATCTTTTGCTGTCTTTCTTCGCTTCGTCTATCGTCAACACTGGGAGTGAGGGAGAGGTATTTTTGTAAGTAACTTCTACTTTCTTAGCAGCCCTAGCAGCAAGCTCTTCAGTGATAGCCACTACGATGGCTATTGGTTGGCCATAAAATTTGATTTTGGTAGCGAGAATCTCCTCGTCTTCATCTAGCAATGTAAAGCCTGGATGGGTGAATGAGTTCTTTCCGGATATATCCTTTGCCATATACAAAGCTAGCACACCGTCAGTTTCCTAAAATGCGAATAGGACAGACAATACAATACAAGAATAAGTGAAATAACATTATTCCATAAACATATTTTGTTAATAGCTCGTGCTCTGTCTTCATTACTATTGTAACTAGGAATAGTAGGAATGCGTTCGAATGTTGACGCGGAATGCGGCATCGGCAGTCCCAATCGTTGTTTTATTTTGCTTTGTTGTAATTAGGTAAACTCAGTACTTACCATGATTTTTTCAACATTGATGGAGTCAACCTGTCCGCTATGGACAGTTGACAGCACAAACGCGCCGAACACTTCGTTCGGGAACGGTGGTATATCGTTGGCATACTGAGCCTCCCCTGAACCCTGTATCATCGCTTCTAATTTAGGAACTGGTTGGTTGAGAGGATATAGTGAGGAGTCTGTCTGGTAATCTTGAGTTCCCTTGGAGACAGGGCGTGTGATGTGGGAGCCACCAGATCGATATTGTGGCTTGATCAAATTACTCGGTGCAATACTTAGGATGAACTAAAAGAGGTAGAAAAAATCACTCATCTATTTTGGGATGAAGGTAAAAGTACTTACGCATATTATTATAATAATAGTTGCAGCTCAGGTAGCTGGGCTGCAACTATATATAATAAATATATCTATATAAAAGATATCAAGGCATTGTCACTTATTGCTAAGTTGTGGATTTACCTTGTAGAAGAGACCAATTGCCAACTTTTTTCTAGTTTCTCTCGAAGGCTGTATAGCAATGTCTTCAGGAACCAATTCTTTACTAAGCACACATAGGGCATTTTGTAGCATGTCGTTGTTAAACACATTTTGTCCCTTCAAGAAGTTCTCAGTTCTCGTCGCGTGGACGAACCCAGCGGAAACGTTTCCGTAAACGAGCCGGGCGTTGGAAATAATGTGGGTTTTAGGATCCTTTTTAACCAAGAAACCGGCGTTCACAATTGCCGAAGCGTTTTGATTACGAGGCATGATCTGAAAAAGTATATAATAAAATATAATAATTCATAAGGATAGGATTCAATAATATGTCTAATCTCTTAAACGTAACTACCTTGTAACTGGTAAATATATGTTTAGGGCTAAGCGGTGGCAACTCTACGCTGATGATCAGCTGGCCTTCCATATTGTACTGGAGAAATTCAAGCATATTCAGGACGGTACGCTGACGTCGTGAGTTACCTGTAAAATACTTTTAAGATCATACAGTGATACGATACAAAATACAAAAAATACATAATCTTTTATTTCATTTGCCTACAAATAATACATATCAGTGGTTGGACTCCCCTTTTAAGCAATTATTCAGCTTGTGTTAGGAGATTCCGCTCTTCTATATCAGTTTAGTTATACCTAATACTCGCAATACAAATGAACCAATTGAAATAACAAATTCAAACAAAAATAAATAACACATTTTTACGAATCTCGATACAATGTAACGAAAATCTTAATTTAAAGGAAAAACAACAAACACCACCTAGTTAGCAACAGTTATTTTATCTATGGCACGTAAACTTGCCAAAACAAACTTCTTACACACACATTTATACACACGTAGTGACATGTTCAGTCACACACACACCCTCACTCTACAGGTTTCCCAAGAACTTATGTACATACAAGTCGACATGGTTTGGAAAAGCATATTGACAGCACATAAGTATACCGAATACTTACGTATTATTAAAACAGCTCCAACAGTCTCAAGTAGGAGAAAGACATCTGACGGATACGAAGGCATCCTGTGTTTTAGCATCAAGTTTCCGGCTATTGAGCCAATCTTTAAACAACAGAGTAATTATACAACTGTTAAAAACGCTTAATTTAGTTATTAAACTCAACCCTCCTCTACTAAATTCGAATTCACAAGCATTTGAACGCATGAGGTAGTGAAAACGTTTTTCGAAACAGCGTTATTCAGGCCTATGTCCATTCGAGACAATGAGCTTTCAAACCTATGAGGCAGTGAAAAAAAATTCGCAACAGCGATAAGCGACAGTGTCATTCGAAACTACGTAATAATAAAATAAAATATATATATTCTAATAATATATTTATTTACTGTAAATATATATTTATAATAAATAAATATATTCAATAACAATAATAAAAAAAATCACTCTTAACGAATTTGTTGTAGAGCTAGTTTAGGCATACAATTTTTTTTTTGACGCACGCACTTACCTTCCTTACAGTAATGTGAGCAACTTTATCCAGATGTTTAGCAAAACCTTTCAAGTAAGCAAATTCACTTTTCGTCTTAGAAGTGTCTTTAAATATTTTAATACAGTCCTCCAAAGAAATATTGGCTCCAAGAACCAGATTTTGGTCAAAGCTGTATACCTTAAGCGATTTCACGCTGCTTATATCTATCAGATTCTGAGGATACTCGAAATCTTCGTCAATACCTAAAACAATATTTAAATAGGGTAAGGAAATAATATTTTCATTACTCATACACGGAAAGTACGCTTGAAGTTGCCTGAGCATAGGATTGAAAGCTTCACTTTCAGCCCTAGGGCTGTAAATTTTTTTCAGCCCTAGGGCTGAAAGTAAATAACTGTCAAATGTCACCTTCTATTTTGACATTCCTTTTGCGGCAAGTCGATGTATTCTATTCAGCTACAGATGTATTTGAAATTTCTTTATCTTGATTTCAAATGAATATTTAAACAATCGAAGCAAGAATATACTCATTAATGTATGTTTCACTTAATTAGTATTTAATTGAATAAATTTGAGCTAAGCATTACGATAGAAATGAAAAAAAAAATTCTTTAAATAAAATAAGGCGGGGAAATCCATCATCATTGTCTAAGTTTGCTTTTTTACAAATATAAAAAAATGGTTGCATTCCACAGATAAAAAAAAGGCGGGATTGCAACTATTCGTACGTCATTCAGTTGTTTCGTAAATCGAGTGAGATGTTTATTTTCTGCAAAATGGGTTCATCAGACTTAGATATGGATTTGACTCCTGATTTCATTAGAGAAGAAGCTCAAACAGTTGTACTTTCCTTATATTCGTAATGAAAAGCAGAGTGTTTACCTCGGCAGAAAGACCTTTTCAATGCCCTCGAACTGCGCTCTCGCTATGCTCGCGCGCCAAACCATCTCGTGCATTGAAAAGTTCACTTTCTCACCTTGTGTAACAATCTACTATTTACAAAGAATAAGCCGCCAAAATACCTTACTCACCTTTACTTGTATTGCCATCTATAAGCATATACGAATTGACACCATATTGTTCAAGAATTCTGAAAATGTCTTTTTCAAAGTAAACCTTGAAAAATCGATTATTATTTACATAAACAGCAACGGTTTCTGCGGCTTCTGGTTCGGGGGTTTCATCAACGAGCAAACTCCAGTCACTGTCAATGCTCTTTAATGAGCATTTTCTTCTACAAGTTTCTTTCGTTTTAGAGCAGATGTCCAGCTCCTCAATCTCCGCGACTTTCTGGCAGAGGTCAGGGCTTGCGTCAACCGCGAATGATTTCGCGGTGTCGAGAATTGGTCGGAACCCTGTGCAGCGACATGTATTGCCGGCGAAGGCTCGCTCCATTTCCTTCATTGTGAGGCATTGATCTTGTAAGCTACAAAAAATAGGTATATGATGGTATTCTGTTGGTAAAACGTTAATTGATCAACAGTTCTTTGGGCGAATAATTAGTGGGTGAAAAAATTATGTTGGTCAAACGTTCATGGCTCGATCAGATGTTGGGCTACCGTTTCAGAATCGAATCACAAAAAATGGATATACTGTGGTAGGAAGTAACTATTTTTTATTTGAATTGCTTGTTAGAAGAATTATCTAAAAGAGACTACACGAATATTACTTAAAAAGAGGAAAGATTCGATTATCTGTGCTAAATCAAAGGCACCATACAACTGTATGAACTTTAACTGCCTTTGATTTTAGATGTCTCATTATTTTGTTTGTAATGGCAAGCTAAAAGAAAATTATTTCACCAACAGGAAGCTACGTTATCCCTGAGTTTCCTGGGCAAGCCGCAAGTAAAAAGCTAGTAAGCTTAATGCAATAAAGCAGGAGGTACATTCAGCTAGTCATACAATGATACAATGCTAAAAACAAAAAGGCAATAATTTATGAAGTAAACACCACGATAAGCAAACTGGGATGGCGTTTTCTGTCATCTCTGTAAAGTAAAGTAAAAGTAAAAAATCATTTATTCATTTAAGCTTGTACAAAGCACTTATGACATGTCAAAAAAAGTATATAGAAATAATAATAATAAACGTAAATAAAATAGTACAATATAAGTACACATCGTGAATATACATAATGTGAATCTACCACCGGTTCGGACGTTGCTTCTTATCGAGACGACTCCGGCAAGAAACTCGATAGTTACTCTTTTCAACTTTGTTTGTTTTACAAAAAATAAATTCAGAGTACAGTCAATGCGAGTAGAAAAAAGAACACAATATTGAGCAGAGGAGCAGATTATTCCTACTATGACCACAAACTTTTGTCGTACAAGTAATCCTCTACATTATAATAACCTTGTTTCATTAACTTTGCTTTAATTGCAGACTTAAACTTGTGAAGAGGTAGATCAACAAGACTTCGAGGTATTTTGTTAAAGTATTTTACAGATTGACCCACAAATGAGTTTTCCACCTTGTGTAGCCTAAGACTGGGAGTCCTAAGGAGAGAGAGACTGTTTTCCTTCTCCTAACACTTGCGTTGATGCGTTTGTTCACATGTCCTAGAATGTAAAATACTGAATACTTAATCGAAGATGAGAAACGAAGCGGAAAGATATAAAGCTTCCTTGCCTATACAAGTGCATAGCCCAGCCAGGAGTGCAGTACCCGCACTGCGTGGCGTTGAACGCTGTGATCCTCTTCTGTATGTCATCGTAACCGCGTCGCCGGTCACCCAAAGCTTCCACTGTGGTGATGTCCCATGCGTGGCAGGAGAACACCAACACCAAACACTATAATAATAAACCATTTAATTAGAGATCAATTATGATTCTGCATAATGTATACTTACAGCATACCTTTATAACGATTTTGTTTTATGGTTGTTATTGTCGATGTTGTCATTGGTTTTAATATTGGCATAGGCAACAAATTCAAGCAAATACAAGAAATACGAAACCCAGGGAGGGTCCCACATGACTCAAGACCTTTCCCCCACTGAACGAATCCAGACAAGATGATGCTCGAACGAATGGCTAGGGCAGTGTGAGCGAGTTTACGATAATTTTTGTAATTTAAAAAACTTTTTTAATAGGGAATCATGCTAACTACAAAAAATAATCACACCATCAGAAAGTTATTACTTAAGTATAGTAAATAAATTGTCATGAGGTTATTAATATAGTCTTTTTTAAAAGGTCAAAATGATGATGTCCTTTCTGACCATCCTGATTGACTCTAGCCCAGGAAAAGTAAAGTAATTCGTTGTGGTTCGATCGTTCTTTTGCTGTTCTAAGTTACACAAGGTAATAAATATAAATAAATATTTATAATAAATATGTTCCAGACAACACACTTGTCATGGTCTCGAGGTAAGGGTTAATATTGAGGTGTTGAGTGTTACCAGGTACCAGACAAGGAATTGAGTCAGTGGCGTCTCCCAGCACAGGCATACCCGAGTCGATTCTGAAAAAGTCGTTACCTGAATTGACCCGAGCGGGAATCAAACCCGGGACACCACGTTAGTTGAGCAAGAAACCGTGTCGCCAAGATGTATTAGGTTCTTATTTTACTCACTGAATTAACAGAAAACAGCTCGACACGTCCGCTCGGCTGTCTGCGCGCACGCACGGCCACGACGCAGGCGCCGCAGCCGCCCTCGTGGCACATGGCCTTAGTGCCGGGCAGCGCCAGCGCATACCGTAGGTACGCATTCAGCGACGTGGTAATAGAAATATTATTCTGCACTGGAGGGTTAAAAAGAAGTCCTTCACTAGTGTCAGAAGGCAAACCAACTTATGTCGCAAACTTGTTGCCATACTTTATTATTAAAAGATTATAATTATGCAACTAAGTAGGTACGGCATAAAAGTGGCTTGCCGTTTGGCATATGAATGGATCGATAGTTATTTGCGAAACAGGGGGGCTAGCCAAGAGCAACACGCCACGACGATTTTTACAATAGAAATCGTTCATATGTATGGGGATGACTTAAGCGCCAATGACAGCTTACGAGTATGTCATCCCCATACATTTGAACGATTTCTAGTGAAGAAATCGTCGTTCGAAGGATTTCTATTGTAGAAATCGTCGTGGCGTGTTGCTTTTGGCTGGCCCCCCAGCAGATCAGAATATGTAGAGTTTTCAAAACTAGACTCAAATATTGAGGTGAGGTGAATTATAAATCCTCAATACAGTTTAACACATTCAGTGCTATAAAACCAGACACACACAATAGAAGATCTTTTGTTTACGTATCAATAATGATACATAGCACTGAAGGTGTTAATAGAGTTGGCTCAAGGAAGTTTTTTTGGGGCCCATACTGTTTCTATACACGATATCACAAATTATGGCTGCATCATCTTTCTGCCCATTTTTCAGTTGTTATACCGTGGTATAAGACACTCAACCCCATTTTTTTTTAAATTATATTAATGATAATACTTTATCAAATATAATAAATAAGCTCATTAATAATAATCACAATTTTATTTTAAATGGAGTCTTCCGTGTTTAATTTAAAAATAAAAATAGTAAAAAACGTAAGTAATTGCGATAGGTATTCAATTTAGGAAATAATCAATTAATTTAAGAATCTAATGAAGTTTTTTTTTTGGATGATAAATGCTCATGGGCAAGAAATTGAATTCATTTGCATACGCATTAAGGCGATGACAAAGATTAGTAGTGAGAAAATTGCCTTTCGGCCCACCATGGTTATGTGGACAGCGTACTTAGTTAGATATGAGGTACTTCTATTTGGCAATTCATGTCATGCTGACCGAGCACTTATAGCACAGAAGAAATGCATAAGAACGATTTGCGATGTTGATGTATTTCTTTTAAAAAAATTAAACATTTTAACGGTGTTCCCTTGTTTCGTCCTTCGTAGTCTCGCATGGGCGTAGTCGCGAACAACGCTGTTTCGAAAAACGTGTTCATTGCTTTATATGGTCGAATGCTAGTGACTTCGAATTTAGTCACAAGATCAATAAAAAAGTATTTATGTAGTGATTAAAAGCATTATGCAGGTACGTTTGATGTTCCGTTGTAAAAATACTTAACTATTTGTTTACTGATTTCAAAAAACGTTTTCAATTGATCTTAACAGTAGATATGGAAACCGGTAAATTATTTTTAAGTTTTTATATTTACAATGGGTTTGCGTTTGGCCTAAGTCTCCTGGTGGTATGCAATGGCGAGGCCGATGGTGGCCCACGCTTACCCAGAAAATGCTTATGCATTCTGGCCATGTACACATCAAGGTTGTAAGCATCCGGAGACACAGACGCAGGGAGAGCGTTCCACACCTTAGCGGTGCGGACCAGAAAAGATGCAGCAAACTGCTGAGTGCGGATTACTGGGAAGGCAACCATATGGGGGGTGGAAGCCTTTTCGGCGTCTAGTGGTCCGGTGGTAGAAAGTAGAGGGTTGTATCATGTTATGTAGTTCCTGCGCAACCTCCGAAATAGAACTTATAAAATACCGCTAGACAGTCGACTTCACGCCGATGCTCCAAACTCTGGAGTTTGGTTCCAACGAGCGTATCGTCGCCTATGAGTCTCCGGCTCTTCGGTCCACTGAGTCCAATGCATCCAGCTGGTATTCAGCAGAGCCATCCTGCAGGTGGCACTGCTGCCACTCCATACACGACCGAACTTGTGTGGAGTACTGCTGAGGTGTGATGTATAGCGATGCCAAGTTTTTGGCAGCGGTTTTTGCTTTGGACTCAGTAAATAATAAATCTAAATAAATATGCACCAGGCAATACACCACTCGTCATGGTCTCGAAGTAAGGATAAATATCCTCGTGTTACGAGGTACCAGACAAGTATTTAAGCCAGGGGAGTCTCCCAGCACATCCAGACCCGAGCCAATTTAGAAAGAAAATTTAGAAATTTAGAAAAGATAGTTTCCTGAATTTACCCGACCGGGAATCGAACCCGGGACACTACGGAAATCGTGGCGAGAACTCGTGCTCCAGCGCACCACGCCAATCGTGTCGTCATAATACCTAATAATAACTCAATAATTTTATTCTTTGGATTATGAATTTTGCAAGTAGCAAATTGCTACTTCAGTGATAAGATTATCTGACCCCAAACTGAGCAGAGCTTGTACTATGGGTTTCCGAGACTGATAAACTTAAATATTTGTAAAAAGTACATACAATACCTACACAAATGTTCGTTACATGAATGTTTTTCATTGGTTGACGCTAATAGAAGGGTCGCTATTATTGCGCCAACAGGCCAATTTTAATAACAATGTAAATGTTAATTGACTCTGAATATGATTATTTTCAATTACCATATGAATATTTAGGTCATTCTCACGACAAGGTGTATAATTTCTGTCACGATTTTTGTTTCTCATGATATTCTTTAAACCGACAATTAAATTTGGAATAGACGCTAGACGATACAAAATTATGTATTTGGCACTTCAATTTACTGGTCTGGTTAAGGACTTATGAGATGAAAAGTTTTGGGCGTGACGTCAATTAGATTCACGGTGAAGGAAATTAGAAAAATGCTCTTTAAAAATATAATTTTATTTTCTTAAGACACAAACGGGAAATAAATGTATTATGTAATACAAAAATAAACCTTACAAGTGATTGTTCAGGCTACTAAATAAAAAAGGCCTCCTTGGTATCAAACAGCTAACTAATAACTATTCTGAAAGTGCCAGCCAACAAAAAAAATAAGATAGTTAGAACTAGTCATACAAAGCAATAATAGGGGAAATTTTAGGCATTTTTTTTATTATGTCACAAAAGTCGCAGGGTTCCCGCCACTACTTGCCACAAAACAAGTTATACGAGTTTTAAGATTCGTTATTGTCATACATTTATTAATTTTTGAAATTGCTGGGATTCATAAAATAATGATAGATTTTGCTATGAATAATGCAATCTGAAGCATTTTTAGTTTAGTTTTCACATGTCCGTATGAAAATGACCAATCTATAAACTAGAGTACCTTGGCTCGTGGCAACCCTACGACTTTAAATGAATTCTTGCTCCGTATGTCAAGTTCTAACTAATTAGCATTTTCTTTTCGTTGGGTGGTTCTTTCAGAAAATAAACTATTGCATTTAATTTATGCAAAGTAAGGTATTTTTTGGTTAAATGTGGAAGGTTTTCTAATTAGCTGGCATATTTTGCGCTTATTAGAAATGCTTCAAATCATTATTTCTATCAATATCAATAATTATTTTATGTTTCCACGCACTTTCAAAAATCAATAAATGTATGAAAATGACGAATTTTTAAACTTGTATAACTTGGCTTGTAGCAGCCCTACGACTTTTGTGCGATAATAACTATTGCTCCGTATAACTAGTTCAAATTATACGTACATTATCACTTTTTTTTGTTGCTGGAACTTTCAGAAAAGGCCCAAAAAAATTATCTCCTTTATATTGTTATTACAACCGAATAAGGAAAAAATAGCCTTGGAAACATAGTTTCTCTCTCGCCTTGCTTGTAGAAAACAATGATGCCAATTATATTCAAATATGCACTTGAATATATTTATTTCACATTAATTTTGTATTGGGGTGTTGGCTAGGGGCCCGAAGATGTTAGTGAGCCCCCCTCTCGACAACATCTTCGGGCCCCAAGCCAACTTCACCCGCAAGTTGGTGCATTCTGCTGACTGACAAACGAGGCTCTGGCGATGGTTCCCCTTTATGTGTTGGGAGGTCAGATGGCAGTGGCTCCCATAAAGCCAACACACGCCAAACAAAATATGGCTAGCAAGAATAGAGTACCCGACCTGTATAGGGCGTCACCGAAAAACGACGCGCAGGGGGATCGTCCTACTTCTGTGTTAAGTGGGTTAGGGCTACTGGGCCATGGGCGGGCCCGATTTAAGACATAAGTCCAAAGGAAGGTCCGCTTCGGATCGTGGAACGTTGGCACGCTGACGGGACGCGCTCGCGAGATGGCCGATGTGCTCGCCAGGCGGAGGGTGGCCGTGGCGTTCCTGCAGGAGACTCGCTAGAGCTGACACAGGTCCCGGAACATCGAGCATGGTTGCAAGCTCATCTACGCGGGTTCTCCTGGTAGGGCTAATGGAGTGCGGGTAGTGCTGTCCGAGGAATTCCAGAATTGTGTCTTGGAAGTCAATTGCGTTAGCGACCGCCTTGTGGTCGTGAGGGTGCTTATCAAAGGGGTCACGACCAATTTGATAAGTGCCTACGCACCACAGGTCGGTTGTAGCGATTCGGATAAGGCACTGTTTTGGGAGCAAATCGACCAACGCCTATGCACTATTCCATTGTCACAAAGCTTCACTCTGGGTGGCGATCTGAACGGTCATGTGGGTGAACAGTGTGAGGAATACGGGCGTGTTCGCGGTAGTTTTGGTTTTGACAGTCGTAACGCTGAAGGCGAAGAGATTCTCCGGACATGTGTGGCTGCCGATTTGGCCGTCGTGAACACGTTCTTCAAAAAGAGTCCCGAGCATCTGATCACCTACAAGAGCGGTAGGAGCGCAACCCAGATCGACTACTTTCTCACCAGAGGAGCCCAGATCGACAAGGTGGCTAACTGTAAGGTCATACCGGAGAGAGTCTTACTGCCCAACACCGTCTACTAGAGATGGCCTGCGAGTGAAGCCTCGAGGCAAATGCCGGGAGCGCTGCCCGCCCCGAATCAGGTGGTGGCTGCTTGAAGGAGCCAGATCCCATGACTTTGCCGCTGTCGGTGACCTGTGCATCGCAGCGGATAGTGAGTCCGGCCAACAGCTCTGGGATATGTGTCAGGCAGCTATCACAAAGGCAGCGAGGGTGGTGTTGGGTGCGTCTCGGAGTGGACGCAGGCTTGATAAGGAGACCTAGTGGGGGTAGTAAGCAGTCCAGAAGGAGATCAGGGTAAAGAAAGCCGTCTTCAAAGCATGGCAAGCGTCCAAATCACCTGAAGATCGCGCCGCGTACAGGGATACCAAACGTGCCTCTAAACGACCTGTAGCCAGAGCCAGACGTGACCACTAACGTCCTTTGTACGATAAGTTGGAGTCGTCTGAGGGGCAGAAGCTCGTTTACAAGTTGGCACGTTCGAGAGTCAAAGCGGCCTAGGATATTTCCATGTGCCGCTGTGTAAATGACACTCTCGGTAACCTGCTATGCAAGGACCGCGCGGTGAAGGAGAGATGGCGCTCTTATTTCCACGAGCTGCTCAACAAGCAGCACAAAGAGGCGCAGCTACCTGAACTCCCTCCGAATAAGGGATTAGTGCCCCCGGTAACGCCTGATGAAGTCCAGTCAGCTCTTCGCCGCATGAAGAACCGGAATGCTGTTGGACCCGATGGAGTCCCTATCGAAGCGTGGAAATCGATGGGCTCTCGTGGTGTGGGCATACTTGCCCACCTTTTCAACCGTATTCTCCTCACCAGGAAGATACCTGACCAATAGAGACTGAGCATTATCACGCCGGTCTTCAAAGGCAAGGGTTCGGTGCAGGAGTGCAGCAATTATCGCGGCATAAAGGTGATGTCCCACACCTTGAAGCTCCTCGAGCGCATTGTGGACTCTCGTTTCGACAGGAGTGTACAATCTTGGAGTGTCAGTATGGTTTCCGAATGAGCTGTTGGACCATGGACCCCGTATTTGCCTTGAGAACGCTCATGGAGGGATACAGACAGACTGAAGAATACACCTCTGCATGTCCTTTTCTTAGACATGCAGAAGTAAAGTAAAGTAAAGTAAAAAATATCTTTATTCAAAGACTTGTAAAAAGTCATACACAAAAAATAAATTGTAGCAAAAATATGCTGAATAAAAATAAACTTACATAAAATAATACATACTATGATAGTTAATATCATAATTAAATATAATGTGACTCTACCACCGGTTCCGAGGTTGTTTCCGATCGAGAAGACTCCGGCAAGAAACTCTTTTCAATCTTGTTTTTATACACAAAAATTGAATTGACAGAGTAAAGTCATAACAAAAAAGTGTGCAGGGGGGCAGATTATACTTAAGATGACCACAAATTATTATCATTTAAGAAATGCTCAACACTATAATAACCTCGCTTCATTAACTTAGCTTTAATTTGTGACTTAAACTTGTGAAGAGGCAGATCAACAAGAGGCAGATCAACAAGAGTTTGCGGAATCTTATTAAAATATTTTACACATTGACCAACAAATGATTTCCCTACCTTATGCAGTCTAAGACTGGGAGTTACGAGCTTATTTTTATTTCTGGTATTGAGTTTATGAACATCACTGTTTTTCTTGAAGAGATGCAAGTTTTTACGGACATAAACTACATTATCATAACACAGAGAGAGAGAGAGTACACAGTTAAAATATCTATCTCTTTGAATACTTCACGAAGCGAGTTGCGTGGTCTAAGGTTGTAAATGGAGCGGATGGCTCTTTTTTGAAGAACAAAGATGGCGTTGAGATCCGATGCCGAGCCCCACAACTGTAGACCATACGACATAACACTGTGAAAATAATTGAAGTACACTAATCTTCCTGTTGCGATATCAGTCGAGAGCCTTATTTTTCTAACAGCATAAGCTGCCGAACTAAGTCTTTCTGCCAGAGCAGAAATATGCGGACCCCACTGTAACTTGGAATCGAGAGGAATTCCTAGAAATACAGTGGAATTCGCAATCTCTAATGGCTCGTTATTCATGTTTATAATGGTATCGACCTGTCTTACATTGGGCATATAAATTTTGATACATTTAGTCTTCTTAGCATTAAGCAGTAAATTGTTACTCGTGAACCAATGCAGTACCTTAGAGAGAGTATTATTTACGTCGTCAAGTGCTTTGTTACTTCTATCTACGTTAAAAATCAGAGAAGTGTCATCAGCAAATAATACAATCCCACATAGGTCCTTGACAAAATAAGGCAGGTCATTTATATAGATCAAAAACAGCAGAGGACCTAATATTGATACTCACTTTTTGTATTCTATCAGTGAGGTAAGATTCTATAAGGCTAAGTGAAATATTTCAAACACCGTAATGTCTCAGCTTAATCAGAAGGCCTTCGACTGTGTCCCTCGTGAGATGATTGGCTGGGCGCTGCGGTCCAGAGCCGTTCCCGAGGTCTTTAATGACATTATCCGGCACATGTACCACGTTTCTAGTTCCATAGTTAGGACTGCGTTCGGTGACACGCTTACCTTCCCTATCACCGTTGGAGTACACCAAGGCTCCGTGCTTAGCCCGTTTCTGTTCAGCGTAATATTAAACGTTCTGTCAACCAGCATCCGAGACCACCACGAGCAGCCACCCTGGTTATGCTCATGTATGCTGATTATATTGCGCTAGCAGATTCGGACAGGGGACGGCTGGTACAACGGGTGAATAAGTGGAGGAATTCACTTAACAACGGCGGTCTGAAACTTAATGTGGCGAAGACGAAGTATATGGCCTGCAACACCACAGATCCACAGTCCTTCCGCATAGGCGTTGACGTGGTCGAGCGCACGGACCGTCTCAAATACCTGGGATCTGTGTTAAGCGCGTCCGGGGACATCGACTGCGACGTCAGAGCCCGAATTTCCGCGGCTTGGGCCAAATGGCGTGAGGTGACTGGTGTCATTTGTGACCCCAAAATGCCGATCAAGCTGAAGGAGCAGGACAAGCAACTTAACCACCATAACATAGCACATACAGCGTTATCCTTGTGAATTCGCTCAGAGAACAATGGAAAACGTCAATCTTTTCAGCTACTTGATTGGTGACCCTCACACTACATACCTACTGGTATGTAGTGTGAGGGTCAGCGGGGACGTGTTCTGAAGGTGGGTCCTACCACGTGGCACTGCCAGTAACGGTGGTCTACGTCGGCGTTCCACATATCTGTCCGAAACACAGAGCCCCACCAAACTCAATATTACTGCATTGTTTACTCGACCTCTTATTAATTTAAAAAAATACAACGACAACGCCAGGTTCCTTCGCACTCGTAACTCATTGTATCCTACCATACCTAATATAAATAAAATGGGGTACATTAACGGGTAGAAAATAGCTTTATTCAAGTAGAAGGGGTAGACCCCGTATTGTCTTTCTCTTTGGTACAAATACCTGATAAATTAATTTTGAATGCGTTCTACCATTAGGCTATATTGGGCCAGATATGGAGCCCGAACAACAGCATTAAATTCCAAGTGGCTTCTTACAAGAACATTATATAACGCGACAATAGCCCATAAGTTAGTAAATCTATTGACCCTGCGCAGTACAAGTCCTAAGTTTCTGTACGCTTTCTTACAGACATTGATAATATGGTCCCGGAACCTCAGTTCTGCTGTGAACCAGACCCCTAAGTCTCTTACTCCCGTGACTCTTTTCATGGGAGCATCGTCTATTTTATAATCATAGTGGATGGGATGATGAACTCTTGCAAAAGAAATTGTAAAACATTTTAAGATATTAAATTCAAGCTTGTTTGCTATACCCCATTCCACTACCTCGTTAATGTCACTTTGCAATCGCTCACAATCTTCCGTGTTTACCACCTTTCTAAACCGCTTAAGGTCATCGGCAAACAGTAAGCAACCTGAAGACCTAACAGGCAAGTCAATAATCATGATAATAAACTGGAGAGGTCCAAGGTTACTACCCTGACTCACCGCTGACCTGACATAATATGGTTGAGATCGATGCCTAGCAAACTCCACGTACTGCTGTCGATCCTTCATGTAACATATAAGTATGTTTATCAGTCTCTGACGCCCATAATACGAGCTCTGCTTAGTTTGGGGTCGGATGATCTCGGTGTTACTTGTCCCAGACATTTATATATTTAAATACAAAACACAAGATAGTAGCATATTTTGCTATTGGTCGTTTAGAAGGACGGCAAATAAAACTGTTTATATTAAAATGCGTATTTATAAAGGGCATAAAACACTGATATTAGTTTTAATCGATAATTGACATTCGATCTTATTAAGTTCCGTGCTGATGATTAAAATAATACATCATTATAATAATTAATTGTTACCTTGAATTTTCCATAGTAAAAAGAGTTTTTTTCAAAATTATTTAAAAAACAAAAGTTCCAAAATTACGGAAAATTAATTAAGTGTCCGCTCCGTACACTTGAGACGTGTCGAATGAATACTAACAATAATATTATAGGTACCCTCATTGTTTACAATAATTTTATATCTCTGCTGACCTTTTGAAAGGACGATAGCAACAAGTGGGTTAAGTATTTGTCTAAAAACATCCGAAGAAATAACAGAACCATTAGAAATATCTATTTATAATGATTGATGCATTAATATTTGATCTACGTACCTACTTGAACGTATTTAAAAAAAATATAAAGGAAGACTTTACACTCGCCACACAGTCAATAGTCAAAACTTAAACAAAAAATAAGCACAAATTTTTGTTGAAATACTATAATAGATAAAACGTTTTTAAAGTAGCTGGTCGGCAGACCAGCTAACTTAGTACGAGTAGGTATACTAAGTTTATTGCATGGAGAGATAGATAGAAATAAGATAGTGAGAAGGTATCATAAAATATTATAAACTGAAATCGAACTGAATTATGTAGTAGCACAGAATACCTAGTCCAAACTCAACACTCGAATGAGAGGATGATTAGTTAATTACGTGCTGGTCTATGGTAAAATGACCAGCATGATGATGACTTACCGACACATTTTTTGCCATTGACCGTAAACTCTATTTGTTCTCGAGACATTTCCAACACAATATTGATTGAAAACTTAGTTCTTAACACTACTTATTAAGAAGCTTACTAGTCAGCACCGCAACTCCGTATGAAGATTATTGCCTTGAGAGAGCAAAAAAAAAACAACACGCACTTATTAAAAAGCACAATTTATCAGGTTTAGATACATTTTAATGGGTGATGTGTTTAATCAGCTTCGTTTGAACATCAAACAACTTTGTAGAACAATAGAATTGTATTTATACAGGTGTCGGTAAAAATAGTAGATTGTTACACAAGGTGAGAAAGTTACCTTTTCAATGCACGAGATGGTTTGGCGCGCGGGCGTAGCGAGAGCGCTAATAGTTCAAGGGCATTGAAAAGGTCTTTCTTCCGAGGTAAATACTCAGCTTTTTTTGTCTGTGGTATTCAAACATTTTTTTAAATATTTGTAAAAAAGCATACTTAGACAATGATGATGCAATTCCCCCGCCTTATTTTATTTAAAGATATATTTTTTTTCATTTCTAGCGTAAATGCTTAGCTCAAATTTATTCAATTAAATACTAATTAAGTGAAACATACAATAATCAGTATATTCCTGCTTCGATTGTTTAAATATTCATTTGAAATCAAGATAAAGAAATTTCAAATACAGCTGTGGCTGAATAGAATACATCGACTTGCCGCAAAAGGAATGTCAAAATAGAAGGTGACATTTGACAGTTATTTACTTTCAGCCCTAGAGCTGAAAAAAACTTTACAGCCCTAGGGCTGAAAGTGAAGCTTTCAACCCTATGCTCAGGCAACTTCAAGCGTACTTTCCGTGTATGAGTAATAAAAATATTATTTCCTTACCCTATTTAAATATTGTTTTAGGTATTGACGAAGATTTCGAGTATCCTCAGAATCTGATAGATATAAGCAGCGTGAAATCGCTTAAGGTATACAGCTTTGACCAAAATCTGGTTCTTGGAGCCAATATTTCTTTGGAGGACTGTATTAAAATATTTAAAGACACTTCTAAGACGAAGAGTGAATTTGCTTACTTGAAAGGTTTTGCTAAACATCTGGATAAAGCTGCTCACATTACTGTAAGGAAGGTAAGTGCGTGCGTCAAAAAAAAAATTGTATGCCTAAGACTAGATCTACAACAAAAAGTGAAGCTTTCAACCCTATGGTCAGGCCACTTCAAGCGTACTTTCCGTGTATGAGTAATGAAAATGTTTATTTTATAGCGTGACGTACTCGAAGTTTAACGCTATTCGCTTTACAAAAACCGTTCATAAACATCTAACACCAAACTTTGGATAATAAAAATAAATTACCACCGGTCAGACATTATGGATGCTTTTAAGGCGGAGTATAAAATAAAATACATATATAAATATGCGCCAGACAACACACCTCTTGTCATGGTCGCGAAGGAGGGATAAATATGCCTGTATTACGAGGTACCAAACAAGGAATTAAGCCAGGGGCGTCTCCCAGCACACCCAGACCCGAGGCAATTTAGAAAAGATCGTTTCCTCAATTAACCCGACCGGGAATCGAACCCGGGGCACTGCGGGATTCGAGGCGAGAAACCGTGCTACTGCACACTACGCCAATCGTGCCGTCACAATGTGCCAATCGTCGTCGTGGAGTCTTGGCAGATTGCTTAGAAAACTTTATTTTTCGTTCCAATGTTCATTATAAAATAATGGTCTTGCAAAAAATATATATTACGCTGAAAGATTTTGTCTAGAACCTGGGGCCTGATTATAAGGTGCTTTAAAAACAGTCTCAATTTCATACTATCCTAAAACAATGTGAAACTAACGCTACTCAAATTCGTACTATGACCTACACATAAACAGTCCTGCTTAGTGCCGGGAAAGAACGAAGGTTTTTCATGCAAATGTCTATTAACTGCTGAAAGCAAGAAAGAGATAGGTACTGCCATCTAACCGGTATAGCGCTATCTCTTTTATCTGATACGTCAAGTTGTCGTTCAGAAACGTGCTATACCAACTTGCCGAATAGTATGAAATAAAATCCTGAAATAAAAATATTTGTCATAATTATGCTAATATATTATTATATTGCTAAGAGCAAAGATTTTGCAATTAAATAATTCACATGGTGGCAGTCAATTTTACTGAAAGGGTTTCATCATTCGGTCAGTTGCTGGGCAACGAGGTCCATAGCTTAAAAAAAGCTAAATAATATTGATTTGTCATTCACTCAATCGGTATTACAAGCTGCATTTTGACAACTAGTAAAACTGAATTAACGTTGTTTGATGACGTCATCAAAACGTTTTGAAAAGGTGTCTTTTTGACTACTAATTGACTGATTTTTGATATTTGTTTCCACTTTCATGGACTAAAAACTTGATACTGGGGTTTGTAGTGGCATAAAGTTCTATAACAAATAGTTTGTGCATTAATCTGACCTAAATAATTTATTTATAATGACGAGTATGATAATACTACTTTTGTAGACCAAACTGGAGAGATTTCTCCAGCTTGATGACAAACACACATGTTCGTCACAAAAAATGTTTGTCATGGGTCGGGAATAGTCGGGATCGAACCCACGACCTCCGGTGCTAAAGGCAGGAAGCGCTACCATTGTATCACCGGCCAGGTTCCATGAACTGGCTGTCATTGTATGACAGTATGACGCTTACTGGCAGCTTTGTTTAAGGTTTCTGAGGTAAAGCCTATTACTCACATACGTTCCTGGTAGATTAAACACGTCGTTTACCACACACGCACTTTTTTGCCCGGCAGGTGCCCGTCTGATGTCCCTCAGATTCGGGTACAGTTACGGCCGATAAGTTGTAATCACGACTTCATGTATGGTTGTCATACTTGTCATGACAACCGAGAAAATACACACAACAACATGGTCTAGGGATATTTAAAACTTTTTTAAATAACTTAAAAAGTACTGGCCTTACAAAAAAACTATTAATCACAGATTATAAAAACATTATTAAGTTACTTTTTAAAATTCAAAGTTGTATATAAAAGGTGTTGTTTTAATATGAAATTCGCATTCATTGAATTTCTTTCAAAGAAGTAAATCTTCACGAACTTTAACTTGACTAAAACTCCATAAATTTCTATAAATCTTTGTCAAACGCATCTCCGGTGTCCATTTAATCATGCCACGTAGACACTTGATCAGGAACGAAATGTTAAGAGCAGTGGGCATGATTCAAGCTGGCGCTACCCAAATTGCGGTTTCTGAAGCCATGAGGACCAGTCAGAGCGTTATATCCAGGCTTTGGTCACGTTATCGTGTCACGGTGGAAGTTATGAAACGGCACCGAGGACCTCAACGCATTACAACACATGTACAGGACCGATTCATAGTAAAAGCTGCACGAAGTCAACCAAATGTAGCGGCGATGCAATTAGTTCAAAGGCTACAGAGAGAGTATGGTTTTGCTGGTAAGCGGTCAAACTTTGAGAAGACGACTGCATGAAGTAAACCTACGTGCTAGTAGGCCACTTCGGGAGAAGGAGAAGGAGAGGCAATCGAGGAAGAAGATTACACTGGGCTATTGCACACGAAAACTGGAACCATTCTCAATGGTCACTTGTGCTTTTCACTGACAAATTCAGGTTTGTATTTCACCCTGATTCGCGAAGAGTACGCGTTTGGAAAGAACCTGGACGTTGGAATCGACTGCAGCACCCACAACAAGTTCATGAATATCAAGTTGGCACGATTATGGTTTCGGCAGGAATTCGTCTCGGCGGTAGAACGGACCTCGTTTGGATACAAGGCAATATGACTGCTCTAAAATACCGAGATGAGGTGCTAGAGCCTGTTATCTTGCCCCACAGACACAAATGGGACAAAATTTCCAGCTAATGCACGACAATACCCGTCCACATACGTCGCGTATCTTTACAAGTTGGTTACAACAGCATGATATCAAGCTTTAGACTGGCCTGCATAATCCCGTGACTTAAATCCTATTGAGCATGCCTGGGATATGCTTATAATATACACACATCAAAAGTGTCTAGGGATCAACATATATTTTTGCAATAACTTTTCTCCTGATTGATATTAATTAAAATTTTCTTTAAGGATTCATCAAATAAAGTGTTTTCGTTTGTCTACAGTAACGATAAACCAAGTCACCTTTGCATTAATAAAGAAATTTGCCATTTTCCTAATAAAGGGATTTTTGACATTTGAACCACTAACATTAAAGTTCGAAAAAAAGACTGAAATAACAGTTTTCTTTAAAATTTTATTGGGTAACTTAAACAATTAATAATCCGTGTTTCTACCGCGAACACTAACAACACAAGAACATCGGTTTGGCATACTCAAAATGAGTTCATCCAAATCACGCTGTGGAATGGCCGCCCATGTTCGTTGCAACAACAAAAAAGGTCTTCTTGCAACTGGATACCCTCCATATTCGGCAGAGCTCTTCTCTGTAGCATATCCCATGCATGCTCAATCGGGTTCAAGTCTGGCGACTGAGCAGGCCAGGGCAGGACAATGATGTTAGCAGCGGCGAGAGTCTGTCTTACAACTCTTGCGGTGTGCGGTCGTGCATTATCATGCATTAACTGAAATAAGGGACTGATTTGCACTTGTAGAGGAACGATGACGTCTGATACAATCGTCTCAGCATAAATTTGAGCGTTGAGGTTGCCTCTGATCCAAATCAACTCAGTTCTTCCGCCGATCCAAATACCCGCCCATACCATGATGGTTCCACCACTATAAGGATGGACTTCCTGGCAGGATTTTAATCGCTGTTGGCGTCCAAGGGTTCTCCAGTGTCGTATACGTCTTGTATCCGGTCTCATACCAAAACGAGACTCATCAGAAAAGCACACGAAACGCCATTGTTCTTCTGCCCAATTTCTGTGTTCAAGAGCCCATTGATATCGAATCCTACGATTGTGCATTGCCATAGGTGGTACCCTTAGCGGTCTTCGGGAATGAAGGTTCACTTCATGCAAGCGGTTTCTGACTGTTTGGTCGCTAATTAAGTTCCCTGAAGAGTGATGAAGCCTCACGGCTAACATCATGGCGGTTATTGTTGGAGCTCTTCGAGTTGTGATTTGAATGTATCGGTTTTGTCTCCGTGTGGTGCAGCGATACCGTCCTCCATGGCGCTCAGCCACGGTACCAGTGCTTCGGTAACGTGTCCAAAGTCGACTGATAACACTCTGACTTGTATTCAGAGCTAAAGCCACAGTACGTTGCCGGGAACCAGCTTCTATCATTCCCACGGCTCTGAGCATTTCTTCCCTGCTTAAATGACGTCGCCGCTCCATAATAACGTTGGTTTTAATCAGTAGTAGGGAACAATAGCACTAATAATGTCTTCAATGCGTTGTATGTTTTTATAGGGAAAATATTGACAGCTGATTTTCATCTTTTACTCGAATTTGATTGACAGTTCCTGTTTCAAATTATGAAATGCACCAAAAAGGATCCATATAAATTTATAAAATCATAAATTTATTACAAAGCCACATCTCAATCTCAAGAAATCCGCATTAAAATGCTTGATCCCTAGACACTTTTGATGTGTGTATATATATATATGCATAGAAGAGCTCTTACGAATTTCCCTGAAGATATTGTGCATGAAAACCAGCTTTGCATCTTAGCAGGACTTATTCCACAACAGGATATTGACACCCTTGTTTTGAGTAAGAAGAACCGCTGCAGATGTGTCAGGAGAGTCCTATGTGGATCCACGGATTATTAATAATAAGTTTTCAACAAGTTTAAAAAAAAAAATAGTTGCTTTGTTTAGGTTTTGATGTTTCAAAAATAAAGTTAAGATTGAAATTTTGTCTGAGTTTTTCCTCCTCTTCTAAGTTTTTTTAAATTTAACTTTGTCTCAAATTTTATTTATCAGATTAGATAGGCTATTATACAAGGTTTATTTTAATGCGTAGGTGTCTTAACAAAAAGTAAATAGAATTTTAGTTATTTAAGTTTAATTGAAATATCATTGACCGTGTTGATGTGTGTAATAATAAACTTCAGTGGTCTAAATTTTTATTTAAGTAGGTACAGATGCTCCTTTTATATAAGGTACCTAGGATAAAATAAAAATAACAACCAATAAGAATTACATTAACTGTAATGCTTTTTCGAGTTATTCCAGTCCGATCCCCAAGAACTGATACCCTTGGGGATCAGATATATTTTTTATTATTTTGTATATTCCTTGTGTATTCCTACTGGAAGTAGTACACTCAGATTTATGTGGGCCGATGGAGACTAACTCAATTGGTCAGGCAAAGTATTTTCTTCTGTTTGTGGATGATGCCAGCAGAATGATTTTTATCTACTTCTTGAAAGAAAAAAACCAGGTGTTCCAGAATTTCAAAGAATTTCGAGGTTTAGTAGAGAATCAAACAGGAAACAAGATAAAAACATTGAGAACCGACAATGAAGGTGAATTTTGTTCACGTGAGATGGAGAGTTATTTAAAACAAGCTGGTATTGTCCATCAGAAGACAAATCCTCACACTCCAGAGCAGAATGGAGTCTCACCAAATATAAAAAAAATCTGCGATCATTTTATCTTAATGGAAATAATCAATATTTATTTTTACCTGAACAACTGTTTTTCAATCGACTGTACCTAACCATTTTTAAAGAAAAGGGATCGGAAAGGAATGGAAAAATTTGCAGTGGATCGGTTAGGAATTAAAAAATAATAATAATTGACAGTGGATCGGTTTTGGGGATCGTACTGGAATAACTCGCTTTTTCGAATCATACCTGTTTTTATAAGCTTTAAAAAACTACTGTTTGTTAAGAATCTGTAGGTTTACAGAAGGTTAGAAGAAGTAAAAGAGATCAATTAAGATACTTCTGAATAATATAATAATGAAGAGAGAAGAGAGAAAATACAAGTAAAGTAATTAATTAGATTCGAGTGCAGTCAGTCCGCAGTCAGAGAGTATATTCCGTTATAGAGATGACGTATTTATGGTCGTGTCTTCTGCTGCACAAACTTCTTAGTAGATTTGCTGTTAAAAACACGGTTATTAACGATATTGGCTTTCAAAATGTTTGCAATGAAAACATTATACAATTCAATTCAATTTTATTAAATAAGATAACTAGACCCATAGGTAGTGATACAAAACAATTGACTTAGTACCTAACTAATGTTTGAACTTAAATAACATAACAACAATAACAACACAAAAATGAAACACTCGGCTCGGGCGAATTCATAACAAAATAAACCTATTCGACCATCACCCGGAGAGTTATGCATCATGAAATATTTTTACCACGTGAGGTATGCTAATTGAAATTATGGTAATAGACACAACGCGTTACGAAGTATCCTTTGTTATACGAGTAGGTCGCTAGTGTGACCGCCAGCTCGACTTAAGGGTTGTCTTGCGGGCACATCTGTGACTTTTTTCTCCTTCGGGTAGAACTGGCGTGTGCCTGATTCGGTAGTCTACAGGTAGGTAGGTTAGCAAAAGGTGGTTCGAGCAACGCATTTACACTGTGTTTGTGTAGTAGGTATACCTATTTGCGTAATTATCGGTGATAGGATAGAGATGGTCAATGTTTTGTTTTGACTACTTCAATTTTAAACGGGTGATATTTTATTTGAACTCGGCCGTCTAAAGAACCGACACAGATTATTGAAAAGGACTTTAAGGGGTTCGAATAAGTATGAACGTTCGAGTAAAGGTACAAATAGATTAGAGCATTCGCTTGTTTATGAACATCCCGCATCCGTCGTTTTTAAATTTACTCGAACCACAATGCGAACATGACGCTCGATGTTTTGTTAAAACTTGATTTTGAACATCAAGCTACAATGTTATATCACATGAAAATGTTTTTATAAAACTGAGCACTGTATAGTACAGTGTTCGAGCAAAAGTTGTATACCCACCTTTGTTTGTTAACTATTTTCCTTAATGTAGAATTTCTCAAATCGCCACTTGACATCGACTGATTTTGTCACAAGCTATGTGAAAGATGTCATGGATTTTTTAATTATGTTTGGCTGTGATAACTGTTATATACTAAAACCTAGTTATTTTGCCCCAAATCCGTCAGATTCTGGGCCTAGGTTGCGCAGTAAATGGTGGGAGTTCGTATTCCTATTTATGCGTAAATAAAATAGAATGGCGAATGATAAAGTCGAGCCGGCTGCGGTCGGTTGCGTTGCGGTGGTGCTCCCACTTCGTCTTCAGCTACAAGTTTAGGCATTTCTATTATTTTTTGAGAAACTACTTGTACAGTTGTTTTTACAGGAAAATTTTGATGCGCATTGTAATTGATTCATGAGGATCTAGAGGAACGTATTGAACAGTCAACGCCGGGTAGACCCATACTCACGGATGCACGTAAACAAATAAGTGTGATTTGGATGAGCTCATAGAATCAATGAAAGAGAGCTATGGCTTGGAGATCAACATTATTTCCTACAAAAGAGAAAGCTGGATAAAAACAAGAAAAAAAAGTGAATAAGACGTTATGATAAGGAGAAAATGGATAGACATGAAGTCTAAATTCATATATTATAGACTCACGTCTGCTGAATTACATGTAATTCAATATTTTTATTAGTAAGAAAACTGGGTTTTGAAAACACCCCTTCGTGTTATGTGTTAAATAAAACTATACAATTTTTAAAATAATAATTATTTTGTTTATTTAGGTATTAAAAGATTTTGCAGCCCATACCTATCACCTCTCATTTTGAGGCATCACGCTGCCAATACCACCACTACAGAGAGTTAGTAGTCACCTACTACAGATTCTCTCTCTCTCTGTGATTTATATTTTGAGTATGCTAAATGTTTTAAATAAGGTTCGAAATACATATAAAGCCGCGTACACACGAATAAACAAATTTGTTGCTTTGCATGATACGCAACAACTTGTTTCGCAGGTGCGTACCACTAACGTAAGTACGTTAACGTTGTAAGATCTGTATGGACGGTGTTCTATAGCTTTAACAAATGTTACGTAACAACCACCACCACCACCTGCGCCGCCATGGCTATTAAGATAGAGTTCGCGACTTATGTGCGCGAACTCGATTTGAACTATGTTCTCGTTCGTGTTTGAATATGACGTCCATACGAACAAGTCAAATGCTCATGATTGATGTTTGTGTTCGCTATGTTCGTGTTCGTACGTGCGTACACTGCTTACCGATGCATATTCGTTAGAGTTAGGGTTCTTTCATCTCTGCAGCCCTTTTTAACAGACGCAAATCACGGGTCGATCTCTTCTTAAAGCACTTTGAAAATAGCGCTCGTGGTCATCGACTTTAAACTCCATTATTTTCTGCCATCTGCTCTCCTTATGCAATTAGCTATTATTAATGTAAGCTGCAGCTGCAATTTGGTTAGTCTATCGCATCAGTGATCTTCCGTGATCTCTGGTGCCTTCAACCTTCCCTTGTGCCACTAAAAATTGATGGTCTCCTTAGGCCACTGAAGAAAGTTAGGAAATGCGTTGCAGACTTTGAACTGCAGACGATAGAAGCTGTGTGTTATGTGTGTATGGACAAATTTGCGCAAAATTCCGTCCACGGCACACAAAGCATTCTCCTCAAACCCCACATCTTCATACAGTCCTTAATCTTCTTTTTGATCATGCTGAATTATGGAAAACATTATTGTTTTGTTTAGTCGGACGTTAGTGAAGTTCTGCTGTCGTCATATTTCTCTTTGCTCAAGTATAATTTATTTATAAATAAAGGAAGCAATTAAAGATTCATAATGCAGCCAAGACTGAAATTATTCAAATAAATAAACAAATAACAACAAACAGACCGACATGCTTGACGTTTGAATTTTAATCTTTGTCATGGCTTGGTAGCAGTATGCATAAAATAAAGAAATATCAGAGAAAATAATCATTCGTTCTTTCCCCTCCCATAGGAGGAATACAATTTGACAATCAAATGGAGCTTATAATACCAAATAATTATAACATTAGATTCGCGCGCCTGTCACATGAGTGACATCGTCACTGGGAAAGAGGTTTGGCCACACTGGTGATTTTTTTGCTGATATTAATAAGTAAAACACATTTTTTTAAACGAAAAGCAAGCCAGCTTCCGATTCTATTCGTGAGTAGAAGTTCTTTCGTATATTTTATGTTGTAAAAATTAAAAACACATGAAAAAGTAATAATATTTATTCATTTAGGTACTTGATAAAATCAACACATTTTTAAACAAACTTCTGTGTGCATGGTTTCTTACGTATTTACCTAATTCATTATTAGATGCAACAGCAAAAAATACGTTGAACTTTATAATAGAAATAAATTGTAATAAAAGTAAACCTTGGGTATGCGCCGCTATGAAGATTGTCAAAACAAAACCGTTATTGCCATAGCAACAAAAAGCTTAATTTGACATAATTTCAACAAAAAAATCGATTTTTATAGATGACGTCACGAAATAATATTGCTTTAGCGGTTCATAGTACCAAATTTATCTGTTTTGTATGGGCGATGTCAACAATACTGCCAAAGTAAAACAGTGTGAAACTAAGGTTATTTTTAGCAGCTCATAATACGAAAATGTAAAACAGTAATGATTCAGGACTGTTCTAACGGCTTGTAATCAGTACCCTATACTACACACAACAACATGGTCTAGGGATATATAAAACTTTTTTAAATAACTTAAAAAGTACTGGCCTTACAAAAAAATATTAATGACAGATTATAAAAACATTATTAAGTTCCTTTTTAAATTCAAAGTTGTATATAAAAGGTGTTGTTTTAAGATGAAATTCGCATTCATTGAATTTCTTTCAAAGAAGTAAATCTTCACGAACTTTTAACTTGACTAAAACTCCATAAATTTCTATAAATCTTTGTCAAACGCATCTCCGGTGTTCATTTAACCACGCCACGTAGACACTTGATCAGGAACGAAATGTTAAAAGCAGTGGGCATGATTCAAGCTGGCGCTACCCAAATTGCGGTTTCTGAAGCCATGAGGACCAGTCAGAGCGTTATATCCAGGCTTTGGTCACGTTATCGTGTCACGGGGAAAGTGGTGGAACGGCACCGAGGACCTCAACGCATTACAACACATGTACAGGACCGATTCATAGTAAATGCTGCACGAAGTCAACCAAATGAATGAGTGAAGAGGGCAGTAGAATTGGCACATAGCCAACATAAAGATTGGGTTCAAAATAACCTGGCAGGAGATCCTAAGGCGTTCTGGCGGTTCATTAAAACAAAGAAGGCCGGAGTGAACAAACAAACGTTAGTAAAGGGTGATCAAGTCCTGTCCGGGATCGAAAGTGTGACAGAATTTGCTAATTATTTCTGCTCTGTGTACAACCCGGAACCAGCGGTGCTAGATGTGGCTGCAGCATGCGCGTCGGCGCCGGCAACTGCAGCTCGGGTGCAGGTGCACTCGCTTCAGCGGGCCGACGTGGCGCGCGCGTTATTAAAGCTAAAGCCGAAGCATTCCACGGGACCTGACGGTATCCCACCCTTCATTTTGAAAGACTGCCACAAAATACTTGCGGAGCCTCTACTGCATATATATAACGCGTGTCTGAAAAATGAGGTGTTCCCGGATCAGTGGAAGCTGACCAGAGTTGTACCAGTGCGCAAGGGTCGAGGGGGAATCAATGCGTGCGATTATAGACCAGTGGCTATTTTGGATGCACCAGCGAAGGTCTTTGAGTCGGCAATATATCAGTCGGTATACTCGCAGGTGAGCGTGCATTTATCGGACGCACAGCATGGGTTTCGCCCTACGCGCAGTACTGGGAGCAACCTGTTGCAGCTGATGACACAATTGGGGCCTGCGGTGGACTCCGGAACTCAAGTGGATGTCGCATACTTTGATTTCCGGAAGGCTTTCGATACCGTTGATAATGACGTACTACTTACGAAACTGGCGGTAGCGGGTTTCACACCGAAAACGCTATCCTTTTTTGCCAGTTATTTATTAAATAGGCGTCAATATGTAGACTGGGCCGGTCAAAAGTCAGCACCATACTACACCAGGTCAGGGGTCAGTCAAGGAAGTAATTTAGGGCCCCTGGAATTTAATTTGATGATTAACGATCTGCCAGACGTAGTTTCGGAATCGACTTGCCTTCTTTTTGCAGATGACCTAAAGTTGGTACTGGAAATCAGAGACCAGTCAGACTGCAATAGAATGCAAGCAGATATTGATAGGGTGGTGCAGTGGAGCCAGAGTAACAGGTTATATTTTAATGTGTCCAAGTGTACAGTAATGTCCTTCACGTTGTCACGACAGCCATACTATTATCAATATTGCATAGATGGGGCCCCAATGCAAAGGGTGACGGACATGAAAGACCTTGGAGTTCAATTTACTGCCGATCTGAATTTCAGGGGACATATAATCAAGGTTTGCAAAAGGGCGTACCGGAATTTGGGTTTTGTTCTGCGCCAGGCTCAGGGCTATACCAATATGAATGTAGTGCGAGCTTTGTATGAAGCTTTCGTTAAGAGCCACTTGGAATGCAATTCGTGTATTTGGTCACCCCATGAAGCCAAATATAAGTTGATGGTTGAACGAATACAGAATAAATTTACCAGATTCATATACCTCAAACTGTATGGTGTGTATCCGTTCTACCCATTAATGTATCCAACATTGTTTGTGCTCGGTATGGTGGGGTACAATAAACTAGAAGTGAGGCGGGGCTTAGCCCTGGCTTCTTATTTGTTTAGATTGCTGAGGGGGCAGGTGATCAACCAGGCTGTGTTGCAGAGGATGGAGCTGTGCGTGCCGAACAGGTACGTGTGGCGGCGGCGGCGGCCACCTCTATTCGCAATTCCACCTGCGCGAACTAATATTTTAAGAAAGGCACCGTTTACCCGAGCTTTAGGGACACTCAACGAGGTGTCTAATGCCGTAGACATATTCTGTTGCTCCGTGACTGAATTCACAAAGGTTACGTTGTTTGTTTTGTGTTATGTTTAGTTTATAATAATAATGTTTATAATAGGTATTGATAATGTTTTGTAAATTTTAAAGTTTAATTATGTATACAATATCGCATTAGGGAAACCTGTAATGGTAATGTATGACAATGAATTTAAAATAAATAAATAAATAAATAAAAATTTCAGTTCAAAGGCTACAGAGAGAGTATGGTTTGCTGGAAAGCGGTCAAACTTTGAGAAGACGACTGCATGAAGTCAACCTACGTGCGCGTAGGCCACTTCGGGTACCAGCGCTAAAGAGAGGCAATCGAGGAAGAAGATTACAATGGGCTATATTGCACACGAAAACTGGAACCATTCGCAATGGTAACTTGTGCTTTTCACTCATGAATCCAGGTTTGGATTTCATCTTGATTCGCGAAGAGTACGCGTTTGGAGAGAACCTGGACGTTGGAATCGACTGCTGCACCCACAACAAGTTCATGCATATCAAGGTGGCACGATTATGGTTTGGGCAGGAATTCGTCTCGGCGGTAGAACGGACCTCGTTTAGATACAAGGCAATATGACTGCTCTAAAATACCGAGATGAGTGCTAGAGCCTGTAATCTTGCCTCACAGACAGCAAATGATTCAAAATTTCCAGCTAATGCACGACAATGCCCGTCCACATACGGCGCGTATCATTACAAGTTGGTTACAACAGCATGATATCCAAGCTTTAGACTGGCCTGCACAATCCCCTGAGTCAGTTCAGAGTTCAATTTACCTGAAGATACTGCGCATGAAAACCAGCTTTTCTTGCATCTTAGCAGGACTTGGGACAGTATTCCACAACAGGATATTGACACCCTTGTTTTGAGTATGCAGAACTGCTGCCGATGTGTCAGGAGAGTCTTAGGTGGATCCGCGGATAATTAATTTCAAGTTTTCAACAATTTTTATAAAAAAAATAGTTGTTTTGTTTAGGTTTTGGATGTTTCAAAAATAAAGTTAAGATTGAAATTTTGTCTCAGTGTTTCCTCTTCTTCTAAGTTTTTTAAAATTTAACTTTAAAAGTTTATTTATCAGATTAGATAGGCTATTAAACAAGGTTTATTTTAATGTGTAGGTGTCTTAACAAAAAGTTAATAGAATTTTAGTTATTTAGGTTTAATTGAAATATCCCTAGACCATGTTGATGTGTTTATTGTTACATGATAGGATGTACTTTACTCGATCATAAAAAAATCAGAAAACCAGCTAAAATTAAATTTCTAAACGCATTATTAGTGGGGAAAATGTAAAATGATTCACATCATTTTTTTAGTCAAAGTGAATGTCAAAATATAGCAAAAAAATAAGGAGTACCAAAGTACAGGTTAGCTTAGCTCTAGAAAGAGATTTCTTCCAGCAGACCATGGCGACAGGAAAAACTCATTTAAAATTGTTATGGATAGACAAACGTGTACTTAGGTACAAATGAAAATGAAAATGAGAGCTACATATTCAAAAATCGTAACAAACTAAAAACCCATACATGTTTCACTTGAAAACAAGTAAATCAATATATATTTATTTAAATAAACCTGTTATAAGCACTTTTCAAATTTACATTAACCAAAATTATTTATACATAATAATAGACATGACAAAAAAACACATGGAGGAACATCTAATATACAGTAACTTAAATAAACGTGACTCTACTACTGGCGTCGGAAGGCTGATTCGTACTGAGAAGACCCGGAAGAAACTCAGCAGTTACTCTCATCAACTTGTTTTCTTTTAACAATGCATGTTAGTAGATTACAACAAAGAAAAAAAACTACTACTACTACTACTCAGTGGGTAAAAGTAAACTGTAGGATCATGATATTAAAAGTTATACAATTCAAATCATGACATTAAAAGTAATACAATTAAAAGGTCAGTGAAGTAATCAGCTAATATAATTCTTACTAAGTATTTTACTAGTAGTTACTAGTATCAAGCGTAGAGAGAGCGTTGCCCCAAGGATTTTTATTCACAAGGAAATCTTTTGTGGTGTGATAACCCTTTTTAATAGTAAGTTCTTAATGTGGCTTTTAAATCTATGTAACGGTAACATACAAATGTCCTTCGGGACTTTGATAAAGTAACGTACACCTTGCCCCATAAACGAATCCAACACTTTTTGTAATCTGATAAATGGGAGTGCAATTTTATCTTTATTCCTAGTATTTTGACTATGTATATCACTATGTTTAGTTTGAATATTAATATTATTTCTTACCAAAACAATACAATCATTGATATATTGTGAAGCTACAATGAGAATTCCTGTATCCTTGAAAAGCTCTCTAAGTGAGGCCCGTGCACGAAGTTTATAGATAGACCATAAGGCTCGCTTCTGAAGAATGAAGATTGCTTCTATGTCCGCTGCCTGACCCCAAAGTACTGTGCCATATGTATCATGGCATATATGCTATGAAAGCTATGAAATTTTATGAAAGTAACTAAAATAAACAAAGCGAGCTGTGTCAACGTTTGTTGTTACCTTATTTTTCTAATGGCAAAAGCCACTGAACTAAGCCTACCTGAAAGAGTGGTGATGTGAGGGCCCCATTGTATTTGTGAATCTAAAATTATGCCAAAGAAAACTGTTGATTGCACCAGTTGATTTGATTGATTACTCCATTTTGTCATTGTCTATTTTTAAATCAATCTCTTTATTTTTTCCGTTAAGCAATTTGAAATGAATACATTTGGTCTTTTTTGCATTAAGCTGCAGCTGCAGGTTGACTATAAACCAATGTGTCTAAACACACTATGCCGAAGTTACGCGACCGAAGTTCCACATGATTACGCCTGCAATAAGTTCAGCGGCAATTTATCTTGTAGAGCACACAATTATAGACTCTGAATACACACACAAAGTTGAACAACTGAATTTCTGCGCGTAAGTTCGGCACTAATGGTGTGTCATACCAGCCGAAAACGTAGGAACGTAAAATCAGCCGCGGAACTTCGGTCGCGTAACTTCCGCATAGTGTGTTTAGACACTAAGACACTAGAAAGCGCGATATTCACATCATCAAAACCATCCCTATTCCTATCAATATTGAAAATCAAAGATGTATCATCTGCAACCAAAACAACATTGCAAAGGTCTTTAACCTAAAAAGGTAGATCATTTATGTAAACGAGGAATAGGAAAATACTCAGAATAGATCCATGTGGCACCTTTATTTCAACTGTTGATCCAGAAGACACCGTTGACATCAACTTTCTTAAACTAAAGTATGAATAAATTAAACCTAACGCAGTATCTTTGACACCATAAAAATTACGCTTGCGTAACAGCTTCGCGTGATCGACGCAATCAAAGGCTTTGGATAAGTCACAGAAGACGCCTAAAGCGTTCTACGAATTCTCCCGAGCCCCAAATATATGTTTAAGAATTGTAATACCAGCATCAGTAGTTGGTTGAGCGGCCCCTGGTAAATCCATATTGTGCACTGTGGAAAAGGTTGTTCTCGGGAAGGTGACTTATAAGTTATTCTTGCATATTATTTCCAAATATTCTGTTTAATGCAGGTAAAGAGATATGGGCCTAAAGTTACCTGCGTCCAGTTTACTACCAGATTTAAAAAGAGGTTTAACTTTACTCTGCTTCATTAGGTCTGGAAACACTCCTTCATCCACACAATCATTGAAGGTAACTGCTAAGTAGGGGGCAACTACATCTATAATGACTGATAATATTAACTGAAATACCCCAAAGATCTGTGGCATTCCTTAAATTGTCTTAATAGTCTAGTCCGAAAGACTTGAAAAATGAGACTAATCTAGTATGCTCCTTTTTTTAAAAAAAAAATCTACATTGAAATCTCCACAGACAATAAAAGGTTTAGATTTCGTTATCAACCTTCCTAACATCTCTTCCATAACTGACTCAAATCTAACAAAGTCGGTTTTTGGGGGTCGGTATACACTAACTATGATATAGCTCCTCTCATTCTCTTTTTTTGCGTCAGAAAATGCATTTAGGCATTCCCAAGGCCCTGGGTTCAGGACACCTGGGATATGTGGGACTCGGAACTCCTGGGAAAACAGAGACCCCTACCCACTAAAACCTAACGGTGGTCGTCTTCAGTGCAGAATGGAAGGGCCCGGGATGCCCAACAAGGGAAAGACTCCTCGCAGGACCCTTCGGCGCGCAAGGCCGTCTGGCAGCCAACCTCGGGAGGAACAAGCTGCACTCCAGTGCACGATAACACAGACCACTTTGTCCGAAGACACGTGTTAACGTCTTCCTCGGGATCGCCAACCGAAAAACACGCAGGCACCTCCGCGTGCGCAAAAATATAATATTTTGCGTGCGCATTTTAATTTGACGATATATCAGAATCTATAAGTCCAATTAATGTGTTGTAAAGGACAAAATTCATTACTGTAAAATTCTCTTGATGATGAAGTAACCTTTAATCACGAGGATTGATATGGTATGTACGTATACTGTACTAAGCCCTTAGAATGTAAAATAAAAAGTCTCATACAGCTGCCATCCTGATGTCTGTACTAACTGCTAAAGATGATGATTACAAAAACTACTTCCGGATGGATGAAAAATCTTTTAATGAGTTACTAAAAATGGTAACTCCAAATACAGGGTGTCCCAAAAAGAAGTGTCAAGCGGAAGCCCACAGAAAGAGCACCCAATTAGGTACCCAATCACTCCCATGTATGTTCCGCGATTGTTCATAGTTTTCGAGTTATGATTTTTTTTCTGAATTTCTGAGAATTTCGGACCTAAAAGTTTAAATTTTTATTTTTCAGAAAGTAGAAGACTTTTCAAATTTTTTCTCTGCCCAACTGAATCATCCTTTATTTTACTTTGATGCATAAAATAATCAGTTTCATAACTTTGACCAAAATGATGAAAATGTTGGTATAAAACCAAAAATTTACGGTTGATGAATAAAGACTTAAATTTTCAACTTTAAATTAAAAATCTAAGCGGGTGACTGTATGGTTTTTTAAGTAAAGCTCAAAAATGCTCCAGAATCTCAGCTTTCTTAATCATTACAAAAAAGAAGTACTTAATGGGCTACTTTGGCTAAAATCAGCCTTCAAAGACAGCGAGCTGGAAAATTCTTGAAATTAGCCATCAGATTAATAACTGTTTTTTGGCCATTTTATCATTCCTGAAGTTCATGAATTTGTTATCTAACCAAAAATTACTGCAGGAAGGCTAAGGAAATAAGTGTGAGAACAATACAACGTCGAACCGAAATTCCAAAATCACTGGCACATCGCATACTCCAACAAGAGGGTTTTCACCCATATCATATTCAAAAAGTTCAGCAGCTCAAGCCCGCAGACTATCCGCTGAAAACGATTTTTTTTTTAATTTTTATGGACCGATGAGTCACATTTTAAGATATGTGGAATTTTCAACATACACAATTATGATTCTTGGAACATTGAAAATCCACACTTGACCCGGGAATCTAATTTCCAAGAACAATTCAGTGTCAATCTATGGTCAGGCATCTTAAACGGACAGCTGATTGGTCCGTTCGAACTACCTGACCGACTAAACGGCGAGGCCTATTTGCATTTTCATCAACATAATCTCACCGACTTGTTAGGAGATGTTGACGTGTTAACGCTTTATAGACGGCGGCGAACGGCGACGACGGCGCCCCATGACATTTAGCGAGAATCGTCATACAATATTTGTCTGAAAGATTTCCAGACAGGTGGATCGGCCGTGGAGGGCCCATTGCGTGGCCGCCACGGTCCCCCGACTTGAACCCAATTGATTTCTTCGTCTGGGGATATTACAAGGAATTGGTTTACGCCAAGGACATCAGCAACGTAGCCGAATTACGAATAAAATTGAGGAAAGCAGAAGATACGATAAAAAACAACAGAATTTATAAAACTAAAAGACAACTTTTTTAGACGATGTAGAATTTGTATCGAGAACGAAGGTAGACATTTTAAACATTTCTTGTAAATAAATAATAGATAATTAATAACTATTTCTTTTTGTTCTATTAATTAAACTTTCAAGTGTTTATTCTTTCTATTATTTCCTTAGCCTTCCTGCAGTAATTTTTGGTTAGATAACAAATTCATGAACTTCAGGAATGATAAAATGGCCAAAAAACAGTTATCAATCTGATGGCTAATTTCAAGAATTTTCCACCTCGCTGTCTTTGAAGGCTGATTTTAGCCAAAGTAGCCCATTAAGTACTTCTTTTTTGTAATGATTAAGAAAGCTGAGATTCTGGAGCATTTTTGAGCTTTACTTAGAAACCATACAGTCACCCGCTTAGATTTTTAATTTAAAGTTGAAAATTTAAGTCTTTATTCATCAACCGTACATTTTTAGTTTTATACCAACATTTTCATAATTTTGGTCAAAGTTATGAAACTGATTATTTTATGCATCAAAGTAAAATTAAGGATGATTCAGTTGGGCAAAGAAAAAAATTGAAAAGTCTTCTACTTTTTAAAAAATAAAAAATTTAAACTTTTAGGTCTGAAATTCTCAGAAATTCAGAAAAAAAATCATAACTCGAAAACTATGAACAATCGTATGAACATACATGGGTGTGATTCGGGTACCCCAAGGGGTGCTCTATCTGTGGGCTTCCGCTTGGCACTTCTTTTTGGGACACCCTGTATAAAAAAACATGGTAAAGAAAAATTTGCAGTAATTAGTCATCGACGACCATCTTGCTTAGCGCGTAGCGAAGACTGACGCGATTCTGCGTTTAAACGTTCAATCTCGATCGTGATCACGGATTGCAATCAAGATTTCAAAATTTCTAGATATTTTGTGATCTGATGTCGCTATCTGTCAATCTACACCTATAAACTGGTTGACGTCAGGAGTATCAAGTGAAATACATGAAAATCAAATAATAACTGCTTTTATCTATGTAATGCAATTGATTAAATAGGAATCTTAGCTCATGGTATATAATACTTATAACTACCCATTACATTTCCCCTCTTATAAATAAAAATACATAAGTTATGCATTATGTTTTTTTTTGCTTACACATTATTCTTTACGAGTAAAACAAAATAAAATATAGGAAATAAAATACAAGCCTTTTGTAATTTACAGTGATGTGAAAGTAATTTTTTTTTCTTATTAAACTAAGTAGGTTTATATAACTTTGTTCGATTTTTATGAATCACACTCATCTTATTATTCTTTAGTAATTCTACATTTGCCGATACATCTTTAAATACTTTATACGGACGTACATATTATATTTTAAGGGATCTAATTTATACCCAGTTTCATTTTCATTTAAGCTAAAATTAAATCATCAACTCTATTCTTTTTACAATGTGTTTTTTCTATTTAACTTCTTAAATAACAAATTGTCTCTAGCTTCCTTCTGAGCTAATTGAATTCTAAATTTTAATTTATGTGCATAACTCTCAGTTATAAATAGGCTCTACATAGTTTTTATTTCAATTACGTGGAAGTGAACATTTTTTCCCAAATACTAACTCAAATGGCGTAAATTTGGTTTCAGAATGTACCGACGTATTATAGCAAAAACTCCAAAATGGTAACCACTTACTCCACATTTCTGGATGGTTATCAGTTTGTATTCTTAAAAAGGAATTAAAATGTTTATGGCTTACCTCTAATGCTCCAATGCTCTGATGATGATAAGCGGTAGAGTTGAGCTGCTTGATCTCTAGTAATTTACAGACTTCGCGAAAAAATATTTGATAATAATTCTATACCTTTATCTGTAGCGATCTCCTTTGGTATTCCGTATCATAATATAAAATTGCTGCCTCTTCTGATTTTTTAGATATTAATGGATGAGCTTCAACGTAAGTATTTTCTTAACTCACACTGTAAGGTTAATATATAAGAATAATTGTCATTATCTGTCTCTAAGGTCTAAAAATATTTTTTCGAAAGCCGAATTGGCTGTACCCCTTCGCTGACATTTGTCACACCGACTCACAAATTTAGTAACATCTTCATCAAGACCTGGCCAATAATAGTATTTCTTTATATTAATAGACATTCTTCTCATACCAGCATGGCCACTACTAGGCAAGAGATGTAAATCATTTAAAATAACGCGTCTGTCGTCTTTAATCTCTACTCTTATTATATCTTTCAGAACGCATATCCACAGGTCGGTCCACTGTTTAGTCTTTATATTTCTTCTTAGAACTTTTCAACGAATATGACATAGTGTTAACTTTCGACTATACTTACATAATTCTTTTATTTTTAATAATTTATAAAATTGATACAGTTCCCTCACAAATTTGCGTCGCGCCATTTGCGATTGGGATCCTATAAATATAATGTAAATAGTCTTTTTACTTGGATTATAACATAAAATATTACTTTGACGAACTATTTCTCCTTTATCTCTATATTCCTTTAGTTTTTTACTGTCTATACATCTTAGTTCCACTGAATTTTTCGGTTTCATATGGCTACTAACGACTCTCGCTTGATCATGCCGATTGTCTGTTGATACCATACAGATCCTTGGGGGAGGCCTATGCCCAGCAGTGGGCGTCGTTCGGCTGAAATGATGATGATGATGACCATACAGACCGGAAAACCAGGGAGTCTAGCCAAGAGCAACACGCCACGACGATTTCTACAATAGAAATCGTTCAAATGTATGGGGATGACATAAGCTGTCACTGGCGTAGACCCCCAGATTCAATTAATGTCCTTGCCTGTGCACGTGTCATTACATTTATAACACAATTGTGCATTTGTTTTAACTCTCCAATAGAAATTGTGATTCGAGACAATACGTCTGCAGCTACATTATTCGAACCTTTTAAATAACTAACATCAAAGTCATATTCTTCTAAAATAAGCCTAAATTTAATAAGCCTACTTGAAGGATTTTTCATTCCGAAAAGATAAATTAACGATTTATGATCTGTAAAAAATTTATAATGCTTTCCATATAGGTAAGTATGGACAGAAATATTTCACTTCCAAACCATAGCTAATAATTATTTTTCAATGACGGGATAGTTTATCTCGCCTTTATGAGGACTAAGTGTTCGACTCGAAAAACCTACTGGTTTCCCATTTTTATTACTTAAAACAACGCCTATAGCACTATTTGAAGCGTCCGTGTGAAGTATAAAATGATTAACTGGGCTTAAATCTGGGTATTCAAAAATTGGTGGGGATATAATTTTTTCTTTTAATATTTTGAAAGCTTTTAACAGTTATCGTTCGAAACAAATTGTACATATTTCTTACCAAGACAATTTAAAGGGTAGGCTACCTTCGCGAAATTATGTATGAATTTCCTGTAATAATTAACAAAAGCTTCAAACCTTTTTACTTCATCCGTAGTTTTTGGGCATGGGTAATTTTTTACGACACTTGTTTGTTTGGATCTGGTAAACTACCATGTTCAGATATTATATGTCCCAAATATAGTATTTCTTTTTAAGAAAGGAACATTTGTACGGATTAAGTTTCAAATTAACTGTTCTTAATCTCTCAAACACATTTTGTTAGTTTTTGTTGTGATTTTTTAAATTACGCCCAAAAATTAATAAATCATCCAAATAAACCAGTCATTTTTCGTAGTTCAAGCCTGCCCTAGCTATTGACACCATACGAGAAAAAGAACTAGGACTGGTTTTTACACCCATTGGCATTCGAGTCATCTGGTACTGGCCCGAACAAAACGAAGTAAAATTTCTACTAGGTTCATTTTATTTAATATTATAATAACCTTGGTATAGTCTAGATGAGTAAAATAAACAGAGCCAGTCAAGAAGACTAAAATACTAGCAATATCCGGCAATGGAAATTTATCGTTTTTAATGCAATCATTAATTTTACGATAATCTACAACCAACCGCCATTTCTTTTCCCGTTGTGGGTCGCACTTTTTCGGAACTAATAAAACAGGGCTGGATCATTCACTGTTACTAGGTTCTATTATGCCGTCTTCTAACATAGATACTTTTTATTTGACGATCCATCTCTGTTTTATGTGAATGTTGAAAAAATTTAGAAATAATTGGTCTCGTGCCTGACTTTAAGTGAATTGAGTGACTATAAATATCTGTAGTATTTAATTTGTCACCCGGTAAGTAAAAAATGTCTGCATATTTAGCACCCTAAGTTCTCTATTGACTCGTGTTCTTCATCATTTAAATTTTGTAACTGTAACGAAGAAAATCATCTCTTTACTCTGTTCGCGTTATTATAAGACTTTTCAAATTTACAAATGTTATAGTCACTAACTTAGTGAATATTTGGTTTAATATCTGATATAGAGATATTGTTTTCAGTTGTGTTTAATATACGGACTGGTATCCTTCCATTTACTGGCGTGGCATGTGAACTAGCTAAGAAAATCCCTTCCTGAATTTGGAGAAATCTGCATAAGGTATGTCTTAGGTAACATTAGGTAGAAAAAATTATTTGTGGGGCGATCTGTAGAACTTTAACAAAATACAGGTCCTGTCGATCAACCTTTTCACAAGTTTAAATCTGCAAGTTAATGAAATAAGTGTATCAATGATTACTTGAAAAACAAGAGTTTGTGATGATAGTAGGACTAATCTGCTTCTCTGCTTAGTAGGTTATTTTCTGACTGTGCTCTGACTAAATTTACGGGCAAATTGAGGAACCTCCGCCTTTTTTGAAGTCGGTTAAAAATGGTTTAATCACGTAGGAAGGTTTTTCTGAAATGTTACGTTGAACATTTAAACTTACAACCTTGGTGTCTGAAGAGAAGCGTTTGATAGTGAATAGGTCTTTTCTGGGTAAGCATGCACCACTATCGGCCTCGTCATCGCTTACCACCAGACGAGACTGAGGCCTTAATTTTGCGTAAACGTGCGATAAAAACCAGACACAATATTGGTTTTACTATAAGTACTACACTATAAACGTTCTCAGCAGCACGGAAAGTGTCTGACAAATAAACTTCGGGTAACGTTAGAAAATTCAAGAGCTAGTTTCCTACTTAGAAATATATTAGCAAACTCTTCAATATTTTTCCTTCCTCGCGAGCACCATTTCTTCCAGGTTAACGTCCAACGCATTTATTATGGTTTCCGTATCGTACGGAACAGCTGCAAGAAAACAAATTGCAATTATGGTTAAAACAATTTTACATCAACATTTCTGACCTTGCGTGAGGTACGAGTATGTTATAAACCCCTAAGAGTTTGTAAACACATTACATGACATTATTAATCTATTACGCTGTCCTTACTAAATACTAACTTATAACTACATTTAAAACATAATATGCGCCATACATTACACCGGGTACATATTATAATCTCAAAAAACAAAACTCCTTGATTTAACATGACCGAGCCCAAAATACCCGAACTCAAAATACCTTAAGAGTTGAAATACCCGAAGTGATTTACACCTTACTTTACAATATAATACCAGAATTCGTATAGCAAATTTTCAATTAACCTTACATTAAAATTCCAAAATATGAAATGCATAAAATAAGTAATACTAGATTTCTCGTTCATAAAGCTGCGTAAAATGGTTTTAGGTACGTTGTTTTATAGAAAACTAGCCTCGCCCGCGTTATCGTTAACTATCATGTCCAAATTACATAAAATCTTAATTTTCAATAAAGGTGTTATGTTTTTTGAGATTCTTATATGTACCCATCACACCATTTGTCATGGTCTTGAAAGTTAAGATAAATATCCTTGTGTTACGAGGTACCAGACACGAGTCAATTTGGAAAAGATCGTTTTCTGAATTGACTCGACTGGGAATCGAACCCGGGACACTAAGGAAAAACCGAAAACGAAGAAGGCGAGAAACCGTGCTACAGCACACTACACCAATCGTGTCGTAGATACACTTACGAATAAGTGAATTTTTATTTTTAGCATAAGTATAACAATGGACTATTTATATTATCTACACAAAGATAGAAACTAGAAAAATTCGACTAGATTCTAGGGACTCGAGCGGGATTTGAACACACTCACGAATGTTGATCCACTCGTCGGGGTCATGTCCCGAGTCCGCCCGCGACGCGTGGATGCACTGCCGCAGCGCGTGCGTCACGCCGTGCGCCGTGCACACGCCCATCTCGCCCACCGCTGGGATTACAAAGGAATATTAAAACATCGGTACTAATTATACCCAACTGCGTGGATTATTAGAGCAATGTTAAACATGTGTGGCTGATATTTTTTGATCTAGTTATACTACTTAGACATTCTTACTGAAATGTTTAGGTTTTGTTCATAAATATAACGTAATGCGGTTAAGTAGGCTGTCATTGAATATCTCCTTGCAGAACCTGACACTTTGAAATTGTCCTTCGAATATAGGAAAGTACCTAAGTATTATCGTCATTTTTTAAATAGGCAATGTAGGAACAGGAACACGCAGAGAACTTAACATATTTTTGCGTGCTAACATCATTACTTACTACAAACTACGTACTTATCTCTAAAATTACACAGCATTTTTACTATCGATTAAAGACCATCCATTGATAAAATAACTTAACTTTATCTAAGAAAGTAATAAGAAGTAATGCTCAAGTTATTGTGTACCGTTCGAATATTTTGCAAAGCTTTAAAATGTTCTAAAAAAATTGCTGTGGAAATTGTAGAACCACCGCTTACATTTTAAATTGCATATTGTGACATACAAAAACATGCGTCACACCAAGGTCACAAAATCATGAAATTCGAATGTCGTAATTTTGGCATGGTTCTACTAAATACATGGGGGAATTTCCAACCTTTAATTTTTTGTAGTTTTCATATTGGTTGGAATCAAAATCATCCAACATCAAACTAGTTAATACCTTTAGATCCCAAGACGCCTTTAGGATTCTTGGAGTTATAGCGCAGTTTGACACCGAAGTGTGCCGGGATGTCTAACGCCAGCGGCACGTGGTACGTCAGGGAGCGGTTTGACAGAAGACGCCCTGTGTTTTTGTCATACACCAATTTCTCTGTCGTGAAGTACCCCAAACCTTGCACGTAGCCGCCTTCCACCTAAGCACACAGTAGTAGTATAGTTTCAATGAATTACATTCGATTAAGTAAAGTTCCTTGGTGTTTCTTAAGAAAGGCGTCATTCTGGGAGCAATATCTGCAGTTCTAAATCTGAATGGTCAACTATTTTGCATACACAATACATTTTTTATGGTGCCCGTCATGATGACCTCACTCTGACTGATGAAAAGTAGTCGTGAGGCCTAGATATGAGGCTTACAAGCACAGTAATGCAAAAGAATCACTCAGCTGGCCATCCTCACCTTGAAGGCCTGCAGAAATGCCTTTTCAAGCCCCGCTTGAAGCACCTGGGACTATATGACGAAGAAAACACATGTGCTGGGAGAGCGTTCCACGTCTGGATGGTACGACAAAGACGTTTCTTTGTCACTGAACCATTTAGTTCGCGCCAACAAATGCTGAATTGTGTGTGGATGACGCCGTAACCCAGCACGCGTGGTACGGAAGTGCAATGGAAAGGTGAGGAAGGAATGTAATTATGACATAGCTCTTAGGATTAGTAAGCTGAAGTGGCAGTGGGTGGAACTGACTACCACTGGGGTAAGCGTGTTCTCCACTGGAGACTGAGTATCGGCAAACGTACTGTAGGACGCCCTCCGGCCAGGTGGAGCGATAACTTGCAAAGGTTGCTGGCTGAAACTGGATGCGTCAAGCTGAGGATAGGAATAGGGCGCATGGCGCGCATTGAGGCATATGCCTAGCAATGGAATATGATAGGCTGATGATGATGATGAACCATTTTGCAGCATGAAATTTAAGCACTATTAACACACCAAACTTTCTAACCTTACCTGACCAACATCCAAGTTGGGATTAGCACTCAATCCAACGTCTTCCAGAATGTCCAACCTCAGCAACTCGTACCTCCCCGTCAGTATATCCAACTGAGTCTCCAAAATCGCCACGGCATAGGCGTTGTAAGGTAGCAGGTTTGGATCTTTATCAGTCATCATGTAAAGCCCCGTCAAATCCACCTGCTCCTCACCCGCCTTCGCTACCAATTCTTTCCATGTCGGATCCGTCATCTTTGCTTTGATGGGCTCTAATCTTTCTTTCAATATTTCGCAAGCTTTTATCACAGCATAACACGCGCTTTCGCTTGTGATACTTGCCCCGGAGAAAACATTATTAGCCGCTACAAAAGAAAAATGTGGCAACACAGACACATATTCTAGAGGTATTCCTAATTCGTAAGCACAAATTTGAGCAACTTTTGTATTCACGCCTTGGCCCATTTCGATTCCCCCTGTAGTGACCGTAACAGTACCGTCTCCTCTGTAAATGGAGACCATGCCACTGAAGTTGCCATAGAAAATTACTGAGAAACTCATGACGCTCATTTGAATGCCCTTCTTCATCCATCTATTAGCATTATTAAACAGTTCTATATCTTCAGCTCGCCTGTCGAAGTCGGTGTCTTTTTTGAAATTGTCTATGAGGACCGGCAAATCGTTATCTTCCTCTCGCATGTTGAGCAGGCGGACTTCTGTCGGATTCTTTTTAACAGCAAACGCTATATGTTCCATGATGTGTTCGATACTAGAAATTCCCTCCGCAGTTCCTGAAATGATGTCTGGCTAGTAAGTAAGTAAGTCTTTATTGTGTATGGCAAAAGGTATGTACATAGATCTTATAACTAACAAAGTATCACTTGATCCTGCTTTTGCAAGCGTATACACATTTACAATAATTATGTAAGGGACATTTAAATTACAAAAAATACATTTTTATGACCTAACTAAAAGCTACTTATATTCTAAATATTCGTTAATACTATAAAAACATTTTTCTAGCAGCTAAGTCTTGATTTCTTTCCTAAACTTAAAAAACTCAAAATCCTTACATAAATCTATCAGGCAATTCGTTAAATATTTTTATACACATTATAAACGTATTATTTGAGAATAGTGTGAGCTTTTTCGGAGGTTTGCTAAGTTTATTTTTATACATGGATCGCAAGTTTCGGTTATTTATTTGAAAATTTTGTTGAAATAAATGTTTCTGTTTGTGCACAAATAAGCAGATATCAAAAATATATAAACATGGTAATGTGAGTAATTTATGTTCTCTAAAATAAGGACGACAAGAATCAATTTGTTTGAGGCCAAATATAGCGCGGATGCTTTTTTTTTGTAATATAAACGCCCGGTCTCTATTCACCGAGTTCCCCCATATCATAACTCCAAATCTTAAACAGGAGTTAACATAGCCATTATATGCAATTATTGCAGCTTCTTTTGTAACAACCTGACTAATACGACGCAGGGCAAATACAAATTTATTTAATCTCAGACATATATTGTCTATATGTGTTTTCAGTCGCAAAAACAGTCTAGGGTAACACCTAAAAATTTTGTGTGTGGTACCTCTTCCACTATATGTCCATTACAATGTATAGGTATTTAGTTTTTCATGTTTTCGCTTATAGGTACCAAATTATATGCTATGTTTTAGCAATCCCATCCCTTAAGCTTCAAAACTTAAAATAAATATAAAATATTGTTTAACCATATAATATATACCTATAATACAGGACAGGACATTGTAATAATAACAACGAAACAACCGAGGTAGACACAGGATAAAACTAACAACAAGAGGAAAATAGAAAGAAACAAGAACACGAAGAGATATTTTAAGTAAGAGTAAGAAAATGTGCTTTCACTCTAGTTTTAAAGACAGGAAGGGACTGTGACTGTTCCATAAACGTATGGATTGCACAGTAAAGAAGTTTGTATAGGTGTGAGAGGAATGAGGAGGAAATTTAAGATGAAATTTTCTATCTGATCGCATCATACCATGATCCCGGGTCGGTTGCAGAAACTCAAAGCGCTCTTTAAAATATTAATATTGACAGTAAAAATATTGAAACTGTATCCGATATAAGGTTCTTAGGTGTGAACATAGACACTCATTTAAATTGGAAGTCCCATATTGATAAAATAAATAAAAAAATTTGCTCCTATTGTTACGCCTTAGCGATTTTGCGCAATGTAGCTTCGGTAGATGTTGCTAAAAATGCCTATTATGGTTATGTTTACCCTTTTCTAACATATGGCGTAATATTCTGGGGAAACTCCGTAAATGTTCAGAGTACTTTTGTATTATAAAAAAGATGCCTTCGAGCAATATTTAATATAGATAAATTTGAGACTTTGAGAAATGTATTTAGAAAATATCCGGTCTCAATATGCCCATAATTTATGTGTTGTTAAGTCTTCAAGCTACATCAATAAAAAGAGCACTATAACAACAGGAATACGGATTTTCAATGGCTTACCACTGGAAATTAAATCACTGGAAAATCCCCAGTTCAAGATGCAGCTTAAGGACTGGTTATTTTTGAAGTGTTTTTATACGCTGGACGAATACTTTAATAATTGATGGCTAACTTTACTATTGACCCAATTTAGTATTAAAACGTTAAGTAATTATCTATAATTTTAATCCAATTTTTAGATATTATCAATTAATAGTTGTTTTTGACTCATTTTACCAAACTCAACGTTTTTTTTTTGTATTATTGTATGCCCGAAATGGGTAAACTGTTGAAACATGTACCTATTTGTATTTTATACCAACCATTGTACACAGTTTGAGACAATAAACGATTATCTTATCTTATCTTATCTTAAAGTAGGGCGGGTACAATGGGTTAAACAAGATGGTGTAGGGAAGAGATAGGACATGTAAATTGCGACGAATACGTATAGGGAGCCAGTTGAGCTGAGAGAATGATATAATGATAGATCGAAAATGATGCGAATGCAGAAGTTCTGAAGTCGCTCAAGCTTATTCAGGAGATTCTCATTTAAATCCAAGTAACAGCAATCTGCATAATCAAGTAAAGGCAAAAGCAATGCCTGTACAAGCGCAATTTTGGTGGGTATCGGCAAGAAATTACAAGTCTGCTTAAACAGCTTGCTGCCGCAAACATTATTTTGCTGACCTCGTCAACCTGCGTTGCCCAAATTAGAGAATTATCAATGTGAATGCCTAGATTTTTGACAACCTTACTGAAAGGTATTTTAACACGTCAAATATAATTGATGGCAGTTCCCTCCAATCAACTCTGGAAATCATCCACGAACTGCTGACAGTTATTGCACAGGCTTATGGTTAACCCAGCAAAAACACAGGTTTTTGCTGGGTTAACCATAAGGCCAAACGACCTACTCCAGTTCAAAATACGGTTCCAATCTGCGTGAACAACTTGAACGACACTGGTAAGGTCACTAAGCCAACCTTGAGTATATAAACTCAAACTCAAACGTTTATTTGCCAAGAACACAGTAAATAAAGATGACATTTAAAAGTAAGTAGCGCATGTGTATATTTGGAGATCATCTGCATATAGGTAAGAGTAATAGAAGAAAGAGTAATAGAGATAATAATAATAGCAAAGAGGAGAGGAGACAGTACGCCACCTTGCGGTACACCGGCATCAATATTGCACTATGAGGAGAAAGAATCCTCGACACGGATGCGTTGCCGGCGCCCTATGAAACCAATCAATTACTGTTGGAGATATACCTATTGAGTGAAAGCAGCATGCCGAGCAGAATGTGAAAATCAACCGTGTTAAAAGCGTTGCTAAAATCCAATAGCGCCAATACAGTAAGATTTTTGCTGTCCATACCAAGGCGGAAATCTTCAGTATTCTTGACGAGTGCAGTAGCCGTGCCATGACCAGGACGAAATCCGGATTGGAATCGGTTAAGGAGCTGGTTTTTGGTAAGGAAGTAACTGAGCTGTTGATGAACAACACCTTCAAGGACTTTGGAAAGTAATGGTAAAATGCTTATAGGACGGTAATCAGAGTATATTGCAGGAGTAGATTTTTTGGGAAGTGGAGTAACTTGAGCATCTTTCCATACAGATGGAAAGATACCCGAGGAAAGAAAATGATTCAAGATGTGGGTGATAATGGGTAAAAGGATATAAAGGAGAGGAATGATCATAAAACAGCTTATAATACAGTCACTTCCGATTGCATTAGAACCTATAGCGCGAATGTTTTTCTCAATATTCCTTTACCCGAGTCGTCGACCCGAGGCTATGAGGTAGGTACTTGTCCAGCGTAAGGGTGGGGGGGAGCCTCAAATAAATAAAATATCTGGGACAATTTACACCAAGATCATCTGACCCTGAACTAAGCAGAGCTTGTGGGTGTCAGAGACTGATAAACATACTTAAATATTTCTAAATACATACTTAAATAGATAATAACACCCAGACACACAACAAACACAAATGTTAGTCACATAAATGTTTGTCATGGGTGGGGATCGAACCCACGACCTCCGGTGCTAAAGGCAGGATCGCTGCCATTGCGCCAAAAGGCCAGTCAAATATCACAATCAGATAATTGACAAAAGGTAAAAGAAGTAAAGTCTGGAGTTGAAATAGATGAAAGCTGATTAAGACTACTTGTTTTTAATAAACCATTAGTGGCAGGAGAAGAAGAGAATTCTATTTATTCTAGTTTTTATCAAAATAGTGCATTGTTAAATGCTAAAAATCAAAAACTCACTTAAGACTACTGATTGCAAAAATAAAGCATTTATTAAACCCCTTCGTTTTACCATTTTTTCGTTACGGGAACCCTTCACGCAACGCGGCGCTGCTTAACGGAAGAGGCTTATTATAATTTTTTTTAGTAATTGGGTATGGGAACCAAAAATGTTTTTTTTTATATAAAGACCTTTTACTATTTTAAGTAACTAATTTGAATATTTGCTTGATCTAGCCGGTAGTCAATTTTTAAATACGAATGAAGTCACAAATTCTAGTGTTCCCACATGTGTTTTTTTTCCCGATTCGTGGTTAATAAATCATGAGGACAAAATTAATGATTCACAGCAATTACGGCTGAAATAGAGCTCGCCGTTCATCATGTGTCTCACGAGACTGTGAGAAGTAGACTTCAAATACAATTTATTATGCCAAGTTCTGAAAGGGTGAAATTCTGAAATCCCTACCTGAAAGGGTTGGGATTATGGCTATTTTAAGTCCGACCTACCCGCCTGGGCAATGGGCGTAAATTAATGTACGTATTATTAAAAATAACTTCGTGAAAAAATATTTTTATCTGGGGGAATTTAAAATCTGCTATGTATCTGGAAACAATATTAACACCATGCAGTAGAATCACCTAGCTAAAAATCTCACGTATGAAACAGATCGCGTCATTTGATTGGATGATGGATAGAATATCAAAATCACGTGAAAGTACGTTTTATACGACCCAATGGGTTTCAATTGTGAGATATCAATTTGAAAACCGTCAAGAGTACAATCTGAACCTTAGTGTACTCGTTGCGTACGTTGGCAATCTGGGGTCAAATGAATAACCCCAGTCTGCCAACGAATTTAATTAAAAATATCCTAGATCCTTTGCCTTTAAAAATGATAAATATTTAAATAAGGTATAAAATACAAATACCTCGAAATGGTTTTCGATTTAGGACATGTTTGATTTTTTTTCCCATACCCAATTAGGGTCAGCTGGTGTAATTATGAAACAAAACTACAGGTGGTGTGATTTTTAAGTTTAAGGATATTTTGAATAATAATAATAATTTTTACAGCCCTGAAATGTCTATCCTGTAAAACTACCAGATTCCTTGAAAATCACCAAAAAGTAAGTTGTTTGAACCAAAACATGTGTCTCATTTTTTTCCTGCACTACGGGGAAAAAATGTAACATAATTATCATGTAATCGCTCAGTGCAATTAAAAATCACTGTCCCATGTCAAAAAAAACACTTTTAACATAACAATGTTAAATTGTTTCTTTTAATGATAATATTGTATTAGAAAAAATGGCTATTATAAAAAAGGAGGTTCAGTAAAAGACGAAATCCATTAGATGTATTGTAATTATGAACTTTTCTCCATAATAAAGATTTTTCAACGTCATACTTAGATTCAGCCTCTCTGTAAGATAATTCGCCATTTTTCGCCTTTTCCAAGGCTTCTTGTTATTTGAGATTATTGTAAGTCTTTAGTTTTGGTACATAATTTCGTGGCATTGTGTCTTATTTTGATACTTGTCTTAAATTTTCCTGTTTATTTGTCTCAATTCAAAGCATCCGTATTGTGCATTAGCAGAGAGAGTACTAAAGCCATTCACCCGAACAAGCTAGACAACTCCCGCGCGCGAGGAGGGGTGAAGGCTCGCGCAGGACCAATCAGGAGCGTGATTACGAGCAAAGTTGCGCGACGGTGAAAATTTTTCGCGCCAAAATTGACATATTGGCGATGAGTGCAAAAATTAAGTAATTTTTGCTAATAGAGGCTACTATTAAAAGTTTTGATGTCACTCATGAAATGTTAAGACGTGTTTTTCTGTAGAAATATAATTTTAATCTGATATTATTGTGAAAGTATTTTTTTGTGTCTTATTTTTACCCCAAATAGTATGTGTCTTATTTTTACCCCGACTGACGCTATTAATTATTAAAAGTAGGTAGTTTCACTTAAAAACTTCACTTTAAAATTATCACTTTGTTATTTTGTAAGCATTTTTGCATGATGCGTTTACCTGTAAGTGTTTGTTACTTAAACATTTGTTTTCACATTCACCTCTATTTGTATCATGAACAATGAATCTATCTGTGTAAACAAACGATGGTAAAGCTAATAAATAAATAACGTCAGACCCCATATTTACACATGTCCCAGTCCCAATCGTGAAGGTCGTGAGCCAAGGTCTGCCACTCGCTGTAATGGTTCGATAGGTCATCACCATTTCGCGGGATGAGACTGGGAGTGATCTGGTTTGGTAATTTTTATTTTTATAAGAACTAATCTTGAAACTAAACGCTTCCATAGGAGGTATGTTAGTAATTAAATAATGAAGAAGAGGACAAGGTTACCTGGAGCTCTAGCAAAGCTGTTAGAGGGTAAGTCCGTGAGGACGGCGGCGGTGGTCAGTTTGAAGTACTCATCAGAGTAGCAGTTGGGGAAGGCGCTGGTGGTGAAGGCAAGGATGTTCTCGTTGTGCGAGCAGCCATCGTCTTCTACCATTGTCGCATTCAGGTATTGGATTTTACCATCGTCGTTAACTCCAACCTGAAATCAATGCACCTATAGGTAATTATGTGACTCACCAACAATCTCAGTTATTCAAAGGACGTCGTCCGAGCAAAATAATATAATTTTTTTTTTTACATTAAGCACGTTGTTTTCATTTGTTACTAGCTTCCCACCCGCGGTTTTGCCCGCGTGGACTACAAGATTTTGGGTTTCTCCTTTTTCTTCGGTTAAAATAAAGCCCACGTTACTTGCTGAATGTAGTTTGTTGGGTGTAAGATTTTTTCTCAAATCGGCTCAGCCGTTTTTGAGTTTATTCATTTAAACGAAACAACAAATCTTTCCTCTCTATAATATTACTGAAGATGAGAAGCTAAAATAATAAAAGCTTTGACGGTTGCAAAATTTAACAATAAGTGGCTAAAATAAAATAAAACTATGTTTAGTTGTTTAAGAAGTGTGTAATAGATTGATATTTGAATAAGAAACTGATATTAAAAAGAAATACCTCATATTCACACTGGCAGGGCAGCCTCCTGCCCGCAATAGCGAGATTAGTCTGCACGGGCAGTATGAACCGTGCGGGCTTGTTCATCTTTCGTGCGATGAGCGCGCACGCGGCCGCCGCCTGCGCATTGCGGCTGATCTTGCCGCCGAAGCCGCCGCCCACGCGGCGGCACTTGATGAAGATGCTGGCAAAAAACGAAAAAAAAAACAACCTTATCATTAATATGAAACTTGGACAAAAACTTTAAATATAACTGATACGGTTGACCCGTAACAGGCCCTTGCTTCAGCACGCTGGCTTTCTAGTCTGGCTTGGATGTTCGTCATTTACATATGATAAGACTGATAGGTAAACGGTGCCAGTACTGCTAATATACATACAAAGTGATAAAATACGAATAGGAACAATAAAAATTATGTAGTGTTAACAATCAGCATGCATGGTTCTTCGTAGTGACAAAAGATAAATAAAATCAAAGCACATTGGACGTGTTTTTTTGTAATGTCTCTATCCATACGTTTTGAAGAAGCTACTAAAGGATCAGATGACTACTACTTGCAAAATCTTTACGTTACATCACTAAACGTAATCATAAGTGTATAAAAGTGGCCGGAATGAAACACTTACTCGCTTTCTTTTTCTCCTAAGCACTGGGCGATCGCTATCTGTGTCAGCTCCATCCATTGCGTCGAATCGAACACCTCCAGCTTCGTATCAACAGGCACCACCACGCACGTTATAGGCTCTATGTAGTAATGGTATTGTGTCTCTAACTCGTACACGCCCTTGATCACTTTCGTCACATTATCCCCACGACCTTTAGGCTCAATGTTATTCTCGGGGTAAGTGGAATATCTCTTGCCATCTTTCTTCGCTTGGTCTATCGTCAACACGGGAGCGGTAGAACTAACATTCTTGTAAGACACTTCGACTCTCTTGGCGGCCCGGGCAGCCAGCTCTTCAGTGGCAGCCACTACGATGGCTATGGGCTGTCCGTAGTACTGTATGTTTGTGGCTAGAATCTCTTCATCTTCCGTTTGCAGTTGGAAACCGGGACGGGTGAATGAGTTCTTGCCTGGGATGTCTTTCGCTGTGTACAGAGCATGCACCCCGTCTATTTGCTTGAACATTAATACAATTTCTTATTAATATTTCTGCAACCTCATTGATAATTTATTTATTCATTTAGGTGCACCACAGCAAAAAGACATCACATTTATACAATCAAATTTGTACAAAAAGGTTAGCCATGAATCAAAATTAGACACCCTGTTCTCTGTTATACAAATCTGTCTTCGGAATATAGTCTGGCAAAGATCGCTTTATAGCGACAATACCACCTAAATTGCACATTCTCTTGCTACTTACTGTATAAACTCGTTCACATGTATGGGGATGACAGAAGCGCCAGCGACCGCTTCTGTCATCCCCATACATTTGAACTATTTCTATTGTAAAAATCGTCGTGGCGTGTTGCTCTTGGCTAACCACCCTGTTCTTGTTTGTGTGTGCAATGAAGACTGTCTATCTCATCTCATATTTTTTGTAAATACTTCCAAACATCACTTCAAAAAGCAAACCTGTTGTGCTCTTCATTAAATGTTTTTTTCGAACGTTTTCTGTTTGAATATAACTATACTCCATTTATTATATCATTAGACAAAACTAAAAAAGGTTCTTTTTTAGTTTGTGTCCACTTTGTGGTAAAGGTATAATAAACATTATTACTTATAAGATTTATGCCGAATTTATTAAAATCTACATAAATAGCAGATGTCACACTTAATTGTTCTCATTGAAAGTAAAGGAACTTCAGAATTTATAAAGCTTTTGCTCTAGTAAATTATTTTGTCTTGCATCAAACTATATTGCCGATGTAAAAACAGGGGTTTTTATACGAACACATTTTACTGTCACTATAACTCTACCAAATCTAAAATGTTACATTATCCCTTCATACGTTGTGGCGAAAGGGGTTTTCAATTTTGACAGGTTATACTCTGGTATGTTATCGTCATGGCAACGTCAAATGCAAATTGTCATTCAATTTAGCCCCCCTGCTTCTTATTTCTAATGTTTTAGTGAATGAAGTATAGGTAAGTATGAACTTTTACAATTGGATCCTAGCATAATAAAAACGGAGTAAGAGACATTTATTTGAAAAACTCTTTGTGCTTTTCGCACCCGGTGCCTTCCCTGAATGATACTCATATCATTGAATTTTTCTAAGAATTAAATTTTTAAAATACTCACCATTAATTTCTCAACGTTGATCGTATCCACCTGTCCGCTATGGACAGTCGACAGCACAAACGCGCCGAACACTTCGTTCGGGAACGGTGGTATATCGTTAGCATACTGAGCCTCCCCTGAACCCTGTATCATCGCTTCCAGTTTAGGAACCGGTTGGTTAAGAGGATACAACGAAGTATCCGTCTGGTAATCTTGAATTCCTTTGGAGACAGGGCGGGTGATGAAGGTTCCACCAGAGCGGATTTTAGCCTCGATCAAACTGTTTGGTGCGATGCTCAAGATGAACTAAAAAAAATTAAAAAGAAACGGTTTTAATTTAACGGTTCTATAGTTATCATCGTCATTATCGATTATTTAATTTTAAGTGGTTTTGTTAGTAATGGTATGATTTCAGAGTATTATTGAAAACTTCTAACTTAGCATTTCCTTTTGACAACCGATACGTGATTTTTTGTTCTTCAGGGTTTGTGTTCTACTCGTAAATGTCTAGTAGCAGACAGTTATTTGATCCTAATCGCACCTGTGTGGTAAGTGACCATGCGGTCTAGAATAAACATGCCTAATTTACATTGAAGCAGCTTTAGCACATAAAATCCATATTTTTTCTAATTACAAAAGCTTCAGAGCGCAAAATTTAAAAGTTATAAATAAAATATATTGCAAGATTACCTTGTAAAAGAGACCAATTGCTATTTTCTTCCTACTTTCCTTAGACGGCTGTATCGGGTCGTCGTCAGGATTCAATTCTTTACTCAGAAGACTTATAGCTTTTTGTAGTATCTCGTTCTTAAATACGTTTTGCCCCTTCAAGAAGTTCTCAGTACTCGTTGCGTGAACGAACTGAGCGGAAATGTTCCCGAAGACAATCCTGGCGTCAGAAATGATATCGGTCGTGGGATCCTTTTTAATGAGGAATCCTGCGTTGACGATTGCCAAAGCGTTTTGGTTGCGAGGCATGATCTGGAAGTAGGAGGGCAATTGTTGGTTTCGCGTCATTTGAATTCTGATTGTTAAGTGAGTTCTAAAAATATAAAACAAGAAATTTTTTAGACTTTGAAGTCCTTGAAGATTTCGGGCGGGATCCGAACCCGCGTCTTCCACAATCCGAGTGGCTGCTAACCGCTCAGTTACCGAGCTATAGACATGAGAAAAAGCTAATTTTGGCACATTATTTGGGACAGCCCGTATAATCTTAGATCGTGCGAGCATAACTTTCATTAGAACCAAATCTGTATTTATGGCACTACCCTGCTGTGCTACCCTGTTGCTTTTGCACTAACGCCGAAAGCGTCTTGTAAAAAAAGATAGAAAACTAAATATTCTTAAAATGTGAAGAAACAAGTGAAATTAACACGTTACCTTGTAGCTGTCGAAGCAATATTCCGAGCTGAGTGGCGGCAGTTCCAAGGTCACGATGAGCTGGCCTTCCATGTCGTAGTGAAGGAAGTCCAGCATATTCAAACATGTCGTCTGGTTTTGAGAATTGCCTACAAAACAGGCAAAAGCAAAAAAGTCTGAAAACACAATAATGTACTACATAGTGATGAATTAGAGTAAGAATTGTATCACCCATTTCAATGCAAATCTTCACATTGGTGACAATAAGTTTTCCTATTTTCCAACCTGTCATCCTTCATATTTTTATTTTTATATTCAATATTAATTTTCATGCTCTATGCGTTTTCAGTCTTCGCAATATCATGTACCTATTTTAAGCTAAAAAAAATTGAAAACTATCCCATAAGAGACATTTTACTACAAGTGAGAGTTTAAATTATTGCGATTTTTGCGACTATGATTTCTGCTTAGCATAAACATTTGTTAACATGTCTAGATATTTTCACTTGGGTATAGGTATTTTGAAAAACAACCAACAAAGATAGAAACTAGGAAAAATCGACGTGATCCTAGGGCCTCCCTCCATAATCCTTTTTCTTCGGGTTTCTACGATTGCGAACGGACGTGTTGGATTAGTTGCTCTTGAGTATTTTTTAAAATTAAATTAACTTTGTGCACCTCGTGACTTCGCCCTTCATCTAAGCCATCAACGGAGCCCCCACAGTCGGCGAACTGGGACTGCGCGGCGCGACTTTTTGTGGCGGCGCAGCTGACTTGAACCGGGGACCGGTCGAGTAAGTGGTGGCTTTGTTATCCATTGGGCCAGGACCACTGAGCGCGGTGCGGGCGAATTAGGCTGCCGGTTACCTACACAGGGCGTGTCATCGTTGCAGCGAGGAGCAGGTACGCGCGCGTGAGTGGGACGTATTATTGTAGTGCGTTGTCCTTATCTGGCACCGCTGCTGCTTGCCGGGAACTGTCAACGGGTCGCCGTGAAACATTGTAGAACCTAATCTCTGCGAGCTAATTGGGTCTTTATTTGGTATAAGATAGGCACTGTATGATAATACAAGGATCTGCAATGAATTGCAGCGCATGTAAGAAAACTTTAGACCTAAAGGAGTCTATGAAATGCCGTCTATGTGCTAGTAAATTCCACATACAGTGTCTTAATATAGACAAAAAGCAGTTTCTCGCATTTAATAAGGACGTTAAATCAGCTTGGCTTTGTCCTGTTTGCAGCAGTATTAGTCGACGTCCGCGTTCGAATGACGATACCCCTGTACGACAGAACACTTCTGTTGTGCTTATGGATGATTCCATGAACATGTCTTGCGTTTTGTCTGACCCTAGTACATTCTCGTCGTCTTTGTTACCGGAAACCACCAGTTCAATTATGGGCACAAAAGAGGAGGTAACAATGGAGAATATTAATGCTCTCCTTGAAGAGAAGATTAGTTCTCTATTTGGAGAGAAGCTCAGCACGTCCCTCAAAGTTTTCATGACAAATTTTCGGAAGGCAATAAGAGAAGATATGATTGAAATGATTAAGAGCGAGGTTGCCTCGGCAATGAAAATTACTACGGACGAATTCAGCACTACTACGGACTTTATCTGTGCTGAACAAAAGGACATTCAGTCAGATATCAGCAGAGCTGCCACCACTATTAAACAGTTAGAGGACGAGAATGCTAAGCTCCAAGGTGAAATGGTTCGACTTAATGGCCGCTTCACAGGCATTGAGAAGATCTCCCGTAGCTGTAATATAGAATTGCAAGCAGTTCCTGAGCGTAAGAGCGAGAACGTAGTGAGCCTATTTAAAAAGCTGTGTGAGGTGGTCAAGGTTTCAAGGGACGATGCACACATCAGCGCTTGCCGTAGGGTGGCTAAACAAGACGCTGCTTCCAGCAGGCCACGTAACATTGTCGTTACTCTTTCATCGCCGAGAATTAGAGACTTGGTACTGTCGGCCGCGCAGCGATACAACAAAGCCCACCCTGGGGGTGGTTTGGTTTCCTCGGACCTCGACATCGCTGGTGAAACGTGTAGAATTTTCGTTACCGAACATTTGTCACTGGAACAAAAATCGCTGCATGCCGCAACACGGATAGCAGCCAAAGAACGTAAATACAGTTTTGTGTGGCTCAAGCATGGTCAGATCTACGTGCGCAAAGACGAGTCATCGGGCTACATTTTTATCAAGAACGTGGAGTGTCTTAATAAGCTCAATTAGATGGTTTAATTTTTTTTGCTTGTTTCTCATATTTGGTATTAAGTAAATACTAATGTATAGTATTTTTTACCAGAATTTAAGAAGAGCTCGGTCGAAACTTAACGATATACAGGATGTCCCAAAAAGAAGTGTCAAGCGGAAGCCCACAGAAAGAGTACCCCTTGGGGTACCCGAATCACCCCCATGTATGTTCCGCGATTGTTCATAGTTTTTGAGTTATGTTTTTTTTTCTGAATTTCTGAGAATTTCGGACCTAAAAGTTAAAAATTTTTTATTTTTTAAAAAGTAGAAGACTTTTCAAATTTTTTCTTTGCCCAACTGAATCATCCTTAATTGTAAAACTATGAACAATCGCGGAACATACATGGGGGTGATTCGGGTAACCCAAGGGGTTCAACTCAACGATATTCCTAATAAGAGCAACCGCTATTTGGACCTGGTATTTTCAACACTTCCTCCTTCCTCTGTTTCTGTCATCGAAACTGAGCCTTTAGGTAGAGTGGACCGTCATCATCTGGCATATTGTGTCGAAATTTCTGATCTAAAAAATTGTAAACCAATTAGACCTCACCACAAGAAACGTTATAATTTCAATAAATGCAACTATCTTAGCCTAAAGGCAGACATAGGGTGCGTCGATTGGGTAGATATGCTGTCGTCTGAGGATGTCAATGAATGCGTCGATACATTTTACTCCAAAATCAATGAATTTATATCGGTACATACGCCTATTAGAAAAAAAAATGGTTGCCTGTAAAGTCGGTTTTACGGGCGAAGATTTTACGTGACAACGTCTTTTTCTCGGTAGAATATTTATTGATATGAATATAATTAAATTGCACAATAGGAACAAGGAATTGAATGAAAATAAGAATTGCGGCAGACCGATCATAGTTGAGTGGGAGAGAGACGCAAGGCATTCGGCGGGCCTCTCTCTCGTTCGGTGACTCATCGTAACGTTACCGAGCGTTACACTTTTTCATAAGTGACTCCCAGCCGCAACCTAATTTAAGACGTTGTCACGTCAAAATACCTCTAATAAATACCCCGGGTGGTATAGTCAAGGACTGATACGCTGCATGAAGGAGAAAAATAAGTATCATAGACGTTACAAAAAATTTCACAACCCTAGGGATTATGACAGTTTCTCTATGCTTCGCGCTCGATGTAAGGCACTTATCGTGAAATTCCATGGAACGTTTTTGTCGTCGATTGAGGAATCTTTACAGGACGACCCTAAGGTTTTCTGGCGCTATGTAAATGGCAGGAAGGCTAGAGTCATGATTCCCCACACAATGACTTATGATGGCAAAACATCATCCGATGGACAGGGCATTTCTGAGCTTTTTTCGGAGTACTTTGGATCGGTGTTTGATAGGACTCCGTCAAATTTGCCGAATCCGATTGATTCTCCACCTTCCACTTTTAACTTCGCTCTGCATAACTTTGAGTTTACAAAAAAGGATGTAGCGCTCAAAATGGAATGTCTGGATGCACGGAAAGGTCCAGGACCAGACGGTATCCCACCTAAATTTTTGAAATGTTGCGCGAATGAACTTTCGTTACCACTGTCTATGTTATTTAATAAAGCGGTTGCATCTGGGGTGTTTCACACTCGTTGGAAGATGGCCAGTATTATCTCAATTTATAAATCCGGTGATAGGTCATCATGTTCAAACTATCGACCTATAAGTATCCTTTCCTGCATTGCTAAGCTCTTTGAAAAGTTAGTATATGGACCCCTCTACGACCATCTGAGCAGCTACATATCCGATAGAGAGCACGGATTCGTTAGAAAAAGGTCAACTTTAAACAATCTTTTGGAGTTTAAAAACTATTTATGTCATGTGTTTGCTTCTGGAGGGCAAGTTGATGCTGTCTATCTTGATTTTAGCAAAGCATTCGATCAGGTTGATCACTCTCTGCTCTGTCATAAGCTTTCCTATTACGGTGTTCATGGTTGTCTGTTGAGATGGATTATATCTTACATGAGTAATAGAACTCAACTAGTTACTGTAAAGGGTTACACTTCCTCTCTCATATCTGTACCTTCCGGAGTTCCACAGGGCTCACATCTTGGGCCACTTCTATTTGTAATTTTTATAAACGATTTGGTTGATCGTCTGACATGTCCATCTCTCCTCTATGCCGACGATTTGAAAATTTACACGGATATCAGTGATATGACACAAAGCGCTGCGCTTCAAAACGATCTGATGATTATTTCTGACTGGTGTTCTTACAACAAAATGAATATTAACGCAAGCAAAAGCTGTGTCATTTCTTTTACCAGGAAAAAGAACCGAGTAGCTCAGCAGTATTTTATTCAGGACAAGATACTAGGCAGAAAGGAGATTGTTAAGGATTTGGGTGTTTCATTTGATGATCAATTAACCTTCAGGTCCCATTCTGATCATATTCTGAAAAAGAGTTACAAACTATTGGGTTTTATAATGCGTACAACCAAGGTTTTTCGAAAGCCCCATAGTATCTTGTGCCTGTATTTTAGCTTGGTTAGAAGTGTTTTAGAGTATTGTTGTCCGATTTGGTCCCCATATTATGGTGTCCATTTTGACAGCATCGAGAGAGTGCAGAGGAAGTGCTTAAGGTTTATTTCACGTAAATTCAATTATGGACGTTCGCTCAGAGACTACAGGGAGAGGCTTTTAAAGTTTGACCTGATACCTTTGCAGACTCGTCGTAAAAGATATGACTTGCTTTGTCTTCACAAGATAGTGCATTCAGCTACTGATGCCCCGGATTTGCTCTCTTCCCTCAACTTTAATACTCGGCATAGATCGCGTCACCCAAACATTTTTGCAATACAAGTGTATAAGAACAACACCTCCTTTTTCAATCCCATGGTCAGAATGTGCAGAACGTACAATGATGTCGTCCGTAGTGGCGGATGCGTGGATGTATTCATTAACAGATTTTCCCAGTACAAAAGAGCAGTATCTGAATTTCTTATAACCGAGCAGTCCTCGACTGTACACAAATAATGTATGATATTAAGAACACCCATTGTATAATTAAAATATAGTCAGTAATCAAATTTGTTTAACCCTCGTTGTAGATGTAAAGTTAAATCATGATGTGTATGCTATTTAAGGATTACGGTCTAGTTATGATAAGTTTATATATATTCTTGGTTGTGTAATGGCTGTGATCTGTTTGCATACCTAATATAAATAAATAAATAAATAATCCGGGTGGCTGCTCTTCCCACTGAGCCATATCCTATCAAGACCATTAACAGACCTAGCTAATTTGTGTTCCTATCTTTATGTTATATGCTAAAAATAAAAATTAACTTACGACCAACAAGTCTAGTTAAACGGTTGATACGTAATGATACATACTGTAATATACTTACGTATGGTAATGACAGCCCCGACGGTCTCCATTAGCAGAAATACATCCGACTGATAAGAATGCATCGCATGTTTCAGCATTAGGTTGCCAGCTAAGGAGCCAATCTGTAAACACGCAATGTATACGAAGGACAGCAGATTAACCTTTACAAAACCTTTGCAAAATAGGTCCTACGTTGGCAGCATAAAATGGGCACCTTATGAGTAAATAAAGCTCTTAAATGAAACAAAACACTGCAATTAGGTGTAGGTAGGATGAATTTTTTATCGCCGTTCGTTTAGAGCTCTGGTAAAGTAAGCCAATCCTAGCAATGCCCTTAATATTGTTTGTGTCTTGTCAAACATCTATTTAATCAGCAGACATTTCTATTGGTGTAGAAATCAAACCCTTGACCTAACTTTTCATCTCAAACCTCTCACACACAACTGAAACACACTTGATTCAAATACACACCTTCCTCACAGGAATATGAGCAACGAGATCCAGATGCTTAGCAAAACCTTCCAGGTAAGAAAATTCACCCCACGCCTTAGCAGCGCTTTTGAATATTCCAATACAGTCCTCTAAGGAGATGTTGGCTCCCAGAACCAAATTCTGACCAAAACTGTACTGTTTCAGTGACTTTACACTGCTTATGTCTATGAGAGTTTGAGGATACTCCAAATATTCGTAAACACCTAAAGAAAGAAAGAACAGGTAAGATTTTATAATGAGAGAAGTTATATTAATAAGTAAGGTGGGTAACCATACCTTTGGCAGTGTTGCCATCAATAAGCATATAAGAATCGACACCATATTTCTCAAGTATTATAAAGATCTCCTCTTCATAGTACACTTTAAAGAATCTATTGTTGTTATTCGTTATTTGTATGGTTTTCTCCGTTCCTAGTTTAGGGATTTCATCAACCACACTCCAGTCGCTGTCAAGGCTTTTGACTGAGCATTTTCTGTCACAGGGTGCTTTTGTTTTAGAACATATGTTGAGCTCCTCAATGTCCCTGACTTTCTGGCAGAGTTCAGGACTGGCGTCTACTGCGAAAGACTTTATGGTGTCCAAGATCGGTCGGAAGCCTGTACAGCGACACGTGTTACTGCCAAACGATCGCTCCATTTCCGCCATCGTGAGGTTTTTATCTTGTAAGCTACAAAAAATGAAATTTACAAGACGTCAGGCACTTTAAAAACTTATCTATCCATTCATAAAAACTTAATCTGTCTAACAATGCTCTTGTACACTTTTATTGCAGTCCACATTTGCGAGGGTGACTGTGCAGATCATTGAAGATACCTTACCCTTGAACAGAATTTCATTAGGGTATTTCTTGAAAAATGTACAAACATGAAATTAGTGTTGTAGTGCAGTCATTGAAGCATTATTGCTCCGAATTTTTTTACTGTGAACCGAATTGCATACAATTTTGGAATTAGGTTCATCTTACCCTTAACTTCAAAAGTAAAAATGATTTGAACTCCGCAACCACCCTGGGGGTGGTTGCCACCCCTTCTCGGGGGTGAATTTTTTTTGGAAAATAACCTCGGATATCGATAGAAGGCCTAATTTTAAGCAAAAAATCATCTCTAAAGTCCAATATATATCATATATAAAATCCAATACTTTTCAAGTTATTGGCAATTTTTTCACGTTTTTCATCGGTTTTTTGCAAATATCTCCAAAAATATACGTTTTATCGAAAATTTTACGAAGAACAAAATTGTAGCAGGTAAAACAATGAACTATTTCGTTTTTTATAAAGTATTCTAAGTGCAATATTAAGCTAGATATTAAAGATCAAAGCCGTTTTTTATTTTGTCTGAAATTTAATCGATGTGGTCAATGCCATTTAGCGGCGAGCAGATGCATTTTATGCATTCTAATACAAAAGGGTTTTGTAGTGCTTGAAATAAGCTTTAAAATGAGCACTATTAAAAGTCTTTTGCACGTAAAATAAGTGAGCTGTATTGCAAATAAGGGGAGCATCTAATGTTTTTTCTTTTAAATCAATGGGTTTCATAAGTGCCATTTCCACCAAAATTAAAATTAATCGTATTCCGCCTAGAATTAACTTTATTATGAAGAGTTTGATGGATAGTATCAGTTTGGCTGCTTCAGGACACATATTTTTCAAAAAAGTCACGATTAAAAAAAAAAAAATCAAATTTTTAAAAAACTCACTTTTTTTCATAATATCTCAAAAATGACGACAGATACGTATAAAAGTGTACGGATTAAAAATTTAGGTATTTTTCTGACAAACAATTTGGTTTTTTTGTTTTTTCTGTCAAACAAAAATTGACGGAGATATGATTGTTTAAAGAGCGCGTGGCAGCGCAATCACAGCCTCTCTTAAGCCCTTTAACCCTTCACCGTTTTAGAAAAAGGTTTTTTACTATATATTGCAATAAAGGATGTTGTAGCTCTCTTAATTACCTTTACAATGGTTTTTTATAAATTGTGATAGCATGAAAATTGAAGGAGTTGTGGTCCAAAAACTTATCATATTTTTATCTACTTAGTAACTGAAAATTTCGGAGTGTGAATATTTGGAGCAATGTGAAAGTACGCAGTATAATAGAGACTCACAACTATTGTAATGTGTATATATATATAACAATTTTAATTAACAATTTTTTTATTTTTTTTTAACAATTTTTTATCAAGGGGTAGTTTTCAAGGGTTGAAAGGGGGTTAAAAATTTGATAATTATTATAGAGAATATAAAATATTACTTACTCTATACTTACATCTTTTTATGTCATACCAAAGTATTTTTTTGTAATTTTTTCAATTTAGGGGTTGTTTGCAAGGGTTGTAAGATTTTCAAGGGGTTGAAAATGATTTTAATATGAGGTAATTATGTTAGAAAATACTTTACAATTTCACCACTTACTATTAGACATGTTTTCTAGCGATAAAATGGCTCAATGTCAATTTTTCCATTAAGGGGTTGTTTACACCCCTTAAAAATAATAGGCGGAGTTCAGATCATTTTCACTTTTGAAGTTAAGGGTAAGATGAGCCTAATTCCAAAATTTCATGCAAATCGGTTCACAGTTAAAAAATTCGGAGGTAAGACCGTATTTTTCGCTTCAATGACTGCACTATTGCCCAAATGCAAGAACAAGACGAGACTTAGCCAGTCTTGGTCTTGGTCTTGCGCCAATACACCTGGTCTTGGTGTTGGTCTTGGTATTGCGCTCTCAGTCTTGGTCTTGGTCTTGCAGCAAGAGTCTCGCTAGTCTCGCAATTACCTTTATGCCTATTGCTATTTATTAAACGTTCATTTATATCTTATAACAACGTAACAGAGTAGGTACCTTTGAGCTTAAATTAACATAACCATAGTAAAGACCAACCACATTAATAAATGTCTACACATTTAATGAGAAATTCGAAAAATTATCTGCCACCGGGTGGGGTTTGAACCCACGACCTAAGCGATCCGTGCCGATGCTCTAACCAACTGAGCTATCTACCATGACCTACGGGAGTCATTCTGTTCCATAATAAACGTTTACATTTAATTAGCTTACATGTGTTAAAAGATGGTTAAAACAGATAATAAAACCAATTAATGACATTAACTTTACTTTTAACTTAACTTTAAAAATTTTAGGAACATTATACATTATACAGAAGCTAAGAAAAAAATATTGACGTGTATGTTTGAACCCCCTTGAATGTCTAGAAAGAGATAGATAGACAGCCAAAGCCTCACCTTATATGCAATGTAATAAAATAGTTACACAATTTATACAATTTACCATTTATTTAAATAAAAAATAAAATACTATACAAATTAAATAACAGAACAGTATTTATTGAATTAAACATTCATTTAAATAGAAATACAACACACATCAAATTACAGAACAGTACACAATAGCTTTGACATTAATATTACTTTAAATTAATTCTTTTGACCACGAATTAATACAAAGTAACCATCTGGCTGACTCATCACTCAGCCTATTTCTATGTTTTCTAATTACTAATGACGCTTCAGAAAATAATCTCTCAGCAGATACTGAAGTGCAGGTAATGAATGAAAATCACGGGCAATCTTCGATAAAGTCGGATATTCTGTCTCATGTGTCCTATACCACTCTAAAATGTCTTCCGAGCTGGCTGCTCTGGGTTTACTTAGGTACTCCTCCAACTCGTACACATCTAAGCCTTGAAGACAAGATCCAGATCCAAATGACGTTGAGGGACGTGCATACAGTTTCTCAAAGTCTATTACGTCTTCATGTTCATCTTAATCAGTCCAATTTTCCAATTTTTTTAAAAATATTTTTTGGAGTCCCTAAGCGTATACCCGAACTTCAATACTCCCTGAAACGACACTTAGTCCTAACTGCAAGACGCAAGAGTCTCGCAGGATTAGTCTTGTTCTTGCTCAAATCTTGCACGGTCAGTCTTGGTCTTGGTCTTGCTACAATTAGGCCGTCTTGTTCTCGGTCTTGGTCTTGCGGAAATGCAAGAACAAGACCAAGACTGCAAGACCAAGATCGATTTTGGGCAACACTACATGAAATGTACTTATGTAGGTACGTTATTTCAAAGCAATAAGCTTGAAAAATCAAATGACGTCAATCTAATGCCAATCCGTCAAAGTAGGATTTGAGAGTCAGTGCCTTTACCATGAGTATGTCATTTTAATTTACATTATTATTCACTAGAGGCGCTGTTTCAAAATCCTATACAAAAAACGTAACCACTGACGCTAACAGGAATACTGGTTCCTGTATACGAGGGGCATGCCAAAAGAAGTTAGATACTCTTTACTCATTTGATTGACACTGGCAAGTTATACACCATCCTAAAGGCTGGTTGTTCATTGATATATTTGAAAATAGAACACACATTTTATTTTTTATTTTCATTTTTCCGAGATTCTGGCGGGAATTTGCTTGCAGCAATGGAGCTCAGTCGACGTGATTATCGCGCTGTGTTTTATTATGACTATAAAAAAGGTCAGGAATGTTTTGAACTTTTGGCTACTACTTTTGGTACGCTTGTTTACGAGCAACAGACGAAACATGGCTATATAACTATGATCCCGAAACAAAGCGACAGTATGGTGTTTTGAAGATGTACCAACTCCAACGAAATGTCGCCTTGCACGAAGCACACAGAAACAAATGGTCGCCGCGTTTTTTTGCGAAACGGGCCATATTGCTACTGTAGTGCTAGAGGATGAAATAACGTTGAACTCTGAATGGTATGTGACAACTTGTGCTCCAACAGTAATATCAGCTTGGTGTGACAAGCGACCGAAGTCAGGAATCCGGGACCTTCTCTGTCACTACGACAATGCGGCGCCGCGCACGTCTGCCAAAACACTTGACTTTTTCAACTCAAAAAATGTGTCAATCCTTCCTTACCCACGATATTCCCCTGACCTAGCGCCTTGTGATTTCTACCTGTTTCCAAAAATTACAGAAAATCTAAAGGGGAAGAAGAGGTTTGAAAGCAAAGAAGATGCACTGGCTGCCTATAATTTCGAGATTTCTGAGGTGTCTAAAGAAGAGTGGTCACAGGTATTTTCCAATTGGTTCAAACGTATGGAAAAGTGTATACGTGCTCAGGGTGAATACTTCGAAAAGATCGATACTTGTAATAAATAATACATTTTATAATTTTTGAGGATCTAATTTCTTTTCTTGGCATGCCCGTCGTATCTACCATGAATTTCTGTCACGTCATATATGATGACTTTAGAAATTTACATGCCATTTTCGGTTCCATTCGAAATCTCTAAGGGCACTCTACCGAAATCTCATACAAAAAACAATGCGGACAACGCGGATGCTAGCGGCTGTCATTGGTGTAAACTCATGGCAGACATAGCTACTGCTGGCCCCCGACTCCCGTTAGTCGAACACTTAGATAAGTAAATTTTTACTCGTGAAAAAAACATACTTAACAGTCAAAATTGGTGTTGATTTTTTGGTATTCCAGTAACCATATTTAAATGTACAAAATACTTGAAAACCATTAATAACTTAGGTACTTGTTTTTGTGTACATCTTACCCTTCTAAAGTAATACGAAACTTCGTAATTTTGTACCGGGAGTAGGGTCCCTGATTAATTTTCCATGCATGAGGCACGGATTAAATTTTTTCGTGGTATTAGGGAGAATAAAACTTTCTACTTTCTGAGGTAAAATCCTACTACTACCTTGATTATGATTGACATATAAAACAGTAAATAGCATTTTGTTGATTGACTTTGAATGATTCGAAAAAATGTGGTTATCTTGCCTGTACAAGTGCATGGCCCAGCCAGGGGTGCAGTACCCGCACTGCGTGGCGTTGAACGCCGTGATCCTCTTCTGGATGTCGCTGTAGCCGTGGCGCCGGTCGCCCAGACCCTCCACCGTGGTGATGTCCCATCCGTGGCAGGAGAACACCAGCACCAAACACTGACGTGAAAAAAACAAAAGATAACAAGCATGGCAATGCCACAACTTTAGCTTAGAATTCTACTTTAATGTACCTCCCGTCACGTCAAAAGAACGTTAGAGAGGATGGTTCAGCGCACTATAGTATGGACGGGAGGTTTTCATACCATTAATTTGGTCTTAACTCACTCACCATCCAGGTATCTTGGAAAAAATGCTACGAGTATATCGCGTCCAGGGGAGGATAACGCTGTCAATCAAATGTAAAGGGCACCCGCGCCATAACTGTCTTCTAAAGAATTCGTTCTACACATTCAAAATTTTCCTCATGTTCGTAATTGTTCTTATGTAGTCAGTTATCGATTAGCTTGTAAATGGCTCGTGAATAAAACACCAAAACTTACAGAATTAACAGAGAACAGCTCGACGCGTCCACTTGGCTGCCTGCGGGCGCGCACGGCCACGACACACGCGCCGCAGCCACCCTCGTGGCACATGGCCTTAGTGCCGGGCAGCGCCAGCGAATACCGTAGGTAAGCATTCAAGGAGGTTTCACTGGGGATCGACCCGTCCACTGGAAGGTAAGGCTGGTCGTTAAATGATTCATGACGACACGATTGGCGTAGTGTGCGCTATAGCACGGTTTCTCGGTTTGACTTATGCAGCGTCTCCGGTTCGATTCCCGGTCGAGTCAATCCAGGAAGCGATATTTTCTAAATTGGCTCGGTTCTGGGAGTGCTGGAAGATGCCCCTGGCTTAATTTCTTGTCTGGTACCTATCCAGAGATATTTATCCCTGCTTAGAAACCATGACAGACAAGTGGGGGTCTGGCGCATTTTTATTTATATTTATGTAAGAATCATCATGAAACACCGTTTCTCAAGGCACTGTGAAGGTACTACTGCTGTTTCAGAAAAATACTTAATTATTTGTTTACTGATTTCAAAAAACGTTTTCAATTGATCTTAACAGTAGATATGGAAACCGGTAAATTATTTTTAGGTTTTTATTTTTACAATGGGTTTGCGTTTGGCCTAAGTCCCCTGGTGGTATGCAATGGCGAGGCCGATGGTGGCACACGCTTACCCAGAAAATGCTTATGCATTCTGGTCATGTACACATCAAGGTTGTAAGCATCCGGAGACACAGACGCAGTAGTACGACACTTAAGTTTCTAGCAACCAAATGTTGTCTATGAATAAAGCAATGTATCGTTTGGTGGTGCCATCTGGTTCGACGACAGTTTGGCAAAAAAACTCATATAACATGTGTATTAAGTTATATAATAAGTTGCCGGAGGCTCTAAAAGCCTTGCCTTCTAAACAATTTAAATGTGCCTTATTCAAGCTGTTGACTAAAAAATGTTATTATAGTGTTAATGAATTGATTGATAGTAAAATTTAAATTTAATAATTATGTAATTAATTGAAACAATTTAATCCTAATCTCTTTATTTAATTCATGTTTGATTTTAAGTGCCTGTCTCTCAAGTATTGCATGCCAATTGTTGTTGGTTAAATGTGAGAAACCAATGTAATGTAAGTAATACCTATATGTACCACATTTACTGCAATAAATAAATTATTATTATTGTTATTATTATTATAGCAAGGACATCTGGAATTGTATTCTTTAAGTATGCTATGAAGCCTTTATGGCGCCCTGTCATAGCCGGAGCGCCATCCGTAGCAACTGATATAATATTTTTCAAAGGAATCTCTTTCTCTTCACAAAACTTTTCCAATGTATTGAATATGGTTTCGCCTTTTGTATCTGTCTCCAAATTTCTGGCAAACAATAGTTCTTCACGTATTTTCTCATCTTAAATAAACCTCACGTAAGATAGCAACAACGCTTCATTAGTTGGTAAAGTGGACTCATCGAGCTGAATTGAGAATTAACTAGTCCTCAGATGATTGCACAATGATTCTTCAATGTTTTCAGCCATTTCATCAATTCGTCTTTGCACAGAATCATTTTTCGGATAATATCTGCGGCCGGTTTATGAAGCACAGTAGTTATTACTTCCTTTATTGCTGGCAAAGTTAACTCTTCTCCGATGTTGTGTGGTTTGCCTTTTTGAGCAATTAACAAAGAGATATTGTACGAAGCTCGAAGTCCGTCGTCATCTTGCTTAGCAGCCGCCGAAAATAGTTTTGATAATATGCTACATTCTTTTCTGTCTTATCTGGATGCATTTTATTCAAATGATCTTGCAGTCTTGAAGGCTTCATTGCTTCGTTCGAAAATGTTTTTAGACATAGAAGACACAAAGGCTACGACGGGTTTGTGGGATTTTCAATAAATCCGAATTTAATATATTCCGCAGAGTATTGCCGTCTCTTCTTTTTTACTTCCGACATTGTTTTGTTTTAAGAAATACGTAAGTGTTGAAATCAAGTACTGCTTATCTATTATGCGCGAAACCGCAAATGAAAATAAAATAAATTTACGTCGCTTATATAGGATTGCATAAGCAGCACGCACCAACAGGAATAAGACAACAGACAGAAAAGATGCAGCAAACTGCTGAGTGCGGATTACTGGGAAGGCAATCATATGGGGGGTGGAAGCCTTTTCGGCGTCTAGTGGTCCGGTGGTAGAAAGTAGAGTGTTGTATCATGTTATGTAGTTCCTGCGCAACCTCCGAAATAGAACTTATAAAATACCGCTAGACAGTCGACTTTACGCCGATGCTCCAAACTCTAGAGTTTGGTTCCAACGAGCGTATCGTCGCCTATGAGTCTCCGGCTCTTCGGTTCACTGAGTCCAATGCATCCAGCTGGTATTCAGCAGAGCCATCCTACAGGTGGCAGCAGTACCTACTCCATACACGACTGAACTTGTGTGGAGTACTGCTGAGGTGTGATGTATAGCGATGCCAAGTTTTTGGCAGCGGTTTTTGCTTTGGACTCAATAAATAATAAATCTAAATAAATATGCGCCAGGCAACACACCACTCGTCATGGTCTCGAAGTAAGGATAAATATCCTTGTGTTACGAGGTACCAGACAAGTACTTAAGCCAGGGGAGTCTCCCAGCACATCCAGACCCCAGCCAATTTAGAAAAGATCGTTTCCTGAATTGACCCGACCGGGAATCGAACCCTGGACACTACGGAAATCGTGGCGAGAACTCGTGCTCCAGCGCACCACGCCAATCGTGTCGTCATAATACCTAATAATAACTCAATAATTTTATTCTTTGGATTATGAATTTTGCAAGTAGCAAATTGCTACTTCAGTGATAAGATTATCTGACCCCAAACTGAGCAGAGCTTGTACTATGGGTTTCCAAGACTGATAAACTTAAATATTTGTAAAAAATACATAAAATAGGTACACCTACACAAATGTTCGTTACATGAATGTTTTTCATTGGTTGACGCTAATAGAAGGGTCGTTATTATTGCGCCAACAGGCCAATTTTAATAACAATGTAAATGTTAATTGACTCTGAATATGATTATTTTCAATTAACATATGAATATTTAGGTCATTCTCACGACAAGGTGTTCGTTGTATAATTCCCGTCACGATTTTTGTTTCTCATGATATTCTTTAAACCGACCATTAAATTTGGAATAGACTGATGCTGTTCAATAAGTTTGTTGATATCAGGTTCCAATTTACTCAAAAACAGCCGCAAGTCGCCACGTTCGGTAACACGCAAACGATTTCTCTTTTCAGTAAGCAGCGTTGCCACAGCACTAAATCCACGTTCACACAATTAGGACGATGGGAATGCTATCAAAAATCGTTGAACAATTGACCACAATCCAGGGTACAATTGCGGGATCGGTTTTTGTAGCCAAAATTCTTGATATCCATTTTTGAACTTGATTTTTATTTCTTCGTTTGTTGTCAATTCTATAAGTTCTTTTTCCAGCTGAGGTGACATTGCTGTGTTGACATTTGAAAACGGATCCAACACCCAGTCTGGTAAAATGTCCTGGTATCGTTCGGTGAAGTCAATGTGGAGGTTTTCCAAATGTTGGCAGTAGGCAAACAAGTCGTCGTTACTGCAGTATACTGATAAATTCGGAAAATTGTGAAACTCACGTCTGCCCATATTATTTTTGTGCAGAAGCAGTTTGGCTGCGAAAGCAGCAACGACATTTTTTGTTTTAATTAAATTTAGTTCATCGCCTTGCAGTTGGAGGTTCATGTCGTTGAACATTTTATACAGGTCTGTCATGTAAGCTATATCATTCTTTGATGTTATGAGCTTGTTGCGCAGTTCTGTATCTTTAGTTTCCAAGAACTCTATCATAGAGTCAAACAGGTTGTAAAATTGAATCAGACAATTGCCTCTTGACAGCCAACGAACTTCAGTATGAAGCAACAAACGGTTGAAATCTTCGTCATTAGTAACACAAAGCTGATGAAATAATCTATCATTCAAAGAGCTGCTACGGATTTTATTGACTGCTTTGATGACATATGGTAGTGATTGAAATAGTCGTTCACTTAAGTTTTTAGCAACCAAATGTTGTCTATGAATAACGCAATGTATAGCAAGGACATCTGGAATTTTATTCTTTAAGTATGCTATGAAGCCTTTATGGCGCCCTGTCATAGCCGGAGCGCCATCCGTAGCAACTGATATAATATTTTTCAAAGGAATCTCTTTCTCTTCACAAAACTTTTCCAATGTATTGAATATGGTTTCGCCTTTTGTATCTGTCTCCAAATTTCTGGCAAACAATAGTTCTTCACGTATTCTCTCATCTTAAATAAACCTCACGTAAGATAGCAACAACGCTTCATTAGTTGGTAAAGTGGACTCATCGAGCTGAATTGAGAATTGACTAGTCCTCAGATGATTGCACAATGATTCTTCAACGTTTTCAGCCATTTCATCAATTCGTCTTTGCACAGAATCATTTTTCGGATAATATCTGCGGCCGATTTATGAAGCACAGTAGTTATTACTTCCTTTATTGCTGGCAAAGTTAACTCTTCTCCGATGTTGTGTGGTTTGCCTTTTTGAGCAATTAACAAAGAGATATTGTACGAAGCTCGAAGTCCGTCGTCATCTTGCTTAGCAGCCGCCGAAAATAGTTTTGATACACTTGGCTGAGTATTATGCTTCTTCTCTAGGTCTTGACATTAGAAGTACGTGACAATGATCAAACTCAGCCATAGGCACTTGGCTGTTATGTTTACGATTCGTTTGTAAAGCAACAACAACAAAACGTGGTTTCTCTATTTGCGAAGAAGTTTTTATAGACCAAGTGAGCTTACGTGTTTTAGGTAGTAAAGGGTATTCATATAGATCCCAATTACGAAACGCTAATGGTATAGCTCGATCTTTCTCTAAATGTTTCAATAAGTTTATTCTTTCTCGATCTGATACTTTTATATGCGGAACTCGCCAAATAATTTTATTTATTATGATATCGTCTACAACTTCACCTGCATTTAACTTGATTGTATTAAGATTTGTGTTACTTCTCAGTAACACTAACTTATGTTTACAGTTCATGATAATCTTATCATAGTCTTCGGTAAAACCTAGTATCTTGTTTAACGGTATGGAAGCGGAAAACGCTCCACCACTAGCATTGTTTGTTCCCGCAGTTGACCAACCCCAAACTCGAGAACATTTGGATTCATTTTCATTTAAAGATAGATAAGATTTAATTGTTGTAGTAACACCTGCATTCCTAATTTTATCTATTTCTACTCCATTCAGTTCATATCTTATGTCTTGGAAGATAAATAATGCAGGATTGTACCGGAATGTAAATAGCTCATGAAAATAAGGAATTAACAAATGCCACAGGCGGCTGCCCGACTCACCCGTTTTGGAAGTCTTCGTTGTGGCCAGGGCCCTGGCAATGTCTGCTGGTTCTTCGAAAGGCCTTCCTTCAGGCCTCTTGTGCGTAAATATTTCTTTGGTTTTGGGTAAGTGCAGCGGAGGCACACCGTTGGGCGCGAAGTGCAACGAGTAAGTAAGTTTTTTACGCCGCGAGAGGGCGCAGATTTGACATTAGGTTTTTTTTTTCTTTTTAAAGTGATCGAGCTTTGGCCTGTTAGCATTGAGTATGATTTTTTACTAATGGAATAAATATTGTTTGTGCTAAACATTTTGGTACATAACCGACAACGAGTAACTATACGGAACATGCCGCCGACCTTAAAATAACGTAGGTACTAGTATTTTAAATGAAATACACTAAGACTAACTTATATCTAAAATAACATCCACCCAAGCTTTATTCTATGGGTAGAGGACAGACCTTGACAACAGGTCGTTTTACAATGTGGTCACCCATGCGTAGTGTAACTACTCGGGTGATACCGTCCACACCAGGGTGGAGCTCAAGCACACGCGCAAGACGCCACTGTAGAGGGGGCAACGAGTTGTCCACTAGCACTACCACTGTTCCCTCTTTAATAGGTGTGTGAGGTGTGTCGCGAAACCACTTACTTGTCTGGGAGAGTTGGTGAAGGTATTCTGAGCACCAACGCTTCCAAAAATGCTGCTGAATGACAGCTTGTTGAATAACTTGCCAACGAACAAGGCGTGACGGATTGTCAATGTTAAAATCATATTCTGGTAAAGATTCAATGGTTCCCCGATGAGGAAATGACCAGGTGTTAGAGGTAACGGATCGCAGGGATATTTACTATGCGTTGTAATAGGTCGCGAATTTAAAATTGCCTCGATTTGGCATAAAAGGGTATTAAATTCATCGTAGTTGAGAGTTAAGTTACCAGCTACGCGGTAGAGATGAGTTTTCATACTCTTTACACCGGTTTCAAAGATTCCACCGAAATGACTAGCATAAGGCGGATTGAAATGCCATGTTATAGAAAACTGGTTAATCTTACTGTTGAGCTCCTTTTGATTGTCATCATTTTGTAAAAAATCACAAAGCTCTCTCAGATAACGATCGCATCCGACGAAATTACGACCACAGTCTGAATAAATGTCACTACAAAGGCCCCGTCTAGACACGAAGCGTCGAAGGGCGTTAAGAAATGAATCAGTTGATAAATCAGGAACTAGTTCCAAATGTATGGCCTTGGTGGACATGCATACGAAGACACATACATAGGATTTGAAAATTCTAGCGTTCCGTTGAGGACCTGACTTAAGATTGAAGTGTCCGGCAAAGTCAACCGCAACATGTAAAAATGGGCGAAGAGCTCGTACTCTTGCAGCCGGAAGTGGAGCCATTGCAGGCTGCGGAGCGACAGGACGCGTGCGGAAACAACGGACACACCGTCGAGTGCGCATTCGGATTGCACTACGGGCGGATATAATCCAGTACGATTGAGAAATAATGTTTTGTAAGGTCTGGGGACCTACATGTAAATGAATCACATGATAATGATCGATTAAAAGAGTTGTAAACGCATGGCGTTTAGGTAAAAGAATAGGATGTCTGGCATCGTACGAGAGAAAGGAACGTTGTATTCTGCCGCCGACCCTGACAGGTCCGGCATCATCTATAAAGGGTTTGAGCCTTTGAAGGCGATTAGAACAATTTTCACTGTCTTTGATGCGCGCTATATCATCAGAAAATTCATGTTGTTGAACAAGAAATATAATTTTTTGAAGAGTAGCCTTATGGCAGTGGACTGTATTTAAATTTTGATTTCTGGGAATTTCACGACATTTTTGAATAAAACGCAAGATCAAATTAAACACTCGTACCAGTTTGGGAAGTGTTGGAAATCGCTCAGCGAGATCAGAAATAAAATCCGTTTTGTCAGAAGTTGCCAAAACGTGCTTCCGCCGCTCTTCGTCGGTTTTTAAATCAATGGTTGAAACTGACCAATCACCTTCTGGCTGCAAAAGCCAAGTAGGGCCGTGAAACCAAAAGGATTGGTCCAATTGAGAAGGTAGGATACCCCTGGATGCGACATCGGCAGGGTTGTCTTCCGAGCGCACGTGACGCCAATGTGCGGCGGGAACACGCGCAGTTGTCTCGGTTATACGATTAGATACGTAAGTACGCCATTCATGGGGTGGAGATCGAAGCCAAGCTAAAGTGATCGAAGAATCACTCCAAGCATAGACATCGTTAATTGAAACGATTTCACCATACGTGTGAAGAATCTTTTCTATAAGCTTGGAAAGCAGTTGAGCTCCGCAGAGTTCCAAGCGTGGAAGACTGACGCGACGCAGTGGCGCCAGTTTAGTTTTATAAATGATTAAATTCACTTGTGTGTTACCACTAGAGTTAGTAACTCGGAGGTACACGCATGCAGCAAATGCTTTTTCAGAGGCATCTGAGAAGCCCTGTATTTGTACTTTCACATTAACAGGAAGTATGTGTCGAGGAATTGTAATATTTTGTAAAAGGTGAAGTTCAGATACAAAACCAGTCCATAATTTACTTACAAATGCCCTGCGGCGGAATATCATCCCATGCTGTGCCAGCAACCCAAAGAAGTTGAATCAAATGCTTGGCAAACAATATAATAGGGCTTAGAAATCCCATCGGATCGTAGATTTTAGTGACTTCCGACAGCATTACACGTTTAGTGCACGTTTGCGCCGGCGATTCAACCTGATACGAAAAGCTATCTAACTTGGGATTCCACTTGAGGCCTAGCACCTTTATGGAAGAGTCAGAGTCAAGTGCTGACAAAATATGAGCATCGTCTTGATTTTCATCATTATTTCTGATGAATGAAAGAAATTCAGCGCTGTTGCTTGTCCATTTTCTGAGTTCAAATGTGCCTGCCTTGCAGATAGAAGTGAGCTCCTGTTGGAGTTTCAGAGCATTATCGAGCGTGTCTGCTCCCGATATGACGTCATCAACAAAGACCGAATTTAGAAGAACTTGCGAAGCAAGTGGAAAGGAACCAGCCTCGTCTAATGCTAACTGACGCAATGTACGAAGGGCGAGAAATGGAGAAGATGCAACGCCAAAGGTAACTGTGCACAGTCGATACTCCTGAATGAGATCCTTAGGAGAGTCTCTCCAAAGAATGCGCTGAAAATCACGATCTTGTGAACGTAAATTGATGAACCGATACATCATTTTGATATCTGCAGTGAAAACTATTTTGTTTAGTCTAAATTTTAAAAGAACTTCAGGGATATCTTTATGCAGTTTTTGGCCAATGAGGAGATTATCATTAAGTGAGCGTCCAGACGTTGTCTTGCATGACGCATCAAAAACAATACGACACTTGGTAGTGGCGGCTGCTTTCCTCACCACGCAATGATGAGGGATGTAATATGGTATGGTGCCAGAAGTAATGGGTTCTGTGACAAGTTCCATGTGACCCATCTCCAAATATTCATGGAGGCACTTGGCGTACTCTACTCGTAAAGCAGGGTCACGCTCAAGGCGCTGTTCGAGTTTGTGAAAACGCGATAAAGCAATTTCCCGGGAGGTACCTAAAAGAGGCGAATCCGCCTTGAATGGAAGAGCAACAGTGTATTTTCCCATCTGGTCACGGCTATGTGTTTCCACGAATATTTTCTCACAAAGCTGCTCCTCTTTTGTGAGTGACTTGACTTCAGGTACAGATTCAAGCTCCCAAAATTTTTGAAGCTGAATGTCAAGTTGACACGTACTAAGATTCGTATGCAGCTGGACAGGTACGTATGTGCAATTGCTCCGTTCAGCAAGTACCCAAAAATGCTATTTATAGCCACGGACGTCCCCGGAGGGCCCTTTATGTTATCAGACAGTAAAATTTGGTCAGTATAATCTGAACCAAGCAGAAGATCTACGGGACGCGCCGAGCGTAGTTCAGGGTCTGCAAGTGGTAAACTTTGTAAATGGGAAATATGCTCGAACGAACTAGGAATAGATGGGACATAAGACGTAATCTTAGGCAGAATGAGTGCTTCGATAAAAAGCTTAGGTTCGCTTTTGCCGTGGGGTCTGACCTCGCATACGACATATCCTCGCGGTTGCTCATTTTTATCGCCAATTCCCGACACTGTAGTACTTGTGCTAGAATGATGACGCAACAGACCTAGGCGCTGAACGCATGACTCAGTAATGAGTGTAGCCTGCGACCCCTGGTCTACGAGAGCGCGAACAGGACGCGGGACATAGGGAGTGTTATCCATCGGCCGTAGGTTTACAAGCGCGGTGGTAAGCAGAACCGTACATTTATTGTTATGGCCCGCCGCACTATGTGTGTACGCGGGCGAGAAAGATTCCGCCACTAAGCTGGCTTGCTTAGAGGAAGTAAATGTTTCCGCTACCAAATCTAATTTGGGGGAAAAGGTCTTCTAACACGGATAACTATCCGTGGGGGATGTATCCGCTACCGATTCGGAAAACTGAGGGAAGAAGTTGTGTTGACTCGTAAGTGCAACATTAGTTACCATACCTATACCATCATGATTTGAAGTATGATGACGTTCAGAACAAACACGACAGTTATGGTGTGATTTACAATCGTTTAGACCGTGGCCAAAAAATAAACAATTAATACAAATTTTATTTTCTTTAATGAAGCGAATACGTTCAAGAACGGTTAATTTATTAAATGGTTCACATTTATACAGTGTATGTGAAGTATCTTTACAAAAAGAACATTTAATTCGCGCACTATGATTCGTAAACAAAGTAGTGGAGCGGGGATGAGTCATCGAGCGGGCGAAGCGCGCAGGTGGCGGCGAGTGCCTCGCATCCGAGTGCGAACGCGCGAGCGAACCGCGTGCAGTAGCGGGGTCCCCTCCCGGCGAGTGCCGCGCAGCCGTCGCAGTTGCACGGCCGAGCATCGATGACGACATCACTTCCGATGTTGCGAGTTCCTTCTCCAGGAAGTCAAGAAGTTCACTCACTTTCGGTATTTCACAGGAGGACGTCAGAGAAAGCTCAAAACGTCTCCGAACGTCATGTGTAATCTTGCGTAATAAAATGTTTAAAAGAATGAAACTCCAATGAGCCACCGGTAGATCTAAAGATTTCAAAGCAGTTAAGTTTTCATGATAAATATTGAGAATATTTCGTAATGAATGTTCTAGATTACGTTCGTTCATCGGTTGAACATCTAATATTTTTTCTAAGTGTCTCGTAGCTATAATACGTTTGTTTTCGTAACGATGAATTAATACCTGCATTGCATTGTTGTAGTTAGCTTCGGTAACAGGTATAGACTTTATGAGATTATAAGGTTCACCGCGCAGCGACAATAATAAATATCGAAAACGTTCGACATCAGAAAGGGCGTCGTTATCAATAACTAAAGACTTAAACAGATCATAAAAGGCATTCCATTCCGTCAGCTGTCCTTGAAATATCGGTAATGATAGTGCAGGCAACTTTATGCGGTTTTGCTCCGTAGGCGGCTGGGAATAAGTACGGGAATCATTTGCAATGAGACTTTCTTTACGTTGTATTTATTACCTTTTGCCGATCAGACACGACCTGTATTTTGTAAAATAAATTATCAAATTGCTCACGAAAAGCCAACTGTTCCTCTTTCTGAAATTCGCCCGATTTTACTAAATATTTTTCTTTTTTAATTGAACACTAGAAAATTGCTTTTTAATCGAGTTTAATTCTTAAATGCGAGCACGAAATTCTTCTTCATCATTGGAACAATCAACCAGACGTTGCAAACTAGCAAGACATAAGTCCCTTTCGAAAGAAAGTTGTTCGAATTCCATTTTTTTAATGTATGAAATACAAATTAAACGTAAACAAAGCTTGCAATTTGAAATTAGGTTGTATATTAGTTGATATTCTAGTATAGGTAGGTAGGTAGAATAAAATAATAGTACGTAGTAGTAGTAGATAGTTGGTAAGTTCTAAAAACGTGAGTATTATGTAGTGTTAGGCTAAGGCTATGTTATTATTTCACACGTAATGTAAAATAATAAATTTAATTGTGAAAAGATTTTATTTGTAACTCTTAAAGTCAACCAAATAAAATGTTAGAGGTAAGCTGTCCAGTACGTTATACATGGAGCTGTGCTATGTGAAGCGATAAAATAGTTGGTGATAATCTTAAGACACGCAATGCCTTATTATTATGCTGAAAATGTTTAACGTGTTTGGTACGTAATACCAAAGAACACAAACAAAAAGTTGGGTCTATTACGTAATATATTTTTGCCCTATGGTACGTGGTACAATCGTAGGTGCAAGTGTATATTTGTATTAATCAATAAGTTAAATATAAACTTATGAGTAAATAAAATAGCCTTAGAATAGCTAGGAATAGCGATGGTGCAGTGGACGCGTTGACTTACTCGTGCGCGTGGTGAACGCAAACTTACCCGCGTTAGAAAAGTAAAATAAATTATTTGATGCAAATTCAATTACATCAATTAATTCGTGTAATGATTATGTTTAACGACAAGCGTATGACCTATTGTAGCTAAATAAGTTAGCGGATTGTCGCAAACAATTCGCTAAATTGGAAAAAATTGAATTTGGAATCGTCAGTATGACGGTATACGAATTTTACATTGAAATTTTACGTTTTACAAAGATAATGTTTAGCACAAAAAATACCTTTTTTTTTTAAAGAAAAGCCTTTGTAGATCCGGCTCGAAGGACCAAATATATGTACCGGAATGTAAATAGCTCATGAAAATAAGGAATTAACAAATGCCACAGGCGGCTGCCCGACTCACCCGTTTTGGAAGTCTTCGTTGTGGCCAGGGCCCTGGCAATGTCTGCTGGTTCTTCGAAAGGCCTTCCTTCAGGCCTCTTGTGCGTAAATATTTCTTTGGTTTTGGGTAAGTGCGGCGGAGGCACACCGTTGGGCGCGAAGTGCAACGAGTAAGTAAGTTTTTTACGCCGCGAGAGGGCGCAGATTTGACATTAGGTTTTTTTTCTTTTTAAAGTGATCGAGCTTTGGCCTGTTAGCATTGAGTATGATTTTTTACTAATGGAATAAATATTGTTTGTGCTAAACATTTTGGTACATAACCGACAACGAGTAACTATACGGAACAAGGATTATTAACGAAGTGTACATTTGATACTTTTTCTTTAGTGCTGCTGTTATATACATTCACTTTTCCCTCAATATATAAACTACTAAGTGAAGGTAGAACGTACAGTTCTTGTTGGTTAATAGAAAAACGTATTTCATCATTTTTATTGAAGCTTGTCACATATGGTTTGTACGAATGATACTCAAAACTTTCAATGCTGTTGTCGTACGACGTTTGTTGAGATATGTTTAAAATATTCATTTTATCAGGCCCATTTACTTAAGAAATTCTTTGTTGGCTTTAGTAAGCTTCTTTTGTAGTTTAATAGGTGTGTCTTTGTGAGATGATCTGTTAGAACTGATTTTAGGACATGATGTGGAAGGACTTTTATTGAAATTTATCATTTTTTCCTAAAATGTAAATACAATTGTACTTCTTCACCTCTCAAGTTTATCTCTTTATTTTCAGCGTCCAAGAGTTTAATATTAATCGCGCTTATTGAGCTTTGGTTAACAGAAAAATAAATTAAATTTTTAGGGATTTCGATTATTCGATACCCTGGTGGTACATTAGGCACAAATTCATAAATTATGTGACTTGCTTTCCCGTTCACAAATGAACCACTAATTACATCACACTCGAACCTCACGATGGTCGTTGATAGAATGCTGACAGGATAAGGTGATTCCATGCTTATATTTGCATTTATCGTCTCCATTCCAAAACCTAGAATTTTGCCAAGTGATTCCTTTCTATTGAAATGAACATCTGCCGAACAAAAAACATGTGTTTTCAATGTGTTGTTGTTGCAAGTTAGTTTAAATACAGTGTTCTTTATGTTACTTTTCAAGTAATCACAAATATCTTGAAGCTCGTAAGACCCTTCTGGAATTGTGACGATCTCATGTTCACCATAATTAAATTTATTGTTTCTTTTATCTTTAATAGGTATAATAGAATTAAAGGTTGAAAAATACAAAAGACCACATTCGTAGTCTCCTGGAAGTTCCAACGTAGTGGAATAGTTTGTTGTTAAGGAAGCTCCTCTCCCGGTAATAGATACAGTGAAAGACATGGTTATACTGACATTTTTATTTATTTCACGCGTTATTTAAATGATTTTTCCAATAATTCCTTAAAAACGTATACATAGATGACCGCAGTTTGTCGTGCCAAACGCTTGATATCGTAAGTAAGTATAGTTTATAGGTAAGTTAGACATATATTTCACAAATTCTTAAGGTGGTCCTAAATTTCCAAAACTATCATAATACACAACGTAATTGTTTTGCTTTACAAAGGCTACCCAATGCGTTCCAGCATTTTTGATGCTATCCAAATTAAAAATTCCACATTCTATTCTTCTGGGTTTCGAAGCTAACGTATCTTTCGTTCTAATATATCTAAATTAGTGAGTGCACGTCTAGGTAGCCCGATTAGTTTTTTGAAGGGTTCAGGTATAAACCTGCTCCTCTTTAATGGGGTTTAATATATAGTCCTTTTCCAAAAGCGACTGCTTCCATCATTCTGTTGTGTCTTTCAGATTCCTGAAGAGTCTTTTGCGCAGCTTTTGAATCATTAACAGCCTTTGCTATACCCGCTGCTCCACCAGCAAGTGCACGTAAAGCTGACAATCCCGCAAATATAGGGATAAGTGGTAATAGTCCTCCACACTTTGGGAGTGGTATATACCGTGGCAAACGTATTCCTTTTTTATTAGCAAATAGTTTCCTTGCAGCTGCATAGGCGTATTTTATAGCAGAGTGGTTATCTTTGGATTTAATTTTTTTTTAATTGGGACTGTATTTTTTTACAACTTTCTTAAATGATTTAATACCACTACCGGCTCTTATTTTTGCCTTCATCGCATTTTTAACTATCCACGAAGCTAGTTTTTCTCCTTTCCCAGCATTTTTCGATTTCAGCCTCCTTTTAGCCATATTCAAAAGTTCTAAGTCAGCTTCACGTCGAGTATTCGAGTCTTTATTAATGTAAGCAATATCGTGGTGCATGCAGGCTTCATCCAATTTGTTGACCCCACGATCACCTTTAAGTAACCGTTTCTGAAGTTTTGTTCCGGGTCCACAAAATTGATAGCCAGGCAAATGTAACTCGAACGGTAAATGGTCTATCAATTTACTAATTATACCACTACCTTCCTTCATTGATAAGTCAAAAGTGAGATCGTCGTTTATTAATTGTTAATTATATACTTACACCACTAACTCACTTTTATCTACCCAACTATTTTCTTTATCACTTAAACCTAGCCATTTTACTAAAAGCTTGTTTCCTTTTCTCTTTATAACTTTCTCGATAGGATAAAGGTCAGGAAATTGTGTCTTTTGTAATTCGTATTCATAAAATGAACCTATAATAATTTGTTTGTGTTTATCTTCTAATTGGTATGTTTGAGGATTGGTTTCTTTAACTTTTATGATGCGAAATATTTACGTAGGGGTGTAACCCTTATAAAAATCTCCTTTGTGTTTACTTATACGAACGAAATCGCCAACTCGAAAAGCTGTTCCTTTACGCATTTGCAACTGCTGTGTTTTGATAATGTTAGACTTTACTAAACCCGCATTCCAACAATTTACATCGTTCGGCCTAAATTTTGTAATGCGATGCACAGAACTGTTATATTTCTGCACAACTAAATCTAAATTTGTTTGATACCACTGATATTTTCCGCATAAACTAAACAACTTGTAAAGATGGGATTTTATGGTTCTTATTTATGGATTTATGTTATAACTTGACATTAACTGTTTAAAATAATCATTATAAAATTCTGTACCAAGATCAGTTTGTAAATTTTTAGGCTTTCGTGTTGATTCAGATAATTTAATATGCATTGCGTTAGTAACACATGATTTTGATTTTGACTTCAACGGTCTAACCCATACGTATTTGGATAAAGCATCAATTACTACTAGCACATATTTGTATCCTTTATTAAGCGTCGTATATTTTTGAAAATCCATAAGGTCAGCTTGCCATAAATCATCTAATCCTTTAATGGTCGTATGTCGACGAAAGAAATTTCTTCTCGCCGCTTTGTGTAGCTCGTTTATAGTTCGTGCAAGATCGTAAGCAAGATGCTTACTCATTATGAGTCGGTTTTGAGGTAATCATGAGATCAATTTCTTTTTGAGTGTAATACAATGAACTGATATTGTTAGTAGTTAACTTTTCTAAATTATTGAGTTTTTTTTTATGTTACTTTGAATTGTTTTCATTTCATTTTTTAGTTCTTGAATACATTTATCAACGTATTCTTTATTCACGACCTCGTCATCTTTATCAGGTATTGGTAATCCTATTAATCTTGATGATTTTAAGTCAAAGTCACCTGTATCAGACCTCACTAATGTGTCAGTAGAAATATTCGTCAATTCAGATAGTCGTAAACGCTTATGAACGTGATGACCGAATTTGTCTATATTTATTGCCGTCTTGTCGGCTTCTGTTGTCCAATGATACTGTCTAATCCTCCTGATGGAAGCTTTATATATTTCATATCTTTGATGATGCCAGCTTCATACAATTCCTCTATAATTGCATAAATTTCATTATGTACTCCAGTGTTACCAGCTGCCCATGCTGGGAGTAGTAATTTTCATCGTTCTACTAACTCATTTGGATCATTCCAGTGAACAAAATCAGTATCCTTCTTGACTTCTTTTAAAACGTTAATGCCATTTCCTTGTGCTAGACTTTCTACACTACTTGTGTGGTTTCTTGAAAACTTAAACAATGGTTTGATCACATGCATGTATTTAAATGCTTTGTTACTGTTTAACTACGTTTGTGAGCATTAGTATTCACAAGTAATAATTTATAGTTTTGTAAGTCTTCCTCTGTAATGATATCTAAATTTGGTATCTTTTTATACAACAATTCTTTTAAAAAAGTTAAAATTACGCTTTTTAAAGCGTATTGTATGTCATTGTACTCGTGCAGCTTATGGACCAACTATACTAAAAAGGCCTACAGTGCCCTACGAGTCCAATATAATAACGCCTTCAGGGCGCTGTTGCGGCTGTCACGCTTTTGTAGCGCTTCTGCGATGTTTGCGTTAGCGGGCGTAGATAGCTTTGAAGCTATCATGCGCAAAAAGAGCGCATCGCTATTGTTCAGAGTACGCGGCAGCTGCCACAGCGTCCTGAAGGAGATAGCTGATAGTGGGGATTGTCCACTGATTGGCCAAATAATTAATAGGCTTATCCTATTAATTATTTGGTCATTATTGAAAATAAAATACTAACATAGTCATTAAGCTTCTACTAACACTTTATGGATCCTAGTTATCTGAAATAAATGCTATTTATTTTATTTTTATTTATTTTATTTTATTTCAAACCTGGAGTTTTTTTAAACTGTGACTTCCAACTTTCAGAATGTGGTCAGCATCATAAACACGCGTTTTGCCAAGCATAAGTTTTCCTTTAATATTTCTAACACCATATGGAACATCTTTTAGTACCTCGGAGGACATAGACCAAGATAAAGAATCGTTGGGAATGCTTGGAGACGCCTGAAGAGATTTAAATGAGTCCTCATGAACATCTTGACCTTCAGATGGTGATGGTGATATAGTGAGGGTTTTGTTAGGTGTTTTACAATAGTCATTATCTGAATCTACATCGTCAAAATGTTCAGCAAAAGTATTTGATGATTCGCTTTCGCTGTACTTAGATCTTTTTACTGTTTGCGTTTGCTCTGATTCTTCATTTGTATGACGTTTAATATCATTTTTATTGGTTAACTTTTGAAGCGGGTTAACAATAGGTTTAAATATAGTTTCTAAAGCTAAATCATTGTCACTTTTTAAATCCTTTATCAAGTTCACCTTTCTTTTTACAGCTGCTGCTGATTTTACGATTTGTTCTTTAAGGTTTTGTTCAATTGTTGAGAATTCCGCTCTGTTTGAATTCTCCGATAAAACTGAGGACTTACTAACAGTCCAGCTATTTATGAAGTTAGTCCAAGACTATGAATGTATCAAACTTCATTCTATACAGCCTTTATTTCGGTCACAGTCTTTATTGATAACTACATTATTGAAAGGTTTACTCCAAACAGTTGAGCACATTTCACGGAACTGGGACCATGTCATATCAGACCCTACATGTTCATCGCGCACGTGTCTCAGATTTATATCATCTTGCTTAAACAGTATGACTAGGTTAGCATTATCTCGTACTAATTGTTTTGTTATTTTAGTATAAGTTTGATTATTATAAAAACAATCAATGTTCTTATGTCTACCCATAGCAAAATAATCGCGATTGTTTTGATTTTCACAAGCGACATCGTCGAATATAATAATTAAGTCAGGTGAAGCTTCATGAGGACTCAAAATCTCACTATTATGATTGTATTTATAATAAGATGTATATGCAACCATTTCCAATACCTTTTCTAAAAATACGTATTTAGGTTGATACAAAGACTTTGAATATACATAAAGGTTGCGGAATCGTGGACCATTCTGGTGTAACAACAAACTGATTACTAAGTTGGTCTTTCCACGGTTTGAAGGTCCACAAACGATACTACGAATAGTATTTGGAAGTAAGTTTCCATGACGCTTAACTTCTTCAGTGGATGCGGGACAGATACAATATAATTTTAGCGATTCTTTTTGTTTAAGAAATTTCATTACAGAATTATTAGGTAAGTTGACCGTAGTGGTTGATGGTTTTTAATGGACTGATGACAGTACCATTGTGTTCCACAAATTAAAAGCTTGAGTGTACAAAATTATCGGTTTGAAGTTTAGATGCATTCATTACAGGTGACTTTTATTTTCATATGTGTTATGGTTCCTTCTATCTTACTGAGTGAGGTCGCGTCTGCGACCGAATGAGGTGAGCGAGAAGGAACAATACCACACTACTCATGGCCGTTACTAGACCGACACAAGCATATTTCAATGCCCATGACAAACATTTATGTGACGAACATTTGTGTTTGTTGTGTGTCTGGGTGTTATTATCTACTTAAGTATGTATTTAGAAATATATTTTATATTAATTTAGCCAAGCTTATATCTACCCTTACAGATACATTATTCAATGCGATAGACAAGCAACTTAACCACCATAACATAGCACATACAGCGTTATCCTTGTGAATTCGCTCAGAGAACAATGGAAAACGTCAATCTTTTCAGCTACTTGATTGAGAGTATGTAGTGTGAGCGTCAGCGGGGACTTGTTCTGAAGGTGGGTCCTACCACGTGGCACTGCCAGTAACGGTGGCCTACGTCGGCGTTCCACATATCTGTCCGAAAGACAGAGCCCCACCAAACTCAATATTACTGCATTGTTTACTCGACCTCTTATTAATTAAAAAAAATACAACGACAACGCCAGGTTCCTTCGCACTCGTAACTCATTGTATCCTACCATACCTAATATAAATAAAATGGGGTACATTAACGGGTAGAAGGGGTAGACCCCGTATTGTCTTTCTCTTTGGTACAAATACCTGATAAATTAATTTTGAATGCGTTCTAGCATTAGGCTATATTGGGCCTGTTAAGGAGCCCAAACAACGGTATTAAATTCCAAGTGGCTTCTTACAAGAGCATTATATAACGCGACAATAGCCCTAATGTTAGTCAAACTATTGACCCTGCGAAGTACAAGTCCTAAGTTTCTGTACGCTTTCTTACAGACATTGATAATATGGTCCCGGAACCTCAGCTCTGCTGTGAACCAGACCCCTAAGTCTCTTACTCCCGTGACTCTTTTCATGGGAGCATCGTCTATTTCATAATCATAGTGGATGGGATGATGAACTCTTGCAAAATAAATTGTAAAACATGTTGAGATATTGAATTCAAGCTTGTTTGCTATACCCCATTCCACTACCTCGTTAATGTCACTTTGCAATCGCTCACAAAATTTCGTGTTTACCACCTTTCTAAACAGCTTAAGGTCATCGGCAAACGGTAAGCAACCTGAAGACCTAACAACCCTAGGCAAGTCAATAATCATGATAATAAACCGGAAAGGTCCAAAGTTACTACCCTGACTCACCCCTGACCTGACATAATATGGTTGAGATCGATGCCCAACGTACTCCACGTACTGCTGTCGATCCTTCATGTAACATATAAGTATGTTTATCAGTCTCTGACGCCCATAATACGAGCTCTGCTTAGTTTGGGGTCGGATGATCTCGGTGTTACTTGTCCCAGACATTTATATATTTACAATACAAACATAAGATAGTAGCATATTTTGCTTTTGGTCGTTTAGAAGGACGGCAACAAAAACTGTTTAAATTAAAATGCGTATTTATAACGGGCATAAAACACTGATATTAGTTTTACTCGATAATTGACATTCGATCTTAGTAAGTTCCGTGCTGATGATTAAAATAATACATCATTATAATAATTATTTATTACCTTGAATTTCCCGTAGTAAAAAGAGTTTTTTCAAAATTATATAAAAAACAACAGTTCTAAAATTACGGAAAATTAATTAAGTGTCCGCTCCGTACACTTGAGACGTGTCGAATGAATAACTACTAACAATAATATTATAATAATTTTATTTCTCTGCTGACGTTTTAAAAGGACGATAGCAACAAGTGGGTTAAGTATTTGTCTAAAAACATCCGAAGAAATAACAGAACCATTAGAAATATCTATTAATTGATGCATTCATATTTGATCTACGTACTTGAACGTATTTAAAAAATATATAAAAGGAGACTTTACACTCGCCACACAGTCAATAGTCAAAACTTAAACAAACAATAAGCACTAATTTTTGTTGAAATACTATAATAGATAAAACGTTTTCAAGGTAGCTAGTCTACCTACTAAGTTTATTGCATGGAGAGATAGATAGGAATAAGATATTACAAACTGTAATCGAACTGAATTAAGTAGTAGCACAGAATACCTAGTCAAAACTCAACACTCGAATGAGAGGATGATTATTTAATTACGTGCTGGTCTATGGTAAAATAATTTTAATATAATAAGTAAGGTTGTGGTGATGACTTACCGACACATTTTTTGCCATTGACCGTAAACTCTATTTGTTCTCGAGACATTTCTAACACAATATTGATTGAAAACTTAGTTCTTAACACTAGTTATTAAGAAGCTTACTAGTCAACACCGCAACTCCGTATGAAGGTTATTGCCTTGAGAGAGCAAAAAAAAAAACAACACGGACTTATTAAAGATGCACAATTTATCAGGTTTAGATAGGTACATTTTAATGGGTGATGTGTTTAATCAGCTTCGTTTGAACATCAAACCACTTTGTAGAATAATAGAATTGTATTTAGACAGGTGTCGGTAAAATAGTAGATTGTTACACAAGGTGAGAAAGTTACCTATTCAATGCACGAGATGGTTTGGCGCGCGAGCGTAGCGAGAGCGCTAATAGTTAGAGGGCATTGAAAAGGTCTTTCTTCCGAGGTAAACACTCTGCTTTTCATTACGAATATAAGGAAAGTAAATAAAAGTCAGATACATAAGTTCAACCAAATAATGTTCTCACTCGATTTACGAAACAACTGAATGAAGTTCGAATAGTAACAATCCCGCCTTTTTTTTGTCTGTGGAATTCAACCAGTTTTTTATACTTACGAGTATTTGTAAAAAGCATACTTAGACAATGATGATGGAATTCCCCCGCCTTATTTTACTTAAAGAAAATAGTTTTTTTTTCATTTCTTTCGTAAATCCTTAGCTCAAATTTATTCAATTGAATACTAATTAGGTGAAACATACTCGTATATGTTTTAATTTAATGAGTATATTCCTGCTTCGATTGTTCAAATATTCATTTTGAAACGTGCTCAAAGTTTAACGCTATTCGCTTTACAAAAACCGTTCATAAACATCTAACACCAAACTTTGGATAATAAAAATAAATTACCACCGGTCAGACATTATGGGTGCTTTTAAGGCGGAGTATAAAATAAAATATATATATAAATATGCGCCAGACAACACACCTCTTGTCATGGTCTCGAAGGAGGGATAAATATCCCCGTATTACGAGGTACCAAACAAGGAATTAAGCCAGGGGCGTCTCCCAGCACACCCAGACCCGAAGCAATTTAGAAAAGATCGTTTCCTGAATTGACCCGACCGGGAATCGAACCCGGGGCACTGCGGGATTCGAGGCGAGAAACCGTGCTACTGCGCACTACGCCAATCGTGCCGTCCCAATGGGCCAATCGTCGTCGTGGAGTCTTGGCAGATTGCTTAGAAAACTTTATTTTTCGTTCCAATGTTCATTATAAAATAATGGTCTTGCAAAAAATATATATTACGCTGAAAGATTTTGTCTAGAACCTGTACTACACACAACAACATGGTCTAGGGATATATAAAACTTTTTTTCACACCACATGCTCGACAATGCCGAATTATATGTCATGTAAACCTTACCGAAAGCAAGACATTATATCTCTTGGCTTTAACCGGGTTATGGTTATTTTAATGACGGTTTTGAGCACGGAAAGAATTTGTCTGAGGTTCTACCTTATGCAGAGTGCCGAGTGCGAGTTGCAGTGAGAGAAGTGAATGACTTCACCATCGCGTTTTGCGAGCACGTAAATGTCAATTACTATGGAATCGAGTCAGCGCCATCTAGCGGCGAATTCGGGCAACATTAAGGCCGCTAGATGGCGTGGACTCGATACCATACAAATTCGCGTTTTTCTCCTCGCAAACGCGATGGTGAAGTTATTCACTTCTCTCACTGCAACTCGCACTCGGCACTCTGATTGGTCCATTGACGATTCTGACCTCGGTTTGAACCGAATCGGGGGTTGCCGTTTCGTCCACGAAATCCACGGTGATGGCTTCTTTGTCCTCTAGAATTATAGTACCCTGTTTTGACATACCTAGTATTTCTCCTGTGGCTGAAGTTGATGGTGAGTCCTCTTCCTGAGCCGCCTGAACTGCGTCCTCCAGCGATCTGAAATTCCTAGCAGCAATTATAGTGCTTAACCTGCGGTTTTGAAGGCCATCGGCGAACTTTTTTATTGAAAACTATTCGTTTAAAGGTTTTAATACATCATAGCCTTTGCTGTTTCCGCTGGCCTGCGAAACCGTCAAGTCTATAAATATTTGACCTGGAACGAAAAGCTAATTGGGCAGAGTCAAATTCATTGGTGCTAAACGGTAGCAAGTCAAAATTCCTTGTCTGCCTCCAAGTGTTGGAATGATATCCCGCCACCGTTGCGTCGTCTGGAAACAGTAGGTACTTTTATAAAGAATTTCTAGATGGCTTTATTGGAAGCGCAGAGACAATTACAAGCATGTCAACACAGTTAACATTACCACTTGGGTCCAGACGAGCCAGCTAAGTGGAGAGGTAAAATTCAACACAGAGAAGAAACTCCAAACATCCTGTTCGACCATCTTATCATCAGCATAAGCCTAGAAAATGTAGATCGTCCACCTTGTTTTTCTAGAAGTAAATAAACGCGTCAGTAAACAGGGATATGAGTAGGTAGATAGAATGCATAGCAATTTGATTGTAATTTTTGCATTTAACTGTATCTTGCCTTGGGTGGTCACATGTTTTCGCGCCGTTTTGTCATGATAAGTTAACGCACACAAACACACATAGTTACACTACACATTGGGATTAAAACTTCATTGCTTGCTTTTTGTTCCGATAAAATGTTTATTTTATTTAATTATTTAAACGTACCCGCAATTGTCCGTGCGCCCACTCGCTGGGCCCGCTGAAAATCAGCGTCTGGGCCTATCAGGCACAGCCACTAGCTGAGCGCGGTCCAATTCACTTTTTTGGCCATCGTGACACCGCTGCCTGTTGGTATGTTTAATCATGTGTTTTTTTTAAGTTCATGTTTTTTTTGTTCCTTTATAATTGTTGCTTTGTGATGTTTTGTAATGCGATGTCCATGAAATTAATAAATGTTTTTTCTTTCTTCTTTCTTTCTAATTCAGTAATTATTCTACACCGTAGTCAGATATTGACAAGTCATTTCGTTTAGATCTACACTGAATGGCAGTTTCAGATTTTTGGGGCAAAAGTGCTCTTCTCATATTTACGATTAATTCTTGAAATGTTGAATAATTCGATTTTAGCCTCAGCTTAGCCGCTTGAGACAATCTGCTTTTAATGAAGAAATTGATTAAGTTCTTTTTACAGTCTTCACTATTTAACGCTCAATTCATCATCTCCTTTATACGGCAATAAATTTAATACCGTACGTAAATCAAAAGTATCCATCTTTGATTTAGTATCGGATATATACATATTTTGAATGTCAAGTTTTTATATTTCATGGCGGTTCAATTGAAATTTGCAGGTCGACGTCTGATGGATCACCTAGATAAAATAAAAAACATTTCTGATTTATTAAAAAAAATTGATCAAACAATTTCCCTAAGAAAAATACAACAAGTGCACAGTGAGCCGCGACCCACTATGTACACAGTGAATCCGACCCACCCTTGACCATAGGGCGATATTTGATAAAAACCAGAATTAACATGTTTAATAACAAAGAGTTAGTTAATTATGAATGTGATATACCTACTTACTAATAGTATACTAACAAGGCTTAGGTGTTATAGTACAATTTCATCGATATCTATAGTAAATTAGGAATTAAAAACAAAATACCGACGTGTATTTGAAATAACTTTAGCCTCGTCCCAGCAAAATCAAGTGCCGGACGTCCCCCAGTGAGCGCAGCAGCGCGGAATCCAGGCGAGAGTAGATCGCGATAGAGGGGCGTCCGTGAGGGTACAAGTGGCAGCGGTACCTATACTGGTTTCGATAATATGTGCATGACCCATTGTACCCAACTGACCCACCGTTTACCCGGTAACCCTACTTAGAAGCGAATAGAAAAAAACGTATCTGCATAAGGTAGGTATGTCTTAGGTAACATTAGGTAGAAAAAATCATTTGTGGGTCAATCTGTAGAACTCTGTAGAACAAAATACAGGTCCTGTTGATCTACCTTTTCACAAGTTTAAATCTACAAGTTGATGAAATAAGTGTATCAATGATTACTTGAACAACAAGAGTTTGTGATGATAGTAGGACTAATCTGCTCCTCTGCTTAGTAGGTTATTTTCTGACTGTGCTCTGACTGAATTTACGGGAAAATTGAGAAACCTCCTCCTTTTTTGAAGTCGGTTAAAAATGATTTAATCACGTAAGAAGGTTTTTCTGAAATGTTACGTTGAACATTTAAACTTAACAACCTTGGTGTCTGAAGAGAAGAGTTAATAGGCCTTTTCTGGGTAAGCGTGCACCACTATCGGCCTCGTCATCGCTTACCACCAGACGTGACTGAGGCCTTAATGTTGCGTAAACGTGCGATAAAAACCAGACACAATATTGGTTTTACTATAAGTACTACACTATAAACGTTCTCAGCAGCACGGAAAGTGTCTGACAAATAAACTTCGGGTAACGTTAGAAAATTCAAGAGCTAGTTTCCTACTTAGAAATATATTAGCAAACTCTTCAATATTTTTCCTTCCTCGCGAGCACCATTTCTTCCAGGTTAACGTCCAACGCATTTATTATTATTTCCGTATCGTACGGAACAGCTGCAAGAAAACAAATTGCAATTATGGTTAAAACAATTTTAGATCAACATTTCTGACCTTGCGTGAGGTACGAGTATGTTATAAACCCCTAAGAATTTGTAAACACATTACATAACATTATTAATCTGTTACGCTGTCCTTACTAAATACTAACTTATACCTACATTTAAAACTTATTATGCGCCAGACATTACACCGGGTAGTTACATATTATAATCTCAAAAAACAAAACACCTTGATTTAACATGACCGAGCCCAAAATACCCGAACCGATTAACACCTCACTTTACAATATAATACCAGAATTCGTATAGCAAATTTTCAATTAACCTTACATTAAAATTCCAAAATATGAAATGCATAAAATAAGTAATACTAGATTTCTCGTTCATAAAGCTGCGTAAAATGGTTTTAGGTACGTTGTTTTATAGAAAACTAGCCTCGCCCGCGTTATCGTTAACTATCATGTCCAAATTACATAAAATCTTTATACATTGTGGCCTATGTGTTATTCTGATGTACCTTTAGGCTGTATTACTAAATCCGTTCAGTAGTTTTTGCGGGAAAGAGTAGCAAACATACCTACATACATACATCCTTACAAACTATACTATATTGATTCATAGAATTTCGTTTCAAATAAATTGTTTCTCATATCATTTCATCGAATAATTAATACGGAGACCAGTTACTTTAAAGAAATTTTAATCATAGATATTTGTTACAGATAAAATATCTCAGAATATTCATATTATAGTATAACAAATCAAATCAAATTTGATTATTGCACATGATGTTTAGTTAAAGTAAACTTATTACCAAGAAAAAATATTCTACTGGGGGAGGATCTATTATTACATTGTGTACCTAATATCGATATTTTTTTGCTACATATGTTCATTCGCCGACAATGCAGTTGTGGCACTCGCAGGCCGCTGCCGTTGCACGCTCGCTACGCTCGCTCGGCTTGTGCGATGTGGTCACAGTTCTAACCTGAAGGCCAATTCGGGCAGGGTCGGTAAAAGAACCGTATCGTACGACACGGTGAAATTCGTGCTTGCGCTGGCCCCACTGTTGATTATGTGCATACAATATACCTACTACAAAAATATAGTTTTTTAAGTCCGCGACACACTACATCTATCTGTTATAAATAAGTAGTCTCAAATTTTGCATAGGGGTTCTTTTTAGGACGTAGGTGCTAAGACGGGATTTTGTGAATACCAAGTATTGCAAGTCGTAAAAATCCCGTATGTCATAAAAATTAAGTTCACGCGAGCGAAGCCGCGGGCGGATAGCTAGTTTTCAATAAAGGTGTTATGTTTTTTGAGATTCTTATATGTACCCATCACACCATTTGTCATGGTCTTGAGAGTTAAGATAAATATCCTTGTGTTACGAGGTAGGTACCAGACCCGAGTCAATTTGGAAAAAATCGTTTTCTGAATTGACTCGACCGGGAATCGAACCCGGGACACTAAAACCGAAAACGAAGAAGGCGAGAAACCGTGCTACAGCGCACTACACCAATCGTGTCGTAGATACACTTACGAATAAGTGATTTTTTTATTTTTAGCATAGGTAAGTATAACAATGGACTATTTTCTACACAAAGATAGAAACTAGAAAAATTCGACCTGATTCTAGGGACTCGAGCGGGATTTGAACACACTCACGAATGTTGATCCACTCGTCGGGGTCATGTCCCGAGGCCGCCCGCGACGCGTGGATGCACTGCCGCAGCGCGTGCGTCACGCCGTGCGCCGTGCACACGCCCATCTCGCCCACCGCTGGATTACAAAGGAATATTGAAACATCGGTACTAATTACACCCAAATGCGTGGATTATTAGAGCAATGTCAAACATGTTTGGCTGATATTTTTCGATCTAGTTATAATACTTAGACATTCTTACTGAAATGCTTAGGTTTTGTTCATAAATATAACGAAATGCGGTTATGTAGGCGGTCATTGAATATCTCCTTGCAGAACCTGACACTTTGAAATTGTCCTTCGAATATAGGAATAGTGCCTAAGTATTATCGTCATTTTTTAAATAGGCAATGTAGGAACAGAAACACGCAGAGAACTTAACTTGTTTTTGCGTGCTAACATCATTACTTACTACAAACTACGTATCTCTAAAATTACACAGCATTTTTGCTATCGATTAGAGACCATCCATTGATAAAATAACTTAACTTTATCTAAGAAAGTAATAAGAAGTAATGCTCAAGTTATTGTGTACCGTTCGAATATTTTGCAAAGCTTTAAAATGTTCTAAAAATATTGCTGTGGAAATTGTAGAACCACCGCTTACATTTAAAATTGCATATTGTGACATACAAAAACATGCGTCACACCAAGGTCACAAAATCATGAAATTCGAATGTCGTAATTTTGGCATGGTTCTACTAAATACATGGGGGAATTTCCAACCTTTAATTTTTTGTAGTTTTCATATTGGTTGGAATCAAAATCATCCAACATCAAACTAGTTAATACCTTTAGATCCCAAGACGCCTTTAGGATTCTTGGAGTTATAGCGCAGTTTGACACCGAAGTGGGCCGGGATGTCTAACGCCAGCGGCACGTGGTACGTCAGGGAGCGGTTTGACAGAAGACGCCCTGTGTTTTTGTCATACACCAATTTCTCTGTCGTGAAGTACCCCAAACCTTGCACGTAGCCGCCTTCCACCTAAGCACACAGGTATAGTTTCAATTAATTACATTCGATTAGGTAAAGTTCCTTGGTGTTTCTTAAGAAAGGCGTCATTCTGGGAGCAATATCTGCAGTTCTAAATCTGAATGGTCAACCATTTTGCATACACACAACATTTTTTTATGGTGCCCGTCATGATGACCTCACTCCGACTGATGAAAAGCAGTCGTGAGGCCTAGATATGAGGCTTACAAGCACAGTAATGCAAAATAATCACTGAGCTGGCCATCCTCACCTTGAACCCCTGCAGAAATCCCTTTTCAAGCCCCGCTTGAAGCACCTGGGACTATATGACGAAGAAAACACATGTGCTGGGAGAGCGATCCACGTCTGGATGGTACGACAAAGACGTTTCTTTGTCACTGAACCATTTAGTTCGCGCCAACAAATGCTGAATTGTGTGTGGATGACGCTGTAACCCAGCACGCGTGGTACGGAAGTGCAATGGAAAGGTGAGGAAGGAATGTAATTATGACATAGCTCTTAGGATTAGTAAGCTGAAGTGGCAGTGGGTGGAACTGACTACCACTGGGGTAAGCGTGTTCTCCACTGGAGACTGAGTATCGGCAAAACGTACTGTAGGACGCCCTCCGGCCAGGTGGAGCGATAACTTGCAAAGGTTGCTGGCTGAAACTGAATGCGTCAAGCTGAGGATATTAATAGGGCGCATGGCGCGCATTGAGGCATATGCCTAGCAATGGAATATGATAGGCTGATGATGATGATGAACCATTTTGCAGCATGAAATTTAAGCACTATTAACACACCAAACTTTCTAACCTTACCTGACCAACATCCAAGTTGGGATTAGCACTCAATCCAACGTCTTCCAGAATGTCCAACCTCAGCAACTCGTACCTCCCCGTCAGTATATCCAACTGAGTCTCCAAAATCGTCACGGCATAGGCGTTGTAAGGTGGCAGGTTTGGATCTTTATCAGTCATCATGTAAAGCCCCGTCAAATCCACCTGCTCCTCACCCGCCTTCGCTACCAATACTTTCCATGTCGGATCCGTCATCTTTGCTTTGATGGGCTCTAATCTTTCTTTCAATATTTCGCAAGCTTTTATCACAGCATAACACGCGCTTTCGCTTGTGATACTTGCCCCAGAGAAAACATTATTAGCCGCTACAAAAGAAAAATGTGGCAACACAGACACATATTCTAGAGGTATTCCTAATTCGTAAGCACAAATTTGAGCAACTTTTGTATTTACGCCTTGGCCCATTTCGATTCCCCCTGTAGTGACCGTAACAGTACCGTCTCCTCTGTAAATGGAGACCATGCCACTGAAGTTGCCATAGAAAATTACTGGGAAACTCATGACGCTTATTTGAATGGCCTTCTTCATCCATCTATTAGCATTATTAAACAGATCTATATCTTCAGCTCGCCTGTCGAAGTCGGTGTCTTTTTTGAAATTGTCTATGAGGACCGGCAAATCGTTATCTTCCTCTCGCATGTTGAGCAGGCGGACTTCTGTCGGATTCTTTTTAACAGCAAACGCTATATGTTCCATGATGTGTTCGATACTAGAAATTCCCTCCGCAGTTCCTGAAATGATGTCTGGCTAGTAAGTAAGTAAGTCTTTATTGTGTATGGCAAAAGGTATGTACATAGATCTAATAACTAACAAAGTATCACTTGATCCTGCTTTTGCAAGCGTATACACATTTACAATAATTATGTAAGGGACATTTAAATTACAAAAAATACATTTCAACTAAAAGCTACTTATATTCTAAATATTCGTTAATACTATAAAAACATTTTTCTAGCAGCCAAGTCTTGATTTCTTTCCTAAACTTAAAAAACTCAAAATCCTTACATAAATCTATCAGGCAATTTGTTAAAAATTATATACTCATTATAAACGTATTATTTGAGAATAGTGTGAGCTTTGTCGGAGGTTTGCTAAGTTTATTTTTATACATGGATCGCAAGTTTCGGTTATTTATTTGAAAATTTTGTTGAAATAAATGTTTCTGTTTGTGCACAAATAAGCAGATATCAAAAATATATAAACATGGTAATGTGAGTAATTTATGTTCTCTAAAATAAGGACGACAAGAATCAATTTGTTTGAGGCCAAATATAGCGCGGATGCTTTTTTATTGTAATATAAACGCCCGGTCTCTATTCACAGAGTTCCCCCATATCATAACTCCAAATCTTAAACAGGAGTTAACATAGCCATTGCAATTATTGCAGCTTCTTTTGTAACAACCTGACTAATACGACGCAGGGCAAATACAAATTTATTATATCTCAGACATATATTGTCTATGTGTTTTCCAGTCGTAAAAACAGTCTAGGGTAACACCTGAAAATTTTGTGTGTGGTACCTCTTCCACTATATGTCCATTGCAATTTATATTTAGTTTTTCATGTTTTCGCTTATAGGTACCAAATTTTATGCTATGTTTTAGCAATCCCATCCCCTAAGCTTCATTACTTGAACAGAACTTGCACCTACCCTAATATTTACGACATCGGCACTAGCTTTTATAAAAAGACTACTCATTAAGATAGAAACTAGAAAAACTTGACCTGATCCTAGAGGATCCAGCGGGATCAGGATGAGCCCCTAGGATCAGGTCAATTTATAAGATAAGATAAGATACGCTTTATTGCACAAAAACAGAGGAAAAATCAAGGATTACAAAGAAAGTTGATGTACAATTTAGGCGGTCTTATTGCTAAAAGCAATCTCTTCCAGACAACCTACTACAGGTAGAGGAAAGATGACAGAAAGGGTCAGCAAGTGCAGAGATATAAAAAGTATTGAAAAATATTTTGGCTAATAAATAAATTACATAATTTTATATAAAATAAATACAAAATATTGTTTAACCATATAATATATACCTATAATACAGGACAGGACATTGTAATAATAACAACGAAATAACCGAGGTAGACACAGGATAAAACTAACAACAAGATGAAAATAGAAAGAAACAAGAACACGAAGAGATAATTTAAGTAAGATTAAGAAAATGTGCTTTCACTCTAGTTTTAAAGACAGGAAGGGACTGTGACTGTCTGATGGACAAAGGTAAGGAGTTCCATAAACGTATGGATTGCACAGTAAAGGAGTTTGTATAGGTATGAGAGGAATGAGGAGGAAATTTAAGATGAAATTTTCTATCTGATCGCATCATACCATGATCCCGGGTCGGTTGCAGAAACTCAAAGCGCTCTTCGAAGTAGGGCGGGTACAATGGGTTAAACAAGATGGTGTAGAGAAGAGATAGGACATGTAAATTGCGACAATACGTATAGGGAGCCAGTTGAGCTGAGCTCGGTACTCGAGGACATGGTCATACTTTCGTAGATCGAAAATGATGCGAATGCAGTAGTTCTGAAGTCGCTCAAGCTTATTCAGGAGATTCTCATTTAAATCCAAGTCACAACAATCTGCATAATCAAGTAAAGGCAAAAGCAATGCCTGTACAAGCGTAATTTTGGTGGGTATCGGCAAGAAATTACAAGTCCGCTTAAACAGCTTGCTGACGCAAACATTCTTCTGCTGACCTCGTCAACCTGCGTTGCCCAAATTAGAGAATTATCAATGTGAATAGTGCCTAGATTTTTGACAACCTTACTGAAAGGTATTTGAACACCGTCAAATATAATTGATGGCAGTTCCCTCCAATCAACTCTGGAAATCATCCACGAACTGCTGACAGTTATTGCCTGTGTTTTTGCTGGGTTAACCATAAGGCCAAACGACCTACTCCAGTTCAAAATACGGTTTAAATCTGCGTGAACAACTTGAATGACACTGGTAAGGTCACTAAGCCAACCCTGAGTACATAAACTCAAACTCAAACTCAGACGTTTATTTGCCAAGAACACAGTAAATAAAGATGACATTTAAGAGTAAGTAGCGCATGTGTATATTTGGAGATCGTCTGCATATAGGTAATATGAAGAAGAAAGAGTAAAAGAGATAATAATAATAGCAAAGAGGAGAGGAGACAGTACGTCACCTTGCGGTACACCGGCATCAATATTGCACCATGAGGAGAAAGATCCTCGACACGGATGCGTTGCCGGCGCCCATGCAAGTAACTATGAAACCAATCAACTACTGTTGGAGATATATTGAGTGAAAGCAGCACGCCGAGCAGAATGTGAAAATCAACCGTTTAAAAAGCGTTGCTAAAATCCAAGAGCGCCAATACAGTAACATATTTGCTGTCCATACCAAGGCGGAAATCCTCAGTGATCTTGACGAGTGCAGTAGCCGTGCTGGTTTTTGGTAAGGAAGTAACTGAGCTGTTGATGAACAACACGTTCAAGGACTTTGGAAAGTAATGGTAAAATGCTTATAGGATGGTAATCGGAGTATGTTGCAGGAGTAGATTTTTCGGGAAGTGGAGTAACTTGATCATCTTTCCATACAGATGGAAAGATACCCGAGGAAAGAAAATGATTCAGGATGTGGGTGATAATGGGTGAAAGGATATCAAGGAGAGGAATGATCACAAAACAGCTTATAATACAGTCACTTCCGACTGCATTAGAACCTATAGCGCGAATGTTTTTCTCAATATAAATAAATAAATATCTGGGACAATTACACCAAGATCATCTGACCCTGAACTAAGCAGAGCTTGTGGGTGTCAGAGACTGATAAACATACTTAAATATTTCTAAATACATACTTAAATAGATAATAACACCCAGACACACAACAAACACAAATGTTAGTCACATAAATGTTTGTCATGGGTGGGGATCGAACCCACGACCTCAGGTGCTAAAGGCAGGATCGCTGCCATTGCACCAACAGGCCAGTCAAATATCACAATCAGATAATTGACAAAAGGTAAAAGAAGTAAAGTCTGGAGTTGAAATAGATGAAAGCTGATTAAGACTACTTGTTTTTAATAAACCATTAGTGGCAGGAGAAGAAGAGAATTCTATTTATTCTAGTTTTCATCGAAATAGTGCATTGTTAAATGCTAAAAATCAAAAACTCACTTAAGACTACTGATTGCAAAAATAAAGCATATATTATACCCCTTCGTTTTACCATTTTTTCGTTATGGGAACCCTTCACGAAACGCTGCGCTGCTTAACGGAAGAGGCCTATTATAATTTTTTTTAGTAATTGGGTATGGGAACCAAAAATGTTTTTTTTTTATAAAGACCTTTTACTATTTTAAGTAACTAATTTGAATATTTGCTTGATCTAGCCGGTAGTCAATTTTTAAATACTACTACTACGCACGAATGACGTCACAAATTCTAGTGTGGAAAAAACACATGTGGGAAACATGTGTTTATTCCCCGATTCGTGGTTAATAAATCATGAGGACAAAATTACTGATTCACAGCAATTACGGCTGAAACAGAGCTCGCCGTTCATCATGTGTCTCACGAGACTGTGAGAAGTAGACTTCAAATACAATTTATTTTGCCAAGTTTTGAAAGGGTCAAATTCTGAAATCCCTACCTGAAAGGGTTGGGATTATGGCTATTTTAAGTCCGACCTACCCGTCTGGGCAATGGGCGTAAATTAATGTACGTATTATTAAAAATAACTTCGTGAAAAAATATTTTTATCTGGGGGAATTTAAAATCTGCTATGTATCTGGAAACAATATTAACACCATGCAGTAGAATCACCTAGCTAAAAATCTCACGTATGAAACAGATCGCGTCATTTGATTGGTTGATGGATAGAATATCAACCAATCACGTGAAAGTACGTTTATACGACCCAATGGGTTTCAATTGTGAGATTTCAATTTGATTCAATTTGAACCGTCAAGAGTCCAAACTGAACCTTAGTGTACTCGTTGCGTACGTTGACAATCTGGGGTCAAATGAATAACCCCAGTCTGCCAACGTATTTAATTAAAAATATCCTAGATCCTTTGCCTTTAAAAATGTTAAATATTTAAATAAGGTATAAAATACAAATACCTCGAAATGGTTTTCGATTTAGGACATGTTTGATTTTTTTTCCCATACCCAATTAGGGTCAGCTGGTGTAATTATGAAACAAAACAACAGGTGGTGTGATTTTGACCAAAATTTTAAGTTCAAGGATATTTTGAATAATAATTATTTGTACAGCCTTGAGATGTATATTCTGTAAAACTACCAGATTCCTTGAAAATCACCAAAAAGTAAGTTGTTTGAACCAAAACATGTGTCTCATTTTTTCCTGCACTATGAGGAAAAAATGTAACATAATTATCATGTAATCGCTCAGTGCAATTAAAAAATCACAGTCCCATGTCAGAAAAAACACTCTAACATAACAATTTTAAATTGTTTCATAAATTGATGATTTTGTATTAAAAAAAAATGGATATTATAAAAAAGGAGGTTCAATAAAAGACGAAATCCATTAGATGTAGGTATTGTAATTATGAACTTTTCTCCATAATAAAGATTTTTCAACGTCATACTTAGATTCAGCCTCTCTGTAAGATAATTCGCCATTTTTCGCCTTTTCCAAGGCTTCTTGTTATTTGAGATTATTGTAAGTCTTTAGTTTTGGTACATAATTTCGTGGCATTGTGTCTAATTTTGATACTTGTCTTAAATTTTCCTGTTTATTTGTCTCAATTCAAGGCATCCGTATTGTGCATTAGCAGAGAGAGTACTAAAGCCATTCACCCGAACAAGCTAGACAACTCCCGCGCGCGAGGAGGGGTGAAGGCTCGCGCAGGACCAATCAGGAGCGTGATTACGAGCAAAGTTGCGCGACGGTGACTGAAAATTTTTCGCGCCAAAATTGACATATTGGCGATGAGTGCAATATGTCAATTTTGGAGATGAATAAAAAGTTTTGATGTCACTCATGAAATGTTAAGACGTGTTTTGCTGTAGAAATAGAATTTTAATCTGATACTATTGTGAAAGTATTTTTTTGTGTCTTATTTTTACCCCAAATAGTATGTGTCTTATTTTTACCCCGACTGACGCTATTAATTAATAAAAGTAGGTAGTTTCACTTAAAAACTTCACTTTAAAATTATCACTTTGTTATTTTGTAAGCATTTTTGCATGATGCGTTTACCTGTCAGTGTTTGTTACTTAAACATACCTCTATTTGTATCATGAACAATGAATGTACCTGTGTAAACAAACGATGGTAAAACTAAATAACGTCAGACCCCATATTTACACATGTCCCAGTCCCAATCGTGAAGGTCGTGGGCCAAGGTCTGCCACTCGCTGTAATGGTTCGATAGGTCATCACCATTTCGCGGGATGAGACTGGGAGTGATCTGGTCTGGTAATTTTTATTTTTATAAGAACTAATCCTAAAACTAAACGCTTCCATACGGGTATGGAATACAAGGTATGTTAGTAATTAAATAATGAAGAAGAGGACAAGGTTACCTGGAGCTCTAGCAAAGCTGTTAGAGGGTAAGTCCGTGAGGATGGCGGCGGTGGTCAGTTTGAAGTACTCATCGGAGTAGCAGTTGGGGAAGGCGCTGGTGGTGAAGGCAAGGATGTTCTCGTTGTGCGAGCAGCCATCGTCTTCTACTATTGTCGCATTCAGGTATTGGATTTTACCATCGTCGTTAACTCCAACCTGAAATCAATGCACCTATAGGTAATTATGTGACTCACCAACAATCTCAGTTATTCAAAGGACGTCGTCCGAGCAAAATAATACTTATAACAAATGTTTTAGTAACTAGCTTCCCACCCGCGGTTTCGCCCGCGTGGACTACAAGATTTTGGGCTTCTCCTTTTTCTTCGGTTAAAATAAAGCCCACGTTACTTGCTGAATGTAGTTAGTTGGGTGTAAGATTTTTTCTCAAATCGGCTCAGCCGTTTTTGAGTTTATTCATTTAAACGAAACATCAAATCTTTCCTCTCTATAATATTAGTGAAGATGAGAAGCTAAAATAATAAAATGGCGCTAAAAGCTTTGACGGTTGCAAAATTTAACATTACCTAAGTGGCTAAAATAAAATAAAACTATGTTTAGTAGTTTAAGAAGTGTGTAATAGATTGATATTTGAATAAGAAACGGATATTGAAAAGAAACCTCATATTCACACTGGCAGGGCAGCCTCCTGCCCGCAATAGCGAGATTAGTCTGCACGGGCAGTATGAACCGTGCGGGCGTGTTCATCTTTCGTGCGATGAGCGCGCACGCGGCCGCCGCCTGCGCATTGCGACTGATCTTACCGCCGAAGCCGCCACCCACGCGGCGGCATTTGATGAAGATGCTGGCAAAAAACAACCATAATTTAAAACGCATGGCGCCACCTTCTTTGCGGACAAACCATGGAACTAAAACTCTTAACATTTTCGCAATGAAAATGGTCCACACTCCACAGATAATAGTATATTTTTAGTGGCTGTTTGAGTTTGTCTGCGTCATATGAAGGAATTTAAAAAACTAATTACTTTTTACTCCCTAGGGCCTAAAGTGGTCACTTTAGTCCCGCTTCGTAGGGCTATATTGGCGTACTTTTAGTGCATGAGAAGTGAAAAAATTATTATTAAGCTTGGACAAAAACTTTAAATATTTATAACTGATACGGCTGACACTCTGGCTTCCTAGTCTGGCTAGGATGTTCGTCATTTACATATGATAAGACTGATAGGTAAACGGTGCCAGCCCCCCGATTCAGAACAAAGTTATCGACTGATTCGGTAAGTTTGTTTTTATTATAGTAAATTACCCGCTTAGCGGTGGCAATCAATATTTTCACATGTTAAAGCCAAAAGCATTTAATTTTCATAAACAAATTATATAAAACGATCTATGCTTATATGATGAATTGAAAATAAAAGAAAATAACCGAATCGGTCGATAACTTCGTACTGAATCGGGGGGCAGTACTGCTAATATACACACCTACATAGTGATAAAATACGAATTAGAACAAAATTATGTTGAGTGTTAACAATTAGCGTGCATGGTTCTTAGTAGTGACAAAAGATGAATGAAATCAAAGCAAATTGGACGTGTTTCTTTGTAATGTCTCCATCCATACGTTTTGAATAGAATAGAATAAACGTTTATTTGGAATATACATCAAACAGAAAAACAAAATACAAGTCAAATAATGAAATCAACTTAATGTACAACGAAACATTCAAATACAACAAAGAAAATTATGTGTGACATAATACCAAAATGATCACCAAGATGATCACCCACCACTCAGCTGTATGTCACGACATGACAGAGCCATGACGATGGTTTCTGTGGCAACCATCATGTTTTGAAGAAGCTACTGAACGATCAAACTTCAAATTAAAATAGAATTGCACAAAATTGGTATGACTACCTTCACTGTAATGTTAATTGTAATTATCTTCAATTTGTTTAGATGGCAAGTAGTTTTACTTTTTCTAATTTTTATTAGTATCTATGTAAGTAGTTTTTAGAGCCTGTTATAACTAGTTAGTAAGTGTTTAGTCCACATTGCATGCCGTGGCAGCCTTTAATTAAGACGACATTTAGCATTTAGTCCGTGTGTGTTATACAACTTTTCTGTTAATGGTGTTTGTTTTGTTGGTTGTCCTAATAAATAAATAAATGAATAGTAACTATTTAATCATAAGTGTATAAAAGTGGCCGGAATGAAACACTTACTCGCTTTCTTTTTCTCCTAAGCACTGGGCGATCGCTATCTGTGTCAGCTCCATCCATTGCGTCGAATCGAACACCTCCAGCTTCGTATCAACAGGCACCACCACGCACGTTATAGGCTCTATGTAGTAATGGTATTGTGCCTCTAACTCGTACACACCCTTGATCACTTTCGTCACATTATCCCCTCGGCCTTTAGGCTCAATGTTATTCTCGGGGTAAGTGGAATATCTCTTGCCATCTTTCTTCGCTTGGTCTATCGTCAACACGGGAGCGGTAGAACTAACATTCTTGTAAGTCACTTCGACTCTCTTGGCGGCCCGGGCAGCCAGCTCTTCAGTGGCAGCCACTGCGATAGCTATGGGCTGTCCGTAGTACAGTATTTTTGTGGCTAGAATCTCTTCATCTTCCGTTTGCAATTGGAAACCGGGACGGGTGAATGAGTTCTTGCCTGGAATGTCTTTCGCTGTGTACAGAGCATGCACCCCGTCTATTTGCTTGAACATTAATACAATTTCTTATTAATATTTCTTCAACCTCATTGATAATTTATTTATTCATTTAGGTGCACCACAGCAAAAAGACGTCACATTTATACAATCAAATTTGTACAAAAAGGTTAGCCATGAATCAAAATTAGACAACCTGTTCTCTGTTATACAAATCTGTCTTCGGAATATAGTCTGGCAGAGATCGCTTTATAGCGACAATATCACCTAAATTGCACATTCTCTTGCTACTTACTGTATAAACTCGTTCACATGTATGGGGATGACAGAAGCGCCAGCGACCGCTTCTGTCATCCCCATACATCTGAACTATTTCTATTGTATAAATCGTCGTGGCGTGTTGCTCTTGGCTAACCACCCTATTCTTGTTTGTGTGTGCGATGAAGACTGTTTATCTCATCTCATATTTTTTGTAAATACTTCCAAACATTACTTCAAAAAGCAAACCTGTTGTACTCTTCATTAAATGTTTTTTTCGAACGTTTTCTGCTTAAATCCATTTTTTATAGCATTAGACAGAACTAAAAAAGGTTCTTTTTAGGGTACACTTTGTGGTAAAGCTATAATAAACATTATTACTTATAAGATTTATGCCGAATTTATTAAAATCTACATAAATAGCAGATGCCACACTTAATTGTTCTCATTGAAAGTAAAGGAACTTCAGAATTTATGAAGCTTTTGCGTAAATAATTTTGTCTTGCATCAAACTATATTGCCGATGTAAAAACCTAAAACAAGCAGGGGTTTTTATACGAACACATTTTTACTGCCACTATAACTCTACCAAATCTAAAATGTTACATTATCCCTTCATACGTTGTGGCGAAAGGGTTTTTCAATTTTGTCAGGTTATACTCTGGTATGTTATCGTCATGGCAACGTCAAATTCAAATTGTCATTCTATTTAGCCCCCCTGCTTCTTATTTCTAATGTTTTAATGAATGAAGTAGGTATAGGTGAGTATGAACTTTTATAATTGGATCCTAGCAAAATAAAAACGGAGTAAGAGGCATTTATTTGAAAAACTCTTTGTGCTTTTCGCACCCGGTGCCTTCCCTGAATGATACTCATATCAATGAATGTTTCTAAGAATTAAACTTTTAAAATACTCACCATTAATTTCTCAACGTTGATCGTATCCACCTGTCCGCTATGGACAGTCGACAGCACAAACGCGCCGAACACTTCGTTCGGGAACGGTGGTATATCGTTGGCATACTGAGCCTCCCCTGAACCCTGTATCATCGCTTCCAGTTTAGGAACCGGTTGGTTAAGAGGATACAACGAAGTATCCGTCTGGTAATCTTGAATTCCCTTGGAGATAGGGCGGGTGATGAGAGTTCCACCAGAGCGGATTTTAGCCTCGACCAAACTGTTTGGTGCGATGCTCAAGATGAACTAAAAAAATTTAAAAAGAAACGGTTTTTATTTAACGGTTCTATAGTTATCATCGTCATTATCGATTATTTAATTTTAAGTGGTTTTGTTAGTAATGGTATGATTTCAGAGTATTATTAAAAACTTCTAACTTAGCATTTCCTTTTGACAACCGATACGTGAATTTTTGTTCTTCAGGGTTTGTGTTCTACTCGTAAATGTATTGTCTCAAATTACTGTCTGTAATTTGATCCTAATCGCACCTGTGTGGTAAGTGACCATGCGGTCTAGAATAAACATGCCTAATTTACATTGAAGCAGCTTTAGCACATAAAATCCATATTTTTTCTAATTACAAAAGCTTCAGAGCGCAAAATTTAAAGAGTTATAAATAAAATATAATGCAAGATTACCTTGTAAAAGAGACCAATTGCTATTTTCTTCCTACTTTCCTTAGACGGCTGTATCGGGTCGTCGTCAGGATTCAATTCTTTACTCAGCAGACTTATAGCTTTTTGTAGTATCTCGTTCTTGAATACGTTTTGCCCCTTCAAGAAGTTCTCAGTACTCGTTGCGTGAACGAACTGAGCGGAAATGTTCCCGAAGACAATCCTGGCGTCAGAAATGATGTCGGTCGTGGGATCCTTTTCAATGAGGAATCCTGCGTTGACGATTGCCAAAGCGTTTTGGTTGCGAGGCATGATCTGGAAGTAGGAGGGCAATTGTTGGTTTCGCGTCATTTGAATTCTGATTGTTAAGTGAGTTCTAAAAATATAAAACTAGAAAATTTTTAGACTTTGAAGTCCTTGAAGATTTCGGGCGGGATCCGAACCCGCGTCTTCCACAATCCGGGTGGCTGCTAACCGCTTAGTTACCGAGCTATAGACATGAGAAAAAGCTAATTTTGGCACATTATTTGGGACAGCCCGTATAATCTTAGATCGTGCGAGCATAACTTTCATTAGAACCAAATCTGTATTTATGGCACTACCCTGCTGTGCTACCCTGTTACTTTTGCACTAAAACTACTATTCTAACTAAAAACTAAATATTCTTAAAATGTGAAGAAACAAGTGAAATTAACACGTTACCTTGTAGCTGTCGAAGCAATATTCCGAGCTGAGTGGCGGCAGTTCCAAGGTCACGATGAGCTGGCCTTCCATGTCGTAGTGAAGGAAGTCCAGCATATTTAAACATGTCGTCTGGTTTTGAGAATTGCCTACAAAACAGGGGCAAGCAAAAAAGTCTGAAAACACAATAATGTACTACATAGTGATGAATTAGAGTAAGAATTGTATCACCCATTTCACTGCAAATCTTCACATTGGTGACAATAAGTTTTCCTATTTTCCAACCTGTCATCCTTTATATTTTTATTTTTATATTCAATATTAATTTTCATGCTCTATGCGTTTTCAGTCTTCGCAATATCATGTACCTATCTTAAGCTAAAAAAAAATGAAAACTATCCCATAAGAGACATTTTACTACAAGTGAGAGTTTAAATTATTGCGACTTTTGCGACTATGATTTCTGCTTAGCATAAACTTTTGTAAACATGTCTAGATATTTTCACTTGGGTATAGGTACTCGTATTTTAAAAACAACCAACAAAGATAGAAACTAGGAAAAATCGACGTGATCCTAGGGCCTCCCTCCATAATCCGGGTAGCTGCTCTTCCCACTGAGCCATATCCTATCAAGACCATTAACAGACCTAGCTAATTTGTGTTCCTATCTTTATGTTATATGCTAAAAATAAAAATGAACTTACGGCCAACAAGTCTAGCTAAACGGTTTATGATACGTAATGATACATACTGTAATATACTTACGAATGGTGATGACAGCCCCGACGGTCTCCATTAGCAGAAATACATCCGACTGATAAGAAGGCATCGCATGTTTTAGCATTAGGTTGCCAGCTAAGGAGCCAATCTGTAAACACGCAATGTATACGAAGGACAGCAGATTAACCTTTACAAAACCCTTGCAAAATAGGTCCTACGTTGGAAGCATAAAATGGGCACCTTATGAGTAAATAAAGCTCTCAAATGAAACAAAACACTGCAGTTAGGTGTAGGTAGGCTGAATTATTTATCGCCGTTCGTTGAGCTCTCTAAACAAAACAACTATTTTTTTTATAAAAATTGTTGAAAACTTAAAATTAATTATCCGTGGATCCACCTAAGACTCTCCTGACACATCTGCAGCAGTTCTGCATACTCAAAACAAGGGTGTCAATATCCTGTTGTGGAATACTGTCCCAAGTCCTGCTAAGATGCAAGAAAAGCTGGTTTTCATGCGCAGTATCTTCAGGGAAATTCCTAATGAGTTCAGAGTCTTCTCTGAAGACTCTGCAGCATATCCCAGGCACGCTCAATAGGATTTAAGTCAGGGAATTGTGCAGGCCAGTCTAAAGCCTGGATATCATGCTGTTGTAACGTAAGCCAATCCTAGCAATGCCCTTAATATTGTTTGTGTCTTGTCAAACATCTATTTAATCAGCAGACATTTCTAATGGTGCAGGAATCAAACCCCCGACCTAACTTTTCATCTCAAACCTCTCACACACAACTGAAACACACTTGATTCAAATACACACCTTCCTCACAGGAATATGAGCAACGAGATCCAGATGCTTAGCAAAACCTTCCAGGTAAGAAAATTCACCCCACGCCTTAGCAGCGCTTTTGAATATTCCAATACAGTCCTCTAAGGAGATGTTGGCTCCCAGAACCAAATTCTGATCAAAACTGTACTGTTTCAGTGATTTAACACTGCTTATGTCTATGAGAGTTCGAGGATACTCGAAATCTTCGTAAACACCTAAAGAAAGAAAAAACAGGTAAGATTTTATAATGAGTGAAGTTATATTAATAAGTAAGGTGGGTAACCATACCTTTGGCAGTGTTGCCATCAATAAGCATATAAGAATCGACACCATATTTCTCAAGTATTATAAAGATCTCCTCTTCATAGTACACTTTAAAGAATCTATTGTTGTTATTAGTTATTTGTATGGTTTTCTCCGTTCCTAGTTTAAGGAATTCATCAACCACACTCCAGTCGTTGTCAAGGCTTTTGACTGAGCATTTTCTGTCACAGGGTGCTTTTGTTTTAGAACATATGTTGAGCTCCTCAATGTCCCTGACTTTCTGGCAGAGTTCAGGACTGGCGTCTACTGCGAAAGACTTTATGGTGTCCAAGATCGGTCGGAAGCCTGTACAGCGACACGTGTTACTGCCAAACGATCGCTCCATTTCCGCCATCGTGAGGTTTTTATCTTGTAAGCTACAAAAAATGTAATTTACAAGACGTCAGGCACTTTAAAAACTTATCTATTCATGCATGAAAACTTAATCTGTCTAACAATGCTCTTGTACAATTTTATTGTAGTCCACATTTGCGAGGGTGACTGTGCAGATCATTGAAGATACCTTACCCTTGAACAGAATTTCATTAGGGTATTTCTTGAAAAATGTGCAAACATGAAATGTACTTATGTAAGTACGTTATTTCAAAGCAATAAGGTTAAAAAATCAAATGACGTCAATCTAATGCCAATCCGTCAAAGTAGGATTTGAGAGTCAGTGCCTTTACCATGAGTATGCCATTTTTGTTCACATTATTATTCACTAGAGGCGCTGTTTCAAAATCCTATACAAAAAACGTAACCACTGACGCTAACAGGGATACTGGTTCCTGTATACGAGTGGCATGCTAAAAGAAGTTAGATACTCTGTACTCATTTGATTGACTCTGGCGAGTTATACACCATCATAAAGCCTGGTTGTTTATTGATATATTTGAAAATAGAACACACATTTTATTTCTTTATTTTCATTTTTCCGAGATTCTGGCGGGAATTTGCTTGCAGCAATGGAGCTCAGTCGACGTGATTTTCGCGCTGTGATTTATTATGACTATAAAAAAGGTCAGGAATGTTTTGAACTTTTGGCTACTACTTTTGGTACGCTTGTTTACGAGCAACAGACGAAACATGGCTATATAACTATGATCCCGAAACAAAGCGACAGTATGGTGTTTTGAAGATGTACCAACTCCAACGAAATGTCGCTGTGGCACGAAGCACACAGAAACAAATGGTCGCCGCGTTTTTTTGCGAAACGGGCCATATTGCTACTGTAGTGCTAGAGGATGAAAGAACGTTGAACTCAGCAACGTAATATCAGCTTGGTGTGACAAGCGACCGAAGTCAGAAATCCGGGACCTTCTCTGTCATTCGATATTCCCCTGACCTAGCACCTTGTGATTTCTACCGGTTTCCAAAAATTACAGAAAAACTAAAGGGGAAGAGGTTTGAAAGCAAAGAAGATGCTCTGGCTGCCTATAATTTCGAGATTTCTGAAGTGTCTAAAGAAGAGTGGTCACAGGTATTTTTATTTTATAATTTTTGAGGATCTAATTTCTTTTGGCATGCCCGTCGTATCTACCATGAATTTCTGTCACGTCAAATATGATGACTTTAGAAATTTACATGCCATTTTCGGTTCCATTCGAAATCTCTAAGGGCGCTCTACCGAAATCTCATACAAAAAACAATGCGGACAACGCGGAATGCTAGCGGCTGTCATTGGTGTAAACTCATCGTAGACATAGCTACTGGCCCCCTACTCCCGTTAGTCGAACACTTAGATAAGTGAATTTTCACTCGTGAAAAAAACATAGTACTTACCAGTCAAAATTGGTGTTGATTTTTTGGTATTCCAGTAACCATATTTTAATGTACAAAATACTTGAAAACCATTAATAACATAGGTACTAGCTTTTGTTTACATTTTACCCTTCTAAAGTAATACGAAACTTCGTAATTTTGTACTGGGAGTAGGGCCCCTGATTAATTTTCCATGCATGAGGCACAGATTAAATTTTCCGTGGTAAGTATTAGGGAGAATAAAACTTTCTACTTTCTGAGGTAAAATCCTACTAACTACTACCTTGATTATGATTGACATCTAAAACAGTGAATAACATTTTGTTGATTGACTTTGAATGACACAAAGTGATTCGAAAAAGGTTATCTTGCCTGTACAAGTGCATGGCCCAGCCAGGGGTGCAGTATCCGCACTGCGTGGCGTTGAACGCCGTGATCCTCTTCTGGATGTCGCTGTAGCCGTGGCGCCGGTCGCCCAGACCCTCCACCGTGGTGATGTCCCATCCGTGGCAGGAGAACACCAGCACCAAACACTGACGTGAAAAAAACCATAGATAACAAGCATGGCAATGCCACAACTTAGCTTAGAATTCTACTTTAATGTACCTCCCGTCACGTCAAAAGAACGTTAGAGAGGATGGTTCAGCGCACTATAGTATGGACAGGAGGTTTTCATACCATTAATTTGGTCTTAACTCACTCACCATCCAGGTCCTGGCCAACGTTCTTCTTAGATGTCTGAAGTTATATATATCTTGGAAAAAATACTACGAGTATATCGCGTCCAGGGGAGGATAACGCTGTCAATCAAATGTCAAGGACACCCGCGCCATAACTGTCTTCTAAAGAATTACAATCTACACATTCAAAATTTGCCTCGTGGTCGTAATTGTTCTTATGTAGTCAGTTATCGATTAGCTTGTAAATGGCTCGTGAATAAAACACCAAAACTTACAGAATTAACAGAGAACAGCTCGACGCGTCCACTTGGCTGCCTGCGGGCGCGCACGGCCACGACACACGCGCCGCAGCCACCCTCGTGGCACATGGCCTTAGTGCCGGGCAGCGCCAGCGAATACCGTAGGTAAGCATTCAAGGAGGTTTCACTGGGGATCGACCCGTCCACTGGAAGGTAAGGCTGGTCGTTAAATGATTCATGACGACACGATTGGCGTAGTGCGCTATAGCACGGTTTCTCGGCTTGACTTATGCAGCGTCTCCGGTTCGATTCCCGGTCGAGTCAATCCAGGAAACGATATTTTCTAAATTGACTCGGTTCTGGGAGTGCTGGAAGATGCCCCCCTGGCTTAATTTCTTGTCTGGTACCTATCCAGGGATATTTATCCCTGCTTAGAAACCATGACAGACAAGTGGTGTCTGGCGCATTTTTATTTATATTTATGTAAGAGTCATCATGAAACACCGTTTCTCAAGGCACTGTGAAGGTACTTTTTTAAAGTTTTTGTTAAACAACTCGTAAACGGTGGCTCATAGCATAAATTTATTTATTTATGCTTCATATTTTGGAAATGTTTACGAACGTACGCATCTTTTTTTCAGCAGTCGCAGTCAGACTCTCCTACTCATGGATCAGAGAAACGAAATGAGGCTACAGAACTCAGCGGATGCCCATCGTTATCGGCAACTCAATAGACAGATATCTAAGTCTTTGACGAGCGACCTTCGCCAATTTGATACCCAGCGTATTAAAGAGGCAATTGAGCGGAATAAAGGCTCCAAAGTGTTCGCCAGAGATCTGTCTATTGGGCAAAGCCAATTGACGAGGCTGAATACTGAGGCAGGTAGCATCATTTCGTCAACACCTGAAATCCTGAGGGAGATTGAGAGTTTCTATGGACAGTTATATTCCACGCAAACACCTGTTGAAAGCAAGGCTAAAGATCCTAGAGCCAAGCTTACCCGACACTATACCGAAGATATCCCGGACGTCAGCCTGTACGAGATTAGGATGGCTCTCAAGCAGCTTAAAAACAACAAGGCGGCGGGTGATGAAGGAATCGCAACCGAGCTCCTGAGAGCGGGCGGTAAGCCGATACTTAAGGTCCTCCAGACGCTCTTCAGTTCTGTCATCCTCGAGGGAAAAACGCCAAAGGCATGGGGCAGAGGCGATGTGATGCTGTTCTTCAAGAAGGGTGACAAAACTCTCTTGAAGAACTACAGACCCATCTCGTGTTCTGAGCCATATCTATAAGCTGTTTTCGAGAGTCATCACGAATCGTCTCGCTCGCAGGTTCGACGAGTTCCAACCTCCCGAACAAGCAGGGTTCCGAAAAGGCTATAGTACCGTAGACCACATTCATACGCTGCGGCAAGTTATACAGAAGACCGAAGAGTATAACTTGCCACTTTGATTAGCGTTCGTGGACTACGAGAAAGCCTTTGATTCGATTGAGACCTGGGCAGTACTGCAGTCTCTCCAAAGGTGCCAAATAGACTACAGGTATATTGAGGTGGTAAGGTGCTTATACCAGAACGCCACCATGTCGGTCCGATTACAGAACCAGAGCTCTAATCCGATCCAACTACAGCGAGGCGTGAGACAAGGAGACGTTATTTCTCCGAAACTGTTCACGGCTGCGTTGGAGGATATTTTCAAGCTTCTGGACTGGAAAGGACGCGGCATCAACATCAATGGCGAGTACCTAACACACCTGCGATTTGCCGATGATGTAGTTCTTATGGCTGAGACCTTGGAAGACCTGAACATAATGCTCGAAGATCTCGGTAATGCTTCTCAAAGAGTGGGTCTTAAGATGAACATGGACAAAACGAAAAGCATGTTAAATGCCCATATTGCACCCGCTCCAGTTAACGTTGAGAACATTACACTCGAAGTTGTTGACCACTATGTTTACCTGGGACAGACAGTCCAGCTAGGTAAGTCCAACTTCGAGAAAGAGATCTCTCGTCGAATCCAGCTCGGATGGGCAGCGTTCGGGAAGCTCCGGCATATATTTGCGTCCGAAATACCTCAGTGTCTCAAGACAAAAGTCTTTGACCAGTGTGTGTTGCCAGTAATGACCTATGGGAGTGAGACGTGGTCCCTTACTATGGGTCTCATAAGAAGGCTCAAGATCACCCAGCGAGCAATGGAGAGAGCGATGCTTGGTATTTCCCTGCTCGATCGAATCAGAAATGATGAGATCCGCAGGAGAACAAAAACAACCGACATCGCTCGAAGGATTGCATCGCTGAAGTGGCAGTGGACACATAGCGCGGAGAACCGATGGCCGTTGGGGCGGAAAGGTTCTCGAATGGCGACCGCGTACCGGACGACGTTCCGTGGGCAGGCCCTCTACTAGGTGGACCGACGATCTGGTCAAGGTCGCGGGAAGCCGCTGGATGCGGACAGCGCAGGACCGATCGTTGTGGAGATCCTTGGGGGAGGCCTATGCCCAGCAGTGTTCGTCGTTCGGCTGAAATGATGATGATGATGATGACCCATCTTTTTTTAAATACTCATTGTACTTTACCAACTCTTTTTTGTAAAACCCAACCAAGTTTAAAAGAGTAAGTACTGAGTTTCTCGCCCCCCTTTACCCCCCTCCTCTACCCGTCAGCTCCAGCTTACACGAATTATTTCCCCTATTTCTGCTTCGTTGAGTGGCCTATTTGTCCTTGTAGCTTGTAGTGCTTGGCGGTACACCCCGAAATTCAGTCAAAACCTGCAAATATTGTTAAATTCATGAAAATCGGAACGATTGATGTTTAGACCATACGAATCAATTTGACCCGTAGCACGGAAAAAAGAAAAACAAAAGGGGAGGAGTTATATAGAGTATATATTACAAATAATACCCGCAGTAACTTCGCTGCTGTTTCAGAAATCCGCGATAGTGCTACTGACCTCAGAAAGAACCAGCTAAGAACACCTCTTGTAGAAGGCGAAAAAAGGGCCTTGGTCTCAATAGGTGATGTACCTACTCATAATACCTACGTATCAGATCAACGGAACAGTAATCATTTCAACATAAACTATGGACAAGTAAAACGACAATATAATGAGAGACTATCAACATAATCGCTCGGCTTGGAGGTTGGAGGCCAGTCTGATGGGTCCATTTGAATGTCACCATGACTATGTTTAAGGAGGCTGGATAAGTGGCTTCTAAAACAGTCATATTAAACGTCTTCACCAGATTACACTTCATCTCATTTCCTTTAACTATTTTTTTTTTAATTCGGTTTCGTTTAAAATCATCATCATAAATAAATAAATAAATATGCGCCAGACAACTGACATGTCATGGTCTCGAAGTAGGGGTAAACATCTCTGATCCCTGTGTTATGAGGTACCAGATAAGGAATTAAGCAAAGGGGCGTCTCCCAGCACACCCAGCCGCGAGCCAATTTAGAAAAGATCGTTTCCTGAATTGACTCGACCGGGAAACGAACCCAGGACACTACGTACGTCAAGAGAAACCGAGCCACAGCGTCCTACGCCAATCGTGTCGTCAATCATCTCTGATCAAAATCAGTCTCCACACACGTTAAACTGCTGGGGCACACTGGTTCCGACCAAAAATTAAAAACAAACAAACTGGATAAATTACAATGAAATATATTTATGCAAAATGCAGCAGTAGATATTAACCTATGTACTGTCCCACAGCTGGGCAAAGGCCACTACCATTTAAATCAAGTCATCGACGATACAATTAATGGGTATTGATTGGCATGCTTTTGCAAGCTCTCCCCCTGAACCGCCACTGGATGCAATGCCAATGATGTGCAATGTTCATTTGGCAACTTCATAAAAATAGTTAGGTATATTAGACATTTCTGGGACGTAAGTATTCAGTTAATATCTTTTACGAGGATTTTGAAATCCACCAGTTTCAGCAATCGTTAAACTTTTCCGATAGACGACAGTCCATCTCGATTATCATTTAAAACAACTGTGATTAGTTGTATGTAGGCATGATCGTCAATCTGAGTTAACTGTCACGCACGACTGTCTGATAGTAACTATACCGGGTGATAATCAAATAACTTCCGAAAACGATATGGCATACTTACTAAGCGATGTAGAAAGAATTTAAGCGAAAATGGAATTTATTTAACTACTTCAAGATCACCATACAAATCACTCGAACGGTCAGTATTTTTAGTATGAAAAACTTAAAATTAAAGTTAATTTAAAAAAACAAATTTTCGCTTATATAGTTACTACATCACTTACTGAGTATGCTATATCGTTTTCGGAAGTTATTTGATAATCACCCCGTATGACATTATAATGATTTTCCCCACAAGTTCGTTGTTATCACATTTTAGGGCCTATTTTTAATCCTCAGTTAATGAAATTTATTCCTCAGTTAATGATATTTATAGCCCGATTTAAAATGATATATTATATGATGAAAATGATATAATTTATAATCTTAAATCGGGCCTTAATTGATTAAACCGTAGGTATGTAAGTAACATGTTTTTACGCACTGTGAGTTCAGGGGATGCTTTAGCCTTTGGAGATAAAAAGCGTTATAAAAACAAAACTAATTTTATTTAAGATAAACCGGGATTTTGCAAGTGGAACTAATTTTTGTATGCCTGTAGGTACCAAGGCAAAAAGTGAACAATGACTACAGAAATGTTATTTTAATATAACTGTCAAAAAACATTTTTTTTTTACTTCGTACACAAAAACAGACAATCAAAACATTAAGAACTACAAAAGTACAGGTGAACTTATTTCACATTATCTTATTGCTTCATAACGTCTTTCAGTACCTACCTACTATGTGTTTTTTTTGGTATGGTATTAAAACTATTCACTTAACATTCCCGCAGTTGGCACCCTGAAACATTTCACGTGTTGTGCCTACTCGTATAAAATTTTATGTTATTGATTGCATTGCATTGATATTTTGAAACATGGCTTTTCTACTTACCAATACATCTTCTGCCATTGACCGAAAACTCTACTCGAGACATGTCTACCCAAACGCGCGCAGACGACTGCTTCAACTAGATAGCCAGTAGAATAAAGCAAAAAGGTCATTCAAATACGATTTAAATCCTACAAAACATTTTCTTGTTGCCCAATATGACTATCCTAGGTTTTCCCCACTGTGGGAGTTGTGCATAACTTGTGGGGGGAAAAAGTGTACCCCAAAATCGGTATTTTCGCGGTTTTACGGTTTTATCTCGTAAACGACTGAAATTATCGACAAGACGTGTTCTTTCTGAAAATTATAGAGCGCTTAATTTTGCATAGATCGAGACAGGGTCCAAAACTACTGGACCGATTTGAAAAAATCTTTCACCAATATGATGCTACATTAATGTCAATCCTGTTAAAGGCTATTATATAACAAGTTGAAAGAATTGCTAATGAGTAAATGCTATTATAGCCTAGAAGAGTTTTTTTGCGAATCCCTAATTGTTTACATAAATAATAAAGTAATGTAATAAATTTTCAATTAATTGTAATTTCTATTTATTGAAATAGATTATAGTTAGATTAGATACGATTTAGAATTTAAGCTTTAGATCTCTTAGATGTAAATTAATTATTGCACGAAATGTTTTAATGTTGCAGTGCCCTAACAGGGTCATTTGTGTACTTTTTAGATTTAAGAACTTGTTAAACCACATAAAGCAATAAATATTTATGACTATGACTTTGACTATATATTTTTTATATATTTTTCTAAATTTTGACGGGATTAATAGTCTACGCAGGGAAGCCGCTGACGTGACGGACAGCTCTTGAAACAAGTGGAGCAGCTGATGTGTGGCTGGGCCATTGAGCATATAGTGGAGGTCCTTATCCTCATTGACTACCACAACCTTCTCATGCCCCTGTGACACCTCAAGGGCTATGGGAACAAGCGGATGGTTTTACACAAAATTCTAAAATACGTACAACTTTGATGAGCAACAGCATGAGAACGATTAGTCCTAATAATATAAATCTGGTCTCATTATATGCAAAATTAAACGCTCTACAACTTTCAAGTAGATCACTTTGATAATATACTTAATCGTAAAACCACAAAAACAACCGTTTCGTGGATACACTTTTACCCCCACCACTTATGCACAACATCCACCGGGGCCTTAAGATAGTCATATTGGGCAACAAATGAAGCCATTAAAGCAATAAAATGTTTTGTAGGATTTAGATCCGATTTCAAATCTAATCCTACTGACCTAAATCTATCAAAAACTAAAATGATTCGATAACATTATTTTTCTTGGAGTCACCATTGCCCTTTAAACTGAAAATCTCATATTGAAAAAATAAATTAAAAAATCTCCAGCTACAGTTACGCAATATTCATATTAGCAGAAATAACTTTCGTTGATGTATCAAGAGCAGCATATTACGGTCAGGTTCATACTTTATTAGTTTACGGTGTCATTTTCTGGGGCAATTCCAAAAATACCTAGCAATATACCTATTTTCAACCGACTTCAAAAAAGGAGGAGGTTCTCAATTCGACAGTATGTTTTTTTTTTTTTATATGTTTGTTACCTCATAACTTTCGACTGGGTGAACCAATTTTGATCGTTCTTCTTTTATTTGAAAGCTGGTGCTTCCCGAATGGTCCCATTTTAATTTGGTCTAGTTCTGACATTGGCATCCATGAGAAAACCATAAAGTCTTAAATCTAGATGGACAAAATGCGCGACAAATGGACGACAAATGGACGAATAACTTAATATTACGTTAACCGATTTTGATAATTCGTTATTTATTTGAAAACTGATGGTGCCCGTGTAGTCCCATTTTAATTTGGTCCAGTTCTGACAGTGGCATCCATGGGAAATCCATAAAGTCTTAAATCTAGATAGACAAAATGCGCGACAAATGGACGGGTAACTCAATATTACGCCAACCGATTTTGATAATTCTTTATTTATTTGAAAGCTGATGGTGCCCGTGTAGTCCCATTTTAATTTGGTCCAGTTCTGACAGTGGCATCCATGGGAAATCCATAAAGTCTTAAATCTAGATAGACAAAATGCGCGACAAATGGACGGGTAACTCAATATTACGCCAACCGATTTTGATAATTCTTTTTTATTTGAAAGCTGATGCTGCCCGTGTGGTCCCATTTTAATTTGGTCAAGTTCTGACAGTGGCATCCATGGGAAATCCATATAAGTCTTAAATCTAGATAAACCATATGCGCGACAAATGGACGAATAACTCATTATCACGCCAACCGATTTGAATGCTTCTTTTTTTATTGGAAAGGATATACTTCAAGGGTAGTTTGATGAGTGTTAGGTTCTGATTATGGGATCCATGACAAAGTAACGGAACTCTTGAATTCTTAGGAGCAATTGAACGATACTTTTTCGATGTATAAAATAAATAAGAACTATTCACTGAAAATCAAGAAATAAACAAAAATTTTAACAAAAAAAAACCAACTTCAAAAAAAACTATTCCAAAACAAAGCACTAAAAAGTAAAGAAATAATTGCGTATTCTTCTAAAACTTATACGATAATATAATGTAGGTACAGTTATTGTTATTGTTGGAGTCGGTGTCAGCCAATGTAGGTTTGTAACTACCTACATACGAGTACATACGTAAACGTGATATGTAAGAAATAGGTATATTGCTAGGTATATTTTAGTGTTTCCTTGGCTGACACCGACTCCAACAATAACAATAGCTGTACATTATATTATCGTATAAGTTTTAGAAGAATACGCAATTATTTCTTTACTTTTTAGTGCTTTGTTTTGGAATAATTTTTTTGAAGTTGGTTTTTTTTTTGTTAAATTTTTTTTCACTTCTCATGCTCTAAAAGTACGCCAATATAGCCCTACGAAGCAGGACTATATTTTTTAATGGCTGTTTGAGTTTGTCTACGTCGCATGAAGGAAATTAAAAAACTAATTACTTTTTACTCCCTAGGAACTGAAATGGTCACTTTAGTCCCGCTTCGTAGGGCTATATTGGCGTAGGTAGGTACTTTTAGAGCATGAAAAGTGAAAACATAATTTATGTATAAGTACCTCAAATAAATAATTACATGTTTGTTGTGTAAGAGCACTTTATGCCCAGGCATTAAAATATTCAATCATTTACCATCTGATCTAAAATCAATGGACTTACCAGAATTTAAATTAAATCTAAAAAAATAATTATTGCAAAATGTTTTTTATAATAAGTATAAATTGTGTCCGGGGTTACCCAATGGCGATCAAGAACTGTTAAAAAATCTTAGTTCACAACTAATTCAATAACGCCATTCATGCGGAGACGAGTAGTGAGCCTTTGCTTCTCTACTTTATTATTTTGGTATATAATGGTATTCCTTCTCGTTGATGTTGTTTTTGTTAATTGAATTGGTCTTTACCTACGAAATAACCGTTTTCTATGAAATAAGTTATCGTATTTTTTTTCCTATGTTTTATTTCTACTGATCAAAGCAATCACCCATGCAATCGAAGCATCTTTGCCAACGCATTGGTAGCTTATTGATGCTCTTCTTTAAGAAATCAGCTGGACGGGAGGCAACAAATTCTTCAAAGGTATTTACTACTGCCTCTCGGGTTTTGATTTTTTACCACCAAGAAGTTATCCCAATTCTAAAAAAAGTAGAGGGCTGTTAGGCGCAAGGTCTGGTGGGTACGACGGATGCCGGAGAACTTCAAACCCCAGCTATCGTAACTTGGAGACCGTCTGCTGTGCAGTATGAGTACGTATTGTCATGCAGGAGCTGCGGAGCCGATCGAGTGACCAAAGCTGGTTGAAGTAAGAATTCTCCATCATTGTGTTCAGTTCTTCACCGTAGGTATACATCTGCTGCAGTAATGTTTATCCCGTTTGGTAAGGAGCAGTTAGAAGAACATAGGCATTAGACCACCAAACAGTGACACTTTACTAAAGGTAAGTTTTCGTTTAGGGCATTGTTCAGTGAGGTGCTGCTTCAGGACCCAACCAACTTACTGAGCGCTTGCGATTGTCGTCAATCAGTGTCCATTTTTCGTCGCAGGTAACAAACATCAATGCGGTTTCAAATTCCTTCGTTTGTGTGCTTATTGAGCAGGGCAAAGCACGTCTCGCGTACTTCGCCCAGGTGATTATTGAATTCGTGGGGCACCCATTTGTCAAGCTTTTATTGTTTTGATGCTAACGTCGAAGGCTGCTGCTAATTCAGCTGGAGATTGAGTATTATCATCTTCTACGAGCTCCTTTAATTCTTCATAGCCGACCAAAGTTTTCGGACGACCACGGGGTTAATTTTTCAGGTCGAAATTTCCAGAACGGAAGCATGCGAACCAATAACGGGTGGTGCGCTCGACCGCTGGTACCGCTTTGTTGCCACGACGGTACTCATACTCCATATTTACACTATTTTTTCACGTATCCATGAAGACGAATGATTTTCAACCGTGATGAAAACAGAACGATGACCATGAAAATTTGTTTTAAAAACGTGGAATTTTTAAAATGATAAATTATAAAGTTTGACACATCATTTTTAATTCTATTAACAAAATCGCATTTACTTTTAATAGTTTGTTGAAATATGGGGATCACCTGCTAAAACATAACATAAATCAGCAAAAGACTACATTCAGCCATAATTACCTAAATTCTACTTGTCTTCATTTGTCAGATTTTTCGTTTTTGTGGTGCAAATCTAACCCTACATTTAAATAAAACAACAATTTGTATGAAAATTTTATATTATAATTAAAATTAAAAAAGGAATTATAATTTATTAGCATACCACAAAGAGGTACAAATGAGCAATAAGAACATAATTATTTAAAATAAACATGAAAAAAACATAACAAATAGAAAACACGAAAGGCCTCAAAGTGGGGCCAACCAGGTCCTGTCTCAGCGTGTGCTGCTGCAGGCCTATAAAGCTGCAGCAGCGCTGGTATTCTAATTATAAATAAATATCCCTGGACATTATTCCACACAGCGCCATCTAGCCCCAAAGTAAGCTAATTAAAGCTTGTGTTATGGGATACTAGACAACGGATAAACATACTTAAATACATTTTCTTTTGTAAATACATACTTATTATACATAGGAGACACCCAGACCAGTACAAACAGACATGTTCATGCACACAAATGTTTGTACTGTGCGGGGATCGAACCCGCGACCTCTGGTGTAGTAGCCAACTTCTTAACCATTACACCAAGTCGGTCGTCGAAATTACTTACTACCTACCTTATCAAACTATGTACAATTAAAAAACAATTGACTACATATAAAATGCCACATTCAAAATCAATAAATACTAATCAATATACTTTTTAAAATTAACTAACAATAATACTTTTACAAAATGAACAAAAAATCAAAAATACGACTACTAGGTAGTAACCAGAATGAGAAATTCAGGAGCGAGCGACTGTTGCCGTAGTGTTCGAGTTCAAGTTAAATAGTAGATAAACTTCAATACAACGGCAACAGTCGCTTCTCTATCTACTGAGATGACTTTGACTGAATTAAGTTCAGTTCAGAATCCTACTGTTCAGGCTGATCGAAATTGATCCTTCTAACCCTGCTGATAACGGTAAATTTCCTCCGGGTTTGCCTCCGCGGCGTCGAGCCGAGGGGCGCGGCGGGGGCGCTCGGGGCGCGCTGGAGGGGGGGTGCAGCTTCCGAGATGGCGGACATGGTCTCGTCTTCAACATCTGAAAAACACAACACTTTTAGTTCACACTCACACAGGTTATAAATATTCAAAATTAATTTGAAATTAAGAAAGTAATTATTGATTATTTTTTTTATAATAAGTTTCCTTTTGTGTTTGGACCAATGAATTACTTTTTTACTTAGTTTACTTTTTACTTTAATTAGCCTGAAAGTATGTGTATATTGTCGCACTGCTGCGGCCATAAGTTTTGTAGGCACAATATGATACACCAAATTGAACCCCAATCAGAATATTGGAAGACAACGGTCTAAAACCTAGAGACATTAAAAAAATAATTTTAAAATAGCTTTTCACTCTGTGTAAAAAGTCATTTAATTATCCTCTTCACTGTCCCCCAAGTGGACAAAGAATTCCATCATGGAAATCAAGTGTATCCATGATGGAATTCTTCAACCAATCGCTGCAACTATCCTCTTCACTGTCCCCCAAGTGGACAAAGAATTCCATCATGGAAATCAAGTGTATCCATGATGGAATTCTTCAACCAATCGCTGCAATTATCCTCTTCACTGTCCCCCAAGTGGACAAAGAATTCCATCATGGAAATCAAGTGTATCCTTGATGGAATTCTTCAACCAATCGCTGCAATTATCCTCTTCACTGTCCCCCAAGTGGACAAAGAATTCCATCATGGAAATCAAGTGTATCCATGATGGAATTCTTCAACCAATCGCTGCAATTATCCTCTTCACTGTCCCCCAAGTGGACAAAGAATTCCATCATGGAAATCAAGTGTATCCATGATGGAATTCTTCAACCAATCGCTGCAATGACAATGCTACAGTAAAAATTAAAAAAATCAATTCAACCGAATTACCTTGTACATTTGCAGAATCAACAGCGGTAAACTCAAATACTTCAGTTGTCACAATGTGTTCGCCATCTAAAACAAAAAATAAACAATCCCTATGAACATTTTCAAAATGTATTGATGAATCTATTCTAATGTTAAAAAGCTAAAGAGTTTTTTTGTTTACTTGAACGCGCTAATCTCAGGAACCACTGGTCCGATTTGAAAAAATATTTCAGTGTTAAATAGCCCTGTATATAATAAAGAATGGGCATTCATCAAAGTAACTATTTCACGCGGACGAAGTCGGGGGCAGAAACTAGTAAATAATAAACTTTGGAATAAAATAGCTTCGAAACAGATGAACACAAGCATCAACACATTAGGAGACTGTCGTATAAAAAAAATTTAACAAAGTAAATACCTTCAATGTATTCGTAGGCGCCAGGCGAGGGGACCACTTCTGTTTGAGTATAGCAGGTCAGTTCTGTCAGATCTTCACCGTTATCTAAGAATGAACGACGAATTATTTAAACTATTTTAATACATAAAAAAAAATATAAAGTTTATGACATCACTACAGGATTTCGGAAAAGTAAAACTAAAAATATGCTTAAAACATTAAAATTTGCTTGTCTGAAAAACCTATTATCAAAATCTAGCTTTTGCCACCAACAACACGGAATTACAAACTTGTAGTTTAAACTATTGTTTAATTTTTTGTAAAAAAAAGTATTTAGGAACTCACCGCCACAAGTTTCATAAGCAGCTGGTGTGACCATCTCAGACTGACAGTAAGTTATCTCATCTAGAAATCAAAACGTATGTTTAAAAATTAAGATAAACTTTAACCTTATGTATAGTTAAGTTTAGTTAAGATATAATAATATGGTTAAAGAAATTATAAATATAAAAGACAACACACCTCTTGTAATGGTCTCGAACTAGGGATTTATATCCCTGTGTAACGAGGTACCACACACGGAAATAAACCAGGGGCGTCTCTTCTGAATTGACCCGACCGGGAATCGAACCCGGGACACTACGGAAATCTAGGCGAGAAACCGTGATAAAGCGCACTACGCCAATCGTGTCGTCACTATGGTTGAAACAAAACAATAAATAAATAAATAAATATCTGGGACAATTTACACCAAGATCATCTGCCCCCAAACTAAGCAGAGTATTATGGGCGGCAGGGACTGATAAATAAATAATAAATAAATAAATATGCGCCAGACAACACACCTCTTGTAATGGTCTCGAAGTAGGGATTAATAAATGCCTATGTTACGAGGTACCACACAAGGAAATAAGCTAGGGGCGTCTCCCAGCACACCCAGACCCGTGTCAATTCAGAAAAAAACGTTTCCTGAATTGACCCGACCGGGAATCGAACCCGGGACACTACGGAAATCGAGGCGAGAAACCGTGCTACAGCACACTACGCCAATCGTGTCGTCAAAACATACTTATATATTTCTAAATACATACTTAAATACATAATAACACCCAGACACACAACAAACACAAATGTACGTCACACAAATGTTTGTCATGGGTGGGGATCGAACCCACGACCTTCGGCGCTGAAGGCAGGATCGCTGCCATTGCGCCAACAGGCCAGTCTACTAATGAAAAGTGAATAATAAAAAGTATGTTACAACTCGTATGTATTCAGAAAAACTATCTCGGACTGACAATATGTAGGATATGACCTACTTGGTCTCTCCTCTAGAAACAAAAAAAGATATTCATCTTTCAGTTATTGTGTCAGTATATATCTCATATAGTTCATATCAGATTATTAGGTAGAAGCTATTTAACTCATGGGCAATAAATAAAGTACCTATGTAAGAACTAACCGTCATATTTTTTATATATTGTAGGCGTTATCATGTCTAACCGACAAAATGTCGGATACGGAGTCCTCCCTGCTTTCTCATCTGTAAATAAAAATGTATACATCTATTAGCTACTACACAAGAAACTTTATGCCAAAAAAGTTATAAAAAATCTTATTTTAAAAATACCGTTTTGTCTACGACTCAATTTATTGAATTTTGTGCAACTGATAAATCCCGTTATATACAGTACTAACTGCTTACTTAAATTATGTGCAATAAACAATGTATGACGGAACTCACCCGCATAATTATCGCATGACGCCGGCGTGGCCATCGCTGATTGACAATCACATGGATAAGGAGTGCTCTCAAGTGCTCCTAGGCTCTCATCTAGAATTAAAGGAATACATCAGTTAATTACTAAATAAAACAAACAATTTTGTGAACAGTTATAACTATAGCAAATCAAGTTATTGCAATTAATTATGGAAGTAAGTATGTAAGAAACTCACCACCCGCACAATGTCTAGTGGAAGTCCGTGTGACCATCTCTGAAGGACAATATCCAGGATATGGGGTCCTCCCAGGTTTGTCATCTGAAATAAAAATGTTTACACCAGTCAGTCTCTATACGAATTTCACGAGAAAAAAAACAGCTTTGCTGAATAAGTAATATCTACTGAACTAATGTGCAGAAACACCCACCCGCATTGTTTACATAGGAATCCGGCGTAATCATCCCTGCCTGACCATAGCAATGAGACGGGGTCCTTGGTGTTGGAATACTTGGAATTGCCATTGGCTCCCATGGGTAATCCGCCGCTGCTAGTTCATCTAAAATGTTTATGAAGCATTATCAATCATGATACAAAGCTAATGATACATAATTAACTCCTTGATCAATGCATTTGTTAAATGGATTCATATTAGTTACTTACGCTGCACTCCGCAGGCCACAGACGCACTGAGTTGAAAACACAGAGGATAGAGGTACACGGGTGTCTCGTGCATTCTTATTTTATAGGCTTTAAAGTATAGCGTGGTATTACCTAACATGTTCACTCTACAAAATCTGCACTTCATCTGAGTCAGGACTCTACCCTATGGGCTTATATAGGGCCCAGGGAAGGCCTACCTGGACTAGGCGATTAATATAATAATTTTTGAACCAATAACTATTACCTGAATGAGGTGACGCGCAGCGGACAATTAGACCTGGCCAGTAGTTACTCAAGTATCAGATAGACACTTTTGTTTTCTAATTACAGATTAACAATAGACGCTTTGAAAAATTAAGTGTTACTTAAGAATTAGGTGGTAAATATTTGCAATACCCTGAAAGAGTCATTGTGTGTGAAGGTGGTACTATTAAGTAAAATGCATTTCCAGAATGCCACCTGTTTTTATTTAACATACCTAATCTATAAATGTATTATATATAGGTACCTACTCAAGCACTCTTTTATTATGACTTCTTCCCGCTTTAAGCGCTCTCACACACGATATCGGCATTAGCCGTCGACCTATTTGGACACGTCGACGCGGCGACGCACGGTACAGTATGTTCCGCGTTTTTTTGTAGTTTTCGAGTTTTGTTTCTTTTCGATTTTTCAAAAAATCTTGGTTGTATCATTATTTTGGTTACTGCGGCGCGAAAAGTTGAAGTATATAGAGATACTCTTTTATATTCATTCAGAAGCATTTACATTTATAGCACTGAATATTAATTTTGACTTAATTGAGGCGGGACGGGCGGCTAGTCCAAAATAAAAACATTCAGCGTTTAAATTCTAACAAATTTGATTTGCTTCTCCCTTTTTGCATAACAGACCAATAAAAAGCTAATCGTGTCACTTATTAGTTGCGCTCGATGCGTAAAAAAGATGCCGATTTAGATTTTTCGGGTGTGCAACATTTTTGATGTCGCTGTGGTGCCGAAGCGGTCCGACACGAAACGTCTAAATTGAAAGCGCCCTAAGGCTGCTCGCCCACTCGTCACCGATTATTTGTAGGAGAAAAATAGAACGTACTGATAGCAATGGAGCAAAGCACACGTCCTACAAAAAATAGGTCAAAAATAAAGTGAAATACAAAATCGGCCCGATTATTGGTCCCACAAAAAGTCTGACGTGGGCGTGCACCCTAAATCTCTTTTTTTTGGTTTCAGGTCAAATAGGTTTTCACAAATGTGCCATGGTACAGCGGCATACACATTTACGAGCGACATACCAATTCGTTATAAATCTTTCAAAGTGACATGGAAACTCGTATCATTATGGGTCGTTTTCATACATACATCTTGAAGTTACCATAACTTCAAATGTTATTGTATCAATAAGTAAATAAAACGAATTCATAATAATCAAAAATAAGATTTATTAAGCGTAAAATATGCTTAAATAATACACAAAACAGTGGAACATTACAATATCAGGAGATATTTAGTCATTAAAAATTTCCTAAGGCAAAACACTTTGCGTTATTTAAGGCACATTCTTTAATTCACTAATTTGATTAATCTTTATCTAAAACCACCAAATAATTACATATATACTAACAGAAATCGTTATTACATGAAAACACAAAAATCTTCTTGTTTTACATTTACATTTTGCGAATGTAACATTAACAAAAAAAGGAAAAATAAATGAAAGTGCAGATGGCAATATAAATAGGTACCTAAAAACGGATATTGATACTGATATATTGTACAGATAAATGCAGGTATGATACTCAGGTAGCACGGATTCAATCAACAAACCACGTAAGCACTTTCTTTAAAATCAAAAGCCGTAAAAATACGAAACAATAGAATTAAAACTATTTATTGTCAGTACATAAACTTAATACTAAGATGTATTTTGGTATTCTCACAGCACTGAAAAGAATCAAACGTTAACTTTAAACGCATTTTTCGTTGATTTAGGTTTAAATCCAATAAGTTGAGTGCATCATTTTTTAATTTGTTGTAAGTAGCCATTTTAGTAAATTAAGATTATTTTCAAGATCAGTCTACAAAACCTTAACTAAGCTGTATTCAACAATGGCATTTTTAAAACTGCATTTTACATCATAACTATTACTCATTAATCCAACGTGTAAAAATATGAAACCTACCATTATACTTATAAAACACTCAGAATATATGCAACTATTTATACTTACTTTTACAAATTGATTAGAAGCTCGAAAATGAAACTACCAATTATGCTTGTCTTATGTTTTTTTCCTTGATACGACATTATTGAACCTTTTTTTGATTTTCCAAGTGATTTATCCTTTTCTACAGGATCTGCAGTTGCCCCTGAATATATTTTAGACAAGACTGGATTTCTTCACTGTCTGACACCATTCCCTGCAGTTTGTCCTGAACATCTATGAGGACATCCTGGCACATTCCGCCTTTCTTCAGAGCAGTCATGCAGAAGTTTGTCAACGCTCTGAAGCATTGCTTACGCTGGGCGTTGTGTGGTTGGTTGTCCCACACCGGAGTTGCCCTAACGTAACTCCATGCGAGAAACACGTACTCGACTACTGATCCCCAGTGCTGAGATTCAACCAACACCTTTCCCTGATCGATAACACACTTTTTAAACGCAGCCAAGTGAGTCGCCACTCGGGAGTACGCCGGTGAATCAGTTTTGGAAGTGAGTCGCGAGGAAGGAAGGCTTTTGAAGATATTCGACTTTAGATAATTAAGTCTCTCCTCTAGAGGCGACAAATCTGGAACCGGCATGTCCTTACGGATCTCTTGCTCCATCTCGGGATGCTTGTAAGTAATGGTTCTGATCATGTTGATCAATTGAGTCGGGCTCAAACCTTTTAAGGCTACATCAATAGGCCCTTTAAACTCAGACAACTTTTCTACTCTTGATCTTTTCATAGGAGGAGTTCCCTTTATAGGACTGGTTATTTTAAACTTTTGCGGTGTACTGATATCGGTGAAATCTATCTTTTCCGGTGTTAGGGGTATTCTCTCAGCGTCTCCCAGCAGGAGGCGCTTCCGTGGTGTAGAGCGCAAGGTGACCCCAAGTTTGGGAGGCGAGAAGCGGCCAGAATTTTTTGGAGGTGTTCGTATCATCGAATGGAACGAGGAATTTCTCTTTAGATCGATGTCCGGGGACCACGTTGTTGGCAGACGTTTGCGACCTGAAATGTTACAAATTGTGACAATTAGCTCAAATTATGCCTACGTATTTTGAATAGGCAATGGCTGGTCGAGAAAGTAAACAAAAAATCTATCCACTATAAGACTGTATAACATATCGCAACAGCAAGATTAGTGTACTTCAGTTATTTTCACAGTGTTAAGTCGTATGGTCTTCAGTTGTGGGGCTCGGCAGCGGATCTCAACACCATCTTTGTTCTTCAAAAAAGAGCCATCCGCTCCATTTACAACCTTAGACCACGCGACTCGCTTCGTGAAGTATTCAAAGAGATAGATATTTTAACTGTGTACTCTCAATTTATTTATGATAATGTAGTATATGTCCGTAAAAACTTGCATCTCTTCAAGAAAAACAGTGATGTTCATAAACTCAATACCAGAAATAAAAATAAGCTCGTAACTCCCAGTCTAAGACTGCATAAGGTAGGGAAATCATTTGTTGGTCAATGTGTAAAATATTTTAATAAGATTCCGCAAACTCTTGTTGAACTGCCACTTCACAAGTTTAAGTCACAAATTAAAGCTAAGTTAATGAAGCGGGGTTATTATAGTGTTGACGATTTCTTAAATGATAAGAATTTGTGGTCATCTTAGGTATAATCTGCTCCTCTGCACACTTTTTTGTTATGACTTTACTCTGTCAATTCCATTTTTGTGTATAAAAACAAGATTGAAAAGAGTAACCATCGAGTTTCTTGCCGGAGTCTTCTCGATCGGAAACAACCTCTGAACCGGTGGTAGAGTCACATTATATTTAATTATGATATGAACTATCATAGTATTATTTTATGTAAGTTTATTTTTATTCAGTATATTTTTGCTACAATTTTTTTTTGTTACATGACATGTCATAAGTACTTTTTATAAGTCTATATGAATAAAGATATTTTTTACTTTACTTTTTTTACTTTAACAAAAATAGTCTCCGACGAGTAATAAATAGCAGGGCAATAAAACATTCTTTTTTTTTAAATCCTGCCTTTATTTTATCAGCCTTCGTCCAACAAGACACAATTATTCAACCAGTCGGCGATTACATAAACAATACTTAGAACAATAAGCGCAAGTGGCGCGCTAATCCCCTAATCACCCCTAACAAAACAATGCCGCGTCATTTGCGGTCCCCAATATTGTGACTAACTTAACAACATGAACTTTTTAAGTACTGATAACATTGTTTATTTGCTGTAAAAACAGTTTGTTTTTTTCCAACAAAAAATGACACGTGTTTGGCAGAAAACACTTGTTCGAAGTATGATATGGTACTGAGAGTTATTTAAAAAAATATTTTAGTGCAATGTTGAAAAGCAGTACAAAGACAGTTCAAACACACCCGATTCAGAACGAAAGTTACTGAGAGGTCGGTTAATTTATCTCATTTTTGATATATTATTTAGTATGAATAAAAATAAAAAGGGTTAAATTGATTGTAGTGCGGGTTGTATTCACTAAAATTTTAAGAAATTTATCAAACCTTCGTTCTTAAAATAACGTTCCATTCCAATAAAATTGATTTTCGTATATTTCAATGCTCATTGCAGGATCGGTTCATCCTTATCATAAGTGTATGAGTACTATCTGTACTGTACCTATTAGACAGTGAAGCGAAAATACTGCCTCACGGTCCATAATTGATAATGCTGATTTTCAAAATATTCAGTTATTTACAATTTTGAAAAATGCTTATTCTATTTCTTCAGCCGACAATCGAAAATCGGAATACTATTATTTAAGTATTTGGCGAGGCGATTACTTATGAACGATTTTTAGAACATTAATCCTAAATGGCGCAGTAATCCCCGAATCACCATAACGAAGGGTCCTCAAAATGATGACTTACTTAATTTACAAAGTTGTTCTTAAAACTACTACCAACTAAGCCATGCTGTGAAGTAAATCCCATTTTCTTATTACATCAAGGAAGAGCTTTATTTCTAAGTTTGTCAGGTTTTATAGCAGGGGAAAATGACATAATATCAGCGCAAAGCCTAAACTTCAGGAGGTAGAAACTAAGCAAGCATTAAGTAGGAGCAATTTTTATAGATTAGGAAATCACGCTTCTCTGAGGTATTCAGAATGGTGAGATACTGCTTCGTCTGTAGAAAAAGTTGCATTTTTCGACGACACGATTGGCGTAGTGTGCTGTAGCACGGTTTCTCGCCTCGGTTTTCCGTAGTGTCCCGGTTTCGATTCCCGGACGGGTCAATTCAGGAAACGATCTTTTCTGAATTGATTCGGGTCTGGGTGTGCTGGGAGACGCCCCTAGCTTATTTCCTTGTGTGGTACCTCGTAACACAGGGATTTAATAATCCCTACTTCAAGACCATTACAAGAGGTGTGTTGTCTGGCGCATATTTATTTATTATTCATTAATTTATCAATTAGGTTACCAACTTTTGTTTGTAATTTCGTTTATGCACGTTGCGATAGAAGCATTGCTTAGTCAAAGTCCGCTAGATATAAGGAAAAACATGTAAATATTTTTGATAATAAACATTACATTACTTGTTTATTATGAGCGTCGTGGCCTAAGGGTTCAGCATCGTCACTCAGATCGTGGATCGTGTGGTGGTCCCGAGTTCAAAACTGGCCAGAACCACATCTTTGTGTTTATTATAAAATTTCCGACTAACTCTCCGGTGATGGAAAACGTCGATAACAACCCGGTTAACGGCGGATCGCTCACCACCTACCACGCTGGGTTCTAATACCATTGGTGAGAAGTGGGCTTCTAGTGGTCCGTTCACCAATTTATACAAACCAGTCATAACAGATCAAAATACATGACTATTTAGTGGTTCTGTAAACAAACCTCAGGAAAGATTAGGAGTGAGTGAATGTGGGTCGCAAAGATAATGTCTAACACACACTGACACTTTTTTAAACTTTGAGTAGAAGTTTAATAAATGGTTCAACTCAGTAAATTGGTTTATATTAAGTAGTTCGCACTTAACGAGTCAAAACATTTCGTATATTTCATTGTTTATTATTGCTCTGTTATTCTAGTTAAAAAATAATAAGGTGGTAGCTATACCTACTCCGTCTGCCTTACAAAAGTTAAAAAGATGTGAGAACGTTACCGAAAAGGTAATTTCGTATTTATGATAAATACATTTTATGAAGTTCCATTGGCTTTTTATTGATTAAACATTGTTAAAAGTAGATATTCCAACGACGCACTACGAGTTATGAGCTTACGTGTATATTAAATTAAAATTTTCTCGGGTAGTCCATTAAATTATACAGCCCAACTTAGCACATGTTATTCAAGCAGTGCCAGAAAGTATTTTACCAGCCAACGAGATAATAATAATCAACGACAAAATAATCAACCAATCGGCTATTACATTAACAAATCTTAAAACAAAAAGCGCAAGAAGCGCGCTAATCCCCTAATCACTCCTGATAATGACGCGCGACTGACGGCTCCCCTAATTTGTGATTTACTAAACAATATTAACTTATTTTGAATTGATAAGTTTGTTGATTCAAAATGGGTACCTAATTGTTTTTTGGTTAATCATCGTGGATGGTTTGTTAGAAACACTTGCTTCAACAGCTCGATCCAGTTGTTTTAAAACTTAAGGGAAAATATTCCTATATAATATTTATCATTATCACATGAGAATTTTGGGTTTGCTCGTGAGTACGATCACGTACAGTTTCGTTCCTCGCCTAAGGGTTTCAATTTGTCTAAAATATAAGCTTTGTTCTTCCTCATAGTATATCTGTAAGCCAAAAATTCATACTAATTAGTTCAGTAATTTAGGCGTGGAAAACTGAAAACATAACTAACAGACACTTACTTTTGCATTAAAAAATTTGTATGGATGCAATAAAAGTAGTTAACTAATTTTTATTTAATATAACCAATTTATGTAGGTAATAAATATTATTGAATACTATGCCTGAACCTGGGTGGAAGTCGGCCTTATAAGGTTCATAGATGCAAACCTAATTTTTAACAGTTTTTTTGTTTCAAAGATTATTAAACCACAATTATAGGTTTAATATTGGTTAAATAAATCTTTTACTCTTTTAGAATTCACTCACGCTTTAAGCCAACCAATCTGACCAACACCAACTCCTTTAAAAATAATTTCCCGAATTATTCAATAAATTCAGGTTAGACTGATTTTGATGATGTACCTAAGAGACCTAACTTCTTGTGGCGAAGAAAAGGACATTGCGGATATGGCTGTGGATCCCAAGGTACCGACTGAAACTTTTTGTGGCGGACAGAAGGATATGGCGGAATACCAAACTTCGACACAATGAGCGACTTATCGACTCAATACAGACAACCCTCCTTGGCACAGTCTATCCAACCACTGTAATCTCGGCTAGCTTCCATTGTTTTTGAAACCGGAACGCGCCCTTCTTAGCCAGCTGCAGACCTTCTTCTTAACCTCGAGCATTGAGAGACGAGCCTTCAGCGACTCATATGCGACTCACCATGAGTAAATCCCCATGAGAGAATCACCATGAGCGACTCCTCACGGGCGCCTTACCACGAGCAACTTCCCAATATCAATAGAGACAACCCTCCTTGGCACAATTTACCCAACTACTGTGATCTCGGCTAGCTTCCATTGTTTTTAAAACCGGAACGCGCCCTTCTCAGCCAGCTGCAGACCTTCTTAACCTCGAGCCTTGACAGACGAGCCATGAGCGACTCATATGCGACTCACCATGAGTAACTCCCCATGAGCGACTCCCCACGGGCGCCTTACCACGAGCAACTTCCCAATATCAATAGAGACAACCCTCCTTGGCACAATTTACCCAACTACTGTGATCTCGGCTAGCTTCCATTGTTTTTAAAACCGGAACGCGCCCTTCTCAGCCAGCTGCAGACCTTCTTCTTAACCTCGAGCCTTGAGAGACGAGCCATGAGCGACTCATATGCGACTCAGCATGAGTAACTCCCCATGAGCGAATCACCATGAGCGACTCCCCACGGGCGCCTTACCACGAGCAACTCACCAATATCAATAGAGACAACCCTCCATGGCACAATTTAACCAACTACTGTGATCTCGGCTAACGACAGGCGCGTGCGACGACCAACAGGCAGCGCCTTTCATTTTTTTTTGCACCAGACAACACACCTCTTGTTGGTCTCGAAGTAGGGATTAATATCCCTGTGTTACGAGGTACCACACAAGGAAATAAGCCAGGGGCGTCTCCCAGCACACCCAGACCCGAGTCAATTCAGAAAAGATCGTTTCTTGAATTGGCCTGACCGGGAATCGAACCCGGGACACTAGGGAAATCGAGGCGAGAAACCGTGCTACAGCGCACTACGCCAATCGTGTCGATATTTCTTTGTTCAAAACTGGAACCCACCCTAAGAAGACAGCTATTATAGACTAACCTCTCTGCAGTATCAGCATCTCGTCCGGCGACGGCGCCGGGCTGAGGTACCCGGAGGGCAGCGCCGGCGAGCGCTCGCGCGTGTTCGTGAGAGGCGCGAGCGGCGTCACGCGCAGGCGGTCGAGCCGCGCTGGGATCTCGGCGAGCGCGAGGCGCGTGCGACGACCGCCTTCGGGGGTCACCGCGCCTTCCATTGTTTAGAACTGGAACCAAGTAATAAATCCAATGTCGAGTACATAACGTAAAAGGAATGCTGTACGTCAGTGGAATTTAGATCCAACCATTATACAGCTGACTTTAAGTTCATAATAACATAGCAGTATCCAAGATACACTGGACAGCAAGTTAAGCATTACATATGGGCGCCTTTCACAGGTCCCTGAGACTATAAAGATATTAAATGCTAATTTATTTCCTGACATTGCCTGATTTTGACTAGAATCAGAACTTATATACAAAAAATACAGAAACGCAGTAAAATTAACTTAAGAGGGCCATTTAAAAAATAAATACAAACCAACTTTTCCAAACCCTTTTCATAAACTTGACTATTCCATAAACTATTATTCACATTTGGACAGGGTCCAAAATGTCATGTATTATGTTTTTTACCAACTTTGTAACTTATGGAGTGCAATAAAGAATATGAAAATGAACACAACAGTGCAATGCAATCAATAACATGTTGGCATGAAAATACAGAAATTTTCAAAAAATCGTAAAAAAAATTATAACTCTAACACTATAAAAAATTGGCTAACATTCATACATAGGTAATATTATATGGGGTAGCTAAAACAAATTTATTGACGTATATGTTTGGAACCGCCCTGTATTTAAACTTATATTGGAGGCCTTATGAATGTACAAGTTCTGCTTAGTTTGGGGTCGGATGATCTTGATGTAATTAGTCACATAAAATTATTTATTATTTATTGTGTTTCTATTAAGTAATAGGTGTTGCCCGCGACTTCGTCCGCGTGGTTATCCCTATGCAAAATTTGAGACTTCTTCTTCTTCTTTTCAGCCTATAGCAGTCCACGCCAGGGCACGCCACAAAGCCCGATCTCCCATTTTTGCCATCCAGTGCCTACCAGCCACTTTCTTTAGGTCGTCGGTCCAACGTGCCAGTGGACGTCCAACACTACGCTTGGCGAGTCGTGGTCTCCACTCGAGAACCCGTCTACTCCACCGACCATCGGTTCTGCGACAGATGTGACCAGCCCACTGCCACTTCTGGACTACGTCAGTCAATCTGGTTCTTAGCCAGATTATCTCGTTCCGGACTTTGTCCCTTAACGAGATTCCTAGCATGCACCTTTCCATAGCTCTCTGAGTGACGTGTAATCGGTGGGCTGGTTTCACTGTCAGGTTCCAAGTCTCGGCTCCGTATGTCATGACCGGTAGGACGCACTGATCAAACACCTTCGTCTTACGGCATTGTGGCAAAGGTGACTCGAAGATGTGACGCAACTTTCCAAATGCTGCCCATCCAAGCTGAACTCTTCTGGTGATTTCCCCCTAAAAGTTGTCTCTACCCAGCTGTAATTTTTGACCCAGGTATATGTACTCCTGGACAACTTCAAGGGCTACACCTTCAACGGAAGCGGGTTCAGGAACGATGTGTTCTTGTCCAAATTCATCTCAAGCCCAACGCGTCTCGAGGCAGCATTGAGACTGGTCAGCATTTTCTGCAGATCTTGCAGCGATTCTGCCATTATCACTACGTCGTCAACAAACCGGAGGTGTGTGAGATATTCACCATTGATGTTAAGGCCGAGTCCATCCAGTGCAGTGTCTTGAAGACATCCTCCAGTGCGTTAGTGAAGAGTTTCGGGAATATAAAGTCACCCTGTCTTACACCTCTGAGCAACTGGATGGGTCTTGTCTGGTGGTTCTGCACTTGGGACGGACATTGTCGCCGCTTGGTAAAGATTTCTCAGTGCCTCCACATATCGCCAGTCGACTCGGCATCGCTGCAAAGATTCCAGAACAGCCCAGGTTTCAATGGAGTCGAAGGCCTTCTCGTAGTCCACAAAAGCCAGACACAGCGGTTGGTTATACTCTTCAGACTTCTGTATAACCTGCCGAACAGAATGGATGTGGTCCACTGTGCTATAGCCTTTACGAAACCCAGCCTGTTCCGGTGGCTGAAAGGCGTCAAATCTTGATGCCAGACGATTCGTGACGACTCTCGAGAACAACTTATAGACGTGGCTCAGAAGCGTGATCGGCCTATAGTTTTTAAGAAGAGTTTTGTTACCTTTCTTGAAAAACAATGCCACTACACCTCTGCTCCACGCCTTTGGGGTAGTCCCATTGGTAATAACAGAGTTGAATAGCCTCTTCAGCTCCTCAACAACAGGTTTTCCTCCCGCTTTGAGTAGCTTAGAGGTCACTCCGTCCTCACCGGGAGGCTTCCCATTACTAAGCTGCCTGAGAGCCGCCTCGACTTCATCGAGATCTATGTCTGGTAGATCTTCCGTAAAGTGACGGGCAAGTGGGGCTCTGGGGTCGCTCGCGTCAGGTGGAGGCTTCGGTGCATGCGAGGCATACAGATGTCCGTAGAAGTCCTCAATTTCAGCGAGTATCCCCGGGGCTGATGTGACGGTTTCAACATTCGTAAATAAATTGTGTAAATTTGAGACTACTCAAAGCTAACTGGGGCCACCGCCCTTCCCCCTCATGACTGCCCGCCGGCCTTGCACATTACAAATGCGGGCGCAGTACTTAATCATTATTATCTTGATCAAAATTCTGTCACACGTGATCTTTGCGAAACTTAAACCGTTTACGCAGCGCATGCAGCAGAAGCTCTCAAAAGGAAAAAATACTCCCTGATTTTTTTCTTAAATTGGTGCTCCGCTCCTATTGGTCTTAGCGTGATAATATTTAGAGCCTATAGCCTTCCTCGATAAATGGGCTATCTATATCTAACACTTTTGAAAGAACGATTTTTGTTAAATCGGACCAGTAGTTCTTGAGATTAACGCATTCAAGTGAACAAACTCTTCAGTTTTATAATATTAGTATAGATTACTACAGGCCTTGGTATTAAAGACAAACACATCAGATCTTCAATATTTTCACAGATAGGGCTATAAGACAAGAGTGAAAAGGCATTTACTGGGTGGCCACCATGCAGTACCATCATAGACCACATCATCCCTTGCCACCAGGTGCGATTGTGGTCAAATGACTGCCTATTTAATTATAAAAAATAGGTCAGTACATAAATTAACTCAAATGGGATCAGTCCTGATCCCTAGGATCAGGTCAAATTTTTCTAGTTTCTATCTTTGTGTAGAAAACCTACACCTTTTTGAAGTTGTTTAAAAATAGTGCATTGTTCAATGCTAAGAAAAACAAATTCACTAATCCTATCCTATAGTTTCATCTTAATTGATGGTCAAATATATGCAAAAATATTTATTTCGGGTGTTAAAGGCAAGGCCTTTAAACATTGATGAAACTAATGTTGGCCTACAATGTAAAATACACTGGATAAATTCGCCGGGTCTGTTAACAGCCTCGGTAGCTCAGTTGGAAGAGCAGCCACACTGATTGTGGAAGGTCGCGGGTCCGTATCACGCTTGAGTCCCTAGGATCAGGTCAGATTTTTCTAGTTACTATCTTTGTGTACATAAATTAATCTATATTATTCTGTAATTTGTTATGCAACGATCAAAATATATTTAAAATAATAGGTTCTAGTAAGGAGAAGGGGCTTCACCTCTTTTTTGATAGGGAAATTGAGATAGGTAATAAAAATATCAATTGATTCTACCACATAGACCAAGAATTCATAGTTGACGGTCATGTTGGTCTCAATGCCAATATTATGTATGACCTCAGTTGATACAAAATCAGGGGCTCTAAAATACAATACAATCAGCAGAACATTAAAGAAATTACTGATGATGACTTTGGAAAATTACCTTTGCGGCTCAAAGTATCACATGTAAACTAAACACCGGCTGAAAATCTGTAATTAATTTATCGCTTTTTGTTACACAAATAAAGCGCGAGAAGATAAGCTTTCATACCTGAAATCTGGAGTTGCTTCAGCTATTATACTGTAATTACACCACTTATTTTAGCTGACAGACAAATGTGTTTTATAACTTGAACCTCGATAAATAACTACCACACATGCACTGGTAATTAATCAGTTTTTAGTTCACAAAATCGTACGTATTTATCAAAACATAATTTTGGCGGAAAAAGTGACAGTAGACAGATGCTTAAGTGTACAGTGTCAACGGTCGTTGCAAGCTTAATGAAGAAAAAATATATTTTTATCCTATGTTTGTAGCACTGCCAGATTAGTGCTGTGCGCACTGAGTCTGTACACAATGTATCGACCAAACATTTTGAAAAAAAAACAAAATATATTACCTGTGCAAATGCTACTTGTCATGCCACCTGTCACTAATGTCATTATTTTCTCAAGGCAAGCAATAGTTTCTAGATTTTCCAGCTTTGCCTTTGCTAATTTTTGTCTGGCAAATAGTGAAAGGAAAGAATAATCGCTTTTCGGAAAGTGTATTAATTTATGAAGATCGCTTTAAAAAACTTTTTTTAATTTGTGGATTAGAAATGTACCTACTTTCTAATCAACTCGTTAAACGAAATCGCTACTTGTTGCGATAGAGAAGTCTTTTGTTTGTGTTAGGAAGAACTATATTTTTAAACAATAAATTCGGTAGGTTACAAGCTGTTTCTGTGATGAAATTTAGTTTTAAATATATCATTAATGTTCGTGAAATAGTTAAGTGAGTCAGACCATATCATAGGTGTACACGTCTTAAATACAGCCGGCGGAGTATCACTATAGTATGTTCTAGATCCCTTATGTTACAATGGGTCAAGTGAGCCTATGTCGCGTTGCATAGGAGAATGGAAAGGTTGTCGCATGACCTAAACCTGGCGCTCGAGGAGAGTAACTGCGGCCGGCAGGAGAGGCGGAAGCTAGGGCTCCGACGACGCACTAGATCCGCAGGAAACTTGCGTAAGTATTTAGAAACACCAAAGTTTTACGATTCTTAGGAGCTTTAATAAACTGCTTAGATGGCTCTAATTAATTTAGAGACATAAAATAACTTAAAAAATATTGATAAATACATGTGTATCCTATAAGTGTTCCATAAATAAATACTGGTTGTAGATTAGTGCTCATCATAGCTGTATTAGTAGTTCACATTGCCAATATAAAGTGTATGTTTTTGTTTCAATAACTGCAAAATATGAATAGAATGTACAGAGGACAGTGTCAACAACTTCAAAACTATTACTTGCTTCATGTAATATTGTGTGTACACATTTAACCCTCACACTACATGTTATGTCTATTGCAAGTAGTTTGCCATGGCCTTTACAGTTTACAGTTCCAAAAATTACTACTACTAAATAACCTAATCACACATTTACCCTTTTTGCAGCTTAGGTCTATGTACATGTTCCATTAAATCTGTTAAATTAAGAATATACTGCCAGAAGGCAGTGTCTTTACATAATCTTACATAAAATAACAATAAATAAGTTAATTTAAGGCACCATTAGAATTTTGTTATTAATCCGTTGAGTGTTAGTCAAACGTACGGGTGTTCTACGAAAACGTATGGCACGCTATGCAAAAACCAGTTGTACTAGTGGCACAGTATGGGTTAAAAAGTTTCATAGTACTTGTTTTTTGGTTTGACAATAACTTAAAGTTAAAGTTTTAATGAGAAAAACTTGTGAAATCAATAACAAATCAATAATCCTGTAAACTCGGAATCCTGAACAGAGTGCGACGATTCTTCACGCCTGGGCAGCTCTGTCTCTTGTATAAGACACAAGTTCGCTAGTGTGTGGAATACTACTCTCATCTCTAGGATGGTTCCGCCAAGTACCTACTCGAAGGTCTTGACAGGTTGACCCTTGAGCCTCTCCAATGGCGAAGAGACATTGCCAGGCTACGTGTTCTCTCTATCGCTTCTACAATGGGGTATGCTCTGACAAGTTATTCCAGCTTATTCCACCCTCACCTTTCCACTCCCGTGCCACGCTTGCTGGACTACGGCGTCACCCACGGCGTATAGTCCCGGGTTCTTCAAGCGGAGCGTGAAAAGGCATTTCTGCATTCCTTCAAGGTGAGGATGGCCAGCCCAGTGATTCGTTTAAAAGACTGGGCTTGTCAACCTCATATCTGGACTCATGTCCGCTTTCCATCAGGTGGAGTGAGGTCATCTTGACGGGCAATATAAAAAAAACTTTATACCTAGAAACATTTATGCTACCTAACATTCTGGTCCTGCTACAATTGATAGGTTAACCTTTTAGTTGTAATACTAAGAGTAGGTCAATCAGAAAACTTTTTACAAGAACCCAAAAGTATGCTTTTATTTGACATGGAGGAACATATTACTCACAAACATAATATTTACCACAGCGGCCGCTGTGGCAGTGAGTCTGGTAGAAGATGGCAGCTCAAGCAGTCCACCACAGGCTCCTCTCATCACTCAACCATTGTCTGACTCCGACGACCCTCATCTCAGCTTGCATAAGTCAAGCAGCCTGAAATCAAGGCAGTATTGTCAAATTGGCAACTTTGAATCGGACTCATTTAATGAAAACTTCTCACCGACTAGGCCAGCAAATGCAAGAAGGAAAAGGAAGTATAAAAAAATGCCAGTGGAGTATCCAGATGGAAAGCGGTCACCTACTGTTGAGATATTGAGTGTTACTACTATGGAGGTAATTTGACATCTATATCTATTATTTATTTATTTATGTTTATTTATTAATACAGAACAATGATCATACACAGTTAACAATACCCTACAAAACTGTATTAACAGTTTGACTGCCGGAAGGAGGATATTCTAACATTATAAATTGTTTGTTAGTATTGAATAGGCTCCGAAAACTACTGGACCGATTTAAAAAAATATTTCCCCAATATAAAGCTACACTATCAGGGACTGACATGTAGGCTATAATATTTTTTTTAGTTTAGGCTATATTTTGACGGGAAAGACAGCCTACGCGGGCGAAGCCGCTGACGGACCGCTAGTACTTAATAAAACGAAATATTAAATATCACAAACATGGCAAGGACTTGTAAAACTGGATCTGGTATTCATGCACTTACCTGATTCAAACTCAAAATGATTAAGTTTCTACATACTCAAGTTTTTTTTTTAAACTCAACGAATAAATTACTTACTATGTATTAATTAAAAAGTAATATTTGTGAAATGGTATCATTATCAGTAAAGGGAGTACCTATTTTTTAACCTTATGAATGCATTTTTAATTTTTCAGCCAAATTCATTGCCTGCAACTATCATAATGCAGACTCAAAGTCTTACATCAATTCCACATACGCACAAACATAAACAAGAAAGGTGAGTTTTTAGTAATAAGTACATTAATTATAAGGAAGGGTATAGCAAAGCTAGTGTGTAACACTGACCGGCCGCGGCATGTTTTGTTTGGGGCAGTAAAACATGTCTAAATTAAAATTTGCTTTTCTTTCAGAAATGCCTTTTGTGGCAAAAGAAAATGGTCTCATAGGGATAAAGGAGATGGTTGTGAGATGAGAGAAAGATCTTTCAGTGGTGGATGTTCCTCTAAATCATCATTCTTCAGAAATGATTTTAAATGTAAGAAATATGATACAGACAAGAAACGTAAGGAGACCGTGCTACAGCCTGGGAAAATAATTCTAAAATCGCACAACATGGAGGGTATGATACCTATGTCAGCGTTTACTAACACCCCCTCTTTGCCCGGTAGTTCCAGTTTTAATTTTGTCTACAAAAATACTAGCAAAAATGGCACGCCATTCCTATCCAAAATAACCGGATACAAAATCACAACTGATCTACCACCCGTGTTTAATCCTACCACTAGTACTGGAAAGTATCAAAGAAAGTTTAAAAACCTGAATAAAACTCACCCACAGAATTCTTTAAGGAATCCGTTATTGTTTGATGATTCAAACAGTGGTATGGACTGTGCTGGTAATGAATCAAGTTCACTCAGCAGCAGTGACTCAGACGGAGTGGTAACTAACGACAGTGACAGGGAAGGCGACGATGAATTGACGGACTGGCCCGGCATTGAAGAACTCAAAGTATTCAACAAAAGTCTCACTTTCAAATCATCAAAATCTGTCAACAACAATAATAATAATTCCACAAATTCAGTGAACATGCCTCCTCCGAAAAGGTTGAAAAAAGAGAAATTACTCGTAAAAAGCGGCTGGGCCAGCTGTAAAAATAGATTCAAGAAGAAAAGACCTAAAGTTGATTCGGGAAACGACGATGACGCAATGATGTCTGATTCAAAAACTGTTGTTGATGTAGAAGATGAGGCGTTTTGTAAAGAGAACAGAGATATACTGCAGCCTCATTCGTCGTTCTCAAGTTTCAGCGATATAAAGAACGCTGGGGTGTCCGGTCAGAATGCGAACAAATCATTTTTTCAATCCTTTCAGGCGTTTCAGGAGAAGTCGTCACAGCAAGATGAGGCATTCAGCCAAACGCCTCGCACCAACTTCTCGTTGCAGAAGACCTCGTCCAGCGACTTGAATGTGAGCGAGAAGTCGCCACAGAGCGATCACTACTACAGCGAACATTCCATGGGGAACGCGGTGACCGAGGTAAGGGAAATAAGGGCTGGGTGTCGGAGGATACGCGAGGAAAGGCCGGGGTTTCTCATCTTGAGCGCCGCTAACGAGCAGCTCTCAAAGTTTCTGCAAGATTCGTGCCAAATGGAATTGAAGCTGCCAAGCTTTAATGACCCAGAAGAGAAGGAGAAGTTGGAGTCTCTGGCGAAGTTGTACTCCTTGAAATTGCAAGTTGAAATGGGCAGGCCCATTTTGAGGAAAACTAGGTGAGTAGATAAAAATGCAAATTAATGTTTCTATGAATATAAATTAAGCCTCCTTATTTAGTTAATTCATAATGGGTCCTTAATCTTTCATTTGGCACGTTTTTTTACAAACAACTTGCAAAAGTACTCACATTTATACCTAACCAGAAACTAAATTAGGGTCACAATTTTACATTCCATCATCTTTCGTCATTGGTAGGTTTAAAACCTACCACCGTCAGTGCACTGCTGTACAAACACCTACCCCACAGATTTCTCAAACAGCTGTTATTACACCTTGCAGCCATACTCAGGCCCCCTTCACCTTGCACCTTGCGTAGAATTAGGAGATTTTCTTTATAGGCTCCGTCATCAAAAAATAACGCTATTTAATTTATGCTCAAATTGGCGGCATGTATGAACCTCCCTCTTCATACTGTCTGTGCTCATGCTCAGAACTATCACTTTTGCGTAGCATTCAAAGTGAATATAAAAGTAGAGCGTTTCCATGAGCATTTCATTTTGATGTAACGTTTTTTGAAAGGCACAAAGAAAAACCGCTTAGTTCTCTATTCAAAAACGACGAATGCTCAATGTTCCGTTAAAAGTAAATGCTCTAATCTATCAGCATCCTTACGGGACGCGATCTACTTCTAAGTTACTTATAAAGGGTGTAAAAAGACACTTAACGAAGCCGAGACCTACGTATTCTGCACATCATCAGGACCATTATTTCCTTCTAGACCATACCTGGGAACTCAATATTTACCCAGTTATGGAGGTCAAAGTCAAAAAAAATATCTCAAGATTTTGATGAAAACAAAGTCTAATAAGTGATCATTAATACTTAATTTTTGTCCTAAGAAACATCATCAAAATTTCAAGTATTTCCTAACCAAAAATTGCTTCACAACGTTCAACTCGCAATGTACATCGTACACCCCTTCGTACCCCTTGTTATGGCGTAACAGCCACGCACCGGCACAAAAGCGCAGGAAAGGTCTGTTGCACGCGTTACATTGCGTAGTTGGTTTTCAGGTTTGAAATTGACACCTAAGAAAAAATTTCGTTTACCATCAATAATATTTTTTTCTGTGGCTTGATTTAATGGTCTGAGTGCGTAGACGCCAGCTTCGTTAAGGGTTATTTACACACAATGTTTATACCCATTATAAAAACCTTCTTTCCAGCAACACAATGCAAGCGATCCGCGTAGAGCATTCGTACCACAACCTGCCCACGGACCACAAGCGCCGCTGCTACGGCGAGGAAGCAGACTCTAGCCACAGTTTTAGCGACAATTCATTCAATTCTCTAAACGACCTCGACGATGCAGAGGCTCAGGAGAGGCACGCGGCCTGCGACTTGGCGGCGCAGGAGCTGGTCGACAGCTTCTCGCACACGCACGTCGCGAAGTCCGTGCTGGATCCAGGTGAGGTAGATTAGCAGCGATTTGGGCGGAACATCCCATTAAAGCGGGTGATTATTTATGCGGCAAGGAAATAGTAGATTGTTACACAAGGTGAGAAAGTTACCTTTTCAATGCACGAGATGGTTTGGCGCGCGAGCGTAGCGAGAGCACTAATAGTTCGAGGGCATTGAAAAGGTCTTCCTTCCGAGGTAAACACTCTGCTTTGCATTACGAATATAAGGAAAGTAAATAAAAATCAGATACATAAGTTCAACCAACAAAGTTTTATTTTTTCATTTCTATCGTAAATGCTTAGCTCAAATTTATTCAATTAAATACTAATTAAGTGAAACATACATTAATGAGTATATTCCTACTTCGATTGTTCAAATATTCATTTGAAATCAAGATAAAGAAATTTCAAATACAGCTGTGGCTGAATAGAATACATCGACTTGCCGCTAAAGGAATGTCAAAATATAAGGTGACATTTGACTTTCAGCCTAGGGCTGAAAAAAACTTTACAGCCCTAGGGCTGAAAGTGAAGCTTTCAACCCTATGCTCAGGCAACTTCAAGCGTACTTTCCGTGTATGAGTAATGAAAATTATATTTCATACTCACTTGGTCGATTGAAAGTTGAAAGTTTTCATTCAAAAAACCTCTGTGTTATAAGATATGAAATTGAAAGTTAATTGAAAAGATCTGATTTCCGCTCAGAACTTCTTAAATTATGTCGTTTCATTTTTCTTACAGTATAAATAATCACCCAGTATTAGATTTAGTCATAAAGGACAGATGGAAATGGTCACCATATGTTTTATTAGTAACCAAGTTAGTTAACGACCTGTCTCATAGAAGAACAACTCACCCATTGTTAATGGTGCACCCTAAGCACCATCTTATCATTAACAACAACTTATAAAGTTAGTTTCAAGGTGATTCTAATAGAGATAAGGCAAATCTCCCTTAGTTTTAAAATAGCTGACTGTATATCTGAATAGCAGAGCTTGTGGGCTTCTGTCTGCATCTATCAATTTAAAAACTATTTCTGTGTTTGATGTGTACCATATTTCACTTTGTACTTAAATCTATATAATTTTGTGTTAATTTGATTGAAATGGTATGATTAACTTTGACATTTGAGAACACAGTAGTTGGCCTATCAGTTATCTTTATTATTTATTCTTTATTGCACCAAATAGGACAAAAAATATGTTAATGTTGTTTATGTAAGTCAGAATGAAAGTGCACAAAGTTTAATTTTTATAGCAATATACATGTCTGTGCCATACTGAATGGATATGGAAAAGATACATTCCTATCAATTACAATCTAGTATCTGTAGGAAACGGGCTGTTTGTTGAACTGATCTGATAAATTCTACTCATTCAGATCAATGTTTTTCCATTTGTATAAAGGTGGATATACACTGCTGTCAAACATAGCATTCACAGAACATTCACGGACCATGTTTAGAAAGCATTCACATGCCAGAATCAAAATAATATCGAAAAGATAAGATCTTTAGTTACAAGTAATGTACTCATTTCTTTATAAATAAACATCTGAAATGCTGGGACACATCTTCCACCAAACTAAGCAGAGCTGTACTAAGTACAATCAAACGTATATGGCATACATAGTTATTTTTAAATAAATATGTTCTTAATTAGATACTCTTACTAACATTCGGACACATTTTAACACTATAACGGGCTTTATGCAACGTAACAAAATAAACCATAAATTGCCTATTTTGTAGTTAAAAGGCATCAAAAAAGTTAAAAGTGTTTTGTGTTGTAATTGTAACACATCACAAGGACACCATGTTCGTCCGGTTGATGTTTTATCATTATGTGGGAAGAACCTATGACTATGACCCAAGCCTTTTAGCGTTGCGCTAACGAGACTTTCTATTTTGAGTCCACCTAGAGACTAAACAAGACACAAAACTAATGGTATTAATCGTTAGCGTGAATTACTCTTAGGTCGCCACTCACCCTGAACTGTAGTTTTATATTTGCTATTTTTTGAGTACTTATGTATTTTTCCTGTTGTGAAATATAGAATAAGCAATATTTTTATTCTGTTTCAATGAGTGTCAGAACCGCGGTTTCAAGTAAAATATTTGAATACTGGATAGTTGAAGAAGATAATTCTGCGTTTGTACTTGTTAGTACGTATACTTACTCAAAAAGTTTGTATGTAAACATTTTTTAATTTATTATATTTTTTGAAGTGGCCCGCCATTCTGACGTCAGAGTGGAGGGACCACTCTCAGTTTACCATGTTCCAAAAGTTTGAACAGAAATTGGAATATTATTATGTCGATTGTTAGTATCTCGTTCATACCTAAACTTATATTTCTTTCAAGTTTATAGCTTATAAATTAATGAGTTTCCCAATATTAAGAATAATTAACGCCTGTTATTTTGTTCTAAGCAATAACGAAGAAGCTTATAATATGATTAACTTGCTTAAAACTATAGGCGCTCCATAATGATCAAACAAAAATGTATGTAAATGGCATTTATGTGTGTTTCTATATTTGGCTTATTTAAGTGATATTTACGTATATCGAATATTTAAATTGATTGATCCGATTGTTGTGATGATTTAAAATGTTCTATGGGTGTAATTTGCCTGAATAAATATTGATTTATTATTATTAAATTGAATTGCTCTGGTTGCGTTATAATTAAAATATGAAAAAACCAACGGATTTTTTTAGAATTCGATGTAAGACTTATTAGGAAAAGTTATTGCATTTGTGCTTCTTTATCTTATCACCCTGTATAGTGTAAAGCAATGAAAGACAATAATATAATAGGTACATTTATAATTTTGCGCAGCAATAACAAGATAATATACCTACATAATAAAAACTCATGATTATTAACAAAGGATCAGGCGTTAATTATTCCTAATATGCAAAAAGCTTATAAACCTACAAAAAATGATCTTAACTAGTAAATCTAGTATTTAAGGTATGTTTAGGTATATACAAGGTACTAACAATCTCCATTTTCAAATCTCTGTTAAAGCTTTTGGAACTTGGTAAACTGGGTGTAGTCCCGCCACTCTGACGTCGGAATGGCGACCCACTTTAAATATGCAATAAATTAAAAAACGTTTAAGTACAAACTTTGAGTATAGGTATTAACAGGTACAAACGTAGAATTAACTTATTCAACTATTCAACGACACGATTGGCGTTGTGCGCTGTAGCACGGTTTCTCGCCTCGATTTCCTTAGTGTCCCGGGTTCGATTCCCGGTCGGGTCAATTCAAGAAACGATCTATTCTGAATTGACTCGGGTCTGGGTGTGCTGGGAGACGCCCCTGGCTGATATCCTTGTGTGGTACCTCGTAACACAGGGATCTTAATCTCTACTTCGAGACCATTACAAGCGGTGTGTTGTCTGGCGCATATTTATATTTATTTTTATATATATTCAAAGTTTCACTTGGTCCCGCGGTTTTTCCTAACTTCCGTGGATCGTATCAAAACGTTTTAATACTTATCAGTAGGTACTTATGTCTTACTAACGTTCGACGACTAAAATATCACTAGATTTTATTTTACGGAACTGCTTCACTCATAAATTATATTTGTTCAACAAATAATATCCATTTTGTTGCCAATTTCGATTGTCATTGACTTTTTTTTCTCGAATCTTCTCATTTAATCCCGCTTACATTTATGGCTGTATTCTAACATGTTGAGTGTAAGTAATCTTTACTCAAGCACAGTTCAATGAGTGTAACATTCCAGAATACGAACTTACAAAACCCATTTCATACTGTTTAATTAACATTCATCGTCATGTATATCTTTTTTGATACACAAACAAGATTTTCTATTATTTCTGGTTATACGGCAGACAAAGCATTATAATAGGTTGATCATGCCTAATTGATACTCACAGCTTGTTACCAACATCAAACTCGCGTTCGCTAAACGTTCTGCAATAGGGGCTTTACATTATCATTTTTGAAACTAGCTAATTCTTTTAGCTTTCGTTTTTTAGTTATGCTACATTAGCTCTAAAATGACTTAATTCTTCTACTAAACTACGAACTAGTTTGTGCCCCGCCTGTTTATTTCTGAGTCAACAAGAGTGCTTTTATTCATTGTGTTAATTTGGGACCAAAATCTGTACTTGTGTATAGATCTTATTGACGTTTTTGTATGAACTGACGTTTTGAAATATCTACTCAAGTACAGATCAGTGCTTGAGTACGATGCTAGAATATGGGCCTTAGTTTTTGTAGCTTTGCTTGGCAAAAATTTTTTTTTGAAAAAAAAAAAAAAGATAATGTATTAGCAGGAAAACAAATCTTAAACAATTTCATGATAAAAGCAATCTCTTTTATGCTGGTCAGGGATTAGCATGTAGTTATATTTTCAAGATATTTTTATATTATTACTATGATCACTTTATTTGCTTAAATTCAATTAAACAAACCCAATACAAAAATAGACACAAGCTATTTGCTATTACAGATTATGAAAAGTGTAATTGTACCGTTTTAATTGAACAAAGGTGTTTTTTGACAACTAAAAATCATAGTCCCTAAAGGTGTTTTCACTTGAAGTGATAACTTTTATGGTAGTTTTAGAATGTTACTGAGAGTTAAACAGCCCTACCAGTACTGTGGCATCACATTATGTGAATTTATAACTTAAAGTAATATTTGAATATCGGGAAAGTGTTTTACAGTAGTTTAGCACATAGTGCGTCAAAAATAAGGGCGCTTCTTTTTTGAGCATATTCTAATCAATGAACAAAGGCATGCGGTAGAATGTATACCTTACTCAGCAAACTTACCTGAGGGTAACTTAATTAAACTTTGATGAAGATCCTATATGTTACCGGTAGACTGTTGTACATAAGCATTTGTACCTTTTCAATGCCATATTTGTAATGTTTTAACCTTTTAATCGTTGATTTTAGATAAGTCTTGTATGTTATATTTTTATGAATGTCACTAATACTGCAAAGTATTCGCCTATTAGATGTTACTATTTGGGCGCTTATTCGTCAGCTATCCCAAGCATAGTTTGTCGAAATTTAAAGACTATCTAGTTTTAAAATAATAACTCTTATTATAACTAACAATGTCTTTTTAAATTTAGGATCTGCTTTTCAGTAATCAAAAACATTTCAAACCAAACCAACAAGTTTACCTGTTTACGAGAAAATCGATACTTGATTAGGTACATAGAAAAAGATAATTTTTAAATAATGATCTCAATTTTGATGATTGAAAAGGTGATCTTAAGGCCAGCGTGTGTTTATTTATAAGTATGATTAAGAATCATTGTTACGATTGAAATGGCATATTGTATAACATATTGAGTAAAACACAAAAAATATACTTTGAATTATAAACTATCATCTTTTATTTATAACCCTGTAAATGATACAACAAAAATTAATACCGCAAATATTTTATTAAATAAAAAAATACGTGTAAAATAACAATAAAACAATAACAAATGAGCACCAGCATACTTTAAATTTGTTATTTAACAATATCAACAAATATTAAAAATTTCATTCTAACACTAAAACAATTCAAAATTGTTTTCCTCGATTAAAATTTAAGTATATTATTAATAAATTCTTCATAGGATGGAATGACTAAACTACATGTTATAAATTCCAGATTTCATAGAAATAGATCTAATTTATACATTTGTACTGTGATGTAGTATTTTTTATTTTCTATTACAATTTTATTGACACTAGGTATTAGTGACATTATCACAGGTATTTCTGTATGTAGTATAAATAAATAAGCGAGACTGAAAACATTTCATACATCACTTGCACTTACATCGTAACTCGAGCACTAATGTCTTTTACCAGAGCTTTTTCAACACGGAAAAACAGCCGTATGAACAAAAGGTGAATCAACAATGAGCAAAAACATTATTTATTTACATAAAATAACCGTAAGTACAGCAACATTAAAAATTTACTTGATGAAAAAAATACATAGCATTTCATTCTAGCCAATCAAGCGTTTAAAAAAACCTTATTAAAATGTATTACACTACAGAATTTGAGGTTTTAGGTAAGTCGAATCTCCACTAAATTAATCACAATAGCTCACATCACATACCAGCCAACCCAACTGTACTATTTTTTTAACCACTGCTAAAGAAAATAAAATATTAGTGAATTTGAACAAAAAAACATGAAATGATACGTTTTGGCTTAAAAGAAGACGCACAACAGTGCAGCTACAATTTAAATATTAAAAAAAACTTGAAGTGCTTTGAATCTAGCAGTCATATTCTTCAGTCTTAAGGTTTTCTCTCATTGCGTTTTGTAACTATCGAATTTCATTAAAAAAATATTACAATCTAAATGTCTTGACAAAATCAGATAATTACCTACATTTTTAAAATTTTTGCTAGTTATATGTTCTTTGTTTGGGCCAGCTGGTCTGATCTATGGATGGAAATATAGTTACTCTATGGTGCAGATGAGGTCGTCACCCTCAAGTTTCTGTCCGTTGGTGATTTGTACGGTTTGTACAGTTCCGGCCATGGGCGCTTGGACTATCATCTCCATTTTCATGGCTGATAGGACCGCGATGGGCTGACCTTTTTCTACCTTGTCACCTTCTTTAACTTTTATGGCTGGAAATAATGAAATTTGTCAATAAGGTTCAAAATCATAACCTTTATTTATATATATTACAAATATTTGAATACTTACTGAGTACTGTTCCAGGCATTGGTGCTCCGACTTGGTTCTTGTTGCCTTTCACTGCTTTGGGATGAATCTTCATTTCCTGAAATATATTAGTAAATTAGTAACTTGTTCTCTCTTTTCCCTCTTGTCTTTATATTTATTTAGTATATTTTTTAAATGTTCGATTTAGTTATTTCGTTATAGGCGAGGGACGGATGTAATATATGTAGTTAAATTCTCAACCTGGTAAGTAAGACGGGGACATTGTTTGAGCGAGGCAAACTGACGCAACAAAGTTAAAAATATCGTGCACATTGTCGAGAAATTTTGTTATGATGTTCAGATAAAATAAAAAATAATAATATATAGATCTATCTATATATCAAACATTTCAGGCCTGCGCAGACTACGTACGCAGATAAAAAAAGTACGCTCCGCGAATTAAAAAACCCCCGCGGATTTACCGCGGACTCAACGCACACGGTGTGCGATCATTATTTTGTTGTCCGAGAGTATTTGCTGTCATTTACATGCAGTTTAAGCAAAAGAAAAGAGAATACTGGGTAAATCCATTTATTTTGAATCGATTTTTATCGCGGAGCAAAATCCGCCGTGCGCGTTGACTGCTCATAGTTCGTTCGTTTTATTTTTTTCGCGGGCGTCGCGTACTTTATTCCGCGGGCGTCCGCGGTGTTTCGGCGGATTTTTGGTTCGGCGTATTTTTAGTTGTTCGTGTGCGTTGCTCGATACAGTTTGTGAGGGATCTATTTTGACGGAGAAAACAGTACGCCGCAGATAATACGTCGACTGCGCAGGCCTTTTGGGTGTCATTAGAAAGTTTGGGGGTTGCATCACAAATGAACAATGTAAATATCACTCGGGGTGCAATATTGAGTATTGACAACATTTTTTTTCGACAATGCATTTTCAATCGTATATTTAAGGTGCTGATAGAATTAGAGCATTCACTTTGATCAAAACATCGAGCATTCGGCGTTTTTAAATTTACTTGGTGCGATGCGAACAAGCATGTCGCTCGATGTTTTGTTACAACTTGATTTTAAAAAGCTAGAACGTTGCATAAATTTGCATCTTACATGGAAATATTTGTAGAAAACTGTTCATATTCATAAAAACGTTACAACAAAATCTCTAGTCTATACCCACCTCTAGATATTGTACAGGATTTGGAAGAAGAAAGGAGGGGTCACCTTAGAGTGGTTTCTATATTACCTTGCTAGCATTTTCGTCCCTGATGAAGACAGACCGCAGCTGTCCGTTGAGCTCGAAGAAGACTTCCCTCTCGCCCGCGGCCGTCATCTCGTCAGAGATCGCCAACGTTTTGATGTCTAGCGTCTTTCCTTTCTCGATCTTCACTTCTATCGTTTCACCGATCTGTGGTAAAAAATCATATTATAGTAAAATCAAATAGTGGCGTCATGTTGTTGACAACTAACTTTAATATAGTATGACGTCATTGTAAAATGATATTGCTCGTCAAGATGACCTCACTCCAATTGATGGAAAGCGGTCGCGAAGTCCAGATATAAGGTTGACTGGCACAGAAGTGGAAATCCACTGAGCTGGTAAAATGCCATTTTGCCCCCTTTGGAATTTAAATTTTAAACACTTGATTATTCTATAATATTAGCTTTCAACCCCGACTTTGTTCAAGTGGATCAGTCTTTCCACACCTCTAAGGGTTTCATTCAACAAAATGTTTTTCAAATTCTTTAAAATTTGTTTTTGGCACATGAGTATATTTATGGAACAGGCACAAAGCATCCAAGTGGCTGTGATAGTAAGTATGGATCGATTTAAAAACGACTGTTTCATACTAGAGTTTGACAAAAACAACAGTTTACAAAACCGGGTTATTTGTAAAACATCAACCACCTCACAATACTAGGTAGCTAACATCATACACAACAACATTTGTTCTACGACTTTTGATAATTTCACACATTTTACTTTCATACAAAAATAAATATCAATTTAATTTTACGTACCAATGCTTTTATCTCTGCGCGCATCGCATCGCAAAAATAAGGTAAACAAACCCGTTCGAATCACGGGTGTGAATACAAATCACTATGTACTTAACACTTATTAAAAAAACACTATCAGGATCAGCCGAATCGCGCGCGAGTGTCGCGTGCGTCGCCATTTCGTATATGTATGGAACATAGACTTACAAATGGCACGACAGTATAATAAAAGTTCGGAAAATCATTTTCAATTAATGTATTGAGTTATGATTAAACTCGTATAACAAATGTAGTTATTTATGATGTTAGCTATCTAATCGTGCGAGGTTTTTGATGTTTTACATATGACCCTGTATATTTTGAATACTGATAAATATATCCTTTTGTTCATAGTGAAGGTTTATGTACTCACCGTGGGTCCGACGAGGAAGGTCTTGGTGTCGAGGTGCTTGACGGGCCCGTACTTGTCGCGGATGCGGAAGAAGTCGTTGGCCACTTGCGGGTACATGGCGGCGGACATCACGTCTTCGTCGGTTAGCTGGGAAATATCATATAATAATATAATTATGCGCCAGAGAACACACCAATTGTTATGGTCTCGAAGTAAGAAATACCAGACAAAGATTTAAAGCCAGCGTCATTAAACAAACATAAAAAAGGTTTTTCTAAAATGACCCAGGACACTACGCCAGTCGAGGCGAGAAACTCCTAATACTTTATTTCTTATAATAAAGATGGATACACTGAAGATCAAATTTTAGTTTCAAGGAATATCCATACTATTACCATTGCATAAGAAGATCGGTTGTCTATGGTTGACAACAAAAACTATCATTGTCAGCCGATCGTTGACAACCGGCTTTGCAGCTATAGTCATGCAGTTGTAGTTAACTGTACCATTCGCTACTTACTGATAAATGCTACTTACATTTGGGTAAGACTCTTGCAAGTCCTTTTTGAGCTTGTCGAAGTCCATAGGAGGCATATCTTCACCAGGACGACCATTTATTCTAGGCATGTCCTTAAGAACCTTGGATCTGTAAAAACATTAAAAAACAGCATTAAAGAATGAAAAATAAAAAAAGCTGATCTTAGTGAAGATCTGTGAGAACAATAGATACTGCCTAAGAACGCTTTCACATTAGGGCGGCAGCATTGCGGCAGCAGCGAATTCCTTTATATAATGAAAATATTAGTGCGGTGCAATCCACGCAATAATTAATATATATCGGTGTCGAACTCGCTTATTTTTCTGTCTGTCAACAAAAACGTGCGCTTACAACACTAGGTAGCGACTGTCGTCTATAGTATTGAATTGTCAGCAGCGCGACTGTCGCGCTGCTCAGCCCTGCTAAATGTGATAGCGCACTAAAATTTAAAAACACATCTACAATTTCATGATAAAACTTTCCAGTTAGCTGAAAATTGCAAAAAAAATACATGTTTGCGAAATTTTACCTTGAAGTTGGTTTTCCAAACATTCTTAGCCAAATTTCAGCTTGTTTCAGCAGGAAACTGTTCGGATGAACGAAAATAGTATTTAGCAGTCTCAGCAAGTACTAAAGAGAACCTGTGCAGCTCAGGAAAGCCATCTAAAATCTTCTGGCGTTTGGTTACCAGCGCCCGTCGAGTCTCAACAGTCCCACTCAAAGAGCAATGTACGTATATCTCTCATTCACCTGAGCGGCTCCGGGAAGCCGCCGTGCGGAGTGCCGATGGCGCCCTGCAGGTACTCCACGACGGACTTGGGGAAGGACAGCTCCTCCGCGCGCTCCGAGATCTCCGCCGCGCTCAGCTTGTTCTGCACCATGAACTGCGCGAGGTCGCCGACGACCTTGGACGAGGGTGTGACCTTGATGATGTCGCCTAGGAGGAGGTTCGCTTCTCTGGAAAGATAATTGTGGTCATTTGAAAAAACTTTTGTGGTTTTGACACGTGAATACACTGTTGTGACGTCACACTTTTGGCATGAAATAACTGAATTACCAAGTTTTTTATATAACAAGTACGTTAACCTAATAATATATTTAAAAAGTTTCCACTAAGGCTTGCCAACTGGTAGGCTATGGGTTGATAACTATACTACTTTCGCCATATGATGATATGCCTGACAGTTCATAATTATCAATTATAGTAATGTAACAAATTTAATTTAATCGAGTTGGCAAAGGAAATAGGAATCGGATTCACCAATTTTTAATTTTTAAATAAATTCTTAATAAACGGGGTATGGCTAACAAAATATAGAATAAAACGCGGTATCTCGAAAATAATAGTTAAAAATAGCACACAAGGCAGACTCAATCGTACTGATGCGAATGACGTGATTACAAAATGGTCGCTCCTATTCATCGATTTTATGTCGATTCAGTTCCGTCAATACACTATTGAATGGCTTTCCTTTTCACGCATGCACGCATCAGGCGCTGTAAAACTATATTAACTTAATTTAATTAACTTCATTTAATAATAAGAACAATAATTTACTTGATACGATTCGAAGGGACATTAATAGTTTTTTGATAGTTTATAACATTTTCTTTTGCCAGGTTCTTTTTTCAGTTTTAAATAAAATACGTGACACGGAACAATGAGAGCTGTCAGGCATATAGGCTTATAGTGAAAATAGTATAAACACTTACAATAATTTAAAAAATGTGATGTTTATTGAATGGGTACTTTAATTGAATGTAAAGCTGATGACTTCAGCCTGTATGCTCAACATGTGACAAATGAGCAGTGAGTTTAAATTAATGTTAAACACTACACAACTAATTTCATAGACGAATGGCTCACACTTATTGGTCTGGTATGTTGGTTACAAATTGATTTCATGGCTCCTTGAGTTAGGGACTGTCGACAGATCTAAGGGTTTACTTAAATATATTATTTCTTGAACAAATAAAATCTAGTATATTTAATGTTTGCGGCAAATAACCTTTTCTTTTAAAGTTTAGAAAACTGTAAACCTACCATGTTAAATACTTCAACATACCTATACGCCTTCTTGACCTCTTCGAACTGGCTTCCCAAGCCGAGCGAGAAGGCCTGGAACTGCAGATTGGTGTACTGTCCACCGGGGATCTCGTTGATATACACATCAGCGTTGCCAGACTTCATGGTGGCGGTGGCTTCGAACGGCCCGTACAGGGTACGCGCTTGCTCCCAATACGCGGAGTATTCTGATACCTTTTGTAGAGGAATTTCTGTGCGGAAATTAGGAAATGTTATAAAAAAGGTAGTTTTTTTTGTTATCAAATATATTGTTTTTAGTAATGGTCGCTGGTTCTACTAATTATGTACTTTTTTTATTTAATTATATTTTTTGGTAGTCAACAGTTGAGTGAAGTACAACAGTTAAATAATCTAACGTGCCAAAACTGATGATTTAACAAAAACTATGACGCTTAATCAATTACGAATGATTAAAATGGAACATTGCTTTTTTGGGGGGCGTGAGGAAAAGCGTGTAAAGTTCCTCATCCACCACTGAAAAGGGAGGATCCTCCGACCAGACGGGTGTTGTGTCTGGTGGGCTACTGCCCGACGGTTGTTGTCGGGTTCTTGTATACATGTTCGATCGTTCGGATAACTTTAATATCGCGATGTAGGATACGTCAGTTTTTTAGTTGGTATGTGGCGAGATAGATGTCGCTACACTTTTATTACTTTTATTATACTGGCGATCAATTTCAAAATCAATTTATAAAGCTCGTGAGCCCGCTCACGGAGTCCACGGCCAGGTCAGCTCATGGATCATCTTACATCTAGTACTCACTGGTATCAAGCGGCGTGGACTGCAGCGAAGCCACAACCGCGCCCATGCTGGGCTGGCTCGTGAGCCCGCTCATGGAGTCCACGGCCAGGTCAGCTCATGGATCATCTTACATCTAGTACTCACTGGTATCAATCGGCGTGGACTGCAGCGAAGCCACAACCGCGCCCATGCTGGGCTGGCTCGTGAGCCCGCTCATGGAGTCCACGGCCAGGTCAGCTCATGGATCATCTTACATCTAGTACTCGCTGGTATCAAGCGGCGTGGACTGCAGCGAAGCCACAACCGCGCCCATGCTGGGCTGGCTCGTGAGCCCGCTCATGGAGTCCACGGCCAGGTCAGCTCATGGATCATCTTACATCTAGTACTCACTGGTATCAAGCGGCGTGGACTGCAGCGAAGCCACAACCGCGCCCATGCTGGGCTGGCTCGTGAGCCCGCTCATGGAGTCCACGGCCAGGTCAGCTCATGGATCATCTTACATCTAGTACTCACTGGTATCAAGCGGCCTGGACTGCAGCGAAGCCACAACCGCGCCCATGCTGGGCTGGCTCGTGAGCCCGCTCATGGAGTCCACGGCCAGGTCAGCTCATGGATCATCTTACATCTAGTACTCACTGGTATCAAGCGGCGTGGACTGTAGCGAAGCCACAACCGCGCCCATGCTGGGCTGGCTCGTGAGCCCGCTCATGGAGTCCACGGCCAGGTCAGCTCATGGATCATCTTACATCTAGTACTCACTGGTATCAATCGGCGTGGACTGCAGCGAAGCCACAACCGCGCCCATGCTGGGCTGGCTCGTGAGCCCGCTCATGGAGTCCACGGCCAGGTCAGCTCATGGATCATCTTACATCTAGTACTCACTGGTATCAAGCGGCGTGGACTGCAGCGAAGCCACAACCGCGCCCATGCTGGGCTGGCTCGTGAGCCCGCTCATGGAGTCCACGGCCAGGTCAGCTCATGGATCATCTTACATCTAGTACTCACTGGTATCAAGCGGCGTGGACTGCAGCGAAGCCACAACCGCGCCCATGCTGGGCTGGCTCGTGAGCCCGCTCATGGAGTCCACGGCCAGGTCAGCTCATGGATCATCTTACATCTAGTACTCACTGGTATCAAGCGGCGTGGACTGTAGCGAAGCCACAACCGCGCCCATGCTGGGCTGGCTCGTGAGCCCGCTCATGGAGTCCACGGCCAGGTCAGCTCATGGATCATCTTACATCTAGTACTCACTGGTATCAATCGGCGTGGACTGCAGCGAAGCCACAACCGCGCCCATGCTGGGCTGGCTCGTGAGCCCGCTCATGGAGTCCACGGCCAGGTCAGCTCATGGATCATCTTACATCTAGTACTCACTGGTATCAAGCGGCGTGGACTGCAGCGAAGCCACAACCGCGCCCATGCTGGGCTGGCTCGTGAGCCCGCTCATGGAGTCCACGGCCAGGTCAGCTCATGGATCATCTTACATCTAGTACTCACTGGTATCAAGCGGCGTGGACTGCAGCGAAGCCACAACCGCGCCCATGCTGGGCTGGCTCGTGAGCCCGCTCATGGAGTCCACGGCCAGGTCAGCTCATGGATCATCTTACATCTAGTACTCACTGGTATCAAGCGGCGTGGACTGCAGCGAAGCCACAACCGCGCCCATGCTGGGCTGGCTCGTGAGCCCGCTCATGGAGTCCACGGCCAGGTCAGCTCATGGATCATCTTACATCTAGTACTCACTGGTATCAAGCGGCGTGGACTGCAGCGAAGCCACAACCGCGCCCATGCTGGGCTGGCTCGTGAGCCCGCTCATGGAGTCCACGGCCAGGTCAGCTCATGGATCATCTTACATCTAGTACTCACTGGTATCAAGCGGCGTGGACTGCAGCGAAGCCACAACCGCGCCCATGCTGGGCTGGCTCGTGAGCCCGCTCATGGAGTCCACGGCCAGGTCAGCTCATGGATCATCTTACATCTAGTACTCACTGGTATCAAGCGGCGTGGACTGCAGCGAAGCCACAACCGCGCCCATGCTGGGCTGGCTCGTGAGCCCGCTCATGGAGTCCACGGCCAGGTCAGCTCATGGATCATCTTACATCTAGTACTCACTGGTATCAAGCGGCGTGGACTGCAGCGAAGCCACAACCGCGCCCATGCTGGGCTGGCTCGTGAGCCCGCTCATGGAGTCCACGGCCAGGTCAGCTCATGGATCATCTTACATCTAGTACTCACTGGTATCAAGCGGCGTGGACTGCAGCGAAGCCACAACCGCGCCCATGCTGGGCTGGCTCGTGAGCCCGCTCATGGAGTCCACGGCCAGGTCAGCTCATGGATCATCTTACATCTAGTACTCACTGGTATCAAGCGGCGTGGACTGCAGCGAAGCCACAACCGCGCCCATGCTGGGCTGGCTCGTGAGCCCGCTCATGGAGTCCACGGCCAGGTCAGCTCATGGATCATCTTACATCTAGTACTCACTGGTATCAAGCGGCGTGGACTGCAGCGAAGCCACAACCGCGCCCATGCTGGGCTGGCTCGTGAGCCCGCTCATGGAGTCCACGGCCAGGTCAGCTCATGGATCATCTTACATCTAGTACTCACTGGTATCAAGCGGCGTGGACTGCAGCGAAGCCACAACCGCGCCCATGCTGGGCTGGCTCGTGAGCCCGCTCATGGAGTCCACGGCCAGGTCAGCTCATGGATCATCTTACATCTAGTACTCACTGGTATCAAGCGGCGTGGACTGCAGCGAAGCCACAACCGCGCCCATGCTGGGCTGGCTCGTGAGCCCGCTCATGGAGTCCACGGCCAGGTCAGCTCATGGATCATCTTACATCTAGTACTCACTGGTATCAAGCGGCGTGGACTGCAGCGAAGCCACAACCGCGCCCATGCTGGGCTGGCTCGTGAGCCCGCTCATGGAGTCCACGGCCAGGTCAGCTCATGGATCATCTTACATCTAGTACTCACTGGTATCAAGCGGCGTGGACTGCAGCGAAGCCACAACCGCGCCCATGCTGGGCTGGCTCGTGAGCCCGCTCATGGAGTCCACGGCCAGGTCAGCTCATGGATCATCTTACATCTAGTACTCACTGGTATCAAGCGGCGTGGACTGCAGCGAAGCCACAACCGCGCCCATGCTGGGCTGGCTCGTGAGCCCGCTCATGGAGTCCACGGCCAGGTCAGCTCATGGATCATCTTACATCTAGTACTCACTGGTATCAAGCGGCGTGGACTGCAGCGAAGCCACAACCGCGCCCATGCTGGGCTGGCTCGTGAGCCCGCTCATGGAGTCCACGGCCAGGTCAGCTCATGGATCATCTTACATCTAGTACTCACTGGTATCAAGCGGCGTGGACTGCAGCGAAGCCACAACCGCGCCCATGCTGGGCTGGCTCGTGAGCCCGCTCATGGAGTCCACGGCCAGGTCAGCTCATGGATCATCTTACATCTAGTACTCACTGGTATCAAGCGGCGTGGACTGCAGCGAAGCCACAACCGCGCCCATGCTGGGCTGGCTCGTGAGCCCGCTCATGGAGTCCACGGCCAGGTCAGCTCATGGATCATCTTACATCTAGTACTCACTGGTATCAAGCGGCGTGGACTGCAGCGAAGCCACAACCGCGCCCATGCTGGGCTGGCTCGTGAGCCCGCTCATGGAGTCCACGGCCAGGTCAGCTCATGGATCATCTTACATCTAGTACTCACTGGTATCAAGCGGCGTGGACTGCAGCGAAGCCACAACCGCGCCCATGCTGGGCTGGCTCGTGAGCCCGCTCATGGAGTCCACGGCCAGGTCAGCTCATGGATCATCTTACATCTAGTACTCACTGGTATCAAGCGGCGTGGACTGCAGCGAAGCCACAACCGCGCCCATGCTGGGCTGGCTCGTGAGCCCGCTCATGGAGTCCACGGCCAGGTCAGCTCATGGATCATCTTACATCTAGTACTCACTGGTATCAAGCGGCGTGGACTGCAGCGAAGCCACAACCGCGCCCATGCTGGGCTGGCTCGTGAGCCCGCTCATGGAGTCCACGGCCAGGTCAGCTCATGGATCATCTTACATCTAGTACTCACTGGTATCAAGCGGCGTGGACTGCAGCGAAGCCACAACCGCGCCCATGCTGGGCTGGCTCGTGAGCCCGCTCATGGAGTCCACGGCCAGGTCAGCTCATGGATCATCTTACATCTAGTACTCACTGGTATCAAGCGGCGTGGACTGCAGCGAAGCCACAACCGCGCCCATGCTGGGCTGGCTCGTGAGCCCGCTCATGGAGTCCACGGCCAGGTCAGCTCATGGATCATCTTACATCTAGTACTCACTGGTATCAAGCGGCGTGGACTGCAGCGAAGCCACAACCGCGCCCATGCTGGGCTGGCTCGTGAGCCCGCTCATGGAGTCCACGGCCAGGTCAGCTCATGGATCATCTTACATCTAGTACTCACTGGTATCAAGCGGCGTGGACTGCAGCGAAGCCACAACCGCGCCCATGCTGGGCTGGCTCGTGAGCCCGCTCATGGAGTCCACGGCCAGGTCAGCTCATGGATCATCTTACATCTAGTACTCACTGGTATCAAGCGGCGTGGACTGCAGCGAAGCCACAACCGCGCCCATGCTGGGCTGGCTCGTGAGCCCGCTCATGGAGTCCACGGCCAGGTCAGCTCATGGATCATCTTACATCTAGTACTCACTGGTATCAAGCGGCGTGGACTGCAGCGAAGCCACAACCGCGCCCATGCTGGGCTGGCTCGTGAGCCCGCTCATGGAGTCCACGGCCAGGTCAGCTCATGGATCATCTTACATCTAGTACTCACTGGTATCAAGCGGCGTGGACTGCAGCGAAGCCACAACCGCGCCCATGCTGGGCTGGCTCGTGAGCCCGCTCATGGAGTCCACGGCCAGGTCAGCTCATGGATCATCTTACATCTAGTACTCACTGGTATCAAGCGGCGTGGACTGCAGCGAAGCCACAACCGCGCCCATGCTGGGCTGGCTCGTGAGCCCGCTCATGGAGTCCACGGCCAGGTCAGCTCATGGATCATCTTACATCTAGTACTCACTGGTATCAAGCGGCGTGGACTGCAGCGAAGCCACAACCGCGCCCATGCTGGGCTGGCTCGTGAGCCCGCTCATGGAGTCCACGGCCAGGTCAGCTCATGGATCATCTTACATCTAGTACTCACTGGTATCAAGCGGCGTGGACTGCAGCGAAGCCACAACCGCGCCCATGCTGGGCTGGCTCGTGAGCCCGCTCATGGAGTCCACGGCCAGGTCAGCTCATGGATCATCTTACATCTAGTACTCACTGGTATCAAGCGGCGTGGACTGCAGCGAAGCCACAACCGCGCCCATGCTGGGCTGGCTCGTGAGCCCGCTCATGGAGTCCACGGCCAGGTCAGCTCATGGATCATCTTACATCTAGTACTCACTGGTATCAAGCGGCGTGGACTGCAGCGAAGCCACAACCGCGCCCATGCTGGGCTGGCTCGTGAGCCCGCTCATGGAGTCCACGGCCAGGTCAGCTCATGGATCATCTTACATCTAGTACTCACTGGTATCAAGCGGCGTGGACTGCAGCGAAGCCACAACCGCGCCCATGCTGGGCTGGCTCGTGAGCCCGCTCATGGAGTCCACGGCCAGGTCAGCTCATGGATCATCTTACATCTAGTACTCACTGGTATCAAGCGGCGTGGACTGCAGCGAAGCCACAACCGCGCCCATGCTGGGCTGGCTCGTGAGCCCGCTCATGGAGTCCACGGCCAGGTCAGCTCATGGATCATCTTACATCTAGTACTCACTGGTATCAAGCGGCGTGGACTGCAGCGAAGCCACAACCGCGCCCATGCTGGGCTGGCTCGTGAGCCCGCTCATGGAGTCCACGGCCAGGTCAGCTCATGGATCATCTTACATCTAGTACTCACTGGTATCAAGCGGCGTGGACTGCAGCGAAGCCACAACCGCGCCCATGCTGGGCTGGCTCGTGAGCCCGCTCATGGAGTCCACGGCCAGGTCAGCTCATGGATCATCTTACATCTAGTACTCACTGGTATCAAGCGGCGTGGACTGCAGCGAAGCCACAACCGCGCCCATGCTGGGCTGGCTCGTGAGCCCGCTCATGGAGTCCACGGCCAGGTCAGCTCATGGATCATCTTACATCTAGTACTCACTGGTATCAAGCGGCGTGGACTGCAGCGAAGCCACAACCGCGCCCATGCTGGGCTGGCTCGTGAGCCCGCTCATGGAGTCCACGGCCAGGTCAGCTCATGGATCATCTTACATCTAGTACTCACTGGTATCAAGCGGCGTGGACTGCAGCGAAGCCACAACCGCGCCCATGCTGGGCTGGCTCGTGAGCCCGCTCATGGAGTCCACGGCCAGGTCAGCTCATGGATCATCTTACATCTAGTACTCACTGGTATCAAGCGGCGTGGACTGCAGCGAAGCCACAACCGCGCCCATGCTGGGCTGGCTCGTGAGCCCGCTCATGGAGTCCACGGCCAGGTCAGCTCATGGATCATCTTACATCTAGTACTCACTGGTATCAAGCGGCGTGGACTGCAGCGAAGCCACAACCGCGCCCATGCTGGGCTGGCTCGTGAGCCCGCTCATGGAGTCCACGGCCAGGTCAGCTCATGGATCATCTTACATCTAGTACTCACTGGTATCAAGCGGCGTGGACTGCAGCGAAGCCACAACCGCGCCCATGCTGGGCTGGCTCGTGAGCCCGCTCATGGAGTCCACGGCCAGGTCAGCTCATGGATCATCTTACATCTAGTACTCACTGGTATCAAGCGGCGTGGACTGCAGCGAAGCCACAACCGCGCCCATGCTGGGCTGGCTCGTGAGCCCGCTCATGGAGTCCACGGCCAGGTCAGCTCATGGATCATCTTACATCTAGTACTCACTGGTATCAAGCGGCGTGGACTGCAGCGAAGCCACAACCGCGCCCATGCTGGGCTGGCTCGTGAGCCCGCTCATGGAGTCCACGGCCAGGTCAGCTCATGGATCATCTTACATCTAGTACTCACTGGTATCAAGCGGCGTGGACTGCAGCGAAGCCACAACCGCGCCCATGCTGGGCTGGCTCGTGAGCCCGCTCATGGAGTCCACGGCCAGGTCAGCTCATGGATCATCTTACATCTAGTACTCACTGGTATCAAGCGGCGTGGACTGCAGCGAAGCCACAACCGCGCCCATGCTGGGCTGGCTCGTGAGCCCGCTCATGGAGTCCACGGCCAGGTCAGCTCATGGATCATCTTACATCTAGTACTCACTGGTATCAAGCGGCGTGGACTGCAGCGAAGCCACAACCGCGCCCATGCTGGGCTGGCTCGTGAGCCCGCTCATGGAGTCCACGGCCAGGTCAGCTCATGGATCATCTTACATCTAGTACTCACTGGTATCAAGCGGCGTGGACTGCAGCGAAGCCACAACCGCGCCCATGCTGGGCTGGCTCGTGAGCCCGCTCATGGAGTCCACGGCCAGGTCAGCTCATGGATCATCTTACATCTAGTACTCACTGGTATCAAGCGGCGTGGACTGCAGCGAAGCCACAACCGCGCCCATGCTGGGCTGGCTCGTGAGCCCGCTCATGGAGTCCACGGCCAGGTCAGCTCATGGATCATCTTACATCTAGTACTCACTGGTATCAAGCGGCGTGGACTGCAGCGAAGCCACAACCGCGCCCATGCTGGGCTGGCTCGTGAGCCCGCTCATGGAGTCCACGGCCAGGTCAGCTCATGGATCATCTTACATCTAGTACTCACTGGTATCAAGCGGCGTGGACTGCAGCGAAGCCACAACCGCGCCCATGCTGGGCTGGCTCGTGAGCCCGCTCATGGAGTCCACGGCCAGGTCAGCTCATGGATCATCTTACATCTAGTACTCACTGGTATCAAGCGGCGTGGACTGCAGCGAAGCCACAACCGCGCCCATGCTGGGCTGGCTCGTGAGCCCGCTCATGGAGTCCACGGCCAGGTCAGCTCATGGATCATCTTACATCTAGTACTCACTGGTATCAAGCGGCGTGGACTGCAGCGAAGCCACAACCGCGCCCATGCTGGGCTGGCTCGTGAGCCCGCTCATGGAGTCCACGGCCAGGTCAGCTCATGGATCATCTTACATCTAGTACTCACTGGTATCAAGCGGCGTGGACTGCAGCGAAGCCACAACCGCGCCCATGCTGGGCTGGCTCGTGAGCCCGCTCATGGAGTCCACGGCCAGGTCAGCTCATGGATCATCTTACATCTAGTACTCACTGGTATCAAGCGGCGTGGACTGCAGCGAAGCCACAACCGCGCCCATGCTGGGCTGGCTCGTGAGCCCGCTCATGGAGTCCACGGCCAGGTCAGCTCATGGATCATCTTACATCTAGTACTCACTGGTATCAAGCGGCGTGGACTGCAGCGAAGCCACAACCGCGCCCATGCTGGGCTGGCTCGTGAGCCCGCTCATGGAGTCCACGGCCAGGTCAGCTCATGGATCATCTTACATCTAGTACTCACTGGTATCAAGCGGCGTGGACTGCAGCGAAGCCACAACCGCGCCCATGCTGGGCTGGCTCGTGAGCCCGCTCATGGAGTCCACGGCCAGGTCAGCTCATGGATCATCTTACATCTAGTACTCACTGGTATCAAGCGGCGTGGACTGCAGCGAAGCCACAACCGCGCCCATGCTGGGCTGGCTCGTGAGCCCGCTCATGGAGTCCACGGCCAGGTCAGCTCATGGATCATCTTACATCTAGTACTCACTGGTATCAAGCGGCGTGGACTGCAGCGAAGCCACAACCGCGCCCATGCTGGGCTGGCTCGTGAGCCCGCTCATGGAGTCCACGGCCAGGTCAGCTCATGGATCATCTTACATCTAGTACTCACTGGTATCAAGCGGCGTGGACTGCAGCGAAGCCACAACCGCGCCCATGCTGGGCTGGCTCGTGAGCCCGCTCATGGAGTCCACGGCCAGGTCAGCTCATGGATCATCTTACATCTAGTACTCACTGGTATCAAGCGGCGTGGACTGCAGCGAAGCCACAACCGCGCCCATGCTGGGCTGGCTCGTGAGCCCGCTCATGGAGTCCACGGCCAGGTCAGCTCATGGATCATCTTACATCTAGTACTCACTGGTATCAAGCGGCGTGGACTGCAGCGAAGCCACAACCGCGCCCATGCTGGGCTGGCTCGTGAGCCCGCTCATGGAGTCCACGGCCAGGTCAGCTCATGGATCATCTTACATCTAGTACTCACTGGTATCAAGCGGCGTGGACTGCAGCGAAGCCACAACCGCGCCCATGCTGGGCTGGCTCGTGAGCCCGCTCATGGAGTCCACGGCCAGGTCAGCTCATGGATCATCTTACATCTAGTACTCACTGGTATCAAGCGGCGTGGACTGCAGCGAAGCCACAACCGCGCCCATGCTGGGCTGGCTCGTGAGCCCGCTCATGGAGTCCACGGCCAGGTCAGCTCATGGATCATCTTACATCTAGTACTCACTGGTATCAAGCGGCGTGGACTGCAGCGAAGCCACAACCGCGCCCATGCTGGGCTGGCTCGTGAGCCCGCTCATGGAGTCCACGGCCAGGTCAGCTCATGGATCATCTTACATCTAGTACTCACTGGTATCAAGCGGCGTGGACTGCAGCGAAGCCACAACCGCGCCCATGCTGGGCTGGCTCGTGAGCCCGCTCATGGAGTCCACGGCCAGGTCAGCTCATGGATCATCTTACATCTAGTACTCACTGGTATCAAGCGGCGTGGACTGCAGCGAAGCCACAACCGCGCCCATGCTGGGCTGGCTCGTGAGCCCGCTCATGGAGTCCACGGCCAGGTCAGCTCATGGATCATCTTACATCTAGTACTCACTGGTATCAAGCGGCGTGGACTGCAGCGAAGCCACAACCGCGCCCATGCTGGGCTGGCTCGTGAGCCCGCTCATGGAGTCCACGGCCAGGTCAGCTCATGGATCATCTTACATCTAGTACTCACTGGTATCAAGCGGCGTGGACTGCAGCGAAGCCACAACCGCGCCCATGCTGGGCTGGCTCGTGAGCCCGCTCATGGAGTCCACGGCCAGGTCAGCTCATGGATCATCTTACATCTAGTACTCACTGGTATCAAGCGGCGTGGACTGCAGCGAAGCCACAACCGCGCCCATGCTGGGCTGGCTCGTGAGCCCGCTCATGGAGTCCACGGCCAGGTCAGCTCATGGATCATCTTACATCTAGTACTCACTGGTATCAAGCGGCGTGGACTGCAGCGAAGCCACAACCGCGCCCATGCTGGGCTGGCTCGTGAGCCCGCTCATGGAGTCCACGGCCAGGTCAGCTCATGGATCATCTTACATCTAGTACTCACTGGTATCAAGCGGCGTGGACTGCAGCGAAGCCACAACCGCGCCCATGCTGGGCTGGCTCGTGAGCCCGCTCATGGAGTCCACGGCCAGGTCAGCTCATGGATCATCTTACATCTAGTACTCACTGGTATCAAGCGGCGTGGACTGCAGCGAAGCCACAACCGCGCCCATGCTGGGCTGGCTCGTGAGCCCGCTCATGGAGTCCACGGCCAGGTCAGCTCATGGATCATCTTACATCTAGTACTCACTGGTATCAAGCGGCGTGGACTGCAGCGAAGCCACAACCGCGCCCATGCTGGGCTGGCTCGTGAGCCCGCTCATGGAGTCCACGGCCAGGTCAGCTCATGGATCATCTTACATCTAGTACTCACTGGTATCAAGCGGCGTGGACTGCAGCGAAGCCACAACCGCGCCCATGCTGGGCTGGCTCGTGAGCCCGCTCATGGAGTCCACGGCCAGGTCAGCTCATGGATCATCTTACATCTAGTACTCACTGGTATCAAGCGGCGTGGACTGCAGCGAAGCCACAACCGCGCCCATGCTGGGCTGGCTCGTGAGCCCGCTCATGGAGTCCACGGCCAGGTCAGCTCATGGATCATCTTACATCTAGTACTCACTGGTATCAAGCGGCGTGGACTGCAGCGAAGCCACAACCGCGCCCATGCTGGGCTGGCTCGTGAGCCCGCTCATGGAGTCCACGGCCAGGTCAGCTCATGGATCATCTTACATCTAGTACTCACTGGTATCAAGCGGCGTGGACTGCAGCGAAGCCACAACCGCGCCCATGCTGGGCTGGCTCGTGAGCCCGCTCATGGAGTCCACGGCCAGGTCAGCTCATGGATCATCTTACATCTAGTACTCACTGGTATCAAGCGGCGTGGACTGCAGCGAAGCCACAACCGCGCCCATGCTGGGCTGGCTCGTGAGCCCGCTCATGGAGTCCACGGCCAGGTCAGCTCATGGATCATCTTACATCTAGTACTCACTGGTATCAAGCGGCGTGGACTGCAGCGAAGCCACAACCGCGCCCATGCTGGGCTGGCTCGTGAGCCCGCTCATGGAGTCCACGGCCAGGTCAGCTCATGGATCATCTTACATCTAGTACTCACTGGTATCAAGCGGCGTGGACTGCAGCGAAGCCACAACCGCGCCCATGCTGGGCTGGCTCGTGAGCCCGCTCATGGAGTCCACGGCCAGGTCAGCTCATGGATCATCTTACATCTAGTACTCACTGGTATCAAGCGGCGTGGACTGCAGCGAAGCCACAACCGCGCCCATGCTGGGCTGGCTCGTGAGCCCGCTCATGGAGTCCACGGCCAGGTCAGCTCATGGATCATCTTACATCTAGTACTCACTGGTATCAAGCGGCGTGGACTGCAGCGAAGCCACAACCGCGCCCATGCTGGGCTGGCTCGTGAGCCCGCTCATGGAGTCCACGGCCAGGTCAGCTCATGGATCATCTTACATCTAGTACTCACTGGTATCAAGCGGCGTGGACTGCAGCGAAGCCACAACCGCGCCCATGCTGGGCTGGCTCGTGAGCCCGCTCATGGAGTCCACGGCCAGGTCAGCTCATGGATCATCTTACATCTAGTACTCACTGGTATCAAGCGGCGTGGACTGCAGCGAAGCCACAACCGCGCCCATGCTGGGCTGGCTCGTGAGCCCGCTCATGGAGTCCACGGCCAGGTCAGCTCATGGATCATCTTACATCTAGTACTCACTGGTATCAAGCGGCGTGGACTGCAGCGAAGCCACAACCGCGCCCATGCTGGGCTGGCTCGTGAGCCCGCTCATGGAGTCCACGGCCAGGTCAGCTCATGGATCATCTTACATCTAGTACTCACTGGTATCAAGCGGCGTGGACTGCAGCGAAGCCACAACCGCGCCCATGCTGGGCTGGCTCGTGAGCCCGCTCATGGAGTCCACGGCCAGGTCAGCTCATGGATCATCTTACATCTAGTACTCACTGGTATCAAGCGGCGTGGACTGCAGCGAAGCCACAACCGCGCCCATGCTGGGCTGGCTCGTGAGCCCGCTCATGGAGTCCACGGCCAGGTCAGCTCATGGATCATCTTACATCTAGTACTCACTGGTATCAAGCGGCGTGGACTGCAGCGAAGCCACAACCGCGCCCATGCTGGGCTGGCTCGTGAGCCCGCTCATGGAGTCCACGGCCAGGTCAGCTCATGGATCATCTTACATCTAGTACTCACTGGTATCAAGCGGCGTGGACTGCAGCGAAGCCACAACCGCGCCCATGCTGGGCTGGCTCGTGAGCCCGCTCATGGAGTCCACGGCCAGGTCAGCTCATGGATCATCTTACATCTAGTACTCACTGGTATCAAGCGGCGTGGACTGCAGCGAAGCCACAACCGCGCCCATGCTGGGCTGGCTCGTGAGCCCGCTCATGGAGTCCACGGCCAGGTCAGCTCATGGATCATCTTACATCTAGTACTCACTGGTATCAAGCGGCGTGGACTGCAGCGAAGCCACAACCGCGCCCATGCTGGGCTGGCTCGTGAGCCCGCTCATGGAGTCCACGGCCAGGTCAGCTCATGGATCATCTTACATCTAGTACTCACTGGTATCAAGCGGCGTGGACTGCAGCGAAGCCACAACCGCGCCCATGCTGGGCTGGCTCGTGAGCCCGCTCATGGAGTCCACGGCCACGTCCACGACGTCAGCCCCCGCGTGGGCGCACGCCAGCATGGCGGCCACGCCGGCGCCCGACGTGTCGTGCGTGTGCACGTGAATCGGAATGTCGGGGTGGCGGTCGCGGATCGCTTTTATAAGGAGCCTAGAAAAAATAAATAAATGAGTCGTCTGATCTTGAACCAAACACTGTGAACCTAATTTCAGCTACCACACCGTCCACATCATAAAATTAGGTGTTACCTTAGATTAAATCAAATAGCGGAAACTAGGTGGCTCGTCTCTAGCCTGTGGACCTCCCCAGGCCCCTGTCGCCTACTTTCACTTAGTGGCAATATACGATTCAGAGGACTTTACTCTGACGCTCGCTTACGCTATGGTCAAAACAAATAGGTTTGTCTCTGTCCTTCAACATCGCACAACGATAGCTGTAATTGTGCATCATCCCCGTTTTCAGTTGTCAATTTTAAGGACGTGCCTACAGGGTTTTTGCTACACTAAAAAACTAAACTGAACTTGGATAAAACGAATAATAAATAAATGAAGCATTTTCATTTGTGTGAAATGACCTAAACTTGTAGTCCACCAGCTCTACATTGTACGCAAAAAACAAATATAAATATCCTTTCTTTTGATTTTGCACTGTGGTCACAAAATGTTTACTGTTACGTTCGTACGTTTACTTAAGTTTTTAAATTGCATGTACAATTGTGCACATGTCGTATACAAGGACGATAGGTTTTTTTAACAACACGAAAAACGGTTACTACTGTTTTCTTCTAAAAGAGAATAACTAATTTAACTGTCAAAGGTCATTCATACTTTACAACAATTAACACTTTACAAAACAAGTAAATAAGTACGATATTTATTACTCTACTGACTATACTTTAAGAAACCAACTGATTTGTAACATTTTTTTTTCTTGGAAGGCTTACAGGACGCGAGCGCCCAAACTAATGCTATTCAAATAAACTCACTCAGCTGCTTTCGGTTTCAGGAGTCCAGCCATATCCTTAATCGCCAACACGTGTGTTCCAGCCTTCACCAGCTCATCAGCCAAGTTCACGTAGTATTTCAGGTCATACTTCTTCTTGTTAGGGTCGGACACATCTCCGGTGTAGGAAATGGCAGCCTCGACAACGCCGCCGGCTTTGCCTGCCGCGTCCATACCGAGGATCAGGTTTGGAAGGTAGTTTAGGGAGTCGAACACTCGGAAGATGTCCATACCGGATTTTACCTGGTGGTAAAGCATTACAGGTCAACAAAGAAACTACACACAGGCTCTTTTGGGAATACGCAACTAAGTTTATAAGTAAAGAAAACTTTACAAAACTGGGAATGACATTTTTGCTGCAGTTTTGTTTACTGCATGACCTCATTCATTATATTGATGTTACATACTTGAAGCTTTAGTATTTTTAGCTAGTTTGAAAGGGATTTTTAAATGTCTGAAATCTGTTATTTGTTGATAAAATAACACGAAAAGCCTTGAATTAGTAGATTTTTATTTAAGGCGCGAACTCAAGCCAACATCAAAAATTCCTTTGTGGTCAAAGGCCTACTCCTCCTAAACGGGCATAAAAATCTAAAGAAAATATAATATATAATTAACTTAAACATGTTTTCTTCATTTCGTTAGTTTGAATTTGTCGTAGCATAGGAATTACTATACTAAAAAAAATCTTGAGAAAGGGTCTTTGTACAACTTCAATTTGCTAAGGATCAAAAAAAATGTGTGATCTTTATAGTTTTTACAGGAAAATATAGGCCATCAACTTTTCTTTAGTCTATTTGTTGGTTTTTAAAAAATACCTCCTGTGCCCCAAGAAAATAACAATTTTAGTGTTTTGTTGCGAGTGTCCTCGCACGCGGGTGTCTGCGGGGGCGACGGGCGGCAGTAACCACTCCGGTATATCAGAGGGAAACAGAAAATCGACGAACACATGCGCTTTAATATCACCTTTTTCATATCGATCATTACCTTCTAATAATTCGGAAACGTGACACTTTTGGGATACCATATAATTAGATATTCTTTGTTTGTTTATGTGTCCTCTATCCTTAATACCACTTTAAGTGTGCGCGGAAACTTTGGAAAAAAACAAAATGGCGGCAGGTGGCTATGCCAGCTTCCATACAAACCCCTTTATGCGTGAATGGGTAACATTATATGTCACAAAAAAAATATGTGAAAATTACAACATTTACATCCTTATTACAAAATCAAAATTCAAATTTTACTACATTCGAATTTCTTTTACATAGTCTGGTGGTAATATCCAATAGCAACGTACGGGTACAATACAGCATTACATTTATACAAAAAAAACTGTCATCGATAATTATTTGTGTGTTAGTCAATATAAGCTGATGGTAAGTTAACTCACAGCCATGTCACAGAACTTGTAGACTGCATTATCGGGGTAGTTGGTGTACCCGACAGCGTTGGCGCCTCTCAGTAACATCTGGAAAGGAATGTTGGGGATCTGTTGGCGCATGTCGCGAAGTCGCTCCCATGGGCACTCGTGGAGGAACCTGCACGTGGGACAAAATTGTATGCTTTGTATATTAAGTGGAAGATTACAGTGAAAGGAAATTTTATAAATATAGCCCAAACGTCCTATCTTAGCTCTAGAAAATGTTTCTACAGAAACCGCTTGGGCAACTAGGCGAGATTAAGTACCTACTATTGCAGTTACCACGCATTCATTATGAGCCTTCGTTAAATAGACTACTAAGGCAAGTTTTATTCGTTTGTTAGTGGCTTACCTAAGAGCGACATCGAAGGTAGCACCGCCCCAGTTCTCGAGCGAGTACAGATTGCTAAAGTTGTGGGCGACGTAAGGCGACACAGCCAACAAGTCGTGCGTCCTAACTCTGGTCGCGAGCAACGACTGGTGCGCGTCTCTGTATGTGGTGTCCATGAGAAGAAGGCCTTTGTGCTGACGAACAGCCTTCGCGAAGGCTTCGGGGCCACCTTCGTTCAGGATCTGCTTGTAGCCCTTGGGAGGCTGGACGGCTGTTAAGTTTTTCATATTTGAATATTAGTAAACGTTTAATTCAATTACTATCTCTAGTGATATTGAGATTGGCTGACATTAACTACAATGTAATTGACACTAAAACGCATTCTAACATTCTTACGTAATCATTTTTTACCAAATTTCCAATATTGGGGCTTACTATGAGGATTTCAAACTGATTTATCCAGCCTTATGGGCTGCTAGAATTTTTAAAACAGAGGTCGATGACGAATTTTATGAAAAGTGTAATCCTTTATTCCTAAATTAAATCAAGCTACAAATAATAAGAAATGAGGAACGAACTTGACAACTGTATGCCAATGTCATTAATGAGCTTTTACCCCAAATGTTACAGCTAGGAGGAACATTCACCGACCTTTACTATTTAAGCCTGTATTCTAGAATATTACTCCAGCATTGATCTGTTCTAACGTAGAGCCTATAGGTAATTTTGTGGAATAATGTTTTAAAATAATTGTTAATTCATGTAACATAGTTTCCTCTATTTTTGTACTCACAATATAATTGCGTGCAGATATTCATAAAAAAGTAAATATTCAAATAAGGGTCATAAATGGCCAGTGAAATGTTTACTCAATTGTATACTTCAAGGAATAGTGATTTATGTCTAAGTATATTTAATTCTTAACTAAAGAGACAGATAAAAAATTAATTCAGAAATGTATCTAAATTAGAATTAAACTAAAATGGACATAGCATTCATGAAAAACAGTACAACATATAATGTGAGTAGTGCGGGATTTACCTGTGTTTTCGCCCGTTAGTTCCTGCCTTTTAATGGCCTCAGAAGAAAGGTCTGAAAAACATGTTTTGTAAAATAATGGTTTTGTGCAGCATGTGTATGGTGTGCACAAGTATATGCGGATGAGTCCCAAACAAAGACCATTAAACACAAAAACTGTAATGAAGGCTCTCATAAATTACTAGATGGCGCTACTAGAGACAAAATAATTATGCTAATGTTCAATAGGTACTTATGATTTCTGGAGTGCGCGAGTGGTACCAATCATAAGGCGACTTGAATATGTGCCAAGCCAGACTTAGTTGGAGTAGCCACGACCCTTTTGATACCAATTATAGTCAAAATTAATCGTAATTTTATAAATTAACAGGCACATATTGTAAGGAATCAGCAGACCTTGTTTTGCTGGTGGCTCTGTATCTGAGTATCGTTAAAATTAGTAGCCATCGTAATTGTTTATCTAGGTTACCTAGGCAAGGAATACTAGTATTTGTTTTACTTGTCTTTGACATTAGAACTTTTCTGCTGTTTAGTGAAAAGTCGATTTGATTTTTACGCACCCAAAACAATATCACATTGGGTATCACAAGCACTCATGATACCTATCAAAATTAGCTTAAGGCTGAGAATCGTGCCTTTGTTATAATACCGGGTGATTATCAAAAAACTTCCGAAAACGATATGGCATTCTCACTAAGTGATGTAGTGTAGAACCTATCTAAGCGAAATGAAATTTATAACAAACTTTCATTTTAAGGTCACCATGCAAACCACTCGAACGGTCAGTATTTTATTATCGCTTATATAGTTACTACATCACTTACTGAGTATCCCATATCGTTTTCGAAAGTTATTTGAGAATCACTCGGTATATCGTGACTTATGTGGCAATTTACAACAACGAACTATACAGCTAAATGCGTGCGTAAACAAAGTTGTAATATTATTAAAATTTACAATTAAATCACAAATAAGTGCATGGCATACAACAAAGTACCTTCGAGATCATTGATGTCACCTGTATAGAATAAATGGAAACCCTTATTACTTATGTATACTCTCGATGTTAAAGTGACATATAATAGAGGTAAAATTTGTGGTAATATTAATAAGCAGGTAAAACTTCACACAATATTAGTAAACAATATTACCACTTATTTTTAAATCTCATCAATGTTATGACTTTTAGTGGCAAACAGAAGCAATATTTTAAATATTAATTACAAAATATATAAATAGTAGGCTAGGCCAAACTTGTAAATAAATTTTTGACCTACCATACCCTGAGGGTGCTGTAAGAAATTGCCAATGTCTTTAGTCTTTTTTTTCAATAAACGGAGCACCGTTTATGCTAGTTTGATTGCTTAGGATAATTAATATTTCCTAATTTCAACCATTTAATGTTTGTATGTATGTTTGTCCGTATTAAAATGATAATGAATAACATTTTAAAACTACTCAAATGATTTTTTTGAGGTTAGAAATTGTAAGATGTACAAATTATGAATAACCCATTAAGATGTAGGCAATCATTAGTTAAAGCATGTTTACATTATTTGAGTTGTATTCTTATTCGAGTTAATGGAATGTTATCAACGTTATTTAAATTCGTAATTTTTTTTTTTTATTAATTCACAATAAAGGGTCTCATAAGGGAAAAATTACTCGTCGATCCCCCGAAGCCAAAAACGATAATCAAACTTGAGCACACTCCAACTTTCTTCTTTTCTTTCACTTTAGTAGCAATGAAAGGGACAGCTATACAAGTAATAGCCACTCAAATTCCATTATCGTTTCTGGATTCGAGCGTAAGATAAGTGTTAGGCAAAGTTCAGCTGCCTAAGCAGTGAAAATTATTTACTTATTGCAATAACTTGAGAATACCACCACACAAAATTTATCAAAATTGTTTTTAACTATTTTTCTTTCTTTCTTTCTGTTTCAGTCACAATAGTGTATTTGACAGCTAATAAAGTTGTGAATAAAATTGATCAATGCTAAGTTTTTTACCCGAAATCATCAAAGTAAATGCTTTTCGCCTTCAAATGAAACTTATGAATGAACGCTGCAGTGGCGCCACTGTCGCATTACAACGACTTATCCACGCATCCAATTGAGCGCCCTTACAGTCCCGCCAAAAAACATTGATTCAGAATTTAACTTAAGTCATGTAATACAACTATTTGACGTCATACAGTAGTAAACTAACATTATGTGTTTTATACAACTTGCAATGGATCACAGTTAAGTTTACGTAAATATTACGTCATTGAAGTAGCGACCAATCGAGAAACGTTTACCGTCACGTCACTAAATAACTTTGATTATACAATTTTGATCATTTTAAATATATATATTTTTTCTAAATTTGATGATCACAAAAGTTGGCAGTTCATTTTGAAAGCTGTCAAATACCCTAAAGTCCCTTAAAATATGTGCAATCTTACCTAAAAATATGTGCAATCTTACCTAGTGGCACCGGCGGTACATACGGCTTGATGTCGGACGGCGGAATGCCAGTCGCCAACGGAGTAGCGGGTCCGTTCACTAGAACTTGGCCTAAGTAGTTGAGGATCTTCTGTGCTCGGTTCTGAGACGGCTTGAACATGAAGAGCTGGGGATGCTCGTCTATGAAGTATGTGTCAACCGCACCTGTTGGATTGAATTGTTTTGTTTGTTTAGATTCCTTAAAATGAAGCAACAACTTCTTCGACAAGTCCAATTGTTAAGAATTCAACAATTCCTGCCATGTTCATGAAAAAATGCTGATTGATGAAAAATTAAATGTAGTACATTGTGCCACAAACAAGCACGGTAGCAGTATTTACATATTGTCTTCATTTATTATTTTTCTTCTTTTTTTTAAAGTTCATTCTTTAGTTACAACACGGTTCAAGAAGGAAGAAGGATTTTTTTAAAAGTAACAATTATTTTTATATAAGTATGTACCATGTTTTGTTCTGTAGGTATGCTATAAGGGTGTTTTTAGCAAGGTGTGGGACCTGCACGGATTCCATCACAGACGCCGGATTTCTCCCCCCACCGCCCTGCACCTTGCTAACTTCTCGATTTTTTTTACTGAGCATAGCCTCATTAGATAATTTACATCTTCTAATGTTAACTTACTAACAACTGAAAACTTGTAACATTATCAATCATTTCTCAAAAATTTACTACTGAGTTTAACGCTGTATTCTCAGTTTTTGACGATGTTGGTTCGTATTGTTATATTGCCACAACTCCCACCGTCATATTTATTTATTTATGTCAAAAGTGTTTTTCAAGTTTATTTCAACAAATTACCTATACTTATTTGTTTGTTTGTCAGAAACACTATGAATAAGGGGGTTAATGTCGAAGCGTCAACGTACCGTTCAGGAACTTCTGGTTTTCTAATACGTTGAGCAGGAACGGAATGTTGGTCTTCACGCCTCGGATGCGGAACTCGCGCAACGCGCGCGTCATCTTAGCCGCTGAGGCGGGCAAGTCCGCTGCGTGGGAGATTACCTACACAATTAATTGATACCTTTCAATATTTAGGAGGGCAAAAGAGATTGAGAAAGGGTCCTTCAAGTCCCTCAAGTGGTCTCCTTCAACATGACAAAAAGAACGAAAAATATAGATACTATGTAGGGTCCTTTGACTTAAGTTTGCATGTTGAGCGTGGTTGTAATAGAGGTACAAATTTATTAATTTTGTATGTTATGTGCTGTGTGATTTGTAACTTGTAACTGTGCCAAAAGTAAATGAATAATAAACATAAATTTTTATTACTTCATGTGGCTTAACAAGCTCTTATGTAATATAATATTGCTACATTTTGTAAAAAATAAGTTTCAATTTAAAATTGCGAAAGTGCGGCTCGCCTTGATCGGTTCTTTTTTTTATTTCAAAAGGTTCTTCCACTTGATTTATGCAATTGGGGCCCAATCGGTCTTTTTTCTTTTAATTTGGCTGGTTACATCGAAATCTACTCGCGAATGAAACGAGTGTCACATACACTTAAAACTAGTTGGTCTAAAATGCCAGGTTTCATCACAATTAGGTACTCTCTACCTTCTTCCACAACTTTTTTTGAATGTTTGTAAAACAGAGTAAGTGGGAGTATTCCGTTTTGAGAAGAAACTTCTCATTTATTTTGTTCTTTTGGGTTGATAGATACCTTAACTAAGAGCGAGTCGTAGTAGGGTGAGATGACAGCGCCGGCGTATGTCGACGCGGAATCAAGACGAATTCCCATTCCCTCTCCAGACCTACGACAAATACGTTTTTTTAAAATATTCAGCCTGATAGGGAAATAAGACCTATTCCTTAAAATGGTTAAAGTAGAGATTATTATCAATAATTTTACCCCTAATCACTAGTGGTCAAAAATAGATAGTTACGAGACAAAACTTGCTGACTTGTCCCTGAATAAAAAAAAATACAGAAAAGCTACTTAAGTGAAAGGCACTGATATGATACTTTTTAGAAAGTTAATTAGCAAGCAATTGTTAAAAAAAGCTCTAGCATATAATTGTAATAGAAATAATCTGTCATGCATGGCAACACTCTTTAATTACTTGTAAAATGTATTATTTAATACCCAAGTAAAACTCGTATGTGTGTACTTAATATCAAGTAGCGTTTATCTGGTAAACAATAATTTCGTGAAAAAATATATATTTTGAAGCCTTTATTTTTTGGCTAATAGTTTTTAAATTCTTACCTAAACACTTCAATCCTGCCAGTACTAGGCTGGAAGTTGTTTGCCGGGTCCTCAGTAGTCACTCGGCACTGAATCGCATACCCTTGAGCGCGAATCTTGTCTTGAGTGAGCCCCATCTCTGGGAGAGTCATGCCTTCTGCGACGCGGATTTGAGACTGGACTAGATCTATGCCTGTGACTTCTTCTGTTATTGTATGCTCTACTTGTAACCTGTGAATTGTGAAGGAAAGTTGTGTGATGATTTTTAGAGCATTTTTGCAGCGGCTTCATGGAAGACGCAAATTAACGTGGTTTGCAGTTCGGATTTTGGTAAGACAATCAAATTTTAGCACCCCTTACAAGATGTCCATATAAGTAATTATATTTACGTGCATGTAATAAGCCAGTAGAAAATTTAGGAGTACTCAACTTTAAATATCGCAAAGGAAAAAAAACTACCAATAAATAAAAAAGAAATGAAATGTAATTTATTTCACATAAAATAGTGTACGGTAATAATTTGTAATTTGTAATTCAAATAAGGTCTTGCTGTTTACATTTGGCTCAAACTATCTTTCTTAAAACTAAGCATGTCAAATTTTATAAGTACGTGCAGTAAAAAATTATTGATAGTCACAAAAACAAAATTATAATGTAATTAAATAAAAATGCAAGAAAGAAAAAAATATGACAAAAAAAAATCAAAAAGGAATAGAAAACAGTACACTGACCTAGCGTTTACTTCAATGAAGTAGAAGTTCCCTTTGTCATCCAGTAAAAATTCTACAGTTCCGGCATTTTCGTAGCCTACACTTCGGGCCAGGTGAACTGCGCAGTCGACCATCTTCTGACGAACCTATAGGCAAAAAAAGTCTAGTTTCAACCAAAAACAACAATGAAATACGAATCCAAATATAAATATGAATAACGAGGGCATATAAAACCAAGATGATCTTATCCAGAATAAACGGTAGGAGTCAGAAAGAAAGGAGTCATTTTACAGGACTCGTTTGCATTACGTTAAACAAATAATTTACGAGTGACTGTTTCAATATTACATCAAAGGTTGTTGTGTCATGGTCCTAAGGACACGACTTAACAGGCTTGTTCAAAATTTTGTACAAACTGCAATAATATACAATTTGTAAAGCATAAGTAATTCACAGATTCAATCAGAACTAGTAAATAGCTGAAAAAACAAGTCTATATGTTGTGTATTATGTGTGAGAGTATATGTATAGCCGAATCTGTTTTATGACATCGGACTTTCCGTAAATAATTTCACCTGTGTTACAAACTGACCTCAGGGTCCAATCTCGGCGCGGGCGCAATTTCTACGACCTTCTGGTGCCGCCTTTGGACAGAACAGTCCCGCTCGTATAAGTGGACCACGTTACCCGCTTTGTCTCCTGATAATATACAGACTATTTTAGCAAACTTAAAGGTTAGGTGAATTTTTATTTATACCATTGAACAATGCTCTATTTTTCTACACGAGGATAGAAACCAGAATAATTCGACCTGATCCTTCCCGCCGAGTCCCAGGATCAGGTCGAATTTTCTTAGGTTCTATCTTTGTGTAAACATAAAGGTATTTGACTTTTTCACTAACGTAAAGTAAGTGAAAGTTATAAATAAATAAATATCCAGGACAAATTACACCAAGATCATCTGACCCCAAACTAAGCAGAGCTTGTACTATGGGTGTCAGAGACTGATAAACATACTTGAATATTTCTAAATACATACTTAAATAGATAATAACACCCAGACACACAACAAACACAAATCTTCGTCACATAAATGTTTGTCATGGGTGGGGATCGAGCCCACGACCTCCGTCGCTAAAGGTAGGATCGCTGCCATTGCACGAACAGGTCAGTCAGGTTAGGTAAGTTAATTCATTATGTTCCAGCGACTAGTCCAAAAGCTTAAGGGTGCACACCCACGTCAGACTTTTTGTCGGACCGATAATCGGGCCGATTTTGTATTTCATATTATTTCTGACCTACTTTTTGTCGGACGTGTGCGTTGCTCCATTGCTATCAGTACGTTCTATTTTTCTCCTACAAAAAATCGGTCACCGATTATCGGACGTGTGCGAGCAGGCTAACTTTTAGTGATTCTGCTTACTGTCATAGGACAAAGATTATTGGTCGTTCTGTGGGTGTGGTCTGTTCATACGATGGTGGTAAAACCATAATATCAAACCGAGCAAAAATGTGTTTTGTGCAGCGATCGAATTAGTTTTTAACTTTTTACCAAATTTGATTTAAAGTTATCCAAAAAATAATATTTGTCACCCAAAATTGGTAAATGTTCACCAAATTGTGTTACCCTATTTAATACTAAAACGTACTCATGTATATAAGTAAACGTTGGCCAAAACCGTCTCATAAAATATAAGCATCCAAAAAAAACATTATAATGCAAGCGTTGTACTTTATTTGCGTTGTACGTTGCCGCGTAAATTGGTCAAATTTGGTGAACATTTACTAATTTTGGCATAGGGTTACATTTTACAGTTCACATCACTTTTTCAGATACAAGTTACATCTTATTTGCTATGCGAACTATTTTATATATTTAATATTTGGTAGACTATTTTTTTTTTTGGATCACTTCTCTTTTTTTGGTGTAACTCATAATTTTAGGGTATACATTTTAGGTTTACAAAACTTATTTTGGTAAACTAAATATTTGTACCCGTTTTTACATGTCGCTATTAACTACTGAGGATGAGCAATAAGGCCGTTAGTATATTTTTTATTGTATGCATGCTTTCATTTTTAAATCATAAAACTTCCTATCAACATAGTTTACTAGCACGGATCGAGAGAAATAACATTTATTCACACAAGCTATTTAACAGATCGAAGAGGTAGTAAAATTAAATAATATGTTATTAATTAGTTTACCTAATAACTGTACTTCAATATGTCTGGGCCGCTCGATGAACCTCTCAATAAACATGGATCCGTTCCCGAACGCGCCGAGAGCCTCCGACGAGGCTCGCTCGAAGGAGGATTCGACTTCACTCATTTCGCGGACTACTCTCATCCCGCGACCGCCACCGCCAAACGCAGCCTGTAAGAAAATAAAGGTAATTATACTAAATTGACATAAAAAAATATGAATATAACAAAGAGTAAGAAATAGCCCTTAAAGTGTCCCACTTCTAGCAAAGACCTCCGTCATTCAAATCGGGTCATCGCTTCGCCAAATGTTTTTTTTTTATATTGCCCGTCAAGATGACCTCACTCCACCTGATGGAAAGCAGATCCAGATATGAGGTTGACAAGCCCAGTCATTCAAACGAATCACTAGGCTGGCCATCCCCACCTTGAAGGCCTGCAGAAATGCCTTTTCACGCCCCGCTTGAAGAACCCGGGACTATACGAGGAAGGAAACACATGTGCTGGAAGTTCACATCACAAGTTCTGGATGGTACGACAATTAAACGAGTCACCGAACCTTACGTTATTGATCCAAAACCCGAGCAATGAGCCGAAAAATTAGAAAACACTTTGCCCGACCTGGAATTTGAGTTTAGGATGAGCGTTTGTTGTACACGCCTTCACGATAAATTCATATACCATGTTTATAGTAAAATCGTATTACAGACGACATAAATGAGTATAACAAATTAATAAATCCCTTAGATAAGAAAGACTATTTTCCTTAGAGAAACGGAGGAGTTATGACACAAAATATGTGCAGGTAGCCGACATTGGGTCTCTTTAACCAGTTGAGGCGTATATTCAAAACAGCAAGTGATATACTCAGAACACATACCTTGAAGATCACAGGGAGTCCATGTTGTTTGCAGAATTCAACAGCTTGTTCTTTTGTTGTGATTGGTCCATCAGTACCAGGCACGATTGGGACCTCTATAAACAATAGATATTTAAAATTAAACAGGCTAGTCAACATCATCATCAACATTCACTGCCATGAGACGTCCACAGTTAAACATAGGCAGCCTGCATACATCAAATTATGCGTGTCGGTGGGCGTCCCACTCGAGTTGTCAAATAACTAATCATTTACTGTCATTGTGGACGACTGATGTTGAAAATGACTGAAAGGGCTGCATTGAACACTGTCATTACGGTCAAATAGTCAAAAACTGTTATTTTTGGCGATTGTGATCTGTCCGTCTACCACGACTTGCCAGTTTAAATTTACACTATCGTACGCGTAAAAAATGTATTGGGTTTGACATTGTCATGTCATGTCATGTGTCATCCCAATACATTTTTTTAACGCGAACGATAACGACAATTTAAATTAGCAACTCGTGGTAGACGTGGCTACTGTTGCTTAATTCAATTTGACTGAATTTGATACTAAATAACCAGTCATATTATGGTCATCATTTATTCAACATCCCCACGTCCCACATATACAACGTGTTAATGAAAAAGCGCAAAACCTCAGACAACCCAAATTACTGTTATTATAGAAGAATTATGTAAATTATTTTATTCAATTTTCGCGGTTTATTTACGAAGATATTAACTTTTTTGGTTTTCTTGTTTGTTGCAAATTAAAAATCTATGGTAATTACGCGCGATCAGGTGCGACGTTGCCGCTTCGCGTGCCGCCGCAATAATAAAGTCAAGTAATAATTTAACACGGCGTAATTAAAACATTTTTTTGGTTAGAATTTGACCCCTATTTTTTATTAGTGGAATTTGTTCTACTCTCGATTCTAAACAAACCAATTTCAGGTGGTGTGCTTTTTAATTAAAACATTGTAGTTGAGGTCTATTTTCGGCAGTTGACGTTATTATGGCTTCTAGCTTTGATAATGAAGCCTGCAAATAAATTACGTTCATGACATCATCAGATTAATAACAAAGGGTCATACTAGCATCAATGGCAGCTTTTCTGGCGGCGACCTTGTCTCCCATCTGCTGTACTACGAAGGGCGATGGTCCGATGAATCGGAGCCCTGCGTCTATGATCGCCTGCGCAAAGTCTGCCCTATAACAAACATGGGCAACTTAGGTCATACTCATACTACGTCAACGTACGTTTTGACGACTCGATTGCCATGGTGAGCTGTAGCACGGTTTCTCGCCCCGATTTTCCTGGTATACCGGGTTCGACTAACGGTTGAGTCAATTCAGGAAACGATCTTTTATAAATTGGCTCGGGTATGGGTGTGCTGGGAGACGCCCCTAGCTTAATTCCTTGTCGGGTACCTTACCTCGTAACACAGGGATATTTATCCCTACTGCGAGACCATGACAAGTGGTGAGCGCATATTCATTTATCTATATTTCGTTTTATGTTTACTATAGTGTAAAAGTTTAAATGAAACAAACGTTCAATCAGGAAATATTCCATGCATTCACTACAAATAGACTCAATTGTTTCTATTAACGGTTCAGTTTTGAAGAGGTATAAAATGAATGTGGTTGAGCTTCTCAATTCTCAGCAATTAATTACGAGCTTTGAAACATCCGACATTTTAATGCAAAGTTCCGATGGTCCCGACTCGACTCCCGGTCGGGTGTCTAAACCAGGGATGTTACGAATATTTGTATTCGCATTCGCATAAGCGAATGCTTCGCATTATTTTGAAAATTCGCGTCAATATTTGCATTCGCATCGAACGATGCGAATGTTTTGCGAATACGAACCTGTGCAAGTCGGTGCATGCTCGCGCAAAACGCGCCATAATCGATGAATGCCCTATGGTTTGGTGGAAAAGTTAATTAAAATTTGACAAATTAACAGTTCTTGCTCGGACATATTTAAGCGCTCCACCAGCCAGCGTTGCGACTGAGCAAATATTTAGTGCAGCCGGGCTCATCTATGAGCCACTCAGAAATCGCCTCATGAGAGATAAGGCTGCCAAATTACTTTACGTTAAATATAATTTACCATTATTAAAATTTGACTACTAAAGATTATGTTATGTATGATTTGATTTGATATGTTTACCTAACTACTTACTGTACCTTTATTACCATTTATATGCATAATTATTAATAAATGTTGTGATGACGTAGTTTTCTTTAGTATTATTTGTTATTTTAATGATTTACCTGAATATTCGTATTCGCATTCGCACATTCGCATGACCAATATTCGCATTCGCGAATGTCGAAAATATGATATTCGTAACATCCCTAGTCTAAACCGTGCTACAGCGCACTTCGCCAATCGTGTCGTCCAAAATTAACCGGAGATCAGGACACTTGGCTCGGTCACCGCGTCAACCGGCACCTTAAAACCACCCCAAATCCCAAAAGATTTCAAAGAGGATGTTAATGTTAAAGAGAAGCAGGCACTGTGCGGAGGAAGTGACAGATTGCTAGACTCCCACTATCAAGTCGCATCTATACTTATAAGTAATATTATGAAGAGGAAATATTTAATTGTTTGTTTGTATTGAATAGGCTCCGGAACTACTCGACCGATTTCAGAAATTCTTTCACCAATATGAAGCTTCATTATCAGGGAGTGATATAAGCTAAATTGTATTATGATTGAACAAAACATTCAGTGAAAAATAATAGTAAATGTAAATCAAGTCGAAGAAACGCGGGCGATATGTGCTGCTTTACCGACGCCGCGACGTGCAATTACTTTTGACAGAACGAAGTCTGTCGAGGCAGCTAGCAATCAAACGCAGAATAAAAATTAAATAAATTAGAGTGAGTCCTAGGGCATCCTAGGGGTTCAGCACTCCAACTCGGATCGTGGATCATGTAGTCCCGAGAATAAATCTGTCCAGTACCGAAATCTTTGTGCCAGCGCTTGAGCTTATCGGGCATTGTTACCGACAAACTCCGGTGATGGAAAACAATCGATAAAAAACCAAATCTACCCGGATAGCGGCGGAAGGCTCACCACCTACTACGTTGGGTTCTGATACCATCGGTAAAAGGTGGGCTTCTTAGTGTTCTGTTCACCATGACGGCAACAGTCACTTGCCTCTGACTACCCCGTCCGGGATATAGTCGTGATGGTACTCGTATGTATTTTGTTGTGCATGTATGTTGTTGTGCATGTCTACTTATGCAACAAACATTTTTTATGTCAGCTTACTGTTACCTTTCAGAGAGCAGTCCGTATCCAGGATGGACGGCATCGACGTCATTCTCCTTCGCTACCCTGATGATTTCGGGGATGCTGAGGTACGCTTCTACCGGGGGAAGCCCCTTGCCGACAATGTATGACTCGTCGGCTTTTTGTCTGGAAAATTAAAAAAACACATGTTTTTAAGGGAACTACTAGGATACCACCAGTAAATAAATAAATAAATAAATATCCCTGGACATTATTCCACACAGCGCCATCTAGCCCCAAAGTAAGCTAATTAAAGCTTGTGTTATGGGATACTAGACAACGGATAAACATACTTAAATACATTTTCTTTTTTAAATACATACTTATTATACATAGGAGACACCCAGACCAGTACAAACAGACATGTTCATGCACACAAATGTTTGTACTGTGCGGGGATCGAACCCGCGACCTCTGGTGTAGTAGCCAACTTCTTAACCATTACACCAAGTCGGTCGCCAGTGTTCGGTATGTGGATGTACGAGTACATCCCAAAGTCCAATCTTATGAGTTTGAATAGAATTACAAACATCATTATCTCGAGATAGTGACGTGGTTATTCGTTTGTAAGTCTGGATTAATCCATATTTATGATATTATAGACATTAAAAGCAAAGCCTACAGATTATTTCCACCTACACGCGCTACGGTACAAGATTGCCGACACTAATCTATATATCTAATGAAGAATGGAAGACCTATACATGGCGAATGCCGCTGCGCTAAAAGTCACCGGGTTCTGGTCGGGGTCTGTTTAAATGAAATTAGATCAATTTATTACATTTGCCATTGACTCGAGAAGAAGAAGAATGAAGAACTCAAGTTTTAATTAATAGAAGTTAACAAGTCTTTAACAGCGCGTTTATAGTGATTGAGAATCAAAGTTACAGAATGACATAAAGCTGTTTAAGGGTATACCTAACTTTCAGTTGCCCACGGATCACGGATTCACAGCAAATAATCGACAGGCATTTGGCCGCCATCCATTTAATTAACTCAAGTAATAAATAACAAACGGTAAATAAAATTCAGTTAATTACAAGGTGATGCTACCGAGCTTTCAACTTTTTTAAATGTTAAAGCATTTTTTCAGGAATACGATGATACACACGTTTTCTACACAGAAAAAATCCTTCGATTACTTTGTTCTGAATCGGGGGGCTGGTACAACAAGCCACCCTTAGGTCTATTCTGTTTCTGCTTGAAGAGGGTTGAATTCTTTAGAAATACTCGTTCAGGAAGCTTACTCCCTTAATTGCCAATCTTTTAGTGAATTATCAAAAATAGACACCGTTATCTTTAAGAGCGTTAGCTGGGGGTGGATCGAAAACGTTGCATTTTCGTAAGATTTTCGTGATTAAGTATTTCATTGAATTGAAATAAAACTATTTTTTTCTCTCTATTATTGTGTGCATAATACTATTTAAAAACACATTGAATTGTCTAAAATTAGTAGGTAGGTAGTCACCAATTATTTGCTAAATTAAATAAAAACCTTTTTTTTTAAATTGAGAAGACACTTATAAATAGTGATCGGATAATCGCATGCATATTTATCCAAAGTTCATTTTTGGCTAGGATAGTATGGAAGCGGCTTCTTAACTAATTTTTTTCAAGTTTAAATCCCGGGATTGCGGGATGTTCGGGAATGCGAAACTATTCTGTTACATGGTGACGAGACGACGAATTTAGCATGTGGTATTTATTAATAATAAAACAGAACTCCGGGATTACATAATTATTTATTTGTATTAACTTGAAGTTAATTTTATGAGTATACTGAGTGTAAAGAGGCACAGCAGATAGTGGGTATTAATAAAAACAAAAATACAATTATACTTTATATTTATATTGCACATAATTACAGGATACAAATCATATTAAGTACTATAAATTAACTGAGTCACTGAAATCTGACCTTGAAATTACTCTATCTGAGTTGAACATGACCGTGTAGCATTACATTCCGGTAACTGTTCTAAATCTAAACTAACTTCAGTTTCATTTAAAGAATTGTAGTATACAATAATATATTTTTCGATATTATACAACAAGAGATAGCCTACAATACTTACCGACAGCTGATAACCACCCAAATTTGCCAAGTTATGTAACACGACCACTTGTAGTAGGAGGCAGTAAAGTCACCTACATAATTTGTATCTTAAACGTTCAACTTAGTCGTTTAATACGATTTTGTCAATCAGACTTGTTGTGTTGGTTGAATTGTTGGTGATACTGTTGTACGTAAATAATTATTTAGAGATTGAATCATTTTTGTCTGTAACTCTTATTTATTATTCGTTAGAGATAAGTGTTCTAAAATCTAAGAAAAATTAAGAGGTGATTATTATTTTTAGGGTTTTTTTTCGCTAAAGAAATTAAAATAAGCAAAGAAACACTACACTACTACGCCCGATTTGAGTGATTCTAAAATAAAAACACAAAATTTGTCGATTTCGAGATCCCGGGGTTATTTCGGTTCAAAAATGCATTCGATAATTATCGCATATAAGCTGACACATTTAAATAAATAAATATACCCACAACCGATTTGACAATATAGTAAAAAACCTCAATTTATCAATTCCGAAATCCCGGGATTTTTTAGATTCAAAAGCGCACTCCATAATAGCCAACACCTCAACTTTAGGTAAATATGCATCCGATTATCCGATCACTGCTTATAAATTGACTGTACGCAGTTAAAGTTATAATTATAAAATTAAAAGGTGCATTCAACAATAGAGAGAAAATTTATACTTAATTTGAATTTAGCTAACTAAATCACGAATACCTTAAAAAAGTGTGACGTTTACAATCTACCCCAAACGCAAAAAGCAAACCCTCTTAACGGTGCATGTAGCAAGAAAATGGACAGAATGAGGAAGGACGAAAAGCCAAACTATTTCTGCCCCGATTGGTCAAACGTAAACTGTCGTGTAATCCTTACGTCTACACACTTAACTAAATTGTTCGACCGGGTTGTGGAACTAGACCAAGGACGGGCAAAGTTTTTCCCTTGTGTGCCAATATTTACTGACAACAAAATCTATGACGGGCTATTTTAATTTATGGCCATATTTTAAGTGCTTCAGCTGCTATGGCTTATAGTTTATCACTCGGGACAACCATGTGATGCAGAGACATACAAAACTGCACACCAACACAATAAACGAAGTCTGATATTTTGTCTGTGGTCGCGGGTCTGACTGGATGCTTGTTCCTGGCGTTAAAAAAAGATACATACAGTTCGAAGTTGATGTGAGGTATGTTCATCATGATAATATTTTACTCTACAAAATATATGAAACCAAAAGTACACTACTTTATTGCTTTTCAGCCTTCTAAAGTCCGTAATTTGTGCACCGGAGTATGCCACCTAGGTTCATCCATTCGCGGGCCGCAGATGGCCGAGGGCCGTAGTTTGCCCAATGAACTATATTACTAACCCATAACTTGTTAGGTGATCTTTTATGCTATATCTCACCTGTGCATCTGTAGCTTGTCCTGCTCACTGTAGATTGCGACGGACTTGATCCCCAGTTCTGTGCATGCTCGGAATACTCTGATGGCGATTTCGCCTCTGTTTGCCACTAATACGCTCCTTATGGGTTTGTACTCCACTGATTTTGAATCCTGAAAAGATATCCATGTTTAACTGCTGAGACAAAACACCGTTTGGAATTGGCAATGAAAACAATTAACTGGCTTGTTAACTCGCTTGGTAGGCTTATTTTTTTCCAGGTTCAATATTCGTTGGGGCGACGTGGTAATCCGTCTGGCTTCATGTTGGCCTATTCCACAGCGGTGAGGGTACCCGGGTGTCTTTTAGTGGGTATGCCGCCGGCATAACCGGCGGAGAGTCTCACACTCCCCCACTGCCCCACCCAGGCGCAGTGGGATAGTGCGTAACGTAACGCATTTCTCACCCGGAGAACTAAAAAAAAGTTCAATATTCGTGTGATCATTCATGTCGTAGCAAATAGTATTTATTTTAGTGTATGTATTAAAAATATATCTACCATAAACCAGCAAAGGTAACGCATACACGTACGCTCTGCTTAGTTTAGAGTCAGTGGTCACGTGTAAAGATGTTCACGAGATATTTATTTAACAGATACATGGACGTAACTGGTAATTTCATTTGTTTACTAATCCTAGGTAATGTTTGCGCTTTGAATAGTTATCTATCGGATTATTTAATGTGTAGTTTAGGTTTAGGGGCCTAAACGCAATCATCATTATGGGTCAGGGGCTTAACCACAAAATAATTAGCAATATTAGAACGATTATATTCTAAAACGGTATCCGAAACATTAACCTAATATCTACCAGACGTAGACGAAATAATAAAATTGATAAGTTGTACATATCAAGTATAGCAATAAACCGTGTCCGAATATATTGTCGTAAAAACACTTCACGGCACTTGAAATTTTGTGACTCGCGCCTGTTTTTATTTATCTTATCTGTGAACATAATTTTGTTGTAAGTTAGCAAACAAACAACATTTAAGTTAGTCAAATAAGTCGGAACATCTGAGTTTATCAATAAGAAGCTCAGGGAATACCGAAATTATGCAATATCTTCGGTTATTTTTTTTTCATACATTTACTTTTATTTATTTGCTACAATTACCGGATCCAATTAGGCTAATAGTAAAAGCGCTAATGGAAAGCAATTTTTTTAAGGTTAATTGTATTTTTGGCTATTATATTTTGGTATAGTTGTGGCTTTGACCATAGCAAAGGATGAAAATCAAAATAAAATGATGCATAATTGACTCCGTCCCCGGGGCGGGTCACGGGGTCACATACTTCCTACTGCTTTTTTAAAAAAGGTTTTATTTATCCTAACAATAAGTTTAAAGTAATTAATAAGCGTAAAATAATAATTACTATTAATGTGTACCCAGTAGATGCATTGGAACAAGGAGAAGGATTCTCGGCCATTGCACTAGCAGCCGTGTGCCCCAGACTACACTAGCCTTAAACACGGATACATATGCGCTCCTGACCCATTAGTCGACAATTCTACAACACAAGCTCTGTATCTTACACAAGCACTGTTATCATTCTTATCAGCACGCTTCACCCACCGCAAATAAGCTAGTCAGTCCGAATAGCACGAGGGCCAGTGACTTTTGATTAAATTAAATGACGTCATAAAGTTTGTACAGTTGCCAGCAACTGTCTTGGTTATTTTTGAAATAGAAGTTACACGAGGTGACATTTTCATGGTATGTACACACGTGAATGAGATGCCAGGCAATGTGGGGGCCAGATATGGAATTCTAAGGAAGTAAATAGTGACAAAAAAATACAAAAACAATGCGCTATGTATTTAGTAGTACATATATTTTTGAACCTTATGTAAAGGCAGCAATAAAAGGTATGTTATAAAATTATGTTTAACCTGTGTTTATTATAAGTATAGAATTAATTTCAAATGGTGACACAATCTGTGCTTATTTGCAATATTATTCGTTTCTAAACGTTGATGGTCAGATTCATCACATGTGTGACAGATGAAGATGATTGTCCTCTTGACTATAATCTCCATTATTTGACTGCGAATGGCGATAAACTCATTAACCACTCCACAAAGTGTAACAGATCTCTATCAGAAAAAACTTGATAAGAGGGATATCGATCAGAAGAAATTATCTAATAATCTAGACAGCTACATTATTCCACAATTTTTATCCGCAGTAGTGTGTATTACAATGCAATTTGTCAAATGATCAGACACTCCTTCTTTGTTATGTGTAGCTTTGACTAACGATATAAAAATTGAAGGAAATTTTTACGCGCAGTTGAATTTTTAAATTCCGTATTCAATGTATCTTTCGCTTTTTATACAAAGCATGTATTTTTTGATAAATATCACCTTGTTGTTTTGTATTTTTTTCTCACTGTATGTGTTTGTGTGATAAAGGTTTTTTCAACACACTTGCTCATAAAGTGGCTCTAATTTCGCCGCAATTAGGCACATAATGACACCTGTAATCAAACTGTGACTTTCTCATTGCTATTATTCACAAGTGAGTTATACAGTTTTTTTTATTTTATTGGTTGAGTTGCTTTGTTCTTAAATAAGCTTCGATACAAAAAAGATCTTGTTCAATTAGTACAAATAAATAATTGTACCTATTGCTAAATTACAGTTATTTCTACTATTATTTTCTTCACAAGTGTGTTGAAAAACGTCGTACTTATGATACACGTGTGTTTTGATGATTACCGCCCTCGTCGCCTAACGGCTCGGGTCTCAATGGCGCCTCAGCGGTAATCACCAACATTACACACTTGTACCATAATGTACTATAGCTATTTTAAAGACACTTTTCGGGTGAAAAAATTTATAACTTAGCCAGAGCACAACACACGTTTGACACAAGAACAAAAAATATTCCTGTAGCTCGAACCCGGAACCCACGGCATATCTTCGCTCACTACCAACCCAGCAACGATGACAACAGTTGCTTGTTTGTTTGTATTGAGAGAAATAAATGAATTATACTCACTGTGGTGGCCGTTCTACTCCTGGCAGTACTCCAAGTCTGGAACTGTGAGGCTGTCGCCCGTAACGCGAAACGTGCCTTTAAAATCTGCATTTTAACTCACTTAACACTAAATGAGTACGATATCAATTAATATCCTATTATAATATTAAACATAAAGTTAAAATGCTTAAATTATTTCATTTTGTAAATTTAATTTAAAAAATATCGAACGGTTTGACTAGATCCCTATTTAAGTTCGTTTCGAGTAGTGCTTTCGGTGATGTTTATCTGAAACAAAGATAAGTTTTGATTAGTTATAATGGTGATTTCAGGGCCGATTGAGAGGCCAGTCGGCAAAGTTCAAATGCTGCAACAACAAAAACATTAGTGGATGAAATCCAGTTTTGCTGTAGGCCAGGAGGTTTACACGTAGAAAAAAAGGATGTTGCTCTACTATTTTGAAATCAAAATATCTAAATGTTTTAAGAATCATCAAAACGATTTCTAAATGTTTCAAAAACAAATATTCACTAAATGAATCGACAGACAGAGCCTTTATATTAAAAAAAGCTTCGCCTGCATGGACAAAAAAATGCTTATGTCACTCGCAGATAATGTAGCTTTATATTGGTGAAGGAATTTTTAAAATCGGTTTAGTAGTTGCGAAGCCTGTTCATTACAAACAAACAAACAAATCTTTCCTCTTTATTGTGGTGTTCTAACTAATTGGGAGCAAATAAGACGCGGGCGCACGGTTAGACCATTTATTCAGGACTGACGCCTACGACATCCAACTACCCGAATCAACATCTATAACTTAATAATAAAGTACCTACATTACATTTATAAGTATAGATAGATATACCTGCTTACTTCACATAATATGCACTGGAAGGTAATAACTCACAGTTATTTGAATTTACTGTTAAGTCAAAGCCGAATTCACTGTTAAACATTACCGAATAATTCTAATAACGCCGCTAACTCACTATTCTTAGATTAACATGTCACAAGACAAATCCAAGGAATCAGCTGTTTAAAACAATATATAGGTATTATATCCTTCGAAATATTCATTTCACACAACAACAAGACTACGTCAAACTGCACAACTGTACCTACCTTGAAATTATGTTAATTAGAACCTCATAAGTAGGTAAGTACTCGCTTTTAAATTAGGATTAACATCTACATTGCCACGAACAATTAAAAATGCATTTTGAGGTTTTATGTGTTCAGTGCAAGGAAACGCAACCTCTTTTGGTTCAGGCGCCATATAGGCTTATAAAAAAATGCCGGATTTCGCAATCGCTATTTTCTGAAAAAAATAAAAAGGAAATCCCAGCAAGGAACAAAACTAAAATAATTAGGTAAGCCTGTTAGTATAAACCACGACAACTGTTACAATGAGAAATTGCAACAGGCTCGGTCATTTAAAGGGTTACTTAAATGACTTTATAGATGTAAATGTAACTCAACAATGATCTAGTAGGCTGATACGTCAAATTTTCATTATTATTTTTTACTTCAGTGAAGTGGTTGCATTAACCTTTTTTTTCTTCATATCATGTTTTTCTTCCTCCTGTAACCATTTCTCTAGTGAAGGGCATCTGAAGATCGGTCTGTAGCGATAAGTCTGTCTAAATTAAACATTATATTAATAAATTATACTTGCTGTATTTTACAGGTGCCTTTGGCATTTTGTACATAAGTTATTATTTATCTAATCTTAACACAAATTAAAAAATTGAATAAGCAAAAAAATACACCGAATTACTTAGCACTTTTTAGCTTATTGAGAAGTGCGGTCCGAAACGACCGGAATGACATTGCGCCTGTGTGCTAATATCACCTGTATACACCTATAGTGCATACACAAGTATTTAGTAGTGTAACTGGCTATTTAGTGCTAATCTATGACAAACAATTTCAATAGAATAAAATTTTAATTAAATTTTCTTTCGGCGTCGAAACCCTGGGTCCGTGGGGTCCGAGTGCACAGAACCTTTTAAAAAATCTAGCTAAAAAATTGATTTCAGCTACAGGTGACCCAAGAGCTGGTACATTCCTCGCAAAACGTGTGAGTCTTTCTATACAACGGGGGAATGCTGCTAGCATCTTGGGTACTAAGGTACCCAGGTTCTGATAAGCCACAGGTGCAAAATTTTCTTAGTAGTTTTTAGTTATATTTATTTTAAGGTTTTCTTTTTAATTTTTACTGTACTGTATATATTAATTATTTAATCGTTCTCAATAGAATTAATATCGGCAAGCCGGTTTTGTCGTCATTTATCTCGTATCACTATACGGCTTCACTAAATTGTAACATTATTTTGTTCAAAGAATATTAACAACTCATAGTGCATTAAGTAATGCAAGCGTGACTTAATTTCATGAGGTGACATGACAAAAAAAAATGAGGTTCTCGCAAATGAGAATGAAATCTTTCGTCCAATTTAAAACTGCAAAATATTTCAAAAAGCCCAAAAGTGATCTATAACTTGGAAATTCACCCGTGGAAGTAATTATTGGAGAAATCCAAACTCAAACTTTTCAACATTTTACTCATCTAGCGGGTGTCTGGAAGAGATTGCTTTTAGAAATACGACCGATATATCGTGTAATTTCAAAGACTAACCTTTCATCTCATTTTGGGAGCTTACCCATAGCATAGTTATATATTCTTTGCCCATAGCTAAGACATTTCACTAAAATAACCGCTTTGTGGTAATTTGAAAATTACAGTAAGTACCTCCTACAGACGATTTTTAATTTTTACTGCATCATTATCGTATCTAAGCGTAGGCCTATAGCATTCCACTGCTGGAGAGCCTTTTAACTACTACCTACTTATTATGTGCTTTAACTCCATAACTATGAAGAAATATCACCAAATAAGCACATAATTGACTGATAATTTTAGTACTTTCGTATGTAACTATTATCTTATGAGATTATGGCAAATTGTAAGACTAATGAAATGACAACTACCAAGCAGTTTTCATGCAGGTCATTCACATTGATAGCATGAAAGAAAAGATAAAAAATTACATAACATAATTATCCAGGTAGATATGTGATATGTGATGGCGACGACACGGTTGGCGCAGTTCACGCCTTGACTTGCGTTGTGTCCCGGGTTCGATTCCCGGTCGGATCAATTCAGGAAATGATCTTTTCTGAATTGATTCGGGTCTGGGTTTGCTGGGAGACGCCCCTGGCTTATTTCCTTTCTGGTACCTCGTAACACAAGGATGTTTATCCTTACTTCGAGACCATGACAAGTGGTGTGTTGTCTGGCGCATATAGTTTTAGTCAGTGAATCATACAGAGTGACAAACTGACAATCCAGCAGAGCTGACCGAACTCTTGTTGCTGTACACTCTCAGACAAGATAAGATACGGAGTCCCGTCAATAAACAAAGCAAGGCAATTAGTTATTGCCCTTAGGTGCATAGCTCGCGTGGTTGACATATTTTTTAAGAGGTTCAGAAGACAATGCAAAAATAACGAAATAATTGGTTAACCATTTGTAAAATGCCTAATTTTCCTAGATATCCTACTTAGTTTGGATGGTATATCCAAACTAAGTAGGATATCTAGGAAAACCTATTAGGATTACTGATATTTTCTTACTTAGCGCAGTAAATCTTCTTCATAGGTAGGTACGATTATCCTACAAAAGCTACTTGTAAGGTTTTTTTTTCAACTAGTATACTTATAAGTAGTGAATGAAAATCGAATGCACTACCTAATTGATTAGGTACCTTCATACTTTTTTTTCACTTCTAACCGTAGTTTGCCAGGAAGAGATCGCTATCAGCGATAGAGACCGCCTAAATTGTGCTTGTTTTAAATGTAATACTCGGTTTCTTTGTTTTCGTACAAAAATAATATTATTTATCTATCTATACCTACCTACTTAACAAGAAAGCGACCAGATACATTAATTATTGGTTTTCTAGAAATAACACCAAAAAAGTTTAGATATTTCGAAATAACATTATTCAACAAATTTGCAATGGTTAGTATTTTGATAACAGTGAAATTTAAATAAACAGACAAATTCCCTGAGATCATTTACGTACATATGTAGATAGATACTCATTAGCGTATAAATATACATAATGGATGGCTAACGAAGTATTATTAGAAGTAGATTTACGTCTCTTTGCATGTCAACTAGCTGCAGTAGATTTGTCACGACACAGCTCTAGGTACAATCATTCACAGTAAGTAAAACACTGCCAGCACAAAATGAGCTTTCAATGTAATGAACTCTTAAAGATGGTGCGAAGTCCATAGGTTGGGATTGACATTTGGGTGACTGTACAGATCTGCTAACTATCTACTAATAAACTATCAACAACTAACTAACTATCAATTATTAAAAATGACAAAAAACACTAGAAAATAATCTGATTGATAAGATCGGAAACTACAGACTAAAAAAGTGGTTGATATTTCATAGACAGCACTACAAGATTTTTATTTTGAGATATCGGCGAATCTAAAAATGATAAATTAGAATCAAAAGTTCAAAAACTTTTGCTTAAAAGACAGTTTTGTATAAAAAAGGCTTATTTTTTCTCGTTCGCAGTCCATACTAATAACATAAGACAGGTAACGCGTAACAAAATTTTCTCGAGGTGTGCATCTTCTAGCCCATATAATAATTACGCATAGAAGGCGAGTCGGGGCACCCGTTTTGATGCTACAAGTAGGTATCAGGACGTCACGTCTGGATCTGAACTTACTGATTTTAATTTGTCGAGGTAAGAGCTTCTTCAAAATGTTTATTTGTGCAGTGAATGGTTGCAACAACATAGCAGACAAGCACAAGTAATATTCATTCATGTTAAATACTGATAATTGTGATTACATGTGTAAAGAATGGTTATTTTGACAGTTGATTTTGGCATCTATCCATCTAGGTGTAATTATTCTAAGTTGTAGCCCTGTTGCTGTTGAGTATCTGCTTGTCAGTACTTTTTGGGTACCTAAAATCCCTTAGTACTTAAGGACTTTTGATTTTATTTTTATCGTCGGTCGGTGATGAGAAATTAAGATATATTCAACCTAAAAATTACAGTTAACCTAAGGTGAAACGGCAGAAAATTGTGCTGTGAACGAAAACGAATAGTACTTACATAAAATTTCCTCTATGTATTATTTACATTATGTTATGATTTATATGGCAGTAGGGCTGTGTCTTTGCTGTCTACGCGAACGAAGGCGCGTGCAGAACCCAATTATCTATTGTCTTTATTATATAATGTTTTATTTTTTTTATCTTATAAGTTACTAGATTTTTTTTTAATTTACCTGAGATATATACTAAAATAGCAATACATTAGTTGAAATACTCATAAGACTTAATGCATTTTTAAAAACAAGAAGTTAGCCAAGGCCAGTAACCCTGCAGGAACGACAGTCACGCACGACTCACGAGTTAAGTCAGACACGTGGCTCGAAAGCCTGCCAACAGACTTCTAAATATTTGATGCGCGCTCGTGAATATAGCTTCATGAATGAATTACACGCAGCAGTAGGGATATTCTGGAGAACTTACTTCGAACCTCGCCTAGTGAATCCGCTGGGACTTGAGAGGTTTAAACTCAACACTTAATCTTGGTAGTATTCATTGATAAGACTATTTTGCCCACGTTTGGAATAGGCCAAATCTGGGCGTAGATTCGCGCCACCATCTAACGTCCTTCCCCGTGACCAGTCCTAAAGAATTTTCTCGCGTTGAGCATCTTAGCCATTATTTCAGTTTTTTAATTGAATCTGTATTACTATGTGGAACGCAAGTGGGTTAACAAAAAAACGTATTTTCACGCCAGCTACCATTAATCCTAAGGGGACAAAGGCGATAATTTTCTAAGTAGGTCGTCATTTTACAGGAGATGGCACAAAAAAGTCATGTGATGCGATTTCCCTATGCCAACAAATGATTTATTCCGTACTGCGCAGTAAATAGGTAGATAGAAATGGAGCTCACGAGACGAACACTTTATTGAAACACGAGTTGCAGTTTCATTAATATTACGCTGGGGAGCAATTGAGCTAATTTCTAAATGAAGAAATATAAATAAATACTGGTGGGGGCCATAGGTGACCCTAAAGTTACAGAGTTTGTGCTATGGGTGTTTGAGTCTGATAAATATTCTTAAATATTTATATACGTGTACTTAAATTAATAATAACACCCAGACACAGGGAAAAGGGGGAAGTCCGCCCTAAATCCAGTTTATGTTTTTGGATGTCACAGACGTAACCCGGTAATCAACAACACGTATCAACCGTAATGATTTAAGCCAAAGCTTTCACTATTGAAGACGATTGCCCAGGTTTAAAGGTATGACTTCACTTTATTAAGAAAAGCATCGGAAGAGTTCGTTTACAATTTGTAGAAAAGATTGGGCTCTACATTTATTTTTCATAGCACAGATAATATTTCGTCTTGGCTAAATGCCAGTGGAAACTGAAATTCATTTGGCGATAATCAAAGTAAATAAGCTGATAACAAAACAACACAAATTATGCTAAATGGCGAGACTGTTCGTTAAATTGTTACGCCTCTTCGCCACTCGCCAGTCACTTTACGACAGTCAACTACAGCGTAACATCATGGACTTTGCACTGTCCGTGCAAGCTTCAAGTAATGAGACATATAATCAATAGATGTCGCATTTTAGTGTGACAAAAAGGAGTGCACGGCACCTCTTTTGGCGCTGATTTATATGCTGCTTCTTGACGGATGCTAAATCAAAAACATTTGTCAATCCCTTAAGATGTTAATTAAATCAGTTGAATAATAATAACGGATTCCTAACACTAACCCCTTTTTTCATAAAAACTGAAGCAATGCTTTAAGACCACTTTTGTTAGGGAAAATCATACTTCACATAGTCCAACTTCATTTTTTTATGAATGAAGGCATAAAAAATAAAAAACACTATCGTGAGTGCAAAAAAGTGGCCTGCTTGATTTTTTATTCAAATGGAGCGCATCGCGTTGTCTAGTCCTTTAGATTTATGTCTGTGGTTTTGTGTCTGCAAGTGATTGCCCTTACAGGCGAGAGAACGCATTAGTCTCGAATTGAGAATAAAGTAACAGCCTTGAATTTGGTCATTAGCTCCTTTTTTTCTAAGGTTTCGTCGGTTCGTGAGGCTTCCAGTTATTAGCATTTTAAGATGGCTAATTAAAGTTTTGTTGTTTTTTTAATTTGGTGAAGAACGAGTTCCTTTTTAATAATATTTGGTTTACATTTTACAAGTGTGTTGTGGTTATTTATTTGCACGCAGTAGCTTTCACTTATCGAACGTTAGTTCAGTGTTAGACCTTTTGCACCCATGCCTGCCAAATAATATAATAATAATAATCAAATCATTTATTTTCAAACATAATTATCCATAGATTGGTTAATAGTTGTTAGTAACAATTGAATACTTATACTATATTAGTACTGTTAGTACCTAGGTACAAGTGATTATTACTTAATTACTTAATTTGCCCAGTCACAAGTCCCATCCAGTGCGTTTGAATAGACTTTCAGAATAGTTAGTCAAAACGTTAGTTCAGTGTTAGACCTTTCGCACCCATGCCTGCAAAAGGCAAGGGCCTAAAGCAGACTACCTTCACCTGAATCCGTTGAGGTAGAGGTGAATGTGTGAACGAGGATATTGCTGCACATGATGTGGATTTAGTAATTTTTTACAATGGGGAAAGACGCAAAAATAAAACTTTACTCTTATTTCAAAACAATAGGTTACACTAATGTGTAATGGTTCAGTCATGATGTTGCCAAGTGAAATAAATTGGACATAATTTTCAAAACGGTAAAACTAAGTTTTATAAGTACAGAAATTGTAATACTTACTAGAATATTTACCAGGTCACATTTAGATGTAGCGTATTGTATCTTTTTTTTCTAATAAAAACGGGGTTTACAGTAAATTGGTTACTTCCTTTACCAATTTACCGTAACTAGTTCGTTGCAAAAACCCGTTTTTATTAGAGTTAGTTGGTTACAAAACAACAAGAAAGTCCAAAATGTTATTGTATCTTCAATTAAATGTATTTTTTAAGTTTGATGTTAATCTATTTAGTACAATTCCATGTGGGTTCTACAAAGGAAGACTATTAAAATAAATTAAATTGTTTCAACGTGACTTGTTCGTTAGACAGCTTCTAACGACCATTTTCCATTTTTTTGAATTACACTCACGGTAATAGCCATGAGAATATCTGTATACCACTACTATAGTAATTAAAATTAGAAAATAAATAGTAGACAGGTCACATTAAGAAAACTAATCAACTTAGTTGTAAGATAAGACCGCCATAGTCCGAATCATTCCACATTGGTGTTTATTCCGTAATAATGACTGTTCTCAGATGTCTGTCAGTACGAGTGTATCAGCGTAAACAAGCAGTTATGTGGTTTGATTAGTTAACTTTAATCGAAATAGCCATTGTTGGTTAAAAGGCTTCATTTAATAGTATCAGACTGTTCTTGTACGACTGCATCATTTCGATTAATCAACTGTTACTATAACCTATATTTCGTATTCTTTAGTCTATACTCATTTGTTTCTATTTTAAATATCGTCATACTGTATTGGACGTGGAATTACGAAGTATTTAGTCCAGAGAACATTCATAATTATCTAGTATTCGTCACAGATAACAATCTTAACTTTCTAAGGGAAAACAATAACCAACAAAAAACAGGCAGAATAAAACAGTCCAACCGTATAAGCAAATATTTGAGAGATATTGTGTTAGGGTGAGTTTAGACCAAACGAGAGAATGTTCTATCGCCACTCCATCAAATTATCTTTTTTGTATGTCTTAGATTACACAAAGAGGATTTGATATAGAGAAGCTCTCTCGTTTGGTTTACACCCACCTTCATTATAGCAGCATTAACAAGTTAAGGAAAGCCAAACTTGAGTTCTTTTTTATCGCAAACCGGTCCATGTATGCGAGTTCACGTCACGTCTGGATCTTGCAAACGCAACTTGCATCAGATTGCATGTCAGCCGAAATCTTGTGTGATGCAATGAAAGCATGCAGTAAATACGTACATCAACACATTGATTGTCCACTGTCCAGAAACGTTTCGTATGTTGACTGTAGTTCAATCACCGTGATAATTTGTGTTTGGATTGGCATGGGTACGCAGAGTAACGCGCAAGTAGGCAGTAAGTAAAATTACGAGACTAAAAAGAAATCAAAAAGCAAATATCTAAGAAACCCATGATTAGTCAGCATTTAAGCTTATCATAACATCCTATATCACTGAAGGTAATGAGATCGTTGTTCGGGTTTCCTTGGGTAATTTTTTTATGAAGAATTTAAAGTCGATGAGAGCGTCGTGCGTGGCCTAGTGGTTAAGCACTCCAACTCGGATCGCGGATCGTGTGAGTTCAAATCAGGAAATCCAGAACCAAAATCTTTGTGGGTGAACTCTCCGGTGATGGAAAACATTGATAAAAAAACAAATCAACCCGGATAGGGGCAGAAGGCTCACCACCTACCACGTTGGGTTCTAATACCATTGGTGAAAATTGGGATTCCGAGAGTTCCGTTCACCATGACGGCAACAGTTACTTGCCTCTGACTACCCCGTTTGGGATAAAGTTGTGATGGTATGTATGAATTTGAAGTGTTCCAACCAAAATGGAACTCGAGACCACTCCGAGCTGAAGAGATAATTCTATTAATTATGTTACAGTTCTGTTGCGTCTCCGAACATTATCAGCACATTCTATTCAATATTTTCCTGTTGCAATCTTAATGTTGACCTAAATTGAATGCCAATATGCCTCAAGCTAGAAGGATTCTAAAGACTTCTAACTCGCGATAGGAATGAATACAAAAGCTATTTGCTCAGTCCAATTTTTTTTATTAGATCAAGATTGTCTTCGATTTAATTTTGTAAATGGTCACGTTCACGTAGGAAAACTGGAGCAAACAAATCGGGAAGTTCAGTTCAATTTGGTAACTTTGTTCTAACTTTAAACAGAAGTTTCAGGGAATTCTTTCACAACAAACAAACTTACAGGAATCTGGACTTAAATTATATCATAATTAAGATAAACCGTCGAACGACTGTCCAAAGTCCAAGGTTTACAATGATTAACGTTAACTTCGTTTCAAGAAACCAGCAGGTACGAGTTTCGCAACACTGATGAGGGCCAATGCCGAGCATTGACCCCACCTGTTTGTTGATATTCGAATGCTAATCAACAAAGGTTTTGAAGGTGAATAGCCTGAGATATAAAATATACGTTATTATTAGTAATTATAAGTAAAAATAGATTCATACTCTAGGTACGCTTAATGATGATCGTTTAACTCCTTACAAAAGTTCCTTACAAAATAAAAAGTTTGATGTTAATGTAACACAAAAACCTTTCCCATTTGATAACATTTATTAACCTTTCTCTTAAATAGTATTGAACTTTGAACTCTGCAGGAAATTCTAAGTAATTTGACTTTGTACTGAAGGTTGTAACTTCTTATCTGTATCCTTTGCTCATAAATTATAAGACAGTTTACGGAAATTAATCTGACAACTAAAATAAACAACATAATGAATGTCATCTAAGTACGAGTACTACAAATATTATCTTTAGAAAGATTTCTGTAATGATTAAAGGTCAAAACCAATGTTGTATTAATATAAACCATTTTTGGATTAAGTTATTATATCTTTGATTCACATGGACTTATGAAATAAAAAGCACCAAAAACAACGTACTTACCAGTAAAGATAATTCGGCAAACGAAAACAGATATCTACTACGAACGAACGTGTGCACTCCACGGCGGCCGGCACGGTACTGAGGTATTTGCCATACATAAAACAGGTCAGAGCGACCTCTACAAAGCTTATCAGGAGGTTCAATGGCAAACTAACCCTATCTCTTGCGTAATTGGGGTCGCTGAAAACGTCAAGTGCTGTCTTGATGATACTGTCTATCATGGCTCATAAATGAACAGTTCATGTAGCTTGGCTGGATGGGATCGAGGATGTTTTAAAAGACTTCTCTGGGAGGGTTAGCTTTTAAATTGTTCTACTTAAACTTAGTAAGAAGCTCATAGCAAAGGATAGCACGCTTGACTTCTACGGCAAAATGATAAGGAGTTACCGCAGCCAGGGTACGTGCAACACCAGAGATATTATTCAAGCGTTGCTAAACTGTAAGACTCTTTAGAGTATATTTATGTAGAAAGCAATACGAACATCCCTTTTTTAAAAAGATATGGGGTAAGGGTGTCTGTCGTGATTTCAATGTTTCCGGTTTTTGCGACCATCGGCTGAACAGAGAGCATAGTATTAGCTTGAGATTCTCGCGTTCGACTAGAAAACATACTTTTGTGTTTACTAAAGTTTGTTATATTCTTTCCCAGTAGCAAATAGCGACGGTTGAGTCACTAGTTCACCACGTTCTGAATACGTAGGTTCAGAAGTTAAGCGATGGCTTTTGAGTGTTTACCATGTCGGCAACAGTAAGCTAGCTTCTGACGACTTCATTAAAAAAGTATTGAGCGTAGGTTCTAACCTATGCTAATTACTAACTTAAAATAAAGAAACCAAAGTACATCCAAGAATACTCCAAACGGTTGCTTATAAAAACGTTGAATAACACACGCATCGCATTACGTCCCTATTTTTAGTGTTTCAGACATTTTTAGCTCTTTCGATAAGATGTCGAATTAACATGAAAGAATATTAATTAAGTTAGTACCTAATTGATATTCTTTCGTGTTAATATACCTGGTGTACTAAACCGTAAATAGGTACTAATACACATTTATCTCAATATTAACATACTCAAGGAGGTGGCAACTCTACAGATTAATCAACAAAGTTTATAGTGAAGATATCGTAGCTGCTGACTGCATGATTGAGAACTAAGTACCCGTGAAATTGATCAATGAAGCTTTGGCACGTTTTAACAGCGTTTGAATTAAAAGCTGATATTTCATCGACAGTAAAATGGTCAATGAACCCAGATTGCTGTAGTGGCGACTACCCGAGGCGTTGCCTGCGTATGCTTCGAAAATCTATACTAATATTCTAAAGAGGAAAGATTTGATTGTTTTTTTATTAATATAAAAAGGAAAGATTTGATTGATTGTTTGTATTGATAGAACTACTGATCTGATCGTGAAAATTCATTCACTAACAGAAAACTCAACTATTCAGGAGTGATATATTTAATTATGATTAAACCAAAAAAATAGTGAAAAATAATAGGGCTCGTTCCAAATCGCTTTTTGCAGAGTGATTTTCACCCTCGTCGAAAAGAAAGAGACAAAACGAACAAAACGTCTGTCTGACAGCTATCAGGTCTCCAGACACCGGTAGAATTCGCACTTGTCAGATGTGAGAGTGATATACGTCACCCGAACCCGTTCCGAAACAACTAAGAAACTGTCAGGTGAGAGTTCGGTTTGGAACGGGTTCGAGTGATTTTTACTCCACAGTGTGATTTCCACTCGATTTGGAACGCAGTCTTTTTAAATAAGTCGAAGAAAAGCGGGCGAGATGTGATATTGGACATCAGCTGTCAAACATTTGACCGAACGACGAAGTTTGTTGGGGCAGCTCTTATTATTGATAAAAAGAGATAAAGTTTCTAACTATGTTTGTTTGTTTGATGTTTGTAATGGATAAACTCAAAAAACTACAAGACCGATTTTAAAAATTATTTTACCAATAGAAAGGTAATAGTATATTATCTGCCCCCCTAGGGGCATCTCTGAACCCCTAGGGGTTCGCCATTCGTCGGTAGGGGCTTCGCGGCAAGACTTATGCGATGGCGGCTTGATGACTGGCGGGCACGTGCGGTTACGAAATCTATTTATTTTTGAAAGACAGTCACCTCAATCTTAAATGCCGATTTGAAGATGGAACCTGGCTTATAAGAGTAGTATTTAGCTAATATTATTTCTTGTAACAATAAAACGAATGCTTCGATGCAAGTTTCCGCGTGCAGTGTATGTATGTATACAACGTGTTAATGAAAAAGCGCAAAACCTGAAATTAGTTCGATCAGAATCGAGAGTAGAATCTCTTCCACTAATAAAAAATAGGGGAAAAATTTTAACTAAAAAAATATTTTAATTACGCCGTGTTTAATCATTACTTAACTCTATTATTGCGACGTCATGCGAAGCTGCAACGTCGCACTAGATCGCGCGTAACTACCATAGACTTTTTAATTTTGCAACAAAGACAAGAAAACAATAAAAGCTATTAAGTTCGTAAATAATCCGCAAAAATTAACATAATTCTTTAATAATAAAAATAAGTTGGGGTATCTGAGGTTTTGCGATTTTAAATTAACACGTTCTATAGGGGGGTGGGGGGATTTAATTGGTTAGTCAAGGGGATCGCTGCCTTCTTTAGACTTATCCAGGTTTTCGTGGAGCCAAAAGTTTGAGAAACCTTGGCTTAGAGCATTCAGGTATAGGTTATGTACGCGGGGAGGTCCAAAAGTTCGCGGAATAGAGGGTTCAAGAGTAAAAAAATAAACTTGAAATATACGAGGTGCATTCAATAAGTACCTAGCCTCATCGCCAGAGGGCGCTGTAGTTTCAAAAGAGTTTTATTTATTTATTTATTTATTTATTATTTTGAAAGGGAAAACGCGCATCGAAATCAAAGAGCGCTTGGATGCTGTGTACGGTGACTCTTCTCCATCGATGGCCACCGTCAAGAATTGGTTCAACGAGTTTGCACGTGGCCGTACGTCGGTTTTTGATGAACCACGTCCAGGTGCACCGAAAACAGCTGCTACGGAGGAAAACATTAAAAAAATCTATGATCTCGTATTGGCAGATCGCCGATTGAAGGTTCGGGAGCTAGCTGAGACTGTAGCCATTTCAGAAGGAACAGTGCATCATATTCTTCACGAAGAACTCGGCATGAGAAAGCTGTCGGCGCGATAGGTGCCGCGTTTACTCACACCGGAAAACAAGCGCAACCGTGAGACCACATCGGAGACGTGTTTGGCGCTGTTTAAGCGGAATCCAGCGGAGTTTTTGCGTCGTTTTGTGACTGTCGATGAAACCTGGATCCACTGGTACACACCAGAGACCAAGGAGCAATCAAAACAATGGATCCAGACCGGGGAACGTGCTCCAAAGAAGGCGAAAACTGTAAATCGGCCGGAAAAGTTATGGCCACCGTTTTCTGGGATTCACAAGGTATGATCTACATCGATTACCTCGAGAAGGGTAAAATAATTACAGGGCTTTACTATGCCGATTTATTGGGCCGATTCGACGCCGAATTAAAGAAAAAACGACCCCATCTGGCAAAGAAAAAAGTGCTGTTTCACCACGACAACGCACCGGTTCACACGTCTGCCGTTACCATGGCCAAATCGGTCGAATTACGCTACGAATTGCTGCCCCATCCACCGTATTCTCCAGATTTGGCCCCTTGTGACTTCTTTCTGTTTCCTAATCTGAAAAAATCACTCGCCGGGAATAGATATGGATCAAATGAGGAGGTCATCGCCGCCACGGAGGCCTATTTTGCAGAGTTTGACAAAAACTATTTTTCGGACGGGTTAAAAAAGTTGGAGCATCGCTGGGCTAAGTGTATCGAACTAAAAGGAGACTATGTTGAAAAATAAATTGCCACTATTCCAAAATTTTCGTTTACTTTTTGTAGGCTAAGTATTTGTTGAATGACCCTCGTATTCTTACTTCACTCTGATTTATTTGTCAAACATGTCAATAAAGGAGATGTCCCAAAATGTTCGGAGTCTTAGCCAGGTATATGTACCTACACCATCCCAAAAAAATCGAAAAAATAACCGGAACAGTTCTTGAATATTCAATTTCCATATAAAGGTATATTTACTTGGTTCAAACCAAACAATAATTTTAATAATAGAATTGTAACACACAACGAAAAACATCATGACGGAAATCTGTCAACACAGATTACGAGGTGATTTTGATAAGACTACAACAACAACACGGAGTTTATTTTTACTAACCAGTTGATACGAACAACTTTTGCAGTTTGTTGCTTGAATAGCAGTAGAAGTTCTAAGTTCCTCAAAACAAAAGCTGAGCTGAGACAAATAAATAAATATGAATGCAAATTGCAAATTGAAGGCCAAAATAAGTAAGAACACAACACAAGTGACAGGGTACAGGCGAGGGAGCTAAGTGGTTGTATGTCACCACGTCCCGGTCGCAAAATTTGCCGAAATAAAGGTTTGAAAAGGAACCTAACGCCCTAGTAAGCCTAGAGTCACTTGCGCCGAGACGCTAGGTCGCTAGCTAAAGCCCTAGTCCTTCCTAACAATATTTAAATGAATAGATGATGATAAGGGGGGGGGGGGGGGGGGCGTTGTTGTAAGGCACACCGCATCCCGCCGCACAGGGACAAGAAATGAAAGGAGCATGCTCGCGGGGTGCCCGGGCCAAGTGGCAAGAGTTAGGGTAGTAGGTAGATGTTGGAGGTAGAGTAGAGGCGCAGGCTCACGCTATTGATCATGTTAGCGATCAGCGAAAGTTGTCTTGGCCGCAGCGGTGGGAAATGAGAAGTCAACGCTCGGTTGAAATCTAGTTTACCTATTAGTAAAAGTTATCAGTTTAAATACATAATTTGGGCAATGCACTCTACTAAAGGTTATTAGTTTTGAGACGTCGGTGTAGAGTGCCGACGCCGCCATATATTTTATTTTTATTTCGAAGCCCCCTCTTTGTACAGCAGGCATCGCAACTTGCGCGTGTGCATGGTCGTGCAGAAGGAGCACACCTACTGGTCCAATTTTCCCCACAAGTTCATCCTGACAGGTTAACGTGCCTTCCGAAGCACGGAGATACCCGAAAAACACATAACTTAATTTCGGCCGGGATGGTTACCCATCCATAACCCGACCTGACTGGTGCTGCTTAACATCGGATCGTTGCCGATCCGCTGCCGTCACTTAGCCACGGGCACCTCCTTCGAGACGTTTTTGCATTTGTAGTAGTAGGTATTTGTATGTTCACAGGAAAGCTAAACTTAAAAAATTTATTTCCTTGTACTATCAGAAAAAAGGGGTTTATTACATTTTGATAAAGAAAATATTAAATAAAGATAATAAGAGAAAAAGCCATATTGTATGCGTGCTTCCAAACGAAGAGTCGACCACACACTGAGGTGGGAGCCCTGTTGTAAACCAGTGTGGCCGCAGAGACCAACCGTGCGCTTTGCAACCTTCCACCAAGGTGGAAGCTTGTCTGCAACAGTCTAGCCCGGCTTTTAATGAAAAAAAGTTATTCTGTCTGGCATGATGTTTTCGAGTCTATGGCAACTAGAATTTCAAAGAAACGTGCCTGGAACAAGTTTTTGACCCTTTTAAAACCCTTTTTAGATGAACAAGATAAAATATGAAGACTAATTAAATACATGTTTTAAATTATGTACATAACAAAAAGAATGACTCACCAAACCACCACCAAATTTTGAAATTGGAACAATGTTTTGATCTTAGGTATGAGATTGGTTTGGCATGTTGGTGCCAAGAAAATGAAGGCTTAAAATAGATTGTTAATACCATGTTTATTAGTTTAAAAATACTTGGATGGAGTATTGTTGAGGGTGCATGAATCTAGATCATTACCAAAAAACAAAGAGGCTGCTTTGTAATTATTTTTCGTAAAATAAATTATTCTTATTCTTATTCTTATTTGCAGTGATACCTCAGAATTCGTTTTTAAATAGGGTTTGTCTAACTTTACTTTCTTCTAGTCTTAACTTTGAAACTTAGCTAACTGTGTCTAATCCATATAAAATTACTACTTATGATACCTTCTAATTACTAGTTATGATACCTTCTTCTTCTGTAAAAACTTATTTCTATAACCTGTGGTAACATAGGAGGAATTTTCAAGTTTTCAAAATTAGCACCTATTTAATATGAAAGGGATAATATGACATGTATAGGCACAGAATGTATAGATAGGTTACAAATTACGTTGCCCACGCCAAAAAGATTTTTAATAAACAGTATGACATGTATAAAAAAAATTAGCAGTTCATGTATATATTACTGCAAACACAAGGGGTTTAGGAAGGGGTTTAGGAATAAAAGACAAACTAACAAATAAACAATACTATAATATGTGCTAGACTGGCGCCAGTTTCATAGTGTAGAAGTATGAGAGAAATTAAAATTAAAATAAACTAAAGTTTTTGTAAAGAGATCACCAGATTGATAATTCAGTTCTTCCTTATTTTGATTCTTAGGCTAATTATGTTTTTTTCCTTAATGAATGTTTGAGGATTTATTTATTGAGGACTTAGAACCATATCACACCGAGAAGGATAGTTCCATACAAAAAGGTGCGCCATTTGTGGTGCCAAAATTAGCAGTCAGACAGAATAACAATTTGTTACACATGTAATTAAGCCTTTACATCAGAGAGAGCTACCTAAAGGTAAATCCTCTGCATGTAAGTCAACACGCCTATCGCTGCGGTAAATCCACTGAGTCTGCTCTGATGGAACTAACGGACAGACTGGAAAAGGCTATGGAGGACAAAGAGACAGCTCTTTGCGCCTTCCTTGACGTTGAGGGTGCATTTGATAACACCTCGACCGAAATCATAATCAAAAGTATGAGGAACAAGGGCGTGGACGGAACCACCCTAAGGTGGATTGAATCCATGCTAACATCAAGGACGGTAAGAACGTCACTCCTTGATGTGCACGTAGAAGTCAAAGTGACAAGAGGCTGCCCACAGGGGGGCGTACTGTCTCCCCTGGAGTGGTCGATTGTCGTTGATGAACTTCTTTACCGTCTGAACAGCGCACACTTCACAACACAGGGATATGCGGACGACTTGGTGATAATGGTGGTTGGCAAATGCCTGAACACCATCTCAAGCCGAATGTAAGGTGCTCTGCGTCTTGTGGAGAACTGGTGCCGGGAAGTTGGCCTGTCGGTCAACGCAGACAAAACCACACTGGTGCCGTTCACCAGGAACAGGAACTTGGAAGGCATTCGTGAGCCCACCTTGTTCAGCAAACCTATAGGGTTCTCCAAGGAGGTCAAATATCTGGGAGTTATCATCGACCAGAAACTTACTTGGAACTCTCATATCAGCTACATATCCAAAAAGGCGCGAATGGCTTTAGGTATATGTTGCCGTCTGGTCAGCACCAAATGGGGCCTCAGCCCTAAAGCTGCTCTCTGGATATACACTGCCATAGTGCGACCCATGATTGCCTATGCATGTGTCGTATGGTCCAAGAAGACCACCCAAATAACGAGCATTCCCTTGCTCAGCAGGGTCCAAAGATGGCCTGCTTGATTACAACTGGTGCCATGAGTTCTACACCTACCGTGGCTCTAGAAGCCATGCTGTCACTGTGCCCGCTCCACTTGCATCTTGGGATGGAAGCCAGAGCGGCCATGCTGAGGGCACTAGACGGTGAAAGTAGCCGGTACCAGTCAAAAAACAAGAATGTCCTGAAAGCTGAGCTGCACAAAATGCCAGTCATGCTCATGCCTAAGGACAGCATGTCGGTACAGTATCTTTTTAAAAATGGTAGTCAGTTGAAATACCAGGTAGAAAGGAGTGGGAGGATGGCACTCCTGCAAACTTCCAAACCGGAGACATCGTGTGGTACACTGATGGCTCCAGGATAAATGGGCGGGCTGGCTATGGAGTCTATGGCGAGAGACCTAAAGCGCAGATTCACAGCAGTCTGGGCCTACACGCCACCGTCTTCCAGGCCGAAATGACCGCCATCTTGCACTGCGCACAGGAGAACCTGGAACGCGCTTTTAAAAATAAGAGTATATATATACTATCAGACAGTCAGGCAGCCCTTAGAGCGCTTGACGCAGTTGAAATCAACTCAAAACTCACCCTTGATTGTGCCGAAGCCCTGAACAAACTCGGGGTCAACAATAGGGTGACGATACGCTGGGTACGGGTACCGGGACACTGTGATATCCCGGGTAACGAAACAGCAGACGAACTGGCCAGGGCGGGTGCGGCAACCATCACACATGCCCCTGAGCCTGTGGTGGGTATACCCAAATGCGCCCTGAGGCAGCCGCTATTAGCCCGAATGGAATACCTTAGCAGGAAACACTGGACCAGCAGCAATGGTATGGTACATGCTAAGGCACTCATCGAAGGCTACTCACACAAGTTCACCACAAAGGCCCTTGGATTAAGAAGGAGACAGATAAGAATCCTTACCAGAACCCTTACGGGGCACTGTAGGCTGAACAAACACGGACACAGGATTGGTATCGCTGAGTCACCGACCTGTAGATTCTGTTGTGAAGAGGAAGAGACCCTGGTCCATGTCCTATGCGACTGTGATGCTTTAACACACAGCAGAAGCCGCGTTCTCGTCATCACATCTGGTTCAGATCCAGATGTGATGTCCAGATGTTTGTGGCATCAAAACGGGTGCCCCGACTCGCCTTCTATGCATAATTATTCTAAGATTGAGGAAAACTTACAAATCATGAAAGGATAAACTTAATTAATTATAATGGTATCTAGATATCTGGTGTAATGTGCAGTTCTTTTAGTTATGCATAGTTTTTCTTTTATTAGGCTGAATAACCTGCAGTACAAGAAGGTGGGCACAAAAATGTAAGTGCCCTGGCATGAAACTTTCGTTATTGTAGCCTAAAAAACACTATGACTTTTAAATATTTTCAGTTTTTTAGACATAGGAAGGGCTGTACTTAATATAGTACTAATCAAAATTAATGCCAAATTTAAAAAAAAAACATTGAAAAACAAGGAAATTACTTCATGGGTATAGGATATGTGTCCAGGAGAACCGTGAAAGGCAGGACTGCTGGTTGCCTCGAGTTTAGATGGCTCTGTACCTGTGTGTCTGTCTGAACACAAAAAAATATGACGCATTTTTTATTGATTTGACTTCACAAATGAATGGAAAGTCTTACAAACTGAAGTAAAAATCATTTTGATGAACAAATGACACGCTATAAAAGTTAGGGGTGTTTTATCTATCTTGCTTACCTTCCAATTTATTCAGCTCTAAAACGAATTCTTCGATCGTACCTTGTTTTTTTTTATAAAAGCAAAACAAATCTACTGACGATTACACAAGTAGAACTTTTTGAGTGTTCAAAAAAAAGTTAAGACATATGTTGACATTCGAGACTTCACACTATGACAGCTGCCATAAAATGTTTTTTTAAAACTTGGTTTGGACACTGTTTTGGCCGATTTTTTAAGGTTGTGTGGTATTGCGTTAGATGGAATCAGCCGTGTTCAATTGAAACAACATGTTCAATGAATGAACATTAGACAGAAATTAAACTCCTATTAGTGAAGGTTTTCAGTCAATTTTAAGGCTTTTATAAACCGACTTCAAAAAAAGAAGGAAGTTCTCAGTGTGACTATGATTTTTTATGTTTGTTACCTCAGACAGAACTTGCGACTGGGTGAAATGTGTTTTTATTTGAAAGCTGGGGCTAACCGTGTGGTCCTATTTAAATTTGATCCAGTTCTGACAGTGGTATCCATGAGAAAACTATATATGTCTTAAATATTGATATAGTATAATAATATGCGCGACAAATGGACGAATAATTAAATATCACGCCAACCGATTTCAATGATTCTTTTTTTATTGGAAAAGATATACTCAGTGACGTAGCAAGGGTCAGTGGTGCCTAGGGCGCGAGAGACAGTTTGCCGCGCCAACGAAATAAAAATAAAATAATAAACATGGTTTTATACCTATTTATTTAAAAATAATGGAAATCATATAAGTTAAGACAGACTATATGACCCGTTGATAGTCTAACAAACTTAAAGTAGTAATGTAAGATATATAAAATTTCTTACATTATCAACAAAACTTGATATAGGTACGATAAATCAATAAAATGGAACGTTCGCGTTGCTAGTCTGAATGACGACAGGGGCCTGACTCATATTTCATTGGACAAGCATTGCAGAAATGTCAAACAAATTATTTATGATGCCGGTATTTTTTTTGCGTTGAACCAAACGCACGGATAGGTTCATGTTGTTGTTCCATAATTAATCTGGACACATCATAGAGCATATTATTGGATGTCTGTGTTTTTCTGTAATCTGTGCCCTGTGGTCGGGACCACAGATTAATCGGGACCGTCAGGTCAGGTAAACATAAACACCAAGAAGGCTAGAAACTAAGGAGAGATAACTCCCTGGAAAGGGTTGGACTAAATCCGTATCCCACAGTGACGCATGCGCATTACGCTTCTTTGCCGCGATCCTCGCGAAGTGTCAAAATTGGTCAACACAACCCACAAAAAACAACAACTGTCGCACGTGACACCGTTCAAAACAAAACCATGTGACCATGAAATGACAAATAGCTGCCGCTGCACATGCGCAATACAGCGTTTTGCCCGGCACAGAGTATACGACTTTCGGCCCTCGAAAGCTTACCCCCACTTCGGGAGTTATCTCTCCTTAGTCTCTAGCCTTCTTGATAAACACAAACAACAAAAATATTAAAGAAATTAAAGTATTCCCCCGAGTTTTGTTTTGTTCCATAATCTTTGAGGTCAAAATGATTTCAATATCTAAAATTCAACATTTAGGCAGTAATTGTAGAACTTGTCTAAATAATTCTGCAGAACCAATGCACGATGTATTCAAGCTTCGAGCGAACGCTAGTGTGGCCGATATACTGGCGTTTTGTACATCTTTGAAGGTATTCCTTGCTCCTAGATAGTCAACAATAAAGTAGAACATAGGTACCTAGTAACTACTTTCATATCCATCTGCATAGAATGAAAAAACATAACCAATGTAAACCTTTTTTGTCTGCTTCAATACCATGTGCAGTGAAACATAAACTAAACTAGTGGATAACTGGACGAATTGAAGCTGGGCTAGTGGTGGCGGTACCTTAGATTTAATACAGTTCATTAACTTTACCTTAAATACAACAATTTTTCAAGTCAAAAACTATAAACTTGCTTGCAGCTGCGGCAGGTCTTTAAACTGTGGCAATAGGTAATCCTAGTTAATATGCATAATTAAAAACTTTGAATCCTTACCCTAATACGGTTTAGATAAATAATCTTATTTTCTTAAATTTACAGATAGAGCAAGAAGATAACCTGCCTAAGAAACTTTGTAGCCACTGTTACGATTGCCTTATAAATTTCTATGACTTTAGAAAACAGGCTGAGAAAATAGATCAAGAGTTGAGGAATCTACCTGTAGCACTGGAAGGCGGTAATTGCGCAGTGAAAATAGAAGAAAATATAAAATTTGTTAATAAACTAGTGTTAGTGCAAGATTACATTGATATTGAAACTGATTTAAATGATGAAGAAGAACAACTTCACGAAAACAAAAGTACCCTTAAATATGCATGCCAAATTTGCCAAGATGGTTTTAATACAAAAGCTGAATTAAAGAAACACTCAAAGACTCATGTCAAAGATAAAAATCATGAATCTTTCCAAAAAGTGATGAAGTTTGAACTTAATGTACCTAGCCACAAAAAATCATATACTTGTGCTTATTGCCCTCAAACATTTAGACTTAAGAGCAAATTCAGTGAACACTTACGTCAACATGACCAAGAAAAGCTAATATCAAAATGTGTAGCAGAACCAAATTTTGAATGTAGTTATTGCTTGGCTGATTTTAAATCCAGCAATTCCTTGTCGGCTCATATGAAAATTCATATAGATAAAAAAAGAGTATTGGCCTGCTCGTTATGTGATAAACAGTTTAAGAAAATTAGTAACTTGAAGAGGCATGAATTGGTTCATGGTGCAAACCGCCCATTCAAGTGTGAGTCTTGCCCCAAGTCGTTTGTATCTGAAATTAGTTTAAAGAAGCATCTCAATGAGCATCAAGGAAATAAGCCGCATGTGTGTCGGATATGTATGAAGTCATTTTCTTACTACTCAACATTGACTAATCACTTGAGGGTACATTCTAACAAGTACATGTGTTATGTGTGTGGCAAGAAGTTTGGCAAGAGTAACTTGGACCAGCATATGAGGAGGCACAACAGCATCAAGTCATTTGCCTGTGATTTGTGTCCAAAGAGCTTTGTTAGTAAAGGTATGGTTTCATTTTGAATTTCTTTTTTATTGAACTTAGAACATGAGTAACTGAATTATTCCTTCTCCTAATACTTGTGTATGAACTGATGTCACAGAACTTATTCTCGAAAGTATATCAATATTTTAGTAATTTCTAGATTATGACCCTACTGGCAACCAGTCTTTTTTTAATTGTGCTCTCACAATAAATTATTATAATAATTAGGCTCTCCTATAGCAACTTTAACTTGGTCACATGCATATGACATTCAGAGTGGCACGTCTGCCGGCACGTTTACAGAACCTCCTTTTTTGTATGCATAAACGCATATCATACCATATTAGGAATAAAATCGACATAATTATGTTATTTATCTTTCTATGTATGTAACTTTTCAAAGTATTTACAGAATAATTACATATGTTACAGGTGAGCTGAAATGCCACCAAACTACTCACACTGGCGAAAAGTCTTATGCATGCGACCAGTGCGGCGCCACATTCACAAAGGGCAGCTCTCTGAAGAAGCACAACCTGGGGCACTTGGGGGTCAAACCTCACAAGTGTGAAACCTGCCCTATGAGGTATGTTCTATCCACGGATTGTAATAGATTAATAAAAATAAATAAATAAATATCCGTGACAATAAATTAATAAATATCCAGGGCAAATCACACCAAGATCATCTGACCCCAAACTAAGCAGAGCTTGTACCAAGGGTGGAGATGATTCGCGTACGTACTTTGAGTGTCAAACAGAAGTTTTGCAGACGCTGCTTCATCTAGAAAGTAATGGCTTTGACGCTTCTTATGTACATTATTTTAAGCTTAGGTTTTCCTAGGGCGCTGTAAAATAATGTTTTTGAAAAAGGGTTTTTACTGGGTCAGCGACACGGTTGCGGCAACATCTTACCCTCAGGCGGTCCGTGTGCTTTGCCACTGACACTGTAATTATCTATCACTATTGTAACACGGCCCTATCTTTGAAATAAATGCCTACCTACTGCCGCACGGTTAGTAAACACGCGATAGGGCTGCCCACCTACAGTATTTTTAATAACATCTGCCTATTTAGAGTTTCAATCTAGTTTTGTGAATGTATTTTGTAATTGTAAATTGTATTTTTTATTTAAACAAATAAAATATGTTGTGAATGAAATACGAAATGTTTAATAAAAATGCATGTTGTTTTTTGATTAGTAGAGGTTTAATCAAAAAACCATGCTTATAATTTATTTGATTTAAGACCAAATCAGTTTTATAAATTTGCAACCGAAAAATAGTTACGCCTGGACTGAGACGTTTACGCCTGGACTGAGACGTTTACGCCTGGACTGAGACGTTTACGCCTGGACTGAGACGTTTACGCCTGGACTGAGACGTTTACGCCTGGACTGAGACGTTTACGCCTGGACTGAGACGTACGAAATGATTTATTATTAAATTCAATGGTATAAAAAATTCGCATTCGAATGTACAGCTTAGTTAATATTGTTTTGGGAAACATGGTCAAGGAGGAGAAAAGATAATATCCTTTACTTGGTTATAAATACCTGCAGCTACTTTACAATTTATGTGTTTGGTTTTAAATGAAGTTCGGAATATTTCCTCCAGTTTTATATTCCACGAAATCATCGCTGGGTACAATTAAAAAAGTTTGCAAATAATCTTACTGTACTCACGGGACCTTAAATTTCCCGCCATAGTTTCGTTCGACCATCTGCCTTGAATGACGCGTGAGCGAAAACGATTTTCAACTTAAAGGTAGTTCACCGCCAACTTGTTCGAAAGCATCACCATTTATTAGTAGGTATCATAATATGTAATTTCAAATGATATTTCGTTTTTTTTTTATAATGGACTAGACAGTCATTTGATCGCAAACGCACCTGATGGTAAGTGACGATGCGGTCTATGATGGTACATGTCTGCCTAGTAATTGCCTATTCACTCTTGTCTTGAAGAGACCCAGATTGTATTGGTTTAATTCAATGTTTCTAGAAACCTACAACTCTGAGGTTTGAACACGAGCGTACTTACCGTATCATCATGAACCGCCTATAACTATTATACCTAGTTTACTCGTGTATCACTTTCCTTGACCGTATTGACTTTATATTGCCTTGACTTGACTTTATATTCTTGTCTTGAACAGACCCAGATTGTATTGGTTTAATTCAATGTTTCTAGAAACCTACAACTCTGAGGTTTGAACACGAGCGTACTTACCGTATCATCATGAACCGCCTATTACTATTATACCTAGTTCACTCGTGTATCACTTTCCTTGACCGTATTGACTTTATACAACCTATTAATCCGGGCATTTTTTTCGGAATAAAAAATAACTACTTATCCTTTAAAAAAGACGAATTATGTACCTGCTAGTAAACCTAACTAAAAAAATGTATAGTGTTACCATTCGGAGTTTCCAGGTAATTTAAAAAATGTTATCTCTGGGTGCGTTATTGAGGAATTCATGCAACCAAAAACAGCACAATATTTTCTACAATTGCTGCTTGCCATAGTAAGTGCTTGTACTTGTTTTAATAAAAAACGCGCGCTTACTGTATGAAAAACAATACACCGTCCGTTCGTCACTGCGGCACATTCGCGACTGCCTGCATCCCGAGCGCATCCCGAGATTCGAGGCGCGAGCCCGCGTTTCGTACGTTTGTATGGAGTTACAATACTCATTCTTTGACAACTGCTGATGTCGTCTCTGCTTTGCTGAGTGCTTCCAGCGCTGCCTGGCTGTCACTGTAGATAGTGGCCTTGGTGACGTTGTCCTGGTTGTCTAATATATCAGCGCATTCCATGATGGCGTATATTTCTGTTTGGTAGACGCTGGTAAACCTGCCTAGTAAAAGTAAAGTAAAAAGTAAAAAATCATTTATTCACTTAAGCTTTTACAAAGAAGCACTTATGAAATGTCAAAATTCACAAAAAAAATATATAAACGATAATAGACGTGAATAAAATAATACAATAGTACATATTCTAAATAAACATAATGCGAATCTACCACAGGTTCGGAAGTTGCTTCTTATCGAGAAGACTCCGGCAAGAAACTCGATAAGTATAGTAACTCTTTTGAACTTTGTTTTGTTTTACAACAAATAAATTCAGAGTACAGTCAAAAGATCAATAAAATACATTATTTGAGCAGAGGAGCAGATTATTCCTACTATGACCACACATTCTTGTCGTTCAAGTAATCCTCCACATTATAATAACCTTCTTTTATCAACTTTGTTTTAATTGTAGACTTGAACTTGTGAAGAGGTAGATCAACAAGACTTTGAGGTATTTTGTTAAAGTATTTTACAGATTGACCCACAAAAGAATTTCCTACCTTATGTATCCTTAGACTTGGAGTAATAAGTTTGTTTTTATTTCTAGTATTGTGTGTATGAGTATCACTGTTTTTTTTTTAAATATGCAAGTTTTTGCGCACATACATTATGTTATCGAAAATATACTGAGCGTGCACAGTTAAAATATCAATCTTCTTAAATACTTCTCTGAGCGAGGCGCGTGGCCTAAGATTGTATATCGACCGAATGGCTCTTTTTTGGAGTACAAAAATGGTGTTAAGCTCTGCAGCTGAGCCCCACAACAGTAGACCATACGACACAACGCTATGAAAGTAACTAGGCAGACTGATCTGTTTATCACTGTACCGTCCTCGCACCTTATGTGTACACCCGCGCCAGATAGCTTCAATGACTCAATTCTGGAGCCATCTGTGTAGCACACTGTTCCGCTTGTGTCTATGTTCAATTGACGACCGACTTGGTGTAATGGTTAAGAAGTTGGCTACTACACCAGAGGTCGCGGGTTCGATCCCTGCACAGTACAAACATTTGTGTGCATGAACATGTCTGTTTGTACTGGTCTGTGTGTCTCCTATGTATAATAAGTATGTATTTACAAAAGAAAATGTATTTAAGTATGTTTATCCGTTGTCTAGTATCCCATAACACAAGCTTTAATTAGCTTACTTTGGGGCTAGATGGCGCTGTGTGGAATAATGTCCAGGGATATTTATTATTAATTCGTCTCTTTGTCCTATATGTACTCTGTTTTTTTTGTCAAAGATCTTTTGTTTGGCCTTGTTAGGTCATTTTTGGCAAAGATCGAGGACATGTTGCTCTCGATTTCACTTCCAATGCGTAGGTGCCCTCTGTCCGTGTGGTTACCGATCCAGAGGCTCCTGCTCCTAAGTTTGAACCATTGTTCGGTCGCTCTTTCTTTAATCGCTAGGTCAAGCGGATCTAGCCCGAGCACGATCTCTAGCGCTGATGTGGGTGTTGTTCTCATTGCACCCGTGATCATCAGTGCCCCTAGTCTTTGGACCTTGTCTAGCTCTAGCTTGGTGGTCCTTAAAGCTGCCTTATGCCACCATACCAGTGATCCGTAAAGGATTCGTGGCAGGATTATTGCTTTGTATATTCATAGTACAGTCACCGGTTTGATTCCCCATGTGCGTCCTATGGCTCTCTTACATTGCATCATGGCCATTTTGGCCATTTGGCCCCCCATGAGCCTTCGCCTTGTCGTGGCGGGGGGGCTTAGTACTGGTGGTAGGTGGAACCACCGGGAAGCTAAGAGGGCTCAAGCATGGCAGTGCGGTGGACTTCCCACCCACCCATTGCCTGCCGCCGGGCGTGGTGGTGGTATGGTGCTACCACTGCCCGCCCAAAGGGGCGCCCACGGGCGCAGCGCCTTAGGGCGCGAGGTGGGAGCCGCGGTGCACAACCGTTTGGAGGGGGTGAGTGATCCGCGGCTGCCCCCCCCTGTGCACTGCGGCTCGGCGGGGCCGCACCGCCAGATGTGGCAGCGGATCCACCTTTTAGGTGGATCGTGGTTGCGGACCTAGTAGGGTCCGCGTACGGTGGGAGCCAGCGGGCTTGAGTACGGGGGTGCTTTTGCCCGCAATGCACGGCTTTCAACCCGACGGCGGAAGTAACTGCGTGCTCCAGGTACTTCCGTGGCCTCCCCCCTTCATTGGGGGGTCGGCTGGAGGGGGCCCCAATACGGGGAAACACTGGCGGCGGGGCGTTGCGAAACTTTTTAGGGACCCCGCCTCGCCGCTGAAGTGTTGAAGTCGAGTACCGTGGGGTTTTAGTCGGTAGAAGTCCGACATAACCTCGTCGTTCCCCCGAGCGACGAGGTATCCATGAGGATTTCCCCACGATAATAAAAAAAAAAAAAAGGTGTTGCTTATATGTAACTAACTATAGTATAATTTACACAGTGTTTAATTTTTCCCTTCTAAAATGTGTTAAGATATGAATGAAAGAATGAAGCGCAAGATCCTGACACGGATCGTAGCTTCTGGAAAGATGTGGTCTCTGCCTACCCGTAGGGGGGTTTAAGGTAAGAATAATCCATTGAAAAATAAGGGATGAAAACTTACACCCCCTGGATCCTTTACTGGGGGGGATTTTATTTGTCAATCATCAACCACTCTCCTCGGGGGGGTTACCCCTTCCCACTTGTTACTACCTTGTTACGTTCATGGTGATATGTGGGTATGTACATATGTAAAATGTTCTGTTTTGTTCCAGATTCATAAGCAAAGACCACCTGAAGCGCCACATACGCATCCACACGGGCGAGAAGCCCTACAAGTGCGACCTGTGTGAGCGCGCGTTCTCGCAGGCCAAAGACTTGGTGCAACATCGCCGGACGCATTTGGGCGACAACATGTATAGGTAAGTTTTTTCGGCGTAGATTTATAACAGGGCAGGTTCAACTGAGATGAAGCACAGATTTTTATAGAGATCGAGCAGTTTTTAAATAGAGGTGACTTGTAACAGCACTGAGTGCGGCCTTAGTGTTGCCCGATTATGCCGCTAGATGGCGCTGACTCGATGCCGTACAAATTGTCATTTTCGTGCTCACAAAACCCGATGGTGAAGTCATTCGAATCTCTACATATAAGCAACTCTCACTAGGCACTCCCGTTAGCGATGATTGTCAGACTGATAAACATATAAAAAATAAATAGATAGACCCTCCCAGACACACAACAAACACAGGTCTTCATCACAAGCCATGAATGTTACTACAGAGTGGGAATCGAACCCACGATCGTGGAGTTGGTGTTATAAGCAGACCTGCGCTGACTTTCCAGTCAGTTAATAGCCTAGGCAATAAATGATTATGGATGGAAAAGTCGAGAGCAGAAAATTTGACTTTGGAACTTTGTTTGGACTAGTTACGAGATAAACATACTAAAAGTCCTTACTTAGGGGTGGGGGGCAAAGAAGGTCTCGTTTTTTTTTTGCTTACATTTCGAAAACGATGCGTCGTACGAAATTTTGCTGTACCACACCATGAAAGCTGATAAAATTCTCCACAACTTTGGCCTTAACTTTTTTTTATCTATCAGCAATCTTTCTTCGAAAAATGGTCGATTTTCAAAAATGTGTTCTACATTCTTAGGTTTTTTGTCATATATTTCTTAATAACTTTTTTCAGCTGCGATCGTAGATTTTAGGATACTCTAAGTATAATTAAAAAAATATATAGTAAAATAAAATAAAATAAAATAAAATCTTTTTATTTCAGACAAAGTCCTTATAGTGTTAGTGACCATATCTTATAAACTATGTTAGTACATTAAATTCGAATTATAATAAATTTTTGTGTCTTTGGAGAGCGGGCCGCGGGTCCAGTGCTGCATAATGACACTGTCCACGTCTAGTCTCGCCGCCACAGTTATTAGAAGGCTGTTGGCGCTGCACCGGACTAGATGCATCAGCGATGCAATGCGCTTTCTAATGATAGCCGAAAGACTATCGACTTCAGCTGCGGCACTGCAGTGCCGCGGCAGCCCCATTAGCCCCCTAAATGCGTTGTTGTATTGAGTGCGCAGGGGTCTGTACGCACCTTGGGTGTAGTTCATCCACAGGCTGCACGTGAACAGTGAGTGGCAAAATGCCTTAAACAGTGTTATTTTTACGTTTTTGGTGCAAGGCTGGAGAAAATTATCTCCCCCCCCCCCTCGGGCTCACCTTGAAGGGTTAAGGACTTTTAGTATGTTCATATCGTAACTAGTACAAACAAAGTTCCAAAGTCAAAATTTCTGCTTTTGACTTTTCCATTCACAATCCTTTCTGAGCATTCATTGACTGAGTACAATTAACTTAATTAAAATATCATTGCAATTAATTTTCATGTCTTTCGTGTAGAAGCTTGAGATGATTTATTGTGTTGTCTGTCTATTTTAGAAGACCGTTTACCTATGCTTGTAGTAGTGACATGAACTGACATACCAGTACATAGTGTGCGTGCTCTCAGCGGAAACAAAGTGACACTAGTGACACTAAGCACAAAATAAAGAGTTTACAGAAGGACCGCTCTCGCCTTTTTTTATCAATTTGCCTGATCGCCTAGGGTTGCTTCTCGCTACTATATTCGCCAGATAAGCGCGATTTGACAGATACCGTCAAAAATAAAATACATCAAAAGAAAAATACCTACCTAGTAGGCTGTAGACACCACCATGAGCCACCGCTTCGGGGGTCACCTGTCGGCGGCGCGGCGCGAACGCAGCAGCCGCGCGTGCTTTAAAAGAATATACCAAAATTACTGGTGTTTTACAAATGCATGATAAGTTCTCTGACTGAACTCACTGACTTCGCCTGTAAACTCACGTCTCTGTGTGCGTGTGTCAAAAATGGCGTGTTGTTCTAAGCGGGCTATCTGCCAGAGCGCCGCGCATGTCTAATTTGTGCTCTGAGACAGTGTGTATATGTACACTATTGTATGAATTATTGAATAAAAGTTTATTCGTAACATACACAAAAGGAACTTATCTAGGCATACTCGTACATCTAATACAATAGCAACAGTACCAACAAGGTCTCAGCATATGTCGTGCGTGGCGCAGCACCACGACGCTGGTATTCTGCGGATACCTTATGAATATAACAAAGAATAAGAAACTAAATAAAAAATATCAAGGACAAGACACACCTACTCATTAACATAAAGTTCGACATACAAAAGCTCCGTTTTTAAAAGCACATTACCTCATATCACACTAATCAATTCGTTTTTACATTATTTTTATACATATTTCTTCATTCATGGCATACCTTATGAATATAACAAAGAATAAGAAACTAAATAAAAAATATCAAGGACAAGACACACCTACTCATTAACATAAAGTTCGACATACAAAAGCTCCGTTTTTAAAAGCACATTACCTCATATCACACTAATCAATTCGTTTTTACATTATTTTTATACATATTTCTTCATTCATGGCATTTCCGTTTAGCGCTTACATTAATTTAATTAATAATTTTTCTGTTTCTGCAATAAAATTGTACATGTCACTACTACAGGTAAAGTAAAAAGGTCTTCCTGAGATAGAACGTCTATACTATTAAAAACATCGCTCGGGTTTCCCACATTTTTTTTGTTTCTGATCACATTTTTAAATATTGTATTTTTTACAGATGCAGCGAATGCTCAGAAAGTTTCCGTCTACAGACTGAGCTACGCCAGCACATGTCTGAGCACTTCATCTCGGCTCGTCTTAAAGCCCTGAACGGTACATCACTGAAGACACCATAGAAATAAACTGTAGCGATAGTACTGATACTGTTAGGACAAATAGTATAGAAACAGTAAAGGTATAATGTTAGATTCTGTTTTACTTGAGTTCTTACCAGTATGTCTACCATGAGTTTACACCAATGGCAGCCGCTAGCGTCCGCGTAGACCGCGTTGACGTTTTTGTGTGGGATTTCGGTACAGCGCCCCTAGTGATTTAAAATGGCATTTGATTTCTGAACGCAACGATCGCCGTTTACGTGACGAAAACTCGGGGTAGTATGTATTGATTAACTTTATAGTGGCAGGTCCGTTTTGTTCATATTTTTAGCCGTTGACACGAGAAGAAGAAGATCTTGAATATGAACCACATTAAATATAATTTCTCCGTCAGAGATAGGGAAGTCAGGAGCAAATTGACTGTTGCCGTCATGATTAACGGAACCGCCAGGAAGCCCACACTTCGTTAAAGGTTTTAAAACCCAACGTGATAGTCGTATTTACAAATAATTGATCTTATCTTATCTTATGTGTTGTAAGGAAATTATTGCAGCAGGCATAACTTGATCCATGTAAGAATGAATTTACGTTGGCATTAATAGCCATAATTATATTGATCGATAAATAGATTGATGCATGAGTTACGAGTACAACAGAATCGTTAGTTTCGTGCTTTCACTTGTCTTTCTGTTTAGTTCTTAATTATACAGGGTGTCCCAAAAAGTAGTGATAAGCGGAAGTCCAGTGATAGAGCATCATGTATCTCAATAATTCGTGCCACAGTGACCTAAAAAGTGACTCAACCCAGAAATTTTCGAAATTTCGTAAAAAAAATAAAAACTAGAAAACTACCGAAAATCGCGTAACATACGTGTGGATGATTCGGGTATCTCTAGTGATACTCTATCAGTGGGCTCCCGCTTGTCACTCCTTTTTGGGACACCCTGTATAATTAAACTTGATAATTGATTAAAGATCGCAGCGACATTGAATTGACAACTTAGCAGTAGTAGCCTTGTAGTTGCAGATGTCACAGCCTATGAATGAAAATCATGTTCTGTTCATCCGTTCACCGTACGAAAGGTGGCCCAAAATAGAGCATCTCTTTTAACATAAAAAATACCTATATTTGTGGTTTTATCCGTCATCGTCGTTTTTTCAATTTGGTTCCTAATATGTAGTTGTAGTTATTTAGATGAAAAATTATATTTTCTCAAATTACATATTTTTGCTGTTTAATAAACTTGTTTTTTTTCGATCTTTGATCGACACCAACGTCGCTAATCCTTACACGTGGGGTACCCTAAGCTGCCGGAAGACACATTTACCAATGGTTCTGTAAAGGTTGACCTGGGGCCACAGGCAAAGATTATTTTATCTATATAAAATACTCTTTGCCTGAGTATTTGATCTATATAAAATACTCTTTGCCTGGGGCCATAGTACAATCGCTTAGACCAGTCAAGTTAATTCTCTAAGCTAAGCTGCTTGTACTTTATTAACGCCTGTTGTAAACCCAAAACAAGTTTAAAAGAGTTCGCTATGATCAAGCCCAATAGATAAGCTAGCAAGTTGCACCGGGAGCCCGGTTTACTTAGCGGACGCCTTCTGTAGGTAAATGACTTTTTATAATCTGGCGCAAAGGTTCATGAATTTAAAGAGGTCGCTAGATTATCCTTTACACGTTAGTTATGTTCAGTCAGAACAATATTCTTTTCCTGTTCTGTCAGATCGGGCTTATCGGGCGAATATAGTAGCAACCCTAGGCGAACAGGCAAGTTTAGGAAAAAAGACGAGAGCGGTCCTTCTGTAAACTCTTTATTTTGTGACATAGCCCTGCAGGGATAAGAGTTCTGCTCCACCAGAGATGTGCTATGCTGCGTTATGTGTGCGTTGGCTATCCACCAATCATATTCATTGGTCCACATAGCACTGGTGGAAACGGGTTCTACTAGGCTATGTTTTTAAGTGAATGAATGCTTGCTGTGGATGCGTAATAAAGTAGACGAGCGTTCAGCTACCTTGGAGCGGCGCAGCTTCATAGCGCATCTTACTCGCCCCGCTACATAGTTTAGCATCGGTGGTAACGTTCAAATAGTTCCTAACTTAGCTTTCCTCTCGCATCACGCAGTGATTCGTTTGAATGACGGCTTGTCAGCCTCATATGTGGACCTCACGACCGCTTTCCATCAGGTGGAGTGAGGTCACCTTGACAGGCAACATAAAAAAAACACAGCTGTATAGCACATCACTGGTGGAAAAGCACCGTAAGATGCAAATCGCGACAAAATTATCACACGCTTTTTCTCGCGCCTTTTCATATTTTCTTGTCAATTTTTTCTCGCAGTGCGCGTCTTCACATTTGCCTGTGAGAAGCGATTGTAGCGATGAATGATTTAAATGTGAAGGCCGTTACCCAGCAGTGGCAATATATCCCAATAGGCTCTACTTTCGACGTAGTACCGAATGGTCATCGTTTCCACGTCGAGCTCATGCAGTAACTTAGATAAAGAGGTGATTATTAACTTTTACGTGAATATCAAATGACGTGTTTATCGAATCTGCCCACGTATATTGTAGACAGATTTATAATTCATAATTCATTTATTCGATGCTTCATGTGGTAAGTTACAGGTCTTAAATAAAAATACAGTACATACACATGATACATATATTATGGTCCTTGGGTACGCCGTGGCCAAGAGATGCTTTGGATTTATCGATATTCTATCGAGAACACAACATACTGGCCCTGAGTACCGTAGTTGTGAAGGTAACTACGGTCTGAAAGGGGTTTAAGTTACTTTGTATGGATCCGTGGCGTCATTTTTTTTTATTAGCGGCCAGCAATAATTTTACCTATCACTGTTTTTTTGTTATAGAACCCTTAGAAAGAAACATTATCTTCTTCTTATCGAATCGATTCCGGCAAGTCATATATATTTCGACCAGTACTCGGCCACGCGAACTGCATCGTCTGTGGCGCTGTCCAGTGTGCAGGTGGAAGGGCACGCAGGACACGACAATAGGTGTACCATTGCTTGTGGGGAAGCTCCGCACGGGCATGAGTTGTCAGAGCTGAAACCCCACCTGGACATGTTCTCCTTGCTACGGCCGACTTGGGTCCAGAGTCTGTTTAAAGATTTGACTGGCCTGTTGGCGCAATGGCAGCGATCCTGCCTTTAGCGCCAGAGGTCGTGGGTTCGATCCCCACCCATGACAAATATTTGTGTGACGAACATTTGTATTTGTTGTGTGTCTGGGTGTTATTATCTATTTAAGTATGTATTTAGAAATATTTAAGTATGTTTATCAGTCTCTGACGCCCATATTACAAGCTCAGCTTAGTTTGGGGTCAGATGATCTTGGTGTGAATTGTCCCAGATATTTATTTATTACCTATTATTTATTTATTTTCATGTCAGCCAAGGTAGGTTGTGACCAGGGGGGAGTTCCTCCGACAAAGGAAGGAGCGAGGCCGTGGGAGATCTCTCCCGCCAGATGTTTAGCCAGGTGACAGGAGTGCTTCGCTGTTGAGGCGGAACCTCTTTAATAAAGCTGTGCCGACTCCTAAGTTTGGGGCACCTGTATGTAGCCATGCATAGGGTGTCTAGCATCTGAAAGCATTTTGGCTCTTTCTGTGCGACCTGCCGCTTCTCTACGGATATCCGGTGGAGCGACTCCAGCTAAGGGGAATAGTTTTTCGACAGGAGTAGGTTTAAGACAGCTCGTGATAATGCGTCAGGTTTCATTTAAGGCTGTGTCCAACATACCGTACTGGCAAATTCGCCAGCCGAAAAAGATAAGGCCATGCCTGTTGTACGCAGAACTCTAGGTGATGCTCCCCAATCAGTACAAGTAAGTTGGCACAGGAGGTTATATCGAGCCCACCTTTTGTTTGGTATTAGCACGGTGAGATTTGTATGTAAATGCCCTGTCCAGTGTGACACCAAGATATTTTGAGTGGGAGTAGTGGGCTATCTGTACAACTTGCCAGCATATGTTGAGGGTTCTCATAGCTTCTTGGTTACGCAGGTGTAACACGCAGGACTGAGTCTTTGTGGGGTTGGGCCGCAGAGAATTGGACTCTTAGTAGCAGCTAAGCTGCTCAAGGGCTGCGGTTAAATTATTTTCAACCTCACTAAATGATTGCCCCTGGGATGCGAGAGCCAGATCGTCGGCGTAGATGAAGCTTTTGGTATTTTTAACCCTTGGCTGATCGTTGGTGTAGATTTTAAAAAGCAAGAACGCTACCCTGGGGAAGTCCATTCTTTTGTGATCTCCATCTGCTCCTTTTCCCAAGGAGGTGAACCTGATAGCGACGGTTCCGAAGGAGTTTGCCAAGTATCTTGGTAATGATCTGGTCTTCCGTCATTAAAGCCACTTTCCATAACAGCCGTTTTACGTTCACTGTGTCATACGCAGCAGACAGGTCTACAAAGACCACACCTTCACGTAGCCTAGCTCAAACCCATCCTCCAGATGTTGTGTGAGATAAAGGGTTTGATTTGAATAAGATTTCCCTGGTCAAAACCCGGCCTGTTCAGGGATAAGCTTATGGTCCAAAATGTTGGTAAGGCGATTCTAGAGTAATCTTTCAAATCTTTCTTTCGTTTGTACGTATGACACAGTAAAGATATCGGATGGTAGCTTTTGTGCTCATCACTCGGCTTGCCAGGTTTAAGCAGTGCCTTGGACTTTCTCCAGAGGCGAGGTATAGTGGCCGAAAAAAGAAAAGCCGTAAAAGCCATGAGATGGCCACAGGCCCCAGGTTCTTCAACTGCTCAGGGGATACATTATCGACACCTGAAGCTATGCCATTTTTGGCATTTTAGGGCTGCAACAACCTCCGCAAGGTCGAAGAGCTTGCAAATGGTGGATGGGCTAGTATCAGGGCAGCCGCTACTTTTTGAAACGGTGGGTTGGCGGTGGCCGGGTTTACCGTTCAGCAGCAGTTGGTGGGCCACTTGGTTAGCCGTCGCGCAACCTGGTGCCATAGGTGGAGGGGGATCACCAGTAAAATTCCTAATAGTGGACCAAGCTTTCTTACTGTTGTGCGTAGGTCAATAGTGTTCACCATATCTGTCCACTTTGCGCTTCTACTCTGACTGATTTATAAAAGCAAATCTTCACCGATACGCACAGTTTCCTCAGAGAATGGGTGCTTAGCAAAGAGTTTGTCGTATATACTGTTTAAGAAGCCCAGCCGATTCGCGGGACAATCCGGGAACATATGACGTGTAGCAGCCCCTATTAATATTTTTGCGAAATGTAGAAACAATAATCTGAACAAACTGATCATAGTGATCAGAGTCAGGCAGGACGTTAAGAAGGGCGCCATCAATCTCCTGAGCGAATTGCTACCATTTAGCTTTTGAGTAATTAAAGCGGCGTTGGAACGGCATTTTTCTGGGGCGGACAGCAGATAGAATAGAGCACATGATAGGGCGGTGCTGAGTTCTTGGTATAGGTTGACAAACTGATTTTACGCATTGTTTACCAACGTTTGAGCTCGAAAAGATTAAGTCGTGATTATAACCCCTTCTCCATCTACTGCTATTAAAGGAGGCTGGTAGTTTAGCATAATGTACCAGAGTGAGGTCGAGAGCATCTGCCCATTCCTCGAGTGCCTGGCCGTCAGTGTCTAAATCCCTGTAGCCCCACGCAGGGCTGTGGCTATTAAAGTACCCCACAATTATTATTGGTGTCATACTTATCAAGATGGACTGGTTTGTGAAATCGGAAGGGGACACCAGGGGGCTTGTACACAGATGTGACGGTACAGTTGCCTAGGTCTACGGTAATGAGCTCAATGGAATCTTTGGATGAGCAACAGGTACCCGCTACCTTGCCGTTAGGGCCGACAAAAATAGCACTGCCATGCCTAGGGTTCGGGATTTCAGCCACTAGTGTAAGTCCAGGAATGCTTGGCCTACTTTGGTCTGTGCCACGGTGTGTCTCTTGGATGCAGATTATTCTTCCATTATATTTTTTATAGATTTCGGACAGGATTTCTGATTTGCTATAGGAAAATCCTTCGAAGCTGAACCTGGGTGTTGTTGATTTAGCCTTGAAAAAGGCTTTTTAGGGGGCCCTAACGAGGGCCGTTTTTTAATATTCTTGCTATTACAATCATGGTGAAGGATCAGCCAAACTGCGTTACCGACTGACTGTCCACGTAGGTCGTTGCCCAGGGTGCGCCGGACGCATAAGTACAATATTACTATGCGCCGCACGGGGAGGCTCCTTTCTTGCACCCTAAACATATCTGCCTGCTCAGAATTGTTCTAAGTGATATCGGAGCCGAGATATGATTTATTATAGATTATTTTTTGTCTTAGTTTCACTTAAATAAAAGTTCTGAAATGTTACTTTACGGGGCTAATCTCACCTAACAGCTGTTAAAAAGGATGCAGAAATAGGAGAGGAAGGTTTTCTTTTCAAGTTCTACCTGTTGAGTATATTTTTCTAATAAAAGTACATTATTAGCAATACTTGGAGTCGGTGTCAGCCAATGTACGTTTGTAACTACCTACATACATACGTAAACGTGATATGTAAGAAATAGGTATATTGCTAGATATATTGTAGTGTTTCCTAGGCAGACACCGACTCCAACAATAACAATAATTGTACCTACATTATATTATCGTATAAGTTTTAGAAGAATACGCAATTATTTCTTTACTTTTTAGTTCTTTGTTTTGGAATAGTTTGTTTTGAAGTTGGTTTTTTTTTGTTAAAATTTTTTGTACGTAAGTACCACCATAAAGTACTAAAGATTAAATAAATTAATGATGGTAAAAACATGATTAGTACGTCTACCACGAGTTGCCACTTTAAATTTACGTTATCGTTCGCGTAAATTTAAAGTGGCAACTCGTAGTAGTGAGCAAATAGATACCTGTCCGAAAGCGATTAGCTCGAGACTTTAGCAGTTTAGTATCTCCCCCTACCATGAGTTTACGTCACGTCTCACGGCAACTACGATAGTTAACTATAGCACTAGAGGGCCTGTACCCAAATTCCATCCAAAAACATTACTACAAACGATAGAGTACAAATACCTACAGTATTTTAACTTCATGACGATCTTTTAAAAGTAGCCATGGACATCATAATAAACGATTCTACACAACTTAATTCGTTTTATAAGCGGTAGATAACGTAAACTGATAATAACAGTTCCCAATCCGCTTTCCAGATCGTCTTAAACCTCAAGTTCTCTAGTAAAAATCGTAGCTTTAGGTACTTACCCAGATAAGAGTGCCGATCGGTAAATAAAATCGGTCTTGATTTTCTGGAAAAGTGCTAACCCTTTTTTCCCATGGTCAGGATTCCTTATAAAAGTAAGCTAACAAATCGTACAAACGGTACCCTTAGAATCGGTCGGTCCATCCGCGACGCCGCGACGGTGTTAGTAGGAAGAAATAGCCAATTTAGTCCCTTCTTAGGAAAATCGCTATCGAAGTAAGAAGTTTTTATCCTATGTCTCCAGTTTTTTAAATGCTCAGACTCGCAGCCAACTTGGAATGGTTATTAAACTTAATAGGCCAGTTTAATTTGAGAAAGTTGGTAAGGTGAAGAAATTGTATGCATGCTTTTTTAGGGGAAATCCCATTGCGTAAAACCGAAAATGTAAACTCAGTTCAGTAGAGGTCCTGTAAGTTTAAATTGTTTGTATGTTAAATACCTACCTATTTACCCAGATAAGTTTTATGTAGAGTCCGTAAAATAACACTACTTACTATCATATATTAATCAAAAAAAAATTGGATCGACTGCTTACCACTCGATAGAATACCTCCAGTAACGTAAACGTCTTAATTAGAGTCAGGTAAACGGTCCAAGAAACTATTTACAAGGGTCGAATTGGCATTAAATTTAAAGGTGGTTTAACGAGTTACCTTAACAAGATCCAACCATTTCACCTAGAACATTTATTTTCAAACAACGGAGCTTGTACTCACGTGGCTTTCTTGTACATTCTAAGTTATATTATTTGTAACGACTTCGTATAGTTGGAAAAGTTTTCGCAACAAAATACCTTAAGCTACATGCACCACTATTCATGTGCTATTATTGTTAGTTAAAATACAATTAGAACAAATAAAACTAGCTGCAACAGGACCCAATAAACTACAATAAGTACTAATTGAGTGCTATGCGGATCCACTACGTAATAATAAATGATTTGGGCTACAAAGCCTCTGGGCCATTTGTTTATTATCCTGGCTCGCTAGGTTGATCCGACTAAAATTTGTATATACCTACAATGTCTACCTTTGCATTTTCTGTACTTACTTAGAAATAAATCTGCCCTACCATACATATCGGTGAATTATTTGTAACGCATAGAAAATGATGTGCCATACTCAGTAGTTGATACAGAAACTTACGAAAAGGTCCTACTTTGTTAGTCATCCTTAAATAATTGTAAAATTTCTGAAATTTCAATTGCGGCCTTGTTATTCACCGAAACAAAGCACAAAATGCAACATTTCAGAAACGGTAATGTTCCATTGATCTTATTATTTTGAGTGCAGACCGCGTATCGGTAAACTTAGTGTCGAACGCCCTCCGGCCAGGTGGGGTGATGACTTGCAAAAGGTTGCTGGCTGAAACTGGATGCGTCTAGCTGAAGATAGGGCGCGATGGCGCCCATTTGAGGACCAGCCAGCAGTGGACTATGATAGGCTGATCATGAATGTCTCTTTTCCTACCGCAGTTGCGTACCTATAGCGCCGAACGTACTTGGATCGTTCCCCAACCAACGTTTGTTATGAGTCTCTGACAGCCAGTAGTAAAAGTTCTGCTAATTTTTAGGTCAGGCTGTAAATAGTTTTTTTTTGTAAAGTTGGAAGTTTATTAATAATGTACCTACTTCAAAAACCGTATTTGTAAAGGCGGGAATCCTGCCATATTTTTTAAAGTTTTAGCCTTGTAAACCGCCCAGCCTTGAAAAAAATAGTGTTGATAAAAAGTAGGAGACCGGTGTGAAATAAACCTACGAATGAAATATTAGATTGGGGAAAAAGTCTTTTCGCATATAGTATGTATGAACTTATAATAAAATCTTTTTGCCTATAGGTACTATTAAAATTTGTATCTGGCTGTTTTTGGTATCATTAACAGTTTAAATTTTAAAGAAGATAATTCCAAATTCAAATTTAGGTAAATGTGTGATTTTCATTTGTTTTTCTTACTGTCAAGATGAGTGAATCTAATGAAGAAATTCGATACATTTTAAAAATTTACTACAAAACAAGCCGCGAAAAAAAATTGCAATGTTTATGGCCGGCGGCCCTACTGCAGTGTCTGTGAGAATAGCACAAATTTGGTTTAGATAAGCGTTTTCAATCCGGAAATTTTTCATCATGATAACAAGCAAAAACTAAGAGAGTTTGGCTGGGAGGTGTTAATGCATCCGCCGTATAGTCCCGATCTTGCACCTTCAGATTTCCACCTGTTTCGGTCTCTTCAGAATTCTTTAGGCAGTGTCAGGTTAACATCACGAGAGGACTGCCAATACCACTTGTCGCGGTATTTTGATCAGAAGCCTCAAAATTCCTATAGCAATGGGATATGTCCCTACGTACAAGATGGCAAAAAGTATTCGAACAAAATCGAAAACATACATTAGTTAAATGTGAATAAAATATATAATCTTTTTTTTAAATTTTCCTAAAAAATGCGGAGAAACTTTTTCCCCAACCTATTAAATAAACAATGTATCTACTTAAGTACTCATTGAAATCAAGTGGGAAATAAATAAATAAATCAAATCTTTGCCCAGCTGTGGGACAGTATATAGGCTAATTACATTCATTACATTACTAAGTAAGTACTCATTGAATGTACTGATAAGATAAGATAATATATTCTTTATTGCACATGATAACAATAACAAAATAAAGCTCACATAACTTAAGAGTACAATTTAGGCGGCCTTATCGCTAGAAGCGATCTATTTCAGGCAACCTTATATAGATAATCTAAAAAGAGTAAACAGTTGCGGTGGTGCATGATGAGCAGTTAAACAATTAAAATAAATTGATATATGGGATAACATAAACCCAAAGGCATAAATAACTTAATATTGGGGAAAATTCGATCACGAGTGAATATATAGGGCTGATAAACGATTATAATTATATAATGTTTATTTTCTCGTCTACCTTAGGTACTGAATTAATCTGATCGGTGACATATCTACTTTATTCCCTAATATGAATTGAAATGAAATGAAATAATATTTACCAAATCTTGCCTTATGTTTTGTCTATTTAGTAAGGTTTATACTATTAATTTCGATATTACACATAGCTGTGTAAACAAGGAGTGGGTACCACAGATAATCTAATCGCAGTGATTGCGTTACACAAACGTAACAAAACATCAGTGGAGATTTTCAACTTGTTAAAACCATTGAAATTTTTTAACTGGACCATCAAGCGTTACAATGTCTTCTGTCAATGTTAGAACAAGGGCCGTTCGACCGCGAACAACAAGGACACCAGCAGCTATCAAAGCCGTCAGAGAGAGAATTCGAAGAAATCCGATCCGTAAGCAGAAAATCAGACATAGACTTGTATCATAAAAGAAGACCGTAAGCTTAAGGCTTATCGAAGAAGGACAGGTCAGCTGTTGACTGCAGCTCTTTAAACGAACTACGAGAGATAAGAAGTTGTTGTAGAGACACGCAGATGGTGGCGATCGGAACAATATTTTTACCCATGAGAACATTTTTACGGTTGAAGAGATTTAATCGTCAAAACCGTTATGCTCGGTGCTTTTACCTCACCAGCATAATAACCGAATCTGTAACATTACAGTTTGCGAATTCTAATGCTTGACTCTGAATCGTTACATCAGGCGAATGCCCCAAGTGAGGCAGCACCTTTAAAAGGTGGTCCCTCACTTGGAGCATTTGTCTGTAATGTTACAGTACAGAGTCGAGCATTACATCAGTGAGGGAGGAGAATGCTTTATGTGGGAGAACCTTTTAAAATAAACAATTTGAACAGTACGTCTACCACGAGTAGCCACTTTAAATAAATAAATAATAAATAAATAAATCCCTGGACATTATTCCACACAGCGCCATCTAGCCCCAAAGTAAGCTAATTAAAGCTTGTGTTATGGGATACTAGACAACGGATAAACATACTTAAATACATTTTCTTTTGTAAATACATACTTATTATACATAGGAGACACCCAGACCAGTACAAACAGACATGTTCATGCACACAAATGTTTGTACTGTGCGGGGATCGAACAATGTACATTACCGTTCGCGTAAAAAATGTATTGGGATTTGACATTGTCGTGTCATGTCATGTGTCATCCCAATACAATTTTTTTACGCGAACGATAACGTAAATTTAAAGTGGCTACTCGTGGTAGACGTACTGAACACAATGTTTGACATTTCCTGCGGCCGAGTCTAGGTCGCGTATACCTACTACAAAAACTAGCGCGCAAATATTGCGAAATGGGGCGCTGGTCGTCAAATTGTCGCTGGCAAAAGTTTTGCAAACATCTGCTAACTGTACGATTAGGTGTTTGTAGGTAGCTATTCGGCAAATGGTTCAATGGTTTTGAAAAGAGGTCAATCTAGAAATGTAACGCGGCTAGGTAGCATTCTGGAAAAATCTGTAATGTATCTGTCCGACAGCAAATATCTTAAGAACTTAAGACCACCAGATCCAAGGCAGTATTATTATAATTTCGGGAGACCGAAATTTCATGTTGAATAAAAAATGGTTCAAATTGGGGTTTATATAAGCTCCTACCTTATTTTGCAACTTTCAAAAGCTTTTACGCTTAAGTCAGTCATAGTACCCTGACATTGATTACTTAATTAATGAACATTGAAGAAATGCATCTACAACAATAAGGAACAAAATATTCAAAAATCGCTCTAAGTGAAGCCCCGTCCTCCAACGCATGTTACCTCACAAGCCATATGGGAGCCGGTGGTAAGAGAACCAAGTGGTAGGGAGGCATTAGTCGCAAGCACGCGTCGCACGCGCACCGTCGTGATTCGAATCGATTCGAAATTCGAACGCTCGAACTTTATGGATTCCGCGCTGTGATATATTGTGAGTTCCATTCTTAAAAGTTGCAGTTTTAATTTTTGTTAAGAAGTTTCTCGTCACTATTAAATATAATATTTTATTTATAAAGTGTCTACAGAATTTCAACAGACTAAAAGATGGTTTTATTTTCGTGAAACACTAAACAAAAACGATAAAACTTTCGTAATTTTGCAAATCAATTTAGAGGTGTTTACCAAAAAATAAAATAAACTATAATAATAAGAACGAAAGATTTAGGTTACCTCAACTTAGTAAAAAGTAAGTACTAACTTGTTAGGACATCTCTTGCTCAAGAGAGCAATCAGATAGTTTGTTAATATTTTGTTGGTGGTTAGTTTAGTTGTACCAACGCAAAAATCAGCTTTTAGGCGACATTCTACTCGTATTAGGATAATGTTGCGACAGCTTCAGGTTATTTAGGAAAGTAGGTCCTGTTATTGTGGCAAAATAATTTATCAACAAGAATTTGATGAAGCCTATACAGAGGAATATTTATTATGTAAGTTAATGGATTTTCCAGCAGAATTTGTAGCGTTACTATCTCTGGAATAAATTTAATTTACAATATTCAAAGCCGGGTGGTTAGGTGATAACTTTGCTTTAATAATAATAATCAAAATATTGACAACGCTTTGGTGGTTGTGTGGTTTATTCAGTATTCCACTCGGAATAAAGCCTTTCAGGTTTTTAAAAGTTTAGTTTACCTTAAAAATTCTACATTTTGAATAAAAGGAGATCAGGGAGAGAGTCAGGAATTTGATACAAATATGGTTTCAAGAATATTTCTGTTTTAAATCACTCATTAAAGATGAATAAATAGTTCTTAATATTTTGATAAAGTTATGATGAATGTGAATCAAAAGATTTGAATAATTGTTGCGGGAACGATGAAGTAAATTTTTGTTATTTTTCTAGCTTAACATATTTATCATCGATTTTAAGGATTTTATGTATTTGGCACTTGGCAAGAAAAGGTCAGACGTAGAAGGTAAAAGCTAAGCCTTTATTAAGCTTGTTGTGTAAGCGGAGCTTAGTCCAGAGACTCGTAGGCACTGTACGACCAGTAGAGGTTACTCTTCCTGCGAATACCGACTTCAGAGTACAAATGCATTGTTAAGAAAAATGAAATACAATACGCAAATTTTCATTTCATCGTTGACGGTTCCGGTTTTTTAAACGCAAGGGAAAATCTTACTTTATTACGGCATAGCATTTGATTGGTCTCAATTTATTTATTATTGCTAATCAAACTACCTATCTAGGTTTAAAAACGAAAATACTCTTCTGAGTATTTCTGTTTTTAAAGTTACAATAAATCGAAAGTATTAAATGCACTGAATTAGTAAAAAAATATAAATATGCGCATGACAACATACTCGTACCACTTGTCATGGTTTCGAAGTCTTGAATTATTAGCTCATTTGGTATTGGTCATTTGGACGAACCTCAAGCGCGTGGGTTTGGGGTTTGGATCCCAACATTCATGATTCGAACGTTATATTTGATGTGTCTGGGTGTCAAGTCCAAGTATCAGTCTTTGGCACCCAATGTACATATAAACACATGAATAGGTATAGTCGCGGTTCATCATCTGAATGGTCTGATAGTGCTATCTGAAACTTTGTTCAAAGTGCATGAAGCGATATAACCTTTGTAAAAGATCAAAAGGAACTTATTTAAAGCTTAAATACCTGTTTCCGAATGCAGCTTTGCCGGCATTTTTCCCAAGACTGCAAAATAGAGCAGTCAAAAATCGTCGCGATATTGAAATAGAAGTCAAAGCAATATTGCGCTTTGGCATACTAATATCGCAGTGCTTCCGATATTACTTACCTATTGTCCCTTTGTTGCGAATTTGCGATACTGAAACAGGTAATAACGAGATTGTTGAAACATAAAAAGCTTAAGTCAAGCTGGTTCTGAAGTTGACATCTAGATATTAAATTGTTCATAATAACTGTTATAATATTATGGTAAAGGACCGAAGTCTTTTCGGTGGAGTCATGATCGACCAAACCGGAGGTAGAGACACATTACGGTTATTACGAGTATTTCTTACAGTACAACGTATTAACATATTATTTTACTGGTATTTCTGTCATTTCAAATAAGTCATCACAAGTGCTAGTCGAAGCTTTGTCGAATGTATTTTTTTTTGTTTTTTGTATGTTTTTGGTACCGAATAAACTTTTTTATACTCTATTTTCTACGTGAATAAAGTTGATTTCCTTTCACTTACCTTACTATATTAATTCAATAACAAATTATGATTGGCAATGTGAAAAGTTCAATGTAGTTTTATGACTGAATATTCTCTTTGTGTATTTTTTACTTTTAAACTCGAGAAATTAAATTACGAGTAGTATAGGTAGGTTTTGACGACCGACTTGGTGTAATGGTTAAGAAGTTGGCTACTACACCAGAGGTCGCGGGTTCGATCCCCGCACAGTACAAACATTTGTGTGCATGAACATGTCTGTTTGTACTGGTCTGGGTGTCTCCTATGTATAATAAGTATGTATTTACAAAAGAAAATGTATTTAAGTATGTTTATCCGTTGTCTAGTATCCCATAACACAAGCTTTAATTAGCTTACTTTGGGGCTAGATGGCGCTGTGTGGAATAATGTCCAGGGATATTTATTTATTTATTTATTTATAGGTAATAATTTATCACTTTCCTAATTTTTTATCTTCAATTCGTTTGACGTGACCGGGAGAACATAAAAAAAACAAAACATCGTAAGAGGTAAACCCACTTAGTTACATTTGAACGCTGGATTTCCTTGGTATAGTCGAAGCTTGATAAATAAATCGACGTCTTTTAGATAAACTATCTAAGGCCGCTTTCCATATTTCAAGTCCAGTATTTCTCTAATCAGTTATGTGAAGCTTTACCTTATAGAGCCTTTTATCCTTTCAGATAAAGTTCTCGCAAAAAAGAATATCGGACGAGAAATTAAGATTAACTTTAAGTGCGCACTCGAATGTTTTATTCCGTACAGGCGTTCACATCAACCTTTGCATACCTAGGCACCTCATGCTGCTGACATAAAAGCTATTTTACAATGGTTTTGTTAAGGTTGATGTGAACGCGTCTGTACCTTGATTCGTAATTTCAAGGTCCTGGGTTTAAATCCCTGATCGGTAAGAGTGTTTTTCGGCAAGCGTGGTGATTAAGCCAATTCCTATAAATTGTAGGGATGACTTGATTTCAATGATGGAGCCTCCAAAATAATCATTATTAGCAGTAGTATGTATACTAGTAGTTTATTTTATTTTATACAGTAGGTACCAAGTCGCTAGCGTCTAATTATTTATATTATATTAATTATTTATGACTAGCTATACGTCGGCTACTTCACCCGCGTGGACTATTAAGATAGCCTATGTTACTTTCACCATCATCCGTGCGGTCTATCCCGGTTGTGAACCCACACTGGTGTGTGGGGTCCCAGGGTCCGCCTTTCTTGTTTTCTTGGACCACTTCGCGCAGTCTTGTGCATCCTTAGTGTGGCGTCTGTGGTCGCTTTATTCATTGGTTCCCAAAGTGTCCCAGGTGGACCCTAATGGATCTACGGGAGACTTGACGGGGGTTTATGTTGGCGTTATTTTTGGTCGAGTTTTGGTAACATGGTAGGAATGTGTAGTTGCAGGGGGTCCACCGGAACCAGCTAAATTTTGAAAGTGGTCTGTGCACAAAAAGTTTGGGAACCTCTGTAAATATATTGATTGATAACAAACAAGCAAGTCTTTCTTTTTTATCATTTTGGCGTATCTTTGGCATATCTATAGATAAGTTCGTACACAAAAAATACATTACAAGGGACAATTTGTATTTGTTGTGTGTCTGGGTGTTATTATCTATTTAAGTATGCATTTAGAAATATTTAAGTATGTTTATCAGTCTCTGACGCCCATATTACAAGCTCTGCTTAGTTTGGGGTCAGATGATGTTGGTGTGAATTGTCCCAGATATTTATTTATTTATTGAGTAAAGTAAAATTACAGGTTAGCTTTTTTTGTATGAGATTACGGGACAGTGCCTCATGTGAATAGTAAAAGGTTGATGGGTTAGCTCCATCTCATGGTAGGGTTATATAAAATGGAAACTGAATAAGCAAACACAGTGATTAATGAGAGACGTCTGTGTGTCTGAATCTGAAGTGGGTTAAAATTACCTAACCTGTTTCTCAAGCCTGGGGCTTCGTTCTTCTCCCTTAAATAATACCTACTTGTACGTTGAATAGTGCGTAACTTTTTGAACATCAAAACACAACAGAACAGTAATTGAATTTTCTTTTTACTGTTATTTGGATACTAGCTTTTCGACGGCGGCTTCGCCCGCTTGGTCAATTTACATAAACATAACATAATATAACATATTATTATCATCACGACTTTATCCCAAACGGGTTAGTCAGAGGCAAGTGACTGTTGCCGTCATGGTGAACGGAACACTCAGAAGCCCACTTTTCACCAATGGTAAAACCAACGTGGTAGGTGGTGAGCCTTCCGCCGCTATCCAGGTTGATTTGATTTTTTTAGTTAGTCGAAAATTCAACAATGAACACAAAGATTATGGTTCTGGTCAGATTTGAACTCGGGACCACATGATCCGCGATCCGAGTTAGAGTGCTTAACCACTAGGCCACAGCGCTCTCTACATAACATTATATAAAATCTTTATAAATTGTAGCCTATGTGTTATTCTGATGTACATAAGCTATATTACTGTAAAGTTTCATCTAAATCCGTTCAGTAGTTTTTGCATTAAAGAGTAACAAACATACACACACACATACATACATCCTCACAAACTTTCGTAATAGTAATATTAGTAAGATTGTAAAAAAATATTGAAGTTGAGGCCATGGTCTCCGAGATAGTTCATAAGCCGACAAGCGGGGAGAGTTTTGAAGGCGTAATGGAACAGGATGCATGATATCCAATACAACGCGTGAGTTCTGGTTAAAAAATAATGTTTCTAACACAGTTTACATTTCAAACCGTAGATTACCTTCTCAGAATTAGCCAATGGCAAATATTGGTGATGGTGAAACTGGTTGGTACTAATCTCAATTAAGGTTGTTGATGAAATTATTAATATCTACTCGTGCCACGAGCACGTTAATAGCACTTTTGCGAATTCAGGTTTAAGACCATGTGGAGCTTAGGAAATTTCTGACTTAAGTTTTTCAATTATACTTTTTACCATTGGCGGACCCAGGATTTTGGTTAGGGGTTACCCCCAATTCCTATTTAAAATGTATTGAGTTGGAATAAGTAATGAAAATTGTATTGTGGGAAAGATAGTGTAGTACTTGACGACACGATTGGCGTAGTGCGCTGTAGCACGGTTTCTCGCCTCGATTTCCGTAGTGGCCCGGGTTTGATTCCCGGTCGGGTCAATTCAGGAAACGATCTTTTCTGTATTGACTCGGGTCTGGGTGTGCTGGGAGACGCCCCTGGCTTAATTCCTAGTCTGGTACCTCGTAATACAGGTATATATCCCTACTTCGAGACCATGACAAGTGGTGTGTTGTCTGGCGCATACTTACTCGTACTTACTACGAATATTGGATAATATTAAATATAATTAAAGATTCGTTCTGGGTGACTAACCCCTCCTCCCCTGGATCCACTAACTGCTCTTTACTATGATTGTAAAGGAGGGGAGAGGAAATAATGTGGACTGTAGTTAGTAAGTGCAAAGTAAAGCGTGTATTGATAAAATATAATAAAAAACAGGAAATAATAAAATAATCAACTATACAAACCAAGACGTAAAACAGAACAGCAAATATGACAGGACTTATGTCAAGAACAGAAAAAGATTCACATTAATAAAGGTACAAAAACTACAGGAAAGTATTTAGTCGGTAACAATGATCATATGGTTTTAGGTTAGTACGCTTCTCAAAATCATACCTATAATTTCGAGGTGGTATTGGTAGTATGTTTTTCGATTAGATACTTGTCTATCAGAACCTGTTCTGGTTGTAATAGGATAGGATTTAAATATGATTATTTTCGTAACAACTAACTTTTTTAGCCGTAACACTTCTACTACTAGTGAAGTCCTCCAAAAAAGTTTATGAAGCAGATAGTAAACTGTAGGTGGCCTGCACCTAATGATATCTTAAGAAGTTATAAGTTCCGCCTCCACCCAGCGGTTGGACATTCCTTCAATGAGACCTTAGTCATAGTGGTGGTTTAATGCAGTCTCTTATGCTTAAATATATTTATCTAATTCTATTATTTTGAGTACTACATTCCCTGGATTCTGGTGAGAAATATACGAAAATAGTGGAGTTAAATTGCGAATTCCAAGACAATTTAGTTTTCTTGCGGAATTTCCTGCAAGCAATTCAGGAAGGCAGCGACGCCCTAGTTAATTTCGTCTTGAGACAATTCTTGGCTGTAAACTATAAACACAGATCAGCTTTGTATGTACACGAGCAGACTTAAGACCTGTTCAGACCTGAGCGGTATTCGCTGCGACTGTGGGTAGCGGTACATTTTGCCGCGGAATTTGATACTGACTACTATATACCTGAGCGAAACCCGCGCGGTATTGTACCGCTACCCACAGCGGCAGCGAATACCGCTTAGGTTGGAACAGGCCTTAAAGTGCGTACTAAAATTCTTTGGTAGTTAATGATTAAATTTGTGTTTTTTAAATTGATTAAACTGTTTTTTAAACCAAATAAGGTTACTTCTGAGTTTGTTGCAGATTTTTATTCATCAAAGACATCTTAAGACAGAATGAATAGATATTTTTTAATACAGCATTAAAAAGTTTCATAAGTAAAACACTTTATTTGACGAAAATCGATATTGTCATTTTGTGCAATGGTAATCTGACACTAAGTAAAGTCTGTAAATGCTGAGTCTACTTTTATACTGCAGAAAAGGTGTCTACGAATCATTCACAATATTATACAATGTGAAACATTGCGAGTCGTATTGAGGGACGGAATTTTTTTAACTTTGACGTGTATTTATATATTAGAAATCTGTGTATTTGTAAAAGGACATGGACAATACTTTGATAGGAAAAGTATCACAAATAATAATTTACGGTCTCAATATAAGCATGACATATTTGGGCTCAATCATCAAGTATATCTATGGGAAGAGTACTTTTATAATGGGTATCAGGATCTTTAATAAGTTACCAAATTTTATTAAAGCTTTGGACGGTCCAGAATTCAATTCAAAAAGACTTATTGACAAAATGTTTTTATAATTTAAAAGAATTTTATGATTTCACGTAATTGTTAATATTATTAATTTGTTATTTTACCAATCTATATTGTACGTCCGCAATGGGCAAACTGTTGATTCGAATATCTATGTAACAACAATATAACACAGTTCTGACAATAAATTATTATCTTATCTTATCTTATCTAAGATCAACTGACTCAAAGTTAGTAGAGGTTAGAGATATGGAATGATAGGGAAGATGTGGAATATCCAAGATATGGAATGATCTTCCTGCGTCGGTATTTCCAAAGGAATATGATATCGGAGCCTTCAAGAAGAGAGCGTATTCCCATTTAAAACGCAAGCAACGCATCAGTGACACCTCTGGTGTTGCTGTTGTCCATGGGCGGAGGTGATAACTTTCCATCAGGGGACCTTCCTGCTCGTTTGCTCCCTATTAAAAATAGTTTAATAAAAAAAGGTTTCTATGAAGACAATGATGTGTTTATACTTATTATGTGCATAGCTAACTCAAACGCAGTACAAACACCAACGTTCATCGCATGAGTAGTTTTTCGGTGTAGGAATCAACACCACATCACCCACCGCAAAAGGTCCGCCACCGTCATTGCGCCAGCGGTTTTTTTTTTTAGAAACACAGAGCATTCACAATTACAAACTTGCTGAGTTCAATGATAAGTATAATATTACTCAATTCAGATCAAGATTACACGTTACATTAAAAAAAGTGATAAATAAAGTACATACGAGTAGGTATATCACTATGGCGTCAGGTCGTTGGGCAACGAGAAAAAGTGGGTCTTTCATATAAAGTGTAAGATCATTGTGCAAATTGTGAGCGAGTATATGCCGTAATACTATTACTTACTAAACATGGTAATTAATGTAAATGATAGGCCGATGCAAACCATTTAAACTGGGTTTGCTTATTATTTTATTGTTTTATTATGTCCGTTAGGCTGAATATCTTTAGGCAAATTGTGTTCTGTTTGAATCTTAAATAAAAAAGAGAGAGAAGAGCAGATAAATAATAAAATAGAAAGGAATAATCAATTAGAATCATGAACCTAGACATTAAATTACAAGGATTATGCGTGAGCCCATTATCACAGAGTAGGAATATTATTTGTATTCTCATTATTCAGTAGACACATAAGTGAGTGATAGATAGATATGTAAGTGAACCCTGACCTGGGTGCAATTCCCAAAGAAAGGTTTGTTTTAAATTTTCAACACCTATCCCAGAAACATCCCGCATTTTGCAAGCGTGGTAACATTTTCCATTGCAATATTGGCCATTTATGTTCGGAAGATTCCAAGAAATTACCGACAGGTGTAGAGAGGCGATTCATTTGCTGCGGTCCTTCGATCAAATTCCTTTCCGATTATCTTACTAATGTCAAAGGTAGCTTGCATTAGTCTGTGCATCGACCTCTGTTGCCCAAGTCCCCATTACCATGATAACAATCTTTAGGGTCAACGTTATGTTAGCAGTAAGCACACAGATTTACATAGTTAACTTTCTATTCTAACACGTTCATAACTTGACGCTCGTTATGTTATGCCATTTTGTTTTATTTTGACAGTTGGAATCGAGGTGCGGAAAGAAAACAATGATATGCGTCCGCGATTATAAGAACGCCACCTTCGACGATCCTCTTTGAACAACATGACACTGTCAAATCCCAATACATTTTTTCTACGCGAACGATAATGTAAATTTAAAGTGGCAACTCGTGGTAGACGTACTGAGGACGGCGCCAAGGGCAATCTGCTACTATCGTTTCTACATGTCAAATTTAAAATGTATGCTGTTGACATCCTCATCACTTTGATTGTACAAGTGCTAATGTAATTTTCATAAATTTCAAAATTAGACACGTGGAAACGATAGTGTGTTGTTCTTGGCTAACAGGCACAGGTTATTTTAATTTGAATATGCTTATTTGTAAATCGCACTTTTTGACTGCTCCCAAGTGATAATGATTCAGGTGTGGACCTTCACTCTGATTGTTATTAATTATTCTGTTGTTTGTAACGAAAAATTAAACGAAAATTATTAAAAGTTAAGGATAAATGCTAAAAGCTAAATTTGAATGTACTATAATTATGTAAATCGAAAATAAATGTTATCCATAAAAATAATGCAGTAAAATGTTGTTATTATTTTATTTCCTTATATTTAAATCATTACGGGTTGTGCTAGTTATTTAACAGAGCGCCACTTCCCTAGCATTAATTATGGTTTGATAATTAACCACCTTGCACCAAGGTAAAGCTTGTCTAATCTGCAATGACGCGCCCCTCAACCGCATTCACACACGAATATAAATTCAACAACAATATAATTATATATTCTAATGCACTTATACAAATGCTTGGGTGTACAAGTAACAAGTTGTCAATGTAAGTTTTTTCAAAGTATCTAACTGTTTTAAACATCTTAAAGGCGCCTAAAGTTACACATGCCTTCGTTTCACGAAAATGAAACAACTCTTTTATCAGAAGTCTGCAAAAAATTGTTAATCGCACTGTGATTATTTTGACAACAACTGTTTACATTGACCCTAAGCAAAAAACGTGCATCATAGTCAGTCACATAATTTTAAGTGGAAATTAGAGGATCATGACTTGATGCGGTTTTGGTCGCAGCAGCTCCCAATGCCACACCACAGCAGCTATGGATTTGACAGCTCGTGGTCTAGTGGTCAAGCACTCCAACTCGGATCGCGGATCTTGTTCTCCCGAGTTCAAATCTGGCCAGAACCGAAGTCTTTGCGTTAGTTGTTAAATATCCGACTAACTCTCCGGTGACGGAGAACATCGATAACAAACCAAATCAACCCGAATCGGCGGAAGGTTCCGCCTACCACGTTGGGTTCTAATACCATTGGTGAAAAGTGAGCTTCTGAGTGTTTCGTTCAGCATAACGGCACAGTCACTTGCCTCTGACTACTCCGCTTGGGATGAAGTCGTGATGGTATGTTGTTCTCGCCGTCTACCACGAGTTGCCACTTTAAATTGTTATCGTTCGAGTAAAAAAATTGTATTAGGATGACACATGATATGACATGACAATGTCAAATCCCAATACATTTTTTTACGCGAACGATAATTTAAATTTAAATTGGTAACTCGTGGTAGACGTACAGAAGTTAAACAACGTCAGATAGCGACCTCTAGATATATTCTTTTATCGAAAAGTGGGTATAGACTAGCCCTCTAATTCATAAAAACTTAAACAGTGCTTCAAGACAACTTTATCATAGGGAAAGCAGTCTTATAAGGCTGTTTTATCTCTTATGAATAAGGGGGTAGAACTTTAGGTAGATCATTATTTTAACGAATAATGATATCAGGCAATTGCTGAGTTTTCAAAAAAAAAATCATGTAATGTAACGTTTGCTTGTAGTATAATTTATTCAAATAATGTACAGAAATCAAAACAAACGTTAAAGAAACACATTGTAATCAGATAAATATTTGTTCTGGATTTGCACTTTACCTACAAATATCGGGTTTTCGGGTTAGTTCTCATTGCACTGCACTATGAAGCCGTTTGCTAGTTGAAATTGACTCCCCATTTGTATCGAAATCGCAATTTCTCTTAGCCACTCTGCGATGGGATACCAATATTACAAATATCCGTATATCACATGGCGTTAAGTAAGTGAATCACAACCCGTTCTGGCCACTCCACTACCCTAGAAAACGCAGGAAATGTATCAAACTGGTTTCATAAAGAGAGGTTGCGTCACCGCTTACCGAGTTTGTGATTCTGCTAGTCGGTCACCTGCAGATGTCTACGAGAATGTGGCCGCCTCGTGACGTAACTGATAAATAGCAATTAGATAGATTCTTTTATGACAATAACAAACTATTATCGGTCTTTAAGTTCTTTAATAGTCGTCTCTTTAATAAATATCTCGTATATACAACCTGCAAGATCATCTGACCCCAAACTGCAGAGCTTGTAATATGGATGTTAGAGACTGGTTTTAGTAGTTTCCGAAAGCCTGTCTTTAGTGCTCACCTGTTATGAGAAGCCTCGTCCGAATTTTCACCTTCCTACATCCCATTTAAGTCCTTTCAACCGTCAACCACCCCTTCAATGTACATTTAGATAAGGGTCGAGTTTTTAAGCAGCTCTAAGAAGGCATCCGTGAGAGCCTCTTTATGTTGCAAAACATGGACGCGGACTGGTAAAAGGAAAACTCAGATGCCCGCTTTTGGCCAAGCGTATAAGAATCCAACGTGGGTAACGAGCTTTCCAACGTTATCCGTGTTTATTCGGTTATAATCGTTGTTTCTATCACCGGAGATCGTTTTACGTCATGTAATAATAAACACAAAGATTAGAGGCTACGACGCTCTTGGAAATTGAATCGAATGCAGTAGGCAGTTTTACATGAAATAACCCTTATCTAAATGTTTGCTCAATAAACGCAAGAACATAACATCCGACAATCCATATTAATTCTACCAGACTAACAAACCACAAAAGCTTATGAGCGACCCCTTGTTCACCAAATATTACACAAACAAGATTCGAATAGCAGACCTCTCTAAATCATGCGTAGTATTTGTGCCACTGATGTCCTGCGTCCAATAAATCCTCAGCGTGTATTTTATTACCATCAGATACGACGTGGCGAAGTCCTTGACACCCTGCAAATTACATAAGCCATTTGGAAGCGGTGATTCATACCCTTTGTAGCCGTAAGTACAGTTTAGATCAGCTTGAGCGTCACACTGGAGACATTAACAGTATGCCTACAATGAGTTCGGTCCGTTAACTGCGACAGTTGACTTCAAAATTTTGAATGCCATGTTTGGTTCCATTTCATATCACTAGGGGCGCTGTACCGAAATCCATATAAAAAGTTTGACGAAGTCATTATTGTATACTCTCTGTAGACATAGGTACTGAGCTTCCATTGTTATCAACTAAATAAATTTCTCACCTATTGCGGCGACAGTTGTGGGTTCGGCTCCTCGACCAAGGTCAACCACTCTGTTCTGCGTAAGTCTGGGTGTTATCTGAACTAATTCCATTAAGAGAAAAGATTTGATTTTTTGTCTGTTTGCAATGAATGGAAACTCAAAAATTACTAAACTTATTCAAAAAATTCTCTCACCAATGTAAAGCTACGTTTTCAATTCATATGTTTCATTTTTATTTTTAGGCTATATTTTAACGGGAGAAATACTTCACGCGGGCGAAGCCGCTCGCAAAAAGCTAGTTTGAAAAAAACGTTTTCAAATATAATGTATTTAGAAATATGAAGAAAGTATGTTCATTAGTGTCTACCACAGTATTAGCTCTGCTTGAGTTGTACACGATCTTGGTGTAAAATCTCCACAATATTTATTTAACTACGAGCTGCCTCAACAGACTTCGTTCTGTCAAATGTTTGACAGATGGTGTCCCCATTAACATAATTATCTCGCCCGCTTTTCTCCAACTTGATTCACATTTACTATTATTTTTCAGATCAGTAGTTTCGGAGCCTATTCAATGCAAACAAACAATCAAATTTCCTCTTTATGACATTAGTATAGACTAAAAAAAAAAAAAATTTTTTTTTTATTTTTTATTGCATAAAGAAAAGTACAATTGACGGAATTAATGCCTAATGGCATGGCTCTACCAGTCAACCAATGGACGAAGCAGAAATCGTGTTGGCGGCGTTTTGTAAAAACATAGATTGGTGAACCGGAATATGCTCAACCAGAATAAAATGTATTGTTATTACAAATAACCCATAATAATAATAGTTATTTATATTATAACCTAATTTATTGAGTAATAATTTGACGTTTAATAAAACGTGAAATTATTCCTCAATCCGTAGTTGATTGTACCTAAACTTCGCTTCGCTTTTGTAAGTATTTGTCTATCTTGACGCCCCTTTAGACCTTAGCAAATTAGGCTATTTTAGCCTAGACTAACGTAATCCACACAATTGAAAGTGGCATGCCTATATCTATAAATATCTGAGAGAACTAAGATCAAGATTTTTTGACCCCAGGGTACAACCTCTGTTAACAGCGAATTGAAAAGTCTAAATACATAGAACATTTACAAATGTTTATCCTGGGTGGGGAACACGCACCCTTCACCGCTAAGGGTAGGCCTTATCACGTAGGTACTCGTATTATGTACTAGACTATGCTTAACAGTTTAAATAATCCTTCAATTGATCAATATGTAGATAAAAAAGACAGTACCATGTCTGCACTCTGCACTCCCAATGGAATAATAGCAGTGATGCACACCTATTATAATAAGGATTTTGAAGAAAATAATTTCCTCAGTACTTGAAGATACTGTTCAGAAGAAACATAGCAATTATGCAAACCACCAAGGCTATGCATTGTTTTAACACGCGAGAATTTTGCGGACAAGCGGAGGGAATCTTGATAACGAACTAAAAATCCCTTGACATTATAAATATCGTTGTTTACAAATTGCCTTATCTTGGAGGATGATAAAGAAATGGCGGTAATCTCAATTCAATCCCTCGAGAGAGCAACTGTACTAATTCAGTAACTTGGCAGCTTGATTATGACCTAACTATTAAACTAGTACTACTTAATTCGATATATACGAAAATTTTTTAAGTAGTAGGTAGTTTTATGAGAACATCGTGAATTTGGGGTTCAACATTCCAAATCAGAGCCCGTTTGATTTGTGGCAAGAAAAACTAATTTGCGTTTGATGACTAGCTAATTCTACTAAGCAGTGATGTAACCTCTTGTACTATAATTTAGTTAGACAGATACAAACATAAACTATATTTGTTTGATAATTCAACACACCTGTTCTTAAACTAAAAATACTTTAACAAATACTTAAACATAAATTACTATCGTTAAAAAAAAACTAAATATTAACATACGCCCTACATAATGTACATTTCGGAAACAATTTGGTCCAGTTTAACCCCACTAAGACACAAGATTGCGGGTTTACCTCTAAGAAAACTCCATTCACTGTAGCTCCTCAGTTCCAGAACACTACCCTTACCTTAACAAATAAATAAATAAATAAATAAATAATAATAAACAGGGCGAAGCAGTACTTCACTTCTAGGCAAAAACTGCTGCTGTATAAAGCAGCAGTCTTTGCCTAGAAGTAAGACCACACGTGAAATACTGTTGTCACCTTTGGGCAGGAGCGCCTGGATATCAACTCAGTCCTTTTGACTCAGTCCAGAGGCGTGCGACCCGGATTGTCGACGAGCCCAAACTGACGAGCGGTTTAGAGCCGTTAAGTCTGAGGAGAGACTTCGCCTCCCTATGCGTGTTCTACCGCTTGTACAAAGTTTTGTTCTGAAGAACTGTTCGATATGATGCCCACGGGTACTTTTTACCACCGCACCGCTCGCCACCGACAGGGCGTTCGTCCTCACACTCTGAATCCGCAATGGTCTCGTACAGTTCGGTTTCAGAGATGTTTCCTTCCAAGGACGCTTAAATTGTGGAATGAACTCCCGGTCGAGGTTTTCCCGATGAGTTATAGTATGGAGTTCTTCAAGAGGGGTTTGAAAAGGTTTTTGCAGGGTCGACAACGCGCGAGTGATACCCCTGGTGTTGCACGTGTCCATAGGCTGCGGTAACCGCTTACCATCAGGTGGTCCGCATGCTTGATTGTCACCGAAAAAAAAAGAATCTACAAAATGAAAAAAATATAAATCATAATAATAAGTACTTAAACGGAATTGTCCACCACCTCGTTTTCAAGGATGCTCAATTACTTCTATGATGTAACTAGATGTTTAATACATTTAGCCAAATTTTATGCATTCAGCGAAGTGTTGGCTTCTGCGGGTTTCAATCGCAATGATGGTAACAGAGATGCATTTGACTTCCCTGATCGTGAAGGAAATACAAGAAGTTTCATTGAAATAATAATACTAACAAAATGTAAGTTACATTAAGTTATAATATTTTCCCAAATCAAGTGCAAATGGAACAAACACTAATTAATTATAAACTTAATGTGAGTCATATACATACTTCGTATAGTCTAGGCTAAGCCTGTTCCTTAATTAAACTGATTGCAGCAACTAAGGCAGCTTAAAAGCCATGTTTAAACCAACGAAATTCTCATTAAATCCGGGCCAGTGGTTTTGGCGCCATGCCCAGACAAAACAACGAACATGAAATCTAGCAATTAAACTTAATAGAGACGAATAGTAAAAACCGAACCGTTTACATTCAGGGAAATAAAAAGTAATATTCATTGGCTCATAAATTTCACCACTGCAAAGGTATCAGGTATAAGGAAAATTCATGGGTATTGGGTTAATTCCAACACTTGGTAAATGTGGGTCGGTAATCACAAACCCTGGCTATGTTCCACAGCATCCGAAATCACATTTTGCTGGGACTTAAATTGTTCTGAGTGCAAAAGAAGTTCATAGGTAGAGCTGATTGACTAAGAAATAATTTCAGAGCGCGAGAAATGAGCCGTGAAATTGCACGATAATAATCGAGTATCAATATCAACCAGTATTATCGTTGCAAAAATTGATAATGATGCAATAATATTGCTGAAGTATACTGGTTTCTCAGGAAAGCGGCCACGGAGAGGTCATCTTGATAATCCTGCTCGCTCCTTGACCGTATAAATTTTATAGTCTTCGTAAACGAAATTAAACAAGACCTTTTTTTGCATAATGTAATTGTGAACGGCAGTTTTAAATATCGGTCGTTTATAATACTTTACGATTTTGCTGTTAAAGAGTTACAGTAAGCAGTAGCCACATACAAAAGGCAATATTTACCATTACTTATGCTAGTTTTAGATCTATTTCTCTGATTGATACTGCTGTTTAGTGATAACAATAACTAAAATTACATTTGACTTTGAGTGTTCATGTGATGTGTTGTGCGATAAAGAAATCCCTCAGTTGAAATTTTGTAACAAGAAGCTAAGCTGATCTACTTTAGCCAATGTTGTCATTCATCGTGAATAATTATTGCTTTTGCTCGCCACTGTTTTTGTGCTTCACTTTGATCACTGACATTTGCACAGATTATTGAGAGGACAGAATGTAATCATTAAACTAACAATACTTTCATTTTATGTACAAAAACTAAGCAAATCAGATGTCCAACACGATTTATATTTTCATTGGTTGAAAAACAAAACAAGGGGACAAGGTTCTTAGGGAAGGATAAACAGATTTTCAGCCCGGAAAAGTTGAAGCTATAAATCTGGTTCCAGATATTTGTCAGTCCAAAAATTGTTGGGACACTAGCGTAAATAAAACTGAGCAAAGTATAAAATTCCGTAAATCAAAAAGTAAAAGTTGTCTGGGTCGTCATTCGCTTAAATTGTGTTTTCAAATAAAAATAAGTCATCATGTCTTGCTTTTTGTACAGTCAAAAGCATAGTATCTATCTTTTTCCAAGGCTTCAAGAATATCTGAACATAAAAAAAAAGCCACAACTATTTACACAAGAGTTCGTTCAGACTCTTTTCTTACTTGTATAGATGTTAGCGGCACATGTTTTGCTCAGATTTTTTTAGAGCCTTTAAAACGTACAGATATTTATGCTTTTGACTGTACCTTGCAAAGCGAAGGCTTCGTAGAACAAACCTAGAGCAAGGCTAAAGTTACCAAGTAAAAACCCTTCGTAAGGCATTGTTTTGGTTTTTTCCGAGCCAATAAAAACTTCCCAGAATGCCAGCCTAGCCAGTTACCGCGAGTTTTGGCAACTTAGTTTTTGTAACAAACAAACTGGGGTCCTAAATCCAACAAGGGTCATTCTAATACCAACGCACCGCTTTTCAAATTTGATTCATTTTGTTTTACAACTGACGTTTTGTGTATGTTGAAAAGCTTTTCTAGATTTTTTGATTTAATAATATACTTAAAAAAAACAAAAAAGCGCCAGACAACTACATAACACACCTCTTGTCATGGTCTCGAAGTAGGGATAAATATTCCTGTGTAACGAGGCAGAAGACAAGGACTTAAGCTAGGGAGTCTCCCAGCACACCTAGACCCAAGCTTATTTAGAAAAGATCGTTTCCTGAATTGACCTGACCGGGGATCGAACCCGGGGCACTACGGAATTCAAGGCGAGAAACCGTGCTACAACACACTACGCCAATCGTGTCGTCAAAACTTACGTCTGATACAACTATTAAATTATTTTTGATTCTAGTTCAGATTTTTCAGATTTGATATATTTATTTCATTCATTCAGCTGTCTCATCTAGAGCTTAGCTATTTGTTAAATTGTAAACGTTAAACATAGTGACCATGAACATTATTTCGGATCAACAAAAAGAAAGAATATTGACTTAGACAATATTCACTATCAAAACAGTCGTTAGGAGAATAGTTGAACAACCTGGGTTACGATTATCGTCATCGTTCGCAGGCATAAGACGTCCAACGCTGAACATGAGTCAGATATTCTGACAACCCCATAGTTTCCTTTGATAGCAAAGTTGAAATAGGTCCTTCAATGGCAAATATAGCGTCAACACCCGACACAGATGCACCATCTGATGATCTAGATTCATTGCTAGAGATAGCAATTAAGAAAATTGGTGTCGAATATTTATGGCACACTGGGGCATAGCATCGTGGGGCCAAATGGGAAAGAGGCAGTTGGCGTGTTGTGTTCAATAATGATGATAAGGAACATCATCATGGAAGTTGATCCATTTAATCATTTGTAATTTGGAAGTATTTACGTAGTTACTCGTACTTTGACGGTTGTCTTGATGCTTAACCTATGTTGCCTATTTCGGATGAGCAAGCATTGCCCCTGACTGAACAACTTCGACGGATATCATAAGTTATATATTTTGTATGAGCAAGAATCGCCCTGACTAAACAGCCAAACGAAAGAGAACCTGCAGAAAGTCATTGGAGCACAACATCAATCATTCCGCTAAAATTGTATAATGTTGCCGAAATCATCTCGTCGCAAACGGCAGTGAGCACCAGTTTACTTTCACTAACGTATTTTTTTTCTTTGCAGCGTTGCGGTGTTGCATCGAAGCAGTTCAGTGGTCCAACTCGCAGTGATTCGGTGTGCTAAGTGTAGTGCTGTGACTGTTTGTTTAGGGACGCAAAGCTCGGATAGCTCGCTGAAAATGGTAAGTTCCGAATTCTTGTATTTTTAAAGTTATGGCAAAGACGCAATTCGGACATTTTATGATGTGTTTTGTTTGTTTAATGTTCCGATATAGGGAGTGTCTATCTTGGTTCTCAACGAAGAACACGTTGGGTTCATATATGCTCAGTGAAGTACGGACTTTCGATGTTAGTATTCTTACAACATCATGAAGAGTTCAATGTTTCTAGAACTACCTAATCTATTATTCGGAGACGCCCCCGGCTTGATTACTTGTCTGGTAGCTTGTAACACAGGGATATTTATTCCTACTTCGAGACCATGACAAGTGGAGTGTTGTCTAGCGCATATTTATTTATTCATTTCTTATTCTGTTTACTATAACGGCGCAGGTCAACTTGCCTCAAATTTAGGGTAGTCGTGAGCTCATGGCTATGGAAATTCACAACCTAAGTAGTGAATTATTCATATACTGCAGATTTGATTGAGCAATTGAATCTTAGTGAGCGATTATTAATTAAACTAAATACTGTATCTAAACTGGAGCCTTATAAGTTAGCCTTATTTTATAAGTCTTTGAAATCAATATTCTTAATTTTTAATATTTTAATTTAATTTGCGTTACTGGTAGAATAATAAGTATACCTACTGCGTTGCGTGCGTTGTAGCGTATGTGCGAATAAGCCGAATAGCAGTGTGAATAATAGGACATAAATTAACACCTTATTTATAGTTGGTATTTACGTACGTTTACACCATAGCTACCTAGCTAATTACCACAGCTTCTGGCGTTAGAAATAATACCTAGTCAGCTTTAAAAATAACTATAACATCAAGTTGTTTTTAACAGTTAAGCAAATCCAACCAAATCAAATACGAATCTTAGTTTACATTTTGTTCTATTTTTTTAAGTTTACTTTGAGTATTTCTGCTAGATTTCCTTATTTGCATTTATATTTCTGTTTAACTTAATATCACTATTACCTATAGTGCTAACCTGTGTATTGTGATAATACGCAGGTTAGTTAACAGCGAAAATAAGGCTACAGTTTAAATACAATACTCAGTTAACTTATCTAGTAACTATACGGTCTAATATGTTTGGTTGAGAATAAATATCGTAATCGCTTGCATAAAAACAGTGAAAATAATAATTGTTTCTCAGAGTTCATAATTAATACCGCAACCATAGAATAATAACGTATAGAAGGATAGTCTTCATACAACCGCCCCGTCAAAAATGAAGCACTACACCGATCCAAACATGCGTGACCATTACTTGCTTACGTGCGGCGCGCTTTGACATTGAACATTGCGGAGCTGTAATGAAGACTGCAAAGCGGTCCGTTTGAAGCCGTTTATGGCTCCAATTAAGGTGCTTTTAAATGGGCGCGCGGACTTGGTTTCTGTAATTATTCTAAGACCGCAACTTTAAAACCCACATGTATCTGCAACATAACGTTTGTAATAAATAAATTGAGAGTGACATTTTTGAAAGTTATAGGTACCTACGCGAGAAAATTATTTACAATTCCATATAAAGTATTGATACACCAACAAACTGTGAAGTTTCGTTTTTCCTACGTTCTGGGCTTGACTCCTGACTCCAATCTTACAATATCACTTCAATTTTTCAGTTTGATAGATTACAAATTTTATTAGAATGTATGGCATTGACACCAAACGTGTTTTAATTTTCGGCTATAATTTGCTCGACAGGTGCAAATGATATTATGAAATTATAGGTTACTTGTTCTTGTTTAGTTTTTCGGTATGTCTGTTAATTTATAATACATAATATTTGCATTTGAAAAAAAATCTTGCTCTTGCAAAGGTTGTTGTTTTAAATTGAACGTTCCTACCTATGTCATTTTTCATTCTGACTTCGGAGGCTATTTCAGCAAGTTTTATTAAGAATATTCTTGTTTTAAACCTCTCTCATTTATCTGATTTGCACATATTGTTTTATGAAATCACTGCCAGTGACTTTTTGACGAATTTATTGCAGAAACATGCCAAAAAAACCGTTTTAATCAAATACGCATTGTTAAAAAGCAAAGAACCACGCAAAGTCTTAGTACCAAACTATGGATCCCTAAAAAGGTAAAAGTTTTTGATTAATGAAAAGGTGCTTGATCAGACTTATCCTGACACAGTATTTATAATTTGGCTTGAAATTTCTTAGCTTTTTGGAGTTTGAGGCACTTCCAACAATCTCCAAGAGAGCAGATGTGGCTCATTAGCAATTAACTCAATAATTTCTACCGCCAAGTAGATTCCTTTCGTCCTGTTTCATAGGTTAGCGAGGAAATTCTCCTAATCGTTTATTATCCTAACTTCGCTCAACCTGAACAGATATTTTGAAAACGTACTTCTTAGTTATAGCTTCGGTTTTTTTAACTCACTATGAGTTGAGTTTTGTAGCAAAAGGAACATTGTGTTATATTATCATAAGCTTACCCTTTCAAATTGTGAAATTGAGACGCACTCGTCTCGGCTCGTCTTGATATAAGTTTTAGTGAAACTATTCGTGTTTCAAAAAATTTAGACAATCTCCTATACTTACTAATATTGATAAGATTCGGTTGTTTGGAGTCCAAATGTTAGGAGTTATTTACTATCTCTTATTTCCATCTAGTCTGAGAAGAAAAACAAGGAGAAAGAAGTTTAAAGTCTACATTAAGGATATTCATTTACTAGATAATATTTTATACTGTACTGTGGTGGTTCGACACTACAATTGTTTTGTGAGTCATTTTCTGAGTGGCAACTAACGCCGATTGCTTAATTGAGTGGCATCGGCTTTCGTTCTCGTCAGGTATGTAAATGACAGGCGACAGGATTGGAATTTGAGGATTCGAATAACTTTGTGAGAAATAGTGTTGTATTCGTTCACTTGGCAGCTGCAGATTTTTTGTTGGGCCATTTCCTTGACCATTTTCAAGGTTAAGTATTTATATTTATATGTTTAAATAGGTATTACTCTTCAAATCCTTATCTATTGTTGACAGAAAAATACATATTTTTAATACTCTTGTCTTTTTGATGCAGTGGTCAGTTTATATTAGCATTAGATTTACTTACATTTATTCACACAAACATTGGGAAGACAATATACCTACACGACGTAACACATTCAGTCGATAGAGCTAAGATAGAAGTTGTAACTCGATTGAACTTGTGCAACTAAGATTCGGGGTTTTTCAGCATATAATAAGATAATATATTGTCAACAATGCATTACTATTACTGATAATACTTAAAAACAAAAACGTAAGTTTCTCTTTCGAAGAAAGAAAACATGTAACAGAATTACAGCATACGAAATTCGATCATAATATTACTAATAATTACCTATTAGTAAAAAACGTGAAATATACTAGGTATTTTTAGTTCATAACACGAAATGATCTGTAAAACGAGCGGCACTAAACAATTAGAAGATATTATCCAATCTGAATACTAAATAGTTAATTATTTATAAAAAGTGATCTCGACTTAACCTCTCAACACGAAACACTATTGAGTCAGTAGAATAATTACATAAACGTCTTTACGGCATTCTACGGAATTTCTACAATAGCAATATTGTACAGTCACTCCCAACAGTGTGGACGTATCATATCTTGCGTAGTATGTTAGTTCTATGCGATGAAAGCTCAACTTACGCCAGCAGTGTAGCGTTAAGTAGGGGACGACTGTACGCTTGCAAATATCTCGCGACATGCGTTACGAAATATTCAATCAACTTGCCTTTTCAATATTAATGCCTTCTATTCTGGTCTGAAGTGTGTTTGCATTTTTTCTATCAGTGTACTTTACTTACCTTTTGTGAAAAAATCTGTAGCATACTCAAGATATGGTATTTCAACAAACTTATAATGCTACACTAACACCTGAAAAATTCAGATTTTGTATTATTTTTGTAATACAAACATGTATAAATAATATATATTTAGATTTAGTTTTTTTACATCCTCCGGCTGCAGCTTCCGTAATTCCCTTTATTTTGATCTTACATCTATTTATTTATACTTTTACTATTTATGCTTCTATTATGTACTTATTGTGACATGTCACTTATCTAAGTCAAAGACTACGAGTGGAATAGAGATGTCAGGAACGGGCCATGTACCTACCTAATCTTAATTATTCTAAAATAGGGTAGTTAAAGAAGCGTAGCAAGTATCAGGTATACATAGATTTCTGCAGTTTTTTTGTACTTACCTTCTTGTCCATTCTAGAGGACCTGTAGGTTTTTTGAAGGGTTATAAAAAAGCTAGTAATGCGAAGTACATTATGAGATTTTGTTTGTCTAATGAAATCTTATTTTTAATGTCAATCTAAGCTCTAGTTTCTATAATATTATGGAAAAAGACAAATCAACAATAACAACAGCAATTAAAGCAAGTATGTAGGTACAATATCCAATGTTGCAAGATACCTACAGCTGTTGAATGTACTTGAATATATAATATATATTAGGTTCTTTATATGCGAAGAAGTCTGTTTGCATATAGTATGTATGAACTTGTAATAAAATCTCTTCGGCTATACTATTTGTATCTGGCTGGTTTTGGTATCATTTAATGTTTAAATTTTAAAGATAAAAATTCCAAATTCAAATTAGGAATATTTGTGATTGTCATTTGTTTTTTTTTGAAAATACTTTTTCCTCAACCTAATATATATATTATATACACGCCAGACAACACACCACTTGTCATGGTCTCAAAGTAAGGATAAATATCCTTGTGTTACGAGGTACCAGACAGGGAGATAAAACAAAGAAAGGGATATAATCTAACTTTATATAAATATAATTAAATAAATATGCGCCAGACAACACACCTCTTGTCATGGTCTCGAAGTAGGGATATATTCTCCTGTGTTACGAGGTACCAGAAAAGGAATTAAGCCAGGGGCGTCTCCCAGCACACCCAGACCCGAGCCAATTTCATCGTTAGAAAAGATCGTTTTCTGAATTGACCCGACCGGGAATCGAACCCGGGATACAACGCAAGCCCAGGCTAGAAACCGCGCTATAGCACACTGCGCCAATCGTGTCGTCATGAAAAATGGTTGTAGTTTGACTATTAGTTACTTACATCACATCTAAGAATAGTTCATTATTCGCGTGTCTAAGTAGTCAAGGTCGCTGACAAAAGCTAGAAAGTAAGTAATTAAATCTAGGAGCGTGAATTATTTTTTCACTAGAGTTACACTTGGTGGTAATGGCAATTATTTTAATTTTGAATCAAGAATAAAATTCTATGACTTCTCATTTTATTATTTGACGGCACGATTGGCGTAGTGCGCTGTAAGCCCGGTCTCTCGCCTTTAATTCCGTTGTGTCCCGGGTTCGATCCCCGGTCGGGCCAATTCAGGAAACGATCTTTTCTAAATTGGCTTGGGTCTGGGTGTGCTGAAAGACGCCCCTGGCTTATTTCCTTGTCTGGTACCTCGTAACACTGGGATATATATTCCTACTTCGAGACCATGACAAGAGGTGTGTTGTCTGGCGCATATTTATTCAATTATATTTATATAAAGATAGATTAACAACAGCTATGTAGCTAGAATACATAATATGTAGCTGTACTCATCATTGATGTTGAAAGATAATATGTATTTCACTAAAACATTATGGAATGAGACAGGCATGAAAACATGTCGGCTAAAGTGTCGAACCTCGTAACTCCATGATCAAATTTTACAGGAGACACAAAAAACTTCACCTTTATGTATGGCTGCCCGGAGTAACGTGTTTATCTATTTAGCATTTTAAACTGCAAGAGCTTTACTATTGTATGCGGTCAGAAATTAATATAAAACACTCACAGAATATACAGTAATATCTATACACGCTCTAGTAACATGGCCGTTGCTAGAGCGACACAAACAGGAGCTGCGCGTCACGGAAATGAGATGCTGCGGTGGATGTGTGGAGTCTCACGCAAAGATCGCGTGCGGAACATCCACATCCACGGCAGCCTTCGTGTTCGTGACATCGCAGACAAGCTGCAGGAGTGCCGCCTTCGTTGGTATGGTCATGTCTCACGGAGATCGACAAACTACGTGGGCAACAAATGTCTGGCCATGCCACCCCCGCTAGGTACTGGTACGAGTAGAAGAGGTCGACCCAAGAAGCGGTGGCTCGACGTCGTTAAGGGTGACATGCGTGCCAACAGACTCACCACTGAGGATGCACAAGACCGCGCGAAGTGGGCCAGGACCCTGGGACCCCACACACCGGTGTGGGTTCACAACCGGGATGATGATGATGAGAAATTAGTGTAAAACAAAAATGGAGTTACGAGGTCTGACACTTTAGCCGACTTTTTATTGCTAGGTTACCTAGCTAGGAAATAATTATTAATTAATGCATTAATGCCTAACGTACTCGAACCAACGATCCCTAGTCCCTAGTGCGGAAGGCAGTCAGTATTACTTACCTTTGCACCGACAAAGCGCCAGGTTAAATATCTACGCTCCTTAAGGCGAATAAGTGACTTAAAATCCTAAGGCTGCTTTTCAGCAAGAGATGTGCATGCTACTTTGCCGTGGATGCCTTTTATATCCACCAATCACATTCATTTGCCCACAAAGCAAATCATTGGTGGAAACGACATCTACCAAGCTATGTTCTTAACACATGATACATGGATGTGTGCTGTGGAAGCGTGCTATGGATGCGTGCGGTGCATGCCTTCCCTACTGCCGGTACATCGCATAGCTTGAGCTGCGCATCTTTCCCGCACAGCTACCTAGCAGCGGCACATCTTACTCGCTTTGTTACATAGCAGAGCATCAGTGGAAATGTTCCAATAGTATCGTAGCTTAGCTTGCACATTCTCGCAGCAAAGTTGAATAGCATATGTCTGCTGGAAAAGTCGCCTAAAATTCGACAGTTCGGAATTTAACTGTCTGTCTCTCTTCATTATCTGACGGGGAAGGGAGACATATAACTTAGTTTAGTGTCGTGATTAGGTTAGCAAACAGAGTTTGCCACCATCATGTGTCGTAAAGCAGTTTCAAAACTTGCTGCCAACTTCAGGAAAGCGTTCCAGTCTGTTTGTGCGCTCATTTAATTAAACTATTGTTATTCGCTTTGAGAAATACTAGGTATAAACATTACAAACAAATTATGCAGGATGACACAATTTTACAACCACACAAAGCTGTTTTGATATTTTTTGTCTATTAAAAGTTGTTTTATTACTCACCTTTATCTTTGCACACGTATTGCTTCATATCATTAACATAATTTTACATTTGCAAAATAATGTAATTTTGCAATAGTAAGCATTATTGTTTTTATTTTATTTATTTTTATATTATGTTATTATTAGATCACCAACAAGGTTACATTATAACAAGGTAAATGAATTGCATACTAATGTTTCATGCGTACATGTAAACTTAATTATAGGTGACGACGCTATGCTTGAGTGTCAATATTACATGAGGAATAAAATTAAAACTAAAAACTAAACTAAAGTAAAAATTAAAATATGAACAAAGTAGGTAATCAAAAACTGCCTTAGGGCAGACACAAAAGTAGTTTTTTGTTATTATAAGGTGACAACTGACTTAGGCCTGTATTCTAGAATCTTACTCAAGCACTGATCTGTACTTGAGTAGCGATTTAAAAACGTCAGCTCATACAATAACGTCACTCAGATCTATACTCAAGTACAGATTTTGTTTCAGAATACGGGCCATAAGACAGTGAATTGTTCTGACGAATCATTCTATTCATTGGACCGACTTGGTGTAATGGTTAAGAAGTTGGCTACTACACCAGAGGTCGCGGGTTCGATCCCCGCACAGTACAAACATTTGTGTGCATGAACATGTCTGTTTGTACTGGTCTGGGTGTCTCCTATGTATAATAAGTATGTATTTACAAAAGAAAATGTATTTAAGTATGTTTATCCGTTGTCTAGTATCCCATAACACAAGCTTTAATTAGCTTACTTTGGGGCTAGATGGCGCTGTGTGGAATAATGTCCAGGGATATTTATTATTTATTTATTTATTGGAGAAAACAGACCCAAATTTGATTTGGAGCTCCTTGGAACAAACAAATTAATATTAGTGACTGACCTGTTGGCGCAATGGCAGCGATCCTGCCTTTAGCGCTGGAGGTCGTGGGTTCGATCCCCACCCATGACAAATATTTGTGTGACGAACATTTGTATTTGTTGTGTGTCTGGGTGTTATTATCTAATTAAGTATGTTTTTAGAAATATTTAAGTATGTTTATCAGTCTCTGACGCCCACAATACAAGCTCTGCTTAGTTTGGGGTCAGATGATTTTGGTGTGAATTTTCCCAGATATTTATTTATTATTTATTTATTCTATGCTACCGGAAAAGCCAGAGGAAAACTGCGAAACAATTACCAACATAACCCCGCTATATTGAAAAAAAAAGGTTCCGATACGTGTCCACATAATCGAACACACTAGACAAAAACACTCTTCCGCATAATCGCCCATTAATTCCTCCCAAAGATGGTCCGAAAAGTGACATTCCGATGCTCGAAGCAGACTCAAGTGCCCATTGTGAATCCACAATAACGAACGGGTAGTAATAATTACGCTTTAACTGCGAGAGGAACGCCGTAATGGTACAGACTTGTTTTGAATACTGTTTTCAAGGGCGCAAGGTCATATGTAATGATCTGCCGTTACCTCGATTCGGGCGAGGGCAGATATTTTAAGTGTTCCGCTCACGGAAGTAAGGCAACTTTCAGTTTTTTTCTTGACGTCACTCGTATTGACCCAGATGGTGGTAATGTTTTGTGACATAAGGTTGGTAAGTAGCTGTATCTGTTCACAAATGAACATTGACAAAATGTGATTCTTAACTGTTACTACCTAGTACTTCTGGGCTTCCATGCTCGATTTTGGGCGAAATTATGATAATCTCGAATGAACTTCGTTATTTAATTTATTTCTGAAGTTTGGACCCATCTTGAATGATTCGGTTCAGGAAAAGTATGGCTAACCACTGCAACTAGTTGCAGTACTAGTGGTAGCTATACTCTTCCTGGTTAGTTTCACATAGTGCAACTTACGCTTGAAATTATGATTCGTGTATCAATAAAGCTTCCTCCCCTGTCCTATTTGCTGTGCCCGACAGGGTCTGTAATGATCATAAAATCTTTCGTAACATCTTTTACTACACATTATGGATTGAAATAAAATGATTGAGTATTGAGTAATTACTACAATGAAGCCCTAAATTTGCACTCCACAAAGAAAATACTTTCTTGAGTGTTACTGTTAAAACTTTAAGTACTTATGTACAACTTACAGGGAATCATACAAAATGTTCGCTCTATTGTGATTCCAAAACTATCAAATTGTTTGTTAAAACATAATCTAGTGAGAGAAACGATTGAATCTGGGAACAATACGTTGAAAGGGCAGAATAAACAAGCCATCCCGCGAGTAACGACGGGCATTAATTCTGTGACCCAGCCGACACACTCGAAATAACATCAAGCTTCACATTACATGGTGCCTTAAGCTGTTTAGATAAGACCCATTTTGCAATAGATTTGCTAAGATTGCGTCCTCTGTACGAATAAAGATCGGTTAACAGTGCCAGTAGAGATTAATGAATAATTAACCCTCAGGTAGGAAATTATGTTTTCATAAACCCTAATCTTTTTACATTATTATCAAAACAAAATAAGTAGTGTAGGTGATGATGCAATGTAACATTTAGCTTATATAGAAAGACAAACATTGCACGTGTACAACATGAAAACTATTTTTTTGCGTAAGTAAACTTCTAAGAATGTGTTTGGTTAGGCTGGTTACTCTTAAGGCGAGGTGGTGCTGCACAACTTTTCCCGAAGAAAACTGGTGAGCGCTACGCGGACCGAAAATCACTAAAATAATCGATTAAAAAATTATTAGATGTAGTAAAAAAACCATTGGATGAAATCAATTCAGTTAACTTTAAACTTTGTTTTGGTAAAGGACTCATATTATCATATCAATTATTTTAGGAATAACCAAAGTTAGAAGGCAAAATGTCACGAAAACAGGTAACTTTGTGAATTTATTCTATCAAGCTAACTTTATCAAATCATGTTTCCAGCGGATGAATTCCCTGTATTATCCCCTCAACAATATATGTAAATTTTTTTAGATTTTAATTTCGCTGCTTACTACTTCAAAAATGAATTCTAAAAACGTGTTTTGTGAACCACCTCCCCTTAAAAAACTCTACACTGTTGTGTGTGCTTAGCTTTGACCTCCTCGATACTTCCTCCCTACTACTTGAGGGGTTTTGGGCACTCATACATTTTAGTCTCGGAAAAAGTAGTTACTCGCTTGCAGTGGTACATGAGCTTTTCTTAGTAAATAGGTAGGTCTTCTCCCTAAGAGCTATCAGCCATAGCAATAATCGTATCAAGTGTTACTCTTGAGCTGAGCGTTGGCGGCACAAAGTTGACTTGATTGTCATTTATCTAACGGTGTAATGAACAAATCTCCTTAAATTTAAGATTAGTATCTTCTAGTACCCCCTCAATCTCGAAACAGATGATTCCTAAGTTTAGCACCCTTCCAATTAAAAATAGCACACTTTTGTTGGTTTGATTGTAACATTGAAACTCTAAAAGTAATCGTACAACAGATATGGTATTTTATGTTTAAATACAATGTTAAGGTTTTTCAAAATATAGGTAGGTATATCAATACCAGTTAGCAGCAAAAAAGCAATCCAGGGAGTTAAGATTTGTTAGAAAACAAAAATGTCCTCTGTTCTCAGAAATTTGGCTCCGAGCTTTTAGTATAGCGTTCTTAGCAAGTTAAACAAATCACTTAACAAAAATACATTAGTAATGCGAGTAATATTGATCAAGTTATTACCTGTTATCTTAGATTAAATCAAATAACGGAAGATACGGCACGTCGTTGCAGTTGCGTAAAACCCGCCAAGTGACTGACCTATCTCGGTCAGGTCGCGTTCCGGGATCAACACTGCACTAACCGGTGCCAGGGCCCGCCTTCAAGATGAGAATGGCCAGCTCAGTAATTGCTTTGCATTATTGTGCTTGTCATCCTCATATGTGGGCCTCACGACTGCTTTCCATCAGGTGGAGTCAGGTCATCTTGACGGACACAATAAAAAAAAAGTCCATAAAATTGTCAACTGTAAACGGGGATGATGCACAATACATTATTGTTGTGCGATGTGAAGGACAGAGACAAACCTATTTGTTTCGAACTTAGCGTGAGCCCTGATTTAGGCGGTCCACGCGCTAGAAGCGAGTCACATATCTTCGTATTTTGAATTAATCTAAGCTTGTTATTGCTTTTTAAATGTCTACCGGCTGATTAACCAAAGTCTTACCAAAACGATATACTCGGCAAGTGATATACCTACTCGTAGTAACTATATAGGTGACAAATTGTTTTTTTCAATCGGCTTTAACTATAAGGTTTTCATGCAAAAACACTGACTGTTCGATTAATTTTGTATGGTGGACTTTAAATTAAAGTCAATTGAAAACATCAAATTTTCCCTATGTAAGTGACTACATCAGTGGTTACTACATCACTTACAGCGTATGGTATATCGTTTTTATAAGTCTCTTGATACTTAAGTACATATTTGTTTAGGAATAATTAGCTATTTTAAGCAGTCTCTACACAAGTCAGTAAAAGCATAGCTTAGTCTGGGGTCAGATTATTTCAGTGTAAGCTTTCTTATATATTTTAATTTTGCTATTTATGTGAACAGCCCCCCGATTCAGAACGAAGTTATCGACCGATTCGGTAAATTTGTTTAAATTATAGCAAATGATCCGCTAAGCGGTAGCAATCAATATTTTGCAATATTTTGATATGTTAAAGCCAAAGGTTTTCATAAACCAAATTAAATAAAACCTACCCTACTTAAAAAAAAAACAAAAGTAAAAGAAAATAACCGAATCGATCGATAACTTTGTTCTGAATCGGGGGGCAGATCATATAGCGCATCGACTGAAGAGTTCTGTCATTAAATTAATGGGAACACTTGCTTGAACCGCGCAGCCGGTGAACGGACGACTTGATCAGGGTTAAAGGTTTTCAAAGAATCCATTCAAACTATTGGACATGCTTACTTCAGCAGTAGAAGTCTGAAGGATGATGATGTTGCAGATTGAGAATTGAGAAGTATTTATAAACATTGTGTAAGACAATACCCAGCCACTGACTGCTCATTTTTGAATGAACGAAGCAAGAAAAACATTTTCTCATAAAACGTGGTTTTTCTTAAAGTGGACCGTTCAAGTGAGCATGGCTTTCAACGCGGAGAACCTCGCGAAAGATTCTTTGTCATTGAATATTAAATTAGCTTTTTTACATTATATACTTGATTTGAAAAACAAGCAAAAGCTCAGATGCGCGGCCTTGTATCTAAAATCGTAGGAAATGTCGATCCTTCGTTGCCAAGGTCGATTTTAGTTTGCGTAATTAATAGAAACCCGTTCCGACGGGCCCGTATTTACACCATTTACAACTTACTTGAATATTATAGGATGAGAATTAATTATCAGTACACAACAGAGTGAATCATGGATTTGAGAGTGAGGCACTGCAAGACAGGGAACCTTCATCTTCTCTCAGCCACATTCCTAGATGAAGTGGTCTTCGATTCTTGACTGGGGCGGAAAAAAAATGAACAATAGAGGTTTGAAAATAGGGGGTTTCATCTTATGTAAAATTAGAACCGATGCTATAGATACAAAATGATTGTTTAAGTGAATCATTAAAATAAAGGTATAGCTTCGATCAGGGGGTTGGAATAAGATAAACTTACATCTGAAGATCTTAGTCGGACATTTGCAATCCAGTTTTCAGTTTTAAAGTGAGTTAAATAGCGGGCAACCCCAGCAGCTTATCTTTGAAAGGCATTTGAGAATGTAGGGTTTATCTGAAATTTCTTCGATGTGTCATTATCATCATCAAATCGCGCCACAGCTAAGAAAGTAAATTACCCACTTATCTTTTCTTATACAAACATGGAACATTCTGAAACGCATGTCGCCGTAAATAATGTCTTCCTTTTTCTCCGCTTTCATATTATTACGTTGTTATTTTTACATCCCAGTTTTAATAACTTCCGCTTCTGGTTGTGACGTATCAATGAGCTTATTTCAGTTATGGAGGCTTATGTTCAGAAGCTATATAGCTATATATAATCGTGGTATTCTTGAGTGAAGAACACCCTTTTTTAAAAATTAAGTTTCTTGCCGGGCCTACTCACTACTGAGTGAAACAACTCTCAGATACAAAAACACTAAAAACACTTAATCAGAGTCAGATTAAAAATAGACTTCACAGGTAAATTCTCATAATTATAACCTAAACTCAACTAAAAATAATAAAACATTAGACAGGACAAACGGAATATTGGCAACTGAAATAATATTTAAACTTCATTTATTTGGCCAACCGCAATATATTGGCGTATATCTCATTGAAGAATTAAATTTTAAGTATTAAATACACATACAGTTGATAAAATCTAATTACCTAATTTATAAAATGATTAAAAATACAGCTAGGCTTTTAAACTGGAGGTATTAAGCTTTGCATAATAATTAATTTATTTCGTGTTCTTCTATCAACAATGTTAAATTCATAATAATCACCACAATTAAATAGATGTTGGCAGCTGCTTTGTCCGTATCCGTCGGCCATTTTGGAAATAACTGAATTGAAACCGGTCTTTATTAATTTTCTTCCTGAATGTGTTTTTTTTAGTAATAGCAATATTTTGTGGAATGGTTACTGTGTATTTGAAATACCCTTCAGATATTCACTTTAACTTATATTTATCACAAACAAATGTAATTATCTCTATATTATTTTGAATATTTGTATAGAACTACTAATGGAACCCACGATGTGCTGTAGGCAAAAAGAGAGAGAAGTTGATCTACCATAGACTGTAGACCATACCGTTGAACAAACCGGTTTAAATAAATACAATACAGCCTAAATCTGGAGTACTTCAAGGTGTTTTTTTAAGATGTTATTTACGTCTGGTGAGTTTCACAAATTAATTCAAAATATTTATCTAGGATAGTTACTTACGCTTACCTTACTACGAGTGTATACATTTTAGGAAAGGATTTTCCAGCTAATTATAATGAAATAATAATGGAATTCAGAAATAGACAGTGTACAAAGAAAAAAATACAGCACAATCCAGTTCTTTAGTAATTTGAGTGGCCTGTGGCGCGAAATGACCCCTTTAATACAAAATAATAATAATATAATATGCGTCAGACTACACACCACTTGTCATGGTCTCGAAGTAGGGATAAATATCCCTGTGTTAAGCCAGGGGCGTCTCCCAGCACACTCAGACCCGAGTCAATTCAGAAAAGATCGTTTCCTGGTGGTGGTAGTTTTAGAGACCGATAAACATGTACATTACTTAAATGTGTCTACTATAATGTATAATGTTGCTGTAAATTTGACGATTTGAAAGTACTGATACAGTCTATTTAAAAAAGTTATTTGAGTTTGAGTTGGAAATAATAATTCAAATGTTGACCGCACAACTTTCGGCGCTGCTGGCAGAATATCTACACCAACAGGCCAATCGGTGAAATGTTAAATTGATAGTTATTAGTGCTTGAAACATTTAAATCTTTATCTCTTGTAGTACAGAGGCGTTCGCATCAACGTTTAAAAAAACCATCGCAATATGGGTCTTATCTTAGCAACATAAGATGCCTCTATGTAAAGGTTGATGTGAACGCCTCTGTACATAACTGCGAATAAAAAATAAATAAACTTTAACTTGAGGACGCGCTTTGAAAATGAATTATAATATTGTTAAAAATCAATGATACGTATAGTTATGGTGTCATGATACGGAGGACGACAGTTCGGCCTTTACAAAACCATTGCAAAATAGGTGTTAAATCAGCAGCATAAGTTGCCCCCACGTAAAGCTTGACGTGATATCGTGTGTACATTAATTATTATCATTGTCGTCAATATCTGTCCAGCTAATCCAATTATAATCTACCGAACAAAATTGTTTGTTTTGAAATTATATTAAATTATACACGTATATAAACATTTTAAGGTTTTCAAATAGTCATCAGAATGTATGACTGATTTTGTATTGAACACTTAAAATGAATGATGCACGAGTATGCAATTGTGTCTGGGTGTTAATACTGAAGTATTTATTTTAAACAACTGACCGGCAGACTTCGTACTGCGCAGAAAAGCAGCGCCACTTACCAAGTGATTAATTATCTAAGTGCATCCTAATTAAAAATAAAGGTTTCAATCATGATATCAAGAGTCTGAGGAAACACCCAAATCTGGTCATCTGAATAACTCTGACCCTTCGGCGCCAGCATGACATAACTTCAGCATCATAACATAATAATTTTAATATAAGATCGTCGGACAACTGGATCGGTTACACAATGCGATTTCTCGTCATTCCAATGCAACGCTTACTTCGCCTAACTAGGGTTCATTTTCTGATGAGCGATAGAAGACGTCAGTCTGTATTTTTGCATTTAATTACCGACTTAATGGCAATGTGTTTAGAGTGTAGATTAGCTTGTGCGATTAGTTCGGAAGTTAAGCAATTGGCGAAAGTGTTTGAGCGCGCGAGTGCGTCTGCGCATTTTTTACTCTCACTGTTACTTCGGTCACGGTCGCGCGTGTAGGCGCCGTTCGCAAGCTGGGAACGGGTCCCATTGTTTACTTTTTACAAAACTAGCTATTGCCTACGTCCTCGTCCGTGTTGTCCTATATGGAATGAGCTCTTTTAGGATACATCTCCACCACTTTTTACCGGGGTTCATAGGAATAATTAGTAATTTTGTAGAAATTATCCCCAGGCGGAACACACAAAGAAAGTCACCACTTATGTTATCTTGAGACTTTTTTCAATGTTTCCTACCCACCACCAAGAGTGTTACTCTGAAATGACGTGTTTATAACAAACATTATCTAATACGAATAGGAAGTTGACTGAAATGGGGAGGCGACCCTTATACCCTTGAATATCAGTAGTAATAATTAGTGATCATTATATAAGCGATGAAAATTGCAGTTTTCAGTCGCTCATTTACAGTTTCTGAAATGTTGTGAAACATGCTTTTGTTTCGGTGCAACAAGGACACAAATGCAGTTCTTGAAATTTTACAATTGCGTCTTTGTTGAACCAAAGGTGCGAGATAAAGTCTTACTATATAATAGTGAAATGAATTTCATAAATTTATGGAAATCATAAATATTCGTATCCCATACTCGTGTGTTTTATGTTTTTCGATATTTGTACTCTTACTACTTTTTCAGAGTTAAATTATGTCTTCCTTTCAACGTTTTGTGACGGTGGCGCTTAATGAGCTGAAGTTGTAGGTAGCTATTGTTGACAAAAATGGGCTTACCACAGAAATAAATCGCTATAGAAAACAGAACGCGCCACTATTTAATTCGACGTCCTTTTAGGAATTCCCCATTTCTCAATTGTATTCAAAATTCAGGTTAAAGACAAAGGACACACATCTAAAAGCTTTTAGAAGTTCTTCTACTCAAAGGTTGCCAGTAAGAAATCGCTCTCTAGCGATACGGCCGCCTAAATTGTACAAGCAGTTTCTATGAAATATTATTGTTCCAACAATGTAATTTTAAACACATATCTACCTATCTATGTCAATATATATGAAATTGTTGCCTATACAGTGGAGCGTGGACTAAATGAATTGGCTTCAAAAGAGACGCATTGCACTTTCGTTCGACACATGAAGTAAATACCCTCACATCATCTATGTCAATTTATATCTGTTCTTCTCACGGTAAGCGCTATTATGACCACCGGAATGCCGCGAAAACGTCTAATGACTGTGCATGCGCGTAATTTTATGTGTTTCTAAGTTATTTTCTTGGCCTTAATGGCGTGAAACAGCTATTTCGGCGTCTTTATCTTCGCGTCGGATATTTTACATATCATTAGGTAATCCAAAGGAGATTTATTCGAAGAGAAGCTGTGAAATAGGACTTAATTACCTTAAGTAGGACCTACAAGCCGCAAGATTTAAAAAGTCCGTTTCTTACTTGGTTATCAAACTCATCTTTTTTTAAATCTAATTCATGGGTTCTGGGGGCTTTTTTTTATATTGCCCGTCAAGATGACCTCACTACACCTGCTGGCAAACCGTCGTGAGGTCCAGATATGAGGTTGACAAGCCCAGTCATTCAAATGAATCACTAGCTGGCCATCCTCACCTTGAATGCCTGCAGAAATTCCTTTTCACGCCCCGCTTGAAGAACCCGGGACTATAAGAAGAAGGAAACACATGTGCTGGAAGGGCGTTCCACGTCTGGATGGTACGACAAAGAAACTAGTCACCGAACCTTTTATTTCGGGCCAACAAATGTTGAATTGTGTGTGGATGACGCCGTAGTCCAGCACGCGTGGTACGGGAGTGGAAAGGTGAGGGTGGAATAAGCTGGAATAACTCGTCAGTAGTGTTGCCCAAAGACAAAGACAAAGAAATTTATTTGCGTAACACTGTGTACATTTTTTGTTGATGGTTCACAAAATTAGGTTTCAACAGTATTATACCTTATCAGAGTAGGCATGCAAATTATTGATACAAACTTCAAAAGAAAAATATATTAATACAACAACAATACGCAGTCCAGTAGGCAGCACAATCATACCAATGTGAAGTAACAAAATATATTGAATATTTAATACACAGTTTTTCAATTCGATTATAATAGAAAAACACAACATAATAAAATGAAAATTGGCATAATAAATAATACATTCATGAATATTCATAATACATTCAATGATAATCATGTCTTGATTCTAAATATTCTTTCACCGAGTAAAAGTTTTTGTTTAAAAGCCAATTGAGCAGCACGTTTTTAAATTTGGCCCTCGGAACATTTCTAATATTTGACGGAAGTTTGTTGTATATATACTGTATGTGTACTGCCATTGCATATACATTTTTGCTGACAAGTGTTAAATTACATTTAGGCACACACAACTTATTCTTTCTAGATTCTCTTACTTCTTTATTTTGCATGATGCTTACAAAATAGTCTGGGTGATATTTTACAAGAAGACATAATTCTGACACGTACACACATGGAAGGGCAAGTATCTTGTATTTTTGAAACAGTGGTTAACATGAATCTCTACTGCAGATTCCACCCAATGCTCTGACGCATTTTTTTTGTGCTTTGAATGCTCTATCAAAATCAAAATGCAAGAACAAGACGAGACTTAGCCAGTCTTGGTCTTGGTCTTGCGCCAATACACCTGGTCTTGGTCTTGGTCTTGGTATTGCGCTCCCAGTCTTGGTCTTGGTCTTGCAGCAAGAGTCTCGCTAGTCTCGCAATTACCTTTATGCCTATTGCTATTTATCAAACGTTCATTCATATCTTATAACAACGTAACAGAGTAGGTACATTTGAGCTTGAATTAACATAACCATAGTAAAGACCAACCAAATTAATAAATGTCTAAACATTTTCGAACATTTTTTTTTGAGAATTTTTTGAGAAGTTCAAAAAATTATTCTGTCACTGGGTGGGGTTTGAACCCACGACCTAAGCGATCCGTGCCGATCCTCTAACCAACTGAGCTATCTACCGTGACCTACGGGAGTCAGCCTGTTCCATAATAAACGTTTACATTTAATTAGCTTACATGTGTTAAAATATGGTTAAAACAGATAATATAACCAATTATTGACATTAACTTGACTTTTAACTTAACTTCAACAATTTTACGAACATTATACAGTATACAGAAGCTAAAAATAAATTGACGTGTTTCTTTGGACTCCCCTGAATGTCTAAAAAGAGATAGAAAGACAGCCAAGGTGAGGACCTTAAATGCAATGGAATAAAAGAGTTACACAATTTATACAATTTACCATTTATTTAAATGAAAAATAAAATGCTATACAAATTAAATTATAGAACAGTATTCATTGAATTCACCATTTATTTAATTAAAAATACAACACAAATTCAAATACAGAACAGTACACAATAGCTTTGACATTACTATTACTATATTAATTCTTTTGACCAAGAATTAATACAAAGTAACCATCTGGCTGACTCATCACTCAGCCTATTTCTATGTTTTCTAATTACTAATGACGCTTTAGAAAAAAATCTCTCAGCAGATACTGAAGTGCAGGTATTGAATGAAAATCACGGGCAATCTTCGATAAAGTCGGATACTCTGTCTCACCACTCTTAAATTACTTCCGAGCTAGCTGCTCTCGGTTTACTTAGGTACTCCTCTAACTCGTCAACATCTAAGCCTTGAAGACAAGATCCAGATCCAAATGACGTTGAGGGACATGCATAGTTTCTCAAAGTCTATTACGTCTTCATGTTCATCCTAATCAGTCCAATTTTCCAATTTTTTTCTTTATTTTTTGGATTCCCTAAGCGTATACCCGAACTCCAATACTCCCTGAAACGACACTTAGTCCTAACTGCAAGACGCAACGTCGCAGTCTGCAGACGTCTTGCAGGATTAGTCTTGTTCTTGCTCAAATCTTGCACGGTCAGTCTTGGTCTTGGTCTTGCTAAAATTAGGCGGTCTTGTTCTCGGTCTTGGTCTTGCGAAAATGCAAGAACAAGACCAAGACCGATTTTGGGCAACACTACTCGTCAGCGAATTTCCCATTGTAGAAGTGATAGAGAACACTTAGCCTGGCAATGTCTCTACGCAATTGGAGAGGCTCAAGGGTCAAAGTTGCCTCTGGGTTTCCAATAATACGGATAGCACGGCTCATTACACTCTCTTATATCTATTTATTCATTTAATGCTCTTCCACAATGTAACAATTTACGTGTTAGACAAAGTATGGTATCTAGATCAGCACGGACCCGTCGGGCACAGCAAATTAGAAGGGAGGAGGACATCTTGTCAAGTTCATTCCCTAAACTGACAGTAGCAAGCAATTCCGTAATATGATCTTTGATTTCCAGCGAGTCAGCGGTTACGTGGCACTAAGGCAGCTTCTAGGCTGGATATTAACTGACAAAATTGCTCGCTGCATTCAGTTTAGGTAATTCACTTGACTGGATATCAGCAATTGTAATAAGCCCTATAGTTCATTCATTAAAACATGAGAAATAAGAAGCAGGAGTGCTCAAAATTAATGACATATCTGAGTATAACCTGGCAAAATTGAAAACCCCTTCCGCCACAACGTGTGAAGGGATTTTTGTAACATTTTAGATTTGGTGGAGTGACAGTACAAATGTGTTCGGATAAAAATCACTGCTTCTTTTTGGTTTTTACATCGTTAATATAGGTTGGTGCAAGAAAAAATAATTTATTTTAGCAAAAGCCTCATAAATTCAGATGTTACTTTACTTTAAATAAGAACAATTAAAGTGTTAAATCTGCAATATAAATAGATTTTATTAAACCCTGCTTAAATCTTAAAAATAATAATGTTTATTGTATTTTTACCACCAAATGTACCCTAAAAAGAACTTTTTTAACTTTTGTCTAATGCTATAATGAATTCATTATAGTTTGCTTTAAGTAGGTAGGCATCAGAAAAAAATTAGTTTTGTGAGCTTGACTTAGCTCACCTTACAAATACATATACATTGACGGTGGTTCAACAGTAAAATTATTTAAGTACTTCTTGAGCTTAAGTTATTGCTTAACGGCTATTTAAAATAAGTGTTCTATAAAAAAAGACACTTACGCGCTAAACCCCGAATTTAAAAACGAGTTTCTATCAAAACAAAGTTGTTATAAGTTCAGCTTTCGCTCATAAGACAACAATCACAGGCACAGTTACAATCAGTTTCAAATTTTGAGTCACGTTGGAAAACTCAGGAGTGAAGTAGCTGAACTTTAAACGAAATTGCATTATTCGCATGCATAGCATTGAAACTTCGCAATAGGAGCACGGTGAACGAAGCAAGATGGCGTCACTAGATGCCGGGCGTACTTACTACAACTCGCTCTAGATTTCAGGCTGGCGATGAAACACACTGTATTTACAGGTTTAAAGGTGATTGGTTTCATTATCGTACCATCCAGACGTGGAACGCTTTTCCAGCACATGTGTCCTTACTCGTATAGTCCCGGGTTCTTCAAGCGGGGCGTGAAAAGGCATTTCTGCAGGCCTTCAAGGTGAGGATGGCCAACCCAGTGATTCGTTAAAATGACTGGGCTTGTCAGCCTCATATCTGGACCTCACGACCAGTTTCCATTAGATGGAGTGAGGTCAACTTGACGGGCAATAAAAAAAAGGTGATCTTAAGTCCAAAATAATAAAAATACAAAAAAAAGTTATATATTTAACAATTTTTTGTAAAATAGCCTCAAACGCAAGAGGTGGCCCAATCAAGTAGAGGTTACGGCTGCTGAAACAGTTACCTCAAAAAATACTTAATCCTCCTATTCCCCTTATTTTCAAGTTCGCGGTGAATAAACCAATGCAATTATTATTTTAATAATATATCAAATTCAGATATCCAACTCGTCATGCGCAGATAATGGTGAGACCACACAGTTCAAATTTATTTCAGCAGACGATAGTTTCATTAAACGTGTACTTATATGTGAAAATTATTCAGATAAATATTACCATGATATTGAACAAAGCCTACCGATGTCACATCATTATCGCTTCTGCACACAGACTTACATCAAAATAGATTACTCAATACTAAATTCAATTAATTCAATCAATTTAATAGAGTATAGTCAATACGTGAGTGAATGTCAAAAGAGAGTGCAATGTTCTGACTACGAAGCTGCTGCATTTAGTCCGCGCTCTATCATGACAACGAATGTCATAATCAAGAAGATTTAAATTTTTCAAACTCAAACTCAAATAACTTTATTCAAATAGACTGTATCAGTACTTTCAAATCGTCAAATTTACAGCAAAATATACTAAATAATAGACATAAATACCAAAATAATATGGATATGTAAATAAACAGTATACAGACATAATGCGACTCTACCACCGCGTCGGAGTTGTTTCTTACTGAGAAGACGCGGCGAGAAACTCAGCAGTTACTCTTTTAAACTTGTTTTGGGTTTACAACAGGCGTTAGTAAAGTACAAGCAGTGTGTCATTTTGATACAAATAAACCTAAAAGAATATAAAACAAAGAGAAAAAACCAACCATAAAAGAATATAATAAAAAGAATTCATTTAAACAATTCAAAAACAAAAATTGTTAGTCAGTACATCCATACTAGGTACCTATTAACTCTTACAATAAAACATCTGTTACAATAGAGCTATTTAATCCCGCATCGAGCAGAGCGCTTTCATTCCTCTATCTATGAACTCGGTTAAAAACTATTATGAAATGAACGAATTCCCCACACTTTGAACAGTTTCAAACTAGCGCTTTTTTACGCGCGTATACGGTCGCTTTGGCATACGCGCTTACACGTGCACTACATTTTGCGCTTCCAAAATACAAACGCGCGAACAAAGGCTTATTGCGGCGAGTTCGCTCGAACTGGTAGTGGTGTGAGTAGAGTGATCGCGCTTATACGAGCTTACAAGCGCGTCACGCTCTACGAGTTACGCATGTGTCAAAATGCGCGACTGTACGCGCCGACATGCGCTTCCAAAAACGATATTTTAAGTGCGTAAAAAAAGCTGGTTTAAAACCGCACATAAGTGCCATCGTGACGTCACAGTTAGCGGCAAAACTATGGCACGCTTGATTTCTTACAATCAGCGTGCCATGCGTCATCTCTTTCGAAGTGTATCCGTGCAAATTCAGTTACGTTATCGCCAAAACGGCGGTCGCATGTAAATATGCTACGTCCTGATTACGGACGTACATAATAATGTGGTCACACGGCATCAACGTGACCACGTGACCACGTGAGCCAGGCCTGGTCATTCACCAGGTGTCAAGGCCGGCTTCTGACCCCGTAGCCTAGTGGATGCCGAACTTATGAAAGACGATCTGAAAACATATTACAACATTTTCATCTTAGATAACTATTAGCTATGCTGCTTTTTCGTTTTTATTGCTGTGTCAATAATATGATAGGATTGGTAGAAAAATATCTTGTTTGATATTAACATACTTAACATAACAAAAGTTAAGTTAATCATAATAATAGCGCCCGAGCCGGTGGTAGAGTCAAATTATTTACATTAATAGGTACATAATATTTACCGGGAATCGCCTTAATTTAAAAACTATATAAGTACCTACAAAATAAACACTATAAAGACTGAATTATGAGTGTTAGTAGTTGAATGGTACATAATTCCTGTTCGTATTAAGCCTTTTGTGCCATATTGTTGCACCTTAAAAAAGGGGCTTGCCTAAATGCTTTTGAAAGCTAAAAAGATATTTTTAGTAAACAAATAAAGTAGTATCTTCTAAAGTAAACATATTACTTTAGAAGATAGTTGAAGTGATGGTTTTCATCTTTCTTCGACTAGCTCACTTTGAAAACTTTTCTATAGATTTAAAATTATTTAAACTAACGATTGCTAATGCGGTAAGCATGATCTTAAATGAAGACTGCGTCTCGACACACTAGGTAATTTAGAACACTCACGGACCGTGTAGTGACGCCTTGCGAAGGGCTGTAGGCAGGTAGCAAAGATTGGGTAATTAAATAATATAATTTATTAGAAAAGCCCAACATAATGGTAAGTATCTAACCAAAATCCCCTAAAAATATGTCTACAGCACCAGCAATAAGGATAAAATCTACCCAAAACACCAAAACAAAATTATTTTGATAAATTAGTTGACGGATTGTTTTTATCTCTGCCTTTTTTCCTGAGCTTTCATTGTAAAAAACGTTTCTCCAAAATACAGAATACTTACACGTGGACGCAATGTTTTTTTATTGAATCTATTAAGTAATTTGAATTTTGATGACACTTTGGCTCCAACCGGTCTGGTCCATTTTGTTATAATAGCTATAAAACACAGTAATACCACAGGTGTTCCAAATTAGCATTTACGGCTCCATTTTTTAAAACACGTTTAGAGTTTTGTTGTTGGCAACTGAAAACGAAGGTAGAACTTAACATAATTGATGAGTGTTGCTAAAAATATTGTTCGGATTTTTCGGTACATAGCCCGGTTTTGTGATCACCAAACCGCATATGGCAAGCGTAGTGATTAAGCTAATACCCATCCATTGGAGGATCTTGTTTTCAATGATGGAGGCCTTTTCCCAGCAGTGGGACAGTTTATAGGCTAATTACTTTACTTTTTTTACTAAAGTTATTGAAGTAATTAGTGTATCCGTGTTTGACAACCATTTGTACAACATACTCGTATCTGCTCAGTGGGTCCGATATCCGCGAATTCTTCCACTTCTACCTAATCTTTCTCGTTTACACAAATTAGTCAAGGGAGTAATCCTGACTAAAATGGGGGTAAAAATTGATGATGTAATAAAACTGTATGTTTTGAAGCATTTTGTAAATTCTAAACTAAATACTTAACTCTTAGGACATACATGACTGTAACAGAAAGAGTGTTGAGAGTTCATAATGGTGATTGCATTCACCTGCATCCCTTCAGATTGCTGATCGGTTTGTTTTTTTCGTTTGATTTTAATAATTCGGTTATTGTCGTTTAGAGAATTCCTCTCGAATCGGCCGTAAAAAGGCAAAGAGGGGGAAATCGTTCCCTGATAAATGATGATCGCGCAAAAGGTTTCTTTCCACGCAGCCATGAAAAAAGATTAATATCACGAGCAGCAGTGAAAGATACATTCCATCCATCACGTCGCTGGAAATTATGTAATGCTTCACAGGGTACTTGTCAGTAATTTAGTACTTTCACGAATCGGATGACTGATTAGACGATGTAAGCAATGACCATCCATTTGCACCTTGCCTGCAATATTGAACTAAGAGCGAATGTTTATATGTGACGCGCGATTCTAACTTAGGTAGTTTTCAAATAAGTCAATAGATATGCAGTTTATTTACATTTTGTAACACTGCACATTGAAATGAAACTACTCTACAGAATTTATGTTATACATTTTCTGACCTGACATTTCGACTCCTTTACACATTTTACACCTGTCGTGATCACGGGAAAACACAGATGTTAGTTGTCAAGAGAATCCGCAAGTTAAATCCGTAAAGTTGTAACATTTCAATGAATATATAACTTATCTGGCACATAATGATGACGATTTTGACCCCAAAATTTAAAAGAGTTGGCTAATACTAAGGGTTTCCTAACTGATATCCTACAAAAAGAACAATTAAACAACATGGTATTTATGCTAGATAATAGTTGAATGTTTGAAGCTCTAGGCCTATTATACCTTTAGAAAAGGGCCGTTACGAGCACCCTCAGACACTAAAAGGTCGCTAACCATCTTGAACCTATGCGGCTGAGAAATGATATTGCAGCTAGTAGTGTCTGGAAGAAGAACTGTTGGAAGACTCTGTTTGGGAGAACTATTTGATTTTGTACCTTATTTTCTCTTCTACGTTAAAGCAATTTGTATTTAAGGCAGGACTTGGCTTAACCATTTATCATTACATCTCTAACTTTTTATTTTAGTGTCAACAATAGAATTCTCGTGAATTTAGGTTCCAATTCACACATAAAGCCTAGATTTTTGTTGGAGAGATATCATGCCGGTGGTGGGCGAATAGCTTAGTCCATTTTCATATGGTCCATTTGAACCACACTTTTCCACTTAGTATATGTATAATGTGCCTTTTCATTTAAAAGTCAAATCCTTTGTTTTGAACGTCATCTTTCGCCGGATTAATATCCAGTGTTTTATGTGTTTAAAGCAAAGGATATAAAGTAGGTTTTTGATTGTATTTCCTTCATTTGAGGTGTGGTAAGCCTCTTTGTTGAGCCACCTTCATCAGATATGGCATAATTATGGCAAATTGATGGATGCCGTTAGAACCCGAGTAGCCCGGGTTATGAATCCGGGATATCTATCAATTTGCCAAGTGCCATAATAACGCTATTAACCGATATCAAGGCCAAGGATCACACAGGTTTTGTTAATCGCGGATAAAACGTTAAAAAGCCTTATTCTTCTAATTTGAATAAATTACTCATGTGATTACAATGAATAACTTGTCTGACGGGGTCATAAAGTTCGTCGTCGGCAAAAAAAGCTTATTTAATTTGTATACCTAATAGAATGTAGTTAAAAAAATCTTTAATTTGATTTTTTATTGGACGGATAGGCTATCATCTCTTAGAGCAATATTAAAATAATCATACTCTTACGTAACGTCAACGTCTGATTTGTACTTTGCTGAGGTGGACATAGGACGCCATTTCTAAGTATGAGGGGTTATATTTTTAGGGCAATTAAGATGACTTAGGAATCTAAGATATTTTCTTCCTAAGGACCTCACAGGGAAAAACTATTTATGCTTATAGGCGCCTTGTAGAAGATGAATCATTCCTTTTAAATATTTATTCCGGTAGCAGTGGTTAAATGAAGTATGGCAAAAGCTTCAGAAATGAACGTAGCCCGTTTGAGAACCAATAAATATTTGATTTTAAGGACAACATATGAGTTTTACACACGTGAAATGGCACGTTAAAAGGGATAAAATAATTCGAAGAGAATTTAATTTTTTTAGGATGAAAAGGCTATTCATGCTGCTAAAAGTGTAATGAGCGTTTTTGTGAAGGTATTATGCCTTGTACGTGCCTTAGAAAATGCGTTAGTAGGCTACCATAGACCAAGTATTATAATGGCTGGTTTTGCGTTTTTTTGTATGGTTCATATATACTAACCTGCTACTAAACTTGTACACATAAATTCAGATTTAATAACTTTTCAATATAACAAAAATGTATTGAAGTTCAAACACTCAAATCAGCTGAATTAAAAATTATCGGAAAAAAAGCTTTGACCACAAACGAAATATGTGTGTTTACCCGAATGTGGTGAACATACTATTAAACAACTCTGTTTTAAACTACATACTTATTTAGGGAGCAGAACATTTCTTGTGTAATTGATTATAGAGTAGGTACATAAAGTAAATCAATATCTCGACGAAGATTAATTTCAGCGTTAAATACTAACGTGACTATTCATTGGCATCCTTTTAAAATAAGAACCAAATTCAAATTCATTTATTTGTCATCACAGCTAGTACAAGATGGTGTGGAGAAAAATAATAAGAAAACTCCATGACGCACCTTCAAAGACAAACAGATTAATAAACATACAAATAAAAATACCAATAAAATTAATAAAATGAACAAATGTCAATAAATTAGGAATAATACTATAAACATAGCTGAATATTTAATAGCATTAGATAACCTAGCTAGCAGATCGGACTCCCAATCAAAGAAAAATTATATCTGAGACGTACTTACTTACTTCGTAATAGCATTTTTCGAATAGTAAATGATGTACTTTCTTTTTAAATACGTTTGTATCGTTAATGCTACAAATTATTTCAGGAATTTTATTGTAAATTCTAGGAGCATTACAAAAAATACTTCCGTTTAATGCCGATGAATTACATGCGACCATACAAAGCTTACTTTTACGTTGTTCACGTGAACTAAACTTGAACAAGCGGAGGTTCATTCTAACAAAAACAGCACATTCATAGATATACAAACATGGTAATGTAAGGGGATTTCCAGATTTTAAAAAGTGGTACGCACAAGTCCGTTTGTTTTATTCGGTACATTGATCTCAGGCATCGCTTTTGTGCTCTAAATTTTTTATTATTATTGGTGACCAACTTATGATATACAGTACTTTACCCAAGTATGACACTATTTAATAGGTACAAAATTGCGTATTTTGAACCTTATAAACATCATGGTCAATACTTGGCAATTGTTCATTAACCTACGTTTTAAAAATACGCATTTTTGTACCTATTGAACAACCTCATACTTGGGGAAAGTACAGTATATCATGAGTAGGTTCCTATTTTAAAAGGATGCCAATGAATCCCCTGTCACCCTGTATAATTCAAGGTAAATTATAAGTTCTAGTTTAGAACCGTCGCTTCTCAGATGATGAAACAAATGTTCGTGATGTGTCTGGTTGCCATAACACAAGGAAAATCCCCCATCACGGACAAATGTATCTTTTGTTGTTTTTTAATTAATTAATGCCCCTGAGATAACCCTCGGATGTCCGAATCAAATTACTAAGGTAATCCTCCCTGTTTAAGAGGGACAAATTAAAGTAATTACTTTTATATTTACTTGTTGGCCCATTTCTTTATTAAATTGTTGAACTTGTGATTTTTAAATCATTTAGGACAATGTAAGTACCAAAAAGATATGTCCCTTTTAGGCCCCATTATTTATTATTAATGCGAATGCTTCTCTGTTGTTTGTTATGTCTTCCCGGAATCCAATGTTAATTAATTTAGTACAGGGACTGATTAGAACTTGGGTGAGAATTAAGCAAAATTTGAGAAACGCTTGCGAATTGAGCTATGGGCTCGAGTTTTAGCTGGAATCAAATGACAGAGTATATTTCCAGCAATAAAATACAGGGTGTCCCTGGAAGTAAGGATCAAATCGAAATAGCGCATAGCTGGGGTCATATCTGATCTTTTTAACCCTATTAATATTGATCCGATTTCTAACCGTTAAAACTTTAGAAGTTATTAGAACTCTGCAATTTATACATTAAAATAGTTTGTAATAAATGAACAACTTTTTGAAATACTTAGGCAACTATCAGTAGTACATTTTCTTTTCACGACCTCTGCTTGAACTCTATGTCAATTTTCAACCGACTTCAAAAAAAGGAGGAGGTTCTCAATTCGACTGTATGTTTTTTTTTATGTTTGTTACCTCATAACTTAGAAAACTTACTTTTGTTTACCCATGTTCTCATGTAAGTGATATAATGTACTATGTCTTTATGAGAATAAATGTCTTTAAACCTAAACCTAACTTTCGACTGGGTGAACCGATTTTTATCATTCTTATTTTATTTAAAAGCTGGTGCTTCCCGAATGGTCCCATTTAAATTTGGTCTGATTCTGACAGTAGTATCCATGAGAAAACCATATGAGTCTTAAATCTAGATAGACAAAATGCGCGACAAATGGACGAATAACTCAATATTACGCCAACTGATTTTGATAGTTCTTTTTTATTCGAAAGCTGATGCTGCCCGTGTGGTCCCACTTAAACTTGGTCTAGTTATGATAGTGGCATCCATTGGAAATCCATATAAGTCTTAAATTTAGATAGACAAAATGCGCGACAAATGGACGAATAACTCAATATTACGCCAACCGATTTTGATAATTATTTTTTTATTTGAAAGCTGATGCTGTCCGTGTGGTCCCATTTCAATTTGGTCCAGTTCTGACAGTAGAATCCATGGGGAATCGATATAAGTCTTAAATCTAGATAAACCAAATGTGCGACAAATGGACGAATCACTCATTATCACGCCAACCGATTTCGATGCTACTTTTTTATTGGAAAGGATATACTTCAAGGGTTGTTTGATGAAATTTGGTTAGGTTCTGATTATGGGATCCATGAAAAAGTAACGGAACTCTTCAATTCTTAGGAGCCATTGGACGATACTTTTTCGATGTTTAAAATAAATAAGAACTATTCACTGAAAATCAAGAAATAAACAAACGAAAAATAAACCAACTTCAAAAAAAACTATTCTTAAACAAAGCACTAAGAAGTAAAGAAATAATTCCGTATTATTCTAAAACTTATACGATATTATAATGTAGGTACTATTATTGTTATTGTTGGAGTCGGTGTCAGCCAATGTAGGTACAAACCTACATTACATTAGTTACAAAACTACCTACCTACATACGTAAACGTAATGTAAGAAATAGGTATATTGCTAGGTATATTGTAGTGTTTCCTTGGCTGACACCGACTCCAACAATAACAATAACTGTACCTACATTATATTATCGTATAAGTTTTAGAAGAATACGCAATTATTTCTTTACTTTTTAGTGCTTTGTTTTAGAATAGATTTTTTTGGAGTTGGTTTTTTTTTTGTTAAAATTTTTGTTTGAATAACATTTTTTCTTGCAATATTAATAATTTTTATATTAACGTGGGTTCCAGCTCAATAAAATAACTAGTCCATGTAAGACAAATCACCTGCTAATCTTTTAGCATAAAAAATAAGTTGGTAACTTTGATACGTTTTATTTATTAATTATTTTTGTATGGACTTTTTTTTTGGAAAAAAACTAAAACTGATGATAACTTTATAACGGTTAGAAATCGGACCAATATTATCATCAAGGTCAGAAATGACCCCAGCTATGCGCTTTTTTGATTTGATCCTTACTTCCAGGGACACACTGTATTTTTTACATTTAAACTAATTATAAAAATACTTACTTACAAGCAAGACACCATAAAATTCCATAAAGACAAAACCTATAAAACGATGAAGATCTAACTATGATGAAAAAAACAAAGAGTTTTATATAACATACAACTACCCATATTGTTACTTGTTACTTGAATAAGAATTTCCTTTTCACTTTACTTAACTAGCAAATAAAATAAAACTATTTTTGCTCGTCCGTGTATCTTCCTATTTCTCAGTCGGAGCTATCAAAGCATGCAGCTTCTATACATATAGCAAAGATATAAGTATGTCATACGGCTATTACGTGACGACGACTCGCGGTTTGTGTATTAGCGGGTATGTAGGTAGATTTTATCGGCCTATCATTGTCTGCGGTGCGAAACACAAGCGGAGGCGGAAAGTTTGTTTCGACAAACAAATTGTACAATTTTCCTGCGAACCGAATAGTTGGCGAAATTCATTTTGTAGGCATTTTATCTATTCAGTTTGGCGTCTTAAGGCGATTTTAGCCGCCAACTAGCGCCACCAATTGATTCATTTTCATAACTTATAAATATTTTATTTTAATTTTCATTTGTATTCATCATTTAAAAATAAACCATATAGCTATTCATTTACTATTTTTCATTCAGAACCAAAAAAGGCGTGAACATTCATTCAATATTTGAAAGAAGTATTTTTTAAGATATTCATTGTTCAGTTTTTAAAAACAATGTCTATTTTGGAAGTTATAGAAATAAATCAATTGGTGGCGCTAGTTGGCGGCTACTATCGCCATAATAGATTTGAAAGAAATATGTAGTAACATACCAGAGGTAAACCTTCCCAAAAACTAAAATAGTAAATGAATTGCCATACGTTTTTTTTAAAATGATGACATCTAATGAAAATTAAAATAAAATTAATTGAATAAATTAAAATAAAATTTGAACCAATAAAATTTGAATAGATTAAAGGAATGGGTTATTTGGTACAACTTAACTATCAATAAAAAATATTAAGGTTTGCTTCAACAAAATATTCAATGCCTAAAAGTTCATATCTTGAAAGCAAGTTAAGCCATAATTCGCAGCTACAACTTTATAGTATGTATACATGTCAGATGCGTCGTTGTTGAACCTTTGTTTAGCTCCGCTCACTGCATTGTACGTGTAGGCACCTAAGCGTATATAATTTCACAAACCTCATTGCTAAAGCAAGTCTACCTACGATTACACTTATTGACTAACTCAGGAAAGCATAATGTACTCGTAAGCAGTAATGTTTTTTTATATTCACGCGAGCACTATAGATACCTACATTGAAATAAAAACAACTTTACGACAAATATGTGTCATCTACAACTGACTGGCCTGTTGGCGCAATGGCAGCGATCCTGCCTTTGAAGCCGGAGGCCTTGGGTTCGATCCCCACCCATGACAAACATTTATGTGACGAACATTTGTGTTTGTGGTGTGTCTGGGTGTTATTATCTATTTAAGTATGTATTCAGAAATATTTAAGTATGTTTATCAGTCCCTGACACCCATAATACAAGCTCTGCTTAGTTTGGGGTCAGATGATCTTGGTGTGAATTGTCCCAGATATTTATTTATTTATCTCGTAATCACGTCATGACTGCTGTAAACGAAACGTTTAGTTAGAAAATGTTATGTGGTACGGCCGAGCAACCGTTGAATTTTCATACAATATACATTTTTCAAAAACTATTCCACTCGATATTCTCATAAGAGGCCTTTTAATACCTTTTTTGACAAATTATTTGATTATTACACGTAAGAACAATGAGCATACCTAATCCAGCAAAACATGTAGAAACCCAATCTATCTACCAATGGAAATCAGATGTTTGAGTGCTCTAATGATTGAACTTGTAAGAAATCTATTTCAACATCAACGGCTGAGTAATCTAGATTTTACTAACTTTATAAAGATACCCGGTATATAACATCAAAAGCTTTTCACTTGCGACCGCGACCAAACAAAGAAAGGCCGAATGCGCACACGCACTAGTCGTAATATTGCTTTTCCGTACAACAAATAGTTATTTATGCAAGCGTAAGTGACCAATTGTGATTGGACGTGACCAGAATAGACCATTATGGATTGGAAGATCAATAAGGCCCTATTTGGAGCGCCGATTTTAATAAGAAAAATAAAACAAATTATAGTGAACACATTGGTCAACCAACTTATGCAACTAAAGCAAAGATTTGGTAGTCACAAAGTTTCTGTTACCAGTAAGTGCAGTGTTAAAAACGCCCGTTCAGATTTAGTGGGCCGAGAGCTTGATTCCCAGACCAACACAAATTAGCAACAAAAAAACCACATCCAACAACGGATATTCCGTTATTGTATGTTTTTTTTGTTTCTCTTGAATTTCACATGACTCCACCTAACCATCGAGTTTCTTGCCGGAGTCTTCTCGATCGGAAACAACCTCCAAACCGGTGGTAGAGTCACATTATGTTTAATAATTATGATATTAACTATCATAGTATTATTTTATGTAAGTTTATTTATATTCAGTATATTTTTTCGACAATTTTTTTTTGTATTTGACTTGTCATATGTACTTTTTATAAGTCTAAATGAATAAAGATATTTTTTAATTTTTAACTCAGACTTTTTACTTTACCTGGTGGAAAGCTGCCAGGTGGTCCAAATATAAAGGTGACAAGTACCACCTACTCTAAGTAAGTCTTTTCATACCCATAAATATAACCTTAAAACATTTTTTAGAGAAGTATCTTTAAATTGATTAATCTCATAAATCCTTGTTATTCTAAAAGTGAAAGCCAATGTGGATGAACATTTTTTAGCATGGAAGCTAAAATTGCGTTGAAAATTCACGGAAGTTATATTGTCTTTTTAATTGCATTAACCTATCGAACGCTTTTATATGGACATGTCAAAGGCTTTAAATTCTGCCGCAGTTTTAACCCTGTATAATAATATGCTTTTAAAGTGCCCTATATTTGAAACCAGCTTTTAAAGTTCAGGTCACTAAATCCGTCTATTAATTTTTATGTGTACAAACAGACAGACCAAAATATGCAAAAAAACGGATTAAAGAGTAGTATCAATTACGAATGTACAAATTTGCATCAGCTACTGTGTTTTTATAATATACATATAATACCTGGGATTATTTATACCGGAAAGAAAATGATATGGCATTTACTTTTGAGTTACCTACGTAATGTTGAAAATGTATTTTTGGTTTTGTGTGAGAATTCGATAGTCCGTCTGAATTTGTTTTTTTATTAAAAAAACTAATATTCACTTTTCTAGTTTGTACAGTCAAAAACATAACTATCCATACGTTTCCAAAGCATCAAAAATATCCGTGCAAATCCATAATCACCATTCTATCTATGCGATGCGAGTCAACAGAAAGTCTGAACGAACTCTCGTATAGAGATTTGTGGCTTATATTTTGCTCAAATATTGAAGCCATGGAGACGTATAGATATTTATGCTTTTGACCTGTACTTAAGCTACATTATTTAAAAACAAAACATTAGTTTTTTCTGCCTATGTAGTCTTCGAACGCAATAACTAAAGACTACGGCAAACGTTTCTTTTTACATATATTTCACTTCTTTTGTTTTTTCTGATTCAAGTAGCAGTTCCTGTTCTTCAACACTCCCATGGTTGTCATCACGGGTCTTGTGCCATACAAGAATGCGAGCTAAAGTCCAATGGCTCCCTTTAGTACCATTATTTGCCCGCGATGAAATTAGGATTACCGAATAACTTCCAAAGAAGAAAATGTTTGAAAGAAAAGCGAATTTAACCATTTTCATATTAGATACAGCAATCTTCAGGTGACCTTCCAGCTCGTTTGCTTCCCTATTACATTTTTTTATAGAAGCCGTCAAGATGAACTCACTCCATCGGATGGAAAGCGGTCATGAGGTCCAGATATGAGGCTGACAAGCGCAGTAATGAAAAGCAAAAAATTAATGAGCTGGTACGAAACAGTACCATGAATTTACACATTGGTGTTAACTCATGTTCAGTACTTTTTGTATGGGATTTGGGTACAGCGCTCCTAGTGATTAGAAACGGAACCAAAAATGCCATACCTTCACATTTCTGAAGTCAACTATCGTAGTTTGCGTCACAGAAACTCATGGCAGACATACAAGTGTGGCCCATGATCCATCGCAGTACATATTTAGAAATTATTAGTATTGTGTGTTTAATGTGTGGTTCCTGCAGACTATAGCGATTGATGCGGTTTTCACCTTCACTTAGATTTGTGTTGAAAATTATCGATATACCAAAAATATGTTAGAGCTCTGCCTCATTAAGTGCCATGGCGACGTCGCCGGCTACATATCCAGTTAATATTGAAATGTATGGCACCTAACTCACTTGTCGACTGTTTGGCGGCGTGGCCACGAGCTACAGCTCCCTACGTGAACTGATAGCGGCCACTCGACATGGCGAGGTAGCCAGACCTGCGCCGCTGGCGACGTCGCCATGGGGTCTTTATGAGGAAGAGCTCTTAGAGCATTATATCTCAAATCGAGACAATACTCACAGGGTCAGGCATAATAAATATAAATAAAATATAAATAAATATGCGCCAGACAACACACCACTTGTCATGGTCTCGAAGTAAGGATAAATATCCTTGTGTTACGAGGTACCAGACACCCAGACCCGAGCCAATTTAGAAAAAGTCATTTTTCTGAATTGACCCGACCGGGAATCGAATCCGGGACACCACGGAAGCCAAGGCGAGAAACCGTGCTACAGCACACTGCGCCAATCGTGTCGTCAAATAATACCGTTCGCAAAGCGTATTTCTCTCGGGTGGTGCAGAACTATTAACAGCTCATAGTAGCAATTAGCCTATATTGTCCCTCAGCTAGACAAAGGCGTGCATCATTGCAATTAGCCATCGTTACAATCAATACATATTCACCTAATCTTGTGTGCCAAATACGGATTGAAGATCACATATCTACTCGTGTCCCGAGATATCCAAAACAGATTTTACGGACTACAGATTCCTGAGATCCCTGGCAGCTCATTAGGATTTAGAAATTACTCCTGTCAGTTATAATATTTATAACGCTGAAATATCTGGTAAATATCTTCAAACAAGGGCAAACAAAGCAAAGTTTTGACGTCGCTTATCTTGCGGTCCCGTTTAAAACTTTTTGTGAGAAAGCAGTAAAGAACATCAAAAATCAACAATAGCCAATACTTTATATACGAACAAAAAAGTAGGTAATCTACTAACAATGTATATACTCACATACGAGTACTACAGTACTACTACTTATATACTAATTGAACAAGTAATTGTTGGACCGCGTTAGTGATTAGTTTAAAACGTACCTGGCAGTTTTTATATCTGTTTATCACAAGGCTATTAATCACAATCACATGTCTAACAATAGCCTAGAGGGTCATCTTGCAAATATCCACTTTAACCCTTCGACTCGACTTCGCGAGCCTAACATTGTAAACATGTTAAAATCTAAAAAAAAACTAGTAGCAACTTGAAGAAAAACACTTGGTCATTAACAGGCCTCTAAGAAAAAAATATTTAAAGAAATAATCATACGAAGAATACAAAAATCCCTAGTATTTCTGTCACTTAAAAAACTTTAGCAATAAGAAAGCAAAACAACCAAAATCTTCAGAAACCAAGAAACCAATTTAATTTGGTTTCTTGGTTAGTGTGTGGTCCTAACCCTATCTAGATTAGCGGAACCAGCATGTATGCCGGGCCGTTTCTTCATCACCAGGGCCCTCTTAGGCACATTAAGCCCGTGCTCAGGACCACATTATCCCGAGGGCTCCTAAAATTTTTGATTTGTTTTTTTTTACAAAACATAAAAACAAGTTAAAAATTTGATTAAACAAACAAATTTAAGTTCCAACAGATTTTTGAAAACTAAAAGTCAGAAGGGCCCTATCAACCTAATGTTCCCAATACCTCAGATAGATGAAAGACAGACCGTAAAAATAAGGTAGTTGGTCGTTTATTTCATACATACAACACTTTGGTGAAATTAAGTATTCGCGTAAATCACCAAAACGAGGGTGCTAAGTATTACGTATTAGGTTCTTAACGACTCATGTTTGGTAACAACACAAAACAAGTGTGGTATCTGTATATTTATTTTGTAACCCGAGGAATCTCAGAAAATAATGTGTGGATAACGACCCAAAAAGTGTTAGATATGCAAAAGATTAGTGTGATTTATTATTATGACGTCTATTGCTTAAGATTAAGCTTAAACAGGCAGATAACATCTCCATGACAAACCATTTCATCAATGACTAGATTTTTTGATGAACAAAGTTAGGTTTTTTTTATCGTGTGACTATGGTGACTATTTCACCATGTAACGATGTCGTCTATGAAGATATAAATGTTTCTTAGTAAATTCATTTATTTAGTCTCGAACTGATCCAGGTTATAATGGTTTGGGAACACTTGCCTTCGCGGTAGCGAGTTCCAATCTTTAGGTATTCGCATTATTGTAGAGCCTACGAAATGCCTCATGCGGATGGCTGGAATATCCACAACGTAAGGGAAGAAAGCCAATGTGTGATGAAAAGGTGCCAGCTGAATCAGATCAAGCAGTTTTTCTTTGATGACCTGGCTTGTTTTCCAAAGCCTAATAAGTGTATAGTAGAACAGGGTGATATAATATGCCGAAGTATAGGCTCTGCTTCTCGTGTTCCAATCTTTAGGTATTCGCATTATTGTAGAGCCGACGAAATGCTTCGTGCGGATGGCTGGAATATCCACAACGTAAGGGAAGAAAGCCAATGTGTGATGAAAAGGTGCCAGCCGAATCAGATCAAGCAGTTTTTCTTTGATGAGCTGGCTTGTTTTCCAAAGCTAATTAAGTGTATAGTAGAACAGGGTGATATAATGTGCCGAGGTATAGGCTCTGCTTCTCGTGTTCTAATCTTTAGGTATTCGTATTATTGTAGAGCAAACGAAATGCTTCGTGCGGATGGCTGGAATATCCACAACGTAAGGCCAGAAAGCCTATGTGTGATGAAAAGGTGCCAGCTGAATCAGATCAAGCAGTTTTTCTTTGATGAGCTGGCTTGTTTTCCAAAGCTTAATAAGTGTATAGTAGAACAGGGGGATATAATATGCCGAGGTATAGACTCTGCTTCTCGTGTTCCAATCTTCAGGTATTCACATTATTGTAGAGCCGACGAAATGCTTCGTGCGGATGGCTGGAATATCCACAACGTAAGGCCAGAAAGCCAATGTGTGATGAAAAGGTGCCAGCTGAATCAGATCAAGCAGTTTTTCTTTGATGAGCTGGATTGTTTTCCAAAGCCTAATAAGTGTATAGTAGAACAGGGTGATATAATATGCCGAAGTATAGGCTCTGCATCTCGTGTTCCAATCTTTAGGTATTCGCATTATTGTAGAGCCGACGAAATGCTTCGTGCGGATGGCTGGAATATCCACAACGTAAGGGAAGAAAGCCAATGTGTGATGAAAAGGTGCCAGCCGAATCAGATCAAGCAGTTTTTCTTTGATGAGCTGGCTTGTTTTCCAAAGCTAATTAAGTGTATAGTAGAACAGGGTGATATAATATGCCGAGGTATAGGCTCTGCTTCTCGTGTTCTAATCTTTAGGTATTCGTATTATTGTAGAGCAAACGAAATGCTTCGTGCGGATGGCTGGAATATCCACAACGTAAGGCCAGAAAGCCTATGTGTGATGAAAAGGTGCCAGCTGAATCAGATCAAGCAGTTTTTCTTTGATGAGCTGGCTTGTTTTCCAAAGCTTAATAAGTGTATAGTAGAACAGGGGGATATAATATGCCGAGGTATAGACTCTGCTTCTCGTGTTCCAATCTTCAGGTATTCACATTATTGTAGAGCCGACGAAATGCTTCGTGCGGATGGCTGGAATATCCACAACGTAAGGCCAGAAAGCCAATGTGTGATGAAAAGGTGCCAGCTGAATCAGATCAAGCAGTTTTTCTTTGATGAGCTGGATTGTTTTCCAAAGCTTAATAAGTGTATAGTAGAACAGGGTGATATAATATGCCGAGGTATAGACTCTGCTTCTCGTGTTCCAATCTTTAGGTATTCGCATTATTGTAGAGCCGACGAAATGCTTCGTGCGGATGGCTGGAATATCCACAACGTAAGGCCAGAAAGCCAATGTGTGATGAAAAGGTGCCAGATGAATCAGATCAAGCAGTTTTTCTTTTATGAGCTTGCTTGTTTTCCAAAGCTTCTTAAGTGTATAGTAGAACAGGGTGATATAATATGTCGAGGTATAGGCTCTGTTCCTCGTAAGAAGTTATGTAATTTTACACCTTTTCGGATTATAGCCTGCTATGCAACTGAGAGTAATATTACACTTAGTACCCTGATATATGAATAGTTAGATGTTTAAGTATATTATTTAAGCTCACTTAAATATTTCTGGGGTGGTAGCGTTGTGTGACGGGTCGTTTCATTCCCTAAAATACGGTTGAGTGGAACGATGGCTGGATCATACGTTAAACAGGTGCCACTTTTGGGAACTGGTCTGCTCAAGTCACTACCATTTGGGTTTCTTAATGTTAACTCTAACTATGTTATGATTGCTTTCACTGTATGACTCTGGTTACAATTGCAAAAAATTAAAGTGACTTTTTTGAAAGAGTCCGTTTTTAGAAGTTCCACTGAGAACACTCTCAGTGGAATCAGCCTCCCAACGCCGGTGGTAGAGTCACATTATTTGTGACTCTACTATGTGTGTATATAGATTGTATTAAGATTATGTATGTCTATAATACTTTTAGTTAAAGTTAATTGTTTTGGACCATTTGAAAGAACCGTAATTAGGTCTATTTGAATAAAGTTTTATTGATTTTGATTTTCGATTTTTAAGAGTAAAAAAAGTGTATTAATTCACAATGTGTGACTGTTTAAGTTCTCCAATAAGTGACTTCATGTACAATGTTTATGATAATGCAGTTATTTAAACTGAAGAAGCTGCTTAAAGGCTGCGTGTATTTCCTTAATGGCTCCGAGCACGACTGTAGCATGCAGGTAAGTCCATACTAGCATAGGCAACAGGTAAGACCTGACTTCATCAGAATCTTTTCTTAACATGGTTTTATAAATCAATCAATCACTGAGGAAATAATTGTTAAATGAGATCTGGAATATCCTATCATATCAAAACTTACTAAGCACGTCATTAATCATATTCGTACCGTAGGTAGGTACATCCGGTCTGCTCTAACCAACCTCGAAAACCAGAGAATCGTAATTCATTAGGATATCTTTAAAGCTATTTCTGCTTTGAACAAGCCCATTCAAGTTCACAACGTACTTATAATAGTTTTAGCATAATTCTCACCCAAACAACAACTAAAGTTTGTCCGCATTCTGCATTTTTGCATAAATACTTCCTTGCAGTAATAAAATGAATTTAAAAAGTAATCATCCGGTTGACCTTTCTCAAGCAGGCATACCTTGTCAATAAAAAATTAAGTAGAACTCACTGTCCAGCATAAATTTTTGGCAAACTTTTCTCCTTGAACTAAAATAGTGCAGACTGAATTATGTCAACAGGTTTTTTATGCAGGATAGCCAAAACTAACAACACTGTTTATTTATTTTATTGACAAATCGCATAACAAAACAATAATTCATTTGCAGATCTCCGAGGAATACTAGGCTATGCTCAACTCACCCTGGTGACCGATCCCTCTACTTGCGTGCATGAACATTTTTATGTTTTTGTCGAAATCTTGTAAACTTCTCTTGTAGTTTATTTCACTACCACGGTCGTCAGCAAAACTCCTTATCGTCTTCCATAAGTGTAATCTTCATAGACCACGCCTATGGAATTCTCACTGAGCTATACTTCATTCGTTATAACATTAGAAATAAAAAACAGGGGGGCTAAAATGAATGGCAATTTGCATTTGATGTTGCCATGACGATAACATACCTGAGTATAACATGGCAAAATTTGAAACTCCTTCCGCCACAACGTATGAAGGGATTATATAACATTTTAGAAAAATGAAAACCCCTGCCTGTTTTAGGTTTTTACATCGACAATATAGTTTGATGCGAGACAAAATAATTTATTTAAGCAAAAGCCTCATAAATTCTGAAGTTCCTTTACTTTAAATAATAACAATTAAGTGTGACAGCTGCTATTTATGTGGATTTTAATAAATTCGGCATGAATCTTAAAAGCAATGATGTTTATTGTACTTTTACCACAAAGTTTACCCTAAAAAGAACCTTTTTTACTTCTGTCGAATGCTATAATGAATGGAGTATAGATACTTCATTTATTATAACATTAGAAATATTAAGCAGGGGTGCTAAAATGAATGAAATTTTGCATTTAACGTTGCCATGAGTATGACATACCTGAGTATAACATGGCAAAATTTGAAACCCCTTCCGCCACATCGTATGAAATGATTATGTAACATTTTAGATTTGGTAGAGTTATAGTGACGTAAAAATGTGTTCGGATAAAACACCTGCTTCTTTTAGGAAAAATAATTTATTTAAGCAAAAGCCTCATAAATTCTGAAGTTATTTTACTTTAAATTAGAACAAATAAGTGTGATAGCTGCTACTCGTAGATTTGAATAAATTCGGCATAAATCTTAAAAGTAATAATGTATATTCTACTTTTACCACAAAGTGTTACAAAGAACCTTTTTTACTTCTGTCTAATGCTATAGTGAATGGAGTATAGATTCGAAGTGTTTTCAGAATGAACCTGCTGCTACTTTCAAATGAAAAGGAACAGTTTCTTGGGATTTGAGAAAAGTTTGCGGGTGGCATTGATAGATTAGCAGTAAACAATTAAAAGTGAATTTAAAAAAGTTGGATGAACATAAAGAATGATGCTGGCAAGAAATATTAGGGAAACGAGAAAATGAAGTTCGTTTTTAGAATTAGCTTCATTAAATATATGTAGTAGTTTATACGTAATGTTGATTTGTTTCAAATGATTTTGTCGTATTCAGTGCGCCCCATCGGTAATCACCATTGATATTATCCGAAAAATTATAAATGTACCGGTACAGCTTAGGAACAACAGTCCTCTTTCCACAAACTGCTACGATGAAGTGCTGCTGAAACGCATATGGGGGGAGGGGGGGAGGGCTGCGGGTGTTTCGGTTTAACGGATAACGCGCGCGTGTTATCGTGCACTGGAGTTTATCTTGATCCTCCCGAGCGGCCTTGTGCGCCGAAGGGTCCCAAAAGTGTCCCGTTTCGGTGATCCCACGCCCATTCTGCGCCAAAGACGACCACCGAGGGAATGCCTAAATGCATTCCCTGACGCAAAAAAGGCTGTCAAACGCGCCCGCTAAGGGCTGCGGTCAAGCCACTATCCGCCACTGAATACACCAAATAAAGAGTTTACAGAAGGTCCGCTCGCACTTTTTTCCTAAACTTGCGTGAACCACCTAGGGTTACCCTTATATTCGCTCTGAATTTTTTAAATTAAGTAGGAAGGATATACCTACTGGACAGAAAAGGCTAAAAACAAAATTCAATATGTATAAAATCGCACCAAGTTCGACGAAAGCAAAAACACTCGCGACAGTTCGCCTGGTCGCGACACTGAAACTCACTGGTATGGCCCGTAAACTCACTGTGTCCGTGTGCGTGATCAAAATGGCGGGTTTGTTCTAAGCGGACTATCTGTCAAAGGCGCCACGCCGTATGCGTAATTTGTGCTGAGTGAGTGATGCAGCCGCGCGAGAAACCAGCGCTAAAGGCGTCCACAAGTAGCTGGTGGATTTGGGGCTCGGACGCGGCCATTCAAACGCACATTTTGTGCAGATGCCACACTAATGGTATGAAAAATCTTGCGCTTGTGTGTGACAGCTCTTTTGCTACAAATAAGCAAACAAAAACATTGTATTTTCTTTCGTTTTACTGGTTTAGGGAGTTATACGTTGTCTGTCAGTGACAGGTTTTTCTGACTCGTGTTCTTTCTCTCTAAGGGATGAAGGCTAATACTTTCAGCCATATGTTATTCTGCCGAAATGTCAATCATGGAGACTCCGACACCGAAAGGCTTTGGGGAACAAATAAATACCATGCAGAAACAAAGTTGAGAAATGGCTGCGAAAAAGCTTTTGGTAATGGAAGGGAACTTGCTGATCTATAGGTTAATATTGATGATTACTATGAACTGCCAAATTATTAATTATAATTAGCTAAAATTGTGTATTTGTATGACAATTATAATTCAGATGCGACTTTTGACTAAATTAGGAAATTTGACGTTCGATTCGCGAGTTTGTTTCGGTGGATAACCGTTTTTTGTTAACCTAAGTTTTTTTATTTCTTATTTTTCCTAGAAGAGGAAGTTTCGATTCTCCTTCCTAAAATTTCTGAAAAAGGTTAGTAACACAGAGATCCATCCACTTGACTACAACACTGTCATTTAATACGGAACAACAATACCGGGTGATTATTTTTAGCCGTAATAAAACTAATTTGGCTTAGCCCTGAAGGTACACATTTTTAAGATAGTTTTAAAATCACTGCTTAGGAGTGCTTTATTATTTTCCTTACGGTATAAATAATCACCCAGTATAGACAACCGGATAGAAATATTAATAAACTAGCTTCTGCCCGCGACTGCGTCCGCGAGGAATAGATTCTTTGGGCTAATGCGATAATATGTAGCCTAGAGCTTTCCTCGATAAATGGGCTATCTAATACTGAAATAATTTATCAAATCGGACCAGTAGTTCCTGAGATTAGCGCGTTCAAGAAAACAAACAAACAAACTCGTCAGCTTTATGATATTAGTATAGATAAAATAAATAAATAAATATCTAGGACAAGTTACACCAAGATCATCTGACGCCAAACTACGCAGAGATTGTAATATGGGTATCAGAGACTGATCAACATACTTAAATAGATTTATCCCAGACATACAACAAACACTACTATTCCTCACATGAATGTTGGTCATGAGTGGGGATCGAACCCACGAACTCCGGCGCAAAAGGTAGATTTTCCATTGCGCCAGCAGCCCAAATTATAGTATAATATAAGTATAAATAGTGCAACTAAGGGCAAGTCGGTTATCTTGCAAGTGTGGTTAGGTTCATAGACCAAGTAAATAGGGGTCAGTAGGTGCTTAGAAAAAGCTGTGCGGTAAGAGCTACCTCTGCCACGTAATACTCGACCGATTATTGAGTATCCAAGTAAAGTAAAAGTAAAAGAAAGTAAAAAAAATCTTTATTCATATAGACTTATAAAGAGTACATATGACAAGTCAAATAAAAAAAAATTGTAGCAAAAATATACTGAATAGAAAAAAACTTACAAAAAATAATACTACTATAGTTAATATCATAATTAAACATAATGTGACTCTACCACTGGTTCGGAGGTTGTTTCCGATAGAGAAGACTCCGGCAAGAAACTCGATGGTTACCTACTCTTTTCAATCTTGTTATACACAGAAATTGGATTAACAGACTAAAGTCATAACAAAAAAGTGTGCAGAGGAGCAGATTATACCTAAGATGACCACAAATTCTTATCATTTAAGAAATCCTATAAACCTAGAAACACTATAATAACCCCGCTTAATTAACTTAGCTTTACTTTGTGACTTAAACCGATAAAAAGGCAAGGACGGCACTAACAAGGATAAAATGAATCATAAATACTTCATCTATATCTATACTAATATTAAAAAGACGATAGATTTGATTGTTTGTTTGTTTGTATTGAAAAGGCTCCGAAACTACTAGATCGATTTAAAAAAATCTTTCATTAATCTAAAGCTACATTATCAGAGAGTGACATAGGCTATATTTTATTATGATTCAACAAAACATTCAGTGAAAAATAATAGTATATGTAAATCAAGTTGGGGAAACGCGAGCGAGATGCTGCTTTACCGACGCCGCGACGCGACGTGCAATTACTTTTGAAACAACGAAGTCTGTCGAGGCAGCTAGTTGTACAAATAAAGTCTTAACTTGTTACAATTGATATGGCCTAAGTAAAAGCAACGTGATTGATTAACCGCCGGATAATGGCGGAAGGCTCACCACCTGTCACTTTGGGTTCTAATACCATTGGAGAAAACTGTCACTTGCCTCTGTCTACTCCGTTTGAGATATAGTCTTGATGGTGTGTTATGTTATGTTAGATGGCCTCATGCTTCTTAAGAAGCGAACTTTTTCAGACAGCCTTTCGCAACCAGACCAAGAGCTATTGTTTCATTTGTTTTGCTGAACAGAGATTTATGAATATTATTCAGTGTGTCCTACCCGTCATGATATACGGAGCCGAGACGTGGACATTAACAGTGCGCCTAGCCCACCGTTGCAAGTCGCTTAGCGAGCTATGGAGAGAGCTATGCTCGGTGTTTCTCTGGAGGATAAGATTCGCAACGAAGTAATCCGACAGAGAACTAAGGTCGTCGACATAGCTCACAGGATTAGTAAGCTGAAGTGGCAGTGGTCAGGTCATTTATGCCGTAGAACAGATAGCCGTTGGGGTAAGCGTGTTCTAGAGTGGAGACCGCGTAGCCGCAAATGTAGTGTAGGGCGCCCCCCGGCCAGGGGGGTGATGACTTGCGAAAGGTTGCTGGCAGAAACTGAATGCGTCAAGCTGAGGATAGTGGACTACGATAGGCTGATGATGACGATGATTATTCAGAATGAAACTTTAAGTTCTATGACAGCATAAAAAATTGTTTTGTTTGTAAAGGTTAATATCCGACTTGAAAATAAAAGCCAGCTTAAGAGCCGCTTGGATTAACTTTGTTTTATGTAGTTTGATTGAATTAAATAGTTTACATAAAATTAGCTGCCCGTCAGCGGCTGCGCCCGTCTTTTTCATCAAAATATAGCCTAAATTAAAAAAAGTAAAGCCTATGTCACTTTCTGATAATGTAGCTTTATAATGGTGAAGGATTCTTTTAAATCGGTCCAGTAGTTTGAGAGCCTATTCAATACAAAACAAGCAAACAAACAAAAACATGTTTCCTCTTTACTAAATAAGTATACGAGTATAGATAAGAGAACTGAACTGCATCGCAAATAAAAACTTTTCGAAAGAGTAAGCCAAGTTTGTTGCCGGGTCTTCTCAGTAAAAACAACTTTTAGATAGTGATTGTCGAAATCACGGTATATTTTTGAATGGATTATGATTATTATTGAAAGATACATTAATTACTCTTTCAAAATATTTGCAGTGCTACATATTTCAAATATAAGAAGTGAGTTTTTTCTTTGCGCCAGACGACACACCACTTGTTGATGTAGGAATTAAGATCCCTGTATTAAGAGGTACCAGACGAGGATTGAGCCAGGGAGCGTCTCCCAGCACACCCAGACCGGAGTCAATTCAGGATAGATCGTTTCCTGAATTGACCCGACCGGGAATCGAACCCGGGACACTACGGAGATCGAGGCTTCTACGATATCATTTTTGTAGGTAATGTAGGAATTATCTAGGAGAAAATAAAAATGATTTAATTAACTTTCATGGTCCAAGTCACTATACAAATCAGTATTTTTTGTATGAAAACTTTACAATTTAAATCAATCGAAAAAATCAAATTTTCACTCCCATAGTTATTACATCACTTACTAAGTATGCTAAATCGTTTTTGTAAGTCTTTTGATAATCAACCGGTAAATCTAGCTGTATTTAGGTGGTAACTCTACTAATTACGAGTAGAAACTACTTCAGAATTAATTATTATGTCTAAAACTTACTGCTTACTCACCCCTTAAATAATGGAAATAAATGGCAGCCAGCCTGCCTGTTATTTTATACAATAATTGATAGTTATAATCACGGTGTCATGTTAAGCGAGTTTACCCGTAAACTGATATTCTAATAATCCTGAACCCCGAATATTTGATGATTGGACGAAATACAATTATCTGAAATTGGAGATAGTATTTTGTTTTTCTTCTCCGTAGATACCTACGAGTAATCTCAAATTTTTAGAAGTTGCAAGAAAATACATGGTTGGTCAATATTAGTTAGCTTTGTCGCTATCGTCACCGCAAATGTTTTTTTTAGATTCAAAGCTCATACAAGTTAAGGCGAGGTGGTTCTGCACAACATTTCCCGAAGGAAACTGGTGAGCGCCACGCGGACCGAAAATGACTAGAATAATCCATTAAAAATCGGATGAAATCTCTCCAGTTATCTTCAAACTTTGTTTTGGTAAAGGACCCATATTATCAATTCAATTATTTGAATAATAAAACCAAAAATAGAACTTTCTGAATTTATTCTATCGAGCTAACTTTATCAAATCATGTTTCCACCGGATGAATTCCCTGTATTATCCCTTCAAAAATATCAGTACATTTTATTAGATTATAATTTCTCTGTCTACTACTTCAAAAATGAATTCTAAAAACGTGTTTTGTGAACCACCTCCCCTTAAGTTCTCAAACACGAGTTATACAAAGACAGGGTCCAGTTGATTTTTGCCCAATTTACCTCCCCATATTATAAACAACAAACAGCTAACTACTAGACGGAAAACTAGCTACTAGTGAAACCACTCAACTTGTGTCGAACTGTTTCTTGACATAAAATGCAGTGACAGAATGATTACTAATACTAAAAGGAAAACCATGTCATAATCGGTTGCTGATGAGGAAACTAGCATTTTTTAATAAACCTCAAATTTGAGGTTTTCATACAAACAATGCTAATGTCTAACTGACTTTGTATGAAAACTTCAAAGTTAAAGTTACGAGTATTTAAAATAACTTATATTTTCATTTAGATAGTGCCTACATTACCTACTGAATATGCCACAACAATAACCAGTACGTCTACCACGAGTTGCCACTTTAAATTTACATTATCGTACGCGTAAAAAAATGTATTGGGCTTTGACATTGTCATGTCATGTGTCATCCAATACATTTTTTACGCGAACGATAACGTACATTTAAAGTGGCAACTCGTTGCAGACGTACTATTGTACATTTGGAGGTAATCTCTATGTACTTTGTGATATTTGTATTAGGATTTAGGACGGTGTCACACATGTCTCGTGTAGTGCGAGTCAAGCCAATTAACTATGACTTTCTGCCAATTTACTAGCTCTGATTAATATTGTCTGACTAGAGACGTCCGGCCAGTAGTCTTCCAATTAGAGGACACATCGTAGGCATACATTTTAATAGATAACGCAGGGCACTGTATTGACGAGCGTGCCACTGTTGTGACGAGGCGCTTCGATCATAAATACCCGAGATACACCATTACGAACAAAATCAACTCCAAAAAATTACTTCACATGTGCTTACTCCAAACGTGCGAGTGTTGTTGGAAAAACACCTGCAAAACACACACACACCTTAGCCATAAATACAATTTTCGTAAAGCAACGTTAATACGCTGGGCTGGGTTACTATATATCATTTTCAGTGCAAGCACTTGATGGTTACGACATTAAATGTGACATTATGAAATAGTGCTGTTAAATATCTGATCATTCACTTGTGATACAACATCGAGCATTCGTCGTTTTTCAATTTACTCGAACTACATTGCGAACATGACGCTCGATGTTTTGTTACAACTTGTTCTTAAAAAGCAAGCACTCTTATTCCGAGACACTTTTGCAGGCATGGGGTATCTTGGGTAAATACCCACACACAAATTACACACACACACACATACACACATTTCGATCACAAATGTGATCGAAGACGAGGCGTCACCTAAACGAGGGTGATCTCCACAAGACGACGGTTTCACGTCAGCGTAACGCTACGGAATCGCCTCGTGACCACGACGTCTCGCTAAAATGCGCCGCGTACGACTCGATGTACAATTGCTTCGATAAAAAGAGCTTAGTAACGTGCCGCCATATCCCAACATATTTTTATTTTTAGTTGATTAAAAGAAATGATTAGTGTATGTACTTACTTATTGAGCGTGGAGTTAATGAAGGAGCAACAAAATATATGCACTGCACCCTTTTTTTGATTCATCTGTTTCAATGCATGCACAAACATAGGTACCTATTCAGAGAGACTTCCGAGGTCGTCTAGTGAAAATATGTCATTATGATGAAAACAAAACTGTAAGAGTTATGGACACTTAACAGTTCGGCAGAAAATCTGCAAATAAGTAGTGCTGATTCCTTGTTTCCATACAAACGTGCTTTAGAGCGAACTGCAGGCCTTAGTGCTGAGCCATTTCAGGTCGTGGATGTACGGTCAATAGCATAAATATCTATACGTTTTCAAGGCTCCAAAATTATCTAGGCAAAATATTAACCACAAATATCCAGGCGAGAGTTCGTTCAGACACTTCTTTGACTTGTTTAGATATTTGTGGCTACTGTTTTGCTCAGATATTTTCGAAGCCTTTGGAACTTACAGATATTCATGCTTTTGACTGTACATATCTTCGTATCTGTGATATATGTAAGAATTTGCATTGTAATATCCAATTTTAGTATTTTAATAACTGTAATACAGGCTAAATATTTAAGGATAAATTATTGTTATTGAATACTAAGTACTTCCGTTCACATCACATATTCTATCTTTGTAGTCTTTGCAATTTATATTCATATTGTTAAAATTAAGTTTTATTAAATGATTTATTTAGTTTCTGTGTATTGTCAACATATTTCTAACAAGTTACGTAATGTTATAATAATTTTATAGTATTTCCGGTGAAAATATAAATTGTATGAACAATGAGAATTTCCGGTAGAATTATTGATTGTTAAAATGATGTATTTCTATTGGAATATTAAAGCACACTTCCGGTAGGATTTTTGTCCGTAAAATATTGTATTTCCCTTGGAATATTAAAACTCATTTCCGGTAGAATGATTATTAAAAATATTGTATTTCCGTCGAAATATTTAAATACATTTCCGGCTAAATGAGAAGTTGTGAAACGACACTAACGTTGAAGTTAGAAATTCAAGGCGGTATAAAAGTGTCGTGAAAAGCCAAAGCTGGCAGTCTTGGTGTAAATCTTGATGTCAAATTAGATAACCCATAAAGTGATACGCTGTGAAATAAGGTGTCTTACTGAAAACGCTGCTCGTCACCCTATACTAACTTCTGATATTTATTATCAGAAGGGGGATTAACAGGATGAACGATAGCGAGAAAATTGTGAACATGCCGTCACCTAGTCCTCGCAACTCACGCAGCCGGGAGAGAAGTGGTGAGCCACGACACAATCGACGCACGCGCAGCCGCTCCCGCTGCAGTAGAGGAAGACTAAGCCGATTGTCTGAACGAAGTCGAAGTCCTATCCTGCCCCACGTGAACGTTCCTCATCGTCGCAAATGCTGGACGGATGAAACACAGTTGCAGATGAGTGGCCATGGCTATTTCTCTCGACGTGGCTCTCCGGAACATCTGTCAGCACGCCGAGAATCGCGTAGCCGTTCACGTCATAGTGAATGGTCGACGCGTACTCACCGAACGTCACCAGAGCACCGAGGAAAATCAACGCGTCGCAGCCCTTCTAAACGCCATATCGACAACGACCAGCCTCAGCCTGGCAGCCAACCACGGACGCAGACCCCAAATGATGACGGTATGGCTATGCTGCTTAGTAATTTAAACTCCAATACAAATTTCAAGAATTTAATGACTTTCATGAGTAATTTTATCAAGCCAGATCAATCTCAACGATTACATTTTGATAAAAATATTATACCTGAATTTGATCCAACCATAAAAAATCATCGAATAGAAAATTGGATTTCGAAAGTTAATGAATGCGCACATATTTATAACTGGACTGAACAACAAATATCACATTTTGCTTTACCACGGCTTGTAGGGCATGCCAAAAAATGGTATGAGGGCTTACAATCTATAAACCGCACCTGGGCGGAATGGCAAGATTTTCTTAAAAGGGCATTCCCTTCAGAATCCAACTATGGGACTCTCTTGTCGGACATGCTAGAAAGACGATTTAAGTTAGGAGAGTCACTAGATAATTACTATTACGACAAAATGGTACTTTTAAATTCGTGCGAAATTACAGGCAAAAGGGCAGTAGATTGCATCATACATGGACTTGATGATAAAACAATTAGAGCTAGCGCCTCATCGGCCCGATTTGCAGAACCAGAAGATCTACTCGGCTTTTTGAAAGATATTTGTAGTGAACGAATAGATACAAAAGTAACTAAAATTAAACAAAATTTCCAAGGAAATGAGGTGACCTGCTCTTTCTGCAAAAAGACAGGTCATAATATCAAACAATGTAGGGCTTTGTATTGTTACAATTGCAGGCAAAATGGTCACAGAGTCAGTCAATGTACGCAACCTTTACTAAAATGTGAAACGTGTCAAAAGGTAGGGCATAAGAGGGAAGACTGTTATAAAAACAAAACTAAGTCTAATCCTGAGAAGCGCGTCATGAGTATTGAAGTAGGTGATAAATGTAACACAAAATTCTATAAGCAAGCATCTATAAACAATGGCAACCATAAAATTAATTGTTTTATTGATTTTGGAAGTGATTGCTCATTAATTAGAAAAGATTTAGTCGATCAATTAAATCTTAAAATAGAAGCTGGAACGATACCTACAATCAAAGGAATAGGCGAAACTAGTATCATGCCTATAGGCAAGACTAGTTTCAAAGTTGATATTGATTCGGTTGATTCTATCATTACTGCTTATATAGTAGATACTAGCGATCTACATGTTCCCCTTTTGGTAGGTCAAAATTTTACTGAGTTGCCTCAAGTATTAGTTATAAAAACAAATGAAGTTCTAAAGATAGTGAATAGAGATTCTCTTTTCCCCGATTTAGATATTGAAAACACTTCACTACTAAAATTATACACTTTGGAGTCATCTGTGGTCAATAAAGTAGGTGCCATACGCTGTTTTACTTCACTCATGTTGAATGGATCTATATTTGTACATAGTAGTTATCGAAATTACTCTGGTGTAGAATACTGGATTCAGGAAGGTGTTTACCAAATTAAGGAAGGTGAAACATCAATTTTGGTGATAACGCCATCCGCTAGTTTAGCTATTCGATCTAATACATTGTTAGTTCGAGCTGAAAAGGTAGAGACAGAAATAAAACACATTCAGCGATGTCTTAGAATGCAGAGTAGTTACAAACCAATTGACAACAATGATATAAACATAAATAATGATCTCTCTCTTCTAGAGAAACATAAATTATACGAATTAATTAAACAATACCGTAAGACTTTTGCACAAGATCTTTCAGAATTGGGTTGCACTACATTGACTGAAATGGACCTCAAATTAACAGATTCCACGCCAGTAGCGTATAGACCATATAGGATAAGCTATAAAGAGAGAGAAACTGTACAAAATATGGTTAATGAGCTTTTAGAAAACGATATTATCGAAGAATCTTGCTCATCTTACGCTAGTCCCATTCTTTTAGTATCCAAAAAGACCGGTGGTCAACGTTTATGCGTCGATTATAGGGCTTTGAACAGTCGCACGGTGAAAGACCACTATCCACTACCTCGCATCGAAGATCAACTTGATATGTTAAGCGGCTCGAAATATTTCACAAGTCTCGATCTTACTAGCGGATATTATCAAATACCTGTAAAACCTGAGTGCCGATATTTAACTGCATTTGTTACTCCCAACGGTTTGTACCAATTTAAAAGAATGCCCTTTGGCTTGGTCAATGCTCCTGCCATTTTTCAACGAACCATAAATAGAGCATTGGGCCTGGGTAATTCAGCATCAAATTCTGATCCGAAACCAGCCTTAGCATACATGGATGACCTTATTATAACATCCAAAGATTTTAGTGAAGGCATAAACAAATTAGAAACTACATTCCAGTTGCTCAATAAGGCTAATCTCACATTAAATGTTAAGAAATGTAACTTTTTTCAAACTCAAATTGATTATTTAGGGTTTGAAATAACGTTAGAAGGTATACGACCGGGAGAAACTAAAATAGCTGCTGTACAAAAATTTCCAGTACCAAAAAATGTCCATGAGGTACGACAATTCATAGGTTTAGCCAGCTATTTTCGTAGATTTATCAAAGATTTTTCACTAATTGCTCGCCCATTAACAGATTTAACTAAGAAAAACTTAACTTGGCAATGGGGAGTAAAAGAGTTAACTGCTTTCAATGACCTTAAAAATAAACTTATACAAAGACCTGTCTTAGCCTTGTACAATCCTAGTTATATAACTGAACTGCATACAGATGCAAGCAAGATCGGTTTAGCGGGTATTTTGTTGCAAAAAGAGAAGGAAGACTCCCCTTTGAAACCCATAGCGTTTTACAGTAGAAAGACTACAATTGATGAACAGAAATTTCATGCCTATGATTTAGAAACTTTGGCCGTTATTACTTCATTGAATCGATTCAGGGTTTATTTACTTGGCGCACCATTCACTATTGTTACGGATTGCAACGCTTTACGTGCAACATTTTCTAAAAAGGATTTACTACCCAGAATTGCTCGATGGTGGTTAACTTTACAGGAATACGATTGCAATATCATATATAGGCCTAATCACAATATGATGCATGTTGACGCCCTCAGTCGCAACCCTATTGATGCTATATCCCAAGAATGTGATGCTGAAATACCTCGTGTCATGGCTATTACGCAGAATGATTGGCTTTTAAGTTTACAACTGACAGATCCCAAGCTATGTTACATACGTGAGGTCCTAGAAGACCCTAAATACAATGAATTGATTGATATCAAACAAAATTTTATCGTTAAAGATAACAAATTATTTAGGAAATTAGGAGAAAACGATCTTAAATGGGTTGTACCCAAGGGTGCCAGATGGCGGATATGTACCTTAAACCATGATGATGTTGGACATTTTTCATCAGAGAAAACTTTATCACGTATAAAGAAGGATTTTTGGTTTCCGAAAATGAAGAAATTTGTAACCAAATATGTAAAATCTTGTATTAATTGTGCTTATGGTAAAGACAATTGCACAAAAAAAGAGGGATATCTACACCCTATACCAAAAATTGATATCCCTTTTCACACCGTACATATCGATCACCTGGGGCCCTTCGTTAAAAGTTCACGTGGTAACGCATATTTACTGGTAATCGTAGATGGTTATACCAAATTCTGTTTACTAAAGCCTCTTCGTCATCTCAAGTCCTCGTTAACAATAAGAGCATTAAGTGGTGTGTTTTCTACTTTTGGTTTTCCTACAAGGTTAATATCAGACAGAGGCACAAGCTTCACCGCCAAAGAATTTGAAAAATTCTGCGAGGTATCCCATATAAAACACATTTTAAATGCGGTATCTTCGCCTAGATCTAATGGTCAGGTTGAACGCTATAACCGGACTGTACTGGACGCATTAACCTCTTATGCAAATAAAAATGGCGAGTCCAAGTGGGACCAGGAATTGGGTAAAATTCAATGGGGCCTTAACAATACACTGAACAAAGGCATAGGCAAGACCCCATCTGAGGTATTATTTGGTCATTCCCTCACACATGCTAGTGAGAACATGTTCAGTGAATTATTTGAAGAGTCTCGGATTCCGAAACAAAACCTTAATGATATAAGGACGGACGTAACACAACATATAGCTAAAGATCAACAACAACAAAAAGAGCGATTTGATAAGAAAAGAAAGGAACCGATTAATTATGCAATAGGTGACTTAGTTAAAATCAAAAAACAGATCACGTCACATGAAGGACAAAGCAAAAAACTTCACCCTGTCTTCTCTGGCCCATATCGGATCACAAAGGTCCTAGATAATGATAGATTCGAGGTTTCTAGTATACCTGGTACTGACATAGGAAAGAAAAAATACAGCAATGTGTGGGCTGTTGATCAAATTCAACCTTGGATTAGTACTCATGTAAATAGTCCAAGTTCTGAAAGTGAGGTAGATGATTAATTTGGCTGGATCATATTCACGTTTTCAAAGTAGTAGTCAAATAAATATATAATATGAAGCATTAGTAATTGTATTATATTTTCCTAACTATTTATAAAGAAATTTATTCGAAGCTTGATGAACTTTTCCAAGCATTTAATGAAATAAAAAATACTTGATGATTTTTTCCAAGTATTTATGAAGATATAATGAATTGATTTTGTTATGTTTTCTTAATTATTTATAAAATAATTTACTAAAAGCTTGATGAACTTTTCCAAGCACTTAATGAAGTAAAAATACTTGATGAATTTTTCCAAGTATCTATCAAGACATATAGATAAAAAGATTTACTTGATGAATTTTCCAAGTAAAATGACATTTCTTAATTATGCTTGATGAATTTTTCCAAGCAACCGATCATGGAGAGGTATTTTTGTTAAAAATATATATAATATAATAATATATAGCATATGAATAAGTATTGAAGTAATTCGTAAGTAAATGTATATACATAAAGATAAGTAAGCAGTACAATGTAATGTAAATTGAAGCATGTATGGTTGTACTTATTATAACATTAAAACTTCATTAGTGTAGAAATACATTGTATAAGAAAAAACATTTTTTTTTGCACATACATAATATGTCAAAACTGCGAACGTTTGAGGACAAACATATTGTCAGGAAGGCCGACTGTAAGAATTTGCATTGTAATATCCAATTTTAGTATTTTAATAACTGTAATACAGGCTAAATATTTAAGGATAAATTATTGTTATTGAATACTAAGTACTTCCGTTCACATCACATATTCTATCTTTGTAGTCTTTGCAATTTATATTCATATTGTTAAAATTAAGTTTTATTAAATGATTTATTTAGTTTCTGTGTATTGTCAACATATTTCTAACAAGTTACGTAATGTTATAATAATTTTATAGTATTTCCGGTGAAAATATAAATTGTATGAACAATGAGAATTTCCGGTAGAATTATTGATTGTTAAAATGATGTATTTCCATTGGAATATTAAAGCACACTTCCGGTAGGATTTTTGTCCGTAAAATATTGTATTTCCCTTGGAATATTAAAACTCATTTCCGGTAGAATGATTATTAAAAATATTGTATTTCCGTCGAAATATTTAAATACATTTCCGGCTAAATGAGAAGTTGTGAAACGACACTAACGTTGATGAAGTTAGAAATTCAAGGCGGTATAAAAGTGTCGTGAAAAGCCAAAGCTGGCAGTCTTGGTGTAAATCTTGATGTCAAATTAGATAACCCATAAAGTGATACGCTGTGAAATAAGGTGTCTTACTGAAAACGCTGCTCGTCACCCTATACTAACTTCTGATATTTATTATATATATGTCCTTTTACTGCACTGCTGCTTGCTAGAATCGAATTCGTTATAATTTTCACAGTTTCTTGTCAGCTAGCTCGAGGAAAGCCACTCAGTTGAAGCCCACTTAAGAGTTTGATGAAGCTCGTAGTTCAAATTCTTATCATCATCCAACCATTTCTGGCAACAAGTAATTTTAAATGCATTATTGAGTTAACTGCTCACTGCTCAGTAATGAGCTGTTATTTTTTAACATGCTTTTATTAAGTTCGTTCAATCAATTTAATGAAACTTTTGTTTTAATATACTAAAATTTTCATAAGAGAAATGTGTTTTTTTTATCTTTCTAGACTTAATTTTTTTTAGATCCGTGTTAGCCTTGTTAAATAAATAAGACCTTTTTAAAACGTTTACTCAATTTTCTAGCCGTAACACGACTCAGCTTAGTATCATGGTTTTACTCTTTAGAACATTTTGAATGATTAAGTCTAGTTTGTCTTGAACTTTTTTAATTAATGACAGCCAATCAATATTAGAGGAGAACAAATTATTTACATGGCTAACATCTCCATTACGAAAATTCCAAACTATTATTATGTTCGGGTTCGCAAAAATGTCGCTGTTTATTTAGATTGTTATCTGAGAATCGTGTTTCGCACATGGGTGGTAAATGCCTAAGCTTGATTTTGGGCAAATAGTTTTCGGCATGTTGCTACGGCTCACCTATTTTGTTTACTCTTTAATACATACCTACAGCTCAATCGCTAATATATTCGGGCATATTTGTACCATTGCCATTGATTTAAGTGCAAAAATTATGTTGTAGGTATGTGTAGTTGAAAAAACTATCGAACGAGAAAAGCGTAAAATCCTATGCAGCGTGCACAAAATGGCATGACTGGTATTCGACAATTTGTACGAGGTGAATATTGTTGTCGAATTATAATATATGTTACGATAATTTATCAAAAGTTCAAGTATCACCAAATAATTACCGGACATAACATACCATCACGACTTTATCCCAAACGGGGTAGTAAAACAAGTGATTGTTGCCGTCATGGTGAACGGAACACTCAGAAGCCCACTTTTTACCAATGGTATTAGAACCCAACTTGGTAGGTGGTGAGCCATCCGCCGTAATCCGGGTTGATTTGTTTTTTAATCGATGTTTTCCATCACCGGAGAGTTAGTCGGAAATTAAACGATGAACACAAAGATTTTGGTTCTGGCCAGATTAGAACTCGGGACCACACGATTCGCGATCCGAGTTGGGGTGCTCAACCACTAGGCCACGACGCTTTAATAATTACCAGAAAGATTGCTTTTGCCACTTTTTAACTTGATAAAAATCGATATGTTTTTATTCGGCTTTAAAATAATAAATGTCATAAATCGTTGATTTCAATTATTGAAGGTAAATAAATAAACATATTTGTAATAATTGGTATTCTACTTCAATACTCTAATCTCTCTAATCTCAATAATCGTTGGTTCAGTTCCTCTTTCTTAAATTGTTCTTATCTTAATCCTGACACTGTATAAAATTATGCAAAACAGCTGCGTTCAGAGTAGAGTAGGAGCTATAGGCCGTCTGAAAGTAAAAAAAACGACTTACGCAATGAACGAATTCTCCAAACAAAATGTGTGAACTGAATATTTTAGTTGTAACTCCCTCAAAAATCTGTTTCTGACTTTGACCATACATTTTCTGGTTAAGTAAGCCGCTGATGGATATGACAGGTACTTAACCTTTTTGCCGAAACCTTTAGGTCTTTCATAAGAGCTAGTAAGTATCATTAATCTTTTTCTTTTTTTAGTTTACGGAACTTTTTCTCCGACCTCGCAGGGACCCTGATGCCATTAATATATTGAAATTAAACTTTTTTAATATCACTTACCACCTGTACAAATGTGGTTGACATCGTTTTACCTTATATGGACTGTTGTTATGTCAAGTTAATCGCACTTATTGAATAATAATACATCATTATTATCATGTTGGTTGATAGCGGACGGACAACCTTATAAAGGTCATTGAATTTCGATGTGGGCAGGCGGTCTACAATCGATTATGGAAATTTTAAGGTAGGCCTTTGTGGAGCAGTGGTAGTCAACGGACTGTGTATGATGATGATGACAACGTAATAACAACATTTGATGTACTTAAGGTTGTTCGTTTTCCATACAAAAATCAATCGACATTAACGCGCTAAATGTACTAGATATGCCTACATATTTGGGTGGGGACTTATTTAGGGACACTTTTTTTCGCAAAACCAATAATGATAATTTTTATGATGTAAGTAATCTTGTATCAGACTATAAAAACTCCAATGTAAACTTATATCGTCTGATATAAGATTACTGACATTATAAATATTATTTTATATTGGTTTTGCGAAAATAAGTATCCCTAAATAAGTCCCGACGCAAATATCTAGGCATATCTACTATTATTTAGCGCGTGAATGCCGATTGATTTTTGTATGAAAAACGAACCACCTTGGCTCTGGGTTAATTTTAAAAATGTATTACATTGTACAACATGTTTGGTGTTAGATCATTTTGCAAAAAAAGGAATAATTGCATAAAAATATTAACTAAACGGAAAAGAAAGTCTGTTCAATTAGAAGTTACTGAAAACTGAAACTGAGTATAGGTAGACGCAATTAACTCTCTATTAGTTTGTTAGTTCCGTTTCTTTTCTCAAGAAGTTATCATCAGATTTTCATTAAGGTAACTAAGGTGAGTAAGGTCATGGCTAACTTAACGTCCCCGTTATGGTCTCATAATATTCCACGATGCGGCAGCGGCCATTGGATATTTTTATATTTACATTCGTTTTAGTGATGCCAGAGAGTTAGGAAAACGCCGCGATAGTACTTTACGTAGTCCATTTATTTACATACATCGTCCGTACGTCCGCATTATTTCCTTGAAAGTATTCTCGGGGATTTTCAGTGGCTTCTTATATAACGATAAAAACAAAAGTTCTAACAAGTCTTCAAAAGATTTCACAACGGCAGAGAAGTTTAGAATTGAGTTTAGCTTTTTTAGATCTTCTGCAGAGAATTGAATAATTCATTTGGACGGATGATAAGGCAACTGGTCCAAAAAACAGGATTCCGAGATGTATTTCTTAGGTGTTATGATATAGGGCGCATTGGGGTTTCATCCTTAGGTTTCCCCTTTAGAGCTCTATAAAATGCTAAGTGAATTTTTATTTTTAGCATTAAAAATGGTCTATTTTCCACACAAAGATAAAAACTAGAAAAATTCGACCTGATCCTGGTACTCAAGCTCCAAAATTCACTTATCCTATAGCTGTTTCATCTTCATATTCAAAAATATTTATTTCGGGTGTTAAAGGTGGTTGCCTATAACATTGATGAAACAACGTTGGCTTACAACGTCAAATACACAAGATAAATTCTCCAGGTCTGTTAACGGCCTCGGTAGCTCAGTTGGGAAAGCAGTCACCTGGATTGTGAAAGGTCGCGGGTTCAAATCCCGCTTGAGTCCTAGGATCAGGTCGAATTTTTCTAGTTTCTAACTTTGTGTAGAAAATCGAGCATTGTTTAATGCCAAAAATTAAAATTCACTAATCCTCTAGCTAGTTCCATCTTAATCAAAACTCAAATATTTGCAAAAATATTTCTTTCGGGTGTTATAGGCGCTTGTAACATTGATGAAACAAAGTTGGCTTACAACGTAAAATACACTAGATAAATTCGCCATTGTGAAAGGTTGCGGGTTCAAATCCGGCTTGAATTCCAGGATCAGGTCGAATTTTCCTGGTTTCTATCTTTCTATAAAATGCTGTTGAAATAACACCACTGTTATATATCATGTATGCCCTTGAGACTTACAATATACTTTTGAACAATCAGAAAATATGTGTCGTAGGACTTAACGCCCCGTTTCGCTTATGTTGGTTGGTGGCTCCAGGTATTTTTGACATAATCTGCAGTTTAAGCAAAGTAGCAATAATCAGGGCAAGTAGGTCTTAGCAAACATTATAAAATATATTTTAGAATAGGTACATAGACAAATTCAGAAGCTTTCGCTTTCTAGAAATTATTTCCGCAATCGAAACTTTTTGGGCTGTTTGGAAAGATCATATGCGAAGATTGATACTAAATAAAAATAAGATATTACTAAGAAAACAAATGTACCTTATACCACCGTATCAGAGGTGATAATAAAGCACATGGTCGGCAAATCTTCTGATCAAGTGAGGTGCATGGAGGGGGAGGGGCTAGTGGACAGTAAGAAGATTGATTAGATACTGAGATATTAGGGGAAGAAATCGTGTTGCTAAACTATCGATAAGTTGACTACTGAGAGTTGGCGGGACATATTAGTTCGATACCGATGCCGCAGCGTCATCATCATCAATTAGGTTATGCTATTATCAATCACTGCTGTAGTGAAGTACCTGGTGAACTACCATTGTATCGATACTATTGAATTTATTCATTGAAAAATTTAAAAAAATCATTTAAGTAAATCTTTCACAAATAAATTGCCGGGGCTTCCCAGAAAGTAATCAAGTAACAACAATAATTTTTCACTATGTATATATTTTTGTAATCAAATCTGGCGAGAACCAAAATCTTTGTGTTCATTATTAAATTTCCGAGTAACATTTTCGTTTCCATCACCGGAGAGCTAGAGTTGGAAATTTCCCTCAAAGATGGTTCTAGCCAGATTTGAGCCCTGGACCAGGCGCGGTCGCAGCAATTAGATTTCATTGCAAAAACATTTAGAAGATTCTTCGATTTGACGTGTATGGTTGGGGGGGGGGGGCTTGTCCCCGGTGTCCCCCCCTTCGGACTACACGATCTACGATCCGAGTTGGGGTGTTAAGCCACGACGCTCTCAACTATACTATTTTATCACTTGCTTTATTATTTTATCGAACACCATTACTATGCTATATTATTAAATAAATTCTTAATAAACGGGTTATGGCTAACAAGTTATAGAATAAAACGCGGTATCTCGAAAATATAGCACATAAGGCAGACGCAATCGTACTGATGTGTATGACGTGATTACAAAATGGTCGCTCCTATTGATCAAGTTTTGTCGATTCAGTAGTGTCAATACACTATTGAATGGCGTTCCTTTTCACGCATCAGGCGCTGTAAAGATATATTAATTTATTCCATTTATTAACAGATAATAATAATAACAATAACTTACTTGATAAGATTCGAAAGGACAATAGCTTTTTTAATAGTTTATAACATTTTCTTATGCCAGTTTCTTTTTATTTAGTTTGAAATAGTATGCGTGACACGGAACAATGAGAACTGTCAGGCAAAACATCATAAAGTGAAAATAGGCAGATTACATTTGATTACCGGACCGGTAGCATCTTCCTTGAAACTTTTTGCTCGGAATCGATGTGACAGGTCGGATATGAGCTCTTCGATTGCGGCGCTTGGCGTGGGGAACTTTAATATAACGAGTTTTATGTACTTTAGACTTACTAAGACTAATATTGGCGTAATGGTGAAGTTCCTGTTTATAGCGCCGAAGGTCTGGTTTGCTCTCCACCCACCATTTATGGATCGAAAATGTATATTCTGTTCACTGTGTTCAGGTGTTAATATCCATTTCAATCTCTCGACAGGTTGCAGCGGTGTGCTATCCGTTTCATCGAAAACCCAGGGGCGTCTTTGACTCTTGAGCCTCTCCAATTGCGTAGAGACATTGCCAGGTTAAGTGTTCTCTATCGCTTTTACAATGGAGAATGCTCTGAAGAGTTATTCAGCTTATATTATCCCTTCCTCACCCTTCCATTCCCGCACCACGTGTGCTGGACTACGTAGTCATCCACACACAACACAACACACAATCCAGCATTTGTTGACTCGCACTAAAAGGTTCGGTGACTCGTTTCTTTGTCGTACGATCCAGACGTGGAATGCTCTTCCAGCGGATGTGTTTCCTTCCTCTTATAGTCCCGGGGTCTTCAAGCGGGGCGTGAAAAGGCATTTCTGCAGGCCTTCAAGGTGAGGATGGCCAGCCCAGTGATTCGTTTGAATGGCTGGGCTTGTCAGCCTCATATATGGACCTCACGACCACTTTCCATCAGGTGGAGTGAGGTAATCTTGTCGTGTAATAATAAAAAAGTATTTTAGTATATTTATTAGTCTTTGACACCCTTAGTACTTGTTTTGCGTAGGTTGGGATAGATGATCATTGTGTAAGCTGTCCCAGTTATCTATAGTAATATTACAAAGAGGAAAAAATTGATTATTTGTTTGTTTGTATTGAATACGCTCCAAAACTAATAAGCCGATCGTGAAAATTCTTTCACTAACAGAAAGCTAAATTATTTAGAACGTCTACTACGAGTTGCTACTTTGAATTTACTATATCGTTCGCTTAAAAAAATGTATTGGGATTTGACATTGTCATGTCATGTCGTGTCAGATTCCAATACAAAATTTTACGCGAACGATCATGTAAATTTAAAGTGGCAACTCGTGGTAGACGTACAGCTGTCAAACATTTGCCAGAAAGAAGTCTGTCTGGCCAGCTCGATCGAAATAAATTCTAGGATACGATTGGCGTAGTGTGGTGTGGCACGGTTTTTCAATTTGAAATGCGTGGTCTCCCAGGTTCGATTGCCGGTCGGGTCAATTAAGGAAACTAACTTATATAAATTGACTCGGTCTGGGTGTGCTGAGCGAAGCCTTAATTCTTGACTTGTACTTCGAAATGAACGGACATTATAATACTACCTCGAGACAATGGGTGTGTTATCTGGCGCATATTTATTTATTTAGGATATAATTACCAAAGCTTTAGAGGTACTACTGGCCTACCAAATTTAAATTAATCGATAACATAGTTCAGTACAAGGTATTGGATCTACGTAGCTAACTTATATTAGTAATGCGAAGCCCTGGGGGTAACTAAATTGTTTGAGGCCACAAGCTGAATAACAAGTTGGAACTTAGGCATGAAGTTGAGTAAGGTGAAATAAACAGGGCGCTGGCTTATAACATTGATGAAACACCGTTGGCTTATAACGTAAAATACACAGGACAAATTCGCCAGGTCTGCTAACGGCATCGATAGCTCAGTTGGAAGAGCAGCCACCCGGATATTGTGAAAGCAGCGGGTTCGAGACCCGCTAGAGCCCTAGAAATAGGTCACATTTTTCTAGTTTCTATCTTTAGAAGTGAATTAGAGCGTCAGCATAGAGTAATAAAGCTAAAAATAAAAAATCACTTATTTGTAGTGCTTTTGTTTAACTGAATATAGTCTTTGTCATCATGATTTTTCGTAGGTAACATGTAACATGTACGAGTACGAGAGGCATGCCAAAATAAATTAGATAGGTACTCAAAAATTATAAAATTTATTATTTATTACTAGTATCGATCTTTTCGAAGTATTCACCCTGAGCACGTATACACTTTTCCATACGTTTGAAACAATTCAATTGGAATATACCTGTGACCACTCTTCTTTAGACACCTCAGAAATCTCGAAATTATAGGCAGCCAGTGCATCTTCTTTGCTTTCGAACCTCTTCCCCGTTAGGTTTTCTTTAATTTTGGAAACAGGTAAAAATCACAAGGCGCTAGGTCAGGGGACTATGGTGGGTGAGGAAGGATTGACACTATATATGTCACAATATTATTATTTTGAGTTGTAAAAGTCAACTGTTCTGGCAGACGTGTGCGGCGCCGCATTGTCGTGGTGCCAGAGAAGGTGCCGGATTCCTGAATTCAGTCGCACTACATTAGCAAAATATCCCGTTTTGCAGAAAAACGAGGCGACCATTTCGTTGGAGTTAGTTCATCTTCAAAACACCATACAGTCGACTGTCGCTTTGTTTCGGGATCATAGTTATAAAGCCATGATTCGTCACCAGTCAGTATATCATACACGTTTTTTTTATCACCACCGTCGAATTTATCTATCATGAATAGGCACCAATCCACCCGACGGTCTCTCTGCTCATCGGTAAGTTTGTGCGGCACCCATCTCGAACAACGTTTACGGAGAGAAAGGTGGTCGTGAATTATGGTTTGCATTGCTGCTGATCCAATTCCCAGTTCTCGCTCCAGCTCTACATACGTAATTAGTCGGTTTTCGCGAATAAGTTTTTCGATTGCACGAACGTATTCATGTGTGACCGCGGTTGGCGGCTGACCTGTCTTCACTTCATCTTCGAGACATTCCCGTCCTCTTTTGAATTCAGCAAATCAATTAAATACTGTTGCTCGTGAACAAGCAGACTCACCAAAAGTAGTAGCCAAAAGTTCAAAACATTCTTGAGGCTTTAAACCTTTTTTATAGCCATAATAAATCATAGCGCGAAAATCACGTCGACTGAGCTCCATTCTGCAAGCGGATTGATGGAAAAATGATGCTCATACAAATAAAAAATATAATTATGTGTGCTCTATTTCCAAATTTAACAATAAACAACCAGCCTCTAAGATCGTGTATTACTTGCCAATGTCAATCAAAAGAGTAAAGATCATCTAACTTATTTTGGTATACCCTTCGTAAACGGATTGGCAACTCTGTAATTATATTATTTATTGTGAATAAATAAAAAATATGATGATTTTGTTTTTGTGCGTATCGAACGCACTATCTGGACTTCGCAACGTGCGCTTTGCAATAATGTGTATAAATGCTTTTCGTAAATAAATGAAAAAGCATCAACAGTTTGAGAGCGGACTGGTTTTAAGAAATAAGAAAATTACCGTTTAACTCATTATTATGAAGTTTTCGGCACAAACTTCTCTAGTACTAGTCTTAATGCCTAAACACACTATGCCGAAATTACGCTACCGAAGTTCCGCAGCTGATTTTACGTTTCGACGTAGGTATTCTGCTGATATGCACACCATAAGTGCCGAAATTACGCTGCAAAAATTCAGATCCTCAACTATGTGTGTGTATTCAGTGACTATAATTGTGTGCTCTACACAATAAGTTGCCGCTGAACTTACGCCCGACCGAAGTTAGGATGTACGCTTTAACGCAACGTAATTTCGGCATAATTTGTCATCAGTAATTCAATTAGCATTCCAGGTGTAATCATGCCGAATTTCCGTCGCGTATCTTCGGCATAGTGTGTTTAGACACTTAGAGCGGTTTTAGCCTGGCGTTTTATGCGCGCGTATTAGTTTGTCTTTGTAAGCAAATAGGCGGGTACAGGCGCGCCTTTTACGCGTAACTCGTACGAGCGTTGATGCGCGTATACAATTTACTTTACTTTACAATTCAAAAGCTAGCGGTTTTTCGTACGATAAAGTAAATTCAAACTTTGTAGAGTAGCCGTGTTAGCATTGTGGTTACAATTTTGTATACGTAGGAGTTCTGTTTTCTGCGCTAAAGGCAAAATACATTGTAGCTGTTCCCAAAACTGAAACTGAAATGAGGGCATATCTTTTGTGAGCGTAATTAAACGCATTTTTTTAAAAGAAAGAAAGAAAGAAGAAAGAAATACCATTTATTGACCTAAAACACAATTTTAGCTTAGACTAGAGGGTACATTATGCAAAGATACAATACAGGGAATAAAAACTAACAATTAAGTAGTGGGCCAATCAGGACCCTCAAAAAGCACCTCTTGTCATGGTCTTGAAGTAGGGATAGATATCCATGTGTTACAAGGTACCAGTTAAGGAATTAAGACAGAGGCGTGTCCTAGCACACCCACATCCGAGTCAATTCAGGACACTACGGAGTTCGAGACGAGAAACCGTGCTACTACGCACTAAACCCATCTTACCGTCAAATCACTTTTTGAATAGACTTTTAGTTCAATAACAAAACTATGATTAGTAGTACTTCTGATGAAAAATGGCCTGCAGGCCGAATACTCCGTCCAGACAATGTGTTTTCTATCCTTTATCTCAGTTTATTCTTTGCAAATAAATTAATTTCTTACTTACCTAAATGATATATAGGCTCAATTTTGTTCTAAGTGGTATCCCTTTCAATCGTAAGTACGTCACGTTTAAATTCAGAGATGACACTTTATGTCCGAATTGGTATTGGGAACAAAAATCAAACATGTCCTAAATCGAAAACCATTTCGAGGTATTTGTATTTTATAAATTTTCTTGCCGGAGTCTTCTCGATAAGAAGCAACGTCCGAACCGGTGGTAGATTCACATTATGTATATTCACGATATGTACTATTATTGTACTATTTTATTCACGTCCATTATTATTATTTCTATTAATTTTTTTTGACACGTCATAAGTGCTTTGTACAAGCTTAAATTAATGAATGATTTTTTTAATTTACTTTACTTTATACCTTATTTAAATATTTAACATTTTTAAAAGCAAAGGATCGAGGATATTTTTAATTAAATACAAATTTTTTTAATTAAATATAAAGGTATATTATGGTTCATAATGGACTCTTGACGGTAATCAAATTGACATCTCACAATTGAAACCTATTGGGTCGTATAAATGTCCTTTCACGTGATTGGTTTATAATATATCCATCAACCAATCAAATGACGCGATCTGTATCAAACGTGAGACTTTTTGCTAGGTGATTCTGCTGCATGGTAGTTAATGGGGTTTCCAGATAGCAAATTTAAAATTCCCCCAGGTGTATTTGATTTTTCCACAAAGTTATTTTAATTAATACGTACATTAATTTATGCCCATTGCCCAGATGGGTAGGTAGGACTTAAAATAGCCATTCGCTATAATCCCAACCCTTTCAGGTAGGGCTTGGTTTCAGAACTTGGCAAAATGAATTGTATCTGAAGTCTACTTACTTCTCACATTCTCGTGAGATTGTACATGATCAACGGCGAGCTCTGTTTCAGTCGAAAGTGCAGTAAATCAGTAATTTTCTCCTCATAATTTATTACTTACGAATCCGGGAAAAAACACATGTAAAACACTAAGTGAATTTGTGACGTCATGAGTTCGCAATATTTAAAAATTAGTAAAGAATTAACTACCGGCTAGATCAACAAAATATTCAAATTAGTTACTTCAAATAGTAAAAGATATTAGGAAAAAAAAATTAAAAAAAAAAATGTTCCCATACCCAATTCAGAAATGGCAATCAAAGTTAAGCAGTCCTTACGTGTATAGCTGTCTCTTTTATATCTTATAACATATTATCACAGGACAGCATTTGTTTAATGGCGTTATACTTTGAATTTAATACGTACCTATTATGATCCAGCCGTAATGTATATGAATAAAATTATAGTATTAGTATCCATTGGCCTATTGCGTGTATACCTAATTCGATACAAATTAACAGAGTTCATCAATCCGTTTATTAGTACTTAAAGCCATTGATTGCATTTTCAGCGTCACTAATTTATAATTGTATAGACTTATGTCGCAGTTAGAGTGGAAAATCAGTATACCTTAGAATAATTAGGCATAGAAGGCGAGTCGGGGCACCCGTTTTGATGCCACAATATATGGCTGTCACGTCTAAATCTGAATTTCCAGATGTCAATTTCTCGAGGTAAGAGCTTCTTCAAAATATTTATTTGTGTAGTACCTAAATGGTTGTAACAACATAACAGAGAAACAATGATAGTATGCAGACATGTTAAATACTGAAAATTGTGATTACATGTGTAACGAATTATTATTTTGACAGTTGATTTTGGCATCACAAATGGCGGGTTTTTTTGTATGGAATTATCCTTCTAAGTGTAATTATTCTGAGCAGTATACAATATAAAAGGTTTCGCCTTTACACGGGTATTGCTGTATTTGCGTTGTACCTACAATGTTTTGACTAGGATATTTGAGTAGTTAAAAATTGCAATTAATTAAGTATTTTTAATAACAATTAACATCAAAAGCTCAGCATCATCTCTACTATGAGTTTGTCACGCAAACTACAACAGTTGACTTCAGAAATGAGTATGTCAATTTAGGTTTCGGTTATTATAATCACTTGGGGCGCTGTACGGAAATCCCATACAAAAACGTCAACGTCGACGCTAACGGCTTTCATTGGTGAAAACTCATGGTAGACATACTGAACCGAATTATGCAGATATTGTTTTATAGAAACCAGATACCTACTTGACAAATATCTTTAAATGATTTATCTAGGAGGCTAGCCAAGAGCAACACGCCACGACGATTTCTACAATAGAAATCGTTCAAATGTATGGGGATGACATAAGCGCCAGTGACAGCTTATGTCGTATATATGAATAAACGAGCTGTTCCAACAGACTTCGTTCTGTCAAGTGTTTGACAGCTGGTGTCCATTATCATATCTCGTCCGCTTTTCTCTGAACTGACTTACATATTATAATCAATATGTTCAATCATAATAAAATATAGCCTACATCACTCTTGAATAGTTAAGCTTTACTTTTGTAAGTGAAAGAATTTTCACGATCGGATCAGTAGTTCCGAAGCCTATTAAATACAAACAAACAAAAAACAAATCATCAAATTTTTCCTCTTTATAATCTTATTATAAGAGTGGATAATCACACCAGGACGTCTACCATGAGTTTACGTCATGTAAACTACGACAGTCGGCTTCAGAAATTTGTATGCCTTTTTTTTCATTGTGACGCTGTACCAAAATCCCATACAAAGACGTCAACGCTGACGCTAGCGCCATCATCGGTGCAAACTCATGGTAGAGATACGGAACAAACACAAAAGGGTCGGTGACAATTTTTTTTTGTTCCAGTGTTATTTAAAAACCTCTCAATAATAGAAACATTAGTACCTACAAGAGATACCTATGGCAATTTTACAAATCATATTTTTGAACTTGCCCGAAACGCTCCCTACAAACTATCGCAAGATGGTGACGTCACAGAACGCCTATTTCTATGCGTTATGCACACCACTTGTTTGGCAGCTATATTAAATTTTGCGTTCATGAATATGGTTTCTTAACAAAAGTTACTTAACATTGTGTGAATTATCCAATGGTAAACCTATTTTTATTTATTTTACACTTTTAAAAATATACTTGCTCACCCGAGTTTGAAGAGCGATAAAACAAATTTTACCTAAGTAAACGAACTGAAAGTATGTAATATGCCCATTTTTAATTGTATTTTTTGTTTATTTTAAATATTTTTAAGAGTTCTATGATGTTGTCAACTACAAAATTGTTCGTCAGCTAAGGGTTTGTTAAAAGAAGTCATGAATTTCGGCGCTTCATGAATGAACTGGAACTTTGAAGGTCAGGACCATTAGCGATTGCGCCAACGAACCAATATCTTTATCAGCTCGTGCTTAATTCTACGTTATCATATGCCTAGTTTTCATTATTGACTTGTAATTTGATTACAATACCGCTTGATGGTCGTCTATTGTGGTAAGTCATTATCATCATCACCAAGTGCTATCGTCAAATTAATGCATTCAAGCTGCCTACCGATGCTTCATGTTAATTCTTGGTATTTATTAAATTGATCAAAATTTTCATTATTATGGGATGCTCATCACTGTCAGTTAAGTAATGAGCCTGTAACTTTACTCTGCAGGAAAAAAACTTCCATCTTGACTTGATGGGTCAATTCAAGTGGTGACTTGCTTTCAAATTGCTTGCAAAAATTCAAAAGATCTAAATTGGTTTAATCAACCTGGTTGGGCTTACACACCCAGGCTATGTCAATAAAATCTTAAAATGACTTTTTATGACAAAGCTAGAATTTGTCACCAAAACTTCTAGACTTCGAGACGCGAGCACTTACCTCGCGGCCATTGACGGGCTCGTTTATGACTATCACCTATTTTACTTTTTTTAATATTTACCATTCCGTAAAAACGACATAACTATGAACGTGCTTCAATAAGAACACGTAGGTTGGTAAAAAAAGATATAAAAAAAAAATTAAAACTTAGTCGCAATTTCTCCACAACATCATTAAAACAGATATGCATTTAAACAACGCTTACTAGTCCACACAAATACGAGTAACTATTCGCGTTGGTAAACAAAATTATCATCCAAATGAGCTGGCAGCGACGGACAGACGGTCATAAAACTGAACCTTATTGGGGAGACCACCATCAAATGCGTTCTACATGTGTCTATTGTATAGAAGTCATAACAAATCAAAGAATAAAAGTAGCAGAATATCAAACGTAGTGTAGAGCGCCCTCCGGCCAGGCAGAGCAATGACTTGCGAAAGGGCGCTGGCAGAAATTGGAGGCGTCAAGCTGAGGGCAGGGCGCGATGGCGCCCAATTGGGGAGGCTTATGGCCCAAGAGTGAACTATGAAAGGCTGATAGTGAAGCATGAAAGTAGGTAATTTTGGATACAGTTTTTTTAAACTGGTTATGTTAGTGATAGGTACAGTCAACAGCAGAAGTAAGTGATACTTAACGTGCCAAAATTTATGATTTTACAAAAACTATAAAGCTTATTAAAATACTAAGAACGTAAATGAGATATTTCATTAATTATAATGGATATATGTTGCTTGTGATACATTTTTTACGTAGTTTTCATTCATAAAAACAAATTCATAAAAAAAATTCATAAAAATAAAAACAAATTCATAAAAATAAAAACAAACAAGGAAGTTTGTTCAAACATCATTTAAATTGTCCCAGATGTTTATTATAAATTTTCTTTCTTTTTGCAGTAATAAGCAGAGCGTTATGACAAAGTCTGATCCACAAATGAATAGAATTAAAAAAAGACGTAAGTAGATGGCAACACATGATAATAATATAAAGCACCTTTCTTTTATTTTTTTCATTTAAGCATAGAAGGTAGGTACTGATGTGCCAGTTAAAAGACTGCTTGCTTATGTCATTCCCGTACATTTTTTATATTTACTATGGATGAAAATAAACTATAGCCATGCATCAGTAATCTAGTATTTACAAATAGAACACAATATGATCCGTATTTTGCAATGTTGTGCTATCTCCTACCTATTGTTTGCATTTAGAATTTCCGTTCCAGTAATCAAAATATGGAATGAATTGGCAGAATCGTTGTTAATTTTGCGGTGGATCAACAATAGACTGAAAACAAACAATACAGCAGATTTGGTGAAAAATAAATAAAATAAAATTAGAAAGCGTAGGTATATAAAAAACAAAACAACTCAACACAACAGACCGGATATAACACTACATGACATAAAAAATAAAATAGTCTATCTGATTGATATTGCCGTTCCTAACACACACAACCTCACAACAACCCATACCGAAAAACTAAGCAAATATACAGACCTTGCCATCGAAATCAAGACACAATGGCGAGTAGATACAGTTAAAACTATTCCTATTATTGTTTCTTCTACAGGGATAATCCCGAAAGCATTACACAACAGCTTAGAAATTTTGCAAATTCACCCCCTTTCGTTTCTTCTTCTACAAAAAGCTGCGATTTTAAATATGTGTAGAATCGTACGCAATTTTTTGTCTCTGGACAAATAAAACAAATGCATTTTCGTTTTGGCCGCAATCCCGCGAAAATGTTCAACCCCAGAAATGGGAGACTTTTAATAAGAAAATATATCCATAATAATAATACATGTTCATTTTAATCATTTTATTGCTATTTTTATTTGTATTTTTTGTAAATCGGTTATGTTTTTCGTATGCCTTTGAAGGCGCATCATGGAGTTTTCTTATTAATTTATCACCATACCATCTTGTACTACCTGTAATGACGAATAAATGAATATGAATATGTATTGATGATATGAAACCTAGATTAGATAAACTAATTAGATACTCAACATTGAAAAAGCGACTTAAAAAATAGGTGCTGAATTTGGTTTCTGAAGTCCGCCTAAAATCGGGCTTTAAGACTTACGAATGCAAATTAATTTAACAAGTAACTTTCCAATCTAAATAAATAATGATAAGTTTGTCCTCAAATCGAAATTAGGCGTCACGGTCAAATACTTGTGGTAGGGATCACCAAGTAGTTCACTGACTTTCTTTCTTACGGTGCCTTTACACCGAGCGAGCGAATGCTCGTTCTATTCATCATCATCATCATTCGCAGCCACAGGACTTCCACTGCTGAACATAGGCCATCGATATCCAAAGTGACCGGTTGCAGGCGGTCTACATCCACCGGAATCCCGCCACTTTTATTAGGTAGTCCATCCACCTTGCAGGCGGGCGTCCCACGCTGCGTCTGCCCTGAAACGGTCTCCAGTCCAGAACTTTCCTGCCCCAAAGGCAATCAGTTCTGCGCGATATGTGCCCTGCCCACTGCCACTTCAGCTTACTTACCCGCTGGGCTACGTCTGTCACTTTCGTTCTTCTACGGATTTCCTCATTCCTGATTCGATCACGTAGCAAAACACCAAGCATAGCCCTCTCCATAGCTCGCTGAGTGACTTTGAGCATTTTTATGAGGCCCATAGTCAGAGACCACGTTTCAGCTCCGCGTCAGCTGCCCTCGTTCTATTGCAACTTTATGAAAATTTCTTTGTCTGTCTCTGTTTACCCAAAAAGAATTTTAGAGAGAGGGGTTAGAATTATTATTAGCTCGCTTGGTGTAAACGCAGCGTTATGTGTTATTGTTCTAGTTAACCACCCTTGTAAATTTGCAGAGTGGTTCTAGGCGGCATGCATTTGCCTGAAGTACTGAACCCTCTTACGTCGGACACTCTTTTTCTCATACGTATTTCCACTGGTTCGATCGTGTAGTACGTCCGTGCGTCCACTCAGTTTGGGCTCACTGAAAATCAGCGCCTGAGCCCATAAAGCCCAGGCTAAATGCTGAGTGAGGTCTATTTATTTTTGAGCATCGTGACACCGCTGTGATGGTATGGTCTTTTTTATTTTATGTTGTTTTGTTGTTAATGCCTACTTACTGCTTTGTGTTTTTTGTAAGTTATTAATGTTTTTCTATTGCTATTTCTAGTTAAATACCAAGCTAAGCTTCTTCATAGCTCGTTGTGTGACCGTAATGTTTCTTATTTAAAAGCTCATAGTTAATTTTAGAAAGTTTCTAACCTGACCTATTTTCGCACCGGATGAGACCTAATCAAACAAGCCCTAACTAGAATAACCTAATTCAGCTGATTGAATTCAATTCCAAAGCGCATACCCTTTAATAATTAACTTCTCCTTGTGATTAGCCATTCTGTTGACATAAGTCGAGATTACTTCGATCACAGTGCGCGGTGCCTGCCACGTATAATACTAGGTTTTATGTTAAATAGATTAGAAATCTTGTCAACAATGGCATTGGGTCCTTGACTCGCTTTTACGGTACCAAGTACTGGATGTCTACCATGAGTCTGTCACGTAAACTACGATAGTTTACTTCAAAAGTTTGGGTTCCATTGGGGCTGTACCGAAATCTCCAACAAAACGCTGACGCTTGCGGCTGTCATTGGTGAAAACTCATGATCGACATATAGAATACAGTAGGAACCGTATCGTTAACCCTGGCTTTAGAAAGATTGCTTAAATACTTACATACATTATGAGTACTATTCTTCAGGTTCGTATTGTATGTTATATACATTGGGTTTTGCATCAACGGAAAATACAAATCTTTTGTATACTTACGGGTTTTTGCAACAAACAAATTGCTTTACCTATTTTTATAGACGTTTCGGCGACAAGTACATGTCACCGTGGTCCGCTCGTGACCACGGTGACATGCAACTTGCCGTATTTGTTCGTTGCAAAAACCCGTTTTTATAGGAATTAGGTAAAATGGAACAAGAAAGTTTAAAATGTTATACTTTTGAATACGAATCTGAACCCACAAAGAATATATTATATTCAATGTTGCGTGTTATACAGACTGTGGGTGCGTGAACGTGGGTGTTTACATATAGATATTATCATTATACACGCAGATTAACATAACTTCATTGGTTTTTGTACCTTTTTACTGCTAAACCCATCCCTTCTTCAATTCTGGAGAGTTAAATTCCAACCTTGAGCAGAAGATTATGAATAAAGTAATATTAACTGTCAAGGAATTTCCATAATTGGTCTAGTTTAATTTCCTTGAGCATTTAATGACCCGACAGGCGGTCCACTCTTTGTTGGAGCTGAACTTATTTCCAAATGAAAGACTTCGTTTGACAAACCCGAAGTATAAAGTTAAAAGCTTGGCGTAGTGCGCTGTAGCACGGTTTCACGCCTCGATTTCCGTAGTGTCCCGGGTTGGATTCGATCTTTTCTGATTTGACTCGGGTCTGGGTGTGCTGGGAGACGTTCTGGCTTATTTCCTTGTGCGGTACGTCGTAACACAGGGATATTAATCCCTACTTCGAGACCATTACAAGAGGTGTGTTGTCTGTCGCTTATTTATTTATTTATTTACATGAAAATAATGATGACAGAAAGTAGGTTAAAATTGGACCTTGTGTTGAACTGATAGTATAAGCGATTGCCTTACATTTTCGTGTATAAAATAACCCAGTAAAGTAACAGTGGATCATCTCGTATCATATCTCCGTACGTAACATCACTTTTCATCACATGGGATGGAACAGGCCGTATCGTGTGTTGTATCAGGGCAGAGTACCTACTGTAGTATCTAGTTCATTGATAATGAGCAATCCTACTAGCGATAATGATATTTGTCGGTGGGATCGGGAAAGTGAAATATAATGTAAACCTACCTGTAAACTAAAATGTTATTGATCAGTGTTGCCTTTCAAATTGGATATGCCCTACTCCAGCAGTTCTGAGGCTGTGGGTGGTTGGAAATCTGGGCATGCTTTCCTTGGAACGATATACTTTTCATTCTGATTCTATTTTTCGAACAAAATAATGAATCTTAACTACTCGTAATCTGAAAAACTTACTTCACCGCTTAGAATAATTACATATAGATACCCAGTCCGCGCGCTCATTTTGAAGCACCTTGACTGGAGCCATAAATGGCTCCAAACGGACCGCTTTGCAGTGCTCATTACAGCTCCGCAATGTTCAATGTCAAAGCGCGCCGCACGTAAGCAAGTAATAGTCACGCGTGTGTAGATCGGATTAGTGCTTCATTTTTGACGGGGCAGTTGTATGAAGACTATCCTTCTGTACGTTATTATTCTAAGCTTCACCGCCTATCCGCTGTGAGATTCGAAATGCGTTATCTATAAATCTTGACTACTACAGTGAGGCACTCACTTTATTGATGAACGAAGTTCAAAGGAATTAGTTACTTAAGTGAGATTTAGTCGGTTGAAAATGTGAATGAGTTTTGTGAGTTCGCGTTCGAATTTGTTAATGATCGCCTATGACGAAAAAGGAGTGATAGGGGGAAGAGCATCACTAGGGCTACCTCTGTAAAGGCTCTTTGTAACGTCGCGGAACATACATGAGGGTGATTCGGGTAGCCCTAGGGATGAATGGGCCACTACCATGAGACGGGATGGGACTTTCCGGCACACGCTATTTATGGAAAAGATTAATTTTGTTTTGGGTAATAATACTACTTAGTAGGTACTTTTGTTATAGTATTTTAAGTGATAACTGTACTCATGCCAAGACGTTCGCGTGTTGGATCGAGTTCATTAGTTCCGCTAAATATTGGTTTCATTCATTCATGTTTGCCAGTTGTAATCATTAATATTAAGTAGCATATAGACTTGTTAATTATTAATATATTCATGTCATCGAAAATTTACACAGTAGAACGCGACTACTAAATCAATTAATATTGGAATTGAAAACTAGATTTATTTAACTACTGAAATGAACTTCGGAGTACCCTTTGTTCATTGAAACCTGAAATTTGTAAAATTATAACACTTAAATAAAATACTTACCATTACGACTTTATCCCAAACGGAGTAGTCAGAGGCAAGTGACTGTGTCGTCATGGTGAACGAAACACTCAGAAGCCCACTTTTCACCAACGGTATTAGACCCCAACGTAAGTAGCAGGTGGTGAGACTTCCGCCGCTATCCGGGTTGATTAGGTTTTTTAACAATGAACACAAAGATTTTGGTTCTGGCCAGATTTGAACTCGGGACCACACGATCCACGATCTGAGTTCGGGTGCTGAACCACTAGGCCACGACGCTTTCTCCTAAATAAGATAGGTAGATATATAAGTGATTGTATTTTAAATGAAAATTAAATACCTATTTATTTGATTTTGCAAAGTCCACTTCACTATCAAACTTCAACTTTATTTAAAGTACCTACAATTAAAAAGCCCTTACTTGATACTTGATACTTGCACAGTAGTGCAGCAATATTTTAGTAGAACGACAAGTAACTATACTTCTAGCAAGTGCTGCTTAACTGTAAGTCTGTAACCTTTGTTCAGATTACAAATACTGCCTTGAAATTCGTATCTTAAAGTAAATAATTATTATGTGTCTGGGAAACCTTAAATCAGGAACAGCTGACACCATACTAAGCAGAGCTTGTGCTATGCGTGCCAGATTCTGATAATAAACATACGAGTATTTAAGTATTTAATTTACATATTAAAATAGATAATGATAACACTCTCTCAATATCTAGCAGAACAAACACAAATGTTAGTCACATTAATGTTTGAGGGAATGGAATCCACGACCATCGGCGTCTAAGTATCTCCTCCAAATATAGCAGTCACTAGCCGTTCTAACAAAATAATACGAGCAATATCAGTTTGAAAGCTTCTTAACATTGATTGATGTTTGCGAATTAGGAGTTAAATTGCTATTTCGTGGCTTTTGATCGACGCCAGAAATAAATAGTTTAAGTCGTTGCCTAGACACGTCCATTAAGGGCTTAGTCAATTAATTTCAGTCTATTCCCGATTTCATGAAATTCAAGACTTGAGCTCGGCAAGTCTCTTGAATTTGTGCAATGGAATAGATATTCTGTTTCCTGACTGGGCAGATAACGGCCGATATTTAGGTATCAGTTGGTCGTTAGGCTAAACATCGAATGTCTAATTGCTAAATAGTGTGAAGCACAGTGTCCGGTAACCGGTTGCAGAACCGTAAACTATACCCTTCGACCAAATCTCCACTTTCATGAAGGTAGACAGGCATTCAGCTGGAAACCTCATCACAAATGAATTGAAACCAACTCTTCAATTTGAAATACGAGTACATTCGGTAAATGTAGTTACACCAGCGTTGGTGGTACAGCTCTTTTTCCTGGCCTAATTTTTTGACAGTTACCTCGTAACTCGGATATTTATAATTACTTCGACACCATGACAAGTGGTGAATTGTCTGGCGCGTATTTATTTATAATGTTTTTTTTACAGAACGGGTCGCGATGGCCCATCCTTTGCCTGCCGATCCTGCTGGCCGCGTCGGCGTGCGGCAGCGACATCCTGATGGTCACGCTGGGCGGCACCAAGTCACACAAGATGCCGTTCTGGGAGCTGGCGCGAGGAATGACGAGGAGGTAGGTTGAGGGTATTTGCGATGATTCTTGTTCTAAAAGCTTCGATCGACCCACATATTGTAGGCTAGTTGATACTTACTTGTTCTCAAACCTGTATGGACCTGCATTGGTATAGTGGCTAATATAAATAGGTTATCGTGAAAACCGTATGCGAACTCTTGTAAAGGGACGCTTAGGAGAGACTTTTCCGCATTATTTGAAAACAAACACGCTTTCGACTGTGACTGAAAAAAATTCTAGAACGTTTTTCTACACAAATATTATGAAGAGGAAAGATTTTATTTGTTGTTTGTTTTATTTGACTAATATAAAGCTACATTTTAATCAATGATCATTTAGGTTATTTTTTGAAAAAGGAGAAATAGTTTATTTACAGTACTGTTTTAATGAAGATTTCATTGACACCATTACTTCTGTCGCGAAACTTTGTCAAGTAAAGTAGGTACCTAAGTAAAGTAAATATTTATTAATAAACCCAATAACAAAGTATGAACATTTCTGGCCCCCAACTAATAATTGTTGTGGCAACCAACTTTCTTTTAACTCATCTTATTTACTTTTGATGTATCTGAGGGCACCCCTTAGTGTGGCACAGACTTCGGCCAGTCTGGAAGTAGGCAGTCAGACGAAAGCTGAAACTCACCCGCTACACAAGCTCATTGAAGTTATTCGTCATAGTCATTCGTCATCGTCATTATTCACACAGCAGTAATTCGAATATAGGCGGAGAAACGCATAATAATAGAACGACACGATTGGCGTTATGCACTGTAGCACGGTTTCTCGCGGGTGCGATTCCCGGTCGAGTCAATACAGGAAATGATCTTTTTTAAATTGGTTCGGGTCTGGGAGTGCTGAGAAACCCCCCTGGCTTAAATCTCGGTCTGCTACCTCGTGACACAAATATAATTGTCCATACATCGAGACCATGACAAGATAATATAGTGTTGTCTGGTGTTATATTCATTTATTTTTATTTATTAGATTAAATTGTAATCAAAGTAGCGATAAACTGGTCGTTTGTATTATGCCATTACTTTGTGATGTACGTATATTTTGACCTTACTGTTACAAAAAAGGTTAAGCAGAGTAATTATCGAGTTTCCTGCCGGAACATTTTCGTTAGAAACAACGCCGAAACGTTGGTAGAGTCGCATTTTGATTATTACTAATTTGATACTAATTGGAAAGATTTGACTGTTTTTTTTTCTTTGTATTAAATAGGCTCCGAAACTACTGGACCGATTTCAAAATTAATTTCACCTACAGCATTATTTTGTTTCATGTTTTAAGAAATGTCTTAGTGTGTAAGTAATTGAAAAATACTTAGAGACAGTAAAACATTATCATACCGAAAACCAACAAAAGTTTTTATCTAATAACGTTTTTTAACGCCTAAAGAACAACGCTGTTGCTGTTTGTATTATTTGCTGGTGACACTTCGTTGATATTTGCAATTGACCTAGATATTAAAGAATTTGACGATGTAAATAATACTCTCTCCAAAGTATTGCATTGGTTCACGAGTAACAATTTACTACTTATTGCAAAGAATACCAAATGTACCAAATTTTCTATGCCTAATGTTAAGCAGGTTCCTACTGTCGTAAACATGAATGATGAACCATTAAAAATTGCGATTTCCACTGTATTTTTAGGAATGACTATAGATCTAAGTTAGTATTACAGTGACGTGAAGACTTAGTTCGGCAGCTTATGCTGTCGGAAAAATAAGGCTCGTGACTGATGTCGCAAAAGCGAGACTAGTGTATTTTAGCTACTCCCACAGTGTGATGTCGGTTGGTTTCCTGTTGTGGGGCTCAGCAGCAGACCTCAACACCATTTTTGTTCTTCAAAAAAGGGTTATCAGCTCCATGTACAACCTTAGACTACGCGAACCTCAAGGAAGTATTCAAAGAGATAGATATTTTAACTGTGCACGCTCAATTTATCTAATGATATTATCATGTATGTCCGAAAAAACCGATATAATTTATCTTTTCAAGAAAAAAAATGATATTCATAGTCTTAATACTAGGAAAAAAAGAACACTTGTAACCCCTAGTCTTAGACTACTTAAGGTAGGTAAATCTTCTGTTGGCCAATGTGTTGAATATTTTAATAAGATTCCTCAAACTCTCGTTGAACTGTACCCAAATTTAAGACACAAATTAAAGATAAATTTATGAAACGAGGTCATTAAAGTGTAGTGCTCCCTATACGTCTTCGTCGCAATTCACATGTCCTATCTCTTCTCTACACCATCATGTTTAACCCATTGTCCCCGCCCTACCTCAAAGAGCGCTTTGAGTTTCTGCAACCGACCCGGGATCATGGTATGATGCGATCAGATAGAAAACTTCATCTTAAATTTCCTCCTCATTCCTCTCACACCTATACAAACTCCTTTACTGTGCAATCCATACGTTTATGGAACTCCTTACCTTTGTCTATCAGACAGTCACAGTCCCTTCCTGTCTTTAAAACTAGAGTGAAAGCACATTTTCTTACTCTTACTTAAATTATCTCTTCGTCTTCTTGTTTCTTTCTATTTTCCTCTTGTTTTTAGTGTTATCCCGTGTCTACTTTGGTTATTTCGTTGTTATTATTACAATGTCCTGTATTATTGGTATATATTATATGGTTATACAATATTTTGTATTTATTATATATACAATTATGTAAGTAATTTGTTAATTAGTTAAAATATTTTTCAATCCGTTTTATATGACGACACGATTGGCGTAGTGCGCTGTAGCACGGTTTCTCGCCTCGATTTTCGTAGTGTCCCGGGTTCGATTCCCGGTCGAGTCACTTCAGGAAACTATCTTTCCTGAATTGACTCGGGTCTGGGTGTGCTGGGAGACGCCCCTAGCTTATTTCCTTGTGTGGTACCTCGTAACACAGGGATACTAATCCCTATTTCGAAAACATCACAAGAGGTGTGTTGTCTGGCGCAAAAAAAAAAACTGCATTTGCTGACCCTTTCTGTCATCTTTCCTCTACCTGTAGTAGGTTGTCTGGAAGAGATTGCTTTCAGCAATAAGACCGCCTAAAATGTACATCAGCTTTCTTTGTAATCCTTGATTTTACCGCGGTTTTTGTGCAATAAAGAGTATCTTATCTTATCCTATCTTAGAGGATTACTTAAATAACAAGAATTTGTGGTCATCTTGGTAAAATCTGCTCCTCTGCACATTTTTTGACTGTACTCTGTAAACTCAATCATTGTAAACAACAATATTTGAAATTAGTTAACTATCGAGTTTCTTGCCGGATTCTTCTCGATATGGAATCAACCTCCGAACCGCTGGTAGAGTCACATTATGTTTATGCATATATTTTTTATTATAGTATTATTATATTTAAGTTCATTATCATTATTATATTTTGATTCATGACCTATCATAAGTGCTTGTAAAAGCTTACATGAATAAATCAATTATTTCATTTCAGTTCATATTTCACCGACGAATCGTAATGGGCCTTCTGGACGGTACATCACAAGGATCGCTACAGCCCAGGGGTTTTAAAGTACTCCATGAACCGTTTTTTTTGTGGATTTCACTAATGGATTGAGTGTTTAGCAAAAAGATTCAGTTTGATCTGATGTAACCCGCGCGAGAGCTTTATTAATGCTTCCGATCCCTTATATATGCGAAAAGAGCATAGCAAAAAATGGCAATACACATCAATAAAAAACTAGCCTATCGTACACTTGAAATGCTCAATGACTGACCTTGGCCCTACGGAGAGACGTTGCATCACTCTGCGTGTTCTACCGTCTTTACAATGGGGAGTGTTCAGACGAACTGCATAATCTTATACCTGCCGCTGAATTTCATCACCGCACGACACGCCATAAGTTGAAATTCCATGCTCATCACCTGGATGGCTGGCGCTCAACAACCGTGCGTTTTTCGCGCCAATTTCTTCCACGTACAGCCAAGATATGGAATGATCTTCCTGCGGCGGTGTTCCCAAAGGGATATGACATAGGGGCCTTCAAGAAGAGAGCGTATTCCCATCTAAACGGCAAGCAACGCATCGGTGACACCTCTGGTGTTGCAGTTGTCCATGGGCGGAGGTGATCACTCTCCATCAGGTGACCTTCTAGCTCGTTTGCTCCCTATTACATAAAAAAATAAAATAAATAATAAATAAACATAACTGATGTCTATTCGTACATAGGTAGTTCAAGTTCTGCTTAGTGTGGGCAGACTTTTTAATAGTTACTACGCAACAGATGAATCACCTCATAGAAAATTAAAAATCGTCAATTTTGTAAATGTGTGCTGTCACGTGACAGGCATATATTGGGGGCTACCTCTTTCGATATAGATGTCAGCTAGTCAGTACAGTTACGTCAGTACATATTCTCAAATATGGAATGTTCTACGCGGCTGTTGACAATCAACTGCCAAATGAGTCTTGGAAGACCCGGCGGCTGGTAGGTAATTATGGCGCGCAAGTACATGCAGTGACAGAGGCCTGGTTTGGGGTCAGATGATCTTGATGCTAATGTTCTAGAATTGTTCATTTGTAGCGTAAGCTATGATGAACATAGTATGAAAGGCTGAGGCCACCCTAAAAACTTCAAAAGGATCTGATGCATGGAAAAAATCATTCAGAAGTATTTTTAGGAAGTTTAAGCAAAACAGCGTATTGTTACTAACGAGGTAAGAAGGTTTTGGTACTAAGTTTAGAACCTGAAAATTGGTTCCTAATTAAGCTCCTGCTTTGTTTGTAACATTTTTAATTAACAGAACTTCCTTTGGTGTCTATAATTTGTAATTTGAGCATAACGTTGTTTTTAATAAACTCGTATTTTTCCTTTTAGATACTAAGTTAAAACTAGCAAAGATTTTTGTAGGTATTCAAATATACTACTGCTTTGTCTCTATTATTATTTTATTGTATATTGGTGATTTTGGTGTTTGTTCGTGATGTTATCTTATAATCGTGTTTCTTTTAATAAAAACAAGATTTTCTTTTTAATGAAGTACGGAAGTCCTAGGTTCAAGTCCCAGGTTGGGCAAAGAGGTTTGTTATGACCAACCCGCACTTAAGAAGCGTGGTGAATAAGCCCGCCAATAGTAACGATGACTAGATTTATTTATATTCATTATTTATATTTATTTATATTTTAATGATGGAGGCCTTTACCCAGCAAGGATTTTTTGACCCCAATCTAAGCAGAGCTTGTACTTTGGTGTGTCAGAAACTGACAAACAGATTTAAATATTTCTAAATACATATCTACTAAATAATAACACCCAGACACAAACCAACACAAATGTTTGCCATGGGTGGGGATCGAACCCAAGACCTCCGATCCGATGCTATCGATCGCTACCATAGCACCAACAGGCCATTCAGGCTTGTCAGATATCTAGGCTAATTATTGAGACCATTATAGTCAGTAACCCTCTCTGAAGGTTCCACTGAATACCAGGGTAGGCTTCTGAGGGTCTCCCCCGGGGCCGCGATTTGCCATGGCTTACTTGGAAAGCTCTGAACAGGCTGAGGACCCGGGTTGGCAGATGCAGGGAGAGTCTGTGCAGATGGGGTTACACAGATGGCGACAATGCGTGCGAGTGTGGTGCCTCCCCACAAACTATGGACCACCTCATATCATGCCCCTCGTGTCCGGACAGCTGTACGCGTGAGGAACTTACGTGTGCCAACGACCATGATGTTAGGGTGGCGGAGTTTTGGTCAAAAAGGATTTAGCCATCGACACGATAAGAAGAAGAATACCAGCGTTATGGCATAGCTAAGCCTAACACAAGCTGAGTGGCAACCGTTTTAGCTGCATTGCAAAAATATTGTTTAAATTTTAAATTTTACTGTTGTCTTTTTTTAGATTTTATTTCTGTTGTGCACTAAATAAATATTAGCATTTCTTTCTGATTAGTACTTATTTTTTCACTCGTTTCAGAGGCCACAACATCACATTCTTCAGCGCCTTTCCCCCCGACTTTCACATCGAGGGTGTGGAGGAGATTGCCCCCGAGCGCCTGGTGGCCTACGTCCGAGGGTACATGTCCTGGGACCTGGTCGGCGCGAGGATGCGAGGCGAAGAGCCGCTGCCGGCGAAGGATATACTCAGATATGGATATGAGGTATAAAAGGTTGTGGGTTACTATTGAAAAACACCGCTTCTTTGTCTATTTTCACATCAATTCGAAGCTTGCTGATAAACTAATTCCTCAGGGTATATCCCCAAAACTGGACGGTGATTTTAAAAATACATTCATTCCAATAATTTTTTATTTGTAGCATTCAACTTAGCAAAATTTTCTACACAAAGATAGAAACAATATATTGGGCTCCTGACTCCTTGAAGTAATATTAAATAAACTATCTTACTCTGGAATAATATTGGACTGCCAACGTTAAACTAATTCCCATAAGTGGACGTATGTTGAAATGCTTAACCAACAAAAGATGGCGGCTAGACCACAGATATTAATCTCTAATTGTGGCTTAAAATGTCCCAGATATGTATAATCTGTATAACATTACAGGCTTGCGACGCGTTCTACAGCGACATCGAGACAAGATCTTTCCTACGATCAGGAAGGAGTTACGATCTCATCGTGTTGGACGGGGCGTACCCTGAATGCGCCATGGGCATGGTCTATAAACTGAAGCTCCCGTTCATCTTCATCAACACCGTCGGCTGGTATACAAACGGGTTCAGCAACTCCGGCAGCCCCACCCCCTACTCCGTCACTCCATTCTTTTCCAAAGGCTTCACTGACAATATGAGCATCATCGAACGCGCCATCAACGCAGCGTGGCACGTCTTCGCGAGCACCGCGCATGCCTTCACCATGATGCTCCTGCAAGGAGTACTAAGGAAGCACTTCGGATCTCAGATACCACACGTGTACGATATGACGAAGAATGTTAGTTTCATTCTGCAGAATGGACATTACTCTGTTTCGTACCCTCGGCCGTATCTGCCCAATGTGGCTGAAGTTGCCTGCATTCATTGCAAGGAAGCGAAGCACTTAAATCCCGTAAGTACTTTTTACTAATTTAGAAATATCAGTGAGAGCGCTCGTCCCGATAGCCAATGGCCAGTACCCTACCATGAGCTTATGTCTCGTGAATTGCGATAGTTATTTAAAGCTACTTGTATGCCATTTAAGTTCCAATAATATCCACTAGAGGCGATGTATCAAATGCCATACAAAAATGTCACTAAATGCTAGCGACTATTGTCGGCGTAAACTTATGGTGCCGGTACCATAGGCCTTTTTTGTAATCCAAGGCAAAAGCAAAGTTTTCTGATTTATATGGTACCGTTCCGCATTTGTGAAGTTTATTGATGAAGCCGTAGCCTTTTGAAAGCTGTGCGAGAGTTAATACCTAAAGGACATAAGTTAATTTACCTTCTTGTTCAGTATTATGTTACGTAACGGGATCAGTACGTCTACCACGAGTTGCCACTATAAACATACATTATCGTTCGCGTAAAAAAATGTATTGGGATTTGACATTGTCATGCCATGTCCACGTGTCATCCCAATACAATTGTTTTACGCGATGGCAACGATGGCAACTCGTGGTATAGGCCAGTAAAATAAAATAAACAAAACATAAAAATCGGATTTAAATTCAACAACAGGATTTTATTGTTTTATTGGCTTCATTTGTTACCCAATATGACTATCCTAGGTTTTCCCCCCTGTGGGATTTGTGCATAAGTTGTGGGGGGCCAAAGTGTACCCAAAAATAGGTATTTTTGCGGTTTTACGGTTATAATATCTCGTAAAGGACTGAAATTATTGACAAGTGTTCTGGTTAAAAATTGTAGATCGTTTAATTTTGCACAGAATGAGACCAGATTTATATTATTCAGACTACTCGTTCTCATGCTGATGCTCCTCAAAGTTGTACGTATTTCACAATTTGTTTCCACAGCCCTTGAGGTGTCACAGGGGCATGAGATGGTTGTGGTAGTCAGTGAGGATAAGGAAGGACCTCCACAACATGCTTAATGGCCCAGCTACACATCAGCTGCTCCACTTGTATCAAGCACTAGCTGTCCGTCAGCGGCTTCGCCCGTGTTGACTATTTCTACCGTTAAAATTAAAAAAATTTAGCCAATGTCAATCTTAGTTAATAGCATCATCGCATCGGTCCAGTAGCTTCGGAGCCTATTCAATACAAACAAACAGTCAACTTCCGAACTTGTCTATTACTAAGATTATAAAAGATTTGACTGTTTATTCAAAAATTCTTTCACCAATATGATGCCGAACAAGCAGGGTTCCGAAAAGGCTATAGTACCGTAGACCACATTCATACGCTGCGGCAAGTTATACAGAAGACCGAAGAGTATAACTTGCCATTTTGCTTAGCGTTCGTGGACTACGAGAAAGCCTATGATTCGATTGAGACCTGGGCAGTACTGCAGTCTCTCCAAAGGTGCCAAATAGACTACAGGTACATTGAGGTGCTAAGGTACTTATACCAGAACGCCACCATGTCGGTCCGATTACAGAACCAGAGCTCTAATCCGATCCAACTACAGCGAGGCGTGAGACAAGGAGACGTTATTTCTCCGAAACTGTTCACGGCTGCGTTGGAGGATATTTTCAAGCTTCTGGACTGGAAAGGACGCGGCATCAACATCAATGGCGAGTACCTAACACACCTGCGATTTGCCGATGATGTAGTTATTATGGCTGAGACCTTGGAAGACCTGAACATAATGCTCGAAGATCTCGGTAACGCTTCTCAAAGAGTGGGTCTTAAGATGAACATGGATAAAACGAAAATCATGTTAAATACCCATATTGCACCCGCTCCAGTTAACGTTGGGAACATTACACTCGAAGTTGTTGACCACTATGTTTACCTGGGACAGACAGTCCAGCTAGGTAAGTCCAACTTCGAGAAAGAGATCTCTCGTCGAATCCAGCTCGGATGGGCAGCGTTCGGGAAGCTCCGGCATATATTTGCGTCCGAAATACCTCAGTGTCTCAAGACAAAAGTCTTTGACCAGTGTGTGTTGCCAGTAATGACCTATGGGAGTGAGACGTGGTCCCTTACTATGGGTCTCATAAGAAGGCTCAAGATCACCCAGCGAGCAATGGAGAGAGCGATGCTTGGTATTTCCCTGCTCGATCGAATCAGAAATGATGAGATCCGCAGGAGAACAAAAACAACCGACATCGCTCGAAGGATTGCATCGCTGAAGTGGCAGTGGGCGGGACACATAGCGCGGAGAACCGATGGCCGTTGGGGCGGAAAGGTTCTCGAATGGCGACCGCGTACCGGACGACGTTCCGTGGGCAGGCCCTCTACAAGGTGGACCGACGATCTGGTCAAGGTAGCGGGAAGCCGCTGGATGCGCACAGCGCAGGACCGATCGTTGTGGAGATCCTTGGGGGAGGCCTATGCCCAGCAGTGGGCGTCGTTCGGCTGAAATGATGATGATATGATGCTACATTATCAGGGATTGACATGGGCTATATATATTTGAATTCCCTCCTTTCTAATCCTACTGGCCTAGTAGACGTACTGTAGATGCCGGCTCACTATATTTCGCCATTCTGGTACTTTTAGTGCTCTCAAGTAACTTGCTTGATAATAATATTTATCAACGACAGCATCGCCATAACTCTCTTCCGATTTCTGTCGTAAAGTAAATCTGATCTTGTATCCGGACTTCCACATAAAACAGCACGGCCAAGTTAGCAAAAGCCTAAGATATCATTTTTATTATTACATAGTTGTCTTCCAATCCACAGCCGAGATAGCCCGTTGTTTCAATTCCAATCAGAACAGTAATTAACCCTTCAGATAAGGAAAATACCCAAGTAGTACGAATTACTGCGAAAAACACGCCATTTAATACGTTGGGTTGAAATTCACTTGACGAAGTGTTTATTTTCTGAGGTATCAGTTCAACATTTAGCCAGTTGTGGGCCTATTTTAATTCATAATGTCTTTCACTGCTGCTATTTATATCCTTTTTGTGCAAACAAAAAACTTATAATTAAAACTTTAAACTCAAAACTTATATTTATCTCGACGTTACCCGTTAGTGTTAAAGTTATTAGTGAAAATGCAACAATAACGTATGAAATATTACTTAAACTAAGTTCCTTGAACAATTAAAGAGATTTTTCAGGAATAAAATGACGCCATTTACCTAGACAGTTTATTTAATGCTTCCCCACCAAGTAAAAAAGATCGGTTTACCATTTACTTCTGCAGTAGGATGAAATACAAAACTTGGCCCGTTTTTTTAATAAGATTTTATCTTTGTACTTACTAAAGTTTTGTATTGGATTGATACAAAGGCCCGATAACAAACTAGCCTCTGGTAATCTCTTGAAACACATGTTAGATGCCACCGGAAGATAGTAAAACGATCGTATTTAAGGTACTTTTACACTGAGGTTCTAAAATCCAAATTCAAATACTTTATTCGCAGCATGAATGTTTTAAAGTACAGGTTTTCAGTACAGGATTCAATGTCAATGTCAATTTACCGGGAATGGTACCGGCGCGCAAATATAGCTTCAATGTTAAGCAATACAATATGAATCAAATTAAAAAACAATTAAGATCAGTAATTAAACATTATGTCAAAAAATAAACTAAATTATCCAATCATTATCAATGTCAAACTCCGTTTAAATATTCATTAATAGCTTATTAACATTTACCGAGAAGCTAAACAGCTTAACTTAATTTGATCTAATTGATTGGAAACGCTGCCCTTACTAATATTGTTTGAAATGAATTTTCAAATTGACTAGCACCTTTTTTTTTTCAAATTGAAGTATTCAGACGTCTCCTTGGCCCTGTAGTAAAAGCGCTCGACCCAATACCCCTAGGCGTAGGCCTTCGAACCCCAGTTCGGGTAAGGTGTGTTAGAAGCAGTTGTTAGTGTTGATAGTTGCCCTAAGAGCGGTGCTTCTTTAAAATGGCTTTAAAATGATCCAAATAAATCGAGCAATCTCAGGAGTGAGAAGTCTGGGAGACAGAGGGCCCTCAATACAAAGCATGGAAGTACTTTCTCCAGTGTCTCAGCCGTGTTGTGAATTTAAAATAGTCATTAAGCGAAGGATAAGCAATGTACAGTCGAACACAGGCAGAGCGTAACTGTCAGCAGAAGCTGCACTCATTGCTATGTACAGTCAGCTACAGAGGTAGCCGAGCACTTGAGTACTTTGTCGTAGTATTAGTAAATTAAATATTTTTAATTAACCTAAATACGAACTTAAATTAAATCCTTTTCTCATTTTTTTAAATGTTACACTATAGCTGACAATATCAGAGATATCTTTGTCGTACCCTAATTTTATCTTGAAAGTAGGTATCTCCTCATGCGAATTTTTCCTAATAATTTTAATGACATTTCTTTCAAATAATCAGCCAGGCAGAGGCTAGTGAATATTGATGGAACTTAAAATGGCATATTATTAGCTGTCCGTCTATCACGAGTTGCCACTTTAAATTTACATTATCGTTCGCGTAAAATAATGTATTGGGATTTGACATGTCATGACATGACAATGTCAAATACTGTAGTCAACTATCTTAGTTTTCAACCGACTTCAAAAAAAGGAGGAGGTTCCCAATTCGACTGTATGTTTTTTTTTATGTTTGTTACCTCATAACTTTCGACTGGGTGAACCGATTTAGATCATTCTTTATTTGAAAGCTGGTGCTTCCCGAATGGTCCCCTTTTAAATTTGGTCTAGTTCTGACAGTGGCATCCATGAGAAAACCATATACTTAGGTCTTAAATCTAGATAGACAAAATGCGTGACAAATGGACGAAAAACTCAATATCACGCCAACCGATTTCGACGTTTCTTTTTTTATTGGAAAGAATATATTTTAAGGGTCGTTTGGTGAGAGTTTGGTTAGGTTAAGTTAGGTCATGGGATCCATGACCAAGTAACGGAACTCTTTAATTCTTATGAGCAATTGGACGATACTTTTTCGATGTATAATATAAAAAAGAACTATTCACTGAAAATCAAGAAATAAACAAAAATTTTAACAAAAAATAAACGTACTTCAAAAAAACCTATTCCAAAACAAAGCACTAACTACGATAATATAATGTAGGTACAATTATTGTTATTGTTGGAGTCGGTGTCAGCCAATGTAGGTTTGTAACTACCTACATATATAGGTACGTAAACGTGATATATAAGAAATAGGTATATTGCTAGGTATATTGTAGTGTTTCCTTGGCTGACACCGACTCAAACAATACCAATAATTGTACCTACATTATATTATCGTATGAGTTTTAGACGAATACGCAATTATTTCTTCACTTTTTAGTGCTTTGTTTTGGAATAGTTTTTTTTGTAGTTGGTTTTTTTTTGTTAAAATTTTTGTTATGACGCTAACTCATGGCAGAGGAACAGTATACTGCATAATATCCTTGGATCCTCGGAGATGATTATGTCGGGTCAGGGTAGTTCTACCCACATATACCATCAAGACTTTGTCTCAAACGGTGTAGTCAGAGGCAAGTGACTGTTGCCGTCATGGTGAACGAAAAACTCAGAAGCCCACTTCTCATCAATGGTATTAGAACCCAGCGTGGTGGGCGGTATACCTTTCGCCTTTCGGGTTGATTTGGTTTTATATCGAATGTTTTTCTTCACCAGAGAGTTAGTCGGAAATTCAACAATGAACACAAAGATGTGGTTCTGGCCAGATTTGAACTCGGGACCACACGCTCCACGATCTGAGTTGGCGAGCTCAACCTAGGGGTTGGTAGCGTAGGGGCTACGACGCTCTGGGGTGTTGGGGGTAGGCTCTTGGACCTGACGGGTGGTATATACTTACCACAAAGATCTCGCCTGACGGGTTTCTTCTCTTTACCAACTGGAATGATGCCTCACCGCAACAATGGTGTCGTGACTGTCTTCTTTTATGACTGAGTGGTATAATTGCTATGATCACCTGGACAAAGTTATTTTGCAAAGGTAAAAAAGTGTAAAGTTACTTCTTTTTCTAAGAATTAATTATACAAAAACTATACTAAACTATATTTACTTATATGAAGTTTGCTTAGGTAATTCACTTGTAAGCTCAGCGTGGATTACGTTATAAAGATAATTAAGATATATCTTTATTAAGCGTAACTGATAGGATTAGTGGGTACATAATAGTAAATAGTCCCTGATCCAATAAATAAGATCAAATATTCACTTAGAATTTTCTAGTGTTAAATTAATTGGAGTAGCTTCATGATATACTAGCTTTCCGCCCGCGGCTTCGCTCGCGTTACCGTTATATGGCCAAATTACATAAAATCTTCAAAAATTGATTATTATATTCTTCACGGTGGCAAGGTGGGCTCGACAAGAAAATGATGCGTGGTCGACGAACTTCCTAATCGATATCTCAAAATTCTCTAGGTAACTGATATTTTGCGTTAGTTTCCACATAGTCGTTTGTACGAGATTTCCCGAATGGCTTAATTAAACGATTTTGTGTTGAGGTTGATTATAGCCACTGGGGATTGTCTCGACTGCGGTCGGCGGAGACTAATGTTTTAATCCTAGCATGACGTAGACGAACGTCACGTAAAAAAGCGACACGAGAGTAGACGACACGATTTCTCGCCTTGACTAACGTAGTGTCCTGGGTTCGATTCCCGGTCGGGTTTTTTAAGGAAACAATCTTTTCTAAATTGGCCCGGGTCTGTGTGTGCTGATAGACGCCCCTGGCATAATTGCTTGTCTGGTACCTCGTAACACAGGGATATTATCCCTAATTCGAGACTATGACCATTGGTGTGTTGTATGGAAAAAAAGTGCACGGGCATACCTAAATCTAAATAGATAACGCAAGTACCTCCTGTCTGTACGTCTACCACGAGTTGTCACTTTAAGTTTACATTATCGTTAGCGTAAAAAAATGTATTGGGATTTGACATTGTCATGTCATGTGTCATCCCAATACATTTGTTCACGCGAACGGTAACGTAAATTTAAAGTGTCAACTCGTGGTAGACTTACTGTCCTAAGCAATAGAGAGCAATGCTCTTCATTTTGACACGCCATATATATGCTCATGCTCATTTAAATTGAATTACATGTGTGCAAAAATATGTTGATACTCGTTAAGCATTATGGAGTAAACAGGGCTCTAAAAAAGTTGCGTTAAATCTGGACTTTTGAATACATGTTTATTCCTTTGAGGGGACGCCTACTGCCTCTGCCGCCCTCGTCGTATTATATTTCTGCGACAGAGAGCATGTCTGTTTTTTTTGTCCCATTTTCTCCCTCTTTATTTCCGAAACTCCTCATTTATTGTAAGTATCATTCATCAATTCATTGCTGGGCGCTAAGGCACAGCACATTACGCATGCGGCGCGGATGTCTGCTCAGAAGAAACCGCCATTTTGATCACGCACACAGACACAGTGAAATTACAGGCGATACCGGTCATAACAGCAATTTTTGACATGATGTATTCTGTTTTTGGCGGGTTCTGTTAAGTAGGCATAACCTATTACTTTTTTATAAAAATTCAAAGCGAATATATTAGCAACCCAAGGCGGTCAGGCAAGTTTAGGTAATTATACTGGAAAAAGGCGAGAGCGAACTTTCTGAAAACTCTTTTGTAGCCAAGCGCTTAAAAGGTCACGAGACTAAACTGACGTCTTATAATGTCCCGAATTATACTAGTGGTTCTGATAACGATACTAAATAAAATTATGTAAGGATTCGACCAATCAAAGCAGATTTTCATGACGTCAATTCAGGCAGGTGATTGCATAATCTTCAATTTGGAACAAGAAGTCGAAAAATGTGTTTTCCAATTTGCTCTATTGTTGAAGTTTCTAGGTTGATTCTCACCAATTACAACTAAATTGATTGCTTACTTTTATATTATTCTCAACTAAAAACAAACATCCATATCGTATAATAATTTACAGGTGAGTTACAAAAAATCCATAGAATATGGGCATAAAACAAAATAATCAAAAACTGAGACAGAAAATAAGCTAGTGTTTAATCTTTTTTATTCTAACCCTATTCATTAATACAAATAAGGAGGTAGGTAAACCGACTGGACTTATTTTTAGTTTTACTCACCAGTCAACCAACGCCTGTGATTTTCAGGACATAGAAGAATGGATCTCAGGCGCAGGCGACGCGGGCTTCGTCTACGTCTCCATGGGATCTTCAGTGAGGACCTCGAGCATGCCTCTTTCTGCCCATCGGCTGTTCGTGGAGGCTTTGGGAAGACTACCTCATCGAGTGCTGTGGAAGCAGGATGCTGAGCAGAACATGACAGATGTCCCGTCGAACGTCAGGCTGTATAAGTGGCTGCCACAGCAAGATTTACTTGGTGAGTGTCCACTTTTGGGTGTTTTTGGTCTTGCTCAGAATTATGGCTCCAATCTCACCCAATTCTATGTGAAGATGTGGCCTAAGGTGGCATATGACAGCAAAAAAATGGGTGTCAATATCCTATGCAGATATTGCAGGACATCGCAGAGGAAATCTAAATGATCTTCAAACATTTTTGAGGGTCCAGCCTGCTTAAATATCAATGATTTTCCTAGTGCAGCTAGATTTCATAGTAAAAGAAAATATACGAGTCTGAATCAGTAAAAAACTAGTTATTTCTTTACAGGTCACCCAAAGATAAAAGCTTTCATCACTCACGGTGGTCTACTCAGCATGTTTGAAACAGTCTACCACGGCGTGCCCATAGTTACGATACCAGTCTTCTGCGACCACGACGCCAACGCTGCCAAAGCCGAAATAGACGGTTACGCCAACAAACTGGAGCTGCAATACCTCACATCGGATGAACTTTACAAAGCAATCATGGAGGTGATCAATGAACCAAAGTACAAGGTGGAAGTGAAGAAACGACAAGTTTTACTGAGAGACCAGAAGGAGACGCCCTTAGAAAGAGCGGTCTACTGGACCGAATATGTGATAAGGCATAAAGGAGCTTACCACTTGCAATCACCAGCAAAAGACTTGAATTTCTTGCAGTACTACATGTTAGACGTTGCTCTCTTATTAATAGTATCTTTATTTATTACTTTTGCGATATTTTCCTATGTTCTACGGCTAGCATTCACCAAACTAGTAAACTATATCCAGAACAGAGTATTGATGGACAAATCAGAAGATCTACTAAAACGGTCCAATAGGTTAATAGATCAGACGGCGAAATCAAAGAAAAACCTGTAATGTTACCAAAACGTAGTAAACTTAAGTTACCATTTGAGTTACCAGAAGAGATTGAACGAGATACAAATTGTAAGAAGTGATTTTGATGACTGTAAATATAATATAATGTAGGTATAGTTTTATAGAGTTAGAGTGTTGGACAAAATGAGTTGCTCATGATAAACATGGACCTAGTTCCCTTGATTAAATCAAAAAAGGAAGTTAATTGACTCGCCTCTAGCGCGTGGACTGCTCAAATCAGGCCCCGTCGCTTATTATTGACTAGGTTTGTCTCTGACAACGATAATACTTATAGTTGTTCATCGTCCCCGTTTCCAGTTGACAATTTTAAAAACGTGGTGTATCTTCCGCTATTTGATTTAATCTAAGCCTAGTACTTATTTAATTTTTAATATGGTGATACTATGGTAAGCCGAAATAAATATTTTTACTTTTAATAATGATTTAACTTATTTACAAAATACCCAGTATTTGCCTTCAAGGTCTAAACGGTTAGGGTGTCAATTTGATCGATAGGAATAAGGTATACTCTATTATTGTTGTTAATGATTTGATATTAAAATTAATTTGTCCATTTGACCAAAACAAAGCAGAACATGTAGGTACCTATAGGTGTCACAGACTGATAAACATACTTCAAGTAAGTGATTTTTTATTTTAAGCATTATAACAATGCTCATTTTTTTAATTTTGGACACATTAGTTACTTGAATATTATACCCAAGCCAACCTCGCCTGCAAGCTGGTGCACCCTGCTGATCAACGAAGGAGGCTCTGGCGACGGCTCCCCTTCATGGGTTGGGAGGTCAGATGGTAGTCGCTCCCGTAAAGGCAACTCAAGCCAAAAAAAAATGAGAAGTCAGTTAAGAGTACCCGACTCGGATAGGGCGCGCGCCCGGAAAACGACGCGCAGGGGGATCGCCCTACTCCTGTGTTAAGTGGGTTAGGGCTACCGGGCCATGGGCGGGCTCGGTTAAAGACATTAGTCCATAGGAAGGTCCGCTTATTTATTTATTTATTTATTCTTTATTGCACATAGTCTATGTTACAAAGGGCAGACTTAATGCCTAGAGGCATTCTCTACCAGTCAACCACACAGTCAGACAGAGATATTACAGGCAGTGCTAAAGATAAAAGTTTTAAATTAGGTGTACAGAAGGTGAAATGGTTTAAATCAAAATAAGAAGATTTCAAAGAGATTTCATAAACATATATACAAAAAAATTGCAATTACACATTATTTAGACAAAAAGTAAAAAAAAAATAACAGACAGACAGGTGGATCCAAGAGAATGACAAAACTACAGTTCTTGGGGCGTCATCAATCTTTTAAAGTGCGCTCGCAAAGCCTTTTTAAATGCATATTTACTGCACGCCTTTCAAACCAAGACCGGCAGTTTGTTCCAAAGTCGTATGCCGAAACAGTGAAGGAACTTGACAAAAAGCCAGAGGAATGAGCGGGTGTAAGGAGAGAGAGTATTTATAGAACGCAATCGACAACTGTGCGAATTATGAAGGAAGTGAATTTTTTTTTTTTATTATTTGGAAGAATTAGGGTCAAAGAGTCCGCTTCGCATCGTGGAGCGTTGGCACGCTGAAGGGACGCGCTCGCGAGCTGGCCGATGTGCTCGCCAAGCGGAGGGTGGCCGTGGCGCTCCTGCAGGAGACTCGCTGGAGAGGCAACAGGTCCCGGAACATCGGGCAGGGCTACAAGCTGATCTACGCTGGTTCTCCAGGTGGGGCCAATGGAGTGAGGGTTGTGCTGTCCGAGGAATTCCAGAATAGTGTCTTGGAAGTAAATCGCGTTAGCGACCGCCTTGTGGTCGTGAGGGTGCTTATCGAAGGGGTCACGACCAATTTGATAAGTGCCATGCACCGCAGGTCGGTTGTAGCGTTTCGGAAAAGGCACTGTTTTGGGAGCAAACCGACCAGCTCCTATGCACTATTCCATTGTCCCATGGCGTCCTTCTGGGTGACGATCTGAACGGTCATGTGGGTGAACAGTGTAAGGAATACGGGCGTGTTCACGGTGGTTTTGGTTTTGGCAGTCGTAACGCTGAAGGCGAAGAGATTCTCCAGACGTGTATGGCTGCCGCCTTGGTCGTCGTGAACACGTTCTTCAAAAAGAGTCCCGAGCATCTGATCACCTACAATAGCGGTAGGAGCGCAACCCAAATCGACTACTTTCTCACCAGGAGGGCCCAGATCGGCAAGGTAGCTAACTGTAAGGTCATACCCGGAGAGAGTCTTACTGCCCAACACCGGCTACTTGTGATGGACCTGCGAGAAAAGCCTCGGGGCAAATGCCAGGATTGCTGCCCGCCCCGAACCAGGTGGTGGCTGCTTGAAGGAGCCAGATCTCATGACTTTGCTGCCGCTGTCGGTGACCTGTGCATCACAGCGGATAGTGAGTCCGGGCAACAGCTCTGGGATAGGTATCAGGCAGCTATCACCGGGCGGTGAGGGTGGCGTTAGGTTAGGTTAGGTTAGGTTGGTGGAACGAAGCAGTCCAGAAGGAGATCAGGGTAAGGAAAGCCCTCTTCAAAGCGTGGCAAGCGTCCAAATCTCCTGAAGATCGCGCCGCTTACAGGGATGCCAAACGTGCCTCTAACCGAGCTGTAGCAAGAACCAGATGTGACCACTTACGTCCTTTGTACGATAAGTTGGAGTCGTCTGGGGGGCAGAAGCTCGTTTATAAGTTGGCACGTTCGAGAGTCAAAGTGGCCCAGGATATTTCCATGTGCCGCTGTGTAAATGACACTCTTGGTAACCTGCTATGCGAGGACCGCGCGTTGAAGGAGAGATGGCGCTCTTACTTCAACGAGCTGCTCAACAAGCAGCACAAAGAGGTGCAGCCACCTGAACTCCTTCCAAATCAGGGACTAGTGCAACCGGTCACGCCTGATGAAGTCCAGTCGGCTCTTCGCCGCATGAAGAAGCGGAAAGCTGTCGGACCCGATGGAGTCCCTATCGAAGCGTGGAAATCGATGTGCTCTCGTGGTGTGGGCATACTTACCCACTTTTTCAACCGCATTCTCCTCACCGGAAAGATACCTGCCAATGGAGACTGAGCGTTATCACGCCAGTCTTCATCGCGGCATAAAGGTTATGTCCCACACCATGAAGCTCCTCGAGCGCATTGTAGACTCTCGGATTCGACAGGAGTGTACAATTTCGGAGTGTCAGTATGGGTTTCGACCGGGTTGCGGGACCATGGACCCCGTATTTGCCTTGAGAACGCTCATGGAGGGATACAGACTGAAGAATACACCTTTGACTGTGTCCCTCGTAAGATGATCGGCTGGGCGCTGCGGTCCAGGGCCGTTCCCGAAGTCTTTATTGACATTTTCCGGGACATGTACCACGATTCCAGTTCCATAGTTAGGACTGCGGTTGGTGACACGCTTCCCTTCCCTATCACTGTTGGAGTACACCAAGGCCCCGTGCTTAGCCCGTTTCTGTTCAGCGTAAGATAAGACGTTCTGTCAAACAGCATCCTAGACCACCATGAGCAACCACCCTGGTTGCTTATGTATGCTGATGATATAGCGCTAGCAGATTCGGACAGGGGACGGCTGGTACAACGGGTGAATAAGTGGAAAAATTCACTTGAAAACGGCAGTCTGAAACTTAATGTGGCGAAGACGGAGTACATGGCCTGCACCACCACAGATACCCAGTCCGTCCGCATAGGCGTTGACGTGGTCGAGCGCACGGACCATGTCAAATACCTGGAATCTGTGTTGAGCGCGTCCGGGGACATCGACCGCGACGTCAGAGCCCGAATTTCCGCGACTTGGGCTAAATGGCGTGAGGTTCCTGGTGTCATTTGAGACCCCAAAATGCTGATCAAGCTGAAGGGGCAGGTCTATAAAACCATCATTAGGCCGTCCTTTTATATGGCAGTGAAACATGGCCGTTACTAAAGCGACACAAGCAGGAGCTGCGCGTCACGGAAATGAAGATGCTGCGGTGGATGTGTGGAGTCTCACGCAAAGATCGCGTGCGTAACACCACATCCGCGGCAGCCTTCGTGTTCGTGACATCGCAGACAAGCTGCAGGAGTGCCGCCTTGGTTGGTATGGTCATGTCTCACGGAGATCGGCAAACTACGTGGGCAACAGATGTCTGGCCATGCCGCCCCCGCCAGGTACCGGTAGAACAGGTTGACGCAAAAAGCGGTGGCTCGACGTCGTTAAGGGGGACATGCGTGCCAACAGACTCACCACTGAGGATGCACCAGACCGCACGAAGTGGGCCAAGAAAATAAGAAAGGCGGACCCTGGGACCCCACACACCAGTGTGCGTTCACAACCGGGATAGACCGCACGGATGATGATGATGATCATGAATTCATGTTTACTTCATTTAAGAGCGTAAGCTAGGGTTGGATCGAAAACGTTGCATTTTTATAAGATTTTCCTGATTATTTCATAGAATTGAAATAGAACTTAAATTATGGTTCTATTATTGTGTGCATAATACTATTTAAAAACACATTGAATTGTATAAAATTAGGTAGTCGCCAATTTTATTATTTGCTAAATTAAATAAAAAAAACGTCATTTTTGAAAATTTTATAAGACACTTAAAAATTTACTGTACACAGTTAAAGTTATGATAATGAAATTAAAAGGTGTATTCAATATTAGAAAGATAAATTATACTTATTTTGAATTCAGCTAAATAACCACGAAAACCTTAAAAAATGCGACGTTTACGATCTACCCCAAACGCAAAAACACAACACGACACGATTTTTTGACGACACGATTGGCGCAGTGCGCTGTAGTAGGTACGGTTTCTCGCCCCGATTTCCGTAGTGTCCCGGGTTCGATTCCCGGTCGGGTCAATTCAGGAAACGATCTTTTCTGAATCGACTCGTGTCTGGGTGTGCTGGGAGACGCCCCTGGCTTATTTCCTTGTGTGGTACCTCGTAACACAGGGATATTAATCCCTACTCCGAGACCATTACAAGAGGTGTGTTGTCTGGCGCATATTTAAATTTATATTTATTTATAAAAAAAGCAAACCCTCTAAAAACAATGCGGTTCAATCTATTTTGGATGACGCCACTCAGCGTGAGATATTACATTAATTACTAATCATAAAACCAGTCATTGAGTTATAGAAAGAGAACCATTATCAAATTTTAATGGCGTCAGCTACATTTATAGTTTGTACCCTAAATCACTTTCATAATCACCATCGTCAACATCAATAAATGAAATGTCCCTTCAGTATATTATCAATTCTTGTTCACAAACGATGTTCACAAAGTTTATATGTTAGATTAATTTGGTTCACAACCCATTTTCAATATTTATTTGTTATTTGTTTGCAACAAGGTATAGTATTCTCTGCCAGTGGTGCATTTGTGCCACTTTAACTGTCAATCTGTCTGTCGCAGCTCGCAGCTGAATATTTCAGACGCTACTCAAGGTATCGACTTGAAATGGGTAAGAATTATAAGTAAGGCTTTTCCGACTTCGCTTCACATGTTTTTATTTATCTACTTGTTTTTATTTATGATTATGTATCTAGGTGTGAGAGTCTTGGCCTAGAGGTTAAACACAAATCTGATCCCGAATCGAGTGGTCCCGAGTTCAAATTTGGCTAGAACCATTTGTGTGGTCATTGTGAGTGAGTTTATATGATTGGGTGAGTTAAACGCGTCAAGCCTACAGCGCACTACGCGTACAGTACAAAAATGCCTTCAGAGCGCTGTTGCGGCTGCCGTGGTTCTGCAGCGCCTCGGGAATGTTCGCGGACGCACGGGTTGACGGGTTCGGAAAGCATCGTCCCTGTTGCGACGCATGAAGGCCAGCAGCAACAGCGGCCTGAATACAATAATTGCACGTCCTGATTGTCCTATCCAAAAATATTGGATAGGAATCACTGGCCAATTAAAATAACATTAAATAGGAATGTGATTTTGTTCACACCAATTAAAACTAACATACTTAAAGATAAATTGTTACTATCACACTAATAAAACTATGAATACAAAGATAGAAACTAGAAAAATTCGACCTAATCCTGGGACTCAAGCGGGATTCGAACCCGCAAATCCAACTGAGCTACCGAGGCCGTTTACAGACCTGGCGAATTTATCTAGTGTATTTTACGTTACAAGCCACAATTAATCGAACCTCTGCGAAATCTAAAGCAGTATCTGAGGCCACCATTGCAAGCTAGTTTAGGTTTCAAGTTTCGGAGAAGTTTGTTAAACACTTTTTTTTATCTCGATACCTACTGTTTTACACTGAAATAATCACAGTAGTTAAAATAACTGAGCAGTGTTTCTAGAATAAATAAATAAATATGCGCCACTTGTCATGCTCCGAAGTATGGATTGATAATATAACTAGCTTTTGCCCGCAACTTCGTCCGCGTGGACCAATTTTTTTTCCCCAACGTGGAAGGTTAATTTCCTATCCGCGGTAATTAAATTTATATTTGTGATAAGCAGCTAACTACAACAGGGCAAACCAGCTACATTGTGGAACTATCTATTCATTCCCTGTTTCAAAACTTTACTAAGTTTATTTATTACTGCTGTTGCGTGTTGAACTTTAGTGAAAAAGAATTCCTAACAGCTATATGTTCTCATGCATTTGTTTATCTTAAATTTATTAGAAAATACACAGTATAGGAGGCAGAAATAAGTTACTACACGATTGGCAGTGCGCTGTAGCACGGTTTTTCTCCTCGATTTCCGTAGTGTCCCGGGTTCGATTCCCGGTCGGGTCAATTCAGGAAACGATCTTTTCTGAATTGACTTGGGTCTGGGTGTGCTGGGAGACGACCCTGGCTTATTTCCTTGTGTGGTAACTCGTAACATAGGGATATCAATCTCTACTTCGAGACCATTACAAACAAAAAAAAAAACCACTTATTATATTATAATGATTCAACGCTAATTACAGTAAGCTTCCAGTACAATATGCTTCGCGTTTTTCAACAGAAACTGAAACCAAGCGCTTGCTGTCCGAACTCTCTAAGAGCTTAAGCTAGTTTCTTAGTCAGTAAAGGTCTCCGACTCATGTGATAATGCGTGACCCTCAATCGGCAGTATGACGTGCTTCCCGTTCTCGAGGTTTCTCCTGAGGCCGAGCATTTGCAGCCCAATTCTCTGAGAGTTCACGCCAGTTTCCTTGTCAGAGAATGAATCAGACTCACGCGATAGTGCGTGAGCGTAGGGATCGGCAGTTAGACCTGCTTCTTGTTCTTCAGGTTTCTCGTTCTTCAAGTTTCTCGTTATGTTACTGTGCTCTCACATCCAAAGGGCCCTCATTCGGGAACGATGTGAATCAGTCGAGGTTGCCACTGAGCTGATGTTTCTGTAGCACATAACCCGGCATATCGTTCCTGAGATGCAGCAAGTCTCGCTTCACAATCTCCTTCAGATTCCTGTTATCAAGTCCACGTCCAACTAAAGCTGAACCCTGTTTTTTATGTATACTATAATATTATAAAGAGGTAAGCGTTTGTGAGTATGTGAGATTGTGAGTTTGTATGATAAGACCGATTTCAAAAATTCTTTCACTGTTAAAAAGTGTTGCGGACCCCGACGTGACATCACGTCGGGGTCCACCACTGTTGCAGTGCTGTCGAGGAGACGCAATAAGACACAGTTGGACCTTAAGAATTACTATATAACCACAGACGGAATGGCAGTGAAATGAGACAACAGTTGGTAATAGTCTGGATTATTATAATTCTACTAAAGCTTATATACGAACTCATACACGTACACTGTGTGTGCCTAATCTTACTACGTGACCATCCGGCACAAAAAGCTATAATTATCCCTGATTGCTTTAGGCCAATATTTGCTTTGAAGTATTTAGTTTTCAGTCAGATCAATTAACACTTATAAAGTAATCCGGGAAAAAAGCGCTATCGAAAATCTTTTCGTGCGTGCGCTGGCCCCACTGTTTATTATACGTGCACACAATGTACTACAAAAATGTAGGATTTTAGAAGATCCATAAAAATTTTCGCGACGCAATATATGTTCTATCTTTTATAAATAAGTTAGTTTCATACGTCGATATGTCGATAAGATCAACGTCGAAAAAACAGATCACACACCTTTCTGCTCGCCTTAAAAAGATGTTATTTAATGTGAAAGCCCTAAGGCGATCAGCTCCGGTAGAGATTCTGACTTTAGTATTTACCGCACGATGCCAGTCTATCTTGATCTACTGCATAGGAGTTTATGGTGGAGCAAGTAAAACCAGTTTCCTGGAATTGGAGCAATCGCAACGCGCTGTCCTTTAGATACCTTTTAGATTCCCCACAGACACACTTTATAAGGAAGCAAAAATACTTCGTGTCCGGCAATTATACATATTATTATGGCGAGTCAGCTGCGCTCGACACAAGCAAACAATAAATTCCCCTGGTTACATACTTATTTCCCAACGTCGAATTTTCAGGATCCCCTTACCTTCAGTCCGCACTAATATGTTCGCCAAACGTCTTCCACATTTTCCTCACCCTTTTATATATAACAATATCAATCGCAAATGTTCTACCAAAGACTTAAGCGTTATGAAAGCCAAACACGCCGTTAAAAGTTGGTTGTTGGACCTTAATTACGCTGAAACTGAAGAAATCCTTCCATCTATGAACTGAAATGCTTAGACACCTACCACATCCGTCACAAGCACACACGTGCGCACACACACACGCACATACACAACAACCTTTCTCATCCCACGAGTACGGGAATATTGTGATCTCATGTAGTTTTTTAGTATAGCCTTTTTGTGGTAATTACTTGTAGCTATTATTTTTTTTTTATTTATTTATTAAACCATAAAAATTACAGGGATGCTTAACATTATTTTCTGCCAAACTGTGCAACAGTTTGTCGGCAGTGGTTCCCGTGGACATGCTTCAATAGTTTTACATCCAAGCTTAAATTAGGTAGGTACATATTATTATCATTCGATATTATTATTACATTGTTGCATATTATTGCGTATTATTTAAATAAATTACATATTACGTAGGTATTTCATTCTTAATATTCAAAGTAAATATTAATGAGAAATTATTAATTTTGTATTTATTAATGTTATCAGTTCGTTATAATTATAGATATATCATTATTTAAATAGTTATTCTTATCATTTTACTTACATTTATTTTATTTCATTATAAAGTGAATATCAGTGAACTTTAATATCTAATTTTCTAGTATTTAATGATGTTTCTGGTTTATTGCACTTATATTCATATTATTTTGCATTAAACTTATCATTTAACTTATATTTATATCCTTAAATTAACAAATTTTAGGTTACGGGCATAAAGACAAGTAATGCCTCCTCAACAGTGTTTTGAGGTGATTTTTACTTTGCGCCCCCTGCAGCAGATCTTGTGGTAAGTCATTGAGATAAGACGGCGTCAACCATCGCCTGGTGCGCTTGCCATAATAATTTTTTACCCTGGGGACGGTTAGTTTGGGCTTATTAGCTGAACGAGTTGGGTAGGCATACTTCCTTTCATGCTTATACTCAGAATGATTAAATTGTTCTGTCAGAATAACAGTTCTTACTTTGTAGTCTATCGGTAATACTTTACATATCTTAAATAATCTTTCATACTCCCCTTGTAATGATTTTTTTAACTTAAACTCAACTAACAGTTTGAGAATTCTAGTTTGCAATGATTTAATTTTATTTATGTGAATAGGAAAAGTTAAACCATACACACCTAGTCCATAAGATATCACTGCATCAGCCAGTGCATGATACACTAAGTACATGATGCCCCTTGAAACTTTATATTTAAGATATTGCAATTTGCCAAGAATCGACCTTAATTTATTACACACAGAATCTACGTGGGGAATCCAGCTAAAGTGTATATCTATAGTCAGACCCAGATACTTATAGGATGATACCATTTCAATGTTCATGCAATTGCAGTTCATGTTTCCGCGATGTAAGCAATCGTAGGAGTGTCCCTTAATTTTTATATTTATTGTTTTACTCTTGTTGTAGGGGGAAAGAATTGGCATGCACTTAGTCTTATTAATATTAATAATTATTCCATTATCGTGGGCCCAGCGCACAACATTATCAAAGTCCTTCTGCATAATCTCCTGTATTCGGTCCTGGCTCGTATCACTATATACAATACACGTGTCATCAGCGTACATAAAAGACTTACATTTTTTAATGACGTTGGGCATGCTGTTAACGTGCATTATATATCCCACAGGCCCGTATACTGAACCAGTGGGAACTCCATATTTAATGTCTCCATTTTTACTTCGGGTCCCACAGACACTAACAGTGAGCTGCCTACCTCGTAGGTACTCTCTAAACCACGCACTAATCGGACCTCTTATGCCACATTCCATCATGGATTGCAGTAAGCCATCGTGGTCGAGAGTGTCAAACGCTTTTTTAAAATCTATAAATATCGCAAAAACTGTTTTTTGGTCATTAAGTTCATTATTCACATTATCAACAAATTTTGAAAGTACCGTAGCAGTACTCCTGTTTGGACGAAATCCATGTTGAACATCACTGATTATTTCGTTTTGTTCTAAAAATACTGTGACTTGTTTAACTACAATTTTTTCTACAATTTTATTTATAACATTTAAAATTGCTATTGGTCTGTAATTAGTGAATTTACTATGAGATCCTTGCTTAAAAATTGGTCTGATTATTGCAAGCTTCAATTCACTAGGATATAAACCTGTTTTTATACTTAAATTTATAAAATGGGCTATTACCGGAGATATTTTATGTTTAATTACTTTAAGGTCTTTTAGTCTGACATGATCCGATCCCGATGCCTTACTGCCGTCCAAACCGTCTAACACCTTTAATACATCGCATGGTAGCACTTTCTTAAACCTAAAGCTTACATCACTTTCTTGCACATACGATTTTCGAACCAAGAATAAGTCCCGGCACTGATGCTGATTTTTAATATCCTCTATTTCACTCGTGAAAGTATTGCAAAAGCCCTCACACACATCCAACCTAGATTTGTCTTGTAACATGTACCTCTCAATTACGCTATCTACCGATAATTTGTTTCTACCCAACCAATTATTCACGTTATTCCATATTTTACGCATATCACCGCGGCAATTCTTTAAACTGTCCTTTTGATAGTCATTTTTAGCCCGTTTTATAAGTTTATTAGTATAGTTTCTGTGCCTAGTATATTCAAGTCTAAACCTATTATTATTCGGATGCGATTTCCATTTTCTAAAAAGATAGTCTTTCTTTGTTAGCTCCGTTTGTAGTTGTTTGTTTACCCATAGTTGCGAGTCTCTGTCATCAGTGTGCGCGCGTTGAGAAGTACATGTCTTATAGATATCATCAAATTTATTTATAATAGAATAATAAAGGCTTATTGGATCTTCGCATTTCAATAAGTCCGACCAGTTAGTATTTGTCAATTTTTCAGTGACCGTCCTATTGTTTAAGAAGGTTTTAGGAAGTGAGTTAGGTGTTTGTTTGCCTATATCAGCTGACATACCGATTATGTAATGATCGGCGACCTTGCTTGTAACGGTAAAAGCATCGAGTGCGGCTGTCCAGTCAGTCCGCAGGAAGACGTGATCGATGCATGACGCCACGCTTCGCCCCGCAACCACACATTCCCGCGTAACGTCTCGCACTCCACACTGCATTCCCTGCTCACCTAAGACATTTAAATATCTGCTTGAGGTAGCATCCAAATCTTTTTCTAAGATGTTAATGTTCATATCGCCCATCAAAATTATATTTTTTCTCTTAGGTACACGGCGTAATAATGTTTCCAGCTCTGTTATAAAGGAGGCCTTGTTGCTGTTAGGTGGCCTATATATTATAAAAATGGCAATTTTGTAGGTATTAGCCTGCAGTTCTCCTGTTAGTAACTCACAGTGAGACACCGCTACTTTTTGGGGCGTAAACAAGTATTTGGTTCTTACATATAATATGATACCTCCACCCCGTTTTCCCTCCCTGGTCCAGGTATACATATTAAAGCCATCCAACTTGTATTTATAGATCTCTTCGTTTTTTATATTAATCTCAGTTAGACATATCAGGTCTAACTTATGTAGACATTCTTTTAGCATAACTATTAGCTCTTCAAAGTGTTTTCTTAAGGAACATACATTAATGTGGATAATCTGTAGCTGACTCGTAGGTTTATTCATTGCATTATACCAAGTTTGTATATTAGTATATTTACGGTAGTTGATATCTTCTAAAACTTCTGCTTGCGGTAAAAAAGTAGACGGCATTTTAAATAATAACACTACTTATTCGGTTTCCTACGGCAAATTATCTGAAAAACACTACTCCTGTTCCTTAGGTAAATACACTGCAATATCACTTTCAAAACGTATTTGGTGTATTTTCTTATCATCATCATCTTTTCTTATAAGAATTCTTGCATTCTGAATCCAAATGTATTTATATGCCCCCTTTAATCTCGTTTTAGCCTCCCAAAATAACTGGCGCAGATGAGGTGTTACGTGTTCGTTAATGTATATTCTAGTATCATTGTTATTTTGGTATATATTGTGATTTGTAATGTTGGTTTTACGTGATTTTAACCATTCCAGGCGTGCCTCTTGAGAAGAAAGGGTTACAATGATTAGTTGTTTTTTATAAAAGTTTACTTTAATACCCAACATTAATTGGAACCGGAGCTATTCTAAATTTGTTAAATCATTATTTTGTAACTCACTCACTGGCTGCTGCGATACAGGCCTGCGAGCCTAGTGCAGAAGTCGCTGTAACTTATTTTGTATCTTACCAATTTGCAAATAAAGGCTATTATTATTATTATTATCATCAAGGATTTTTACATTTTGCATGGTGGTTCTTGTTAGGACAGGTGCTCACTAAGCCGGGTTTTTGCGAAATTCGACCTCTACTGGGTTGTTTCTGGGTTGATAGTATGTTTGTATAAAACTTCGTTACTTCAAGTGCTAGGAGTCTCAAATTTTGCATAGGGGTTCTTTTTGGACGTAAGCGCTGACTAAGGCGGGATTTTGTGAAAAACAAGTATCGTAAGTCAGAAAAAATCCCGTATGACATAAAAATTAAGTTCACGTAGACGAAGCCGCGGGCGGAAAGCTAGCGGGTAATATATTATTATTTATTTGAGCTGAACTTACTTTGGTGGTGTCAAAAAAACTTACTAAGTTAACTACTTTTGTACCGCGTGATTCATTAAACTGACATAACTTTTTAGTGTAAAATTGTGTTCCAAATATATCAGCCGACCCCTGGCGTATGTAATTAATTTGTCAATGGAGCAAGGATTCTTTCCTGAAATTCTTAAATTTTGCATTGTCAAACCTTTTTTCAAAAAGGGTGACAAAGCCAATATGGAAAATTATAGACCTATCACACCCATTCCAATATTTTCCACAATATATGAAAAAGTTGTTAAGAATACATTGAAACTAAACATATTTATATATACACTCATGATAAGTGAAGCTTACCACAATTAGTGAAAACCGCATCCAAATTAGTTGAGCCGTTCCAGAGATTAGCGCACACAAACGCACAGACAAGCAGATGTACGGAAAAACAGACAAAAACTATAAAAATCATTGATTTGAGTTCTTTTGCGTTAATAAAAGCCTCCAGTTATAGTTTTTCTCATTTACCTATCTTTTCGCGCCCGCCGGGGTCGCTTATTGCCGCTTCATGCAGTTCAATCTTATCGTGATAACTTTTATAGTATTCGTCCAAATTGCTTATTGTAAAAGACAAATTTTATCTAAATTCATACTCAAAGCAACAAATATATCGATTTTGATAAGAATTTAATAAACATCCTAAAATCTGCATTGTGAAAAAAGTATCAAATTCAATTGTATTAATGGCTCACTATTGTGAATATTGTGGCTTCCACATAACAGGTAGATATATGCTATCGGGACTTTTATTTAGAACTATTTAAGACTAACAATCCAACAGTACATTATCTTCGTGTAACTCCAACGGTTTAGGCAGCGCACGCCAATATGGCTCTCAGCGGGCAGGATTTTTTTCGACTTACGATACTTACTTAATAAGGCCAAATTAAAAAGAAAAAGAAAAGAAAAGTAAACATTTATTATTTTTAAGGACATCGCAATTTTACTACAACAATTACTAATTAAGTAATTACATGAACAAAAACTAAACAAAAGAAATATAAAGAAAATTAAATAACAGACAGCGATGTCGCGATACTCGCGATGTCCATAAAATTATAATTGGACCGCGCTCACCTATTGTCATTGCCTGAGCCCTCACAGTCGCTGAATTTCAGCAGGCCCATTGAGTGGACGAGCGCACGGACAGTTGTATGCACGAATTAAAAAAAAACAGAATTGATTGACCAGTTGACAGTTCCAATGTGAAGTGTTAATAACAGTCCGTCTACCACTTTAAATTTACATTATCGTTGGCGTGAAAAATTGTATTGGGATTTGACATTGCCATGTCATGTCATGTCAAATCCCAATACATTTTTTTACGCGAACGAAAGTGGCAACTCGTGGTAGACTTACAGATCGACACCGACGAACGACCTTGAGGCGAGTCAGGCTGCTGCGAAGACAAAGTCACCCCCATCCATAGTACCAGTGGTATCACCAATAAATGTCAAGCGACTAACCCGTAATTTTAATTCTCAACAGTGCAAATAATCCGGTAAAAAAAAAGCACAAACTAATTACATAAAATCTTTATAAATTGTAGCCTATGTGTTATTCTGATATGTAAGCTGTATTACTATGTTCAGTAGTTTTTGCGTGAAAGAGTAACAAACATACATACACACATGCATACATACATTCTCACAAACTTTCGCATTTATAATATAAGTAGGATTAAATATCCCTGTGTTACAAAGTACAAGACAAGGATTTAACGCCAGGACCGTCTTCCAGCACACCCAAAACCGAGCCAATTTAGAAATTTCCTAAATTGACCCGACCGGGAATCGAACCCGGGACACTCTGGAAATCATCATCTCGATTTCGACATCAGGTCTATCCTAAGGATGAATCGTTAGTAGGATAGGACCTGCCGCTTCATAATTAAAGTAAGTAGTAATTAGCCTTTAAACTGTCCCACTGCTGGGCAAACGCCTCTATCATTGAAATCAAGTCATCCCTACAATTATAATTGATGGGTATTGGCTTAATCACGCTTGCCAAATGTTGGTTGGTGGTCACAATCCTAGACTATGTTCCGAAAAATCCGAAATTACTCGTCTTTGCGGGTTTCGGGCAGAGCTCTGAAACCGCTCAGCTACGGAGGCGTGAGATCTACTAAAGCTAATTACAATTTTATTTGCGTTCGTATAGAAAATGCAATGCAAATTTGTGTGTGTGTTTTCTTTACTTTTAATATCAAAAATGTGTTCTAGCATTTACAGTGCTAGAACAATTTATATCTAAAGGTAGGAATCTAGAAAACCTTAGTTTACAACGATAAAAAATAAAATTCTGATTTTCGATTGTTATCTATTATTATTGCTTTTGTCGGTCAACGTTTGGTTTTAATGCTAGAAGATTAAGTTTCCAGTAAAATGTTTTCTTTATTATATTAACATTTTAAATTGCATAAACTAGGTACTTTATTCTACTCACTAGGTAAGCTGAGCACGCATAAACGCCTAACTAAAAAATAGAGCAATTCGGATAATTTGACCATTGCGCTTTCTGGTGAAGCATAGTAAGTTGATGAAGACTCGTTATTTAAGTGTTTTGTTAAAAAGAAGAAGAGAGTTCTCAGCCTCAGGACCCGGTTACAATTTGCTGAGTAGTTAGTGCAGGTGATAAGTGCAGGTGATTAGTGCAGGTGCTCAGTGCCGGATTAACCCATAAGCAAATTAAGCAATTGCTTAGGGCATCACGTCTTGGGGGGCCCTTACAGCGCATTAAGCTAGAAAAAACGTTGTTCCACTGAAACTGGGCCGCTCTGTTTAGCCAAATATGCCAAAATTAACTTTTTTTCGCGAATTTAATGCCCGAAAAGTCGCATTTCAATGAATAAGAAACCCGTGGTTTTTATTGTACGCAGTTAATACCTCTTTCGTCCTTCATATATATTCTATATACTATACGGATGATTACCGTTGTATTATTCAAACACTTCGTTTTTGGACATTTCTACTTAAGGATAGGGGGGCCCACAGCCGTGGATTGCTTAGGGCATCGAGTAGTCTTAATCCGGCTCACTGCAACTCGCACTCTGGTTCGAGCGTACACTCCGCACTAAGCCCGTGTTCGAACGCTCGGGTTTTTGAATCGCGTAATGTACGCGCGTGTAAGCACGTATGCTGAAACCACCGTATAAGCATGAAAGAAGCGACGAGTCTGAAACCGCTCTTATGCCTCATTTACGGAGACGCGGGGCGGCTCGCGTTGGGTTGGGCGGCGCAGCAGCACGCATACTCTAAAATAATAATCTATTATATAAAAATAAGTCGGGTTTTCCTTCCTGACGCTATAACTCCAGAACGCACGAACCGATTTCCACGGTTTTGCATTCGTTGGAAAGGTCTCGGGCTCCGTGAGGTTTATAGCAAAGAAAATTCAGGAAAAATTTCAACAGAAAAGCGGGAAAGAAAAATGAAGTTCACGCGTGCGAAGCCGCGGGCGGAAAGCTAGTTAGATATAATTTAATATTATTTTGTTGCATTATAATTTAATTTTATATGAACAATGGTTTTCCTCCTCTTCATTTTTGTTGTGCCCGACAGGGTTCATGGTGCACTATTTAAATATATTTTAAGATCTTGTACTACACTGTGAAATGCAATAAATAATTGAGTATTGAGTACTCGTACAAAGCCAGATTATGTTTGAACTCAGTGCGGGCCGCGCCGCCACACGCGACGCGCAACGCCCCGCGTCTCTGTAAATGAGGCCTTAAGATCATGAGAAATGAACTTCGAATAGACTGTGACGTCAAATCGCAATAACCTTCTGTCTCTAATGCTTTTGTTTGAATGTTCTTGTTTGTCCTGTGTTCGTTGTCTTTGTCAGTATGAAACAAGGTTTGTTTACAAGGGAAATCGGATATTTTATTTACTCATCCTCGTTTCATTTAAGGCTATGCTTTCCAAAGATTGTCAATATTTGACCGACTTTGTTTGAAGTTAACTACTAAATTTAAAGATATTTTAGCAAATAAAACATTGTACGAGTATGTTAGTGTCTTTAACTAAGGCGACAACTTTTCCAAAACACGATATACGAGTAGCATAATTTCACAGATAAAAAAAATCACAAAGAAATACGTCGATGATTTTTTTTGGTTTACTCTTAAATATTCATTATTAACATTTTGCACTTAAAAAATATAAATATAGATAGGTCTTTGTATATTGTAGGTCTACAACTTTTAAAACTTTTTAATTTGTCTAATGTTATTTCATAATAAATTCATTACAGTAAAACAGAAGGAAGCCGCGGCGTTATTCCGTCCGCGCAGAACTAATCAGTGGTCCACCGAATGCTGTATCAGACGGCTCCTGAAATCCCAGCCTTAAGAATGATTGTTTGTATTCCACTGCAAATAAACTGGAAGACAAATTTTCATTCTAAGTAAGTAAGGAGTCCCATTGCGAGCATATATATATAAATATATAGCATATGTTCGAGCGTTTGCGTGAACACATTCTTCGTGAAACCACTGAAAACATTATATTTTATTTATGGGAAAACATTATTTTCGGGGGCGCAGTAACTATCAAACGTACTCCAGGGGTTTGGGTTTCCGAAAATCGCACGAAACGAAGAAAAAAATACTTATAATTTTTGATGACCTATTTATTTAAATGACCTAGACTATATTACAGCTTACTATTATACTACATAAAAGTTATATGTTAAACATTCCTATGATAAGCTGAAATATTGAATTCATACATTTTCAAAAGCAGTTGGTCTAAACTCTAAACCTGTTAATAGAGAAACCTACCTATATGAAAGAAGACAGTGAATAAAAACTGTGAAAAAAACATTAAATTATGTTATTGTGTCTCTCAATTCTGGTGATTCTAACTTAACTTTTGACTAACCTTTTTTCATAACGGCAGAAATAACAAAAAATGGGATAAACGACAATAAGCCGCCAGTTACTAAGCCAAATATAGAGGTACCAATAATTTAATTTCTTGTAACAAAAAGTAATAAAATATTATTTGATTCAACTTTGAAGGTTTCTTAGAATATACTTTGGTGTATAATGGATGGGTATTTGCTTAAATTAAATTTCATTAAAACTGCTTCGACTTCCACTAAAAGTCCTACTGTCAAAAGTACACACACTTACATACTAAACATAATATTTACGAGCCAGAAAGTCGTTATTTCAATTAAAATCGTTAAAACTTTGTTTATTTAATGAAAATTTGCTGCCATGGTTTGCAGTAAGAACTAGATAGCAAGAACTCAATGAATAATAAGTGATAGCAAACAAAATAATTTTTGGACAAGGAATCAGTGGGAATCGAACCTGCATTTTGCGCTGGCGCCTGCTCTGCTCTCTCTGGTCAGCTAAGGTCTGGGTAGTTCAATGGTTAGAGCCGACACCAGATTTACGGAAGGTGCTGGTTCTATTCCCGTCTGATACGCTGGGTACCTCTTAACTATTTCCTTAAATAAAAATAAATATGGCATTTTAAACACGAAATAAATCATGATCCTCTCAACCGCAGTTGTAACTGAACTTTGTAATCCATCAAAAGACATACGCATATTTTGCTAAGCATAACCTTGTATATGATCGAAGTTAGCAAGTCTCTGTCGCGGCACTTATCTGTAGATAATCATCTTAATGACATAATTCTAGTTCTTGTAATTTTGTTAGTGCTGTGCATTTCTTCTCATAAGGCGTGTTACAAATAAACGAAAAGTTTGATTCCAGAATAGCCCACCCAAACTAGGCACTCCGAAGCGACGGCTCCACACCAGGTAGAGTGCAAAGAGCCGCCTGATCGAGGATTACATGACCACTTTAGGGGGCAACTTGGGTTCTCCGATGACGCTTATGTCTTTTTGCTTCTCAGGACTCTCTGGGCTGACCTTGGTGACCTTTGCTGAGCCTGGTGAGAGAGCAAATTTGACGATGTTGCCTGAAATAAAATAATATTATTATTATGATATTAAAAAAATAGATTAAGTGCTAACTAGCTTTCTGCGAGTGGCTCCACCCGCGAGGACATTTTTTCCCGTTAAATTACAGTCGAAAAATAATGTTAACAGCGTTAAAATATAACCTGTGTTCCTTGCTATTGATGTAGCTTTATATTGGGGGAACAATTTGTAAAGTCGGTGCAGGTTTAGTTTCAAAGAAGAGTGATTCTCAATATTTTGTAGTAAATAGATTTTTCTTGGTCATCAGCGAACATTTTAGGGGCCAGCAGATCTAAATGTTCCATTAAAACTCAGAGCAAAAGCTGTTATTAACTTTCAAGTTATCAGGAATTTGTCATCGCATTTAAATTGAATTTAAGAAAACGTAACATGAATTTAGATTTCGTGGCATCAAAAGCAATCTGAAACTTAGTGCCCTTGGTGAAGGCAGTGGAAAATCCCTACAATCTATATATGAGAACTTGCAGGGCTTCTTGAAACTGATGTCAATGTTTTGGATTGCGTAAACTCTTGTACAAAATAAGGATAAGGATTGTTGCTGGTTGATATTATAAATAATTTTGTGATAGGCAACAAGTAATAAAAGTGAAGAAATTAGCCTATAAAGCGTTCCACTGGGCAAAGGCCTCCAACATTGAAATCAAGTCACAGCTACAATTGATAGGTATTGGCTAATTCACCACTGTTGCCAAATGCGGATTGGTGATCACAAACCCGGGTTATTTCAAGATAAGATAAGATAAATAATCTTTATTGCACAAAAAATACAACAGGTAAATTACGAAAGAAACACACAACCTTAAACATAAAGTCAGAGAGAAAGGAAATCCATCACAGACTATGAAAGAATATTTTTTTCAAGTAAAATTTTATTTTTAGCATTTAACAATACGAACCCGCGTAGCTGCTTTGGCGACTGAGCTATCGAGGCCATTAACCATAGGGTGATCGCGCGGATTATACAGGGTCATTGAAAAAACATCAAAAACCTCGCAAGACTAGGTAGCTACCATCATACACAACAACATTTGTTCTACGAGATTTATCATTACTCGATACATTCATTAAAAATGATTTTTCAGGATTTGATCGTACTGTCGTGACATTTGTAAGTCTATGTTCCATTCACATACAAAGAAGCGAGGCGCGCGATTCTGCTGATAGTAATTTGAAGTACATAGTAAGTGATTCGAATTCACACCCCGTGTTTTGGAAGGGTTTGTTTACCTTATTTTGCGATGCCATGCGCACAGAGCTAAGAACATTCAGACGTAAAATTGAAACGATATTTATTTTTGTATGAAAGTAAAATGTGTCAAATTATCAAAAGTAGTAGTATAAATGTTGTTATGTATGATGGTAGCTAGCTAGTCTTGCGAGGTTGTTGATGTTTTTTCAATAACCCTGTATACCTATGTAATCCACGCGTATCTACTAATTTGTCAATTTCTCAAAAAGTGCCTGCTCAAATTACGATCGTGTCTAGGTAGTCTAAGATAAGTAATCGAAAGTGCTCTCAGTACTGCACGAACTTTGCGAGCCCACTCTGATCTGACCTAGAGCGATTGATGCTCTAGGTCAGATCAGAGTGGGCTCGCAAAGTTCGTGGATTACAAGGGTATGCCGCTCGCACAACCAATTACGTAGGTAGTTTGAACATAATATCGTTTACAGCTCATTCGCATGCAAGTCGCAAACGCCACCTGCGGACGTGTTTTGTTTACGTCGCATTGTTTTTTGATTTTCGCTTTTGAAAGGGTCGGAGCAGTGTTTTTGTGTAATATTTTTTTTTTTGTATTTTTGATCATTTACTCATGATTTTAAGTTTATTTATTCACGTTGAATATATTATGTTTGATAGTTGTTGAATGCTGAAGTTTTTATTAAAGGATAACTTAATAAAAGATTATAATAAATGTTTTTTTTGGAAAGTAATAATTTCTGATGGGGCGTTGCTGGCCTAAGCGGACGAGGAAAGTGCATTGATCTAGGATATCGTTTGAGAAATATTCTACAAGGAAATCAAGTTGCAGAGCAGGAACATTAGTCGGAGTCCTAAGAAGGTGGATATCTACCAGGTGCAGGTTAGGCAAATAGTTCAATACGCCTACCACGGATTGCCACTTTAAATTTACGTTATCGTTCGCGTAAAAAAATTGTATTGGGATGACACATGACATGACATGCTAATGTCAAATCCCAATACATTTTTTCTCCAGCACTCTCCTCGGCGCGTAAACTGATGGAAGGGGTACAGGAGCCTTATGATCATCGCTTATATCCCGTGAAGTAATTACTTGACGAAACACGAAGATGGACTTTGACCGTCTTTTTTACTTTCTCTATTTAAGTAGGTATGCATTTTTTGCAAATAAAGATTTTGAACGAGTTCGGCCACGTGTGCCTCTGGCTTCAATGAAACATTACACATTTGGACAGTAGGACCATATCAACAACACTATCGTACAAAATTAAAAACTCTCCGGGTCTGAGTCAATCAGAAATGAAACAGAGAGAGTCGTTCCGTGGGTTGCTGCTATGACTGCAGAATGAGCCGCTATAAAAGCACTTTAAAACTATGCAACATGTGCAAAGAGCTTATTTGTGTCGGTTATTTAAGGATTAGAATAGAAAACATCAACAGACGTATCAAACCATGTGATATTTACGAGTATCGCCAATAAGGATGGTTTCAAAGTTTTTGATAAATAGACTAATCACAAAGGTTGTAAAGTAATGATACTGATAAACAAATAAAACAAATTTGAGCTCAGGATTTTTGTTTCATTTGAAGTTATTTGTGACATGTAATCCATGCGACCAATGAGACAAGTTTTTAAGGCGCGAGCGATGCGACGTAGGGTTGGCGAATATGTCAAGTGTATTTTGTTTCATCAATAAATAAGAAATATTTATTGATGAAACAAAATACACTTGACATATTCGCCAACCCTTCGCAAGAAGAATTATTTTTACAAGTATTTGACTTTTCATTAAGATGAAACTAGTTATAGTATATTTTATATCGAGGGACTAAACGAAGCCATAATATACCAGAGGTGGTTTGACTCCCGAGCGTGCGAGGGAGTAAATGAAACCAAGGGTATATTAAGTTGGCGTTTAGTCTCGAGGTGCAAACTGTACTTTTCACTTTGAGTGCGAGAAAAATAGTCAATTTAGTACAAACTCGACACTCGACAAAAGTTCTGAAATTTTCGCGGTCAGTTTTTTCTTCTGAACTGAACCATTCACAGATTAACAATTTGAAACACATGGCGCCACCTTCTTTGCGGACAAACTATAGAACTAAAACTCAACATTTTCGCAATGAAAATGGTCCACACTTCACAGTTTATTATTTATTTTTACTGGCTGCTTGAGTTTGTCTATGTCACGTGAAGGAAATTAAAAAACTAATTACTTTTTACTGCCTAGAGACTAAAGTGGTCACTTTAGTCCCGTTTCGTAGGGCTATATTGATTGGCGTACGTTAAGAGCATGAGAAGTGAAAATAAATTTATACTCCTAGAGCCCTAAGATCAGGTCTATTTTTTCTAGTTCCTATCTTTGTGTACAATTTAATAAGTTTTTAGCCGTAGGTAAATGTTATAAAATTAAAATATATTTGTTCACACTATCAAGAAACATAAGGCCTACCTCCCGTTCAACTTACGGGCGAAGTTTCGTTCGCTATCCTGTTCTTGCATACCTGTGCAATTTGTAGTGAAAACAGAATAGCGGGAAGTAACTTAACGTTAGTGGGAAGGCAGTACTTAAATACCAATCTCTGAATTAGAAGAATCTAAAAATAGGAAAGCTTTCTGAAATAATATAAATTAAAGTTAACGCCATTACACCGATATTGAATTCTCCGATCCATTTTCTTGGAAATATGTGAAAATATTTTCATTTCGTCTTAACTGTCTTTGTTCTGTAAAGAACGAAAAGACTTTTGGACACTTTTATTAAGTTATTTTAGGCAAAAATATTTGCTATTACACTAACGAAGGTGTAAATGAAAAAATAATGAAATATCTGGTACACCTTACACCAAGATCATTTGACCCCAAACTAAGCAGTACTATGGATATCAGAGACTGATAAACATACTTAAATAATTCTAAAAACATTCTTAAATAGATAATAACACCCAGACACACAACAAACACAAACTATCGTCACATGAAAACAAAACATTAAAAAAGGTGCGGATTTGGGAAGCCCTTTTGAAGAATGTTTGGAGGGAATTTATATGTTAATTTCAAATTATGTACAAAAAAAAGTAGACGAATAAGTATTCATGATATTTATGTTACTGCTTAGTAAACCGGTTAATAATTTGAACCCTAAAGGTTACCCTCACTTGGAGCATTCGCCTGAAATGTAACGATACATAGTCGAGCATTACATCAGTGAGGGAGGAGAACCGAGCATTACGGTGCGCAACTTGATGATACAATATGTAATATTTTGATACAACCTTATCTGAAGTTTTGTGAGCCAGTATTGTAATGTAATGCTCAAAATCGAATCTGAAACGTTACATTACAGGAAAATGCTTCATAACTAGCTTTTCGCCTGCGGCTTCGCCCGCGTGAACTTCATTGTAATAACATGTTTACATAAAATCCATATAAATTGTAGCCTATGTGTTATTCTGATGTACCTATAAGCTGTATTACTGTTAAGTTTCATCTAAATCCGTTCAGTAGTTTTTGCGTGAAAGTGTTACAAACATACACATACTCGTACATACACATCCTCACAAACTTTCGCATTAATAATATTTTGGCTCATTTTGTAGCTTACTCAGTAAAAGACAGACTTTCGTATAATTAGTTTACGATAAAGTAAGGAATAGCATCATAAGAGAGCGATGTGGTGTGAAAGAGGATGTTTGTCACGCGTGGTACGGGAGTGGAAAGGTGAGGGTGGGATAAGCTGGAATAACTCGTCAGAGCATTCCCCATTGTAGAAGCGATAGAGAACACTTAGCCTGGCAATGTCTCTACGCAATTGGAGAGGCTCAAGGGTCAAAGTTGCCTCTGGGTTTCCAATAATACAGTATCTGGTATCTGGTGTGATTTATCTGTTACGTAGTAACTATTAACTAATCTGTGCTCATGGTTAATAAACAATAAAACAATCTTTAATCATAACACAAGTATCTATAACAATGCTTAATATAGGTCTCATCCTTTTGAGTTTGGAAACCTGTATTAGGATGAGACCGCTCGTCTTAAAACAAAATAGTCATTAGTATGACTTGTTTATTGTTACATGCGTTTTAAGTTCTTTCATTAGTTTGATGTGTTTTTATTGGTGTGAAAGAGGATGTTGTCATAAAAATTGAGATGGGAATGCTAAGATGGTTTGGGCATATGGACAGGATGGATGAAAGGCGATTAACGAAACAAATTTACAAGGCGAGGGTGGGTGGAGCTGTTGAAAGGGGAAGGCCTAGACGGACGTACTTAGGACAAGTCCAAGACGTGCTCAGAAAAGGTTAGGTCAGGAGTACCCATAATCGACGAGCATATATGAAAGGATTAATGAGAGTGGAAGAAGCGCAAGAGGTGTGTCAGGATCGTAGCAAGTGGAAAGATGTGGTCTCTGCCTACCCCGTTAGGAAAAAGGCGTGATGGTATGTATATAGTTTACGGTTCTTATTTTCTACATCACCCAACAAGTATGCACAGATCAATAAATATGTGTTTTGTTGTTTGGTGCGTAAGAAAGAAGCTTTCACATACATATACCCCCCTCTCACCCTACTCCCTTTTTTGTAAACAAATTGTAATACTGAGCGCCTAACATACAAAAATGATGTGTGTCAGCAGGACAGCGACAAGATGAAGGTTGCTGTCCTTATCTACTCATAGGAAAAAAGTTGCGATTACAATGTACCAATTGGAACCGATTTTAGATTGAATAAACCGATTGATTTTCTAAATAAATATATTCATATCGTTCTGATTTAATGCTCGTAGTCACTATAGATATAGATATTAGAGAAAAGGTTCCATGTGAGCGTTGTTATAAAATGTTTACACACACAATAACGTTTTTAAACATTTTATGACTGCAGTGTGGCAACTCCATTATAAGTTATAATGTAGCGTATCTTCCCTTTTTAGTTTCATCTTATTTTACCTCTACGCTCTGATTGGTAGCAGCTGCAAAGCAATTTCTGAGAATATTAGAGGCAATATCCAACTTCTAACTGTCATTTTCGACGCGCATGCAATTTCTGAACTATCAACGTTAGACTAGGGAATAGGCGGATGGGTTGATGGATATTGCACTTTCCATTTTCGGAACATCCCTGAATTATCATGATCGCATCGGCAAACCGTTGGTCCGGTTTAAACTTAATCATTCAATTGTGTATTTCTACTCAAACTAGGTACCTACTAACTTTATGATAACTTAAGATTTAAAAACTGAATTTTTAAAATTACACAACATGTAACTTTTAACTACACTGAAATGCAATAAAGAATTTAGTATTGAGTAACTATGCGATAACATGCACATGCAGGTACTCCTCCTTTCTTATTTGCTGTACCCGACAGGGTCCATGACTATCTAGATACCATACTTTGTTTAACACCTAAATTGTTACTGTGTGGAATAGCAATAACTAAATAAATAAATAGATAGTGCTGGATTTTGACTAATTCATTTATGATTGGCAGCAAGCTTAGAGCAGTGGCTCGTGCGCCGGTAAAGTCACATAGGGTTGATCGATTCCCGCTTTGTGTTAAAATCTGTGTGTTTGTGCTTCATTTTAATTTGTTTTTACTGGTTTTCATAGCATACAAAAAAACTTATATTTGAGACCAAAGCAATTGTGATGTTGTTGCAATTTATCTGACTGAAACTGTTGTTGCGCTGAAATAATTAATTTATCTTATATTCCTTCAACATAAGGTCCTATGTTTGTACCCTTACTAATTGGTTGAAGCGAGTTCAGGGAATTTTAATTTAGAGTCCCTGTTTCCCGTCAAGTTCATACCTCTTTATTTTATTAATGCCGAGTGATTTTACTTATACCGTAGTAGGTAATACAGACACTTTCTAAATTTCTTTATCGAGTTTTTCTTAATTATCTCTGGGTAGTTTTTTTTAACAAACACATGCATATTCGTTTTATTGTGTGCAAACCCTGAAATAAAACGTTATTTCAAAACTGATTTTCACTTATTTAGTTTTTACAATAACTACTGAGAACGTATCATTTTGCTTCCGGTGCAAATTTTCACCCGGTATATATCGCCGTTACACTTGGTAGTTCCCGTTCATAGCATAGGTATGGAACTCAGTGAGAGCTCTTGGTTGACTGGCCAACACCGAAGGCAAACTTGCGATTGCTTTCAGAAACATCCACCTCAGTGAATCTCAGATAACTACCCATACTTCCGATGTAACGACAGCACGTCAAGATTCACATATGGACCTTAAGCTGCCAACGTAAGAATCATTTTGCAATGGTTTTGTAAAGGTTGACTTGTACGACGTACATCCAAACACAACTCAAGTGGAAAACGTCGAGTCCATCGTCAAACTAGTAATGATTTTTGTTTTAAAATAGTAAAACTTGTAGCTTTAGTAAAAATGGTGGTTAGTATTATTTATCTGTATATGAAAATGAATTTTATGAAGAAGCAGAAAAGGTGGCAATTTTTTCACACAATGTATTTCATTTATTTATTTTATTAAAGTAAAAAATTGCACAACATCACAGTAACACCAGGGCATTTAAATTTATGAATTCACACAGTTGACAGTAAAGGATAAACGGCCCTCACAAAATTGAAGGCATACATTAACAATGGCGTAGAAAAGAAGCTCGTCAACAAATATATCACATGGTACCGTTGCCGGAAGCAGGTGTAGATCGTTGAGCCCACGCACAAAAAAGCCTGAGTTCTGGTTGAAGGCACCGCCAGTAAGTTGTGCTGACGACTACGCGTATAATTGTTAGGCACAAAAAATCTGCTTAAAAGGGTCCACCAACTGGTGACAGTCAGATTCACCGCGTAAGATACGACAAATGTAAACAAATGCCAACTACCCCGCACCTGCAATGAGTTGAACCCAGTGCACCCAAAAAAAAACTAGTCAGGTAATAAAAAGGTTAATAAGTGCTATTTTTCTTATACAAAATGCCTTTTGAAAGGCATTTCTAAGTTGGCCAATTAGGGTATAGGATATTCATGAGGATTCCAGACTCTAGAACATGCCTCCAATCTACTGCTGGCCAATGTCATAAGCAGTTTAATAGCATCAACTTTATAACATTCCATGCAGTTGCAAATGAAACTTATGGGCTATTAGCATCTACCTTCTTTATATATGCAAGGAACGTCAGTTTAGGGTTAAACAGAACCCCTAGGACTAGGTCCTTAACCTGATACACTTGAGATATGACATCGAGACCTAATTTAAAATCAAAATACATTGGCTTTTAAGAACGAGAGAACGTCATCCATCACACAGCACTTCTCTTGATCAAAAATAGTTTATTCGCCAGAGACCATTTTATAAACGGACTCGATAGCCTCTTTTGTGATCAGACCACGTCCTAATATTAAGAACTATTTTTAATCAATCAATCAATTTATTTATTGCAAACCATAATGTAGGTAGGTACACAAGATAGTATTGAAGGTAAGTATCAATTATGGACCCTGTAGGGCGCTGCAAATGTTGGAAACAGAGAGACAAATATTAAAATTCACTTAATGACTAAATTACTATAGGAACATGCATCAATCACATTAATCAATATCACATTTATACATTTTCGAAAAATTTCAACATTTCTTTTGAATGTTATATTCAAAATATATTAAAGTTATTTACGAGTATCTTTCAAGTCGTCAGCATAAAAAGACGAATGTTAAGCGGTTGTGTGTTTCGAGAACACCCGGGTGTACGTAGCGCCATTGTTTTTGCTGAACACCCGTATGCCCAGAGGCGTTCTCATCAACCTTCACATAGGGGCATCACCTTATGCTGTTGACATAAGACCCATTTTGCAATGGTTTTGTAAAGTTTGATGTGAACGCCTCTGTACAAGAAACACTCAAGGGCAAACACAAAATGTACACCATACCAAAAAATTGGAAACATTACGTGGAAATAGTCTCTGAATATTCAATTTCCATATCAAGGTATTTACTTGGTTCAAACAAGAATTCCAATAATGAAATTGCAACACAACGAAAAACATCATGGCGGAAATGTGTCAATACAGATTACGAGGTGTTAATTTCGCTCGCTGCTCGAGATCATTTATCAAAAGTAAAAACAAAAGTGGACCCAAAATCGAACCCTGGCTTACCCTGAACGTGTGGGGTACTCATGAGACTCGTAACATCCATGTCCGACAAGATGTATAAGATTATGCAAGTAATCCGCATAGAACTAGAGCAGTTTCAACATGTCAAGCTTTCGATACTTGTAGGGGGTCTTTCAAATTCAACATCAAATTTTCTTCAGCTTTATTAGTTTTAATGAACCAGTACGTTTACCATGAGTTTTCGTCACGTAAAGGGCGATAGTTAAGTTCAGCATTTTGTATGCCATTTTCAGTTCCATTTCCTTGAGGCGCTGTACAGAAACCCCATACAAAATGTATTTCATATACGTCATTGATGTAAACTCATGGTAGGAATAGAGGATAACCCACTTTCAGTGAAATTATTACCTGTACGGTTACTGCACCAAAAGGTTCAAGTTCAATGCCGTCTAAAGTTAGAAAAACTGGAAAAATTAGATTTCGGACCCTGATGATCTCGAGCGGGTTTAATTGAACTACCAAAACCTCTCGTAGGTTTCGGTAGCTCAGTGGTTTAGATGTCGTCAAGGTCAGAAATCGATTTTTTCCAGTTTTTCTGTCTTTAGATATAAAAAACCAGCATTGTAAAATGCTAAAATAATAAAAGTAATAATTTAATGCTGTCGCCTGTTGTTTTATGATTTCTTTCAAAATTATGTCTTTTTGAATAACATTGATTTAAATCCACCGGTTATCCCCGAATAGCACTCAGCCGTTGCGAGGTTGCTGCGAACCCCGGGGAGCGGAGCCGCCTCTACTGAAAGCTTTGTGCATAATGTAGGCAAATGGCGGCGTCCGATGCATTCTGAATGCATTTGCGGATTGCAGCTTGTCGTGTTCTAATCTAGAATGAAGTGATGTAAGCGAGGTTTATATTTAGAGCTGATATCTACATTGTCTAGCAAAATTTCGATCCAGACCCTAGACTGTTTCATTTCCTAAATAGGGAGTCACGAATAGCATCATACCTGACCTTTTATTCCCACCCATTCCAAATATCACTGCTAGCTTATCTTCTGGGCCGGATATTTTCTGATTTAAGTCGTGTTTAATATTTTACCTACTTTAATGTGACATTGCTTTTGATTGATTTTATTTCAGTAAACAAAGGTTAACTTGAATTGGAAGCTAATACGAATACTAAAAAGAACTAATCAAAAATACAAGATTGAACAGATTGTAATAAGGCCCATGAATGCATGGATTTACACTTTATAGAACGCTGGTGACAAGCAAGCATTCCCTCGTCTATAACCACATGCAGTGGGCCTACTCCGTAACAAATTTACTTTTGGGGGTAAAAAAGATACGTAACGTAGTATGTTATGAATTAAAGGTTTCATGTAGTTTGTCCAATAAATTATGACTAAAAATTCACGTTACTACGTGTTCGACGAACGAGAGTAAACCCTCAGGTATCACTGGCGCGTTGCCGACACTTGTATTCGGGGTAACGTTGGTCTCCACACCACCGCTTTACGGTGTGCTCTGGGCACATTACCAACAGAAATTTAACACTACAAAAGTGTTACAAAAGTGTGTTGGTAGCAGTTAGATATCCGCATTAAGTCAAAAAATTACATATTTCATGAAAAAAATTAAAATAATAAATTATCAATAATTAAAATAGATACATGATCGAACATGTAACTTGAAGATAAAATGGCCAAATGGTTGTGATCGTCTAATAGTGGTAGAACCGTCTACGTTGTGCTGTGTAAATAATATTTATTACTGTAGTAACTTAATATTCTTTTATGAGGTATGCGAGTGCTAATTATGAGATTGATTGGACATAATTAAGCACCTACTATGCTATGTAAAACTGTTTTCAGATATTCTATTTATTACATGACTAACTAACTCACCTAATCAAAGACTAACATGAAATCAAAGACAGTTAAATTAGTAACTCTTCAGAAGTACCTAACTGAATAAGAATAACGAGTATAAAATGAATTGCTGAATTCGGAACTAAGTATATAGTATTCTATGTATGTACTCAACAAATCATGAATATAATTATACAATATAGTGCAGAATTTGATATTAGAGTGAAAAGCAGATATTTAGAATCAATTAATATAGTTAAAAGAATCAAAATTTGATGGGAAATTTCTCCAAAGGAGCATTCCCTTTAGAGGTGGTCATAACGAGCTCCACCCCGCTCCAGACCGATGAAGGCCAACCAGCTCGCGCCTCCCCCCGAAATAGGATTGAGGATATTTGTAGTGACAGTCATAGACTGTGGCGTGACAATGTATAAAACACAATTGAAACACTGTATTGTAGGATTGTAGCAGGATGTCAAACCCAGCTCCAACGTAATTCATTCTGTAGATGAATCATCATTAATTAAAATGAAATAATTCAATATAAATCATTGGTAGCATGATACTTCATGACTTGTCAACACGTACATCATGTTGATGACGACTGTAGATAAACATTCACAAAAGCAGACCTTGGACCGGATAATATAAGACGCATCAAAAACGTCGTCTTTAGGGTGAAGATAATTCAATTCACGAAGACTTAACAAAATACTCGAGTCAATGGACAGCTAGGTCACTTACAGGAAAGCTAGTATGAAGTTTGAGTTTGTTTGTGTGGGGAAAAAGCATATTTGTTATCAATCAGAATACCACCACTAATTTGTTTAATTTGGTGTGGAAAAGGTATTGGCTTATAGCAGAATACCGCCACTGAATATGTAAAGTAAGGCGTGGTACATGGCGTTACTGAGAGATAAGATGCCTCCACATATTTGTAGATTTGTAATATTTGATGTGATATGAAATGTACATATTCACAGCCACCAAGCGGCATCACCACCAAGACTCAGATTTAACTATATAAAATAGTCATTAATTAGCTTTGCAATAAATATTGCAGCTAGGTTTGTAGGATAAGGTTTAATTTAAACTGGTATGGTTTAAATTATTATGTATTGGGTTTTAATTGAATCAGCACTTAAATATAGTTGAATAACTGTTAAAATCAACAGTGTTTAGTAATAGGTTAAATTAACCAATAGTATTTGCCAAAAGCAATCTAAGGACATTAGTCAAGTTTCCTTGTTAAAATCAATTGTTGTTATCATTGGGTAACATTAGCAATTAGTCCAGCATAGATGCTATGTTGGTAATAAACACAAGAGGACAATTCACTCATACTAGGCATTGGACCCCCACAAAATCTATTATAAATAGCAATTGTCATGTGGTGTACCAGAAGGGACTAGTGAGTAGACTCACGACTGGCAGAGTTGATTGAAAGGACATAAAAGCTAAACCTCATCTCCAGGTTCCATTCGTTTACAGCGACTCAGATAGCCTGACCTGTCAGGGGATGGAGGGTCCCAGGAATTAGTACGCTCAAATGGCCATCCAATCGGTGGATTTGAAGAGTAAACTCAACCAAGCTTCACGTTTTGCGACGCGGCCTAACTTTTCTCGAGTAGACTCAACCTAGGATCATACGTGTCAGCACCCTAATTGATTTTAGAAGTACTGCTACGCGGCCCAACCACCCCTCTTTTCCACACAATATTGCAAAAGGGACACCCTATAATAAAACGCATTTTGATAACCTCCATTCTGGACTACGCAGACCATATCAGTGAATTAAATAAATTACAAGGTAAACTTTACTAATTACCTTACCAATGTAAAACAGATTCTACAAATACTAATTCTTGTACTATCTTTGTAAGTACTATTTTCATTAAAAGAAAGCCTCAACATTTTAATGTTCGTAATTAATGCTAAGACCATGACTAGATTTCATTAGGTAAATATGTATTAGGTACACACATAAAACATATAACTGTTTGATAAAATAATTACTAGTTTTAAAAGAATATATTGCACTATATTTGAGATTTAATAAGAAATAAAATTCTAACAATTTTTAATTTTAACTTTAGAGCTCTTATACCGGAAAGATCTGAACTTAAAATGCTGCGTGTCTAAATTCACTGATTCTAAAATTTATGACTCTATTTAAGATAATACAAAGAAAAATAAATAAATAAATAAATAAATAAATCAACTAAAACACTTTTGTATAAAACTATTACTGACAACTTCACTGTATGACATCCTAACGCTGAATCTCTCGCGTCCTAACCTGATTCTTTCATTACCAAATCCAGGCTGTGCTATTCAATCATTGAAGTCTGGATTTCCTAACATTCTTATAGCTCTACATAATAACGGAAAGATCTGACCTTATGATGCTGCGTCTCTAAAATCACTGATTCTACAATTAATATTTTAATTTAGTCAAATAGAAGTAACTAAAACCCTTTTGTAAAGAACTATTACTAAACCTTACTCGTCTCAGGCCTAGAACCTAACTCTGTCACGACCAAGACGAAACTGTCCCATGTTTTGGACCTAACCATCCGAAGGCCAAACACATACTCTCCTGAACCTAGGACCTAACTTTCTCACGGCTTAAACTAGACTAACTCGCGTTCTTGACCTAACCGTCCCGCGGCACATACTCTCTTCTAAATAATGAAAGTCTAGATTTCCTAACATTCTTATAGCTCTATATAATAACGGAAAGATCTGACCTTATGATGCTGCGCCTCTAAAATCACTGATTCTATTATTAATATTATACTTCAGATAAAACAATACAAGTAACTAAAAACCTTTGACCGTCTAAGGCCTAGTCCTTACTCTATCACGACCAAAAACATAATCCCCTCCCTACCGATTCCCAAATCATAATGCAAACTAAGTTCCTCAATAAAAAGCAGAGATTTATTACCCTTAAGTGCGAATGCTGGACATGAGAATTACTAGTACTTGGATATTTTTAGGGTTCCGCCTCTTGTCCTACGTTGAATACAAAGAGAACCACCACAAAATAATATTCTTGTGTCTATTTGACTGTCAAGATCCTCCCTCATAGTCACGCGTAGAGGCATCAAGCCGAAGTCTATTTCAAACATTAAACTTCACTATTTGTTAGAATTGCAAACCTCAGACCTCTAAGTCAACGCAAACAAAAGACACTGCAATGTAAGTCACATAATATTCTGAAACTTTTCAGATAATCAAAACCTATAAATTACTTCCCTTGCGGTCTTGTTATAAAATCAGTATTTAGGAAAAGGTAATGTCTCCAGATCAACTAACAGGATAAATAGAGAACCGATGCCTTCAGGCATTAAACAGATTTCTTTACACCAACCACTAGACCTCGTCATTTCACCTTTCAGCAAAACAAACATTTTGGACTAATTTATTGGACCAAACAGTCACATATATCATTTTTTATTAGTATTATTTATGGTCATGAGAACTAACAGGGACTTAGGATATTCGAGAATGTTTAACAAAAACAACCATTAAGTAAGACTCACACTTAAATATCAAATTGAAATTCTAGCTAACAATGAATCTACTACTTATGAAAACAATTACTTTTTGTATTGTATTTATTTACAAGTTTTTATCGGATAGATTTAATCCGAAAAAAATTAAATCCCCGTTTTAAATAGTGTAGGCTAAGGTGCGTTCCGTTACAAACCGACAATTAACATATGAATCAACTCCTCCAGAGAGAAGGGGACCTGCCTTCTCTTTGTAAGCTTTTTGCATAATGCAGGCAGATAGCGACGTTCGAGGCATTCCGAATGCACTTGTGGGTTGCAAGGTGGCGTGGCACTTCTGTTGGGAATGGGGACAAATTAACGGATGATATATTCCTCTTAAAATACGAGCCAGCTTTGTAAAAATTGTTGGAACATAGATTGCAGGGTATTTTCCAAGTAGTCGTAATTCATATAGGCAAAGGAATGAGCAAAAAGATGCTGTTCCTGAAGTTACGTGATCGAAATATTCAAATTTAGAATATTAAAGCACAGAATAAGTTACAGTACTGCTTATTCTTCTTCTCGTGTCAACAGAGTACTACTGTACAGAAGGATCACTCTCGACAATGATTTTCCAAACACTGGATATAGGATATAGTACGTTATACAATTGAAAAGCGTAAACATGGCACAGGCGTCGAGAGTTTCACCATTGTACGCTCCTTATGTTCGATATTTACATCAGCTTACGCTTAGGTGCTCACTCATTAACAACCAATGTACAACAATTATCTTAGTTGCAGCTACTTATAGTGATTTATGAAGATGGTTTAGCCTTTTTTTGCAAGCTTCTTGCATAATGCAGGCAGATAGGGACGTTCGAGGCATTCCGAATGCACTTGTGGGTTGCAGTCTGTTGTGACAATGCTGTTGGGAATGGGGACAAATTAGCGGAGGATGTATTTTTTAGCTTTGTGAAAGTTGTTGGAACTCAGAGTTGCAGAATATTTTTCAAGTAATTTATGTAAGGCGAAGGAATAAGGTAGGTTGCTCACGCGATGGACCGATGACCTGGTACAAGTGCAGGCAGCCGCTGGATGCAAATGGTCAAAGGTCGCTTGGAGTTGCGTTCTATGGGGAGGCTTCTGTCGAGCAGTGGACTTCTTAAGGCTGTTGATGATGATGAGAAAAATAATAAGCAAAAAAAACCCTATTCGTTGCTGACTAGTTCATTTTTGTTAACGAGTTAGAATGAATTAAATTTGGCTTAAAGTCACGGCTTCATATTAAATCTGTGGTCACACAAACTATAGACATTACATAATTCCCCTTAGTAGGTCACTTGTAGGTTTAAAATTTGTTAGTTTCAAGGCTGTAAAATTCGATTTATAGTTAATAAACAAGTCTAAGTGGATATAGGCTTGGTTCGTTTGTAGAGTTCCAGTTGAGCTGAAAACGAGGACGACATAAGTGGATCTCTAACGGGCAACAGCTGCGGCCTAGGCATGGAAAAAGGGGGAACAGGAACTGGATGTATGTCGAAAGGAACTTGGCCAATGCTGGTACATTGGCTAATACCCAATTGGGTTGGAATTGGGATTTATACGCCGCACGTTGGTTTTACATGAATCTGTAGATTTGATAAGTTTTCTTCGTCACGCTAACTACGATAGGTAACAACGGAAAGCTTACCATTACCATGAGTTGACACCGATGACAGTCGCTAGTGTCAGTGTGGACGTCTTTGTGGAGATTTCGGTACAGGAGCCTCTAGTGAATAGAAACGGAACTAAAAATGGAATACAAATTGCTGTAGTCACGTTTACGTGAAATAAGTTCATGGTAAACGTAAACGTATACGATTTTAGTTCCAGTTCTATTCACCAGAGGCGCTGTACCTAAATTCCATTACAATAATTTTAGTAAAGACGCTAGTGGCTATAGCACAGCCCCGCGGCCGTTGACGGCAGTCCCAATAGCGTCACTGACAACAGAGAGGCTTTAATGAGGTTTCTTGTCTATTTACTTCACTGCAGTAAAAAAAATCTGCGATGGTGCGGAAATAGTCCAGACACAACGGTTCATGATATACTTTCTAGGGTAGGTGAAGTTACATCCATAAGCTACGGTAACTGCTCACTGACACAAGAGTATCACATACTTAACTGCTGCTCGTAGATAAAAGGCGCTAAACGCTCACGCTTCTTGCGCGTAAATTTTTTGACTGGAAGACGTTTTATCAGCAGGAATTGAGCAAGAAATAAATAGAAACATTCTAGCGTTTAGCTAGTAGCCTAGCTCTGGGCGTAGGTTAAATGGCGGAAAATTGTCAGCGTTTAACGGTTTCCCGTGCGTCAAATAGATACAAATTGACCTACTTGCTGGCAGAACCCTATACATAATGGATGTAATTTGCTAAATCCATCGTTATGTTAATTTTTCAACCAGTAGTGGTGAGTCAGTATCTATATGGTTTATACGAGCTTAGAAGCGCGTCAACGCTCGTACGTGTTACGCGAGTGCCAAAAAGAGTGCATGAAATGTTTTTTTTGTAAAAGTAAAAATCAAGCGATCAAACAATACCTAAAATGCCTTCGTATGCTAGGATAGAAACTGCAAAACCGTGATGAATTTGTGTTAATTTGCTGATAAAGTGCAGGTTTAGGCTTTGGTTGACACTATAACGAATTTTCGTTTTTAGTATCATCCAGGGTTATGTAAAGGATGGAGGTGCCCCAGTATAGCGGGACGCCCTCGTAGCGTGAGGAGGCCCAGCACGTAGGCTGGGCCGACGGCTGACGCGACGTGGTAATCCGTAACGGCTCGCGTACACCTAATCCGTTATTGGCCGAACTTTGCTCGATTGTCAACGGCCGTCATCGGCCGATCAAATCAAACGTGTAATCGTACAAGTATTTTTGTCCGCCTTTGGTGGATATGTAGCGTTCAGTTACATACGTTTGATTTGATCGGCCGATGACGGCCGTTGACAGCCGAACGTATATAGTTCGGCCGATAACGTATTAAGTGTACGCGAGCCGTAAGGCTCCATGTCCTCTTATTCGGTGAGGGTATACCCGGGTGCGTTTTAGTGGACATACCGCCGGCATCACCCGCTGAGAGTCCCACACTCCCCCACTGCCTTCTCCCGGACAGTGGGATAGTGCGTAACGCATTTTAAACATCCGGTAAAAAAAGGGTTATGTAAAGGTTTTCCTCATCGGAAACATTAGCTTGGAATGTAATAATAATCCAAATTTGATCTTTACATCCGTATGGGAATAGGACCGATCATTACCACTCGATATCGAATCATAGATTTATTAAATTACGTGCCAGGTAAATGCTTATCAATAAGGAGAAACATTAGGTAATAATCACATCACAGATAGCATGATTAGCATGATAGTTAGAGCTGCGTTTGTTCCCAAAATCTGATAAGGGAGCAAGCGCAGTTGCACAAAAAAGTTTAAATTGCTATAAATGCATAACAATTTAAACGGGTTTCGATTTGCGGTCGTAGGATCTGCCAGATGTACACACTCTGGCATAATGATATCGAATTAACATGCACGTCGAACTTTATAACCAGATATTGGTAGCTTTAATAAATTACTGGAATACGGCGTAATAAGAATTTGAATTAATGTTTCGAAATTAATTGTGAACAGCAATTTTCGCACTGGTTTAGCTACCGTGGCTTCATTTGCGTGGAAAACAAGCAACATTGTAGGTATTTTCATTATGGAGTCTTCACTTTTTGTTCGTCAGGCTTTTCTGACTTTAATTAAATTAATATGATCTACACTTTTACAATTGGATGTTGAATAGAACTGCCGAGAAGTAGCTATTGATTTTGATAAAAGTGACTTTTCTAATGAGGTCGAAGTAGGAATTAATAGACTATTTTTAAGGTTATCATTAATCTTTTAAGACCTTGGAGTTCACATTACGTAGACTACGACAAAATTCTATACAAATACTTTCATTCAGAAGCTTGCGCTATCGTTAGCATAAACTCTGGGTACTGGAGTTGATACTCACCCTTGAAGTGGAACAGAATGCTTCCCGCTAATCCTATGACACCTGTGCTGACCAGCAGCCACCGGATGACGCCCACGGCCCGTTTCGGTATGAACAGTTGTGTCTTCAGCATCTTCACGAAAGTTTTGTTCAGAGCCAGGCCCTGGAACAAACATTAGCAGGGCAGAATTACTAAATATTGAATTTTTAACGTTTTGGCATAATTTCAATTCGTTTGTACACCTACTATAGATGAAATTAATCAGCTTATTTCGTTAATGTTAATATACAGATTGGTTTGGCCAGTGTATCGTGTGTAGATTGTGTATCAATGTGGTTTGTGATTAGATCAATTCATACTGCTCTATGTGTGGAATATTATTCATGCGTTTAGTCAGTAGTCATATGATAATTATGAACAAACCATTTAATAACCATTATTATAATACAGCCTCATTACTGCAGTGACAGTGCACATGCCTCATCCTCATGAGGTGATATAGATATTACCACAGATTAATTAATAGTTACTACGTAACAGATGAATCACATCCATAGAAAAATTAAATTTTTCTTAATCCTAAATGCGTGCTGTCATGTGACAGACATACTGCCAGGGCCATTTCTTTCAATATATATGTCAGTATCAGTATTTACAGTACGTCCATCAGGTCAGTTAAAACGCAAAATTCGCGTGGAAATGCTCTACGCGGCTGTTGACAACCAACTGCCAAATGGGTCATGGAATACCCGGCGGCTGGAAGGTAATTATCGCGCGCAAGTACATGCAGTGACAGAGGTCGGCCATTACTTAGCAGACGAGATCAGTGCAGATTGTTGAAGGTAGTAAGGTGATAAGCCTCACTGTACAATCGGCACCGTATCCAATATCTATATATTGCATTACAATTATTACACTATACAATATATTTAACTACTCACCATATTTTTATCTAAACTATCATTAATGATACTTATAAAATGCAACATGAATGTCCACCACATATCGTCACCCTAGAGAGAAAAGTCACCAAGTCGACATTTGGGAAAAATTGGGTTAGAAATGTCATCATAATTTCAATTTTATGCTACAAATTTCAACCTTACAGCCATGTCGATACGCATCATAGTTTATATTTTAGATAGTGCAAAAAACACTTATTCCAAATTTAGACCACCACACATAAGTCGAAAAATAATCAATACACTTAAACACTTTATGACTATTCGATCGAATTTTAAATCTGTCCCTAACTCGAGTTGGTTACTTTCCCCTTAACAAAGAAATCATAACTGGAACTTTATCCAGAGCAAAATCAACTAAAATGCTTTGATTACTTTTCGAACCAGCTTTTAGAACTAACCAAATCAACATAGTTACTATTCCATTTATATTTCAAACAATTACACGATCAATATGTTATAGCGAGCAATCATCAAGCCTATTATTATTATAATCTATTATACACACATCAAAAGTGTCTAGGGATCAACATATATTTTTGCAATAACTTTTCTCCTGATTGATATTAATTAAAATTTTCTTTAAGGATTCATCAAATAAAGTGTTTTCGTTTGTCTACAGTAACGATAAACCAAGTCACCTTTGCATTAATAAAGAAATTTGCCATTTTCCTAATAAAGGGATTTTTGACATTTGAACCACTAACATTAAAGTTCGAAAAAAAGACTGAAATAACAGTTTTCTTTATAATTTTATTGGGTAACTTAAACAATTAATAATCCGTGTTTCTACCGCGAACACTAACAACACAAGAACATCGGTTTGGCATACTCAAAATGAGTTCATCCAAATCACGCTGTGGAATGGCCGCCCATGTTCGTTGCAACAACAAAAAAAGGTCTTCTTGCGACTGGATACCCTCCATATTCGGCAGAGCTCTTCTCTGTAGCATATCCCATGCATGCTCAATCGGGTTCAAGTCTGGCGACTGAGCAGGCCAGCTTACAACTCTTGCGGTGTGCGGTCGTGCATTATCATGCATTAACTGAAATAAGGGACCGATTTGCACTTGTAGAGGAACGATGACGTCTGATACAATCGTCTCAGCATAAATTTGAGCGTTGAGGTTGCCTCTGATCCAAATCAACTAAGTTCTTCCGCCGATCCAAATACCCGCCCATACCATGATGGTTCCACCACTATAAGGATGGACTTCCTGGCAGGATTTTAATCGCTGTTGGCGTCCAGGGGTTCTCCAGTGTCGTATACGTCTTGTATCCGGTCTCATACCAAAACGAGACTCATCAGAAAAGCACACGAAACGCCATTGTTCTTCTGCCCAATTTCTGTGTTCAAGAGCCCATTGATATCGAATCCAACGATTGTGCATTGCTATAGGTACCCTTAGCGGTCTTCGGGAATGAAGGTTCACTTCATGCAAGCGGTTTCTGACTGTTTGGTCGCTAATTAAGTTCCCTGAAGAGTGATGAAGCCTCATGGCTAACATCATGGCGGTTATTGTTGGAGCTCTTTGAGTTGTGATTTGAATGTATCGGTCTTGTCTCCGTGTGGTGCAGCGATACCGTCCTCCATGGCGCTCAGCCACGGTACCAGTGCTTCGGTAACGTGTCCAAAGTCGACTGATAACACTCTGACTTGTATTCAGAGCTAAAGCCACGGTACGTTGCCGGGAACCAGCTTCTATCATTCCCAAGGCTCTGAGCATTTCTTCCCTGCTTAAATGACGTCGCCGCTCCATAATAACGTTGGTTTTAATCAGTAGTAGGGAAACAGTAGCACTAATAATGTCTTCAGTGCGTTGTATGTTTTTATAGGGAAAATATTGACAGCTGATTTTCATCTTTTACTCGAATTTGATTGACAGTTCCTGTTTCAAATTATGAAATGCACCAAAAAGGATCCATATAAATTTATAAAATCATAAATTTATTACAAAGCCACATCTCAATCTCAAGAAATCCGCATAAAAATGCTTGATCCTTTTGATGTGTGTAGATGTGAAAGTAAAAAAAGGAAATGTTTGTTAAGTTTCGCTTGACCAATTTCAAATAATTTTATAAAGGAGTACCTTCGGAGAGGCAAAAAGTACAAAGCGGCATTTTGTCACAAAAATAAAACTAAACCTAATCATTGGTCTAGCTAGGCGCACGAAGTCACGAGCAAAAGCTATGATAATATATTGTGCATGTCAATAATTATAAAAGAAACCTTTATTTAATTTTTAAATATTTACTGAATTAAATTAAATTTTTTATTTAATTTTTAAATATTTTATGACTGGCCTGTTGGCGCAATGGCAGCGATCCTGCCTTTAGCGCCGGAGGTCGTGGGTTCGATCCCCACCCATGACAAATATTTGTGTGACGAACATTTGTATTTGTTGTGTGTCTGGGTGTTATTATCTATTTAAGTATGTATTCAGAAATATTTAAGTATGTTTATCAGTCTCTGACGCCCATATTACAAGCTCTGCTTAGTTTGGGGTCAGATGATCTTGGTGTGCATTGTCCCAGGTATTTATTTATTCATTTACAAAATACATACTAGGGCTATATGTAACGCCCGTTAGGGGCGGCTTATTGGGGCGCAATAATTGCGCTGCTTCTGACAGGAATCATTACATATTATACATGCTATGCGAAATGTTATCGTCGAAAATATTGAAGCAAAATACCCAGCTCTTACTACTTTTCTTATCTATACTAACATTATTACTATTACTAAGAGGTAAAGTTTCTAACTTTGTTTGTTTGTGGGGGTTAATCTTTGGAAATACTGATCCGATTTTGTAAACTATTTTATCATCTGAAAGCTACACTATTCAGGAGTGACAGGCTATATATTTTTTGTTTAAGGCTATATTTCAACGGGAGAAATAGTCCACGCGGGCGAAGCCGCTGACCAACAGCTAGTAAAAAATATTTTAACAAGTTTTTATTTTCGAAACAATTAAGCACAATAGGCTAGACGACTAAAAAACCTATTTAGTCAGTCAGTTAGATCATCGAAAAATTCTGCACAAGTATTTTTTCGTTTTTACGTAAACGAAAAATTACAACGATACAGTGCGTTGACGTTTCGCATGACGTCGCGCTTAGGTACAATTTTGACTTAGAAATGACGTTACAACACTCCGGAACTTAAATGCTCTTTATATTTGTATTTTATAAATGAATTTTAATAAAGCTTGGACCGACGACCTAAAGAAAGTGGCTGAAAGGGACTGGATGGCAAAAACGGGAGATCGGGCTTTGTGGCGCGCCCTGGGGGAGGCTTATGCTCAGCAGTGGACTGCTATAGGCTGAAAAGAAGAAAGAAGAATAAAGGTTTGAATATATGTCTAGTACTTTTGGACGGTCTAACGAACGGACTAAACAGAATGCCATTTTTTTAATGTTATCGACATCCCTATTAGAAAGAAAGACTTTGACTTCGTATCGTAGAACGTGGTATCAACGTCAAGTAATGAAAGCCAGAAACAATAATGCTCTTGCCCCGAAAGAGAATCGAACCTGTGATCCTATATGGCCCGACCGGCGCTTGTAACAATTGCTCAGCTTTACACTTTAAAAACAGATATTAACAGAATGGTTCATTTGCCAGTTGTGACGCACAGGGCCATGGGTTCGATTCCCGACGTTCGAAATTTTAGGGGTTGTGCTCAGAGTTTGCTGACTATTTTGTTAATAATGCTCATTTTAGCACTGTAACAAAAATAAGGGATATCTATTTCTGTTTTTATCTAATCCAGTTAATTATTACTTTTGCTGAAACTAACTACCCCTATTGGGACAGCTAACAATAAACAGGGTGGAAGCGAGGATGTCTTGTCTCACTAATTGGTTCGATTTCTCATGTGGGTGTCTTTCTTTCTTTCCTAAATAAGTAACACAAAACGAATCATTTGGAGAAATAAAACCAGCTTCGTTGAGAAAATAAATAAATAAATAAATAATAAATAAATATCCCTGGACATTATTCCACACAGCGCCATCTAGCCCCAAAGTAAGCTAATTAAAGCTTGTGTTATGGGATACTAGACAACGGATAAACATACTTAAATACATTTTCTTTTGTAAATACATACTTATTATACATAGGAGACACCCAGACCAGTACAAACAGACATGTTCATGCACACAAATGTTTGTACTGTGCGGGGATCGAACCCGCGACCTCTGGTGTAGTAGCCAACTTCTTAACCATTACACCAAGTCGGTCGTCAAATGGTAAGAGAACGGTATTTAACGTCGTGTGAGCTATGTCGTGTAAAAAATGTATTGGGATTTGACATTGTCATGTCATGTCATGTGAAATCCCAATACATTTTTTCACGCGAACGATAACGTTAATTTAAAATGGCTACTCGTGGTAGACGTACTGTTCTCCCTATTGTTATTCCTATTTTTATACTTCGATCGACGTTTAATTACGAAAAAGGTCTGATCTGCAGTTCATCCTCACATCACCATGGTATCTTACAAAAAATCCCCTCCCTAGATGGACCATGGACGCTTATATTGTGTGAGGAGACTGTCGAGGTTTCGCCCTACAGGCTGTAGTATGGAAGTCTTCAAGAGGAGTTTGAAAAGGTTTTTACAGAGTCCGCAATGCGCTTGTGATGCCCCTTGCATTGAAAACCGAAACCCATGGACGCGTGCCACACCAGAGTTTTGCACGGGTCCATAGGTTTCGGTTATCAGACGGTCCACGTGCTTGTTCGTCATGGACATAGTACGAAAATATTAAAACAAGGACAAATCAATATTCTTACTGATTTTGGAAAAGCATTTCCCCTTAACCTTGAAAATAATACGTGTCATTACCAGCTGAATAGATTTATTTCAAATAATAGCGCTCAGCTAATCATAGTTCATTGCCAAGTAGCGGACGGGGTGCAGTGATTCCCATACCCTTGCCACGTTTCCGTTTCGGTGACGTGTTTTCTAAGTATTCTTTCATTATATACTTCACTTTTGAATGTCAAGGACTCACTTACACCATCTATATCACGTTCTATGTAGAATGATTTGCAGTTATACTCGTAAGAGTTTTTTTTATGTGTATTCGTTGACATGATAGTATACTGGAAAGAAATCTGTCCATTTTGAGAACCGTTTGTTAGGGATGATTAAGTTCAGCGATATACTTTGTAGCGAAACACCCCATAGAAAAAATCCGGTCTTAGAATAATTTCTTCACTAGATATCATGACTACTTACAAGATGGATTGCAAATTAAGAGATGTGCGACAAGAATTTTGAGTTTAAATCTTACTAGCTAGCTTCGCCCGCGTGTCTTTCCCATCAGAATATAGCCTAAATTAAAAAAAATTAGCCTATTATGAAATAATTTTTCAAATCGGTCCAGTAGTTTTGGAGCCTATTCAATACAAACAAACGAACAAATCTTTCCTCTTTATAATATTAGTATATACTTGGCCCATGTTTATCGAATCAAGCTATTCTGATTTGTTTTTTATCGTATTAAAGCGTAAAACATTATTTTGGAAAAAAAAACTTACTTCTTCAATCCAAAACAAAGGCGTGATGGTGTTCGGCAGATCCTTGATAAGGTCTAGTTTGTCATTCTTCAGAAGTAGCATGTTGAATTGTACTCGTTGCTTCGCTTCCATAGGGGTGCCGGAAATCTGAAAAATACATTTTTGACAATTCACAAACAGACTAAATGATGCGTATAAACCGATTAACAGGTGCATAGGACCTTCCCTAGGAGCTAGGAGCCTTAAATGAGCTGTTTAATAGAATATAAATCTTGTATGATTAGTCTCTTAAGTTCCTCTACCTCACGGTTGTCTGAGAAGAAATCTTTCTTTAGCGATAAGGCCGCTTATATTGTACAGTCAAAAGCATAAATATATACAGGTTTCCACGGCTTTAAAAATATCTGAGCAAAATATTAGCCACAAATATCTATACAAAAGTTAGTTCAGACTCTTTGTCGACTTGTATAGATATTTGTGGCTAGTGTTTTGCTCAGATATTTTTGGAGCCTTTGAAACGTACAGATATTTATGCTTTTGACTGTACAAATCAGACTTTCTGTAATGTGATACTACTGTTTCTTTGTGCTATATAGAATTACATATTATATTACCGGTTCAAAGTCGATCTCAATTCCGTGCTCATTAGGATCAGGATGGAGTCCTTTGACATGTTTCAGTAGCTCAGGGTCGCAATCTAGGTAATGTGGTAGCGACGCGAACATCGGTGCTTTCATGCACTTTGTTAGATCCATCAGGCCTTTTGGTGGACAGGTGGTAGGGGTCTCGCAGAAGCACTGCAGCTCTGGGTCCTTAGCAAAGTCGCCGATGTTGGCCACGTAGCGGTTGGTCTTGATGCCGCGGTACGAGGTCTTCTTCACGTACCATGGCTTGAAGGTTCTGGTTATGAAAAAAATAAAGTTGCGAGAGGTGCTCATTCTGACGTAGCTGACGTTACGTAATAAAATTATACTTTTATTAAAGAAATAAACGATTTTAAGATATCGACAACCCTAGGTGGTGGATTCTGACAGTCAATGATCATTTTAATAATATTGTGTACAGTAACATAATTATTTTTATCTGCAGGCAAAGAATACATTATAATCCATAGAACTATCGCACAGTAGATCCATTATGGAATGACACTTTAAATGAATAGCTACTCTCGCTTTGCGTTAATAAGGTGTTGTTTATGTACTCGTAGTTCGCACAGCGTTCCTTCGGGAATTTTCATTTCGAACAACGGGAGTTAGTCTGAGGGCAAGAGTTGCAAGTGGCTGAGAATCCACATTTTGCAGTCTCTGTTGTCGTTATCTTAGATCTAAAACCTGTAGTTTTGACTCTGTTGAAATTTCTTTGAACCAAAATAAATTGATAACAACCGACCTGCACAGGTCTCCAGAAAACGACTCCAAATTATCAAATTCTGTCAAGAAAGGTGGGAAGACCGTCCCGTCGGTGCCCTGGTACAGGTTGCAGTTGTCTTTCCAAATGTCTTGCTCGGTTTTCCCGTCTACTGCTACTACTTTCCCAACATCCATGACGTTTTTGATGCCTCTCTTCACAGTCATAACGTGAGGGTCGATGGTGCCGTTGCGCTGCCAAAATTAATTTAAAATAAATAGAAATGTGGGACATCTTACTCGTACCTCAAGATCATGTTATTATGCATGCGGCGCGGCGCCTCTGACAGATAGCCCGCTTACAACAATCCCGCCATTCTGATCACGCACACAGACACAGTGAGTTTACAGGCGACACCAGTGAGTTTCAGTGTCGCGGCCAGTCGCACTGTCGCGAGTGTTTTTGTTTTTGTCGAACTTAGTGCAATTTTTCACATAAGTAATAAATTTTGTTTTTGGCTGGTTATGTCATGTAGGTTAACCTACCTACTTAATTTTAAAAATTCAGAGCGAATATAGTAGTAACCCTGGGCGGTACACGCAAGTTTAGTAAAAAGGTGGGAGTGGTCATTCTGTAAACACTTTATTTTGTGGCTTAAACTAAACACACAGCTTAAAGCACTGGTTAGGGTTGTCACTAAGTATAAGAATAACTTTAACAGGTATATAATTATAGTTACAAGTTTTCTTTTTTCACATTTACTGTGATCAAGAGGATATAGGTAAGTGCTTATGTTGGTATTCTTTCAGTATCTAAAAATTTCTAAAACTATTATATTATACTAGTTCCATAATTGTACATTTACAATAACCGACATCGTGTTTGTTATTCAGTAAGACCCTCTCAGCTTTTGCGCTCGTTTTTTGGCAAATATATAAAGTAGAACTTACCATCCCAAAGAGCGAGAACCTATACTGGTTATTGGCTTCAAAAGACAGTCCATTAACTGCTTCTTTTTTCAGCGCAGTGCAGACAGCTTTCGGCGCAAACTCAGTTCTTTGACAGTTTATCATCATGCCTCTAAACAAAAAGTCCAGGACGTTCACCCTGAGGAATATGTCCTTAGGTTGGTCGAAGATTCCGTTGAAGGCTTTGCCTAGCATGTTCAGCATCGCCGGTTTCTCATGGTACACTACTGTGGCCATTCCCTGGAAATGATACAAAGATTAACTTCATTATCGTCGCGCTGGGCGGAGACAGCCTTTTTACATACACGATTATATCCCAAACGGGATTGTTAGAGGTCTGCACGTCTGCCACGAGTTGCCAGTTATATTTACGCTAAGAAATTTGTATTGGGATGACACATGGCATGACATGACAATGTCAAATCCCAATACCTTTTTTTAGGCGAACGATAACGTAAATTTATAGTGGCAAGTCGTGGTAGACGTACAGTTGACTATTGCCCTCATAGTTAGCGGAACACCCAGAAGTCCACTTTTCACCAAACGTATAATGTGGTAGATGGTCAGCCTTCCACCGTTATTTGGGCTGCTTTGGTTTTTATCCGTGTCAACCATTACCAGCGAATTAGTCACACGGTCACAATAATGAATACAAAGATGTTTCTGGATGGGTTTCGAGCTGGAGTGCCCTAACTCCTGGGCCCCAACGCTCTTTACACAGCCTTTCACCTACTTAAGAGTAAACCTCACTTAAGTTACAATACTTACAAGCATCAGAACATGAGGTACCACAATAGTCTCTTCCCCTGTCAGCCCTGGCCCCGATAAGTCCTGTCTGAAGTAGAAATAGTCCCGCTTCTTGTACGTGATGGTGTCGTCTTCTTCATGGTCTTCAATTTCCACCTTCTCCTTCCATTCACTGAATTAATTAGAAAAATAATAACACAACGTAATCGGGGCGATGTCCGTTCATAATGATCTTTTCAGTCTTTTTTGTATTTGTTTTTGTAATTGGGTTCTTTTTGTTGTCACACGTTAACTGACTAGGTATTGTCCTAATTCTATTTTGAACGTGAAAGCAGAAAACAGTAGAAATTCGGCCTAAGGTTCGATCAATAATTTTATTGAATTTGAGTTAGACCTAATGTAAGTGAAAGAAATAAATTAAAGATGATACAATGGTAAATAAGCAAGGAATACTACCTACGCTGGGTATCTTTATTATAAATATACTCAAATGCAAACTTAAAAAGACAGTAACACCAAGGACAGTCAATGGCAGCGATCCTGCCTTTAGCACCGGAGGTCGTGGGTTCCATTCCCACCCATGACAAACATGTATGTGACGAACTTTTGTGTTTGTTGTGTGTCTAGGTGTATTTATAAATATTTAAGTATGATTATCAGTCTCTGACACCCATAGGAAAAGCTCGGCTTAGCTTGGGTCAGATGATCTTGGTGTCCCCCCCATGAGCCTTCGCCTTGTCGTGGCGGGGGGGCTTAGTACTGGTGGTAGGTGGAATCACCGGGAAGCTAAGAGGGCTCAGGCATGGCAATGCGGTGGACTTCCCACCCACCCATTGCCTGCCGCCGGGCGTGGTGGTGGTATGGTGCTACCACTGCCCGCCCAAAGGGGCGCCCACGGGCGCAGCGCCTTAGGGCGCGAGGTGGGAGCCGCGGTGCACAACCGTTTGGAGGGGGTCAGTGATCCGCGGCTGGCCCCCCCTGTGCACTGCGGCTCGGCGGGGCCGCACCGCCAGATGTGGCAGCGGATCCACCTTTTAGGTGGATCGTGGTTGCGGACCTAGTAGGGTCCGCGTACGGTGGGAGCCAGCGGGCTTGAGTACGGGGGTGCTTTTGCCCGCAATGCACGGCTTTCACCCCGACGGCGGAAGTACTTGCGTGCTCCAGGTACTTCCGTGGCCTTCCCCCTTCATTGGGGGGTCGGCTGGAGGGGGCCCCAATACGGGGAGGCACTGGCGGCGGGGCGTTGCGAAACTTTTTAGGGACCCCGCCTCGCCGCTGAAGTGTTAAGGTCGAGTACCGTGGGGTTTTAGTCGGTAGAAGTCTGACATAACCTCGTCGTTCCCCCGGGCGGCGAGGTATCCATGAGGATTTCCCCACGTTAATAAAAAAAGATGATCTTGGTGTAAATTGTCCCAGATATTAATTTATTTATTTATCTTTCGTCACTAGCATATTTATAATCAAAGCCTAGCATAAACATAATATTCGTCCTGGGTAAACCAATGGTTTTGCAGTTTTTATATTACATTACATACCGACGTAATGAGTATGAACTTTTAATGTTGTGACGGTGAAGAAAGAAAGCATCCAGTTTAAATTGACAAGGACGAACCCTGTAAAATATAAAATAAAGCATTTCAAAAGAAAAAATATAGATCAGTATAACCAGGGAGATCGTAGTGGATTTGCCGAGACACAGGTAAGTAAGGATTAGTATCCCAGACGAAGAACATGTTTTGGAGGATTTATTTATGAGAAATCTTGTTTTGATAGAAAATTGTTTGAGTGTCTTCTTTTTGTGGGTTTTTTGCAAAAAAAGCAGTTAAGTGGTCACAAAAACAAGGTAAATCCTCAGTTCATATATAACGTCGTGATATCAAAAGTTTAATCTTGCCGAAAAATGGCTCTTCGAGTTCTATTTAACATTTTTTAATTAGTTGTAATGTTTTCACATAGTTAACGCTCACGACTATATCACAAATAGTATGGTCAATGGCAAGTAATAAAATTGACTGCCGCCTTCTTGGTGCATAAAATACTCAACAGTCTGCATTTTGCCAAGCATATTAGAACTCCAACGAGCATATGTTACAAAAACACAAAGAATAGCTAGATTTTGAAATAAGAACGCAAGGGCTCCAAGCTATTATGAGTTATTAACCTCAATGTTATCGCCAGGTACAATCATACTTGAGGTCATACTTAATAATATTCAGTAAAGCAACCTTTTAAACGTACAGAAAATACTCATATCTTTTGTGCTTATCGAAACAGCAGAATCGCCTGAGGCGAACAATTGAACTCGCTCTGTTTACTGCAACGAACGAAGGTTAAATATATTTTTACCTTCTGAACCGTCCCTGACTAGACTGTAAATGATGCTGAAAAATGCAACGACTGAAGTCAGGCGAATTGCACATTGCTTATATTTATTACGAAGTGCCGACATTTAAAAAGGAAGCTATAGGTGAATTGCATTCAGAATCGTAGATTACTGCACTATTTCAATTACACTTGACAATGGAACCCTTTTTCAGGCTTCGTAGTAAGTATTCTTGGTATTATAGAAGTGTCTAATGGTTGAATCTGGTAGAACCATTAGACACTCACATAATACTAAGAATACTTGCTGCGAACTCTGCTTTACAATTCGGAATGATCATTTTGTCTCATGAGTTTCGTCAAGTAAACGTCAAGTACAATAGCTGACTACAGAAATCTGTATGTCATTGTTGGTTCCATTTCTAATCACTAAGGGCGCTGTACTGATATACCATGAAAACATCATCGCAGACGCTAGTAGCTGTCACTGGTGTGAAGTCATGGTAGGTAGCTGAAACGGGCCAAAATAATTCAACACAGCAGCATGTCTGGGGATTGTATTAATGTTATATGATACTGTATTACAGTCAAACTATTTTAAGATATACCTTTTAAGATATACGTTTTAATGTTTGTTAAAGTGCAATCAATTCGTTGTAGCGTACCCACAAATTTTCAAACAGTCATCTACGTGATACACACTTTTGTGCCGTGCTGGTGGCGGCACTTTAAAAGAATACTTTCCACAGCCCCATATCTTCCCATGGGTGTCGTAAGAGGCGACTAAGGGTTTCTTCCAGCAGGCCATCTGCTCTTCAGGTGGGAGACTTATGTCGGCCGGTTGTTGTTACCACCATGCAGTTGTGTAAAACCCGCCAAGTGATTCTGACCTATCTCGGTCAGGTCGCGTTCCGGGATCAGCACTGCACTAACCGGTGCCAGGGGGACTGTGATCGTGGCAATTGTTGGACCAGTGGGAGCCCTAGCGGCGGTATTGTGTGTGTAGTGTGTATCGGCCCGCCGGCCAGGGAGACCCGTAGAAACGGTGGTGCCGCTGGCCTCCCGCGGCATAGTACAGGGGCCCAAAAGGGGTTAACCACCTCTGGAGGCTGCCCCACCAGGTCGCGCATAATCTCGGGGTGGCTCGTCGTGCCGGGTGGTGCCCGGTTCCGGTGGGGCCCGGCGACCACACCCGAGGGGGTACGGGGGCCCTTCCGTCCGGCGGACCGGCCTACACTATTCCACGCGATTAATACCAATGCAGGGCACCACGCTTTGTCTTTCATTGCCTCGATCACAGTCGTCCTTTCACGCCCCTCCCATCCTTTAACTTCTATGGCAGTCAGAAGCACAAAAAAACGGCCTACAGCGGCATCCCCATCCCCCACCAACACGCTGTTTGAGGTGGAGTTCGATAACATCCGCGGAGTCCATGCAAACCTCAACGCCGTCCATCAACACCTTGAGACGGCGAGGCCTGCGATGCTCTTTTTGACGGAAACACAGATAGGCCGCCCTGCCGATACGTCATACTTGCACTACCCCGGCTATGTGCTGGAAGAGTCCTTCCAACCTAAAGCCGGTGTATGTCTATTCGTCAGGGCGGACGTCTGCTGTAGCCGTCTCCGCTGCCTAGAAGGCCCATCCTTCTCCACCCTCTGGGTGCACGTTGACCTGGGCTCCACAAGCCGGGTCTATGCGTGCATATACCGCTCCCACAAAGGCGACGCCGAGACAACTCGACTCTTCGAGCATCTGAGTCAGGCCGCAGACAACGCTCAGGCGCAGTTCCCAAATGCCGAAATGGTGTTTTTGGGAGACTTCAATGCCCACCATGAGTCCTGGTTAGGCTCATCAAAAACAGACCATGCAGGCCGAACTGCCCATGCGTTTGCTCTCACGCAAGACCTGACGCAACTGGTACACCAGCCCACCCAGGTACCAGATATTTTCGGTCTTACTCCCTCTTTATTGGATCTTCTGCTGACGAGTCACCCAGCCGGGTATAAAGTGTCGGTTGGTGCTCCATTGGGCTCCTCCGATCACTGTCTGGTTGGCGCTACAGTGCCTTGTGCAGCTCCCCCACAACCTGTGGAGGTGACGCGGCGGTTATGGCACTACTCGTCGGCAGATTGGGACGGATTGCGAGAGTATTTTGCCTCCGTCCCTTGGCGGCAGTGCTGCTTTGGAGAAAGGGATGCTTCAGAGAGTGCATCTGCTATCGCTGACGAGATCAGTACCGGAATGGAATACTACATTCCTTTTACTGATGTCGTCAGTGTTAGCAAAACTGGTCCCTGGTTCAATCGCGAGTGTGCCGCAGCTGTTGAACAAAAACAGGCGGCGTACCGTGCTTGGTCTAGGGCCCAGGCACTCAATGATCATTCAAACCTTGCCTCCCTGAAAGCAGCCTTTAATAAAGCCACCAAGGCCACGAAACGGGCTTACATTAGAGCAGACGCCCAGCGAATTGCACGTGTTGGCCAAGAACTCATCACGCACCCTACGGGTAGCCGCTCCTACTGGCGACTGGCTAAACACGTGCAATCTAACTTCTGCGTGCCTTCGCTGCCCCCACTGAGATTCCCTGATGGATCGTTGGCTCATCAGCCGCAAGAGAAAGCCGATTTACTGGTTAACCTCTTTGCCGCAAACTCTTGCATCGATGACTGCGGTGCTGCGCCGCCTGATATTCCACATTGCGGCTACACAATGCCTGATATTCGTATCAGGCAGTGTGATGTTCGTGCCGAACTGCAGTCACTCGATGTCAGGAAGCGGTGGCTCGACGTCGTTAAGGGTGACATGCGTGCCAACAAACTCACCACTGAGGATGCACAAGACCGCGCGAAGTGGGCCAAGAAAATAAGAACGGCGGACCTTGGGACCTCACACACCAGTGTGGGTTCATAGCTGGGATAGACCGCACGGATGATGATGATGATGATGATCTACGTGACACACACGAATTATAAGGTTTCACTCAGTTCACTCCAACTTGTTCACAATGTAATCACAAAAATCATTTTTTTAGCTCAGGGATTTAGCATAAATCATGAACAATTAACCGAAAACATGTTTTTTCTTGATGTCGTACACACGTTATTACAATAGTGTTTGGACATTACAAATTCATGTTCATACCATTCATCTGTTTAAATTCACGAATAATCGAAAATTTCATTTTATGAATAAACAATTTAGCTTTTTTAGTAAAAATGTAAATTAATGGGGTTGCAAACTGTCAATTAGTATGTACAACGTGGAGGGCGCCAACTGTTTATCAAAAAAGAAACTCTCATGAACCATATAAATAGTGTGATATTTTACGTTTCACGATTTCTGTTTGAAATGGGCAGTGTCCCATGTAGCTTTTTATAGTAAAGAAATATGTTTGTATTATCAAAGCACGTTTTTCCCTAGGGGATTATTTGTTTCTGGTCGGAAGCTGCATACTTCGGTGCTTGCGTGATTTATTTTTTTACAATATTCTACTTTGTTGGTTGATCGTAAAAAGTATGCAGGACTCTGAATAAGCAGATCATTCATACGAGTAGTCAGAACTCAGAATATACATACAGATTGATAGGACCAAGGCCAAAAAAAAACAGCTATTAGATTTTCTATGGACTCGCATTCCTTTTCGGTAGGCTATTTTTTGTCTGACATTTCCAGAGATATAATCAGAACGATACAATTACTTTCTAGCAATTTATACTTGAACATTGCGTGTTCGGTTTCAATTTATTCTGTTACTTACACAGAAAACTTGTAATCGATTACCATACCTTAGAAATTTAAATCGATATCTCATAAGAATCACAAATAAATTGACATCTGTCAAAACGTTTATTTTAGAATAGTTGGACTGTAGTTCAATTTTTAATGACGATTTCAAATATGTGATTAAAATTTCTGTATCAGCTCTACTTAAAAAAATGTGCCACACGTGACCCGTTTTATGTTATTAAATCCTAATCCTTTAAAGATAATCCTATTTTATTCAGTTCTTAAATTAAAAAAAACTTTGATTTCCTTTTTGATGTTGAAAGCAGATAGCTGTTTTGAATGCTCCAAGAGTCATCATCTATGCTGATTTTTAGTGAAAACTTATAACTCGAAAACACCAGCTGCTACAAAAAAAATTAGAGTATATTTAGGATCAGCAACGTCAAATTAGTAAACATCGTGTCCAAAAAGTCATTCATCAGGCAAAAGTTGGAATTTTGTTGTGCAAATTACATAATTATTAATAGGAATTTAGGTGAAATTTTTTGAGGATTCACGCATGAGTGCTTCGAAAAGTACCCGTTCCAAACCACAAGGTCGATGTTCGAAAGAGATAATGACGAAAGAAAAAGTTTGTAAAGTATTCTCAAAGGGGCAGGAAGGTAAATATTTTCAAAGGTAAAAAGGTAACTTCTAGAGAAAAGGAAGTTTCACGAACTGGAAGATAAAAGAGCAGGTTATTTGCTCACAGGGCCCTGATTAAAATCACTTATAGCCAGCCAAGTTAAGTCCCGAAACTGAGTGCAGTGTGCAATTTCATCAGCAAATATCCAGCCCAGAAGATAAGTCAGTGCCAGGATACCGCGGACTGGCTGGAAATTAAAGCTAATATCACAAAATTTCTCGCTACGCTCAGTTTTAGGAATGAACTTGACAAAATATATAAGGGATTGTATTATGGCGCCAGCAAGAGGTTGCAATTTAAGCGAAGAATTTACATGTGTCTCTCGCAGGACGGTTTGGTATTTCATTTGTGTTCAGAAGCAGTGAATTAAGTATGATAAAGTATGCTTGCGAGGGTTTTTCATTAATGTAAACGTCAACACTATCCATTGTTTTATCTTATTATATTTGCATCGAAATTCTTTCAGCATTTTAACCATCCTCCATTTTCCACGCAAAGATAAAAACTAGAAAAAAAACGACTTTGGGGCTAGGTATGAACTCACATCTTCCCTAATCAGGATACCTAGCGGTTCAACTTCGGTGGTAAATTTTAAAATTTTTAGGTTTTTGTTCCGCAAGTGAGAGTGTATTGAAGCGTCAGTCAAGTTATGTCTAGTAGGAGTTTGTGTAAATTGAAAACCTAACCAATAGTCCTTTGCCCAGTAGTGGGAAAGTTTAATTACTTTAATTTAAACAAACAAAAAAAACGACTTGATCCTAGGGCTCAAGTCCCAATTCGCCAGCACCTCGTATGTCGATGCAACCAGATGCGGTAAATTGTATTATTTTTTCTATGTCGACAGGCGACGTGTTTGGCCTCGACAGCTCAGTTGGAAGAGCAGCCATCCGGATTGTGAAAGACACGGGTTCGAGGCCCGCTTTAGCTCTAGGATCAGGTCGATTTTTTCTAGTTCTACGAGTATCTTTGTGAGGAAAAACAGTGCACTGTAAAATGCAAAAAAATCACTTACTTTTATTTATCTTCTCAAACCTATTAACTAGTGGGCGGGTGGTTACAATGTGTTAACGTACCGGTAAACCGGGAGGGAGTTCCTGATTTCGCATTAGTATTATTTATGAGATTTAAAGTGCTTCTCTAACCACTCACGGTTTTATTTTCTCGGCTTTGGATAAAATAACCACGACTGTTGATGAAGGTGAAATACTGTTTCATATTTGTGTTTTATGGATAAGAAAGGGCTTTCCTTTAACAAATTGGGACATAAGAATAGAAACTAGAAAAAATCGACCTTATAGCCCTGGGGCTCTAATGGGATTCGAACCCACTCTTTTTTCGTAGCTTCTACCTTTGTGTACAAAATAGTACATTGTTAATGATAAAAATTAAATTCACTTGCAAATTGGGACATATCTGAAACAAATTGAAAAATCCCCAAACTAAAAAGAGGTTGTAATCAGAGACTGGTAAACATTCTCAAATATTTCTAAATAGTTACATACATTAATGAAGACAGAATCAACATAAACGCCCGTTTGTTCCCCGCCCAGGGGATCTAATCGAACCCATGATCTACCACTAGCTTCCCGCCCGCGTTTCGTTATATATTATGGCCAAATTACATAAAATCTTTATAAATGGTAGCCTATGTGTTATTCTGATGTATAAGCTGTATTACTGTAAATTTTCATCCAAATCCGTTCGGTAGTTTTTGCGTGAAAGAGAACAAACATACATCCTCTCAAACTTTCGCATTTATAATCTCTATTATTTTGCCAACAGGCCAGTTATTGACCAATAATTACAATTTATAATTTAATTTATAAATTAATTGCTTATTAAAACTAATAATGAAAGATAAAAGAAAAAGTAAGCAATAATATACTGGTGATTATTAAAAGATTTACAAAAACAATAGTTATGGCATACTCAGTAAGTGATGTAGAGACTAGTAAAAGTGTTTTTTTATATTTTCAATCAACTTTAATAAAAAAAATAAGTTTCATAGAACACTACCTACATCACTTACTGAGAATGCCATATCGTTATTGTAAGTCTTTTAATTATCACCCGGTATATTGTACACTTACAAACACTACCAAAAAAAAAAAAAAAATTTTGGCCAAAATAACCACTACCAATCATTCATCATTGCTTATATGCTAGATCCTTCATTTTGATGGCATCTAAGTGACTTACTCAAAATGGTACGGTCCAACCTCCTTGACGATCGGATCCGCTCCCTTTTGAACCTCCTCCGCATTGGTGTAGTTGAAGAGGTACACCTTGAAGTTCAGGGCAAATGGAATCTTCTCCCACATCGCACGCACGTCAGTTTTCTTGGATAACGCCATTTCCTGAGAAAAATACGTACGCTCAATACTCTATCCCAATGGGAGTAGGCAGAAGCAAGTTGATTTTTGCCTCCTGCGGTTTATTGCAATCCCTTAGGGCCTGCGCAGACGACGTACGCGGAGAAAAAAGGACGCTCCGCGAATACGAAAGTACGCTACGCTACCCTACGCTCCGCGAATACAAAATCCCCCGCGTATTTCCCGCGGACCCAACGCACACGCTGTGCGATCATTTGTCGTCCAGAAATTTAGTGAAGCGCACGTTATGGAGGCAAATATTCTGAGATTACGTTGTGCTATAATTTACATGAAGTTTTAGCAAAAGAGACGTTTTATGAGATAATGCTGGGTCCAATCCTTTATTTCGAATCGATTTTTAACGCGGAGTAAAATCCGCCACGTGCGTTGACAGCTCATAGTTCGTTCGTTCTATTATTTGCGCGGATGCCCGCGCACTTTAATCCGCTACGCTACGCCACGCTACGCTCCGCGGGCGTCCGCGGTGTTTCGGCGGAGTTTTGGTTCGGCCTCCTTTTTAGTCTGTCGTGTGCGTTGCTCGATACAGTTTTTAAGGGATCTATTTCGACGGAGAAAAAAGTACGCCGCAAATAATCCCTCGTTTGCGCAGGCCTTTAGCTTGTGTAGTTCATTCCTTAGGAAATTGCTAGTTTAGACTAGCAATTTCATAATGATCCTTCATTTGCAACTATCGCATCTTCTAGGCAGGACGTTTACTAACGAAATTACTCGATTCCCTCAGTTTAGGGAATTAGCTCGACTGGATATAAGTGGTTGTAATTAGGCCCCTTATAAACGGAATAGTCAGAAACCCACATTTCACCAAGCTTATTAGAAGCAAATAGTGGTAGGTGGTGGGTCCATCGGTGTTTTTCACAGATAATTTGTATTACCACGAGTTGCCACTTTAAATTTACGTTATCGTTCGCGTAAAACAATGTATTGGGATTTGACATGACATGACCTGACATACATACATACATTTTTTTCGTAAGTACAGGTATATTTAAACCCTTTAGGTATATATAGCTAGCAGGAGGGAAGATATGGGTTAGACTTAATTATTGAAGCAGTGGCTGGCCCTAACTTCATGGCGAGAGGTATGGCTGCAATAAAGATATCAAGGGGCCAAGATGCCTCCATTAACTGGTTAGAATGAAAAGGCCTGACGGCGTAAGACCCTCCTAAATAGTAACCCATGTTTCTGGAACAAGGTGTTGCCATTCAAGATTCTCTACTCTTATCATTTCTTAAAAAGCTAGCACGCTTAGTTTTCATACAGACGAAGGCTAATGTTATCTTTTTAGATTTGTCATTGATAGAAAGCTTTCGCACTAAAGCTGATGATATCATGGAATAGGGTATGAAACAACATAATCGGTTTCCAAAAAAAAAAATTCTAGTCAAAAAATACTCGTTCTTTAAAAAAGTGTTCTAAAAAACTTTAAGTTTGTTCACTTATGTACAATTCATTTTATGGCCATCAAACTTGGGGGGTGCAAATCCATTTTTGTAAGTAAGTAAAGTAAATAAAAAAGACTATTTTTATTTTCGGTATAAGAAAATATGACATTATTCCTCCGTTCCGCTCTAAGTTGAAATGGCTTAAAATCCGCCAACGAAGAAATTCTCGAGAGTTATGTTTAGTCTTCAACGTTCTTAAAATCCTGCTGCTCCTGAATACCTCAAATGTATCTTTAAATATAAGCACTCACCCCTCACCCAGCTCACGTAACGAACGCTCAAATACTTTTTTTAAACTTTTCACTCCTCCTCATCTATCCACGCATGTGTCTAACTCCTTTACCTTAGCTGCTATAAGGTTATGGAACTCGCTTCCGACAAAATCAAAAATCTATCCACAAGCTTTTCTTACAGACCCAAATTAGTTTGAATTATTGCTATATAATCATAATCATACTATCTAATCATTGGTCAGATCGTCAATCAATTCATTACGAGACAATGTTTCGTGTACTACATTTGAGTTTTATGTATTTTTATGAATATTTATATATAATTGTACTGTAGGTATACATTTATATGAAGTATATATTCTAATTTATATAAGTAGGTATATATTATATGAGTAAATTGTTTACTTTCATTTTACAGACACTTAGTTTTACAAAACCCGCCGTAAAGATTTCTGCTGCACCCAGTGGTTGACTGGAACAGAATGCCTTTAGGCATCAAGTCCGCCAATAGTACTTTATTTGTACATTAAAGATTAAATAAATAAATAAATAGACTGTACCATTCGATAATTTACACAATTTATAGCAACTTTTGTTAAGAAACCATTTTCATGAACGCAAAAGTTAATAAAGCTGCTAAGCAAATGTTTTGAGAACACAAAGAAATATGTAGCAAATGACGTCATTTGCTAGCGGCAGTTTGTGGGGAGCGTTTTGGGTAAGTTCAAAAGTATGATTTTTAAAGTTGCTCTACCTCGGGGCGTTTGGGTGATTTCAAAAAACTTCAAATTTAACTTTAAAGGCTACAAATCCAGAGTAGCCCAAGTGCATTTATTTTGGATTTTTGGCCACTCATTCAAGTTTTATTATTCATTCCAAAGCCCAAAAAAATTGGACACGGGCGACTCTAGTTCTAGTGTCCTCATTTTTTATGAATGTATTTATTTTCGAAAGGACTTTCGAGAAAACCTTAAAACAAAATTTCGAATACCCTACGAGTAGTCGGATTATATCATTGCTGATTTTGACAACCGTTCAAATTACTAAGCATTTAAAAGCCACAGTCATGAGTAAATTTAAGAAATTAACTCTCCGAGTCTAAATGCATTGCACCATCTTTTACTTAAGTAGGCAAGATGGCGCTTTGCCAGAAAATCATTGCATTCGACTTAGCTATGTTTATGCTATCCGTTTGCTGAGAACCACATTATCTTTTATCATCTTCTCCTTTATTAAACTGCTAACTGAGCTCGGTTGATAGAGTTTAGGGAGTATGGGGAATAGTCCACGTGGTAACAAAGTTTTATATTCCAGGCTAAGCAAAGTGTTCTAAGATTTTTTGTAATGTGTTACAAAAGTGCTCTGTTTTGTGAGCGAGCCTAGTAGTAGGTTTTATGTATTTTGTACTATAAAATACGGTTATTAGAATACCAAAAAAAAGAACATAAATTTCGCACGATAAGTATGTTTTTTTTTCGTTACGACGAACGGGAGTATGGCCTCAGATTATCACGCAATCATCACGCTTACACTTGCATTTGGTAAGCGTGATAATATCTAACGCCAACACCTATCAATTGTACCGAAGAAGCTATTGTCTGGCAGTAGGATAGTTTATAGGCTGATTTTCACTGTTCAGCCAAAATCATAAATATCTGTGCGTTTCAAAGACTTCAAAAATGACTGTACATGGTAGGTACAGTGCCCTATCAATTCAACGACGTAAAGAGAACATCGCTACAACAGCCATTAAATTAGCCTATGTTGTCCCACTGCTGGCCAAGTGATGAGGATCATTGGAATCAAGTTATCGCTACACTTGAAGGTTATTGCAATGGCTTAGTTAGCTTAGCTTGAAATGAACATCGAATAAGATAAATAAATAAAGCGGCGAAAATAAAATTGGCATAATTTGTATCTTCTCGAATTTATTATTCATATGAAGCATTTGGTACGTTGCCGTAAATCACATTGCTTGCGTAATTCACAACGAACAGAATATAAAGGTGTAGGTATGTAACAACACCTTTATATTCTATGAATTTTTAATGAATCTCATGCTGAGAAATAAAATTATTAACCTTCACTGTGTGCATTGATTGGATTCAGAAGCTTTGTTTATTAACTTTTCACATTCATACCCGTTTGTTAATATATATTTGGATACGCCTACCATGAGTTTATACCGATGCCATGGCAGTCGCTAGGGTCTGTTGTCAAGTTTTCGTATCGGAAGTCGGGACAGCGCCTCAGTGAATGGTAATGCAACTAAAACTAGCATACAAGTGGCTTTAGTTAACTATCGTAGATTAGTACTTCGACTATTTTAACTACTTGTTTTTCTTAGCTAAACATAGAAAAAATGGAGAAATTCGATTTCGGACCTTGATGATATCAAGCGGGAATCGAACCCGCGTCTTTCACAATCCGGGTGCCTGCTCTAAACCACTGAGCTACCGAAAAATCAGAGGAACTAACGAATTTCTCCAGTGTATGCTTAACGTTGCAAGCCAACGTTATTTCATCAATGTTTCAAGGTTTTCATATTTTACAAATATTTAAACTTACGGCATATTTCATCTTAACCGATTCTGACGATTCCCGCTCGAGATCATTAAGGTCTGAAATCGTTTTTTTCTGGTTTTGCTACCTTTAGATATCATAGTTCACTTGAGGTAACTTATGCCAGGAATACTGTTGCACAGGCTTCTATTGGATCTGATGATTCAAGTACCGTTTGTCCATAACCCTAAATTTAGATTTCCCTGATACCACTCTCTACTTTCTACCACCGCACCACTAGACGCCAGGGGGGCTTCCCCCTCCATGTGGTTGACTTTCCAACAATCCGCACTCAACGGTTTGCTGCATCTTTTCTGATCTGCACCGCCAAGGAGTGGATCGCTCTCCCTGCGTCTGTGATGCCGGAAACTTACAACCTTGGTATCTTCTCTAATTTATTAAGGCGAGGTGGTTCTGCACAACATTTCCCGAAGGAAACTGGTGAGCGCCACGCGGACCGAAAATAGAAACCAAATGTCACGAAAAGAAGTAAATTTGTGAATTTATTCTATCGATCCAACTTTATCAAATAATGTTACCACCGGATGAATTCCCTGTATTATCCCCTCAAAAACATAAGTAAATTTTATTACATTTTAATTTCAATGTTTACTACTTCAAAAATGAATCCTAAAAACGTGTTTTGTGAACCACCTCCCCTAAACTCGAAGTTTATACTTTGTTCATGTTTCAACAAACTTCGCATACACTACTCGTAGTAGGTTAATTTTGAGGCTGTGAACTACAGCACATTTGTATATTTACAAAGTTGCCTTTAAAGTTTTCATTTCAGGGTCCCGTCTGGTGTTGTAGTTTTTAGCGTGCTGAGGCGCAGTTACAATATTCCAGTTTTTCAAGCATTGAGTGTATGTATATCAATATTATACTCGTAATGTTTTTATTCCTTTCTATAGTTGATGGATTCATTCGATAGTGCTTTTACACAAGGGTTCGTGCAACCCTGTCTACTCCGACGGGATACCCGTCAACCTGTCAGTTCCGCTTCTAGCTGCTGTCGGGAATAAATAACTAATGGTACAATATCGAGAAAATAATTTAAATTCCTTTAGATCACTTTTAAAAATGTTGTATGCATATATTTGATGTGATTGCGTGATGTGCGTAACCGAAACCATCGTATGTAAAAATTTCGAACTGTATAAATCTTTAAAAAGTATGGGAATGATACGAAAATATTACGTGCTTTGATAGTGAAAAATTAAAAAACTAAAATTGATTATAACATTGTAACGGATGAGAATCGAACTAATATTGAAAGGACTATTAAGGTCAGACATTACCTACGCTATACGCAATTTTCATTTGAACCTAACTTCCCAAGACACCCTAAATTAATATAGGAAAATATCAGTTCCATTTTTACCGTAGGGATCCTAATTCCGTATGGTGCACGTGCATGCTTTACCCAGTCATCATGTTAAAATTGCTTAGTTACCTATATTCAAACATCACTGTACTTAAGTGATTCGTCTAGTCGGTGGGCGTCAATGAAGGAAGGCCAGAATCTAACCCCTTCATTATCTTCAAAGTAAAAATACCAGAATAAAAAATACACGTTTACATGTCGATTGCATGTGGCGTCTCTCACGCCAGTTGTTTCTACAATTGACTCTAATAACACACTTTAATACCACTTTATTACGAGGAAAAACAAACATTAATGAGTAAGAATAGCTTATTGGACGGTTTCTAATAACCGTCGAGTTAATTTGTCGTTGTGATCATATACTGCAGTTTTCTGCAATGTCATACCTATTTCATATTTATGTGAAAATAGCCTCTGAAAATATACAGGGTGACTTTGATATCATAAGCATCCTTTTAAAATAAGTTCCTACCCACGATATAGATACAGTACTTTCCCCAAGTATGAGGCTATTTCATGGGTACACAATTGCATAGTTTTAAACCTTATAAACATCATGTTTAGTACTTAACAATTGACCAATAATACAAAATAAAACAAATGCAAGAAAAAAATAGTTCATTTTTTTTATTGCTTTTTTTAAATGAACAAATAAAACGGGGTAAGTACTATCAGTTTGTTTTTTTTTTCTTATACTTGTTCCCCTGGCATGGGTGGCCAAAGACTTTGTTTTAATTTTTGGTTTTATTTCTATAGTATGTTTATTTATTTATTTATTTATTTATTGCTTTCTCGTATGTAATACAAAATATGTAATGTTTCTTATCTTATCAATCTATATGATGTATTTCTATTCTTACAATTTCTATTTTCGCAATCTTTTGCAATTTTTTGGTTTATTTCTTGCTTTCTATTTCTTATTTACCATTTCACAACTCGTTGCACTCATTTGGTGCCACTTTTGATAACAACAGCTTTTTCTTTATACTTATACTTATGTTTTCATTCTTAATGTTATCATTACTTAATTAAGGTTTTCCTTGAATTATACATAAAACTTAGCTTTATTTTCTACTTTTTAATTTCTATGAATTTTTACTACTGTGTTCTGGCTTACTTTTAGAACATATACTTATTATATGCCTAAGTATAGACCTGTTTTATACTTTATTTCTTTTAACTACCTTATGTGCTAATCTTATACAATATAATAAAAATCTATTGCTAATTTCTTTGTTTTTCATTATTACTGGTAAGTTCTCCTTTTTTACTGTCATTTCTATTTCACTTTCTAGGTCGTACCTTTCTTTACTGAAAACTGGGCACTCTAAGAGAAAGTGCGCCACACTTTCCGGGGTCTCGGGGTCACAGATGCACGATGGGTTATCCTTGCATTTAAACCTATGCAAATACTCAGAATTCTCAAAGTATTTGCATAGGTTTAAATGCAAGGATCGTGTCCCGTGAGAACCTGTACTAAAAGCGGGCAGAGCGGCAGTTTTTTACCTATTTGGTAGGCTTCGATGGCGTCTGGAAATAACATTTCCGTAGTTGCTGCCGTTTCCCACATTTTATATCGTCTGTTCCACTCTTCAAGCGAGTCCATCCGGATTTGTCGCTTGACGAATGAGGCAGGGCACCCGTCATTATTTGGCCTCGTCTTGAGACCTAAGGCTGCCTCCTTGGCGAGTTCGTCGGCTCTTTGGTTTCCCTCCAATTCTGCGTGGGCTTTAATCCAAAATAATTTCAATATTTTGTTTTGCCTGTTTATCTGGCTAATATTTTCTCTGATTTCCACTGCAAGGGGATGGAGAGAAACACCCCCGGTAACGGTTTCAAGAGCCGATCTGGAGTCGCTATGGATCCCGAAACGTCCTACGTGTTTATGTGCGCGCACCAGCTGTGTTGCCTTTTGAAGGGCTAGCATTTCTGCCTGGTATACCGTGCAAAACAGCTCCAGCCTGAGTTTGGCGGATTTGGTCTCGGCAGCATTTTCCCAGAATATTACGGCTGCTCCGACCTTACCCTCGATCTTACTACCGTCGGTGAAGATCTTGAGGGTGTCGCTCCCATACTGGTTCAGCTGTGCACGGTCCACGATGCACTCGAACTGCAGGCCACGTTGTTCTGCTGGGTGCGGTGTCTGGGTGTATGGGACAGGTGCCTCGATATCTCGGTCTCCTATTACTCTCCGGGAGTAACCTTTCTTTACCATGTAAAGAGAGGCGGCTTCTTGTATCCTTAGATCCAAGGGCAGCATCCCGGAGAGTAGTAGGGCCGAGTTTAAGGAGGTTGTTCTGTAGGCCTTTATCATTTTCTGTACGAAGCCGCGCTGCACCGCATCAAGCTGCTTCTGGACGCAAATCTTTCTCGACGCTGGTTCCCATGCGCTTGCGGCGTACATAATCACTGGCTTTACCACCGCGACATATATGGTTCGGATTATCTCCGATGACAGACCCCACTCAACCTTCGCCGCCCTTATGAAATGTTTGTATAGGCCGATCGCTTTCCGGCATACGTTCGATACGTGTGTGTCGAAGGTTAGTTTGTCATCTATTGTTAGGCCTAGGATTTTTAGATCCCGAGACATGCCATTATCTTTCCCGCCCATCCTCAGAAGTGGCGAGTCATGTTTTAGTTTGTTTGTTACCATGATCACCTTGGTTTTATGAGGCGCAAACTTCAACTTATTCATGACACCCCACTTCCGGACGTGCTCTAAGGACCTCCAGTGCTGTTTTACCGGAGACAACCAGAACCACATCATCCGCGAATGCCTGGCAGTAGTCACCCCTTCCATCAAGCTCCTTCACTATCAGTATGTTTATCTCCTAACTAGTCCAAACAAAGTTTCAAAGCCAATTTTTCTGCTTTCGACTTTTCCATCCAAATTCATTAATTGTCTAGGCTAAGTAGAAAATTACATGAACAAGCAATGAACTGCGTCAACGCTCGCTCACAGTTGGAGGCGGACAATACGTTTTGTGAGACCGAACGGGTTTAATTTCATGTCGGGTCAATTCAGACAACATTTCTAAATAGTCTTGGGTCTGAGCGTGCTGGGAGACGCTCCTGGCTTAAATCCGTGTGGTACCTTGTAACTTGACTTGCCATAAAGTGCTATGCCCCTGAGGTGGGACAAAGGGCGTCCATAGTATTTCGCCGTCTCATTCGGTCCTGAGCTTCGCGTTTGACTTCACTCCAAGTCTTGCTGATCCTATTCGCCTCTTCCGCTACTGTACGCCGCCAGGTTTGTTTGGGGCGGCCACGTTTGCGAGCCTGCTTGGGAATGTGATCGGGATTCCTTCGGAGGGTGTGGCCAATCCAGTTCCACTTGCGGCGTTTGATCAGCTGGTCGATCGGAGTTTCGCGGCAACGTCCCAACAGCTGTTAGTTGGAGATTTTCTCGGGCCAGTACCTCGTAACACAGCGATAATTATAGAGATGACAATGGGTCTGAACCTATGATTGAGGCTGATAATGACGATGATCTTACCTTTTTTAACTGACTTTTCAGGATGACAGGGAACAAAACCCATCCAAATATGACCCCGAAGATGCCCGCGGCCGCCGTGCCTAGGCCGATCTTCAGATGTTTCTGCAACTTCATATTGGACGACGACGAGTTGACTTTTGACTACCAATTTCAAGCTGTAACAGGAAACAATAAAAAGTACTAAGCCCAAAATCTTTTTTTAAACCAAAATCTGATCAACAAAATAATCAATCAATAAATATATATATATATATTTATGAAGGATAAAATTTTAAACCTACGGTATGAACTTCAAGCCGATCCATAACAAACAGTTAAATTAAATAATTTATTGCATTATCGCTACAATTACTTCAATAACACGTCTTTAAATTATGTATAATCGCATAACATATTATGCACTCATTATGACCCGTGTATAATGGATTTGATCATCGGATTTCCGGCCACCTTAGGGTTGTTTTTACTAAAATATAGACCCGATAAGACGATCAACTCTTGGCTTGCTTTATTCAACAATATACAAATAATAAATGAACAATAAGTAGGTACTTATTAAACAACATAAACAGATACAAATTAACTATAGGGAAGGGCTCGTTGTTCGACTCGTGTGCGGAGTTAGGAATTAGTACAATGAAATGTTGTATTATTCATTTGTTGTTGACTTGCAACTTTCAATCCGGTAAGGCTGTGGATACCCGATACACCTCCTTCAACCATGAGATTGCCACTCATGAACCACGATAGTTGACTATCCCATGCTTAAACGTCACCACACACGTTAACTACCATCAATGTTAAGGTACAGTCTAAAACAAAAGTGGTAGCAGCAGCGATTTTATCCAAAAATAAATTATATTAAGTATGCAGCTTATATTTGTGCGTAATAAATATTGTTTTATTCCTACAACCTTTGAATAAGCTTTCCTGTCCACCACATTTCATATTTTATTGTTCTAACTGTCAAATAGCCAATTCGCGCGGCGAACACATGCGTAGTGCGTTCATAAATAAAATGGCGTAATTACTAATGCTCCGTTTAAGTCATCGTGGTCATTCATTAATGAGTTGTCTTCGATCGAAACTATTATGGGTTCGCACATGTGCCTTTCTGCAAAAGTCACACGGCCTAGCCCTGGTAGGTCATGACTAAGCCCGTGACCATTGATTTTTTAATATGCTTTCCAACTATTGCATCAATTTTTCTTACTGACCTTTTATTTTCCTTCATTGATTGACTTGACAGATAAATTTACTATACATTATAGTTTTAATAAGTGATAACGAAAATGTAGCTGATCACTGTTTATACACAACGAAGATAATATAAAAAAACTATTAATGGGGAACTCCATCAATGATTCAGCGTTTATTTTGAGAACGAAATTTTATTCATTGAGTCAAAACTCCTCCCAAGGCAGGTTCACGGAATAACTATCTTGTGCGTTTTCTATTTGCTACTAGTTAGGGTATAAATATTTGTTTAAGGCATTTTGCCACTCACTGTACACGTGCAGCCTGTGGATGAAATACACCCAAGGTGCGTACAGACCCCTGCGCACTCAATACAACAACGCATTTAGGGGGCTGATGGGGCTGCCGCGGCACTGCAGTGCATCGGCTATGCTAGCCGCAGCTGAAGTCGATAGTCTTTCGGCTATCATTAGAAAGCGCATTGCATCGCTGATGCATCGAGTCCGGGGCAGCGCCAACAGCCTTCTAAAAACTGTGGCGGCGAGACTAGACGTGGACAAAGTAACAAAATATGGTGAACATTTACCAATTTTGGGTGCCAATATATTTTTTTGGATGTCACTTTTAATCAAATTTGGTGAACAGGTAAACATGAACCTTAATTAAATAAGTTTTTATTTTATTAGTGATAATACTAATACGGCACTAAAATATAAAATGTTTTTATTTACTTAAACAACAAATACAAAACCCATACGACATTAGATTCGATATTAATGGCAGACAAGATACTGTAAACTTCCAATTTCAAATCGGCAGAAAAGGCAGAGAAGTTTCAGATTGGATATCCTTCAAGGCAAACACAGCAAGGGCGGGCAACCTGGTTGAGGTAGCAGTACTCCAGGAGATGCAGATCACATTATTGAGGCTGCATATCTATTATATAAAAATAAGTCGGGTTTTCCTTCCTGACGCTATAACTCCAGAACGCACGAACCGATTTCCACGGTTTTGCATTCGTTGGAAAGGTCTCGGGCTCCGTGAGGTTTATAGCAAAGAAAATTCAGGAAAAATTTCAACAGAAAAGCGGGAAAGAAAAATGAAGTTCACGCGGGCGAAGCCGCGGGCGGAAAGCTAGTTGTTAATAAAAATGAAGAGGCTACGCTTGTATCCTTTATAAGAGAACCTTCGATCCGATTACTGCTACAAAAATGTATTATTATCAGATGCTAGGTTGGCCAGTACCAATATCAAAATCAGATTGTAGGACACCGTCGTTTTTTGGCTACCTGAATTTATTAAATTAAAACTAATAAATTTAAGCCAAAAACGACAGAAAACATTTCAGAGTATTTGTATCGTGACGTCAGTAACAGACGTAGCTTAAAAGTAGCTATACTTTTTTTTATATATTGCCCGTCAAGATGACCTCACTCCACCTGATGGAAAGCGGTCGTGAGGTCCAAATATGAGGTTGATAAGCCCAGTCATTCAACGTGAACACACCTTGAGTGAGAATATAAAAAAGGCTCTTAGACCCAGGTTGACCTGACTTTTTCTTCAGAAATAACAACGTTAAGTGCAAAGTTTTAATGTTCGGTCTCATTCAATCAAATCTAATTATCCGGAAGACAACATTTGAAACAACTTCAAGGTAAGTAATGCGTTTTTTATTGTTTGCGAACAGGGAAAACGTAAATAAGAAATATTTTTAGGAAATGATAAAATTATATTCATTATTTTAGCGAATTTATATTGATGTCGCGTTATTTTTTTATATTATCAAGTGCAAAATTGCATGAAGGTTTGATCACAAAAAATGAAAAAGTACCAGTTAAGAGGTTGTAGAAAAAAACTGAAGTACATACGCAAGCAGCAGTGGTGTGTTAGCGAAGACAGTTGCCTGAATGCTTGCCGTCGATGCAATGGTTTAACTGTGAGCGGCGGTGTACACTGGGCTACGAAAGTGACTCGCGACCACACTGAGTAATAAAATGACATACCATCACGACTGTTTTACTGACGGGGTAGTCAGAGGCAAGAGACTGTTGCTATCGTGGTGTACAGAAGCCCACTTTTCACCAGTGATATTAGAACCCAACGTGGTAGGTGGTGAGCCTTCCACCGCTATCCGGGCTGATTGGGTTTTTATCAATATTTTCCTTCACAAGAGAGTTAAAATATAAACACAAAACTGGTGGTTTTGGCCAGTACGTCTGCCACGAGTTAACACTTTAAATTTACGTTATCGTCGTACTGATTAGAACTCAGCGTTGATCCACACTCCGAGTTGGGTTGTTTAGGCCCTTTAGAGGCCACGACGTTTTCACGAAGTAATAATTTAATTTCTCTTCTGGAGGAGCTTGCTTCTAGGAGTAAGACCGCCTAAATTGTACATTAAGATGTACGTGTATTAATCTTTTTGTTAATACTTTGTTTGATGTGCAATGAAGAATTTCTTATCTTATCTTAACTTGAAAAATAAGTGAAAATGTTGTTATTATATTTTTGTGTACGTTTTTCTGCAACTCATGTCGAGAATTTCTCTATTAATGATAAATGTAAGGTATTTATTTTCGATCACAGTGATAATGATATGATGACGATGTATCAGCCTGTTCGGACTCAAATCTATGTATTTCTAGAAAATTTCTGTGATGAAACCGAAATGTGAAGGATTTGATTTTCAAACCTACTTAAAGAAATATCTGAGTGAAATAAGTAATAAAGAAAAAAGTAATGTTCATCTGGAAAAGAGTCATGAAAATAAAGATTTCGATTAAGTAGGTATCACCTGTTTTTTTTTGTAAAGTCACTTGTGCGTGTGCCTGTATTGACTCCGCCTCTAGAATTATATACCGGCTCCTCAAACGCTAAGGATTGAAATTCTGTTAAATTGCCCTAGAATTTATTATGGGGATGTCTTCATTTTACTGTGGATGAATTTTGATAGGCTCAGTTGGTAATAACTCTGCCTGGTCGCGTTGTCTGGATTCGATTCCAGGATAAAAAAATGTGTGATTCGAATCCTTTCGCCGTGGTTTTTCGGACTACTTGTAGCTTTCTGATGATAAATATCCATCCTTTAGTTGATCTTGGATTTCATACTGGACTGGTCTGTTGGTAGCGATCCTGCTTTTAGCACCGGAGGTCGTGGGTTCGATTCTCACCCATGTCAAACATTCATGTGACGAACATTTCTGTTTGTTGTGTGTCTGGGTCTTATTATCTACTAGCTTCTGCCCGCGACTTCGTCCGCGTAGAATGGTGATATGTATGTATATAACCTTCCACGATAAATGGGCTATCCAACACTGAAATATTTTTTCCAATCGGACCAGTAGTTCCTGAGATTAGCACGTTCAAGCAAACAAATCAACAAACAAACTCTTCAGCTTTATAATATTAGTATAGATTTAAGTAGGTATTGTATTTAGAAATATTTAAGTATGTTTATCAATCTCTGACACCAATAGTGAAATCTCTGCTTTGTTTGGAGTCATTGGCATCAAACATGACCTCGATGTAAATTGTGCCAGATATTTATTCATTCATACTCATTCTCTGACTATCGCCCTGTATCCATTTCACCATTCCTATCGAAATCCTTGAGCGGGTTGTGCATACACAGCTCAACCGTTTTTTGACCAAAAACCTTCTTCTTAATCCCTTGCAATCCGGTTTCCGTCCTGAGTGCCGAGTGCGAGTTGCAGTGAAAGAAGTGAATGACTTCACCATCGCGTTTCGCGAGCACGTAAATGTCAAATAGTATGGAATCGAGTCAGCGCCATCTAGTGGCAAATGCGGGCAATATCAAAGCCACTAGATGGCACTGACTCGATGCCATACAAATTCACGGTTTTCTTCTCGCAAAATGCGATGGTGAAGTCATTCACTTCTTTCACTGCAACTCGCACTCGGCACTCAGGTCATAGTACGGCGACTGCACTGGTCAAAATCACCGACGATATCCGTCTCGGTATGGACACAAAATGTCTTACCATTTTGGCACTGTTTGACTTCAGCAACGCTTTCAACACCGTGGATTTTGACATCCTGTTTGGCGTGCTGCGTTCTCTCGATATATTTCCAATGGTAAGTGGTTGGTTTCGTAGTTATCCGCAGGGGCGCCGGCAATGCATTCGTGCTGAGGATTCTTTCTCTGCATGGTGCAACATTGAAGCTGGTGTGCCACAAGGTGGCGTTTTGTCTCCTCTTCTTATCACAATCTTAATTCATTCAATCACACACAAACTTACTTCTTCCTACCACCTATATGCAGACGATCTCCAGATTTATTCGAAGGGTAGCCTTACTGATCTCCGAGGCGTCATTCAAACCGTAAACACCGATTTGAACCATATTTCAAGCTGGAGAACCTCGTTTGGGCTCAAGGTCAACCCGTCTAAAACGCAGGCAATCATTGTTGGTAGCCCCTGGCAGAATGACAGAATTGATTGGAACTCACTGCCCACAATTTCATTTGACAGCGTCCCATTTCAATTTAGTAAAGTGGTAAAGAACTTGGGAGTTCTCATAGATAGCTGGGTATAAGCGCTCTGCTCGATGCGGGATTAAATAGCTCTATTGTAACAGATGTTTTATTGTGAGAGTTAATAGGTACCTAGTATGTATGTACTGACTAACAATTTTTGTTTTTGAATTGTTTAAATGAATTATTTTTATTATATTCTTTTATGGTTGGTTTTTTCTCTTTGTTTTATATTCTTTTAGGTTTATTTGTATCAAAATGACACACTGCTTGTACTTTACTAACGCCTGTTGTAAACCCAAAACAAGTTTAAAAGAGTAACTGCTGAGTTTCTCGCCGGGTCTTCTCAGTAAGAAACAACTCCGACGCGGTGGTAGAGTCGCATTATGTCTGTATACTGTTTATTTACATATCCTATATTATTATGGTATTTATGTCTATTATTTAGTATATTTTGCTGTAAATTTGACGATTTGAAAGTACTGATACAGTCTATTTGAATAAAGTTATTTGAGTTTGAGTTTGAGAGTTTGAGCTCTTTGACCTGGAAGGCGCAGATAAGCGAGGTAAGCAGGAAAATGTTTGCTGCTGCAAGTTATTTAAGTAGATTACGTATTTTCTTTCCGATCCACCAAAATTGCGCTGGTTCAGGCCTTACTTTTTCCGATACTTGACTATGCAGACTGCTGCTACTTAGATCTCATTGAAAATTTCCTTGATAAGCTCGAAAGACTAAAATTTTTGCATACGCCTCATCTTCGGTCTGCGTAAGTACGATCACGTATCCGAATACCGAGCACAGCTTAACTGGCTTCCCATAAGTCTTCGCCGTAACGCCCATATTCTTTCTTTATTGTATAATGTATTATTTATTCCAAGTCACCAGCGTACCTCAAAGAGTATTTCCACTTTCTGCAACCAACTCGCAGACAACAAATGCGATCATATCGAACACTTCGACTTAAACTTCCTTTTCATTCCTCACACTCCTACACACAATCGTTTACTGTACAATCTATCCGATTGTGGAATTCCTTACCCCTCTCTATTAGGGAATCTCAATCCCTTCCTATCTTCAAGGCAAAGGTAAAATCACATTATCTGTCGCGGTGATTATTCATAATATATTTATCTTTTCTAATTTTCTAGCTAGCTTTGGTGTAATAATAATAATAATAATAATAATAATAATACATTTATTTGCACAGAATACAGGTCACACAGGTTATTGTTACATTTGTGCTTACAGTACAAATCTATATTCTGCCAGTCTAAGGCATGCAAATGTTATAAGGCAAATTAAACATCAAATTACATTATTTAAATAAATTAACATTTTTTTTTTTTAAATTAACAAATTAAAAATTATCGTTGAGGAAATCATCAATTTTATAATAACACTTATTAACTAATATGTTTTTAAGTTTCGTCTTGAATAATTTAACATTTAGCTGTTTAATATCGCTTGGGATTTTATTATAGATCTTTGGTGCCATGCAGACTATACTGTTATGTAACAGAGTTGTTTTGGAAGGGAACAAACAGAGTCGATCCACATCACGACGATTTCTTACAACTACGTCAGACATGCGTGGAAACAAACCAGGGTTCCTCTTTACAAACAGGGCTGCTTCAATTATATATAACGACGGAAGTGTTAGAATTTTATGCTGCACAAAGAGGGGTTGGCAACTGTCTGTACTTTGAAGCTTAAACATAGCACGTATACAGCGTTTCTGGCATTTAAAAACCATATCCTTGTTGGTGGAGTTACCCCAAAAAATAATTCCGTACCTGAGCACTGACTCGACAAGTCCATAATAGGCTGTGAGTAGTGCATCAGTGTTTACAGTCGAAGAAAGTTTGTACAAAGCATAAGATAAACTACTTGTCTTTTTACTGAGATCATCTATATGATTTTTCCAGTTCAACTTTTTGTCTATTAATAATCCGAGAAATCGCGCAGTCTCAACCTCTTTAATACGAATGTTTTGGTAAGTTACTATAATGTCAGAATGGTTTTGAGATCTTTGATTGAAATGCATTATGTTAGTTTTATTAATATTGATTTTTAAATTATTATTATCTAGCCAAGTAATTATTGATGTCAGTGAATTATTTATGTCAGATTCGTAAAAACTAATATTATTACATTTTATGGTTAGTGTGCTATCATCAGCGAATAATGTCATCGGTTGATTCGTTACATTTGGTAGGTCATTGATATAAACTATAAATAGAAGAGGCCCTAATACGCTGCCCTGAGGAACACCATACTTAACTTTGCGTTCATTTGATTGGTATTTTTCCTCATATTTCGTTTGAAAGTTAAGTCTTAGTATTTCAGTTACTTGTCGGCGATCGGTTAAATACGATTGCATAAGATTTAAGATATTTCCTCTTATTCCGTAACACTCTAGTTTTTTAATTAATATGGTATGATCTACGCAGTCGAAGGCCTGAGTCATATCACAATACAAGGCGCAGACTGGTAGTCTCTTATCAACTTGGGTTATAACATTTTTAATGAAGTCAAAAATTGCCATGTTTATCGTTTTGTTGCGTCTGAAGCCTTTCTGCTCATTACATAGGATATCGTTTTTTTCTAAATAAGAGTTTAACTGGTCATAATAGAACTTTTCAAATACTTTTGAGAATATTGATATTAATGCTATTGGTCTGTAACATTCCATAAGTTCTTGATTTTCTTTTTTGAACAAGGGTTTCACCACTGATATCTTGAGATCTTTTGGAAAGATGCCTGTTTGCATGCTTAGATTAATAATATGGCTTAAATGAGAACATATATGCTCATTTACTGCTTTAATAATTTTTGTATGAAAGCCATCATAGCCACAGCTATTTGTATTTTTTAAATTATTTATAATTCTCTTGACATCTTGTGGAAGACAAGGAGCCATAAACATCGATTTTGGTCTATGCTTGATGTGTGCAGTTACCTTTTTTCCACATTCATCTAAGAGTTTGATTTTATCAATAAAATAATTATTAAATGAATCAGCTATTACAGAAGGGTTCGATGTATAGTTATCATTGATTTTTATTTTAGTAATCGATTTATTAGGTAAGTTAAGCCTTGCTTTATTAATAATTTGCCATGACGTTTTTGCTTTATTGTCAGATGTTTTTATTTTGTAGTTATTTTGTGCGAGTTTAGTAAGTGTTATAATTTTTCTGTAAACCCTTGAGTAATTCTTGTAACTTGTTCTGTTTCTTCGGGTAGAATTCAATCTAAATCTCCATAATAGATCTCTTTTCTTTTTGCTGCAGATTTTTAAGCCACGTGAAACCCATTTTGGTTTTTTGATAACATTTATTCTTATTTGTTTTAAAGGGAAACATAAATCATAAAAAAGTTTAAAGGTTTCACAAAAACTTCTGTAGGCAAAGTTTGGATCATCAGTGCAATATATTTGTGTAAAAGATAGGCTTTGAATACACATTTGAAATTTTTGAATGTTGTCAATACTGTAGTCACGTATTGTTTTACGCCAAAATTCAAGCTTCAACTTTTTTTTAACAGGAATTTGTATTAGTTGAGCAGTATGGTCAGATAGCCCAAATTCTAACACTTCAGTCTTACAAGACCTTTTACAGTTATGCGCAAAGTTATCAATGCACGTTTTGCTAATAAGCCTCGTAGGACGCTTCAACGCTACTTTTAGGTTATAATTCAACAGTAGATGTTCTAATTCAGATGTAGCAGTATTGTTCCTTAACATATCTATATTAAAATCACCAGCTATCAGTATACCATTCAATGATATTTTTGAAATATAAGTCAAAACCCTCTCTAATCTATTGAAAAAAACATTCAAATTATGAGACTTAGGGACTCGATACAAGCAAATAATCACAATTTTATAGTCTGTTAATTCAATAGCACAACATTCAAATGCATTTTCCAAGGACAAGTTGGTAACTTTCGGACGTTCGCGCCACTTATAGTCTTTATTAACTAAAATACATGCCCCTCCTCTTTTACTGTTCTTTCTACTAAAGTATGCCGCTAACGAGTAATTGGGAAAATTCAACAACGGTTCATATCCTGCCATCATAAAGTGCTCTGTAATACACAACACGTCTACTTTCATATTCCTCTCACTGAGCTCCTCTAAATTAATCACAAGCATATCAGATTTGTTGAGAAGACCTGCAATGTTTTGATGTAGAATACATAACGTTTTAGTCTTGAAAAAACATTGATCCTGTTTCTGACGGTTCATGTTTGTCCTGTATGTTTGTTTGGAATTGATTAACAATAAAATGATTGTTATATTCTATGTCCATAATAAGCTCCTGAAGGCCCCTGAATATTATTTTCATGCCATAGTTGTTTACATGACCCGAGTGTTTGCAAAACATCGTAAAATCATACTCCAATTTATCATTTGAGTCTAGTATATAGGCATGCTCATGTGTCATTACATCCAAGTATAAAAGATTATTAAAGTTTTCCACTCTCCAGTTAAGCATATTTTTCAGTCCGCTACCGTTATAAGTAGGAAGACAAATAATAAAGTTTGTATGTTTAAACATCTGTAAAGTCTCACGAATGTGGTAAATAGTACTAAAATAATCCTGTGTAGTTTTGAAGTCCTCATCTCCAATCATGACAATGCAGTAGTCTTGCATTGTGAAATTCGTTAATTTTGCTTCCATTCCTTTCAACAATTCCCTTACATTAGCGTGCGGTTTTAGGTAGTGACATAACTCGGTGTAGTTTTGTAGTTGGTTCTCAGCTATGGAAATAACTTTGTTTTGTTTATTGGAACTTAATAAACAGATCTTTCTTCGTGATGGGTCTGCTTTTTGTAAACACTTTCCTGTAGCTCTTTGCATTAATATGTTTTCTTTTGACTGGCTGCTACTTCCATTTGCAACAGGAGTTAAATCATTTGTTTGTGTGTTTTGCAGATTCCGTGTATTTCTAAAGGATTCTTTCTGAGCACTTGTGTTTTTTGAGCCTGGTTTTTTCATTGGCGTCTTGGAGGTGTATTTATCTTCTTGTGATTTATTCATATTTTTGAAGTCCTCATTGCTACGTCTTAGACTTGTATTTTCTAAAGATAATGTTTCTATCATTTTGTGTGAATTTTTTAACTCTAATTCTAATGCGTCTATTCTCTCTTTCAGTTTTTTAGTTTCATCCAAATCATTGTCGGATATATCGGGTAAACTGTTTCCTGATTCCTCTAACGATTTTGTAGGTGAATCGTCAGTTTGGTTAATCGAGTCAGATTTGGTGCGCGTGCGACGGAACGTGATATTATGTAAGAAATTCATTTTACCTTAGTTCTGGTATCCTTTGAACTGTCCGATACAGCTAACCAGAGTATTAAATTAACCTCTAGCTAAGATCAAACAAAAAGGGATGACAAACTCAAGATTCGATCCTAGGCACTCCGAGCTTCGTAGTGACTTTTTACGCACTGTGCTGCCAAATCATTAAGTGAGGCGACGAAATACACAACTGGTTGATTACAGTAGAAAAGTCGTTAGTAATTTGTTGGTGAGGTTGTTTCATTCTTTCCGAGACACCTCCACTTGAGAAATATTAATGACTTAATACAGCACTCAGGTATTTTACTGTTCACAGTCAATAACATTGTTGAATATCACCAGTTATCACCATAGTCACTGATATTTTAAGATTTTTACTTAACGGCACACTGTTTTGCACTGTTTTTGATCTTTTGAACTGTCTAAATCCATATCGTAACTAAAGAACTTTTATTTTACGTTTCCTTGGTTCGTAATCCATTTTATGCCTGGATAACACTCTCACACGTTTATTACACACCATACATGCCAACACAACTGTTTTTAAAGCTTAAATAGAGATAATATAATTTTAATAATTAATTAATTATGGAGCACTTTGTTTACGTGACACTGGCGCCACCGTTCGCTATTAGTTTCTGTATCATCTATGTATAGCTTGTTTGTTTATATTGATACTCTTAGGTAATATGTACGAGTATCTATTTAAATATCCCCTTAAGATTATGGTTTATTATTAATATTATTTTATTTATGTTACTTATTAAGTTTACGTATTTATGCACGTACTTGCCATTCTTATCATATATTTCCTCGACCTGTAGGTTGCCTGGTAGCGATCGCTATTAACGATAAGGCCGCCTAAATTGTGCATTGTTTTTATGTAATACTTAGCATTAAGTTTCTTTTGTAAATGGACAATAAAGAGTATTATCTATCTATCTACTAATATTTCAATTGACCAGCTAAAATATAAGCTACATGGGAATCATTTTTTTAACTCTCTATTTACCGTGAAAAGGTAAAGAGTTAGTTCTTAAGGAAATCAATTCGCTTGCAACCCAGTACAGTATCACTACCAGATGTTTACGCTAGCGATAGTCGCTAGCGTCTGTAGTAAAAAAATGAATATGATTTTGGTATAGCACCTCATAAAGAAAAGAAAAATGACATACGTCATGTTGAAGTAGCTATCTATGGTAGTTAACGTAACAGGGGAACTCTTACGGCTAAATGAAGAGCTTAGAGAATAATGCCATGTACGTCTTCCACTAGTTGCTAATTTAAATTTACGTTATCTTTCGCGTAAAAAAATGTATTGGGATTTGACATTGTCATGTCATGTCATGTGTCATCCTAATATATTTTTTTTACGGGAACGATTACGTAAATAAAAAAGATAAAAAAAAAAAATTACTAATTGTTAACTACAGTATTATAAATTTACAGTGGCAACTCGTGGTAGACGTACCTACTGGCCATAAGTATTTCTTTATGCGCCAGACTGCAACCACTTGTCATGGTCTCGAAGTAACGATAAATATTTTTGTGCTACGAAGTACTAGTAAAGGATTTAAGCCAGGGGTGTTTACCAGCACACCCAGACCCGAGCCAATTTAGAAAATAGCGTTTCCTGAATTGTCGCGACCAGGAATCAAACCTGGAACGCCACGGAAAATGAGGCCAGAAACCGTGCTACAGCACAATGCGCCAATCGTGTCGTCTTAAATGAATTGAAACAATGAAACAATTTAAACTTATGTGGTTTGCTAGTGTTTAAGATCCAGTATACCATTGGTTTTTTACTGCCCACAAATAAAATTGTACAATAAATAACATCTAAAGATAAGACCAGTAATGTACGTTAAGCAATTAAATGGCACACTTTATAATAAAGTTTAATGTTCATACTTCAGAAGCTTAAAGCCTGGTTTGCTTACGATAAGCTGAAATTATGTCCAATTTTCCGAATTTAAAGCATTTTTGTGGTTAATGTGAAATACAGAAACAGTTAAGGATAATAATTCGCTTAACTGGACCAGTGTCTCATAATACGTAATTACAATGAAGACTAGTGGTAATAATATAGAACTATGCTAATCACTTAAGGGCCTAATGGCAAAAAACAAAAAGCATTATGAATAAGAAAACTTTTTTACTTCAAGGAGATTTTTAACTGTGGGTTTGTACAAATGTAAATCCCACATGCCACCATGTAATTTTTTATGTTTCGATAATATAATATCATGTTCTCGTCCTAAGTATTTTTAGCACAACCACACTATGTCCAAAAGAGTAGGTTTAGTGTTTTGATATGTTGTTCTCAAGTGCTCCAGCATGCTCGGCTACTGTCACGGCTACAAACAGCCGTCATATCCTGCTGACATGATATTTCATACAATCATGATCTAAGGCATTGGCGCAAACGGAGCGTTCCAGAAGTCGCCTCCAAGCCACAAGGTATTTGTGGCTGCGTTTTGTGCCCTACGCACCGTTGGCCGCAGTCAACGGCTTCTTGTGGCGTGAGTTTGGACCTTAGTGACTAGTTAGGGTCAAAACTCACGCCACAAGAAGCCGTTTTTTTTATTCAGTACACAAAAAGACAATTCAATGAAAACACCTGGGATCTGTGTTATGCGCGTCCGGGGACATCGAGCGCGACGTCAGAGCCCGAATTTTCGCAGCTTGGGCCAAATGGCGTGAGGTGACTGGTGTCATTTGTGACCCCAAAGTGCCCATCAAGCTGAAGGGGCAGCTCTATAAAACCATCATTAGGCCTGTCCTTTTATATGGCAGTGAAACATGGCCGTTACTAGAGCGACACAAGCAGGAGCTGCGCGTCACGGAAATGAAGATGCTGCGGTGGATGTGTGGAGTCTCACGCAAAGATCGCGTGCGGAACACCCACATCCGCGGCAGCCTTCGTGTTGTACATCGCAGACAAGCTGCAGGAGTGCCGCCTTCGTTGGTATGGTCACGTCTCACGGAGACCGGCAAACTACGTGGGCAAGCAAATGTCTGGCCATGCCGCCCCCGCCAGGTACCGGCAGAAGAGGTCGATCCAAGAAGCGGTGGCTCGATGACGTTAAGGGTGACATGCGTGCCAACAAACTCACCACTGAGGATGCACAAGACCGCGTGCAAAGTGGGTCAAGAAAATAAGAAAGGCGGACCCTGGGACCCCACACGCCAGTGTGGGTTCACAACGGGGATAGACCGCACGGATGATGATGATGATGAAAGAAAACAATCAGGACTACAAAGTACAGGCGAGCTTTATTTTATAGATCGACTAATACAGCTTGGTCTGATCTGACCCCTTTTCGGTATAATAGGTAATAGGTATGGTGTGGCGAACGATATCGCTTATACGAGGTGCATTCAATAAGTACCTAGCCTCATCGCCAGAGGGCGCTGTAGTTTCAAAATAGTTTTACCACAGTGTAGCACATTCTTTTTTAATTCTTTTTTCAAATTTTCATTCCAATCCCTTCATTTGTTTTAATTTGACAACTTATGGAAGCGAACGTGTCGATCGGTTTTACAAAAATGGAAAAAGAGCAATATCGTTCGGTGATTCGATTCCTATTTTTGGAAGGGAAAACGCGCATCGAAATCAAAGAGCGCTTGCTGTGTACGGTAACTCTTCTCCATCGATGGCCACCGTCAAGAATTGGTTCAACGAGTTTGCACGTGGCCGTACGTCGGTTTTTGATGAACCACGTCCAGGTGCACCGAAAACAGCTGCTACGGAGGAAAACATTTAAAAAATCCATGATCTCGTATTGGCAGATCGCCGATTGAAGGTTCGGGAGCTAGCTGAGACTGTAGCCATTTCAGAAGGAACAGTGCATCATATTCTTCACGAGGAACTCGGCATGAGAAAGCTGTCGGCGCGATGGGTGCCGCGTTTACTCACACCGGAAAACAAGCGCAACCGTGAGACCACATCGGAGACGTGTTTGGCGCTGTTTAAGCGGAATCCAGCGGAGTTTTTGCGTCGTTTTGTGACCGTCGATGAAACCTGGATCCACTGGTACACACCAGAGACCAAGGAGCAATCAAAGCAATGGATCCAGACCGGGGAACGTGCTCCAAAGAAGGCGAAAACTGTAAAATCGGCCGGAAAAGTTATGGCCACCGTTTTCTGGGATTCACAAGGTGTGATCTACATCGATTACCTCGAGAAGGGTAAAACAATTACAGGGCTTTACTATGCCGATTTATTGGGCCGATTCGACGCCGAATTAAAGAAAAAACGACCCCATCTGGCGAAGAAAAAAGTGCTGTTTCACCACGACAACGCACCGGTTCACACGTCTGCCGTTGCCATGGCCAAATTGGTCGAATTACGCTACGAATTGCTGCCCCATCCACCGTATTCTCCAGATTTGGCCCCTTGTGACTTCTTTCTGTTTCCTAATCTGAAAAAATCACTCGCCGGGAATAGATATGGATCAAATGAGCAGGTCATCGCCGCCACGGAGGCCTATTTTGCAGAGTTTGACAAAAACTATTTTTCGGACGGGTTAAAAAAGTTGGAGCATCGCTGGGCTAAGTGTATCGAACTAAAAGGAGACTATGTTGAAAAATAAATTGCCACTATTCCAAAATTTTCGTTTACTTTTTGTGTGCTAAGTATTTATTGAATGACCTATGAATACAATTATTAAGATAAAAAATACATGTTTTATATCAGTTAAAAAGTATTTTACTGTTAAATCCGCCCGACAACAAAAAGTATAATTATACACTTTTACGGCACACCTACTATTCCACTTTACATTTCTAATTCAACTTTTGAACTTATCTATTCCATGGACAAAGGGTTGAAAGCTGTTAATATTTTATAAGGGAAGTTTTATGGATCGTTCTGAATCACAACGTAAATTATGAAATAAATATGAGTATGTTTATGTATTTAGGAAAAATAAAATAAGACTTTCATAGATTTTATTGCGTTATGTACCTACTATTACAGACCTAGGTACATACCTAATTTGGGCATTAAATGAAATTACCACGTTTCCACAATGAAATGTAGGAGTATACGTTAGTGCCTATTCACACGAGGACGCGATTCGTATATTTTGACGAATCGACTTTTAAAATGCTTTATATTTTGCCGAATCGTGAAAAAAATGATTCCATATTTTTAGACGATGCGTCAATGACGTATCCCGTAGGGATTTCGTCCCGGGAGTCTCGAGTCTTAAAATCCCGGGAGTCTCGGGACTTTTATAACCGAGACCGAGACCGAGAGTTTGCTACAGAGTCTCGAAAATTTCGAGAACAAATATTTCGTCGTTTTGTGTAGAAATTTAAGTAATGAAATATTCTTAAAATCACAATGTAGTCCTTATTAGCCTATTTTATATTCAGAAAATCTGGAATAGATGTAAATTAGCGCCACTTAGGTATGAATGGGGTAACGGGATTAACAACAACCAGAACTGACGGCCAGGAACTTGAGAAAAGTATGGATCGATTAAAAAGACCTGAAAAGTACACTAGATCCGCTGGATTCCTTTATTCTAAAGGGAATACCACAGTTTCACACAGCCGTAGAATCAAGGCTATAATTATGCAAGCGAAACGAAACAAAGCCCATTGCCTTTTATCTGAAAATGTGAAAAGTGTTAAACAAAGTACCCAGAATTGCGGTTGTGATCTCAGATTGAAAAATACCTCTTTTAATTGAAGAATCATAGATGTACATGGTTCTCAAGCCTGGTAAACTACCGATTGAGATTCCGTCGGTCCGAGAATATAAGAGAATAACATAATACCTGACCACCAATTAGAATTTAGAGAGAGCCACCAGACGGTTGCACAAATCCACTGGGTGGTTTAAAAGATAGGGGATACTTTGAAAGGAAAGGAATACTGATCAGCTGTATTTCTAAATATTAAAAAGGTTATTAACAAAGTATGAAACAAGGGATTACTTTAAAAGCTAAAAATGCTTCTAAGAAGTATTAATTTAAACCTAACTGACATGAGAGAATATTCAAAGTGATGTTTGGATAAGCATAATTTAAATTATATGACATCAAAGCCTCTGCCCCTCAAGAATCAGTGCTTGGACCTGTGTTGCATCCTTTTATTTATACACTAGAGATTTACCAACTAGCAAGGATGTTATGATAGACTCCAAAGGCAAGCTGTATCTGTGGATGATAGAGCTTGCTTTTGGAGAGATTCCAATCCGAGCACGGCATCACAGAGACTGCAAAGGCAATTTAACAAGGTAAACAAATAGATAAATAAATGAAGCGCATAGTAATCAGCACAATTTACAATTACCTAAAAAGAGGACTGTTGCTCCCAACGAATTGTTCTATTAAATAATTAAATTAAATGCCTTGGGATGCATTTGGGCCGAATATAAACTTTTTAGAAATTACAGAAGAATTGAAAGAACAGAAGCAACCTCGTTGTTCAGAAACTTTTTTGAACTAACTTGCAGTGTACGGTTAGGTACATCATAAACCCATCTGGATACATAGTAATAATGACTCAGACCTGGAAATTCTAATTTTTTTTCTAAACATGGTTCTTTGTTTGAGTAATGCCACTTGGTTTTCAAGGGACAGAAAAACACGAGATCACCTCTATAGGAACTCGTTTAAAGATGAATCAAGATTTTTTAAATGTCGCAGCTAAAATTTGTTGCTTCAGCCGCAAAGTTCAAAAAGTCTGAAACGATCGCCTTTACTAAATCTCAAGAACCGGCCCTTAGGAAGATTTAGAATATGAAAGACTATTTCTCGTTAGTAAATACCTTAGAATTCCATCAAGCTATAATAATCTATCTAATTATGGCTTTTTATGCGGCCAATAATTCAAAAAGTCATGTTTATTAGAAAAAAATCTGAGTCTCGAATTTCCCAGGAGTTCCGGGACCAATTGAAAAGTTTCGAGACTGGTCCCGGAACCGAAAATGCTTTCGAGACCGAAATCCCTTATCCCGTGGGAATAAGCCCTTAGGTAGGTAAGAATGGTAGTAATATCGCTGTCAGTCTCTACATCTTTTAAATTTTCTGGGAAAATCTTCATTGATGCTTCGTCTAAGCCCCAGAAAGTCTACACCACAACCAGGCTAGGGCTTGCCCAATGCGGGTTGGTGATCAGTAACTCAGGACATGTTAACCCATAAATAATAATGTTCTTGTCCCTAACTTGACTTTAAATATAGTTTGATATGGTCTACTGAACTCTTCCAGTTCTTCAAGCTTCTCATTTATTGTGAATTGTTTCAGACTACCTGTGTTAAGAAAGCAATGCACATTTTGCTGAACCAGTCTTTGACTAAACTAAAGCCAGTGTACACTATACCATACATAGTAACCTAACCCAGACGGTGCCTGTTTGAAGAGCAAAGTCTGTAGTTAATCTCAGAAAGGAAATGAAACGTCCTATTTATTCGGATCGGCCGGTACTGATCGCTTTTTTCAAATAATGCTGGCAATTCTGTTATACCAAGGATTAACTAATCTAAACTAACATTTACGTCTCTTCTTTTCTCTTTGACTTATAACTTAAACAAAATCAAATAGAAATACATGTATTTATGTAGGTCGTTTATGTACAAAAAACTGGATGCGTTTTTTTATAGAGCCCGTCAAGATGACCTCACGCCACCTGATGGAAAGCAGTCATAAGGTCCAGATATGAGGATGACAAGCACAATAATGCAAAGCAATTACTGAGCTGCCCATACTTATCTTGAAGGCCTGCCCTGGCACCGGTTAGTGCAGTGTGCTGACCGAAATAGGTCAGAGTCACTTGGCGGGTTTTACGCAACTGCATGGTGGTAACATCAACCGGCCGACATAATATGTCTCCCGCCTGAAGAGCAGATGGTCTGCTGCAGGGCTCCCTTAGTCGCCTCTTACGACACCCATGAGAAGATGGGGCGTTGTAAAGTATTTTTTGTACACTACTTTTCAATCCTCTTTTATTAAGCACTATCATACTTTATTCATAAAAAGAGTTTTCTTAGACTGTATTAACAGTCTTACAAAACAGTTTTTCTCAATGAAAGTCTCGTAGTAATAAATGTACCATCACAAGATGCGCACTGTAATGTTCGGTTCTCCTATTTCCGGTACACAAAGAAAAAAAGGCACTAAACCTAGAATGCCATTTTGTTAACCAAAATATTGGTAATAGAATGCCAAAAAACTAGCATCAATTTCGAACGGTAAGTATGTTTTTTTTACTATTACTTTGATGATTTTAGCATTTTACAGTGCTTGTTTTCATATCTAAAGATAAAAAATCTGGATAAATTCGATTTCGAACCTTTGATACACCCTCTCGAGAGCATCAAGGTCCAAAATTAAACTTTTCTATCTATAGATGTTTTTTCACGACTGAAAATTCAGGTTACTGCGTGTTAGACGAACGAGAGAAGGCCACATGAACTGCTACCAATACCACAAATTAGACATGCGCGGCGCTCTGACAGATAGCCCGCTTAGAACAACACGCCATTTTTGACGCACGCACACAGAGACATGAGTTTACAAGCGAAGTCAGTGAGTTTCGGTGAGTCGGAAAGTCGCACTGTCGCGAGTGTTTTTGTTTTTTTCGAACTTGGTGCAATTTTTCACATGATGAATTTTGTTTTTGGCCGGTTCTGTCAAGTAGGTGAATCTTACTTACTTCATTTTAAAAATTCAGAGTGAATATAGTAGTAACCCTAGGCGGTTCAAGTTTTGGAAAAAGGTGCGAGCGGTCCTTCTGTAAACTCTTTGTTTTGTGCCAATACTCACAGCCGAATGTTTCCGGTGAGGGAGCACCTAATGAAAGGTAATGATTAGACGACACGATTGGCGTAGTGCGCTGTAGCACGGTTCCTCGCCTCGGTTTCTGTGGTGTGCCGGGTTTGATTCCCGGTCGGGTCAATTCAGGAAACGATCTTTTCATAAGCACGGGTCTGGGTGTGCTGGGAGACGCCTAAGGCTTAATTCATTGTCTGTTACCTCGTAACACGAGAAAATTTATCCCTACTTCGAGACCATGACAAGTGGTGTGTTGTCTGCCGCAAATGAAAAAGGTGATGATTTAACGTGCACTCATTATTAATAACAAACCAGAACCCATTCATCATATTAAAAATGTATCCGCATTCAATTAACCATATTTAATCAAATCAAATATTTTTTATTGCCAAGTAAACAGTTTTCCCGTTTCGCCGCGCTCCCCCCCCCCCCCCCAATGACTCATCGACAATCGCGCGTCACTGTTTTTAAAACTCTGTTGATAGGTTCCCGGCATATTTTTAAGGAACCCTTGGTTAAATAGTAATAATACTTAAATCATCAAAACATGATTAAGTTTAATAAAACGAATAACAGGCAAAATATCCTTTGTTGATTTTTGCCTATTTTCCGAAATCAACAACCATCAAATTAATTGTATTCGACCCTGGAGGCAGTAAGCATAAAGAAAACAATTTAAATCCTTCACATGGTATTCAAATGCCTATATTTGTAGAAACTTTTCCTACCTGTTTGTGAAAAGCTGGTATACCTATGTAACCAGTACAATCGTTTTTAGTAAATAAACTTTTAAATGGGCAAAGATTTGACCACAGTCTCACCTGCCTCCACAGAAGAGGTAATAGGTTGTACTTTGGTCATCTGACCACATTCAAAACTATTCCTCGTATTATTGAACAAGGTCTCTTTTGTCGATCACTAAAATACTGGCAACATGTGTAAAACTGTAAGACGTGATTGTTTGTGTATACAGGACGCGTTTTACCGGGTGTGCAAGACACGACTTGATTGTGACAATCGACACAAAGTTACGAATTGTTTGGGAACCCAATTCCATTTTCAAATGAAAGGCAATGTAGTGAAATGAGTTTCCATCACAAGGGTTTTTTTTATTTAAAATTTGCGTTTGCGTTTGGCCTCAGTCTCGCCTGGTGGTAAGCGATGACGAGGCCGATGGTGGTACACGCTTACCCAGAAAATGCCGATTCACTCTGGCCTTGAAGATACTAAGGTTGTAAGTATCCGGAAACACAGACGCAGGAATAGCGTTCCAATCCCTAGGCGGTGAGTACCAGAAAAGACGCAGCAAACCGTTGCGTACGGATTGTTGGAAAGTCAACTACATGGGGGTGTAAGAAACATTGCAACTTAGGATAACTTGGGAATCGGTCTCCCCTGTGGTACCTAAGAGCAGTAGAATACTGCCGAGGTATCCCTGCCTGTCGTAAAAAGCGACTAAAAGGGCCCTTGGGTTCGTGAAACGCTCGTAGGCCTGCGTGTGTTTCGATTTATGATCCTGAGGAAGATGGTAACGTGTGTCTTCGAACACAATCGTCTGTGTTAAGGTCACAGCACACCATCACAGCGCGACAACAGCACCGCTCCAACTAAGAAATTAACTTGCCATTCAAACTAGAACATTGAATTGTGTGGACTATAATACTATAGTCAACAATATACATTTTACAATGTCAATATGAAATAGCAGACGGCGAGCAGGCAGCGCGCGCCCTCCATTTTAATACGAGGCGATGACAGTTTGGAGCGGTGCCATTGCCGCGTTGTGATGGTGTGCTGTGACCTTTATCGTGCACTGCAGTTGAGCTTGCTCCTGCAGTTGGGCTTGCATTTTTTGACGCAAATGAAAAAACGGATTAGGATTGGGTGATTTTGTACCATTCTAGCTTTAACACCTTGATTATTTCTACTTATTTTATTAGAAATAAATTAATTTGATTCATTGAAAGAAGAGAGTGGATAGACCTTAATCAGGCCTGCAAAAAGCATTTTACCTTCTAGCCTATTTGACACATTTTGTAAAATTTTTGTCTAATGTTTGTAACCTGTGTATATTTTAAGTGTCAAAATAAATTTATTTCTATTCTATTCTATTTAGTTTCTCTAACGCCTTTCGATTTTGTTTTGAAAAGCCATTCACGTAGCGAGAAAAGTGAATTGCCCCGGCCCGGTACCTCCCACCACTACTCGGTAGGCATATTAAATGGTGCTTTAAAGTGATGAAATTAGGAAGGGAGGTCCAGCGCCTACATTGCAATAGAAAATAAAAAAGGATTATTGAATAAAAAGTTGTTTATTCTTGTATAGGGTGATCACCGCTAGTTCCGCGATGGATAGTCAGGAATTTGCTTTGACAACGTAAAGATTGTGCTTATTGAATGCTCTCCACCGGGATGTTGAGCAGATGATAAAGTTATCTGACTAACCAGTAGTAGTGGGTAGGGCCTTACTGTATAAAAACAAAAAATGTTATTCTAAAGCGGTACGTTCCTGAGTCGGTTTTTTAAAAAGTTAAAAAACCATCTATATAAATCATATTTTTTCCCATGTTTCTAACGTAGGTACGTCTTCTTCTGAATTCAAATAGCACAATACACGAACTATTAACAATACATTAATTAAAAGTGCAATTCTTGTATACACAGAGGACAGAGTCCCAAAATATTCTTTCAAAAATGAAAGTAACAACTACTTACGTATACGAGTAATGTAATAGATACTTAGATGCAATAAAAATTAAGAATTGAATTTTGAGCGTAATAGCTTTTGTCCGCGACTTTTTAGACGTGAAATTCAGTGATGTGAATTGAGGCAAATTTTATCTTAATGCTACCCTACACTCCCCAAGGAACCTACTTGTAAATGCCAAAGGAGATTGACCAAAATTGTATGGAGTTTGGCCCAAATGTCCACCACTAACGAGACCTAGGTAATATAATAGTCTACTCAATACTGAGTTATTATAACTAGGCCGAAAACAAAGATATGCTGTCAGTAAAAAGTTATGACTGAAAGAAAAGTCTTTTTTTTTACCTTTTTATTCGAAAAATATTTTTGATATCATTCTATCCATCGCATATTTTGAACTAACCTACGCATGTTATGTTATGCCGCTTGGTGTGCCGTTTCATCATATATTTGTTTGGGGTTAAACAAAAACATGCTGTCAGTAAAAAGTTATGACTGAATGAAAAGTCATGTTTTTTTCTTTTTTATGTTTTTATGCGAAAAATATTGTTGACATCATTCTATCCATCGCACATTTTAAACTAATCTACGCTTGTTATGCCATGCTTGGTATGCCGTGTGAGATTCTCGCTTTGATAAAGTTAAAAATGAACATTATTCATGTACATCAACAATAATGTTTTCTAGATTTAACAATATTTTTCATACAATAATAACTGTTTACTGACAGCATAGTTTCTTTTTGTCCCATACTGAAAGTTACCTTCTATTTATTGGACTATGAGTCTTTAAAGGTCTCGTTAGTGGTGGATATTTGGACCACTGTTTTTTATTCGCCTTTTAGCTTTCTACGCCCAGTAATTTCAGCTAGGCGTTGTCTGACAGTCACTTTGTGTCGAAATAATTTTATATATCATGCTAAATACGGTCTCGCACCGTTGGTACGAGTATTTATTCGCATTGTAGTGCACGTCTGGCTAGTAGTAAATTATTTAATTCAAATTTCATAAAAAAAAATCATCTTATATCTGGCACCTTACACCAAGATCATCTGATCCCAAACTAAGCAGAGCTTGTAGCTATGGGTGTCAGAGACTAATAAACATACTTAAATATTTCTAAATACATACTTAAATAGATAATAACACCCAGACACTTAACAAACACAAATGTTCGTCACATTAATGTAGGTCATGAGCGGCGATCGAACCCACGATTTCCAGTGCTAAAGGCATGATCACTGCCATTGCGCTAACAGGCCAGTCAAATGCAAAGTTCAATGCCTAGAATTTGATTACTAAGCGGAGCGAAACGTTCTTGGAGTACCCAAGAACGTTTTCATGACTTCCTCATATCCTATTAATCAATTTAACAAAATGTAATAAAAACGACAGCTATCAAATTTGCGGACATTATACACCCCCTGATTTTCTTTGGTTCACTAAGGCACTTATTGAGTAGTTGAAGTCATCAATCCCCTGAACAATGTACTCGTAAATGCGGTCGGAATAAATGACCGACAGCATTCAGGCACTGTGACAGTGGAGAGGTGCCCGTGGCTAAGTGACGGCAGCGGATCGGCATCGATCCGATGTCAAGCGACGCCAGTCAGGTCGGGTAATTGATGGGTGACCATCCCGACCGAAATTTAGTGACGTGTTTTTCGGGCATCTCCGTGCTTTGGAAGGCACGTTAAACAGTTGGTCCCGGCTGACGTCGCAAGGTATCAGTCGTAAAGCCTAGTCAGAGGCTAAAAAGGCGGCTTGATAACATCTGACGGTAAGGTTTATTACTGGCCTTACATTCACCTCTCCAACAATCCGCACTGAGCCTACGTGTCCATACACGGTATGGCTCATACCACCTCATAGTTGAGGTGAGGCCTGTGCCCAGCAGTGGGACGTATTTAAGGCTGTATTTGATTCAGGCACTCAGCCAATGAAGTCCACAAGTTAACAATCGATTAAAAATTATGAGTTAAAAACATATTTGCACCCTTTTCAGAATTATGAGAAAATCGCCGGTATGCTTTGTGAATCAACATACCCAGTATACAAAACTCTGCATTACTGACTGAGAGCTGATAGACAACATGCAGCCCAAACTCCTGGGCCTAGAAAGCTAATATTGAGCATGTTTTTTATTATTGACTAGGCAGTCATTTGACCACAATCGCACCTGGTGGTAAGTGATGATGTGGTCTATGATGGTACAGGTTGTATTTATCCGAAAAAAAAATGCGGGCAGCGAGGTCCACTCAAGTTGCCTTGAGGAGTGTATAGTGAAAAACTATTAAAATTGTAACTAAAACAATATGAATTTAGAAAGATAGGTAATCTTTCTGACTATATATTTATTTGTTCTAGCATCAAGTGAAAACTATGGATTTCAATGATACCTTTTACAATAAAACTATGAAAAAAAGATTGAAATAAAGGGCGCGTACTTCAAATACAGGGTACAGTGACAAAGTCGCTAGCCACAGCGAGTTATCTTTCAAATTTGTATGGTCGTGTTTTTGACTTGCATCAAAATTAAGCAGTATTGACAAAGGAACAAGGCATACCATATTTCAATCAACTCATAACCCCATTGCTTGTTGTGGTTGAAACCAGAGAGACAAACGACAAATTGGTTCCTTGCGTTTCCAACAGAGCAAATATTAAATTCGTATCATCGCGATAATTTCAAAGATGAGAGATTGAAATAGGATAAGGATGAAATCGGCGTTGAGTAATGCCATTTGAAACGCTAATAATATTCAAATTGAATAATCTAATACAATAAACATATTTCCTCTCTCTTTCTACTTATTGGTTGCACTAAGGACCAGCGCCACACTATGCTTTTAGGATCAAGCTGAATGAAACCAATTAGATACTCGTAGTACTTGATGTTTTACACCGCCCTTTAAAGGAGAGTGTAGTTTCAAATATCATTTTCTCGAAATAATCGTATCAAATTCTGCATTTATTCGATTTTCGCAGTAAGCAGACGATATAGTATTTTTCTTAAATAAAAGCTAGTACATGTTTTGTACGTCATTTTATTTTATAAAGAAAATACATTATTTTATGTGACAATGACAACTATAAATTGATTTTTTACTTGTGCTCAAATTATAAAAACAACGATTATAAAAATCATTTAAGCTTAAAATGTTCTAATTTGTGCCCAACTGCCATGAAAATATTTTCCACTGTGCATGGATTTCCTGCAAATAAATACAATATTACATTAAAAATAAATATAAAAGGGGGTTTACCTAGTTTCAGAGCCTTGTTACATAAACCTGGAAACTATTGAGTAACATTCCAGTTTCAATCATTTTATCGTTTACATAAATAACATAACAATATGTTCGTAATGTTTTATCTTGTCAGAAGACAAAAAATACGGATGTCTGGATGGCCACTTTTTCTTAATAAATTCAAGCTTCCTTTGTTATTATTTTGTTGCGGAACACTTGAAAAAATATTACTTGTGTCAATCGTTCAGCAATTTTCTAGAAAAATAACTTACTTATTATTTCTTACATGCCCACGAACCTACTTACCTATTGTTCAGACTTACTTATTTCTACCCACTGGTCCTCGTAGCCGGCGTCCAAGCGGGCAGCACTCACCGCTTCGCGCAACGCGTGGGTTATCACCACCGATAAACAAAATGCTGGTTCACCAGTGGCTGAAAAAAAAACTTTTAGTATGTTTTTATAGTTAAATTATAATTTTACAGAATGAATAAAATGTAAAACTGGATTATCATCTACTCTTATTACGAAACGAAACTTAATAATAAAACAAAATATATTCTTACATTTGATTAAAACTAATTTTCATTTATTTATTGTCCTCAAATATACTTTAGTGGTAAACTTTGAGCTTTTAACTAACTTTAAGAAACTTATCGAGACTGTTGGTTTATACTTCAAATGTTCAGATAACGTTCTGTTATTTATTTCACTAATTCGGTAAATACCTTTAGATTGAAGAACCCCGTAAGGATTCCTAGAATTCCTTCTAAAATAAATTCTGAAATCAGCTGGTATATCCTTAATTCCAGGAGGTTTGTAAGTCCATGTGCGGTCAGTAAGTACTTTGCCGTCTGCAGGATCGTAAATGTTATTTTCTGACGTAAAATAACCAAGGCCCATTACAAATGCTCCTTCAATCTATAAAAAAAATGTTAATAAGTTTCCTACCTTCATATTTACACGTGCATGAGTAACTTTGGTTAGTAACTGACGGTACTGTTCGAGTTTCATATGGCTGCAATAGTTGCTGCTTTTTGCCATAGACGTGAATATAAATAAATGCATAATACCTGTGCCACGTCAATTTCAGGGCTTAGACTTCTTCCAGTATCTTCAAGCAAATCTACTCTTTTGATATCATGATTCCCACTTAGAATATCCACTTCAACTTCCATAACAACAACTCCGTAAACATCATATGGTATAAGGTTATCACTTGCCGAATACATGTAAGAAGCTTGTAGATTGACCCCGGAGGTAAATGCCGCTGTGATTAGTTCTTCCCAAGTAGCTTTATTGAGTTTCTCTTTAATTGGTTTCAATCTTTCCATTATAATTTCACAAGCTTTCATAGTGGCAAACGAGACACATTCACTGCCGATGCTTGCACCAGTCGCCATTGAGTTTGGGGAAGTAAAACTAGAACTCGGTTTAACGCTTACTTTCTGTAATGGGATACCGAAAGCGTAAGCGCATACCTGTGCCACTTTTGTATTTATTCCTTGACCCATTTCAATAGCTCCGTGTGTTATTGAAACTGACCCATCAGCGTGATATATTGATACAATAGAATTGAATGGACTAATGTAAAACAAATCATAAGTCATTGGTATTAATTTAATAGCTCTTTTTCTCCATCGGTTATTAGAATTAAATTCGCTCACTTCTTTAAGTCTTTCGTCGTAGCTCGAATCTTGTTTTATTTGTTCTATCATTTCAGGAATAGGATTATCTTCTTTAATCATATTTATGGCTCTCACTTTAAGAGGATCTTTACCAATATTATATGCTATACGTTCCATTATATTTTCTATCATAGCTATACCCTCCGTGGAAGCTGAAAATAGGTTGAAAAACAAAAACAGTCATAAACAAAAAGAAGACTTTGGCAATTTTAATATTTGTTTAGATTTACTTGATTTATGAATATAAAGAGTATACTTACAGGGAGCCCTGCACCATGTATTCGAAGGTGTATCCGTCAAGACATTATTAGCTTCAATATACCACCGCTTGGGATCGTAACAATTTGTGAAATGAGTTACGGTAATTGGACTTATACTTTCATTTGATGAACAACCATTCTCCTGGTAAAACATGTTTTTTAAATATTGAATTTCACCTTCTTTATTTACTCCTACCTGCGAAGTGAAAAAGGAAACTTAGTCATAGTCATAAATATTTATTGCTTCATGTGGTTTAACAAGTTCTTACATCTAAAAAGTACACACATGACCCTGTTAGGGCACTGCAACTTTTTGTAATTTTCAAACGTTCTCAGCACCAACAGTGACAAAGCAACCTCTAGTTGCTCAACTTAAAAAAGTTAGGATAGCTGCTACAATATACATGAATAAATAATGTCGAATATATGCATTTGAATAATATGTTTTTGTTTTTTCGAAATACATTATTGTATATTATTTTTTTTACCTCAAAAGTGGAACATGTTGGCAATCGTTTGCCAATAATTTTTAGGCAAGTTTGCAAAGGTAATACAAATCTGCACGTTGTGCCTTGCAAATGAGTTACTAAAGCAGCCGCACATGCCACTTGGCAGGAACGAGTAATCTTCCCCCCATATGCACCTCCCACTCTTCTCACAATCACATTTACACTGCAATTAAAAAAACAGTCAACATTTTTACGGCTTATCAATTCATTCGATAATCATTAAATAGCGACAGTAGTATCACAAAAGAAAACTTACCTATTCACTGGTACTCTTAGACTTTGTGCTATTGCAACATTTGGTAAGTCAAGCCACTGAGACGATGTATAAACTTCCATTCCATCTTCAGTAGGTTTTGTAACACATGTTTGAGGCTCCATGTAAAAGTGATGCTGGGTTCCTAACTTATACTTTCCATACAAAACACATTTGACATCACTACCGATTTCAGTTGGTTCTACTGTTATGCTATTAGTAAGTCTTTGATCTTTTTCAGGAGATTTCATTACATCAGCTGTAGTAAGTAGCGGTTTATTCTTATTGATTGTAGAATACTTGATCTTTACTAATTTAGCAGAGTTATTCGCTGTCTTCTCTTTATCAGCAACTATAATAGCAGCTGGTTCTCCATAGTACTTTACTTTTGAAGAACAAAGAATCTCCTCGCTTTCAAGAATTAGTGGTACATTCAACGGTGTGAATGAATTTTCTCCGGGTAAATCCTTTGCAGTATAGCAGGCTAACACTCCAGGAATTTTCTAAAAGTAATATTATTTATCTCTAACGGAAACTGTATCAAGGGGGAAAAACATGCTTCGAAAGAAAATACACGTATTGGTTAAGTGTACTTACGAATGCTTCTTCAGTATCGAAACCACTTATAATACTGCCAGGCATAACGTCAGCCGTAACAAATGCTGCAAATACTTCTCCGATCTGCGTCGGTAAGTCGTTAGCAAAAGTTCCTTCACCCCCACACTGAATCAAAGCTTCTAACTTGGGCACTGGCTGGTTAAGGGGCCAAACAGTTTTATCAGTATCGAAAGATTGTACACCTTGCGACGTCTCCCGTTTAATAGTTTTTCCGCCAGATTTGAACTTTTTGTCTATTTTGTCATCGGGACTCAGATATAAAATAGCCTAAAAAATAATTATAAATGTAAAATAAATTGTAAGGTATATATCTTAGATATATCTGCATCGTTTCAATTGGTTCTTCATCATCATCATCATTTCAGCCGAACGACGCCCACTGCTGGGCATAGGCCTCCCCCAAGGATCTCCGCAACGATCGGTCCTGCGCTGTCCGCATCCAGCAGCTTCCCGCGACCTTAACCAGATCGTCGGTCCACCTTGTAGAGGGCCTGCCCACGGAACGTCGTCCGGTACGCGGTCGCCATTCGAGAACCTTTCCGCCCCAACGGCCATCGGTTCTCCGCGCTATGTGTCCCGCCCACTGCCACTTCAGCGATGCAATCCTTCGAGCGATGTCGGTTGTTTTTGTTCTCCTGCGGATCTCATCATTTCTGATTCGATCGAGCAGGGAAATACCAAGCATCGCTCTCTCCATTGCTCGCTGGGTGATCTTGAGCCTTCTTATGAGACCCATAGTAAGGGACCACGTCTCACTCCCATAGGTCATTACTGGCAACACACACTGGTCAAAGACTTTTGTCTTGAGACACTGAGGTATTTCGGACGCAAATATATGCCGGAGCTTCCCGAACGCTGCCCATCCGAGCTGAATTCGACGAGAGATCTCTTTCTCGAAGTTGGACTTACCTAGCTTATTGGTTCTTCAAAATGTCAGTATTAGTTCTTAGAGAAGGAAGTCCTACCAACCAACCAAACCACCAACTACCGGTCTATCTGAGAAGTATTCAATTTCATTGACTACCTGGCTCGTTGGATCTCGCCTTTAGCACTGGAGGTCGTTAGTTTAATCCCTACCCATGACAAACATTCGTGTGACGAACATTGTGTTTGTTGTGTGTCTGGGTGTTATTATCTATTTAAGAATATAATGAGAAGTATTTTAGTATGTTTATCAGTTTTTGACAGATATTCATATTAATTTATTTGCTTGTTACAGTTGCAACACAAAACAATACCACTGTTGTTATGCATTATCCTCAAAGAACTCGTCGATTGCATAGTATGCTTTTCCTATGAGGTAGATCATAAGTTGATTTGTGAAAGGTTTTAATTCTTTAACATTTTTTATATCACAAGGAATTTTATTATGAATTGTAGAGGACATCCAATGGTGACCTGATCTGATTGGTTAGTATGATTAGTGCTAGTACCCATAGTACTAGAAGTTTGAGGTCAAAGGAACTGTTTGATTTGGTCGAGTTTTTTTTTTCTTGTTTAAGTTTTTATTAAAAGATGATCAGGGGGCCTAGCCAAGAGCAACACGCTACGACGATTTCTACAATGGGAAGCGTTCAAATGTATGAGGATGACATAAGCGCCAGTGACAGCTCATGTCATCCCCATACATTTGAACGATTTCTATTGTAGAAATCGTCGTGGCGTGTTGCTCTTGGCTAGCCCCCCAGAACGTGATTAAATAATCAGTTCCTTGTCAATGAATTAAGCTGTTCAATTTGTTCAGTAGCCATGGATTTGTTCCCCAACACTAGTTTGACTCAACATAATTCTAAAATTGTTAAGTGTTTTTTTACATACCTTATAAAATAAAGTGACAGCTAACAATTTCCTATAGGCAGCAGAAGGTTCAGGTGGAGATTCTTCTGGAGTTATTTCTTCAAATAATGTTTTTAGAGCTAACTGTAGCGTATCATTTGTGTAGGGATCTTTATCAGCTAAAACTGCTTCTGTTTTCGAGGCATGAATAAAACTTGATGATATACCACCGAATACTACAGACGCTTTGTCGAGTAGATTTGAATTTTGTTTAAATTTAAACAAAAACCCTGCGTTTACTACAGCGTGAGCGTTTTGAGAACGAGGCATTATCTGCAAAGCAAATAACCCCTTTCATAATTATGTTATTTTCAATAACCATACGATAAAAAAATGAGTTATCAGAGTTATGGTTAGTACCTATGTGTTAAGTTTAAATTACCTTATAGGATTTGAATGAGCAGCAGTTAGATAGCGGAGGAAGCAAGATATTCACTATAATTTTACTGTCCATGTTGGTTTTCAAGAACTCCGTGAGTGATATGACTCTAGTTTTTTTAGGTGATTCAGCTTTATGAAACAAATTTACAATTAGTCAATGTGAAAAGGTGATGACAAATGTATCTTCACAAAAGAAAATCCATGTTCATTTATGTTAACTTCTGTCATACCTATAGTCATCATAGCTCCTACTGTTTCAAAAAGCAGGAATATATCGGACTGAAAGTCATTATTTGTATACTTTAAAAACAAATTTCCTCCCACTGTTCCAATCTGAAAATAAGATAAGAGAAAATCATTCGAAAATTCTCTGTTTTATTTCACAACAAACTTTGACGTCACCCCGCGTGCATTCTTATTAATTCAATCAGTTCAGACAATGCAATAGCATAGCATTTAAATAAATCTGGAATGACGACAAATATGTGCTAAAGCAAACATAGGTATTTGGTTAAACTCACGTTCCTAACCGGCATGTGAGCTACTAAATCCATGTGCTCATAAAATTCATTTAAATAAGAAAATTCTTCATTTGAAGTTGATATTTGCCGGAATAATTCCATTATTTCTGTCAGAGGCATTCCAGCTCCCAAAATTAGGTTAACGTCTATCGAATGACCTTTTAATTCAGCAACGTTAAAAATGTCTATCACGACTCCTGGATATTCAGTGACATGGTAAACGCCTGAAAATACGAATGAATTAAATTACAGTGACATGATTTATTTATAGTTATACAACAAAAATATATTGATTTTTGCACGAGCTATGGCCGCGCGTGTGTGCATCGTGATTTATTCCAAATTTAGGGGTAATCGCGTTACGTTATTAGGTCTAATCTACTGATAGTATTGTAAACAAAACTTTATATCGATTAGATAAAAATCATAGGTATTATTGACATTATTTTTTTACAGTAATCATGCTTTATTCAATTTATCCCAACAGTAATCATAAATAAGGCACTTGAAAAATTTGATAATACAAATTGGCACCTATTTTTTTCAATTACCTTGTCCTGTATTCCCAGCTATTAGCTTGTAATCTTTGGAATTGCCTATTGCTTGAAAAACATCCTCTAAGGAATAAGTTTTATACCATTTATGGGTGCCACAATCAATAACAATCATTTGGGTACTAGTTTTCTCCAAAACACACCAATCTTCTCCTGGTATAATATTTGAATGTTCTTTTCGGCAACTTTTACCCTGATGATAACACTTACTCCCGCAAGAAACACCGCAAGATTTAAAAAAACCTAAATCTTCAATGTCAGTCAACTTTTTCATAAGTGATTCGTCAACGTCTGTAGCGAAGGTTTTGAATGCATCGGCAATAGGCCTGTATCCTGTACATCTACAGATGTTGCCAGCGAACGAGTTTTCTACCTCAGCCATTGTAAGTTTTTTGTTTTTAGATTCATAAAGGCTGCAAAAAAGAAATCAGAAATTAATTTGCGTACTTGTGTCACAAGTCACACGAAGCATTAATAAAATAAGATGTGAAAGTACTTAGATATGTATCAATGGTCAAAGCATATACATAATAACATAAGATAAATATATGTACTTTTAACTTTACCGTACAAACTAGAAAAATTCAAATAGTAATATATTATTAGTAATCAGTAGATACGTAAGTACTTTTTAATTGTATAGAATCCACGAGAGCTACTGCCGACAAACTGTTTTGCGGTTTGGCAGATGTTGTAGTAGAGTACTGAATTGTGTTATAGGAACAAATACAAAAAAAACACTCGATGGTGGCCCCGCTGATGGACATGTCAACCTTTCTTACTGTAAGATCGCATTATTCAAATGAAAATGAAACCAAGTATAATGGCAATTATCTACCTGAACATGTTCATAATCCACCCCGGTGTGCAGTAGCCGCACTGAGTCCCGTTGAAATTTGCAAGTCTTGTTTGTATCTCGTGGTAGCCAATTGTTCTGTTACCAATACCTTCTACTGTAAGCACCTCCCATCCGTGGCAGGATAGTACTGATACAAGGCACTGTAAAATTTACAGTATTATTAAAAAACCTCAGCTAGGGAAATTTTCACTTATTTATAACATTCATTTAACTTTTTATTACAAAAAATATGTATACATTTGAATCAATATTTATATTACGAAAAATAACAATAAAATACACACATAATTACAATAAAAAAAATCTTCTAAATTGGGCCCTTCCAGCATTGACTCTGGGTCACTGGCATCGTTGGCGCACTGAAAAGCTAGCGTGGGAATGTTAAAAATTATACTCGTATTTTAGGTGGTGGATGTTAGTAGTAGTAATTAGCCTAAATACTGCCCTCCATTTAAAACCACCATTGAAATCAAATCATCGCTACACATGATGGGTATTGTCCTAACCTAATCACCACGCTCTTGCCAAAGGCGGGTTGGTGATTTCAAACCCAGGGTATGTTTCAAAAATCTGAAAACACACTTCGCCCGCCCTGGCAATTGAACCCGCGACCTTCGGGTTTCGGGCCGAGCTCTGAAACCACTCGGTCACGGAGGCGTAATATAAAAAAAAGATAAACTTACAGAATTGACAGAGAAAGTCTTGACTTCATAAGTTGGAGGCAACGAAGCGCGAACAGACACGATGCAGGCCCCACATCCTCCCTCGTGGCACATGGCCTTAGTGCCGCGGAGGTCAGCCACAGTGCGGATGTAGTCGTTTAGGGACACCTCTGGACCATAACGCCCGTCCACTGTTGAAGAATTGTTTGTGTTAGGTTATTTACGATGTGACCACGCAAGTTACCGTCCGCACCCACCAACAATTTCAAACGTATTTTGAACGACATCCACCGCTAGAAATTCGGATTCGCAATGTTAATTTTATATTACAACTAGCTTTCGCACGCGGCTTCGCCCGCGTGAACTTCATTTTTCTTTCCCGCTTTTCTGTTGAAATGTTTCCTGAATTTTCTTTGCTATAAACCTCACGGAGCCCGAGACCTTTCCAACGAATGCAAAACCGTGGAAATCGGTTCGTGCGTTCTGGAGTTATAGCGTCAGGAAGGAAAACCCGACTTATTTTTATATAATAGATAGGGTGGGTACAAAAAAGGAGTAAGTCAGTTCGATAATCAATACCTAAAAAAAGAGGGTAAGATTTTTTCTTTTTTGATCCTCTTTCAGATTTCAATTGTTTTTTGCAACTCATTATAATTCATACCTTAACTACAAGTGAAAATGCCAAAGTGTGCCAAATTACGTATCTACTGTTTGATCATTCTGAAAACTCTGCGGCGTATGCGCCATACTAAACAGTGAACAGCGTGGCAAGACGCATTAAACGAGAGATTGAATCTTAGTTTAAATCAAAAATTAATCTGAGGTTTGAAGTCTGTCTGTGGGTACACTGCTACTGAGATTTGCGTGTTCCTTTACTTGCGAAAAATTTAACGCTGTTATAGTCCGGGAACTTTGGGTTCACTTCTGCAAAAGTTCAACCAAGGTAAAAATTGGTATTCACTTACCTTATTGCTCTCCGAATATAGTGAGGAAAATCCCCGGAATTCGGTTGTACGCACAACTAGTGACAGCCCAAGAACGGTGAAAAAAAATTGCTTTTTTTCGGTCTTTACAAATATATTCGTTCCTGTTGGTCTTACGACTATAAAATATACTTATTAAAAAAGAGCGGAAGTTCTCTACAAAAAAGATAGGACAAAATTTATTGATAATGCTGAAAGATTTTATGTAATTTGGCATTGAATATAAATTTTGCATGGATATTTAATTGAATGTAATGATCGAAATCGAGGTTTCTGTGCGGTTTTTTCTACACATTTTCACATTTTTATAGATATTTGGGTATGAATAATAGTATATGCAAGCGTACAAAATTAACGATACTGTTTTATATTTTCTTATTATAATATTACAAAGATGTAAATAAAAGTCTACCGAAAAAAGTTAAGCCTGTCGGGTTAGGTCTAATCTTTTATTTTCGTGAACATTTAGGAATACATGATTAAAAAAAAAGAAGGTGGCTTAAGTAACTAATTTCTGACGACTTATTCTCTTTCAGTTTCTTCCTCCTCTTCTTTCTCGAATTGTTCTTGATTTTCCCACATTGTTCGGAATCATCAACAGAATCGGTTTCTGGGTCGTCGATATCCTTTGTCTCTTGTATTGAATCTTCGATTCGGCAAGCATTCAAGCAAGATATCCGACGACAATTGCCACAAACTGCTGAACATTGGAGGCCCAACTTTCGACAGCCGCCCAATGCGCCACTGCTTTTCGAACAATTACAAGAAATCATGTTTAAAAGACGCTCCGGAGCAGGAGGATGCGATGTTCTTAATGACCCTAATATGCCGTTTTTGAATACCCATCCCCATTCTTCAGCTGATTTCGTAACCAATACTGTACCTGATAGATAATAAACTCAAATTTACTGACTTGTTTCTGTCTTGTTTCATAAAGTACAGATAACAGTGTGCGTTCAAGTTATCTTGTGTAGCTGGAGCACCATACACAGCCAGAAAGATTAGAATTCCTTTCGAAGAAATTGATTCTCGAGAATATTTTCTTTCTGGTTGAAAATTTGTGCTGTAGCACGTAGGTCTCGACGTTTTGCGAATAGTTTTAGAGCTGCAGTTTTCCTTTTATGAAAAAGCGCAGACGTTGTGTCACATCCAGTGTAAGCGTGTAGCAGTAGAAGATTATCCCTGATTTCTTTGTCATCATTGAAACTTCGAGAAGAGTAAAGTTTTTCGCTAGACTTGTTCCTTGCCCGGTTTGAGGAAGAAGATTAGTTCATCAATCGGAGTGCGAGCAACCAAAATCACCACGAAATCCACGTTCCCGAAGTCTTTATTGACATTATCCGGGACATGTACCACGATTACAGTTCCATAGTTAGGACTGCGGTTGGTGACACGTTCACTATCACCGTTGGAGTACACCAAGGCTCCGTGCTTAGCCCGTTTCTGTTCAGCGTAATATTAGACGTTCTGTCAAACAGCATCCGAGACCACCACGAGCAACCACCCTGGTTACTCATGTATGCTGATGATTTTGCGCTAGCAGACTCGGACAGGGGACGGCTGGTACAACGGGTATTCACCCGTGGGAAAGTGGGAAGTGGGAAAATTCACTTGAAAACGGCGGTCTGAAACTGAATGTGGCGAAGACGGAGTACATGGTCTGCAACACTACCAATCCCCAGTCCGTCCGCATAGGCGTTGACAAGGTCGAGCGCTCGGACCGTGTCAAATACCTGGGATCTGTGTTAAGCGCGTCCGGGGACATCGACCGCGACGTCAGAGCCCGAATTTCCGCGGCTTGGGCCAAATAGCGTGAGGTGACTGGTGTCACTTTTGACCCTAAAATGCCGATCAAGCTGAAGGGGCAGGTCTATAAAACCATCATTAGGCCTGTCCTTTTATATGGCAGTGAAACATGGCCGTTACTAGAGCGACACAAGCAGCAGCTGCGCCTCACGGAAATGAAGATGCTGCGGTGGATGTGTGGAGTCTCATGCAAAGATCGCGTGCGTAACACCCACATCCGCGGCAGCCTTGGTGTTCGTGACATCGCAGACAAGCTGCAGAGTGCCGCCTCCGTTGGTATGGTCATGTCTCACGAAGATCGGCAAACTACGTGGGCAACAAATGTCTGGCCATGCCGCCCCCGCCAGGTACCGGTAGAAGATGTCGACCCAAGAAGCGGTGGCTCGACGTCGTTAAGGGTGACATGCGTGCCAACAGACTCACCACTGAGGATGCACAAGACCGTGCGAAGTGGGCCAAGAAAATAAGAGAGGCGAACCCTGGGACCCCACACAAAAGTGTAGGTTCACAACCGGGATAGACCGCACGGATGATGATGATATAGAACGATAGTCCCTGGAGCAGCCATCGCGTAAACGGATATGCCCATACAGAACGCAAGATGCAACGTCGCTCTAACTAGAAAACTCAATCTGATGTTTCACACCTATTTTCGGTAGCAATTACTACACACATCAAAAGTGTCTAGGGATCAAGCATTTTTATGCGGATTTCTTGAGATTGAGATGTGGCTTTGTAATAAATTTATGATTTCATAAATTTATATGGATCCTTTTTGATGCATTTCATAATTTGAAACAGGAACTGTCAATCAAATTCGAGTAAAAGATGAAAATCAGCTGTCAATATTTTCCCTGTAAAAACATACAACGCATTAAAGACATTATTAGTGCTACTGTTTCCCTACTACTGATTAAAACCAACGTTATTATGGAGCGGCGACGTCATTTAAGGAGGGAAGAAATGCTCAGAGCCGTGGGAATGATAGAAGCTGGTTCCCGGCAACGTACTGTGGCTTTAGCTCTGAATACAAGTCAGAGTGTTATCAGTCGACTTTGGACACGTTATCGAAGCACTGGTACCGTGGCTGAGCGCCATGGAGGACGGTATCGCTGCACCACACGGAGACAAGACCGATACATTCAAATCACAACTCGAAGAGCTCCAACAATAACCGCCATGATGTTAGCCGTGAGGCTTCATCACTATTCAGGGAACTTAATTAGCGACCAAACAGTCAGAAACCGCTTGCATGAAGTGAACCTTCATTCCCGAAGACCGCTAAGGGTACCACATATAGCAATGCACAATCGTAGGATTCGATATCAATGGGCTCTTGAACACAGAAACTGGGCAGAAGAACAATGGCGTTTCGTGTGCTTTTCTGATGAGTCTCGTTTTGGTATGAGACCGGATACAAGACGTATACGACACTGGAAAACCCCTGGACGCCAACAGCGATTAAAATCCTGCCAGGAAGTCCATCCTTATAGTGGTGGAACCATCATGGTATGGGCGGGTATTTGGATCGGCGGAAGAACTGAGTTGATTTGGATCAGAGGCAACCTCAACGCTCAAATTTATGCTGAGACGATTGTATCAGACGTCATCGTTCCTCTACAAGTGCAAATCGGTCCCTTATTTCAGTTAATGCATGATAATGCACGACCGCACACCGCAAGAGTTGTAAGACAGACTCTCGCCGCAGCTAACATCAATGTCCTGCCCTGGCCTGCTCAGTCGCCAGACTTGAACCCGATTGAACATGCATGGGATATGCTACAGAAAAGAGCTCTGCCGAATATGGAGGGTATCCAGTCGCAAGAAGACCTTTTTTTGTTGTTGCAACGAACATGGGCGGCCATTCCACAGCGTGATTTGGATGAACTCATTTTGAGTATGCCAAACCGATGTTCTTGTGTTGTTAGTGTTTGCGGTAGAAACACGGATTATTAATTGTTTAAGTTACCCAATAAAATTTTAAAGAAAACTGTTATTTCAGTCTTTTTTTCGAACTTTAATGTTAGTGGTTCAAATGTCAAAAATCCCTTTATTAGGAAAATGGCAAATTTCTTTATTAATGCAAAGGTGACTTGGTTTATCGTTACTGTAGACAAACGAAAACACTCTAATTGATGAATCCTTAAAGAAAATTTTAATTAATATCAATCAGGAGAAAAGTTATTGCAAAAATATATGTTGATCCCTAGACACTTTTGATGTGTGTAGTTCTATCAATAAATTCTAATCTATCTTTTTTGTAGAGAATTTTTTTTTTTTTTTTGTAAGTATACTTTATAGCCGTAAGACTGACAGAAAAAACCGAAACACAATTTTTTTTTTCACCGTTTTTGAGCTGTCACAATTTATGCGTTCAACTGAATACCGGGGATTTTTCACACCTCATTTGGAGAGCTGAAAGTGTACACCAATTTTCAGCTTGGTTGGACGTTTTCTGAAGATGAGCCCATTTTGTGTCTAAAGTTCCTGGACTATTTACATTACAACTATCAACTTCAGCGATTATGCGACAGATCACGACATTAGCTGAAGCAGTTTCAAAATACTTAGTTAAACTACAAAAGTCTTTTAATTAAATATTTTTTTGTTATAAGTTTCACATTCATTGCTTATCGATTTACCTCTGTCAGACCAAGAAAAACTTCTACTGATGCAATGAACTAAAAGATAACAGAAGCTAAATTGTTCTACGATTGCTAATGTAAAATGGATGAAGCGTTTTTACAGTCTATTTATCTTACCTTCGTGCGGTTTCCCATTTATTTTGAATTTTATCTTTGACATTTTATACCAGCCAGTTTCTGAAAAAATAAGATAATTAAGTTTAGTCCTAAGGAGAGGTACTCATTTTGAGTAAGTATGGGCAATTTGGTTAAAAAGCAGTATCTATAGTTCAAACTAAACATGTGTATTGCACATACAAGTACTCATATAAGAATTGAACCTTAGAATAATAACGTACAGAAGGATAGTCTTCATACAATCGCCTTGTCAGAAATGGAGCACCAATCCGATCCACACATGCGTGACTATTGCTTGCTTATGTGCGGCGCGCTTTGACAATGAACATTGCGGAGCTGTAATGAACACTGCAAAGCGGTCCGTTTGGAGCCAATTATGGTTCCAATTAAGTTGCTTCAAACAGTGCGCGCAGACTAGGTTTCTATAGTGTAAGTGTTATTATTCTAAGAATTGAAAACATTAAACAGGTAAATAAAACAATAAGAAAATATCTGACAGTAATTATTATGATTCAGAGAAGCTCAAAATATAGTAGGATGTGTTCAGTCCATAAACAGATAAATACAAAAAAGTCATCTTGTTTACAAGAACCCACTTTAATGAAGAACGATATTGATGAACACATTTCGGTTTTCAGCTAAATGGAACAAGTAAAAGCTATAAAACCAATATTAGTGCAGTCATTGAAGCATTATTGCTCCGAATTTTTTTACTGTGAACCGAATTGCATACAATTTTGGAATTAGGTTCATCTTACCCTTAACTTCAAAAGTGAAAATGATTTGAACTCCGCAACCACCCTAGGGGTGGTTGCCACCCCTTCTCGGGGGTGATTTTTTTTTGCAAAATAACCTCGGATATCGATAGAAGGCCTAATTTTAAGCAAAAAATCATCTCTAAAGTTTTTCAAAAAATCCAATACTTTTCAAGTTATTGGCAATTGAAAATTCGCAATTTTTTCACGTTTTTCATCGGTTTTTTGCAAATATCTCCAAAAATATACGTTTTATCGAAAATTTTACGAAGAACAAAATTGTAGCAGGTAAAACAATGAACAATTTCGTTTTTTACAAAGTATTCTAAGTGCAATATTCAGCTAGATATTAAAGATCAAAGCCGTTTTTTATTTTGTCTGAAATTTAATCGATGTGGTCAATGCCATTTAGCGGCGAGCAGATGCATTTTATGCATTCTAATACAAAAGGGTTTTGTAGTGCTTGAAATAAGCTTTAAAATGAGCACTATTAAAAGTCTTTTGCACGTAAAATAAGTGAGCTGTATTGCAAATAAGGGGAGCATCTAATGTTTTTTCTTTTAAATCAATGGGTTTCATAAGTGCCATTTTCACCAAAATTAAAATTAATCGTATTCCGCCTAGAATTAACTTTATTATGAAGAGTTTGATAGATAGTATCAGTTTGGCTGCTTCGGGACACATATTTTTCAAAAAAGTCAAGATTAAAAAAAAAAACAAATTTTTAAAAAACCCACTTTTTTTTCATAATATCTCAAAAATGACGACAGATACGTATAAAAGTGTACGAATTAAAAATTTAGGTATTTTTCTGACAAACAATTTGTTTTTTTTGTTTTTTCTGTCAAACTAAAATTGACGGAGATATGATTGTTTAAAGAGCGCGTGGCAGCGCAATCACAGCCTCTCTTAAGCCCTTTAACCCTTCACCGTTTTAGAAAAAGGTTTTTTACTATATATTGCAATAAAGGATGTTGTAGCTCTTTTAATTACCTTTACAATGATTTTTTATAAATTGTGATAGCATGAAAATTGAAGGAGTTATGGTCCAAAAACTTATCATATTTTTTTCTACTTAGTAACTGAAAATTTTTTTTTTTTCAAGGGGTTGAAAATGATTTTAATATGAGGTAATTATGTTAGAAAATACTTTACAATTTCACCACTTACTATTAGACATGTTTTCTAGCGATAAAATGGCTCAATGTCAATTTTTCCATTAAGGGGTTGTTTACACCCCTTAAAAATAATAGGCGGAGTTCAGATCATTTTCACTTTTGAAGTTAAGGGTAAGATGAGCCTAATTCCAAAATTTCATGCAAATCGGTTCACAGTTAAAAAATTCGGAGGTAAGACCGTATTTTTCGCTTCAATGACTGCACTATATATCTGGGTGAATAACCGGAAACATCATTAACTTTTATATCACAACGTCCTACGGTAATCTCGATTATTCTCAAAGTTTGAACAATAAGGACACAATGACTTTAATTTAAAGGTTAGTTATTGAGTAACAATAACATTATTAGTAAGTTTATTAGTTAAAAATACCTATTGTAAATAATATCATGAATAGAAAACTATATCCTACTAAAGATTTTGCCTGAAACATGACTCATTTTTCTGTTTTGTTAACCGCACTTTAAAAAAGGTTATAGCCTCTTAGATCAAATATGATTTGGAGCCATTCCTATATAATTATTTCCTGATCGCAAAAACCTTGTTAAAACAACCACGTAGAACATTCTAATAAAATAACCAGGTGTCAAACTCCAGTAAATTATGTCATGAAAATAAACGTTGGACGAGTGCAAGATTATTTCAAACAGTACTGGTTTCTGATTATTGTTTAATCAACTGTGTTTTTTTAAAATGTAAAACAAACGAGATTATAGTGCAATCCTGAGGTCAGGTGTATATTTGTGCTTCTTAGATTACCTGACAGAGACTTTTCCCGTTTCATCTCGTTAACACTTATAATCTCCCTTGTTTCTCATACCTTATATGCTGTCAAATTTAGCGACAAAGTTACAAAAGAGTGCGTCAGTCTATTAAAGTATTACATTACTATTATTTATATTTGAGTGAATACATACCCCAATTTATAAAAATATATGAAGTAGGCAACTAACACAAAAATACCTTATAACTATTTTTACGGTCTAACTTAAGAAACCTACGCTTTCAAAGGCTTAAGTTATTTATTTTATCGGAAACTTACAACTTATTTGCTATCATTATTACCTTGATTGTATTTATAGTTTTATAGTATTATTTTATATTTTAGTTGTATTCTAAAACAAAATCTGTAGGTACTTGAGTATAGATCTGAGTGACGTTTTTGTATGAACTGACGTTTTGAAATCCCTACTCAAGTACAGATCAGTGCTTGAGTACGATTCTAGAATACGGACCTTAGTGTCCAAAGTTCTATTTCAAGTCTAGTTTTTTTTGAACCTTTCACACAACGCTCACCACAAAGCCGCGTAAATCCGACTAACGAAATAACATCAACTTCAACTGTGTCCCAATCAGAGCTTATTATTTTCGTAATTCACTTTAATTCAGGATTTGACAAATTGTCGACCCACTCGTTATATATAATGATCTAGCGCGAATAATGATACCTTCCGGCCACGTACGCGAATTAAATTAAACGAAGGAGAATAGGAAGCAAAAAATACCTGGGTGACCAAATTTTGCAAAAGTGGCACAAATTATGTACACATTGAGATGTTGTAAGTTTTGTAGTTACTAGTTTTTATCCAAAAATCATCTGTCTTCTTTTCAATTTGTCATACATATTTATTAATTTACATTTAACAGAATGAAAATACTTTGGGATCGAATGTGTGTTATTTCAGATCAAAATGCTAATTTTAGCCAAACAAAATTGAGTCTGAGTTAGATATTATAAATAAATACTGCGTTGCTCTGTGAGAATTGCCTCGTGTTTACCTTTTACATCGACGTAAACAAAACACTCGCAAATTGAAAACAAACACTTAAATTGATTGTTAATCGGTCAAAAACAACCATCACTTTTTTGATTTAGATATAAATAAAATTGTATCGAATTACATTTTATACATTACGTCGCTTGTATTACGTTGGCCGCCTGATGTGAGCGGTTGCCGAGGTCTCAAAAGACGGTAGAGATTGTCTAATTTTAAATTTTGCGCCTCATTTTTTTTTCATCGAGTGTACTTTTGCGAGCAAATGACGCGTGCTCCAAGGTTTGAGTCCCAACTGGCTGCTATCCGACCAATTACAGTGGTATGTTTCGTTGTACTACCACCATACCTTATTGTATATGAGTCGCAAAAACCTTGTTAAAATAACCATATAACATTAAACCGAATCTTAATAAAATTGCTAGGTGTCAAACTCCACTAACTACTTAAATTATGTCAAGAAAATAAACGTTGGACGAGTGTAGAATTTTTTTGAGTAGTGGGGCAAGATTAGTTCAAACAGTACTAGTTTCTGATTATTGTTTAATCAACTGTGTTTTTTTTTTATATGTAAAACAAACGAGATTAAAGTGTAATCCTGAGGTCACGTGTATTTTTGTAATTCTTAGATTACCAGTTCCTGTGACAGAAACTTTCCCCGTTTCATATTGTTAATACTTATAATCTCTCTTGTTTCTCTTATCTTTTATGCTGTCGAATTTAGCGACAAAGTTAATCAAGAGTGCGTCAGTGTATTAATAGTACTTTATGATATAAGAGCGGTAAGTTGATAATTACAGCCGAGGCGATATTGCTAGCCCGTGCCGTAGGCGGGGGCTACAAGAAAGCAGAGGCTGTAATTATCAAAGCGCACGTATGTCATACGACGTTTTATATCATATTTGCGAGGAAATAAATAAAACTCGCACTTTCTTAAACGAATAAATCTTTAGTCACTTGTAATAGCAGTTATAAAAATGTTTACTCGGTCGCAAAATAGCGATGCGCGCGCATCAGCGCTTTCTTTAACCCAAAGGCATAAAAACAGCCAGTATTGCTAATAAATAAAATAAATAAATAAATATCTGGGACAATTCACACCAAGATCATCTGACCATATTGGCGTCAGAGACTGATAAACATACTTAAATATTTCTAAATACATACTTAAATAGATAATATTAAAGTAAATTAATATTTTTCTGTTTTTGTTACAGATAAATGGTTGTAATTTACTGTCAAAATTATTTAAATTAAAGAATTTCATGTTTATTTATTATATTTTATCTCCCAAAGTTAATTTTATTCATAAAATGTTGACCTCTTTTCTGACATAAAAACTCTTTGCTAAGATTTAAAAAAGTACCGTTCGTTTTAGACGGAGCATCTTGATAAACCGTGCGTTTTACATTACCATAACGCACAAGTGCGTAATGAGATAAAATACGATATTGAAATTGGTGAAATAAGTCTACGAGCAAGTATGTGTTTATTATGTATGAGATTTATATTCAAGTGAATAAATTCCTTCCCTGTGCTACCACCATACCTTATACATAGTAATGTGACATGCAATAAATAATTTGAATTTAGAACTTTATTGCGTCTAAATTTAAAATGTATATTCATGCATGAATGCGGTGAAGGCGCCCGTGATCAGCTTTGTCAAGCTCTCACACCACTGGCATCACTCACACGTTGCCAAATCTTTTCAAACTCCTCTTGAAGAACTCTCTATTCTATAGCTCATTAGGAACACCTCCGCAAGGAGCTCATCCTACTCGGAAGCATCTTTGAAACTGTTAAGGACCATGGTGGATCTAGTTTGAAGATTAAATCCCTTGCGTTGCCAAGCAGCTCCGTAATGAATTTTTTTTGCAATATTTTCCCTAACCAAAGGGTACGATTCAAATTACAATCAGGGGGCTGATTCAAAACATTATACCTAAGACGGAAAAGAAGGTTAAATTGGTGCTGAAAATTGGACTTACCTACTGTTTTTGCAAAATGAGGCTACAAGAATCCTAGGCAACCAGATGTTTATTTATTTAAAATTCTAACTTATTCGATTACACCAAATTAACAACTGCAATAAACCAAACCAAACTAACGTCTATGAAGCTCAGCTAATGAGCGTAGTCAGTTGTAACTCCATGTAACTGAGCGCGATGATAACGTACCAGCCGCAGAGTGACCGTACGAGGGGCATGCCAAAAGAAGTTAGATACTCTTTACTCATTCGATTGACACTGGCAAGTTATACACCATCTTGAAGGCTGGTTGTTTATTGATATATGTATTTGAAAATAGAACACATATGTTTTTTATTTTTATTCGAATGAGCATAATTTTTCCGTGAATTTGGCGGGAATTAGCTTGCAATAGAATAAAGCTCAGTCGACGTGATTTTCGCGCTCTGATTTATTATGACTATAAAAAAGGTTTAAAGCCTCAAGAATGTTTAGAACTTTTGGCTACTACTTTTGGCGAGTCTGCTTGTTCACGAGCAACAGTATTTAATTGGTTTGCTGAATTTAAAAGAGGACGGGGATGTCTCGAAGATGAAGCGAAGTCAGGTCGGCCACCAACCGCGGTCACACAGTAAAACGTTCGTGCAGTCGAAAAACTTATTCGTGAAAACCGACGAATTACGTATGTAGAGACGGAACGAGAACTGGGAATTGAATCAGCGGCAATGCAAACCATAATTCACGACCACCTTTTTCTCCCTAAACGTTGTTCGAGATGGGTGCCGCACAAACTTACCGATGAGCAGAAAGACCGTCGGGTGGATTGGTGCCTATTCATGATAGATAAATTCGACGGTAGCATAATAAATTAGTTACAGTAGATATATACAGGGTGTCCAGGAAATAGTACGACATACTACATAGCTGGGATTAATACCTGCCAAAATAACTAAATATATGTTCAGCGAAATTTTGCGGTTTTAAAGTTATACTAAATTTCCCGAAATATCGAATAATCTCTACCTTTCAACAGATTTTTTAGCATATCTCAATGAAAAATTGCTTTTCCAGTATTTTTTTTACATCAAATTAATTGTGAATAGGTAGGTAATCTACATAATGACAAGTCTTTTTTTATCAAAAACAAGAATGTTTTCAAGAATAAAAAAAGTTTGTTGAAATTTTCGCACAATGATTTTCTTATCACTTAACTTTAACTTATCACTTAACTAGTGGTGAAAAAAAAATGTAAATGTGAGCTTCGTACAACATGCTTCAAAAAATGTTTGTTTAATGGTGATTCTGACAAGATACAACACTAGTGCGTTTTTATAAAAAAATAAGAAAAAAATGGTTTTCCAGTCCCAGGGGAGCTGATTTTGTTGAAAATGTAACTTACGTAATTATGACAAAAACCATTATGAGAGTAACTAATAGCTGCTTATTTATGCAAATTATATTAAAACAAGTTGTGCCAAGTAAAATGCGACAGCAAAATGCAAAAATTGTCTGTAATTCAAACCCCGAGGGATAAGGTGATAGTAAAAAAAAACAAAGGGCTTAAGTTTTATATGAGATTTTTCGATATTTCGGGAAATTTAGTATAACTTTAGAACCGTAGAATTTCGCTGAACATATATTTTGGTAGGTATTGATTTCAGCTATCACCCTATGCAGCATGTCGTACTATTTAATGAACACCCTATATATTTGTAAACTTTCCTATATGGCATTGATCTGTTTTGATGTTTTAGATCTTACATCGCTCTTAAAGGAGCATGTAGTTTCAAATGGCATTTTCTCAAAATATCAAAATCTGCACTTATTCGATTTCCGCAATAAGCAGACGTTAAGGAAACAAGTATTGTTAAATAATGAAAATGAAAGTAATAAAAACTCTTTCGTCTACATACACTATTTACACTAATATTTTATAGCGGAAATATTTTTTTGTTTGTTTTTAAGCGGGTGAGGTTAGATCTATGAGTATTGAGTAAGGTATCTTTACGTACCTATTGGACGCAATCGATACTGCATTAAGGTAAAGCTGGTACCTGCTGTACACGGCAGCCAAAGTCCAAGCCAAAAGCTAGTATTATAATAAATTAAAACATGCTTTGACAGAAAAAAACATTTTTTTCTATTATTTATAAAGTGTACTTAAATTTAAGTACTGACTACTGACATCTACTTATATCGAAAGAGGTAGCCCTAGCAATATATGCCATAGCGATATGACAGCACGCATTTACAAATTAATGAGAAAACTGCCAATTTTCTATGGTGTGTTACGTAGGTGACTATTACTTAACTGTGGACGCCCGCCCCATCTCGGGGACATAGGACATTTAAGTCAAGTAAGTCAAGTAACTAATAAGTAATCTGTGACGTGTGAATATTTCGAGTGATTTAAGTGTACTTACCGATAGTCGAATATCTAAGTTTTGATAACGACCGATAGCAAAACTATCGATTTTGTTGTTTATGTTCATATCAAAGTGGTTAATCCTAATATTCGCGATGACCATAAAGGTGCTTTTAGTGATAAGTATTATTGAGAGTGTGCGCTGATGGCGGATTGGCAACGTCGCACTTTTGGAAGATTTTTTTTTTCATTCCTCTTTTTGACTATAATTGTGATTATAACTATTTTTTTTATCACAGGGCCTCATTCTTACGGGGAAGAGCCTCCATACGTGCTTTTCAAGTCGAGAAGGCCCTTTTAGTTGCCTCTTACGACCGGCAGGGCCACTTCTTCAGTACGTAGTATGCATAGATTGGTAATTTATGGTAGTATACTACTCCCTTAAGTTAATTTACTTTAGAACTTAATTTTGTCCAATAATGAAATAAATATAATAATTGATAAATTAATTGATTCTTATAATCTTTCGAGTACACAGACAGCAGAATAAATTTTCTGCGCTGTAAAAAGTTTTTTTTTACTGATGATGTCAGCAATTATTGCCTGAACTGTAATCGTTACATAGATTTTTCCTCTGAAGTTTTTGTTTGTTTTTCCAATGAAGATATTTATTTACTATTTTATAAATAAAAGTAAGTAGCTGGTGGGTAAGAAATAATCTTACCTGTATAATTGATATAATCTTCTTGAAAAATAGTAACTACGGTAAGGTACTTGAGGAAATGGTTAAAAACAGAAGTGAAGAATAATTTATATAGCCTTTACGATTTATCACAAATTGCGTGTTACATACATTGTGTGAGAACAAATTACCTTTAAGGCTTGAATTCACTTAGCAGAATATTTACATTCTAGGGAGAATTCTTCAAAAAAAAATTGGTAAAACTGAATCTCATATTTTTCTACTTATAAGAGTGACATTTTTTTCCTGATGGGATCTAGTGAAATAAAAAAAGTTTCTTACATGGTATCAATTTCAAACCATTATTCATAGCATTCGGAGACATAATCAGCCACACATCTGTTGTAGGTATACGTATGTAGCCGTTGTACTGTAGGTACTCTTTTGCCTGTGACGTCATTATCTTGCGACAGTGTGTAGGTACGAAGCGTTTTAGGCAAGTCCAAAAATATGATTTTAAAAATTGTTATCTGTCGGGGAGTTTTCGTGTTTTCAAAATAATTATTATACCAATGTTTCTATTATTGAGATGCCTTTCGATAACACCTCAAAAAAATGTCAACTACCCTATTATGCACTGAGCCCTCAGTTCGGAACACCTGGAATATGTGGGACTTGGAACTTCTGGGGAACCAAGACTCCTAATCTACTAAAACGGAAAGGAACCGGGATCCCCGAAACTCGACGCTAAGCAGGAGCCTCCGGCGCCCTAGGCCTCCTAGCAGCAAGCTTCAGGAGGATCGAGCTCGACTCCAGTGCACGATAACACAGACCATTGTGTCCAAAAACACGCTTCCCGTAAGTATTCCTCGGAATCGTATACACACCAAAACACACGCGGGCCGTAATACTCGTAGTTGGTACGAAAAAAACGTAAAACGTACTCGTTTGATAACCAAATTCTTTCCTCAATGTGTAAGGTCTTCCTGCCTTAGCCTTTCCGACATATGGCCGATTCTCCAAGTAAGGCCCTGACCACAGACCAGTGCTCACTGCTTATCAGGGTACTGATTACAAGCCCTTAGAACAGTCCAGTATCATTACTTTTTTACATTTTCGTTTTATGAGCTGCTAAAAATAACCTTAGTTTCACACTGTTTTACTTTGGCAGTATTGCTGACATCGCCCATACAAAACAGATGAATTTGGTACTATGAACCGCTAAAGCAATAATATTTCGTGACGTCATCTTTAAAAAACTATATAACACTGTCAAATCTAAATAAAATGATAATCTGATTGTATAATTATTTTTATGTTTGTTTGTATTTAAAATGTATAACGTATTTAATTAATCGATTTATTGACATGGCAACTGCAAATCAATATTTTAATGACATACATACTGTGATTTATTTGTTCTGCTTTATTATTGTATGGTGAGTTTCATAAAGCATTGTCAATTAGCATGTTTTGTACCAGTCTTTGCATGACAATAAGTCAACACGAGGACTTAAATAAAACTTCCATCCATGTATCACCATGTTATAGCAAATAAATAATTATCTTATCTTATCTTAAATCAAGATTTTTGTTGCTATGGCAATAACGATTTTGTTTTGACAATCTTCAAAGCGGCGCATACACACTGTTTACTTTTATTACAATTTATTTGTATTATAAAGTTCAACGTATTTGTTTGCTGTTGCATCTAATAATAAAGTAGGTAAATACGTAAAAACCATGCATACATAAGTTCGTTTGAAAATGTGTTGATTTTTCAAGTAAATGAATAAATATTATCTACTTTTTCTTATGTTTTTAATTTTTACAACTTAAAAGAAACGCAAGAAACTCTACTTACGAATAGAATCGGAAGCTGGCTTGCTTTTACGTTTTAAAAAAATGTGTTTATCTTAGGTTTTAATATCAGCAAAAAAATCACCAGTGTGGCCAAACCTCTTTCCCAGTGACAATGACGACCTCATGTGTCAGGCGCGCGAATCTCATGTTATAATTATTTGGTAGGTAATAAGACCTCCACTTGATTGTCAAATTGTATTCCTCCTAAGGGAGGGGAAAGAACGACTGATTATTTTCTCTAATATTTCTTTATTATGTGCATACTGCTACCAAGCTATGACAAAGATTAAAAAATTCAACGTCAAGCAGCAGACCATGTCAGTCTGTTTGTTGTTATTTTTTTTTATTTGGATAATGACAGTCTTGGCTGCTTTATGAATATTTTTATGCTTCCTTTATTTATAAATAAATTATACATGAGCAAAGAAAAATGTGACGACAGCAGAAAATCACTAACTTCCGGCTAGACAGAACAATAATGTTTTCCCATAATTCAGCATGATAGCAAAAAAAAAATTAAGGACTCTATTGAGATGTGGGATTTGTGGAGACTGCTTTGTGTGCCGTGTACGGAATTTTACACAAATTTGTCCAAACACACATAACACACAGCTTCTATCGTCTGCAGTTCATAGTCTGCAACGCATTTCCTAACTTTCTTCAGTGGCTAAGGAGGTCTGGTTTAAGGAGACTATCCAATTTTTAGTGGCACAGGGGAAGGTTGAAAGCACCAGAGCGCACGGAAGATCACTGATGCGATAGACTAACCAAATTGCAGCTGTAGCTTACATTAATAAATAAGGAGAGCAGATGTCAGAAAAGAATGGAGTTAAGTGGATGATCACGAGCGCTATTTTCAAAGTGCTTTAAGAAGAAATAGAGCCGTGATTTGTCTGTTAATAATGGCTGCAGAATGAAGAAAGAACCCTAACTCTAACGAATATGCATCGGTAAGCCGTGTACGCACGTACGAACACGAACAAAGCGAACACAAACATCAATCATGAACATTTGGTTTGTTCGTATGGACAGCATATTCAAAGACGAACGCGAACATAGTTCGAATCGAGTTCGCGCACAACAGTCGCGAACTCTATCTTTATAGCCATGGCGGCGCAGGTGGTGGTGGTTGTTACGTAACATTTTTTAAAGCTATAGAACACTGTCCATACAGATCTTACAACGTTAACGTACTTACGTTAACTAAAACCTACCGCGTAAATTGTACATTAAGATTGAAGTCTATTACTTATTTGTAACTAGTTTGTTTGATGTGCAATAAAGAGTTTCTTATCTTACGTTAGTTGTACGCACCTGCGAAACAAGTTGTTGCGTATCATGCAACGCAACAAATTTGTTCGTTCGTGAAACATTTAAAATTTTCAAAATATAAATCACAGAAGAGAAATCAGTAGCAGGTGACCGCTAACTCTCTGTAGTTATGGTAACGGCAGCGTGCTACCTTAAAATAAGAGGTGATAGGTATAGGCTGGTATAGGTATAGGCTGCAAAATCTTTTAATAAATAAACAATTTAGTAATTATTTTTAAAATTGAATAGTTTTATTTAACACATATACATTACAAGAAGACGTGTTTTTAAAACCCACTTTTCTTACTATTTAAATATTGAATTAAATGAAATGCAGCAGACTGAGTGTTTAATATTATGAATTTAGACCTCATGTCTATTAATTCTCTCCTTATCAAAACACCTTATTCACAAAATTTTTTCTTATTTTTACAGTAACACTTGTCAACATGCTCTTTTGCAGAAAATAATGTTGATCTCCAAGCCATAGCTCTCTTTCATTGATTCTATGAGCTCATCCAAATCAAACTTATTTGTTTACGTACATCCGTGACTTGACTATGGGCCTACCTGGCGTTGACTCTCTAATACAGTCCCCTAGAACCTCATGAATTAATTACAATACGCATCAAATGTTTCCTGTAACTATACAAATAGTTTATCAAAAACTCATAGGAATGCCTGAACTTGTAGCTGAAGAGTCCCGCAACCGACCCCAGCCGGCTCGACTTTATCATTTGCCATTATATTTATTTACGCATAAATACGGATACGAACGAACTAACTCCAATTTAACAACGGCAAGTCTACTAAGATGTTTGTGCAGCAGAGGGCACGACCATACGTCATTTCTATATATATCTCTCTCACAGCGGACTGACTGCACTCGATTCTAATTAACTATTTTACTTGTATTTTCTCTTTTCTCTCTTCATTATTAGATCATTAAGAAGTATCTTAATTTATCTCTTTAACTTCTTCTAACCTTATGTAAACCTACGGCTTCATAACAAACCATATTTTTTTAAAGCTTATGAAAATGGTTTGATTTGAAAAAGCATAACTGTTAATATAATTCAAATTGGTTGTTATTTTATAATTTTATCCCTACCTTAAGAGGGAGAAGCATTTGTACCTACTTCAATATAAATTTAGACTACTAAATTTTATTATTATTTTCTCGGTTGTCATGACAACCATACATGAATCGTAATTGCAACTTATCGGTCGTAACTGTGCCCGAATCTGATAGTGCAGTCATTGAAGCGAAAAATACGGTCTTACCTCCGAATTTTTTAACTGTGAACCGATTTGCATGAAATTTTGGAATTAGGCTCATCTTACCCTTAACTTCAAAAGTGAAAATGATCTGAACTCCGCCTATTATTTTTAAGGGGTGTAAACAACCCCTTAATGGAAAAATTGACATTAAGCCATTTTATCGCTAGAAAACATGTCTAATAGTAAGTGGTGAAATTGTAAAGTATTTTCTAACATAATTACCTCATATTAAAATCATTTTCAACCCCTTTAAAAAAAAAAAATCAGTTAATAAGTAGAAAAAAATATGATAAGTTTTTGGACCATAACTCCTTCAATTTTCATGCTATCACAATTTATAAAAAACCATTGTAAAGGTAATTAAGAGAGCTACAACATCCTTTATTGCAATATATAGTAAAAAACCTTTTTCTAAAACGGTGAAGGGTTAAAGGGCTTAAGAGAGGCTGTGATTGCGCTGCCACGCGCTCTTTAAACAATCATATCTCCGTCAATTTTTGTTTGACAGAAAAAACAAAAAAACCAAATTGTTTGTCAGAAAAATACCTAAATTTTTAATCCAAACACTTTTATACGTATTTGTCGTCATTTTTGAGATATTATGAAAAAAAAGTGGGTTTTTTAAAATTTTTTTTTTTTTTTTTTGCGTGAAATTTTTGAAAAATATGTATCCTGAAGCAGCCAAACTGATACTATCTATCAAACTCTTCATAATAAAGTTAATTCTAGGCGGAATACGATTAATTTTAATTTTGGTGGAAATGGCACTTATGAAACCCATTGATTTAAAAGAAAAAACATTAGATGCTCCCCTTATTTGCAATACAGCTCACTTATTTTACGTGCAAAAGACTTTTAATAGTGCTCATTTTAAAGCTTATTTCAAGCACTACAAAACCCTTTTGTATTAGAATGCATAAAATGCATCTGCTCGCCGCTAGATGGCATTGACCACATCGATTAAATTTCAGACAAAATAAAAAACGGCTTTGATCTTTAATATCTAGCTTAATAGTGCACTTAGAATACTTTGTAAAAAACGAAATTGTTCATTGTTTTACCTGCTACAATTTTGTTCTTCGTAAAATTTTCGATAAAACGTATATTTTTGGAGATATTTGCAAAAAACCGATGAAAAACGTGAAAAAATTGCGAATTTTCAATTGCCAATAACTTGAAAGTATTGGATTTTTTGAAAAACTTTAGAGATGATTTTTTGCTTAAAATTAGGCCTTCTATCGATATCCGAGGTTATTTTGCAAAAAAAAAATTCACCCCCGAGAGTTCAAATCATTTTCACTTTTGAAGTTAAGGGTAAGATGAACCTAATTCCAAAATTGTATGCAATTCGGTTCACAGTAAAAAAATTCGGAGCAATAATGCTTCAATGACTGCACTATGAGGGACATATCTACCAGGAACGTATGTGAGTAATAGGCGTTACCTTGGAAACCATAAAAAAGCTGCCAGTAAATGTCATACTGTCATACAATGACAGGCCATAAACAGTTCATTGAACCTGGCCTGTTGGTGCAACAGTAGCGAGCCTTTAGCACAGGAGGTCCTGGGTTTTATCCCCACCCATGACGAACATTTTATGTGACGAACATATGTGTTTGTCATCAAGCTGGGGAAAACTCCCTAGCTTTGCTCTACAAAAGTAAAGTATTATCATACTCGTCATTATAAATCAATTAATCAGGTCAGATTAATGCACAAACAATTTGCTATAGAACTGTATGCCACTACAAACGGCTGTATCGAGTTTTTAGTCCATGAAAGTGAATAAATATATCAAAAATGCTTAAAATTCACATGCTTAAAACAATTCAATAACGTTCAACACCACAGCACTCTCGCTATGAGGTGTAAATCTATCTGGCCGGCGAAGCGGGGAAAGGGACATTTGATGGTGACCTAAATTAATTTTGTGATAACTTTTTTCTCATGTAAATGGATTTTTTGTAATCTTTTTTGAAATTAAATTCTTTAAACCTAAAAATCGTCAATTAGTGGTCAAAAAGATACCTTTTCAAAACGTTTTGATGACGTCATCAAACAACGTTATTTCAGTTTCACTAGTTATCAAAATGCAGCTTGTAATAGCGATTGAATGAATGACAAATCAATATTATTTAGCTTTTTTTTAAGCCATGGACCTCGTTGCCCAGCAACCGACCGAATGATGAAACCTGTAAGAGTAAAATTGACTTCCACCCTAAGTGAATTATTTAATTGCAAAATCAGCAATATAATATATTAACATAATTTTGACGAGTATTTTTATTTTAGGAATTTATTTCATACCATACGGCAAGTTGGTATAGCACGTTTCTGAACGACAGCATGACGGATTATTTATAAGAGATAGCGTGATACCGGTTATATGGTAGTATCTCTTTCTTGCTTTCAGCAGGAGATAGACAATTTCTTAAAAAAACCTTCGTTCTTTCCCGGCAATAAGCAGGATTGTTTATCTGTTGGTCATAGTACGAATTTGGGAAGCGTTAGTTTCACATTGTTTTAGGATAGTATGAACTTGAGACTGTTTGTAAAGCACCTTATAATCAGGCCTCAGAGGCTCACTCTACAGGCCGTTAAGGGTAAAAACGCCATTTGTTAGTAAAACTTTCAATGGCTGACCAAACAGGGCATAATGAAGAAAAAAAATTGGAAATACAAAGTTGCATGAGTATTCAATTCGTGTGCACCCGCTTTATCCGTGCATGATAATGACAGCATAAGGCAGTATTTTCACAGCCCGGCGCGCGTCCAAATGACTTGTTGATTACGACTTTCAATGATTATATACGCTTCTCTATAACTACTATGTAGGGTTTCAGTATGCAGTATCATACCTAAGAATTATAGGGTTTGACATGTCGCGATAGCAATGGCTAGTGATCTTGACTACTGTGCTGGAGGTGATGGGTTTGATTGCGTTTGCAACATTTACGTTTGTTTTGGGGCCCGGAGTTATCTATAATAATCTATACTAATAATATAATAATAATATACTTACATTGATATTGAATAAAGAGAAGAATAATATTATAAAGATGAAAGATTTGATTGTTTGTTTTTATTGAATAGACTCCGAAACTAATGATCCGATCATGTTTTTTATACTACGTCAGTGACAATCACGCACGTGGACCGCCTGATGGTAAGTTACCGCAGCCTATAGACGCGTACAACACCAGTGGTATCAGTCGCCCGTTGTTGACACTGCAAAAAACTTTTCAAACCCCTCTTGAAGAACTTTATACCATAACTCATTGGGAAAACCTCAGCAGGGAGCTCACTCCACAATTTAAGAGTCCTCGGAAGGAAACATCTCTGAAAACGAACTGTACTCCTTGCCGGTGGCGAGCGGTGCGGCGATAAGAAGTAGCCGTGGGCATCATATTGAGACCGCTTGTCAGCTTGGGATCGTCGACAATCCAGGTCGCACGTTTCTGGACCGAGTCAAAAGGACTGAGTTGATATTCAGGCACTCCGGCCCAAAGGTGACAACAGTACTTTACGTGTGGCCTGTCTTGCGTTGTATACAGCAGTGGTATTTGCCTAGAAGTGAAGTACTGCTTCGCCCTGTTTAGCATACCGAGCTTTTTGGATGCCAACTTCGCCCTTTGTTCCAAATGACTCCGAAACTGTACTTCACTAGATATGTCAACGCCAAGGATCCCAATACTACTTGATATGGTAAGGGAAGTGTTCTGGAACTGAGGAGCTACAGTAAATGGAGTTTTCTTAGCGGTAAAAGCGAAAACTTGTGTCTTATTGTGTGCTGTAGCACGGTTTCTCGCCTCGATTTCCGTAGTGTCCCGGGTTCGATTCCCGGTCGGGTCAATTCAGGAAACGATCTTTTCTGAATTGTCTCGGGTCTGGGTGTGCTGGGAGATGCCCCTGGCTTATTACCTTGTGTGGTACCTCGTAACACAGGGATATTAATCCCTACTTCGAGACCATTACAAGAGGTGTGTTGTCTGGCGCATATTTATAATATGTAAATCAAGCCAGAGAAAAGCGGTCGAGATATGCAGATCGTAATATTGAGATCGTAATATATACCTTGAGAACGCTCATGGAGGGATACAGACTGAAGAATACACCTCTGCATCTACTTTTCTTAGACATGCAGAAGGCCTTCGACTGTGTCCCTCGTGAGATGATCGGCTGGGCGCTGCGGTCCAGGGCCGTTCCCGAAGTCTTTTTTTAAGGGACATCCGGGACATGCACCACGATTCCAGTTCCATAGTTAGGACTGCGGTTGGTGACACGCTTCCTTTCCTTATTACCGTTGGAGTACACCAAGGCTCCGTGCTTAGCCGGCTGGTGTCATTTGTGACCCCAAAATGCCGATCAAGCTGAAAGGGCAGGTCTATAAAACCATCATAAGGCCTGTCCTTTTATATGGCAGTGAAACATGGCCGTTACTAGAGCGACACAAGCAGGAGCTGGGCGTCACGGAAATGAAGATGCTGCGGTGGATGTGTGGACGGTGGACGAAAAGATCGTGTGCGTAACACCCACATCCGCGGCAGCCTTCGTGTTCGTGACATCGCAGACAAGCTGCAGGAGTGCCGCCTTCGTTGGTATGGTCACGTCTCACGGAGACCGGCAAACTACGTGGGCAACCAAATGTCTGGCTATGCCGCCCCCGCCAGGTACCGGTAGAAGAGGTCGACCCAAGAAGCGGTGGCTCGACGTCGTTAAGGGTGACATGCGTGCCAACAGACTCACCACTGAGGATGCACAAGACCGCGCGAAGTGGGCCAAGAAAATAAAAAAGGCGGACCCTGGGACCCCACACACCAGTGTGGGTTCACAACCGGGATAGACCGCACGGATGATGATGATGATGATATCATCATCATCTATCATCATAGGATCTGCATATGCAGATCGTAATATTATAAAGAGGAAAGATTTGTTTGTTTGTATTGAATAGGCTCCGAAACTACTGGACCGATTTTATAATTCATTCACCAAAGTTTTTTTTTTTTTTTTTTTTTTTATATTGCCCGTCAAGATGACCTCACTCCACCTGATGGAAAGCGGTCGTGAGTTCCAGATATGAGGTTGACAAGCCATGTCATTCAAACGAATCACTGGGCTGGCCATCCTCAGCTTGAAGGCCTGCAGAAATGCCTTTTCACGCCCCGCTTGAAGAACCCGGGACTATAAGAGGAAGGAAACACATGTGCTGGAAGAGCGTTTCACGTCTGGATGGTACGACAAAGAAACGAGTCACCGAACCTTTTAGTTCGGGCCAACAAATGTTGAATTGTGTGTGGGTGACGCCGTAGTCCAGCACGCGTGGTACGGGAGTGGAAAGGTGAGGGTGGGATAAGCTGGAATAACTCGTCAGAGCATTCCCCATTGTAGAAGCGATAGAGAACACTTAGCCTGGCAATGTCTCTACGCAATTGGAGAGGCTCAAGGGTCAAAGTTGCCTCTGGGTTTCCAATAATATGGATAGCACGCCGCTGCAACCTGTCAAGAGCTTCGAGTAGGTACTTAGCGGAACCGTCCCAGAGATGAGAGCAGTATTCCACACACGAGCGAACTTGTGTCTTATACAAGAGACAGAGCTGCTCAGGCGTGAAGAATCGTCTCACTCTGTTCAGGACTCCGAGTTTACGGGATGCAGTTCTAATGACGCTCTCAATGTAGTCCCGCTGGTTTAGGTTGCTACGAACATCCATGCCAAGGATGTTTAGGCTATCCTTAATTGTTAGTGGGGTGCTCTGAAGAGTGGGATGGGAAAGGAAAGGCGACGCCTTTGCTGTGAATGCACACACCTGCGTTTTCTTGGCATTGAACTCGACAAGATTGCATGCACCCCATTCTGAAATGCGGTCCAACACTCCGTCAAGCTCAACAACAAGACTTCGCCTCTTCTCCTCGATGTCAGTCTGCTTTTCCCCAGGGCGCTCGAAATATCGCGCGTGGACCGTGCTATCATCCGCATAGCAATGAATATTACCAAGAGATAACATGTCATTGATATGCAGAAGAAACAACGTCGGCGACAAGACGGAGCCTGCGGCACTCCGGCATTAATCTGGAGAAAGCGTGATTTTTGACCATCGCAAAGGACACGAATTCTACGTCCCTCCAGAAATCCGGCGACCCAGTCGCATAGGCGAGGTGGCAGACCATATGCCGGAAGCTTGGAAAGAAGCGAACGATGCCATACACGGTCGAAAGCTTTGGCAATGTCAAGGCTGACGGCCAAAGATTCCCCATGCTTGTCCATAGCCTCCCCCCAGATGTGTGTTACGTACGCTAGAAGATCACCCGTAGACCGTTTTGGTCGGAAGCCGTACTGACGGTCGTGAATGAGAGAGTGATCCTCTAGGTAGCGGATGAGCTGCGTGTTTATGAACTAAAGTAAAGCTACATTATCAAAGAGTGACATAGGCTTTATTTTTTTTTAATTTATGCTTTATTATGATGGGTAAGACAGACTACGCGGGCGATGCCGCTGACGGACAGAGTCATGTATAAGTAAAGGTCATGAAGCATTTTGTGCGGACTTGTGACCCCCGGTGTACACAAACGAAAAAGGCATCGCATCCTGTATTATTTACCTAAATACCTCATTTCGTGTAGGTACCTTTTCCATTAATAAACAAAATGTTGCAGTAGTTACCTATCGTGTTTACTTAAACACATGGTGGGTGTACAGGACTCGGCACATTCCTATTGTTTCAACGTTTTATCTTGGCTTCCTTTATATTCAAATGAACATGTTTCGAACAAAAACAATACTGGTTTAGAAAAGTAAGAATGAAACCAATAAAAGTTTTTCCGTTCTTCGTTGCGTGATCACAATTGGGGTCAAATTGAATAAAAGGATTGGCGAGCTCTTGCTAAGAAAACCTTGCAAAAAGTTATGTCCAATTCCCTTTTATTTTAAGTCGTCCCGAAGAATGTGACTTGAAGATAAATTGAATAAAATCCGTGAAGTTGGAACTGGATTCACATATATGGCAGCGTTTTGGAGACGCGTTGTAATCGTTCTGGGTGGCTTACTAGTTTGCATGTTCACTAACACACTAATTTGCATGGGATTAAAAACAGGGAGAAGGTACTTAGAGTTAACTTAAATTGAAACAACCTCAGACTTTACCTTTAGGCATATTATTAAGAATACGAGCACAAATTCCTCTGACAGATATTCCGCTTAGAACAAATCAACCATTTAGATCACACACACAGACACAGTGAGTTTACAGGCGACACCAAGTGAATCAGTGTCGCGGCCAGTCGCACTATTGCAATTGTTTTTGCTTTTGTCGAACTTGGGGCAATTTTTCACATGTTGAATTTTGGTTTTGGCCGGTTCTGTCATGTAGCACAAAATAAAGAGTTTACAGAAGGGCCGCTCTTGTCTTTTTTCCTAAACTTGCGTGATCGCCTAGGGTTGCTACTATTATATTTTCGCCCGATAAGCCCGTTCTGACAGAACGGGAACAGAATAATGTTCTGACTGAACATTCCTAACGGGTAAAGGATAATCTAGCGACGTCTTTGAATTCATGAATCTTTGCGCTAGATTATAAGAAGTCATTTACCTACAGAAGGCGTCCGCTAAATAAACCGGGCTCCCGGTGCAATTTGCTAGTTTATTGGGCTTGATCATACAGTCCATAAGTCCGCATGACGCTTCGGCGTCCACCTGTCTACAGCGACGGCGGTAGCCACCCGTGCCCCGACAAAATAATATACCTTAAATACTGGTGTTTTACCAATGCATGATAAGATAAGTTACGAAAATGTTTACCTACCTATTTAATTGTAAATGTTTATTGAGTTTTACTTACCTTTCTGCATCATTTAGTAACGAAAAAAACGTGTAATTACAATTTTGAGTGCTGTTCAAACAGCCAAATACACTGCAACACAAACAATATTTTTGCGAAGCCATTTTTGCCCAATAAAAATCTTACGTACAAATAATATCTCAATGTTTTTGACAGGGCGACTGACCGCGAGACTCAAACTTCGCCTGTAAACTCACGTCTCTCTGTGCGGGTGTCAAAAATGGCGTGTTGTTCTTTGTTCTTGTTGTCAGAGCGCCGCGCATGCCTAATTTGTGCATGTAGGTATAACCTACATTCTTCATTTTAATAATTCAGAGCGAATATAGTAGTAACCTTGGGCAATCACGCAAGTTCAGAAAAGTTTAATATTGTTGTAAAAACAAGTGTTGGCATTTTATTCAGATCGTTTGCCTTTTGATTAATAATTAGGTACCTTTAAAAGTGTTCCTGAAGTTATTTACCGTTTTCAGGACGCGCAATCTGAAAGACCCACGGAAAGCCACGGTGCGGTGCTTAGGTTAAAAAAATTTAAGTACAAGCTCTTTTGGGACACCATTTTCGTTCTTGAGCCCACACTAGCTTGTCTCAGAGGTATTGAGGCTTCATGGTGCTGATTACACCAAATAAGAGTGTGGCCAGATGCAACCTCCTGCGAGCTTCCATTTTTAGCCAGTTAGATAAGTTGAGAAAAGGCGTGACATGCGTCCTTGGCAGTATATGTAAGCAGAACATTGCACATGCGTTCTGTAGGTACTCTTTGTATGAGTTTTGCTGTTCTCGCCAATAGACATGGCCCGTAAACGGTGTCGCAGTAATTGAGTTTCGACAGCACCAGGGATTCGCACAATTTAATCCGCAGCTCCTCGCTCAAGTAGGGTCTAATCCTGTACAAAAGCCTCAACTTGTAAAAACAATTCCTTGTACATTCGGCTATGTGTTCCTCAAAATTGAGACGATAATCAAAAATAAAACTTTTGGTTTATGAACATGACAGATAAATAATAGGATGAAACGTCAAATAAAAGTTCGTAATACAAATACGACCCTCAGAAGTAGCTTAGCGTTGCGTGACGTAATGGTCACGTGACTGGGAATAAGAGATCATAATATCAAAATGCCAGGACGCTCAATTCACGGACAAGCTTTGGCCGGCCATAAGTTCTGTAAAAAATAAAATGCATTTTTTTGTGAAGTAATGTAATATTAATAAAACTTATATGAATATATTTCTTCAAGTCTCAGAAAAAAAAAACTATTCGAAATGGTCACCTTTGGCGTTTATACAGGCTTTTTAGCTGTCTGGCTACAGATCTATGGATTTGTTTTCATGGTAAAGGATAGTGCCCATTCGCCCATACATTGCTGCCTACGAACCAACAATAATGAAAAATAACTCTTAGGGTTCATAAATACATACACTTGTGTCACAACGTAGTTTATGGACGGACACTTCTGAAAAATTAGCAAAAAACTAAAACAAGGAGGTTATATTTAATAATATATTGCGAGGTTTTATTTGCGTGATGGGACTGATGTTCTTCAAGCACACATTTTGTCGATCTTCCAGTGCCATGGAACCACTAGCTGAGCCACAATAATTCACACAAAATATTGATTTTGTTGCGATGATCTTAAACCCGTAGATAATGCCGAGTTAGCGTATTTGCAGGTTACAAAGTTCGTAAATCTAGGCAGGTAGGTCACACATACACAGTGCTATCTATGTCCGTTTTTGGAGCCGATTTTATAGAATACTATTATGAAAAAAATAACACAGCGTTGCGATAATTTGAAAGCGAAAAACACAAGTGATTCCGGTATTTTTTTGTGTTGAAGTGTCAACTAAACCAAAACGTCATTGACTTTATCTTTTTTTTTTGGCTTCGCACAAAGCTGATTTAAGCCAATGTACAATCTAACCTAAAATAAAAAGTCGATTAAACATCTATCGCAATGACAATAATGTATTGTGACTCATTTTTAGGAGCCTTCAGTAAGTTCACAACTACATTTTCCTGTACATACAAGGTTTCTTTTGTCAATACGAAATAAATTAAAATATTTTTGCGATGGCTAAACAACAGAGGGCCAAGACGAATAAACTTAATAGTATTAAAAAATGTTTTCGTACGATAAAACCTTGTAAGTATTTTTAATTTTCATATCAAAAATCAAAAGTGTCCGTGACAATCTAATGTATCATAATTATGTCTTAAATCATGCCCAGAATTATGACAAATCTCATATTTTTTTTGTTTCATAGGCCAACTTGGGCATGGTTCTTTCGCCACTGCTTGCTCCAGAGATTTTTTAAGAGACTTAATGACGCCGTGTCGTTAAGATCAGGCCATGTCCTCTAAAACTGACCATAACTTGTAGCGAAAAGGTTGAGGTCTGGGCTAGATGAGGGCCAGTCTTCAGCTTCTATAAAGTCCGGAACGTTGGCTTCAAGCCAGGCTTGGGTAGTTTGTGCCTTGTGACCCGGTGCAGAGTTCTGCTGGAAAATCTGATATTACTGTTTTTTTTATACCATGTCGGTGACAATCAAGCATGCGGACCACCTGATGATGGTAAGGGGCTACCACAGTCTACGTGCAACACCAGGGGCATCACTCGCGCGTTGTCGACCCTGCAAAAACCTTTTCAAATCTGTGTTGCTTTACAGAAAAATTCTTAAACCTAAACTTGTACACCAAGTAATAAATCACGAGGCACCTCAAGTTCAAAAATTAATTTAAGTCTGCCATATTTTTAATTTACAAGTTAATTTAGCTTAGTTTTGACTCACGGCGCTCCCTAATGAGTTTGAAGTCTATACGAGTAGTGATGTACGTTGAATTTAATCAAAACTTAATAAACTTAGCTCAGAGTAGGCCATAACCCATCAATTTTAGAGATAAGTTGTTTTTAATGAAAATTATTATGGAAAATGCCCGAAGTTCGCCTCCATGCGTGTTCTATCTACAGAGGGTTTTGTTCTAAAGAACAGCTGTTCGTTATGATGCCCACGGCTACTTTTTATCAACGCACCGCTCGCCACCGACATCACACTTGATGAAGTGAGGATGCTCACACTTTGGATTCGCAAAGGTCAGTTCGGTTTTAGAGATGTTTACTTTTTATTTTAGTTTCAAAGATACAGAAAAAAATAAATGTCTGCCGGATTTTTCATCTTGATACGTGGTCACCTCTCCTGAAGCTAAAAGTTACCAAACCGGTGCCGAAAATTAGATCGTCCGCCATTTACAAATACCTGTAACATACAATGACCAAATACTAAGAATACTTTTAGTGTATTTTGTTTCAAGTTATAACCGATAAACTCGTCGATTAGCCGTGGTCGAACCTTATCGTAGAGAAGGAATCAAAGATCAAGTTTTCACAGCAGAATATTTGATAATACCTAATTGAAATAATACACCGCCCACTTGTTTCGCTCAAGAATATTTTGATGTTTGAATACTAGTTAAAAGTTAACGGAATTAAGATTGAGTAGGTAGTCTTATTGTTCCAGGAGCAATTGGATGGATACTAATTCTTCCTCTGGATTTACAAAAATATATGTATATATTTATGAATATTAAATTTCTTTAATAGGCTTTTGCCCGAGACCTTTTGGACCACTTTTTTCCTCAACGTGGAGGGTTAATATCCTAACCGCAATATTTAAATTTATATTGGTGATAAGAAGCTAACTATAACAGGGCACAGCCTCTCTCACATTATGAAACTTTTAATTCATTCCATTTTTGACAACATGCGACTTTTTGCAGCGATACAAACGCGAGTATCGATGCAGTATTTTTTTAAACTATAGGTACGAGTAGTTCAACGGGTAATAGCTGTAATAATATGTTTATTGGTTGTTGACATGTTGTGACCCCTTAGTGCCCTTATACATTGCGACTTTTTGCTGCGATACAAACGCGCGTTTTACTGTCGCGCGGCTGCATCGCGATTTTATCGCTGCTTTTTGTGTGTAAAAAGGACACCGACTCCAACAATACCAATAATTGCATCATAGTAACGATAAGTTTTAGCTGATTACGCAATTATTTTCCACTTTTTAGTGCAAATTAATCTGTTTGAAATTGTTTTCTTTAAGTTGGTTGTTTTTTGTAATTTTACCTACTGTTATTATTTTGTTTAATGAAATAAATATCACATTATGTTATAACTAGCTTTCCGCCCGCGGCCTCGCCTGCGTAAACTCCTTATTATGGACAAATTACATAAAGTCTTTATAAGTTGTACTCTACGTGTTATTCTGATGTACAAGCTGTACTGTATTACTGTAAATTTTCATCTAAATGCGTTCAGTAGTTTTTTATTTTTATTTAGCCAAGCTTATATCTACCCTTACAGCGTTTGCGTGCAAGAGTAACAAACATACATACATACATCCTCACAAACTTTTGCATTTAGAATATTAGATCTCGTAAGATATTAGTAAGATTATAACTATATCACACTGGGTGGGCGAGGTTTGTTGTTGCTAGGGTTGATCTGCAAGTTGTAATTTTAATAGTTAAAAAAACTAACAAATTATTTTACCTTTCGTTTGCTTAACTCTTGTGTAGCTCCGATATACCATTGTAATCATATTCATAATCTTTATTGCTTCATGTCATTTGTGTAGACCTCACTTATTATTTTCTAGACGACACTATTGGCGTAGTGCAAAGCAGCACGGTTTCTCGCCTTGACTTTCGTAGTGTCCCGGGTTCGATTTCCTCAATTGAGTCGATCTCTGCCAAATTGGCTCGGGGTCCTCGTAACACAGGGAATATTTATCCCTACTTCGAAACCAAGTGGTGTGTTGCCTGGCGCATATTTGTTTATTTTCTGGCTATTTTCTAAATTTGACGTTCGAAAGTACTGATACAGTCTATTTGAATAAAGTTATTTGAGTTTGAGTTTGAGTTTGAGTCCATAACACAACCACCGTTATGGTCCAGTTACATCATTTGGTTATCCATAAGGATACAACATAATTGGTGTAATAAAAACAAATAACCGTACTCGTATTTTGTTTTATTGACATCAGTAATAGGCCCAAATATGATATATTAAAATTATCGTATTTCGGCTTGTTTTGAGAGCGAACTATATATACGAGCGGCCCCAACAGACTTCGTTCTGTCATATCTGAACTGTTTTGACGACCGACTTGGTGTAATGGTTAAGAAGTTGGCTACTACACCAGAGGTCGCGGGTTCGATCCCCGCACAGTACAAACATTTGTGTGCATGAACATGTCTGTTTGTACTGGTCTGGGTGTCTCCTATGTATAATAAGTATGTATTTACAAAAGAAAATGTATTTAAGTATGTTTATCCGTTGTCTAGTATCCCATAACACAAGCTTTAATTAGCTTACTTTGGGGCTAGATGGCGCTGTGTGGAATAATGTCCAGGGGATTTATTATTTATTATTATTATTATATGTTCGACAGCTGGTGTCCATTATCATACTCGTATCTCGCCCGCTTTTCTCCGACTTGATTTACAAATACTATTATTTTTATTTATTTATTTATTTTTCATTGCACAAAGAAAAAGTTTGCAAAAGCGGAATTAATGCCTAATGGCATTCTCTACCAGTCAACCACTAGACGAAGCAGAAATCGTTCTTTTTCACTGAATTTCTTGTACAATCACAATATTAATATTCAGGAGTGTTATAGGCTATATTTGCCTATATCACTCCTGAATAGTTTAGCTTAAGTTAGTGGTGAGCCTTCCGCCGCTATCCGGGTTGATATGGTTTTTTAATGATGTTTTCCATCACCGTAGATTTAATCGGAAATTAAACAGTGAACACAAATCTTTTGGTTCTGGCCAGATTTGAACTCGGGACCACGCGATTCGTGATCCTAGTTGAAGTGCCTAACCACTAGGCCACGACGGTCTCAACAAAAAGTACAGTAGTTTATGTGACGTAAACTCATGGTAGACGTACCGGACGATGAAAATTTCGGGCTGACGCAGTCAAACTACGCCAAGTGACACTTGTTCTTATAGGCCACACATAGTATGATAATGAGACGAAATTTAAATAACAAAAGCAAGTATGCCGAGGCGCACCCCTAATGATTAGATGCAAATTTTATCACCAAGGCACATTTTATAAAACCCTCATGCAGTACCTACCTTCATATTCCAGCTCTTTTGTAACGCAATCAGCCAGAAAGTAGAACTCCTTACACTTACCCTAGGGTGTAAGTATTACGACTAAGTTTGAGAGGGGTAAAAAAGTTTTTATGGGATCAGACTCATGCCAGCACGTGTCCCTAGACTGTGGTAGCCGATTAGAATCAGTCGGCTCATATGCTTGTTTGCCAACGACGTTGTATTAAGAGGATACGGCGCCGTTTTTCCATACAAACGTAGTCCCTTGTTTCCTCCCTAGATATTGGTAGTAGAAGAATAAATTATACTTAAAATCTATGGCTTCTATTAGCATGTCCCTGTGTTTTCCTTTTTTATTGAATTAATTATCAAAAGTGATATGAACCTTCGAAAATCTAAAAAAATGGTCAGATTTTACGCTGTGTTCATCCAGAAAATTAATTTGACTAGATTATATAAGAAAAACATAGAAACACGGCCAAAGCCTTCTTCTAATTTTTAACAAAAAAAGCATTTCAATCAGTCAAGTTTTCGATAAGGGATCAGGGGACTACGAAGTGTCGATTTTGTGTTCTTTTTAATAGGTAATTTTGGTCTGAGTTGCAGTGGTCTCTATCGCACTTTGCAAGGGCTTAAGGTTAGCAACAGGCAGCAAAAGATTTTGGAAATACCTATTTTTCAATTCTCTCGTCCGTGCTGTGTCCTCTTAAGAAACAATTGTGCTAGAGCGTTGACTGTTTCTACTAACAACTTTAAACGTACTTTTGTGATTCCATCGTTAATAATAAAATGATTGTAACGTAGGTATGTTATAAGTACTTACCAATATCAAACCACTGGTCTTCATATCCTGCGTCTAGCCCTGCAGATCGGACAGCCTCCTCCGTCACCACTGTCGCCAAACACATCGCAGGTTCAACGGTTGCTGAAATATAAGACAAGTAGTTTACTGTTACACAACAAAGAGAGAAAAAAAAGGTTGGTCCGATTTATTTTTGACTGATAACACGATTGCCGAGTTGTACCATATTTTCAGATTTCCCCTATTTTTAAGGCTTTGGGGAGGCTGAACGGAAAAACATTTATGACGCTTATGAGAATTATATTGTATTCTGGAGACACAAAGGACTTAAATTGGCATTCCTGGCAGCTTTCAAGCACTTTTTCCATTTCCGTTTAGTCAAACGTTTAAATTATTCTGGTAGCGTTTTCTCCAACAGTATTGTGGTTCATCTCACCGAAGATAGTGTTATGAATTCTAAAGCATTTAATAAATTCAATTCACTGTAAGAATCAGGAATGATTTTTGTCGGAACCGTACATAAGGTGAAGTAGAATTTGATGGTGAACTTTGGGTAGGACGACTTGTGACTTGTATCTTTTACAATTTGTATTTTTTTGACCACAATCTCGTTCTGTTATCCTAACATAATATATATTTGTCTTTTAGTTCTCACTCACTCCTTGAAGAAGAATTTAAAAAAAACTCAAAATCGATTTTGAACGCTTTCGTTTTCGAGGAGTAACCCTTATTAGGCTCGCTTGGAGATTAAGTTAATTCCCATCCATTGTAGTAAAGACATGATTTGAATGCTGAATTCCTTTGCCCTGCAGTGGGAGAATTATAGGCTCATTTCTATTTACTTTTATCGATTTAGGGTCAAGATTTTTTTGCCGACAACATCAACAATTTAATACCTTTAGTGCCATTGCTGCACTAGTAGGTGGGAGACCCCCCCTAGGAAGGTATTGAAGAACAACAGAACCTATCTGGTAAAATAAAACATGGCTACAGACAACACATATATTTTGAGGTGCATGTCACTCACGTCAGTGATAAATCAAAAAAAATACTCACCTTTTGATTGAAGCACTCTAAATTAATTTTTAATATTACTTCGTAAAAAAATTCTCATGTTAGGTCAAACTGGCAAAAGACTCGTTTCTCAATAACTTCAATATTTTCTACACAGATATAGAAACTAGAAAAAATCGACCTGATCCTGGGACTCAAGCGGGATTCGAACCCGCGACCTTTCACAATCCGGGTGACTGCTCTTCCAACTGAGCTACCGAGACCGTTAACAGACCTGGCGAAATTATAATGTTGAATCCCAATACATTTTTTTACGCGAACGATAACGTAAATTTAAAGTGGCAACTCGTGGTAGACGTGAAGTATGTGTTTGCCCTCCGTTGTAGACCTTAAAAATTCAGGAAGCGGTATCGTTTCTTGTTTCCTATCACTTATAACTGAAAAAAATCAGAATTGGGCAATCTGTAATAAATCATGCGAGCTGCAATTTATGTTGATTTTCTTACTTTTTTTTAAAGTTCATAATTATACAATTAAAAAAATGATTTTTCAGAGTGTAATTAAAATTAAGTTACTTCATATTCAAATTATAACATTTTGGCTTGAATATTTAACTGAGTATTTAGAATCTTTCATTTTTATAAATTCAAGCTTATTTTTATTAAAAGGGTTATGTCGATTTTGTTAGCACTTAACTTACTTAAAACAATTAGCAAACTACGTTTATATCATTATTTTTATATTGTTCACATGTTTGGCTTTTCCAAAAATAACAAATATGTTCTTCGTTATTAAAATTGCTTGAAGGACATTCGTTTTACTCTGGGGTAACGAACTCACCTCGGGACAACAAACGAACTTCACACAAATTGCAAAATACAAAACAGACTGCATGAATGCTAAATTGTATGAAGATTGGACTGGGGAAGTTTATACGAGTAAAGAGGGCAACAACCAGAATTTACTTCTTTAAAAATATTCTGTGACTTATTAAACCTTTGTTTAATAATTAAATAATATAAGAATCCGTCTTTGTTTAAAAATACCTGTACCAGTCTGGCCATAAATACTGTTACATAAAAACTTTTCTTTTTTTCTACCTTTTAATTATTTTGAATTTGGAACGCGTTTATTATTTTAAAAACTTCATTCGATTTGGCGCCATTTTACATTATTTTTTCGTGTTAATTTTCCAATTACAATAAGGAGTGGAGTGTTAAATTAAATAGGTTTGCAGTGATCGCCTTGAACAAAGTGGGTAGGTATGGGGCCGGACGCGTCGGTCATATTCCAGACACTTCAAAAGCTTGGTATCAGCCGTATGTTCGTATATCGTACTATCAACAGATACAACAAAACTTCCTCTGTCGAAGACCATGAAAGATCGAGGCAGCTGCGTGCTGTTAGAACTACAAAGGCTGTTGATGCTGTTATAGCCAAAATTCGTCTAAGCAAAAAATCTTATCGCTAGAAATGAAGATTTCCGCTAGGACTCTGTCGCGTATTATAAAACAAGACCTGAAGCTCTACTTATCGTCGATATACAGGACTGCCCTAAATCAATCTTTAAAATTAAAGAGAGTGGAGTCTTGGATCGTGTTGTGATCCAAGACTCCACTCTCTCGTGACCTCTCAGCAATACACTTTTGAAAACTATACCGTGGACATTACAGCAGGACTCTGCACTTGGTCACAAGGCTCGAACTACCCAAGCCTAGCTTGAAACCAACGTTCCGGACTTTATAAGAGCTGAAGACTGGCCTTTATCTAGCCCAGACCTCATTTCATTTCATTTATTCAAATACAACATACATTGTGTGTGAATGCACATTTAAAAACAATAATATCATTAACAATAGAACAATTATTAATTATAAGGTTAGTAGTCAACGGTTTAGAATTAGATTAAATTGGGATAAAAAACAATGTCAAAAAAAAATCAATACATAAAACATTCCGAAACAAATAACAGAAATAAAACAACAAGAACAATAGCCTACAACTCCGCCACGCTATACAAACATTTTTACAAAAGAAACGATTTGAGGGTATTTTTAAAACTTGAATGGTAAACTGAACTTTTTATGTCAACTGGTAATCTGTTATACAGTTTGATCGCCTGATAGTGCGCGCAATGTTTAACTATGTCAAGATTAGGCCTTAACACATTTTTTAAGTCTTTTCTTCTCGTATTCTCTCTTTTCTGTCTCATACTGACTAATGTGTTTGGCAAAATTACATATGACTACAAGAACGTATAGGGAGGGTGCCGTTAGTAAATTTAGCTTTCTAAAATGTTCTCGACACTATTCCTGCTGCTTTATACGGACAATTACCCTAATTGCTCGTTTTTGCAGTATAAAAGCTCGTTTAATGTTATAGAGGTAACCCTCAACCCTTTAGACCACAAATTATGGTCAGTTTTAGAAGACATGGCCTGCTCTTAACGACACGGCGTCATTGAGTCTTAAAAATTTCTAGAGCAAGCAGTGGCAAAATTTCCCATGGAACCAGAGCATATATTCATAGATTCGTGGCCAGACAGATTAAAGGCCTATATAAAAGCACAAGGTGGCCATTTTGTATAGAATATTTTTTTTATTTCTTGCTGAGACTTTAATAATAACAATACCTAAGTTATAGTAATATTACATTACTTCATAAAAAAAACATTTTCATTTGTAACAGAACTTATGGCCGGACTAGGTATTCTCGGCTCGGCTGCAGTTATATGCATTATAGTAGCGATGTCTTACGTTTCTTTTATCACATAATTTACAGAGTTCTAATTGAAAACAGGATATTGAAAGCTAATTTTTTATATTGAATCCATTTTTGACTGTACTTTATACTTAGTTAGGGCTTGGCCAATTTTTTACCGAATGGTTGTAACTTTTATTTAAATAAATATTCACAGTAATAGGCATGAAAAAGACAATTACTTAGTATAGAAATGTTAGTGACGGGAATTCTAGTTTTTGACACACTGGTCAGGTTTTTTCGAGACGGTCCAGCTTACGTTTTACACTTTGTAATCACTGGGTTCCAAGCCGACGAAAGCATAAATCCCTCTTCCTTAATAAAATTCTTATGTTTATTTAATGATCCTATGGAGACACAGAAAACGCATAGAGATCTCTGCGTTTTCTACCGTTTTCACAGTGAGGAGTACTCAAAAGAATTGCATGATCTTTTACCTGGCGCTGAATTTCCTCATCGCACACGTCGTAAGTCGAAATTCCATGCTCATCACCTGGATGGCTGGCGCTCAACAACCATAGGTACGTTAACGCGTAAATTTCTTCCTCGTACATCCAAGATATGGAATGATCTTCCTGCGTCGGTATTTCCAAAGGAATATGACATCGGAGCCTTCAAGAAGAGAGCGTATTCCTATTTAAAAGGCAAGCAACGCATCGGTGACACCTCTGGTGTTGCAGTTGTCCATGGGCAGAGGTGATCACTTACAATCAGGTGACCTTCCAGCTCGTTTGCTCCCTATTACATAAAAAAATTCAATAGCTTCACGTACAATCCTGGTATGGTAATGACGATCAGTGGAGAGGATTTTTGGGTCATGCAACCCCATCCAGTGATTAATATTTGAATTTATAAGGTGCTCAGATTTGCTCGTCGGTCGATTCTTCACTGCGGCGATGTGTTCCTTGACTCGTGCCGTGTTCCTTTGATACTGAACCGATCATGCCCCTTATTCCCTTCGCTTATGGTAGAAATGCAGGTTCTCCGCTCACCAATTATGGTTGTCTCACCATTTTTTCTCTCTTCCAAGTGTCTTCTCGGCACTTTATAACCGTTATTTCTACGTACGTGCTGAACATGGCCAAGCTCAGCTCTTACCTGCTCAGGGTCACATAAGCTGTGTGCTCCATTCACCAATGAAGAGATGATTGCTTGCAATTGACAAGACCCGTACTAACTAGAATTAGTAGATAAAATTAAACAAGAAAGTTTACAATTTAATTTTTATATTATTTTTATTTTATTTATTCAGCAAATGCAATAACAATTAACAGAGTTAAGATACCACATAAACTCGTTCGAGTTTTACCGGGAATAACGTTGTTTATTATTACGTACTAATCTATTTTTAACAATAGTATTTCATTATTCACGAAAGACAATAAATTAAAAAGATGAAGGTAGGTTATGATTTACTTAGATCAAAAAAACTGTTTTGCCGCATACGATCCCCCTATAATACAGGTGTTCACGTCAAAACAATTTTATAAGATTGATTCATCTTAAACAATTTTTAGAAAATACCAAGAACCTAACTACTTACGAAATGATATGGAATTGTTAATACACACATCAAAAGTGTCTAGGGATCAACATATATTTTTGCAATAACTTTTCTCCTGATTGATATTAATTAAAATTTTCTTTAAGGATTCATCAAATAAAGTGTTTTCGTTTGTCTACAGTAACGATAAACCAAGTCACCTTTGCATTAATAAAGAAATTTGCCATTTTCCTAATAAAGGGATTTTTGACAATTGAACCACTAACATTAAAGTTCGAAAAAAAGACTGAAATAACAGTTTTCTTTAAAATTTTATTGGGTAACTTAAACAACTAATAATCCGTGTTTCTACCGCGAACACTAACAACACAAGAACATCGGTTTGGCATACTCAAAATGAGTTCATCCAAATCACGCTGTGGAATGGCCGCCCATGTTCGTTGCAACAACAAAAAAAGGTCTTCTTGCGACTGGATACCCTCCATATTCGGCAGAGCTCTTCTCTGTAGCATATCCCATGCATGCTCAATCGGGTTCAAGTCTGGCGACTGAGCAGGCCAGGGCAGGACATTGATGTTAGCTGCGGCGAGAGTCTGTCTTACAACTCTTGCGGTGTGCGGTCGTGCATTATCATGCATTAACTGAAATAAGGGACCGATTTGCACTTGTAGAGGAACGATGACGTCTGATACAATCGTCTCAGCATAAATTTGAGCGTTGAGGTTGCCTCTGATCCAAATCAACTCAGTTCTTCCGCCGATCCAAATACCCGCCCATACCATGATGGTTCCACCACTATAAGGATGGACTTCCTGGCAGGATTTTAATCGCTGTTGGCGTCCAGGGGTTCTCCAGTGTCGTATACGTCTTGTATCCGGTCTCATACCAAAACGAGACTCATCAGAAAAGCACACGAAACGCCATTGTTCTTCTGCCCAATTTCTGTGTTCAAGAGCCCATTGATATCGAATCCTACGATTGTGCATTGCTATAGGTGGTACCCTTAGCGGTCTTCGGGAATGAAGGTTCACTTCATGCAAGCGGTTTCTGACTGTTTGGTCGCTAATTAAGTTCCCTGAAGAGTGATGAAGCCTCACGGCTAACATCATGGCGGTTATTGTTGGAGCTCTTCGAGTTGTGATTTGAATGTATCGGTCTTGTCTCCGTGTGGTGCAGCGATACCGTCCTCCATGGCTCTCAGCCACGGTACCAGTGCTTCGGTAACGTGTCCAAAGTCGACTGATAACACTCTGACTTGTATTCAGAGCTAAAGCCACAGTACGTTGCCGGAAACCAGCTTCTATCATTCCCACGGCTCTGAGCATTTCTTCCCTGCTTAAATGACGTCGCCGCTCCATAATAACGTTGGTTTTAATCAGTAGTAGGGAAACAGTAGCACTAATAATGTCTTCAATGCGTTGTATGTTTTTATAGGGAAAATATTGACAGCTGATTTTCATCTTTTACTCGAATTTGATTGACAGTTCCTGTTTTGCACTGTCAGTGTAACTAACACACAGCTTACAATTATTGCACAATTTATTTACAAAAATAATCTAAGTTACGTATTATTTTTATTGCGCAGCAAACAGCATTAATATGTCACCCAACAGTTGACTGGTGCACAAAATAGTACGTCATTTGTACTATTTTGTGCACTAAGTATTAAAAAAAACTAACAACAATCATTAACGTCACCCAAGAAAAGATCGACGATACCGGGTAGTGACAGGTTCTCATGACAGCTTTTGGTCAAACCGTATTGCCATTCATCCCAATTTGTTGGTTCTGGAACTATTTTAATCACAATGCTTCCAAAGTACAGTCATGAGTTTTACGGAGAGATTTATCTCTGAAACGAATAATGAACTAGAATGCGTTTCTAGATTCAACGTTTAGCCGCTTTAGAAGTCCGATAGCGGAGTAAGGCCTAAAAGCAATTGAAACTCTCTGATGTTTAAAAAGCTTACAACTGCCTCACTTGCATGAAGGCGATGTGGGTTTAACCATGGCTTAAGTTTGTATTAAGTTTTGTTGTTGAATTATAATCATTACCTAAATGAGTTATAATAATTCAACAACAAAACTTAATACAAACTAACAATTGACCTGTCAGTGACTTGTAAAATAGCTAACGGCTATTCCAAAATGAATACAGGTTCAACCTTTATCATTTCTCAAGATTGTTTTTGATTGTAGTTTGAAGCCTCAATTATCGTGGTCAACCAAACAAACTTGTCGTTTTGTCTTGATTTTCAAATATAACGACACTTAAAAAATCAATTAAAGATAGAGATTGGTTTAAATTCATCAAAACAGGCTATATAACGGATGATTTTACACACAGAAGGGTTAATGAAATGGCATGCTTGATTATTAGAATATAACGACTGAATGATTTTTAAAATAAATCAGTATAAACTACGTGTTCTCTGGTCCAGATCTAAAAACCGAAATAACGTTAGTGTCATTTTAGGAATGCGACTTGGACGCTATCACTAAAAGCTTCCTAGTTTATCTACTTGGATTCTAATATTATAATGCTGAAGAGTTTAATTGTTCAATTGTTTGCTTGAACGCGCCAATTTCAGGGACTACTGGTCCGATATGAAAAAATTATTTCAGTATTAGATAGCCAATTCATCGAGAAAGGCTATAGGCTATATAACAGCATTCCGCACGGACAAAGTCGCGAGCAGAAGCTAGTTACAAATAAAAGTGCATTACACAAACTTAACAACCTGTAAGTTCGCCGACCATCAGTTTGGTTGACTTGAAGAAGCCCTCATGCAGATACATAAATTTGGTGTGAGCAATTCACCACAGAAGTCGTTAAACACTTACGAAAAGAAATACCTACATGAATATTTTGTTAAAGTTGTCATCTAATTAGGGGATTTTGCTTGGTTAGAAAATATCAGGCAAGGATTTCCAGCCAGGGTGGTCTCCCAACACACCTACACCAATTCTGAAAAGTCCATTTCCTGAATTGACCACCACGCAAGTAAGACGGGGACCCGCGCTACAGCACAGTACGTCAATCCTGTCATCAAATAGGAATAATCAAGTATCAGTTTTATATTCATGTTATCAGTATCATGTTAAAGAATTAAATTACTATAACTGAAATATCCTTACATTCTGAACCGGCAAATGTGCTACCAGATTCAAGGGTTTTTGATTCAGCTTATTCATAAGGTAAACTTGTTGAAGGGTAACCATGTGACAGGGTTGCCCTATCGATAGTGTAAGCCCAACCATAGGGTGACCCTTTCGAATGAAGTTAACTTCTTTTCAATTGGCATACCTTGATGATAGGCTTGTGGAAGCGTCGATGCAATTTAAACTATGATTTGCATAACATATTAAAAGGGTTTTTGGAAACAGGTATTTAAAATACCCTTTCAGAACCCGGGTAAGGGTAAGCGGTTCCGGTCCCTGGTTCGTATACCAGTTTGAGGTGTAAGAAATCCTCATTTTTCTTTGACAGCTTCAAGAGGAGCTCTATCACATCCGTCAATGTCATTCCATCACCCAAAATAAGATTCACGTCTAGCTTGAAGCCCTTCAGCTCAATAACGCTGAAAATGTCTATTACTTTTTAGGGGTAAACTAAAACATGGAAAGCTCCTGAAACAAAAACTAATGATGTCAAGAAATCTGGACATTGGTTATTGATTCTGTAACATATTGTTTGTTCAAAAAAGTACTTAAGTATATCTTATCTTATCAAAAGCAGCCAAAATTATAATTTAAGCATTGTGACTTAAACAAAGAATATTTACCGATTAAGAAAGGTTAAGTTACAAAAAAACCCAATCTATTTACCGATTCTTCAAACCATGCAATGCATTCTAATTGCAAGCCAAGCAAAACTAAGAGAATGGGTGTCGGAATTTAACATGTTCAATTAGATAGGTATGATAAACCTAAATAGACATCAACACTCAGAAAAAGAATGAATACAATAATTTGAAGTTTCCTTACATCAGTAAGTTAAATTAACCAGGGGTCTTAATCATAAACGGAAGTTCATTGAAGGCTACTTCAATAAATGATAATCGTGGAATTTAAAAAGCTTATTTCAAAACAATAAAGGTCGAGTTTTTTTTTACAACGACATTGTCCTACTGGTAATGCCAATTCGTTGAAATGAGATTTTAGAGTCAGGCTCTGCGACTGTTTCTTTGGGTTTCAAAACGTCTAACATGCCCATGATTTCTACCCAGTAAGTCTAAACCTCGAGTCAAACACCTGCAGAGGTAAAACCAATATACTTTTAGATATAATAGAAAACTGCTTAATAATCAACTACTAAAAGTTTTGAGTCATCATTGCTTCATTTGGCATTCAACTGTACGCCATCAACAAAATCGTAGCGATTTCAAAATGCAATATCATAAAAGCTAAATGTTTCGGCTATGGGTACAAGCTAGGAACATTTCAGCTCTATTCAGCACCCAAACTTTTATCTTGGTCCGGCCATTCTAACGCTCACTTTGAAAGGTAGGTAGTATTTTCTATAAGCTTACATATAAGAACGCCACGAAATGGGATTCAATTTCCTTTTCGGAAATCTTATATTTCCATTTGCAAGCTACACAGGAATTCACATGAAGACTATGTAGACATATCATTTTAAATTGAAGCGAACATCGGTTTATGGATTTTGTTTATCTTCAGTCGGTGTTCTATTAAGACAAAATACAATAACAACTATTTATTGAACTGTTGAAAAGGATTAAGCGTTTTCAGAATAACTGTTCGTAAATATTGATAAATTGTGATTATATTTAGTAATACTGAATGGGAAAACATTACCTTGTCCTGTGTTCTCAGCAATTAGTTTGTAATTACCATTGGCCATTGCTTTTAACGCTTCATTTAGGTTGTAAACCAAGGTTCACAATGGCAGATCTCTGTGCAGAATGTGTTTTAGGTGCTGTAGTTTAACTATCAAAGTTGTCGAGATGTATACTCAAGTTTAGAGGAACTGGTGATCTAAGCTTCATTCATTCATTCTAAGCTTCGTAAAAGGCAATAATCACACAGCTGTAGAGCTATTCTGAAAAACTCACTTCAAAACTTGCATAGTGAGTCCGCGGTGAGATTCTTATTTCTAATTCTTTAAAATTGGACCACGACGATGTGCCGCATTACTGACAAAACATTCGACATTAGTTTTATAGAAATTGTGTGAATACGAGTAAAAGTGTGCGGTCTCCTGATTAAGTTAAGTTTAAATTGTCACAAAATCGATCGCTCGATCTTGTAAAAAATATTCACGACGGTGTCCAATTAATGGCATGCGCAGACGATGTACTTTTCTCCGCGGCGGAGAAAAAAGTACGCTCCGCGAATAAAAAGTGCGCCGCGGATTTAACGCGGACTCAACGCACACGGTGTGCGATCATTTGCTATCAGAGAGTATTTAAATATTCTGAGATTACGTTAAAGAGAAGACGATTTAAAAAAGAATACTTCCCTTTATTTCGAATCGATTTTTAACGCGTACTAAAATCCGCCGTGTGCGTGGACTGCTCAAAGTTCGTTCGTTCTACTTTTTTCGCGGACGCCCGCGTATTTAAATCCGCTACACTCCGTAGGCGTGGGCGTGGGACTTTAAGTCTTCCGTGTGCGTTGCTCGATACATTTTGTAAGGGATCTATTTGACGGAGAAAAAAGTACGCCGCGGATAATCCCTCGTCTGCGCAGCCATAATAGTATATCTCTGAAGGATCACTAATAAGCAGATTTCTGCCTTTTTGGAGGAAAATTTACAAAGCAGTGATAACATCCAAACCTCGCAGCGTTATTGATCCTGACCGCTTAACAGCCAAACATTATACTCACATTTACGGCTTTAGCCTGGTAAGATTAATAAAATGAACAAAAAGACAGATTTATTTATTCACTTATAAAAATAATACAAAATACACACGCTCTCCCTGGAAGTGTAAATGAAATCGAAATAGCGCATGGTCATAATCTTAAGAGTATTTATTTATTTATGTATTTATTCTTTATTGCACATGGTCCATGTTACAAAGGGCGGACTTAGTGCCCAGAGGCATTCTCTACCAGTCAACCACACAGTCAGACAGAGATATTACAGTCAGACTCATTCCAAACTACGATTGTAAGCGAAGTTTACCTCAGTTTTAGGTTTTATCGTCATTATTTTGTTATTATTTATTTTATTTACCCTTCAGCTGAAATTTACACCTGAGATAGTCTGGAGAATTTGGATCACGCAGAATACTGAAGAGCGAGCACAGCGTTCTCAACTCTCTGCGCTTGCGGATGGTCAACCATTTCAGTTGGGCCCGGTATGGAGAGATGTGGTCATATTTTCGTACTCCAAATATGAAGCGGAGACACCCGTTGAGGAGACGATCTAATTTGTTGAGAGAGGCTTGGGATAGGTTAGAGCAACAGACATCCGCGTACCTAATCATCGTGTTATCACTACATAGTATAAAACAAAGTCGCTTGCGCTGTCTGTCCCTATGTATGCTTAAATCTTTAAAACTACGCAACGGATTTTGATGCGGTTTTTTTTAATAGATAGAGTGATTCTTAAGGAAGGTTTATATGTATAATACATGCATATATAGTCCACGCGGGCGAAGCCGCGGGCGGGTCGCTAGTTGTGTAATAAAAGACTAAATCTGAAAACGGTATGACTTTATTTTTTGTATGACAAATTTAAGTTGATTTTTACAGTAATGCCTAGATTTACGATTTACTTATGTATATCAAATTTCGTATGTTGAAACCTTGCGGTTGACAGGTAGAGAATGCCTCTCGGCATTGAGTTCGCCAATAGCACCTTTTTTTAAATGTGCGATAAAGAATAAATGAATAAAAATCATACTACACGTTCATAATCCACCACGGAGTACAGAAACCGCATTGCGTGCCATTAGATGTAGCCAGTCTGGTCTGGATGTCATGATAGCCGATGCTTCTGTTGCCAAGTCCTTCCACCGTCGCCACCTTCCAACCGTGACACTATAGCACGGATACGAGCCACTGGAATTGCAAATGAGTTGTGTCAACATATTGCAGCTGTAATATATCAGGCCTGAACAAGTTCAGGGGGACTACTTTAGTTCGTTGAACAAGTGTAACGTGAATTTTCGGTCGTTAAAAAACATACTTGCCGTTCGAAATTGATGTTGATTTTTTGGTATTCTATTATCCATATTTTAGTGTACAAAATACATGAAAACTATTCTTAATATACTACGTTTTCAGTTTTTTTTATCATTCCTAAGATCAACGAATCTTCGTAAACTATAGTAGGCCTCCAGGAAGCCAAAGCCAGCTTTGAGTCGCCTTGGATGAAATATTATGTATTCCCCTAAGTTATAGGGCTAGGTGCGAAAATTCACTTATTATTATGCATTATGCATAACATGCATAATCTATTATGCGAAAATGTTACATGTTAGAAACAAAGGCAAAAATAAACGACCACAACATGCTTTAAATCTTTTAATGTGTCAAAAACCGCCAATCATGAAATTGCTTATCACTTGTATCGCTAATTTTAATTGGCTATTATTCTTAATGATACTTCATGTGTGTATTGGTATATCTGACAAGGTACTATTTAAGTACCGTTTATTTTGCATAGGTCCCAAAACTATAGTTGTAGCTACCTTATGACAATTATACACTAGCCATCTTGACATCAGAATGGCAGCTGTATGACACTTTTAATTAACATTCAAAGGGTTTAGGTACTGGTTATCTCTGTGTAGGTACTATATAGTACTGTTTAGGTATCATTGTTCAGAATACATTTCATCAAGTGTGAAGATCCTACATGTGCCATCCTGGCATTCACTTAAATGTGGTCTTAAAATCTTCTCTAACCTACCGAGGTTACGTAAAAGCTACCGAGCTCTTTTAGTGAACAAGAATTTTATGAATTATCTCAACTCATACTATGAAGAAGAAAGACTTGTTTATTTTTTTGTTTGTTTGTATTAAATAGGCTCCGAAATTACTCGTAATAAACCGATTTTAAAATTCTTTCACCAATATAAAGCTATATTATCGGAGAGTGAATGGCTAAACATAGGCTATTTTTTTTTAATTGACGCTATATTTTAACGGGATAGACAGTCGGGCGAAGCCACTGACGGACATGTGTTTTTAAAATATTTCGAACAGGTTCTTCTCCTGTTAAAATTAGAGCTCTAGTTGTGTTCCATGATCACAATTATTTAACAATTCATACTCGTAGTTGCTAATAGCAATCCATACTCAACTTCATAGATAACGTCGATGTTATGGTTAAGTTGGATTGTGAAACTTACCTTAACTTTGATTAATAGTGCATCTATGTCTATTACGAGTATAATGTATATAATGAAGCTGATGAACACTGACTTATTGGCCGTTAGCAATCCGACTTATAGCGCCTAGGGTCTTGGGATCGATTCCCACACAGGACAAATAGTTCTGTGTATGGGTCTACACTACAAGTATAGTAGCACAGTAAAACAGAAAAAAATGAGAAATATATAAATTCTGTGATATGTACTGAATTAAAAGCTGACTATCATTTAAAAAAAAGCCGTATATTATAAAATGCTTCTTTATCAAAAACACTAAAAGAAGAAACTGCTGTTGCTTATAATTATTTTCTTCTATGTTATTTTATGTATCTTGTAATTCCTTTCTATATTTATTATAGCCGTGGACTGCTTTTTACAGTTTGGCGAATTTATTACAGTGAAGTTGCATTGAATTTATACCAATTTCAGTGGTTAGAAATGTTGACATCGTCCGTTGTATAGGTACATACTCGTAAATATGGATGGCAAGTTCGGTCAAAGGTCGATTTTCAGAATTAATTTGGTTGATATTGACTTCAAACTGAATGCAATAGCAATTCCACATTACATTTTGTAAGTGATGTTTTAAATGATTATTCAAACATGCTAAATAAGTTAGCCATCGAATGTTTAACACCCTTCTATATAGCATTTTGCCAGTTTATTTTGTTGTTAACTAACCCACTTTTTATGACTCTTCCTAATCAAGACAAACATTTATCTGAGGCTTCAAAAATATCAGTATAATTATCGGTAAATAACTATAAGCTTGAGTTTTATTATTTGGTTTGTAACAAAAATAGCTAGTAGGTAATATCCTACATTCCAAAATAAAAAAAAGACTGATTCTTTTTCAATTTGATTTCCCTTACCAAGCGCCCATTGCGCCAACGACGGACCGACTAGAAATGAATCAGGCAACTCATTAAAAATATAAAATTCAGCATTTGGCTGTAACCGCCTGGCAGACTTCACTGAAATGATTAGCTTAAAGAAGACGAGAGGAGTTTCGGCCTTAATGCGGCGTAACAGATTTTGGCGTTTGTAAATTAAGTTAACTAGTTATGATTTAAATAACTTTAATTTGTTCATCAGAAGTAGAAAAAGGAATGAACAATTGCTCCTATCTTCTGACCTCTTCAAAGGGTTCACGCCAGCGCTGCAGTTGCTTTTCAGAGGTCACAATAAGCAGTCCGTCATCAGACTTAGGAGGCTTCTTCTTTGGTCTACTGTTTCCTGCAGGGTTTACGTGCTATGTACAGCTCTCTCGGATTGCCCGTGTTTGCAACGAGTTGTGCTAAAGTCATCTAGTTTTACAGTTTGTAAATCCGGGTTAGTAGGAACGACTAGTGCTGCTGCTGTGGCAAATTTTCGGCTATTTTGCTTTGTGCTAATTGGATTATTAATATAGACCTTGTCCTCATCTGTAAAAATAACTAGAGTTTAGTATTTCTGTCTAGTGCTTACACAGTGACAAATAAATATACCATTCAATTTGATTAGTATCTAGACGCGCGGTAGCGTGTCAAGCAAAGTTAAAGCAAACTGAACTGGCGAGCAGCACCGTGTGTGCACACGAACCATTTCACGTAAACATATCAAGTTTAGCTTATCTATTGATATGTATTCCAAATGTCATATATACACCTCAAACTCGACACACACAAAAATCGTCATTTTTGTGACTGACTGACCTATAAGATCAAAATTCTAACCCAGTTCCAGATGACCTAGAAAGTTCAAAGAGAGTTCGAATTTGTCAGGTTTCAACCTACAAAATCACTCAAGCCTAGGCCATTTTTATGCTTCAAAAGTACAGTTTTTATTGTAATAGTGAGTTTTATAATACGTATATAGCTTATTAAGACGACTAGTGCTAAATTTACACTATAATAGTAATTTCAATAGTTTAAAATAATCAGAAATTAACCTCGATGAGTCGGAAGCTTTACAATTTTTCCTTCTGGGAGACTGTTTCCACAATTTTCTCAGCTGAGTATCATTTGGAAATACATTCCCTTGGTTTTTACAACCAGAAGTTATTTGAAAACTTTCTTCAAGTTATTTTGTATGGCATTTGACAGCTTTGACAGATAATTTAGGTTCAGTCGCTTAGAACCCCCTCTGTCGGGATCAAAAAGCAGTATTGTTCCCCATTGACATTCCTACCACAAAATAGAGTGTTTACAGAAGGACCGCTAGCACCTTTTTCTTAAACTTGCGTGGATAGCCCAGGGTTACTACCATATTCGCTCTTATTTTTAAAATGAAGTAAGAATGTTATATCTACTTGATAGAACCGGCTAAAAACAAAATTCATCATGTGAAAAATTGCACCAAGTTCGACAAAAACTTAAACACTCGTGACTGTGGGAGTCATTGAAACTCACTGGTATCGCCTGTAAACTTACTATATCTGTGTGTGTGATCAAAATAGCAGGTTTGTTCAAAGCCGTGCCGCATGCGTGGTCAGTAGGATAATATTGAAGCCTAAGGTCTTGGCACTCATTTAGATCTCACTTCATTTGTCGTTCATGTTAACAACCAAGGCATCATACGAGTAATATTGAACTTGGCTCTCATTTCATATCTATATTTTTGTTGGGATCTATTATTCGGCAATAACAGACAGAACATCACAAATTACTAGTGATTAAAAAAATTGCTTGATCAGAGATTGTATTGTTCTTAACTTCTTAACTTTATTGGTTAAAAAGGTCAGAAAAATATTAAGAATATGATTAGAACTGAATTGCATTTAAAAAAAGCTTTTTTTCAAAATGAGATATACGCCCTTTTGAAAAGTCAGTTTTCTTCGCTCAGTTAACGTTTATTAACGTTTGTCTTACCCTATTAAGTTTAAATATTATATAAGTAATGTTTACGTAAATAATAGTTGCGTGATATAGATCTATTTTGCAACACAATGGTAGCTATTCTGCCGGAACAAAATATGGCCAGGTACACACAATATTTCAGATAAAAATCACTGGTCGTTCAATCGGATCCGACTACTTAAACTGACGAGTTATGAAAAACTCTACATAATTATTATCAAGCAAAGCCGCTCCCTGCTCCCTGCCGTCTCTCTATGCTCTCTATAATATGTATGATACATGCATAATAGTAGAGAAAGACAAGAATATATACGTTTATTACCTGAATTATACGATTCATCAATTTTGTACGAAATGTTAATTGAAAATGATTCGGCTACAGCTAGTAATTTTTTCTTTTTTGTACGATGACTTTTTCTTTTAAAAACAACGTTAAACCCGTACCGATAGATTTATAATTTAGTCTTAAAAAAGAATACAAGTAAAACCCCTAAATAATTAATCCCTTAATATTTGGTTGCTTTGACGTTATTACTTTCTATGAGTATTTTTTTTTTATATTGCCCGACAAGATGACCTCACTACACCTGATGGAAAGCGGTCGTGAGGTCCAGATATGAGGTGGACAAGCCCAGTCATTCAAACGAATCACTGGGCTGGCCATCCTCACCTTGAAGGCCCGCAGAAATGCCTTTTGGTTATTTATTTATTGTGTTAATTAATTAGTCTTAGCCCATAACGCAGACACATGGTTTTTCATTTTTATTAGAAAAAAAAACGTTACTAGAAACTTTCTTTTTTAATGTTTAATAATGCAGCGTGTTACCCAGCGTTGTCTCGCCCTGTTATCCAACCGAGCTCTTGGAAAAGCACTTGCAGATTGTGAAAAAAACATGGGACTATCGGGCAGCAATATTTATAATAAAATAAAACAAACGACTATCGACGAGAGAACAACCATTGCAAACATAAGTTATGACTAGCAGCTAATTGTGACCATGCGTCTAAATCAATTTCATAAAAACAAATGTCAAATTGATGTGTACATCATCATCATCAACAGCCTTTAGAAGTCCACTGCTGGACATAGGCCTCCCCCATAGAACGCCACAGCGAGCGGCTTTGTGCTAATTGCATCCAGCGGCTTCCTGCAACTTTCACCAAGTCATCGGTCCACCACCCACCCGGTGGCCTACCTACTACTATATATATTGATGCCCGATACTCTGCGTCTTCCAATTCGTGGTCGCCATTGATGTGTTCAAATCCTGAACGTGTGACTAAAAGTTCAAATTCGATAGGTCAGAATACTGCCAGGCCAATGATCGTTGCAGACATACCTAGTAGGTAATAAAGTTATTTTTTTAAATACCCTTTTTAGCCATTATATTGATGGTGGTCTGTTAGTGAATTTGTTTGAAACTAGCGACCCGCCACGGCTTCGCACGGGTGTAACCGTGTCGTAAAAATACGGTTTGTTTTTTATTTTTTTCTCTCATACAAGCATAATCCTTACACGAACAATTAAGAATTAGCCCAATTGGTAGAGCCCTTCCCGAGTTTTGCGCTCAGCAACTTTGACGATTCATTATAAGCATCTAGAAAAATAAATATTTAACAAGATGGACAGCGACTTAAGGAAATTTGGATTTAAGATATTTATTTTTAGAAAAAAAATCATGATTCTCTTGAGATGAGAAATATACGTAGAAATTTACCAAACTATACTCGTTTAAAGCAAGTATCGGAAACAAATATCAACTAAAATAATGCAAAAGCCATTAGATTATTAGAAATTGTGGTACGTAAAGTTAGCAAACATTTAGTTTTAGTGATGGCAGTATTCTAATTAGATGGCTCATGGCTTGTGTCCTTCTAACGTCACTCCCAATATCGGTGCCGCACCATGAGTTTGTGTAAGTTATGAACTTTGTTGTTTTGCAGTGAAAACGATATAAAATGAATTCCCTTTTTTAGTCAAAATTTAATAAATTTGTCTCGAAATAAGGATAAATATGTGTTGCGGTACCAGACAAGGATTTAAGCCAGGAGCGTCCCAGCCGATTTGGAAAAGATCGTTTTCAGAATTGATCTGACCGGGAATCGGATCCGCGACACAACATCCGGGAAATCGAGGCTAGAAACCGTGAAACAGTTGTTTTTCTTCATTTGTCTTTTACAGTTCACAAGAACGAAGCAACACACTTATTTGGACTCTGCTTACTGGCTGGCGTGTACTCTGCAAGTCTTTCACATAAGGACAGCTCCAAATTCAGCTTCAGCTCTGTGATGGAGGCAGCCTTGCCAGCCTTACACCCCTTAGTAGCTGCAGGATCCAACAGATGTAAGTAGAAAAAGAGAATAAACGTTACTTTTTATATGCATTCCTATGATTGATGAAACCAGTTTAGCCTGAACTGATGATATATTGTTCTTCCATCCTTCTGGATATGAGAATAACTTTATCGTACAATTTGAGGCATATTTAAAAAAAAAATTCAACCGTATCATGTTTAGAGGAGCACAAACTTGGTGTGTTTTGAAAATATTTTTTATTTTAATTTAAAACAAGTGACTGAAATGTAATGATTTATTATATTAAAGAATTGGCTCAGTAAGTTTCACTCGATTTCACACACGATAAGTGGGCTTCAGACCAAAAAAATATGTTTTCCCATACAAAGAAGAGATGCCGTCATAACTCCTCTCCTTTAACGGGTCAAATCGATTGATAAGGCCTAAGGAATCAATCGTTCTGATTTTCATGCCTTCAACACCATTTGCAGGTTAATTTGGCGTAAAACTGAGCTCTACGTCTACCACGAGTTGCTAATTTAAATTTACATTATCGTTCGCGTAAAAAAATGTATTGGAATTTGACATTGTCATGTCATGTCATGTGTCATCTCAATACAATTTTTTTACGCGAACGATAACGTAAATTTAAAGTGGAAACTCTCGGTAGACGTACTGTACTTGACAGAACCTGATCAGTACGTCTACCACGAGTTGCCGCTTGAAATTTACATTATCGTTCGGCTTAAAATATGTATTGGGATTCGACATTGTCATGTCATATTATCATGAAGCATCCCAATAAACTTTTTTACGCGAACGTTAACGTAAATTTAAATAAGCTACTCGTGGTAGACGTACTGAAGTGACGTTGCAGAATTTAAGTGTCAGCTGTTATTTAAATGATCTTAATGGATGATATGACAAACATTTACGAGATAAACATTTGTGTTTGTTGTGTGCCTGGGTGTTATTATCTATTTAAGTACCTATGTATTTAAAAATATTTATGTATGTTTATCAGTCTCTGGCGCCCATAATACAAACTCTGGTTAGTTTAGGGCCAGATGATCTTGGTGTGAATTGCCCCAGATATTTATTTATTTATATTTAAAACTTTTCAATTTTAGCAATTTCAGTTACTATGTATTTATTCAATGGCGAGTGCTTTTACTCTCAGAATTAGTAAGCTGAAGTAAAAATGAGCTGTCTACTTATTAATACCGCCGCAGGGGTAACCGTGTTTTACTCGTAGTGTGGAGACCGTGTGCAACCTCTGGCCGGACGGAGCGATGACTTGCGAAAGGTTGCGGGCAGAAATTGGACGAGTCCGCCTGAGGATAGGGCGCGATGACGCTCATTGGAGGAGGCTTATGTTCATCGGTGGACTATTATAAGCTGATGATGATACTGTTTTTTTTTAACTTGTACCATTATTAAATTGACGTAGTTCGCTCGATTCCTAGAGGCAAACAACTTTTCGAGGACTGTAGTTACTAAACTTCTGCTTTGGTTATTTAGTTGCCTGTTTCGTTTCGAAGAAGCTTCTAAAAATGAGTCGTGTTTGAATGCCCCCGGTGTTTACGCCTTGCAGGTTATATTCTTTAGTAACATACGAGTAGAACTTGATTCTGATTTTGGCACGAGCTTGTTGTTGGCAAACAATAATTGTTCTTCATTATTAATGGGTAAGTATACTTTTATTTGGACGACACACATTGAAATTCGACCTTGACGATAATTTTGTTTGAGATAAATGTCAAATGCATAACATAACATACATCACCACTTTATTTCAGAGCTTGTAACAATATTGTTCTTCATTATTAATAGGTAAGTAAACTTTATTTTGACGACTCACATTTAAATTTGACCTTGACCAGAATTTTGTTCGAGATAAATGTCAAATGCATAACATAACATACATCACGACTTTATCCCAAACAGGGTACTCAGAGGCAAGTGACTGTTGATGTAATGGTGAACGGAACCCTCAGAAGCCCACTTACCAATGGTATTAGAACCCAACGTGGTGGGTGGTGAGCCTTCCGCCGCTATCCGGTTGATTTGGTTTTTTATCGATGTTGTCCATCACCAGTGAGTAAGTCGGAAATTAAACAATGAACACAAAGATTTTGGTTCTGGCCAGATTTGAACTCGGGACCACACGATCCGAGATCCGAGTTGGAGTGCTTAACCACTAACTAGGCCACGACGCTCTCAAATACCAAATGTAGGAAGGGTAAGTCTAATTATTCAGTGAAAGGATTTGAAAAAAAAAAAAAAAAACCAACTTCAAAAAAAACTATTCCAAAACAAAGCACTAAAAACAAAAATTTTAACAAAAAAAAAACAACTTTAAACACAACTATTCCAAAACAAACCACTAAAAAGTAAAGAAATAATTGCGTATTCTTCTAAAACTTATACGATAATATAATGTAGGTACAGTTATTGTTATTGTTGGAGTCGGTGTCAGCCAATGTAGGTTTGTAACTACCTACATACATACGTAAACGTGATATGTAAGAAATAGGTATATTGCTAGGTATATTGTAGTGTTTCCTTGGCTGACACCGACTCCAACAATAACAATAACTGTACCTACATTATATTATCGTATAAGTTTTAGAAGAATACGCAATTATTTCTTTACTTTTTAGTGCTTTGTTTTGGAATAGTTTTTTTTGAAGTTGGTTTGTTTTTTTTGTTAAAATTTTTGTTAAAAACAAAAATTTGTGCTTTGTTTTGGAATAGTTTTTTTTGAAGTCCGTTTTTTTTTCTTGTTAAAATTTTTGTTTATTTCTTGATTTTCAGTGAATAGTTCTTATTTATTTTATACATCGAAAAAGTATCGTTCAATTGCTCCTAAGAATTCAAGAGTTCCGGTACTTTGTCATGGATCCCATAATCAGAACCTAACACTCATCAAACTACCCTTGAAGTATATCCTTTCCAATAAAAAAAGGAGCATTCAAATCGGTTGGCGTGATAATGAGTTATTCGTCCATTTGTCGCGCATATGGTTTATCTAGATTTAAGACTTATATGGATTTCCAATGGATGCCACTGTCAGAACTTGACCAAATTAAAATGGGACCACACGGGCAGCATCAGCTTTCAAATAAAAAAGAATTATCAAAATCGGTTGGCGTAATATTGAGTTACCCGTCCATTTGTCGCGCATTATGTCTATCTAGATTTAAGACTTTATGGATTTCCCATGGATGCCACTGTCAGAACTGGACCAAATTAAAATGGGACTACACGGGCACCATCAGCTTTCAAATAAATAAAGAAAAATCAAAATCGGCTAACGTAATATTAAGTTACCCGTCCATTTGTCTTGCATTTTGTCCATCTAGATTTAAGACTTATATGGTTTTCTCATGGATGCCAATGTCAAAACTAGACCAAATTAAAATGGGATCATTCGTGAAGCACCGGCTTTCAAATAAAAAAAGAACGATCAAAATCGGTTCACCCAGTCGAAAGTTATGAGGTAACAAACATTAAAAAAAACATACAGTCGAATTGAGAACTTCCTCCTTTTTTGAAGTTGGTTGAAAAAACTCAACAATGATTATACTTACGAGAATGAAAACTTCAAAGGACAAATCAAAAGACTAGCAGTAAAATTATTAATCTTACTGTCAGTTTATCAGTTTTTGGTGTAATGGTTAAGAAGTTGGCTACTACACCAGAGGTCGCGGGTTCGATCCCCGCACAGTACAAACATTTGTGTGCATGAACATGTCTGTTTGTACTGGTCTGGGTGTCTCCTATGTATAATAAGTATGTATTTACAAAAGAAAATTTATTTAAGTATGTTTATCCGTTGTCTAGTATCCCATAACACAAGCTTTAATTAGCTTACTTTGGGGCTAGATGGCGCTGTGTGGAATAATGTCCAGGGATATTTATTTATTTATTTATTTATTTATTTATAAGCCCAATCGCGAAATCAGTTTCTAAATGAAATTATTTGAGGATAGTAAAGTTTCTTGAATTAATAATCAATGTAACGTTCAGTGAAACGCTTTCAATTTAACGTGATTAAATCAAATCTTATTACAAGATTGGATCCTGAATTACTTTACACTTTTCAACTTAGACTTGCTCCTTCTGCTAATGAAATAAGTTATTTCAGGCGTTGATTACGTTGGTGTAACTGAATTTCAGTATCGTGTCTGCTATAATACTCCAACAATAACAATAATTGTACCTTCATTATATCATCGTATAAGTTCTTTACTTTTTAGTGCTTTGTTTTGGAATAGTTTTTTTTAAAGTTGGTTTTTTTTGTTAAAATCCTTTGTGAATTGGCCCAGGTCTGTACTGGAAGACGCTTGTGGCTTATTTCCCTGTCTGATACCTCGTAACACAAGGATATTTATCCCTACTTTGGAACAGTAGGGATAAATATCCTTGTCGTAATCATGACAAGTGGTGTGTTGTCTGGCGCATATATTTTATTTACTTGTGATTTACTAAGATTTTCATTTTTGGACGACTTGCGCAACTTTTCTGCCAGCATTGAGGGAGACCAACTTTTAGCAGTGGACCGGTATAGGCTGAAACTTAATGTGAGCTTTTTTATTGCAGGTGAGGCGTTCAAAAGCTTTTTCGGTTTGACCTATGAGCAAATGCAAGAAAAAAACATCACAATGTTCCAAGATTCCTTGAACGTAGATCACATTACCAAAAATGGTAACTTAAAGTACAATATAACAGCACATAAACAAATGAGTCGAAATTTGGGTAAGTAGCTGATTAAACCTACCTACTAGGTATCTATGTTTGGAGGTGTGAAACCGTTTCAAGAATTTAGCTTTTACTAGTTACCTACACATGATTGAAGCTCTAATTTGGACTGGCATGTTGGCACAATGGCAGCGATCCTGCCTAAAGCACTGGAGGTCGTGGGTTCGATCCCCACCTATGACAAAACAAATATAATGCGAAAAATTGTGTTTTTTGTGTGCCTGGGTTGTATCTCTTTAAGTACGAGTATGTATCTTAAAATACATATTTAAATAGGTTTATCAGTCTCTGGCACACATAATACAAGTTCTGCTTAGTTTGGGGTCAGATGATCTTGGTGTTATTTGTCCAAGATATTTATTTATTTTGAAGCACATTTAGTTAATGATAAGAGGTTTGAAACGTATTTTACAAAGGTAATGGCCTGTTTCATTATACAACTTGAATAGCAGTCGGTGCGCTTATTCTTTACGACAGCGAAATAACCTCTGCCTAATAAGTAATTGGTATTACCTAAATCGTTTTTTTTTGTCATTACTGCTTAAATCATTTTCTTCTTATTCTATCTTTACTTTTGGAGACGCCCTTGGTTTATTTGCTCGGCTGGTACCTCGTAACACAAGATATTGATACCTACTTAAAGTCCAAGACAAGTGGTGTGTTGACTGGCGCATATTTATATAACTATTTGTATAATATTTATTACTCTGACCTTTATTCTTAACTCTTTTTTTGTTAAATCAATCGCATAAGGGATACTTTGGCCTTGTCCTGTCCATAAGACTAAATTAACAACCTCTGAGGCACTTTAATCTATTCTCCTTTTAGTTAATACGTCACTGATTTGTATGTATGAAAGCATGTACATTTAATATGTATCTTCTTTTCAATTAGTACCCATTGAATGATTTAATAGTAATAAAGTTTTAGTATCATTCATTTATTATCTTGCACCACCACAATTTTCTTCCTAATTCTATGCCTGGACGTTGTCTTGAAGAGATCGCTTCTAGAAATAAGGCCACCTCAATCTGTTATATTTTCCATCTTGATTCATATAGTCAACTTTCCCAAAAGGACAACTTTTTAAAAGATTATTTAATTTCGTTCTGAGGTTATTGATATTAATTTAAGGCCTCCTACAATGCAATTTGAAACGTAATCCTTCAGATAAAAGCCTTTACATTATTTTTAAATTAACCCTAGAACCACAACATGGGGTCATGGGTGACCCCACACACATGTATTCTTATTTTAATTTAGCGAGTTTTGCACCTACAATCCTTTGCGTCTAGGTACCTTTCGTGATTGGTAATCAGTGTCCCGTGACGCATGGCGGCGTGCGCACGCTCATTAGGTTCGGAGATTTTTCAGTTTGGGGTCGCTCGCGACCCGTGTTGTGGTTATCGAAACTTTTTTTTGTGATTAAGTGTTGTGTGATTTTACGTTTATTTCACGAACAGTCTCTCAATATGGCCTCAACGTCACGAGTCCTTGGAAGTAATGAGATAGAGAAACATTTGGAGGAATAGGAAGGTGAAACTTCCAGTTCTTCGGGCGATGATGGATCTGAAACTGCGGAAATTGAACATATCCGAACACTCCGATGAAGATGATTTGTTTGATGTTGAATCTGGATCAGATGACGATGATGTTCTTCTGTCTGATTTATGTATGGGCAAAAATGGTTATACTTGGCGAAAAACTCCGTTTACTGTTCCTAACACACGCACTGCAAGTAGAAACATCGTGATAAATGAACCTGGTCCTAAAGGTATCGCACGCGACGCATAAACTGAATTAGAAGCATGGAACCTATTTTTTTCAGACTAAATATTGGATATTGTTGTGATGCATACTAATGCACACATTGACAGAATTTCTGAGACCATAAAAAACCAGCGTTACACTTCTAAAACTGATAAAGTGGAGTTGATGGCTTTATTTGGATTAATGTAACGTAGTGGTTTATACAAAACAGCTAAAACAAACTTGTCAGAGTTATGGTCGATTGTGGATGGTCCACCTATTTTCAGGGCCACATTGTCAAAGAACAGGTTCGGTTCTTGGTAAATCACTTGCGGTTTGATGATCATGAGACACGTGAAGCAAGGAAAGTCAATAATAATTTTGCACCGCTGCGTGAGGTATGGAACAAATTTCAAGTACTATGCCGTGAGTACTACACTCCGTCGGAATATGTAACAGTAGACGAACAAATACTTGGTTTCCGTGGTGGCTGTAAATTTATTGTATATATGCCACAAAAACCTGATAAATATGGCATGAAAGTTGTTATGATGTGTGATGCTAAGACTGCTTATATGGTATCTGCAATTCCATATGTAGGTAGAATGATTGAATGTCCTACAGGACAGTCTATCCCATCCTATTATGTTTTGAAGCTATCAAAACTTATTCATCATACAAACCGGAACCACAATGTATAACTGGTTCTCCTTGATTCAAAGTTTTTAGCAAAGAAAAAAGATTTTCCTACTTCGGCATTTGCGTTTGATCAAAACATTACATTGGTATCTCATGTCCCGAAGAAAAACAAATGTGTTATCTTGATTTCTACAATGCACAACAGCGGTGAAATTGACCCTAATACACAAAAGCCCGAAATAATACTGGATTATAACGCCACGAAAGGCAGCGTTGACACGTTTGACCAACTAAGTCACTCTACAAGAAAAACACGTAGGTGGCCGCTAAGATTTTTCTACAGCATGCTTGATGCTGGAGGTATAGATTCATATGTAATACTCAAGGCAAACATTCGCAACAGTAAACTGAAAAGAAATAACTTTCTAAGAAACCTAAGCCTTCAATTAGTACAGCCCTACGTGAAACGCCGTCTTGATGAGGTCAAAAATTTGCCCCAATCTTTGAAAGTGATAATGCTTCATGTTTTGGGAGTAGATGAAGGAAACAGTGCTCAAGTAGCCCAAGCTCGATCAACTTCAAGTTCCCGCTGCTATTTATGCACTAGAGCCAAAGATAGGAAGGGCAGAGAGAAATGTGTTAAGTGCTCCTAAAATACACACATCAAAAGTGTCTAGGGATCAAGCATTTTTATGCGGATTTCTTGAGATTGAGATGTGGCTTTGTATATATTATATGGATCCTTTTTGGTGCATTTCATAATTTGAAACTGGAACTGTCAATCAAATTCGAGTAAAAGATGAAAATCAGCTGTCAATATTTTCCCTATAAAAACATACAACGCATTGAAGACATTATTAGTGCTACTGTTTCCCTACTACTGATTAAAACCAACGTTATTATGGAGCGGCGACGTCATTTAAGCAGGGAAGAAATGCTCAGAGCCGTGGGAATGATAGAAGCTGGTTCCCGGCAACGTACTGTGGCTTTAGCTCTGAATACAAGTCAGAGTGTTATCAGTCGACTTTGGACACGTTACCGAAGCACTGGTACCGTGGCTGAGCGCCATGGAGGACGGTATCGCTGCACCACACGGAGACAAGACCGATACATTCAAATCACAACTCGGAGAGCTCCAACAATAACCGCCATGATGTTAGCCGTGAGGCTTCATCACTCTTCAGGGAACTTAATTAGCGACCAAACAGTCAGAAACCGCTTGCATGAAGTGAACCTTCATTCCCGAAGACCGCTAAGGGTACCACCTATAGCAATGCACAATCGTAGGATTCGATATCAATGGGCTCTTGAACACAGAAATTGGGCAGAAGAACAATGGCGTTTCGTGTGCTTTTCTGATGAGTCTCGTTTTGGTATGAGACCGGATACAAGACGTATACGACACTGGAGAACCCCTTTTTTTTTTTTTTTTCTTTCGGGGGAAAAAATGCATTACGCACTATCCCACTGCCTGGGTGGGGCAGCGGGGGAGTGTGGGACTCTCCGTCCCTGAAGGTGACGGCATACCCACTAAAAAGACCCCCGGTATACCTCATCGCCTTGACGGGACGACACGGTGCCTAGTTCGGATTACCATGCCGTCCCTGGCGGATGGCCCAGCCTTCACGCCAGGCCTCCTCACGCAGCAGGGGCATCCCGGTATACGGGGACACCCCCAGACAGGAGCACCGTGCAATCGGGTGAAAGTCCCCCGACTTTCACCCCGGTGCTGCTTTTAGGGAGCAGGGAGAAGGCGTGCAAACCGCCGTCTCCTCACTCCCCGCCGTCTGCGTCGGAGAGGGGCCGCCTGAGGATCTTCCTCCCGGGCCCTCTCCGCTGTCTCCTTCTGCGACATCACCTCTTCGCAGAAGGAGACCATCGCCTCCCATCCTCCCTCGCTCGCCAGCATGGCCCGTATCAGGGCCGGGAGCGAGAGGTCGGCGCCGACCACATTCACTAATGTGCGACGCTGCACCACCCAAGCAGTGCACACCTCAAGGGTGTGCTGGGCGGTGTCCTCCTCGGCGTCGCACTGGTGGCACCTCGGGGTGGGCTCCCTCCGAGCGATGTCATGCAGGTACTTTCCGGAACATCCATGTCCGGAAAGTACCTGCACCAGCCGGTACGTAAGGGGCCTCTTTTCCCTACGTACCCACTGGTCGAGGACTGGCCTGATCGCCTCTATGGTTAGTCGGCCATAGAGCGGGTCGGCCAGGTCCTCCGCCCACCTAGGCAGTAGTGCGCTCTGGGCACGCCGGCGCACTCCCTCAACTTCGTCCCAATACGGGCGCTCTCCTCTTGCTCTTGCTGCTGTGCGGGACTGGTACACAGCAGCGAGAACATCCGCCTCCAGTTCCCAGGGGGGCATGCCTGCCAGGACACAGGCAGCCCCTCCCGACACCGTACGGTAACCCCGTATAGCCCTCAACGCTATTAGCCTCTGGGGCGCCCGTAACAGGCGCCTATTTTAAGCGTTGAGGGCACCCGCCCAAATTGGCGCTCCGTAGAGCGCCATACTTTTGAGGATGCCGGCGTAGAGACGCCGGCATGACTGGCCCGGGCCGCGCTCGTTGGGCAAGAGCCGACCCAGAGCACCCGCGGCGCGGATTAGGCGGGGCGCGAGACGGGAAAAATGGGCCCCAAAATGCCACCGCCCATCCAAGACTAGGCCCAGATATTTTATCTGGGCCTCTACCCTCACATCAACGCCGTTGAGGCAGACCACCGCGCCTGGAGGCGGTCCCTGCTGAGGCCCATGGAAGAGGAGGGCCTCAGTCTTATTAAGGGCCAGCTTCAGGCCTAACGCCTCGATGCGGCCCACCACCAGACTGGCGCCGACTTCTGCCAGTCTTTTCACCTCTGCAAATGTTTTACCTCCCGCAATGACCAGAGTGTCATCCGCGTAACATATGACGCGCATCCTCGGAAGGAGCGCGCCGCGGAGCACCCAGTCATACCCCATGTTCCACAACAGGGGCCCTAAAACGGACCCCTGGGGAACCCCACATCGCATTGGGCGACGAACCAATGCTCCTCCTCCCTCATAGAGGACCTCTCGCCCTCGGAGGTAGTCCTCCAACAGCCTGCCGAGATAAGTAGGCACTTCAAAATACTGAAGTGCCTCCCTTATCACGCTGAACGGCAGGCTGTTGAAGGCGTTGGCGATATCCAGGCTTACCGCCAACGACCGCTCGCCCCGAGCGGTTGCTACCTCCGTAACCTCCTTGAGTTGCGCCAGCGCGTCTATTGTGCTGCGCCCCGCACGAAAACCGAACTGTTGCCCGGAAATATTTGGACCCCTCCCGTTTAGATGCTGGACGAGGCGGAAAGAGAGGAGTCTCTCGAAGACCTTTCCAGCCTCGTCCAGCAGGACAATTGGCCGATACGCGCCAGCGACACCTGGGGGCCTACCCTACCCTCCTTCTGCAGGAGGCAAAGCCGCCCCTCCTTCCACAGCTTCGGAAACCGCGCTGATGTTAGCGCGGCGTTGAAAATTTTCCGAAGCTGCTCCCCCAGGTGTTTTAGGGCCAGGCCGAGGACCTTGCCCGGCACTCCATCGGGACCAGGAGCCTTCTTCTTGCCCTTGAGTCGATCCAGTACTGTCTTCATTTCCTCGGCGGAGACGAGTGGGATCGGCTCACCATCCGGGGCTCTAGCGGGAAGAGCCATTCTGGGAGGGGTGAACGGCGGGGGTTCCGGAAAAAGCTCCCCTACCACCCGTTCCAACACCTCCGGCTGGAGGGTCTCCATCACAGGGGGGCCTTGAAAGCGCAGTTTATCCCGCGCAGCGCGGTACGGCCGCCCCCATGGATCTCGGTCCAGACCCTCCAGCATCTCTTCCCGCGCCCTGGTCTTGGCCTGCCAGATGGCCAGCTGTAGTGCCTTCTTGTCGGCTTTATAAACCACGTACAGCTGGCCTTCCCTCTCCTGGTCCCTGTGGCTCCTCCTCAGGGCCCTCGTATAGGCCCTTCTCGAATGGGAGCACCTTTCCCTTAGTTGGGCAATATCCGTGGACCACCAGTAAACTTGGTGGCGCCGCAGAGGGGGTCCTCGAATTCGGGGCATGGCGGCATCACAGACCTTTGAGATGAGATCTCGAAAATGGCCCGCTGCCTCATCGACCCCCGATGTTGTGGGGGTCATGCCCCAGGCCGCCACTATGGCCGCCTCCTCGGCCAGCTCGGAGTCCAGCTTGGTGAGGGCCCACCGCGGAAAAAAGGCGTGGCCCTCCCGTCTTCTCGGCGCCGCTGAGCCTTCGGAGGTGGAGACCTCGAACCTAATATACTTGTGGTCCGAGATCGTCTCCACCTCACTCAGCACCCGCCAGCCCCGGACGCGCCGCGCGAGGGAAGGGGTAGCAAACGTTACGTCCACCACGGACCCCCCGACCCTGCGCACACACGTGAGGGATGTCCCCTGATTGAGTGGGGACATCCTGGAGCTGACAGCCCATGACTCAACGGCTAACCCCCTCACGTTCGTTGACACGCTCCCCCAGAGGGTCGACCATGCGTTCAGGTCGCCCATGACCAAGACTGGGAGAGGGGCCAACCGCTGGATCACCGAACCAAGAACCCTTAAGAAATTTTCTAAGTTGGCAAGGCCAGTGTTGGGAGAGACATAAACTCCCACGACAGCTATGCCCCCCCAGGTGGCGGCTACATAACCGCACCCTCTTTCCCGCACTTCTAGTGGTGAGCGAGACCCTGCTCCGACCACTATGGCCACAGAGCCAGAAACATCCCCAGCCCAATTAGGCTGGGGGGAAATAAAATAGGGCTCTGCAGCCACCGCCACATCTATCTCCCACTGCGCCATGGACTGCATGAGCAGGTCCTGGGCCGCGGCGCAGTGATTGAGCTTACCCTGTAAGAAGCTGTAATGGAGGACTTGATTCATTGCTCCATTACTGCTTCCTCTGGCGCTACGCGCCTCCCGCTATCAGCGGTGGCCTGGGTCCTTGGTGCCGCCCTTGCTTTAGTGGGGGGAGGGTTGCAACTCCTCCCGCCCATCGTGTGGCCCGAGGGCCGCCCCGCTTCGGCGCACACGACGCAGTGCGCTGGCGCCATACATCCGGCGGCCCTGTGCCCCGGCCGTCCACACCGGAAACACAGATCCACCCTCTCTTTGTCGGACGGGCACAGCTGACGCGTGTGCCCGATCCCCATGCACTTGAAGCAACGCATGGGGAGTGTGTCGAGAGTTCGGACCTGAACCGAGCTCCACCCGACCAAAAGGCGTCCGCCGTTGATGAGCGCCTTTGCCGCCGCAATCGGACACTTCACCACCACTGACCCGGCCCCGTGGGGCCCAAAACGGATTTCAGCCGCCTTGACCAGGGCCGGATCACAACCACCTTTGGCCGCGACTGCGGCCACCACCTCCTCGCGGGTGACGGTGTCGTCGAGCCCTGTGATGCGGAGGTCCGCGCATTTTGTGGGCCTTGACACGGTGGCCACTCCTGCGAGCGCCTCCGTCAGCTTGGCCGCCAAACGGTCAGCGGCCTCGGCGCTTTTGGCCCCCGAAAGCTCGAGCATGCGTGCTCCTGTGGCCGTCTGCCGGACGGATACTCCAGGGATACCTAAGTCCGGCAGCGAAACCACCTCTCTAGCCTTCAATAAGGCCGTCTTATACGTAAACCCCCGCTCAATGGCTTCGGGCTGCAGTGTCACCACTACAGCCGATGAGCGAGGGGGGGTCAGCTTGACCGCATTTTTTATTATTCGTCACGGGGGGCGTGGCGAGCTGCGCCCTTCTGGGGCCGGCAACTGGCTGTGCCCTTTTCGGGGCAGCAGCGGGTTGCGCCTTTTTTGGGCCAGGTGGCGTTGGGGAGGATTTGTTACCCTTTCCCCTCCTCTTCTTGCCCCCACTTGCAATCTGCCATCCATTTTCAATGGCGGCGGGGTTTTCTCCGCTAGCTACGGTCTGCCTCGGATTTGCCGAGGCAGAAGTGCTGGCGACTGCCGGGACCGTCGCAGGGACGGATGAAGGGCCTGAAGATTTAGGGCCCTTCCCCTTAGGCTTTGCCACAGCGGCGGCTGGAGCATCCTTACTTGCTGGCAGCAAAGCTGCGGCCGCTGCCCTCTTCTTGTCCGCCGCGAGAGGCGGGCGTACAGAGGGCGTCAGCGCCCCCTCAATGCGGGCGCTGATCATATCTCCCAGCGTGACAAGGAGGTCCTTCTTGAAGGCCTCCATGTCAACCGGTGGCCCAGCCACCTGCTCCGTCACCGTCTTCCGTGTCGAGTAATCTCGCCGGATGGCCTTGACCTCCTGTTTTAGGTCATCCACTTCACGCCGAAGGTTGTCCCGTTCGACGCGAAGTCGGCGACACTCCTCTGAGGCGGAGCGGCTCACCGCAGCCTCGACAATTCTGCTCAGAAGTCGGGCATGGTCCTTCAACTCCTTTTGGAACGTGCCCTTTAAGTGGCCCGACTTCACGGCCAGCTCGCATATGCGAGCAGCACCCTTCGTGGCAGCTGACCGCATCTCCTCGAAATTTAGATCCTCAGGGTCTTGAGTGATCTCCGGGACTTTATCAGCCCCCTCTTCCGCCACTGGAGCCAGTGGCTTCTTATAACAGCGGAGCGAAAGGCTCCTGTTAAAGTCGTCCTCTGCCGCGTCCTCCTTACGCTGGCGGAGGGTCTCCTTAGCTCGGACCAAGCCTGAAGCATGCCCTGGGTTCTTTACTTTGCCCCTCTTAGACGCCGCCGCCCGAGTGGGCACGGTTTCAGACGTCTCTGGTAAGGCGTCGTCCATTTCAGATTCCTCACCGTAATCGAAAACAGCCGTCGCCGCACGGCGCTTTGGGAGGACACCCCTTGCGTCGGTGAAAACCTCCTCCGACCCAAGGTTGTCCTCGTTAGTACCCCTCCGAATAGACATATTGCCTAATCGAAAAGACAAAACAAGTCAAGAAAAAGCCAAAGTCAAAATGTAAGCAATCAACGAATCCGGTATAAAAGCCAAAAAGTCGTTGAAAAGATCCACCAAGAAAATATCCTCACGAAGAGCCTTTTAGGCCCCGCTCAATCTGAAACCGGAGACACCTCGACGGCCAGAGAGCTGGGAACACTAATACGCAAAAATCACAAGGATTGCCCCAAGTGCTAGAATTTGGTCACCAGCCTGGCACTGCGTTACCGATACCAGGACTGGGAGAGCCAGGGGAGACGACGGGGACGTATCTAGCACTTAAATCACAAAATCGCAAATCACATGGGGCCTCCCCCACACTGGAGAACCCCTGGACGCCAACAGCGATTAAAATCCTGCCAGGAAGTCCATCCTTATAGTGGTGGAACCATCATGGTATGGGCGGGTATTTGGATCGGCGGAAGAACTGAGTTGATTTGGATCAGAGGCAACCTCAACGCTCAAATTTATGCTGAGACGATTGTATCAGACGTCATCGTTCCTCTACAAGTGCAAATCGGTCCCTTATTTCAGTTAATGCATGATAATGCACGGCCGCACACCGCAAGAGTTGTAAGACAGACTCTCGCCGCAGCTAACATCAATGTCCTGCCCTGGCCTGCTCAGTCGCCAGACTTGAACCCGATTGAGCATGCATGGGATATGCTACAGAGAAGAGCTCTGCCGAATATGGAGGGTATCCAGTCGCAAGAAGACCTTTTTTTGTTGTTGCAACGAACATGGGCGGCCATTCCACAGCGTGATTTGGATGAACTCATTTTGAGTATGCCAAACCGATGTTCTTGTGTTGTTAGTGTTCGCGGTAGAAACACGGATTATTAATTGTTTAAGTTACCCAATAAAATTTTAAAGAAAACTGTTATTTCAGTCTTTTTTTCGAACTTTAATGTTAGTGGTTCAAATGTCAAAAATCCCTTTTATTAGGAAAATGGCAAATTTCTTTATTAATGCAAAGGTGACTTGGTTTATCGTTACTGTAGACAAACGAAAACACTTTATTTGATGAATCCTTAAAGAAAATTTTAATTAATATCAATCAGGAGAAAAGTTATTGCAAAAATATATGTTGATCCCTAGACACTTTTGATGTGTGTATATGTGCACAACACAGGTTACCTATTTGTTATCAATGTGTCTAGATTTTAAGATTTTCACTTCATTTTTATTCCTTATGTAGTCCATTCATATCCAAAGAAACTTGTAAGAATTGTTAAAAGTTATTAAAGTTTGATATTTTATACGTAATCATGTTTTTTAATTGGGGTCACCCATGAACCGTGTTGTGGTTCATTTAACTAAATTTGGATGTTGTAGTTGTAGGGTTAAATTATAATGTAAAAAATAATATTTTTAAAAAGTTGTCCTTTTGGGAAGTGACCAAATGAACCTAAAGCATATTTTCATTGTGCAATAATATTTCAGTATAAATAATTTCTTGCTCGGGCATATTTTTTTAGGTAACTCAAAAGACATAGTAATACTGGTCCACGGATTCCTGGAGAGTTCAGACGGCGTCATGGTCCAAGGATTGGCTCCGGCGCTGTTGAAGAAACCAGGGTTGATAGTTCTGGCGCTGGATGGGAGGAAGCTCATCAACCTGGAGTACTTCAGGTCTTCGACCTACGCGAGGTTTATGGGAGAGAAACTTGGATCGTTTTTGAGTGAAATGGTTAAGGGTGAGTAACTCATCACATACACTCTAGTGATGCTGAATTCAACCAAGGGTTTCAATATTACATTCATTTTTATTTAGTTATTATTTTTTGCGCATACAAATAAAGTACAATGAGAGGACTGAATGCCCAGAAGCATTCTCTGCTACTCAACTGTAAGGTTCAACAGAGAACATCATCAATTTCGCACGGTAAGTATGGGAGACCGGGGCAAGACGAAGCTCGGGGCAAGACGGGAAATGTGCTTGTGTGCGTAACTGCTGAACACAACAGAGCCTAACACAGTACCATACGCGCGACGGTTAGTCGTGACACGCGAGTCAGAGCGGCGCCTGCGTGTCACTAGCTGTTTTAACTTCACGGCGTTAAAAAACATTTTTTTGGAGGATTTTTATTAAGTGTTCTGATTTGAATCGATGTGCATCAAGGTATCAGTGCTATTATAACAATTGACTACATAATTGTCGTAATAGTGTAAAACTAACGAAATTATATTGCATTTTCGCATAACAATTTAGTAGGTTAGAACTGTGGATACTTTTGAAAAATATGTCGGTTGGGACAAAATGGTCGGGGCATAACGGGATATCCCGTTTTACCCCATATGTGTAAAAAGAAAAATGTTTCATATTCTACCTATTTATATTTTAAATAAAAACGTTGTTGTAATATTAAAAATTGATCCTTCTTCTCAGTTGGCACAACACTATACGATGTAGTAGACATCACTAATGTTCTAGCTTGCAATATAGTCTATGATAGAATCTCTCAAATAAAACACGTCTAATAAAGTTTGCTTTTATTAATTACAACAGGTTATGGGCCCAGGCCCACGCAATTCTTCAAAAGTATATAATACAAAGTGATTTCAGTAAAAAGTAAATCAATCCAATCTTTAATCAGTATTGAAAAAGAGTAGTGAAGTCTATCCTAACCTATTAGTGAAAACGTGTTTGTCGTCCCAAAGCGTCTATGACTGTCTTCATCAGCAAAATGTCTTCAAATACGATGACTCTGATAGAAAAGCTGACCGGAAGAGATAATTATCCCACTTGGAAGTTCTCAGTACAAACTTACCTCGAACACGAGGAACTGTGGGATTGCGTCGAATCTTCAAATCAAGTGGATTTAAAAAAGGACACTAAAGCCAAGTCCAAGATAATTTTATTAGTTGATCCTATCAATTATATACATATACAACAAGCTAAAACAGCAAAAGAAGTGTGGGATAACTTGGCCAAAGCTTTTGACGACAAAGGACTGACCCGCCGAGTAGGCCTGTTGAGAGACCTGATCACAACTACGCTAGATGGATGCCAAAACATCGAGGACTATGTAAACCGAATAATGTCAACTGCTCATAAACTCAGAAACATTGGTTTTATTGTAAATGATGAGTGGTTGGGAACCTTACTACTGGCCGGATTGCCAGATGTATATCAACCAATGATAATGGCTTTGGAAAGTTCAGGTTTGGCAATAACAGCTGATTTAGTGAAAACTAAGCTCCTTCAGGACATTAGAAAATCAGAAAATGCTGCGTTGTATGTTAACAAAAGTAAAATTAACTCACAGAATGCCAAACAAACTTCAGATAAAACAAATAAACCAAACAGAGGTCCAAGGTGTTTTGTATGCAATAAATATGGGCATATAAGTAAGAATTGTAGAAACAAGAAAAAGGAACAAAAGTCAAATGAGAACTCTGGCTATGTGGCAGTATTTTCTGCATCAACAAGTAATGACGATGGCTGGTATGTGGACTCAGGGGCATCAATGCATCTAACAATGCACCGTGACTGGCTCTATGATGAAATACCACCTCTGGTTGACACTATTAAAGTGGCTGATAACAAGAAGCTCACTGTGAAAGCATGTGGTAAGGTAAATCTACATGTTATTGACTTAAATGGCAACTCGGAAGTGATTGAAGTGCACAATGTTCTTTATGTTCCTGAATTGGCTACCAACCTTCTTTCAGTAAGCCAAATAATTAAGAATGGCTGTCATGTGCAATTTGACAAGGAAGGTTGCAGAATATTTAACAAAATGAATAAACAAGTGGCAAACGCTAAACTAGAAAATAATATGTACCGGCTCAATACACAGAGTGTTCCAGCATACATGTCTACAATTAAAAGTAATGATGCTTACTTATGGCATCAGAGGATGGCACATTTGAACTTTGAAGACCTTAATAAACTATCAGGAAGAACAGGGGCAAGAATTGAAAACAAAGACAAAGTTGTATGCATTTCATGTTTGGAGGGAAAGCAGTCAAGAAATCCATTTCCTTTTCTGAAGGTTGCAGAGCAAAAGGCTTGCTAGAACTCATACACTCAGATGTCTGCGGCCCCATGGAAGTCCAATCACTGGGAGGTGCACGTTATTTTGTTACCTTCATCGATGACTTTTCCAGGAAAGTATTTGTTTATTTAATAAAGAATAAGTCAGATGTTTTTGATAAATTCAAAGAATTTAAAGCCATGGTTGAAAAACAACTTAATTCATCAATAAAGACTCTTCGCACTGATAATGGCAGAGAATATCTTAGTAATGAGTACAAATCTTTCTTAACCAAATGTGGAATTATTCATCAGACATCCACACCATACACACCCCAACAAAACGGGTTAGCAGAAAGAATGAATCGCACATTACTAGAACGAGCTCGTTGTATGCTATTAAATGCCAAATTACAGAAGCAGTATTGGGCAGAAGCAGTATCCACAGCAGCATACATAACAAACCGCTGCCCAACTAGAGCCCTGGCATTTCAATCACCTGAAGAAATTTGGACAGGCAAACAGCCTGATATTAGTCATTTGAAGATCTTCGGATGTGAAGCAATGGTTCATATACCAAAAGAGAAAGTCAAGAAATTGGATTCAAAGGCAACTAAAATGGTATTCATTGGATACAGTGAACAGACCAAAGGTTACAGGCTTTTTGATCCTAAAATAAGGAAAGTGTTTATTAGCAGAGATGTCATATTCTTGGAAAATTCAGTGATGAGAAACTATGCTAATTTACCATTGTCAGAATTTACTTCAGAATCTGACAAACACAAACCTGACTCTCATAATAGTGAATTATCATTAGAAACCTCAGAACAAAGCGCTACAAGTGATGAGTCATCTCACTCAAGTGAGGGATCTTTGTATGAACCTGAAGAAACAATAGATTTAAAAGAAATTCATCCAAATGTGACAACCAGATCGAAAAGTAGAATAAATAAAGAAAGTAATACATACTTATGCAAAGATGACATGTCAGATCAGCAGGATGTCCCTCAGACATACAATGAAGCAACATCTACAGATAATGAGAGTGCAGAAAAGTGGAAGCAATCAATTAATGAAGAATTGTTGTCACATAGAGAAAACAACACTTGGAAGTTGGTGGACAAACCACAAGGAAAGCGAATAATTGGCTGTAAATGGGTTTTCCGTATAAAAGACCTACCATCTGGTCTGCTATACAAGTCAAGATTATGTGCTAAAGGCTGCGCCCAAACAAAAGGCGTGGACTACTCAGAAACTTTTTCACCCACAGTGAGGTATGATTCTATTAGGGTTTTACTTTCAGAAGCTGCTCAATATAATCTAGAGATGGTTCAGTTTGACGTTAAAACTGCCTTTTTATATGGAGATTTACAGGAGAACATATATATGACACCACCAGAAGGTTTGAAAACATCACCAAATCAGGTATGTCAACTTAAGCGTTCACTTTATGGCCTTAAACAAGCACCCCGGTGCTGGAATAATAAGTTTGACAGTTTACTTAAGAAATTTGGCTTTGAAAGCAGTCATGCAGATAAATGTGTTTATATTGGAAATGTAAACAATAACATAGTATATTTGTTACTGTATGTCGATGATGGGCTCCTAATATCAAGCTCAAAAGAATCTCTGGATATAGTCATGTCTGAATTAAGCAAAAATTTTGATATTAAAGAATGTGAACCAAATAATTTTGTTGGACTACAGATTGAAAAGTCTAAAGGTTGCATATTTATTCATCAAACAAACTACATTGAACGATTACTGAGTAAATTTAATATGCAGAATGCTAATTGTAATGTCATTCCAGTAGATCCTCACACAACACTAGAAAATAGCTCAGCTGCACCAGACAAGAATATACAATACAGGGAAGCTGTTGGCTCCTTGATGCACCTGGCTATAGTAAGCAGACCTGATATAATGTATGGAGTCAGTCTGGTGAGTAGATATCTCAATTGTTATGATCATACACACTGGAATGTTGTCAAGAAAATTATGAAGTATCTAAAGGAAACACAAGACTATGGTCTGTGTTACAAATCATCATATAGTAATATACTACAGGCATATAGTGACGCAGACTATGCTAAAGATATATGCACACGACGATCTGTGACTAGATATGTTTTTATAAAAAATGGAGCTGCTGTAACTTGGGCAACTCAACGTCAACAGAGTGTTGCGTTATCTACTACAGAGGCCGAGTTCATGGCAGCATGTGCTGCTACAAAAGAGGCTTTGTGGTTGAAAAGACTATTAACTGATATTAATTCATTTCATCAAGATACAGTGATTTTACATATAGACAATCAAAGTGCAATCTGTTTAATAAAAAGTGGACTATCACAAACGGTGCAAACATATTGACGTTAAATATAATTTTATAAAGGAAAAGTATGCTGATAAACAAATTGATTTAAAATATGTATGTACCAAAGAGCAATATGCTGATATATTTACTAAAGCTTTACCTAGAGATACATTTCAGTATCTAAGAAAGAAGATAGGAGTGTTGAAACTTGTTTGATTTTATTGTTTTGTTGCAAACATTGCTTACCTTAAAGTTATTAAAGTTATTGTCTGGTAAGAGTAAATAATTTTGGATAAATGTTGTGAGGCATATTTTGTAATTATGAATTGAGTTTTTCTTAAGACATAGGTACTATATAACTGAGGATGTTTAGTGCCTAATATTGAATTGTTATATTTGTTGTTGTAATGTTGTTAAAGAAGGGTTGCAACTTGGTAAGAGTGTTGTAATATTAAAAATTGATCCTTCTTCTCAGTTGGCACAACACTATACGATGTAGTAGACATCACTAATGTTCTAGCTTTCAATATAGTCTATGATAGAATCTCTCAAATAAAACACGTCTAATAAAGTTTGCTTTTATTAATTACAACAAACGTATACCTAATATTACAAATATAATGAAAATATAATGGCTATTCCCAAAGAAGTAAGAACCCAAGAGAGAAAAACAAGAAAACGTGGTAAAACTGCAATACTTACAGCTTCTCTATACAAAAAATTTTAAAAACCCCCGACACAAAAAATAAACTCCAAAAACTAACAAATAATATTTTAAATTCACATGTATAAGGTAAGTTCAACTATTTTTATTTTCCAAGCGTCGCGTCACATCTGGGGACCGCTCAAGTTTATGAAGTATTTTTCCAACAACAGCTAATTAATTATTACGAATTACATAGTCTTCTTCGTAATGCCGCGTGCTGCGAGCTCGGTGTGCGGTATGCGGCGCAGGGGTGGGTGTTACCAAGTGCGGCGACCCGAACGGGCAGACACGTGAGGGCAGACTACGTTGACGGTTGTGTCGATTTTGCGAATTTTCGGAGTAAATTATTTTCTTGCAATCTGCGACTACACCTGTTTTTCTGACTTAACGGTCCCCCGACGGGACGCGACGCTTGGAAAATAAAAATAGTTGAACTTACCTTATACATGTGAATTTAAAATATTATTTGTTAGTTTTTGGAGTTTATTTTTTGTGTCGGGGGTTTTTTAAATTTTTAATTTTACTTTTATTTTGTCCTTTTTAAAGTAGGTAAAATATTAGGAAGGTATTTAAAGTGATTAAATAGTTGAGTTTGAAGTAACACAGTAACAAATTTTAAATCATTAGGACATATGAAAGGTAGTCAGATCCCCTCATCAACTATTAATGACCTGATGATCTTCAAACGGCTGATCAGGTCATGGTTAACTTACCATATACTTCCAATATCATTGAAGTAACACGGTACCAAATTTCGAATTGATCGGGCATAAGGAAGTTAGTCATATCCCCTCATCAACTAGAAAAGACCTGATGATCGTCAAACGGCTGAACAGATTTTCATGAAACATGGCTAAGAACACTCGGGATAAAATTATCTATGACACAAAAAAAACTAAACGAAAATCGGTTCATCCGCTTGGGAGCTACGATACCACAGACAGATACACAGATACACAAATACACAGACACGTTAAACTTATAACACCCCTCTTTTTGCGTCGGGGGTTAAAAAATGATCTTATTGAAGATATTAATAAAAAACAAAAAATAAATATGACGGCAGAAAAAAAAAGCCTGATAATACGAAGACTATGAAGAAAAAACCTGAAAAAAGAAGTCAGTAAAAAGAATAATAACAAAAGACGCAAAAAAGAAAGTGATACGGATACGAGTTCATCTGAAGGCGATGGCAATGATTGTCCTTGCATATATTGTGGGTACTTATATTCACAATCTACGGAAGGATGGGTTATTTGTAGCGTGTGCCATGGCTGGGCCCATAATTCCTACGCAGGCGTAAACGATGACGATGAAGAGGCACATATATGTGAACGTTGCCAACCACATTAAAATGTATACTCATTAAGCCCCATAGCACTTCCCATTTTCAAATATCCCGCCTTGCCCCGATCATGGGGCAAGGCGGGATATTTGATATGTGCCATTTAGTTCCTATTTGCAAAAAAAATATGTGATTTAGTGCCTTAAAAGATTATAATTATGTTAACTGTAAGTGTAAGTGTTGCTTTCGTTGTAAATGATTTTGAATAAACAGTTTGATTTTTATATTAAGTTGGTTTTTTTCTTAGATATCTCATCTTGAACCGGTCTCCCCTATGTTTTTTCAATGACTGAAAATTCACGTAACTACGTGTTAGGGCGTAGGGCCTCTGGTTACATCCGAGGCTCACTTAAAATGCTCACACAACGCCCTTTTCAGAGCGAGTTTGGAGGTTGGTTTTTCGATGTTGGCTGGAAGAGACTTCCAGAATCCTATGGCAGACAGTCCAAAAGAGCTAGCCATGTAGCGGATGTAGTAGGAAGCGGAAAAGGGAAGTAAACAGAGCTAGATGTAGACTTCTTTTATTTTCTTTTGATTTTATTTTATTTTCTAGATTTGAATAAAAAAATTACAAGCAATGAAAAGTCAAACAATTAAATAAAAATTGTAACCCCTTCTAAATTGATAACTTTAAGTTCGATACAACGGGTCACTTTTTTTTGACTACACGATTGGTTTCTCGGCTCGATAAGCGTGGTGTAACCGGTTCGATTCCAGGTCGGGGCCTTCAGGAAACGATATTTTATAAATTGACTCGGTTCTGGGTGTTTTGGGAGACGCCGCATGAATAATTGTTGTCTGATACCCCGTAACACAAGGTCATTTATTTTTTCTTCGAGACCATGACTAGGGGTGTATTTGTCTGGTGCTTATTCATTCAATTTTAATAAGCACAATTTACATCAGTTGCTTTATATTTGAAATACTTTTGCTGTGAATCTAAACTTTGGTTTGCTAGCTAGTTAATTATAACTTTAACTGTAGTTACCCCTGTAACGTCATGTTTATATCCTCGACTAACGTGGAAAGTTATTTGAAAGTTGTGCATAGAAATTATCCTGCAAAACTACTAATTCTAGACAGACAGCCTTCCTGGAAACCTTTGGGGAAATGTGTTGTACTCCCCGAGGCAATAATCCAAATCTCAACAAATATATCCGAACACAAACGATTAATTAAGACAGGACCCTTGGCTCAATCCGTTTTAATCACAACCGTTGATCCAGATAGATAACGCAAGGCGCTCTCTTCGTAGGATTTTTTTACGCATACACAATGGCGTTAGTACTACTAGTACTAGGAAAGTAAAAGTAAAGGAAAAGTAAAAAAATCATTTATTCATTTAAGCTTGTACAAAGCACTTATGACATGTCAAAAAAAAAGTTTATAGAAATAATAATAATAAACGTAAATAAAATAGTACAATATTAGTATGAACATATCGTGAATATACATAATGTGAATCTACCACCGGTTCGGACGTTGCTTCTTATCTAGAAGACTCCGGCAAGAAACTCGATAGTTACTCTTTTGAACTTTGTTTGTTTTACAAAAAATAAATTCAGAGTACAGTTAATGAGAGTAGAAAAAAGAACACAACATTGAGCAGAGGAGCAGATTATTCCTACTATGACCACAAACTTTTGTCGTTCAAGTAATCCTCTACATTATAATAACCTTGTTTCATTCAACTTTGCTTTAATTGCAGACTTAAACTTGTGAAGAGGTATCAACAAGACTTTGAGGTATTTTGTTAAAGTATTTCACAGATTGACCCATAAATGAGTTTCCCACCTTGTGTAGGCTATGACTGGGAGTTTTCAATTTGTTTTTATTTCTGGTATTAAGTTTATGAGTATCACTGTTTTTTTTGAACAGATGCAAGTTTTTGCGCACATACATTATGTTATCTAAAATATACTGAGCATGCACCGTTAAAATATCGATCTTCTTAAATACTTCCCTAAGCGGGTCGCGTGGTCTAAGTTTGTAAATGGAACGGATGGCTCTTTTTTGAAGTACAAAAATGGTGTTCAAGTCTGCAGCTGAACTCCACAACAGTAGACCATACGACATAACACTATGAAAGTAGCTGAAATATACTAGTCTTGCTGTTTCAATATCAGTCAAGAGTCTTATTTTTCTAACAGCACAAGCAGCGGAACTGAGTCTCCCTGCCAGGGCCGTTATAGAGCTAGGGCTTGCACCCCATGTGGTTGACTTTCCAGCAATCCTCACTCAACGGTTCGCTGAGTCTTTTCTGATCCGCATCGCTTGGGAGTGGAACAATCTCCCTGCGTCTGTGTTTCCGGATACTTACAACCTTGATGTCTTCGAGGCTAGAGTGAATAGGCATTTTCTGGGTAAGCGTGTACCAGCATTGGCCTCGCCTACCACCAGGCTCAGATGACAGTCAGAATGGGAACATCCATGATAAACTAACTAATAAAGTGCTCACCTCTGTTGCTGACTATGCCAACATCAACAGCTCGTAAGGAATCACAGACACAAGTTCAAAATAGCAGTACAATTTGATTCAAATCAAACTTAGTTGAAGACCCGTATTCATTTTGATTAGTAGTTAGTGCAGGTGATTAGTGTGAGGAGAAAACACGCGTGGACAGCGATTAAACAGAACACGCTTCTCATCACTTCACGACGCAGGTTAATAATCACTCCACATTACCTGCACTAACTACTAAGAAAAGTGAATACGGGCCTTAACTTTAAGAACGTTACAAATACGAGTAGGTAGAAACAAAAATCCTAACTCGGGACACTCCGTGCCTCTGGTAGTAACGTCAACACGCTATCGAATAAGAAAGTTAATTACATATTGTTTACTTCCTGGATCTCGAAAGCCCTTCAAATGGTTAATATATTCATAACTGCGTTTATTTGAACCCAATTTAAATTATTATTCCGTTCTCGTGGTAGGCAGACATCTTGGTTTAGGTAATTTCGAGCGAAACTATGTCACCCATTTCTTTTTTTTAGATTGCTCTTTTGTGTTGAGCTGAAAGTTGTGACTCAATAAATCCAAATCAAATCACACAATATCTTATTCGAAAGTCAAATATTGGCAAAAATATTTATTTCAAATGTTGAGAGCGTCTTGGCCCAGTGGTTCAGCACCCGAACTCAGATCGTGGATCGTATGGTCCTGAGTTCAAATATGGCCAGAACGAAAATCTTTGTGTTCGTTGTTACGAGTAAATATGCGACTTACTCTCCGGTGATGGAAAACATCGGTAAAAAACCAAATCAACCCGGGTAACGGCGGAAGGCTCACCATCTACCACGTTGGGTTCTAATACTATTGGTGAAAAGTGGGCTTCTGAGTGTTTCGTTCACCATGACGACACTGTCACTTGCCTCTAACTACCCCGTTTGGGATAAAGTCGTGATGGTATGATAAATGTTATGTTAAAAGGCGCTTGCCATAAAACATTGGGTTACAACGTAAAATACACTAGAAAAATTCACCAGGTCTGTTAATGGCTTCGTTAGCTCAGTTGGAAAGCCATCCGCATTGTGAAAGACGCGGGTTCGAGTCCCGCTTGAGCCCTAGGATCAGTAGATTTCTTCTAGTATACTTAAATACTCACTACCAAGTGCCAACGTCGTTAAAATCAAGACATCGCTATATTTTAGAGGTTTTAATAAATAAATAAATCATTTATTTTAGAAATCCATCCATAGTAGGTACAATTTAGTATGTTAGTGACATTTTTTACTTATTGTATGTTAGTTTTGTTAGTAATATATTAGTATATTACAATATTACATTCGTTTGTCGCTATCATTATCAAATCATTCATTCAATTATGTATTCATTTGGTAATTTATTAATTTATTCTTTATTGCGAAAGAAAAGTACAATTGGTCGATTTAATGCCTGAAGGAAATATTATTATTTTTATCACTTTATTAAATGCCGCAGAAACCACAACGCTCAATCACAAGATTAATCGCTTAAGATTTCAGGTTGGTGAATTAGAAAAACTTATTGCTTTCTGTATGTTTACCACGATTTTTTGTATAGTTGACTTCAGACATTTGTATGTTATTTTTGGTTCCATTTATAATCACCAGGGGCGCTGTACCGAAACCCCATTCAAAAACGCCTACGCGGTCAACGCGGACGCTAGCGTTTGTAATTAGTAGTAGTAACTCATGGTAGCCATACAGTACTAAACATAATAAAAAAAATATTTTTTTCAGACGGTCACGACCCCTCGAAAATCAGTCTCATAGGCCACAGCCTAGGCGCCCACATATCCGGAATCGCTGGCAAGCGGGTCCAACAGCTGACCGGTCGCAAGCTCAGCAGGATAACCGGCCTGGACCCTGCTGGTCCCTGCTTCAGCAACATCAGCAATGCTGGCAGACTTGAACCTGATGATGCGGAGTACGTCGACGTGATACATACGAACGGAGGCATGCTGGGACTACTTGAGCCTGTAGGTAACGTTACGGTCATTTCAGCATTTTTATTGGTTGGTCCGAATGTAACATTTGACCCCCTTGTTATCACATTACAAGTAGGGCTCTTATGAAATTAAATTTTTCTAATATTATAAATGCGAAAGTTTGTGAGGATGTAGGTATGCTTGTATGTTTGTTGGTCTTTCACGCGAAAACTACTAAACGGATTGGGATGAAACTTTACAGTAATACAGCTTATATGACGACCGACTTGGTGTAATGGTTAAGAAGTTGGCTACTACACCAGAGGTCGCGGGTTCGATCCCCGCACAGTACAAACATTTGTGTGCATGAACATGTCTGTTTGTACTGGTCTGGGTGTCTCCTATGTATAATAAGTATGTATTTACAAAAAGAAAATGTATTTAAGTATGTTTATCCGTTGTCTAGTATCCCATAACACAAGCTTTAATTAGCTTACTTTGGGGCTAGATGGCGCTGTGTGGAATAATGTCTAGGGATATTTATTTATTTATTTATTTATTATATATCAGAATAACACATGGGCTACAATTTATATTTTTGATATTTTACAATTTATGAGCGCGTCGTGGTTCAGCACCCGAACTCAGATCGTGGATCGTGTGGTCCCGAGTTCAAATCTGGCCAGAACCAAAATCTTTGTGTTCATTGTTAAATATCCGACTAACTCTCCGGTGACGGAAAACATCGATAACAAACCAAATCAACCCGGAACGGCGGAAGGCTCACCACCTACCATGTTGGGTTCTAATACTATTGGTGAAAAGTGGGCTTCTGAGTGTTTCGTTCACCATGACGGCACAGTCACTTGCCTCTGACTACCCTGCTTGGGATAAAGTCTTGATGGTATGTTGTACAATTTTATAAATATTTTATGTGTTTTGGCCCTAATATATAACGAAAACGAGGGCGAAGCCGCGGGCGGAATGCTAGTAATTCATAGATTAAGTACCTTGTCCTTTTATTATATTTATTATGTAGATCTTGGTGGAGCTATCAATTAGCACGTCATCAGTCAACATAGTAGGAACAGCAACAATACAATTTATCTGGTGCATCGACTGACAAGGTGATAAGTAACAAAAGAAGTGTCTCAAGCTATTTCAGAACACGTAAAAATAGACCTATAATCCATCTTTAACTAATGTTATGAGGTATGCCTTAACCCCTAAACAATTTGGGTATTAAAGTGAAAAAGACTATTACAAAGGTGTACTTATCATTACAAATGTAAAACAAAAAAGAGTGTTGAAAAAATGGTCGACTACCGGATAGGTTGTATTATACATCTTGTATGTCACATTGAAGTATGATAACTTTACTTTTTCCTCCTTGTAATGTGGCTACGCAGATCGTAGATTCAAGCAAGTATTTGTTCTGTACTATCTATATATGTATTTATTTCAAAACCGCCATGCTTAGCTCAGCTCCGATGAATAACTATGTGTAAAGTCCTGATAAGTATTTTTTATTTTGGCTTTAACTGAATTAGTTCAATGTCGGTCTATCGCCAAAGGAAATCCAAAATCAGGCCACTTTCGAATACTTACCCATAATTTGTAGGTCAGCAGACTTTATTTACAATATTTTGTCTCCGAATTACCCGTTTATGGCAAATAAATGATTTTGTATTTATAATTTAGTATAATTTACAGCGATGGGTCAACAAAGTTGTCGTACCTTTGTGAAAGATGTAACAGTATTATCCTAGACGTTAAGAAGATAAAAGAAAATATTGTGCTTGGTTGTTATAATACCTAAGTTGTATATTATCTACGAACTTAAACCCCAAAAGATTAGGTATATGAAATGCCGCCTTCGCCGGCTAACTTAACAAATCAGACAAGGGGTTCCGTAATTAAAATAATTAATCTTTAGATACGAGTATAATTCGGACACTGTCTGGCCCGAGGCGCAAAGTTTGCTAATGTAAGCGAATATCTTAACAACCTAGATTTAATGGTAGGAAGCTTTTCAGCTTCCAAGCTTGTTGATTTAACCCCGAATTTGTGCGGCTTAAGGCTCTTACACATAAATACGAGACAACATCGCATCGTGCTATACTTACATAGAATTATTTTCCATAACTATTTGACAAACTCATAAATTTCTCGTCTCCTTCTGACATGTATGAGTGAAAGGAGTATAAGGATACCTTTGACAGAGCGTTGATGCAGATAGAGTTTAAATTGGTATAAAACTTTTCTTCACTTTTGGGTTTAGCATAAAGGTCCAACCCCACCAAACGGCCCGCATCGCGTCGGATAGGAACAGATTTCCAATCTTTAAACTAAATTAAGTCTTGTATTGTACACAGTGTTTAAAGTCTATATTACCAAGTCAGCTTGTCGACGGCTGTGTTTTCCCGTCGACGCACGACTGACTGACTGACTGAAATCTATTTAAATTCTTTCATTTGTAACTTTAATTACTGTGGAGACATTCACTCCATGATAGAGCCGCTTAAGTTGTGTACCTTGATCACTTACGTACTTGAATGTGAATATTTTTTGTATGGGATGTTTATTTTGGTGGATGTAGCCTGCAACCAGTCAAACAAATAAATAGGCCTTATGTTTGGCGTCCGTATTGTAACTGTGAAATAACGACTCCAATTACAGACGATTTCTTCTATTCAGGTCAAAAAGACTTCTTTCCGACGGGCGGTTTGACACAACCAGGGTGCATTTTGTCAACGTGTGACCACAGCAGGGCATGGCAGCTATATGCAGAGTCCATCAGTGCACCCAAACATTTTCCAGGTTTGTTTCTTACCTTTGTAAAAGTGAGGAAATAAAAAACATATTGGCCAACACAAAAGGAAGCTTATACAACAGCAATACTATCAAAAACATAATAATATTATTTCAATAAGCAGAAATATCATGAAAATGATTTTTTTTAATAGTTACACAAAATCAAACAATATCAGTTATAAAGCTTCAACAGCGCTGGTATTCTGATTGTTCGTGTCGCCAGAATCGAGACAACAAATAAAAGTGAGAATAAAATAATAAATAGTGACAGGGTGAGATAAAATGTGAATGAAAAGAAGTTGAATATTTTGTGAGATGATCTTCACGTTTTGAGAAACGGGAAAAGGGCCCTTTTCTAGTTAGGCCGCGAGAATCATTGTTTTCATACACCCGTAGATACGAACGAAAATTTTGTAATAATCTGCTCGAAATCTGATTTTTAAAAACTTTAATAACAAATACAGTTATTATATGCACACTGCAATGAAAAGGCTTCCATCAATAAATTAGTTATTTCGAGTTCTTCAAAAAGGGTTGGAAAATATTTCAACCGGATCGGCAACGCGCAAGCGCTACCTCGAGGCTCTAGCCAAGAGCAACTCGCTACGTTCGTTTCGACATGTCAAATGTAAAAAATATACGAAAATGACATTAGCACTCGTCTAAACGAAATGACTTTAATACGATATCAGACCCATACATTTTTCAATTTGACGATCTCAAATCTAAAGAACCTATCGTGTTGCGCTTAGCTAGCTCCATTGGCTTTGGTACCCGCTTACCATTAGGCGGTCCGCGTTCTTGTCTTGTCACAATCAATTCGAAGTATCTAAATCACCTCGCTTTCCAAATACGGGTTGTTGATCACAAACACTGGCTAGAAAAACTACAAGTAAGAAAAACCTAAGAACGTAAATGACACTTAGTTACCGCCATCATGAGAAAGATTGATTTCGAAACGTTCTACAAGTAGAAACGAATTAGCATAGTAAAAGCGTTACTTAAGGCTCGCGTACACCTAATTAATTATTAAGGCGAGGTGGTTCTGCACAACATTCCCCGAAGGAAACTGGTGAGCGCCACGCGGACCGAAAATCACTGAAATAATCGATTAGAAAATTAATAGATGTAATAAAAAAAATACATACACACATACTTACCATCACGCCTTTTTCCCAACGAGGTAGGCAGAGACCACATCTTTCAACTTGCTACGGTCCTGACACACCTCTTGCGCTTCTTCCACTCTCATTAATCCTTTCATACATGCTCGTCGATTATGGGTACTCCTGACCTGATCTTTTCTGAGCACGTCTTGGACTTGTCCTAAGTACGTCCGTCTAGGCCTTCCCCTTTCAACAGCTCCATCCACCCTCGCCTTGTAAATTGGTTTCGTTAATCGCCTTTCATCCATCCTTTCCATATGCCCAAACCATCATAGCATTCCCATCTCAATTTTTGTGACAACATCCTCCTTCACACCACCACGCTCTCTTATTATGCTATTCCTCACTTTATCACTCAATGTTACTACTGCCAAACTTCGCAATGCTCTCATTTCCACTGCATTTATCCTTCTTTAGCCATACCCAACTCTCACTTCCTTACATAAGCGTCGGCACTAACACCCCCGCATAAACAGCCAGTCGCGCCTTTTCTGACACCTTCTGGCTGTTCATAAAGGCATGCAGCGTTCCATTTAACATATTACCTGCATTCACTCTTCTATCAATATCACCCTCATGCCTTCCATCCCTCGTGAACCTAGTCCCCAGATACACAAATTCTTTCACTTGTTCTACCTTTTCACCTCCAATTAAAACATCACAATCTGTCATATCCTCCTCTCTTTCAAAAACCATGGTTTTTGTCTTACTTACGTTCACTTTCATACCTCTCGCTTCTAACGACGCATTCATTAATGTTACCATTACCTGCAACTCGTCGGCCGACGGCGCCAGTATGACTTGGTCAATAAAAAATCCATCGGATGAAATCGCTCCAGTTATCTTTAAAGGACCCATATTATCAGTTCAATTATTTTAGGAATAAAACCAAAAATAGAAGACAAAATGTCACGAAATGAGGTATCTTTGTGAATTTATTCTATCGAATAAATTCTATAAACTTACTCCTAAAAAAAATTTTATTACGCGTTGGTCTCTCGCTTAGTCTTCTCCTGCATTAAACTTTTAACTTGTATTTCACGTGTGCAGTCATTTTGACTTCCAAAAAACTTTTAATTTCAAGAAGCTAAATTAAAAAAACACAAGATGCCCCTAAGTCTAAACTTGGATGGATGAGATGGTATTCACTAGGGAAATATAACTTGTGGCAGGGTCAGCCAGTTTTTAAAGTTATTACCTAATAAGTGTTTGGAATGCCGTCTTTCATAATTTAGTCATCAGATCTTAAAATGTGTAGTAATTATAACAATCGTACACATTTTTTTTCTCATTGTTGATTAAAAAAAAAAAGTAATAACTTCAATGAAGGTTTGTGAATAAAATTGGTTACAGAGATATTTTTCCTAATGGACTTCAGATTCTTGTGCTAAGCGCCACTTGTTTTTAGGAATAAGTCCAACTTAAACTTATCTGAGCTACGACGATCAACCTCAATATGAAAAATATTCAGTTAGGTAGTTTTTTTAAGTAATATTTTTATCTAGGTATATTTGGACTGAACCCCAAAAACATTCTATTTTTTACTTCCTAAAACGGTTCAAAATGAAAAAAACATATTCGACTAAGTATTGAAATTATAATTTCAAAATACCTACTACCTCAATTTTTCATAGTACGAGTAAGTAATTGTCGATAGAGTTGAAATTGCACAGGTAGATATATTGATTTTAATTTCAAAATACCTATATATTACATGGATTGTTCATCAGTTACCAACTATCAAAATTACAACTATATTTGCTTTATGTTTCATTCAGCTCGCAAATGTGGCAACTGGACAATGTTCAAGACTGGGCTATGTTCGAAGAACGAGGTGTCCTTCATGGGAGCGCACTCCTTGGATGGCTCACCGGGAACATACTACTTGACCACCGGCTCCTCCCCACCTTATGGACTTGGCCCCACTGGAAGTGGATGATTTTTACCTGATAAACGCGAATTACCTAAAGTCTGGGTGTTTTTTTTTAACCCCAAACTAAGCAGATCTTCTAATAAGGGTGTCAGAGACTGATAAACATACTTGAATATTTCTAAGTACATACTTAAATAGATAATAACACCCAGACACACAACAAACACAAATGTTCGTCACACAAACATTTAGTTTGTCATGGGTGGGGATCGAATCCACGACCTTCGGTGCTAAAGGCAGGATTGCTGCCATTGCACCAACAGGTCAGTCAAATTCTCATTGTTTTACTGGAATATTTTTTGGGATGGTACGGAAAATCCGTCTCCTTAACCGTGTAAGAGCGCTCCTCAGAATAATTACGCATAGAAGGCGAGTCGAGGCACCCGTATTGATGCCACAAATATCTGATGTCACGGCTAAACCTGTACGTCTACCACGAGTTACATTAACATTATCGTTCGGGATTAAATCGGGATTTGACATGACATGACAATGTCAAATTCCAATAATTTTTATCACGCGAACGATAATGTACTATTTAAAAGTGACAACTCGTCGTAGACGTACTGAACTTACCGATGTTTGATTTCTCGAGGCAAGAGCTTTTTCAAAGTAAGTATTTTTGTTTGTGCAGTGAATGGTTGTAACAACAGAGAAGCGCAAGTATTCATACATGTTAAATACTGCAGAAATTTCTGATTACATCTGTAACAAATAATTATTTTTCCAGTTTATTTTGGCATCACAAATAGCGCACTTTTTATATGAAACTATCCTTCTAGGTGTTATTCAGAGGAGCGCTCGGCCGGAAATCCAGAGATTCTTGATTTTGTGACATTTGGCTAGCGTTTTGATGAAGCCAATACCCACCACTCGTAGTTGTAACTTGGTTGTCCTGCTAACGGATAGTTCGAGGACTATAATATGACTAAGAAAGATAACATGCAATGCAAAGACTATAATTACTTCACGCCTTTTACAGGTAAAAGGTGAAGTTTACATTCTAAATCGTGATTTAGTCAAAACCCTAGTAATAGGGATAAGTGTCCCAAAGCCTTCACCAGTAAAATATGGTAATTGTAGTCAAAAAGTGTCTGTAAACCATCCTATATATAACGTACCGTCTGTTTGTTCGAAGCTCAGTTCAAGCTCAGCGTGTTTATCTGGGCCCCTAAGAGGCTTACGACTCGGCGTTTCACCAAGGTTCCCGAGTTTATAGACTGTTGCCAGGTCTATAAGTAGTAAGTAATTAGCCTGTATAGAATGTAAAATTACACATTAATCTGTCCAAAATTTGAGATTTAATCGTCGCTCAAAGGTATATTTGAATTGTACCTATTTAAAAAAAAATACCAACCTGGAACACGGACGTAATCTTTAAAGTTTTTAGTGTTCTATATACTCGTACCTATAATCAATAGGTTACTATTGAATATGCATAGGTCATGCTGCCTTTTTTAAGGGGAAGTATAATGCGAGTTTGGTATAATGTTATATATACTCATCTAATACAGGTCTTTATACGTGGTTCAAATAATTTTCATAAAGCTCACAATTTTACTATCAGCGAGTAGGCACTAACAAACACATTGATTGTTTAAAAGACCACGATCGAATTACTCCAGTCAATGAGTGTTCATTTTCACTAAAACAATTTGTTGGGATAACCAAACAATTCCAGACATTCGTATATTTGAGAACTCTCAGAGAGAGAGTGAGAATTTAGGGTAACAGGTGCAAATAGCGACAGGGGGCCTACTCCGGTAAAAATTTACGTAGTTTTGTATTCTGTGAACTTACAGAGTGTTACCAATCATGCGATGTTGCCAATTCAACGATTAATAATAAAAATACTAATTCTAAACTTCAATTATGCTTTACCAATTTTAGATAATTAATCAATAACAAACATGATCTAATAATAATTTGTAAATATTCCTTCAAATTACTAAAAATAATCGTGATTCTTACACTCGACCATCCTGATAACGTGTATGCTCTCATACACGCAAAAGGACACAAAACGTTATGGAATATGAATGTGTTACGTTATGAATAGGTTTCACGTATTTTGTACAATTAAATATGGTTATTAGATTACCAAAAAATCAACATTACTTCCGAACGCTAAGTACATTTTTAACGAACGAAAATTCACGTTACTACGTGTTCAACTAACGGGGGTAGACCCCCGTAGGTAAGGAGACGAGAGATAACTGTTTGACGAAGTTGGTATTAGGATTTCTAAGAGTAACTTAGGGTTATAGTGATATTAATTAACGTTGAAACAAGAAATTGCCTAAATAGTGTAGACACTTAGACAGTTTCAAGATGGAATGGCTAATTTACCCGTAATTGAGATGCCTGTCTGTCTGGGTGCAATAAGGATCTCTGCCTCACGGAAAACTACTAGTGAAGCACCACATAAGCGAGCAAATCGCGAGGAGTTGAAGTTTTGCTCGCAGAAAGTTTTCAAATTTTCTCCAACCACATTGCGAACTTGACTCTCTTGGGTTTTAAAACTTGGTTTTAAAAACCAAGCAAAAACGTACATGTATTACATGAAAATGTTTTTGGAAAAATAAGCATTTGACTGTATTGTACCACTCGTAAAAATGTTACATTACAATGTAATGCTCTAACAAAAGCTCAAGTATATCCAGATTCAACCACACGTCGTATCAACTTGTTCCCTAGTTAGTCTGTGGTCGTATCGCTGTGATGTCAGCAACATGTTCTATGAGAATGTTTGAAAATACGTGGAACGACGATTATATCGCCGCGATACACTGGCTCGAGGTGGTGACGACTAAATTACCCTGCTTTGACAGTGTTGTTTGATTGGTTGGGCGACCTTATTCCTTTTTGTTGGCTTGACATGGCAAAGAAGCAGTAAAAAATAGTATCTTTATCTAAGATTAAATCAAAATGGAAGATAGGTGACCCGCCTCTTGCCTTGAACGGCTTAACCCTTCATTTGTAGGGTACGACCCAGGGACTCCATGCGAAATTGTTTTGTTTGATAGTATTTTTATTTACGTGCGTACAGTGCTGTGCGCTTTAGTAGCTTCCATCTGGGTCGAGACCGACGCAGGGGCATAAGAGGACGTGTACGGCCCATGACAGAGAGGTGAGTTATTGACACTTGAGGAGTCCCGTGGACTCCACCTTACTCTGGAATTGACAAAATGGTTTTTATCAAATTATGTTTTTTTGTACACTACAGTTATTATTTATTGTTTTAGATTACCGAAATGGTTACCTAAATCCCAATATAAAATCTATCAATCCGATAGATGAGAATACTGCTTCAGTTATATGCAAATGGCTGGAAAATGTAGGAAAAAACGCAGGCGATAAGGAAAACCGATGTGATGATACAAAACGAAGAAAAATTACCTCTGGAACGAAAGCAATATTGTTTTATTTGTCCAAAAACAAATCAAAAGAAAGACTGCTTATATTTGTGATTCATGTGGAAAACCAATATGTTTGTCTTGTTTGAAAAAAGTTTACAGGCAATGCGCTTGATGTACCAGTGATTAAACCGTTGCGCGTTTTTCCATGTTATTTTTTTTCTAAGTGCTCATATGTTGTATGTCTAAAAGACTGTTATGTTCATTTAGTTTAAGACTGAATGTAAAATTTAAGTCTCTAACTAACGTTGATGAATATTCCCATTTCTTAAGTTTGTAATTATTTAGTTTATTGATCATATTACCCTAACAAATAACAAAAATATTACTTTTATAATTGTAAGTACCTATTTTTTTTCTTAAATAATAAACATGGAGTCCCTGGATCTCTACAAACTCCTTAGTTTAAAAGGGTTAAACAAAGCCCCCGTTGCCTAATTTCACTCAGTCGCAATATACGATTGACAGAACTTTACTCTGACGTACGCTTCTGTCTTACGCTATGGTCAAAACAAATAGGCTTGTCCCTGTCCTTCAACATCGCACAAGGATAAATAGAATTACAGCGGTGTGAGTGTGCGTGCATGCAGTATGTACTTAATATTGGTAGCATAAGATACAGGTAAAGCTTGACATGCTGCCGTGTGTACATGAAACCGAAATTAGGACGTTCAGGTATGATACCCTATGGCAGACATTTTAATTATACGTAAACATTAGCACGGTAAACACAGTAACTATGCTTCGTAGGGAATATTATATAGTGAGCGTCAGAATAACAGGAATAATTTAGAAGTTTGAACATTGTTTAGATTAGGAAGTTAGGCCACACGAAATTACAACAAGCTTTATTGAGTCTATACCTAGCGATTGCCCATGTCCTACGGGATAAAGAATGTGTTAGATAATCTGTTCGATATTTGTTCTACCGAAACATAAGTAGTTTGTAATTTGTTAAATTTCGGTTTCTCTTAAAAACTGTTTTAACTACAAGTGTTGGCCAGCGATGTTTTTTCTTATTACTTACTTTATGAACACAAAATCAAACTCGGCAATCAGTTCTATGCTAGATCTAACTGTATACATGTTTCGGTAGGACAAATATTGAACTAATTATCTTACACATTCTTTATCCCGTAGGACATGCTCAATAGGTAGACACATTAAGCTTTAGGTATAGACACATCAAGCTTCAGGTACATGTCATAATCCTCCTTTTTACTATACTTTGTAAAGGTTGACCTGTTGTCCGCCGTACTTATGAGCAATTCAACAAATTCTGAACATTTATTCAGTTGAAGCCAGAATTCGTCGAAACCCCATTAGAAAGCAAAAATCTTATCGCGAGTAATGAAGATTCCCGCTAGGACTCTGGCGCGTGTTATAAAACAAGACCTGAAGCTCTATGTATCGTCGGTATACAGGACAGTGGATCGATCAAAACGCCTTCTGTTGCGATACGCACGTGAAAGGCACAGAATTATTATCCTCTTTAGTACTGATGAAAAAAAATTCACGATTGAAGAGCACTACAAAAAGCAAAATAAAGCTGTCCTCTCGTGATGTTAACCTGACACTGCCTAAATAATTCTGAAGAGACCGAAACAGGTAGAAATCTGAAGGTGATAGCTCAGGACTACACGGCTTATGCATTGACCAGCCAAACTCTCTTAATTTTTGCTGAGTGGCTAAAGATGTTATCATGATGAAAAACCACACCCTTTCTGTTGATTAATTCCGGCCGCTTACTCTCAACTTCTTGCTTTAATCTCATCAGTTGTTCGCAGTGGAGTTCAGAATCGATAGTCCTGCCTGGTGGTAACAGCTCATAATTAATAATGCCCTTCCAATCCCACCACACACACAGCATCACTTTGTTGCGAGTTAACCCGGGTTTCGCCACAGTCTGTGAAGCCTGACCGGCCTTTGACCACGATCTTTTTCGCACGTTCTTGTCGTACGTGATCCACTTTTCATCACCAGTTATCAGCTTCTTCAAAAAGGGTTAGGTTTCATTACCTCGTAATAAAGAATCACATTGTACTCATTACACGGTTCATTATGTTTCTTTCAGTGAGCTCGTGAGGTACCCAAATATCGAGCTTTTTTGTGTACCCAGCTTTTTTCAAATGCGCCAAAATTGTTTTGTGGTCAATTCCCAGTTCTTCAGCTACGTCGTAACTACTGATATGCCGATCTTGCTTCACTTTCTTAAAAAAAGCATTCATTTTATCCGTAATAAGGCGACCAGAACGACGTGCATCTTTGACATCAAAATTTCCGGATTGAAAAGGCTTATACCAAATTTGTATCTCACAGATACTGCACTAGGTCCATAAACATCGCAAATTTGTTTCGCGGCTTGCGTTGCATTTTTACCTTTTTTGTAGTAACATCTTGACGACACGATTGGCGTGGTGTGCTGTAGCACGGTTTCTCGCCTCGATTTCCGTAGTGTCCCGGGTTCGATTCCCGGTCGTGTCAATTCAGGAAACGATCTTTTCTGAATTATAATAATAATAATATAATAATAAGTGAAATTTATTTCCTCTTCACAAACGCCAAATATACAAACTTATCAACTAAACTTAAAGATAAGAACATGAGCCACCTTTGTGAGAGACTGGTGTCCATACTAGGGTAATCCCTGTGTGACGGATCGCCAGGCTCCCACCCTCTCAATTTCGGTTACAAAATATAAAATATTAAAATCACTAGTTTAATGTAAATAGAAAAACAAAACATGAAAAATTTAGAAGAATATAACTACCTAATAAAGATAAAGTGGCATGCATATATGCATGCATGCGTGTGTCGTGTGTTTGCGTGTGTGCATGAGTGTTTGTGTGTGTGTGAGTGTGTGTATTTTCGTGTGGGTTTGTATGGATGGGTGGGGGTGTGTGTGTATATATCTGTATGCAAGCGTGCGTGTGTGCGTGAGTTTGAGGTATGCGTGTGATTATATATTTAAAGCTAGGTGCCGTTTATTTACTTTTAGGATACAACTGCCAAAAGATTCTCTGTGGTATTGTAGTCTTTGCCTAGCAACCATTGCAGGACTCGCTGTTTGCAAGCATAAATAGGCAGGGGATAGAAAAGTAGTATTTTATTTAACTTGTTATAAAGAAACCCGCCTAAAAACGTGAAAAATTTGTGAGAGAATTGTGTCCTCAGTGACTTGCCAGGACAGACCTTTGCTTTTCTTCTTTTGTTCACGATACTAGGGTCATATTGCAGGAGAGAGTGTTTATGTAGTATAGTATGCAAAATAAAAAGTTGGCGAACTGTTAAAACGTTACATCTTTTATACAGCTCATCAGTAGGGTACAAGAAGGGTAGGCCGTTACCAACCTTCAAGACAGCCCTCTGCGCTCTTTCAAGTTGTAACAATGTCGTTTTCGGTGCTCCACCCCAAGACGTGATGCAATTGTCTCGGGTCTGGGTGTGCTGGGAGACGCCCCTAGCTTATTTCCTTGTGTGGTACCTCGTAACACAGGGATTTAATAATCCCTACTTCGAGACCATTACAAGAGGTGTCTGGCGCATATTTATTTATTTATTATTTATCATATTTATTTTAAAATGTATCGAATTTATTCATTAGATTCACTCATCTTCACAGTAATAAAAACAAATGGAAATCACACATTTTCCTTAATTTTAATTTGGAATTATCTTCTTTAAAATTTAAACTGTTAATGCGATACCAAAACCAGCCAAAAACCAATAGTATAGCCAAAGATATTTTATTACAAGTTCATACACACTACTCGTATATGCGAAAAGACTTTCTCCCCAACCTAATAATAAAGAAAGCGCTCATAGTTCTAAAGAAGCTGCTCAAGTGGTCGGAAAGGTACATGGTCATCATCCTGCGTCAGAGATGGTTCGGTGGGGCGTGTCATAACAAGGAGTCACAAAGCTAAATTTTTATGAAAAAAGAGTGAAAACTTCAGCCAAAGTGTATCAATGGACAGTCTTGAATCTCCTCCTTTTGTAATCCTTTTGTAAACGAAAGTGTTTCGCTCTGCAATACAGCTTTATTAGGTTGCGAAGCGACGAGCATTTTAGTTTGACATGAACCAGCCTAACGAGCCGAGCGAGCGAAGCGAGCGTGCCGCGTGCGGCAGCGGCCGGCGACTGCCAGAAACGAACTGGTCTCATTTACTTTTTTAGAATATCATAATAATATAACGAAAACGCGGGCGGAAAGCTAGTACTTCCATTAATTTAAGCAAACACTTAAAAACGTTTAATTGCTTATGTCTTAGTTAGTACTTACAATTTCCAATGAAATTCTTAACTATTTACGCGATCGAAACTCTTAACTTGTGCCCGCTGTTCGGAAGCTCACTGTAAGCTCCTTTGCATCTCCATCTTTCTATCTTACATCTAGTCAAAGAGAAGATAATAACGTTGAGAAAGCACATCTAGATGTGCTCTAAGTCACTATGTTCTCAAGGGGCTTTGCTCTGGTATCGGAAATTTTGAGTCCTAGGCGATCGATCTTAGTTATTATGACTATGTTCGCCGTCTTTCTTATTTTTTCTTTATTTGTAACGTTGAATTTCAGTCAGTAATTTTTTCAATTCGATTTTTCATATTTTTACGTTAGTGTGACAGTTAACATAATTAATGAGTCAAAGTCAAAGTGATTTATGTGCGAATGGGTGTACATTTGAGATATTACAAAAAAAAAAAATTGAACCAAATCCATATTCAGCCAGAAGGCATGCAAATGAATGAATATTCACATCAAATTATGAAACACAATAGTATGCCAATTGGTTTTAACTGCACTTAATTCAAACTACGAGTACTTATCACTTTATTTAAAACGTCAAAAGCTTTTGAGGCGACCATAATACCGATCCCTCACAGCATGCAATTTTTTAATTTTATATTGCCCGTCAAGATGACCTCACTCCACCTGATGGAAAGCGGTCGTGAGGTCCAGATATGAGGTTGACAAGCCCAGTCATTCAAACGAATCACTGGGCTGGCCATCCTCACCTTGAAGGCAATGCCTTTTCACGCCCCGCTTGAAGAACCCGGGACTATACGAGGAAGGAAACACATGTGCTGGAAGAGCGTTCCACGTCTGGATGATACGACAAAGAAACGAGTCACCGTACCTTTTAGTTCGGGCCAACAAATGATGAATTGTGTGTGGGTGACGCCGTAGTCCAGCACGCGTGGTACGGGAGTGGAAAGGTGACGGTGAAATAACTCGTCAGAGCATTCCCTATTGTAGAAGCGATAGAGAACACTTAGCCTGGCAATGTCTCAACGCAATTGGAGAGGCTCAAGGGTCAAAGTTGCCTCTGGGTTTCCAATAATGCGCATAGCACGCCGCTGCAACCTGTCAAGAGCTTCGAGTAGGTACTTGGCGGAACCGTCCCTGAGATGAGAGCAGAATTCCACACACGAGCGAACTTGCGTCTTATACAAGAGACAGAGCTGCTCAGGCGTGAAGAATCGTCTCACTCTGTTCAGGACTCCGGTTTGGTTTAGGTTGCTACGAACATCCATGCCAAGGATGTTTAGGCTATCCTTAATCAGTAGCGGGGTGCTCTGAAGAGTGCGATGGGAAAGGAACGGTGACGCCTTTGCTGTGAATGCACACACCTGCGTTTTCTTGGCATTGAACTCGACAAGATTGCATGCACCCCATTCTGAAATGCGGTCCAACACTCCGTCAAGCTCAACAACAAGACTTCGCCTCTTCTCCTCGATGCCAGTCTGCTTTGCCCCAGGGCGCTCGAAATAACGCGCGTGGACCGTGCTATCGTCCGCATAGCAATGAATATTACCAAGAGATAACATGTCATTGATATGCAGAAGAAACAACGTCGGCGACAAGACGGAGCCCTGCGGCACTCCAGCATTAATCTGGAGATAGCGTGATTTTCGACCATCGCAAAGGACACGAATTCTACGTCCCTCCAGAAATCCGGCGACCCAGTCGCATAGGCGAAGTGGCAGACCATATGCCGGAGGCTTGGAACGAAGCGAACGATGCCATACACGGTCGAAAGCTTTGGCAATGTCAAGGCTGACGGCCACAGATTCCCCATGCTTGTCCATAGCCTCCCCCCAGATGTGTGTTACGTTCGCTAGAAGATCACCCGTAGACCGTTTTGGTGGGAAGCCGTACTGACGGTCGTGAATGAGAGAGCGGATGCCTCTAGGTAGCGGATGAGCTGCGTGTTTATGATCCGCTCAAACACTTTAGCTAAAACTGAGGTTACGGCTATTGGACGGTAATTGGCAGGGTCAGACCGGTCCCCTTTTTTGGGAACTGGTTGAACGTTAAATTACGTGAATATAATAATACTATGATAATAAATACATGCAAATCAATTTCATTAATTAATGCCAAATCGTTATAATATATCTGAAGCCCAGCACACATAGCGGAGGGAATATTTAAATACGTGCTGTCATGTGATGTGACAGACATATTTGCCAGGCCAGGGCCAGTAAGTCATCGCGTCATGCGTCAGTTCAACCGCAAAATTCGCGTACGAATGCTCTACGCGGCTGTTGACAATAAACTACCAAATGAGTCATGGAATACGCGGTGTTAAAGCGCGCAAGTTCATGGAAGGATAGAGGCCTGGTAGCGGCCGGTTTACTGTAGGTAAATAAAATAATACCAACCGTTGTTATTCACCAAAAGTAGATTTATGTTTTTCGGTTAGATTTACATCGAAACTTTTAAAAGGCATTAATAAAACAAGTATTTGTTACAAAAAAAATACAACTATATGGTTAAGATGTTTTTAACAAGCAACGTTGGATTGCCCCTCGCCCCGCGACCCCGCGCGGGGAGCGCAAGCGCAGACGAAACCAGCGCGGGTCTCGCACCTTGTTAAAAACACCCATAGGCCTCTTCCTCACCGAATCGGTGCGTTCTCGTTTCAGTACCACCTTCAGCACCGAACTTGTACGGATTGTTACCGAGCGCATGTAATTAAATCAGAGCTTTCAGACCGATTAGTTACGGTACAGGTTTTTCACCAAGCGCATGCGCGCCTCTGCACAGAATCTGTACAGAGCGGTCGGCCTTCCCCGTCTCCCCCGCCGCCAGCCCCGACGCGCGCCTCACACAAACTAGTCACACTATCGAATGAAAAATACCGTACCGAAAACATTCAGAGCCTGTCAGGAAATGTTTTTCAGCAGAAAATCTGTACGGATTCGGTCCAGAGGCGGTACCGAAACGAAAATGCACCGATCCTGTGAGGAAAAGGCCTTAGTGCGGGAAAATTCTTAAAGCTTCCGCGATGGAGGGCCGCTTCCGCGCCTTTGTACCGCTCTGTGTGTGCTAGGCTTAACGACGACCAGGCGGCTTACTGACGAACGTCTTCATGAAATATAAGTCTATTAATCAAGACTTCAACCCAACACAACAACAAGACAACAACTTCAACACTTTGAACTTTGAAATTTTGTGTAGGCAATATAAATAAGTAAGTAAAAGTGTGTTCAATCACCTGATTGCGTTCGTGTTCGCATGGTTACAGAATGACCCTACTTACTTGTTAGTAGCAATTTCGAAATAATCTGTTATAGTACACACTTTTACAGATTATTTTGAAATTGCTACTTAAACAACAAAGTATTTGAATATAACTTTCACCAGGGACGTTCGAGCCAGTCTGAAACTTGAGTAATAAGTTATCCTTATACTAGAACCGCTTTGCGTTCCAAGAGCCGCCTAAGGACTCTTTTATGGCTTGAAAACACGAACCGTTAGCGGTAAGTAAACCAATTGGTAAAATCTTTTGCAAATGTCCTACTTATTTTGTTAAAAATTTACTTTGTTTTGTTTTAAATTGATGTGTCTGGCTTAACAATGGTAGCAATGACTTAGTTTTCACGATGAAACACTTTGCCTTACAGCGAGGGTGAGCGGGTACTTGGACGTTGACAGTTACAATAACATGAAAAAATAGAGAGATTCTGCATTAGTAAGGTGCTTTTATTTATTTTGCTAGCGGTGCTCCTAAATTAATGAAAATCTATGTGTTGTTTTAATAAATATGAACAATTTTATCGTTGAACATTCGATAAATCGTTTAGAATAACAACTAGTATGGGCTTTCATAACTTATGTGTTGTACTTCACTACATTGCATAGCGATTCTTTTTCGCAGTCTATTGCCTCATATCCAGTGTACCTATTCATTCAATATATGGCCACAGTCGATTTCTTTCATAATAAATTATCTCTAAAATTAAGATAATGAAAGAAATTACAGAAGCAGACAGCAAAATAAACAGCGGTGTGATTATTTGGGCAAATCGGACTTCTTGGTGAAGCACGGCGTTGCATGTTACGGGCATGTACGTATCAAAGGACAGGATACGTTGAAAGACACCGGTTTCTCTTGCTCTTAAAGTGCTGAAAAAAGTACAATATCATTTAAATATAATGAGTTCGTAATCTATACTAATATTATACCTAAAGAGTAAAGATTTGATTGTTTTTTTGTTTGTATTGAATAGGCTCCGAAAATACTTGATAGATTTTAAAAATTCTTTCACCAATATGAAGCTACATTATCAGGGACATAGGCTATATTTTTTATGATTTAACAAAACATTCAGTGAAAAATAATAGGTTATGTAGATAAAGTCGGAGAAATGCGGGCGAGATGTGCTGCTTTACCGACGAGCAATTACTTATGTCAGAACGAAGTCTGTCCAGAGACCCTTTTATTAGCATAAATGCGAAATTAACTGTCTAAAATAATATGTTTTAGGGCTATACTGAACGGATTTTGATAAAATTTTGTAGAGATGTTATCTCTACAAAATTTCATCAAAATCCGTTGGATATTGGGACCTTTTCCGAGCTCTGGTCTTCAAGTTTTCTATACTAATATTATAAAGATGAAAGATTTGTTTGTTTGTTCGTTTGTTTGTATTGAATAGGTTCCGAAACTACTGATCCGAACGCGAAAATTCTTTCACTAACAGAAAGCTAAACTATTCTGGAGTGCTAAAGGTTATATTTTAATTGGCGACAACATACTAATATTTAATTTAATGCAAAATCCCCAAAATAATTATGCTAATGTAATAATAATTTAATAATTTAATTTAATTGATATCAATATTGTGACATTTTATAATTGAATTTTTGCACGTCTGCGAGCAGACTGAACACATGCGCTACTTACTTTTAAATGTCATCTTTATTTACTGTGTTCTTGGCAAATAAACGTTTGAGTTTATATTTTAATGTGATTGAACAAAAAATTCAGTGAAAAATAATAGTATAAGCAAATCAAGTCTGAGAAAAGCGGGCGAGATATGATAATGGACGCCAGCTGTCGAACATTTGACAGAACGAAGTATGTTGGGGCTGCTCGTAAAACATAAACAAAAGTCTTGAAGGGGTTGAAATACCTAAAGGTGCTACCTCACTTGGAGAATTTTCCTGTAATGTAACGTTACAGAGTCGACCATAACATCAGTGAGCGAGGTGAGGCGGAGGAGAACCGAAAATTACAGTGCGCAAACTTTAATGTTACAAATTCGAGCATTACGTTGGTGAGGGAAAAGCAGCGAGCATTGCAGTCGCAACTTGATACAATGTGTAATATTTTGATACAACTTCCCTGAAGTTTTGTAATGAAGTATTCAAATGTAATGCTCAAAATCGAATCTAAAATGTAAATGACAGACGAAAATTCGTCATGTCAGCGAGGCAGTTCTGTCTGTGAGGGACCTCCTTGGATAAAAGTTTATATGGAAGTTCATCATTTGGCTAGTTAAGGTTTTAATTATTTGCCTTAGTTTTTGACTATTTATAATTTAAAGCGAAATTCATTAGCATTTAATCTTTCTCTACTTACCCAATTCTTAGTTCTTCCATATAACGAAATGTTTTTGAAGCGAAAATGTATTTTCTGGTGTCCGAACGAAGATTTATTTCAACTAGTTCACATATTTCACTGTCACTAAATCCTGTAAAAAATGCACCTCGTTAATTAATTACCTGTTATTTTTTTATCTGCCTGTACTATTTTATAAATTGCTGCATTATTAAAACACTTTACCTACTATCTGCAAAACTTCTCATTCAGAAATGTTAGCATTGAAAGTTACAGATACCTATGCTTTTGAGTAGTGCCATAGAATAGGTAATAGGCTTACCCTAAACCTATAGCTGACAGTTTCAGTTCTTCTGACTTAACTGGGATTAACTTTTTAGTATTTCATGTTAAAAAAGGTGTATAAAGTTGAATTGTATTCCGAAAGTAGCGCAAAAAATCGCAGAATAATCAAAATCAAAATCAACGTAACTTTATTTAAGTAGACCATTTAAAATAACAGTTCTTTCGAATTTTCAAAACAGAAACTTTAGCTTATGATATTATAAACATACATAATATTAATAAGATCTTTATACTTAATATAAGACATACATATAATGTGACTCTATTACCGTAACGCTGATTTCACTGACAAGACCGGGCAAGAAACTCAGTAGTAGCTCTTTTAAGAGTAAGAAATTGATATTTTCTAACTTACTTTTCTTTATAATTGGGTACACCGACATATAATCTGTTAGAAATGCAGTCTTAGTGGTTCTCACAGCTTCTAGGGCCTCGTTTACTGATGTTACCCTGACTCGATCCAACCTGCCTTCGACGTTAACGATTTCGTGTTGAGTACCGTACTGAAAGGGCAATTGAAGTTACCTGTCAATAAGGTGGCATTTTTATTGAGTTGCAGTTTTTAAACTCTCAGTGTTCTTGTTGTTTTTTAATAAATGCTATACCGTATCAAGTTGGCACCATGTTGGCATTCATAATGAACTAGGCCGCGAAATTACCATAACATAACCTACGTGTTGAAAAGTGCAAAAAGCTATTTTTTTTTTATTATTTATCTATACTTACTTATATTATGAAGCGGAAAGATTTGATCGTTTATTTGTTTGTAATGAATAGGCTCCGAAACTTTATAATATTAGTATTATAAAGTGAAAGATTTTTTTTAAATCGGCCCAATAGTATCGGTTCTTAATTTATAATTATGTCTATGTTACGGGCCACTTGATAAGTCTGGGCACTATTAATAATGATCAATCCGTATGCATAATGCCCTTGGAAAATAGGCAATATGAGTAAAACGGCCTGATTGATTTATCACTTTTCCCGGTCAATATGAATAATGAAAACCTTGTCTTGGGCCACTGTGTCTTGGGCGAAATAATAAAACGAATTGATCTTTTATGTTTTTGTTTATTACATCTTATAAAATCATCATATGGGCAACGTATACAATGCCGGGTGCGCTTCGGCAATATATACAATCCCTAGTGATTGTATAGAATACCGAGTGGCCTTTCGGCTATGTCTGAAGTAAATAGATTTTGCTTAGTTTAACTAGCTCTGTTCAATTTTACTTGCAAAAAACTTTTTAAGCAGAAGGTTCTGCTCTGCTAGAAGTGGGTTTATTAGGTTGCGAGGAGCGAAGCGACGAGCATGTTAGGTTGACATGAACCAGCCGCACAAGCTGAACGAGCGAAGCGAGCGTGCCGCGGTAGCGGCCAGCGAGTGCTAGAAACGGACTGGCCTTATTTAAAATATATGCCAAAGGATGATTCTGACAGTGAAATATTCATAATATGCGGTCAAAGTGATAAATTCAAGCTATCTAAACGTTGATTTACTAAACTGCCCACGAGTAGTCGGTCATTATTAATATGGACCGGTCAAAGTTATAAATTTATCAAATTGACCGATGCACTTGGTCATCATTTAAAAGGACCAGTCCGTATTAATACTACTCAAGTAGCCCGTAACATATATACTAAATAGACATATAAATTCCTGATACATTTCATTATCCGGAGGTATATTTTTCAAATCTGTCAAAATGCGTTCCGGATATCCGAGACTTTCTGTGAATTATGGTCATGTGCATTCCAATAACTACATTTAACAAGCTTCTCGATTTAGATGAAACCCATCAACTGGCGTTAATTTGAGTTTAATGACAGCTTTGTGGAAATAGGAAGAAGTGGAATAATTTCAAATTTTATTAATTTTTTACCTTTACATTCTTACAGCAGTTTTTCCAATAGTCAAAGACAATTACTTCATTTTCATATATTTAATGTAATTTTATCGGTTAACCCAAATAAATATTAAATGCTCATTAAATTATATTAAATTTCGTGTTTTAGTCAATATTCTTACCTCGTTAATCAAAATATTCTTCATCCCTTCATATGTGACGTACCTATAATTTTTACTTTCCAACTCCAAAAGGTGAATATTGTTCTCCCTGTCATTTACCAAGTGAGAGAGTAGGTTGGAAGTATAGACGTTGTATATTATGTAGGCGTAGAGGAAAAATGTTAAATGCGCAGTTCGCCTTGAGAAAAAAATGGTTTCCACGGGAAAAACTGTAATGAGACGATTTAATTTTATTAGTAAGAGTATGAGTTATTTCATTCCTCACTAGCCTTCGCCCACGTTTTCATCCACGCCACATTTTATTCAAATATTAATAGCTTTTGCACACTCCAGCAAAGAAATCGCGGGTTTTATGAAAATGCTCCAAAGGCTGATTTTGAACAGACAATGAATGTGAATGTAATTTTTATTTATTCATAATAGTCAGTTAAAATATAAATAACGGCATTGATCTTAAGCTTTAGCGGCTAAAACTCCTTCACACTACTCTTCAGGGTTAAATCTTAAAAAAAAAATTGTTGGAGATTATTCAGTCATTCAGTCATTAAACAATAATACCAAAAAAAAAACAGTAAACAGTTGTGAAACGCAACTTACCATGCTGGCAGTATCCACCAATAATATATAACATTTCGAGTGCCAGACTGCATTCAATGGCGCTTCCTAAAAGTCGTTTTTCCCACCAGGTCATCAAAAAAAACAGCATTGTGACCATAAGTGCCACCCCTGTTAGGCAATCCCACACACGGCCCGTAAAAGGTTTGATGTAGTAAAGGCTCATACTGGAGAAGTCATGCACTCTACGAAGGATAAAACCAAACCTAAAAAAAATAATTGTACACACATTTTTACCTCAAACAAGGATTCGGGTAATGATATGAATTGGGAAGTTGACAACATCGTCGAATTCTAATAATTATTTAAAATAATTAAAAAATACACTACAAAAGATGCGCATGAAAACTTTTGTTTCGTTTACTTTGGTATAATTGATTTTATGGCTCTTCAAACTCGCGTGGGCAAGTCTATTTTTATAAGTGTAAAATAAATAAAAAAAAGTATGCCATTGGATAATCCACACAATGTAAAGTAACTTTTGTTATGAAGCTATATTTATATCCGCAAAATTCAATTTAGCTGCCGAACACGTGTCTTGCAGAACTAGAAATAGGCAAACTGTGACGTCACCATCTTGCGACAAGTCCAAAAATATGATTTTCAAAATTGGCATTTCTCGGGGAGTTTTCGTGTTTTAGAAACATGAATTTTTCCAATGTTTCTATTATTGAGAGGTCTTTCGATAATACCTTAACAAAAAAATAGTCACCTACTCTAATATACCGTTCTGATGATAAACTCACAAAACTGCATTAATTCGTGCGCCTACTTACTGGAGTCACAGGGCCCGCCTTATAGTTTGTTATCATGTTATTTTATTTTAATTAATTGAGTAAAACATCTGGTACAATTTACACCAATATCATCTGACCCCATTTTTTTTTATTCTGTGCCCAAACTAAACAGAGCTCGTACTAAATTAGGATTTTTGAAATTCGGAATTAAGTGTTTCGGATTTTTTGGGGTGTTCCGGCTTGTACTATGGGCGTCAGAGACTGATAAACATATTTATATATTTCTGAATACATACTTATACCTATAGAAAATAAAACCCAATCTTACAAACAAATGTTCGTCGCATAAATGTTTGTCATGGGGATCGAACCCACGACCTCCGGCGCTAAAGGCAGAATTGCGCCAACAGGCCAGTCTAATTTAGGTTATTGCGATGTCCATTAAAATTATAAATGTTTTTCTTTCTTTCAATTCATCTTACCTCCAAAAGAAAACGGTGTGAACAGGGTCCGCGATTTCCAAAAGACCCGGCCACATCATCATAGGTTCCGCGTAAAGGTCAATGTTACTATTATTTTTGTACTGCGACGCCTTGAATACATACGTGATGCTGAAATTGAAACTGGATTTTGGACAATAATTTAACATCACAATCCGTGAGTGTTTGCTTCGGTGACACGCCCGTTATTTACTTTGCAGGGAAGTGTTGACATAGTTAAATCTTGCAGTATTATGCCCAGTTCACATTATTCCAGTCCAGCATTCCAGTCCAGCGCTCAATCAATGTGAACATTCCAGTGCCAGTTCATATTATTCCAGTGGTATTACAGTGCTGGACTGGAATGCTGCTACTGGAATAATGTGAACGGCTCTTTATGGATGAATTGTTCGTATAGATGAATCTTAGGTAGGTTTTCCTAAACTGTCTGCTGCAACTTCGGGAAGGTTTTATTGTGGAAAGCTAAAGCTACAAAAGAGTCAACTAGATAGACAAAGGTTTTTCCAAATGATCAAAAGATGATGAAAAGAAAAGGTTTGCTAAGTCACGAATTAAGTACCGTGAAAATGCATCTGGCATCATGCCTTCATTCGTCTAATATTCTGACTTCAGAAAGGGCTCGACAATATTTTTTAATCAGGCAGGGAGGTTTGACCATTACGAGGGGCATGCCAAAAGAAGTTAGATACTCTTTACTCATATGATTGACACTGGCAAGTTATACACCATCTTATAGGCTGGTTGTTTATTGAATATATTTGAAAATAGAAAACACTTCTTTTTTTTTTATTTGAATGAGCATAAGCTTTCTGAGAATCTGGCGGGAATTCGCTTACATCAATGGAGCTTAGTCGACGTGATTTTCGCGCTATGATTTATTATAACTATAAAAAACATGGCTTTATAACTATGATCCCGAAACCAAGCGATAGTCGACTGTATGGTGTTTGTCGCCGCATTGACACCACGACAATGCGGCGCCGCACACGTCTGCCAGAACACTTGACTTTTTCAACTCAAAAAATGTGTCAATCCTTCCTCACCTGCCACACTGGTATTCCCCTGACCGAGTGCCTTGTGATTTTTACATGTTTGCAAAAATTAAAGAAAAAAACCAACTTCAAAAAAATACTTCCGAAACAAACCACTAATGAGTAAAAAAATAATTGCGTATTCTTCTAAAATTATACGACTAATTATATAACTAAGTTGGACTCTGTGTCAGCCAAGGAAACACTACAATTAAGACAATATACCTAGCAATATACCTATTTTTTACATCTCACGTTTAAGTATGTATTTAGGTAGTTACAAACCTACATTGCCTGAGACTGACTCCAACAATAACAATAATTGTACCTACATTACATTATCATCGTATAAGTTTTAGAAGAATACGCAATTATTTTTATACTTTTTAGTGTTTTGTTTCGGTAATTTTTTTTTTGAAGTTGGATTCTTTTTGTTAAAATTTTTGTTTATGTCTTAATTTTCAGTGAATCGTTCTTATTCATTTAATACATCGAAAAAGTATCGTTCATTTGCTTCTACGAATTAAAGAGTTCCGTTACTTAGTCATGGATCCCATGACCTAACTTAACCTAACCAAACTCTCACCAAACTACCCTTAAAGTTAAAGTACCCTTTCCAATAAAAAAGAAGCATTGAAATCGGTTGGCGTGATTTTGAGTTATTCGTCCATTTGTCACGCATAGAGTTAAGAGTTATATGGTTTTCTCATGGATGTCACTGTCAAAACTGACCCAAATTAAAATGGGACCACATGGGAGGCACCAGCTTTCAAATAAAACAAGAATGATCAAAATCTCTTCACCCAGTCGCAAGTTATGAGGTAACAAACATAAAAAAACATACCGTCGAATTGAGAACATCCTCCTTCTTTGAAGTCGGTTAACTAAACGGGAAGAGGTTTGAAAGCAAAAAAAATGCACTATTATTTCGAGATTTCTGAGGTGTCTAAAGAAGAGTGGTCATAGGAATTTTCCAATTGGTTCAAACGTATGGAAAGGTGTATACGTGCTCAAGGTGAATACTTCGAAAGGATCGATACTTGTAATATACATTTTACAATTTTTGAGTAGGTATCTCATTTCTTTTGGCATGCTCCTCGTACCATAGATTACTTAATAGTTACTACATAAATCACATCAATAGGAAATTGACCATTTTGTCAATTTTAAATGCTAGCTGCCATGGACAGGCATTTAATGCGATGGCTACCTCTTTCGTTTTATAGATGTCACCAGTATGTCTAACATGAATTGCCATCACGTTAACGGCGATCGTTGCGTTCAGAAATTTGTTTGCCATTTTTGGTTACTTTTTAAATCACTAGGGGGTCTCTACCGAAATAAATAGGTCAAAATGGTTTACGCGAATGCTAGCGGCTGTCATTGGTGTCAACCTAAGGTAGACATACAGTACTCACTTCACGTCATCACGTTCAGTTCAATGGTAGGTGATTCTCGCGTGCAAGTACATGGAGTGACAGAGGCCTGCCATTACTGCCCATGTGTTGTGAGTTGTGTCGTGGTAAGACTTACTTAAAGTTGTAGATTTCTCGTAGAATCTCAATCACGCAGCATCCGATCATGTTGTGTCGCCACGACGGGTTATCGACGTACCGGCCGAGATAGTCGTCTTGTATCGAGCAGTCATACGTAGTTACCACCGTTACATGCCTCATTTTATATGCCCGTCTGAGGTTTAAAAAATAGTTTTAAGGCAACAAATTCACATAATCTTTCAATATCGATGAGAAATAGTTGTAGTCTGTTTTTTAGTCAATGTGTAAATAATAAGGTGTCCGTCTACGGTTCGCTTGCGTAAACTATTTCTCCCGTTAAAATAAAGCTTAAAACAAATATATAGATGTTGCTCGTTGATAATGTAACTTTATATTGGTGAAATATTTTTTGAAATCGATCCAAACAATCAAATCATTCCTTTTCATAATATTAGTATAGAAGTTTAGATTAAATAGAAAAAAGTTGTTTTCGGCATTGAAAAACTTGAATCGATAAAAACGGCACGATTTGACTGGTTCTTAATAAATAACTTTTTTTCTTGATTTTTTTTCGTTTAACAGAAAATTTAAACAGCTCTGCACGAGATTCGACATTTATTTTCATTTTAATTAAAAAATAACAACAACCTTGTTTTTATAAATCCGCGAACCTTCCGAACAAACAATGGTTACGGAATGTACAATGCCGATCCTTTGTTTTCTTTTAACTACTCAATGTGCTTTTGAAAAAAACAGATTTTAAATTCACAAACAGCCTTTGTAGTTAAATTCATATTCATTTAAGAAAATTCAATAGCAATCAAACAGAGAACACAATTATGTTCAAAGCATACTGCCAAACATTCTACATGTGCAGCCTTTGGGTGAGCTATAACCAGCATACATACAGCAATAACAATGCCGTAAGGATATTGTTGTGGTTGTCATTGCGGTGTAGTGCGTCAGGAATGTTCGCGGAAGCGCGAACTTAAGGCTTTGCCGCCATCATGAGAAAACGGTGTGCTTGAGCGCTGGCTCGTATGCGAGGCAGCACCAATACTATTCTTAGGGTCTTTGTTGGCCGATGGGACTCACCCTTCCTCATGAGGTGGGTGACGGCCCATACAATTAAGTAAATAATGTTGTAAAATTAAATATTGTATTGTATTTTCTAACATTCGTTTATAAAAAAAATTGTTACTAACTTTATATGGGCACTTTCGCCTGAAATAAAATATTTAAATTAAATTGAATTGAATTAACGTCAGTAGCAAAGTTAGCAATGAATTGAAAAAAAATATTAGTATAGTTTGAGTATAAAATGTGAACGCTGTTCATACCATTTTTATTTTTAAATACAGAATTGAGTGACAATAAAGTCTGAATGCACTACTCGTATTGTCCGGCATCGCTGTGGTAGTGGCTACATAAAGTGGAGTTTTGCTTTAATTAATATTTTTTGATCACAAATTTGTCGAACCGATAACAGAAAGAAACAACTCCGACGCGGTGGTAAAGTCGCTTTATGTTGTGTCTAATATTTAACTTTGTATATTTTTTGACTATTTTAAAGTACTGCTTAAGTCTGTTTCAATAAAGTTTTTTTTAGAGTTAGAGTTTCTCGTACACATGACAATGGCAGGTATTTATGGCTTCTGTAAAATGAGTAACTTTCTTTTATTTTTTTACTGTGAGGGATCTTAAATGTTACTCAAGACTGGCGTTTGTATGGGAATTCACTATAGTTTTTTCATACTCATTGTATTAATATCCTTGTTACTATTTTGTGCACTTACCTTTTTAAGCAATTCTTCTACTTGAAGTTGGTTGGATCGCCTTCAGCAGTAAGACCTCCTAATTGTGCATCTTTGTCATTTCTCGAAACTGTAATATTGCTTTGTATAATATTCACAATACCAATCTATGCTTCATCCTAAGATTTTCTTAGGCATCAATGTCAAGTGACCTATGCAGTTCTTATGCTCTTATGCAGGACCGGACCAGGATATGGAGCCCACAGGGGCCTTATTACCATCTCTTATAGCCAGTCAAGTTTATTTCCTAAACTAAGGGTAGTGAGCAATTTGGTCAGTAAATATCTGGCCTAGAGGATGCATTATTAAAAAGTAACCGCCGACTGGCTGAAAATGAAAGAGTATATTAGGGAAATCGCTCGCTACGCTCAGTTTAGCAAATTAATTTGACTGGCAAAAAGAGACCAGCCCCCGGATTCAGAACGAAGTTATCAACCGATTCGGTAAGTTTGTTTTAATTAGCTTAAGCTTAACAGATTAGGATGATAGGACCCTCAAATTCTTAGTTGGCCTCGTATTTATGCTTTAAAATCTAAAAAAACTGATTTTATTGGCCCTCAGTATCGTCGGGCCCGAGGCACGAGCCTAAAGTGCAAGAGTAAAGGAAAGAGGGACCTGCTTTTGTGTGACTTACTTTACCAATTTACCACACTAAACTGAAACACCAATTCGTTGTAACGCTTGGCTAGCAATGGCGTATAAACGCGATGAGAGTAATTTTCCGAATTCATCATTAGTAGGCAAAACAACCATATTTTTGTAACGAAAATGTTCTGTTGTTCTACGAAGCACAAATCTTTATACAGCCCACCTCACCCTAATGACGTAATTTGTTTTTACAATAATGTTTTTTTTTTCATAATGAAAGCCTACGCCTTTTTAATGGGCAAGGTCCCACATTATCATATTTTTAGTTGTTATCTTAATGCATTTCTAATTAAATTTTAAAAACAGCTTCTACTCATATAAGTCTTTCATAACACACTTAAGATCTCGTTTGAAATAATTGGTAAGAGACAAACATTGTAAAAAGTAATCCTCCATCATTGAAATCAAGTCATCGTTACAATTGATGGGTACTGACTTATTCATCACGCTTGCCAAATGCGGTTGGTGATCACAAACACGGGTTATGTTCCGAAAAATCCAAAAATGTACATTGATGTAATTTTTCATTTCCTAAGAGCTACTGAAATAAAAAAAGGCTTTGATTATACAGTTTTAATGCTTACACGCCACTTTAGTATGTGTACCACAGCCATTGTTTTTTAATAGAATAATTGTGGTTATTAATAAATATTAATATGCGCACGACAACACACCAATAATGGCGCAAAAGTACTAATATCCCTATACTTTTCGAACCATTTATGTAACGTTTTCTTTGATGAACTGAAACAACGCCCAGTGTATTAATAAAAAAATGTATTTTCAGTCAAATGTTTCATAGTTTATTGAAAGTAAAAACAACAATAAACCAACCAGCCTAGCATACCGTGACATACAATGCTAACTAACCTAAACTAACTAGTAGTTTAGGTTAGTTAACCTCTCAAATATTTCTAAAGCCGTGTATGCAAATACGAACACGAACATAGCAAACACAAACATGAACATTTGGTTTGTACGTTTAGACAGCATATTCATACACGCACGCGAACATAGTTCGAATCGAGTTCGCGCACAACAGTCGCGAGCTTTATCTTAAAAGCCCTGGCAGCGCCAGTGGTGGTGGTTGTTACGTAACATTTGTCAAAGCTATAGGACACCGTCCATACAGATCTGAACGGTGCCGCAAACATGTTTGACGAACAGAGTGTTCGATGTTCGTTAGTGGTACGCACGTGCGAATCAAGTGGTTGCGTATCATGCAACGCAACAAATTTGTTCGCACGTGCGTACGTAGCTTAAGGAAAAACGTCGACGATAATGCAGAAATTAAGCAGTAGGTAACGTTTTTAAGTAGGCGTGCATGTTTTGTGTGCTAGCGTTCTCGGATAGCAGAAAAACCTTTTTCCAAGTAATTTACTTTAAAAAGGTACGCCCTCGCTGATCTTCTGTGTTGGGTTGGGAAAATGCCCTTACTACAAAGCCAACCATTATATTGTTGACAAGGTTTTACGTAACTATTAAGTAATCTGTAGTTTTACTTGCAACTTCACCGCGCCACATTATTTTATGCAGTACATAAAACTTTTTTTTTGTGCATTTAATTAGGGGTACATTTTAATTAGGGGTATAATTAAAATCTCAAAAAACATAACGCCTTAATTTAAAATGTACGAACTCAAAATACCCGTTTTCTGAATACCGTAATATTAAAATACAAATATTAAAAATATATATATATTAAAATAACCTTACGGTTGAATAGCTCTTGCTCAAAACATCTTATGACGGAATGCTTCATGCATAATAATTTATATATATATATATACATACCTGACTTTAAAAAAACGAAGCCTAATATAACAGATTTTTTATAGGTTCAAAATATTCTGGGGCAAATAAAAAACAAGTGTGTGTGGTGATCAAACATATTTTACGTTAATTTATTAGTTCAGCATTTGTTATCATTTTTGTCGTAAGAATTATCAAAACCAATTAAGTTCATTAAGAAAATATCACTTAATAGAAACATACTTCACTGAAATACAGTTAATTTTTCATATATATGTTTTTATTTACCAAAATTACCAAACAGTTGATTTATTTCACTAATATTGATACTGATTTATTTCACAGATGTTTGTTTTACTAATATCTCACAGGAACTTCTCAACAAACTTGACAGACACCTGAATAACTGTATCCGCTTTATCTTCGGATTGCGAAAGCACGATCACATTTCTTCCTATCGATCTAAGCTCAACTGGTTACCAATTCGTCAACGCAGAAAAGTGAGAATTTTGTGTGTTCTTTTTTCTATTCTCTTTGATCCAAACTCTCCGATGTACCTAAAAAACAAGTTTCAATTCCTACACTCGTCTCATCAAAAAGATCTCCGTTCAAGCAAAACTTTATCTCTATTTACACCCCTTTTTCTTTTCCTCCTACATGTCAAGCTCCTTCAGACTGTCTGCCATACGGCTCTGGAACTTTCTTCCAAGCAACATTCAGAAATCTACCTCCAAACATGCGTGAGATTCTAAGTGAGCCGCTGATTCAGTCAACCATTTCATTAAGTCTACGTTTAACTCTCCTAATGGCAATTTAATTTAATTTCATATTATATATTATTATTTAATATTATATTAGTATATTTATTTTAAATGTATACTTATAAATAGGTATGTTTGTTGGCATGATAAGCATATATAATTTATATGTATTTATGTAGTATATTATGATCTTCAAATGATTTATTTAAGTTTACAAATTGTATTAGGTATTTGTTAGTTTGAGTATTAGTAGGTTTTAAAGTTTTAGTTAAGTAACAAATTTGTTGTTTGTATTTTCTTGCACCAAATTCCATACGTTGCACAGCCCAAAATTCGTATGTTCTCTGTTAAACCTTGCGGTTGACTGGTAGAGAATGCCTCTAGGCATTAAGTCCGCCAATTGTACCTATTTTATAAATGTGCAATAAAGAATAAATAAATAGTATTGATGCTCGGTACAATTTTCTATAGTATTTTACTTGAGCGAAATTAAAAAAAACAGGCGTTAGCTTAAAAACCTTCAGTTGGTTAGGTTATGTCAGACCTGTGACTTACTCACGTTCACTTTCATACCTCTCGCTACTAACGACGCACTCATTAATATTAGAATTTCCTGCAACTCGTCGGCCGAAGACACCAGTATGACTTGGAAATCAGCGTAGAAAAGGCATTTAATAATAATAATAATAAATAAATAAATAAAGATTCAGCGCTCGTATCAAACAGCTGCTCACCCCATGCGCGGATAAAGACAACCACAACTCATTCCTTTTCACCCGATCATAGGCAAACATGTGATTACATGTGTAACGAATAACACTTTGGCAGTCGATTTTGGCATTACAAATGGCGCGCCTTTTTGAATGGAACTATCATTTTCATTCAGCGTAATTTTTTTAAGTGGCGCGGCGCTAGTGGAGCACTTTTTCATGCCTTTTTTTCAAAGGCGCCCTAATGCACCTACTAGGTGAAACACAATGGATATTCAAATTCATTGTCTAAAAGTGTAACAATTTAAAAATATCATACCTAATGGGAGATGAAAGTGCAAAAAGCGAGCATCAGCAACCTTTTATAAAATTCCATTTCAAAGTTGGTTTTATTCGATTAACCGGTCCAAGTGTAAACGTGGGACTTTGCAGATGACGCCGAGGAAAGGGCTTTCTATCTAAAACATTTCCAACTTACGAAGTCCATTCCATTCCTGAAACCCATGCTTTGCATTTAATATTTAACTGGAATTTAACCTCGAGACTTTAAAGTACGGTTTTTTTCAAAGTAACGAAAATATTGTGAGTTGTATTACGTTATTTGGATACGATATTTAGTTTGAAGCAGTTTATTACAAATAAGTAAAATGGTCAGTTTGATTTATCAAAATTTAGTTTAGTGCATTCAAGTATCATATAACATGTATAGTAGCTGGTATTCAAGTGCAGAAGATCCACTATAGAATAAGAATGCAAATAAAAACCTATTGTTATAATGATTTGAATTGAGTATTATAAAACTAGAATACCTAATCGTAGATATATTTTAGTAATAATTTTATAGAAAAATACTGCCTACACCGCCTTACTTCTTATAAAACCTAGATTTAAAACAACAAATCTGACACATTTTTCAAGTGATTATTATAAAGTGCTTGTCAGGCCGACTCACTGCAGCGGCCATTCAGTATTAAGTTTCACTTTTAATGAGTTCTGAAATTTAGGCGATGCTGTATACGTCTTGGGAAGACACTTTCTTAATTAACTTAGCTAGAATGATAATTAAAATGATCATAATTTATTGAATACTAACAACAGTATAAAAATTTCAAAATATCATACCTAATGGGAGATGAAAGTGCAAAAGTGAGCTATTCTTTTTATTACCATAATATGAAAATAGTGAAAAAGTTTGCCTACCACTGGGCAAAGGCTTTGAAATCAAATTGCTCACACCCAGCCAGGTTGTAAGCCCGATCCGGTCAAACTGCCAAACCAGGGGACGCGATTTTGTTAGAAGGGACAGAAAGAAAGGCCGACTAGCCGCAACCGGCCGACCACAACTAGCCGAGTATGCACTCTGTGAACCAGTATTGGAAAGTTGGAACAGAGGTCATTTTTTAAGGATGAGCGTTGATGGGTTGTTGGGCAGTCTTGCTTTCGTGGTTAGTCTAGGTGTTTTTGATGTCTTGCTATACTAGTTATGGCGCCACAGGAGATGTTAGTTTGCTTTCCCAGCTAAATATTCGATGGCCGCTTGTTTCTGTTTATGATAAGGTGGCTGCATGTCCGTTGAAGGTTTTTGTTACTCCTGTCTGACGCTTCTTAGCCGCTGGTTATTCAAGATGATGAGGAGATTGCATCTCCGTTGAAGGTTTTTATTATTCCCGTCTCAGTCTCCTTGGACGCTGGTTATTGAAGATGATGAGGCATCTTAGCCGCTAGTTAATGAAGATGATGAGGCGACTGCAAGTCTGTTGAAGGTTTTTATTACACCTGACTGACTCTACTTAGCCACTGGTTATTGAAGATGATGAAGCGACTGCATATATCCGTTGTGAAGTTTGTCACTAGGTAGATTATTATTATTTCAACTGGGGACGCTGGCAGTGGGCCGGGTGATCGGTCTGTTTGTTGTGGGCCATTTCACCTATTTCCCCGCCCCCCCCTTGCAGGGGAACTAGGTAGATAGCCTGTATGCAAAATAAAACTAATTTTGTTACAGGTAAATAGATTTATATTCGCAATAATAGGTCGCAGGTTCTTTATAACTAAAAAAAATGCACTAAGTAGCTCCAACTAGTCTTTCCCAGCTAGTTTTTGAAGATGATGAGGCGATTGTATTTCCGTTGATGGTTTTTGTTGAGACAGTAGCATGTGCGTCAATGGTAGTACTATTGTCTTTGAATTCGTAGTCGCTAGGGACCAATGATAATGAGAGATCTGGTCGGTGTAGTCGACGGTAGCACGCTTATTTTGTTTGATATTCGTACCTAATAACTGTCTAAAATAAAAAAGTCTCTTTTTTTGCATATTATTCCAGACTTGGTGTTACTTTATTTAAGCACTTGAGACACCTACAACACTTTCACTACAACCACACACGTGTGATGCTGTTATTTACTATTTTTTATTTGAATTCAATTATTGCCGTTGTATTAAGTGACACACACGGTTTTAATATACGCACACACAAACCGTATCACTATTTTCATTACCGGTAACACAAAACATTTAAATGGCTCTTTAGTAAATTCTCAGCATTAATTAAAAAAACTTTTTATAACTAAAGTACGAGCTCTGTTTAGATTAAGGTCAGTTTATCGTGTTTACTGAAAACCTAGCTGCCCCAGGTAGCTTTTATCATGAAGTTTTACTTCAGAATGAACTTCAAGAAATTAGACAACTGTTAAGGTTTTCATTTAAAGGCATAACTATTATGAAAACTTCAATGAAGCAGTTCATTACGGCTGTTTTAAGATAGAGCAGCTTCTACAAAGGCTTTTAAGTAGCAATTAATAAATAAATAAATATCCCTGGACATTATTCCACACAGCGCCATCTAGCCCCAAAGTAAGCTAATTAAAGCTTGTGTTATGGGATACTAGACAACGGATAAACATACTTAAATACATTTTCTTTTGTAAATACATACTTATTATACGTAGGAGACACCCAGACCAGTACAAACAGACATGTTCATGCACACAAATGTTTGTACTGTGCGGGGATCGAACCCGCGACCTCTGGTGTAGTAGCCAACTTTTTTAACCATTACACCAAGTCGGTCGTCAAAAAAATAAAAATGAAGTAACGGTAGCCGAGAAAGGAGCCTTGTTGCTAAGAGTATTATGCTCGCTAACTGCCCTCTTAGTGTCTAAACACACTATGCGGAAGGTTCCGCGGCTGATTATACGTATTCAACTGATAATGACACACCTTAAGGGCCGAATTTACGCGGCAAAAATTCAGTTGCTCAACTTTGTGTGTGTATTTAGTGTCTATAATTGTGTGCTCTACAAAATAAGTTGCCGCTGGACTTACGCCCGGCCGAAGTTAGGATGTACGCTATAACGCAACGTAATTTCGACATAATGTGTCATCAGTAACTCAAATAGCATTGCAGGCGTAATCATGCCGAACTTCGGTCGCGTACCTTCGGCATAGTGTGTTTAGACACTTATTATCATTAGACAAGGATGATTACTTTGTTTAAAAATACACCAGTTAACACACCTCTAATTGGGTCTCGAAATTAGGATAAAATTCTTCTGCAACGAGGTAGCAGACAATAAGGTTTTAACCCCTGGCTTAAATCTTCTAGTAAACCCTTATTCCTATTGCAGTATAAGTAAACTAAGGGGAATTAGCCTACCCATATATGAAAATGAAATAAATTGTCTTTAAAACTATTGGAAAAACAGCTGTTAGAATGTAAAGCATGAAATTAATTAATTTTGACATTATTTCACTTCGCTCAAAACAATGCAGTTAATGGGTTTCATCTAAATCACAAAGCTTGCTAATGTAGTTAGTGGAATACACGTATTCACATTTTTTTTAGTAATAAACGCGTTCCAAAATAGTTAAAAAGTTGAAATAAAAGTAAAATATTTTTTTTTAAAAACCCCCGACACAAAAAATAAACTCCAAAAACCAACAAATAATATTTCAAATTCACTTAAACGGGTGTCCCAAAAAGAAGTGTCAAGCGGAAGCCCACAGATAGAGCACCCCTTGGGGTACCCGAATCACCCCCATGTATGTTCCGCGATTGTTCATAGTTTTCGAGTTATGATTTTTTTTCTGAATTTCTGAGAATTTGGGACCTAAAAGTTTAAATTTTTTATTTTTTTAAAAGTAGAAGATTTTTCAAATTTTTTCTTTGCCCAACTGAATCATCCTTAATTGTACTTTGATGCATAAAATAATCAGTTTCATAACTTTGACTAAAATGATGAAAATGTTGGTATAAAACCAAAAATGTACGGTTGATGAATAAAGACTTAAATTTTCAACTTTAAATTAAAAATCTAAGCGGGTGACTGTATGGTTTCTAAGTAAAGCTCAAAAATGCTCCAGAATGTCAGCTTTCTTAATTATTACAAAAAAGAAGTACTTAATGGGCTACTTTGGCTAAAATCAGCCTTCAAAAACAGCGAGGTGGAAAATTCTTGAAATTAGCCATTGGATTAATAACTGTTTTTAGGCCATTTTATCATTCCTGAAGTTCATGAATTTGTTATCTGACCAAAAATTACTGCAGGAAGGCTAAAGAAATACGAGTAAGTGTGAGAACAATACAACGTCGAACCGGAATTCCAAAATCACTGGCACATCGCATACTCCAACAAGAGGGTTTTCACTTATATCATATTCAGAAAGTTCAGCAGCTTAAGCCCGCAGACTATCCGAGAAGAGTAGCGTTTTGTCAGGAAATGTTGCGGCGTCAAGCTGAGAACGAAATTTTTTTTAAATATATTTTATGGACCGATGAGTCACATTTTAAGAGATGTGGAATTTTCAACATACACAACTATCATTCTTGGAACATTGAAAATCCACACTTGACCCGGGAATCTAATTTCCAAGAACAATTCAGTGTCAATCTATGGTCAGGCATCTTAAACGGACAGCTGATTGGTCCGTTCGAACTACCTGACCGACTAAACGGCGAGGCCTATTTGCATTTTCTATAACATAATCTCACCGACTTGTTAGGAGATGTTGACGTGTTAACGCTTTATAGGAATATGATTTTTCAAAACAACGGCGCCCCATGCCATTTAGCGAGAATCGTCAGACAATATTTGTCTGAAAGATTTCCAGACAGGTGGATCGGCCGTGGAGGGCCCATTGCGTGGCCGACACGGTCCCCCGACTTGAACCCAATTGATTTCTTCGTCTGGGGATATTACAAGGAATTGGTTCACGCCAAGGACATCAGCAACGTAGCCGAATTACGAATGAAATTGAGGCAAGCAGAAGAGATGATAAAAAACAACAGAATTGCCTTTATAAAACTAAAAGACAACTTTTTTAGACGATGTAGATTTTGTATCGAGAACGAAGGTAGACATTTTGAACATTTCTTGTAAATAAATAATTGATAACTATTTCTTTTTGTTCTATTAATTAAACTTTCAAATGTTTATTCTTTCAATTATTTCCTTAGCCTTTCTGCAGTAATTTTTGGTTAGATAACAAATTCATGAACTTCAGGAATGATAAAATGGCCAAAAAACAGTTATTAATCTGATGGCTAATTTCAAGAATTTTCCACGTCGCTGTCTTTGAAGGCTGATTTTAGCCAAAGTAGCCCATTAAGTACTTCTTTTTTGTAATGATTAAGAAAGCTGAGATTCTGGAGCATTTTTGAGCTTTACTTAGAAACCATACAGTCACCCGCTTAGATTTTTAATTTGAAGTTGAAAATTTAAGTCTTTTTTCATCAACCGTACATTTTTGGTTTTATACCAACATTTTCATCATTTTGCTCAAAGTCATGAAGATGAAGCTGATTATTTTATGCATCAAAGTACAATTAAGGATGATTCAGTTGGGCAAAGAAAAAAATTGAAAAATCTTCTACTTTTTAAAAAATAAAAAATTTAAACTTTTAGGTCCGAAATTCTCAAAAATTCAGAAAAAAAATCATAACTCGAAAACTATGAACAATCGCGGAACATACATGGAGGTGATTAGGGTACCCCAAGGGGTGCTCTATCTGTGGGCTTCCGCTTGACACTTCTTTTTGGGACATCCTGTATAAGGTAAGTTCAAATATTTTTATTTTCCAAGCGTTGCGCCGCGTCTGGGGACCGCTCAAGTTTATGAAGTATTTTTCCAACAGCTAGTTAATTATTACGAATTACATGTAGTGTACCTACAAGCGATCTTAAGTTTCATGCATAGTCTTCTTCGTAATGCCGCGTGCTGTGAGCTCGGTGTGCGGTATGCGGCGCGGGGGTGGGCGCTACCAAGTGCGGCGACCCGAACGGGCAGACACGTGAGGGCAGACTACGTTGACGGTTGTGTCGATTTTGCGAATTTTCGGAGTAAATTCTTTTCTTGCAATCTGCGACTACACCTGTTTTTCTGACTTAGCGGTGCCCCAACGCGACGCGACGCTTGGAAAATAAAAATATTTGAACTTACCTTATACATGTGAATTTAAAATTTTATTTGTTCGTTTTTGGAGTTTATTTTTTGTGTCGGGGGTTTTAAAAATTTTAATTTTACTTTTATTTTGTCCTTTTTATGGTAGGTATTAGGAAGGTATTTAAAGTGATTAAATAGTTGAGTTTGAAGTAACACAGTAGCAAATTTCAAATCATTAGGACATATTAATATGAAAGGTAGTCAAGATCCCCTCATCAACTATTAAAGACCTGATGATCTTCAAACGGCTGATCAGGTCATGGTTACCTTACCATATACTCTCAATATCATTGAAGTAACACGGTACCAAATTTCGAATTGATTTCTAGTCGATGAGGGGATATGACTAACTTCCTTATGCCCAGGAAGTAAGTCATATCCCCTCATCGAATAGAAAAGACCTGATGATCTTCAAACGGCTGAACAGATTTTCATGAAACATGGCTCGCTCGGGATAAAACTCACACTCGGGATAAAATTATCTATGACACAAAAAAAACTAAACTAAAATCGGTTCATCCGTTTAGGAGCTACGATACCACAGACAGATACACAGATACACAGACACGTATGTATGTAGGTATATTTTTATTTAAATAGACTAAATGATATTTATATACACAGTTCAGTAAAAATTAAAAAGAAAAACCTAAATTTAAATAATAAAACTAAAAACTACTTAGAAAATTTTGCCCCTGCGGTAAGGTGCCCAAGATGCTGGCAGCATTCCCCCGTTGGATGGCTAGGCTCACACGTTGCGTGAGGAATGTACTAGTTCTTGGGTCACCAGTGAAAGTCTTCAGTCAGACTCATCAGTCTTCTTCTAGACAGTATTTTAATGAGGTTTTGTGCACTTGGACCCCACGGACCGAGGGTTTCAACTCCGAAGGGGACAAAAGTGTACCCTTATCCTATGTTAAACACGTTGAACTTATAACACCCCTCTTTTTGCGTCGGGGGTTAAAAAAGGAATGTTTTTATGTAGCAGTATTTATTTATGGCCTAACAAATTTTATTATATACTCACTGTACGTACGTATAGGTTGCAGGAAGCCGTACCGTAAGATGCGTATGCTGACGGCCCTGAACCGCTCCCAGTGGCGGTCAATGCGGGAGGCCTATGTCCAGCAGAGGACTTCCAAGGGCTGATGAAGATAATAATGACTTATTGTACCATTGAGTAGTGACAAAAGGCAAAGGCTTTGATTAAAATTAGTCATCTAAACCGTCTTAACAGGTTTATGATCAACAATTAATAAACAGTGTATATAAAATAACTTGCTCTTTTCTTCAGTTGATTAAATCGCATACAGTAAAACATCATCAAGCCTTTCTTCATCATTTTACCAATATATTACTAGTTTAGTACTATTTGAAATCGCTTTAGGCACTGCAAACCTAGACACTTTTTGTCGCCGACACGGCACACCATTACAGGGAACCGTAGTTGCTGTGTCCTGTAGCGGTGATCGGACACCTTTTACTTAAGCGCAGGGAGTGAATATTTCATGCTGGTTCTATAGAAATCAAATATTCATCGGTAAGACTCTGACACAAGACACAAAAGTGTCCACGTTTGCGCCCTGCCTTACAGTTGTAGCTAATTTGTGCAAATTGTTTACACCAAACAGCTTCATTGGGGTGGTCGTCGAGGTAAGTAAATAGTTCACTTTGCCCCCGATTCAATCTGAACTGAACCCAAAACAATCTTCTCTCTTGCAAGGACTCGCTCAACCTAAATGATTTTCCAAAACCTGGGCCTTTGTGATGTCCCTGCGGATAAACCTATTTTCATTAATAATGAATAAAGGACAGAAAGAAAAACATTTCAAGGATGTCGCTTTACAAGATATAAAACCTACAATTGCAAAGAGAAAAGAAAATAACTGTTCTGTTCTTTGTAAAATGATCTTGTAAGTTCTCGAATGGAGTTTTGTTATTCCTATACAAACTTACGAATTAGCAACGGATAAATGCATTTATGAAAAAATCGTCGTCTCTATAGTTTTTTTTTCTCACTTCACGAACAGCACGAGGCTTTTTTCATAATTAAAAGACGCGGAAGACAATAATTTAACCGGCGACCACTTCTTACCTTTCCGCCTTTGATTCCTTTGTTCGGTTCTTGAGGATGAAGCACTGTGGGGTACCGGAAATGGTACCAGGAAAAGTCCGAGGGGATTATAAGGGCGTTGGTTTTTTGTTGTTTACCAGGAAATACTCGTGAAATGGCGTCTGTTCACCAAGCTTTACCTTATAGAGAAGGGAAAAACGTTGTACTTAATTATTAAATACTAGCTTCTGCCCGCGACTTCGTCCGCGTGGAATAGTTTTTTTGGGCTAACTCTAACTTATCGGAATGATATCTCGCAGAGCTAACTGGGGCCACCGCCCTTCCCCCTCATAACTGCCCGCCGACCTTGCACATGATTGATGCGCGCGCAGTACTTGATCATTATTTTGACGCGATGTTATTTTAGAACTGCGATATCTCTCAAGATATTCATTGAAATCGAATGATGTATAAGGAAATTGTGTTTTAAATTAAATACTTGTGATGAATAACGTATTTATTTGGATAAGGATTAAAATCATGATTATAAAAATACCTTCGCAAATAATGCATTATTTTAAAACAAATTGGGTTAAAATAAAAAAAGTTTTAGTGAGCGAACCTTAAAAGATAGACATTTATGTTATCACAAACTTTTTTTGAACTTTTAAAGGGGATCAATTCTGTCGTATTTGATTTTTGCGATACTTTAACCGTTTACGCAGCGCATACGCAGCGGAAGCTCTCAAAAGGAAAAAAAACCCCGATTTTGAAACATTCTTCATTAGTGCTCCGCTCTTATTGATCTAAGCGTGATGATATATAATCTATAGCCTTCCTCGATAAATGGGCTATCTAACACTGAAAGAATTTTACAAATCAGACCAGTAGTTCCTGAGATTAGCGCGTTCAAGCAAACATGCAAACAATCAAAACTATTCAGCCTAATAATATTTTAATAAAGAAGTATAGATTACAGTTCCTGGTTGAAGTTTTAGCTTAATCTGATTCAGATTCATACCAAACTAGCTTCTGCCCGCGACTTCGTCCACGTGGAATGATGATATTACCTTATGGCCTTCTTTGATAAATGGGCTATCTAACGCAGAAATAATTTTTCAAATCAGACCAGTATTTCCTAAGACTAGCGCGTTTAAGGAAACAAACAAACAAACTCTCCAGCTTTTTGATATTAAGGATAAATTTAGGAAGAAGAATTAAACAGAAAATACTAGTCGCCGGAAATGGTTATTACGTCAGACCCCTCGAATAAGGGGTTATTCTTAAGCCATAGGTATTATTTCCTAAATTGTTTGTTAATTTCATGTATGATAAAATTGTTAAAAAAAAGTCACAAAATTAAGACTTTTATTTATTAAACAAGTTTAAAAGTAAGGTTTTGTGTCAGCTTTCACATATATTTATAATTTGAATGAAATACTTACAACTTTATCCAATTTGTCACGAATGGTCTAGGCTCAGTTGTACTTACTGCCTGTGCTTGCACGTAGCAGGATTCCTTTACTAGGTAAGCCTTGGTTATTTTTGAACCGTATGTTATTAGGAAATAAGTTTTCATAACTTCGATAATAAAACACTGGACTTAAGAAAGAAACGTTTAATATAGTAAAACACTCAATTTAAAAGACTAAAATTTACCTAAAACATTTAGACACATTAGAACTTACAAATGAGCACTTCCAATTGGATATTCAAGGCAACTATAAACTGAGCTAATTTTCAAACCAAAATAAGCAATGACATCTTTTTATCGTACATTTTACCACAGCTCATATCGACGGCATAAGTTGAGCCCGTTCCAAGAGTAGTCGCTAAGAGTTTAGTCACTAAGAGTTTAGTCGCTAAGAGTTTAGTCGCTAACTTCTGTAGTAAAGTTATAGTTTGAGACTACGGTACAGCGCCTCGGGTAACGGGACATTTTTTTTTTAAATAAGTTTCTGAAGTTAACTTCATTTTAGTTTCCGTGGCCTAAATTCATGGTAGAGTACTGAGCCGTCTTCATAGAGGAACAGACATTTACCGTTCCGACAAAATTAAATCTATAATCGTTTATTGTGTTCCTGTTTAAGATTTTCATATTTGCTAAGCCAGCGAAAACGTAAATGTTGCTGCACTATGCTTGGACCCTTGCGCAAACGTAAACTAGCTCTCTCTCTCTCTCTCTCTCTCTCTCTCTCTCTCTCTCTCTCTCTCTCTCTCTCTCTCTCTCTCTCTCTCCGATCGGTCCTTCGTGTGTGAATATCGTGATTTTGGAGAGCATACAAATTGTCTCTACCGGCCTCTGTCAGTAGCAACTTTAGCGACTGTGTGAAACTTTGATTTGTCTGCATCTCCAAGTTTATCAGATCATCTAGTTGGTGATCAGCCTCTAGGTCTCTTTCCTTCAGAATTCATAACAATGAAATACTATTCACAATTTCGTGGTAGCTTTCGTAACTAACCACAAAAAATTAAACGTTATATTATCCTAGCCAATCAAAAAAATATAAACTATCAGCACAGCCCCTCATTTATACTGAAGGATATTTAAAAAAAAGGGCGGTAAAAATAGAACTGTTGTGCTCTTCTTCCTCGTTCCTAGGCATGTTTATAAACATGATGAAAATTAACTTCACGAAATTGATAAAGTTAACTCAGTTTTTAGATACCACACGATGTCTAATTCTACTGAGCAGAAAAAAAATAAAACAATATAAAATTTACCAAATATCGAGAAGGTATTACTAAAGTAAAATACACAAATTCAAACCAAATGACATTAATATCTATTGAAAATATTTTTTGGTAGGTTAAATTTATTATAGTCTTAAGTGATATTTTACAGATTATTAAACTTATTCGAGTGTTTAATTCCGTTATATCGTTGTTCAACTTCATTGAAAACCATGTTGATGGTGTGGCTAGGTCGATACTTAAAATGTATTTCATATATTATGATTGATTCATAATTCATAATTTATGAACTTTCTTAAAATACGTTAAAAATAATTTTAAAATTAGTATTTTAAACTTAATTTCAAATATGATACAAATACTAAACAACTAGCAATATACGTTATAATAATTGACAATCAATATTATAAAATGATTTTACGCAAATCTCTTAAGAAATGAAACAAATTACCTTAATGGTACTTATGATTCGTATTGTTGAAATTATGTTAATGATATTTGCAATTTCGGGGTCGTCTTATTAAACCAATTTCAAAATGAATGAAGACTGATGATTATCATCGCATAAATGGAAAACAATGAATGAAATTAATTATGACACGAATTGTGAGAGCGTAAAGATAGATTTTATCTCATTCATAGCCACCTATGAATGGGATAAAATCCGTCTTTTAAAACAACCCTTAGTTTATGGAAGTAAGAACGTAATTCAGTGATAAATATCTAGTATTTTAACAAAATTTGTTTATATATTAAAATTATTTATCTACTATTTTTAGTAGAATTATCTATCAATAATTTTGAAAAAGGTAACATTCTGCTTAGATTTTAAAGTTGTTATTGTGCTTTACAAAAAGGCGTTATCCTGACGGAAACACTATAGCGGGAGAACATTTCAATTTTGATCAATTTCGTCTTACTCTTACTTTTAATAATTTATTTTATCACTCCCAAAAATATTTTTGTATATTATTTTATCTTGGCACTCGTATTTATATCACAGATCCTTGACTACACCTTTCATTCATATTATCTTTCTAAATAATGAGCACCTTTGTAAGACTGGATCCCGACAATTCATAATCTGGATTTTAAATTCGACCTCAATGTTTTGATTCGACATTAAGCGAGGTTAGTGAAGAAGTCGCTTCAAGTCTACGTCAAGCAGACCTTAATTTGAAATTGTTCCCTCAAGGCGTCCCAGTCTGATTTTACAAATTTTCTCCTTTGGCGTTATCATCAACTTTGCACAAATAGCTCATAATGCCGTCTTGCTTGGATTCCGGTTCGAAAATTTTACTTATAATCGAGTCCTTAAAAAAACCTTTCGGTTGGATCAGTGTCTCAAATTTCGTCTCTATTGAGAGTTTTCTATTTTTATTTTCATTTGAAACAGCGCTTAAGTCTAACGAGTAGCTATGTTTAATGAATTTTTGTCTCTTCAATCTTTGGTATTCGTTTTCAGTTCTACAAAAATCTTTGGTGTCGTCTGTGGAATGATCTTCGTAAGCTTCATTTCCGTAAAAATTACTAACGCCATCGTTGTCTTCATTCTTATTTCTTCCAGATTTACTAAAAATTAAATGTTCAGTGTCCATTATTGTTACTACAGGAGAACGTTTGTTAAATATTTTACAAGATTCGCCAAAAACTTCGACTCTTTTCTGGCTGTTCCCGCTGTCTTCATCGTATGTAGTTTCTCCTGATCTTTCACCATCAGAAGCTGTTCTGTTTTCTTTGATTGTACATAGCTCAAGATCTCGAGAATATTGACGATTGGCATCATTTTTCGCATCTTCTGCGATGCTATCACTAAATATTATTCTTTTATTATCTTTGACCTTTTTTGGTAGGTTAGAAATAGTACTCTCGGAAGATATATAGCGCGTGGTGTCGTTGTTGACTGATAGTTTGTGAGCTGGAGACAGCATGGTGTTGTTCAGTCCTTTTTCGGTTTGAGACTGCTTCCCTTTACTGTGCATTCCAAATATTCGTTTGATTGATTGACGAAACTGTAAACAAAATTTAGAGTTTACATAAAGTGCAAAAAACAGTAACCTAGTATTAACCCGTTCCGTATTTCTATTGTTCGGGTTTTTGCATTGTGTGCCATTGTTTCCCATTTTTTTCTTAGGGTTTTCCTATGAACACCCTTATTTTCCGCTAACACTCAAGGGGTTTGTATACAAACTACAACACAACCTAACTTGAAATACACCACTATTTGAGTTGCTAATTTACTTTAAATATTGTGAAATGACTTCAAAAGCTTACATGTTACGGGATTCATGCATCACTTTTATGAGAATTTCAGTATCAAAGAAACAATACAGGTGATTAATATTTTTGGGCATATTGCAAATTTGTCGACAGTATGAGACTATATGACAAATACAGCTAGGTATATGCCAATGTGCAAAAACATTAGAATCAATCCAAATGCCATGGAATTCGACTTTGCATATTTCAAAACTTCTTAAATTGTTCAAGATAACTCGTTGAAGTACACAACAAAATAGTTAATTGTACTGTGTGATTAGATGTGTTCTGTGACGTGAAACTGCTGTTTAAAATAATTGACAATTATTTTAAGAACTTCACTTATTTCAAGTGGAAAATATAGTGATATCACTCACAGAGGATTGTAAGAATACATTTGAAACGCATCATATTCTTGAGTGATTCTGAGTTTGTAAATTAGTTCAAGAACTTCTATTATTGTAAAATAATTCACTTTTTTTATATTTTAAGTTTGTTTTTTTGCCACGCCATTTGCAATACAGTCAGAAATAATATTTTATTAATGTTTTGATTTTGTGATTTCCTTTAAATAAATCCATATTCTAACTAGTCTGAAATGACATAAGCGGATACAAAGAGTTTTAATTGGTATAATTGCAAGTTTTTATTTATATTGAAAATAAAAGAACAAAATATTGGCGCAAGGCTTCTTTCACTTTTATTGGCTCAATAAAGAACGAAAAATTATCTTAACATATTTATGCCTCTGTTTGACAAACAATGTACAACGCATAGTGTTCTTTCTATTGAATAATAATTGTAATTCGACTCCGTTATATTAAAAACCGATACATTTAAAATAATGTTGCTCTCGAACTGAAACGTACCTGAGAATTCATTCCGACGTATATTAAGGGGTCGTAGCAGATTGAGCTCTTGGCCACTAAAGCTGGTATGACTCCTGCCCCTGGAGAAATCTGCAAAGAAAATACTGTATTGAAATAATAATAATATTTTGCCCTTTCATACAAGACATTTTATTTTCAAAATCGGCAACTTTATCAAAACAAACCCGTTTAATTAACCACAAACAAGTTTCAAATAGGTTAGTTGTTATTTTTAGGAGTAGGGAGCAATCCTCGGGCCAATTTGCAGCTTGATTTTATAGGCATCTATAAACATAGGTACAGGTGAACCACATGCTGGTTTTCGTTCACCTCCCAAGAGTTTACGTCACGTAAACTATGGCTGTCAACTGCAGCAAAATAAACAATAGAAATACAATACCGAAATAATCATTTTTAAAAACTTTACAACTAACGCTAGCGAAGTGACAAATTGATTTCCTAACACATTTTTGTTTGCTTTTTTGCAGTCAAATTGTTATAATGGGTTGCATTCGGGTAGTCATAACACTCTTTTGATACTAGACCAGGGATTCCCAAAGTAGTCAAAATAATACCTAGGGGTCAACAGCTAACCTGCAGGTTTGGTTTATAGTTTTTCATTTGGCTATGGGGGTCTGATCTGAGGTATCAATTCATTTTTGTTCTGTATCTGTTTGACTTACAATGCCTTCCGTGGCGAACTGCTCCATCAGTGCGAAGAGTGAGTAGGGCGTCCAGGCGACGGTGAACGCGATGATCATGATGAACACCATGGCGGTCGCTTTGGCCTCCGCTCGGCTGACCCTTCCGAGCCGCTGGGAGTTCTGTGAAAAAAACACAAGTTTAGTTTAAAAAATAAAAGTTTTTCTTTTTAAAAAACGCCAAAAGCCCAAAGTTTACGTTACGATAGTTGCTAGTGTCTGTCTGTCTGTAGTCGCCTTTGGTGAATAGAAATGGAATTAAAAGGCAAACACGTTGCTGTAGTTTACAAGACGTTAACGCATCGTAGACTTACTGATCCTGCTAACACTTTTAGGTAGTCAGTGAAGCGAGCAATAGTAAACATCCGCCCCATCTAATTATAAAAGTTCAAAAACGACGTAGGTACATACCTGATAAATACAAAAACAGAAACGGTATCACAAACACATCTTAAAGCTAAGAGAACATTCTAAAACACCACTAAATAAGTAACGTTCAGCGAAGTACTCGTATTTGTAATGCATTTACTAAAATAACAACATTGTAACCATGTTTTAGAACAATAAAACCATATATAACATAACATTTTGAGAAGATTAATAAAAAATGTTTTGCGATTTTAAAGAGTTTTGACTCTCCCATCATTTTTAATTCCTAGCTAATCGTAACATTTGTTGGAGAATGTTATTGTGCTTAGTAAAGTTATTATTGCTTTAAGATAGTTTTATGGCAAGCACTCAAGTGCCTGGTATGTTATGAAATAAAGACAATGCCCTAGTTGGAAACTTGTTAAAACTTTCTTAAATGGCGCGCGTGTAAGACGCAAATCGTAGCAGTAGTTATAAGTAAATGTCTACAGTTCATAGTTTTTAAAAATAAAATCAATAAAGAGGCAATTAAAAGAAACAAGTTTAATTATAATTACCAAATAGTTTGACAACTTGGTTCTGATTCAGGGGGCTGATTATTCAAGGGATCTTAGGCCGAGATCTATGGTAGTTACTTAGCTAAGCACAGACTTATGACATTAATGTTATTATTATCTTACTTATTGAGTATTGTTATCATTATTACTAAGGAATACTCAAGCGTATGGTCAACTAAGACAAAAATAATTAGATATATATTTATAGAAGTAACTGATATAGATAGATACAGCGGTTAAAAGTCTGAGAGAAGTCTAAATTTAAGCTAAGCACGCTCTAGGTAGATCTCAGGCAAGTCATTCACAGCAGACAGTGTTGTCTGTGAATAACTGAACCTTACCCATTTTCTCAATCCCCAAACATCTTCAATTTAGTAGTGATTACTGTGAGTGGTCGTTGAGTTACCCACCATTTTCCATGCCACATATCGACCGATCCAATTTTAAGCCACTATCTAAGAATAACTTTAAAACAGTGCGTTAGGAGTCAAGCTAATCCTAACTAATTGGAAACCCATTTGATAACATTTATAACACAATTTGCAACTTGCACTCGTTTATTTCTTGAACAGTATTGATCGAAATTGGACGGAACTCTCCAGAGTATTAGGCTGTTACCACTACAAACAAGAAGCTATTGTTCCAGAGCAAATCCTAGGAGACAATACGTTGGAGGAGCCTTGCGCTCGCTAATTCTATTGAAGGACCAACTCCTGTTTCAGTGGCCAAGTGTTGAATGAAGATTTTTCGCAATTCAAATAATCTCCATTGCATCACTCGGCAAAAGTGGCATGCCAAGGCTAGAGACTTAACATCTTCGATTTAGAAGATCGACTGCAATTTGGTTTTATATTCCAGGAAAAATGCTTCCATCGTCAAGCTGGTCCAAAAAAGTTACCACCAGCCCTCCAAATTCTCCGGGAATATAGTCACACTAAACCGTAATTCCTTCTTTCTTAGGTAGCCTGAAACTGTGACTAAAAAGTTAGAAAACTTTTCATGGCATTTATGTAAAAAAACAACAACAAAAAAACGAATACAGCCTTATACGTCCCACTGCTGGGCACAGGCCTCACCTCAACTATGAGGTGGTACGAGCCATACTCCAACACGCGGGCTCAGTGCGGATTGTTGGAGAGGTGAATGTAAGGCCAGTGATAAACCTTATATTAAACCTTATTTATGTAAAAAGAAAGAGTATTGGTTGGTTACCTGACCTTAGGTTTTTTCATTGGCATAATGAAAACTAAGTTTAAAAATGGATTTCCGCAAAAGAATCAGAGATTATTAATATTAAGTTTTTTTGTTGCTGTAGGAAGTGATTAATTCAGTAATAAAACTTATTCAAGTCAATTGATATTTTGTTTATATATTATCTTTCATGCATTTTTAGTAAGTATAGTTAGTAATTTACATTCTTAATACAAAGTTTAATAAATATTATAACTATATTTACATCGTTTCTGATTCTGAGTCGTATTAACCATTATAATTTGCCCGAATCTACACTAATTTTATGAAGAAGAAAGATATTGGTTTGCTTCTTTTTAGTGGATATAATCAAAAACTACTGAACCGATAGTGACAATCATTGCGCCAGTACAAAGCTACATTATTCGCGATTAACATATGTTATAGCCTATGTTAATTGAAAATTAACGCATTTTCATTCGCATTTTCATTTTTTCACGAGCGAAAATGAAACAGTCGAAATATTCGTCGCACTATCTTTCGCCTTGTTCATTCCTATATATCTTTTTCTTATAATCTAACTAACTTTATCATACATTTCCATATGAGTTTAGCGTATCATCAAATTCATTTTATTTATGTTGATAAATATTTACGCACATACTCGTACTTACTTGCCACTCTTATAAATTGTTTCCTCTACCTGTGTAGGTTGTGGTTGATTTCGCTATTAGCAATAAGGCCGGCAAATTTTTTTCATTATGTAAACATTGTTTAGACTATTATACGGTTAAGGCTATTATATATCTATCTATGTATAGTTTAGACATCAACTCGAATAACGGCGGAAGACTTACTCGTACTCCCACCGTGGTAAGTCTTCCACGAGTTCCGAGTGTTTCGTTTACTATGACGGCAACAGTCACTTGCCTCTGACTACCCGATCCGGGTAGTAGTCGTTATGTCTGCCCTGTATATATTTGAGAGATCTGTGCCTATTTGTAAAAAATAATCCAACCCACTTTGCAAAACATAATGAAGTTTATACGAGGCAAAAAGAGCAAAGTTGAAATGCTTACTGTATCAACTATCTAGCCACAAACAAATATATAGGAAAAACGTCTACAATAATATGTCCATAAATCGACTTAAAATTACTAAAAGATTATGTGACTGGCTTATTTGTAACTGTTTTATAATATTAAAGAATTTATTGCTTTTGTAAGAAATGTAAAAATTTATTGTCTTATTTATGTGGTTGTGAATTCAATGACTATTCTCATATTTGACATTTTGATAAATTTACTAACAATATAAATAACGAACATTTATTTATTTATTTATTCTTTATTGCACAAAGAAAAAGTACAATTGGCGGACTTAATGCCTAATGGCATTCTCTACCAGTCAACCACTGGGCGAAGCAGAAATCGTGTTGGCGGTGTCTCATAAAACCGGAAATAAAATATACTATTAATACAAAAAAACATACTTATACCAATACACATTGCAGGCAGAATACTAACGACAACCGTACTATTAATGATCTCGCTGTAAAATTGTATTCTCGCAAATAAGTGATTGATTAAGATTATGTTAAGCTGTAGTTTAGTATACGCGAGCGAATCCACAGGCGGATAGCTAGTAGGTAATAAAGCCACAGCCGTGGTTATTGATCTACGTGATTGCTTGTGCTCGTATGCGCTGTGAATGCTAATCGCTATTTGCCTTGCCATAAACTACGTCTGACTGTATGTAAAGCTGCCTATACCTGAAGACAGTATGTCTGTAATTAGTAGAGGCTTACAGTGCCTGGCTCAGAGTATATTAACGTATCTCGAAGATATACTTATATCTGCAGTATCCGAGTAGTTACATATCGGGTGATGATTTTCCTCTAGAAAAGATCGTGGATCGTGTGGTCCCGAGTTTTAATTTGCTAGAACCAAAATCTTTGTGTTCGTTGTTAAATATCCGACTTTCTCTCCGGTGATGGAAAAACATCGTGCCGTGCTGGTGGCGGCACTTTAAAAGAATACTTTCCACAGCCCACGGCTACACGGGCACTATCAGCTTTCAAATAAATAAAGACTTATCAAAATCGGTTGGCGTAATATTAAGTTATGCGTCCATTTGTCGTCCATTTGTCGCGCATTTTGTCTATCTAGATTTAAGACTAATATGGTTTTCTCATGGATGCCACTGTCAGAACTAGACCAAATTAAAATTGGACCATTCGGGAAGCACCTGCTTTGAAATAAAAAAAGAACGATGAAAATCGGTTCACTCAGTCGAAAGTTATGAGGTAACAAACATAAAAAAAAAACATACAGTCGAATTGAGAACCTCCTCCTTTTTTTGAAGTCGGTTGAAAAGAATGATCAAAATCGGTTCACCCAGTTGAAAGTTATGAGGTAACAAACATAAAAAAACATACAGTCGAATTGAGAACCTCCTCCTTTTTTTGAAGTCGGTTGAAAATAAATAAGAACTATTCTGAAAATCAAGAAATAAACAAAAATTTAACAAAAACAAAACCAACTTAAAAAAAACAATTCTAAAACAAAACACTGAAAAGTAAAGAAATAATTGCGTATTCTTCTAAAACTTATACGATAATATGATGTAGGTACAATTATTGTTATTGTTGAAGTCGGTGTCAGCCAATGTAGATTTTTAACTACCTATCTACATACGTAAACGTAATATGTAAGAAATAGGTATATTGCTAGGTATATTGTAGTGTTTCCTTGGCTGATTTAGAATAGTTTTTTTTGAAGTTGGTTTTTTTATTATGTCCAACAGTGTATAAATGTTAAAATAAAGTACTTACTGGTTATTTTAGTATGCTGAAACGGGTTTTCAAACAACTTCAAATCACTTTTTCTTTATTTTTTGGCCAAAAGTCAAATCCAATTAAAGCTGTGAATATTTGTCGTATTCTGGTACAAGTTGATTTCATTTATCTTCGTAGGGCAACCACAGCCAAGCGTTATTTGATAAGGTCCTTAAACAAACGTGATAAAGGTCAATTTCCTGCAACATCACGTTCGCTGCTATGGTCGAATGCTCATAGGGATGTAGTTTTATTCTTAATACGACGCGTGACGGCGCGCGGCGTTGGGAACCTGCGGTGTCAGTATTTTGTTTTTATTTCGGTTTTTTTATTTTTTGTCCACGAAACATACAATTTTAATTGCTAATCTATTTCCTACTAGATTTTAATTTAGAATTATCTAGCGCTATCGTTTTTGTGTACGTATTTTTTTCGTGTCGTCCAACTTAAGTCTGGGATTTAGCGCGCCGTCCGATAGAGCATTCGGTGGGCCACTGATTAGTTCTGCGCGAACGGAATAACGCCGCGGCTTCCTTCTGTTTTCGTGTAATTTTTAAATAACATTAGACAAATTAAAAAGTTTTAAAAGCTGTCGACCTAGAATATACAAAGACCTATCTATATATAATAAATATATATTTTTAAGTGCAAAATGTTAATAATGAATATTTGAGAGTAAAACAAAAATCGGCCACGTACTAATCGGCTTGGGCCAAATGGCGTGAGGTGACTGGTGTCATTTGTGACCCCAAAATGCCGATCAAGCTGAAGGGGCAGATCTATAAAACCATCATGCCTGTCCTTTTATATGCATGGCAGTGAAACATGGCCGTTACTAGAGCGACATAAGCAGGAGCTGCGCGTCACGGAAATGAAGATCCTGCGGTGGATGTGTGGAGTCTCACGCAAAGATCGCGTGCGGAACACCCACATCCGCGGCAGCCTTCATGTTCGTGACATCGCGGACAAGCTGCAGGAGTGCCGCCTTCGTTGGTATGGTCATGTCGCACGGAGATCGGCAAACTACGTGGGCAACAAATGTCTGGCCATGCCGCAAGAAGCGCTGGCTAGACGTTGTCAAGGGTGACATGCGTGCCAACAGACTCACCACTGAGGATGCTCAAGACTGCGCGAAGTGGGCCAAGAAAATAAGAAAGGCGGACCCTGGGACCGCACACACCAGTGCGAGCAGGTGCTAAAATATCTTTAGAAATTTTAGCACCTGCTCGCACTAATCTTGGGAAAGCATAGCCTTAAGAATCTTACGCAAGCATTGATCTGTGCTTGAGATTTAGAAACGTTAGTTGATAAAATTCTCAGATTCTACTTTGAATACGTACACATTCGATAATTAAAGTGGTGTTTTAGTCTTCTAAAATGATAATAATTTACAAATGCAGTGGTCTGTAACCACATTCAAAGTGCATGTAAATAGTTTAATTTTCTAACTTTGTTTTTTTTTCTAATTTCGGCAACATCGGCCCGCTCTAAAATAATTCTGCTTGTTTTAAGACAGTCTGGTTAAATTTTCATGAACACTAAAGTGATATATATTTATTTACTGTTATCTAGACTGATTTTGCAGTTATCTTTTCCTATAGGTATTTTACTCACAGAAGTAATAAAATATTGACGGAACAACTGGAGGCCTACTACAGTACAAATTTAAGAAGTTTTGTGAAACTTTGTAGGGGTAAAAAAGACACAAAAGTTAGTGTGTCACGAATAGGTTTTAAATAAATAAATAAATATCTGGGACATTTCACACCAAGATCATCTGACCCCAAACTAAGCAGAACTTGTAATATAGGCGTCAGAGACTGATAAACATACTTAAATATTTCTAAATACATACTTAAATAGATAATAACACCCAGACACACAACAAATACAAATGTTCGTCACACAAATACACACATCAAAAGTGTCTAGGGATCAACATATATTTTTGCAATAACTTTTCTCCTGATTGATATTAATTAAAATTTTCTTTAAGGATTCCTCAAATAAAGTGTTTTCGTTTGTCTACATTAACGATAAACCAAGTCACCTTTGCATTAATGAAGAAATTTGCCATTTTCCTAATAAAGGGATTTTTGACATTTGAACCACTAACATTAAAGTTCGAAAAAAAGACTGAAATAACAGTTTTCTTTAAAATTTTATTGGGTACCTTAAACAATTAATAATCCGTGTTTCTACCGCGAACACTAACAACACAAGAACATCGGTTTGGCATACTCAAAATGAGTTCATCCAAATCACGCTGTGGAATGGCCGCCCATGTTCGTTGCAACTACAAAAAAAGGTCTTCTTGCGACTGGATACCCTCCATATTCGGCAGAGCTCTTCTCTGTAGCATATCCCATGCATGCTCAATCGGGTTCAAGTCTGGCGACTGAGCAGGCCAGGGCAGGACATTGATGTTAGCTGCGGCGAGAGTCTGTCTTACAACTCTTTATCTTATTATTATCATGCATTAACTGAAATAAGGGACCGATTTGCACTTGTAGAGGAACGATGACGTCTGATACAATCGTCTCAGCATAAATTTGAGCGTTGAGGTTGCCTCTGATCCAAATCAACTCACGCGAGCCGCCGCACCGCACACACGATACGTTCAACCGTTACCGAATTTTACCGTTACCTACATCAAACAACACCTCCAAATAAATAAAAATGCCGAAGTGCGACAATTGTGACAAAAATATAACAAAAAATCACCAGGGCTTGAGTGCAATAAGTGCTCAAAGATTGTTCATGCTAATCAAATATGTGCCGGTCTATCTTCTAAGCAGCTTTTAGCACTACGAAATGCTGAAAATCTGGAGTGGACATGCCAAGAATGTCATAAGGAGTCACCTCGACGTAAGTCTTTTGTTATACCAGATGAAGATGAAGAAGAGGATGAAGAGTTGGACCTCAACCTGATAAGTAACGGTGGACCAAACGCGTTAAATAAACTGATTAGAGATATTGCCGTAGAGGTTAAAAAAGCAGTCAAAAAAGAGATATCTTCAGTTAATGAATCGTTAAGTTCGTGCTGCAAAAGGATGGACGATGTCATGGATACGTTGGAAGAGTTTAGTGGCAAAATTAAGGAGCTGGAAAAAAAGAACACTTTTCTAATGAATCAAAATACCCACTTGGAGCTGAAAGTTGATGCTATGGAACAATTCGTCAGAAACTTTGAACAAAAACAATTAAATAATATTATAGAGATTGCCGGGATACCAGAAACAATTAATGAAAACCTAAACACCCTGACAGGTATGATAGTGACTAAACTTAATACTGAGCAAACCGATGTCAAGGTAGTAAAAAGGCTAAAAGCTAAAAATGGCAAAGAAGGCATGATTCAACTGACGTTGGCAAGTGAAGAACTGGTCAACCAATGGGTACGAGCCGCAAGAGGAGTGGACATTGTTGCCGATGACGTAATCTCATTCTCAAGAGGAAGTACGGATACAACAAATCCGAATCTTGCCAAGTCAAAGGTACTGATACGCAGGGCACTATCTACCTTCAGTAAAACGCTGTTGTGGCAAGCTAAATCCCAATTGAAAGACACTCATAAGTACATATGGTTTCAAGAAGGTAGGGTTCTGGTTCGTAAAGCCGATAACGAAAAAATAGCAATCATCAGAAGTACAGGTGATCTGGAGAAAATGCTGACGGAGATGGCGAAAAAAGATAGGCGATAGTGGATTACTCTTATGTGTTTTTGGTTCAGTTACTATAGAGGGGATAATTGAGATCTGTGATTGCTCCAGTATTCACGATTTCAATACTTACCTACCCAAGAACAATTGTCAATTTACTATTACTCACATAAACATCCGTTCCATAATTAAAAACTTTAGTTTGGTGGTACAGTTTATCAACAGTTATAATATTGATGTAATGATTTTAACCGAAGTTGGCATCTCCTATAGCAGTAATATTCAGCAGATGTTTTTGATAAATGGCTATGAAATGTACAGTGTGCTCCGTGAAAAACGTAGGGGCGGTGGCATTATAATGTATGTTAAAACATGTCACCGCTTTCAACTTGTTGAAAACACGTCTCTAAAACATTGTGAATCTATCATTGGTTACATACAAACCGCAAACCGTTGCGCGGCACACATCTGTGCATTATATAGACCACCCGTAGAAAGTAAGCACTTATTTATAACTGAGTTAAATCAACTATTGTGTAAGAGTATTTTCAAAAACACCGATTTTTACTTACTAGGTGATTTAAATATAGACCTAAAATCTCATGATAACATACGAGACCGCTATTTGAGCTGTATGGCTGAGTCCGGCCTGACGAACGCGATAACTGATTATACAAGGATCGAGAAACGGGATGATAAAATAACGCGCACTTGTATTGATCACATTTTTGCTAGATCGCGTTCGTTAGACCTTTACTCGGCGACACTTGGCACTGTAATGGCGGATCACCGCATGACTGTGCTGGCGTGCGTTGGAACAAGCAGCAACATACAGGGTGATCCAATTACCAAACACGTAATTAGTAATGAAAAATTATTACCACTGCTAAAACATATAGATTGGTGTCCAGTAGAGGAAATGCATTGCCCAAACGAGATATACAACTTTATCAAAGTAAATTTTGACAGGTGTTACGGGCAAGCCACGCACATACAGGCAGTTAATAAATTAAGTAAAAGAAATAAAGATCCGTGGATTAGTAATAAAATAAATAATCATTGTAAAAAAAGAGATACACTATATAGTAAATGGATAAAAGACTCAAGTAACAAAATATTACAATTAGAATATAATAGGCAAAGAAACAAAACAAGAAAGACAATCGAAAAAGCGAGAAATAAATATTTTAACGATGAAATTGACAGCAATAAAAACAATCCTAGAAAACTATGGCAAGTCTTAAACTCATTATCTGGACGAATTGACAAAACGGTAGACGCAGCAATAATTAAAGCATTCAATAAAAATAAAATAACATTAAAACAAATAGCTAACAATTTTGGGGAGGAATTCAAAAACAATGTAAAGAGTATAACGACAGATTGTAATGATAAAATGTTAAATGAAAAACTATATACTTTCCCGGAAAATAAATCAATATTTTTCAAAGCAGCACAAAACGACTGTGTATCAAAAATCATAAAAAATTTGAACATAAAAAAAGCTGCGGGAATTGATGGGATTCGGTGCTTAGATGTGAAGTTGCTATGCGAAAAAATTACCAACGTTATAGTAAGGCTTATAAATACTAGTATTAAAACAGGAAAATACCCATCAGAACTAAAAACTGGGATTGTTAGGCCAATTTTTAAAAAGGGATCCCATGGTCAGTATGAGAATTATAGACCAATTTCGATACTGCCAATAATAGATAAGGTCATAGAAAAATTCATTTGCAACCAAATTCATACTTATTATACTGAATATGATGTTCTTTCGAGTGCTCAGTTTGGCTTTCGAAAAAACCGATCTACTACGTCTTTGCTCGCGAAATTTTCTGATGAAGTTAACAATTATCTAAATGATAAAAAACATGTAATAATAATATTTATTGACTTTAGCAAAGCATTCGACACACTCAGACACGAAACACTAATAAATAAGCTAGGTAATACGGGTGTTCGAGGGCCTATCCTTAAATGGTGTGAAAACTACCTTACTGAAAGGAAATTTCGAGTAAAAGTGGGCGACGAACTAAGTGAAGAAGTACCTGTCACAGCTGGAACAGCGCAGGGTTCGGTCCTGGGTCCTTTGCACTACTTGGCATACGTAAATGACATGGAAAATGTCGTGGAAAACTGCTCTGTCTTGCAATATGCTGACGATACCTGCCTAATAGCAGCGGATACAGACATCTCGAAAGCTGAACTGATCATACAGAAGGATTTTACAAACTTATGTAAATGGGCGCATGATGCAGGGCTAGTAATAAATAATAGCAAAACTAAGATAATGCACGTCCGGTCAAATTACCTGTTGAACGTGATGAGACCTCTTAAGGTAATATTACACAGCCACGAATGTCTGCATAATGCTCCTTTGGCAAATACATTGTGTAAATGTGATCAGCTAGAACAGGTCACTCACTATAAATATTTGGGTCTTATTGTAGACAGCAGATTCAACTGGAGCTTTCACATCGATCTTATTTGTGACAAATTAAGAGCCATGTTGGCTAAATTTGCCATCTTAAAGTATAAAGTGCCGCCTCGAATCCTATTAAACTTGTATAACTCTCTAGCTGAGTCTATTATATCGTATGGACTAACTAGCTACGGAAGAACTTTTAAAACCTACTTAGATAAAATTTATAACTTACAGCTAAGAATATTAAAAATAATAATACCAAATAAAATTAAAAAAAATATATGCAAAGAAAACAACTCGCTAGAAATATTTAAATATTGTAAAATATTACCCGTTCACGCAAAGTTTAAAATGCTTGTATTAATAGAACAGTTTCAAAATGAGCAGGTACAAATCAAAATCAAACACAAAATAATTACTAGAAAAATTACTCAAATTAAACTACACATACCTAGAGTTAATAATTACTATGGCCAACGTACACATCGCTTTCTAATACCTAAACTCATGAACGAAATACCAGCAAAAGTAATATCAGAAACTAATATTGAAAACTATAAACATAATTTCAAAAAATATTTTCTCGAACAGCTTCAAAGCTTACAATTATAATGGTATGGTTTACCCTGTATTGGTTGTTGTTTACGCCGGTTTCCTGACTTCCCAAACTGGTTTCCTGGCGCGTCGCGAGCGATGATTGTCGACAACAAGTAAACACGTGTGCCGCCGTGGTTTTTATGCATTATATGCAGTTAGCTGCGTATTGTTTTAAATTGTGAATGGCTATGAATTTTTGTTTTTTTAGGTACAGTAAGCTATTGCTACTTACTTTGAAATACTGTTAACTAAGTTTTTAGGCACAGGCCGCGCGCTAAGATGCTCAAAGCATCCGTACAAACCGATCAACGGTTTTTGTGATGTTTTATTATAAGAATATTATGTAAACTTTTTGTTAAATAAATATTAAAAAAAAAAAAAAAAAAAAACTCAGTTCTTCCGCCGATCCAAATACCCGCCCATACCATGATGGTTCCACCACTATAAGGATGGACTTCCTGGCAGGATTTTAATCGCTGTTGGCGTCCAGGGGTTCTCCAGTGTCGTATACGTCTTGTATCCGGTCTCATACCAGAACGAGACTCATCAGAAAAGCACACGAAACGCCATTGTTCTTCTGCCCAATTTCTGTGTTCAAGAGCCCATTGATATCGAATCCTACGATTGTGCATTGCTATAGGTGGTACCCTTAGCGGTCTTCGGGAATGAAGGTTCACTTCATGCAAGCGGTTTCTGACTGTTTGGTCGCTAATTAAGTTCCCTAAAGAGTGATGAAGCCTCACGGCTAACATCATGGCGGTTATTGTTGGAGCTCTTCGAGTTGTGATTTGAATGTATCGGTCTTGTCTCCGTGTGGTGCAGCGATACCGTCCTCCATGGCGCTCAGCCACGGTACCAGTGCTTCGGTAACGTGTCCAAAGTAGACTGATAACACTCTGACTTGTATTCAGAGCTAAAGCCACAGTACGTTGCCGGGAACCAGCTTCTATCATTCCCACGAGCATTTCTTCCCTGCTTAAATGACGTCGCCGCTCCATAATAACGTTGGTTTTAATCAGTAGTAGGGAAACAGTAGCACTAATAATGTCTTCAATGCGTTGTATGTTTTTATAGGGAAAATATTGACAGCTGATTTTCATCTTTTACTCGAATTTGATTGACAGTTCCTGTTTCAAATTATGGAATGCACCAAAAAGGATCCATATAAATTTATAAAATCATAAATTTATTACAAAGCCACATCTCAATCTCAAGAAATCCGCATAAAAATGCTTGATCCCTAGACACATTTGATGTGTGTATTAGTCATGGGTGGGGATCGAACCCACGACCTCTGGCGCTAAAGGCAGGATCGCTGCCATTGCGCCAGCAGGCCAGTGTATTTATAGAATAAAATATAGTTATTAAATTCCAAAAAATCAACATAACATATTTTTTTAACAACTGAAAATTCACGGAACGACGTGTTCGACGAACGGGAGTAGGCTTCCTGAATAAAGCCAAGTTCCGACAGAAATGACCAGAAGATTTCAATTAAGATATGAATTAAGTTAATTTGTTACGATGTCTCTCTCTAAAGGTTTCATTAGTTTATTTATTTGAATCAGTTGTTTTCAGTGGTTTAAGCCTTTTGTGTTTCTAGGTGAATTATTCGCTACCTTTGTGGAGCGAAATTCGTCCCAAAACCCGTCGTATTAATTAAAATTAAATAATCCATGCCGGCTTTATAAGAGTTACTTCACTTGACTGAAGTCAGTGTGTTTTAATACGGATAAGTATTTAATGGAGCGACATACTAACCCAACCTAACCAGAAATACTATCTGAGCCTCTAAAGCTGCTGAGTAATTTCAAAGACATATCTAACTAAGATGCTTCACGCAATATGTCGGCTCTGCCAGGTTTATTGTTATTGTTATTCTTTTTGTATTCACATATACTGCATAATTCTAGTTTTATTGTTTACAAGCATTAGACAGTTAGTATTTAGATTGTAAGTTTATTTTGCATGAGGTGTTCACTTAAAAGTGGTTTATTACACTTAGGCCCGATTTTTCAATTCTCAGTTTATTCCCTGGATAGCTAACTGAAGTATAAAATTAACTGACTGTTTATAAAGCGAATAGATATTTTCAATTTTTAAATCGTCTTTTATCCAAAGAATAGCTATCTATCGTTTTTCTATGTACTTATATCGCTAACTTCACACTGATTATTCACAAGCGAGATGCACATATACAATCATCGCAATGTTAGAATGAAACAAGATAAAAGTTGATGTTTGACAAATTGACACTGACATTTATGATAAACAACCTCAGATTTTTTTTGTCTAAAGTTGTGTAAAGAAGATCGTGAATCTTATAATAACACTCCAAAACTCCCTAACAAAATGAAAATAATCTCAAATGACACACCACATAACCTCAAAATGTCAAAGAAAACGCATAGATAAATCTTATCCAGCCTCTCAAGAAGCAGGTAACTTTAATTCCTCAGTTAGCGGAATCATCTATCTAAGCATTGAAAATTAAAAATTTGTCATCGTCTAATAAACTTGATCCTACAGATAAATTTCATTATCTGAGGATTGAAAAATCGGTCCTTAGTTATTTTATCATCAGTTTTATGTATGTGTGTGTTTCAGTGTCAATAAGCGCTGGTGAACCAAGGAATAAATAATTATTCTAAAAATCAGTGTTTTGTGGCCGATATATTAATTCTCGAGCGCATTTCAGTATTTAAGTTGCTCAGTTTATTATTTCTCTTTAATGCGGCTTTTGGTGGCCCATTTTTAGAACCTAAAACCAGAGTTATACACTTAAATCAACATTCTTCACTAAAACACTTAACTTATTCTATTTCTCCTATCTTGACATTTGAAAATGAGCATTGTAAAATTCTAAAATCAAAGAAATAATAACAATTTCTCATAAACTGAAAGTTAAAATATTCCTTTCTTTACGTCTACCACGAGTTCCCATTTTAAATTAAAGTTATCGTTCGCGTAAAAAATTGTATTGGGATTTGACATGACATGACATGACAATGTCCAATCCCAATACATTTTTTTACGCGAACGATTATGTAAATTTAAAACAGCAACTCGTGGAAGACGTACAGATGTTTAGAGGCCTTCATACATTGATGAAATAACGTTGACTTGCAACTTAAACACACGACATCTAGTACTGAAACTTGTATTTTTCATATTTTTAAATACTTCTCTGGCATTGCTGTTTGCCTGCCAGCGCGTAGTCGGAACCTATCAAGGAGCTGTTGTTCGGCCTGCTGGAGGAAATCACTTCTTCTTGCTGACTGAACAGTTCACCTTGCACTTGGGCTGAGTTTTCCCCAGAGAGGTGAGCTAGACATTTGTATGGTAACATAACATACCATACCATCACGACTATCCCGAACTGGGTAAAGCCTACTTTTCACCAATCGTATTAGAACGTAACTTGGTAGGGTAAGCCTTTCGCCGTTACCCGGGTTGATTTGGTTTTTTATCTATGTTTTCCATGACCGAAGAGTTGTTGGATATTTAACAATGACCACAAAGATTCATACCACACTCCGGACCACACGATCCACGATCCGAGTTAGGATTGTTAACCCACTCCACGACGCTGTCAGGTGTGGGTATGATATTTACTAAAAGGATCCAGTCTATGAGCTGTTCCTTATAAATAAACGATCCTTATCGGTATATATGGTACTTAACACATCCTTATCTAACACAGCTTAGCACAACTTGGGAGGAAAAACAGACTTAAGGGTTGTTTAAGTACGCACAATTCTAGAAAATAACTATAGTGTTGCACATGTTTAGATGCTGTGGTACCTAACCTCACTTACGATCAGGAGGCATGTATGCTTGTTTGCCACCGATATACTTAGCCTATAAAAGCGAATTACATTAATGACATACATTCGCTTATGAACAGTTAAAACACCATATTATTATTTCAAAAGCTTAGCTAAATGGGATGTAATAATGGGTCATGCATGAATTGATGTTTGAATGAATTATGCTCGCTAACGCAATTGGGTATTGGACATTTTTTTTATGTTTCATCGAAAGAGCTCTCAAAATTAGAAACATTGGTGAAAAACATTTCAATAGCACTAAAAGTCCCTCACATATTTTAATTTTACAAATTTTGAAGGTGCTGTTTTGACTTATACTGAATCGTTTTTATTTTGTAAGAATTTTGACATTGGTATTTAATGGTTTATTGTATTTTGTTATCATTTTTAATTATGTATTATTTATTGTAATATTCAACTCAATGTATGTATACATTAATGAATAAATGAATTGAATTGAATTGATGAACATTTGTTTTATGGCCAGGCAAAACAACCACTTGTCATGGTTTCGAAGTAATGATAAATATCCTCGCTTATACCAAACAGGGAAAGAAGCCAGAGGCGTCTCCCAGCACACCCAGACCCAAGCCAATTTAGGAAAGATTTACTGAATTGACTTGACCTGAAATCGCACCCGGGACACCACGGAAGTCAAGGCGAGAAACTGTGCTACAGCGCACTACGCCAATCGTGTCGTCTATTTATATATTTATTTTACCTCTAAAACTGTAACACTACTACACTGTACCTAGACAGTGTAGTGGTGTTACAGTTTTACAGGTAGACACTGTACCTAGACAGTGTAGTAGTGTTACAGTTTTACAGGTAGAAACTGTACCTAGACAGTGTAGTAGTGTTACAGTTTTACAGGTAGAAACTGTACCTAGACAGTGTAGTAGTGTTACAGTTTTACAGGGAGAAACTGTACCTAGACAGTGTAGTAGTGTTACAGTTTTACAGGGAGAAACTGTACCTAGACAGTGTAGTAGTGTTACAGTTTTACAGGGAGAAACTGTACCTAGACAGTGTAGTAGTGTTACAGTTTTACAGGTAGAAACTGTACCTAGACAGTGTAGTAGTGTTACAGTTTTACAGGGAGAAACTGTACCTAGACAGTGTAGTAGTGTTACAGTTTTACAGGTAGAAACTGTACCTAGACAGTGTAGTAGTGTTACAGTTTCACAGGTAGAAACTGTACCTAGACAGTGTAGTAGTGTTACAGTTTTACAGGTAGAAACTGTACCTAGACAGTGTAGTAGTGTTACAGTTTTACAGGTAGAAACTGTACCTAGACAGTGTAGTAGTGTTACAGTTTTACAGCTAGAAACTGTACCTAGAGAGTGTAGTAGTGTTACAGTTTTACAGGTAGAAACTGTACCTAGAGAGTGTAGTAGTGTCACAGTTTTACAGGTAGAAACTGTACCTAGACAGTGTAGTAGTGTTACAGTTTTACAGGGAGAAACTGTACCTAGACAGTGTAGTAGTGTTACAGTTTTACAGGGAGAAACTGTACCTAGACAGTGTAGTAGTGTTACAGTTTTACAGGTAGAAACTGTACCTAGACAGTGTAGTAGTGTTACAGTTTTACAGGTAGAAACTGTACCTAGACAGTGTAGTAGTATTACAGTTTTACAGGTAGAAACTGTACCTAGACAGTGTAGTAGTGTTACAGTTTTACAGGTAGAAACTGTACCTAGACAATATTTTACGATAATGTGAGCAATTTGTAACTATAACACTTAAAAAATGAAATCTGAGAATGTAAACATACAAGAAAGGCTATCAGTTACATGCAAAAACTGAAAGCTATGAATGTACAGGAATATTTATTATTTGTTATGTATATACTACGAAACATTAAATAAGTCTATACCTTGAAAATAGTATGATGACTGTGACAAGTTCGCAGCAAAAATGTTTTACAAGCATCTTATCTTTACTAAAGTCACATGGAAAAGGCTGTGATATCTAGCATTTAACCGCGGCATCGAAGAGATATCTTCCCTAAAATATATTCATTATTTTGAATACCTTCGCGGAATTTTTAAGTCTTATTTAATTCACTATAAAGTATATATCTAGAGAAGTTGAAGGCCGATGCCACGCTTTAGCCGGACCCTTGGCCCTTGCAATCTCATAAAAAATACATAAGTCGAATTTTGGGACTTAAAAAATACATGCGACCAATTTCAAGACTGCGAATAGCGGGCATCGCTTGGGGCAACATTTTCTCGCCACTAAGATATTAAACACGAGAGGGCTCAGGGAGCTGGGCCTGCTCGAATGTGACCCCGCGGGGCCAGTTAACCAATGCCATTTTATACCATTTTTGAATTGGTCAACTGGCCCTACAACTGAAATTTGTACAGTCACCAGAATAATTTAACAAATCACCGTCAAGGAGCTTATTATTGTTTAAAGGGGTCAAAGATATGCTCTGCATTATTCTGTATTATTATTATAAGTACCAGGAAAACAGAACTTGACTGGAACTGAGTGCTCATAGTTAAACATAATATTACTGTGCCTGTGTAATACTACTGGTACTTTTTTTTCTGTTTATTTCTGACACCCTGGTACTTTAGTGAAATAGCTTGATGGTAAAACAAAAAATAGTTTACTTCACCATTAGTGAGCTAAGTCTAATTCGCTTTCGCACCTAGTTCCAGTTAATTTCTGCTTTCTTGGTGGTTTGAATAAAGAATATGCAGAGCATGTCTTGACCCCTTCATATGATAATCTCCTTGACGGTAATTCGTTCAATTTTTTTGGTGACTACAGATGCTGTGGGGCCAGTTGACCAATCCAAAAATGGGATAAAATGGCATTGGTTAACTGGCCCCGCAGGGTCAGTTTCGAGCGGGCCCAGTTACCTGAGCCCTCACAATTTTCAAACACCACTGTTTACGTCGCTTCTCTTAAGGGACCAATTTTGATACAACTTGTCCTATCTTCAGCTCGTGTAATCTAAGCAAGTACAAGGCAGCCATATTTGCGTTCAGAAGTACGATAGATAATCTTTATTTAATTAAGTGAAACATGATAATTTTCAGGAAACGGTCTACTCTAAGACCGTATAGGTTATCACAATATTTGACTGAATAGTAAATAATGAACATTATCTTGTATAACAATAAAACATGTAAGACCATGGTGCCTTTATGTCCACCTTTACGTAAAAAAGTACTGGGATTTAACTCTCCTGTGCCTAGGCTTAGTAGGAATCTTAATGCATGCAGTGAATTATTGGACGTACATTTTGATTCCTAAGGCAAGTTCTAAAAAAACGTTTTAAACCTTTTTAAATTAAAATAAAAAAATATAGGAAACCGAACACAATATATTTTTGCTAAAAACAAAAGTTTTTGTTAAGAAATAAGGAATTGTATTTTAAGAAATAAGGAAGATTCTTAATGCATGTGTTGCTAACCTTTGAGTATTTGTTGCACTTAGTTACAAATATATATTTTATAAGGTATACTAAGCATGTAATAGTGTAAGCAGATGTTGGTTGGTCTAAATAAATAAATAAAAATAAAAAAACATTCTTGCGAAACCACGTACGAGTATGTTGTCAACCCTAAACTCATACCTAGGCATACTAAATAGTTGACGAATAAAAAATAATAGAGTACGCTCATTATATTATATCCATAGCCTTAACTATTTAAGCTCTGCTTTAGCCGTTGTTCACACTATCAAATCAACTACCTTTTTTTTTCAATTAAGTTCAGGACTTGAAAACTGTTTTTGTGATAATTTAACACATTCTAAGCCAAGAATTCAAATAGGTACCAGTAAGTTGTGATTTGACGAGATAGCTGTAATTCGAAATGATATTTTCTGAATCCTTCTAAATATCATCACAGCTCCTTCTAAGAGCACCCTCACTCTTATTGAGTTTGGGTGCTCTTAAAGTTAGTTAGTTTAATCATATTAGATAGACAAATATATTAAGTTCAGTATGTTTTCATTCCACCGTAATCCAATTAAATACGTCAACGCGATTTACTCGGACGGTAGCGGCTGTCATTGGTTTAAACTCATGGCAGGCCTCTGTCACTGCATGTACTTGAGCGTGATAATTACCTCCCAGCTGCCGGGTATTCCATGACTCATTTGGTAGTTGGTTGTCAACAACCGTGTAGAGCATTTTGTACGCGAATTTTGCGGTTGAACTGACGCGATGACGTACTGTAAGTACTGACTACTAACATCTATGTCGAAAGAGGTGTCCTTGGCAATATATTTCCGTCACGCACTTAGCACGCATTTAGGATTCAGAAAATTGGCATTTTTCTTTGGATGTGATCATGTGATTTATCTGTTACGTAGTAACTATTAACTAATCTGTGCTCATGGTTAATGAACAATGAAAAAATCTTTAATCATAACACAAGTATCTATTACAACGCTTAATATAATATTATAATATAATAATAATAGGTCTCATCCTTTTAAGTTTGGAAACCTGTATTAGGATGAGACCGCTCGTCTTAAAACAAAATAGTCATTAGTATGACTTGTTTATTGTTACATGCGTTTTAAGTTCTATTAGTTCGATGTGTTTTTATTGGTGTGAAAGAGAATGTTGTCACAAAAATTGAGATGGGATTGCTAAGATGGTTTGGGCATGTGGAAAGGATGGATGAAAGGCGATTAACGAAACAAATTTACAAGATGAGGGTGGATGGAGCTGTTGAAAGGGGAAGGCCTAGACGGACGTACTTAGGACAAGTCCAAGACGTGCTCAGAAAAGGTCAGGTCAGAAGTACCCATAATCGACGAGCATGTATGAAAGGATTAATGAGAGTGGAAGAAGCGCAAGAGGTGTGTCAGGACCGTAGCAAGTGGAAAGATGTGGTCTCTGCCTACCCCGTTGGGAAAAAGGCGTGATGGTATGTATGTATGTATGTATGTGTTTTTATTATTTGTTCTTTAGGTTCTTATTTTAAGTTAGGTTTATTATTAGTTAAGTAAGTTTTATCATTAGTTAAGTGAGTTTTATTATTCGTTCTGTAGCTTTTATTATTAGTTCTATAAGTAATTAGTTGGTTCTTTATTTTTTTTAATCATAAAATTGTATAAGTTATTAAACATTCAAAATATTAACCACACATATCCATTTAAAAACCCATTAAATATTAAATAGATGATGGTGTTACGTGACATGCCTGAACAAAGATTCGGCGCTGTAATAATCGAGCAGTTTGAGCCAGGAAGTAACTAACTTTTTACACTCAAAGTAGTATTTACTGTTTAAGTTGTCTATTAATTTTATTATTATATATAAAGTAGATAGATTGTGAGTTAAACTGAGTGCAACTGAGAGCAAATATACTTTTTACGTTTGGTTGAGAGACGACAGAATAGGGATTACGCTTAGATAAGATTTTAGGGTCCGGGAGTATAGTTTTATGTATTCTGGGGACACATTTTAAAATGTATAGTTGCCTCACAGTTAACACATTGCAGTCCCGATACAATTGACGACACGATTGGCGTAGTGCGCTGCAGCACGGTTTCGCGCCTTGAATTCCGTAGTGTCCCGGGTTCTATCCCCGGTCAGGTCAATTCAGGAAACGATCTTTTTTAAATTGGCTTGGGTCTGGGTGTGTCAGGAGACGCCCCTGGCTTACATTTTCCTTATCTGGCACCTCGTAGCACAGGGATATCTATTCCTACTTCGAGACCATGACAAAAGGTGTGTTGTTTGGCGCAAAAAAAAAAAACTCAGAAGGAGGGTTCAGTTCAGTTCAGTTTGAAGTTCAATATCTATTTTTTTTTAAACCTTGAGGAGTGAACGCTGTGTTCTCTCAATTTTAATCATTTTGTATTTGTGAGTACCACCCCATACGTGTAAACAGTATATTAATATAGATTGTACCACATAAACATTGAGCGTGGACAGATAGCTCGTAATCACAACCTGCCAACCGCTTCTGTGTCTCTTTAAACATTTTAAATTCGACGGAAGACACAAAATTAATATTCTCACTGGCAAAAATTATAAATGATTTTCTCATAAATTAGTTAACATTTGCGAAATCCATATTTAAAAAAAACATACTGTGTTATCTTCTGTAAATGAGGTTAGCATATTTGAGGTTATATCTGTTCGAATGTTGCCGATCTTCTTTAAACGCTACCACATTCAGCAAAAGGTTTAAATTAATCTACTGATGTCAAAATAATTGAAATACCCTTCCTTTGTTGACCTTATCTTAGGCAGCCGAGCTTTCAGTCGATTAGCTCTATTCAGTCAGAAATAGACAGGCGGTGGAAGCAAGCTTTTAGGCTGTCCGAGAGAAACCAGGTCGCTATAGATAGTTAAGAGCGGTTTCAGCCTAGCGTATTTTTTCACGCGTATACGGTCGCTTTGGCAAACGCGCTTACACGCCCGCTAGATTTCGCATTGTAAAAAAAACGAAATTTTCACGGTTCACGGGCTAATTGTGGTGTGTTCGTCGAACCGTTAGTGGTGAGTTTGTATCTATATAGCTTATAGGAGCTTATAACCACGTCAACGTCATGCAAACGACCTTATACGCGCGTATAAAGTTCTAGTCTGAAACCGCTCTTAGTTCATTGGGCGTAGCTTTTTTGTAGTTAACGCAACGATATTTAATATGTGAACAAAAAGGTGCTTCTTCACCTCAGCATTCGCCTGTGTAACGGTACAGAGGCGACCATCACATCGGTGAGGGAGGAGAACCGAGCATTACAGTGCGCAAACTGTAATGTTACAGATAAATAAATAAATAATAAATATCTGGGACAATTTACACCCAAGATCATCTGACCCCAAACTAAGCAGAGCAGACTATGGGCATCAGAGACTGATAAACATACTTAAATATTTCTAAATACATACTTACATAGATAATAACACCCAGACACACAACAAACACAAATATTCGTCACATAAATGTTTGTCATGGGTGGGGATCGAACCCACGACCTCCGGCGTCAAAGGTAGGATCGCTGACATTGCGCCAACAGGCGAGCATTAGGCAGCAAACTGGACGACAAGTAGATAGTAAGTAATTCTATCAAGCCGCGCGAGCCGTGTGTACCCCCGCGGTCGTCACCGCGCTCGCGCCCGCGTGCATCCAGTTGGCCTGTATTCACTTTGTTTTAGTGCGAGTGCAGGTGATTAGTAGGAGCGAGTGATTAGTGCAGATGTGTAGTGCAAGTAGTGTCCAATTCTGTTTAGTGCCTGTTGCAGGTGATTAGTGCAGTTGAGTAGTGTGATTAGTGTCCAATTCTGTTTAATTTAAAAGAAATTCACATTTTACATACTTCCTCAAACAAATTTATAGATATGTCTTTCGTCCTCAGACAAATTTATAGATATGTCTTTCGTCCACTTAGCCATTTTTAGCAATTTTTGCAACACGAGCGAGCGTCCGACGCGCGACGCTAATCACTAAACACTAAAACAATGCTGGCCAGACGTATTTAGTGGCAGGCACGCTGCGAGTGAGGGGGAAGGTAGGCGCGCGGGTCCACTCGCAAAAAAAAAGAATTCTTCTATTCACTTTATGCGCAGTGTACTAATCACTCGCCTAATCAATCGCTGCCCACACGTGTTTTCTACTAACACTAAGCACCTGCACTAATCACCTGCACTTACTACTAATCAAAGTCAATACGGGCCTTTACGTTGGTGAGACAAAAGCACCGAGCAATACAGTGCGCAACTTGATGATACAATGTGAAATATTTTGCTACAACTTCCCTGAAGTTTTGTAAGGCAGTATTGTAGAGTAATGCTCAAAATCGAATCTGAAAAGTGCATTGCAGGCAAATGTTCGTCATGTCAGGAAAATGCTCCAGGCGAGGGACCGCCTTCAGACTTTAGGAAATATTACCTTTTTGAGCGTTCTGATGATGTTCACGTAGCTGAAGGTGATGACTGCCAGCGGGACGATCTGGCCCATCGCGAACAGGAACATGATGTATGTGAGCGTGTTCATAGACTGCTCGTGCCAGTTCACTGAACAACTGCAGACAAAATACGACATATTACATCATGGTAGTAGTAGTAGTAAGTAGTACTTGGTCCCACTGTTGGGCAAAGGCCTCCATCATTGAAATTAAGTCATCGCTACAATGGATTGCTATTTGCTCACCACGCTTGCCAAATGCAGGTTGGCGATCACAACCGGGTTTTATGTCCCGTATCATCCGAAAACACTTTGGCCGACCTGGGAATTGAACCCGTCCCGTCCCGTGAAATTGAAATCGGCCACGGAGGCGTTCATATGGCGGTCGTATGTTCGTATGACCTTCTTAAAGTCTCTTTATGCAAACTGGGTACAAAACCAACAATGCATTTATTCAGGCTGTATGTATGCCTTTTTGCCAGCCTCGTTTTGTAAAAAAGAAGACTTGTAGAACCTATCAGCCGGAAGAGGGTCTAACGAAGTTTAATGCCATTTGAGTCTGCAATCCTATACTGGTATGCATTAAAAACACGCTCAAGCTACGTAAAGTGCTGATAGATGTGAGCATTCACTTGTATCAGATCATCGAGCATTCGTCGTTTTTAAATTCAACTCGAACCACATTGCAAACATGACGCTCGATGGTTTGTTACAACTTGATTTGAAAAACCAAGCAAAAACGTTAAGGTGCTCTAAGTGCCTGGTTGTGAAGCGAGCATTACAGTGCGCAAACTTAAATGTAACAGATTCGAGCATTAAGTTGTTGAGGGAAAAACATCGAATAATATTCTGATGAAGTAATGCTCAGAATTGAATCTGAAATAAATGGTTGGGGAAAAAGTATTTTCGCATATAGTACATGCATGACCTCGTAATAAAATCTATTTGGCTATTTGTTTCTGGCTGGTTTTGGTATCATTAAAAGTTAAAATTTTTAAGAAGATAATTCCAAATTCAAATTTGGAAAATGTGTTATTTTCATTTGTTTTTCTTACTGTCAAGATGAGTGAATCTAATGAAGTAATTCGATACATTTTAAAACTTTACTACACAAAATGCAACGCAAGCCGCGAAAAAAACTTTCGATATTTATGGACCTAGTGCAGTGTCTGTGAGAGTAGCACAAATTTGGTTTAAGCGTTTTCAATTTTGATGTCAAAGATGCACGTCGCACTGGTCGCCCTATTCCGGATGAAATAGATGCCATTTTTCAAATTTCAAATTTCAAATTTCTTTATTTCAGACAAAATAGGTATGGACCTACTCTAATCTGGTCATAAGTCTTACTAACCAATGGGGGTTAGTAAGACTTATGACTAGAGTTAGTATTCTTAGGGATAACAATTTATTTATTTATTTCATATTACAACTATTTTAAAAATATGTCATGTGCCTCAGCTGTATGTCATTTTTGAAAAAGTGGAGCAAGATCGGCATATCAGTAGTTACGACGCAGCTGAAGAACTGGGAATTGACCAAAAAACAGTTTTGTCGCATTTGAAAAAAACTGGGTTCACAAAAAAGCTCGTTATTTGGATATATCACGAGCTGCTCACTGAAAGAAACCTACTGGACCGTGTACTCATTTGTGATACTTTATTAAGACGTAGTGAAACCAAACCATTTTTGAAGGAGCTGATAACTGGTGATGAAAAGTGGCTCACGTACGACAAGAACGTGCGAAAAAGGTCGTGTTCAAAGGCCGGTCAGGCTTCACAGACTGTAGCGAAACCCGGGTTAACTCGCAACAAGGTGATGCTGTGTGTGTAGTGGGATTGGGAGGGCATTATTCATTAAGAGCTGTTACCACCAGGCAGGACCATCGATTTTGAACTCTACTGCGAACAACTGATGAGAATAAAGAAGTAAGTCGAGAGAAAGCGGCCGGAATTAATCAACAGAAAGAAAGGGTGTGGTAGGGGTAAGGTAGGTTCTAGACCTCACGCATCTTTAGCCACTCAGCAAACATTCAAAGAGTTTGGCTGAGAGGTGTTCATGCATCCGCCATATAGTCCAGACCTTGCACCTTCAGAATTCTACCTGTTTCGGTCTCTTCAGAATTATTTAGGCAGTGTCAGGTTAACATCACGAGAGGACTGTCAAAACCACTTGTCGCGGTATTTTGATCAGAAGCCTCAAAATTCCTATACCAATGGGATCAAGTCCCTACCTACAAGATGGCAAAAAGTAATCGAACAAATGGCACCTGCATACTTTAGTTAAATGTAAATAATCTAAGATTATGTAATGCCTATGTTAAGTATGATTTGTTGTACAATAAAGTATATTTATCTTATCTTATCTTAAACTGTATTCAGAAATGTTTTGAATTTTCTTAAAAAATGCGATGAAACTTTTTCCCCAACCTATTACATTACAGGCGAATGTTCGTTCTGAGAAGGCAGTACTGTAATGTATTGCTCAAAATCGAATCTAAATCGTTACTTTACAGGAAAATGGTCCAAGTGAGGGAGCACCTTTGCATTACATGGATATGTTTTTAGAAAACTGAGCATTAGTCTGGTTTGTACCATTCGTAAGAAAGTTACATTAGAATGTTATGCTCTAGGAAAAGCTCGAACCTATACCCACTTAGAGGTAGCTAGTTCGAGCGAATACACGTTTATCACGTTTAATAATCCAAGTTTCTTTACCGGAAATGAAATTATAGGTACGAGCAGTTCTAGTGATTCTTGTTTGAAACTTAATACCACTATTGAATTATTAATTGCAAATACGTTGGTAGGTATTCACATTGCAAATCAAGTAATGCTTAAAATTTTAACATATATTTACACAATAATTAGTAAAAAATAGGGAAATCACTTTAGGGACAAACACATTCGGGGGGCTAATGTGAAAAATGTACGGGAATGACAAAAGCACTCGTCTAGAGATGACATTAATTGATAATAAATAATAATAATAAATATCTGGGACCATTCACACCAAGATCATCTGACCCCAAACTAAGCAGAGCTTGTAATATGGGCGTCAGAGACTGATAAACATGATGTAGGTACAATACATTTTAAAATTCGACATATCGAAACGAAAGTAGCGTGTAGCTCATGGCTAGCCCTCCAGTGCGTCTACCATGAGTTGCCACTTTAAATTTACATTATCGTTCGTGTAAATACATTGTATTGGGATGACATGACATGACAATGCCAAATACATTTTTTTACGCTAACGATAATGTAAATTTAAAAGCTGAAACTCGTGGTAGACGTACAGGTCTGTTCGATTTCTGGAGACATTTTTATGAGTTTAACCTTTTGACAAATATGATAAACTGTTACGTCAAAAAACCTCTTCTAAAAATATAAAAGTAAAGTAAAGTAATTAGCCCATCAGCTGTCCCACTGCTGGCAAAGGCTTTCAGCATCGAAATCAAGTCATCGCTACAATTGATGTATTAGCTTAATCACCACTACTGCCAAATGCGGGTTGGTGATCATAAACCCGGGCTATGTTCCGAAAAATACGAGAACACACTTTGCCCGACCTGGGAATTGAAGCGAGCTCGAGGTCGAGCTTCGGGTTTCGGGTCGAGCTCTAAAACCACTCGGCCACGGAGGCGTTTCAAAAAAACTCACCAAAATTAAATTAAAGCGTAGGTATCCTTGAGAAAGAGATGTAGAGGCAAATTGTTGATTATAACTAGTACAGTTTACTCGTACAAAATACAGAGAAAACTCAGAGTAATATCTCAGACGAAAATGCCTGATAAATCAGCTCAACTCCACTCGTACAGGGAAGCCTAATTGCTAGCCTGGAAATTAAACTGAGCTTGGGGCATAACCTAAACCGTACATGTAATTAGGGTTGCCTAGCGCCAAACGTAAACACTGTTTTTTCAGAATCTCGTCATGACACATTGTACTTGCTTGCTCCTACTATGCAGCATTAGGAAAGTTGGTAACAATAAATGTAATCTTTCTTCTAAACCTTTAAAGTTCTTTGAGAACAGATGCTATTTTTGCAAATTATGCTTAAAATAAAGTAAAATCGTATTAGTTACACCATTCAACCTCATGAATGACTGTAGCGATTCTCATTAGTAGGTGTTGAAATGTTGGTTTTTTAAATGTTTTTTTTTATAAACCTTCAAAGGTATTAGGAAGTTTGCCAGGCTGTATAACTAGTATTTAAAAATACAACGGCACTTCATGAAAAGAAGTCACAATTTTAGTTATGTAGATATTGCCTACATCAACTTTCAATAACGATAAGATTCATAATCTGGCCGCTAATTCTAAAAAGATCGAAGTTAGGGACTAGAAAAGAGTAGTTACTTTAGATGGAACTACACAATACAGAAGCAGAGAAGATGCTTAACAGAGAGTAAGAAGATTTGACACAGCTTCACCAACTGTTTCATTGACTTTGACGATTCAAATATACTTGTACAGATTTATTTGAATAAAGATATGTTGAGTTTGAGTTAGTACCAGTGCATCTTAACAAAATTACAGTATCTAACCTGATGTTAGCAGCCTCATTAACGTAGTTCCCCCAGCCCATGAGCGGCGGCGTGGTGAGTGCCAGGGAGTACGTCCAGATAAACAGAATTGACAGCCCTGCCCCCTTGGAGCTGAGGTGGCGTGAACTGAGCGGCCGCGTCACCATCAGATACCGCTCGAATGAAATCACTGTCAACGTTGTGATAGATGTTATACCTGTTAACAAAAAAACTAAGATAGATACCAGTTTTATTCAGAGCGTTATAAAAATGCAAGACAAATAATTCACAATGCTATATTTTCAACTTAAGTCGATGGCTAAACGTTGCTGTAATAACGCTAGCTTGATGCGTGAAACACACCAAAAGAATTCGATTAGTTTGCTAAAGTATCGGTAGCCCAATCGCTAGAGCAGATAGCCCTGTTAGTTATAGATTGCAAGTTCGATTCCTTCTAGATGACTTGACCAATTGATTTTTACTAGTTTTTAACACTAGTTTTTTAGTCTAAGTTAACATACAAATTTAGGTATTCCGTTATTATTATATAATTGAATAATCGTAAAAACAATAGTTAAATCATTCAGTCTGGTTGAATCGTATTTATCTGAAGAAATTGCATGGTTCGAATAAGCTAGCAAACCAACTCCCAAGATGCGAAACTATGATATTCCCAGACTCATACGTCGCAGTAGAAATTATATTCAAATTGGTTTATGCCACCGGCATACCTCATATTAAACATGACAGAAGCAAATTGCCATCTCATTGATATTCAAAACAAGTAAATTAGGTCATTGTATAGCAATACCGAATTATTCGTGCGGATTTTCGAAGGAAAAGCACGCTCGAATATTTTTTTATTTATAGTTATTAGGTGGTTTTCAGTTGTTTATTTTGGTATACATGTACCGTTATCCGGGTGGTATAATCCGAAGATGTGCCTTGGTCTAGGAAAATTACTTTTAAATAGGGAAGGGCACTCATTTGTGAAGGTTAAACCTGGCAACGTTAAAATAAAAGTAACATGGGCTCTCATTTATTGCTTGTGCTACCATCAATAGAGGAATTCCAGGTATCAGGTTGACTGTGATAGTAGCCAAAGAGTTCAAGATGTCTTCCGTGATTGGTTTATTTTTTTCGATCGGAAAAATGCTTGTCTTTCACTGCATGCATTGATTTTAAGGTCACTAATATTTATAAATCGCTATCGTGTCTGTGATTCAGTGACTGAGAGACTGAACGAGCCAACAAAGTGCTAGGTTTTTTGACAGAGACAACGCACGGCCAAAACAACAGGGCATAGAAAGCCTAATCTTGGCATGTAAGTAGCGTTGTTGCGATAGCGATATCAGTCATACTATCGACAGTCCTATCGAAACTATCAACCCGTGTCGATAGTATCGAAAGTTTTGCCCTATCGATGGTCAAACATTTTACGATACTATTGCAAGCTCATAAAAGGTTTCGTTTTAGTTCAGTTAATAGTATCGAAAATACCTCGATAGTTACTAAAGCAAAACTATCGATAGTATCGATAAGCATCGATAGTATCGAAAAAGGTCAATACTATCGCTGAATTCTCACTATCGATGGTATAGAAAGTATCGTCACGGGTCGATAGTTTCAAAAGGACTATCGTTAGTGAGGCTGATTTTCAAGGTCAACTATCGCTATCGCAACAACACTATTTGCATGTCGGTTCCTTGGAGTGTGTAGGAACCTCCTAAGAGGGGATTTGCCGAAATTCCTGCGAAAGCGAGATAAAACGAGTACCGGCGCGTGAAATTGCGGACAAAAGCTAGGCAGGTCTACCTGTTGGAAAGTAGTTTTCATGGTTTATAGTTTGGATGACAACGGTTGGCGCAGTGCGTTGTGGCACAGTTTTACGCCTTGACTTGCGTGGTGCCCCGGGTTCGATTCCCAGTCGGTCAATTCAGGAAATGATCTTTTCTGAATTGACTCGGGTTTGGGTGTGCTGGGAGACGCCCCCGGCATAATTCCCTGTCTGGTACCTCGTAACACAAGGATATTTATCCTTACTTCGAGACCATGACAAGTGGTGTGTTGTCTGGCGCATATTCATTTATTTATTTATGGACATCTGCAAGGGGGTTCCCAAAGCGTTGCCGAACTTTAAGAGACTCTTATAACTGTATGTATCTACGTAAACAACTTCGGAATACTAGCCAGTCTCGTCTTAAATTGCACCTGTTTTATCTTAAGTAACTACGCGTAGGTATTTATTTCATTTGTTTTCTATCGTGATTCATGACCCATAAAAAGTGATTACTTACATTTTAAAGCCATAAACGCTTTACTGCTAAACATATTTAGATAAATTTAATACAATTTCTTATTGATGAGCTTAGAATAATAACGTATAAAAGGATAGTCTTCATACAACCGCCCTGTCAAAAATGAAGCACTAATCCGATCCACACATGCGTGACTATTACTCGATTACGTGCGGCGCGCTTGACATTGAACATTGCGGAGCTGTAATGAACACTGCAAAGCGGTCCGTTATGGCTCCAATTAAGGTGCTTCAATACCTTTTAATTAAAAACTCCAACACCCTTGTCAGTGGCGAATGCACAAAACGTGCGAGCCAATGGAAAAAAAAGTGCTTCAAGATGGGCGCGCGGACTTGGTTTATTTAGGTAATTATTCTAAGTTGATGAGTCTCCCCGTCGAGTAGTCATAGACACTCGTTAAGGGAATAGTAGGAATATTGTTTTTTTTAATGTAATTTTATGCTTAAATATCAAGATCTTGGTGATTTTGTATATTTGGTAAAACTAAGAACTACCGTATTAAGGTACCTTGAAACTAACGAAACTGAAAGACAAACAGTTATGCATTACTAAATAAATTAAATACCTAGATGTTAGGAACAGCACTTAGCCCTATTTGCATACATTTTAATCATGTTTATTAATTAACACTCTATTTAAGGTGATGCTGAGTACTTCATGATTACGTTACACAAATAACGTTTGTGTGTTTAGTTAAGAGTTAATTAACAACTTGTTAATCATACCTTAATTAAGTAATAAACACATCCTAAAGATTTACTTATAAAATCTCTTCTACCCGCTTGTTGTATCATCTAGCTATGGAAACTCGTACCTATACATATTGCTATAACTATTTTTCGTTTTTTTCTATAGGTATGTTAATACACTGATAGCTGGCACGAGAGCTACGAGATAACCGTAGTGCGGGTCTTTAGCATGGTGCAGACTACGAATATATTCGTAGATTTTGTTAGGCCTTCTACAAAAAAAAAATATAGGCACTACTACTGGTAAGTTCGGATTTTGAACGTTTGGCATTAGCAAAGAAAACACATGATAAAATCAAAGACCAGACTTTAGATGTAAAATATTTGACATGACAAACTTAAGGTAACATAGGTCACACTAAAAGTTTCCGGAATTGGCCACTCACATAAACAATATTTAAAAAGTTACTACATATGCAAAATAGAACTCTTTAGCCGTGGAATACAATTTGTTTCATCTGATTGTCAATTGTATTCACATTGTGGCGTCATTTCAAAAATTGCATGATTACAATAAAATGGATTTAACTCGGGAAAATTTTGCTGCATGATTTTTCAGCAGAGCCTCGTTCGGCTTCAATCTGCTTTTGGCGAAGAAGCACCAAGCAAGACGACCATTTACAGCTGGTTTGCAGAATTCAAACGCGGTCGTGTCAATCTCCATGATGAAATTCGAGAAGGTCGCCCGTGCACCGCTGTGAATAACAAGAACATCGATGCTGTGCGCCGTATGATTGAAATAGACAGGCATGTGCCCTACCATAAGATCCGGACATCTTTGGAGATAGGCATGAGTGAATCCTACACAAACATTTGGGTGTGAAAGCTGTGTTCTCGATGGATCCCACACAATTTGACCAATGCTCAAAAAACGGACCGCATCACTTGGTGCCATGCTATGCTTGCCAGATACAACGAAGGGGCTTCAAATTTTGTGTGGGACATAGTAACAGGTGACGAAATATGGATTAACCACTATGATCCCAAAACGAAGCAGCAATCGAGCGTATGGGTCTATAGAGATGAGCCGAAAACAACCAAAGTGGCGCGCGTGAAAAGTGCCTCAAAGCGGATGATTGCTTCTCTTTTTAATAAAACTGGACACGTGGCGGCTACTGTTGGTTAAGAAAATCACCGTACTGTGAATAGTGACTGGTACACGACCATTTGTCTACCGGAAATTATTAGCAAACTCCGTGAAAATAACGGTAAACGCCGTATCATCTTGCACTACGACAATGCAAGTTCCCACACGGCCAGACAGACGAATGAGTTTTTGAAGGCGAAAAACGCACAACTTATGAGTCATCCAGCATACAGTCCTGACTCCTGACCTAGCACCGTGTTGATTTTTTTATGTTCCCAAAAATCAAGAACCAACTACGCGATCAACGGTTTTCATCAGAAGAGGCTGTCGAAGAGTATGAAAAACACGTATCTGACGTCACCACGAAGGAGTGGCACAAATGTTTCAAAAATTGGTTCAATCGTATGAAAAAGTGCATTGACGCAAAGGGAAAATATTTTGAGGAACAATAAATTCATTTTTGACCATTAATAGTATTTTTTGATTATTGATTCCGGAAACTTTTAGTGCGCCCACGTGGTAGTAGTACAAACAACCGAAGCAGGACCTCAATTTAGGTGTGTTAGGCTTTATTCTAGCCCGCATTTTAGAATCGTACTTAAGCATATCAAAGTCCACTAACAAAATAAAAACCACTTGGGACGTCATAAATCACGAAACAGGTAAAGCTAAACAGCGCGATACCTCATACACTCTTCATATTAACAATAACATCTTACAATCAGAAGCATCTGTTCCTGAAACATTTGATAAGTATTTCAGTAACATACCTATAATCACTACAGCTTCATTAAATTCCTCACCAACTAGAGCGGAACATTTGTTGAAAGATAATGTATCTTGTTGCAGTGTATTCTTTAAATTTAAACATGTTGAGTCACTAGATATAATAAAAGCATTCAGATTAATTAATTCAAAAGATACCGCTGATCTTTGGGGTATATCAGTCAAAATTGTTAGCCACATAATTGACGTGATTGCCCCTTATTTAGCCGTAATATTCAATGATTGTGTTGATGAAGGTGTTTTTCCAAACTTAATGAAACACAGTAGGGTTGTACCACTTTTTAAATCAGGCAACAAACAAGACCCAGGTAACTTTAGGCCTGTTTCAATCTTACCAGCTCTAAGTAAGATCTTTGAAAAAATCATTCAAGAACAACTATTAAGCCATTTTTATGAGAACAATCTCTTACACAGTGAACAATATGGATTCACGAGAGGCCGTTCTACTACTGATGCTGGCATTGCACTTCTAAAACACATCTTTAGGGCTTGGGAGGATTCACAGAACGCTCTTGGCGTCTTCTGTGACTTGTCCAAGGCCTTTGATTGCGTTGATCACGATACACTTATACACAAGCTTGATTTTTACGGGGTTAGGGATAATGCTTTAGATTTGGTAATTTCGTACCTCAGTTTAAGAACTCAAAAAGTTGATGTTAACAGTGTACTGTCTACAGGATCACAAGTTAAAATGGGGGTCCCTCAAGGATCCATTCTAGGTCCATTACTATTTGTGCAATATATATAAAGGATTTACCTTTTTACTTAAAAGATATTTGTGATGTTGTATTGTTTGCAGACGATACATCTTTAGTTTTTAAAACTGACAGAAATAAAAACCTTTTTGATGATGTTAATGACGCACTTTCAAAGGTTTTACAATGGTTCACAGTAAATAATCTACAGCTTAATGCAAAAAAGACTAAATGTATTAATTTTAAGTTGCCTAATGTTGAAGATAACCCCATTAGTCTGAAAATTGATGGTAATACTATGAAGCTTGTAGATACAACAGTTTTTCTTGGAATCACACTAGATTCAAAACTGCAATGGAACCCTCATATAACAGCTCTCTCAGACAGACTTAGTTCGGCTGCATTTGCAGTGAGAAAAGTTAGGTTATTAACAGATGTTGATACTGCTCGTTCAGTTTATTTTAGTTATTTCCATAGTATAATGTCTTACGGCATTGTAGTTTGGGGTCAAGCGGCGGATATACAAACCATCTTTATCCTCCAGAAGCGAGCTATCAGATCCATCTATAAGCTTCGTGCACGGGCTTCACTTAGGGAGATTTTTAAGGAAATTGGTATCCTCACTATCCACACAGCGTCACAATACATTTACAATTGCATTGTTTTGGTCAGAAAAAATATTGGTCCCTATGCTAAAAACAGTGACATACATTGCAGAAATACTAGGAATAAGGATAAAATTGCACTTCCACTCTTTAGGTTACAAAAAGTTTTAGGATCCTTTATGGGGCAAGGTATACATTATTACAACAAAATTCCAAAAACAATTTGTGAGTTACCTTTACATAGATTCAAAAATCACATCAAAACAGCTTTATTAAAAAAGGGCTATTATACTACAAAAGACTACCTTATAGATAAAAATGCCTGGGTATAAGCGCTCTGCTCGATGCGGGATTAAATAGCTCTATTGTAACAGATGTTTTATTGTAAGAGTTAATAGGTACCTAGTATGTATGTACTGACTAACAATTTTTGTTTTTGAATTGTTTAAATGAATTCTTGTTATTATATTCTTTTATGGTTGGTTTTTTCTCTTTGTTTTATATTCTTTTAGGTTTATTTGTATCAAAATGGCACACTGCTTGTACTTTACTAACGCCTGTTGTTAACCCAAAACAAGTTTAAAAGAGTAACTGCTGAGTTTCTCGCCGGGTCTTCTCAGCAAGAAACAACTCCGACGCGGTGGCAGAGTCGCATTATGTCTGTATACTGTTTATTTACATATCCATATTATTATGGTATTTATGTCTATTATTTAGTATATTTTGCTGTAAATTTGACGATTTGAAAGTACTGATACAGTCTATTTGAATAAAGTTTTTTGAGTTTGAGTTTGAGTTTGCACTGATCTGAACTTGAGTAGAGATTTTAAAACGTCAGTTCATACAAAAACGTCACTCAGATCTATACTCAAGTACAGATTCAGCTTCAGAATACGGGCCTAAAGCAATCAACTACACTTAAAGCCGGAGTTTTTGGACAAAATGTCATTATATGTCATAATGACAGTCAGCAAAGTCGAAGGGATTTGTGTTCTACTATGCCAGGTACGATTTATTTCATAGCTGATTATAATATGTATATAATAATATGTATATCGGCATACAGCCAAAAAGTAATAAAATATTCTGACGCAGAAAGGGTTAAGAAATATTTTCATCAGTCTCTTACACCCAAACAAAGTATGTACGGTGGAAGACAGTATGATGTGATGATAACCGCTAACTTACCACCCACCAACTTTTGCACGATTGACGTTTTAATTTTGTTGACTTTATGTATTTCGGTATTAGCTTGTTTTAATTTAGGACTTCCTTAAACATGAATTTACACATTAATTTATTTTTGAAGATCAAATTGATTGTTTTTCAAAAAACTGTTTTACTTCATTAGGGTAAATAATGTCAACCACCCTTCAATACGTCAGTAGTTAGTAGATATAGTATTTTTTTGTAATTTTCCTCCCCCGAACGTCAACTAGCAAGCACGGTTACGCGACTAAGCAGAAATCTTGATACAACTACTTACCCGCAATGTCAAAGTGCGTCCAGTGTAATAAAGCAGTGAACAAAAGATCTCCAGTTCTAGAATGTTTACGATGTGGGCTTCTAGTGCATGCGAAAAGTGAATGTGCAGGTCTCACCAATAAACAACTTAACGCAATTCGCGTCGCTGAGAACCTTGAGTGGACCTGCAATGAATGTTCGAAGCTACGGCGCAAAAGCTCACTTGTTACCCCCCATGAAGATGACGATGAAGAAGATGAGGCTGCAGATCATTCCCAGAAAATTGATTCGATAAATCGGGAGAAACTGACAGCGGATATCACTAAGCAAGTGGATCATATATTAAAGAGGGAAATTAACGAGGTAACTAAATCAGTTCAGTACCTAAGTGACAAGGTAGATGAGTGTCTTGAAAGCACAGAAGCATTCAAGCAAATCATAAAAGAACTCGAGAAAAAAAACATGGACCTAAGGAACAAAAACGTGTTTTTAGAGAACAGAATCAACTCTTTGGAGCAAAGAATGAACGAAACTGAACAAAGGCAGATTATTAAGATGATAGAAATAGCGGAAATACCCCAAACTCAGGAGGAAAATGTACGAACGCTGACGAACATCGTAGCAGCGACATTGAAAATGAATGAAGATCATGTGAAGAGAGTTCAAAGGCAGCCACCGCGTGCAGGAAAGCCAGTAATAATTGAAGTTGAAATGCAGGACGAAGAGACAAAGGCCAAGTGGATCAGTGCATCGAGAGACAAACGTATGATCGTTGCCGATATTGTACCAGACTCAGAAACTAATATTCTTCAGGAGAAAGTGTATGTAAGAGAAGCGCTAACGCATTATAACAAAATCCTCTTTTGGAAATCCAAGCAGGAACTAAAGGAAAAATTTAAGTATGTATGGTGTAAAAATGGGCGAATCATGGTACGCAAAGCAGATAAAGACAAAATTATTGTCATTGGGTCAGTAGAAGATATTTATGATGCCTTACAGTGCCCGTGAAACCAGATCCTGTAAGTTAACATCTTAAACTGACCTACCCTTATTTCTAAATGGCGTTTATAGAGGATAATGTAACAGAATTAAAAAACTGTGCTTACTTTCATGAATACTGGTCTAGTATGCCTAAATCATTAAAAAGATTCAACTGTGTTCATGTTAACATACGGTCTATTATTAAGAACTTTTCTAAAATTTAATTACTTGTCAGGAGTTCCAAGCAGCCAATCGATGTAATTGTGTATACTGAGGTAGGTATACCCGACCGGTTAAGTTCATTATATAATATTCCTGGCTATGTTATGCACAAAGAATTACGGAAACACCAGAAAGGAGGAGTTTCCACGTTTACATCCACGTTTACTGACCATGTCAATTATTGCTTGAACAACAAAATCATGTAGTAGTGGCGGTCATAGATTATAGTAAGGCTTTTGACACTCTTAGGCATGATACGTTAATTCAGAAGCTGGACGATAATGGCATTCGTGGACCTCTTTTACAGTGGTGTAAAAACTACCTTAAAGATAGGACTTATCAAGTAAAAATCGTAAATGAGTTAAGCAACGAGGTTAAAGTCACTGGCGCAGGGCTCTGTACTGGGACCATTGCACTACATCTCGTACTTAAATGACATAAACAATCTTATAAAGAGATGTATCATTGTGCAGTTCGCTGATGATACATGTCTCATTGCGAATAACGTTAAGATAGAGGTGGCTATCGATGATTTGCAGAAGGATTTTGATCTCTTGTGTAAGTGGTCCCATGATGCTGGTCTTGTGTTGAATGCTCAGAAGACGAAACTTATGCATCTTCACTCCAGACACAATATAATAAGTAAATCTATAAAACTTGTTGCACATAGTCATGTCTTGTAACTGTAAAGCCGTTGAGCAGGTGTAGCAATACACCTACCTAGGGTTGGTTATAGACCATAGATTTTGCTGGAAACCACATGTACGTACAAACATCTACGTAAAATAACTAAGGGCAATTACGGCTAAATTTAAACTAATAAAGAATAAAATCCTTTTCAGTGTTTTGCTGCAACTGTATAATGCGCTGGCTGAGAGTGTAATTGCCTATGGATTAAGCAGCTACGGGCGCACTTTTAAAACTAACATAGAACAATTATAAAGCCTTCAGCTAAGAATGTTAAAAATCATCGTTTCTTCTAAAACAAAAATTAAATTTAGAAATGATGGGCTGGGTCTATTCAAACATTGTAACGTACTCCCAGTTCAAAAAAAGACAAAGATGTTGCTACTAGCGGAGAATTATTTTGTCTATAATTCGAATTATATTAATCATGCGAAAAATACCCGAAATAAAGCTATGCGGCATGTTTGTGTTACTGGTGCGAATAATTTTTATGGAGAGAGAACCACAGCATATATAGTTCCAAGACTAATAAACGAGTTACCAAAGATATTTAAAGATTCGATAAGTAAAAGTAACATTAGGTATAAACTAAAACAATATTTCTTCCAATAGTCCATTTTTCAATTGACAACTAAATACCACAAAAAGAAGCAACCTGTACGCATCTAATTAACTTGTTTTTGTTGTCTATGCGCGATTGCTAAATTCAAATGTACCTACTCGTAAGTAACTTTTAGTTTAGGTAAGCTACATGGTACGGACTACGGTCCAACTACCCGTGAATGTGTTTTTATTTTTTATGTTTTTGTATTTGACACATTTTATATTGTGTTTCTGTGTTCCTGTAATGTTAAGAGGAATTAGCAGTACCCAGACAAACCAGTAATGGTTTAGGGGTGCGAAGCAAACAATAACTTTAATTGTAATAAGAAATAAATATTAAAAAAAATATAGGTGAATCATGAACATTTTGCACTGTTCCAATAATTATGCCGCTCGAGCAGCAAAAACCCTTTTGTATCTAGTTTACCCACTCCACAATTATAGTTAAGCAAAATACTGTCAGTAAAAGGATCAAGGGCGTTATTATGTATTAAAACACTCAGTAGGTTAGGTACCAATGTGCAATGTTCTTAATATTGTTTGTCACAAATACAGCCTTATACGTCCCACTGCTGGGCACAGGCCTCACCTCAACTATAAGGTGGTACGAGCCATACTCCAACACGCGGGCTCATAGCGGATTGTTGAAGAGGTGAATGTAAGGCCAGTGATAAACCTTGCCGTCAGATGTTATCAAGCCGCCCTTTTAGGCCTCTGACTAGGCTTTACGACTGATATCTTGCGACGTCAGCCGGGACCAACTGTTTAACGTGCCTTCCGAAGCACGGAGATGCCCGAAAAATACATCACTTAATTTCGGTCAGGATGGTCACCCATCCATAACCCGACCTGACTGGCGTTGCTTAACATCGGATCGTTGCCGATCCGCTGCCGTCACTTAGCCACAGGCACCTCATTGTTTGTTAACGAGTTAGTTTTCCAAGTGTTATAATTTCTTAATGAAACATGAAGGTGCCTAATTGTTTAATAAGTCACGAGTGTCATGATCTTCATAACTTAGTAGCTGTTTTTTATTCAGATTAAGTTCCCGGATCAAGGTAGCACTAAGGTAGTTGTAAGACTATATTTATATTTTTTGTTTGGTTCGTGCACCAGGAGGAAGCACGATATCGGACGGCCGAGTGGCATGATGTATTTCCACTAAATTGGTGAAGTTTTAAAATTATATTTATCATTATTAATAAAAGGGAGTTTAATTGAGTAATGGTCACACTCATGGCAGCTGGTGTTGATTTGTCGTCGGTTCGCCGCAGTGAGAACATCGTGCTAGAATATAGTTTTGTCTATAAGCATAGGAGTATTACTACATTAAAAGATAGTTACATATTAGGAGTTTCAATCGAGTTCCTTAATAATAGTATACGTTTTAAAAGAATACGCAATTTTTTTTTTTACTTTTTAGTGTTTTGTTTTGGAAAAGTTTTTTTTAAAAGTTGTTTTTTTTTGATAAAAAATTTGGAGTGCAAACATTTGCAAAAGGATAATATCCTTGTGGAGGTATTGTAAAAGCATTGAGCCAGGGGCGTCTTTCGTTGAAGATCTAAAAGCAAACATCTAACATTATTATCATTTTTTATGAGGATGTACCGCAAAGAGTGTGTTTGTTAAGAACCAACAGAATCGCGAAGCTAAGTAAATAAAACAATTCTTACTTCGAGACCATGACAAAGTGGTAAGTTGTCTAGCGCATATTTATTTATATGACATAAACTCTGACAGAAACGTATGATAGGCATACAGTGCTGTGCCCTTTGCCCTGCCCTTTTCTATGCCATAACATAAGTGTCACATCACTTCAGCCGAACAACCTATATCAGTTCGTAAAGGTTACTCATTGTTGCTATCGAAGAGAAAATAAGAAAATCCTTGGAAATATTAGAATCTAACAGCTAGGGAAATACTCTGAATGAACAAATCAACTGTAGAAAATGAACGCGCGATAAATATCCCACAAGGTGAGCACAATCAAATCTAAAAGTCGATCAAATTGCAGGTAATTCTATGCAAAATTTCGTTCCTGAAACATCTAAATTATTTTGTTGTTATTGAAAAACATTGGTTTTTCATAAGGTTAACAATATTTATTAAGAAACAATTTATAGGTTACTAATTAATAGACCGTAGATAAGTTTCCAAAAGCACGCAGGTGGGAAAATTATTTAAAAGCTTTTTAAATTAGAGTAATGTTTTCTTTTATATTAAAAATCTAGTAAAGTGTATCTTTCGATCTTTTTCTCGGTAATTCAAGACTTTCCAAACCGACCCTTAAAAACTGTTTAACGGAATCGTTACAGACAGTAAAAAATATGATACAAATCTCTCGTTTCCAATATAAACCGTATATTAATATTCTCGTAAATAAGTAATGAAAAAAGTTTCTTTGAGACAAAGATACACAGATATCAGACGTAATTTATTGACAAAGATGATGAAAGAACTAAGATCCTCAACTTTTCTAAATATTTTGAATACTGGTGATAGTAATAATCTTAGGCTAGTTTCAGAAAAACCAGAAATTCCTGACCTAACTTAGGAATTAAAGCTACTGTTGACGGATTTTACGACGATTTAACCACTCGACCAGTGCAGTTTTCACATAAGATCGCTCTTATACAAATCCTATTATTGTTTAGTTTTTATTCAAAAGAAAACCTTGTGGCGCATGTGAATAAAGCTTTTTGTATTTAAGCTTAAACTGTTCTTCGAACCAAAATGAACGTTTCTCGGTAAAAATAATATTGGTATTACATTCCATAAGTGGAAAAGGAAAACATGTCGATCGAAGAGCGCTTTGGAAAATAATAAAGCAAAAAAGTTTGAATGAAACACAAACAAGCCTGGGGCCATGCGAGGCTTCAGAGCGGAGGTCTTATTAAACTGTTTACAAAGCAGTTAAACGTAATCGATGTTTTAAGACATGAAAACAAAATAAATTTGATTTATTTCTGGATTATATGTGTATGTTGCGACTAAATTGTATTTGGTTTGAAAAAACAAGCGTTTAGCCAAATAAATTTAGGGTATATTTTTCAGCGCCTACACATATTCTCATAAGACTGCCTATTTAGTGACGCGAAGCGAAGCGAAGCAGTGGAGTGAGCCAGCGGAGCGGAGTTGTATGATTTTTATCCAATTTTACCTTTCTGAGCGGAGGCCCAAAAAGGTAAAATTGGGTAGTTGGCAAACTGGATAGTTGAATTTCTTCCTAGCTCTGATAGACAAACCTAGCCCCTCAATTCTGCAACACTATGGAACATCTTTTGCCAAGATCCTATAAGCCGGAACTAAACCTCGCTTGTAACGACTGCTAACAACACCCATACCCAGACCAAACATAAGTTCATCACGTGTATCGGGAATCGGATCCGGGACACCACACAAGTCAAGGCAAGAAACCGTGATACTGCGCACGCCAATCGTGTCGTTTACGATAGTTGACTTCAGTAATTTGTGTGCCATTTTAGGTACTATTTCTAATCACAAGGGACGCTATCCCTACCAAAACCTCAACGTGGACGTTAGCGGCTGTCATTGGTGTAAAGTGTAAACTTAAGGCAGACATACAGTGTATCAGGGCAGCAGCGAGAGCACGAGACGAGCGCCCCTATTTCGACGAAAAGGAGGGAAAAGAAAAAAAAAAGACATACAGTGTATAGTTACACAAATTAGACATGCGCGGCGCTCTGACAGATAGCCCGCTTAGAACAACACGCCATTTTTGACGCACGCACACAGAGACGTGAGTTTACAAGCGAAGTCAGTGAGCTTCGGTGAGTCGGAAAGTCGCACTGTCGCAAGTGTTTTTGTTTTGGTCGAACTGGGTGCAATTTTTCACATGATGAATTTTGTTTTTGGCCGGTTCTGTCTGGTTCCCTACGCGTGTGCGAAAATTGTTGGTTCGATTTTTGTTATACCGAACACGTTGTGTCGATAGTTCAGTAGTGCGATGTTTCATTGGGCCGATGCTTCATTAGTACGATGTAACGTTAGTGCGAAAAATGTTGATGCGAAAAACGCTGCAGCGAATAATCATTAGTTCGAAAATTCATTAGGACGATAGTATGGTGGTCCGAAACACCTGCTGAGAGTATAATAATGGGAAGACTAAAAATATGGTAGTAGGTAAGGGCGGATTAAGGACCATAGGGTCAGGTTAAGAGGTTAATAAGATTAAGAGGGTAGTAAGCGGGGAGGGTTTCCAATGTTCCACACAAAAATACTAATAAATAGGTAAATGAACAACACATAAAATACTCAATGATATTTTTTTAATTTAACAAAATTAGAAACATCAAATTGAAAAGAAATCAACTCAAATAAAGAAATTCTTTGATATTCATTTCTCTAAAATCTAGTAACCCTAGGCGATTCACGCAAGTTTTGGAAAAGATGCGAGCGGTCCTTCTGTAAACTCTTTATTTTGTGATAGTTACGTCTACCACGAATTGCTATTTTTCAGAATGAGTTCACAACTTACGTTATCGTTGCGTAAAAAAATGTATTGGGATTTAATATGACATGACATGTCAGGACAATGTCAAATCCCAATACATTTTTTTACGCGAACGATAATGTAAATTTAAAGTGGCAACTCGTGGTAGACGTATATACTGTACTGATTTGTGAACTGTCACCTTTGACATTGATCTTCATCACTCTCGACTCGTATGTTTGCGAATAGAGAGTCTTTCTGGGGCGTGGCGATTTTTTGAAATCAAATGCTTAGCACTGTGTAACCTGTTGTATTTATTTGTTTGTGCAGTGAAGATTTTTTAATCATGTTATCCAACTTGGTCTCGTACAGGTCAGTTTCAGAGATGCTACCTTCCCAAACGCTTGAATTGTGGAATTAGCTATTCAGGAGTAGGTACCGAGGTTTTCCCAAAAAACTATCGCATGGAGTTCTACAAGAAGGGGTTGTTGTCACTATTAAAGATGCAACTGATCCTCAAAATGTTGCTAATTTAACATTTTTAATTTTCTCATATTTTTACCTGTATTGTTTAAGACTTTTACAGGGTCAGCAACGTGCGAGTGATGCCCCTGTATGTAAAGTAAAGTAAAAAAAGTTAAGTAAAGTAAAGTAAAGTAAATATTTTTTAACCCTAGATAGCTGAACTGTATTTGTAGTTTCATAGTAACTACACTTTCGTCGGGTGGACTACGCAATAAACAACGTTATTAACATGAAAAGTATTTATTAAAAATAGGAACTTGTTACATGGCACTTAACTTTGGTTTAAAGAGAACAAATTAGGAAAAAAAAAACATATTACTATTCCGCACAGCTACTGCAAGCGTCAATATTGTGCGATCTACAAATACCATTTGTGCATTTAATGCATCGGTGTTTTGTCATCCTACGGGCTCTCGATGGATATAAATAACCGATTTTGCGCCCATATGTCGCAGTAGGAACAGGAGTTCCAGGGTTGGAGGATTCGCCAGTAATATCATTTACCATGACCTTGACATCTCGCCTCAAAGTCGCCGTTTGTACCCGCTCTAGTAGCCAAGGCGCCATCAGTTGGTCTCCCAACTTCATGACAAAATCGCGTCGAGATGTCGATTTTTTTTATTCCTCAAGTTGTTTGAGACGTAGACAGCGTAGGCATTGATTGTAGCCAGGTTTAACATATTAGAAAAAATGCATATCGGACATCTTTTGGTTTTGCGGTTCACACACATATTCGAACACATTTGATCAACTGTGTCTACAGCACCCTTGGTACTGTTGTAAAAGTGAATCTTCTCGGGTTTTCCTGTAGTTTCATCAATATTCGGTTGATCATGAATCGTAGACAAAACATAAACCACTTTGTTTGACTTACGCAGACTCCAAAGATTCGATAGAAGAATCTGAATCACTGCCAGTGTCGCGATGTATTTCTTCCTCCACTGTCTCTGAGACCGAATCGTTTGACCCCTCCTCTAATTCATCTTCCATCTCTTCTTCAAGCCATTGGCTTATTGCTCTTCTTGTTTTTTCAAATCCATCTAAAAATAGGTATAAATCATGTCATGAACAGATATAGCAGAGAAAATTATAATGAAATATAAAGTTTTTTTAGCAAATTTCACTCATTAATGACACACTATATTATTAGAATTAAAATTGAAAAGAAACATTTCGCGTTACATGCCTTTGAGAAAAACTAGCGTAGTAACTAGACTTTCGTCAATTGGACGACGATGTAGCCGTAGGTTGCCTTCTAATTGTCGTGTGATCGCAATGGTGTCGCGCGATGAACTACACTCGGTTCCAAAAACTAAACTGAACTCACAAAAACTGAAATACCTCTAGAACTGTGAAAGTTAGATCAATGAAATAATAAACAGAATAAAGACTTTTTAGTTGCGCTTTTAATAACATATTATTTAAACTGGTTGTTGAAAAAACTTTATTAGAAAAACCAAATTTTAAAAAATGTTTATTTTTATGTAGCATCCATAATGGATGCTTTCTATTTCTATTCTGTCACAAAAAAAATAGTCTTTTTTGGAACTAGGGCTCGCGTGAAACAGCCAAAAACATTGTTGTGTCTCTGTCGACTGTTCAGCGGGTAGTCCAGCGGTACCAAATATTCTCAATTGAACAGTGTTCGAGGTGCGAGGAAGTAAGTGAACTTAACTTTCTCGGAGAGGGGCGTCGTCGCGTGTACGAATGTTTAATTATCTAGGGTTAATAAACCCAATAACAAAATAGGAACATTTAAGCCCCCAAACTATGGCAAAACCAGCCCTTTCTATATCTACCACGAGTTTATACCAATAGCACCCACGTTGACCGCGTTAACGTTTTTGTGCTGGACTTCGGTGCCGCCTTCGTTGGTATGGTCATGACTCACGAAGATCGGCAAACTACGTGGGCACAAATGTCTGGCCTTGCCGCCCCCGCCAGGTACCGGTAGAAGAGGTCGACCCAAGAAGCGGTGGCTCGACGTCGTTAAGGGTGACATGCGTGGCAACAAACTCACCACTGAGGATGCACAAGACCGCGCGAAGTGGGTGCCAAAAATGGCATACAAATTTCTGAAGTTAACTATCGTAGTTTACGTGGCATGAAGTCGTGGTAGACATATTGGTGTTGCACGCGTTCATAGTCTGCGGTTACCGATAAGGTAATTATATGTTAGTACTTGTTTTTCTTGTAAAGCTAATTAACACACGAATAAGTAATAAACGCGAGTGTTCTGGAGCGTGATTAGAAAGTGCTTCTGCAAGCAAAATGTTTTCTATTCTAACAATAAAGTCTCAATTACTCGGAATGAATATTGTGGAGTCCAACCCTCTCTTCGTCAAGTGCTGTCAAGAACACGGATTGATTATATAAAATCGTATTTATAGAAAATTACCACAGCACGGGAAACAATGAAATGGATAAGAAAGTATTAGGTATTTATTTAGATTGATTGTGTATTATTTTTTTAAAAACGACGTCGTTGGCAAATCAGCATGCAGACCTGATGGTAAGCAGTTACGACAAAAACAAAACACAAATTACGCATGCGGGGCAGCGCTGCAGACAGATGGTCCGCTTAGATTAAACCGCCATTTTGATCACGCACGCAGACAAAGAGAGTTTACAGTAAGTCTACTACGAGTTGCAACTTTAAATTTACGTTATCGTACGCAAAAAAAAATTGTATTGGGATGACACATGACATGACATGTCAGGACAATGTCAAATCCCAATACATTTTTTTACGCGAACGATAATGTAAATTAACAGTGGCAACTCTTGGTAGACGTACAGGCGAACCCGGTGAGAATCGGTCACGCGGCGAGTCGAACTATCGCGAGTGCTTTTGTTTTTGCCGAACTTGGTGCAATTTTTCACATGATGTATGTTCGTATTTTGTTTTAGGCGGGTTCTGTACGTTTACCACGAGTTACTGTCAAGTAGATATAACCTAACTACTTCCATTTGAAGAATTCAGAGCGAATAAAGTAACAAGATCTAGGCGGTCAGGCAAGTTTAGGTAATTAAACTGAAAAAGGCGATAGCGGGCTTTCTGTACACTCTTTATTTTGTAACCAAAACAACCCGGATACCGGCGGAAAATTCGCAACCCGCTGTTTTGAGATACGTGCGATTTAAAATCAAATCTAATGAGGGTCAAGCGGTTGAAGTTTCGCCATGGCATATTGTGAATTTTAATTTGTTTGTTGTACCTTATACTACCGGCCTTCATTAGTGAAGAATTTACGTTCCAGCGGTTTCGGGGCCGGAACTAGGAGCCTTATTCCGTTCGTTCAAACACGTATTTGTGTGAAACTTTAGCCGTTAAAAAAGCTGCTTACATTTCGACATTGATGTTGATTTTTTAGTATTGTATTCACTATACTTTATTGTACAAAATACATGAACTTATTCATATTCACTGCTTTTTGCGTGCTTTGTAGCCATCTAAAAATCGAAGAATATGTAATATTCTTATTATAGACCGCGCAGTGAACGCCGCTTTTACGTTTCGCTTAAGTAGTACCATATAGGTACTACCTATATCGGTTTATTATATGCCCAATATCTATAGATGGACCTATAGTTCTGTTATATACCTAGATACTTAGTAGTTCAACATCTTCTCGGCATCTCATTCTCATGAATGAGATGCCGACGAGAAATCTTCATAGATTTCTCGTCATTGAAGAAAAAGTACAAAAATAATGGTAAACGCGCTCTTTAAGATTCATGAGTTTAATTAAGTCTTGGGACCTTGTTATCATCTCAGTTCTGTGAAATGGCAGTTCATTCAGAATGTTAGATTATTTTGATTTTATCGGAAAGAGCAATGAAGCTTTCAATTGATCTACATATAAGAAGCCACGAAGTATTTTACATCCCCCTGTATTTTTTAAAATATTCTTTCTCTGGTATGATTTTTCAAACAGTTTCGGATTAAATAAAACAGACTAATTGTTGAATAATCATGATACAATTACGCGCGCAATTTAATTACATTCAGACTATGGCATCGGAATTCCCGGTATTTTTCTCCAACGTTAAAATATACAATTTGGTTATTTACGGTTAGCCTTTATTAGAATTGGAAATCAATCCTTAAAAAAGTCACTAATTAACATAAAGTTCTCAAGAGAAAGGTTATAAAATATATATTTTTTTTTTTATTCCAAAAAAACACTCTTAATATCCAATTACATAAAACCTGCCAAACTACTAGTGCACTTTGTCGGCAGCAATTCTCGTAGGACAATTTCGAGATAGGTAGTCATTACGTAGGTACCTACTTCACATATTAGATACATAACAGTAGCTCATATTACATAATAGTACCTAACTCATATTAGTAAACTAAGCTAAGCTTACATACTAGGCAATAGGAACCATCAAAAACTATATCTAACAATAAGTAATTAATTACACACAAAAGGCACAACGGTTGACGGATGACAAGCTACAGTTAGGTATTCAGTTCAGTTATTAAACATTAAACGTCACGGACACAGCGACAGGTAGTGCTTTTTGATTATGCATTTTAGACTATTCCTAGAGGCAGATGTAGCATCTTGCACTATGTCCGCTGGCATCTCGTTAATAAGAGTTGGTATTGGCCATCGTCGTTCTCGTTTTCCAAAGTAGTTATTTATTTTTGGAATAACTAATTTATTTTTCTTCGATAAACGGGTTGGGTACGTATGGACTCTCTTCTCCTTAAATTCGCTTACGTGTTGCTGTTCAAGTACTAGTGCCAGTTTGACTTTATATTCAACGTATAGGATTTTACATATGCCAATTAATAGTTCATAATTCTTATTTAGTGACTTTTTAGTACAGGTATTGATTAGGAGTTTTAACATTCTAATTTGCAGTTGTCTAATTTTATTTAAATGTGAAGGGTAAGTGAGTCCGTACGCGCCCAGACCGTAGGTTACTGTAGCATCGGCCAATGCAAAGTACAGCATGAACAAAATATTCTTACTGACCTTATATTTTAAATTGTGTAATTTACCTAATATTGTTCGGAGCTTTGCACATACATTATTTATATGTAAATGCCAAGTAAAATGTTTATCAATTGTTAATCCTAGATATTTATACGACGTTACCTGCTCTATTGCTGTACATTGACAGTTTATACCATTTCCATGTAGACAGCAATGAGTATGCCCTATGATATCTATATTTAAAGACTTATTTTCATTATAAGGAGAACAAATTAACATACATTTTGTTTTGTCTATGTTAAGAACAATGCCATTATCGTGAGCCCAGTAAATTATGTTATTAAAGTCCTGCTGCATTTGACTCTGTATTTTAGTAGAATCCCTGCCGCTGTACATGATGCATGTGTCGTCAGCGTACATGTAGGATTTACATTTTTTTATAACATTAGTCAATCTGTTAACATGCATTACGTACCTGACTTTGCCATAGACAGAGCCAGTTGGTACCCCATAACGAATCACACCACTTTCACTTTCCGCCCCACATACATCTAATTTAAGTGACCTATTCTCGAGATACTGGCTAAACTAGACTTTGACAGGTCCTCTGATACCACATTCATCCATGGCTCTCAAGAGGCCTTGGTGCTCCAAAGTATCAAAGGCTTTCCTGAAGTCTCTAAAGATAGTCATAACAATTCCTTTGTTATTAAGGCAAGCATTGACATCATCTGTGAACTTTGCTAAGGCCGTGGCTGTGCTTTCACCACTCCGGAAACCATGCTGAGCATCTGACAACAATCGATGTTTTTCGAGAAAATCTGTTATTTGACTTACAATTACTTTTTCAACTATTTTGTTTATTACATTCAAAATGGCTATCGGTCTATAATTAGCATACTCTACGTGGGATCCTTGTTTGTACATAGGTCTTATAGTAGCTACCTTAAGTTCACAGGGGTACACGCCCTTCCTTATACATAGATTGACAAAATGAGCTAATACAGGACTTATTTTCCTATTCATGACTTGTGAGTCTCTGACACGGATGCCATCGGATCCCGAAGCTTTATTTTTATTCAAGTTATTAATAATTTTCGACATTTCTGTATTATGAACTTAAACGAGGATTATATTTCTTGGTCGTGTAGCCGTGATCAAGATTGTGGTCATTTTCACGTTTATCATGAAAGTTATTGCACATATTTTAAAGTCTCAAAAAAATGGTGTTATAAATTGATAAATTTAAGGTTTTACTCAAGCAAACTTCAAATGCTTTAGGTTCATTTGGTCAACTTCCCAAAAGGACAACTTTTTTAAAATATTATTTTTTACATTATTTAATTAAAAAATATGTAAAGGCTTTTAACTGTAGGATTACGTTTTAAATTGAATTGTAGTAGGCCTTAAATTAATATCAATGACCTCAGAACGAAATTAAATAATCTTTTAAAAAGTTGTCCTTTTGGGAAAGTTGACAATATGAATCAAGATGCTTTAAATTACGTATGTAAAACCCTGAACTGACAATAGAAGCGATTATTTTTCAATTTCTAAGATCAACACCTATGTAAATTACCTACTTTTAACTTTTATGTTATCTTGATAATCTTACATTATATTTATTCACAGAACGTTCAGTTACATCCGTAGCCTCAACCAAATTCTATTAGCTACTTACGTCACTGCGCCGTATCAGTGTGATTTTCCAAGTTTCTAGCGCCGTTCACATACATTTTAACCCGCATTTTATACAAAGGTACTCACTCATGCATATTCACTTACGTAACAATCACAACTTCAAGACACGTCGCCTCCTGTATTGCATGGCGTATCTATTTAGTCACCCTAGTAAGCCGCAAGCGGGAAGGGCACGCCCGCTGTTTTGGTCTGTCGCCTCACACTCTGTGACTTCTAACGTCAACGCTCGTGTCATATTACAAACTCTCTTATTTCCTGTAAACGGCCATTAAATATGTATGGATTAAGAGTGTGACATATTATAACATCAATATATGTGTCAGGCTGCTCCGCTGAAAGTGTTATTAATATACTCGTAAATGCGAAAGTGTGTGAGGATGTATGTGTACGTGTACGTTTGTTACTCTTTCACGCAAAAACTACTGAACAGATTTAGATGAAACTTGACACTAATACAGCTTAGACATCAGAATAACACATAGGCAACAATTTATAAGAGTTTTATGTAATTTGGCTGAATTACATATCGATGTATTCACGTGGGCAAAGCCGCGGGCGGAAAGCTAGTTATAAATATTATCTAACCAAAATGGGTCGTCGAAAATTAAAATAGTTTAAACAAGAAATTACAATTTCATCTATGGCAATACGACACGACGGCAACAGTTAATTACCATTAAAAAAAAGCAACAGTTAACTTGCCTCTGACTACCCCGTTTGGGATATAGACGTGATGATATGTATATATAATAATTAATTACTTAATAATAATTAATTACTATAAATTAATTAATTACTTAATAATAATTAATTACTATAAATTAATTAATTACTATGAAATAATTAATTACTATAAATTAATTAATTACTATAAATTAATTAATTACTTAGATAGCATGTTGCCTAAGTTGCAGTGCTCGAAAAGAGCAACTAAGTTGTAAGCACTAAACATAATGGACCAACCTATGTACACTTAGTTTGCAATATATGATTTGATTTGATTTGATATGTGTGACAAAATAAACCGAAAACTCTTTTACAGTAAATTTATTTAGTATTGTTTAAGTGTGTAGCAACAGCTTGAATCATTTGTTAAACAGTCGTTAAAATATGGCTGACCACTAGTAAGTGGCAAAGCATCAAATTGTGGGCTCCTGAACTTTTGCCGACGCCTCTCAAAAACAAGTGAGCTAGCGTTTTGTCTTATCTATTACTTTTTTCTTTACATATTTATAGCAAAAGTATCTAATGGAAAAAATTGTTGACGCTACATGTGACGCAAATCAACCGATGAATTTTCAGCTAAAATTATCTTCGAAGGAGGCATGTCACAATAATTTATTTATTAGCCTTTAAACTAACCCACTGGAGAAGGGCTCGATTATTGAAATCAAGTAACAGCTACAAGGTATGTCTTATAATAGGTAAAACGGTACTCATCATCTCGGCAGAGCGAGCGGAAGCGACGAGCCGGTGCGAGCGACGGGAGTTCCGTGAGTGCTTCGCCGCCGCCTTTGCCCGCGCATGCGATGAACGGCGCGGCGCTTGGGGGATTGAGTTAATAGCCTATCTATAAATAACTATTGCTAATCGTTCGTGTGTCTTGCAGCTCGTGCCAGTCTCAAGTTGCCTAGTTAGTCAGACTTACAACCCCCTCGTATTTATTGCGTGACAAGTCGAGTAACCACGACTAGAATCCCTAATTTTGTTTTTGTCGTAGATGTTTTTATTCATTTACGGTGATTGACACCTATTAGCTTTAAAGATATTTATAGTTCACTCACGGTAAGATTGTTGCATTTTGATTAAGATACACTAAAAGGAAAATTTTGTGGCATACATGATCATTGAAAAAAATGCGTTTTAAAAAATAAGATACATTAGTAGGGTAAGGTATTACCTCGAAAAGGACTAGATGGGATGGAAAATCCCAGAGTCCCAATAAATATATGTCTGACCACGAGGCAGGCAGATATATATTGTAAGATCACCTATGTTACCTCAAATGTGAGAATCCCGTCATGGTTTATTCTGCCACTTAGAACATGGCATGCACCTGCATATGCTATACTAGACCTACCTTTAACCTCAATTGCCAATAAAGTAAGGAACAACTAATTTAGAAATACACAAAAGGGGTCGGCATGTAAACTATCGCCTACAAAAAAACTTAACTTTATTTTGATAAAGTTTTACTCAGATAAACCCCCAATCAATTACTAGTGAGATTTAAATAAAGTTATTAAACAAACTTACCAGCATAGCACGGTTTTCTTTCATTTTAATTCTATGGGTTCACTCTTAATCACCACCTATCCCAAGAAAAAGTACCTAAGGTTCGAAGATGGACTCAGCTTGTAGGCAAGCTCTAAAAAAAAAGCTTGTTGAAGCCAATTCTCACGTTTCTTCGAAACTCTCATTCACTCGCAAACACACATGAATACACATCTTCCTTCTCATACCCAATATACAATACCTATTGTAAAACTGACATTTCAACAACTTTAAATAAGTGTTCGTCAGAACTAACTCAAGAACTGTGAACTATACAAATAACTGAATAAGATCTAGCTTCAAATAATTCTCAGTTGTAGTGAAATTTATCTGTTGACTCTCTGGGCACCCTTATTTATTATATTATTATTAGCCTGCCCCGAGCCTCTCGAAACCGTGCCAACGCTAACAACTGAGTTAGTGAGTGCACCTACAAATGTTTGTCAACCTCCTTGTTGACTGTTCGTTGAAACCCGTCCGCCAGCGTGTAGACTCGGCCTAAATAAACCCCAAAAGTCAAATTCACAAAATTCACGTAATTATGTCAGAATTATATGAGATACTTAATTGAGACAACAATATCACGGAGGGATCGAAACCAAAAACAATGAAATTACCTCAAACACCAAAACTGAACATAGATATCAGTTGTGCTGGTGCAATAATCAAAAGCACGACCCTTTGTATCTCAAATGGCGCTTGAACTGTGTTAAATCAGTCGCAAAATGGGTGGCGACCCAAAAACCCGATTAAGATTGTAGGTGTTCAGCAGAGGTAGGCCCCTTAAACGAGCTACTTTGGAAATCGCTAATTGCTAGTTGACATTATTTAATTGCTATATAAAATTGTTTTTGCATGCCTTAATGGGTGAATGTGTCTTGTTACTTTTAGTTTTTCTCTACCACCTAAAATGTACCACATTCTTCCAAAATTAATATTCTTATTCTTATTCTTAATCTCTGAAGTAAGCTTAAGTACTGCATGTAAAACAAACAACCTTTATTTCTGAAAATCACTTTAAGTAGTCACTTGCATTACAAAAGTATAACATTAATCAATTTAGCGCAAAATAACACTATCATTTCACACTATATTACTTTTCTCTAATATTAAATCAACTTGCAGTGTTATATTACTTTATTTTAACACATTTGGAATTATTGATACACTATAACAATATTTCGTGTTCAATGGGTGACGGTTGCAGTCGAAGTGAGACGAGCATCGCTTAACACTCAATCGATAGCTCGGTATAACAATCGGGAGGGAAGACATCGAGTGGTCAGCCCATCAGCAAGCCGCACGTCGAGTTCCGGTTTGTCAACCAATCAGCGCCAAGCATGACAACAACAACCAGTAGACACATGGCCGGGATAGATCACCAAGTTGATAATTATATGATATTATATTATTGATATTATGTAGCTATAGGCATTTTGAATTGCCTGTATTCGCGATCTGTTGACGTTGTTTCTTCTACATATCAATGACATGTTATCTCTTGGTAATATTCATTGCTATGCGGATGATAGCACGGTCCACGCGCGTTATTTCGAGCGCCCTGGGGCAAAGCAGACTGACATCGAGGAGAAGTGGCGAAGTCTTGTTGTTGAGCTTGACGGAGTGTTGGACCGCATTTCAGAATGGGGTGCATGCAATCTTGTCGAGTTCAATGCCAAGAAAACGCAGGTGTGTGCATTCACAGCAAAGGCGTCGCCGTTCTTTCCCATCCCACTCTTCAGAGCACCCCGCTACCGATTAAGGATAGCCTAAACATCCTTGGCATGGATGTTCGTAGCAACCTAAACCAGCGGGACTACATTGAGAGCGTCATTAGAACTGCATCCCGTAAACTCGGAGTCCTGAACAGAGTGAGACAGACGATTCTTCACGCCTGAGCAGCTCTGTCTCTTGTTTAAGACACAAATTCGCTTGTGTGTGGAATACTGCTCTCATCTCTGGGACGGTTCCGCCAAGTACCTACTCGAAGCTCTCGACAGGTTGCAGCGGCGTGCTATCCGTATTATTGGAAACCCAGAGGCAACTTTGCCCCTTGAGCCTCTCCAATTGCGTAGCTAGACATTGCCAGGCTAAGTGTTCTCTATCGCTTCTACCATGGGGAATGCTCTGACGAGTTATTCCAGCTTATCCCACCCTCACCTTTCCACTCCCGTACCACGCGTGCTGGACTACGGCGTCACCTACACACAATTTAACATTTGTTGGCCCGAACTAAAAGGTTCGGAGACTCGTTTCTTTGTCGTACCATCCAGACGTGGAACGCTCTTCCAGCACATGTGTTTCCTTCCTCGTATAGTCCCGGGTTCTTCAAGCGGGGCGTGAAAAGGCATTTTTGCAGGCCTTCAAGGTGAGGATGGCCAGCCCAGTGATTCGTTTGAATGTCTGGGCTTGTCAACTTCATATCTGGACCTCACGACCGCTTTCCATCAGGTGGAGTGAGGTCATCTTGACGGGCAATATAAAAAAAAATCTGTATAAGGTTTCAGAATGAAACTGGTTTGGACTGGCTTGGATTCTTGGCAATGCAAGTGTTCTGGCCAAGATTGAACCAGGCAACACTCGGACACCAATCATAAGTGCTTATTCCATTGGTGACACCCCAAAGGGCCCGAAGCATTTTATCATCTCATAAACTCAAAATGATTGTGATAGAGTACCAGATCATTAATAAAAATATCAAATGTTTGGGGTGGTGTGAAGTCGTGTGTTTGCAGTGTGGATTAAATAATATTCAGAACTCACTTACACGGAAACTTGTTTATTGCAAGCGGTACACAGTCAGACAACACAGTAGAAATACACAACACCAATAGTACAGATAGAAGGAGTGAGGAAGAAGAAATAGTTCACAGGCACAAGCGATAGACAACAACAATTAGCAAAATAGTAAGCGCGTAATAGGTTCAAACGGTCGGGCCGAGCGACATGGGCTTCGCGTCCATCAATATCTCAACGCTGACTGTCCGAACGGACCAATAATATGCGCGGGCGCCGTCCGGCCGCGAATAGTAGGGATGAGTTAACAAAATGTTGTTTTCCACTGGGTCGTTATGCGATGCATGTCGACACAAATATTTTATTGCCTACTGGTTTATGTTTTTAAGTTGTTGTAATTGTTAAGTGTATTTGTTTGTGTTTATGCGTTGTAAATACTTATTATATAAGGTATATATATTATTTAGTATTAAGATAGGTATTTAAATGTACATATTATATGATTTTATATTAGATGTTGTGGTTTAGGTATGTAAATAAATAATGTGAAAATATATAATGTAATTATGTAATGTATGTATGTATATGTTGGTATGTAGGATTAGGAAGAATCCCTACATCACTCCCCCCCTGAGACCGTTACTACGGGCGATAATAGTCAGGAAAGTGAACAGTACGCCCTGATCTGGTCTTATTGACATTTTCCTGAACAGAAGTCGGAATAGGAGTGGGGGAAGGAGAAGTGAGAGGAGTAAGAGTCACAACAGGATTAGGAGTTGGAGGTACTGGAGTGGGGGTTGAGTCAGCTAGTATGTATGCCGGCTTGAGGCGGTCTATGGATACAGTGACACTTTTACCCTTAACCATGAGTTTGAACGTTTTGTCACTCCGTTCTAGTACCTCATAGGGTCCTGTATAAGGTGGTTGTAAAGCACCTCGCAATGAGTCATCACGCAGAAAAACGTGACTGGAAGAATTTAAATCTTTGTAAATAAAGATTTTGTCTTTATTGTGACGCGCTGCGGGAGACGGGTTAAGTTTCAAGGCTAAGTGGCGCAGACGAGTGGTAAAATCCGAGATGTCGGTGGAACCAGACGTGGTTGCGTGGAAAAATTCTCCAGGCAGTCGTAGTGGCTCGCCGTACACCAACTCAGCTGAAGACGCTTGCAAGTCTTCCTTAAAGGAGCTGCGTATTCCCAAAAGGATAAGGGGTAATGCGTCTACCCAGTTGCTATCAGCGTGGCACATTATAGCCGCTTTCATTTGCCGGTGGAATCGTTCCACTAGGCCGTTGCACGCTGGGTGATACGCGGTTGTTCTGCGATGTTTGAATCCAATCATTTTTCCAAGATATTGGAAAAGTGCGGATTCAAACTGTCGACCGCGATCAGTGACTATATCGGTTGGACATCCAAACCTGGATATCCACGATATCAGAGCCTTGCCGACGGTTTCGGCAGTCATATCGACCATCGGTGTAACTTCCGGCCAACGTGTGAAACGATCCACACTCGTAAGGCAGTATCGATAGCCTTGAGATTCTGGCAAAGGGCCTACAATGTCCACGTGGATAAACGCAAACCTAGCGCGGGGTAAATCGAAAGTGCCAAGAGGAGACGACACGTGACGATTTACTTTCGCACGTTGGCACGCCAAGCACTTACGAGACCAATCTCGACAGTCTTTGCGCACACCAGGCCAAACAAAACGCTCAGCTATTAATTTAGCGGTTGCGTTGCCACCTGGGTGACTTAGGCTGTGAAGACTGTCAAAAAGTTGCTTCCGCAACGGTTTCGTCACGAAGGGTCTTGGTGATGGAGTGCTGACGTCACAGTAGATTTCGCCATGTGAGTTGGGCAGAATTATTTTCTTTAGGCGGAGTGAGGATTCACCACCTAAAAGTTGTGCCAATTCCGGGTCAGTTGCTTGGGAAGAAGCTAACTGATCGTAGTCGATTGGTATCGACAGTTCATCGACGCGAGACAATGTATCGGCAACGACGTTGTCTTGTCCCGATATGTGCCGAATGTCTGTCGTGAACTGCGATACGTAATCGAGATGACGATGCTGACGAGGCGAACAGTTAGTTTTTCTCTCAGAAAAAGCATAACTGAGCGGTTTGTGGTCAGTAAATATGACAAAGTGTCTGGCTTCCAGCATGTGTCGGAAGTATTTGACACTCTCGTATATGGCCAAAAGCTCGCGATCGTAGGGCGAATACTTCTGCTGAGCTGGGCTAAGCTTTCGCGAGAAGAATGCAAGTGGTTGCCATTGGCCTTGTACGGACTGCTGCAATACTGCTCCCATGGCCGTGTCAGACGCGTCTGTTACCAGAGCAAGATCGGCTGTACTGTCGGGGTGCGCGAGTAAAGCAGCATTTGACAGACTGTCCTTACATTTCTCGAAAGCCAGCAGACTGTCCTCAGTAAGATCGACTGGGTGAGATGGTTTTACGGAGCCTGCAAGCAAAGAGTTGAGTAGTGCTTGGATTTGAGCGGCGTTGGGTAGGAATCTCCGGTAAAAGTTAACCATACCCAAGAACCTACGAAGCTGCTTGACAGTTTTGGGCGCGGGAAACTCCTTTATCGCCTGAACCTTCGATTCCAAAGGTTTAGTGCCAGCTTCGGAGATCTCATACCCAAGGAATGTGACTTTGCTTGCCCCGAAAACACACTTGGAAGTGTTGACCAAAATCCCGTACTCCTTCATCCGGGAGAAAAGCTGCTCAAGATGTCGTTCATGCTCGAGAGGTGATCTAGAGAATACCAAGAAATCGTCGACGAAACAGTAACAGAAATCGAGGTCTCTGGTCATCTCATCGACAAAACGTTGGAAAGTTTGTGCAGCATTTCTCAACCCGAAGGTCATGTACGGGAATTCGAATAGACCGAACGGGGTTGTGATCGCAGTCTTCTGTATATCGTCCTGGAAGACTGGAATCTGGTTGAAGGCTTTAACCAGGTCGATGGTGGAGAAGATCTTGCATCCGGATAAGCTGTGGGCAAAGTCCTGTATGTGCCTAATGGGATAGCGGTCTGGGATTGTGCGGGAATTAAGCAATCTGTAATCACCGCAGGGCCGCCAACTGTTGTCCTTTTTGGGAGCCAGGTGCAATGGTGACGCCCAAGGACTGTCAGAAGGCCGTGCTGTTCCACTGTTGAGCATAAGTTGGAACTCATCTTTGGCAATTTTTAGCTTATCAGGAGCCAATCTGCGGGGAGATGAAAATATAGGAGGTCCTGGTGTTGTACGAATATAATGTACTGTTTTGTGCTTTGTAGGTTGAAGTAAAGTGCCTGAAGGGCGTGTGATTTCTGGAAACTTTGATAAAATTGCATGAAACCTAGTGTCGCCCGTCGTAACCTTCACAGAAAAAATATTACAAGCATTAACAGCAGTAGCATTTGCATAAGCAGTAGTAGTGCTATCAAAAAGACGTTGATTACGACAATCTACTACTAAATTATAAAAGCTAAGAAAATCAACACCGATTATAGGTTTTGTTACATTAGCCACAGTAAATCGCCAAGGAAAATCTCGCCTTAAGCCTAAGTTTAAATTAAGCTCAATAAAGCCAAAAGTGTCTATAGTACTACCGTTAGCCGCACTTAGTTGGTAAGAAGTCTTTGATCTTCGTTCACGAAGTGCCGACTGTGGGAACACACACAAGTCACTGCCAGTGTCCACAAGAAATTGTGTCTTGCTGTTGTGATCCGTGACGAAGAGGCGACCTGAAGAGGCGAGGCAATCACCAGTCGCCATCAGCGACTGCCTGCAGCATTTCCCGCCTTGTGGAAGTCGCATGGCTTGATGCAGCTACGGGCTTGGGAACCAAACTTGGCATGGTACCAGCAAATGGGGAATTTGCGGTAGCTGGAATTTGATCTGGATCTTTGACGTGTGGATGAGAAACGTTGCTGAGGTCTAGAGCGTATGCTGGAACACTGCGATGAACGAGTATGTTCTTCCAACTTCAGCGTAAGGTGTTCCACCATTCTCTTCAATTCGGCTATCTCGCTCGACGAAGACTGCATAGCACTCGCAGAAGTAGAAGAAGAAGATGTTGATATAGCTGTTACGTTGCATGGTGAAGTGATCTCCTGGATCCGGTCAGCCAATTCTGAAAGTTGTTCTAGTGTCTGGGTGGTCTGAGATGCCAAAACAGTTTGAATATTATTAGGCAAACGGTTGCACCAGATTGTCTTTATAAAATCTTCAGGAACAGCTGGGCCAGCCAAATCTTGAAGATGACGTAGGAATTGGGACGGTTTTCTATCACCAAGCTCCTCGTGAACCAACAACTGACGCACCTTCTTCTCTTGTGACGCTGACAGCCGCTTGATAAGCTCAGTCTTTATTTTCTTATACCGGTTTTCAGCGGGCGGATTAAGTATGATATCTTTCACGGCTTTGGAATGCTGAATGTCAAGATTATTGATGACGTTAGTAAACTTGACTGAGTCGCTCGTGATGCCGTTGCTCTCGAACTGACCTTCCAGCAGTGCGAACCAGATCTCAGGTTCCTCCGGAGAAAAAGGTAGCACTCGTAGGTTGGTCCGCATCGCTGTGTCGGGAATATTGGAGAAGCGCAACTTCGGTCCATTCGTGTCGGAACCATTGGTGCCGCGCACCTTCTGCTTACGCCGCTTGGTAACATTGCCGTTACCGCCATCCTGTGACATAGCAGTTTTGGTACTATCGCTATCACTTGTACTCATCCTGATTTTGCGTTTCAAGCAGGGGTCACCAGTTTGGGGTGGTGTGAAGTCGTGTGTTTGCAGTGTGGATTAAATAATATTCAGAACTCACTTACACGGAAACTTGTTTATTGCAAGCGGTACACAGTCAGACAACACAGTAGAAATACACAACACCAATAGTACAGATAGAAGGAGTGAGGAAGAAGAAATAGTTCACAGGCACAAGCGATAGACAACAACAATTAGCAAAATAGTAAGCGCGTAATAGGTTCAAACGGTCGGGCCGAGCGACATGGGCTTCGCGTCCATCAATATCTCAACGCTGACTGTCCGAACGGACCAATAATATGCGCGGGCGCCGTCCGGCCGCGAATAGTAGGGATGAGTTAACAAAATGTTGTTTTCCACTGGGTCGTTATGCGATGCATGTCGACACAAATATTTTATTGCCTACTGGTTTATGTTTTTAAGTTGTTGTAATTGTTAAGTGTATTTGTTTGTGTTTATGCGTTGTAAATACTTATTATATAAGGTATATATATTATTTAGTATTAAGATAGGTATTTAAATGTACATATTATATGATTTTATATTAGATGTTGTGGTTTAGGTATGTAAATAAATAATGTGAAAATATATAATGTAATTATGTAATGTATGTATGTATATGTTGGTATGTAGGATTAGGAAGAATCCCTACAAATGGACTAGTTTTTTGGCCACAACTCAAGTTCCAACCACTACTCGTACCATTTTAGGTGTCAAACTAAATCATGTTAGAAACTTGGCTAGATACCAAATAGTTCCAGTGCTCTGTTATCATTACATTATCAGACTATCTAATAGCCAGTTAAAACATTCAGTGCTTATTTAGTTTCTTTTATATCCTGGTCTGTTTTATTTCGGACTAAAGCCGTATTAGATAGATGAATTTCGAGTTAACTGACATTATCCGGGTGGTCAGGTCTGAAACAAAAACGGTGTCGCGACAAAGTGAATGAGGGAAACAATCATATTATAGTTATTTATCATCAATAATACTTAGTGTACTTATAAATATTAAGTATAGTAGTAGCTAGTAGCACTCAACGGAGGAAAAATAGGGAAAATAATTCGTGTAAAAGAGAATTTTGGCACACGTAGGGAATGGTGTCTGAAGCAACATACTTAAAGTACTGATAGATGGGGGTGGAGCTAACGGGTAGGGGAGAAGGGGGAGGTCTAAAGGTACTTTTTTAAGATTTGCTTAAACAACTCTTAAAAGGTGGCTCATAGCAAAAAATATAGTTTACTTAGGTAATCGAGGATGACGATTTGAAATTCCTCCTTGTGGGATTGTCTCCACCAAATATCAATGTGTTCTTTATGAAAGGTACCGGCAGGTACCAGGTCCCGACTTTTGGGAATATTATTTTACAAAGTGACATGAGCAATTGTCAGTTGACTTACTCTAATTAAAAATACGACTTTAACCGTTGCATGCAAATCCGTCCACCTAGACATTGCCTTAATTTTCTTTACTTTGTACAGGAATGGGTGTTTGTTATCATCTATTCATATTTGTATTTAGAAATATTCAAGTTTTTTATCAGTCTCTGACATCCATTGTACAAGCTCTGCTTATTTTGAGGACAGATGATATTATTGTGAGGTGACCCAGATATTTATTTAGTAACAAACTTGTACACAAATTACGGTATGTATTAAAGATTTTAATTTTTACTTTTTAAAAAAATCACATAATCGTTATTTTGAAAGTAAAGCCCTTGCTCTACAAAACTAAATTGCATTAGTCTGTCAAAGCCTACAGTGAATAGATAAATAATGTAAACAAACTACAAGTATAAGAGGTACATAAAAAGAATCATAGTACAAACGCATTCCAAGCAAATTATTCCAGTTCCAGGCAAGAAATTACAAATGAACTAAAGTTGAAAACTGTGGGTCGTTCAACAAATCATGTACATCTGCTTACGACATTATACGTAGAGAAGGAAAGAGAGCGCGTTTTCGGAAATTAACTAATTTTTTCTTTATCTCATGATCGTATGATTTTGTGTATTTCAGTAAAAAGTTTCCTACTATTGGATACAGATTAACCTTCCGAATGACACAACGCTTCTGAGACCCGCGTGACCCACAGAACACCTACGTTCTGTATGCCTACCATGAGTTTAAATCAATGACAGTGGTCAAATTGTGTTCGAGGCGAACCCATAGTCGCCTCGACCACAAGTTGGCCTGAGAGAATAAATGTAGTGTAAGGTGAAGTGAGTTTGTCCAGAATAAGAGCGGGTTTTCGATATAAGAGCCAATAGGCTGTTATTGGCTCTTATATCGAAATCCTGTGTTGTAAGCGATCAGAAATCTTTGTTTCAAGTGGCATTCCGAATATCGGTCGGTAGAATGGAATAATCTGCCTGAATCCGTATGCAGTAGCACTTTGTTAGAGTAGCATCGAAGTCGACCACTTAAAGGTGACTCTTCGCATGTTCTGATACACGGTACTGAACAGTACCACCAACAAAGGTGACCTCGGTCAGGGCGACCATGGATCCATTGTTCTTGGTGGCCAACGGCCGTCCACACGGTCCGAACTGTCCAAGGTTACCTCTGTCGGACGCTAGTTGCCGACCGTCTAACGGACGCTTTAGGGGATCGAAGTGGCGGAATAAACTCATGGAGTTCCGTAACACACTTACTGAAATACAGCTTTTCCAAAATCCTACACACTGGCAACCTTGCGGCGGTTTCTAACGCACAGTCAAATAATCACAGAAAGTTAAATGTCATTTCTTTGAAGTCAGAAAAAATAGAAACTCACCGAATAATGCCATAAGGAAGCCATAGAGGACACACAGGGTTCGGCCGAAGATCCAGCGGTGGAATAGCGCCGAGATGAGGGTGAATGGGTTACCGAGGACTGACACTGAGAAGTCCGAGCAGACCAGGTTGAAGAGGATGATGTTCAGAGGTGTCCAAAGCTGGAACAACGAGTTTTTAAGTTAATGCAATAAAATAACTATAGGAGGCTGAAGCGGTGGTACCCTTGCCCATCTGACAATACGTCAGGTTAATAGGTGTTGACAAGATCATCGAATTCTAAAAAATATTTAAAATAATCAAAAAATATACTTAAAATGGGGCATATGAAAACTTATAGTTCGTTAACTATGGTAACATTCATTTTATGGCTTTTCAAAGTCAGGTGGGTCTATTTTTAAAAGTGTAAAATAAATAAAATTTAGTATACGTGACGCGAGGCGTGAAAAGGCAGGCCTTCAGGATGGTATGACCAGCTCAGTGGTTGCTTTACGGTACTGTGCTTGTCAGCCTCATCCTGAAGGCCTGCCTGCTTTCCATCAGGTGGTGTGAGGTCATCTTGACAGCTTATATATAAAAAAAGTGAATTTAAACTTAAACCCAACGAACATAGAGCTAGAGCAAGAACGTTAGTTCGTGATCTTTTAGTGTAAATTATAATTAGTTTTTCATTTACACCAAAAATAATTATAACGAAAAAGTACGAGGAATCAAGAACGAGCATTCTAGCTCGTGCTCTAGGGTCTCCGCAAATATAGATAGAACAACGAAAGAATGGTTTGTCTCTGTTTACAGAAAGAAAATTCGATAGAGTGGGGATAGAATGACCATTCGCCCATTTGGTTATAATACACATTTAAAGGATTGCAATCATTTAGAAGCAATTATGTCATTAACAAAGAGGAAAGACTGGCCATCGAGAAAACCTGAATAAAATGATAGGTATACGAGTATACAGCGTAACACGAGACACAAGATACTATTATAAAGTAATGGTTTTCTGCGAAGGAAATACTAGAATGGTTATTAACAAGACAAAGTCATAAAACCGACAATTACGAATAAGTTCTCCCAAGACGCGGATCTATCGTGAAATTTAATAGTTTGGTTTTATATTGCAGTCACCAGATATTCTAGGTACTTACTAAGTTTCTAGAACCTTGAAAAACAAACTGAAAACGAGAACTTTTAACCTACGTTTCATAACGTTATACCACGATTAGGGCCTAACTGCATTCTCTCAAAAGAGTAAAACTATTTCAGTCATGAGGACGTCACGTCTATGTCATTGGCATCAGGCTAAAAAAACTTGAATTTTTGAAATATGATTTTTTGATTCTTATCTAAGTTTAGCTTGCGTAAAATCCTAGCTAATCATTGTTCATATTAGGTTGGGGAAAGTCTTTTCGCATATAGTATGTATGAACTTGTGATAAAATATCTTTGGCTATACTATTTGTATCTGGCTGGTTTTGATATCAAAGAAGATAATTCCAAATTCAAATTAGGAAAATGTGTGATTTTCAATTGTTTTTCTTAAACTCAAGATGAGTAATCTAATGTAAAAATTCGATACATTTAACATTTTACTACAAAAAGGTAAAAATGCAACGCAAGTCACGAAAAAAAATTGCGTTGTTTATGTCCTAGTGCAGTGTTTGTGAGAGTAGCACAAATTTGGTTTCAGCGTTTTCAATCCGGAAATTTTGATGTTAAAGATGCACGGCACTCTGGTCGCGCCCTATTCTTTTTTTTTATATTGCCCGTCAAGATGACCTCACTCCACCTGATGGAAAGTGATCGTGAGGTCCAGATATGATATGATATGATATTACTGATAAAATGGATGCCATTTTTGAAAAAGTGGAGCAAGATCGGCATATCAGTAGTCACCACGTAGCTAAAGAACTAGGGATTGACCACAAAACAGTTTTGGCGCATTTGAAAAAAACTGGGTACATAAAAAAGCTCGATATTTGGGTACCTCACGAGCACACTGAAAGAAACCTAATGAACCGTTTACTCATTTGTGATTCTTCATTATGAAACCGAACCGAATTTTTGAAGAAGCTGATAACTGGTGAGGAAAAGTAGATCACGTACGACAAGAACGTGTGAAAAAGGGCGTGGTCAAAGGCCGTTCAGGCTTCACAGACTGGCGAAACCCGGGTTAACTCGCAACAAGGTGATGCTGTGTGTGTGGTGGGATTGGAACGGCATTATTCATTATGAGCTGTTACTACCAGGCAGGACCATCCATTCTAAACTCTACTGCGAACAACTGATGAGATTAAAGCAAGAAGTTGAAAGAAAGCTGCCGGAATTAATCAACAGAAAGGGTGTGGTTTTTCATCATGATAACGCTAGACCTCACACATTTTCAGCCACGCAGCAAAAAATAAGAGAGTTTGGCTGGGAGGTGTTAAGCCATCTGCCGTATAGTCCTGACCTTACACCTTCAGATTTCCACTTGTTTCGGTCTCTTCCGAATTCTTTAGGCAGTGTCAGGTTAACATCACGAGAGGACTGCCAAAACCACTTGTCGTGGTATTTTGATCAGAAGCCTCAAAATTCCTATAGCAATGGAATCATGTCCTAGACCTCACACATTTTCAGCCACGCAGCAAAAAATAAGAGAGTTTGGCTGGGAGGTGTTAAGCCATCTGCCGTATAGTCCTGACCTTACACCTTCAGATTTCCACTTGTTTCGGTCTCTTCCGAATTCTTTAGGCAGTGTCAGGTTAACATCACGAGAGGACTGCCAAAACCACTTGTCGTGGTATTTTGATCAGAAGCCTCAAAATTCCTATAGCAATGGAATCATGTCCCTACCTACAAGATGGCAAAAAGTAATCGAACAAAATGGCACCTTCGTACTTTAATTAAATGTAAATAAACTATATTAAAAATGTTTTGAATTTTCTTAAAAAATGCGAAGAAACTTTTTCCCCAACCAATTAGGAAATGCATTTGCAATAAGCTATTGTTTCGTGATAGCCTTTTCAGTTTTAGCACTAACTCCGGAAGGATGTCTTACCCAAAACTACATCCTCTGCGTCTAAAAGCGACTGTTTCAAACAAACCTTTGGCCCAAGTAAACATTGTGTCTTGCTCGCTTCTTTGAAGGATGAGAAAACAAAAGTCATTTAGAAAGTGGCAAGTTGGACGACTAACTTCATCATGTTTGGTGGCATTACCAATACTCGTAATTATAAGTTGCTAATTGATAAAGATGGGTATAGACTAGAGCATTTACTAGACCATAACGTTTTTTGAAAGGCACAATACAGGCATGATAATCAGTATTCTATTCAAAAAAGACGAATGCTTGTTCTGAATGTTCTGGTACAAGTGAATGCTCGAATCTATCAGCACTTTTATACAACCTTCTATACGGTTATTGTAAATGCGAAATGACTCTTCCTGTTTCATACCCTTTTAATATATCATATAATCATAATCATTATCACGTTGATGTTTACATTTTGTCGTGAAAACTTTTAACTGTGAGGGAATAAATTAATAAATATGCGACGGTCAAAACACCACTTGTCATGATCTCGAAGTAAGGATGAATATTGCTACGAGGTGCTAGACGAGGATTTAAGGGGCCAGGGGCGTCTCCCAGCACACCCAAACACCAGCCAATTTCGTTCGGTAAGATTGTTGACTGAATTGACCCGACGGATCGAAGCTGGGACACTACGTAATTCGAGGCGAGAAACCGTGACAGCGCTCTACCCCAATCGTATCTCACAGTTCGTAGCGGACACTTGTGACCGCGACTACCGATGCCCGTGTGCGTAAACACTATTAATTGTGATTATTGTGGTAAAATTGGTGGTAATACTATTGTTTTACTTTCCATTTACTCATCACAAAAATGCCTCATTCTTCATTAAGATGTTTGACCGCCAAATGTGAGGGTACGAGTATCTCGTCCTCCCTCGTACTAGTTCTAACCATTGGTCGCTATTAATCATCATTAATCTTTGTCAAAGAAGAATTTTATTGTTAGCTCCTAATCCGTTGTTAGAAAAGTTTTGAAGTTCAACTTTTAACTCATGACATTGAGATCTGAGCAGTAATAATAATAATAATAATAATCGTTTATTTGCAAGAATATGGTAAATTACAATTGGTCTTAATCTAAGTTTCACTCCAGCATATTCTACCGAATTGTCGGTGTGCAAATATTAAAACGTCCAGTTATACTATACAATAAAAATTAAAAATTAACACAATTTTACAAAACAGGTCAAAATTACAATAAATCTTCAAAATAATTACTTAAACGATTAGGCGTATTACTGGATGTCAAATTTTATCATTAAGAAAATCATTAATAGAGTAATACATTTTGTTAATTAAAAATTCATGCAATTTATTTTTAAATTGGCCAATCGGTAGGGATTTTAGGGAATCTGGCAATTTGTTGTATAATCTCACAGACATACAGTTAACATTTCTTGAGTAGAGTGATAATTTTTGGGGTGGAACAACCAACCTATCTACTTTCCTGCCTCGATAACCTTGTCTCTTATTGGTTTCAAATAAAATATGGTTTTTTTTCACAAATATCCCGATTTCCATGATGTATAGACAAGGAATAGGTAAAACATTTAATGATCTAAACAGCGGCCTACAGCTGTCCAGATAGTTTGCTCCACAGATCGATCTTATACACTTTTTTTGAGCCCTAAAAGCTCTTGGCATATCTACGGAGTTTCCCCAAAGTATTAAGCCATAACGCAACACGGATGACACATATCCATGATACGCTGTCAGAGCGGCTTCTTTCGATACTGTTTGTCTAATTCTGTGCAACGCATATACAAATCTGTCAATTTTACTAACTAATACATCAATGTGAGCCTTCCAATCGCAAAACTTATCTATTGTTACTCCCAGAAACTTAGTCAAATTTACATTTTCTATCTTATCATTATTAAAATGTATGTCCAGATATTTTTCATTGCTTCGCTGTGTTCTAAAATATATATATTTTGTTTTGTCAATATTGATCTTTAAAGTCAAACTTTAAAAAATAATAAAGATAAAACGCTTTTTTTATTTTTACTTGTTAGGGTTGTTATAATTTTATTTTAGGACCTGTACCATTCTGTAGATGAAGGATATTTTAACAGCCTTCTTTTTATGTTAGTCTAAATACAAACCAATTTGCTAAAAAAATATTTACCTAGTTACAGGGTTCTAGTTCCCTTGTTAAGAGTTTAAAGTAATGATACTCTATATTTTGATAAAATTTTAACTTAATGCTGTACAAAGTCTCATTAAAACAAATAAAAAGAACAAATAAAAAGAACGAAATACTAAAGCCGCATTTGCGCATTCAAGTCATCGTTAGTAAATTAAAGGTATTTTAAAAAAATATTGCATCTAAGAGCCGTTTAGACTAGTGTTTTTTTCACGCGTATACGGTCGCTTTGGCATACGCGCTTACACGAGCGCAACATTTTGCGCTTCCAAAAACCAAACTCGCGGAGGTCCACGGGTTTATTGCGCCGCATTCGCTTGACTGGTAGTGATGGGTCAGTGTCTACATGTATTAGACGAGCTTATAACCGCGTCAACGCTAATGCGTGTGGAAAAAGGCGCGCCTGTCCGCGCCTACACGCGCTCCAAAAAACGATTATACGCTTATGAGCTTATGTGTCATTTTCTCTATCAAGTTTCATTATTATAAGCTCTAACTCAGTACAAAGTGCATACATACAATATGACATGAGAACGAGAAGTTTTCACTTTTGTAATCGTGAGCATTAATAAGAAAATTAATATCAGGAAGTTTATTCATATCTGTTCGCGCTTATAACTCCAACTTAGCAGTCTATTTCTGATATTCCCGTTTTAGATTCTAACTTACTTTGTCAGCCGGGAGTAGTGTGCAATTACGTAAGCGCTGAATGAACATTCTAGAACCTTCCTGAAATGCGCAGCAAGAGCTCTATTATTTTTGGGGCATATGAAAGGTGATATTAAAGTTAGACTCAAAGGAGCGATTGCACTTAAACTGAGTGTTTCGCTCACATATTCTTGTAACACATCACACTGACAGTTTGAGCCTAAGAGATTTGAGACTCGACGAGTATTAAGATTCTAACATCTAGGTCCAATCAATATCAGAGAAATTATACACCGAGATCATATGTATGCCTACCATGAGCTTACACCAATGACGATAGCGTCCGCATTGATCGCGTTGACGTTTTTGTATGGGATTTTGGTACAGCGCCCCCTAGTGGTTGGAAATGGAACCGAAAATTGCATACAAATTTCTAAAGTCAGTTATCGTACGTGACGAAAACTCATGGTAGACATACTGATCATAAACTAAGCACGACGTTAAGGTTTCTTACGATTTCTTTATAAAACGTCACTGAAATTTGAGTATCCCCTAAATTAAGCTGTCCTTAATGTAGGAGATACATTTTACATGTCACCATTAGTTTGAAAAGTGTTCAGCTTTGAGCTACATAGTAATGATGTCAGACTGTTTTAGACATAAAACAAACTCTAGATTTACTTCACAGCGCAAACGACAATACATTACCAAGGGAGTTTACCTGTCGGTCCTTGAACATGAGAAGAATGACGAGAAGATTGAGGAAGAAGCCGAAGAACCCGATGAGGAACAGCACGAAGGCCGAAACCACGTATCCCCACCGGGGCATGAGCAGGGGGAAGTCTTCGTACGCCCGGATCATCTCCATCGAATCGTTAAAGTTCCCCGGGTACGACGTCATTGTCACTTCACTTCGCTACATTCACCACACTTCACTTTTCACTATAAATCACTTCGCACTTCCATCTTGGAACTTCTTGTCACGGTCTACATCTGGAAATAAAGAAAGGGATATTATTGAAGGAAAAATTTTTGAACACGTCCTTTCTATTTGTAATACTCTGGGATTTAATCTTCTTTTTACAATGATTTCTACAAAAATATTGGCTCCGAAAACAAATACTTTATATTATTTTAACCATAGGAATGTACGAGTATAAAGTAATCTGCTTCGTACAACTTACAATGACTCTTTGTATATTTAAATTGAAAGCCACTTTCATGACTCAACAGTAGCAAATTCATATTTGTCTGATTTGATCTATCTTGTACTATAGACAATCACTTCGTCTTATTTTCAGGTTTAGAAAGTTACCTCTAAAAAGCTTGGCACGTAAAAAAAGAGACATGAGAACCAAATTACACTTCCGACTTTTTGCATAAGTATCAATCAATCAGGTACGAGTATGTTCAGCAAGATTAATTTTCCAGAAAATGGTTTTTGAATCTTTCTGAGCCTTTAGCAAAGCGAGCAAAATTAGTAGTTAAGTCTTCAGAAGTTATAGTTACATACATAAATATTTCAAAATCAGTCATTTGATAATTTACTCACTACGCATTTACTCAGAAAAAGTAATGATATCATTACGGGTATACTAGCTTCTTATTGCAATGTTTGACTACGAAGATTAATTTTGTCTAAGCAAAGAGACTTCTTTCGCCAAAACTCCGTTGAAAACATGAAAAATTCAGCAGACGGTGTAATTACGTAAAACAATAATAAGGTTACTTCTTCAGGTTCCCTTGAAACTAGGCTTTGCAGAATAAGGGCATGCTCGTATACTGGTAAAATTACATACATACATACCATCACGCCTTTTTCCTAACGGGGTAGGCAGAGACCACATCTTTCCACTTGCTACGGTCCTGACACACCTCTTGCGTTCCTTCCACTTTCATTAATCCTTTCATACATGCTCGTCGATTATGGGTACTCCTGACCTGACCTTTTCTGAGCACGTCTTGGACTTGTCCTAAGTACGTCCGTCTAGGCCTTCTTTCAACAACTCGATCCACCCTCGCCTTATAAATTTGTTTCGTTAATCGCCTTTCATCCATCCTTTCCATATGCCCAAACCATCTTATCATTCCCATCTCACTTTTTGTGACAACATCCTCTTTCACACCACATCGCTCTCTTATTATGCTATTCCTTACTTTATCACTCAATGTCACTCCTGCCAAACTTCGCAATGCTCTCATTTCCACTGCATTTATCCTTCTTTCATCCTTCTTTTGCCATACCCAACTCTCACTTCCGTACATAAGCGTCGGCACTAACACCCCCGCATGAACAGCCAGTCGCGCCTTCTCTGACACCTTCTGACTGTTCATAAAGGCATGCAGCGCTCCATTTAACATATTCCCTGCATTCACTCTTCTATCAATATCACCCTCATGCCTTCCATCCCTCGTGAACCTAGTCCCCAGATACACAAATTCTTTCACTTGTTTTACCTTTTCACCTCCAATTAAAACATCACATTCTGTCATATCCTGTCATATTGGTAAAATTATTTAGTGGGAAATTAATATTAATTAACCAGAAAATTCGTTTGAGACGGTTAACTTAAGACAAACTTCGTGATAATATATTTCATCTAATTAATAGTCTAGGCCCGTATTCTAGAATCATACTCAATCATTGATCTGGGCTTGAGTAGAGATTTCCTAAGGCAATTGAAAATAATTGCCTTAGGCCCGTATTCTAAAACAAAATATTTACTTGAGAATTGATCTGAGTGATGTTTTTGTATGAACTGACGTTTTGAATTTGACCATGCCAATGCATATTTCCATATAGCGCGTAAAACAACAAAATTGAAAAGCTTGACCAAACATAGCACATGCGTGAAAGTGACAGCCTGCCTTCTACCTCTTTCTGACATTGACAGGCCAGCCTGTTTTTGCAATGACAGCGATCCTGCCTTTAGCACCGGAGGTTGTGAGTTCGCAAAAGTGTATACGTGACGAACATTTGTGTTTGTTGTGTGTCTGGGTTTTATTATCTATTTAAGTATGTATTTATAAATACTTAAGTAGTAAGTTAAGGTACCTATGTTTATCCATCTCTGACTCACATAGTACAAGCTTTGCTTAGTTATGGGTCTGATGATCGTGGTGTTAATTTTCACATAAATATTTATTTTTTTATTATTATTTTTTATTTATTTAGTACTGAAAAGAGTTGGTACAAATAGTAAGTAGTGAAAGGAAAACTAAATTAAAAGTAATGATAACTAACTCCTTCGACAGAGCGCAGAGGAACCCTTGTAGTTCAAAGATCATTGGCCCAGACCTGTATAAACGGATCTGTGGTCATTGGTCTAACGTGTTTAATGAAGGTTTAATGGTGCTTATCTTTTGCCCTTTCATTTGTTTCTTGGTGAGTTCCAAGTTGAAGGCTTTCACAACTTAATTCCACTCCTTTGTTTCTATTATAAATGAATTACCGTTAAATCTATTTAAATGTTGTCGAAATGCAAATTGGACCATGATACACTGTACTCAAAATCGATGTATGTATTAGATTGTATTTTGTTACTGCGACAAAGAATAAATAAAGTTATGTAAAGAACGTTGAATAATGAAATCATAATAAAAAATTTGGTACTTAGATAATTGAGTTTGCGCTAGAACAATACGGTTAGCAATTTTGTTTTAATTTGCTGTCTACTCTTGTCTATCATTTCTATCATTTCGATAATTTGCCCATGTCAAGTATTTTTTTTTTGGTTGTTAACATCACTGTGATACTAGTAACAGTGGTATAGATGTTCACGCGGCTGTAATTCAAAAATATACGAGCAGTGCGTATGCCTGATAATCAGCGGTTACCACAGCTTACGTATAAATAAATGCAACCCTAGTTAGAGAGTGCAACATTATTATATACTATCTACACATAACCCGCGTGTTGCCGGCGCTGGGGCCGTAGGTATTACCACAAAATAAAGAGTTTACAGAAGGACCGCTCCAACTCCAACTCGTCCAAAACCTCTAGAGCCGTACATGAGCGACCTTCCGTCGTATCGTGTCAATCAAGTCAAGCCATTTGCAGTGGTTGGCGTTGATTTCGGTGGCCCTTTTCGTATTAAAGTCGGTCCTCACCGTGGAGCTAAGAAAGATAAAGCTTATCTTTGTTTATTTGTCTGCCTAGCTACTAAAGCGGTTCACCTAGAAGTAGTGTCAACGCTCTCTACGGATGGTTTCTTGGCTGCGGTGCGACGATTTGTGGGCTGTCGTGGTCGCTGTCACGTAATTCATGCGGATTGTGGCACGAATTTTGTCGGTGCCAGCAATTACCCACTTTTACTCGAACGAGCGTCGCAAGCCGAACGAATAAAATTTGAATTTAACCCTCCATCAGCTCCTCACTTTGGAGGAACCACAATTCGTTTTCTTGTTGGCGGGACAACACGTCCAGACCCAGAGTGGACGTTACGGGCCCTTCATCGGCAGGCTCTTTTCGCCACAAAGTTCGACAAAAACAAAAACACTCGTGACAGTGCGACTTTTCGACTCACTGACTTCGCCTATAAACTCACGTCTCTGTGTACATGCGTCACAAATGGCGTGTTGTTCTAAGCGGGCTATCTGTCAGAGCGCCGCGCATGCCTAATTTGTGGTATTACCATCTCTTATAGCCAGTCAAGTTAGTTTCCTAAACTAAGCGTAGTGAGCGATTACCTAATATGATCTTTCATTTTCAGCCAGTCAGCGGTTACCTGTCAATGATGCATCTTCTTGACCATATATTTTAGCGCGGTCAAATTAGACCAAAAATTAGGAGTGAAGTTACAATAATTCGCACCCAGCTTAAAATTGGTAGGATTGTTCAAAACACTATCATAATAATAACAAAAAAAAACAACTTCAAAAAAAAAAATCCAAAACAGAGGTACAATTTTATAATTGTTATTGTTGGAGCCGGTGTCAGCCAAGGAAACACTATAATATACCTAGCAATTTACCATTTTTTTTACATCTCACGTTTACGCATGTACATACAATGTACAAACCTACATTGGCTGACACCGACTCCAACAGTTATTTATTGTTAAAATAACAATGATTATACCTACATTACAGTATCGTATAAGTTTTAGAAGAATACGCAATTATTTTTTTACTTTTTAGTGTTTTGTTTTGGAATAGTTTTTTTTTAAGTTGGTAATTTTTTTGTTAAAAAAAACTTTTGTTTATTTCTTGATTTTCAGTTTTATACATCTAAAAAGTATCGTTCAATTGCTCCTAAGAATTGAAGAGTATCGTTACTTTGTCATGGATCCCATAATCAGAACCTAACCAAACTCTCATCAAACTACCCTTGAAGTATATCCTTTCGAATAAAAAAAGAAGCATCGTAATCGTTTGGCGTGATTTTGAGTTATTTTTTCACAGGTGTCGAATCGTTTGGCGTTATTTTGAGTTATTTTTTCACAGGTGTCGTATCGTTGAGGACTTTTTAGATTTCATTTGTAATAGTGTTTTGAACAACCCTACCAATTTTGAGCTGGGTGCGAATTATTGTAACCTTGGATGTCTAAATTGACTGGATTATTAACCTACTGTCGAAATTGCTCGCTACCCTCAGTTTAGGAAATGAACTTGAATGGCTATGAGAGATGTTAATACGACCCCTGTAAGGCTAAAGGGACCTTTTGTGCAGAGCTAGTAGAAATAAGATCATCGAGCGAAACAAAAGCTCCCTAAGAGCTTGGACTCCCCTACTCACCAGCAGAAACTGAGTGATAAGTGAGAGATGCGAATGACTTCACCATCGCGTTTCGCGAGCACATAAATGACAATTTGTATAGCTTCGAGTGAGCGCTACCTAGTGGCAAATTTGCGCAACATTAAGGCCATTAGATGGTGCTGACTCGATGTCATCCATAGTAATTGACATCCCTTCCTAGAGTGCCAAAGGTCGTGAGTTCGATTCCGACCCAGAAACATCAAAGTGATAAACACTTTGTACGAGCTCTACATAGTTTTAAGTTAGATTATCTTGAAGTTTCCGAAAACCGCCACAAAATACTATCTTCATCATGTTCAAGGGGAATCATAACGCGGATGCTTATACAACTCTCCACAACTCAAGAGTAAATAGTAGCTTATAGTAGAGTAGCTTTGTTGCGTCCGCGCGTACTATATCAGTTTATAGCATTCAGAGGTCAGCTTATACTGGCTTGTTATACAATAGAAATGGTTGCTGTACCTTGTGACCTTCAATTGTACGCAAGTCGAACAAAACCCGTTACAGATCGTAGCTGACGTAATAAATATTTCATTGGTATCGGCTTTTTTCGAGTATCAAGACGAACTTCATACTAGCTCCTGCCCGCGATTTTAACAGTACACTTAAGTTTTTCGCTACGGAATAACGCCATGGTAGAAAATCTATTATTTGGCAGTCAACATGACAAATTTGAATTTTTTGAATATCATGAAAAAGGTGATTATATTAATCATTTATAAGCACATATAATAAATAACATAAAATTTTACTATCATAGCTTAAGCTGTTTTGTTTTTGTTGCAATATTTCTTAACCCTATTTTACTAAAAAAAACCATCGAAAGGCTTAGGTTTCAAACATACATACAGACCGAGTTATTTTCGCACTTTTAACAATATAAATGGTTCTAAAAAACACGGCCCAATCAGTCTTTCTTGTTCATTTTCTCAGAAACAATCATCACTTAAAATAGAGTAGGTTTATGGAATAGATAACATACAGATCACTTGTAGACACTTGTCTCATGAGTATCAATAACGGATTTGACCGTTGCATTGGCGTAACGGGTAGAGGCCCCGCCTACCAACCCATAGATCGTGGGTTTGACAAACTTTTGTGTATTATCTTATTACATACCCTTAGTTTGTTTATATAGACTAGGCAGTCATTTGATCACAATCCTACCTGGAGGTCAGTAACGATGTTTTTGTGGTCTATGATGATACATGTCTGCCCAGTAAACGCCTCAATTCACTCTTGTCTTGAAGAGACCCGGGTTGTATTGTTCGGGAGAAACGTGCGCCGGCAGCGAGTTGCACTTATTTGCTGCTCACATTATAAAAGAATCAGCGAAACGCTTTGTACGCATAGCTGGAATATTCACAAGGTTGGAGCGGAAAGTTAATGTGCATCTAGTGCTCCGATGGTGAAAAGGTGCCGGCGTAACCAACTCTTGCAGCTCGCTCGAACACTCTCCGTTCTGTAAAAAACCAACAGGCTGGCAACTTTGCGCTTGTTGTAAACAAATAACATAAGCTAGCATATTTGGTGACATTTTTGTATGAGATTCAAGCTCACGCACACATGCGCCCTGCCACATTTACTTACATGATTTTTTGTCTCTGTTCCGTTCTATACTCTTGTGATTAGTTCTTTTAGATCGTCGAGTAACGTTGAGCTTCCAATCTGTAAGTAGCATTGTTTAACGAGCGAACTAAACTTCAGCATTCAATCAAATTCTCATAGACATAGCACATACAAATAGATAACTAGGTACACCGTTTTTTGTACGAAACTAAGAGTGCCACTTTTTTAAAGTTATTGTGACGGCACGATATTGTGTATGTGATAGGAAGCCAAATCTCAATAAATTTTAATTTATTCTTAAATAGTAGAGATGGAGAGCGTGGCCTAAGGGTTATGCACCCGAACTCGGGTCGTGGATTGTGTGGTCCCGAGTTCAAATGTGGCCAGAACTTTCTAACTCTCCGGTGATGGGAAACATCGAAAGAAAACCAAATCGAACCGGATAACAGCGTTAGGCTCACCACCTACCACACTGGGTTTTAAAACCATTGGTGAAAAGTAGGTTTCTGTACGTCTACCACGAGATGCCACTTTAAATTTACATTATCGTCGCGTAACAAATTGTATTGGGATTTGATATTGTCATGTCATGTCAAGTCAAATCCCAATACATTTTTTTACGCGAACGATGACGAAAATTTAAAGTGGCAACTCGCGGTAGCCTACACATCTAAGTTCACCATGACGGCAACAGTCACTTGCCTCCGACTACCCCGTTTGGGATATAGTCGTCATAGTATGTTATGTTATGTTCATAAAAAAATATATGTAGGTGTTAAATTATCGACTTGGTTTTAGATATCCGTTGGCGTAAAGCAGCGTTAGAAGAATCACTGGGTTCAGTCAGCGTTCGTCGACCGTGAATTTACAGTCGTTATAAACATATTTTACGTTCGAAATTGATAATGACTTTTTGGTAGTCTAAGAACCATATTTTATTATACAAAATATATGAAAGTTATTCATAACATAATAAGTTTTGCGTCATTTTTACGCTTCCAAATCGTGATCTATTTTAATTTAAGCATGTGGTTCATCAGAGTTTAGCTCCTCCAAAACCTCATCTACCTATTTACTTCCATTATATTACTTGAATCGATTACTAAAGTTATTGGGAATTCCCACAGGGGCTGTGGTTATTACAAGTTAATCCTTAGTGGCTCAGACCCCTGCCTGTCGATTTTCCGCCGTTTGGCACGCGACAGATAGACCCGTAGCGCTGGTTTTGAGGTTTCGAAAATAGTAAAATTATTTCTTTTTGGCATGTAGTTTCGGAACCCTTTGAGTCTTTGACCAACCTAATACACTTATTTGTATCATCTATGGTAGTCGCATAGGTATGTCGACTCTGGTAGTCGCATAGGTAGAAATTTAGGTATTTGTCTTTTCGGTCAATATTGGACGAAAAAAAAATATTTGAGATGAATATTTTACTTTCATGATGATAACGAAGTAGTAGCTGATGTACAGAGGCATTTTGTGTCAACTCTGTCCACAGGAACCCTGACATTCAACTAATGTCATGATGCTGATTATGCGACAGTCAGATGTGATACAAAACGCAATAATAGCTACGATTTTATCTACAGGCAGGAAATAAGTAACTTTAGATTTTTGAAACTTATGACCTCAAAATAGCCTAGCGCTCCTGGTCTAAGACACGTACCTATATTTGCCAAAAGATGGCCGACATACGAGAGGTTAAATACTATGGTTTCGTTCTCGTTTTTTATTAATGAAGGTTATGTTTAATAGCAGCTTATCTCTTTCTGTATGAATGAATTGAAACGAGCGCGATACAAACCCGCTTCTTCCAACAAAGGAATTTAAACAAATATCCCGCAATGTATTTTTTCATTTTCATCAGGTGTCCCGAAACTCAGCGGCAAGCGGCTTTTGGGTGGAATGCCAAGTTATACTCGTTTTGCGTAAAATATTAAAAAAAACATTTGCCTAAATTAGTTTATAAAAGCATTTTTAACTGGATTTTGTTTTCCCTCGATTCCAGACTGGACTAAATAAAAATATGTATGTAAGTTGATTAAAGTTAATTTTCCATATTATTTACATGTTCGTTTAATGAATAATAATATCTCGATGTTTAAATGAAATAAATAGGTGAGTTAATGTTGCAGGTTTCAGATGTTTAAATAAGTTTGGTTATCCTTAGAGGATGTGAAATGGCTCATACAACAGGGTAGGTTCCGAGGGTCTGCGGCTAGCCACTGTAGCAGCTGTGAACCTAATTGAGCGTTCCAAACATACTGTTTTGCTCCAAAGGCAACGTAATAAAAAATATTCAAAAAGGGTCCGTAAGTCACACATTTCAAAAAGGTCCGGAACTGTAAAAAGTTCAACCTACTGGGTTCTTGTTAGAAACGATTTAGAAGTAGATATAGTTTTTAAAACCTATTAGGTAGGGGAAAAAGTTTTTTCGCTCTGTGGCTAAACTATTTGTATTTGGCTGGTTTGCAGAATTGTGTCTGCTCCACATTAGATAAATACAAAAATGGAATTGACTTCTTATTTTATTATTACGTAGACTCGCTACTTAATAAAAAAAATAAGAAGTCAAGCAAAGATTATGCTTTAAAATGTGACGAATTATATTCAATAAAAAAAATTGGAACAAGCGTCTTTTTCAGGTGTGCATTCATTTCGCTTTCTACATTGTGTTAATAAATTTTCTTAGTACTTTTGATGTGTTTTATTTTTTTTACATTGTTATTGCTATGTCGTTAATATAATGTATTCATGGTGGTCATTTTTCCAGGTGAAGACATAAATGACTATTTCAGAGGCTACTGGCGTGTCTATTACATACAACAATTAAAAATTACAGTAAAAGTGGCTGTATTTTGGTCCCACGTCTTATAAATAATTGATATTTAATTCGTTAATTTTTATTTCATAATACTAAAACAAATACTAACACATCTGAATTTATAAATTTCCTAAATAACAACACGGATATTTTATTAATCATGTGTTGAGATATCTTGCCACGGCGTAATGCCGTGTAAACCCGTGCTACCCCCCGCCCCGCGTCCCGCGGACCATCAAGAGGGTCGACTTTAACACATTTCTTTACGGCGGTTAACCTATAGTGAATAGTAATTAAATTAAGGCTGTGTTCTAAATCACTCGAACCCGTTAATAACAGTCGCCTGACAGTTTCCTAGTTCGGAACGGGTTCGGGTGACGTTTATCACTCTGACAAGTGCGAATTCTACCGGTGCCTGTACGTCTACCAAGAGTTGCCAATTCAAATTTATATTATCGTTCGCGTAAAAAAATGTATTGCGATTTGACATTGTTATCATTTAACTGACAGCTGTCAGACGAAGATGTTGCTCGTTTTGTCTCTCTCTATTCGACGACGGTGAAAAATACTCTGCGGAAAGCGATTTGGAACGGGCCCTTAAAATGATATTCATATTCATATTCATTTATTCATTGCTAGTCACAAGTATTTCCATTGCGATATACAAGTTGCTTTCCGTATTCATTCTTACATTTACCAGCATTCCTATACAGCGTCATTCACTGGGTTACCCTTGCCTCTTTTAAATTTAATTGGTTGCTTGTATGAAATGTCGCTTTGGAGCTTTTGTGTTCAATTTTATGAAGTCTGTCTTCATAAAATTGAACACAAAAGACTTTCTTTAAAAAGGCATAATTCGATAAATTTATCTTGTTTGTAATCACTGATTTTAAATTCTTGTAGGTACTTTCAAAATGTAGCAAAAATGGCCAAATGCAGAAAGATAATGTAACCTTCAAAAAGATACATACCCCACATAAGTAAATTTCTGAACAAAGTTACTTGTTTATTTCAGCACACAGCCCAAATTACTGCAGCCTATTTTGAAAATTGATCCTTCAAAAGTTAAAAGGTATGTTTTCTCGTTGCTTTAAGGATTTCGGGGCATGATGTGTTATTACTATGTACAAAGACCAACACAAAATTGCCGTCCGGAAAAACTCTGCCTACACATGAAAGAGACGATCAAACGAAGCAAAAGGCTCTGAAGGAAATAGAAATCTAAAGTGTACGTTGTATACACGCGTGTCAACATGGAGTGCAATGCATGCTCTTTTAACGCTGCCACGTTGATTCCGCACTCTGCCGTTTGGACAACAGATTTCAATATCAAGATTTACGGCTATCATCCCGCAGTCTATATACTCAATGAAAATCTATTATGAAATCAAGAATTTCTATTTCTGAAGCAGGCACTTTAGAATAGTAGGGCCTTTTTGACATTAAGCGACAAATATTTTATTGAACTGATGTTAGGGAGATTTTAGCGTAGGGGGCCTGAGGATCGCGGGGTCTTTCGGCGATTGGGCCTAGGCACGTGTTTTAAGTGCCAAATGCAAAAATGGGCCCTGCATTGATGCGCTATTGAGAAGTAACAGTGATCGGCAAAAATCATCGTGTCATTTGTGTTGTTGTATATGGGTGAGGACATAAAGAGCGGGTTCCTGGTGCAGACAAACCGGTACGGGTAGGTGCCGATCCGCACAGGCAAAATAGTCTAATGTTATCATAAGCGCCTCACGCATAGAGAAAAAAGTTACCCTGTTACCGGTATTACCCTACCTACGGATCGGTTCCTACCCGTACTGGTTTGACTGCACCAGAAACCCGCCTCTTTATGTCCCCTCCCTATTTCTGTGGACACTTCAAATGAAAGTTAGGTAGTGTAGCCACAAAATATAGAGTTTATAGAAGGACCGCTCGCGCCTTTTTCCTAAACTTGCATGACCACCCGGGTTAGGTACTACTATTCGCTCTGAATTTTTAAAATGAAGTAGGTAGACCGGCCAAAAACTTCATCGTGTGAATGCTTACTTTGCACATGCTTAATTTGTGGTTTAGCGCCAACGGAAGCACGAAACACGTCAGTGTAGACAGTTTTCTTATCTAACTACCTTGGCCTATAGAGACCGCAATGCCAACCACAGGGTGTTCTTCGACACCGATACATTCGTACTACTGACCGCATAATCGTCACTGGGCCCTGTATACAGCTTCTATTTATTATGACACTAATAAATTAGTTGAACAGTAACATTTGATCCTCAATCAAAATAAATATAAATAAGTAGATAGACGATTTTCAACCCTGCCGCGAACACCTTCTTTAATGATATTTTATACTAAGAGGGGATGATAAACACCGTTAGATATCCAAATAAGCCAGATAAATGTAGTAAAAGTGTAACCTAACCAGTAGGATCTTAGATTAAATCAAAATAACGGAAGATAGGTGACTCGCCCCTAGCGGAGGGACAGCTTAAATTACGTCCTCGTCGGCTAATTTCACTCAGTTGCAATATACGATTGGCAGCACTTTGACGCACGCTTGTCTCGCTTACGCTACGGTCAAAACAAATAGGTTTGTCTCTGTCCTTCAACATCACACAAGGATAAATAGAATCACAGCGGTGTGTGTGCGTGCATGTAGTTGTGCATCATCCCCGTTTTCAGTTGACAATTTTAAGTTCGTGCCGCGTATCTTCCGCTTTTGATTTAATCTAAGAGTAGGATTATTACAATGTAAAACGGAACCAAGTTTATAAGAGTAAGTACTGAGTTTCTCGCCGGGTCTTCTCCGTAGGTATAGGAAACATTTTGCTAGGTCCATTAAGATTTTTTTCAGATAACTCGTAAAAGTAGTCGGGTTTGCGGAAGACGCGGGACCGTATACCACTCGACATCTAAATTTAATTTAAACTTTTTCTGGTAGTTCTATCCAGTAAGGTTCTGATAATAAACTTACTTTAATCAGTTATAAATTAGTTAACTTTATTCCAACTTATGAGTTGAAAATACTCGTAGTTTTTGAAATTACTTGCGACCGACAGACTGAAAAAGAAAGTCGCAATTATAATAATAATAAATAAATAATAAAAATCTTTATTGAAACCAAACTCATTTTTCACAATTAATGGTTTGCGTTAACACCTGCAGTAGTCTAGGACTGTGTCAAAGATTGATTGATTGATTGATCAAAGACAACAGTGATAATTGTTTTAAAATATGATGATGCTGCTAACTAGACAAAATCCTTGTCCAAGTAAGTAAATTACTGATTTTTTTCTTATTTTCATGCCAGTTAAATACTACATACATATTCATGGACTAAATATAATAATTTCAGTGATCTGGACTACATTTCACAAAGGCCAACATATTTTGCCTGTCCTGGAAATTAAACCTTGTTCTCTGAGATTAAGCACCTAATTTAAACGATAAAGCCGGTAATGTACAGAAATAATTAGATTTCATTGCCGGCGCTTCATGCCTCGATAATTTGTTTTTTTACCGTCGTAGGTTTGTACGGTACTACGTTTGAGCAGTTCAGTACGTCTACCACGAGTTGCCTCTTTAAATTTACGTTATATTCGCGTAAAAAAATGTATTGGGATTTAATATAATGACATGCCATGACAATGTCGAATCCCAATACAATTTTTTACGCTAACGATAATGTAAATTTAAAGTGGCAACTCGTGGTAGACGTACTGAGTAGCATTTTTTTGCGCGTATACTCGTACGGTCCTTTGGCATACGCGCTTACCGGAAAACTCAAACGCGCGGGATATATTTTGACGGGAAAGACGGTCTACGCGAGCGATGCCGCTGACGGACAGCTAGTATTTAGAATAAAAAATTCAGTGAAAAATAATAGTTTATGTAAATCAATTGTATAATAATGTGACATTGTCATGTCAAACATTGGCAGAACGAAGTATTTCGGTGCAGCTAGATATAAAGAGGAAAGATTTGATAGTTTGTTTGTGTGTAAGGAATAGGCTCTAAAACTACTGGACTGATTTTAAGAATTATTTCACTAATATAAAGCAACATTATTAGTGAGTAACAAAGGTTATTTTTTTTAGGCTTTATTTTAACATGTTGGTGGTCGTGGTAACATGCTGGCTCGTAGGTTTGCCCGCTGTACGGACCTGGTTAAAGTCACGCTCTTTAAGGCGTACTGCCAGGGATTGTACACGGGCGGCCTATGGACGGCGTTCACCAAGAAATCCATAGAAACCCTGCGCGTCCAATATAACAACATCTTTAGGATGATGTTGGGGCTTCCTCGCTGGTGCAGTGCCTCTAAAATGTTCGCACAGGCACACACACACGACTTCCACGCGGTATTTCGCAAGAAAGTCGCATCAATGATGAGGAGGGTACGGGGGAGCCACAACAGCATCCTGAAGGTTGTCGCTGAGGACCTCAGAGCAACTGTGCTGAGACATTTCAACCGGGTGATGGTCAAATAGGGTTATTTTGTTCTTGACTCGCCCGGGCCGAGTGTCTCATTTTTTATTGGTCGTCATTTTTTATTGATTAATAGCTATTAAGTTCTAACATTTGTTTTTAAGTCATCTGTATTACTAAGCCATGGATCTTGACATCTTAATAAATAAAAATTGAAATGAATTTAATTTAATGGGAGAAATTATTGAAACGTGAGAAACAGCTACGCGGGCGAAGCTACGGTACGGATACGGTATACGGTAAAGTACGGTACGAATACAAATTAAGTGATCGATACAATCGCTATGAATTGACTTAACCACCATGCGTTGCCAAATGCAGGATGGCTAAGAATCTAGAAAACACTCTCTGTCAGGCCTGGGTTTTGAGCCCAGGTCCTCTAAATTTTAGGCCGAGTGTTATAATCACTCGGTCCCAGGGTGTTGATATAACTGCGGTCACTCGTAAGGACTTCAAATAGCAGTCCTACAATAGATAACAACGAAAGGGATCAGAAAGGCAACCGATGTCCTAAAGCGGTTTTCCAAACGTATCCCTCCCTAAACGAAAGTGGGAAAGGTGAGTCATGGACGCGGTCGTAAGGGAATCGGAATGGATGCTTAAATATTCTGTACCCTACTGGTTACGAGAAAAATTAAAATTAGGTATAGGAGGGGTATGATAACAGACCAAGTGACCATTGAAAGGGTTTTTCTGTAAAGATTCTGAGATTATTTTTATTTTACTTATTAATGACTCCGTTAGCGTACCTATACTGATCACTGGTTAATGATTTTTTTAAACTGGAAAACATTGATTACAAAAACCGTATTTTACTCGCTGATAATGTAGCTCTATTGTGATAGAATATTTTCTATATATTTTTTGATGAATACAAAAAAAACAAATCTTTTCTCTTCGTAATTTATGTAGATTTGCGCATGTGTATGTTTTAGTACATACACTCGGTAAACTCTCTTCTGCTTAAAAGTTAAGATTATGTTCTCTAGTATAATCGAGGGCTTCAAGCCAAAAGGGGCGTATAATATGCAATGCCCCTACATTTCAGGAGTCGAAAAAAACTTCATATTTTTTTTAAAAAATTACCTAACTTAAATGAAAATATGGATATGTCCATGAAAATACTTCCTTAATTACGTAAAGTAATTAATTTGTAATTATTATAAAGATTTCAATAATGCGTACGTCTTTTTGGTATGAAAATAACCTATATCTTTTAAACTAATTAGCCGATTGTTTTAAAAATTAGGTTGTGTTAATCGATAATTTTATAAAAGATTGGCGTTATAAAAATAAACTTAGTTTTGATTTTTTTTATCGCTGTACTAAAAAATAATATTTACAGAACATTATGTTTATTATAGATTGTTAGATCAGCAAACACAGGCCTGTGTTCTCATTATTAGACCTGTTTTGTTTTTCTCTTGATATTAAGGCCCGTGTGATCGTCAATTTTCTGTCTTCCTTCTGATATAGGTACCGGAGCGGTACTGCCGCCCGTCGTGCCACGCTGGGACGCTGGGACGCTCGCAACAAAACACTTAAAATGTTATTTTCTGGGAGCACAGGAGGTATAAAACCAAAACCAAACTAACAGTTTAAAGAAGACTTGATGGCCTATATTTTCCTGTAAAAACTATACAAATCACAATTATAGTTTAGGAGCTTTGGCAAATTGAAGTATTAGAAAGGCCCTTTTTCAAGATTTCATTCAGTATAGTAATTCCTATGCTACAACAATTTAAAACAACCAAAATCAAGATAAAATGTTAAAATTCATAATACATTTTTTTTTTTAATTTTTTGGCTCATCGTTTACGGAATTAAAGGTTTTGGCGTGAATTCGCGCCTCAGACAGTCTGTACACTACGTACTCTAGTTACCAAAGCGTGACCTACTGCAAAAATTTGTAACATTAAATAACTTTTTACTGCAAAGCGGTGCATATTTCTTGTTGTGTTCTTTCTAATCTATGCTGACTGAAAACGTCTTAACCCATTCACTGCCGAATAAAAAACAATAGGAAATCAATTGTTCAAACGCATCGGTGCGTGGTGTGGCTGCGAACGTGTGAAAGAATCTGTGGCCGTATTACCATCTCCTATAACCAGTCAAGTTAATTTCCTAAACTGAGCGTAGCGAGGGATTTCCTAATTTGACCTTTTATTTTCAGCCAGTCAGTGGTTACCTGTTAATAATGCATCCTCTAGGTCAGGTATCTACTGACGAAATTGCTCGCTACCCTCAGTCACAGATTAAAATAAACACCTCAGTTTAGGAAATTAACTTGACTGGCTATAAGAGATGGTAATACGGCCCCTGAACATTTACCTGACCTTACGTATAGGTAATTCGATAAAGATGAACTAGCTATGACCTTACGTATAGGTAATTCGATTAAGATGAACTAGCTATGACCTTACGTATAGGTAATTCGATTAAGATGAACTAGCTATGACCTTACGTATAGGTAATTCGATTAAGATGAACTAGCTATGACCTGACGTATAGGTAATTCGATTAAGATGAACTAGCTATGACCTGACGTATAGGTAATTCGATTAAGATGAACTAGCTATGACCTTACGTATAGGAAATTCGATTAAGATGAACTTGCTATGACCTTACGTATAGGCAATTCGATTAAGATGAACTAGCTATGACATGACGTATAGGTAATTCGATTAAGATGAACTAGCTATGACCTTACGTATAGGCAATTCGATTAAGATGAACTTGCTATGGGATAAGTCGAGTCCAGCTTGAGCCCTAGGATTAATATGTCTACCATGAGTTTACACCAACGACAGCTGCTAGCGTCCGCGTAGACCGCGTTGACGTTTTTTTATGGGATTTCGGTACAGCGCCTCTAGTGATTTAAAATACAACCAACAATGGTATAAAAACGTTAAACGTTGTTATTATTTATTTAAAGCAATTTATGGATCATTTTGGAACGTTTTAAGGGTTTTTTAAGACTAAACTGTTTTTAGTTTACTTACGAGTGCCTATAACTAATTAAGTTTTAAGTTTTATTTGAAACTCTTTAAACTAGAATTTTACACTTCTGATACTTTGATAGAAAACATAAGTATGATGCTGTTGAAGTAACTCATTCAAAACATGATAGGTAGTTAAGCGAATGGAAAAGTTTTTAAAAATGATAATGAAAAAAATTTTTATGCTACTTTTTTTTAAATGGCTTTCAAAACTTGGGGAAAATACCGAATTTCTAACTTTTTCAAAATCAGTTTTTTTTTCATTTATAATGGAAGAAAATCAGGCATTCTAATCAACAGATCGCGCCACAGTGGCCGAAAAAGTGACCTTCAAAAATTCGTAAACAAATTCATAAACTCGAAAACTACAAAATATCGGGTAACATACATGAGGTATTTTTGGATACCTTTCACGTGTATATTTGGACCACCATGTATGTGTCCTATATCATACATTGTTACATCAACAGAATATCATTTGAAATTTTGTTTTTAGTATTAAGCTGCAAATGTATCGCAAATTTAATAAATAAATTAAAATTTTTCGCGTGTGTTTCGCAAACACTGAATAATTTGAGATTCAGATTTAAGGTAGAACCTTCTTTAACGCCCTGCAGTCAGATACAACTAGAGAAAGATCGCTGTAACCTAACTTTGCCTAATCAGTATTTAAAAAAAACATTTAAAAAGATAGTGTAATGTTGCCTTAACATACTCACTTATTTGTTAAACTTATCAATTAAGTTCATTAAATATGCAATGCTATGTAATCATTTCAAACAAAAACGTACAAAGATATATTTATTTAAATAGACTAATGTAGCAAGTACTTTTAAATCCTCAAATCATTATTTATATTATGACTTAAATACTTTAATAATATGGATATATAAAGAATACTGTATCCAAACATACCTTATTCTAGTTTGATACCTTCTGCGTAGTTACTTACCGTCAGGTATTGTTTTCATGAAAACTTTTCATGTTCTTTTAAGTGATTGTATTTATATCAACATATACAAATATTGTTTGTGTTGTTGATGTTACAACCAGTTAAAATAAATAAATAAAATATGCACCAGACCACACAGCACTTGTTATGGTCTCGAAGTAGTGATAAATATCGCTGTGTTACGAGGTAACAAACAAAGGATCAAGCCAGGGGCGTCTACGAGCACACCTAGACCCGAGCTAATTTAGAAAAGCTCATTTCCCGAATTGACTCGACCGGGATTCAAATCCGGGACACTACGTTAGTCAAAGCAAGAAACCGTGTCACAGCGCACTACGCCAATCATGTCTTCGTAGTTACTACACAAACAAATGTTTCGTAGGAGCATTTACCACGAACTTGACATTGAGCGCTGACGGTAATTCCATACATTATCGGCTTTTTTACGTTATTATTCGAAACGCTTTGACGGTATTTGGTATATTTTTCCTCGAACTCTTATCGTCCATTATTATGAGAAAAGAAGAAACGGAGAAGAAATGCGATTTCATTTATAGAATTTAAAAGAGAATGCAGGACTCTTTTTAAACTCTGCATTAGATAGTCACCATTTGCTCATAGCGTTCAATGTTTAATAATTACCCAGAAAACGACCATCACCATCACTTGGGACCACTTAAACATTAATAAACTGCAGGACACAAACTTTTCCCATTAAATGATCGTCTAAATTCCGTAACTAATCAAACTCACAAACGAAGCACTTACCTACTTACTACTCAACTAATTCACTAGAACTTTCAAACCACAAATAAGTTTATAACTATTTAAAATCGCGACTGTTCGCGTATTTCGCGGGATCCGCAAACTCGGGGCCGCGACCTCCCCCGACCACGGCTGGATCAACACTAAGGGTTAGGGATGCAGGCAACGGAATTTATACATTTAGGGAGATGTCTGCTGCTACCACCTGTTTGCTCTAGGACTTCGCTTTCGTTATACATTTGTAGGGCCTTGAGCAGGCATTTGGCTGAATTCACGTGTTTCTTGCGAAAGCTTTAAGGAAAGTTAATTAGATGCGGAAAAATGTGAGTTTTGCACAGGGGTTAAAATTTAAATATAACTTAATGAGTTTACCAACAGTGGAGCTGCTGGCATTTTATTCATTTAACCGGATTCGACAGCTGATAAAATGCTTATAAATCTTCATATAACGGTGACTTAAACGTATGGGCGAGTTGCATCTTTGATGAACTCTGACGATAAGTACATTTAATTAAATCATTGCCAATTTTTCAATAGTAAATCTGTTTTTTGGCAAATAATTGTAAAACAAATAATTGTTTGGCCATTTTTCATCTAGCACAACATACTCTTCCCAAAATGTTGTATGGCATACGATTTTGAATGATACCAAAAACGACAATTTAATTTTCCGATTTATTATCAACACTTTTTTTCCACTTATGTTCATTCGCTGACATTCGGTTCTGCCACTCGCCGGCCGCTGCCTCGGCTGTGTGACTATATCAGCAAAAATAATCATTTGCATAAGCTATAATTTTAGTAATAAGTGAAGTAACAATTTGGCCGAATATTTTTTTGGAATACAATATTTTTCAAAATTAAAAATTTCCCATAGTAAAAGTAAAAAAGTAAAAGTAAAAAAATCATTTATTCACTTAAGCTTTTACAAAGAAGCACTTATGAAATGTCAAAATTCACAATAAATATATAAACGATGATAGACGTAAATAAAATAATACAATAATAGTACATATTCTAAATAAACATAATGCGAATCTACCACATATTAACATTTGTCTTAATAAAACTTGACAAAGCAACATTTTACGGAGTAATAATTTGACCAAATGAATAAAATGCGAAATGTACATTTGCTAAAGATCCATTTCGGTAATGAAACTCAGGCGATAAGTTTTTTGGGATCTGAAATTACGCGAAAAATAATTTGGCCAGAGGAAGGGATACCACATTATTGACTATGTGCATTTATAATGGTATGTTTTGAGGACACAATTGGCGTAGTGCGCAGTTGCACGGTTTGTCAACTCGATTTCCGTAGTGTCCCGGGTTAGTTTCCTGGTCGGGTAAATTCAGGAAACGATCTTTTCTGAATGAACTCGGGTCTGGATGCGCTAGAAGACGCCTCTGGCTTAATTCCTTGTCTGGTACCTCGTAATACAGGGATGTAATCCCTACTTCGAGACCATGACAAGTGGTGTGTTGTCTGGCGCATATTTATATTTATTTTATTTTCTAGGGAGTATATTTCAGAATATCCATCACTAAGTGACTGACTTACAACGCACAGGTGAAACTAAAGTTCGTAGAAATCAGAAATTTGTCATGTGGGTTCCTTCCTAGCACTAAAATAGGATTTCCCAAAATTCCTTCGGGAACCGGAAAAAACAGGAATGGGCGTACAAAGACGCGGGCAAAAGCCAGTTGTTAATCTACACTTATATCACAAAGAGGAAAGATTTGTTTGTTCGTTTGTTTGTAATGAATGTTTGGACCAATTTTAAAAATTATTTCACCAAATGAAGCTACATTTTAAGCAGTGACATAGCCTATATTTTTTTTATTTAGGCTATGTTTTGACGGGAAAGACAGTTTTATGTTCTAATGGCGACTCCGTGGACGGAGTGGAGTGGTTCGCCCGAAATCCGTAGGGTCGTGGATTCAAATCCTATGTCAATCAATATCCTCATCAATTGTAGGAATGATGATTTTAATGAGGAGGCATTGATCCTGGCCAAATGTCCATTTTAGTAACATTAAATTTGAGGACTGGTTCCATTTTTGTTTTACTATCACATTCTTTACCTAACATTTAAATGAATCTCTTCATTTAAATGTTAGGTAAAGAATGTGATAGTAAAACTTTACGTTGCTTACACATTTTCCAATTAACATTTTAGACAAGTAGCCCTCTAAAAATGTAATTAGAAAACAATAGCCTCTTCACGTCCGCGTTCTTGAAAAACAGTCTTAACATTTCAAATAATAAAAATCCGAATGAACTGTCTATTTATTTCACTGTCCCCTAGATAACAACGAACCTCATAGAGGTGAAATTGCATCGCGTACGCTTTTATCGAGGTAAAACGGCTTTTCCGAAAGACTTGAAAGAAAGTTCTAGAATTTCCTTTTGGTTTGCTTTTTATTAACTTGCTACGAGAATTTCTAAGCTACAGCTACGCGTTCGCTGCTACGAGGCGGTATTCAAGTATCAATGTCGCATGATATACGATTTTCTAAACATACTATTTTTGTCCTTGAAGCTGAATCTTTAATATCACACATAAAACTGAACAGACTTGAAGCTCTTCATCACTTTTATCATCATTTGCAGATTCAACGAATAAATAAAACATTCAAAGCAAGTCCGGGCACTCTATGCGATGTCACCAAAGGATCTGTAACATACTCGTAACATTCAGCAAACAAGAACTTTGACAGTTGATTCAATTTTGACATCATCACAATAAGGACACTTTTTGTATGGAACCAGCGCAGCTTGACGTCTACTTTTGATTACAGGCCTAGCCATAAATTTTCATAGCGGCCCACATTCACCTGAATCCTACGATGGGGTGATCTGTAACAGATCGCATCTAAAAATAAAACAGCTCGATCTTTTACTAAAAGAATCATTAGTTAGACCCGAGCTTTTAGGCAATGACACCAGTCGTTTAATTAGTTAAAATAATGTAAGTTAAGATTGTGTGATTTTTTGTTTATTAAAATTAAAGTATTTCTGTTATGTTCAGCTTCTTGTTCATTCATAATAAATGACTGTAAGTAGGTATAATGGCAATTTTTATATTTTATTTATACCAGACACCTATTATTTTTTCCTAATAGATATAGCTTTAAAGTTTTAGAAAAAGGTGTACTTCATGGTTCCTAAGAAGTGATATATTTTTATTACTATTCTTGTGGGCCGCTGCAGGAGTAACCCTTTTTAAATGGGGGTACATCAGTGCGGACAGGGTTAAATGCGACTGCGGAACCTCGGACCAAACAATGCAACACCTGCTGGTATGCCCCCAGTGCTCTACCAGCTGCTCAATTAAAGATCTCTATGAGGCCTCTCCCCCTGGGGTGGCGATGGCGGAGCACTGAGCTGCTGTTATTTTTAGTATTAGCGATAAGATCATCGACACGAAGAAGAAGAAGATTACTATTTTTATTTCGTAAAGTGTCATTTTTAGTTAAAAACGTAGCTAAGGATTAAAAGTAATCTTCAAAGTTGATTAAAATAAATATATTTCTTTTCATTTATAGATCCCAAAATAATGGTAACACGTTTATGGTGAACATACTTTCTACAAAACTCAGTTATAAATATGCGGCTTCGCAGGCTCCACGTCAGTACTAGTGTGACAAAAAAACCACGTCGGTTTTTAGGGGTAAATTAAAAAAAATGTCTATGTCACTTCCTGATAATTTAGCTTTATATTGGTGAAATAATTATTAAAATCGGTCCAATGGTTTCTGTTCAATAAATGCGCGGCCTAGTTTTTTTATAAGGGTCAACTTAATACGCTTTTAGAATAATTTAAGTATTTTTACATGAGTCCTTAGGTTTGTTTGTTTACTGTTTACCGTTATTAATTTAGCGAGTTGTTTGGCGACGAAGTTACGAGTACCTCATTTTGTAGATCGGGAATGCTAATAACAGGGTATTACTGGCTTAAAGAGATTTAATCTCCTTGATACTTTATCATGGCAAAATTAGTTTTTTGAAAAGATATATTTACTTTATTGTTAACGTAACGCTGGCTTAGTACGTCAAAAGCTTGAATATATCTATTTAAACGTTTCCAAGGCTTCAAATATATTTGAGTTAAACAGCCAACAAATATCTAAAAGAGTTAGTTCAGACCATGTTCAGATTCTTTGTTGGCTTGTATAGATATTTGTAGCTAATGTTTTCTTTAAAACGTACAGATAATTTCGTTATTGTACCAACTTTTAGGGAACTGCTGTTCACTGCGTCGCATTGAGGTACCGACAACAGTACGTCTACCACGATTTCCCATTCTTTTTACGCGAACGATATTATAAATTTAAAGTGGCAACTCGTGGTAGACGTACTGCACATTGGTTCCAATCCCTACCATGACTCTACGCTAATGATAGTCGCTAACGTCTATGATACGAGTGAATAGTATTGGATCAAAAATGGCTTAAGTTGCTGCAGTTAACTATCGTAGTTTACGTGACGTAAACTCAAAGTAGACGCACATGTTACAACTTGACAAATCCTCAATAGATATGTTGATCTATAAGGGGAAGTAGTAATGTTCAAGAGAGGTTGTGAGAATCTGGCAGTTTCTGGTAAAATTATGTGGTGACACAAAAACTTGCTTGCCATTTTTCGTAGGTAAACGTGACTTATTTTTGTGTCGGGTTATAAAGCAACATTAATAACTATTTTTAATGTGCTGTTTATAAATTCATGTTATGAAATCCCTTTAAAAATAACTGAAAGCTGTGCAACACAGAATAACAACGTTAACAATAGCAAGTAAACACTATTAAATTACAAAAACATTAATCAAAATTGTCATTTAAGTAAAAGCAGGTTTAAGGGCCACTCGCCCGGTGAAGCGGAGACTTGGTGCAAGAAACCGCCTAAATAGTGCAGCAGTGGACTTCTAAAGCCTTTTAATGATGATGAGACTCAAAGGCAAAATGGAGAGAAATGAAAGACACTGCTCAGGTGTTTTGTTACTGCTGGTAGATGTAGTTAGTTACCAAACGGTAGCTAAGTGGCCGATTCCGGTGCGAAGTTCGGTGAAACTTAGTAAGGCCAGTGGCCACGAAGCAAACGAGAACCGGTGAGATAATAACAAGCTTTGTGTTTATGTTTTATTACATACACACATACATACATATACATACCATCACGACTTTATCCCAAACGGGGTAGTCAGAGGCCAGTGACTGTTGCCGTCATGGTGAACGGAACACTCAGAAGCCCACTTTTCACCAATGGTATCAGATTATTATTATTATTATGTTGGTACTTGGAAAATTCACGGGCCCATGGGGACCCGGTCCTTTGAGGCTTGCGTGGGGCCAAAGCCAACACGTAGAGGCCTTTTTGGTACCATTTAATCTACTTTGATATGTGTACATTATTATTGTTATTATTTTATTTTTATTTAAGGCTGAAAATATAAATTCACTTATTCTATAGCTAGTTTCATCCTAATAGCAAGTCAAATATATGCAAAAATATTTATTTCTGATGTTAAAGGCTTTTCCTTATAACATTGATTAAACAACGTTGGCTTAAACGAAAAATACACTAGACAAATTTTATTAGCCGGTGAACTTTCTTACTTTCGAAAATGTTTAGTTCGAATTTCGATTGTGCGAAAACAGTATCTACAACGCAGTTCCAAATACCAGATGGTTCTTTTTTCAAATATTTGGAATCCTTATTTTTTTTTCAGATGTTTAATTTTCCAGAAAAACTGTTTACCGATTATCAGAACATTTATTTTTCCTTTCACCGAAGTTTTGTTAACAATAATTTTAATTTTAAGAAGTTATCTTCTCCATGTTTTGTTTTATCTAGTTGTTCATTTGTCAATCCTAATTAACTGAAAATGTGAAAAATTGCAATAAATAATGTATTATAGAAGAAGCCCGTCATGTCGTGGACAAATTCCACGTGATTACTTCTTGATCGTCCAATAATCTAACAGGTTTGAATATCTAGGTTAGGTTAGGTTAGAACTGTGACCAAAACGCGCGAGCCAAGCGAGCGAAGCAAGCGCGCCGCGGCAGCGGCTGGCGAAGCGCCAGAAAGCTTTTTTGATTTCTGGCTTTTAAATTTAAACTGTTTGTTTTTAAAATATTGGAAATGTTTTTTGGTAAACAAAACCAAATAACATTCAAAGTGCTAGTTAATTTTGAGTAAGAAATCAATACATTTGGAATTTGAAAAAAACAACAATTGAAAATCAGATCTTCAGCAATATGTCAATCGTGCTTTCGATGAAATGAAAATATGGAAAACAAAAAAAGTGCTACACGATTTCGAACAAATGAAATTCGTATTAATTCAATTCGAATTTAAGATAGGTAGGAAACCAAATTCTGTTTAATGGCCTCGATAGCTCAGTTGGAAGAACCGGAAGAAACCACTCGGAATGTAGAAGACAGGATTTTCGAATCCTCTAGGATCAGGTTGTATTTTTTATTTCTTATGTGCTACGTTCAATATATAATATATAATTTAAGATTATGATGTATAGAACACCAAAAAAATCAAACATTATTTAATTTTATGTTCTGATGTAAGTCTTTTAATGTCCATAAATTATTATGATTTCTCGTATTTGAACGACGATCGACGATGGTAGAGTTTATCAAAAAGCTGGTGTTAGGTCAGTTAAGGAACAAAAAGTAATTCATATTTTGACTTGCTGACTTCATGGAAGTTACCCTTAGCCTCACAGGGTCCGCCCGCAGGGCTCAAGAGATTGTTCTTGTTTATAACGTTCAAGGGTTGAGGTAACCACTTACCATTAACTCGATCCGCAAGATCGATTGTCACAGATAAAGTGTAAAAAACCTGGCCAAGTGTGAGTGAGTTCTGCAAACAAAGCTTTTTCAAAAAAATACTTAATTTTTGATTTTTCCTCTCACTTGTGCTTGAGCTTTTGCCTTGTTTTCGGGAACACCCAAAAAAATCGAAACACGTAATTCCGAGTTTCAAAAATCCAAATGTGATAATTCAGAAGCTACAAAATTCCTAATATTCAAAAGCACGAACGATAATTTTCCGAAAGTCACAAATCCGATATTTCAAATTTCCGACTTTCATTAGTAAGAAAAATTAAAAATCTGAAGTTTCATTAGTCCGATAAACGATATTCCGAATTTCCAAATTCCGAAAATTCATTGCAATAATTAAAAGTTTGAATTATAAATACTTGTAAAATATAAAATTAAGCTAAAACCCAACTCGCCGGGATACTATTCTGCCCTACACTAGAGTGTATTTCAAGAACTCGCTTAAAAAGCTACTATTGGTTAGGTCAGAACTGTGACCCCCCATGAGCCTTCGCCCTGTCGTGGCGGGGAGCTTAGTACTGGTGGCAGGTGGAACCACCGGGAAGCTAAGAGGGCTCAGGTGTGGCAGTGCGGTGGACTTCCCACCCACCATACCACCACCACCGGCGTGGTGGTGGTATGGTGCCTGCCTGCCTACGACTACCCGCCCAAAGGGGCGCCCATGGGCACAGCGCCTTAGGGCGGTGGGGGCTGCGGTGCACAACCGTTTGGAAGGGGTCAAAGATCTACGGCTGCCCCCCTATGCACCGCGGGTCGGCGTGGCCGCACCGCCAGATGCGGCAGCGGATCCACCTCTTAGTTGTATCGTGGTTGCTGACCTAGAGGGGCCTGCGTACGGTGGGAGCCAGCGGGCCTGAGTACGGGGGTGCTTAAGCCTGCAATGCACGGCATTAACCGCGACGGCGGAAGTACCTGTGTGCTCCAGGTAAAAAGTTTCGCAACACCCCGCCGCCAGTGCTTCCCCGTGTTAGGGCTCCAGCCGACCCCCCAATGAAGGGGGTGGCCACGGAAGCACCCCCTTCACTGGGGGGGACCCCGCCTCACCGCTGAAGTGTTGAGGTCGAGTACCGTCGGTAGAAGTCCGACATAACCTCGTCGTTCCCCCGGACGGAGAGGTATCCATGAGGATATTAATATCGTGGGGAAATCCTTAAAAAAAATCGTATCTTTTTAAAAAGAAGGTTAGAACTGTGACCACATCCAGAACTGAATTGTCGGCAAATAAGCATAAGTGGCAAATATTCTATTGATATATTAAGTATACAATGTAATAAAAAAATTCCCTAGATAGAATATTTTTCTGAGTTATAAGTTTTCTCAGTAAAGTTTAGTTTAAAAAGGTAACTGTGACCACTTCGCTAGAACCGAATTTGTCGGCAAAGTAACTATTCTGCTCTTTGCGTGTTCTATGAAATGATAATATTAGAAACAATTCACGTGAAACGAAAATCTTAGTCACTATTTTCTAAAAAACAACGTTCAGAGGCGTTCACATCAATCTTTACAAAATCATTGCAAAGTGGGTCTTATGTTTGCAGCATATGTTAGCCCTATGTAAAGCTTAATGTGAACGCGTCTGTACAACCGTATTTATTTGATGGAACCTACCATTAAATATATACAATTGTACGTTGTTCTGTGGTTAGGTAAGGTTAAAATAAGAAACAAATAAAAATAAATACAAAAATGTGTAATATAATTATTTAATAGATTTCGATAAGTAGTGTTCCCCTTGTTTTTATCCCATAACGAGTGTCAAAATACACTGCATGAACAGCTGTCTCTTTGATTAGATTGACTTAGAACCACAAAATAATGAACCACAAAAGTTTACAGAAGGACCGCTCGCACCTTTTTCCTAAACATGCGTGAACCGCCCAGGGTTACTACTATATTCGCTCTGAATTTTTAAAATGAAGTAAGTAGGTTATACCTACTCGACAGAACCGGCCAAAAACAAAATTCATCATGTGAAAAATTGCACCAAGTTCGACAAAAACAAAAACACTCGTGACAGTGCGACTTTTCGACTCACTGAAACTCACTGACTTCACCTGTAAACTCACGTCTCTGTGTGCATGCGTCCAAAATTGCGTGTTGTTCTAAGCGGGCTATCTGTCAGAGCGCCGCATGCGTAATTTGTGTTAGAACTTTCAAATTTCCAAAGGATAGAAAACTTGAGTATTTGATATAGGTAAACTTGAGTCTGCCTATATGCGTTTCTGAGAAGGTTTTGACTCAGGCCGAAAACAAATGATACTATATAAACATACATACATACATACCATCACGACTTTATCCCAAACGGGGTAGTCAGAGGCAAGTGACTGCGTCGTCATGGTGAACGAAACACTTAGAAGCCCACTTTTCACCAATGGTATTAGACCCCAACGTGGTAGGTGGTGAGCCTTCCGCCGTTGTCCGGGTGGATTTGGTTTTTTATCGATGTTTTCCATCACCGGAGAGTAAGTCGGAGTTTTAACAATGAACACAAAGATTTTGGTTCTGGCCAGATTTGAACTCGGGACCACACGATCCACGATCTGAGTTCGGGTGTTGAACCACTAGGCCACGACGCTCTACTATATAAAGGAATCATAAAAATACTTTTTCTAAGAACTACTACTTATTCTCATACAAAAGTGGGTATTTATATTGTTTAACCCCAACGAGATGAAGTGAAAGGATTCCAATTAACATCCGCTAACTGCAGGCGCTCGCTCCGCTCAATGCTGGGGCGAACAATGCGACTCAAGTTCCACTTACTTTACAAGTCGACTGCAATATCACTTTAGTCGATAAGTCTACGGTTATCTTGGGTACTCTAAACGAAAACTTAACTTAGATAGTGACTTTGAAATGAAAGTTAAATAAACAAATTTCATTTCTACGCAGATAGTTTCTACATCACCTACTGAGTATGCCATATCATATTTATAAATCTTTTGATAATCACCCAGTATTTTGTTAGTAAAACCACAGAATTAAAACCACAGGTTAGATACTTAATAGAACGGAACAGATAAATCACTACATAGAAAATGTTAAATTTTAAAAACATGCTGTCATGTGACAGGCATAAATATTGCCAGGGCTACCTCTTTCAATATAGACGTCAGCGAGTAAGTACCACAGAATAGGTATATTACTCCGTTCAGTACCTAAAGTTACGTCAATACAAATTCTACGCGGCTGTTGACTATTAACTGCCAAATGAGTAGACCCGGCGTCTGGTAGGTGATTTTCGCGCGCAAGTACAAGGAGTGACAGAGGCCTGGTAAAACTTTCAAAACCTTGCAGCACCAAATCGGACTTTACTGAAAAAAGATGTTACCGAGAGCATCGTTGATTCCACCATGTGCTGTTGCACTTCCGTTTTTCTACCATGAGATTACACCCATGACAGCCGCGTAGACGTTATGGTATGGAATTCGATACAGCGGTGAATTGATTAGGAGTGAAACTAAAATGGGATGGAAGGTTCTGTAGTCATTTATCGTACAAAGATAGAAACTAGAAAAATTCGACATGATCCTAGAGACTCAAGCGGGATTCAAACCCACGACCTTCCACAATCTGGGTGGATGCTCTTCCAACTGAGCTACCGAGGCCGTTAACAAACCCGGCGAATTCATCTAGTGTTTTACGTTGTAAGCCAACGTTTGATACATCAATGTCAAGTGGCAAGCGCCTGTAACACCCGAAAGAAATATTTTTGCACATAATTCTTTCGATTAAGATGAAAGTAAGAAAATGAAGATAAGTGAATTTTTATTTTTAGCATTCAACAATGCACTATTTTTTGCACAAAGATAGGAACTAGAAAAATTCGACCTGATCCTAGGGACTCAAGCGGGATTCGAACCCGCGACCCGCGAACTGTCATAGTTTATATGACGGAAACTCATGGTAGACATACTGTTCTTTTTCTCGCTCTAGTTAATGAAGTAAAGTACGATTCGGTGCTGCAGCCAGATGTAAGTATACACTAAACTGTTCACGTCCACTTTTCTCGCCTAACTGAATCTAACCCAAAAAAAATTTTAGAGGTAGATCGTAAACGTTGCATTTTTTAAAGATTTTTGTGATTATATAGCTGAGTTCAAATTTAAGTTTAATTTATCTCTCTATCGTCTGTACCTTTTAATTTTATAATTTAAACTTTAACTGTGTACAGTGAATTTTTACGTTTTTTAACAATTTATTGAATAAAAGTGGCTGAATTCTGGGCTGCTACGATGTAATTAATTCTCGGGTTCCATCGACACGCTAAGAAGAAGATTGAATAAAAACGGTATTTTATTTAATTTAAAAATAATTGGCGACTTTTGGACAATTCAATGTGTTTTCATATAGTAACGATTAAAAAAAAATATGCAGACGATATTATAGAGATAAATTATAGTTTTTTTTCAATTCAAAAAAAAAATACACAATAATCTTACAAAAATGCAACGTTTTGCGATCCACCTCCAGCAAACGTAAAAACAAATATGTTTTTTCCGCCCTGCGTAACTTTTTACATCAATACTAAAATAGCTTAACTTTTTGGACAGCCGTTATGCCCAGATGGCGGTTGCCATTTTCTTTAAAAGTGTTTTCCCTCACCAACTTCAGACTGTAATTTAGCTAAAGATGACAGGTTACACTGAACAAACGGTTGAAATATGTGGGGTCCGGGTTCATCATTTGATCTCAGAAATATTTTAACCGGTATTCGGTATTCGTCTGCTAACACAGGAAGTAATTAGCCTATAAACAGTCCCACTGCAGGGTAAAGGCCTCCATGATTGAAATCAAGTCATCGCTACAATTGATGAATCACAACGCTTGCCAAATGTGGGTTGGTGATCACAAACCATTTATGAGCCTTGAGCCTCTCCAATAGCGTAGAGACATTGTCAGATTGAGTGTTCTCTATCGCTTCTACAATGGGGAATACTCTGAAGAGGTATTCCAACTTGTCCCACCCTCACCCTTCCACTCCAGTACCACGTGTGCTGGATTGTGGTGTCATCCACACTCTGTCCAGCATTTGTTCCCACGCATAAAAAGGTTCGGTGACTCTTTTCTTTGTCAAACCATACAGACGTGGAACGCTCTCCCAGCGCATGTGTTTCCTATTCCTCTTATAGTCCCGGGGTCTTCAAGCGGGGCGTGAAATGGTATTTTTGCAGGCCTTCAAGATAAGTATGAATAGGTCAGTGATTGCTTTGCATTAATGTGCTTATCAGCCTCATATCTGGACCTCACGAACGCTTTCCATCAGGTGGAGTGAGGTCATCTTGACGGGCACTATGAAAAAAAAACGCCAACTGACTTTCCAGTTGCCGACACCGAACACTTTTCGATCGTCATGAATATGTGTTATGGGAAAGCAACTGGACACAAAAAATGTTTACGTATGCGGGAGGGAGTGTATGATTTCATACTGGTTTTATATAAATCAAATATACATCGGTAACTCGTATCAGACACAAGACACAAAAGTGTCCAGTGTTTGTGCCCTGCCCAAGAAACAAATGCTTGAATGCAGTTAGAGCGGCGGCGGTCTAGCGTTTTATACGCGCATATAAGCTCGTTTTTACCAGCATACACATAGGCGCAAAAGCGCGTAAAATCCATATAAATACGGACTCACCATTATACCGGTTCGAACGAACACATCGCAATACGCCCGTGTACGTTTTTAAGCGCAAAAGGAAGGAGCTCGTGTGAGTGCATATTACGCCAAAGCGACCGTATACGAGCGAAATAAAACGCTAGTAAGACATAAACACTGTGAAAGACATGTCAGACTGTTGCGTAAACGAAGGTGTCTCGAGTATAGTGCAATTAGTCATAAATTAAGAGTAGATGAGCATAAGATTATTCTCTCGATTTCAAACAATACTTACGAGAGTAATTAAAAAGTTCTTAAGGGATATAAGTACCTATGACAGAAGCTTATTTATTATTAATTTCCCACCCGGATGTAAGCCACTTACACAGTCAAACAGGAAAGTGCAGACGAAAAATATGATTATTAGGTAAGAAATTATTCTTAGATCCTACGACTTATCGTTACAATTATTGGCTATCGGCTTAATCACCGTGTATGTCAATATTAATAATTACAATAGGTATGATTCCAAAACCTTAGTTTTTTACGAGTAGGTAGAGGTGGCAGCCGCAATTGACATCATCACATCATCATCGTTCAAACTATGAACCTTTATGAACACGATGTCTCGCGACGCAACCAATCGAGGCCCTGTTAACCACCCACCGGTATTGACCAACGTTACGCGGCGTAATGTAACTTGTTACACAGTGACTATTCATGTCGTCAGTACATAGTGTTACGGGGTAACTAGCGAGCAACGAGCGGCTCGTTGCTGCAGCCGGGTAGAGCACTCAAAGCGAGCAACGAGCGGCTCGTTGCTCGCTGGTTTCCCCGTAACACTACGTACTGACTGCATCAATGCTCCCTGTGTAACATGTTACATTACGCCGCGTTAACGTTGGTCAGTGCCCACAGACACAGCGTACATGCTCGATGCGTAACATGCTCGCTGCGAATGTTTACACTACGCCGCGTAACGTTCAGTACCGACCTTAAAGGTGGGTACTGACAAAGCGGTTGCTCAAGGCGAGCAACGAGCCACTCGTTGCTCGCTTTGAGTGCTCCACCCGGCTGTCAGTTTTTTGGCGAATCCTTTGTGTGTTACGTGGTTCAGTCAGTACGCTGTTTGTCACGAGCGCCGCCGCACTTTTGTTTTTAAATTTGAAATTGTTCTCAGTAAATTGGTCAGTACCCACCTTTGGGATACCTGCGCTGTTGCAGATTTATAGCTGCAGCGGCACTAGCTGAAACAAGAACCTGGGGCCTTATTGCAATCCCTTATAACTACAAATGAGCGTAGCGAGCAAATTCGTAAGATGATTATTCATTTCCAGCCAGTCAGCGGTTACCTGGCAGGAATGCATTTTCTAGACTACTTGCTTCTTACCTCCAGTAAAGGAAATCAACTAGACTGAATATAAAGTTTTGTTTTGACGACACTATTGGCGTAGTGCGCTTAGCACGGTTTCTCGCCTAAAACTCCGTAGTGTCCCGGGTTCGATCCCCGGTCAGGTCAATTCAGGAAATGATCTTTTCTAAATTGGCCTGAGTCTGGGTGTGCTGGGAGACGGCCTTGGCTGAATTCCTTGTGTGGTACCTCGTAACACAGGGATATTTATCCCTACTTCGAGACTATGACGAGAAGTGTGTTGTCTGGCGCATATTTATTTATATTTAATTATTTATTTATATAAGGGATTGTAAATAAGGCCCCTGGTTGGCCCTACATTAAGGCTTCTTTTTATTCTTTGTTCTATGTGTTCTTTCTTTCTTTATTTTTGTTCCAAAATACTTACTTACTTATCCTGGCGCAGCGACCTAAAATGAGTCTAGTTCCAAAATACTGTAATTAAATATTTTTACAAAAAGAACTACTATATAACTGTACTTAATATTATTTTAAGTGTGAAATAAGATAATTATTATGACAGTGCTAAGTTTTTCATGAATATTGCGATACGATGTTACTCAAATTTTTGTTGTTGTTTCAGAAGATATTCAACAAAAAAATGCAGTGCCCCAACGGGGTTCATGTTTAGAACTATGTTTTATAGCGTGATCTTTTGTACCTACATGGAGCAATATAATGATATGACTGTGCTATGAATTGTTTGTCTTCTTAAATTTCAGTTCACTGTAATAAGAGAGAGCGTCGTGGCATATTGGTTCAGCACCCGAACTCAGATCGTGGATGGTCCCGTTTCCAAATCTGGCCAAAACCAAAATCTTTGTGTTCATTGTTAAATATCCGACTTACTCTCCGGTGAAGGAAAACATCGATAAAAAACCAAAATCCACCCGGATAACGGCGGAAGGCTCACCACCTACCCTACCACGTTGGGTTCTAATACCATTGGTGAAAAGTGGGCTTCTGAGTGTTTCGTTCACCATGACGACACAGTCACTTGTTTCTGACTACCCCGTTTGGGGTAAAGTCGTGATGGTATGTAATGTAATGTAATAAGGATACTATGTATTGAAATTGTTGCCAACAAAAAATAAAATAAAACAACAATTGCTCAGTAGAACTAGTTCTGACTATACGAACATATTTTATGTGGGCTGACACTTACAGAAATGAAATTGGTTATAATTATGCAGAGTAAGGATTTTTTTGTTCAAATGTGGAAATAACGGTTTTCTAATTATAGCTGACATACTTTGCGCTAAAGTAAAAATGCTTCACATCATTACTTCTACCAATAACTATCATCATTTAATGTATCTCAGCACTTTCAAAAAATAATAGATGTATGAAAATGACAAATCTTTGAACTCATATAACTTGGCTTGTGGCAACCCTACGAGTTTTGTGTCTTATTAACAATTGCTTAGTAGAACTAGTTCTAACTATACGAACATATTTTTTGTGGGCTGACACTTACAGAAATGAAATTGGTTATAATTCATGCAGAGTAAGGATTATTTTTCTTCAATTGTGGTAATGATGGTTTTCTAATTAGCTGATATACTTTGCGCTAAAGTAAAAAAGACCTATCATTATTTTATGTTTCCACGCACTTTCAAAAATCAAATGTATGAAAATTACGAATTTTAAAAACTCGTATAACTTGGCTTGTGCCTCCCCTACGCTTTTGTGTTATAATAACTATTGCTCCGTATGACCAGTTCTAACTATACGTCCACTTTTTTTGTTGGCCGGCACTTTCAGAAAAGGCCAAAAAAAATGATCTCTTTTGTTGCGAAACGTAAATTAAATTATTCTCCTGCACGTTTTGTTCTATTTCTGTGTTGTTAACGCTTATGTCCTCACCCTTTCAAGCCAAGGATAAATTAGGTAAGACGGAATTGACGCGCACTTGGTCCTCGAAGGGCGTCATCAGATCATATTGTGACTTTTTTCGAGATTCCAAGAAGAAGGCTTGTTTAAAAAATATTTGTTCTCATAGCAACACCCAAAATATGAAAAACATGTGGTATCAGATTAAGAGCGTTTGCTGTGGGTAGATCGTAATCATCGTATTTTTTAATGGTACATACATACATACCATCACGCCTTTTTCCCAACGGGGTAGGCAGAGACCACATATTTCCACTTGCTACGGTCCTGACACACCTCTTGCGCTTCTACCACTCTCATTATCCTTTCATACATGCTCGTCGATTATGGGTACTTCTGACTTAAAGGCAATCGTGATTATTTTGAAATCTTTATTGATTAGTTTTTTTAAATTAATTAAATATGGTACAGAAACTTCTCTTGTTTTGGATGAAAGTAGAATGACAAGGGGTAGTCCCACAATACACATAGTGCCACGAGTTTGCTACTTCAATAAGTAATTTCTTTTTTTAATTTTAACTTTTGTATTCATTAATAATAAATTATGACCTCTCCGGATAAAAAATGTTCAAGATAATAGTTGTGAAGGATGAGAATGTAGTTTAGTTTTTCTTTTCCGTCGTGTAGATACGTACATAAGTACCGTTCAGAAGTCGACAACGAGCCTAGGACGTGAGAACATGATAAATGCCAATTACGATTTTTTTAAAAGTAATGCTGTACACTCCTTCTTCTTCCTTTATTTAGTAGCGATTGCTGGATTTTAACCACAATTCCGCCGAGCATCACGTACGTCCATTGATATGCGTAGAAAATAAAATTGATTATTTATAATGTCTGCTTAACTACCTGTCTTGTGGTTCGCATGAAAGCAGTTGAGTTTAACCGCATATTCCTATCTTTGGTTTTAGTTGTTTTGTCGTAACCTGGTTTTCAACCACACTAATAAAGTCATGTTTGATCCAATAATTCAACTTCTGAAAAGTATCTGAAGTGGTCTGATGAAAAGTATATCATCATGATTTTGAAAACTGATAAAAATGTGACTTGAATGTTGTTTCTTTACATTTATGAGTGATCATTCTTACTTACTTACTCCGCTGGCTCAGCGACTCGAAGTGGATCTTGGCCTCCGACACGAGATGACGCCACTGCTGTCGGTCTTGCGCCACTTCCTGCGCATCAGTGGGTCCGCGCAGCTCGGACAAATCCCTCCTCGCCATATCCTTCCAGCGGTACTCGGGGCGCCCGACCGGCCGTCGCCCACGGGGAACTCCACGGGGAACTCCCGATCCTCAGCCGTGCCCAGCCAGCGGAGCCTCTGTGCCTTCATCTCCCCCATAATGTTTGGCTGCGCCACCAGCTGCTCCACTTCGCAGTTCTTCCGGATTCTCCAGCTCTCGTCCTCTCTCTTCGTTGGTCCCAAAATCTTCCGAAGTATTTTCCTTTCCGCAACAAGTAGTTTGTCCTCCTCCTTCAGCGTAAGGGTCCAAGCCTCACAGCCGTACATTAAGATCGGGCGGATAACCGTCCTGTAAATACGGATCTTAGTCGCTCTGCTTAGAAGCTTGGAAACCAGCACCGAGTGAAGAGCAGCGCTGCATCGCAGAGCATTTTGTATGTGGATGTCGATCTCCTGCTCTCTGGTGTGAGTATCAGTGATCGTGCAGCTGAGATATTCGAAAGATGCAACGTCCTTGTATGTTGCGGCACCCACACGAAGATCTTCCCTCGGTATCTTTATGTGCATGTACTCAGTTTTACCTTAATTGAGTTTAAGACCCACTTTAGCCGCCTCGTCTTCTAGTACTTTGGCAGCTTCTTGCACTTGTGCCTTTGTTTCTCCCAGTAGTGCTAGATCATCTGCATAGCCGATCACACTATGCTGCCCTTTCAATTGCACTCCGTCATCGGTGAAAAATACTCTGCGGACAACGTATTCCAGCACCAAATTGAACAGCATAGGTGATAATGCATCCCCTTGTTTAAAACCCGTCACCCCTGGGAACTCATCAGTCAGCTCACCCTCTACCTGAACCCGCATCCTGCTGACTCCAGTGTCCACCTTAATCATACGAACCAGCTTGTCAGGTATCTTAAACTCACTTAGAATTCGGTAGAGTGTCTCCCTGTCAACGCTGTCGTATGCTTTGGTGAAATGCACGGAGAGTGTGTGGATATTTTGTGCATACTCCCACTTTTTCTCCATAATTTGTTTGAGGAGAAAGATCTGGTCTATGGTACTCCTATATCTTTGGAAACCGCATTGGTGGTCGCCCAGGATGTCTTCAGCGTATTTTTCTAGCCTCGTCAACAAAATATAAGAGAGGATGTTGTAAGCCGTTGGTAGCAGTGCTATTCCTCTGTAGTTCGCGCACTTTTTTGTGAATCGGGCAAATTACACCAACGTTTCACTCTGATGGCTGCTGTTCCATCTCCCATATCCTTTGCACGAGACTAAGGATCCGCGCTTGTGTGTCTCTCCCACACAGCTTCCAAACTTCCCCAGGAATCCCATCAACACCAGGGGATTTGCTATTCCTTAGCCTTATTAAGGCATGCTGCATCTCTAGATCGCTAGGTGGAGGAACTACCTCGTCGTTTGGTTCCTCAGAGCTAAGATCTATGTGATGGACTGCCGGAGGACAATTAAGAAGCCTTTGAAAGTAGTCTTTTCAGATTAGTTTTCTTGCTACGTCATCGGTTACCAAATTTCCTTCGTCATCTTGAAGAAACTGCGTCATTGGCTGGTACCCTTTCTTAATCGATCTTACCTCCTGGTAGAACTTTCGACTTTCATTGGATCGTATCAAAGTCTCCATTGATCTCACTATGTCTTCCAGGTGTCTTCTCTTAGCACGCCTTGGTTTTTCGTGCTAATTTTGTCTTCAATAACCAATTATTATCAACAATTATTCAATCTATGATTGGGCATCGGACGAAGAAAGAAAGATAATTTATAAAAGATTTAATGTTAATCCTATTTTTTCAGGTTTCACGTAAAAAGGCTGTGCAGAGTGTTTTGCATGCTTACAAAATGCCTTTGAAGCTAAGCCTGCACTAGCCTCAATATTAGGACTATCCTATATTACTTACTATACTAAGCTTGGTATCTGAGTTGGGGCCGCCACAACGATATCCATGCACCAGCCCGATTTTCAGATAGTACCTAATAGGTATTTGATGAACGAGTATGTAAATGAAAATAAAGAATACAAAGAAATTAATCTAATAAAAGTTGTCTTTATTTGAACAATATAATTTCCTTTTGTGTCCCCAGTACCCTTTTACCTCTACAAAATATTCAAGTAAAACAAAGAACGCCAGTTTTTTTCGATTAATCTGTCAAAAAGGTGACAGAATCTATTCCAAGTCGTTATTTTTGCTATATAAAAAAATAAATTGCCGCAAACTGCGGAGAATTGCAAAAATAATAATGACTGTAATAAATAGAACTAAAATTAATAAGAAAAATAAGCTATATTATTATATTGAAGGACAACAAATTTGATAGCGATACAAACTTCCATAGTCACTTGGGCATTCTCCTTTGTTTTGTTGCGAAATCCTTTACAAAACGTCAACACAGCAGACTACTGGCATTGGTGTGAACTTATGGTAGACATACGGTTTTATACTACTTTCGCCGTATGATGATAACACTGACAGTTCATAAATGTCAATTATAGATCACTATCACATCACGATTAAATTACATTCCTTACATCAGTAAGGAATGTAATTTAATCGAGTTACTGATGTAAGGAATGTAATTTAATCGAGTTACTGATGTAAGGAATGTAATTTAATCGAGTTGGCAAAGGAAATGGAATCAGATTTATCGATTTTTAATTTTTAAATAAATTCTCAATAAACGGGTTATGGCTAAGAAGTTATAGAATAAAAAGCGGTATCTTGAAAATAATAGTTAAAAAATAACACACAAGGTAGACGCACTCGTACTGATGCGAATGATGTGATTACAAAATGGTCGCTCCTATTCATCGATTTTTTGTCGATTCAGTAGTTTCAATACACTATTGAATGGCGTTCCTTTTTACGCATCAGGCGCTGTAAAGATATATTAATTCAATTTCAATTACTTCATTTATTAACACTTAATAATAATAATTTACGTGATAAGATTCGAAAGGGCAATAGTTTTTTAATAGTTTATAACATTTTCTTTTGCCACTGGAGCATAGATCTGACTGACGGCTTTGTATGAACTGACGTTATTAAATTTGTACTCAAGCACAGATCAATGCTTCAATGTTTCAGAATAAGGGCCTTTGACCTAAATGGTACCTAAAAGGTACCTTATCCATGGGCTTTGCTAACTCCTTAAGAGGCAGTATGCATTCTATTTCGCAACCAATGTTGTCCAAGAACAATGAAACCGAATAAAGTTCCCAAAGTTTTCGAAATTTTATTTTAAAATACAAAATTTTTCACGTTCTTGTGCAAGAGCCTCAAGTGAAAGGAAAGTATTTTCGGTACTGAAGCCATAAAATGTTTTAACAGTAAAGCTGACTTTCTAAATGTTTTTGCAACGTGTTTCATAAGAAGCCTTTGTTATGTTATTTCTACATGAAAGAGTTTTGAAATCAGCATTAAATGTTGCCGGGAATCGGGAAGGGGTCACGTGTTCTATTATGTACTTATTTATAACTACTCTACTTATATTTATATTTTTTAACAACTGTGCAACCTTTTAAGAAGAAGAAAGGAAAAAAGGAACAATCATAACTTTTAAATTAAAAACACGCAGCGTATTTATTTTTTGAGTATCCTCTTTGGGAAGCCCATTTTTAAAAACAACATTTGGATTTTCTGATGGTGACAAATAACTGTTTATACCTAACCTTTTTTAAGTTAAGAGGAAGCTTTAAGATGGTTGATGTTGAAATGTTTCTATAATTTGGATGAGTTTTTTAGTTGTAATTATTTTTTTGTATCATTCAAAAATTGTACGAGTTCCTCCGAAATGGGCCACTGTTGATGGCATTGCTTATAACAACCTATGTACACAGGTACCACAATAAATGATTATCTTATCTTATCAGACCCCAACTGGAATGATATTGAAGATATAGTACCTACTATTTCTATACATCAATAACCAATGGCAAAACGTTTTCTGCGAGTTGGACAAAGGAATGATTGCATTTTCAGCTGTAGTATGTTTATGTTGAGCCAGCCGTGAAGGTTTTCTCATTTTCTCTCTGTTACTTGAGTCTTTATTTATTTGATGCTGCCAATTTTATTATAAGAGAAATGCCCGCTTGCTTTTTAAGAAATGTACTATCTGAAACAATGTTTTTAAGCTTGTTAAAAAGTTATAGCGAAGGTTATATTCTTGCACTTAGCAGTTACCCACTTTATTTAAAAAGGTTTAATTACATACAATGCACATATTATTTTATAAATTACAATTATTGTGCCCATATTTATCGTCATATTAAGTTTTAACATAAATGAAATATGACGACACGATTGGCGCAGTGCGCTATAGCACGGTTTCTCGCCTCGATTTCCGTAGTGTCCCGGGTTCGATTCCCGGTCGGGTCAATTTAGGAAACGATCTTTTCTGAATTGACTCGGGTCTGGGAGTGCTGGGAGACGCCCCTGGCTTATTTCCTTGTGGGGTACCTCGTAACACAGGGATGTTAATCCTTACTTCGAGACCATTACAAGAGGTGTGTTGTCTGGCGCATATTTATTTATTTAACATAAATGAAAATAATTTTGCGGGCAGCGGGGCGGCGGCGCAGGGGGCAGATCGCGCGGTACTACGAGTATAGCGGCGTAGAGTTGTGTCGTGAAGATATTTCATATTCATATTCATATTCATATTCTTTATTGCACTCCATAAGTTACAAAGTTGGTATAAAACATAATACAGGACATTAAGGACCCTGTCGGGCACGGCAAAGATAAGAGAGGGGAGGAGTCACCCTACGCTCGTATTTACAAGAACTATTATTTAATATGATGTTAGTTTTTAAATATATTTAGGAATCAGAAGCGGATTTTATTAAAAAAAACAAAGTCTAGTGCTGAATACATTTATTTCACAATGACTTAATCAAACTATAACTCAAAATTATAATCAAGCATCCACCAACATTAAAGGAAAAACCACTTTGCACAGAAATAAAAAGAGAGGGTATGACTTACGATAAATCGCGCCGATCAGTAATCCAACAACCTCACCGCTCGGAGTCGCTCGGGCAAATGAGTTGTCCGTGCTACTGCCGCAGTATAGTATATACAGTGCGATGCGCGCTCGGAAGCGGACGTGTGTCACTGTGCAGTAAGAATTTATAATTCACGGTTTGCGCGGCAATAGCCGTTCGCGCGTGCTATTAATTAAGAGTTCCCAACTTATAGTTAATGAGCTATTGGCGTTCATACAAAACGCCATTGACACCATGGACGAGGTCAGCATTTTGCAGATCAGCTAATCGAACTTCAACGAGGACGAGATTTGCAGTGGCAAGGCGCTGCTTTTCAAGACCCTCGGAAAGGCCGACCAGATGCCATATATTTCGTAACATCTGAAAATGTAATTTTGTAGCCTGAAATAAATGATATATTATATTACTATTATTATTATTGTTTTCATAGGCGTTTGGACTGACGTCACAATAATTTAAAATAAGTCATACTGAGTTAAGCTAATACGGCTTCTCCTGACTGCGCGCCGTCCACGGCCGCACCCGCAAGAGCGAACTCAGCTGGAGGTGGAGGACCTTGCTTCGGGGTCGTCATCCGGCGTATGTCTTCAGCCGTCTCTTCTGGTCGTACGCCTTCGAGGTTAGAGAGAGCGGGAGACGGGCCTGCCTCGTCGTCGTCATATGGACCCTCATTGCCTGTTGATAGAAAATAAGTTAAGGGTAGGGAAAATAAGTTTACAACCTATTCTTTCATTCATCGCACATACAAGGCCCTCTTTGAATAGTACACGCTAAGCTTTTTATTGTCTACACGTTTTACACACTCACATAATTCCTTACACACGTATGACACTAATCGTACTTACAAACCCAAATAACAACTTATGGAAACTAATGAACGCGAAAATGTCATACGCACGTTAACAAACGTGTACTTACGCACAAGGATATGCGTCTGCAAGGCCGAAGCCCATACGCATTGAAAAATACGTCTGCAAGGCCGAAGCCCATACGCATTGAAAAATGCCATAACAAGCGTGACTCTTCGCCTGTTGGTGAATACCGGTAATACAATAAATCGTTCTGACGCACGTACCGATTCGAATCTAAAAGACCATCCCTAAGTTTTTGGATCAGATCCCGCGTTTCACTATCAGCGTTCTGAGCCATTTGTGCCCAGTTCAAAGGTCGCTCGGTGTGATTGATTTGCGTCGCTGGTGGGTTTCTGCTTAAATGATCAGCGTGGCCCATCATTGCACTTTTTCTAAACACAATTTCAAAATTGAAATCTTGCAAATAAATCTACCAGTGAGCAACTCGCGGGAGCAGATCCTTCTTGCGCTCGGTAGCCTTCAGGGCATTGCAATCTGTAATAATTTTGAAATTTACACCCACTAGGTAATGCCTGAAATGCTGCAGTGCGCTGACGACCGCAAGCGTCTCCAATTCATATGAATGGTATCTGCTCTCTGCGCCTTGGATGACCTTGCTAAAGTAGGCTACCACTATGTTACTACCGTCAGAGTGTATCTGCATTAAGACAGCCCCGTAGCCCGCACTACTCGCGTCCGTGTGAAGTTCTACAAGTAAGTTGGGGTCGAAAATTGCAAGTGTTGGTTCATATAGTTGGTGTAGGAGATATTGGCGGACTTGATCTTGTTCCGGTCCCCATTCGAATTTAACGTCCTTTTTTATAAGCCGTGAGATACTTGCAGTTTTCGACGCGTAATCTTTGATATAGCGCCTGAAATACCCAGCCAAACCTTGGAATTGCCGCACTTGTTTGACGTTTGTTGGGATGGGTGATTCAGATTCAGATTCAGATTCATTTATTCGTTCGAAAAGTGGTACAATAGTTGGTATAAATAGCAAAGTCCGCACAATTCACCAAAACAGGCATGCAAATGTTACATGTAAATTACAATACATATTATCTTGTGTGTTATTATAATCATATTAATTGGTAAATAAATTACAAAATATGTCATTTCATTTTAATCAAATTCAACATACAGTGACACACAAAACGAATTTACTTAAACACATACATTAAACATTCTAAATTTCCATTACACTTTATTAAATCAAATCAAATCAAATCAAATAATATTTATTCACATAAAATACAGTGGTGGTGATTATAAGCGTCTATTTTGTCAAGCGCAGGGCATGTGAATGTCAGATGAAACAATGCAAAATTATTAGGGAACTTTTGTGTCACAATTAATTTTATGTTATGTCAATTTTAGAAGCTAAATATTCCTTGATAGAGTAAAAGCATTTCATTAATAACCATTTACGCAATTTTATTTTGAACGTGGATAATCCAAGCTCTCTTAACTTGGGTGGTAGCTTATTATACACTATAATACAATTTGGATAGCAGTTTCTTTTGTAATATTGTGTGTGCATACTAGGCAATATCAGTCTACCATGGTGTCTCACTAGTTTACCGTTATTTGTATTTTTAGCTTGGAATATGTTTGGGTGTGTTTTAACGAATATACAACATTCTAAAATATACATAGAGGGGAGAGTAAGCAAATTCAATTGAGGAAATAACTGCCTACATGATGTCATTGGCGGAACATCGCAGATAGTTTGGATGCATTGCTTTTGCGATATGAAAGCTCTGTTTATATCAGTGAAGTTTCCCCATATTATTATACCGTACCTAAGATTAGATGCGACATATCCGTGATAGGCCATTAATGCTGCCTTTTGATTCACTTGGGTAGTGGTGAGTTAATTAAGGCTTTTATTTTACCGGGGCTCGGTCTAACCTGACCATAGCTAACACGCGACCTAGGTATTCTACTTCCGTGCTTAGGAAAGAACATTTCCGAGGATTGATTGAGAATCCGGCTTTAGTCAAGGTATCCAGGACTTCGCGCAGCAGCTTGATACCTTTGTTTACCGTCATACTTAATATGCATACGCCATCGATGTACACTAAGACGTGGCCCGCTTTGATCAATTTTCGTAGCGTATTATTGATAATTATCTGATATACAGTTGAAGAATTGCACAGGCATTTTCAAGTATTCGTAATGCGATTCTGGGGTTACGAAACCGGTTTTATGTATCGAGTCTTCATCAATCGGTATTTGGTGAAATCCCGATGCCATATCAAGGCTGGTGAAGAATTTCGAGCATCCAAGACGGATTATATGATCCTCGATGCGGGAGAGGATATCTGTCTTTTATTGCGATGTGATTGAGTGCTCAAAAGTCCACACATATCCTATCAGTGCCGTCCTTCTTTTTGACCAGGATAATTGGGCTTGCGTACTCGGAATCTGATTCCCTAATGTCTAACAAATCCTTCATTATGTCACGAACTTTTAGTTTTTCTTGGTACGACAATCGGTAGGAATAATAGGCTATTGGGCCTTCACTTGTAAGGTTAATGTGCATTTTACCCGTTTCTACTGCGGTACCAGATATTAAAAAGGAAGAAAAATCATTTATCACAGTCATTAGAGCGGATTTCGTCACCTTGAAGAGCCTTTTACTTTATTGAGATTTTCAGAATTAACGGAATTTACTTTCGCGACAGTACATAAAGATTGAGTCAAGTACTGCTTATTCTTTGTTCTCACAAATGTCACGCCATCCCTATTCAGAACATCCGTCCCAACAATTATTGGTGTATTCATACACGATGTGGGTACACGACTACAAAATCAACATCTAATGCAATATCACTAAACTCAACGGTAAGTGTGACGTATTCTTTGGCAATAATTTCGTTAGTGCTTATTCCTTTTAGGACGCAATAAGTTTGTTTGCGAGGACAAGAAAAATGTTTAAGAGCGGCTGGTGAGATTAAAAAAATGTTAAGTGCGCCACTGTCTATTAAGACGTCGACAGGTATGCCCTGTATAACGGCCGTGCATACGTCAGTGTTATCGGTTGGGTTCGAAAGCTCCTTACAAAGGTTAATCTTACGTTAGTTATTATGTTGGCCTTCTATCGAGCTTTAGCAAAACAGTCGCTTTCTTTATGTCCTGTCTTTTTACAAAAAGTACTCGTGACTTTTGAATGATTTCCGAAGATCTTACGCTTCTTAGAGCAATTTGCACTTATATGTCCAGAGTGGCCGCAGGAAAAACATTTATTTTCAGATCGGTCAACATTTTGTTTTCTTATTACATTAGGGGTAGACGGTTATCGAGTTCGCTACGGCCAGGCTTGACATAAATGTCTAAAAACGACACTAAATTTTCCGTTGTTAGGTTGGCATTCGCGGCTGCCGCCTTCACTTGTGCGTCACTTATACCACGAATTACAATCTGAACCATCTTCACTTATACCCTTAATAACGCGTAGGCGTAGCAACGAGCGGCGTGCGTATTCCTCATAAGTGGTAAACCTATCCGAACATGTGTCCATAACCTCAAAGAGCGTTTAAGCATAATCTAGTTTTCGCGGACAAAGGGACTTAAATTCTTTGACAAAGTTAGACCAAGAGCGGTCATTAGTAGCCCATTCATCAAGCCATGATTTAGCATCACCTTTCAAACAATTCGCGACGCAAGATAAACACTCTAAGTCATTCCAACGGTTAGCTAATTTAGCGCGCTCCAACTCTTCACACCACACCTCAAAGTTATTACAAGCTGGATCGAAGTTTGACACATAATAATTCTGTGGTTTAGCTGGATTTATTGCCATAAAGGCATCTGCAAGAGCTTATGTGACTGACGGTGGGTCATTATTCGGTTGAAGTGTACTGGAACGGTTAGGTGGAAATGGATTTTGCGATATACTCGAATTATTTTTTTCAATTGCATTTAATCGCGCTATTATTGAACCTAACGTTTGCTTCATCGAGTCATCGCGAGCGCGAGAACAGGACCGATTGCGATGTGATCGCAAGCGAGACCTATCATGGAGACCCGACCGCGATCGAGGCTTATGGTTGCGTCGGCGCGATTTGCTTCGAGTACGCCTCGCCCTGCCGCGTGGCGATCTTTCATGCGAATGAGTCGAGCGTGGCATGATTTCAAATAAAACGGCGTTTGCTTGAGTGTAGGTAGGTAAACAAAACAAAAACTGATCTATCCTTTTAGAAGCCAAATTAATGTGAGCACAGGTGAATCCCACTTCTGATTTTAGGAATCAGAAGCGGATTTTATTAAAAAAAAAAAAGTATAATTAACTGAATACATTTATTTCACAATGATTTAATCAAACTTAACTTAAAATTATAATCAAGCATTTTCTATAGTTAGACATTTTACAGTAAGTATTTGAATGAATCCATTAAATGTGAAATTTTGTATATTGCAATTCTAGAGTAACTAGGCATAGACTATTTATGTTATTATTTAAGTACTAGGTAATAGGTCAGGCATTTCTTTCAATACAATGACACCCACACCAATTAGAACCTACGAGTATCACGTGGGATTCAAAAATCGAAGGGTGGAGCTTACAAAGAGGTGAAGTTATTGTAAATGCGAAATGACTTAATATCTAAATACCTGAAATCTTATATTTTTTATAAGTTAGGGTGGACAAGATCGTAAAACGAATTTCTCCTTCCAAGCTTCTAAAGCTTTACCCAATCAAGCGATAGAGGATCACATCTTAATGATTAAATCCTGATAATCGTATCTGTTTTTATAGTATTTGTGCTTTTTATTTTAATTTCTAATGATTATAAGTAAATGTTTATTTTGATACTGGTTGTGTAAGATTTAGCAGCCTGTTTACTGCTGGACTAAGCGCCTGTACTGTTTTTATCTCGGCATCCGCAAAATACCAGTGACCCTAATACTGAGCGGATACCATTTTTTTACCTACCTCTTTTTTAAGTTAGTTTTAAGCTGTTTTTTTTATAATTAAGTGTTGTTTTGTTATTTGTCAGCTTTTTGTTTTTGTTACTTTTACCAAATAAAGATTTATTCTATCCTATTCTATTATATAATTTATAAGTGTGTGAATTTGAAAAGGCGTTATTTTTATCCACCTATTACTTTACTACCCATCGCGGTAAACATATCACAAACTGTCAGGTAGATTTATTCTGTAAATAAGCCTTTTGTTTTGAATGCGACTCAAACAAAAAACAAATGGGCTTAGAGGTCGCGTCGTAATTTCTAAAATTGAGTTTGGCTGAGAGTGGAAGAGTTTTATCCGTCCAACATACTCGTACCTCAGTGCTCCAAAACCAAAACTATACGATCAGCGTGTGTTACCAGTGATTACTTACGGAGCTAAAACGTGGTCTCTGACTATGGGCCACAAGAATGCTTAAACTGAACGAGCTATAGAGAGGGCCATGCACGGTGTTTCGCTACCAGTACGTCTACCACGAGTTGCCACTTCAAATTTACGTTATCGTTCGCGTAAAAAAATGTATTGAGATTTGACATGACATGACATTACAATGTCAAATCCTAATACATTGTTATAAGCGAACGATAACGTAAATTTAAAGTGGCAACTTGTGGTGAACCTACTGGTCGAATCACATATTATTACTGCTCCATAGAACTCACCTGCGGTAAGGCCAGCCAAATGAGAAAGAATATAAACAATCTGACCGTTACTTACATTTGATCTCGAACGCAATCATTTCGTCTGTTGGTAAATGGCGGCTGTAATTACAGGGGACATTAACAGTCGTTTTGTCATAAGACTTATGAAATCTGCTCAGTTTACTGTACCATAATATATTATGACCGTACTATGAACGTGTAAGGCAAGCAAATATAGGGTAACTTAGCCGGTTTTCGGCTATTTAGGCAAAGGCCCGACTTCATTATGATTTATTTACGTGATAGATATGTCGTAGTTCAAATTATAAATTAGTTTGATACCGTTAGATAACGTAGAATTTTTGGCGTCAGTCTCTGTACTTGGCATTGTCACGCAAATTTTTTAAAAAAACAAGGAATCTGAAAGTAGCCAATTAACCCCTTTTCGGCCAGTAACTTTAGTTATCGGCCGTTAAAATCACTAGTTTTCGGCCACTACGTGGTAATTCGAAAAATAACTTTTATGGGCTTTAAAATAGGTCTCATTCTTTAACGAAAAACTAAAGAGTTAAAATCAACAACTTTAATCATAATTTAAACATTTTGGCAACATTTGGGAACTTTATGTTTTGTGAATACTCATTAAGAAGTTTTCTCTTATCAATAATTGTATTTCAGCCTTTAAAGAAAAGAATACTACATACCTTATCAACGTTAAAATTTATATTTTTTTAATCATATTAATTGCTGAGATCTCAATTCACTTCTTAAATAGAATTTCTTATCCATAATTCTCGTAATTTCTATTAAAGATTTCAAAGAAAACGTAAAGTTTACTTCTATTTCAAATAATAATACCTAGTAATATCTTATGACAATAGTAACGTCTTTGTCAGCAGTCTCAAAAAAAAAACAGAAGTCATTCGTAGACAAAAACATTAAAAATCTTAATCATATAGAATTAGTATAAAAACACTAAAATATAGTTAAGTCGTCTTCTTCAAAATGATTGTCTTCATCGGTCTCTCCTCTGCTCTTTCCAGCAGTCTCTTCTAAGTCACATAACAGTATATTTTCTTCTTCTTCCTCGGACAATTGTCCCAAGGTTTCTATGTCTTTTCTGTTGTTAATCTTCCTTTCATTTATTTTCACTAGTCTTTTTTCCAATCAAAAGATCATTTTCTGTAATCTTTTTTTCAATGGCCTTTCTTATGTATTCATGTTTAATTTCTTCTTTAATATCTTCTCTTATTTCTGCAACAGTTTCTTCCAAAGTTGCTTTGTCTGATTCCTCTCCATTATAATTTACCTTGTCCTGAAAATACAAACATTCATGTTTATATCATAAATCATTTTTATATCGTTCAGCACTTTAAATAATTAAATTTACCTTTTTTCCAACGACGGAATTCTTCTCTTTAGGAATATTTCTTGTAACTTTTTTGCCAGTATGTTTGGTTTCAACATTAATTCCTTTTTTTTGCATTTACATAAACCCTGTTCTTATTGCGTGTTATTTTAGTAGTCTTTAATATAAAATAATCGCTCATTTTTCTTCTATCAATCTTTTCATCAGTCATATTTTTAGAAATATTTAATTTTGTTTTGTTTTTAGTGTTTTCCTTATCTTCGATTAGTTCGCAGTTGGCATTTTTATCTTGTGTTCTATTTATTTTGACGATTTTCTTTTTTTTAGCTACCGGTTCCTTCTTTTTTTGTTCTCTTTTTAAATTTCGTTTCTTTTTTTCACTCTTTTTGTTATGTTTCTTCTTGTCTTTCATGTTGTGATAGTCCCGCCAATCTTTTGAAGATATGGCACTAGGAAACCTGTAAATATTTTTATTTTTGTTCGTTGTTTTAGAAGAATCAATTGGAATTTTTTGATGATTTTTAAATGGATCATGAATCTTTATCAAAATCTAAGTTTTCCGGATTTTCCATCGTCAATACATCGTTCAGGTTAAGTTTTTAAGATTGAGAATCAGATTTTTTGAAATTTACTTTTGGCCACCTCCTTACACCTGACCGAAAACTAAAACAAAATTGTCGAATTCTCGGCCGGCCGTTGAGTGTGGCTGAAAACTAAATTCAAATTATCTGATTCTCGGCCGTCTTGTAGAAAATGGCCGCGAATTCAAATAATATAAGTTTATTTTCGGCTGTCGTTCAACTTGCTTAACTTGGCGATAAACAAATGAAATAAATAATACAAAAGTGATTTTATCTACGCTTGATTACAATGATATGAAACAAGTAATCCAAATTGATTACACATAGTCATTATATCTTTATTTATTCCGTCCGAAAAACAGTTACCAGAGTTTTAGCTTTCGGCCACATAAAGTTGAATTAGGTCGAAAAATAGCTAATATTTATCTGGTTTCCGGCCGTCAAATTATAGATGTTTAAAAGCGATTTTGTGGGATATTTTATAATAAATATGTGGCCGTGTGCTAACCACAAGAACAAGTCGCTACCATAATCAGTATCTGATTATATTTTATGAACATAATTACGTCATTATTGCAATATATTGTAGATTAAGATTGCAACTGATCCATTAGTTACCGGCCGGCCGGCCGAAAAACAAATGGCCTCCACAAAATGCACTCAGTTCCCCAGCCATCAATTTTGAATACCTAACTGCGAATATTTTAAATGTTTTAACCAAAATAACGTTTCCTAAACTAATTTAGCACATCCAGTAATAAAGTGTATGCGCAACAAACTATAAACAGCATTGTATCTTACCTTGCAAAAAACTCACACGTACTATTTTTTTTGTATTTTTTGCGACACACCTACGCTGGTCAAAGTTCAGACGCTCACTGACGCGACAATTCAATTCAACCGTTATTAATCTGACAATTTGAATACGCATAAAAATCATTGAAAAAATTAAGGAGACATTGGATTTTTTATGAGTAGAGTAAAGTTTTCTTGTTATAGGGTTTTGTTTCCGCATCGGCCGAAAACCAAAGGTGGCCGGCAAACCAGCTAAACCACCCTACATACTTTGAATTTAAATTTATGAGACTATGCACGGTCAAGGTATGATACGCTCTAGTGGGCAAAGTAGAGCGTTCGTGTTGCTTTCTGATCCTGATACGTTCATAGCACAGTCATGGTATGGTACGGATAGTGGGCAGACTCCTTTAATCAGACTATTCTGACGAAAAGATTGAATTTTGTACTTCAATAACTTCTTCAAATTAAAATGTTTTGAATCTTTTAAATCTCTCGCTGGCCTTACTATACCTACAATACAAAAGGGATGTGTAAAATTCTACGATTTCAGTATTTTACATTGAGATTTGTTAGGCAGTCAGTTAAACTCATGGTACAGAACCTAAGCGCTCTCGATAAACACTAAGTGCCACTCTATTTAAAATTTCATTGAAATTGTCACAAAAACCTCTGTAACTCGGTTCATTAGCTGCACAAATCTGTCAAACAGATCGGTCTTCATAAAAGGAACCCCATGATACTGAACTTCATAGCCTTGTATGAGCTTTGGACTTGAAACCGTTTTCACGGCTAATTGGCTTATACGTAAGCGGATCAAAAGTTGCCGATTTTTCATGATAACGACATGGGGTTTGATTGGAACGACAACCCTTTGTTACTGGATGAGGTCTGACAGACCCAAAAGATATGAAAAAAATCTGGGCAATTTACAGAAATCAGAAATATATTTTGGATACTTTTCACTAAGCTTTTGTCCCTAAACTAAGCACAGCTTGTACTATGGGCATAAGACATACTCATATTTTTCTTTATATTCAATAAAACTACTTAATTGAATAATAACAAGTAAATAATATAAATCATAACAAAAGAAACAAGTCCAAAATATGTTTGTAACGTCAATGTTTTGTCCTGGTTGGGAATGGAATTCACTTCCGTCGGCACTTATAGGCAGGTCTTGCTGAACCTAAAATCATTGCGCCAGCGGGCCAGTAAAAATATACAAAAATGATGTGAAACTACGACCTACTTTTGAAAGAAATAAATAATATTTATTTGCCTCACGCGAAGTGATTTCTATTCTCATTTAGATATACAAATGTATTTTTTGTCGCAAATCAGCATATAACTAATTTATTCGGTCGAAATCTGACAATGGAAAGTTTTCCTGACACTAATGGAAAAAATATTAATTCTCACACAATTGTGAGGCTTGTTCAAGCTACCTGTCCATTGCCGCGGAGCGAGGCAGCGGAACAGAGTTATGGCAACTTTAGCCTTAGGCCTCTTCCTCACCGGATCCGTGCGTTTTCGTTTGGGCACCGCCTTTGCACCTGAGGTAGAGGCCTTCCTAAGAATGACAACGTCATGATCTGCGACAAACTGTTAACGACTAAAAGTGGGCTAGACGTCAATCTATGTACACTTTTTCAGTACAACAATACAATACACTCCTACACTTTTCACTTAAACTTGTCAGAAAGATAAAAAAAAACTAACTTCAAAAAAAATTAGTACAAAACCAAACACTGAAAAGTAAAGCAATAATTGCGTATTCTTCTAAAACTTATACGATAATATAATGTAGGTACAATTATTGTTATTGTTGGAGTCGGTGTCAGCCAAGGAAACACTACAATATACCTAGCAATATACCTATTTTTTACATCTCACGTTTAAGTCTGTACAATTGTTAGTTACAACCACATTGGCTAACACCAACTCCAACAATAACAATAATTGTACCTACATTATATTATCATCGTATAAGTTTTAGAAGATTACGCAATTATTTCTTTGTTTTGGAATAGCTTATTTTTAAGAAGTTGGTTTTTTTTTTGTTAAAATTTTTGTTTACTTCTTGATTTCCAGGGAATAGTTCTTGTTTATTTTATACATCGAAAAAGTATCGTTCATTTGCTCCTAAGAATTGAAGAGTTCCGTTACTTTGTCATGGATACCATAATCAGAACCTAACCACACTCTCATCAAACTACCCTTGAAGTAAATCCTTTCCAATAAAAAAATAAGCATCGAAATCGGTTGGCGTGATATTGAGTTATTCGTCCATTTGTAGCACATATAGTTTATCTACATTCAAGACTTATATGATTTTATCATAGATGCCACTGTTAGAACTAGACCAAACTAAAACGGGACCACACGGGCAGCATCAGCTTTCAAATAAAAAAGAAATATCAAAATCGGTTGGCGTAATATTGAGTTATTCGTTTATTTGTCGCGCATTTTGTTAATCTAGATTTAAGCATTATATGGTTTTCTCATAGGTGCCACTGTCAAAACTAGGCCAAATAAAAATGGGACCACACGGATAGCACCAGCTTTCAAATAAAAAAAGAATGATCAAAATCGATTCACCCAGTCGAAAGTTTCTTAACTTACCTCATGGTAACAAACATAAAAAAAACATACAGACGAATTGAAAAACTCCTCCTTTTTTTAAGTCGGTTGAAAAAGGCAGGATGTTGCTGTCAATGTAGCCGAGAGCAACACGCCAATGCCATTAGCACTCGTCTAATCGAAATGACGTTGTTAGTTCCATACATTTTTAAATTTGAAATGTCGAAGCAAAAGTAGCGTGTCAGCTCTTGGCTAGCCAGCGCCCTAGGATAATCATTGTTGTTGGGCCTCTAATATATCGCATTCCTCCTTCGCACCGCGTCAGTAGACAGGCAGCCTAACTGTCTATATATTCGTAAAAGTTAAAGTGTAGTGAACAGTACGACTGAATTTACTACGAACTTTAAAAGAACGAGCTATGATTACTACAAAGAAAATATTGAAAGTGATGTTCATAAGACCATATCTGTCAGCAAGCATGCTTTTGCATGCTTGCTGACGCATGCTTGCTCTTAAGTTTCAAGAAAATGATTCGGATGAATGAATACAATTCAGAAAGGAATACTTTTTTTAATGCAATGTTTAGTTTTTTGTGTCAAAAGGACTACTATTATGTGTGATGTTGGTTTGAAAGTCTATCGCATTCTAATAAATACATGAATGTATTGTGTTCTATATTTTGGTAGCTGATCGAATCAGATATCAGGTACCTACCGTCGAAGAACAAAAATGGCCACAGTGAATTAGCCCAAACCAATCAGGTTGAACTGGTAATCTTCTTCTTCTTGCCGTGTGACAGCAACATTATACGAGTGGTGATCCAAAAGTAATGATAATCAGTTATTTCTAGTGCACACAAAAATACAAAAAAAATATCAGTCACTTGCTCAGTTACCGTAAAACGGGGGGTAAAGGAATGGCGAGGGCAATAGGAACGCAAACCACTTTTTGTTGTTGGTGTTTTCACAGCTGTAGCTAAACGATTCTACCAAGGCATGTTTTCTACCATTATAGTAGACTATATTTTTGACCATTTTCTGGCAACACTTTGTATCCAAAACTTCAAAATATTAAAAAAATAACACTGTTAAAGTGAAGTCCTCAAACCGCACAATTTTTGGTTCCGAAAACTTTGTTTTAGTGTTAGTTTGAACAAAATATAGCTGGTGGACTTGATTTAGAGTTATTTATCATTCATTACCGGACTTTAAAACATATAAGGTAAGTACACATACTGCTTAAAAACCGATATTTAAAGATTTGCTTAAAAACCTATGTATTTTCTTATTTTTGAGTTGAATAGGAACATGTAAGGGGTGTAAAGGAGTCGCTAAGGGGGATAATCGGAACGGAATAGGGGTTTTTTGGAACAGGAAAGAGGTGAATAAAAACTAGTAAGGGGAGAATAGGATTTCGCTTATAAGGTTAGCACGAACAATTTGGCTGGTTCTCGGTCGTTTAAATTTGTGTTTAATGATTAGGTACTTATTAACATTTTAAATAATAATATGCATTTGTATTTTATTAATTTACTTACTTATAGTCGAAAATTCATAATTTTCATAAATGAAATATAATAGTATAATACTTGATTATTGATAATATCATAGCTACATCAGTTTTTGAATATTTTTACAGGATTTCATCATGCCAAGAAAGTATAAATCTAAGCCAGGTGGCAAAACATACAAGAAATATAATAAGCTTCTAATTCAACAAGCTCTTGCAGAGCTTGATAATCCAGCAGCAACTTTTATATCAATATCAAAAAAATATAAAATTTCCAAAACAGTTATATTTCGTCACAAACACAGTCATGTCAAACCTCAAGGTGGTCAAGCTGCTCTTTCTAATGAAATAGAGGAATACATAGTCCAGAATTTGAATATTTGTGTGGATTGGGGCTACCCTTTAGAGTCAAATGATCTTCGATATATTGTTAAAATGTATCTGGATACCCAAGATCTCATAATTAGTAAATAGATCTCATACACTTGGTGCCTGCAGCCAATTGCTGCAAGGTACAATAATGTTTACTTTTTGTTTTCATAGTGGTTTATTAGACTATCTATTTTTTGTTAAGTTTTTTTTTCTTTCCGATCTCAAATTGTATAAAATTTAATTTTGTTTAGATTTATAATTTTTGTTTTTTTTCACTAGAATAAAAACACAAAATTCTAAGAGCTTTTTTACTCAAAAAACCTAATCAATATAATCACAAATAGGTAGTAGGTACCTTACTATCATACCCCATCTATTTGTGCCAACCCTTGCCATTTTTCCGATTCTCCCCGGTCTCATTCCCATTGACCCCAACTGCGGGGAGAATAGGAATTCATCACATTTTAAGATTTTTCTTTAAAACTATTGCATAAATGTAATAAAAGCCTACTGGAATTTATAATTTTAGTCACCGGAAACTTATTAATGATTAGTGGTTTGCAATTAGAATAAAAACCAAAGAGAAAATCGGCTTGGAAGTTCGAAATTGTTCCTATTCCCCCCGTTTTTACCTACTAGTTCAGGAAAAAAAATCATTTAAATAGGCCACGATTCCCGGCTACATTCATTTGAATACGAACGTAGAGCTACATTCATTTGAATACGAACTGTCAAGGAGTGAACATCAAAGTGGAGAAACACGAAATCAGAGCTGTCATTGAATACCTCTGCTTGTAAAAAATGTCTACCAAAGACATACACAGCGACTTGGTGGAAACATTAGGGGACTCTTCTCCTCCATATTCCACAGTTGCACGCTGGGCTAAGGAGTTTAAGCTGGGTAGAACATCGACGGAAGACGAACACCGCGAAGGACGCCCATCGACGTCCCTCACTGAATAAAATGTGAAAAAAGTTGAAGAAGTTGTATTGGAAGATCGAAGAGTGACTATCAGGCATGTAGCTGAGGTCACAGGGATCTCATATGGCAGCATTCAAAGAATCCTTGCGAACGAATTGCATATGAGAAAGGTCTCCGCGCGTTAGGTACCGAAAATGTTAACCGACGAGCAAAAGAAAAAACGAGTTGACTTGTCAAGAGCAAATCTCGAACAGTTCCAGGCAGACAAGGATAATTTTTTGTCACGTTTTGTGACCATGGACAAAACCTGGATCCACCATTTTGATCCTGAAACATAACAACAATCGATGACATGGAAACGATCCGATGAACCGACGCCGAAGAAATTCAAAGTGTCAAGCTCAGCAGGGAAGGTTATAGCGTCTGTTTTTTGGGATGCTGAAGGAATAATCATGGTGGACTACTTGGAAAAGGGGGCCACTATTACAGACTCCTACTATGCAGAACAAATAAGAAGATTGCGGGAGGCTATTAAGGAGAAAAGGCCAGGCAAACTGCGGGCTGGAGTGCTGTTCCATCAAGACAACGCACCGGTTCGCAAAGCTGCAATTGCCATGGCTGCCATTCAGGAAGCGGGCTTTGAGCTGGTGGAACAACCCCCCTATTCACCAGATCTACCCCCCAGTGACTTCTATCTCTTTCCACGACTCAAGGAACACCTTCGAGGAAAGAAATTTGACGATGATAGCGACGTGATGGCCGCGGTTGAGGACTTTTTTGAGAGTCAAGATAAAGATTTTTTTTCTAAGGGAATTTTAGGTTTAGAAAAGAGATGGACTAAATGTATAGACTTGCTAGGAGACTATGTTGAGAAATAAATTTATTTTTTTATTATATTCATTGTGTTTATTATTAATTATCATTACTTTTGGATCACCCTCTTAGGTTGCACGTCCACGTCAGACTTTTTGTGGGACCGATAATCGGGCCGATTTCATATTTCACTTTATTTCTGACCTACTTTTTGTATGACGTGTGCGTTGCTCCATTGCTATCAATACGTTCTATTTTTCTCCTACAAAAAATCGGTCACCGATTATCGGACGTGGGCGAGCAGCCTTATCCGCACTCAATCAGCTATCCGATTATATTTCACACACACTATCACATTTTTCAGAATAGCCCTGTTGGTGGTCGATGAAGCAAAAGAGGTGAACCAGAACGACATGCTAAAGTCACAGAATATCGGCTTCTTATATAAAACGTCAGTGTCAAGTAAGCATGCGGACCGCCTCATGGTAAATGGTTGCCGCAGTCTATAGACAAGAGCAAGAATAGAGGTTTTACTCGACCCAGTACAGTCACACTGTTGCAATGTTTTTTTTTTTTTTTTTTAATTTATTAAATTTAAATATATATAATGTTGTATGCCAGCAGGAATATAACGCCGACTAAGGCTTATTTCAAGTTTTTCGTAAGCTGAGCACACTTGCGTTTTAAATCGGCTCGGGACTGGGTGTGCTGAGAGAAGTCCTGACCTAATTCCTGTCTGTACCTCGTACAACAAGGAAACCATAATTCGAGACCATGACACGTAATCTGACGCATATTTAAAAAAAATGCAAGTAAACACTTACTATTCTGGCATATTTAGAAAGACACTTGAGGTAATCCTAAGAAGTGGCTTTGAAAATATGCCAGTGATGACACTCAAATATTTAAAATACATTTTCCCGACCCAATCCACTGAAAATAATTCCTGCATCCGTTATGCAGGGTTACAAGGCTAAAATACTTTAAATAGACTACTAACGAGCGCAACCTTCTGCACACGCTGGTTCTAAAACCCGCGTCAGAAAGCGGATCACACAGGGAACTTCTAATTGACAGTGACCTCGACTGGAAGTCACGTGGGAGCGCTAGTTTATCACTAGGCGTCGACTCCACGAGCGAGTGTATGGCCACTGATTACTTAATAGTTGCTACGTAACAGATTAATCACAGCCATGGAAGAATGACAATTTCCTTAATCCTAAATGCGTTCTGTCATGTGACAAACATATATTGCCACCGCCACCTCTTTCGATATAGATGTCAGTAGTCAGTACTTATAACACGTCATCGCGTCAGATCAACCTCAAAATTCGCGTGCAAATGCTCAACGCGGCTGTTAAAAACCAACTGCCAAGTGAGTCATGGAATACCCGGCAACTGGAAGGTAATTATCGTGCGCAAGTACAAGCAGTGACAGAGGTCTGATATGGCGGTGATCTTGTCTTCGTGCTAAGTATTTTTATACACCATGGTGAAGGGCTTCCACCCCCATATTTTTGACTTCCCAGGAGTCCGCACTCAACGGTTTGCTGCGTCCTTTCTGGTCCGCACCGCTAGGCAGTGGAACCCGCTATCTGTGTCTGTGCTTTCGGATACTTGCAACCTTGGTGTATTCAAGACTATAGTGAATAGGCATTTTCTGGGTAAGCGTGTACCACCACTAGCCTCGTCATCGCTTACCACCAGGCGCGACTAAGGCGAAACGCTAACCCATTTCTCTCATATAACGTGTCTCCACGCGATGTTACCGCAGTGATACCAGGAGTGGCTGCAAGCAAACCGTCAACCTTTCGCTGCGGGCCCGTCGTTACATGAAGAGTCCTTGTAACGCGCTTGCAACGCGACGACAGTCCCAAAAGTATCTTGAGTGGGTTGTTATATTGGACACGTAGTTTACTGTATGCCCGCTACGTATAGCTAGCCCAAATGCTGCACGTGTAGAAAGATTGGCAGTAGTCTTTAAAAAGTTAGATATTTACTGCATTCATACTCGTACATCGAGCAAACCTTCGGGCCAGCATATTACATCCGACTTATTACATTTGATGACCGACTTGGTGTAATGGTTAAGAAGTTGGCTACTACACCAGAGGTCGCGGGTTCGATCCCCGCACAGTACAAACATTTGTGTGCATGAACATGTCTGTTTGTACTGGTCTGGGTGTCTCCTATGTATAATAAGTATGTATTTACAAAAGAAAATGTATTTAAGTATGTTTATCCGTTGTCTAGTATCCCATAACACAAGCTTTAATTAGCTTACTTTGGGGCTAGATGGCGCTGTGTGGAATAATGTCCAGGGATATTTATTTATTATTTATTTATTTATTATTTACATCGCACTTCCTTTCGACATCACAATTTTCCCTGAGATCGTCAGTGACCCTATTTCGAAGGCTTTCATCATTGAAAACCGTTGTTAAGTCGACGCCTGTTAACTGCAGCGATCAGGTCATCGCTGCAGTTAATAGGCGTTGACTTAACCACGACCCTTGCCAAGTGCGGGGTCGATAACAAAACCCGGGCGATGTCGACTGAGAATGTGATGTGATCACGTTATATATTCAAAACCACTCTTAGATACCGTGTGGAAGCGGCCTTATGGAAATCATTCTAAAAATAAACTCTACTTATCGTAGAATCTAAAAAAATCTCACCTATTTTAAATTGCTTTAACCTTTGGCAACACCTACAAGCTTAGAATAATAACGTATAGAAGGATCGTCTTCATACAACCGCCCCGTCAGAAATGAAGCACTAATCCAATCCACACATGCGTGACTATTACTTTGCTTACGTGCGGCGCGCGTTGACATTGAACATTGCAGAGCTGTAATGAACACAGCAAAGCGGTCCGTTTGGAGCCATTAATGGCTCCAATTAAGGTGCATCAAAATGAGTGCGCGGACTTGGTTTCTATATGTAATTATTCTAAGCCTACGAGCTTAAATGTAACGCAATCAACACCCGTTCAGTGCTTGAAAACGTTTCTATTTATACCCTTTTTTCATAATATTGGTTGTGTAAAAAACAACAAATCTATGTATGACTGTTGTGATAGGTTTTATCTGGATTCTACCACCCGGGAAGTGGGCGTTGTACCATAGCAGTTAGTAGAAACTAGTAACTACGCCATTAAAAATTAACTCAAACCAAAGTGAGGATTAACTAATTGAAAAGTAGCAAACTGTCGCTAAATAAAATAAAACAAGAAAAACTACAGTCAGGACTTAGCAAAGGCTTGGGATAGTCAATTTACGGAACTAATCTAACCGAGGAGCGAAGTGAACGCTGTTTATTTAAGGAGGTCTGCTACTCTGCAGAAGGGGCTCTATCGCGATGTCTTAGCACATGATGAGAATGTTTGGAATACAGACAAAGCTTCATACAAATGGCTGTTACGGTTACTACGCGTGTGAGCGTAAGCCCTGAGGGCTGGGTGCGAGTTGCGGTGCGAGAAGTGAATGACTTCACCATCTTGTTTTGTCGCGAATTTGTCAGCGCCATCTAGCGGCCTTAATGTTGAACTTGCACTCTGGGTTGATCACTGGCCGAGCCGTTATAATCCGGTTTCTCTACGCCAACGCGCCATTTTTCATGAGCGCACGTGCAGTAGTGCCAACTGTCACGGCGCGGTAGTTTGATCTTTGTCTCTGCTCTAAAAAAGCAATTTTATTACTTTTTTCTACAAATTCAAAATGCCGTTACAGTAGTCACAAAATCAGTCAATAAACTGTGGAATAAAAGTGAACCACGCAAATGAAGACGTGGCGTTAAAGTTAATGTTGCTGTGGCTGATGACACGCCTTTACGTCTATTGCAGACAATTAATACAGTATTTTTGACACATTTCCATAAGTGGCTGTGCAGAGCAATAAGGGAGCGGCACAGCCTTCCACATATACGTCATTAGTGGTTCGTACTGGGAGAGCTGGTGGTGGTTTGATCGCTTAGTCATTTTTTCGCTCAAGACAGAAAACCAGGCGGTGTCATGCACTGTTGCTATGAGTGGTACTTAACTAATAGCTGTGGGTTAGGTCTGAAATACACATGCCTGTAGCGGTCGTGCCAGCAGCAGGTATGCAGGCAATCTGCAGGATTTTGACAAGTAGAATTTTACACCTTTTGATTGGCTTTTGCTGTGACGTGCCTGCTACTTTTTTTTACTTGACGACCGACTTGGTGTAATGGTTAAGAAGTTGGCTACTACACCAGAGGTCGCGGGTTCGATCCCCGCACAGTACAAACATTTGTGTGCATGAACATGTCTGTTTGTACTGGTCTGGGTGTCTCCTATGTATAATAAGTATGTATTTACAAAAAGAAAATGTATTTAAGTATGTTTATCCGTTGTCTAGTATCCCATAACACAAGCTTTAATTAGCTTACTTTGGGGCTAGATGGCGCTGTGTGGAATAATATCCAGGGATATTTATTTATTTATTATTTATTCTACTGGCATTTTTCAGGCTAACACCAGGGGCCTTATCACAATCTCTTATAATTTCTTAAGTTCATTCCTTAAACTGACCGGAGCGAGCAATTTCGTGATATGGTTTTTCATTTCCAGCCATTCAGCGGTTACTTAGCACTAAGCCACTTCCAGGCCGGATATTTACCGACAAAAGTGATCGCTTCCCACAGACCGGTCGTGTTTTGATGCACCGCCCGACGGAAAAAAATGTGGCTATTGTTTTCTATTGTGTCTAGCACATACGACAGACTAAGGAGAAAATTAACTTGACTCGATAAGGGATTGTAGTCAAGCCCCAGGAACCCTTACGGCCTTGCAACTACCATGGTAATCTAAATAAATAAATAAATATCTGGGACAATTCCCACCAAGATCATCTGACCCCAAACTAAGCAGAACTTGTAATATGGGCGTCAGAGACTGATAAACATACTTAAATATTTCTAAATACATACTTAAATAGATAATAACACCCAGACACACAACAAATACAAATGTTCGTCACACAAATATTTATCATGGGGCGAACCCACGACCTCCGGCGCTAAAGGCAGGATCGCTGCCATTGCGCCACCAGGCCAGTTTGCTCATATTGTTTGTTTGTTTTCTCTGGAATTACTTTAGGTAACCCAATTTTGACGACACGATTGGCGTAATGCGCTGTAGCACGGTTTCTGGCCTTGATTTCCGTAGTGTCCCGGGTTCCATATCCGGTCAGGTCAATTCAGGAAATGATCCTTTCTAAATTGGCTTGGGTCTGGGTGTGCTGGCTTAATTCCTTGTCTGATACCTCGTAACACAGGGATATTTATCCCTACTTCGAGACCATGACAAGTGGTGTTTTGTCTGGCGCATATTTTACATTATTTTTTTCAGTTAATAATTAAAAAGCTTGCAAAAAATCTCCGCGTAAACCAACCTAAATAACATTTTAAACTTTCTTGTTGCATTTTAACTAATCTAATAAAAACGGGTTTTAGCAACGAAACATAACTACGGTTAATTGTTTTACTTAATTTCGACGTTTCGGCGACAATTGCATGTCACCGTGGTCACGAGCGGACTCACATGAACTAGTTTGAAATTTAAAATTTAAAACTTGAAAATCAGATGCTTAACTGCCACTCGTCCTATAGGAACTTGATGCACTGTAGTTTGTTAATATTTATTCAGCCATACTGAAAGTTTTAAAAGCTTTTCTTTGGCGGAAAATCGTTATTTTAGTTGCAGAGTAAGATAACCGTGAATTAAATATAGAATGTGCTTCTTGAATGTGATTTGCATTTATTTTAGTTTGAACTTAGTCTTATTTAAAACGTGTCTTCATGATTAAAACTCTGAAGAGTCGAGATTTAGTTAAAAGTAGGATAGGATATGAATGCTTAAAATGTTTATATTCGTTAAGGATAATTATAAGGTACGGTGCTGCGGGTAGAAGTTTGCTTCAAACACAATTTAATATTTAAAGTTTACTTTTAATAGCATTTCAGTTTGGTTTTTAAAAACTTTTCATTACAAGGAGTCTGAAATAGTCCAATCTAAATGTAATTCCACCAGAAGCAAGTACAAAAGATTTAACGCAGAAAAACTTCTACGTCAGCATTTTTTCATCAAATGTACTCCTTAACGCCTATGTTTATTTATAGATATATTATTTGTGCTCAAAAGTCAAAAGTTTACAAGCGAAATTTCATCCTTTGTCAGTAGCCCAAGTTTTTACGGGAAAATTTTGATTGTAATATTAGTAAGATTTTCTTGGATAAAGCTCTGTAAATATGATTTCAGCTTGAACTAAAAACTAGGAAATAACCTTTTTTTAGAATCGCTAAGCAAACATCCAAAGATTACAGTCAGATTAATAAACAATGGCCACTTTTATTAAATTTAGATTAGATTAAATAAAATCATAACTATACGCAAGCTTCCCTTTATTGATGCTCACGAGCAACTCTAGCCAAGAGCAACCCGCTACTTTCGATTCGACAAGTCAATTTGAAAAATGTACGGAAATGACATTTGATGTCAGTTTCGTACATTTTTTAATTTGTCATGTTGAAACGTAGTGGTGATTTCTATGCTCTTTGGTAGCCTGGTATACGGTCGCTTTGGCACGCGTTTGTATGCGTTAACCAAACTCGGGCTTATTGCGGCGTGTTCGCTCGAGCCGGCAGTGGTGAGTGAGTATCTTTATGGATTATATGAGCTTATAAGCTCGTTATCGCGAATCTCGAGAGCTTGAGATACGCGTGTGATAAAAGGCGCGCCTGTACGACACGTGCCTACATGCGGTTACAAAAACGATTATGCACGCGTATAAGAACGCTAGTTTGAAACCACGTTTAGAGATTTTTTTCTTTTACAAAAACAGTTTAACCTTGGCCGTTGCTATTCTTTGCCTATGATTTTCTGAGTGAAACTGTCATTTCCTCAACTAAGTTTGGCAACTTCAAATATATATAGACGAAAACCAGCAAACGCCTTTACTGCCTCAAAAGTTTTACCAAAGTTATTTCTTTTAATCCACATAACTAAGCAATTCTCCTCTTTAGTTGTGTGGAAATGGTGTAACATTACAATGACGGCACTGGACGACTTGCCAAACGTAGACTCGCTGTTGGGGATAGACCTAAAGACCGGGTCCATGATCATCGCTGCTATCGGTATCGTAAGTACGACTTAAATTTAGAGCTTCAATGACATGAATATGATTTCGATATTATTATTGGCCATAACCTGGAACAACTGAAAGTCACAGGCAAGGTTGATGGCAGGCGCCTAAAAGGCCGTAGCCCACTGAGACGTTCCGACTAGATTCGGTCCTTGCTGGACATGAGACTCCATGATGCGCTCCATAATGTTAAGGATAGGCACAGATGGCAGGACATAGTCAGGCACAAGCTGACACAACGGGGGGATCATGACCCTCAGTAATGAGGAATACGACGCAAGGGGGAGGATGACATGAATAAATAGACGGAATAAAGACAAAATCAAAACAACCGCGCTGTGTGTGACAAGTACACTACTTCGCGTCAGGACTGCCGACCTCGTCGCGTGGCATCTACGTAGAGAGAAACTGTTTTTTTTTTATTCACTAAATAAAAAGTAGTATTCACATAGTGATAGTTTCAAAACAACATGACATTCATACCGGCTGCGCTGGTGCTCAAGCAGTGTACCTGAAACAGTACGTCTACCACGAGCTGCCACTTTTAATTTTCATTATGAGTAGAACGATTCCGTGGCTTATTCAGAAGGTCAGCGGATCTTATCAAGTAAATCTTGCCTTACTAGTAATAGCATGCAAACTAACATACTTAGTTAATATCTTCATGTGTTGTTTCGATAGCCTTTTTCTTTTTGATCGCAGTGTTTTCTAGATCACTACTTTATGTATTGCTTAACAGTGAGAACATTAAATACTAATGTACTATTTTAGTTAAATTGAGCAAATGTATTAGAAATAGCTATTTCTTTTCCTTAATAAAGAAAATAAATAAATAAATAATTTATCGTTCGCGTCAAAATTTACATGTACTGGGATTTGTCATGACATGACAATATCAAATCCCAACACAATTTCTTACACGAACGATAACGTAAACTTAAATTGGCAACTCGTGGTAGACGAACAGAAACATTGTTGCTCGTTTGCCTCTGTTCCGTTAGTTTAAAATAATCTAACTGCTATAAAAAATAGTACAGAGAGTCCTCCCTTCTCTCTCCCCCGATAATCTCTACGTAACGTGTCATCCTCTTATCCCCATTAGTGAGGGTTGGTAACGAGCCCTCAGCGATTAGCTGGCTAATAAGCATCTAATATTGCTTATGAAAGCGTAAAGGGAAACGAATAGTATCGATGTTTGGGTATCGAAAAGATATTTTAACTAAATTGTTTTAAGTAAATTTTTATTTTTTAGAATTAAACAATGCTCTGTTTTCTACACAAAGATAGAAACTAGAAAAATTTGACCTGGTCCTTGGACTCAGGTGGGATTCGAACCCGCGACCTTTCACAATCCGGGTGACTGCACTTCCAACTGAGCTACCGAGGCCGTTAACAGACCTGGCGAATTTATCTAGTGTATTTTTTTTTTAAATATTTCTTTCGGATGTTAAAGGCGCTTGCCTATCACATTGATGAAACAACGTTGGCTTACAACGTAAAATACATTAGATAAATTCGCCAGGTCTGTTAACGGCCTCGGTAGCTCAGTTGGAAGAGCAGTCACCCGGATTGTGAAAGGTCGCGGGTTTGAATCCCGCCTGAGTCCCAGGACCAGGTCGAATTTTTCTAGTTTCTATCTTTTTGTAAATTGTTTTATTTTTAGAGGACTCTACTTTTGGGGAAAATTTCCTAATTCAAAGTATTTTTGATAAAACTACTCTCGCATCCAAACTTATAAACTTGTACCGCGGGTGTCACTGTTTTATAAATTAACCCCTCACCTGATTTGTGACACGTAGTGACACAAAATTTGCAAGTCTTTTATTAAAAGGCAAAGGTGGCAAAAACATGATATCGGCTAAGTTTGAGTGATTTTTGTAAAAAAACATTTTGTATATTACGCCTGCATTAAAATTGATAAATTTTTATCGATATCGTGTCTAATAACAACTCTTAGGAAAGACTGAAATATTCTAGGTCACGTCAGAGTAAGGGTCTGCCAGATAAAGATAGACAAGGATTATAATACGTATTCCTTATTAATTGTACTTTATCTGTGGCTTACGGTGTTCCGAAATCCACTCAAGCTCGAAGTCAAGCGGCCTTTAAAATATAGCTGTATTTCTTATTTCTAAGTACCCTAACTACACGTCATCAATTTATAGTTAATAGCAAACAAATAAAGAATAGCAGTCGGACATAAGGTATAAAATAAAAGTGTTATTCGGTTTCATTATCATGGAAGTTTTCTAGTTCTCCTAAGGCGGTTAAATCTTCCTTGTTCCAGGTACATCCAATGGCTTATGGTTGCTCATTCTTCCTTCCGTTAAGTTATCTCCTGGTAACCATTTGGATCCTGGTGGCGCTTTTCTTCGCAGCAAGCGTTGTGTTGTTTTTTGGTCTTGTAAAGGTAAATATATTTACTTAAATGTTTTATTGCCGGTTATAACTTTTTTTGGGATATAATATTATAAATGCGAAAGTTTGTGAGGATGTATGTTTTTTACTTCACGCAAAAACTACTGAACCGATTTAAATGAAGCTTTACAGTAATACAGCTTATACATTAGAATATCACATAGGCCACAATTTTATGTAATTTAGCCATAATAGATAGCATAAAAGCTAGTAATATGGCTCGCGTGCGCCTAATCTGGTATCGGCCGAACTATGCTCGGCCGTCATCGGCCGATCATAGTTCAAATCAAAAGTGCAATCGTAAAAAATCGGCTTTGGTGTACTTTTACCGTTCATTTACATACGTTTGATTCGATCGGCCAATGACGACCTTTGACGGCCGAGCATAGTTCGGCCATTAACGTATTAGGTGTACCTACGCGAGCCGTTTACTGTACTAAGAAAACACAATTTTCAAATGGTAATGAACTAAAAAGGTACGTATAATATTGAAAGAAGGACAATGCTTTGAGCTCTATAAATCTCTGATTTATTCACTATCTGCTGCTCAGGACCAGGGGTTACGCCGACCATAGTCGCTAGTAAGTATCTCTATGATATTCCGAAACAGCGCTCCTAGTTAATAGTAATGGAACTAAATTGGCATACAAGTTGCTGTAGTTGGAAGTAAACTCATGAAAAGCTATGGAAAATGCTTATGCAGGGAGTTTGTTCCACTCTTTTACCGTTCTTATTTCAAACTAGCCTGTACTATTTTTTTTCACACGTTGGTTTTAACACATAACATACCTTATAGCTACTTATTTATATATATTTATTGTGTCCCGGATTTTTTATGTATCTACTAATTGCCTATATTTTTGGAGTACATTGTATGCATGCATAATCAACAGCGCACGCACAAAAAGATTTTCGATAGCGCTTTTTCTCGGATTTATAAGTGTTAATTGATCCGGCTAAAACTTATTATTTCAAAACAAATATATGCCTAGAGCAATCAAGGATAATGTAGTTTTTTAATAGTGCAATAATTATTGAAATCGGTTTGTTAGTTTCGGAGATTACCTACCTCAAACATACAAACTCACAAACGATCTGGCGAAACGGTTCGTGACTTCGTGCCAATGCATGATATCTAGGATATTCACACACGTGCCTCCTATAGAACACTGACAGACAAGCAAATTTTCAGCGTGGTGTATTAATATGATAAGCTAGTGATAACGTTGTACTTATCCTACCCTTTGAAATATAATAACCAAACTCCTCCTTGAAGCGTAAAATACATCAAAAGAACGGACGACTCATCAGTAGCTCAAAGTAGCAGTGGCCCAGTTGGTGGAAGATGCATGTTTGATTCATGACCAAGAGTCCAATATCTTGAAAACGGTTGATTAAGTTTTATAGTCAGAAGTGATAAAAACTACAACCCCCTTAAAGGATCTAGGTCGACTTAACCTGTATCCCTGTATTGAGCATGTATTTGAGAAAAAAAATATTCATAGCCAGCTATCGTTCCAATTTTTTTCACACTCAGCATAACCTGCTTTTAGGTTATTTTCTTCATTTTATCACCAAAATAGTAAACCTGTTAGCGACTGCAGCTCTTTTCGTTCTACCAGTATTCTCTATGCATAAGATTATAAAACGCCACGTGAATACCAGCTTTGCTTTTGATAGAAAAACTCAATGGGACATCCCGCACGTAAAGGTTTAATTAAAAGTTTAAGCATAAAAGTAGCTTCATCCTCGTTGGTATGATATTTTTAACGTCCAAATTATAGGAAGGTTTATAAATAACTTTTTAACGTCAGTTTATTGTTCATTATTAGAGCAGTTGTGATATCATGCCTTTTTTTCAGTGCGACACTTTTTACTAACTTTAGAACATAAAAACAATTTAAACTAAGAATGAAATGTAAATATTGCTCTTAAGAATTCATTTCAACAATAGAGATTTAAGTTGCGACATTGATTTTGAGGTCTAAGGCCTTGAATTTTGCGGGCAGCGGGGCGGCGGTGCGGGAGTACCACTCGTCGCCCTCTCCAGCCAGCTTGTGGGATTAGGGACCCACAGTAAGTGCGGTAGCCCCTGTAACGATGCCGTTTCCCTTCAGTCTCGTGGACGTTAGAACCTCCACGATCGCTGGAAACTTCAGGGTTTAACTGCTGGCCATTAAAAGTATTTTGTACTTGTTTTTCAAAATTTGATTCAATTCGATTTTTGTTTCGCATTGCATGCGCAGCTTTTTTGATTCAGTCTTACCAAAACCATCGTACTGAACAGTTTGCGAGCATTTTACCAGATTACCAGTTTGAGTATAACTTACGTGATGGTGTATTTTTAAATACTTTAAATAACCAATTATTGTAAACAGTTAAAACAGTTATAAGTAACAGGAACCCGTGTATCGGGGTAAGCATATCATACCTACTTACTTACCTATTACTATTAGATAATCTATTACCTAGGACTCTTTGTATTCATTTATTGTTATTTTGTTACAGTTCTTCTTTCCTACCTATAGTTTTACCCTAAATAATAAATAAGTCACTGGATTGGCTGATCTTTTATTAACTATTCCACAACTACATCTACTCCTAAATATTGTGTGACGAATCCCGGCGCTCCGGCTCCTGTATTGCTGGCCTGCAACGAGGATTTCGTTATACACCTAATGATATCTAATAGCTATATTATTTCAGGATAATGCCCTACTTTGCTCTATATGGATTTGGTACGCCTTGATCTTCGTGGTAGTTATGATGATGATGATGATCCTGCTTGCCCTGCTCTTCACGTCAAGGAAACAGCGCAACAGAGTGATCTTAGCTATACTTGGCATGCTTTGGTATATACGTGAGTGTGATTTTTTTAATGCTTATCTTAATGTTAAAAACTGATTCAAACCGAGGAACTCACGAAAACTATTATTTCCAAACAACAAAGTTTTTTTTTCAGTGACAGTATATTTCATCTTAGTGGTGAACAGCCATCGCAAGAATTTAAGTTCCATCAAGTTAGAAGAAACGTTATCAATACCCAGTGACATTTTAACATAATGAAGAATTCCAATACATCGTGATTTGTAACTGAACTAAATACCTAGTTTCATTCATCCTTTCTTACGAAAGTATCATAGTTCATCTATCGATCCAACAAATATGGTGTAGACTAATGGCAATGAGAGGGGTTTGAACATTTTCAAATAAACAAAATAGCAACTTGCCGCTATTTTGTTTATTTTTGGAAGATTCGACGCACGATGAAAGTGGAATTTATAGATAGAGGACACATAAACAAACAAAAAAAAATTATATACGAGTATGTGTCCTCTTTCCAAATATACCACTTTCATCGTGCGCGGAAACATCAAGAAAGAAACAAAATGGCTGCTGGGTAGCTAGCTATGCCACCAATGTTCAAACCACTTTCAATTTAAAAGTCTTATTTTTATCTTAAGTCAGTTAACCCTCAAAAGATCGGATAAAACTTTCTAAATTGGTTCTGAATAATTTTGACGAGTCTTCTAATAAAAAATATTAGTAACAGGGCCTCTTACCAACAAAAGTAGGATAAAAACCATTTACACTCGGCTAGCTTTTACGTCTGTTTTATATACAAAATAAAAAGCATTTTTTAAAGTTAAGTGAGTAATAAAAATAACATGAAATACTTAAATTTCTGTTTAAAATACATCATAACTTGTACTCAATTCAGTTAACATTTGTATTTTCATTTCTAGGATTCCGTAACTCCAACCAGTAGGCGTAGACACAAACTAATCCATAGATAAGAATACCTGTAACAAGACATTAAAGGACTTTACTTACGGCCAGTTTCAACAACAATTATTACATACAACACATACAACTATCCACCTAAAGGGGTTTGAGCATTTGTGGCATAGGTCACCAGCCGCCATTTTGTGTAGTTCTCAATGTTTCCGCTCACAATTAAAGTGGTATATATGAATAGAAGACACATAAACAAACAAATAATGTTGGATGTTATGGTACCCTAAAGTGTTACGTTTCAGAGTTATTTGAAAGTAAAGATCGGTTCACACCGTGATAGACCGCACGGATGATGATGATGATTAATAAAAATCTTTGAGTTTTTTTGTTAACAAAATAATAACTGACATTACTGCTTTTTACTTTTTTCTTCCGCGATGTCCCCACATCACAACGTCGTCTGGAAGAAATCGGTCAAAGCGATAAGGTTACTATTTGCTATCCTATGCTGCCACAAAAATAAATTGTAATGCAATAAAGTTTCTTTGTTTTAATATGAAACTTTTTTGAGATTTTCACTAAAAAACGGTTAGAATCCATTTTTTTCACTTTCTTATTTTAGCACTTTCCAATGCACACTCCATAAAAATGCGATAATACATATAACCAATGGTTTAAATGTCCTGAAATCTGTTATTTGTTGCCAAAATAATACGAAAAGCCACATAATTAGTAAACGTTTAATGAAATATCACCTTTTTCCTTTCGATATTTACCTTCAAATAACTCGGAAACGTGACACTTTCGGGTACCATATAATCAGTCATTTTTTGTTGGTTTATGTCTCCGCTATCCTTAAACATATAAACCACTTACATGGTGCGCGGGAACTTCAGAAAAAATACAAAATGGCGGCAGGTGGCTATGCCAGAGCCAGAGTCCATACAAAAATGTTCAAACCTCTTTGCTGATAGATTTGAGTATTCACTTTTATCAGAACATCGAGCAATCGTCGTTTTTAAATTTACTCTATCAACACAACATAACCACATTTATGTTATATTCTCTGCTAATAAGATGTAGAGTAGTATGTAATTAAGGCTACTAAAATATTCCAAAAATTTACATAAAAGGCCACATTTTCTATAAAATAACATAACTAATTACCATATTTTCTCGACGGTTCTGGCACACTCGAAGTATCTTTTGAAATCTTCATTTAGAGCAATCAGAGCATAGTCGACCCAACATTGGTAACACACTAACCTGAAGTTATTGTAGGAAGTTCATAGTAGAAAGGATTGGTGAGTGGCGTACGCCTTTCATTCGAGAGTCGGGTAAGGGTTACTCGACTCGGGAAATGCGGAACCGTCATAATGAATAATATAAATCTGTCTAAAGATGGTTATTGTGCAACGTTACGCATGAAAGCAGATTGCTTCATAAAACTTAAAATCTCTGGCACTTCGGTTGTCTGTTTTTTTATTCGATTTGTTAACTGTTATACATGTTGCCCTAACAATGAGTTTTGGCAACATGAATTGATAATATATAACCTTAGATTTTAAAATCCAAAAACGCTCTACAAGCAGTATTCCGGAAGTAGGCAGGCAATAAGACGGCATAACTAGAAAAGGAACTATGCAGGCCACGCAGAAACACAAAATATTAGGACAGGAAGAAAGAAAACATTAAGGGACATCGCTGAAAACGGAATCAAAAAAAATGATAGTGCCAAAATACAGCAAAAGACAAAAATGCCAGTATATTAAGCCCAGATCCGTTACCCAGTGGCAACCGGAAGAGAGATATCGGCAAAAAACATAACATGACAAGACGATCTATACTGAATTCATTTTAACATTACGAGTAGAAATAAGAGGCTCATAGAAGCAGGGGTGCTAAAATGAATGACAATTTGCATTTGACGTTGCAATTCCAGATGACACACCTGAGTTTAACCTGGAAAAATTGAAATCCCCTTCCGCTATAACGTATGAAGCACGAACAAGAAGTAACATTTTAGATTTGGTAGAGTTATAGTGATAGTAAAAACGTGTTTGGATATCAATCCCTACTCCTTTTAGGTTTTAAACATCGACATTATAGTTTTAAGCAGGACAAAATATTTAATTTAAGCAAAAGTCTCATAAATTCTGAAGTTCCTTTACTTTAAATGAGAACAATTAAGTGTGTCAGCTGCTATTTAAGTAGATAATAATGTTAATTGTACTTTTACCAGCTTTACCACAAAGTCCACCTTAAAAAATAACCTTTTTTAAATTATTTTCAATGCTATGATGAATGGAGTATAGATGAATACTACAGTACCAGCAATAGCTCATTTTGGCTCCAGGTAATTGGATTGGAAAGGTTTTGGTAGGGAAAATTGAGGGGTTTTGTGAAAGGCCTGGAAAGTGGAGGCCCAGCAGTGAGACTGTATAAATAAATGCACGTCGGCGTACAATTAAATTCGGATGACAATTAGCACCAAACAACGAATAAGTCGATCTGAAACTAGATTGGAATATCAAATAAAGTATATAAATCTCAACATAATAAACTGAGAACGGTTCGTTTACTAGAGGCTAAGCACTCCAACTCGGATCGCGGATCGTATGGTCCCGAGTTCAAATTTGGCCAGATAAACCCGTAGCGCTGGGTTTTGAGGTTTCGCAAATAGTAAAGTTCTTTCTTTTTGGCATGTAGTTTCGGAACCCTTTGTCCAACCTAATACACTATTTTGTGTCATCCTAGGTAGTCGCATAGGTAGAAATTTAGATATTTGTCTTTTCGATCAGTATTGGACGAAAAGAAAATTAGAGATGAAAATTTTACTTTGATGATTATAACGAAGTAGTAACTGATGTACAGAGGCATTTTGTGTCAGCTCTGTCCACAGGAACCCTGACATTTAACTAATACCTAACATGTCGCTCGACTAGCTCTAAAATAATATCACAGACGGTTAAATAGGTGTTTTGCGTTTTAAAATACAAACATCTATTGTACAAAGTATTTTGTGTCGAATTTATCCACGATATTAGTATATATTTCATTGAATTTAATTGACTTGTATTTTCATTTTTTGAAGCAATTGTAGCTTGGAAAAAAAAAAAAAAAAAATAACAGAATTACCTGCCTTATTTTGCACAAATTTACTAAATGAGCTTATGTAAGTGGTCTGAGATAGGGAAAAGCTATTTCATTAATTGCAATTTTTTTTGTTACTGTCTTTACATACTCTTTACATACTGGCCCTGATACAGTTTGCGCTGGACGAAGATGACACAAAGGTTTGCACACTCCGCAGGCTATCCTAGATATAATACCATATTTTTTTATCTTTAAATGAATTTTGGCAGTTTTATTTTGAATAAAAAGTATGGCATACAAATATTCGAATTTATGCGACAGTCAGATGTGACACAAAACGCTGTAATAAGCTTCTCAGTATGAGTCTATCTACAGGTAGAAAATAAGCAACTTTAGAATTTTTGAAACTTATGACCTAAAAATAGTCCAGCGCTACGGGTCTAAGAACCAAAATCTTTGTGTTCATTGTTTAATTTCGAACTAACTCTTCCGTGATGGAAAACATCAATAAAAACCAAATCAACCCGGATAGCGGCGGAAGGCTCACCACCTACCACGTTGGGTTCTAATAGCATTAGTGAAAAGTAGGCTTATGAGTGTTCCGTTCACCATGAAGGCAACAGTCACTTTGCCTCTGACAAATGCAATGACGACACGATTGGCGTAGTGTGCTGTAGCACTGTTTCTCGCCTCAATTTCCGTAGTGAGACACTACGGAAATTGAGGCGAGAAACGATTTCGGTTCGATTCCCGGTCGGGTCAATTCCGGAAACGATCTAACCGAGAGTAATTTATGTAATAAGACGAATCCTAAGCTTTGTTTGGATAGCTCTACTGAATTGTGGTTGGTTGGTAGTTGGTACAATGGTAGAACTTAAATGTATAGCTGGTTTTGTCTGTCTGATATTTCAAGTAATAGAAGCAGAAAAAAACTTGAGGTTCTACTTTCATTTTCTTGTTTTCTGATGATGATAGATGTGTTCGATCGTGGAAAAGACAAAAGAGAGGTTATAAGTTTATATGACGTGCAAAAAGAGAGGTTATAATGTATCTTAGATTGACGTCGGTGTCGGTGTGTGTGTCTGTCTATCTGTGGCATCGTAGCTCTCGAAACGGATTGGCGATTTCAATGTAGTTTTTTTTTCATTCGAAAGCCAGTTTCTTTGTGGTGGTCCTAGCTTTATTTGGTAAAAATCAGTCCAGGAGTTTGACGAGTATCAGCTCTTTTCCAAAATGATGTGAGGCATTTTTGGCATACAATTTATTGCGTATTGATTTTTTTTAATTATTAGGGTTATTTTATTTCGAAAATGGCGACTAAACTTATTATATTGACGAAACAAATCTATGGAAATCGATAACAATAATCAATTAGGTAAACTAAACCCTATATATTTTGTTATTTTACTTTATGTAGAGCTTGTTAAGCAGCTTTGCGTAAATATTTGATTTACTTGGTCAGCAGCTCATTTACTCATTCAATAACAACGCTCGCTGGAAAACAACATCTATTTTATTAGTCATTAGCTTTTGTTTATTTACAAATCGTGGTTTGTATTGAATTTACATAGATTTATGCGAACGAATTTAAAACAGATGAATCCATTTTGACCTTGTCATGCTTAGATTAAAATCAAAATAACGGAAGATAGGTAGAAATAGAAATAAATTTATTTGACATACATACACAGGAAACAATTAAAATAAAATCACTAGAGTTCTCAAAAGGCTCCCACTCAGCATATGCCGTAGTACCATGACCGCGTGGACCGCTTTGATCAGGCCCCCGTCGCCTAATTTAATTTAGTCGCAATAAACGATTGACAGGACTTTACTCTGACGCACACCTGTCTCGCTTACGCTATGTTCAAAACAAATAGGTTTGTCTCTGTCTTTCAACGTCGCACAACGGTAAATAGAATCGCAGTGGTTTGAATGTGCATGTATGTAGTTTTTCATCATTCCCAGTTTATGTCAGTTGACAATTTTAAGGAAGTGCCGTAACTTCCGCTATTTGATTTAATCTAAGTAGTCGTGTAAACATTATATACATTTACTGAAGTTCAACTCATGGGAGCGGAACTGGTGGCCTGACATAGGTCACGTGATTTCACCGCACACAACATCGTAAGTGAGATCCTAGTGTGTTGGAAATGCATTTTGGCATTACTAACACAGTAAGTTCGAGACAACTGGGATATGTGGGGCTCGTAACTCATGGGAAACAGAGACCCCTGCCACTAAAACCTGATGGCGGTCGGCGTTTTCAGCGCAGAATGGAAAGGGTCCGGGATCCCCGGAACGGGACGCTACTCAGGACCCTTCGGCGCGCAAAGCCTAGCGAGAAGAGCAAACGCCACTCCAATGCACCCTAACACAGACTAACTGTGTATCCTTAGCATTTGGATACAGTTGTACCCTAACCTTTTAAAAGCTTATTTTGCATTTTATGCATTCATGACACTTTATTTTTCTAATAATACCTTATTTATATATAAGCGAACCACTAGAAGTGGGCCGAATTATAATTTTCGGTTGGCCAAATGGGCCGTGAACTATGTATAAAAACAATCATCCATACTCGTAATATTTTTAAAACTTAAAAGTTTGGCGCATGAGTGGCGAAACCAGTGGAAAACCTTACAAATTATTCATACGTCAGAGAAAGTACAAGCTAACATGATTAGCTTAATATTGCATTAGGTAGAGATTAAAATGTACTGCAGAGGGACTCTATAATAAAATGTTAACTCGAACTCTGAATAACTTCTGTGAGAAAATTCGCTACGCTCGGCATTATCACACCCAACTTCAAAACCTCACTGTGGAATATGCTTGCAAGCTTTAAAGCTAAGAGAATTACATAGTTCTCTATTAGATAAGCTCATATTATTTTTGCTATATTATTTCGAATTTCTGCTGCGAGAAATATTAATCAACCGATAGCCTTAATTTACCATTACAAGAGAAAAATGTCTTTATTATTTATCCTCAAAAAATACAATTATGAATATAACCAGATTAAAGAGTACAACCAATTTTACTAATAAAAATAGTTTATATATGTATATTCATATTGATGTTTTTAAAGTGTTTTTGTTGTTTTGGTATTTTATTATAATTAGCTTCTCTTGTTGTTTTTAAAGGAATGTATTTAGTTTATTCTCGTGCAACGTGTTCAATTTATCAGTTTGATCGTGTGGTTAACTGGTAGAGAATGCCTTTGGTATTAAGCCAGCCTTTGTACTTTTAATTATGTGCAATGAAGAATAAATGAATAAATAGTTATGGACGACGCAATGAAAAACCACGCATGCGACTTTTTTGACTATTCTTGTCATGCTGGCGTTTTATTGATGGAAATTCTATTTTATTATCGTTTTAAGTTCATAGGCAGAGGAATAAAAATTGTAAATCTACCAGGGGTCCGATTCTGCTATTCAAATGCCAATAGAATCATAATGATTTGCATGCTATTAATGTTCGTTCCATAACAAAACTATAAAAATCACACCATTCAACTACTATTCCATTGCGATTTAAATAACAGAATCGGGCCTCTGATTTTGAAATTCGTTGGCCTTGGGGTAGAGCGTGGAATAAAAGAAACAAAAGCGTTGAAAGAAGCACAATGCATTTTTCGACACGTGAACTTCATACACTCGCGTCTTCTATTTCTAATGTTGTCTGCGACAATTTTCTTCTAAGCATTTGTTTAGACTGTTACAGATCACCATGCCGCCATTTTCAAGATGGCAGAAAGGAATTAAATTAAATGTTACCTCGGCTTTTCAGCCCCGGGGATCTTTACCTCGACTGTAATTGCGTAGACTTGAGACTCATAGCTCAGTGCTTTTTAACACATAATTCATATTTAGGTATACACTAGCGACCTAGTTTGACTTCCACGCCAAATAAGAAATTTTACATACATACATGCCATCCCGACTTTATCTCAAACGGGGTAGCCAGAGGCAAGTAACTGTGTCGTCATGTTGAACGAAACACTCAAAGCCCACTTTTCACCAATGGTATTAGAACTCTACGTGGTAGGTGGTGAGCCTTCCGCCGTTATCCGGGTTGATTTGGTTTTGTGTCGATGTTCCATTACCGGAAAGTATGTCGGATATTTAACAATGAACACATAGATTTTGGTTCTGGCCAGATTTGAACTCGGGACCACACGTTCCACGATCTGGGTTCGGGTGCTGAACCACTAGGCCACGACGCTCTCGAAATCTCGAGAAATTTTAAAAACAAATTATTATTACTTGGACTATATTATTGCAATTTAGAAGGATATCGAATATAAAATGATCCATGTAACATGATGATCATCATCATCATCATCATCCGTGCGGTCTATCCCGGTTGTGAACCCACACTGGTGTGTGAGGTCCCAGGTTCCGCCTCTCTTATTTTCTTGGCCCACTTCGCGCGGTCTTGTGCATCCTCGGTGGTGAGTCTGTTGGCACGCATGTGGGTGACATGCGTGCAACAATGACATCGAACCACCGCTTCTTGGGTCGACTTCTTCTACCGGTACCTGGCCCCCGCCAGGCCAGACATTTGTTGCCCACGTAGTTTGCCCATCTCCGTGAGACATGACCATACCAACGAAGGCGGCACTCCTGCAGCTTGTCTGCGATGTCACGACCACGAAGGCTGCCGCGGATGTGGGTGTTACGCACGCGATCTTTGCGTGAGACTCCACACATCCACCGCAGCATCTTCATTTCCGTGACGCGCAGCTCCTGCTTGTGTCGCTCTAGTAACGGCCATGTTTCACTGCCATATAAAAGAACAGGCCTAATGATGGTTGTATAGACCTGCCCCTTCAGCTTGATCGGCATTTTGGGGTCACAAATGACACCAGTCACCTCACGCCATTTGGCCCAAGGCGCGGTAATTTGGGCTCTGACGTCGCGGTCGATGTCCCCGGACGCGCTCAATACAGATCCCAGGTATTTGACACGGTCCGTGCGCTCGACCACGTCAACGCCCAGGCCGTCCACTGGGTATCTGTCGTGTTGCAGGCCATGTACTCCGTCTTCGCCACATTAAGTTTCCACCCGTTGTATCAGGCCTCCCCTGTCCGAATCTGCTAGCGCTTTATCATCAGCATACATAAGCAACCAGGGTGGTTGCTCATGGTGGTCTAGGATGCTGTTTGACAGAAAGTCTAATATTACGCTGAACAGAAACGGGCTAAGCACGGATCCTTGGTGTACTCCAACGGTGATAGGAAAGGGAAGCGTGTCACCAACCGCAGTCCTAACTATGGAACTGGAATCGTGGTACATGTCCCGGATAATGTGAATAAAGACTTCGGGAACGGCCCTGGACCGCAGCGCCCAGCTGATCATCTCACGAAGGACACAGTCGAAAGCCTCCTGCATGTCTAAAAAAAGGAGATGCAGAGGTGTATTCTTCAGTTTGTATCCCTCCATGAGCGTTCTCAAGGCAAATATGGGGTCCATGGTCTCGCAACCCGGTCGAAACCCATACTGACACTTCGAGATTGTACACTCCTGTCGGATCCGAGAGTCTACAATGCGCTCCTTCATGGTATGGGACATAACCTTTATGCCGCGATAATTGCTGCACTCCTGCACCGAGCCCTTGCCCTTGAAGACTGGCGTGATAATGCTCAGTCTCCATTGGTCAGGTATCTTCCCGGTGAGGAGTATGCGGTTGAAAAGGTGGGTAAATATGCCCACACCACGAGAGCCCATCGATTTCCACGCTTCGATAGGGACTCCATCGAGTCCGACAGCTTTCCGGTTCTTCATGCGGCGAAGAGCCGACTGGACTTCATCAGGCGTTAGCGTGGGCACTAGTCCCTGATTTCGAGGGAGTTCAGGTGGCTGCACCTCTTTGTGCTGCTTGTTGAGCAGCTCGTGGAAGTAAGAGCGCCATCTCTCCTTCACCGCGCGGTCCTCGCATGGCAAACCTGCTATGCGGGGATGCCGCTGTGTAAATGACACTCTTACCAAGCACATGGAAATATCCTGGGCCGCTTTGACTCTAGACCGTGCTTACTTGTAAACGAGCTTCTGCCCCTCAGACGACTCCAGCTTATCGTACAAAGGACGTAAGTGGTCACGCCTGGCTCTGGCTACAGCTCGTTTAGAGGCACGTTTGGCATCCCTGTACGCGGCGCGATCTTTAGGTGATTTGGACGCTTGCCACGCTTTGAACAGGGCTTTCTTTACCCTGATCTCCTTCTGGACTGCTTCGTTCCACCACCAGGTCTCCTTGTCAAGCCCACGTTCACCTTGAGACACACCCAACGCCACCCTCGCCGCCCCGGTGATAGCTGCCTGACACCTATCCCAGAGCTGTTGCCCGGACTCACTATCCGCTGCGATGCACAGGTCCCCGACAGCGGCATCAAAGTCATGGGATCTGGCTCCTTCAAGCAGCCACCACCTGGTTCGGGGCAAACAGCTTTCCCTGCATTTGCCTCAAGGCTTCACTCGCAGGTCCATCACAAGTAGCCGGTGTTGGGCAGTAAGACTCTCTCCGGGTATGACCTTACAGTTAGCTACCTTGCCGATCTGGGCTCTCCTGGTGAGAAAGTAGTTGATCTGGGTTGCGCTCCTACTGCTCTTGTAGGTGATCAGATGCTCGGGACTCTTTTTGAAGAATTTGTTCACGACGACCAAGTCGGCAGCCATACACGTCCGGAGAATCTCTTCTCCTTCAGCGTTACGACTGCCAAAACCAAATCACCGTGAACACGCCCGTATTCCTCACACTGTTTACCCACATGAACAGCTTGGAAGGAGGCGAACGTTCAACCAGTTCCCAAAAAAGGGTACCGGTCTGACCCTGCCAATTACCGTCCAATAGCCGTGACCTCAGTTTTAGCTAACGTGTTCGAGCGGATCATTAACACGCAGCTCATCCGCTACCTAGAGGATCACTCTCACATTCACGACCGTCAGTACGGCTTCCGACCAAAATAGTCTACGGGTGATCTTCTAGCGTACGTAACACACATCTGGGGGGAGGCTATGGACAAGCATGGGGAATCTTTGGCCGTCAGCCTTGACATTGCCAAAGCTTTCGACCGTGTATGGCATCGCTCGCCTCTTTCCAAGCTTCCGGCATATGGTCTGCCACCTCGTCTATGCGACTGGGTCGCCGGATTTCTGGAAGGACGTAGAATTCGCGTCCTTTGCGATGGTCGAAAATCACGCTTTCTCCAGATTAATGCCGGAGTGCCGCAGGGCTCTGTATTGTCGCCGACGTTGTTTCTTCTGCATTTCAATGACATGTTATCTCTTGGTAACATTGCTATGCGAATGATAGCACGGTCCACGCGCGTTATTTCGAGCACCCTGGGGCAAAGCAGACTGACATCGAGGAGAGGAGGCGAAGTCTTGTTGTTGAGCTTGACGGAGTGTTGGACTGAATTTCTGAATGGGGTGCATGCAATCTTGTCGAGTTCAATGCCAAGAAAACGCAGGTGTGTGCATTCACAGCAAAGGCGTCGCCGTTCCTTTTCCATCCCACTCTTCAGAGCACCCCGCTACCGATTAAGGATAGCCTAAACATCCTTGGCATGGATGTTCGTAGCAACCTAAACCAGCGGGACTACATTGAGAGCGTCATTAGAACTGCATCCCGTAAACTCGGAGTCCTGAACAGAGTGAGACGATTCTTCACGCCTGAGCAGCTCTCTCTCTTGTATAAGACACAAGTCCGCTCGTGTGTAGAATACTGCTCTCATCTCTGGGACGGTTCCGCCAAGTACCTACTCGAAGCTCTTGACAGGTTGCAGCGGCGTGCTATCCGTATTATTGGAAACCCAGAGGCAACTTTGACCCTTGAGCCTCTCCAATTGCGTAGAGACATTGCCAGGCTAAGTGTTCTCTATCGCTTCTACAATGGGGAATGCTCTGACGAGTTGTTCCAGCTCATTCCACCCTCACCTTTCCACTCCCGTACCACGCGTGCTGGACTACGGCGTCACCCACACACAATTCAACATTTTTTGGCCCGAACTAAAAGGTTCGGTGACTCGTTTCTTTGTCGTACCATCCAGACGTGGAACGCTCTTCCAGCACATGTGTTTCCTTCCTCGTATAGTCCCAGGTTCTTCAAGCGGGGCGTGAAAAGGCATTTCTGCAGGCCTTCAAGGTGAGGATGGCCAGCCCAGTGATTCGTTGAATGACTGGGCTTGTCAACCTCATATTTGGACCTCACGACCGCTTTCCATCAGGTAGAGTGAGGTCATCTTGACGGGCAATATAAAAAAAAAAAACATGACCGTTCAGATCGCCACCCAGAACAACGCCTTGGGACAATGGAATAGTGCATAGGAGCTGGTCGATTTGCTCCCAAAACAGTGCCTTATCCGAATCGCTACAACCGACCTGCGGTGCGTAGGCACTTATCACATTGGTCGTGACCCCTTCGATAAGCACCCTCACGACCACAATGCGGTCGCTAACACGATCTACTTCCAAGACACTATTCTGGAATTCCTCGGACAGCACCACCCCCACTCCATTGGCCCCACCAGGAGAACCCGCGTAGATCAGCTTGTAGCTGTGTCCGATGTGGACCTGTTGCCTCTCCAGCGAGTCTCCTGCAGGAACGCCACGGCCACCCTCCACCTGGCGAGCACATCGGCCAGCTCGCGAGCGCGTCCCGTCAGCGTGCCAACGTTCCACGATGCGAAGCGGACCCTCCTATGGACTAATGTCTTAAACCGGGCCCGCCCATGGCCCGGTAGCCCTAACCCACTTAACACAGGAGAAGGGCGATCCTCCTGCGCGTCGTTTTTCGGCGACGCCCTATCCGAGTCGGGTACTCTTAACTGACTTCTAAATTTGTTTATGGCTTGAGTTGGCTTTACGGAGGGACTGCCATCTGACCTCGCAACCCATAAAGGGGAGCCATCGCTTGAGCCTCCTTCGATGTTCAGCAGGGTGCACCAGCTTGCAGGCGAGGTTGGCTTGGGGCCCGAAGATGTTGGAGGACCCCAACACCACAAATTGCCGTAAGTGTAAAAAGTTCATTTTTGAAACATTCAAATCCTGGATTTAATTGGCAGTAAGATTTTTTATAATACCTAGTGTTATGATAATTTAAGTGCTGTGTGTAAATTGATGAAAAAATAATATAGAGGATCAAAATTGTTTTTTTGTTTGTTTGTGAATTGTGGCAAGACAGTCTCAAAAACTGCTGGACTGCTATTAAAAATTCTTCACCTGTCAAATACTACGTTTTTATTGAGTGACGTAGGCTTTTTAAACATGAGAAATCAGGCCATAAAGTTGCAGGTGGATAGCTAGTGTTTAGATAAAGGGGTCTTACTTTATACATACACCAGCTTCTGCCCGCGACTTCGTCCGCGTGGAATGATGATATATAGCCTGTAGCTTTCCTCGATGAATAGGCTATCTAACACTGAAAAATCTTTCAAATCGAACCAGTAGTTCCTGAGATTAGCGCGTTCAAGCAAACAAACAAACAAACAATAGCTTTATAGTACCTACAGATACGCTCACGCCTATATCCTAACTAAACGGGGTCAGTCATAGCCAAATTGACTGTTGCTGTCATAGTGAACGGTACTCTCACAATCCCACTTTCTACCAAGCGCATTAGAACCCAGCGTGGTAGAGATGACCCTTCCCGCGTTATTCGGGTTTATTTGGTTTTATATCGGTGTTTTTCTTCACTGGAGAGAGTCGCAAATTTAACAATGAACACTGAAATCGTTCTTGCCAGATTTCAACTCGGAACTTCCGAACTAGAGTGCTTAATCCCTTTATTCTCTCGTATAACTTACCAATGGCCATAAGAACAAGCACGAAGCAGATGATCCACACGATGAAGCTGATCATCTTGATGCTGATCAGAAGGAGCACCACGAGCAGGGTGATGCTCTGCCCCAGCCACAGAGCCGTCAGCATCAGCCAGCCTAGGATCACTGATGGTATTTCCTAGAAATAGTCATACCAATATTCGAGGTTTAGGTTTTTTTAAATTCTTATTGCGTCGATGGGCCAGTTAGGTTAAACTTGGTCTCATTATCGTCTATTCTGATCTGTTCTTTCCTTATAATAAAACAGAGATCAAAATGTATTTTACTCTAAGGTCGCCTAAATGGCTACCATAAACTCATGAGTTTCCGTTTCGTAAACTACGTTGGTTTACTACAGCTATTTGTATGCGATTTGTAGTTTCAATTTTAAGCACTAGAGGTGCTGTACCGATATCCCTTGAACATTTATATCCCAATTTACAGTTGAAAAATTTAGGTGGTTCATACCTCGAGATTTTCTAAATTTCGTATAGAATTTCAATTTTTTTTTTCATATTGCCCGTCAAGATGACCTCACTCCACCTGATGGAAAGCGGTCGTGAGGTCCAGATAGGAGGTTAACAAGCCCAGTCATTCAACCGAATCACTGGGCTGGCCATCCTCACCTTGAAGGCCTGCAGAAATGCCTTTTCACGCCCTGCTTGAATAACCCGGGACTATAAAAGGAAGGAAACACATGTGCTGGAAGAGCGATCCACGTCTGGATGGTACTACAAAGAAACGAGTCACCGAACCTTTTAGTTCAGGCCAACAAATGTTGAATTGTGTGTGGATGACGCCATAGTCCAGCACGCGTCAAACTCAAACTCAAACAACTTTATTCAAATAGACTGTATCAGTACTTTCAAATCGTCAAATTTACAGCAAAATATACTAAATAATAGACATAAATACCATAATAATATGGATATGTAAATAAACAGTATACAGACATAATGCGACTCTACCACCGCGTCGGAGTTGTTTCTTACTGATAAGACCGGGCGAGAAACTCAGCAGTTACTCTTTTAAACTTGTTTTGGGTTTACAACAGGCGTTAGTAAAGTACAAGTAGTGTGTCATTTCGATACAAATAAACCTCAAAGAATATAAAACAAAGAGCAAAAAACAACCATAAAAGAATATATAACAAAAGTTCATTTAAACAATTCAAAAATAAAAATTGATAGTCAGTACATACTAGGTACCTATTAACTATTACAATAAAACATCTGTTACAATAGAGCTATTAAATCCCGCATCGAGCAGAGAGCTTACACCCATGCATTTTTATCTATAAGGTAGTCTTTTGTAGTATAATAACCCTTTTTAATAAAGCTGTTTTGATGTGATTTTGAATCTATGTAACTCACAAATGTTTTTGGTATTTTGTTGTAATAATGTATACCTCGCCCCATAAAGGATCCTAAAACTTTTTGTAACCTGAAGAGTGGAAGTGCAATTTTATCCTTATTCCTAGTATTTTTGCAATGTATGTCACTGTATTTAGTATAGAGACCAATATGTTTTCTCACCAAAACAATGCAATTGTAAATATATTGTGACGCTACAGTGAGGATACCAATTTGCACGAAGCTTATAGATGGATCGGGAGTACGTGGCGTGGTAACGGAGTGGAAAGGTGAGGGTGAAATAAGCTGGAATAACTCGTCAGAGCATTCCTCATTGTAGAAGCGATAGAGAACACTTTGATTAACTTTGATGTTGAGTTTTGATATGACCAAAAAGAAAATACCTTTTGGCCACTTTTCACTTGATATACCTACCTTTTTGACTCCCCACAGCAGCCAAACGTTGACAAGTATCATAGCGATCCCTTCTATGCATGCGACAGCTGTGAATGCGTACGCGTTGACCCACGAGCGGCTGTCCCACATGGGGTATTTATCCATCGCGACTATCTGCACGATCGCGGCTATGGTGCAGGCTACCGCTAAACACTGAAAAAGAAGTAGGGAAGGTGGATTCAATTTATCACCTGCAAGGAACAGTGATTTACCAGGTCTAGATCACGTGTTGGGCCGTCTAGAATCAGAACTGTCATTGTTGGTGTAATTTGCCAGACTGGCTGTTCTGATGACGCAAAAATATGAGGCGGGTGGACGAAAATAGTTTGCCGTGAAGCTTCAGTTACACATGCTCTAAAATGCACATGCATGCTTAAAACGAGCATGCTCACTTTTCAATAAAATGAGCATGCTCATTATTAGCAATACTTCGACACTCATGCTACTAAGTAGCAATTGCTTAATAGTAGCATGCTTTCGTGCTAGCATGTGTAACTGTAGCTTTACTCTGATGACTCCGCGGCCGCCAATCCGCGCCAAGACGACTGGCAGTGGTTGCCGAAACATCGAGCAAAAAGGGTAGAACGATAACATTTATAATAAAAAAATGCAGTGAAGCAAAACCGGTGTCTATGTTAATGGTAAAGAGCACTTGCATCTAACTGTTAAGAAACTACACACAGTTTTAGTCAGACAGAATGAATTTACGGTGCAGACTTGCTGTACCGCATTTAGTCTCACCTTTTTAGCGAAATTGCAATCAAATGAATCTGATTCACTTGGAAGCAATTGTAAGATTCTAGTTATTTTGGAACACTGTCCATAAGCATTTCACCATGTTAAAAAAAGGTTTTAAAGGAGCTAAGAAAGACTCCTTCTTAGTCGGTCCCTCATTTTTAAAAGACCATTTAATTTGCAGGGCCTTTTGGATCCCTCAGCGTTTTGGTGACTAAGTCTGTCCATCTTTACAAGCCACCCAAGCAACTTCTCCAGGTTTATAAAAGCGTAACCGCATATAGGTAATACTGAAAAAAGTGTATTGATAACGAACAATTCTGGTAAAATACATACACACATGACGATCCCCACCACAATCGCCCCTGTTCTGAGGCGAAAGTAACACAGAAACTTTTCTGGAGTACAGCAGTTTGCCATCTTTTCAGAAACTCTTGATTGAATTTTAATGCGAACTGTTATTCAATTATTACGTTGCTTGGCTTTTCTTTTAAACGAGACCTACGTGATTTTATGTCAATCAACTTTTATCATCATCACTTATAGTACCTACTCGTAGGTAAAAGTTTCTTTTTTAGGCATTTTTTCTTTGTGTGATTGTTCTTATATCTGAAAGTAACTACGAGTATTTTACTTCGTCACTTGTGTCATGATTTGATTACTGAACTGGGGTAGTTGACTGCGCACGATGCAGTACCTACTACTGCCGGATTCGTTGACCAGTTTATTTTTCTAATATATTTAATATTTTTTCCGAAAAAATATTGAATAGGAAACAATATTATGTATGTTTGTTTACAAAAATATCTGTATTTACTGAATTAAACATAACATTTTCTGGAGGTCTACTTTAGATTTATTTGGGCATCACTATTATTATGAGGTAGTTTTATTGAGTACTGGCCACCCTGGTGTCGTGCTTGCCCCTCTTTGCAGTATAAAATCAATCGACGCGACGGACAAACCGACGGAGGTGTAGGAGATTGATTCGCCGTCGGCTCCTCGCAGTGATGACATTATGCAGGATTGGAATGTAACAGTGTCTACGAATAAATGAGAATGAAAGTGTAAGCTATATATGTGCATCGGAGTTGTAAGTACAATAAATACTATTTGTTAATTCGTGATGAAATCTATAGAATGCTGAGTTTCTTGCCGGCTCTTCTCAGCAGAATCTGGGTTTTAACCGGGGGTAGATTCACGTCAGTCTAAATAAAATGTAATGCTATAAAATATTTGAATAACTACCTATATATTGTTTGAATTCTATTACCCTTTCTAAGGTCTTTTATTACACTTGGTAATATAATCAATAATTAATTTTGATTGAAATGTCAAATCTAAGTGAGCGTTAAAGCTAATTCAATTGTTCTCGAATAACAAAGCGTTGAAACAGTTTCTGTCCTCTTGGACAATTATTTTAATGCTATTAATTCAATCACCTATTAAAGTCATCCTTACAGTCTATAAAATAATAAGGTCACCATATCGGAACAATACCTAATGGCTCTTATTTCGAAGCTAAGGACAAAAATAAAAATGGTAATTTACTCGTGTATAAACTCTTCATTACAACTCACTTAGTTTATTTAGCAATCAAGCAAGTTAACTTCTACAAAAGATGCAAGAAGTCCTAAAAATGACCAAACTGCCGAACCTTTCGTTAAAAATAATTATTTTCAAGCAAAATTTTCCTTCAAATAGGACAAAAATATGTACTTATGTCCATTTATATTCCACGTTAAGGGTTTTGCGTCATTCTCAAATACCTTTTGTGTTTCGCAACAAAAGTATATGGTTTCGCAGTAAAGCTCGAAATAGGTGAGGTTCATTATCTGGAACCTTCTGCCAGCAAATGGTTCTCGAAAACACAATATGCAGGGCGGGAGAAAAGTACTTTCACTTCACTGCGGAATATTGAAGTGAGTGTGGTCCCCCACGTCCTTGTGTTTAGCATTTTATTTTTTGTGGTATTGCCGTATTATAAAAGTAGATGTATGTACACATTCTTGTTCCTATCTTTACTTATTATTCATTCTTCTTAATGTAAAACAGAGGAATCTGACTTGATTGACTCTTCAGCACACATTACCCAATGTGTTGCCACAACTGATCTCCCAAAAGTACACAACAAAAGCTATAAGGGTACATATTGGTGTAAAAAGGTATATGAGCATTTTTTTTTCACTGAAATCAATCATACAGCAGCAGCTTTTCTCGCCAAATTTTAGGGCCTTTTTAAAAATTTCACTCAAAACGTAAAACTTCGAAGATAAAATTGTTCATAATATATTTTTTGAAAATTTCAAATATTTTTGAGTCGTTTTATAAAATTTTACACATTTTAGATGCTAACTTCAAAAGGTATTGGTAAAATTACGCATGAGCACATGGGAGGCTAAACGGCAACGCTAGCAGCCCATCGACACTGCTTACAAATAAACATTTATAAGGAATTATGAGGAGGTGCCTGTGGCTAAGTGACGGCAGCGGATCGGCAACGATCCGATGTTAAGCAACGCCAGTCAGGTCGGGTTATGGATGGGTGACCACCCAGACCGAAATTGAGTGATGTGTTTTTCGGGCATCTCCGTGCTTCGGAAGGCACGTTGAACAGTTGGTCCCGGCTGACGTCGCAAGATATCAGTCGCAAAGCCTAGTCGGAGGCCTAAAAAGGCGGCATGGTAACATCTGACGGTAAGGTATATGGCCTTACATTCACCTCTCCAACAATCCGCACTGAGCCCGCGTGTTGGAGTATGGCTCGTACCACCCCATAGTTGAGGTGAGGCCTGTGCCCAGCAGTGGGACGTTTAAGGGCTGTATTTGATTGTATGATTTGATTGATGGAATTATAAACGTACTTCGTGCCAACATTACGATATATTATAATAACTCGTTACTTATTTAAAATGTGTACTGACGCGTCTGGGTACTAAGTGTCATAACTACTATAATATAATTTCGATGCCTTATATTTTTGTTATTGTTGGTGAACCTGTTCGATCGGTTTTAAATCTGTGGTTGGTTCGGATAAAAATTCGTAGCGGGCCGCCTAAAGTGTATTTATTAAATTTTATTGTGTTTTATAATCCTTGGGCATTGTATTTGTGCTTTATGAAGCAAATCTTTAAGGAAATGTGAATCTTGTCAGAAGAAGATATTCCGACATGTTGACATAATATATCCCATTTGATCCGGCCAGGTAAACTATAAGTGATAATTTTATTATGCAATAATTACTTTACACTTTTTTTGACGAACTAATAGCAGATTGCACGTATGTTCTGTAAATTTTGAGCTATTTTGACATAAAAATAAGTAGTGATGCGCACGACTGATCAATAAACTATTATTTATCCTGTTTTATTTTTAATTTTAAGTTTTTTGAACCTAGATACTATATTCATTTGTCTCTTGCTTACTATGTAAAAAAAATGATTGTTCTGTTATGAATTACGCTGAACCCTTGAACAGATTTGCGTCACCACTCTTAATCTATACTTACCTCTCACATTAAAAAAAAGTCCTAAATAATGGTTTTCTCTATCGAACAATAACGTTGTATTTGCCTTTACATACTTTCCAAGCGATTTTATGTTGTAAAATGCTTGGTGCGATCACTCTCTGCCATAATCAGGTAAACTACTATTTTTTGTCCGTAATTTATGCAATAATATATAAAATTCTCCAATCTAAATACTATTGATATTATAGATGATTTTGAGAATCTATAATATCAATAGTATTTAGATTTAATTTAGATATCAATAGAATCACCGAACTGCATTCTTGTGAACCAGAACAATGTTATTCCTTATTACAAAACTCCGCTGCTTACCTAAAGATTTTACAAATGAACATTAGAAGTTTAAACAAAAACTTTGACAATTTTAGAATTCTTCTTACGAGACTGCAGGTCTCGTGTGATATTTTGGTCCTCTCGGAATGTTGACTTTCTTCCGTCCACAACCTACCACGCATCCCAGGTTACTCCAGCTTTTGCTCTACAGACGCGTTTATTCAAAATGAAGGTCTGACTGTATTTATTAATAACAACAATGATTTCACTGTTGAAGAACCAGAGGTTTCGGAGGCTAACTGTCTATTAATTAAAATAAAAAATGAAACCGCTGTTCTAGCAATTTACAGACCACCATGTTTTAAAAACTTTGATCTTTCAATATTCACTGAACAGAAGACTATGTAAACTCACTTCTTTCAAAAATGTAATTTTAGTTGGCGATATAAATATTAATTTAATAGATCAGAGTCAGAACACAACTAGTTACTTAGACAATCTAGCTTTATGCGGTATGATACCAACATACTATTGTCCAACAAGAGTAGAGAGCTGCCTTGATCATGTAATCCTTAAGACTAAATTACCTTCAGTAACCTTCATTTTATAATCCTCTATTACAGATCATTTACCAGTTTGGTTCTGCTTAAAATATAAAGTAAATACTAGACATTAGACACAATTTATAAGTGAAATAATTTCGATAAACTACACCAAGAATGTAATAAACTTGATTTTTAACCCATTTATAACACTAGTGATCCAAATGTGTCAGTGAATATTTTAATTCAGTCCCTACAAAAAATAATTCAAAATAGCACCTTTAAACTGAAGATATCTCGTAGTAAAATGACTAAAAAACCGTGGATTACGCCTGGTCTACTGCGATTTATCCGCAGTAGAGACAAAGTGCACTGGAAATTGAAAAAATACCATGATGACTTAGTTTTGAAAACAACATACAAGCGATGTTCCGTATAGTTACTCGTTGTCGGTTATGTACCAAAATGTTTAGCACAAACAATATTTATTCCATTAGTAAAAAATCATACTCAATGCTAACAGGCCAAAGCTCGATCACTTTAAAAAGAAAAAAAAACCTAATGTCAAATCTGCGCCCTCTCGCGGCGTAAAAAACTTACTCGTTGCACTTCGCGCCCAACGGTGTGCCTCCGCCGCACTTACCAAAAACCAAAGAAATATTTACGCACAAAAGGCCTGAAGGAAGGCCTTTCGAAGAACCAGCAGACATTGCCAGGGCCCTGGCCACAACGAAGACTTCCAAAACGGGTGAGTCGGGCAGCCGCCTGTGGCATTTGTTATAATTCCTTATTTTCATGAGCTATTTACATTCCGGTACATATATTTGGTCCTCCGTAGCCGCATCTACGAAGGCTTTTCTTTAAAAAAAAAAAAGGTATTTTTTGTGCTAAACATTATCATTGTAAAACGTAAAATTTAAATGTAAAAGTCGTATACCGTCATACTGACGATTCCAAATTCAAATTTTTCCAATTTAGCGAATTGTTTGCGACAATCCGCTAACTTATTTAGCTACAATAGGTCATACGCTTGTCGTTAAACATAATCATTACACGAATTAATTGATGTAATTGAATTTGCATCAAATAATATATTTTACTTTTCTAACGCGGGTAAGTTTGCGTTCACGCGCACGAGTAAGTCAACGCGTCCACTGCACCATCGCTATTCCTAGCTATTCTAAGGCTATTTACCTCTTGCCTGTGACGTGGATGATTTCATCCACAAAAAAATAAGGGCGGTCTGTGGCGTGGCTGAAATCATCCATCTTCACAGACGTACTTTTGAGAATTTTTGCACATACTTTTTTAGTTAGGGCAGCAGGTCGGGCCGACAAATCGTTTACGGTGTATTAGGCTGTATGGTACCATACCCAGACCTATCGGCGTGTAAATTTAAAAGGTGAAGAATTTTGTCGTTGAAATATTGCTGACTCAGAGTGTCACAACATGGTGTGACATTTAGGTGACATATTTGATGATTTTTAACGTGAATTACGCGTTTTCAAGTCCAAAATATCGAAAATATAATGTTATTCTTGAATATATCATCTACTTTTCGGAGATTAAGTGCAATTTCATGGAGAATTTTGTAATTGAATTCGACTGACTTCCCACTGTGCCACTTTGTGCGACGTAAGTATTTTATACCAGCTTTCATTCTCTTATTGCAGATGAAATAACTTATAGAAAAGGTAGAGGAACTAATGCAGAATTAGGAATATATAAAAGAAAGCCACAATTCATAATAGAAATGGATTTATTGCAGTTTTAAAAAACTAAAAAAAACGAAAACGCCGTGTCTGTGAGATGGAGGATTTCATCCACCACAGACATGCTTTTTCTGACAATTATTTTGCCACAGTTGAGGGGATGCGGTCTTATTATTACGTAATAGACCCAACTTTTTGTTTGTGTTCTTTGGTATTACGTACCAAACACGTTAAACATTTTCAGCATAATAATAAGGCATTGCGTGTCTTAAGATTATCACCAACTATTTTATCGCTTCACATAGCACAGCTCCATGTATAACGTACTGGACAGCTTACCTCTAACATTTTGTTTGGTTGACTTTACGAGTTACAAATAAAATCTTTTCACAATTAAATTTATTATTTTACCTTATGTGTGAAATAATAACATAGCCTTAGCCTAACACTACATAATACGTTTTTAGAACTTACCAACTATCTACTACTACTACGTACTAATATTTTATTCTACCTACCTACCTATACTAAAGTATTAACTAATATACAACCTAAGTTTAAATTGCAAGCTTTGTTTACGTTTAATTTGTATTTCATACATTTAAAAAATGGAATTCGAACAACTTTCTTTCGAAAGGGACTTATGTCTTGCTAGTTTGCTACGTCTGGTTGATTGTTCCAATGATGAAGAAGAATTTCGTGCTCGCATTAAAGAATTAAACTCGATTAAAAAGCAATTTTCTAGTGTTCAATTAAAAATAGAAAAATATTTAGTAAAATCGGGTGCATTTCAGAAAGAGGAACAGTTGGCTTTTCGTGAGCAATTTGATAATTTATTTTACAAAATACAGGTCGTGTCTGATCGGCAAAAGGTAATACAACGTAAACAAAGTCTCATTGCAACTGATTCCCGTACTTATTCCCAGCCTCCTACGGAGCAAAACCGCATAAAGTTGCCTGCACTATCATTACCGATATTTCAAGGACAGCTGACGGAATGGAATGCTTTTTATGATCTGTTTAAGTCTTTGGTTATTGATAACGACGCCCTTTCTGATGTCGAACGTTTTCGATATTTATTATTGTCGCTGCGCGGCGAACCTTATAATCTCATAAAGTCTATACCTGTTACCGAAGCTAACTACAACAATGCAATGCAGGTATTGATTCATCGTTACGAAAACAAACGTGTTATAGCTACGAGACACTTAGAAAAAATATTAGATGTTCAACCGATGAACGAACGTAATCTAGAACATTCATTACGAAATATTCTCAATATTTATCATGAAAACTTAACTGCTTTGAAATCTTTAGATCTACCGGTGGCTCATTGGAGTTTTATTCTTTTAAACATTTTATTACGCAAAATTACACATGACGTTCGGAGACGTTTTGAGCTTTCTCTGACGTCCTCCTGTGAAATACCGAAAGTGAGTGAACTTCTTGACTTCCTGGAGAAGGAACTCGCAACATCGGAAGTGATGTCGTCATCGATGCTCGGCCGTGCAACTGCGACGGCTGCGCGGCACTCGCCGGGAGGGGACCCCGCTACTGCACGCGGTTCGCTCGCGCGTTCGCACTCGGATGCGAGGCACTCGCCGCCACCTGCGCGCTTCGCCCGCTCGATGACTCATCCCCGCTCCACTACTTTGTTTACGAATCATAGTGCGCGAATTAAATGTTCTTTTTGTAAAGATACTTCACATACACTGTATAAATGTGAACCATTTAATAAATTAACCGTTCTTGAACGTATTCGCTTCATTAAAGAAAATAAAATTTGTATTAATTGTTTATTTTTTGGCCACAGTCTAAACGACTGTAAATCACACCATAACTGTCGTGTTTGTTCTGAACGTCATCATACTTCAATTCATGATGGTATAGGTTTGGTAACTAATGTTGCACTTACCAGTCAACACAACTTCTTCCCTCAGTTTTCCGAATCGGTAGCGGATACATCCTCCACGGATAACTCAGCAGCGAAGACCTTTTCCCCCAAATTAGATTTGGTAGCGGAAACATCTACTTCCTCTAAGCAAGCCAGCCTAGTGGCGGAATCTTTCTCGCCCGCGTACACACATAGTGCGGCGGGCCATAACAATAAATGTACGGTTCTGCTTACCACCGCGCTTGTAAACCTACGGCCGATGGATAACACTCCCTATGTCCCGCGCCCTGTTCGCGCTCTCGTAGACCAGGGGTCGCAGGCTACACTCATTACTGAGTCATGCGTTCAGCGCCTAGGTCTGTTGCGTCATCATTCTAGCACAAGTACTACAGTGTCGGGAATTGGCGATAAAAATGAGCAACCGCGAGGATATGTCGTATGCGAGGTCACACCCCACGGCAAAAACGAACCTAAGCTTTTTATCGAAGCACTCATTCTGCCTAAGATTACGTCTTATGTCCCATCTATTCCTAGTTCGTTCGAGCATATTTCCCATTTACAAAGTTTACCACTTGCAGACCCTGAACTACGCTCGGCGCGTCCCGTAGATCTTCTGCTTGGTTCAGATTATACTGACCAAATTTTACTGTCTGACAACACAAAGGGCCCTCCGGGCACGCCCGTGGCTATAAATAGCATTTTTGGGTACTTGCTGAACGGAGCAATTGCACATACGATCCCTGTCCAGCTGCATACGAATCTTAGTACGTGTCAACTTGACATTCAGCTTCAAACATTTTGGGAGCTTGAATCCGTACCTGAAGTCAAGTCACTCACAAAAGAGGAGCAGCTTTGTGAGAAAATATTCGTGGAAACACATAGCCGTGACCAGATGGGAAAATACACTGTTGCTCTTCCATTCAAGGAGGATTCGCCTCTTTTAGGTACCTCCCGGGAAATTGCTTTATCGCGTTTTCACAAACTCGAACAGCGCCTTGAGCGTAACCCTGCTTTACGAGTAGAGTACGCCAAGTGCCTCCATGAATATTTGGAGATGGGTCACATGGAACTTGTCACAGAACCCATTACTTGTGGCACCATACCTTATTACATCCCTCATCATTGCGTGGTGAGGAAAGCAGCCGCCACTACCAAGTGTCGTATTGTTTTTGATGAGTCATGCAAGACAACGTCTGGACGATCACTTCATGATAATCTCCTTGGCCAAAAACTGCATCAAGATATCCCTGAAGTTCTTTTAAAATTTAGACTAAACAAAATAGTTTTCACTGCAGATATCAAAATGATGTATCGGTTTATCAATTTACGTTCACAAGATCGTGATTTTCAGCGCATTCTTTGGAGAGACTCTCCTAAGGATCTCATTCAGGAGTATCGACTGTGCACAGTTACCTTTGGCGTTGCATCTTCTCCCTTTCTCGCCCTTCGTACATTGCGTCAGTTAGCATTAGACGAGGCTGGTTCTTTTCCACTTGCTTCGCAAGTTCTTCTAAATTCGGTCTTTGTTGATGACGTCATATCGGGAGCGGACACGCTCGATAATGCTCTGAAACTCCAACAGGAGCTCACTTCTATCTGCAAGGCAGGCACATTTGAACTCAGAAAATGGACAAGCAACAGCGCTGAATTTCTTTCATTCATCAGAAATAATGATGAAAATCAAGACGATGCTCATATTTTGTCAGCACTTGACTCTGACTCTTCCATAAAGGTGCTAGGCCTCAAGTGGAATCCCAAGTTAGATAGCTTTTCGTATCAGATTGAATCGCCGGCGCAGGCGTGCACTAAACGTGTAATGCTGTCGGAAGTCGCTAAAATCTACGATCCGATGGGATTTCTAAGCCCTATTATATTGTTTGCCAAGCATTTGATTCAACTTCTCTGGGTTGCTGGTACAGCATGGGATGATGTTCCGCCGCAGGGCATTTGTAAATTATGGACTGGTTTTGTATCTGAACTTCACCTTTTACAAAATATTACAATTCCTCGACACATACTTCCTGTTAATGTGAAAGTACAAATACAGGGCTTCTCAGATGCCTCTGAAAAAGCATATGCTGCATGCGTGTACCTCCGAGTTACTAACTCTAGTGGTAACACACAAGTAAATTTAATTATTTCTAAAACTAAACTGGCGCCACTGCGTCGCGTCAGTCTTCCACGCTTGGAACTCTGCGGAGCTCAACTGCTTTCCAAGCTTATAGAAAAGATTCTTCACACGTATGGTGAAATCGTTTCAATTAACGATGTCTATGCTTGGAGTGATTCTTCGATCACTTTAGCTTGGCTTCGATCTCCACCCCATGAATGGCGTACTTACGTATCTAATCGTATAACCGAGACAACTGCGCGTGTTCCCGCCGCACATTGGCGTCACGTGCGCTCGGAAGACAACCCTGCCGATGTCGCATCCAGGGGTATCCTACCTTCTCAATTGGACCAATCCTTTTGGTTTCACGGCCCTACTTGGCTTTTGCAGCCAGAAGGTGATTGGCCAGTTTCAAGCATTGATTTAAAAACCGACGAAGAGCGGCGGAAGCACGTTTTGGCAACTTCGCAGTCTGACAAAACGGATTTTATTTTTGATCTCGCTGAGCGATTTTCAACACTTCCCAAACTGGTACGAGTGTTTAATTTGATCTTGCGTTTTATTCAAAAATGTCGTGAAATTCCCAGTAATCAAAATTGAAATACAGTCCACTGCCATAAGGCTACTCTTCAAAAAATTATATTTCTTGTTCAACAACATGAATTTTCTGATGATCAACGATCAACGCTATGCGCATCAAAGACAGTGAAAATTGTTCTAATCGCCTTCAAAGGCTCAAACCCTTTATAGATGATGCCGGACTTGTCAGGGTCGGCGGCAGAATACAACGTTCCTTCCTCTCGTACGATGCCAGACATCCTATTCTTTTACCTAAACGCCATGCGTTTACAACTCTTTTAATCGATCATTATCATGTGATTCATTTACATGTAGGTCCCCAGACCTTACAAAACATTATATCTCAATCGTACTGGATTATATCCGCCCGTAGTGCAATCCGAATGCGCACTCGACGGTGTGTCCGTTGTTTCCGCACGCGTCCTGTCGCTCCGCAGCCTGCAATGGCTCCACTTCCGGCTGCAAGAGTACGAGCTCTTCGCCCATTTTTACATGTTGCGGTTGACTTTGCCGGACACTTCAATCTTAAGTCAGGTCCTCAACGGAACGCTAGAATTTTCAAATCCTATGTATGTGTCTTCGTATGCATGTCCACCAAGGCCATACATTTGGAACTAGTTCCTGATTTATCAACTGATTCATTTCTTAACGCCCTTCGACGCTTCGTGTCTAGACGGGGCCTTTGTAGTGACATTTATTCAGACTGTGGTCGTAATTTCGTCGGATGCGATCGTTATCTGAGAGAGCTTCGTGATTTTTTACAAAATGATGACAATCAAAAGGAGCTCAACAGTAAGATTAACCAGTTTTCTATAACATGGCATTTCAATCCGCCTTATGCTAGTCATTTCGGTGGAATCTTTGAAGCCGGTGTAAAGAGTATGAAAACTCATCTCTACCGCGTAGCTGGTAACTTAACTCTCAACTACGATGAATTTAATACCCTTTTATGCCAAATCGAGGAAATTTTAAATTCGCGACCTATTACAACGCAAAGTAACGATCCCTGCGATCCGTTACCTCTAACACCAGGACATTTCCTCATCGGGGAACCATTGACTTCTTTACCAGAATATGATTTTAACATTGACAATCCGTCACGCCTTGTTCGTTGGCAAGTTATTCAACAAGCTGTACAGCATTTTTGGAAGCGTTGCTGCTCAGAATACCTTCACCAACTCTCCCAGACAAGTAAATGGTTTCGCGACACATCTCACACACCTATTAAAGAGGGAACAGTGGTAGTGCTAGTGGACAACTCGTTGCCCCCTCTACAGTGGCGTCTTGCGCGTTTGCTAGAGCTCCACCCTGGTGTGGACGGTATCACCCGAGTAGTTACACTACGCATGGGTGACCACATTGTAAAACGACCTGTTGTCAAGGTCTGTCCTCTACCCATAGAATAAAGCTTGGGTGGATGTTATTTTAGATATAAGTTAGTCTTAGTGTATTTCATTTAAAATACTAGTACGTTATTTTAAGGTCGGCGGCATGTTCCGTATAGTTACTCGTTGTCGGTTATGTACCAAAATGTTTAGCACAAACAATATTTATTCCATTAGTAAAAAATCATACTCAATGCTAACAGGCCAAAGCTCGATCACTTTAAAAAGAAAAAAAAACCTAATGTCAAATCTGCGCCCTCTCGCGGCGTAAAAAACTTACTCGTTGCACTTCGCGCCCAACGGTGTGCCTCCGCCGCATTTACCAAAAACCAAAGAAATATTTACGCACAAAAGGCCTGAAGGAAGGCCTTTCGAAGAACCAGCAGACATTGCCAGGGCCCTGGCCACAACGAAGACTTCCAAAACGGGTGAGTCGGGCAGCCGCCTGTGGCATTTGTTATAATTCCTTATTTTCATGAGCTATTTACATTCCGGTACAAGCGATATAGAAACTTTTGCAATGCCATCTTGAAAAAATGTAATAGGCTTCATGAAAGCAATGAACTTGAAGTAGCTAAAAACAATAACAAAAAATTATAGACAAGTATCAAAAACATCGCGAATTTATATAAAGCTAACGAAACTCCTCTTGATCTCTTAAAGTTAGATACAAATCCCCTTAGCTCCGCTAATTTAATCAATGATTTTTTCGTGAACATCGGCGTTGAGCTTGCTGCTTAAATTCCACTTAAAATTACACCTTTGCCATCCTCTATCAGTAATGAATCCTTAAACCCCGACTCATTTGGTCTTTTGTATACAGATGAAAAAGAAGTCGACGCACTTATTCAAGATCTGAAAAGTAGTAACTGTGCTGGATGGTATTTCTCCTATGGTGCTTAAATTGGTTAAGAGGCTGACTGTCCCACCACTTACGTCTATTTTCAATCAGTGCCTCTCCCTCGGTATTTTTCCTGCTTCTCTAAAGAGAAAAAAGGCAGGAGGGACGTTATTGCAAATTATCGTCCAATCTCACTCCTACCTTCATTATCAAAGATATTGGAGAGAATCATCAATAACAGGCTTACCCAATTCTTAGAGTATAAAAAACAGCTGTCCGTGGGTCAATTTGGATTTCGGAAAGGAAGATCAACCTCTGAAGCTGTGCAAGTGTTCACAAACTCCATTGCCCGTCAGCTTGACAACGGTAAAAAATGCCTTACTATATTTATTGACCTGGCCAAGGCATTTGATACTGTCAACTGTGCAAATCTTATTTTCAAGCTTGAAAAGATGGATGTCAGAGACCAACAACTAATATTGCTGCAGGACTACTTGAATAACCGTACACAACAGGTGAAGTTGGGTGACGTTTTAAGTGAGCTAAAACCTATCAATGTTGGGGTCCCACAAGGAAACATACTCGGCCCTACACTTTTTCTGTGCTATATAAACGGTCTCTGTGACTTGAACCTTAAAAACTGCAAGCAACTGCAAACATCTTATGCTGATGACACCACACTCACTTTTGCACGATGACACTTGGGAAGAGGTTATGAAATATGCACAGGATGGCTTTGATGTGGTCTGCAGATGGCTGGCACTTAACTCTTTAACCATAAATGTGCAAAAAACCAAATATATCATGTTTTCAATCCGAAACTTGACCTCAGATTGTAACTGGTTTAAATTTGCGCATTCTTGTGACCTTTAGGATGATAACGCTTGTGCGTGTCCTGTTATAGATAGAACTAACTCTATCGGGTATTTGGGAGTCACTATCGATAGGAACCTTAACTTCAAAGTACAACCTATCTCAGAAGACGAGAAAACTTGTTTATGCTTTCAGAAATTTGAGGCGTGCTGCGAACTGGAAACTGTTGAAAACAATTTACCAATCCCTCTGTCAATCCATCCTGACTTACCGCATTTTATCTTGGGGTGGTAAAACTTCCATAATTGTTATTGAGAGGGCACAGCGACTTGTTTTAAAGGTTTGCTTATCGAAGCCATACCTTTTCCCAACTGCTGATCTTTATAGAGAGGCATCTGTACTAACTGTCCGTAAATTGTACATTTTAGCTACCATATTACAACAGCATACTACTGTTCTATCTGAACTCGAACCCTCTAGCTCAAAGAAGAGGAATAATTACAAAGTCTGCTCAACCATGGCCACTAGAACCACATTTGCACAAAACTTCTTCTCTTTTAGGGGTCCGCGGTTATACAACACGGCAAATACATTTTTATCCATTCTTAAGCTTCCGAAACTAGAATGCAGGAGCAAGGTAATTGACTGGCTAAGGAAGTTGGATTACGACTAAACAGAACAATTATTGTCTGTTCTTTTGTAAGGGCAAAACCTCATATAGTTAATTTACGCTTAATCTCTTTTCGAGGTCAACGTGACGCAATGCTGCAAGACGATTCCTGTTTTATTTTTATCCTATGTAGGTACTTTTGTTTTTGTAAACTCATACGTTTTATTTTATTTTTATTTTCAAATCTTTATTAAGTATCTCTTTTTCTGAGAAGTCGGGGCCAGGTAACCCATAGCACAGGGCAACCTAGTTTGGGTGACCTGTCTCCTACTAAACGCAGGCTCAGTAGGTAATTATCATTGTCTAATAGTTTTAGTAATAATTAGTTAATAGTAATAATTAGTTTTAAAAAAACACCTTGATGTTATTTTAAATTTTAGGATTAAGCTTGTTATGTGGGTGAAAACAATAAATCATTTATTATTTATTATCTATTATTTATTTAAGACTTGGCGTATTTACCTATAAGTACAAAGACTAAATGAAAATAAGTTCATATTATTATGTGTCCCGGCCCATGAAGAAAAACGCTGTAAGGGGCTGGGACTGCGCTTTCATCCCTCAACGGAGCGCAGCTAGCAATGCAGTCTTTACAGATCGCAGCAGTAGTCTCCTATTATTTCACTAGAACGATACACGTTGACTTCAATAAATAAACGATATTTATGGCGTTTATTTATCTATTTCTTTAAAATTTCATAGTGACTAACGTTAGAATAGTTCAAAACAGGATTGCTACCATACCAATAAGGTAGATGGTAGAATAGGGGCAGAGGGGAAGTCTGGGCCTCTCCGTCACTGAAGGTGACGGCATACCCACTAAAAAGACCCCGGTATACCTCATCGCCTTGACGGGACGACATGTAGTTCGGATTAACATGCCGTCCCTGGCGGACGGTCCAGCCTTCACGACGGGCCTCCTCACGCAGCAGGGGCATCCCGGTGCAGAGTCCCCCTACTTTCACCCCGGTGCTGCTTTTAGGGAGCAGGTAGAAGCCGTGCAAACCGCCGTCTCCTCACTCCCCGCCGTCTGCGTCGGAGAGGGCCCGCTTGAGGATCTTCCTCCCGGGCCCTCTCCGCTGTCTCCTTCTGCGACATCACCTCTTCGCAGAAGGAGACCATCGCCTTCCATCCTCTCTCGCTCGCCAGCATGGCCCGTATCAGGGCCGGGAGCGAGAGGCCGGTGCCGACCACATTCACTAATGTGCCACGCTGCACCGCCCAAGTAGTGCACTCCTCAAGGGTGTGCTGGGCGGTGTCCTCCTCGGCGTCGCACTGGTGGCACCTCGGGGTGGGCTTCCTCCGTGTGATGTCCGTATCCATGTCCGGAAAGTACCTGCACCAGCCGGTTCGTAAGGGGCCTCTTTTCCCTACGTACCCACTGGTCGAGGAACGGCCTGATCGCCTCTATGGTTAGTCGGCCATAGAGCGGGTCGGCCAGGTCCTCCGCCCACCAAAGGAAGAGTGGAAAGGGAGATGCGTACTATCATGGAAAGTGTAAGGTCCATGTTATATGCACGAGATATACCACTCTATTTATGGGGAGAGGCGGTCAATTGCTCAGTTTATGTACTAAATAGAAGCACGTCAACTCAAATAAAAGACCAGTCGCCTTATGAGTTGTGGTATGGTCAGAAAACCATTGCTTGATCACATTAGAATTTCGGGTCCGAATGAAATGTGCATATTCCTGTTAAAAAAAGAAAGAAATTGGACAAAAAGAGTACAAAAAGGATGTTAGTAGGCTATGACCAAAACAATTATGGAGTGTTCGATGTTCAGACAAATAATGTCACTATTTCAAGGAATGTGCGGTTTAGTGAGGAAAATGTGCCTTTACTACAAAAGAATACTAACCAAATTTCTGTCTCAGCGAGTGCAATGATATATAGTACCCCAGAAGAGGACACAGAGGCTTCACCCGAAATTACAGATGTTAATCAAAGTAGGGGTGATGATAGCTTGCAAAGTGCGGATGATGAACATGATTTAACATATGAACCGATTACGCTAAGTAATAATCAAGATGAGCAAACTTTCAATCTAAGGCCGAGACCACACCGTCTAACTAAATGAATTTAACTTGGTAGAGTTCAGTACACCAATGACATACAACGAAGCTGTGAATTGTAAAGATAAAGAAAAATGGGAAATCGCTATTAAAGAAAAATTACAATCAATGATGAAAACATGACTTGGTAAATAAAAGAAAGAGAAAATGAAAAAACTATCACGTCGAAATGGGTTTTTCGTATTAAAAGAAATCCAGATGGAAGTGGCGATAGGTACAAAGCTCGCCTTTGTGCCCGCGGATTTACTCAGGTGAAAGATATAGATTATAAGGAGACTTTCCTCCACAGCCAGGTATGACACAATTAGAGTTCTTCTAAGCCTAGTTTCCAGGGAGAAATATGAAATTTAACAACTCGACGTTAAGACTGCTTTCTTGTATGGTGACCTTGAAGCGGCCGTCTACATGGAAGTCCTTGAGAGTGTGGAGGCTAATCCAGGAAGGATATGTAAGTTAGATAAATCATTATATGGCTTGAAGCAAGCGTCGCGGTGTTGGAATATAAAATTTTCAAATTTTCTGACAGCCTAAGGTTTTAAAATATGTCAATCTAATAATTACATATTTGTTGGTTACTTTCATAATTTTGAAGTAATTTAAGTTGATGACGCGTTGTTGTTCTGTAAAAATAGAACAGTCATATCGATTATTCTAAATGATCTTAAGAGTACTTTTCAGATTAAAGTGTTGAAGTTGAATTCATTTATTGGTATGGAAATAGGTAATTCAAATGACTCGATTGTTGTACACCAGAAACATTATACAGAACAACTGATTGAGCAGTTCGGTATTTTGCAAGTTAACGCATGTAGTACCCCAGCTGATAATTATGTCATCTTGATGAAAAAAAAACAGAACTGATGATTGTAAGATTAATTTCCCTTATAGAGAAGCAGTGGGAGCATCATTATTCTTTATCATCAGTAAGTAGGCCAGATATATCCTATTCAGTAAATATGGCCAGTAGATATGTTAGCAACCCCAGTAATGATCATGTTTAATGCTGTAAAGAGAATTATTCGTTACTTAATAAAAACAAAAGATATGTGTATTTGGTTCGGTTGTAGCAGTAAACTAATTGGGTATTGTGATTCTGATTTTGCAGCAGATGTAGATTCTCGAAAGTCAAATACAGGATATTTGTTTATGATGAATGGTTTTGCTTACGAGTTGACCAAATCACAGACTTGGTCGAGTTGTAAGCAAAATACCGTCGCCTCATCTACTACAGAATCAGAGAACATGGCTGCTAGAGAAGCGGCAAAAGCAATATTGTGGCTTAGACAACTTTTGAGTGAAATACAGCATTCACAGATGTCGATAGATTTGTTTATCGATAATCAAAGCGCCATTAAGCTTATACATAATCCTATATATCAACAGAAGATCAAAACACATTGATGTTATACAATTTCATTAGGAAGACGGTAGAGCAGAATATTATGAAAGTTAATTATATAGAGAGTTCATCCCAACTTGCAGATTTTCTTACGAAAGCTTTACCTACTGTCAAATTTGAAAATAACAGAAACCAGGTATTGACTTACATGAATTAGATAGGATATTATTTTAGGTATTAGTTAGTAGTGTGTTGTAGGATTAGTTAAGGTAGTTTGTAACAGGTGTTAAGAATCTAAAATTTAAGTGTAAGTTACGGTTCTACCACTATTAGACGATCACAACCATTTGGCCATTTTATCTTCAAGTTACATGTTCGATCATGTATCTATTTTATTTATTGATAATTTATATCAATATTTTCAATTCACATTGCTTTGAGGTGATAGAGTTTTTTTTTAAAACTGTAAAATTGATGAAGTTGGTGAGAGAGATGGTGAGAGGGGGGTTTGAGCTTAAATTTATAATAGGATCTGCTTAGTAAGCGAGCAAAGATGAAGTTTTATTTTCTTCACACTTGACTATATTGTCTATTTAAGTTCTGTCTATCTATTGTTTTGTGAATGGCGTCTTAATAATGTTGTGTGTTTAGTCACTTGCAAGAAGTTAATAAACTAGTATAGAAATCACACTCCGTGCCTTTGATTCCAATGCCTACAACCATCTAAGCTACCATACTATTAGAAACATGTAAAATGATATCATATTTATAATTGTGTGATAAATACCCTTTAAAGGATGGAATTAAACTTGCCCTCGCGGACGAAGTCGAGGGCAAAGGCTGGTATGGGTATGAACGATTATTTTTATTTAGTTGATGTTCCTTTCATGACCAGCCTTCGTATTAAGTAACCACTTACTTACCCAAATTGTTTGATGTTTTCACTACCGTTAAACGTCTCATTAAATTAATCAATTATTGAATATGTAGATTGTCTGGCTAATACACTTACAATAATTAAGTTTTGCGAGGTTATGCGATGCCTTTATTACTGTATGCATTTGTACTTGATACTTTATTTTCGTAGTCTTTTGATTCTGTTCACGAGCTCCAGTCACTTCCACGAAGATAGTTGACTACAGCAATTTCTATGCCATTTTTAGGTCCATTTCTATTTACTAGAGGCACTGTGCCAAGGTCCTATTCTAAAACGTCAACGCTGACGTCATCGGTGCAAACTCAACTGGTGGTTGTGTCAAAATTACAGTAGTAAAAACAAGTGATTCGCATATAAGTTTTCCAGATGGCCGGAGAAACCGGAAAAGTCCCGGAATTTCGCTGCTGGTCGAGTAGCCAGTAAATGCGTTTTACAGTCCCAGAATCCAAAATCCAAATCAAATCCAGGGTGCATTTAAGCTACTAAAATAAGGTCAACCCAGCTCAACTGACGCAAGGCGGAACCTCTAAATAAATTAATAAATGTCTGGGACAAATTACACCAAGATCATTGGACCTTAAAAAAAGCAGAGCTGCGGGTGTCAGAGACTAGTAAACATAGTTACTTAAATATTTTTAATTACATCGTTGAATAGATATCAACACTCAAACACAACCAACACAAATGTTCGTCACATAAATGTTTGCCATTATTGGGGATCAAACAAAACCCACGACCTCCGGCGCCAAAGGCAGGATCGTTGCTATATTATTGCATCAACAGGTCAGTCAAAGAACTCATTTTCAGAGTAAATTATGTTTGTAATGGTGTATCTAGAGTATTCATGATCGAAGCGTATAAAAATAAATAATATCTTTATCTTGTTTAAATTACATGAAACAAAACATGCAGCATAACATAAACCGCAGTAAAATTTAAATGAACCAATGCTTTTAGTAACGGCCATTATTCCGCAAGCAGCTTCGAACTGTAATTAGGAACATAATGAAGGCAGTCTACAGTAACTAATCCACCCTTAGAGATGCATGTTACTATATCGCACACACGCTGCAATAACGTCACTTATGCAAAAAGTGGAATTGTTCATGGGAAGCATTTAAAAATTCAATATCCTGTTACAACGTATGGTTCTTCTTACATAAACAAATAAAATAATAATGATTGAACTACAACGTTGAAATTATTTTAATGTAAAAGCAAACATCTGACTAATTACTATTAAAAAATATAATCTTTTAAAAATTACTACCCTCGCAGAAGTGACGTTATGACACTAGAAAACAATTAACCGGACAATTATGTCAAAACAAATAAAACACGAAAAAAAACACTAAACAATACTTACACAAGTGTCATTACTGTTTCAAGATACAAGCTTCACAACTAACTCAGTGTCGTTATTGCTCCAAAAACATTAAAAATTGTCACTATTAGGTAATTGTACTAAGGTTACTGAGGTAAGTAACGTTGTAGCTCCAGGAGACTACGTCTTGTGTGGGGGGCCGCGCGCAACTGACCACTGAAACGTTGTTTCTCCCAGTGGCGTCTAGATTCTCACTTAAACCATAACGACACTAATCCCCTCACGCGGAAGGTATGCGTACTACCAGAGTGACAATCACGCACCAAGCGAAGAGGTAGATGAGGTGTATTTTCTCATACTCAGCTCAATTATGACGAAAATTACTCAAGTGACGTTATAGAAGCGTATGTGCGAATATTAGATACGATTGGTGAATGAGAGCTGAAGCGAAGTTTGCTTTTATAATGGGGTTGAATCTTGCCTTTTGAAGGATTTAATTATAACTTCTTTTAGCTCAATGGCTAGAGCTGTCGCCCGTTTTGCGGGAGTGGCAGATTCGGTTCACACTTGATGCCTTGACCAAACAAATCATGTCACTCTTCCACTTCTGAAAGAAATATCCTGGATAGGCAAAGTAAGTTTAGGATTTTCCGAATCAAAGACAGTGTCCATAAACCTATATTGAACAAGCACTATGATGAAGCTATAGCCATTGAATTGAATTTTAGTGATGACCTTATTTTAATGGAGGCCTAGTAAAGCTTGGACCCCATTAAGCATAAATCTTTAGATGTATAATAAATCTATAGATATAGATTTATGCTTTATGGAGGGATAGGGGAGGAAGTAGATACTTCCTTGCTAAAAAGCCAGTCTATTATTATTAGCTATATTATATTATGCCTATTTACCGCAAAGTTTAATACAGATTACAAATACAAATTCTTTATTCAGTATCAAGTTTTTATATATCTCAATTTCGATTGAGGCTTTCTTTTAAGTAATAAAATACTTGTGTTAGAAAAACCCCGCTCTCCATACAGATTTATTACATGAGTGATACCTATTATTATAGTATACTTCCAGTCTATAAATTATTGCTTAAGTAAAAGTACCTAATAAGTGTGAGTGCTCCTGTGAGCCTGCGTGTGTGTGTGTGTGTGTGTATGTGTGCGTGTGTGTGTTTGGGCTTCTGGGTGTAACCAATTTATTTATTAATAGGTATATATATATTTTTAGCGTTCAATTCAATTCTCTTTTCTTTGTTACTTTCAATGAATATAATTTTTTTATTATTTATTATTTTCCAGAAATGCCTCAGTTTTGTCGTAACTCCATGATTTTAGCAATGCTGTAAGATATGTTTTACAAGTATTGTTATTCATAGGATAAATGTTCAAAATTTTGTTTACCTTGTTGTAAAAATGTGCAGACCGTGCTATTACCTGTCTCCTAGCATACACAGTCTTAATTCTAGCAGTTGGAGCCATGTTATGTTTACGTCTTCTGGATAATTTAGAAGGATCGTATGGCGAAGTTCTATGAGCTTTCAAGATTATATTGAACAAATATAGCTGCCGAACAGACAATGTGTCACTCATTTTAAATAAGCTTTCTGTAGGGAATCTGTACGGCTTCAAGTTAATTACTTTTAAGAGTGCCTTTTGCGCTCTCTCCTTTCAAAGTTGGCTATTGAAAACACAATGCATAGTGTTCTTGTATTATTATAACTATCTAAAACTATTCTAACATTTAACTTTAGCGTCGCCCCTCGCCTTAGTCGCCTTACGACCAGAATAAATTGCAAATGTGAAGACGTGGGTGCCATAATGTCCTGCTGACTCTGGAGGAAGTGATTAACAGTCCCCCAGGGTATCATTACAGGACATTGAGGATGAGATTACCGTTAGAGGAAACCGCTCGTGTAAAGTTATATGACACTCATGTAAAAACTGCAACATGGATCACTAGATTTCGGCGGCTGCGACCAACATGATCAAAAAATTAGCCGCTACACAGACACATCTGTAGTAAGAAAACATATACAGAGATATAAAATTACTTCAAAGGCTCTAGTTGCTATAATGATTTGCAACTGCGGCGCTAGAGGCACAAAAATGATAAGTTGCTTACAACTCTGGCGGTTATTGGGTCAAATTAGCCGCGTTAGCCACCTGCAATTTACCTTCTGGATGTGAATAATGTTTTGCATAGCATGTTACTAACTTTAGTAAACTACGTTCCGAGGTATATTGGCCAGAGAATGCGTAATGAATGTTGGGTGTTTGTTCAAGAACATTGGTCTACAGGTATCGCTAGTGCGAAGAATTCCTAGCAACTACCGAGTACGCCGCTTCAAATACCTCACAAGACTAACATTTGTATTTCATGTGTGTCTCGGACTATGGGTGAAGTGTCTCATCTGAGTAACTCTCTTCCATCGCATAGTACTTTGCCATAGCTTTCTTCATCGTGGCGGGTAAGCTGTGTCACAGAGAGACACATAATTATTTATTTTTAGTTTAGTTATTGTTTTTAAAAATTAGATAACATTTTTATTAAGAGTGCCTAAGTATGTTTACGGTCCTGAAGCTAAGTGGTTGTAAGTCATTCCCGGCCAACTCCCTAGTAAGCCTAGAGTCCCTTGCGCCGAGACGCTAGGTCGCTAGAGCGCTAGTCCCACCTAACGTCGTCCTAACAATATATAAACAAATAAATAATGAGGGAAGCTTGCTCTCGGGGTGCCCAAGAAGAGTTGGGAATGTACGTTCGGGAAGCGTTTGCAAAGCACCGCGTGAAAGGAGCTTGCTCCCGGGGTGCCCGAGGTGCGAGCAAGAATAGTAGTAGTGGTAGAATAGTAGTTGGCAATGATCGCTTTTAACCCTCTCAAAAGTATGAATATTATTTTATCGTAAATTCTAATTGGATATGTACGATTCTTAGAATAATTACATAAATAGAAACCAAGTCCGCGCGCCCATTTTGAAGCACCTTAATTGGAGCCATAAATGGCTCCAAAGTGTTCATTACAGCTCCGCAATGTTCAATGTTAAAGCGCGCCGCACAAAAGCACGTAAAAGTCACGCATGTGTGGCTCGGATTAGTGCTATATTTTTGACGGGGCGGTTGTATGAAGACTATCCTCCTATACGTTATTATTCTAAGGTACGAGTACACTGATTATAATGCGGCCTACAGTCAAAGTTTAGTGCATAACCCAAACGTTTGGGGTCTGCGCTTTGTGTTGTTAAAATGTGAAGTTGGATAGTGTATCGTGAAAATATGAAGGAACATTTTCATAGAATAACGAACATACTCGTATGGGTAACGAACGAAGGAAGGTTTAAACGTTGTTTTAGAGAAAATCCCTGGCTTTGAGTTCGTGGTCATTATTTCACTAATTATTTTAAGGGTGAGCATTGAGAATTAACGAACACTTAATGAAGAGGATAGCTAAAAGCGCAACGTTAGGTTCTGAATTTTGCTGTTAAGATAATTTAATTTGTGTACATATATACAGTCAACCAAAAAAAAAGATATAAGAGGTCCGGAAAAGTGTAATTTGGTTTTTTCAGATTATATTCGCGCATTTTGCAAGCGTGGTGATTGTATAATGCATAATTATATCCATCATCATATCGAACATTATACAATTATTGATTAACAGTGAGTGATTATAAAACAGCGCAAGATAGAAAACGTTGGCAGGAGCTGGAGGAGGCCTACACCCGTATGGGGGTGAGAGGAACAGATGAGATGATGAGGATGTCGCAACACCCGCAAATGGGTGCCCGGTAAAATAAAGGAATTAATTGCATACATTTTAATTTAGGATGATATATTTACGTAATAATGAATAATATAATTGAATTGTAGTTTGTAAGAATGAATTATTTCTGATGCTATTTTAAGTTATTAATAGATATTATTTAATGAACTTATGATATTGTATTTATAAAAAATTAGGGTACGTGCAATGTTTGCTATTAAATGTTAATATTTAACTCTAGATCTGGGAATAAAGAGGCTTAAATAATTAAATAAATAAAACTGCGTCAATTCACCGACGAAAATGTTCGTAGGTACGAATTGCGTTTGTGGTACACGAACTCTCAAAAACGAGCTTTTACGCGCGGATAAAAGGCTAGTCTAAAACCGCACTTAGTGATAGTAATCCGCTATTTCTCAATCAATTTTAATGTAATTTGTAGGAATAACAATAATAGTTATGTGCATGTTCAATGAATCTACTTATTTTTTAATCCGTTGCTGAGCTGGAACTAAATGAAGCAGCACTGAAAGAGGTGCACTGCTCGCCATTTTGACACATAAATTACGTATACTTGCGTTATCTATTTCAATTCATGTCTCTGGTGTTATGTGCAGAGCGGTTTCAAACTATAGTTCGTGCCAGATAGACGTGAAATAAAGCTCATTAACCCCACCTGTACCAAAATTTCTTTCTCAATGAAACTGTCGCTGATTTGTCATACAAACAGTCGCTTTCCTGTCACTTCCTGGCCTCGGTCCGGTTTCTTAATACCTTAGGCAAATACGCAACTCAGTGCCCAAAAATTAACCAGGCAAAAATATTTCAAACTTTTTTAAAGTTTAGATGATTAGATACGATATTGTTACTGTTTAAGTACTTAAAAATATATTATCGTCATTACTTTTAACTTTTCAAATATTCTTGCTCTTTTCAATTATTTGTTACCTATAACAACATGGCAGGCAATTATATGTAATTGCCTGCCATGTTATTATAAACGTATTTAACTAATCAATCAAAAACTTGAAAGATTCAGGGTCAAAACAAGCAATTTCTAATTTGGTCCGCTAAAATAATACATTTTAAGTTACGCGGACCTATGTATTGCTCAGTGGAACGTGAGTGCTGGCCAGATTTCGCCAGAGGTGCGTCACCGGTGACACTTCCGCCATTTCGAAGATGATATTTTTAATTGTCATTTATTCCTACTCGGTCTTGGGCTCGTGGAATACGTGTGGAATTTTGCGATTACGTTGTTTTTTTAATTCGCTGTATTTGCTGTTATTTAGTTTGTTCTGTTATTAATTTGTTTTCGTTATTGTTTTGTTATCTTTTTGTTATTATTTTGTTAATTACTCTCAAGAGTGACGAAGTGAAAATGGACTCAAATAAGAAACAGCCAAGGCGGCGCCAGAGAACATTGTAACCTCAAGCAGGTGAGTAAATGTTGTATTTTAATAAAATTATTTCCTGTGAAATTATTAACCGTATTTATACTAAAATTATAAAGAGGAATGATTTGATTGTTTGCTTGTTTGTATTGAATAGGCTCCTAAACTACTGATCGAAGCTGGGCATCCGATCCAAAACTGCTGGGCAAAGGCTTCCATCATTGAAATCAAGTGATTGCTACAATTAATGGTTTTTGTATAAAAATATTTGTTATAAAATAATGCATTATTTGTAAAGATATTTTTATAAATATGATACTTTTCTTCTCCAAACAAATAAGTTATTCATTACAAGTAGGTAATATTATATTTTGAACAACATTTTTCTTGACATCTTTGGATGACAATGAAAATCTTAGGAGGTTTCGTAGTTTTAAAATAACTAATAACCTACCAAATGTGTGTAATGAAAAAGTAGTTCTAATTAAGAAACCACAGATTCACATTGTGGTCATACTATTTTTTTATTCTATTTGTAAATACATGAACATTTTTACTTCCATTATGGTAGCATTGTAAGAGTGCACTAAAAAAGGTTTGCAATGTATGTCAAAATCTAGAAGAATGGAGGTCAATGACGCCCTTATACCACGAGACCAAGATGCCGGATTAGTACTTACCTAGCTACCAACAGTTCCATTCTTTTTTTTATATATCGTTACTAATAATCGAGTTTATTGGTAGAAGTCGGTCATTGCCCTTTATTTCAAATTTATCTGGCACAAAGTATAGCGTTTTATACGCGCGTATAAGTTAAATTTTTGAAAGCGCATGTAGGCGCCCGCAGGCGCGCCTTGAACTAATACGAGCGTTAACGCGCTCATAGATACTCACCAGTCACATCTACCGGTTCGAGCGAACACGCAGTAATAAACCCATTTACGCTGGTTTGATTTTTTGAAGCGCGAAATGTTGCGCACGTAAAAGCACGTAGGTTTAGCAAAACGACCGTACACGCGCAAAAAAACGCTAACTACAATCTGAAACTACAAGCTCTGACAATGAAGCTACAAGTTTTTAACGTTCTCATGACTTTTGGCATGTGATCGGATACCAGCCAGTAATTGCGCCTCACACTCGTGTGTATAAATAACCTTTATACACTAAAACGGCTGGCGTACACCTAACCCGTTATCGCCGAACTCGGCCGATCAAAATGCTGTAGAAGTTCTGTCTGCCATTGGCCGACTAAATCGGTTTTGATGTACGCGTACCGTTCATTTATCATCGTCATCATCATCATCATCATCATCATCCGTGCGGTCTGTCCCGGTTGTGAACCCACACTGGCGTGTGAGGTCCCAGGGTCCGCCTTTCTTATTTTCTTGGCCCACTTCGCGTGGTCTTGTGCATCCTCAGTGGTAAGTTTGTTGGCACGCATGTCACCCTTAACGACGTTGACCTCTTCTACCGGTACCTGGCGGGGGCGGCATGGCCAGACATTTGTTGCCCACGTAGTTTGCCCATCTCCGTGAGACATGACCATACCAACGAAGGCGGCACTCCTGCAGCTTGTCTGCGATGTCAAGAAACACGAAGGCTGCCGCGGATGTGGAAGTTCCGCACGCGATCTTTGCGTGAGACTCCACACATCCACCGCAGCATCTTCATTTCCGTGACGCGCAGCTCCAACTAGTGTCGCTCTAGTAACGGCCATGTTTCACTGCCATATAAAATAACAGGCCTAATGATGGTTTTATAGACCTGCCCCTTCAGCTTGATCGGCATTTTGGGGTCACGAATGACACCAGTTACCTCACGCCATTTGGCCCAAGCCGCAGAAATTCGGGTTCTGACGTCGCGGTCGATGTCCCCGGACGCGCTTAACACAGATACCAGGTATTTGACACGCTCGACCACGTCAACGCCTATGCGGACGGACTAAGGGTTTGTGGTGTTGCAGGCCATGTCCTCCGTCTTCGCCACATTAAGTTTCAGACCGCCGTTTTCAAGTGAGTTTTTCCACTTATTCACCCGTTGTACCATCCGTCCCCGTCCGAGTCTGCTAGCGCAATATCATCAGCATACATAAGCAACCAGGGTGGTTGCTCGTGGTGGTCTCGGATGCTGTTTGACAGAACGTCTAATATTACGCTGAACAGAAACGGGCTAAGCACGGAGCCTTGGTGTACTACAACGGTGATAGGGAAAGGAAGCGTGTCACCAACCGCAGTCCTAACTATGGAACTGGAATCGTGGTACATGTCCCGGATAATAATAATAATAATAAGCCCGCAGATCTATGAGCTGTTGGTGCGTAGCGACACCACGGGCTACCATCATCCCGACGCTAACCCGCAGGACAGCTTGTGGCGAGCTGTTGGTGTGTAGCGACACCACGGACCCGAGTTCCCCCGAGAGTCGGTCAGGCCCTCCGCCTCCGCTTGCCTTCATTGGCCGGCTGGAGTGGACCCCAAGGTGGGCCGCAGGACTCTCAGCTCTGGCTTGCCTTAACTAGCCGTCCAGAGTGGGGCGTTAGAGCTGAATGCTCGCAGGGTAGAAATGAAAGATGCATAAGTCGCGAGTTGGTGGGGTGGTTTATCCGCCCCGTAGAAAGCGGTGTACACCTCTCGACACCCTGAGCCGTTCACGACCATGTTGCTGCCTTTGCTGACCCTATGCGTCAGCACGTTTGGGTGGCCCATTTAGTGAGTGGCTAGTCACCGTCTGCCAGGAGCAAAAACATTGAGACATTTGGCATGGCAGACGTCCGTTGTCTCAAGCAATAGCCCGTATACAAGTCCACCAAACAATTCACCTCCATAGCCCAGTTTTCACTTTTTAACATTTTTGCAACAGTCCTTGCATCTGCTGGGTGTTGTCTTTAGGTAGATCATCAATATTTATCTAGAGACAAAACTCAGCAGGTGTACACATAACAAAGTAGATTAAATGGTACCAAAAAGGTCTCTACGTGTTGGCTTTGGCCCCACGCAAGCCTCAAAGGACCGGGTCCCCATGGGCCCGTGAATTTTCCAAGTACCAACATAATAATAATAAATAATAATAAATTCGTTTATTTGCAAGAATACAAGTTCTAAAGGTCTTAAAATTATCTATGTTATGTACATGTACTCAACCTGCACGCAGGTGTGCAAATTAATGTAATTAGGTTATGTCACAATGTATTCAATTAGTACTAAATATTTATACTAATCAATTTAATTAAGTATTAATGTATGTCAGTGATTTTATTTATTACATGTTAGTTTATAATTCATAATTTCAGTCACGCTATAAAAACAATATTCCATTATCCATGCAGTCAATTTAATTTTAAACCTTTCAAAGTTTTGATATCTTCCGGGAGATTGTTAAACAGTGTGATACACATGTTAAAAACATTTTTTTCATAAATGTAAGTGGAACATTTAGGTTGATGTAATAGATTGACATACTGTGCTGTCAGTTTCCGGACTTTGACTTCAACGAGTTTTTGGAAGAACTCAGGGTGGGCCATCACAAAAGTGCAAACATTTTTTATGTACATGCAAGCCAGAGGTAAGATTTTTAACTCTTTATATAAGGGTTTGCAGCTTACTCTAAACCATGTATTTGTTATGGCTCGAATACATCTTTTCTGGAGCTTAAACACTATCTATTTCCACAGAATTTCCCCATAAAATTAAGCCGTAGTTGAGTACCGAGGAAACGTGACCATGATAAGCAGTGATTGCTGCTTCTATGGAAACAGTGTTTCTTAACTTTTTTAGGGCAAACACAAACCGGTCCAATCTTTTACAAATTGCGTCAATTTGAGTCTTCCAGTTTAAGTTCTTATCAATATGCAATCCCAAAAACATAACAGCATCTGCCTTCTCAATTTGGTTACTATCGTGAGTTATCGTTAGCGGCAGTGGCCTTGTCTTATGAGAATGGAATTGCATAAACTGAGTTTTTGTTACATGTAAATTTAGGTCATTTTTATTCATCCATGTAATTATGTCATTAAGTGCATTATTTATACTAACTGCGTAAGTATCTTTATCTTCACCTTTAACAATGAGAGTCGTATCATCTGCGTACAGTATACATTTATGAGTTGTCGATTGTGGCAGGTCATTAATATAAATTAAAAACAAAAGTGGTCCCAATACACTACCCTGTGCGTATATATTGATACCGTGATCTAAATTGCTGCTTAATAAGGCGATTATTGATCGCTAAGATTTATGCGATTTCAGTACATTGTTTTCTGTTTCCGAGATAACTTTGACTCCAATCCAGTGCTCTGCCTCTAATACCATAGAGTTCAAAGTCAATAAAGACTTCGGGAACGGCCCTGGACCGCAGCGCCCAGCCGATCATCCCACGAGGGACACAGTCGAAGGCCTTCTGCATGGCTAATAAAAGGAGATGCAGAGGTGTATTCTTCAGTCTGTATCCCTCCATGAGGGTTCTCAAGGCAAATACGGGGTCCATGGTCCCGCAACCCGGTCGAAACCCATACTGACACTCCGAGGTTGTACACTCCTATCGAATCCGAGAGTCCACAATGCGCTCGAGGAGCTTCATGATACAGTTTATTTACATACGTTTGATTTGATCGGCATAGGTTCCGCCCCTAACAAATTAGTTGTACGCGAGCCGTTAGATACGCATCTTCTAGGATATTTGAATAAGTCTGACGAAATTTGGTATGGAAACATTTTTTTTATTTTTTTTATGTTTTTTAAAATACCTTTTACTATTTTAAGCAACTACTTTGAATATTTTGTTGATCCAGCCGGTAGTTCATTTTTTATTAATTTTTAAACATTGCGAACTTATGACATCACAAATTCGCCTGGAAATTATTAATGCTAACTAACTAATTGATTTATTCAAATTCGAATGTTCTTCACAATGTTCCCACATGTGATTTTCCCTGCTTCGTAGTAAATAAATAATGAGAAGAAAATTACTGATTTACTGCACTTACGGCTGAAAGAGAGCTCGCCGTTCATCATGTAGCATCTCACGAGAATGTGAGAAGTTCAGATACAATTTATTTTGCCAAGTTCTGAAACCAAGCCCTACCTAAAAGGGTTGGGATCATAGCGAATGGCTATTTCAAGTCCTACCTACTCGTCTGGGCAATGGGCGTAAATGAATGTACGTATTGTTAAAAATAACTTTGTGGAAAAATATTTTTCACCCGGGGGAATTTAAAATCTGCTATCTGGAAACACCATTAATACCATGCAGTAAAATCACTTACCTAAAAAATCTCACATAAGATACAGATCGTGTCATTTGATTGGTTGATGGATAGATTATTAACCAATCACGTAAAAGGACGTTTAGACGACCCAATAGGTTTGATTACCAATTGGATTACCCTCAAGAGTCCTTACTTAAATTAATGTACCTACTCTTTGCGGACGTTGGCTTTCTGGGGTCATTCATTTGACCCCAGTCAAAAAATCCAAAAAATGCAGGCAAGAAAAAAGTAAAATCAATTGAATGAAATAAAAACAAACAAATAGTGTTTTTTTCATAATATGCATTAAGTAGGTGCTTGAGTGTGTGTTTTGTGTGTGTGTTTATTTAAGAGTGAGTGTGCGTGTGTTGGTGTGTGAATTTAAGTCAGCGCAAGTGGTAGGTAATTAATTTTTCAGTATTCGTATGATATATTTAGTAGCTATTTCGTGATTACGGTTCTTACTTTACTACATGGTAGGGACTTCATAACTTGACTTTAAATAAAGATGAAACTGGATATAAATGCTACACAACATCATTGGAACCCTGGTTATTATATTTGGTCTGAGAGCGGTTTTAGTATAGTGTTTTTTTGAGCGTTAAAGGTCGCTTTGGCATGTTCGTGCTACATTTCGCGCTTCAAAAAACCAAACTCGACGGCTCGATTGGCGAAGTGCGCTGTAGCACGGTTACTCGCCTCGATTTACGTAGTGTCTCAGGTTCGATTCCCCGTCGGGTCAATTCAGGAAACAATCTTTTCTGAATTGATCTTTTCTGAATTGACTCGGGTCTGGGTGTGCTGGGAGACGCCCCTAGCTTATTTCCTTGTGTGGTACCTAGTAACACAGGGATATTAACCCCTACTTTGAGCCCATTACAAGAGGTGTGTAGTCTGGCGCAAAATAAAAACTCGCGTACTTACACGGGCTTATTGCGCACAGTTATTGTGGCGTGTGTGCTCGAACCGGTAGGAGTGAGTCAGTATCTGTAGGTATGGGCTTGCGCAGACGACGTGAAAAAAGTATGCTCCGGGAATACAAAATTCCCCGCGGATTCAACGCACAAGGGTGCGATCATTTTGTTGTTCGAAAGTATTTAAATATTCTGAAATTACCTTGTGCTGTAATTTACATGAAGTTTAAGCAAAAAAGAAGACGTTTTAAAAGGAATATTACTTATTACGGACGCCGGCGCACTTTAACCCGCTACGGTGTTTCGGCGGATTTTTGGTTCGGCGTATTTTTAGTCGGTCGTGTGTTTGCTTGATACAATTTGTAAGGGATCTAATATGACGGAGAAAAAAGTACACTGCGGATAATACATCGTCTGCGCAGGCCTTATGGGTTCTACGAGCTCTTACGATCGCTCGTAGGAATTACGCGTGGCAAAAGGCGCGCCTGTACGCACCTACACGCAATCCCAAAAACGAGCGTATAAATAGCGTATAGTCTGGAACTGCTTTTATTTCAAACTGGCGCTTCATGATCATGCCGAAAGTGCTACATGTTGATGAGGAGTAGGAAAGTTTTAAGAATAACAATAATTTACATTGTTTTAAGGATTTTAATTTAAATAATGTCTATAGGTATAATAATTTTATTAATATACTATTCGCTTATGCAATACTGAACAAAACAATAAAATTTACATATTGATAAACATGGAAGTTTATTATTTATAGATGAGAAATTCCATAACTTATCAAAATTCCTGCATATCAATCAACTCGTTAAAGGTAACAAATCTTGGCAAAACTAAAATTATATTTACATTCAGCTAAATAATTTCATTTTAATCACATCATTGGATGAAATAAAATAAATTAGTTACAGAGAATTTATAAAATTACAATGTAAAATACTCGAAAACTTTCATTTACCATGCAATAATAGGTATTATATTAAATTCCTTAACCAGTATGCCTGGTGCGTCGGTATCAATTCCTACACTAGTATTATTATACCAGATAATGATATAGGAATTAAAATGTCAATTCATAGTTCACACAAAAGTGATCGTTCGATCCAAAAGGATCAACTTCCATAGTGCTCGCAATACAATCCAATTCGAGACATGCTAAACAGGTGCCTGCATTCGTTAAATAAAAAAGGTAATTTAAACCTATTAAGGTACAAATCAATATGCTAAAAAATAACTCCCAAGTACGTAATTATAAGAAAATTAAAACATGACTTGAGCTTATGGAATTAGGCATCTCTGTGAGCATGACAATACAAAATTCGTAGCGACTAAGAAGTATAAAGTTTTATTAGTTTATATGGCGTCTTGTAACGAACTTTATAAAATCAAGTCTACTGTAATAAAAAAATCTATAAGATCTACTCTATGGTTATTCAAATCACACATCGCTTAACAATAGAAAGTCTTAAATAATTATGTCTATGGAATAACACGCACAGTCTTGACTACATCAGTCGATAGCCAGCAAAAAGCCAAATCATCAAAAATCCCATGAACGTAAAATGTTCAAAATTAGGCACCAAGTTTTTGTGATTTTGTTAAATAAATTGTTAAAAAACGTAATACAAAATGGCTTCGGAAATACCGTTACATTCGTTGTCACTAAACTATTTTCTGTCAACATTAGGTAAGTGGAAGAGAAATTCAGCAAAATGACGTAGTCCTAATCCAGGCGTACCATTTCACAAAAATAGGACCATACTATTTAATTAGTAATATAGTTATAACGAAAATCGAACTCCTAATAACAGTCATCTAATATTTTTACTACATTCCACATGTAAGTAATATATTTTGCTAAAGTCATAACATCAATGTTTTCAAACATTTTCTCACCATTTGTGACTGTTTACAACTCTCGAGTGAATCTCGCGTCCTGCAAAATCAATTGCTATGATCCCAAATGTTCCTTGGAAGATGTTCAGTTCTTCTGTCGTTCCCTGGAGTCTTCTCGGCAGATTCCTCTTGGAGGGGAGTCTCTGCCTTTGTGGGAGGCCTTGGAGGATTTCCTGGACCTTTTGAACTTGGCCACGTCGTCTCCGAAGACATCTCCGGTTCTTAGTGCTGAGATGAGGTCGTCAAACTCTCCCTTCTGGCCGTTGGTGAGGGGTCCGTCGCGGTAGGTGTCTCCGTTGGCGTGGCCGTTGCTGTCCACAGAGTTGCTCTTACCGAGAGATTTCCCGACCGAGCTGAGCAGGCTGGAAGCTTGCTTGCGCTCCATTGTTCTTTTCTTCAACTGTAACAGAAAGACACAGTAAGCATTTCGGAAGATGAGGTCTATTTGGCGCTGGATTGATGGTGAGCGAATGAACGGATTGATGGTGAGCGAAAGAAAGATAACAATATTGTAAAACGAGGCTGTTGGTTCCCATTGGTTCAATAAGTATAGACTCCGTGTATGAGTTTTTAGAGAACATAATATCTATTTTCCTAGGATATGGCTCCCATACTTGGAAAGCTACGTTAGAGTTTTGCAGCATCTTTCCCCTCATTCTAAAAAAGGTATTAAAAAAGTGTGTTTTGTCCGATCTCATCTACGGTCCGGAGACGTGGAGGCTTACAAACTGGTCTGATCAAATTAAAGAAGCAAAAACGCCTCCATTTTACACAGTCGCTAAAACTGGTACTGACAGAGGCCGGGAGATAGTTTGCCCGCGCCAAACACCATAATCTCGATCTTCAGTTATGAAGAAGTCGGTCCTTCATATCTGAAGATCAGGCAGAGATATTCAGAAATAGATGTCTTCTGGCTAGAAATGCTGTGTCATAACTTACTTCTTGTTCGTGCCTTGTGCGTCGTTCTTCCTCGGTGCGGCGGCGGCGCGCGGCGTCGCACTCGGCGCGCGCTTCGCCCAGCTGCGCGAGGAACGCGTCCATAGCGCCGAACAGCATCGACGGCGATGCTGAGGCTTCCTCGCCGAACGCGTTCGCGCACGCTTCTAGGCGGCTTTTCATGTCCTGGTAGAGAATAGCACATTATTAATGAATATTCTAAGTAGCCGCTTGCAGTGGCATTATGGGAGAGGCGACGATAAAAAATAAATAACGATAAAAAATACTCCAATCAGCTTTCGTAATTTCTAGATTTTGTCCACAGAATCTTGAAGCGCGCATCTTAGCCCCGCTGATGGAAAGTGATCACCTCCGCCCATGGACAACTGCAACACCTCAGGTGTCACCGATGCGTTGCTTGCCTTTTGAATGTGAATACGCTCTCTTCCATGCTCATCACTTTCAAGGCTCCGTTGTCACATCGCTTTGGGAATACCACCGCAGGAAGATTATTCCATATCTTAGATGTACGCGGAAGAAATTGACGCGAAAAACGCACGGTTGTTGAGTGCCAGCCATGCAAGTGATGAGCATGGAATTATTAGAATGTGGTAGTTCACCAGTACCTCAATAATTAGACTGGCGTGAAGGAACGTTATCCGAAGAGCACAGACTTCTGCGGAAAACTAAAGCCTTTGGTAAACGCTATGGTAGTCGCATTACTTTGCCGCTTTCCTTGAGTCAGATACGTGTATTTTTAATACTATACAAACCTACCCAGGACAGATGCTTAAATTAAAGTTCTTATTATATGACCACTTTAAAAGCATAATTTTTCACCACAAAAATTTTTCAACTTCCTAGCCACGGACGTCTTTTCGCGTCTTTCTCTAGTTGGTTTAGTACTTAGCTATATTTGATCTATTTTCGCCCGAATCAGATCCTCAAACTGCGTGGAACTGCGTGAAGCTAGACACTAATCAATTCTTACCTGGAACAGATCCTCAAGCTGCGTGAAGGTGCACACGGCATGAGCGTGGAAGTCCCTCATAACCGCTTGGAAGGCATCGTTGGGGTCCCCCGGCGCCGGCAACGCCGCGTGGTAGTCCAGTTCTTTGGCCACTTCTCGAAGACCAGCTCTTAGAGCGCTGACGTCTTTCTCTAGTTGTTCAACGCACACTTTGGCCGCTGCTCGTACGTGGGGAAGGTCTTCTTCTAGTAGTAGGATGTCCTTGAACTAAGAGAAGAAAACGAATGATCTAAATTATATTAATATAGAATTAAATTTGATTTAATTAAAAAATGCTTTTAAACTGCCCCACTGTCGGGAAAGGGGCCCTAGCATTGATTATGACGCTTACACTATCAGAAAAGCCGGCGAATGGTTCGAAAAATATGATATGTTAGTTATATTAGACTTATGCCAACTAATGTTATTTAAGAACATTTTTACTACTATAATCGGAAATTAAAATAGAAGTAGAATTGTTAAATCGTTTAGCATTTGAATGTACAAGATACAAATAAATTCAAATGTCAACGTCAGTATTAATAGATTACAAAATATTAAATTATTATTACATAATCACAAATTATTGAATTGTTTGAATTACTATGTCCCCTTAAATTCATTATCTCTCCATGAACTCATTAATGGAGTAGAAGTTGTGTTGTAGCAGCCATTGAGTAATACTCTTTTTAAATATATTTTTATCAATAGGCTTTTCAGTAATTTCTAACGGTAGCTTATTAAATATTTTGATAGCCATATAGTACGCGTTCCTTTGAAATAAGCCTAAATTACAATTTGGTACTACTAATTTGTGTTTTCTAGAATTTCTAATGTTAGATTTTAATTTGTCACATTTTATAAAGAATTCTGGGTGCTTTTTCACTAACAAACAAAGTTCCAGTATGTAAATGCAGGGCAGAGGAAGAATTTTGAGTTTTTGGAACCGGGGTTTACACGATTCCCTTTGTTTTATCCCGCATAAGGCGCGAATGCACTTCTTTTGGGCTCTAAAAGCTCTTTCAGAGTCCACACTGTTACCCCATATTACTATACCGTAGCGCAGCTGGGAAGAAACATATGCGTGGTACACTTGTAGAGCTATCTAGAAAGACGCAACATTCTTGATTCTATTCAGCGCAAATACAAATTTATTTAATTTAGTGCAAACATTATCTACGTGCTTTTTCCAGCTGCAGTGTTCATCTAGTTCTATGCCTAAAAATACTGTGCTCTCTACGATGTCAATTTTATTTTTGCTGTAGTGTATGTCAATATTATTTTTGTTTGTTTTATATGTATGAAATTGAATAGCTTTAGTTTTAGATATGTTAGTTTTAAGGTCATTTTTATTCATCCAATTAATTATGTCATAAAGAGTATTGTTAATGTCTCGTTCAAGTTCATCAATGTTTTTATTTTTGAATAGCAGTGTACAGTCATCTGCAAATAAAAAGCAATCATTTTTAGTAACATCTGGAAGATCATTGATATAAAGAATGAATAGCAATGGCCCCAAAATGCTCGAAATTTTGATCTTGCCTTTACTTGTATTTGGTTTTCTATACGTGATGTTTCGGTACATTGTTGCCTATTAGACAAATAGCTGGCGAACCATTTAAGTGCTATTCCTCTGATACCATAGTCATGAAGCTTGTGTAGCAGTATTTCATGGCTCACGTGATCAAACGCTTTTGACATGTCAAGAAATACTGCTACTGTTGGTATCTTATCATTAATTCCTTGTGTAATTTCTTTAATTAATGAAAAACAAGCTAAAGTAGTCGATTTGCCCTCCTGGAAGCCGTACTATCGTTTATTTATGATGTTATGCTTTGTAATAAACGAGTAAAGACGTGTTGCCATCACTTTTTCAAATATTTTGGATATCACCGGTATAAGTGTGATGGGCCTGTAGTTACCCATATCTCTATCGTCCCCTTTTTTGAATAAAGGCTTAACTACGGAAAGTTTAAGGTTGTCTGGGAAAATGCCCTTTTCCAAACATAAATTTACTATGTATGTTAATGTAGTACATATTTTTGGCGAACACATTTTAAGAATATCGGTGCTGATTTCATCGTATCCTACTGATTTTGTAGTTTTTAACCCCATAGTGATTTTATGTACCTCACTTTCAGTTGTAGGGTACAAGAATATACTGGTTATTTAGTCTATTTTTATTCGTATTTACTAATTTACTACCTGTTTTTCGTGCAATGTCAATAAAATAGTCATTAAATAATTTAGAAATGTCATTTATATTATGAGTAATGTCATCTTTATGTTTAATTGATTTTATTTCATTTTTATTAGGATTTTTGTTTATGCTATTATTTATTATTTTCCAAGACGCTATGCATTTGTTTTTAGCATTTAGAATATATTTAGAAATGTTAATTCTTTGCGCAGCGTTCATACATTTATGTAGAAGTTTAGTATAGTTTTAGTATCGGCATTTTTTATTTCTTTTATCATTTTTACTAGAATAAATATAGTTATGGTATAGTTTGTGTTTTTTTACCCAGCATTTTTTAAGACCTTTTGAAACCCATTTAAATTTTTTAGAATTTAAATCTTTCTTTATTCTTGTAACCGGAAAACAAAGATAGTAAAAAAGTGAAAAGATATCGTGAAATGCGTTGAAGGCTTGATTTGGGTCATTTTGTACAAGTACATTGCTAAATGTCAACGAATTTATATGTTTTATATTGTTTTTTATTTTCATGACTCAAATCTCTTTGCATTTCAAACCAGTGTAGTTTTTTACTATAGTTTGCTAGGTAAACTGAAAGAATCTGACATTTGGTATGGTCTGACAGTGATAGTTCTTTAGTGTATCCTGTAGCTCCTTTCAAATTGCTAGCCATCAAATCTAGACAGGCATTTTTTCTAGTCGGTGTATTAATATGTATAAGTAGGTTATGGTTTTGCATAATACTTAGTAATATCTGAGTATTTTTGTTATTCTTTAAGATATTCATATTCCAATCCCCACATATTATTAGATTTCTTTGTCCCTTATTTATTTTGTATAATAATTCGTCCAGTTTTTAAAAAAATATAGATTATTTTGATGTAGGGGTTCTATACACACAAATTATAATTAAATTTATATTTTTTACAATTACACCGCAGCACTCAAAGTAGTATTTTTCCGATAGAGTCTGCTATTTGTAGTTTTGTACAGGATATGTGATCTGCAACTAAGATACACGAACCTCCTCTTTTTTCATGTTCACGTGACCATATAGATCCCATTTTATAATGACAGATTGGGGATTTTAATTTATGATTACAATTAAATTTGAGACTAAATGATATTTATATACACAGTTCAGTAAAAATTAAAAAGAAAAACCTAAATTTAAATAATAAAACTAAAAACTACTTAGAAAATTTTGCCCCTGCGGTAAGGTGCCCAAGATGCTGGCAGCATTCCCCCGTTGGATGGCTAGGCTCACACGTTGCGCGAGGAATGTACCAGTTCTTGGGTCACCAGTGAAAGTATTCAGTCTTCTAGACAGTATTTTAATGAGGTTTTGTGCACTTGGACCCCACGGACCGAGGGTTTCGACTCCGAAAGGCACAAAAGTGTACCCTGATCCTATGTTCAGGTACTTTTGTGTCTTTTTATGTTCAGCCGCTTCAGCCGCCGCGCCTGCCTGTTTGCATGTTCTAGGAACATGGGAAGGGGCCAGCGTGTCGACGCAGGTCGCATCCCACACCAGCGGTCGGCCCATGCTCCAAGGAACGAGTGTCATCCCGTCTCTCTCTTCTTCTTTTCTAATTGTTTAATTTTAAGTTTTGTTCGTGTCCTCTTTTTATGAAAGTTTCTGAAAGACAGATTATGTCTATTGCTTTTTTACTTGTTTTGAACTCGTTCAGAACAACTTCGAGTTCATCTTTTATTTTAAGTAAACTACATATATTTGATGAAAACAATATAGATTGGGGGTTATTGCTAATCTCGAAATAGCATGTCTTTATTTGCATTTGCGGGAGGTTGCTTGTTTTTAAAATAGCACGGGATCGTTCCCTTTTTTAGTTTTTGTGAGAATAAATCAGTTTGTAAAACATGTTTTTGTTGTTCCAAAAGACAGAAGGGTTTTTGTTCCTGTTTTTTAAAATAGTACGGAATCGTCCTTTTTGTTTGTCTTAATAAATCCATTTTATTTTTTTGAATATAATTTTTTGAGATATTTTGTTTTATCTTAAGTAATGCTTTTTTGTTGTAGTCAGTGGTGTCAATTTCTAATTACATTTTATGGCAGATTTCTTGTAATGTCAATTTGTGTTCATTTTCCGTCAAAGAAATAAACTTACAGTTGCTATAGTTTTGGCTTATTAATTTAAGTTGATTATTTAACAATTTCGTGTTTAAATGCATATAAGTTATTGTTTGAACAAGTAATATTTGGGTATTTTGGCATTGTGCTAAGAATGCAGACAATTCACAAAAAATCTCAGTTGGTATCTTGTCATTTGCACCAATTAATAGTATCAAGAAGTCGTCCCTGCTCAAAGTCCAATAAGTTTGTGTATTAAGAACTTCATGAGTGTTTGCATTTGGCTTAGTAAATGAGGTAAACCGGAGGCTTTCATTTTTACATTTCCTACTTAACAGCTTTGACAAATTTAGAGCTTGTTGATCACCCAGACTTACACTGTTCATTTCGTTATTTAAGACCCCTAATCATTGTTAACACGCTTTTCCTTTTTTTACCAACTGCATACAACGCTATTAGTACTTCAAGGGCCTTTTAAAAAAAAACTTTCCAGCACAACACAAAACACACAACAATAGAAACTTCACGTTTCCGCTAGTCAGCGATTTGTTATAAATTATACCTTTTATTAGAGATTTTATTAATCTGAGTATAAACAGCTCTTGAATTAAGTGATTGTGCTAATTCAAAATAACGTAGGTATAGGTTTCACCTGAATAAAGATTACTTATCAATTCAATCAATTTAATTTAAAAATGATTACTCACCTGGGTCTCAAGCATTTCGACTAGATAATGTAACAGGGTGGTGTTTCTTGACTGGCTGGACTTGGTGTCGGCGAGCTTGTTCAGCGAAGACAAGCGGAACCCGCTGGCGTTACCGCGCGCACCCCTAAAAACAAAAAGGCACTCATTACAATTTATTTGTTTAAATGAAAGGACCGATAAAAGTAGGATATACCTGTTTATTATTACTGTAGTTTGTGAAAGAAACTTTCTCTTAGGATAAACAATGAAAATGTTGTACAGGTTAACAAATAATTTTATGGGATAAATTAAAGGAAATCAAAATATTTTCCTATTATGGTTACATTATCGGAATCGATGTATTCTTTGGTTTTTACATGGGAATGCGCAGCAGCGAGGCATTTTTCACATGAACAAAAACTAATTTCGCTTTCAAAATTGTAAAACGTACGCGATTTGATAGGACATTCGGTAACAGCGGTGATACGCCACCTAATTGGAGCAAAGAGCAGTTTTCCTCCTCTATAGGGAATAGCGGAGGATCCTAGGAATAGCGGAGGATCCTAAGAGTAGATGAGGATCCTAAGAGTAGCGGAGGATCCTAAAAGTAGCGGAATACCTAAGAGTAGCTGAGGATCCTAAGAGTAGCGGATGATCCTGAGAGTAGAGGAGGATCCTAAGAGTAGCGGGGGATCCTAAGAGTAGCGGAGGATCCTAAGAGTAGCTGAGGATCCTAAGAGTAGCGGAGGATCCTAAGAGTAGCGGAGGATCCTAAGAGTAGCTGAAGATCCTAAGAGTAGCTGAGGATCCTTAGAGTAGCGGAGGTTCCTAAGAGTGGCGGAGGATCCTAAGAGTAGCTGAGTATCCTTAGAGTAGCGGATGATCCTGAGAGTAGAGGAGGATCCTAAGAGTAGCTGAGGATCCTAAGAGTAGCGGATGATCCTGAGAGTAGAGGAGGATCCTAAGAGTAGCGGGGGATCCTAAGAGTAGCGGAGGATCCTAAGAATAGCTGAGGATCCTAAGAGTAGCGGAGGATCCTAAGAGTAGCGGAGGATCCTAAGAGTAGCTGACGATCCTAAGAGTAGCGGAGGATCCTAAGAGTAGCGGAGGATCCTAAGAGTAGCTGAAGATCCTAAGAGTAGCTGAGGATCCTTAGAGTAGCGGAGGTTCCTGAGAGTGGCGGAGGATCCTAAGAGTAGCGGATGATCCTGAGAGTAGAGGAGGATCCTAAGAGTAGCTGAGGATCCTAAGAGTAGCGGATGATCCTGAGAGTAGAGGAGGATCCTAAGAGTAGCGGGGGATCCTAAGAGTAGCGGAGGATCCTAAGAGTAGCTGAGGATCCTAAGAGTAGCGGAGGATCCTAAGAGTAGCGGAGGATCCTAAGAGTAGCTGAAGATCCTAAGAGTAGCTGAGGATCCTTAGAGTAGCGGAGGTTCCTAAGAGTGGCGGAGGATCCTAAGAGTAGCTGAGTATCCTTAGAGTAGCGGATGATCCTGAGAGTAGAGGAGGATCCTAAGCGTAGCTGAGGATCCTAAGAGTAGCGGATGATCCTGAGAGTAGAGGAGGATCCTAAGAGTAGCGGGGGATCCTAAGAGTAGCGGAGGATCCTAAGAGTAGCTGAGGATCCTAAGAGTAGCGGAGGATCCTAAGAGTAGCGGATGATCCTGAGAGTAGAGGAGGATCCTAAGAGTAGCTGAGGATCCTTAGAGTAGCGGAGGTTCCTAAGAGTGGCGGAGGATCCTAAGAGTAGCTGAGTATCCTTAGAGTAGCGGAGGATCCTAAGAGTACCAGAAGATGCTAAGAGTAGCGGAGGCTCCTAAGAGTAGCTGAAGATCCTTAGAGTAGCGGAGGATCCTAAGAGTAGCTGAGGATCCTTATAGTAGCGGAGGATCCTAAGAGTTGCGGAGGATCTTAAGACTAGCGGAGGATGCTACGATAAGCAAAAGATCCTAAAACAGTAGCATCACAAACCTGTTCATGTAGTTCCCGAGCGCCAGCACCACTTCAAGCAGCGCTCGCAGCCGCCGCGAGCGCGTCATGTCCCGCGCCGCGCGCAGCACGGTGTGCGCCCGCGAGCGCGCTTCCGCCGACGCCGCTGAGAACTTCTTCTTGAAGAGGAGCGATCGGACTCGTTGGGAGTAGTGGGGGATTCTGGAATGAAGTTGATGTGCTAGAGAAGAAGTAAGCCTTCTTAAGATGAAGAGACGAACAGAAACAAGCGGGTGCTTATGTGCAATGTAAGGACCAATGATTATGACATTGTCAGTAGGCGCTATAAAAAATATAACTGTTTTGCATTACAACAAAACAACTATTATGTGTTGGAGAAAACACAGTGTTGGCTGTGAAGAAAGCAGTCCTGATATTTGTCATAAATAATGAAAACTTACCAAATTTTACGTTGTTTTTACTTTGTGGCTTGACACCTGAGGGCCGAGACCGTAACTTACTCGGCTTTGCAACCTATCAAGGCTGTGAATTCAATAGTCTTCTCACCAGCAAGGCCTTGCCGCAACACTGTGTTTTCTCCAACACATAATAGTTGTTTTGTTGTAATGCAAAACAGTTATATTATGTGTCTTCTAAAACACAGTGTTGGCTGTGAAGACCTGTTTGTTATCTGCTGGTGTCAAGCAAAACGCTATTGTTGAATAAAAAATTAATATTATTGACTTCAAAAACATCATTAAAAATAAAAATATTATATTATTTTAAACGATTCTCTCTTTATTCATCTATTAGAAAAATATCGACAAAACAATTTCTAACCAAGCTTAGAAACCTTATGTGTGTAGAGATAGTCATGCATCCTTTCGTTCCAGTTATGTTGATCTATATCAATGAATCTAACTTACCAAACAATCTAGGTACCTACTTAGAGACAATTGTAATATGAATTTCTCACAAATTTAATAACAAAATAAAGTAATCTTCTAATTCAGTTTTGGAAAAAAATTAGATAGATTTAAGCATAAATAACTAAATAAAGTTGATCTTTTTTTTAAGTTTTAAAGAAAATTGAGGAGATTTAAACATTCTCAAATAATCTGAATAGGTAAGTACTCCAAAAAATATCACATAGTTAATCAGCACAATAATTGCTTTGAGAAGTGCACTTCTATTTTTAAGGCTGTAATGTTACCTAAAACGTTCAGTTCACTCTTTTAAGGATATTAATCCATGGTCTTCCTTTCAAGTCCGAAGGGTTGCTACTGCAGAACAATAAAACCTCTGTGAGTAGAATAAATCAATCTTAGAAAATGGCTGTGCCTAATTTGCAAAATGCAGGGTTGATTTTTATTAAACATTTTCATCACTTTATAGGGCAGTGCATTTTGCAGTTTTTCTTGAGTTATGGACCTGATGTCAACTATGTCACTATGTCACATAATTATGAATAAAGTTTCGGGAAGGATTATTAGAATGCATGCACCGATAAATTTAATTCTGCGATTTTATCTTCCCAGAGGCACAAATTCACCTTTTACTACCTGTATTTGACAGGTATGCATAATTACGGTCCATCCAGATGGCCTCGTAGCACTGGAGTCTATTCAAGACTAGACTTCAACTGATTTTCAAATAAGCATGTCTTGTATGAGTCCAATATAGCAGTCATGCATTCTACGCCCATAAAGCAAGACAGAGAATCTGAATAGTCCTTCAAGACTCATTCAAAATGTTAGTTGAATATTAAAACCAGAGTTTTTTAAATATCTCGCTTGGCAAGAAAAAATGGTTTCAACTACTGATGTGGCACACAACTAGTAGTTACACTATACACATAGGCCTTTAGTTCACTGAGGCTATTTTATCCTCAAAAAATAGTATTCCCAAGAATATACTCGTAGCTACCTTTTTATTGCGTTTATTATAGTATATATATATATTTCAGTGGGTTTATTATAATATTGTGACAGCTGCAACAATAAATTGTTATAGATCATCACAGTACCTATATGGGGGCCCCCATATTGAAGATGGAGTTCTCCCACAGAAACTATGTGGGAGATTCGCTCTATACACGCCCGATCTTCCATAGCAGGAGGACCATTTGTTCACATGGGAAGGGCCTTGGAACTGTTCAATCTACCAAGGTCTTCCGCAGATCCTTTGTAGGTGATGGGTCTTATAGTTATCTGGTTCGGGGAAGCCAGAAGAAAAAGAAGGGCCACTGGGGAACAACTATGATGACTGACTCTTTTATTACATCATGTAATATGCACTTTACATTAGTAAAGTGTGCTAAAACTAGCAGTATCAGGTTAGGATTTGAAAGCCCTCATATCAGTAGATAGTCTCAGGGACGACAAAAGGCGTCGCAAGATATTAGGTACTCATCTGTTGTGTCTAAAGCGACATCGCCTGGAACAGCTGCTGTGGCTTTTAAAACAAATAATTTTCTGGATCCCCATATGTTGAATATGGCCTCCGCGGCCAGGGGCAATAGACGCCAGTCGAGAGCCACCCCACCTTGGACAGGTGGTCAACAATTTTGCTTCAGAAGTTTGGTGGCCAAATTTAGGAGTGCCAGAGATCTGAGCGCCTCCACTGTTTATGTCTTAATGGTATGGCATACTACCAGTTTTGCTGTTCAGTTGTTCCAGAATGTGGGCTACCTTTAATGCATTGTGTTGGTATAGGATCGTACCATACACTGCATACAACTCCTTGACACAGGAGTGCCATATTAAATCTGAGTTGAACCTAATGTCTTAAGCTCATAAGCACATGTCGTTCAATCAAGCTCCCCACCCTGCATCCGCTGCGTTGGTGGTAAGAAAGTGTCTGACTTCTTTGTAGCGCACTGCGCTCAGCGGAGTATATTGCACTTAGTCATAAATTCAGTTGGTGAACAGTGTCACTTCACTTTTAGACAAGACTCTTCACTCTCCGAGATGTCCTCCCTAAAATCCTCTCAGAATCAATCGCATTTTGCAACGTTGAAAACGTCCTCCGGGAACGGTCAATGTTGCAAGACTCAAAGGGCAAATAGGCTTTGAAATTCCTTTATTTGCTTATTTTTTTTTTTTATTAATGTATTCATACTGATCTGTGTTTCTGAGAGTATTCTAGTGTATACCTGCTCTTGTGTGGGCCATAAAATAGACTTTGGATAATTATTATGCTTTCCACAAGTCCCTAGCATCTCAGTATTTCCGCAATCTGAGTGACTAGAATTGACCTGTCCCAATGGACTAGACGCTGGTATTTTCAATACCCTATCATTCAACACCTATGGCACAGAGGGTTTCCGCAACCCAATTCAACACTGAGAAAATCTGTAGAGTTAAAGAGATGCCAGATGATAACGATAGTTGTAAATCAATCATTTGAGAGGCTCTGCTAATGGTAGTTCAGAAAAGGTATTTGGAGGTCGATTTTCACACACCAGTCCTGGTTGTGTAAAAGTTCACTAGATCTGAATGATAAACTAGATGAAAGTGATTTATTGCCACACATGTGCATCTAGACTTGACTTCCGCAGTCTTTGAGTTGAATTATCATTGAATCATTGGCCTCATTTCACTCTTGTTTTTTGGTTACCAAAAACATCTTTTTTAAGATTTTTGTAAGAAAACTGCAATGGGGGAGAATTAAATGGAACACTAAAATTACAACACATTTTGAATAGTACTGATTTGAAACATTGTCCTTGAGACATCCACTATAGTTCATTTTGATAATTTGTAAAATGGTTATTGAGACCAAAAGGCGTCTTTGGAGCCAATTTTGATAAATGCATTGTAATTCAATTAAAACTTGTAATAAGTATCATATATGTACAAATAAATTGCATATTATTTAGCACCTACATAACATTGCTCCTGGTAAGTATAAGTACTTAAGTCTTTACCTGCGACATTAAAAATAACAATGGAGAACAGGTAATTATGTCTGTTAAGCAATTAATCGGATAATTTTAAATTAGTTAAACGTTCTCTGTGTTAAAATCATTTAGCAATATTTAAACACGTCCAATAACCACTCTTGCATACTTGAGAGTTTTATAAACAAGTGACAAAGCTTTATGAATAAAACATATTCTTAGCTCAGCGGTACATTGATATCTTATCAGAGAGTACTGACTGTACATTATATTGCCCACTATTAATTTTATACACTCTTACTTGCTTATTCCCCAAGATTTGCAGTGTCACTTCTGCATCTTAAGGGAAAGCAGAATCTGGACAAAAAGAAAAGGCCAAATTGATCACATTTAAGTAACTCTGCTGGGTTGGCAGAAAACATCTTCAAAACATCTTGCAATTGTTGTTGAATAAGCTGTTTCTGTTCTAAAAGCCTAAGATAAACTATAAGGCAGGCCATATGGGTCTCAGAAAAGGCTTTAAGGTGTGTCATATTCAATTGTGCGCCCAACCTTGCATCCGCTGCATTGGTGATAAAGAGTGACTTCTCTTTAGCGCAATGATTTTAATAAAAGTCACACTGACTTTTTAAAGCTTGTGGGCTAACCATTCATTATTGCATTGAAACATGTGTCAAAAACCTTTTTGTAGCTGAGATTCAAACTATTGTAACTTATATCGTTTGGATTCACAGGATGTGTGATTTTATTTTCGTCATAGTAGACGCTAAGCCCAATTAAAGACACAGCTCAGTGAGGCCTCTGTTACACTCGTTATTAGATAAGTAGGTACGTTAACACTCTGTATGAGTAGGTACCTACTAAGTCAAGATAATGTCTGTTCACGCATTGTTGCTTATGCGAGAGGGATAAATATGTGTGTTAATAAATTATAAGACTCACCAATGTTGAATCGATTCGTATTCGGTGGAAATAGCCAACTTTTAAATGAAAAATAAGAAAAGTTTTCATCCTCTGAGGATGCAAACGAATCCGAACAATTCGGTTCAAATTCTGTTCAATTTCAATTTCCCTATCAGGGGTATCACAAATCACGCTTAGCTATTTCCAAGATTACACTGTGTTTTCATGTTTTTAAACACTTTTTATTTTATTGAAAAAATTTGACGTTCAACCGGCAAATATCAAAACGCTATTGAATTTACAGCCTTGACAGGTTGCAAAGCCGAGTAAGTTACGGACTCGGCCCTCAGGTGTCAAGCCACAAAGTAAAAACAACGTAAAATTTGGTAAGTTTTCATTATTTATGACAAATATCAGGACTGCTTTCTTCACAGCCAACACTGTGTTTTAGCAGACACATAATATTGAAATTATTTGTAATCAACTTTGATCTGAAAACAATTTTTACATAATGAGAGGGAAATTCTTTTTTTTTTGTTACTACAACAAAAGCTTTATAATATATTATATATCACCAAAGCATAATAATAATGCATATTAATTCATTTACAGAGCTGCGTTTGCCATCAAATAAATCTGTTTTCACAATTTTCTGCCCAACAGACTTCACGCTATACTCATTGCCACTTCAACCAACTTCTTGCCTCCTTGTAATTCCATTATAAGGCAAACTACCTCAGTACCCATATCTCGTTCAGTTTTCTAAAATCTGTCTACACATTTTCCGAAAAGATTAATTTACATACTTGGATATTTCGTATAAGAACCGATCGGCCCTTGCCATGCTGTCCAGCTCATCTTGGTGTTCTTCCAGCAGCGCAGCTTCCTCAGCGCTCGGCGTGAACTTCAACAGTTGTTCAACCATATCGATAGGCAGCTCTTCACCGGTGTCCATTCGGAGAATTGCCCTGGGATAAAAGATTATGGAAAATTTACGAACACTGCAACGAACATGAAGTTTCCTATTTCCAGCTGCTTTACCAAATTAATCGTAAAAAATCACTGAATTATCTTATTTATTGTAGTCCGTAAGTACCAAAAATAATTATGTTTATAATTTTACATTTACCCGTAAATGTGCACTAAACACGGAAAACGATCAATTTAATAAACATTTGAAATTATCAGACATGATTACAACTGACACGCAGAAGATGCAAGCAAAACATTTCAAGCACAATCACAAATACCTAGTTATCTCTTTCTCTCACATTCAGTTCCCTGTTTGTTTTACTCCTCTTTAGTGATTGTGTATGGACAATTTTAAACGCTGATAACATAGGCTAACATGATTGTTTGTATTCTTAGTTAAATTTACTGTAGTTACGAGTATACTTATAAACTTACCGGCATATCTCCTCATCAGTCATTTTGAGCTTGGACAATAAGATGGTGCAGTTCTGTGCTCGCCTTCCATCAATTACTGAAAGTACTTTGGTTCGGGGCTTGGCTCCCACCTGTCTTAGGTCTTCGATTGAGCCTTCGTTCTGAAAAAGTAATTGTGAATAAAACTTCATATATTCAATTTACAATAATAACAGCATAATGCCAACGGAAGAGGAGTGGCTTGAGTATCTAAATCGATACCGCTTCATGCACAAATGTTTTCAGAGCATTTAAACTTGGCTAGCTTCAGGAAGAAAGCGAATGAACATTTATTATGCCAAAGAAAGAAATCTAAGACTATTAATGTAGGTAATCAATGCATAAACGCACATGCTCACATACAGCTGCCTAGAATAAAATGCTTTGTTAGGTATGGGCTTCAAATGATTCGTTATAGTCGACTATCATAATTGGTATCATAGTCATGTTGTGTATGTATGTTATAAACGAGTATAAGTTACCAACCTGAACTCCATTCTTCTGGTAAGCACAGAACATCTTATCAATCGTTTGCAGATCCATCGCATTATACAGCTTGCTATCATCTAACTCCTGCCATATTGTGCCGTGTAGTTTCGTATCAGGTAGTTTGCTCCAGTTGAAGCTCTTGAGGGGGTTTCCGGGGGTGGGCACGTTCTTTTTAGGCTTGGGTGCTGCGGGGGGGAAGGGCGCGCTGGGCGCTAGCGGGGCGGGCGGGGGCGCGGGGGCGAGGGGTGGCGCGGGGGCTGGAGAGCCAAGGAGCGGCGGCGGGGGAGGGGGCGGGACTGAGCATGTTTCTATAACTGCGCTCTTCAAGTTGCTGACCTGGTAATAAAATAAGCTCAGCTTAGTTTGGCGTAGGATGATCTTGGTGTAATTTGTCCTAGCTAAACACCGGAGCCAATTGGAAAGCCCAACCAAAATCAGCTTAACACTAAGTTTGTACACGTAGTAAACTTTTACAAGTGCCAGAATATGAATAAATGTATGTAATTTTAATATCGTCCATGAGACGACCGGTAAATTCAGTAATATGGACAAGTTAAATAGTTGTGCAAGATAAGAGAAGAATTGAGAAGCTCCATTTACGGTTAAAAACTTAGCATCTTTTTCCAATTGGCAGGAAGACCCAGTTTGATAAGCTTTTTAAGTGCATCGGTGCACTTACCTTCGCATCATCAGGTATGCTACCCTCGCTGACTAGTTTTTCAAACCTCACCCTTTCTGATCGCTCCTGGTTTAGCTGCAAATAGTTTTACTTTGAGTTAGATATGGGAATACAAGAGGTGTTTTGTTTTAAGTCGAATAAAGAGGTTTTTTGGGGAAGAACGGATATTTCTAGCTATAACTATGTTCTGAATAAAGGGCAGACATACTTCAGGAAAATGGACAATGATTAGTAAACATAGACAATAATATACGCAGTTGTGACATCTTTTGTTTCTTCTAGACCATTTCTGACCTAAACGCAGCAGATTTAGGATACCTATGTTTTGCAAGCCCTTTGGTTTTCTTGCTGTTGCTGTATCATGTATTGCTGTATCTTGAATTCCCCAACTGTTCCCTAAGTCCCCGGGCCTGTCCCTGTCAGAATATTGAAATCTGCTATCGAAACCACAGGCCACAAAATCTAGGGGCCTACTAATTCGTCAAATATGAAGTTACGTGAATTTTCGGTCGTTAAAAACATACCTACTGTTCGAAATTCAAATTTTTTTAGAAAACATGAAACTTATTCATGCCTATCACATTTTGAGTCTTTTTATCCCTGTCAAAGTTTTACGAACCCTCGTAAATTTGTACTGGAGTAGCCGTCCGGATCCTAAAAACAAAAAGGTACCAAATCCGGCAGCAACCAGCCTCCAATACCTGTTGCTCCAGCTGCGTGGCCCGCGTGGCGCTGGCGCGCGCGCGCTCGGCGCTGGCCAGGTGCGCCGCCGTCTCGCGCTGCAGGCGCTCCTCCAGGCGGCACAGCGCGCCCTCCAGCTCCTCGCGCTCCTGCGCCTGCTGGTCCACTTGCCTCTCCTGCCAGCCCGTTAGTTGGGTTAGCACATGCAGGTGGGGGTTGCCATTGTCAGGATGTTTGGTTTTTTAGGAACGGCTAGGCGTGATGCCGATCTGATCGGTATTTAGAATCTCCTAGTTAGGATAGTTCGTCTCGTAACATTTATAGCGGTGCTTAAAATTTTATAAAAAGATTTATGTCGCCGCAATTTCGATCAACAATTACACGCGAAATGAAATTTAAGAATATTCAAGGTCGTTATTTTACTAAGTATATGAGACGGCAAGAGATCAGATTAAGATTTCACATTTCTTTTAAGTAACTTAGCAATTATTACTTTCTCAAGATACTTAACTGTGTAATACCAAAATAAGGGAAATTAACTTTTAACATCATACATAATAGACAAAATGGCAAGCCCCATAAAACATTATGAAAATGACAATGAATAGGTAATATTATATTATATGATTTCATGTTTAAAATTAGTTCAAATCAGTTAAAGCAAGCTTTAGCTTTTTGTTTCACCGTGGTTTTGCTACCAGAGGCAAGTTATTTGGTTGAAACCAATGACTGATATTTGAAACTATTACTTAAGGGACAAAATAATAATAGAATGCTGATGTTTGATGACTAAATTATTTGTAATACCATAGTTTTTAATGGTTTTATGAATTAATAAAAGCAACGTAATAACTAAATAGAATAAAATAAATGGGTAATAAATAAAAAACCAAAAAAACATATTGAAATCATTCAAACAAAAAATTACCCTCAGTTCTTGAAATATTAAATAATATAATAATTATTAGTTAATCAGCAGTCCAATTCGGTTTATATTTGTGAGGTCACGTGAGCTGGTATTAAATTGGACCACCATTTCTAAGCTGTATAAACTGGGGGTTAATTTTATCAAAACTGGAGATGTACTAAACTATGATAGTAACTATTTTTCGGTCTTATGTATACTGTTAAATGCTCAAACGCAAACTGTTCCATTTGTGCAATTATCTAACAACATGTACAATTTTATGGCGCTGATAGATTTGAGCATTCACTTGTATCACAACATCGAGCATTCGTCGTTTTTGAATTTACTCGAACCACATTGCGAACATGACGCTCGATGGTTTGTTACAACTTGATTTTAAAAACTAAGCAATACCATTGCATTAAATAAAAATATTTACAGAAAACTGAGCACTTTCCTGTATTGTATCATCTAGTCTATACCCACCTTTATGCAAAACTATCCTATTTAGTACATCTCCACTCACACCACTTTTCTCCCGTTATAATTATTCCCCTATTGCCGTCAACCCTCAAGTCATCATCTCCACGTACCTTCTTGGCGAGCTCAGTGGCGAGGTCCACATTCTCCCTCTCCAGGTCCTCGGCCTTCGTCCTCGCAGCCACGAGTTCTTCCTCCTTGGCGAGAAGGTGGACTATCTCGCAGACATTGATCTCTAGTGGTGCTACGTCTGGGTCGTTGATCTAGAAAAAATATAAATGGCAATGAACGATATAATCTAGTTAATTTATGGTACGTATAATTCCCTTCATCTTATAAGAACGCTGGCTAGGATCTGGGCAGTGAGCGAATTTAGAGCCAAATTGGTGGTATGAATCCCATGAAACCTCCTTTTCTTACTGTACCCGGCTCTGCGCTCGGGTACAGCAGGAAAAGGGGGTTTCATGGACAATCGAGGGGGTGGTTCTGCAACCACCCCCTTCATTGTCGCTTAAAGTTCTTTTTACGTGATGGGAGTTGTAACTGTACTTTTACTTGACCAAAAAACTAAATGTTTAAGGGGACCTCACCTAATGATAGCTTGAGATTACTGAATTACTCGTTTCATGAAATGTTATACTTCAAGAAGTTTTCTTTGGCCGTTCTACCAGCTGCAATGCCGTGACATCAAGGATCATAGATCATCAGGATCCTATTCTGTGAGGGATAAAGTGCAGCTCTATAATTAAATTTAGCCCAGCCCATCTAGAGAGAGCGCGCGGGCGTACGGTTTCCTCGCTCGTCCTGATGACCAACTAATCACCACTCTAAAAACCGCCACGTTTCTACTAAATGAATTAATTGGGTAGCCAAAATTATTCTAATCAAAAAATCATTTAGGGTCAGCTGTTGTAAGGCCCCAACATGCTCACTTTTTACCGAAGTGGAATTCGTGTTCCAAGCCTTAGTCTGATCAGTGTTGAGGTCCTGCAGACTGCCCTGGTCACTGCTGGCGCGCGAGCCCGCGCTGGGCTGCTGCAGCACCACTTGCTGCACCACTCGGTTGAGGAGAAGAAAGAGTTGCGAGTACGGGTTGTATTACAATACGGGCAGGTTAGTTAGTATTGCAAGCTCACCTTAGTCTGATCAGTGTTAAGGTCCTGCAGACTGCCCTGGTCGCTGTTGGCGCGCGAGCCCGCGCTGGGCTGCTGCAGCACCACTTGCTGCACCACTCGGTTGAGGAGAAGGAAGTGTTGCGAGTACGGGTTGTATTACAATACGGGCAGGTTAGTTAGTATTGCAAGCTCACCTTAGTCTGATCAGTGTTAAGGTCCTGCAGACTGCCCTGGTCGCTGTTGGCGCGCGAGCCCGCGCTGGGCTGCTGCAGCACCACTTGCTGCACCACTCGGTTGAGGAGAAGGAAGTGTTGCGAGTACGGGTTGTATTACAATACGGGCAGGTTAGTTAGTATTGCAAGCTCACCTTAATCTGATCAGTGTTAAGGTCCTGCAGACTGCCCTGGTCGCTGTTGGCGCGCGAGCCCGCGCTGGGCTGCTGCAGCACCACTTGCTGCACCACTCGGTTGAGGAGAAGAAAGAGTTGCGAGTACGGGTTGTATTACAATACGGGCAGGTTAGTTAGTATTGCAAGCTCACCTTAGTCTGATCAGTGTTAAGGTCCTGCAGACTGCCCTGGTCGCTGTTGGCGCGCGAGCCCGCGCTGGGCTGCTGCAGCACCACTTGCTGCACCACTCGGTTGAGGAGAAGGAAGTGTTGCGAGTACGGGTTGTATTACAATACGGGCAGGTTAGTTAGTATTGCAAGCTCACCTTAGTCTGATCAGTGTTAAGGTCCTGCAGACTGCCCTGGTCGCTGTTGGCGCGCGAGCCCGCGCTGGGCTGCTGCAGCACCACTTGCTGCACCACTCGGTTGAGGAGAAGGAAGTGTTGCGAGTACGGGTTGTATTACAATACGGGCAGGTTAGTTAGTATTGCAAGCTCACCTTAATCTGATCAGTGTTAAGGTCCTGCAGACTGCCCTGGTCGCTGTTGGCGCGCGAGCCCGCGCTGGGCTGCTGCAGCACCACTTGCTGCACCACTCGGTTGAGGAGAAGGAAGTGTTGCGAGTACGGGTTGTATTACAATACGGGCAGGTTAGTTAGTATTGCAAGCTCACCTTAATCTGATCAGTGTTAAGGTCCTGCAGACTGCCCTGGTCGCTGTTGGCGCGCGAGCCCGCGCTGGGCTGCTGCAGCACCACTTGCTGCACCACTCGGTCGAGGAGTAGGAAGTGTTGCGAGTACGGGTTGTATTCCACTGCAATACGGATAGGTTTGTTAGTTTGGTGTGTGTGTGTGCGGACCGCTTTCGTAAGTGTGACGTCATTGGACATTTAAATATAAAAGTCAAATTCGTAAGGTTAGGTACCCTCTTTTTGCCAATTCAGATCGCAAATATCTTCATAAATTCGGTACAACTTATACCGAAATCATCAGAACACCAATTAAGCAATAATCTAACTTTGGGGTGTCACAATCTGATATTACTAAATACATACGTAAATATTATTATAATAACATTTAAATACCTATGCTGATTTGATATGTATATCTAGATAAAAGTTAGGAAGTTAGAATCAAACATACTAATCCTTGTACATAACTTATGTGCAATATACAAATAAAAATACTCAAGTGAAAGCAGTAGATAAAAATAGAAGTGTGTTTACAAAAAATAGAAAAGTTAAAAACATTCCGTGGATAAAATAGATACAAAGTAGGTACAAAAGTGTAAGAAAGTAGACACAGATAAATAGTTTTGCACAATAATCATTATACCATAAAATTCACCCAGCAGTGTACGTGGATACCACAATAATTAACTGCAAAGTAATTGATATTATTGACTACCGACTTGGTGTAATGGTTAAGATGTTGGCTACTACACCAGAGGTCGCGGGTTCGATCCCCGCACAGTACAAACATTTGTGTGCATGAACATGTCTGTTTGTACTGGTCTGGGTGTCTCCTATGTATAATAAGTATGTATTTACAAAAGAAAATGTATGTAAGTATGTTTATCCGTTGTCTAGTATCCCATAACACAAGCTTTAATTAGCTTACTTTGGGGCTAGATGGCGCTGTGTGGAATAATGTCCAGGGATATTTATTTATTATTATTATTTATTTACTAAAAATTCAAAAGATTTGGCTGTTTTTTTTAAGACGCAATCTCGAGCAGATTATTTTAAATGACGTCACATCTTACTTCTGAGTAAAAACGGTACAATTAGGGGTTCATTTCAAAGCCTATCACAAAGTGTATCACACTCCTTGGCTCCTTGCGATTCACAACATCATCCAATCACCACCCAAGAGCAACAATAGAAAGAAGAACAAGTGAAATGTCGTTGTGCAGCGCAATATGTCGCTACCGTATCAAGAAGTCAGTTCTTGTGAGGGTTTGCAATCCCATTGGCGTTGACAGAAGGAGTCTGCAAGAGATTTTCAATTTTAAATTCATTGAGAGTTAACTTATTGACGACGATATTGTTCAGGTAACAGCTCCTTCCAGCCTCCGCCGTCGTCCTGAAAAGACTCATAATCTAGAAGACCGTAACTTTTGAGGACTTACGAAGCAGTAGCAATAGTCCCAACAGCTACGACTGTAAGCATCAGATAAGAGAAGCCGAGTGAAGGTCCAGCATTCGGACGTTAGCATGGTATGCTAGAATATGACTGAACCGTAATCAGTACCAAATTGAGCTGATGTTTTTGTATCCACTGACGTCAAATTCGACCTCGAGCACATATAAAGAGCTTCTCTTAATGGTAACAATATGTGGACACAGTAGCAGTTCAACGAGGTATGCAGCAATATTTAACCTTGTTGAATGATCAGGGTCTGCAATATTTTCTATGGGACAGGTGGCGTCTAATAAGTAGACTTACGTGGTAGCTGTAGTAAATGTTGAAGCTTCTGTCGCAGCTGTGCAAGAATGCGCTAAAGTTCCTTTTCTAACAATCAGGGACTGAGAAGTACACACTGGTATAAAGCAGGTGCCGTGTAATTGTGACAAGTAAAACCTCACCTGGCAACAGCAGCTACTGCTGCAAGATGGATTGCATGTGGCAGAAGTATTGGTCGAAAGCTTCTGTCGCAACAGTTCGTTGTCAACAATCAGAGCTTGAGCGATTCTTTTCAAACAGAGTGTGATGGTGGCATAATAAGGACTTACGTGGCAGCAGCAGCAAGTGCTGCAGTATGGACAGCAGATGCGGATAAGCAGCGGTGTGGCTGAGCTTCCGCCGCAGCAGCTCGAACATGGACGCGGCACTCTTGGTGTCCACGTGCTCCTTGCCGAAGCGACGCGCCAACTCCTTCTCGTCCTCGTTACGGACCATCTCGAAGAACTCGATGTGACGGTCGAGAGTTTCGTTTTCGTATTTACGCAGTTTTTCTATCACTGGAAACAAATAATGGGTGAGAATAACTTCTGTTTTTTGAAATAAGGCACATTTGGCATATCATTTCTCTCAAACAAATAATAATCTTAATATCCGAGAGGAATCGGGAAAACAGGTATCACTGCTATAGTAATCAGGATTTGATTCTAACAAGACTTATATGATAAGTCCTAACCATAACACTACACTTTTTGAACATGGTTGGTGATAATTCCTGTTAAAAATACACGTGTTAAAATTCAACATACCAGCGGAACAAAAGTAGGTACTGTGAAACGCATCAGTAAAAAGTTAAGAGCGCTCAGTCAGAATTCAGGAGGTTTCGACTGGATTCAAATTCGAGGTGCCAATCAAGTGGCCTTCTATACAATGTGTCCATCAAATTTCTGAAAAAAACATCGTATCTTGCTTACCTGGTTGTATTCCCAGCATGAGCAGCTCGTATCTCAGATGCAGGCGGAACTCCAAGCTCTCCTCTCCAGGGCCGTAGTTAAGGACGGCGTTTACAAACGACATGATGGCAGTCTTGACGCCCAAGTCATCGCGATACGCCCCTGTACTCCGGTCCAGCTCGTTGACGACGCTTTGGAAGCGGGCTCGTTCTCCCGCGTATTTTTGGAAGTGCACCATTGCTTCTAGCACCTACAAAGATACACAGACCATTAGAGAGCACGTAAAGACTCATTCTAATGTAATCAATTGTTTTAGAATATAAACATGCACGGTTTAAACTCCAAAACAGTGTAGCCCGCATGCTGTCGCTCGACCTACAAAGTGAAATCAAAACTATTCTACTTTCGAAAATTAGGTCTATTGATAACTGGGTAACATATTTTTATGGAAAGTACGTACAAATCGTAGTTCATGTCATTGTTTATGGATAACTGTGCCTTTAACTGTAAAATTGAATGGATTGTTCATATGCGAATGTATTTACTGTTCTGCAGCAGATGCTGTAACGTAGTAAAGCTGTATCCCTTATTTAGAAATTTAGTAACTTTATCACAATATAGTATCTTGCCTTTAAGAATGCATTAACACCTGCACCACATCGCAACCTAGTTTCAATCAAAAAATATCATGAGCAGTGCGTGCACACAACATTGCTGTTAAATATCACGCAGGCGTTTTCTTATTTGGGTACATTTTGCATCTAAATAAGTAAGGACCAACTGGTACAGAGGCGTTCACATCAAATTTTACATAGGGGCACCTTATGCTGCTGACATAAGATCCATTTTGCGATGTTTTTGTTAAGGTTAATGTGAACGCCTCGTTTTTGTGAAGGTCAATGTGAACGCCTCCGTACCTACCTATCCAGGTACGCAATAACAGTTGGTCCTAAAATTTTACTCAGTAAATACTTTTTCTAGTCCACCTCTGTTCTTCATTTTCTATCGTTGTTTTGTTGTTGTATTGAATAAAATAAAATAAAACCTGCTAGTGGCTAAAAAGCCTGAGTCGCTAAACTACTGCTAACTCACTAAAAATCCATAATACCTTTTTGTGTCCTCCAGGTACCAAGCACACGGCTCCTAGGATCTCCAGAGCGGCCACCTTGGTCTTCACATTCTCCGTGTCGAGCGATTGCGCGATGAGATCGATGCTGGTTGGGTGCGCTAGAACGTGCGCTCGTCCCGTCTGTAAGCAAAAACGGTAAAATAAAAAAAAAACTGTTTTTAAAATACAATTCTTAAAATGTATTGTAACAAAAGTCTGATTCGATAAAAGAAAGATGAATTAACTCTTTATCATCATTACTGTACTCGTAGCTATATGATGTCCATTGCTAATTTTATAGGCCCTTCTCATAGCTCCCATGTGGCCTTCATTGCCGCAGACATCCCTGCATTTAACTTCAAATTGTCTCCATTCCAGAACTTTTATCTCCCAACGGTCAGTTAGGTTTTAATAACATTAAACAATTTAATTTACTGCCTATCTCGACCAAAGCAAGTTTAACGAAATTTGCAAATCATTAGTTTTCAGCCTGTCGTATATTTTCGATTAATCTGTCGAAGTGTAGACTTGCTAATTCCCGCTGATAATGCATTAGTGAAGCTTATCAATAAATAATGCCAGGTGACTAAAATAAATCAAGACAGAAGTGAATGCGGATTTGTTGGCCGAAGGTTATCTTACGGCAACGACAAGCTGTATTCGGCTTCGAATCAGAAGTCTTTTTTTTTCCAATACCAGACGACTTTTAGCTCCTAGTATAGGTAATTTTGTGATGCACCAGGCATTTACTTATTCATTCATTAATCGAACTTATCAAGGACTATGATATCCACGATTATTACAAAGAACCCCATTAAATTATTCAAAATTATACGTAATATACATTATGTTTAAATGAAATAATCTGAATACTATCGTTAAATGTTTCAAAAACTCATTCGTTAAGCCATGAACGAGTGTATCGACTTAAACTTTAAATAAAAATCATTTATCTCAAAAACAGTACTTAATACGAGTCACGATCACGAAGTGCATTTTTTATGCACATTTTACTAGTTTTTCCATCGTTAGGCCGGTATGGTCACGACTGCCGCATTCCGCTAGCTGACACAGCACGAGCACACTAAACCTTCGCTCTATTTATTTGTAAAATATGTTTAAAACTAGGAGATTAGGCCCTTTTTGCCAATGGGAATAAAAGGTGAGACTAAATCTAACTTTAAACTTCTAGGGTATTATGTCAAACCAAGACGAAATTCGTGTTCAACGTCAGTGCGTCTACCACGAGTTGCCATTTTAAATTTACGTTATCGTTTGCGTACAATATTGTATTGGGATTTGACAATGCCATGTCATGTGATGTCAAATCCCAATACATTTTTTTACGCGAACGTTAACGTAAATTTAAAGTTGCAACTCGTGCTAGACGTACAGAAGTACTGTCGCGCAAGTAGTATAGAGAGGACGATAAATAATAATTTTCTAAGTATGGGCATTATATTTAAAACCTACGTATTCCTCTACATAAACTATAAATCTACACCACCTAACCCAATAACGACATGTTTCAACGTTAGGGTATCTACTTAAGTGAAATATAACCTCATGCATTTATTGATTTAGAGATAGATAGATACTGGTCAACGTGAATGACAAGTTGTAACGGAAGTAGCGATCAGAAATCAAACGTTTCTTTTAAAAGATTGGAGATACTTTGTTGAAATATCAATCTGTGATAGAACTTAAGTACTCCTATTTGAGTCTGTTTGAAACCAAAAATGTAAATCACCAAACTACGTTTATTTAGACGCAGTCAGGCCTTGTATTTAATAAATAAAAGTCTTCAAAACAACAAGAGGACAATACTCACAGAGTTGTTCATCAAAGCCTTGATAGCCGCGATGAGGTTATGCCTTGTGACTGCGTCGTCCCTCGGCGCTTTTTGCAAGGCTTCCAGTATAGCACCCAGGCCACCTTGCTTGATGAAACGGAGGACGAAACTGTGTGCTCTTGTACGTAAGGCTGTCTTCAGGCCGTCGACTAGGGCGCAGGCTTCTGCTGGTGTTATGCCTTCTGATGATGCGAAGGCCTGTAGAACAAAACACATTCCAATTGAATGGGTATTGGTACATCTTTAGCATCTGCTGTCCCAGTAAGTTGAACTACGACGAACTAAAAGGCTTTGAAAGTGTTACTGATGTTCAGGGCGAGCACAGAACACTCTCACCATAAAACTAAATCTCGTAACTAAGGGCGCCCATAGAAAGGCCAGGGTGCACGACTCCGGTCTCAGGTCTGTTAAAGCCTGACGATGATGATAGGCCGAATGGGCTTCATCGCCGGCGCCAACGCGGCCGGCGCCATGATCAACGTCGCCTGCCCGCCTCATTACAAATACGACTTCAGTGGTCGCGTTTGTGCGTGGCAGCACTTAGTGTCGCCATCGGTCTGGGGCTCAAATCTTGAAATTCGGTTGTTTAAGTGGGTGAAAGAACCAGGCAAGTGCCGGTAATTTTGATTGCCGAGTCAGGCTTGTATTCGGGCATGCGATTTTCCAGGATACTTCTGCAACCTAGTCACTTTCCGAAATTTGTATGCAGTTCCACTTACATCAGCGATCTCGTTCAGCGCCTTGATGTACTCCTCGACCTGGGGGGCGGTGGCGAGAGGTGGTGCTTGACCAGGCGGGGGCCGTCTGCTGCAGTAGATCTGCCACTTCTTCGCCGCTGGAAGCTCCATCATGGCCGCTTTATTGACAGCTGTCAAGTCCAACTCTTCCTGTGAACAAGAGATAAAGACCAAGTTAATACCTGTTTCATGCCTATACACTGCCTAGCAGCTTTAAATCAACAACAAACTGGTAGCATCGAGTCTAAATTACATTTAAATAATCTCCTTTCTGCTCGCCATAATCGCGTACAAAATTAAACGCAATAATACGATATCTGTCACTATAATATCTACGTACGAGTTTCGTTATTTCAAAGCGGCTGGTCATTTCCAAAAACCTTGTCGTATTATTTATTTTTTCATGCACATAAAGGTTTTTAATATTAGGATAAGGTTAATGATGATATATGAGATTCTATACGTGCACTATGACACAAGGCAATTACGTACATTGTTAATTTGATGATTCATAATGCCAAAGGTTAAGAACTTAATTGTGTACATAATTCCATTAATTACACAAAATCTGTTTCGTAACATAAACTAATTTTGAGCAATAAACATTAACCAGTGGCGGCTTGTTCATCCTTGGCCACATTCCTTGTCAAATGACATTCCTACAAAAGAACCGTCATTAGGCTTAGAATTTTGGGTTGGTGCTTTTTTTAGCTAAATATGGTGTTTAGTTCGTTAACGCAGTCTGTTTATGGTCAAAACTGGTCAAATAAATGAGGATAGTTGAATTGACGTACATTGCATAATCCATGTTTGGAGTGTTCCTACATGTAAGTAGTTTGAACTTTGGTTCCCAAGTATGAAACTCAGTTTATGCGACATTTTGGCACACCTTTCGAATAACTGGCCCCTTGTATGTAAGTATAAGGAAAACGTGACTTACTAATTATTTACTCTTTTTAAACTCTGATGGGCTATGGACCTTAAAATGATGAGAGGGGAACCTTTTATACAAACATTAACAGGAACAAAAACAAATAACGTCATTATGCACAAACGGCTGCTAAGTGCATTAGGCGTTGTATGCGCACGCGACGAATATGGTATTACCGACTTAAATACTACCACCGGATTTCCCGGGCAGAAAAAAAGCTGGTGAATAAAACAATTGTTTTATGGCGAACATTATTGGCAACGGAATGTGTTATTTTTGAGAATCAGGGCCATTTACTAAATTGTCGCTGTCATTAGCCTATAGTGTTGTTTCGATGTTGGACAAAAAAAGACCTCCACCATTGCAGTCATAGCTACAATTTGTTAGGTAGATATTAGGCGCCAATGCTCAGTTGCGAATTACCTATAAGTTCTGAGATATCACAACCACACGACCGGGGATCTGACCCGGGGCGCCTTTTTTCACTTTTCAGCGCTTTTTTCACTCGGTCTCGAAGAAAATCGAGAATCATTGGTTTTATATTTCCTTGAACTTTCAGTCATTAACATTAGAATAGTTTAAAACGGTATTTACTACCATGTACCATATTTGTGAGGAGGATCCGATATTTCGGTACTGTTGCAAGCGCCATGATGGACTTCGAAGTTCGAAGGAGGGTAGATCGATATGTCTGCCAATAACAGCTCACCCGCAAGATCGTCAGAAACTCCGCGATCATGCTTTTTTTTAAATATGCAATCCTTATGCCTCCTCCACACGTCGACAGATGCGTCCGCGGACGTCGGCAGATGCGTCCGCAGATGGATCTCCAGGAGCCGTCCACACGTCCGATGGCCCATCAGTCTGTGTTGATTCTCGCCAGACGGAACATGGTCGCAACATTTTAAAGAATGGATGTTGAGACTGTAGCTGCTGCATCTGTTTATTTGTATAGTAATTTTAACTACTACTTGAGTGTGCATTGTAGTACAGTTATTAAAAAAAATGGAAAAGACGAAGGTGGTGGATGCTGGCTATAGGTACATAGAAACAGAACAAAGTAGGTAGAATAGAGACTAAATAAAATGTTGATTTAGACTTTTCTGATCCATCTTGTCTGGTTTGTTGTTTGCATTCGCAACTCCGTACTGACTGATGCGTCGTCAGACGTGTGGACAGACATCGGGCATCTCGCTGAAAACCCTTTGATGTGGCCCGAAAAACCGACAACAAACGGATTGGCGGCAGACGCGTCTGCCGATGTTAGATACCTACCACAGACGCACAATTCTACCCGTCTACACGTCTGCGGACGCATGCGCAGATGACATCGGCAGACGCATCTGTAGACGTGTAGAGCCGGCATTAGAATAATTACATATAGAAACCAAGTCCGCGCGCCCATTTTAAAGCACCTTAATTGAAGCCATAAATGGCTTCAAACGGACCGCTTTGCAGTGTTCATTACAGCTCCCCAATGTTCAATGTCAAAGCGCTGCGCACGTAAGCAAGTAATAGTCACGCATGTGTGGATCGGATTAGTGCTTCATTTTTGACGGGGTGGTTGTATGAAGACTATTTTCTATACGTTATTATTCTAAGATGCAATCGTTGTTTCGACTAGGATTGAGCGCCAGCCATGTGAATGCGCTTACGCATACAGCGTGAAACAATTTTGGACCCTAACTTTTCTTTGGTGTTGCAACGATTGTGTTTATCTATTATCTAACTAAGTACTTACGCCATAATGTTTATGTAGGTGCCTTATTATTAGATAACATCATAAAACGATGCCTAGAGCAATTTGCCATCAAATTGCTCTTCCTGAGCATAAATATGCGTTTCTTCTGTTGTACTTTATTTCCCTACTAAGCAATCTTAGGATATTATCGTACATACGTAAAGTAAACTACAGTTGATTGATATTCCTATACCATATTTACGACGACGGCGTGTCCATTTCCTATCTGTGCAATATTAAGACATTTTTAAAATAAATATTTTTTCCGAGATGAAGATTTGTTATGTAATAGGCGGCTCGCCCGCGTAGACTAGGTCTCCCGTTAAAATATACCCTAGCAAACAATATAGCCTTATGTTCCTCGCTGATAATTCAGCTTTATATTGGTGAAAGAATTTTTAAAATCGATTTAGTAGTTTCGGAGCCTATTCAATATAAACAATCAAATCTGTCTTATTTATAATATTAGTATAAGTTTCATCATTTACAAACAACTGTTTGATTTGACGGCAGTTTTCCAGTTCCTTCTTTGGTATTAACTCAGTCAAAATCTGAAGAAACCTGACTGCAGTTTCCGAAACAAAGACACATCAACAAGTTTAGTAAAAAATCCAAAAAGAACATAACCTTACGCCTTTGTGATATAATCAGTAACTACCCAAAAAAGGGCATTCCAAAAATAGTGCTCTGAACTCATAATAGAAATGTAAACATTGTTGACCCACGTAACGCAGCCGCAGTTGCGCCCGCGCACGGCGACAATGGTGGGCGTGTTGCAACCGCATCGCTCCCGCAGCGTCCACACTAATTGCTTGTAGCGTACCTACCGGGGCCGGAATGTCAACGTCACAATTTAGACAGATTTTTGTGATTATTTTCTGGACTTTAATCAAAGTATGTTGTTACTAAGTGTTATTCGGCTTGTTATTTTATATTTTTTGTTAAAGCTGCATATCCATTTATTATGCAATGCATTGGCAACCGTGGACCCGGTTATTATTCCAATAATACCGTAAAGAAGATGATGGAGCATACTCAGTCGGGTAGTAGGCTATGTTAAACTTGTCTAAGTGAAATCTCATATGTATTTAAATCAATTTTTTTTAGGTTTTCATATAGAAAATACGAATGTTGGTTTGCAATCTGCATGCTGTTAAACCGCCTACATTACAACTACCCACATTATGTTGATGCGAAAATGACGTGCTGGTCGTTAAGATGAAAGTGTATACTGTTTTTGTTATTAGATGCCTACGGGCGAAGACCTCTTCAACCCCGATACAGCCAGTTCTTATTATTTTTCGATCGTTCTTAGTTTGGAAGACCTCATGCAGACAGCTGTACGATCTGGATGCTTTCATGAAGTACAACTAAGTACAGTCAAAACCGGATATAACGACATTAAACTCATTGAAGGGACCGTACATTTCGGACGTTATGTCCGATAGTTGTTATAAGCAATATACACAAGTTGTTGTTAGTATTTTTTGTCAATATTAGACACTTTCCTCTTTTTTTGCGACATGGTAACGCGTAAACGAACGATCTAAACCAAAACTTCTTGAATCAACTTGTCATGCACATTGTAACTATCGCACTAAATAAATCGTGAAACATGCAATAATTGTAAGGTCAAATGGAAAAGAACGCGGAATAAGTTCGGGTGGGAGAAAGTGTGTAGCTAATTTCAATAAATAAGTCAAAATTTATATAAATTTGGTGCAACAACTAAACGGTTGGTCGCTAATGTGCCGATGAATATCGGCAAGGTTTCGTCGTTTTATGCGATATGTCGCTGCACCCGATGTCGTTATAGGCGGTATGTTTACTTATAGTTTATATAGAGCTTCGGCCGGTACCTTGCCATTCGGTTGTTACAACCAATCTGACGTTATAAACGATGTCGTTATATTCGGTTTCGACTGTATGCGATATCTGAAGCTTTTATCCAATGTTGGGAATGTAAACTTCGCTCTAGTTTGTACCTACAACCAGAAATGCTATATCTTCTTAAAACACCTTTAGTAAATTATGAAAGCAAAACATAATATCGCTACATTGTAAAATATAGCAAACATCAATCAAAGTGAGTCTAGTCACGTCATACGCTGCTTGACAGCCCGCTGTGTTTACAAAATTAACTAATAAAAATATTAACGACTCTTTTAAATCTGTCAACGGTGACTGATGAGTGGAACTTAACGACAGACACGGGACAAAGTAGTCTAATGACAATAACAAAAGCTTCTGTTTGTTACGATGTGATTACTCTAACGAAGGCAAATATTTGGTTGAGTTATTTGTTTTGCTGAATAAAAAAATATCAAGCATCTAAAAGGTAACACAGCATAAATGATAACACTATCATAAAATGAATAAGAGTATATCCTTGATCATCAAGCTTCGTGAAATGCAAATTAAAATTGGTGATCACAAACTCACGCTATGTTTCCAAACCGAGGCAATGTGAAAACCTTTTTTAAGAGTATATTATTATATACCTTATAAGCAGGTATAGCCACATTTAAAAATAAACTCAAAAAATATATAATTAAATCCACAATAAGCATTCACAGAAGGCAGTTTTAATTTTTCTGGCATACCACGCCGCAATTAGTGCCAGCGACATTTTAGGTTAGGGCAATTTGCGTCGATCGCGCGGAATGCTTCTACAATTTCCCGCTCACTGCTAATCTCCGTAGACCTTTCGTCCGGGTGTGGAACGTCATTCCGCTAAAGTGCAAATGCATTTTACTTCCTCTGTATAATTTTCTAATGCTTTCGCGAACAATAAAATAATCTTGAATATGTACCCCATTTGAGGCAAATAGTTTTATAAACGTATTCTATTTTATCTTTATAGAATTTACAAAGGTTCGTCACTTTTTATTTGAATTTCGATTCACAAATAGTGATACTACATTTTAAAATTTGGTCATTTGCGTCGATCGAAATGCTTATATTTTTTTACATTTCCGTGCCGGGATAATCTCCTCAAACCTTTCGTCCATGTGTGAAACTACATTTCGCTTTCGAACAGTACATTTAACTTCCTCTATATTTTCAAATGTTTACGCAAACACTGAAATCAAATTAATGGATTTTGCTAGTGGTCTATTACATTTTTGTTTTGTATCCCAATGGTTCGAGTACTTTGCAGCATGCTATGCAGCGATTAGTGCCAACAGTGTTCTAGGTTAGACACACACACACACATTTCTTCATTATTATAAGGAGCTGTGCTTCATTGGGATATTCTTTAAAAAAATTAACATATTATTTAAAAAAATCCTGTTAGTATTATGTAGTTTTAACATTTCACAAACGTTATCACATTCCTAAAGAATTAACCTACTATCTCCAACAATTATATCATTTCCGGTCCTTGATTGGATCCTGGCAAATGCAGTTGCAATGGCCGCAATTAGCAACCACTAAGCCTCTTCCCGGTTGAGCACCTCTGCATGTGTATACCGGGGAAGTGATTTATGAGGAAAGCCGCGTGTGAAACTATCATTAGTCGAGAGCGATTACGCATTTGATGATGTTTCTCTATTCAGCTCTGATTGAGATGGGATGTACTGTTGTTTCGTCATTTGCAAAGAGCGAGAGCGTAGTAACGTTCAAGTGAGACCGGAAGTAACTATTATTTACTTGAATGAAATTGAGAGTCATTAACTAAAACCTTCCTCTTAAGATATTTGTTGTTTCATATGTCTCGATGTAAAATCTTTTGGTCTTTCAGGTTTAGGCGTATTATGATACTCGTATTATCAATACAAATAATATAATTGCGAAAGTAACTGTTTGTAACCTTTTCGCACTTGATTTTACGCGCTGAACCAATTTTACCGACTTGAGTATATAGTTTTTGGAAAGGGACAAAGGCTACCTTTTCCTGAAAATAAAACCCTTGCAATGGGAAATGACTGATCCAGGACAAATCTTAGTAACTTAACTAAGTCGAACTCTAAGAATTGGGGTTTCCAATCTCATCATGTTATCTCACAAAATATTTGTAATATTATATTTTTAGAAGCATAACATTATATTATGTTCTGGACCACCCATTCATTCCAACTAGGCTCAATCGTATGTCCATCGAAACATTACTTTCTCCAAAACCATCAAGTGCATCTGACCTTGTGACCACAAGTTGGGTCGCCAGCCCGATAGCCCGATAAGGAGTTCAAGTCTGCGTGAGAGATGCTTTTGTCTGTGGATGCGGCGAGTGCTCATCGAGTGAGCTGGGTCATTGTCGACTAATTAGAGGCGATGATTGGACGTCACCGATTAACGGTATCGGTGGTCGGTAGCTCACGGAAAGTTACTAATAAAGTAAAGTAATTAGCCTATATGTATACTGTCCCACTGCTGGACAAAGGCCTCCATCATTAAAATTAAGTCATCGCTATAATTGATGAGTATTAGCTTAATCGCCACGTTTGCCAAATGCGGGTTGCGAAAAATCCGAAAACACACTTTGGCCGACCTGGGAATTGAACCAGATCCTTGATCATCAAGCACACACACACACACACACATTTCTTCATTTCGGGATCGGGTCCTCCGGGTTCCAGCCTGAACTCTGAATACACCTGCCACGGAGGCGGAGCTACACAGTCAAAAGTATTTGGCCTAAATACTGTTCTCTGCTAGGCAAAGACTTCTCTCGTTAAAATCAAGTCATCGTTATAATTGGTGGGTATTGGCTTAATCATCGCACTTGCCTAATGCGGGTCTAAAACCATGGCTATGTTCCGAGTAATCCGTGAACCGTTTTTTCTAATCTGGGCTTAGAACCCAGGACCTCCACATTTCTGGCAAAGTGTTCTCAGCTATCGGCCATGGGGGGGTTAACATATCTGTGTAGCAATTCTTTTCATTTTCTTTTATTCGTTTAAAGCAGCAACGCCACTTACTATACGTAAACTGAAAGATAATAGCTTTTTTAATTGTATATATTAGAGTAGGTACGCGTTGACGTATTTACGCACCAATGATATGTTGTTTTAAATTTTGACGACCGACTTGGTGTAATGGTTAAGAAGTTGGCTACTACACCAGAGGTCGCGGGTTCGATCCCCGCACAGTACAAACATTTGTGTGCATGAACATGTCTGTTTGTACTGGTCTGGGTGTCTCCTATGTATAATAAGTATGTATTTACAAAAGAAAATGTATTTAAGTATGTTTATCCGTTGTCTAGTATCCCTTAACACAAGCTTTAATTAGCTTACTTTGGGGCTAGATGGCGCTGTGTGGAATAATGTCCAGGGATATTTATATTTATTTAAATCAACACAGACTCTTAAATGAAAATAGAATAAAGAATGAGGAAAAACAAGCAGCAAAGAAGTCTAGAAGGCTACTTTTTACAAAAAAAAGAAATCATAATGTCGTCCCTTTAGAACCGTTTACGAGATTACCTTGTTATCATACACAACTTGTTACTTCTCTCCTCACACCAATTACTACGATCTTGACAGGAAAGTTTCTCGCATTAAGTTTGCATACAGATTAAAATGAGACGTCACAACCACAAGGATCAATAAATAAAAAGCCAATGGTCGGCTGCATAAATAATACACTTTCTTAGCAAACATGCAAAGCAAAGGGCGATTTAGAAAGTTACACAGGTGTCTGCAACTCCTCGCTAATGAAACTGTCAGTGGAGTAGACACGGTGAATGGTGTAAATCCGACATCGGTGGCAGTTCTGATCTACCAGTCTCTAAGCTAAAGTCAAATCTCTGCGTTTTAAATGCAATGATACTGATACAATTCCGGACGTGTAATTAGTAAATGAAAACCATGACTTTCATACGGGGGAGTATTTAGCATAGCCACAAATAACCTGGAATAGAAGGGATGGTTCGGTAAAACTAGTTATCCGAGCATTCAAATGAAGGTTATGCCATTTCTATTATAGAACCGAGACCATGTTCCTTTCATATCGAATTCCGATAGTTCACCAAGATCATCCAGTTGAGATCCAATCACCGTGATGAGAATAAGATCGTGACTCTCCGAAGGCTGACTTACAAATTAATTCAAGACATGTACTAACTAATGAACTGGAAAACTATGTAACTCGCCGTGTGACCAGCGTTGAAAGTTAAATGTAAACAAGCAAAACTGAATGACCTTTGGGTAAAGGAATTCTAGCTCAAGATCTAACTAAATTACTGTGCCATTATGACATCAGGTATGTCTGAATAGCGTCAAACAACCGAGGTAAAAAAGAAGTTTCTTTTAAGATTCCACGTCAATTATAAACGATTGACGCAATTTAACACAATCGTCCGAGAACACACAATACATAATCGCTGAATACTTATATCACCAGATGTTAAAGACCCAATACAGAATACAGGTTGATGGCGACGTGTATTGTCGTTCTGAACAAAGTATTTGTGTGAGTATCTCAGAAATCAATAAACAATTGACAAGATGCTGCTACGGGCGTGGAAAATCGGTTAATAACAATGATTTATGTAGAGGTGAAAACACTGGTACAGTAACTAGGTAGGTACCCAAACAGTTAGAGAAATCATTAATAACCCGATACTTTTGCATTGCCGGTGCCAATCACTCTATCGGCGTCCAACAACTTCGGCTCCAGAGAAAGTGTTTACAATGGGCACTTTTGTGTCGCGCCGAGTCACGAGGAGAAAAATCCCTGACTCAGCAGTATCAGACACACGATACGCGAAATCATGCTAATCATTTTGGTGAATATCAGTGCTAGCAGTGACTTGAAAAAAAAATCATTTTTTAATTTGACCATCTCTATTTTGTTAACAAGTAGCTAAGAGACTTAATTCTTAGCTTTTAATGTTATGTTACCAAAAAGATTTTAGCAGGTCTTGTTGTTTTCATGCCCAACAAAACGATAAAGGGGTTGACCGATCATTGCTATCCAGTCATCGGTCAACGCCCAACGAGTATCTCACGGAGTAACATTTTACAGGCAACAAACGATGTTCGGACATTAAGGTAATTACTTTGCACATTCTTAATCACGGTCAAACTGCAGAGATGGACATGCCTTCTTAACAATCATATTCAGTTTCGACATAAATAAACTACCCTAAACTTTGTCAGGGGCACAAGTGAAAAGACTAGTGACTAGCTAGACTTTTCACTTGTGCCCCGAACAAATAAATGAGCAGGTGAAATATGCACCATTAATTTACAACAATCTATACTAGCCGGGCAGGACTTGGCCCGCGGGCCGCTATTTCCCCATCCCTCTATTTTATGTCTAACATGGTTAATTCTTGTTGATTTGGGGAGCAATGTGCAACTACATCCTTGTATTAAACATAGGTACTGAGACACCTACACAGGTCCGAGTTCATAGCCAAGAGCAACACACGATAAAGTTTTTAGACAGACTTAAACTGTCATTTTAATAATGCGAGTACTAATTTCATAAAAACATTAGTAGTTCCCATGAAAAACATGCTTTTTACTATAGCTATTGTAGGAACTTAACTTAGTGTCTTGATGTTCCTGGCCTTCTGATCTCATAAAGATTCATTATTGCATCGTCATCAAACGAGCCAATCGTGCACACTCATGAGTTGCAGTCTGCCACCAATCTGTCACATCTCCGATCTCAGAGAAAGTGCTTCTTTCATTGCGCAACTCCTCATCTAAGCTCTACAATTAAATCGTTACAATTGTTACGTTATTTATCAAAACGCATATCATCTCCAGCCTTTTATTTGCAGAACTACATGTCCGAACCGTCAATCTACTTTCACCTTTATTGAGACGTGATAAGGCATAGGCGCCGGAGTAACGTGCTAATAAGTGAGTAGGGTTATCAAATTTTGCTATCTAAATCCGGACAGTCAGAATTTATCTTATTAGTTTATTCTTATTCATCAGTTGGTACACAAAATGCAAGACTTAAATCCACAACATAAACAATTTGTTTCTTTTATTAAAACAAACCCAAAAAATATCCCGCTTTCCCAACTTTTTCTTTTGGTGAATATTACACCAGTCCGTAAGTTTGCATTTTTAACTAAAGCGGTATTGTTTTACCAAACTTTTCAGCATTAAAAGTTTCAATATGAAACGTAAGTTTGCGCTCTTTCAAACACGTTAACATCAACCATTGCAAAATAAGGCTTATGTCAGCAGCATAAAGTGCCCCTATGTAAAGCTTGAGTGAGCGCGTGTGTACACCTTGGCCAGAACGGTGAATGTATTACCTAAAAGTATATTTTAAGTTCTATCCGGCAAACTTAAGTCTGCAGGGCCACCCTACGCGTGGGATACTCGGCTCACCACACCGCGACCAGTTTTTGATCGTAAGTGAAATTTGTTTATCTCAGCTCACGTCGCTAGTATCAAGCATCAAATTTAATATTTTGTCGGCCCATAATTTCCGCTTTTTATTAGCTGATAATTTAATATCTTAATCGGTGAAATGGGAGCACGTGAGCTGAAATTGCTACTTACAGACTTGTTAATGTTGTTGCTTCAAATGTTCGTAAATGGATGGGCGGAACGAGCTCAGTACTACTTGATTTATGTGTATCCTATAATGGTAACGATGCGGAATGGCTTTGTCGGAGAGTACGAAGAACCAGAACGAAACTATTATTGGGTATTTGTATAAAACGAACAACATTCGTACAGTCAGGCGGAATTATAAGTGTGCACTCATTTTTGAACCTAAGTCCCAAGCTACATACGCTTCTGACAGTACAAAGATCTAAAATTCTTATCTTAATTGATTGTATCTTTACTTCTTGCCTTTACTATTGTCTATTGTTAAAGTAATAAATAATAATACATAATATAACTACTGAATATGTAAACACTACTTTGACAGCTTCTTGTAGGTACATGTTGGAAAAAAGTCCAGTCAAAACTATGATAACTGTATTCGAATTTCGACTTCAATCAGCAAGGTTTGACGAACGCAAACATGCATTAATTTGACGATAATATCTCCTCAGTTGAAAGCGCCACAATCACATTAAACAAACAAGACTGCAATAATTTCTCTTAAATACTCGTTTCACCCTTCGTCGCTAATAGCGGCCTACGGATACAGGCCATTCATTAGGCCAGTGCGATCTTGCGATAGGCGCGTTCACGCGATCGAGCGCCGCGAGATACTTTGGGGGCCCAACTACAATCTCTTTCTTCGCCGCACTAACTTTTATTCAAAATATTGAATAACGTGAGGATTGTTTTTATTAAACACTAGCTGCCCGTCAGCGGCTTCACCCGCGTAAAAAAATTTTTTATTTACCGTCAAAATAAAGTCTAAATTAAAAAAGCATATGTCTCTCCTCGATAATGTAGTTTTTCATTTGTGAAAGAATTTGAAAACTGGTCCAGTAGTTTAGTAGCCTAGTCAATTACAACATTACAAACAAACAATCAAGTCTTTCCTCTTTATACTTATTAGTCACAGAACAATAAATAACTTTTGTTAGAAGTTGATAAAAAAATGCTTAAATAGTTACTACATTACTTACTGAGTTTAAATAACTTACCTCACGGTATAATCACCCGGAATAAATTATGATATTTATACTTTGAGGTCATAATTTCATACATGCAACAGAATTTTACCCTTTTCACATTGGAGTTGTCTTCAAAAATCCTGTCTCATTAGTCACTAACTTTATAAAAAGAAGTCCAGAGCTAAATTATTGACTTCAAGTGCCAGTAACAGGGCTGTGCGTTGATATGCCAGTCAGTCAGTCAGTCATTCAGTCACCTAGTTCCCCCTTTTATCTCGTATCATAGATTAAATTCAAACCGTAGCACAGATTTATTAGTAAATAAACCGTACGCCAACGCCTTTTTATTATTATATTAAGGTTGGCATCGAAACGGCGAATCGCTATTTAGAGCGTGTCTATTATTAAATTTTTAGCTAACAAGCTGTGGTCAGGCCCCAGAGCGGCGATTTGCGTAAATTAAATTAAACGCCACCTACAATCGTATCAGATACTTGTCGTGGGATATCCGTCGTAGGGTTGGCAGGACGTTCATTAAAAATAAATCTTCAGATTTTTTTGCTCAATTAGTCTTTGGAAGATAAAAATCAGCTCTATATCACTGTTATTCTATAGCAATCACTATTTAGCACATTTTGAAAAATCTGTGCTATCTTTGTTGCACGAATTTACGAATTACAAAAAAAAAAATTTACGAAACACGGACAACAGACTACTTTTTACAGTAAAGAACAATTACCTTTGAATTAAATGGATCCAAAGCAAAGTGTTATGGACAGATAAGTAGAGGTTACCTGAATACATGATCCGGAGAGCATGGTTGCTATAGCAAATAAAACTCAAATGAGCACGGGCACTTTAAACTAGAAACAATAAATTCAGTCTAAACTACAAATCAGCTAAATTCCTTAGCCGAAATTTCACGCAAGTCCGTCGCGTCAAACCACTCTGTAACAACTAGGTCTTTTTATCACGAATTAAATCAAAATTTGGTAATTACATGAGTAGATCTCACAAAAACTACATTAGATCACTGGTTAACTTGTCTGTTGTCCATGTGGTAACTTCTAACGTGTTTAGTGGCCCATTTGGTAACGTTTTACAGTCCATTAACGTTGGATTAACGCAAGTATTACAAACCACACCACTGCAAGCAAAATAAAAATGGCAAGATTTATTTTCCATTGTATTATTGCCACCCATATTGCGGTTTGCCGTTTATATATTTTTATTACATTATGTTACAAAACTTAGCATTCGTTATTTCTGAAAAAAGTATACTTAATCAAATTTCGTAGATTAGTCGGTCAGTATGAGTCCTTTTAGATTATATAATTTTTAGTTTATTAGTAAAGTAATATGCAGTGACCAAAATGTAAAAAATTTACAAATCGGAATTCAATAACGTTTTGAACGCAATAACAATTTCTAATCCGAGACTGACTGTCAAATAAGAGGCGATCATTAGGCACTGCTCAAGAAAGACATCATAGTTAATTAAAAACATATGGAATTTCAATGCCAACTCTATTTTTTTGGATTACAGTCACTTAGTTAGCTTTAGGGTGTAAATAGACATATTTTAAACTAAAGCATGCATCACAGGCACAGAATCATTCATATAATTATAGACAAGAGCATTATCAAATAAAATTAAAATATGTACTTCTCGCAACCCTACAGCACGGGGTTTGTGAAAGTAGTGGGCGCGCCTGCTTCTCATCTGTCAAAATAACACCTCAAACAGTACACAACTTATCTATCTTTCATGTTTATGCCAACATTCCATCTATCTATACAGGGAACCAGATGAAAGGGATCGGAAAGGCAGCTCAACGCTTCGTAATTACAATGCAAGAAGCCGAAGGTAGAAATGTATTCTAATATTTTGAGTATGAGGGCTAAGAGTAACCTTTTTTTTAATAATTCAAAAAAATTACTCTTACAATTCATGAATGGGAATTTGTAATTAAATCATGAGGTGCATGTTTCCTGAATCGAGTTTTTATTGGAATTGTCTTTGGAGTTAATTTTATCTTTTGTTATATTTTCTCATATTATGTTCAAGCTCATTTGAATATTTATCCTAAATTTAGAAAAATAAGCTTTTTTATTTTTGGATGTTTTGTATCCAACTATACTTCAGCAATCAAAGCATGCTATCTATAAGCTCTAATTCTGAAACTCCATAGTAAAGATATGGCAGCAAACGGTCAGAGAAAAAATGTTTTCTATCAGTGACGGTTTAGAAAAACAATGGAACACCATTTTTCACGCAGCTTTGCTGCTTGCAATTTGTTGGCGGGAAGAAAATTGCGTCTTTCACAGGTAAGCGTTTTTAGTTGAGAGCTTGCTGCAGCCCCCACCCTACAAACCGGTAACAGTGACAAAGCAATATTGTCTCACAACTACTGCTGCTTGGATTTTGGAATTGAAAAAATAAGGTTTATGCCTATTCTCGGCAGTACATTTATGTAGAGTTGCCTAAGACTAAGCAAGACGTAACAATCTAAAGCAGATTATTTTCTATTGACATCACATCGGTTCTTCCATTTAAAGCTATCAACGTAGGTGATCTAACGTTAGTAAAAAAGTAATTTCTAACAATAGTCTTATGCAATATTGGGTAGCGTTCTAGAGCGTTCATTCACTTAAATTGCTTCATCAAATAGAAATTCCTTTTCGTGTACTTTAAGTGAGCTGAGTTTAATAGCGGTCTAGAACCACAGACATGAATCGAAATAGATAACGCAAGTCCTTCAGTTTGTATGAAAACCAAGCGGGCCATTTTTTGTCTCTAACTGTGCTGTTATGTTACGATAACGTTTTTGTGATGGGAATTCTCCATTTCTCTATTAGTTTTTATCGAGTACTTAGACAGAGGTAAGATACATGTAAAGTGACTTGTTTTTGAGGTACGTTGCTAAGGACTCAGCCTCGAATTTTGCGGGCAGCGGGGCGGCAGCGGTGGCGGGCGCGCTAGACTGGAGTGCACCGCTCGTTGCCCGAATTCGAGGCTGAGGCCTAAAACGGTAGAGCTTGGACTAAATAAAGCAGCGTCGGAATCAGGGTCGCCGTTCACGAGCCACCGGGAACAACCACAAAACGCCGCTACAGGCATATTTACTGTAGTTTTCGTTTTAATACATTTTATCTGGACTCGCCGTACACGGTTGACGCCGGTGGCCGCCCAACGCTACTTGTAGATAATGTATGGCGGCTTTTAGTGGTTGTGGCCAGTGGCCCGTGTGCGGCGGCCCTGAGAACATTGCTCTCGCTTTTCACACGCCAAGTACATACAACTAGCATCATCTATTTCGATTCATGTCCCGGGGCTAGAACTTTAGATAGATCGCGTAATAGCGCAAGGCGTTCTAACAATGTCGAAATTAGGCACAGAATGATGGGAACTCAGGCGCAGTGCAACAGAAAATAACGCTTAGGTATTACAAAGAAAATAACAAGATTGTAGCAATTCAAAATTCTCAGAAACATCACTGTGTTGACACCTACCACGCGTTACTATCTTAAGGTTGAAGCAATCCATTTTATTACTAATCCAGCTTGGTACGTGATTTTTGCATTTAATTATGAGGTAGATTGGAGAGAATTTCACGCAATTTTATTTGTAATTAATTTAGAATTTTAAATAATTTTAAATCAGTTTCATGTGCACACAGCTGTCGTCTTCCGTGACATATTGTTTTGTATCTTGTTACCACGTTTTGCTGTTTTTGATTTTGTTGTAACTACTTTTTCTGTACAAATTAACAAATAATAAAGAAATTATTCTTCTGCTTCTCGTTTAACCTAGGCTATAAATTAAATATTTGTTGTTTCATGTGCAACTAAGAGGCACAAAATGAAAAATATGAAATGAATCACTTTGCCTTAAGTTTTATTACTTTGTTTCAATTAAGAGCTCCTCTTGAGCAAAGAGGTATTATGAAAACTCACCGTCCATGTTTTGAGAAGCGTTATTAACATTTTAATGACGGATTGACTACCGCATGAGATCATTGTCTGAGTGTCCTTCATGACAAAGTTATATTGATTGTAGAGGAAAGAATGGTTCGTGATGAATAACAGAGATGGTATGTTGTTTCAAGAAAGGTATTCTCAAAAACTCAAACTCAAATAACTTTATTCAAATAGACTGTATCAGTACTTTCAAATCTTCAAATATACAGCTAATTTGACTAAATAATAGACATAAATATCATAATAATATGGATATATAAATACACAGTATACAGACATAATGCGACTCTACCACCGCGTTAGAGTTGAGACCCGGCGAGAAACTCAGCAGTTACTTACTGTTTTAAAAAAGGTAATCTCCGGTAAATTTAAATTTTGGATATTTCGACGGCTTTTATTATCCGGTTAACCGTCCATGTGAACAATTGATTTTAATACATTGATCCTGTTATCATATATTTTTAAGCGTAACCAATAAACCTCTTTTCTTTACCAATATTGAATGGATGAATTCAGCTGTCTTATACATTCCTAACTTAATCATCGCAATTGACTGTGAATAAAGTGCAGTTTACAATTGATTTACTAAAGACTATTTGTCAAGCCAACGAACCCATATTATATTTAAAATCAAAATCGATTATGTAAGTACATCAAAGACAACCGAGTGAGACAAATCTTCAAAATGGAGACAATAAGAAGTTCATCGTTCAATGCTCGGAGACTTGCTCGGTGATTTGCTCTCGTACTTAAGTGTAAGTGGATAAGCGTGTAACTGCCGAAACACACGCGAGACAATTATTTTTTTGTTTATACTAGGTGATTACTTATTACGTGAGGAAAATGATAGGACAAACTAAGTAAGTAATACAAATTATGTAATTGAAACTTTTTGAATATTTGTACAAAATCAGACAAACTATCCTAGTTGTATGAAATCAATAAAATAACCAAAAATTTAGAATCTTCTTCTCAGTTACTTCATACGAAACGCTCTGAGTATGCCATATGATTTTCCTTACGGTAAAAAAAACAATCAGCCTGTAGTTCGTAAGGCGTTCCGTTGTAGACTATTCCAAAGGCATGAATTTAAGCATTAATCTAAGGTACTTCTCCTACATAATTATAGAGATTGTGCAGTGGGACAGTAGCTTCATCCTATCAAAAATCACTCTCCAGGCCCCCAGCCACCATGAATTGTATTATTTTCCTGGTAGTGATGTTCATCACGTCCGGAGGGCCAAGCTTGTACCCACGCAGAACGCGGCTTCTATGTAAGCATCGCAGTCGCATAGGTCTTGGACTGGTAAAGGGTAACTTACCACCAGCTCGGCGAACTTGGCGTCGAGCTCGTCCTGCGGCGGCATAGGGTGCGTGGGGGTAACCGCCTGCAGCGCCAGCCCCCCCTCGCCCCCCACCACGCAGTACGTGATCTCTGGTGGCTCGTCATTCTGCAACAAACAACATCAAGTTTAATATGTAATAATAAGTATATGCCAGGCAACACCAAGTGTCCTAGTCTTGACTCGACGCGAATAGAACCACCAGGCGAGAAACTACAGGCGAGGACTACAGCTCACCACGCCAGTCGTGTCGTCAAGATAGGTATAAACCCTGTGTGAAGGAAGATAGCAGCAAAGGAAAAAATATCAACATGATCGCTACAAGAGAATTAAGCAGGTAGTTGGAGAGCAGAGAATGTATCCTAATAACGATATCGCTCCTTGGGCAAATTTCGTTGGCAATAATATCCAATAATAGCACTGCATTGTTAGTATACATCATACACATGCCCTAGTTTCAAACAATGTTTTCTTTCGTATCATATCGATAAACCAGAAATAACCAAAGCACTACAAACTCTCCGATCAACCACACATAGCGAGGTCAACTATTGGTGCCTAATACTAGATTGCTAGAATAAAATATACTTTTACCTCATTCTTATCGATATTAATTCTAAAAACAACTTTCATTACCAAAGCTAACGATAAAAACATCTTACTTCTTATTAATATTATAAATGCGAACGTTTGTGAGTATGTACTTACGTTACTCTTTCACGCAGAAACTACCGAACTGATTTATATGAAACTTCAACATCAGCAATGAAACAACAACACAACTTACACATCAGAATAACACATAGGCTACAATTTATAAAGATTTGGTCATATTTTATATCGTTAGGGAAAAATGAAGTTCACGCGGTAGAAGCCGCGGGCGGAAAGCTAGTATTTTTATAAATGTAACGTGATTCGAGAATCCCGTCGATTATGCTCTGCCTGGACATTTTAAAATGGCAGCATTCATGAATTCGTTACCAAATTATAAGGAATGAGGGCTTTCTTTGAACTCAGGGTCCCGCCCCGACTTCGCACGGGTGAAACCATGTCATTAAAATTCTAGTAATTTTTTTCCATCCAAACCTTGGCCTCACAATAACAAACACGAAAAAAGACTTATCCAATTTGGTGCAGTCGTTCAGAAGGGCTACGCACGCACGCATACATGCATTACTAAGAATAATTTTTATTTAAATAAAAATATATATTACTTTGTTTATTTTAGCATTTTACAATGCTTGTTTTCATATCGAAAGATCTAGAAAAAATTCGTCGGACCTTGATCCTGTCCGATTTCATTAAGGTACGAAATTCGTTTTTTTTTAGTTTTCTAAATAGATAATACTACATAGAAGGACTATTTCATAGACAACCAAATCATACTATGAGTAACTAGCTTTAGGAATCAACTAAAGAATTCTCTTCCGTATTTTTGTGTAATTTGCCAATGCATGGTTGTAAGAACTTGCACAAAAATCGGTCAATAAAAGCAAAAAATCATATTACCTGATCATATTCCGAAAATTGTCACGGACATTAATCAGTAGCAATGTAAGTAGCCATAAATAAAACCAATGTGACAGACGCAGTAAAAATCTTAATTTAAATTGCAGAGATAATAACAAGGAACACAACAACGCTTTCCATAGAGGGGGAGCCTGAACAGATCTTACTAATAAGGAAACATGCAGTAAGCAACAAGCTTTTACAATTGCATTTACGATTACCTATCGGCATTCTTTAAAAAAGCCGTAACTAACAATGAAACAATGGAAAAAAAACCTATTACTGTCATAATCATTATGATGATATGCGCAATTAATAATCATTATGCTTCATTAGGTCAGGTCAGGAGTACCCATAATCGACGAACATGTATGAAAGGATTAATGAGAGTGGAAGAAGCGCAAGAGGTGTCAGGACCGTAGCAAGTGGAAAGATGTGGTCTCTGCCTACTCTGTTGGGAAAAGGGCGTGTTGGTATGAATGTGCTTTATTAGCCACGCTACATTCATCTAAAACTAGTCCTGGTACGTCCTACTACACCTAAACACAGAATTTATGGAACTCATCGTCACATGCATGTTTGTACTGAGTAGGAATCCAACTTATAACCTTCGGCAACTTAGGCCGGACTACACAATTGCACTGACAGTGGTATGTTGAACCGACACTGATGATTCTATGACCTTTGCCAATTGCCACTTCGTTACACAATAATACTCATACAATTTTGATAACCCCAACCACAGCACTTTCATTCTCACTTAAATATGCGTGCCCCAAAAGATACCTTCAAAAAGTACTACCGCATCAAGATCTTCCATTCTTACTAGTGAGTCACAATCCAGTTCGAAACCATGACCGGGGCGCCTGAGCTTGTGTCCCTTTGAACTGTCATGGACGTCGCAAACCTATTCAAGCAGGGTTGATACAAGGATTACCAAAGCTTACTACAGGAAGAACGCATTACCATTATTTGAACTGACGACAGATAAACTACAGAAGACTTGAACCTTATCACAGAGTAAACATTTTAATGACATCGTAAATGGTAAGTATGATGTATACAATGGAATATTTATTTATAGTCAGTCAAGTGCACGTGAAGAGAAAACAGGCGAGTGTATGTATTCATATTATGATATTTTCTGGGTAGATAACATTGCTTATTCAAAACAAACTACCTAAATCAGTTAGTCTAGTCAATAGTAAGGTCACTGTTTGTCGGATATAAATGATCAAAAAGAACATAGCAAAAGACCAACTTCACTGTCCACAAAAACTTATCCTCAAGAGTTGATTGTATATGAAGCATTGGACATGATATTTAGTTCATTCGATTTAGTTCTAAAACACTACTGTAACATCTTATTTTACATTATGGTTTTGCAATAAATAATTAAGTATTGAGTATTCAGTATTGTATTTTTGTAAGATATTTACAATGTGGTATTACTTGATAACCCTAAAATCTTGAAGAGTAGTGAACGAACGCCAGTATTTTCGTCCATGACATCACCCAAGACCGTCTCTCTCAGACGAGCTAACAATTTCATTTACGATGCTAAGGGCGCTTTCGTTATAAGTAACATTAATATTTACAAGTTTCACTCCAAACAAGTGAGTGTAGTTAGGCATACACCGTTGGTTTTCCTGGGAAATCGGCCCTAACAGAGAATAAATTAAACATTGACTTCATAAGATTTCTCTGGGACTTAAGAGAAACTGTCATCAAACTTAAGTTGATGTAAAAACAACTTTCAACCTTTTTTTCTCTCGATCCTTTTGTTATGACAATAAACAGAAATAACATTTGCAGTTAACATAGTGTGAACCTTGAATCCTAGATAATATTGATAATAACACATTATATGCATCACAATCTCTAGGAACGTGTTCTCTATTTTTAACGAGCTATCATTACCATTTACCTACATGTTTGTCACAAGATTTAGTTGTTTTTTCTTAGGTGGAGTGGAGACCACGAGATTCAAATTTCAAATGCATACAGAATCCTTACGAAAAAGTTCATCCAGTAAGATTCCTTCAATAAAAAAGCGCACAACCGGTCCCCTTAGACATCTATCGGCTGCTCGTGATAATGAAAATAGTAATAACGTATGTCCCAAAAGAAATTAACGCTATTCATAAATGTTCGCTTTACTTACATTCTGTCTAGCCACTGAACGTTTCCTTCTCATTAGAGTAAACATGTTTATTTCCAACAAAATCACAACACTTATGCACGCATCTTAACCAATTACCACAATAAGGCACGCACGGGCCCTAACTGCGACCCTGTGACACTGCGGCGCCAACCAATGTGGCCCAATCAGGCCGACGACATGACTCCGTCTGAGCCCAGTAATTACTTCCGACCTTTATCGAAACTTATTGTCTCTTTCTAACTCGATTAACAACAAAACAGTTAATTTTAAACGACGTTGACGACAGGGCCAATAAGGAATCGATTAATGCCTGCCCTACTAAATGGTTTATGTCGTCACTAAGGCCTAGGGACGGGCCTCATATTCAGCAGAGTGGAATATTCGTAGGCGCAACGATGAATGAGATAATAAGACCTTTAGAGTTGTGCAGTACTCCCAATAATACAATGACGATCGTTCAATGATTGATTTTTCGATTTTGAAATCATTACAATAACATCATTACCATCTTCTCATCTGACAATAAAGTTTATTTTAAACCTTGCTAAAGGCCTAAATTGCCCCTTAACCTTCAGGAAATATCAGTTGATCTCTTTTAAATGGGCATTCATTATGATCAAACGATGTCGAAATATTGAAATCTTATCGATCTTCGTAAATGTTGCGACAGCAAATTTAAGGTCTCGCTTTGATCCTATGGTATCTTATAATTCAATTTTAACTGACCCAACAGTTGAATTATTATAAGTAGTTGACTCAATGACAGCGTATAACAAGTTTAGCGAATTACTGTTTAATTTTTGTTAGATATGACCAGTTGAAAAAATAGATCATTATTTTTTTTTTCTTAGACTTCACACAGCTTCAAACTTTTCGATTGATCAATTTCCTTTAATGAAACACGAAGTAGTTTTAATAAGTTATTCTCGTTCTACAATGCAAGTACTAAGTACTCGTGAGTGATAGATTTTTTTTAAACTTACCTATAATCAATAATTATTAAACTCGTCATGTTTAAAATATTCAGCAGTTTCATAAAGGACAAATGACGTGCTAAAATGAACTTTTCGTTGGTGAAAAGTGAACGAAACAAGTTTTTAACAATTTCTCGAAACATGTGTAATTGACGAAATTACTCGTCTCACAATAAATTAAAGAGCAATTCAGTAAAAGTCCCAAATGTGGTGATTTTACTCGGAATTGCTCACCAATAGGGTTGGACATGTCAGTAGCCTATATTTAGTAAAAACTAATAACTACGTTTAAAAAAAATAAAGTGTGTTAAAGAATTTGCTTCAGACTCAGACTACACGAACACTGTACAATTAATACAGATTGAGGCTTAAATACTTTCAATTATTAATTACCAACAACTGGCAACCTTATTCGTGAATTACTCGCAGCGGCGCACGCGCACGTGGTCCGAAAATCTCGCGCATCTCTTATGATAAATATTTATTGGCCGGCCGACATCGGCGCTTTCCAATCTAAAGCGAACCGGTCACTGTTAGAATACCTGCAGGGCTGGCCCTGAAACCTATTGTACAAGTAATGGCTGTTCAAATTGAACGAAGGTTTTCAAGCCTTTACTGACGTTCGGATATTTCTGTAATTTTCTGCTTTATATTGTAATCAGTCGGTATCACAATGGAGAAAAGATTAGTGTCTAAAGCCTGTATCTCTATAACAAAAACAAAATTATTGTAACGTTACATACAACATTGTACAACCACAAAGTTTCCAAAAACCAGATGGCCATCTCTCTTACTTTACTGCTATTATTTTAACAATTTAATAATAATAATATCTATATTTTTCACTGCTGATTGGTAAAATTCACCATTTAAGGGCTGAACACTGAAAGCAAGTAGATAAGATGAATTAAAAAAAACATTGTTAAACCTAAATGGATAATGTAATCAATGGACAGATTGAGTAATCCAAATAATAAGTGAATTTTTACCTTCAGCATTAAACAATGCTCTATTTTCTACACAGAGATAAAAACTAGAAAAATTTGACCTGATCCTGGGACTCAAGACCTTTCATAATCCGGGTGACTGATCTTCCAACTGAGCTACCATTGCTACCAAAATAATCCAAATATTGTTATAGATGATACTAACAAAATTGCAGACTCAATATAAAATTGGTTCAACAATAAAATCCTTCAACTGTGTGCTAAGATGAAAAAACTCCCAGGCTACGTTGCTAAGAATCTTCCATGAACCGGTTAATTTACAAGTTGGTGACGCCTATTGAATCGTTAAGCGTCGCATAGCAGTTCTCCAAAGTCATGAATAGTCATTGAACTGATATAATTACGGATCGCCATAGATCGTGCCGCACGTGAGAATTTCAGTTATTATTGTGGAAGTAGATCACGGTGAGTGGGTTAATAAAACGGAACTAATGTTGTTTTTGGGAGCATTTTGATACAGATCGTAGTATGAAGTGGTGCAGAATTTAAACCCGCTAATATTTGGTTCTTAACTGGAATGAAACGTGATAAGTTAAACCAGTTTTATTAATATTTTTTAGTATAGATAATCACTTAAATATTGTTGACACCAAAGTAAGTGGCTTTCATCTCCTAGGTGAATTCCTTTTTATATCATTGTTTCTGTAAGTAAATTCACTAGCCTCATTAACAGTATTGTCTTCAATTGTGGTCAAATATTTCGCACGCACATAAACTGTTGCAACAAAGAAAATTAGTGGTTTTAGTACTATAAATCTCCAAATTAACTAAAATTTGATATGCCAAAACATTACGTAAGGCTTTAGATAGACACGATGTAAGATTACGGCATGTATCAAAGAGATTAACAATAATCACAAATCGATCAAACCCACTGCAATCAAAAGACGATCATTAATCACACTGCAGCTCAGGAAGATTTCCTAAAAGAAAGTAGACGTGTAGTCGAAGAGTCGATGAGCTGTAATCTCTTCAACCTATGGCCTCACATAATTGATATCCTTATTGCCTAATTTAAATAAATCGTAAAAGAGTTTTGAAACCACACAAAGGTCAATGCTGTTGACATCCTGCGGATTTTCACTAGAATGTTCTCAACAATACGATTTAAGGTCTTCAAAATGAATAATAAAAAAAAGAGATGAAACGAAAGATACAGGAAATAATATTGTGAAATTTAGAGCAAACAAACATCAAATAAATGATTAAACAAAGCAATATTTTCCATTTTGACTAGCGCATAGTAAATTTAAGGAATAAAAGAAACATTAGGAAACGTATTATTACTGCTGTGTTAAATAATATGCTAGTATCACCAAAGCCAACCAAGGACCGAGCGAAAATTCACTGGGTTAGTCCATTCTTCATTATGCATAGGATGAAAAGCAGGCAAATATTGAAAAACAAATGTGCTTATATTTCTCAAGGAAGTCCCAAATATTATATGAGAATTTTTCTTTTGTGTTACTACGCCGGAAAATTGAGACAGAAAAATCCGATAAAAGAAATCAACGGGTTACAAACCCGGACCTGCCGAACGGGTAACTGAATAAAACAAAATGTCACAAGGAAGAAATATGTGTGAAACGGCGCTTAATTATTATTTTGACCTTATCTTCAAATTAAGTTTAATTGAGCTGTTCATCCAAAACTCGACAACCAGAGTTCATTTTGGTAAAAAAAGAACAGGAAACGACGAACCTGTATATTTTATATTTCACTTTCGCTTTAAATATACACAAGTCACGTTTTAACTGACCTTGCGTTCATTGATGGGTATATACACCTCGACAAACGATTCTGTATTCTTAGCTCACTTAACAACTAGAAAGTAAGTGTCAACTGTTTAATCCAAATATAGTGGGAATCATTTAACCGCAAGATATCAAATGTTACATCTGATTGAAAATGTACTATGTACTTTTTATGATATTAGTATTGCTCTGTTAAATTTTCTTAGTGTCTTGTTAAATCTTTTAATGAACCAATGCATCTGATTTAATCAAGCCTATATTTAAAAAAGGAAACATGAACAAACAGCAGCAGTTAATTATTATGCTCAAAACTTACTTGTTGATTTTACAATAGCAATCATTAATAACCATTTCTTTATTGGAAAGTATTACACAACAAACTTTTTAGTTATTAATTACAAGGTTTGGAAACTCTTCGTGATTAATCAAGCCCTTGGTCGTTCAGTGCAGCGGTGAAAGTAGCACAAGTAGATAGATGCCTGGTAGCTACGAGTAGTATCGTGTGATCCGAAGGTACGCGATATTGGGTGTCACCTTACGATCGATCGGAATCCTATACGTCACGGAACGATTCGCTTTGAACTTCTAGCGGTATATAATAATTTACAAATTATAACAAGTTTGTACAGGTAATCATTTATGTAAGTTCAAGCTTGATATTAATGACCTAAGTTCTTTAACATTGCTTATTAGAGCTCGATTTGATGAGTGCATTGATAATTTGAAATTAATTTTCAAACAAACTAATAACATAGCCATTCCACTCTTTGCCGCACCTGTCCAACTCAAATAAAGCAATCTGATTATGAAATCTGAAACGTTGGATTAGTGACGATAAGATTATACGATTGCGGATATCAAAACAAATCATTATAGACTGACCAGTATTGCCTATGTCTCCATTTATGATATTGCTGCGGAAATGAAAACATATTTTTTTTGCGGCTAGTATTAGGATGTATGTTTTACATATTTGAAACAATTTGGATAGACAGCTTTTACCGCCATACAAATAATTCGTTGTAAACAAAAAACAAGGAACAGCTACCTATACATAAATTCCACCTTCTTTTTTAAGCTATCTGACTTCTACCTACATCATCTTCGTCCTTCACTTCTTGACATCAACAGTTAGAAATAAACTAAACAGTCAGTATTCTGCATTTTCATCATCTTGAGGGACACAGCCTTGTTTGTTTTGTTATTATCTCCATCACGACAAAAGGTTGACTGAATAAAATGTACGCTTTCTATTTTCTTCGACCTACCGCAGAAATGATTGAACCCCGGTTTTCAGTTGAGGTCAAACATTCTACTTTCAACAAAGCATAAGGCCAACAGCCATATTGTACACATTGTCTGTCAAGGGTAAGCAATTTTCATCGAATATCAAAATGGTTATTTAACGTTTAGAATTTATGAGGAAACTAAAGTAATCACAACTGTATTCCTTTGCTAAAGTTCAGACTACTTTAGCAAACTAAATTGGAAACAAGACAAACTTTACACTAGATATAAAATAGCAGTGGAAGAAGATTTTTTAATAAAAATCGTAAAAAGGGCAATGAACTTGACTGATACCATTTTTACGGTCAAGAGTAATAATAACACAAGCTTTGTTGAACACAATTATCTTATCACCGAATGCAACAATAGTACACATTCAGATTTGAATGCAGCGTAAATCACAATATTGACTATCGCATAAACTAGATATACTACTGAACCATCAAGTTCACCTTTGCCAAGGCTCTCAAGCCAAGTTATATCTGCAATGTATTTTTTTGTATAAGTTTGTTTTTTATGCAGCAAGACAATTTGCATAGTTGAAAAGATTCAATGACCAAACAAAGAAACTACGTAATCAGAACGAGAAGAATCCAGCTCAAGACGAATCAAAGCAAACTTGTTCGAACTAATCACAACTTGAATGTAGGTAAACCATTAGGTGAATGTGTTGAATTTATCATAAAATATTTATCTCGCTCTCAAGGGTCATTAGTTTAATTCTTCGCACAGACAGGGAAAGCTTGTCCATAAGCAATTCATTTGCAGACAACCGTTTAAGTAATTAGCGTAGGCAGCGTGGTATTACACCTACGCGATAACACAGGCCCTTAGAATATAGAAACGAATACATATCCCGTCGGTTGTCTCTTATTTGAAAGGTGCAAATTCTATTAGCAGACCAAGTAGGAAGAAAATCATTTACAGCAGCAGAACTTGAATTTGACAATAATACTCGTATCTGTCTCTTGACAATGTTCAGTAACTCTTATTAAATACAACCTGTATTTAAGCCATAAAATAACGTATAGTTGCTGCAAAATAACAAGCGCCCATCAATGAGTCATATTTCTAATAGTTAGTAGCGCGAAGAACTCATGTCCAGAAAAGATCTGGATCACAAGACAACACACAAGACTTTGAATGAGGATGACGTAATAAAGATCACAATAGATGTAGGCCTAATACAACCGGCTTAGGAAATTGATGAGTGATTCCATTGTTCAGCAGTTGACACCTAAAGGCTGCGAAGATGACAAATTTCTAATGAAGATAGCTGTGGGTAACAAACCTGCAAGCAAGGGCAGAGCGGCCAGCGGCGGCGCAGTGCGTGCGGCATCTTCTTGCGCGGGGGCTCGGGCTCCGCGGGGGGGTCGCCGCACGCCCAGCGCACCAGGCGCGAGCGCGCCGCCTCCGCTGCCTCCAGACCGCGGGACCACGACGGGAGCCCCTGGGAACAAAAAAAACATTATTATTGCGGTCAATATACCACAAGGTATAAAACAAAACAAGAAATATTCTATACGCTCATATCATGTTTGGAAAGAATATTAATTTAGCCTGAGATAGTAGTAGAGACGATATCACAGGATCATATTTTAGCTCGGAATGTGTACCTTTAGGTAGACAGTAAACAATTTGGTCATAAGCCTTCGTGTGCTGACTCACTGATAAGGTCAAAAACAGTAAAAAAGTAAGTTTCTAAAAAAAAAAAAAAAAAGGTTTTCTTTTTTATTAAGGAGTAGACTAGATAGACACAATTATAATTTCCAGGTCAACAATGCATGTCCAGCAAACCATTTCAACTGCACTTGCATGTGATATTGAATAACAAGACCATTTCTGGTTAAAGATCTTTAACTTGCCAAGTTATACTCCTCAGCACACTATGCACATTCAAAGAGGCTGAAATAAACATGCAACGTTCCGAGATGAAGATAATATCAGTCAAGGACACCGGCGTAACATACCGTAACATTGTAAACACACGCGATTTTATAAACGCCGTGACGTAAAATAACGGAATCGCTAGCGGTGATCCGACGGCAAGAGTGAAGCGCGAATAGTCGCATACAATTAAACATGATGATGGAAAAGCGAAAACGCTTTGCGATAACTTTCGTGGCGCCCGAGGTGACGCAACGTAAAGGAAGTGACTCGGATTACGTCGATTGGGAATTTTTATGCAAAACAGATGTGATGTATGAGGGAATTTCGATCGAGACTAATGATTTAGTCACAAATTGCTCCATTAAATAATTTGAGAGACACTAAAACCGAAATGTTGTATAATATATTGCAAATCTTATATCATTAAATAACTGATGATAAGAATTATACCACATGCATGACACATTTGCATCATAATTAACTTTACATAATAAAACAGTAAAATTTTAATCGCTAATTAGGAAGTCATAAAATGTAATAAAGTCAAGAACAGGTTGGCTTTGAGACCTAAATTCGTGGCTCAGTTTTATTTATGCGAACCAGTGGAATGATGATTAGGTCTGATAGTTCGTTCCATTTCGACACCAGGTATCAGCCGGCACTATTGTTCACTTGAACTTTTAGTTCGACATTTACTGAACTGTTGCGACTCAGATCCAAATGGATGATAAACGTCGAAATCTCTGATGTTTTCACGTATAACCACTTTTGCATCGAAAGTTGCACAATTTTTGTTCCTATAAGCTACGATTTTGATAAGAATTTTAAAATATTCGGAACGTAACTTTCAATATTCGTGAAAAGAAAATACAGTAAAGGAAGACTGAAATCTTTTTTAATATTAAAAAAAAAAGAATTGTTCACACAATAAAAACAATAGTCCGCAAGCAAAACAAAAGTGTAACGAATCCCACAATGGCGATCGCAGCAAACATCGGCATGAACAAGTGCACTTTCTTGTGACCGTGATCAGAGCTGGCAGTGTGTCACCAGGTCGTGATCAGCACGGGGCTCACGTAGCCGGCGATGGATGACGGGACGCTCACTAGGATGTACGAGTGAAAGTGAACCCCAACGTACGTAGATAAGAGCAAGTCTATGGAATGCTCGAGCAGGTGGACTTACCACATTGCGAAATGTTAAAAGGTGAGATCCGATATCAGTCAATAACAGTATCAATGAATTGAGATCGAATATGTATGCTTCACAAGAAATGACATAAAGTCACGATTTAAATATTTAATAATGACCCCTATAACCGATTCATTAAAAGGAATGGAAATAATTAAGCTAATACTGAATGTTTTGATTAGATCCTTGACACCGCTTAAGTCAACATTCCAAAAGTGATTGCATGCAAAAAACACGTAGTAACAAAACACTGAACGCATCTATCATGCACACTTTGGCATCTTGAGTTTGCTAACGCGTTACTTAAGCAAATTCGATTCTAATATGTAAACGATGTAATCATATACCATCGACTACTATAACATGCTTAGTTGCCAGTTCAAGTTTGTAAATACCAATACATGTCGTATAAGTAATGCATCAAGCTGGTATTCATCAAAGCATTTGACAGCCTTCATGCAAGGCTATTAAATCGTCATTTACTAAAAAACTCTGTCCATCCACTTCAAAACCAGTTAATGCATTAATCTTTTAAATGGTCTACACAAATTCTGTTATGTCCGATTCACTTATTGATTTTTCATAGTTACATAATTTGATGTGTGTTAGGCAGTGATTTAAAGCCTCTTTCACTAAGCATCGCGTGTTAACTAGCTAACAGGATTATCGAATGTTTGAATTCTGATCATAACATAACAAATGAAATAAATTTCAAATAAAAAGTTAAGATCCGTGATCGAAGTAGCGTAGTGGAATAAGTAGAGGTAAACAAGCAATAAATTCAGATAGGTACTACGAATTGAGACCCCTATAGAAAGCAAACGATGCGCCGGCTTACATTATTCATGTCACAGTCTGGGCAAATGGGCAGACGAAACTAAATGTGCGCCGTATAAAGACAGCAAATACACGAAATGTGCGATCTATATGCTGTCTTATATTGGACTACGAATGCGTTAACAATAATTCTATAAATAAATATGGTACGAATCATCGTAATAGCATGAGCACCAAAACAGCAGAAAGCTATTGTTGTCCCTTATTTGTCCCTAGCCAGAATATACACTTAATTTATGTTTTATCCGAAGTTCCAATGGAAAGACCTTGTTGAAAAAACAAATTAAACAGCGGCAGTTGCACCCCCTATGTTCATTATAATAATTGCGATCAACAAAGTTTGGGCTTTTACTTGGTATGAAGTTGTTCGTGAGTGACAGCAAAAATACTTGTCAGAAATAATGTAAAACAGGATTGATAGTCATAATGTTACTGTGACCACGCAACCAAATAATAAGAAAAAAATGGTTGCGTGGTGACGGCACGGTTTGTGACCTATATAATGTATTTTAATTATTATAAACTTAACCATAAATCAGCTATTATTGAAAGCAAAACCCATTTAAATTAAATAAAACTATGAATTTATCTCTAAAAGATTGAATGATATAAAACTCTCTTTGAAGTGAATTGCAGATTAAGGCAGATCCTTAGCGATAAATGCCATAGAAGAGTATGTGAACAACAATGGAAAGTACACCGTTGTCCCAACAAGTGCACCGCCGTCGTACACGGATAAGCAATTAAGCAGTTCATCAAACAACGCCAACGGGGTTACGTGTGACGGAAAGGAAGCCGGATCTAGTCCCATATAACATTGTTACATCACTATCACTTGCCTGACCTCCATTATTATGCAATTATCAGAGGCGAGAATGTGTACGCGGTTGCGCTTTGTTAATTTCTATAGTTGCAACGCCCTTTTGTCTGGCTGTTCACTTATTATGCTGCCATCAGCGTATACTATACTCGAATAAACCGCAAAAAAAGACAGGTGAGCCAGAACATAGCGCGAACACTTGATCGCCGAAAAGGCAAAAAGATCTGTATTTTGAAAGCAAATGCAGTGTGGGACCACCTCCCGCAAGATGGACAAATGATTTGAAAGCAGAATGTTAATTATAAAACAAAAACGAGGTCCTAAATAAGTTAATTACAATAAGCTGTATAAATTCTCTTGAGTTATCTTAAGTATCGGTGGTACCTGATGATTATGACGCCCATCTTGAGTGGCAGATTATTATGCGTTCAAGTTGGGAATTTGTCTTTAATCTGTAAAATAATATTAAAATTGGATCCATTTCATTACTGCCTTTAAAAATAGTTTCTAGTTTCAAGATACGATGTCGCAGTAAAATGTTTTTTCAAGCAACCTTCAGGTAGAGAACATTGTACGAAATAAGTTCCTGTACTAAATTGAGCCCAAATGGGCAGCAAAGTCAGAAAAGCATTGCCCAATATGGCAACCACGACTCTCTCAGTTAATAGTAATTTCGATCAGCATTATATCTAAACAGTGAAAAAATTAGAGAGGAGAAATATGATACATGTGAAAGCCAAAGACAAAAATATAGAAATCTACGATATTTATAATTCACAACAAATGTTTTGAATCACCATGCCTTCTAAACCCACTATAGTGTAATAAAACTTTATACACAAGCTTCTCCTCGCACTGGGGTCAAAGATGGGTACTTGACCAATTTACCCACTTCTCCGACGAAGCTTGGGTAGCCTTGCAAAGCCACAATATTCTTGTTTCACCTAAAGCCAATCGGATTTGAAAACAAAATGAAAATGGTTAGATTAACATCTTCGATCTCTCCCACATTATTCATTTGAATATCCATGAAGTTGATTACTGACCATGCTTAATTGATTTTAAGAGTGCTACTACACTACTTGTATGTATTAATTAAATACTTTTTTGATAGGCTTCCGATTACATTGTTATTTATATTTCCTGTTTTTATGGTTGTTCAATCGATTTATTAAGGACTTGGCGGATTTAAAAACTTCGAAAACAAAAAATATACTATGTAATACTTCAAAAACACTTTTGATTTCATGCAATTATTTATTTATTTATATGTGCTTCAACATATTTCTTTTGCTTAGTTCTTAATTATTCTATTCGAACGAAAGACCTCGAAAGAAGTCAGTACATGCTACGATGATTTAACAAAATAGTCTGCCGACCCCGTAATAGCAGGGTACTATCAAATCTACACGTTGAAACCGCGTTACCATTCAATAGTGTAAGGTCAATCATAACGTTTGTGAATGAAACAATAAACACTGATTGTATTGAACCAGTACCTATGCAAGTAAAAGAAAAAGCATATTTAATGCATAAGTTTTGGTACTACAGACTAATTAAAGGTCAGAGGCAAGAACCGTCATTGGTGTATGAAACACTGAATATGAACGAACACCGCCCATGAAGAGGCAACGCTAGAGTGTATACGGCGAGATCTCATTGCTATGAATGGTACGAAGTCCACAGTGTAACGCCTGTACTGTGGTGACTTGTAGATTTAGGTGTTTCAGAACCCAATGCTGCTAAGCTTGCTTTGGGTTCCAAACTGACTTTTCCATAGTATACTCGTATATAGCAGGATACATTACTTATTCACTTACTTAAATGGTTTTATAATATTGCAATAACTAGTTGAGACACCTCTAAATTGTATATTGAGAAGAGTCAGAATAGGCACGCAGAAGCCTCTTCGAGAAGGTCTTTTGTTTTCAATTAGCTGGTTCACCGCGCAAAAGAAATAATAAGATTCTGCTATTTGCATGCAAATTCGCTAGATCATTCAATAATCTAAATACGAACTGATTGTTCTTTTTTCGTATCAAAGGAAATAAATATTTACTACTGTTTATGAACACTTCGTAATCGATCTATGACATAATCAGTTACATACGATTCTATTATTTCAATCAGACACGGCAATTTGGCGCTATACATCATGTCATAGTTCTTAAATTTCACGTCGCTACCTATCACTTGCACGTGTAGTTTCTTTTCACTAAAAGTACCTTCGTTAATTAAAAGAAACGTAATAACAGAAACAATTAAAAAAGTATTTCATTCATGATTATTCAACCGAACTACGAATACAGCAGTTACATCTATAGTAATTGATAAATGCAGCTGCAATATATTTTAAACACGACTGGTTAAATTAAAACAATTACGTAAGAGAAATATTTGTTCCATTAAGTAATATCTGATAATTTAAACCGTTTTCTTTTCTAATTCTGCTTTTCTTAAGTCAATGAATTAACTTTTAAAAAAGGAACACGCATATTAAAATATCTAAATCATACTGTCAGTCGTCTAGTGCGTTTTTAGTTGTTGTTGTTGGCTTCTCATGAGGGCAAAAAAAACATTTTTTTATTTTATTTTGCCTGTCAAGATGACCGCACTGCACCTGATGGAGAGCGGCCGCGAGGTCCAGATATGAGGCATTACAACAACATTATATCAAACATTGGAATTGTATGACTACCTGCTCGAGAAAAATTAGAATAAATTTAATAAGCGTTTCTACATAGATTTCTACCCTCGCGATGCGCCTGCTGCTTACATAACTACCAAAACTACCAAACTGCATCGATGGATTGACGCAAAATGTATTCATCGGCACTAAACTGTACGGAGGAAACACGAGAACCATCACAAAACTATTATTGCAAAATGTGTCCTATGTCAGCAGCATAAAGTGCATGTAAAACTAGCTGTGATTTCGTGTGTTCACATGCGCAAAATAATTGGCAACAATTTGAAAATCTGGTTTTGTAGCATTATCACGTATCTAAGTTTTTTGAATACTGTTATAAATAATGCATTTTACATACAAAATTCCAGCGATTTATTGATAGCTCTCAATTTAGATTCAAAGCGTATTACGAATTTGAAGTGTTTAAGAATGCATTACGTATTGTTGACGGTAACAATGGTCGTCGGTAAACACATAGACAGATCTTCACATACGTGTTACGTAAAACGAGAAACTTTGGGCGAATAATGTTTAACAAGGTTAAAAATTAATTCATAACTAATCTTCCGAAGCGCATTTAGTGTCTAGATTTTTTTTTTTTTCATTCGTTTTAAATTTCTTATCGTGGAACAATCTACCAAGTTTTTTAGAAATATAGTTATATGATTTTAGAAATAAAGTTATATTAAGATTAATCTATGTCAGATAAACCTTCTGCAGATTTAACTATCTTTGTCAGCAACCTTTAATTACAAGTAGTGTGTGTTAAGTTGGCCAATATTCTAAAGCATCGTCCAAGCCTTGATATACAACAAAACTGGTTTCCAAAAGTTCAGTTTTAGGTAATTTATGTTACTGATATCGCCGTATAAATGCAAAAGGCCACATTTAAGAAATAACTACAGCTCACAATATCTTACTTACTTTGGATAGATGAAAACTTATTTCAAGGTTATCCCAAAAGCATGATTAACAAAAGGAAATGAGATCATAAAAATAATGTACTACTGTTGGTTCAGGCACATTATCCAAGAGTGGGTATTTGCTACGCATCGTCTACAATTTAGCAGAAAAAACAGTTAAGTACTAGGTAACGACAAACAACATTAATAATGTCAATTATGAATAAACGCACAATGAAACTGTATATTCTATTAAAACCATTGTTTGATGTTTATTCATGTCAACAATCTTAAAATGCAATTGTGCGACGAGACGAATGAGCAGAATTTAATTATATTCAATGATTTATCGTTAAGAAAACAGATCCATTGATTGACTATTGTTGGAGTAAGGTGCGAAAAGGTACACTTTTAGTACCTTGCTAGTGAAATGATGACTTCTTGACGTAGGCAAGTTCTTGAGGTGCCTGATGCAGGCACCTCAAGAACTTTAACTTCAATCATGCCTCCTTTGCTTATAATGCTTTAAAAAAGGTTGGGTATTGCGAATAATAAAAAAAATAAGAAACAAAAAGGGTTCCTAAGCAACATTTCTCAATTTATTTTTGGGCCTGCCTTCTTCCTTCTCAATTGCCATAATTAACACGTAATGCAACGTTTACATTACACCGCATGTAGCAGTGAAGTGGGCGGGCAATTTGGCATGGGCAGCCCGAGTATGTAACCGGGTCCACTCGTCATGCCATTACCCGCGTAAACATCATCACTCATGTCATTACGGTCCACATTGGCAAGAATGATTTTGGGAAACAATTCCGGAAGCATTGTTAATGGTATAATGTAAACCAGGGTTAAAGAATGCACCAGCGCCATAACCAATGCACAATAACCAGAAATAATTTATACTGCTGACTGTGCTAACAAGGCCCGACCTCACCAGAGGAACCTTAATGAACACATCGACAGACCGAGGCCGTGAGTAAAAGCTTCAATGATTTCAATGTCAGCTGCATTACGCACCAATTAGCAAGGATATTGTCTCCCGAAATTAATAAATAATAAATAAATAAATATCCCTGGACATTATTCCACACAGCGCCATCTAGCCCCAAAGTAAGCTAATTAAAGCTTGTGTTATGGGATACTAGACAACGGATAAACACATACTTTAATACATTTTCTTTTGTAAATACATACTTATTATACATAGGAGACACCCAGTACAAACAGACATGTTCATGCACACAAATGTTTGTACTGTGCGGGGATCGAACCCGCGACCTCTGGTATAGTAGCCAACTTCTTAACCATTACACCAAGTCGGTTGTCAATTACTTTACTTTATTAATTCGATAATTACAACCAAAAAAGTTTGAATGTATCAATTAAAAGCCTTAAGACTTAAGTGACAGATAAAGTCTGCTAATTGGATAATATCGCCAAATAGCGAAAAACATATTTAAAAACAAAGAATCTAGGACTACTTGCAACATGATCATCTGACCCACACCATAATAAGCAGAGTTTAAAATATGAAGGCGCAGACTGACGATAGATAATATTATCAGACTATCCTAAGTACATTCATGAGTACATAGGAATCCAGCACAGAGCACACACACGTTTAAAATGTCTTGCAACTGCCTAATTGATGTTGATTATGACTTTCTACTAGAACTTGTGAATATGCAATCGAAGCAGTTAATTTATCACTTTTCAGTTAGGCAGATTTTGAAATTTCAGCAAGTGGTAATTTCATAGTATTGCGTATTATTACAGATTGCAACCCTGATTTTGGAATGAACAAAATACACACAAACATATATACGAGTACAAAAAAGAGGAGGAAAGAAGTGGCTGAAGCCCAGAAAAAATCTACAACAAATACAAATACTAAATGATAATCACCGTTTATAAAAGGATTAGCAATATTATTCTGGTTGAATGATTAATCACAGCAGTGAACATGCGATAAGAAGGCTAACATCGATCGATGCGACGATAGCGCCCGGACACCGACTGCAGACAACCTAGGACACAACTACCGCACGTATCAGTGAATACATTTATGCAAGTAGCAATTAAATCTAATGTTGATAATATTTAACGTTTCTAGAAAAAAATCAATCTCTCTAGAAGTGGCGAGTGCGTTTGACTATATCTACTCGTACAAAAGACAGGACTCAAACGTAACATGTGCTGCCAATATGAAAAGACCCGGTTTGCAAAAATTTCGTAAAGGTTAACCCACTGTCAACTCTACATCAAACTCAACATTTGATTGGGTCGTTGGCTCTGTTGGTGGTGAAAATATCTGTTAAGCCACGTATCATTGATTTTATCTTATTCCGAATAATACTCGTAATTAACGTAATTAACATTTTTGTGCTCTTGTCCGTTACTATTCATTTAACACTATGTGTACTAGCACGGTTATAATAGATAATATTACCGTGTTACTTGTCTCTGACACGCATAGAATAGTATGTACAAGCTTTGCATAGTTTAGGGTGAGTTCATTCTTCGAAATAGATATGGTTGTTTTTTTATTCTTTAGGCTTTTAAAGCCAAAAATATTTTCCTGTAATATGCTATCACGTCAAGAAAGAAAATGCAACAAAGTTAAACCAAGAACTGTTTATTGCCAAAATTAACTAATGCAAAATTCTATCATTTCATTTTCATAACGAGTATGTATACTGCTTCTGGGGTATTCGGTTTACGCAATTTTCATTCGATCCATTTCGATTTTACTATAGCGTCAACTTTAAACAAATTTAATGAAGGTTATTTTAAAGCCTAGCCTTTGAAACTCGCAGGTACATACCTCACCTTGTACCATATTTATGAACTCCTAGCTGTTAAATCTAGCCTTAGTCTCTTTCAAGTTATCTTTCTCCTTATTTACGGGCGAGTCCATAAATTCTGTCAAACCTATAGCGGTAATAGTCAACTATTACGGGCTACATTTAGGTACTAAATATACTTGATAAATAGTTCTAAATTATGTGATAAGCTTCACTAAGATTAACTCTTGGTCAGAGATCATTTTCAACTTTTTTATACCTGATGGTAAGCATTGACGGCAACTCATGGCCATATGCAACACCAGAAATATCACGAGAGCGTTGACAACCTGAAGGGCTGGGATGATCTTATGTGTGGTCAACAAAACGGACAATGGCGAACCTAAACCTAGACCACGCCTTGTCACTCCATGTACTTGCAAGTGATAATTACCTACCAGCCGCCGGGCCCTCCCAGACCCATTTGGCAGTTGGTTGGCGGCAGCCGCGTAGAGCATTTGTACGCGAATCTTGCGGTTGAACTGACGCGATGACGTACTGTAAGTACTGACTACTGACATCTATATCGAAAGAGGTAGCCCTGGCAATATATACCTGTCACATGACAGCACGCATTTACTTCCCAAAATTGTCAATTTTCTTTGGAGTGATCGATCTGCTACGTAGTAACTATTAGTAATCTGTGCCTAGACCGACCCCCCCCCCCCCCAACCATGGTGACCACACAAAAGCTCGACAGTCACTTTTTTTAAACATAAATAGGTACTCCTAGATTAACATGACGCATCAGATTCTACGTAGTAAATGCCACGAAGCGAGACTTGTGTAAAAACAATTGACACACTGAATAATTCCGACAGATTAAACGGCACATACCCGGCATGCCTGACAGGTGAAGTGTACGAAACGCGGGCACGGCCACGAAGGTCAATTAGTCAGGTACGCAGACATATTTCGATCGATGTCGACATATAATAGATAACGGAAATCCTTTCGTCTGTGTAAAAACCAAGCATGTAAATTTTTTGATGCTTGATGTTTACCCACCAGGTGCACCGATGACTTGGTGCAAGTTGCAGTAAGGCGCTGGATGCAAATAGTCCAAAGCCGATCGCCGCCGCCGTGGCGTTCTATGGGGGATGCCTATGTCCAGCAGTGGACTTCTAAAGGCGATTGATGATGACTGTGACGTTCCGATAGCGCACGATCGATTTCATTTTAGTTTATAGACGGATCATTCATAAATAACAGAAGAATGACGTCTGTTGTCATAATAACAGGTTTGTGTGTGTGCTATAACTAAAATAGAACGTATATTATTATTTGTCATACACAAGAAATACAATGGAAATAAGCATCAGCACATGCCGTGGTACCTAGTTCAGCACAAATTTAGCAACGTCAAAAGCGGACCAGACGGATACATGACTGAAGTCATCTATTTAGACCTATGTCCGTGGTAAGGTATTTGTAACTCGAGCCAGACATCGATCATCGGCGTCAACGCGCCTAGCGCCTACGCTGCGCGTACAATCTCACGCGCCCCTATTCACCTTATTCGGTTCCTCTGCATTGTAAAGACCGCACTGACCGGTTAAAGGTTAAACATACACGTTACTTTCACGAATAAACCTGCTTTATCTAAAAGCACTTATTTGTCACTTTATTCCAAACAAAATTACTGACGAGTAATGAAACCGTCTAACTTCGCAAAAGAGATTGTGTCAATTAACTGAAAACAAAACATTTGCCTAGATAAATATTTGTCAGTGGCAAATCTAAAGCATTAACAAATTATTGTTAGTTAAAACTGTACCTAACAGACAAGCTTATTATGATAAATCGGAAACCGAATTGTACAAAAAAAAAGGTAAAAGACCGGTTAACTATCTGATAGCCGGTGGTAACACAATCTTTAAAATCTCATTGCCAAGTTGAACATTATTTTGGCTACGGACATAAAGTGATATTATCTACTTAGCCGTGAATATTAAATTTGACTGTTATGTTTTATTTTAGCCGTCGGCTACTTTTTTGTTTTTTAATTTTGTGCCATTCTTTATCCTACCACGCCCCCAAATTTAAGTAGTGGGCACATAAATGTCTTATTAAAATATGATCTACCTGATTGCGAAGGTAATAAAATAATGATTGTATGTTGACTGTGTGTGTAGGAACTTTCAACATACATTTTTCTTACGCGAACGATAATGTAAATTTTAAGTGGCAACTGGATTTGCGTAGTGTGCGAATTTAGGGCTAAATTGGTGATATGACTCTACTACCTATGAGCAGAAAAACCTTTTCCACGTAATAATGTGGTATGACGTAAATAATGTACTAGTATATTTTATCAGGCAGCGGTTTTAGTTAATTAATTGTTTTTATATGGAGCATAATTTCTATTTTATTTTATATTAATAAATAATTTCCAATTTTATTTTTTGTTTGATGATATTTAGTAGTTTTAATTTTATTTTATTTTTTATTTTACTTCTTATATCATGTGAATTTATTATGAATTAATTTCATATGAATGTACTATTATGGGTTTATCGCCTGATGAATGAATGTGAATGAATATTATTTATTATTATTATTTTTTATCCTGGGATCTATACCATCGTTTCTGAGGCCTCATTCTACGAGAAATACCACTTGTGTCGTTGTGCCATTGGGAATTGATCTGGGCCCATACACTGGCAGGGCGCATATGTTGAAACTCAGTGGCGTGTTGCGCTCGGATAGATATAATTAACATACTAATTAGACAGTCTATAAGTTAGTCACTTAATTAATCTTTGAACCTTTGTTTATTACCCGCGACAATACATGCTTTGTTACCGCTGAACGAACAGCTATACCAATTAAAAACTACTTGTAATAAATAGGGCTTATTAGATCCGATATTACGATAGCCGATTAGTTTGAATAATTGACTTCGTAATTAGTTAAATAATTGCAACTAACTGTTGAAATACAGAACGAATTTTACTGTTAGTCGTTCTATTTTCCAGGTGTCAAAACAACAACCAACATGATTAAAAGTGACACGACGGTGTTTTTGTATCCAACCAAACTCCTAAACACCTGCATTCTTATGTTGGAAGTGAAGTAAGTGATTGCAATGTTGTTGAGCGCGGTCCAATTTATTTTATGGACATCGCTGTCTGATATTTTATTTTCATTAATATCACTTTTTGTAATGCGATGTCCTTAAAGATAATAAATGTAATTATAAAAAAGCATTCAGTATAAATATGTTTTAATGGTCGAATTATTATCGGTGCGACATAAGTCGCTGACAGCGATAAAGGGGGGCCAAGAGCAACACGCTACTTTCGTTTCGACATGACAAATTTAAAAATGTATGGAACTGACGTCAAATGTCATTTCGATCAGACGAGTGCTTATGTGATTCCCCTACATTTTTCAATTTGACATGTTAAAACGAAACTAAAGTGTTCCTCTTTGCTAGAGCCTCTTAACTGAGCGGTGATACGATAACATTAATTTCTTATTAACCTTTACATAGGGGCACCTTATGCTGCTGACATAAGACCCATTTTGCAATGATTTTGTAAAGGTTGATGTGAACGCCTCTGTACTAATGCTGTTTAATTGAGGCTTTGAGGTTTTTAGCAGAAACCCAGTACTTCCCGCGGCTTTAAATGCTGAACAACCATTCCTTTTGTCGATTTTATGTTTCAATGATAGGAACAGTTGTTTGTATGTTGCACATATTTTAATTCTTATACTTATTAGATATTAATTTATCATTTTTCTTCATAATTATGTACGAGAAATGACAAATCATGCATTACTTACCACATTGATCTTCCCCAGGATGTGATTTATCTGATCCTTGCTGCACATCTTGACAGTGTACTATGTCCTTTATCACATTTTATAAACTGTTCACACTTCCATTCTGGTTGGTTTAACGCTATGTCAAAAATACGTTAATTACCTACTTATTCCTTCTTGAGACCAATTCACGGAAGCCATTGAGAATATGAGATTTTAAACTTTCGCTTTGCATTGCAATAAGTATTAGACATGACGGGTTTAAAGGCGAATTAAACTTATGAGTACTATTTACTACTCACTGCCCGACGTTTCGGCTGGGTTACACCTGGTCACGAGCCAACTCGTGACCGTCGGGCAGTGAGAGTAGTACATAGTAGGTACTCATAAGTTTAATTCGCGTTTAGACCCGTCATGTCTAATACTTTTAGCCATTGAAAATGTCTTGTAGTTAATATAACAATGGAAAACATTTAGGAAAACATACGTGCAAGCAAACTCATTCCAAAATTATGGTTTTATCACAGACTATTTATTTGCCTAATGTCGTCATATTTCAAGCCAGATTGATCGTTATTTCCAGAAGTTGTTCTAGAAGGTTTACGAGTAGTTTTAATTTGAAGGAAGTAAAGCCACGCTAATGATAAATAACATTACAGTGGTAAAGCTCACTCAATATGTTAGAGTGATTCTCTTTACCGTGCAAAGCCTGGAACGGGGGCTAATAAGTTTATAGTTGACATCGGATACGTCGTGACTGACATTTGAGTAGGAGACCGGATCAAATTTCACATGCATGCTTAAACATATCTAAGGGTATAAAGTATAAAGGCTTTACCTAATATCTGCTTTTACGGTAACACTGACTAATCTCTGTATTAATTTTCACTCCTAATTGGATATTCGATAAGCTTATTGACCGTAGCCCGGTTCACATATTCATAAAACAACGTGAAACAATACTACCAAAACTTTAAAATTACGTCTTAACATAAACCTTTTACTGCTGATATTACGTTGACAGCCATACTGCTAGAAGATATTGCAGTTCGACCTCTGAACTTAACAAAATGTGACATTAGGTTATTATTTTAATCCTCAGCGTATATTTTCCTAATCTGAAAATAGGGCTTCTCAAAACCGCGAAAACGGCTCAGGTTACTTGAAAACTTTTGGCTTTAAAAATTAAAACAATGTAAGCGGAGTGTAAGTGTTTCTGATACCTCCACTGTATATATTTTTCTGTTGAAAAAGGTTACTTTAGGAGTAGAGTAATTCATGTATTATTGTCTCATATTTACTTCCCACCGACAGTTTGTTATTCGGTAAACCGCACAGATGGTTAACATTCGTATATGTAAACTGCGAACAATATCGAAACTGTCCTAGTTAAACATCTATGGCAACAGTAACCTTTCAATTTGCTAATAATTTTGATAACAATCAATCGGATCCAATACGCTGTACTTAATTAGTGGCAATAATTAAATTTACGAAATGTTCTTTCAAAACATGCATCGAGCGCTTGCGTGCATTCAGTATGTTTGTGTAATTAGGTAGTAAATATATTGAAATTTAAAAATTCCAACTTCTCACCCATAATGTATGTAAACGAAAATTACTCAACAAAAATATGGTCATCTCTAAGGTTTATAACGCTGCGACCAAGAAAGATACAATTCAGACGGTCCCATGGCTTCTGCCAGGACGTGACACCCAAAGAGGGTTTTCGATACTTTGATTTTTAATGAAATTGTAAGTTAATAGCGTGATTTTGACAGTTTTAGTATGGCAGAGCATTGTGCTGCTAACATATGGTTTTAAAACAAATGAGCGCCGCCATTTTTAATTTGGAAATTTGAGACATGTCAAAAAAAAGGCTGGCATCAGAAGGAATATATATTTGAAAAGACTCATAACTCAGATACAGTATAAATAACTTCATTTCTTCCTGTGTCATGGGAGCCTTATAGAGCGATTATCTACCTGTTGTATTTGTTTGTTTCTGCAATAACGATCATTATTATCAAAACGGACAATCTCAAACCAGAGACAATGAAGGTAGCAGAAATATCAGATTTTTTGAACTAAAAGCGAAATTAGTTAAATAAACGACTAAAATCTGTTGGTGAAATCGCTACCTTCTATCTCTTTTTATTCTCGCTGAATAATTTACCTGTTTATAAGTTTTGCATAAAAATCTTTAAACATTAGAGTGTTTTGGGCATCAGGTACAAACAGTTGCGTCATCTGATGAATATTAATGAAGGTTATGTCGTATAGCAAAATGGATAAGAAAGCAAATTCGTTTATTTCGTTTGCAGCCTTTTTTGATTCCATTTAGAAATGAGAGAGCTCAGACGACTTCCAAATCGGAACGTTTAAAATGTAGCTTCTTCCTAATTTTGTACACTTTACGGCTTGTTAAATAATCACTCTTACTTTCGTCAACCAATCAAATCATTTTGCCGTAATCGAAATGGCTAGTCTGGTGTTGGAATAACTACGAGTATTAGTATTTAGCCAGAAGAATTGGTTTCTGATGTGAGCTGAAACGAGCAATTAGTTTTAAGAATGAAATAAACGATTACCATCACGAAATTTAATCACATTAAAATACTGTACATAATTGAGAAGAAAACAATCGATTTTAAGCACCTTTTATACGTAGTTAAACCACTGACCCATAACTTGCGGCGAGTGATCTAAAGGCCAATGTTAAGTGAAGGTTTCCTATAAGTCTTCGTATGTACGTTTAATAAATTGTTTTTTTGATAATTTTATTCGACAGTTCCAACTCCAAGTACTTCTAAAAGGTCAAACATTGAGTTTGAACTTATAGCAAAGAAACATCAACTAGGTTATTCACTTTACAGATGATCTAGAATTACAACTATCTCTATTATCTGAGTAGCGTTTCAAAAGTAGTTAAATACAACCTCTAAAGAAAACTGATCTACACTTGTATTTATTCCCGGTAGAGGTACTAGTGAACCATTTTTTACTTTACTGGTCTATGTTCTTCCTCTGATTTGTTAATTTTAACGTAAACGGCAACGGTTCAAGCCTAACACTACAGACTTTGTACCGTAACCTGTGTGCGCATATTATACGAGATTATGACAAAAGAGAACTCATATTATTCTGTCATTGTTATCGATAGGATAAGTCAAGGAATTGAAAAACACTCTAGCTTTGGTGGAATTCACATTCACTACATAATAAAATAATGAAAATAAAAACATTCTTATCTTGCAGAGAATTCGACCATTGACTTCACATTTTATCACATAGATAGATAAAGTTGCCAAAAGCCTCGAATAGGATAGTGAAAAGATTCCGACACGGCGACACTACGTTAGCAAACCTATGGAATCAAAAGAGCGGCGAAAAGCAAATAAATCAAAGACATCACACCATAACACAGACATATGTTCACAGTAACTGAATAATATAAAAATTTAGTTGAATAGTGAAACATGGACAATTAACCATAGTTAGAGCGTAAAAATTCCGACACTATTCAATGAAAAAGGTTTTTCTGAAAATTGCAGTAAGTGAATTTCTGTTCAGTAAATTTTACTAACAAGGTTTTTAATTATTTGCTATTGTTGCACTTTTTGTCCGGGCATCTTATGCACTAAAAGCCCGATAAGGTCATTCAGTATATTTATGTAGCACTCACACGTCTAATACATCTACATGTGGCACTTAAGAAATATTTTTACAAATATTTCAACTTTCGGTTAGGATGAAATATTTAATTATTACTTTGTTTATTTTAGCATTTTACAATGCTTATTTTCATATCGAAAGATTTCGAAATTTCGGACCTTGAAGAAATCAGGCAGGATTCGAACCCGCGTCTTCCACAATCCGGGTGGCTGCTCTAACCACTGAGCTACCGAAATCTTAAAGACCGAACGAATCTTTCTAGTACATGCTTACGTTGCAAGCTAACGTTATTTCATCACTGTTTTTAAGGCAAGTACCTACAATATAATATTTCTTTGAAATTTCAGGTTTGAGCTTGTCGAACACTTAAATCAAAACAAATATTTCAAGTTTAAACGCACTCATTGCGGACATAGACTACTCGTCAACTGAAGCACTGTGACAGTTTCGACTCTCACGCCGATACATCGCGAAATTGCGATCGGCGAGCAATCTTCGGCACAAACGTCACTTTTTGCGACGCGTTTTTTACGAATCGAAAATTCTATCAAGCTGAAAGAATTCGGCGAACTGGCTTCACTGAGCAATTTCATGCCTTTTGGCTGACATTTAATATAAGTTACACTGTCAAGACGGGAGCCGCTTTCACAAAAGAAAATACAATCATCATTCTGATAATATTACGTTACAGTTGGTATCTGATGTTCCTCGGTGTACTGTTTCTTTTCTTATGTTTTAATCCCAGAGGATTTCTACTAAATGATGATGCAATAAGACATGTCATTCCAATGGAATAAATTCATTGTTATTTACTGGCTTTAAATATCACCATTTTACATAACACAGGAGAGCAACAGTCACAGCTGCAGCCGAGGAAGTTTTTACATGAAGTACAGATCAGTTAAAGTTACTCGTATAAGGTGATGATATATAGTCATCAAAATTATTAACTCTTAATCATGTTGTCTGTAACTTAGATTCCGAATTCAGTGCTGTCCACAGAAAATACAAGGTTGTATTGTCTGTGGTGCTGTCCCACCTCATGATAATGAATCCTACATTGATGTTTCACCTAGTATTTTATACACTTAGCCAAAAACACTAATAAAATTAAATGTATGATCCTGTGTACAAAGGGTTACACTTTTCGCTTCAAACCTTTGTTCATATCTACTGAAGCGTACAACACTATCTTATCGTCCGGCTTCGAACATGAACATTTAACGTACCCGCGTGTTGCGGTGCTAGCGCATGCTTCCTCGCTCCGACAATTAGCTACGAAGAAGTTCACTTTCACTTGTGTAATCGCATGTACCACGGAGGAAATGGATAGTTTTGGAGAAGTTAGTGACAATATATGGTAGTTTATTTGACTGCTCTGTTTGCCCAATGGGTAGAGGCACTAAATAGAACCAACGCCATCGACTTCGCGGGTTCGAGTCCCAACAAACAAGTTTCCGTCTCTGGTTATTAGTGACCATTTGCATCTATGACACCCATAGTACAAGCTCTGCAAGTTTACAGTCGAATGGATAAGTGTAAAGTTATTCTAGAGATATTGTATTGGAAAAAAGTCGACCTTAACAGAAGGTTGACATTTAAAATTCAAGATAAGTAGGTATTCTAAATTTCCTGCTAAAATGTACTAGCTGACATATAAGTAGATAAGTTTCAACAAACAAAACATAATGCTACGATAACAGTCAAGAAACCATTGTTATTAGAACATTACAAGGTCGTGAATTCGAATCTTTACGTTTACTGCGAAAGAAAAAACTATACGTTATAAGAAGAAAAGTCTCACACACCACAGTTTCACGAATAATACATCTTCGCTCACATCTCACGACAGTACCACGATGATAAGACTAATTAGACGATAAGATTTCAGGACAAAAATAAAAATATCTACTGCGTGATATTGTTTACACAATAGCAAGAAAACGGTGTGAACTATGAATTGAATGATTCTGATTATTTAAAGCACAGATTTGATCTTCCTGGCTTGAACTAGGGTGAATCTCCCGCAAACAAACCTTTCCCTAGATCTGAAACATCACGTATAGATGCTTTCCCTTTTAGTTTTACCGAAATAAAACATAAAATTATAACTACATATTATTATCTAACTAAACACCAATCTCAAGGACCTCTCTACTAAATTCCACTTTTAACCTTCCTAGTACAGCAAATACCTACACCACAATTAAAATTAGCCATTCTATTACTGAACAAATACAATTCAACAGCGATAAAATGACGTTAAGAGGTGTTTTTCAATTTACTCAAGTGACGAAAACAAAACCGCGGACGGCAATCCTACAAAATATGAAGCTCGTGAAACAATTTCACCATCCAGGCATACAGTTGCGAGCCGACGTGATAAGATCGTTCGGCAGCACAATCAAACATAACTCTGACAGAAAACTTAAAAAGGAAGACATAACTACTTAAAAATCGAAAACCTTATCATCTGAGGCATTCCCCATTTTAAATGAGAGGTTGTTTCTGATAGCAAGACGGACCTGGCTCAAACTAGAATTCCATTGGCCTACGCTGAAATGACAGTGGATCAAAATTCGCATGCGCAAATCTCGAATCCGAGGCCTCTGCGCATTACCTCAACAAGATCTAAACCACTACGCCAGCAGAACTGTGAATAAATTATTCAGTCAAAAAAGCCAGAATAACTCTTTAATTATTATTTGTCATCGATACCGTCACACAACTCCTATTAAAATCACTCAATTTATTTTTAACATTTACCTTGTATATATCAGTCATGGTCAGATAGTCAAGTGTTTTTTGATGAACAAAAACATAAGATCGGGTCAAAACAAAAGAACTATAAAAATTGCACCATCGACGTCTTTTGGTCGATTACCTCGAACATCGACATAACCCATTAACTAGCTTTAACCAACATAATCAAAAGGTCGACGCACAAGTCAAACGCTGTAATTGAAGCGTGTATTATTTGATTAGATATTTAAGAATGTCAATATAAAAATTTACATTTTATAAATTGTTCATACTTAATTTGTGTGAATTATAATTACCGACAACCTAGAAGTGGACATTGAGTTTGCATATTATACATTTTACTGATTTGAACTACGCGCTGTTTATATCCTCAAAAAACCAGTATTACTCGTAATACTCAATCTAGATATCTGGAAAATGATAGGGATCTAAGTAAAAAACTTCTATTCTTTCCAAAACCATTTTGGCAGCAATGAAGTATGCGGGACCTGCTGTTAAGCAGCTACCTCATGCTATGAATACTAGCAACGATATTTTCAGTGTTAGTGTTCAGACCTAATGTTCATACAATAAATTGTATTATGGACTAAGAACGGATGCCAAAACTACGGTTAGTCTCAGGCCCGTATTCTGAAACAAAATCTGTACTCGAGTATAGATCTGAGTGACGTTTTTGTATGAACTGACGTTTTCAAATCTCTACTTAAGTACAGATCAGTGCTTGAGTACGATTCTAGAACACGGGCCTTAACGTCTGGTGTTCTCTCTAATAATAACAATGACCTCAACTTCAACCTCATTGTTTGAATTTTAATTTGCATTGTTATTTTCATACTTATTGGACATGCGAGTAGACTATTCCTTTTAGCTTGTTCCTATATATGTTTCATATTAACAAAAGGCATTGCAATAAATTATATAGGTAAGCAACTTGCTATTTTAAAAAAATGCTGTAATAAGGTATCCCACATAAGCAATAGGTAGTTATTTAACTATTCCACCACGGAACGCATAATAGAAGTTAAAAGAAAACAATATTATAATGCAAGTGTAATGTGCGTAGGTAGATATGTATAGTGAGATTGTATAGACAAATATACAAAAAGATCAATACATTGGCAATACCCAGAATCTGAGAGTCTTTGAAATGGTCACTTCTTATTGCCTAGCTACGACCTATCCACTTGCAAATGGCTATTTTCAAACTTAAAAATGTTTTAGTTATTTTCAAAACATTAAAAAATTAGCTTCATCCTGGAACAAAATGCACTTTCAATGTACGAATATGTAGATTTCCTTCAAAGCTTTCTCAAGTGCACTTAGTTGCATACTCCTGTAAGTGGGGATCCGTGTGAAATTAGCCCACTTACGCGCGTCGAGCGTGGCGCAACGGAACCCAGCTAAAGGTTAGGGTGAGCTCTATCAAACCTAGCCTCAGCGAGTATTCTGTACTAATTTTCTCGAAATACATAGTTCTCGGTCTCTGTGGCGTATTAATGAATGATAAATGTTATTGTGAAATTTAGCGAAAACAATATTATACCTAGGTTCACAACCCTGTTTGCAAGAAACATTTAAGATGTGAAAAAACGCATTATCTAAGAATTTGGTTTAAATAAAATTTTATTTTTTAATCTGTCTAAAAATTTAACTACTCATTAAAATAACATATCTTGAGAATTTATAATCACAAAATTACTAGCAATGAAGCCGCCTAAGAGTAAGAAAACATTCAAACCCTTGGTACCTAAATTGACAACGATAGGTCACGAACGAGCATTTAGGTGTTTTATGTATTACGTTGATAAATTCGATCCGTTTACAGCCTTTCAGTTTGATACGTCACGAATGGGTCACATTGTACTATTCACGTGAAACATTTTAATTCCAGTCACAAATTAACATCATTGTAATCGGTCAGCCACCTTAAATTAGTTCCTTTTTGGACGTGTATTCACCTTTACTACAATGAAGATTCGTATGCACTTACATTTGAAAATCCTAGAACTTTTTTTTAGCTGCTCAGATTATTATAAAATTATTAGTAAAGAAGTTTAAGGAACAAATCTAGCGTTTGTGAGTTTGTATGTTTGAGGAAGGTAATTTCCGAAACTACCGAACCGATTTCTTAAATTATTTCACTGTTAAAAAGCTACATTAACCATAATATTATATTTTCAAAAACTTTAGTGATCCGTATGAAAACTTTGATTATGTGACCCAACGTGTTAGAAAAATTTGTCCACGCAGGCGAAGCCGCTAGTAAATAAATAAATTCAGATCATAGTGCGTCTTACGCAGAGATTATGGTACATGATTATAATTAACAACTTAAAATATGGTCGATATGGGTAGTAACGGCCAAGAGTGTTAGTTATTATTTCAGGACCGTTGCAATAGTAAACAAATTGACGGAATTCGCACCACAATTTTCCTTTTACTCAAATAATAAAAACGACGTTGTTTATAGAAAGAGTTTGATATTCTTTTTATTTGCAGTTCAATTAATTAAAAAACAGATAAGACATACCATTTTATGCCAATATGTCCTTGAAAGACCACGCACTTTTAACGTTCACACAATTTTTTCATGTAAAATTTCTTTCAGCACCAACAGTGTACCGCGCAACACAATGTCGAAACTAATTAGGACTAATTCGATGCAGCACTAACTCGAAAAATTTAGCATATCCTGCGAATAGATCGGCATAAAAACCTCTCTTACGTAAGGTAGGTGTAAACAGTCCAAATGAGGGTAGTTGCACCCGCCCCTTCAACACGTACAGTGTCAATCACTACTAAACTTCAAATACCTTGATAAAAATTATGTATGTGCATCAAATTTCTGTCTGGTTTCCACAGTTTGCTAAAAATTCACAAAATGGCATTTAAACCTGTTTCCGAATATGCATGCATTAAAATTCACCAGTCTACAAATCGTTAATCATACCAGCATAACGTAAAACGCATTCCTGAACGGAGGTCTCAAGAAGGAATAACTTCACAGCACTGGCAACACAGATCACCACCAAAAAAAATAAGAAAAAAAACTCGCGCCCAATTCGTCAATGTTGGAGCACGTTTCGCGGCATTTTGTGTACGCGCGTGTTCCGTTCGAGATACGCGGCAGGTGACTGCGCTTGCCCGCGGACGAAGGTAGAATCAAGCGGTACACTCAGTGCATTTCCGAACGTCCGCCGCTGAACCGAAGTAGGTAGCGATGTCACGGCGACTCAGAGAAAATAGTCGTAGAAAACAACTATCATTACTTACTGTGCCGTACTCGTCTTCTATCATCATCTATTTTTATTTGCAGTCGCCTTTTGAATACTAATGACGGAAACTTACCTGGAACAAAAGAAAGAATAGTGAGACGTAAAATAAGTGGTTTGAATTCTTTGTCCAGATATACTTACTTACGTCGTAAAAACCTAGGTACCAAGTTGTTAAACAAGTCCAAACGCACTCTATCTAACTTGTACTTGAAGTAACAATGCCCGTATTTACCTGATAAGATCTACGTTAATACTGATTGGAAATTTAGGCCAAATTTAATCTAATTTTAACGATAATGAGTCAGATTCGCCATAAATTTACTTTAAAATAAAAAGGACAAATCTCAAAAAACAACACTGCACTGGAGAATCTTGGTCTGCTCAGTATCACTATCATTCAAATTAAGGCATCCTTGCAAATAGCAACGCTATCTAAATGTGTGTTGGCAATAACAAATCTAGGCTATGTTACCCTGAACACATGGCGAACCACCCTGGATATTATGCTGTACCACTTAAACACCAAGGCTTTCCAAAGTTGTACATAGCTACCGAAGTATCTACCTTCTGAAATATGAAGTAATTTTTCTTAATATTTGAATAATCTTAGGTACAGCCGTTGATAATGTTATTCTGAGCTGATGATAAGACAAAGGAGAGAGACTTTCAATCAAGATAAATTTGTTTTGCATGATAAAGATCATGGTCACATGAGTGAGACATGACACAGCAGTGATTGACAAAAAGAGAACAAAAATCTGCTCATTAACCCCTCCATCTATATTGTATTGGAGGCTATTTATTTTTATTTAGGCTATATTTTGAAGGGACACAGTTTACGCGGGCGAAGCCACTGAAGAACAGCTAGTAAGACTAATAAGTTCACTATCAATTCAATCTAAAACAGCCCGGTCCGTCCCACTGCAGGGCAAAGCCCCCCCCCCCCCCCCATTCACCATCCCACACTAATAAGTTAACTGTAAGAAATAAAAGCGACAGCGGTTTACTTCTATCCCTGAAACAATAAATACATAAAGTGACACAATTAGATAAAGAACTAGGTCAAGGGTCTACTAGCCTTACATTTGAAATGCAGTCAAGCGCTAGAAACAGGTTCAATTTCCTGATCACTGGAGAAAATCGTTAAAACCTACGGCAAAACGTATTAACTCTAAGATTATTAAATCTCGTTAAACGCAAAGATTCATCTATTTTTCTTTAGTTTATCATAATTCTCTACAAACAGTTTTTTTAAACAATTAATTAATTCCATCTCTTTCAAACATTGTCGATGGTATTTTCCCAGATGCTTATTTCTCAATTATGATTATGACCCAACGACTCCGTTCATAGCTAAATGATTTACCTACTTGAAACACTTAAATCAGCAGGAAAGAAAACTACTTTCTTTGCAAAATAATCTAGGTTCATACGAACAGTTAATAATAACTGTTCGAGTAAATATGAAATCTGGTGGTTAAATAATTAATCTAAACGACTATTTATTTCCATTCCATTTATCATACACACCCACGTCTGATTTCTCACACTAACACCAGCAATCTTCACTTGGAACGGTACACTAATCAATCTACATGATGGCACAGATTACTTAAATAACAAGTCGAGGTTATTAAAATGAACAACTTAATACCGAATTACCTTTGAGAAAAAGTTTTTACTAAATGCTGAAATTACTTAATGGACTGGTGTTTAGTAGGACACCAATTGGAACGTCTTCTTGAATTTGTGTAATTATTTATACCTAAAGCAAGTAAAGATTAACTTTTCAATACTCTCTGGGAAAAAACTGGGAGGCTAGCCATGAGTAACACATCATCCCTATACATCAAATGTATGGGGATGACATGAGCGCCAGTGACAGCTTATGTCATCCCCATACCTTTGAACAAATTATATTGTAGAAATCGTCGTGGCGTGTTGCTCTTGGCTAGCCCCCCTGAGCATCTAAAGTTATTTCTGTTTTATATTTACGAAAGATAGAACACGGATCACTGTCAACAGTGCAAACCTATTTATTAGTAAGAGCAAGGTTTCATAAAGTTTAATTAGAGCTGTATTCATATTTAAGAGGAATGAAGTGTTACTTAGTTTACTTAAATCAAAAAAACATGAAATAAATAAAAATAAATGAATATAAATATGCGCCAGACAACACATCTCTTGTAATGGTCTTGAAGTAGGGATTAATAACCCTGTGTTACGAGGTACCACACAAGGGAATAAGCCAGGGGCGTCTCCCAGCACACCCAGACCCGAGTCAATTCAGAAAAGATCGTTTCCTGAATTGACCCGACTGGGAATCGAACCCGGGACACTACGGAAATCGAGGCGAGAAAAACCGTGCATCAGCGTACCACGCCAACTGTGTCGTCAAAAAATAAAAATAAAATACCTCCTACTTAGTGATACTCGTAATTGTGTAACATGAAAAATTCAGGTATGTGCTTGCAACTATTTGCCAGTTTGGCACTCATAATAAATTGCAATTGAAGTATTTTTTATTGTATTTTACTGCATTTAGTGCCAAATAAACTGATTTTGAGGGTTCCGTACCTCGAAGGTAAAAAACGGAACCCTTATACATATGATCACTTTGTTGTCCGTCTGTCTGTCTGTCAAGACCCTTTTTCTCAGGAACGGGTATCAAGCTGGAATTTATATCAAACACTCATGTATTGTTTTCCCATTGTGTCTAGCACATACTATTACGACATACGAGTACTATGGGTTATGCCGCAAATTTTAACGATGACAAACTAATCGATCGTAGCAGGAAATGTCAAATAATCCGGCAGCGAAGGTATATAATTAAGTATGTGTGTATTCCGTTCAACGCAAATGGTGATCAGCTGTTCATACTCATTACATGTTCTAGGTTATATTCTGTCAATTCTGTCGGATTTAAGTCACTTCATCACGTTGATTGATTGTATAAGTGACCACTATTTGCTGTAGCCATACATGTAAAGCTTCAATGAGTAAATTGATTCAATCGCTAGACGAAACAAGATAAAGAGTAGTAGTTACAGCATGTAAAATAAACTTTCTTTCGTGTGCGCTTCTGCAGATATTAAGAAGGTAAATATCAACAGTCATTGTCCAAGTCATAGTTACTATTAATTAAGTACTCATGGGGTCTTCTCAGTATGGAAACAAGTTCTACAACTCCGACGCGGTGGTAGAGTCATATTGTCTGTCTATTATTTAGTAACTGTATTTCACTTTTAATTTGATGATTTGAAAATATTGCAAAAGTAAATTTTTATCATTTTTTCTATGACACCCACATTTCGGTTAAATTTTAAATTTGAATAAAGTTGTTTGAGTTTCAAGAAATAGTAGAACTCTTTCTTAAGAAGACACTCTCCATTGAGGCGCAAGAAAGGTCAATAGCAATATCAGTGGCTACCATTAACTTCGACCCCAGTGAGGGTTGTAAATTCCGCGAGGTTCCGGTTGCTGGTCTAAATTTCCTAATCGCTTAGAGATAAGAACTACATTCGGGCAAACAGAATCTTGATGAAAACTGAACTGACAAACTAAGAGGCAACCAACGACATTCGCACAGCGTAGAATCTAATTTCATCTCAAGATTTAGATTTTGATTAACTTGATATTGTTTTATTTTGTGTGATATTCTGATCATTATTTTTATATTTGGTTTTGTACTGACGGTCTCAATATTAATCCCTACAATTTCACAATGAGTAATTCTGTAATGTAATTCTATATGAAAAATAATAATTTATAAAATCCAAACATATTTTTGCTAAATACTATACATTGCTTAACTTGAAGCTTTTGACCAAATGAAGAGAAAAAAAAATGTTTTGTTTGAGTAAAGAGTATATATTCTTGGCGATGGTTAGCCAGGACGAAGCATAATATATTTCATAAAAAGAAAATGAATTCAAACTGTTCTCTATTGCGCATGTTGACCTTCAACTAATGAGTAAATATGGAACAAAGATTACGTTTCTTACAAATCAATGTTGCCTTAGCTGATAAATTTATTTCCTGCCTTTCTACATTAAGGTAGACACGAGTTAACCATTAGTCAACAAGCTGTTTATGTATGGGCTTAAGGCTCTTATTCTATTCTATTCTAAAGGAAACGGCTTCATGTGGCCTAAATGGAACAGAACTCTTGCGTAAGTTTGCTTGTTTTGTCATTACAATTAAGTACCATAATGATTCCAACGAGAATATCTATGAATTATATGTGCTGAGAAATGTTTCGCTTGCGAAATTTTTGAATGATCCACTGACGGATTTCTTTCTACCTATTGCTCCGGGTGTAAATAACACTAATATATAAGAGTAATTACATATAGAAACCAAGTCCGCGCGCCCATTTTGAAGCACCTTAATTGGAGCCATAAATGGCTCCAAACGGACCGCTTTGCAGTGTTCATTACAGCTCCGCAATATTTAATGTCAAAGCGCGCCGCACGTAAGCAATTAATAGTCACGCATGTGTCGACCGGATTAGTGCTTCATTGCTGACGGGCGGTTGTATGAAGACTTTCCTTCTATACGTTATTATTCTAAGACTAAGAAATGTAACCTGCTAACTTTTTAACAAAAAATCAACAACGTTTTTGTAGTTCTTTTATAATATTCTATATAATCTATCTCAGTGCTGGTAAAGGGCGTCTATCATTGATATGGTGTCATCATCACTAATCATGTTGATGTACCATGGCTAAATCACGACTATGTTCCTACTATCTGAAAAGTCATAACGATTGATCAGACTGTTCATCTTCACAATATTGTGAGAATCTAAAGCACTATATTTCACCACATGTGTCGTGCGAGCATTGTACATCGTGTCATAAATCGTGAAGATGTCTTAACTAAGTATACCAGTAATTACATGTAACCACGTCTTACCACACGTAAGTCTCATAACCACAGGCACAAGCAATCTGTTGGCCATCGCATTGTTAAGACCAGGAAGAACATGTGAACTACTTTTAAATTATGTAGTTTATTGATAGCAATTAAATTATGTTACTACTTATCTTCTGTTGAATTCAATAGGGTTTTTAAAATTCAAAAACGCTGTACCCGTGCAATTAAACGCCTACACTTTTTAAAAAATTCAATGTTCTCCCACTCCCATGTATGCATTAGAGATGTGTGTGTCTTTACAAAATTTCACCCAGAATATTTTCTGAAACGTAGTCATATTATCAAACGACAGAAAAGAGATAAATTTATAAACATGTTATACCAACCTGCGTGCCACAAATACATTTATGAAAAAATACAATATGTGCATTTACATATATAACGGCTTGCCGAACGAATTAAAAATATTAAAACCTAATGTATTTAAGAAAAAATTAACGATATGGCTATTAGAAAAATGTTTAATAGTGTTAAGGAATATACAGTTTTCTTCAAAATTATGAAAAAACCAGCTAGTTTATTAAACATTTACACGTGCAGACCGAATACAATGGACAATTTATGCTATATTTTAAGACCTTTTTGACATGTATTCTCGTAAATAAATATTTTGACTTTGACTTTATTTTCAAATCACGGGTCAAAGCATGTTTTCTGTCACTTTGACCCAATCATCGCCTTATATTAATGAAGTGTTGTTACTTAGGTGCCTACTGAATAATCCATACAAAACTTTATGTTTATTAATTAAAGTATGTTTCTGTAAGTTTTTTATTACACAACATACCATTCCATCACGACTTTATCCCAAACGGGGTAGTCAGAGGCAAGTGAATGTTTCGTCATGGTGAACGAAACACTCAGAAGCCCACTTTTCACCAATGGTATTAGAACCCCACGTGGTAGGTGGTGAACCTTTCACCGTTATCCGGGTTGATTTGGTTATTTATCGATTTTTTCCATCACCGGAGAGTAAGTCGGATATTTAACAATGCACACAAAGATTTTAGTTCTGGCCAGATTGGAACTCGGGACCACACGATCCAGCGATGTGAGTTCGAGTGCTGAACCACTAGGCCACGACGCTATCTTAATAATATGTATGTCTATAGTTTTAGTCATTAAGTTAATTTTTTATTGATTAACTGCTCATGTCGCACCACCGCAACCGTTTACTCTTTTTAGTTTATCTACCAGAAGGTTGCCTGGAAGAGATCGCTTCTAGCAATAAGGCGGCCTAAATTGTACTCATAAGATAAGTAAACTTTATTTGTGTAATTGTTATGTTTGTGCTATAAAGAATATCTTATCTTAAATCATGTTGTACAGGGGTCTTATTACGATCTCTCAAAGCTTGCTCGCATTTGTCTGCGACTGAGCGTCCTGGCATTTTGGTATTAACTCCTTTTAATATGGTATTATGATCTCTTATTCCCAGTCAAGTGACCAATACGTCAGGCAAACTTAACTTCTGCGCGGCGTATTACTTTATACCGTTTTAAAATCTCCAAAATAACACAAGTTTTGGCGAGGTAGTGCTAGGAAGTCATTGTTTCCAGCATGACAGTCGTATCTCTCTCTAAGATCCATATAGTAGGAAATTAGGAAATATAAGTAAAAAATTGTAAATATTCTAAATAACCTAATGCCGTTTTAAAACCCCCAAAATAACACAAGTTTCGGCGAACTCGTGCCAGAATGTCATTCTTTCCAGCACGACAGTCGTATCTTTAAGATATATATACGTATAGTAGGAAATTGGGAAATGTGAGTAAAAAATAGTAGATATTCTGAATAATTTTATACCGTTTTAAATTTTCCAGAACAACACTGATTTTGGGCGTGATCGTGCTAGGAAGTTGTTATTTTTAGCACGACAGTCATATTCCTAAGATCTTGATAATAGAATATTCCAAAATAGGGGTAAAAAATAGTGAATTATCTAAGCTATTTAATACCATTTTAAAATTTAATAATAAACATGAATTTCTGTGTGGTCGTGCTAGGAAGTATTCTTCTCAGCACGACCATCGTATCTCCTAGATCTAGTTCGTAGAAATTTTTAAAACAGTGGTAAAAAATAGTACAAAATCCTGACTATTTTTTACCGTCTGAAGATATTGGAAAAACATAGTCGTGCCAGGAAGTACAACACTTTTTGGGGTCAGATGATCTTTATTTTTCATTATTTTTACTAGCACAACAAAAAACATCTCATTTCACGATCGTGCCAGCGACCTCGCGCAACAGGTTGCGGCAGCCCGAAAAGTTATGTCTTTCGTTGCTGCTTCAGTGCGTGGTGTCCCATCCCATGCAACGTCATATGTTTGACTGGCTGCCCAGCCCGGCTGCCTAGGTGCGCGGGGGCGCTTAGCATTTATATTTTATATAACAGTAATAGAACGCGCCATGTGAGATGTAATAAAAATGCACTTTCAGACTCTTCGCAATGCAGTACAAAATCTAGTATATCGATCCAATCAATCTAATTCACAATCATACAGTTTTTATTTTCAGGATTGATTTTTAAAGCTTCAAAGAGATCCGTCTAATTAAAGGAATTTATCCGTTATAATTAATTAATTTTGGTGAGGATTTCACCTGCTTTTCTTTCTTTCTGCAAATCTTTGTATGTTATGAAATGGTGCAAGCCATATTGCCAACGTTAATCGAATGCAAAAAATACTGTCTGGCCCTTTTCAAATAGGGGTTAGAATAAATTGTCCCACCGCTGGACAAGAACCGCCCATCACAGAAATCAAATCAAATCATCGCACAGTTAATGGGGTATGAAGCACTCATCAACGCGTCACGTGAGTCGTAAAAATGCAATTTCCGACACTGCGCAATGCGGTACAAAAATTCATTAAACCGATGTTGAAGACATACTATTGTGATGCAACGGAACGAGTTTTTCGGAGGAAGCTTCAGCCCTTTCGCTTAGACTGACGACGTGTAGAAGTAAACGGATATGCAGATTTGTGAAAGATGGTGATGTTCCATAATGCCCATTGTTTGTGGCAAGCCATGTGGCAAGAGGCAGTCGTCCGATCAACGTTTATTCCACTGTTCATGGGGAAGCCATTGAAAAGTCCAATATACCCTTCGCAGCATTTAAAGACTTATCTATATTCAGTATGATCATGATAACACACCGCAATTGATTTACAAATAATCTTTAAATGTTTTGTTTAACATCGCGATCGACTGTTTACTGAAACTGATAAATAGTAAAAAAAATCTTTCATTATTATCCAGTGCTGGGAAATGTTAGATTTAAAAAAAATTAAGTCCATAAGTATATTTTATAGATGAATGTAATTAACGAGGGTTTTTCAAAACTTCAAGTACATCAGCTATGAAAACAGGTTTTTCAGATAATGAAAATGAAACGATATGACATTTAACTCAAATCCTAACCACATTCTATGATTGATATAACACCGGAAATGGGTTCTTTTTTACGCACTACATATCTCATCATATCTAAAAGGTATCAGCACGATTATCGATTAACTTTCACCTGAACGAAATCTACTGATACTATCATTGGAATCTTCACCTAGGCAATAAAATTAATTATGTTTACATAAGGCCACAAAGAAAGGAAATCTTCATCTGACAGGCAGGCCAGGATTACTGTTACTACAATAAGCTTAGTCACAATATGATTATAATTTTGGTCGCTTAATTTTAACCTATTTTTTAGCCTGTGTACTGCAGCTATAAATCAAAATAGATGACGCAAGGGCTTGTACTTCGCTTATCAAAACGGAGTGCAATGCATTAAATAAATAAAAATAAAAATAAAAATAAAAATCTTTTATTTCAGACCAACAGTGTCCATACGGGTTAGTAACAATAAAATACTTAAAAACTATTTTAGTAGGGTGGTACAATAAACATTCTTAAATTAAGGCCATGCAGGCAAGATAGGTTCACCGGTTTGCACATTTAGTCACATGCAACTCGGTGAACCTATTGAGGACGACAGAGTCCATTCTACCCTCGATCAACCTTAGGATCCCGTTGGCGCTCCCGCGGATATGCAACACAACAGCGGCAGTCTTTTTTCGCATAATGGTGTGGAAGTCATCCACACTGGCACCAGCAAACATACCTGAAGCGCTACAGTATCGCGGGAGCCCCAACAAGGCCCTAAGGATGTTATTATATTGCACTCTAAGTTCATTGTAGGCCCTCTGCGTGAAACTGGCCCATAGACCACTGGTGTAATAACTTTGACAGAAGGCCTTAAACAGAGTGAGCTTTACACCTGTAGTACAACGCCCGAAACGATGTGCCAACATGTTTCCACGTACTGCCAAAGCCCTGCGCTCACGCTCTATATCAAGGTCATCATTTAGATTTTCGTTGACAATGTGCCCTAAGTATTTGAAATGAGATACACGTTTTAATGGTGCTCCATTTAGCAGAAGAGGCGGGACTTTTTTAGGCAGTTTACATGAGCTCTTAAAAACCATAAATTCTGACTTTTTTACGTTGTATTTTAAACCGTGACTCAAAGCATAAGATTCGCACACAAGTAACATTTTTCTCATGCCACTTATCGATGGGCTCAGCAGCACCATGTCGTCAGCGTAGCTGATGTTATTAACGCTTACGTTGTCAATGCGGCAACCGACATGCATGCTGCTAAGCCCCTCGACAAGCTGATTGATATACAGGTTAAACAATCTAGGCGAGGACAGACCCCCCTGCCTCACCCCCCTGCTCAGCCCATACTCTTCAGAGCAAGTATTACCCCATTTCACTACATTTCTTTGACCTTTGTACCAGTACGATAGCAGGTCTACAACTTCTGGGAAAATACCTGTGTTCCTAAGTTTGTCCCAAAGTGTGTCATATGAGACAAGGTCGAAAGCCTTAGAAAGGTCCAAAAAACAGGCATAAATAGGAGTATTCCTCTTGGTATAATAGTTCACAGTGTACTTAAGCGACAATATTGCACTTTCTGTCGACAAACCTTCACGGAAACCAAACTGTGCATCTGATAATTTTATATGGTTCCCTAAATGAGAGTCCAGGATCCTGTCCAATACCTTGGCAATGATAGTTGCAAGCGATATGGGCCTATAGTTAGTCTTGTCTGCTATATCACCAGTCTTATTTTTTACAAGTGGTATTACCAATGTTCGCGTGCACTCAGGTGGCAAGTAGCTATGTCTGACACAAAAAGTAAATAGCATTTATAACACTCTACTTATGTGACAGCCAGCATGCTGAAGATGCTCAATGCTCAGCCCATCATGTCCAGGAGATTTACCTCGTTTCATATTCCTTATGACTGCGCTAACTTCCTTGCTGGTAATCCTGACGGGCTCATGACTGGGCTCAGCATTGGGCCCCCCAGCTTACAGCTTACACTACTTTATTTAAGCTAACTTTATCCACCGTTGAAATAAATTGCATTCAATTGTATCTCCTTTTACAAACCTGATAGAAATTGCAAATCGAAGAACTCTGATCACAACTCACTGATCATATCAATTTGAAAGCAAATGGCACATTAATTTTCATACAGATGGGGACTGGGCTTTATCTATTTCAATTTATGTCTATGCTATGTACCTATACGTGACAAAATTACCCCGTGCGATGCACTACCACTGCACGTGAGGCCCATGGGTGCGCGCGCAACCCAGTTGCAGTCACTTAAGGAACACACGCGCCTTTGACTGCTTGCCGACCATTTGTATGAGCGGGACGAACCAATAATAAACGAGGAAAAGTTCGCGCCAAAAGTAGACGAATGAGGTTAGGGCCCGACCTCGTTAAGGGCAATCGTACGTTAGAAATCGGATAGTAAACCTACAAATTGGACCGAATTCGGTGCGTTTGCAAACGGATGCAACCCAAAGGCCTCCAAGAAATGAATTGGCTTCTGGCAGTTTTGGACCGATTCGCTCCATCATAGACCACGTCAGCTCTTGTCTTGGGATGGATTATGTACAAGAGCAAAAAAAAAGGATTAGTGAAGAATATTACTGTGAATCTACACTGCAATAAAAATGCTATGATTTTAAGCTGAAAAACATTTTGGAACTTTTTATTTTACGACGTATTTACGCGAACTACTACTTTTTCATTTTCGATCCGTTTCCACCACTTTACAGTAATATTGATAAGTAAGCTAAAGAAACTAAAATAACTTTACGATTTTTGTTTTTATTTCGAGATCTTAAATAGCCAATTAATTATTTTAAAAAAACAGCAGATTTCATAAGTTTATTAAACTCCGCGTCATTAATAACATGATGACTGAAAGAATTAGCATTTCCACTTGAAAGTCACATGACAATATTTACATTCACAGGAAGAGTAGAATTCATAAATGTGCTATTGTTCTCATTTATCTAAAGTCAATAGACGCGTGTCTATAGCGCACGTAGATTGTCTGTAGACTAGTAAATCAGGTATGAAACCCAGTTAACTAACAGTCGTATATTGAACTGGATAAACCGCAGACCACCCAATGGCTTATTTATGACTATTACTTCAACACCACTCGCCAACATTTGCATAGTTGCGTTGCTAAATATATTTATTACAGGCGCGTTGTAATTGAATGATGATATCCTTATGGCTGTAGAGTGTTTCCTCCTGGTAATCATTAGTTTCTGGTTCTAAGGTAATATGGTTTCGTAGCATAACTTTGTATTCATTTCATAAAATATCGATAGTATAATTTAATTCATAATTCATTTATTCGATGCTTCATGTGGTAAGTTACAGGTCTTAAATAAAAATATAGTACATACACATGAACCCTGCTAGGGCACTGCAAGATATTTTTGGAGTAAGTTATTTACAAACTTATGTTTTCATGCATATTTTAACATTTATGATTCTTAATTCTTTATTGTTAACGTGATTTAACAAGCTCTTAAAAAAAAAAAAAAAAGTACAACACATGACCCTGTATCTTTATAGTGGTGATTGACATTTTAATGACATACAATTACGTAGAAGAAGCAAAGGCTAGCAAAAACGGAGAAGAAGCATTTGCCTAGCAGTGGGATCCTACCGACTGATTAAGATGAGATTAAATAATTTTGGTTTAACTTCGAATTCGTTATTTATTTTCATTTCATAATAGTATTGATAAAATTCATTGAAGCTATGATATGAGTAAAGCCTTAGCACCCTACACACAACAACAAAAACATCACAAAGGTCTTATTCAAAATTAAGCAGTTTAACTGCGTGTTTGCTTTGGAGTTAAGAGTTACCGGCGCGCGCGCATCTCTTCCGCGTCCTATTTTAAGGCGTTTGGATAAATAAAGAATCGGCCTCCAGTATGGGGACAGCTGCGGGCTCCAGAGGGGAACGAAACACAACCATTAGCGGAGCAAATGGCCGTGACGATCGCAGTCTTGAGTGCAGCGACTGATTTTATTGACATCGACTAACTTTACCTTTTTTTGAACCTCATTTATTTTAACTCCTTAGAGAGAGGACAACGCTGTGAGTTTGATGGCAATAAGATTCGGAACTCTCTGACAGACCAACTATTGTAACTCTTAGCGGAGACAAAGACCGTGACGAACGCAGTCTTGAATGCTCCGACTGATTTCATTGAAAGGACATCGACTTACTCATAACCTTTTTTGTACCTAATTTTGTTTAAATTTCTCAGAAAAAGGAAGTTTATGGCAGGAGTAAGATACGGAACTATAAGAAACAAATATATTCTAACTCTTTTTAAACGATTGGCCTGTTGATGACGCAATAGTTAGTGATCCAGCCCAAAGTTCTTTCTCATGATTTCAGTTTAAACATCTTTACAGATTAAGATTTTGTACTTTTGAGTGAAATTACACACACACTTAGATACTCATCCTACTGCGAGTGAATATTTAAGTATAGGAACGATTTTCTTAATGATTATTATAGTTGCTATTTTCCCTATTCCATGATTATGCCTACCAATATTTGCAAAAACAATATAATATTTAATAAATACGAGTACATGATGCATCAACAAGCTTTATCACCTACTCAATTTACATACAGGAGGTTTTTTTTTTTAAATATAATATTTAATAAATACGAGTACATGATGCATCAACAAGCTTAATCACCTACTCAATTTACATACAGGAGGTATTACCGATACCAAAAATAAACAAACTCTTTCTTTGCAGTAATGCGTCTAACTTTCACAACACGTCGACAACAATAAGTTTATTTAAAAGAAAGTAAGAACCTATCTTTATTATGGTTTCGTTCACTACCACACGTTTTGAAATAATATTTTAAACTTTCGTTTTCGTTACTGGTCAATACGTTTATCAATACAGCCTTATATACAAAGCCTTAGCAACCTATTTGCCGAATTTTATTAACATTGATGCTCAATTTGATGCTTTTTTAAAGTGCAATAACAACTTTTATGATATCAATATGACAGCAGGTGTTAAATAAATAACGTAATTGTATTAGCACACCGCAATGAATTTATTTCAAACGAAATCGACTTTTCAGTCACGCAACATAATTAAATTAGGGTTATTATAAAGTGAATTACTTATTGAAGTTTTGCTGTCACAATAATGTGTCAGGCAAAGTTTACTTACCTATTGTGAAAGAAAAGATTCCGTATTACAAAAGAAAGCGACACGTAGGTAAAGTAATTAGCTTGAATACTGCTGAAATAAGATCCTGAAACAAATCAGTCGCTACTATTGATGGGCTTCAGCAATTTCGCTAATCTGACCCAGAACCGGGCATCTGAAAAACTTGAAACACGATGCAGGTAATTGAACCTTGGACCGCTGAAAATAAGGCCGATAGCTCTCACAAATTGGCCGCACAGGTGTCATAATAATTTCTAATAAGTACGTTTATTATTTCCATCAAAATTATTGACCTTGCGGAAAAGTTGATATTTGCAATATATAATAAACTTTTTTTACTGTAGGTTGTTCGTTTTTTATATTCATTACTTAAGATTACGCTTTCAGGTCAGGCAGGTACTTCACATGTGCATAAAACTTATGTAAATTGAGATAAACATTCGGAATCAACAATTACAATCGTGATTCATCGAACACATTTAAGAAGAAAGAGGATTTTTATTGCAAACAATAAAAATGAAACTTCTGTTACGTAGGTATCAGGTTACCATGTGTAAACAAGACTCCGCCTTAAATTGCCATCTTCCTTGATTGCGTAAAGTTATAAATACTGAGAAATTGAACAGCGCAGTTTTGTCCAGAAACTATGTCGTATCGGTGTGTATTCGATTATCTCATACGTCTGAAACGTAAAACGGTAGTGAATACGATTATAAAATTGGGTTATAATTAAGTAAGCCTTTGAACGATTTGTCAAAAGTGAACAGATGGCATTGTTTCCTAAATCATGATAATATCTTGACCTAGTGAAGCTGCCAGCTTTAACATGATATAAATCATTTGTTAGTACTAATTTCTTACCTTAACATGCTGCAGAAATCATATCGAAATAAATTAAATTAAAGTTAGGGCAAAGAATGATAAACCTGCAGGTTTATTATTTTTTACAGTGCAGTTTCACGCTGCATTTCAAATAGAATATTTTTTTTATTAAGGACTACGTATGATGTGGCTCTGCTTTTTAAATAAATAAATAAACCTGTTAAGAGAAGATGATGCTCAATTTGCAAATGCTCAATTACACGATCGTAAGTGATACGTGAATCGAGCTAACTTTTATGGTTACCCAGCAGTGGTCCCACAAGGTGAGTCCACGCGGAATGCCGCACGGCGAAAGTGGTACGGACTACAGCAGGTCCACCTCAACAAAACCATTCCGAAATGGCTCTTATGGTGACAGCCTAAGGTGTCCACAAATAAGATTTGAGGTACTGTCGTGTGTACATGATATAGTAGCAACAACTTTATTACCGACGAATATAAATGCATTCTTATACCTCGTAAAACTAATCGGGCGTAGGAGGCCGTTTATTGATTGATATGAGTCAATAGATTTCATTTCCAATCTGTTTTGGTATGGTCAATTCAAATGTCAGTTTTATGTCCTGTCCTGTTAGCGGTATTTTATTTTCTACGTCATATCAAAGAGATGGCAATAACATCTCATCACCATTTAGATTAGGTACCTATTGCTAATAAATCCGACAGTCGTGATGATGAACCTCAGTTAAATTGCATTTCCTCGTCGATAATCGCAGCGTCGACGATTTAGAGATTCTTTCAACAAGCGTGGGTCTGTGAGACTAAGCACCGAATTACCATTTAATTCGGGGTGGATTTAACCTAATTATTAATGAGAAACTGTCAAAATGATAAACTTTTAGCACAACCAACTTTTTATCAGGAATTACATGGCTGGCCTTAACCCATCAAGCTCGTTATATAAACACGCAATTAAAAGGTAAAAAGACGTTCTTTTTTCTGTTGATTTTAGTCACCAAATCTCTTGGCTCGTCTCTCCTCAGCTGTCTTCTGTCCCATAATAGCGTATAAAGAGGAACGAAATTAGCAAGAATGAGAAAAAAAACATCAAACAGAACTTCAAATTCATTTCTCATAAACTATCACTTCCATTTCCCATAACGAGCTTGTTTCAGGCGATGTAAATATCTGACGTATTCACATTATGGGTTTATTAATGGCCGTTTGTTGCTGTGGTATACAATTTTGTAGGGAACACCCATAGCGGTAACTTTAATGTGGACGATAGAAAATAGAAAGTGTGAAGATCGCCTCAATTACATAATTAGCCGGTTACATCGAGAAGATTATGGTTTCGAGAGCTTCGAAAGATTAATAGGATCACGTTTTTGGCTGTCAGCCAAAAAACCTGTTAAAAAAAACCTGTATTGCGAAAAAAGTTATGTTTTTAAGTTGGCACTAATTATATTAAAATCTCGACCCAAAATAGTAATTGTGGTCCTCTGCAGCTTTTAGTCCACGCATGACTCGAAACGAAGTTTTGTATTCGGTACCATGCAGTCTAATTTAATTTGCGGTCGTCATACTCGTACGGTACGACACTTAAGTCATTTTCCTTTACCCTCCCTGGTCCTAAAGTTAGGTTTTCCTCAGTGTTATGGAAACCAGAAATAAATAAAGTACCCTAACACTCATATCTGTTTTATCAATAAACACAAAAAATGTGCTAATGTTGGAATCGAAACACGCAACTTTTTGCGTCTCAACCAGCGCAGTTTTAAACCCACTACACTAAACGACCGCCTTATTCTCTACCTCACAAAGCGACTTATGCCACAACACGTGCATATGATTTTAGGTCAAGTCGTTGCCCCTTGACTCTGACTCGTGTGTATCCATGTGACTCGCATGCAAAAAATAAAATGTATCATTGGTCTAATGCAGTGATTAATAAATGATAGTCGCATAAAAAGTTGTTTCCTTCACGCACCGATTGAAGAAAGGTCCGCCACATAATTGGTGACCCCGACTCGATGGCAAGTCGCTCGTATTTTGACAGTTTGACAGCCAATGACCATGCAGTATTCAACGTCGAATAGCAATAATCGCCTTAAAATCGCGAATTTTTTGCGATCGAAGTAAATGAATCGCCTAGCGGGGCGTCATCGTCATGAGAATTCATAAGAGCCGCTCTGCGAGATTATTCCTAATCCCAACATAACACTCAAGTATGTAACCAAATATGTGTAATTGATTAATTGGTTTAGCAATCCATGTGACATCAAGGTTGATGTAACAAACCACAAGACTATCGAGTTAATGAGCGGGTACGTACAAAATTAATAAGCTCCTGATATGTTGACGAAGTGACACATGTAAACGCTACAAATTAAAACAAGGTTAAATACACATGACAACATGATATTATGTTTACAATTAAATGTACATGGGCTTGAATTAAATAGTCTTTCGAACTTTCCATTCAACCAATCCATTCATTGAATCCGTTCATTGAATTAGTGGCTCAGGTAAAAACTAAAAAGGAGTTTTTCACTTACATTAAAATTTCGTTCTAATTTTATACCAAGTGATTGTTAAAAAACATACAAAAACGATATGGCATACCTACTCAGTAAGTGTTACTATTTTAGTGTTTTTTTCTATTCCACTGACTTTAATTTTAAGGCCCTTGTATTCGTCGCTTTTCTGTCTGCCTCTAATATACGCGCGAGGACGCTCGCAACAAAACACTTAAGATTATATTTTCTTGGGGCACAGGATGTATTTTTTCAAACCCAATGTACAGATTAAAGAAGACTTGATGGCATTTTTCTGTAACAACTATACAAATCACACTTATAGTTTAGGAGCCTTAGCAAATTAAAGTTTTACTAAGACCCTTTTTCAAGATTTAGTACTTATAGAAATTTCTATCCCGTGAAAATTCCAAACGTACCTACATAATGAAGATAACATGTCTAAGTTTACTATATATTTTTTTCGCATGTTTTCTCTATCCGTTTAGGAGTAGGCATTTGACCACGACGGAAGTAATGATTTTGGTGTGAGTGGGCGCCTTAAGGTTTTCATACAAAAATTACTGACTGTCAGTAAAATCAGTAGGATAAAGTCAATTGAAGGGATCAAATTTTCACTCATAGTGACTAGATAACATACTGAGTATGCCATATAAGTGGGTCTTTTGATAATCACATTTTATTATCAACTACTGTTGTATTAAAGCAGAGGCGCATAATCAAACAGGATTCGCAGAAAATACTTAATATTTTCTGACGAGCTAGGCCAAGGATTAGGCATATTGTTGTCTAATAAATCGAACCAACAAGTAATCAATTTATGCCATCCAGGTATGTCCTATTCTGACCTAGTTAGTAACATCTCCAAAGAGAAGCTAGGGGTAAACTCCACTGTGGTTGTCTTTCATGGAGACTGCCGATCATTGACAAAAAAAGGGTTAATTAAAAATATTGAAACAATAATGGGCATTCAATCAAAGAACAAGTGTAAATTTATTTTGTGTGCATTCCCATACTCAAGTACCTCAAGTACTTCAAGTCAGAACAAGGTCATCCAAGACCTTAATTTAACTTTGTATAATCTGACATGTCGTCATAGTGACATTGACTTTTTTGATACAAATCTGTTTGTACCATACTTTAGGTTAACTGAAGATACTATGTATCTTCCCATTAGGACTAAGCAGAAACTAGCTACTTTGTTAGCAAATAACATTAACAATGCCGCTATTGGCAGTATTTTCTATTCTGACATTAGTACTAGTACTAATTTATCTATTTCATGTGATGCTCCTTCAGCGTCTTGTTTAAACTAGGACCTAGGACAACAGCCAAGCCCAAATACTTGAATTTATTCCACCAAAATATTCAAAGCTTTAGAACTTTAGAACGGGCAAAGATTTAGAAATAGAACTATTGCTGGAAAACCAAAATATTGATATTTTATGTTTTACTGAACATTGGCTGACTGATGAAAACTATCAGTCTTTTGTCCTTAATAATTTTAGATTATCAAGCGCGTTCTTTAGAAAAACCACTATTCATGGTGGTTCATTAATTTTTACTGCAAATAGTTTGAAATGTAAAGATCGCACTGACATTGTAGGCCTGTCCATAGAGCGTATTGTCGAATTGTCTTGTGTTGAGTTAGAGGGCTTTGTTGTGATAAGTGTATACCGTCCCCCAAAAACTAACTTAGATAGATTTGAGACAGTTATGGAGGAAGCTTTGGGTAGGTTAAGTGCTAAGTCTAAACCCATTATTGTGTGTGGTGATTTCAATATAGATTTGCTAGTAAACTCATCTGAAAGGAATAGGTTATTGTCGCTATTTAAATCCTTTGGTCTGGATTATCAATTCCATGAACCCACGAGGATAACAGCCACAACATCTACTTGTCTGGATAATGTATTTTGCAACTGTGTACCCATTGAAATGGCAATAGTAACTGAATTAAAGTCTGATCATTGTGGGCAGAAGATAACATTTTTAGATTTAACTAACAATAGCGTTAATTACAGGAAAATAACATGTAGACCGAAGACGGGTAATCGCATTAATAGTTTTAAAACTAATTTAAAGCATAAAGTATCTTCCATTCCTTACAAGCAGGGTGACCCTGATGCAGTCTACAAAAGACTGTTTGATTGTGTTAAAAATGAATTCGATGCTTGTTTTCCCACCAAACAAGTTACTTGCAGAGTTCAATCTAAGTTTTGTGAATGGGCCACGCCTGGAATTTACAGGAGCAGACGTAAGATGTATGAGTTGTACGGCATGAAAAAATACAATTTCGATCCACTTTTTGTTGAGTATGTCAAGAACTACTCCAAAATATTCAGAAAAGCCTGCACTACAGCTAAGGCATTGCACATTCGTGATAAAATATCAAAGTCCACTAACAAAATAAAAACCACTTGGGACGTCATAAATCACGAAACAGGTAAAGCTAAACAGCGCGATACCTCATACACTCTTAATTTTAACAATAACATCTTACAATCAGAAGCATCTGTTGCTGAAGCATTTGATAAGTATTTCAGTAATATACCTGTAATCACTACAGCTTCATTAAATTCCTCACCAACTAGAGCGGAACATTTGTTGAAAGATAATGTATCTTGTTGCAGTGTATTCTCTAAATTTAAACATGTTGAGTCACTAGATATAATAAAAGCATTCAGATTAATTAATTCAAAAGATACCGCTGATCTTTGGGGTATATCAGTCAAAACTGTTAGCCACATAATTGACGTGATTGCCCCTTATTTAGCCGTAATATTCAATGATTGTGTTGATGAAGGTAAGTAAGTAAAAGTAAGTAAAAAATCATTTATTCATTTAAGCTTGTATAAAGCACTTATGACATGTCAAAAAAAGTATACAGAAATAATAATAATAGACGTAAATAAAATAGTACAATATCAGTACACATCGTGAATATACATAATGTGAATCTACCACCGGTTCGGACGTTGCTTCTTATCGAGAAGACTCCGGCAAGAAACTCGATAGTTACTCTTTTCAACTTTGTTTGTTTTACAAACACAGTAGGGTTGTACCACTTTTTAAATCAGGCAACAAACAAGACCCAGGTAACTTTAGGCCTGTTTCAATCCTACCAGCTCTCAGTAAGATCTTTGAAAAAATCATTCAAGAACAACTATTAAGCCATTTTTATGAGAACAATCTCTTACACAGTGAACAATATGGATTCACGAGAGGCCGTTCTACTACTGATGCTGGCATCGCACTTCTAAAACACATCTTTAGGGCTTGGGAGGATTCACAGAACGCTCTTGGCGTCTTCTGTGACTTGTCCAAGGCCTTTGATTGCGTTGATCACGATACACTTATACGCAAGCTTGATTTTTACGGGGTTAGGGATAATGCTTTAAATTTGGTAATTTCGTACCTTAGTTTAAGAACTCAAAAAGTTGATGTTAACAGTGTACTCTCTACAGGATCACAAGTTAAAATGGGGGTCCCTCAAGGATCCATTCTAGGTCCATTACTATTTCTGATATATATAAATGATTTACCTTTTTACTTAAAAGATATTTGTGATGTTGTATTGTTTGCAGACGATACATCTTTAGTTTTTAAAACTGACAGAAATAAAAACCTTTTTGATGATGTTAATGACGCACTTTCAAAGGTTTTACAATGGTTCACAGTAAATAATCTACAGCTTAATGCAAAAAAGACTAAATGTATTAATTTTAAGTTGCCTAATGTTAAAGATAACCCCATTAGTCTAAAAATTGATGGTAATACTATGAAGCTTGTAGATACAACTGTTTTTCTTGGAATCACACTAGATTCAAAACTGCAATGGAACCCTCATATAACAGCTCTCTCAGGCAGACTTAGTTCGGCTGCATTTGCAGTGAGAAAAATTAGGTTATTAACAGATGTTGATACTGCTCGTTCAGTTTATTTTAGTTATTTCCATAGTGTAATGTCTTACGGCATTGTACTTTGGGGTCAAGCGGCGGATATACAAACCATCTTTATCCTCCAGAAGCGAGCTATCAGATCCATCTATAAGCTTCGTGCACGGGCTTCACTTAGGGAGATTTTTAAGGAAATTGGTATCCTCACTGTAGCGTCACAATACATTTACAATTGCATTGTTTTGGTGAGAAAAAATATTGGTCTCTATGCTAAACACAGTGACATACATTGCAGAAATACTAGGAATAAGGATAAAATTGCACTTCCACTCTTACCTAAAGAGGTTACAAAAAGTTTTAGGATCCTTTATGGGGAAAGGTATACATTATTACAACAAAATTCCAAAAACAATTTGTGAGTTACCTTTACATAGATTCAAAAATCACATCAAAACGGCTTTATTAAAAAAGGGCTATTATACTACGAAAAAAGACTACCTTATAGATAAAAATGCCTGGGTATAAGCGCTCTGCTCGATGCGGGATTAAATAGCTCTATTGTAACAGATGTTTTATTGTAAGAGTTAATAGGTACCTAGTATGTATGTACTGACTAACAATTTTTGTTTTTGAATTGTTTAAATGAATTCTTTAATATTCTTTTATGGTTGGTTTTTTCTCTTTGTTTTATATTCTTTTAGGTTTATTTGTATCAAAATGACACACTGCTTGTACTTTACTAACGCCTGTTGTAAACCCAAAACAAGTTTAAAAGAGTAACTGCTGAGTTTCTCGCCGGGTCTTCTCAGTAAGAAACAACTCCGACGCGGTGGTAGAGTCGCATTATGTCTGTATACTGTTTATTTACATATCCATATTATTATGGTATTTATGTCTATTATTTAGTATATTTTGCTGTAAATTTGACGATTTGAAAGTACTGATACAGTCTATTTGAATAAAGTTATTTGAGTTTGAGTTTGAGTTTGAATAAAATAAAACCGTCGTTTCAGATGTCTTTATGAAATTATAGCGCTAAAGGAACTTATGGGTTTTGAAATAGGAAACGCAATGTGAAAAATCTAATTACTGGTAAAACCAGAAACATTAATGATGATTTTTTATTTCTCAGACATGTTTTCAGCTTTTTATAACAAAATCCTTATTTCTACTTACTGAAGTTAAAAATAAATGAGAATGTAAGTGGGATAAAAAATATAACAAGTAAAATAGAGCAAATATCGAATCGACGTTTAACCTTAACATGCTAATTATCATGTGACAGAATATTAAAACGAGTTAATAAATATGCTAATAATTCTAATTACATAGTCAGAAACGTGAAATGCCAAATAATGTTACGTAGTTTTTTTGTTCACAAAATCCAGTTACTTAGTACTTTTGTTGAGATAATTATAATTACTCGTACTTAGGAATGCGTGTAAAAAGTTTAACTCATTTACTACAGCTAAAATCTGTTTCTTTTCAGTATAAAGACTAACTTAACGTACTTAGTAAATTAATTTACAGGCAAGTGATTTTCTTTTATCCACACTTTGAAAACAACAGTCCTACCTACCTAATATCGTATGGTCAACATTCAGAATATCAAAAAGTTATATAGGTTTTGAAAGAAAGTAAGTGCCAAAATATCCCTGAGTTACGAGGTACCAGACAAGGAATTAAGCCAGGGGCGTCTCCCAGCACACCCAGAGCCAGGCCAGGCCAATTTAGAAAAGATCATTTGCTGAATTGACCTGACCGGGGATCGAACCCGGGACACTACGGAGTCAAAGGCGAGAAACCGTGCTACAGCGCACTACGCCAATCGTGTCGTCAAACTATCCAGTAACAAAAAGTCGTTTGCCGAATTCAGAAAGGAGCTATCGTTTTTTTATAGACCTTTACATAAAAAAATGGCGACGCACTGCGATTAACGTAAAAAACGCTAATCACGTGATTATTTGAGCGATTTCGGCCTTACAATCAGCCAGAATAATGAACTCATTCAAACAATGAAATCTTTCTGCCTGCATTGCATACTCTTCTCGTAAAAACCGTCACACTACACGCGTAATTTTTACACATCATTCCTGCATTATGATTCATATCGATCGAAATTGTTACGATAAGTATAAGAATGTAGCTTCATTATCATGCTCCGACGAAAACATTTCCTTGTTTCATGGAAGCCAACCTGTAATGACGTGATCAGTGTGAGACAAACGACTGTCGGCGATCAGTGCAAGTGACAATATGCTATGACGAATACTGTTAGCGTCAAAGATGATGACAGAGGCGACAAGGCGGTCGTGGTAAGTAGACAAGCGGCCTTATCCACCTAAGATTAAATCCACTGAATTAAACATCCGAATACGAACTTATGAATCACCTTTGCTTAAGCCATTTTCTTTTGTGACTTCTTGAAGTTCCAAATATCAATATACTTTAAAAGACAAATTCTGCAGGCCTTCAAGGTGAGGATGGCCAGCCCAGTGATTCGTTTGAATGACTGGGCTTGTCAACCTCATATCTGGACCTCACCACCGCTTTCCATCAGGTGGAGTGAGGTCATCTTGACGGGCAATATAAAATAAAAGACTTAAAATACTCAAACTTAAGCATGCACGCGCATTAAAATAGTAATATCTTACAACGCCAATTGATTTTAACCAGAAAAAGCACGATAGTATCAAAAGTACGGCGCCAAATTATCAGTGATTGGAGACATTAAGAATGACTCCAGGCAATAAAAATAAAAGATGGGAAGTTATCTGACCAAGAAATTAAATACTTTGTCCAAAAAGGCAGTTCATACTTAATTCAAATGGTCTGGATAATGGCTGATCAGTCAATGAAGCGTGTATTGTTGAAAGCTGGGTGCTTTATAGAGTTTTAAATTTATAGATTGGTACCACATGTTTTGTTCGAATTTTTCATTAATAGTCGTTTCAATGTAAACTTCACACTTTGTGATTTCAGGTAAAGTTGATATGATATTATTTTATTTATTGCGTAAAATGATCGAGTTATTGGGGCAGCAGGAATCCTATTCTAATAAGTAAGTCGATTTGTGCTCAAACTACCTGATTGTTTTTAATCTTAAGTCAGTTTGACAATAGCAATATGATTTTGCCCACAAAAGCCACTTGTTCCACATCAGTATTGATGGCAGTAACTATTTCCAACAATAAGCGGTTATGAAAGCCGCTCATAAAAATAGAACATTCTACACTTTGTTTTGTTTTACACGTAACACTTTTGACTTATTACCTAATGCTTCCAAACTCACCTTCTGTACAATAATCTTAGTCATGTGATAATAGTCTATCTCCGCGTTACTTTGTGGCTTAGCGGAAACGTTTTAGCATTAACTACATTACCTGTACTTGTCTAGACACACGTTTTCCTTGCTAACTAGATCTAGGAAGAAATGAGCTGGATTTACGTAAAGCGGCTAGGTATCGCTTACATTACACTGCGATCGAGCTATTTCGTATGTAACCAAGTGAGAAATTCTTGATTTAAAAGTAGTAATTGTTTGAAATTGCTTCCGTTCGCACCTAAACTAGCGTGAAATTCGATTTGTTATCACACTACGCTATTTGACACTCAAGTCGCTTGATGTTAAATCTGAAAACCCTTTTCCCGTCCCATGTATCACATATGATACATAAATAACACTGGATTTTCAATTGTAAGGTTTTCTGGTTCAAAGGGTGCACTAGGTACAAAGGGTTTTCTGGCAACCGCCGCCCGCTCGTGCGTTTTTTGGTCGCAGTTCTAACCTAACCGAATTTATATCTTTTCACGGTTGAGTAAATTTTCCTAAATACCCCCTTTGCGACACCCTAACCGGTTTCCTGGACAGGTTTGAAATCTAGAATTAACAGATATCAACAGAAATTCTTAGTGCACACTAGGATAAATCTCGCCATTAGGTATAAAAAATAATAACTCGACAACAACACGACCAACTGACCCATATGGCCTACAAAAACTTATGAAAACTGCAAGTGAAAAAACTATACTTGCCAAACGCAATGCACGGAAGAGCAATTTGTTACAACAATTTATCGCAAATAAATCGCATGCGCAGTGAGGTGCGGCGCGTGCGCAGGTAGAGCGATCGAATCAGCCGCGACCGGTTCTAGGGTAAATTAGTGAATTCTTCGGATCTGCGGTTGATTAGATCATGAATTATGTCAACGGATTGTAGAACAAGAATACAAATAATTTAATTAAACAGTAAGTTGTTACTATCTTGCATATAGAAAGTTGTAACTCTCCTTTTGAGGACATTATAAGGTTATCCTAATGAGCTATGGTATGGAGTTCTTCAAGAGGGGTTTAACAATATTTTTGCAGGGTCGACATCGTGCGAGTGATGCCCCTGGTGTTGCATGCGTCCATAGGTTGCGGTAACCGCTTACCATCAGGGTGTCCGCGGGCTTGATTATCACCAACGTAGTATAATATATATATAAATATGTGAACACGACTTCGGACGAAACCACCCATGGGGGCCCTGCCACAATACCAGCGCTGCTGCAGCCTCTTAAGTAGCCGCAGCGGCACATGCTGAGACAAGGATCTGGTTGGCCCCACATTTAGGCCTTTTTATTTCTTTGCTTTGTTGCTGATTACTTGTCTCTTTTTAAAATAATATAGAGATTAACACTCTATCTTTTAAAATAATATGGAGATTAACACTCTATCTTTTAAAAATTGTGCCTGTTGGTTGTGCTAATAACTTTTTACTCAACAGATTTAAAAGCACGTAAGTCGATGAGTATCAAAGTACTGGAAGATGACTAGGAGAGGCGCTTTTCAAGACGCCAAATTCTAAAAAGTTACTGAAAGCATTCAAACTGAAGCTGTCAAGTACCATGTGAACAAACGGACTAGTTACTTAACTGCAATCTATAATTTTAGCAACTAGTAATTGTTGTTATATGACGCGACTAGCTTTGTCATTTACGATAACTAACAATTATTTACTGAATTTTAAGAAGTAGCAAGTAATATACAAAAAAACATTAAATTAATAAAAATATCGTTTAACGTTTTCACCACATGTCCATTACAGGAAAAAGATTTATAATACTATTTATAAACTGGCTTAGCATCGGTGCGTATACGTACTCGTATCACTGCTATTTTTACACAAGACAAACAAACAAAAAATATCCTTTTTTAAATAGACCTGTAACAAGTACTTTTAAATCGTCATTACAAGAAAAAAAAATACTGAGTAATAGACTTAAATACTATAATATTAAGAATATCCCTGGACATTATTCCACACAGCGCCATCTAGCCCCAAAGTAAGCTGATTAAAGCTTGTGTTATGGGATACTAGACAACGGATAAACATACTTAAATACATTTTCTTTTGTAAATACATACTTATTATACATAGGAGACACCCAGACCAGTACAAACAGACATGTTCATGCACACAAATGTTTGTACTGTGCGGGGATCGAACCCGCGACCTCTGGTGTAGTAGCCAACTTCTTAACCATTACACCAATCACTTTAGTGGTCACTTTAGCCCCTAGGGAGTAAAAAGTAATTAGTTTTTCAATATCCTTCGTGTGACAAAGACAAACTCAAACAGCCAGTAAAAATATACTAATCTGTGGAGTGTGGACCGTCTTCATTGCAAAAATGTTGAGAGTTTTAGTTCCATGGCTTGTCCGCAAAGAAGGTGGCGCCATGTGTTTTAAATTGTTAATCTGTGGTTAAGTTCAGAAGTAAAAACTGACCACGAAAATTTCAGAACTTTTGTCAAGTGTAAAGTTCGGTTTTAAATGTTTTTGTACTAAATTGACTATTTTTCTCGCACTCAAAGCGAAAAGTACAGTTTGCACCTCGAGACTAAACGCCGACTTAATATACCCGCGGTTTCATTGACTTCTCGTACGCTCGGGAATCAAACCACCTCTGGTATTCGGCTTCGTTTAGTCCCTCAATATAAAATGAACTATTATATTTCTGAAGACCAAATCACAGTTCTGAGTTCACGAACCTCGTCTGCACTGCAATGTGTTCGCAAATCGTTCCACATGGCCAACGGGACCGGTGCTTACAGAAACAGGCAGCACATTAACGCTTCGTAATTGCAGTAGCATATATTTGGACTCGAACAGACATATACGGCGAGTTAATGTACTCATATACTTTCGCCACTCGATGTATGGTGATCGTGACAAATCGATAAATGATGACAACAGCGGCACTTGGGCCTGAAAATAATTACAGCTGGCGTAGCGTGAGCGCTGGTAACTATAGAATTTTTGTCTAAAACAAGAGTCACAGAAAAAGGCAGATATTACCATAGTCGAACACATTTTTGATATTCTAAAACGATAGGCGTTTGACGACACGATTGGCGTAGTGCGCTGTAGCACGGTTTCTCGCCTCGATTTCCGTAGTGTCCCGGGTTCGATTCCCGGTCGGGTCAATTCAGGAAACGACATTTTCTGAATTGGCTCGGGTCTAGGTGTGCTGGGAGACGCCCCTCGTAACACAGGGATATTAATCCTTACTACGAGACCATTACAAGAGGTGTGTTGCCTGGCGCATATTTATTTATTATTTATACTTATTTATAGTCAATAACGGCATGCTATTGGTTTACTCAATGACTCAATGACTTTTATAGCGGTGAAACTCATAAAATAAGAACATCGATTTTAAACTAATATGATGATGGCACGTTATTTCTTTACAATTTAAATAATATTAAAAAACGCAGTATCATTTCGCGGCTTCTACCTTCGCGCAAGTTCAGTCAGACAGCCCATGAGAGTGACAAAATGTTTTTCTGAATAACGTGTGTTATATGAATAACAATGTCGGAAAGCCTTGACAGACCTTTGAATAGTGATGAAGTGGAAATATCCAAAGCCCTATCCGGCTGCTAAGTGCGCTCTCGTGTTCTGAGGGCGAAAGTGTGGCCCATGGTAAACACTTTGTATGGGTTGGTCTACTGTTAAAATTACGTAACTCACTATTATTAAAACCAGAGGAGCCTATTATGAGAAGCCACTAAGTTACTACGTGATCAAAACTTTTAAACATCACATGTTCTTGTTTTCAGGAGTCATTGGATCTGGATTTGTGGAGGTATATGATAGGATTCAACAGGTCACCTGTGTTCCGCAGTGAATGCTTTGTAACTGTGACAAATGATCATGATGATGAAGAAATATCATCATCTCAGATAACGTCTCTTCAGTGCAGTCTTACTATTCAAATTACGTAACAGACTTTTAAGGTACATCAGACTTTATCAGACTACATTTATTACTTAACAAAAACTAACGGCTTCCTTACCGAACCCAAAAATATCAAAATTGATAATAGGAGGTTTTAGCAGTTACTAGCAGAAGTTTCAACACGTCGAGACAACGCATAATACTTAAATCGTTATTACCAGGATATAGAGACTAAATTTGAACACACACCCGCTTATGGTAATAGGGTTGACCATGCTTATAACCACTGATATCGCAAACTCATTGCCTACATGACTTTCTATGGGCCAAGGAAAAATGTGTAGAGTACTATTTATCTATACATACATTATAATAAACCAGTACTAGACGTAAAATCTTTCAATTATTATTTTGGAAAAATCTATTGCGATTAGAATTTTTGCGAACATTTTTCGAACTTGTGTCCATCTATTAGTAAGTTCGATCATCACGTTAAAACTACTTGATGGATTTTAATGAAACTTAATTCACTTTTCCTATAAGTAATTCATACACTTTACACCCCACGGAGTATCTGGCAACAGCTATGTTTATATATCATGTAATGAACCGTGCCAGTTCTTTTATAAATAAATATAAATACGCGCTAGACAACACACATCTTATCGTGGTCTCGAAGTAGGTATAAATATCCCTGTGTAACGAGGAACCCGACAAGGAATTAATCCAGACTCGAGCCAATTTAAAAAATATTGTTTCCTGATTTGACCCGACCGGGAATCAGACCCGGGAAACTGCGGAAATAGAGGCGAGAAATCGTGCTACAGCGCACTGCGCCGGTCGTGTAGTTTTGCTGTAGTCATTCACAGCACACCAAGCCCTTATTGAAAGCAACAGTAAGAAGATCAAAGACAAAGACTAAAAATATGATTTGAGGTTGACAGTACGTCTTTTTATCTTTGTAATTAATGTACTTTCCCAAAAGTGCAATCGTTAGCACAAACGAATAGCTGCTGGCTAATCTTAAGCAGAACACTCAGTCTGCTATGAAGCTTAATCCTTCATCCTACTTTATTACCTAACAGGTGATATCTGATGTACTAAATTAATTAAAAATAATTTAAATAATCATCATACCATCACGACTTCATTCCAAACGGGGTACTCAGAGGCAAGTGTCGTGGTGAACGGAACACTCAGAAGCCCACTTTTCACCAATGGTATTAGAACCCAACGTGATAGGTGGTGGCCCTCCGCAGCTATCCGGGTTGATTTGGTTTTTTACCGATGTTTTCCATCACCGGAGAGTTAGTCGGCAATTAAACAATGAACACGAGGATTTTGGTTCTGGCCAGATTTAAACTCGGGACCACACGATCCGCGATCCGAGTTGGAGTGCTTAACCACGCTCTCTTTTAATTAATCTTTCGCAATAATGGCAGGTGAAAATTCTGATTCGTTATAATAAAGAGTTATTGCCAATAACCAATTCCAATAAATATTTACTTAATGTAACTTTATGTTCGCAGCTGAAATTCTTATTCTAGTACTTTTCAGCAATTTTGTAGAATAATATATTTTGTATTTATAAGTTACGTTCTTAAACGTAGTATAGTTCGTGATTGAATAACATCGGTATAATATCCAAATTGTATAGGTTTTATTTAAGAAAACAAACGAATATTTCAGCTGGTTACATACATATGCTCAGGACTATAATAAATAATTTACCAAACAGCAAGGCGACGTATGCTTTCATGACGTATGCTTCCATTGTGAACAAAATACCTTTAAGGTCCACACTTCGCCGATGATTTACGCCAACGTCGCGAATCAAGGGTCGATTGGGTTTTTACAGTGTTTTCAACATAAGGAGATACTAAGTCAAGGCTGGAAAGCCCCGGGAGTCCTTGAGACTACACCGTTTTCTAGCTGGATTCCTTACACCACGTCTCTCTCAATAGGCAATTGGTCAAAAATTATTTATACAATACAAATGTTTGTAGACGGTAACACAATCGTTTTTTCCGTTTATAGGCGACTATTACGCGTGGAATATTTTTTCTTACACGTTGGGTTACAAGTTTTAATACGGATCCCTAACGTTGTTAAAATTAATTTGCCTATAGCAATCAGGGTTAATGTAGCTTTTTAACCGTGAAAGAATTTTTGAAATTGGTTCGGTAGTTTCGTATATACGAAAACATACAAACTCAGAAACGCTTGCCTCTTTATAATATATTATTAGTGTAGATAGTGTGTAGATTAGTGTATATAAAAACATTAGTAAGTATCCAATCCAAATTGTAACAAAACATGACATTTACAACCCCAAAAAAAGAAAATTATTTACTGCATGAAGACGCTGAAGTGGTAATAACGTACCGCATCACATCACATTAACGGCGGTGCCTTTTAGAACAGTCAAATAATTTTGAGGACCTTCTGAGTTTATCTAAAATTCCGAACACTATTGAAACCAAGCATCTGCTGCTGAACAGTAGTAGATTATTTTAGAAGCACACTTATTATTTCACATCCCACATCACACGCTCTTCAGAGCACCCCGCTACCAATTGAGGATAGCCTAAACATCCTTGGCATGGATGTTCGTAGCAACCTAAACCAGCGGGACTACATTGAGAGCGTCATTAGAACTGCATCCCGTAAACTCGGAGTCCTGAACAGAGTGAGACAGACGATTCTTCACGCCTGAGCAGCTCTGTCTCTTGTATAAGACACAAGTTCGCTCGTGTGTGGAATACTGCTCTCATCTCTGGGACGGTTCCGCTAAGTACCTACTCGAAGCTCTTGACAGGTTGCAGCGGCGTGCTATCCGTATTATTGGAAACCCAGAGGCAACTTTGACCCTTGAGCCTCTCCAATTGCGTAGAGACATTGCCTGGCTGAGTGTTCTCTATCGCTTCTACAATGGGAATGCTCTGACGAGTTATTCCAGCTTATCCCACCCTCACCTTTCCACTCCCGTACCACGCGTGCTGGACTACGGCGTCACCCACACACAATTCAACATTTGTTGGCCCGAACTAAAAGGTTCGGTGACTCGTTTCTTTGTCGTACCATCCAGACGCTCTTCCAGCACATGTGTTTCCTTCCTCGTATAGTCCCGGGTTCTTCAAGCGGGGCGTGAAAAGGCATTTCTGCAGGCTTTCAAGGTGAGGATGGCCAGCCCAGTGATTCGTTTGAGTGACTGGGCTTGTCAACCTCATATCTGGACCTCACGACCGCTTTCCATCAGGTGGAGTGAGGTCATCTTGACGGGCAATATAAAAAAAAACCCTGAAGCTAAAGTCAAGACAAAATAGGCGTTTGGATATTTTGTCTTCACATTTCCCTGTTTTTGAAAATAAAAAGACAATTATACCGTTGATTTCGTACTGTCGCGTCCGCGGCGCGCGTAATTTAGACCGAACGGATAGATATAGCAGTTTACGCTCTAGCTACGAGTTAGGAAGCAGTTTTACATACCAATTATTCGTTTTATTGATTCACCTAGTAAATCGTTATTTAAATAAGCGATGTAAACAGCATTTGGAATGGCGGCAGTCTCTATGTGCGATATTGTTGCACAACCGCACTAATGCATAATGCCACGATCCGATAAAATGATAATACCAACCTGCGCATTTGTCGGTCATGCCTAATTTCTAAATTGTTAACTTTTATTACCCTTAATTGTCACTTGTAACCCAAAGGGGTCTTATAAACAGTGTTTTAAATAAATGCAAAATGCTGGCCGACCTTGTTCAAAATTCAATCGGCATCGTTTAAAATACTTTTTGAATCCATTTAACCCAGAAATATACTTTTTTTGAAAACTCATTTTGATCTAGAACTAATACGGCGTTAAGAATAACCCAATTTTCGAATATATTTGGTTGATAAAATTAATTGTGTAATGTTCTAATCTAGGTCAAAAACACAATTTGTAAGTAGTATCTATATTTCAACTAATTATTCTACTAATAACTAAGTGAGATTTTGTATAGACTATGTACTGTTTAATTATTTCTGTTTTGAATGTGGGCGACGAGGCGTCGGTAAAATCTTCCTAATTAATGAAATGCAAGTCAAAATTCCGCAACCCAAATCCTATTTCATCGAACTAGTCATTCGTGGTTAATGTTAATTAGGTTTGCAAATTAGGTGAGGAAACCTGGAATAATCAAACGGCATTCGTGACTATAACTCACAGTGACAATCAATAAATAGGCGGGCGTGTGCTCTGAGCAACGATCGCAAAAGTTAAGCAACTATGCTCGAGTTTTCTCTGTGCTTTTTGGCATTGCATGTCGTTCTACACTCGATCACACCTAGAGCATCATACTGCCAGTATAAACTGAACTCTCTCCAAGCTCCACAATTTACAATCATTCTCTGGACTTGCCTAGCTGGGGCTCTCTGTGGTATAGTCATAGTCATATCATTTATTGCTCCATGTAGGTTCATATGTTTATACTTATACATAAGATCTGCTAGAATAGCATTCTTTAGATTCGACATTTTTAAATAAATACCTATGAGACAAAATCACAGAAATGGTTCGGGGGCTTATATGTACAAAGGATGTTGCACCTAGATTCAGAAATATTAGATCAGATTGTCTAGTTCTTTTTTTTTGCAAAGAGAACCTAAATCAAAAAGTATCGTTCGATGACACATTGGATTCATGATTAGAACTATTTAGAGCAAAACAACCTATAAATACTCAACGTCATATTCAGTGCGAATTTTCCTGCTAAAACGTGATAACGGTAACCCACTAATTAAGTTTATATTGCTGCCAATCAGTTGTTAAGTGTTTAACTAAAATAATTGCTACTTCTGATACGGAATCGGAAGCTTCGGAAAAATGATACGTCCATTTTTAAATTAATCATCATAATAGCATACGCCGACACGTAGTCGGGCGGACGGTAGTGCACATAAAACATATATATATATTCCGACATAATACGACCCACAATAATTTGTCAATATTATGACCCAAATTAGGTTTAAAATAAAACATACATACGTAAACAGCGCGTAAATATAAGATAATAAGACTTTAGTGAAATAATTAAACTTTTAACCACGTTCGTTAGTCCATCGTTGTCACGTTTTACATACATACACCTGTACTATGCAATTTGAACCTGCTCAGGAGCAAGGTTTTGAAGTGAGTTTTCCCAAAACATGTATGGTCTGAGGTCAAATCATGGTGTATCTGGATCTTGGTTCACCATTTGCTGACTACCGAAAATTACCCCTTTTACAGGCTAGGCAAGAACGATATCTCTGGCGATGCACGTGTTCATCGGCAGGTTCGAGGTTGTATAAAAACGAATCATATTTCCTAGTAATATGATTAGTAAACGTTTAGTTTTTTGTCAGTGACTGACTACTAGTACTAGTACCGGCTCGCCTTGCTAACCTTACCTCCGCGTGAAAAGGAATCTTGCGCGCACACCCACTTGCACTCTCATACCAGACCTCGCTTTTTGCTACGTGTAATTGAGCGGTGGCCTACCTAGCGGCTAACTGGCATACTTAACGCGATAAAAAAAAGATTAATTGTGTATTTTCGAAAAATTCAATCCCTGTTGATAAAAAAAAATCATTGAACACGACCATCGTAAGCAGGCTCCGCTACAGATTTTCAGAATGGCCGATGGAGTCATTCCATCACACATTGACCGTAACCCAGTGCTTTTATCGGGTACTCCGTCTACCAAACTTTTACATTTCGCTGTTAAAAATGAAATAGGTTTTCTAGATTTAGGGAGGCAAAAATCCGCCTGAACATTTTTTTTTATATGCAAAGAAAAGTCTTAAAAGGTTTTTCATTATTTATTGTCTGCTGTAATATCGTTATCTATCTTATACGTTTTTTCTAACCAGACTGTGTATAATTTATAAAAGTATTGTACTATGAACATGACAAGGTCGTATTTAACCGTGTCCTCCAAGGTAATTGCCGTGACGTTGACACCACACGTCAATATCACGTCAAGCCTTACGAAACATCTGTATTTGACACCTGAGAGCCAGTCGGGGGGCGGAACTTGTCGAGGAATGACATTAGACGGATTCTCATGGGTCCAAGTCAACTAATATAGGAGGCTAACCGCCTAATTCTGCACATTTTTTTACACATCACGTCTGTGGCAGGCAAGCCGCTTACTGTTCGGATGCGGACGTCCGGCCGGACAGTAAGCGGCTACCGCAGCATATTGACGCGTGCAACACCAGGGGCAGTCGCGCGTTGCCGACCCTGTAACAACCTTTTCAAACCCATCTTGAAGAACTCAACACTTTAGCTCATGGGAAAACCTTGCTCATTCGGCATTCCACAATTTAATCTTCATCAGATCTGAGGTGTATCATTTGATATAAAAACTTCTTAATATCTCAGTACAAATAAACATTAGCATTTAGGTTTATAAAGGAAAAACTAGTATAGCCACATTTTAAAAAATATTTTTTTTAAGCATCCTTTAAACCAACGCTATCCTGCAATACCTACATCAGTAGAAATCAAAAGCATAACCAATAACTAACATAAACGAAAGAACTTCCCAGCTTTGAGTGACTTTTTAAAGTTTTGACGTCGATCCGTATATTTGAACGTAAGAAATTATTCAACGTAGAGTCAATAAATAGCTAATAGTATAATTTATTTATTATTTTATATTTTTATGATCTTCGTTGTCGAACGCAGAAGTTTTTATTTTTCGATCAAGTGTATTAGGGTGCATTACTCTCATAGTGCACCTATGGAAGTAACGTACGCATATTAATTTGTAGGGTTTCTACATATTTTATGTATTAGAATTTCAAAAAACAAAATACCTCGATTTAGAATGACCGAGCCCAATATATCCCAACTCAAAATACCTTAAGATTAAAAATACTCTAACCTTACTATACAATACCAGAATTCGAATAGCAAATTTTCAATTAACCTTACATATGAATTCCAAAATATGTAATGCATAAAATATGTAATAACTACTAGATTTCTCGGTCTCAAAGCTGCGTAAAATGGTTGTATATTGTTTTATAGAAAATCGATCCATAGCATTTCGTTTCACATAAATTGTTTCCCATTATTAGAATTTCTTCAAATAATCAATATGGAGAATAGTTACTTTAAATTTTAATCATAGATTTACTAATAAAATGTATATCTCAGAATATTCATATCATGGAACAACAATCAAATATTATTATTGCTCATAATGTTCAGTTAATGTAGAACTTATTACCAAGATAAATATTCTACTGAGGTAGGATCTATTATTACATTGATAAGTACCTAATATCGAAACATTTTTTGTCACTAATGTGGTCACAGTTCTAACCTTTTTTTATCTTTATATTATCGTGTGGAAATCCTCATGGATACCTCGCCGCCCGGAGGAACGACGAGGTTATGTCGGACTTCTACCGACTAAACCCACACGGTACTCGACCTCAACACTTTAGCGGCGAGGCGGGGTCCCTAAAAAGTTTCGCAACGCCCCGCCGCCAGTGCTTCCTCGTATTGGGGCCCCCTCCAGCCGACCCCCCCCCCCCCCTTGAAGGGGGAGTCATGATTTGAATGGTTCTTGTGATGATTTTTACGATAAACATGATAATAAATGCTTAAAAATGATTTATCTCCACATAAACTTGTTTTTTTTTTCCCTAGAATATTTTGAACTTATAAAAAATCTGTTTTAGTAGGTTTCGTTATTAGTCAGGTTTTTATAGATGAAGTGTTCCGTCATAAGATGTTTTGAGCTTGACATATTCAACCGTAAGGTTATTTGAAATTTTTTTTTTTAATATTTGTATTTCTATATTACGGTATTCGGGTATTTCGAGTTCGCACATTTTAAATTAAGGCGAGCTTTTTGAGATTCTAATATGTACCCAATTTGTAACGATATATCAGTTATTCTGATGTGCTCAATACGCAGCGTTTTCAAACAAAAAGACATCAACGTCAAAAACCCTTGAATAAAACGCAAAACATCGTTGTCAAAAATCGCTGTCACTCTTCACGCACACTACAGCATCCCCAAGAGGTGCAGCCGCGTGGGTGTCGCAATGACCTTGGACCACGAATCAATACATCAAAGCTCTCGATCGCCCATTGTTTCTGGCCATTTGCTCAAACTGGGCGTTGGTTTACACCGACTCCGTGACGAAAGTTCTCAAACTAAGTTGTGAAAACTAACAGCTGCATAGTTTGAATATATTACCGATGTGCAAAATCTTAAATTAGCCAGCTTTCGCAAAGGACGTAAGCAAATATTGTAAAACTCTTTTTTCTATCTTAGATTTCTAAAACAAACTGTACGAATTTGGTACTTTCCGCCGGCAAAACAATTTTACCTTTCATCCAACTCTGAATGTACTTAAGCGCATCACTTATTAGGGTAGTATGTCTGAAAGATTTAGTGTAGGTAGGTACTTGCACGAATGCCATGTTACACGAAACAAATTACAAATATTGCAATAAACGTATGTACTTAGATGATCAATAAGATAGTGTGAGAAAATAACAAGAAACAAACTCTTGTTAATCAATAGTCAACAATAACTTGACTACAAAAGTGAAGTTGACTGCTGACCTCAATCTCTAAGAGCAAGATAAAACATAAATGTTTAGCCAATTAGTTGGTCAGAGTTTAGCGGCAAAGGCTTGTATCTTGTATTATTCGCATCGGCGTATCTTATCTGTCGATATCCAAACGAGACGCAACAACGGTAGGTACCGATCGATATGTTCGGGCACTGATAATAACAACAGGCAAATGGAGGCTGCAACTTTCTATTGTTTTCCCGGTTCCTTGCCGGGGGCCGTCACGTTATCAATAAATTTCACTCTACTGTGGCTCCATGCCAATTACTTAACACCTCAGAGTATCTAAGTACTCAATGGGCCAATAAATTTCCCTTCAATACGTTCAAAGCTCAAACAATGTTTTACAATCTATCCGTTAACGTGTCTGGTAGTCTGTCCGAGAATAATAAAGATTTTAAAAGGAAAAGTTTAAGTCTTTGTTTTTTGAAAGTAAAAAGCACAGGAAAAAGACGCGGTAATGCATCTTTGGAGAAAGGACAGCGAATGTCTTTAGAATTAATACATTCTATACATATCCGTCGATCAATATAAACTGTAGTGTCGTGATACACTACAACTATAATTATATCGATATACCGTGTGGCTTTTTGCGACAGCAACGGTCCTAACAATTATGCACGGTGTGAGTGAGCTCATTAACATTATTAGATCTACGAATCACTATTTACTTAATTCAAAAAGTATGTTTTGATTGAAAAACTTTGGATCCTTCTTAACCTTAAAGAAATATTCCAGCCAAAATCACAGGCTAGGACCCCTTTGATTCGATGTGTTTCATTGGCACATGGATGGCTTTAACAACTTATTTCTTTGACGACCGACTTGGTGTAATGGTTAAGAAGTTGGCTACTACACCAGAGGTCGCGGGTTCGATCCCCGCACAGAACAAACATTTGTGTGCATGAACATGTCTGTTTGTACTGGTCTGGGTGTCTCCTATGTATAATAAGTATGTATTTACAAAACAAAATGTATTTAAGTATGTTTATCCGTTGTCTAGTATCCCATAACACAAGCTTTAATTAGCTTAGTTTGGGGCTAGATGGCGCTGTGTGGAATAATGTCCAGGGATATTTATTTATTTATTTATTTATTTATTTCTAAACAAAAATATCCTAACAAATAAATTATACTTTTACTGTTGTATCTGGCATTAAAATTTTAAGGAGTGACAATTAAGGAAGACCCGTGTATGTGTGATGATCCTTTTAAGTTGCTATTATTATTTTATTTTCTATTTGTAATTTAGAGTCATAACGTTGATTTACTATTAGATGATTTTTGTTAAACATCAGTGGATTTTTTACTGATTGAGTGTTATTTATTTTAAGTAATCTTAAGGTAGAATATAATTGTTTGTTTCCTGAATAATTAAATAAATAAATAGGGCGCCGTAACGAGCGACTGCTTTCTCATAATAATAATAATCATCAGTATGTTAGTTTATCGATTGAAGGTCAGTTACTAAATCGATCCAGCGGATTCATAGTGAAAGAAACGACTAAAGGGATGAAAACGCAAGGATAAGCTAAGGATAGGACTTACTTAGTCCACATCCAGATATCGATATCGATTTAAAATCAACACCACACTGGCCCAGCCCATCGTCGGTGTGAAAATCGCGCGACGAATGCACAAGCGAAGCGAGTCCGAAGGCCGGTGAATGAAGGTCACACGCGACCATGGGCGACGCGGATGTGCCCAGCGGGATACAGCATTTACCTTCCAGAATATACTCATAGCCTTATTTTTTTGGGTTAGTGACAAAGCCATACTCTTTGATTAATATTACCTAAACGAGCTGTTGGCAGCTCTTTAATAATACAAAATATAATATAAACTAATTCTTAGAACGAATAATGTCCTTAAGTTACATTATTTGATCACCAAATTGAAATTTTAACGAGATATCAGTTCTTGCATTCAAAAAACTCAAGAATTACTTGTTAATACTTCGCCAGTGTTTAATCGTCAACAAAAGACAACAAGACGTCCTGTGTAATGTAACCCCTGAACGAAGTAACATTTTCATGACCCCAGTTTTATATTTAGCTAAAAGGTTGTCTTGGCTAAGCTGGCGTGTCTGGGAGCCTATACGTTCTGCTATAGCTATGGTCTAGGTGTTCAAGGGCTCGGCCGTCGCTCGAGGGGAGGTTTGCTAGCGTCACCATTCCTTTATGTACCTACTGCCTACTTACTTTGAGTACGTCTGCTAGGAAACAACTCTTGTACAGCTTTTGTAAAACTTAAACAAAAGTTACACAAAAGCTCTATAATTGCTTAGTTCGGGTTGTTCTGTGGTTCGGGTCTGATTTTAATTTTTTTATTTTGACTAACCGGTTAGTGCGATTATTAGTGTTCCTGCATACTGCACCGGAAATCGTTTCCTCTTCACGGCAAATATTTATTCCTAATGATGGTGTTTATTTTGAGATACGCTGTGAAGCTTTTCAAATGTTTAAATGTGTAAAATGGTTTTTTTTTTGATCGAAGCTAAGAATTCGTAATACGTCAAAAGAACTGAAAGTTTTTTTATTTACTGGTAAGTAAGAAAACTTTTAGCTTTTTTAAGTTCCGAGTTAGATTTAGGCGTTTGGCCTATACAGTAAATTTATATCTCAATACAGAATACTAACTCATACTCATTGGTAGGTAACAAGCACTGACCTAAGTGCTCTGGCACTGGTAGGTAGTTACTACTCTTAATCAGTCAATAAACTCATGAACGATTTCCTTAGTTTTTAATGATTATTATAACTGCACGATGCAGTGTTAATTTCGTGACTGACGTATTCAATTCTACGATTTGGCTTGCACGAGAGATGCTACTGTTACAATAATAATTCTTAGAACGAATAATGTCCTTAAGTTACATTATTTGATCACCAAATTGAAATTTTAACGAGATATCAGTTCTTGCATTCAAAAAACTCAAGAATTACTTGTTAATACTTCGCCAGTGTTTAATCGTCAACAAAAGACAACAAGACGTCCTGTGTAATGTAACCCCTGAACGAAGTAACATTTTCATGACCCCAGTTTTATATTTAGCTAAAAGGTTGTCTTGGCTAAGCTGGCGTGTCTGGGAGCCTATACGTTCTGCTATAGCTATGGTCTAGGTGTTCAAGGGCTCGGCCGTCGCTCGAGGGGTGGTTTGCTAGCGTCACCATTCCTTTATGTACCTACTGCCTACTTACTTTGAGTACGTCTGCTAGGAAACAACTCTTGTACAGCTTTTGTAAAACTTAAACAAAAGTTACACAAAAGCTCTATAATTGCTTAGTTCGGGTTGTTCTGTGGTTCGGGTCTGATTTTAATTTTTTTATTTTGACTAACCGGTTAGTGCGATTATTAGTGTTCCTGCATACTGCACCGGAAATCGTTTCCTCTTCACGGCAAATATTTATTCCTAATGATGGTGTTTATTTTGAGATACGCTGTGAAGCTTTTCAAATGTTTAAATGTGTAAAATGGTTTTTTTTTTGATCGAAGCTAAGAATTCGTAATACGTCAAAAGAACTGAAAGTTTTTTTATTTACTGGTAAGTAAGAAAACTTTTAGCTTTTTTAAGTTCCGAGTTAGATTTAGGCGTTTGGCCTATACAGTAAATTTATATCTCAATACAGAATACTAACTCATACTCATTGGTAGGTAACAAGCACTGACCTAAGTGCTCTGGCACTGGTAGGTAGTTACTACTCTTAATCAGTCAATAAACTCATGAACGATTTCCTTAGTTTTTAATGATTATTATAACTGCACGATGCAGTGTTAATTTCGTGACTGACGTATTCAATTCTACGATTTGGCTTGCACGAGAGATGCTACTGTTACAATCATTAATCTTATAAAAGAAACAGACTTTCCTTTCTAACAATAGCTTAAATTCGATGTTACAATGCATTTGAATTGTCAATCAAGAAGTATCGGAAGTTATGCAAAGAGATTGCACAATCATCTCTGTCGAATTAATTGGTATAATCCGAACAACAAAAGCAAAGCCTTAGTTAGAGTAATAGCAATGGTTCAGTGTTATCGATCGCTTCTATCTTATCTGGAAAGCTGATTGTATACGACTGGTTTCTGATATGCTTGAATAATGTGTAGGGGGTCTATCCTGCATAGGTGGTCCAATCCTGCATGGTTGGTAAGTGTAGTTCGCGTCAAACATCTGGGCCGGTCTGAATACGAGACAAGTCCGGCATTCCTATTTTTTCCTACCATACCATTACGACTTTATCCCGAACGGGGTAGTCAGAGGCAAGTGACTGTTGCCGTCATGGTGAACGGAACACTAAGAAGTAAGAAGCCCACTTTTCACCAATGGTATTAGAACCCAACGTGGTAAGTGGTGAGCCTCCCGCCGCTATCCGGGTTGATTTGGTTTTTTATCGATGTTTTCCATCACCGGAGAGTGAGTCGGAAATTGAACAATGAACACAAAGATTTTGGTTCTGGCCAGATATAAACTCGGGACCAGACGATCCGCGATCCGAGTTGGAGTGCTTATATAAGTATAACCACTAGGCCGCCAAGCCTAAATTACGCTTAAATATGCGATGAGGCCACTTCAGAGGGGAATAAAAGTCTGACGCAAACTATACTAAAGTCTAAAAGTATCACAATGAAAGATAGTTGAGCTTTGAAAGTTAACTATTAGAAAATTAACATTACTTTTTTTAACACTTTCACCCATTTTCCTATGTTGATTCTTCCTTCACAACTATTCTTCATGTAACAAACATTTTTGTAGCGTAAATCATTTGTGTACTGTGTCTGGGTGTTAAGCACCTTAGTTACTTTTATCAAAGTTCGACAGCTATAACTATGCTATGGTACAACCAACCCACTTAATTTGGAGTCTGTTATTAATGTGTCAAGAAAACCCGAGATTATTTCCGCGTTTGTTTAATCGATCAACATTCTGTGCATCATTTGCCATTCAAACAAAATAATAATTAGAGTGCAGAGATAAGGGGAAGTATATTTGTTCGAGTAACCAAAAGTCATAACACCCCGTCGTATACGATACGGGCTAGAATTGTTAGGATGTCAGTGCGTGCGCGCTTCCTGCCGCTACAAAAACACGCACGCGACTGTCGACCAAGTGCGGCCCCTTGCGTGAATCACGCGCAACGTAGTAGGGTTGAGCCGACCAACCATTTCTTCTTACAAATTTTAATCACTGTCGGGTTTTTGAAACGACACAAATTTAATGGTAGCTGGTGTTTAAAATTATGAAAAAAAAAATGGCGGCTTGTGGCTATGCAAAATTTCATACAAAAATGTTCAAACCCCTTTTAAACAATTTAAACACTACCTACCATCAAATTTATTTCATTCTAAAAACCCGAGAGTGCTTAAATTTTTGTAAAAAGAAATAGTTTGTCGACTCAATCCTTGCTACTCGTTTTTTTATCTATGCAAAAAAACTTATCCGATTTTCAGGTGCTTCGATCTCTCCTACGAATTAGGTACATCGTTGCAAATGTTGCAATCAAGTTATCGTAACAGTCAATGAATATTGGCTTCGCTTGCCGAAAGCGGGTCGGTGATCGATCACAAACACGAGCCATGTTCCGTTTTACGAGACAACCCTACGAGTATGCGTATGCGACTAAGCGCGGATTCATCCGTGCGTAATAATGTCGCTTTAGTTTCGTTGTAGCTTCGGAATCGCACACGTATTGATTTAATTTTAAACGCAAGCTTACTCTTCGCTGTTTCCGTAAAAAGGAAATGACGAATTAGAAAGATTACCGGATGAATGAAGATCATCCTCAAAAATAAAAGTCAATTTCACCTACACTATGACAAACTTCCCCATACCTTTCGTGTTTCATAAATACGATTGTGTTGCTACATAAGGATCAAGTATCAAATGTATAAGCACGTGCGCTACGATAGCAGCACGGGCTTCCTGCAAGGTTCTTTGATATAGCACGTTCGTAACGTAATTAGTTCAAACTCACGTATTCTGAGAAGCGTTGACTAGATTTGTTGACCGTCTAAGTACAAACGTTTATGGCAGGGATTAGAAGAAACCAGAAGGTTAGTCTGCGACGCAACTAGTCATCATGGTGAAATAAATGACAGAATACAGCCAAAATATTCAAAAGTTTATGGAACAAGTAAATCCTAATTCATTTGAATATGACACCGTTTTTCAAAATTAAAATATTGTACTAGATCATGCTTTCAATAGGAAAGCTTGATGGCATGTGCTCATATAACTTATACCTAAGTATATATTTAAAATTCTTGGATTTAATTGACTATGAACTTATTATTATTGACTGGCCTGTTGGCGCAATGGCAGCGATCCTGCCTTTAGCGCCGGAGGTCGTGGGTTCGATCACCACCCATGACAAATATTTGTGTGACGAACATTTATATTTGTTGTGTGTCTGGGTGTTATTATCTATTTAAGTATGTATTTAGGAATATTTAAGTATGTTTATCAGTCTCTGACGCCCATATTACAAGCTCTGCTTAGTTTGGGGTCAGATGATCTTGGTGTGAATTGTCCCAGATATTTATTTATTTATTTATTAATTTAAGAGAATCAAGGAACCTCAGCGAACAAACAAAATAATTATGAAGGAAAGGGCAAGTGGCATAAAATAATTTGGAAGCCCCGTTATCGTAAAATTGCTGCTATTATAAAAGGTACATGAATATGAACTTTTTATCCATTCACGCCTGCACTATCGCTTCTCCTAGCTTCGCGTTCAACTACCTGTAATCAGATTAGACAACGTTGCACTCTGGTCGCTTCTGATATTCTATGGCATTTACGAGGCGATGAGTCTGTGGCTAAAATTAATCATCCTTAAGAACTCCAAGCGGATGGCGCCATTTCAACGCATTTGTTTTACAATCTTAGTGAGTTAGGTAAATCTGCGCCTTATCAAACACGAAGAGTGCGTGAAGCACAAAAAATGTTTGCTGAAATTACAGCAACCAATTACCATTACCAAGCCTACTGACTGAGTCACTGCATGATGATTCATGCAGTAAGGACCACATTCTTCAATGAAAACAAACTCAGTCTTCACAATATATATGAAAGCAGAACCAATCAGTTTATTATTTTTTTATACTTTGTGAAAAACGTCAAATGAAATGCAAAGTTTGGCTTGACTGCAGCTTACAGCTTGATGTCATTTTATAAATACATTCAATATGAATAATCTTAGTAAAAACTAAAAACTTTAACTAATCTTAGTAAAACTGCTGTATAATCTAATAAATATTTAACTAAGGAACATCTCAGAGATAACCTAGTTAAATAACATGCCGTGGGGATTACTGATTATCGTATCGGAACCCGGCAGCTGTATAGTAATCGGGACGCGAGCTGCATTGAGAATCGCTTGCTGCTAGCCGACTAAAACAAGTTAGCAACACAAAGTCAATAATATTGATAAATAAGGTTATGGGACTGCCTGAACAAAGTGCGTCCTTAATCGAAATAATAATGATGGTGTCAACGAACTAACCATTTTAATAAAATCATGCTACGAAGGAAACGGAACCGGATAGGCCAACGACGTGAGCATAAACTTAACTACCGAAAAGCAATGCACATCGGATGCCCAAATAATTATTTGCATGATGAAATTCAGACCGTAACGTGATAAATAACTAAAGCAATAACACTCGGAAAAAGGGAAGACTAGTACTTAAGTATACATCTTATCAGATTTTTATTCGTCTTCCCTCCATATAAAAAAATATGAAACTATATTGTATTATACGCTTGTTCGCTTAGTTTTTCTAAGCTACGCAGTAATATTGATCTCCTTGAGTCTAGAGAATTTCCGCCAAGTGAGCCAGATGAAAATAACGTTTATTGTTTTGTTTTTTAAGTAACAAACAATCATTTCAGTTCGTGAGAATATAGGCCGAATTTAGACCATCGACTACCTACAGTATTTGCCTATAGAATAAGCAATGAAGGTATGAATACACGTAGTAATGTACTCAAGCCCGCAGAGCTAGAAACAAGATAATAGACTACACAACGAAGGCAAATTGATCCGTCTGTCTGACGTGTGAAACGAGACACTACATTGCATGTTGTGAGTATTCAGTGTATCACATTCCCTTCCTTCTGAGACATACATGCATCAGCTTCCTAAGGTTTCCAGCACCTTGTGAAAAGTAACAGGTAATCTGCTACCACTTACACATTTCCAACATAGGTAGTCAAAAACTATTCGGGCTTAAAGCAGGTAATTTTTACTATAAAATCCAGGAATCTTTGCATCTGAAATAGTTGAAATTATACGCACATACGAAGAAATATATTCCAGTAAATACCCTACCCAAGATTCAATTGAAAACCTAAGTAGCAAATTAATAGTCGATACGACGTTTGAATGCACAATGTCTTTGTTGATGATATTTATTTGAAAACAAACCTCACCAGGTATTTACGTTGGCTCATGGATGCATAAAAAACGTTAATGTATTCATTAAAAGTCTTTCAAAACAAATGAATGATGCAAGCAATGAATGTATGATTCAAGAGTAGATCAGTACAAGACTAGGAAGTACAGACAATTTTGCTGCGGTAGCAAGAGTAAAAGAAATTATCATGTATCAACAACTGCCGAATAAGCCGAATTCCTAGATTTCAAACAACAAGTCCCGATTCGGCCACACTGTGCAGTTCTAAATATAGCCCAGCCTTTAAACATCTGAGGGGAATTTCGAGGTTCAAAGACCTCGCGAACCGGCTCGTGCCGCGATAAAGAATTCTGTTTTTATGGGGAACCCGATCGAAGTGACGGTCGGTGAAGTTCAGGGGCAGATAATGCTAGGACCTTCAAGCGTCATTGGGCTAACCGCAATTTAAATCTACTACTCGTTAGAGAGATTAAGCTCAGCTTTCTTTTGACTTACTCGCTGTAGAACCTACGTAATAATCACTTGTGCCTTGAAGATTAAAATGAACAAAATGTCTGTATTTTTATATTCTAATTTTAGCTCAAACTGAGAACCTTATTGGACGGGCCTTATAAATGGTGATTACTAGCAGAAATTCTTATGTAAGGACTTCTGGTGTTGGCTGGCATTGATCCAAAGCTATAAATGTCCAAAGAAAAGAAAACCTCAAGATGCAAGATCCTTTTATAGCCAAGTGACGTCGCACGTTTGCCTAGCGATAATTTGCACCATACAATGCAAATACCTACCTACCTGAAGTTTAGTATCTCTTTTTTTGTCTTTCTTTATTCTGGAACTTTTTAGAAGTCTTCGTAGGTATAATAAATGCACCCGATCTTGATAGGAAAAGAAATCTTAGAGCTTTAAATTACGCTTTGCTCAGAAGATAAAAGCGTATAGTATCAAATAGCATTCTAGTCATGTCAGCAATTTGTTTGGATTATGTTTTGTACCTGCGTTTGCCGCCCAAAATGACAAATTAACGACAATTACGTAAGTACGCAGGTACAGACTAACGTTTGCCGCGTAAAAATGACAAATTAACGACTGTAATGTAGTTCACTGTCAATTAGCTTTAATCAAGTGGGTCATGTGCGTATTGCTCGTCACCATAATGCATTTTACGACGCGTAGTTTATTAGGTGTACGAAGGTAAGACTCCTGTTTTTACAACATGATAGCTCCTGACTGCCAGCTTATTATCAAGAGTGAGAGATAGAGCTTGGTAGACTAACAAACATGAAATCGACGTTCAAATAATTTAAGAAACCAACCACCGAACTAATTTTGTCAACCTTTTTTCTTAATTTTATTTTTAACATGAGTCTTATTATAAGCATCATTCAATGCAGTAGGTAATTCATTTATCTGTTTAAAACTCTAAATTACACGAGGTCTAAGGTTCAGCTAATTCTTCTGTTAATACCTACCTAGTTTATTTCCACATCCATGTTTACTGTATTGCTATTGCCAAGTTCGTTACGTTGTTAAGGGCACTGGTAGGAATGATACGAGTAGATCACCTTCTATGACCAATTGGAATACGAATCGAAAAAGATGTCCAAGAATTACAATTTTCAAAGCCATTACAAGTTTCGGCGTTGTGCACTTATGTTTTAATTCTTTTTTAATAAGGACCCGAAATACATAGTTGATTCTCGAAGAAGTTTGTAACAGTTAAAATGTGTCACAAATGATCAATGTAGATTACCTAGTAGCGACGCTTGCCGTGCAAATGTTTATTATTGCTAATAGTCGCGGATTACGAAGAAACCTTGGCAACAGTGAAAATTTTAATTTCCAGGTCGGCATGGCAGATATGATGAGCCGACAAAATTTATTCGACGTGGTTTATTGTATTTACGAAACTGCGCGTCACTGTAGTCGCAGTCTAGCCTACTCGTAGGTATGTAGAGTTCAGAGTGGAGGATTCCAGGATGAGTGAGTTAGGGTAGTTACTTAGTATTCTGAAAAATTATCCAAAAACCGTCAAAAGGTAAAGTCAAATACCTACCTACCTTGGTATAAACTCTATCCGTAAAAATACGCAACAGCGACCAACACTTCCTGCAACTGCGTTTTCAATCGGGGTAGGTCACAGCACAGCACAGCAGTCTACCACCAAAACTGTAAGGTAGGTAGTTAAATTCGTAGTTGTTTACCTTGCGATTTACGAATGAATGGTCCATTGAAATAAGTTTAATCATGCTCTTTATTATTGTTTTGTACATACCTTACGGAAACAATCGGGTTGTACGGGGCGCCGGTATTCCAATATATAAACACACACCAAGGTAGCACCGCACTGGTATTCACGTAAGCACTTCAATAGCGACGAGTTTTAATTAACTATTTTGGGATATATTTTAGGGAACAGCTGGCGTTGGTTATTTTTCCGCGGGGCTGTCAAACGTGTCCTTGACGGACGCGATGCGCCATGTTGTTTTGAGGACGGGCGCGTGGCGACTGCGCGCTGCGCCCCTTGCGCGCGCATGCGTGGTGCGTCACCCCTGTACCGCCCGCGCTTTGGCTTTGCTCTCCTTGTTCCCGAATCCCGGTTGATCCCTGCACCTCGCAATAACTCATGATTATTATTTTTGTGCGAATTTGGGAAGGGGGCCCTAGACGCCTGCTGACAGCAGGTCTGGGGTGAAGGGTCTCTTATGTAGCGGCGACCCAAGTTATTAGATTGCTTCTATCTTCTACCTACCATCGATCCAAAACGTTTATTTCAACTGCATTGGTCTTAAAATACTTATTCTAAACTAACTGTTATTTAAACTTTGACTACCTACCCTACTTACCTATTTGGATTATGTTAGGTTAGGCCTTTTTAGCCATAATAAGAAATGATCAAGTGGCACTGCTTAAATCGTCTTTGGTGACAGACGTAAATGATGAATTGGATAACAGATATAAAATTATAATTTCAAAAGATAAATCATGCGTGAAATGTAAATGGACGCAGAAAAAAGTTCATCCAAAGACGTTACAGATTTGATTATTCCGTTTTAAAATCAAGATAGGTAAGCTTATAAGAATCACGCTTGCCTCCGCAACACGTGCTCGGCCGGTTTTAAGGGTTCCGCATGCCTAGGGATATTATTGCAAGCTGCAAACGTAAGTACCATAATTAAACCACCCTAACTGCTCAAAATGTTTTTTACTAAATTGAGGTAGACTTGTATGACCAGTTACTTGAACATTATTGTATTTTATACACTACAGCAAGTAGGTAAGCAGAATATGTACCTACGTATAATAAACTGTATGAATCAGAAAAGTTCAACTTTAAATACTGCCATAGTAAAACTGCACATTCGATCCAAATATTATTAGTAGGTATACGTAGATGTAGAGATGGTTATTCATCATTATCAAAACGATAAATTAAATGTTTTGTCTTTAACTTATCATTATCATATTCATACTTATAGTAAGTAAGTAAGTAATTAGCCTATATACTGTGCTATTGCTGGGCAAAGACCTCCATCATTGAAATCAAATCATCGCTACAATGGATGGGTATTGGCTTAATCACCACGCTTGCCAAATGCGGGTTGGTGATCACAAACCCGGGCTATGTTCCGTAAAACACACTTTGCCCGACCTGGGAATTGAACCCTCCGGGACCCCCCTCCCTCCATTGGGACCTCCGGGTTTTTGGGCCGAGCTCTGGAACCACTCGGCCACTCAGGCGTTCCTGCTTATATCATAGATTTATTCATATGGAATAATCATAGTAATTTTTTGGCACCGTATGCTTCGGGGGAAATTACAGACATAATGTATAAAAGGAAATATTTTGATGATGTTAGGCATCAGCAATAGCTGCTCCTAATAATAATGCGACAAAACCTACAATACGAGCCAACAGTGCTTGCATATCGTTCAACTACATACGGAACCTCTATTGTTTCCTTGACGACTAGCTTTTTGAAGCACCCATTGTTTTCTCTGAGGTGGGCCGACTGAAGGGACGCGGACGCTAAGCGCAGTCTGGTGCATTCAGTAGTATCGCCTACACGTCACCCGCCTACACACAATACGGCCGTAAAACGACCAATGGTGTGTATTGGGTGGCACTATACGGAAATAAACCTTAGCATAACGGCATAGAGTTAAAAGAAAATGTGATTTGCAAGATTGACCGATTATCACATTCATGTTCAGCGGCTCCGAAGCAGGGTGGCTTGTTTAGTTGCTTTGTTAAGATTATGGGGATGTATTTGCACAGTACAAAAGATGCAAATCATGTTTAATCTATTACCGTTCGTTCATACATGAACATGACGTATGAATAGTTAAATCTATTAAAATCAGAAGTTTTTTACAATCGAAATTGGTAAATAAACCAGCCGGCCAGCTCGTCGTCAAATACTGGACAATAATTATAATTTTTAAGCAGTATTATACCTACCATCTAAGGAGTCTGGAGCTGTAATGTAAGTTAACGTCGCACGGTGGATCCAGTAGTATGGAGTGTTGACCAATATTATCTAGCATTTTTTTTAACTCAAATTATTTTATTTGTTGACGTGTTTCATGGCAATATAACTCCATTACATCGAAACGGTTTACTTAAAAAGACATTCAATTCATCATTCAAGTGCGCTGTAGCACGGTTTTTCGCCTTTTTTTATTATTATCATGGATAAATCCTCTTGGATACCTCGCCGCCCGGGGTAACGACGAGGTTATGTCGGACCTCTACCGACTAAAACCCCACGGTACTCAACCTCAACACTTCAGCGGCGAGGCTGGGTCCCGAGAAGTTTCGCAAGCCTCGCGCCAGTACTTCCCCGTATTGGGGACCCCCAAGCCAGCCAACCCCGCAATGAAGGAGGAAAGTTTCTCGCGTTGACGTTGAAGAAAAGATCTTTTCTAACATGGCTCGGGTCTGGGTGTGCTGGGAAGACGCCCCTGGCTTAATTCCTTGTCTGGTACCTCGTAACACAGGGGTTATTTTTCCTTACTTCGAGACCATGACAAGTGGTGTGTTGTCTGGCGCATATTTATTTTTATTTAATATTGCTTTACAAATAAGTACCATAAATAAAATAAATTTCAAATTATACGTTATTTTTGTCTTTACCTGGTCTACGTTCGCCTATCTCGCTAAAATCATTTCCAAAACCTTGAGCATGATATGTCTAAGTTCGAAGATATTAGAAACAAATTAAAAATTCCAGTGAGGCTTTGTTTCTCCCCTCCTAAGCTTCTTCACTCAACCGTAGGAATTTAAAATTAGTGAAATTTCAGTTAAAACTTGTAGTTAAATTATCCAAAATACAACATCATCAACAGTAACAGCCTTTAGAAGCCCTCTGCTGAACATAGGCCTCCCCCATAAAACGCCTCACGGAGCAGCTTTGACCAATTGGCATCTAGCAGCTTCTTGCGACTTGCACCAGGTGATCGGTCTACTGGGTGGGTGGGCGTCTGCGTCTCAGGCCGAGATCTATAGAGCGCGCTTTGGTTAAAAACTTAGACTAAGTTTAGACTTTGAACAGCTGTATCTATCTATATCACTTACTTCTTATTGATATTTAACCATTTTGGTCTTAGTTAAACAGGTATTCGTTTAGTAAAAATTATAACAATACTCAATAAGTAAGATAATAATTTAATGTGATAAGTCTGTGCTTAGCTACAGAACGACTAATAGATCTCGGCCTCAGGGTCAGAGTTCAAAGTATCAAAGTATTTATTTAAAAACCAAGTAGGTATTACATTGCTGGAAAGATTTTCAGTACCAAGTGATCTTACATATTTTTTTTTTGCCATGAAATTAATTATCTTATAGGGTTGAATTAATATGAATAAATAGGTACCTACTACATACTTACTTCCACCATAATCCATCACTCCACTCATGATTTTTCCTAAGAACCCCATGTACTTACTTACTTTTAAAGAAACAAAGTTATTTTTCTTGATATGGCTCGCACGGCTTGTGAATAAGAAAGGTTGATGATAATCATCATAATGTATGTACACATCCATCAACTAAAATTGGGTCCCAAAAAATGCTCAAGTGACTATAGAAGTGTGTATAGATATCAAATTTATGTCCCTCAATATAAGATAGCTTATTTTTGTTATTAATTTTAGTTTTTTTTTATTAAAGGACTAGACAGTCATTTGATCGCAATCGCACCTGATGGTAAGTGACGATGCGATCTATGATGGTACATGTCTGCCTAGTAAATGCCTATTCACTCTTGTCTTGAAGAGACCCAGATTGTATTGGTTCGGAAACACATGCGCGGGCAGCGAGTTCCACTTCTTTGCTGTTCGCATTATGAAGGAGTCCGCAAAACGTTTTGTGCGAATGGCTGGAATATCCACAACGTGCGGGTGGAAGGCTTATGTGCGTCTTGTGCTCCGATGGTGAAAAGGAGATGGCGGAACCAACTCGTGCAGTTCGCTCGCACACTCCCTGAAATAAAGCCTGTAAAACACCGACAGGCTAGCAACGCTGCGCCGGTGTTCTAGATCCCGCAGCCCGGCACAGAGAGCCGTAAATGGAGCCGGATCATTAATGAGCCTCGCGGAGCGTGACTCCACCGGGTCCAGAGCAGCAAGCTGGAATTTAGCGGATCCACCCCAGAAGAGAGTTATATTTATTACAGTCATTATTATTTTTGCAGTTTGCGGCAATTTAAATATGAATTTAGCAAAAATTACTTGGAATAGATTCGATGTTACCTTTTTGACAGATTAAAATCGAAAGAAACTGGCGTTCATAGTTTTACATGAGAATTTTAAAGAGGTAAACTGGGGACGGCAAGGGAAATGAAATTGTGTGTACAAATAAAGACAACTTTAATTTAAGTAGATTTCTTTTTATTCTTTGTTTTCATAAACATACGTATGAAATATAACTAAAAATTGGGCTAGAGCATGGATATCGTTGTGGTGGCCGCAACTCAGATATCAAGCTATAGTAATAAAGGTTATAGTCCTAATATAGGAGCTGGTTGCAGGCTTAGCTTGAAAGGCATTTTGTAAGCAAGCAAAACACTGCACAGGCTACGTTTTCACGTGAAACCTGAAAAAATAAAATAAACTTTAAATCTTTCACAAATGATCTTTCTTTCTTCATCAGATGCCTAATTAAAAATCATAATCATAATAATCATAATCATTTATTTATGTATATCATATCTAGATTAAATAATTCTTGATAATAATTATTGTTATTGAATGATCGATCACTCCAATATGAAAAAAAAACATTCAACTCAAAACTTAAGTCACATTTTTAGCAGTTTTTAAGATCATGATGATGTGTTGGTTGACCAATGAACGCCACGCCATTGAAACTTCAGGAGTTGAAATTATTAGATCAAAAATTACTTACCTACTGGCACAGAATAAAATAAATAACAGAAGACGCACTTTCGACACAATTGCACTACAATATCAACCTTCGATGCGCGCCAATACGGTCCAAAACAACTCTGCAACTGTACTCGTACCTAAATCTTTGAACGGCCGGGACAATCGAAAGTAAATCTTATATCTGAGGCGCTACGAGCGCTAGCCGCTCGCTTTCACGAACGACCGTGACGTAACCCGGCTGCGTGTCGCTCATAGGGTTGCAAATACTGGAATATGAAGTGCTTGCGTGTGCCACGGAGGTCCCTATAAATACTATAAAACGCTTTTTCGTGGTTTGTTTGGTAATCACTACATAGTATAAAACAATGTCGCTTTCAGCCTGTCTGTCCCTATGTATGCTTGGATCTTCAAAACTACGCAACTAATTTTGATGCGGGTTTTTTAATAGATAAGTGTGATTCAAGAATAAGGTTTATATGTATTTAACATTTAATAATATGGTAGAGAAACACTGATAATTTTAGAGGTTTCTAATGTGATGTCGTAAATAAACACATTTTTTTCGCTTTCAGGATTCTTGGGAAGTCTGTTATAGGTTAAATCCTTATCTTTAAATTTTGAGTTACTGCATCCGAATGCAGTTTATTAATGCCTTTGTCTCACTATCCTGTGAACTTTTAGCTTGCGAAAATAAACTGATGCCGCGTCGATCGCGTCCTGCGTACTGCGTGCGTGAGTGACACTCGACTAAATTGTCCGCACGGGCGGACCGAACGCGTAGGTGATTATGTAAACCGAATTACGTAGTGGCACAGGCCTGCTTCTGGTGTGGGTGAAAACCATAATGATATGATATGAGTTTAAATTCAACTGCTTTCATGCGAACCCCATGACATGTGAGCAGATATTCGAGTGACATGCAGGCAGATGCATTTGTGTACCTACTCCGTCCAACAATTAATCGTCCAATATTTTTGACAGCTCTGACTGTTTCGATTTCTGAAAATAATCACTACGAATAATAATGGACATGAGTGTTACTTGGTGTAATTGTGGTTAAAATCCCAGGAATCACTACGAAATAAAAGAAGAAGAAGGACTTTAGAGCATTTCTTTTTAAAAATTGTAAATGGCTTATAGCATGTACTCACGTCCTAGGCTCTATGTCGATTTCTGAACGGTATGGTAGATACGACGGAAACGGAATGCTGAACTATGCTAAACTACATTATCATTCTTCACAACTATTATCTTGAATTTTTTTTTCGGGGAGTTCTTAATTAATTTTTAATAAATACATACAATAGTTAAAATTAAAAAAAAAGTGTGGCGAACTTGTGACACAATGTATATTGAGGGCCCACTCATAGGCTATTATTATTCTCCTTTCCTATAAAAAAGGTTTTATACACTTTTTCACTGGGAATGGGGAACAACATTCAACGACATATTGAAGCAGACAAGTTGGAGAGGATGTCGACTTGGTCAACGGGTTCGTTATGAAACCAGGTCGTAGAAAGGTGGAGACTAAATGGTTTCCAGTGCGACAACTTCAACAGCTTCCATTTGCAAAGACGATTCTCCTTCACCACAGCTTCTCCGGATGCGACTCCACCACCACCCCTACGATTTACGGAAAAAGCAAGTGGGAATTGCTAAGCTGTTCAAGGCTAAACCGGAATTGACCCAAAAAATCTCAGACATTTGGGGTACGATGCGGCTGCCGGAAAGCAGGCATCGCGCTGCTCCCAGTGTCTGCGTAGTGTAGTATTCTCCAGCTCATGCACTAACGGGGGCTCCGTCATCGAAAACATGGGGTAACCACGTATTAAATTATTTTTGTTTTTTTATATTCAAAGATAATATTTGTGCAGCCTCATGATATGAAAGGCTTAAATATAAAATTTCAGACTCTGCATACCTAGTGTTGCTGGCTATCTGGTCTAAACCAGTGTTTCTTCTTGTCGGTGATTGTAAAATTGCAGTGAAATTGTAGTTGTGTAAAATAGCTATGAGCTCCTTAGATGAGGAGTTTAGTTTAGTTTAGTTTTAATGTTCCAGTCTCCACATAACACAATCTTTTTCCTAGTAAATTTTGAAGTTAAAAATGTAAAAGTTGTTCTAGTTTTCGTTGGAAATTACTAATATGGGACAAAGTTTGGTTAGAAATTCTATAAGTTGTTACAATGAGTAAATTCAGACCGATAATTTCTATCCCACAGCATTCAAAATTAGTTTTATTGGCTAATTTTAGAGGGAGTATAAGGGTTTAACTTCCATAGACTTTTTTACCAGGATACAGGTACCACCTTTACTTTTTTCGCGGCAAAAAGCGGCAACTAATTTAAAACTAGTGAGTTTTATGTTACTTTCTGAACCTTGTTTTACATTTGTTTCAGAAAAACACAAAATATCTACATCCTTTTCCTTTTTTTTAAAATCGTTAAGTGCCAAATGTATTAGCACACTTATATCAGCTTTACTACAGATACCAGCAATGTTTTGGTGTAGAATACGTATTTTATTTTGATCTTTATTTATGTTTTTACAAAAAGAGTTTAAAGTTGAACTATCAATTAATATTTTCTCTTCATTTATTGTTTTACATGATGAGTCTAAAAGTAAATTACTATTTAATACATTTGTTTTATGAACGAAAAAACATGTCTTGGTTCTCTGCATTTGTTAAAGAGTCGTAAATATTATAACTTTCGCTTATTTCTTTTACTAAATTCGCGATGTCGTTAAAAATAGTCATTAATTACTGCTTGTTTATTTATGCAGCCATTTACCCTTTGAAACATTTCATATGAATATTTTCATTTGTATCTAATAAATACGCGTATTCGTTTTTTAAATTATCTAAATATAACAGTTCATTAAATGTTTCTATTCTGTGGTTGTAAATATTCACAAAATTGCCTAGTTTAAAGTTAGGGACACAGATTATTATCTTGGTGTGCTGAACTTCCATAAGTTGGTTCTTAATAAAATCTACCATTTCCGAGTAATTACTAGAAAATATAAAATCATTTTCTCCTATGAATATTAAACAATAGTCCGTAAGTGTAAAGTTAGCGAGTTTAGTTTGTAGTCCACTAAAATGTTGTTTTATTCCGCCACCAGGTGTCGCATAGTGGCAAGATAACTCCGACTGGGGTAAAATGCGATCAGCTAGGTTTAATATTTTATATTTGTAGCCATTGCTCATTAAACAAATTTTTGGCAAAATTGATTTTACTAAATAATAACATAACAACGTTTTTGTGCGCTCCGCGTGAAATTAATCAAATCAGTGGTAAAAAGTTGAGATGTAGTGAAGATCTGTTAAAAAATCATTAGGAAATAACTCAAGGAACCTTTTTGTGAAAACTGTTTGAAGGAATTCAGTGTGGTTACGAAGATATAAGCAAAAATGTTCTCATAACGCTTAAAACCATGACCTGCCCTAACCCGCGCCCGGCCCGCTGCTGTTGAAATTCACGGATTTGTGCCTAACCGAGATAGCAATACGGCCTATAACGGCGTGTTTAACACCTGTCGCAAGTCAGTTACTATTAAATAATACGTTCTTTCGTTCCTACCTATGCAAAATGGAAAATAAAAACGAATGCGCGGCTTGTCTCAATGAGATTAAAGATAGGAGGTTCTTAGTATGCATAAAATGTACTAAATACTTCGATTTGGAATGTGTAAACATCAGGTATGTAAAGAGATTTTATAATACCATGACGGCCGAACATAAAAAAAACTTGGAATGTCCTGTATGTAAGTCGAGCGTGCCAAAACACGACAACACCAACACTCCGATACGTCACCAACCCTCATCTCCTGATGATTCTGTAGACTTCTGTGTTAGTTTACAAACCCTGTACCACGAAGATAACGTGACTTTGAGGAGAAAGATGACCCAAATAGCCGACCAAGACGATTCACTGTCTATCGAGAGTACACCACCGACAGAAGACACTTTATTTTCTCCAAAAATATGTTAAGAAACGGATAGTGAAAATGTACTTATAGAAATACGTAAGACAAATAAGCAGATAACGATACAAAATCAAAGGCAAGAAAGTATTAAAAATGATTTCACAAACACTTAAAGAACTGTTGGAATGTGTAAATAATATAAATATTCGATACATTATATTAGAAACAGAATTAAAAGGTTTACGTAGCACAGTAGATAAAAACTCTTCTCAAATTGACGAACTAAAAATAGAAAATAGTAACCTTCGACGAGAATTAATCAATAAAACAATTGTTACCATAGAAAACAGCAGTATGGCTCAAATGAATATCGAAATGAATCAGATTTTGAGCTTCACAATAGAGTAATTGACACATCAATTTGACAGGATACATAGAAAACCACAGCCGTATAGGCCACAAAGGTTTTTATTTATTTATTTATTTATTAATCAAGAAAACATAACACTGTCTTAATTAGATACATCTCGCCAAACTGCAGGAGCAGTTTGTTGGCAAGTTAACACTCTTTTTTTTTTTTTTTTTTACCAAACCATACCGCAGGCCATTGAAATTAGAACTTCTCAGCAAAAGAATGGCCAAATGTCTACTATCATGTACATACTTGTTTAAAAACTCGGACCTTTGGATATCGGAATGTTTAGATGAGAGAGGTTTACAAGAAAGAAAAGAGAAAATTTTACAATATAAAAATAGGAACCAAACTAACAGGACTAATATTACTAGAGAATCATCTTACTATGATAACGTAAAAAGTAAACTACAGCTCACTAAACCACTAAAATCTACCCAGAACCTGCAACATAATAAGACAAATGGTAACCAAACCATCTTAGCCTCAAATATACAGGAGAATCGCAGGTCAAGAATAGCAGTTCAAGAATCTAAGCCCAAGAAAAACCATTCGTTTCGTTGATAATACATATTCTATTCTATTCCAAAACATAAGAAGTATTAAAAACAAGATTCATCTGGTGTAAGCTCTTACCGACGAAGATCATTTGTCTGTAATATGCCTTACCGAAACTTGGATCTCTGCATCCAAAATAGACTTATTACAGATAGATGGCTATACAGTAGCAAGTGCTTTTTGTCGAACTGATCGTGTGGGTGGGGGGACTTGTATTTTTCTGAAAAATAGCATGGATTTTTATGAATGTACCGATATAGTAGGTCTGTCCCTAGAATATGTAATAGAACTTAGTGCAATAAGTATACCTGATTTAAATCTTATACTGATAGTGATTTACTGGCCAATAAGCAGCAGAGAGGTAGAAATATTTAATAAACAGTTGGAATTGCTCCTCAATATTGTTAGGATAAAATATGCAAATAAAAATGTCGTTGTAGGAGGTGATGTGAATGTCGACTTTTTAAATACAAATAATAAGCAGACTAATCATAAGCTAAGGTTGTTTAAATGCTATAATTTTGTGCAAAATGTTAATGAACCAACAAGAATAACTGATAAATCTCGACCTGCCTAGATATAGCATTTACAAACTTTAACAGATCTCAGTTTACCGTACATGTCAAAGAATATGGACTTTCAGACCATAGGGTTAATAACCATAGACAACTGTAAACTTGATAATATTCAATCCTATCACACAACTAAAAGAATATATAGTGATAAAAATTTAAACTTATTTAAGTCCCACCTACAATCTATAAGCTGGCAAAATATAAATAATATGGACAAAGATATTAATGAAAATTACAATGCCTTTCATGAAAAACTGCACTCAACTTTGAATTTATGTATACCAAAGAAGAAAGTTCGAATTAAAAAAAAAAGTAAATCCTGGTTAACGAAAGGTATAAAAATACCTAGTAAAAATAAACGCTTGTTAAAAATTAAGTAATTGCAGACAAATAACCCATTACTTAAAAACCATTACAGAAGATATGAAAAACTTTTAAAAAAAAATGTACAAATATAAAAAAAAAACGAATATATAACAACCATGAAAAATTCAAATAATATATCAAAGACTATGGCAAATAGTTAAAAAAAAACGAATAAAAAGTTCAGAAAAATTTGAAAAATACAAAATTAAAGGTTGAGGATATTGTTACAGAAAACCCTAATACAATTGCAAATGCTCTAAATACTTATTTTGTTACGAAAAATGGAAGTACTACTGAGGAACCAAAAGGCCGTCCTGTGATATCCCCAAATTTAAATACTATGTATCTTAATCCAGTTAGTCCAAATGACATAAATAATATTATACAAAAGTTAAAAAATAAAGTAAGCTGTGGGCATGATAAGTTCCCGCCAAAATTAGTACAATACTGTAAAAATCAATTAATTACACCTTTAACCAATCTTGTCAACCAGTCATTTAAAGATGCAACTTTTCCGAATGCACTCAAAACTACAATAATAAAGCCTGTACCAAAAAGCAGATCAGCAAACGAACCAAGTCAAATCCGGCCTATAGCACTGTTATCAACCTTCTCTAAAATCTTTGAAACTGCTATGGCAAATCAACTCAATGCCTTTTGTGAGAAATATGCAATATTTGATAAAAGCCAAAATGGCTTCAGAAGGGACAGATCCACAATAACAGCTATGTTCAGGTGTGTTCAGGAAATATTAGAAATAATTAATAATAAAAATTATGCCATATGATTAATGCTCGATCTAAGTAAAGCATATGACAGAATTAGCCACCACATTTTGTTAGATAAGTTGTATGACATAGGCGTCCGTGGAATAGCACATCAGTGGCTGGCATCCTATCTAAAAGACCGAAAGCAGGCGGTTGCGATGGAGCATTACAACCCAAATACTTCGACTATCACCCAACACAGGTCTCAGTATTTAGCAATACAACATTCAATTCCACAAGGGAGTGTCTTAGGCTGTACTTTGTTTTTAATTTACTTAAACGATTTGCTTAAAACCCTTGAGAAAACATGTGTGCTTTATGCCGACGATATTACTTTAATTTTACCAGCTAGCAATAGTGAAGAAATAGCAATATAAGAATAAAACAGGAAATTTGTACTCAATTAGGAAACATAGAACAATGGTTGGATGAACATAATCTTATGTTAAATTTGCCTAAAACTAAACTAACGCAGCACCACCCATTTCAGAAAATTCCTTTAAAAATAAATATTAATTTAAATAATTACCTAATCGAAACAGTGAAATCTTGTACTCTCCTAGGGCTGGGAATAGATACTAATTTAAATTGGAAGTCCCATATTGAGAAAATTTCAGGAAAATTATCTAAGTTCACCTATGCACTTTACGAACTTAAAAAATGCACAGATCTTAAAACAGGCTTGGCCGCATACTACGCCTATGCTCATGCATGGCTGAGTTACGGCATTATCTTTTGGGGTAGTTGCACGAAAGCTCATGACCTTTTTATTCTTCAAAAACCATGCCTAAGAATCTTAACAAATATACCCAATCTCGAAAGCTGTAGACCATATTTCATTTCGTTAAAAATGTTAACATTAACTTCCATTTATATTTTAGAACTTTGCAAGTTAATTCGCGGAAATCCGACAATGTTTAGAAAAGCTAAAGATCACTATTCAAAGCCACGCAACTTAAGAAACCTAAATAAACTAGTACTACCTGACACCAAATTGAACATAGTCCGAAATGGTGCGTATTATATGGCTATCAAAGTCTATAATAGGCTGCCTTCCTTTTTGAAGGATATTGAGGAAGACTCTGTTTTCTGTAGAAGCCTTATAGCTATTGCTGTCCAAATGCATTTACAGTATGCAGGAGTACTTCGAACTGAAAATGTAATTTTAATCCTAAAATATTTGTCACGATGTTTGTACCTAATACAACAAAATATGTTATATATTAAGATGTTTTATAAAAAGATGTTATTAATACTAGGTAAATAATAAGATGTTAAGTATTGATAACTTTATTTGTTGAGAGAGAAGGTGCTCTACGGCATTTTTGCAGTGCACCTACGGGGTTCATGTTTTAGTACTGGTGTTCTGCATTTAAGATATTGTGAACCTACATGGAGCAATAAATGATATGACTATGACTATGACTATGACTACTTTTGACTTCAAATCACAAGGTATGTTCTGCGTTGAAATACTAGGAGAAACTGGGACTGGCATTGGCCGATCTTCCTCCTGATTTTGCGTGGTGAACAAGGTAGATGTCGCTGTAGAGTTGAAATCAAAGTTATCACGAACAGTGGTGCTTTTTCTCACTCTGTTTTTTTTCGATTCTGGTGTTGATTTGTACCGTGAATGATTTTCTTTCAAACCGTAGTTAGCAAGTTTTTCACTCAGATAATGGTTTTCAGTCTTCAATTTAATTATGGTATTGTTAGCTGTTTCTAATTGTTTTTGTAGATTTTTAAGCTTTTCTTCTAATTCTTCTGTGGCACTGCTGCTACCATATTTGATTTCAATTTTAAAAAACCGTAATTTTGGTTACTTGCTGGTGAATTCATGTCTCCGGAGTCCATCATCAGGTCAGCCAAGTCATCCAGCATGTAAGAACTCACAAAGACCTACAAAACGAGCCCAAACTCGGGATACCTAATTATGCCAGTTTCCGAGTTCCATGGGGTGTCTCCGGAGTCCATCATCAGGTCAGCCAAGTCATCCAGCATGTAAGTACTCACAAATACCTACAAAACGAGTCCAAACTCGGGATACCTAACTCTGACAGGTTCCGAGTTCCATGGGGTGTCTCCGGAGTCCATCATCAGGTCAGCCAAGTCATCCAGCATGTAAGAACTCACAAAGACCTACAAAACGAGCCCAAACTCGGGATACCTAATTATGCCAGTTTCCGAGTTCCATAGGGTGTCTCCGGAGTCCATCATCAGGTCAGCCAAGTCATCCAGCATGTAAGTACTCACAAAGACCTACAAAACGAGCCCAAACTCGGGATACCTAACTCTGACAGTTTCCGAGTTCTATGGGGTGTCTCCGGAGTCCATCATCAGGTCAGCCAAGTCATCCAGCATGTAAGAACTCACAAAGACCTACAAAACGAGCCCAAACTTGGGATACCTAATTATGCCAGTTTCCGAGTTCTATGGGGTGTCTCCGGAGTCCATCATCAGGTCAGCCAAGTCATCCAGCATGTAAGAACTCACAAAGACCTACAAAACGAGCCCAAACTTGGGATACCTAATTATGCCAGTTTCCGAGTTCCATGGGGTGTCTCCGGAGTCCATCATCAGGTCAGCCAAGTTATCCAGCATGTAAGTACTCACAAATACCTACAAAACGAGCCCAAACTCGGGATACCTAACTCTGACAGGGTCCGAGTTCCACGGGGTGTCTCCGGAGTCCATCATCAGGTCAGCCAAGTCATCCAGCACGCAAGTACTCGCAAAGACGTACAAAACAAGCCCAAACTCGGGACACTTACCTCTGACAGTTTCGGAGTTCCATGGGGTGTCTCCGGAGTCCATCATCAGGTCAGCCAAGTCATCCAGCACGTAAGTACTCGCAAAGACGTACAAAACAAGCCCAAACTCGGGTCACTTACCTCTGACAGTTTCGGAGTTCCATGGGGTGTCTCCGGAGTCCATCATCAGGTCAGCCAAGTCATTCAGCACGTAAGTACTCGCAAAGACGTACAAAACGAGGCCAAACTCGGGACACTTACCTCTGACAGTTTCGGAGTTCCATGGGGTGTCTCCGGAGTCCATCATCAGGTCAGCCAAGTCATCCAGCATGTAAGTACTCACAAAGACCTACAAAACGAGCCCAAACTCGGGACACTTACCTCTGACAGTTTCGGAGTTCCAAGGGGTTTCTCCGGAGTCCATCATCAGGTCAGCCAAGTCATCCAGCATGTAAGTACTCACAAAGACCTATAAAACGAGCCCAAACTCGCGACACTTACCTCTGACGGTTTCGGAGTTCCACGGGGTGTCTCCGGAGTCCATCATCAGGTCAGCCAAGTCATCCAGCATGTACTCTTAGGTACTCACAAAGACTTACAAAACAAGCCCAAACTCGGGACACTTACCTCTGACAGTTTTAGAGTACCATTGGGTGTCTCCGGAGTCCATCATCAGGTCAGTCAAGTCATCCGGCATTTAAGAACTCACAAAGACCTAAACTAAGAGCTCCATCTTTGGAAACCTACCTCTAACAGTTTCAAAGTTCCATGGGGTGTCTCCGGAGTCCATCATCAGGTCAGTCATGACACACAGAGATTTCCAATATTGTGTCTAATATCCAATGTACAAGTTGGTTGGTAAGTACTTAATAATACAAATATTTCATTTTTTATTTTATAAACAAGCAAATAAAAATAAATTGTATGATTTGTCTGCTATAATTACAACAAGTATCAAGATTATAATTACGTCTGTTTTTTTGCCCTAACGACAGTTTCACTGTGTGTGTGTGAGCCTCGCGTGTGTGCGTTAGGCTTCTTTTTGACAGAAATCGAAACGTCTGAAACGTATAGTTAAGCGTCCTTAGACAGAAAAATATTTCATTCATCCTTTTCCGCCCATTCAGTGGCAAGTGGCGAATGCACAGACAGGCACAAACCTATGCTTAAACCAAAAAAAAACAACTGTCAGCTGACAGATGTCATGTCAAAAAGAAGTCCACAACCAACAAACGTAACTTTGTCTTTCGCTTGCCACGGATTTTTATTTTTTACACGTCGTTTTCATTTCTTTCACAAACTATAATAAATATATTGTGTTTTGTCCCTGTTACTTAGTTAGTTATTATTTGTGGTGTCCTTAAGAAATCGTCATAAGTGCCTCATATTGTGATAATTTTGTGGGGTTCTCAAGAAACCTCTATTATGTCTGAAGAATCTAAAAAAAAACTGTATGATGAACATATTTTTCGCATCTGCTGTAGATATATTCTGCATTAGAAAAGAGAAGAGACTTATTTATTTGACTTTACAGGCAAAAAGAGCGATGCGATGCTAAAGATCAGAGAAAACCACGGAATCGGCATCAAGTTGGAAATAAAGACAAAAAAAATGTCAGGAAAAGTGAAGATCACAAAGGTAATTATTAATTATGAAACTAGTATAACTAAAACCACGTTTTTAAAAGAATCGTTATATTAATTACATGGAGAGCGCTTAGCCAAATGCAGAATAACATTAACTTCCTGCATGTACTTTTAAGTAGACTGTGGGTGTATTGCTCTTGGAAGCTCTCGGTAGATCTAAGTATGTCTTGAATTACAATGAGCATGATTTGTTCAGTGATAGGTAACGTAACAGTACACACATCATACATACCATCACTACTATACCCCAAACGGTGTACATAGTTCGAGGTGGAGTACTTAACCCCTAGGTCATGACACTGGGCTCAGTTATTGATTAGTATCCCACAATTTTAAATATCGGATTTTTACCATTTGAAAGATTATGTTTTTCTACACATTCACTGAACACCACATTTCGGACTCTTGTAGTTTTTTTGTAATTAAGTGCTAATTTTGAAAAACGAATGCTACTGAAAATCTGGTCATTTGACCCCGACGTTTGTGGCCGGCGAAGCGCCAGATAGCCTTAATGCTTTTTAAAAATTATATTATTGCACCAAAGTTGATCCAAATTTCTAGTAAAGTAATTATTAATATTATTATTTCAACTGGGGATGCTGGCAGTGGCCCGGGTGATCGGTCCGCTTGTTATGGGCCATTTCACCTATTTCCCCGGGTCCTCCTTGCAGGGGGTCTTTAGGTTGTCCCATTTTCACGGCGTCCCGTCGGATCTTCTTGTTGCTTTGCAGAATCTTACTATCTGGTCCACCGTCAGTTCTTTCAGATCTTCTTCATCTAACGAGTCTGACCATGAGTATCATTGCGCTGATAAACATTTTAGACTGTCGCATGCTTGTTGCAGCCTTCCATCGTCTATTTGTTGCTGCTGTGGTTAACCTTTTGATCACTCCCTTGGTGATGTTGTGTGCTATTGGCAGCCTGGGTTCCGGACCCACTAAGTCTTCAGGGGCACCACCCCTTCTAGTAAAGTAAAGTAAAGTAATAAATATAGACTTATAAAAAGTACTTATGACTAGTCAAATACAGAAAAATAGTATAGCAAAAATATACTAAATAAAAATTAAATAATACTATGATAGTAAATATCATAATTAAACATAGTGTGACTCTACCACCGGTTTAGAGGTTGTTTTAGATGGTTACTCTTTTCAATCTTGTTTTTATCCACAAAAATTGAATTGACAGAGTAAAGTCATAACAAAAAATGTGCAGAGGAGCAGATTATACCTAAAATGACACAAATTATTATCATTTAAGAACTCCTCTACACTTCAATAACCTCTCTTCATTAACACTTTCGTTACTGCGAAACGAGACATAATAGATATTATATTGTTATTGACTCCGCGCGAAGTTGACGGCAATCAACCTGTTATAGTTAAAGCTAAGTAGCTTTAATTTGTGACTTAAACTTGTAAAAATTTTCTTTCTAAAAATATTCTGAGGGATATACTCCCCCCCCCCCCCTCAACCCCTCCCACCACAGAAATCGTGGGATATAGCATGTTTCATACATTTTGAGATTAGGTTTAGTCAATTTTCAAAAATAATTAATATCGCAAGAACTATTCGTTTCCGAGAGGGGGAAGTAGTACGGGGGGGGGGGGGGTTGCCGGTTTAAGTGGTCAGACAAGGCACAAGTATTCACTTTTCAAATTAAGAATCAGCATAACCAGCCCCCTGATTCAGAACGTACTTGTCGTCCGATTTGTAAATTTTTTTACTAATTTTATTAGCATGGGTAAAGTCTGATTTATGCCTTTGGTTTTAACATATAAAAAAAAAAAATGTTACCGTTTAGCGGTAATTTAATATAATTAAAACAGATTCTCCGAATCAGTTGATAACTTTGTTCTGAATCAGAGGCAGGATATCAAGCTGAATCTTCTAAGCCAAAAATATATGCTTGAGTATTTATATCCTAATGCAACTCCACGGCACTGAAAAGGCATACTTTATTATGAGCAAAATCCTGCTCACGAAAGTAGGTAGGTACCAATTTCTAGATTGGTAATGAAAATCAATTCACTTGTGTTAAAATTTCTTACTTAATCAAGGTGCAAATAAAATGATATAATATATATATGTGTTCCAGGTCCTGTTCCTGAAAAGCCAGTGTATGAAGATCCAGGTCAAGAGTTCTATAAAAACCTGAAAAGAGAAACTGATGAAATCCTTAAAATAACAGAAGAAGCAAATTCTAAGTACCAGAAAAAAGAGATTCAAAGTAACTGGTCTAAATATGAAATGCCAATAGAAAGTTATGATGAAATTGATGAACAAGAGAACATGGGAGCTGATTATGAGGTATTTATTACATTAATTAAAAGGCTTTTGTAATAAACAATTTAGTTATTATTTATGTTTATTCAAAGATTATTAAAAATATAAAACATAGACTTAATTACGTCCGGAAAATCTGAACTACAGTTTGACTGTAAGATCATATCAGATAATAAAATAATTAAATATAATTATTCCAACTATTTATATATATTTTTTTTATTAATTTAAGCTTGTACAAAGCACTTATGACATGTCAAAAAAAGTATAAAGAAATAATAATAATAAACGTAAATAAAATAGTACAATAATAGTACACATCGTGAATATACATAATGTGAATCTACCACCGGTTCGGACGTTGCTTCTTATCGAGAAGACTCCGGCAAGAAACTCGATAGTTACTCTTTTGTACTTTGTTTGTTTTACAACAAATAAATTGAGAAAAAAACAGTCAATGAGAGTAGAAAAAAGAATACAATATTGAGCAGAGGAGCAGATTATTCCTACTATGACCACAAACTCTTGTCGTTCAAGTAATCCTCTACATTATAATAGCCTTGTTTCATTAACTTTGCTTTAATTGCAGACTTAAACTTGTGAAGAGGTAGATCAACAAGACTGAGGTATTTTGTTAAAGTATTTCACAGATTGACCCACAAATGAGTTTCCCACCTTGTGTAGCCTAAGACTGAGAGTTTTCAATTTGTTTTTATTTCTGGTATTATGTTTATGAGTATCACTGTTTTTTTTGAACAGATGCAAGTTTTTGCGCACATAGATTATGTTATCTAAAATATACTGAGCGTGCACAGTTAAAATATCGATCTTCTTAAATACTTCCTTAGGCGAGTCGCGTGGTCTAAGTTTGTAAATGGAACGGATGGCTCTTTTTTGAAGTACAAAAATGGTGTTCAAGTCTGCAGCTGAACCCATATAATAGTGTTATTTAACATAGTGGTAAACACATTAAGTACATTTTTAGCTTCGTTTTATAAATTAGTTCTTTTTAGTTGGACTCATAAGAACTATTAATTCTTCTTGGAGTTTTGTGGCAAACATTTTCTGAAGCATCAAGCTTTTAAAATGAAGGACATTTTTAGTTATTAGTTGAAAAATTAATAACCAAAAATGCCTTGATTTTTAAAGGTTTTTTAATGTATGCATGTATGTAGGGTGCATTGGGGTAATTACGATGAGTTGAGTATTTGAGTGGTCTATATTTTCTTCTCACTTCGTAATTTATGAATAGATATATGTATGATTAATGTACAGAGGCGTTCACATCAACCTTTACTACCATTACAAAATGGGCCTTATGTCAGCAGCATAAGGTGCCCCTAAGTGAAGGTTGATGTGAACGCCTCTGTACATACATCAGGTATACAAATAAGTTGTTAGGATTTAAAAAAAGGCATTTTAATCATTAAGTCTAATTTTTGCGCATTGGGGGAACTACGAAATATGTCTGGTTGATTCCGAAGTACTTAGTCGTAATTTTTTACTTATTGTACATGCATGGACCGATGGTTTATATTTATTTTTCATCCAATCTAAACTCTAAATTTCGGAATTGGCTATGGAAAAAAAATTCAACTTGTCCTAAATCGAAAACCATTTTAAGATATTTGTATTTTATACCTTATTACAATGTTTAAAATTTTCAAAGGCAAAGGATCTAGGATATTTTTAATTAAATAAGTATGACAAAAAAAACATTGTTTGAAAAAACATTTGTAGATTGACATTTGCATGCTAATTTTTGCAAAACATGTATGTTTATACAGTTCACAAACTATTTCAGATCTATTTATGTACCATGTTACTTGTAAATGAATAAATTATTTTGATTGCATTGTCATGACACGTCGCATCCCTTGCCCAGATAGGCAACTTAACGGTTTTCATGTACCTACTCTTTGACAGTAATCAAATTGACATCTCACAATTTGAAAACTTCACCTTGGATTGTATAAACTGCCTTCCACGTGATTGATTGATAATCCATCCATCAAGCAATCAAATGACGCGATCTGTATCATTTGTGAGATTTTTGGCTAAAAACCCAGAGATTGGGAAGGAGATTCTATTGTTTGGCATTAATGGTGTCTGAAGTCTACTTTTCACTTTGTCGTGAGATACTTCATGATGAACGGCGAGCTCTGTTTCAGCCGTTATTGCAGTAAATTTCGCCTCACTATTTATTTGCCACGAATCGGGGAAAAACACATATGAATGAGAACACTAAGCGTATTTATGAAATCATGAGTTTAAACTGTTAAAAAATTATAAAAAAAGAACTACCGGCTAGAACAAGAAAATATTTTAATTACTTAGTTGCTCAAAATAGGAAAAGGTATTGAAAAAATATGTAAAAAATACTTCAAAATTTGTTCCCATGCCCAATTACCCCAAATGCACCCTATTTAAAATATGACTTATTTAAGTGAATTTTTATTTTTAGCATTAAACAATGCTCTACACAACGATAGAAACTAGAAATAGAATGACTTATTTATTTTAAAACATTTTAGTTCCAACTAAAATTTTCTTACAGGGAAATACATACTCTGTAAGATGTTTTTTATTTGAAAGTATTTACAGATTTATATTTTTGTATAACTATTTGAATTCAATTTACAGAAACTCATAGAAGCTCCCTTATCAGTAGGGGGACATTTTCAATTTAAGCACGAGAAGTCATGGGATGTGGACACTGCCCCTTCTCTCTATGACAAATATTTTGAAATTAACATGGACAACTTATTTGTTGCTGTTTCAACAATACCTTTTTATGAACGGATTAATGTGAACCAAACAGTCTTTAGTGCAACAGACATGCTAAGTATGAACAACAGATCAACCAGATTTAAACAAAAATATTACAATGACAAGAAATTTACAACTCCAGAACTGACAGCCCAAAACCATATACTTAACAGCTTTAAAGAAAATAAAGCTGGAGCAAAAGATAGCATAGATGATCTCAGTTTTGATTTAATAGAGAAACAAGAAAAAAAAGTAGTAACTAATGTAAATTTATTAGAAAAAAATCAGGAAATAAAGATGCAACAGGAAAACACAAAAGATAGTGAACAAAAAACAGTAGGAAGCCTTCCTAATAATTCTAAAAAATATGAACATGAGTCGAAGCTACAGAAAGAAGTACATGAAGATTTAGACAATTTCGAAGATTTGATTTTAGATAGTCAGGATCATAAAACACAAGGGTTAAAAGAAAAGGAGATTGAATTATCTGTCTTAGCTGAAATTACAAAGGGTAATTTAAACATTTTGCTATGTTCTAATGTTTTGTATTATAATAATTAGTAACAATGATATTAATAATGAAATATTACTACTGTTCCTGTAGAAACAGTAGTGATATTTCATTATTAATATCATTAAAAAGACCCTTAACAGGTTCGCTGCCGCATTAATTTTATACTTCAGTTAACTATCTAGGGAATAAACTAAGAACTGAAAAATCGGGCTTAGATAAACACAATATTACGAGTATGCATCTTAGTTAAGTTAGGTACTTAGGTACTCACACAATTCTGGATTTGATGAGTTGTTATTATGTCATCCATAAAATAGTTAATAGCAAATAGTTCAGAAGACCATTCGAATGTATTTGAAAAAATATTTCTTGACTCATCTGCCGCTATCAGAAGTAGAAGTCACGTCGTCATAGGAATAAAATTATAGGGAAATGCCGGATCTGCTACTATGACAAGGTACTAAAGCTACTTCTGTTGCTAACCGTACCTGCCTGACATAATCCAAAACAGCTGTAATGTATTAAAGACTAGAGCTCTTACGTACTTTCCCGTGGATATTATGACTAACCAAACAGCCTAGACTTACGAGTACTAGACCTGAAGCCCACGCAGGCAAAGTTGCGGGCAGAAGCTAGGTGCATAAATGAGTGTATATAAGTGTGAAATAAAACTGTCCGCTTGTTGTTATATTGCGTATTTATGATTAATGTGATAATTAATAATAATGTTATGAATAAACTATTATCAACATTTATTAAGTGTCTGACGATTTCTGATTTTGTTAAATATGGGAATTGTTTTTGGAATGTAATGAACGAATGATACGCACACGCAAGGATATTTGTAAAACTGGTATTTAATGTCATACGGGGATCTTTTTACGGGATCATGTCTGCTAAGAACGGTCAGCAACAGAAGTAGCCGAACAGATTAGTAGTTGGCATTAGTGAATCTGGTATTTACCTTATAATTTCTATGATGATGTGAACCAAAGTTAATGTGACAAATGTCCTATAATGACTTCTGAGTTCTGCTTCTTATAGCTTCTTTTTTTTATTATTTAGGCTAAATTTTGACGGGAAAGACCGTCTACGCGGGCGAAGCTGCTGACGAACATCCTTGACATCAAGTTCCTACTTAGTTACGTATGTAGGTACTACATTTATATAGATATAAAGAGTAGTCATGTTAAAATACTGTTATAACTGTAATTAGTTAGGGGGTTAGGCTTTTTAATGCAAACTAAAACGTTAACTATTAGTTAACTTCACTAACTAATGAAAAATGAAGTAACATTTACAGCTAAGTTAAAAAAGTTAAGTTTACCGTCTCCTTCAATAAAGTGGTTCACTAGGGTGACGAACTGAACAGGTCACCTACAGTAGACGTGGTGAACTGAGGTTTTCTGAAGTTTAGGCGCGAAAAACCCCTTTCGGTTTCGTCTCTCCGTGCGGAGACTCCGTGAATTTCATTTTCACCTACAGTAGACGTGGTGAACTGATGAACTAGGGTGTTCTAATGTTTATGCGCGGAAAACCCCTGTAGCTTTCGTCTCTCCGTGACTGGACGTGGTGAACAAGGTAAGCCAGCCGGGGCGTATGTATGAAGACAACCTACTTCTATCCTTTTACTATAGTTAAGTTACTCACACAAGCGCAGGCGCGGTTTGTTGCACGCGTTACATTGCGTAGTGCGTGCTTAGGTTTAAAATTGACATCTAAAAAAAATCGTTTCCTATCAATTGTTTTTTTATTCTGTGACTATTTAATGGTCTGAGTGCGTAGACGCCGGCTTGGTTAAGGGTTATTTTACACCTTGTATAAACTTATGTGGTGTAACCTTTATAACTAAGATATGCGTTTGTTTTCAGATAATACTGTAGAAAACTCTAAAACTGAGCCAGAACATGAGAAGCCCATTATAGAATCCCCAGAAGATTTAGAGAAGTGGCTCGATGACTTCTTGGATGGGTAATTTTTACATACTTACTAACTGATGTATTTGATAGATTTACCTTCTCGTTGTGGTGAAGTGAGTATGAACTCATAAAAAGTTTATTTTAATACTGGGTTATTATCAAAAGACTTACAAAGACTATCGGGCATATTCATTAAGCAATAAACAAACTTTGTACTTACATGAAAATGATTTTTTAACGCAGTTATTTGATCACAATCGCACCTGGTGGTAAGTGATGATGTGGTCTATGATGGTACAGTCGCCATCAAATATATTTTAGCAAACAGGGTGCTCATAAACTTCTGAACTATTTAAAAAGCCCATAGGTTCTTCACACTACAAGCTACCTACCATAATATCTGAAAATTCATAACATCAAACATTTCTATACATAAGATACGAATAACCAAAAATAGCTGAACATTAACTATTTCAATTTTAAAGTGTATCCTTCATCTATATTCTATACTAATAATATAAAGAGGAAAAAATGTATTGTTTGTTTATTTGTATTAAATAGGTTCTGAAACTACTCGACCGATTTTAATAATTCTCTCACTGAAATAAAGCCACATTATAAGCGAGTGGCCTTAATATTAGGCTATATTTTAACAGGAGAAATAGTCCACACGGGTGAAGCCGCTGACCGACAGCTAGTAAAGTAAGGAATAAAACAATCAAAAACTTCAGGACCAATTTCCAGAATAATTTGAGTAAGTGTAAAGATTATTAAGAACAAGTAAGATCGGACATACTTTAACGGGAGAAAACCGAACAGCCAAAATCGTATAGTCCACGTAGGCGAAGCCGCGTGCGAACATTTAGTGTATTTTATATTTACAATATGCTTAATGTTTGTCTGCGTCCATACACTTGACGTTTTAGGTGTTCAGATATTTTTGTTTATTTGTGCGTTTATTAAATTATTGAGTAGGTAACTGCTGCTCAGATAATAATGATGTTATTAATGTCCAGATATTGTTGGTAGATTATAGTGTTAAGAACTTATGGACATTTTAAAAAGTATTTGGTCACCCTGTCTGCTACAATATATCTGATGATGAGTGTACATGTCTCCCCAGTGAATGCTTATTCACTCTTGTCTGAGACCCAGGTTGTATTGTTCGGGAATAACATGCGCAGGCACAGAGTTCGACTCCTTTGCTGTTCGCATTATAAAAGTATGGACAAAACGCTTCGTGCTGATAGCTGGAATATTCAAAACGTGAGGGTGGAAAGCCAATGTGCGTCTAGTCCTCCAATGGTGAAAAGTGCCGGCCGAACTAACTCGTGCAGCTAACAACATACTTAATAAAATAAAAAATATTAATTAACTTTCATTTCAATAGCAAATTAGTCGAAAAATCAGTATTTTTGAATGAAACCTTAAAATTAATGTCAATACAATGAATCTAATTCTCACTTACATATTTACTATTTAGGTAGGTCCAGGGAACTGACGGTTTGAGTTAATAACTGAAATATATCTGTTATTAACCTATTCATGGGTAACAGAAACTATCTGTCACATAATTATTTCGGTTATCTGGTCTGGTCGTCTGTCGATATTCTTGCCATTAGAATCGTGGTGAATTGATCAGCCAATCTGCGTTACCGACTGACCGTCCACGCAGATCGTTGCCCAGGGTGCGCCGGACGCATACAATATTACTATGCGCCGCACGGGGAGGCTCCTTTCTTGCACCCCAATTCGCGTGGCCGAGTACTGGTCGAAATATATCGGTATGACTTGCCGGAATCGATTTGATAAGAAGAAGTCTGTCGATGTACCGCCTGGCGGTAAAATTGTATTGTTTTCCTATTGCGTCTAGCACATGTCGTATGTCATACTATGAACAGACACATCGTATAAGTATATTTCTGTCTTCTGTATATATTTCATAAAAATAAGGATAAGGTATTTGGGCATAGCTTTAAATAAAGCATCGGCGGCGCGGCGGTGGCGGTGGTTGTGATTATCCGGTTTGGGGTAATCTAAACTTAAATATATCTTGTAATAACCTAAATAATTAAGTAATGTGTTACTGTTATCCCTGTTGTTAAATTAACCGTTTCAAAGTGTCAGTTTCAACACGTGTTTTGGTGTTGTGACTCCTGGCCCTACCACGACATGGGACGGGGTTTTTTCTTTGGCACAAAATCGTCATTTTAATTGTGCCACTTGTCCCACGAATTTGTGCCTTATACTTTTCGTGTAATGAAAGTACGACTGTGGTCGGGCTGGGAACCACGGTTCCTGACCCGACTACAGCCAGATCTAATAAAATATCAATAGTGTGAATGTATTGAGTATGCTAAAAAAATGACTTCTTAATAGGATAGATAGATAAAGAGCTAATGGTTTGATAAAAGCATTGACTTCTTATTACTATTCGTACCACACGTATTCTGAAAAAATTAATACAAGCTAGATACGAATAAAAATTGGTAATCAAGGTAGATAGTAAGGTTAGTTAATATATATCCGAAAACTAAGAGGTTTTGCTTAAAAAAAATGTTTTTATTTAATTAATTGATGATTGATTGAAAATATACAGAATTTAATAAGCCACATTTTGGACGGACACCAACCCACCGAACAGGCTGGCTTCCGCACCAATTTTTGTCATTTCTTTATTTTGTCTACCGCCCCTAACATAATTAAAAAACTGTAATAAAAACAAACCTCATTCTATTGGTCGTTTTAACTTAACTCTACTATTTTTTTTACTGCGGAATGAAACTGAAGCTGACACTGCGGTTTTTTAATCTTTGTCTGTCTGTGTAGATATTCCAGCATACCTACGACGAATTTTATCTAATCCAATTAATCTTTAAGATTAAGAAGAATAATCACTAAAATCGTGTTAATTACCAAATATTTAGATTTTGTAAATAGTGAGTTATTACTTTTCTTACAAAAATCCATTTGCCACTCTACGAATGCCATTTAGTGGGTCTACTTTTTCGTAACAGAAAATATTATACGCAAAATACATGCCAAAAGACAATTCTGACAGTGAACTTTCTTTTTAGTGAACCCGTTTACACACAATGCCGGTTGCGCATCCGGCATTGCATACAATACCTAGGCAAAGTATGAATAATATTTCATACATTGCCTGAACGTTTTAGGCATTCTATACAATGCCGGTAACATTAATACGAAAAAAAGCTGAGTGTAAACATTAACAACCTGATTGATCATTAGCCGACACAATATTTTGCCATTGTATAACAATTATTTAGTTACCACTAAATACTATTTCGTTGCTACATTTTCGTTGCGTACCTTTTTCTGTGAAATAGGAACATAGTTTCACAAAATAAGAAACACTTCTTACAAAGTCGTAGTAAAATATGATAGAGTATGATTTGACACACTTTAATATTTGATTACTCAATTTTATTCGAATCTGGTTAAATTCTGTGAAATAAAACCAAATACTTACATTCTATGTGCTGTAGCTGTAGGCACAATTGACGCACATTTTTACCGTGGCTCCCAGCCCGACCAATAAGCGACATTTACTGCGTAGGTATGACATATCGTTTTTGTAAGTATTATGATAATCACCCAGTAAAAGCATTTCTTTGAAAAAATGACTATCTCTGAATCAATTACATAACTATAATTTGATTTTAAATGAAATAAAACCATATTCATGCTAAAAAATGTTTATTACCTGTTGTTATTTTTATTTACAACCCTTTACCTAAATACATGTAAGAAAATTATCATCTTAGTGTTATTACTACAAAACTTAAAATAATTACATATAGAAACCAAGTCCGCGCACCCATTTTGAAGCACCTTAATTGGAGCCTTAAATGGCTCCAAACGGACCGCTTTGTAGTGTTCATTACGGCTTCGCAATGTTTAATGTCAAAGCGAGTAATAGTCACGCATGTGTGGATCGGATTAGTGCTTCATTTTTGACGGGGCGGTTGTATGAAGACTATTCTTCTATACGTTATATATTATTCTAAGGTACCAAAGGAATTTCTTTAAAACGAAATGTCCCAGGTAAAACTCATGCGTAATTTAAAAATATAACCAGGTATTTCATGTGGTCAACAAAATGTAAATTGGAGACTAATATTTAATATAAAATATAACTAAGCAAATACTTACCCGTGTGCGATCTATACAAGTAATAAGAAAATTGATAAAAATATCCAGCTATAACATAATTTTTATAAATTAACAAATCGGGTAGATAGGGCTAGGAATGCGAAGTGTTTGGCGCCCTGTCAGATTAAAAGTGTACAAATTGTAACTCCCTAAACAATTTGCAATTTATTACCCATTGAATGTTACTGGATTTACAATAAAAATTACAATAGGTTTAAGATATTTGACAACAAAATAGGAATGAATACCATTTATATTGACCCCAGATACTTACGTATTACCTTACCTTGACCTTAACCGTATTCAAAGTTCATGAATAGTCAAACATAAGTTGTAAATTATTTATGAAACTTTAAACTCTACAATACTGTCTTACTAAGTAGTGACTTAGTAATAATTAGACAGTGTATATTTAAGTAAGCATTTATGACGATAACGCAACCGCCCTGGAGCTGTGGCGCGCAGGCAGCGCAGGCTCTTCGATCTTCAACGAAACTCCGCACTTCCATCACACCTTCCACCGCACCAACATCTTCAAGTTGCATCTTGCCGGTTTCTCTCACAGCATTCGATTGAAAAAGGAGTTTTCCGACCCCTCGGAAAGCAAATCGCTCAAACCCAGTAGGATTAACTAACGGATCTGGGATAATAAGACTGCTTTATAGTTGCTACTATTTACCGAGAGTCCATCAGTTTAACAAAAATAAAATCAGGCAGATTGAGAATAACGGAAACCATTATCACTATTACTAAGTTATTTAAAGGTTCCTCAGAGTATTCATCATACTTCAGCCATATTAAAATTAAACACATTGAAATATTAGATTATAATAATCTTTTTATTTACCATGACACCAAATGCCCAACGGTTTCCGATAAGCCTAAGACATGTTCGTAACTTTTTTAGGAAAAGATTTAAGTTGTTTTTAAAATTAGTATTCTGATGTTTGGCTTGGCGGTTACCGTTTCATTGACAAAAAGGTCACTTTATTAAAATGATTATTAGCATATTTGGACACCGTTAATACTATGACATTCGTTTCTGCCTTCCAACATCAATTCCTAAATGATACAAAATCAAACCAATTTTTTTAATCGCGTTTGTGACAAAAGTAATCTTTAATCTGCTTAAAATCGTAGCAAACCATTTTCATCTAATAGCGATAGTTATAATTTTGGTAATCATTAAATTGACCTCTGTTATCGTAAGGAGGATTTCGCCTGCCGTACTGATTGTGAGGGGGTGGCACAGGATCAGGCGTTTGCTTCAAGGTCTTCGCCCGGGCTGCCAACTGGGACACCAACTGCGCAGGCGTCATATGCGCGATCGACATCGGCGCATTATCCCCGGAGCTCCCGGTCGGATTGAATATGGCTTTAGAGTTGATGAGGTCCTGTTCCACGACTTGAGTGTGAATAGACTCGCAGAGATGTTCCCGATCAATCGAAGTGCTCGCATCATAGAACTTCGTAGACTCCCGAACCTCGCAGACATCGCAGTACGGCCTAGAAGTCTGCACAGCGGCGTCTTTCATATACTTCGCGATTTTCTTCTTCGGCCTAGCAACCAACTTGTCCAGGCCGACCGTGGCGATGATGCTGTCCACTAAAGTCTTGTTCTGCTGCGTCGTTGCTCCACTACTCTTCGTAAACTGGAACTCGATGTTTGCTTGTCTTTTCAGCGGCGAACAATATTTCGGCGTCAAGTATTTAGGCTCTTGTCCAATGATGCTGTGGTTCATCAGCAAACGGTTGGGCAGTAGTAGCCTTGACAATTTTGATAAAGCTGAATCGCAGCGACTCAGCACTGCAAAAATAGTCAATACAAAAAACAGATTTTAACATAAAAAATCTAGTTACTTGCTTTGCCATTTAAATCAATTTATATTAGAAAATTGTAGACAACACGTCAAGCTTCACAAGTGGTGAGTAGGGCACCTTATGCTGCTGACATAAAACGCAATTTGCAATGGTTTTATAAAGGTTGCCTTACCGCCCTCCGTACATAAAAACTCATTGAGAGCTTTTATATTTAGTACAGTTTATAAAATTTTATGCAACAGTGGCAATGATTTCGTACTATTAATGCGCCTATTGCGCAATTGTTGTAACTTAATTCAAAGTCAATAATCAAGGTAACATTAAAAAAAAAATACCAACCCAAAACCCTAGCCTTGATATCCAAGCTGTTGTTCACACCTGTAACCAAGTTAATATTTCAGCAGGAAAAAAAACACTATTATACTTAATATGATTTCAAAAGCTCAATAATGTTTAAAAACCAGAAATTTAAAATATAAAAAAATCTTATGACTGTTTCAATGGATATTATTTAGAAACCATATAAATAAATCTTTCTTACTTTTACTGGGGGCAAGCTTCAAGTAATCTTGTTGTGAAAGCTTTCCATCTGCTACTAACTGAAAAATAATTTCATTACATAACTAAAAAGTTTAATTCCATTAGAAAGCAAACTGACAAAATTGCAAGTTACAATATTTACTTGTGCTAATGCATCAAATGGTTGCTGACTGTCCGTAGAAGTATCTGGTGCTGACGGGGAGATTATCTGTGAGGGAGGAGGAACCATTGCCGGTGCTGGATTCATCTGGTTCCCAATTGACATAAGTGGCCTCAATGGTGGTGCAGTAGCTGCCACTGGTGGGACCGGAATCGAAGCAATTGGCAATGTGTTTATAAGTGGAGCGGGCACTGGTTGTGGCATTATTGGTGCAGATTGCTGAACACCATATTCATATCCAGGTGCACTGTAAGTATACTGTGCACCCTGTGGATAAGAATACCCTGAAGGATATTCATTTGATGTAGGATAAGGTCCTTCTGAATATGGGGTGTGGTTGGATGGATAGCTGGATGATGCATCATTGGGATACAAAAAAGTATCTCTAGGCCTTGGTGACCGTGAACGTCTAGGACTGTAGCGTGGTCTGTACGGTAGCGGAGATCTTGAACGCCGTGTTTGACGAGGACTGCGACGCGATGGGCTAAACCGATGTGGACTTCGCCGTGAGGGACTATGATGAGGGCTGAATCTCCTTAATTTCCGCACAGGGCTGAATTGTCGGTGTCTCAGAGGGCTACGGCGAAACTCACGTCGAGGACTACGACGGGGGCTACGACGGGGGCTACGACGCGGGCTACGACGAGGGCTACGACGAGGACTTCTTCGATGTCTCAATGGTGATTCTTGAATTTGGCGATGTTCTCTTGAGCGACGTCTGGATGTTCTTGGTTGCCCCTCCTCACCGGTGACAGGTGTCTTCATTCTCTCGACAGAAGTCATCTTCCTCTCGTTAGGGAGTTTTTTCTTTTCAACAGGCTTTCCATCATTGTAATAGTCATCAAGTTCTGTTCCAGGGGGTCGTAGATCATCATCCAGATGTTTGGCGAGCAGTTCCTTGACCTTTACTGCCTTATCCTTTTTGATGGCTTCATTGGTCTTGCTGGGGTCGCGGCGGCTGCCTGGTTTAATATAATCGTCCAGCTTACCTCTGCTGTCGGTGCGCGCGTGCTGGTCAGATAATCTCATATCCTTTCTCGGTTTGTTTTTAGTATCCTTTCCGTCACTTTTACCTTTTTTGAATTTGTCATCTTCCTTCCCATCGATCAGTTCGCGAAGATCCGCTACACTATTCACAGTTTCGGCGTTGATCCTCCGTTTACTGTTATCATCGTCGGCCCAACTATCGATTACACTAAGCCCATCCATAAAATCATCCTTGGTAAAATCATCGAAAAAATCACTAGGAAGGTCCTCAGGGTCGGCCCCTTCAGACACACGCTCCTTTGGAGAACTCATGCGGGTTCTGCCGCAGAAAGCGGCAAAAAAATAAGCTAGGAATTACAGCTTAACAAATAAGCTTTACACGGTATTGTTTGGTTGTTACAATTGATAAATATGAAAGAAGGAAACCTAAAACCTTACATCAATCACTAAAAGAGATACTCTTTGGATACAACTAAAGCAAAATGTTTTTAACAATTTTCGCAAGGCGACACGAGCAACAACACTGCTGGCTGATGCTGAATGAATGAATGAACTACGACTGGTCTGGCAATGTTGCCTACAAAAATAATAGACGTGGGGGAAAATGATAGGTACATGACTTTTACCTCTCCTACCGCTACCCTGTCGATTCAACGCCAACTTGGTTAATTTTTTAAAGATTTATTTATGGCTTGGTTACCTTGTTTTTTAGGCGAAAGCTACCTTGGTCACAGAACTTTTCACGTTGCAAGTGCACAAGCCGTGCAAACTATAACAAAAAAAACTTTTGACGTTTTAGATTTGCCGTCTGTCGGTTCGGCCCCGCCCGCTGTTTCCGCCATTTTGCTGTTTATTTGTTGACTTGACATTTAGTGTTTGCTTTGATTCACTTTGACTAGTTTGATTTATTTCCTTATATCATCATGTTCTGTTGTTAACTTCAGGTTATCCTTCACGACGTATACAATGGAGTATTCCAAAAGCTGTGTGCCGGGTTGCAAAGTATAGTTTATTACAAGAAGATATTTACAAAATCCCCAGAAAAGGCTCCAACTGTAACTGATTTGTATAAAAAGTGACTCTCTTCGACGTTTAAGTGTAGAAGAAGCTTTTCATTTTGATGACAACTTACATTGATGTGCATGATAAACCATGAAAGATAAAAATCATCAAGGTAATTTTTATGATAACCATGTACGACTATTCTGTTAGCGTAACGGGTGGTGGCTCTGCCTATAAAACTGAGGGTCATTGGTTCAGGTAGTATGTTGTCAGTAGATTAAAAAAGAATATAAGAAATTATTACTAACTGTATGCATAATGGGATGGGTTAAATCATCTTTCAAATTGTAAAAAAGCCTAAAATACACAGTATTTGTTTTATTTACAGGTTCAAAACTATCAAGACTGTGGCTTAGGACTGATCTTATATTGCTGCATTTTGTAAGTATATCTGGTTATATTTCGTGTTTCACTTATTGTTTTGTGAATTGTTACGTCAACCACAGTACATTTTTTTTGACTACTAAATCTTTAGTGGAATGCAATATGAGTTTAAATAATCTTTATATTCTCATAAGAATTAAATTCACTTACATCAGAACATTACATAAATTATTAACATAAAAATATACAATTGTTGGCCAACAAAATTAAAAAGTAGTTATGTGAGTAAATCAAAACATTGTGACAAATACTCGCTTCGGAACCGTACAACAACAAAAAGTAGTGGGCGTACTTAGTAAAAGTCTCAGAGCTTTTAAGTTTTTGTTTTATCATTTAATTTATTTCTAAATAAGATTTCAATGAATTAGTTAATTTTGTTTTCTTATATTTACGTGAACATTACACTACCTTATTACTTGCTTGACATATAACATCTGAGTCATCTCGTGACCACAATGCTGTAATTGGAGTCGAAACGTAGGGTAAGAAAATTTAAAAAATTATAAATACCGCGAGTAGAATCCGTAACGTTGTTTCATTTCAATTATGTAATTTTAATGCGATTAACTTTTTCATAGTATTTTAATTTAATTTAGATTTATAATTTTAATCGTAGTAAACACATCAACATGGGATCTAGAACTGGAACCTAGGGATATTTCAATTAAACCTAAATAACTAAAATTCTATTAACTTTTTGCTAAGACACTTTTAAAATAAACCTTGTTTAATAGCCTATCTAATCTGATAAATAAACTTTTAGATAAAGTTAAATTTAAAAAAAAACTTAAAAGAGCAAAAACTCAGACGAAATTTCAATCTTAACTTTATTTTTGAAACATCAAAACCTAAACGAAACAACTATTTTTTTAATAGAAATTGTTGAAAACTTAAAATTAATAATCCGTGGATCCGTTTAAGACTCTCCTGACACATCTGCAGCGGCTCTCTCAAAACAAGGGTGTCAATTTCCTGTTGGGAATACTGTCCCATGTCCTGCTAAGATGCAAGAAAAGCTGGTTTTCATGCACAATATCTTCAGGGAAATTCCTAAGAGCTCTTCTCTGAAGCATATCCGAGGCATGCTCAATAGAATTTAAGTCAGGGTATTGTGCAGGCCAGTCTAAAGCTTGGATATCATGCTGTTGTAACCAACTTGTAACAATACGCGCCGTATGTGGACGGGCATTGTCGTGCATTAGCTTGAAATTTCGTCCCATTTGCTGTCTGTGGGATTACAGGCTCTAGCACCTCATCTCGGTATTTTAGAGCAGTCATATTGCCTTGTATCCAAACGAGGTCCGTTCTCCCGCTGAGACGAATTCCTGCCCAAACCATAATCGTGCCACCTTGATATGCATGAACTTGTTGTGGGTGTTGCAGTCGATTCCAACGTCCAGGTTCTCTCCGAACGCGTACTCTTCGTGAATCAGGATGAAATTCAAACCTGGATTCCTCAGTGAAAAGCACAAGTGACCATTGAGAATGGTTCCAGTTTTCGTGTGCAATAGCCCATTGTAATCTTCTTTCTCGATTGCCTCTCCTTAGCGCTGGTACCCGAAGTGGCCTACGAGCACGTAGGTTGACTTCATGCAGTCGTATTCTCAAAGTTTGACCGCTTACCAGCAAACCATACTCTCTCTGTAGCCTTTGAAGCAATTGCATCGCCGTTACATTTGGTTGACTTCGTGCAGCATTTACTATGAATCGGTCCTGTACATGTGTTGTAATGCGTTGAGGTCCTCGGTGCCGTTCCATGCCAAAGCCTGGATATAACGCTCTGACTGGTCCTCATGGCTTCAGAAACCGCAATTAGGGTAGCGCCAGCTTGAATCATGCCCACTGCTCTTAACATTTCGTTCCTAGTCAAGTGTCTACGTGGCATGATTAAATGAACACCGGAGATGCGTTTGGCAAATATTTATAGAAATTTATGGAGTTTTAATCAAGTTAAAAGTTCGTGAAGATTTACTTCTTTGAAAGAAATTCAATGAATACGAATTTCATCTTAAAACAAAACCTTTTATATACAAATTTGAATTTAAAAAAGGAACCTGATAATGTTTTTATAATCTGTCATTAATAGTTTTTTTGAAGGCCAGTACTTTTTAAGTTATTTAAAAAAGTTTTATTTATCCCTAGACCATGTTGTTGTGTGTATTTAACATTATTAATTATTATTTTCATTGTATAATTGTTATTTAACATTTTAAACTTTCTTGTTGAATTTTAAGTAATTGTAATTAAAACGGGTTTTTGCAACGAAACAAAACAACGGTAAATGGCTTCACCTAATTTCTCGAAGTTTCGGCGACAATTGCATGTCACCGTGGTCACGAGCGGACTGGTGGTGCGCGGCGTCGTCTAGCTAGGCGCGGCGTCGTCTAGCTGGGCGCGGCGAATGATCTTCATCCACCCGCACACCCACGCTTATATGTATTTGTTAATTCAATATTTTCCGAACTAGTATGCAGGTACAGTACTTGTAGATTTGAGCTATATTCATTAAATTGATTTCTTTATAAAGTTTACTAGTTGGTGTTTTGTAATTAAAGTTAAAAAGTACTTTCAGTAGTTTGTGATATGGATAGATTTGTCTTAGCTGCTGTACTCCCTAGTTCTAAAAAGTAATCGAAGTGTGGTTTTACTAATGGATTATAAATTGTATAACGGACACACACCGTAGTAATGATTTTACAATTCCACGTACCATACCCGGTTCTGATGTTATTTTGCTTTTAAGACTAAAATCTAAATCTAAAAGTTCTGTTTGTTACTTTGGCACTTTTTTCAGTAATCTAACAAATACTTTGTAAGAAATGCTTTTGCAGAAGATATTTGCGTTGAGATAGAATATAATTTATTTATTTAGTTTAAATGTGGTATATTTTTGATGTTATTTCTTTATTCAGTTACACAACACAGCACATTTAGCTAATTTACTTAGAAAATTGACTGACCTGTTGCTGCAATAGCAGCGATCCTGCCTTTAGCACCGGAGGTCGTGGGTTCGATCCCCACCCATGACAAACATTTATGTGACGAACATTTGTATTTGTTATGTGTCTGGGTGTTATTATCTATTTGAGTGTGTATTTAGAAATATTCAAGTTTGTTTATCAGTCTCTGATACCCTTAATACAAGCTCTGCTTCGTTTGGGGTCAGGTGATTTTATTGTAAATGGTCCTGGATATTTATTTGTTATTTATTTATACAAAATTAAATGAAATATTATTATGACAGTTTAACACAAACATGTCAACATTATTTTATTATAAACTAAAATTGTCAAGGAGCATAATTCAAGAATTAACAAAATTAAATTATACTTTGGTAGTTACAATTCAAGTTAATTTACATATAGAGATGATAAATAAATAAATATCTGAGACAATTAACACCAAGATCATCTAACCCTAAACTAAGCAGAGCTTGTACTATGGGTGCCAGAGTCTGATAAACATACTTAAATATTTCTAAATACATACTTTAAGATAAGATAATATACTCTTTATTGCACAAAACAGGATGAATTACAAAGAAAGTTGATGTACAATTTAGGCGGTCTTATTGCTAAAAGCAATCTCTTCCAGACAACCTACTACAGGTAGAGGAAAGATGACAGAACGGGTCAGCAAGTGCAGAGATATAAAAAAGGATTAAAAAAATAATATTTCAACTAATAATTTTATACACATTGCGCAGCATCGTCTCTTACAGATTTGTCTGCAAAAAAGTATCTATAGCTGCCATAAAAAATAATCTCCAGTAAAATCGTAAATTCATGAGCTTATGGAGCCAAATGCATCAAAGTTAAATGAAAGTAGCTTTTATTTAATGTACTCTACTTAATAACCTGAGAAACTTTCAATTGAGTCTTATCTTGCCCCGCATAAAAAAGCTTTAAATGAATTTCGTTTAGGACAGGTTCAGACAAAAACAAAAAACAAAAAAATATTTGTGTTTTTTATCTTTTCTAGAGTCTTTTCCTTAAATTGATTCAAAAAATTATAAGGAATCAATTTAAAGAAAATTTATGGCTCTAGTAATCCTAACGCTTTAATCATTCAACCCTTAGTAGGTACGAGCGTGCTCAATTTTGGCTGCAAATGGAGATTATCTTTGCTTGGCATTTGCCTTCAAGGAAAAAAAGTTAAACGTTGTGTATCATTTTCACCCCGCCAATCAGCGATGATCTAGTCCAATTTGTATGGGAGATTGCCGTCTGACTTGTTAGTTAGTCCTTAGTCTGTAGAATGAACAATGAATGTAGTTGAATGAACTGACTGAATGACTAGGTACCACAGGTTACTACAATACCAAAGATCACTCACACCACACATGATTCACTTCCATACAGATTAAAAATAGACTCCACTCTTGACAATGTTTTTTTTAAATAATATTGGGTTTACGGCCTCGGTGCGACCATTATTATGAACCATCCAGTCAAAATCTTCTTCTATTTTCCATTATTTCAGGGGCCTTACTCTTCTCTTGAACAGATTTTCATTGGACAAGCATTGATTTCAAGCAAGAAATTTATGATCCAAAATTCAAAGCAATAAGGTACAAAAAAAAATTGGTGACGATAATTTAATGCCAATCCGGCGAACTTAAAGCCCTTGACTCTTAAATCTATCAAGAGTCAGGGGCCAGTTTGCGGTTCAGCCTGAAGTCCTGATCGTATCGATTCTCATCGCCCATGTGTGGTTTCGGGCATCGAGCTATTGCTCATGGCCCGGGCGTCTTCTTATGGCGGCCACGCCCCCACGGTGTTCAAGAAAAGTAAATAATTAAACTATTTATTTTCTGTTCGGCTTCTATAGTTTTTAGCTCCCTTGGCATACATGGCGGGTGAGACACTGTTGAGTGAGGCCCAGTGAACGACCAGCGAACAGCGGCGGCTTACGCGGTAACCGGTAGACAAGGGAGCAAGGCGGAAACGAGGTTTTGAGGTGGGTGGCAGAGTGGGCCCGCGCTGTGGCGCCTCAGGCGCGGTGGGCGACTGTACAAGCGCTCGCGGGAGCGGGCACTCGTTCTCATCGGGTGGTCGGGCGTGCAGCGGGGCGAAGGCGTTCAAGTGGCGGTATGGTCCGTGGTCAGCAGGGTCAAACGTACGACGCTGACGTCACGGGCGATGACATATTTTCTGACGTAACGCCCGGCCCCTGTCAGCGTGCACAAGCTCTTGTTCTGTATGACCTGCAAGCGCTAACTGTGCGGTTGCGAGCAGAGGGCGTACCATGCAGGTGCGGCGTAGGTCAGTCGCGGGCGAATGTACATCTTATAGATGCCGACTTTCGCCCGCAACGGAAGTTGCACAAGCCTTAGCCAGCTTAGCCTGGTTGATGGCGCGGTCGACCTGTGGCACCATTTGCAGCCTGCGGTCAATGATGCAGCCCAGGTATGTGGCTGCATCATCGACATCACTGGGCTGCCACTGGATGGCCTCGCCTCGTAATGTGAGGCAAGGCGGCGGTTTTTTCTTCTGGCCGGTCAGCAGGGCGGTCGTTTTGGCGAAATTCACTGCCATGCGCCACTTTTCAAGCTAAGCGGGCAGTTAATGCAGCAGCCGCTGCATGCGTGCAATGGCCAACTCGGGCTTCCTCGACGAGGTGAAGAAAGCGCTGTCGTCCGCGAAGAGCGCAAGCGTAACGTCCTGCTCCCACTCCTTGAGCTGGCCTTCGAGAGTGGGGATGTCGTCGGTGTACAGCGCGTACAACACCAGCGACAGGACGCTAGCTTGCGGGACGCCCGCGCGTACCAGGTATAGTGGACAGGCCTCGTCCTCGACCGAAACAAAGAAGCTACCACCGTGAAGGAACGCTGATATCGTGGCGATGAGGTCAAGGCCACCAGGCCTTTCTTCGGCAGCATGCGGATAGCAGCGGTCGGAATGTTGTCCAGCCCTGGGGGCCGCCTTCCGCAGCTCAGACGGGGATTCAAACGGACCAATCAGGATGAAGCACTTTATGACTTCCTCTGCGATTGGTCGATGGAGGTTATTACAACGTTGCCGTTCCGCTTACTACAGTTGTTGATCCGTTGAGAATCGAAAATCTAACTCATATTAATAGGTTGTTAACCTCGTGGTGTTAACCTGACACTGCCTAAAGAATTCTGAAGAGACCGAAACAGGTGGAAATCTGAAGGTGCAAGGTCAGGACCATACAATAATGTGTCTCAGGCAGAGTTTGACATTCTCGCTTTAACCGAGACTTTTCTTACTAACTCCGTGGCAGACGGTGAGCTTTTTCCGCCTAGCTACGTTGTTATTCGAAAGGACCGTTCCGGTGATGCTGGATGGGGGGGAGTTTTACTGGCTGTGCGGGATTGTTATGCGGTTAGAGTGATCACAGACATTGATGACTGACCGGATAAAGAATTGATTTTTGTAATTGTAAACTGGAAAAGTATAAAATTTCTGTGTTGTGTTGTGTACTTACCGCCTAACTATGACGATGAACAGTATCTGAACGTATTAACATGTATAAAAAATGCAATTTGTACCTATTCTGATCTGAATGTGCTTTTATTAGGGGATTTTGATTTAAATTCTTGTGGCAACAGTGTTAAAACGCAGTTTACCAATTTTTCTGACTTCTGTAATCTTCAGCAGCATAATAAAATATTCAATGTTCACGGCGGTATGTTGGATCTCGTGCTGAGTGACTATGATGTTGACCGGGTAGCAGTGTCAGTTGGATTGGACCCATTGGTACCCATAGACGATTATCATCCTTCGCTAAATATAACAGTCAAGCTTCCCTGGCCTCGGTGCGCTCCGCTGCCAAAGCGCCTAGTGAACGTTTCAGACACGGGCTCGGACTGGAACTGGCGTAAGGCGGACTTTCAAGGTCTGTATTCAGCATTGGCAGATTTGGAATGGTCCGATGTAATGGCTGCCACTGACGTGGATTTAGCGGTGGAATCCTTCTATTGTAGACTGAATGAGGTTATAAGTCTTTATGTGCCAGACAGAAAACGCGTAACGCGATGTGAGAAATATGTTTATCCTAAGTGGTATACGTCTGAGATCATATGTAACATAAAGAACAAGCATTTCCACTTAAAGAGGTATAAATTAGAAGGGAAAGAGTTCAACAAGGAATTATTTAGTTATTACAGGTGGAGGGTTAAAATATTAATTAATATATATAATAAATAAAACAACGCATTTAGGCAGCATATTAAATTAGTACAGGAGAATATAATTAATGAACCGGTTAAATTCTGGGAATATGTCAATGAAAGAAGGAAAGCAAGACCGCACTTGAATGCTTATACCTATGAAGGAGTAGAGGTGACCGGTCAGGCTGCTGCAGACGCTTTTGCCGAGTATTTTAGCTCAGTCTTTCAGGACGAGGAGCCATTACAAAATCCCACTGAGGCGGGGCGAGCGGCCCATGGGGACGCGACTTTCATCTTGGTGGGAGGGGTAGTGGACGCGAACCTGAGAGTAGCAGCAAAGCGTCTCAAACCGCGATCAGCTAGTGGCCCTGATCATATCCCAGTGTTTTTAATTAAGGTTTGTGTGTCTGCTTTGCGAGCACCACTCCGGTTTCTGTACAATCTTTCAGTCGACCAAGCTAAGTATCCGGAGCGCTGGAAATTATCTAGAGTGATACCGGCTCCAAAAGGGGATCCGGGACGAGACATTACTGCTTTTAGACCTATTGCTGTGCTTTCAGTTTTAGCTAAACTCTTTGAAACAGTGTTAAACCTCTCTATTAGCAAGCAAATATGCAATATCTTGCACAGCGATCAACATGGTTTTCGGAAGAGTCGCTCCACTAACACAAATCTTGTAGCCCACGTGGATTACATCTGGTCGACAGGTAGATGCTGCGTATTTCGATTTCAAAAAGGCTTTTGACTTGGTCGATAACGACGTTTTGTTGCAGAAATTAGCAAAATTTGGCTTTGCACCAAATCTTTTGAAGTTGCTTGCTAGCTACCTCGGTAACCGACGTCAATTTGTAAAAGTAGATGGCTACGAATCTAGTCAGTACTACACAAGATCGGGAGTAAGTCAGGGTAGTACCCTCGGACCAACGCTTTTCCTGATCTTTATAAATGACTTGCCAGAAAAGGTCAAGTCGGCCAAGTGTCTCCTGTTTGCTGATGACCTGAAATTGAGTTTAGGAATTGGTGATGTAGCAGATGCTCAGACTCTGCAGGTAGATATCAGCGCTGCCTTGGAATAGAGTAAAGATAACCGTCTACCTTTCAATGAAAATAAATGTAAAGTAATTACTTTCTCACATAAACATAACCCTGTTTCTGAAATTTATAAACTAGCTGACGCCCCTTTGGATAGAGTAAGTGACATTCGAGACTTAACAGGCAGGTAAACAGGCTAGTAAGACATTGGGCTTCGTTATGAGAACTGCTGCTGATTTTAATGACATAAGAGTTGCAAAAACGTTATACAACGCGTACGTTCGTAGCAAACTGGAGTATGCTGCGGTTGTATGGAATCCCTATGAGGAAAAATACATTATGTTAATCGAAAAAATTCAACGCAAGTTTGCCAGATGGCTTTACAAGAAAATTCATGGTTACTATCCGTACCTGTATCCATCATCGTTTGTCTTGGGTATGGTGGATATGGTAACTCTAAAATTAAGGCGAGTAATGGTGGCATTAACACATTACTTATCCATAATTCATAATACCCTTGACAGTCAAGCGGTGGTGGAGAGGGTAGGCCTTTCGGTGCCCAGGTACTTGCGACGTGATGGGGCAGGGACTGTACCGCGCCTCCTTCACCAGCCCAGAACGCGCACCAAACGGGCAGCACAGGCACCAATCGTACATTGCGACTGATGGGTGACATACTCTCTCTTCACGATGAAATTGACTTGTTCGCTGACAGTTTGGGAAGTCTGCTAAATAGATTCCGAACAATCATAGACGACATGCTGACTGACTAAGATTGTTGTGACTTTATATTATTTTATTTTGCCACCCACTCATTACCTGCCGCCGGGCGTGGTGGTAGTATGGTACCTACCACTGCCCGCCCAAAGGGCGCAGTGCCTTAGGGCGCGAGGTGGGGGCCGCAGTGCACAACCGTTTGGAGGGGTCATAGATCCGCGGCTGGCCCCCCCTTTGCACTGCGGCTCGGCGGGGCCGCACTGCCAGATGCGGCAGCGGATTGAGTACGGGGGTGCTTTTTCCCGCAATGCACGGCGGAAGTACCTGTGTGCTCTAGGTACTTCCGTGGCCTCCCCCCTTCATTGGGGGGGTCGGCTGGAGGGGGCCCCAATACGGGGAAGCACTGGCGGGGCGTTGTTTTTAGGGACCCCGCCTCGCCGCTGAAGTGTTGAGGTCGAGTACCGTGGGGTTTTAGTCGGTAGAACTCCGACATAACCTCGTCGTTCCCCCGGGCGGCGAGCTATTCATGAGGATTTCCCGAGAGATTTAGTCCCGAGACTTTTTGAACCAAGTGTTATATCTTGTACTGTCAAGAACTAATTCAAAGTCACCCTATATTAAACAGGCGATTTTTTCGTGATTTCAGAGTTAGTCCTACCCAACAGTCCATATTACGGGACCAACTCTAAGACTTATAACTGAACATACCTACAAACGCTAACTGGACATAGGTACTCTAATGACGGACCAACTCTAAATATGATACGTATCATCATACGCCCAAGCCTTTATCCGCGACTTGGGCCACCGCCTGAGGGAGCGCACAGGGTATCCCCGTGCCGAGTCGTACTTAACGTTTTATATCCTACCTATTTGAAGTAGGTACTTTTTAGCCGTAGTTCTGTTTTGCTATTATATTGCAAGTTTGTAAGATCCAATAAATATAATATGTGATACGAATTTGTCAATTGATTTAAAATCCTAATACAAAAATTTGTAAAATATTCTAGTAAATTATAATATGGTCTTTCTATCATCATACTAATATTATAAATGCGAAAGTTTGTGAGTGTGTATGTATGTATGTTACTCTTTCACGCAAAAACTACTGAACGGATTTTAATGAAATTTGGCGTGCTGACCATGACCATGGCTGGATTAACACAAAGGATATTTTTTTCCGGGTAACGCAGACGAAGTCGCAGACAAAAGCTAGTACTATCTGAATATAAGTTTAATATGATACACCGAATATTAGTATGCTACGAGTGACAAAAACAAAAAAAAATACAACAAGTCCCGAAATCTATAGTTTGAGCGAAATAAATCTGGATCTGGAGCATGGTGGTTAACCATGCTATCACCATAACACGGTAATATACCGTGACCATACCATCTTGTACTACCTGTGATGACGAATAAATGAATTTTAAATTTGAATAAAAGTGCATTGAACCCATCTACCAATGCAAACCATTTTTCAAACGACACGAAACGATACGATAGAAAAGTACAAAATCATCGCAAATACGCTACAGCTTGCGTATTGTAGTAGAGGGTAAGGTCACGCGCTGACCCCACCTTTATTATGATACACAACTTGTGACGTGTTTGTGATAAAATTGCTATAGTTTTTTATGGTATCGTTTCGTCGTTTGAAAAATGGTAGATGGGTTCTACTTATTTCACCTGTAATTCACCATGAACCCTGGTTTACAGACACAGATTAGTTTTTACACTTTCATTACAAATAACCTTTTTTTTTTAACCGGGTGTTTAAAATGCGTTGCGCACTACTATCCCACTGCCCGAGAGAAGGCAGTGGGGGAGTGTGGGACTCTCCGGCGGTATACCCACTAAAACGCACCCGGGTATACCCTCACCGCTTTGGAATGGGGCGACATGTAGCCTTACGGATTACCATGTCACCCCAGCGGTCGGCCCTGCCTTCATGCCGGGCCTCCTTACGCTACGGGGGCGTCCCGATATACTGGGACACCCCCAGACGGGAACACCGTGCAATGAGGTGAAAGCCCCCCAGCTAGGAGCAGGAGGAGGACGGGCGAACCGCCGTCTTCGTGCTCCCCGCCGTCTGCGTCGGAGAGGTGCCGCCAGAGGATCATCTTCTCGGGCCCTCTCCGCGATCTCCTTCTGCGTCATCACCTCCTCGCAGAAGGAGACCACTGCCATCCAGGCCATCTCACTCCCCAACATGGCTTGAACAACGGCCGGGAGTGAGAGGTTGTAACGATGCCGTTTCGTTCCAGTCTCGTGGACGTTAGAACCTCCACGATGGCTGAAAACTTCATAGTTCAACTTACTGGCCATCAATAGTATTCTGTACCTGTCCTTTCAAAATTTAATTTATTGTTCCACGTTCGCTGTTCAGCATTTTGAGTCAGTCCTACCAAAACCATCGTACTGAACAGAGCTTGCGAGCTTTTTACCAGATTACCAGTTTAAGTTTAACTTACGTGATGGTGTATTTTTAAATACTTTAAATAACCAATTATTGTAAACAGTTATAAGTAACAACAACCAATATATTGTGTGACACTAACTACTACAGACTAAGTCCAGCAGCGTTTCTGAGTGATCGGTAAAATGGGTCGGCTGCATCACATATTGTTTAAGATGCAAACACTGTAAAAATTCATTTAACTTTTTGGAATTCGGATCGTCAACTTTCAGTAAGTTAATATTAAAATCGCCCATCAGGACAACACGGTCATAGGCCGAAAAGGATGCTACTGACTCTGTCAATGCATCTATAAAATTATCTACACACTGCCATGGTGGGCGGTAAGCTGTACCCACAGCTATCTTATATCCGCTGAGAGCAATTCCGAGCCACATTTGCTCAACGGACGCGGAATAAGGGTGTGTTAGGAGACAGGCATAGATACCACGCTTTAAATAAAACCCTACGCCACCACCACGCGATGGAACGCCAGGCGGACGCGGCACGTGCCGCAGCCTGTAGCAGGGCGACGCGGGCGCGCGCACTTCTTCCCCGGGCCGCAGCCATGTTTAATTAATAGCCACAATATCTGCCCCGTGACGCTGCATGGCTACCAGAAACTCATCATGACGTGTGCCGAGTGAGCCAGCATTGATCAAACCTAACGAAATGTTTTTGTTTTTGACGAACTGTAGAACAAAGCTGTACGATACTTGTATATACCTGCAATTAACTAAATAACGTTTATGCAATGTCATATGACGTCGATCTATATTATAATAAATTATTATCCCAGCGTTGTACAAAGCTCTAACTGTAAATTAGTAGAAAAATAGAAAATCATTTCTACAATAATTAAATCTGCAGACTGACTTAAAATAAAACAGAAACTTTACTTGCCACAGTATCAGCAAAACATAATAAGAAATACACAATAAAAAGCAAGCTTGACAACTGTAGCACTGAGACGTAATCCGTAGACGAAATAAATTCAGAACATTAAGTCCAAACCGGAATATTATAAAATACATAACATGACATTTTAATGTAATACGATAATAATATTTGTGCATTATAGTAAGAAAAAACAATAAATGATATTCTGATAAAAGTATAAAATATTGGGCGTTACCACAATAACCAACATAACAAAACATAAACATGGGATTAAAACAACACAGAAAATAAATATAAGTTGAACAATTTAATATGACGTAACTATACCTAAGCAAAGAATAACATCTCAATTTATAATAGGAACTCAAATTTTTTGGGGATCTAAAAAACAGAAATATACATTTAGGAATCAGCACTAACAGGGCCAACACCAAAAACCTTTGTAATGTCCGTTTCAAGGCGAATTCAGTAACTCGGCGTACCTTGCTCCCGTCGTGCGAAGATTCGTCCCTCTCGGGTCCATACATACTTCCACTTTAGAGGTTTAGCTACATTGCGGGTTTTCTGGAAAAGCTGGCGGTGTTGCCTGGTGAGGCGCTCGTTGATGTAGTATGAGATGGGAGGTCCCGGGAGAGCCATGCCCTCCGTGGTGAGGCCCCGACGCACTCAGCAGCGCGTCCCGCGACGCCCGGAGCGACAGGCGCGCGACCAGCGGGCGCGGGCGCGGCGGGGCGCCACCCTGCACCAGCGCGCGCACCGGTCCAACTCGCTCTGCGTGCACGACGTCCCGCTCCTTCAGATCAACTTCGAATTTCTGAGCTACTGATAGTAGAATATGAGTAACATTTTTGTTTGTTTTCTCTGGAAAATTCGAGATCTCGACGTCATTGAGTAATAATTCCTGGTCCCGTTCCTTCATGTCCAATTGCAACTGCGAAATTGTTTCTTCGAGTGCTGAAACCTCGTCTCGGTTAGGTTCAGTTACCCTGGTTTCCAGTGTATCCATACTTGATTCAAGTTGGTTCAAGCGGACATTCTGTGCTTTTACTGTCGATGTTAAGTCTGCAATAGTTTCACGAAATATATTCAATTCCATCCTCATAGCGCGCATTTCACCCAAGTATAGCCTTATCTCAGTAATCGGATCAGCGCCCTCTATATTATTTGTGGCTTCCTTCCCCAAAAGATTTTCTTCAGCAGACACTCTGGTTAGTCCTGAGCGCTGTGTCACATTTTGACTTTCATCGAACAGAGTGTTAAGGGAAATTGTCTTATCATCTTTAGTAGTAGCTATTGACCGTACAGGTGTATTCAAATTTCCATGTTTTGGTAGTTTACTTAAACATTGAGGACATTTCCACGTACTTTTCCTTTCACTAGCAGCCGCATAGAAAGAATTGTACCTTTTGCTACTAATATTAAGGCATAGCAAGTCATAGGCATCTTTACATGCACAGCATCGTAAGTATTCATGTTTAGGCAGTGACTTCGAACAACCAGCGCAATTTTTAGATGACATTATTTGTTCTTGCTTAGCGCCCTCTATCGATGTACCACAATCGACACTAAAATTGAGAACCACTTTTGAACAAAGCAAGGTTCAGCTAATTAGTACCGCTCCCAACTAGATGGCGGTAATTCTCGGCGTGAAAAGCGCTTGCGATGTCCTCTGTTGTCGAGCGGCGTAAGTTTTGCAGGAAATTTAATTTTAACGGCGTAATGTCACTGACCTTTTTGTTAGTAAAAAGAAAAAAGATATTTTCTGATTTATCTGTTGGTATTGAGCACTTCACTTAGTTCAGGATATATATTCTAATCTGTCTGAATTCTTATAACGTACGTACTAACACTCATGAACACAAACAATCCACCTTTGCATCGATGTTTACACAGACACTGATTCACTGTTATAAATTGAGACTTTCAATAGATAACAATTAAACCTATTTGTACGTGTTTATCACAAAACTGTAGTGTTTAATCAATTTTAACAATTTTAAAACTTTATTTTACGGAGCTGCCTGTTTACTGCGGGCCAGCGCCACCTCGGGTTGACAATTACAGATATTGTCAATTTTTATAAGTGCATGTTGTATCTTGTTGGATAGCCGTAACATTGTAAAAATCATAAGCACATAAGCAATGTGCTTATGATTTTTACAATGTTACGGCTTAGATTTGGAATTCTTATTTCAAAATTATGAAAGTTTTCAATAATCCTACTGTGTTTTATTATGAACTAGACATAGCTCGAACTAATTATGAAGACTACAGCCGGAGGATGCAAAAAAAACCAAAAAGTATTTGAAAAGAATTTAATTAAAACTACAATTATAATTAAGAGGGGTTTGACGATGTTCAATGTTGGAACGAAAGTGAGTTGGGTCCCACGATGGTCGCCGGTGGCGCGATGCCTCACGTTGTGCCGATTCAGCGCCTCGTGTCGTCGGTTGACGCAAATGCTTGTTTCTAGGTAAGAACGGGGACGCTGCACAGTCAGCGTATTTCCTTAGGTAGCTGAGCGTAACACCTCCCCCCGAAGGTCAGCAACTATTGGAGAATTTTCTTCGAGAATGTTGCTGGGATGAGAAATGGTGCATCTCGTTGTTTTTCTGGGATATCTGCATATATGTCGTGAGATGTACCTTGATTGTTAAGATTACTTTCACGGCGTTTCATATAATATCTTCGAAGCAGTAAGACAATACTGAGTGCACATGCACTTGATAATACTACGTAAAGAGGTATAGTAGTATGATATATGCTATCTTCATTGGGTTTTCTTATTTCGATCGGATGCTGCAGAGATATCTTGGTGTTACTGGCGTGTAGATGTTCTAAGCTGATGGAGTTTAGTTTGATTGAAGGTCCCGTGGAAGGTGATACAGGACTTTCATATCTTGGAAGATTCATCATCTTGAGTGCAGTGCCTTTAGTGCGATCGTTACTGTTGGTGATGGTGAATTCTGGCGATCGTAAGTAGCATCCAATTGGTATAGTAACGAGGTAGCTGCCTTGAAGTGTAGAGTAAGTATCTTTCTCGCAGAAGGTTTGGATCTTTGTAGACTTGGGAAAAGCGACTATGTAATGTTTGTCGTCCAGCTTCTCCAGAGCTTCTTTGTCGAGTAGAACTGATGAGAGCTTGCATGTAGTGTCCAGTCTCTGCGTAGTAATGAGAGTCTGGATGCAGTCCGCTTGATCTCGTGGTCTGTATTCAGTATTCGCCTGGCAGAGGTACCAAGTATTGGACTTCGGACATTCTGTCTCTTTGGACATGAAATCATTTCTATGTATTGCAATATAAGGAGAGGCAATCGGTACTTAAAAGGCTATGACTATTTTATTATTACTATAGTACTCCTTAAGGTTCAAATCTATGATTTCATCTTTATTATATAATAATTTTAACTTATCTAACATAGATCTCAATGCATTTAAACTTAACATAGAATGGTGAGTGCTCGATGCACGTATAAAAGCTAATAGATTCTCTAACTTTAATAATTCGTCGGCTAAATCTTCTATGTTATCTCCTAATATTAAAAGCAATTGAGCCAAATGGACATTCTTAACTAAATCATTTTCCTTACCGGCTTCACTCACCAAAACTAAGTCAAGTACTTTTTCTATCTTACGCTGATTTTCTACTATGGAATTTAATATGATGGTGTGCTCTGACATCCATTCTTTACTCAAACTTATGTGGCTGTTAAATTCTGTAACTAATTTATCTTCATTATTTTATAAAGTTTTTAAAATACTATCATAACGCTTTGCATCTGTGTAATCCAAATTTCCTGAGATACTTTTAATTACTGATCTTAATCCGTCTATCAATCCTCTCTTGACGCGATTTATCTCAAACGTTTGTAACTGATTAGAAACCTTTTCAAGCTTTTTACTAAGATGAATTCAATATGAGGGTTCATACAAAGATAAAGTTTTATTATTTAACTGAGGCCGAACATCATTTATCTGTGACCTAACTAATTTTACCTTAGATTTGATATTATCTATGTCTATAAATTACAAGAAAGAATGATAGTGAGATATTATCTTAGAAGGACCTAACTTAAAAGGAATGATGCCTGGACAATCTCCAAGGCTGTCAAGTATGATCTCTTGAGCTCCTACCGCTCGTACCAGGAACATCACTACTATCCTGTAACAAGCGTGCGGTATTAGGGACTCTTTTCAATCTGGATTTAGCTACAGGCCCGCGTTTCTTCTTAGTATAATTGTGAATTGGAAGATCGGCTAAAACGGTATCATTTGTATAGCGCGGTGCTAACTTCTGACGGCTGGCCATGGGGTTTATAAAAACGTTCTGATCTAGATTATACGTTTCTTCAGGCTCCCTATTCCTATTACGATTTTCCATGATCTCTATACGATGCTGTCGAGATGAATCTTGAATCATCTCATAAGCCTTGGTCATTCTAGCGCGATGATCTAAGATATACTGCTGTAACAAGTGTTCGGTTAACTCAATATCGAGAGGATCGCGAGGATCAAAATGTCCAGTTATAACATCTAATGGTCTACATTTTGTGAAACTATGGATTGAGCTATTATATGCTAAGATAGCGTATGCCATGAGATTAAAGACTGATTCGCCACGATGCTGTAGTTTCAAAATTCTAAGATGTTCTAAAAGTGTTGAGTGGAATCGTTCTACTATTCCATTCTCATTTGGAGCATGTGCTAAGATCTTATGATGCTGGATTTTATGGACACGGGTAAACTCTAAGAACAATTGATTGGTGAACTCTGTACCTCGATCTGTTATAACTATCGAAGGTACGCCATGATGTGTGCAAAACTTTAATAAAGTTTGTACTACACTTATAGCTGTGCCATCTCTTATGTGATAGGCTTGTCCGTATTTGGAGAATGCATCAACTAGCGTTAAGTATTTCTCGGTTTCTACTGTAAATAAGTCTAAGTGTAAAATTTCGAAAGGTTCAGTGGGTGGCGGTACTATGTGAAACTGTTGCTTTATTGGATTGCGGTCGTACTTAGCTTGGCCGCATATATTGCATTCATTTATATATTTAGTTATGCTTTCTTTCATCTTGGGCCAGAAATATTTACTAGATAATGCTAGGTAACATTCGGTAATACCGCGATGGTTGGTTTTACCTTCGTGATATTTTTGAATTATTTCTTGTTGGCGTAAATAATCTTTAACGTTTTCTAATTCAACTTTAGTGATAACTATGTTCATAGCGGAACTCTTGAAATGATTCTGTAAAACAGGGATAATTGAATACATCTCTGAAGGAGGGTGAATAATAATACCGGTCTTTACTTTAGGGTTAACATATTCTTTAACTGCGTTTATTACATCTTGCTCGAGATTTGATTTAGATAATTGGATTGATGTACGTGTATGACTCTCAAAAGGTTTAGACACGGTCGTTCTGCCTTTAATATAGCCAACAACGATGAAACAAATTTGTCCATGAAACTTATTAAGGGGATCATCTGTAATAGGGGTCTCTAAAATAGGGTTCTCGGCATTTGTATGTGCTGTTACCGTTTCTGAGCCATCTAAAGATGGAGGTTTCTCAGTTGGGTTCCCTGCTAATGAGCTAATCTCTTCATTATGAATTTCTATACGGGATAAGGCGTCGGCATTTGAATTAAGTTTGCCTTTTTTATATTCTACGGTAAAATTATACTCGCTCAGTTTTAGTCTCCAACGAGTGAGACGAGCATTGGTTTCTTTGAGACTCTATAATGGCATGTGATCTGTAAATACTTTAAAATGTCTACCAAAAAGATATGGGCAAAAATATTTAGTTGCCCACACTATAGCCAATAATTCTTTTTCGGTTGTACTATAATTTATCTCACTAGAATTTAGAGTTCTTGATGCGTATGCAAGTTTATCACTACCAACAGGGCCTTGTGATAATACAGCTCCTAATGCTACGTTGGATGCATCAGTTGTTAATATAACATCTTTAGAAAAATCTGGATACTGTAAGATAGGATCGTTGGTAAGTAATAATCTACATTTTTCAAAGCAGCTAGTATAATTATGATCTAGTACTATTTTAGATCCTTTCTTTAAACATTGTGTTAACGGTTTGGCTATACGTGCAAAATCTGGGATGAATTTCCTGTAATATCCTAATAATCCTAAAAATCTTTTTATTTCTGTTGAAGTTTTTGCCAATGGGTATTTTTTTTATGGCTTCAATCTTATCAGGATTGGGCTTGATACCTTTGTTACTGATGATATGACCTAAGTAAGCTTATAACGTAATCCTCGATGCTGGCCAGCAATACAGGAGCCGGAGCGCCGGGATTCGTCACACAATATTTAGGAGTAGATGTAGTTGTGGAATAGTTAATAAAAGATCAGCCAATCCAGTGACTTGTTTATTAAATAGGGTAAAAATATAGGTAGGAAAGAAGAACTGTAACAAAATAACAATAAATGAATACAAAGAGTCCTAGGTAATAGATTATCTAATAGTAATAGGTAAGTAAATAGGTATGATATGCTTACCCCGATACACGGGTTCCTGTTACTTATAACTGTTTTAACTGTTTACAAAATTGGTTATTTAGAGTATTTAAAAATACACCATCACATAAGTTATACTTAAACTGGTAATCTGGTAAAATGCTCACAAACTGTTCAGTACGATGGTTTTGGTAGGATTGGATCAAAAAAGCTGCGCATGCAATGCGAAACAAAAATCGAATTGAATCAAATTTGAAAACAAGTACAAAATACTTTTAATGGCCAGTAGTTAAACCATGAAGTTTCCAGCGATCGTGGAGGTTCTAACGTCCACGAGACTAAAGGGAAACGGCATCGTTACAAGCTGTCTCAAGTTTGAGGAACTCGGACTCATCCATCTGTATTTTAAAATTCGATTCTCTTAGTCTTTGGAATACTTTTTTAAGATTTATCATGTGTTCTTGTAATGACCTACTGAAAGTGATGACGTCATCAAGGTAAACGAGACATATTACGTTTTGGAGCCCTCATAGGACATTGTCCATAACTCGCTGAAAGGTACAAGGAGAATTCTTAAGTCCCATTGGCATTCTTAAAAATTCGTAGTGACCATGTTCTACGTTAAATGCTGTTTTGTGAATATCTGAAAGTTCCATCTCCACTTGATAAAATCCGCTTGCTGAATCGAGAGTTGTAAAATATTGACAGTTGCCTAATTTATCTAAAATGTCTGAGATGTTGGGAATTGGATATTTATCGTTAACGGTTTTCTCATTTAATTTTCTAAAATCAACGACAAGACGCCATTTGGTTTTGCCAGATGTGTCGGCCTTCTTAGGAACTATCCAGATGGGTGAGCTCCATGCTGATTGAGATGGTCTGATGATGCCTTGCTCTAACATTTTACTGATCTGATCACTAGCCTCCTGCCTATGAATGTACGGGTAACGATAGCTCTTAGTATAGACTGGTAACTCATCTGTAGTTTTAATAGAGTGTTTAATTTGATTTGTAAAAGTCAAAGGTTCTCCTTCTATGTAAAATACATCCGCGTATTCGGTGCATAAATTCTCTAAGTTCGCGCGTTCTTCAACGTTAAGGTGATCGGTCCGTAGTCGAGAGAGAACGTCCGTAGCACGCTGGAAAGACGTAGCATTTGTGTGACGTAGTGGCTTCGTAGTATACGATTGATGCGAGTCATTCGTAGCGCTGTAAAACTCCGTAGCACTCTGCTCGGTACACGGGGACTCTACCTTCACAATAAAGACTTCGGCACTGACCTGGCGGTCGACTGAGAATATTACGTCATGCTGACTGGGATTCGTTATCTTTAAAAATCCGCGGTTATCTCGTACTGTTGTTAGACATTCACCTATAATGCAATTAGATAAAACCTGTTCTGGGATAAACGCATCTCCGTCACTGATAATAATTGGTAACATTACTATTTTAGATGAGTTCGCTGGTATAATGTCCTCATAAAAATTAATGTTTCGCGAGTCATAAACGAGAATGGGGTTAGTGGCATGCTGGGTAACAAGGACCTTATTTTTAAAATCTACGGATGATTCCCATTTATTTAATAAATCGGACCCTATTAAACCATCGAAATAGTCGTGGAATCTATAAACAAAAAGCGTTGTATCGGTAGTATCGTTAAAATCTGAAAAACAAGGTAACTTAACTCAATATGCGAGAAGTATTTTTAACTGCTTCAGGACTTATAAAAGACTGATTAGCTCCTGTATCTATGAGTAATTTTAATGGAGGGTCTGAAATTTGTATGTAAGGAAGTGGTCTCTGGTTCTGTAAATTAAGTTCTATTTTAGTTTGCCTGATCGGCTTACTTTCTGAAAATCCTCAGCCTTGATAGACGAGGGATTCTCTTCTAGAGGTTCAGAAACTGACTCTGGGTTAGGTTGTTCTGAATAGTAAGATTCATCAAGGTAATTATTGTCGTAATAATAGTTCGTGTCATTATAATAATAACATTCCGGCTCCGCGTAGTAGTACTCCGCGTTATCATAGTAAGGGCCGTACTCAGGACACTCATTAAAATTAATTTCTCGGGATTTAAAATAGTTACTTGGTGGCGGGTTCCCCAACCTGCGCCAATCATGTCCACTAGGTGGCAAAGGCTTACTGACAAAATGACTTACCCCGCTCATGGGTTTTGGACCCTGAAAATTATTGGGATTTCGATTGGGAATTCTAAATGCATTAGCCTGTGGGTTATAATTTGGAGGTAAAGCTCTGAAAATTTGTTGGGTACGGGATGGACCACGGTCCATGGGAAGGTGGCTGCATATAAAAGGGTGCAGGACGTGGAGGTCCTGAAGGATTAAATATATGAGGTTTGATGGGCGGTAAGTATACGGGTGGACTATAAATAGGTTGCTTAAGTGGTGGGTTTGTTAGCATATGGGGTTGCAACTTTTTATCTGCTAAATTTTCATTTCTTTGTAAAATAAATAATGTGTTCATTTCCTCTTGAACATATTCTAATGCTTTCTCTATAGATTCGGGACGCATGCACCTAATACGTCAGCCAAGGGGCTCCCTTAGTCCGCGCAAGTATGATTGCATAGCGATCTTTTTATATAACTGACGCTTGGCCTCAATAGTTGTAGCAAGATTATCGTGTAAAGTAACATAGGTCATTATTGTGCTGAAAAGGGTCTGGCAGCGTTCATAAAATTCTTGTGGCGTATCTTGGCCTTGAGTTTGATGACTTAAATCGTTAAAAAGAGCAGTTTCGTCTCTTTGGTCCGCGAAATTATTTATTAAAGCATTTCTAATGCCAATCCAATCACATGGAATACCATTAGAATTTATAAGACGGGCGGCAGGACCCGTGACTTTATTTATTTATGCCATTTAAAATAGCCTGATTTGCTAAATCATGTCCGGGACCAGTTTGGACGTGTTTAATAACTAACTGACCGCATAACTGAATAAATCGTGTTAAAATATTGGGATTCCCGTCAAATTCGGGGACTAGTCTTAAGGACTTAAAAATTTCGTCTATTGAATCGGACATTATGATTATTTCTGATTCACTAGAAAAATCTACTGCTTCGACTAACTCCTCTAATTCTATACTAATATTTCTATTAAGGTCTAACCTACTTTGTCTATCTAGCCTAGGGGAATTGGACCCCGATTGTCTAGGGTGGAAAATTTTGGAAGGGATAAGTAAAACTAGAGATAAAAATTAGGATTATGAACTATAAGGGATGCAACACATGAAAGATTCAAGTGTACTCACAATTTCATTACTCTTGGTATTCTCTTGCCGTATCTCACGTAGGAGTGTCAAGATATCTTGACACTCCTCTGGACTGCAGCTCTTGTAGATTCTGGATAGCCGCTCGTCGTGTGATCGATTCACTGACTCTACGACTATCCTACCGACTACGCCAATTATGAAGACTACAGCCGGAGGATGCAAAAAAAAACAAAAAGTATTTGAAAAGAATTTAATTAAAACTACAATTATAATTATGAGGGGTTTGACGATGTTCAATGTTGGAACGAAAGTGAGTTGGGTCCCACGATGGTCGCCGGTGGCGCGATGCCTCACGTTGTGCCGATTCAGCGCCTCGTGTCGTCGGTTGACGCAAATGCTTGTTTCTAGGTAAGAACGGGGACGCTGCACAGTCAGCGTATTTCCTTAGGTAGCTGAGCGTAACAAACTTGATAATAAATAATAATATTGAAATATGTTGTAGTTTTTTTTAAATATTTTTTTAAAATAGTGAATCCCTAATGTTCTCAAAAAAATATAAATCTCGTTATTGGTTCACTTTTGACCTGCATTCATTAGAAAAATGTCGATGAGGATTGTCGATGAGGTCACTAGTTAACAAACCACCCGTTTGTTAACTAGTGACCTCATCGACATTCCCTTAAAAGGATGAAGACACATTTCCAGTAACCCTGTATAACCTTGTTTTAGCAACTTTGCTTTATTTGCAGACTTGAACTTGTGAAGAGGTAGATCAACAAGACTTTGAGGTATTTTGTTAAACTGCTTTACAGATTGACCCACAAAGCAATTTCCTACCCTGTAGCCTAAGACTTGGAGTAATAAGTTTGTTTTTATCTTAAAAACTCTCTGTATGTTGTTTTGTATGGCATTTGACAGCTCTGACAGATAAATTAGGATAGAACGTTCATAGCGCCCTCTGTCGGGATCATAAAGCAGTATTGTTTGCGGACGCGCGTGTAGACGGATAGCACGCTGTGTTGCGTAAAAAAGCTGCATCCTTAAGGATGCAGCTTTTGATTCACTATTTTAAAAAAATATTTAAAAAAAACTGCAACATATTTTAATATTGTTATTTATTTATTAACAAGTTCGAGCTATGTCTAGTTCATAATAAAACACAGCAGGATTATTGAAAACTTTCATTATTTTGAAATAAGAATTCCAAATCTAAACATTGCTTAAGATTTTTACAATGTTACGGCTATCCAACAAGATACAACATGCACTTAAAAACCATAATGCTGGGTAGTCCTAACAGTCTCACAAAGGTTTTGGCTACAAGGTGGGACAGTACTCTACTGAGGCACTGGATACTCACCACTATAAACCCAAACGCGGAAAGTATTTATTTTGTCAATTAATGTTACTACTTTAATACCTAATTTATGTTTAATTTCGATCGATACCCTCTAATATAGCTTTAAGTTTTTTGTTATTAACCAATGGATCATTGTTATCTGAATAAATAAATATATTTTTATTGTTCTCTTTAATCAATATAAATCTCATATATAAAATTTGTATAGTATTCCTACAAAAACAGAGATTTATAACATTTAAAACAACTTATGAATTATAATTATAAAAACTAAATAATTACAATTATAAAACTTAATATTAAAGTTATAAAAACAATGATTTATAAAAATACTATAAAAATCTTAACCTAGGGGGCCGCCGGCAGCGGGACAGGCGAGGCCTAGACTACCGGTGGTTAGGGCTGCAGAGAGAGGAACCTCCTGACAATACGTGCCGTGTCCAAGAGTACCGTCTTCTGTATCTGACCCTTGATCCAGCCGCTAAGCGAGAGCCTCTCGAGGTGTTGGTCGAGGCTCTTGGCTATTAAGCCGTTTGCCGAAACGACTATCGGAACAATGATCGTCGAATCTACATCACACATGGCGGTCACCTCGTGAGCCAAGTCAAGGTACTTGCTGAGCTTGTCCTTCTCGGCCTTCACGAGGTTATCGTCATGCGGGATGGTGATGTCGACGAACACTGCCCGGCGTTGGGATCGGTCTACCAGCACGATATCAGGCTTATTGGCTACAATAGTCCTGTCCGTGATGATAGAGCGATCCCAATAGAGCAACGCACGACCATTTTCAAGAACTGGCACCGGTGCGTACTTATAATACAGAACCTCCGACTCGACAAGGTCATATCGAAGAGCAAGGTGCTGGTGGATAATCCTGGCTACTAGGTTGTGCCTGTGCAAGTACTCACCGTTAGCAAGCTGAGAACAACCGGAAATAACATGGCGAATAGATTCGCCAGGACGGCGGCATGCCCGACAAATGTCGACCGTACCGACCTTCATAATGTATTTCCGGTAGTTATTCACCTTGATAACTTCGTCAGCAATTGCACAGACAAAACCCTTGGTTTCCCCAAAGAGGTCCCCGAAGCGTAGCCATATCACCGACGCTGAGAGATCCACATCAAGCCCTGTTAAGGCCCGATAGAACCTCCCATGCAGCTCCTTGCTCCTCTTTCTTTTTTCTTAGCCGTTTTTAAAGATAGAAAAAAGTAAAAACACAGTTATTTTCGTTATTTTTTCCTCAATACAATGAGATTTATAGAAAAAAAACTTTTGATAGCCTCATTGTCATGGACAACGCAAAGTTCCATTCTGTACAATTAAACAAACCGCCCTACACAAGCCGACCGTATTGCTGTTATAAAAGAATGGCTTCAATCAAACAATATCCCTTACCACGATAATTGGCATAAATGTCAATTACTGGAACCTAAATATCAGATAGATGAGATTTCAAAATCACATGGCCAAGAAGTCTTGAGGCTCCCACCATATCATTGTACGTTAAACCCCATAGAATTAATCTGGGGAATAATTAAACAAAAAGTTGCGGGTAAAAACGTCAATAGACCTGCAAGTGATATAAAATCTTTAACAGAAGAACGACCCCTATTTTTTTCTCTCAAATAGGGGTCGATGAATGGGGAAAATCTTGTGAACATGTAATAAAAATTTAAAATCAGTTCATAGAACAAGATCGATTAATTAAGATGCAGGAGGAAAGGTTTATCATAAATACTGCGTCTTTCTCGTCTTCCTCTTCCGATGAAGACTTTTTTATGGATGTGCCTAGTTCCTGTGATAGCCTATAACTAATTAATAAACTCATGAACAGAGTATGTAATTGAAGTTTTCATCTAAATTTCGAACCCCACATTCGCCACAGTAACATTTTCAAAAATTATCCCTGATCATTGGATAATTTTTTATATTTGCATACAGTATCAGCCGCTATAGGGAAAAAAAAGTATCAAAACGTTTTACTCCAATTTCCCCAGTATTGCTAGCGTCAATTTCTTTTTCCCTTTTTGATCTTGGTAGACGTATATTATTGTTCCATTTGTTCCCCATTGACATAATCTGTGTAATGTCAAATGTGAAAAAAAATAGGCTTGTGTTGTGTCTGTTCTTCTGTAATCTGTGGGCTTGTTTTTCAGCGAAACAAGCTTTTTGAATTTGCGGTGAATCTAATTGAATAATTTTTAAAGTGTTTTATGATATTTGATGGGATGGAGTGTACACAGAGGCTTGAGTGTACTCAAGACTTATACGAATCGCGATCTGAGAGAATATGCCCTGAACAGGTTAGCACGTAAATAAGTGGTTTGTTCTATTGAAATTCATTTATTTAGAAATATTAATACCAGCGTTATTGTTATCAGTCTTAGAACTCTTAGACATAAGAAATGTCCGCCCCGGACACACATTAATGTTCTAAACATTTGCGTTTATTTCGTGTCCGAGGTTAGGGGGACATTGCATTTCTTGTTTTGTTCAGTGTTGTTGTGAGGCGATGCACCCACTACAGCATTTAAGAGCGGAGGCCTCATTCGGTACCTACAAAGGTATATTTATGTTATTAGAGTGTATGTATAACCAACAAACTAACAAACTGTTATCATTATTTTCTTTTGTACTACACTCTGCTCTTATGGCGTTTGAAGTAATAGGTTGGGGAAAAAATTCTCCGCATTTTTTAAGAAAATTCAAAACTTTTTTAATATAGTTTATTTACATTTAACTAAATTATGTAGGTGCCTCTTTGTTCAATTACTTTTTGCCATCTGGTAGGTAGGGACATGATCCCATTGCTGTAGGAATTTTGAGGCTTCTGATCAAAATACCGCAACAAGTGGTTTTGGCAGTCTTCTCGTAATGTTAACCGGACACTTCCTAAAGAATTCTGAAGAGACCGAAACAGGTGGAAATCTGAAGGTGCAAGGTCAGGACTATCCGGCGGATGCATTAACACCTCCCAGCCAAACTCTTAATTTTTGCTGAGTGGCTTAAGATGAGTGAGGTCTAGCATTATCATGATGAACAACCACACCCTTTCTGTTGATTAATTCCGTTGGCTTTCTGTCAACTTCTTGCTTTTATTTTATTATTATTTCAACTGGGGACGCTGGCAGTGGGCCGGGTGCTCGGTCCGCTTGGTATGGGCCATTTCACCCATTTCCCCGGGCCCCCCTTGCAGGGGGTCTTTAGGTTATCCCATTTTCACGGCGTCCCGTCGAATCTTCCTGTTGCTTTGCAGAATCTTACTATCTGGTCCACCGTCAGTTCTTTCAGATCTTCTTCATCTAACGAGTCTGACCCCATGAGTTCCCACCGTATGTGTGAGTACATCGGGCATTTGGCGAGTAGGTGGAAACTCGTTTCCTCGCTGTCCATGCACTCCATGCATGTGGGGTTGTCTTTGATGCCTATTACAGTTAGGTGCCTGTTTAGTCTAGAGTGCCCTGTGGCGATTTCTATGACCATACGTACACTGTTCCTTGACAGCTTCAGTAGATGACCTGTCTTCTTCGTGTTCATTCCGCTGATGAACATTTTAGACTGTCACATGCCTGTTGCAGCCTTCCATCGTCTATTTGTTGCTGCTGTGGTTAACCTTTTGATTACTCCCTTGGTGATGTTGTGTGCTATTGGCAGCCTGGGTTCCGGACCCACTAAGCCTTCAGCGGCACCACCCCTGGCTAGTTCGTCTGCTAACTCGTTGCCGACATTCCCCTCGTGTCCAGGGACCCATGCAATCACTACGTCTATTTTGTTTGCGAGTTTCCCTAGAGCTTTTTTGCATTCTTTGACAGTTGCCGATGTCGTCTCTGCTTTGCTAAGCGCTTTCAGCGCTGCCTGGCTATCACTGTAGATAGTGGCCTTGGTGACGTTGTCCTGATTGTCTAATCTATCTGCGCATTCCATGATAGGGTATATTTCTGTTTGGAATACGCTGGCGAACCTGCCTAGGCAGATTGATCTGTTTATCACTGTGCCATCCTCGCACCTTATGTGCACAGCCGCGCCAGATAGCTTTAGTGACTCAATTCTGGAGCCATCTGTATAGCAAACTGTTCCGCTTTTGTCTATGTACCATTCATCTCTTTGTCCTATATGTACTTTGTATTTCTTGTCAAAGATCTTTCTTTAATCTCATCAGTAGTTCGCAGTAGAGTTCATAATTGATGGTCCAGGCTGGTAGTAACAGCTCATAATGAATAATGCCCTTCCAACCCCACCACACACACACAGCATCACCTTGTTGCGAGTTAACCCGGGTTTCGCCACAGTCTGTGAAGCCTGACCGGCCTTTGACCACAACCTTTTTCACACGTTCTTGTTGTAAGTGATCCACTTTTCATCACCAGTCAATCTTCAAAAATAGTTCGGTTTCATCAGTCATAATAAAGAATCACGAATGAGTACACGGTTCATGTCATGAGGTACCCAAATTTCAAGCTTTTTTGTGTATCCAGTTTTTTTCAAATGCGCCGAAACTGTTTTGTGGTTAATTCTCAGTTCTTCAGCTACATCGTAACTACTGATATGCCGATCATTTTCCACTTTTTCAAAAATGGCATCCATTTTATCCGTAATAGGGCAACCAGAGCGACGTGCATCTTTGACATCAAAATTTCCGGATTGATAATGCTTAAACCAAATTTGTGCTACTCTTTAACATCGCAATTTTTTTCGCGGGTTGTGTTGCATTTTCACCTTTATTGTAGTTATTTTCAAAAAATGTATCGAATTTCTTCATTACATTCACTTATCTTGACAGTAAGAACAACAAATGAAAACCACACATTTACCTAGTTTGAATTTGGAATTATCTTCTTTAAAATTTAAACTTTTAGTGATACCAAAACCAGCCAGATACAAATCGTATAGCCAAAGAGATTTTATTACAAGTTCATGCATACTATATGCGAAAAAACTTTTTCCCGAACCTATTATGTCATGTCCTTTATTTAAGAGCTGCTTGCTACATAAACTTATTTACAACTGACTAAAGTATCACTGTCGGAAGTGTTAGTAGAAAACCTAAACTCGTAATATTACTGCTGTGATAAAATTAAGGGCCCGTTCCAAATCGCTATTTGCAGAGTGATTTTCACCCTCGTCAAATAGATAGAGACGAGCAAAACTTTCGTCTGACAGCTGTCAGGTGAATTTCATCGAGCTTTAGGCGGTAGAATTCGCACTTTTCAGAGTAAATAACGTCACCTGAGTGCAGAGTGCGAGTTGCAGTGAGAGAAGTGAATGACTTCACCATCGCGTTTTGCGAGCACATAAATGTCAATTAGTATGGAATCGAGTCAGCGTCATCTAGCGGCGAATTCGCGCAACATGAAGGCCGCTAGATGGCGCTCACTCGATGCCATACAAATTCGCGTTTTTTTTCTCGCAAACGCGATGGTGAAGTTATTTACTTCTCTCACTGCAACTCGCACTCAGCACTCTGAATCCATTCCAAAACAACTAGGAAACTGGCAGATGACAGCTCGGTTGGCTTTGATTTCACTCAGATTCAATTCGGAACAGGTTTAAGTGATTTTCACTCCCCTCAGTGTGAAGTTCCACTTGCTTTGGAACATAGCCTATGTTGCCTATTTGCTACAAATTTAGGTAGGGGTGTATTTTTTTAACAAGGATAGTTTTTGATGTAGGACCAAATTATAGTTTGAAATCACTTAATTGGCATTTTTAATGAGTTTTGTTAATAATGTTCAAGTTGTTATTAAAATATTGTAATTGTGTAATCAACGTTCATATTTAAAACAGACTGATTTTAGTTTCCAATAGATTATCTGCTTAAGGGGTGTGATTGCAGATTGCTCGGAAAACCCTTTTTTTCGATTTAATGGTTTAGGTGTTTATTTTTTAATAATGGTCTTGCAAAAAATATATGATACGCTTATGGATAATGCCTAGAACCTGTGCTAATTTGTTACATGATATGATGTATTTTACTCGATCATAAAAAAAATCGAAACCAGGCTTTAATGTAATTTTAAAACGAATTATTAGTGGGTAAAATGTGGAAAAAGCACATGATTTTTACTAAGAAATATTCGTCTTTGAATTCTTTAGTGACTGTGCTAAATTTTTATTTTCAACAGACGTCATTTAATCAATTAAAATGATATTTATCCCGAAACTAGGTCGTTGCCCAGCATATGACTACATGCCCAATCGCGCTCAGGCGCTTGCCAACGTTGGACTTGCGTCAAATCTTCTCCACGAAAATGTGTTTTTTTTACCTTTAACACTTATCATTTGAATTAGAATATGTCAATTTTTCATTTTATTGAAAATTGCGGGAAACACATTATTTTTTAATGGTTTTGTTATTTTACAAATGAATTTTAAAGTTACGCTATGCGACTGCCATCTAGCTTCGAATAGCTAAGCTAGTTAGCGAACTTATATTTATTTTATTTTATTGCAATATAATCCTTATGCCTATGTGTTTGAAAGTATGGTAAACGCATTTATGTTTATTATGAAGTGACAATAGGATGTGACGCATTCTTTAACTTGTCGCTGTCAGAGACAAATACAGAGACGGCATATAGAGGGATGTTTTTTTTGAAGACATTATTGTGACTATTTTTAATTTCATGTAAGGAATAAAGTAAAGCGAATAAAAGACCTGGCAAAACATAAGGATAGGATGGTTCCATACAAAAAGGCTTAAAAATTGTAATGTCGAAATCAACAGTCACAATAACAGTATTTTATAGATAAAAAGCATTGTCACTCAATATAATAATAAAACGGATGTACTTGCACAATAAACAGTTCCAATGTTACATATCACAGTAACCGCAAACTTTATTCATTGATGCATGGGGGTTTTGGTAAAACAAGTTTGAGAACCAAGTATTACATTATAATAAATTTACTTACCATAAAATCTATTTTCCGCCATAATTCCAAGTAGCAAACCTCACGACACTATTTTAGACACCTTTATTCTCGCACAGTACAAGAAATACTAACCGGTAAACATAGTTTAAACCGAAAAATAGCCGTTTAAGGAATTTTACCTTCAACCAGTGCCAAGAACACGCGCGGTGTGTTCACTTTTATTCCAAACGCAATGCCGCGAACACGCCTAGCGTGTCCGCAGTTTTATATGGCGGCATCTCGATGAACTTCAAGAAAATCGTGGTGGCAGTGAATGTGTTAAATAGTTGTAACTGCAATGAGGTAACGAATAAGAGAAAATATTATGAAATAAGTGGCGGCAATTCTTCAGAGGGGTATGTCCCCCCGCAGAATTTGACAGGTTTTGACAGAAATTAAATTTGAAATCTCTCACATTACCGCCAAAGAGTTAACATTTATAAGGCTCCGAATTTCCAACATTTTCTTTTTGATGCATATTGTGAAACAATAGTTTGTCAACTATGATTTCAATACTATTTTAAGTAAACTATAATATTGAATTAATTTCAGATTGGCTTCCTTGGAATATGTGGTGTAAAACATCCTGTGAAACATGGACTAAACAAGATAGGGAGGGATCCACAAACATGCAGTATTGTTATAAATTTAAATGTATGTTATTGATATTATTTTCTTCGCATTCCAAATCCATATCTCACATAAGAATAAATAGAGATAAAAATTTCTCCACCTATGACAAACATTGTGTTTTTCCAAGTCTGGAAGTTCTCATGATTTATGTATGTATTTAAAAATATTTTTATGTGTTAGTCAGTCCCTGACAGCCATACTATAAGAACCGTTTAGTTAGAGGTTTGATGCTCTTGAGTGTAAGGTAAAAATTTACAATTAAAATGCGATATAAATTTAAAAAAAATATTAGTCACCAACAGTATTTTTTTTTATTGTTCATAGTCAATATCCAGACAGCATGCAGTTATAAATGTGCTAAATCAATCAGAATTTATGCTGATGGATTTAGATTCAGCTAATAAAACAAAACTGATGGATGTAAGTATTGAAATATCATTGTGTGTTTTGATATCATTTTGTTTTCAGTTTTTAAAAATTACTTTATTTTTAGAAAACTCTACCACCATATATACCACATCCTCTTAAAAATGGAGATATGGTCCAACTTGGAGACATATTTGGAGTATTTAGGTTACTAGAAGAAGACAATGAGTTGCCAATGACCCAAGCCATTGATATTCCTGAAACTCCTGTTAACGTGACACGACATATGTCGAAGTTGAACAAAGCTCCAATTACTACAATACCCGAATCTCCTGATGTTAGTGACAGGGTAAGTAAAAGATAATCTACCGAAAGTAAAAACATAAAAAACATATATCATACCATTAAAACTTATTTTTTTAATCTTTTTAAAAATATGAATGTGTAAACAGGGTGGCCAAAAAGTGACGTCCAAAAATTTTTTTAAGTGCCTCGTGTTGAGAGGTGTCTGAATCACCCCTATGTATGTTCTGCGATTTTTTGTAGTTTTCAAGTTACGATTTTTTTTTATGAATTTTTCCAAAATTGCGACCAGATCCGTTTGAAAAATTTATAAAAAAATAGGTAGAGGGTTTCTTCCATTTTTTTCTTGCGGCTAAATCTCTATGAACTGTGCATTTATGCATAAAATAACCAGCCTCTTAACGTTAATGAAAGTTACTACAAAATCTACCTAAAGTTGAGAATTTATGTTACTCGTAAGTGAGTAATCATTTAAATTTTCAACCTAAAATTAAAAATCAAAACTGATAATTTCTTAGTTTCTAAGTAGCTTCAGAAAATGCGCTAGAATCTAAGCTTTCATAATAAAAATAAAAAAGTAGTACTTCATAGGGTATTTTTCGCTGAAATCAGCCATCAAAGACATTTTTTGAATATTATTATTATTAAAGTCAAAAATTAATGATTGAAAATACTGGAAAATAGCTTATCAGGTTTGGTACATTGGTTGGATTGATTCAATAAAACAAAGATGATTATAATAAAATTAAAATTATTTACAATAGGTTTTCAAAATGCCCCCCTCCCACAGAAATGCACAAACGACACCTGCGTAAGAAATTATCCTTTAAATGTCTGAAAGCTTCACGATTTGTTCTAACCACTCTTTCGGCTTTCTAAATCTTCCCTCTAAGCTCTTCTTCGCTCGAGCATTCTCGGGCGTATGTGATTTCTTTGTAGTAGCCCCAGATGAAATAATCAATGGGATTGAGGTCAGGAGAGCGTGGTGGCCATCTGATTGGTCCGTTGCGTCCAATCCATCTGTTAGGGTACGTTTCGTTAAGATAACGTCGGACTTGCGTTGCGTAATGACATGGGGCACCGTCATTCTGAAACACCAAGGTTCGCCTGAGTTTCAAATTGACGTCTCCGAGCAACAATGGAAGATCGTTTTCTAAGAAATTTTTGTACGTTTCTCCATTAAGTCTCGACGGCAGTTCAAACGGACCAATTAGTTCACCATTGAGGATCCCAGACCACATGTTTACACTGAAACGATGTTGGAATGCGGAAGCTCTCGCATCGTGTGGATTATCGTTCGCCCACGTGTGCAAATTATGAATAGTGAAGATTCCAACACGTTCAAACCGTGACTCATCAGTCCACAAGATTTTATTAAAAAATCCAGGATCCTCTTGCTCTCTCCTTAACATTTTTTGACAAAAATCAACCCGCAATTGGTGATCTGCTGGCAGTAAAGATTGGACTCGTTGAATGTGGAACGCGTGGTATCCTTCTTCGTGAAGTATGTTTTGAATAGACGCCCTTGGAATATCCAAAGTCCGAGCCAAACTTCTCGTACTTGTGGATGGATTTTGTTGAATTTCTTCAAGCACCATTTCTCTGCGATCCGGATCAACTCTAGGGACTCCTCCACGTGGCCCATCTCTACCAGGAATGCGACCTGCCATTAGGGTGTTGTGCGTATTAATAAAAACACGATGGTCAGGATATCGCTCCGGTTGTGGTCCACCTCGGCGTCGAAGTTGGTCACGATACAGTCGCGCTGCGGCATGGCCGTTTCCTTGTGCAATTCCATAAAAATAATGCATCTCTGCATATTCACTTAACGTGTAACTCAACTCTAACACCTCCAAGTAAGCACAGTCCAAATCACAATGCGAAACAGATTCCAATAAACGAGCAGAGGTCAAATCAATCAAAAGCAGCGGAGTCCGAGCGAGTGTAGTAGTGGAGACAAAATGGTGACATGAGTGGTGAGAACACAAGGTGAGAACGACTAACGTGATTTTTGTTTATGGCTTAGAGGGGTTAGAGGGCTGCGCGGGACGCGAGCGCAGCGCCGATTGGCCAGTCGCACCCCCCCCCCCCCCCCTAATACGATGCTTTGCGGAATTCCGACTACTATTGTGTGAAATGTGTGATAAAGTGTTGCAGTGCCTTTCATTGTTATTGTATTTTAAAAATGTACAAATTCCAAATTTTCCACCTCGCTGTCTTTGATGGCTGATTTCAGCGAAAGATACCCTATTAAGTACTACTTTTTTATCATTATTATGAAAGCTTAGATTCTAGCACATTTTCTGAAGCTACTTAGAAACTAAGAAATTATCAGTTTAGATTTTCAATTTTAAGTTGAAAATTTAAATGATAACTCACTTCACATAAATTCTCAATTTTTGGTAAATTTTGTAGTAACTTTCAGTAACGTTATGAGGCTGGTTATTTTATGCATAAATGCACAGTTCATAGGGATTTAGCTGCAAGAAAAAAAATGGAAGAAACCCATCTAATTTTTTTTTAGAAATTTTTCAAACGGATCTGGTCGCAATTTTGGAAAAATTCATAAAAAAATATTCGTAACTCGAAAACTACAAAAAATCGCAGAATATACATAGGGGTGATTCAGATACCTCTCAACAGGAGGCACTTAAAAAAAATTTTTGGCCGTCACCTGTCTGGCCACCTGTATGTATCCTTACTAATATTAAAAATGAGAAAGTTTGTATGTATGTTTTACGCAAAAACTACTAAACAGATTTAGATGAAACTTTACAGTAATAGCTGTATTACTGTAAAGTTCTGTAAAGTACATTAGAATAACACATAACCTACAATTTATTAAGATTTTATGTAATTTGACTATAATATATGAAGTTCACGCGGGCCAAGCCGCGGGCGGTAAGCTAGTATAAAATATTTATACGATTTTTTTCTAACATAATTGTTTTGATTCCTTTCCAGGAAGAGTCTTTCATTGCACCATCACAACCAAAAAGAGAGAAATGCTTTCAAAATTCTAATAGTCAATTTATAAAACCATCCGCTAAAGTTATATCTATTCAACCAGTAGGATCCAGCAAGATTGACAATGTATACTGGAGTTCTTCAAAGAGATCTGTTTCCCTGAATGATTCTAGTCTAGATGACTCAACAATGTCTGACAAAACTGGTGGCAAACAAAAAGATGCAAGTATATTTGAAATGGAGACTCAGCCGCCTCCAAGTGAAGTTAATGTTAGTGTTGACTCTATTTACACTGCTGATACACAAGTACCGACGTCTGATATACATAATCAGAGTACGCAATTACCTGCATCTAGAGCTCATATAGAAGCACTTACGGAACCATCTTCTATACATAGTTTGAATACACAGTTACCTCCATCAGTAGCTGATTTCGAAGGAATTAATGAGGCCCATTCTATACACACTTTGAACACACAGCTGCCCCCATCTACATCCAATTTAGAGGCGACCATCATTTCACCGTCTATTAATAATTTAAGCACACAATTACCTCCATCAATAGCAGATCTTGGAAGGGCGAAGTCACCGTCTTCTATTCAAAGATTGAACACACCAGTGAAAAACCAATTGCCTGGTGTGTGCAAAATTAATAATCAAGAAGAAATGCAATTTGATTTGTTCACCCCCAGCAAACATAATAATGACGACATTTCTGAAGCTGAAACTCAGCCATTCATCCCTGAAAGAGAAAAAAGTATTAAAACTCAAAACCAAACCACTAAAACTGTTACAGAAGGTAGAAACAAGGCTCAAAGTGCAAGCAATATATCTAATGAAGTAATACTTTTTGAAGATGATTGTCAAGAACTCATTGATGACTTTGAATCGCAGCAATTATTACCCGCAGAAGTTTTTATACACGACAATAATGATACCGTGAGCGCAATAGATTCTAAAAAATATTCGCGTTCAGAAAATAAACACAATGTAGAGAAAGACAATGTCATTATTAATTCCGACAGTTCAACGGATTGTGAAGATATTGATATGTTGCCAACACAGAAGATAACTGATAATAAAGGAAATGATGAAGATCTTACTGATTGTGAGGATGCATTAGAAGAAATACCAAAAAAATGCTCTAAGTCCAAAATCGAAAAACGTACTACGAATGTGTTTCTTGAGGATATGTTAACACAAGTTATAAACGCGAATGAAGTAGAAGAAGAAGATACCAAAAATATCAATAATGTTGATCTTGAAGATATGCTTACTCAAGTAATTGTCCCAGAAAATGACAAAGTTAGTCTTCGTAAACCAGAACTCGATAATCTAGAAGATTTGCCAACTCAGGTTATAGTATCAGATGATGACATAGTTATTACTGATAAGCAAAATATGAGCAGTAAAACTGCATTCGAAGATCTTCCAACCCAACTAATAAGTGATGATCGAGAAAATCTGCCTATACATGAACAAAAACAATTAAAACATGATTTCGCTCAAGAATTAATCAGTCCTTTTAAAATCCCTCTACTTTCACCTTTAAAAATAAAAAGAAAAGATATCAAAGTTATTACTCCAGTTAAAAAACCTGTCCTAAATAAAACTTCGCCAGTCGCATTATTAGAAGACGATGATAATTACTATGCAGCAACACAAGATATACTAGAAGATTTATGTACACAACAAGAAATATTGCCCGAAGATAATAAAAAGAGTAACCGTGAAAATCCTGATGATGACTTTCTCCCTAGCTCGGTTGAAGAGTATGAGCTCGGTGGTAGATTTCCGCATCTTGATAATTTGTCTCCTAGGAAAAAACAGCTGATGACTAATAAAAGCTCTGGAAGTAGTGATGGTGATGAGCATGTCAATAATTTTGTCTCTAATCTATCAAGCCAACAGATACGAAGCATTGTTGGTGTAGAGTCTAAGGTAGCAACTTTGAAAAGAGTGTCAAGTGCTTCGGATGTTGAGTTAACACCAAAAAAGGTGAGGCCGATCAAATTCATGGACATTGATTTACCTAGCAGCCAGGAAATAAAGACTAGCGTTTCAGTATACAATAAATCGGCAGTAACAGAATCGTCAAGCGAATCGGAAGAAGAAAATGACTCACAAGAATGCACACCTATCTTATTTCGCAAAAAGAAAAAACCTAAAGTGGATGTTAAAACGGATCTTACAAAACTGTTTGATGCAGAAACGTTGCCTACAAGAATTATAACTCGTGTACGAAAACCCACAGCTAAATTTCAAAATTGCGACGATGCTAAAAAAGTTTCTACTAGGATATTGAAACCTAAATTTTTAACGGAACAAGAAGGTGAAATTGATAAGGAAATAATAATAGAAAATATATCAAGACTTAAAAGTAAAAGTGATAAAGGTAAAAGCAAGGATAGCAAAAAAGATTTGACAAGCAAAGAAATCAAAGTTAAAGACGAAGCTATATTGGGCGGGAAAGAGAATGCAACAAAATCTGAAAAAGAAACAAAAGATATAAAAAAAATTAAAGAAAATAATACACACAAAGACATGAATATCGAAAATAAAAAGAATGACAGTATTAAGAGTGAATCTAAACTAGAAGTTAAAGAAAGCACAACGGAAACAGGAAAGCTGGTCATTGAAGATAAATCAAAAGAAAATAAAAGTAATGCAAAATCCAACGAATACTTAAAACCAAAACAAAAAGAAAACAAAGTTAGTGTAGATAAAAATAACAGTCAGAATGATATAATAGAAGATGATCTGAAAAGCGCACTTAAACAAGAAACAAGAGATAAGAAGGAATCAAAACGAAAGAGCGACGATAAAAACAAGAATAAGAATGCAAATAAACCCAAAAGCAGTTCTAGTAAAAGTATAGTAGATGATCAGTCTTCAAAATTAGCAACTGAAGCGAACGCAATATTGAGAAGTATGCGAAGTACTAGAAACAAGCGTAAAGCTGCAACCGACGAAATTACTTCTATTCCAATAGAAGAAGATTGTAGTCAGAATGTAAATATTTCTAATCCTATTGAAAAAGACGATAGTCAAAATGAAAATACTGTTAGAAGCAGCAGAAGGCGAAACAACAAGAAAAAAGTGCAAGTGGAGATAGATTTGACAGAAGATGTGGTAGAGATAAGACGGAGTAGCAGGCAAAAACCCTCTAAAGAGAAGAAGGAAAAATCCGTTGAAAACGACAAGAAACCTGCTGGGAGAAGGGGTAGACCACCAGTTAAACATGAACAAAGTACAGTTTATAGTGTGTCTTCAGAATCTGATTCACCAAGAAGTGCAAAACGAACTGCTACTGTAGACCTTAATCCGCTGAGTCCTAAGAGAACCAGATCTGCAGGGAACTCCAACACCAGCTCATGCCTCAACCAACTAATGTCATCTGCAAGAGCAACCTCGGCGAGAGTCAACAAGATGCATAGTGTATTGTTTACTGCTTTTCCTTGTGAAGAAGTTAAAGCAAAACTGGAAAAATTAGGTAAGTTATATTTTTTAAAACTAAAACTTAGCTCCGTGGTTTATAGGAACTGCTTGACAAGTTTCGTTGACCTGTACTTTTGCTTTCAGTTTCCGGCCAGTATTTATTGGAAGTTATTTAACTTCAATCTTTACTTATATGATGAACAGGGAATTATTTGATTTTTTGCTTGTTTGTTGTAGTGGATAAGCTCAAAGATTACAGGGTGTTTTTAACAGCTTTCAAACTTCAAATTCTTTATTGCAATTATGTGGTACATTGTGGGTCTTATAATATTTAAATTAAGATCAGAACAGGAACCCTGTAAGGGCATTGCAAACCGGGAACACTTTAATATTTAAACTATACAACAGCTATTTCACACTATCATTATCAATAAATAACACTCATCATATTACATTATTTGTTAGTGACATGTATTTTTATATATCCTAGAAAAGCAATTTAGAAAATATTTGCATTTAGTATTTTTTTATAATTTTTAATTTTACAAAATGTGAAAAAATTACCATTAGTTGAAATATGTACAAAAAGTTCAATTTTACATACTGAGGATGATAAATACTAATTCGGGAGGAGTTTTTAATACTATTTACGGGAAACGGGCGGGATATCAAGCTGGAAAATTGTGGGGAAAACAACAAAACTGAGCAGACCCTGACCCTGACACCACCCAATAACTGGGGATGGAAGCAGCCAAGTGATAAAATATGGGAACCATTAAGATACGCACTGGAAAGTTTGTATTTAGCATCCTCAGTGTCTAAAATTTTACTTTTTATACCACATGTTTTGAATTCGTAATTTTATAACATTTGTGAAATTGAAAAATTATAAATAAATACTAAATGTAAATATTTTCAAAAAACCTTTTTTAGGGTTAGATATCAGGATATTACGTACCATTTAAGGCTTATTTACAAAAAAATATTCCACCGTATCTCAACTGGAGGAGCCCAAACTTGGTATGTTTTGAAAATGATTTATGTTTTAATTTAATACAAGTGACTAAAATGATGATGTGATATAGTTTTAGAATTGGCTCAGTAAGCCCTTTCATCAAATACCACACACAATAGGTTTCAGAGCAAAAAGTTATTTTTTCCCATACAAAAAAAATATGTCACCATAACTCCTCCCCTTTTTTTCTTTTTTTCCGTGCTACGGGTCAAATTGATTCGTATGGCCCAAAGATCAATCGTTCCGATTTGTATGCCTTTAACACCATTTGCAGATTTTGACTGAATTTCGGCGTGTACCGTTAGCACTAGGGCGTGCGCGCGGACTCTCCCCCTACTCACTTCGTACCACCAATTAGATCGTCTTGTGCGCAGGATGAGCCCTACAGCGCTTTTTACGTGATGCGACCTGTAACATGGACTATAATAATGATTGAATTGTTAATTTTAACGGGAGAAATAGCTTGCGGAAATCTATTTTAATATAAATACCAATGATTTTCATAGTCCACTTATTGTACAGGCGCAGTAGTCGTGTCGGACGTGAGCGCGTGCACAGTGGTGCTGACGCTGCAGGTGAAGCGCACGTTCAAGCTGCTGTGCGCGGTGGGGCTGGGCCGGCCCATCGTCGGGCCCGGCTGGGTGCAGGCCTGCGCGGACACTTGCATGATCGTTGGTGAGCATCACAGCTGTTTACTAACCTTGACTGTTGACAAGCGCGACACTATCGCTTATTTATTGCCGTGGCCGGCTGACTGTCGAATTTGGCCCAAGCGGGGTTATATCATTGTAAACAACCCGCCGACGCCGATGAAGAACTTTTACAATGGCCGCCATCGAAGAAGCATCGATTGGAATCTACTTTTACATCGGTTTGCCTCACGGTCAGTAGTAGGGAATTCAATCCAACAAACGCGGGATTTACGCACATTATTTGCGGGATCGCTCATGCGGGATCCCGCATATTTGCAGGACTGAAAAAAAAAGTTTTTAACGAAAATTGGCTCGTTCTAACATTTTGATTATTTTTAAAATTCAACACAATGTAACCTCAATAACAAGTTTTTAACAACTTTCCATGAAACTCTTAGCTTTTCTTACTGTGTATAGAAAATATGTTTTCAGTTTTTGACTTACACTCAATAATTTTGTGTTTATATTTTGTGTCGTGTATCGGAACGGAACTTAATCGATATCAGTTCAAATAAGCCCGCCCGACCAATCCAGATTTCTGGAGAGCCTTCTCTATGAAAGGGGATTATGATTAAAGAAATAAGCAAATTTTTAACCTGACGATGTAACTTTACTTTTGGAAAAATATTCATAATATTAGGTTGGGGAAAAAGTTTTTTCACATTTTTTAAAATATCCAAAACATTTCATAATATAGATTATTTACATTTACCTAAAGTATGCCTAGGTGCCATTTTGTTCGATTACTTTTTGCCATCTTGTAAGTAGGGACATGATCCCATTGCTATAGGAATTTTGAGGCTTCTGATCAAAATACCGCGACAAATGGTTTTAGCAGTCCTCTCGAGATGGTAACCTGACACTGCCTAAAGAATTCTGAAGAGACCGAAACAGGTGGAAATCTGAAGGTGCAAGGTCAGAACTAGTGATGTATAATGCCCGGGCACACTGCCAAGGACTGGGAATATTGCCGGCAGCGTTGCTGGCAACGTTCCCAAAGTGGGAATTTTGCTTTATTTTTCAGAAATGTTATGATATATGTACATTCAATACTTTAATTTATTATTGCCTATATATTTATAATAACAACTGGCCAATCAATTTCATATTGACGAAAATTCCCAGTTCATTAGCAAGATTCCTGGAAATGTTCCCAGTTCGTTGCCGGCAATATTCCCATGCAACCTCTTTGAATAAGTATAAAGAGCTATTCGTTACAATTTTAAATTGGATTTTATGACCCTTAAACGTTTTCTTAATAAGAAATATTAGATATAAGAAAGGTAAGGTATCAAAAAACATTTTTAAACCAGATAACTATATTTCTCATAATCAATATCTCCAATTATTTCATAACGCAACAGTCATTTTAAGTAATATGTGTATTATTATGTGTCATAATAAATATTAATAAAACAGTATGCAACAAATTAAATTTTACTCATAAAAAAATGAAACAATCTCAAACAATAATCTTTAATAACTATTTCGAACCTCAATTATTGGCAAAAATTAAATTATTGTAAATTTACTTGACAGTGTTTTAGGCTTTTCCACTTATTTATACATAATAGGAATTTTAATACAATAAAATCACATTAATTCTTTGGCTTCTACTATAAATTCAGAGGATCATCATGATGATCATAATTCATATCGAATTTATCAGAATTGGTATCCTCTTCGAATATTTCTGTGACTGACCTAAAGCCGACTTGTTTCAAATCAAAATCTTCATCTGAATCACTTATTGAATCGATTTCTATGTTACTAGTCTCTGTTAAACTCACGTCAGATGTCATGTCGCTGCTGGGACCAGCTCTCTCAGTAGAGCATGTCGAAACATTCTCGTTCATAAGCTTCCAATTATGAGCTATATAGCAATTTTTTCCTGCTCTTTCTGTTGTTAGTTTATTTCTTTTTCTAGTGTGAATATGAGAGAATGTAGAAAATTATCTTTCTACCGATGCTGAAGTAGTTGGCACTGTTAAAGTTTTTATTGCTACGAGGGTCATTCAATAAATACTTAGCCTACAAAAAGTACACAAATTTTTGGAATAGTGGCAATTTATTTTTCAATATAGTCTCCTTTTAGTTCGATACACTTAGCCCAGCGATGCTCCAACTTTTTTTAACACGTCCGAAAAATAGTTTTTGTCAAACTCTGCAAAATAGGCCTCCGTGGCGGCGATGACCTCCTCATTTGATCCATATCTATTCCCGGCGAGTGATTTTTTCAGATTAGGAAACAGAAAGAAGTCACAAGGGGCCAAATCTGGAGAATACGGTGGATGGGGCAGCAATTCGTAGCGTAATTCGACCAATTTGGCCATGGCAACGGCAGACGTGTGAACCGGTGCGTTGTCGTGGTGAAACAGCACTTTTTTCTTCGCCAGATGGGGTCGTTTTTTCTTTGATTCGGCGTCGAATCGGCCCAATAAATCGGCATAGTAAAACCCTGTAATTGTTTTACCCTTCTCGAGGTAATCGATGTAGATCACACCTTGTGAATCCCAGAAAACGGTGGCCATAACTTTTCCGGCCGATTTTACAGTTTTCGCCTTCTTTGGAGCACGTTCCCCGGTCTGGATCCATTGTTTTGATTGCTCCTTAGTCTCTGGTGTGTACCAGTGGATCCAGGTCTCATCGACGGTCACAAAACGACGCAAAAACTCCGCTGGATTCCACTTAAACAGCGCCAAACACGTCTCCGATGTGGTCTCACGGTTGCGCTTGTTTTCCGGTGTGAGTAAACGCGGCACCCATCGCGCCGACAGCTTTCTCATGCCGAGTTCCTCGTGAAGAATATGATGCACTGTTCCTTCTGAAATGGCTACAGTCTCAGCTAGCTCCCGAACCTTCAATCGGCGATCTGCCAATACGAGATCATGGATTTTTTTAAAGTTTTCCTCCGTAGCAGCTGTTTTCGGTGCACCTGGACGTGGTTCATCAAAAACCGACGTACGGCCACGTGCAAACTCGTTGAACCAATTCTTGACGGTGGCCATCGATGGAGAAGAGTCACCGTACACAGCATCCAAGCGCTCTTTGATTTCGATGCGCGTTTTCCCTTCCAAAAATAGGAATCGAATCACCGAACGATATTGCTCTTTTTCCATTTTTGTAAAACCGATCGACACGTTCGCTTCCATAATTTGTCAAATTAAAACAAATGAAGGGATTGGAATGAAAATTTGAAAAAAGAATTAAAAAGGAATGTGCTACACTGTGGTAAAACTATTTTGAAAATACAGCGCCCTCTGGCGATGAGGCTAGGTACTTATTGAATGCACCTCGTATTGAATCGATTTCTACGTTACTAGTCTCTGTTAAACTCACGTCAGATGTCATGTCGCTGCTGGGACCAGCTCTCTCACTAGAGCATGTCGAAACATTCTCGTTCATAAGCTTCCAATTATGAGCTATATAGCAAATTTTTCCTGCTCTTTCTGTAGTTAGTTTATTTCTTTTTCTAGTGTGAATATGAGAGAATGTAGAAAATGATCTTTCTACCGATAATGAAGTAGATGGCACTGTTAAAATGTTTATTGCAATGTGGCCCAAAGGTGAATTTGTGAAAAAAGTGGTCCACCATTCTTTTGGGTCGATTGTATTAGCAGCCTGCCAAATCATATTTTTTGCAAGCTCTTTTATCACATTCGCAGCGTTATCATCGCTGGCTAGGCTCATAATAGCATTACATCCCTCTAAGTGGTCCTCTGCACTAAGACTTGATCCACGTTTTTTTCGGATTTAATATCACTGCTGCGAAATGTATGTGATTTAATGCATTCTGTTTCCTTTCAAGGAACTTGGCACGCAGTTGTGGTAAATGTTGGTCCAATATATTTTCTGCGTCGCTGCTGTTCATAAGCTCTTCTATTTCCGTTAAAGACTCGTACACCAAATGTACTACTCACTCAGGACTATACGGCGGATGCATTAGCACCTCCAAGCCAAACTCTCTTAATTTTTGCTGAGTGGCTAAAGGTGTGTGAGGTCTAGAGCCGTTATCATGATGAAAAATCAAACCCTTTCTGTTGATTGATTCCGACCGCTTTCTCTCAACTTCCTGCTTTAATCTCATCAGTTGTTCGCAGCAGAGTTCAGAATCGATGGTCCTGACTGGTGGTAACAATTAATAATCCCACCAGACACACAGCATTACCTTGTTGCGAGTTAACCCGGGTTTCGCCACAGTCTGTGAAGCCTGGCCGGCCTTCGACCACGACCTTTTTCGCACGTTCTTGTCGTACGTGATCCACTTTTCATCACCAGTTATCAGCTTCTTCAAAAATAGTTCGGTTTCATTACGTCGTAAGAAATAATCACAAATTAGTACAAGGTTCATTATGTTTCTTTCAGTGCGCTCGTGAGGTACCCAAATATCGAGCTTTTTTGTGTACCCAGTTTTCTTCAAATGCGCAAAAACTGTTTTGTGGTAAATTACCAGTTCTTCAGCTACGTCGTAACTACTGATATGCTGTTCTTGCTCCACTTTTTCAAAAATGGCATCCATTTTATCCGTAATAGGGCGGGGGTGCATCTTCGACATCAAAATTTCCGGATTGAAAACGTTTAAACCAAATTTGTGCTACTCTCACAGACACTGCACTAGGTCCATAAACATCGCAAATTTTTTTCGCGGCTTGCGCTGCATTTTTTTGTAGTAAAATTTTATTATAGATTCACTCATCTTGAGAGTTAGAAAAACAAATGAAAATCACACATTTTCCTAATTTGAATTCGGAATTATCTTCTTTAAAATTTGAACTTTTAATGATACCAAAACCAGCCAGATACAAATGGTATAGCCAAAGAGATTTTATTACAAGTTCATACATACTATATGCGAAAAGACTTTTTCCCCAACCTAAAATCTCTAGTCCTGTTGTTGCTTGAAGAGCTATCCTGTTCTCAGTCTCTTGTGTCGGATTATAGTTGGTGAGCATTCACTCTTCCCAGCGCTGCAGTGGTGGAAAGTGGGAACAGTGCTGCAGAGCACTGTAGTAGACTACGGAATTTTTGGATTTCACTCTTGGGACTTTACTTGTTACGAGAGCCATATCCCTAGAAGTTGTTATACTAACAAAAAATGAGATACTTATAAAATCAAGATGTTTTAGCATGGTTGACGTTCTTAATATGAAATATGCAGCTAAAAAAGTTCATACAGTCGTATGGCGTTTAACTGCCTTTGAATTTAGATGCCGCTTATCAGAATTATTTATAGGTATTTTCTAATTCCAGATCCTTGGCTGTACATTTTGAAAGATGAAGCAGCTGAAAAGCGATTTCAGTTCAATTTGGAAAGGACGCTGACGGGAAAGCGGAATTTCCTAGAAGGCTTCAACGTGTCGGTCACGCCCAAGGTCATGCCCAGCGCTCCAGAAATGAAATGTAAGTTTAGGACGAAATGTACTTGAACTAACTTTACATCCATAGGAATAAGTTAAATAATGTTGACAACACTTTTCAAGGTAATCGAAAAAAAAAATCTATGGCGACTTATATGTGAATAGTTGATGGATTATTGTATATCTGGAATGTAAATATCTAATTGACATGGCTTAGTGTTGAGAACTTCGAGATCCACTTTAAAACTAACCAATGATATGACTCTGCGACCAGGAATCAGGATAATTTACCCGCATTTGGTCCCCCACGTCGAAGCGCATTTTACAATTGGTACTAAAGTATCAATAATATTATATTTTCTGACCAATTAAAAGGCTTATGTTTAACTGTTCACCAAATTTGATCAAAAGTGTTATCCAAAAAAATATATTTGTCATCCAAAATTGGTAAATATTCACCAAGTTTTGTTACCCTATTAAATACTAAAACGTACTGATTTATTTAAGTCATCGTTGGCCAAATACAGCAACTGACACCTAGTATGTAAGTATCTAAAACATACATTTAGTTGATGTTTATCAAAATGTTAACTCCAATTTTTTTTTAATCTGTTATCTAAATATGAACATTTTGTTAGTCTTATAAAATATCAGACTCAGCATTCAAATAACAAAGATTTAAATGCAAGCGTTGTACCTTATTTGGGTAGCAGCGTTGCCGCGTAAATTGGGTATGTCAAATTTGGTGAACATTTACTAATTTTGGCATACGGCTACATTTTACTTTTTCAGATACAAGTTACAGCTTATTTGCTATGCTAATTTACTATTTAAATATTCAATATTTGGTGACTATTCTTTTTTTTGGAACACTTTTCTGTTTTTGGTGTAACTTATATTTTTTAGGGTAAACACTTAAATTAGGTTCACAAAACTAATTTTGGTAAAAAATATATTTGTACCCCAATTAAAATACGTTTTCTTACTATCCAGTAATCGTGGAGAGCTCCGGCGGCGTGTGGAAGGAGGAAGGTGCCAACTGGATCTGCATCTCGTGCTCGGCCGACAAGGCGCTCTGGCCCGCGGTCAAGAGACGGGGAGCCACTGTCGTCTCCACTGAGTTCATTCTGGGAGGCGTGCTGAAGCAGAAAGCTGAAGTCTTGGCCAATAAGCTACTATAGTATGTAGTGGCTGTATTGTTAACTCGCTAACTACTAGAAATAGTGGGGCTAGGCCACACGAGAATATCTATTCCATAGCGCTATTCTGCTGAGGAATAAGCAAGAAAAGCCAACCTAACACGCTACCTCAAAATTCTAGTGAGAAGTTAAAATGTGTGAAAGCAAAAAGTAGTTTAACTACTTCATAAGTTTCAAATAAATCCTAATATTAAAGGTTTGTAAATAATTTTTGCATTTATTTTGGTTTGTAATGTAGGTACCTGTTTGTACAAACTACACAGAAAAAGGTTAATGTGATTTTCGATTCTCATTTGCTGACAAAAGTAATAGTTACCAGTCATTAAGAACTTACTACAGTTGATACAAATTTCAAGCATTACAGAAACACTCCTAGTCATCAACGATGTGAACACCCACCTATTCTCGGTTCCTGTACACTTTTTAAAAAGATGTCTGCATTGATTAAAATGACAAGTATCAACATCTTCTTGAGGCTGATTTAGCCACACGCAATTTTGACCATTATTTTAAATATTATAATGATTTTTAACCCAAATAATGATTATTGTAAGTATGTACCTAGTTGGCTAGTTCTTAATTTTTACAGATAATTTTTAGTTTTAATCTTTTTTTTGTACTTGCTTGAGCTACCTGTTTGAAAATTGTTTTTTAAGGTTGATTTGTCTTGTATTGCAAATAATAGTAAGTAAGTAAGTAAAAAATCATTTATTCATTTAAGCTTGTATAAAGCACTTATGACATGTCAAAAAAAGTATACAGAAATAATAATAATAAACGTAAATAAAATAGTACAATATTAGTACACATCGTGAATATACATAATGTGAATCTACCACCGGTTCGGACGTTGCTTCTTATCGAGAAGACTCCGGCAAGAAACTCGATAGTTACTCTTTTCAACTTTGTTTGTTTTACAAAAAATAAATTCAGAGTACAGTCAATGCGAGTAGAAAAAAGAACACAATATTGAGCAGAGGAGCAGATTATTCCTACTATGACCACAAACTTTTGTCGTTCAAGTAATCCTCTACATTATAATAACCTTGTTTCATTAACTTTGCTTTAATTGCAGACTTAAACTTGTGAAGAGGTAGATCAACAAGACTTTGAGGTATTTTGTTAAAGTATTTTACAGATTGACCCACAAATGAGTTTCCCACCTTGTGTAGCCTAAGACTGGGAGTTTTCAATTTGTTTTTATTTCTGGTATTATGTTTATGAGTGTCACTGTTTTTTTTGAACAGATGCAAGTTTTTGCGCACATACATTATGTTATCTAAAATATACTGAGCATGCACAGTTAAAATATCGATCTTCTTAAATACTTCCCTAAGCGAGTCGCGTGGTCTAAGTTTGTAAATGGAGCGGATGGCTCTTTTTTGAAGTACAAAAATGGTGTTCAAGTCTGCAGCTGAACCCCACAACAGTAGACCATACGACATAACACTATGAAAGTAGCTAAAATATACTAGTCTTGCTGTTTCAATATCAGTCAAGAGTCGTATTTTTCTAACAGCACAAGCAGCGGAACTGAGTCTCCCTGCCAGGGCCGTTATATGCGGACCCCATTGCAACTTAGAATCTAAAGTTATTCCTAAAAATACAGTAGAATTTGTTAATTCTAATGGCTCGTCATTCATAGTTACAATAGTATCAACCTGTCTCACATTGGGCATAGAGAATTTGATGCACTTTGTTTTTTTTGCATTAAGTAATAAATTATTACTAGTGAACCAACATAGTACTTTTGAGAGAGTATTATTTACATCGTCAAATGCTTGCTTACCTCTGTCGACTTTAAAAATCAACGAGGTATCGTCAGCAAATAATACTATCTCACAAATATCTTTGACATAGGTAGGAAGATCATTTATATAAATAAGAAAAAGCAAAGGTCCTAATATAGATCCCTGGGGCACTCCCATACGTATGGTGGCACCGGAAGATGCAGTTCCGTTGATACTAACTTTTTGAGTTCTATCTGTAAGATAAGATTGTATTAATTGAGATGAGATACCTGAAACACCGTAATGTCTTAGCTTAATCAGTAATATTTCATAATCCACGCAATCAAATGCTTTTGAAAGGTCACAAAATATTCCTACTGCATCTTGCTTGTTTTCCCAAGCATCAAATATGTGTTTGATAAGTGCTACACCTGCATCAGTTGTGCTCTTGTGTTTAGTAAAACCAAATTGTTTCTCATGTAGTAAGTTATTTAAATCAAAGTGTGAAAGCAGCTGGTTCAATATAATTTTTTCAAAGATTTTACTGAGAGCTGGTAGTATAGAAATGGGTCTATAATTAGATGGGTCACTTTTGCTACCAGATTTAAAAAGCGGGATGACCTTACTAAATTTCATCAAGTTGGGAAACTGACCTTGGTCTATGCAATTATTAAAAAGTTTAGCTAAGTGGGGTGATAACGTATTAATGATTGATTTGAGTAGATTAATCGAAATACCCCACAAATCTTCTGTATTTTTCATATTAAGTTCCTTAAATACCTTGAGGATGTCATGAGAATCAACATGATCAAAGCAGAACTGATTTGTGCACCCATCAACACTAGATGTTAGCAGGGACTCAGCTATATGTGGACTAGAATTTAACGTGCTTGTAGTTACAATAGGTATATTAGAAAAAAAAGTTTCAAATGTATTTGCTATTTCAATCTCAGACTCAATAACATTATTTTGAATTTTGAGAGAGAATGAGTGATCGCGAGGTTTAGATTTACAGGTTTCTTTATTAATTATGTTCCAAGTGGCTTTGATTTTATTTTTAGCCAGTTTTATTTTGTCTCTCAAAAAAATGGACTTTGCAATATGACATGATTTCTTGAATGTTTTTGAATATAATTTAACATGCTCAACTAGTTTTTGACAGTTTGAGTTAGCTTTTAATCCATATAATTCGTATAATTTATTTCTACTTTTATGGATGCCTGGAGTGGCCCAATCACTAAATTTAAACTTAAAATTATCAACAGTTACTTTCTTCTTAGGAAAAATATGGTTATGTTCATGCAATATTATCTCAAAGAGATGCCTATACTGATCATCTATGTTATGATGACCTTGGGGCAGTAGGTTAGAAATATTTTTATTTATATTCGTTTGAAACTTTTTTACTCGACTCTTGGTAACTGGTCTATAACTAATATCCACTGATTGAGAGACATGACGGTGCTCAAATTTGGTCAATAGACCACAGTGATCTGATTTCAAACAGTTTATAATTGATTTCTCAATAGAGATATTTTCACAAAAAATATTGTCTAAGCAGGTGGCTGTTAACTCGGTGATCCTGGTTGGTTGATCAAAAAGATTAAGTAAATCAAATGATTTAAAAAGATTTAAAAATCTTACAGAGGTCTGAGAAGAATCTAAAATGTTAACATTAAAATCCCCACATACAACCACCTTCTTGTTTGATTTACAAACCTTTTTCAGTACTTCTTCCATGGTCTCTTCGAACTGACAATAATCAGCAGAAGGGGGTCTATACACACACACAATAATAATCTGCTCTAACTCTGCGCATGCAAGTTCAATAGTTCGCTCAATTGAGAGTGCTACTATGTCTTTACGCTCTCTAGATTTAAACTTATTGTGAATTAATATCAGTGACCCACCGCGAATAGAGGAACTTCTCAAGAACGAACTAATGATACTATAATTATCAATGCTAATCATGCATTCATTTTTTTTCAGCCAGTGTTCAGTTAAACATAAGACATGTATATCCATACAGTCTAAAAATAAACCTACTTCTAATTCTTTGCCAGAGAAGCCTTGCATGTTTTGATGCACAAAGTTTATAAAATTATTTTGGGGCTTCTCTTTTGTCAACAATGTGCAAGAGTTTACCTCTATTGTCTCTGAATCTAATTTAAATTATTTGGAACAAGTTCCAAAGTCTGTGGTACAATGGTATCATTCTGCTCAATAAAAGCAGAGCGTTTAGCCAAATAATTGGCTGAAATGTTAAAAAAATAAGATAGCGACATAGCTATCTGTCGTTTATAATAATTAGATAAATGAAATCTACCTTTTGTCAGGTACATATTATTATTAATAATAGGATTAATGTCAATGAGATTTATTAAATTATTTGAAAATGTCACAGTATCAAATGTCAAATTGATTCTATGTCTTTTTTCATTTTCTGCTTGTGACAGACCCCTACTGTAAGGCAATGTGAACATCACAATTTTACTGACATTAACTAATGAACATAAAGTATTGCAATGTATTTTCATTTGGTTCTTGTTCACAGTACCTCTGTTTGCAATTAAAATAATAAGGGTTGAATTGGGGCTGAAACTATATTCAGCAATTTTCTGAATGATATCACAGTATGAGGCACCCGGTGAACAGTGATTTATAACTGACTTTCCAAAACTATTATACAAAATGTGGCCTATACTTTTTCCAATGTCATCACTAAACATTACAATGTTACAACCTGGATTTTTATCAGTGTTACTGACAGGGCAGGTATCAGAGATGGAAATGTTGGTGGCTGATTGTGAAGTAAGGGTGTTAAGAAGAGAGGAATCACATTCTGACTGAATAACAGTATGGCCATCATTACTGCTGGAAACTGAGTCCGGGTTGCACAAGAGTTTGGTCAGGGCCAAAATATGCTCCTCATTTTCTTTTTTGGTGATTGTGTATCTGTCAGTTAAACGCCTCAGATTTTCTTTAAGACTACATATTTCTGCTTGTAATACTTTCACTTCATTGTCATATTGACTTAAATTATTGTCTATCATTATAGAATAGACATCCAGTTCATCACCTAATCGTCGGCGTTCCTGAATATATTTTGCATTTTTATACATCATTTTCTGGTTTTTTATCAGTTTCTGAGTTTTCTTAATAAATTTGCTTATCCTAACATATTTTCTAAATTTGTTCTTGCTGCACCTTGCAACACCCTCTGGAGCAGTGGAATTAATCAAATTATTACTAGCCAAATCAATAGCCACAGTAGGGATTGAAGAATGTGCAACAGAAACCAGGCTGGGCACACTAAGAACTAACTCATCGAACAAACTTTGGTTTTGGGTGTCAACTGTGTGTAGTTTTTCAGTCTCCATGGAAGATATCAGGTGGTGGGCCTCTTGTAGCTCTTGTTCAAGCATGGTAATGCGTTTGAGGCTTTGCACATATTCATCGCTGCAGTCACTGAACCCATCTACTATTATTTGTAACCTATCCCGCTCATTTAATACTAATAAATACCTTTCATGCATCTCAGCCATGTCTTTTTTTAACAAAGCGTTCCTACTTAACGCCTCCAACAATTCCCTCTCATTGTCTTCTCTTTCAAAATGCAATTGTTTAACCAACTCTTTGGATGCCTTCAATTCCTGCAAAGTCAGCTCCAGCTGGCGAGATGAGGCTGCGCGGGTCATCATGGTTAAATTGACAAAGTATAAATCCAACAAACAACGTAGAATACCAAAGTGTTGTTTAAACAATCAAGAGGTTGTGTAGCTCAAGAGTATTTTTGTATTCTAACCTCTTCGCGTTTCTGACAAACAGAGTCAGACAATTCGAATATTTCACTACTCAGGTATAATATAAGGTCGTAGAATGAAATGTATGAATGTTACTAAACAAACAATACAATACCTTTTCCAAGAGAAAACAATGATTCACAAATATTTGAACGGTCAACTGACACGCACTGTCGGCACCGATAAATCACCAAGTTTAAACTTATTTCACAAAAAAAACACTAAATAACACGTAATTAACACTAATTATTGTTTACGACGACTTATTGGGCCATAAATTAGTTATTTACAGGTTTAAATCAAATTAAAATACGGGACAAGTCAAGATCAGCTGTTAGCCGTAGTGTTGCCACAGCAAAAAAAAAAAAAAGCAAAAAAAACTAATAGTAATTTTAGAAGCATGTTAAAAATTCTGAAGAATTTTATGCTGCGGTTGTTGTAAATATGGAAATAATCTTTATATTTTTATACAGTGTATTATTATATTTACCTACCGAAGTAGTTTGTACGATTTTTTCTATGAATATGTGCTTTAAATTGTATAATTCTCTTTCATGTATTTTTTATCATTCACAAGTTGTTTGACCTAAAATATTTTGCCTGGGGCAATTTTGTTATTAAAAATGTAATTTTAATACTTAATTTAAAATAGTTTCACTCTTTTATTAACAAAAGCAGCTGTGTCATACTCATTTGAAACGGTTGAAAAATAAGTTAAATTCTGAGTGTTCTCGTCAGGTTAAAGGAATTATTTAAGAAATCACATTCATATAAATGTACAAAGGGTATGATGTGACGAAAGTGATGCAATGATGTAAACACTACATGTAAAAAACTTTAACTGTATATTTCTGTGATTGATTGTTATAATCATTCAATAAATGACTTGATTTTTATTTGGTTTTTTTATATGATTATTCTTCTCTTCTCTGAGAAAAAACATTGATGGGATATTTATGCATTCATCGCAGTTCGCTAGGTTTGAGTCGTAATGAAGGAGCGCGGGCGTTCAGGGTGCGTCCACCAGAGATGTGCGAGAAATGTGTTTGTTAGGAACGAATAGAATCGGTTCATTTACCAAGCTTCGCGATTCTATTGGTTCATTAACCTAGCTTCGCGAATTCCTCGTTATCGTATACAAAAGACCTTTGCTCTGCCATTTTCAAAGACGAATGTAGGCAAAAACGCTCCTTTAAGCAGATGTTGTGCAAGGTATAACGCATTAAATGATAGGAATGGCAATGTTGGTTTAGACATCTTCCACGACAGGCTGCCAAAGTTTAAACATGCTATCCATCGAAAACTGAAAGTGTAACTGTGAAATTATTAGGTATATTTTTTAGCTCACCAGTTAGTTCTTAAATGTTACTTCTTTAATCTATATTCAGTTTTATTATGACTGTTGTGTACACCTATTATAGGTATGTACTTATATATATAAAAATATTTTTACTGTTGTTTTAAAATGTGTGTACTGTTGGTGTGCCTTTTCCATAAATATATAAATAAATAAACACATTCCTCGCAACGCATCCTTAGCCTAGGAACCAATAACAACATGTGATGTATCATTGGAAAGGATTTTTAGGGTGCGTCTCCACCAGAGATTTGCAAGGATGCGTTGCGGGGAATGTTTGTTAAAAACAAATCGTGAAGCTAGGTAAATGAAGTGATTCTATTCGTTCTTAACAAATACATTCCTCGCAACGCATCCTCGCACATCTCTGGTGGAATTGTACTTTAATTATCGTTATAGCGGCAAGTACCAAATCACTGTGTTGAAAAAGTTATGGCACAATAAAGTAAAACTCCTCAAATATCTATAAGTGTTTATTTTTATGCTTATCATAAATTTTTGGTTTTTTTTTGTTTAGCTATCATTGTGAAATTCTCATTTAACCGATTTTATTCTTTTGGTACCCAAAATAATAAAATCGCATAAATGAGAATTATACTCGCACGCTGAGAGTTCTGTCCCTACGTATATTTTCCTTTAGCATTTAATGCCTTTATTTAACTGTCGGTCCAATCTAGCACCACTAATAGCAGAAGATAAGTGAGGGCGACATAAGTCACGTCAAAACGTCAAACCTTAACTTTTTATCAATGGATAAAAATATACGAAGATATGGGTATATTTTATACATGTGACAGATCTAAATTGATAATAATTATAGGGATTAGTTAGACGTTTAGATTTGACATATTATGCTCTCACTCATCATAAGCTATTAGTGCTGCTAGATTAGACCGACCGACAGCCAATACGTAGGCATTAAACGCCAAAGGAATATGTGTACAGAACCCTTGGTGTGCGAGTACAACTTGCACTTAACTGATTTTATTCTTTTGGTACTTCACAATGTTAGTTTTACAAAAAAATACAAGAAATTGATGATAAACATAAAAATAAATACTTATATTATTGAGGAGTCTGGCTTCATCGTGTCATAACTTTTTCCACACAGTGATTTCGTACTTCCCGCCATAACAATAACTAAAGTGCATAAAAAATCCTTTACAATGATATATCGCATGTTGTTATTGGTTCCTAAGCTGGCTTTCATATATTATTGCCCGTCCTCCTTTCAAAAAAAGTTTATCTTCTTTTCAAAACCCTTTTATTTGAACCAATCACTTGATATCGGTCGTTTAGTTTGTATTCGGATAAAATAATGGTCGAAAACTAAATATGAATAGGTTGACATTGGCTAGTTTGAATAAATATTCTTTGTCAACCGCTGTTGCACAATTATATTCAAGGTTTTGCCTAAAGCAGAGTATCCTGATGACCGACAATGATCACCGCGCACTTATTAAATGACCAACTTAAGTTAAATTTACTTAAAATAAAACAAGCAGATAACACAACGTGAAAGTATATTTACAAACAAGCTTATCTTAAATTTATTGTTTCACAGTGGCCTGGAATGTCGGAAATCCCAAATTAAATATACATATAAACAATTTTTACTTAAAAATTTAACATAAGTAGAAGAACGAATGACCACACATCAAGGCCAACAAAGTAGTTGGATAGTGATCAACGACCTTTGTACCTATTGGTATATAAAAATGATATTGTGTTACCTACTGCCAAAGTGTATAGGTACGCTTGATCTGTGGTCATACGGTATCTGTACGATCAGCAACTAAAGCCTTCAAGCACTCAAGTACTTTGTTGAAGTTGTCATGGAATCTTCAAGTAGTTGTCAAATTAATAAGACCTTAGGGACTAGCCAAGAGCAACACTACTTTCGTTTCGACTTGGCATTTGTTTTTTTTTAATTAATGCCTCTGCAATCTTGCTAATACAGCAAATTGATTTGGCCAATGTCAAGTAGTGGCGAGAGCATCATGAAGCTTTATTTGGTCAGTAGGATTATTCTTTTTCAGTCAAATCGTGATGATTAACTCTTGTCAAATTTAAAAATATACGGAATTGACATCAAATGTCATCTCGATTATACGTGTGCTAATGTCATTCCCGTACATTTTTCACATTTGACATCTCGACACGAAATTTAAGTAGCCTGTTGCTCTTGGCGAGGGCCCCTTGTTGCGAAAGTACTGAAGTGTTTAGATAAATAAGCTGTTAACTGTACCTTATATAGTTGTGACTAAAAGCAAGGATATATTATAACCCTCTGCAACTTCTTGCGAGGTAACAACTGTAAGTCAATTTCATCATAAGCTAAAAATACTTTTATTAATATTTTTTACAGATAAATACAAATTCACAAAAATGCAACTTACTTTAAAATACTTATCTTATTAGGATACGTATAAATCACGTCCTGCCAAAAACGGACCCTGACACGGCTTAGCATAGCCACATTAATAAAAAGTTTAATAATAATAAATTTCTTATTTTAAGTAAGAAGTAAAGGTTTATTCACCTCTTCAACAATCATTGAGCCCGCCTGTTGGAGTATGGGTATTGGAGTAGGCATGAGGGCCGTGTTAGGCTGTATTTGTTTCTTATTTAAATGTTATTAAAACACTTTGGTAATATAACGTACATATAGCATTCGTACATAAGCAACGTACATAAACATACATGTTTTAAGGCAACATAATATCCAAACGGTTACTAAATCTTACTCGATTATAAATGCGAAATGCTGATGTTTGGATTCTTATATCTCAATATTAAATGGCATCACTGATACATACTAATCAAATACTATTTCATTGGCCTGAAGGAACATTACACATATTTTTCTGGACTGCTTTTGACAGAGGTTAGTGTTTTATTAAAATTATGAAATAATTTTATATCACTGTTATATTTGATGGCAGTTCATTTAATATAAAAGTTGCTACACTGGTTTTATGAACTACCAAAATGGCACAATATTTCATATTTTACTTCCTCTCTCTTAAATAATACTCACATAGGTTACAAAATGCCAGCACAGTCGACATAACATTGGCCTGAGCCAATCGGATAAATTAATTTGTTGGTGTATTGCGAGTTTGCAAAACAGTGCGTCTACCTGTTGTTGAGTAACGTCCTGCAAGATGGCCATAACATAACTATTTTAAACTTTGATTACATTAAGTTCTTAAAGAAGGCTTCATAATTGAATAAGGGTGATACTTTCAAAACAAATCACAAGAATGACACTTGGTGGTCATATTGCAAAATGTTTCACCAAAAATTGCGGTGACGATGCAGCACTCATAAAAAAAAAACGTACATACTTTTTGCACTTGATATCTGATAATAATATCTGTCTAGATATTTAAACATAAATTTGCAAACTAAAAGTTAAAATATTTTAGACACATAAATATAATCGTAAATTATCATTTAATTATTGACATAGTACAAGCATTATTTTCTTGCCCAACAGTCTGAACCACATTCATACCTCGCCCGTCACAGACCCGTGCCTTTTCGCGCCATACACGCAAAGGAACAGATTATGCAGCATAGCAGGCAAGGTATGGCCCGTTCTTACCGTAACTTCAAATAATGTTTAATTTTTCATTTCTCTCTACGTTCCCCATTTTGATTCGCTATAATGCGAGCTGTACCCCTGTAGTGTTCGTAGTATGAAACCACAGTAGCACATTTCCAAAGTACGATTTAGTTAGACCGAACGGAGGGCGTAGAATAGTCATTTGCCATTTGTATGAAATATAAATAAATTAACACGAAATTAAGGTGTCACAGGGCTTTACATTTATTTTATAGCACATCTGCTATATTTCGCCTATGGTGGTATGGTGCCTGCGGTGGATGTGTGGAGTCTCACGCAAAGATCGCGTGCCTAACACCCGCATCCGCGGCGGCCTTCCTATCTGCCTATATTAGCTATGCAAATAGCAGTTTGTTTTTATTTAGACTAGGCAGTCATTGATCATCTGGTGGCTAGTGACGATGTGGTCTATGATGGTCCATTAGCATAAGTTAAGGCAATTTGTAGTGTCTCCATAGTGAATACGGTATTGTATTAAACTCAAGCTGTTAGGAGATTCCGCAGAAATGAACAGTGTTTACCTATGCTTGTAGTAGTGACATGAACTGACATACGAGTATGACATACGCTAGTGTGCGTGCTCTCAGCGGAAACAAATTGACACTGGTGAGTCAAGTGAACAAAGAGTCTGAACGAACTCTTGTATAGATATTTGTGGCTAATGTTTTGCTCAGATATTTTTGAAGCCTTAGGAATATATATATATTTATGCTTTTGACTGTACACATATTCCGCCTCTTCTATAGACATTTCGGGGTATTTCAGGCTTTCGACTGTGGTGTCTTTGACGAATTTGACAGTTGCTTCGTACCATTGTGCCTTTAGGGCTACAGGTAAATCAACCTCTTCTTCCTCGGGCTTCTCAGTCATAATGGCTACTTCGGTGGATGGGGATGCTTCAGGACGTTCGCCCTGGGATATTGGGTAGAACTTTTTGGTTCAGGTTTTTTCTTGTGAATTTTTCTGAAGGCGAGCATTTGAGCGGACCTACAGGGGTCATAGTTTTGCACCAACTCGTACACTCCTTCATTCTTCTTCAATATCTCCAGAATCTCTAAAGAAAACTTCTGGCTTTTTGTATCCAATAAATCAAGCAATCCGTTTACAGCAACTGGATGTGTTCGCTGGTTATCGCCATCTCTCGGTGTGGTTTGTAGCGCAGTTTCAGCAGAGTAGTACTGATGATATTTACCCTCACGTTGTGCGCCAATGTAGCTTACTAACTCCACAGGGCGCTCCACAGAGAAACAGTAGTATGGATGTGAAGACTTTATTTGTTAAAGTACAGAAGCGTTCACATCAACCTTTACACAACCATTGCAAAATGGGTCTGTAGTGACATCTATCTCGCCACATACGAACTAAGAACTATCGTATCCTAGGATCGGATCGGAGGATCCTCTGACCAGACGGGTGTTGTGTCTGGTGGGCTACTGCCCAACGGTTGTTGTCGGGTTCTTGTATCTATGTTCAATCGCTCGGAGAACTTTAATATCGCGATGTAGGATACGTCAGTTTGTAGTTCGTATGTGGCGAGATGTCGCTACATCACTCCCCTCCGAGACCAGAGGTCGATAGCAGGTTGAGTCGTCCATACATCTTGTGATGCCAGTGGAATGTTCCAGTGAGTCGGAATCAGATGCCGCATAGTTCACGGTGAGTCGGAACTGTCTGCGGTGATGCCCCAGTGAGTCGGGGTGATGCTGCGAATGCTCCAGTGAGTCGGAGTGGTGCAGTGCTGCGTAGTTGCTGGCTGCTGCGTCGACCAGGAGAGAAGTGCGTCTCTGCTTGCTGACCGGCCGAAGTGCAGTGTGCTGTGCCAAGGTCGCTGAGAAGGCTAGCTGTATGACTCGCTGCTCGAAAGCTCGAGGAAGTGATGATCACGTCGGGGTCACCAGTTTGAGGAGTGTGAGGAACAGGGTGTAAAGTTCCTCGTCCACCGTTGAAAAGGGAGGATCCTCTGACCAGACAGGTGTTGTGTCTGGTGGGCTACTGCCCGACGGTTGTTGTCGGGTTCTTGTATTTAGGTTCGATCGCTCGGATAACTTTGATATCGCGATGTAGGATACGATAGTTCTTAGTTCGTATGTGGCGAGATAGATGTCGCTACATCACTCCCCTCCGAGACCGGAGGTCGATATTGGAACGTTCCAGTGAGAGTCAGAGCCAGATGCGCCAGATGCGCTACAGGTCTTATGTCAGCAGCATAAGGTGCCCACATGTAAAGGTTGATGTGAACGCCTCTGTACAAATAAACATACAGTAACTGACTAACTAACAATGAACTTTCCCTTTGGGTGCTTTTTCCAATAGCAACCCGATTTTATCATGAGGCATATGAATGAAGCTGACTTTGAAATCCAGGTTCATGGCATTCAAAGCCTTGATATTCTATACCAATGCACTTATACTGTGCTTGCCTTCCAACGGCGACCGTATAATGCCGTACAGTCAAAAGCATAAATATCTGTACGTTTCAAAGGCTGCAAAAATATCTGAGCAAAACATTAGCTACAAATATTTATACAAGTCAACAAAGAGAAGTTAGCGAGTTGCGACTCTGCGCTCTGACAGCTAAATCAGTTTTATTCAGCGGCGCAGAGTGGAATGTGAACGCTCGTGCTACGCGATAAGTTTCGATTCCGCGTGGAAGCTACCTAAACATGGCCTTGAAGCACGAACAAATTAAAAAAGTACTAGTGTGACACAGACTTGTAACATTAGAGAAGCCTTTTTTACTTGACCGCGTTTCTTAAGAGAACCTTCTGTACGAACTACTATTACCTATTCTGTGACCGTACTTAAATAAAATAAATATGCTATAACTTTTAACCCTGTGGAAGTGACTGACCGGCTGCTGCCCTACGCTTCAGGGTTCTTCTTCATCAGCTCAAGGTCCGCGTGCACCATGTCGCGCACGAGCTGCGCGAAGGTGACGCGCGGGACCCAGCCGAGCTTCTGCTTCGCCTTGGACGGGTCGCCTAGTAGGAGGTCCTGGGAACAAACAAGTTGAGTTAAAGTCGTACTATACTAATCTATAACATAACATAGCATCACGACTTAATCCCAAACGGGGTAGTCAGAGGCAAGTGATTGTTGCCGTCATGGTGAACGGAACACTCAGAAGCCTACTTTTCACCAATGGTATTAGAATCCAACGTGGTAGGTAGTGAGCCTTCCGCCGCTATCCGGGTTGATTTGGTTTTTTATCGATGTTTTCCATCACCGGACAGTTAGTCGGAAATTAAACAATGAACACAAAGATTTTGGTCCGCGATCCAGCTTGGACCACCTAGGCCACGACGCTTACCTAACCTACTAATCTATATTATAAAGAGGAAAGATTTGTTTGTTTGTAATAGGCTCCGTAATTACTGAAACGATTTTAAAAATTCTTTCAACCAATATAAAGCTACATTATCAGGGAGTGACTCAAACTCAAACTCAAATAACTTTATTCAAATAGACTGTATCAGTACTTTCAAATCGTCAAATTTACAGCAAAATATACTAAATACTAGACAGAAATACCATAAAAATTTGGATATCTAAATAAACAGTATACAGACATAATGCGACTCTACCACCGCGTTGGAGTTGTTTCTTGCTGAGAAGACCCGGCGAGAAACTCAGCAGTTACCCTTTTCAACTTGTTTTGGGTTTACAACAGGCGTTAGTAAAGTACAAGCAGTGTGTCAATTTGATACAAATAAACCTAAAATAATATAAAACAAAGAGAAAAAACCAACCATAAATGTATATAATAACATAGACATAGACTATCTGGTGTTTTAATTTAGACTATATTTTGACGGGAAAGAGTAGTTAGCCTATTGTAGCGACATCTATCTCGCCACATACGAGCTAAAAAACTGACGTATCCCACATCGCGATATTATAGTTATCCGAGTAGTTGTACATAGATACTAGAACCCGACAACAACCGTCGGGCAGTAGCCCACCAGACACAACACCCGTCTGGTCGGACGATCCTCCCTTTTCAATGGTGAATGAGGAACTTCACACGCTGTTCCCCACTCTCCCCAAACTGGTGACCCCGACGTGATCATCACTTCCTCAAGTTTTCGAGCAGCGAGTTATACAGCCAGCCTTCTCAGCGACCTTGGCACAGCACACTGCACTTCAGCCGGTCAGCAAGCAGAGACGCATTTCTCTCCTGGTCGACGCAACAGCCAGCCACTACGCAACACTGCACCACTCCGACCCACTGGAGCATTCGCAGCATCACCCCGACTCACTGAGGCATCACCGCAGACAGTTCCGACTCACCGTGAACTATGCGGCATCTGATTCCGACTCACTGGAACATTCCACTGGCCCAGCAAGCACCTGCTATTGACCTCCGGTCTCGGAGGGAAGTGATGTAGCGACATCTGTCTCGCCACATACGAGCTAAAAAACTAACGTATCCAGATCGCGATATTTAAGTAATCCGAGCGATTGTACATAGATACAAGAACCCGACAACAACCGTCGGGCAGTAGCCCACCAGACACAACACCCGTCTGGTCGGAGGATCCTCCCTTTTCAATGGTGGATGAGAAACTTCACACCCTGTTCCTCACACCTCCCCAAACTATTTAAACTGTCCCACAGTTGGGCAAAGGCCTCCATTATTGAGCCGTTGATCAAGGCAACGCTACTTTGGCTTGGCACTGCGGGTTGGTGATCACAAACCCGGGCTATGTTACGGGTTATGCTATACCTGACCTGGGATTTAAAACCGGGCACTCCGGATTTCGGGCCGATATAGCCATGGAGCCGTTGAAAAGTTGAAAATTAAAAGAAATAACTGTTTATTGTCTATTTGAATATAAGGTACTACTTTACTAAAGCCATATTTATTTTCAATAGAGGTAAAAGAACTAGGCTAGCTGCACGTTATACGATTTGTTAGTTAGTAGACTCGACAAACAAATGTACATTCGCAACCTTGAACGTCTACGATTATAGGCTTCTAAATAAACAAATAGGGTACAAAATACAACAGCAGATTCAGGTTGTTGCCGGCTCTATCGGGCAGATGAACAGCGAACATTATGTTTGGACCAGTGACTTTGACATAAAGCCATGAAGCCAAAAAAATCGTTTCATGTGAAAGTCGAGGAAGAGCACTACTAGGGCTAGGTACCCGAATCCCCGCGTATGTTCAACGATTTTCGGTGGTTTTCGAGTTAAGAGTTTGAGGAAATAGTTGTTTATGCAGAAGATTTGGTGGAGATTAGGTTTTTAATTTATAGATTTATTCAGCTTCATGTTGTGTTCGAGTTTTGATAACTTCTATAAGATGGTAAATGCTTCCAAAATATATCCTAGTTTTTAATCTTATAATGTAAAAAACCTGCTGCATTTAAGTTGAAATAAAATAGGTATCTAATGTATTTCATTACAATACCGAATTGGTTTATTTTGCCTAATTGGCAATTTACGACTTTCACATACTTATTCAGCATAATTTACCCACTGATAATTAAAACTTAGCGATAAAGTACGTGGTATAAAAAATAAAAGCCTACGTCACTCCCTTATAATGTAGCTTAATAGTCGTGAAATAATTTTTAAAATTGCCCCGAGTTTAAAAATTCTTCCGTAGTTTCGGAGCCTATTCAATACAAACAAGAAAACAAACAAATCTTTACTCTTTATAATATTAGTATAGATGTGGCCGAATGAATAATTTACTTTTTCTATATTCTATGGGTTCAATCATGACCACATCTATCTCAAGAGAAGAGAGCTAGCACAGAAGTAGGCAGGGAGCCTACTCGACAATTTAAGTTTCCTCGGAAGATAGCATCTCTGATATGGATACTGAAATGGCGGACCTTGAGTGTCGGCGCGGTTTCTTAAAAAAAACGTCAACTCACCACTTCAGTCGGGCGGAAGTACTTCGCATTGACCTTCACCAGCAGCTGGTCCGTCTCCGCGTCATGTCCGGTCTCGTCGACGCCGCTGCCGCGCCACACGACGCGGCGGTTGACGCACGCGAACGACTTCTCGACAAACTCCCGCACGCTGTGCGCCTCGCCGGTCGCTACCACGAAGTCTTCGGGCTCGTCTTGTTGTAGCATTAGCCACATTGCCTGGGAAATGGTAAAGACGTTCTATCTCAGGAAGACCGTTTTACTATGCTTGTACTAGTGACATGTACAATAGAAAATTGTTCTTTCGTAAGTTTCGTAACATTGTATCACTGCAAAATACCTACAATATCATTTCAAGTATATTTTCTGATGATAACTTTAATCTAATGCACTTTACAATACATTTCAAATTGATTAAATACTCATGCAACTTGAACTTAAATCGATTTATCGTGAGTATCGAGTACCGAGTCGTATGGGTACATCACTACTATGTACTAGTGATGTACACATACGAATGTACCCATATGTCAAAACAAGCCTTTTATTTTGTGAAGAGTTTTCTACAAGCATAGGTAAACGTTCTTCTTAAAATAGATTACAGTAAATATCACAATTTACAGACATGAATTAAATGAGATGAAGCGAGTATATGCAGAAACTTCGCATGTCAAAAATACAGTGCACCTCATTTGATGCTGTTTCATTGGTCTAAAACTCTTAATGAAGGACTGTAGTGGCAATGGATTTTAAAAACCAAGTAGATTAACAGTAAACACATATCATTCAACTTTCCACATACTAAATCAAATCGATTGAGAAATGGCGGATACCTATCGATGAAAGGCTATTAGGACGTCACAATACGTAGCGTCTAAAAAGACCGATATCTTCGAGACAACCTTCTGAAGAGTGACTATAGAACAAGTTGAGCGGTACGAGAGTGAAAAGATAATTATTCAAATTCTCTAAAGTGATACTATCAAGAAAATCTTAAAACAACTGGACTGGGAGTCTTTAAACAACTTACACCAAGATCTTCTGAGCCCAAACTTGTGCTGAGGGTGTCAGAGACTGAATGACATACTTGAAATTTTCTCAATACATTCTTAAACAGATATTGACACCCAGGCACGAGCAACACAAATGTTCATCACACGCGAACCCACAAACTAACGAGGCGAGTCGAAGTTGTATGCGTTGTTACCTTACCTCAACATAATCCTTAGCGTGCCCCCAATCTCTCTTGCTGTCCAGGTTGCCCAGCTCTAAATGGTGCATCAGACCTAAGGTGATCTTAGCAACACCTCTCGTGATCTTCCTCGTCACGAAGTTCTCACCCCGGCGAGGGCTCTCATGGTTGAACAGGACGCCGTTGCAAGCGAACATGCCGTACGCTTCTCTGTAGTTCACCACTATCCAGTAGCCGTATAGCTTGGCGCATGCTGAAAATAAATAACATTAATGTTTATAAAACTCTTCCGTTACCGACTGAGTGACTTAAACACAACGCACAGCCAAAACTAAGCTGAAAGGGGTTTGAGTAACTTTGTATGGACCCGTGGCGTCATTTCTTAGGGTTCCGTACCTCGACAGGAAAAAAAGGAACCCTTACAGGATCACTTTGTTGTCAGTCCGTCTATATGTCTGTCTGACTCTCAAGACGGTTTTTCTCAGGAACGCGTGGAGGTATCAAGCTGCAATTTATATCAAATACTTAGGTCTACTGTTCCTTGGAGCTGTGAAAAAATCATACTTCTAAGCCAACTCAATCAAAAGATACAGCTGTTTATGCCGCAAATTTTCGACACTTGCAAGGGAATCAAAACCTACAGGGTACTTTCCGTGAACTTAGAATCTTGAAATTTGGTACGAAGCATCGTCTTATAGCACAGATAAAGGAAGAATTGCGAAAAGTATATTTTTATTTTTAGCATTAAACAATGCTCTTTTTTTCTACACAAAGACAGAAACTAGAAAATAACGACCTAACGACTCAAGCGGTATTCAAACCCGCGACCTTTCACATTCCGGGTGACTGCTCTCCCAACTGAGCTACCGAGGCCGTTAACGGACCTGCACCCCTAGCCAAGTGGCAAACGCTCGAAAACGAATCGAACTTCGCCTTCGCTAACGCTTTGTCGCAAACGCTAATAGATTGGTAGCCAATTAGCCAAGATGAACGGAACGCGGCGAACGCTAGTTCTCTTCTAACTTTCGTTAAAAATAAGAATTTTGTCTATGGTTTCGCACGACGCCAGCCAGACGCAATGTCAAAGTCGAAGAGTTTGACATGACGTATGTTTGAAGTTGTTGTTATTGAAATATTTTCAGTCTTTATAAATCACTCTAAAGTGTATTCGTATTTGTGAAGTTAATAGGTGTGGTGCAGCCTACAATATTTTTAGAGCATGCATTGTAATAAAAAACTCACAAAGTAATAAATTTCAAACAAAGGCAACACCAGCTGATTGAAAAATCGCCATTTTGTTACGTTCGCTAACTGGGGCCGGCGTTCGCTAACTATCGTAGCGTTGAAACGCTCATGGGGCGTAGTCGCTTGTCAAAAAGTACCACTTGGCTGTATTTAGCGAACGACTAGAGTTTCGTTTTATCTATTAAAAAAAAAATATACACTTGGCTACCAATCTATGATTCGTTACGATTATGTCACATGACATGTCGATCGACGATTATTTTCCATACAAATCTTCGAGCGTTTTTGTTCAATGTTTGACACTGGGCTAGACCAGCTGGCGAATTTATCTAGTGTATTTTACGCTGTAAGCCAACGTTGTTTGGCATGTCATGTCAAATCCGAATACAACTTTTATTGCGAACAATAACGTAAATTTAAAATGGCAACTCGTGGTAGACGTACTGGAGTTTTTTCTTGCGCTCGGACAAAACACAGACATGTCTATGGTGTAAACTGAGTTCGTGTGGTATTAGCAGCATCTATGATTGTTTTTTTTTTTATATTGCCCGTCAAGATGACCTCACTCCACCTGATGGAAAGCGGTCGTGAGGTCCAGATATGAGGTTGACAAGCCCAGTCATTCAAAAGAATCACTGGGCTGGCCATCCCCACCTTGAAGGCCTGCAGAAATGCCTTTTCACGCCCCGCTTGAAGAACCCGGGACTATAAGAGGAAGGAAACACATGTGCTGGAAGAGCGTTCCACGTGGTATGGTACGACAAAGAAACGAGTCACCGAACCTTTTAGTTCGGGCCAACAAATGTTGAATTGTGTGTGGGTGACGCCGTAGTCCAGCACGCGTGGTACGGGAGTGGAAAGGTGAGGGTGGGATAAGCTGGAATAACTCGTCAGAGCATTCCCCATTGAAGAAGCGATAGAGAACACTTAGCCTGGCAATGTCTCTACGCAATTGGAGAGGCTCAAGGGTCAAAGTTGTCTCTGGGTTTCCAATAATACGGATAGCACGCCGCTGCAACCTGTCAAGAGCTTCGAGTAGGTACTTGGCGGAACCGTCCCAGAGATGAGAGCAGTATTCCACACACGAGCGAACTTGTGTCTTATACAAGAGACAGAGCTGCTCAGGCGTGAAGAATCGTCTCACTCTGTTCAGGACTCCGAGTTTACGGGATGCAGTTTTAATGATGCTCTCAATGTAGTCCCACTGGTTTAGGTTGCTACGAACATCCATGCCAAGGATGTTTAGGCTATCCTCAATCGGTAGCGGGGTGCTCTGAAGAGTGGGATGGGAAAGGAAAGGCGACGCCTTTGCTGTGAATGCACACACCTGCGTTTTCTTGGCATTGAACTCGACAAGATTGCATGCACCCCATTCTGATATGCGGTCCAACACTCCGTCAAGCTCAACAACACACTTCGCCTCTTCTCCTCGATGTCAGTCTGCTTTGCCCCAGGGCGCTCGAAATATCGCGCGTGGACCGTGCTATCATCCGCATAGCAATGAATATTACCAAGAGATAACATGTCATTGATGTGCAGAAGAAACAACGTCGGCGACAAGACGGAGCCCTGCGGCACTCCGGCATTAATCTGGAGAAAGCGTGATTTTTGACCATCGCAAAGGACACGAATTCTACGTCCCTCTAGAAATCCGGCGACCCAGTCGCATAGGCGAGGTGGCAGACCATATGCCAGAAGCTTGGAAAGAAGCGAACGATGTCATACACGGTCGAAAGCTTTGGCAATGACAAGGCTGACGGCCAAAGATTCCCCATGCACAATAGCCTATGGACAATAGCCTCCCCCCAGATGTGTGTTACGTACGCTAGAAGATCACCCGTAGACCGTTTAGGTCGGAAGCCGTACTGACGGTCGTGAATGAGAGAGTGATCCTCTAGGTAGCGGATGAGCTGCGTGTTTATGATCCGCTCAAACAACGCATAGCAATGAATATTAGCTAAAACTGAGGTTACGGCTATTGGACGGTAATTGGCAGGGTCAGACCGGTCCCCTTTTTTGGGAACTGGTTGAACGTTCGTCTCCCTCCAAGACAGCGGCACAAGACCCGAATTGTAGGAGAGGCGATACAGGCTAGTGAACACTGGAGACAACTGCACATTTCTTCAGCACCACAGCTGGAATTCCATCAGGGCCACTGGCTTTCCATCATCGAGTGACTGCAGTTCGGCACGAACATCACACTGCCTGATACGAATATCAAAAATGTTTTAAGAAAATGGGATTATTCATCTGTAAACTGTCAAAGTAACGCTTTTTATATAAACATAGATTAAATCAATGTTTGAGGCTATCTATGTAAACTAACAAAGACTGAGATGTTAAACAATTTAATGTGACGTCTATTCGTTACAAAAGCTTAATCAAATCAAGTCTCCCCGTCCCGTCCAAGTTCCCCATACTTAATCGTGTATTCTATCAAAGAAACTCTCACGCAGCTAATAATGTAGCTAAGGTAATGCTAGAACTTAAACACAGGACGCCATTACTTTAATGTGCTTTAACTTAACAAGGCGGCTGAATAAAGATTTGGCGAAACACTACGCGTTATTGTCACTCTTATCAGAACATCTTAACACTGAAGTCACGTTATAGCCAAGGTGGCCTTTGTTCCTTAACTCGCCGGCAGTACACGAGGCTCGGATTGCCAACATCTAAGCTCCGGAAAGTCGTCAGTTTCCGGCTTTACCTAGGTAGGTACTTGCTGAAAGGGTGACTAAAACATTACTTGTAAATTTTAAGTCATTAGAACGGACATATTGACCCAGATAATATCTAAACGTAGTAATAGATATCTAATCGCATGATTGGAAGTTAGATAAAAAATGATACTATGACTTAATTCTTTATTATAAAGTTTTGTGTGTAAGTGACACTGTTCGAGTGTTCATACCCTGTTATCATGTGAACTTGTTGGAATTGAATTGTAAATAAATTACTATTCTATGATATAAGAACACAACTTTCTAAGATAATTAGAAGCATAATTATTCATTATTGTAACTAGCACCTCATCCTATTCAAAAATGCCTTCGAAAAACCGTTCGTGTTGATGGACAAAAGCCGTTAAATTCCACATGCTTGGAATTTCAAAACAAGCATTGTATTCTTTTGTGTGCAATACTCGAGATAAGAATAGGTCGTAAAAATATTTGAGACATCTGCGGGACTAAGATGCGCACCCTACGACGAGAGTAGACAAAAAATCCTCCAGTCAAATTTCGCCATTTCTAAATTTTTTGTCATGGGAAATTCAATTTTATCGACAGATCCTATCATGGCGCCTTATTTTTGTCGTGGTTTAGAAGTGATGCCTCGTCTGTGAACTCGCCCGTCATTTTTGTGGACTACAAACCAATAATGCATTAAAATAACATGAAAACAGGCGTTGTGGTGCGTCATAAATCATAATGCTGACATTTTTTACAAGTTCAGTAACAAAGCGATGCATTTATAAGCCGTCGCTATTTTAGCTATTTATGAGTGCAAATTCACATAAAAATATGAAATTCAAATGAAGCCGACTAGTTTTTTCTCTTTTAGCGAAAAAAGTTATTTCACGAAAAACATGTGTTGTATAATTATTCAATTATTTATTTAATTAATATTATTTCGAATCGATTAATTGAATCGATAGTTGAATAGTTTAGTTGTATCGATTACTTTAATCGATTAGTTAGAACAAAAAATATCTACTAGTTGAATCTATTAAATCTAATAGTTTAATCAATTATATTTATAAAACTAGTGCAGACGATCGACGTAATCCGTTTAGGTTTATGTGAGTTTTAGCAAGATTATGCTATTTTATCATAAACATTACATAAAAATCCAGCATTGCTCCTTGGTTGTGTAAGAGGGGCAAAAACATTAAGTAGAGCCAAGCCAAGTGTACCTTCTCATTGCTTTGCTGCAGACTACGTAACATACAAAATTACATAGGTAAAATGGAAAACCAATTAAACGCTGAATGAAAAACGCCATTTCAATTGTTTGATAGATAACTGTAAAAACGAAATACTTAGATAAGATTAACCTAGGGTTATTTTAAGTATCGAATAAATGTAGGTACATATTTCTATTTCAAAAAGAAGGACTTTAGATAACTGCTGAGTTTCTCGCCGGGTCTTCTCACTTTCAGCAAGAAACAACTCCGACGCGGTGGTAGAGTCGCATTATGTCTGTAAGTATACTTACTGTGTATTTATACAGGGTGTCCCAAAAAGAAGTGTCAAGCGGAAGCCCACAGATAGAGCACCCCTTGGGGTACCCGAATCACCCCCATGTATGTTCCGCGATTGTTCATAGGTTTCGAGTTATGATTTTTTTTCTGAATATCTGAGAATTTCGGACCTAAGTTAAAAAATTTTATTTTTTAAAAAGTAGAAGACTTTTCAAATTTTTTCTTTGCCCAACTGAATCATCCTGAATTGTACTTTGATGCATAAAATAATCAGTTTCATAACTTTGACCAAAATGATGAAAATGTTGGTATAAAACCAAAAATGTACAGTTGATGAATAAAGACTTAAATTTTCAACTTTAAATTAAAAATCTAAGCGGGTGACTGTATGGTTTCTAAGTAAAGCTCAAAAATGCTCCAGAATCTCAGCTTTCTTAATCATTACAAAAAAGAAGTACTTAATGGCTACTTTGGCTAAAATCAGCCTTCAAAGACAGCGAGGTGGAAAATTCTTGAAATTAGCCATCAGATTAATAACTGTTTTTTGGCCATTTTATCATTCCTGAAGTTCATGAATTTGTTATCTAACCAAAAATTACTGCAGGAAGGCTAAGGAAATAATAGAAAGAATAAACATTCGAAAGTTTAATTAATAGAACAAAAAGAAATAGTTATTAATTATTTATTATTTATTTACAAGAAATGTTCAAAATGTCTACCTTCGTTCTCGATACAAATTCTACATCGTCTAAAAAAGTTGTCTTTTAGTTTTATAAAGGAAATTCTGTTGTTTTTTATCGTCACTTCTGCTTGCCTCAATTTTATTCGTAATTCGGCTACGTTGCTGATAATCCTTGGCGTAAACCAATTCCTTGTAATATTCCCAGACGAAGAAATCAATTGGGTTAAAGTCAGGGGACCGTGGCGGCCACGCAATGGGCCCTCCACGGCCGATCCACCTGTCTGGAAATCTTTTAGACAAATATTGTCTGACGATTCTCGCAAAATGGCATGGGGCGCCGTCGTTTTGAAAAATCATATTCCTATAAAGCGTAACACGTCAACATCTCCTAACAAGTCGGTGAGATTATGTTGTAGAAAATGCAAATAGGCCTCGCCGTTTAGTCGGTCAGGTAGTTCGAACGGACCAATCAGCTGTCCGTTTATATGCCTGACCATAGATTGACACTGAATTGTTCTTGGAAATTAGATTCCCGGGTCAAGTGTGGATTTTCAATGTTCCAAGAATGATAGTTCTGTATGTTGAAAATTCCACATCTCTTAAAATGTGACTCATCGGTCCATAAAATATTCTTTAAAAAAAATTCGTTTTCAGCTTGACGCCGCAACATTTCCTGACAAAACGCTACTCTTCTCGGATAGTCTGCGGGCTTAAGCTGCTGAACTTTTTGAATATGATATGGGTGAAAACCCTCTTGTTGGAGTATGCGATGTGCCAGTGATTTTGGAATTCCGGTTCAACGTTGTATTGTTCTCACACTTATTTCCTCAGCCTTCCTGCAGTAATTTTTAGTTAGATAACAAATTCATGAACTTCAGGAATGATAAAATGGCCAAAAAACAGTTATTAATCTGATGGCTAATTTCAAGAATTTTCCACCTCGCTGTCTTTGAAGGCTGATTTTAGCCAAAGTAGCCCATTAAGTACTTCTTTTTTGTAATGATTAAGAAAGCTGAGATTCTAGAGCATTTTTGAGCTTTACTTAGAAACCATACAGTCACCCGCGTAGATTTTTAATTTAAAGTTGAAAGTTTAAGTCTTTATTCATCAACCGTACATTTTTGGTTTTATACCAACATTTTCATCATTTGGTCAAAGTTATGAAACTGATTATTTTATGCATCAAAGTACAATTAAGGATGATTCAGTTGGGCAAAGAAAAAATTTGAAAAGTCTTCTACTATTTAAAAAATAAAAAATTTAAACTTTTAGGTCCGAAATTCTCAGAAATTCAGAAAAAAAAAAACATTTCTCGAAAAGTATGAACAATTGCGGAACATACATGGGGTTGATTCGGGTACCCCAAGGGGTGCTCTTTCTGTGGGCTTCCACTTGAGACTTCTTTTTGGGACAGCCTGTATATCCATATTACTATGGTATTTATGTATCTTATTAGTAGTAGTATATTTTGCTGTAAATTTGACGATTTGAAAGTACTGATACAGTCTATTTGAATAAAGTTATTTGAGTATGAGTGTTTAAATATGTCGCTTTTCGACATCGCTATTAGAAATCGAAATCGACGAAATCGACTATTCGACATCTTCCATGATTTTACGATAAGAATATGTATTTGTTTCAGTGTCATATTTAATGCTACGTTTACACTACACCGCATGAAGCAGGGAAGTGGGCAGTAGGGAAACGGGCAGCGCCAGTATTTAAACATCATTACACATAATAATTAAGGACGACACTGCCACAGAATTATTTAGGGACAGCGCTAGTAGGATTGGGAATGGTTTGATTTGCACCAGGGGTAAGCGTACATGATAAACGGTAAAATCGAATTCATTTTCAAACTAATGAAGACTAAGTTGATTTTTCTGAAACTACGGAAATTATGTTATGGAGTAGGGTAACTATGTACCACTGGGGGATGAGTTGGTGAAGGGCTTGTGCGAGCTACATGCCTGTGACCGGCAGCCCCGGCAGGAGACGACGCATGGCAGATCTAAGTGAAGGAAGACGTTTTCCTGGCGGCGACAAACACTCACTTTAGGTCGCTTCGCCCATTTTAGTTATAAAAAAAAAATAGTTTTGGAATAGTGGCAATTTATTTTTCAACATAGTCTCCTTTTAGTTCGATACACTTAGCCCAGCGATGCTCCAACTTTTTTAACCCGTCCGAAAAATAGTTTTTGTCAAACTCTGCAAAATAGGCCTCCGTGGCGGCGATGACCTCCTCATTTGATCCATATCTATTACCGGCGAGTGATTTTTTCAGATTAGGAAACAGAAAGAAGTCACAAGGGGCCAAATCTGGAGAATACGGTGGATGGGGCAGCAATTCGTAGCGTAATTCGACCAATTTATTCGAGGTAATCGATGTAGATCACACCTTGTGAATCCCAGAAAACGGTGGCCATAACTTTTCCGGCCGATTTTACAGTTTTCGCCTTCTTTGGAGCACGTTCCCCGGTCTGGATCCATTGTTTTGATTGCTCCTTGGTCTCTGGTGTGTACCAGTAGATCCAGGTTTCATCGACGGTCACAAAACGACGCAAAAACTCCGCTGGATTCCGCTTAGACAGCGCCAAACACGTCTCCGATGTGGTCTCACGGTTGCGCTTGTTTTCCGGTGTGCATCGGGCACCCATCGCGCCGACAGCTTTCTCATGCCGAGTTCCTCGTGAAGAATATGATGCACTGTTCCTTCTGAAATGGCTACAGTCTCAGCTAGCTCCCGAACCTTCAATCGGCGATCTGCCAATACGAGATCATGGATTTTTTTAATGTTTTCCTCCGTAGCAGCTGTTTTCGGTGCACCTGGACGTGGTTCATCAAAAACCGACGTACGGCCACGTGCAAACTCGTTGAACCAATTCTCGACGGTGGCCATCGATAGAGAAGAGTCACCGTACACAGCATCCAAGCGCTCTTTGATTTCGATGCGCGTTTTCCCTTCCAAAAATAGGAATCGAATACCGAACGATATTGCTCTTTTTCCATTTTTGTAAAACCGATCGACACGTTCGCTTCCATAAGTTGTCAAATTAAAACAAATGAAGGGGTTTGAATGAAAATTTGAAAAAAGAATTAACAAAGAATGTGGTACACTGTGGTAAAACTCTTTTGAAACTACAGAGCGCCCTCTGGCGATGAGGCTAGGTACTTATTGAATGCACCTCGTAGGTATGACAATAATTAAAATTGAATGAATTACTAAACCTGTAATGGTAGGTATGACAATGAGTAAAATTAAATAAATATATAAACGAATGGGGCTATTTATCAGCAGGGACAGCAGGTGATGAAGAATTAGAGCTTACCATAAGGCGATCTTGGATAAAATGGTGTCTTCTCAGTCTGCGGCACCTCAACGACTTTTCCGTACAGCTCTGACGTGGAGGCCTGGTAGATCTTCGTTTCTTTCTCAAGACCCGCGACACGGACCGCCTCGAGCAGCCTGAGGGTCCCAAGAGCGTCCACTTGCGCTGTGTACTCACTGAGCTCAAATGATACTTTCACGTGTGACTGTGCTCCCAAGTTGTATATTTCTTTTGGTCTAGTCTACAAGAGGGAAATAATTTTGACTATTGTGAGAAAACTTTTAAAACTGTTGAACAGTGGATTAAGAGTAAAAAAACTGCAGCTTTTCAACCATTAAAACTAGGTCATACTAGGTGTTAGGTAGTGTTGGAAAAGATTTTGGTAATAATAAATTTCGAAATATTTTAATTATTTTAGGGTTGTTACCGTAGCAATGCAATAAGACTGCCATCCAGCAACAAGTTTAGACAGCAGATATATATTAGTTAAGTAGGCCACATGCTCTAGTTTTATTTGATCCTTAATACAAGTACAAAGCAAGGTCAAGGTCATTGTCATCATAATATTGTTATATATTCACATAATGCGTTAGTTTTACTTACCTTGCTAATAATACTAATAAGGCAAGTGGTGTCAGTCAGGTCTCCGTAGTGCAGATGCATGCGCCCTCCTGTGTGCAGGGCTGGCTGTCCGTAGAGGTGCTGGATACGTCCTGTGTTGAAGGACGAGGAGCGCCGGAGGACCCCATGCACTTCATAACCTTTCTCAATGAGAAACTCCGCCAGATAGGAACCATCCTGGGAATGTAACCTTTTTTTAAGTAAAGCATAAATCAACTAACTTTCCGATGACTGGCTTCTTAAATGGAGAATGAAAGCTACTAACATCTAAGTCAGTACATGTAACATTCACTTTACGCAGAGGACGATGCCCACCAGTGTCATTGAGAAACCACCAGCTCCCACAGAGTGACTGCGTCAAATACTTGGGCATGTATTTGGATCAGAGACTCACGTGGAGGAAGCATCTCCAGACTAAAAGAAACGAGATTAATTTCAAGTACAGGAAGCTCTACTGGATGCTCGAAAGAAATTCAAAATTGTCACTGGACAACAAACTTCTTGTGTACAAATGTTCACTCAAACCAATCTGGATGTATGGCATACAGCTGTGGGGATCGGCGTGTGATTCCAGTATAAGCATTATACAAAGAGCTCAGAACTATATACTGAAGCAAATATCCAACGCACCATGGTTCATAAGGAATGCTGAAGTCCATGAATATCTTGATGTGAAGACAGTTAGGCAGGAAGTTGGGGTCAACTGCTCTAAATACAAATCAAGGCTCGAAAATCATCCAAACAGACTTGCTGTGCAGAGATTGAAAAGACGGCAAATCCTGGACCTGGACAAGCTATGTATCGCATAACGAGCCTACCTAGTGGGGAAGATGCTCTGATCACCGCCACACAACATCAACACATCTGCTCATAGTCAATCGACTGATCGCATGAGTAAGCAGGAAAAAAAAAAAACTTTCCGATGACGATTTCGGCTGTTCCCATTCCTCCCATAAAAATGTAGCTTAGGTTACATACGGATAACGTAGGTCTATATTGTTTTTTTTTTTCAATCATATAGTTTTTGAAAAAATAAAAATCAAATGAGGGGGTGAATATCAAAAGGCTTTCATGACCACCCTTTTTCTTTTATCAGTTTAGTTTGGATAAGTAATTTTTGTGAGTAATCTAAATAACAAAATATACTTTTCATAGTTATTTGTGTACTAGACGTTCTTTGATAGTAGACTCAATACTACTGAACTGCCAAATAGTCTTTAAGTTTCATCTTTATTAGTTTACTAACTATGAGCTGCCCAAATTCGGGGAAATGGGTGAAATGGCCCATAACAAGCGGACCGATCACCCGGCCCACTACCAGTGTCCCCAGTTGAAATAATAATAATGAGCTGCCCAAACAGACTTTGTTCTGTCAAATGGTTGACAGCTGATGTCCATTTTCACATCTTGCCCGCTTTACTCCAACTTAATATATTATTTAAAACTATTATTTTTCACTGATTTTTTTGTTCAATGATAATAAAATATTGCCTATATCACTCCTGAATAGTTTAGCTTTCTGTTAGTGAAAGAATTTTCATGATCAGACCAGTAGTTTTGGAGCCTATTCAATACAAAAAAACAATCAAATCTTTCCTCTTTATAGTATTAGTATAGATGAAAATACCTATTAAATGTGAATACTTTTATAATTTAGATATACATCTATATGAAAATTAAAAGTTAGCCAGGGTTAATGGTAAGAATAGTCAATCAATAGTCATTTATTGGTAACTATAAATTACAGGTCAAACAAAAATATAAGTATCAAATATAAAAAGTTGTTTCTGGAAAACAATAAGTTGGTACAATGTACGCTATGAAAGAACAAAAAAATTATAAAGATTAAATATCAAACAAAAATAGCTTTGTTTACTTAAAATGGGGCCTATGGTTTGTTTAGAGGTTAGACTACTCATGTACCTATGTACAACAACTTCAATATTATAAAATATAGCACTAAGTAGGTACCAAATGATTAATAAAATGTTAAAATGTTGCGATTGTAAGTTTTTCAAGTAGATGAATTAAATACAGGTGTGCGGTTTAGAAAAATAAAATTTACCTACCTAATGAATACTGATCTTGTCATAGTAAATCTACATAAGCTAAAAACTAACAGCATAAAATAAAAATACACTAAATTATATCATCAGCAACAATGTAAGGTGGTAAAAATTTATAGGCAGGCACCCTTATACTCTACCAATAGACCCCTTACTGTTCCTATAAAGTGGGGCCCATCGAGTCTCCCTGTGTTGTGTTTTAAGCAGTAGACATATGCAAGAATGATTTATTCTCACAAGGCCATATTTATCAAGCATGGGGTCTTGAGTCTTAGAGCTCTGTCTCATTAAGAAGCCATGGTGACGTCGCTGACTTCGTATCCAAGCAGGTTATATTGAAAAGTATGGTACCTAACTAACTCACTTGGCGACGGTTTGGCAACGACGCCAAACTGTCCATTTCAATATTAACTGCTTAGAAACGTAGCCAGCGACGTCGCCATGGCCTCTTAATGAGGCAGAGCCCTTAGGCAACATGCTATTTAGCTTATTTAATGCAGATAAGTAAGTATTCTTTAATCTCCTGAAGATTCATGTTCACCTCAAGGCTGTATGATGGATCGATTGAAAGAGCTCAAACTAAATGAACTGCAAACATTGCAGTTTAAACGTCGGCTACAAGCTAGAAACATCGGGGAATTTTACTTTTGCAGATAAATTCCATAAATCAATACTTACACAGTAAATAAATAACAAACTCCTTACCTGACCGGTGATGCCGGTGATCAGTGCAATTTTAGCGTTAGTACCGTTTGAGCTGGACCCTTCACCGGACATTTTAGTAAAGTTCTACGAGAGGGAATTGCAAAACAATACACGTCCACACTTCGCGTGCCGGCAAACGCTTTTAAAGGCGATAAGCTTATCAGAAGTACACATACTCAAATTAACACATATACGACAAAAGGCGGATCATCGCATTGTTAGATTAGTCATCACTGGTAAAGGTATATCAGTAGGTAATTAAAATCAATTTTTAAGGACAATTAGCTACAACTCAGAAAATCTAACTCAATTTTAGCTTAAAAATAATAATAATCAAAATGCCTAAAAGTCATTAGGTCGTCAGTCAGACTGACGTTTAGGTTGTGTGCGTTCCAAAATGGGTGCCTATAGGATGAAAATCTCGTTACCCCTTTCCAATGGGCCCGAGTGGAACCTTATGCACATAGGGGACTTATCAGCAGAGCCAGAGTGGTATATCAAAAAACAGAGTTTTCACATAATAATAGATACCACATTTATTGTCAACATTGCATTTTGTGCGTTACCCACTTCTTACACAGTACAAATAATGGACAAGATCCAATCAAAGGAAACGATTGATTCGTAAAAGTGGGTCATAGCATAGCCAGAGCAAACTTAACTTAGTTTAAACAAGTAGAAAACATTTGAATGAACCTTACTCCCCGTAAAGTTTCAGGAATCCGTTGAATATCATACGACCCAAAGCTTAGATATTAATAAATTGTATTTTTATTATTTCTACCTATCACTATTTCAAATCGAAAGAAAAATTCAACCTCAGTCCTACTAGACCTCCAGCAGGACGCGAACCCGCGCCCTCACCATGAAGGGCAGCCGCCCGGCTGCCCTTCCAAATCAACTAAGCTCTTGAGCAAGGTTCAAAAGAAATATTACTGCTAATATTTGTCTTTTCAAAAAGTTGAAACTAGCTGTCGAATGATTGAATTTTAACATTTATACATCACGACTTTATCACAAACGAGGAAGTCAGAGGCAAGTTGAGTGTTGCCATCATGGTGAACAGAACACTCAGAATCCCCGCTTTCCCCGAGCGTAGAACCCAACGTGTTAGTTGGTGGGCCTTCAGCCGCTATCCGGTTTGCTTTAATTATTTAACAGTGTTTTTTATCATCGGAGAGTAGTTAGAGTAAAACATCGATTAAAAATTAAAATCAACCCGGTTAGCGGCGGAAGTACCTGCCATGTTGGGTTCTATTACCATTTGTGAAAAGTGGGCATCTGAGTGTTCTGTTCACCATGATGGCAACACTCAACTTGCCTCTGACTACCTCGTTTGAGAGAAAAAGTCGTGATGTATAAATGTTAATTCAATCATTCGACAGCTAGTTTCAACTTTTTAAAAAGACAAATTTTAGCAGTAATATTTCTCAGGAAGCAGAGCGGGAGCGTGAGGTACGTGTTGAATTTGGAGAGCGGGTCTGGCTGCGGTCTGCCACATCTCTAGCTGCCAAGCTTGCGGTGACGCGGGTTAATTCTGTGACTTAGGCTTGTGGTGCTGTTAGCTGGGGATTCACGGTCGCGTTAGGACTTGTTTCAAGGCTGTTATTGTGAACGTGGATGATCCTGGGCCACAAGTATTACTCGCTCTATGGTGCCGCCTCCATTGACCGTCGCAATATTCGCCAGGAGTGACGTGACTGTGCAGCTCAGAGCGGCAGCGATATTTTAGACTCCAAACCACGTCGAGAGTCAGAATCGTCGATACAGACGTTACAGCCTACCGCAGCTAAGTATCGTGAAATAAGTTTTTTCTCGAAATAGCAGCAGTTCAGTGACATTCGTTTTTGTGACAGTTTTTATATTTCCGTATTTTTTTCTGTTATATTTTACTGTAAATATTATTTTAGTTAATTAATATTGAATTTAAAACAACTGTGTGAAATCTTCCCACGGACGTTAATACGACGTAATATTTTTTTTGGTAAGTTAATTTTCATTTAACATTTAATACCGGGTGCGTTATTAATTTTATGTAACAGATTTTCATTTTTATTTAATTTTATTCTTATTCCGTTACATTATTGATTTTGCTTCGCTTATTGACAATCGAGTGGATACAACATGGAAGGAACAGCTAATTCCAGTTGTGGCGTTCCTGACGCTACTGTGCAACGCATCTCCATTAAAGTTCCGCCCTTTTGGCCACAACGTCCAGCAATATGATTTGCCACGTTGAAGGCCCAATTCCACTTAAACCAGATTACGCAAGAAATAACAAAATTTTACTTTGCCATCGCTTAACTTGACCCCCAGTACTCAGGGGAAGTTGAGGAACTCATTATTAACCCACCATCAATAAACGCATACACACAACTCAAATAAACTCTCATTAGCAGATTTTTTGAGTCGAGCATTGAGAAGGCAAGGCGGCTGCTAGAACATGAAGATATCAGCGACCGCAAACCATCAGCCTTACTACGTCATCTCAGAAGACTGGCAAACAAAAGCGTGGACGACATACACAGTACATTCTGCGTACCATATGGCTCAACAGGCTGCCAATGCAAGTCCAAGGAATCTTGATAGGCCGAGGTAATGTACCACTTGAAGAACTGACTGACCAGCTTTCTGACCTTTACCGGCCTAGCACATCACATATTCACAATAACAGCCATGAAACAAGTCCTAACGCGACCGTGAATCCCCAGCTAACAGCACCACAAGCTTAAAACACAGAATTAACCCGCGTCGTCGTAAGCTTGGCAGCTAGAGATGTGGCAGACCGCAGCCAGACCCGCTCTCCAAATTCAACACGTACCTCACGCTTCCGCTCTGCTTCCTGGAATGGCGATGTATGCTGGTATCACAATCGCTTCGGTGACCAGGCGACCCGATGTACCACTCCTTGCAATTGGTCTCAGCAGTCGGGCAACGCCCCCAACAGGCGGTAGAGGCAACGATCGACTGTTCATTTATAAGTTGCCGCCTATGTGATCGAACGCAACTCTAAGCGTCGGTTCCTGATCGACACGGGTTACGATGTTTGCTGTTTTCCTATAAAATTTACACAGGGCCGTTGTCAACCTACTAGATATGCCCTCAGTGCAGCTAATGGTTCAAATATCAGCACATACGGAACAATCCAGCAAACACTCAGTCTTGGTTTACGTCGCGACTACCAATGGAATTTTGTGGTAGCCGATGTTGACTCCGCTATCATCGGATCCGACTTCCTTGCTCACTATAACCTGTTGCCTGATTATTTCAAAAAGCGCCTAGTTGACAACACCACTGGTTTGGCTTCCCACGCTGAGATGTCCACCAGTGAACACAACAGTGTGAAAGTGATCAAGCACTCAGATGATTCACCGTTCACCGCCATTCTATCAGAGTTTCCTGAAATCACCAAACCACCAGGAATACAACGCAATATCAAGCATGATACGGTTCACTTCATTAAAACAACAGAAGGTCCTCCTGTAACATCTCCGCCACGCCGTCTTGCACCAGAAAAACTAAAAGCTGCGCAGAAAGAGTTTACAGAAATGGTGAGCGCTGGCACCTGCAGGCCATCCAAGAGCCCATGGTCATTGCCATTGTACATGGTTCCTAAAAAGGATGTCACATGGCGACCATGTGGAGACTACCGCGCCCTAAACGCACGCACTATTCCGGACCGTTACCTGGTAAGACATATCGGTGATTTTAGTAGCAATTTGGTTGGGTCAACTATTTTGATCACCCTGGACCTTGTTAAGGCTTATCAACAAATTCCTATGAACCCTGACGATATTTGTAAAACAGCAATTACCACACTATTCGGCTCATTTGAATTTCCCTTTATGAAATTCGGTTAAAAAAACGCGGGACAAAACTTTCAAAGATTTTTCGACGAGGTTGTCTATGCGGCCTTGACTTTTGTTTTGCTTACATCGATGACATCCCGGTTTTCTCATGTTCCGCAGCGCAACCCGAACAGCATTTGAGAGTCTTGTTCCAGCGTTTATATGAGTATGGTGTCGTCGTCAACCCCAACAAATGTGTTTTTGGTGCCAAGGAAGTCCGCTTTCTGGGATACACTATAGGTGCTGAAGGCACTCGACCACCAACACAAGTCCCTTTCCCAAAACTACAGAGATTTATAGTGGCTCCCCCGACCAACCTCTTGGTTATGCAGAAAGGCACACTATTCCTAGCACACCGTGAAGTGTACCAGGGACCATCTGGACCACCAACAGAACGCATCCAGGCATTACTTGACTACAAACCGCCACAGACTGTACAGGGTGTGCGCCGTTTCCTCGGTATGATTAAATATTACCACCGGTTCATCCCAGCTGCAGCCTTGCATCAAGCTCCACTCATCGATGCAGTTACCTCTGTGAACGGCAAAGGCGCAAAACCATTCAATTGGAAACCTGAGCTGCTTAAAAGTTTTGAAGCCTGCAAAAAGGCAAAAAGAGCTTGATGGCTGCTACAGTATTGGCTCACCTAGATGGCACAGTTCCGTAAGGGCTTTTAACGGATGCCTCCAGTTCTCATGGCGGAGCGTGTCTTCAACAAAAAGTTAATGGCGATGGGCAACCTTTAGGATTTTTCAGCAAAAATCTGAATCCTCAGCAGGCGCAATGGCCTGCCTACTATCACGAACTACACTCGCTGTGTACGAAAGTGTACAACATTTTCGCCACATACTCGAAGTTCAACACGCAACTGTTTTCACAGACCATAAACCATTGGTGTATGCTTTCCAACAACGCCGAGAAAAGCTACCGCCGCCGGTACAGCTTAATCAATCAGACAATCACAGACATTGTATACATTAAAGGCGTCGATAACACCGTTGCTGATGCGATGTCTAGAGTTGAATCCATTACTTTAACAATGGATTACGCAGCGCTTTCCCAAGTCCAACAGGATGACGAAGAACGAAGCAACATACACGGCACATCACTAAAATTAGAACCAGTCCTCATCCCAAATTCCAACAATCTATTATCTGTGACACCAGCACTGGAAAGCCTCGACCGTATCTTCCACCTCGGCGCCCAGCGTTCGACGAACTACATAACCTCAGTCATCCCGGCGCACGAGCCGTTCTACTCGTTTGGTCACAGACCGCTATGTGTGGCCTGGTGTCAACAAAGACTGCAAGGCGTGGGCTCGTGATTGTCATCCTTGCCAACGCAGTAAAGTATACCGGCATGTCGTTTCCCCGCCAGCTGATTTTTCACCTCTGAAGAGGGTTTCTTTGACTCCTAAGAGAACCTCCCTTTGATTTGTTTCCTAACCGGGAATCGAACCCGTGCGGTTGAAATGAGCAAATTGCGAGCAACAACTGGGTACTATTATTGGAAAGCGGAAGCAAAGTAAGCTACAAAATACTAGAGTTATTTATTGAGGCAAACAAATAAAATTACAAAATTGAGCACTATTATAATAAGCTAAGCCGCGAAGGATAAAGTAGCAGTGTGTCCTCGTCCGTCTCGGGAGCGCGCTTTATAGGCGCGGCCCTGGTGGGAAATATTTGACGACGCCATGATGAAGTGGGCCGGACCGCGGCGTGCGCAGGCGGTCCGTCGGCGTCCGTGTTCCAATCGCGGCGCGCTGCGCACGGCCATCTTACTGCTGGTGAGCTCGAACAATAGACGTGACGTCACATCGTATGACCATCGGATAATTTCCGATTCTGGCGCATTTCTTCGACGGCAGCGCAGTACGTACATTTTGATATTGTGGGGCCCTTACCATCCTCTAATGGCTACATAAACTGTCTCATAGCAATTGACAGGTTCACTAGATGGCCAGAAGTGACCTCCCATGACCTCGATGACGGCGGAAGAGCCGAAACCTTCGTTAATGGCTGGATTTCTCGATTTGGCGTTCCAGTTGCCGTGACAACGGATCAGGGACGTCAATTTGAGTCCGCACTTTTTCTACGGCTTCTGAACACCTGTGCTGCAAAACGTGTGCGGACTACGAGCTACCATCCGCAAGCTAACGGAATGATCGAGCGTCTACATAGGCAACTGAAAGCCGCTCTAATGTGCCACGCCGAAACGTGGTCTCGTTCATTACCAAAAGTATTACTTGGGATCCGCACAGCACTAAAGGAGGATCTCAAGTGTTCGGCAGCTGGATTGGTCTACGGTGAGCCATTAAGGCTACCAGGCGAGTTCGTACTATCACCGACTGAAATTACCGATGACATCGGTGATTATATCACCCGGCTCCGCGACAAAATGGCCAAATTAAAACCAGTTCCAGCTTCGCATCACAGCCAAAATTCTAGGTTTTTTTTTTAGGTTTAAAATATTTATTTCTCATAAGAACATTACAATTCATTTGCTGAGAAACACAAGATAAGTTTTAAATATCTACCCAGACATACGATACATAAAGAACGCGGCCTGTAAAAGCACAAATTGGTCTGGACCAAGCACCAACGTTTCTAACGCCCGCCCTTTCTCCTACATCGGCTTCCAGATCCGCTGTGCCTGCACCATCACGTACACCAACACCTGCATCAGCACCTACACTAACACCTACATCAGCACCTGCACCAACAACAACTCCTACCTGTATTGTGCTGTACCAACACACACACGCACACACACACAATCACACTACACATTCGGTACCGTAGCTATTGTCTATGTATTGCATTACAATTATTACACTACACAATATATTGAATCACTCACCATTTATTTTTATTTATACTATAGTATTTATGATACTTATATGTATATGCAAACACGTATGTCCGCCGCAAATATCCGTGCGTCAACTCAGTCTGAGCCTACAGAAAATCAGTGCCTGGGCCCATAAAGCCCAGGCTATATGCTGAGTGAGGTCCATTTGTCTTTTTGGGCATCGGGACACCGCTGTCTGATGGTATGATCTTTTTTTTCCTGTTATTTGTTTTGTTCACTTTATGAATGTAACGATGTCCCTAATGTTAATAAATGTTTTTCTATTCTATTCTATTCTAATCACTTGATCAGGTCGTAGAGTTTCAGGGATATCTTAGATTTGTAATATATTTAATATATTTATAATATTTTCTCTTTACACTTCGTTTCTCCGTGAGGGGGGGGGGGGGGGGGGGGGTGATGTGGCGCGTTTCATGATAGGCAGCACTGACTTCACTCTTTAGTCGATTATTGTCAGAGTATTGTCAATCGACGGTTTTTCATTACTTCGAAATGCACTAACATAACTGGGATTGCTTATCTTATAATAATTACTTGTTTGATTGAGACATACGTTATATGTAATACGTAATAAACAGTATTTCCAAACGTTATATGTTGTTTGATGGGACCAAAGATCCCAAGATACTATGCAGTAGAATCACCTAGCTAAAAATCTCACGTATGAAACAGATCGCATCATTTGATTGGTTGATGGATAGATTATCAACCAATCACGTGTAAGGACGTATGAGCGACCCAATGGGTTTCAATTGTGAGATGTCAATTTGATTACAGTCAAGAGTCCATTAAGAACCTTAATGTACTCTTTGCATACGTTGGCAATCTGGGGTCAAATGAATGACCCCAGTTTGTCAACGTATTTCATAAAGAATATCCTAGATCCCTTGCCTTTAAAAATGTTAAATAGTTAAAATAAGGTATAAAATACAAATACCTCAAAATGGGTTTCGATTTAGGACATGTTTGATATTTTTCCACATGAATTGCAATGTTTGGATTTATCTAATGTGTAGCAGACACGAGGCTGCAACCGCGCAAGCTTTGACGTTGAACGTCTATCGCTGTCGGTAGCCGTATTTTAGTGTTATATTACACTCTTTGGGTAGCCACAGACTGCCGACAGGTGACTGATTGAAGTAATTGATTGGCCGAAAGCATCCCTCTTCCGCGTTCCGCGCACCATCAGGAGGGTCGACTTCATGGCAGTCCAGCTATAACAGTTAGCACATTGCCCACTATTGGACTTCTAATTTGACTCTTTCGAAAAATCATGGAGGTAATCTTGTAATTTGTATTGTTTTTTTTTAGCTTACTAAAGCTTTGATAGAAATTAATATCTTAAACGTTTATTTAAACATTTTGTAAATAATAAATCGATTTTTAAATGGACTAATTATTATATTATAATCCCCCGTGTTTGGCTGTTTGGTTCGTTTCGAAGCCGTTAAACAGATATAAAAAAAAACTGGCACTGATGAAATGACATATGGATGACAACAACAAATATTTGTTTCACTGATTTTGAGTGTGTGTGGATTTGTTTTCTTGTAAGCTTGCATAAAATATAAAATAAAAGATCTTCAACTGAGCTCACGAGATGATGATTGTGCGCCTGTAACAAGCAATAGATTCATATGTTTCCGTAATTCTGTGGATTTATGAAGATTGAATCAGTAAAAAGTGTAACTTGTATAGGTCTGTTATCTGTAAGATTTGTGGAAAAAAACTGATAATTAAACGCATTTTTTTATCAGTCTGTGATTGTAGTGAATTACAATGCCGGACATCAAGATCACCCCTTTAGGGGCTGGACAAGATGTTGGGCGCAGCTGCATCCTTTTATCCATGGGTGGCAAAAACATAATGTTAGATTGCGGCATGCACATGGGCTACAATGATGAAAGACGTTTCCCTGACTTCTCCTACATCGTACCCGAGGGGCCGATCACCAGTCAGATCGACTGTGTCATCATATCACATTTCCACTTGGATCATTGCGGCGCATTACCCTACATGTCGGAAATGATAGGTTATACTGGCCCCATATACATGACGCATCCAACCAAAGCCATAGCTCCTATTCTGCTAGAGGATATGAGGAAGGTCATGGTAGAGAGGAAAGGGGAGTCCAACTTCTTCACTTCTCAAATGATCAAGGATTGCATAAAGAAAGTAACTGCAGTGACCTTGCATCAGTCAGTTATGGTGGATAATGAGTTAGAAATCAAAGCATATTATGCTGGTCATGTGCTGGGGGCTGCCATGTTTTGGATTAGAGTGGGCTCCCAGTCTGTTGTCTACACAGGAGACTACAACATGACCCCAGATAGGCATCTAGGTGCAGCTTGGATTGATAAATGCCGCCCTGATTTACTTATTACCGAGTCTACTTATGCCACTACTATTCGAGACTCAAAGCGTTGCCGTGAGAGAGACTTTCTGAAGAAAGTTCATGAATGTGTAGAAAAAGGTGGTAAGGTTCTTATTCCTGTATTTGCTTTAGGGCGTGCTCAAGAACTTTGTATACTACTGGAAACTTACTGGGATAGAATGAACTTAAAGTATCCAGTATACTTTGCATTAGGCTTGACAGAAAAAGCCAATAATTACTACAAAATGTTCATAACTTGGACAAATCAAAAGATAAGAAAAACATTTGTGCAAAGAAACATGTTTGATTTTAAACATATCAAGCCTTTTGATAAAACTTACATTGATAACCCTGGGGCAATGGTTGTGTTTGCTACACCAGGTATGTTACATGCTGGCCTATCATTAAACATTTTTAAGAAATGGGCTCCATATGAACAAAATATGGTAATAATGCCCGGGTTCTGTGTTCAGGGAACAGTCGGTCACAAAATCCTTAATGGAGCCAAAAAAGTTGAATTCGAGAACAGGCAAGTAGTTGAAGTCAAGATGGCTGTAGAGTACATGTCATTCTCTGCCCATGCTGATGCTAAAGGAATCATGCAATTGATACAGTATTGTGAACCCAAAAATGTTTTATTAGTGCATGGTGAGGCTCAGAAAATGGAGTTCTTGAAGGATAAGATAGAAAAAGAATTCAAAATAAACTGCTACATGCCAGCCAATGGTGAAACATGTGTGATCAATACTCCTACCAAGCTGCCTGTTGATGTCTCACTGAGGCTTCTGAAAGCAGAGGCAGTCAGGTACAATGCTCTACCTCCCGACCCAAAGAGGAGACGTGTTGTGAATGGAATTCTCTGTGTAAAAGACAACAGACTCTCTTTACTAGACATTGATGAGGTTTGCGATGAAATTGGCATTAACAGACATGTTATTCGCTTTACAAGTACAGTCCGTTTTGATGACCCTGGACCTGCAGTTAAAACAGCTGAGAAACTTAAGGCCTTGTTAGCAGAGAAACTGGAAGGCTGGACAATAACTATATCTGATGGCAATATTTCTGTGGAATCTGTCCTTATAAAAGTTGAAGGAGATGAGAATACTAAGAGTATCTATGTCTCCTGGACAAACCAAGATGAGGACTTGGGAAGTTATATTCTTGGTTTACTACAATCCATGGTGCAGAGCACTTAATTATGTTTTTATTAATTTATAGATGTAAGAAAACAGTTGTTGGATGTGTTTTATTTTAATAAATAAGTATTTCCTAAATTAATGACTAGTATTTTAACCTATGTACACCAAGTGATATCCTCATTGCATTTCCCTTGATACCATAAGTGCTGTAGTTTGTTTGCTTCACTCAGATTCTTGAGACTCTTCTCATCCAATGAGTGTGGTTGCTGTAAAGTGAAATAATTTATTTATATTTTTTAGACCATTTGATTGAAGTCTGACTTAAGATTAAACAGCTCTAAAACATTACAGTGACAAATTAACCTCAGTGTTCAAATAATTTATCTTTGAGTTGATCAAACATTAGGTACGTATTACGCAACATTAATTCTTATGGTGCAACATCTGTTGATGTCATTGATCTGAATTTTGATTAAGATTTATTTTCAACCGATTTATTCTTATATTTAGAGACAGTTTATTGAGCAGGCAGCTGCAATAATATCTGAGTGTTTGGAGATTTCAGGAACTGGATAAGACAAATGTTTGTCCCGGGTGAGGATCGAATCCACGACCTTTTTTAGGTAGGATTACTTCTTAAAAAAGTCGTGGTCGTATTACAGAGGAAGTCAAGGCCAGAATATATGTAGTATTTCATTTTTTTCGATATCTGTCGGTTCAATTTATTTATTTGAATCAGTTGAAATCACATAAGATTATACAAGCTAACAAGCAAAATAAGGCCTGAGGCCAACACGGGCTAAGCTAAGCGTATTTACCTTCACTGGAAGCGTTCGTCTTTTTTTGTATATTTAATATTTACTAAAGTGTAGAGTAGAAGTTATGATAAACACGGTATCTGTTAACTGTTTGACAGTGACAGCGCCAGCCATAAGGTCGTTTTTTGGTAGGATTATATTTACCATAGCGGGAGGGTAAAGTCTTCTAAAGTCGCCTCGGTGCAAGTATTCCCTATGGGCCTTTAAGAAGCTGTTCTTGAGCTTGGTGGAGAGACATGGTCTGCATAGGCCGCAGAGTGGCCGGGAATCGCAGGTGTCCTTGCAGTCAGACCTGCACACGTCGCCCCAGACCGCTATGTTCTTCTGAGAAGACACCATGTTGGCGGATGCTTGGTCTCTGGAAACAGATAAAGTCTAATAAGATATGGATTTGCCAAACTTTAATTTTAATCGACTGGCCTGTTAGTGCAATGGCAGAGATCTTGCCTTCAGCGCCCGACTTCGTGGGTTCAATCCCTACGCAGGACTAACATTCATGTGACGTAAGTTAGTGTTTGCTATTTATCTGGGTGTTATTCGCTAGGTATATAATAAATAGGTACGTCCTGGATCCTGGATATTTATATTTGTGTATTAAAAAATATGATACTTAGGCCTGAGAATCAGCCAATGACGATGCTGTATTTGACGTCAATTTTCATTCATCGTCTGTTGTGACTTGTGAATTACCCTGCCGCACGCACAATATCAGACAGAACCGTCGGCATGTACCCAAACGAAGATGCGACTCTATCTATCTATCTATCTATACCTTCTTAATATTATGAAGCTGAAGAGTTAGTGTGTTTGTTTGTTAGCTTGAACGCGTTAATCTCAGGAACTACTAATCCGATTTGAAAAATTCTTTCAGTGTTAAAATAGCCCATTATTGAGTAAGACTATATGCTATATATCATCACGCTAAGACCAATAGGAGCAGAGCACCAACGAATAATGTTACAAAATCGTTTTTTTTTCTTTTAAGAGCTTCCACTGCGTGCGCTGCCGTAAACGGATAACTACTTAAAGCTTTGAAAAAATCATGTACGACAGTAATTGTTCCCCTTGAAAAGTTCTAAAAAAAAGTCCGCGACAGCATAATAGAATGTCTATCTTTTAAGGTTGGCTCACTATAAACTTTTTTATGCTAACCAAATTTGTTCTAAAATATGCATAACTTGTGAAGGTGTTTTTTTATAAACATGTTATTGATCCTTATCCAAATAAAAACGTTATTTATCACAAGTATTTAATTTAGACCAAAACTGCCCTTTACATCATTAAGTGCAAGGTCGGCAGGCAGTCATGGGGGTGAAGGGCGGTGGTCCCAGTTTTTCACCTTCTAGCTAAACAAAGTCGCGGGTTAAAGTTAGCGTAAGCCCAAAGTAACTAATTCCACGCGGACGAAGTCACGGGCAGAAGCTAGTTCAATAAATAAAATAAAAATTTCAATCGATAGGCAAACCCAGCCACATCAGAACACTTCGTTCTTTTGTTTGCTACACAAAATGTTTGTTTGCGTGGGGATGGAGCCTCCCGAGTCCTGACCCACTGTTTAGCAGGCAATCAACCCGCAGGCTTAGCCCACAGCAAAGACAGGCATAATAATATGTTAAGTAATAGGGAGGTGTATATTTCGACGACACGATTGGCGCAGTGCGCTGTAGCACGGTTTCTCGCCCCAATTTCCGTAGTGTCCCGGGTTCGATTCCCGGTCGGGTCAATTCAGGAAACGATCTTTTCTGAATTGACACAGGTCTGGGTGTGCTGGGAGACGCCCCTGGCTTATTTCCTTGTGTGGTACCCAATGATGTAAGGGATATTAATCCCTACTTCGAGACCATTACAAGAGGTGTGTTGTCTGGCGCATATTTATTTATTTATATTACGAAGGAAGATCAGAATAAGTATTATTTATAATCGTGTATGTCTGTTATACATACTTGGACATAATTTTCATTCATGCAACGTCTGTTGTTTTGATTACCTTTATGTCATTGAGGTACCTACTACGCAACGTTATCAACGATATTTGAGAGTCTAGCTAGAGTCAGGAATGAGGAGAATAATTTACTGTCTAAACTTTATAAATACAGTATTTTTTTAAATCTCTGCCGCAACAATCATAAATTGCAATTAATGAGCACTTGTCGGTTTTACCACCTCCTTTACGACACCATGAAACAACGTTGATTGCAATCATGGGAAAATTGAAGTGTTCAGCCAACCTTAATTCTTAATTAATTTGGTTTTTCTCAGCGCAATGGTAGCAAATATTCGTAAATAACACTTTTTGTATTTAATAATCCGCCTAATCTGATGTCCTTAACACGTTTGGTCCAGTTATCTTCAAAGTCAAAGTCAAAGTATTTATTTGCGAACTAAGTGGTACAAAAAGGTGTTAAATGCTGGTTTTTAAGTTCTTAAAACTTACTTAGTTGTCCTTTTCGGACACAGCAAATTTTCACAAACTTAAGATAACAAAATTAGTAGATGATAATAACTGAAAACTTCACATTTTTTAGTATATCTAACCTATTTAATTATTTTTAACATAATAGTATCCTTATAAACACATTTTTAATTATATCCTTATTATAACACATTTATATTTAACTTGAAGAATAAAAACAATATTTATTTACAATTAACTTACATATCTAGAATTATGTTTTCTAGCATATATGAAACTCTCTAAAAGAATGATTTATTTATTTGTATAAAGGAATGTATTTTTGTGTATTAAATTTTTTTCGATTGAATAGAAACAATTTTTAACTAAATAACATATCAATTTATTTTTAAAAATTGAAAATTTATTTTCGTTTTTTATCTCCATTGGAAGAAGGTTAAATAGTTTAATAGACATGTGGTATGGACTATTGCTTAACATCTTTACTCTGGATAAAGGATGGTGTAATTTGTTTTTATTTTAAGTGTTAATATTATGTGTCTCACTTATTATTGTGAATGTTACAATATTTTTAAATAAAAATACATATCTCATTTATGTATATATAATGGCAGTGTTAACATTTTATATTCTTTAAAATAGGACTGGCAACTTTCTGTATTATCTATGATCCACACGCACTTTTTTTGCATTAAGAACAAGTCATCTGCGTCAACACTGTTTCCCCACAATGTTACTCCGTATGTAAGCCAGCTATAGGCATATGCATAATAGGTAGGTTGTCAGTGCAGTTTCGAAATTGGTACTATTTTTTATTTGATAAAGAGCTTATGTAAATTTTGAAAGTTTTGATTTTACGTGGGCTATATGGCTTTTCCAATTTGTAAGGGTGTCTATGTTTATTCCAAGCAAGTTAAATGTTTGAACTTCTGTTATATTGCTTTTTTTGAAAACTATGTTAATATTTGCTGAAGGTTTCTTAAAGGATCTGAATTGCATAATTATGCTTTTTTGTAAATTTATCTCTAAATTATGGTCTTCAAGCCAAGCTGTTACATTACTTAATGTCTGCGCGATTATTTAATTCAGGTCGGTCTCTTTGCTGCACTTTAATAATATGGATATATCATCAGCAAAAATACTTATTGTAAGTTCTCCTAGATTTTTATTTATGCTAAACGTATGTACATTTTCATAATTTAATAAATGGGTACCTACCCATTTAGACAGACAAATACCTACGGATACGAGTAAGGCTCTTAAATCTTCTAATGCAATACCAACGAAATGTCTTGCACAGATGTTTTCCGGGCGGTTCGCTGATTCTGAGGGTCAAGGAACTCATAAAATGCTGAAGGCCACGGAGGATACAGAATTCATAGAAAAATGCAATCCGGATTGTACTCATGGCCCAATTAGTATATTATAATAATATAATTATTATCCCCCCCCTTCATATAATTATGTTTATCTGGTAACTCACTCTCTAGACTCAGTACCTAACTACTTAATCTAAACTGTTGCTTTAGAGTGAAATTAATTTTAAATTCAATATGTTTACGGCCAAATCAAATATTTGCATTGTAACGAGAGTATGCGTACTAAGACTACTAAGGTATTTATTCATCTTTGTCTTCGAAACATTCTAGGCGTTTACGTGTAAAGCTATTATTGAAAACGTACAGTACAGTGCTTTATTGACGAAAATTTAATAAAATAAATATATCTGACCACAAACTAAGAGGTTTTACTATAGTTGTTAGAGAGTTAGATAGGTACATACCTACACATGTTGATAGTTTTCATAAGAAAATCACCTATGCACAAATGGTAAATATTTGTATGGCAGGGAGTAAGATGCGCACCGAGACATACTCGTAAGACAGACATTTTAACGTAGCCTATTTTCGGATTTTTTTATGATCGAGTGAAGTACATCCTATCGTGTAACAATTTAGCACAGGTTCTAGACAATATCCCTAAGCATATCATATATTTTTGCAAGACCATTAATAAAAAATAAACACCTAAACCATTGAATCGAAAAAAAGGGTTTTCCGAGCAATCTCTTGTAACTATAAATGCCAACTTTTCTATTGTAACTGGTTTGAATTCCTAGTAGATATTATGCGTTTGTAACGCAAATCAGCCGTGAGATCGAGTCTTAAGAGAAGTTTTTTTTAGATCTTAGGGAGTCAAACAAATGAGACTCGATATAATTTTGATTGAGTAAAATACGATAATACGAGGCAGGCAGTGATATCAACTTTATAATAGAGACTTTCTACGACAAGACGGTTGCATTCTTTACAATATATTTTATTAATATATTGTTTTAAACTTTTATGGTCACTAAAATTAGAATAGTTATTAGTTACGGAATTTCTAGTTTCTGATATCGCATGTATTGAAAGTACATACATAGAAGAAATCCCGTTACGAATAACCACTCTCATGTATTATTATTATTTTAATATTTGTCCATAGACACCTCTTTTGATATAATTGCTATATTTACGAGTATCTTTCCTTTCACAGATCATTATTTGCAGATTGTTTCGTTCTTCCGCAGCGAAACAATCTGCTATCGCTAACTTATAAAACAAATCATTTTGGGTCTTATCTCTTAGGTTTATGATAATGTTTTCATCTGTTTCTACTTTTTGTAGATAAATAGGAAGCGGTCGAGATTATGTGGCTTAATCATACCTCTGATAGGGGTTCCTATTCCTATCGTTATTTCGGAATGATGTAACGTTAATATTGATTAACCCGTTGAGTATGCAGGTAATGCTATTTTATCGCAAAGTTTACAAATCGCCAAAATCTGATTCATTCATTCAAACAAATAAATGGCTTTAAACATATGAAATGACATGATTTGGTTGGATTAATAGATACTTCTTAACCATTTTCAGAGAGTAGTAGGTAATTCGATTTGTAACAATAAAAAAAACAAATGCGTCTAAGTCTTTCTTAAAAAGTTATTTCGACAGGCTACTTACTAAAGATTTTAGAAAAACTTCACTTGTCGATATTTTTTGTGTGGTGTGTGCTCTGGTAGATAGAACGTCGCAATCGTGCCTTATTTTTTAATAGTAATCCTTCAGTCGACGGTGCCTCTAGCCCCGGCCGGACACGTATTTGTTATTTCAGAGAAGAGGAAAATCAGATACAAAAATACAGATACAAAATTATTTCATGGGTTTAGTTGCTAATTTGCAACTGTGGCGCCAGAGGCACAAAATGGTAATTTGCATTTATATAACTCTGGCCAAACTTACCTAAGATTTGGTTCGTGGCTGACGCCGGTGAGTGAGAACAGGCTGTACAGCACTTGTTCGTATAGCAGCTGGTTGGGCGGGAAGTGCGCAGAGCTCAGATTTGGGGACATGTTCGCTTCCAGTAGGTACACCTTCAGATCCTCATCCACCACCAGATCGAAACGCATCAATTCGAAAAAGTTGTCCTTAGAAGGATATTGTTTTATCTAAAAAAGCACAGATTTAGGTATATGATTATCTTACCACTAAATTTAGACCTATTGGGTCGCAAGTGCAAGTCGTATTATGGGTAGTTCGGATTCTCCTTGTATTCGACCACTCCTCCCCTCGCCCTGGGACGCCTATGTTCAGCAGTGGACGTGTAGACTGGCAACAAGTGTCTGCTTAGCTATGGGTCTGATGATCTTGGCGTTATTTGTCCCAGGTTTTTCATTTATTAACTTGCCCACTCACAGAAGAAACATTTACATGGTTATTGTAAACATTTGTGTAATTATTTGAAATAAATATCATTCTCTGACACTCATAATAATGCAATGTATTACATATCACTGCTCTATCTGCTTAGGGTTGATGGATTTCCGAGATAGATTTTTTTTAATTATTAAAAAATAAAATATAAATAAAATATAAATATGCGCCAGACAACACACCTCTTGTAATGGTCTCGAAGTAGGGATTGATATCCCTGTGTTACGAGGTACCACACAAGGAAATGAGCCGGGGGCGTCTCCCAGCACACCCAGACCCGAAACAATTCACAAAAGATATTTTCCTGAATTGACCCGACCGGGAATCGAACCCACCCCGAACCCAGACCCGGGACACTACGGAAATCGTGACGAGTAACTGTGCTACAGCGCACTACGCCAATCGTGTCGTCGGTCGGATCTGGCCTATTAGGTACGCGATCCATTTGTTATTATTTTAACTCGGTCCAATTGATTTTCAGTTTACTTACTGCCTCAATTATGTGTTTTTCTTTCAAAATAAAAACTTCTGAGATAGCTGTTTGCACGTCTTCCCACATTTGTGTCGGATCCTTGCCCTGAAATGAAACAAGTCACAAATATCAGGCAGGTTGTTAATAATTAGTAATGGTTCTTGAAGAAGTTGGTTTATTCTAAACGATGCCGTGTCAAGCGTAGGGTCCAGTATCTTAAACTTAGACCACGCGACTCGCTTATGGAAGTATTTAAGAAGATCTATATTTTAACTGTGCATGCTCACTATATTTTAGATAACCTAATGTATGTGCGCAAAAACTTGCATCTGTTCAAAAAAAAACAGTGATACTCATAAACATAATACCAGAAATAAAAACAAACTGAAAACTCCCAGTCTTAGGCTACACAAGGTGGGAAACTCATTTGTGGGTCAATCTGTAAAATAATTTAACAAAATACCTCAAAGTCTTGTTGATCTACCTCTTCACAAGTTTAAGTCTGCAATTAAAGCATAATAGATTGTTACACAAGGTGAGAAAGTTACCTTTTCAATGCACAAGATGGTTTGGCGCGCGAGCGTAGCGAGAGCGCTAATAGTTAGAGGGCATTGAAAAGGTCTTTCTTCCGAGGTAAACACTCTGCTTTTCATTACGAATATAAGGAATGTAAATAAAAATCAGATACATAAGTTAAACCAAATAAACTTCTCACTCGATTTACGAAACAACTGAATGAAGTTCGAATAGTTGCAATCCCGCCTTTTTCTAGTCTGTGGAATTCAACCATTTTTTTTAAATATTTGTAAAAAAGCATACTTAGACAATGATGATGGAATTCCCCCGCCTTATTTTATTTAAAGAATTTTTTTTTTCATTTCCATCGTAAACGCTTAGTTCAAATTTATTCAATTAAATACTAATTAAGTGAAACATACATTAATGAGTATATTCCTGCTTCGATTGTTTAAATATTCATTTGAAATCAAGATAAAGAAATTTCCAATACAGCTGTGGCTGAATAGAATACATCGACTTGCCGCAAAAGGACGACACGATTGGCGCAGTGTGCTGTAGCACGGTTTCTCGCCTTGGCTTCCGTGGTGTCCCGGGTTCGATTCTCGGTCGGGTCAATTCAGAAAAATGACTTTTTCTAAATTGGCTCGGGTCTGGGTGTGCTGGGAGACGCCCCTGGCTTATTTTCCTGTCTGGTACCTCGTAACACAAGGATATTTATCCTTACTTCGAGACCATGACAAGTGGTGTGTTGTCTGGCGCATATTTATATTTCTTTATTTATTTATAAAGGAATGTCAAAGTAGAAGGTGACATTTGACAGTTATTTTGACTGGCCTGCTGGCGCAATGGCAGCGTTCCTGCCTTTAGCGCCGGAGGTCGTGGGTTCGATCCCCACCCATGACAAATATTTGTGTGACGAACATTTGTATTTGTTGTGTGTCTGGGTGTTATTATCTATTTAAGTATGTATTTAGAAATATTTAAGTATGTTTATCAGTCTCTGACGCCCATATTACAAGCTCTGCTTAGTTTGGGGTCAGATGATCTTGGTGTGCATTGTCCCAGGTATTTATTATTTATTATTTATCTATTTACTTTCAGCCCTAGGGCTGAAAAAAACTTTACAGTGAATTTTGCCACTCTCAGTTATGGTAAAGTAATGTATTTTTAATTACACTAACTAGGCGTGACAAGGAATTAGCTTGTCTCATAGCGGCTATCTCTGTTTACTCCAGTTACATGAAATAGGCCCGACGGGAGCCTATAGATCCCCACGTCGTAGCTTCACAGACAAAAAATGACATAATTATATGGCTAAATAAAAGTTATTTAAATAAATTTACCAAGGTTTTTATTACATTATATCTTATAGACATCGCATATTCATAAAGTGTAGGTATCTATATTTCATCAGATTCAAAAAAAGTGTTTATTAGTCGAAACCGGGTGAAACCAAGAGAACTGGTCCCAGAACGGGGTATCTAAAACCTGGAACCGGCTCCGGTTCGGCATGCCCAACTTGGTACGAGACCATGTTGGAACCATGGTTATGGTAATGTGAAATGAGCTCCTTGCCGAGGTGTTTCCAATCTCCAAACTACTTATAGTATAGAGTTCTTCAAGAGAGGTCTGAAAAGGTTTTGACCAGCTAGGTAGGGTGCTGCATTTGGTGTTGTGCGCGTCCATAGGCTTGGGTATAACCGCTTTCCATGAGGCATACTTGTTTGTCACAGATGTATAATTTGGATCAGTCCAATCAGTCCCACTGCACGGCAAAGATTCAAATCCAATGTTGGCCAATCCTTGCGAAGCGCATCCGTGTCGTTCACCTTCTAGGCCTGCCGCTGAGACGTTGGCCGTTTGATTAAATTCACTTAGGTTTGTAAAACATGCATTCCTCTTACAAAGATATCACATATTCTTAAAATGTACTTTTATTTTATCAATTTATTGAAAAAACTGGTTTGTTAGTCCGAACCGGTTCACCCGGTTTCAACTCCATACCAAAACCGGGTATTTAAACTCTGGAATCTGCATGCGCTCTGTTGACCGAGATAGATCAAGTGACTGGAAGGTGGAGACAATACTGCGAAGAGTTGTATCATACTGGTAACGCACCACCTGTCAACCGAAGATTCGAGAATGCAACTGATGAACCCGATATCCTGGCATCCGAAAATCTACATACGATTCGGAAGTTAAAGAGAAATAAGGCGTGCCGGGCGTGACACGGTATTCGCTGAAGAATCAAAAGATCTAGGGCATAACGGGGGAAAGCTGTTGCTACAGATTGACTACCAGATATGGAAGACACAACTGGGCCCAAGACTGGAAATGATTAACTATTTATTCCACTTCACAATACGGGAAGGGATCCATGCGAGAATGTGAAAACTACCACACAGTCGCGCTTATTTCCCATGCCAGCAAGGTACTGCCTGCAGTCGTAGATACCAAACGTACAAGCTGGGTCGTTAGAAGATGTACACAATAGAACAAAAAGTGGAGGTTAGACTAGAAGAAGCAAGGTAGTTTAATGTACCGATGTGCTTCATTAATGAATTAAAAGTTTTGACTGCGTGCAATGGGATAGCCCATGGAGCGTCGTTAGAGAAGTGGGGGAACCGAAATATCTGGTCTTACTAATTTCTAGTCTGTACCTGAAAGGCGAATCAACCGTTAAGGTCAACGACGTGGTGTCAAAGCATGTTCGCCCAGAGAAAAGAGTCCGGAAGGGCTGCATTTTGTCTCCTCTGTTGTTCAATATATACGTGGAGTGCATCAGGAGAAAAGATCTTGACAAATAGGATGGTAGCATTTCGATAGGAGGCGAAAAAATCAGCAACCTTCGATACGCGGATGGTACCACACTATTCGCGTCTATCACTATTGGAGAGTTGAGCAAGAAAGTGATCTGGTTGGTTTTAAAATTTGGCTCTACGTTGAGCGACGTAGGAGTTACGTAAAAAGTAATAAAGAGGCATATAGACACAAATGATACTTTGGTCACGATATAAACTCACTTATTGGGGATGCTCAGAACGATCTCAGTATTATCAATGACTGGTTTCAAAATAATCTCCTAACCATCAATGTAACTACAACACATTACGTTATTTTCGCAGCCAAAAATTAAAAAATACCCGACTTTGACTCACTCAAAATTAACCACTTAATAATTCAGAGGTCAGATTGTGAAAAATACCTAGGTCTAATTTTTTAACTTGGAAGCCACACATCGGGAAGATGAGGTCAAAATTGTCATCGCTCACTGGTGCACTACGCAGCATAACCCGATGTTTGCCTCTAAATGTGCGATATTATATTTATAATTCTTTAGTTAAACCACACATCGAGTACCCAATTCAAATATGGGGTTCAGCAGCCAAAAATAAATTAAATATATTGCAAACGTGTCAAAATAGGTTATTAAAAACATTATTTGGATATGATTATTTAACCCCAAGTGTAAAACTATACAGGAGCTCAAAACTAATGAACATTGACAAAACATACAAATATTATACATGCATATTAATTCGAAAAATACTATCAAAAAAAATACACACTGGCATTTCATTCGGAACTAAAAATGAACATGTACAACTGAGAAAACTACGAAATGCTCAAAATATTGTAGTACGGCCGCCGCGAACGAACTACGGCAAAAATAATATCACCTTCCAAAGTGCACTAATACGAGTATATAATATATTGCCTAATAATATCAAAAAGGCTAAAAATCTAAGTAACTTTAATAAACTTCTGAAAAATTATTTATTAAAACAAAATTAAATAACCGAAAACGACTTATCTTGTCGCATCTAGTATTCTAGTTGTTGCTGCTTCGCGTCAATTACGTTCACGCGCATTGTCGAAGTAGACGCAGTTTTGGTTGCCCTGCTGTGATGAATTTTAACTAAAGTACCCACAATGATGTGTGATATTTTATTTTAAGAATGTTGTTGATGTATCCTTTGTACCTTTGTTTTTAGAAGTCGATGCTTTACGTACTACAATTAACTACTTAATCTAATGTAAAATGTACTATTTTTAAGTTTCTCATTTAAGTGAATGTGTAATTCTTGTGAGATAATAAAAAGTTCTAAACCGAAATGGCTATGGACACAATGAGCAAACTGCGGAAAATCTGACAGGATAGAAACAGCTCCTGCACAAAAATGTGATTGTTGTGTACTTACCTTAGTATTTTTCTTTATAGCTCAGAATCCTAGATACTTTGTGCATCTGAACGAAAGAAGATAGACGCTTTTGCAATGTGGTGTTGGCGACGCATGTTGTGTTGTTGACCAGCTTAAAATATCAACACGGATCCACCTTGTGCTCCCAGAGAATGCTCAAATGTTTTGGTCAAGTGGATAAAAGAGGCCCCAATAATCATCGATGGTCTGACCAAACAAAATCAGTGTCAAAAATGGCCATAACCATTATAATTTGCTTTCCGCAAGGCTGAAAACAGAGAAGGGCGGAGAAGCCTAGTCAAGACCGCCACCGAAGTTCACCAAAGAAGCAATAGACGAAGACCTTCTTAAGCTGAAGAGGCCGACAGAAGAAGATCTTTACTTTAGTACACCTAAACCTAAATTGAAACCTCAAATGATTTTTACACGTTTGATAGCTTTTTGTCCTGCGGATAAGTTTGACTATCCGTTCACAAAAAGTAGCTCTGTCCATTTTTGAGATCCTATCTATCTTTTCCAAATTTCATCATAATCTATTTAGCCGTTTCAGTGTGAAAACGGGACAAACATACATAGGTACATGGAAGTAGGGAAGTGAAACAAGAATAATATTAGTTATTTTCAAACATTTATGAAAAAAAAATCTAAGCATGTCAAGTATTATTTTAAGTAGAACCTGGTGCCATGCATGAGCGTGCCTGTCAGACCAATTTCTGGTAAGAAAAACTCAACTAAGATTGGCAAAACGCAACTTCAAAGTCGTGTATTTTAACAAATGGCGTGCGTAAAACAACCATTTTATGGAGACCTTGTCAAGCCTATCTTACAATATCCTAAAACCTTCCCGGTTTTCCTAAGAAATGTTTGTTGCAGTACAAATACGCTCAAAACCAATTATTTTTTCTTGTAATTCTGCAAGAATAGAGCCAAACAACTTCTCAACTTTATATCTGATTCATTTTGCACACGATAGTCAAAACAGTAATTCTGAACCCCTAATACTACGATAGGCGGGGGTGTGTCCTGGAAATTACCTATCATAAATTAATTATGGTGATTGAGGCAAAAATAAAGTCGAAAAAATTATATTCCTTTGACCTTTTTCTGAAGCAATCGTCAAGAGACCTTACGTTCTACGCCCACTGTTACTGTACGACACACAGACCCGAGCTAATGTGGGAAAGTTCAAATGAACTAATCGAAGAATACGAAACTGTGTGTACTTATGTAAAAATACCTTCGAAGGAAGAAGAATAATTTATTACATATTGAATCTACTCAATACGATGGGTAATTTAAGAAATTAAACGAAATAGCCAATGATTCAGAAGGAAACCCTCCCCGCAAAGTGCTTCGCATACGGAGCGAGATTGCTCCCAAATTAGCCTTCCACGCAGAGAGAATCCGTCTCCGATTATCGTTGCCAGCTCACCTGAATCCGGCTTTTAAGATTGAGGTTAATTTATATTATTAGCTGTTCTGTTTCTTAATAATAAATCACGTCATTGGCTTCTGTTGGGTTGTAATGAGGTTGCCGGGGTCGCCTACATAGGAACAACGACTGTCAGACAAGTTACCTATTCTTTCGAAAGAAAAACGATTTCGAAAGAAATCACTGCAAAATTAATAAATCTGTAGGCTCTGTACTCAAGAACGTGGTTAAAGACGTCGATTTTCAAAATTTTACAAAATAGGCTTGTCATTGAGTTTCGGGATACATGTACCTGTGTGCTTAATACGGACTTAAGTCATAAAGTAAAAAAAAGATCTTAATTCAGATAGACTTATAAAAAGTACTTATGACAAGTCAAATAAAAAAAAACATAGCAAAAATATAGGTACTAAACAAAAAGAAAATTACATAAAATAATACTATGATGGTAAATATCATAAATAAACATAATATTGTGACTTTACCACCGGTCCGGAGGTTGTTTCCGATCGAGAAGACTCCGGCAAGAAACTCGATGGTTACTCTTTTCAATCTTGTTTTTTCACTAAAATTGAATTGACAGAGTAAAGTCATAACAAAAAATGTGTAGAGGAGCAGATTATAATAAGATGACCACAGATTCTTGTCATTTAAGAACTCCTCTACACTATAATAACCTATCTTCGTACATAAATAGATAAAGGAACCTACCTTTGACCGGACGTACCCGTCGAAGGCACTCTTCATGCTGAAGCCGAGCGCGGTGTAGGGATGCGCCAGCGACGGCACCTCCCAGGTTGGAAGGTAGTCATCTCCTATCACATATTTCTCCAAGTTCTTGGGATCGAACGGGTAGTATTTCGCTGTGCAATACCTGGAATTAATAGATTAAAAAGCTACATTGATTTGGTGCGGGAATAAGACTTTCGGGATGAAGGAATTCTAAGTTGGTTGGCTAATTTTACGTAATATAAATGTCAAAACCTTAAGACCGAGCCCCAATAGGCCGCGAACTTATTTAAAAACATGTATAAGTACCTATCTTTTATCAGTTTAATATTTATTCATAACAATAATCTTCAGTGATCATTTTACAATTAATGTATTTTCAAGTTAAATTGTTCATTAATAAGTATAACTCAGTAAATATGATAGATATGTATTCAGTTTGTGTAAAAACTAAAAAGCTATCTACTACGAGTTTGGTTCAGCTGTCAGTCACCAACAGACAATAATTTTACGAAGGTACGTACATACTTAGTTAGATACTACATCTGAATTAATGTACGAGTTTAATACTCGTATTTATATTTTTTGGTTTTAATGTTCTCAATTTACAATATAAACGTAATTTTACGACCATTCAGATCAATGAAACAATAAAGCCGGGGGTTCAGTTCTTACACTACCAGTCACCAGTATTCGCGGTGTCATCATTGTTTCTCTTCAGAACTCCAGAAGAGTTGACGGACAGCTAATTCGCTTTATGTAAATACTTTTAAAGCAAAAACTCACCTGAACAAAACTTCGCCTTTGTAAAAATAAACTCTCAGAGGATCCACGGAAGTGAGGACCACGTACACGCCAATATCGAACTTATGCCCATCCACTAAGAACGGGCGCTGCACATACTCCTGCACGAAACTTTCTCCACTCGACAAGTCGATTTCCGTCACGTTCTTCAGAAACACGCCGCGGTGTTGATTGTGCTTCTCCAAAAACAACGCATGCTTATTCTTTGACGCGTATACCAAAAACTCACTTTTACTCTTCGGTATTTTGAACGCTTTGGGTATGAATTTGGATTGCGTAGTTGCCAAATCCACTTTGTTTGTTATAAAACCCGTCCCGGGAAACTTGTTGATCTTCTGACGAGGCTTCAACTTGTGCAGGTTAGGGTACAACACTCGGAATGGGTAATCGTGCGACCATAGCAAATTCCATGGCGAACTGTTAGTAGTTTTCTCATAGCCATATCTTTCCAGAACTAAATGCACGTGTTTTAGTAGACCCTGCTTGTTGTCTACATCTTTATCAGCCGAATAAACCCAATATTTAGGTCTTCCTAACTCATCTTTACAGGCGAATCTATTTCTGTTCTGTACATTCAATATTTCTAGTAATATAGCTAGGGATACGCCTATGATACACACGAGAAAGAATATGTTGATATTTGAGTCGTTTTTAATATCCTTGCTGTTTACATTGTCAAGATCCTGTGCTGTGTTCTTGTGTGGCGAGGTACGATTGTGATTGTTCTTAGTTTGGCTCGTTTCCTAAATAAAAACAGAATATTCGATTAAGGACATTAGACATGTATGATTCTTCAAAATATAACGTATGCAAATGTTTGTTTTGTATTACCTAGTACTTTTGAAACAATACTCAAAAGAATAACGATGAGACTTGTATTATTATTGATTAAGGTTCGTAGTTCAGTTTATCCGTTATTTATTAATGGCAGATAGACAAACATCAACAAAATACTTAGAATATATTTATGAAAAACTATAAAGACCTGGGAATGAACCACCGGACTGTCCGGACCCTCAAGCCGCAACTATTTTATGTTTGTTCTATCATCGCTAACAAAATGCAGATATGATGTTCAAATTTTTAATTTGAAGACCTATTTAAGTTCGTTCAGTAAGTTATCCGCTATCTACTCGTCTATGTATTAAAACTGTTTAGCATTTGCTTTATGGGATCTAATGTAAATGGATGCCAATTATAATGATGGAAAGACAACATGTACAGATGAGCAATAATGAATAAACATTTACATAATTTACGATATTTTTTTAGTCAATACAGGTCGTTGAAGCAAAGTAATGTTAATTTGCTTCAACGAGCGATGACGTGTTAGGTACTTAGTCAGCTTATAGCCAATAGGTAAACAAGTTCGTTATTAATGTGATGTAATAAGTACGGACCTAGTTCTGCAGAAAGCAGCTAAATGGTACTTTTTGCGAAAATGAGATTTAACACAGCCATACTAAATTGATTTTTTGCTAAGACAACCATTTCGATATCTCTTCTCAATGCTGAGATATGAGCCGTCAAATGCACCCATTTAAAAAAGATTAGTAAAAACAGTCATCACGGTGTAAAATGATGACTGTTTTTTACAATTTCGACATTATCTGCCTAACCTATATTGCAGAAGTCAGCCTTCTTATATGGCTATTTTGTACAAATTTCAAATTATATATAACCAGTGACTCACCGGCTATAATAGTTTCTCGTCTGTTTTTTATATACTGTTTGTATGTATTGAATTAATGCAGCACACAGCCACCTTGTGTGGCTGTTAATATGCTTTATTGTGATTTCATGAAATAAGCTATTTTTTTTATAAAACATCCACGTTTAAAAAGGCATTGGTATAAATAGAAACGATTCGTAATACTGGACAGGACATAAGAATTTGCTTTACTTTTCCCAATAATTCCCAAATATAAAATAAACAGAAAGTTAACAAATAATTATCGACACAAACATGCTTATTACTCCGTTTCTACACATTTCTCTTTTTCTCACATGGCTGCTTTCGGCAGAACTAGGTCCCTATATGAAGAGGAAAACTAACTGACTCGCTGCCAAATTGAATTAAATAAAAAAAATATTAAATATATTAGCTTTCCGCCTGCGGCTTCGCCCGCGTAAACTTCATTTCTGTAACATGTTTACATGAAATCTTTATAAATTGTAGCCTATGTGTAATGTGTTATTCTGATGTATAAGCTGTTTTACTGTAAAGTTTCATCTAAATCCGTTCGTTTTTGCGTGAAGAGTAACAAACATACACACACACATACATAAATACATTCTCACAAACTTTAGCATTTTATAATATTAGTAAGAAATAAGATAGTAAGATTTTATCGCTTCTAGACTACTCTTCACGGAGTGGAATAAAATAAGAGTGTGATATAAAAAACCTTTTGACAAATTAATTTTAATTTTCGTTGATTTGCTCATAGATGTAGTTTGCAAACTTTCCCATACTGTAAAATGAGGTTCTGAATAATAAATAATAATTTAAGTTAATAATTGAAGTTCATACTTTAGATTTGAATATGAGTTTATCAACTTATCCACGTGTAATAACTTTAGGTATAGCATGATAATAACTTTCGATATCCAAGTCGAAAATCGAAAGTTCTGAGAGTTTGAGGTGTTAAATACTCGTACCTTTGCAAGTTTGTTTACTTAACACAGAACTTAAATGATACCGAGATTAAAGGTGCATAAGTCACATTCGAGCTGTAAATACTTTAGTTTATCTACTTACTGTATTTTCCTTGTCACCCATATTCACACTTTAAACTAATAACATTGCTAAATGAATTGAAATTGCGTATTTTTTTTCCTTGCGTGCGCGCACAGACTATGGCAAATATGTTAAGAATGATTGGTCGAGTCGTGACAGAAAGAGCCGGAGCGACTGTGTGTATAGTGTGTGAGGGAGACGTGGAATACTTTCTAAAGGTGTACCGACTTTTTAAGGTCACATCAGTAAGCACTACTTGTGTTTTTATTATCTTTGATGAGTAGAATTTGAGCGATATTAGAACTCCCTGATAGCAATATTAGTGTTACTTTAAGATGACATTTTAATCTTAATAATTACGCTAATGAGACGTATGATTTAGACCTGCTCATAGTAGACAGCAGTTAGGCCGAGAAAATGCAATTGAAAGATTAGATAAAAGGTAAATCGAAAAAAAAAGGTTTGTATTTAATAATTATATTTGAGAGCATTTTAGATATTTATTATTTCTAACTTTTCTTTAAATTTTTGAGCCATAAATCTATTATGTGATAGTTTGTGCTAAAGTTGGTAACTTTACTGTAATTGCGTTGTTCAATATGAGTAATCTTTAGGTGAATTAAAAATTAATCGTTTCCCGGATACATCAAAATAAATAAATAAGGTATAACAATCTCCCAGTCTCAACACTGCCTACTCAAATATCTGTATATCAACAGAGATTGGTGCCGGTGAGGTGAGGGAATCAAACCCTCGTCTCTCTGCGTCACAAATCAATCACAACCGGCGTTCGAACCGCGGCGCTAATCGGGTCGTCAAATACCCTTCGGGAAAATATAAGGATTATTTTGGAACAGTTTTAGTACGTAATGTATGACCGGAGATACTTTTTAACAATTCTTGTTAATTATTATGACAATGACGTAATTTATGGACGGCTCATTTTTACTAATAATTAATCCGGGTGATGATATACATAATATGTATTGCGATTAACTGTGTGGTGATGGCAACTAGATACAAAGGGGTATGGGTAATGTTGGCGTCATTTTTGGAATTTCCCAAACCTCATTATTATGAAAGAACATATCGAGAGGAACAAACTTTATTAGTGAGCACATATAGCTAAAGTATATCGGAACTGAGATATTAGGTATTTTATTTTTAACTAGCTACCTATATAAACTTGATCCATACCAAGGAAAAGGTAAAAAAGCAGCATTATTTATTATCCCTAACACTGGTTATTAACATGCGACGCTATTGGGTATTTAGAAGGCTAGTTTTCAATGGCCAGGTTCAATATTAGGCCATTATTGTTCTTGTATTATAGGTAAAAAGATTTTCAGGTGTTTTCCCAAGTAATGTCTCTAAAATCGACGGATAAGAACCAATACCTCTTATTAACATTTTGACTATTAGAAAATGTCTTTTCGATGTCATTGACGTTAGGGTGGTTTTTCGTAATAGCTTGTGTTCTACTTCCTAATGCCAAATACTTACCATCTACTGCTTTGAAGACAATATCATCAGTATGGAAATCTAACTTAATGTATTTGCTGTATGTAGTTTTATTAGAAAAATCCTCCTAACAGGAACATCTTATAAAGAAAACCTTCCTATTCTGTTTTGGCATCCTTTTTAACAGCGGTTTGGTGAGATTAGCTCCGTAAAGTAACGTTTCAGAACCTTTATTTTAGTGGAACTAAGGCAAAAATTAATATTTAAAGAAATCATATCTTGACTCCGATATCACTTAGAACAATTCTGACCACTCAGGTATGTTTCTTTATTAGGGTGCTATAAACTTGTTTACTTACTGCGCTGGCTCAGCGACCCGAAGTGGATCTTGGACTCCCACACGAGATTCCGCCACTCCAGCCACCCGTCGCCAGTCGGGCCGTTGCAAGTGACTGAGATCCTTCTCGACCTGGTCTATCCAGCGATACCTGGGCCGGCCCACTGGATGCGTCCCGGTTGGCCGACCCAGATATGCTCTCTTCACAGCCCTGTCCGATTCCATCCTTTCAACGTGGCCGAGCCAGCGCAGTCTAGCTGACTTTGTCTCGCCCATTATGTTGGGTTCAGCCACAAGCTCCTCTATTTCCACATTCTTTCTCAGCCTCCAGGTCCTGTACTCCCGTCCTCGCGTCTAGTGTGCCCCAGAATTTTTCGGAATATTTTCCTTTCTGCCACCAGCAACTTCTCCTCCTCCTTGAGCGTCAGTGTCCAGGTCTCGCAGCCGTACATTAAGATCGGTCTAATAACAGTTTTGTAAACAAGAATCTTGGTTTTTCTGCTGATTAACCTGAACACAAGCACTTTATGGAGAGCTGCTGTGCACCGCAGAGCATTTTGAATAAGGATATCTATTTCGTCTTCTCACTGGTTGGTACTGTAACTGTACACCCTAAGTACCGAAATCTATTTACTCCTTTGTACAGATTATTATTCACTTGTATGTCTTTTTTCCTTTCCCTTATAAATATGTATAAGGTACCGAAATCGGTATCGATCCATTCGGTATAGATATTCCGTTTTATCCCTACTAATTCTAAGGCCGATCTTTCCTGCTTCACACTCCAGCACCTGGGCCATCCGTTTTACTTCCTCTGCCTGTTGCCCCAATAACGCCAGGTCGTCAGCGTACCCAAACACCTTGTGCGCGCATGGGTTGTGGAGTTGATGGCAACTCAACTCCCCCATCTATTTCAAGCACTTTTCGGACGACGTATTCGAGTGCTAAGGTGAAGAGCATAGGTGATAGTGCGTCCCTTTGCTTAAGACCTGTTACGACCTCAAACTCATCCACGTTAAGCCACCTTCCACTCGGAATTTCATTTTACTTGTGTTCGTAGCAGCTCTGATCATTTGAATTAGCTTATCCGGTATTTATTTATTCTCAGGATACTTTATAGAGACTCCCGATCCACACTATCGTATACCTTTGCAAAATCCACAAACAATAAATGCATGCTTAGCATACTCCCACTTCTTTTCCATAAGTAACTTCAACCGGAAAATTTGATAAACAGTGCTGAGACTCGTGCGAAAACCACTCTGGTAGTCACCAAAGATTTTTTCAGCGAACGGTTCTAAGCATGCCAGGAGAACGTATAACAGAACTTTATAAGATATCGGTAATAGCGCAATTCCTCTATAGTTGGAGCATTTCTTACGAGAACCTTGCTTGTGTATCGGGCAAATGACACCCACATTCCATTCAAATGGCTGCCTTTCGTCCTTCCAGACTTTGACTATCAGCTCGTAAAGTCCTGATTGCGCCGTCCCTCCGCCATATTTCCACATTTCCCCTGGGATGCCGTCGATACCAGGAGACTTGTTGTTTTTAGGTCGCATCACTGCGTTTCTCACTTCTTCAAAAGAAGCGACTCCTACTTCCTCCTGTTCGTGGTACTCTTGGACCTCGATCTTATTCACGATAGCGACACCGTGGACAGTTTAGCAGATCCCGGAAGTAGCATCGCTATTCATTTTTCAGGTGTTGTGGGTCAGAAATTAGATCGCCATTAATCTTCAAGTAGTTGAACCAACCGGGTGCTATGAAACAGTGATAAAATTAATGCTGGCCGCTAATAAAAAAAAGACGAAACGGGTCCATACAACGTTACTCAAACCCCTTTCGTTAAGGCGAACTTTAGAATCATCAGTCCCGGTCTTATTTTCAAAATTTTGCATCATACTTAAATGAAAATTTTGCATTCAATGTATATCGGAAGTGTGAAATTCATGATTTTATGGAAGCAAAGCAAAAAAATACCATACCAGACATAGAATTAAGCTAGGGGCGTCTCCCAGCATAGCCAGGCCAGAAACCAGAGTCAAGATCGTTTCCTGAATTGTCGCGACCGGAAATCGAACCAGAGACACCACGCCAGTCAAGGCGAGAAAACTGTGCTAAAATAACACTTAATTATAAGTTAATTAGATAGAGTTTTATAGAAAATTAATAACGTTATTTTTTTAGTTTGCTACTTTTTTCCTTAACTCATTCAGTGCTATACGTGTCAGTTTTCTATAATTCTTGATAAATTGTAGCATATGTGTTATTCTGTATTACTGTAAAGTTTCATCTAAATCCGTTCAGTAGTTTTTGCGTGAAAGAGTAACAATAAACATATGTACATACATACATCCTCACAAACTTTCGCATTTATAATATTAGTAAGATTGTTTCTAGTAAACTGATTGTGTCGGACGTGTAACGAATTTTTTTTGACCAGAAATCTCGTCCATGTTTTTTTGATGGCGTAGAATCTGCGTTTAACAAGGAAGTCACATATTAAAACAAAAATGTGATGTATTTAAAAAAAAACGCAGCAGTTTGTTTACTTTAATGAAGTTTTATTTGCCACCGCAAAAACTCAGACTGTCTATGGAGGAGTTCCACAACAGCCACAAAAACGTCCTTAAAGCAGGACACGAGATTTTCTTAGAGATAGGCACATGTTTCTTATTGAAATCAATCATGTTAGTAAGAAACGCCAAACAAGAATGAAAAAGGTAACTAGGTAGGCGTCTTAGGGAAAGAAGATTAAATTGAGGCCGAAAACGAACAATAAAGACGATAGAGCAAATAAAAATAAGTATAAAGAAAGTATAAGTATCCATTCCAAGACAGTAACGTCGGCAATAATAAAGGCAAATAGATATTTCTGTGGGTGTGTGCGTTAATGCACATCTCCGAATGTTTACCGACGCAGCAGACGGACCGGCGGGCGCCGCGGGCGCCGGGAGGTAGCCTGTGCCCAGGGCTGATTCAGAAACACGGGGGCCAAACCTTTTTATTAAATCGGGTAAAGGGTTTTCAGCAGAAATTGACAATTATGGTATAAAAAGTCAAACGACTGTGGTTTTTGTTAGCAAAAAATAAAGACAACGCTGCTAAAAAGAAATGAATTAGGTACCTTGCAAACTATTAAGTCTCGTACACCTCTTTTTTTAAAACAAGCTTACGGGCCGCCTGATGGTAAGCAGTTACCGAAGCCTATGGACGCCTGTAACACCAGAGGCACTACGTGCCGCGTTGCCGACTATTCAAGACTTAAGAGACACCTATTAACTCCCCTCTTAAATGATTCCATACTGTATTTTCCCGGGAAAACCTTTTCTCTTATTAGCATTTAAGAGAGAGTAGACTTTGTATTGACAATTTATCAAAAAGAATATCACATTGCTGTTTAAGCTCATACGGCTCATACAACGTTACCAGAATGTAGAGATTATGGAGCATCGACCTCAGCTTGGCGTTACTGAGAGAGTCTGACTAAAAATGTTTTTTTTTTCACTTAAGTTGAGAAGCAAAATTGTTTTAGCCATAGTTTGCGATGAACAACTTTACTCACACTTTAGCAAAACTTAAACATTTTTTTAAATTTTTTACACAATGCGCGAGGTTGAAAATAAAACTCAAATTATTATTCCGTGCAGTATACTTACCACTGCTCATCCCTTGTCGCGATCGGCGCCACGTCGTCTACTCCGGCCATCGATCGTAGGTACGCATCGTCAAGCGCGGCGTCTCGCGGCGCCGGAATGTCCACACACAGACCACAATAGATAAAGTAGTTACTGTAGCTATGGGAAGTGAAGGGACTTGGCTTGTATAGGCTAGCCTTCTGGACATATTGCTTCTCTCATTCCTATCATTCCTGGAATTTCGAAAAACACGATCACAAGCCCATGTTCTTAAACGCCGCGTTATCGTTCGCGTAAAAATTTGTATTGAGATTTGACATGGCATTCACATGACAATGTCATTCCCAATACAATTTTTTAAAGTAAATTCTAAGTGGCAACTCGTGGTAGGAGACGTAAAGTTATTTATTTATTTAGATTGTAGTGTGTAAGTCAAAAGTACAACTTTTTATTGATTGTAGGTATGGTATCATAATACCAGTTCGTATGTTAGAAAATGTCAGTATAACGTCGGGGAAATTTTAATTTAAAATCAATTGAAATAACGCATGTTAACACTGATGATATAAAAAATGAATTTTACTTAGGAGGTTTTTATTTTCTGTCTGGCCTGTTGGTGCAATGGCAACGATCCTGCCCCACCCATGACAAACATTTATGTGACGAACATTTGTGTTTGTTGTGTGTTTGGGTGTTATTATCTGTTATAAGTATGTATTTAGAAATATTTAAGTATGTTTATCAGTCTCTGACACCCATGGTACAAACTCTGCTTAGTTTGGGGTCAGATGATCTTGATGTAAATTGTCCCAGATATTTATTATTTATTTCATTTATTTGAGGACAGAAGAAAATAGAACAGAAAGGCAACAGGAAAGCCCGCAATCATTTCAATTAGGTAGATAATTTGAAGTTAATCCTAACCTTTTCGAATATCTACATTCGTAAAAGGTTAGAATTAACTACATCCTATAGTTTAACGTTTTTCAACCTCTACATTCCAGCGACCTTTTTTGTTGATCGTTCTTAATAAGTTTGGTTATTTATTGTAGAATTTCCGATATTTACCGTTAAATTAAGAAATTACGCTGATTGTTCCGTTCTTTATTTATCAAAGTCATCTTTAATTATTCATCAAACAAGGATATTGGACCCGCCTCAAAATACTAATTGAATGTAATAACTTAGTCTGGATAAAGAGTAAAATGGGTAACCCTTCATTTTTCAATCGAGTCCAAAAAAGGAAGATTTCGGAGCGAAAACCGTGGAACTTAAGTAGATGGGGAAACTCGAGTAGCCTAATGAAACTCTACCACTAAGATTCTGATTATCACTACTTCATAAATATTTTTTTGCTGTAAGTACCTTCACCGATTTCTTAGTTAATCGTAGACTGTTTTTCCGAGCTTTTTTGAATGCGACATAAGTTAATTACTCCTATGGCGGTTTCATTGTTACCGAGTCTGCATGTGATGATGGAATCCCAAGGAAAACGAGGGCAACTCTCAAATATTATAGGCGTGTTTGTTTCCTATATTCTGTCTATATTTGCTAAAACTGTACTAGGTATTTGCATCATCAGCTGTTAGGTATGTAAATCTCTACTCATGTGTTTCATATTCATATACCTTTCTAGAGCTAGAAGTAGTAGTCTACTGACTCAGATAGAATGAGTTTTTGCATACAAAATATAAAATCCTTATCATTTCCTAGGTTCCAAAATAATACCTTCCGAACTAACATCGTTTAGGGACACAGTTGGTACGAGTACATGCATTTCGCTGATTAGATATTTTGTAGTCGTGTTCGTCGTAGCGCACTAGCTGGCGTACGCCAGGCGTTCCCCGCTCTCACACTCCTTAAGTCACTAGCCATACATACAGAGTTACTTAATGAACACCATCCAAATTGAAATACTCATAACAACATGGTCTAGAGATATATAAAACTTTTTTAAATAACTTAAAAAGTACTGGCCTTACAAAAAAACTATTAATGACAGATTATAAAAACATACAAGAGCCAGAAGGTGTCAGAGAAGGCGCGACTAGCTGTTCATGCGGGGGTGTTAGTGCCGACGCTTATGTACGGAAGTGAGGGTTGGGTATGGCAAAAGAAGGATAAATAAAAATAAATAAAATAAAAATGAAAATAAAATAAAATGAAAATCATTTCGGATTACAGGGATCCATATCACAGAAATGAAGTTATCAACACAATGTCATGAAAATAGAAACGAATAATTAGTCTATTAAAAAAAAGTAGACTTGTCAAATCGAAATTAAATAAAAATAGAAAAAAAATAAAAATAATAAAAATAATGGTCACTATAAATGAAATAAAGTACTTATAAATTAAATTGAATTAAATTGAAATGCATGGAAATACATTAAATTAAGTTGTAATCAAAATAATATTTAATTAACAACAGGAGAGAAAAAAAAATGTAAATGCAGTGGAAATGAGAGCATTGCGAAGTTTGGCAGGAGTGACATCTAGTGATAGAGTAAGGAATAGCATAATAAGAGAGCGATGTGGTGTGAAAGAGAATGTTGTCACAAAAATTGAGATTGGAATGCGAAGATGGTTTGGGCATATGGAAAGGATGGATGAAAGGCGATTAACGAAACAAATTTACAAGGCGAGGGTGGATGGAGCTGTTGAAAGGGGAAGGCCTAGACGGACGTACTCGTACTTAGGACAAGTCCAAGACGTGCTCAGAAAAGGTCAGGTCAGGAGTTCCCATAATCGACGAGCATGGAAAGGATTAATGAGAGTGGAAGAAGCGCAAGACGTGTGTCGGGACCGTAGCAAGTGGAAAGAGTGGTCTCTGCCCACCCTGTTGGGAAAAAGGCGTGATGGTATGTATGTATGTATGTATAAAAACATTATTAAGTTTCTTTTTTAAATTCAAATTTGTATTTAAAAGGTTTTGTTTTAAGATGAAATTCGCATCCATTGAATTTCTTCCAAAGAAGAAAATCTTCACGAACTTCTAACTTGATTAAAACTCCATAAATTTCTATAAATCTTTGTCAAACGCATCTCCGGCGATCATTTAATCATGCCACCACGTAGACACTTGACCAGGAACGAAATGTTAGAGCAGTGGGCATGATTCAGGCTGGCGCTACCCAAATTGCGGTTTCTGAAGCCATGAGGACCAGTCAGAGAGTTATATCCAGGCTTTGGTCACGTTATCGTGTCACGGGGGAAGTGATGGAACGGCACCGAGGACCTCAACGCATTACAACACATGTACAGGACCGATTCATAGTAAATGCTGCACGAAGTCAACCAAATGGAACGGCGATGCAATTGGTTCAAAGGCTACAGAGAGAGTATGGTTTGCTGGTAAGCGGTCAAACTTTCAGAAGACGACTGCATGAAGTCAACTTACGTGCTCGTAGGCCACTTCGGGTACCAGCGCTAAGGAGAGGCAATCAAGGAAGAAGATTACAATGGGCTATTGCACACGAAAACTGGAACCATTCTCAATGGTCACTTGTGCTTTTCACTGATGAATCCAGGTTTGGATTTCATCCTGATTCGCGAAGAGTACGCGTTTGGAGAGAACCTGGACGTTGGAATCGACTGCAGCACCCACAACAAGTTCATGCATATCATGGTGGCACGATTATGGTTTGGGCAGGAATTCGTTGCGGCGGTAGAACGGACCTCGTTCGGATACAAGGCAATATGACTGCTCCAAAATACCGAGATGAGGTGCTCGAGCCTGTAATCTTGCCCCACAGACAGCAAATGGGACAAAATTTCCAGCTAATGCACGACAATGCCCGTCCAAATACGGGGCGTATTGTTACAAGTTGGTTACAACAGCATGATATCCAAGCTTTAGACTGGCCTGCACAATCCCCTGACTTAAATCCTATTGAGCATGCTTGGGATATGCTTCAGAGAAGAGCTCTTAGGAATTTCCTTGAAGTTATTGTGCATGAAAACCAGCTTTTCTTGCATCTTAGCAGGACTTTTTTTTTTATTATTATTTATTTGTTCCTTTAACACAATACAGTACTCTACTACAACATCTGCCAAACTGCAAAACAGTTTTTCAGTTTTTAAAACTTGGGACAGTATATCACAACAGGATATTGATACGCTTGTTTTGAGTATGCAGAACCGCTGCTGATGTGTCAGGAGAGTCTATGGTGCATCCACGGATTATTAATTTTAAGTTTTCAACAATTTTTGTAAAAAAATAGTTGTTTTGTTTAGGTTTTGATGTTTCAAAAATAAAGTTAAGATTGAAATTTTGTCTGAGTTTTTTCTCTTCTTCTAAGTTTTTTTTTTAATTTAACTTTATCTAAAAGTTTATTTATCAGATTAGATAGGCTATTAAACAAGGTTTATTTTAATGTGTAGGTGTCATAACAAAAAGTTAATAGAATTTAGTTTAGGTTTAATTGAAATATTATATAAATATTAAATATTGAAATATTATTAAATATTGAATATCCCTAGACCATGTTGAGGTGTGTATGAGGATCTATGGAGAAAATGGCAAAATACCTATTTTTCTGTTTGATAACCTTCAGTACTAAAATATTGAGTTATTATAACTACTAAAAGCTAAAAAAAAACACTTGTTTTGTTGACACTGCGCGACGTGAGTGGCGGTGGGCTCGCAGCCTCTCAACTCCCCCGCCCGCGCTATATTCAGAAGTTGAAATTTAATTTTGACCAAGTAACCACGCCGCACGAGTAAACCGATCAAAAAAAATGTTGTAATGTGAAAGTTAGAAACACCTACCCTTTTTTTAAAAAAAGCTATCTTCGATTGATGCCTAATGTCAGGCAAAATTTTGGATATTGTTCAAAATATAATCTTGTTTAACTGTAACGTTAATAATAAGTATATCTTTTATGGAATTTAAAATAGAGAAACTAGGGCCGGCAGACTAAAGCACATAAGTCACAAAAGTCAATATTATTTTTATTATACGTAAGCCATATACCTAATGGAACGATTCGTAACCTGACTTAAGCACGTAAGTCAAACAAAAGTGTGTATTGCCGAAACAAACGTTGGACCTTTTCACCTTCTCATTTAAAGTACTCACTTGAAACTTACTAAAACACTTAAGTTGACTTATGTGAAAAAGAAGCGTACATGTAGTCGACGGTGGTACTTCTTATCGTCATCGCGAGACTGACTCATGTTAAAAGGTGCATTTGGAATGTTGTGTCGGGGGTTATTTTTATGAACTTACTTGTGATTAATTTATTATATCATCAACAAAAGAGTAAGTTTTGTGTTTAAACTTTAGCACCGGCAATGATCGGCATTCACTTATGTTTACTACTCGAGTTTAGACTGTTTATTTTGTATCGCATTAAATATTCAAGAGACGAAATGAAGAGAGAATCAAATTTAGTGAATCTTGCATTGAAAGAGGGGGCTGATACTGGGGAACATCCATTAAAACCTCAATCAAGTACTTCTTTAATGGTGGACAGTATCAGACAGGATGTTTGCATTGATGATTCTGTGGAGGATATCAGTGGCGCACTTCCATCAGGTCCTCAACCAAGTACATCTTCAATGGTGGACAACATGAGATAGGATTTTTGCAGTGATTATTCTGTGGAAGATAATTAGTGCGGCACTTTCATCTGAACCTCAACCAAGAACATCTTCAATGGTGGACAATAGTGGACATGATTTCTCTAGTGATGATTCTATGTTGGATCCGATGTATCAGCCATCTGCAAATACCACAAGTTTAAGTGATGTTGAGTCAGATGGACAGCCAATACCAACCAAAACAAGTACTCAGAATGATCAAGCTAAAGCTCTTGCAAAAAAAAATGCAATTAGCGAACATGATCGGCACAAGATATTAGGAGATCAAGCGTATTCTGAAAAAGCTTTAGATACTTATTTGTGTAAAAATAACGATTCTATGGCTGTCTATACTTTCGACTTACAACAGTGCTCACCAACACCATCATTGACATCTTCTGTTGTGTTCTACAAACGTTAATTGTGGACATACAACATGACTGCAAATGACAACAAAACAGGTAAGGCAGTCTGCTATATCTGGTATGAAACTGTCGAAGCACGAGGTGCAAATCAAATAGCGTCCTGTCTGTTAAACATTTGCAGCTTCATGTGCCTAATTGTGTGAAACATGTAATATTTTACTCTGATACCTGTGCAGGCCAAAATCTAAATTCACATGTGAGTTCTATGTTTTTTTGGGCCATAAGTTCATGGTTCCTGGACACAGTCATTTGGAGGTCGATACTGACCATGGCATAATAGAAAAAAAAAATACAGATTTACCATCCTCATGATTGGATACAATTAATAAAATCAAGCAGCTCTAAATTTGAAGCCTGTGAAATTAAATCAGGCGATTTTTTTGAATTTTCATCACTTTTAAAAGGGTCGTTTTGAGAAATATAGATTCTGAGCGTCAACAATTTAAATGGCTAAAAAAGAGGTGGCTACGATATGAAACGGATTTTGGAATTATTTTTTACAAAGATGTTTTGGAAAGAGAGGTGCCGTTCATAATTTTTAATTTGAAACGTCGAGGCGGTCTATTGCCACCTGAAACAATACCAAGTTGCTCAATGAATCCACTTCCTATATCAGAAAAAAAAAGCATTTGATATCATTATTTCCGCTAATACCAGAAGTACGTACCTATTTCACAACTTTTACGAAAATTTGCCTACACAAGCAAATGTACGAAATACTGATCCAGATTTATACCTATTATATTAAAGTTGAGTTTTAAGGTTGATAAATATATGTTTTTATAGTTCTTTAAGCTATCCTATTGATCCTTTACACTTAAGTCTATTTTTAGAAATACTTTATCAACATAAGTCGAGTTAAGTAATTAAGTCAGTGAGAAATTTGTTACACCCATAAACATAAGTCAACATAAGTTTTTTAGTTGGGCACAATTTTGCTGCACCTTTAAACATAAGTCGCACAAAACCTTCAATTAGTGTTTATCAAGAATTAATTTAAATTAGCTATGTGTAATTTCTAAAACTATGAGTAATAAAAATTGTATTTATGACACTACTGATATTTTTATACAGGTTTTTTCCATTCCTGAAAAGTTGTAATTTTTGACCTAAGTGCTTTAATCTGCCGACCCTAGTATCTACATACCTTATAAAAGTCTAATACGGGCTGGTCGAGGTATCATAATACACATACCTACCACCCCGTACAGTAGTTAGTCTCGGTTAAATTGTGTCTAAGTAGGTACCTTATCTAAACGGCATTGTTAAACTCTTTGATTAAATTGATTTAATCTAAGGTAAAACTGCTATGTTTCTCGTCAGATCTTCTCGGTAGACCAAGCCTTCAATACGGCACCTTACAGTACGGCATGCGAAGTGCTAGCTCGGAATTCCTTTTTAGTAAAAGCTGTCTTTGATATTTGGGCCTAACACCCGAATCTAAAAACGACCATCAAATGTATACCTGTCTACCACCCACTAGTGGCAGGTGTTACGACAAACGGTGTTACGGTGTTTAACTTTGATTTTCGTTTCTAGATTCGGGTGAATGTCTGCTATATTTGCCTTTGAAAAAAGTAGTAAGGAGTGCACTATGCGTAGCATACTTTTTTTGGAAAAATCGGTTCAAGAAGCTTACCTATACTTACTCACTTTCCTATTTTTATTTGTTGCTAACACTGTTATGATTCTTAATACTCAATCTTCATGGATTTTCATCTCAAAAATACTTACTTGAGTTAAAGTTTTTACTATAGTCAAAGTTGTTCTTAATCGCTACTTGGGAACTCTTGTTGGTAGCTCAAAGGTACTAAAACGTATGTTAACTCCCCACTTTTTAATTCATTATTCCAGCTATGTCGAATCGATAAGTTATAACTATGTTTCAGAAGCAATGAAATGAAAGATATCATAATAATTATGAAAAAGTTGATTTATTATTATAATTATAATAATTATTATAATACAGTTTACAATAATTACAAGCGATCACCAAACGGGGTGAAAGAAAACGGCGTATTAAATTATTTAGGCCATCTTCACGCGGGGCCGCGTCGGGGAGCGCGCGGGGCGAGGGGCGGGGCTGCGGGGGACAACACCCGCGACAACAACACTACAGTACAACACGATAACAGGATTAACAACAGCAGCACCGCAACAAAGGCCGCGCGCGCGCCCCAACCCGACGCCCCGTATAGACAGTTTATTTAGTTTTAGGATATAGTCTTTCGAATGCGAGGAACAAAATATTACACAAGTCGAGAATATTATTTATAATCGATTCGGATTAAATCGGATTCGAGAGCGGCAGAAGCGTGCCGCGGCGCGAGCGGCGGGAGAGCAGGAGGACGCGGGCGAGCAGGCTATGTACAACGACGCCGCTACGGGCAGTCGCACTCCTCGACCACCATCTCGGGCAGGTCGCGTTTGATGATGTTCGAGCCGGCGCCGAAGTAGATCAGCGAGAGCGCGGAGAAGCGCACGGGCGCGCAGCACGCCGCGCGCTCGAGCCGCGCCGCCTCCACCACCTGCGAGTGGTAGTTGAGGAAGGGGCCGCACGCGCCGCGGCAGTAGTTCGCGTAGTAGCCCTCCGGCGCGACGATCCAGTCGTCCCAGCCGAGCTCGCGGAAGCTCACGTAGAATGTCTCGCGGCAGCAGCGGCCGCGGGTGGTGCCGTCGCAGTTGAGGGCCCGGCGGCGGCGCGCTGCAGGTGGGGCGAGCCGGAGCCGCAGCAGCGGGCGCGCGGCCTGCCCGCCGCCGAGCCGCAGCCGCACGCGGCCGAGGCAGCCGCTGCAGTCGAGCAGCACGCGCAAGGGCTCGCGCGCGCCGGCCGCGGCCCACCGGCGCGCCGCCGCCGTCACGTCGATGCGCTGCCAGCCGCGCGCGGGGTCGCGCTTCGTGGCGCCGGCCAGCTCGCCCACGCTGGCGTTCCCGTTCACCGTGAACGCCCACAGCGTGTAGCGCAGCCGGCGCGCGCGCGGCGACGTCTCCGCACGCACCATCAGCTCCGCCGACGACACCGTCAGCCCCTCACCTTGTTCCGACTCGCCCTCTTGACCGAGCCGGAACTCGATTAGGCGCTGCCCGTTTAGGGTTTCACCTGTCGGACAAACATCGTCTATTTAGACTTTTCGCCGGCACCTGGATCCGCACTGTCGTTAGGCGACAATGGATCCAGTTTTAACTTTTCCCTAGGTTCCCTATGTCCAGCAAAATGATCCATACGGTGCTACAGTTGCGATATACAAAAGAAGTGAAAGGCAGCAGAGTGCACGCGGTGGGCGCCGTTGGCTACAGCTGCGCTCGCGTGGTCTTCGTACGCTCCTGGCTGGTGAGGAGTTTAGCTCAGGAGCGCAAGAAGAGTCACGTTAACGGTAGCCGCGTATACGTCTGCAAGTATTTTTAAAATAATATTAGGGGAGGAATTACTTTGAAAAATGGAAAGAGAGCTATCGCAATTGCAAACACCAGATAATTATTAAAAGAATGACTGTTAATTAAACTACTGATTGTCCATCGGTGAACTGGCACCCTCAACGCGCTTACAGGTTGGAGGTCGCTGACCCCGCCTGAAGCATCATGCCTGTGGAAGAGAAAAGGAACAATTAGCAAACACGGTGAATGTATAACTTATAGCTACTCACATTTGGACACGTTTTGTCTAATATGTCTGATTTAAGATTACGAGTATTTACTAAAGAAATTGACATAAATTGATTTAGCCAGTTGTTATTATTATTATAAGGACTAACATCTACATACACCTTGACAAAAACGACAAAACAAGTGCAGAAAGGGACAGATATTTTAGATACATAGGAATTGAAAGATCATACTTTTTCGTAATGTTTAGTACCTTTATGTGAAAGATGCAATAGAACTTGCAATTTTAACAGAAACATATTCCTATGACCTTTAACAGATTTTGATGCGCTTTTTATTATTCGAATAGACAGAGCGATTCAAGATTAAAATATTATATGTATAATACATGCTTATTACCACTAGAGTAGATAAAAACCTTGCAGCCGTGCAAAGCCGGGTCTCACTGGTATTAACGAAGCAAACGAAATTGGACATTAATTTACTTCAAAAGTGAGTTGCCGTGTTGTTAACACTGATTGAGTCCAAGGCTCTATTCATACTTATACATTGTTATGGTCTATGATCCAGTAGTCTGGATGCGTATCCGGACGGATAGCCGGGATCAAAGAGGTGCGTGTTGGACACGACCACACTCGCCCCAATGCACTGAGCATATATGTTTCCGATTGAATTGTACATCAATCGCCGTAGGTCAGAAACTTTAGGAAGGCAATAACAGGGACAAAGTGTACACAGATTCTGCCTAGCAGTGGTGTGGATTGGTACCATTTAAGCATCATAAAATATGCGGAAAGAAAGAGTGTTCTCAAATCTTAAAAGTCGATGCAAAATTTTTTAAATGTTTGTGTAACTTATTATACTCGTATACTTAACCGGGTGATTATCAAATAACTTACAAAAACGATATATGGCACTACTAAGTGATGTAGAAACGATCTAAGTAAAAATAAATTTATTCAAATAAATTTCATACAAATCACTCTATCGGTCGGTACTTTTTGTATGAAAACCTTAAAATTAAAGTTAATTGAAAAATAATAATTATCGCCTACATAGACTATACAAATACAAATACAAATATTTTTTTATTTGCCATTAGGTAGGGTACAGTACATTAAGTGATATAAATGATGAGAAGTGCATTAGCCTACCTAACTACAATTGTATAGCATGCAAACAATAATAATTTAAAAATAATTCACAGTAACTTAATCAGTGCTCAGATACGCATCTGATAACTAAATCGATAGCATTTATTATTTAAATAGTATTAATTCATTTATCTATAGAAATTAAATATTATTTACTAAATTACAGGCTAAACATCAAAATCCCGTATCAACCACATCAAACTTTTACAATTCTTTATATTTCAAAAAATCATTGAGTGAGTAAAATGTCATGTCCAACAACCACCTACGCAAAGATGTTTTAAAACTATTATATGGGAGTTCCTTAATGCGATTTGGTATTTTGTTATATATAGTGCCGCACATAGCATAGCAATTGTTTTGGAATCTTCTCGTTTTTGGGACTATCTCTAGCACCAGTCTATGACGATTTCGAGTTGTTCTTTGGTATACGTCCTTCGCTTGTACGAACTTGTGAATATTCCTTTTGACAAAAACACTTACTTCTAATATGTAAAGGCATGGCAGTGGCAGTATTTGAAGCGACTTAAAGTACGACAGACAGGATACATCAGGTGCTATATTGCATATGGCTCTAATACACCGTTTTTGGGCTATGAATAGTTTTATTATGTTAGTTCCATTGCCCCAGATTAATAAACCATATCTCAGAACCGACTCTACATACGCGTAATAAGCAAGAATAGCCGTACTTACATTTGCAACCTTCGATAACTTAAATAGAGCAAAGGCAAATCCATTTACTTTGGTACAAATTTTCTCTATTTGACCCTTCCAACTTAATTTTGGATCCAAAGTTAAGCCCAAAAAAGTCGCACTATCCGCGTTCCGCAAAGTTTCTCCATTAAAATAAATGTCAATTAATTGGTTTTTAAAATTATTAAAATTCATTAAATGTGTCTTCTGTAAATTAATTCTAAGATTATTTCTGTTAAGCCACTCAGTTATTGAGGTCAATGTTTTTATGATGTCATATTTATGTTGATCGAATGTAGATTTCTCGTCAGTAGTAACTATAACTGAAAAATCATCGGCAAATAATACGCTTTTTTGTTCTGTTATATCTGGCAAGTCATTAATATACAAGATAAACAGTAACGGGCCAAGAACACTCCCTTGTGGAACACCGAACTTGTTATTTTTTTGTTCAGATTTATATGTCTGAGCCCGGCCTACGTATTGTGTTCTGATTGTGAGGTAGGATTTAAGCCAATTTAGTGCTGGACCTCTAATCCCACTACGTTCAAGTTTAATTATCAATTGATCATGAGAAACGCAGTCGAAAGCTTTCGACATATCTAGAAACACTACAGTTGCATAGTCTTTCATGTTAACACTTTTCATAACATCATTTATTAAATCAAATGCCGCATGTGTTGTCGATTTATGTTTTTGAAAGCCATGTTGGTACTTTTTTATCATTTCAAATTTACCAAAGAAGGCTGTTAATTGACTATGCATGACCTTTTCAAAAAGTTTCGATATAACTGGGAGGAGCGCTATTGGTCTGTAGTTGGAAATATCTTTTTTATCACCTTTTTTGAACAATGGCTTCACAATAGACAATTTCAGTTTTTCGGGAAATTTTCCTGTCTGTAAAGACAAGTTTACCAAAAAAGCCAACACAGGACTAAGTTCATCTTTACACATTTTTAAGACTTTGGTACATATACCGTCGTACCCTTCAGATAGAGTATTATTTAGTGACATTATGACTTTTGAAATATGTTCTTCATTTACGGGTGCTAAAAAAATACTGTTTTGTAAGTTTGTCTTCAGTGTGTTTTCTGTACTTTTATTAGATGTGTTTGTTTCATTTATAAAATAATCGTTAAATATTGTGGCAATACTCATAGGGTCTGTTATTTTCTCATTATTATTTACAATTTCATTTATGTAGTTTTTGTGATATGTCCCATTTGTTTCATTTTTTATAACCGTCCATGTTGCTTTGCAAATGTTTTTACTTGCTGATACATATTTCTGATTAGCAATCCTTTTAGAAACGTTTATGCATTTCTTAAGCAGTTTATTATAGTTCATGTACTTTGAACGACTTACATCATTTTTATCTGAGTAGTGTTTAAAGCGAAGTGATCTCTTTGTAAGACTGCTCTTTTGGAGACCCTTTGACATCCATTTAGGCTTAGCTGAAGTACTATTTTTTATTTTTATTTCCGGAAAGCAAAGGTTATAAATGAGAAGCAGAATATCATAGAATTCATTAAAAGCAGCTTTTAACTCATTTTGTTCGAACACATTACAGAAAGAAAGACTACCTATATATCCTTTAAATTTGTTAATATTTTCCAAGGAGTAACATTTTTTGTAAGTAAATACAAAGTTTGGTATTTCTTTTTTTTCTTTCAAGCTAAATTTTATAACTTGAGCCGTATCATGGTCGGATAACCACAACGTCAAAACATAGCCAGTGGCATCCCCTATATTGCTTACTATTAAGTCGAGGCATGCGCTTCCTCTTGTAGGTTCAGATATGTGCAATTTAAAATCATATTTTTTTAATAGATCCCTTAGCCTTGCTGTGTTTTCGTTTATGACAAGCATGTTGATATACCAATCTCCAGTAATAATTATTTTCTTTTTTGAAAATTTGAGTAAGCATTTGTGTAACAACATGTCAATCCTGCTAAAGAAGCAATCAATGTGTTCTTTTTTCTTAGAGGGAATTCTATAAATGCATACTACTATGATATGATTTGTGGTTAAATTTATTGCGCAACATTCAAAGTGATGTGCCGTAGACAGGTCATCGAAGCATAATAATTTCTTAAATTCGAGTCCTGTCTTTATTAAAATGCATGATCCACCTCTTTTTGTGGGTCTGCAGTAACTCGATGCTAATTTAAAGTTCTGTATGTGCACGTTTCCCTCCTCACCACGTCTAACAAAGGTTTCGGTAAAACATAACACATCGGGTATTGTTTTAGGCCTTATACTTGAAAGAGATAATTCAATCATTTCTTTCTTTGATAAGACACCGTGTATGTTTTGGTGAAGAATAGTACATGCATTTTCAGTGCTAGGCACGAAAAAATGTCTCGTTTTCGCATGGGAGAGAAGTCGGTGGTTGTTCACTACATATTTTTGATTTGAAATAGTACGGTATCGTACCCTTTTTTGGGGCGATATCATTAGAAGAAATAACTTTTTTTGTCTGATTAAATAAAATCGTTGATTTTCTAATGTTATTTCTGATAACTTCATAAGATAAATAATGTTTTTTATATTTAATATAGTCGATACATAGATTGATTTTACCACATAAATAATTTTTAAATTTAATGTCATTGAAATAAAATGTAAACATGTCAATGTGAGAGCAGAAAGCAAAATGTTTAGTCCATAGTTTTATATTATAATTTAGTGTAATTTCGTTAAAATAAGGATTGTAAAAAATGGGCAACATAATAACAGATACCTTGCTTAATTTGTCTAACAAAATACAAATATTTGAGTGCAATTTATGCATATCAGCATCATGACTACCAAAACCTAGTATTACAATGTCATTTTCTGTTAAATTCCCTTTTAAACCATTGCAATGCTTCAATATTTCGGTACTGGTGGCTTCAGGTATGATGTGAGCATAGGTTTTATACGGGTTTTGCCGTTTTTCGAGACCAGATTTCATGAGGAAAGCTGAAAGTCCTTTCAGTTGTTCATCTCCAATAATATAAATCTGGTGTCCTGTATTTTTTTTTATGGCAGCGCCCTCCATTGACGTGCTATGAATATTATTTGTGTTCGGCACTTGTCGCTCATCAATTTTTGTGTTTAGCACTGTTTCTTGATGTGACGTTTGTTGCTTTGAAATTTCCGTACAAGAGAAGTTCAGCCGTTTTTCAATAGAGGTCGCTTTCTTCTTCTTATTGTTGGTATTTTTTGGAGTTCTGCAAATGTGGGTCAGTTGATTTATTTTCAGTTCGTAATCCGCAAGTTTTTTTATCAAAGCGCAATTTTCTGTTACCAAATTAGATATCTCATTTTCGGCTATTTCAAGTTTTTCTTGTAGTTTCTGCGTTTTCTGTTTTAACTCATCAATGTCTTCCTTATAGTTAGCGTGCAAGGTAGATAAACTACGGTTCATGTCAGTCATTGGTGAAAAATTTAAAGAGGTATTTTCTGCCTCTTCATCTGATAATGAAACAAACGAGTTTTGCGTGGAAATGTTTATCTCGTACTTGTTTCGCTGTGTTACATTGTCCCTTTCTTCGTTAAAACCACGTAACGTATTGTTGACCAAGTCACGTATTGTTGACCGTGTATTTCGCTAGATGTCTGTAAAAGCCGATGTATCTTTCACTTTTGCAGGGCACAGCTGTTTAAGTGAACAGGGGTCAAAGTTCAACAGTGGGTTTTGAATGTTAAACGGTTTACTAAATACGTATCTTTGTGAATAATTAGTTCAATTCTCAGAGTTTACAATATAGTTCGTCACGAATATCACTGTTAGGTAAAATCATTTACGATTTTGTAGTAATGTTCCCATAAAACGTTCGAAATTTAGAATTTTAAGCAATATTTCAGGCACTCAGTTCACAAGCCGATAATAGTTTACTTTCTTCACTTTTCACCTTGCTAACAATGTCACACTGAGAGGTTATTTATATTTACCGAATACACTGGTTATACACTAAAATAAATCGAAATAAATAATTTTACGGTTACAAAAATACGGAGCTCAATGTTTACATGACTCGAGCGCCATCACTACACCACTACATCACTTATTAAGTATGCCGTATCGTTTTTGTAAGGTATTTGATAATCACCCGGTATATTATCTTGCCCAGGTCAGTCCGACTGACATAGACGAACTTTTGTTTAGTTGAAAATTAATGTTTGTTGGGTCTGGGTGTTAAATCAATAGCTACATGAGTAAGTGTTCAGCAGCAGGTCTAACTTTACAAACCCAAATAGGCTTTATGGTCACAGCATATAAGGTGCCGACATGTAAACAGGATGTACTGTCGTGTGCACATAAGGGAACTTCAGAGTTAGTCACAGTAGCAGCGAACAGGGTACACAGTGTAAAGAAGCTACTACCAGTAGAGCAGAAAAAGTTCTAGGACAGAGAACATTCCCTTGTAAAAGCTGACAGGTCGAACGACATGATAAAGGTTGCAGGATTTGGGTGAATGCAGGCCGCCCAAATCCGGGCACTTGTGCTACATCCATAGGTAGGCATAAGTTCGATGTGGACATCTTATGGCTTAGACTGACGATGGTGATGTGATAATCGTGACATTCATGTACTCGTATAATTACCACATTAATCAACTTTCAGTTTGAGACCACCTATGAAATAAGCTATTTTTAGTTTAGGCACAGATTACTAAAAGTTACTAACGTAACAGATAAATCACATCAATAGAAAAATGTCAAATTTCTTATTCCTATAGCTGCGTGCTGTCAGGTGTCTTTGAACCGCAAGATTCGCTACAAATGCTACGCGGCTGTTGACAATCAACTGCCAAATGGTAATTCCAGTTCCCGACAGCTTCTACCACGAGTTGCCACTTCAGATTTACGTTAACGTTCGCGTAAAACATGTATTGGGATTTGACATGACATGACATGACACTGTCAAATCCCAATACTTACATTTTTTTTACGCTAATGATAACGTATCTACATTTAAAGTGGCAACTCGTGGTAGACGTACAGGTAGGTAATATTGACGCGCAAGTTCGTGAAGTGACAGGGGCCTGGTGTAGGGTTTTCTTTCCAGCGTCAGGCTAAACCTACATTTAATACCCTCGTTAGCAATTTCACTGTTGGATTGGATTGACGCAACTATAAAATTTTAAACCCCTCAGTCATTTACATATCTAAGCCTAAGAAAATCAATAACGGTTTTCGGAGTAGGTCATAAAGCATGCCGCGGTGACCCGAGTGGCATGGCGAATGTATGGTGGGAGATTACCCATCGTGTTCGTAAGGTAAATCTGCAGGCCCGGTAACGCTTACTCAACTTTGAAGTCTTCTATGAACTATCTATGTTTAAGCAGCTAGCTTTCCGGTGAATAACTCTATTTTACTGGTAACACTAACCACGTTTGCCAAAACCACATACATAAATAAATATCTGGGAGAAGTTACACCAAGATCATCTGACCCCAAGCTAAGCAGAGCTCGTACTATGGGCGGCAGAGACTGATAAACATACTTACATATTTCTAAATACATACTACAGATATATAATAACACGCCAGGCACACAAAAAACACAAATGTTCGTCACATAAATGTTTGTCATGGGTGGGGAGATCATACCCACGACCTCCGGCGCTAAAGGCAGGATCGCTGCCATTGCGCCAACAGGCCAGTCACATAAAGCGCTGTTGATTGCCAAAACTTGCTGATATATGCATCCTGATCTCTTCTTTGCCCTCATAAAAGAAGCTTCCTCGGTGGCCAAAAGGGTGTGAGATGATAAAGGATAAAAATCACTTGGGAGATTTGATGCAATGGAGACGTTAAAGAGGCCATGTTGTACTAATAACTTAAAAACGTGACAAGTAGCATGTACTTTTAGATTTTCGGTAGGGAGTTGAGGTGGATCAACTGTTTGGTCAAGAGTAAATAACTGCTTTGATTTTATCCGGGTCTACCAAATACTAGTCTCATTCTCTACAAAGGGTAAAATGACTAATGTCTGCTAGCTCACTCTCATGAGAATAAGTGTGTCACATGTAATTATTGCAGAGTGAGTCATACTCTTCAATAATTACATGTGCGTGCTAAGGGCAGATTGTTGAAGAGATGGACGAGGTTTGCTGTCATTTCTATTCTCTGGAAAAATAGGATTGTGGAATGTCCTCCTTGAATAGAAAAAATGTTTATTTTGATTCTACAAGAGGTAACACAAATTTGTAAAACACTGTGAGTAGTGACCACGCCATGGGAAGGGTGAATTATTGACCGCAGCGGATCGGCCGGTTGTCGTATGCACCGGTTATGCAACGCTATTGATTCGTATACCTCCTTACGAATGCAGCACGTCACAATTAGGTGCCACAACACTGGCCTTGTGTTCTTTCAATTTTTACATGACTCGTCCGGAGGTTAAGCGAAACGTATATTGGCACTTCAACTACTTTTTAACTTCTGAGGCAAAATGTGGGGTGTTATTGAAAATAACATTTTATGAATCCTTGATAAACGCGAGCAAAAGTTATTCAAGCACAACAAACAAAAAATTACTTTATTTGCATTGGCATACTACGTACAAGGTGATACTAAACCATTAAAGTTGTTGACCTAGTTGGCCGTCAGTGCCACTGGTTTAATTTGTAAACATAAGACTATTTTCTATAGTAAACACCATTATAATGTCAGTCAAAATTGCAAATAAGTAACAGAAATATCATATACCTACCACCGATATATCATCATCCAGAGTAGGTCGTAAATAACCAGATGAGTTCATTAACACACGCGGACGTGACATCAGACAACATGGTCTCTCAGCACATCCAGACCCGAACTAATTTAGAAAAGTTAGTTTTCTGAATTGACTCGACCGGGCATCGGACCCGGGACACCACACCAGCAAGAACCCGTGCTACAGCGTACTACACCAATAAAAAGTTACACTTGTTTTACTGTTCAAAGTATCTCAAAACGTAGAAGCCATGACCGTATAAACTATATCCTGTCTACTCGTTCCCCGTCTTTAAGGGTAAAATAATTTTACCAAGTTAACGAAACTTCTAGGCAATAAAACTACCCTGCAAAAGTTAGACACCAAACTAAACGCCGACACAGGGGTGACCTGACCTCATTACGAAGGTACACATGTTTTTGCTCGCATATATTCCATGAATCTAAAATAGCGAAACAAGGCATTTACTTTCGCGGTCTCATGCATGACATACGGGGTGAAAAGTATTGCAAACACGCATCGTATACAATCACGACTATATCCCTAACGCGGCAATCAGAGGCAAGAGACTGTTGCCGTCATGATGAACGGAACACTCAGAAGCCCACTTTTCAACAATGGTATCAGAACCCAGCGTGGTAAGTGGTGAGCCTTTCGCCGTTGACAATGAACAGCAAGATGGTTCTGACCAGATTTGAACTCAGGACCACACGTTCCGCGATCCGAGTTGAGGTGCTGAACCCTCAACGCTCTAAGCAAGAAAGCTTATAAACCAAAAAGTCCGAAGTTGAATATTTTTATTCTTCGTCATCACATCATTATTCCCTGCTATAGACCTCAACTGCTGAACATTTGCCATTCTCATAGCTTTTGTAATCACTAAACTGTGATTTAAATCACTCTGGCAGCTACTTAATAATATGTTCAGATCGTTTCAAGTGCCATTTCATCCACCGAAGGATTCATCTGTTTTAGATACCTTTAAACCAAATAGCTGTACCGTTTAAATTTGACTTGCTCGGATTTCCCAGTTCACGAGAATCGCAACGGTTTGTAGACAAATACTGAACTGTGTGTTTTCAGGAAACGTTGTCATGTCGTATGGTACAAAGAGTGGGTTCTGTTCATTTTTCGTGTGCCTAACTTTTGAAAAAACTACGAGTAGTTATGTTTCGTTCGTTCTTTGAAATGTATAATTGTTTGTTACAGTAATTTTACTGACCCCTGGATTTACAAGGATTATTCCTGTTCCTTGTAAAATCAACGGGAGTACTAAGTGATGGTTCAAACTTTAATGTATCCCTGTACAAATTATGATGTTTCTTTTGAGATATGTCTTTATGTTTTACACACAATTCAGTACCTGCCGCAAATTAAGAACACCAAACGTTGTTCGGATCATTGAAAAAATAGCGTGTTAATGCTTTGTTGTTATCTTGTTTTTGTTTTTTCGTTGTAATAAGACTATGTACATACTGTGAACATAATTTAGGACAAATTTCGTACTATCTAAGTACTGGTGAATCTGGAGAACCCTAAATGCTAGTTGTTGCGTGTTGAGCTAAATCTAACTCTGGAGCAGAAAAATGGTTTCATGAAAGTTTGTAGATTAGAGAGTCCTATATGTATAATTTTAGCTACTGAGTTAGGGCAGTTAAAATTATCCTCGCTTATTTAATATGTATGTAGGTATACAAAGTAACTTTGTGGCTTCAACTTTCTAAGCTTTTCAATATTTTACTTTTAACATAATAATGTTGGTAATTTCAAAGAATGTTAAAAGAAGAGTCCCTAAGCTCAACGAATACTTTATTAGACTATCCTGATGGTGCAATGGCAGCAGTCCTGTCCTTAGCACCGGAGGTCGTGGGTTATTTGTGTTTGTTGTGTGTCTGGGTGCTATTATCTATTTAAGTATGTATTTAAAAATATTTTTTTAAGGATGTTTTTCAGTCTCTGACACCCATAGTACAAGCTCTGCTTAGTTTGGGGAAAGATGATCTTGGTGTGATTTGTCCAAAATTTTTTTTTTTTGATATCTGTTTTTTTTCATAGTTTGGACTAGTTATTGGTTAAATAAATAGATTTCACGTCAGGTAAAAGTGAGAGATGATGAAACCAAACTCCCATTTAGTTCCCGAATGGTCTGAAAATAATCCCCTTTGACCATGTCAAACGCAGTTATTTGAATAAAATTTAGCCGGCCATTTTGATTTTCGCCTTTTTTATTTTGTCACTATTTTGGTGCAGTTATTCGTTTTACTGACGAAGCTTGTGTTGATTATTGCCGTGATAATCACTGCCGATTTTGTTATTCGTGTAATAAGTTTATGATATCTTTATTATCCATAGAAATCCCTTTGGTCGAGTAGGTAGTTACCCATTTTTCAAAGGATTTTTTTATAAAATATAAGGTATTTACTAAGTTCCTCGATCGATAGCCTAATAAATAATTACAAGAAAATTATGTTGGTGATGATAATCAAAGCCGCAAAAACACATGAACCATTTTAAGTTCCTAAATGCCAATGTATATATTCACACCCACACAGATAATTAACATAGGTCCTTGTTTACTAGATCCATTTGTCCTGGGTGGGAGTAACTGACTACTGGTGCAGTAGAGAGTCACTTGAACCAGTCAACAATTAGGTCAGCCAAGTACCTATTAATCTACTGAGTGCCTCCAAGCAGCAATTGTGAGAAGCTAATTTTAAAAAATAATATCAACATTTAAGAATAGTAATTAACCTACTCTGTAAATACACTGCGGATTGCTTCGCCCGTAATTGATAGACTCGTTCGGATGTAAATACCTTTACGAAAAACTAAAGTTATAAGTATATGTATAACACTGCACACACACACTTATTTACTAAACTAAATTGCACAAATGAAGTACAAACGGCGAACTTAATGCCATAAGGCATTCTCTACCAGTCAACCTTTGGGTCATGCAGGGAATCTTCGAACAACCCGGTTCAAAGATTCTCTGCGAAAATCAAATATCTCAGAATGGTAAATAAATTTAAATCGGTAATTTAAATTAACACAGTTACTACAATGGTTACTACATCAACAACTGAGTATGCCATATCGTTTTGTAAGTCTTTTAATAATAACTCGTTACTTTGGAGCAATAGGTAGAAATTGTTGTGAAGTGAATTGATTGATGCGATATTGTTGCAGAATAGTTGTCACTTTTTTTTCTCTGCAATCAAATGTTTTATTCTTGGAACCACAGCCCACACCAACAAGTAAAGCTTCCAGAGTGTGGTATTTCCTTCAGTTGCTAGACCATATCGAATTTTGCATTAAAAATGAATACAGTGGCGCGGGAACGCACCGCCTGTTCCACTTATATGAAGAAGAACCCAATTACCGGGTATACTCTGGTATATCTAATTATTCTAATTACCTACTCTTAGTTTTCAAACCAACAATCACAGTGGCCTGTTTACTTCACAGTTAGCTAACTAGCAGTTTTAATGTAGACCTAATATTTAGCTACTTAAGTCCTCTGGATTATTTATAACCAAACTAATGCAGAATTGAGTTTTATTCGCCACAGTGGCCAAGTGGCTAGGGTCTGGGGGGCCTACTCCCGTACAAATTTACGAAGATTTGTAAAACTTTGAAAGGGTAAATTAGGCCACAAAATATTATGAATAGGTTCCATGTATAATATATATAGTTACTTTAAATATGGTTACTAAAGTACCAAAAAATCAATACCAATTTCTAACTGGAAGTATGTTTATTGAGACTAAAAATTCACGTTCCTACGTGTCCGACAACGGGAGTGGGCCGCCTGGTTCTAAAATCTCGGGCTTATGATCGCTAGTCTTAATCTGAATTTGGCGAGCGTGGTGATACAGCTAGCAGAGATTGTACGGGTAGTTGTAAACTTAATATTGACTGTGGCTAAACTGAAAATGAGCTGTGTTCATTTTAAATAAACCACCACACCACTATTGGATATTATGAAAATAACTATCTTTTGTCCGTGACGTTATAAGTTTCTTTCAATAGCATTACCTTTTTAATTTAAACGTCCAGTAAACGTCCGTGCCTAAATAGTTGGGGCTGTGACTTAAAGCATTCAAATAGTGGCACACTGGCTGAATAATTATTAAGTTAACTGATATGAAAAAAATGCCAACTGGATATTACTGATAAAGCAAGTATGAACGAAATTTGTGCATAACAAGTTGTGGTGTTTTAGTTTCTAACTCATATTAAGTAGATAGTGTACTGCGATAGTGAATTCCGATCAGATTTTATTTTAATTACGGTGCTTTTTTATATACCAAATACTTTTCCAATGTATAATCAATGACCAAAACTCAGAAATGCAAATTTATAGCAAAGCTGAGTGCCTATTCTTACAATAGATTTATTTAAAGTCCTCTTCCTAATAGGTTATATCGCAATTTCTACTGTAAACTTACCTCAGACGGGGAAGTTGTCATCCCGCGCTTCACGTAAAAAGTTTTCCATGGCGGGAGACGCGTGCACCCCTACGCCTGGCGACCGACTGGCCCGCGTCGGGGAAGTCCGGCCTTTTATACCGGCTGGTGAATCACGGCTCGGGACTGGGAATGCCATTCTTGGCGGCGGACCATGCGTTCGCTTTGCGCCAATTATGTAAGCGCTCGAATATTCTCCCCGCATAGGCTACGTGTGTGCATAATTGAAGAAACCAGTTGTGCTTTAATTGATAGCACTTTTAGGCTTAAATCCAATTTCAAGAACATTAGTTCAGGTAATCGGAGGCCCTAAAGTTACACCTCATGAGAAAAATTAGCACTTACCCTTGGAACCTACTTAAACTTTATTATTTACCTAATCAATATATCTTTAAGTTGCCAGCCATGATAGCTTGAGATGTGGGTTCGATTTTCGTTAGATAAGTGACCATTCAGCATATCAGAGGCTAAGTAGAAAAAAGCCAAAGGTACGTTACATTCCCAAGAGACCCAGGGCTTTGATCCCCTGGGAATGAATTTGCGGTACAGTTTAGACTGCTACAGCCCACAGGAAAATTAAATCACTTTTTTATTGTATTATTAATAAATACCTTGCTTAGTACATCCTACACGACATCCCTAGAATTAATATGGTAAGAAACTAAATGTAAACTTTTCACGCAATTAAAAAATTTGGGTCTCGGGTCCTCCACTGGCGCGTTCAAGTTGTTACCGAAGCTGAACGAAATCTCGTAGTCGCGCTCGTAGCACGTAGCGTCGCTGCAATCGTAGCACACACAGATAGGTCAATGAAATGGAATCCTCTATTCTATCTATTTACCCACAGAAATGAAGATACCAAGGTAGAGTCTAATTTGATATGACGCGCCCCACAACTTTTTTATTTGATTTAGATGTGCCGAGTGTACTTTTGCGACCGAACGCCGAATGTTCCTAAGTTCGAGTCCAACCGACCAATTACAGTGGCATGATAATACGTTTTGCATCAATATTATTTAATTTTTAAAATTTATATTCGTGCGTGAATACAGTAGATGGGTGCGTCATTTTAGACAGGCTCTAATAAAGTTATAACGAACTAAAATATTCTCCTACGGAGTTATTTTGAATGACATAATCGCCACGATTGTTAATGGCTTAAAAATGACTAACTAATCAGCTTAGCTCGCTTACCTTTTAGCCACTGAGGTCTTCGTTCGAAAATAATAATATACTTGAACCTAAATTGAATTCATGAACTGTTTTTTCTTAATTGTAGTCACGAATTATCATCATTTATTATTGAAGAATTGAAAAACTAGCAGCTATTGTCAAACAAAGTGTTTTATTATGCATATTACTAGCTTACCGCCCACGGCTTCGCTTGCGTGAACTATTTAATACATAAAAGAAGGCTAAAATGTATTAGCCTATTTATGTGTTATTCTGATGTTCAAGTAGTATTATTGTAAAGTTTTATTTAAATTAGTCTATTAGTTTTCACGTGAAAGAGTAACAAACATACATACAAACGTTCACATTAACGAGTATAATATTAGCAAGAAAGAAATAATGTTTTAGCTTTGCCAATGATATTCATGTATATTTAACAATGTGTACTTAACCCCATATATGATGAACTCTGTACCTATTGATAGCGTTCTTGTGTAACTTGAAAAACATTGGGGGTTGTTTTTGTGCCGTTCTACATTGACGATCCAAAATAAGGAGTCTCTAACATGACTGGCGGTATTTTCTAAAAGAAAATGGAATATTTTTCTTTTTGCAGACAACAACATTCTAACATAGCAATATTAATATTATCGTTTACTCAAATCTCTTTGTTACACACCCAATGGTAAGAAATAACCATAAACTACTACTCAAAGCAAAAAAACTCTCAGACAGTGTGGATAAAACGTGGTCACCACAGACGAAGTCAAGCTTTCCCATGATTAGAACCTTCATGGCCCTATAACAATCACTTCGATGATAGGTATCTAATACTTGAACCCCTGGTGGGCAAAATTGTTTCTTAAATTGGACCTTCACAAGCTCATTGTTGGCTTGCAAGCTTTAACAGAACCATCCTTTTATCAGCTGCACCCAGGGTTAGCTAGCCAACCCTATGTGCTATTCTTAAATTCAATGATCAACAGAAGACCTTGAATGGTATATACCTACGCATTTTTCAGGAGGATAAATTCTTTCTTGAAAGCTCGTTTATAGTCAACGTTTTTTTTCTAGTTACTTTCTTATTAGTAATGAAAAAAGACTTCTTTACTACTGCCTTATTTTTAAAAAAATCAGTTGCTAAATGTACTTTAATACATTAAGAACGGAAGAAAGAATGTTTAGTATTTGTGCCTGACTGTCCATGCATGTGTTGGGCGAACTTCACCGTGCCTTTTTTTATAAAAATGTCTCATTGTCACCAGTCCTAGTAAATACATCACGTAGGCTCCGGCGCGGCGGGCGGCGTCAATCAATTGTTGGCAGCGCCCCAGCCGCGGGACACTCGCCGCCTTCGTTTCATAGTCCGGTCAAATTAGACCAAAAAATAGGAGTCAAAGTAATAATTCGCACCCAGCTCAAAATTTCTTAGGATTTTTCAAAACACTATCATAAATGAAATCTAAAAAGTTCTCACCGATAAGGCACCTGAAAAAAAAAATCTGCAAAAAGGTTAGTTTTATCATAAAATCAGTTTTAACAAAAAATGTAGATCAGATAATTATCTATATAAATGATCATAGTAAATTGTTACACAAGGTGAGGAAGTTACCTTTTCAATGCACGAGATGGTTTTGCGCGCGAGCGTAGCGAGAGCGCTAATAGTTCGAGGGCATTGAAAAGGTCTTTCTTCCGAGGTAAGCACTCTGCTTTTCATTATACGCTATACGCTCGCGCGCCAAACCATCTCGTGCATTGAAAAGGTAACTTTTTCACCTTGTGTAACAATCTACTATTTTACTTTCTACATTTTTTGACGACACGATTGGCTTAGTGCGCTGTAGCACAGTTTCTCGCCTCGATTTCCGTAGTGTCCCGGGTTCGATTCCCGGTCGGGTCAATTCAGGAAACGATCTTTTCTGAATTGATTTGGGTCTGGGTGTGCTGGGAGACACCCCTGGCTTATTTCCTTGTGTGGTAACTCGTAACACAGGGATATTAACGTTGTCTGGCGCACACTGTTTCAGAGATATTATAACGATTCAAAAAGTTGGAAGAGTTGTAATCGTCATATGCACACCTTTGGGGTAGTACTCAGTGCGTTTTTTTAAGGTGGTGTCCTCGGTAGGCCTATTTCACGGATCTGTAGTGATTCTGTTTATTTGAATAATAAAAGATATTGGCAAGGGTTGAAAATTTTAAAAGCGGTGTAAATTTAAAAAATAGGGAAATTACTAGTCTTATTCATAATTCTCTAATACTTCTGCTTCACCTTCTTCTGTCTTCTTATGTCTCCGTCGTTTGTATCAAACAAATCTTCAACTGTTGGTAATTCAACATTCGAGTGCGACCGGCCTTGACAATTTGTACGAGAACAAAACAGTTTTATAACATTTAATAAGTAAGTGTAAGTCATAATATGTATTTATTATAAACATATTTGGACGATTACAACTCTTAAACTTTTTTAAACCTTATGAAACAGTGGCTCTTAGGTTTTTTTTTATTTTTTTTAAAGATACTTAACTGTCTACAATCTACTATTTTTGTCAAAACTAATCTATGATAAAACTTACCGTTTTGCTGAAAATCGGGAAAAAACAATTTTTGTGACCTTTGACCCAGAATATAGATTCATATATATTTTTTCCAGGTGTCGAATTGATAAGGACTTTTTAGATTTCATTCATGATAGTGTTTTGAACAAATTTGAGCTGGGTGTTATTGTAACCTCGGATGTCGAAATTGACCGGATTATCATTGCTCCTGCTCGCTGCTTTCGGTTAAGGGATATAGAAAAATAGGAGGCTTTTCTGTTTAATTATGTTTTTTAAAGGTTTTAGTTCAGGCACCTATTGCTCGGATGTAGAAGTAAAATTCATTTGTACTATCTATACCTACATTGTTGTTCTATTTCCTAATTGATGTTCTATTCATTGTTTTCTATACATATCATAAAAGATGTTTTATGATATGTACAGATCTATCGAAACAATAAAAAAAAATATCAATTAAAAATTATAATGGATAATATTGGCCAAGCAAGAAAATATTTACTTTCTAATTTTTTTGTTCTGGAATCGCGTAAAAACTACTGGGTCTACATCACCCCCAAATTGGAATAATTGAATCGTAATAAAAAAAAATGTGTCCGTATTGAGTACTTATTCTGTACATTCGCGTTAGTTGAAATATTATAACGTAACCGCTTCTATTACCGCCAGTTTAAGCTGACTTCGGAATAACTTTAGAAAATTAGATTATACTAGATCGTTTTACAAGAAAAGACGCTTTAATTTATTTATAATTATGATGAAGTATTCTTTGAATTTATGTGCTTACATTCAGTATTCAATCACACAATAAGTATTGAAAAAAAATATGCTAAAAAAGCAGTTGATTGTCAGTTCAAAAGTCCTAATTCGATTCTCGCTCAGAGGCTCGGGAACCGGTTCTTTTTTTCAAGTGAAATTTTCTTCACTATTAGAATTCCACTATCATCAAAAGAGCAAAGGCAGCGTGCCTCTGGAAATCCGATTATAAATAAATAATCAAGCAGAAATAGTTGAGTAATAATTCCACTATTTCTACTTGATTATCCGGTACCCGGTGTCCTAGCGAGGGGGTCGTTAATTAACTATATTTGAGTGTTAATTTTTATTTCATTTTAATTTTGATATTAATTATAGTTTTTAATTTTGATATATTGATATTGGTCTAATTTTTCTTCTGATTAGGATTTTGATTTTAATTATGTGTATTTTGATTTTAATTGAGAACAATTAGACACTGTCTGTTTAATTAAAATTTTATCACTTTTTTTTGATTTTTTAAAGTTACATAATAAATAAATAAATAAATATAAATATGCGCCAGACAACACACCTCTTGTAATGGTCTCGAAGTAGGGATTATTAAATCCCTGTGTTACGAAGTACCACACAAGGAAATAAGCTAGGGGCGTCTCCCAGCACACCCAGACCCGAGTCAATTCAGAAAAGATCGTTTCCTGAATTGACCCGACCGGGAATCGAACCCGGGACACTACGGAAATCGAGGCGAGAAACCGTGCTACAGCACACTACGCCAATCGTGCCGTCAAATAATAGTTATGGTAACTCATGATTTGTTTGATAGCATGTCATAAATGAACCACATTCAAAATTTCATTGTTTACAATGTTAGTTATATACAAAATCTATACTTAAAACTCTGCGCAAGTGGCGAAATAGCTATAAGGCGGGAATAGAATTACGTATGAAGATTATGAATTCTATTAGCGACCAAAAAAAGATACAGTAACCAGCTAAGATATCGACTTCAATGGAAACGTTTTCAGTTAATTGTCATTGCTATTAGGTTTTATTTTATATCAAATAAACTCAAACTCAGATAACTTAATTCAAATAGACTGTATCAGTACTTTCAAATTGTCAAATTTACAGCAAAATATACTAAATAATAGACATAAATACCATAATAATATGAATATATAAAAACACAGTATACAGACATAATGCGATTCTACTACCACGTCGGAGTTGTTTCTTGCTGAGAAGAGCCGGCGAGAAACTCAGCAGTTACTCTTTTAAACTCGTTTTCAACCAACTTCAAAAAAAGGAGGAGGTTCTCAATTCGACTGTATGTTTTTTTTTTGTGTATGTTACCTCATAACTTTCGACTGGGTGAACCGATTTCGATCATTATTTTTTTATTTGAAAGCTGGTGCTTCCCGAATGGTCCCATTTAATTTGGTCTAGTTCTGACAGTGGCATCCATGAGAAAACCATATAAGTCTTAAATCTAGATAGACAAAATGCGCGACAAATGGACGACAAATGGACGAATAACTCAATATAGGAGACTCATACCAACTTCAAAAAAAACTGTTCCAAAACAAAGCACTAAAAAGTAAAGAAATAATTGCGTATTCTTCTAAAACTTATACGATAATATAATGTAGGTACAATTATTGTTATTGTTGGAGTCGGTGTCAGCCAATGTAGGTTTGAAACTACCTACATACATACGTAAACGTGATATATGTAAGAAATAGGTATATTGCTAGGTATATTGTAGTGTTTCCTTGGCTGACACCGACTACAACAATAACAATAATTGTACCTACATTATATTATCGTATAAGTTTTTGAAGAATACGCAATTATTTCTTTACTTTTAAGTGCTTTGTTTTGGAATAGTTTTTTTTGAAGTTGTTTTTTTTTGGGTTTACAAAAGGCGTTAGTTAAGTACAAGCAGTGTGTCATTTTGATACAAATAAACCTAAAAGAATATAATTCAAAGCGAAAAAAACAACCATACAATATTATAAAACAAAAGGTCATTAGGTACTAAATTCGAATAAAGGTCAATTTGAATGTAAAAGGTTTTCAAGAAACCCATCGCCATACATTATAAGAAATATTCGTTACAGTTTTATGCTAAACCTAGTAGAATAAACGTATGGCCTATATATTGTTATGATTCAATCAAGGAAACAAAATGAGGTTAAATGCGTAATTTAAAAAATAAATATTAAAATACATCACGTTCAGTCTGTCGCGACTAGGAACAAAAAACTAAAATGTATGGAGTTCACGTGGCAAATAATGGCGGACGCTATCTGTTTCACTCCCTCCACTCCCTGTCTCTTTCTAGCCAGATGATTTACATTATCTATGGCTAGCTGTCAAAACTTCCGTTGTAAGTTTTGTTGAATTTTGTCTTTTCATGGCTTTCGATTTGTGGTTTAATAGCGTTAATTACTGTAATTTATCAAATACTTGGTTTTGTGAGTGTGTTGTAAGTGAATTGCATAAAAATGCCACCGAAAAAAAGGTTTATAACTTGTGAAATTTGTGGAGATAAAGTTGGGCGCATAAATCTCGAAAAAAGGAAGTTTATACCGCAATTTCCCTTGGATGAAGCATTGTATTAGATATAATCAGACGAAAATAAGCTAGGGATTAACCAGGTAAGTTTTTTTTATATTCTTGGTACAAAGAGTTCGATGTTTTATTTCTGAAACAAAGTTTCAGAATCTGCCTTAGCAGAAAGAATAAAAAAAGTGTTTATGATATCTCCAGTATTTTTAGACTTCTAATAATATTATTCTTCAAGGGTTTGAAGTCATTTGGGACTTAAAAAATTTCATCAGAAATATCAAAATCGTTTAAATCCAATATTTTGTGTTTCATATCGTAGTTAAAAATAAAACGTTTTTATACTTTAGATTTCTTGTCTCCGACTTATAATTTTCTGGATATTTGCAACCAAAAACACCGCGCTAAACACTTACAATAATTTCACGCTAAAATTATCAAAATCATTTTGTCGCCAATATTTGTTTCTAAAACCATAAAAAGGCTAACAATAAACACTTTCAATACTGATGACTTTTTTTCTCTGACTTAAGATTCTCGAGATAATCACAATCAAAAGTTTACTTTCCTGAGTTTAGCGGCTAAAACTGGTTTACCTTTGAAAATTCTTATATTGAAGATGATGATTAAATTTACTCCACGCTCTATCTGTTGGTGGCAACAAATACTATAACGGGTCATGGAGACCATAGATTTTAACTTTAAAAATGTATTAATCTTTTTCTTAAATTATCGGTTGAATTTTACAGATGCCGGCAGTGGGTTAAGTTTGTGGAAAAAGAAGATTTGATACAGGTTTCCATAGAAAAACTGCATTCATTAAAATATGTATGCGGAAACTACTTCGTGAGGAAAGCTTTTAACAAGAAAAATAATCGCCTTAAAAAGTTTGTGGTGCCATCAAAAGACTTGAAGTATGATCCCCTTCCTGATGAAATTTGTTGGAATTTCCTTGCCACATTTATTCCGACATCAAAATTACAACGGAACTGGTCTCGGAAGTCATAGGTGACAATGAAGCGACAATGTCCCATGCCGAAGCAATTGCTGGACCAAGTGACCTACGTAGGTATCTTTTTTGAAAAACTTTGAAACAGCAATGCTATACAATATTTTGCTCATAATTTGCTCATAATTTCCTTATTTCATTATTTTACAGAAGTCAGGACAACAGCTAACTTCTCAAGAGTTAAGTGGCAATGAAGCAGGATCCAAAGTTGCATATGAAGTCGAAGTGACTGCTGGACCTGCGTTGCCAGGTAATGTTTTTATTAATATTTCTTCATTCATCCCGCTTGAGTCCCTAGGATAAGATTGAACTTTTCTAGTTTCTATCTTTGTGTAGAAAATATGCATTGTTAAATGCTAAAAATAAAAATTCACTTGTTTTACATTGTTTGCTAATGAGTTAATTAAGTACCTAGCCTAAGCTACCTACAATCAAATGCTTCGGTCTGTAGGAGTAGAATTTCCATTAACTTCACTCTTGGGTCAGTAAACAATTCGGCAGGCCAATTACATTACAGGTCTGTAAAACCTTGTCACATTTTAAAATGTTGCTTTAATTTTTCTTGTTTGATTCATTACAGAATTGTATACATCTGCTGAACAGCTGTTGCCGCAAGGGTTAGACGGAAAGACGATTAAGAAGAAATTATTTCATGAAAGAAAAAAGTCATACAGCTTAGGTAAATCCAGTGTATTACATTTTACCACGCGCTTACAACCTTCTTTGAACGGGAATAGGTATTATCTATCTCATTTATATTTATAGAACCATCTACATCTGGGCAGAGGCACTTAATGGACCATGATTACCATACAAAAAAGGAAATAATCATTCAATCGCCTAAGAAAAAAAGGATATGTGGCTCTGGTGAATAAATATTGCAATATTTTTTGGGTTCACCAGTCTGAAACATACCCGACATGTTACCACTTTACGGCTGCGCTTAAGTCAAACATTTTGATAAAATTAAGCACACCAATAGATAGAGGAGCTAATTGCGAAGAAGGCGATAATGAAGCAATTATAGACTTCGACGATTTCCTTCAGCAGGTAAGGAATACAGAAACGACCCAAATCCCTACAGATCTTTTACCTGCAGCTGCTGAAGCTCCTGCTCTGCACCTTTTTGAAGACTATGAATTTCCAGTCTTAAACATACCTGATGATGATGCGGAATATTTACAAATGGAATGCAGTTTATTTGAAACTCTTGAAAAACAGCCTACTGTATATGTCGCAGGATATATGGCTTCTGTGGTATTAAAAAAAATACATTGGAAGTGTGGCAGTTGCCACAAACAAGTTCAGTTTGAAAACAGAAGTATGCGAAACGTCAATGTATTCCTACATAAAACTTCGAGAGTGGTGGCAAGACCAGCGAAGCCTACATACCCCACACTAAGTTTGTGTAAATTCGTTGACAGAGCTACAGAATACTTTGAGGCACAAATAAAACAACTGTTGCACAAAAAATTTCCTATCAAAATTGATGATTTGATGTGGGTGTGTAACGATCACAGAGGTCAACTGATGCTAATTTTACTAGTTCGACTATGCCATCTACTTATACGCAATGAATGTCATCGTATAAATCTCTCGTTGGCAATGGCTGAGGAATCAGTGGCTGATATAAATAAAAAATCACAGCATCAGGGCATTGCAAAATAAATAATCTAATAGGTTGTGGCCTATATGACAGAATCCAGCCTATTATTTTTTTAGTGCATTGGTAAGACTTAAATTTTGTTGGTACTTTGTTTGTTTAACGTTTTTAGCCGTTTAATGTAAAATTTAATGTTTTTAGATATGTTATTGGAAGAATCGCCAGAAGCCCGTAACAAGGACTTCAGAAAACTAAGGGAGAAGCATAAAAGAAAAATTGGGAGGATTGAAACAAGTGCTGATATTTTTCATGGTCTCTTAATAAGCTAATATCCGTTGTGTAATGACGCTGTTCAGTTGCTTCAAATGAATGCCATTAGTGAAGAAATAGAAGCAGAAGAAAGTATTGATTTAGAGTCAAAAAATATTTCGGAACCATTGTTTAATGTATTTAATCAGGTCAAAAAATACCTTTTCAGGCCTACAATTCTATCCTAGTGACACAACTATCTAACAAAGCTTAAAAAAAAACAAAAGAGAGCTAGCTTTGATTCCAAAATTTGCAATATTAGTTTATTTTGTTTTTAATTTTATTTTGTTTATTAAATAAGTTTATTTTTTGACGACACGATTGGCGTAGTGCGCTGTAGCGCGGTTTCTCGTTTAGATTTCCGTATTCGATTCGATTCCCGTTCGGTCTATCCAGGAAACGATCTTTTCTGAATTGACTCGGGTCTGACAGACCCTAGCTTATTTCCTTGTGTGGTACCTCGTAACACAGGGATATTAATCCCTACTTCGAGACCATTACAAGAGGTGTGTTGGTTGTCTGGCGCATATTTTTATTTATCTTTATTATTCTGACTGGTTCCAAAAAAAAAAATGTCATCAATAATGTACCACATTTAAAGCAAAATAAACATATTCTATTCTATTCAAGGCAGGCCAATGTCTGCTTATTTTCGATTTGGAACCACTGCAGCTGTTTGAGGCTGTGAGGTAACGTTACAACAACTATTACAACGCTTGCTCCTACCCTGCGAAATAATAAATAAAATACTTTTTGAAGGAAATGTTTTTTATTTTGTATCAGTCCACATTTGAGTCCAAATTTGTGTTAGTATCATTAAACAACATTGGACTCTTTGTAAATTTGAATTCGATGTACATTATAAAAGTGAATGAGCCTCTATTACAAGCACGATAATTTTGTCGATATCGATAAAAGGTATATACGGGGTGGCACAGCACTATTTGGTCTGTTAGGTTGGTACTCTTGTTTTTGGCTTGTCATTTTTCTCTTATGTTGGTAGTGGAATGCCATGTAAACTGATTCCATTGGCTAAAAATTTTAGTATGGGAGTCCCGTCTCTTACTATATATTCTCTTTGATCACGTTATTAAACATTTAATAACGCTATGGATCGTTGTTAGGAACGACTTATGAAAATTGTTTCTACCGCCCAAATTCAAAATTGTATTTAAACCACATAAAAACAAGGAAAAGGCAATTTTGAGGTCGCATTAAAGAAACTAGTGTACAAATTATTATTGTTATGCAAAAAAATATTGGTATAGCAATTTTAAATGTGTTAAAATCGCTAGGTCATAACAAGGTGTACCTTCGACACTATAAAACGTGCTTCAGTTGCCCATCCCACTTACTATCAAATAACTCCGTTCACTGGTTACGAACACAAACTTTACTCTATTTGATGATCAACGTACATACCTAGATAATTTTAAGTTAACGTGTTCTCTGAAATAAAAAAAATATGGGGTCGGTAATGGGAACACTTAGGTACGTTAACGGACATAGAGGTTGCAGGGGAGCATGACGTTAATACCGGATGATTATCAAAGGACTTACAAAAACCACATAGCATAACTCAGTAAGTGATGTAGAAGCATATAAAGCCGGGTACTCATTAGCAAGCCGTAACCGTAACCGTTGCATGTGCTGTTACCAAAAAACATAGTGTGTACGTGGTTTACAAACCTGCTGCGAGTGACTCGCAGCGAGCCGACGATTATAGGGTACTCATTGCTGTAACCGTAACGTTGCACGTAACCATAACCGTTACTGTTATCAAAAACATAGTCTTAACGTGGTTCGCGAGCCTGCAACGAGCGCTACACGTGCCACTCACAATGACCCGACGATTGTCCGTTTTTGCCGCGAATCAAAGGGAGCTCGGCAGCTCGCAGTGCAATGCATGTAAACTTTACGTACATACTAGAACTTACTGAAATGAGTACGCTCTGTGAAAGCCTTCGGGCGACGTCCTGAGTTTAAGTTGTAACACGCGTACCTCTACACACTAGGACCTTGTAAAGCCGGGTACTCATTAGCGAGCCGTAACCGTAATCGTTGCATGTACTGTTACCAAAAAACAAAGTGTGTACGTAGTTTGCAAACCTGCTGCTAGCCGACGATAGCAAGGTACTCATTGCCGTAACGTTGCACGTAACCGTAACCGTTACTGTAATCATAGTGTGTACGTGGTTCGCGAGATTGTAACGAGCAAGGTCATCATAAAAATCAGTCGAACAGTCATTTCATGTATAAGTACCTGAAAAATAAAACCAATTGAAAATGAATTCTTAAACAGGATGGAAAGTAATGAACTAACTCCAAGCGGACAGAAAACTAAAACAACTATACACACGAGTCTAGGCTAGGTAAAAAAACTTAAAATCTAATAAATTGAGACAATTTACACGTATCTAATTACTAAGACAAATGCAAATTGTTCACTACGTGTTCAAAAGTGTGTGTTACCAATTTCTTGACTAACGTCATCTGTTTACTGAAAAATATTTGTTAAGTTAGGGATATGAATTGTTAAATTTAAAACATTTGAGAACACAATATTACACATATAATAATCTTAAGAAGAATCCTACGTTTTCTATCGTTAATCATATTATGATTCATTTGTACGAGGTAATCTGCGGAGATAATCTATCAAAGGCTCTATACGGCCTACGCCGGGGGCGCGTGGGTGCAATAATCTAGGAGTAAACATACGCGATGTATGTGGGATGCCCGCACATGCCAAAGAAATCTTTACATCTACCACGAGTTGCCACTTTAAATTTACATTATCGTACGCGTAAAAAATGTATTGGGATTTGACATTGTAATGTCGTGTCATGTCAAATCAATATACAAAATTTCACGCGAACGATAATGTAAATTTAAAGTGGCACTTCGTGGTAGACGGACTGGACTCAATTTATAATACTATTTATTTATTAATACAACAGTGAAACAGAAACAGTGTTTAGGTCAGTGTCTTTCTCTATTCCAGAGCAAGCGACTACGACTAAGCGTTACGATCCTAGACGTAGCCTGTTAGAATGATCGTTGTTATTTTCTTGGATTGAACACTTTAGATTTCTAATTGTCCCATAGGTACTAAGACACAAAATAAAGACTTTACAGAAGGACCGCTCTCCCCTTTTTCTATCAACTTGCCTGATCGCCTAGGGTTGCTACTCGCTACTTTCGCCATATAAGCGCGATTTGACAGAAACCGCCAAAAATAAAATACATCAAGTGAAAAATACCTACCTACCTAGTAGGCTGTAGATAACACCATGAGCCACCGCTTCGGCAGTCACCTGTCGGCGCGGTGCGGATGCAGCAGCCGCGCTAGCCAATAAAAGAATATACCAAATACTGGTGTTTTACCAATGCATGATAAGATAAGTTACGGAAAAAGTAAAAGCCCATTTGTACTGGATTTGAATGTGTTACGAAATATAATGGTTTACCTACCTATATACTTATAATACTCGTACATAGTACTACTAATTTGCAAACGTTATCTGAGTTTTACTTACCTTTCAACATCATTTGGTAACTTAAAAAACGTATAATCATAATTTCGTGTGGTGTTCATACAGCCAAATACACTGCAACAGAAATATCTGCGCAAAACCATTTTTGACCATTGAACTATAATGTAAGTATCTGACGACGTCCAAATAATATCTCAATGTTTTTGACAGTGCGACTGACCGCGACACTGAAACTCACTGACTTCGCCCGTAAACTCACGCCTCTGTGTGCGTGTGTCAAAAATGGTGTGTTGTTCTAAGCGAGCTATCTGTCAGAGCGCCGCGCATGTCTAATTTGTGACTAAGGCCACTTTCTCACTGTATCATTGCGTTTTCGTTTCGGTACCGCTTCTGCACCGAATCTGGACACATTTTCTGCTGAAAAACATTTCCTGACATGCGCTGGATGTTTTCGGTACGGAATTATGCTGAATATGTGCTTGTGATAGGTGTGAGTGAGGCGCGCGGCGGAGCTGGCGGGGGTGAGACGGGGGAGGCCGGCCGCTCTGTGCAGATTCTATTCAGAGGCGCGCGTAGGCATTCGATTGCGCTCGGTAAACAATCTGTACATATTAGATTAGATTAGATTATTTATTTCTTATTACAAAAATTCACATCAAATCTCATTTGTTTATGGTCAATTAATGGATTTTCACAATAAGATCGTCAAAAAATAATAAAATAGAATAAAATGAAAACAAAATAAGAAATAAAATAACGCAAAAAAACAAATTAAATACAAAAAGTCACAAAATAAAAAATAAAAATATAAAATGTCAAGGCTCAAAATCACAAAATAGAATATTAAAATTTATATAAAAATAGATGTCGTCAATATTAAGTCAAGAGAAGAATAAACAATGTCAAGTAAAAGGTTCACGAATTATAAATAAACAATTTACAAATAATATAAAAAGTCCAAACGCTACAGTGAAATCCTTTTTCAAGAATTCCACTGTAGAATAAAACGGATTATTCAATAAAAGGCTCCTTAGCTGGCGTCCAAATGCTTCGTCCGATGGTTCGCTTTTAAGTTTTGTGGGCAGTTTTTCATAATATGTCCGACCAATGACTCGCGGGTTTTTCTCTGAAAGTGCCATGCGTCGATGAACCGAATTCAGACGGCCTGCAAGGTGACTCCGTTTTTTCTTACTCATTGACAAAAAACTGCCAAGGTTTTTTCTAACGAACATGATTACATCGAACAGATAGATCGAGTAGTGAGTCATAATGCGATGCGTCACGAATAAGTCCCTGCATGAGACCCTAGGCCCCACCCCGAGCATTGTACGCAATGCTCGCTTCTGCAGTATCAACACTCTGTTGGAATCAGTTGAATTACCCCAAAGAAGAGTACCATATGACATCAGAGAGTGGAAGTGGGCAAAATAAACCTGTCGTAGTGCATCAGGAGAAACCAGAGGTCGCAATTTTCGCAACGCAAAGACTGCACCACTCAATCTATCGCACAGTTTGTCTACATGGCACTTCCAGTTGAGATTTGAATCAATCGTAAATCCGAGGAACTTACTCTCACAACATAATGGCATCGGGCCGTTTATTATGCAATCGGGAAAGTTGACGCTCCTGCCTGAGAATACCATTATATTCGATTTAGTGACATTCAATAGTAACCCGTTTGCCGAGAACCAATCCTGTAACTGCCCACACGCTTCATGGATTTTTTCACTGAGTTGTTGATACGTCCGCGCACCGACCACCACCGTCGTATCGTCAGCGAACAAGACAGACAAGCCTGCCGTTATAGACGACGGGAGGTCATTTACAAACAAAAGAAATAGGGTATTCCCAAGCGACGATCCTTGTGGAATTCCCAGACTAACGTAACCTGTCTCCGACTTAATGTTTTTGCCATTTGCGGATAGCTTTACTATCTGCCTACGGTTGGACAAAAAGGATGTAAGCAGTTCGAATGCAGAGCCCCTGATTCCATAGTTTCTTAACTTATTTAGCAATAGGTCATGACTAATGACGTCAAATGCCTTAGACAGGTCACATAGTATTCCCGCCATTTTTAAACGGTCATCAAGACCAGTTACTACACAGTCAAAAATTTTGTGCCGCTGCGGTGGTTGACATATTTTTTCTATACGCAAATTGGCTGTCTGTCATTAGGCCGTTTGTCTCAAGGTGACTCATTAGTCGCGATGACAAGATGGACTCAACCATTTTGGAGATGGTCGGCACTATAGTTATTGGCCGGTAATTGTTCACGTCACACTGGTCACCCTTTCCCTTGAATACGGGACACACTCGAGCGCTTTTTAGTACGTCTGGATACATTCCAACTTCGAATATTTGATTTACTAATATTACAAGAACGTGCGCGATAACCGGCCAAATAATTAAAATAATATCAAGTGAAATGTCGTAAACATCCACTACCGTTCGCGCCTTATACATTTTTTTGATCTCCCTGTGAAGGCAATCGTATGTAATTGCGGGCAGATTTAATGCAGGGACTTCCGAACCACATAGATGCTTTTGTAGGTATTTGGAGGATGTTGACTTGTCGCTCTGCAATACATATTTTGACGCGACATTTATAAAATGCGAATTCAAAATGTTAGGCACTTCATGGTCAGGTATCACTTCATTTGTTGCTTGATTTGTGAGTCGGATGGTATGCGACTTCAATTTAGTACCTATTTCCTCATTTACAATCCTCCAAATCTCCCTAGACGGGTTTCTACTATCAGCCAACCTGTTTTCAATGTGCGACCGACGAGCTCGCAGTGTTTCGGACTTTATTAAATTTTGGTAATCAGCGATGCAATCACTCAGTATGCGTTCATCTGGGTATTGTCGTCTCATTTCATGGAGGTCGTCATGTTTTCGAACATACTCTGATAGTCTCTCGGTTACCCACGGAACTGGTTTTTTATTATTTAACTGGTTTTTTTTTATTTGGTGCAGAGGCGGCACCGAAACGTAAACGCACCGACCCGGTGAGGAATTGGCTTCGCATACTACCCGCGGACGGTACAATCAGCAGCAAAAGTCACTTAACTCTGTATTCGCAACGTCTCTCTAACTTGACGACACGATTGGCTTAGTGCACTGTAGCACGACTAGCACGGTTTCTCGCCTCGATTTCCGTAGTGTACCGGGTTCGATTCCCGGTCGGGTCAATTCAGGAAACGATCTTTTCTGAATTGACTCGCGTCTGGGTGTGCTGGGAGACGCCCCTGGCTCATTTCCTTGTGTGGGACCTCGTAACAAAGGGATAATAATATCTACTTCGAGACCATTACACCTCTTGTAATGGTCTCGAAGTAGATATTATTATTATTAAAAAATAGTGTGTTGTCAGGCGTATATTTATTTATTTATTTAAAAAAAACTTTTATCCTTGTTGGAGTTTTCGTGGCAATTATCAGGGCACTTGCTGCTATGACCAAGTAGGTACTATAATAGTGTTCAGCCACTATTGTTGCTGATCGTAAGTCCTTTGTGTTACGAGTAAGCTGTGGGTGCATTTACCTTCTTCTTGTCAGTGTTACCGCGCTCTTTTTTTTTTTTTTACTTATGCTCGAATATGGCTTGCTCAGTTGCTTGGTATAATTACTGAATCATACCCACAAATCCTTACCCGACCTTCACTATAGAGAAAATCTTCCAATTTTACATACCAAGCATGATGCATTAATCTATCTGAGTCGTAACGAAAGAATCGAATAATATGTAAAGATTGTTAAAGTAACAATCTTTTTCACCCTAACGTTTATAAACAAGCACAAATAAGGTACTTGATACAAATAAGGCCTACGTTCTTATACGGCCTATGCTGATGCATAGGCCGTATAAGAACGTAGTAATATTTATCTGTGTTTTCTGATGAAAACACAGATAAATAAATCCAACCGGGAAAATACTTCAAGGATACGTACCCACACGCCCTATAACCTGGTCGAGTTCAAGAGCGTCCCGCTCCGGGATCCCTGTGCCGTTTGGCACGCGTCCTTTAAAGGTGGTGGGTGATTTCGTGCTCCCTTAGGGTGCACACCCACGTCAGACTTTTTGTCGGACCGATAATCGGGCCGATTTTGTATTTCATATTATTTCTGACCTACTTTTTGTCGGACGTGTGCGTTGCTCCACTGCTATCAGTACGTTCTATTTTTCTCCTACAAAAAATCGGTCACCGATTTTCGGACGTGGGCGAGCAGCCTTATAAAAATCGGGCGATTTCGTAGTAAGTTTTCGTTTCAAATTACGCTGTTTTAAATAAAGCTTTTCTTAGTAATAGTTTATAAATATGTATTATTTGCTATTAAATACCTTAATTTGTACTACTGGCTATAGATGCATTATTTGTAATTTTTTAAAGACAGCACCTTTTTTCAGCACGGTAGGCCATATTAGTGATCGTAGGCTTTAATGAGAATCCCCCAACTAACTTATATTGGTAACTAGTTACTTACTTTCATGTTATGTTATTTCCCTATTCATAAAAAATCCTTAAATTAAAGTTACTTATAGTCTATTTTACGTAGCATTTCACTTACCTACATTATTCGTTATCGTAGGTAGTTTGTATTTATTTAATAAAATATACGAACTGGGCTACTTTAGCGTTTATGTTTTCCTTTTCAAAAACTCATGCCAACCCCTGATCACGGATAAATTAAAACTCGACCACGAAGACAAGCCTTAAACTACATGGGTCAAAGGGTGACAAAAGACTTATTTATTAAGAATGTTACTAACAGCACAGAAAAGAAAAAGAAAACAGTGTCGAAAAGAATTACAAAACCTGAAAAAAAGTAACAAAAAACAAAACCAATTGAAAACTAAAATACTACTACTAATGAAGAAAACAAAAAAGATTTTAATTCTAAAGGAAAGGAGAATGAAAGCTGGGGCACTGTCATGATGAGCGAGAGTTATTCCTACGCAATCTTCATGATACCACCCAAAGACTGCTTCAGGTGGTATCATGAAGATTGCGTAGGAATAACCAAAGATGATACAGAAAGCATTTTATGCCCCGATTGTAACGAAAATTGAGATCTTATTTAGTTTATAAGAAAAGAAGACTAAATTTAAGTTCCTAAACTGATTATTTTTAACTTTTTTGTGAAGGCCTTATTCGAACATAGTGTTTTAATAAGGCTGACCTACAAAAAAATAATAAAGTTTGTTTTTGATCATTTTTTTGAAAAAATATGTAAACAATCGTTACTTTATTATTATGAATATTAAATTTTATTGATAATTTATGTGTAATTCCTAATAAGTGGAATTTAGGTTTGGCTAAAAATTTACAATATATTTTTGTATAATTTGTTTGTAAAACTTTTGCTAACGCAAAGAAATGGACGTGTTTAATGTTATGAGACGGCATTTTGTTTCGTATAACCTCAATTTAAAGCCTAGAGGCCTTTGAATCATATAGGCCTTAATACGTGTAGGCGATTTATTAAAGCCAAAATAGGTGGTTTCGAAATTTGATTATTTGGGTTAGAGTTAGTTCAAAATTGTGTTATTTTTTATTAGATTGCCCAAATTAAAGAATGAAAGAAGTTGATTAACCTTGTTTTTATTTCTTAACCTTAATATTCATTGAAATATAAGCATTGAAAATTAGGTAGGCCTTATTTGTATCAAGTACCTTAATTGCATCCTAGTTCATAAGCTGCTGTCTGTACCGACATATGTTTTGAAAGCATGTGCCAAAATAAATATTAACAGTATTCACCTTTTAATGTTATGTTATGTTCACTTATTAGTCTTTCTTGAAGCGTCATTCTGTTTACCAGGTATACTAGTACGTACCTGAGCATCAAAAATTTAACTCACTAATGCTCACTTGTTTTCTGTATATAAGCTAGGTCACGTGAAGTTCGTAATATCAGTGTAGAAAAGATTCACTTTAGATCCGCATGTGGCGCAGAAGTAATAACATAGCATATAATAAGTAATAGTAATAATAATACTGGCCTTTTTTATGCATGGCAGGCAGCCAACCGCAGGGTAAACGAAATAATAGAACATCCCAAATGAAGATTTTTATTTTATATTTTCTGACATTGGCAGATTATTAATAAATGTTTACATGCCTAATCTCCCGCTAAAAAATATTAACATATCACTTTATTTCTAATTACATTACCGTAAATGTTCATGTTTGACCATAACATCGGACATATGACTTATTCAAGATAAAAGTATTTGCAATAGAGATACAAAATACATACGTACTTCGTAAATAGGAATAAACTATATTTGTTTTAATAGTTCAATAGAATGATTCTTATATTAACATATTGCTATATGAGTTATAAGTGTAGACTTTTTATAAACACGATTACAAGTCAGTGTTAATACTGATAACTTTCATCTACAAGTACATCGAAATATGTCTAGTACATATAAATATAATAGATATTACTGTATTCTCAGATATTGTAAGTACGTTTCAAAGAAAATCTTAAGTAACTTCACGTTTCAGAAAAAAAGTTGTTTACATTTTACAAGTGGCTTTGAAGGTTCTAAATAGGTGAAATAAATTCCTCCGACACTTTTTTTTCACTCGATATTTTATTTTTGCCTTTGAAATACCTTACCCAAAAGATAATATCCTAAATTCTCAAATCTTAAAAGTATAAATATCTGGGACAAATAAATAAATATCTGGGACAATTCACACCAAGATCATCTGACCCCAAACTAAGCAGAGCTTGTAATATGGGCGTCAGAGACTGATAAACATACTTAAATATTTCTAAATACATACTTAAATAGATAGATACGTATCTGGGATTTGAGTAAATTTGATGAAGTCTTTTTGGGTATACGAGTAACTGCTTAACACAGACACTTCACTAGAATGACTAGAGTTCACATTGTGATAAATATTCGGTTTTTGAATAAGATAATTGTTAAGACTTTAACAACACGATAACAAGTTATTGGTGTAAAAAGGAAAAAACTTATATTTGTTTGAATGGTTCAATAGAATGATTCTTTTATTAACATATTGCTATACCAGTTATAAAGTATAGACTTTTTATAAACATGATTACAAGTCAGTGTATAGTAATACTGATTTTTTTCATCTACAAGTACATCGAAATATGTCTAGTATATATAAAAATAATAGATATTACTGTATTTTTAGATAATGATCCGACTACAGCTCTAACAATTGATAGGTAAGATTCGATAATTTGAATGTGAAATAAAATTCTGAAGAAAAGAAAGATTTGGATGTTTTAAAGCAAATATTGCTATTAGTTTTAATTGATATTATAAATTAACCTTTCTACCTTAATACAGTAACAATCAGGACTACAAACAAAAATAATATTGTGAATTAAGATGAAAACAATTAAAAATATATATATTTAAAGTGGAGTTTTTCTCTAAATACCCTCTAAGCCTCTAACAAGTAAGGGTGCGTTCCGAGACAGACCAAAATCGATTTCAGCACCCATAACCCCGTTCCGATTCGCCGTTATCGCGCTAACAGTGACTGGTAGTACATAAGGCGGTCTTATGCTTAACGTCCGCCATCTTGCGATTACGACGCCCATGGTCGCGAGCATAATTACTGTTGGCGGTCTGTCAAAATGACAGGTGATCAGTGTGTAAGCGTTTGGTTAGTTTAGTTGTTTGTTTTTAAAGTGGATTCAAGAAACACAACTACATACAAATAACAATGCTGCGTTCGCAAGGTTATCTTCTTTCTGATCTGCGAGGTTAGCTAGGTAGCTGTCGAACAGTGGTCAATCAAACAAACATTTTCGTGTTCCGAATCACAAATGTCATCATCGCGCTAACTGTTTCGGAACGCTATGTAACGATGACAGTGCTGAAATCGATTTTGGTCTGTATCGGAACGCACCATAAGTAATACAATTAGATAATGTAGATACTGACGTATGATATAGCCTATTCAAAAGTAACAAGTTAATACTATCTTTGGCTTTGCGCAGTGTGTGCGTCAGAACCGACAAAGAGTCAACTCGCAACAGGTTTATTTGTTTTCTTTAAAAAGAGACTGTTAATGCAGTCTATGCACTCGTGCAATGTGAGAGGCATTTTATTCTTGCCGCCGACCTAGTCGCTAGGAAAAACTTTTTACCGGTTCGAATGACGTTATAGCGCACCTCCAACCAGCTGACCACACCACATCACCACAAAGAGATTTTTTGCATGTAGATAAATTAGGATTTTTTGCTACAAAAAACATTTATTTATGTAACTTGAACGATGTTTCACAGATATTTAACTGATATTAACGAATACGGTTTCGACGATTTTGATATACACATGATTTAGCACATCATGCTTTCAATATTCAAGTAGGTATGTGTTGTATTTGCATATTTTGTGCAGATGCAACATTTTGAATGACTTACCATATTTTTGTGCCACTCACCTTACTTATAATAATACATCATCTATATTTCCCATAAGTGCTCGATAAAAAATGAACTATAAATTGGTTAAATAAACTATAAATAGATAGTTAATGTCTCACAGTAGAAACTTTGTTGATAAACATTACCTAACATTACGAAACATTGTAGATAAATTCAACAAGAATATAGAATGTTACTACACATCTAAATACGTATAATATATATTTTCAATACCACATTGTTTTAACCCTTTCTAGTTTATAGCTCTACTATTTGGTTAGTTGTACATTTCGGACCTTATAAATCTATTTATCTGGCCGTCTTGCTATTGTATGCCCCATTCATCCGAGAAGCAATATGAAGCAGAGTGGAAATGTCGTTTCCTAAATACAGCTTACATACGCATCTCAGTGCGATTCTATTCTATGGCTTGTGTTGATACCCGTTAAGATAAAAGTAAGGAGCACTCAGGCGACATATTCCAAAGTCGTCAAAGTCGGAATACATATTGTTACAGCTCCACTCCAACCAAAGTGGGATGGACCTGCTTTACAAAAATTTGTATTATTTGTTCTTTAAATCGCTCATCCAAATGCTTCAAAACTGGTTCAAATCAAAATCGTTGCTCGTAAGGCATCGTCGCATTTTCCACCGCCGACTCCTTAGAATGCTCACTGTCAGCCCCAGTGTGAATGTGGACACGGATTGCACTTTTCGTTAGCGCCCTGCTGATAATACGCTGTGCCGTACAATGGGCTAATGGTGTGAATAGAGGAGTAAGCTTGTATGCGTTCACACTGGATTCGTAGCCTAATTTAAACGTATCAACAGGTCAGGGTGAACGAGAAGTTGATTTCAAAAGGAAACGTGATAAAATGTGTATAGGTGGTTGGCTTTGTGACCGAGACAGGAGACAATACCTTGTCACTATGGCTTTGTGTGAGCGCCAGTTCGCACACGCTACCCAGATGCAAAACCTGTGCCAGCAGGGACCTTGAGGCTGTGTCCCCATTAGGCTCACAGTGAGCGGCTAACTGTTTGCCTGCCTCTAGTTCGCCTCCCTATAGAAATTTAACGGAGTGCTCATACAGCGCGTACAGTACGCATTTTGGCGTTTCCCTTGCCGACCCATTCAATGAGCAGCTGAGTCGCAGCGAACGATGCTTGCGCAGCTCGCGGTACTCTACAGTTCGCCGCTCTCTCGAAATTGAGTTAGCGACAGATACGCTGCTCAGATTAGTTAGCGGACAGTCAGCCGCTCATTTTGAGCCTAAGGGTACACGGCTTAACACGCGCTCACAGTCGACGGCGGACAATACATTTGGTGAGGACGAGGCCTGCTTGTATATCCTCCTCCCTACGGCAGCTCGAGCGCCATGACAGCCAGCGAGTCGTGCGGCGGCAGCACGTTGAACACCAGCTCACCGCCCGCGTCGCGGTACTCGTTGTAGGGCACCGAGCGCAGGGCGCGTAGCCCCAGGGAGACGCAGATGCGCTGCGAGTACGCGCCGGTCGCGTCCACCTTGAACAGCTGGGAACATTTACGGTTAAATCGGTATAGAAGGAATCCACTGGCTGATTTTCTTTGCTCGGTTTGTTTGAAACCAAATGATGAAGTTTGTAGAGACCTAAATGTAAAGTCATCGACGAATTCTAGCAGACACGTAGTAACATAGCGGTAGAATCAGATTGCAAACATAACTATTTTATTCTCAAACAGTGAAACCTTAACAGAACTTCACAACGGCCATGCATGTTTTGTACAGTCCATAAAACAAAACAAAAATGACCTAATTATTCTTGAAAAGCCTTTTTTACGATGTCCGACATAGAGGGGTGCATAAATTAATAATAAATCATCCGTTCCATATACATGTTCGGAAGGTAGGTACCCAAAAGTGACAGATGTATGGAAATGCGGCTAGGGATCTACTTCGATGCAACATTCACGAAGATTCGAATAAGTTTTGAATTTAAAAAAAAAGTTTGATGTTTATAGGGTTGTACAGAGGCGTTCACATCAACCTTTACAAAATCATTGCAAAATGGGCCTTATGTCAGCAATATAAGGTGCCCCGATGTAAAGCTTGATGTGAACGTCTCTGTACAATATGATATGATGTTTGCTCAAAATACCAAAAAAATCAAGATACATTTCAACTTCATGTTTGTGTTTTTTAAGCTTGATAATGTACGATTCGATTTACATTCAGTGAAACGATAATAGGCCTCTTTTTTTTTACTTCTCATGCTTTGTGCTTACAAGGTGGCATAAAATAACCGAAGTAGGCGGGAACTGATGTTCACTTTAATATAGTGAAAATTATAATTCAGTCTTAAAACGAGCAAAATCAAAAAGGCCAAAGCCTATATTAAGAAAAAATTACTGACCAGACCCATAGTGCAGTAGATAAATTAGATTGCAGGACTCACAATACGAGTGCGTTAGCAATAAACGGTTCGAGTACCTACTCTATATACTTCTATCGTTTATCATTTTAGAATATAATTGTATTTACGTGAATGGCTCTACTAGATTATAGACTGGTAAATGCTCACCTTGAAACAATGATCTCTGGCTATCTCTATGCTTCTTTTCATGAGCTCTTTAGCCAAGCCTCTGCCCCTGGCTTCGTCGGCCACGGAGATAATCCTGCACTCCAAGATGCGCTCCACGTTGAAGGTTGAGAACAGCTGCATGTCCTGGTTCACGGTGTACAGGATCGTGAAGATTTTGTTGAATTTCTCATCGGAGGATTCCTGGATTTTGGCAAGGGACTCTTCGATGTCGCCGGGTCATAAAACACCGTTAAGAGCCACCCCTAGTACCTGGAATAAATAATAAAATATATTTAATTTTGCTAATGAACCCACTTTTAGCAGGTTAGGAAGTCTCCAATTTGTAAGTATGTACTTAGATAATTTTCACAAGAAATGACACTGAAAGTAGATATAAACGCAAACATATTAACAATCAATAACAATATCCTCTAGACTAAATGATGACAGGTGGTAGATGATAGTACTTTCTCTCTCGATGGTGGATCATGGTTTGTGGGCGCTTATCCACAAACTATGGATTCACCTTCTATTATGCTCTGCGTGACCGGCTAGCTGCACACGCGAGGACCTTATGAGTGCCAGCAAGAATAACGTGCAAGTTGCGGGTTACTGGTCACACAGGGTGTAATTTTGCCACTCGATACGATAAGAAGAAGAAGAAGCAGAAAATGGTGTCAAACAGCTGACTGAAAAAGTACATGCTGTATTTTAGAAGCGCCTTATTTTTCTCAGTGTTATAGCAGCAGGTAGTAAACTAACCTTGTCGCCGTCAATAGCCGCGATGGACAGCCCGTCGGCCATGGTCGCGGTGCAGAGCCGCTCGAGCGCTGCGTGTGCCTGGCCGCGCTCGCACAGCCCCACCGCCTTGTTCAGCGGCTCGTCCGCGAAGAAGCTCTCTCGAAGGTGCTGCAGCACGGCGCCGGTCATCTCTGGCGTTATCGTCACGTAGATCGCCATACTGAAAAAAAACAGATCGGTTTACGGTAACAGATAAAAAAAATGCAGGTCTGAGCCAAAACGGTGTTTTCACATTTGCCAAAACCTGGACTTTCACCTCTCTCTACCATGAGTTGGCCCCACGTGAACTGCTATAGTTACTGCAGGAAATTAAGGCATTTTAGTTACATTACTATTCACCAAGGGCGCTATACGGATATTTCATAAAAAAACGTCAACACTGGCTAGTGACTGTCATGTTAGAGATGTTGTCTGTTTAACCTAAGAGACGTCTTATTGAATGGGACGTACCTACTACGCAAGAAGGCTAGAGACTAAGGAGAGATAACTCCCTGGAAAGGGTTGGACTAAATCCGTATCCCACAGTGACGCATGCGCATTACGCTTCTTTGCCGCGATCCTCGCGAAGTGTCAAAATTGGTCAACACAACCTCGAAAAACAACAACTGTCGCACGTGACACCGTTCAAAACAAAACCATGTGACCATGAAATGACAAATAGCTGCCGCTGCACATGCGCAATACAGCGTTTTGCCCGGCACAGAGTATACGACTTTCGGCCCTCGAAAGCTTACCCCCACTTCGGGAGTTATCTCTCCTTAGTTTCTAGCCTTCTTGCTACTACGCATAGTGACGAAATACGTAAAGTGACGAGCTGTCAACGGAACCTAATAAACTCATAGTAGTAAACCCGCTTGAAGTTGAATTTCGAGACTTCATACTTGTAAAATGGCTTAAAACTCTTCATAATAGTTGTTCACTCTTGACAGAGTGTTCGTGGTCATACAATATTACTCGATTCTTGTGCCATCGCTGATTTCACGATTCTTCGCCATGCAGCTCGATGTTTGGCGAAGTGGGAGCAATCGTTAATGCCGGAGTGCGTCACCGACTTGACAAGGTGTATTCACCGTGTCGGGGAGCGCCCGCGAAATCTTTTGCCTTCGACTTCCCCTTGAACTACAAGTCGCTTCATGGAGTCCTAGTTACGGGTTATGTTATGTGCCCAAAGAACTTAACCCATTCAGTGCCGTTCCCGCCCATCGGCGGGCGAAACCTTTTAACTGACACGCCAAGCCCGCCCATGGGCGGTTGGATTTCTAAATCCAATATTTAAGCCAAAAACCTTCTGAAAAAAGGGAGATTTTGTGGAATGCTTCGTTGTACTAAAATTTATTCATAACCAAAACGGCCTGCAGATATAAGCGCTTTTGAGAAAAGTCGATTCCGACCTTTCATGCCGAGCCCGCCCTTGGGCGGGCAAAGCGCTTTTTCAGGTTTCACAAACCTTTAGTAAAATTTTGATAAGAGAACTATTAATAATCGGTTTCATAGAAAAATAAAAAATCCCAACCAATCATTCTGTAAAAACATGTGTATTCTTCTCTCATTTGTAATATTTCTTCCCAAGAAGTAGTGAGACCTACCAAAAAAAATATTAGGTAGACGCTTACAAATAGGCTGTTACATATTACTGTCAAAATCTGTTATAAGCAGGGTGCAAGTTGTTCGGAATTCCCCTTATGATGTTAGATACTGAATTTTTCGATAGAAATTGTAGAGTTAAAATTAGCCTTTCGGACCATATAGTTGAATTCTCATAAAGTTGAATTCTTAAAATGTTGAATTTCTCATAATGTTGATTTTTTTAAGTTTCGCAAAATGGTGAATTCCCGTGAAGTTGAATTCCCAAAACGTTTAATTTCCCTGAATGTTGTTTTTTTTTAGTTTCGCGAAATGTTGAATTCTCATGAAGTAGAATTCACATAGGGCCTTATCAGACTTGTGATTTGCGAGCGAGTTTTGTATGAAGGCGATTACGCAGCGAGTTCGCCGCGACATATATTTGTATGGAAACTCGCAAGTGTGATAATGATAACCCTCATATTACTTTCATATTTTTGCTAAATGTTGAATGTGTGCGGGTCCGATAACTATTTCTCAGATTATTAATTTTCATTTTTATGCTGTTAGAACCTTTTTCGTGGAATATAAATACTCTTTTCTGTTACACACGTAAATCACTTTAGATAACAAATTAACAATAACTGTCAATGTTAGTCAATGTCATTTCAGAATAATTTAATCGTTGGATTAATATTTGTTTTAAAGGGATCCCTTTAAAACAATTTATTTTACTACAAATAAAAAGAAAACAAAACTTCTTGTAGTAAGAGGTAACTACACGCTGACCAAAGACGGGAAAACAAACCAGAACGGTACAACTCGATGGAAGTGCACTAATCGGGACGATTGTTCAGCAACGGTTACGTTAACTAATGATGATAGTAAGATAAAAAGGGAAACAAAACATACATGTATCCCAGACAAGAATAAAATAAAAGTTACGCAGCTGATCAACGACATACGGCGGCAAGTATGTATAAATTTATGCCCTATCGAGCAAATTTATGAAGGAATGGTGCAACAGTTCAAAGAAAGCAACCTTGTTTTTCCTATTACCGAAATCCCATCATTTATTTCATTAAAAAGTACTTTATATAGAACACGGAAAAACTATTTGAGCACAAATTCGCTTGTTTATAAAAGAATCCAAGATGTAAAAATTCTAAAGAACGTTGATGAGAATTTCAAGGTCTTTGAAGATGGAAATGAAGAAAAAAATATTATCATTTGCTCCCAAGCCGCCATATTGGCAATGAAATCGTCAACATTATGTAGTTACAGTGGTGATGGTACTTTCAAAACTTGTCCACGCCCCTTTCAACAACTTTTTGTTATTCATCTTGACATTTTTTCTAACCATGAGACAGTAAACGTTTTCCCGGTTATATATGCATTTCTCCCAAACAAGACCGAAAAAACTTACAAGAGGTTATTCAACTTAATAAAAGAGAATTTGCCTGTGATAATGAAGACTTATAAATGTGACTACGAGGTAGCTCAAATCAATGGTGTCAAATCGATATTCCCAGATGTTGATTTATCTGGTTGTTATCAACATTTCAATAAAGCCGTCTGGAAAAAGGCTAAGGAATTGAAGATAAGTAAGAGTAAAGGCATGTGACGATAGAACTGCAAGAAGCATTGTTAGGATGTGCTCTAATTTTGTCTTGCTGGAAGCACGCCCAAGCCCACTTTCATGCCACAAGCTTGGAATGATATGAAAAAGGGTGCCCCAGGTTCACCAAAAATGAAATTATTTTTAAAATACTTTCAAAATCAATTGTTTAAAAAAGATCATAATATGATTAGTTGTGCGGGAGATACTCATCGGACCACTAACACGTGTGAAGGGTACCATCGACGAATTAATGGGAGATTACCTAAAAATCCAAATTTTTACCTAGTGTTCTATACACTTTTAAAAGAATTGAATCATTATGGCAATAAAATCGTAAAGTATATGTCTTTTGTGCCATTTAAAAAGAATAGACGAACAAGAGATATCTTGTTCGACAAAAAATATTTGTCGTTATTAAAGTTACTTGAGAGGAAAACAATAACTCCATTAGTTTTCCTCAACAAAATCACTTTTTCCAGGTTGAAACTTGGGTTTTAAATGTTAGAGAAATGTGTAAGAGTAATGAAGTATTTAAGAGTAAACTTATTTTATTTTAAGCGGTCCAAAAGAGTGAGGATCTTGTGATTTAATTATTATCTAACTTGTTGTCAATATATGATTGAATTATTTATATGTCTTTTAATCCGCCGGTAGATAGTTTTTTTTAAACTTTTCATCGCCATTGACTTGATACGAAGTCCGCACATTTCGTGCCCCACACGCCAACGACTTCATATCTACGCAACTGTCACCCGCACCATGCTACAGCGCACATACTGTAGTCAGTTTACTGCAAAGACTACTATCGAATACTGGGTCTACTGACGTGCGTTGCCATGAGGTTTTTTTCGAAGTTTTTTTAGGAAATTTTGCATTTGACGTCTATGACAGTTGGCGTGTGGGGCAAAACTTTTTGCTTGTATATCATCTCAATGATATCAACTTTTTGCAAATTCTACCTGCTGTAAATTCAACATTTTGGGAGTTCAACTTGTTGCAAATTCAACTTTCTACAAATCCAACATTTTATAATTCAACATGCTGCAATTTCAACATTATGAGATTCAACATTCTGGGAAATCCAACATTTTGCAAACTCAACATTTTAGGAATTCAACTTTCTGTTCCTAAAGGAAAATTAGGACCTATGTTTTGGTCAATATTGTTTCAAATGATGTCTTGTTTAATGATTCTGATTGCAGTTGTGGAAAAATACTGAGGAACATAATTAGTTAAACAACTTTCTAGTACGTCTCTTGCAACCCCTCTCGCGCCACTATTGTTTGCATTGTGTGCCATTGTTTGAACACCCGTGTGTTCCGCCGACACTCAACGGGTAAAACCGTATACTTCCGACATAGAGTTTATTTTTGCCTAAAACGTCCCGGATGCGGTATTGTACAAAGTGCCGGCCAGCCGGGCCTCTATACAAAGGGCGGCTTCTTTTATGCGTCCGTGCTATTTCAAGCCAAATGAACCTTATCTTCAAGGACATACGGAACTTTGTCGGCACTTTTAGGACTAGATAAAATATAACAATAGGATGCGCCGGCGCAACTCGTTCTATGCGTTTTTCTTTAAACATCGCTTCACTTCTGTTTTGATAATATTAGTAATCAGATGTGTGTTCAGTTCCTGTTTGCTCTTCCCGACGATATTCGCTTATGTACCTGGACTCTGATATAATCTTGCATTTGTGGTGACTGTGGCCTGTAAACCTGGATTTCGTGATCAGCACTTGTGACGTTACCTATTGAACTGTGTATCTGGACTCCCGTGATTTCATTTCTGATGACTGGCCTATATTCCTGGACTCCGAGATATTTTGAGTTGCTGTAGCTTATCGGTAAGTTTTTAATCTTTATCTTTACATAGTTGATATTAAAGAAATATTTATGTGATGACGACCGACTTGGTGTAATGGTTAAGAAGTTGGCTACTACACCAGAGGTCGCGGGTTCGATCCCCGCACAGTACAAACATTTGTGTGCATGAACATGTCTGTTTGTACTGGTCTGGGTGTCTCCTATGTATAATAAGTATGTATTTACAAAAGAAAATGTATTTAAGTATGTTTATCCGTTGTCTAGTATCCCATAACACAAGCTTTAATTAGCTTACTTTGGGGCTAAATGGCGCTGTGTGGAATATCCAGGGATATTTATTTATTTTATTTTATTTATATCGTAAAAAAAATGTGTGCGCTTACATTAAAAACGCTGTGGTTACATTTTATGAGATAGATCAAAACAGTGATGTGTCTATAGTCAACGGGAACAGTTGTCCTATAGGTCTAGGTTCCTATAGGCAATATGTCTGTATATTTGGGCTATCGAATGGTAATAGAACTGGAATTTGTTCCGTATTATTTTCAGAATAAATAATGGTTGAAACGAAACCTCCAGCCAGCGGGCTTCTTTTTTATTACGAAGTTGATCACGCTGAAATGTAGTTCTATAATTAGGGCTATGTTATGTTAACACATAAAAGCCAAAACAGACATGGGTTTCATTCATGAAATACAGAAAAAACACGTTAAGAAAAATATCTCTATTCAGCGGGAAACTTTTTATTTAAGTCAAAAACAAAATTCAAAAGCATATACAGTGAAACCTGGTTAAGTGGGAACTGGATAAGTGAGAAACCCCTATTATTGAGAGTTGCAATGAATTCCCGGTTCTTTTTCATTAAATTACCTCTGTAAATGGGACTTTTTGAACCTGGTTAAATGAGATTTGAATTCTAAGACTCTTTCGATGTTTACCTCTATAATGGAGACTCTGTAGCTCAATTACCTGTATAAGTGAGACTAATTAATCAGGTTGTAACACGTTTTGACATGTTTGTTTACATACATTTCGCGTTGTCTTTCGCGCTTGCTTTGTTTGTTAGTACTATCTCAGGTTTTGACCTAAAAACAAAGGAATAAAAGTGTATAAAATGTCCGAACGTAAATACATTTCGAAATGTCAAATATTGATAATTCTAATATGTTTGATCAAATTTATTCTATCGAGAAACAGGTTTCAGCAACTAGCAATCAAGTACAAACAAACATAACCGATTACTTTAAGTCATAATCTTTACGACTCGACCTCTGTAAGCGGGGGCCTCTGTAATTGAGATAACTATAATTTTAAACCTGCTTAATTGGAAAACTGGATTATTGGAAACCCTCAAAAATTGGTACATAGTCTTGATCCCTTGAGATCCCAATTAACCAGGTTTCACTGTAATTCATTAGTGCTAATCATATTAATGATAAAAATAACATTAAATAATTATTTAAAGGTAGGTAGGTAATTATGTAGTTCTTTAAGACATACAATATTAGGGAAAAATCAAACCTTTTCGTAATAATGAAAGGGACATGATCACGAATAGTTTACAAAAACATAACGAAGAATAAAAGTTAGAACTTTAAGTATTTTCTACGTCTTTAACGATTACAGTTTGTCCGAAAAGAGAATCTTGTAGGATTGTTGGCCGTAGAACGTGGGTGGGTCGCTAGCTGCAGTGCTAATTTACCTTTTTGCTACGCGCCGCTGCGCCCGCCGCCGTTTAACTGACTATATATAAAGTTGTAGTCTGCTGTAATACAAAAGCAAGTTTGAAAAGTGTAAGCAAAGGTTCACTAATGAACTATTTGCTTTTGAATTTTGTTTTTGACTTAAATAAAAAGTTTCCCGCTGAATAGAGATATTTTTCTTAACGTGTTTTTCTGTATTTCATCAATGAAACCCATGTCTGTTTTGGCTTTTATTTGTTCACATAGCATAGCCCTAATTGTAGAACTACATTTCAGCGTGACTAACTTCGTAATTAAAAAAAAACCCGCTGGCTGGTGGTTTCGTTTCAACCATCATTTATTCTGAAAATAATACGGAACAAATTCCAATTCTATTACCATTCGATAGCCCAAATATACATACATATTACCTATAGGAACTTAGACCTATAGGACAACTGTTCCCGTTGACTATAGACACATAAAACAGTGGTACCGAAGGTCTTACTTTTACTTCGACATATGGTAATAATTTAAAAAAAAAAACCACATTTACCCTGACATTTAATAATAATAATTTCCAACACCACATCAATTATTTATTCATTGACTGGCCTGTTGGCGCGGTGGCAGCGATCCTGCCTCTAGCGCCGGAGGTCGTGAGTTCGATCCCCACCCATGACAAACATTTTAAGTATGTTTATCAGTCTCTGACGCCCAGACTCAGAGGCTCTGCCTAGTTTGGGGTCAGATGATCTTGGTGTAAATTGTCCCAGATGTTCATTTATTTATTTTATTTTTATTATCTATCTCCAATTAAGTATCATTAATAACTTGTGTTATGGATAAGGGCTAGAAAAACATATAATTTTACATTTATATTTTATTACTATGTAAACGTCCATGACTCGTGGATAGATGTTAGAGTTCATCACAAAAATATGAGACGAAAATCACATACACCCCTCTGATCCAAAATTAAGTTTCCTAAGCACTTGTGTTACGTAAATCAGGTGCGGCGAAAGTAACACAAACACCCAGATCCCAGACAAATTTATGTTTCATCAACACAAATTTGTCCCGGTGCGGGAATCGAACCGGCGACCCTTGATTCTCAGTTGGCGCTCTTTACCCGCGGTCGGCACAAATATGTTTTAGTAATTTTTTTATAAGTAGTCATTTACCAATAATCAAAATTCGCAAAAATAGTTCGAAAATATTATCAATGAGCACATTTTTTTTTCGTTTTTATGAGGCTTAGAAATAAATCGATTATATAGAAAAATAGTAAATTATGTATTTAACTTGTAGATTTAACTCAAATAATAAGTACCGTTTACGTGCTCGACGCAAGCACAACAGTACGCAAAACACGTTCTATTGTCACGAGTGCAGCGAGAATTTGCGTTGACTATATCAAAGTAATTCTTTCATCGATGTTATAGTATTTAAGAAGTATTTCGTTTGTATGTAAAATAAAATGAGCCATCATGCCTATTATTATTGTCCAAACTTATTGGATAACATTTCCATTATATTTCAGGATAACTATGGATCCTCAGCCATCTACCTCTCAGTCAACTGCCCCTCAGCCATCTACCTCTCAGTCAGCTGCCCCTCAGCCATCTACCTCTCAGTCAGCTGACCCTCAGCCATCTACCTCTCAGTCTGCTGCCATTCACGACGAAATTTATGATACCTTGGCTACCTGGGAATCTGCGTACTTCGCTAATGAGGAAGTTGTACATAATGAGGGCTTATCATACGACCAACTTTATGGAATATTGGCGGATAATGTCGATGATATGCCTGAGAATGACAGCCAGGGCATCGAAATAGAAGCACATGATTTATCTCAAGACCCTTTATGCGATGACGAAACTGAGGACAACGTAACCACCCATAAATGGCGTTATGGAAATGCGCAGAACAGCAATAATTTGGAATTTACGGCGACTACTGGACTGAAAGTCGACATGAGGGATAAAGAGCCCTTAGATTTTTTTTGGTTGATTTTATGTCCTTCAATTTTAAATTTAATTATGACATGCACCAACAAGTATGGCGAGGAATTAAAAAATACGGCTTCTGCTACGCACAGTAGAATAAAAGAGTGGCGGCCAATAGATATGGAAATATTAAAAACTTTTATTGGATTGGTCATTCATATGGGGACTATTCAATATAACAGAATATCTGACTACTGGAAAACGCATTATTTATTTCAAAATAATATCTTCAAAAAATATATGTCTAGAAACAAGTTTTTAAATATAATGAGAGCATTGAACGTCCAAAACATAGAAGGAAATGCAAGCATAAATAAAATTAAATCTTTGATTGACGAAATAAACAAAAATATGAAAAATATTTATCATCCTACTAGAGAAATAACAATTGATGAGTCATTGATGTTATGGCGAGGAAGACTTAGTTTCCGCCAATACATGAAATCCAAAGCCAGTGGATATGGAATCAAATTCTATAATTTAGCAGATAATACCGGCATAATTTACAAGACACATTTATATGCAGGATCGAAAGATCCTTTAGTTTCTGGACGCGGGCATACAAATAAAGTTGTCCATTTACTAATGGATGACCTTAAAAATATGGGCCACTCGCTTTATGTAGATTATTATTACTGTAGCATCCCTCTCACAAGAGATTTATTAAATAGCGGCACGTTTTGTACAGGTACACTAAAAATAAATAGAGAAGGAAATCCGAAAGAGTTGTTAAAAACTAAAATTAAAAAAGGCGAATGTATTATACTGCATGACCAAAATAACATAACTTTGGCAAAATGGATGGACAAACGGGAGGTGTTGTTTCTTTCAAGCGAGCACAATAGTATCTTAGAAGAAGTCAGAAGTCGTACTAGAAACACCACCTCATTGAAACCACGTGCTATAATTAAATATAATAAACATGCGGAATGTGGACAAACATGACCAAATGATATCTTATTATACAGGTGAACATAAGTCAATACGGTGGTATAAGAAGGTTATTATTCACTTGATTGAAATGTGTTTAAAAATTAAATACTAGTTTATATGACTTTAGACTAAACATTTTGGAAAGATTGTTGCCACCTGTATTACCCGACGAGGAAATACCTTTGTCAATTTGTCCAATACATTTTCCTCGACAAATTTCTAAAGAACCAAATGGTCGGCGCGCAAAAAGGAAACAGTGCCGACAATGTGCGAAGCAAAAAAAACGGGTAGACACGATATTTTACTGCCCTAATTGCCCTGATAAACCAGGACTCTGTTTAAATTGTTTTAAGCCGTATCACCGGTACTGATCTATGTTAATTATTGAAATGATAATTGTAAACGACCTATCTTCTCAAAAAATAGGGAAAATATCTCGTAATGTACGATTTTAAGGATGTAAAGAAAGATTGTGTAGTAGTGTGTAGTGATGAGTATAAGTGCTGAAATTGTTAATATGCAAATAAAAGTTATTGAATTATTAAATTTGTTTTATCTTAACTACTTAAAATATTTAGTCATATTAAATAGGAGCGCAAAACGTGACATGATTGATTTTAGTTTTCTTCATAATTATTAACAAGAATTTCGACGTCATTTAGAAAATCCATTAAACGATTTTCTGGTACATTCTCTATTAGTTTTCTAATGGAAATAGCTACCACATTTTTTTTACAGTTGCATGGAGACAACCCAATATTTTCTTTAGTCTGGGTACTTGCATCTTTTGTTTGTCTTCTTTTAATCTTTTCCATCTTGGCTTTTATTAGTTGTTTGATTTCTTCCATGTTACCGTCTCTATCAAATTCAATTTTAGTGTCTGAAAAAAAAAAAAACTCAAATAAAAAAGTTTTCAAAAATTAACTAATTTAATGTCGTAGGGGTAGGTATAAAAAGGTTGAAGAAACCTGACTTTTTTATAAAAGTCCATAAATGTAGGTTTATAGAGACCTTTAAGATTTCCTCACATAAATATTAGCTTATCTATATCTGATGCACAGGCTTATACGATCTTCCTTCATCTTAGATCAATTAACTGAAAGTTATGACTTACCTTCATGCTCCATTACTCTTTCAACTAATAACCAATAAAGTGTCACAATTTTGCCACAAATATCGCAGAAAACTTCGCGATACACGCTTTACACACTGTACAGTACATGTAAACTGAACATATTAAACGGTTCATGTCGAAATCTACAGCTTCATGCCGAAAACGCCGATGGGCGGGCAAGGATACCTAATCGAGATGCCGGGACCGCCGATGGGCGGGCTGTATATCACAGTATGGCGGCATCTGGGTAATGTCGTTACTTTTCAGGAAGGCAGTGAATGGGTTAAGGATTCGTATTTGCACAGTTGAATGATAATCTCTCTTCGATGATGAGTTCTTTCAGGATTGAAACGTTGTTACGATGCGCGATCCATGGGATTCTGAGCAAGTGTGTCCAACAATAAATTTTCAGCGCGACTTCATACGAGTAAAATGGCTTAAACATTGATAGTGTAATGCTAGCTAGCAACGTTAGTCTTAGTACCTTCCTACGGTAAAAAAAAATTAAAGTGTGTTTAGGTAGTCAATACAATAACAAAGAAGAGTAGTCCTGAATGACAGCCTCACACCTTGACCATGTTGTTTTTTCCCCTAATATTTTATCTGCAATTCATTGGCTTATTTTTTTTTATTATTCTCATCATTTAATGAAAATCAATTGCGGCCTGCTTTTTCATAGATTCCCAAAAATAAAGCCCGTCCAATCTCGAGCTTGAAAACATTTGTGGGAGTAGATACATGGAAATATTAGCATTTCGCTATATACATATATCGATGACCTTTTTATTAAGACCGTACATACAGCAATCATTGGCTATATAGTAAAACCTAAACAGCTTTGATATAAAATAAAGCCCAGATCCAGGCAATCAATCTGTGGATTCGGTTGCTAGGGCGGCAAAATGGCGCGTGTCAAGGTCGTCCGGGATTCATACCCTCCCCCTCTCCCCCCTCCCTAAAACTCGATTAATACGATCGGCGATCGTAGCCAGATAACCGAATGGTGCGGAAACCAATCTGCATTTAGGTATTCAAAGAAACTCTTTGCTCAAAAAACGCTCCCAATATTATAGCTTCTGAGACCTGAAAGTCAGCTTCTGACTGCCAGGAGATATAATGTACACAGACATACATCTTGATAGATAACGCAAGTGCACCTGTATCGGGTTAAATCATACTTCCTCTATCTCTCTGACTTTTTTTGTTTTTTTTTCCTTCTTCAGCTCTTTACTTACAGAGACTGATGTATTTTAGTTCTAAAAATATTACTTTAAATATTATATTAGATTAATAATATAAAATATAATATTAGACTATAGGCTGAAAAGGCTCTAATGATATACTTTATGGCCACGGAGCCGGTTGATTGTAGAGTGAAGACTCAATTAACCAGCGTCGAAAGCGGTGGATAACAATTGTTTTCTTTTAACACTCGAGTCATCTATTTAGATTTGTCTATATTGTCTATGGGCCGTGAGCGGCACTGTGTATGAAAAGGTGACATGCTAAGCAACGAAAGTTATTACTTCTCGGTTTCTTGCCACCTATTGTCCGTAACAATAACTTATCGACGCTGGTGGTAGAGTTACGATACGAGGGGGGTTTGATAAATTCATGACTTTGGAAAGAAGAATTCCCGTTAAAAAGCCTTGCTGAAATATTTCGCAATAGGCTAGCTCGTTGCTTTCTGTCAGGCACTAAGGGCTGTAAACTTGATCAATATGTTTATTTACTTGATATCTACAGGATCGGGTTTTTAAAAGTTGGACTTCGAATGGTTGGCCGATGAAAATTAAGTAATTGTTGGTGCGTTTGTTGTGGTTTCACTATGAAAAAGTACTAACTAAAGTGTGAGCTGGATAAATCATAATACATTGTCGATTTCCGCTACACCGTTGTAGAACCAGTTTCTCAAAACACGCAATGGAAATAAAACGGGCGATAGTTTCATGCGTCGCGAAGCATCGTTTAATTTTTTCGTCAAATAAAGGTTATGGACTACAAAACATTTTGTTCCGATTCTAATCGATTATGTTCATCTTGGAATAATTTGTGATTTTTAACTGCGTTACCGTTTTGTAGATAACTTCTGAAAAACTTTTCAACTAACTACTATTTTTAATTACAGGGCCAATAATTACATTCAAATAATTTTTCCTTAAAATCGTTAAAGATGTTGATTAATATATTTTTTGTAAAAGTAATAGGTAAGTATAGGTACTTAATATTTAACCTTGTTACCCTGGTTGCTTTGGTTTCATAGTATTCTTATTAGTAAAGATATAATGGTTACATTCTTATGCCTGTTTAAAATAATAACATTTTCCAGAACTTTACTTAAATAAACTTAACAAATTAATTACTTAAAATCAAAATTACATTCCTAATTCTTCACGAGTTTTCAATATCTAGTATTTAATAAGAACTAGTAATAATGTACTACTGCGGCTACTTTCACGTTTATTTCTCACCGTTTTTGTATTATGGAGGTCTAGAAGATAAAAATCAAAAGTAAGGATGTAAATCAAAATATTAAGAATGGGAGTGTAAAGAAGAGACAGATAACGTCCAAACTTACATACTCTACCTTTTAATAAGAATTATTATCCATTAAAGTACGAGAAATAAGATAAGAAGAACTAAGGGTAGAGAGAATAAGCAAAATGTTAAGAATGATGGAGTTAGGACAAGACAGAGCGAGATGGCAATTGCTCTATCGAGCATAATATAAGCTCTAAATGATAGAAGGCATATCCTAAATGCCTTCTTGGCGCAATGTTCGCTCGTTATGAAGAGGCTTTGTCAGGCGGGCAAGGAATCTTTCAGGGCTCGATATTGCCGGCCGTTACGACGAGAAATTTCGACAACACAACTATAGATAGGTTCATAGACTTCTGAGGTATTATTCATCACGCCTGTCATATAATTTATTCTGAAGGAAAAGACATTGTAGCCCTAATGGATTGAGGTTTTCCCTAATGATTCAATCTATTTAATTGATTTGTAGCAACATAAAGATAATAAATAATACAACATAAATACAGTTTCGGATGAGACTCAGTAGTGTACAAGTACATACATTAGTACCATGTACCTACACCTAATTATAACTAAGAATGTTTTAGGGTTTACAGCATTCATGATAATAGACGATTTTTTGTAAAAGAACAAAATCAAAAAAAGGACTACCATAATTTTTCAACAAAATCTCATCTACTCGAAATACTTGATGAATAGGATGCAGGGTAACTACTAACTTTTTTTAGACTTCTGATTAGATCCATACAAAAACTTCGTTGTTGGGTATCACCACTATTTAAATATCATCAGTGATTTAAACAGAAGAGTACCCCATTCTAATGATACCTACGGAATGTATTAGTGGGCGTTATTTGCTAAATAGATAGATTGCTAAATGTACATATCAGATTTTCAATAACAGATTGCAAAGGAGCGTTGTCTTACAGATACCTACCAGCTAAATAAATCAGGTAAATAGTGCTGGAGATTTGAGTAGTTACCGTAAAAACAATGATTAAATATATATATATCAAACAATTAACGATCACTCATACGATACCTATTTTGGTAAACAGGTAATGCATATTTGCGACAAACAATAGAAACTGACATTTAAAATACAAATCAACTAGGTACTTGCTTTAGTATCTATTGAAAAAACGACTTGTCTGGCCAGCCCCCCGATTCTGAAAAAAGTTATCGATCGATTCGGTTATTTTATTTCATTTTTAATTCACTATTTAGTAGATATGGATAGTTTTATATAATTTAGTTCATGAAAATTAAAGACCTTTGGCCTACCGTTAAGCGGGTAATTTACAATAATTGAAACAAACTTACGTCAGGTTATCGACCGATTCGGTAAGTTTGTTTTAATTAAGTAAATTATCCGCTTAGCGGTAGCAATCAATATTTTTATACGTCAAAACCAAAGGCCTTTAGTTTTCATGAACTAAATTAAATAAAACTACCCATAATTATTAAAAAAAAAAAAAAAAAAACCTAATCGGTCGATAACTTTGTTCTGAATCAGGGGGCAGGTATCACAAGAAAATATAATATAAATATAGTACGTCTCAAAAGTTGAGCAATTCCTGTAAGTAACCAAATCTTTCGATACCAAGTTGGTTTAAACACTATCTAACACTTTAATTATAAAGTTTTATAAACTACATTATTCATGCGGACGAAGTTATAATAAAATTGACCATAAAACAGAGTTTAGTTTTTCTTAGGCAAGTAAGTATTTGTATTACAAAAAGTTACATCCATTATGAGTGAACAGTAAAATGCATTAAAATGATTATTAGCTGTTATCACATAGGCAACCTTACCTCTTGCAAATACATTAAAGGTATATTAACATTTTGGAATGTTATTAAATATCTGCTGTCACAACACAACCTACTTAGCAATAAACAAATGTTTTCATTAAAATATTTTTAAGAATGATAATGTGCACATGGCAATGGTAAACAAGATTCAAGTAATACGGAAAACACATATAAGACGCCGAATATCGCGTCGTTAACTGAATGTTCTCAGATAATTATGAAATTATTCGTATCGGAAAAAAGCTTGCTCTAAAGCTGAGACCGACACGACCGCAACGCAACGAACAAGACGTCACTAATAACATGAATAAAAAAAGAGATAGAAGCTATGTCTGTTTTTTTTCTAATTTACAAATAGTCTCATAAACTATAGGGTCATTTAGGGTAATAAAAGAGCTTACCTCGTGCGCCGCCCTCGGCCGTGGGTCGCACACTGATAAGGCGCCGCGCCCGCCCAAGCAAAGAGTAGCGCGCAGACTCTGCACCTCACACGTATATGTACCTATTTAGTGCGCTTTGTTTTAGGGGTCTGTGATGTAATAGGAACTCCAGCCTGGAATTATGTACAGTACAATAGCTGTTAATGTCTTTGAGAGCGGATTGAAGAGGAATTTGTGACTTATAAGGTTTCAACCGTGAATGCATTGTGGCAACCATTTTAATAAGAATGTCTATAGGTAGATACTAAGCTGTTGCCTGACTGCAAATAAATGAATGATTTTTTTAGTTTTAATGTATCAGTAATGTGGTATCGCTCCTTATATAGATTATTTTTATTATTTATTCTTCCAATATTGGTAACATAATCGAATTGTTTGTAAAAAAAGGTAGTTACTAAATAATTATTTTGTACTTCTTGATTTACATATTTATGTACAGATAACTCATTTAAGCATAGTGAACTGAACACCTACTCAGAAATGTTTAAACGTCTTCATAAGTATCTGCGAAGCCTATGCTCGTGACCACGGTCCTAAATATAACGCAAAGAAAAGCGAACTTATGGCTTTCAAAGCCGGGACAAAATGTCCGACATGTGCCACCCGTCGCACTGGCTGGCGCGGTTTTGAAGCGGGTGCATAGATTTGAGTTTCTTGGTCATGTGGTGACCGATGATTTAAAAGACGACGCAGATATTGAGTGCGAACGGAGGGTACTGTCGGTGAGAGTGAACATGATAGCTCGCAGGTTTGCATGTTGTTCATATCCAGTAAAGTTAACACTGTTTCGTGCCTATTGCACCTCTTTTTACACGTGCAGCCTGTGGGTTAGACATACGCGACGAGCGCTAGACTCCCTTCCCGTTCAATATAACAACGCTTTCAGGGCGCCTGCCCCCCTTCTGTAGTGCTTTGGGTATGTTCGCGGAAGCCCACGTGGATTGCTTACATACCACCATGCGTAAGAGGACCACCTCGATAGCACGGAGAACGCGGGCCAGCGGCAACAGACTCCTGAAAGTGGTCGCAGATAGGTTGGATTGTCCGCTTGAGGGACACTGGATACTTTTACATGCACCAGTGCCCCGTTATTATTATGCCTCCAACAGGAAGTAACTTCATGTTTGTATTTGTTTATTAGATATTATTATATTATTTAGTATGTTTCGTTTCTTTTTTTATGTAAACTTAATTAAATTGTAAACATGTGGACTATACTGTCTGAATAAATGAATTTAATATTATTATATATTGTGTATGGGGTCTAACAAAACTTCAGTTTTCAGGAAAAATAGCAAGGTCTCAACTAAATAATATCAAATTGCAGTAGGATCCATTTTAACCCATTGGCTTCCCCGAAACCCAGAGGGACCAAAAATACATGATGGTGTTTAAAACCTTGCTCCTTTTATATACTAATTTAAAACCATGTCCGTTTTTTGAATGCTACGGACATGGTGTTAGGTGGTAACCCCCCAGTGTTTGCGCCTACTTCTGCAGGGAGTTATGAAATGTGCTCCGGTTGAAGTTATTTAATTACTGCTGCGCTCCATTAGGCTCGCTCCATCGAACGGCAGAGATGAACATACAGATGAGACTGTAGGCAGAAAACATGATAGTATACGTACACTTTTAGCACAGGGTGTTAGGTAATAACAACTTGCATCCAGAATTATGATGTGCCTCATTTGTTGTTGTTATACCTTAAATATCAGCATCTTATAATTATGAGGTATATAATAAATAACGACATGCTTGTGAGTTCCAATGCAGGCACCGCCCCTCCATTCAAATCTTCAATTGGGTGCGTATATGGCTTACTTTGTTCACCCCGTTCACGGCGAGACGAAATCGACGGGGCTTTTTTGAGATATTTTGTATGGAATTCATGAAAAATCCCTGCTCACCACGTCTCCCCATTGAGTGACGAAATCGAGAGGGCTTTTTCACGTCTAAAAATCAGAAAAGTCTTGTCCACTACCTTTTCCCCAGTGAGAAACGAAATCGACAGGCTTCCGTTTACTTTTTTGGTAGAAAGCCCTCTTCAGTTCGTCACCTTTAACCTATTTTATATAGATTTTGACTCGATGTATTTTAATATTATAAACTACGTAACTCATAGTTAAAATTTAACAGAAATGTAACTAAGTAAGTAGGTGTTCTATCTTTTTTTGAGGGCCGGTTGACAAACCGATCTCAGAATGTAGATAGGTGGAAGCAACCTTTAAAGTCCCTGCAAGGTCAGATCAAAATAAGGGTGAGTGGGAATGAGACAGAGCGACAAAGTTTTCAGTTTCATTCCCTCCTGTATAGTAGATATTGACTGACCTTGTTTCGCAGGGACTCTGTTAACGGACGTGTCACTTCCGATAAAAATCAAACTGTATCAATATAACACAAGATACAATCCTTTAACGTCCAGGCAAGTTAAATATAAATAAATAAATATGCGCCAGACAACACACCGCTTGTCATGGTCTTGAAGGAGGGATAAATATCTCTGTATTACGAGGTACCAGACAAGGAATTAAGCCAGGGGCGTCTCCCAGCACACCCAGACCCGAGGCAATTTAGAAAAGATCGTTTCCTGAATTGACCCGACCGGGAATCGAACCCGGGGCACTGCGGGATTCAAGGCGAGAAACCGTGCTACTGCGCACTACGCCAAACGTGCCGTCAAAGTTCATTCCTTAAACTGAGCGTAGCGAGCAATTCCGTATTACGACCTTTAATTTCCAGCTAGTCAGCGGTTACCTGGCACTAGCGTACCTCCAGGCTGGATATTCACTTTTACAAGTTATGTGACATGTCACATGTCGAAGTAATGTCAAATGGAACCATTGATTTTACGGTAACCGACACGTTACTTCAATCCGGTCAATTTCGACATCTGAGTGCCGAGTGCGAGTTGCAGTGAGAGAAGTGAATGACTTCACCATCGCGTTTTGCGAGCACGTAAATGTCAAATAGTATGGAATCGAGTCAGCGCCATCTAGCGTCGAATTCGGGCAACATTCAGGCCGCTAGATGGCGCTCACTCGATGCCATACAAATTCGCGTTTTGTTTCTCGCAAACGCGATGGTGAAGTTATTCACTCCTCTCACTGCAACTCGCACTCTGCACTCTGAGGTTACAATAATTCGCACCTAGCTCAACATTTGTAGCATTGTTCAAAACACTATCATAAATGAAATCTAAAAAGTCCTCATCGATCCGACACCTGGAAGAAAAATATTCTGGGTCAAACAAAGGTCACAAAAATGGGTTACTCGCGATTTTCAGTAAAACGGGTAAAGTTATCATAAAATTAGTTTGGACAAAAATTGTAGATCAGATAATAATCTATAATAATGTCTCAATACTTCTCTTCTTAAGAGCCACTGTTTCCGAGATATAACGATTCAAAAAGTTGGAGGTGTTGTAGGTACTTATTATTAACTTACTTATTAAATGTGGTTGGACTGTTTTGTTCTCTAGCATGGACAAATTGTCAAGGCCGGTCGTGATCCAATGTTGAATCACTAACAGTTGAGGAGGAGATCTAAGAAGACAAAAGAAGAAAAAGAAGAGTACGCAGAAGTATTAGAGAATTATGAATCAACCGAAGAAATTTCCCTATTTTTTAAAATTTACACAACCCTTGCCAATATCTTTTATTAATCAATAGTTTTAAATTGAACAGAATTACTACAGATCCGTGAAATAGGCCTACTGAGGCAACCACGTTAAAAAACGCGCTAAGTACACCCTCAAATGTGTGCATATTCTGACATGACAATCAAAACTCTTCCAACTTTTTGAATCGTTTTAAATCAGAAGGTTCTTAGGAAAAAAAGGATTTTTTATAGAAAATTAGCTGATCTATCTTTAGATACCTTTTTTTTTTTTTTTTTTTTCTTTCGGGGGAAAAAATGCATTACGCACTATCCCACTGCCTGGGTGGGGCAGCGGGGGAGTGTGGGACTCTCCGTCACTGAAGGTGACGGCATACCCACTAAAAAGACCCCCGGTATACCTCATCGCCTTGACGGGACGACACGGTGCCTATCTTTAGATACCTGACCTATCTACATTTTTTGTCTGAACTGATTTTATGATAAAACTAACCGTTTTGCTGAAAATCGCGAGATACCCGTTTTTGTGACCTTTGACCCAGAATAATAGTTTTTCCAGGTGTCGGATCGATGAGAACTTTTCACATTTCAATCATGAAATATAAAAATTACGCAATAACGTAGATACGTATATCAAGATGATAGTGTTTTGAACATTCCTACCAATTTTGAGCCGGGTGCGAATTATTGTAACTTCACTCCTATATTTTGGTCTAATTTGCCCGGGCTACTAGTTTTCGCATTGTTACCTAAGTAACTATAGAATATTATTTTTAAATAGGAAGCTAAAGTTAGCCTCTTAACTGCACGTACAAATACGAAAATTAACAAGTTGGCTTAAAGCCCTAAAGAAAGCTGTATGACTGTTTAAAATAAGCAGACTGTAGTAAGACTTTAGAGTAAACTTTTTAATGAAGACACAATAAGCCACCTCGGCATAATCCACGGTCTAAGTGTTCGCAAGCTTTAACCACTTTCGATCTAATAGCGATAGTAGTAGAGTAGAGATGGAAACAACCTAATGTAGTGTAGTACCTGTACGTTGTAGGCCGTACCGTACACCTTGATAATGTTCTGACATATTACGAGTAAAAGTCCGGAGATTGAAGTATTGAGAATTTATTGATTTACGTAAAGTAGGTAAAATATGATAATTATGCTAGTGAATGCGTTTAGTACTGAATGATAGGCGCGTGATTGCTGTGAAAGCTAAAACTGCACTGATTCTAATAAATTGGAATACAATTATGAAAATGCTGATACACGAGTAAGGCGAAAAGTAGGTCGATACCATAGGATATACCATAGGAATATGTACACAGGTAGGTATATGTACACCGTACAGTACCTATTCATTTTGTGTTTGATCGAAACCAAATGCCAAGGAAAAGCTCATAGATTATTTACTATTCGAAGCGCGCTCAGTGCAAAGAGGGTTTAATTTTGTTTGTCTACATTTGTGTTTATCGGACATACATAGGTACTATTTTTTTTTGATAAACAAACATAGACAACAAAAAAGTGAGACCATAAATACCTTATTGCACAATTATAATAGGTAGGCTGGTTTATCCATGTAGGAGTTGCTTATCTAAAGAACACAGTCATTACCAAACTGTTGTAGGAACGATAGTGTCTCTTGACAACAATAAAATGGTTTAAATGGTTCGCATTCTCATTGTTTATTTATGTCATAGTTATAACAAGACCGACAAAACCGTCTATCGATCGAAAGTCTGTACCTAACTCCAAAGGCTTTAACGGTATTCGGTTTGTTTTTTACTTTTGTTATCACCTCAGTTTAACTTGCATTCCAAAAGCATTTAAATATAGCAGCAAAAATTTATTAAATTAAAATATTTAAACTTCGGGTTAGAAAGGCACGTTCGATAAGCGGTTGCTCCCGGCTGCTTTTGCTAGGTGGCAGTCATACAAATGACCCAAGTTAGGTCGTTCAAAAGGTGAGGGAAAGGGAAATCGGTATTCGCACCCATAGGTGGATATTATATTTTAGGAGTTCTGCGATTTATTATTGTGTCTGCGAATCGGGATAGCTGATGAAACACTGGGAGTGTTTCATCAGCTATCCCGATTCGCAGATTTGCCATTCATAAATTCAAATTTAAAAAAAACTCATCCAACTGAATGAGTACTTAAGTCTTGCAACCGGCTAACCGTCTAGCAAGCAAGGTTAGAAAGAAAACTTTTTTTTTATTTGAATGTTTTATTTTTCTTTGTACATTACACCAAAATAATTACTTTTAAAATTAGAAGAGAGAACCTATGAATCACAAATTTATGAATTAATAATTTTGTACTCAACTAAATGCATCAATAATTCTACAAGTAATACAAATCTAATAAAATAATAGTTATTTAAAACATTAACCTATGAATTGTTTTTGTTTATTTGTAAAGACAATTAAGGAGTTTGCAATGCTCGTATTGACATATTTTTATCGTTACACCACAGCTCGAGCTTACCATAAGACTGTTGAATGGGGAGCTGATGGCAAAGTTCAATCTCAGAGGGCGCAACTGTCGATGGCACTTCGTAGAGTTTCTAGTGACGTTTTTGAGGAGGTTGAACTAGATTCTTGGAGCCACACAAAACTTAAATGTGTTCAAATTAGTATTTATCATTATTAACATTTATTTCTGAAGATATGCTCATAACTAGCAGATGTATGAAGATATGCTCATAACTTGCACCGGGATTTAAGTTTCAATAGTTTTCATCAGCAGGGAATCGACGTATTCCTTGGTTTTTACATTGATGGAACGCGTAGCATCGAGGCATTTTTTCCACTAATAAAAACTTATTTCGTCTTCGAAATGGGTAAATGTACGCAATTTGACAGGACATTCGGTACCAGCGGTGATACGCCACCTAGCGGGAGCCAAGATCAGTTTTATATTTTAGCTGAGGTTGCGTGTACTTAATATTCGATGCAAACTCTACTCACCGATCCAAACTTAGTACATTTATTTCAATAAGTGAACATTAGCATTATGTTATGATACCAATGATTTAGTCATCTATGGCTTACTTAAATAATACCTATTTTAAATACTTTAATTCTAAAACTAAAATAACCAGGATCAGAGTAGGTAAAGTTAGTTCGGATCAATGACCTCAAACGTATGGATGACGGGATTTTAGACTTTTAAGGAATTAGAATGAAAAAACAGCATGTAAACTAGAAAACCTGTTAACTAAAATAACTTTATAGTATTTTCAAAAAGAACATTACCTACTGGGTTCCCCGGGCATGTCCATACTATTGTAGCATATCCCATGAACCAAAAAAAAAATGCCTCTACCTATTCTGATCACTAATAAGAACAAACTTAGGTCTAGTTTTGCAAACCTTAATATGTATAGCTTTAATAATAAGCTTTAATAATAAGCTTTAATAATAAGCTTTAACAATAATTTTTCCATCTAATGAGGACGGTTCATATTATAGATGGCCCTTCAAAAGCACCAGTTAGACACCATAGCTATCGAGAGTAAGAGGGTCACCTCAACAGTTACCCCCATATTCACTAATAAGCAGTAAAACAGATTAAAAAGTAACGGAAGTAAATTAGATTGGTCGACGATTGCGCTACAAAAGTTTTGACAGTTCGCAAGAGCGAGCAAGCACATATTTTCGCGCGCAAACATTTTTTGTCATAATGTCGTTCCCTTTACCTAGCGTTATGTAAAAGGAACAAAAACCACATTAAATTTCAGTCGAACATAATTACAAAGTGCAGACAACAGCTGGTCTAGCTAAGTGTCAAACGTTGAACGAAAACGCTCAAAGATTTGTATGGAAAATAATCGTCGATCGACATGTCACGTGACTTAATCGTAACGAATCATAGATTGGTAGCAAAGTGTATAATTTTTTTCTAGTAGATAAAACGAAACATTAGTCGTTCGCTAAATACAGCCAAGTGGCACTTTTTGACAAGCGACTACGCCCCATTAGCGTTTCAACGCTACGATAGTTAGCGAACGCCGGCCCCTTGACGACAACGAAACAAAATGGCGCGTTCCGTTCATCTTGGCTACCAATCTATTAGCGTTTGCGACAAAGCGTTAGCGAAGGCGAAGTTCGATTCGTTTCCGAGCGTTTGCCACTTGGCTAGGGCACTGCAGCACATCAGGGAACCTAGCCGAGAGCAACTCGCTACCTACTTTCGTTTCGAAGTGTCAAATTTTAAATGTGATGAACTGATCTCAAACGTTGATTCGATTAGAGTGCTAATGTCAGTCTCGTACATTTTTCAATTTGACATACATGTGGAAACGCTGATAACGTGTTGCTTTTGGTTAGCCCACCGGTTATGACGAATTGTGAAATATCTTCAATAAAACGTGATCTTCATGTCTAAGTATTTAAGACAGATTGCAAAAAAATACAGTTTTTGTTGAATTGATGAGCTTTATAATAATACTTTAGACTATTATTACAGGCTAAGCCTATATTATTTTATGAATGTAGATAACCAGCAAGAGATTCGTAATAGTTAGGCGTGTTAACATAACCTCTTCTAAAGTGCAACATCACACACTACAACAGGGGCCAACCAAACGACCATTTCTTAACTACCTTATTTCAATCGCCAAGCCAAGTTAATTCCCTAAACAGAGGTTAACGAGAAATTTCGTCAGTTAATATTCGGCCTAGAAGATGTGTTAGTGCCAGGTGACCGGTGACTGGCTGGATATGAAGGATCATATTAAGAAATTGCTCACTATGCTCAGTTTAGGGAATGAACTTGACAAGACACTTGACTTGACAAGCTATAAGGGATTCTAATCAGATCTCAGTATAAAACTATTAAATCATACGTGAACGTCTTATTATACTATTTTCACTGTAAGATGATATGCCTGACAGCTCTTATTGTTCCGTGTCACGCATACTATTTCAAACTAAATAAAAAGAAACTGGCAAAAGAAAATGTTATAAACTATTAAAAAACTATTGTTCTTTCGAATCTTATCAAGTAACTTATTGTTATTATTATTAACTGTTAATAAATGAAGTAAATTAAATTAAATTAATATATTTTTACAGGCCTGATGCGTGAAAAGGAAAGCCAATAAATAGTGTATTGACACTACTGAATCGACAAAAAATCGATGAATAGGAGCAACCATTTTATAATCACATCATTCGCATCAGTACCAGTGCGTCTGCCTTGTATGCTTTTTTTTACCTATTATTTTCGAGATACCGCGTTTTATTCTCTAACATATTAGCCATAACCCGTTTATTAAGAATTTATTTAAAATTAAAAATCGGTAAATCCGATGCCATTTCCTTTGCCAACTCGATTAAATTACATTCGTTACATTCCTTTAATTGACAATTATGAACTGTCAAGGATATCATCTTAGGGTATAGTATCAGGTTTGAGTTGACACTTGACATTAACAATAACTTTCGATATATTATTTTAATAAATACTAATTAAACCTAACTATTGTCTTTTAAAAACTTAAATACCTACCTACTTACTAAATAAATTAATAATACCGACCGATCGAAAGGGATTGATCTAATTCGTGTTTATATTGTATTTATTAGCATTTCAAAATGCTATGTTTTATACCTAAAGATAGTGAACTAATAAATGTAACTTTGGTCCTATAGAGAGGATATGCCTTCAACATGATGAAATAATGCTTGCAGCGTAAAAATACGCTAAAGATATTGATTTGAAATTTTAAATTCTCTTTATTAACTCAATTTGACTGGGAGACTTTGCTAAACATTTATGTTCGTTCGTAACCCATTTTTCCTGGTTTTTATTAGGCTCATTTTTAAATGCACAGCAAACAACTTAACATCCATATATTTATATTCATCAATTAAATTATTTTCTCATCAAATATATCATTAGACTACAAGGAAACCATTGTATAACAAAATTAGCAATACAAATATTTCGAATAAAATACATCAATAATATATCATATTTTTTCCTTAGACGCGCGACAATAAACTTTTTTGCTATACAAAAAAACGATTTTCATATCAAATAATATGCTGATTGCACAGCAAATTATGCGCACAGGCACATACACAATATCAACAGCCTTAACAAAATAACTATTCTTACGACTAGTTTTATATAATAACCCTGCTTGAAATAAATGTCTTAGAATTTCAGAAGACACGCTCAGCAAGTTTATTAATCATTATAACAAAGTAATGAGTTTCAAATAGCATTATTTTTTTAAATCGATCAAATTTATTGAAAACTGATTTCACACGCTTACTATCACTTCGCGGTCGGCAAAGTGCGCGCGGATCTAAGAGCGAGTGAGAAGGATATATTTATCACTCTTGCGTTTATGCTTCATGCAGACCACGGAATAGTTGTTTGTTTATGTTTAGTCTACCGACAATTATTAGTTATTTTTCCGAAAGTCATAAATCCGATATTTTAAATTTCCGAATTTCATTAGTACGAATAATTAAAAATCCGAAGGTTCATTTGTCCGAAAAACGATATTCCGAACTTCAAAATTCCGCAAATTCATTTCAATTATTCAAAGTTTACATCAAAAATACTATTCACATATAAGAAAATTAAGCTCAAAACCCGACTCGCCGTGGTCATCCCGCCGTGATACTAGTCTGCCCTACACACTAGAGTGTATTTCAAGAGCACGCACAAGCAGGTTCATGACTAATTTATTGTTGTAATTGAATTTATTGTTCATTTTATGAGACTGACATGTTAATGTACTACCATAATTTCGTTTTAAATGTATTACTAGATATAATATATATCATAATATATATACTACACAACACACAATCGATTATTATAATTGCATGACATGAATAATTTAAAAATGTATCAGATTATTTGTATACCATGTGACGGTTATTTATGGCGGACATTATTGTATTACTAACATCTATTCTATTTACCTATAATCACAAATAGAGGAATTTTGAGCCGAGCGAGCGAAGCGAGCGTGCCGCAGCAGCGGTCGATGAGTGCCAGAACCGAATTGTCGGCAAAGTAACATGTAAAATGTTTATAAAAATATAACAGATTTTGGATTTAAGATTTATCGGAGTTTTGATTATTCCTAATTCGTGATCTGTAATCATGAAAGATCGGATTATTGTTGACTCGTAATTTTAACGATTCGGGATTGTGAAATTCGGAATTCTGACTTTCGGACTTATGAACATTCGGAGTATTGAAATCGCGGATTTTTAATATCCGGATTTATTATAGACTTTCGGGATTCTAAATCATTCGGAATTATGAAATTCGGAATTTTGAAATTCGGGATTTGACTTAGGGAGTTATTTTTTTCGGAATTATGTAGTGTAGTGTAGTTTGCCCCACAAATATACCTATTGGCCAAAAAAGGGGGCGCGGAGGTCCAGCCAAGGCAAGGTCTGCTCTCATTATTATATTAAGAATAATAATAAGAATTTTATTGTTGATCTCATTATGTCCTTATTAATAAATAGTTAGCTTATTTTTACAAATAAATAGATGTTTAATTCATATAAACTGCAGTATACGATAACAAAATAGACCCTCTGTTTAATAAAAAAAGATGTAAATAGTTTACTGTAAGTTAGTAATTATTAGGTATACGTTAATTAAAATGCTTTACATTTAAATAAATAGTAGAAATGAGTCACGAACATCAATTTATGCTTAAATATTAATATATTGAGGTAGCAACTTTGCTGTGCAATCAGTATATTTGATGGTATTGGGATTTTTATGTCATACAAAAGAAAGATTTTTTGATTTGCAGTTAAATACTACCCTTTTATTCGTATTATATTTGAGTATGGTGATTTAACTGAATAGGTATGTTTATCCGCCTCTGATTTATTACGAGCTCTACGACAAAGCGATGCCGTTGATCGCTAAACGTTTTTTTCATGACAATTTTGATTTTGAGTCAAATTTGCCCAATTTGCTTGATGTTGGTAAATTAAACTTCTTTTACCGCGTGGACAGCAAAGATGTCGGGTTTATTGGAAGTCTTTTTTAGAGAATAGTAGGACTGCTAACTTTTGGGTATGGCGTGTCATTATTTTTATTACTATAAATATTTGAACCAGTAGTATTAAATTACTCATAGTATTAATAAAACTACCTGAATAATACTCAAAAGAAATAAACTCACATCAAAATTAGAACCTAAGCGCAAAAGCACATTTAGCATTTGTGACACTGCATAGTCTATCTAACTGGATGTCTACCATGAGTAACCAATATGTACCATACCACCATGTATGTATTTATGTGTGTTATACCAATGACAGCTGCTAGCGTCCGCGACGACCGCGTTGGCGTTTCATTATGAGGTTTCGGTACAGCCCCCCGATTCAGAACAAAGTTATCGACCGATTCGGTTATTTTATTTTATTTTTAATCCTTTATTTTAGTATGGGTAGTTTTTATCTAATTAATTTTATGAAAACTAAAGGCCCTTGGCTCTAATATATGAAAATATTGATTGCTACCGCTAAGCGGTTCATTTTACTATAATTAAAACAAACTTACCGTATCGGTCGATAATTTCGTTCTGAATCGGGGGGCAGCTCCCATAGTGATTATGGAACCAAATATGGCATACATATTTCTGAAGTCGACTATCGTAGTTTACGTGATACAAACTCATGGTAGACATATTGGTCTATGACTACGATTTCGGTCACTTTTGAGCGCTTAGGTATAGACCAATCCGTCTCTTTATGTCCTCATAACTAGACTTTTTCTGCCTTCTTCAGTCACTTACATATTTTTTCAGTCAATTACTAAATTTTTAGGCCGTAAGGTATATAACAGATATAATAATTAATAACAGATATAATAATTAATAACAGTTATTTGAAGTTAATTAATAAGGCGGTAGCACTTCCCTGAGGATTATACATCTCCCGATCTCAGTTTCTGACACCATATTATTATACTTATTTATAAATAAGCGTTCACACCCATTTAGTGGGTTATTTATAAAATTAGAGCTATCAAATCGCCAGGCGGAAAGGCTAGGACTTTGCTGAGATTCACATATCACTTGTGGGCTTGACAATGACTGGTTTACTTTTAGCTATTGTCCGAATTGCCTATATTGATTCTTATATCTCCAGCTATATTCTTGTCTAGGCCGTTCCTGCTGATAGTGATGGTGATAGTTCGGTCTATGTTGTCCTCACCGAGGTCTTTTACTGCTTGGGGTGTGGTTCCTTCGTGGGGCTTCAGCATGAGCACTGGTGCGAGTTCCTTGCCAACTGGCACTATGGGGGGCATTTCACCGTTGACGTAGTGGATTGGATAGTGCTGCTTCAGTTCGCTCCTCAGTCTGAACTTCATATCGCATACTGTACACCTGGAAAAACAGATGGTGGTAAAGATAAGCTAATTCTACGTAATTTAAAGATAAAGATAAATTTACTTCATTGTACAACTACAAAGAAAATAATTACACCAGTGCTTAAAAACGAATAAAAACTTAGTCTAGTACAATTAAGGCGGCCTTATCGCTAGGAAGCAATCTCTTCCAGGCAAACCACGTGTAAGGAATTTACTAATAAAATAAGAGAAGTGGGTAAGGTAATGAAAGATCATAGGATAAATTAAAACATATTGTATGGGTACTCCCGTCCCGGTCGTGAATTTATAATGGATAATAATAGTATAATATAAACATATAAAATACGTGTTAGAGATAAATATCAACATACACAAAGAAATAGTAATAAGGAGAACAAAAATATTTGGTTTGGCTTATCCACGCACTAGATAACTAAAACACAGGTTACAGAGAGAGGAAACATGCTTTTACTCGGGACTTGAAAGTATGTAAGGACTGGGATTGCCTGATAAGTGACGGTAACGAATTCCACAAGCGAATAGACTGGATAGTGAAGGAATGAGAATAGTAACTAGATGAATGAGAGGGAAAAGCTAGAAGGAGTTTCCGGCTCGAACGCATATCATCAGACCTGGCAGACTCCTGAAAAAGAAACAGCTCCTTTCCGCCACCGCTTCCGCCCCGCTCCCACTGACTTCGTGGCCGCGGCCTAAAGCGTGCATCAGTTTTAGGGGAGCACAACTTTGCGTGACATTTCAAAATGTCACGCAAACGAGGATGAAAGAGTATAGTAACAAATGGGTACAATGAGCTGAATGCGCGCATCAGAAGAGAGATCAGCAAAGGAATAAAGCCCAAATACGAAAACGACTATACGAGTTAAGCAGTCTCGACATGTACAGCTCTCCATTAAATTTCTTCTGACATTAGAAAAGATAGCATCAAATGAGAGTTTTCGATACTTTTTCTGCCACCAGCCAGCGCTGCTGTTGCGTAAGGTATTAACAGCTGTCATATCCGATGGATTCGTACCGAGAATATATTTGTTTTTTTAAATTCTGTTGTATTTGGAGGTGTTACTGATTGTATAATGGATGAATGACAGAAAGAAGTCGCCGAACTGAAGATTGAGCTAAAAACAGAGGCGCAAAAGCCACTGGTACTAAGGAAAAGCTCATTAAAGGTAACTTAAGGTACTAGTGTTTGTTAATAAAGCATAGTAAATCATGCTTAATATACAATAATCAACAAGGCTATTTTTTGTTGGAGAAAATTTATCACTGCGAATGCCTACAAGCCACTGTTTTAATCGGTATTTATCTCCCGTAGGAAACTTATGCCCTCCTGTTTCATTTGCACACATAGGGAGTGCACAACACTGAGGCCTTTAATAAAACAATATTCCTATAGTAATGTATAACCACTGCGAGCGGAGCGAGCAAAGCGAGCTGTTACTCTTGGACTACCTACATGTATCTGCAAAAATTACGCAAACGCTGCTACCGGGTCGTCGGGTTAGTTTTAAAATAATCCATAGTCATACGATGGTCTTTTTTGGCAGCATGGCTAATAAACTATAATGAAATTATCATAAATTATGTGTAATCGGGAGCTTATTATAATTATTTCTTTCATACAGGGTGTCCCGGATTACCTGTACTAACGAAGTTCTGTGGTCTGGGGACCCCAAAACCTATCGATAGGACCCAATGTACACACATCAAAAGTGTCTAGGGATCAAGCATTTTTATGCGGATTTCTTGAGATTGAGATGTGGCTTTGTAATAAATTTATGATTTTATAAATTTATATGGATCCTTTTTGGTGCATTTCATAATTTGAAACAGGAACTGTCAATCAAATTCGAGTAAAAGATGAAAATCAGCTGTCAATATTTTCCCAATAAAAACATACAACGCATTGAAGACATTATTAGTGCTACTGTTTCCCTACTACTGACTAAAACCAACGTTATTATGGAGCGGCGACGTCATTTAAGCAGGGAAGAAATGCTCAGAGCCGTGGGAATGATAGAAGCTGGTTCCCGGCAACGTACTGTGGCTTTAGCTCTGAATACAAGTCAGAGTGTTATCAGTCGACTTTGGACACGTTACCGAAGCACTGGTACCGTGGCTGAGCGCCATGGAGGACGGTATCGCTGCACCACACGGAGACAAGACCGATACATTCAAATCACAACTCGAAGAGCTCCAACAATAACCGCCATGATGTTAGCCGTGAGGCTTCATCACTCTTCAGGGAACTTAATTAGCGACCAAACAATCAGAAACCGCTTGCATGAAGTGAACCTTCATTCCCGAAGACCGCTAAGGGTACCACCTATAGCAATGCACAATCGTAGGATTCGATATCAATGGGCTCTTGAACACAAAAATTGGGCAGAAGAACAATGGCGATTCGTGTGCTTTTCTCATGAGTCTCGTTTTGGTTTGAGACCGGACACAAGACGTATACGACACTGGAGAACCCCTGGACGCCAACAGCGATTAAAATCCTGCCAGGAAGTCCATCCTTATAGTGTTGGAACCATCATGGTATGGGCGGGTATTTGGATCGGCGGAAGAACTGAGTTGATTTGGATCAGAGGCAACCTCAACGCTCAAATTTATGCTGAGACGATTGTATCAGACGTCATCGTTCCTCTACAAGTGCAAATCGGTCCCTTATTTCAGTTAATGCATGATGCACGACGGTAACTAACGAAACCCAGGGTTTTTTTTTTGCCATCCTCAACATTTTTGGTGTCAGAAGTTGTGCTATAATAAACGGCCATGCCTATGGTAACCAGATCCCGCTCGCTGGTCCCTAAAAGTAACCCGGAATTACGTGAGAGTGCTTTAGTGTCTCGTAATGTTGCTGGCATTCTAGACAGTGCTTTTTCCCGTGGTGCCCTCGCACCAGCGCCGTCCAGCATACCTTACGCCGAAACACGATATGCCTCTCCAGTTACCCGACCAAAGCGCTAAAGCGCCAGCAGTAAGCCCATCACCAATTATTCATTCACTGACGAAATCTCACTCAAAATCCCGCTCTACATCCACCGTAAAAGCACAGCAACTAGCCGCAAGGGTCGAGCATACACGACGCTTGGCTAAAATAGTCGCAGATCGCGAAAATGCTGCTGCCGAGCGTGAGAGGGCTGCTGCCGCGCGTGAGAAGGCATTGGCAGATCTTGAATTGCAGGCCGAGCTTGCGGTCATTGCTAGTGGTTCCTCGCGCAGCTCAAGAGCAGACTATGTGGAGAATTGGTTAGTTCGTTCTCATAATAGTTCCGTAGCTTCAGATCAATTTATTCAAATGCGTCCTCTCGACAGGGAAACGGGCTATGAGAGCCCTGGCGGAACACGCCAATTACCTACATCGGTGTTGCAACCCGGTGACGAGCCTGCTACCAAGCCAGAGGCCAAAGCTGCTTTCTTCTCTCTGGTGCGGGGACCTGAACCCCGTGAAGCCCAAGGTCCTGCTGTAACGCAGCCTGCAACGTTTTACTGTTGCAGTGTCCATCAAGAGAACACAGATCAAGTTAACACTACTATACATGCACCAGAACTAGGTACACACAACTGTAGATGACAATTGTAATTTGCACAGAAATAAAAGACATGATAGAACTGACACACAAGACAATTTTATTCTGCTCGCCAACGCAATCGCGGACTTCAGCCAGCAGAAAACAAGGGTGAGTGATATTCCTAGGTTTGACGGTCGAGCGCTGGACTGGCTGCCGTTCAAGAGGGCTTTCCAGCAGTCCAAAGGAAGATCGCGATGCTGCTTGTGTCTGCGGATGACCCAGAGCAGATCATGAGGGCACTGGAGAACAGGTTCGCTCAACCTGAGTATATCGTACTTCAGCAGCTTGCTCTCGTCCGAGGTCTTCCTAGACTCGCTGCTTACGAGGCTCCACGAGAGCCTTTAAGTTCAGAATGTCCAATTCCCAAAATGTCCAACGGTTTCAGAATGTCCAATTACCGGAATGTCCAATTCTCAAAATGTCAAATTCCCGAAATGTCCAATTCTCAGAATGTCCAATTCCTAAATTGTCCAATTCCCAATATGTTCCCAATATTAAATTCGGTTTCATAACGTCAGAGTCGACACCCATCAATGTCAATAAAAGTCAACCCATCAAAACAAAGACGAAATTTACGCAATTGCAACCTCTTCAGATTTATAGAATATTTCAGACAAAAAATATTTATTTATGCCAAAATAGATAGTTCAACTCACGAAGACGCGCCCCACCACTTTTGGGCAAGGGCATTCGCGGTGCATGAGGGGTGAGTGGGAGGCGCGGAGAGTTTAAGACAAACCTCAGTCACGAGTCGACTGCGGCTCGAAGAACACGAGTATAGGTAGACTGCAGCACGAAATATATTGGCCCGTCACGAAAGTTGCTCAACTTAATATTTTAATTGAAACAATGTCTAAGAAATCACAGCGTGTTGTACTTAAAAGCCAGGTAAGAAACAATATTATTTATTTTGATTCTTTGATTTGAGTTTTATGAAAGTACCTCCAAATGTTTTAATAACTTTTAGTTCTTTTTGTTTTAAATTTATTTTTAGATTGGCAAGTAGAACAAGTGGCAAAGAGGTCTTGTGTATAATAATTATTTTTAGTATATAAAAAGGTATTGTTTATTTTTTTTCAGGCTAGAGAAATTATATCGAAAGTGTATGATTTCATGAAAACAGAAGCAACAAATAATAACGCTGAAAAAATTACCGATGCACGTTGGAGAACAGCACAGGCTGTCGGAGTATCCAAAAGCACAGTGACTAGAATTCTTCGCGAAAGAAAGGCTTATGAGTCTGCACTGCCTACGTCGGAATTTAACACAGCTAATGAGATAAACCTTAGCAGAGAACAACATGCAGAGTACATCACATGCTGCTGGCCCAAGTACTAGTGTCGCGCATGCCATCCCGCTAACGGAGGAGGTAGCTGTTGACAGTAGAAATGATGCAAATACGTCACTTTCGGACTTGGTGGGCACAAATTCTGCCATTTTTACGTCACCAATGAAGAAGAGAAGGGTGACACCACGTAAAATTTATCTAGACAATTTTGATATTGCTGTAGTTAGAAGAACAATTGAAAACTACCACAAGGAACTTAAACAATTTCCAACATTATTAAGACTAAAAAACATTTTGCAAGAGCGTATACAGTTTAATGTATGTAAAACAACTCTTAAGAACGTTGTTACTAAAACTTGGGTATGAATGGAAAATAACTGAAAATAATAGGAAGACGCTAGCGGAACGACACGATATACAAATGTTACGATTTAAATACTTGAAACAGATTAAGGCGTTCCGAAATGAAGGTAGACCCATAGTCTATACGGATGAATCATATATTCATACAAACCATGTACAAAAAAGTCTGGGACACAAAAGGACAGTATTTTAAGCGTGAGTTAGTCGAGATTGAGTTATTACATCAGCGGGCCCAAGCGCCGCTCTGCACAGTCAAACTACCCACCTGCGGCAGATTATTATTATTAATTTCCAGTTGCAGCACCACCTGTATTGTGCTGTACCAACACACACACACACAGTCACACTACACATTCGGTACCGTATCTATTGTCTATGTATTGTATTACAATTATTACACTACACAATATATTGAATCACTCACCATTTATTTTTATCTATACTATAGTATTTATGATACTTATATGTATATGCACACACGTATGTCCGTGCGTCATCTCAGTCTGGGCCTACTGAAAATCAGCGCCTGGGCCCATAAAGCCCAGGATATATGCTGAGTGAGGTCCATTTGTCTTTTTGGGCATCGGTACACCGCTGTCTCATGTTTTGTTGTTAATGCCTACTTCTTTTGTGTTTACTTTATAAATGTAACGATGTCCTTAAAGTTAATAAATGTTTTTCTATTTCTATTTCTATTTCTAATTCAGGTATCAAGCAAAATCTAACTAAAGAAGTGCGCGTAATTATAGTACATGCCGGAAGTTCCGAAGGTTTTATACCAAACGCTTTGTTGACGTATAGAGCTAAGATTAAAACCGCAGATTACCATGTCAACATGAATACTGAAAATTATCTAAAGTGGTTAAAGGAAAAATTAATACCAAATCTGCCGAAAGATGTCGTAGTAGTAATGCATAACGCAGCCTATCATAATGCTTGTTCCGAAAAAATACCAACATCCAACTCCAATAAAATAGAAATGCAAACTTGGCTGCGTGCGCACGGCATAGAATTTCAAGAAAACTTCAAAAAAGTGGAACTTTACGATTTAATATTAAAAAACAAAGAATACTCTCGAAAGTACAGGGTTGACGATTTATTAAAAGAACATGGTTTTACAGTACTGCGTCTCCCACCGTATCACCCTGACCTTAATGCGATTGAAAACATTTGGGGTATCGGAAAAAATTATGTGGCGAGTCGCAATATTGATCAAAACTACACTTCAATTATGCCTCTTATAAATGTAGCCTTTGATCAAATAAGTAACGACGTTTGGTACAATACATGTAAGCATGTCGAGAAAATAGAAGACGAGTACTTAAGAAACTTTGACCTTGATTTTAATTTTATTATAAACGTTGGTGACTCGTCAGACTCAGAATCAGATATCTCTGGCATCCGTGATGTAAGTGACTAAACATCTTAAAAATAAAACAAAATTTAAACCTGCCAACGTATTTTATTAAATCATCCTAATATTACTAGCAGGAGTATCCAGGTAGACGCAGAAAGGACTCCCCCTGCGTCTACCTGGATACGCAAATTATTCATTTAAATAATTCAAACACTTCTCACAAAAAAATAAATTCAAGTAGAGCATCTTTTCAGTTACCCCGTGATGTTCTGTCAATTTAACCTAGTGTACGTGAGCACTCATTGCTAATTTGTAAGCGATAATGAGAAAGGGTGGGGCGCGTCTTCGTGGATTGAACTATCTGTACTGTGATGAAGGCAATCATGAGGTGAGCAGTTGCGGAAGTTTTAAATCTCTTTCCTTAGATGATCGTTGGCAGTGGGTTATGGAAAACAAAGTTTCTTCGCAAAGGGTCGCATCAATACAAGTTTTGTAAGAAACGATGCGAAGTTGAAGGTTGCCTAACAGATAGACGGCTCCACACACTGCTTCACAGAACCCGGTCAGCAACCTCAGCCCACGTAGAAGTACAGTCATCATCATCTTCGGTAGTACAACAGCCAAAGAAATTCCTTGTACTATTTTTGAGGCAAGTTCCTCTAAGGACAAACCGAAGTCGGCGATCATTGCCCATAGTTCTTCGCCGCCAAACTCGTCCTCTCTCAAGCCACTTCTTAAGGTGATAGCGGTTACCGTGACTGGACCCCATGGAAGTGTGGATACATACGCCTTATTGGACGATGGGAGTTCCGTGACGCTTTTGGATACATCTGTGGCGGACTCGATAGGGCATAAATGCAAATTAAACATTAACTGTATTGGTGGGTTGAATACACAGGCTGACATAAGTTTCATCGACATCAAGGTGAAGGCCGACATATTGCAGATACATTTAAAATTAGGGCGCGCGCTATTCCTAACTTAGGTATTAAAAGCCAATCTGTTCCCTTAGACGACATTTTCGGGTATAATAAGTATCTGTCTGACCTGGTTAACGTCTTAAGCTACGATGATGCAAAGCCTATGCTCCTCATAGGGACAGGCAATTGGCAAGTGACGCTTCCTAAAGCAGTTTGCCATGGCACTCGTGATCAGCCAGCAGTTGTACGACGTTAGGTTGGGTTCTCTTCGGTACCATTTCACATAGGTCTCGATACGACGAATCATTTAACCACATCACCGCTGTTGACGACAATGATCGTTCGTTAGACTTACTCATCAAAGACTATTTTAAACTAGATTCAATAGGAATTACAAACGTAGATCATCGTAGCGCTAGTGAGCAACGCGCGTTAGACATTCTCGAGGGCACAACCAAACGACAAGATTCAGGTAGGTACGAAACGGGCTTGCTGTGGCGTGATAACATCACAGCTGTTTCCAAAAGCCGCGAGTTGGCTCTCTCTAGGTTCACGAGTCTTGAACGTAAAATGGCTAAAGATAGTACTTATGCTGATGCTTACAAACAAAATATTCAAGGCATGATCAGCAAGGGCTATGCTGAACTATGTACAGGTCCTACTTTAGGTCATATCCCATGGTACCTACCTCATTTTGGAGTCGTCCACCCTAACAAAAAGGAGTTGCGCGTAGTCCATGATGCTGCAGCGAAGTGTGCTGGTATCAGCCTCAATTCACTGCTGTTGACTGGACCTGATCTTTTACCACCACTGGTCACTGCTCAGCATCGCTTTGCGATTTAGGGAAGGTCAAGTTGCTCTGTCAGGGGATATCAGGGAAATGTTCCCGCAGATTGAAATTAGACCTGAAGACAGAGACTCAAAGATTTTTATGGAGAGTCAGCCCCGATTTACCAATCCGAGAATTCCGAATGTCTTCGATGATATTTGGTGCAGCAACTAGTCCCTGTACTGCGCTTTGAGTTAAAAATAGAAACGCAAGTCCATTTCAATCCAGATACCCTGATGCTGTACGGTCTATTATCGAGGACCATTACATGGATGACTTTTTGGGCAGTTTTGACAGTTCCAGCGAAGCTGCCAAACAAGCATAGGAGATACTGTGTATACACGACGAGGCTGCTTGTTTTCAAATGCGGGCTTGGGTGTCAAATCGTGAGGAAGCGTTAGCTTTGATCCCTTCTAACCTGCGCGCCACAGATACACAGTTACTGAAGTGAACTTAGGTCCAAATTCTCTTTCACAAGTTCGCGTACTGGGCCTGACGTAGAACGTCAGTGGGAATAGCCTGCATTTCTTACAGTCTCTTCCCAAAATTACCAACTAAATTTAATAAACGGTCTGTTCTCTCTTTGTTAATGTCTATTTATGATCCTCTAGGTTTTTTAATCCCGGTTATTATGAAAGGTCGTGCGCTTTTTCAAAAAAACCTGGAAGTTAGGCGTTGATTGGGATCAAATCTTACCTTGCCCGTTGATTGAAGACTGGAAAAGTTGGTTTTGCGAAATTCAAAATTGTGTAATAGCTCTATACCCCGGTGCTATGTGAATAGTAACAGACCTCCTAAAAACGTCCAGCTTTTCGTTTTCGCCGACGCAAGCAAACGAGCTTATGGCTGCGCAGCCTACTGGGGTTTTACTTGCGACGACGATAGCGTAAGCGTATATTTAATTGGGGGTAAAGGCCGGCTTGCGCCACTTAAACCTGTCTCCATTCCAAGACTGGAGCTGCAGGCCGCCCTTATCGCCTGTCGTTTTGGCGCGTACGTAACCGATGCGCATAGGCGGAAGGCTAATCAAATCTTTTACTGGTCGGATTCGCTGACTGTGTTGAAATGGCTTCGTAGCGACGCCTGCGTATTTAAAGCTTTCGTTTCGTTTCGTGTGGGGGAAATAGCCGGAACAACTAGTATTCAAAATTGGCGGTACGTCCCCACGGCTTTAAATGTCGCTACGCGTAGCCGTGACAAATTTTCAACTTCATCACGTTGGTTCACTGGCCCTTCATTCTTTTACTACTCGCAGCGCTTATTACTACTACTAAGATCCACTTATTACTACTCGCAGCGCTTCCTGTTTCTAAGGACAGCAGATTTAAAAACATCTCAATCTTTCTGGGAGAAGACGGGCTACTGAGGCTTTCTGGCCGTACTGGCGCTACGAAAGAAGTGGAGTCCCACCCGATTATCCTGGATGGCAAACATTACATAACAAGACTCCTGATTCACTACTGGCACATCAAGTTCGCTCATGCAAACAACGAATCCGTTGTCAACCAGTTGCGCCAGAGATTCTACGTCCACGGCTTACGACCAGCGGTGAGGGGAGTGTCACAAAAATGCCAGTTTTGCCGCAATAATAAGACGAAACCTGTAGCCCCACCGTGTGGAGATTTTCCAGATGCGAGGTTGGCACATCACCAGCGCCCCTTCACCTACGTCGGTTTGGACTATTTCGGGCCCGTCAACGTCACCATCTGCAGGAGGAAAGCGAAGAGGTGGATAGCACTTTTTACGTGCATGACTGTCAGAGCAGTGCACTTAGAAGTGGTTGATAATTTGTCATCGGATTCCGCCCTGATGGCGCTTCGGCGCTTCATCGCTAGAAGAGGATACCCAAGTTCCATCCACTCAGACAACGGAACCTGCTTCGTCGACGCCGCGAAGATACTGCCAGAGCTTTTTGATTTCTGCACAGACCGTAAAATTGAATGGCGCTTTATCCCACCATCAGCGCCTTTTATGGGGGGCTGTTGGGAACGGTTAGTGCGATCAGTGAAAACCACAATTGCTGTCACCCTGAGGGAGCTTGCTCCCAAAGAAGAAGTTTTGTACACCCTCCTCCTCGAAGCAGAATGCATAATTAATTCGAGGCCACTCACGCACGTAGCAGTGGACATCGATTCGGAGCACGCCATCACCCCTATTACTTTTTTAATCGGCTGCTCCAGCCACGAACCGGCCACTGGAACATTTGATGACACAGACCTGCATAGACGGCCCGATTGGAGAAAGGCGCAGAGACTCGCAGATCACTTTTGGCAACGTTTTGTCAAGGAATACTTGCCAACTCTCGTCCCTCGTAAAACCATCCCTCAAAGCCGACAACTTAAGGTCGGCGATCTCGTATTTGTAGCAGATGGGGCCCTTCCGAGAAACTGTTGGCCACGTGGGCGAGTAACAGCAGTGTATCCCGGCAAGGACGGGATAGTGCGGGTCGTAGATGTTGCTACGAAAGGGGGCGTGCTGCGTCGTCCCACACGTAAAGTGGCGTTGCTGGTCGCCGGCCAGTAATAGGTGCTTCTCACCGTCGGGGGCCATGTTGGCGACCTGCACCGCAAGATCCTTTTTGGCCACAATATTTCTAAATTCTAGTTGTTTTTCATATTTTTTGTTTGTACTTCTATTTACCCTTCAAAATATTTGTCATAACTTAATAAATAAACAAATCGATGAGCTGGTAACTAACGAAACCCAGGGTTTTATTTTGGCCATCCTCAACAATAAGATTTTAAATTTCACTTTACTGACACTTTTAATGAAAATTTAAGTATGATGCCCTTAAAGTAACTCATTAAAATTTATGTAATGACCAGTTGATAAAATAGTAAAGTTTTTGTTAAAGGTTTGGAAGAAAAAGTTTAAGTAACTTTTTTTAAAAATGGCGTTCAAAACATAGGAAAAAACTGTATTTACCACTTATTCAATTTCATTTTTTTTCTGAATTAGGATTCAGTGCTATAAATGTAAATGCTTATTAATCAAGTAGACCTAGTATTCAGCTAACAATGAAAAAATAATAATCATGTACGAGTACCTCAACTATTTGCGCCACAGTAACCAAAATAGGGACACAACCCAGAAATTTTAAAAAAATTGTAAAAAAAATAATAACTGGAGAACTAGCTCGAACTATTTATTAAGCGTACCTAAGCTTAAAGGGCGAGAGAACTATAGCGAGTGGTGTTTCGCGACGGAGAATTTTCTGGTATTGGAAGGAATTGTTGGGTGTATAAAACCTGAGCCCGATCAGCCGCCAGGAGCTGCAGATGACGCGAAAACTAAAGCCAAGCTGATTTTAACAATCGACCCGGCTCTTTACGTTCACATAAAACACGTAAAGACATCGAAGGATTTATGGGAGACATTGAAAAAACTATTTGATGACTAGGGGTTATCCAGAAAAATCAGTCTTCTGAGGAATATCATATCAGTTAGATTGGAAAACTGCATCTCGATGACATCGTATGTCACACAAATTGTTGAAGCAGGCCAGAAACTACAAGGGACGGGATTTGGCATCAACGACGAGTGGATTGGGTCTCTCATGTTCGCTGGTCTAACAGAAAAATATATGCCTATGATAATGGCGATAGAGCATTCGGGCATGGTAATAACATCCGACGCCATTAAAATAAGATAAGATAAGATAAGAATTATTTATTCGCATAAAACATTGTATAAATGGTTTTAAAATAAAGTTTACAGAACATCCATGCTTAGTCAATATAAAAGAGACATGCAAATATATTTTCAAACATAATTACGAGGGTCATTCAATAAACACTTAGCCTACAAAAAGTAAACGAAAATTTTGGAATAGTGGCAATTTATTTTTCAACATAGTCTCCTTTTAGTTCGATACACTTAGCCCAGCGATGCTCCAACTTTTTTAACCCGTCCGAAAAATAGTTTTTGTCAAACTCTGCAAAATAGGCCTCCGTGGCGGCGATGACCTCCTCATTTGATCCATATCTATTCCAGGCGAGTGATTTTTTCAGATTAGGAAACAGAAAGAAGTCACAAGGGGCCAAATCTGGAGAACACGGTGGATGGGGCAGCAATTCGTAGCGTAATTCGACCAATTTGGCCATGGCAACCGCAGACGTGTGAACCGGTGCGTTGTCGTGGTGAAACAGCACTTTTTTCTTCGCCAGATGGGGTCGTTTTTTCTTTAATTCGGCGTCGAATCCGCCCAATAAATCGGCATAGTAAAGCCCTGTAATTGTTTTACCCTTCTCGAGGTAATCGATGTAGATCACACCTTGTGTATCCCAGAAAACGGTGGCCATAACTTTTCCGGCCGATTTTATAGTTTTCGCCTTCTTTGGAGCATGTTCTCCGGTCTGGATCCATTGTTTTGATTGCTCCTTGGTCTCTGGTGTGTACCAGTGGATCCAGGTTTCATCGACGGTCACAAAACGACGCAAAAACTTCGCTGGATTCCGCTTAAACAGCGCCAAACACGTCTCCGATGTGGTCTCACGGTTGCGCTTGTTTTCCGGTGTGAGTAAACGCGGCACCCATCGCGCCGACAGCTTTCTCATGCAGAGTTCCTCGTGAAAAATATGATGCACTGTTCCTTCTGAAATGGCTACAGTCTCAGCTAGCTCCCGAACCTTCAATCGGCGATCTGCCAATACGAGATCATGGATTTTTTTAATGTTTTCCTCCGTAGCAGCTGTTTTCGGTGCACCTGGACGTGGTTCATCAAAAACCGACGTACGGCCACGTGCAAACTCGTTGAACCAATTCTTGACGGTGGCCATCGATGGAGAAGAGTCACCTTACACAGCATCCAAGCGCTCTTTGATTTCGATGCGCGTTTTCCCTTCCAAAAATAGGAATCGAATCACCGAACGATATTGCTCTTTTTCCATTTTTGTAAAACCGATCGACACGTTCGCTTCCATAAGTTGTCAAATTAAAACAAATGAAGGGATTGGAATGAAAATTTGAAAAAAGAATTAAAAAAGAATGTGCTACACTGTGGTAAAACTCTTTTGAAACTACAGCGCCCTCTGGCGATGAGGCTAGGTACTTATTGAATGCACCTCGTAATTATGTTAAACTTAAGATTAACACAATACAATTAAACTTTCACTAACTTAACAATAACACTTGACATTTTTGACATAAACATTACGAAATCTAATCATAATAAAAACACGCCAAAGAACAGAAACTAGTACTTCTCTTCTAGAAATTCTTTCAAATGGTAGAAGGTCTTCGACAGCAACCATTTATGTAACCCTGTCTTAAATTGCCTTGAATTTAATGTTTTTAATTCATTTGGCAAATGGTTAAAAAAATTCACACTCATTGTCAAGCAGCTTTTACTATATTGCATCGTCTTCGGAGTATCGTGTAACACTAGTCTATTAGGATCTCTACGGTTTCTAGGGTATATCTGATATGCCCGTTTAAATAGCTCATAATTCTGCTGTACAAATACGCAAATTTCATAAATATAAAGAGATGTTAATGTTAATATTCTAAGTTTTTCGAAAAGGAGTCGGCAGGAAGTACGTGGCGAGACACCACAAATTGCCCTTACACACTTTTTTTGTGCACTAAATGCTCTATTGATGCTGGTACCATTACCCCAAACAATTAACCCATAGCGTAATATGGATCCAACATAAGCATGATATGCATCAATGGCAATTTTTAAAGTTGTAACAGTTTTAACTTGCTGTAATGCATAAACAAACTTATTAATTCTGTTACAAACATTTTCTATATGTGCTTTCCAATTTATATCTCTATCAATAGTCAATCCTAGAATTTTAACTTGTTGCACTTCATCAATGCTAGTGTTTTTATAGTGTACGTCATTCTTATTCAAACTAATATTCTTATAATTATTAAAATGGATTTAATTGGATTTAATTAAATTATTTTTCAAATAGTGTATGTCAAGCCATTCAATAAATTTTTCAATAGTGCCATTTATGTCCATAACGTGATCAGTAATTGTTTTACTTGTTTTATCTGATGTAACAATTATGGAAATATCGTCAGCAAACAAAACGCATTTGTGGTCTGTTACATCAACGATGTCATTGATGTAGATGAGGAACAAAATTGGGCCCAGCACGCTTCCTTGTGGCACACCGCATCCTATATTGTTATATTCAGAAAAGTGAGAGATAATTTCGTTTTGCTGGTTCATTTTATTTATAGCCACACATTGTTGCCTGCCTGTCAAGTAAGACTCTATTCATTCTAAAGCTGGCCCCCTAATTCATACTGCTGCCATTTTCTGTAATAATAACGAATGCGAAACGTGATCGAAGGCTTTTCATAGATCAATGAAGAGAGCAGTGGTCCAGTTCTTGGCATTAACGTTGGATATGAGAGTCGTTACGAGACCATGTAAGGCTAAAGTAGTGGATTTATTTTTCTGGAAGCCATACTGTTCACGACTAATGATCTCAAACCTATCAAAGAAGCTAATGAGTCTTTTGTGCATACATGTTTAGTAAACAGGTTTTTACGGTAGTCAAGAATAGAACATTTCTCAAAGTGTTTTGTCCACAATTTCATAGCTCTAAATAATTGATATTCATTAAAATGAGGATTACAGTTTACAGGAATAACGAGTATTGAAGACTTAGAAAACAAATTAATAGCAATGCAAAGGATTGGTTCACGTTGGCAAAATGCTGGTAGTTCCTGCACGGAAACGAAACTTTCCGACGTTCATTATAATGTAGCAACCTGCATGCCAGCCGTAAAAAAACATAATACAAGGAGTGCAACTTGTTGAGATCTTTGTCATGAGTACCGAAGCTTATAATAACAATATCTTGCGGGGATACATTTTTAGCGACATCTTCATAATATGACATCATTTCGGAGCTAGAAGCATCGGATAATATCATCGCAAAAGTCTTGTATTTATCGTTCCATTTCCCAGATCTTGATCTCAAAAAAGCTGCAGATAATCCTCTCAACTGCTCATCCCCTATTATATATATGGTTTAACTAAATACATAAATTAAATTAAACTTAAATTAAAACCAACCTGAGGGAAAACCAGGTTGGTTTTAATTTTTCGTAGTGTGAGACATGGTTTCCTCGTGTTGTGGTGAAGTTGTATTCAAATAGCAGGAATCAGTGTTATCAGAGACAGTTGGTAAGTTCGTTAACTGTAACTTATACTGGAGATCACTGATTTGTTTATTCAGATTAGCTATTTCGCATTCCGCGTCCAGCAATGACTGGTTAAGTTCAGTTTTTTTTTTTGGAGGCAAAGGTAAGTATCCATATATTGCTCACTTTGATCCATTAGGGGAACCTTTGGAGGCGTAGCGTAATTTGAAGATGGTAAAGAAAACCGCTTGTTTTGTTGGAGATGTTCTGCCTTATGTGGAGCTTTGGAGAGAGTTTTCAGTAGATGTACTTCCTTATTAAGTTTAGTTATAGTTTTCCCTAAGTCGTTATTTTCTAATATTGTCTTTTCAAATTCAGATTCTGTAGAAATTAAGTTTATTTTTAATTGGTTTATTTCGTCTCGTAATTCGTATTCAGTAGCTGTGTCATTCAATGACGTATGTTCCATGCTTTTTGATAATCTCTCTGGCGCTATGCAAGAGTCTTCGAACGACGACGCGCTTTGCTGCGTAATGATGTGGGAATCGTAATAGATATCGGTACTTGTATCACATTTAAATGATTCAGACTGTGGCGGGCTATTCATGGCTGGGTGTCCGTGCCTGTCGGTAACTTGTTTATGTTTTCTGGATTTTTCTTAACAGACTTTTTCCTCGTAGTGATGTTGTTCGGCTCTAAACCTACTTTTGCTGCTTTCTTTTGTTTACATGTAGTCGTACAAGTAGGGCATTTCCAAATTTGTTTTTTGTCTTTATCCATAAAACGTAAAAGTTTCTCAGAAAAGATTACACAATCAAATTCAAATCTCTTCTGACATATAGAGCATAGAATAGTATCCCTCTTGTCAGCAGTTGCTTTACATTTATAGCATATTATTGTTTCTGATCCTTTGCGGCTGCATGTTGAAGTTTTTTGTTTGGGTGCAGAAGCCATTATAATGATTCCGAAATATTTATTTTACTTGCAGAAAAATCACAAAAAGCCAAAACGTCAATGGCAAGATTCGATCTCACGACCATGTGGTTTCAACCAGGACGCTCAATCCACTGAGCCAAGTACATTTCTCATAGAGCGACGAATATACGTCACATATATATAAAATTCAAGTAATGAAACATAACATACCTTTCATCATCTTTCGGCAATGTAAAAAAAGAGAAAATTTTATTTTTCTTTCGGTTATGACACCCAACAACTTCACAAAAACTCGCCATTTCGTAACAATGAAAATAGGTAAAGTATCGCTTGTGCGAGAAACATGCAATGCGCGCGCTCTGCCTCGTGTGGACAGCCCACTGCCAGACGGCTCGTCGACGAGCGACTTAGCGGTACTAGGCATTTATAACGCTTCGTTGCGTGAATGACGGAGGCCTGGCTGAACTAACGCCGAACCGACGTTACTGTGTACGCTATAACGCAACGTAATTTCGGCGTAATGTGTCATTAGTTATTCAAATAGCATTGCAGGCTCATCATGCGGAACTTCGGTCGCGTAACTTCAGCAGTGTGTATAGACACTAAAATGATACATACATACATACATACATGCCATCACGACTTTATCCCAAACGGGGTAGTCAGAGGCAAGTGACTGTGTCGTCATGGTGAACGAAACACTTCGAAGCCCACTTTTCACCAATGGTATTAGAACCCAACGTGGTAGGTGGTGAGCCTTCCGCCGCTATCTGGGTTGATTTGGTTTTTTATCGATGTTTTCCATCACCGGAGAGTTAGTCGGATATTTAACAATGAACACAAATATTTTTGCTTCTGGCCAGATTTGAACTCGGGACCACACGATTCACGATCTGAGTTCGGGTGCTGAACCACTAGGCCACGACGCTCTAAAAAAATGATCATGCTGATAAAAAACATATACTAACTGGTATATATTCTGTCCGACGTGCTGCCTCATGTGTTTGACGAGATCGTTGCTCTGCGTGAAGGCGCGCTCGCAGAAGCGGCACTTGTACGGCTTCTCGCCCGTGTGGATGCGCGTGTGACGCTTCAGGTGGTCTTTGCACGTGAACCTGCAATACAGCGAAGATAGGGAACTACAAATACTTACTTACGACTTCCCTACCTCTATACTAATATTATAAAGAGAAAGATTCGATTGTCTGTTTGTTTGTATTGAATAGGCTTCAAAACTACTGGACCGTTTTTAAAATTCCTATAAAGCTACGTTATCAGCAAGTGACATAGGCTAAAGTTTTTTTTAGGCCATATCAAAATTGCCGGCAAAACTACTGGACCGTTTTTAAAATTCCTTTATAGCTACGTTATCAGCAAGTGACATAGGCTAAAGTTTTTTTTAGGCCATATCAAAATTGCCGGCAAAACTACTGGACCGTTTTTAAAATTCCTTTATAGCTACGTTATCAGCAAGTGACATAGGCTAAAGTTTTTTTTAGGCCATATCAAAATTGCCGGCAAAACTACTGGACCGTTTTTAAAATTCCTTTATAGCTACGTTATCAGCAAGTGACATAGGCTAAAGTTTTTTTTAGGCCATATCAAAATTGCCGGCAAAACTACTGGACCGTTTTTAAAATTCCTATAAAGCTACGTTATCAGCAAGTGACATAGGCTTAAGTTTTTTTTAGGCCATATCAAAATTGCCGGCAAAACTACTGGACCGTTTTTAAAATTCCTATAAAGCTACGTTATCAGCAAGTGACATAGGCTAAAGTTTTTTTTAGGCCATATCAAAATTGCCGGCAAAACTACTGGACCGTTTTTAAAATTCCTTTATAGCTACGTTATCAGCAAGTGACATAGGCTAAAGTTTTTTTTAGGCCATATCAAAATTGCCGGCAAAACTACTGGACCGTTTTTAAAATTCCTATAAAGCTACGTTATCAGCAAGTGACATAGGCTAAAGTTTTTTTTAGGCCATATCAAAATTGCCGGCAAAACTACTGGACCGTTTTTAAAATTCCTATAAAGCTACGTTATCAGCAAGTGACATAGGCTAAAGTTTTTTTTAGGCCATATCAAAATTGCCGGCAAAACTACTGGACCGTTTTTAAAATTCCTTTATAGCTACGTGATCAGCAAGTGACATAGGCTAAAGTTTTTTTTAGGCCATATCAAAATTGCCGGCAAAACTACTGGACCGTTTTTAAAATTCCTATAAAGCTACGTTATCAGCAAGTGACATAGGCTAAAGTTTTTTTTAGGCCATATCAAAATTGCCGGCCATCCGCCGAACGCGATTTTGAAGCGCTTTTCACGGTTTTCTCAATAGACAGTGATGCAAGAAGATCACTACATTAGTATATACATTGCACACGTCGCTAGCAACTTATTAATAATGTTATCGCTCAATAAATACTTCTAAGACTTAAAAACCCAACAGGCGGAGCTATCAGCAGCAATCATTATGAAAAGGAAAATGTGTGTACCTATGGTTCAAGATCTTCATACAAGAACCTCATTTGTCTCAAACATATCAGCATACATGATCGAAATATGTTTGCAATTTTAGGAGCATGGATACCATGGAATAAAATCGGCAGCTGATAGTAATGAAACAGCTTTACGGATTCTACTTGCGGAATTTATATTTTTGCATTTTCTATTCCGACGTTTCGACTTCTTTACAGAAGTCGACTGCTGTTTTCAATGTGTAGTGTTCACGTAAATATAAGAAAACAATAACCTGATAGTAAGTTGAAGAGTCGCAGGACCCAGACCACTAAGAATGAATAGCCATTATTGGCTCACTAATATGAGACTTAAGTTAAATATCAAAAGATCTAAGTAACTCACCTCATTTTACAGGTGTCGCAGGCAAAAGGCCTCACTCCCAAATGTATCATCTTATGTTTCTTGAGCGAGTTGGGCTTCGTGAACGCCGCACCGCACTCGTCGCACTTGTAGGGGTGGACGCCTGTGTGCGTCGACATGTGGCATTTCATTTGCCCTGTTAATAAATAGCACACAATAGTTAAGGTTAGATAGGAACTGCCAGGCTTGAGAAAAAACTAGTTATCCCTGCATGATTGGTTATTAATTGGGCCTTTGAGGGATCGAGAGATTCTGCCATGAAAAGAGGCCCCTCCACCATGATCGGGACCTCTAAGTAAAACCTTCGGTGCTCAGCCTGAATTTCAGTAAACACTAGACAATTTCAGCAACAGGAAAAAAACTATTCTATAGATAGAACAGTAGCCCAAACTTCATCTGTTAGAGCAATATTAAAACAACCATATTACTCAAACGTCAACATCTTATTTGTGTTTAGCTACAGATTGATGTGAATATCATTTCTTTGTATGACTGTTTTGATATTATTAAATGAGGTTATAGTTCATGTGCTGACCTTTGGTACAAAATGACTTGGGGCAGAGCGTGCAGGCATGTGGCTTGACGCCACTGTGGCGTAACATGTGCTGGCGCAGGTTGGAGTTGTTGTTGAAGCCTTTGCCACACTGCGAGCACAGGTATGGAGTTTCTCCGGTGTGGGTCCGTAAGTGGTCTTTCAGAGTACACACCTGTGTGAATGCTGAAAAGAAAGGAAATATTGAAAAAATACTTTTTTTTAATATCTGGAGACCTTAAGATCTGACCTTATAATGCAAGCAATATGCAACAAAAGAAAATACTTGTGCAATTATAACACCCATAGATTAATACTTTCATTTCAAAATAGCTTCATTAATATTTTTCGAACTAGTGGCAAATTTTAAATATCCTTAGTACATTTTGATCGTCAATTGAACGAAATAAGGCGCAAGAGAGGTTAAAAAACTTGAAGTTCATGATAAAATGATGATGACCTGTTGTCTGTGCTCACCTGAATGTATATCTAAACATAATTTATTTAAACTTCATTGCAGAAATGTAGTACAATAGGTAAACCTGATGCCATAAGACGTTCTTCCAGTTCTCTAATCTACACAAATATTAGAGAGGTACAAATACAATTTCAAAAATTATATTACTTTTAAAAAGCTACATTATCCCTAATCGCTTTAGGCATATATATCAATTAACACTTATAAAGTAATCCGGGAAAAAAGCGCTATCAAAAAACTTTTCGTACGTGCGCGCTGGCTTCACTATTGATTAAACATGCATACATGTACCTACTGCAAAAATATAGGTTTTTAGTAGATGCATAAAACGTCCCAGACACAATACATCCATTTTTTTAGCTATGTAGCTTTAAGGTATGTTATGTTTAAAAAAAAAAAAAATAAGGTAGATGTTGAGAATTATTACTACACAAGCATATCAATCCTTATGATTAAAAGTTTAATTTCATCATCAAGAGAATTTTACAGAGATAAATTTTGTCCTTTAGAGTACATTAATTGGATTGATAGATTCGGATATATAGTGAAATAGAGATGCACCGAATGTAGGTTCAACTGAATACGAATGTTCGATCGAACGTTCGGTCCAAAATGTACCGAACCGAATGATTCGGCCGAATCATTCGGTTCGCTACAGTTAGCTTCAGAATTACAAAAATATTTTAAAGAGATTTTATTACAACGCAGTATGAGTCCTTTTACGTAGTGGGAAAAAAATCAAGGAAAGTATGGCTATTTTAAACTCATTTTTTAACATCTGCAGCGACTATCGCTTAGACTGAAAGGTTATTCTCGGAAGCAGACAATGTATATTAGGAAAAAATAAATTGATTGTTGCCTCACAGTGCTGAGAACTTAGTATTATTACATCATAATTAACTACTCTTAAATTTTAATTATTTTTTAAGTATGTTTTTTTTTAATCTGTTGAATAATTTAAGTATGGTCATTTTACGATATGATAATTAAAGAACATAATAGCTTAATTTTACTAACGAACAGACTTTATTTTCCTGACAATGTCATTCTTCAAAAAATCTTTATTGGATTAAAACTCCGACTATAGGTAGTTTTATTTATTACTAGGGATAAATGATTTGGATTTTCCTTTCACATGTCAAAAAACTTGTGTAGATTAAAACAAATAGTTACGTCAGTTCCTTGTTTTGATGTTGATTAATAATTGTTATTCAGGCTTTTGTTTATTGTTGAATTCATGAATAAATATTATTACATTTAGCATACATCGACCTTTTTGTTAAAAAAGGCTAATTTGATTTTACATTTTAATACTCATCATGAAGGTTCCTAAAGATTGAAGTTTTTATATTAGAAATAAATATTAGGTGAAAGAAGTTGTCAGAAATCTGCTTTGAGCAGTGTTCTTAAATTTGTTGATTTCATAGTAATTTTATTTAATTTTTATAAACATTGAAAAAAAGCAAAGGTTTAGTTCTCAAAAAAAAAATTAACTTATTTCTGAAAGTTATTTTCTTTTTTACATAAATAAATTGGTAGGTAACTATGTACCCAAAGCAGTGTTTCTTTTATTTACAATCATTCGGCATATTAACCGAATGTTCGGCCAAATCCGAACATTCGGTTAACATGTCGAATGTACCGAATACGAATGTTCGGCCGAACATTCGGCGCACCTCTAGTGAAATTAAAAAACGCACGCAAAGTTATTATATATTTTAGCGCAATTTGCGCACGGCACGCGGCTCTCCGCGCTCGGGGTGAGATACAGTGCGCGCTTTTACCCCACAAAGAAATCGTGTGACTTTTAACTCGGTACTTACAGTGCAATACGTTAGGGATTTGTATGAAAACTTTCATATGTAACCCAACCCAAAAAATAGTCCACGCGGGCGAAGCCGTGGGCGGAAAGCCGTATAAACCGAATAAAATACTTCATACCTAATATTTTAAAACATACAATAGTGTTACCTTTACTACAATAGGTACAAATATTCGCTTTTCCAGATTCATGCTTTTTCAAGTGTTCCTCTAACCTGCCTTGGCGGGAATATCTTTTGGGGCATTTCGGACACACAAGAGGCTGCTCTGAGCCATGTAAATTCATGTGCCTCCTCAAACGGCCCTTAGATGTAAACTCCTCTGAACACAGATCACATTTATAAATTTGCTTGTCAGCTCTTATCGGACTCTCATCTTTCTTTTTATGTTTTCTCATGTGCATTGCCAGGCCTCTGCTTTTAGCGAACACTAAACCACATTCAGAACATTCAAACTTCTCTTCGTTATCATTCGATTCAGTCTCGGCAGAAGAGAGCTGTGCCACCGAGTGGTTTTTTACATGTTCCTTCAGCTCAGATAATGTATTATAGCTTTTTAAGCACAAACTACACCGGTGGCTATTTTGAAAATGTTTCATCATGTGCTTGTCCAAAGATGATTGCTTTTCAAAAGACTTGCCACATAAAGCACACAAGATCGGGGGTTTATTCCCATGCATGTCCATATGTTTCAGTAATTTATTTTCGTTTGAAAAGTTTTTGTCACACATATTACATTTAAAACTCTCATCCCCTTCCTCAGGCTTTACACAATCATTGCTTTGGTTGTTAAATACTTCATACGGATCAAAGTAACTAGAACTATCATTTTCATTATCACTCTCAGTTTTAAACGCCATTCCATTAAGGACATCTAATTCATTTTTTACTTTGTTAACTATATTATTGTCAAGCAATTTTTTATATTCTTTTTCAGCTTCCAATGCCTGTTTTCTAAATTCATACAATAATTGAAGTAATTTTGTACAATCTTGGCAAATCTTTTGTGGTAAGCCATCTTCTTGAGACACCTGAAATAAAATAATATAATAAATTATTTTTAAATTTATTTAATTAATTGTCACCTGGCATTATGCATTTAATAATTTTTATAATACTAATATTATAAAGAGAAAAGATTTGTTTGTTTGTTTGTTTGTAATGAATAGGCTCCAAAACTGCTAGACCAATTTTGAAAAATCATTCAACAATATTTTAATCTAAAGCTAAATTATCAGCGAGTGACATAGGCTATATTTTTTGATTAGGCTATATTTTTAAGCATAAAATTCACAACCATAAATTCGAAAAAGGCATGATAATGGTATCAAACTATAACAGAGGAAAGAGTCTACAAAGCCATAGGCAGACAACTAGTTTAATAATAAAATTGCAAAGTGAAATGTGTACATTCCACTACCTTGAAGAAATTATTAAGCTAATGGACAATGCATCAGAACATAACATTTTTATGAGGTCAAAGAAGAGTTGCATAAAAGTAAATATGTCTCTTAAAGTTCACTGAGGGTTCGATAAAGGTTTGCAATATTTACAGCATGTAATAACTAAATCCAAGTAGTCTTAGTAAAAGATAAAAAAAAAAATCTGCTTAATGCACCTGTATCGAAAAAAAAATAAGTATCTCCGCCAGTTGTAGAGCGCTGCTTCCTTCTATTTTCAGAGGTTCTTTAAACAGATCTACCAAATCAACATTGTTTTTCAAACAAGTACGACAAGCCATTGCTATATCTACCATTGTTTAAAAGAGAGCGAAAATTCATTGATAAACAAGAACACTTTTTTAATTTAAAATTAATGAAAATACTGCAAAAATACGCAAACGATGTCAAACAACCAATCTGACACTGACAGTGACATTTCCGAAGTTAGTTTTTTCTAATGTATAATGCCGGCAGTACATTCTCGCCGAGACACAACGAGACAGGCCAAGTATCGGGGTGACTCGCTTTCGCTCGCTCGCTCTCGGTCCCGTGTCGGTTTTTTGAGCACGAGTCAAAGGGCCTCGCTCTGCCTCGCGAGGCCAGACGAGTGCACCCATGTAGACTCTCGCTCCTTTAGTTACGAGCATGTTACGAGCGTGTCGTCGCACGAGTAAGACGTAGGTCGCGGAGCAGGTATTATTAGTGGTGACTCGTATAAACAGTGAAAATATGGAATTCGGAAGCGAAACTAAACTTTATCGAACTTTATCAAATGGAATCAGTATTGTGGGATCCGACCCACACCTTCCACAAAGACAAAAAACGTCTACACGACGCATGGGTTCGTCTGCGTGAACAAACTGGGTTTACTATTATAGATTTAAAAAAGAAAAGAGATTCGCTTATGGCGAACATAGAGATCACACATAAAAAAAATTAGAAATTCGCAGCATTCCGGATTTCCGGAAAAAAAAGTTTTTATTTTAAAAATTACATGCACACATGTAGGTTTAATTTGTTATTTTTTTAACGGAATTTCTCGCACTTGTTTTGCCTTAAGGGGTGGTCTTCGTGGTATGTGTGATAAAGGCCTAAGCGCAATGGAGTCTTGAAATTCTGCAACTTCATCTCGCCAGCTACCCAACTGGATTATTTGATCATTATCATCAAAAACATCAAAACTGCCTGGTGGAGTGTAAATTGTCCTAGAAGTTTCATGTCATAGTCAACTTACATGTTTTCATAAGATCAAGTAACTAGTATGGGCTTCCGGAAAATTCTAAATTTTGATGCCAAAATTCCGAAGGTATTCTCCACTACAACCCGCGATGATGAAAGTATATTATTAAAAGTACTTGACCGTTATTCGAAGCTTATAAATGAGATAGGCATATCCGCTTCCCGTAGTCTTTTACCATTTTAGTACTCTTTGATGACGTATTTCCGTTGCTCAGTAGGCAGTGGCGCCATCTGTAAGCTTATAAAATAGGTGCGGCGACATTTTTGCCTCATTGGCGTTTTGATTCTCGTAGCAATTGGTGCGCTCACGCGTATTAAACAATTATCAAATATATACCATAAATTATCGAATATATAAGTAATACATATTGAAATCTAAGTGTGTGATTCAGTGATTACAGTGCTCAAAAGAAAACGTAAGTACGTACGTGTTTTCAAAAAATAACATTTCGTTTCGTAAATTAATAAAATGATGGTGGTTAAGAGATATAATTTTCTCCGGTGAATTTTGTGAATGTAACTTATCTAGGATATTTTAACTATCCTACTTCGATAGACTAGCTCGACAGCAATCGTTTGAACTGAGAATACTAACAATTGTGATGCCATCACTACGATTAAATCTTAATCACTACGAGTAAATTTTATAATGGTTTTATTTTAATCAAGTACAAATTTGCGTCATTTGTACAAAGTTTCAATAAAATCTTTACAATAATAGTTGCTAAATCAACTAACGCGTCTCAGCCTCAGGTGCTAATAAACAATTAACAAGGTTCTTACGCTGTTTAACCACTAGGCCACGATGGAAAGTGATATAAATGTATTCCCAAAAGTTTAGATTGTTGCTGATTTTAACAAAGGCTGAGGCATCTGTAATTCGACTGTTCATTGATCGAGTTATTCTTGCAAAACACTATTAAAGGTAACTTGTTTCTATTGAAGGTAACTGTATCTAAGTTTGGGTTTTAAGGAATTTATATTTGGTATGGTTTCTTCTAATCCGCAAATATCTAACCAATCACAAGGAATAATTTCAAATTTAGTAATCATACTTCATTATAATTGTGGCTCAAGCCTATTGACCTAATATTTTTGGGTTATTTTCATTGATATTAGTAATATAGCTTTATTTTCAGAAAGAGTTAGTTGAATTCTGCCCCTTGTGTAGTTCGCCGCAAACGCGCTCGTAGCGCCTGCAGCAGCAGTAGCAGCTCCTCGAGTAGCTCAAGTGGCAGCTCGCCTTCTCCCAGCTCAAAGCGGCAGAGATAACTGCGCCACCGCCATAAGAAGAGTAAGAGAGGCGGCCCTTCGTTAAGGCAGCTAAGGAAGTAAATATGTGAGTTGCGCAATGTTATTTCTCAATCCCCCGCCTATCAGGATGGCCACTCTATTGACCAAGAATCTATTTGTTCGGGGGTCAGTGGCGAACTTAATGAGAATGAACTTCATGAACAAATACCAAATTGCCCTGAGCCAGCAGGTTCTGATTTCACATTTGAAATCGACACAAAAATAAGAGAGCCTTCTGTTCCTAAAGCTCCTGAAAATTTCGTGAAAATGCTAGCAGATGTACAACATTTCGGCAATACTGATTGGTCCGAAGTGAGCATGCGGATACCCAAAAGCTTTACAACCACACCCCTGGTTTCGTAAACCTTGAGTTAAATGGAGAAATAAGACAATATGAGTCCTTAGTACATGTGGCCAAAGGAAAAATTGCTTCTTAAGCAAAAAGAATCTCTACAAGAAAACATACGCAGTCGTTTAAGTTGGGCTAAATCTGAGAAAAGTTTAAATAATTTTAATTTAAAAATTAATGAGTGATTTTTGAACGGAGAGTTTCATAAGCTTCAACTGATCTTTTGCAAATGGTCTGTGGCCATAGGACAGAAATTATTCAAATTAGTAGGGACGCAATTTTAAAGAATGTGAAAGACCCTGTGGTGAAAGTTGCTCTTAATAAAATACCTCCCTCTACAACACATATTTTTGAGGCTAATGCGTTTTCTACTGCGTTAGAAAAAGTAGGGGGTGTTCGTAAAGCTTTCTGGCTCCCTAAATCGGACAATCTTCAAAAAAGGCCTGATAAAGGCTTTATCAGCCATCGTATCGCCAGCCCTCGAAGGGTCTAGGTGCCAAAAAAAAAAAACACTGGCCCATCGAGTGGAGCCCAAGTGCCATACTACGTATCAGGTTCGTTTAGGCCTATACACAATCATTTACCACTCTCGAGGGGTGAGTACCTTAATAATATTATGAGCAATGATAATTAACAATGTGATACAATAACGATGCAAGGCAACAATGCAAGGGGTCGCTTTCAATACTGGGACTCAAGGCCCCGTGGTTCACAAAGAGGAGGAAGGGGGCGAGGACCTCCTGGTAGCGCCCCTAGAGGCCAATCCAAACGTAACGAGCAATGACGCGAGGTCGTTGTTTCAAGCCGAACAGTTGGTTCATCATTACAAGACTTGGAAAGGAATGGGGGCCCCAGAAATAGCATTGAAGTTAATAAAAGGTTACGCATACCATTTATCCGGAAACCTCCTCAGTATGTTCCAAATCAACACAACCAGTTTCAAACTTGTGTTTCAAAAGAAATGACCATATTAGTTCAGAAAATGAACGATCAAGGCGTTCTCTATCCGGTAAATTGGACCCCAGTGTCATTTCACATCGTTTACTAGTTCCGAAAACGGACCCTCCGACCTATTTCAATCTAAAAGTCTTCACAAACATTTACAAATGACTTTGAATCTCCTTCAAGTACTCTGATGGAGTATAAACATGGAAAAAAAACAATAACGACCCCAAAAAGTGTCTGACGTACTTAGGGATACTGTGGGATCCGTAGGACAATTTAAAGGCCTTACCAAAAGAAAAGACACAAACTTTTTAAAAAGAATACCTAACATATTTTAAAACAAAGGTCGGTGAAGCCAATCGAAGTTTAAAGGCTTGTCCGTTTGTTGAACTTTGCCAGTTTTGTGGTCTCACGAGGTCGTTCACACCATCTACACCTGCTAAGGTTTATGAAAACCCTATTAGGCAAGCCAACAAAGAAAGTATTACTTGCCGAAGTCGTTTAAACAGAGTTGAAGTGGTGGATTCAAAGCTGTCAACTCTCGACAATGTTTCACTTGCCTCCTCCAGCCCACTTTCGCACAACCGATGCATCTGACCTAGCCTGGGGAGCTCAACTAAACAACATTCCCTTGAGAGGGTCTTGGACTCCAGAGGTGCAACAACTGCACTCAAATCAAAAAGAAATACTGGCTATCTTGCACGTCGTTCAGAATCATGATGTTGGAAAACAGCTCTGTGCTAATGCAGTGCGACAACCAAACCGTGGTAGCTCACTTACGGAAAGAAGGGGGACCAAATCGATGGCATTGATGATCATAACTCGTCAGTTATTAACATTATTGGACCAGTTCCTAATAACTTTCACAATTCACTACATCCCGGGCAGGTATACCAATTATGCCGATCATCTGTCAAGATATCGAATCCCGCCGGAGTGGCATCTGTTGCCGGAGTGCTTGGTGATAATATTCGCGAAATGGGGAACTCCAGTAATAGATCTTTTTGCCTGGCAGAGAGCTCACGTTGTCAGCAATTATGTATTCCTAGATCAAAGGGACCCGAAAGCTCTATTTTACTATGCATTCAGTGTAACGTGGAATTATCCTCTTGCATGGCTGTTCCCTCCGCCATTCCTTGTAACCAAAGTGTTGACACACCTCAATCAAGCGATAGGGGTGTTCTAGATAGTCGTACCCCGGTGACAAAAAGTGTTCTGGCGAGCAGACCTCAAAGCGAGATCCCTCGAAGCTCCATTAGTCCTGAGGAACTTGAAGGTCAATCTGACAGAATTACCACCTCCCAAACTGGAGGATCTAACACTGAAAGTTGGAGATTTGGTGGTAGTTTGAGGAGATCAACACCTGGAATGCCGATCAAATTTCCTCGTGGAAAAACTCCTGGCGTCCATCTACATTAAAGACGTATAAAATAGCATGGAATCGGTGGTTAAACTGGGCAAAACTAAAAAAGGTGGCCATTAATAAACTGACAGGATTTAAACTTGCGCAATTTTTAGCCGACTTATACGTAATATAATTACAATTTCTTTTACATAAGTCTGTACTCACTACACTTTGTACATCAAGTATGTCAAGTTATCTAAGCTCTCATGCCTTAGAAAACATATCTTAAAATCAATTTCCTTGAAAAATGAATAGAAAATTAAGCCACCTATTTAGGACATCAACGATTTAGCGAATACCTGTCTAAATGAACAATAGATAGAAATAATATACTCGTTTATCAAGTTTCTCGCCACACAGCTAATTTATTGCTTTTGTGTTCTGTCCGGCGTATTCACGATTTATCTTTATTTCGAGTCGATCCCGATCATTGCATTAAATCTCAGGAAGCTATGATTTCATGGCCAGAGTTTGGATCAAAAACTGATAACAGCGATTACAGGCAATCAGGTTGGAAATTATTGGGTAATTCAGATAATGCTAACTTGAACCCTATAGTTTGGATACAAACATTGATAACGCTGCTAAACAATCGGCAAGAGACTGCGAAGACTTCCAAGTTTACTTATGACGTTTAGGGGGCCTCCTAAAGCTGCCTCACGAGCTGTCATTGCTGGCTGGATAGAACACCTGTTTAAAGACGCAAACATTCCGTTTAGTCCTGGTAGTGTCCGGTCAGCAGTAGCGTCAAAGAATTGGTTAAATTATTCCCTGGTGGAGATCCTCTCACGCGGAAATTAGCTTTCCGCCAACACTCTCAAGAAATTTTACAGGCGTCAAATAATGCAACGAAATATTACTACAAGCGTGACTGAATTATTCAATCCTGTTGATTAATGTTCACACAATTCATTCAAGTTAAAATTAATCAATGTATTAACTGTAAGATTTAAAATTTCTAATCAATAATTACAGCTGATAAAGCTTCATGATTTAGAATGATTGACTAGCGAAAGACTAAAACTTTAATTATCTTTCCGAAATGTCCTTACAGAAATCTGTTTAATACAGCAATATGTTTCACATTGGCGTTTTCTTCATTGTGTACCTTTCCGTTCCTCACCAGGCGATAACAAACACTTCTCATTTATAAGCTTCGAATAACGGTCAAGTACTTTTAATAGCAGCGTTTTCCCCTGAAAGAAAACGCATATTAAAATACTTACCTTATTCGAAGCTTACTTTATAACTCTGCCTGGTGAATAAAAGCCAATGAGGCAAAAATGTCGCCGCACCTATTTTATAAGCTTACAGATGGCGCCACTGCCTACTGAGCAACGGAAATACGTCATCAAAGAGTACCAAAATGGTAATAGACTACGGGAAGCGGATATGCCTATCTCATTTATAAGCTTCGAATAAGGTAAGTATTTTAATATGCGTTTTCTTTCAGGGGAAAACGCTGCTATTAAAAACTCGTTTTGCTTTTCCTGCGTTATGATGGCCCGGGTATGGTTTCAGTATATGTGTGCTGAGAGCAAAGGCACCATCTCCTAAAAAAACATAAGGAACATCTCTTGTCGAACCTGGTAATGGAGACGGCGGAGGTAGCTTGAGATCATTAGAACAGATTTTGCGCCATAGATGACAGTTTCGGAACACTCCACCATCGCTAATTCGCCCTTGACTCCCAATGTCAGCAAATAAAAATTTGTAGTCACTGTCGACTAAGGCCAGAAGCACAATGCTGAAACTTTTTTTGTAATTGTAATAATCTGAACCGCTACATTTAGGACTTTGAATGACAATATGCTTTCCATCAATTGCTCCAATGCATCGAGGAAATTTAAAGCCTTTTTCTATGTCCAGCCATGATCCTGGATGTGACGGCAACTGAAAAGAAAAAAATCTTATAATATAATACTATAAAGCCCATTTTCATTACAGACTATTGAAAAACAGACTAATGAAAAAAACACATATGAAGAGCAACCTAATGAGACTGAAGAACCTGGTAGTGGAGAAAACACCATAATCGGTAATTGTTTTCACCATTGTACGGTCAGCAACAGCTCAAGCATAACTCTTTGAACTTCCACTGTCTGTGTCTAGTATAGGGTCACCGGGTAAACTCTGGATCACTTTTTTTTGAACACTCGCATCTCTCAACCTACTATTCAGATTGGCTTGAAATTAAGTTTGATGGATTGTGTATTTCATTAACTTTCAGAATATGCCTAAATCATTATTCTCTAATAGGGGACAGTAGAGTAATCAGGGTTTTTTTAAAAAGGCAGAATTGACTCACTGTGTACACCGGGTGGTGAACAATGAATCACCCCCTGGTACACAATGGGTCTAGGGGTTTAACTAGTAAATTATATATTTAATAAAAAAACTAAATCGGCATTATGCTTTAGGCACCTTGAATCTTAAAACTTGTACAGATAATATTTTATTTAGTTTTCACTAGCATGAAATTATTATTTTTTTGTTAAGGCTCTGCACTTCTCATAAAACATTAAAAATAATATGAAATTGCGAATATATGGATTATCACGTATTACAATTTTAACAATTCTACATAGTTTAAGTTCGACGTATTAGTTGATTGTCGTTGTTTATGACGCTTCGAGCGCGGTTTTTGTATGCGAGTGCGCCTGTTCTATGTCCGTACCTACGCGCGTCGCACGCACACACTAACAAAGTCTAGGGTAGCTCGTGGGGCGACAGTCGTGGCTGCGCCGTGCGTAAATTTTTATTTAGTGTGCCTGTACAAGTACGTCATATATTCAAGCTCAAAAATTGCTACAAATAGTATGCGTAAATATTTCAGTGATTGAATATGGATGTCTTATTAAGAACTCATCAAATCCAGAATTGTCTTTTATTTTCCTATGATTTCTTCACATTACATTATGTGTAATCGGATACGATTTGTAGGTCAGATCACTACTCACTACGCCCCCTACCATTAAAATTAGGGTTTAACATTTTTTTTGAACTAAACTAAAGGCTATGATTAAACTTAGCAGTTGTATATAAGTAGGTAGTAGTTTTGGTATGTTAAAAATTGGTCATAAATAAATTGAAAGGGATCATTGAATAAATATTGAGCAGTGATATAACTAAAAAGGGCAGTTATGTTACGTGTGGGCATTTAACAAATCGGAATAAGCTGGCAGGCTATAGCAATCTAAGCAATTGAGTGTGTAACGAGAAAAATAAACAAAAAAATAGTGTGTTTTATGATTTACCTGGATTCAGCAAGTTTAATTTTGATAAAGGAAATTATATCTATTAACGCTGCATTTTTGACGATTGTATAAACTACATGCAAGAGCCCTACGTGTTTAGGAAACTATCGCACGGTAGGGGCCCGACTTGGCTTACTTCTATCCTTTTATTATGGTTTAACCAAACAATAACAATAAACAAATGTTATCATTTATTAGCAGAACCATGCACATCGCCTTAACAAAAAGTACACAGTGACTCGCGACCCACTATGTACACAGTGAATCAGACCCACTCTTGACCATAGGACCATTTTTAATACAAACAAGAAATAACATGCTAAGAACGAAGAGCTAGTTAATTTTAATTGTGCTATACTATAGCATACTAACAAGGCATTGGTGCGATAGTACAATTTTATCGATATCTATAATAAGTTAGGAATTATAAACAAAATACCAACTCATATTTTAAAAACTTTTAGTGGTGTCTCAGCAAAATCAAGCGCCAAACGTCTTACGATGAACGCAGCGGCACGGGAACTGGGCGAGAGTGTATCGCGTGCGGGGGAGCTCCCTTGAGCGGACAAGCGGCGGCGGTACCTATAGCGGTTTTGTCAATACGTGCCTGACCCACTGTACCCAACTGACCCACCGTTTACCCGGTGACCCTACGCATTCGGAGTAAAAATTAGAGCTGAGCTTAAGCTGGATTATCTTGATCTACCTAGTTGTTGTTGACTTTACTGTGTTTTGGTTAGTTAAGAGATGGGTTAGTTAAGACTCCTACAGTCATGGCCGATGCCAGTTTATGTTTTTCTAGTGCAGTATTTTCACTTTTTTTTTTCGTCAAAAGCCTTATTGATTACGATATTGCTGTGATTACATATTGAAGAAATTAATTTTCATTTATTCAAATAATTAACTTTTAGATCGAACATCCCACACCCCTCCAACACAGCGTCGCCGTAAAAATCCACCAGAATTACTAGAAGCTGGCAAGAACATGTCACAAGCGATATCGCCACTAAACAAAGTTTTGAACAGGAAAGAAATACCACCACCAACTCCACCACCACCTGCAGAAGATGATTTTGATAGGTACTACTACTAATTTTGTCCAATAAGTTAAGAAAACTCCCAGAATTGGAAAGTATGAAGTTGATGCACGAAATAGATAGGATGTTAATAGACTTCACATTACTATGTGCCATGCCACACTCCTTCGCCACAATCAACCTATTCCGAACCAATGCATCTTCCTTCATATTCTGCAAATCCATCAAAAATTCATATCCCGGAAACTTCGTCATTAATGACACAAAATACGAGATACCAGCCCCCCCCCCCCCAACAATATCAACAATCAAATACAGTTACTATTTTATCTAAAGAATTGATTACTGGAACTTCAGAAACAGAAAGGCATTATAAAGATATCATGAAAGAGGCATTTGATAATGCTCTGAACTGAACAAATATGATTAAATTGATTAACAAATATTTATGGTTTTATTACATTAGGTATATACCTTATTTTCATCCTTCAGAACCTCATTTAATGCTTCACAAACTTCAGGTATTATTCTAGATATTAAGCAACTGGATATCTTGAAAAGAAAATGCAGACTCTCAAAGCTATCTCCAGAAGCCAAAAACCATAATGTATTCGCAAGTCGTATTTTTGCTGGAATCGATTGTCTTAGTTGCCTATCTTGTTTGGATATTAATGGTGTAACTTTGTTCAATAAATACTCAAAGTCTGATAAAGACATTCTTGCAAATTTTTCTAACTGTCCGGAAGGTACTGCCACTAACTCGGCTAACTGGTTTTCCATACTTTGCCTGTAATAGATAATAATTACCTATCAAATGAAAAGTATCTTATATAGTTGTGTATTTTTTCTTAGTCTGTATTGTCTGACAATACAGGTAAAAAAAGAGAAAATAATAACAAATTATTATTAATAAAATTAAAGTCTCTATCAATACCTACATACCGTGTTCGGTTTCGATGCATCTGGATCATCCACCATCGCCGCTTACGCCATTTCTTTTTTTTTTTTTTGTGTGTGCAGTTAATAAATATTGGTAAAAACTGATGGCACACAAGGCAACGGCAGCAGCAAACTCAACGTCTTCGTCCATCCTCTCGGCGTTCACAATTGCGACTGATTACGCGAGAGTGTACAGGGTCGCTCTCGCGCATGGGGCTGTCGCGCGAGACATTCGGGCGAGTCTGGGCGAGTGCTCTCTGGCGAGAATGTACTGCCGCCATTGGCTATGGATTAGTACTCTGATACCTGACACAACTCGGTCACCCTTCGATTTCACTCGATTCGGTTCGAGTGATTCCTTTCGATAAGGAACGCACCCTTTCATTGACAATTTATTATGACAGCTGTCAATTTGATTTTTCTTCCGCGAAAAAAAACCTGCTGTCTATTTTGGTTCGTGATTTTCGTGAATCCTGTAATGATTATTTTATTAACAATTTTATCGAAATGGACAGTTTAGTTTTTATTGGCGATTGGGTCCAAGACAGAATATTAGGAAAAGGAAGCTTTGGTGTGGTTGTTTTGTGGAAACATCAAAAGACCCAAGAAAGACTTGCAATAAAAACTTGTAAATGGGGTAATGAACTCACTGAAAAACACAAAGAAAGATGGACGAAAGAAGTCGAAATGTTACAAAATTGTCACAACCCAAACATAGTCGGAACGAAACCATTACCTCCAGAATTCAAGATTGGCTTACAAGCAGTAAATCCATCAAAACTACCAATATTGTGCATGGAATACTGTGCTGGAGGTAATTTGAGACAGTACCTTAATCTACCAGAGTCTTGCAATGGTTTAAGGGAGGTACAAGTTCGCCAAATACTCAGTGACATGAGAAATGCTTTACAATTTCTACATACCAACAAAATTACACATAGAGATGTCAAGCCAGAGAATATAGTTATACATGTTTTGGATAATGCTGGAAATGTAGATAATGGAATGCAAGGTAAGAAGAAAGTCATTTATAAACTCATAGACCTAGGCTATGCTAAAGAGATTGACTCCAACTCAGTTTGTGCCAGTTTTGTCGGAACACTACAGTATTTGGCACCAGAAATTTTCTATAGCAAGACATACAGCAATTCTGTAGATTTTTGGTCTTTTGGCCTCTTAACTTTTGAAATAGTATGTGGAACACGGCCATTTCTTCCTTACATGGCCCCTGTTCAGTGGATGCCTCATGTAAAAGCTAAGGCTCATGACAACATTTGTGTCTATGAAACTTTTCATGGTGATATCAAATATTCAAATGAAATCCTTCCTGAAAATTACATTTCTAAACCCCTCAAAGCATATCTCGAGGATTGGTTGAGAGTAGCCTTAGAGTGGGACCCTAAGCTTCGCGGTCGGGATGCTGCCTCAAAGGTTACTTTTAACATACCATCAGAAGAAAAAGAAACCTCAAGTAAAGTTGTAATCTTCAACCTGCTTGAAAGCATTCTTGCAAAAAAGATTTTAAAGGTTTTCTCAGTTGCTACGCTATCTCACCATGCATATGAAATTGATGACAAAACTACAACATTAACATTGAAAAAATGTCTAGAAAATGATGTTTATGTACCAGTAGAGGAACAAATTTTAATAGCACAAAACAATTATGGAATTGTTGATGATGGAAATATAATTAAGTATTGGGATGAAAATAACAGTTCTATGTTGTTTCTTTACAACAAAGAGTATTTGACTGAGAAAACTACAGATGTTAGAGTACCAGAAATTATACAAAGATGTTTGAAACCTTCACTGCCTGCAGAACTTATACAAAACTTTAAAAACTGCCAAGTATTACATAAAAATGGCTTCTATTTTGTTATGTCTCAAATGGAAATATATGATTCACTTATAAAGGGATTATTTGTTAGAGCTGAATCTCTTAAAAATGAAAGTAAAGAATTACTGCTTAGACACAATTATGTCGATAAGAATATTGGAAAACTGCTGGTCAAAGAAGAAACTATCAAAAAGTTTAGTAACATGGGCAAAGAGCATGTGCATCAGTTAAAGGAAAAGGATGTTGGTACCAATTTACTGGGTGGGTTTGATAAATTGTTTAAAGAAGTAGATGATGTCACTGATAACATCAAAAAATTGCAAAGTGCCTGGTCCCAGTTGACTGTCAGACTCGAATCTGCAGCTAAACGTAGAATAGAGGGCTTGTCTGCTGATCTTAATTCCTTCATTACAAAATTCAACTACCAAGCTATTTTCACAAAAGCTCAAACTGTTTATGTTTCTTATAAGAAAATAGAAAATTATAATGAAGCTAAAGGAAAAGAAAAAATGTATGATGTTATACAAATAGTAAAAGAATGCTTGAAGCTTAGAAATAAAATCCTAACTGAAATGCGAAACCAACCATTTTATCTCAAGATCAAAGATTTAAGTGTAGAGCTTTCGAAAATTTCTGAAATTATCACAAATGCATCAACTTTTGCAGAGAAAATAAGCAATGATTCAAATACTATCATAGACAAACTTTCCAATTGTATTTGGTCTACCATTAGTTTGTTGATAAGTGATGCCCATAACATGGTTGATCTTCCCTACAGTGTAGTATCAATCCAGAAGAGCAATTTTAAAATTGGAGAACCAGTGTCCCATCATTGTATGAAAATGGCTCAAAGCACAAACAGACATGAAGATGATGAAAACCTAAAATCCCTGATAGAGGAAAGCTTAACGTTACGCCAAAATCATGTGCAGCTTACTGAGAAAATGAAACTTGCAAAGACACAAATGGACAAGAAGACTCATTTGGATTTTAGTTTTTTAAATGGAGATTAACTCATTTTTAAATCTATTGTTAATTTAGTGTAAAAACTACATTTTATGATAATTTATTAATATAGGTAATGTTTGATGTTATATTTACCATCTAAAATAATATATTATTGCATGATTGTGCCTCTTGTCATCTTTGATAGTCAATTTTAATGGTGCTGTAAATAGAATATTATGTTAAAAAGTTTACTAATTATTAACTGTAATATTTTGCAGGATAGTTTTGATTTTTTACTCGTTGACATTTATCTAGTCTAATGATATACAATGTGTTTTAAATAATAAACCTGTTTTTAAAATTGGTAGATATAAATCTGTTAGCTATAGGTAAGGTAAATGATAAAATAAGTGTTTTCTTGTTTAGAATTTTTATGACATTGTGCCTTTAAAGCATTTCTATTGTTAGAAGATTTCAGGTGATATGAAACATGAAACTATGCTTATGTATTTTTCTACAATAAAATACATTTGTAATATCTTTGGTACTGTTTTTATTTATAGGCATTTCTAGGAACCATTAAAACACAACATCATTTAGTATAGCAGCTCCCAGTGAATTCTTCCAACCAATTAATAAATTGATTAAATATTTTTTGTAACTTCTTAACATCGGCGGGTGTTTGAAGATATTCGTCTGGAGCGAACCTGGGTTCAGGGCTTCCGCTGACGTGCAACCAAATAGCAAAAATGGCGTCGTCGATTGTGGCGTGTGTGCGTCGGCACAGGCGTGCTGAGTTAGAGCATAATGCTACCAATGAATCCATGCTGCCAACTGAAACCCCCCGTGAACCTTCTTTGCGTGCGGCCAAAAAATATTTCCTTAGCAAAGATTCCGTCGCACTATCTAAAGACACTTCTATACCAGACACTAAATCAATATAAAAAGCAATATCTTTCAACGCCTGTATTTCTTCGTCGGTGGTTTCAGCTGGATCTATAGCTCGTTGCAATACAAATTCCGCCATTTCATCTTCGGATTCGCCAAGATCACCACGACACACAGTAGTAAACACAGTAGCTACGTTATAGAGATTAATTTTCTTGAAATCCATTCCTTGCGCCCACACTGCTGAGCGAAGTATCGTTCTACCAGAATCATGAACAATTTGTTCACTTTCAACAGCAGATATTATAGCTGTTCTTAGTTTCTGACTATAAGTATGAAGCGGCAAAGGCATGACACAAATCCCGCCGGAAGAACCGATTAGTGCGTTGGATACGGTGGTGTTAGACGTTCCCAGCGTTAAAGAAATATCTGCAAGTTTTCTGCCTTCTTCCATTAATGCTCCGACTGTGCTGGTATCTAAACCCGCAGCCAAGACATGTATAATGCTAGAATCCGTCAGGCTGTTAGCTTTGACACTAGTTAAACTCAGCAGGAGGTTTATTTTGAGATGCATAAAGGAGTTCAATGGACAAATACTGACACCAATTGATGATGCAAGACAATACACAAACTTCCAAGGCAAGCCATCGCAATCCTTGTACAGCTCATTAATATCTGCTGGAACAGGCATTGTGATTGGAGCAGATAAGGGAACAACGATTTCTAAAGACCAAACTTCCGTAGTTTTCTTTAATATAACCGCGGTAATAAAATAAACAGAGCCAAATGTGAGTTTTGAAAATAAATCATCTGCGATATAAAACCTTTTGGGCAGTAAATGATTTCTTATCTTGAATGTGGCAGTTACCTGCTCACCGCATCTTCTTAGTCCACTATTTTCAAAGAGAACGCTTCTGCAGATACAACATTTAGGCGGTACTTTCGGTATGTGTCGCAAGATCAATTCATTCCCGTCACATTCTTCTGGGCAGGACCAAACTGTGTGGTATACGTAAGGTATAGTTTTGGAAACGTCCATTAGCAACCCCTGAAAACTAGCAAAACCTTTGAATGTATGACAATTTGGCTTCAAAAACAAACTCGGCATGCTCTTCAATCGTAACGTCACAGAAACTTGATTAACTTGTACGTCTTCTAGGTGTTCACTTTGTATGGATTTCAAGCAGGCATATAAAATCTTATTGAAAAACCGTTGGAGCTTCAATGGCTCTTCTAGTAACAATTTTCCTAGACCAGGAGAAACATTGAGTAAATCCATGATATCTAATTCAATAACATGCCTGAGGGGAGGAAATTTGCATACTGTGGTTACGGTTAGTTGGTTTACAAATTCTAAACAGTGATCCTTCATATCAACCAAAAAACGCCTTTTATCCAAGTATAGCAAAAGTTCACTTTGAAATTCCATTGCGGAAAATTTTAATCTCCAAAGTTTTGGTCTGGTTATTTTAAGGGAAATGTACTTTATGATACGAATTTATAAGCTTTTATCGTTGTTTTTTATTTGTGTAATTAGCTACGCACGCAAACTGAAATTATCTTTTTTTTTTCATTTCACGTTTTGTTATTTGCGTGTAAAACGCGGGAAATGTTCAAGGGTATTTTTTAGGTTTACTTTTTTACTCGTAATTTTTTAAACTGTAAAGTTTAATAAAAAATAAAAAATATTGCGTACTTTTAGTTGGCGATAATAATTAGCTCGTTTTGTTTATGTGAAGTTAAATATTGTGACATTATGTATATAGGTGCCTGCACTATAAAGTTTATAGTATAAACTTTAGCCTACGCATCGTTCAAGCAAGGACGGCAAACAATTAGCCATCGGCAACGTCGTAATTCTTGAACGGAAATGCCGAATCGAATAGGTAGGTATGCAAATTGTATCGAACTTTATAACTTCATAATATGTATGTGTATACATAACTATTACATATAAAGGTTTACTGCTCGGTGTTCATTCATTGTAACCGCGTATGCTCCGGTGCGACAGTGCTTAGAGATATCCAGTTGACCATGCACCTATACTCTTAGAGCATTATGATCTAAGACCTATACTTCGTTCATTATAACATGATTGTGTTGGATGATTAAACGGTAAACATAATATCCTTGATAAGGTTACTAATTTGTATGAGGGAAAATTTACTGCTGTGACTTCCACGAATATTGCAATTGGATAATAATTAAAAAGCAAATAGGTTTTACTGTTTTATTAAATGTTAAATTGCTGTTTTAAAATTACCAGTGAATAATGTCCCATTCCAATCAACGGGTCCCTAATTGGTTTGTTGTAATCTTATTTTTTTAAGAAATGGTAAAAAAGCCTTATATTTTGTAATTATTTACATTCTCATCCATGACTCAAGAAGAGTAGATATTACCATGGGCTACCGTTTGCGCGCAGTATCTATGTATGTTCGCAGTCATAGCAATAAGCATAAGCTCAGCTCATGCCGGTAGTTTACGCTCTAGATAGGGGTTTGAATGGAAGATTCATTAGGTGTCATAGACTGATTCATACACCTTTTGGTAGCGAGTGTACATGAACGGAGCGGGGCAAGTGGGTGGAGTGAGCGTATTTTTCAAGCGGAATTCGGGCGCGGGCGGCATCGTCGCGTGGGGCGGCCGAACGGCGCACGCGTCGCGACACTCCATGCCCGAACACGACAAGTACCAGCTGCGTCCGCGAGCGGCGCGGGCCCGCGAGCCGCGCGCGCGCCGGACGGCGCAACCCCTCAGCAAGTACCGCAGGAAGACAGCCAACGCACGCGAGCGCAGCCGCATGCGCGAGATCAACCGAGCCTTCGAAACGCTCCGCCGTGCCGTGCCCGCAGCCGCCATCACAGGAACCCCCGTGCCGTGCGAAAAGCTCACCAAAATAACCACTCTTCGCCTCGCTATGCGATACATATCAGCCCTCTCGGCCGCGCTTCGAGACTCCCCCGAGAGCGATTCGTCCCGCCCCGACCGGTGGCCGTCGCCCTTCTGCTCCGACCTCTCCGAGATGTCGACGGAATTAGAACAGGAGACCACTTCGGAGTTCGCTGAGGATTCCCTATCGCCCTTCGACTCTTTCTTCGCGGAGTTCGATTGCGAGTACATAGACAGGACATTTGCGTGACAGTGAAGTGATGTGAAGTTCGTGGGACTGATTCTAATCAAATTAGGTGGTATTTGTAATTCTCACTCTGCCATATTACAAATATTGATACTATTATTTTAATTTTACTTACAAAAAATGAATTTTGAGATTTATTTATTTTTTTGAATAAAGTTTGTTATTGTTAACCTTAGCTTGTAAATCTATTTCAATTCGTCAGCCTACTTCACCCGAAAGTTAGTTGCAGATAATCTAGCTAGTCATTGCAGTCTACTTTGTCTTTCCACCAATTTTTCCAATTCAATTCGAAAGCTTTTTTTATGACTCGGTACCGTTTTTTTGGCGTATATTTGACGTATCTTTAATAGTAATCAACTTAGTTCAAGATATTTTTATCCTAAACTTCATAAGAAATACTGTCCCACGGAAGTAGACAGGTCCTACGTCGCGTAAACTTCAAATAGAACTGTACGTCTACCACGAGTTGCCTATTGAAATTTACGTTATCGTTCGCGTAAAAAAAATGCATTGGGATGACACATGACTACATGACATGACAATGTCAAATCCCAATACATTTTTTTAATGATAATGTAAATAACGATAATGTAAATTCAAAGTAGCAACTCGTGGTAGACGTAGGTACTGCTCTTGTCGCTATAGCACTTATATCTCTGTCTGTCTGTACCTTATTGCCAAACCACACAAAATATTTTTCCTTTAGTTTTTTTTATATTTTTTCATCTCTAGGTCTCTCTCTTCCTCTCCTTTCTTCCATCATTATTTGTTAACTCTGCTAGTTTTCAATAGTTCCGTCTTAAAGTAGCTATACCTACTAATGTGGCCTATCATTTTTCGCGTCTGTTGAGCACCATAGATACTTAATTTACAATTCACCTGTTTGTAATACTTCTATGTTTTGCGAAAACTAGATACTGGGCGTCCTGCATGAGGCCAGAATCAAAAATTCGATAACAACCCATTATTTAGTTACAGCAACTCGAATCTCTGAATAACATCCTTCACCAGATACTTACCCACTCCTTCTTCGTTAAAAATAGTGCACGGACGTGGCAATAAAGGTTAAATTGGGTAATCTTCAGTAGAGATCGGGTAGAAAATGTCCATTCACGACAATAAAACAATTTGTATAGTCATAAAACGTTATTAGGACGATGCTTCGTAATTATTTAAACGCTTAAAAAACTCGACACAAGGTTGAATACGAGAAAGAAAGCTTTAAAGTCCATTCAGAAATGTTTTGTGTACATAACGAAAGTTTGTGCACAAAATGAGGGATCAAAATTACACTAGAGTACCAATTCCATGTAGTTACATTTCGAGAAAATTAGAGATCATTTTCAAGAAAATTCACTGCAACGACGGGTATATTTTTTGTTTACTGCCTTGAGTACCTTAAGGAATAGTAAGTATGAAAAATACTGATTTCGCTTCACAACTAGTGCTTTTCACAGCAGGTAACTCTCAAGGTTTTTGGAAGCAGCTGCTCCAATAAGCAAGGGAAGTAGGCAAAATGCTAGATGAGTCTTGTTACTCTTTTAAGTGAAGCATTGTCCACCCGGTCTTTGCCTTCGCGGCTTTCCTTTATTTGTTTTTACGACAGTTTTTTTTTAAATTGCTGAATATCGGAAGCACTTTTCCTTAATTTTCCTAAACCTTTAACCTATTCATATTTTTTCTCCATCAGCAGTTCTTAGGTATTTGCTCATAAATTTCAGTTAATTATATTAACCTTTTAACCGCCAAGCTTTTTCGATACCTCCTTATCCGTTCGTTTGTGTGAAGGCGCTGCTGGTATCACATGGAATAAGCTTTTCTTTTAAACGCTGAAATCAAACTACTTCCTCTATTATGCTAATAAAGTTGAAGGGGTGTGTGATTCAAATATTTCAGAGATATGTCTTTCCCAATAATATCTGTCATTTAAATTCATCATAAAAAGTATTTTTAACAGGCATTCATTTATTTTTAGGGTTAAAAGGAAAGGAAAAAACGGAACCCTCATAGGATCACTTTGTGGTCCGTCTGTATGTCCATCAAGACCCTTTTTCTCAGAAACGCGTGGAGGTATTAAGCTGGAATTTATATCAAATATTCAGATCTACTGTCCTTTGGAGCTGTGAAAAACTTCTAAGCGAACGCAATCAAAAGATACAGCCGTTTATGCCGCAAATTTTCGACACTTGCAAGGGAATCAAAACCTACAGGGTACTTCAGGTGAACTCTGAATCTTGAAATTTGGTAGGTACGAAGCAACGTCTTATAGCACAGAGGAAGAAAAAAAATGGGAAACCGTAAATTTTTAGTTACATCATATAATTTTTTTTTTAAATATACCTACAGGTTTGTACGGAACTCACGATGCGCGAGTCCGACTCGCACTTAGCCCTTTTTTTTCGTTTCGTCTGTATCAGAGCATCTCATAGATTGATCGAAGCTAGTTTTACCTAACACTACATAATTTAAGTCCAAAGTAATGCCTGGGCATTTTTCAATCTTGAATATCATGGAGATTGATCGTGTTCATAATTCAGAATACTATCATGTATGCACATCAGCTACCATTACCAGTTATCGCGTGCGCACTACCAACCAAGCCGTGGGCAGGAGTTTTGCCATCCCAACCCATAGATTCAGAGGAAACGCTTTCCTAAGGCCGTTACCTAAGACTGCTCCCGACCAAGGCCCTTACCCAAGTTGCCCAATGACGCGGAATGATCGCACTGATTATGTAAATAATCGCCTCCGGAAGCGTGGGCCCCCGCCTCTGGCAAACAAAGTCCCATTCCGCATTGAACGCGACCACGCATAGAACCTTGTGTCAGCAAGTCGACGGCACCGCCTAGCACCCACGCGAATCGATCTCTCTCATTGTTCTAAAGACAAGTTGATATGAAGATTAATGCTATAGGTTTTTGTTGCGATTAGTAATACGGTTCCCGAAGCACTATTCTAATTCTAATTCTAACTGTCCTCTGATTGTAAATATTGTCATTTTTAATTTTTTTGGGTTTCATAAATGGAATACCTCACTTCATTCAATAACCCAGGCAAAGAAACTGTATTCGTCCAGAACCATTGTCAATTTCATTTTTTTTAAAAAAGTTTTTCAACTCATCGTTATGAGTGCACCATGCAAGCCTGCCAAAATGTCGAAAAAATATAGTGAAAATAGTATTTTTTCCCAAAACAAATTGCCTTAAAGCCACACAAAGTTTCTAAATATGTTGCGAAAGAATCACACTACATGTGTGTGCTCAACAACAGCAGGATTCTTGATTTAGATCCAATTTCAAAATGATTTAGGGGTACAACCTTACCCTTATAATAACAAGTTATTCTGCCTACCTAAAGCAAGCAAAAGCCTTTATTTGAAACTTACCCAAGCTTGTTTTATTTGAATCATCTCTAGCACACGTTGTTCGCTGTCTTTTCCTCATCTAAACCTATCATAGATGGAGGTTGTGCCCTAATCGTCTTAACTATTCCTACATAAGAACCTTGTATGATAATTCGTCAATCTTCAATGGATGTGATTGGTCCTATTTTACAAACGGCTTTCCTTTAATGGCGAACAAGCACATTCTCAATTTGGCAACTCCAATAGTTTAATCAATACGCTATTTACTAACGCCTTGATGGACAGCGTTATGCACGACTGTCAACGAGACCGAAAATCAAAATGATATGTGAGCAAGTTTCGCGGTCGCATCTAGTACGTGTGTCGTGTCATTTAATAACATAACTCAGTGGACTGTCATTCGGCCCTTATTTGGTTGGAAAGCAATCCGCTTAAGCCAAATCGGGCATGAGTTGGGATACTGCTCCTTTGGTTCTTTATAGCATTACACGTCCATTGCATAAGTTAGCATTTTTAGCCTAACATAGAACTGTAAGTAGATGCCAACGCAATAGTCCCTACTTCGGGTAAATCAAGTACAATCGTTGAAATATTCCTAACCCACATCTAAGTTGAACCTCTGAGGCAATACAAGTTAAACTTCATAGAATTTGACTATAAAAACTGATAAAATCTCCGTTGATATTTTGAGAGATATTTTTTTTTATAAACAAATTATAGGAAGTTACTACTCAGATCATGTAGTAGAGCTATAACGAGTAGGTATCTAAGGTTGCTAAGAATATGATAATCTGCATCGAACAGAAAAAATAGTAGATATCTTGTATCACCTGAAAGAACTGAGAAGTGGGATAGGAACGGCCGCGGCAACATAAGATGCATCAATGAGCAATCCAACCAAAAGCACGATTTCTTGGCCATTTAATAAAAAAAAACATGACGACCAAAATTCTTAAAACTTGAAGCTCAGGATTGAATCATCATGTCAACAGGAAAATGATTAACGCTCTAATTTAATATTTTATGGTATTTATTTATAGTAATAAAATAATATAGGTACCTACCTAAATGACTTGAAATACACGGGAAACACAAATTTACGTAGACTGCGCAGTTTTCTCCTTCTTCTTTCTTTTCAGCTTACAGCAGTCCACTGCTGGACATAAGCCTCCCCCAGGGTTCGTGATGAGTTTCGGGGATATAACGTCACCTAGTCTTACACCTCTGAGCAACTGGATGGGTCTTGTTTTGTGGTTCTGCACTTGGTCGGATATTGTCGACTGCTTACTTGACCAAATTAAAAAAAACTTTTCATTACTGCATTGGATTGTTTTAATACTGTTTTGAGCCTTATGGCCTCTGGTTTTAAACAGGGTTCTTAAAACACATACGTCAATATTTTTTTAAAATCCCAACACTCAACCCCATGTATTTTACCCGATCATTTGTATTTTTTGAGTTTAATTTTTTTTTACGAATTTTTGAAAATTTCTCGTTGGGTCACTCATTCGGACACCCTGGTGGGATCTGTTGAAATAACGCCTAATTTTTTTCACCATTTGATTAATACTAGTATTTAGGTTAGCTTATTAATCCACTAAAACTAGTTAGGTTTAGTGGATTAATAATAAGCATTTACATCCATATCGCTTTTCAATACTTACTCTAATAAAAAATCTCCGCATGAAGAACCGGAAAGCTGTCGGACCCGATGGAGTCCCATTCGAAGCGTGATACCCGCGATTTTCCACAATCCGGGTGGCTGCTCTTCCAACTGAGCTACCCAGGCCGTTAACAGACCCGGCGAATTTATCTGCGAAGACCAGCCACCCGGATTGTGGAAGGTTGCGGGTTCGAATCCCGCTTGAGTCCCTAGGATCAGGTTTAATTTTTCTAGTTTCTATCTTTGTGTAGAAAATAGTGCATTGTTAAATGCTAAAAATCAAAAATTCACTTATCCTAAAGCTAGTTTCATCTTAATCGAAAGTCAAATATTTGCAAAAATATTTCTGGTGTTAAAGGCGCCTGCTTACAACCGATGAAACAAACGTTGCCTTGCAATGTAAAATACATAGGTACACTAGATAAATTCGCCGGGTTTGTTAACGGCCTCGGTAGCTCCGTTGGAAGAGCAGCCACCATTGTGGAAGGTTCGAATCCCGCTTGAGTCCCTAGGATCAGGTCGAATTTTTCTAGTTTCTATCTTTGTGTAGAAAAATATGAAATTGAAAAAGTTAAAAGTTCTGTATTTTCCTTAATAGGCCAGTAGGATTACATTTGAAATCGGATTTAAGACCTACAAAAGGTTTCATTGCTTTAATGACTTCATTTGTTGCCCATTATGAATATCTTAAGTTGCCCCCCCCCCCCCCCCCCCCCTCGTGGGTGTTATGCAGAAGGTTAAAATTTCAAAAAAGTGGAGGGTAAAAATGTACCCCGAAAACGGATTGTTTTGTTCTTTTCTTTCTTTCCATAACAAAGTGAATGTGTAAATTTCTTCAACTCGACTTACTATTAGGAATGTACTTACCATTTTTTCAGTTTAAATATTCACTAGATACACAATTATTTTTTAGCTTACTCACCTACTAATGAACCTTCTATTGAAAACTTTAGTAGGAAGTTAGAATACCCCGCGGCCTAGTAGAAACGAACCCACATTTTCACCTTCCCGATCGGATTAGACTACCAAGCCAGGACTTGATAATATAAATATTTTTATTAAAAACGACCCGTCCAAACAGACCAGGTACTCTGTTAGGAGCGTTTGCTGGGGGTGGATCGAAAACGTTGCTTTTTTGTAAGATTTTCGTAATTATTTTATTGGTTTAAAATAAAACTTAAATTTTTGCTCTGTTATTGTGTGCATAATACCGTACACAAACCACATTAAGTCGATTCGCCAATTATCTAAATTAAATAAAAAACCGTTTTTAATTAAATAATAGTTATGAAACGTAAAATTTCACCATACACTGTTGAAGTTATAATTATGAAATTGAAAGGTGCAGATAATAATATGAAATTGAAAGGTGCAGACAATAATAGAGAGATATTTTTAAAATAATCACAAAAATCTTTAAAAAATGCGACGTTTATGATCTACCCCCAGCAAACGCTGTTTAACCACAATACTACTTACTGAGTACAAACAGTACAACTTGCACAAGTAACAATAGCATAAGTGGCCTGCGTAAGAGTTTATCCTGTGAGATATTGGCGGCTATGAGAATATTTATTAATCATTTTATTTATAAACTATGAGTAACATTTAATGAAATACTATTGCAAGAAAATGAGTAAGACAACCGAAGTGTGGGCGTGATTGAATGAATGGATAATCTGTTGCATGAGTTTTTGCCTCCTTAATGGCATTATTTAATAAAATGACTCATTTATTATGTTGCTTTTACTGCATATTTAAAATTAATGATATGGCTTGAAAAACTACCTTATTTTAGTGAAAAAAAATATATCCTTGACGGATTATACACACCACCTAGGGATGGTACAGTTATGGTGGTCATCTGTAAGCTCTCGGCCCCAAAAAGGTCATCCCGTGATCCTCATTAGAGGAAAGATATTATATGCCGTACAAGCCTATAGAAACTCGTAGTAATGACCTTTTTAAAAGTTGCATCGTTAAGTTGTGCAACTAGAGTTGCTAAGCAGCCGCAAAGCGTTATCTTTTTGATGTAGATAATAATGATAAATCAGTTTTTTTATTACCTCATCATATTTTACACCACTGACTTCAGTCACGACATCCCTACGTACTATAACTAAGTTATGCGAGTGATGCAGCGGCGTAGGTGTTTATTGGTTGCAGAAGTTCCAATCGATACCTTGAAGATAGATTAAGTGAAATAAAACCTGTTTATCGTATTACTCATCTGGTCCTTACTTTTATTTTAGAGCAATTGACTGACCCATTGAAAATTTGAGTTTGTTCTATGGCTGGGTGTTGTAATCAACTTAACATTGGACTTATTCGTGTGTTTTCAGTCACTGACGCCCATAGTACGAGAACCCAATATTTTTTATCCCTTGTCACATAATTGACCCTTTATTTTATTAATACCTTACAGGTTTTCGATGCATAATCATCAGGTTATCTGGCATTCCTTGAGAGCTGGGCTATTCAAATCTCTTGTTTACACTTTTCCTATTGCGCGCAAGAACGGAACCGGCCTCACAAGTCACGACAATCGATATAATTGGCGAAAGCCTGAGCGTTGCCCTCGTGGTACTCACCAAAACGTGTAGGATGTTCCTCCAAATGCTTACCACGCTGCAAGGTCGGGTGACGTCACCGGGCGACATTTTTGAAGATTGTGCAAAGTGCGCGGGCGATCCGTGGGCCGGACCCGCTTATATGGATAAAAAGTTCCTTAAAACTCTTTTATTTCTTATTCTGCACAATGGAGTTCGTTTTCGGCGATAAATTCAGACTTAACGTCTCGGGTAATGTTACGTGGAATGAACTGCTTTGGTGGTCATGGCCGATGCGTGCTAACATAGTTAGATTATTAAGGCACTATTTAAAAAAAAGTACAGAATAGCGGTGGCAGAGCATTGGGCTGCTACCGTATAGTTTTATGGATCATCGACACGAAGAAGAAGAAGATTACAAAGTAACGTTGTAGGTAGTGGTTCTTTGTAGACCACGAGAAGGTACCACATGAATACTCTTTTTAAAAATGCATGGTGCAGGTGCCAAGGGTATTTTTTCTCCTGTGTAGGAATCAAATCTGCAAATCTGTGCGTTTTAGTCGGCGCTTGTAACCAGTGCAGATCGGGTCATCTGCATGTCTGCCATGTTATAATGTAGTTAGGTTTTTGATATGGTGTTGTGGTTCACTTAGAATCTATGGGAAAGACATGGTTAACAGCCAACGTATTGTGGCTACGAATGATATGTTAACCGTAGGAGAGTTAGTTAAGCGTTAGTAGACATTCGCTCATGCGTACCGTATTAAAAGCTGGGTATATTTCACAAGTTTAATAACCTTACATGTTACATAAGTTCAGCTCGAAAAGGCAGACAAAATATCACGACTGCATCACACCTATTCGTTTTAACATTACACAAAGGCATTTTTTCTCAAATATGGAGACCGAGGTGTAATTACAGATAATTAAAAAGGAACTTGGGGTTTAACATGACACGCAGCGTAATTAAGGCCTTTGGTGTTAAAAGGGCATAGGAGTTTTTTTTTCAATTTACTGTTTATTAACTAAAAGCAGTCATGTTGGTTCTATAACGTAACATAATGTGAAACGATATTAAGGCGCTAATTGCTGTGGTAAGATATAATTTGTGCCTTATCAGGGCATGGAATAATATTGCAGCGTTAATTTATTTCTTCACATTTGATGCGATTTGCATAAATAACGTCATTTGCATGGAAAAGATCTGCCAGTTAAGACACGTGCCTGCATTTTTCTATTGGTTTAGGAACACGTATGTATTTAGCAACCCAAAGGTAATAAAAGTAGGTATGCCATCCTGAATGAACTTATGTCCTTTTTTCGCAGGTTCAGCTGAGGAAAAGGAAGGAAATGAAAGGAGGGGAAGGACTAGTACGAAGACTTTGATCTTTAATCTCCGCAGTGATCTACTATAATAAAATAGAGAATCTTCAGAATCTAATTATGCTCTATATAACGCAGGGCAAACCTGATGACATCCCTGACATCCTTAAAAGCCATTATTGTGATAATGTCATTGGAAATCGTGAGAACTCCTAATAACTAACCTTTGCTGAGATAATATAATCCCATAACAACGCGAACACGGTGAATATCTATGAAAACGATCGCTTATTCAGCAGAGGCGCCGTAACGTAGAGTTTTTCTTAGCAGGCGCGTGTAATGCGTGATCAATTAAGATAAAACCCTGTACGTTTATTTGCTACACGATATAATGTTTTGTCACAGCTAAGGTGCGGTCACAGGCTCACAGCTAAAGTATACACAACATACGAGAAGTATTATTTTCTCTGACGATTTCGTTAGAAGTTAACCTTTTTTCCTCAGACAACACCACAGATAACAACCCTCAGATACGTAGAGCTCTCACTGCCTGCCGAGTGTACGTTTACTACCTCAAAAATATGTTTTTTTTTGGTATTCTGTTGTTCTGTGTTGTGTTCCGCTATGGGTCAATGAAATTAACCACCGATTGTAAACAATCCTTAGTAGCGTGTTGTTGTGACACATATTTTAACGATTTCAGCTTGGATTAGTTATAGTATTAATTAATGCTGTAAGAATATTTTTAGTCAGCAAAACTGGTAGGTATGGATAGCGGATTGCACAACGGTATAAAGCACTGATGGTGAAAAGGTTCTAAAGAAACTAGTTCATGTACACTTCTCGGAATGCAGTCTATCTTTAGCAACCGACAATCTGGGACCTCTGTAAATTAACTGTAAGTTGGCGACATGCCAATTACACGGGTCCGCTGTGAAAAATACACCACGTTTGAAGTTAGAAACTGTGAACCGACCCTAACGCCGCGGGAGGCGCGATGTCGGCGCCCTGCGCCTGCCCCTACACTTTAAGGGCTGACAATCAGCTAATAACTACGTATTAGCAAAAATAAGAAATATATGGACAGGAATAAGGTACGAACCACTGCAATCTCAAATCATAGACAGCCAAGCCGCCAATTCCGGATTCTGGCATGGCTTGTTTTTACGACTGTTGTGATATCTTGCGATGGCACCAGCCCCCCGATTCAGAACGAAGTTATCGACCGATTCGGTAATTTTGTTACAATTATGATAAATTACCCGCTAAACGGTAGCATTCATTATTTTTATATGTAGAAGCCAAAGGCCTTCAGTTAGTCTTAAATACAGACATATCCCATTATTAAAAAGGAGAATTAGAAATAAAATAAAATAACAGAATCGGTCGATAACTTTGTTCTGAATCGGGGGCAGGACATACCAACCTCATTTCAGTTTGGAAGAATGCTTTCTTGCCCACAGTGAAAACAAATGCAAGTACTTTTAATGAGTCTAGCTGGGTTTGAGTGCTTTTAGGTTTATTAAGTTATTGTGGCAATCGCAATGCTGTATTTTGCTTGGAAAACCGGCAGAGGTAGGCGCGTAGGCGATCAATCATTTAGATCAGTCGCCCAGGTAGAATCCCACTATTCCCACCCCATTCAGCATTCTACAGGTAGGTACCTATGTAAACGCGCTGAGTAGAGCATGTTTGGTTTAATTTTTTTCTTCTATTTAAATGTTTGAATGAGCACGAAGCACTAACATACGGATTTTGTTTGTATTATATTACGAACTAAACATAAGCTTTTCATTTCCGTGCAATATAAGTATAAAATTTTGCTATATAAGGTATAGAGTCAAAAACTGGTCATTGACAGCCCTACTGACATCTAGTGTGAGAAAAATATCCTAGCCCTCACCTAGATACGAGTTGAGCGCTTCAGACGTGTTTACACTCCTTTTCTTTCAACTTTAGCACGTTCCAATAAAATTCAATTTTCAACTTTGCAGTTCTAGACTCTATAGCTACTTATTTATAAAGTCGAGGATTTATGGTCCTGTCGATAGAGTGTTACTAGACCATTCGTCATGTCGCACTCATCAACAACTTTTATCTTTATACCTCTTTTTATTTCGCAGCAGCTTGCTTTTTTCTGCATCATATTCTACTCAAGAGAACGAGATAAAAACTAAGGTATTTTTCATTAGCAAAACATAGTTTTTTGGAAAAAAGTCCTATATTTTGTTAACCCACTTAATAAGTTAATTAATACCTTTGCAGCAAAATGAGTATTTTATATGCTAGGAGCTCTAGCGACCTACCCAAAAAGGCTATTTAAGTTACTCAAAGATATTTTATCAGCAATTCTGTGTTTCACGTTATGCCACGCAAACCTTTTAGAGAATCTAATCATGAATATGTTCATAGGATCATCATTAGTTGGTTGAAAATCACTAGTTTATTATGACAGCTAGTTTTTGATGTTTTAACTTCAATTAAGTAAGTATATTGCAATGCAAATAGGTAATTTCTGCCTATTTGTACTGACTTCTGCAACAAAGATAGAAACTAGAAAAATTCGACCTGGTCCTGGGACTCAAGCGGGATTCGAACCCGCGACCTTTCACAATCCGGGTGACTGCTCTTCCAACTGAGCTACCGAGGCCGTTAACAGACCTGGCGAATTTATCTAGTGTATTTTACGTTGTAAGCCAACGTTGTTTCATCAAATGTTATAGGCAAGCGCTTTTAACATCCGTAAGAAATATTTTTGCAAAAATTTAACTTTCGATTACGATGAAACTAGCTATTGGATAAGTGAATTTTTATTTTTTCATTAAACAATGCTCTGTTTTCTACACAAAGATAGATAACTGAGCTACCGAGGCCGTTAACAGACCTGGCGAATTTATCTGGTGTATTTTACGTTGTAAGCCAACGTTGTTTCGTCAATGTGATAGGCAAGCGCCTTTAACATCCGAAAGAACTATTTTTGCAAATATTTAACTTTCGATTAAGATGAAACTATCTATCAGTTGGAAGAGGAGTCACCCGGATTGTGAAAGGTCGCGGGTTCGAATCCCGCTTGAGTCCCAGGACCAGGGAGAATTTTTCTAGTTTCTATCTTTGTGTAAAAAACAGAGCATTGTTTAATGCTAAAATAAAAATTCACTGACTTCTGCAATTTGTGTAGCACTTGCTAAGCCTCTAATATTGAATATTATCTAAGTCTATCATTGCTCTACGTCTAGAGTCTAGAGCAATGTTTACTCACGACCACTTTCCATCAGGTGGAGTGAGGTCATCTTGACGGGCATTAAAAAAAATAGACTGATTTTATCTTTTTACGGGGGGGGAGGGGGGTTAGGCGTAGTGCCCCGGTTGTGTCAAAATTTAAATGTCCTAGGTGCCTTACTTAAACCCTTGTTTTACTTTAAGAGATCCATCCAATAGTCCCTATTCCCACGCCCACAAATATCAGAACTGATTTCTATTCCAGTAAAATTGCTACGTGCCGAGCTGCACTCCATTATGCCAGCTATATGGTCATGCGCTCATTTTGTGAGCTTTTATAAAGAAATACAATATGATCTATTGATCGCAAGCTTTTGCACACGTCGTGTCATGCTCTCGATAAAACAAGTCAGTAACTGCTGGTGAGGTATTCAAAGATGATGTCTATTCTGAAGGTATAAGTCTCATAGTCGTTTGTGTTTCTAGGTGTTAGGTGCTTGGTGCCAGTTGTCAAATTACAGGGTTTGTCCACCTGACATTGTCGTATTTGGTATGGTGAACGTGTACCCGATTGGGAAAGAAGTCTAGGGCTGCTTGTTTGCTGGAACAGGGGTAGGGTCTGAAGCTCTTTAAATCAAGGAGTAAATTGAAGAGAAATAATAACTCGGGACATCTTTGAACATAGTCATCTGACCCCTCGTTAAGCAGAGATGGCACTTTTAACAGTTTAAATTGAACCTTGAATAGTGAACCCAGACCCTGAAAAAACACAGATATTGATCACATGAACGTTTGTCCTGGATGTAGTACGAATCCACGACGCCACGCTGATGCCGTTGCCACGTTAGTGTACTCGTATTCACTGCCAACTTAGCCTAACGAAAAAGACAAACCTGATTAAGTATTACAAAGTTGAGAGTAGACAACTGCAGGTAAGTACGAGTAAGCGCTTCTGACTCGAAGTGATCGTTTAAGAAGAAACCTTCTTAATAAATTTAATCCATGACTTACGTAATAGACTTTAACTACTCCAAAAAAAATGAATAAACTTTAAAGCTAGACAATGAGTCAACGCGATGTGATCACGAAGCCCGGTGGCACCGCGCCGAACATGGTCTGCGGCCATGAGATCGCTCAAAATATATGACGACTTACCGAGATTATGCTCCTGCGTTCGTTGTGATTGATAACTTTATGTCCAATTCGTTCATTTATGGTAAAAGTTACAAGTAAGTAAGTACTTGTTGATCGATTTCAATGGAGTAATATTGCTGTCTATCTCTACCATGTCATATTATGTGCAGAATTGTTTTATTCATCACATGTCAGCTTACACAATTTCGTTTCGTCATACATTTTCAGTAGAACCTATTTGCCCACTCTTTTTGGAGCTTCGGCTGACAGTGCCCAGTCCTCACACACATAAGACGAATAGGTTTACATGTAGACTGCCAGGGGTGTAGTTGGCACCGCTGTGTCTATTCAACTAGGTATTCATTCTCAGTAAGTACCTAGTTGTTCTTCCTACTCTTCCTTGAAAATGAAATCTTTACATGAGGCAATGAGCCTTATGAGGCCTCGAACCTTCCTTCTCTCAAAGAAGAGATATATTCTGTAGTCGTACGGCAACTTGTTATTGGTACCTAATCGAAAAATAAGTATGGCTTACAGCCTTTCCACAATCCTGCACCGCAATATATCGCCCCGCTTAGAAATCGAGCGTAGTGTAAAAAGGCTCTTGCACTCGTAATTAACACGTTGTTGGGAGAAACGTCATTTCAGAGATACATTTTAAGAATATAGCTTGAACTTGCCATGTCAGCCAAATTGGCCAGAAAGAGGCAGTTAAATTACAAAAACAAATGGGTTCTATTAAGTTTGCAAGAGTTCTATATCTCAGTAAATAGCTCGACGATCAATCATTCATTACTCACTCAGGTGCGTAACCATTGCATCCTAACTTTATCGCCTCCCTTATTGCATGTAAATGATGCTGATTTCCCATATATAGAATGGAACCAACCTCAACGTCGTAAGAGCATTAAAATTATACCGAATTAATCTTACGCAATTTGATTCTTATAATCAAAGCCGTAAGAGTTTGACAGGGGATTGTTATGGAAGAAACAACTTTGTTAAGCCAACTGGACCCTATAACAAACTGCGTACATTAACATTAACGACTTAAGTAAATGATTATTTCTAATTTAAACGTTAATTAGCGGTCGGTAGAGGTTGAAATAGTATGCCGTCTAATATTTTTCAAACGTTTTGAAGACATTTGACCAAAGAATGGATCCAACTATTTATTTCCGAAGGTGAAATAAGCTGGTAAAAATAATGCGGTTTATTGCATACTAGTGTCACCTTAATTTAAACGATGCCTAATTAATTAACAGTCATTAGTGTGAGATGATTTAGCCATTTCATGTTTAACTCAGTAGGCAGATGTATTGTAGTTACTAGCTTTCCGCCCGCGGCTTCGCCCGCGTGAACTTCATTTTTATGACATATGGGATTTTGTCAGACTTACAATAAATAACATTTCAAACTTTCTTGTTGCGTACTAATTTATCTAATTAGCGTAACTTTCTTGTAAGACTTACGGTACGGTACTGGTTAATCACAAAATCCCGTCTTAGTTAGCACCTACGTCCTAAGAAGAACCCCTACGCAAAATTTGAGACTCCTAACACTTGAAGTAACGAAGTTTCATATAAACAAACTATCAACCCCAAAAACAACCCCAGAGGTCGAAATTTTGCAAATTTTTAGGGGTAACATTTTTACAAACTTTGAATCTAATCAACAGCCTAAAATATAAGTTTTATGCTTTTAGATCTGAAAATGACTAATCTGTCATACAACCTTTCATCCCCCTTTTTCACCCTTTACCACACTTTTTTTCAATTAAAAAGTAGCCTATGTCCTTTCTCAGGCTCTAGACTATCTGTGTACCATTCAGTAGTTTTGGCGTGAAAGCGAGACAGACAGACAGAGTTACTTTCGCATTTATAATATTAATATATTATATAATATTATAGTACGGATTTACTAGTTACGTATTCTTCGAACGTCACTTAAAATTATTAAGTGCCTTTGTCACTCTTGCATAAGACACGAATATTCTAGCTGATCCCTCTCCAGTTCATACCCGCAAGCAACTGTTAACTCTCTAACGACAGCTACCCCGTTACCATTCTTTGTTATAATCGGCAATGACGCCCTAAAATTAACATATATTAAAAAGACGTATGGCCCAAATGCATGACCAACCATTTCATGTGTAGGTGTGGTTAGTTAGAAGAATTTTATTTTAGCTATTTTTATTAAAATGCAACTTAAAAATCATAAACACGCAACCAAGAAGATAAGCATCAAACTTAAAAGTTAAAAAAAGTAAAGTTGGAGTGAATAACATCATTTAAACTTCACGCCGCGGCGCTTACCAACTTGTTCCACACCACTTCATTCATGAGGTTGTTTACTGACTTCCCCGAGCAGCCAGCTAACTAGCACGTAGGTATATACCTGGTCTACAAAAACCAAGGTACTTCTTTGCAACAGAATTCTCTCTTCATTGAAGAAAAGCCTAGTGTTTGCGCTAATTGGACATTAGTTCTGCAGCGACAAACACCACCTGCATCCTCAAACAACAACTTCACCTCTATCTACAGAAAAATAAGATACAAAATGAAACAAATGTGCTTCCTGACGTACTACTTTGTGTAGAACTTTGTTATTTCAAAAATTTCAACAAAAAAGCCGGTTGGCGATACTTAGAACGAACTCTATTGGTCATTTATCATATTTTCTCAGGTTTTAATGACATTTGAAATGCAATTGGTTTTTATTGCATTCTCGAGCCTATGTTCTGCTGGCTGTTAATTAGTAGCATTTCCTTTGCTGAATTTCGCTGTTTTCATGGGCCTGTAAGTATGTTAATTTTTTTTTTTTTTAGACAACACACCTTGTAATGGTCTCGAAGTAGGGATTAATATCCCTGTGTCACGAGGTACCACACAAGGAAATAAGCCAGGGGCGTCTCCCAGCACACCCAGACCCGAGTCAATTCAGAAAAGATCGTTTCCTGAATTGACCCGACCGGTTATCGAACCCGGGACACTAAGGAAATCGAGGCGAGAAACCGTGCTACAGCGCACTACGCCAATCGTGTCGTCAAATAGTTATTCCTTACTTAATTACTTGAAAGCTATTAATAATAATAAAAGCATTTATTTTCTCCACAATCTTGAAAGTACTATTAGAGCTATGGACATAATTTGATTAGAGATAACAATAAAGTTTGTAAGAGACTGGTGCCTGAACTAGGCAGAAGCCTGTATCTCAGAACACCAGATCTCTCCCCTTATGATGTGATTGACCTGAATTTACATAATTATGTTCATTTATCACTACTTATATAGGAGAAATTATATTACGCAAAAAATATTCGCTACACTTGACAGCTTCACTCGTGTAAAGGATGGCACAGGAAAAGAAAAAGACTGTCACAATTTGATTGAAAATGTACTCAAGGGTAAATTCCTGTAACATTTTTAACATATATACATTATTACAACAAAATTCCATGTGAGTTACCTTTACATAGATTCAAAAATCACATCAAAACAGCTTTATTAAAAAAGGGCTAATACTACAAAAGACTACCTACCTTATAAACAACTCCGACGCGGTGGTAGAGTCGCATTATGTCTGTATACTGTTTATTTACATATCCATATTATTATGGTATTTATGTTTATTATTTAGTATATTTTGCTGTAAATTCAACGATTTGAAAGTACTGATACAGTCTATTTGAATAAAGTTATTTGAGTTTGAGTTTGAACATTATCTAATAGTATTTCTACTTAAGTTTTTTTTTTTAAGTTACACCTAAAACAATCAATAATAAACTAAATTCAGTATGCTCCGGGTGGTGGCACGACTTTTACCAGTCATCATCTCTAAAACAGAGTTTACTCGTCGTATTCGTCTCCAAATAAGTTCGTCTTATGGCAGCGGCCACGGGTATTAACTTTATTAAATAAAAATACGAAGTTATATGTCGCCAGTAATCAACAGATTGGTCCAATTCCCACGTAAGTACTCGATAGTAGCCATGGCAGCCTTTGGCCATTGGATCAGTCGTAGTATTTCTCCTTCACAATTAAATGATTATGTGTTGGCCCCAATTAAACAATTATCAACGTTTAAGTATATCTATCTACTGTATGAATGGATGTACCTAGATCGTAAAAGTGGCCAGCCAATTTTTTTTCATAGGATTAATCTTGAGTTCATAAATCTTATAAATAATAAATAAATAAATAAATATCCCTGGACATTATTCCACACAGCGCCATCTAGCCCCAAAGTAAGCTAATTAAAGCTTGTGTTATGGGATACTAGACAACGGATAAACATACTTAAATACATTTTCTTTTGTAAATACATACTTATTATACATAGGAGACACCCAGACCAGTACAAACAGACATGTTCATGCACACAAATGTTTGTACTGTGCGGGGATCGAACCCGCGACCTCTGGTGTAGTAGCCAACTTCTTAACCATTACACCAAGTCGGTCGTCATAATTATGTTGTGTGTTATGTTGGTACATAATGTAAATGTAACAAGTAATTTAAGTTACTATGCTAGAGATATGGAAAGTCGGTATACTATTAACTACTGTGTTTTTATTGGGGTCTGGTAATTATAACATAGAATAAGTAATAGCAAGATTGATTATGGTTATCAAGCCGCAGATAACATAGAAGTTCTATTATCAGTATCACCGGCACAGTCAGCTCCTCGCACACATAATAGAATATAAAAATTACCTTATTAAATTGAAACTAATTGTGTAATAAACTAAGTACTTTTTGTTTTTGCCAGCCATTTTTTCCGCCTGTCTGCGCTTTACGGCTTGGTGCTGGTTAGCTGAGCTTGAGATAAATCTCCAGTTTTCTGGTAATAACTTTTTACCTATAATCATTATCGTAAAAAAGTGAGGTAATTATCTATATATTACCCACCTATGGTAGGTCATAGAAAAAATTCAGTCCTTGAGTTACCTCATCTATTAAAATAGAGGGAATATGTTGAATGAATTTGGCAGGTCCCTTGGAGTAAATGGTTAGTGAAGCTGCATAATGCATAAATTAAGACCGGGAGTTCGGTTGACACACAGAATCATCGATGGTTGCTTTGAGTCTGGGTGTATATCTATGTAAACATGACTCCATGACTCTAGTATACATGACGCTCAGTTAGAACTCGGATGATCTTAATTATGTCCGATATTTATTGGGATATTTTATTTTTACCATACCATCACGACTTTATCCCAAACGGGGTAGTCAGAGGCAAGTGACTGTTGCCGTCGTGGTGAACGGAACACTCAGAAGCCCACTTTTCACCAATGGTATTAGAACCCAACGTGGTAGGTGGTGAGCCTTCCGCCGCTATTCGGGTTGATTTGGTTTTTTATCGATGTTTTCCATCACCGGAAAGTTAGTCGGAAATACAATGAATACCCCTTCCAACTACTGAGATTTATTTTAGTGGCCTCCCCGACCAACCTCTCGGTGATGCAGAAAGGCACACTATTCCTAGCACACCGTGATTCCTCACTAACCCCGCATCTAAACACTTAGCAGCCCAACGCCGTAGACCAGTGAATTTAGATACTCGCTACGCGCGAGAAGTGACGCTCGGTACTCACTACCGAGCAGACGAACATGCCCCACCTCTGCAACTAACCACATGCCACCACGAATCCAACTCCAAGTTGGGGCCTGCATTAAGAAAGGCAGGGCTGGACCCGTGGTGCCCTGATCCTAACAGCCAGACCCGTAGTTCCAGCTGCGAAAACCCTAGCTACCCGGGTATAGTAGTTAGGGACATTGAACAATGAACACAAAGATTTTGGTTCTGGTCGGATTTGAACTCGGGACCACACGATCTGCGATCCGAGTTACAGTACTTACCCACTGGGCCACGACGCTCTCTTTTAATTTAAATTTTATTTTTAAGAACTCAAATAGGCAAGTGCATAATAATAAATAAAATAAAAAGTTTTATTATTTCCAAATCTAATACAATTTTATATTGATGAGTCTTCCCGTTGAGTAGTCATAGACACTCGGTAAGGGAATGGCTCGCTACTTCCCTTAGTACAGTGATTAAATACTTAAACTATTATTGTAAGACAGAGATTTGGTCTCCACTCGATGTGTGTGTGTGTTTGTGTGTGTATGTGTGTGTGGGTGGGTGTGTGCGTGCGCGTGTGTGCGCATGCGCGCATGCTGAATGTAACTGTATGCCCTATGAAATTAAAAATAAATCTTGGGTTCTGCTGAGTAGAAACCACAAACAATTATGTAACCCTTCATAAAAGTTCTTCCGCTTCATCATAAGTAAGTGTGTGTAGCCAATTGGTTACTTCTATTCTACATGAACGTGTCTCCTTAGGGTAAATGTTTGAAATTCTATTTGAATTTGAATTTCATGAAAGCATCTGACACGTATATTTCAAGGGTTTTTCCCTGTGTTTCTCACCGGTCTGTGGCGCCATCGCCAGGCAAGGCGCCATGTCGGTATGTCTGTCTTGGCGCGCGGTGTAACCAACACATTTTTCAAGATAAACGATTTTTAGCATTGCGGTAGCAGTTTCTCTCGCATAACTACTCGTTTATTTTTATTTTCTGTCTTCACATCTATGCGACGAGTTGAGAATTGATTTACCTATAGTCATGTAATATTGGCTGGATGAGTAAGGAAAGGCTGACAAACTGACATTAGAGATAATAATATAAGTTCTTAAAATCGTTTTGGCTACTAGACCCGTAGCGCTGGGTTTTGAGGTTTCGAATAGTAAAGTTCTTTCTTTTTGGCATGTAGTTTCGGAACCCTTTGGCCAACCTAATACATTCATTTGTGTCATCTTAGATAGTCGCATAGGTAGAAATTTAGGTAAAAAAAATTAAGATGAAAATTTTACTTTCATGATTATAACGAATTATTTTGTGTATCTCTGTTTATTTCTTGTATGTAAGTATGTGACGTTTTCTCTGTTATATTTTGCGGTGCCCCTACGGGGTGTCATGTGTTCAATGTACTGTAATTTTTTAATAACACCTGTATAACCATGTGACAAGCAAATAAATAAATATGAAAATATGAAATATGAAGTAGTAACTGATGTACAGAGGCATTTTGTGTCAGCTCTGTCCACAGGAACCCTGACATTTAACTAATACCTAACATGTCGCTCGACTAGCTCTAAAATTATAAGTATTACAGTTGGTTAAATAGGTGTTATGCGTTTTAGAATACGTACTAATATATGTTATACAACGTATTTTGTGTCGAATTTATCCAAGACATTAATATACATATATGTAAAGAACCGACATTATAATTATTATTATTTTATATTGCTTACGATGAATTTAATTATTATAAAAAGGGATCAAAGATTGGTCAATATATGTACTTTAAATGTAGTTTCTTTGTTTTCAGGTAGGTACTTAGTGTGATTTTGGTTTTTAGTGGATTTGATTGTAATACTATGAAAATACTAAAATAAATCTTTGTTTTCAGAGCAACACATTGTTTATTTAACCAACAGTCCCAAGGAAATAAATAATACAAACTTACTTATATATTTTTTTTTGATTACAATTTTCTGTAAGTGCAATTAAAATGCAAGTTATTAAAATTTACGTGTTTTTATTTATTATGTTGTAATAGAACACTAAATTCGTAATTAGTGTCATTTTCATCTACGAAATCTTATTATTTGAAAAAATCAGCTTTGTTTGAACGAAACGGTGCGAGAGTTGTAACTCCTGTTACACTGCCCGTTAGACAGTTTGCGCTGGACGAAGATGACACAAATTAGGTTTACACACTCCGCAGGCTATACCTGATATGATACGACGAAGATTTTTTACTTAAAATTAATTTTGGCAGTTTTATATTGAATAAAAACTATGGCATACACATTGTCGAATTGCTGATTATGCGACAGTCAGATGTGACACAAAACGCATTAATAGGCTTCCTAATTACGATTTTATCTAGAGGCAAGAAATGAGCAACTTTAGAATTTTTGAAACTTATGACCTCAAAATAGCCTAGCGCTACGGGTCTATACCTACTATTTGTGTAATTTGTAAGTCTCTTTTTGTGAAGTAAATTTACCTAAACATTTTTTAGGTAGATACAGTTAATAAAATCAGGATCCGAACATTATTTGAAATAAATCGGTATAATTAAGCCATCTTGCCACTTTACTGAAGAGACACACATTCGAAATTTAAACCAGGGATCCTGGTTTTCTTGCAGAGCGCTCTTACTACTTGACCAAAGTAACGGAACCTAGCCCGGGTTTATGATTACCAACCCACAAGTGTCGTGAATAGACGTGATTGAGATACCCATTGTGTAGGTAGAGGTACGATGACTTGATTTCGGGGGCAGACGCCTTTGCCGCAGAAGTGGAATAGTCAGTAAGTACCTGATAAATAGGCTAATTACTATCCTCTAGGGGCAACAAAAGAAACTTGGCATTTATATGTAATAAGAAAACTAGGTCGAGCATATAGATGCCATGATTTCAAATCCTATGAACTGAGGTTAAGTCTTTCTCAAAATCACGATCTCAGACATTTCACTCTAAGTAATTGCTACACTGACTGACATAAACCATCATCAACTTATTAATTAAGTGTCCCTGTCCAACTTATGGGAAAGGTCAAGGAGTGAAGTTGCGTTTTGTGCAGAAATAATTTGTTACTTTAGCACAACAGTGAAGTCATGGAGTGGCTCCAACCTCCCGAACTGGAAATCCTGACCTCACGGATGAATCACGCGACCCCGCGCCGCGGACCCTACGGACAACTGAAACTTCGGACTTGAGCCTTTTTAAGAAATCGCCGCGGTTCTGTCACTTTTCCTTCTTACTATCTAATACTATAACTTATTTAATGATATTAAAAATGCGAAAATTTGTGAGGATGTATGTATGTGTGCATGTTTGTTACTCTTTCACCGTTTTACGCAAAAACTACTGAACGGTTTTAGATAAAACTTCACAGTAATACAGGTTTTACATCAGAATAACACATAAGCTACACTTACATAGATTTTACGTACAAATACAGCCTTTTACGTCCCACTGCTGGGCACAGGCCTCACCTCAACTATGAGGTGGTACGAGCCATACTCCAACACGCGGGCTCATTGTGATATTTGAATTCTATTTTTGCTATGAACTAGTAAATACTAGTCTTTTAATTTCGATTCCGCCTTCTATTTACTATCCTGTAGCTATATCAGCTTGGATTCAAAGCTTACCGTGCTCAGCGTAGCATGGAGCATCACTCATATAGTTATCGCCACGGTGAATGAGCTTAATCACCACGCTTGCTGAATAGCACGGTAATCTCAAACCCTGGATTATTTTTAAACATACCTACGATGAACGAGGTGTTTTTGTTAATAAATGTATGGCAGCCAGAAACATAGATCAATGATGACTAATTAATAGCTGATTCGTGTTAATTTTAATTAAACCGATTTCTATAAAATAACTAGGGAATCGGTCAAGACTAGAAAAAGCATAAGTACGAATAATTTGCAATACATACAAACGAAACTTGTCACAAGCGGATTGTTGGAGAGGTGAATGTAAGACCAGTGATAAACCTTACCGTCAGATGTTATCAAGCCGCCTTTTTAGGCCTCTGACTAGGCTTTACGACTGATATCTTGCGACGTCAGCCGGGACCAACAGCTTTTTTAACGTGCCTTCCGAAGCACGGAGATGCCCGAAAAACACATCACTTAATTTCGGTCGGGGTGGTCACCCATCCATAACCCGACCTGACTGGCGTGGCATAACATTCATTGCCGATCCGCTGCCGTCACTTAACCACGGGCACCTCCAGATTTTACGTAATTTTGCCATAATATAAGTATCTACCTACAACGATAAGGTCACGCAGGCGGAAAGCTAGATAAACATAAAGTAAAGTAAATAAGGTATTCATAGGTAGGTAGCAATTTATTCTTCATTGCACATGAGGACGCTTTGTCTATGAGTAAACTTGGACTGTGCAATATTAGGATTTGGACTGGTACAGAAAAAACTTAGAACAAAATATATACCATGGCTGGACAAAAATAAACAAGTTACGTAACTATAGTCGTGGGTCCAATTGACCCGGGGTCAAGCCAATACTCACCTAAGTAGTATCGATCGAAATGCGTCCGTTCCCCTCCGTGCGCTTTGGCGTACTGTAGGAAGGTACCTAAAAGCGGAAGGCGCTGTGGCACACACCGTGTTTTTTACATGAGTTCAAATATTGAACGTGGGTCCAATGGATCCACGACTATAGTTATGGGTTAGCAACGATTTTAGTAAGTTTGGGTTATGGCATATTAAGATTTGAACTGGTACAGAAAAAACGAAGAACGAAATATGAACCATTGCTGGACAAAGGCCTACTTCATGGAGATCAAGTCATTTGTACAAATGATGGGATATGGGCATAGGCATAGCTAAAGTTGAACGAACATTGAGTATGAAGCATTTATAAGAAAAAACTTCAGTAAGTGTTGTGAGTTAAGTGCGTAAGTTGCGTGAAGTAAACTGAGATGGTTTACTACAGCAACGTGTGTGAACTTTTTGATGCCGAAATCCTATTCAAATACTTTCTACAACTCATGGTACGGGCACTTACCTATAGCTTGTGATTGTAGTTTTCATTATCATTATAACAATTCCAATCCCTCTTCTGCACAAGAAAATCTTAGCAAAACCATCATGTTCACTCCGACGACAGTCGCTAGCGTCTGTGGGCACGTTTTTGTACGGGATTTTTGGCCTATAGTAAAAAGTTTATAACTAAAATGATGTACAAGTTGCTGTACTTAGTTACTATCGTAGTTTACGCGACACAAATTCATGGTGGTGCTGTAGTTCTAAGTTTATGCAGCTACCGGGCCAGCGCGCGGCGCCATCCAGCCAGTTACATACGGCTACAGATTTCATCTGCGTTACTTATTTTGGCGGCAACAATACGTGACTACCTTATTCGGTCACTCTCGCACTTTTAACTCCAATTTTTTACTTTAAACGTATTTAAGTTCAAATATGGAAACATTTATTTAACTATTGTTTGTTGTTTATCACCACCTTATACAGACAAGCTTTGATGACGACATTATCAAATGAATCTATTACATTTGAATTATTTTCTAAGGATGCCTCTAAAGAATTCTAATAATTTTGCCGATTTTATTCAGATTATTTTGGCAATTTATCTGTCTTTGCAAATTTGACAAGCTTAGAAGAGTTCTTGATTAAGTATTATTTAAACAGATTTGGATGTAAAACCTGCAGGTACCTATTAGTCCTAGCCCATAAGCCCAAGCCCAGGCTACTTTTTTTAAAAGAGTAATTATTACCTAGAAAATGTACAAACGAGTATAACACAGGTCGAACTGGATTAGGATTAAAAATCCGTCGTGTCCTGTACAGCGATTCTCTTTGCAGTTTTTTTATTTTTTCGTGGTCCCCTTAAACCTCCCACTAAAAAGGCGAAGTGATGAAACGGAGATAAAAAAATTGCGCGATGCGACGTGAACTCTGAAATTAATTGAGCTCCTCCCTGACACGGGCAATTTACGCCCAAAGCTCTTAACATGTCCCTCCATTTTGGGAGCGACCAGTTCTTCCTTTTGGGGAAAGATTTTTGACTTTCGAAAACATATTGGAAAGCCATAATAATGTCTCTGATAACAACAAAAATAACGCAATTTATGCAAAGAAGTACTTATTCACATGAAGAAATCAAATTTTAATCAATGGACCCGACCTAACCGTATCCAATCGATCCAATCGAATGAGCCGCAAAATTGTAACTATTTTCAGAGAGAAAAAAGTTGCATACAATTTTACCATAATGCTTCTACAGTATTTAGGTACAATGACAAATAGGATGTCCCAGGAAGGGTATACTTTCCTTTGGCCAAATTATTTTTCGCCAAATTTCCCTTCCCAAAAAACTTATCGCCTAAGTTTCATTTCCCAAATGAATCTTTAACAAATGTAGGTACATTTCGCACTTTATTCATTTGGTCAAAATATCACTTCGCGAAATTTTACTTTGTCAAGTTTTACTAAGACAAATGTTAATATGGCAAATGTTTCGTTTTGGAAAATATTGTATTACAAATTACAATCGAATAAAGTAAAGTAAAAGTAAAAAATCATTTATTTACCTAAGCTTTTACTAAAAAGGACTTATGAAAAGTCACAAAAAAAATATATGAACAATAATAGAAGTAAATAAAATAATACTAGTACATACATTTCCTAAAACATAATGCAAATCTACCACCGGTTCGGACGTTGCTTCTTATCGAGAAGACTCCAGCAAGAAACTCGATAGTTACTCTTTTGAACTTTGTTTTGTTTTACAACAAATAAATTCAGCGTACAGTCAAAAGAACAATAAAAATACATATTTGAGCAGAGGAGCACATTATTCCTACTATGACCACAAACTTTTGTCGTTCTAGTAATCCTAAACATTATAATAACCTTGTTTTATCAACTTTGCTTTAATTGTAGACTTGAACCTGTGAAGAGGTAGATCAACAAGACTTTGAGGTATTTTGTTAAAGTATTTTACAGATTGACCCACAAAGGAATTTCCTACCTTAAGTAGCCTAAGACTTGGAGTAATAAGTATTGTGTTTAAGAGTATCACTGTTTTTTAAACATATAAAACACACATACGGAACACACTCAGATCATATACACACACACACACACACTCACAAGCACCCTTTCACACACAAGACTCTTAAAATATTATTATTATTACCTTAATATTTTGAAACATAATTGCTCAACCAAATTGTGTTGTTTTTACTGTTTAGCTTGAAAGCAATTAGTTTTATTTTCAAATTATTGTTTTATAGCACGACCCCGGTCTCTAATTTTTAACTGTATATCAGTCAATTGTCAACTGATTTCTACGATCCAAGCAGCCTGCTGCATACTGTATGACTAAAATATGTATTTTGGAAATAAAGATTATTATTATTATTCTCTTTATTCATTATATAACTTAAGTATAAAATTTGTACAGTATTTATATGAAACAAAGAAATACAACAATAAAAGCACTTTTGAATTATAATTATAAAAACAGAATACATAAGTAATTACAATTATAAAACCTAAGCTTAAATTAAAGTTATAAAAACAATGATTTATAAAAATACTAAAAAACCTTAACCTAGGGTGCCGCCGGCAGCGGAGCAGGCAAGGCCCAGACTACCAGTGGTTAGGGCTGCAGAGAGAGGAACCTCCTGATAATGCGAGCCGTGTCCAGGAGCACCGCCTTCTGCATCTGACCCTTGACACAACCGCTGAGCGAGAGCCTCTCGAGGTGTTGGTCGAGGCTCTTCGCTATTAAGCCGTTTGCCGACACGACTATCGGGACAATGATCGTCGAATCAACATTCCACATGGCGGTCACCTCATGAGCCAAGTCAAGGTACTTGCTGAGTTTGTCCTTCTCAGCTTTTACGAGGTTATGGAATGGTGATGTCGACGAGCACTGCCTGGCGTTGGGATCGGTCTGCCAGCACGATATCAGGCTTATTGGCTACAATAGTCCTGTCCGCGATGATAGAGCGATCCCAATAGAGCAATGCACGACTATTTTCGAGAACTGGTACCGGTGCGTACTTATAGTACGGTACCTCCGACTCGACAAGGCTATATCGAAGGGCAAGTTGCTGGTGGATGATCCTGGCTACTAGGTTGTGCCTGTGCAAGTACTCGCCGTTAGCAAGGTGAGAACAACCGGAAATAACGTGGCGAATAGACTCGCCAGGACGGCGGCATGCCCGACAGATGTCGACCGTACCGTCCTTCATGATAGATTTCCGGTAGTTATTCACCTTGATAACTTCATCAGCAATTCCACAGACAAAGCCCTCGGTTTCCCTAAAGAGGTCCGCGAAGCGTAGCCAGTTCACCGATGCGGAGAGGTCCACATCGGGCCCTGTTAAGGCCCGATAGAACCTCCCATGCAGCTCCTTTCTCTTCCATATTTCCTTGCGGTCGTCGGTGGTGAGCACCGGTAGTTGACGCCAGTTCTCGTTTGCCAAGGAGACATAACGTCGCGATGAATGCTACACTCGTTGTTGAGGAAAAACCTCCTGAGATTGCACACCTCACGGTTGTGAAGGTCCTTGGCATTTAAGAAGCTACGACCCCCCACCTTCCGTGGGATGTACAATCTCATAACCGACGAGCGTGGGTGTAGCATGCGATGCGTTGTGAGCAGTTTTCGAACTCGTGTATCCAGAGCACCCAGCTCAGTAAGAGTCCATCTCAGTATGCCAAAGGAGTATATCAATAAGGGCATCACCCAACCGTTGAAGGCGCGCACCTTGTTGCCACCTGACAAAGAACTCTTAAGTACCTTTATAAGGCGGCCAAGGAAACGCTCCAACACCGCTTGTTTGACGTCCCCCATTGATACACCCAACGACTCTGACATACCGAGATATTTATAGGTTTCGGCTTCAGAGAGGGATCTGAGTGTCATCGTCTCAGAGAGCTGTAAACTCAGTGAACCTACAACCCTCCCATCCTGTACATGCATGACCGCACACTTATCGACACCGAACTCCATCTTGATGGCGTTGCTGAAAATCTCGGTGATTTTTAACAATTCCATTAAGACCTAGGAGCTTGGTGCAAACAGTTTCAGGTCATCCATGTACAGCACATGAGAGATGAACTCACCTCCTCTGCGAAGCCGATAGCCGCTATCTAAGGTACTAAGAGGATTCAGAGCTAAACAAAACCACAAAGGACTCAAACTATCGCCTTGGAAAATACCTCGCTCTATCCTTATGAAATCCTGCGGATCAGGGGAGCCATCTCCACCACCTGGCTGACGAAGGACTGTGATCGACTGCTCCATGCATGTACTCGTACTCAAGAAAGATCTCGAAGTTGAATCAATTTTATACAGCTCTAAGATCCTCCTGAGCCATGAATAGGGCACCGAATCATAGGCCTTCTTATAGTCAATCCAGGCAGTTGAAAGAGCTTTCCGATTCCGCCGGACTTGTTGGCAAATAGTCGTGTCTATGAGGAGGAGTTCTTCAGTACCTCGGGACCCAACCCTACATCCATTCTTAGCAGTTAATTTCTTTTGCTAGAATGGACGTAAGGAGCTTGCTCTGACCTAACTAATAAAGTAATTATTGAATTGATTAGCAATGTCTTTAGGGTCACAAATATTTCCTTTACTAGTTTTTATTACATTTATAAAGTCATAATTCGTTATATTGTCAGTTTCCATTTTTATAAGCTTCTATGAAGCCTTACACTTTTTTTTGAGTTTGTTATGTATTTGTTGTTATAATTAATTTGTGACTGGTGTAAGCATCGACGCAAGATCTTCGTGTAAGATTCATATTTCATCTTCTTTGTATGTGATTTGGTTTTATAGAAAGACAATCGTAGCACTCTTTTTGTTTTACAGCTAATCTTTATACCTTTTGTAAGCCATTGCGGGTGGTGTCTATATTTATTGGAAATCTTTACTCTCTTTAAAGGAAAACACAATTTGTAGAGTAAGGTAAACGACTCGTAAAAGCCTTGGAATAGGCATGGTTAGTGTTTTGTTCACTGTAAACTTCGTTAAATGTAAGTTGAGATAAACAATTACGGAATTTTTCCATGTTTTCATCGCTATAGTCTTTTTTATACCTATATACGAGTATACAGTGTGTTAGGGATAGAGGTAGCGATATTTTTAGGGCATGTTGTATACTTAATTTTATCGATAAAAACACCCCCTTAAGGGGGTCCATCTGCTCTCTTTCAGAAATCACAGCTATTGTTAGTTTTTTTTTTTCATGTTGCTGATGAAAATTATCAATATCTCTGGATTTGAAAGCCCTAATAAGTAGAAAAAAATTGTGTTTAAAAGCTAATAATACTGCCTATCACCCAATAAAAAAAACATACGGTCCTAATAACAATGCCACATAAAAAAATGTTTATGTTAGATTTTTGTTTAAAAATTGACTGTTTTTTAGTATTACGTAACATACTTTGAAAACTAGCTGGTTAAGGTGTATTATTTTTGTAAATTACAGAAACCTAGTAATAATAGCTACAAAACAACACCAAGTTTATTGCTCTAAGTCACATAGTTTGGAAGTTATTGTTATTTGAATATGACCCTTGCGCGAACTCTTAATGTGCATTGTGGGAAATTGATAAGAGTAGTTAAACACAAATCATGCTAAATATTACATTTAATCAAGCTTTACACTATTGAATCTAAATTAAAAATTGTTCGAAATGTCCACCTCTGTTTAGCAGGCATTTTTAGTATTTACTCTTATCAATTTCCCACAATCCTCAATTCTCGGGAAGATACCTGACCAATGGAGACTAAGCATTATCACGCCAGTCTTCAAGGGCAAGGGCTCAGTGCAGGAGTGCAGCAATTATCGCGACATAAAGGTGATGTCCCACACCATGAAGCTCCTCGAGCGCATTGTGGACACTCAGATTCGACAGGAGTGTACAATCTAGGATTGTCAGTATGGGTTTCGACCGGGTTGCGGGACCATAGACCCCGTATTTCCCTTGAGAACGCTCATGGAGAGATGCAGACTGAAGAATACACCACTGCATCTCCTTTTGTTAGACATGCAGAAGGCCTCCGATTGTGTCCCTCGTGAGATGATCGGCTGGGCGTTGCGGTCCTGGGCCGTTCCCGAGGTCGTTATTGATTTTTCACACCACATGCTCGACAATGCCGAATTATATGTCATGTAAACCTTACCGAAAGCAAGACATTATATCTCTTGGCTTTAGCCGGGTTATAATGTTCTATTATAACCCGCTGGTCAATAATGTGATTATCACTTTCATAATTCTTATTGCTATGATCATAAAGTCTAATTTCACTAAACAGAATGTGTCCTCAGCGGGCGCGGCCAACTCGATTTTCGAAGACCGAGGCCGTGGCCCACTAGATTCGCACTGAGACGAACTTCATTTGTTTGTCAAATCGAGTAGGCCACGCCAGCTGAAAGAAGTTGCTATAGCCGTAGCTAGTAGTACTACTAGCTTTAGAAGATTCTATAAATATTTCAAAGAAAAAATAAAAAATGTCGAGTGATGAAAGTATTTTGACTCCAGAAGCTATTAAATTAGATGCCATACCTATATAGGCATTGTCAATAATCTACTCCCAGAAAAGTCAAAGGAAAAATACCTGAAAGCCTATAAAGATTTTGACACATAGAAAACTGCAAAAGGCGCAAAGTCTGTGTCTGAATCAGTGCTTCTGGTCTATTTTGAATATTTATCAGCTACAAAGAAGTCAAGCAGCCTGTGGTGTATCTATTCGATGCTCAAGGCAACAATAAGCGTCAAACATGATATCCAAATTAATACATATACCAAGTTATCGTCATTTTTAAAAAGGAAACCGGATGGACATCGAGCAAAGAAGTCAAAGATACTTACAACACAAAACGTGGAAACTTTTTTAAATGAAGCTCCCGACCACAGATTTCATGCCATAAAAGTGAGTACAACCTATGAACCTACTTATTGATTGAGTTTATACACTATCTATTTCTCATTTTATGTCACACAGTTCAAAAATTATTTATATTTTAGTTTTCAATGTAAATATTTGACCGCAAATATTGTTATTAATAAATATATACTCGTTAACAACTGAAAATATACAATCTTAATATAAAAATAAAAAATTTGTTTAAGGTGGGGCGTTGATTTTTGGAGTGAATGGTGCTTGTCGTGGAAATGAACTCGTGAATATAAAAGTCAATGATATCGAAAAACATTCAGAGTTATTACTAGTAAAATTGCCGGACACAAAAACAAATAGAGAACGGTCATTTGTAATTCGTGAAAACCATACCACAATAGTCGAAAAGTACCAAGCCTTACGCCCTTCTAATATAAACACCAACAGATTTTTTGTAGGCTACAACAATGGGAAATGTACAAAGCAAGTCATTGGCAAAAATAAAATTAGTGCCATGCCAAGAGAGATTGCTAAATACCTGAAATTGGAAAATCCCGAGCTTTACACAGGCCATTGTTTTAGACGAACATCTGCGAGTCTGTTGGCAGATTCAGGAGCAGACATGGCCCAAATAAAACGACACGGTGGCTGGAAGTCCGATGCAGTGGCAGAGGGCTACATTGAAAATTCTATAAAAAATAAAGAAAGAACGAGCTATCGTATTGGTGAAAAGATAAATATGAAAACATCGTCTACAATTGATGATCCCTGGACGCCTCTGCCACCACAGTCATCTTCCTCAAAACACGTCACATTTACATCAAGCCCACTGCATCAGAGACGACCTTCTCCAACCTTTACGGAACAACTCGACCCTCAGACACAAGTGTCCGAAGCCTTGAACAGAACTCAAATAAACTCTAGCTCAACCTCGATAAACGTACCAAATAAAAATATAACGTTATCTTTCCATAATTATTGGACTAATGTCTCCAATATCAATTTGCACTTTTAATATGCTGTAATAAACACTATCTACTAAGCCTGGTTTTTTATTGTCTCGCATAAAGTGAGAAAAGTAGAGTAGGTATACACCACCGGGATAAAACAGTTTTTTTCTTGGGCGCTTGAATCCCTCACTGCACTCAGGACTCAATCTTAATTACCTCGCTTTGCTCGGGAATTAACTTATAACACCCTAGCTGCGCTCGGGAGTTAAATTTGGAGTCCTTCGTTACGTTCAGGATTCAATTTAGCGCCCGTGACATAAAACAGTGCTTTATCCCCTTGGTGTATAATCTACTATTATCTGGGACATGTACCACGATTCCAGTTCCATAGTTAGGACCGCGGTTGGTGACATGCTTCCCTTCCCTATCACCGTTGGAGTACACGAAGGCTCCGTGCTTAGCCCGTCTCTGTTCAGCTTAATATTGGACGTTCTGTCAAACAGCATCCGAGACCACCACGAGCAGCCACCCTGGTTGCTCATGTATACTGATGATGTTGCGCTAGCAGATTTTGACAGGAGACGGCTGGTACAACGGGTGAATAAGTGGAAGAATTCACATGAAAACGGCGGTCTAAAACCTAATGTGGCGAAGACGGAGTACATGGCCTGTAACACCACAGATCCCCAGTCCGTCCGCTTAGGCGATGACGTGGTCGAGCGCACGGACCGTGTCAAATCTGGGATCTGTGTTAAGCGCGTCCGGGGACATCGACAGCGCCGTCAGAGCCCGAGGCCATTAGGCCGCCTAAAATGTGCGTTGTTTTAAATGTAATACTTAGCTTTAGGTCTCTTTTTGTTTTTATAAAATACAGAATATATCTATCTATGTATCTATCTATCTAGAAGATAGATAGCCAAGGTGTAAGTATCCAGAAACACAAACTCAGAGAGAGCGTTCTACTCCCTAGCGGTGTGGACCAGAAACTTCTTGCAGCACTGAGGAACTTGTCCCGTTTTAAGATAGAGGCAGTACAGGCATGTCAACATAGGAGATAACTAAAGCGCACCAAGCTTTATTCAAGCCAAAAGAGTGCGAAGCATTTTCAGTAGGTACTTCTTTTTGACGTGTGCGGATTTTAGGGGGCTAGTCAATAGCAACACGCCACGACGAGTGACAGCTTATGTCACCCCCATACATTTGAACGATTTCTATTGTAGAAATCGTCGTGGCGTGTTGCTCTTGGCTAGCCCCCCAGATATTACAGAACTGCTTGGGGGCAGTACGTGCCGGGGTGGTGTTTTACTTCTAGCAGTTAGCTTCCCTACCGCAGAGTGGGCCAGAGAGAAGACCGTCGAGCTTCATTACTGGTGGTTGAGATGGGCGGCAAAAGTTTGATTCAACACGATGAGTGAGAGGTGAGTTTGGCTCCGATAAGGCTAACAACGAATCGAGTCTTCTTGAGTACCTTTTTGAAGGTCATTCTTTTCTCGACCATCGCGGGATTTACATGCGCGAGCTTCAGCCCAGCCCTGGTCCGCCGATTAATTTACCGCCTCAGCAGTCACTCAGTTTTGTACCATCCATCCGTGACAAAAAGAAGGTGAAGGTGCTGTAAATTTCGCCACGTTCCAAATGATTGTGAGCGGAACAATAATAATGGAGGTTTTTATGGTAAGTAAGTACATAAGTGAATGTTTTTTGCCATAAACAATGAATGTACACGAAGTCAAAGATAGCCAAAGATAGATAAATAAATAAATTTAGGGGCATTCCCATAGCATAGACAGGGGATTCTTGCCTTATCAGAGTTATCATCGGGATCCATGGCGAGGAATGGCTGAGTATGTAGATGTAGCCAGTAGGTGGGCGAGGATTTCAGGGTTAGGAAAAAAACTAGAAAACACGACAACAAAACAAACACACAACAAATTAAATTAATATGCATTAAACTGCATTCCAGGGCACTGAAGTAATAAGTATTTTAAGAAAATATCAACACTCCACCGAATGCGTAACTCTCTATCACGATTATTTATAATAATCACTAAGTACTTGCACTAATTACCTGCACTCGCACTAATCAAAGTAAAAGTCACTGAGCTGTCTTGGATGGAACGCAGCGCATTTGGCATATTTCACCACTCTGTCAGTCTGTGGTCAGTCTGACAGTGGTGACAGGACAGACAGCGTGAGCCGAGCCGAGCCGCCGATTCACGAACAAAAAAACCCCGAAATAAAATTATTCACAGACAGATTACAGAGCGCGGACGCGCCATGCTGTTTGTTATCACAGATATCATAAAATATTACTTAAACTAATCAAACAAAAATGAGGTGACGTGGAACGACAAACACCAGAGAGATTAAATATTTATGCATTCCGTTTTGAACTTTAAACTGTGACTATGGCTGGTGTTCCAGTTAAATTAGGTTCTATCTTGTCTTTCTGTGTTGTGCTTTATGCAGTATACTTTCGCAAGAATGATGTCGGTGATGTCAGGCTTGCGCCGGTAAAAGACCATCTGCTATACTTGGAGAGCGAAAACAAGGTAGCCATTGGGCGTCGACAGCCGAGGGTAGCTTTGGGCTACGGTGCTTGCCATGACCTCTTCGTGAACGCAACCTTGTTGTTGGATCACAGAGACCTCAAGGGCAGCCCAGAACATTTCAATGAAATTTCTAATATAGAAGAATTTCTTAAAAGTTTTGCTTACTTTTTCAAGCATGGGGCTGCTGCTGAGTAAGTCTTATTCTGTACCTTCATCTTAAGTATTTGTTAAATCGCAAGATTGTGTTTGACTTATTTTTGAATTGTGTACCTATTGTTTTAGGAGATTTATGTCCAACTCAAAACTTTATGATGAACTGATTGAAAAAGCTCTCAATCTGCCAGGCACAAGGTGGACGATCGGAGGAAATGCTCCTCTTATGGCCAAGAGGTTCTTTATTGAGGGCTGGAAAGTCATATTTGGTGCTAAGATGAGTGAAAAGCTGAAGTCATACATTCCCGATGAAATAGAAATAGTTGGTAATGCTGAGAATGAAGAAATAAAAGATGATGTTCACATGATACTAGAATATAAAGCAGATGAACAATTTGGTGCATATAAGGCACCCAGAGCCAACAGATACATCATGCACAATGATGAAAACAATCCCCTTCTCAGTTCATTAGAGAAGTTTGGTGAATATTTGCCAGTTTTTAATCCTAATTTACTAGTCATTAGTGGATTACAAATGATGGATAATTACCCATTCAAGAAAGATGATATTAAAGGTATGTGTATTTTAAATTGCCTACTACATTGTCTTTGAAAATTAACAATGAACAGTACTAATCTCTTAATTTTTTTTACAGATCTAAGAGCTGAAAGACTAGATTTAGTACGAGAACAAATTTTGTCTCAACCATTATCAACTTTAACTCATTTTGAAATGGCTAGTTATGTTGATTTGGAACTACTTTTACAACTGACTGAAAAGGTTCTGCCTTATGTAGATTCTGTTGGTATGAATGAACAGGAGTTGACCAACATTTGTAGTGTGCTTGAATCTGGAGAAGTGAGCATTGTGGCTGACTCAAACCCAAGAGTTGCTACAGCCCTTGACCAAATGAGAAAAATATTCAATCTTATAAGGTTGAAAAACAAAAAGCATGGAAACAAAAGGAAGTTGACACGCATTCATGTGCATACACTGGCTTATCAAGCAATTCTAACTGTTAAGAATTCAAATTGGAAGAGAACAGAAGCTGCAGCTGCTAAGGCGTCTTTAACAGCTCATAGATATGTCTGCAACAACAATAACATTGCACTGGAAAGATCCAAGCTATTGCTTGATGATAGTTTTTCCACAACTACAGAAAATGATAACAACAGCAGAGTTTTCTTTGAACCATCCAAACCAGTAGCTTGCTGGGATGAGGTGGTAGGAGATGAAAATGTAGAAATCTGTGTAGCTCCAGTTCTGATATGTACGGAGGCACAACTGACAGCGGGGGCTGGTGACAACATCTCTGCAGCTGGATTAGTCTTGCAAGTGGAAAAGTGAATCTATGTCATTTTATTTATTTCATTTTTATATTATTATGGTGTTACTGTATCCATTCCATTTTAATATTATTGTGATCTTAATGATACTTAATGTTGTGCCATTTGAATTATCACATAATAATTGTTATTATAATTGAAAATAGGCCACTATTTAAGTACAACATACATTTTGAATTTTTATATATTTAGTCAAGGTGACTGCTTTGTTATCAAAATTTGATCTATTGTGTTCTTGATGTACCTATTTTAATAATTTAATTCAGCATTTATGGTGTATTATTGAATTTATTTATTTTATTACAAGATGTTTTGTGCTAATTTTATGATACACATTCCTATGATTGTTTCTAGTTAAGTGGATGTTGGTTTTTTAAAAAATCGGATAATGAACAAAATACTTAAGTAAAAAAAAAATTGTTTTCAATTCTTACATCTTTATTTACAAGCTACAATAAATATGTACCTAGTTTATTTACAAGATGAGTTTTATAACACTCACTAAAAACCTTGTGATTAAAATCATAATGTACTTAAAAAAAAACGTAGTTCGTACCTACTTAGTTTTAATAACAAAAAACAATGTCATATTTTTATAAATCAAACAATAACCACAGGTCACTTCAGAATTTCTAATTGTTACTGAACTGGTTACCATCTAAAAAATACAAGGTTTGATTATAACAAAACTATCTAGTTTTAGATAATACTTAACTTTTAACATGCAGTAAAAAGTAACATTTGAAAAAGTCACACATCAGTCTTATAAAACGACAGGTTTATACGACATTGACAACAGGGATCAAAATTAATCTTCAAACTTGGTCTTCTTATTTTGAGGTTGAGCAGTTGCTCTGTAAGGATCATAAAGGCCACTCCTAACAAATCTTTTTGCAGCTTCTACATTTACTGTTGGGCGCTTATCCTTGTCTTTCACCTCTTGCCATTTAAGCATCACTGCTTTTATTCTCTGTAGTTCGTCTTTAATCGGGTGTTTAGATGGGTCTGTGCCTTTAATGCGAAGGTGAACCCAGTGAAGCGAGTTCAGAGTGAAAGCTAAAAATAAATCTAGCTCGATTTGTGCCGGAAGCGTCAACACATCGTAATGTTCTTTCAACGGTAACAACTGATCTAACACTTTTTGTACCTCTTTCATATTTTCAACAAGGTTTTCACAGTTGTCTACGAAATCCTTGTCCTTCGATAGTTCACCGTAGTTAAGCTTGCAATCCATTTTTTACTAATTTCAATATCAGTGTTTAACGTTGTTTTGTTTGCAAATTTAAAAAATATTCTCCTAAAACCACGCCGAGTAACAATAATTATAACCTCGCCTAGATGCACAGATCTTAAATGTATGTACTCGCACAAGTGACAGACAGATTTTTTAATTTAATAGATTTATGAATGCGTTCAAGTGAAAAATGCGTTCATAATGTTTACACTGTGAAATGAATCAAATAACTTTAAATTTCAAGGAATCTGCATCAGTAAGTTTATCACTGAGTTCCTAATTTTAATGTTGGCGGCAGGTAGCCACGCTTCCACCACAAATCATTGCATGCATTTTAGGGACGCACACCATGAAAATATTTCAAGCAGTTTATTGCAGTCTAATAAAATAAAGATCTTGAAATTAGAATTCAAAATAACACTTGCATGAACAAGACGCACACAAATACATTCTCACACAGTGGCAACCTGTACATGCACGAATCATATGTAAGATTGAAATGAACAACATAGTGCTTGACGCTATCGAATTTTTTTATCGATTACTAAAAAATCAATTCATTTCACAGGTGTTTTAAAATAAACGAGCTGCCCAAACAAACTTCGTTCTGTCAAATGTTTGACAGCTGGTGTCCATTTTGCCCGCTTTTCTCCGACTTGATTTACATTTACTATTTTTTTCACTAATTTTTTCGTTCAATCAAAATAAAATATAGCTTATATGTTCACTCACTCCTGACTAATAATTTATAGCTTGTCCGCTGTAAAGTCGACCCTTCTGATGGTGCGCGGGACGCGGAAGGGGGATGCTTTCGGCCAATCAACTTAGTGTCTAAGCCTAAGCCAATCAATCACTTCAATCAGTCACCTGTATGCTACCGACAGCAATAGATGTTCAACTACGAAGTACTTTTACCTATTCTTTGGTTCAACGTCAAAGCTTGCGCGGTTGCAGCCTTGTGTCTTCTCCACATGAGAAAAATACAAAAATCAATTTCATTTTTGTATTTTTCTCATGTGGAACAGACGTCTACGTAATAAAAAATTAAGAAGTCAATGCTTCAAAATGTGGCGAATTATTTTCAAAGAAAAAAATTAGAACAAGTGTTTTCTTCAGGTGTGCATTCATTTTGTTTTCTACATTGTGATAATACAGTTCTCATAGTACTTTCGATGTGTTTTGATTATTTTACATTGTTATTGCTATTTCGTTAGTATACCTAATGTATTCATGTTTTTTCCAGGTGAAGACATAAATGTAAAATAAGACATTTTCAGAGGCTACTGGCGAGTCTATGACAACAGACACAGGCCGTTTTTGGTCCCACGTCTAATAAATAATTGATATTTAGGTACTTAGTTTATTTTTATTTATAATACTAAAACAAATACTAACACATCTGAAGTTATATATTTGCTAAATAACATCACGGAGATTTTATTAATCTTGTGTTAAGATATATCGCCGAGGACCTTAGGAAGGGTCGACTTTACGGCGGTTAAACTATAGCTTTCTGTTAGTAAAATAATTTTCACGATCAGATAAGTATTTTTGGAGCCTATTCAATGCTAACAAACAATCAAGTGTTTCCTCTTTATAGTATAGCCACTAAAGTGCTTTATGCAACCACGGTTGCATGAAAACAGACGTCCAAAGTGCTTTTATGCAACCACGGTTGCATGGCGGCAAGTGGGTCGCTTCGCATACTCAACAGGCTCAAATAACCGAATCACTGGGCCGTTTCTCTCCTTTAAAAAAAAATTACATAGACTATGGACAAATGCATTACTCAAAGTCATGCGTTCGTTAAAATAAATCAAACAATTTTTAAATGACAGTGATAGAATATGCTTTGTGAAAACTAGCTGCCGCTTAGCATGGATGATGATGTATTAAGTGTTCGTAAATTCCTTAAAAATGCTAGAATTATGCATTAGTAAAGGTGTTGTTTAACAAAATAATCTTCAGTTGGCTCTGTTTCGAAATATGGGTATTTCGAAACAGATTTTCATAAGATCACCAAGTATTTGTCCGAAATGTAGTCAAATTGTTTTTTTTTTTTTTTGCTGACAATGTGACTTTTTTTATTTTATTTATTTACTTGGTGATTCCTGATTATTAATACCATGTTTCTTTCCAAATATTAGAGATAGGAAACGTATCTTTCTGTAGCTGAACATATTTTTGTTCTATTTTCGAACATTTATTTTTAGACATTTATATAATTTATTCATTTATTTCCGCTGACATCGCGAAATTTATTTGCAAACTACGAAATTTTTTTATGGTTTTTTTTCAAGACAAACATATGTTTAAAATTATCTTAATTAAGAGGAAAACTAATATTATGATGGATTCAAATATAAAAACATGTGCTGTATTCTACAATAAAAAAAAATTCGTTCATTAAGTCGGGTATTTTTCACACTAATGAAGTTTGATATTTTTTGTAAATTATTACTAAGTATGCTAAGCATATTGTGTTTAAAATCAAATAGAGCATCTATTCCTCACTTAGAAACAGTCATTGGTTTAGCTTAAAACCACACGTGTGACTCATAAATCGCGTTTACATCTCAAGCGGCGAGTGGTCCGGAGTGGTGTCAAATTTCATGCGCGGCGCAAGCGCAAAACGATGATCCCACCCTCCGCGCCAAGCACGTGAGTGGATAGATAACACATGACACATTTATTCATGAAAGTTTACGAATATTTATTAGGTTAAAGTCAAAAACTAAATTTATATTACCGGATCATGTAAGAAAAATACTTGGCTGACTAACCTAAAAACTAGTAGAGATCAAATAACATTTCATTTGATGATTCAAGAATTCAGATCAGTCTTTTCACGTAGAGAACTAAAGAAAGACCAGAAAAATAATAGGACCGGCTGTTCCTTTATCCACATATAACTGGTTCCAATCTCATTTCAGGCTGGAGATTTTTGAGATATGTTTTTTCATCTCAATAGATGGAGAAAAAAATAAAAATGATAATTATCTATAACGTAAATAAACATCAAAATTTAAAATTTAACTAATAATTTTTAGGATGAGTTGCTTTTTCGGACATAGTAGCGTGACTAGGCTTATAAGCCTGATTTTCCCTTCACCATACCACACCTAGTTGATTCTGAAACATATACATCCATAGGTTTATAGTTTATATTCTAGCAAATAAATGATTTATTATTATTATTCTCTTTATTTAGTATAAAACTTAGGTATAAAATTTGTACAGTATTCTTATAAAAACAAAGATTTACAACAATAAAACAACTTAAGAATTATAATTATAAAAACAAAATACATAATCACAATTATAAAACCTAAGCCTAAATTAAAGTTATAAAACAATGATTTATAAAAATACTATAAAAACCTTAACCTAGGGTGCCGCCGGCAGCAGGGCAGGCAAGGCCCAGACTACCGGTGGTTAGGGCTGCAGAGAGAGGAACCTCCTGACAATGCGAGCCGTGTCCAGGAGTACCGCCTTCTGCATCTGACCCTTGATCCAACCGCTGAGCGAGAGCCTCTCGAGGTGTTGGTCGAGGCTCTTCGCTATTAAGCCGTTTGCCGACACGACTATCGGGACAATAATCGTCGAATCAACATTCCACATGGCGGTCACCTCGTGAGCCAAGTCAAGGTACTTGCTGAGTTTGTCCTTCTCAGCTTTTACGAGGTTATCGTCATGTGGAATGGTGATATCGACGAGCACTGCCTGGCGTTGGGATCGGTCTACCAACACGATATCAGGCTTATTGGCTACAATAGTCCTGTCCGTGATGATAGAGCGATCCCAATAGAGCAATGCACGACTATTTTCGAGAACTGGTACCGGTGCGTACTTATAGTACGGTACCTCCGACTCGACAAGGCCATATCGAAGAGCAAGTTGCTGGTGGATGATCCTGGCTACTAGGTTGTGTCTGTGCAAGTACTCTCCGTTAGCAAGGTGAGAACAACCGGAAATAACGTGGCGAATAGACTCGCCAGGACGGCGGCATGCCCGACAAATGTCAACCGTACCGTCCTTCATGATGTATTTCCGGTAGTTATTCACCTTGATAACTTCATCAGCAATTGCACAGACAAAACCCTCGGTTTCCCCAAAGAGGTCCCCGAAGCGTAGCCAGTTCACCGATGCGGAGATGTCCACATCGGGCCCTGTCAAGGCCCGATAGAACCTACCATGCAGCTCCTTGCTCTTCCATATTTCCTTGCGGTCGTCGGTGGTTAGCATCGGTAGTTGACGCCAGTTCTCGTTTGGCCAAGGAGAGTGGCGTGAGCCCCTTGTCAACTGCCACAACGTCGCGATGAATCCCACACTCGTTGTTGAGGAAAAACCTCCTGAGATTGCACACCTCACGGTTGTGAAGGTCCTTGGCATTTAAGAAGCCACGACCCCCCACCTTCCGTGGGATATACAATCTCATAACAGACGAGCGTGGATGTAGCATGCGATGCGTTGTGAGCAGTTTTCGGACTCGTGTATCCAGAGCACCCAGCTCAGTTTGAGTCCATCTCAGTATGCCAAAGGAGTATATCAATAAGGGCATCACCCAACCGTTGAAGGCGCGCACCTTATTGCCACCTGACAAAGAACTCTTAAGTACCTTTGTAAGGCGACTAAAGAAGCGTTCCTTCACCGATTGCTTGACGTCTCCTACTGATATACCCAATGACTCTGACATACCAAGATATTTGTAGGTTTCAGCTTCGGAGAGGGATCTGAGTGTCATCATCTCAGAGAGCTGTAAATTCGGTGAATCTACAACCCTCCCTTCTTGTACATGCATGACCGCACACTTGTCTACACCAAACTCCATCTTGATGGCATTGCTAAAAATCTCAGTGATTTTTAACAGTTCCATCAATACCTGGGGTCTTGGCGCAAACAGCTTCAGGTCATCCATGTACAACAAATGAGAGATGAACTCACCCCCCCTGCGAAGCCGATAGCCTAGCTTTGAATCCTTTAGTAAGGTACTAAGAGGATTCAAAGCTAAACAAAACCACAAAGGACTCAAACTATCGCCCTGGAAAATACCTCGCTCTATCCTTATGAAGTCCTGCGGATCAGGGGAGCCATTTCCACCACCTGGTTGACGAAGGACTGTGATCCACTGCCCCATGCATGTGCTCAAGAAAGATCTCAAAGTTGTATCAATTTTATACAGCTCTAAGATCCTCCTGAGCCATGAATGGGGCACCGAATCATAGGCCTTCTTATAGTCAATCCAGGCAGTTGAAAGAGCTTTCCGATTCCGCCGGACTTGTTGGCAAATAGTCGTGTCTATGAGGAGAAGTTCTTTAGTACCTCGGGACCCAACCCTACATCCATTCTGAGCAGGGGCCAAAACATTGTTCGCAACGATATGCGAGTTAATTTTTTTTGCTAGAATGGACGTAAGGAGCTTGTAGATGGTAGGTAAGCACGTGATGGGTCTATAGTTTTTTGCTTCCGAGGTACTACCTGACTTGTATAAAAGGAAAGTGACACCAGAAGTCAGGAAACTAGGGAGAGAACCAACCTCGATGGATTCCTGGAACTGCACTGCCAAGCATGAATGCGAGCATCGAAACCACTTAATCCAGAAGTTGTGCAATCCATCCGGGCCAGGACTTTTCCAGTTCTGAGCCGTCTGAATTGCACAACTAACGTCTTCGGAGTCAATAGTTACTGACTCCATGGTTTCGATGGATTCGCATTCATGCTCGACAGTACGCATCCAGTCACCCTCCGTGTGCTCGACAGGCATCGACCAGATACTGCGCCAGAAGTCAATCATGACACTTGCATCCGGTCGCTGACCGTCGTTCTCACGTTGGTTAGTCTCTTCCCAGTTTCGGTACACCTTCCTTTGGTCACTTTGGAAAAGGCGATTTTGTAAATATCTGTCCACACGTTCTCTGTAGCGACGGATACGGTTTGCCCACGCATAGACCTTCTGCTTCAGAAAGTCAATGCGTTCTGTGACACAAGCCATATACTGTTCGGGCCTAATACCCGTCCCAGCAAAGGCTTGGTTCACGTAACGCATAACCCGAGGGCGATGGTTCCCCCGGCTGAAGCAGACCAGCTTTGCAATGAGGGTCCTAAACGTGTTGATACGCCGCTCGATTCGCATTTGCCATGCGGATACATTTGCGGCAGGTCGCACTGCACGGTCAGAGTCCGGAAACTTGACACGAGCAACACGGCATGCCGCAATGGCCCCGCAGTACAGAATCGAGTGAGTATCAACTAAATCTTCACTAGTCCGTATAAACGGAGCTAGTAAAGCGTCCAGGGCCCCCATTAACGCTAGGTTGCGTCTATTAGTGGGCAAACGCGGTAACCGCGGCCTAGAGACTGGTGCGGAGCGATATTCCAAAATCGCATCCTCCAAAGCCCTCCTCAATTGCTCTTTGACCTGAGTACTTACGCATACGTTCGCACTGACTTCTTCATCGACATCTGGATCCATCCGGGGCGCTACCGGTACCAAGTCGCTGACCGGGTTCGGATGCAGCAGCGTTTCGGACGGGTCCCGCGTCTAAGAAGAAGTCGCGCGAACTGAGAGTGCTTCCAGGCGCAGCCGATCAAGCGTAGGCTGATCCAACATCTGAAGACGCTGAATCGCCCGCACTTGATCCGATAATCGTTGGGCGGATACAGCCACGGTCGGGTCAAGGGCCTGAAACAGAGGCATCATCCGGTCACGATACGCAGACAGGTTGGTTCCTCCCTCTGTAGCCCCGTAATAGGCGCGCATGCAGTTGACATTCATGTCGTGTGTCCATCGCATGCGGCGCACTATACCACCGGTAGCGGGGGCCCCGCGCGAGGCAGTTTGCCCCACAGGCCCCAAGCGTGCCGGCAGCGGTCGTCGTCCACGTTATTATTATTATTATTATTTAATTAAAGCTCGACTTATAACGCAAGCTTGACTTTTTTCCGAAAAAGTGAGAAACACTGTTTTTTCTCAAAGTTTTGAATGCCGTTTTAAAAAAGCTAAAAGTTTCTTTAATTCAAATCTTCTTCAACAATTTAACTTTCAAAATCTATCAACTATTTAACATGCTGATTTCAAGTGGTAATTTAACGACATGATCCTTAAGCCTCCATTTAAAGTATCAGAAAGAGTAAAATCAGGTTTTAGGGTATCAAATAAATCTTAGTTTTAGGTAAACTAAATGAATTTATACATAAAAAAATATCACAAAAAGTTTTTCATTTAGCGACTCTTTAAGAAAATACACATACTCGTAACTAATCGTTTTTTAGCTGTATTAACAGACTTGATGCCGACGTATGGGAATCAATTTTGGTAGCTTGTCATTCTTGAGTATTATAGTTTGTCCAATTTAGGATGATAATTTTAAAAGTTGACGCCCATGAAGTATTGCATAAGTATACTACAGATAATATCGTATAAGATAAAATCGGTTGTAAAATACAACTAATCTAACATTTAATTAAGGGCGGCTAGCACAACATTTTACTTCAATATCTATCATACGATTATTCTTAAAAAACATTAGATAAATATATAATAAAGATTTTGAACTTAAATATAATTCTATAAACTAACGAATCCAAGTTCTATGAAAAAATAAATCGTTCATCGAATAGATTCACTATCGATTATAAACTACCCTATTGAAAGCTGTCAAAATGATCATCCTAAATTGGACAAACTTTAGCCCTTTACCTATGGGCTATTGGAAACCAATGTCACCCCCCAATACGGGCACTTTTTTGCACTCGCGAAAATATAGCTCCACTTCACTTGACGATATTTTTAAAACTATAAAAGCTAAATGATTAACTAATAATGTATTGAAATTGCATTCATATCATTGTTTATTTTACAGAGAAAAAAAAAAATACTGACAACATACGGATCGTTCACTTAACGGCACTGATCACTGAATTTATAATGTCTATGGTTTTCTGAATAAAATAAAATAACTTATCATTTACATTTTAAAAAACCGCGAAATTTTCTATAAATTGAGTCTTCGGTTAAATTCAAGATGGCGGATTGTAGTGAAGGTATGAACAGAAAAGTGGGTATATCGATATTTTTTTTCTTTCATTAGGGTAGTGTATGTTATGTTCTATGAGTTTTAATATAAAATAAATCAGTTACGTATTGAACGTGGTCAGTGCATCTTGTTGAAAAAGCATTACATAATAATTGAATATCTGACTTGGATTTTGAAACTGTTGAGCATTGTATTTGAAGAAAGATTATGTCGGATTCAACTGGACCCAGTACATCTCGTGGTTATCCTAGCCTTAAGAGATCAATGCGTGATAAAGAAATTGAAAAAAAATGGATGTACTTCCTGATTCGGATCACGAACGAAAGGTACTTAAAAATTGTCGATAACTTCAAATTGTATTGCACATCACTATAGGCATCAGTCAATTTTGCGAAAAATGAATAGGTAGTAGTTTTTATGGATAATTATTTATTCGAATACCGAATATCAAAAAAAGTGGCCGAATAGGCCGAATACCGAATAGTTGCCGAATATTCGTGACATCTCTAAAAGACAATGATCAAACAGCCATTTGCTGTTTACATAACAATAATTTCAAATTACGTTTAATTGAGGCATTAGAACCAGAAAACAAGTCAATATTAGCGCGGACAGCGTTACAACTAGCTGCCATGCGATAGAGTGGCGAATGCTGTCCAAGGTTTGTCTTGCACCCAGGCAAGGAGAAAGTCTTTCTGTTGTGTAAGCGGCTGCTCATACGTGGCACACAAAAAGAAAATCTTTCAAGGATATTCGATGAATCCATCAGACCGTGCAGCAACTTAAAGGCGAAAACAATATCCAACACTTTTCTACGGGTATGAAGTGGTTCCATTTTGTAATGTGAGAGACGCTCATTATAGGAATTCAGAGCTCGGCATTTGTTGTCGGAGAAAGCCAGATGGTACAAAGAGCATTTTTGGACACATTCAATTTTATCGGAGTGTACTTGATATGAGGGATTCCAAATAACACTGCAGTACTCCAGATCGCTGCGAATCATGGTGTTGTATATTTTTACATTCAAATAAGGTTGCCTAAAAAGTTTCATCTGACGGTTATCAAAGCCAGTTAGACGTGATGTTTGAGATATTATGTGATCTATGTGGTTGCGAAAACTTACTGATCTATCAATTAAAACCCCTAAGTCACGAATAACCTCCACCTCTTTAAGTGTACAATTTCCAATTTTGTAAGAGGTGTTGTAAGTTGTTTTTTTTCTAGTGAGCCTTACAAAGAAACATTTGTCAGGGTTTAGGAACATGCCATCCATTTCGCACCACTCAGAGACATTATCTATGTCATTCTGCAATATGATTGCATCTTGTGCACCAGTAACGGACCGGTACACTTTGAGGTCATCAGCGAACATTTTGAATTTACTTTGGATGTGACCGCAGAGGTCATCTATGAAGATTAAAAAGAAGAGGGGGCCCAAATGGGAGCCCTGGGGCACCCCTGAGGGTACAGGAGATGTTTCCGAAGTAAAACCGTGAATGGCTACCAACTGCGATCTATTAAGTAGGTAGGATTTACACCATCATAAGAGAGAACCATGAATTCCAACGCCAGCAAGCTTCCTCATCAACAGTGTGATTCACTAGGTCGAATGCTTTGCGGAAGTCGGTATATATCGCATGAACCTCTTTCTGTTTGTCTAGAGCTTCTGAGACATCACTAATATATTCTACCAAGTTAATGGAGGTAGATCTACGTGGGAGGAATCCATGTTGATTAGGGTTAATATGATTTTGAACAAACCGTAACATCTGCCTATAAACAATCGACTCTAGTATTTAACGCTTATTGAGAGAATAGAGATAGGGCGGTAATTTTGTACGTTATTTAAATGTCCAGATTTGTGAATAGGAGTCAAGTGGGCTAATTTCCATTCCGTTGGAAATATTCCTGTATCTAGTGAGCGCGTGTAAAGTAACGTCAAGGGCTTGCATAAAGTTTTCGCGCAACTTTTGAAGAAAATAGGAGGTAGTTGATCTGGCCCTAGTCCGTTACTGCAGTCTAGTCCCTGTAAAGCTGTAAGAACATCTGATTCCGTTACTATTGATTTTGACATTACGTGTTGTGTGGCCTGTGCACCATTCGTCGCTTCCGGCATTTGTAATTTGGAAGCACTTTTATAAACAGTCTGAAAGTAAGTGGAAAAGAGATTTACAATCTGTTGTCCACCCTTAGCAACACTGCCCCCGAAACACATTTCGTCAGGCCCTTTTCTCGTTAACGAAACTCCAGAAATATTTGGGATTTGTTTGCAAATTAACACTGGCTTGCTTTTTAAAAGTATTATAACACTCCTTTATCATTACATCACAGCGCTTACGCAAGAGCTCAAACGTGATTCTGTCCATAGGATTTCCATACTTCTTGAACTTATTATGTTGTTTGTTTTTCTCCCTAAGTGCCTTTATTAACAGTGTAGGCGTATATTTACGTATAATTGGCATTATTGTGCAATAAAATAACTCCAACATCTCATCAACACCGTTTGAATAGCTCCAGGCAGAAGGCCAATTGATTTTAGCTAGCTCGTTGTTGTTGTTGTGTGGCCTCATAGTCACTCTTATAGAAATTCAAAACTTTAATTTTTTTCGGCTTGATTGTAATACGTGTAGAATTTTTGAGTTCTATTTCAATACATGGATGATGAGGGTCTATTGGGAGAACAGAAAGGTCGGCTTCAGTTACGGTCACATTTGTAGGTTTGTCGCAGAATATTAAATTCAAGATTCTACTATTTACATTAGGAATGAAATTATATTGCTGTAAGTTATTAAATGACATTGCATCTATGAAAGCATGTTCTGTATTACTGAGCGATGATACCGCAGATAAATTAAGGGGGTCTGCGCCACCGGACCAATTAAGACGGGGAAAATTAAAATCCCCTACTACCAATACCTGAGAGGTGCCGGTCATCTTATTTTGAATGATATCAGTTGTGTTATTTACAAAAGACTCAATGTAATCGAGTTTGACTGGGGGAGGTACGTATACAGCACAAATATTCACACAACTAGTGTTACTAATCTCTAGTGACAGCCATACATCCTCACAAGGGGACTCCCACTTTAATCTACGAATGGCTTTATGCTCTTTTAGGACAGCTATCATTACACCACCTCCCTCCCTCTTAGTAGACGAAGTTGAAGATCTATCACGTCTGAATATGTTGTAACGCTGATCAAGTAGTTCATAATCAAAGACGGTGTTGTTTAACCAAGTCTCGGTTAAGACAAGGACATCATACTTACGGTTCAAAACTGAGGTGTAAAGATCATCTGTCTTAGTTCTAAGGCCTCTTACATTTTGGTAATACATTTTAAACTTGAATATAACGATTAATATTAAAAGTCATGCCAATAAAAATATAAATTAAATCTAAAGAGAGTTCAAGACCGCCTCATTAGTAATCCAGTAGATTTTTGATTTGGCATCCTTCCGCATAAAAATGCGTCCATTTCGCACCCACACAAATTTGTATTGCCTTTCTTTGCCAACACTCCTTGCTGCTGCATGCAATTTTTTATTCTCTGGGGAAAGATGTTTAACGACGAATACAGGTTGCTTTTCACCAGCTAGCCTGAGATGAGATGTATTCAGTTTTTCACCTTCATGTGATTTGTTAAATTTTTTCACTGCTGCTAGGACTCCATCTCGGACCCGGGGATTCACAAACTTGACCACAATGCTGCGGGGCCGGTCAGATTCTGAACTCAATTTTGGAATTCTATGAAAGTTCACTATGTCGGTCTCAGACAAATCAACTTCAATAGTTTCTGACAGATGTTTAGTCATATTTAATAGGTTTTCGTTTTTGTGCTCCGGCACACACTGGATTTCAAGGTTGCACGCGCGTGATTGATCTAATAATGTAAGCTTACTTCTTATGTCCGTCAATTCTTCAGATATTTTCTTGTTTTCTTCACGCAAGTCATCAACCTCTCGAAGTTATCCCGAACAACTTCAGTGAGCTCGTCATATTGGGAGCTCAAAAATACAACACTTGATTTAAGTTCATCGATTGTCTTGTTAACGGTTTTAATCTCCAACGTTAATGCAGCTCTGAACTCCGACATAATACTTTTTTCACACCACATGCTCGACAATGCCGAATTATATGTCATGTAAACCTTACCGAAAGCAAGACATTATATCTCTTGGCTTTAGCCGGGTTTTATTGTTCTAACATAACCCGCTGGTCAATAATGTGATTTTCACTTTCATTATTCTTATTGCTATGTCCATAAAGTCTAATTTCACTAAACAGAATGTGTCCTCAGCGGGCGCGGCCAACTCGATTTTCGAAGACCGAGGCCGTGGCCCACTAGATTCGCACTGAGACGAACTTCATTTGTTTGTCAAATCGAGTAGGCCACGCCAGCTGAAAGAAGTTGCTATAGCCGTAGCTAGTAGTACTACTAGCTTTAGAAGATTTTATAAATATTTTGAACACAACTCAAATAAACTCTAGCTCAACCTCGATAAACGTACCAAATAAAATATAACGTTATCTTTCCATAATTGGACTAATGTCTTCAATATCAATTTGCACTTTAAATATGCTGTAGTAAACACTACCTACTAAGCCTGGTTTTTTATTGTCTCGCCTATAGTGAGAAAAGTGGAGTATACACCACCGGGATAAAACTGTTTTTTTCTTGGGCGCTTGAATCCCTCACTGCACTCAGGACTCAATCTTAATTCCCTCGCTTTGCTCGGGAATTAACTTATAACACCCTCGCTGCGCTCGGGAGTTAAATTTGGAGTCCTTCGTTACGTTCAGGATTCAATGTAGCGCCCGTGACATAAAACAGTGCTTTATCCCCGTGGTGTATAATCTACTATTGCTGTTTCCTTTAGTTTCACATCTATGTAGGTCTTGAGTTCCTCCATAATTACTTCATTTCTATCATGAGGTTGAGGAGCACTTTTTGGTGACGGCGCTGACGGTGACGATTCAGATTGTTGTGATCTTATTGGAGTATTGTTGTTATCGCCGCGCTTTTCTGATGCTTTGCAGTCAGGACACTTCCAATTGTTACTTTTTTGTTGCTTAAGTTCTTTCGCATAGGCAGCTGGCGATATAATCAGCTTTAATCAGCTGTTTGATTGTAACGTACCTACATAAACCTTTAATTTTTGCAACCGTTATTCTCGCATCCGTCTTAGTTCTCTTTTCGTTTGAATTACAGTCCATTCCCCGTCAGTCCTAAAATATCACGTATTCGTTTCTTACATTTTAACATATCATGTTATTTCGCAAACTATATGAATCAGTCATAATTTACAAATAAAGTTACAAATACCTAATTATTTTATAAAATTTCTTCCAAGTATATCCTCAAATTTTTATTGCGATGATTTTGCTCAGATTATACTAGTAGGCGTTCATTTTAAGTCTATTCTTCTTCTTCGTGTCGATGATCCTTTGGTTGTTGGCAACTGTTACTATAGTAAACTATATTACCGCTGCCCAGTGCTCCGCTACCGCTATCCTGAGGGAGGTAGCTTCATACAGATCTTGAAGGGTGCAGCTGGCGAGGCACTGGGGGCAGGACAACAGGTGCTGCATTGACTGTTCTGGGGCACCACACTTGCATTGTGCCCCGTCTGGTGCAATGTATCCCCATCTACTGAGGTTACTCCTGCAGCGGCCCACTTGAGTTCGGAGCCGGTTGAGTGACTTCCATGTGCCCACATGGAAGTCACACGGCAGGTCGCATCCTGGGGGAAGACGCTCAGTGGGGGCCAGATAGTCAGATGGAGGAGCATGATCCTCTTCCCACATTTTTCTTCGCGCTTCACCAGGAGAGCACGTTGTAGCCAGAGTGCCTCGAAGGAAGCTGTTACGGCTTTTAAGACGGGAAGCACCAAGGTTGGAGGCATAAAGTAGGTGTCTGCTATCGCATTCCTGCCTCCTCTCCTCGACCGCCGAGGCAATATGCCTTCTCACAGCTGGTAGAGCAATACCTGAGAGCGGGTATACTTTTGTTAGTGGCGTAGGCTTTAGGCAGCCTGTGATCATCCGGCAAGTCTCATTCAGGGCCACATCTACTTGTTTGGCATGGGTAGAACGATGCCACACTGGGCATGCATACTCGCCCGCCGAGAAGCATAATGCTAGCCCCGATGTACGTAGGTCATCCGGAGAGGCTCCCCAGGTGGTTGAGGTAAGCCGGGAGAGGATGTTATTACGCGAACCGACTTTTTGTTTAGTCTTGAAACAGTGCATTTTAAAGGTTAGGGATCTATATAAGGTCACTACTAGATAAATCGGGTGGTCTGAGTGACGGATATTGATGTCACGCCATTTAATTTGCAGTTTTATGTTAGCCTGGTGATTTCGAAGATGGAAGACACAAAACAATGTTTTAGACGGATTTGGCTTGAGGGCGTTCGTATGTCCCGAGTACTTCCAGGGCTTCTGTTAATATTTTTTCGGCTTTAGAAAAGGTTGTGGTCTGAGCAGTAAGTGCTAGGTCGTCAGCGTACAGGAACTTATCAGTATGAGGGGGATCAGGTTGGTCATTCGTATATATGTTAAACAGGATTGGTGCCAAGACACTTCAATGTGGGAGCCCATTCTTTTGGCATCTCCATCTACTCGATTTAGAATTGAGGATGACCTGATATCTGCGGTTCCGAAGCATTTCGCTAAGTATAGCAATAAAGTTCTGATCGTCTACCAGTGCAGCGACCTTTGACAGTAGAATTTTCACATTGACTGTATCGTATGCTGCTGAAAGTTCGACGAGAACTGCCCCAGTGATTTTCTTGGCTTCGAAACCGTTCTCTGTATGTTGGGTGAGTTTTAAGATTTGACCTGTACACGATTTTCCTGGCCTGAATCCTGCCTGTTCTGGGATGAGTTTGGGATCGATTAATGGTGTAAGGGGGTTTAGGAGTAGTCTCTCGAACAGTTTGTAGGTGTGGCATTTTTACCACATTTTTACTAGGTTTTAAGAGAGCTGTGATTTTGGACTTCCGCCAGAGTTTCGGTAGTCTTGATTCTGCGAGATGGGACCCAGGTGTTGAATTTGCTCGACGGTCACGTCATCTACACCTGCAGCTTTACCATTTTTGAGGGATATCATGGCTTCAGTTATTTCAGAGTAAATGGTTTACTGATATCCGTAGAGCCTTTAGGATGGTTTAAAGCTTTTGCAGGTCTGGGTAGTTTGTGTGAGGACTTACCATTAAGTAGAAGTTGATGTGCTACTTGATTAGCAGAGACTTTTCCTGGGTTAGATGGACCAGGAGGATCATGGGTGAGCTTTCGAAGAGTGGACCACGCTCTCTTACTGTTGTGGGTCATATTTATATTAGTAACAGTATCGATCCAGCGTTCACGGCGGATTTTAAATTTATTAAGTATTTTGTTCGGGGTAATAGTTTTTTAACCGTTATTCAATAAATAGGGCCATGGTAAGTAGGTAATCAATCAATCAAGTTTCCACTAACAGAATACATAGATAACTTAAAAAAATACAACATCGGTGAAATGTTGCTATGAAAATTTGAAAAGGGGGGTGGCGGTTGGCAATTTTTGCAATTTAAATTAATCAAAAAAAGTAACAAAAACTCAATAAGCGGATGAGTGCTGTTCAATTCTCTTTAAAGGTACTGATAGGCTATTTTATGCCTAAATAACGTAGGGTTTTCTGGGGTTTAATAATAATTCGTTTTAGACTTTAATGCTATTTTTATTAAATATTTGCATTTCTTTCTTAATTACTTGATAACATCGCAACAGATTGATTTTAGTTCTGAATAAAATATTCCATGTCCTATTCATAACCTTGTGCATTAATTCAAATGATATTTAATGACGGTTTCTCGGGTAAAAAATCCTTTTCTAAAAATGTAGTTCTTTCAAGCCTCCTATTGAAGTTGAACTTTGGAGGTCTTTTTTAACACGGTGCACGTGGTTTATTTACAAAAGAATAATAAAAACTAAAAGAGCACAATGTCCCCTCTAATATGGTGGGCTATTTTTATCCCTTCACGATGATTTGTATTTTGGTCGATGTCACAAGCTTTTTAAGAGAGCGTTCCACTGTGCGCCGCGGAGAAAAGTCCGGCGTCTGCGCAGGCTTTCATTCTCGTTCCTTGGGACCTAGATTATTTAAAATTAAAAGAAAACAGCATTTAAATCCGAATTATTTATTTGATGAAGAAACACAATATTAATTTTCAGCTAGTAGATGATCGATACAAATGTACTTTAACATTATACTCTAGTTTCAATACATAGCTTGCTCAATACATTTAATATTAAATTTATAGGTCCTAATGATGACTGATGAAAATTTCTTAACCAAAGAGACTATATCAATCATCTAAGTACTCAAAAGGTTCTGGGGGCTCAGGCTCTTTTTCTTCTTCAGTTTTTGGCCCAAAAGCAGACACCGGCTCCACCAACATCTGCTCTTCATCTCCAGAATGGTTCAACATAACAATACCGCCAATAGAAATATCTTTCAATGGTGTGAATCCAGATCCATCAACAATAGTAATTGACTTTAACTGTTGTCGCATAATTCTGGCTGGGTTGTTGAGAATCTCAAAACTTGGCTCGGGTTCTTTCTTTTCCTTGGTTTCTTTTTCATCCCCTTCTTTTTCCTCTTTTTTCATCTCTTTAGCTGGACCAGCATCCTTTGTAGATCCAGAATCTTTTGTTGATCCCGCATCCTTAGACGAAACGGCTTCTTTATCAGTTTTACCATGAACTGTGATGTTTGGATTTGGTGACTTCGATGGTTTCTTCTCTTCTTCATCAACATCCATTTTAGACGTAGTCGACGAAGTAACGCTGCTGGACGAGCCCTCAGTGCCGTGCGCCCTTCTGCGGGCCCGAGCTGCAGCAATACTCAGCACTGCAGTGGTCACTCTTTCTCTTTCTTCGCGCTTTTTTTCTTCTAGAGGAGCAGGGTATGCATAAAGCGAGGGCTTTGCGTTTGACTTTATGTCCATTTGTGGCATTTTTAAATCAGAATTGAGTGCGATTAAGCAGGTAGGGGTGAAAGCTAGTGATAAACAGTGAGCTAAGGGGAACCAGTACCAGTATTGAGTGAAAACTAACATGCCTACAACAGCTAGCATGTTCATGTGGCCTGTTCTGTTTTGTAGTGAAACAGTCACGTTTCGGCCGCCGGCATCGATAATTCCCTGGGCTAAAATGGCGCCAAACTTAGCCATGACATCTTCGTGCTTGTTGGATATTACTTGAGCATAAAGCTGACGGAAGTAAGTAACTTTAGGGCACAGTGCTTCAGTTTGCTGGATTAGAATCATGGCAGAAGCGATAAGAGCGCCTTGCCTCACGAAGTTAATAGGATCGAACTTAACCATAGGTTCAAGTAGGCCTATAGCCTCACGATTTCCGGTTCCGGCACAAGCAATACCCAAAGCCATTGCAGCGCCATAACGGACGTGAGGGTTGTATGACTCAGCTAACAAGGATACGACTGACGGGCATTGCTCAGGAGTCCTGAATAAAAGAAAGCCTAGAGCGGTTACGGCGGCACGACGCACATCGTCGTTGACATCAGAAACTGCTACATGAAGTAAAGTACGGATGGAATCATTGTTTCCAGTGCCACAATAAGCAGTAGCAATAGTGTAGCACCCAGCACGTCGCAACAATGGGTCCTTATCTCTCAATAGTTGCTGAACAAGTGCATCAGCTTCTTCAAGTCTTCCATACATAGTGAAGGCGATACCCACTGCTAAACCTCGCAATATCTTCTCATGCTGAGTCTCTTGGGCATAAGCAACCATATCTTCTATAGCAGCCGCGTGACGAGACCCCAGCATGACCATACCCATGGCTATACCAGCTGCTTCTCCCGTGACTGCATCATCTTGGTAAAGATTAAACTTGAGTTGTTCATATACATCTTGCCTATGTGTGCCCATCGCAGCTAAGCCGAGACCTAAACATCCACCATGACGCACCATTTCATTCTGAGCATCTTTCAACTGTGTTAAAAGGTAATCAATGATGTTGGCGCCATGGTTAGCATGAATTAAGCCTAAGGCATATAAGCCACCACCTTCTGAATAGCCTGATGAAGGACCGGCCTCTTTAGGCAAATAAGATTGCATGAGAGCTAAGGATTCATTTTCGTGACCTCTGTGTATGACACCAAGGGAAGCTGTTACAGTAAGTTTGGCCCAGTTTGTAGCTCTAGCTAGCCACTCCAGGTTGTCTCTCAAGAACTGGTCACTTGTAGTGCCAGCATGCATGAATGCATTTGCTATTACTGTTGCTGTGTGGCAAATGGACACTCTGATAGCATCCTTCGTGTTTTTTAATATAAGCATGTCAGCATGATTAGACCTAATTAAGAATTGTAATTGGAGACCAATAGATACTTCGCCCCCCAAAATTGAAATTAGTTTCTCAACCCTCTTTTGGTGTTCTTTCTCTTCATCATTAAGACTTTCTATGTCTCTTTCTGGTTTTTTTGTTTCTTCAGGTTGTGGCTGATCCACCTCCATTCCAGAAGATTCCGGGAAGGGTCCACCCTGAGGTTTTGGATTTCCGCCAAGGGCACTTGGTATTGGAGCAGTGCTTCTTAGGGCTTGTAGAACTCGGCCTAGAAATTGTTGTGTAGCAGAATCATACAAGTCAAATCCTATCTGATATGCCATCAGGACTGACTCCTGGGGCCCGTGTGTCAATTTGTCTAAAATTTCAGCAACCGATAGAGGGTCTTCTAAGAAGATGAGGCACTGACACATATTAACATAGTCAGGTATATTAAGGCCTCTATAGAGACCTACTAAGGAACGGAGGACTGTACTGCGAAAACCCCTATTCTGCAGAAGGCTCATGGCCACTTGAAAGGCGTACTGAAGCATACCTGTAAATGAAGAAAAAATATATTTAATTAGTTTAAAAATAATCAACCTCATGTGGCTTTCATCTACTGAATGGATACCACAGTAATAGAAGCCGCTGCCTGGGAGGGGTAACCGAATGGATATTTTACATTTATAACATAAAAGAAGTACTTTTTTATTAGTTCTATATTAGAAATTCTTTTTGCCTCAGTTTATGCAATCCAATTAACTTTATAACATCATTATCAGTCAAGGTATTTAATAATAGTTAATAAACAATTTATGGCTTTGATAAACACAACAGTTTTCAAAGAGTGACATAACTAAAGCAGTAACTTTCACTAGTCATCTGTGTATTTTTATTGTTTGGTGATAGGAACACACAACCTTTTGTGTATGTTGTGTTTCACCCGCAAATAGTTTTTTACCTTTGTCTTATAGAAACCCCTGAAGGATTTTGCAGAGTACATAAAACCTAACTCTAACTTGAGTGACAATACCCTAGATTGCTTGCATTCTATTTTTTATGTACCTACATATCAATTTACTAATCATCCCACAGCATGATTATTGTTATTTTTTTGCCTAACCCTTGGTATTTTTGTAATTATTAAAGCAAATGCATCAAACTTTGCTACCATCATAAACCCCCTATTATTATCAAATTAGATTATCAGCTTTTGAAAGTATAACTTCTGTGCTAAGTGACATTTAATGTAAGTTGTTTTTTGAAATATCTTAATCCCCTATTAGCTCAGTAAAAACTTTTTACATCTCAACACATTTGCGAGTAAACCCATACTGTCTCAGACTGATAAATAAGTAATTAGAAAGTACTACCACCTAATTAAAGAGAAGAATGTTGCAAATTACAGCTATCAGCTCCAGCACTAGTTAGCTTTCAAGGAATGGGCTGAGTTTTTCTGTCATCCTGTAATAGCTACATCAAAACAATGTTAGGAACTATTATCACCCTCTACAGTCCATATTTTGTGTATAAAATAGAACAGTTTTGATTAGGCAATTTAATCAATAGGAAAGCTTTTAACCAAGTCATAATGATTCAGCAGTTTCTTAGGGGATTTAGGAATTACAAATTTTCTTTGACCTTAACAAAATAAATAGTAATTGACGATATTCAATAGTAACCACAATAAATAATTTTATCATAGGATATGGTGCTAATGATATTGTTTACCTGCAACATCATCAGATTTCATTATAGACTCCTCAAAAATGTCCATCCTGCGCGTCTCAAGGGCCAGCCCTAGCGCCTGACGGTACTGACCATCGTCCAGGCACCTCTGGAACATGCGGTTCACGATAGCCTCCAGACGTGGGTCAATCACATCCCCTGCATGGTCCACGAATAACACCTTACGCTTCTGTGTGTAAAAGTCAATCGCCTTCGCAATAGTCGTATCAACATACTCGTTCCGTGCATTCACGTCGAATAAATCACCAGCTCCCAGAGCATAGGTCAACGAGTCTTCGAAAGCCCCCAAGTGGTAATACACTTTACTTGCTACCAACGCGGCTAGCTGGTGCTGTGAGAAGATCTTGTCTTCATGCAGGATCTCAATCTTCTCAATGGATTCCGAGATCTCAGGCCAAAACTCGTCGACGATATTGTCCAACCTCTTCAGTGCAAATTCTTTTACCTCGGACATGGGCTCATCCAACAGGGATATAATCCCTGCGGCTGATGTGATATTCATTTTGAATGTGTAGCACTTATTCTGTTTTATTAAATTATTTACTGATGAAATACAAAGAACGATCGTAAAGGCACAAAATAAAACGATGATTTGACAAATTTGTCATAGTCATAGACAACAAAGCTTTTTTTTTAATATTTTCAGTTGCCATATTACAAATGTGTGTATACTCTATGTGAACAAGCTTCTGTCCGAATTACGCTGAAGCTGAAAGTACTGTAAGCGCACCTAAAATCGTCCCGATTTGGCTTATCGGCTATGTGAAATTAATAAAAGAAACGTCAAACACAAAAATTACTTGTAATAATTTTTTTAGATAAGTCTTAGTGATACTCAGAATAAACTTTTAAGTGACAAAATCTTCTTCGGCACGATAATAAGATAACTTTTCATTCATAAAAGTGTATTATCCTGCGGAATACTTTAGATAAATTGATCCTTTAATTTTGAGGTTATCTAACGATAACTTTACGGGACGATTTGATTCTAACGCTGTTAGCAAATAGCAACGTAAGTGCTTTTAGCGCGCTTTTTCACCAGGCAAAAGTGCTAAAAGTACTTTCTGCGTAAATCGGACCACAGCCTTTTTAAGTAGGATTGCATGTACTCACTTATCCACACTCAACTCAACTCAAGCATAGAACGTCAGAGCATACAAAAACTTCACTTTTTGCTACAGTAGCAGACGCCTAAGACTGGGTTTACCACTTTACTCTTTGGACTTGGTTGTTAAGGTACTAGATAGGTCCTACCAAAAGCAATCCATCCAAACTCATCTAAAAAAAGTCGAATTCAGGCATCCTCCACACGTCGGCAGATGCGTCCGCAGATGAATTTCCACGAGCCGTCCACACGTCTGTTGGCCCATCAGTCTGTGTTAATTTCTCGCCAGACGGAAGATGGTAACAACATTTTAAAAAATGGATGTTGAGACTAACTGCTGCATCTGTTTATTTGTATAGTACTTTTAACCACTACTTGAGTGTGCATCGTAGTACAGTTAATAAAAAAATGGAAAAGACGAAGGTAGTGGATCCTGGCTTTACATAGAAACAGACCAAAGTAGGTAGAATGCAGACTAAATAAAATTTTGATTTAGACTTTTCTGATCCATCTTGTCTGGTTTGTTGTTTGCATTCGCAACTCCGTAATGACTGATGCGTCGTCAGACGTGTGGACAGACATCTGGCATCTCGCTGGAAACCCGTTGATGTGGGCCGAAAATCCGACAACAAACTGATTGGCGGCCTACTAGTGGTGACTGGTGAGGCTCTAAGGCACAGACCATAGAGTATATTATATTAATAGGGACAGACTAACTAGGGAAGGGAACGGCCTTTCCTTACATGCAGTGTAAAGATATAGGTAAAAAAAATATCATTAGGAAAATAATAAAAACAAAGTTGCTTGTTATTAATCATCAGACGTAAAAAAATATTGCTATCGATGTCATCGGTGAAATTAATTATTAATCTGTCGGAAACACTGTCGATCATGTGGTCGAGATTTAACATTTTATCTTCTTCTTTTATTAAATGAGCCACGAGGCTTCTCCATTTTTTTTGGTATTTTTTTTCAGAGGTTAGAGAAGCCGAATGGCAAAAAAAAAATGGCGACCTATACGGCCAGCGTAGGATACGTTCACAAATACGAAGTAACGCGTGCCGGGCCAGTTATTATTGGGTCGAAGTCAAAATAATCGCTCATGGGTAAATAATTGTATGTTCTCTATCTTTGATGACATATGTGAAGACTATTAAATAAGTTTTTAAAAAAGACTTCATTTATAAAATGTATAATATCAAATAGATATTTATAATGCATTCTAGCATCGTTAGAAACCTTATTCTAACGGTAAAATTGATATAAATGACAATCATTAATTTCAGTTCCAAACAAAATAAAAATGTCCTTAGAAAGAGATTCACAGTGAGTTTAGATATGAACGACTTCATTTATTAACATATTTATTTAATTCAATAAGAAAACAATAAATAAATCAACGTTTCTTTTGCTTTTAATAGTTATTTTGTTTGTTTTTCATATTGAATATTTGTTTAACATAACGACCCACATTTCACTCCTGTGAATAATTCCAGTTAGGTAACGGCAATTTTACACACTCGAATGAAGAAATAGGTACTACCATCACGCATTGTTATTATAATCATTATCGACATTCTAATACATGTCTGTGGTCTTAGTAATAACAACTAGTCGCGTCATGTAGTTTTGTCTGAAAAAGTGCGACCTGCCAAAAAAAACGTAAATTCCTGTGGATAACGAGGTAAATTATTTAGTTCTAAAGTAGATTCAAGGGACCAAGACAGGTTTAAAACAGCGTGTTTGATCTATGCAACGCACCATACCCGTTTTATGATAAGCTTTTTGTTTGTTTGATAATCAATTTTAGAGGTAAAAAAATAATATGTTTCGTTCCTGTAGATAACGTTATGCAACTAAGGGCTAGTTCATATAGATACAGGTTAATTTTATCATACAACAAAAAAAATTTTTTTTTTGAGTAATTTAAATAATGGCTTCAATCCGAATGCGCCCTAATGTTCCTTCCAACACTTTTTATTATGTCAGTAACGTTTTTCACAGGAATTCATTTGAGTTACGAACGATAATTTAGAATTTCACCCTTTTTTAATAAGATCAGAAAGAAAAAGAATATGAAAATTACATATCACATTAGATATTGTCAATTTTTTAATAAATTAAAATAAAATTAGAAGTAGTTTCCTTAATTAGTCAAGTCCCATTATTAATCATTCCTTTCTGTGGATGAACTAAACCGGAACGCATTACTATTACATTGAACATGGCTACATTATTTTACAAAATGACATTAGCAGCTATCAGATTTTCCGTGTTTAAGACTTCGACTTTAATCTGGAACGCAACCTCGGACGACAGCTATGACAAGGGACGTGCCGATTCTACCATAAGATAAGCGACGGTCTCCAAAATTGTGAATGATCATTATTTGATTTTTAAACAATTTTGCCAATTTTTTTTTGAGCTAAGTATATTAGAACAAATGTTATCGTTTCCTATTACATTGTTCATCCCACGCCTGAAAAGCAAAAACCCACCAGGGGCCTGACTCTCGAACATAATTTCATTGGACAAGCATTGCAGAAGAAATTTATGAACCTTATTATAAAGCTCTAAGGTTCAAAGAATTTTTTGCTGACTTTAAAGTAATGCCAATCCGGTGAAATTAGAATCAAGAGTCAGGGGCCAGACCAACAATGCAAATTGATAAAATAATAGTTATTCCAATGATCAATTATGCTTCAGTATTCTAAACTGTTAATAGATAAATATACAACAATGACAAATAACACTATTGTTTTTAAACCATTTCGAATCAAAAAATAAAATTTAATTGAAGAAGTATGAGAGTAGTCGGTTTCTTCTTAAACTTTACTCAACATTAGCTAAAATTTAATTTGGGAATTACCCTGTTGTATTGTTTGCTTCCGTTCAAAGGGACGTTCCCTATAACTTAAACATACCCAGTTTCCACTCAGAAATATAAAGTATTACCCTTTATGAAATTTTCTGGTCTCCACACCCTAAAATATTAGAGACCGGTTGAAATAAATGTTTTAAAATCAATTCCAAAACGACTGCAAATAATTTAACTTTAATATCGATTATTAAATTGTTAAAAATCAACCTCGTACATCACTGGTTATGAGTTGTCAATTTTCTGTCAAAGAAATACACATTTCTACGTACGTAGACGTCGCGTAGTTGAAATAGTTGCGAAGATTAGTCAATAAAGTGAATTATTCAATAATCAGCCAAAATGTTGGACCTATTCAGTATCTTTAGTAAAGGAGGCATCGTTTTATGGTGTTTTCAGAGTACGAGTGAAATTTTTACACCTACAGTAAACGCTCTAATTCGCAGCGTGATATTACAAGTAAGTTCGCGAAGCCCTTTTGGCCTTGATTTAACGTAATTAAGCAGCTGCAACGTGTACTTTTCGCTCATTAGCTTCGTAGTTAGCAAACAATAAATGATGTGTAAAACTGTTGCTTTTAAATGATGCTTTAATACATGAAAACTTGTTTTTTCAGGAGCGAACAGGGAATAATACATTCAATCATAATGCCCTGACTCTCCAGTATAAGCTGGACAATGAGTTCGAGTTGGTGTTCGTGGTCGCGTACCAGCGCATTCTGCAGTTATCGTATGTGGACAAGTTCCTGAACGATGTGCACTTGGAGTTTAGAGACAAGTACAAAAATGATCTGCAGGGGGGCAGCATTATGATGGACTTTGATTTCAGGTCTTGTTTTGATAAGGTCCTCAAGGGTTGTGAAATATGGGGTAAATATTTGCAAACATAATTAATTTCACACTATACTGTAGAATAGAATGAAACTTTATTTGGTGCCAGTATACAAAAACAAAACAAAAAACATTAATATTTGAAGTCTACAACGTGTTAATGAAAAAGCGCGAAACCTGAAATTAGTTTGTTCAGAATCGAGAGTAGAATCGTTCCATTAATAAAAAATAGGGGTAAAATTTTTATCCATAAAAAGATTTTCATTACGCCGTGTTTAATCATTACTTACTCTATTATTGCGGCGGCACGCGAAGCGGGAACGTTGCACTAGCTCGCGCGCTTTTACCATAGACTTTTTAATTTTGCAACAAAGACAAGAAACAAAATAAGCTAATATCTTCGTAAATGATACGCGAAAATTAAATTTAATAATTTACATAATTCTTTTATAATAAAAATAAGTTGGGGTGTCTGAGGTTTGGCGCTTTTTAATTAACATGTTGTATAATTTGTTATTTAATGTTTGGTTTCTGGAAGAAATCATTGAACACAAATTTTATTGAATATGGCTTAAAATATATCTCAATTTGTGTGATTTTGTTTTAGCTAAATCACAAGCTAAAATTCCAAAACAGATGAGATCTTTTGAAGACTCTCAAAAGTCCAAAAAGACTGTGGCTTCTATGATTGAACGAAGAGGAGAAGAGAAGATTAATAAGAAGTCAGGTGAGCTCTTAGAATGTTTTATTTTATTAAAATAAATATCTCCAAGATATCCCTGAGCCATTCAGTTTACCCAAAACTGAGGAGCTTCTATTATAGATGTGGCTTCTCAACAAAGTGTAAAACTTGCATCTAGTTAATAAGTTGTATGCCTGTCTCTAGGCTTAAATAATATAAAAGTACAAAGTCCCCAAAAATCATGTTTTTTTTTTTATAAAATTAATAATGGATCATAGTCTAAGCAGCGTTTAGTTAGATAGTTTGACGCAGCGTGGTACGCCCCCCTGCAAGGTGGACGGACAACCTAATAAAAGTGGCGGGATTTCGGTGGATGCAGAACGCCTGCAACCAGTCACTTTGGAATTTGATAGGGGCCTATGTTCAGCAGGGCAGGTCTTGTGGCTGCAAATGATGATGATGACTAAGCAGTAAAACTTAAAAACGGAGTTCTTACAATTGAAAGAATAATCTAAACGTCAGTTGATGTTCTCTTGCTCTGTGACATTATATGATTTATGTATGGGTCTGACCTTGAAAAATATTAAATAATTAAGATTAAAAATATAAATATTTTAATTTTTTTAGTAAATTATTTAACCAAAGTATTAGCAGTGATAAAGACAGAAATTGTTATTGTTGTGCCATTTTGTACTTATGAGTCTTCTAAGTTAAATAATCTTCTAATTTGTAAAAAGTGACTGATCATTCTTTCCCAGTATTCTCCAAATAGTTTTCATGGATATTGCTGATTGCGATGTGAACCTCGCGGGTGATGTAGTATTTTAGTTTTGATTCTACTGTTGAGTGGTCTGACAGACCGTACTGTATATGTACTGATTACTGGTTAATTTAAAATTTCATGCTTGTGGAATGTGTGGAATGGTTTCACACAAATCAGCAATAAAAAAAATCACCACCAAGTTTTAAAAAAAATATATTTTAAAACAACTCTCCCCTTCATCTGGCTTTTAACAATAATTTTTTAATGGTTTTACACAAATCTATATATATAAAAATCATACATTGATCATTCAAGGAAGGTTTGTTGGAAGTTCAAGGGAGATTTGAACATTGAGAAAAACATAAATAATAATTAAGTAGTAGCCAGGATCATCCACGAGCAACTTGCTTTTCGATATGGCCTTGTCGAGTTGGAGGTACCGTACTTTAAAGCAGGCCTGTGTCACTTCATAATTCAATTTACTTATTCACCTACACGCTCGGTCCGCCCGTGTGGACAATTTAGTCGAGTGTCACACACGCAGTACGCAGGACGCGACCGACGCAGCAGTTTATTTTCGCAAGTTTAAAACTGTAAAATCTTCGGAAATATTCATTTAAATTACATGCTACAAAGGGTCTTATTGATCTATATTAAATGCACAATGTATTTAAGGTAGGTACTTAATTTGAAAAGTATTAATGCTGTATTGCTTAAAATCGCTTCGTGAATAAGCCATATTTCTCGTAAAAAGTAAAGGATAAAAAATAGTTATTGTGCGTTATCCGTAAGAGTATGTACCACCGCGGACTTTTTTGTAAACCTTGTTAAGATGTACAAAACTGCAGTACATTTTTTGATATTTTTCGTAGGGTTCAGCCAGCGTTTGCAATGTAAGCGCAAAAAAAATTGATTATTTACGACATCACATTAGAAACCTCTAAAATTATCAGTGTTTCTCTACCATATTATGTATGTTATACACATATAAACCTTTCTCTTGAATTACTCTATCTATTAAAAAAACCCGCATCAAAAATTAGTTGCGTAGTTTTGAAGATCTAAGCATACATAGGGACAGACTGAAAGCGACTTTGTTTTATACTATGTAGTGATTAACAAACAAACGACGAAAAAGCGTATTTGTTAACAGTATTTATAGGTACCTACGTGCCACACGCAAGCGCTTCATATTCCAGTATTTGCAACCCTATGAACGACACGCAGCCGGGTTACGTCACGGTCGTTCGTGAAAGCGAGCGGCGAGCGCTCGTAGCGTCTTAGATATAAGATTTACTTTTGATTGTCCCGGCCGTTGAAAGATTTAGGTACGAGTACAGGTGCAGAGTTGTTTTGGACCGCATTGGCGCGCACCGAAGGTTGATATTGGTTTGCAATTGTGTCGAAAGTGCGTCTTCTGTTTTTATTTTATTCTGTGCTATAAGTACGTACCGGTACCAGTTCTCGAATATAGTCGTGCATTGCTCTATTGGGATCGCTCAATCATCAGGGACGGGAATATTGTAGCCAATAAGCCTGATATCGTGCTGGCAGACCGATCCCAACGCCAGGCAGTGCTCGTCGGCATCACCATTCCATATGACTATAACCCCGTAAAAGCTGAAAAGGACAAACTCAGCAAGTACCTTGACTTGGCTCACGAGGTGACCGCCATGTGGAATGTTGATTCGACAATCATTGTCCCGATAGTCGTATCGGCAAACGGCCTAATAGCGAAGAGCCTCGACCAACACCTTGAAAGGCTCTCGCTCAGCGGTGGGTCAAGGGTCAGGTGCAGAAGGCGGTGCTTCTGGACACGGCTCGCATTGTCAATAGGTTCCTCTCGCTGCAGCCCTAACCACCGGTAGTCTGGGCCTTGCCTGCCCTGCTGCCGGCGGCACCCTTGGTTAAGGTTTTTATAGTATTTTTATTAATCATTGTTTTTATAACTTTAATTTAAGCTTAGGTTTTATAATTGTAATTATGTATTTTGTTTTTAAATAAGTTGTTTTCTTGTTCTTAATCTATGTTTTATAGAAGTACTGTACAACTTTTATACCTAAGTTATATAATGATTAAAGAGAATAAGTAAAAAAAATTGTACCGGCTGATTTTCAAATAACTTCCGAAAACTATATGGCATACTCACTAAGTGATGTAGAACTATCTAAGTTATGGAAAATACTAAAAACAACAATTTGTTTTCTTAAACAAAATGTTCCCAGAGCTGCCAAACATTTGCTGATAACTTTAGACAGAATGAAGTTTATCAGGGCAGCTAGTTAGGTTTGAAAATCACTATTAAATCCTTATTGTTTTCAATGTAATTTGTCTCTTTTCTTACAAAATAATAAAAGTTTGATTCATGGTGAATCGACAATTCCCATTAATGGCAAGTGAAAATCCTGCATGGAAAAGTTAGTTTTGCTGCTATGATGTCTTTGATCATTTGTTATCATAATTCTTTATTTGCATCCAACATGGTATAAATAGATCTTTGTTACATTTTGAGTCTCATGTAAGGCTACTAGAATTAGCATGCAAATGTTACAAGAAAAAAAACATACTATGAATTCACTAATGAACAAAATGTCCCATTACTTTTCTTACCGTCCTATTGTACCTTCTATAATTTAACTGTTTAGCCATAGTGTTAGGTGAAATCACTTAATTTTTAACGATGTTTTATATTTCAGTGAAAATAGTAGAAAATAAGAATATCACCAATGGTAAGGTGGAGGCAGTACCCGAAGTAGAAGATGATGTGATAGTGGCAAGTCGAGCCAAGTTGGCCCAGAAATTGGCCTCCAAAAACAAGAAGGAAGTGGTTAAGTATGTATCATTTATGTACTTTGTTTATTACTAAAACTATGTCTGTTTTGGATTCACTACGGAAACAGTAGAAAAGGATCATGGTGTTCTTCACTGCCTAATAACTGCCTAATATTCCTTTTGTTCATAAGTAATATAAGTAATGAGCCTGTAGCGACATCTATCTCGCCACATACGAAAAAACTGACGTATCCTACATCGCGATATTAAGAGTTATTCGAGCGATTGAACATATATACAAGAACCCAAAGAAAACCGTCGGGCAGTAGCCCACCAGACACAATAACCGTCAGGTCGGAGGATCCTCCCTTTTCATTGGTGGATGAGGAACTTTACACCCTGTTCCTCACGTCCCCAAACGTCGGGGTCACCAGTTGTGGATCAGTCCGTCGCGGCGGCTGCCGGCGGATGTCCCTACGTATTTCTTCTCCTTAGTGGTAGTCAATGAAGAACGTCTTGATGTACAATCGTACATTACAAAGAAAATGTACAAAAGGAGAACATAGTAGATTGGTAGTTTTACAGTATTGTTTTTATTATGTATACCAGTGAAAGGAAAAGTGTTTATAATATATTAGACCCACTAAAGTTATATAACCGAGACCCACTAAAATTAATAGTAGATATAATTAAATAATAACTTTAATAAAATTAACTAGATACGGCAAAATCTTGTCTAAAATCTCTACCGCATGTAAATTTCGTAGGACTGAACTATATCTTTCCTTTTTATCACACAGAACCATCATTTACTGGAGCAAGAAAAGAGACGTGTTGCTGTCATCGTAACCCGCTCTCTTTCTCGCTCTATTAAATGACGGTTCTGATTGATAGAAATAGATAGCAGCATAGGAAAGTGTGATTCTGTGCCACTAGATGTATTGTATCTCAACCCTAAATATTATTTGAATGTTTGTAGAAAATCGCCGAAAAGTCCCAAGATTGAAGAGCGTGAGCGAGTGAAGCAGCCGCGCGTGTGGGCGCTCGGCGGCGACTCGCGAGACCTGCCCGCGCTGGACTTCAGCACGGACAAGCCCGAGGATGCCGACGAGAGAATCAACGCTGATACTCAGGTTTGTTAAAGGATTTTGACTGACCTGTTGGCGCAATGGCAGCGATCCTGCCTTTAGCGCCGGAGGTCGTGGGTTCGATCCACACCCATGACAAACATTTGTGTGAGGAACATTAGTGTTTGTTGTATGTCTGGGTGTTATTATCCATATACGTATGTATTAAGAAATATTTAGGTATGTTTATCAGTCTCTGACGCCCATAGTACAAGCTCGGCTTAGTTTGGGGTCAGATGATCTTGGTGTAAATTATCCCAGATATTTATTTATTTAAATCATTGTTCACAGGCCACAACATTATAATATCAATGAAATGACACTCAAATTATATTAATCTTGGGCAACTATCACTTATTATGAGTAATTGTTTGATAAAAAATTAGTATACAAATCAAAAAAAAATTAAATTATTCAATGCCATGACAGTAAAGAGCGTTGTGGCCCAGCACCACCAGCACAGTGTGGTTCAGCACCCGGACTCAGATCATGGATTGTGTGGTCCCGGGTTCAAATCTGGCCAGAACCAAAATCTTTGTGATCATTGTTTAATATCCGACTTACTCTCCGGTGATGGAAAACATCGATCAAAAACCAATTAACCCGGATAGCGGCGAAAGGCTCACCACCTACCACGTTGGGTTCTAATAACATTGGTGAAAAGTGGGCTTCTGAGTGTTTCGTTCACCATGACGATTGACGACACAGTCACTTGCCTCTGACTACCCCGTTTGGGGTACAGTCGTGATGGTATGTTATCACAATAAATGTGCAACGATATTTAAAAAAAAATACTAAATGGCATTCCATAACATTGCTGTCCTGATTTTGTATAAACGGTTAGTTTTTAAAAAATCTAAACTAATATTATAAAGAGGAAAGATTTAATTGTTTGTACGTTTGTTTCTAATAGGCTCCGAAACTACAGGACAATTTTTAAAAATTCTTTCGCTAATATAAAGCAACATTATCAGGGAGTGACATAGCCTATTTTTTTTTTAATTTAGGCTATATTTTGACGGGAAAGACAGTCTACGCGGGCGAAGCCGCTGACGGACAACTAGTAATAAATAAAATTGGGACCAAAGATGTGATTACATAGTTCAATTTATCAACTGGCGCCTTAATTGTTACGCAGGTCGCGCTGCTGGCATCTTTGTATTCACAATTATAAAATTTAAATATTATTACTACATCCCTTACCGAGTAACTTATCATTTTCCTGACAGTATAAAGGAATTTTGAACCAAAGACAATAAATAAATCTTCAATTTGCTTTCCAGCTGATCGGCCAAATGACAGGAGCCATCCGCGACCTCGAGGTGGAGTCCGACGCGAGCAGCAGCGAGGAGGAGGAAGAGGCCGACGCGCAGCCCAGCCCCAGGAAGTCCGGGGGCATGTTCAGCATTTTCAAGGGTTAGTTACTCATAACCTTTGTTACAATGTTTTTTTATAGACCACTGGTTAAAAGCGCTGTAATTTACCGGCCAAGCCTAGACTAAACTAGTCTGGTTTGGCCGGTAACATATAATGCTATCTTCTAGGCGTTTTATGACATCATATAACATGTAGACAGTTCTTCTGTTACTGCTGTGCTATTGCAATGAGATTTGAAGGGCAAATTTTAAAGATATTGTATCAATATCACTGATATAACAATGTTAACCAAACAAGCCTTTGAAAGCGATGGTGTTTGTGAACGTTGTATGACATCTGACACTTTGATTGATGTTCGTTGTCACTTGGCTTGGGAGTGTTATTTGATGAATAAACAAAAGTGAAAATATTTGAAAAGGTTTATTTTGTACCTGCATTGCATTTTATTAGAATAAGGGTTCAGACTCTAAACCTTGAATCTAAAAAAACTTCTCTAAACTTTGCCTTCTGCGCTCACCCTACAGACTCACGCAGTGAGAAGCCATATGTAGCCAAAATATAGCTTTCGACCGTGTCTGGCATCGTTCACTTCTCTCCAGACTTCCGGCATAATAATATGGTCTGCCACCTCGCTTAAGCGACTGGATCGCCACATTTCCAGAGACCAGAGGTCGCGGGTTCGATCCCGGCACAGTACAAACATTTGTGTGCATGAACATGTCTGTTTGTACTGGTCTGGGTGTCTCCTATGTATAATAAGTATGTATTTACAAAAGAAAATGTATTTAAGTATGTTTATCCGTTGTCTAGTATCCCATAACACAAGCTTTAATTAGCTTACTTTGGGGCTAGATGGCGCTGTGTGGAATAATGTCCAGGGATATTTATTATTTATTATTATTTCTGGAGGGACGCAGAATTCGTGTACTTTGCGATGAACGTGAATCGCGCTTTCTCCAGATAAACGCCAGAGTGCCGCAGGGCTTCGTCTTGTCGCCGACGTTGTTTTTTCATATCAATGACATGTTATCTCTTGGTAACATTCATTGCTATGCGGATGATAGCACGGTCCACGCGCGTTATTTCGAGCGCCCTGGGGCAAAGCAGACCGACATCAAGGAGAAGAGGCGCAGTCTTGTAGTTGAGCTTGGCGAAGTGTTGGAACGCATATCAGAATGGGTTGCATGCAACCTCGTCGAGTTCAACGCCAAGAAAACGCAGGTGTGTGCTTTCACGGCCAAGGCGTCACCATTCCTTCCCCATCCCACTCTTCAGGGCACCTAACTACCAGTAAAGGATAGCCTAACCATCCTTGGCATGGATGTTCGTAGCAACCTAAGCCAACGGGACTGGTAGTCCCTTTCTTCTTCGAAAATTGTTAGTCCGAAATTCAAAATCCCTAACGCGTTTGCTATAATCATCACTATCCATAATGTTCGAATATACGAAATTTTATTATGCCTAATTTAATGTCTTTAATTCTAATGCTTTTGTGTCATAATATCGGGTGCTATAATAATTAGATATCTTAATTTTTCTTGCTATAAAGTCACATGTCCTAAGTGTTAAATTGTATAATGTATGTTAGTCCGAATGTCAGTAGGTGAGGGTAATTTTTTTTTATGACCACCCGGTAATCCTGCGAGTGTCAGTAGGTTAGATTTTTTTTTATGACCACCCGGAAATCCTGCGAGTGTCAGTAGGTTAGGGTTATTTTTTTTTATGACCACCCGGAAATCCCTTGAGTGCCAGTAGGTTAGGGTTATTTTTTTTTATGACCACCCGGAAATCCTGCGAGTGTCAGTAGCTGAGGGTTATTTTTTTATGACCACCCGGAAATACTTCAGGTGTCAGTCGGGTGTCAGTATTTAGATTTTAGGGTTAGTTAAATTATGACACATTACATTAGAACTTATTAATGTTATAGAAAAGCCTTTTATTTCTTTTGAACATCAAAGATTGTAATATTTATAGCAAAAAATTTTAGGACAAATTATATTTAGGGATTTCGATTTTAGGGCAAGTGATATTATGAGACATTGAGTTAGGGCTAATTATCATACGGACAAATGATGATTAGGTCACAAAACATTATGGCATGTCAGATTATGGATAAAAATTTTATGAGACAAAATAGAGAACCAACGGGACTACATTGAGAGCATCATCAAAACTGCATCCCGTAAACTCGGAATCCTAACAGAGTGAGACGATTATTTACACCTGAGCAGCTCTGTCTTTTGTACAAGACTCAAGTTCGCTCGTGTGTGGAATACTGCTCACATCTCTGAGACGGTTCCGCCAAGTACTTGCTTGAAGCTCTCGACAGGTTGCAGCTGCCTGCTATCCGTTTTAGGCCCGGTTTCCACCAAAGCGGAGAGGAGAGATGTGTATCGATGACCAATCAGATTTAGTTATTTCCACATTTCAAAGACAGATGTGGAAATAAAGTAATCTGATTGGTTATCAAAACACATCTCTCCTCTCCGCTTTGGTGGAAACCGGGCCTTATCGGAAACCCAGAGGTATCTATGACCCTTGAGCCTCTCTAATTGCGTAGAGGCATTGCCAGGTTGAGTGTTCTCTATCGCTTCTACAGTGGGGAATACTCTAAATAGCTATTCCAACGTGTCCCATCCCCACCCTTCCACTCCCGTACCACGCGTGCTGGATTGCGGAGTCATCCACATCCAGCATTTGTTCCCACGCACAAAAAGGTTCGGTGACTCCTTTCTTTGTCGAACCATCGAGTCGTGGAATGCTCTCCCAGCGCATGTGTTTCCTTCCTCTTATAGTCCCGGGGTCTTCAAGTGGGGCGTGAAAAGGCATTTTTGCAGGCCTTCAAGAGGAGTATGACGAGCTCAGTGATTGCTTTGCATTACTGTGCTTGTCAGCCTCATGTGTGGACCTCACGACCGCTTTCCATCAGGTGTAGTGAGGTCATCTTGACGGGCACTATAAAAAAAACACAAAAAATGAGTTTCTAGAAATACTAATAGTTCATAAACATTTCGCGGTGATGAAAATATTTAATTAGAATACAGTGAAAGCCTATTGTAAAAGTCAATGTCATATCCAGGTCTGGTGGGCTCCAAAGCGCTCACCGAGGAGGCGATGCGGCCGGCGCTGGACAAGATGCGCGAGCACCTGATCGGCAAGAACGTCGCCTCCGACATCGCCAACAAACTCTGCGACTCCGTGTCCGCCAAATTGGAGGGCAAGGTGAGTTTCAATTGGGAAATCTTTAATTTAATAATCATCATTTTATTCACATTATACCGTGGTGAAAAAACTATTTGGTACGTGCTTAGAATGTGGTGTTAGTTTTTAGTGTTTTTTTTAATTAAGGTTAATTTCATAGTTTTCATACATAATACAAATCTGACTAATTTCTATTGAACCCTTAAATTTTCTGAGTAATGCCTAATAATTTTCCTAACAGTATACACACACGCAATCTCCCGGTATATTATGTGCTACGAACAAATCCATCTTTACGTTAATAAATAAATATACGTGTAGAAGTTGAAAAAATAGTCCTCAATTTGTAATAGTACCCGACATGGGACGCTGATCTTCTTTATCTTGGAGGTCGTAAATGTCTGTTCACGACACGGTTTCTTATCCAATCATCATACACTTCTGGTTTTTGTACTACTATTATAATTTATTTCTTTTTTTTGCTCTCAGGTACTAGGCACATTCGACAGCGTGGCCAAAACAGTAAAGACGACCCTCACCGATTCGCTAGTTCAGATCCTATCGCCGAAGCGTCGCGTAGACATCTTGCGAGACTGCATGCAAGCGAAGCAGGAAGGCCGCCCGTATGTTATGGCTTTCTGTGGGGTAAGTGCTATTTGTTTAATACGGTGTTTTCTATTCACGGTTGCATATTTCAACACGATAGATACGTACGATGATTGGCGTGGCCCGACTCCCGCGCATTACTTTGCCTTAGTCGCCGGCTTCTTGCGGCGCCGTTTAATAGCTTGACCTCTTGCATCCCAAGGTCACCATGATCAGTCGAATAGTCATTTTTTTTTGAATGAACATTAAAATAAAGTCGGTTGAAAAGATCTAATTTTCACTTACATAGTTGCTACATCACCTGTGTATGCCAAATCGTTTTTGTCAGTCTTTTGATAATCACCCGGTATAGTATGGTGTGTTATAGTAGTACAGACGCGTTTAAATTGATCTTTACAAAAACATTGCAAAATGGGTTTTATGTCAGCAGCATAAGGTGCCCCTATGTAAAGCTTGTCGACGCCTCTCTACGTAAACCCCCTATCGATGAAAAATATTATGGTTCAGATGAACCATAATATTTTTCATCGATAGGGGGTCGAAACAAACAAATCTTTGAGGAAAGATTTGTTTGTTTGTATTGAATAGGCTCTGAAACTATTGGACTGATTTTAAAAATTCTTTCACCAATATAAAGCTACATTATCAAAGAGTGACATAGGCTATATTTTTTTTAATTTAGGCTATATTTTGATAGGAAAAACAGTACGAGGGCGAAGCCGCCGACGGGCAGCTAGTAATAAAAAAACTAAATCAAAATTTAGGCATTCTTTTCTTAAAAATACTTCCTCCCCAGGTAAACGGCGTAGGTAAATCCACTAACCTAGCCAAGATCTGCTTCTGGCTGATCGAGAACGACATGTCGGTGCTGATCGCGGCGTGCGACACGTTCCGCGCGGGCGCCGTGGAGCAGCTGCGCACGCACGCGCGCCGCCTCAACGCGCTGCACCCCGCCGCCAGGCACCGGGGGAGGAACATGGTGCATCTGTACGAGAAGGGATATGGTGAGAGCATCTTACTAGCTTTTCGCTTGCGTGAACTTCATTTTTACACATAAAATCTTAGTAAATTGTAGCCTATTTGTTATTCTGATGTATGATGAACTGTATTACTGTAAATCTATCTAATCTAAAACAGCCTTTAGGATCCCCCCTGCTGTGGGAAGGCCTCTCTCCCCCTTACTTCTAAAGTTTCATCTAAATCCATGCAGTAGTTTTTGCGAAAAAGAGTAACAAACATACAAACTTTCGAATTTATAATATTAGTAAGATCTACCTTCAAAGGACAGTTTCTACAAAGGTGTTCTGATGGAAGAGAAGTTGTTGGCCAAAATCTATTTTATCTGATCGAGAGTGACGTGTCGGTTTTGATGCACACGAGATATCCCAACGCGTTGTATCCCGAGTCAGGGTCTGGACAATACACTTAACTACCTCACAAGGACAGTTTGTACAAAGTATTTTTGATGCAAAGCTAGTCGTTAGGAAAACATGCTTTCGGGTGATCGAAAGCAACATGTCAGTTTTGATGCAGACGAGATATCTTTACGCGCTGCGTCCTGAGACTTGACACAAGGGGAGGTTGATGAATGGTGTGTCGGTATGAAAAGCGAAATGGTGAGTGTGGTATATGCAAATTGAAGCATCTATACTAATATTATAAAGCTGAAGAGTTTTCTTGTTTTTGTTTGCTTGAACGCTCTAATCTTAGGAACTACTGGTCCGTTTTGAAAAAATATTTCAGTGCTAGATAGCCCATTTATCGAGCAAGCCTATAGGCTAGATATCATCACTAAGTATTCTAAAAACTAGCTTTTTAGCCAGCTTATGAGGATTTGTACGTACACTCACGAGAGTGTACGTACAATTTATGCGAAAAAGATAATACACCTTTTTGATTCTGCTTCATTTACTGCTAGATTTACACTTATCATGCCTTTTCCTATGGCGCATTACTTAATCCTAATCAGCCCGGTCCGTCCCACTGCAGGGCAAAGGCCTCCCCCCCCCCCCCAATCTCCATCCCACACGATTCAGGGCCAATGTTGGCCAATCCCTGTAGTACACATCTAGTTCGTCTCGCCACCTTCTCCTAGGGGGGAGGCCTTCACCTCCTCTCGCGCGGGAGGCGCGGGCGTTGGCCATTTGGGTGTCATTCTGTCGCCGTCCTCGCCCACAGCTCAGTTGGCATGCGGCAGACGTGTCCAGCCCAGTTCCATTTCAGCTTGGCGGCTGTGTGTCCCACGTCAGCGATTTTGGTTTTTGAGCGCAGTTCTGATGTCTTAATATGATCAGTAAATAAAAAATAAATCAGTAAATAAATTAAAGATATTTGTGTTCCATCATAGCTTTCAGTTTAGCATGTAACTGATAGTCTTAATTTTATGTTGTTATTCTCAGATATATATATATTTTTTAATTTATAGTTAGTAAGTTCCAGTTTGCTCACATTATGTTAAATAATACCAGTGGAAACTTTATTGGTTTAACTTAGATATTTATGTTAAGTTTGTTCTGATATATAACAACTGTCTGTTTCCCAAATAAATAAAATAAAATAAAAAATAAATAAATCAGTGAGTTTATGGCGCATTACTATCATTAAAATGTTATTATGACGTCAAAATGAGGAAAATCGTTATGAGTGCAATATAGTGCGAGTAATGACGACGTCATGAGGTTATGTCGACTATCACTAGCGCTTGCACTAATTCGGAACGCATGTGAGCGCTCTAAAATAACTACTGCCTCAAATTGACATGGTGTTGTTAATCCTATCCTTTCATTGTGAGGAACATACTTTGTGTTAGGAAGGTCGGTACCAACAATAATGGTCTATTGCAGGCAAAGACGCGGCGGGCATCGCTATGGAGGCCATCCGCTACGCGGCGGAGGCGCGCGCGGACGCCGTGCTGGTGGACACGGCGGGGCGCATGCAGGACAACGAGCCGCTCATGCGCGCGCTCGCCAAGCTGATCAAGGTGAACCATGAATAAGGGGGCTGACCCGGCGCCATATTGTGATGTGATATCTGTCTGTAACTTCAGTAGATTTGAATTTAGTACGGTGTGAAAAAAACATATATATCTAAAACAATCTGTTTTGACGGCATGATTGGCGTAGTGCGCTGTAGCATGGTTTCTCGCCCCGATTTCGATTCCCGGTCTAGTCAATTCGGGAAACGATCTTTTCTAAATTGGGTCTGGAGACGCACCTAGCTTAATTCCTTGTCTGGTACCTCGTAACACAGGGATATTTATCCCTACTTCGAGACAATGACAAGAGGTGTGTTGTATGGCGCATACTATATTTATAAAAAAACCATTTTCTGCCTTGAAAATCGAAGTTTAATGTGATTTAAGGTCTTCTTGCCACTTAGGCCCGTATTCTAAAACAAAATCTGTACTTGACTATAGACCTGAGCAAGCACAGATCGGTCCTTGAGTACGATACGCCACCTCAACCCGCGAGGGTCTAATGACAGTAGGTTGCTGATCGGCACGAACAATTATTGTTAGGAATTTGTTATGACTAAATATAGGAATTTATTATGACTAAATATTGTATTTACTAAAAATAATAATTGTTACGATATTATATAGAATACAAAATACAATTTACTTAATAATTTTTACATACATCGGCGAGTTGCAACCCTGCGCTCTAACAGCTAAATTGGTTTCATGTCAATGGCGCCCAGCTGAAAATAGACGCTCACGCCTAAACTTTACTTTTGTTCAAGAGTAATCCTTCTGTATGCAGTGGCGTGCATTGCATATAGGCATATAAGCAGTGCCTACCTCGCAAAATCGAAAAAATGACCATTAAATTTTAGTATCTGTGCCCCGCAATTATTATTATAAGCTCACTAAATTATCACTATTTATCACACTTAATTTTTATTATAACAGAAACTTCCTTCATAAAAAACGCGCGTTGCGCGACCAGTAGGCAGTCACCCGACGGCCTACTTGATTCCTATAGAATTTACTATCATTGGCATTAATAATTCCTCGTCAAATTAATACGACGAAATAAAAATGACGTACTTCCCACGCGTAATGCTATGACGTTCGACCTTCGCAATTTATCACCCTTAAGTAGGCATGCTTACTCAAATAACCGGCCGAATGTGAATGTCAGAAATTTTATGTCTGTAATTTGGTCGTGTGAAGCAAGAAAGCGATAAATAATTTACTGCGCGGGGGTGCGACAAGGAGAGAGTATAGGTAGCGCAATGACCGTTCGCTCGCGCTGATTTGTTTTGTTTCGGGAAAGCGCGCGCCATTTTTTTGCGTGTTGTTTGTTTGTTGTAGTTATTTTAGTGTGGCTAAGTTAGAATTAATTGCTGTTCATGTAACTGTGTATGAATGAGTGTAATGGATAACCTAAACTGCTTAAAGTGTGGCGATCAATCACTTTGCTTAAATAAATTGCGGTCAAATCCTTTCGGATCGTTTTCATGTCGATGAAGTAAAAAATGTTGCATTTCCAAGAAAAAGGTAAAGTCGTTAGGCATTTTAATGTGAAGTATCTACTATAATACTGGTTATTCACTATTCACATGGTAAACTGGCTGTTGCCATTCAAATTTGTTATTCTGTTTACCGTGTCTTCTGTTTTCCACAACAAAAACTGTCTGGAATGATACTGGTTACGCTGACTTGAACAATTTTACAAATCTTGCAAAAAAACATAACCAATCAGAAAAACATATCCAGGCATGCATGGCTATATTATCTTTTGGGCAAAATCGTGTAGAATTGAGCGTCATAGCGCCTAGACTAGACACCACGCGGCCTTTAGTGCCTACCAATTCTGAAAAGCAATGCACGCCACTGTCTGTATGGTATTACTCATACTGTGACGGAAAAGGCGCAGTGTCAAGGATGACCATAGACATTAATCTCTTTTGTGGTGCCCCAATTGAAAGTATTTTTATTGTTTTTTTGGACTATTTTCTGAAAAATATTAAAAACACTATCTTGCCTCCAGGTGAACTCGCCCGACATGGTGCTATTCGTGGGCGAGGCGCTGGTCGGCAACGAGGCGGTGGACCAGCTCGTGAAGTTCAACCAGGCGCTCGCCGACCACAGCGCCTCCAACAACCCAAGGGTGATTGATGGGATTGTGCTGACCAAGTTTGACACTATCGATGACAAGGTAAGTCAAACTACGACTATTTTAGAACTCCAAAAGTGTAGGTGAAGTTTTACTAGGCGCTTGCTGACCATAGCGCGTCGAATAACCCAAGGGTGATTGATGGGATTGTGCTGACCAAGTTTGACACTATCGATGACAAGGTAAGTCAAACTACGACTATTTTAGAACTCCAAAAGTGTAGGTGAAGTTTTACTAGGCGCTTGCTGACCATAGCGCGTCGAATAACCCAAGGGTGATTGATGGGATTGTGCTGACCAAGTTTGACACTATTGATGACAAGGTAAGTCAAACTACGAGTATTTTAGAACTCCAAAAGTGTAGGTGAAGTTTAACTAGGCGTTTGCTGACCATAGCGCGTCGAATAACCCAAGGGTGATTGATGGGATAGTGCTGACCAAGTTTGACACTATTGATGACAAGGTAAGTCAAACTACGACTATTTTAGAACTCCAAAAGTGTAGGTGAAGTTTAACTAGGCGCTTGCTGACCGTAGCGCGTTGAATAACCCAAGGTGATTGATGGGATTGTCGCCCCCTAGTGATTAAAAATGGAACCAAAAATGGCATACATATTTCCAACCGCAACGATCGTCGTTTATATGAAAATTTATTCATACAGTGTTAGAAGTAAAAAATTAAAGTACCTACCTAATTCTGATCTTCCGGATCGTCGCTGGCAACATGTAAACCTAAGTATGTGTGTGTTGTAAGAACCAACCATATTATTTTTAAGCATGACGGAACCCCAGAACTGAGAAAATTTGCCTGAATTCGTGCCGCAACTTTGGAAGGGGAGTCCTGAATACATTCAGCAAACGTCGGTATGAATAAAAATGAATAAAATGGGTGCGGTTAATCATCCAGTTTGAATATATTTTGCCTCTTGCTATGAACTCGTTACCCGCTTAGTACAAAAGATCAATGAATTTTTAAAAGTAAGTGACTTTAAAGTCTTCAATGTCACGGCAAAACTCGATAAATTTCTTGTGCACCTATTAGTATAACCACGAAGAAAACGGTTTCGTAAAGTTGCTGTTGATGCTTAATGCATTACATTTAAAATAAAACTTATATAGATGTAACGACTTCTCTCTATGTAAAGCTTACGATTTTATTTTGCTTCTAACTTAAGCATTAAAATCTACACTTAACGTGAGTAATCTTTAGAACACGCGAACTTAGCTGAAAATGATAACACAATTTCTTAACATCAATTTAATATTATTTTCATTCAAAAAGAACATGGTATGATAACACGGTTTAGTTCCCGCGAATAATTCTCGCAAGACGAGTTTTTTCCTATTTTTCGGGAGGGTTGCAATTTTACGCGGGTCGAGCTCGAATATTAAAAATTAAAGTTAATAAGCAAAAGGCCAGTAGCCAGCGCTTTGTGTTGCCACGTGAAATAATTCATTTTGATAACACCGTAATATTTCTGCGAGCGAGTGTACCTGAAGGAACGAGCGAACAATCATATTACTAAGTAAACTGTATTACATTTGAATTGTAGTAGAAAGTTTAATCTTAGTGAGATTACTTCGTTATTCTAAAATGTTATATACTCTTTTAATTGAATATAGTGAGGATAAGAAGGCGGATCTTTGCTCTTTGTGAAAATAATATGCCGTAGATACCGTATTTTGCATACATGACCATAACAAACATTTGTATAAGAAAAATCCATATTTGGTTGATATACCTACTCAATGTTTGAATCGCCCGTAAGCGATCTTATATTTGGTTTTGTGCCATATATTTTAAAATGTTTAAGTATGTTAATCAGCCTACAAAATAGACTATAAAGACTGACCAAGTTTGACACTATTGATGACAAGGAAAGTCAAACTACGACTATTTTAGAACTCCAAAAGTGTAGGTGAAGTTTATCTAGGCGCTTGCTGACCGTAGCGCGTTGAATAACCCAAGGTGATTGATGGAATTGTGCTGACCAAGTTTGACACTATTGATGACAAGGTAAGTCAAACTACGACTATTTTAGAACTCCAAAAGTGTAGGTGAAGTTTAACTAGGCGCTTGCTGACCGTAGCGCGTCGAATAACCCAAGGGTGATTGATGGGATTATGCTGACCAAGTTTGACACTATTGATGACAAGGAAAGTCAAATAATCCCACATTTCAAACATGTAATTAATATTTAGAACATATGCCAGTTGCCCGTCGCACAATTTCCTGTATTTTCCAACGGTGTGTTTACTCTGTCTCAAGTTGCGGGAGTTCAAGTATGCAGGATCAGGAAAATCAGGGATTCTGTGTAAAGATGTGAGGTCAGTCACATGAGAAGTAATAACAAAAAACTGAAATTATTTTGGGTTCCGTTGTGTGCTAGGGTGTGTTTCATTGTATGTGGCAATGTGACAGATTCAATTCAATTCTGGTCACTCAATTTAGAATGGTATTAATAATGTAGAAAAGCGTCACCACTTGCGATTTTAAGGTTTTGTATAAGATCAGTTAAATTTTAAAAGAAACCTAACCTGGTGCTGGGCATCTTCTTGAGTACCTTATAGCTACGATATAATCGCGTACTAGCATTAATATAAATTGTTTTTTTTTTTACTAAATTTAAGGACATCATTACATTTTACAAAATCACTTAGGTGGTAGGCATACAACAACAAGACAAATACCATCAGACAGCGGTGTCCCGATACCCAAAAAATAAAAGGACCTCACTCAGCATTCACCTTGGGCTTCAAGGGGGGGCCCTAGGCGCCGCTGATTTTCAGTTAATCTGTATCCTCACTTCCCAGGTGGGCGCCGCGATCTCGATGACGTACATAACGGGCCAGCCGATCGTGTTCGTGGGCACCGGACAGACCTACACCGACCTGAAGGCGCTCAACGCGAACGCCGTCGTGCACGCGCTGATGAAGTGACGAGACCACGTGACCTGAGTGAGCTCGATATAGCTAAAGCACACCTGTAAACCTATTTTCTAGCTTTGATAGCCTCAATTTTCAATTGGGTATTCGACATTTTTTTTTGATTTGTTATCGAAAGAACTCTCAATACTAAAAACATGGTGCAAAGTACAAAAAGACGCAAGTTAGTGACGTCACATCTCGCAATTATACATAAAGTTATTAAACTAAAAGTCTTCATAATGCCCTTTTTTCATGTATTTTGACGACACGATTGGCGTAGTGCGCTGTAGCAGGTTTCCCGCCTTGATTTCCGTAGTGTCCCGGGTTCGATTCCCGGTCGGGACAATTCAGAAAACGATCTTTTCTGAATTGACTCAGGTCTGGGTGTGCTGGGAGACGCCCCTGGTTGATTTCCTTGTGTGATACCTCGTAACAAGGATATTAATCCCTACTTCGAGACCATTTCAAGAGGTGTGTTGTTAGGCACATATATTTCATAATCAGATGTCGTCTTATACCCAAATTGAATTAAAAAAATATTTCAAAACCTCATTATACTTCACCGAATTTCACCAGCAACTATTTCGGATATGTAAATAATAACTGACCATCTAATTGAGTGGTATTATGTAGTTAATACAGGATTGCTTTAGCTATATTTATTCTGTGTGCGTGCGGCCAGTAACATTGCCTTTTTACCCTATAAAACTACATTATATTACCATATTATTACACACGTATGTATAGTATCATTTCATAAAGAATATAGCGTTTGGCAAACTAATCTACCCAGTACAGCATTTACAAAAAAGTAACTGATTTTAGCAAAAATATGGATGCATAATTTTTTTTTTTTGGGAAATAAAGTAATGTTTCTGGCCTTAAAAAAAGCCATTATCGTTAGGAAACACTTTAGTATCTGCCCTACAAATAGAACTGAATATTCTTTCAACAATTAACATGAATTATCATAATGTAGACATTCAAAACTTGCTTACATGTCCTACAAATCGACCAGTAATGTAGTTTAATGTTTTCAAAGTACCTAATCAAATAATACTCATTTCTACTAAATGTACACAACTATGACCTCTTAAAATGTCGGTCTCTATTAAATAGTCGATAATATTTGCTATATAAATGTGACATATCGGTACTAAAGTGTTGCTATCAATTAAAATTATACTAACAGTTATGTCACAAACGGTGTATTGCTGTAGAAAGTATAATGTAAGAAAATTGTCTTAATTGTAGCTTTTGTAGCACCGATCAGATAATCCTAGTATTCTTATGAAAGAAACTTCAAGGGTAATAATTACAGAAGTGAGTATTCATTTTGGTACTGTCTCGTAATACATTATGCAACCATAAGTTTTGTATATGAAGTAAAGTAACATAAATAAAATCTACAATATATTATGTATGAACAAAGTATAGGAAAATAAAAATATTCAATTCAGATGATTTATTTGTTATAATATAACTGAAGTATAGTATGTAAAGTATGTTATAATTGCTGAGTATGAAGCAGTACAGATTTTTATAGCCTATTACATGAAATTATGAATTGTTACTTAATACATGTTTAAAAATGGTTTGGTATAATTTAAAATAGCTGGTTAATGCACTCAATTGTGACCAATAAATTGATTCCATTTATGTCTAGAGTCGTTTAAATAACCGGTTAGTTACGTTTATTTTTCAATAAAAGTTTATTTTATTACCTATTTTGATTTTTATTTGGGTGAAATTACAGGGTTTGTTTTAGACAGATTGATATATTTTGGTATAATGATTTAGAATAGCTTTTTCATTAGTTAGATTCGATCGAGTTGAACCTGTTTTATCGATAATAAAATAGGAATAAAATGAGTTGTTAACGCCATATCATTCCGATATTATATCGCAAAAAAGCCCGCCTGCGCGTTCCAAAATGGGTATCAATCGAGTGAAACCTCGTTAGAGGACAGATTTAGAACATTAATCAAGCAAAAGAAAAAAACATAGAATTTAAACGTTTCGAAAATACTGGCTACTTTTCAGGTTACCATCGAAATCATTTTCATTTTGTAGAGGCGAGGCTTGGAGCGTTTTTCATTTTGCCTAAGGGTTAAAGCCACCTGATACCCGTTTTGGACTGACAATCTAGAATCTTCATGAGAATGTGCCTTGTCTTGCTCACCCGTAAAGGTAATGAGTGCAACTGTGCCAGCCGAAGTCCGATCACTGCCTGTTGATACGTACATTTTAACCTAGCAATTTTGTATAATACGCAACAAAATATTATAGTCAGTGTTTCCCAAACACTCAAATACTTTTTAATATATCTCATTGCACCAAACTCAGGCAATGCTCAAAACTGTCAGATAAGGCTACCAAACTAAAGTTAATTCTGATAAAAACGCATTTTTGCAACGAAACAAAATTAAGGTAAATTGTTTTACCTATTTTTCTCGCCGTTTCGGCGACAATTGCATGTCACCGTGGTCACGAGCGGACCACGAGTCCGAATATACCGTTATTTTGTTTCGTTGCAAAGACCCGTTTTTATTAGAATTAGTTAAAATGCAACAAGAAAGTTTAAAATGTCATCAAACTAAAGTTTTTTGAAACAATCGGGTTAATATTTTTTGTATACACAGTCATTGTTTAAGTAGTTCAAAAAAAATATTCATAAAGAAAGGGAAGCACTGACAAATAATAGTAAGCCAAAATAAGAATAACTTGAGGTTTTTTAATAACTATGATTCATCAAGTTTATTTCTTAAATTTTAAACTAGTACTTGAGAAATTGTTCGATGGGTTCTTACAAATTGTGAATCTGTGAAATAGCTTTCAACGATTTTTTATTTCAAATTGCTACTAATTACGCCATTTCATAAAGACTTGATCACACTTATTTTACAGATTCTAACTTAACTGCACTTCTCTCTAGAAACTTCTAATTTTTTGTAAGTATTAAAAAATATTTTATCTTCCCAATTCAAATTGCCTATTTCAATCTGTGTGTCTACACATTTACATAATATGTTATATCTACTGATATACAGATAATATCTTGAATACAATTATGACAAAAGTATACACAAATTGAATTTTATTTACAATCTCTCTTATAATCGTAACAACGGACATAGTCTCTGTATGACTGGTCAACCATTACAAAAGTATTGCATAATGGTTGTCAGCAGCTTATGGTCCCAAAAACAGTTACTGTCACGAGCATATACTCACTCGGAAGTTTGTTTTGGGCGAATCTCACAAAATAAAAGTAAAACGGGATGTATCCATTAGTCGCAAGAAATCGCTCGTTATTTACCGGAGATTAATTAGTTTTCTTACCGGTAAACAGTTTTAACTTCGCTGTTGAAAAATTGCCATTTGCTATTATGCAGGGTGGAGTTTCTGCATAATCCACTTTTTAAAGATACCAATGCCATTAATTTTCTTTAATATTCATTATTGGTTCATATTTTCAAACACCACATTGGCTTTTTATGCAGAAATTGCTAAACATCTGACCTAGCGAAACATGCAAAAACTGCAAAAAAAAACATATCAAACAGATAATCACTTGGCTCAATATTTTTTAAGCGTTGGAACCGTTTAGATATTTATGTTTTTGACTGTACTTTTTCATAGTTGTTCCCATCTTACTCATTATTAAGTATGCCTGCCATTTACCTTTTATTGTATTCCAACGATATTTCATTATGTGGGTTAGGCCGTGAACGTCAGGATGGCAGATGTATAATGCAAGTCGTCAATAGGCATGACGAAAGATTTTAAAATCCTCTTCGGTAATGTGGGTGGTACACATTAACTGTTTACGAAAAAATCTTTATTTTAGTAATAAACTAAAGTTTGTCGAAGTTAAAGCTATTATTCTAATATTTTTTAATAGTGCGCGAAAACAGCATACGGTGTCATGGCCTTCACTCTGACGTCACGCCTAGGTAAACAACATGTCATTGTGTCTATCCAATAAGACAGTGAAGTTTGTCTATTCACCTAAGCTTGACGTCATGCGCTGTGCTTCGTGTTTTAGTCAATTGCAATATTTTATTATTTTATTTTATTAATGATCGTAATCATCCAAATTTTTTAAGAAAACTAAATCATTATTTTAAACCTTTTTAAGATATAATATATTTTCTCCTAAAATCACTTTATCTTTGATTATTTGATACTGTCGTCACGCCTATTAACAAGCTTTAACATAGCACACACGAATCACAGTCACATCTTTCTTTCTGTGTCTTTCAGACATGTATGAGTGTAAGGAGTAGAAAAAGATTGTAATGTGCTTGAATGACGTTAAGAACACTTTTCTGTTCTCTTTATTGAGCGCTCATGCGAAATCCTTATAATTCAAATATCATTGTTATGGCAACTTGGACAAAGTTATGTGTCACGGTACTAGTGTTAAGCTACCTATGTTGCCGACTGTACCATTACGGTTTTAGCCATTTTACTTCATCACACAATTAACGTAATAATTTCTAAACAGCTAATATTTCAGTGACCTTTTAATTAGGCGACATCCTAATTAAACAGCTGAAATATAATGGTCAAACTATTTGAGGACTTTTTGTGCGAATGTCGGACGTCGTGGAACAACTTTTTTTGGTGTAGTGAAATAAGTTTTTCTTAAAAGATGGATAAGACATACCAGCATGTGAGGACGTCGTTGGTTACCTTCAAGTTAGATTACTGCTGCTGGCTGGCACCACTGAGAGTGGGAATCTTTATTGCGGCTTATTTGAATATACTAATTTCGGTAAGTGGATATTTTTATATTGGACGATACTCAAAGCGCAGTGATTGGAGCACCAGTTGAGACGCGGTTCGATTCCCTCACAACAGTTGAAAAAACTGAACTTCTGAAAACACGCTTTCCTCCTTTCAGAACTCGCGTTTATTTAACTGTTTGATAATTAAAACATAAGACCTACCTGACAGGTCAAGAATAAGTAAATCAAGTGGTAAACTAAATAGCTAATAGCCTGTTATGATGGCTAATACTATACCTAGATAGCGCAGTAGTACTGTTCATCTTAGCCGCGTCCTGAATTCGAATACTGGCTAAGTCACTCAGTTTCTATTATGTCAATCTACCTAAATCTCAACTTAACGAACTGCCGAGTCCTCAGACTTTATCTTTTTAAGAAAATCAGAAATCTGACATGTTATTTTCAGCTGCTGTCGTTAGTAGGCATAGCGAACGAGAGCTTCTCGCCGCCCATCATGAAGATCCAGGAGATGATAATGGAGGACTACGTGTCGAAGCCGATCCCTATCCTGGCGTACTGCACGGAGCTGGGCTTCAACGTGCTGCTGCTGTGTGCGATGTACCGGGTCGGTTGAATTAGATTTTACTGTTCGAAAGTCATATAGACTTCTTTTTATCTACACTAATGTTAAAACGCGTTTTTTTTAATTTTTTTAGTCGTATGTAATGGATATTCTTAAAAGTCCGATTTTAGAATTTCTATCGCACTAATAAATCTACATTATCAGCGACTAACCGAGGCTATACAAAGGCAAAATGTGAAAGTGTTTTTTTTTATGACAACGATTGAAAAGGTCAAGTCAAACATAGGAAGACCTTTGATTTTAAATGCATGTATTTATATTTGCAGAAAGACACGGTATTGTTACGAGTGTTTATGTACTACAATATAACCACCATCATCTCGTCTACGCTCGTCTACTCTATGGTCCTCCCGGCCATAGACGTGCTGCTCACCTTAACTGTTATTTGTAGTTTAAGTAAGTCCACAAATTCACAATAGAATAAAAAACATTTATTTATTGATTCATGGTTAAATGATTCTACGATTTATTTTAATAATTACCAACACTACCGACTGTAATGGAACTTCCCGAAATAGCTTGACACCAAATGTCGTGTTTTTTTGTAGGCAATCAATAATACATAACTACATACCATCACGCCTTTTTCTCAACGGGGTAGGCAGAGACCGCATATTTCCACTTGCTACGGTCCTGACACACCTCTTGCGCTTCTTCCACTCTCATTAATCTTTTTGTACATGCTCGTCGATTATGGGTACTCCTTATCCATAATTCTGAACAAAAATAAAGACCTTCATAGAGACGGAACAATACTAAACATGAATGTTTATATTATATGAACTTGATGTTTGGTACTTGCCTTAGAACATTGATGAAATAACGTTGGCTAGCTGCAACGTAAGCATATACTGGAAAAATTCGTTCCGAGTCAGTAAGATTTCGGTAGCTCAGTGGTTAGAGCAGCCACCCGGACTGTCGAATACGCGAGTTCGAATCCTGCCTGATTTCTTCAAGGTCCGAAATTAGTTTTTTTTCTAGTTTTACTATCTTTAAATACTAAACTTTCTTGCAAAATAATATTTTAATTATTCAATCTTGCATTTCAGTGTTCCAAATGTACATGCTGATATTAGTGAGGAGTGCCATTGTCGAAATAAAGGAAGAACGCTCGGTGAAGGACGGAAAAGTACCTATGGAATTCGTCTACAGCACCCTGAGGAGGGAACACGCCGAGCCAGAAAAGAGTGAAACCGCTGAACCGAGCAAAAGTGAACCAGAAACAGCAAGGAATGGGCAGGAACCAGCAAATAGCGAACCGGAACCAGTAAAGAACGAACCGGAACCAGCAAAGAACAAACAGGAACCAGTAAAGAACAAACAGGAACCAGTAAAGAACAAACAGGAACTAGTAAAGAACAAAACGGAACCAGCAAAAAACAAACCGGAACCACTAAAGAACAAACCGGAGCCAGCAAAGAACAAACAGGAACAAGCGAAGAACAAACCGGAAATAGTAAAGACCGAACCGACGCCCGATGAGAACGAACCCAAGAAAATAGTTAAACTTGAGACTGTTCAGGAGCATCCAAATGAAATAAGGATTGAACTGAACCCATGAGTTATCAATAAAATCTTAATTGATTCACACAAAGTTAGTATTCTTTGTAAGCCAAAGGCACTTATTTCTCTAAGGATTGTGTTTTACGGAAAATTTGTTTGCCCTAAAAATACATTGCAAAGACTTCCAAAAAGTGTTTTAACTTTTATTTTACTTACCACTACATATGCTGTATTCTATTCAATTGAAAAGTATGTTTCACGTTGTCCTACCAGTCTTTGAACGAAAATCGTTTCTTAAAAGTGAAAAGATGATTTGGATAATCATCCTTATTAACGACGCGCAATGCGTATAGGTCTTCAATGAAACAACACTTGATAAATCAGATTTTGTAATCGTCCAATTCAAAGTACAAAATATAAATTCAATTTAGAACTTTCAACATAACATTTTTCATAAAACAAATGGATTACAATGGACAGATCACAAGGCGACTAAATAAGTCAAAAATTAAGCTTAATTTTAACTTAAGTTCTTAAATTATTGGAATAGAAACCTTTGGAGTCAACACTTGGTGTTTTTGTGCTTAATAAACGAAATATAAGATTTTTCATTTCTCTTATCCTAATTACAACTGAGAATAATATGACGAGAAGAACATTTAATAGATTTATAGCCAGTTGCCTTAAATTTCAACATTTTACCCCGTCAGAGTTTGAGATATTTTTTTATAAAGTGGCCCAATATTTTACCCTGGGAGTTTTTCGAACTACCTTACCTTAGACGAGTAATATACATAACATTCAAAGCCAAGTAATTTGAGCACAAAAAGTATACTTAGATCTTTATGATCTTCACATGTCACTAACATTTAAGTATCCCCTGATTTTGGCAAACGTAACGCAAAAGCAGCATTCAAAGGCATACGTGTCACTTACCGTTCTATTTAGATATTTTAAGGCGACTTAATTTCGATTGATGTTTAAAACACAAGGCTTAGTCATAGAAACACAAGTGGTCGACAGAGAAAGGTCCTTATTAGTCCTACCTTGGTGAAGTTGATAAATTACTTTGAAATGTTCATTTTGTTGAAGCTACCGGCTAACCCACGTCCTGGAATGAAACATAACGTTATTATTATTGAATAAATATCTAGGAAATTTTAAGAGGGTTTGCTTTTTGCGTTTGGGGTAGATCGTAAACGTGGCAATTTTTTTAAGGTTTTCGTGATTATTTAGCTGAATTCAAATGAAGTATAAATTAACTCTCTATTATTGAATGCAACTTTTAATTTCATAATTATATAACTTTAACTGAGTACAGTGAATTTTTAAGTGTATTATGAAATTTAAAAAAAACGGTATTTTTTTTATTTAGCATAATTGTAGACTACCTAATTTTAGGCAATTCAATGTGTTTTTGAATAGTATTATGCACACAATAATAGACCAAAAATTTTAGTTTTATTTCAATTTAATGAAATAATCTCAAGAATCTTACAATGCAATGCAATGTTTTCGATCCACCCCCAGCTAACGCTCTTAAACCAAGATCTGTCCTCAAACTTAGCAGTGCTTGTGATTGTACTATATGACTTTTAGAGATAGATAAACATAATAAAAATTTTGACGACACGATTGGCGCAGTGCGTCACGGTTTCTCGCCTCGACTTGCGTGTTGTCCCGGGTTCGATTTCCGGTTGGGTCAGTTCAGGATTTTTTTCTGAGTTGGCTCGGGTCTGGGTGTCTCCATGAGCCTTCGCCTTGTCGTGGGCTTAGTACTGGTGGCAGGTGGAACCACCGGGAAGCTAAGAGGGCTCAGGCATGGCAGTGCGGTGGACTTCCCACCCACCCATTGCCTACCGCCGGGCGTGGTGGTGGTATGGTGCCTACCACTGCTCGCTTAAAGGGGCGCCCACGGGCGCAGCGCCTTACGAGGGCGTCAGTGATCCGCGGCTGGCCCCCTGTGCCCTGCGGCTCGGCGGGACCGCCCTGCGCGTACGGTGGGAGCCAGCGGGCTTGAGTACGGGGGTGCTTTTGCCCGTAGTACCTGTGTGCTACAGGTACTTCCGTGCCCCCCCCCCCCTTCATTGGGGGGTCGGCTGGAGGGGGCCCCACGGGGGATACTTCGCCGCACGGGGGAACGACGAGGATTTCCCCACGATTTAAAAAAAAGGGTCTGGGTGTCTGGTACCACGTAACACAAGGATATTATACTTTCTTCGAAACCAAGACAAGTGGTGTGTTGCCCGGCGCATATTTATGAATTAAAACAAATAGATACCATATTTCAATGTCACAATATTTTTGCTTGATGGTTGAATGAAATAAAGGCATGTTCATAAAAATAAATGATTGTAACTCACCTCGACCGGTACCAGACGAAAGCTTAGGGAAGTTAGCTTCACTGAGTTCTGGCGCCGGGCGAATGGCTTGAGAATCTGAAAAAGACAGCTCAGATGAGATTTGGATGTTTCAGAAATACTTACACAAGTAAACTTCGGGTGACGAGTCTTCCGGTGAACAGAAACTGTATTCCTGAATTTTACTTTCAGAGTAATATATTTTATTCTGTTTAAGAATTCAATTTATCTGACGTTTGCAACCAATCGATTTGACCAGTATTTTGTTGATAAATTTAATTTATTGAACGATAAATTAAATTCTTTAACAAACATGATACGAAAAATCATCAGCTTTTTCAATAAAATTTAAAATCATCCAACTTTTAATTAAAGTCATACTTACAATCTGTCTTTGGCATACGTAGCGGTTCGTGCGTCCTCTTTTCTTTCTTCGCATCTGTGTTAACAAGTACATAATTTTATATAAGACTTGATTGGTTTGTTTTTGAACACAATGAAAGTTAGCTAAAAAAATTAACTCACTATCTACAGCGCTGGCAGAATCATTGAAAGAGTCGCTAATAGCTGACGTGTTGCTGGAAACAGTAGCATACTAAAAAAAGAAAATAAAATGTAGATGAAAAATAAATATCCGTGACAGACGCTCTTAATTGCCGTGGTATAAGACCAAGAGCATCTGATCTTGAAGGAACTAAAAAGAGCTGGTACTATCATGGGTGTTAGAGAATAATAAAGGAGAATGCCCAAGTGACTATGGGAGTTAATATAATAAAGTATATTTTGCCTATTAATTTTAGTACTATTATATATTGCAGTCATCATTATTTTTACAACTCTCCCTGTTTCGGAAAGTCAATTTCCGAACGAAACATAAGTCGCCTCTCGCCTGGCAACCCCGGGAAATTTGAATTTTATATATAAGCCCGTACAAATCAGTAACGGGCCCCCATTCTTTTAAATTTCTCGTCGTTTTCGGTGCACAAGCACATTTCTTTGGATTTTTATCGCTCTCGCTTATTACAATTAATATAATCATACTCCCCTTTTCGTCTCATTGTGTGTGATTATTATACCCAAAAGGAAAGAGAAATCGACTGGAGGAAGCACTGTTCTATTTCACTCGGTTTAGGTACTTGGAGCAAGGTAACTGTCGCTGGAGGTGAGTTTGAGTTCCCAAAGGTTATAGGAGCCCCAACCCAACCGCCGAAGACCGAGGTACACACAAGAGCAGAACCTGCATTCTGGTAAGTGTTTTTTCCACTAGAATCTCTCTTCCCACTTTTGTCCTATTTAATTTTGAATCGTATCGTATTTATTTAGTTCATTACATACAGTCCACTTCCTATCGTTAACATTTTGGTTCTTCTAGCCAGATACTTTTGAAAGGCGACTTATGGTTTTCGTTGTAGAATTTGTAAACATTGTCGTGTCACTGTAATATTAACGTCTTTCGGGGGTACATAATAATAGGTTTTTAAAATTATAAATTTTGTGTAGGTAGTATTATTTAAGGTAGTAACGGTTATCTGTGTTTTAGCAGTTGCATTAATTTTATTTGGTGCAATTGTAGGGTCCAAAGCTTGCGTTGCCATAGAAAAAAAAAAGGAACTGTCATTCGGTGATTTAAAACTGTTACCTTGTTCCATAATTAGTCTGTGTAACTGTTTGTTTCAGGTTCATTCATTGGTCTTATTTGTGCCTACTGCATAATTAATTGATTTAAATTTCGATTGTTTTACCTGAAGTAAGCAATTATGGAGACATCCGTAATGTGTGATACAGCGGATAAGAACCGCATCGCGCGGGATTATGCGTATGCTCGTATTGAGGTAATGGAGGAGACGGACCTACACGGTTGTACGTTGGCGGAAGTTGGCGAGATTGCCGCTGACTTTCACAGGGCACAGATAGAGCTGATAGCTTCTATTGTGCCTGCCGATAGACGGAGCGAACTTAAGACCTCTTCACAGTTCGATCATAAAGTAAGATTGCTTAAGCTGCGTCTACGGCAAGCTGGGGAAGTCAGTGAGCAAAAGCCGGCAATAGCGTTACAGGCTTCTAGTGTACGGTTGCCAAAAATAAATATACCTCCCTTTGATGGGAAGGTTGAAAATTGGGTGTCGTTCATACAATTGTACGACTCACTGATACACCAGAAAGATATTCCTCATGTAGAAAAGTTGCACTATTTGCTTTCGAGTGTGCAGGGTGATGCAAGAGATTTAATTAAAAATTATCCATTGTCTGATGATAACTATATGTTAGCTTACAACTGCTTAAAGCAGAAATATGATAGAAGGATTGTAATAGCCACCTTGTTTTATGAACGTATGTTGAATTGTGAGCCAGTTAAATCTAAAAGCAGTTCAGAGTTGCTGAGAGTTGGTCGGGTGTTCAGGGAGAATTTGGAGGTTTTAGAAAAGTACCAGTTGCCTGATAAAAACTTTATGCTTTATTATTTGTTGTGGTCGAAGTTGGACATGGCAACTAAGGAAGCATTTCAGTTGCAGCTTGATATTAATGTGGATATACCCTGTTTTGAAAAGTTGAGGTGTTTTGTTGAAAAGCGTGGGCAAGCATTAGAAAATGCTACTTTTAGGCTTAATATTGGTAGTGACAGGCCTGCAAGTAAATCTAAGCAGTCATTTATTGTGCCACCTGTAAATAAGTGTAGTGTATGTTCAGATGTAGGTCATAATTTGGAGCAGTGCTCGCAGTTTCTAGAGATGTCACCCTATGAAAGATTTGATCGGGTAAAAGAGATGAGGCTATGCATTAACTGTTTACATGAAGCGCATACAGTAAAGAATTGTCGTTCGTCTTTGCAGTGTGTGGATTGTAAGCAAAGACATCACACACTACTTCATTTTAGCAATGGGTATGATGCAGGGCATTCTCAGCCGCGTCCTAGTAGTGTAACCCTGGCTGTATCAGGTTGCGACACTCAGGTTTTGTTTTCTACGGCTATGGTGTTAGTTAGAAATAAATATAATAAACTCGTACCTGTTCGTATACTACTTGATAGTGCTAGTGCCTGCAATTTTATGACCCAAGCCTGTGCTAAGAAGCTTGGCCTACCAACAAAGGGGAATCAGCTATCGGTGAATGGTATCGGGCAAATTTCAACTGACACACTTGGGTCAGTTGTATGTGACCTGATCCCATCAAGTGGTGATTTATCATATAAGTTCTCTTTAGAGGCGTTTGTTTTGCCCCAGATTTGCTCTGAAATGCCATCAGGGAAAATTAACATTCACCTGTGGAAGCATATAAAAGATTTAGATCTTGCAGATCCAGAGTTCTATGAGCCTGCACCTGTTGATATGTTGGTGAACGTGAACTTTCTTGCTTCAATACTTCAACCTGGTCTTGTCAGGGGTGAACCAGGTCAGCCTATAGCAGTCCACACTGTCTTCGGCTGGATAGTTATGGGTGAATGTTCTGTAAATATTAAGTCGTATCAGTCTTCACAAAAGGATGATTGTGTTGCAAATAAGAGTTGTTTATTTGTTTCGAATTTGTCTTTAGACAATGATATTAAGCGGTTTTGGGAATTGGAGAATGTTCAACGTCCTGGTTCTATCGTTCAGTCAAAAGCTGAGTTGACTTGTGATAATTATATGAAGGCTTCATATTGTCGGGTTCCTGATGGTAGAATGATGGTACCATTGACTTTCGTCGATCCTCTAAACAAACCGCAATTTTCGCATTCTCGTGAAATAGCTCTAAGGCGTCTTACTAATCTGGAGAGGAAGTTTAAGATCAACCCCCAGTTTCAGAGGGCCTATGTCGACTTCATGAAAGACTACCAGGAGTGTGGTCACATGAAGGAAGTTGAGCCGCCTTCGTCGTCTAGTGGCCAATTTTACTATATTCCACACCATGGTGTAATGCGACCCGACTCAGTCACCACTCCCTTGCGAACCGTTTTTGACGCTAGCGCTAAGGATGTTTCAGGAAGGTCGTTGAATGACTTGTTGTTGCCAGGCCCTAAGTTACAAAAAAGCATTTTCGATTTGTTACTTAGGTTTCGTTGGCATGCAGTCGTTTTCACTGGAGACATTAAACAAATGTACCGCCAGTTCCTTGTACAGCCAGAGGATTGTGATTACCAGCGCATACTGTGGCGACCATCTCCAAATGAGCCGGTCAGAGACTTCCAGTTGCTCACTGTGACTTATGGAGTTTCGTGTGCACCTTACCAGGCCCTTTGGTGTGTTTCCCAGCTAGCCAACGAATTTTTATTGAGTGCTCCTAATGGTGCTGCCGTTCTAGCTAGGGACACTTATGTCGATGATGTCGTATCAGGGGCTCAGGATGCACCAGAAGCCCGAAAGTTGCGCCAGCAATTGTTGGAGATATTATCTTCGGCTGGGCTTCACTTACGCAAGTGGACCTCAAACAGCCCGGAATTCCTCGAGGGATTACCTGAATCCGATTTATACTCAGAGAAACTATGTAACTTTGACGAGATTCAGGATATTTAACTGAAAATCTTAGGCCTCTCGTGGCTTCCGAAGGAAGATTCGTTCACCTTCAAGACGTTCACTCAAAATGTCCGTTGTACAAAGAGGTCAATTCTATCGGAAATCGCTCGGATTTTCGACCCATTAGGATTGCTATCGCCCGTCGTATTCTTTGCAAAATATTTAATGCAACTTTTATGGTTGTCTGGGGTAGGTTGGGACTGCGAAGTGTCAGATGCTGTCGCTCAAGAGTGGCACAAGTTTAAGTCTCAATTGTCAGTTTTGAGCTCGCTTTCTATACCTCGGAGAATGATAGTTGCTTTCGAATCGTTGCAGCTCCATGGGTTCTGTGACGCCTCTGAAAAGGGCTACTGTGCTGTCATTTATTTTCGTGTCGTTGCAAATGATGGGTCTGTCGTCGTGCGTCTTTGCTGTGCAAAGTCGAAAGTAGCACCTCTTCGCAGGCGTTCTGTTCCCCGCCTGGAGCTGCTAGCAGCTGTTTTACTCTCAGAGCTGATAGTGTCTTTTCGAGAAGCTCTAAGGGACCTTCACAGTTTCAACGAAGTTTATGCTTGGTCGGATTCCACAGTAGCACTCACTTGGATTCGAACTTGCCCTTCGAAGTGGAAAACGTTTGTTGCGAACAGGGTTGCTGACATTCAAGAGAGTGTTTCTCCACAAAGTTGGCATCACGTTGCAGGTTCTGAAAACCCAGCGGATCCTGGTTCTCGTGGCTTGTTACCAGAAGAATTGACCCAGAATGTGCTATGGTGGGCGGGACCTCCTTGGCTTTCCAACTGTCAAGAGTCTTGGCCACAATCTGATAGAGCGTTTGATCACGCTGCTTCAGACGAACTGAAAGTTTAGTCTTCTGACAGTGCCTAGCAAAGATTTCGTTGATGAAATTTTGTACCGGTTTTCATCTTTAAAACGCATTTTGCGTGTCATGGCATATTGTTTCCGGTTTGTCCAGAACTTGCGCCGTCCCTCTACAAAACCGTCTAAACTTGACCTGTCTGGTGAGGAGGTTAGTAACGCTCTCCGTTTTTTTGTTAAGCATGTTCAGGAGCATGCTTTCGCGTCCGAGCTTCGTTGTTTGTCGCAGGCAAAGTCATCGTGTTCTTTGCCGAAATCGCTGAAAAAACTATCTCCTTTTCTGGATGAAGGTGGTCACTTGGGGGTGGGCGGTCGACTGTGCAAGGGAGATCTCTCCTACGATGTCAAACACCCGTTTCTGTTACCTCGTGATCATAGGTTAACTGCACTCATCATAGAGGACTACCATCAGCGCTTCATGCATCCTGGTCTGCAAACGTTGCAAAACCTGATAGCCCAGGAATTTTGGATTCTCTCGTCGAGGAGAGCTATACAGGCAATCATCTCAGAATGCATGAAATGCTTCCGGGCTCATCCTGGAGTTGCCTCTCCGCCCCTTATGGGTGATTTACCTTCGTACAGAATTTCGCAACTAAAAGCATTTTCATCGTCTGCGGTCGACTACGCAGGACCCTTTGACACCTGCTTAGCTCGTGGCCGCGGAGTACGTACCTGCAAATCATACATTTGTGTTTTTGTATGTACTGCAACTAAAGCAGTTCATTTAGAGCTCGTTTCAGAATTAACGTCTGAAGCTTACATCGCAGCGTTAAGGCGTTTCATTTCGCGTCGTGGTCGTTGCTCGAGGTTAATATCTGACCAAGGCACGAATTTTGTTGGTGCATCGAACATACTGCGGAATTTAATGATGCAAGCGTCACGCGCTGAACAAATCGACTTTGCGTTCAATCCACCCGGTAGCCCGCATTTTTCCGGTCTTGCGGAAGCTGTGCGTGAAGTCAGTGAAGACACATTTAGCGCGTGTTATTGGGCTGCAACGCCTTACTTTCGAAGAACTCTACACAGTTCTTACTCAAATAGAGGCCATGCTAAACTCAAGACCTCTATCGCCTGTCAGCTCAGATCCGAACGACTTTTCTGTTCTAACCCCTGGGCACTTTCTCACCCTGGAACCCCTCACCATATTGCCCGAGACCAATCTGGGTCAAGAAAGAATTGGCGTTCTGCAACGGTGGAAGTTACTTCAAAAGATCCATCAGGATTTCTGGCGCAAGTGGCATTTGGAATACTTGCACACCTTGCAGGCTCGCGGCAAATGGTATAACTGCCAATCTACCATTGCAATCGGGACTCTTGTGCTCATTATCAACGAACAATGTAGCCCGTTGAGGTGGAAAGCAGGTCGAGTTGTGCAAATTCATCCGGGGACTGATGGGGTTTGTCGCGTCGTCACTGTCCGTACAAGCAGCGGCGAACTCAAAAGGCCGGTTGTCAAACTGTGCCCTCTACCCATAGTTCACTGACTGTATTATTTATACTCATTACGTTTGTTTAATTTTAGTTTAGGTTTAAGTTGTTTTGCTACATTTTTTTTTGTTCCATTTAATCGTTTTGAAAATTACGTAGTATTTTGGTGGGCGGAATGTTTCGGAAAGTCAATTTCCGAACGAAACATAAGTCGCCTCTCGCCTGGCAACCCCGGGAAATTTGAATTTTATATATAAGCCCGTACAAATCAGTAACGGGCCCCCATTCTTTTAAATTTCTCGTCGTTTTCGGTGCACAAGCACATTTCTTTGGATTTTTATCGCTCTCGCTTATTACAATTAATATAATCATACTCCCCTTTTCGTCTCGTTGTGTGTGATTATTATACCCAAAAGGAAAGAGAAATCGACTGGAGGAAGCACTGTTCTATTTCACTCGGTTTAGGTACTTGGAGCAAGGTAACTGTCGCTGGAGGTGAGTTTGAGTTCCCAAAGGTTATAGGAGCCCCAACCCAACCGCCGAAGACCGAGGTACACAAGAGCAGAACCTGCATTCTGGTAAGTGTTTTTTCCACTAGAATCTCTCTTCCCACTTTTGTCCTATTTAATTTTGAATCGTATCGTATTTATTTAGTTCATTACATACAGTCCACTTCCTATCGTTAACACTCCCCCTTTCCGTGGCAATTTACCTTTGATTTTAGAAAAAAATGCGACTTGGAATTCATTTGATGTTACTTTTTTAAAGTTAATCGAGAAAACTGCCGTTCTTAACAATTAATTTAACTTTTAAGAGCTCGCGTTACTGATTCAATTTCTTAAAATAATCAACTTTATTTGTGAGTATAATAATGCACATGTTGTGGTGTTTGGTGGAATTATGGTTAAAAACGTTAAAGTTTCTTCTAACAAATCGTAATCGGTATTTATCATGTAATAACGTCCTAGGCTCGATGTCGATTTCTGAACGGTATGACAGATTCGACGGAAACGGGAAGCTGAAATTCGTTTTTATCTTCTACAACTAAGTATTGTCCTGAACTTTTTTTTCAGGTAGTTCAAAATTAAATATCAATAATAAATAAATACAGTAGTTGAAATTAAGAATAGGAATTATTGAAGTAGCAAACTTGTGGCACAATTTATTTTGTAGCGATACGGCCTATGGGCACTCTCCTTCAATCAGATATTTTCGAAAATATATTCAAAAATAGATAAGATCTTAACACAGAACCAACAGAAATGTTCGTCACATGATTCTTGTCCTGGGTGGTGGGTGATAAGGGCAGGCCAGCGTTATATAGGCGCGAGTAAACTTGTTTATGGAAGCGCGTGTAGGCGCGTTATAGGCGCGCCTTTGGCCAAACACGTAAATCGTACGAGCATTGATGCGCTTATAAGCTCTTACAATCCATGGTAGATACTCACTCACCACTAACCGGTTCGAGCGAACACGCTGGAATAAGCCCGTGTACGCTAGTTAGGTTTTTTGAGCGCGCGTCTAAGCGGGTATGCCTAAGTGCAAAAAATTGCTAATCTGAAACCTTTACTATACGCGTCTACGGGAATCCTCTCTTTGAATTTGTGAGCATCGCTTTTCCGCGCTATTTAAGGTTCGAGACGCAAACGCGATAGGTTTCTCCTGATTATCGTTATCTACCTGCGACAAAATCGCGCCTAAGTCGCTCGGCGAGGCGTCTACTGTTAAAATTATTTTAGCGTTCATATTAAAATGAGCAAGTACTCGGTCAGATGAGAAAATGCTTCATTTTCTATTGAGACCTTAACACTTTTTTTTAACAGTTCGTATAAAGGACTCAATATAGTGGATGCGCCCGATACAAAACTTCTGTAGTAATTAACTACGCCCAAAAAGGATTGCAGTTGGTTTACAATAGTAGGTATTGGTGCTTGTGTTATGGCTTTAATTTTCTCTAAGATTTTTTACAAACCCTGCCTATTAATGACGTACCCTAGATAACGGATTTCATTTTTAAAATATTCGCATTTATCTTTTTGTAATACAAGTCCTGCATCTCGCATCTAGACTATCCAGGTGTTCAGAACGATCCCGGTCTGTAATCAGAACATCGTCAAAGAGGCATATCACGCCATTAATAGTGGAAGGCTTGTGGAGCGCACGGTTGGTGTTTGCGGCCACACTGGTTTACAACAAGGCTCCTACCTCAGTGTATTGTCGACTCTTTGTTCGGAAGCACGCATACAATATGGCTTTTTTCTTATTATCTTTTATTTATTATTTTCTTCTTCAAAATGTGATAAACCCCTTTTTTCTGATTGTACAAGGAAATTTAAATTTCAAGTTTAGAATTCCTGACACATAAAAATACCTACTACTACAAATGCAAGAACGTCTCGAAAGTAATTTTTGCCTGTATAGTGCAATAAATTCACCTAAAACTTGTTTTTCCTGCGTAGACACCATTTTTGTGGACCGTGAAACGTCACCGCTGCGCAACTGCCCTTGCGTGGTTTACAACACGCGTTTACACTGTGGAATCGTGTTTACAACGGCGGTATCCACACGCTGTTTACAACGCGGGTCCCGTCCACAAAGGTTGTTGAAGGTCAAACGAATTTTTGTTGCAAACAAGTGTTTATACTGTTGCAAACCGCCTGTGGAGATCGATGTGGAGGGCTTGTTTACAACAGCCTGGCCCGGCTTTGACTCTGAATGCGCGGTTGTCGATCTTGTACAGCGGTTGATCGGCGACTGCGCAGGTTTTCTACAAGCTCCACAGCCTTGGCGAGCGTTAGTCCGGTCAAATCTTGCACATACAGCTTTACCTTTTCCGCTCCCGGCAGCATACCCACTAAAAACTTGTCCCGCCTCTTCTACATTACCAAAATTACACTGTGCGGTAAGACCGCGTAATCTTGCCGCCCATTCCGTCCGACGCAGATTCGGTCGACAGCTGATTGGCAGCATAAAACTTGTGTCGTTCCCCGAATCCAACTTGCTTCGGCGTGAAATGTGTGTCTAAAAGGCGCAATATGTCTTCATAAGGCACGTCCTGTAGATCCTTAGGCAGCGCTGAGTCGGCAGCCAGTTTATACGTGCCGTCTGCGAGTACGCTGAGCGTCTTTTCACTCCTGCTGGGTCTTTCACCGTGTCGATATTGTTTGCGATGAACCATTGCGTAAGCCTGTTGATCGTGATCGAAACTAGACAAAATACCAAAACTTGTCAACGACATTTTTTTTTCGAAATCCGTGGATAGGTTGTTAGTTACGTCGCCACTGTTAAGTAGGTATGCGTCCACAGGATGCGAGTGAAACACAAGACGGCTGTCAACGCACTGGCGTATATTTCTAGCTAAGTAACAATACGTGGACGTAGCCACGCACATATACAACATTATCCGACTATCAACCTAGCATGAAATAAAATACATTCCCACACGTAACCGCAGTAAAGTTATAAGCAATAGCGTAAACGGAAACTTCAAACACTATCAATATAAATAGATAAAAAGTACTAATAACTGTGAGAACTAGCGCTAATGGCAGAGTGAGGCTGCAGCATAATATAAAGGCGCTTGCATAATTTACTGCGAAAATGCACCCAAAAATTATGAATTACTAGTTATCCGCCCACCCACGCCCGCGTGAACTTAATTTTTATAACATGCATACATACAATCTTTATAAATTTTAGTCTTTGTGTTATTCTGGCGTAATAAGCTGTTTTACTGTAAAGTTTCATCTAAATCAGTTCAGTAGTTTTTGCGTGAAAGAATGACAAATATACACACACACACATACATACATTTCGCATTTAAATCGTAAGAAGTAAGACTGTGTTTCCCGTCTAAATATAGCCTAAATTATAAGAAATATGGCCTGAGTATGTCACTACCTGATAATGTAGCTTTATATTGATGAAAGATTTTTTAAAATCGGTCCAGAGTGCCCAGTGCGAGTTGCAATGAGAGAAGTGAATAACTTCACCATCGCGTTTGCGAGAAACAAAACGCGAATTTGTATGGCATCGAGTGAGCGCCATCTAGCGGCCTGAATGTTGCACGAATTCGCCGCTAGATGGCGCTGACTCGATTCCATACTATTTTACATTTACATGCTCGCAAAACGCGATGGTGAAGTCATTCACTTCTCTCACTGCAACTCGCACTCGGCACTCAGTAGTTTCGGAGCCTATTCAATAAAAACCAACAAATCTTTCCTCTTTATAGTATTAGTATATTATATACATAGTAAAGTAATTACTTTAGTAATCTAAAAGAAAATAAATATATATAAAAGAAAGTCGTGTTAGTTAGTTACACCACTTATAACTCAAGAACGAGTGGACCGATTTTTATGATTTTTGTGTTTTTGGATTTGTCAACATCGGGAATATTAAACATTAGGAAATTGAGAAAAAAAAAGCTAAAACATTTTTCCATACTAGATGTTCACAGTTTGTCAACAACTTTTGACAGAACGAAGTTTGTCGGGGCCGCTAGTTAATAATATAAAGAGGTATACCTGTCTCCCAGCCACAGAAGGTACAGCACGTTCTCTCTTCAGTTCTTTGTAAGTTTGAATACCCTGAAATAAACATAAGGTAGGATAAAGCACCTCAAATATCTGCTTTGAGAAATGAGCAATATATAATTTGAGTTTGATAACAATTTCAAGGAATATGAAACGTGATCATGACATTGTACGAGTAACTGGGAATTTTAAAGACGAGTTTTTTATTTTTTCCTATCACTAAGAAGTTCTATAAAAAAAGTACGCTCTTAGGCTGCTTGTACATTGACACGGAGCCAGGCAGCAGAGCGGAAATTGTGCCTTTGTTAGCCAATAAGATTGGGGAACTACCATTTTTTGCCTCCAATGGTATTACTCCCTCGGTTCGCTTCGCTGCCTCGCTCTGCTACTGATTTAATGAATGGGCATTCTTAGGCGATTATCACACTGCACGAATGCAGATCTCTGCTCTCTTGCGCAGTCGCGTTGTCAGTGTGTTGTCCTAGGCATGCTTTCTATACAAATTAAGATACTTGCATACAATTTTATAATCTCGGCTCCGCGATACGTGATGGAGAGCGGTGCAGTGTGATAATCGCCTTAAACTGCCGGTTAAGGCGCAGAGACCGAGACAAGTATCGCGGTCTCCGGTAGGATATGTCTGGGATGTCTCGCGCTTCTGTGAACCTAAACAAAGTCATAGTGACAAGTAGGTCTTCTGTCTCCGTCGGCGCCAACTGCCACCTTCACGTCTTCGGTCAAACGCCTCCCAGAGCGCTAAAAGGTCGATGGCCCTGTGAATGCTACTTACCTCTATATCAATGCCGCTGGGCACGTGCTTCCCTGGTACCGTCACGACACCGGCGAGCGGGCAGCAGCTATCCAGCACGGTGAAGGCCCAGCGCTTCGTGCGGGACGTCGTGCATTCCGCGTTCTTGTCGGACGCCTCGTGTATCTGACAGAGTTAAGTAAAACAACATGTTAGCTGGGAAAGCACTTATTACAATGTCTACAAATAATTTAAAAAAGTGTGATATTATACAAGAAAATAAATTTACATTAATAGCATTTATAAACATAATAACTCGTTGAATAGTAAGGAATATAGTGGACACCACTATCCCTTTGGTTTGTAAAGGTTTAAAGTTGAGCAGCTCTTCAAATTCATTAGTCGCTTTTATTTCGACTGAAATGTTTATTGAAGAATCCTAAAAACGCAACCCTATATCATATTTCACCGAAAGTTAAATTTGTAAACATGTCTTGTGGATTTTGAAAGATACTTTTACAATGTAACTGACATTCGCCAGTGCCTACACGTTGAACGCCATGGGGGTCACCGGTGACCGACTAACAGTAGATTTTCTATTGTGTCTGGTTTGGCGGCAGTCAAAGACTTTACGGCCTCGTAAGGCGCGGGTTCACGCCCCGCTTGATACCTAGGACCCTTACGTTTATACAATGCAGCATCAGTAGTACTTGCAGAGTGCTCAACTTAGAGTTAAATTTCAGAATTAAAACGGTTTTCTGCGCAAATCTTGCAAAAAACAAGACATGTACTTAACATCTTTTTGTTCTTCACCTATTGATAGGAACCATACCTCGCACCCCAGTCCAGGGTTGTACTTGAACCGGTCGCTCTTCAGCTGCGCGAGTGCCAGCGACTCGCGCGGGAAACCCTCGCTGCTGCGCGCCTTTACGGCGTTGATGAGCGTGAAGAACAGCGTGTCCAACTTGTAGATGCGGAATATGCTGTCGTCCTCGGCTAGGCAATAGGGTTCAGAGTTGTAGTTTACAAAAATGAACCATCACTATTACAACACCAGTTGCGAGGTTAAATAAATTTTCAACTTTATGCCCTGTAAGCTTAGATTAAATCAAAATGGAAGATAGGTGATTTGCCTCCAGCGCGTGGACCGCTTGAATCAGGACCCCGTGCGTCGCCTAATTTCACTTAATCGCAATTCGCAACATAGGATTATCAGGACTTTACTCTGTCTCGCTTTCGCTATGGTCAAAATAAATAGGTTTGTCTCTGTCCTTCAACATCGCACAACGATAAATAGAATCACAGCGGTGTGAGTGCGCGATTTTGATCAAAATGCGCGACAAATGGACGAATAACTCAATATTACGCCAACCGATTTTGATAAGTAATTCTTCTTTTATTTGAGAGCTGATGATGCTGCCCGTGTGGTTCTATTTAGGTTTGGTCTAGTTCTGACAGTGGCATCCATGGGAAATTCATATAAGTCTTAAATCTACATAGACAAAATGCGCGACAAATGGACGAATAAGTCAATATTACGCCAACCGATTTAGATAATTCTTTTTTTATTTGAAAGCTGATACAGCCCGAGTGGTCCCATTTTAATTTGGTCCAGTTCTGACAGTGACATCTATGGGAAATCCATATAATCTTAAATCTAGATAAACCATATGCGCGACAAATGGACGAATAACTCATTATCACGCCAACCGATTTCGATGCTTCTATTTTTATTGGAAAGGATATACTTCAAGGGTAGTTTTTTTTTTTGATGAGAGTTTGGTTAGGTTCTGATTATGGGATCCATGACAAAGTAACGGAACTCTTCAATTCTTAGGAGCAATTGGACGATACTTTTTTGATGTATAAAATTATTAAGAACTATTCACTGAAAATCAAGAAATAAACAAAAATTTTAACAAAAAAAAACCAACTTCAAAAAAACTATTCTAAAACAAAGCACTAAAAAGTAAAGAAATAATTGCGTATTCTTCTAAAACTTATACGACAGTATAATGTAGGTACAATTATTGTTATTGTTGGAGTCGATGTCACTAAGAAATATGTTTTAGATACCTTTCCTGTTCAGTAGTTCTCTTTAACAGACTTAGTTGGACACAGGAGACAAAAATCTAAATAGATGTTTGTATGAACACAAAGCGTGACACTTTGGTGATAAAAGCGAAGTAAAATAAAAAAAGTTTCATTGTTTCCAAATCTAATACAATTTCTTATCGACGAGTCCACGTTGAGTAGTCATATACACTCGTTAAGGAAATGGCTCGCTACTTCCCTTAGTACAGTGATTTAGAAAGCCAATAAAAGAAAACAAACAAAATACTTTAACTAATTATAGTAATACAGAGATTGGGTCTCCACTCAATGTGTGTGTGTGTCCTCTTGTTTTTTTAAAGTTAGCTGTTTGAAGAGAAAGTATTATTATTATTTTCAACTGGGGACGCTGGCAGTGGGCCGGGTGATCGGTCCGCTTGTGGTGGGCCATTTCACCCATTTCCCCGGGACAAGAGAGAGTAACTGTATGCCCTACAAAATTAAAAATAAATCTTGGGTTCGGATGAGTAGAAACCACACACAGCTATGTAACCCTTGTAAAGTAAGTAAGTAAGTAAGTAAGTAAGTAAGTAAAAAATCATTTATTCATTTAAGCTTGTATAAAGCACTTATGACATGTCAAAAAAAGTATACAGAAATAATAATAATAAACGTAAATAAAATAGTACAATATTAGTACACATCGTGAATATACATAATGTGAATCTACCACCGGTTCGGACGTTGCTTCTTATCGAGAAGACTCCGGCAAGAAACTCGATAGTTACTCTTTTCAACTTTGTTTGTTTTACAAAAAATAAATTCAGAGTACAGTCAATGCGAGTAAAAAAAGAACACAATATTGAGCAGAGGAGCAGATTATTCCTACTATGACCACAAACTTTTGTCGTTCAAGTAATCCTCTACATTATAATAACCTTGTTTCATTAACTTTGCTTTAATTGCAGACTTAAACTTGTGAAGAGGTAGATCAACAAGACTTTGAGGTATTTTGTTAAAGTATTTTACAGATTGACCCACAAATGAGTTTCCCACCTTGTGTAGCCTAAGACTGGGAGTTTTCAATTTGTTTTTATTTCTGGTATTATGTTTATGAGTGTCACTGTTTTTTTTGAACAGATGCAAGTTTTTGCGCACATACATTATGTTATCTAAAATATACTGAGCATGCACAGTTAAAATATCGATCTTCTTAAATACTTCCCTAAGCGAGTCGCGTGGTCTAAGTTTGTAAATGGAGCGGATGGCTCTTTTTTGAAGTACAAAAATGGTGTTCAAGTCTGCAGCTGAACCCCACAACAGTAGACCATACGACATAACACTATGAAAGTAGCTAAAATATACTAGTCTTGCTGTTTCAATATCAGTCAAGAGTCGTATTTTTCTAACAGCACAAGCAGCGGAACTGAGTCTCCCTGCCAGGGCCGTTATATGCGGACCCCATTGCAACTTAGAATCTAAAGTTATTCCTAAAAATACAGTAGAATTTGTTAATTCTAATGGCTCGTCATTCATAGTTACAATAGCATCAACCTGTCTCACATTGGGCATAGAGAATTTGATGCACTTTGTTTTTTTTGCATTAAGTAATAAATTATTACTAGTGAACCAACATAGTACTTTTGAGAGAGTATTATTTACATCGTCAAATGCTTGCTTACCTCTGTCGACTTTAAAAATCAACGAGGTATCGTCAGCAAATAATACTATCTCACAAATATCTTTGACATAGGTAGGAAGATCATTTATATAAATAAGAAAAAGCAAAGGTCCTAATATAGATCCCTGGGGCACTCCCATACGTATGGTGGCACCGGAAGATGCAGTTCCGTTGATACTAACTTTTTGAGTTCTATCTGTAAGATAGGATTGTATTAATTGAGATGAGATACCTGAAACACCGTAATGTCTTAGCTTAATCAGTAATATTTCATGATCCACGCAATCAAATGCTTTTGAAAGATCACAAAATATTCCTACTGCATCTTGCTTGTTTTCCCAAGCATCAAATATGTGTTTGATAAGTGCTACACCTGCATCAGTTGTGCTCTTGTGTTTAGTAAAACCAAATTGTTTCTCATGTAGTAAGTTATTTAAATCAAAGTGTGAAAGCAGCTGGTTCAATATAATTTTTTCAAAGATTTTACTGAGAGCTGGTAGTATAGAAATGGGTCTATAATTAGATGGGTCACTTTTGCTACCAGATTTAAAAAGCGGGATGACCTTACTAAATTTCATCAAGTTGGGAAACTGACCTTGGTCTATGCAATTATTAAAAAGTTTAGCTAAGTGGGGTGATATCGTATTAATGATTGATTTGAGTAGATTAATCGAAATACCCCACAAATCTTCTGTATTTTTCATATTAAGTTCCTTAAATACCTTGAGGATGTCATGAGAATCAACATGATCAAAGCAGAACTGATTTGTGCACCCATCAACACTAGATGTTAGCAGGGACTCAGCTATATGTGGACTAGAATTTAACGTGCTTGTAGTTACAATAGGTATATTAGAAAAAAAAGTTTCAAATGTATTTGCTATTTCAATCTCAGACACAATAACATTATTTTGAATTTTGAGAGAGAATGAGTGATCGCGAGGTTTAGATTTACAGGTTTCTTTATTAATTATGTTCCAAGTGGCTTTGATTTTATTTTTAGCCAGTTTTATTTTGTCTCTCAAAAAAATGGACTTTGCAATATGACATGATTTCTTGAATGTTTTTGAATATAATTTAAAAAGTTCTTCCACTTCATCATACATAAGTGTGTAGCCAATTAATTACTTCTATCCTACACGAGTGTAGCTCCTTAGGGCATATGTTTAAAATTCTATTCACCCTGTTTTAGATGAAGGATGATTGACAGGTATATTGCCTTTGAGCAAATGGCGTACGAACTTGGTGGGGGATAGCCACACGGTATTTTCTTCTCTTATTCTGAAGTGATTTATGCAACGGCGTTGTCTTGTGAAAGAGGATGTTGTCACGAAACAAATTTACAAGGCGAGGGTGGATAGAGCTGTTGGAAGGGGAAGGCCTAGACGGACGTACTTAGGACAAGTGCAAGACGTGCTCAGAAAAAATCAGGTCAGGAGTACCCATAATCGACGAGCATGTATGAAAGGATTAATGAGAGTGGAAGAAGCGCAAGAGGTGTGTCAGGACCGTAGCAAGTAGAAAGATGTGGTCTCTGCCTCCCCGTTGGGAAAAAGGCGTGATGGTATGTATGTATGTTGTCTTGTGGGTTGATAGTATTCGATTTAGGATATATAATTATATAAGGAACATACATCACATCATCTATTATAAGTTAATATCTGGGATAATGATACATTTTACAAAAATAGTCTGTTTTTATAACAAACGAGTAGGTACTGAGTATGTCTGTCGCACATTTCCGATAAAGACAGAGTGAGATGGACTGGACGCCTATGTTCTTGGTTTGAAATTGTTAAGGCCTGTTCATATTGAATACTTGTGAGGGAGGAGAACCGCGCTTTCCAGTGCGCAAACTGTAATGTTGCAAATTCGAGCATTACTTACATCAGTGAGTGAGGAGAACCGCGAATTACAGCGCGCAATTTGTTGTTACAATGTATAATATTATGATATTTCCTTGAAGTTTTGTAAGGCAGAACTGTATTGTAATGCTCAAAATCTAATCTGAAATGTTACATGACAGGAAAATGCTCCAGGTGAGGAAAAAAACATTTATTTATGATTTAAATTTGTTTAGGTACCTACTTAGATTCGTAAAAAAATATACAGGATTTTTTTTTGCGTGTGATTAATTATACATTTTTTCATAAATAAATAACAGTAAAACAATATTGTAATACGATATAATATACTCTAACTCAATCTTTATTGAACTAGACCAATCTTTATTGACTAGTAAAAGTACCTACTTTTGAATAGCCAAAACAAAAGAAAGTCCATATATACTAAGTAATAAACATAACTACTACACACAGGGCACACGGCGAAGACGGAGTACATGGCCTGCAACACCACAGATACCCAGTCCGTCCGCATAGGCGTTGACGTGGTCGAGCGCACGGACCGTGTTAAATACCTGGGATCTGTGTTAAGCGCGTCCGGGGACATCGACCGCGACGTCAGAGCCCGAATTTCCGCGGCTTGGGCTAAATGGCGTGAGGTGGCTGGTGTCATTTGTGACCCCAAAATGCCGATCAAGCTGAAAGGGCAGGTCTATAAAACCATCATTAGGCCTGTCCTTTTATATGGCAGTGAAACATGGCCGTTAATAGAGCGACACAAGCAGGAACTGCGCGTTACGGAAATGAAGATGCTGCGTTGGATGTGTGGAGTCTCACGCAAAGATCGTGTGCGTAACACCCACATCAGCGGCAGCCTTCGTGTTCGTGACATCGCAGACAAGCTGCAGGAGTGCCGCCTTCGTTGGTATGGTCATGTCTCACGGAGATCGGCAAACTACGTGGGCAACAAATGTCTGGCTATGCCGCCCCCGCCAGGTACCGGTAGAAGAGGTCGACCCAAGAAGCGGTGGCTCGACGTCGTTAAGGGTGACATGCGTGCCAACAGACTCACCACTGAGGATGCACAAGACCGCGCGAAGTGGGCCAAGAAAATAAGAAAGGCGGACCCTGGGACCCCACACACCAGTGTGGGTTCACAACCGGGATAGACCGCACGGATGATGATGATGACTACACATAATAATATGAATATAATATAAAATATACGAACATAATGCGACTCTAACACCGCGTCGGAGTTGTTTCTTACTGAGAAGACTCGGCGAGAAACTTGGCAGTTACTTTTTTAAACTTGATTTAGTTTTACAAAGGAATATCAAGATATGTACTTACAAAAACGATATGGCATACTCAGTAAGTGATGTAGTACTTTGTAAGTGAATATTAGTTTTTTTTATTGACTCAAAAAAATCATCTATCTAAATATAAAATGTATAATTATTGATTTATATTATGTTCTATTGCATGATATTATCAAAAGACGTACAAAAACGAAATGGCATACTAGCTAAGTGATGTAGAAACTATTTAAATGTTTTTTTTTCTACTAGCTTCCCGCCCGCGATAGCGCATCATAGCCAAACCACATAAAATCTTTAGAAATTGTATATATTCTATGTGTTATTCTGTTGTGTAAGCTGTATTGCTGTAATGTTTCATCTAAATCCGTTCAGTAGTTTTTGCGTGAAAGAGTTACAAATATACACACATACATACATCCTCACTTTTCGCATTTATAATATTAGTAAGAAGTAAGATAGTAAGACTAAAACATATAAATCAAATAATTATAAATATATAAAGAAATATGCGCCAGACAACACAATTCTTGTAATGGTCTCGAAGTAGGGATTCATATCCCTGTGTTACGAGGTACCAGACCAGAATCAATTCAGAAAAGATCGTTTCCTGAATTGACCCGACCGGGAAGCGAACCCGGGACACTACGGATATTGAGTCGAGAAACCGTGCTACAGCGCACTGCGCCAATCGTGTCTTCAATTAGTATACTTACAATTCTTGTAATTTTATGAACTAACGTTCATCGCTTCCTTCTGATGAACTTTCTGCAGATACGTCATTAATAAACTGCTCCAACATATTTTCAACATGATTGTCGACTTCGTACATTTTTGTTTTGATCTTGGTTATCACATGATTGACTCATAGCGACCATTTTGTCTATCCACTTTAGCCACTCCGTTAGGTAGTCAATGACTCAACTGAATGTACATGTAACTACAGCGTTTGTGTGTAACGGACTTTATGTTGAGTACGTGGACCAATAGCAAACGCAGTCAAAATTTTCGGTACTCGTTAGCTAAAAAAAACAGACTATAGGAGTGTATTGAAATAGAGTTACCTGCTCTGCTGCACATTTGCAAGATGAAGTCGTGGACAGGAGCAATTTTGTCAGGCATTGTGAACAGCGGCGGCATAACTTTGGCATTACGGTCCTGCTGCTTCAAATAGTCAATCAAGTTGGCGAGAATTTGGAAGTAATTACTTTTCTGCTGTGATTCATCCGGCATTTCGAGGCCTATTTCTTGACTTCCAAGTTTCACATCATAAGCATACCCTACTGGGATTTCACCTAAAATAAAATATCATATCATAGTTGTGCTCTGCCAAGCCGCATTTTCAGTTTTATAAGTGTATGCGTATGTAACTAAAATAAATATTTATATTACCTGGATTGATCGTTTCATGATAATGGTCAACAATTCCATCGCGAACACTGAAACGTAGTACTGTACTCTCAGCGATCAAATATTCAGAGTTCGCCTTGCAGTAAAAGTTAACATCCATCAAGTAAAAGTATTCATCCAGTATAGCTGCGGAATAGTTTCAACATTGAAAACTAAACAATATGTATGATTTAGTTTGTTAACAGTTAGCCAAAGCTAGAGCATAATGCAATATTTTTTGCATAAGCTATCTCTCTGACTATGACCTTAGTCCAGGTCCAGTCAACGAAAAGGTATAGAGGACACGCTTGGAACACAATTTTTCACTTTGCAACTTAAGTTTGGACTAGTTAGGAGGTGAACATATCAAAAGTCCCCGCACGTAGCCCATAAGCCGGGGGGGTTTAAAGGTCTTATTTTTCGGATTTTTGCGCATATCTCGGGAAACTATGTTTTCATTTTATTCTGTGACTATGTGTCCTAGCAATATGAGACTTTAGACAGAATGAAAGCTGATTAATTTCTTCGATTTCTTGTATAGTTTTCGAGATATCTGCTCTTGAAAGTCTGTAATTTTGGAAAAATAATTTTTTGCTCTTTTTGAACGGATAACTCTTCAACCATGCACCAATGTCTAATATAATATGAAACTGCCTGAATAGGGTTCCTCAAGTTGACTCCTCTGAGAAAAAGGAGATGAAAACGAAGACGAGGATAAAGGTCCTTCCCGCCCCAAGAGAGCAAAAAATTGACTGAATGGTACAGACCTACTATTGTAATGTTTTATGTTAATTCACTTTTCTATGCCAATAGCATTGTTGTCAACAAACCCTATGTCTTATAAAAAACTGATATTATGCACAAACAGGTCATTTAATTAAGTGTGAGGAACCTGGTCAGCGGGCTTACGAGTATACATATATTCTAAAATGTGTATCTTAGCTATTTAGACATTGGTGCATCGTTGAAAAGTCATCCGGCCAAAAAGATTTTTTTTTCTAAAATGACAGACTTTCTAGAGCAGATATCTTGATAACTGTACAAGATATTAAATAACTTGACAATGTAACATTTAGCAAATTTACTCAGCTTTCATTTTGTAGTCTCATTTTTTTTCAACAAACAAATTCTACTCTACTAACTTGCATTGTAAAACCACAAGTTTAAAAGAGTAACTTCTCAATAAGAATCAACTCCTAAGACAGGGTGGTAGTTGCATTATGTCTGTGTACTGTTTATTTATATATTCATATTATTATAGTATTTATGTGTATTATTTAATATATTTTTTGACTATTTAAAAGTACTGAATAAGTCTATTTAAACAAAGATGTTTGAGTTCATGTCCCTAGGACACATAGTTTCTGAGATATTAGCAAAAACCAAAATATGAGTGGACTTGAGGGGTTACGGGTGGGGCCTTTTGGTATGTTTATCTCCTTACTCGTCTAAACAAAGTTACAAAGTGAAAATTTGTGTTCCAAGCATTTCCTACTATTTTTTTTTCCAAAATTACAAACTTTTCAAAAGCAGATATCTCGAAAACTGTAAAAGATATCAAATAACTTGACTAAATACAACTTTTAGCAAAATTTAAGCTTAAATTTTGCAGCTGACTGAAAAATGTGACTTTCAAACCCCCTATCTTGTAATTGATTGTTCAAAGAAAGATAACAAGTATTTGAAATGAATACCATTATTGAAACTCTTCAATTTCACGATGTTCTTTATGTCTTGCCGCTCTGCTTCCTCTGCATCACGTAATTCTTTTGCTTGTCTATCAATTTCAGACAGCGGCACACCAGTAGTTGTGAACTTTTTATCAGGTACATTTTTCAGTTGTTTTTCTTTTTTGGCCCGGTCCTCAAACTTGGCTCGTACAGGCGGAGGAGCATCCTAAATTGATGAACATAAATGATTAAAGGAAGCAAACTGTGAGAAGGTATTTAACCAGTGTAATTCCATGGCATTATCTACCTACAGACTACAAAGTAAGGTGCATGGTTCTTGTTACGGTAACACAATACCATGAACCGTTTCAATTCTGCGAATTGAAGGATGTTAATATTAGGTCCTAAGAACTCTTTAGCTCTCTCTTTGGGTGTTATAATTAACAGAAAATAAACAAATTCATTTCAAGATTAGCTACCTTCCATATAGGACCAGCAGCCTCTGCTACCTTAGCCATATTATCGTAATTTATGCCTTTTTTATTTTGTTCTTCTCTGAAATCAATCATGAAGAAGTAGAAGGCGTTTCGCGGCGGCTTCTTAGGCATTTTTTCAAATAAATTCCAAGCCAGTAAAGTTTGCCGCACGTTTGCCGGCAACTGCACCGCACAATGCAACGGGAAGAAAATTTTAGACGAATGAATGACAGACACAGACTAACTAGGGAACAAGTTGACAGACAAAATGTCAGCAGTTAATTGACATTGTGATGTGAAACTGTCACTCGCATTCGCAGAACTTGTGGCGTCGACATAACCTGTGGTGACGGCATAATCGACAAAAGGGATGTAACAATCATTGATATTCAATCGATTATGTCATATTTTATGTGTTAGTGACAATGGGTTACCTATTTTACATCCAAATTTGCTACGTCGAATGTCACGACAAGCTCAAACGATACGCCGCCGAATGGTCTTTACACTGAAGTTACGCTACATGTCGCGACAGTAAAAGTATCGATGTCTAATTAATACTTTATTGCATCGCATAGTCACCACACCGAATGTCTTTACTTGCAAGCTCTTATTTTATGTTTTTGTTGCTGAATTTAATCTGAGTTAACAGCCTTCAAGTTTAATACATTATGAATGGGTCACATTGTATAAGCGTGATGTATCTTTATTTTATGGTTATTTAATTATGTTGTAACAAACATACGCATAGTTCATAATATTACTGAATACGTTTATTATTTAGGTCCAAAATAAATGATGTTCAAACAAATTAAATAAACGTCTAAAAATAAATGTTCGAAAATAGAACAAAAATATGTTCAACAACAGAAAGATACATTTCCTATCTTTAATATTTGGTAAGAAACATTGTATTATTTATCAGGAATCACCAAGTAAATAAATAGAATAAAAAAAGTCACATTATCAGCAAAAAAAAAAAATTTACCAATTTGTCCACATTTCAGACAAATACTTAATGATCTTATGAAAATCTGTTTCGAAATACCCATATTTCGAAACAGAGCCAACTGAAGATTATTTTGATATACAACACCTTTACTAATACATAATTCTAGCATTTTTAATGAATTTAAGTTTTTTTCATTTTCATTTTTCATATTATGTCCAGTATTATACGGCAAGCAAGACACCAGTGTATGCTTGTTATCTTGACTTGTCGAAGGCTTTCGATCTTGTGTCCTACGAGATCCTGTGGGATGAAATTGGAAACTGACTTGCCAGGTGAAATAATATTACTCTTTAAGCATTGGTACAGTTCACAAATAAATAATGTGAGATGGGCAGGTTCCTTTTCTGAGGATTATGAGTTGGAGTGCGGAGTGAGGCAAGGGGGGCTGAGCTCTCCTACGCTCTTCAACCTGTACATGAATCGCTTAATCGATGAACTTGGCAGCACTGGTATCGGTTGTCATGTAGACGGAGTGTGTGTGAATAACATTAGCTATGCGGACGACATGGTGCTGCTGAGTCCATCGGTAGGTGCATTGGAGAGATTGCTCTGTCACAGTCCTATTCTGCCACCCAGGGGCTTAGATATATATTAGAAATAAGATGTGAAACAGCTTTTTCAAAAAGACAATTTATTTAACCTAGACCAAAAATAACAATTAAATTAGCAAAATAATTATGATAAAAAATAATATCTAACGTTAACACAATCAACTATCAGCAAGGCACGAAAAATAATATGGGCACCCGATACACCAGAGTAAGGTCCTTATCGTCCGACGGCTAGCAGCAGAAAGAGGGCTAAGCAGGTCTGCAGCCCTTTTTATAAGGTTGCGGGGACACTACCCACACCATATTCTGTCCTTCTCCTACACGGCCTCTCCTGACATCCTGACGACCTCGTCAGGCTTCGCTATCCTCTTCGCTTAGCTCCAACTCAGAAAGATATGGCTTCGAACTGGATTGTGGGACCTGGCTTCCTGATGGCCCAGGCGAGTCCAAAGAAGGCATGTACCGGCACGGGACGGTACAAGTTTCCTTAGAGACCGCAACATCTTGTTCAGGCGATTCCAAGGTGTTCTCGTCCTCATGTTCGCTCACTGTGGGATACATTATAGGCACCGCAATTATTATTACGAAAATACACTGTCAAAAGGTTAGATATTAGTTATTGTTAGCCTTATTAATAACCATAACCAAAGCGTAACACTTGCTTACTAGAAATTTCAAGGATTGCATTACATGGCAAATCCAAAAAAGATTCTAGACCACATGCAAGGCCAAAATACCATAAGATTCATGCGAGAGACATTAAGGTATGGAACTTTTTCATCAACTTATGTCTAGAGAGAGCCACTAGTCATTTTCTCAATTCACTATTCCATGACTAGATCAACCATCACTCAGAAACCAGCGCTATCATGCATAAGAGGATCAAGAGAGGTTGAAACCTCAATCGATCAGACAGAGGGAGGCATCCTCTATGCACTCCAGACCAAGGCGTGTACGTTCAGTACACTTGTCGCGACTCCGCTGCGAATTGTAAATATTGTATATAGCAACATTAAGGACTCTATGGTAAGTTCACGCTATGTTTCCGGCTCCTGCCATAGATTAAAAACGTGAGGCGTAAAGCGGCGGTTTCGTATGTCATTTGTTTGTTCTTGTAAAAGTTTGCTTACCGCTATCTCTAAGTAAAGTGAATATAATTTGTTAATGTCCGTGTAAATGCATGATAAGTGATAGGAGTCACATCATGAGGCGAGACTGGAATGAGAGCTAAGTGTCTTAGGTTTACATTTCTGACTAATATAGTATACGGTATATTGGTGCGTGCAGAATGTTGTGTTGCGTGTATCCCGCACAACATAATGCTATTGATTGAATGCTGCCACTTTCATGATTGCTTGAACTTGCATAAGTTTGGTTGGTTAGTCTCTTAACGGAGACTAATCGTTGGTGAGGTTAGGCTTCTGTCGAAGCCCAGCAGGCCCTTTCCAGGTATGACGATACGCTTGTGGTATTGGCCGCCAACTGGTAGACCCGATCAGTAGTATCTAGCATGTAGTGACATGCTTTCCCCGGGGAACTTGGCGGTGAATAATATTCTAACACCCCAACGCTGTGCATCAACCTTTGCACTTGGTTCAGGACTAATATGGGTTCTGTAATAATGTGATATACTGATCAGTGATTATGAGAATGGCAATGTAAGAATGTATATTAAAGTCGTAATATATCTTATCCGCGATCCACGTAAACTTGAGGCACTTAAGATTCTATTCCGGTGGAATCATATATTATTATATTAACAGGTAGCGATAACTGATGGAAGTAGCAGCTTAATGGGAATATTACTCCGCAGTGCTGGACACAGATAACAACAAAGCGAAGCAGATTACATTTAAGGTACAAGACATATCATAACGAGTCATAATAATCTAGTGTCAAAGTATTTAGTCAATGCATTAGTAGAGAGTTATTTCGGTAGTCTATATGATATATAGACGGTTGCCGACATGGTGGAGATGCTGGGATCCGAGGATTTTTATCGGGAATCTTGATAATAATGCATTGAAAAGAGCAATTTTGTGTTGAAATAAAATTGTTCTTGTGATTGTTATGTATGACTCGTAGCGACATCTGTTGTCCAGTTGCGGAGGTAATTTAATCCCTTCATGTACTTTTACAATTTTTCTGTTTACAATTATGAAAGTAAATACAAGTAAAACATTATTAATATTAAAGCTGCTTACAATAGTTGGTAAGGTGCATACATACATGCGATTTTCTTTAAAAGAAATGAATTTGATAGTACTATGGTCATGGCAATGAGCGAAGCACCCATTGGTGAATCGAGTTCACAGGAAGTGCCGGAAAAAACAAATGGCGACAGTTCGTACTAAATCGCAAACAATTGCCGTATTTTGAGTTGCGCAAATTATAATGTGTGTGACAGAATAAAGAGAGGATAAATTTGGTTATCATTTAAAATAATAGTATTAATTTTAAGACTATTCTGGAAATTTTACGTTAAGTATTAAAATTAAAAGTAAGAATTATGGTTATTTGAAGGTAAAATTTTATAATGGCTGGCTGCATTTCTTGTTTCGAATTGTTTTGGAGCTTATGCGATGCAAGGTTGTTTTTCTTTGCAATTAATGTGATGGGGTAGTGATCACACTGTTCTAAATCGAATGAAAGAAGTGCCTCCATTTCAGGTAAGTGTTATTGAAGTACCTAATAAGTGATTCGTTGACCTTTTGTGGCAAACGTGCAAATTTTCAGACAGCAAAAGTTAATTCAAAGTAACATGCTTGTGCTTGTACAAACAATTGAAAATCGAGTTTTTTCCTTTTTTATTACTCTTCTCTTCGTGGTTAATTACATGAGTAATAAACGGCGTAAGGTTAATTTTCGAGTACTTATTTGAGTAAGAGAATATTCTATTTTATCATGTAAACGACAAATACAGCGGCTTGTAAATTTGTCATTGTTAATGAGAAAACTTTTAAACGAATCTCAATAACAAAAGAAAATCTTGTTTCTTTGTTAGTCGACGCCATATTAGAGACGTCTGTCTCTAATATACCCTTCAGGATACTTAAATTTTCATGCAAAATGAAAGTTCTAGTGAAATTGATCAGCCACGTTTATTCATCCATTTTATGTTATATCACGAAGTATATTTAATTTTATGTACTTAAAAGGCAATAATAAAGTCATAAGAACGCTGACGCTGACACTGAACAACAACGAACAACACGTGAACGTGACTGCCTAAGAATATGTTGCAGTTTGATATCTATAGTGATGCCCATAGTTTATTATTTATTTTAATCGGAAAACTTTAACAGTTTTCTACAAATAATTTTGAATCAGTAAATGATAAAGGGGTTGTTGGTAGATAAATTCAGACCATTTCTTGCAAAATAAATACATAATTGTACTTATAAAATAATTTGGTACAACTGCATTTCACCTGCAGGGACCGGTATTCATTTGCCATCCAATTGATTAGGTGCATTGAAACAAAAGGCATATGAATGTTGTTCCTTTTTAAATGAATACATGTAAATTTTCAATTCATAATAATACATGGAGGTACAATTGAATGTAATTTTTTTTGCATCTGTTTATTTAAATTCAAAATTGAAGCTTTGGTTTGTTCCTTTGATACCTATAGTTATGTTATGGGTGATATATGTAATATTATTATTTGCATGTCAATATGTGGTAAATAAATATTTTCAGAAGTATCAACAATGGAAGAAATTCTATTAAACAGATTGTCCAAATTTGCATCTGAAGTAAAATCTTTATCAGATCAGGCTCTCAATTTATGCAATATTTTACATAATGATGAAAACATTGAAACGGCAAGAATTGTCACATCTAAATTAAAAACAATGTTGTCTCGCTTCACAACTGAACTTTATAATTATTTTAAAATCTGCAATGATCCTAACCCTGATGAAATATCGGACTTGACAACTTACCAGCTGCAAGGTGAAGAAACTCTTGCAGAACTGGAAGCAAGGTTAACCATGAAGACTGAGAGGCCAGCAATGTTACCACAGCAAAGCGACCACACATCATATAGCAAACTACCTGACTTGTGTTTACCTGAGTTTAGCGGTAATTTGCTTGAATGGCATCAATTCTGGGACCAGTTCACATCCAATATGAACCGTAGAAAGCTGAATGACGTTGATAAGCTGCTTTATCTCAAGTCTTCACTCAAAGGAGATGCTGCTAGACTTGTGGACGGTTTCGACACGACAAACAGGAGTTACCAAATTGCTGTTGACACCTTGAAAGCAAGATATGGGAAAGAAAATGAGATAATATATGCACATCACAATGCTCTGAAGAGAGTCAAGCGAGCGGAAAAGATGGAAGACTGTAAGGGAGTCTTAGATGACATTGAGAGACACCTCAGAGTACTTCAAGCTATGGGAGAGAATACAAACTCTAACCAAACGAGATTCCTCATAATGGAAAAGTTTCCCACGGATATTGTTTATGAAACAAAAATGAGATTAGACGCTAACAGGCAAGAATCTGTTGAAGAAATACTGAAACAACTCTCTCGAGTCATATCAGTCAAAGAGGAAGCCAGAATAATTACTCAAGAAAGTAACACAAACGACGCTGCACAGTACACAGTAGAAACACTTCATATCAAAGAAAATACACAAAAGAATAACTGGAAAAGTAATAGTTTCAATAATATAAAACAGAAAGAACATTGGAATAATTTCACACTAAAGCCGAGTAACTGCAATAGCCGCAGACCATTAAAAAGGAAATTTGAACCCAAAAGGAAACAAGAAAATGTGAGAGTTGGGGGAGAAAAGAAATGCAAGCTATCGTGCATCTTCTGTAAAGAGAATCATACAAATGAAGACTGTCAAAAAACAATAAGAGAAAAGAAAGCTAGTTTAGGAAAAAGATGCTTCATATGTTTCAGGGAAGGGCACATGGCACGCAAATGCTTTTGCAAGAAAAATTGCAAGTTCTGTGGACAGTATGGTTGGCACAACAGTGCACTATGTCCCAAAAACTTCAAAATTAAGGAAAGGAAAGAAAAAACTAGTACTAGTGTAAATGAAAATAATTCTACTAGTACTAGTGTAATGCATATGCACACAAACAGAAAGGGTTCTACGATGTTACAGACGGCAGTAGTTAAGGTAAAAGGGCATGGTGGTACTACGCAAATGTGTCGTATTTTGTTAGATTGTGGAAGCCAGCGAAGTTATATCACTCAACAGATGGCGAGAGAGTTGAATCTCCAAACTGAAGAGCAGAACAATCTAGCGATATTCACGTTTGGATCTCAGAGTCCTCAGGAGATACAGAGTCCATTAGTTAAACTAGACCTAATGATACAGAATAAAACAAGTAAAACGCTATTTGTTAACACAGTACCTTCCATATCACAAGGAGTGCCATATCCGGAAAAGGAGTTACTTCATGGGAAGTTTAGCGAGAGGTACCGATTGGCTGACGATGGTTCATTGGCGGACAGAGTCGACATTCTACTCGGAAACGACCACTATTTTACGGTCATGTCAACAAAAAAGATATGTATAGAGGAGGATTTATATTTGGTTCAATCAGAATTCGGTTGGATACTGTCTGGTAAGATACCCAACGAATCGTTTCAACAAATGTCAGTTCTCACATATTTTCAGTCATCCTTTGAAGTCGGACTCAATCAACCTGATCCACCACTGGATAATGGTAATCTGAAACACTTGTGGGATTTAGAGTCCATAGGAATCACCGACTCGCCGAAGATTAATAGAGACGAAGAAGCTATCAAGCATTTCAACGAAACAACGGAGTTCAAAGACAAAAGATATTATGTCAGTTGGCCATGGAATGATCATCCATCAAAATTACCATCTAACTTCGGATTAGCATTCGGACGTCTAGTAAACTTACTCAAAAGGCTAGATACAGATACTCTGATGTCATATGATCAGACGTTGAGGGACCAATTGGAGAAGAGGGTCATAGAAGAAGTTCCTAGCGTAAAAGACAACAGCGAAACTCATTCAATACATTACATACCTCATCACGGAGTTTCTGTTCCAGGAAAACCGTTGCGCATTGTATATGACGCATCAGCTAAAACCAAAGATAATAAGAGTTTAAATGAACACCTTTACCGTGGTCCAATATTATTAGAAGATTTGACTGGATTGATTATTAAATTCAGATGCCATAGCCTTGGATTGACGGCTGATATCGAAAAAGCATTCCTGCAGATAGGTCTTAAGGAACAGGACAGGGATGTTACCAGATTTCTGTGGATCAGAGACATTAAGGAACCAGCCAAAGAAGATAATCTGATTCACTTAAGGTTTACACGAGTACCATTTGGAATAATCTCAAGCCCGTTTATGTTGAATGCTACTGTGAAACATCATTTGGCTAAAGCTGAAAATGAGAGGGTCCAAGAATTGGCAAAAGATATATATGTTGACAATGTTGTTACAGGGTGTAATAGTATCAAAGAAGCCCTAGATATGTATCGGAGTTCAAAGGAGACATTTCAAAAAATCTCGATGAATTTAAGGCAATGGAGTTCAAATTCTAAGGACTTCATGGAGCGAATTCCTGATGCTTGCCCTGACCAAATAGTTAAAATATTGGGTCTGAACTGGAATTTAGAGGATGACACGCTCCACTTGAGAACGAAGATAACTAGAGGTGCTAATACGAAGAGAGGTGTGTTGAAGGTAATCGCCTCAGTATATGATCCTTGTGGCTATGCCGTGCCACATGTTTTATCGGCTAAACTCTTCTTGCAAGATTTGTGGAAAGATAAAGCAAAATGGGATTCACCTCTGTCAAAGGAGTTAGTTGACGAATGGATTGACATATGCAATGAGCTTAACGATGTCAACGAGACATCGGTGGATAGATGTTATATGCCAATTGAAGAGGCAAAAGAATATCAATTACATTGCTTCACTGATGCTTCTCAAAAGGCATACGCGGCTTCTATATTTCTTGTCAACGGAACACAGAAAACCTTTGTTATGGGAAAGTCTCGTCTAGTTCCAATCAAGGACAGTGAGAGTTATACAATACCACGCCTCGAATTACTAGGTGTGTTGATAGGAAGCAGACTAATGAAATATGTGCTCAGATTCCTTTCACATAAAATATCGAAACAAATATTGTGGACTGACAGTCAAATTGTTATTGAATGGTGCAAGACTACCAAACTGTTGCCACCATTTATAGCAAGAAGAATCGAAGAGATAAAGAAAAACCAAACGTTCGAGATCAGATACGTACCGACAGCACTTAATCCAGCGGACGTAGGAACAAGACCGTCTTCGTCAAGAGAGGAAAAGGATAAGTGGCTCGTGGGACCACAATTTCTTGTTGAGAATCCTGATACGTGGCCCTGTAAAATTTATGCAACGGAGACCAGCGCGTTCTCGACGGGGGAGGGTCTCTCGAAATCGGATAATTCACATGATCAATCTTCGGATTCAGAAGTAATAGAGTCAAACCCGGATAGAAACTATCCAAAAGAATACGAATCTGAAACTCAATCTAAAGAAATAGACAATCTAATTCAAGAAGCAACAGAAAGTGATACGAGCGTAAAGTCCAAAGTCCAAGATGTAACAGATATCCATACAGAACCACGCTTAGAAGATAATACATTAAATGAAGTCAAGAAAGTACAGGCAGAACATTTTGAAGAAGAACTGAATGGTAAAGAAACCAGTCTTTATCGTAATTTAGGACTATTCAAAGATATTGATGGAATTCTGCGATGTAAAGGTAGACTTAAATACGCTGAATGGTCGTTCGACAAGAGGTATCCTATAGTTATACCTAAGGACTGTGACTTCACTAATAAGGTTATTACAACCACACATGAAAAGAACTACCATGTTGGTATCAATCATACACTGAGTTTGATTCGCCACACTTACTGGATACCACAAGGCAAACGTCAAGTACAAAAGATATTACAAAAATGTCCACGTTGTGTGAAACATGGTGGTGGACCATTTAAACTACCAACTACACCTGCGCTGCCACACGAGAGAGTAAATTACAGCAAACCATTTACCTTTGCTGGAATTGACTATCTCGGACCTGTATCAGTTAAAACAGAAAAAGGAACAAGCAAAAGATGGATATGCTTATTCACATGTTTGGCAGTGAGAGCCTTACACCTAGAGATTGTTGAAGATCTGTCAGCTGAAGAAGGTTTACTCGCTCTGAGACGAATGATCGCAACAAGAGGAGTACCAACTCTTATAACATCCGACAATGCCTTGCATTTCAAGCTGATATCGGACATAGTTTCCAACGCGTACTGTGTTGAGAATAAAATAAAATGGCGATTCATACCCGAACTTGCACCGTGGTTTGGAGGATTCTATGAAAGGCTCGTAGGACTGGTAAAACATTGCGTGCGAAGAACATTTATAAAACATCTGTTAAATGATAGTCAACTTTCAACAATGATTAAGGAAATAGAAGCAGTTTTAAACACTAGACCATTAACTTCCGTAGACTCAGAGCTGGAACATATTTTAACGCCATCTGATTTCCTTCAGACAGGTAGATGTGTTACGATGGAAACCTCAAATGAAGATGTTATTACACAAAGCACCTCAACAAAAATCAATTTAATAAAAGGATGGAAGAGGGCTCGTATTATTCTAGACGAGTTCAAGGAGATGTTTTGCAACCGTTACTTACCAAGTCTGAGGGAAAGATATGATCTCTCACATAAACAGCCGCGGGTGATTTCACATCTTACACCGCAAGAAGGTCAAATAGTCCAGATAAAGGGAGACAAGAACCGAGAAGGCTGGAAAGTAGGGAAAATAATATCCTTGGTGAAAGGTTCAGATAACCAAGTTAGAGTAGCTCAAGTAAAAGTAGGGAATACGGTATTCACTCGTTCCATAGCGCATTTATATCCTCTAGAAGTAGATGATCAAGAACAGAAGAATCCAATAGCTCAAGATTCTACAAAATGTATGAGAGAGTTGCCTAGCAAAATACCTGAAGTGCCAGAAATAATACCAGATATTATAATGAAAGGATCAGACGAAGCACAAAAAGAAACCATAGCTGAAATTGAAACTGAGAGCGTTGAAGTGAGAGACATGTCAGATATTACTGTAGATGTTAAGGCTAAAAGACAAGAAGAGCCAGAAACAAAGATTGCTGAGAGCACTGATAAAGTGGACGATGATTTGAGAAATGATCTTATCACAATGGACATTGATGAAATAGTAGAACCTGATGAGGAAGATCGGGAAGGACAATCTGAAGAGGTGAAAATCAAACGAGGTGCGGCTGTCCGAGCCCTTGAGAAGATAAGGGAATGGACGCGCAACTTAATGATCACCTTACTCTAATTTTTCTCGGCGGGAGTGTCGCGACTCCGCTGCGAATTGTAAATATTGTATATAGCAACATTAAGGACTCTATGGTAAGTTCACGCTATGTTTCCGGCTCCTGCCATAGATTAAAAACGTGAGGCGTAAAGCGGCGGTTTCGTATGTCATTTGTTTGTTCTTGTAAAAGTTTGCTTACCGCTATCTCTAAGTAAAGTGAATATAATTTGTTAATGTCCGTGTAAATGCATGATAAGTGATAGGAGTCACATCATGAGGCGAGACTGGAATGAGAGCTAAGTGTCTTAGGTTTACATTTCTGACTAATATAGTATACGGTATATTGGTGCGTGCAGAATGTTGTGTTGCGTGTATCCCGCACAACATAATGCTATTGATTGAATGCTGCCACTTTCATGATTGCTTGAACTTGCATAAGTTTGGTTGGTTAGTCTCTTAACGGAGACTAATCGTTGGTGAGGTTAGGCTTCTGTCGAAGCCCAGCAGGCCCTTTCCAGGTATGACGATACGCTTGTGGTATTGGCCGCCAACTGGTAGACCCGATCAGTAGTATCTAGCATGTAGTGACATGCTTTCCCCGGGGAACTTGGCGGTGAATAATATTCTAACACCCCAACGCTGTGCATCAACCTTTGCACTTGGTTCAGGACTAATATGGGTTCTGTAATAATGTGATATACTGATCAGTGATTATGAGAATGGCAATGTAAGAATGTATATTAAAGTCGTAATATATCTTATCCGCGATCCACGTAAACTTGAGGCACTTAAGATTCTATTCCGGTGGAATCATATATTATTATATTAACAGGTAGCGATAACTGATGGAAGTAGCAGCTTAATGGGAATATTACTCCGCAGTGCTGGACACAGATAACAACAAAGCGAAGCAGATTACATTTAAGGTACAAGACATATCATAACGAGTCATAATAATCTAGTGTCAAAGTATTTAGTCAATGCATTAGTAGAGAGTTATTTCGGTAGTCTATATGATATATAGACGGTTGCCGACAACACTCACAAACTGAGGCCAAATATGGCAGATCTTATCACGCCCAAATCACCCTCAAAAAAGGCAGAGCAGGATTCAGGGGCCCACTTGCCCCTCCACGGTACCATAAACTGAGCAGCAGCGTATGTGGTTTTCCCATACGCGCCTGCCACCAAACGGAGCTCATACCGACCATTGGGCAGAACCCGCATAACTCGGTAGGGCCCGCGCATGCCGTGGTCCAGTTTGCCTCGGGACTGAGAATACTTGATGACGTACACCAGCTCATCTTTCTGAAACACACGAGGAGAACACCTGTCCTTGTTAACTTATGAGTCTTGTTGTTCTCGATTTCTCTCCAACCGCTCGGTCGTCCTTTGTCTGAGCAATTCTCTTCGCCCTTCACGATTTTCAACAGCAGGATACAAAGCCACGTCTCGCACAAGGCTCCGGATAGCTGGGGTGGCGCTCTCGTGGCTCACTAAGAGATTTAAAGGTGATGACTGGGTGGTCTTCTGTTTTGTGAGATTCAGGATCAACTGCAGCTGCCACAAATCTGCAGCCCACTCGCTCTTCTTGTGGTTTATCTCAATTCTAAGCATATTGAGTACTTTACGGACGTATCGTTCCACATGCCCGTTGGCGTGATGCATCTCTGGTGTCATATGGTGGAGTTCAATACCAAACACCTGCATCCACGACGTGAAGCCACCTGATTCGAACATGCGTCCTCGATCGGACACTATCATACGGGAGTACCAAATAAAGAGATAACGGTCTCAATGACACGTTTTAATTCCTCAAGATCTTGTCGGGAAATGGGTATAAGTAAACAAAACTTGGTAAAGGCGTCAACCACTATCATCATAAATTTGAAACCTTTGGAAATAGGGAGAGGCCCTAGCAGATCAGTGTGCAATGTTTCGTTCGAACGGAACACTCGGCTTTGGCCAAGAAGTGATGTTCTGAAGGGGTGCTCGAAGGACTCTTTTATGTGAGATGCAGGTCATACAGTGCGTTATATATTTTTTGACAAAAACCCTAAGGCCAGGGAACCAAAAGTGTCTCAATATTAGGTCAACTGTTTTGTCGGTGTTAATATGGCAATGTTCATCATGAAAAATACGAAGAAGGCTCAGTCTGTAGCCCTTCGGTATGAAACAGAGAAGTCTAGGTTCCTCACCTACTTGAATGTACCTATAGTAGAGCATTTCATTATGCTTGACGTAGCGCGATGAATCTAATTTACCCTGATCAAGAGCTAGAATTAAGTTACGGGTCTCTTCATCCCCTAACTGTGCGATCTGCGCCCAATTACGAGGCCTTTCGATATTATTTACTGTTTTACAAGGATTGCGGCTTAGATAGTCCTCGTGTGGCATCATTGCCACCTTTCTATATGAAATTCCGAAATTAAAGTCTTGGAGATAAATCCACCATCTTGCCACACGTGGCAAAAGATCTTTTTTATTCTGAGTTGCCTTAAGGGCATTACAGTCAGTTACTACGGTAAAGGAGATCCCTATTAGGTAATGCCGAAAATGGCGTAAAGCTTTAACAACAGCTAAAGTTTCTAATTCATAGGAGTGGTATTTCCCTTCAGCTCCCTTGGTAACTTGACTGTAATAAGCTATAACCCACTTGTCCCCACTATCATGAACTTGCAGTAAGACTGCGCCATAACCTACACTACTGGCGTCAGTATGGACTTCTGTTCGTAAGTCAGGGTTGAAAATAGCTACAACCGGTTCGCTAGTTAAATCAGCTATTATTTCTTGTCGCACAGACTCATGTTCAGGTTCCCACAAAAAAGGAAGGTCTTTACGTGTAAGACGGGCAATGCACGCAGTACGAGTGGAATAGTTAGCTATATAGTTGCGAAAATACCCCGCCAAACCAAGAAATTGCCGGACCTGTTTTACATTTTGAGGAGCCGGGGAATTTGCAAGGGCCTGAACTTTAGTTTTAGATGGTCTAACTTCACCATTAGTTATTATGCGCCCTAGATATTCAATTTCACTGCACATAAATGAACATTTACGAAGGTTAATGGAGAATCCAGCGGTAGGTAATGTGGCTAATACTTTTGCAAGATCTTTGAGGCGAGAGTCAATGTTATCATGTAAAATCAAGCAGTCATCGAAAAAAATAAAACTTTACCATTAACAAGGAATTCATGTAGCGTTTTACTAATTAGACGTTGAAAAACAATAGGAGCATTTGCTAAGCCGTATGGCATTTTTCAATATTCGTAATGCCCCTCGGGCTTCACAAAACCAGTAAGAGGTATTGACTCATCATCTAGTTTGATTTGGTGGAAGCCTGTGGCAATATTTAGTCGTAAAATACTGACTTTTACCTAGGCGATCAATGTGATCATCGATGAGAGGCAATGGATACCTGTCTTTTACTGTGACCTTATTTAACGCCCGAAAATCTACACACATACGGTCGGAACCGTCCTTTTCCTTCACTAAGAGAACTGGACTCGAATAGGGAGACTCATATACTCGCACAAAACTCTTCGACATAAGGTCGTTAACGATATCCCGAACCCTTATCTTCTCGTCATGGGACATCCTGTAAGGGCGGTAGTAAATAGGAGTACTGTCGTTGAGCCGAATGTGCATGTTGCCAGTGGTCACTGTGGACGTAGCTGTACCCGAAATCATAAATGGCACGTATTTTCTTAAAATAGTTTCTAGTTGCAACAAATAATTACCGGTTAAATTTGTATTTATAGCTGATTTCACATTCGACTCCACAGCAGAAACTACCTTAGGTTCCGAACTACGTACAATACGTTGTAATTTTTTTGTGCGAACTGATTCCGTCTCTGTTCAAAACGTCCGTTCCGATAATGACAGGAGCGTTCATACACTCGCTAGGTACCACCAACAAGTCAACTTCTAACGATAACCCATCTAATTCAATGGTTAGAGTAACATAGGAATCAATCGAAAACAAAATACCCCCCGGAATCATGTAAACCACATTTCAACAAACTAAATCTTTTAACTTTTCCGTGTATTTATTATCTTCCAAAAATTGTAATGTATTAATGTGGCCCGTACTACAGATGCATACAAATATATAATAAACTACCAAAACATTTAAGAAAAGAAAAAAATGACGATAAACTCAAAAATATACTGAAACAATTTCTTATAAAAAAGTGTTATTACACAGTCCAAGAATACATGGGTGAAATAAAGTAATTAACGATAATATCCTTTAAGTTCAATCCTCATATATTGCTCATTTGAATGTATTCTATTGTTATGATGTTTAGATTGTAAGTAATAGCCACACCCTAACAGGGTATGTATTCAGTCCATCTCATTTATGTAAGATCTTTATGCTGTGAAAGTGATCCTGCACTTGTGCTGTAGTAAATAAATAAATAAATAAGATTGCATGCTGTTAAATAACCCGACTCGCTGGCACCGGGGGCCCATTATTCTTTATTGTATTTCTTTTTCTTTTTCTTTTCTCACTGTACACATACTAACACTAACCATAAGTCAAATATGTAACTAACCAATAAGGATCTTTGATGTCCGGAATAAATAATTAATTATTCTTATTAATACATCATCATCCATGATAGGCGGCAGCCAGTTTTCACCAAACATATTCTGCCACAGTCATTTAAAAATTCTTTGATTTATTTTAAACTATTTCGAAGAGATAGATTCAAATAATCGAGAATTTATGGGCAGTGAATCAGTTCGATTAAATCGATTTAGATCGGGCATCCCTAAGTGAAAAAAAGTGCTTTCTTATTATTTTCCTCTCCGTATAAACTATTTTTCCTTAACCAAAATAGAAGAAAAAAAAATGGCCATTTGGTCGAGCCAGCACCTTTGACCATTTTTTTTATAGTGTTTAAAGTTAAATGTTCATAATCGGAAGATTATGCCAAATCTTCAGATGACAAAATCGACTTGACGGCACAATAAACAGCACTATTATTTAAAATGACATTTCATTTCATTTTCGTATCGTATTGGTTTGGTTTGGTTTGGTTGGTTTGTTGGACGGGATCTGGATTTTGCTCGAATGTGGTTGTTCAGGATTTGTCTTGATTTGTAAATCAATTTTCGTGTATAAAAAAGTTAGACTGAATAGAAAGAAATAGCTGAAGTTACTGAAAAACAAGTGAATGTTAAAAACAATCTGGCTCAGTTCGTTTTCCATGTGTAGGTAACAAAGGTACGTGTTACTATTTTATTTGGCCTTTCGCAGATACTGGCCGGGTGCTAGACGCTGGTATGTGTATTGCTTAGAATAATTTATTCTAAGGTTTATTGCTTTTTCAATTCATAAACGTCCTTCAGATTTTTTAATCCCGTTTTTGATCATGTTTTATTTGAATTGGTTCTTTAACGTAATTCAGCGTCGTGCATTTTTATGTTTAAGTGCTCTGGCATGTAATAAACTTCTGTTCTAAACTATCAATATCCGGCACGAAACGTTGAGCTAGCTTCCTAGCATCGTTAAGGCTGAACCAGGGCACCATTCAATTGATTTAATTTAACAATATCCGATGTTGTATTTTCTGTTACTTATTTTACTGCATTTAGTGCCAAATAAACTTATTTTATTCTTTATTCTTAAACTTATTTTATTCTAGATGTGCAGCTTCAGGTTCGTGAATGTTAACAATTACTTTAGTGTGCTCATGTCTAGTAACTGTTCTATCAGAATTTATACAGCATTTAAGATTTTTACGTTTTACATTATTATCTATTTAAGTATGTATCTAGAGATATTTAAGTATCTTTAACAGTCTCTGTTGCCCTTAACACAAGCTCAGCTTAGTTTGGGGTCAGATTATCTTGGTGTAATTTGTCCCAGATACATATTTGGGTGTTTCTACGTTAAGAGGTCTTTGGTTGTATGAGTTTGCAGCATAACAAAAAAATGTTAATTATAATTTACAAATAGTATATTTAAATTTGTGCAGGTACTTGTGAATTACTTTTAAAACGGCCAGTTATTTAATTGTTATTTTCTTGTTTTAGAAGATACCAGGGGAGATATCTTGTACAGGGGAGGGACATGGTTACAGGGTAGGGTACAATTTGAACAAGGGAGAGACTACATGTACGGTTTTGTGAATGAAATATTCTGTATTTTCAATTAATCAACTTGAAATAAACTTTGTTGTACTAATAACACTCTTACGAGAAGTATATCATATTCAGCGTTCTTATCATAGCATCATCCTTGTGGTCTATCCCGGTTGTCAACCCACACTGGAGTGTGAGGTCCCAGGGTTTGCCTTTCTTACATTCTTGGCCCACTTTGTGCGGTCTTGTGCATCCTCAGTGGTGAGTCTGTCAGCCCGCATGTCAGCCTTTACGACGTCGAGCCAGCGCTTCTTGGGTCGACCTCTACTACTGGTATCTGGCGGAGGCGGCATGGCCAAACATTTGTAACCCACCTAGTTTGCCGATCTTCGTGAGACATGACCATACAAACGGAGGCGGCACTCCTGCAGCTTGTCTGTGATGTCACGAACAGGGAGGCTAAAGCGGATGTGGGTGTTCCGCGCGCAGTCGCTGTAGTAAAGGCCATGTTTCACTAGCATATAGAACAGGGGTTCCCAACCTTTTTTTGTCTACTGCCCACTTTAAGAATAAATTATTTTTTAACGCCCCCCTTTTTAAACATACTTAAAAACCGCTAAGTACTTATAACTGATTATTGAAACGCAAATTTATAGTATTCGGACAGAGTATCTTTTATTGAAAATAAAACAAACATAATCAATTCTTATATAAAAACTAATGTGAAGGTTGAATCTGATGCTGTTCAATAAGTTTGTTGATATCAGGTTCCAATTTACTCAAGAACAGCCGCAAGTCGCTACGTTCGGTAACACGCAAACGATTTCTCTTTTTAGTAAGCAGCCGTTGCCACAGCACTAAATCCACGTTCACACAAATATGACGATGGGAATGCTATCAAAAATCGTTGAACAATTGACCACAATCCAGGGTACAATTGCGGGATCGGTTTTTGTAGCCAAAATTCTTGATATCCATTTTTGAACTTGATTTTTATTTCTTCGTTTGTTGTCAATTCTATAAGTTCTTCCAGCTGAGGTGACATTGCTGTGTTGACATTTGAAAACGGATCCAACACCCAGTCTGGTATTTCCAAGTTTAAAATGTCCTGGTATCGTTCGGTGAAGTCAATGTGGAGCTTTTCCAAATGTTGGCAGTAGGCAATTACAAGTCGTCGTTACTGCAGTATACTGATAAATTCGGAAAATTGTGAAACTCACGTCTGCCCATATTCTTTTTGTGCAGAAGCAGTTTGGCTGCGAAAGCAGCAACGACATTTTTTGTTTTAATTAAATTTAGTTCATCGCCTTGCAGTTGGAGGTTCATGTCGTTGAACATTTTATACAGGTCTGTCATGTAAGCTATATCATTCTTTGATGTTATGAGCTTGTTGCGCAGTTCTGTATCTTTAGTTTCCAAGAACTCTATCATAAAGGTTGTAAAATCGAATCAGACAATTGCCTCTTGACAGCCAACGAACTTCAGTATGAAGCAACAAACGGTTGAAATCTTCGTCATTAGTAACACAAAGCTGATGAAATAATCTATCATTCAAAGAGCTGCTACGGATTTTATTGACTGCTTTGATGACATATTGCAGTGATTGAAATAGTCAATGTTGTCTATGAATAACGCAATGTATAGCAAGGACATCTGGAATTTTATTCTTTAAGTATGCTATGAAGCCTTTATGGCGCCCTGTCATAGCCGGAGCGCCATCCGTAGCAACTGATATAATATTTTTCAAAGGAATTTCTTTCTCTTCACAAAACTTTTCCAATGTATTGAATATGGTTTCGCCTTTTGTATCTGTCTCCAAATTTCTGGCAAACAATAGTTCTTCACGTATTTTCTCATCTTTAATAAACCTCACGTAAGATAGCAACAACGCTTCATTAGTTGGTAAAGTGGACTCATCGAGCTGAATTGAGAATTGACTAGTCCTCAGATGATTGCACAATGATTCTTCAATGTTTTCAGCCATTTCATCAATTCGTCTTTGCACAGAATTATTACTCAAAGGAATTTTTCGGATAATATCTGCGGCCGGTTTATGAAGCACAGTAGTTATTACTTCCTTTATTGCTGGCAAAATTAACTCTTCTCCGATGTGTGGTTTGCCTTTTTGAGCAATTAACAAAGGGATATTGTACGAAGCTCGAAGTACGTCGTCATCTTGCTTAGCAGCCGCCGAAAATAGTTTTGATACACTTGGCTGAGTATTATGCTTCTTCTCTAGGTCTTGAAAATATGCTACATTCTTTTCTGTCTTATCTGGATGCATTTTATTCAAATGATCTTGCAGTCTTGAAGGCTTCATTGCTTTGTTCGAAAATGTTTTTAGACATAGAAGACACAAAGGCGACGACGGGTTTGTGGGATTTTCAATAAATCCGAATTTAATATATTCCGCAGAGTATTGCCGTCTCTTCTTTTTTACTTCCGACATTGTTTTGTTTTAAGAAATACGTAAGTGTTGAAATCAAGTACTGCTTATCTATTATGCGCGAAACCGCAAATGAAATTAAAATAAATGTACGTCGCTTATATAGGATTGCATAAGCAGCACGCACCAACAGGAATACGTGCATAAACTCGTTTATCTCATTCGACGCCCAATCGTACTCGACAAGCAAGAACAAGTATTATAGAACCAGCCGATTGGTATAGGAATGTACAATTCGGATTATTTAACAAAAACTTGTTAAAACATGATTGCCTGCGGTCTTTTATATCGAACCGAGTTTGAGCTATATCTTAAGTAATATTAGTTGATGTTAACAAGATGTAGTCGAGAGTCGAGAGCTCAGTCGGTGTCTAAGAGTCTTCCTAGCTAGGTAGATGAAATTATAAATCGACCCCAAAGCCCTACACAATGCCCCCTTTTTTTTCTGGGTCTCTTACCGCCCCCCTTTAGGCCTGCAGCGCCCACAAGGGGGCGTTATCGCCCACGTTGGGAAAGACTGAAGCGGAGTTGTCTTCAGTGTTCACTAGCCTGTATCGCCTCTCCGACAATTTGGGTCTTGTGCCGCTGTCTTGGAGGGAAGGAACGTTCAACCAGTTCCCAAAAAAGGCTACCGGTCTGACTCTGCCAATTACCGTCCAATAGCCGTAACCCGCGGGGGTCGCGCGGGTGCTGGGGCAGGGGCGCAGTGTGGTCGCGTGTCGGTGCAGCGAGTTCGTGTGCGGGAGCTCGAGCTGCAGCCGACGGCGGCGCGGCGGTTAGCGCGGGCGCGTATAGAAGGACGGCCTTAATGATGGTTTTATAGACCTGCCCCTCCAGCTTGATCCGCAAATGGCGTGATGTTACTGTTGTCATAAATGACACTAGTCACATGACGCCATTTGCCCCAAGCCGCGTAATTTCGGGCTCTGACGTCGCTGTCGATGTCTCCGGACGCGCTTAGCACTGATCCTAGGTATTTGACACGGTCCGTGCGCTTTGACGTGGTCGACGTCAACGCCTATGCGGACGGACTGAGGATTTGTGGTGTCGACGTTCTCAAGTGACTTCTTCCACTTATTTACCCGATGTATCAGCCGTCCCCTGTCCTAATCTGCCAGCGCAATATCATCAGCATACATGAGCAACCAGGGTTGCTCGTGGTGGTCTCGGATGCTGTTGGACAGAACGTATTACGCTGAACAGAAACGGGCTAAGCACGGAGCCTTGGTGTACTCCAACGGTGATAGGGAAGGGAAGCGTGTCACCAACCGCAGTCCTAACTATGGAACTGGAGTCGTGGTACATGTCTCGAGTAGTGCCAACATAGACCTCGGGGACGGCCCTGGACCGCAGGGCCCAACCGATCATCTCATGAGGGACACAGTCGAAGGCCTTCTGCATGTCTAAGAAAAGGAGATGCAGAGGTGTATTCTTCAGTGTGTATCCCCCCATGAGCGTTCGAATCCGAAAGTCCACAATGCGCTCGAGGTTCTTCATGGTGTGGACATCACCTTTATGCCGCGATAGTTGCTGCACTCTTGCTCCGAGCCCTTGCCTTTGAAGACCGGCGTGATAATACTCAGTCTCCATTGGTCAGGTATCTTCCCGGTCAAAAGAATGCGGTTAAAAAGGGTGGGTAAGTAAATAAGTATACTATCTCATTACGGTGCTGGTTGTGGAAGCCGTCTACATATTTCTTAGCTCACAAATTGTACCTCCCCTGTACCCTTTGTATCTACCCTGGCATCTTTCGTGGCAGGGTAAATATGGCAGGGGAGAGACTTTTTCAAGTTAAGGTGGAATTTACAAAATAAATCAAATAATTAAGTTTACCAGTGGAGATACAACTTTCACTGTTTTCATCTGCACAATACTTACTAGCTTCATGGTCAAAATGGCAGCAAAAACCAAACCGCACGGTTCGCTCGCGTGATGTTTACTGGTAAGTGGTACTGGTTCCCGTAGTACAGTCCGCGAATGAATTTTCAACTTTGAAATTAAATAATAAAATTTGTATTTATTACATTATAAAATACAGCAATGCGGATTTATTTTTTAAAAATAATAGACGTTAAATGTTTACCACGGAGACGAACACAGTCATTTAAATGAAACACCATGTTTCTGAACACTTTTTTGCATGTCTTGAGAAATTCTTGACACTTCGTTGCGGATATTTCTCTTCAGTTGCAATAAATTTCTGGGTTTGTTGACCTAAACTTTTGATTTGAGGAATCCCCTCGAAAAGACCTCGAAAACCTGGGGGGCCAGGGGATGTCACCAAACCGACTAATGACTTTTTCTGGGAAAATACGCCTCACAATGTTCACTGACATACGGGAAGTGTGTGGTGTAGCACCATCTTGCTGAAACCACGTTGATTCGTTTACCCACTCATTGTGCTCTTTACTGTGGTTCAAATAAAATTTCCAGCATAGATGAATAAGTTAAAGAGGCGAATAAGTTAAGGAGGATGAATAAGCATAGAGGAATTTACTGTTATTGTTTGGCGATTCTCGTTCTCAAAAAAATTAGGTCCAATAATGCCCTTTGCACTTATTCCACACCAAACAGTAATTTTTCCGGAGTGCAATGGCTTTTTATGCAGCTCCTCTGGATTTTCTTGAGCCCAATAACGACAATTTTGTTTAGTTACTGATCCATCTAATAAAAAATGTGCTTCATCAGAAAATGTTATGTTCTCATAAGCTCCTGGACGAGGAAATCTCTCGAGCATGGTTCTGTTCTGGCGTACGATAACCTCAATCTGTAGTCACTTGGTTTAATTTTTTAAGTAATCTGAATTTTGTACGGATGAAACTCCAAATGTTTTTGATGATTTTGTGTACAGTCGTTATAACGTGTAAAGACGAGGATTTGCAATCACATCACGCCGAACTGCTTGAATTGTTTCATAATTTCTTACTGTTCGCGTTGCGCCTGGCCCATGCCTTATTACTGGCCCTTGTTCACGAAAACTTCAAATTCAAATTCATTGATGAATGATGAATTGTCTTGCAAACGCCCTACGCGCCACAATAGAGAATCGTTTTTTTTCAAATGCTTCTGCAGCAAACGCGCAATGCTCCGCCGACCAACGATCCATGGCTACTAAAATCCGCACGACGCTCGCGTTGAACGACTACACCTCCCCGCACCTCAGACGCCGCGCACGTCCTTAATTCAATTTTAAAGCTGAAAATTCTTTCGCGGGCACCCTTCATTATAAATTATCTTTGCTGGTAACTTCACGTGAGTCACTAGAGCGTGATCAGGTTTGAGTTACCAGCTACAAATAATTTTTACGAATAATTAAGAAATAAAAAAACCAGGGGAGGAGACTTCAAATGCACGGAACAAGATTCCTTGATTTTTTTTCATGAAAAAAGTAAGGTATTCGAATTCTTAAACAATGGATTAACATTAATTATTTATTCTAGTGCACATATTAATAATAATAGGTTGGGGAAAAAGTTTCTTCGCAATTTTTTAAGAATATTCAAAACATTTTTATATTTTATTTACATTTAACATTTTGATCGATTACTTTTTGCCATCTTGTAGGTAGGGACATCCCTTTGCAATAGGAATTTTGAGGCTTCTGATCAAAATATCGCGATAAATGGTTTTGGCAGTTCTCTCGTGATGTTAACCTGACACTGCCTAAATAATTCTTAAGACACCGAAACAGGTGGAAATCTGAAGGTGCAAGGTCAGGACTATACGGCGGATGCATTAACACCTCCCAGCCAAACTTTCTTAATTTTTGCTGAGTGGCTAAAGATGTCTGAGGTCTAGCGTTATTATGATGAAAAACTACACCCTTTCTTCTGTTGATTAGTTCCGGCCGCTTTCTCTCAACTTCTTGCTCATCTCATCAGTTGTTCGCAGTAGAGTTCAGAATTGATGTCCTGCCTGGTGGTAACAGCTCATAATTATTAATGCCCTTCCAATCCCACTACACACACAGCATCACCTTGTTGCGAGTTAACCCGGGTTTCGCCAGGGTAAGGGTTGGGATTAAAGCGAATGGCTATTTTAAATCCTGCTTACCCGTCTGGACAATGGGCATAAATTAATGTACGTGTTATTAAAAATAACTTTGCACAACAATAATTTGACATAATGGAAAAATGTTTTTCATCTGGGGGAATTTAAAATCAGCTATCTGGAAACACCATTAATACCATGCAGTAAAATCACCTAAAAATCTCACGTATCATACAGATCGCGTCATTTGATTGGTTGATGGATAGATTATCAACCAATCACATGAAAGGAAGTTTATAATAGTATATATACGGTCATCAAATTGACGACCGTATATAAATAGGTAATAGGAATAGGTTTCAATTGTGAGATGTCAATTTGATTACCGTCAAGACTCCATTGAGAACCATAAAGCTACAGTTACACATGCTCATTTGTAGCATGCTTATTAGCACGCTAATAAGCATGCTACAAACGAGCACGCTCATCTACTGACACACTTGCTTTTTATTAGCATGCCTTTTTTAAGCCTGCTACTAAATGACCGTGCTCAAAGCAAAGGATTGAACACACATGCTTTTTAAGCACGGGTTCGATTTGAAATAGTGTTGTTGCGATAGCGATAGTTGACCTTGGAAATTAGTCGTACTATCGATAGTCCTATCGAAACTATCGACCTGTGATGATACTATCGATAGTATCGATAATAAGAATAAAGCGATGCTATTGACCTTTTTCGATACTATCGATAGAATCGCGCTATTAAAGTCAATGCTATCGATACTATTTATAGCTATCGACACCTATCGATACTATAGATAGTTTTTCTTTAGTAACTATCGAGGTATTTTCGATACTATCGACTGGAAATAAAACGAAACCTTGTATGAGCTTGCAATATTAGCATAAAATGTTCGGGTTTTGATGGGCCAAAACTATCGATAGTATCGATACAATCCACACGCATCCTATCGATAGTTTTGATACTATCGCATTTATAGCATACAGCCTAAATTAAAAAGAAACAGCCTATGTCACTAGGCCATATTACCATTTCATATAGTCAGTCAAGTTGATTTCCTAAGCGTAGCGAGCGATCTCTTACATTTTCAGCCAGTCAGCATAGAGGATGCATTTTTATTGACAGGTAACCGTCAATAAAAATGCGTGCTCTAGGCACGAAATTGCTCGCTACCCTCAGTTTAGGATTTTTTTGAAACTTGACCGGCTATAAGAGATTGTATAGCTGATGGCCCCTGATAGTATAGCTTGCTAATGGTGAAAGAATTTTCAAAATCGATCCAGTACATTCGGAGCCCATTTAATACAAACAAACAAATCATTCCTCTTCATAATATATTTTGTATAGATAAACCACAACCTCGCTATATAATTAAACCGAGACTGACATCTCTATACCAGTTCTCAATGGATACTAGCCTAGTAGCATGCTCATTAAGCAAACCTGTTCACACGTGCTAAAAGCACGCCCCCTTCCACCCGCGCCGCAGGTAGCATGCTCATAAATCGCACGGCTGTCGATTTTTGAGCATACTCGAATGTAGCATGCTCATAACTAGCAAGGCTTCGACACACGTGCTACTAAGTAGCACTTGCTCATTAGTAGCATGCTTTCGTGCTAGTAATGAGCATGTGTAACTGTAGCTTAATGAAGTTTTTGCCTACGTTGGCTTTCTGAGGTCATTCATTTGACCCCACAAAGGCAACGTATTTAATGTTAAATATTTAAAGGGTATAAAATACAAATACTTACTTCGAAATGGTTTTCGACTTAGGACATGTTTGATTTTTTACCATACCCATTAATGAAGCATGAGAGTTATCTTAGGTGCTGACGGTCTAATGATAAAGTTGTAGTAGTGCTGATAATTTAAAAAAAGAAGTTCCAAATGTATCAATAAAGCAATTTCATTAATGCCTGGAATTTCGAGATGCCCACATGAGCGTATAGTGAATAAATTCGAAGTGTTATCTCAGGTGGCGATGAATAGTGCGAGATGGGTGTTCAAGTTAGGGTTAGGGTGTGTTTAATATCGCCTTCATTTCATCACGCACGCGGGATTGACCCGCATGCGTGACACCTGCATGTCTCATCTTCATAAAAGTATTTATTATAATACGCGTCTCGCGTGCGCATCCACGCTTATAGATAAATAGTTGTGTACAAAATACACTTGCGGACGTCACGGATACGAGTGGATAAAATCCACACGATATTAAAAACACCCTGAGACCGTGACTCTCCAGTATATTATTTTATTGAGTCTAGACTTATCGAGCGCTTTGTTGCAGACTCTCATCGAAGCTATGAGCTTGACACCGCGATGACGCCGCGACGATGACGAAGCACTACTTGAATGGTCATATGACGTTCAATGCCTACTTTATGATGTACCTGGCGAGATGGAAGCGCGCCGCGGTAGTGCTTCTTGTCATTTGGATCGGTGTCACATATTTAGTGATATCACCGCTCAGGTAAAAAGACTTCCGTTATCTAAAAGAATGCTGACCAGTACGTGCGCAGTGAGCGAAAATAGGGCCAAATTGGTGGTATTAAACCCCCCTTCAGACTGTGCCCGTGAGCAGAACCATCCGGTTCACTATCGCCTAGCGTTTTTTTATGTGGCGAATCGTTAAAGATGGATGCACGCAGCCGCACGCATGACATGCGCAAAATACGCGTCGAACGGCTGCAGACGCGTCACTCTCTGCATGACGGGAATAGTTGACCTAGCATAGAATCCTCTTGGATTATATGATATACATTAATGTAGATTGTAGAGTAACCTTGAATTACGGCAGGTTGAATTACATCAGTAGTTTCCACTGTTACATTGCATCTGAGCAACTGAGCAAACAATTTTATTGGCAGTAAGTAGTAATAGTAGTAGAAGTACTGGGTATTGAAGAAATTTTATATTTTTCAAGTATTATTTTTTGCTTTTTCCAAATAGTTTGATCTACCATGATTGGAGTCCATTCGTGACTTCGATTATCACCCATTCATGTGTTCAACATTTAATTATTATTTGTCTGTAATATTTTCAATAAGTTTGTATTCAACATCCTTTATTTATGTATATCAGCCTGCCATCTGACCGTATTTCAAGGTCGTATCTGATTATGCCCTAGACTTTAAAATATCTCTTATTTTAGGTGCAGTGGGAGTTCAGATGAGGTTTTAGAGTTTCAAGACAGATTGAGAAGAGTCTCATCTCAGCTAGAAACGCTTAGGCACCAACATAGTAATCTTATTTCACAAATCAGGAAGTCTTCAGGGTGAGTTCACTTTATGCATATGTGTTATTGCCTAGGACCAAGGTAAATTTGTATAGTTCACCTATCTTAAGTTGTATGTAAGTTGAAGGAGATTGATAATTTAGTCAATTTGTAAAGCCTAATTTTGTAGTCATATCTGCCATTAGTTTTGTGATCAGGCAGTCTGGATTTTTTTGGAATTTATTTATTTATAAGGTATACCAACAGTATACATATACATTTGTTTAAAAATTAAAAATAAGTAATTCTTATATGCATACCCATAAGATAATTCTATTAAGTATCATCTTTGCTGTACAAACCACGTTTAATCCCCACACCCGTTTTAATTTATAACACAGTAGGTATACAGGAGGTACCTATCCCTCAAACTTGAATTTTGTCAAACGATTCTGACAACAAAACCATCGCTGCAACGAAGAAGTATAGCTATATACCTACGAAGTTCTATACGTTAGATATTGAATTTTGCTCTGTATACTGTGTGCTACTGAGACATGAAAAAATTCTTCAGTCTGAACTCATAAAATGATCAGTTTATTTGTTTCGTAAAACAGGTTAATGTTGCCCCCATAAAAAGTTCAGCCTGCGCCTCCGATAGCACAGGGTAGACGTGGCATGATATCATTTTATCAGTTACTGCCGTATTAGAAGGAAAATGGATTGGGTTTACGCCTTTATTAGCGTAACTAAATTATTGATGTTGATAGTAACTCTACTAAGAATTGACATTGACACCTGTCTTAACTGGGAATCCCACATACATCGATTAACTAAATCAATTTCCTCACTCATATACGCATTATTTAAATTTAAAAAATCCACGGGCTTCCAAACGACTTCAACTGCTTATTATGCATGTATACATTCTAGGTTCAGCTACGGCATAATACTTTGGGGAAACAGCCCTATTATTCAAGATGTTTTTATACTGCAAAAGAAATGTATAAGAATTCTCTCAAATATACTTCAAACTGAATCTTGTAAGCCATATTTCATTAAATTCAAAATATTAACAATAACGTCACTATATATAACTGAAATTTGTAAATTTGTAAAGAAAAATATGTACCTTTATTCACCAAAAATTACAATTAAAAGAAACAACAGAGATTTAATTAAGTTACATATTCCATTCACTACCTTAAGTTTGTACAAAACAGGCCCACATTTAATGGCAACTAAAGTATATAACAGCGTTCCAAATAGTATTAAGTGTCTTGAAAATATTCATGTATTTGAAAGTGAATAAGGCTTACTACACTTTAGCAGAATTTTTTAGTGATGAGATTAGATTTTAAGTTGCAGTGCCCTTACGGGGTGTCACACTGATCACAATTTTTTTGTTACAACTTTTCTGTACTGTGACTAGCAATGAATAAATGAATATGAACGCGTAACTATTTCGTCATTGGTTACTGGCATTACATGTGCTCAATGGTATTCGCGTATCTATGTGAATGTTCGCTATAATTGTTTGCGTCAAGGTGCTCATCACTTGTAGCATTAGCCAGTAAAGTTACAGAGTCGAGCATTACATCAGTTAGGGAGGAGAACCGAGCATTACAGTACGCAAACTGTAATGTTACAGATTCGAGCATAACGTTGGTGAGGGAAGAGCACCGAACATTATGTGCGCAACTTGATGATACAAGGTGTAATATTTTGATACAACACAACATCAATGCATCACTTGTAATCGAGCATGTGACGAACGCGCAATACGTCCGTAATCGAATGTTACATTACAGGCTAAGGCTAGGGGTTCTTCATGTCAGGTAGGCATTACTGTAGTGTAATGGTCAAAATTGAATCTAAAACGTTGCATTGCAGGCGAATGCTCCAAGTGCGGGAGCACCTTAATAGTTACTGATGGAAGGTTACTAACAGGAATTGGGTTTTCAAGTCTTCATTCCTGTTGGTCAGTTTTTACGAGGCAGCAGCTTACAGATTAATAAATTGCTGCTCAAATTTTCGATTAACGCACAGAAAAAGAAATTAGGTAAATAACCGGAACATCCCGTGTAGCTCTGGCTTCTGGCAACGCTGATTATAGTGTTTGTTTATAGTGTGCTGTTCAGCACAGTCGTTAAGAAATTCGGTGCGGACGCAAAAGATCATCGGTTCGTTTACCGTACCATCATAAATGTCTGAAGTATTATTATGTTATATTGGTTGATCAATTATTCTGTAACCAAAATGATATGTCAAATTCAGTAGGTGATGCAGGTACTACGTGAAATACTTGTTTTTTATTAACTTTTTCATACATAGTCCGTCATTCGTATTTTTTGTATGGAAACCTCAAAATTTAAATTTATGTGAAAATTCTTATATCATATATTTTCTTAGTTTCTACATTCCTGGCTCAGTTATTATATCAATAATCAGCCGGTATTCGTATTGCCTTTACGTGTGCGCAGTACCTTCGTTGATTATTTATTATAACTTAGACTAAATTATAGAAATAGAAAATATTTATTAAATTTTTGGACATCGAGTAACATTTTGAGGAAAAAAAACACGTAGGTTGGTGGTATAAAACAACAGAACAAAACAACAACAAGACAAAGCAATACCATCAGACAGCGACGTCCCGATGCCCAAAAAATAAAAGGACCTCACTCAGCATTCAGCCTGGGCTTTGAGGGCCCAGCGCCTGGGCCTAGGGGGCCCAGGGGGGGGCCTGGGGATTTTCAGTGGGCCCCAATTTCGTTTGCTTTCATCGTGACTTGCTTCCTTTTAGTAAATTAAAATACCATTGATGCGATCGAAGTTAAATGCAATTATTTTTTATACATAACATACATACCATCACGACTATATCCCAAACAGGGTAGTCAGATGCAAGTGACTGTTGCCGTCATGGTGGACGGAACACTCAAAAGCCCACTGGTTCTGGCCAGAAAAGAACTTGGGACTGTGCTAAACCACTAGGCCACTACGCTCTCATAATGTATCATATTGAATTAAATTTTTAACGCAGAACATAAGGTTTATTTCATCCTGGCAAATGACTCTTACCTGCGTGTTGCTAAGGATTTATGATCTAATGAGCCCATAGATGGCAGGTCTCGTGTACGAGCGTTGCATCAGTATTTCAATAATGGTTTTATTTCAGGTTCAGTGGTAACCTGAAAGACCTAGATCCTGGGTCTCTATTCCTCGACACGGGACATGGACCCACGGAGGACTACGAGAATCTCAGAAGAAGAATATACTCCAACACAAAAGAGCTGTGGTATTACATTAATCATGAGCTCAGTAAAGTCATGTACGACGAGAATAAGGCGGAGAAAATACAAGCTATTTTGGAACAAGTAGCCGAAAGAAAAAGGTTGGTTTTCGTTTAAAGTATTGGCTGAAATTAACAATTTCACGCGGCGAAATATTCCTTGATAATGTTTATGACAATGTGCATGATGGTGATTGTGAACTGTTTGGTTGTTGATAGAATTTCTTGCAGAAACAATTAAAGACTAGTGTATTTTGGCATTTGAAAGAGATGTTATGAAAGCGGTCAGTCAGTTTTAATGCCCGATGTTTTGGTCTACTTTTAAAAGCTTTAATAGCATGAATGAGTTAGATGAATGATGAATGAGTAGATGAATGATGAATGAGTAGATGAATGATTTGATATGGATTGACCAATAATTTACATTCCTCTGGCAAATGCACAAGCCGTGCAAGCCATATCAAGAGGAAAAAAAAAAATTACATTCCTTAGAAATAATTAACAAAAGTGTAACAAAACTATGTGTGTTATTCGAAATCATTAATTTAACTGTTATTATTGCTTAAAGTTTACAAAGTGAATAATTTTCTCCTCAAGTTTGTTACATGCACTTTGACACTGTTATCTTAGCTCACTTAACCGATGATGACATAAACGATTGAGTCATACTAATTGCTAATTGTCTTCTAATTTTTTTGAATTGTAAAACTTGTCTATTTTATTTTGTTTTAATGCCATATTCAATTTTGTTTGTTAATTGCTAATTTAAACATTATATAATAGGGTCAGACAAAATAAAGACTTACGTATAATTACATATTACAAGGCAGTTATTTCTAATCGAATTCTCAAATGGTTTCTAAAGTTAGGTAGCTCTTAATTAATTATTTATTTGTATACGGAAACCTGCTAGCTACCAATGAGGATCAGAATTTTATAAACTATGCGTGCTTCAAACTCAGTCCTGTAACATTCCCGTAAAAATAATGATGATTGCCTATGAAGGTAACAATATAAAAACCCACGGAACATTCTAGATCTCTTCTGTCAGACCAAGAGAAACTTCCAGAGCTGGACGGCTACCACGAATGGAGGCAAGCGGAGGCGGCCAACGTCAGCGACTTGGTGCAGCGTCGGCTGCGGCATCTGCAGAACCCTCCCGACTGCAAAGAGGCTAGGAAACTCATCTGCAACTTAAACAAGGTAAGATCTACTCAGTTTTAGTACACATTTCAACTACATGTATGAAACTAAGTCTCTTCCTGCCGTCTGTAGCCTTAGATCTTTAAACGGAACGGACTGAATGCAGTTTTCATCAATAGAGTGATTGAAGATGATTATCTGCCTTGGGCTTTAGAATATGTTACGTACGTGTTGTGTTATTCATGCTCACAAAATGTTCCTGCGGTGATGGCGTTCTGTGAGTGCCCTACAATATGAATGAGTGAAACGATGACTAGCTTACTCGTCAACTCGTGAACAGATCCACCTATGGAATTTCAGAATCTGGGACTGCTCAGATTTGCTTTCAAATCTCCGTAAAACAAACGAAGTTTTGTTAGAAGTTAGACCTAGCGTCCTAGAAGGCTTCCTAATTGAATGCGTAGTGAGCGGTAGTGAATGTTTGTGCTCTTTAAACGACAAGCGTCTTGGTCTTAAGGTCAAGAACTCTTCAATTCTGGCCAGAACACAAATGTGTGCTCTGACTATACAATCTGCGGTGATGGAAAACACTTAAGTAAGCCGAATAACGGCGGAAATCTCGCCTCTGGCTTCTGTGAGTTTAAATAAGCTCTTCAGTATTTGGGCGTATTGACGGCTTCATTTAGCTTGTCTCTGACTGCCCCTGTCTAGGATATAGTCGTAAACGTTTGCTATAATTTACATAATTATATTATGGTGAAATAATGTTCTTAACAGAAATGAATGGTCATGCGTGTTGTTATCTGTCTATTCCCTAATGAAACCTTGAATCGGTGATTTCCCACCTGAATTGCCCTACGAATGAACTCTGCGTGTTACACTTTGTACCTCGCGTTAATAATGCTACTATCGTAACGTCAAATCGCAGTTCGTCACCACGCAATTGTTTGGATTCCGTCACGCTGCGTGCGTCCAGTTTGTTGGGATTTTGACTATGCTCTATTCCATTATTTTATTGTTTGGTCCAATACTGATTGATGTTGTGTTAGGGATTTTACGTGGTAACTAACCGGCGCGATCGGATTTCGATTGCGCCTTCCTTTAATAATAGTAAGGGGTTACTGCTGCCGTTGAAATTTCGTAGACATGAATTCACGCGTGAGAAGATTCAACTTCACCAGATATTTTTATAGAGTACAACTACATTTTTTAATGAGCGAACATTAAGTGGCCAACATACCCTAGGACTGGTTCAATTTTTTTAAGCGCAATTCTTTGCATCTAATAATTTATCTCAGCCTAAACTATAATATTGCAATTTAAAACATACAAGGGTTTTAAATTTCTAAATTAGTTCGAAAAGATAGAGAAAGTCGACTGTGTTTCAAACAATGGTGAATTGGTGATGTACTGAGATACCAATTTTGTTTCACTAACACAGCTCAGGCTCACCATTGCAGCGATCTAAAAACAGAGTTCGGCAGGCGTTGGCACTCATGATAGCAGATCATGTTCATCGCTACGGAACCTCCTTTTCAGTGATGCATTTTCAGTACTACCTTAGTTGTAATATTTTGCTCCATTTACAAGTAGTCCTTTTAATTAGACGGTTATTGTATTAGACCTTGACTTAGTATTTCCTCATTATCGTCTAGTCGTCTAAACTAGCGCTTATTATACGCTTCGAATGAAATAACATTATAAATTGAGATTAATAATTGTCTTCTTTTTGAAACTTTTGCAAAAATAAAAAATCTGACATGAGAAAAAAAATCTCGGGCATCGGAGCATGCAATGGCGTAATGGCAAGTGGTAATTTTTTTTGCTTATTCAGATTCTGAACTTTTCTTTATTATTTAGCTCAATTTCCTTATACATGAGCCTAAATTACCCTATATTATGCAAGTAAACAAAGCAATCTATGTAATCACAAATTATGCACACAATTACAAGCGTTGTTATAAAGCAATAAACATTGTAACTGTCTCGCACGAATAACGACAGCGGTAAATAGGTCGTCGTTACGTCGACAAAAATACTGTATTCATACATTGCACCTTTTCAATGGTCTTTAGCATCAATGTAGTAGTCTGACGATGATGTTAAGTGACCCATCTCGACACGAATCTGTTTGACTGTAATTATCTGGGCAAACAAATGCACGCGCGCTGTCACGCTACGCAAATATGTCGGTCGTCGACACTGTTTTGTAATCAACCACATGGGGGCATCGCTCAAATCCGTGCGATGCTGCGGCTAGTGGTCGTGTGTCGATCGATAAGCAATTTGTAAGCGCTAGTGGTAAATGTTTGTTTTACTTACCGATACTATCAGCAAGTCATCAGACTATCTAACACTTAGAATAATAGCGCAGAGAAGGATAGTCTTCATACAACCGCCCCGTCAGAAATGAAGCACTAATCCGATCCACACATGCGTGACTATTGCTTGCTTACGTGCGGCGCGCGTTGACATTGAACATTGCGGAGCTGTAATGAACACTGTATGGCTCCAATTAAGGTGCTTCAAAATGGTTGAAGACTTGGTTTCTTTAAGTAATTATTCTAAGATCAAACATTATGCCCTTGTGTTCTACACTAAACACAATATATTCGAACTATTTTCTATTCAATGTTTTAATAAATTACCGATATTTGAGCTAGTATATAAGATGCTCGGTTGATATATGGTACTTATATGAAATAAGATTAGATAAGGGCTTGGAATATGCATCACTAGCGCTCTGAGAGAAATGTTTAAAAACAATTCCTGATAGATATGACAAGCTGCTAAGGCACTTATCGAAGGCTACTCACATAAGTTCACCACAAAGGCCCTTGGATTAAGAAGGTGACAGATAAGAATCCTTACAAGAACCCTTACGGGGCACACTGTAGGCTGAACAAACACGGACACAGGATTGGTATCGCTGAGTCGCCAACCTGTAGATTCTGTCGCGAAGAGGAAGATACCCCGGTCCATGTCCTATGCGACTGTGATGCTTTAAAACACAGCAGAAGCCGCGTTCTCGGTGGGCACAAGCTTGCCCCTTCGGACGTCATTAACATCACTCCCAGGAAAATAATTCAGTTGTAGGCCTGGAGAGTGATCTTTGAGGGGATGATGACCACAATAGATCAATCCTGGTCGCAGTGGTCAATCGCTTTGAAATAATAGATATGACAAACACGTGATGGGTAGCTATAGACACATCAACTTTTACATAGGGACACCTATGCGGCTAGTATAAGACTCATTTTGCAATGGTTTTGTAAAGGTTGATGTGATCACCTCCACCTAATTCTATTTTATTGATAACGAGCTGCCCCAACAGACTTCGTTCTGTCAAATGTTTGACAGCTGATGTCCATATAACATCTCGCCCGCTTTTCTCAGACTTGCTGAAACTATTATTTTTTACCTATGTTTTTGTTTAATCATAATAAAATATAGCCTATAACACTCCTGAATAGTTTAGCTTTCTGTTAGTGAAATAATTTTCACGGTCGGATCAGTAGTTTCGGAGCCTATTCAACACAAACAAATAAACAAACAATCAAATCTTTATAATATTAGTATAAATGTAAAGGGCGCTAAATAAAAAAGGTTTATGATATGTAAAGTCCGTTATAGTTTATCATTTGTTTTAAAAAAATATAAAATAATCGAATTATCTACAAACTAAACATGACATAATTTTATTCATTTACTCCACATCTCATGATCTTTTTTTAAGAGCCAACACGGTTATTTATGTTTTTTTTTAAATTTAAATATTTTTATAGTGTCTGTGTTAATATACTTGTTATTTATCAATAACAAGTTGTTTGTCTTGGCTCGTGGGATATTCCGGCAGTATGTTCTCACAGTGTATTGGTGAATTAGCACCATTCGGAAATCATTACAGTTCACTACACTTGCGCTACAAACAGACTTGATATTTATTCGCTATTCAGAAAATATCCAGATAATTGAAGAATACATTTTCGTTACATACTTAACATTATTATTTCGTTTTATTCCATAGTACAATTTCCATGAAAGCTAGGTAGCTTTCGAGCTTATCTAGCTTAGCTAGATAGGTATCTAGTTAACTTTACATCAAACCTTGATAGTTTTCCTTTAATTCTTATTTTCCTGTTCATTTGTTAAGTCATTTCACAACGTCAATCATTTAGAATTAGAATTAGAATTAGAAAAACATTTATTAACTTTAAGGACATCGTTACATTTATAAAGTAAACACAAAAGAAGTAGGCATTAACAACAAAACATATAGGTAACAGGAAAAAAAAGATCATACCATCAGACAGCGGTGTCCCGATGCCCAAAAAGACAAATGGACCTCACTCAGCATATAGCCTGGGCTTTATGGGCCCAGGCGCTGATTTTCAGTAGGCCCAGACTGAGATGACGCACGGACATTTGTGGCGGACATACGTGTGTGCATATACATATAAGTATCATAAATACTATAGTATAGATAAAAATAAATGGTGAGTGATTCAATATATTGTGTAGTGTAATAATTGTAATACAATACATAGACAATAGATACGGTACCGAATGTGTAGTGTGACTGTGTGTGTGTGTGTTGGTACAGCACAATACAGGTGGTGCTGCAACTGGAAATTAATAATAATAATCTGCCGCAGGTGGGTAGTTTGACTGTGCAGAGCGGCGCTTGGGCCCGCTGATGTAATAACTCAATCTCGACTAACTCACGCTTAAAATTAGTTCCTAAATGATTGCATTGGTGCTTCGTGATCATGCCATAATTGATATAAGTAATAGTCAAAGTAGAAAAATAGGTACAATAATAACAAACAATAACCATTAACAAATTGTATTTGGAAAATTATTTCGACATTAAAAAGGTAATAAAAGAAAATAAATAAAAAATATAGGTCGCATGTCAAGGAGCATTAAAGTGTTGTGAACGGCTAATTACGGGTAAGACCCTTGTATCCTATTTAAAACGTTTTATGTCGAAAAAGTATATTATAACTAGGCTCAGTGATTGTGTTTTAGCTTATGAATATGTGATTGTTATCTCGGAAGCATATCAATCAATTAGTAATGTTTATTCTGGCCTATCGTGAGATAAGCCAATAGACCTATCTGAAGTACATTATCATCCTGTGATAAAACATGACAATGTACCTAGTAGGCAATCATTACAATTTCCAGTTCCGGTTATATAGTTACGGATGACTGGTAGAGAATGCCTCTAGGCATTAAGTCCGCCAATTGTACCTATTTTTATAAATGTGCAATAAAGAATGAATAAATAAAGTGGAGACTCAGCATATTAATATAACAAACACAAATTTTCTTCATTCAGGATATATTGATTAAGTATACTCTGCTGAATAACTAGACATAATAGAAAATATATTGTTTGCTTGCCGGTCACTGTCTAAAAACCTTCGGGATACGGTTCTACAATAAACGTAGTTAAATATGTTACGTTATCATTGTTTATTATTATTGTTTCAATAAAACGGCGGCGTTGATAACTTTATTTTGATTAACTCCGAACGTAAGTGTTAAAGTTGTGAAGTATTGCCAAGGTAATCAAATGAATAGAATGCTCAAGTGGAATATAATAAGTGTTTGTTTTAGTAGGTATGTATTTAATTTATGTTTGCATTTATTATTTACAACAATATAATGAGGGTTAGTAGCCCTTAAATAACTGGAAGAGTCAACCACAACTACTCCATAGATAGAGTAACACTGCTTTTATTGATATGAACTAGCTGACTAAGCTACTGGTAAAGGTGCTGGATCACTAATGTTTGGCCAAAATATCACATCGCAATCTATTATACGCAAATTTTCATTTGGCAAAAAAACATTTCGCAAAACAACGTTTCGCAAATTTTTAGCTGGCAAATCTCTTTTTTGGCAAATTATTGTTTACAAATACAGCCTTATACGTCCCACTGCTGGGCAAAGGCCTCACCTCATTTATGAGGTGATACGAGCCATACTCCAACACACGGGCTCAGTGCGGATTGTTGGAGAGGTGAATAAGGCCAGTGATAAACCTTACCGTCAGATGTTATCAAGCCGCCTTTTTAGGCCTCTGACTAGGATTTACGACTGATATCTTGCGACGTCAGCCGGGACCAACTGTTTAACGTGCCTTCCGAAGCACGGAGATGCCCGAAAAACACATCACTTAATTTCGGCCGGGAATTGGATCATTCAAAATCGTATTTTTTGGAAAAAGTATGTTAGAACACTATGTCAAAAACCCACCTCACTGGCTGACAAGCATTACATAATCATAATATAACAATTTAACATTCTATTTTGAGCAAATATTTTGCGCATTGTAACTAATGTTCGGGTGTCCTCCCGTACCTATGTAATGCTGAAATTTGAGTTGTTATATTACAGGCGAATGTTTCACGTGTGAAGTACATACGCACTATTACCACATCATAGGTAATTGTACTCTGTCATGTTTGGTTTACTCAAGAAACGCGGACAAGTAAAAAAACTTAATTACTCTCAAAGTCCATGTCTCACTAGTACTTTTTTATTTTTCCGTGCTATCGAACAAGGTCAGGCTTTGGTGGCTTCACGGTTCAGCTGTGATTAACTGTATTAGTTATGGTGCTACCTTTTAATTGTTTGTGCTTACTGCATTGTATTAATTAAGATTGCAATGTTAACATTCACTGCCTTTTTGTATAGCAATTGTACTGTTCCTGAATAAGTATTGTGTTATTATTAAAGAGGCGTACTTATATGGAACTATTTTAAAAAGCTTTGCTTATCGTTACAGAGATGAAACACGTTAAATTTCTTACTTGATTTTAACTTTTTATCTTCCCCAACTTTCCCAACTTTCTTTAGAGTACCTAGGACTCTAAAGAAAGCTGCAAATCCATCTAAACACTTATTGAACAAGTCGTGGGTACTCCCACCAATAACTATCCCATAGAATGCTTTTTCTGTCAGAAATTTGTGTTTGTTCCGTGTCTAGGTGTTAATATCTATCTAAGTATGTACAGTATGTTATTTAGAGATATTTGAGCATCTACGAGGGGCATGCCAAAGGAAATTAGATACTCAAAAATTATACAATTTATTCTTTATTACAAGTATCGATGTTTTCGAAGTATTCATCCTGAGCACGTATACACTTTTTCATACGTTTGAACCAATTGGTGCCCACTCTTCTTTAGACACCTCAGAAATCTCGAAATTATGGGCAGCCAGTGCATCTTCTTTGCTTTCAAACCTATTTCCCTTTAGTTTTTCTTTAATTTTCGGAAACAGGTAACAATCACAAGGCGCTAGGTCAGGGAAATATGGTGGATGAGGAAGGATTGACTAATTTTTTTTGAGTTGAAAAAGTCAAGTGTTCTGACAGACGTGTGCGGCGCCGCATTGTCGTGGTGCCAGAGAAGGTGCCGGATTCCTGACTTCGGTCGCTTGTCACACCAAGCTGATATTACTGTTGGAGCACAAACTGTCACATACCACTCAGAGTTAACCGTGCTTTGATCCTCTAGCACTATGGTAGCAATATGACCCTTTCCGCAGAAAAACGAGGCGACCATTTGTTTTGTGTGACATTTCGTTGGAGTTGGGTCGTCTTCAAACCACCATACAGTCGAGTGTTGCTTTGTTTCGAGATCATAGTTATTATAGCCATGTTTCGTCACCAGTCAGTATATCATACACGTTTTTTTTCTCGCCTCCGTCGAATTTATCTATTTTATTTATATATTTACCCATCTCGAACAACGTTGACGGAGAGAAAGGTGGTCGTGAATTATGGTTTGCATTGCTGCTGAGCCAATTCACAGTTCTCGCTCCAGCGCTACATAAGTAATTCGTCGGTTTTCGCAAATAAGTTTTTAGACTGCACGAACGTTTTCTTGTGTGACCGCGGTTGGCGGCCGACCTGTCTTCGCTTCATCTCCGAAACTTCCCCGTCCTCTTTTAAATTCAGCAAACCAATTAAATACTGTTTCTCGTGAACAAGCAGACTCACCAAAAGTAGTAGCCAAACATTCTTGAGGCTTTAAACCTTTTTTATAGTCGTAATAAATCATAGCGGGAAAATCACATCGACTGAGCTCCATTGCTACAAGCGAATTCCCGCCAGATTCTAAAAAATGATGCTCATTCAAATAAAAAAATATATATGTGGGTTTATTTTTAAATATATCAATAAACAACCAGCCTATATGATGGTATATAACTTGAGTAAAAAGTAAAGAGTATTTAACTCCTCTTGGCATGTTGTTCCATAAAAATGTTACAATACAGGAATTAAAATTCAATTCCATTACAATGTAATGCACTTGCAGAAGCTCTTGTCTATCTGTACCTAGTTTTAGGCAAAAACTCTGTTTAGACTGGCTATGTGCATACACATCCAGAGATATAAATGTTCTCTTCGAACTGAAGGGAGTTAGGAATAACTTTAGATTCTAAGTTGCAATGGGGTCCGCATATAACGGCCCTGGCAGGGAGACTCAGTTCCGCTGCTTGTGCTGTTAGAAAAATACGACTCTTGACTGATATTGAAACAGCAAGACTAGTATATTTTAGCTACTTTCATAGTGTTATGTCGTATGGTCTACTGTTGTGGGGTTCAGCTGCAGACTTGAACACCATTTTTGTACTTCAAAAAAGAGCCATCCGCTCCATTTACAAACTTAGACCACGCGACTCGCTTAGGGAAGTATTTAAGAAGATCGATATTTTAACTGTGCATGCTCAGTATATTTTAGATAACATAATGTATGTGCGCAAAAACTTGCATCTGTTCAAAAAAAACAGTGACACTCATAAACATAATACCAGAAATAAAAACAAATTGAAAACTCCCAGTCTTAGGCTACACAAGGTGGGAAACTCATTTGTGGGTCAATCTGTAAAATACTTTAACAAAATACCTCAAAGTCTTGTTGATCTACCTCTTCACAAGTTTAAGTCTGCAATTAAAGCAAAGTTAATGAAACAAGGTTATTATAATGTAGAGGATTACTTGAACGACAAAAGTTTGTGGTCATAGTAGGAATAATCTGCTCCTCTGCTCAATATTGTGTTCTTTTTTCTACTCGCATTGACTGTACTCTGAATTTATTTTTTGTAAAACAAACAAAGTTGAAAAGAGTAACTATCGAGTTTCTTGCCGGAGTCTTCTCGATAAGAAGCAACGTCCGAACCGGTGGTAGATTCACATTATGTATATTCACGATGTGTACTAATATTGTACTATTTTATTTACGTTTATTATTATTATTTCTGTATACTTTTTTTGACATGTCATAAGTGCTTTATACAAGCTTAAATGAATAAATGATTTTTTACTTTTACTTTTTTACTTGAAGTTTTTTTTTGTTTCAGGGCTGCGGCTTCGGTTGCCAACTCCACCACATAGTATACTGCCTGATCTTCGCGTACGCGACCGAGCGCACGCTGATCCTCAACTCGAAGGGGTGGCGGTATGACAACAAGGGGTGGGACCACGTGTTCTACCCCATCTCAGACAGCTGCACCTCCTCGTATGACGACAAGGTCATACAGTGGCCAGGTAATTACAACCAATGCACTCGACCCTTATTTGGACGCATTTGGCAACACTGCAGTGAAGCAGAAGGTGTCTGTAAAATTAATACTAATAGAAGTAATACAAAGCCTCAAGTGTTAGTTGCTACGTACCTAAGGTTACAAAATCATTTTCATTCGGTTATTTTTATATCATGATGTATATTTGCCCTTGAGTTGGATGTTCCTTCTTAATGATATGAATTATTTAAATTGTAACCAAGGAATTAATTACCTCTATAATCCAGCACTAGGCGTACACTCACGCTAAACCTATACCTATTTATATTGCGCAGTGGAGTACAATAACGATTAGAACATATTTATTATTCTTCAGCATCGACATTCCTAAAAGTTTTATGACTGAAACAATTATGTTTTAGAAATGTCAATGCTAAAGAATAATGTTGAGTAAAATAGGCCTTATCAATAATACTATGCAGCTATTATTTATTTCTGTAGGTGAAAATGAAGTGTTTGCAGGGCGCTCAGACTCCAGACAACCTTATGATCTTTCAGGTATCCGCAGAAAGCGGTGCACTAACCCCACGCATAGCGGGTTCTTCATACATATTTGCATCTAACTGCATCCAAGTGACCTATATTTCTTTATTGTGCGATCTTGTCTATCGATCAAACTAATTAGGTTCCGTTTATAGGTGGTCAAGCTATAAACGATAGCAATGCATGGATCAGTAAAAAAAATCCACTGAAAAACATATGTTTTTTGATCGACGTAAAATAAAAAAATGACATTGTTTTTAAAAATGCTCTTCAGTCGTGCTCGGAAGTGAAAATTATGGTTAAATGTTATTTTACTAAACAATCATTTCGTTTTCGCACGCTAGAAGCATACGAGAGTCTGGGGTCGTAGCCAAGAGCAACACATTACTATTGACTATTGACTATTTGACGACCGACTTGGTGTAATGGTTAAGAAGTTGGCTACTACACCAGAGGTCGCGGGTTCGATCCCCGCACAGTACAAACATTTGTGTGCATGAACATGTCTGTTTGTACTGGTCTGGGTGTCTCCTATGTATAATAAGTATGTATTTACAAAAGAAAATGTATTTAAGTATGTTTATCCGTTGTCTAGTATCCCATAACACAAGCTTTAATTAGCTTACTTTGGGGCTAGATGGCGCTGTGTGGAATAATGTCCAGGGATTTATTTATTTATTTACTATAGTTTCTACATTATACATTTTAAAATCTGTGGCATCAATATTACCACTCGGCTGATCAAAATAAAATTTGATGTCATTCCCGTACATTTTTTAATTTGATTTGTAGGAGTGATAGTATTAGTAGAGTGTTGCTCTTGGCTACGGCTTTGTTTTTCTTTAACGCGTTTGGGTTTACTTATCGCAGTCGCCTGCTTGTTTGTACTAAGAACATTTTGTCAAGAATGATTAATCCCAGTTAATGCTGTGAGTAAAAGAAGTATAAGTCTAAACAAACCGTTTGTTTTGCTCTGAAACATTGACACTCTTATTATTTCTGTCTTATCTCTATGAATGACTTTCATTGCATATGATCGGGAATATGTACGCCCACTTTCTATTATTAATAAAATATAAGCATGTGAACTTAATGAAATGAACATGGTTGCGGCATATATCATATTGAATTAGGATTGCCACTTTCGTTTCTTATAGCTATTCAAAAGCGCATCCAATTTTATGCAAGTAAAAAAAGATATAGTTTCAAATCTGTTCATTTTTTTTTATAATGAGGATTGTGTTCTCTTTCAGTGTCGTATGATGCGAAGGTCGTGTCATTGCCGTTCATAGACTCGATCTCTCAGAAGCCGAAGTTCTTGCCGCTGGCAATACCCAAGGACTTGGCTCATAGGTAAGTTTATAAACAGTGAATATGCCAGTCAGAAAATGTCAAAATACTATTGTCAGAAAATGATCAAAGTTCTGAAGTTCAATTCTTGTCAGAACAGATATTCTTGTCAGAATAAGTTCATCCAATTCTAGTCAGATTAGATAATCTTGTCAGAAAATGTTCAATATGTTTATTCAATTCTCGTCAGATCAGATAATGTCCTAACTTTATAAGCTATTCCTTCTTCTCTCTTAAACATGAAATATTTCTTTGCTGGAATGTCAGTAACATACCTTGGAGTTACAATTTTTGGAATCCTGTAGATGTTATTGATATAGGATTTATGGCTGTATCACATTGTTGTACCCGAAAATGTAGCTTTTCTTTTCTCGTGCTTCACCCGTGTGTAATGTCCAGGATAGTTCGCTTCAACGGCGACCCGTCATCGTGGTGGATCGGCCAGATGCTGAAGTACATCCTGAAGCCGCGCACTGCCCTGCAGAAGGCCATCAACGAGACTGTCGCTAAGATGAACTTCAAGACTCCTATTGTGGGGTGGGTAGCAACTAACATAAATTTAAAAAATGAATTGATAAACATTTTTACCTCAAACGTCCTCTCATTCGCCACATCCTGGATACGTATAATACCTGAAATAATGTTTTACTATACTAATCATCCTTGGAACGATCGAAAGTGCTATGTTCGAAGATAAATTTGTCATTTAGAGTTGATGCATGAACAATAAACACAAGTTCTCTTCTTTAGATTAATAAATGATAGATATTAACATAAAATTTAAAATATGACAGTATTGAATAAATACCATAAAACAAAGCTCACTGTTGCAGTGCTGTCGAGGAGACACAATATGACACAGTTGGTCCTTAAGAATTACTATATAACCACAGACGGAATGGCAGTGAAATGAGACAACAGTTGGTAATAGTCTGGTTTATTATAATTCTACTAAAGCTTATATACGAACTCATACACGTACACTGTGTGTGCCTAATCTTACTACGTGACCATCCGGCACACTCACAATTTCATCTAAACTACTTCGTTAATTTCTCTGTTGTAATTTTATTACATGGGCTGTATTTTTTCAAAATAATAGTATTTTGTTTGAATAAAAACGAAGCAAAAATCGGAAATCCTGAAAGTAAACGAGTTAATTAATACAATGACTCTTAATCCGTTTACTCGGCAATTTCGGCTGCTATTGCAATCAGCGCAATTAAACACGCCGCAAATTTTATTGTGCGTTTAATTGCATTTGTCATGAATTGTATTTACAAACGGGTGAAAATTAAGTGCATTGAATTGTATGTTGTTAACTTACTACGTAACCTAAAATAGGAAAAAGATGTCCATTTTTGAAAACTAAAGTAATTGAACTACTTATAAATTGCCATTTACAGCTGCTAATGGTTTACACAAAAATATATTATATATTATGGGGCTTGAGAACTAAGTTATCGACTGTTTCTTTCGTTTTATTGCTATTTTTAGATCCGTTCAAAGTGTGTTTATTATTTGGTTCATAAAAACGAAAAGCCTTTGTTTACAATAATGAAAAAATCAATTACCGTATCGGTTAATAACTTTGTTCTCAATCAAGAGGAATCAGAACCCCTTGATTGAGAACAAAGTTGTTCACCTTCTTTCCTATGTTAAACTGTATACTGATGACACGGCGTAGTACCCTGAAGTGCGGTTTTTCGCCTTAACTAACGTAGTGTCCCGGGTTCGATCACCGGTCGAGTCAATTTATGAAACGATCTTTTCTAAATTGGGTCGTTTCTGGGTGTGCTGAGAGACGCCCCTGGCCTAATTCCTTGTCTGGTAGCTCGTAACACAGGGTTTCATCCTTACTTCGAGAACATGACAAGTGGTGTGTTGTCTGGCGCATATTTATTAATTATTATTTAATTTTATTAATGATTTCTCGGATCGTGGATCGTGTTCAAATCTGGTTAGAAGCAAAATCTTTGTGTTCATTGTTAAATTTCCGACTCCGGTGATAGAAGAAACCGATACAAAACCACATCAACCCAGATAAAGGCGGAAGGCTCACGACCTACCACGTTGGGTTCCAATACCATTGGTGAAAAGTGGGCTGCTGAGTGTTCTGTTCACCATGACGGCAACAGTCTCATCCTCTGACTACCTCGTTTGTAACATAGTCGTGGTAGTATGTATATGTATGTATTATTTATGAATACTGTTCGGTTCCCTTAGTATCCACATCCGGCGCACAGACAAGGTGGGCACGGAGGCGGCGTTCCACCACATCGCGGAGTACATGACGCACGTGCGCGAGTTCTTCGCGCAGCTGCAGCTCACGCGCCACGTGCAGCGGCGCGTCTACCTCGCCACCGACGACGCCAACGTGAGATAATCATTCATTTGTTAGTGAATTTAGCGCTTGGCTGGAACTATACGCTGAAGCGCCCGCAGAAATCCGTTAAATAATCAGGAACTGAGCAAGGATTCTATCAATTGTTTCTATATTTCAGAAAAAAGTAAAAAATGCACAACAAAATTATTTCTATTAAAAGAAAAAGAAAAATAACGCCACCAGTGTTTAGTGAAAGACCCATTTTTAAATGTTAATAGGCATAGATTTAGTGTTATGAAATATATCACTTCACAACGAGGCCTGTGTCCAATTTGTCCATCACTTGGTTTCCAAAGGACGGGTGATGATATTACTATCTGTGCGTAGTTCTAGCCCAAATTTGTTTTTAGTGTATGCCAATAAATTACTTTTTTCTTTTTTTATAATAGCTGTTTTATTCACTTTTACTAATATTATAAAGAGGAAAGATTAGTTTGTTTGTTTGTATTGAATAGGCTCCAAAACTACTGATCCGATCGTGAAAATTCTTTCACTAACAGAAAGCAATTATTCAGGAGTGATATAGGCTATATTTTATCATGATTGCACAAGAAATTCAGTGAAAAATTATAGTATATGAAATCAAGTCTGAGAAAAGGGGGCAAGATATGTTAATGGACACCAGCTGTCGAAATTTTTACAAAACGAAGTCGGTTGGGGCAGTTCGTCTATACTAATATTACAAAAAGAGTAAAGATTTGTTTGTATTGAATAGGCCCCGAAAATACTAGGGCGATTTCAAAAATTCCTTCACTAATATAAAGCTGCATTATCAGGGAGTAACATAGGCAATTTTTTTTTAATTTAGGCTATATTTCGACGGGAATGACAGTCTTTTGTAATAATATATAATAACAAGTACAACAGCACTTGCAGTAACATCGACATATTTCATGAAAGAATAGAACGATTCTGTGGCTTATTGAAAAGGCCAGCGCCAGTTGTAGCATGCAAACAAACATACTTAGTTAATATCTTTATGTGTTGTTTTGATAACCTTTTTCTTTTTGATCGCAATGTTGACTAGCTAGATCATTACTTCATGTATTGCCCAACAGTGAGAACATTAAATGCTACTGTACTATTTTAGTTAGGTTAGCAAATGTATTAGAAATAGCTGTTTGTTTTCCTTAATAAAGAAAATAAAAAATAAAATGAATGTATCGTTTCCCAGGTCCTAGAAGACGCTCGCAAGAAGTTCCCCGACTTCGAGTTCCTGGGCGACCCGTCGATCGCGAAGACGGCCGCCACGCACCGCCGCTACACGCCGCTGTCGCTGGCGGGGCTGCTGGTGGACCTGCACATGCTCTCCATGTGCGATTATATTGTCTGCACTTTTAGTAGTCAGGTGGGCTTCTACAAATAATCACACATCTTAGTTTTAGCACGCTCAATAGCGTCCCGATTTGATGCTAGCGCGCCTTTGAAAGATGGCCCGACGTCATAAATGACGTCACTATAAGGTAGGAGCTCCTATTACAGAGGCAAATGGCAACATTTGAAAGTGAGAAAGGAAAATAAGTATTTACAAATAACATAAAAAATGAACATTTTTTATTTCGACTGAAAAATAAATTATATTTTATATTGTTTCTGACACTGTATGTTTTTAAAGTGATTAAATACAAAAAAAAAATATTTAAGTGCCTAAATCGATTTTTCCTATAACGGAGGTATAAACTAAGGTTAGAGCTAAATACGGCGGTAGTAGACTCCTTAATCGGAGGGTCAGGTGTTTTTTTGAGAATTCGTATAGGAGTTTTTTGTTTAAATTATATTATTTTCTGTAACGCTTGAACGAACCTACGTATTTATAAATAAAAGTAAAATTTAAAAATATTCATTACTCTTCGTAAAAATATCAGTATGCAGTCGATGTGTAAATATGATATCGATTTCTCAACAATACTTTTCCAGCCCTTAGATACATCAATTTGACACCTGTCATTCTAATCAAGCTACATTTTACGGACTATAACTCCGCCATCTTGCGTCGGTGCCTTCGCTACTGGGGGTTAGCACTGGGTTATGTCAAATTCAGAGAACAAACTTCAAATATTTATTTATTTATTATTTATTGCACGAAAAAGTACAATTGGCAGACTCAATGCCTAATTAATGTATTCTCTACCAGACAACCACTAGGCAAAGCAGAAATCTTTGTTGGGGTTTTAGTGCAGTCATTGAAGCATTATTGCTCCGAATTTTTTTACTGTGAACCGAATTGCATACAATTTTGGAATTAGGTTCATCTTACCCTTAACTTCAAAAGTGAAAATGATTTGAACTCCGCAACCACCCTGGGGGTGGTTGCCACCCCTTCTCGGATGTGAATTTTTTTTGCAAAATAACCTCGGATATCGATAGAAGGCCTAATTTTAAGCAAAAAATCATCTCTAAAGTTTTTCAAAAAATCCAAGACTTTTCAAGTTATTGGCAATTGAAAATTCGCAATTTTTTCACGTTTTTCATCGGTTTTTTGTAAATATCTCCAAAAATATACGTTTTATCGAAAATTTTACGAAGAACAAAATTGTAGCAGGTAAAACAATGAACAATTTCGTTTTTTATAAAGTATTCTAAGTGCAATATTAAGCTAGATATTAAAGATCAAAGCCGTTTTTTATTTTGTCTGAAATTTAATCGATGTGGTCAATGCCATCTAGCGGCGAGCAGATGCATTTTATGCATTCTAATACAAAAGGGTTTTGTAGTGCTTGAAATAAGCTTTAAAATGAGCACTATTAAAAGTCTTTTGCACGTAAAATAAGTGAGCTGTATTGCAAATAAGGGGAGCATCTAATGTTTTTTCTTTTAAATCAATGGGTTTCATAAGTGCCATTTCCACCAAAATTAAAATTAATCGTATTCCGCCTAGAATTAACTTTATTATGAAGAGTTTGATAGATAGTATCAGTTTGGCTGCTTCAGGACACATATTTTTCAAAAAAATCACGATTAAAAAAAAAATTCAAATTTTTAAAAAACCCACTTTTTTTTCATAATATCTCAAAAATGACGACAGATACGTATAAAAGTGTACGGATTAAAAATTTAGGTATTTTTCTGACAAACAATTTGGTTTTTTGTTTTTTCTGTCAAACAAAAATTGACGGAGATATGATTGTTTAAAGAGCGCGTGGCAGCGCAATCACAGCCTCTCTTAAGCCCTTTAACCCTTCACCGTTTTAGAAAAAGGTTTTTTACTATATATTGCAATAAAGGATGTTGTAGCTCTCTTAATTACCTTTACAATGGTTTTTTATAAATTGTGATAGCATGAAAATTGAAGGAGTTATGGTCCAAAAACTTATCATATTTTTTTCTACTTAGTAACTGAAAATTTTTTTTTTTTCAAGGGGTTGAAAATGATTTTAATATGAGGTAATTATGTTAGAAAATACTTTACAATTTCACCACTTACTATTAGACATGTTTTCTAGCGATAAAATGGCTCAATGTCAATTTTTCCATTAAGGGGTTGTTTACACCCCTTAAAAATAATAGGCGGAGTTCAGATCATTTTCACTTTTGAAGTTAAGGGTGAGATGAGCCTAATTCCAAAATTTCATGCAAATCGGTTCACAGTTAAAAAATTCGGAGGTAAGACCGTATTTTTCGCTTCAATGACTGCACTATTTTGTAAAATTAAGAGATACCGTAATAGTTTAAAACAAACAATTTACTTCCAAAAAATAAATTTAACGTAATATAGAACATCTTTGACAGTGAGTGAAACGCAAATACAAATGAGTATTATGCATATTATATTTATACTAGCCCTTTATCGCATTTTGTTAATAAAACCCATACATTCCCATCGCAGGTGGGCCGCGTGGCGTACGAGATGATGCAGACGAACCGCGCGGACGCGTCGGACGCGTTCTTCTCGCTGGACGACATCTACTACTTCGGCGGACAGAACTCGCACGCGCGCCGCGCAGTACTGCCGCACAAGGCGCAGCAGCCCACTGAGATAGCGATGCAGGTCAGCTCATACATTTGCTACACAGGTGGGCCGCGTAGTGCGAGATGATGCAGACGAACCGCGCGGACGCGTCGGACGCGTTCTTCTCGCTGGACGACATCTACTACTTCGGCGGACAGAACTCGCACGCGCGCCGCGCAGTACTGCCGCACAAGGCGCAGCAGCCCACTGAGATAGCGATGCAGGTCAGCTCATACATTTGCTACACAGGTGGGCCGCGTAGTGCGAGATGATGCAGACGAACCGCGCGGACGCGTCGGACGCGTTCTTCTCGCTGGACGACATCTACTACTTCGGCGGACAGAACTCGCACGCGCGCCGCGCAGTACTGCCGCACAAGGCGCAGCAGCCCACTGAGATAGCGATGCAGGTCAGCTCATACATTTGCTACACAGGTGGGCCGCGTAGTGCGAGATGATGCAGACGAACCGCGCGGACGCGTCGGACGCGTTCTTCTCGCTGGACGACATCTACTACTTCGGCGGACAGAACTCGCACGCGCGCCGCGCAGTACTGCCGCACAAGGCGCAGCAGCCCACTGAGATAGCGATGCAGGTCAGCTCATACATTTGCTACACAGGTGGGCCGCGTAGTGCGAGATGATGCAGACGAACCGCGCGGACGCGTCGGACGCGTTCTTCTCGCTGGACGACATCTACTACTTCGGCGGACAGAACTCGCACGCGCGCCGCGCAGTACTGCCGCACAAGGCGCAGCAGCCCACTGAGATAGCGATGCAGGTCAGCTCATACATTTGCTACACAGGTGGGCCGCGTAGTGCGAGATGATGCAGACGAACCGCGCGGACGCGTCGGACGCGTTCTTCTCGCTGGACGACATCTACTACTTCGGCGGACAGAACTCGCACGCGCGCCGCGCAGTACTGCCGCACAAGGCGCAGCAGCCCACTGAGATAGCGATGCAGGTCAGCTCATACATTTGCTACACAGGTGGGCCGCGTAGTGCGAGATGATGCAGACGAACCGCGCGGACGCGTCGGACGCGTTCTTCTCGCTGGACGACATCTACTACTTCGGCGGACAGAACTCGCACGCGCGCCGCGCAGTACTGCCGCACAAGGCGCAGCAGCCCACTGAGATAGCGATGCAGGTCAGCTCATACATTTGCTACACAGGTGGGCCGCGTAGTGCGAGATGATGCAGACGAACCGCGCGGACGCGTCGGACGCGTTCTTCTCGCTGGACGACATCTACTACTTCGGCGGACAGAACTCGCACGCGCGCCGCGCAGTACTGCCGCACAAGGCGCAGCAGCCCACTGAGATAGCGATGCAGGTCAGCTTATTATTTAATAAATATGCGCCGTTTTAGGCACACACCACTTTCCATGGTCTCGAAGTAAGGATAAATATCTTTGTGTTACGTTACGAGTTAATGCTCGAAGATCTCGGTAATGCTTCTCAAAGAGTGGGTCTTAAGATGAACATGGACAAAACAAAACTCATGTTGAATGCCCATATTGCACCCGCTCCAGTTAACGTTGGGAACATTACACTCGAAGTTGTTGACCACTATGTTTACCTGGGACAGACAGTCCAGCTAGGTAAGTCCAACTTCGAGAAAGAGATCTCTCGTCGAATCCAGCTCGGATGGGCAGCGTTCGGGAAGCTCCGGCATATATTTGCGTCCGAAATACCTCAGTGTCTCAAGACAAAAGTCTTTGACCAGTGTGTGTTGCCAGTAATGACCTATGGGAGCGAGACGTGGTCCCTTACTATGGGTCTCATAAGAAGGCTCAAGATCACCCAGCGAGCAATGGAGAGAGCGAAGCTTGGTATTTCCCTGCTCGATCGAATCAGAAATGATGAGATCCGCAGGAGAACAAAAACAACCGACATCGCTCGAAGGATTGCATCGCTGAAGTGGCAGTGGGCGGGACACATAGCGCGGAGAACCGATGGCCGTTGGGGCGGAAAGGTTCTCGAATGGCGACCGCGAACCGGACGACGTTCCGTGGGCAGGCCCTCTACAAGGTGGACCGACGATCTGGTCAAGGTCGCGGGAAGCCGCTGGATGCGGACAGCGCAGGACCGATCGTTGTGGAGATCCTTGGGGGAGGCCTATGCCCAGCAGTGGGCGTCGTTCGGCTGAAATGATGATGATGATGATACGTTACGAGGTACCAGACAAGGATCAAGAAAAGGGGCGTCTCCCAGCATATTTAGTAAATATCATTTCCTGAATTGACCCGACCGGGAATCGAACCCGGGACACTACGGCAGTCAAGGCGAAAAACTGTGCTACAGCGCACTACGCCAATCGTATCGCCATAACATAAAACTGGTCTAAGCTGAAATGACGTGCATCTCTTCCGCATTCTAGAACGAGTATACATTTTAAAAATGAACGCAATAAATATAAACGTGCCACTGTAATTGGACGTTAAGTAGTCGGTTGGACTCGAACCTAGGAGCACGTGTCGTTTGTTCACAAAAAGACACTCGGCACTTCTAAATCAACTTAAAAAGTGTGGGTCGTGTCATTTCAAATTAGACAAGCTCTACCGTTACGACTATATCACAAAGGAAGTCAGAGGCAAGTGACTATTGCTGTCATGGTGAACGTAACCCTCAGAAGACCACTTTTCCCCAATGGTATTAGAACCCAACGTGGCAGGTTGTGAGCTTTCATCCGTTATCCGGGTTGATTCGGTTTTTTATCGGTGTTTTCCTTCACCTGTGAGTCAGCGGGAAATCCAAAAATGAACACAAATATGGTTCTGGCCAGATTGTATGGATCTGACATCAAATGTCATTCCGATTAGACGAGTGCTAGTGTCATTCCTGTACATCTTTCAAATTTGACATGTAACGAAAGTAGCCCCAGTTAGAATTAATTATGACAATTGACCATGACTGACAGCGATTCTCAAGTAAATTTTACTGAATTCGGCAATAATAACCGTACAAATGGTTTTTGACAATAGTCACAACTGTCAATAACCATATTATGACTCCAGACTCCAGTTTAACGCAATAAATAGATTAAAGCGATTGACAGAAAATTAGGATTATTTGCTACGTTATTCCTATTGTTCATTTTTTAAAAATTATTTCATCTTATTTATTAGGTGGGCGACCTCATAGGCATAGCGGGTAACCACTGGAATGGTTACGGTCGGGGCACGAATAAACGAACCAACATGGTAAGTGCCTTCCCCAAATTTTATGAAAACTGAATGGTTTATGGCTGAATTATGAATAGTTATTGTAACTACAAAGAACAATTCAAGATAAAGTGGTTCGGGGGGACTCATTGGATTTTGCTAATTAGAAGATAGAAAAAAGTGTGAATGATGTATGCTTTCAGTTATGAGAAGGATACCAAAAAAGGGCACCCATATAAGCTCAAAAATATTAATCAAGCGCATCAAAACAGACATAGGTGGGATCTTCCATATCTTATTCTACCGCTTTCGATTAAAGCCCTAAATCACCGGTTCGGCTCCTCTACTTCTAAGAGCGATTGCTGCGGGTGGATCGAAAACGTTGCATTTTGTAAGATTTTTATGATATATTCTTTTAATTAAATTAAAATTATAATTTATCTCTCTAATCGTCTGCATAATACTATATAAAAACACATTGAATCTTCAAAAATTAGGTATTCGTCAATTATTTGCTAAATTATATAAAAACCTTATTTTTTTCAATAATTGTTAAAAAACGTTAAAAATTCACTGTACACAGTTTAAGTTATGATCAGTGATCGGATAATCGGATGCATATTTACCTAAAGTTCATTTTGGCTAAGATAGTATGGAAGCGGCTTCTTTACTAAAATTTTTCAAATTTAAATCCCGGGATTGCGGGATCTTCGGGAATGCGAAACTGTTCTGTTACATGGTGACGAGACGAAGAATTTAGCATGTGGTATTTATTAATAAAACTCTTGGAGGCAAAGGCAAATTCGGATATAACTCCCTAAAAATTCGTACTCTGTTTGGAGACTTTCAAAATATTTTCTTTACATTGTTAATTAAAGTGTCTACATCCCCAAAGCTTAATCTAATTGTTTCAGATAATCTATCTAATGCAGAGCGTGGGCTAAACACGTAAAATGTTTCATATTGGAAAATGTATTTTTTAATATTCTACTAGTCAGTAACATATACGCTACGCTATCGGTACATATTAAATTAAGAGAACATTAAGAAATCCTGCACATTACTTTGAAATTGATCTCCCCATAAGTTTTTTAAACATTGGATTACAAACTCAGATACCGAATGACCGTTAACTGCATCTAACGTTTTGCAAGTTAACATGTAAATTCGCCCTGATACGTTTTCACTTAACGGTTTTACTAAAAAATGTACTTCATATCGGCCCAGAAAGTCAGTGGTTTTGTCTAGCGATATCCACAGCTTATTGTTTTGTACGTCACTATGAACACTTTTTAATTTGTTTTCATAAACTTGACTCAAGTATTTTTTTCTCTCAAGAATTGTTTTAAAAATTAAAGAAAAATAAAGAGGAAATTATTATTTTTTGGGTTTTCTTTTGTTAAAGAAATTAAAATAAGTATATAAACACTGCACTACTACGCCCGATTTTAGTGATTTTATAATAAAAACACAAAATTGGTCGATTTCGAGATCCCGGGGTTTTTTCGATTCAAAAGTACATTCGATAATTATCGCATGCACTTTTGAATCGAAATAAGCCGACACATTTGAATGAATAAATATACCCACACCCGATTTGAATATAAAGTAAAAAACCTTAATTTATCAATTCCGAAATCCCGGGATTTTTTCGATTCAAAAGCGCACTCCGTAATAGCCAACACCTCAACTTTAGGTGAATATGCATCCGATTATCCGATCACTAGTTATGATTATAAACATTAAAAGGTTCAGACGATAATAGAGAGATAAATTATTATTAAATTTGAATTCAGCTACCTAATCACGAAAATCTTCAAAAAATGCGACGTTTACGATCTACCACCAGCAAACGCCGCTCTTAAGAGCGTTTTTAAATCACCATGGCGCACTGCATCGTCCTAAACTCTATATTTGTTTCCAGAACGGCCTAGTCCCGTGGTACAAGACGGCGGACCACCTCGTGCTGTATCCCTTCCCGGAGTATAAACAGGTGCCGCTCTTCACCGACACGCGGCAAGAGTTATAGGCAAAGTTACAGAACTAACGGTATTTTAGTTCGTTTGCTCAAGATTTTACGAATACCCTCGCATTTGATGTCGTACTGTGGGCTTCAGAATTACTCATTAGAACATCCACACGTCAAAAACTGTGGTATTATTTAAAAAAAAAACAGGTTGCAACCCCAATCTCACGAACAAAAAAAAGTTGTGTCAAAATTACACCATTAGAATGACGTACAATTAAAAATGGCTGACTGTGTTTTTGATGAGAAATAATAATGTGAACAGATTTGATTTAATTATTATTACTCCTTTGAATTTATCAAATTATGGTCCATCTACTTTACAGGTACGCCTTCATTGAGGTGTCCTACGTTTGCCATCAAAAGTCCAAATTCCGTTTTATGCTGGACCGAAAAGAAAGATTCTGACTGTGAGGGTTACAACACTATAATTTTTTTGAATTATGAATGTTTTTTTTTTGCAATACGGACGAAGTAGTTTTTTCATGGATGATCTAAGGTGTGATGTAAATATAATTTATAAATTGAAGCCTAGTGTACGTGCACTGACTATCTATAGTAAAACTCAAATTTACAAGTTGTTCAATATAATTGATTTGATATAAACTGGCATTGAAATGCAGTCAGCTAAAGGTGAACTGCGATGTTACCGTAAGGTCTTTAAACAAAGTTGCGTTTGTGTTAGTAACGTGTAAACATTGCATTTTTGTTCATAGTTTTCATGAAGGATGTCTTCAAAACGTCCAGTAGTCAAACTGAGGCCACAAAATAAAGAGTTTACAGAAGGACCGCTCGCACCTTTTTCCAAAACTTGCGTGAACCGCCTAGGGTTACTACTATATTCGCTCTGAATTTTTAAAATGAAGTAAGTAAACAAAATTCATCATGTGAAAAATTGCATCAAGTTCGACAAAAACAAAAACACTCGCGACAGTGCGACTTTCCGACTCACCGAAGCTCACTGACTTCGCTTGTAAATTCATGTATCTGTGTGCGTGCGTCAAAAATGGCGTGTTGTTCTAAGCGGGCTATCTGTCAGAGCGCCGCGCATGTCTAATTTGTGCTGAGGCAGACAGCGGCCACTTTCACGCAATTTCGTACGATTTTTGATAACGTAACGAACACGTACGGTACGTATTTGTTACGGGACGATGTTACTTGGTAAGTCATTCGTACGAATTTGTTCGTATTAGAGTATCCTTGTCCTAAATAGGTTATGCAACTCATCATCTTTGATAGTGATATTATTGTTTTGGTGTGGATCGGTCATACTTCAGTCATTGTAAAGTGCACACACCAATTGTGATGTTCGCCATTTAGATTTATAACGATTAAAATGTTCCTGTAATGAGCAACAAATACATACGTTAAGGTGGGAAAACACAAACTTTTTTTTTTGGGTATGGAAGAGACTAGACGAAATTTACGATGATGGATGACTCACAAGTAAAAAAGTCTGCGCTTTGTAATTTGTGTAATTGTGAGTCCAGTTATCATGACAGCTGCATGATCATACAAATCTTAACATGTTTCTGCTGTTTGGCTCAAAATTGTATGTTTTGGGCAAAATTATGTGTTTGTAAATATTCATAATATTGATCATACACATAAATATGTATCATCCTTTTCTACGTTCCATTATCTATTTCCGCCATTGATGCCTACATTCCAATGGTTTCTGTCCAATATCCTATGTTAGTTTATTGTTTTTTATTACTTTTTGGTTTACATTTGTGTTGTCGTGAATTTGTAAAAATATAAATGATTATTTATTGTGTATAGAGCAATTAGTATGCTTAGTTGTGCTATTCTACTACCAACTGTTTTAAAGAAACTATTAATAAAAATATATTATCTTAACATTCCTTGAAAGAGTATATGACCAATATCCAACTGATTTATATCTCCAGAAATGATACATGAAAAACATTTAAATTATTTAGTAACACTTTATAAAATATTTAGTAACACCTAAAAAAATAAGGTAAATATTTTAAACTGTATCCCGGTCTTTTACAATGCACTAAAAATATAGTATATTTTTGCATTTATCATTAAGTGTACCATAGAACGTAAGTATAGACTAGAACTGAACCATAGATTAATAGAACCGGCCTCAGTAAATGTGACAAAGTACCGTAATTTTTCTATCAGTAGAACATTTTTACATTTTACCAGGTCAGCTTTTGTGTATAGTTAAAATTGTGATATGTAAGAATATGATCTTATAAAAGTTAGCACAGGTGTCGATTTGTTATTAATATTTAAAAAAAAGTATTGGTCAATAAGACAAATAGTTTATTAACATTTTTATGCCATTCGAATAGCGAAATCGCAGGATCTGAACAAGTTTATGTTCTCTGATGGAAGGAATTTAATTAAATTAAAAAATAATGATTTTGTATGCAATTAAAATTCCTAAAAATATTGTGTCATAATTATGCAATACTTTTCCGAATTTTGATAAATCCCTAAAATACAGTCGATTGTTCTTTGTCACATGAGTGATATTTAAAACAACACAGGCCTCTCCTTTAATATCGATATCTTCTGTTGAACCTTATTTTAATTGTTGCCTGAGTTCATTATTCTATGAAACCCTGAAATATACGTAATAAACCGTAATACTGAATATTGATTATGTAACAAATTGGTCACAAATTGGATGTCAAAATGTATTTTCTGATTGCGCTTTATATTAGATTCGTTTAGTCTAAGACCTAGTTTCGTAGTTTTATTCGCCACGTATCATGATCTGATTTTATTTGTCACAAATGTATATTTATTACGAAAGATATAATATATTGATCTATTATAATTTATTGTTTTGGTTTCTAAACTATACATATTTATGAATTAAGACTATTTTCTACAAAATTAGCTGATAAATCGGTGCGCGTTTAATCTAAAAAAGTGTTCGCTTCCCGGGACTGTTGTGGCGACTGGTTTAGTTTAGTATGAAAAAGTTTGTGATTCTGGTGAAGGTGCGGTCTAAATCAATTACCAATAAGTGTTGGTCGGCATGTAGATCTGCCTAACAAGGTGCGACACGGATCTGGGACCGGTCGCTCGTGCATATTGATACGCCTGTTCCCATGACATACCTGCCGTCTGGCAATCCGAACCCAAATGCGCAACAAGGCTTAATATGTCAAAATTCAAAATAACTTTCGCTTTTAGGATCAGCGGTTTAAGGAAAATCTCGTTTTTTTATTTAAGTATACAATTTTCAAATATCTGTTTTAATTTGGTCGCCATTTTTTTCAAGTTAATTTATGAGATTTGGTTGTTATAAGACTGGAGTTATTGCATCAAAATAAAAGGGCGCATGTGTAGGGCGCATGTGTAGCGTGTGATGGATTAGAGATTAAAAAAAAAAGTAAACAAGTGGCATTTCACTAATAAATTTTCTCATAGTTAATTAATAACCTTATTCCTTAAATGCAATTTTACTCTAAATAAAAGTATATGTTCGTCAAAAAAAATGTTGTAATGCCTTTGATATGATATTTTAAATGTAACACGCCTACGCTAAAATGTATGTAATACATGTTTAGCCTAAATACGAGGGAAGTGATGAATTTAAATATAACCCGTCAAACTACTCTCTGCAAGTGACGTAGTTTTTGTATCTACCTATTATTTATTACAAATTGAATAAACAAAATAATTAGGAAAAGCAATTACAATAAAAATGTTTGACCAATGTAATAAAACTTTGTATTACTAGTTTTTCATGTCCATGTGTATTTGCATTTGTATGTAGGTACAGTCGCGATCGAAGGTGTGCCACGTGAATGTATAAATAATATGAAAAGTGAGTACGATTTACTTATGCCTATTACGCACGACAGTCACTCTTCATACGGCTCATTCAGAGAAACTGTACTCTTCACTCTATTTATTGTAATTTTTAACTTTTTAAAATAAGGTACTTTTTGACTCTAGTTTCTGAAAAGCTGTTCAACGTGATTTTATTTACTTAGTGCCCAAAAGCTTGTCAATTCACGTTTGGCTTTTCATTTGCCAATAACCATCACAGGAATGGACAATTAATTAATTTGAGTATCTTTTCAGGAACTATGGCTACAATGAGTGTCACAGACTGGACAAAAACAGTAATAACTTGTGTCAAATCTATTTAATTACGGAAGTTACATTTTTGAGTCCTAACTGGTAACCGCTATGACATCAGTCTCAAGTGTTCAGAAGATGAATGTAGCTGCCTTCTTATGATTCAGATAAATTTAGTGTACAATTATACAATAGATACAATAAATAACGTTAGTAAATCAGTGATTTAATAATTACCTCATAAAACATGCCCGATTTCTAGTTCTACTCTTAACAGTCATACAACAACGAAATTTCTATGCAGGATTTGGCGCAAGATATATGGTGTCTATCTCTATTGTATATACTTGAAGTAAACAATAAGAATTGCCGAGTTCTCTGGGTGTGATTGCTTCTCCTATCGTTTCCTTCTTCCATGTATTGTCGGAGTGGTTGTTCATTATTAGTGGTCTTGTTGTAAACAGTTTTTATAATACTATTGTAATGTTCAGAGCTTCGATGAGATGTAAAATCATGTAACATGGACCTAAACTATGTGTATATAGCTTTATAAATTACATATAGTGTATATAGAACGCAATAAATAATTTAAACAAACAGTAATAAATATGTTTGAATTAATTTTGTGCATTATTCTTTCCACGAAAGTGGTATAAACTGTTATTGGCAGGCGCTATACCTCCATTGCTAATTGTAGGTAATATAGGTAACCCGTTAGGCCTGCGCAGACGACAAACTTTTCTCCGCGGCGGAGAAATAAGTACGCTCCGCGAATAAGAAGTCCGCCGCGATTTACCGCGGACTCAACGCACACGGTGGGCGATCATTGACGACACGAATGGCGTAGTGCGCTGTAGCACGGTTTCTCGCCTTTAATTCCGTAGTGTCCCGGGTTCGAACCCCGGTCAGGTCAATTCAGGAAATGATCTATTCTAAATTGGCCTGAGTCTTGGTGTGCTGGGAGACGCCCCTGGCTTAATTCCTTGTCTGGTACCTCGTAACACAGGGATATTTATCCCTACTTCGAGACCATGACAAGAGGTGTGTTGTCTGGCGCATATTTAAATATTGTATTTATTAGTTGTCCGAGAGTATTGAAATATTCTGAGATTACGTTGTGCTGTGATTTACATCAAGTTTAAGCAAAAGAGAAGGCGTTTTAAAAGACGATACTGGGTTCATTCGTAGTTTAATTCGCTACGCTCCGTGGGCAGCCGCGGACTTTTTGTTCGGCGTACTTTTAGTCGAACGTGTGCATTGCTCGATACGTTATGAAGGGATCTATTTTGACGCACAAAAATTCCCTCGCCTGCGCAGGCCTTTATAGATTTTCATAGTCACCAGTTGTAAGCGGCATATCTACATCAGACAAACCTGCGACGTTAATCGAGTTTACTGCGTTTACCATCAAAGTTCATGCTTCCAGAACTTTCCTGCTGTTACGGCCATTAGCTGGTTTGCTATGTGCCCTGCCCACTGCGACCAGTTACATTTTTGGAAATAAGAATTCGTTTGATTTGTAAAACGGTATCTTACTCCTTTTTTGCTGCATATAATTAAGCTAAAACGAGTTTTTTAATCCTTTAATCTGCAGATATACCGGGTGATTATCAAATTACTTCCGAAAAGGATATGGCATACTCAGTAAGTGATGTAGTAACTAAATAAGCGAAAATCCGATTTTTTAAATTAACTTTAAGGTTTTCTTACAAAAAAAATCTGACCCTAACGGTCGGAATTTGATTGGATTAAATTGGATTTGGTCAGAAAGTGATGTGTTTGGTGACCTTGAAATGCAAGTTAGTTAAATAAATTTCATTTTCGCTTAGATAGTTTCTACATCACTTATTGAGTATGCCATAAGTATTGTTTTCGGAAGTTATTTGATAATCACCCGGTAAACGACTGTATCTTTTTCCGTAGCCTAGAATGTTTAGTGTGCACATGCTTCGCGAATATCCAAATTAGACATCCGGTGGCGGTCGGTGCTGGTTTAAGTCATGTACCTACGCACTTATGTATGGGTTAGAGAGGTGTCCTAAAAATGTAACTGCAATAAAATACTAAATAGCCTAGTTAACTTGCATTTATGAAAGAGTATAATTTTGAAAATGGGTCATTCGGTAGGACATCTAGACTATTAGGGATTTATAGGAATTTTTGGGATTTGTATGTTGGCTCTCAGAGACTGAATATTTAGTTTCTGAGAATCATATTAATATCCTGTTACTGTGAACTAGTCTCGATCAGGAAATACACCGTAGAAAACTCGTATCCCCCGATGCGCTCGGGCCACTAAAACAACGTTTTAAGCCTACTGACTCAGTTTTACTAGATAGACAGGTAAATAGTTCACTGCAATACACAATAGTAGACACAGTATAAAACTAAACATTAATGAAACTCAATAACTAAAAAAAGAAACCTTCAAGTAAATTTGAAATTATTGAAGACACTAAAGGTATATAAGGTAATAAGTATATTCTTTATTTTATCTATGATTCAACGTGGTTACCTATTTGTTTTCAGCTGTGACGTAGAACATGATTTTCGATAATTTTCAGCATGATGATATGGGGATGTGGCTGACCCTATCTGCTCGTCAGCTAACACCAAACACATAATTAGATGCACAGATTAAAATACTGAGGAGTTTCTTGGTTAACAAATCCCTTATATTAAATGACACGTTCATAACAGTAAGAAAGCATTTTACACAGGAAGGTAAAAAAAATGTTATCCGACGTTTCGTGCGACTCAGTCCCGCCTGTTTCGTGGCGTAGTAAAAAGCGACCGCGGCGAAAGTTGCTTCATCCGAGTCAAGTTCAATAACACAACATAACAGTATACCTCCGGGCTGCGCGGGCGCTGCATTTACCGCGATATTCTGTAAAAAATACACCGTTATACCTTGCACTTGGCGATTCGCGACTCTTTGTCAACAGTGTCGCCCGACCCGCGTTGATGGATTGCTGTAGTCAATCAAGATGAGGAATTTATTAATACTGCTTGTTATATGTTGTGTGACACCGGTTGTCTTGCCGGCTAAGTACATACCAAAATGGAAGAAACAGGTAAGTCCCTTGCGTAGCTAATAAACAATTTAAGCTTGCCGCTTTCGCATAACTAGCAGTTAAAACTAATGTTTTTAAAAGTGATTTCATTTAAAAGGAAAACTTATAATTTATTTATCTAATTTGAAATAAAATTATTTCAAAGCTATCTATACCATAAAAACTATCAATGTAAATACTATCAATTTTAATACAATAACATAAAAAATAAAAATAAAAATCATTTATTTCGGATCCATATCACAGAAATGAAGTTATCAACACAATGTCATGAAAATAGAAACGAATAATTGGTCTATTAAAAATAATAATAATAATAAGAGTAGACATGTCGAATCGAAATTAAAAACAAATAAAAATAAAAATTATGGTCACTTTAAAATGATACAAAGTACTTTTAAATTAAATTGAATTGAATTGAAAATTAAATTGAAATGCATGGAAATAAATTAAATTAAGTTGTAATCAAAATAATATTTCATTACCAACAGGAGAAAAAAAAAAGATAAATTCGGATTACCCCCTATGCGACACATAATGATGTCTTAAGATGTATTGTGCAAATAGAAAGAATTGAAAACATTCTTAAAGTAGGTGAAAGCACTCATTGAGTGTAATAGCATTTAGGATTAGTTCCTAGTAAATAAATAGTTGATAGTTTTGTAACATCGCGAAAACATATCTGAAATATGTAGCCAAGTATGATACCCTACCCTAATAACGCGTCGCATTTGTTGCAACTAGCTTAATTACAATTAAATATTTTTGTTAAATCATACGAGTGCAGCAGTTGAGTTGAGGCTTAGATATTGGATAGTATCTACTTAATTGAGCAAGTTAAGAGTTACTCATTTGAGTGTCTAAACATTGGAACAGTTGCGACACATTTAAATTCTAGGGCGCATTTCAGTAATTTTAGTAGCTCAGTTATAATTTACCTTCAATATTTAAATAGGTGCGTATATTTATGTACACAATAGTTGCATCTAAAATTGAAAAAGAGTGGCTGTTAGGTAAACCAATTGATTTGTTGTTAAGAGTTCTTTAAACCGTAATTAGAATATGAAATAGGAGTTTGACGCAAGCTTTATTTCATTTGCTCTATGTTGACTTATTCACTACTAGCTTTTGATACAAGTCGAATGCAGGCAGGTTTAAGTTCATTGAATTCTTTGGTTATTAATGTTTTTTAGTTGTGGTAGATATATAGGCCAAACATGTTTTTTTAATACCAGACTGGTTTGATTACCTGCGTCTCAGTCTACTCTGCAATCTGTAATGTTACATTCTGTACATATCGCATTTCAATCACTTCACTAGCAGAATGTTACGCGTAGAATGTGTATGTTTATTGAATGCCTACCATTTTTGTGTAAACTGGTGGTTAAGATTTTGGTATTACATACGTAATACCAAAATCATACATACTTGTACTAAAATATCTAATATTTATTTATTTTAATCTTGTCTAACATTTTCTCCGGGATTTCCTCGCGGCCGACTTTCGCGCGCGCCTTTCTCGCGGCTCATATTAGAAAGTTCGGCTGAGTCACAAACACGGAGCCGAACTGGCAAACAAACCAGATCCTGCCGATAGGATGACACGGACTTTCGACAGATATTGTATTGTGTTATCTTTTGTATCTATTTAGGCTAAAAGTCATTCTTAACAAAATGTAGAGACCGTTATGATAATGAAGATGGGTGGTATGACTCAATCATGTGGATATACAATTACCACTCCTGTATTCAGAGTAAATAAATACTTATGCCAACCACAATTTTAAGTATTATTAATTTTAAGTTTTATTTTAAGTAAACATATTTTCACTCATTATTACCTGTAATAAAGATAGTTATGAATAACCTATTCCCCGGGATAAATTGGTTCAGCTTTACTTTGCTTTGATCGATTTTCGTGCTGATTTACAAAAATATCAACTCACGAATACATTTGTGAGACTTTGTGAATGAAAATTACTGTGACATAGCAAATACTTTTTAACATTTGAAAGGTAGAAGGACAAATTATTTATATTTGAAGCAATGTATTCTGTTAATTTAGGGGTAAACTCTCTATCGAGATCTGAAGACATCTAAACAGCTTTGAAAGCACAGCTTGCACAGCTAAACCTTACCGCACACTGTTCACTGATGCACCTTTATACCGTCATAGAGTAACCGACAGAGTGTGACGCAGGCGTGCGAGCTGCCGGCCGTGCAGAGCGAGCACAGCCACTACGTGTGCGACGACAACGGCGAGCCCAAGTGCCTGCCCGGCTGGCAGGGCGACCTGTGCGACGTGCCCATCTGTAAGAAGGGATGTGATCCATTGCAAGGTGAGCGTTGCCCTCTTGTTTTCAGGAATAACTTCTTTACTAGATCCACGTTGGGCCGTGTTATTGAGAGTTCCATTCGCCCGCACTCTCTGCGTGGTTTGGTGGTGGACCAGCTTCCTCAGTAAAGATATAATTCCAAAGTCTCAAAGGCCCAAGCAGCAGTCTCAGGTGGCCTGACGAAACGGGCTCGAGAAATCATGCTTCTAATTTGGTAGCCCCCAGACTTTACAAGGAGTATCCTAAAATGCAACTAGGATCCATCTACAGTTTTAATATCAAATAAAAAATGACTTCATACGGCAAGTAGGTAACACTTGCTGCCATTAAGACTGCAGGCAACAAGAGATTGTATTTCCTAAGGAATGGCAATGCAGCACGTCTAGGAAAAAAGAGTGTATCTAATATGGCACCTTTTTTAATTGATTTACATATGTTGACTATAAACAAGAAAATTAAGCTCTACCCGAATGCGGCGATGCCTAAACTCTCTATGTGAAAGCGCATAAGAACCACATTGTGGTGACCTCCTAGTGTGAAAAGTTCTTTGTTTTGAAAGTGATATATCAATTTGGGTACTTAGGCAGTAGAAATTCACAAGACAATGGCTCTTTAAAACTTTCTTTATGTTCTCACCTTGTGTCTCAAATGACTATGAGCGTAGGAACTAAACCATTTTTTCGATGTAAGTATGTGCAATCTATTGCAGAATGTAATGACAAATACAGGAAGGTAGCTATTTATACATACATACGCTCACGACTATATCCCAAACGGGGTAGTCCGAGGCTACTTGACTGTGGCCGTCTCATGGTGAACGGAACATTCAGAAGCCCACTTTTCACCAACCGTATTAGAACCCAACGTGGCAGGGCCTTACGCCGTTTTTATCAACGGAGAGTTAGTCGCACATTTAACAAATTAACACAAAGATGGTTCTGGCTAGATTTGTACAAGGAACCACACTGGTTCGAAACTGGAGTGCTAAGCCCCCCGATTCAGAACAAAGTATCGACCGATTAGGTTAATTTATTTCTTTTATTTTTATAAGATGGGTAGATAGTTTTATATTATTTAGTGTATGAAAATTAAGGGCCTTTGGCTTTTACATATAAAAATATTGATTGCTTACGTTTAGCGGGTCACTATACTTAATTATAACAAACTTACCGAATCGGTCGATAACTTCGTTCTGAATCGGGGTGCTGGCCACGATGCTCTCAACTAATGAACTATTACGCTCTCTAATTAAAACGGAACCTCACAGGTTACTGCAAGCGACCCGGCGAATGCAGATGCAAGCTCGGGTTCTACGGCGAGAGATGCAACAAGTGCATCCCCCTGCCGGGCTGTCAGCACGGCTACTGCAACGTGTCCTTCGAGTGCATCTGCAGGGAGGGTTGGGATGGCCTCTTCTGTTCTGAGCGTAAGTGTCAAGTAAGCCCGAGAGAGCGCAAACTTCTATGACTATGAAATACAACGAGCCCATTTCACTTTCAGAACTTTTCCCACTCGAAAATGAATGTTATTTAAGTAAGAAAATTGGTCCTGTCGTTGGGTTCTTGGGTTCAAAGAACCCCCCGAACCAAGGAAAGTTTCGGATTTTCAGAAATATTCATCAACACCTCGCAGCTTGTAAACTTTTGAATGTTGAATGCCTTTGACTAGCAGACCGTTTTCAATGCTGGATTTAGATAACTGACCACGGGTCTACTACTGGTACCGTGGTAACTAACTACCGTGGTAATACACAGGAATTGATATTTATTTTTTTGCAGCTATCTGCCGTTCCGACTGCCATGCCACCCGCGGATACTGCGAGTTCCCGAGCGAGTGCCGCTGCCGCCTGGGCTGGTCGGGGCCCACCTGCCGCGCCTGCCAGCCACTCCCGGGCTGCCAGCACGGATACTGCGACAAGCCCCTTGAGTGCAAGTGCTCACCGGGATACACGGGCCTGCTTTGTCAGACGCGTAAGTTACAGTGGTGGCTTATTAGCTCAGATGCAAAAGTGATGACCAGTTATGGTATTGTCAACACTATCTTTTTCTGCAGCTAAATACCTATTGACATGTTTTAGGCACCAGCAGGATAAACTTAAGCATATCTAACGCACAAATATCCTAGTTTTACCTACTGTTACACCCAACTCGTTGAAGGTCACCAATAGATACTGGAATAATCTGCTGAAAAGCATCGATGAACACAAGTCTGCTTTCCTAATTATAATTCAATACTCAGTTATAGAAGGTAAAGCTAGCCAAAAGAATGAAATAAATGCTACATAACGATATCTTTTTACGATACTGTTGAGCTACTTCCTCTGTAGATTTTCGCAAAGAACGCATGTAGTGTCAAAGGGAGTGAGTTAGCGGTACTTATATTTCTGTTTTTGTCTACAGCAATCTGCGCTCCCGGCTGCCATAACGAGCGTGGCTACTGCCGGCGCCCCGGCGAATGTCGCTGCAAGGTCGGCTGGACCGGGCCATCTTGCGCGCAGTGCCACCCCTACCCTGGATGCGTGCACGGCACCTGCCAGAAGCCCTGGGAGTGCTCATGCAAGCCTGGGTGGGGCGGCATGCTCTGCGATGAGGGTACGTTCCATAGTATGATTGTTGATACAAGTTCTTCGAGATTATTATTGACGCCTTCGCTCTTTCTTGTTTCCCTTTTTAGAAAACATATTCCTCAAAATGAGGTTAGAGAACCAAACATCGGAACCACAACATAGTTCGCTAAGTACGTCTACCACGAGTTGCCACTTTGAATTTACATTATCGTTCGCATTAAATGTTGTATTGGAATTTGAAATGACATAACATGACAATGTCAAATCCCAGTACAATTTTTTACGCGAACGATAAGGTGAATTTAAAGTTACAACTCGTGGTAGATGTACAGGTCACAGTTTGTGAAAATTTGTGGTTTGTGGTACGTCAGGTGGTACCTATTGAGAGGTATTATTAATAATGGTGATTTCATCTGTCAAAACCATTCCAAAATAGGAATGATTATAACTTTTCTATATTGCACTTATTTTATCTTAGATTATATGGAATTCGTTGAGCCCTCAGTTCGAAAATAAAAATTCACAGATCCATTTCATTGAGCATGCTATTTTTTGCCTATGAAACTTATATGGTACAGTAAATTAAAATTAACGAAAGCTCTACCGGCTGAGCTAAACTGGAACACATTTATCCCCTTATAAGCCCAGCAATGTAGATGAGCTCGTAATTTTGTCGCGTTCGGGTCCTCACGGTATGAGTTTCCGTTATAGATCAGCTGATTAAATTCTACTTGGCTTATATGAAGCTACGAGTACTTCACGTATAATCTTATTGAGATTTATATATTCTGTGTTACATATCTAATGTGACATCCCTACTGATAGGTCTGGTTTTTTGAGATCGCTCTCAATGACACTGGAAAGAATGCTATCTATACACATAATGAGTTATAAGTTCCGCGTGTGATTTACCTAACAGTTTTAATCTTGTTTTTTTTAACTTATTGGTCTTGACGTAAAGACTTACGTGTATACCTGCTTTGGGTTTGTACCTATGCCAGATAGCAGACGGAATCATATGTGGAGGTTATAGCGCTACTCTGAAGCAGTTATAAATGAGATAGTTAATTAAGAGTTCTTTGATAAATGTGACAATTCTATATGTGTTCTATATATCCAAGTAACTTATTTGAATGTATTCATGAGTCATATTCTCCATACTTACCTTTAAAGATCCGAAAGCTTGTCGATGTTTTCTCCGCAACAGAGCACACATTAAGGTAACATTTATGAAACGTTATGATCCACATCCGCATGTGGAGATGAATATCAACACCTAATAACGTTATTGACTATTTCGCATCCTTTCTAAATAATTATATATATCTATTCCACAGAACTCAACTACTGCGAGAAGAACCCGAACACTTGCAAGAACGGCGGCAAATGCCAGTCACTAGAAGCCAACGATGGCAACTACCGCTGCCAGTGCCCCGCCGGCGTCAGCGGCCGCAGCTGCGAGAATCTGCCAGATAGCATGACGACACCAGCCCAGAACTCCACTGAGGAAGTCACCGAGGCCCCGGCGACCACGGCAGCAATTGAGGCCAGCTCTGCTGAGGTTGGGCTTAATACTGAGCCAGATAATGAGAATGAGACTGAATGAATAGGGTGAAATGATGTTAGATGAAGCAGTGATAATCAGGGATTAACACATTGTAAACAACTGGAATACTGACATCCTCTCCAAGGTATTAAAATACACTGACCCCTTATTCATTAAAAAAAAAGCAATGAATTTGACTACCATACATCAACTTATTTTTTTTTAAAAGGGGATACTCTCTACCTGTTGTTGACTGTGAGGCCGAGATTTATAGAGCGTGCTTAGCTTTAACTTAGCCTTAACTTTGAACAGCTCCATCAATCTTTATCAGTTACTTTTATTGATTTAAATTATGTTATACTTATGTATTCGTTAGTAATAAATTATAACAATACTCATTAAGTATGATTATAACTAATGTGATAAGTCTGTCCTTTGCTAAATAACGCCTATAGATCTCGGCCTAAAGCTTCATTGGGCTTCAGTATTTGTTATAAATTGGTGCTTTAGTAAGTCGTTTAAATGAATTAATCAGTGGTTGTGTGACTGGCGACTATGTTCGCGTTTAGAAATAAAAAGTTCTGGTTATTAAATGAACATTCAACTACTATGCGGATTTCAAAATGTTCAGGACTTCGTAGGAAATACTGTGATGCAAACAGGACCCATAATGATGTGACTTTAATTGTGTCTGTAACAGCTTCTCATCGCATCTTAGTAACTGCTAATGCTTTCTACTTGAAATGTTTAATTGTGTTAGCTTCAGCCGTTTGCAAATAAAATACTTTGATATATTTACTAAACCATTTTGAATAACATTGGCCGAGGGGCCATTACATTTCTAGACGCGAACGTTCTTACAGAATAATTTATTGTGCGATTATGAATATTCTGACTGTGTGAGAGTTTATTTATTAAATGTGTGTTGTTTGATTAGAATTTATGCACGTAATTAATAATGACTTAATTTATTGCAATTACCTAGACTTATTTCTTATAGTAGAACACTTATTTTGTAAGTTGAGATGAACTATTATAGACACTGTAAACCCTAATAAATAACTATTAAACAAAATAAAGTGGTGGTTTTGTGTAACCGTCAGAAATGGCTGGTCACTATATTATTATAGACGTACCTATTTATCGTTGAAATGGTGACCAATAATTGCTGCCCCATTTCTTCTGTTTGCTTCCTATAAGAATACAATTATTGCTGCAATCACATTAAAGATAAAACAAAACATTCAACAGTGACCGGCCATCCAGACGTCAGGTTGGCCGGTCACCTAGCCAGAGTAGCTACTTATAACGTGAGTGTAATAACAAAATTTTTCATTGGCCAGTCATTGCGGCTCGTTTGCTTCTATGGAAATAAATATATCATACAAAGAATAAGAATAATAACTATAAGAATAATAAGAATAACTATCATGCAACTTCATTTAGCTTGAATTCTTAAAATAAAAAAAACGAGTTTCTAGCAAGCAATAGAAATAAAATAACAAGTACTAATATTTGATGCACACTAAAATTAGCAACCAGAGCCCTACTACAGTTATTAGTATTCCTGTAAGTAAAAATGATTATTTAATTTAGTCATCATAGGTACCTAATACATTGATGTTAGGTATATTTGTGTTTCACTATGTTCTACCTTAATGCAGGCATACGAGGGATACATAGGATGTATATATAGACAGGTTGGGGTTATCGGTCAAGTTCATCGGAGAGCTGTTGTGTGGACAGCTGGGGGATACCAGGTAGGTAAAATATTGTGCTACTGCTACTGTGCTGCTAATCATACAAGTCCTTTAAAGCCATTAAGGTAGGCCATTCATAACTGCGATTACCGTATATAATCTTGTCGTCCGCATGCTGGCTTGCCATCGACCAAAAGCATTAAATAACCAGCTAATTTATACAACGTACGAATATGTGTTGCATGTTTATGCATGCTCCGTGATCTATATTTTAGGAAACTTGTCAACTCTCCCTACAAGGTAAATGGATAGCACTTGGCTAAATAAGGGTTTTCTCATTAGAGTGCCCCGACTAGCATGTAATATCAGAATACCCCCCGCGATTAAGATTCAAAAAGTAACCAACTGTGCTTTAATTACGGTATTCCTATTTACTGTTTTTTTATGACCTAAGCCTAAAAATAACCTATAAACTTTGGTGGTTTGGTGATGCAAGTGTGGTGCCCCCGAACAGACCATGCAGCTGTCCTGCCCTGAGTCAGCTGCTCACTTCAGGACCGAATGAAGCCACTCCCCTCGGGATAGCGGTAGCGGTTGTGGAGTACTGGGCTCCTGTGATTCAGTCAACTTATGGATCATCTACACTACGAAGAAGAAGCAAAACTTTGGTTTAGGAGAGGGAAATGTTATCACACAACTTCAAATATAATTATGTTTTCTAGATGTTATATTTTGAAAACTCTGTAATCTGTAAAATGTATATTAAATTTGGATTAAAACTTCGTCTTCTTGTTGTAAGTTACCCACATACACATTATAACATCGTTACCTTCTGAAGGCTTCCACCTACTGCTAAATGAGTACCTATTGATTGCAATATAATTTTGATACTGGGAGACGCCCCTGGCTTATTTCCTTGTGTGGTACCTCGTAACACAGGGATATTAATCCCTACTTCGAGACCATTACAAGAGGTGTGTTGTCCGTAAAAAAAAAATACGTTAGTTAACTCATACACATTTGCCAAAGTGATAATTGATGCTCATAGTTAATCGGTCCGTTCTCCATTAGGAATCGGTAAAGATATGAGAACGCCAATTTAAAAATTGTCAACCACTATTGCCACTATTCCCAAACCAGCCTAGTATTTCTCCGAATAGAATTCTTCCATAACGAATGAGATAGCTACGTTTTTAACAACATTAATACTCATAAATAAATTATAATTTATGGTAACATAAAATGCTTGCTATTTATTACATCGAGGTTAAAAACAATCTGGTGTATGAGATTATGTACAAGTTAATGAAATAAATGTTTGCTAATTTAAACTCTCTTTTCAGGCCCATTTCTGGGTCCTGGGAATTCTATATTTAACTTTATTTAAAAATAAGGTATTTTGTGGAAATTAGTCCCTGTCACCTATTAGTAAATAAATACAATATCAGTTATACAGGGTGTCCCTGGAAGTAAGGATCAAATCGAAATAGCGCATAGCGTGGGTCATTTCTGACCTTTTTATCCCTATTAATATTGGTCCGATTTCTAATCGTTAAAAAGTTACGATCAATTTCAGTTTTTTTCAGAAAATCACCTAAATCCATACAAAAATAATTAAAAAAAAAATGTACCAAAGGTAGTCTCTTATTTTTCTTTCCAAAAAAGCTTTTGATTGTCGTACTTCGACTAGTTATTTTATTGAGCTAGAAAACCATAAAAAGTTAAAATATAGCAAGAAAAAATCTTTATCAAAAAAATCACTACACTGTCAAGCAGATGTCGTGAAAAAAATGTACTACTGGAAGTTGTTAAGTAATTCAAAAAAATTCTTATTAAATACAGTATCTTTAGAGATATAAATTGCAAGAAAGTTCTTTTGGCAAAAAAATAAGTGACTACCTTTATGTATCCTATGTATCCTTCGTATGCCTGTGTTAAGGTAGGGGTCTACCTTTTATTGCCGAACTTTTTAAGTCATAATATCAAAATGCATAATTTAATATCGATTGGCCGAAACTTCGTTTCGCCGAAAATCATTTAGCATAAACTCAAAACGTATAATTTTGTGAGTCAGAATGGCATGGCATAATTTTTATATCCCTAATAATCAAAAGGCCGAAATTTCATACGCAGAAACTTTACATTCAGAGTCATCATTAGGCATACTTTTCTTATCCATAGGTAATACTAGAAAAGCAGAATGATCTTAACTCATAATACAGCATACACCATGCAGCAAGCATTGTTTCTGTCTCGGCTCCGGCGCTGCGACGCTCTGGCAGTCCCACGCGAGCTTATCGTCGCAGATGGTTTTCGCTCATCACCGCAGCCTCAGCCGTGGCGACGAGCTTTCAAACCAACTGCTCCTCAGCTCGCAGGCCGCCTCGCCCCTCCGCGACTACGCGTGTTTAAATTACAATCTAGGGGTAGGTCAGACAAGACTAAGTGGAGTCGGTTTTGCAGTGGTTCGTTTCTGTCACGTCAGTTTTGTAATACAAATCTTTATGGACCATTTTTAATTTAAAGTTAAAATACTATTTTAAATTGCCCAACGAAACTCTGCTGCCTTCATAGTATGCCAAGTGAAATTCTACCAAATAATCGTTCGACTAAATAAACGTTATGCCAAACGAAAGTATGCGAAATGAAAATATGCTAAAGGTAATTATGCCAAATAATTATGTAAACATTACGGATATGTAAACATTCGGCGAAACGATAATTATGCTAACAATTTTTTATGCGTTTAACATATTCGGCTAAACAAAAACATACCAAGTGTGTTATGCTAAATGATTTTCGAAGTAACGAAATTCGGCCAGATAGAGGGAACCCTTAAGGTAGAACATAGTGAAACTCAATTGTACCTAACATCAATGTATAGGCACAGCCAAAACTCCTCTTTCATGAAGGTCGAAAAATGTCGGCAACCTCACTTCTAACCGCTCGACACTCAAAGTGAAGTTGGCATTGTTCTTGATGTGCCGCACTATATCTTCTGTATTATTAGTGAAGTAGAAGCGGGAAACATACAGCAGCTTCGTAGGTATAGCCAGACGCAACAGCTGCTCAGGCACGGCTGGTGCAACACCACACAGATTGCAGTGAACGGGCTTCTTCTTCTTTCTTTCCACTTTTATGAAGCCCTCACCGTCGCAAAGAAGTGCTTGTGTTGCGACAAGTGCAGGACGCTCGATAACTTCCGGCCGTTTTTCCTTCAATAAATACATATTCTACCTAGTTGAAGATCGCCGTGTAGGATCCTGTTTTTTTTTATCACTGTAATAATTACTATTTAAAACTGTGCAAATATATAAAGCACAGAGGCAAAAGAGACGTTAAAAAATAAAATAAGTATGCGGCAGACACACCACTTGTCATGGTCTCTAAGTAGGAAATATAATATCCCTGTGTTACGAGGTACTAGACAAGGAATTAAGCCAGGGGCGTCTCCCAGCAGCAAAGATCGTTTCCTGAATTGACTCGACCGGGAATCTTACCCGGAACACTACGTAAGTCAAGGCGAGAAAACCTCCTACACGCACTACGCCAATCGTGTTGTCAAGCATTTCAAGCGTTAACACCAGCCATTTTTTTTAAAATAAACATTATGCATTTATTATCCGACTTCCGAAGCTAAAGGAACTGCTAAGAAAACTTGACTACGTGACATACTCGTAGCTAAGAAAAATGTCGGCTGAATCGGAATTAGATCTCCTATCAATTGATTAATAATTAGTGCCTAATATGTCTAGGAGTTCGCGTGGTTAGACGGCGACCGCCGGCAGCTCGGGCCGAGAGTGCGTGCCCACGGTTTTATGACCAACGATACACACAGAGTTTTCAGTTTATGTTTTTTAATATTTATTTACCATCAAGACACACACAAAACAAGTTCGGGTACGATAATTCTGCATACATACACAGTTACATACATATTATCACGACGATATCCCGAACAAGGTATTCAGATTCAAGCTGACTATTGCTGTCATGGTGAACGGAACACTCAGAAGACCACTCTTCAACAAGCGTATAAACCCAACGTGGTGTTGGTGAGCCTTCGCCATTATTCGGTAGCATTGTAATTTTTATTGTTTTTTTTAATTATTAATTTTTCAGACATTTGTTTGGTATTTTTATTGATTATTTTCTTTGAATATATGACATAAAATGTAATAAACGTGTAATTTAATAATGAGAAATAAATAAATCTAATGTAATATATTACTGATGAATTCCTTAAAAATAGTTTAGTTGCAAATTAGGAGGCAGCTGATAGAGGCCATAGCCCTGTAGTAGGATTAGTTAGGCCATATTACGATTTGAATATTTGTTTTTCTAGATTACCTAAAACTTAACCAATTATATCCAACAATTTTCAAATTTCCGTGACCACCTAATAAAATTTATTGTTTAAAAAAACATGAATTTTAGGAAGACGACTTCGCTGTCAAAAGTTTATTAGCAAAAAATAAAGAGTAACCCCACTAACTGTTGTAAGGAAGTTGATTACTAACACCTACCTATTTTTTTAGCTTCTGCAAAGTTGTGATGATGGATTTCTTTGTATTCCATGTACCAATTTCCCACTAATGCAATAACTAAACACTAATGGTGATATAAATAATGTTGTAGCTTAAACCTGCTATTCCGCCGACCCCGGAGCAATGGAGCGATGGCTAGACTGCGGCGATTTTAGTAATTGTATATAAGCACCCGTGTCTGCGCGAACGCACATACCCACCTCGCGTATTCCGTCGATCGATTGCATCGATCTAAAATCAATTTGTACAGTAATGTGATTTTGCTGTGATCTTCTATTTTCAAAAGAATGGCTGCCATACAAATATTTACGGTAAGGATGACAGTTTATTTTCATTTTAAAAAGACTCCCTTTTAGGTTATTGATGCCTTATTTGTTTTAACATGAAACAGTAGTGTACAGCCTAAACGATTGAACTAAAATCAGTAGAACTCCATAACAAAATTTGTGGATTTCATCTCATAAAATTAGAGCCTCAACCTCATGGATCCAATAAAATGTGGTGATGTTACATTACTGTGAGTGATATAATAATATATTATTTTTGTTTTTCACGGTAAGCTACGTGGTCGTACGTATGAAGAGAAAAACGTAGTCAAATCAAAATATGTCGTAGTTCGTAGCAACCGTAGCACACCACATATAGTGAATTATCTCGTTACGTATCCAATGTTATTATTCTTGAATCTGATAGATATCGGTGTTTTCACCTAATTGATTTGTTCGATTAATCGTGATTTCCTATAATAAAAACGCCACAAGTAAATAGTCAGGTAAATTGCATGTTATGTGAAATAAATGCATCGTTACATAAAATGTATTCAGCAAAGATAAGTTCACTTGATAAGTTTGGCATGAAATACTTCGTTGTTTCTGATAAATTAGTTGGGTAGGTAAATGTTTACCCACGTAGTGCACCAGCAAGTCATCAGGGGAATACCCTTCAGTGGTTTCAGTTTTACATTAGTCAAACGTTTTGTTTCGGGTTGGTTTCAGGCGCATTTTATTGCATTTAAAATGTTTTAAAAAAAATTCTAAGTTGCGATTAATATAATAAATCAAACTGTTAAAGAAGTTTATAATTGTTCTCTTGCATTCGCTGTGCCAGTATTTTTTTCGAAAATAAATTTGTTCAACCTTAAAAAAAAACCGAAACGCCTAAGAAATATATAGTGAATTCGCAACCACTTGATTATTAAATCAAAGACTATTTATTTAACAATCCAATAAAAAACTCATACCCCTAAAACTCAAACTAATAATCACAAAATTAAGAAAAAAATTGAAACCCGCTGGTAAATTCACAACGATAGGTTGCGACTGCGAGCATAAAAGAAGACAGTTATTTTATGTTAAGTTTTAGGTTAAAAAGGTAATTAATTCAGAAAAACATATCAATAAATTTATTTAAATTGAATGTTTTGTTTCGATCTCAATCCTAGTTTCGAGCCTTTAAGTTTAATAAATAAATAAATATCTGGGACAATTTACACCAAGATCATCTGACCCCAAACTAAGCAGAGCTTGTACTATGGGCGTCAGAGACTGATAAACATACTTAAATATTTCTAAATACATACATATATAGATAATAACACCCAGACACACAACAAACACTCATTTTCGTCACACAAAATGTTTGTCATGGGTGGGGATCGAACCCACGACCTCCGGTGCTAAAGGCAGGATCGCTGCCATTGCGCCAACAGGCCAGTCGTACTAATACTTCATACATTAGACCAAAGTATCCAGTAAAATACTTTTAATACATGTTAATCGTGAACCACCAAACCAGACGGCCTTCACTCAAAATTATGCAGATGTAGGTAAAAGATTGCGTTAACGCACATTAAAGTACCTAAATGAATGTCTAGACTCTAGACCTAGCTGGTCAGCTCAGTAAACATGACTAGGTAATAGCTACTTGGTAATTCAAGTTAAACCCTATGGCTGTACGTTTAAAATTTTGTGATTTTGAAAAAAAAATATTTATAGTTATTTTGATATGGCATATTCGATGACATACCTATCTGAGTGAAATTTAGATCGACTAAGTAACTTTTATTCCGAGGTTTTGATACAGTCATTCGAACATTTATATTTTTAGTATGAAAACTTCAAAATGTATTGTGTGTGTATTCGTTTCTCCGACTTGATGTATTAGCTGATGATGTAGCTATAGAATTTTTAAAATCGGTCCAGTAGTTTCGGAGCCTATTCAATACAAACAAACAAACAATCAAATCTTTCTTCTTCATAATATTATTATAGAAATGATCGTAATCGTATGTCGCAGGCCTTTGCTATGCTTCGTTAGCCCATCACGAGTTGTACGTGCCGGTATATAGGCGCATCTGTAACGCACAAATTCATATAATCAGCCGATTAACAAATGAGACGTAACATAGAGAACGATTGTGCTGTATTTATTCCTCCTGATTTATTATTATGAGTTATATCCTGTATTAGAAGTAGAGTCCTTATTTTACTAACGCCTCAGTTGCTTGGTAAGAATCCCAAGGTTAGAGGAACGCTAAAGTGCGTTCTCGGGTTTACGGAGTACAGCTTGGGTTTTTGATCGTCTAGTTTATTAATACTAACTAATCAAATGTAGCGATAATTACAAGTATTAAGATTACAAGCATTAATGGCTTTGTTCAGCAATAGGAGAATTTGTCTTTATAAACACCACAATTCGTGTTTTACCTTAGGGACCCGTTTGATTACCCGTCGTATGGCCGTTCTTAAATTTCGACACAAACATTTGAACAGCCATACGAAACCCACCTGGCGATAGATTGCTGTAGATTAGATAGAGCCGTACAGGGCATAAGGAAACATTCGTTAGTCCGAGACAGGCCTGATGGCAGAGACAGACCTGCGTTGCGAAACGCCTTGGATTCGGCTAGTATACTTAGGACAACTTAATTACAGGTGAAATAATAGGTTTGGATGTAGAGCGAATCTATTAATAAGATATTGAGAATAGGGTCTGTAAAAAAAGGAAGTCCATTGGATAACAAATAAGGTTTAATATAATATATGACTTTGATATCATAGAAAAACTGGTAAAAGACCTAATTTTTTATGAGTTCACATTAAGTACCAAGTAGCTGTGAGAAACAAGGCTTTAAATAAACCTTAATCTTTGATTTAGATTTTCGTATATTTGAAATTACATAACCAGGTGTTTTAAAAGCACTTAACATAGCATTAACCATTTTTATGCCCTATTATATCACATGACTACGGTCTAGCTAGGCTGGCTGAGTCACTATTTTACCATTGTTGCTCAACATTTTTTGAATTTCTAAATTAAGGATAAAGTTTATGCATATTACTTTAAAACGCATAAACTAAAGTGATCTTATCCTAATTTCGTTTCAGTGCTTGTTCTTCTTACTACTCGTAGAAGTTGGTTGAACTTACTCAGAAGATTGTCTATGCCTTTGTACCTAGACGGTTTTTGAGATCAATGGATGTTGGACCTTTTGTGGTATTTCAATGCGACCCCATAATAATAAATTTATTACAGTTTAGTTTATACAGTAAATAAATGAAAAATAGGCCATATTCTACAAGAGCAAACAATGTCTTTTGTTAGCAACATCACCAGGGGGTTATTATGCCCATGTTGAGAAACAAAGGCCAGTCAGTTATCAGGTCACCTTATGTTGCGCTGGTCTTCACCTTGACCCCAGCCGACACTGGGCAGTACAGACATTGATATAATGCCCTGCATACACACCTGGCATTGTTAAGGCTAGGCTCACTTGCATAATTACCACGGTTCTCACTTGTTTATTTTAGCCGAATTTTTGTTGGCGTAGAAACTACAAATGAAATTTGCTTACTCGAACATTATGTAGAGTAGGATGAAGTTTTCGCCTCACCTCACCTCACCTAGAAATATTTCAGTTACTCTCGCTTACTAGCGATTAATGTATTTAAAGAAACAAAGCAATTTGTTGCAGAAACAACAGCATTTAATAGCGATAAAATCTAGTCTGCCGCTTAACTTGACTCCATAATTCATGTGTGAAAACAATTAAGCTTAACAACTGGTCGAGTAGGCCGATCATTATTAGAGCACTTATCAGGACACATTTTAATGAATGTTTTTTATAAATGGTCGTTTAGGAACCTTCTATTGGGTTAAGAACAAATGAAGTTAAAATTTTTGAGACAAATGTCTGAATTATTTCTACCTATTATATTTTTACAGTTGTTTCTTCATTGTCTTCTTTCTATTTCAGATATTGCTTGTCATATGCAGTTTATCAACAACAAAAGAAATCGAAATTAAACCTAAGCTTTCGAAGTTACTGACAGAAAATGGAATCAAAGAGGAGGGTACTCCTGAAAAGGGGGTGAAGCGAGGGATCTACAGCAGTGGAGTAGCGGGCTCCTTCGAGTCTCTGGGCTCGGGCTATGGAGGTGGCTCGGGTTTTGGCGTGGGATCAGGTTTCGGCGTGGGGTCGGGCTTGGGAGTGGGCTCGGGAGTGGGCTCAGGCCTTGGAATTGGATCAGGGTTTTCCTCAATTGGGCCCGGTATATCCTCAGTTGGACCCGGTATATCGGCGTTTGGGCCTGCGATAGCGGCCGGACCCGCCGTGGGACCCGCAGTAGCAGTCGCCGCAGCCCCCGTGGCCGTAGCAGCACCAGCAGTACAAACTTCAGTCGCAGTGGAACCTAACCCTGTGATCCTACGCCAGGAAGTGCCTCGATACATAACTCGCACGATCACGAGAGATGTGCAAGTTCCGGTCCAAGTCCCCTACCCGGTGCCTGTGGACAGGCCCGTCCAAGTACCCGTACGAGTACCGTATCCGGTGCCGGTCGATAGGCCCTACCCAGTCGTCCACCGAGTACCGGTCGAGGTGACGAAACATGTGCCCGTGTATTACGAGAAGAGAGTGCCATATCCCGTCAAAGTTTCCGTGCCTGTGCCATATCCAGTGACGGTGGAAAAGCATGTGCCGATTGATCGCCCCGTGTACGTCGACAGGCCGGTGCCGGTACCTCAGCCCGTGTACGTGGACCGCCCCGTGAACGTGCCCGTGCCAGTGCAAGTTGACAGGCCTGTGCCGGTGCCTCAGCCCGTGGTGGTCGACAGGCCCGTGGCGGTGCCGCAGCCCGTGGTGGTGGAGAGACGAGTGCCGGTCCCCGTGGCCGCCGCGCCTGTTGCGGTGGCATCGATTGGCGTACCTGTTTCCAGCGGTGTCTCTCTCGGAGGAGGTATTCCCAGCGGGTTTTCAAGCGGATTTTTCAACGGATTGTCTAACGGGATTTCGGGTGGAATTCCTGGCGGCATTTCGGGCGGTCTGTCAGGCGGTCTATCCGGCGGTTTTTCTAAGACGATCGTTTCAAATTCGATTTCTGGCTATGGAGGATCTTATCTGACCCACAAAAAATAAGCATTGCTTGTAGTTGTTTTTATTTACTTTTATGTATATGTATTTCCTTTGTTTTCAGAATGAAAATTGAAACAAGTGATATTTATGTAAAACTTTATTTAAAATTGTTATTGCTAAGCTCAGTATTTTTTACTTTTTAATGTCTACTTTTTGAGAATTTTCAATAAATTTTCTGAACATGACTTGCTTCTAAAAACATGCACCCTTCATTTATTGGAATAAGAAATTACGGATACAACTGCCTTTTTCTATATACATATATAGCCACAGACCTGGATTGAACTACGTCTGTGTGTTATCTATTAAATGTCGAACCAAATTAAATATTCCTATAAATAAAATATTGAATCAGTTATTTATATTTCAACCAGTAGTTATGGAGTCAATACAGTTAGTAAAATAAATAGATACCTGATTCCAGTACTACATAGTCCTGTTATAGGGTATTATTTATTGTAATGTATTTAAACCTCAGTAAATAAAATCTATTAAAACAAAAAAACATTATTGATTATAGTTACTGAAACACTAATAAATTTCCATGAAAAAACCGAATGTGGCATGTTAGGTTAAAGTACATTTGAAAACTTCTCGTTTACATGCTACATCGCCTAATTTACATTAAAACAAAACCAAATCCCTATGAATATTTGTAGTTTACAGTTTGTTTCAACAGAATCCATTAATAAAGTTAAGATTCTCATTTATACAATGACAAATAGAGTTCCAATGTCCAATTTTAGCAGGCCAACCCTGCAATTTTAGATGTCTGGGTACATGTTTCATGAAGACTGACACTGATACATAATAGGTTCTTGTGGAATAGTGAATAGAGTAGTAGTTACCTACCTGCTACTGTATTCGACAACTAGTACTAAGTACTACTGACTGACTATTGTAGGTAGTAGCGTTTTTGCAAAATCCGTATGTAAATGCGGTGGAATCTTTCAATGCACTGGTAACCACACTAAGTTTGAAAGAGTCTACATTACACATTGGTTTTGGAAGTTTAAAAGTGTCAGAAAATTGGTTGCCAAATACATGCATACTCGAAAACATGAGGGTGCGAAGACCGAATCCCATTTTTTAAAAGATATAGGTACCTAGTAAGTAATTAAGTGATTTTAAACACATAGCTCTGATTTATTTTTCTTTGAAAACCTTTTGGAATTGGGTATAAAGTGTTCAACAAATAAAAAGCACAATCACATCGCTTCTTATCTTATTGGACGAGCCTTTTTAAATAGTTCTAAGTTAATATCTTCTAAGTATTCGCAAATCAGCCTAGATTGCACCATTCACCATATGCTAATTATTATTTATTTATTTAATGCTTAAAATATAATACATCTAGTTCTCGGATTCATGGTGGACCCAGGTGGGCAGTGCCAGGCGCGGGCGAACTCCTCGTTGTTCTGCAGAGCACCTTTAGCGCGGAACTGCTGCGGGGAATGCTCGTCCTCAAGATCAGCTTGCAGGGAGTCCTTAGTGGATACTCCGCACCACAGCTGGGTGAATAGATAGAAAACATTTAGAAATCTTACGTCAAGATCGTTAGACCCTAAAGCAGATAGAGACTTGAGCTTGCTCTCTGTCAGAAACGGATGAATATACTAAATAAATCTGACAACTACTGACTATTTAAAGCTCCTATATACAGCCTTAGGCTGCCTGTCCATTACAGCGAGGGAGTAATACGATAACCTAGCCTATGCCTAACAGGCTAAGCAAACCTATTGGTAAAAATTGTTTCAATTCCTCTTCGCTGCATCCCTAGCGTCAATGGACATGCATTCTTACAAACTTTGAAACGCACGAGTGATGCCTCTGGTGTTGTGCGAGTAACCACTCACTATCAGGCTAATAGCAAAATTCTCTTGCCTCCTACTTTGTATGAAAAAAGATGGAAAATATTGATATTTCTTTGAAGTGGTGCATGAGTGATTTTCTGTTATTTTGCTATCAATCACCTTGAGAATGTTTACAGACCTACTAAAGTTAGGACAAGAAATACAGAGCTACCCAGGCTGAAAGCAACCTGACATCGGGCCCATGTTTGTGTGAGCGGTTGATTGCTGCCATCGCCCTACATACATTTTGCATGTTTATTATTACTTAATTGACGTTTTAAAACTCACTTTGCCGTAGGACAGAAAGAACAGCTGTTCTGCTTGACTTCTTAGCCATATTATTGTAAGTGGTGTAAGATTGCTGCCAATACATACATTCTGCTCGTTGTTATTAATTGACGTTTACAAACTCACGTTGCCGTAGGACAGAAAAAACAGCTGTTCCGGGGTCCGGTCTTCGAAACCCGGTAGCTTGGCTTCAGGGCCGTGTCGGCGGAGGTGGTGCTTGAGCGCAGCAAGTGCTTCCCTGACGCCTCCGTTGTCTGCTATGTTCTCTCCTAGCGTCTTCTTGCCGTCAACCTGTAGGACATTTTGTTTGAATGATTGATTTTAGGACGAACGGCGAGGTAGTTGCGTATTTGCCGAGGTTCTTGTATCTGTTTCATCAAGAAACATTTGTAAGTAGGTTTTAATAGTAATTCGCGAGCCTTTGCACCTTGAGGTTAGGTATCGCTAGAGCGGTACGCAAACCACTGCGCAAAATAGATGGTAGAAAGAAGCATGTTTTTTTTTTTATGGAGGTTTAATTAGCTTTTGTCTGAGAGTTTGAACTCAAACTCAAGTAACTTTATTCAAATAGAGTACGAATAGTACTTTCAAATCGTCAAAGTTACAGCAAAATATACTAAATAATAGACACAAATACCATAAAAATATGGATACATAAATACACAGTATGCAGACATAATGCGACTCTACCACCGCGTCGGAGTTGTTTCTTTGGTAACTACTGAGTTTCTCGCCGTTTTGGGTTTACAACAGGCGTTCGTTAAGATCACTATAATCTGGTGGAAGCGTAAGACTATTTTATTTTTCACGAATAACGGTTCAAGTAATACCATAAATAGGTACCTAATAGGTAAAACTGACTGCAATAGTCAAAGCAGTTAGAAGTTACAGTTAGAAGTTGTTAATCTATTGCGAATCAGCAGAGATAAATAAATGCCAGCAATGTTATCAATACATATGTTGCAGCAAATGCACACGTAGGACATGTATTATAAATCAGAGTTAAATAAAAAAGCTTTTGGGGAACTGTGTGGATCTTCGCTGTAGGTATTTCATTAATTCCAAAATTCCGTTTCCCTTTTCAATAAAAGCTTTTAACTAATGTACTCATTGTTTGTACTAGTTCATATGATTTATGACCATCTAGCCGATTGTATCAGCTTAGTACCTAAGCACTTAGTAATTTGGTAGTTGAAGTTCCTAATAGCTTTAGTCTACATAAGTTATATGAGTAGGTACATAGAGAACACACATCGATCGTCCCAGTTCACCGTCTCACTAATCAACCTCAATATATCCATATGTAATGTAGGTTGGTTTTAGACTGAACAAACATTTCGTGAAATATTTCAAAGGAATCGTAGAACAAACTTTATTTATAATTCAGTAGGTCACAGAATTGTATAGTCTAACTAACCAGTCCAAGTAAACCTTATTCGTTGTATTACCATAAGCCTACCGATCCCCCGCTGTTGAGAAAAATCACAGAAGTAACATTTTACATGGTGGCGCTTAATTTATTTTGACCCTTCTCGTTAGCTTAACGTTACGGCGGCTCGCCTACATCTCATTGAATGCTTCTCAAAGACTATAGACTGGTAAATAAAGGAAATCTTCCTAGCTAAAATGCCCAAAATATTGATTAAGCCCATTTCACTCTATATTTATATTACTTAAGTATTTTTTACAGTCACTGGCCTGTTGGTGCAATGGTGGCGATCCTGCGTTTAGTGCCAAAGTTTATATTTTTAAAAAGGCCACCTATCTCGTCTCATGCAGTTTCCAGTCTCATCATATTGAATACGGTTAGCTTGATATAATAATCGTAGATCACCAGGATTATTTGGAAAATTAACGATTAATTTTGGAATTCCGAATCATTGGGTTTTATTTCTAGGCCAGGAGAGCATTTATAGGATATTTATTGCGTACAATAATATTTTATATAAGACACTTAATTTCAGGACGGGCGCGCATTGTCAGTTTGAGGAAAGATAAGCCGTGTAAGGATCCTTCTTATTGCTTATCTAGTTTTCGCCATCACTTTGAACCGTTTTTAGTCTGTTCCTGTAAGAAAAACCTTTGTTAGTGCTCCCCATAACTCCTCCATGGCCACCCAGTAGTAGCTAACCGAAACTACTGGGCGTAGAAGTCAGCCACTCATCCAGTTAGTAACGGAAAAAAGTTAGATTTATAAAATGACATGCTTACATGCTCGCCTAACTCAGGCACGAAGAAGGTCGAGTACTGGTCCACGAAGCACTGCGTCATGTTCACGAAAGACTCCACCGTTTCGTTCGACCACCACGGCAGGAAGTTGCCGTTCTTGTCGAACTGACGACCTAGAGATTGCACAAAGTTTCCTTTTCAAATAAGTCGGAGATCATCACATAATTTATAACATTTTCCTGTGGGGCTGAGAGATGCACACCGCGAAAGAAAATGTTGCAAGGCAAACTCTGTGAAATTTGTATGGCTTGGCTTGAAATCGTGTGATAATTTTGTCGCGTGCATCTAAAACCCTTGCGGTTTCAAGACAAAGTTTACCTCTCCTTTCAGAAACACGGAACAGACACTTACACCTAGACCCACATCTACCTTTCATCAATAGCCCATGTTTTTTATTTCAAAATCACAATTTAAATAAACAAATCTCACCAAAATTGTCGAAGCCATGCGTTATTTCGTGACCGAGTACGGTGCCCAACGATCCATAATTGAGTGAACTGTAGAAATTCCACGATATCGGTTAGTATTTATTGTAGCTATTATTTTTTTGATATTATTTAAACTTTAACATAAAATAACAGAATGCATACTTTTAAAGTTCTTGGGAATCACTTTTATCAGTGGAAGTTAAAACACTTACAACTAAAAATGATGCTAACTTAGAAAGTCAATTTACTTACTCAAGTCCCAAATCAAAGAAAGGATGTTGTAACATTACCATAGGCACAGCTGCGTCCAAAATGAGCAAAAACTCTGTCATTTTGATAGAATACAAGTAATTCATAGGAACAATATATTAAATACGCCGTTATCATCAATACCCTCAAAACAACAGCCAAGCATGACATCCATTACTCAAATGCCTTACTCATTGATCAGAAGGCGGTCTCAATTCACAGATATCCTGCTACTTTTAACAAGCCCAACGTCTCCTACATACCTACCATGCAACTGCCCAAGTAGCATTCGGGGTTCTATATAAGATGTCTAGTCATTCACATGTACTCCACAAGCTGTGTAAGTCAGCCGTATAAGAGCAGTATAGCTTGCTATAATGCTCTTATAGAACCAGTTTGGGCACAAATTAGACAGCCTTAAGTTCACTATGGCTGTACATTAGCAGTATAATAGCATCATAATAGCAGTTTAAGTAGTAACATCGGACTTAAGGCTGACTTACGGCACTATATGGGGACGCAGTGTGAACCATACAACGTACATGAGTCTAATAAAGAGTAACAAGTGGCTAAATACACAGCCTTCACAGTTATGAAATTCGACAAAAGTACTCCAGTGCTACCTAAAATCAGAATTATTTCTTTATTTTACTATTCCTCGTTTGGTTTTATACGTGTGTGCCATCAGAAACAAAATTAACTCCGCAATTGGATAAAAATTTATAACACCGAATACGCGGTAGTAAAGTACCTGATTTACATACTTATTAATGGTAATGCCATGGGAATGCAACTTTATCGTGAAATGTATACACATTTACAGCTAAAATATTCACGCGCCTTTGTAAAAACGCGATATTCATTTTAAAATATATTTAACTGGCCGAGAGGAAATCTACAATTTACAGTTTTTGATAATATATTGGCATTATAATTATACTACGCTATTTAATTATAACATGAAACCAAAACTCAATCGCTTTATCGGCGTATTTTGTGATAAATCTGCATGATAATTTTGGAAATTTATTTGGTAAATATTTTAGGTTACGTAGAACAAAATGGTGGAAATGAAATACGGCTATGTGAACTGTTATAACTCCAATGTAATGCGGTAATCGTATATAGGTTCACATGTGTTCTGTTAGAATGCTGTTATCTATATGAAGTCCCACATTTGTACCACTACAGCGCCAATGTCTATAAATTTATTCTAATGTGAACTTATGTACAGCTTTAAGATGTAGTTCAGGTCAATTGTGTATCATCATTTAATTCTTTCAATACTAAATTTTAGAGATCCGCAATAATAATTATTGTCCGTTAAATCGGCTAGCCCAGGTACTAAGTCAAGTATGAATACCTAAAATACAAATTTTGTAACAAACTAACAAAAATCACTTTTTGTTTTCGTGTGAGACACACAGTTTGGTGTCAGAGTATTTACACTTACAAAAAAGACTAGTCTGTTCAAGGAAGTATTGAAAAGAATGTAAACAAATAAAACAAAAAGGGACAACATTATGCCCTGTGACAGAAAAGGACAGAGTCAGCAAGTGTAATATTGTAACCATATTTTGCAGAATTTATCAGATAAGTAACTGTTATTCCTGTTATTTATGTGATAAATAACTGTTATTTCTGATAGTTATCTGTTAAAATTCTGTAAAATATGGTTACACTAGCAGACTTGGCGCGTACGGCGCTGACGGGTGTACGATCACCTTAAATATCTACTTAGACAAAGTTTATGCTATTTCTTTCTGACCTTTCAATACGATTTGTAATAGCCCATGTTTTTATTTTTTTGCGAAAGGGTAAACGTCGATTGTCCAAATCAAAATTGTATTCACTATCACTAGAACTGCAATCACTACACTCTGATATCTGTATATTTTGAAGGGAACTTTCAGGTTCAGGCACATTTTCCTCTGCATCATGTACAGAACCACCATGAACAAAGGTTGAAGTCGCACTTGTTAAAACATTGTCGGGCTCATTTTCGATTGTCAATCGACTGTTTATTTTTACAATTTGTGAATATTCTTTTGCAATTTTTCTTCTTATTCCAGCGGTTCTCGCTCTTATTTTCCAAGATTTTTTATTCATATTCACAAATTTTTGCACGCGACGTAATAAACACACACCTAGCTTGTGGGATAAGTGTAATAGAATATCACATTCACATTCATGTTCAGCTTACAGCAAATCAAAGTAGTACTTGTGGACAAATAAACTGCTATTGATGTTAATGGACAACACATATAGTCCTTTTAACAGCCTACAGTGCACATGCGAACCATTTAAACACTTCTGTACAGTAGTAAAAAAAGGTTATTTTAATGATCACAAACAAGTTTTACTACAGCTACTACCTGTATAACAGTCTAAAACAAGTAAACATAACAGCCTTTAGCTTTATAAATGACCACGTGTGTTCTATTAAAATGATAGCTCTATAACATCGTACAAGTAGGCCGTTAAACAGCGTTTGCCGTATCTCTACCCTCCTCTAATTCTCTTAGCGAGACGGCTGACTAAAGGATAGTTGTTAGAGTATTATAACACCAACAATCGTATAAAAGTCTAACTCTACACTCCTATAAGTCCCTTATACAGGTATAGGTGTTATTAATCGCAATAATGCAGCTTATACATCACGAGTGAACTATAATAATGCTTCAAGTTCACCTGTGAACTAAATGTGTACTCTTAAATGGAGTAAAATGTTACTTGGGTGTAGTTTGATAATGCCGATGGGAACTAAACTTCAAACTCTCTATGCAACAAAGAGACTAACAATATTTAGGAATCTTGAAGTTAAATACTCATAGACTTATTGCTTTGAACTTCTGGAATTTAAATGCGTTAGTTCTACTCACTTATTGTGTTTTCTTGGAATGTGTGGTAAGCGTTTACTTCTGTTGGATCTGTTGCCCAGGTAAAATTATTTCCCTCCCGGAACTTCTTCAGGGCCTTACTTATCTTCACCTGTATTACATTCACCATGTTTTCCAGGTGAGCATCTACCTTCACTTCGATACCTTCATAGTATTCTTCTAACCTTCCTTCCTTCAAGAACCAATCAGGGAATCCTATTAGGGTCTTCATTTGTATAATTTTTTGGTAAGTAGCCAGTTTTGTGTTGTCATCCATCCATTTAGCTTTACCTACTAAATGTGCGAGCGCATTTTTCATCTCATATAACATTGTCTGGACCTGTGGAAATATGATATTTGAATACTAGCTATTTAAAAATTATAAAGATACTTAATAAAATACTCGAATATTAAGAAATGAAAAAAAATAATTAAAAGAGTATTGTTTTTGTTTGACCATACCTACCTACCTACCATAATGAAGGGCGAAGTTACAATTTTCAACCTCAAATGCAGTTTATCAGACAGGTTAGATTAACACCGCAGTAATGAATTAGCGAAAAGATTGGCACCAGATATTTCGTCGTCCATCCCAGGGCACTGTTAGGATTATGGTGTTGAATGTTTACAGACTGCTCGGTTGATGGCCTCCTGTCTTGCTCAATATTATTTGTACTTAAACTTTTACTAACCTTTGGTTTGGTGACATTAAAGAAGTGCGGATCAGCGATGGCATACGAGACAGCCATGCCCATCAAGTCATTGACTGCACTGGAGCACTGAAGGCTGCGAGGGATCTGACCAGCTTTGCTCCGAGGATGTATCTCTTCATAGGAGCGCTCTAGCAAGAGCCGCAGTTCTGCAGTTGTGTGGGCTGCCATTACTTCCACTATCTAAGAATTATATCACAATTGAATGAATTAATATTCTGCAGCGAAAAGTTGACAAAAAATTTGAGAGTTTAAGTTTTATATACGCACTTTTACCCAAATGTAAAGCTCCAATTTAGCTGGTGGTGTCTTAGCTATAAGCGAAGCCATCAAAGACAAGTACTTTAAATCTGGTTCAGAAACAAGTATCTTGTCGTTCTCAAAGTCTAGCACTACGTCACTTGCGTTGAACACTCCTTCGAGGTACCGCTTCCAAATTGGGGTTGCTGTACTATTGTTGCTCTCAACTATCATGTCAGTGTGGGCTTGGAGCTCAGCCACTGTGTATTGAGGGATGTTTAGGTATGAACCGTCATCAGTCTCGGTTTCATTGGAAGATTCTAGCTAAAAATAATCAAAATGTAAAAGTATTGCCAGTAGAAGCAAGTACCTATTCATTGAAAGTAAGAGCGTCGTGGCCTAGTAGTTAAGCTCACTAACTCGGATCGCGAATCGTGTGGTCCCGAGTTCAAATCTGGCCAGAACCAAAATATTTGTGTTCATTGTTTAATTTCCGACTAACTCTCCGGTGATGGAAAACATCGATAAAAAACCAAATCAACGCGGATAACGGCGGAAGGCTCATTCACCACCTACCACGTTGGGTTCTAATACCATTGGTGAGAAGGGGGCTTCGGAGTGTTCCGTTCACCATGACGGCAACAGTCACTTGCCTCTGACTACCCCGTTTGGAATAAAGTCGTGATGGTATGGATGTATGTATGGCAAGTAATGATAAAAGAAACGATGACTTTTTTCATGTGAAGTAACAAGCGACATTCGAATAAAACTCAAGGTTTGCGTGGGTTTTTAATTAAAACACAAAAAAAAATCCACTTAGACGACCATTGAACCCAGTAATAAGTAAGGAGTGTAAATAGTTGATGAATAGGTAGACAGTTTTCGTATACTAACTTATTTAGTTAGGCTTAAGTACTTTTAAACGTTCATCATGAATTAATTCCTTATCATCCTAATAATTGCATGAACGCTAGCATGAGAGTTTTATATTTTTCAAAATGTCACGTCATATATTTAAGTTCGATTGATGGATCACACACGACATTTCACGCGTATAGCGTCAAAGCATGAAACACGTGCAATAAATATTTTAAAATGGATCATAGATTTTTAATAAAAACCAGATTGCTGGAAAATGACATCACATTTAAACTAATTACAGTTTAACTCCATAGTTTACCTCGTATAAATCACTGTTCATTGAGTAATATTCTATAGAAGCAGATAACAGTTTAAGATCTAAAGCAGGTTCGTTCAAGTCCGTAGATTTTAGATTATCAGATTCTATAATGAATAGTTTCATTAACTCTGCGTAAAAAATCTTGTGAATTTGAGAAATTCTTTCGTCATCTTCTTCATCCTTTTTGCTTTCCGATGCTTCATTGTAAGCGTAAAACGTTTCATCAAACTCTGTTTCTGTTGTAGGATTGGTATAGTATTTTCTTTCTCTACTATTGTGTCTTTTCTTTTTGTTATGCATACTGTAAGAAAATATTGCAATATTTGCAATGATAATGCAAAAGTATCAGTTAACCTAAATAAGACAAAGGAAGTTTGATAATACAGCAAGCTTGTCGATTTAGATACGAGCATAATTCGACTCTAAGTAATTTCTCAAATTGAATGACAGAATCTTCATCAGTTAATAGGCCACTAAGGCCCGTATTCCAAAACAAAATCTGTACTTGAGTATAGATCTGAGTGACGTTTTTGTATGAACTGAAGTTTTGAAATCTCTACTCAAGTACAGATCAGTGCTTGAGTACGATTCTAGAATACGGGCCTAAAAGCTAAGCTAAGGAGCTTACTCGTAATAACAAACCTTGGAAAAGGGTTGGTGGTTTCAGGAGAACCCATGACCAATCTGTATATTGACGAGTTCTTAGGGTCAGTGAATATGTCAAAACCGATCAGCACATCCATTCCAAGTTGAGTCTTAATACTGATTACTCTCTCGATCCAGTCGAAGATGAAGGTATCGTAGTCAACATTTTCAGAGGCATTTATGTATGTCGGGTAAGGAGGCAGGTTTAGCGATTCTAGAATTTGTAGCACTGGTTTTAAACCTAGTTTATCCAATGTTTCTGTAATCAAAAAAATATGTAGTAAAAAGGTCACTGTTTTTTTGATCTGTAGGCTTTTACAACCTACAAGTCAGTATTTATCCCTCATTTACATCTTAAAAGGTTTCATTTTCTGACGTTTCATGCTGAGCCTTATCTTTATTACAGAGAAACCAATGAAAACAGTTATTATTACTATACAATTATTTACACTGTTAGCTACTTCGTCTAGCATTGTGAATATAGCAGAAAGCGTAAATTAAAAACATTGTATTAAAGAAATTCATTTCGATTAAGTGCCTCCACACTAAACTATATATTGTCCGATGTAAATGCTCGAATTTAGAAATCTACTGTTCACTGTCGTTAAAGTGATTATAGCTTAGCACTTCAGCAGCTAGAGCGTAAGATTCCTAGCATATGCTGAATTCTGAGAACTATGAACTTGTAAATAACATGCGGAAAGTGGTGTTCCATGGTGTACCCACCTGTGTCCATACACGCAGCGTACATATCTTTCGCCTGCCGCACAGGTTTCGGCAGCCCACTGATGTTCTTCGTCAGAAAGTCTCGCACTACTGTGTACACCTTGCTCTGCTTGTCCCTGAACCAGTCATAAGATCTGTACGCGTCGGGCCTGGGATGATCATCGGCCCAGTTGCCACATGCATACTGCAAGGGGTTAAAAGAATAAAAAAAGTTCACTCAAAAATTGAACTCATACACTAACAAGTTAAGTGTTCAGTATTAGTCTCATTTCACATATTTTTTTTTAAATTACAAACAATATTTACAATAGAATAGAATATATTAGAATATGTTTATTTTGCTTAGCATATTATGTTTATTTTGTTTATTTGATTTTACCGACTGACTCATATTTTATAAGTTATAGGAGGTCACCTATTTTTTGAGCGAAATGGTTTACTGTTCCTTACTCACCTGGTAGAAATCCTCACAAGGGTCGGCAGTCCTGTCTATAGAAAGTGCGAGGTTGGCTGCTGACCTCAAGCACTCTTTGGTCTCACACACTTTTACAGGCCTATGCCTTTTTTGTTTAACATCTAGAATAACGATCACATTATTATTTAATAAAATAATGGATATTCTTTGTTCTGCAGCTATGGGGCTAAAGTGAATACTTCTTACTGACCGCATTAATTTCTATTTTGTTATTTTGAACTGTGTACTTTTTATAATAAGTAAAAATATCCCAATGTAGTGTACTTACATAAAACTGTCATAACTATCGCTAAACATAATAACAGTAGAAGAAGAAGTAATAGAACCATTGTCAGCATTTTATTTTTATGTTTTCTTCGAAACCTGAAAGTTAGAAAACTAACCTTAAACAATAATTATATAGTCAAGCTAAATGTTAAAATGTTGACTTATACCGTGTGCTAAATTACACAGTAGGCTATATTTTGGGTGTATTTGTAATGTACCCTTTAATTTAATAGCAATAACACTTCATTCTAAAACAAGTGAATTGAACAAATGATCACGAATAGAGTTAAATGAATGTAAGTACTGACAGTTTTTAATACCAAATAGCTAAATTATCAATGGTATAGTGGGAAGTTCTTTTGAAGTTAATATTATTTAGGCATCCGATCAGCAGGCGGTGAAAGCCGGGTTGTTTCGTCAAGTATCGGAGGCTTCAGATGGCGGGTGGCGATTCGACTGAGAAAGGAAACAGTGCTTGTCACTATGGCTTAGTATTCAATGGGCTATTAAGAGACAGAGACAATCCATAGACCGAAAAAAAAGTACCGGTCGCAGTATCCTAACTCTCTAGTCTCTGTCAAAGGCCGCACTCGCGCGCGCGATACGTCACATTATAGTGTGTACTTAGACGTCACATATAGTGCATGAATATTAATTCGAGTCTTATAGTCACTTATTAAATTTTCAAAGAAATACCTGGCAGTTCTGGAGCCGACAGCAATCAAATACCCTGATTCTCGTAAGTCATTCCCGTTTTTGAGCGGGGGAGTAGTGGCCTTGGCGCTGACTGTTCCTATTAAATATTGTTATCAATGTTAATTGTATTTGAGGTAGTCTAAATTGTATAGGAAAGGATCTGTACAGTCAACCGCAGAAGTAAGTGATATTATAACGTGCCAAAGTTGATGATTTTACAAAAACAGTAAATCTCATTAAACATCTAACAATATGACAATTCATTCATTATAATCGATAATTATATGCTGCTTGTGATATTTTTTTTACATATTTTCATTGATAAAAACAAATTGGAAGTTTGTTCAGACATCATTTACTTTTCCTGTTGACTGTACTTTTTACTGACACCTAGGTAGGTATGTAGAAATAATGTTGCACGATGAATTTATCTTCAAACTCGCTTCTGCCCGCGACTTCGTCCGCGTGAAATAGTTACTTTGGGATAACGCGATGATATATAGCCTTTAAGCCTTCCTCGGTAAATGGGCTATCTAACACTGAAATAATTTTTCAAATCGGACCAGTAGTTCCTGAGTTTAGCGCGTTCAAGCATACAAACAAACTCTTCAGTCTATATTTCTATAGATAACAAAGTAAAGTAAAATTATTTATTTGCAATGAATACAATTAGGTTTTTTTTAAATTACTAGATTCATATTTGTTTTAATAGACAAGTGCCTCAGGTAAACTAGTTTTCAAAATTGTTTACTGCAGTTATGATTAGGAAAAACTATGTTTCACGTTCCAAAAAGTTGAAGAAATAGCCGATGATGATAGCAGTTAGTAAAAAAAAGTAGAGACAGAACTTAAAAGATCAAAAGTTTAAAGTTTTTAGACCTAGGTTCTGACACCCGAACCAAATAAGAACTCAGTGAATTTTTGTTTTTTTATGGCTCAGACGGACCATTTCTTCTTTTCCTTTTTGGTCAGTATTATTTGAAATAGTATTAAGTATTTTAATTTGTTTAGCTGTTTCTTCGTTATTATTCTATCATTCGCGTGGGCATAGTTATCATCAACAGACGTTCGACAATAACAGTAAAACACATTTCCAATGAAATTGTAGGATATTTGTACTTTTAAAAAGTATTTCATTTACCTTAATTTGTTATTTTAATAGTGATAACGTGTACTTGCCCTTTCGTTCGAAGATATGTTTATTTACTAGGTAGTTGTCACAGCAGTTCACAGCACTATTTCCTTAAGCCGTCTATTTTTGTAACTATACTCGTACTCACCTAAGTAGGAACATGGCCTTACTCGTACCGTACGTTGTTACTACATGCGTAATAAATTCTGTTTATCTATTTACTTTGCCAAAGTAACAGATTCAGTTTCAAAATTCAGAACAAAATTATAGTTCAGAATTATGAATATTAATGAAGTCAAGTTATGTTGATAAGAAGTTCATCATTATCGATGAGATGCTACTCGTATCAAAATCTATCTGAATACTAAATCCTTATGAACCTACGATGTGTGATGAATATAAAGATGAGTTTGAGTTTGAGTTTACTCGTATAATCGATTTTACTAAAATATTCAATGTCACATTGGTTTTGTTTGTTTACATAACCAGACTGAACAAATTCTTTGCCTCCGTCCCTTGGCGGCAGTGCTGCTTTGAAGGAAGGGATACTTCAAAGAGTGCATCTGCTGTCTCTGACGAGATTAGTACCGGAATGGAATACTACATTCCTTTTACTGATGTCGTCAGCGCTAGCAAAACTGGTCCCTGGTGCAATCGCGAGTATTCTGCAGCTGTAGAACAGAAACAGGCGGCTTATCGTGCTTTGGCCCAGGCTCTTAATGATAATTCCCGCCTAGCCTTCCTAAAAGCAGCCTACAATAGAGCCACCAAGGCCACTAAGAGGGCTTACATTAGAGTAGACGCCCAGCGAATTGCACATGTTGGCCATGAACTTATAACGCACCCTACGGGTAGCCGCTCCTACTGGCGACTGGGTAAAACAAAATAAACATGTAAAAATATCCGATAATCATAGTAATATTACTTCACTTCGCATTGTATCTTAGCTCAGTCAAAAATTCATGCACACACTTCATTCTATGTTCTTCTTGCACTATAATTAAGTACATACAATTTTATTTATTAAATTATCTTAAGGACGGACGACCACATCAGCAGGCCCTGCCAGAATACCAGCGTCTCTGCCGTGCTTGCACTGCAGTGGCACATGCTGAGGCAGGGTCCTGATTGGCCCACTACTTCATTGTTAGTTTTTATTCCCTATATTGTTTCTTTGCATAATGTACCCTTTAGTCTACGCTAAAATTGTGTTTTGGGTCAATAAATGGTTTTTCTTTCTTCTTTCTTTCTTTCAATCCAACTTCTGCGTGCCTTCGCTGCCCCCACTGAGATTCCCTGATGGATCGTTGGCACATCAGCCGTGAGAGAAAGCCGATTTTCTGGCTAACCTTTTTGTCGCGAACTCTTGCATCGATGACTGCGGTGTTCTGCCACCTGAAATCCCACATTGCGTCTCCACAATGCCTGATATTTGTATCAGGCAGAGTGAGGTTCGTGCCGAACTACAGCCGCTTGAGTCGAGTCGAGTTCAACGCCAAGAAAACGTAGGTGTGTGCATTCACAGCCAAGGCATCGCCGTTCCTTTCCCATCCTACTCTTCTGGGATGGGAAAGGAACCCCGTTCTCACCAGGCTACCGATAAAGGATAGCCTAAACATCCTTGGCATGGATGTTCGTAGCAACCTAAACCAACGGGACTACATTGAGAGCGCCATTAGAACTGCATCCCGTAAACTCGGAATCCTGAACAGAGTGAGACGATTCTTAACGCCTGGGCAGCTCTGTCTTTTAAATAAGACACAAGTTCGCTCGCGTGTAGAATACTGCTCTCATCTCTGGTACGGTTCCGCCAAGTACCTACTCGAAGCTCTCGACAGGTTGCAGCGGCGTGCTATCCGGATTATTGGAAACCCAGAGGCCACTTTGACTCTTGAGCCATAACCAGGCTAAATGTTCTCTATCGCTTCTACAATGGGGAATGCTCTGACGAGTTATTTCCCGTACCACGCGTGCTGGACTACGGCGTCATCCACACACAATTCAGCATTTTTTGGCACGAACTAAAAGATTCGGTGACTCGTTTCTTTGTCGTACCATCCAGACGTGGAAGCATATGTGTTTCCTTCCTCGTATAGTCCCGGGTGCTTCAAGCGCGGCGTGAGAAGGCATTTCTGCAGGCCCTTAAGGTGAGGATGGCCAGCCCAGTGATTCGTTTGCATGACTGGGCTTGTCAGCCTCATATATCTGAACCTTACGACCACTTTCCATTAGTCAGGTGAGGTAGATGACCTCGGGCAAAATAAAAAAAAACAATTCAATATTTATGCCCAGTATGAGTACCTATGTCCATTACTATCTTGCAAACCAAAATAAACCTTTTCCTTTAGGTAGGTAATTAATTGTGTAATAAAATAACCATGTAGCCATTTAGATTAGCATAGGTGCTTATCAGTTCGTTTGAACTAGCCCAAAGAGTCTGGTCAAGGCTGGAGTCCAATTTGCGTTCAAATCGGTTAGAATATGGTAATTTTTGAAATGCACAGGAATGCACGCAACGCAAACAATGTCAGAACTCGTATAGTTATGAAACTTTTACACAGCACAGGATGAACATAGTTACATAAATTAGATAATTTTGGTATTAAGTCATTAATTACCTACTTACTTGTAACTGTGGGTCCCATTATATCTCCTCCTTGCCCTTGTCCTGACCACGCGTTCATCTTAATTAATTTACACTTTGTTCAATTTGAAAACAATAAAACTAGATTTATTTCATTTTGTATAATAAAATAAGTTATAATTTTGCTACAAAATATTTATCCAATCCCAACTTCAAAGTTTTCATTTTAGGCGCGAAGGAAATCAATGCACAGATAAAAATAAACGAGAGCGAAAAAGTTTGCAGAACTAATATTTCAAATATCTGTGGTATTTACTCCGTTCAGTTCCATAGCATTTGACTCACTGAAAGCCCGTTGTGGTTTACTGAAACATGTCCATATTTCTAATAGGGTGACCAATGCCCATGTTACCACGATATGGACAATTTAGTTAATTTATTGTGAAGTTGAAACAGCCAGTTAATTTTGTTCTTGGGCAACAATATTTTTATTCTCTTATTAAACTTGTGACTTAATAAATTTTCAGTAGCATATTCTTAAACAATTGGGCTCAACTTGTTAGTTACAGATTAACACTGGAAATTCATCATCGAAATCTGAAAGGCCCGTTTTGACAGCTAGCAAAGACCGTTGAATGTAACTCGGCAATACTCGGCATTAAAACTTCAAATAAATAAAAAACGATTATTCAGTTTAGAAATAAACACTTCATTGAAGGGCCCGGTAGTGAAAAGTTTGATTTTTTTTAAATATTTTCACGCCTTTCCAAAGAAATATGATACTTTGATTCATTTCAAAACGTCTCAAAAACAGTAGTCCTCTTTTTTTAATGATGGTGATGTTTAGGTATCTTTCCTGAAACTAGAATGTTTGTTCACCGGTACGAATCCATCCTAAACCAAAATATTAATTTAACCTAATAAACACCGACTATTCTGCTTAAATATAAACAACATGCTAAATGTGAGTTAAGAAATAATTAACACTAGAAATTCAACAATCCACCAACTATTCACGCAGTTTACGCATCATTACGCATATATATGTGTCATATCTTGTGCTTATTTGAAATTTTGTTCTAGACCTTAATACACATGTCATAGCTATTTTTTTTGGTATAATGAGGCCTTAGGACAGAAATCTACAGCAAGTCTGTCCGGGAATCGGTAATCAGTACGACTACCGCAGTTGCCGATTTGAATTTACGCTAACGATAATGTTAATTTAAAGTGGCACCTCGTGGTAGACGTACTGGTTACTGACGGTGGGGTTTACTCACATTCCTAGTTACGATGCGATGACAAGTGTCAAAAAGGGCCTAATAAGATTTAGATGACTGTAAGGTATCTAAAGCCACTTGTGGCAGTGTGTTTTCATTACCGAAATGCACTTTGGGTTTTTTTAATCCAAAGTTTTTGCCTTATTGGGTCACTGCAAAGGCATTGGCAAACAACGTTAGAGTCGTTTTATAACTACATGTTAGCGATATACATTAAAGACAATAAGTTAATGATCGTTAGACATCCTTTTTACAATTATTCTACTAATTTTAATTATTATTACTGGCAACTCAGATATTTAAATCCATACCGGTAAAACGTACACCTGCCCCACCTTGCTAAAAAGTGGGGACAGGAAAAGTACTCGAGAGTCGGGCATCGACATCATCGGCATTCTGTTAGTAGCCTCGGCCACAAGCGGTCGAATTGAAAGTGTAACAGTGCTAGCTTTAAGAGAGAAATCTAGAATCTAGAAATAAAGTATTTCCTTATAAAATTGTGGTTTCACTTCTGGAACTCCAATTGGTTTGTAATGTTAAAAATTCGCACAAATTGCGTTGCATTCTCATTTTGTTGTAAAATAAAAAAAATTGAAATCAAAATAGTAATAACTAACTGGCTTGCTGGCGCAACGGTAGCGATCCTACCTCCAGCGCCGAAGGTCGTTGGTTCGATCCTCACCTAGGACAATCATTAAGATTATGAACATTTGTGTTTGTTCCGTGAGTGATCAACTAATTTGTATTTAAGAATGTTTAAGTATATGTTCATCAGTTTATGGCACCCATACGCAGTACAATCTCTGCTAAATTTGGGGTGCTTATTTAGTTTAAATTTAGTATAAGATCCTATCTATGCCTTTGCTTGTCATCTGCCAGGGCGACACCCTGGGATCACATGTAATCGCATATACGATATGTACAGTGCCAGGGCTACTCTCTGGGGTACATATTTATTTTAAATTTAGTTTATGATCCTATCTATTCCTTTGCTTGTCATCTGCCAGGGCGACACCCTGGGATCACATGTAATCGCATATACGATATGTACAGTGCCAGGGCTACTCTCTGGGGTACATATTTATTTTAAATTTAGTTTATGATCCTATCTATGCTTTTGCTTGTCATCTGCCAGGGCGACACCCTGGGATCACATGTAATCGCTTATACGATATGTACAGTGCCAGGGCTACTCTCTGGGGTACATATTTATTTTAAATTTAGTATAAGATCCTATCCATGCCTTTGCTTGTCATTTGCCAGGGCGACACCCTGGGATCACATGTAATCGCATATACGATATGTACAGTGCCAGGGCTACTCTCTGGGGTACATATTCATTTTGAATTTTAGCATAAGATCCTATCTATGCCGTTGCTTGTAATCTGCCAGGGCGACACCCTGGGATCACATGTAATCGCATATACGATATGTACAGTGCCAGGGCTACTCTCTGGGGTACATATTTATTTTAAATTTAGTTTATGATCCTATCTATGCCTTTGCTTGTCATCTGCCAGGGCGACACCCTGGGATCACATGTAATCGCTTATACGATATGTACAGTGCCAGGGCTACTCTCTGGGGTACATATTTATTTTAAATTTAGTATAAGATCCTATCCATGCCTTTGCTTGTCATTTGCCAGGGCGACACCCTGGGATCACATGTAATCGCATATACGATATGTACAGTGCCAGGGCTACTCTCTGGGGTACATATTCATTTTGAATTTTAGTATAAGATCCTATCTATGCCGTTGCTTGTCATCTGCCAGGGCAACACCCTGGGATCACATGTAATCGCAAATACGATATGTACAGTGCCAGGGGTGCTCTCTGGGGTACATATATTTTTTAAATTTAGTTTGATAAGATCCTACCTATGCCTTTGCTTGTCATCTGCCAGGGCTACACCCTGGGATCACATGCAATTGCAAATACGATATGTACAGTGCCGGGTCTACACTCTGTGGTACATATTAATTTTAACAATAAGTTTTATAATATACTTACTTATAATTATATTTTTGTTGGGTACCTTCCTTGACCAACTTTTGCGCTTACTCCGTATTCATCATAATAAATATCTGTTCCTAAAGCAAGTTTCTAAGCTAAAAATGACAGTTTCAGGCATGGATGAAAAGTCTGGAAGTTCTGGACTAGACACGAGAATATCACAAGAAATGGAAGACCGAGGAGCACCCACTGTGGGTTGCGGTCGTGATCCTGAAATACAAAGTCACCATGGTGAAGGACCAAATTGTTTTGATGACCTAGGAGTACCCAGGCGAGAGGGTCGAGGTCCAACCACTGACCTAGGAGTATCCGAGCGGGAAGGTCGAGGTCTTCGCCTAGGAGCACCCTATCGAGAAGGACGAGGTTTTGACCTAGGAGCGCCGGATCGTGAAGGTCGAGGCTTAGACCTAGGAGCACCCAACCGAGAGGATCGAGGTCCAGGCCAAGAAATAGATGATCAAGGTATATATTACGATTCTTCGGTACCCAGGTTACAGGGTCGGAATCCCAGCCACTCTGGCAGATCAGCCGGTATGAGAAGGCGCCGTTCTAGTAGCTCGTCCGAAGATTCTCACGTGAGTAAGCGACGCCGCCGAACACCAACTAAATCTAGGAGTAGGGATAGAGGTACTTCTGCTACTAGCATATTAGATAAATTTTTACATATTCTAAATAAAGTCAGGGGTTCAGATAAACCCAAGCTTTCTTTTAACACTAACGTTATCCCGGAGTTTGACCCTATGTCAAAGGAACAAACAGCTTTAACTTGGCTCACCAAAGTAGAAGAATGTGCCCAGATTTATGGCTGGGATGATAAAGAAACTGTGCATTATGCGTTGCCGAAATTAACGGGGGTCGCCAAGACTTTGTGTCAGGGACTCCCAACATTACTTTTTACTTGGCCGGAATGGAAAAGAAAATTAATTGAATCCTTTCCTTGCCGCGAGGATTATGCTGAGCTCCTGACTGAAATGCTAGCTAAAAAAGCTCGATACGGGGAATCTTTGGAGCACTATTACTATAGTAAGGTCAACCTTTTGAACAGATGCAAAATACATGGAAGGCAAGCAGTAGACTGTATTTTATATGGCGTCGAAGATAGGGCCGTAAGAGTAGGTGCACAAGCAGCACAATTCGCAGAACCCGAACAAGTGCTGAAGTACTTCAGAACCGTCAAAATAGGACAAGTTAGGGATAGGGATTCCTCTTCTGTGCCTTTTCGACCGCGCAATGATCGCAGAGCACAGTCAGTAGTCAGACCGAGTACATCTAGGGATGGGGCAGTAAACAGCACCATTACGTGCTACAATTGTAGTGGAGTAGGCCATCGCAGTCTCAAATGTGACAAACCTCCCGCAAAGTGCACGTATTGTGAAAGAATAGGGCATCGTCTTGAACACTGTTTCAAATATAAAAATGCTAAAAGCCAAGCGACGAATCAGGGACAGATTAAAGACAAAAATGAGAAACAAGTAGCTAAATTAAGTGTTGACGACGCCAGTAATAAATACGTGATTGACATTAAGTTGAACGATAGTATCGTCAAATGTCACGTTGACCTCGGAAGTCAATGCTCATTAATAAAGTTTAACCTGGTGAAAGATCTGGGGCTCCAAATTACCAATCCAAAGAACCTGCCTGTATTACGTGGTATAGGAGCTAATATTGTCGTACCGATTGGTGTAGTAACAGCCACTGTAGAAGTACAAAATATAAAAGAAACAATAGACTTCTATGTAGTGGAGGACTACGTTGTACAACAGCCAATTTTATTAGGACATTCTTTTACTGAGAAACCCGACATCGTTATTACTAAAACTCCAACAGAGTTATTGTTTCATAGAATTCTCAATGACAAAGTTCACCTTACGGTCGTCAAACTAGTAAATATACCTGGCAATAGCACGAAACCAGTTTTAGTAAGAGCTTCGTCAAATTTGACCGGATATATAATAGTGAATGGTTCACTAAGGGGCCCTGAGGGTAAAGAATATTATTTACATCCCGGGCAGTACGAAATAAGGGATGGCAAAAGCGTCCTCTTAGTCTACAATACCACCTCCAACACCATAGCCATTAATAGGGAGTTTCTATTAACGCGAGCCACCTTTAAGGGAACCTCTAATGACTTAGACTGTCTACAAACGTTTAGTCTTCAACTCGGTAAAAGTTGTTTAGACAATAATATTAATCTTGGAGAGACTCTGAATAACGAAGAACGCCTTAAACTAAAGGATCTACTTACCAAATATGGCGATTGCTTCTCTAGTGACCTTAATGATCTAGGTTTCACAAACGCTACGGAGATGGTCATAGAACTAGAAGATACGGTACCTGTTGTTTATCGGCCGTATAGACTTACATTCACCGAACGCAGGTTAGTGAGGGGCATGGTTCAGGAAATGCTTGATAGTGGCATAGTTAGAGAGTCTTCTTCTCCTAACGCGAGCCCAATAGTCTTAGTACAAAAAAAAACGGGTGAAAAACGCTTATGCGTTGACTATAGGGCACTAAATCGCAAAACTAAGAAAGACCATTATCCTCTTCCCCTTATCGAGGACCAATTAGATCGACTGTCTGGTAATACGTTATTTACGTCTTTGGACTTGGCATCTGGATATTACCAGATACCGATCTCTGATGAGTCAAAATCAACGACAGCCTTTGTTACACCCGACGGACAATATGAATATAATCGTATGCCGTTTGGGTTAGTTAATGCTCCATCGGTGTTCCAAAGGACCATTAATAAAATTTTGCAAGAAGCTAAAATCAAATACGCCATTGTCTACATGGATGATATCTTGATACCCTCAACTGATTTTACGTTGGGTCTGCAGAGATTGGAAGAAGTTCTTAGACTGCAAAAAAATGGAGGCCTTACATTGAAACTAAGTAAATGTAATTTCTTTCAAAATAGCATCGATTTTCTCGGATTTGAGGTCAGCAGTAGTGGAATACGTCCTGGTTCCAGAAAGACAGAGGCTGTGTCAAAATTTCGTGAACCACGTAACCAGCATGAACTTAGGCAGTTTTTAGGCCTTTCAGGGTTTTTCCGCCGTTTCATCAAGAACTACGCCCTAATTACGTCACCACTCACGAATCTTTTAAAGAAAGACGTTTCTTGGTCTTGGGGAAAGGCACAAGAACAAGCCTTTGAGGAAATTAAAAATCTACTAACTCAACGCCCCTTGCTTTCATTATATGATCCGAACGCTGAAACTCATTTGCATACTGATGCCAGCAAAGATGGCCTCGCTGGCATACTACTTCAATCTAACTCTGACGGAGTCTTCCACCCAGTTTCTTATTTTAGTCGGAAGACTACACCTGATGAAAGCAAACTGCACTCTTACGAGCTTGAAACTTTAGCAGTCGTTGCCTCACTAAATCGTTTTCGGGTTTACCTGATTGGGGTGTCCTTTAAGATTTTTACCGACTGCAACGCTCTTAGGTATACATTGACGAAAAGAGATATTATTCCACGAGTAGCACGGTGGTGGGTGCAACTCCAAGAATATGACTGTACCGTGGAATACAGGCCAGGCTCACGAATGTCGCATGTAGACGCTCTGAGCAGAAACCCTGTCGAAAATACACAGGTACAAGCTCATGTTCTTGATTCTCTGGTCGTAGAAAACCTTGGTCAGGATTGTCAGGACTGGATTACCACAGTGCAATGTGCCGACGATGAAGTCAGACATATTAAAGAAGTGTTAAACGACCCAGGTTCAGGGCAAGTAGCTGACTATTGCTCCAATTACAAGCTTAAAAATGACAGAGTTTATCGCGTTGTAGGTGAAGAACTCAAATGGCTAGTTCCGAAAGGGGTACGTTGGCAAATAATTAAAAGAAATCTCGATGACGTAGGTCATTGTGGTTTCGATAAAACCCTCGAGAGAGTTAAAAAACATTATTGGTTTGCGAAAATGCGTCGCTTCATTAAAAAATATGTCCTGTCTTGCTTAGAGTGCGCGCATCACAAAAAGCCTGGTGGCAAAAGAGAAGGTGAACTTCACCCCATTGAAAAAGTTAGCGTACCCTTCCATACAATCCACGCAGATCATTTGGGCCCATTCATCAAGAGCAAGAGGGGTAATTGTTATTTACTCGTTATAGTAGACGGATTTTCTAAATTCGTCAATATAACCCCTGTTAGGTACACTAAATCCGTGACTACTATTAGAGTAGTAAAAGAACATATTAGTTACTTTAACGTTCCGTCACGGTTGATAACCGATAAGGGAACTAGCTTTACTAGCAAAAGTTTTAAGGAATTCGTGTCACTATACGGTATAAAGCACATTGAAAACGCGGTCGCTACACCTCGTGCAAATGGACAAGTAGAAAGGTTCAATAGAACAATCCTTGATGCCTTATCCACTTCTTCCCATGGTGAAGACGAAAGAAATTGGGATGATCATATTGCAGACATCCAGGTAGGCATAAACACAACGGCTCATAAGACTACTCAGAAAAGTCCATCTGAATTGTTATTTGGATTCAATATTACCAGTCCATCCGAAGGAATATTGAATGACATAATGGCTGACACAACCGGTTATGCGAGTTCTGAAGAATTGAATGACATTCGAGAAGAGGCTAGTAGTAAAATAAAGGAACAGCAGAAAAAAGATGCCGAAAGATTTAACAAAGGTCGAAAGTTAGGTACAAAATATTCAGAGGGTGATCTGGTTAGGGTAGAACGACAGGTACCACATGATAGTAAATCTCAAAAACTGGTAAATAAGTTTCAGGGTCCCTATCGTATAGTAAAAGTGCTACCAAATGACCGTTTTCTCATAGAAGATACACCTGTTACACGTAAGCAAGGTAGACGATACGAGGGCGTGGTAGCTATAGACAAAATACAACCGTGGATGAGTTTTAATCGAGATATAGAAATAAGTGATGAAGATGACGATCAAAATGAAGACAATTAAGTTTCACTTTGTAATTTTCATATCATTTATTACGAAATTGTATATAATAAAAGACAAATATGTCTACATTATGTAATCTTGTGGATTTAAGAACCATTTCTTTACTTGGAATAATTTGATTACCAAGAGAAGTAATATTGAGTATCTATATTAAGTATGATTATGATTAAATATTGATGTTTTGCAGAATTATTGAAAGTATTTGATGTTCATTTGATGATGATATATTTTTTCTTAATGGTAATTTGTAATTAATAATAATAACATGCATGTACAATATTATTTTGCATAAATTATGTTATGATGATGATGTAAAGATAACGTATTGAAAGTTAGCTCTTTTGAACTCAAGTAGGTTAAGTTTAAATATATATATATAATTATTTTTCTCATTCAAAGTGGATTTACATTTAATTATAGTCAGTTAATCTGTGAAATAACTTTTGTTTTGTATATTTTAATTTTTATATGATTTAAAAAAAATATATATAAATGAATCTTAGCGAAGGGTCTCGCTACAAACAGGATGGCCGAGCTGTTAGCGATATACATTAAAGACAATAAGTTAATGATCGTTAGACATCCTTTTTACAATTATTCTACTAATTTTAATTATTATTACTGGCAACTCAGATATTTAAATCCATACCGGTAAAACGTACACCTGCCCCACCTTGCTAAAAAGTGGGGACAGGAAAAGTACTCGAGAGTCGGGCATCGACATCATCGGCATTCTGTTAGTAGCCTCGGCCACAAGCGGTCGAATTGAAAGTGTAACAGTGCTAGCTTTAAGAGAGAAATCTAGAATCTAGAAATAAAGTATTTCCTTATAAAATTGTGGTTTCACTTCTGGAACTCCTTATATACATATATAACTATAAATATGAAAAAAAAACTTTTGATGGTCATACATGATGGTCACCCTAATTTAAAGTTGATTCACAAGATAGTGGTGGCAGCGATGTTCCGTTTGTCACGCGATGGCTAGTGATGTGCCACGCGGTATCGATTAAATTGCCATAAACCTCTCGAATTATTGCGCTTCCCATTCATAGCGTGACTTCTGCCGTTGTAGTGTAGCCTACGCACGATTTTGCTCCACATTCGTATGGTTTATTTTTGTTTTCTCCATATCTCAAGGTCGTCGTTTAACGTTCCTGAAATCGCACATAAAAGTTTCGTAGCATAACGGCTATTAAAGCGTTTGGAGAGCTAATGTAATTTAATTCTAACTCTTTAATAATTACCAGAACATTCGTTTGACCCCAAAAAAAGTTGAACGTGTACTGCTCTCAGTAGAAATTGTTCTTAGTTTGCTCGAATTTCCTACCTTACTTACCACCATTGTTTATTTGGCCTACGGCTATGACTAAAACTATCGATATATAGAAGACCACCTAATTTCAAGGCTGGAAAGTTAACAGTTGGTGCAACTTGCTTGTTATAAGCACATTCAACAGCACGAGAAGCTCGCCACTACTGAGCCAGGGGGCCTACTCCGGTTCAAAATTACGAACTATCCTGAATCTTTAGAAGGCTAAAAAGCATGCTAAAAGTAGTGTAATGTGAAAAAGATTTATTGTACAATAAAATATTATCATTGGAATATTTTTATCTAACTATCTCATCTTCTTCTAACGCCTAAATATTAACGCTATAACGTGTTCGGCCGGACGTACGGGAGTAAGCCACTTGAGCTCTCATAGATAAGAACTTGCAAAAGTTGTATAGAGGTCGACTATAAGTACCACATATAAATAAACATAATAAATTTTCAAAGTGAAACACATGCAGTTCAATACTGATTGTAAACTTTATTCGTACCGCAACAACAGTACGGACATGACCTCAACGCTTAAATAAAAAGAACAATATATTTACAATCGAGATACTCTTGGGTTGCCATTTCACCAGCCGTGTCCATATTCAGCGCCAACCGAGAGGTACTTCTGGACGACTGGTTGCGCGTAGGTTTGCACGACGGGTGCGGCGTGGACGACGGGTTGAGCGACTGCCTGGACGATTGGCTGCGAGACGACCGGGGCGTGGTATACTGGTGCGGCGTGGACTACTTGCTGTACTGGGTGGACGATCTGAAAAGATTGCATGAGAAGTTATTAGAAACAGTAGCTTTATTGATTTTTAACGATAGCCAAGGAAATCGAATAATTTGCAATGTAGTGAATCATAGCTCATCCATCAGGTCAGGAATACACTTTATTGGGCCTAGACTTAGATAGGAATGATCCGATAGAGAAAGGTATAGCTGGTAGCGTACAAACAGACCTGTTGGAAGGAGTAATAACTGGTGGTTGCCGGCTTCGCTATGAAAGGGGGAAGCGTGGACCACCGGCTGGGCGTATGCTACGGGTTGTGACACTGCTACGAGCAGATGTGCCAAGCTGTGACCACTCTTCACTTTATGTTATCGGGATCAAACCAGTACAAAGAGACCTGCTGGAAGGAGGCATAGCTGGTGGCTGCCGGCTTCGCTATAACAGCAGCGGGGGCAGCGTATACCACCAGCAGGGCGTATGCTACGAGTTGTGGTCACCGCTCTTTACTTTAAATTATAGGGAACAAACCAGTATAAAGAGACCTGCTGGAAGGAGGCATAGTTGGTGGCTGCCGGCTTCGCTATGACAGCAGCGGGGGCAGCGTAGACCACCGGCTGGGCGTATGCTACGAGTTAAGCCACTGCTACGGCAGGATGGGCCAGGTGGTCACCGCTCTTTACTTTAAATTATAGGGAACAAACCAGTACAAACAGACCTGCTGGAAGGAGGCATAGCTTGTGGCTGCAGGTTTTGCTATGACAGCTGCGGGGGCAGCGTGGACCACGGGCTGGGCGTATGCTACGGGTTGTGCCACTGCTACGGGTTGGTGGGCCAGGCTGTAAGATTCGTACTGAAAAAGATAATTTGGACATTATAGTTAAAAAAATAAGGCACATCTAATGCACTTTTCTTTAGTGAAAGCGGGAATATTACAATTGATGCATGAGTTCGAATGAAACTCGTACTGTATGATTTTTAGTTTTTTAATAAATCAAATATAATTTGGTTTATGAAAAGTTATCAGGGAGAACTTACAGCTGGTGCTCCCCAAAGACCGCCGGGCTTGGGTTTGGCCGCAGCCAATGAGAGAAGGGCAAGGAATACCTAAAACAGTCAACATTATCATGGAAGTCTTATAAGCTACATTACCTTGAAGTCAAATCACTTGAATGTACCACACAGTACAGTCAAAAGCATAAAATAATATCTGTACGTTCTAAAAGCTTCAAAAATATCTGAGCAAACGTTACCCACAAATATCTATACATATTATTGTTAACAGAGTCTGAACGAACTCTGGTATTTATTTGAAGCCTTGAAAACATATAGATATTTATGCTTTCGACTGTACTCGACGACGTGCTACTTATGATTTGTCAAATTAATTACGAAATAATCCACTGAAATACAGAAATATTATGTGACTCTACCATCAGCATCTATGCTGAACAACAAAACAGCTTGCTATGCCTAGACCCTTAGCAGTACGTGCACGAATCAAGGTACAACCCACAATGTATATTCATTGCAATATATACTCAGTATAATATCGGGTGCAATATTATATTTCCAACCATTAGGCCTAAGCCTCGCATTTTGCGGGCAGCGGGGCGGCAGCGGCGGCGCCCGCCCCCGCGCCGCTGTTTTCGAGAACCGGTCCATTTGATTTTACGCATAAGACCCTGCCGCTCCCGCGCCGCCACCGCCGCCGCCCCGCTGCCCGCAAAATTCGAGGCAGAGGCCTTACGGGTATACCTTAGCATAATTTTACATTGACAACATTCAAAACACATTTAGTATGTGTGATCGCTGCCTACTAAATTTAGCAGATCGATGGCTTAGGGACAAAGTTTTTATTTCTGGAACCGCAAAATAAATATAAATTCAATATAAATATCTGGGACAAACACTAAGATCATCTGACCCCAAACTAAGCAAGGCTTTGTACTATGGGTATCAGAGACTAATAAAGATACTTAAATATTTCTGAATATATACTCGTAATAACATCCAGACACATAACAATCACAAATGTTCGTCACATAAACGTTTGTCATGGGTGGGGATCGAACCCACGACCTCCGGTGCTAAAGGCACGATCGCTGCCATTGCACCAACAGGCCAGTCGAAGTAATAGGTGCAGTTATAGGCAGGGCCGTGTTATACCTATTTGAGGTTCTGGGAAAATTAAGATGATGTGGCCCTTTTGGTGCAAAAGAACAAGAAATAAAAATTAGCTACAATTTATTTTTATATCACATTTCAACATTATACAATGTGGCCCATTCGTAATGTATCAAACTAAAGGCTGTAAACTAAGATTGAATTTCTTGGCAAAAAATATAAATAAGAACGCGCAACCTATTGTTGTAAATTTTACAACTTTTTTTTAAATTCTCCTTTTCATCAAAAATATTTCTATCCGATGTTTAAAAGGTGAAATTAATTTTTTTCTAGTTTTCCTAAATAGTCGTAAAGATGGCACTGAGTAACAGTGAATTCCTTCAATATGGACTGTTTTGATTAACTTCTCAAGTCTTTTCAGTTCAATATTTTTATTGGAGAAATATTGGCTTTTTTGATAGTTTGCCTTTTTTGAAAACCTTTTGGGGGGGGGGGGGGGCTAGGATCGCGGGACCCTCGGCACGTGCCCAATGTGCCCAATGGGAAAGAGGGGCCTGTCTAAACTATTGTTACTTTGTTGCAACGGCCGTGCAATAATGAAAAAATATGCATATTTATAGCTAAGTTTGCAACAAAATTGTTTTTCTTTTCTACGCTTAAAATGGCCTCCGGGACATCTCGATGTAACAGAGCCCGAAATCCGGAGGACCTAAGTTCAAATTCTCCAAAATAATGTATTTTCGGGGTTTGTGATAACCACCACCCCATTGGCAAGCGTGATTAAGCCAATACATTCAGCGAAGACTCGATGTCAATGATGGAGGCCTTTGCCCCGCAGTGGGACAATTTGAAATAGGTTACTTTTCTTTCCATTCAAAATGAATTCATATTATCAGTACTCACTAGGGCTCGCATGGCTTCGGGTCACCGTTGCTACTGAAGTGAGAATGTCGTCTGGCCAATTATCTGCGTTTGCCCACCTTATATACTAAGTAGGAATTTAAAAACCAAGCAACTGGTCGCAGGCATCCTGGCATATTTAGGTACGAACGTGATTTATGCGTATGAACGCTAATTATTATCAATTCTATTTTTAGATGCCATAAAAGGTACTTGTTAACTTAGATTCATTCATCTTTTTGATTTAAATATAAGCTCATTATGGACTAATTTTGTTTTTATGGTAAAGATTGTCTCGTAACATTGACCGGAAAAAAGCAGACGATAGATTGATTAACATTCTCGTTGAATACATATGTTTGAATGCTCTCAGATAATATAGAAAAAACAAAAGTTGCAGCTGTACTTGAGGTTTTTACGGCGAAGAAAAAGGAAGGGTTGTGATTGTGACCGGTATATACCGGTCATACATATATATGTATGATCATCTGTTCCCCTCAAAGCTTCAAAGTTAGGTACTTTTCACAGTTTGACAAAACATCAAAGGCTTTTCAGTTTTTTTAAACACAGCACAGTCATGGTCTCGAAGTAAGACTGAATAATATCATTGTGTTACGAGGTATCAGATAGAGATTAAGTCAGGGGCGTCTCCCAGCACACCCAGACCTGAGTCAATTTAGAAAAGATCGTTTCCTAAATAACTACAGCACACTACGCCAATCGTGTCGTCAAGGTCTGATCACCAATCACATCTTATTTCATTTATGTGACGAAGTTTTGAGTAAGGCATGTAACAAACTGTAAAGCTTACATTTGTCAACACATTCTGAAGACTCGTAGTAAGGGAGCTAAAAAAAATTATAATAAATAATTTCCAAACATTAACAAATTCCTAGCTCTCTATAAACTTATTTTACACATGTATAAGACCGAAGTTGGAGGTTTCTGATTATTAATGACTTTATGACATAACCATTCAACACGTAGTACTAGCATTTATTATATACCGTATAATAATTCAAGATAGGTATGACTACTAGTAATTACTCCAATTCAGGTACTAAGTTATAAGTAAATATGATAGCGTATTATTGAATAAATAATCCCAAAATGATCTACCTAGGTGTAATTTTGACGCTGAAGGTCTTACATGTAGTAAGTATTCAACATCTATTTTATTATTTTACAGTTAAGTAGTATCGCGAGAAAACATTTCATGGATCAAAAAACAAAACCATGTTTGTTAATACTAAATCGCTTTGAAATTTCAATATCAAAAAGTAGATTTTAAAATGGGTTTGGCAACCCTGGCATAAAGCCAAAAGTGGGGCGGAGGGTTAGCAAATGAATAACATTCTATGTCGACCATTAAAATTATCTCAAAAATTTACACCACATTTGTTAAAATCCTGGGATTCATGTAATCAATTTCTGTAGAACAAGTCCACTTTTAAAGGCATGTTGTGTATAATTTGCTAGAGTTTATATTCGTGTTGGGTTTCATTGCTTAATGCTAGTTATGCTCGTAACTTGACCGTAATAATTATTTGGCATAGGTAGTTATATTCCTAGACGGCATGGAGACTTTTATATTCTGCTTTTCTTGACCGTTACTGTAAATAACAAGTCATTATTCCTTTTTGCATTGGGTTCATTGGAGCTGTTGATAAATTCCTTATTTTTGTTCATTCTTTAACAGCTTTTATTCTAAAAAATTTGCCATTCTGTCCAAATCAAAATGTTCATTACACTGTAGGAATTCATATTTAAAAAAGGGAGCAATTCGTAAGAAATTACCGCCCCTTGTGTGTTCATGATTGTGGGCCCAGTAGGGTGGGTAGCGTTTTATACGCGCGTATAAGCTCGTTTTTGGTAGCAAAAAAGAAATGTGAAAAAACAAACCGTTGTAAATACATTTTACTTAAAAAAACATCCCAAGCACTCTTGAACGCGTTTAGGGCTTGCGTATTATTTATTTATCATTTCTATTCACCTTGTCTAATAAATGTAAAAACTTAATACTTAACATCGTCTGTGTAAGTCAACATGCACTAACCATTGCACGTTTCCATCAATCTGCGCAAGAGTTGAATCGGTGGTTGTCGCATATTGACATGTTTACGGTTGAGGAGTCAATTAATTTCTTTTTTAATAAAATTACAAGGGGATAGAGTTTTCGTAGGTCAACCGTAACGGTCGTGAACGGTTATGCTGTGAAAAAAAAATGTATTAATGCAAGGCAGTTGTCAAACAGTAAGTATGTCATCTTTACTCATCTTACACCCAAAACATCTTTTGCTAGAAAACAGAAAAATAACGTTCAGATGTTGACAATGTTATATCTAAATAACATTTTAAACTTTCTTGTTGCATTTTAACTATTTCTGATAAAAACGGTTTTTTTTGCAACGAAACAAAATTACGGTAAATTGGTCACGAGCGGACTAAAAGCGGTGACATGCAATTGTCACCGAAACGTCGAGAAAAATAGGTGAAACAATTTAACGTAATTTTGTTTCGTTGCAAAAAACCCGTTTTTATCAGAATTATTGTTATATCTGTATAACTAAACGTTGTAAGACGTTTCAAAACCAGTATGTCTACCATGGGTTTCTGTCACGTAAACGCGATAGTTGAGTCAGCAATTTGTATATTAATCACAATGGATTGATGAGAGTGGAAGAAGCGCAAGAGGTGTGTCTGGACCGTAGCAAGTGGAAAGATGTGGTCTCTGCCTACCCTGTTGGGAAAAAGGCGTGATGGTATGTATGTATGTATATTATTCCCTTCTATGATCTGAGGTCATTGGTATAAGTCAACTCATGGTAAGAATACCGATCTGGCGGCAAAATCGAAAAAAAAAACTTTTCCGCAGGTCACTACACGAATTTTATTCAGGCCCTGATTAGTTAGTTAGATACACAGTCACGTCCACTATTTAAAATTATAATATATAACTAGTTACTTATAAAGTAAGTTTAAGTATGTATGCATCTGATTTTTTATCCGACTCCGCCCATCCCGTTCCGGTGTGTAGTTAGTACCTGCGACTATTTACGGGCAAATAAGCAAAAAAGTGTATTAACTTTCAGGCTTTTAATTATTTTAAACATGCCAATGCCCTAATGTAACATGTTAATTTACATAGAATTCCACAGCTAACTTAATAATGTTGTGCTTGAATGTTATTTGCAGAAATGTTTTGTCGCTGAATACTAAATTGTTGATTACTGACAAAATCCTAAATTCTTGGATCCACACTTGACAACAAAATCGGATTCTAATAATCCTTAAACGATTATGATGGAAAAATATATTTAAAAAAGGCAATTTTAAACTTTTAGTTTGATAACTAGTTAATCTACAATTGATTATTGCCCTTCAAACTTGGATAGGAAAGTCCATTTTACAAAAGTGCAAAGTGAACAAAACACATACCAATAGATTATCCACACAATTGATAGCAACTATTAGGGAGTATATAGGGAGTGTTTTGGGTTTTTAAAATTGTTTAGTGTAATCGTAATATTTGGAACAATGCGTTTGGTCAATAAAATCATTATTATTGAATGTAAACTTTTTGGTTACGAATTGAACTATTTACTTTTTCAGTTCAATCCGTTATGATTTGTGTTACGATAATAAATAACGGAAACATAAATGGAATGGTAATGGAACGTTAATTAAGAAATCTCAATATATTTGCTGTTTCAGGTTTTATAAACGAAACGTAAAAATGATTAGACCAACTTGCTTTGGCAACAGGGAAAATTGACTTTGTAGTTCGGTAGGTATATTGAACTCAGTAAAGTTATTTTCCCCGCTAGTTACGAGTGTTATTATCTATTTAAGTATGTATTTAGAAATATTTAAGTATCTTTATCAGTCTCTGAAGCCCATATTACAAGCTCTGCTTAGTTTGGGGTCAGATGATCTTGGTGTGAATTGTCCCAGATATTTATTTATTTCAAAATTATGACGTTTCGCTCTACACTTTCTCTGCCAAGAAAAGTTAGTCTAATTTTAGTCAATATTTCAGTGCGCACATAGAGTCGCCGATACTTGTTTAACGTTAATATATGGGTCAGTAGTCGTGATCGATGGTCATCAAAGATTCATGGGGTATCGACTGGCCAGTGGGAGGCACGCGAGTTGTCGTACGGCTAACCTAACACGGCACCATAATGGCGTCCCTCGTGTGTGCCATGACACTATTTCAATTATCTGATGGGGATTGATAGTTATCTAGATAAAAACTAGGTTTTATCGTGGGTGAATAGGTACAGTCAACCACTGCTCCGTTTACCTTGTGGTATTCATAGCAACCGCGCATAGTGGGCTAGTTCATGGCAATGAGAGCTCAGTTTATGCCAGCATTGTTAGCTCATCAGTGGTTGTCTGTACCTGTATGTACTACTAAAAAAATTATTGAAGCTGAATTAACAAAGTGAATTGTTATTCTGCAGTGCGCCTAATTGTGCCTACATGTCCTAGAAGGGCCAACATGATCTAGCAGGCAAATCTAATCGTTGAAATAAAACATTTCACACTGAATGCGACGAAATGTCCTCAAATGGTATTCATTTACGAATATTGCTAAAGTAGAACTAGGCAGCCAACGTTAACGTGCTACCTCGGCCGGTTTATAGTCTCAGCCTTTCTAGGCCCAGATGAATAATTTATCTTGTAAGGCCCAAATTATACGGGTGATTCAATTATCCGTACGTCAACATCACTTCTGGAGTAGGGTACGGCAGTACTACGAGTATTAACTATTCTGTGAGCGGTAATGAAGTATTGTAATAAAAACGGGTTTTTGCAACGGAACAAAATTACGGTAAATTGTTTTACCTATTTTTCTCGACGTTCCGCTCGTGACCACGGTGACATGCAATTTTCGCCGCAACGTCGGGAAAAATAGGAAAATCAATTTACCGTAATTTTGTTTGGTTGCAAAAACCCGTTTTTATTAGAATTAGTTAAAATGCAACAAGAAAGTTTAAAATGTTATTGGGTAATAAACTAGTAAGTTACTTCAAAGTCGAACCAAAGTTTTCTCAAGAAGTTTAACAGAGAAATTTTATATGTCTGTGATAAAGATACCTAGCTTATTTGTATTAAGATCATTTGACTTAAAAACTTATTAAATATTTAGCACTGATATCAAGTATATTGTCACATTCCAACACTGTACAAAACATAGATGATCGTCACATTTACTTCTGCACTGGGTGGATTTTGAACCCATGGCTATTCGGTGCTATAATAGGCAGGACCTAGGCTCTACCCATTGCGTTAGCGAGTTAGCAGTTAAATATTGCGTTATTTAAATTAGTAACGACTAACGGATTCAAAATTGCGAGAAAAAACACCAATTTTTTGAAATGGCGACTTAAAAGTCTGAGTTAGGTAATAAGTTGGGCGTGCAGAACGCAGAAGATTTGGCTACCATTGTCTTCAGTGGTTGATAGAAAATTGCTACACTAATTATAATTGAACCATTCCAATTATCTATATCTATGCATTTTTTCAGTTTACAATCGTTATTTGTTTTTAATTTTTGTCCTCTATTTATAATGTTATAGATTAATAATAATTTAACATATTTTTAGCGAATAAAACCAGGCCGGATACATAGAGCTATTGTAAGTCTTTTTGGTACAGTCGACCAAGAAAATGGTCTACCAGTTTTGACAAAGGTTTCTTATTTATTCTTCATTGCACTAAATTAAAAGTACAATAGGCGGCCTTAATGCCAAAGGCATTCTCTACCAGTCAACCACACGATCAAACTGATAAATTGAACACGGTGCACGAGTTTCTCGGGTTTCTTCGAGATCTTATAGTCGCTAAGGTTTAGCTTGTCACTGTCGTGTCATGATCGACCTTGTTCTTTCAAGACGTTCAAATGAATCTCAAAACCTTATGGTGGTAGACCACATTTTTGCACGAGTAATCAAATAGTTTATTCAGTGGCACTCGCAGCGACATCTGTGCTGGCCCTACATAATCTTCAACTAGACCTAGGTTTGCTAGGCGTGTACCTTAAACTAGCGATGAAAGTCTGTACACCAGACAACCATTTGCTCTACAATTTAAGCTTACAAATTAACTTATAAAGTTTATGTGCTCTGACAAGGTGGCGCTGTAAGACCTATTAGGTCCACAAATCAAAACCTATTTTACAAAGCGTAAATAATTTCATATATTAATGCCACTCTAAATAATCTGGATAACTATGCGCCTGTTTCAGAAAATGAATAAATCGTTCTACAGCTTTTAACGAATTCTGTCACTATTCCTTTTAGGAAAAAACTGCCTCTTTTAATAGATTTTTTAAACTGAAATCTTGGGATGACTTGACAACTATCAAAAAATCGGTTTGAACTCAATCTGATGACCAAACTACTTTTTAAGGTGCTTTAGGTTTTTTGAAGCGATGTTTGGGGATTACAGTCATAAAACTCCATATGACTTGCTCAGGGGCTCAGTACGGTGTAGTGATTGAGACAACAAAGTCATAAGTCGTGGGTTCGATCTTCATCTAGGATAAGCATTAATTTTAATAACATTTGTGTTTTTTCTCTGTCTGGATCAAAAAACATTCAATTATGTTTGTCGAAATATATCTACAATACACCTACGAGTACATCAGTTTCTGACCACCATGGTGTGTGTACAAGTGTCGCGTAGACCGAGAACTTTTATCTAATGCTTTGTTTAACTTCACTTTGATAGAATATTTCCCATAATATGTACCTACGTGAGGGAACCAAAACTCATGAAAAATATAAATTGATGCTTTAATGCATATTGATCATAAATAAATGTTCTAGTCGATTAAAAATAATTAAAAAAATAAAAATTGTTCATTTCAGCATTTTACAGTTGTTTACTAGTAGGTATGTGCAAATACCTGTGTCAGGAGGCCCCCCTCTTCCATAACAATGGCATACTTTTTATTTAACAGAATTAGTATTTCAATTTTTTCGGAGAAAAATACCAAACTTAAAGCTATTACTATGGTATGTGTGTGTGTGTGTCTGTGTGTCCGCGTGTGTGTTTGTGTGTTCCGGCATGTTTGACCTACGGGATGGATTTAAGTAATTCCTCTGTCTTACTGTAATCCAACGGCATCAGCCCTTTGGTTAAAGTATTTTTACAATCCCGATAAATTAAATTGTAATTAAGACATTTTCTGCAACTTGTTATACAAATGTGAAGATTGAGCTCGGAACTGCCGCTTATCAAAAGAGGTTTTGCAAAGAGTTCTGGGCGCCACTCTGTCTTTTCTCCTTTCGGATAGCAAGTTGGGATCATATGGCAGGGTTTTATGCAGTTTCAAAACTGAGGTTACGATATACAGCTCTCTAACCGACAGAATATCACACAGGCGATAGAGCTCGTCAGTAGGGAACCTGTAGGGTTTAAAATACATAACTTTCAATAGACATCTCTGTGCTCGCTCTAATTCAATGAATTTGGATTTCTTAGCACTACCCCAAATAGGAATGCAATAACCTATAACAGATTGCGCTAAGGCAAGGTATATGCGACGTAAAAGTTGGTGGCTGGTGACATGACTTAGTGTTTTAAAAATCCAGACTAATTTACGTATTCTGTCATTGATTATTCAATTGTGTAAAGAAATACTCGTAGCAACGAGACTTCCGGCTAGTAGAAGTATATGACTGGATATGACGTCATAGTTTTACATGTGACATCATGCGTGTAACGCCCGCTGCTAAACATAGTCGTCGTGACACCCAATACTGCGGCGGCTACTTTTCACCGTTACGCAATGTGATAGCGATATGGTTTGGGGTGACCAACAGCGCAGTGTAAAATACAAGACTGAAAATATATTGATTTGGAATCAGAAAATATTAAGTTAATTAACTAAATATTAATTTAGTTAGTTGTGCGAGTTGTAAATTGGCTGTTCAGTTGACTACGAAAATAAGAGAAAGGACAGCATGTGTCCATCACGTAACAACTATAACAAATAATACCTACACAACCTGATACCACCCTCTACTTTCTACCACCGGCCACTAGACGCCGGGAGGGCTGCCACCCCCATGTGGTTGACTTTCGAACAATCCGTACCCAACGGTTCGCTGCGTCTTATCTGGTACGCACCGCTCTCCCTGCGTCTGTGTTTCCGTATACTTACAACCTTAGGATCTTCAAGGCCAGAGTGAATAGGTACTTTCTGGGTAAGCGTGTACCACCATTGGCCACCTTGTCATCCAGGCGAGACTGAGGCCACTCGTAAATCCATTTTAAATAAATAAATATCTGGTGCTTATAATTGGTATTTATGGTATTTTTTAAATAAATTAGATACTTATGTTATATGCGTGCACGGTTGTTGTAAAGGTACAATTTTATTTATTTATTGTGTACTTACCTACTCGTATATTTTTTGAAGTTTATGCTTGCTAAGTACTTTTCTAAAAAATGTTTTGTCTCACTATTCTGAGTGTACGCAAACTTTCACAAAAACGTCTTAAACAACAGTGTATAAATTTAAGCATAGTTATACTACTCATCCCGTTAAACAGACGATCTTGCCATTTTTATTTTTATGTGTCTGGGTGTTATTATCTATTTAAGTATGTATTTAGAAATATTTAAGTATGTTTATCAGTCTCTGACACCCATAGTACAATCTGCTTAGTTTGGGGTCTGGTGATCTTGATGTCAATTGTCCCAGATATTTATTTAATTACTGAACAACATCTGGTCAACCCACTCGCAGCACAAGTGTAGCAAGGTTCCGCGTTCAATCCCAGATCACGTAGCACAGTTTTGTTGAGCAAGCCCTAGCCAACCTTAGGCTAAGCGGGCATTGTAGCCGATTGTCTATGATCTAATCTATGGAAATACGTGTTGGCACAAGTGGGTCGCAGTTACGGGTTAACAGGGTGGATTAACGACTTTGATTGTGATAGCGGTTGAAAGCAGAATCTATGCAATTGTACGACAGATGATTCTGCCATCTACTTATCATTCACAAACAAGTCCATTACAAACATATAGTTCTGTTGGCTAGTTATGAAAATATGTCTATTAACTGGGATGCAAGGAATTTTATTAATTTAAGACACTGCTAGGTTTTGAAGCTACCTTTTTAAAACTCTTATTTTGTACAGTATTTTTAAACATAGTAAGACTGCCATACTAATCATTGTGCTCATGAGTACTTACCAAGTAAGTAGTGGCTTTGGATTTTTCATAATACTGATAGCTTTTTTTAGACGACACGATTGGCGTAGTGCGCTGTAGCATGGTTTCTCGCCTCGATTTCTGTAGTGTCCCGGGTTCGATTCCCGGTCGGGTCAATTCAGGAAACGATCTTTTCTGAATTGACTTGGGTCTGGGTGTGCTGGGAGATGCCCCTGGCTTATTTCCTTGTGTGGTACCTCGTAACAGAGGGATATTAATCCCTACTTCGAGACCATTACAAGAGGTGTGTTGTCTGGCGCATATTTATTTATTTATTTTTTCTATGTTGCAAACACATCTTAATATGTGCAATAAGTTATTTAACGTACATAACATAACATACCATCACTAGATACTATCTCCCAAACGGGGTAGTCAGAGGCAAGAGACTATTGCCATCATGGTGAACGAACCATTCAAAAGCCCACTTTTTACCATTGGTATTAGAACCCAACGTGGTAGGTGGTGAGCCTCCCGCCGTTAGTCGGGTTGTTTTTCAGGCGATTCACGATCCAAGTTGAGTCACTGAAACCCTAGCCCATCGTGTTCCTTAGTCAATTAAAAAAATATGAATTGAATTATCCAAAGTAAAAGACAACATCTTTCAAAACTGCTAAATTATGTTTGACGTTTACTGGACACGATCATATCAGTACCTCTCGTAATAGTAGTTAATAGAACCAAAAATTAGAAAGAAGTGGCTCTAGTTAACTATTGTAGTTTATGTGACATAAACTCATGGCGTACAGTCGAAAATTCGTCAAGAGTATGTACCTAATGTTCGTGTTTGATAAACTTCGCTTCAATATTTCATTAGAACCTGTTCTCGTATTCAGCAAACCTCCGACAACTACAATAGTGGGTCACGAGCTGAAATGTCAACTTCGTGGGTAATTGATCAATTCTTATGTCACTTGGTTCCACTTCGTTATCATTTCCTTCGTATTTAGGACTGTGCTTAGGTCAAAGAGCACTATTACGCTTAGTAAATGTATGTATGGCTCTATCGTTGACCTATTTAGATATTTTAAGTTTTTTTTATTTTATTGATAGAAAGTGTAATAAACATGGTGAACCAACACAACTAATGCATCTAACAACAGTCGATTATATTTGGCGGTAATAAATATATATTACGATAAGCTTATCATACTTACTCATTATTATTATTTTGGAATATACATGCTTAGTTACCTTTTTTGTAAGTTAGTTATCAAATCTTTACTTATTTTATAAAATTAGCCTTTATAAATCCGGTCATACGATTAAAAACATAGCAGCGTTTTACCCTGAAATAAAACGCATGTTAAAATACTTACTTAACAGGAAGCCTTATATTGAGAGAGCATTTTCGTTTCCCGTCGATTTCCTGTATCTTTTCGTACTTTTAAAGACCACGTGTTTCCTTTTCAGTGGCGCCACCTAACGACCGCGCTTTTTTAGTTTTCATAAGTAATGTCGTGCCATTTTTAAATCATTGGCTCAATTCCACCAGGCAGCAATGAAGTGTAAGCTTCCAGTTAGGTAAGTATTTTAATATGCGTTTTATTTCAGGGTAAAACGCTGCTATTTAAATATTTGACCGTCACTGGAAGCTTATATTGAGACCTGTTTGTTATCGCCTGGTGGCGTCACTTGAAACTACTAGGAAACTAGAGACGCCAATGTGATTATCATTATACACTATTTGTGTAAACACATAATTCGATTTATTTAACTATTATTTGCATACATAATGCTTAGACAAAAACAATCACAATACCTATTCAATTGTAGGAACAAACTTAAAATAACTCATCTATAAACAAAGTTTTTATCCAGCCCGCTATCAGTGCGTGACGCAGACTTAGCTGCCCCTCTGACAGTAATAATTAACTTGAAGATTTCGCAGTACTTCGTCTTTCATTAAGTACTGTTAAAACCTGGAGCATGATTGTACAACTTTTGGGTATCAGCGTATCTCAGGTCTGACCATGAGGTACTGCCTAAACGCTGAACATATCAAGTAACATTTTCAAAAGTTATCTGAAGTTTACGGAACAGACGGTTCCTTAAGTTTCGTTTCAATGTCAAAAGTAAAGCCAGGATTTATACTTTCAAGTCCATCCCTATGGCAAGGCCAGTCAGATGCGTAATATTACTCATAAAGGTCCCCCCCACTAACTCGCGAACAAATGGATAGTGTCACGAAAAAGGTCATCATTATTTGTCATCGCAATATGTTTACGGATTTCATTCATTTCTTTAAACTTTATCATACGGCTAGATCTGCTAACACGTTTATTTTTCTTACGGCAGTGGCGGCGCGACCGCTTACCTCGTTTGACGCTCGAACTAGTGGAGCTTGAACAGCTTCTGCTCGCAGAGCTGCTGCTGCTACGTACCCGCTTATGAGACGTACCGCTTAGCCCAGCTACAGGCTGCGGCTTGGCTTCGGAAGGGTAAATTACTAAAGTTTATTAGGTTAAAATCTATTCAAACCCTAGTTTTACTTGTAAAAACAAGGTACAAAACTATTAATTTTAAAAGCAGTGATACAAGAAACTAATGTTTAATTTAGTTAAACACTTCGCATAAAGTATTGTTATTTTAAATTGTAATTAATCATTTAAGCAGGACAATCTTTAATTACTTTTTTATAATTTAATGCGGGTATGGTAGTGCCATCTGTTTTTATCACTCGACACTTGACTGTAGTCTTATTTAAAATTAAATATAGTCTGTGATCCGAACGGTAAATTCCGTTAAAGATAGTGCTCACGTACAAATAATATTTGAAAAAGAAATTTTTAGTACTTACAGGAAATTTTCTTAACACAATATTATCACTTTTTATTCACACACTGTATACTTCACCATAAAATTATTATGCAACGATCGCAGGTTCTGACAGAGACACTGCGCACAAGTTGCTTCGACGGAAAATAACGCCAATAATCTAAAAATGGCACGACATTTCTTATGAAAACTAAAAAAGCGCGCGGCGGCTAGGTGGCGCCACTAAAAAGGAAACACGAGGTCTTTAAAAGTACGAAAAGATACAGGAAATCGACGGGAAACGGAAATGCTCTCTCAATATAAGCTTCCAGTGACGGTCAAGTAATTTAATAACTGTTTTAACCTCCTTATTTAAAGTCGGCTAAGTAACTATGGTGTCAATAACATCACTTTAATTTATTAGTACAATAATGGCAAAATTCAGTCACTTTTTTAAATATCTTTCCATAGCCATCGTACCTTAGAATGAGAAAAACTTGTACTATGGGTGTCACAGAGAACACGTCAAAATCTACCGAGGTCCGAGACCCTTCTGACTCTACACAAATTGCAGGTGAAGTTCACATAGTCATGTTGTTAATTTTATTTATTATATACTTACTAGAAGTATTGTTTTGAGAAATCAACATTTCGTGCTAGGGACAGTAAGATGATAGGCATACAAATACAAATCTCTATTAAATATTTTTATTATTTCTGCACTTTCGACGGGCCCTTGTCTTATTTGACAGTTTATTATTCTTAAATTCATATTGATGGGTGTCTTCGAATTAACTTTTTTTTGTAGATTTATTTTTATTTGTATCGTTACGCCTATTGCCCTATCTACTGGCACCTACAGTTCCCCACATCGATAGGACCGGTGGTTACGTGATACATTCCTGTGCCAATACTGTGACTGTGCTACTTTCTACGAGGACAGGAATACAGACGAGATCTTGTATGTCGGTTGTCGCTCAATGTCCGTGTTGGGAGTTCCGATAAACAGATTCGAAGTAACTATGTACTGTATGTATCATTAAAGCCCGTATTCTGAAACAAAATCTGTACTTGAGTAGATCTGAGTCTGTATAGATCTGAGTGTCATTTTTGTATGAACTGACGTTTTCAAATCTCTACTCAAGTACAGGGGCCCGATTCTACTATTAAAAGCCAATGGAATCGTAATTAAATGGCTTGATTTTGACAGATTTAGTATGGACTAAATGTCACAAGCGTGTCATTCAATTACGATTCCACTGGCTTTTAATTAGCAGAATCGGGCCCCTGATCAATTAATGGTTGAGTATGGTTCCAGAATACGGGCCTAAGTTGTCGCTACACATACTCGTACATTGATAGGGATTGTCTTGATCAACATGCTTGTGACAAGTTTTGGGTCATAGATTATTTTTAGGTCCCTTAAAAACGAATATTTCTATAGTATTGAATCCCAGACTGCTGTGTTCCTAGTACCTAACGACGGATGTAGGTCTCATCCTGATAACAACTATTTGGCCTTTGGAAAACTTACAAATCGTTAAGATGTGTATTTTTTCATAAACTTTTTATTCTTTTATAAACTGTAAAAATGGGAGAGTATCTCTGATTTTGGACATGATTATAGATGCTTTGTTGAGTAATATGACTGTTTAATTTAACTATTATATTTAAAATGAGCTTAATAAACACTCATATAAAAAACAAATAGTGACTACTTAGTACCTACTTTCTTTCAGAAATTTTGATTTTTAATTTGCTGGAAAAGTATCATTACTAATGTAATGCTTGTTTTCATATCTAAAAAAAGAAAACTAGAAAAAATCGATTGTGGACCTTAATGATCTCGGGCGGGAATCGAACCCGCGTCTTTCACAATCTCTACGGTGCGGGTGACTGCTCTAACCACTGAGCTACCGCAACCTCAACGGTATGAACGAATCTATCTAGTATATACTTCTGTTTAAGGCCAACCTTATTCCATTAATGTTTAAGGCAAATATCCGAAAGAAACATTTTTACAAATATCTAAACTTTCGATAAACATGAAATTATGCTATTTGATTATTTTTAGCATTTTACAATGCTTGTTTTCAAACTGAAGATAGGAAAGTATCATTTATAACCCTTTGCTAGTTAATATTTTGCTATTAAATCACACATTTAGCAAGTTATCGGACTGAATATTGTTAGATAAATTGCTGGTAATTATAATAATTTTTATTCATGAAAACTGTTATAACTTCATCATAAGAAATTACCAGTAGGAAGTGTCAACATCCCCGACAAAAATGTATACTCTTATAGTCATGTTTTAGAGCAATGTTGCTCAATTTGTTCGGATAAGGGAAAGGAAATATTCAAAAACTCAAATAAAATTCAATGTTTATGTCATACATTTTATTGCAAAAAATCGTCATTCGTCAAATAGTTTTTAGTCGACTGCGGTCGAAATAAACTTATATGATCCATTAAACACTACAAATAAAAAAAGAAAGTCTATTTACAAAAGTGCGTATTCCAGGTACATACTCGTACATCCTTGAACCCTTTTCCATCCAAAAAATAAACAAAAGAGATCAAGTGAAAACATATAAAAAAATGCCATTTTCAAATTACTGGCGACTACGAGATTAATGTCGGCGACAGCGAAAATAAAAAATATTACAGAAAGATATTATAAATATAACGTAGTACAGTCTACCGCAGATCTTTTGTAATATTGTTACAAGTAACTTGAGCTTTAATTTCTGTGAATACTACGCGGTGACGCTACGAAATCCACAATGTTACTATTGAACTGTGGTCGACTGTACATATAATATGAAAAACAACATTAATTCACTTTTTAACATTTTTCTCATTCATTATCCCTATTCTCATTAAAGCTTTAGTACATTTAAAGACAATTTGTCAATAAAAAGTTATAGAAGGTACACATACCCACACTTTTTATGATATGTTTATTCTGACGTAAACGTACAATAAAGTCGAAAATAATACCTTAAACGTAACGTCATTGCACTCTACCCAACTCCAAAACGCAATAGAAAAGACACCTTATACTAAGCTAACCTACATCACATAAAGTACTCTTACAAATCTTCTGACTTTGTTTAAAATCCTGTATGGAAATGCCTTTATTTTATACACGTTAAGATTTTTCATGAAGTAGTCATCGTTTGCATTAGATAAACTCTCAATTAATGAGTTGAGAGTTGGAGCTGACTAATGAGTCAGCTCCAGCAAAAACAAACACAATAAAACTACTACCAGCCATACAAAAAGCTTTAAGCTTCATGAAGCTCCGGTCGTTATCTTTATCGTCGTGCCTATCTAATTCAAACAAATGCCTACTCATCGTCTACCTTTACCAGAGTTTTCCATGCCCGGATAGGCCGTGAGAGGAGAAGCCATGCCCTAGGCTGAGGCCGTGGGATGAGAAGCCATGGCCTAGCCCGTAGTCGCCGAGCAGCGGGCCGGCTACGTGCGAATGCCCGACTACGGATTTGATCACAGGGACGGCTACAGGTTGAGGCACGGGCACGGCTACGGGCCTCGGAACGGCTACGGGGTACGGCTGGGGTACGGGAACTCCGACCTGGAAAATAATAATAACTTTTTTGAAAACTTCTTCAAAATTCAGGATTTGAAAACGAGTGAAAATCAGGAAATGAGTTATTTATTCTTTGGCTATAAATCTCTTAATAATAAGACGACTCATAATGTTAGGGAAAATGTGTTGCCACAAATGAGTCAAAGATCGCTAATACGAGTAGGTAAACAATCAGCAATTTATATTATTGGGCATTTACTGCCTGATCATGCAGAGCAACTAAGTGGGAATTGTTTAGCACTCTTACGTAAGCAGCCTGGTATAATTTAACTGTTACTGCAAGAAACATACATCATTTATTATCAGTTCACATTTAGTCACTTACTTGCTTAATCACTGGGTAAGGCACTGCGTGAGGAACTGGATACGGTACTGGCCTGTCGACAGGAACCGGAACATGCTTCTCCACGGCTACGGGGTACGGCCTAGGTACTGGGACGGCGTAGGGGCGGTCTACGGGAACGGGTACGGCCACCTGGAAGATTAAATGTGTGAGTTGAGAGAGAGAATGACGCAAGACATTCATCTTGAAGATGTCCTTGCGAAGCTCACTACCTAAGTAGATCATGCTTTTTTATTTTCAAAAAAACGTATTATTATTTCCTCTAACTGAAAAACTGAGTTTGGTTCTTTCATAGTACCTACGCTGTACCTAACACTTTGTAAGGTTAGGTCTACACCAGCTTGTTCCTTTTTTGTGATCTGATATAATCACATTGTTATTTAACTACATGTACAATGTTTATTGATTAACTTGAAGAAACAAACCTTAACAGGGTATGGCACAGGCCTATCAACGGCCACAGGATAAGGCGCTGGCACGGGTACTCCAACATGCTTCGTGACCGTGGTATGCACATCAGCACCAACTACAGTGCCCGAGCTCAGAGCCAAGCCGGGCCCGGCTAGTCCTGCGCCGAAACCGTAACCGTAGCCGTGCCCGGCTCCACCGTAGCCATAGCCGTGCCCGGCTCCACCGTAGCCATAGCCGTGACTGAGCAGAGGCCCTGAAAGGCCACCGTAGTGACCTATGCCGCTGCGTTTCTGCACGACTTTGCTCGGTTCGGCTAGAACCGACGCTGTCAAAAACAGTACCGCCACCTAAAAAAATATAAAATAACATAAGTACCTAAGTACTATATTTTTTTAACCACTGCTCTTGACAAGCTTAGTGATTCACGCACCTATGTTCCAGAGTATCCGATAAAAAACACGCTGGGGTTAGAAATCAGAACCTACAGTGTAGGTTTACCTATCACAAATCAGGGCCTGAAGAAAGGGGTTTTGAATAAAGTGGGTTTTTACCATCAAAACATACGAATGTTGGGCACTGTTGGGTATCATAGCAATGAAAACTGTACGGTTTACGCTCTAGCTTTAGTTGATTTAGACAGGAAATTACATCGCTTTTTCCTATAATCCTTAGAAGCATGTTTTTTTGGAGTTTGCTTTTATTGCTTCAAGACAATAAGGAGTTTATTAGAAGGCCTGTAGATTTAAGAAACCCTGGTTTAAAGTCCGAACCAGTTGCGTGCAAATCTTTTGGTTGCAGTTCGCCCAATCCTTGCATACATTAAAGGGTGAACAATAGGATACTTTTACTTGTTACGTGGTGTGACTTCATCACACATGTCATTATCATGCCCCGGCCGATCGGAAATCGAAATTTTGTGCGTGACGGGAGTGTATAAGGGAGGAAGTGTGGGCTTGTTCATGTTTTGGCGATTATAAATTCATTCATGTGGGGTCGTGGTATTTGTGTTATGCAATGCCGTGAATCCATGAAGTGTACCTATTACGCTTTAACGAAACGTTATATAGAATAAAATATATTTAGTTTTTAGCTTTATAAATCTCACGACGGCTTACGATGGAAATGTGAAACCCGGAATAAGTGGTAACCTTTTGCCTTTTTTAGGCGATGCAGAAGCCATATGCTGGATGCACCCACCTTTGGCAATCAGTTATCATTAGTTAATTATCTGACTATCAGTTAACGCGTCAATCTGACATTTACTGAATTACCAAGACACCATGAGCTTAGGCGAGATGAAGGTGCGGTTAATTAATATTCATCTATTTTTTACTTAAACCTATGTTTGATAGGCATGACCTGTTGAACACTCTACCTTCATCAACGCTGCGATGAGCTGATGACCAAATCATAACTTAACATACCACGACTATCACCAAGCTGAGTAGTCAGAGCCAAGTGACTGTTGCGGTCATGAACCCAACGTGGTTGATGGTAAGCCTTCCACCGTTATCCGAGTTGATTTTGGTTTTTTATCGATATTTTCCATCGCCGGAGAGTTAGTCGGACATTCAGCAATGAACACAAAGGTAGTTCTAGCTTGATTTTAACTCGGTACCATACGATCCACGATCCGAGTTGGGGTGCTTAACCCCAAGTAATGTACATAAAACTCTGAGATAATGAAAAAGAAGACGATAAGATACGTTACCTACTGATTACCTATATTATATCTAAAAATAGAAAACTAGAATAATCGATTTCGTACCTTGATGATCTCGAGCAGGAATCGAACCCGTGTCTTGAACAATCCAATAGAGCAGTCACCTGGATTGTGAAAGCCGCGGGTTCGATTCCCGCTCAAGATGATGAAGGTCCGAAATCCAATTATTTATTTTTCTATCTTTGGATATGAAAACAGGCATTGTAAATAATGCTACAATAATCAAAATAATATACCATTATATATACTTACGGAAAAATAATTATTCAGTGCCTTGTATTAAAATGAAGTGGTATGTGCTACGTTTTAAAGATATTTTTTCAAAAATAAATGAAACTGTTTTATTTACACATTTATCAAATAGTGAATTAAGGATGAATATAACACGCACAACTAAGCATACATTTATTTATTTATAACAAATGGTGGCAGGCCATTAGTGGGACAGTATATTTGCTAATAACTATCCCACTGCTGGGCTCAGGCTTCTATCATTGAAATCTAGTCATCGCTACAATTAATACCTATGAGAATAACCACCACGCATGCGGATTAGAGATTACCACTTTAATAGAGTTCTTGTATTGTTATAAAAAATGGTTGGTGCTTCATAAGTCAATTAGGTACTAATTTACTGACTGAGCAAGTTTGAATTAAGTAGACACTTTAACAGTAGGATAACAGTTTGAGTAGTATGAAATTATATCTAATGTAGGATTGAACCTGAGACCTCTGGATTGCGAACTCGGCCATCAAGGCGTTTTACACCGCATCAGGTACTTTTGAAGTTTGCAGAGAAATGTAACCTACTTGATAAAGTAAAACTTAATTCCCTAAGGAACTGAAAACCATGATCAGGATAAGAATCATTATTCTATAGAAAATCACTTACGATTGCCTTCATTCTAGTTTGTAAACCTCGTATCGTCTCAAAACAGTAACTCACGCACACCACAATATTAAATAATATTTAACTTTTGTCAACTAGTAATTATATAAGGAACACCGCACAGCAGCGATCACTGTTTATGTGTGACGCGGTAGGCGCCCTAGGACTTATATAAGGCACAGTGTACACTACCCCTTCTATCGTCGATGGATATTATACTCCAAAAGCTAGCTTTGCGACACTGCACCAGAACAGAACAGTGGAGTAACGATTATTTCAGCGATTTGGAAATGAGATTAACTGCTTGTATTTTATTTCATTATATTCTCCAGTGATTAATCATAATGGTCACCCACTTAAGGGTTCGGATTCACTTGTTTGCGTATCAAAAATTATACACTGTCGCTGAATGTTTTAAAATAAAACACCAATTTTAGGCATGGGTGTGTATGGTTGAAAAAAAGCTGATATTTTTTGCGTTTAAGTTTTTGCCCGGCAGTGGCGTAGTATACATATAGGCTAGCAAGTGAATACTAGACACAACTATTGATTATTAAATACGAGTATGTCATTTATTTCTTAAATATTTGCTGTGCGTATGAAATATTTTATAAATTATTCTCTCATTATAGCTTAAGGACCCCGCAGAAGGTCTAATTGTTGTCTACGGCTATGTTTGACGTGTTTGACAAACAAACATAGTAGATACAAATATTCTTGACGAAAATTTTAAGCGCTTACCGGGTCCTTCAAATCTCTACTCAACTATGGCGCAATAATTAGTGTGCCTTATATAATACTTACAGCTGCATGTGCTTGTGATAGAGAAATAAAATAAAGTTAGTAAATGAATATCTGAGACAAATTATACCAAGATCATTTAATCCCAAACTAAACATAGCTAGTACTTTGGGAGTTAATGAGTGATAAACATACATCAATAATTCTAAGTACAAACTCAAATAGAAAACGAAATCCAGACAGACAACAAAAACAAATGTCCGTCACATGAATGTTAGTCATGGGAAATGGGTGGATCGAATCCGAACTGAAGGCAGGATCGCTACCATTGCGCCGGCAGGCCAATCAGTAGTAATTTTCTAAGCAGATTAAAAATAGCTGACCCAAATATAGTTATTTTAAGTACGTAGTTTATTCAAAAATAATATTTAATATAAAATTTGTTTCAGCCAAATCTTTCAACGCTTTGCTATCCATTTCCAAATACTAACTGTGAGTTTACTTCACCTGGATATCACAATTTTATTTGCCGGTTAAATCCTAGTTTTTTAGCCATAGATGTCTATAAAGACTAAGTTAAAGATGTGATCACATCAATCAATGGATTGGGATTTTTTCTGCCAAATGTTAGGCTTTTTGTGGGAGTGTGTGTTAGTTTATTCTAGTCACTAGCTTTACGCGGCTTCGCCCGCGTGAATTTCATTCCTTTAACATGCACACTTACATAAAATCTTTATGAATTGTAGCTTATGTGTTTTTTTAATGTATATGCTGTATAACTGCAAAGTTGCATCTAAATCCGTTCAGTAGTTTTTGCGTGAAAGAGTAACAAAGATACATCCTCACAAACTTTCGCATTTATAATATAAGTAGGTAAGAGTAGATTTTTTGTAATTAGTGTTGATAGTTTCATTATTTTAGTGAGTTGCTACCCGTTTAATTAAGTTAAAAATTAATGAATGTGAATTTCGTTCGATTGGCGCGTAGTACGCTTGCCCATGACAATGCGAAATCAACTTATACAGTGTTTCGCTGCAGCGATGATTGATTAAAATAATAATTTAAAAACATGCAAAATACAATCTGGCACCATAAGTTGTGCCCTTTCTGAAAATGTTGATGCAGAACGGAACCCTTCGTGAGAAATAGTAACAATATTGTAAGTAACTAACTGTAAAAGTACACCTCCGAAAATCACAATGGGAAAAATAAATCAGTTACAATTAATTATTTATCTACCGTTTATTATTTATACGATTCTTTTTAGAAGATTTAAAAATAAATAATTACTTGCTATAGATTTATTTAAATAAATATATGTATTTTTGAGTAGTTGTTGGAGTTTGAGTATAGTTTTGCAAGATAAAAACGTGATTTACCAAAAAAATATACTTGCAATACCTAGCTACCTTCGCATCAACAAATACTAGTAAGTTCTAGAAATTACGCTGTCTCTGTAGTTTCAAGATATACACAAACAGGTTTTACTCAAACACTAGGACTGTTTATTTTTTTATTATCTATTTGAGGATAAAATACTCGCTGTCACAAATCACTTAGCCCAAAGCTTAAAAAAGACATCAACGCATCAGTTCCTTTGAACCTTGGATTTGAATACCTCACTCTATTTTATTTTTAGTAAAGCTACCTAAATTAATAATCAAATTTCACATTTTAGGCACATTTTTTTTGTTTTATCGGCGGAGGGAAACAATTGGAATCGCGGTCTGGGGTCGTGGTGCCACTTTATATGCGATTGCGTTACCATAATATCATGGGGCTGTGAGGTTGATGATATTGTGCATCCAACTCCAGTTCTGCTAAGATCAGATGATTATGGTGAATAATGACTGATGATCAAGTTATTATTTTATAAGGTAATTAGTATTTCATATTGGAATCGAGTTCGATATTGGCACCTTTCAAGATAGACATCGTCACAGAGATTCGTTCATTGTTGTTCGATTTGAAACTACCTATGAAACCCTATGCCCTTAGAGCAATACCGGATGCTTAACTAGTATCGAGACTATCAACTAGTTACGGTAAAAGTCTACAGCAAGTTATTGTTGTCGTAGGCAAATTAGCAGTCGGATCTGAGACTAACAGAGATCGTCGGCAACGCGGTTCAAGGCTACGAGGTGAATGTGTACAGGCTGGAAACCTTTCAATTAAACTACTTTAAAAAAATGAAAATTAAACTACTTGCGACATATTATAGCATACATTAAGATTAAATATTTCTATGTGTGTAGATAATACATGTTTAGGTACCTACTAACTGCAAATAAGTCATTGGCCTATATAGTGGCCCATTGCTGTGTATTGGTCTCCTAATATTGCGTCAAGGCATCGCAACAGTTGATGAGTCTGGATTATATTATAATTGTCAGCCTGTATTTGTAATTATAGGCAAATACGAGTAGTATCTGATTAAACATTACAATAATTAGGGCTACCATGTGCACTGCGAGAAAAATTTTTAACGCGTTATTTCATACCATTCGATTATCATGACTTAGAAAATAACTTATCAGAACAGCTTGAACTACGCGGCAGATGGAGGCTGAAGATCTTGTCCTTGCCAGTATAGCAGCAAATGAAATATAAAGAGGATCAGGTACATAATCCATGAGCCCTACACAACCTTCCATGCTGTCACACCCAGGTTCTATTTTAGGGGTGCTTGCTATAGACTTTCCCTCACAGCCACAAGTTCCAACCGATTCTGCGGTTCGAATGTGTCGATGAGCTTGCGGTTGACTGTACTTGCAAATTGTGACAACAGGCGCTCAGCGTCGCTGACGCCGCAAAGGGGCGATCCTCATTTTTAAACAATCAAATTTGATTGTTTAAGCATGAGATTTGCCCCTTTGCGGTGTCAGCGACGACAGTAGATAGATAATATCGCTGCAAGATGGCCGATACGCGGCGCCCCGTTGCGTCGCGCTCCGAGGATCGGCTACCATTTCACTAAACATTACGAAACTGTTGCAGGTTGTGAATTTGGTGCATTACTTTTAAAAGTACCAACTTTTTAATAAAATTTCAAATATCAAGGACCTACCTTAAACAAAAATCATCAGACTAAGCAAAGATTGTACCATATGGGTGTCAAAGACTGATAAACATCCTCAAGTATATTCAAATTTCATGTACATAGATAGATACGACCCATTAACAATAATAACACCAAGAGTGACCTATTGGCAATGGTGGCCACGTTTTCATTGTGAAGATAAATGATTAAACCTACTAACTTCAAGATGAGACAGGAGGTTTTTTTTTATACGTATAGTTAATTTGGAAGAATATATTTAAATATGTTTTAAATTTTTAATATTTTATTCATTTCTACGTTTATACGTAAAAAGATAAACATGCGTACGAACATTTACTAATTAATTGAAAAAGAAACATAAAGTTGCCTTACAATGTATTGCAACACAGTCAATACATTTAAATCACGGATGTTGGCGCAACTCTGACCCATATACCAGATTCCCAGCCGCGAATTTATGTCAAAATTATGCAACTTGAGTTAACGGCTGTCCAGCAACATCCTAATAGGCATAGGCCCTGATAGGCCTATAACAATAAAGACCATAATTTGTCTGTCCTGCAATCGCTTTTTCGCCTCGTTAACAGGCATCCGTCAGGAGTGGCTCAATATTACGATTTGGTCGACAGTTATAGTAATAGCACAGTTTTGAACTGTTCAATGGGACTTACAGTACTAGGGGTGTTCAATAAAAAGTGATAATGAGTATGAAACAGTTATATATTATTTGTTGTTATTTTGTTTTTCGACATATTCACCTTTGAGGTTTATACACTTGGTATATCGTTTTTCTAATCCTAAGATTTCCCTTCTTGAAAAAAACTTCATCTTGATCGCTTAAAAAATCATGTAACGGCGGCAATCACTTTCTCATACTTGCCATATTTGTAACCTCTCAGTTGTTATTTTAACCGCGGGAACAGGTAGAAATCATTAGGAGCAAGGTTAGGTGAGTGTGGAGGATGTACCATTAATTCAAATCTAGCATCTTGGTGTGCGGGGGCGTTATCTTGGTGAAACAACACAACTTGCCGCGGCGATTTTCGCGTATTTCCTGATGCAGTTTTTTTATATGTTCTGCGTATAGGGGCCCCCGTAATAGTGGGTCCATGATTGAGGTATTCAATCATTATCACCCCCTGGCTCACCCAGAAAAGAGAGCCCATAATCTTACCGGCGAATGGAATTTCCTTAAACTTCTTAGGCGTTAGAGATGACGGCCTCTTCCAAGTCATGGGCTGTTGTTTCGTTTCAGGATCATAATGGTGGAGCCATGTTTCATCCATAGTTACGAAGCGAGCCAAAAATCGGTCAGGATCGTGTTGTAACAATTCCAAATTGATTTGAGAAATCCGCAATCTTGCTTGTTTATGCTCTATGTCTGTAAGCATTCTAGGCACCCAGCGCGCTGATACTTTTTTCATGCCCAAATGTTCATGTATAATAGGTACTATGGATACTTCCTATTGAAATCTTTAGTTCTTCAGCTACAAAACGAACAGTAACACGACGATCTGCCAAAACAATTTTTTCAATTTTTCCTATGTTTGTTCGGTAACTGCCGTCATAGGGCGTCCAGAGCGCGGGTCGTCTTTAGTTAAAGTTCTTCCTCTCTTAAACTCGGCAGACCACCGCGCAACCGTAGAGGAGCATTAACCCCTAATGTTCCTTTCAAGTCTAGATTCACTTGCTCAGTAGTACATTTTTTCAGGCAGAGATATTTTATTACGGCGCGAAGTTCAATTTTATCCATTTTGCGTACCAAGCTCCGACACGACGTAAACAAATGAATTCTATTTTTAAAATAAGAAAAGAAAATCATTTTTTTTTTTCAATTTTATTAAATGTCTGGGATGCACCTGCCAGTATTTACTTTCCTGTTGTTCAAGGAGTTTCTATGCTATTATTACTTTTTGAACACTTCTCGTATGTAGGTATAATACTCGTACATAACACATAACAGGCTATAGTTTGTGCAATATCGTTGAATCTTCTGGCACATTACAGAAGAGCTTAAAGACGGGATAGGTTTTTTAAGACAGATTTGAGAATTTCAGGACCAAGTTTAGTTAAAAAAGCTAAAGAGCGGACAATTCATTCGACTTTTTGACGTGACAACGTCTTAAATTAGGTTGCGGCTGGGAGTCACTTATGAAAAAGTGTAACGCTCGGTAACGTTACGATGAGTCACCGAACGAGAGAGAGGCCCGCCGAATGCCTTGCGTCTCTCTCCCACTCAACTATGATCGGTCTGCCGCAATTCTTATTTTCATTCAATTCCTTGTTCCTATTGTGCAATTTAATTATATTCATATCAATAAATATTCTACCGAGAAAAAGACGTTGTCACGTAAAATCTTCGCCCGTAAAACCGACTTTACAGGCAACCATTTTTTATTCTCTTTATTTAAAATGAAACATAGATATAAAATTTGTACAGTAATGCTACAAAAACAAAGATTTATAACAATAAAACCAACTTATGAATTATAATTATAAAAACTAAATAATTACAAATACAATGATTTATACCTCCCATGCACTTCAAACTTCAATGCACCACAACTTCAAATGAATAAATTAACAACGATTGCAACAGTTAGTTTGTTTAGTTAGATACGATCAACACTCCTTCTGCTAGGTTGGTTGGAGTATCACTTGTAACAGAGCCCTTTTGTGTGGTAACGGGTATTGTGGGCAGTGGCAGCGACAGGCCGAGTGCAGTGGCCCGGCGGCTTGGCGGCGTCTCTGATGCAAGTACACTCGACATAAGATAAGATAAATATTCTTTATTGCACATCAAAAAAATAACAATGAAGGTTTGTATTACACTAAATAGTAAGATGACACAATTAGGCGGTCTTATTTCTAAAAAGCAATCTCTTCCAGACAACCCAAGTAGAGGAAAATGTTAAAAAAGGGTAAGTATGTGCACAAAAATAATCAAATGTAAATTTAAATAACAAAATAATAATACAGGATAAGTACTAATTAGCCCACCAATAACCAAAGAGATCAGAAAAGGAAGATCAGTTAAATAAACAGACGAGGAGAAGTACAAGGAGGAAAGTAATTAGGAGATAAAATATAGTGTTAAAGGCCAAGGGAATGTGCTTTAATCCTCTTTTTAAAAGTAATGTTTGATAAGGACCAAAACGTTTCATCTTTACTAATATTACACAGGCTTTTTTTTTGTTTAACGCTGTATTTTTACGGGAGAAAAAGTCCAAGCGGGCGAAGCCGCTTAGGGACAGCTAGTATTTGAGATTATTATTTGTTTTTGCTTTGCGCTTGCCGGTCATCTTTTGATAACCTGTCATATAATTAGATAAATAAGAATCGAAATAATTAACTAGGATACGATTATATTACAAAGTATTTTGACCTGAAGTTAAGCACAGTAGAGTGCTTATTTGTGCACTGTGCTATACAACTATGTATTTTTTTTAAAATAAGTCTCTGACACACATGGTACAGTCAACCACATCTTCACGTGATTCTGGTACATTCAAACAGACGGGCACAAATTCTCAATTTTGTTACCGTATTCACTTTCGTTCAATATTTTTTTTCAAAGTAAAATGTTTAGTTTTTTATTGGCATTGTTTTATTATGACGTATATCCTATAGCATAATTAAATTAAAACCTTGTTCTAAGCTGGATAAATAGCCATTTTAATCTCGAGCTCTATTGTGATGTAACCACTTCTGCGAAACCCAGTTTTGTGTAGGTTCACCTAGATCCCTAAATTGAGTAACACTGGCACGTAAATGGCCTTAAAGCTTTTTGTTATGCAATTAGGTGCTTAAAGCTTTTGTGAGAATTATCTTTTCGCTTATACATTTTTTATACATTGGTAACAAGCAAGCATGCGTTCCGCGTGATAAGATGAGTTACCGTAACCTACGGACACGTGGAACACCAAGTATCAGAGGGCCAAATACGAGTGTTACTTTATCAAATACATCAAACGCATAAACGCGTTTTAGTAAGGCATTCTTGCTGGTGTTCCTCTGGTGACCCCTAATTGATCTATGTAGAGTGAGTACTCAAGAAAGATTGTCAGTAAATATTGCCAATGCTTTTGAATAGCAAAGACAATTTGGTCTGGAAATATCCTAGTTGCCTGTATGGAACTGTTCCATAGCTATCAATGACATTTTTTGTCTGTTAAAATAGTTGCTAGCGCTAAGGCCACTTGTCTATAAGCCCTGCTGTTACCAAAATAATTACATCCCGTCCTGTTTCGTAAAACATTGCAGGCCAAATACCCCACAAACGCAACATAGAGTCCGCTTTAATGACTAATCTACCGTATTGGAGACATAAATAACACCATTTGAAAGGGACACCGTTCCCACAGCTCCTTAGATCTAGATTAAATAACATTACTCGGTAATAAAGGTCCTAGGTCCGAGTGGATGTTGAAAGGAGTTTACATTTTAATCGACAGATGATAAGGTTGTTTTTGGAGGTGATGATAACTTGCTGGCTGTGACGAAGGAGGAATGTTTGATGCTCTACTTTCCACGGTGCGCGGGTATTTAAGAGCCAAGGATTATTTTGTGTATACAGGATGTCCCGGTGAACCTGTACCAGCGAAGGTCTGTGGTCTGGGGACCCCAATACCTATCGATTAGACCCCATGTTTGTTCGAGTTATGTTTTTCATTACCTAAGTACGAATTATCGAAAATTTCTGGGTTGTGTCACTTTTTTGGTTACTGTGGCGCAAATATTAGTAATGTACCTCAATTATTTGCGCCACAGTAACCAAAAAAGTGACATAACCCAGATATCTTCGAAAATTCGTAAAAAAATCATAACTCGAAAACTACCAAAAATCGTAGAACATATATGCTGTCCAATCGATAGGTATTGGGGTCCCCAGACCACAGACCTTCACTGGTATAGGTTACCCGGGACACCCTGTATGTATATCGGGTAATTATCAAATAACTTCCGAAAACGATATTGCATACTCACTAAGTGATGTAGAAACCATCTAAGCTAAGCGAAAATGAAATTTATTTAACTAACTTTCATTTTAAGGTCACCATACAAATCACTCAAACGGTCATTATTTTTTGTATGAATATTAAAATTTAAGTTAATTGAAAAAATCTAATTTTCGCTTAAATAGTTACTACATCACTTACTGAGTATGCCATATCGTTATCGGAAGTTATTTGATAATCACCCGGTATTTGCATGGTGAGTTGGCGACCTAGTGTTCGTAAGTCTAACTAACTAGTTTAGTTGTGAAAGATCTTATAATTGGAATGCGTAGTTTCAATTTGCAGATGGAAGGAACTTTAAGATTACAGGAGTTAAAGGAATATTGTAATTTTTGAACATAACTTTACCTCTTACCAAAAATAACACTGTCTGTTGTGTAGGTTCAAAAAACGCGATACACTTACTTCATTGTTATGATTCCATGTTTATTTTATGCAGTGCATCTATGCCACGACTCTTAAATTTAAGGGTCGTGGCAAATGCAGGGATAACAAAATTATCTCACGCTCTTTCCAACTCCTAGTACCTACAAATTGTACGACAATACGCGTGGCCAATTTTTTTTGCGGCATATTCCTAAGCAAAATTCAATAAAAACCGATACAAGTTAAAGAAAATTATCCGCCCTTTAACCACCACCTAATCTAATAAGCATACTTTTCATATGGTGTGAAACGTCTGTCCTTCTGTGGTCTGTCCACATTACATCAACGACTGGTGACGGTGACGCGCGCCGACAGCTATGTAACTGACGCGTGAACTGTGATACTAGATTAGGACTTTCCTAGAATGTCCAGATGTTTTCCTGTGCACGCACATAATAATTAGAATCATTACTACTTTATTTTTTAACCTTGAGTCTAGCAAAAGAAACCTTATGGACTCTGCTTTAAGGCAATGGAACGTGTGTGGCTAAGCTTGTCAAATAGCAGACGGTTAGGTGCGGCTCTTTATAAACTTTTTATTGCATTTTCACTAGTGAATGACATAATCAGCTCATACCGACTACTCATGTGTGTATTTGGTTCGATAGGTGGGTAATTCCTTTGATAATTGGTCATATATATAAATATAATTCTCATTTCAATATTATAGGCTATCCTATTGTATCCTAGTTATATGACAAACAAAAGTTCCTCTACTCCCTATTTATGCCTGTAAGAGTATTTTTTTCAAATTGCATTTGTCTAGTTACCTGCATTTAGATTTCATTTTTATTTTTTATTTACCATTGAAAAGCTTAAATAACATGATCCTAAAACGGTCACATACTAAAACCACTTAGGTTTATGACGAAATGACCACCAAAAAATAAAACAACGATACAAATAAACAATTGAATGGCTGTCTTAACTGCTAACGGATGGATGGTTAAATACAATTACAGTTAATATCACAAATTAAAGATAGACAAACCATAAAAGTAAAACTGGGTAGATCCATCTATAATTCACTTATGGTGCTGTACTGTTTGAGATTATTCAAAAAGTACAATTTTAGTTTATTTTTAATAGTTAATTGAATACGTAATTCTGACGGTAGTTGGTTGATGAAGCGGGGAATAAGGTAAGTTGCCGTTCTTTGTTGTGTAACATAACATACGCTCAGATAATAACATCCTGCGAAACATTCGGAATGATCCTTTGATTACGTGGAATCCGAACTCGAGTTCAAAGGATACACGAAGTTATTCTTTTTTTGTCTACAGTAAACCGTGCGTCGGACAAAAAACTGACATGAATCATGAAACTTATTGAACCACTGCAAATGGGCTGGAATGTGAGTAAGTCATATTTTACCAGAGCCCCACAATAACACATGTGAAAACAGAACAAGCGGAGCTAGTAATAAGGACAACATACAATTCACAAACACAAACAATTCAATCGTTAAAAAAATTTACGAAATTTACATTATATTTTGCCCTGGGACTGCTTTGGACTAGCGAGAAAGGGTAGGTCAGAAACATTATTGAAACAAAATAAGTGTTTTGTACGTCTACCATGAGTTGCCACTTTAAATTTACGGTATCGTTCTCGTAAAATATTTTTATGGGACTTCGTACAGCGCCTCTGTTGAGTCAAAATTAATTCCAATCATGAGGACTGTTACAATTTTCATAGAATTCAGGTGCTATGTCAACAATTTCGCTAAGAATGACCCAAAGCGTAGAGGTGCGCGTACGCGGATTAGCGCGGTGTCAACACCGCGCACTCGCGATGCCTCCGCGCAAAGCTTATTAGCGCACTGTGAATGTAATGTCTGAATTCCATGCAGGTGAGTTACGGTTAATTTATACAATAAACGATATAAGTATTTCGTAGTTATCATATTTCACAAGAGCTCTACATCATTTTTAAGAAGTGTGAGTAAGACTACGTAAAGAAGGCTCCAATCATCTGAGCTTTCCAAAGCACTCATAAAAGCATCCTCAAGAAAAACTCCGCTCAAAAATGCGGACTAGATTTATTTTGATAAAGTAACTACGTATAAGATTATAACTAACTCGCGGAATTTATATTGTTATATTTTATAACCCGTGAATTTCCCGTGATCACGCACGACTGCTGTAAAGGAGTCGAAACGTCGGTTTACATACTCGTACATACATACATACATACATACGTATACATACCATCACGCCTTTTTCCCAACGGGGTAGGCAGAGACCACATCTTTCCAATTGCTACGGTCCTGAGACACCTCTTGCGCTTCTTCCACTCTCATTAATCCTTTCATACATGCTCGTCGATTATGGGTACTCCTGACCTGACCTTTTCTGAGCACGTCTTGGACTTGTCCTAAGTACGTCCGACTAGGCCTTCCCCTTTCAACAGCTCCATCCACCCTCGCCTTGTAAATTTGTTCCGTTAATCGCCTTATGGAATTCCATATGGAAAGGATGGATGAAATCCGGAAAGGCGATTAACGAAACAAATTGGGCAATTGGGCATATGCCCAAACCATCGTAGCATTCCCATCTCAACGTCGGTTTAGAAAATGTAAATATATAAAAAATCCGCAAGCATAAATAAAACAACTTTCCGGATTAGGGAAAGTGGTTTTATTTCAATGTATAGTGTTCGCGTAAATATTTTTTATATTTAAAATACGATTTATTTGCTTTGTTTATTGATTCTGTGACAACTGTGACAGGACGAATGGTTGAGAAGAACATACACTTATACGTTTAAATTATTATATAGTATACAAACAACTAAATTTTCCACTTACAATTTGTCAACAGTTTAGATTAGAGTTTCTACTTACTAAAAATTTAAAAAGTTTGAAAAAGCAAATTTCTTTAAACGCAGGTACAACTACAACCTACAACCGGAAATCAACAGAGAACCCTAAGAACAGCTGAAATCTAATGAAAATGAAATGGCTTCTATGAAAATTAGTAAAACATTAAAAGCATAATTATCCGTTATCCTGCAGAAATAATAATAAAAATGACCCACTGCAGGCTTTATTGTGAATCATGTTCCGAATCCTATTAGGACGAATTTCTGTATTCAAATCGTAGTAGCTTAGTCTGGGTCAATTGCAATAAGCAAATTAGTATGCCGAACGGTGTAGGTTTTATGTATACATTATGGTTAGCCGGTAAGCAGAGATCACAAGCACGTTTCTAGTCCATAGCTTGTTACAATAGTGGCATTAGAATGCATTTTGTGGATGACATTTGCCCAATGACCGATCGTAGAAGTTGATAAGCAAATGTGCCCATTTACTCAGTTGCTACCGTTGTGTTGGTTGAGTGGACGTGTGGATTGAATTAGAAGTTAATTGCGTTGGTCCATATTAAATTATTTTTCACAGTATGTAAAGTCACTTATCTTAGCTTGTAAGTTGTACCCGCGTGCTTATGGCTGATGGTGCAAGGTGGTTGGATGACATAATAAAAGTCAAATGTTTCAGTGAATCCATTTGCAGACAGCATACGTTTTTTGTCATCATTATCATTCTCAGTCTTATGATATTAATTACTGAACATTGGGTCCTCTATAGGTTTCCAAAGCAACTTGCAGGCAGTCTGCATCACAAATCCCGCTACCTTGACTAGGTTGGCCGTCCACCTAGCGGGTGGATGTTCCACGCTGCGTTTGCCTTGAAAAGGCAGCTGCCCCAACGGCCAGCGTTTTTTTGCGCTATTAGCCCCACTGCCACAACATATCTTGGTAGGTTGAAATACTCGTAGGTTGAGATTTTGTTTCAGTTGCAGAAAGATAATTGCAGTTTTTACCAAGTACCTATAGTGTTGCTGCTAATGTGTATGATTGCCAAAGCTGTTATATGGTCGCTGGGGGACCTGAGGTTAACAATTGGCTGATTAGCTGACTGCACTCGTAAGTTCTCTCTGGCGCTGTATGCATATTCGCTCGTAGGCTGAGGCTTACTGTCAGGCGGTGTATAAAAAAAATATTGATGATCTGTACGTCTACCACGAGTTGCCACTTTCAATTTACGTTATCGTTCGCGTAAACGTACTAGACTGTAGAAAAGTACATTTGTTCGCTCTTATGGTGCCATAACTGAAGGTAAAAAAGCTTTACCAGTTTCCTGTGTATATCAATAAACTAGCAGTTCTGAAGCTGCTTTGGATTCTGTCACGTAGAGAATCAGGATCGCGTTTCCCGCGTTAAATGGATAATGAGAAACAGTTTAACGAGGCATCTAGTCAACATCACATATCCGAGAAACTGCATTAGGTAGATACACCACTGCACAGTTACATAAAAATCGTCCACCATACACCTTACAGTTGCGTCGCCGGAATCTGGATGGATAAAATGCGAAAGCTGCGCTTATCTTTTGCACTTCCCTCACTTCCTCGTTTATGAGTTACTAATTAACCAAAAGTGATCAGATATACACTAGTATATTGTTTACTAACGAGTTCTCATTACCATACTCACTTATAGTCACAGATGTTCATAATAACCGCACGCCAGTGGTAGTTTTGATAGGTCCTCGAGAACGTATGCATTCTGGCTTCAGCCTCGCAAGTCCCATAAATTCTTTAACTAAGAAACTTTGTGAATAAATCTACTGCTGAGATATAAATTTGTCTCTTGCACGTTGTTTGGTATAAATTGGGTAACTATGGCAGATTAACTGCACCCCAAAAACTTCGAAAAAGATGAGAAATTACAGTTGGGATTGGGAGCTTAAATTATGAATGTTTGTCTTGAATAGGGATCACACCCTGTGGTTTAATGATACTCTCACGTCATTTATTATTAATTTAGGTCTTTACATAAATAAAAATAGACGACGCGATTGCAACGCGTGACAAAAATGAGGGCAGGGCACCTCTTTTGCTCACAACCGTTATGGCAACGAATTTCAAAGACAAGTTGTTTTAGACCAAGATTTCCTCTTTCTATGAACTAAATTAAAAACGATTGAAAAATGGCGGAATCCTATCACTATGTTGACGCCACAATAAGCGTCAACAAAGTGCTTGGTGCTTGGTGTTGATACTGTTTCATAATCATTCACCTATTTAGAATAATATTATGTCTGTGAATCAAACTCTTCATTTGTGACTGGTTCGTGAGCTCAAATTATCATGCATTAGACCCAGGTAACCGCTGACTGGCTAGAAATTACAGATCATATTATGGTATTGCTCACTACGCTCAGTTTAGGGAATGAACTTGACAAGTTATAAAAAATCGCATAAATCCAGTCAAGTTCATATCTGGATCTAGATAGATGATTACTCCCAGTTGTGACAAGTGTCTTCTCCGGAAAGAGAGATTGCTAAAAGGGATTTTATTATTATCCTTCACCACCGCCTTTGGAAGTCCTCTGCTGGAAATAGGCCCTCACACAGAGTTCCACAGCGAGTGATTTTCATACAACGGCTTTCTGCAACCTGCACCAGGCTAGTGGTCCACTGGGTGCTTACCCCAGTTGTGTCTTCCACTTCGTGGTCGCTACTGAAAGTCCTTTATTCCCACAGAGGTCATCAGTTCTGCGGGCCATTTGACCTGACACCTACCTCATCACCCTTTGGCAACAGGTGGATGGATATTGAGAGCAGTACGTCGAGGAAAAGATTGTGAGAAGAATCTAGATAAATAATGCCAGGAGTGTAGTGTTAGTTTAAGAAAGAGATAAATAAATTATGTGGAGGTAGTTTGGCAGTACGAGTAATGACACATCGTACTTTACTAACGCCTGTTGTAAACCCAAAACAAGTTTAAAAGAGTAACTGCTGAGTTTCTCGCCGGAGACCCGGTTGTCAGCTAGAAACAACTCCGACGCGGTGGTAGAGGCGCATTATGTCTGTATACTGTGTATTTATATATCTATATTATTATAGTATTTATGTTTATTATTTAGTATATCTTGTTTTCAATTTGAAAGTACTTACTGTGAAAGTCTATTTGAATAAAGTTATTTTAATGAGAGAGTATTTGAAAAGAGCAATAATTATATTCCTACTTACAGAAAAATATTACAGGTGAACATTTGTAGATACGTTGCAGTGCTTATACAGTAGACATACATGCACAAAAAAGCCACAAAAGTCAACTAAGTGTTCTTCAAAACCAAATGCATAATAATATTGAAATAAATCGGGGTAGGTTGCTACTGCTAGCCTACCTTCACATTACTTGTCTCTTATAATGTGCCCATAACCATCAATTCAGAAATCCTCCAGGTATCTTGGTTAAAAGCATAATAAATGATTCAATAATGGCCATTAGTTACGCAACACTGGTTTGTCGACTAGGTTACGTCTAGGTCTAGTCCAGATCTAGTTTTATAATCTATATGTGAGTATAACTTACCCACACCCTACTAGATCATGTGGTTCTGTTGAATGTGATTGACTTAAAGAAAGTAAATAGTAAGAGCTGATAAAACCAGTCTTATTTCTTTAAATTGAAGCTTATTTTCAATGGGCCATATTGTTAGACAATTATTAAATTTTAGCCATAAATAAACACATTTAAACACTGTTGGAATATGTTCCTAATTACAGCAGGATTTTGTCAGTAATCATTAAATATCGACGCTACAATATACAGCTTTAATCAATTGTAAACGAGTGTTTCGCCTAAAAACTGCAATACACTTTACCCTACTGACCTGTATGTCTACCACGAGTTGCCAATTTAAATTTACATTATCGTACAATAGCCGACCAGCGACTCCTGGCAAATTTTCTGATCGAATAATCACTATTGTGTGTTTTGTAATGTGAAATAAAATATAGCACTCAACTAAATGTCGGAATGATTTCAGACAACACCGATAAATAACTGAAGTATCCTGGTTGGGATCTAACACGACAAACAACAACAAGCGAGTGTTTGGTTTACCATGACGGCTACAGTCAACTCGCCTCTGCCTAGTACAACATAGTTTGGCAGCGTATGCATGTATGAAGACATATTGGTAGGTGGTGCTATCCACTCTGAAACTTCCTAGCAGCTTTCTTCTGCAGGGCGTCAGCAGGCCCGGTTCCGCGCGTGGTTCGTCTAATGTGTAACGTGTGTGACGTTATAAATACACTTGCTTTCCTCGTAGGCTTTACTTTCTTTCCTCAACTCTGATAGATAGGACAGTATTGAGAATTTAAGGATTAATAACATGATTCGATTAATTTACGTGAGTTACTGTTAATTAGCTTGAATATAAGCATGTTTTGATGACAGGTCTTAGAAAATATACATAAAACATTTTCGCAAAAAATAACATACTCTTAAAAAACACAAATATTTTGTTTCAGATTTTACTATTTCTCTGTATACACCACGCACAATGTGGCGTGCAGAGCAAACGGCACTTAGTTGGACCTCCCGTGGACTCGGGCCGCTATCCAGTGCATCACACGTACTCTGAGCACCACACCCGGGTCGCCGTGCCTGTCCCACAACCGGTGCCATTCAGCGTCCCACGCCCGGTGCCTTACCCGGTAGCAGTCAGCGTTCCTGTTGACCGTCCCCGCCCTGTGTATGTGCCAGTACCACACCCTGTAGCCCACATCATCACTCGCCCTATTGCGGTACCTATCGACAGACCATTCCCGTATCCCATCGCTCAGCCTGTCCCGGTAACCATCACTCAAGGAATAGGTATTCCGATACCGCAGCCGTACGCCGTCGCTGTGCCGGCTCCAGTGGCAGTGGGTGTTCCCCAACCAGTTCCTGTAGCAGTTGGGGGTGGACCCATAGTAGGAGCAGTCGGCGTGGTGGGTCCAGGAATAGTCGGACCAGCAGGCGTGGTGGGCGGACCGGCAGTGGTGGGATCAGCTGTGGTAGGGTCGTCCGCTGTTGTCCAGGGCTCCAGCGTCGGTTATGGAGGCGCAGTTGTTGCATCTCACGGACATGCCATACAACATCCTTATTGATTTCAATTTGTTACGCACTTAGAAGACTGATTTATCAGAAGTGACTAAATACAGACTGAGACTTTGGGCTATTTGATGCATAAATCTCTAACCAGATTTCTGTATTTATTACTAACTATTTTGTTCTTTATTGTAATTCAATTTCGTATTTTCTAAGCAATAATTTATGATTTGTTTTTAGTTTGCTAAGAAAGTAATCTTGTCAAAAGTGTAAATATTTTTGTTTTGTGAATATAAAATAAGACTATTGATAAGGTTTTTATTAACTAACTATAAGTGATTGATGTACAAAGAGAATTAAAGACAATTATGTACTTAAAATGCCTATGTTTACTTTTAGTATTTATAACTAAAAAATTAAAATCTTTGTCTGAACCTACTTATACTGTTCCTGCTGATCATAAAAATTCAACTACCATTTTAGGTATGTTTGTTGATTCTGAAAACAATCAGTCCATTAAATTCTCCATGACGATAGCTTTCATTACTACAACGAATTCGGGAAAACGCCAAGGATAATCGTATTTGCACTAATCATAGCGACCAATTTCTATAATTTTGATAGTGTCCTGATAAGATTCCAAATTATCTAGAACGTGATTAACAAACTGCTGATAAACACACACGTATCAGTAAATTCAAGACGAACAGTCTTATGTTAGTTCCTGTCGTGCACAAAAAAAACACATTCAATTTATTCAAAGTGAAATCATCAGTGTCGTTTGTTATAAAACAATTTTATGCGTGAGTAAACAGTGAAACTTGAATGATATTAGTCCGAAAGTGAGGAATTTGGATTAAAATCACTAAACATGTCTGAAGGAAACACCAAATCCAGTAAGTGTAGTATGTTTATCCTTAGCATTACTGTTCCACTTGTGGATCTTGTTTGAAAGACCCCAGGCTTTAGTTTACTCACTAGGCAAAGTGCATTTCGTAGTTTTGAAATAGCTATATACCGGGTTTGTAATCTACTATCTGAATTTGACTAGCGCGAGAATTAAGCTCATTAATTGCAGCGATGACTTGATTTCAATGATGGAGATATGATTGGAATTACTGTGGCGTTTATTCATGACAACACTGAAAACGTACCTAATTTAATGATGAGGAAAGGGGATAGTGAACACTTATGAAAGAGAGATTACGTCCTTTGGGCTTTCATTATTCATATTTTCCTTTTTTGGTAATGTTAGCCTGTCATTTACAATAAACTTCAAGGCGGGGTTCTTTTCCTAAGTGGCGTACTTTCAAAACAACAATAGTTACAACGCAAGTGCCTCATGGAATAAGATCGCACTTGTTTGTTACTGCGAAAACAAAGCTATGATGTTTATGTAGGCGTTCTATTAGACTGCTTTGAAGTGAAGATAAGATTGTAGAAGAAATCATGTCAAAATCGATAAGGGGAAGCTAGTTTTAAACTTATAAGACTTAATCATTATTATGTTCATTATTATGTTTAATTATAGATCATAATATTACAGTCACTTACCAACAGGTGCGCTTGCACAAATGACTACTCAAATATAAAAAAAGATACTTCATAAACAGGTTTTTCATGAATGAATCAGCGTCGTGCGTGAGTCATGACATGACACCTACATCCGTGTTTAATAAATTGATATTCCCTTTCAATAAATTCAAAGCCTTCACAAGGGTCTATGCTCATTACCGTAGATTCATTTATTTAAGAGTACACATAATGATAATTGTCCCTTTGACCACAAAACTACTAAATACTACTAACTACTAATAGCTCTAAAAAGTGATTCCTTTATCAATGTGGTGAGCCAAAAACTATGTACGGACTACATCAGGTCAGTCTATACAAAAACATTGCAAAACGGGTCTTATGTTGGAAGCATATGGTGGGCCCCCGCCTGTAAAGTTTGACATGTTGTCGTATGTACACCTTCTTTATAGTAATAAATTCGTATGATGCAATGGAAGATATTAAGAAGTAGGTATTGGATAACGTCCCATTGCTGGGCAGATGTCTCTCTCTAGAATGACAACATTTTAGGGCGTAACTAAAAAAAGTAAAAACGGTGATAGTTTATCTTAGAACCATAATAGTAATTATGAAGACAAAAACTTATCAACTGACTTTTACTTTAATATTTACATTTTCTTACAGAATTTCCGTATGTTTCAATCGAAAGCATACCGCGACATACGAGAAGCTTTGCCTGTCTCTCTCTAAAGTTTGGGTGCGTTCTATCAGCTATTACTATCATTGTAAGTATACGTTTAAATTTAAGTTGAATTCTTGATGCCTTTATTAATATTTGGCCACTATTAGTTAGGTACTTTTTGACCAGCAAGACATGAAAATAAACGACTTTCAACTCGGCCGCCTGAGCGTTTTGGGCTTCAATAAACAAAAAAAAAAATTACCACCTTTTGAGAAACTTTAACTTTTGTCAAAATCAAAGGACATTGCCAAGGTTTGGACCAAGTACTGCCTAGGAATGGGAGTTGGTCCAGTGGTACTGTAGCATAAACATTAACTTTAAAAAATATTTAAAAAAAATCGGTCCCTGAAAAAAAATATAGGTAACTCAACGCACAATATTTTTCCAATACAAATATTTAGAATAAGGTGCTGTTTTTCTTTGAACTTCTAAGATAGAATTTTATGCGCATTGAATCACAGATTAGTTATAGTTGAGGGACAAAATGCACTATATGAGAATTCTAGGCAGCAACCTTGGTCCACCTTGCATACAAAATTAGGCAATCTCCTTTAAAAATGAATCTATGTAGATATATATTTTAAATATTTTTTGTAAAATTTGACTCGTGACAGCACACGACAGTGGATTCTGTAGTTCATTTCCGCTGTTATCTAATCTTGTTGTATGAGTAATATTTTGGCAGCGGTATGAGGTTTTATGGGGTTTCCTACGCCGTTATTATTATATCGAAATGATGCAATTTGTACCTGAACTATCTCTACTAAAAAAACTATCTCTCTATCAAAAATGTTCATTTATCCCCTCTCCTGTCACTAACGTCAAAGACTTCGCGGGATGGGCAGCAAAGACAAACATTTTCGACGCCTGTGTTCTTTACCCGCGGCGTTATCGCTGCGTGCGCACCTGGTGCGCTTCGACAACGCTCGAATATAACCTTATTGACTATTTTTTTTAGCTCTACTCGGTATTCGCCATAGCACAATGCGTGGCCGCACTAGGCGTGATTCCCGCCCAACTTCGTGCAGGGGACCTGGCTACCATGATGGCGTATGGGATGGTGATCGGCGTCACCATCTCCCACGCTGTTACCCTGTTCCTTAGCACGCTAATGCTGGTCGGCGCTTTGAGTGTAAGTGAAACTGGACACACTTTTATTTTAAAATGACTTCGGCTTTGCTGAAGATGGCTTTCACATCCCTCGTTAAAGGAGGCCTCAGGGAACTGGCCCCGCTCGAACCTGACCCCGCGGGGCCAGTACAGCAATGCCATTTATACAGTTTTTTAATTGGTCAACTGGCCCCACAGCTGAAATTTTTTAGTAACCAGAAAAAACACACAAGTATATACATAATAATATTCTTCATGAAAACTACCAGTAAAGCAGCAATTAACTGGAACTACTTAAAATAGTTCGTTAATGGTGAAGTAGGTATACTATTTATTATTTAACCATCAATGACTAACTGAAATAACCAGGGCGTCAGAAACGAACAGAAAAAAATAGCAGTAGGTAATATTAAAGGCACAGTAATACATAGAATGTATTACTATGAACACTTAGTTCCAGTCAATTTCTGCTATCCTGGTAGTTTTAATGAAGAATATGCAGAGCATGTCTTGACCCTTTCATACTATTGAGCTCCTTTACGGTGATGTGTAAAACTTTTCTGGTGAGACGGTACGAAGTTCAGCTTTGAGGCCAGTTGACTAATTCAAGAATGGTATAAAATTGTTTACCTGGTACCGCGGGGCTCTGAGCCCTCATAGTACGACCACTGGCAAGATTACTGCTCAGGGCATGCGCTGTTTACAATTATAGCCTAGCGTTATTTTTTCATGATTTGTACCTAAACGTTTGTTTAGAAAACTTTTTATAGAAACCCCATACTGGTGAGTATTAGGTCCATAGGGTTCTAGGCGTAGGGGGTGGCGCATTCGTTTCCTCACGTGCTATTCATTAATGACGGAGATAATATTACGACAAAGGTTGAACCTTGTTACCATTCAGCTATCGATACTGAGTTTTGTATTTAATTACATATTACAATGCTGCAATTCGTAAGAACTTATTTGATTGATTGATTGTATTAAAAGCTGTTGTTCAAAACTTAAATATAGCTATTATTAATTGGGGTTCAATCCGTTCAATAGTGAAGACTTGTAGAGACTCTCTTGGCAAACGAGGTTCAATACTATTGATACTGGTGTCAATCGTTCATTCACGTTTGGATTTTCAATCAAATGTACTTCCAGGAGAAGCTGTACCTCATCAGGCCGTGGGTGATCTGGGTGTCGATACAGGTGACGGTGTCTGTGCTGCTCTTCATGTTCTGGACCACGATGAACATGATCAACCACTTTACTGAAGACTCGCTGGTATTTTATGCCGTCGAGTTCCTCATTCTTTGTGAGTATATTTTTTAGGTACATCCAACTTCACGCTGGTTTACATTCTGTTGCTAAACAGACGAAGGAAGACCATTAACCTCGTAATAACTTGTCATCGGTAAGGATATCTAATTTGAATTTCTCGCCAAACCCGCCTGATGCCATGGCGAATATCTGCAATATTGGCAATGATTATAAAATGTTTGCAAGACGTGTAGTCATGACAATGATGAGGAAAATGCTGCATCCGTACTCAGTTTCAGCACAAAAAAGTTCGGGTTTGTACCTGACATTCTTCGTGTTCTCATAAAATTTTGCATACCTACGGTCACATAATCAAGTTTCGGAATTCGAGAATCATTCCAACAAATACTTGGTGCCTTTAGTCATAGTGAATTAACTTTGCTTTAGTGCTGCATCTGCGGCCACGTCTAGTGGTCTAGCTCAACCACAGCTTGATCACTAGTCGAGTTCATTTTGCACATAATTTGTCCATCCCAACAAAAAATAGACTTGTGATCCAAGCATTAAAAGTAGTTACTAATTCAGCTGCTTGTATTTAACAATTTCAGTGGTCCGGATCTACATGCTGACGATAGTGAGCAGCTTCTATCGGCAGCTTGTGGAAGAGCGAGGAGAGACCGAGAGGTTGGTCAACATGCTCAACAACGACTCTTGGTATAGTGTTTAATGGGCTGATAAAAATGAAGTTTAATATTTATTTGAAGAGGGACTTTCCTAGTTCGCGATGTGATGTACTCGTAATTGATCAGATAAACGGTCAGCCTTCAATTTTTTTGTTAAGCCAGATATCTATAGTGTGCCGAACTATCTATAGATTTACGATCGATACTTTAATCGATCTACACTACAGGCACAATTACGGCTAGATTGAATATTGTGCTAAATGAAGTTGCGAATTAGCTTTTTTGTAAATAATTACTTTGTATAATCCATTTTGGGTTTTTTAATAAAGTTGTTTTCCAATATAAGGTAGGTACAGCATTTTTTATTTATTATACAAATTTAAGAGGACAGTGTAAGTAAAGTTAGGTATAGGTAGGTACTTAGTCTACAGAATGATGGCGGATGTGTTTAATATTACTTTCAAACAATAACAGTTGATGGGACGTAAAGGCTACCTCTCAGCTAAAGCGTACCGACTTTGGATCGGCAATCGCAAATAGATACTATGAACTAATGTTTGTTTTAATTTTGTTTTAAATCGGGTGGAAATCGCATTTAGGCTGCTCACCCACGTCCGATAATCGGTGAGCGATTTTTTGTAGGAGAAAAATAGAACGTACTGATAGCAATGGAGCAACGCACACGTCCTACTAAAAGTAGGTCAGAAATAAAGTGAAATACAAAATCGGCCCGATTATCGGTCCCACAAAAAGTCTGACGTGGGCGTGCACCCTTAGACCGTGCGCGTGCGTGCGGTCAGACTAGTTACCCGTTCTTCTTTTGGTCAGGTCATCCACCCACCTCAGTAGCCAACCCTATATAATGATATTAGAAGGTGTGCGACGAGATGATAAAACACTGGAAAATGAAAATTATATCAATTTATTTGGCATTTTATATTGCATTTTTCTAGTTTTACACATACGCTTCTAAAAGGTCAGTACCTAAATGATGGGCTAACTGAAATGCCAGGATCGAACTAGCACTGGATATGAGTATATCCAGTGCTAGTTCGATCCTGGCATCACAAAGGTAGCAGTAGGTATCGTTAATCAGTAAGTTTCTTGCGGCCATTGACACGGGGGCAATAACATAATATTATGTCATATTATATTAGGTTTGTCTTTGCTTCGTATTTATTTTATCCACGTATACTTAGTTAGGATAAGAAATCTACGCAACGATTCTAAACCTGAGATTCTTATTTACGATGATTTTATCTCATATGAAAGTTATTAAAATGCAGATGTTATACATTTATTAAAGCGAAGCCACCGGCAACAAAACCAAGGTGATGATAATTTAACCTTCAAAAAGAGTGACTATCTTTTCCGTTTGTATACCTGCGAAAAACTTTAACAAATCTTAAAGTAACATACAATATTAATCTGTATAGGTACTTAATAACAAATAAACCTTGAAATTTTTTTTACAAGCGTTTGGTGTATATTCATTTATTCATTTGTTACCAAAAAATGCATATGTCAAATAACTGATTCCACGATTAACATTAAACTTAAAGAGATGATGGTAACTTTTCAGACCAAATTTACTTAATCTAAATCTTAATTGTAATTATAGTATCTCACTTGATTAAGGCACTATACATACATTTCGCGGTAAATACACTTACAATAGTTAACTCCCCTACAATGATAAAATATCAGTAGGTATGTAATTCTACCTAATGGAAGTTTAAATGAGTTTATAGAATGTGGTTTCAAAAATAGCACCGTATTACTCGTAAATTCCAAGTAAAAAAATATATTCCTTACATCAACTAATGTCTCCAGTCACATCGGATACAATCTTACCAAAAGCGAATATTTTCTGGCAATAATTAATGTACTTACAGTTTCATTTCATAGTAAGTGTGGGAAAATGGTACACGACTTAGTTAAACTTTAACGCATTATGTATTTTTGTAAACTATACTACGGGGCCGATAACCGGGCGGTAAGTTGTAAAGTACCTCTAAGTACAATACGATCGCTTACATTCAAGACTGTAACACAATTCACATAAACCTTTTCAGATTTGTCCTCAAGGAAAGATATACTAAAAAGTCGTGACGATTTTTTTTTTTTGTAATTTTGAAGCCAAAATCAGTTTAATCAACTCAGTTTTAGGTAAGGACCTAATGTGGGTTATTTACCTCATTTTACGCTAAATGTTTGTTTCACAGTCACAAACACAAGATATACAGCAATCTCAAGCTACTTTTTTAAACTGACGCAAAGATTGTTAGCCGCAGCGAAGTTTGAAAAGAGGGCCTTCAGCGATGCCATTCCGTACAATTCAAGGCGATGAAGTAGAATGATATCCGCATTCATTTGAAACGGATTATTTGGTTTTGTTGGCTGTTCAGTGCTCAGGCAAACCGAAGTAGACCCCCTTTTACAGACAGTTCATAATATTTCTATATTACACAATCAGTTCAGACTGACCCATTAAGATTGATCTGTGTAGAGAAATAAATCTGGAACTCTTACTTATACAAGTTCACTAAGCCATAGCTTCAGAGGTTTTGGGAGAAACTCACTGGAGAAACAGTGAGTATGTAAGGGCTGCTCAACTTTGACTGTCGCTTCTGAATTCTGGCGTGGATTTTTCCCAAAACCTTTTGTTTTTAATTTTTTATAGTGACCTTCAAGATGACCTCACTCCACCTGATGAAAAACAGTCGTGTGGTCCAGATATGAGGATGACAAGCACAATAATGCAAAGCAATTACTGAGCTGGCCATACTCATCTTGAAGGTCTGCCCTGGCACCGGTTAGTGCAGTGTTGATCCCGGAATCCGACCGGCCGAGATAGGTCAGAGTCACATGGCGGGTTTCACGCAACTGCATGCTGGTAACATCAACTGGCCGACACAATATGTCTCCCACCTGAAGAGCAGATGGTCTGCTGCAGGGCTCCCTTAGTCGCCTCTTACCACACCCACGGGAAGGAGATGGGGCAGTGGAAAGTATTTTTTTAAAGTTCCGCCACGAGCACGGCACCGAACCTCTGAAGCTATGGCTTAGTGACTATGACTTGCATATACATATAACAAGACAGCATTAATTTGAAGAGTGTTTAACTTTAACTGCCGTTTGTGGAACTTGGGAGGCAGATTTTCCTTTACAAAAAAAAGATAGATCGCTACGATTGGCCATCGAGATCTTTGAAGTGAGCAACAAAAAACTTTCACCTACCAGTAAAAAAGTTACAGATTTTCCTTACCTACTCAATGAGTCAGCTGTGTATATCTACTTATAAGTAAGTACCTAAGGCAACCTATCAGTATGTACTACGCAGGATCCCTCTCTCGTACATACTTGACGGTGTCGTCTCGCGTCATCTTCGTCACCGAGCTCCAGATCAGGATGGCGAGGTAGATCTGCCACACTGGAACACGAAAATAGTTCATGTTTGAATTAAAGGTTAGGTAGTAACCTACAGGTAATAAAGGTAAAAATTATAAATTGTTTTCGTGGTAAAAATTTTTTTGGATCTGCGGGGGGAATTTGGCTTTTATTATTTAAAAATGATAATAAATAGCCACACATCGAAAAAAATGTGAAATCACACACAACGAGCTAGTGTTGCAGTCGGTATTAAGGGTATTTTAAAAATATATTTGTAATGTATTATTTAGGGTGTTCTTCTTTTATTTTTTTAACTTCGTTCGTGAAGATTTTTCCCATTTATCAAAATGATTCATTTGTAAGTAACTTATGTTATAATAAATAAAATGAATTGCAGAAGATAAAATGATTTAATTTCAAAATTTCAGAAACTGGTTGATAAATAAAATATCACATCACAACGAGTAGGGATCGTTATCAATTTTGGTTTTTCGATAAAGCAAGACAATAATTCCGAAAATATGTAGTTTTAGGTACAAAGTTAATATGACAAAGTTTCAATCTATAACCAACATAGGCTTTGTATATACTCACTCAGCTGGAAGAGTATGAGGAACAGCTCGCTGGCAGTCTCCCTGGTGATGAAGGCCAGTCCGTACACGAACCCGATCACCGAGTACACGATCTCGAAGTACAGATATATCTTCATAAGCAATACGTGTTTCTGTAATCACAATTTTACTTTTATTTGCCAAGATCTCACATGATGAACAGGAATTCGTTTTTGTAAGTCTGATAATCACCCGGTATATTTTAATTCACTTTCTATCTAGTTCTAATTCAAAGATAACAAAATAATTTATGGTCTGTGTTGGAAGAACAGAGAATAATAACAGAAATCTCCGTGGAAGGACCTACTTTTGTCAGTTTCATTTATTTGCACTGCAGTTCTAATATGTACTCGTGGCAAGCATGTTTGCTTTCAGAATGAGAAATCTTCAAGAGCAATAATAGCGTAGCCAGAGTGTTCAGTCCGAAACCCGGAGGTCCTGGGTCCAAATACCAGGTCGAGGCAGGTGTTTTTGGATATTTGGAAACGTACCCCGGGTTTGTGATCACCAACCCCCATTTTGTAAGCGTCTTGATTAAGTCAATACCCATCAACTGTAGCGATAACTTGATTTCAATGATCGAAGCGTTGGCCCAGCAACGGAACAATATTAGCTTTTTTTGACCATCTTTGCCTCACGCCTCGTTTAAATACGAACCTTATGTAAAGCCACAATAAAGGTGATAGTCATGGAGATCTCGATGAGCAGTGCGACGGTGTCCACGATGAGCCGCGGGTACTCTTCCGTCACCTCGGGAATATCTGAATTCCTTGAGTACGCGATGTACATGGACAAGAAGCAAGCCACCGTCAGGGACAGCAACTGGAATGGACATAAGTAGTAATTAGAATTGCATGAGGAGTTGATTTTGTGGATTCGTGTTATTTTAAAATACTGTATTGGCGGCAAACAACCACGCAGACCGCTGGATTGTAAGCGGTCACCGCAGCCTATGGACGCGCGCAACACCAGGGACACCAATGTGACCATTTGTGTAGCAATTAGCTACCTATTAATTTATGGGGGATTCAGGAGTTGTGAGGACTAATTATGTTAATTTACTGCTATGCTACATTTTTGGTGATCACAGGAGCTGAGACAAAAAGGCTTGATATTTGAAATCTAAAATACATGAACATCACTGACTTCGCAAGATACTCTTTTAAGAGATAGGCAGCCTTATCGAGGTTATGTAAATTAGGCTATTAGTTATCTCAACAATCATAGTTAATCACGTAAAAAGTTAAGTACAAAGTTTATATTTGGTTTCGTGTGCGTGCATACAAATGCAGCCTATTATACTTTATACAATCATATTAAAATAAAATAAATTAATATGCGCCAGACAACACACCTCTTGTCATAGTCTCGATGTAGGGATAAATATCCCTGTGTTACGAGGTACCAGACAAGGAATTAAGCCAGAGGCGTCTCCCAGCACACCCGGACCCAGGCCAATTCAGAAAAGATCATTTCCTGAATTGGCCTGACCGGGGATCAAACCCGGGAGACTATGGAATTAAAGGTGACAATATTACAATCAACATACAATCAGTACCTACCCCAACCATGAGTTTACACCGACGATAGTCACTAGCGTCTGTAGTAAAGGTTATGTTTGGGATTTAGGTACAGCGCCCTTATTAAATAGCAACAGTACGTCTACCACGAGTTGACACTTTAAATGTACGTTATCGTTCGCGTAATGTCATGTCAAATCCTAATACAATTTTTTACGAGAACGATAACGTAAATTTAAATTGGCAACTCGTGGTAAACGTACAGAACTGAGAATGGCATACAAATTGCTGAAATTAACAATCGTTGTTTACGAAACCCTTGGTAGGGGTACTGGAACCCAAAAGGGGTAGTCAATAGTCATGGCATACGAAACGCTACTTGATTTGAACCCATCGTGGAATGATGGTCCATCACTGTTAAGTCACACCCCTTAAGCCATAAATAGCGCAAAAGCATATAGCATAGCGTAAAAGATGCGCGTCCCTAGTGCGGCGGGTGCGGGCCAGCACCAACAGCATCCTGAACATGATTGCTGACAGGATGGACTGTGCCTGTGAATGAGTAGCTGCAGCGCAATATCCTACGGACTTGCACTGTAATGATTCATTGGTGATTAAAATAATAAAAATAGTTTTTAATATTTTGTACCTACTCCCTTACTAACATTAGGTTAAGATTATTGTTACTAACACGATGGACTTTGTCTGAAATAAAAATAAATTGAATTGAATTGAATAAGGCCCTTTTGCGTTAGCTGTGCGTTTAGTACATATCCTTGGAAAATGTGTACATATTTGCACGAAAAGATGAATAAACTTACCAAATTAATATAAGCGAAGGCAACAAGTCCTTTCCTAAGTGGGAAGCAGAAGCAACATCTTGTCAGTATCGGGATCTCTACTGAATTTATTATCTTCTCTCTGAAACAAAAAAATTAAAAAAATATAACTTTTCTTTGTTTCCTAAGTATAGTCATCATTAACCAAAAATTTACCAACATCAAATTAAATAAACAGTATTTGTATACACGTTTTCTTAATACTATTTTAGTAAAAACACGGAGTTAGACGAAAAAAGACGCGCAAATAATATTCATCTTCACCTACCTAGAAAAAAATAGATACGGAAAGAAAAATATTACATATGAAGGAGCTCAATTATATATTAAATTGCCAAACCATATAGAACAATTAAAATCGTTAAGAAAAAGCTGAAACACCACATTTTAAGTACCTACCGAATGTTACTTAGACCATGGCAATAGAAATTATTGTAATGTCCATCAAATAGCCGTTGCATAGCAAGTGTCGACTGATACGTAATTGAATCCAACTTTTGTAACATCTTACTCACATTAATATTTTAAATTTTGTAACACTGTTTTACTGTACACTCACGTAATAATAATTAAATGTAAGTTCTCGTATTACTCTGTTAAGTGAATTATGTATTCTTTTTGAGAAATAAATGATTTTCACCGTAATTCTTCTGACAAATAATATGCGTCATCTATTTCCAGATATTAACTGTAAGGCATTCTGTGTAATGTCAAAACAAACAATAATCACATTACAAGAATTCTGGTAATAACTCTGGAGATTAACGTAGAGAAGTTAACGTTTTCAAAGCGAGACTTGATAACGTCGAACAGAACGAAACAAAATGAAGGATGCATGCGCCGATAGTAACTGTCCGTTGGTCCTTTCCGGTGGACGTCCGTTATCGTTGTCATGTTCAGAAATAAACAGAGAAACTTTTGCTAGTTTGTCACCGATAAACTTGCTTTCTGATTTGACCCAAACTATAGTTACACTACCAAGCCGAACTACTTATAGCAATATCCTTTGACACGTGTAGGATAAACAATTCGGACTCCTTACATCGAGATCATCTGCCATATTACTAGCCGCACTTGTACATACGGTTAGTGTCAGAGATTAATAAAAATACTCAAATATTTCTAAACACATACTTGAAATGATTATAACATCCAGACCCTTAACAAACCCAAATGTTCTTGATATAAATGTGTGTTCTGGGTGGGGACCGTACCCACGACCTTTGGCGCCAACAAGACAGGACCTCTACATTGCGCCAATATATACACGTAAATAGTATATATACTAGTAAATGTACGCTCGCGTACTTATTTGCCAAATGACCGCTCTTGCACTGAGTCAAAACATTTAATTAAAGCTTAATTAGTACCAACATACAGCATTCGCTATCAGCAGCTTTTACTTAACTACCTTTTAGTACGCTTAAGTATTTTAGAAAATCTATTGGGTTCGGTAAAAGTTTACGAACCCCATGCCTATTGTATCATGTTTTATTAAATGTACCCGATACTCGTACGTACCTGCATTTTGTTCGCATAACCTATCTGTTTCATGATCGTGACTTAATTAGAGTGTATAATTTAGTAGGCGGCTATATGCTGCTAGAACGATATTAGTAGTTTCATTTCAGTCATTGTCTTAAAATGTTATGTTACAAGTATTACTGACACGAATGGTGGTAACATATCCAATTCATTGAAAATAATAAATAAATGCATCCTCGCGTTCCAGTTGAACATTCGTTCTTAGCTCTCTGGCAAAACGATTTAACCATCAGAACACCGAAGCCTGAGACAATTCGGTGCAGTTATCCAGCACATTATCATTATAGGTACCTATAAATACCATCTTATTTACTACCACTATTGTGTTATCGTTTTTTGGTAAAAGCGAACAATATCACTCAAATTGACGCTACGAGCATTCGAATGAGTAACAAAGCTATTGTTGTGTGGGACATCAGCGTATTCTATATTTCACATAATTTAGCGAATCAAACAAATATGAAATGATAACACATTAGGTACAGTAATTATTACCTAGTCATATACACAACAAAGCTAATTACGAGTACACTTAAGTGTCTTCAGTGGAAGTCTGACGCAAGCAAGCAAAGTAGGTAAGTAAGTAATTAAATTACCTTTGTGTTTTCATTACGGCTCTCGTAAACATGGTCTTTTATCTTGCATACCCGACCGGCATTGTACGTTTCATTGTTAATGTGAATAGGACGAGACGGTACAACATGGGAATCATCGTTACTAGCAAGCAGTTTAACTACCACCCACTATAACTTTGTACTTGTACCATGAGTTTCACGCAAACACGAGCCCCACGTATACTACGGTAGTTACTACACTGACCTGTACGTCTACCACGAGTTGCCAATTTGAATTTACGTTAGATATTGGGTTTGAAATTGTCATGTGATGTCATGTCAAATCCCAATACAATTTTTTTACGCGAAGGATAACGTAACTTTGATGTGGCAACTCATGGTAGTCGTACTGCACGCAACGCTCGCCGTGAACGTAATGGCAACTCATGGAAGAAATGCTCTATCTATGCCACTATAAGTTCCATGTATATTCACTAGAGGCACTGTACCGAAATCCCATACAGAACGTCACCGAAGAAGCTAGCGACTGTCATCGGTGTACACTCATAGTAGGGGTCCCTTGACAAGAGTCAATAGGTACCTATTTACGGGGCAGTTAAGCATGTACGGTCAGACAGCAACAAAAGTAGCTGAGCACTTTGGTATTTTGTCATAGTAGTTCCCATTAAAAGTACTTGACCGTTGTTCGAAGCTTTTATGTGAAGCTTTTTAACTTTGTATTATAACAAAAAACTTGTCAAGTTTAGGAGGAGGGAGGCCAGCTCCCAAGCCAACATTTAAACGCTATAACATTTTGATAAAAACTTATTGAATCATGGTTTTAGTAAGCTTTATACTCGCACGCATTAGACAGAAGTAAAAAAGGTTATTTTTAGGGTACACTTTGCGGTAATTAAGTACAATAAACATTATTACTTTTAAGATTCATGCCGAATTTATCAAAATCTACTTATTTAGCAACTGTCACACTTAATTGTTCTTATTTCAAGTGAAGTAGAACTTCAGGATTTATGAGGCTTTTGCTAAAATAAATTATTTTGTCTTGCAACAAACTATATTGTCGAAGTAAAAACCTAAAAGAAGCAGGGGTTTTTATTCGAACACAGTTTTACAGTCACTTTATCTCGACCAAATCTAAAATGTTACATAATCCCTTCATACGTTGTGGAGGGGTTTTCAATTTTTCAGGTTATACTCAGGTGTGTCATCGTCATGGCAACGTCAAATGCAAATTTTCATTCATTTTAGCACCCCTGCTTCTTATTTCTAATGTTATAATGAATGAAGTATAGTTGGACATAACATGTCAAGAATGACAACTCCAACAGTATGTTGTATGAGCAAATACCCTCTTAACTCAAGCCAAGCAGGGCTTGTACGTTAAAAGTTTGCGAATGATACTTGCATAGGTATTTTTAAATATGCATAACATACATATCATAAACACAAATGTTCGTCACATGATCTTGCGTTGAGCTTGAGGTTCAGTCAAATTATTAAAAGTATTTAGCCATTTTTAATTTTTCACAAGAAGCTACGGAACTATAAACATAATTCACAGTTATTTTTAACCTTCATAGCAATCAAATTAATAGTTATTTGTAATAGTGGTCAAGGCAAATCACTTAAAAATATTGTAATTATCATTATATTGTTATGGTTATTGTAAAGATTCGACCCGCTCACGGCGGTATGTGTTTATCCGTTCAATATTCTATAAAAAAGAGTTATTCAATGATAAATGAGTGTGGTAAAATTCCAAATGTTGAAGATCGTTCTTATGGCAATATTTTAAAATGGTTAGTTTATTTTTAAATACACATATAGTCACCAATAAACCAATGCATACGTCATATTAGTAACCGAGTATGTTAATTTTTAAATTATTATGTCCTTCTATGCGAACACAATAATCTATACTAATATTATGAAGATGAAAGATTTGTTTGTTTTTTTGTTTGAATTGAATAGGCTCAGAATCTACTGGACCGATTTTAAAAAATCTTGCACCAATATTAAGCTACATTATCAGGGAGTGACGTAGTTATATTTTTTAAATTTATGCTCTATTTTGACGTGATTGACAGTCTACGCGGGCGAAGCCTCTGACGGACTGCTAGTATTTTATAAATTTATTCAAGCCTACACGTTACTTTCATAAAAGATCTGAGAATTTAACTAAACCAGCCCATCTGGTTAAGAATAAAATGAATAAAATTTATTCCGAGCTATGAAAAATGAAAATGAAAAATTGTTTATTATTGATAATAAGTAGGTTCTACATAAATTAAGGTTGACTTCTCCTTTTAAGTGTACAAACACCTGTGACAGGAGAAGCCGCTCTCCTATAGCAGAATACAATTTTCCTATCGCTAATACATTACTTAATTTTAAATTAATTAGTTCAATTTACATTATTAAAAGTAGTTATGCAAGTAATAAAAAGAAGAAGTATATAAAAAGAATAAGCTATTAAATGAAAGTAAGTTTATATAGAGATTATAGGTATTGAAATATACCATATTCTGAACCTGACTCAAAGAATCGGGGGCAACAGTACATCTTCATACGCACACATTTTTTTAGCGTTGGCATGACATGACACTTTTGTAAGAGGCCAGACCAGTTCCACTTAGGCTGTAAAGGTTTTCGGGAAAACAAAGAAATATTTATTTATTTTTGTAAAAAAAGCTGTGGTTTTTGATGAAGTATTTTGGTTGTTATTGTTTCTAGGTTTTTATCTACGAAAGCTTTCTTGGAATTATTGATGAAAGTATTATCGACGTAAAACAATCGAGTGACCACACCGGTCACAGATTATGGTGCGGTGTTGGTAGCGAAGCGGGTAGTCCTATTATAGCTAAGTTTACGTCTCTGCTGGTACCTCACTACGTCGCGTAGAGTACATTTGTTTGTTTACTTACTAAGATCACGAACAAGATTACATAACAATAGTCCAAACTCAAATATGGATGACAACCACATGCACTGAATAAACCTTAATAAAAGTAAAGTAACATTCTAAATGTAATAATTTGACAAGAAATATGTCTGCACGTGAGTTTTCGTCAATTGAACGACGACAGTTCAGATAAACATAAAGGTCCCTATGCTTTACCAACTGGCGACACGATTGGCGTGTGCGCTGGCACGGTGTCTCGCCTTCGCTGGAGACCATGACAAGTGGTGAGGTTGTCTGACGCCTATTTATTTTATTCTATATGTAATTTTTTCTATGCGATTGGGACTTGGAGCGAATAAACCTATTTAAACTACCAGAGCAAATGTGAATCTCATGCTTGCAGGAGACTATGACGGCCTGACAGAACAAAACAAATCTTTTGGATGTGTTTTGCTTAGCCCCTATGCCCGATAAACTGTCGGCAATGAGAATTTTATCGAAGATTCGTGCTCACTTTTGGGTACACACACACACGTCCGAATTAGACGTATGGGGTCGACATAACACGCAGTTAGGCGACAGGGTTATTAGGTACCTTTCAAAGTTTAAATAAATATCAGACCGACGCGTGAACAACTTATTTGTGGCAATCGGCCATTAGCCAGGTGCTGTTGCCATGACGAAACTACAATAAGTGTGACCCTCGAGAGACAGCCCTTCATTACCTTTGTATTACAGGTAGCAAGTACCTGCTGCTTGTTGCTTAGTCTTATAACAGGTATGAAAATACTAGTTTGCGGTAATCCATGTCATGCATTCGCTGTTATGTAAGTGTTGCACTAAGGAGGGCACGCTCCGTACCTATGTACCCACTATCACTTCTTGCTAACCTCTTGGGAACTCTATGGCCTAAGTCGTTGTATAACTACTGAGATTTTTCCAAACTACGGCTTGCTATCATGGTCTGATAATAAGCAGTTGTGAAGCCTGATTCTACGCAGGATATGACTGTGGGAACATATTTGCCTGTTATAAGGGACGTGACACTTGAGTAACAGATAATTGGCATCTTTGACTTTAACCCATAATGACTTGTCAGGCCAGTCAGTCTCAGTACACAGACCTGGGGCCGTATTACCATATTTTATAGCTAGTCAAGTTAATTTCCTAAACTGAGCTTAGCGAGCGATTTCCTAATACGATCTTTCATTTTAAGCCAGTCAGCGGTTACCTGTCAATAATGCATCCGCTAGACCAGATATTTACTGACGAAATTGGTCGCTACCCTCAGTTTAAAATTAACTTGACGGGCTTTAAGAGATGGTGATGCGGCCCCTCTATTGAACAGTACGTCTACCACCAGATGCCACTTTAAATTTACGTTACGTTCGCGTAAAAAATTGTATTGGGATTTGAGATTGTCATGTCATGTCAAATCCCAATACAATTTTTTCACGCGAACGATAACGTAAATTAAAGAGGCAACTCGTTGTAGACGTACTGTATGAATATTGATATAATATGGACAACTGCTCCAACGTAATACTGTACTTTGACCGTCCCTGCCTGCAAGATAACACCAAGATTGCTAAGCGTATGATTGCAATAACGCTTCCTTCAACAAAACAAGAACATTAAATTAATGTTTATTTAATGTCTTGATTGTTGCATTCGTTTGATTCCCACAGACAAGGATGCATCACTGGAGCCTTAATATCCTTTATTGCCTAGTCCGTTTTATTCTTTTATCAGGGCATAAAAAAGGGCACAATTGCAATCTGGTATCAACTAGGGCAACTAAGCAGTTACCTACATCTTTCATTGCCAGCATCCCGTAATGGATGTCCATCTCCTAGACCCTTATCCACGAGGCTTAGCTTCATAGTAGGTATATTTGCTATTGCTTTATAGAAGTTCGCTATACGCTTGCTGGTTTAATTGAAATGCACGCACATATAGGGACGATACTGCTCCATCGATGGATTTTGGCAGTTTGTAGGTATGTAAGCAGCGTTTTTAATGTTGTAGGATGTAAGCAACAAGTGTTCCTGTACTAGCCTATTATTTTATGACGTACCTCATATACCTATCTATAGTGGCACTTCTGCGTTATAGCACATTAGTAAAGAAACGGAACAAAGACAAATGGCCGTGACGTAGTGATGAAAGAGAGTCTCAGTCTTTTAAGGCTTTTACTTGCCTTAGCTTGGACGAGTCACGACTGAATCAATCTTTTTTTAGTCCCTTACCTTAAGTCGTAAGACTATCCTTCTTAGTTGAAGTCTTTTAACGTTAAAACTGAGCCGTTACTTAAACTGCTTAAATGACTTAAAAGACTGGCTACTTATCGCCGGAAGTGGAGTCCTAATAATTAATGATATTTGCAGCAACACACGTCGTGTTGCTGCAACAAATGTTTTTCTTGTAGTAGCTCACGTTAATTATTCATTTAACCGCACGTTTACATCACATAACAAAAAAAAATCTAATTTCGGTCCAGAGAGTTTTAATTTACAACTTTACTCATATGCCAGTTCTTTCGTTTCGTAAAGGGCTTAGTCTTTTAGTCTTATCCGATAACCGACTGAGTCATATTCATTAGGACTAAAAGCTCCAGTCTTAATTTTGGAGTCGACTCGTGTAAAAAGAGGCTAGTCTACATATTCCACTGCTCCTTGACTGAATACACAAAAGCGATTCTTTTTGTTTTGTGTAATGAAAATTAATCAATTTAATCAAATTTGAGAATTACTGTTATTATTTATTTTAATTAAGGATTTGTTATTTGAGTACCTATTATTATTATTTTAATGTTTTTTTTAATCTAATTAATTTTTTGTTTGGCTTCACTATTGTATTGGGTAGTCCTGTAAGAATAGTGTAAGGTTTTGAAATAAATAAATAAATAAATAAAAAATCATTAACGACTAGAATATCTTTCATCACTCGTGACGGGTACTCCTGCTACGCGTGTGTACGTGAGCCGTAGCTTGACCACTGTCCGAAACCGTAAACACTGGGTTGTTTCCGTAAGTAAAGTTCGCGTCAAGCTTTTAGTCCACTCTGAAGTTGTCCCGAGCTCCGCATTCCGAATTTTTCCAATGAAAAATAGGTTTTGCGCATGCGCGAAACAACTTCAGAGTGGATTATAAGTGTGACGCGAACTAAACGCGACGAGGCCCGTGTTCAGTGCGCACGTGTAGTAGTCACCTGTAGCACGGTGGATGAAGCTTAGTCTCTGTTCGAACGTATAATTTAAATAAATATCCGATACAATTTGACACCACGATCATCTGACCCCAAATTAGGGAAAGCTTGTACTATGGGTGTCAGAGGCTGATAAACATACTTAAGGTAGATAATAGTACCCAGACACACAACAAACACAAATTTTCTCACATATATGTTTGTCATGGGAACCCACGACCTCCGGCCAACAGGCCAGTCCAATTTACACGCGTAGTTTTCCGGTAAAAACAATAGACTAACGCCACCCCGCATGTTTAAATAATGTTGCTGACTGTACGCTTGCGTTACGTAGACTGCCAATATTTTCGAAACTATTTGCAAGCGGATCAAAGCAATAAAATGAATGGTTTCCCACCGCTGTGTTTATTTTTATACAAGCGTTTGGCACACGTTCCGCTGCAATGTAATGTCACCTACTTAAACTGGATACTTTGTCGCCGTAAGGGTGCACACCCACGTCAGACTTTTTGTCAGACCGATAATCGGGCCGATTTTGTATTTCATATTATTTCTGACCTACTTTTTGTCGGACGTGTGCGTTGCTCCATTGCTATCAGTAAGTTCTATTTTTCTCCTACAAAAAATCGGTCACCGATTATCGGACGTGGGCGAGCAGCCTAATGATGAGTTAACGCATTGTAATTGTAACCTGCAATTATCTGGTGCAGCGACTGGGTAGCGATGACTTATCAATACTCATTAGATAATTGCTGATTGTAATGAGCAGACAGCAACAAGGCTACAGGATCTGTGTAGACATCATAATTGCAGAAAGGTACCGGTTTTGTCCCGTTTCAACCTCTTACGTTATTTCTTTTTTTTGGTTTTTGCGTTCTTTACGTCTTATACAGCATTACTTAGATTAGTGGTAGAAACCCTTTTATGAATTTAAAATACTAATAAGACATTAAAAACAACTCATGCCTCGTCAACTATTTTATTACAGCATGTTGATGTAGACTTCTTAAGACCATGAACGAAGGTAATACCATAATTATTATTTTAAATCTGCGATGCTAGGCAACTCGAGAAATACGGCGCAAATATGGCAGGCAATTAATTAATTACTTAGTTACTGTATCTATTACAATCGTCTCTATCTAATAGTAGTTGCCTCAGTACTCTGGTTAAAATGTATGTTAAATCTGTAATTTACAGGATGTGCGCGCATCTTGCGATTATGATTATTGCATTAAGTAATTAAATTATTTATCCGTACTGCCATTACAACTAGAGCGTAAAAATAGCATTCGCAGACCTCTCAATGAAACTAATATGTATTGCTCTGAAAGCAGGTAATATACTTCTCAACTGCTGCACAAAGTCCTTCATCACTAAAAACAAGCCAGCACTATCATTAGTGATGGTTGGCTTCATCATCACGTTTGCCAAAGGCGGGATGGTAATCATAAACCTTAATCACTAACTCGTAACGCGAGTTGATTGCTGGTCGCTCGCATTTTGACAGCTCTTCAGCTAATGACGATGCTAATACTCGACGTCAAATAGTAATTACCGCTTTTAGGGCGTACGCATGAACTCGCACGCGTTGCACACACGCGTGTCTGTATCAAAATATAGTATGAGACGCACACTATGTCGCGGGCGTATAAGACGGGTTGCTCATACTATTTTTCAACACAGACACACGTGCGTGTGACCCGGCATGGTTCTGTGCTATGCTGTGTGAACTGTGAACCAATGAAAATCATTGGTGAATCTAACGCATACATAGCTGTAGCATAGCACATCTCTAGTGGAAAAGCAGCCTTAAAGGGGCGTTTTATAAATTATTCATTAAAAGAGATATTAACCTACAAAAATCGCCAAAATGGTCAGATTTTCCGCTGTGTTCAAACATCCGGAAAACGAATATGACTAGTTTATAAAAAAAGAAGTACAAAAACACGTCCATAGCTAATCTTTATTTTTAATGAAAAAAAGTCATTCAATCACCCCTGATTGGACTACAAAACGTTGATTTTGATCCGTAATTTTGGTCCGAGTTTCAGTTGTTTTTATTGCACTCTGCAGGGGGCTTTAGATTGGCAACGGACAGCATAGATTTTACAAATACCTACCTATTTTTCAATTCTCTAGTAGCCCTTCCTGTGTCCTCTTAAGAACGCGTTTTTGCGATCCAAGTTAGTGGCTACATAGTTTCGCCGGGCCGTATTCCAACAACACCTCGCACGACCTGGTATTACCGTATACCGTTTCGAAAATGTTCTTTATAAGTTAACAAAATTTACCCATAAAGTTAACTATAAAATTAGTACACCTGTAAGATATACATAAGTTAACGAAGTCGAACAACAACAAATAGTAAATGAATACTTAAAGGAAATGCAAATGTAGCCTTTAGTCTCTTACAACTACACAAATGACATTTTAATGGAATGTCTGACATTAGCTAGATTGCCTAGGTTTGCTCTTTTTACAATATCTATACTCGATTCATTATAGCATTGGACAGAAGTAAAAAAGGTTCTTTATAGGGTACACTTTGTGGTCAAAGTACAATAAACATCATTACTTTTAACATTTTTTAACCGAATTTATTAAAATCTACTTATATAGCAGCTGTCACACTTAATTGTTCTCATTTAAAGTAAAGGAACTTCAGAATGTATGAGGCTTTTGCTTAAATAAATTATTTTGTCTTGCATCAAACTATATTGTCGATGCAAAAACCTAAAACAAGCAGGGGTTTTATACGAACACATTTTTACTGTCACTATAACTCTACCAAATCTAAAATGTTATATTATCCCGATTGTGGCGAAAGGGGTTTTCAATTTTGTCAGGTTATACTCTGGTATGTTATCGTCATGGCAACGTCAAATGCAAATTGTCATTCAATTTAGCCCACCTACTTCTTATTTCTAATGTTATAATGAATGAAGTATAGTGTACATAGTCTAGTTTTAGTTTACATTCATGCATTTCATATTAGGGATCGCTAAATTATTCACAGTAGATATTTAGTCTTACTAATATTATAAATGCGAAAGTTTGTGAGGATGTATGTGTATGTTTGTTACTCTTTCACGCAAAAACTACTGAACGGATTGAGATTAACCTTAACAGTAATACAGTTTAGACATCAGAATAACACATAGGCTGCAATTTATGAAGATTTTATGTTATTTGGCCATAATATGTAACGATAAGTTCACGCGGGCGAAGCCGCGGGCGGAAAGCTAGTATTACATAAAAGAGTACTCAAATTAGGACAACCACTACAAACTGAGATTCCTTTCTTTACTTACACTTTCCGCAATACTGTTAAAATGGATGTTATAACTTTTGAAAAACTTCAGAGATCTATCCATAATACCGGATTGTGTCCATAATACGTTTTACATTTCGCCACGTGGTATTCAACCTAGAATGATTTGAATGCCGAAAAACTATTGTTTTTAAATAATTTTGCTCTGAGCTGTTTATGTGTACATACATACGTACAATAATGACTGGTTTCATTCCAATAGAGAAGGTTAAAATTACGATTACACAACGCATAGCAAAAACGTGAAGATGCACTCACGTGTGTTTTGCCATGTGACAAGCAAACCACCACTGGGTATAGTTACGTTGCAGAATCCATTGTAATGTGAAATAAGCTTCCACCAGTAGGTACGTTTCACAATACGACAAGGGTTTGACTGCTGAGCCTGTTATTAGGCAATTAGAACCTTGTGTCGTTAATAAAAGCAGAAAATGTTCTGTGCAAATGTTTAGCTGGCTTATTGTACTATTGTCTTCTAAATCGGTCCTGATAACGGGTAATGGGAATTTTAGTCTTAAGTTTTGTTTACGAAATCTGTTTAAATAACGCTGGTGGCCTCGAAAAAGCGTCGTATGTTGTATTGTATGAGTTGATACAAAGCATAACTCGAGCAAACGTTACACAGCTAATAATATGTTAATAGGCAAGTTTAGAGCCTTGATAATGCAGACTTTACTCGTACCTGTAGGTAATCAATACATTATAATGGTATGCCATGCCTTATCCTCCTCTACTTCACAAAAATACATTTAAAATTATTTGGACTGACGCTATAATTTAACTAAAAGAAAGAAGAAGACAGAGTATATATATATAAGTTTTTAAAATTTATTTTTTAAGGTTTTTAGTTTTAGGTTTTAACTTCAGATGTGGTAGTATTTGTTTTATTATTATAAATAATGTATATTTTTAAGACTAGAGTTATGAAATGGATACAAACCTTGCATTAGTTAAAAGAGTACTCGTATAGAATTTATATAGAATACTAGCTTTCCTCGATGGCTGTGTTAAACATTAAACTCAAAATTAATAAGAACTTAATTATTACCTGCTGATAATGTTGCTTTGTTTTGGTGAGATAATTTTTGTAATCAGTCCATCATGTAGCTACTGAGTTTATTCGATACATACAAATACAAATTTTCTCTCTTGTTAATATTGTACTACGTTATATGTATATGTGCTTCCAATCAAAATATTCAAGAAGCCACGACCTATGTTTACAATATGGTTTATTGACCCAGTTGGCGAGCAGGGCGTGGAATGAGGGCCATGAGAAAGTGGTGGTCGTTGGTCGCGTGTCGCGCCGTTTGAACCGGGGAAAGTCTTTGTTTTGCGATGATGTGACGTGACCGAGGAAATGATTAGCTTCACTCTATATTTGAAGTCCGAACACAAAGACATTATATTAAAATATAGTCAAAAACAACTTTTTAAAGAAACCTCTGTATTTTAGAATAATAACGTATAGAAGGATAGTCTTCATACAACCGCCGGGTCAAAAATGAAGCACTAATCCGATCCACACATGCGTGACTATTACTTGCTTACGTGCGGCGCGCTTTGACATTAAATATTAGCGGAGCTGTAATGAACACTGCAGAGCGGTCCGTTTGGAGCCATTTATGGTTCCAATAAAGGTGCTTCAAAATGGGCGCGTGGACTTTTTTTCTATATGTAATTATTCTAAGGACAGAACTCTACATTAGCTAAGCTTTCACTACTTTATAGTCTTAGCTTCAGTTCCTCATAGTGTTGCTCGGCGCACCCCGACTTGGTTTCTATACCTATGTAATTATTCTAAGCTGTGTATTTTTCCATCGTAGGATCTAATCTACCGAAGTAGGTAACTATTTCTTTACTGTGATTAAATATTAAACAGAAACCGATGAAAACTATTTTTTTTTAAATCAATTAACGTGCTTATATGATTACCTCGATCGTACACGATACTGAATACGAAAAGTTTAAGCATCCCGTAAAATTAACAGGATTGATTTTAATGACACCTTGAACGTACACCTAAGAATAGTGTATGTTAACTTGCCACGCAAAACCATAGGAAAAAACCCATCAGCCAAGAGAGAAATGTAGGGAAACCACTTAGGTTGTGTTTATGTAATGTGATAAATGCGATTCAGGACGAAGCGCGAATAGATAATTTAAAAAAATATGTAGAAAATTAATTTTGTACTAGACGACGGCTAAACGAATATAATTTCAAAAAAACTTACTAAACGCAAATCCGTAGCAAAACTGACCATGCTTTTTCTATCTATACTCATATTATAGAGTGAAAACATTTGATTGTTTGTTTGTTTGTATTGAGAAGGCTCCGAAACTTATGGACCAATTTTAGAAATTCTTTCACCAATATAAGGTTACGGTTTCAGGGAGTAACTAGGCTTAGACCCGTGGCGCTCGGTTTTGAGGTTTTGAAAATAGTAATGTTATTAAAGTTTACCTACGTGTTTTTATTTACTATGTTGTAATAGAACACTAAATTATAAATTTGAGTCATTTTCATCTGCGAAATCTTATTATTTGAAAAAGTAAGCTTTCTTCGAGCGAAACGGTGCGAGGGTTGTGATTGTTGTTGCATACTGACCCTAAGACAGTTTGCGCTGGACGAAGATGACACAAAATGTTTGCACACTCCGCAGGCTATACTAGATATGATACTACAAAGATTTTTAACTTTAAATCAATTTTGGCAGTTTTATTTTGTATAGATTAGAAAGTATGGCATACAAATAGTCGAATTGCTGAATAAGCGACAGTCAGATGTGACACAAAACACAATACGCTTCTCAGGTACGATTCTATCTACAGGCAGGAAATAAGCGACTTTAGAATTTTTGAAACTTATGCCCTCAAAATAGCCTAGCGTCTAGCTATATATTTTTTAATTTAGGCTATATTCTAACGGGAAAGACAGTCTACGCAGGCGCAGCCGCCGTCGGACTGCTAGTATTTCATAACTAACAATAGGTGATACATACTAGTTACTTATGTATCACCTATTGTTCGTTTTCAAATACTTGCCCCTGGCCTCTGTTTACACACTCTCTCCCCACGGGGTACACAGAGAAACACCTTTCCGCTGGCTACGATCCTGACATAGATGCGACCACGAACATAAATGATGCGGGTGTATGTAATCGCGTATGAGGAGTGCAGTGTATTTCTTTTGACGCTGCTTCACATGTCAAATATTTAGTACAATTATCATTCCCCTTTCTACGATCTGGCGGATGCCTTAACCCTCGACCACTAAAAAGAACTAAACCTCGTCAATTAGCTGCAAAAACAGGCACAGGTAGGACTTGCGTTATCTGTTTGGGTTTTATCTATGCACCTGAAATACATTTATGTCCTTATTTGTCATTTTTCCAAGCATTTACATAAATATGAGTTTAAAAAAATGAGAATAACCAGGGAGCGGACAAGAAGAAAAGATTTTTGAATGTTTTCTTGCCAAACCTGAACATAGCAAAGCACGCTGCGTTCTATCAGTCCATCAAAATATTTAATAAACTGCCCATGGACCTAAAAAATGTTGTCTATGAACGCGAATTTCGAAATAAGCTGTAATCGTTTTTGTTGGATCGGTGCTTCTATAGCTTAAATCAATTTTTGTTATTATGACAAGACATATAACAAATCATCATGTAATCTTCGTAAGACATGTTATTAAAATTAAAAAAATTGTATTTGTTATACATTTAATCACGAAATCTAGTACTATTTTAAAGTCTATGATTATTGTTAATTCTCTGTTTTTTTTGTTGTATTTTTTTATTTCCAAACACGATTTTATTGTTAAAAGAATAAATACATACTCCGCTTCTTGCACTTTCATTAATCTTTTTTACATGCTCGTTGGTCATTGATACTCGTGAAATGACCTTCTCTAAGAACGCCATGAACTTGTCCAAGGCGCGTTCTTCTAGGTCAACAATAACTTTTTTGTAACATAAACATGTTAATTGTGGTTAAGCTATTATAAAACAAAACCTAGAAGCATTTATACTCCATCGAACTATTTATTTAAATTTTCACCGAGCGAATTCCTTGAATCGAAGGAAATCGAATATAACGCAATTAGGACATCACTGCCGCGAGCTGCCAAAAAAACTACTTTTATATTGAAATTAAAAAGTGGTATTGAAACAAATTTTAAGTGATATTATGGTAGTGGTTTCATTTGTAAAAAACATCATTGTTACTTGACTTTTGAACGGGATATAATTTGCGATAAATTTGAAACCGCGAGCAGAACCCGGGAATTTGTTTTTGTTTGTGTAGATATTAATGAGTAGTGTTCGCGTGAATATCATCATAAATATTAATTGTGTAATGTCATTGAGACTAGTTTACTTTAGCGGGTACTTATATTGATAACCTTCGCGACAAGATCAAATTAATATCGTTAAGAATCATATAACAGACGGACTCTAGTTATAAAAACATATGACTAAGTATATTATTTTCATAATGTTTTCTTTCCATAACATATAGCTAGGTGAACAATAGATTACAATCTAAGTATTACCTTTATTTTAACTTGATTTTATTATTCATAAAACAATCTTAATAATGCAGATGCCAACTACATACCTATAGAAAGTAAGACCTTTTGTTCAATATTTCAATATTGTGAATATCATTGTCTTCATAACATTTGTGTTAATATTGGAGTCTGTCATTTTATCGCTAGTAGGTGTTTTAATAACTGTTAGCTATATGAAACAAATATTTTATCATCACATCACTCAATAAAAATATTATTTTTAGTATGTTTAACAGTCTCTGACAACCAAAGTATACAAGCAAGCTCTGCTGAATTTAGGGTCAGATGATCTTGGTGTAAGTTATCCTAGATATTTATTCATTATGATTATTATAAATATTAGTCAAACTTCCAAGTGTTCGAAATGCTTGTGTAATGAATAAAACATCTTTCGTGTATTTTAGTTTTATGCACTTATTAGTCTACTACGCGGCTTTAATTTCAGCTCACCTAACATGCCCTACTTTTTTACTAAGATCAATCAGTCCGACGACAAATTGACTAGCTTAATTAAATGCACGTATTGATCCTGCCTATTATCCTGGCACCGTTTTTCCCTACCCAGGACAATCATACGTTTATTGTGTTTTTACTTCAATCAATCTTCTTATTGCAAGGTTATATAAAAGGTTTACATGGGTGTGTTGGGAGACGCCCCTGGCTTATTTCCTTGTGTGGTACTTCGTAACACAGGGATATCAATCCCTGCTTCGAGACCATTACAATTGGGGTGTTGTCTGGCGCATATTTATTTATATTTATATATTAAGGTCTTGTCTAAAGTTTCTTTATAACATGCCGCCACTATCTGTTTGTGTGAAAATACATTTTTCAAGAATTCTTATCCATCTTAGACAAACTTAGTAGGCCTCAGTACAAGCTTAGAGAAAATTACGGTATATCATTATAATATGTGCATGCTTTACAGACTCTACAAGTTGGATCTTTTTAATTATTACAGGTGCCTATGTACTTTTATAATTTAACAGCGATGATAAATAGTAAACCCGCATTTACGTGATCCCAATGATAAGCGTAAACACCTTAATGGGTATATTATATTAGAATGTTTACCAGTTAGTGGATTGTTAGCAGCGTAATGGGCACATTTACCTTTAAGTGATTAAAGGTGAAGTCAGTAACTCATGGGTAATGTATAAACATTTTTTTATTGTTGCGTACTTAACTTTCAATATCTACGACATAAACCATAATTAAGCACCTCCTCCTTTTTTGAAGATGATTAAAAATGAAAATTAGACTGACTGTACTCAACAATGTCAATGACTGATACAAGCGACCCAAAACTATTAGGACTAGGAATGTGTAAATTTTGCACAATTTTGCACTTATAATACGCCTGTATTACATTCAGTCAAAAAAGTATCGGGAATGGATGATTTGTTCATGGTTCCAAATTCAAATTTTAGTTTTTTTGTTAGTGTTAGATTGGCACAACTGTTTTCCATTTTGGCGCGGAGTTTGAGTTGCATCTGTTATTTATTTTAAATACAGTGCTGTTTTTAGTTATATCATATCTAGTGTGTATTGTGAATTTCATAATGGACAGAAACATCGAACAAAGAGTTTGTCTTAAATTTTGCATCGCCAATGGAATTTCGTGTTCGGAGTCACTGAAAATGTTACAGAAAGCTTACGGTGAATCGACTGTATCAAAAACACGTGCTTATGAGTGGTACAAAGCGGTCGAGATGTGATGGAAGATTTGCCTCGCTATGGTAGGCCATCAACGTCTGCAACTGAAGTTGACATCGCAAAGGTGAAGGCAATAGTGACTGAAAATCGTCATTCAACTTTGAGAGAGATAGCCGCTGAATTTTCTGTATCTAACGAGTCGATCCGTACCATTTCAACTAATCATTTGGGTATGAAACATGTTTGACAACAACAACAACATTTTGCACCACGACAATGCGCCTTCGCACAATGCCATCATTGTGAACGAATTTTTGACCAAACACTCAACCAATACCATCGAGCAATCACCATATTCACCAGATATGGCTCCAGTCGACTTCTTTCTTTTTCCTAAACTCAAATTACCACTTCGTGGCAGTCGTTTTCAATCGGTAGAAGACATAAAGGAGAATTCGCTGCGAGAACTGAACTCAATTCCAGAAACAGCGTTTAAATAATGTTTTAATGATTGGATTTTTCGTTGGCGTAAGTGTATCGTTTCTGAAGGAGCATACTTTGAAGGTGATAAAATATATTTGGATGAATAACAAATATTTTGTGTATTATTGATCTTTTCCCGGTACTTTCTTGACAGAGTAGTACATCATGCGAAAAAAAAAAAACATACCTTTTAATAAATAATTTTCTTCACATGTTATCGAACCGTCGATAGAGGTTACATAATAAATACTCTTCTACTAAACATTTTTATTCTTTGAACGATGAGGAAAAACTGTTGTATTTCATGATTCTTGATGGAGGTCAAGTTCGTCTTCGAAAGGCTGAGCAAAGTTACGTGCGGTTGGAATGTCATCAAATATTACCATAACAGCAACAATTGCACTTGGCTAGGTCACATAATCATTCCAATTGTGCGTATTATTTGGTAATTATTCTCAACGAATTACAGTGAAATTAATGTTCTTTTGCCGGATACCCCATTGTTTAAATTTAGATTGAATGTAATAATTGTAACGTAATTTATTGTAATGTCCCTACGTACGGACGCTAGCGCTAACGGCAGGGTCAAAATCGGTCTTATGTTGGCAGCCTAAGTTAAGCTTAGCGCCTGTCGTGTGTACACTTTTCCCTTTTGGCACTTTAGGCCAGGGCCTCACGATCCTGATGGCCCTTAAAATCCGTTTTTTATAGGTTTTAGAACATAAAAACAAGGTAAACTAAAAACGGAAGGGCCTCATCATCCTATTTAGGGTAGAGCCGGTCCTGTGTACACTAGATAGCTAACCTCTAATAAGTTTGTAGTCATCATCATCATCATCCATGTGTCTATCCCGGTTGTGAACCCACACTGGTGTGTGGGGTCCCTGGGTCCCCAGGGTTCTTATCTCCTTGGCCCACTTCGCGCGGTCTTGTGCATCCTTAGTGGTGAGTCTGTTGGCACACATGTCACTCTTGACGACGTCGAGCCATCGCTTCATGGGTCGACTATTTTTTTCTTTTGTTTTATATTCTTTAGATTAGACCCTCAGTAGGTTTATTTATTTCAAACTGACACATTGTACTTTACTCACTGTTGTAAACCCAAAACAAGTTTAAAAGAGTAACTGCTGAGTTTTTTGCCGGGTCTTCTCAGCAAGAAACAACTCCGACGCGGTGGTAGAGCCGCATCATGTCTTTAAACTGTGTATTTATACATCTATATTATTATAGCAATTATGTCTATTATTTACTATATCTTGCTTTAAATTTGACGATTTGAAAGTACTTACTGTGAAAGTCTATTTGAATAAAGTTTGAATAAGTTTGTAGTAATCGACTATAAAAGCTGTCCTCGCAGTCTATAAATACTGGGTTAGGGAAAGTGACGTTACTAAAAGAGATAGCTATCGGATAATAATACTTGGAGTTGTGTGACGGGTCTTTCATACGCTACAATATGGTCGAGTGGAAACATGGCTAGTTTACCCATAAACTTGTATATAGGTGGAACTTCTGTAGTGCCTCTAATTAAAAAGTATTTCAGTGAATTAGTTGTTTATCTGTTCGCATAAAGTGAACAAAGTTCACATTATTATTTTTAATTTAATTTAATTTGTTCCATTTCGGACAACGCAGGTCCATTTTTGTTGGTGAATATAATATAGGCAGGTTAAACAGTAACAAATAAATGACAATAAGAAGCCATATACCTATATCAGAGGCGGGTCAATTAGTGTTCCTCTTGACCAACACCCCGGCACAGTGACGAAACATAGGGTGGTAGTCATATCCGACGGAGTTATCTCAGAATGGAGTTGAAGCTGGCCCGCACCCTGCAGAGCAATGACGCCGCTCCCTTACGCATGATGGCATAAAAATTGCCCGTGCGTGCCTCAGCGAAATACCTTGAGCTGTGGTGGTTTGTTCAACTATTGTTTATAAGTGGGTGACTGAAATCTTTATTTGAATAATTTGATTAGCGAAACCTTAATCGCCGAACAAAACGCAAAAAAGTTTGGAATAACGAAGTTCTCATTTGAAGCCTTGAGATTGATAGATCCTGCTTGAGGAATGCGTTCTTTCAATCCACCATGACTCGCAGGATTTTTTGCAAGAACCACTGACTGGAAAAGTTAGCAAACTATGTTATTTACCTTGTAAGTTGTATCTTTACTGTGCAAGTAGGCTCATACAACCACTCACACTAACACTGAACATAGTTCACTCACACACGGATTCACAACATCGCTACACTAGGTTTGGGGTAGTCAGTACATAATTAAATTGTAATGTGTGTTTTAATTTTTTTCGATGTTTATTTTATTGTGACATAAGCCAAATAAATCTATACTTTAGCATTGTAAAAAAATTAATGAAGAAAAGCAATAATTAGCAAGAAATGGTATATACCACATAATTCCACCAGATTAAGTGAATTTAACGCGCAAAACATGATATTCATCGTAGAACAACGTACTTAAGGCCACAAATAAAGCCTATGTTTTGACAGTTAGTATCACCTTAAGACAACGCCATAAAGGTTATTTTATAACTGCAATGTCACGAGTGTTGTTGTTTTCGTTTGGCCGACGCGGTAGACTTTTATTACGAGTAGCTTACCTGATGCAAGGTTAACTTTTCGTATTGTTACACAGTGCTGTGTGATCCTGTCAACTTAACAACGGGTCGTGGGTTCTTTTATTTGTGTAAGTGCGTTAACTGGGGTAAGTAGGTACCAGTGAGATTCTTGAAAATGTTCAAGAATTAATTAAATATGTCATTATTTTGAAAACAAATTATTGAGGCATTATTGTTACCAAAATAGTTTTTTACACCGCATAGTTTTTTGCTTTTGAGTCTAAATAAATAAATAGATAAATAAACTTCCCGAAGTTGTGTTTCTTTGTAATAAAGACACCAATTTTAAGCATTTCGTAACGTAAAAAGGTTGTAGGTAATAAGTATGTTACTATCTAAAAATACAAAGCATTTATGGGGGTTTGGGAATGTAGAGCTGAAGAAAGTAAAATTCACATAGAAATAGATCTTTTTGCAAAGTCGCTTAGAAATACACCGCATAGGTTACCGCACCGTATATGCAAGAAACAACCAACTTAATGCAACTTTTTTGCATTTCGTACAAAAACTTATATTTATCTATATAACTTTTACTTTAACACGGCCTACTAAACAGATGCATCGCAGTAAAACTCGACTAAGAAAACTTTCGCTCACAAAACACTTACTTCAAACTCGTTTCGAGTGTGGCGGACATGGTTGACGCAGCCACCGCGACGCGCGTCGGACTAGTACTGGGCTCGGCAAGCCGCGGCAGAGTCAGCCATATGATACGGAGCTGTTACAACCTAAAAAAAATGTAAAGGGAGGAACTACTACTACGTTTCGGTCTCTTGTTCTGTGGTTTCGACTTACAGCAGGCGTGATACCTAGGGGTTGAAAAATTACAAAAGATAAACTCAAACATTTCTGTGAACCCGACGAAGAACTGCTGTACAGTTACTATTTTGAATTTGTTGTGCTTTTACTATGCGAGCTAGTAGTGTATAATATTATGTACTTTAAAAAATGCATGTTCAAACTTTTCAGTATTTTTCATTACTGCTAAACCTGAATAAATCACAATATGAAAAAAAATAAAACGTAAAATGAATACAATAGTAACATAATTAAAAACGTTATCACATGGTCACATAGGGCCCAAACGTGAAAAATATTTTGTTGTTATGTATTTGTATAACGCCATTTTATTATTCAATGACCTAATACGAGCCTTTACACATAAAGCCTCCATAATAGCTGAGTGATAAATTCTTGGTGAATCAATGGGCAAATATTAAAATTAAATGATTAGAAGATAATAATAATATTTACTCATACCTGACTGTGGCAGAACACGCTAACTACGGTCAAACGAAGAGATGGACCAACATCTGTTAGCAATATGCTTGACTTCCAAAATGACTCTTAACGCAAAAAATAAATAAACAAAAGGGCCACCCTAATAAACTAGCCGACGCTGTTCCGAAACTGCATGCGTAGGTACAATTGCTACCACATCTGGCAGCGATTTTGTTATGAGCAGTGCGCCTTCATATCTCTTATATATAAAAAAAACATCACATGGCTTAAAAGTTTCTTAAAATAAACCTCGAGCTCTATAGTCCTTACTTCGCTGAGTACAGATAGACATATCGCAATAATTGTCATCTTTCTTATCAAGTATTATTAACGCATGTTCATGTATATGTATAACTGTATAAGACAAATATACTCAATACTCAAATCTTCATTACATGTCACAGTGTAGTTCAAGATCTTACAATAATATTTATACATAAAGATCACCATGAACCAGGTTTCACCAATACCATGAAACCATGAAATAAATGAATATCTATACGAGGTAGGTAACTAATATTACTTAGATACGGCTGTTCTATGTCTAAGAAAAGTTTATACTAAGCACGCTCTATAGATATGAGCCTAATTCTCAGTGTCACAGAGTATTTAATTTTTTTATGGTTTAACAAAATATGTTCGGATATTTTGTGTCACGTCACATGCATCACCATGATGTATTTTGTAGATGTACAGGGATTTGATGGCACAATCAATTTTTGTTGACACTGGTTATTTAGGTACCTAACTCAGCTAAATCTTTACGATTAAAGGTACTCGTAAAAGCATTAACTCTGTTTTGCCGTTCTACCGTTGAGAATCTTTCAAAGTCAAAGTCAAAATATTTATTTACGAAAAGACATTTCAAAAAGGTCTTAAAATATAGCATAAATTGTCCATTGTATTCGGTCTGCATGCAGACGTGTAAATGTAAACTAGCCGGTTTTTGCATAATTTTGAACAAAACTCTGTAAGTATATTCCTTAACACTATAAAAACATTTTTCTAATAGCCATATTGTTAATTTTTTCTCAAATACATTCGATTTTAATATTTTCATTTCGCTCACTCTATACCCCGATAATGCCGTCTACCTTTGGCACAACAAGAGCACAATTGTCAAAATTTCATTGTACTTAGATTTCAGTTGTTTCCAGACGTGGAACGCTGTGTTTCCTTCCTCTTATAGTCCCGGGTTCTTCAAGCGGGGCGTGAAAAGGCATTTCTGCAGGCCTTCAAGGTGAGGATGGCCAGCCCAGTGATTCGTTTGAATGACTGGGCTTGTCAACCTCATATCTGGACCTCACGACCGCTTTCCATCAGGGGGAGTATAGGGAATATTAAAAAAAAAACCCTTGTCATATTTCGAAGCAAAAGAACTAACGCAGTATTCCAGAAGCTTCTGTAATTGTGCCTTAATCCTACCCACAGACTAACCAGGGAACAAGTTGTCCTACCTAAGGTATGAATGTATAGATAACAGCTCTATACACATATGGTGTTACACAGGTAAACATTAGGCATGATAGAGGCAACGTGGGAAGATTGCACCTCACTGTTGATGATGTTCGTTTGTTTCCAGATTAGCTGTGTTTACGCGAAAAATCGGCCAGTTATGAAACTTCAGATGATTTGCGGAACCAGTGCATGTTATGGCAACTATTCGAACCGAGAGTTCATCTTCAAGGTCTTCTTGCACTGGAAAGTTTTGATTAAATATTCAAACAAAACGTTCAACACATGGAAGTTCAGTTTATGATAGTTGGTAATTTAATATAACTTGTGCTTAATTAAGTAGGTCTTCTTAGTCCAGGAATAACAACTTTCCAACTGCGATGGTAGAGTCTCATAATATACCTACTCGTATGTTTTGTAATGAACATTTTAATATTGCATGTTTGTTTATGTTTAATTAAATTAGACGATTCAGAGGTGCCTACTATATTATGTGGTATATTTTAATGACTTCATTGAATCATTTCATTATAGATAATACCCTAACTTATGACTATATTGCAAAGAGCTATGCTAGATTTTCCTCAAATCAATGTCAGAGAAAGTATACGATGATGTCAAGTCATAATATGATTTGTATTTTTCTTTAATTTTTTGCTAATGCTTCTTAAACCATACATATTAATGTGAGTTTAGTTTAGGTACAATACCTAGTTTTTGTTTTGTATAGAGAATATCTAACTGGAGATTTCTGAATTTATAACACCACTACTTTTTTAGTTGATTTAGATGTGCTGAGTGTACTTTTGCGAACAAACAACGCATGCTCGTAGGTTCGAGTCTAACCGGCTACTGAATGATTAATTACAGTGACATGTTTATGTATGTGTGTTATTGCATCCATATATATATATATATATAGCCTTAGCACAGTCAATTATGATTTATCTATATAGCGTACCAGTGTGGAGAGGTGCGTCTAAAACAAAATTTTTGGAGGCAGAGCGGGCTCAAAGGATACTCCTGAAGGTTATGCATTGTAAAAAACTTAGATTCCCAACCGATACTCTGTATGCAATAGCAGACTTACTGACTGTTCGGCAATTATATATCCTGCACACTGTAATAGCAAAACATAAAGTTCTCCCAGTTGATAGCACAGTGTTAGCGAGAAGACGTAATGATATTGTAGCCGAAACCCGAAAATGTAAGACCTACTTTGCTAGACACCAATACACATATCAGTCATCATAACTTTATAATTCTGTTAGTAAAATTTTTAAACTTTATACAAAATCTAGCTTCGAATGCAAAAAAACTAAATGTTGACTGACTGGCTTAAATCCTTAAATTATGAGGAAACGGAAAATGTTATAGTACATATTATAATAAAGTAGTAGGGTTTTGTACAAGAGCTATGGGTTTATTGATTTCTAATATGTACACACACACGCACACACACACACGCATGCACGCACGTACACCATACGCTGCAACTTCTTCATTTTATTACATGCATAACTATTTAGAATAATGTAAATTGAACTTAAATAATTTAAAAAGCTAAGTAATGTATTAGTTATTAAGGAATAGGATAATTGTATTCTGCTATGGGAGAGCGGCTTCTCCTGTCACAGGTGTTTGTACACTTAAAGGGAGAAGTCAACCTCAATTTATGTAGAACCGACTTATTATCAATAAAAATCAATTTTTCATTTTTTCATCCATATTCAGAATTTATATTCGTGCGTGAATGTGGTGGAGGGTAATGTCATTTCAGCTTAGACAAGCTCTATTTGAATATTTTTTTTTGAGCATGTATTTGTAATAAAATGTTTGAATGCTTATCCCATATATGCCCAGTATTTTTTTCTATACGATCTCTTTCAGGGTTTTTATGAATATTGAGGTAAGAGTTTTTTTAATGGGTCGCCAACGACTCCTAGGGCAGTAGTGCTTCAGATGTAATATTTGACTTTTAGGTCAAGATTACAACTTCAAGATTAGGACAATTAAAATAACGGGTTAAATACGACCCACTGGGTATGTATGGTACCATTGGTACTTACCCTAAAAAAATACATAGGAAGCCTACCAGTAGTTTTCCCGTAATGCTCCAAAGCTTAAGAACAGATCGGGAAAAATTCTGAATATGTTTCTATACCATTCATATTATAAATGAAACATAAATAAACTGGAAAACCAGTGCAATTTGTTTTTTCCGAATTCTGTCAAATTGCCTTTTTGGGTACAGAATATTTTTTAACAGTTAATTCTAAACGCTGCACAGTGGTTGTGCAAAACCGAACAAATAAAAAAAAGTTTAATTTAAATAAAATAAATGTTTTATTATTTATAATAATAAAAATACCGTAATATACGCCTATATTAAGTGCAGAGCCCGAATCATACGACCGACGTGACGTCACAAGGCCAGTTGATTACCCTGCGCGTACGCTACGTATTGCACCTCGTAGCTCTCCTCCACCACTCTTATCAGGTTGTATACTAGGAACATGAGGTACATGTCTAAACCTGAAATACAAAAAATAGTCATTATTATTCCCATTTTGCATGTTTCGTGCGCTGATTTGGTCATAGTTCAATATTCTGTCTCTTAAATACTGGTAGATAAGGGCCCTTATACATTGCGACTTTTTGCAGCGATACAAACGCGAGTTTGACTGTCGCGCGACTACATAGCGATTGTATCGCTGCTTTTTGTGTGTAAAGGTTGATGTCTTGCGACTGCATCTATACTGAATCGCGCCTGTCGATGTGTAAGGGCCTTAAACTGTACTCGTAATTGTACCAAACAATATGAGTAGGTAACTGAAAGTAAAACTAAATTAGTGACACTTTAGCTAATGTAGAGTCCTCAGAATAATTACATATAGAAACCAAGTCCGCGCGCCCATTTAAAAGCACCTTAATTGCAGCCCTAAATGACTCCAAACGGACCGCTTTGCAGTGTTCATTACAGCTCCGCAATGTTCAATGTGAAAGCGCGCCGCACGTAAACAAGTAATAGTCACGCATGTGTGGATCGGATTAGTGCTTCATTTTTGACGCGGCGGTTATAAGAAGACTATCCTTATAAACGTTAATTATTCTAAGGTTCTGTCACTTGCTTGTTTGTACTAAGAACGGTTTCTTATTGATTATGGGTCTAGCTAGTGCATTAGAAATGATTTTGATGCAAGGCTTCAAAATATTGAGACCTCTGTACGTCTACCATGAGTTGACACTTCAAATTAACGTTATCGTTCGCGTAAAATATTTGTATCGGGATTTCCTACAGCGCATCTGTCGAGTCGAAATGGAACTAAAAAACGGTACCATAAAGTAATAATAGCATCTTGGTACCTTAGTGAATGTGAAGTGGCAGGCAACGCGAGGAAGACCTACTGATTACTAGTAAAAAAATTGTAGAAATGTTACCTACTTCTAAGAAATATTGCTTGAAGCTCTATGTTTATTGACAACTCGCTGTCCGTCAGCGGCTTCGCCCGCGTAGACTGTCTTCCCCGTCAAAATATAGCCTAAATTAAAAAAATATAGCCTATATGTTACTCCCTGATTATGTAGCTTTATATTGCTGAAAGAATTTTAAAAATCTCTTAAAAATTAAGCCTTGTTAAGCAAAATAATCATCTATCTAATCATCTTGTCGAATATCGACTGTAATGTTGACATGTTATTTTTTGCTGAATTTGTTGTTAACCAAATGTTGTTAGGTTTTCAAACATTCATTCTCATTGTTTCTGGAATAGTTATGTACACCTATAATTAGCTGATGTATTAGAACTATACTCAATGAATGTTTCGTTTAACATATTATGTATACGTCTTGCTGTTGGTGTACTTAAATAAATAAACGAAAATCGGTACATTAGTTTCGGAGTCTATTCAATACAAAAAAACAATCAAACAATCAAATCTTTCCTCTTAAAAATATTATTAGGTATAGATAAATCAGAGAGTAGGTTAACCTACGGACCTCTGACTGTCTTTCATTTATAAGGTTACGAAATAAGCAAACTGTACATGAAATTCTGCAATTTCATTAAATAATTTCTAATTGCACATAGTTTGCAGAATGTGTACCTTCCTACAATCATTAGCATTTATTGCTTAATGTTTAATTTCTACTCAGTGCAGCCAACATTACTTATTTAGGGTTAGTAATTTAATGAAAATTAATAAACAGTGACAAAAGTAAATACTTAGTCGCTTTTATGAAAAGCCAAACAATCGAATAGCATAATACATAAACAGGGCTACTTTATAAACACCATCCAAATTGAAATATGAGGATTTATGGAGAAAATGGCAAAATACGTATTTTTCTGTTTTACAACCTTCAGTACTAAAATGTTGAGTTATTAATTTTATTATATCTAACTATTCAAAGGCATAATAAAATCACTAGTTTCGTTGATTTGATACTGCGCGAAGTGAGTGGCAGCGGTCTCGCTGGCTCTCACTCTCAACTCCCCACGCTTCTCCCGCCCACGCTTTACTTAGAAGTTGAAATTTAATTTTGAATAAGTAACCACACCGCACGAATAATCTGTTCAAAAAAATATAATAATATAAAAGCTAGAAGAACCCTTTTGTTAAAAAAAGCTGTCTTCGATTGATGCCTAATGTCTGGGATAATTTTGGGTGGTGTTCATAAAGAAGCCCTGTATACCGAGCCATTCCTGGCCAAAAAGCCGTCAATCTATCATTAGAATGAAGTTATCGCTACAATGATGGGTCACCTAATAAATAACGATATTTACTTTAATCGGTTTAATAATAAGTTTAAAAGATTTTTGCAAATATAGACAATTATACAAATTGAAAAGCGCTTTTAATCACATACTTATTTACACATGTTCATGGAGTACAAAAATGTATGTACCTATGTAGTTTTATCGGCTTCCTTACGACCAAATCCACAAACGTCAATCAAAGCTGAGCAGTCCTTATATTAGCTGTCCCTTTCATTTCTATTGATATGTGACAGGGCAGCATCAATTTGAGGTGTCCTCAACTTTTGATTAGGGTTTGTGGATAGGGCGGTTAGACACACGATGTCTGTTTTTGTTTTTTGGCATCCTTAGGCACATTCACAGAAATATTTACGTAAACTTCAGTTTAAAACCAGATTAACAAAACAACGATAAAAACATGGAACAAAAAAGCACAAAAACAATACACTATGTGTTTACATTATGTGCATATTAAGTGAGAAACAGTTGTGTGGCGCAAGATGTAAATGGCAAAAAAAATTAAGTTAAGTAACTGCTGAAAAACCTAAACTTATTGAATGAAATAAAAAAATATTTAAAATTTTGACTGAATGAAAACTTGCCGCCAAATTATTATTTAATATTACATAACCCAGAATTTACTAGTAGACTAATTTAGGTACTTTATTCAATTGATGTCGTAGATTGTAAACTAGGTAACATACTCGTAGTATTACCAGGAAGGAACATAATATTTCCGAGGTGCGTAATTTTTTAGTCTATTGTTGAAAGTGTCAAGTTCAAATAGTAATAATTGTGTATGAAGTACAATTTGAGCGTGGACATCACTTTTGATAGTGCAATTTGCCGGGTGTTTAATGTGTGTACTTTGCTAAGTATCGTCAAGTTATTTGTTACGCTAGCCACTGAGATTATAGTATGTTTAGTGACCATTATTTATTATTAACTACTTAGGGACTTTTTTTACCTAATTTCATGGCACTGCATTTGTTTTTAGGGCGCTAAAAAATATCTAATGCCAAAAGTTAACTAAACATATTCTCTGAACAGTAATAGCTATCATAAATGTTGGATACGATGTGAAGTCACGGATCATCTCAAAAAACCTTTTTTGACTTGGCTATTTATTTATATTATACGTGTTAAAGCGCAAAACCTGAAATTAGTTTGTTCAGAATCGAGAGTAGAATCGATTACACTATCTAATGAAAAATAAGGGTCAAATTTTAACCAAAGAACATAGCATAACATACCGTCGCGACTTTATCCCAAACGGGGGGGTAGTCAAAGGCAAGTGACTATTGCCGTCATGGAAACACTCAGAAGCCCACTTTTCGCCAATGGTATTAGAACCCAACGTGGTAGTATAGTATAGCCTTCCGCCGCTATACCGGTTGATTTGGTTTTTTATCGATGTTTTTCATCACCGGAGAGTTAGTCTGAAATATAATCTATTTCAACCAAATAAATATTTTAATAACGCTGTGTTTAATCATTAGGTACTTAACTGTATTATCACGCCGCACGCGAAGTGGCAGCGTAGCACGAGGATAGACTTTTTAATTTTCTACAAACACAAGAAAACAAAAAAGCTAATATCTTCGTAAATTATCCGCGAAAATTAAATGTAATTATTTACATATTTTAAAAAAAAATATAATAAGATAGGATGTCTGAGATTTTGCGCTTCTTCATTAACACGTTGTATATACCGCCTATATTGTATTACTATGTTATATATTTTTTGCAGCATTTGAGAAATATTTCAGTATTATACCTTTAATCACTACAGCTTTATTACATTCCTCACCAACTGAAGCAAAACAGCTGTTGAAAGACAATTTATCTTGTTGCAGTGGATTATTTAAGTTTAAACATGTGGAGTCACTAGACATATTAAAATCATTTAAATTAATTAATTTAAAAGACACCACCGATCTTTGGGGTTTGTTCGTTAAAATTGTTTGCCAAATATTACTTGGCCGTAATATTCAATGATTGTGTTGATGAAGGCATGTTTCCAAACTTAATGAAACACAGTAGGGTTTTTTAAACCAGGCAACAAACAAGACCCGGGTAACTTTAGGCTTATTTCTTTCCTACTAGCTTTAAGTATGATCTTTCATACTTAAAGCTAGTAGCTAGAAATAGAATAGGATATAAATTTTCTTGAATGATCTTTGAAAAGATCATTCAATTCATCACATTTCGTTGTTCTTGAATGATCTTTGAAAAGATCATTCAAGAACAACTATTATGCCATTTTTATGAGAACAATCTCTTACACAGTGAACAATATGGATTCACTATAGTAGTAAAACAACTACTGATGCTGGCATTGCACTTCTAAAACACATATTTGTGGCTTGGGAGAATTCACAAAACGCTCTTGGCGTCTTCTGTGACTTGTGCAAGGCTTTTGATTGCGTTGATTACGATACACTTATACGCAAGCTTGATTTTTACGGTTTAAGGGCTAATGCTTTAGATAAGATACTTTCGTACCTTAGTTCAAGAACTCAAAAAGTTGATGTTAACAGTGTTCTGTCTACACTTCTACAGGATCACAAGTTAAAATGGGGGTACCACAAGGATCTATTCTAGGTCCATTCCTATTTCTGATATATATAAATGATTTACCTTTTTACTTATAGGATATTTGTGATGTCGTATTGTTTGCAGACTTATTTAACAAATAAAAACCTTTTTGATGATGTAAATGACGTACTTTCAAAGGTACTTTCCATTGTAAAACAATGGTTCACAGTTAAAAATCTACAATCTTAACGACACGATTGGCGTAGTGCGCTGTAGCACGGTTTTTCGCCTCGATTTCCGTAGTGTCCCGGGTTCGATTCCCGGTCGGGTCAATTCAGGAAACGATCTTTTCTGAATTGACTCGGGTCTGGGTGTGCTGGAAGACGCCCCTGGCTTATTTCCTTGTGTGGTACCTCGTAACACAGGGATATTAATCCCTACTTCGAGACCATTACAAGAGGTGTGTTGTCTGGCGCATATTTATTATTTATTATTATTACAGCTTAATGCAAAAAAGACTAAATATATTAATTTTAAGTTGCCTAATGTTAAAGATTGACCTAAAAATAGATAGTAATACTTGTTGATTCTACAGTTTTTCTTGTAATTACATTTGATGCAAAACTGCAATGGAACCCTCATACATAGCCCTCTTAGGCAGACTAAATTTGGCTGCATTTGCAGTGAGCAAAATAAGGTTATCAACAGATATTGATACTGCTTGTTCGGTTTATTTTAGTTTTTTCCACAGTGTAATATCTTACGGCATGTAAAGCCGCGGATATACAAACCATCTTTGTCCTCCAGAAGAGAGCGATCAGATCCATCAAGCTTCGTGCACGGGCTTCACTTAGAGAGCTGTTTACTGTAGCTTCACAATATATTTACAACTGCATTGTTTTGGTAAAAAAATATATTGGTCTCTATACTAAACACAGTGATATACATTGCAAAAATACTAGGAATAAGGATAAAATTGCGTTTCCACTCTTTGGGTTACAAAAAGTTTCAGGATCCTATATGGGGTAAGGTATACATAATTACAACAAGATCCCAAAAGCCATTTGTGAGTTACCTCTTCATAGATTTAAAAATCACATCAAAGTAGCTTCATTGAAAAAGGGCTATTATACTACAAGAGACTACCTTATAGATGAAAATACCTGGGTGTAAGGTCTCTGCTCGATGCGGGATTAGATAACTCTATTGTAACACATATTTTATTGTGATACTTAGTTAGTTAATACTTAGTTTGTACTGACTAACAATTTTTCTTTTTAATTATTTATATGACCTTATGTTTATAATCTTTTAAGTTTGTTTTTTTTCATTGTTTTATATTCTTTAGATTAGACACTCAGTAGGTTTGTTTGTATTAAAATGACACATTTTACTTTACTAACGCCTGTTGTAAACCCAAAACAAGTTTAAAAGAGTAACTGCTGAGTTTCTCGCTGGGTCCTCTCAGCAAGAAACTCCGGCGCGATGGTAGAGTCGCATTATGTATGTATACTGTGTATTTATATATCTATATTATTATAGTATTTATGTCTATAGCATATCTTGCTTTAAATTTGACGATTTAAAAATACTTACTGTAAAGGTCTATTCGAATAAAGTTAATTGAGTTTGATTTTTTGTTTGTGTACAATAAAGTATACTTATCTTATATTATCTTAAACTACTGACTATTAAACTGTCCTAAACTGATTTAATTAGAAAAATAGTGCTGTAGAAAAAGCGACAAAAATTTCATGAGTAAATTGGAACAAGTTTTAAAAACTCGGAAGTCCTTCTCATTATTTTATGGTAGTAATGCGTGAACTAAGTAGGTAGGTACTTAGTTCCTAAGGCAGTTGTCCTACCGCCGACGATGAACGAGAAGCAAGTTGAGATAGAATTAGAAACGAGTTGGCGAGCAGCGGAAAGCGAGGGTGTAGTTCCGATAGTTTATTCGCTGGACTCGTACACTAAGTGATTGTACGAGTGAGACGGGCGCTGAACTAGACAACAAGGTAACGAGCGAGAAAGAAGAGCGAGAAGCGAAAACTCTCTTTGATAGCTCTTGTCGCTCAGCGACGAACTAGTGGAGCAAGTCCTCGCCGGGCACTGTGAACAGTCAGCGATCAACTATTTATCTAGGCATCTCTTTTGCTTACAGGGAATGTATATCTATTGTACGTTTCTTGAGCGAGAAAATAGCCGATAGTTATTCGTTTCCTCGCCGTTGGTGGGACAACTGCCTTATGATCAGATTTTTATTTCATAATTATTAGCTGTGGTTCTTTTGAATTGTTTAATCGAACCTCACAACACGATACAATCGCAAGAGTGATTGCTCTGACTGCTGTCTTGCTATTATTTAATTACAGGAGTTCATCTACCAATCCAAGATGACTAAGCGCGTCGCACAATTCACAAATCACATTGTACAGTCAACAGCAGAAGTAGGTGATACTTTAACGTACCAACATTGATGATTTTACAAAAACCATTAAGTTTATTAAAATACTAAGAATATAAATGAGATAGTTCATTCATAATAATGGCTATTTGCTGCATGTTATCATTTTTTTACGTAGTTTTCATTCATAAAAACAAATTGGAAATTTGTTCAATCATCAGTTACTTTAGCTGTTGACTGTACTTTTGGCTTCTGTTATAAGTCATCACTTGCAGGACTAAATTAGGCCATGATTTGATCTTACGATATCCGTATTTGGCACATGGCAAGATTCATTCATTCAATGACGATATCATTCTTGCAAGTGTAAGTTGTATTTTGTAGGTATCTACTTACTTACATAAAAGGAAGAAATAAATGGTGTTTTCTGCGTAAGCTCTGTAGTCGAAGTAGAGGATGTCAGTGGCCACGGAGATCATCAGGAAGCCCATGCCGACGTAGAAGAATATCTTGAGCAAAACCCGTTTCTTCTGTAACATTATCATTCGAAATAATATACATAATTCTATTTTTTATTGAGAGCGTCGTAGCCTAGTGGTTCAGCACCCGAACTCAGTTTGTGGATTGTGTGGTCCTGAGTTCATATCTCGCCAAAATCTTTGTGTTCATGGTTAAATATCCGACTAACTCTCCGGTGACGGAAAACATCGATAACAAACCAAATCAACCCGGATAACGGCTGAAGGTTCACCACCTACCACGTTGGGTTCTAATGCCATTGGTGACAAGTGGGCTTCTGAGTGTTTCGTTCACCATGACAGTCACTTGCCTCTGACTATAACGCCCCCCCCCCCCCCTGATAAAGTCGTGATGGTATGTTTTGTTTTATTTTTTTATTAAATTTCCACGTAGGCTTTCTGAGTCAGTTCTGGTACAGAATGGTACTCATAAGAGGATGTAGGTAAGAGCAGATGGCTTTGGACTCATTCTTTTCCTCCTGGTCTTCACTTCCAAGCTATAAGATCTTAAACAGTGGTCAATTGTTGCCAATTTGTCGGTTCTTGAAGGACGTCATTTTAAAGGAGTGTGTAATGCACGATCTATTCCACTAGCACCATGAAAACATTGGGACATAACACATCCCTTCGCTTTTAAAAACAAAATAACTTTCTGACAAAACTTTTTAAATTCATTTTAGTACCTAAACTACAACCAATACGTTGAAAGATGTGATCCCTGCCGATATGCTCTATACTCGTAGTTCATGGGGTATGGATGGGGTATCCGGAATCTTTCAGCAGATAAGTTTCTTATTATCAGAACAAAATTGCAACCATCATCATCTAATCTGTAAGTTGCATAAATTGTAGGATAGATTATGTGCTACACGGTTTTTCAAAGTTGTCAGGAATAATTAAGTAAGAGTACCTATATAGTAGATATTACACTGACGCTAAGACAACGGTCACAACAATTTGAAATTCACATTATTTCAATAAGCTATCTGAATTGAAAATATTGTTGAAAATTTTATTTTTGTTTTAAAGAGCCATTTTTCACGACCTAACAAAATAATTACTTGAACTGTTTGCTTAGGTGGGAGAATATTTAATTGATATTTGTAGGTGGTAAAACGCCATCATCATGGTTGCACATGAATCATTTGTTATTTCGTACGTTTGCTAGTATTTGCTTCTTCTGCCTGCAACGTTAGACTTAAAATAACACTTTTACATATTCAATACTTTGAAACTACTCGAAATTATTCCTTGGGCGTGATTTATGAGATTCTGATATTAAACATCATGCAATTTTTCAAAAAGATGCTTACCTTATGAGCACCGACAATAAGTAAAGTGAGCATCACGACGTCTACCATGAGGAAAGCTACAGTGAGAGTCAGCTCGAACATATACTGGTCCCACATGGACTTGCCCGCAGTGGCCTGCTCCACCAGGTCAAATGTCATCGGTGGCAGGGACAGGAGAGTCAGCACCTGCAAGTTGAATATCGATCGAGAACTAACTGGGAATTTCGCACCCTTTTTAAGCAACCTTTGTGACTCAAAGAAGATTCTTCAAAAACTTCAATAGCATCTTTATTGAGTTTAACCTGTACAATAACTTCAGTATTTCATATTTACGAGTAGTTCACAAATATATACACAGGTCCCTACATCAAATACGTATCCTCATGCTTTTTTTCTGGCAAGTAGGCAGAGACCACATCTTTGCAACGCAAACAATCCTGAAACACTTTCTGTGCTTTATTGGCTTTTATGAATTCACTAGCTTTCCGCCCGCGGGATCGCCCGCGTTTTGTTATTATTTATGCCCAAATTACTTAAAATCTATATAAATTGTAGCCCATGTGTTATTCTGATTTATAAGCTGTATTACTGTAATGTTTCATCCAAATCCGTTCAGTAGTTTTTGCGTGAAAGAGTAACAAACATACATACATACATCCTCACCAACTTCGCATTTATAAGTGAGATTAGTAAGATTAATTTATGCCTAAAGCTCTTCTTTTAAGGCTACTCTTGAACATCTTGAACATCTTGAACTTGTCCACGGTAGTTCGTCAAGGCTTCCCCTTTCAATAGCTACATTTACCCACACCTCAAACTGAAATATCTCTCGTTAACTGCTCTTCATTCTTTCTCTTCAAATGATCGAACCATATAAGCATTCCCATCCCAATTCTAGTAACAACAGCATCATTCACACTTCAACGTTTTCTATTTACGCTATCTCTGGTCGTATAATTTAATGTTACCATACTTCCGTTTAAAATGGATATATCCCTTGAACATACATTTCCGCACACAACTCTTAATAAAGCAATGATGTCAGTTTTTGGTAGTAGGTATACTAGTTGTTATCCACGAGCACCTTTTTATATCTGCAACAAATAATAATTTACACTTACCATATTAATGTACGCGAATATGATAACTCCTTTTCTTATTGGCACACAAAAACAACATTTTCTGACTATTGGTAAGGAGCACTTTGGTTCGCATATTTTCATTTTTGTTTTTTAAATTTATTTTGTATAAAATCGTTTGTTTGCCTTTTAGAAAAAAGTTTACTTCGTCTTATAACAGTGTTGACTACACTGCGAGTTTAACTGAACTCAGCGACAGATACCACTACAAAATGAGTTCTATGTCCAAAGCGCTAAGATAGACGTGGGCGTCGTGTGATGGACAATAAGAAAAGAACATCCTTTGGACACACCCTAAATAGGATATTTCCTGCCTGCCGAGAACTTGCAGCTTCATATGTGGTTCCGTATCAAATTGTGTTAGGTGCCGCTAATTAGGTTGGAACCGTTAATAATCTTTAAATATAACGTAATAATTCGTCAGTTCACTGCTAATAGTAGAACTTACCTATAGATTCCCAGAGCAACGATTTAAGGCAGCCTAACTACTCGGACATCAATTCAACAAGCAGCCATCATCAGTAGTGCTAAGATGAACAATTTTTTTTTCAACCGCAGTAAAAATGTAAGAATATTCCGTCACGTTGCGCATCTTAGCCCTACAGGCGTATGAGTAAATTAACGGAACAGAGGCATCTGGCATAGCATGCATTCCCTAGTACGCGTCCGTGCGTGAGCACTGGCGGCCTCGCGGATGGGTTGAAACCGGTTAATAACTTCTCTCTCGGCTAGTGCTCAAGCTTAGTGTAAATTAATGCAAACTAGAAATAAAGGATTCAAGGGGCCGTATTAAGATCCCCCGCCACCCTGGCAGCGCGGCTGTTCACGGTTCTAAAATGCTCACTTTTAGTTTTAGTTTATTCAAAGTGAGCATTTTAGAACCGCAAACGGTCACGCCGCGGCAGTGGCAAAAGATTGTAATACGGCCCAAGGGCTTGCAAAACTTCATGACTAAGTAATAAATAACGAGACTTTATTTTAGAAAATAAAAGTTAACTATTCGTTAACTAATTAAGCAGGTAATTAAGAAAATTTTTTTGTGCAACTAAGTTATAAGCACCTGACATAATGTACAGACGCGTTTACATCAACCTTTACAAAACTATTGCAAAGTGGGTCTTATGTCAGCAGCAAAGGTGCCCCTATGTAAAATTTGACGTGAACGCGTGTGTACCAACCTATGTTTATAGTTTGCAATAAATGATTTGACTTTGACTTTGACAAATTTCCACAGGATCTTTTTAAGTTTTTGGTTTACAAAACACGTTTTCAGAATTAATTTTTGAAGTAGTTAACAATGACATTAAAATCTAATAAAATTTACTAATATTGTTGAGGGAACTCATCCGGTAGAAACATGATTTGATAAAGTTTGCTCCATAGGAAAAAGTTACCTCTTTTCGTGACATTTTCTCTTCTATTCATACCAAAACAAAGTTTAAAAATAACTGGAGGGATTTCATCAGATGGTTTTTTTATTACATCTATTAATTTTTAATCCATTATTTTAGCGATTTTCGGTCCGCGTGGCGCTCACCAGTTTCCTTCGGGAAATGTTGTGCAGAACCACCTCGCCTTAACAATTATATTCAAACGGTGAATAAGCTGGAGAACATCATGCAAAACAATCTAAAAACCAACGTTCCTTAAAACATTTTCACTTCAATTCACGTTCTACTTCATAAAAACAGTAGATACTCGTACCTAATCTACACAACTAATCTAACAGAACGCAGTTAAAGGGCCTAGGCTTAAGTCAGGAATTAGTATTAGACTCAGATTTGTAATGGTTACTGTTATCACAGTTGAGCCTACAAAAAAATCCTAAATAAAGCACTTTTTACAAAACACAGAAATCCACTAAACCCCTTTAGATGTATGGGAACGTGTTTATAAATAAAAGTCATTGTGAGTGTTTATGTTCGTCCATGATGCTGTGTGATTGTTTCCAAAGATCCTAGAATAACTGCCAACCCAGCCAATGAGCCAGTCAAAGATAATTATGAGAGCCTTTGCCACTAGCGATAGGTCCACGCGATTTCTCTGCTAAGGCCCTGTTCAGATATACGCGCGATCGACGCGCGTTTCGTAATACATCGATCGCTGAGAAGTAAGCTAGTTTGTTGATTATGTATTATAACCATCGATGTATAACGAAACGCGCGTCGATCGCGCGTATATCTGAACAGGACCTAAGCGAGAACGCACTGTCACGTAGGCCACGTAGCGAGCAGGGCGCGTCGCATATCACTAGTAAATTTGCGGCGATTTCGCGCCGGACTCGCTGCCAGCAAGCCGCGATCTCGCCCGGGGCTTCTTTTTGAAAAGGCTCTTATATAATATTTCGTGGTCTTTTGTTATGGTGTTCCTTCCATCTTGGCAGCATGATTGGGGGCAGGCAGCGACAGGTCGAGAGAACAGGACGCCTCCGCCGCGTTGTTCACAAATCTAAAGTTGGAGCTATTGTTCAGCTTCCGGACCTCACTCCTCACAAGAAGAGTGACATAGGCCTGTATACCTAAAAAAAGATACGATCTGTAGTGGAATATTGAATATGAATAAGTCTTTTACAGAACGTGCATAAATAGTACCTACATAACGATATATTTCTAACGTTTGGTATGACATACTTCTACTGCCTTGATAGACACATTTTTAAACATTGCCTTGGCGGTGTAGTGTGTCTGTCTTTGAGGATAGTAGCTAGAGCTCAGCAGGGAGCTGGTGTACAGCCAACTGGGGGAGCATATTCCTTAAGCGACGCGGCGGCAGCTGCTTACCCTCAGGCGCTCCGCATGTTTGATTGCCACAGACATTGTGTGCGAAAATTTGCCATAAATTGCCACAGACACTGATCACGGTAGTAATAGATTTTCATATACTGAGGTAGGTATGATACATGGTATCATGGAAATACTTACCAAGCATGGGGATGGTCGTAGACAAAAATTGTATCGTTATGTATAATACGAAACCAAATGATAAATGGTAATAACTACTGATGTTCCAGATTATAATGGAAACAAAACCCAGCGTGTAAAGACCTAAGAACACCAGGCTATAGTAGTAATACACCTGAAATAGTTGCTGATGTTTCTGAAACAAACAAATTATCGATAATTGTGTGTCTTTTACAATTTCCTAAGTTTTTTAAATGCCAAATACTAGTTTCCTTACCAAATGCCCAGCTATTATAAATTCCAAGTTAAATACAATGTCTATGATAACCATAGTTAGGATGATGGCTAGCGGCGCAGGAACCCCGCGCCCGTAGTCTCGCTGTAAGAACCGCGACACTTCCGAACACAATAAGTACGCGATGAACAAAAGTCCAGCCTGAAACACAGTTCGAATTGGCTTAGTAGCGACCTTGAAGCTTTTAATACATTCATTCATTAATACCTACTACAGGATATTTTTCCGAAGTGAAAGAATGAAACTCAACACAACAATTTTTTAACTTCGTGTTAGCGACGATTTTAAAACGACGCATTTCATACGAGTACATAGATTTTGGCTCAATATGCGTGGCAAAATTTTCTCAAAAGAATAACATATTTTTTGCTATGACTGTAATAAATAAATAAATATGCGCCAGACAACACACCTCTTGTAATGGTCTCGAAGTAGGGATTATTATCCCTGTGTTACGAGGTACCACACAAGGTAATAAGTCAGGAGCGTCTCCCAGCACACCCAGACCCGAGTCAATTCAGAAAAGATCGTTTCCTAAATTGACCCGACCGGGAATCGAACCCGGGACACTACGGAAATCGAAGCGAGAAACCGTGCTACAGCGCACTACGCCAATCGTGTCGTCAACTGTGATTTTGGCGTTAATAACTTCTTTGCTATTATTATTGAATGAGTTGTGATCGAAGTAGACATTTTTAGCACTCTGCACCAATCTATATCTATTTGGAGCAAAGATTTGATTGTTTGTTTGCTTTTTTTGTTTGTTTGTATTGAATAGGCTCCGAAACTACCGGACCGATTTAAAAAATTATTTTACCAAAATGTCTTTTGGTCAAACTTTGTAAAGATTTCTGTATTTATAATTCCACGCATAATTCTTAAATAATGTATTTAATATTTTTTTGTTTTATTTTAAAGTAACATAGCTGCTTAGTGGAAAGTCTGCTTGTGTCTTTTAATAAGGGAAATCTAAAACCTCTTGTCAAACCAGAAATGACGCACCACACTACATACTGTTTTATTGCGTTCATATTTTTTTTTATATGAGAGCATTTTATTAGGCCAATCCAATAGAGCGATGATTTGATTTCAATGATGGAGGCCTTTGCCCAGCCGTATTAATAATTACTTTACTTACGTAGCTAATAATTACTTTAATACCTTTCATGGGTGCGTGAATACGGTGAAGGCGCGTCATTTCAGATTAGACGAGCTCTACCAAGGAAATCTATAGGTACTTGGTTAAACAGGTTATAAAATGATGGGAAATGAAATTAATACTGTTCTAAAAAAATCAAAATCTTTCAGAAATTTAAATGAACTTCTACGTACCATTTTGAAATATCCCCAAACTAGCAATCCATGTCTTAGCGGAAGACAGCAGCAGCATCTTGTGAACTCCGGGACTTCCGTGCGAGGGAGATGGAATGATGGTCTCCAATTCCACATGTTTGCCTTTTGGGTTAGTTGCTTAATTTTCACAACGTTTTATTTTTACGATACGATTTATTGCATGAAATTTTATGAAAAAGCCACAGAGGCTCGGGCCGTTCAAACAACAATGATGAGCAAATTGTGGCTTACCATAATATGCGACTGCAAAGTATCCGTTTCCCGTTTCGATATGAGTGACGATACGAGAATAATGTTCAATGGCAAGTTCATCAAAGCTTTAATGAACAACAACGAAATAAAGTACTTATATCACGCAGGACGTACATAAACCGATGACACGTTGGGGGTTTTTAAGGGGTCAGCTATCTATCTTTGTAGAGAGCGATGACTCACCATTAACAAAACAAGTGTATTTTTTATGAGGTCATACCAGACAATCACTGATGAGCCCGTAGGTACAATGGGTAGAAGTCATGTCTATAGCGCCGAAGTCTTCGGTTCAATTCCAACCCAGGGCAAACACTAATTTGGCGAACAGTTGCGTGCATTAAATGCTATTATGTGTTTTATGAATTCATCTCGATATATTTTAAGTATCCATTTCGAAATATTTTTATTTTATTTATTTATTCTTTATTGCACATTAAAAGAAAATAGGTACAATTGGCGGACTTAATGCCTAGAGCCATTCTCTACCAGTCAACTGTAAGGTTTAACAGAGAACGTACGAATTTTGGGCTGTGCAACGTATAGAAATTGATGCAAGAAAAGACACAACAAATTAGAAACTTAACTAATACTAAAAAACTTATTAATACTCAAATTAACTATACTTAAATAAAGCATATATATATCATTATATTAATACATATAGGTATGCATAAACAACGTGTTAATTAAAAAGCGAAAAACCTCTGACACCCCAACTTAATTTTATTATGAAATAATTATGTAAATTATTAAATTTATTTTTCGCGGATTATTTACGAAGATATTAGTTTTTTTTGTTTTCTTGTCTTTGTTGCAAAAATTAAAAAAAAGTCAATGGTAATAACGCGCGAGCTAGTGCGACGTTGCCGCTTCGCGTGCCGCTGCAATAATAGAGTTACGTAATGATTAAACACGACGGGATTAAAATATTTTTTCGGTTAAAATTTTACCCCTATTTTTTATTAGTGGAATCGATTCTACTCTCGATTCTGAACCAACTAATTTCAGGTTTTGCGCTTTTTCATTAACACGTTGTATATGATATATATAAATAAATACAAATATAAATAAATTTAAAACAAATATACACATATATAATAAAATATATTGCCTTAAAAAAGTTAAACATATATGTCTGAAACTGACCTTAATGAAATTGGTTGACTGAAAAATCAGCGGCTTACTTAAAATGCTTTCGCAACGACTATTTCAGAGCAAGTTTGGAGGTAGATTTCTGGATGTTGCCTGGAAGAGAGTTCCAGAGCAGAGAGAGTTTTAAGTATGTTTATCAGTCTCTGAAACCCATAGCACAACTCCGCCTAATTTGTGGTGAGCCAGAATATCTTGGTTCCTCGTGCTTCGGCAGTAATACACGCTTAAGCTAAGTCTTAAGCGTGTATCACCATCGGCCTCGTCATCACTTACCACCAGGCGAGACTGAGGTCAAACGCTAACACATTTTTTTAAAAATGCCAGACAGTAATAATTTGTTTTTAAAAGCCGACTTTAATCTTTGTAAACAATGTAAAGATAAATGTTGTAAGGGATAAAGACGAAATTTAAAGTTTTATTTACAATCCAATTAGTAAATTAGACCTAACAACGTAATGATAATACCCCATAATTTGCAATTAATCACGATGCCACACGCCTTTTAAGAGCGAATGGGAAATTTGGACGAGAATGGTCTGTATTTTGCCGTCTTCTTTTGGCGAATTTAAATATATTTCATACGTGCCGAAAACTTGTAAATGCAGATATGGTTCCGTATCTTAATGTGTGTGTTAAGGAAAAGGTGCTAACAATTAGGTTGGTGCCGGTGAAAACTGGTGAGAATCTTTAAAAATAAAATTATAAGTTGATAACGTCGTCTCGGCTAGTGCTCAATCGCTAGTGTCCTAGTGTAATAATACCTATATTTCTAGTTTGAATTTGGGTAGGGCTTTCAAAACTTCATGAATAACAAATAACGAGAATTTCTTTTAAAAATGATTTATTAACGAACAATAAGTTGTTAAGTACTTATAGCACTTTACGTGAACTATATGTCTACCATGAGTTTCCGTCACGTAAACGTTTTTGTGGTTCCATTTTAAATCACTAGGGGCGCTGTACCTATATCACATACAAAAACGATAGCGGCTGTCATTAGTATAAACTCATGGTAGATATATTTACAGGTTATAGACCGTGTAAAGTTTTTAACAATTTCATTGAAAAACTATTAAAACGCCTCCGTGGCCAAATGGTTACAAAGCTCGGTCTGAAATCCCGGGTTCAATTCCCAGGTCGGGCAAAGTGTGTTTTCAGTTTTTTCAGAACATAGCCCGGGTTTGTGATCCCCAACCCGCATTTGCCAATTCATTGCGGGGTCATTAAGCCAAAACCCATCTATTGTAGCGCTGACCTAATTTGAATGATGTAGGCCATTGCTCAGCAGTGGTACAGTATAATATGCTAATTACTTTTAATTGTTTTACGTCAGTTAAAATTCAAAACAATCTAAAAATCAAGTTGACCCAAAACAAGTTCGCGTTCTGCTGTATAAATACAGTAACCTTATCTTTAACAGAACGCAGTTAAAGTAAAGGGATGGTGGCGTATCAAATATTAAGTTGATTCGGGCGCACTAGTAAATCGATTAATAAATCGGTGCGAAATTCGTGGCGTGCTCGCTGCGTGCAAGCGATTTCGGCCGGGCTTATTTTCAAAAGGCTCTTAGATAATTTTTGGTCTTTTGTTATGGAGCTCCTTGCATCTTGGCAGCATTGTTGATGGCAGGCAGCGGCAGGTCGAGAGAACAGGACGCTTACGCCGCGTTATTCACAAATCTTAAGTTGGAGCCATTGTTTAACTTCCGGACCTCACTCCTCACAAGAAGAGTGACATAGCCCTGTATACCTGGAAAACAGTTACGATCTGTAGTGGAATATTGAATATGACAGGGTGACATGATATGACATCAACAGGGGACAATTTTTAGGGCCGCGGTAGGTGCCTGCTTAATCAATGACGACAATCAAGAAATCATGATAAAAAATACTTGTCACGGCCCTAAATGAAATACAATGGTCACAAAGGCATAATTTTAAGTGACTACACTAAATTGGAAACCACTTTTTTTTTAAAAAAGCAAAGAAATACTGAGTTTCTTGCCGTTTCTACTCAGTGGAATCAGACTTCCGTCCGACGCCGGAAGTCGCCGCTTTCCGGTGGTAGAGTCACATTAAAGGTGTATGTATTATATTTAGTTTATAGATAGATTGTAGATATTAATATTATGTATGTTTATACTATAACTAAATTTTAAATGTTAAATGACGATTCAAAATAACTGTAAATGGTCTACTTGAATACATTTTGATTTGAATGATAAAGAATGAAGGTACCTAATGATCGATTTAAAAGTAGTCTGAAGTAGTTTCCTGTGAAAAATACTTACAAAGCATGGGAATGATCGTAGACACAATTTTTATCGTTATGTAAAATATGAAACACACTGGATTGTAATAACAACCACTGAGGTTCCAGATTATAATGGAAACAAAACCCAGCGTGTAAAGACTTAAGAACACCAGGCTATAGTAGTAATACACCTGAAATAGTTGCTGATGTTTCTGAAACAAATAAATTATTGATATTTATAAATGTGTTTTTATTTGATTTTAGAAATCAGGGAATACCAAATACCAGTTTTCTTACCAAATGCCCAGCTATTATAAATTCCAAGTTAAATACAATGTCTATGATAACCATAGTTAGGATTATGGCTAGCGGCGCGGGCACCCTGTGCCCGTCTTGCTGCAGGTACTGCAACACTTGCGAACAGAATAAGAACGCGATGAACAAAAGTCCTGCCTGGAACACAGTTAAAATTGGTTCCTTAGTAACCTTGAAGCTATCATTTAATAAGGATAATAGACCATACAGTATAATTATTCAAAGTGTGCCCAAGAATGAAAATCATCACAACATTTTTTTAACTTTGTGCTAGCTGACGATTTTAAGCTCGCGATTTTATCATTTCATAAATTAATCGTGGCAAAGTTTTCTCAAAATATTAAAACGTGTTTTACACTAAGGGCCACCTAATACTAATCCATATATTCTTATTACTAACTTTCTGCCCGCGGCTTCGTCCACGTGAACTACATTTTTATGACATAGGGATTTTACAATTTGTTGTTCACAAAATCCCGTCTTAGTTAGCATCTACGTCCTAAAAAGACCTACCATGCAAAAAGAAGGGAGTAGAGCGAGTTGTAGTTTCTGAAATTTCACAATTTCGTTACCTTTCGCTTTCATTTAATTTATAATATTGCGTGCGTATTTTTTAATTTTAGGATATATCAGAATCTATTATTCCAATTAGTGTGTTGTAAAGGACAAAATTTATCATCGTAACATTTTGTTGATGATGAAATAACTTTTAATGATAAGGATCGATATGCTTCTGTAGTAATCATTCTCAAAATCTGCCTTTCAATTCACATTTTATTATTTCCATAATTTTTTAACACATACCTTATAGCTACTTATTTTTAAAAGATAGATGTATTGTGTCGCGGACTTTTCTATGGATCTACTAAAACCTATATTTTTTTAGTACATTGTATGCATGTATAATCAACACTGGGGCCAGCACACGCACGAAAAGATGGGTCTTCCCGTTTGGACAACTTCCCTTCTCGTAACCCTCAATAAATTCCTATGGAAAAGTGGCGTTTCGTAAACTTTTTAATATTTCATACATTTCGTGTCGTCTGGACAACCTTCCAGAATAGGGAACATTTAGTGTCGTTTGGCAAACATTCTGCTTGAGTAGTACAGTCGTGTAGAAATTTTCTAGCACATATTCATTAATATGGATTAGTTACATGTAAAACAACCAAAAACTTTAGTTCTTAAATAAACTTTTGCGATGAGGGTTTTTTGTCAGAACTGGACTTAATTAAAAAGGTAAACGATTGGCGTTTAGTTAAAAAGAAAGCACTGGCAAAGCTTGCACTTGCTTACAAAAAAAGACGTGTCGGTTAAATTCAAATAGATTTTTAATCAACATTTTAAGAGTAGGTTAATTAGTATTTTGTACAGTTACTTAATAGTAATAACATAATAATAAAAATTTGTCATATTCATTTTCAATCAATTCAAAAATCAAAATTTACTTTCTTTCAACAAAATAATAAAGTAAAATAAGAAAAAGTAGTAATTTTCAGTTTTGATAAACTCAAATATTAGAAATATCTTTCTTTAAACTAAATAATAAAAAATAGGAAACGCTATTATCCTGCATTCATAGATTTTTTGATCATTTTATAGTCAAGTCTTAGTGATATATCATATACGTAATTCTAGATTTTCTTATAAAGTAATCTTCTAAAGGTATCTTTTGATTCCTGTAGGCGTCATTTCCATTTCTATTGCTTATGCTGTGCCCAGAGTCATAAAACCTGGAAAATTATTTTTATTAATGGGTTATTTCATGTCCTTCAAAATATTATATTCACTATGTATCATATAATATATTTCATTTGAAAACAATGACGAAAGTTACTACATATAGTTACATACGTTTTTTGCTTTTCATCGTAATATTTTAACTCTTCTGTTATTGTTTGGAAAAATAATGGTAGTGAAGGTTTTCTTCCTAATTTCCTAGTGAATCTCGAATTCCAGGACTCCATTAAATTGGTTGTACGGTGTCTTTCTCCATAACAACACCAAACAGTTACCATTTGTTCAATCTCTAGCCATTGGGTACCATTGGTCCACAAAATAATCGTTAATATTTTTTCATCATCAAAACTGCAACCAATATGTAGGTGATAATTTGTGACAACTTAATTTTCAAATATGTATAAAAATGTTAATTCATACAATTCAAAGACTGCATTATAAACATTATATTTATCAAATGTTCAAACATTCAATAAATATTTTAAAAACACAATTAGGTAAGTTCCTTTGTGACTAGGCAACTTGATAAGAGTAAAAATGTCTGTCGGTTTTCCTTGACCTGAAAAAAGCCTTTGATACTGTCTCCATCCCCATCCTTGTACGCAAGCTTAAAGATATGAGAGTAAGGGGGACACCCCTTGCGCTTTTTGAGAGCTACCTTTCGGACAGGAAACAAAAAGTAAAACTATCTGATTGCGCTAGTGAAGCTGTGGGCGTGGCGTGTGGCGTGCCGCAGGGTAGCGTTTTGGGACCTACCCTCTTTCTCGTCTACATCAACGACCTATGTAGTATAAAAAATCCTAATGCTAGAGTCCTGTCGTACGCTGATGACACGGCCGTGGTATTTGCTGGTGACTCTTGGGAGGCGGTCAAGAATAGTGCTGAAGCTGGCCTTTCTCGGGTATCTATGAGGCTGAAACAAAACCTCCTCACTTTAAATACTTCGAACACAAGTTATATCTGTTTTAGTATCAACAGCAATTCAGAGCCTTAAACCGATTTTATTTGAAAAATTCATGAGTGTACAAACAATACTGATAAAAAAACGTGTAATTGTCCATTCATTGGAAGGGTATCACAAACAAAATACCTAGGGGTAATTGTAGACCATAGATTATCATGGTACCCACACTTAGATCAAGTCATCAATAGAACGAGGAAACTAATCTGGATATTTAAAACACTCAGACATGTTATGCCATGTAAATCGACAATCGCTTTGGCTCAATCCATACTGACCTACTGTATTCCTGCCTGGGGTGGCGCAGCTAAAACTCAATTCATTGAGTTAGAGAGGGCGCAGCGTACTCTTGTTAAAGTCATGTATTTTAAGAAGAGACGCTTCCCTACTGACACTCTATATAGCATCAGTGGTTTACTTTCGGTCAGGAAGTTATATGTAGTGTGTACAACCCTTAAAACTCACAAATCAATAACTTACGACCCAGGCCAACTAAATAAACGACGTAGAAATGTTATAGCTCAGTCCTACAATATTAAGACAACATTTGCCAGTAGACAATTCGTCTCACGTTCTACCTTCCTTTATAATAAAATATATAGAAATTTATGTATATATGACAAAACACATCACAGCTGTAAGGTACTTTTAGTAAAATGGATTCAAAATAAGACATACGATGAAATTGAACAACTACTAGAGCGCATTGCATAATTTTAAAGCTAATCATGCACTCTCTTATTATTTCATCACTAACGCACGCACGCACGCACCCACACACACATACACACACACACACACACATACATTATATTATTAAAATTAAAAAAAATATATTATCTAAATAAATTTTCCCATACTGCCTTGTTAAATCATGAATATATTGATGGAAGAGCGGACCCTCCAAACACAGGCATTTTTTGCTTAAATGGAGGATCCAATATTTTATTTTATTATTATTTATTATTTAACTGTGTAAGTGAAAATGTGATTTTTTCAATTGACTATAATTTTGAGGTTTTCATACAAAAATACAGACTGTTCGACTGATTTTGTATGATGACTTTTACTAACATATTATTACATCACTTAGTATGCCTTATCGTTTTTGTAAGTCTTTTGATAATCAACCTGTATAAATTACAAAAAATATGTTTTGCTGTCTGCGTGCCCTAAACAATTTTACGCTTCTACTAGATTTTATAGATAGGTAATATTTTTCAATAAATTTAAGATATAAAGAGGTGTCCCTAGGTAAAAATTTCACACCAAACATTTTACCTGTGACTCATAATGTGAAGCCAACCGTTGCTTGTCTTCTTCGGGCACATGAGCAAGAGCCAAACACAGTTTCACGTGATTTTTAGATTCTTTGTGTTCTAATAACCCTATGTAATAATAATATACTTCGTTTTTCTTAATAATGCTCGAGAAAAGTGTACAAAACATCCCTTCAGGCGTCCATCCTCAGGATGGATACACATCGCAACCACTATAAAGAATAATGTTACGGCGAAACTGGAGATGTAGACTTATTTTGGAAAATGTAAAACGTGCTATTTTAATAATATTTAAATAACTCTAACTTTCGACGTTGACTATACCATACAAAAGTCCTAATATAAAAAATGGTGTCCAAACGCCACGAAATATATGAAATTTAAAAAGTTTACGAACCGCCACTTTTGCCATAGGTATTTAGTGAGGGTTACGAAACGGGAAGTTGTCCAAACGGGAAAGACCCTACGATGGCGCTTTTTTCCGGATTACTTAATAAGTGTTAATTGATCTGGCTGTAAACTAATTATTTCAAAACAAATATATGCCTTTAGCAATCAGGGATAATGTAGCTTTTTAACAGTGAAATTATTTTTGAAATGGGTTCGGTAGTTTCGGAGATTACCTGTCCCAAACATAAAACTCACAATCTCACAAACGCTTACCTCTTTTTAATATCATTAGTATTAGTATAGATAAAGATATATCACCCATTCATATGAATAAAAAAAAATGTTTTTAAGACTTTGATTTTAGCTTTACTACATAAATTAACTTTCTTTGACTATTGAGTGAGTTGCAATCCAAGTAGAAATTTATAGCACCAATTAACAATAATCGAATTCAGTTAAGATTTCTGTATTTATAATTGGCTACGGGAAAAAAACAAACATTTCCTAAATCAAAAACAGGTGGAAAGTAATGCTTGTATGTCTTTTTTAATAAGGCTAATCTAAAACATGGAACCTAGTTACTACCAGGGTAATCTTTGGTTATCACTTTTGATACACAAACAATAAATGTTCTATTGTGTCTGGTTTTCTGGTAGTCCAAAGTGTTAAACAGGTTATAAAATAGTAGGAAACGTAAAATAATTAATAGGTACTGCTCTGAGAGAACCAAAATCATTCAGAAAAATTAGTAAATTTCTGCGTACCATTTTAAAATATCCCCAAACTAGCAATCCATGTCTTAGCGGGAGACAGCAGCAGCATCTTGTGAACTCTGGTACTTCCGTGCGAGGGAGATTGAAAGATGGTCTCCAATTCCGCATGTTTGCCTTTTGGGTTAGTTGCCTAATTTTCACAATGATTTATTTATATATTTAATTCAAAAACGGTCTGCAGTTTCCGCTCTGGCCGTTCAAACAACAATGATCAGAAAATTGTGGCTTACCTTAATTTGCGACTACAAAGTATACGTTTCCCGTTCGATGTGAGTGACGATACGAGAATAATGTACAATGGCAAGTTCATCAAAGCTTTAATGAAGTTCCGTAGTTTTATAACTAATGAAGTATTACACAGGAAGATCAAATAAATGATCTCATCGGGAATTTTGCAGGGCTTATCTCCGTGTTGAGAACGATATCTTACCATCACCAAGTGTTCTTGACGGCACGGTTGGCGTAGTGCGCTGTAGCTCGGTTTCTCGCCTCGATTTCCGTAGTGTCCCGGGTTCGATTCCCGGTCGGGTCAATTCAGGAAACGATCTTTTCTGAATTGACTCGGGTCTGGGTGTGCTGAGAGACGCCCCTGGCTTAGTTCCTTGTGTGGTACCTCGTAACACAGGTATTATTCCGATATTAATCCCTACTTCGAGACGCATATTTATTTATTTATTTTATTTATTTTTTATGAAATCATTACAGACAATCACTGACACTGGCTCGTCAGTCAGGTACCATGGGTATTCCTGGCTATAGCGCCGAAAGTCTTGGGTTCAATTCCAACCCAGGGCAAACATTCATATGTCGAACAACTGGGTGCATTACTTGCTGTCATGTCTTTAAACATGACAGCCGCAAACCTGTTTTAACCGCAACCTTTTTCAACTAAGAATGCAAATCTAAAAAATAGAAACTAATGTTTGGTTCTAACTATCAGCGGGCCTAAGATGCGCGCCTCACAAGAAGAGTAGACAAAACATCCTCCAATAAAATTTCGTCATTTCTCGATTTTGTCGACAAAAACGAGAAATGGCAAAATTTGATTGGTGTAATTTTTGTCTACTCTTCTCGTGAGGCGCACATCTTAGCCCCGCAGGCTGGACTTAAGCCCTCGAGCTGAACTGAGCTATCGCGGCGGTGGACTTTTTATTTTTTATTTTTAGAGTGAAAATAGGGACTTGTAAATTGCATAACTAATCACACAATGTTTTTAACGAACATTTACTTCATTTGACGACCGACTTGGTGTAATGGTTAAGAAGTTGGCTACTACACCAGAGGTCGCGGGTTCGATCCCCGCACAGTACAAATATTTGTGTGCATGAACATGTCTGTTTGTACTGGTCTGGGTGTCTCCTATGTATAATAAGTATGTATTTAAAAAAGAAAATGTATTTAAGTATGTTTATCCGTTATCTAGTATCCCATAACACAAGCTTTAATTAGCTTACTTTGGGGCTAGATGGCGCTGTGTGGAATAATGTCCAGGGATATTTATGTCCAGGGATATTTATGTCCAGGGATATTTATTTAAATAGAAAAATAAGGGGATTTTTTGATTTTACTGTCTTGTGCAGTTAATTAACTAATTCCCAAGTATAGGTACCCCTGATAATTCAGTTATTACTTGTTTGCCTCTGAATACCACATACAAGGAAAAATAAAATAAATTTTCGGTATTTTTTAACTTGTTTTATCAAAAGTTTTGTTCGTAGCTTGAAATTGAAACACAAAGGATTATAATGGTCGAAATTCTAGCATATTTTTACATTATTACACCGGTTGATTATTATAACCGTAAGGACAATGATGCGGCATATGTACTTCCTCGATGATGTTGACATTTAGCGAGAATCAAAACATCATAACATACCATCACGACTTTATTCCAAACGGGGTAGTCAGAGGCAAGTGTTGCCGTCATGGTGAACGGAACACTCAGAAGCCCACTTTTCACCAATGGTATTAGTACCCAACGTGGTGGGTGGTGAGGCTTCCGCCTGTAACCGGGTTGATTTGTTATTTTATCGATGTTTTCCATCACCGGAGAGTTAGTCGAAAATCGAAAATTCGAAATATGATAAAAGCTAAATGGCCCCCCTTCCACTAGCATTCTGGATGCAAATACCATATTATTAAATTATTTTACTACTGTAAAAGGTTAACCACAATGAGAATATTAGGAGTTTAGGAGCGCAGCGCCGCAAGGCCGCCGCCATTTTACCCACCAACAAAAAAAGGCCAACAATAATATTATAATAAAATTATTCCCATAGTGCACTCAATTAGCGTTGAATCTAATTGCACCTATGCATGTAAGAAAGCAAAGTTCTACAGAGATAACAACTTAATTGCGAATTCTTTTGTTTCTTAAGTATGAAAACTTTGATTTTTATAATGTATGTATACTTACTCGTAGTAAGTTAAAGTATAAGCAGAAAAAATAGCACTAATGCGAGAAAGATCCACTTTTAAAAGACACATTATTAAATAGTTTTACAGTAGAAATAAAATAATTTAAGTAGGTATTATATTTTGTTTAAGATCCTTCATTTCCTCTTGTGAGATGATTAGTGTCTGGTACGCTCATATCCAGAGAGCAGGCTGCTTCAGCCGCGTTGTTGATGAACCGGAAGTTGGAGCCATCGTTCAGCTTCTTGAGCTCGCTTCTCACTAGGAGGGTGATGTAGCCCTGTATAACTAGAACGAAAATGTTTCCACTTATTTCGATTTGAACTTACAAATTGAATAGTCGGAGCCTTAGCAAGCGCATTGGTACTCCTCACAGCCCAAAGACATAGGTGCACTGCTGAACCTAAAAGATCGATTGTATGCGATGCCCACCTCCTGTTTACACCCTGTTTATTGACCTTGAAGTTAACTGAGTTTGTCATATATTTAATATAAATCAACTGTACAGAAAGCATTTGCAACAACAACAACAGCTGAACTAACCATGTAGTTATGACTAATCCTCGTATCATACCAGATAATATTATAGGTCATATTATTCCGAACCAAAACCCTGTTTCGATTAACAAAAACAAAGGTCAATCGTAGGATAATTATTCACTACAAAATGCAATAGGCGCAATGTAAATACTAGGGCCCTAATCATTAGACACCATGGTTGCGCCACCAGTAGGTGATTCGGTTGCCGGCAACAAATTGTTTGTGCAGCCCAGCTGATACCAGGTGACATACAACTTTACATTATATTTTGTAAGTGGCGTGACCGGATGGTACCACCATGGTGTTCTAATGAAGAAGGGCCCTAAGTGATATAACTAAATAAAATACTTACAAAGTATAGGGACGAATGTTGATATAATTTCAATCGTTATCCACAGTACAAAATGGAATGAATAACGGTAAAAATCATAGAAGTTCCAGATGATGAAAGCGAGGAAACCAAATGTGTACAAGCTCAGAAAAGCTAAACTGTAGTAATAATAGACCTGAAAGAGTTGTTGATGTTTCTGAAACCAAAGAAAAATGATTATTTGACATTAATCCCTGAATCTCGTCACCTAAACTTTGCATCATTGTGGTGGTTCCATATTGTATATCCCCGATACTATCAATTCATCTCTATACCACTGAAACGTAACATTATTGATATTGTGGACGCATGCATGATATTCTGTCTCTATGCTTTGGACTCGTACCAACATGGTAGGTAAGGGGATTCTTTTTAATTTCGATTTTTTCACTCGGCTGATCAAACCTACTATAAATTGCTTTTGTTTGTGGACGGACATTGATACTTAACATAGTAAATAAATGTGATGGGCTCCCAATTTGTGTGCCTGATAAATACCGTTATTGCAATCTTGAAGGTTACTATGCATTTAATGGAAATACATCTTAGCAGTTGTGCAAAAGGGAGTTTGTTAATTAATAGGGTTGCTTTTTGGCCCTTATTCCCTTTTTCGTTTTAGAGAAATGAAGTTTTTGGCAACGGAAATCGGGACCTATCCTCTTAATAATTAAAGCGACGATTACAGCATACATACAGCTACGCTAATATACAGTGGTGGCCATATTATTAGGGACACCAGTCGATTTTAATAAGAAAAAGTAACTTTGAAGCCTTGATTCTCCGCCAAGGATTGACTGAGCTGTGATCAGATGATAGCCATCCGTAGAGTTAATAGAGGAGATCCAGATCACCATACAAACCTTTATATCTGATCAGCATTTTAACAGGTGTAAGGATATGTTTAAAAAAACGCGTAAATAGCATTAAAATGCATGGAAATCTTAAAACAGAAAATTCTGACCCTTGTATCTCTTAGAATAAAATGCTGATCAGGTCTGTTGACTGGCGATCTAGATTTCCTCCAGTCACTTCATGAATGGCTATCATCAGATCACAGCTCAGTCAATCCTTGGTGGAGAATCAAGACTTCAAAGTTACTTCTTTTGTGTGAAAATCGACTGTGTCCCTAATCATGTGGCGACCACTGTATGCAGTGGAAGCCAGCGAGCTTAAGTTTTGGGGGTGCTCTTGTTTGGTGCCCCGGCTTTCACTAGGCCTGGGGCCTTATTACAATCGCTTATACCCAGTCAATTTCCTATCGAGGGTAGCGCGCAATTACGTCAGTAAATATCCAGCCTAGAATATACGTTAGTACCAGGTAACCGCTGACTGGCTGGAAATAAAAAAACATATTACGAAATTGCTTGCTACGCTCAGTTTAGGAAATGCACTTGACAAGCTATAAGGGATTCAATAAGGCGCCAGGGAGGTAGAAGTGGCCCAGTAGAAACACGGGCACTAAGTTGTTTCTGAACCTTAATAGGTAATATCGCGTGGTCGCTAAAGTGCCGAAGGTTAGTCGGTAGGAGTCCAATATATTCCGCGAGCTATTAAAATTTACCCATACTCTTGAAAAAAGGTTTCTTCGGCTTAAAAAGGATATATTCCACTCACCAAGTGTCCAGCAACTATAAACTCCAAGTTGAACACGATGTCTATGAGTACCATTGCCAGAACAACAGCCAACATCACTGGGACGCTATAGCCATGCTCGATGAAACGGGAGAGTTCGGTGAACATCGCGTATGCCAGCACTAAAAGACCAACCTGGAAGATAAGGATATTACTGAACCCGGAAATATTTTAGGTACATTGGGGGATTTGCTACCCTGGCTGGGCGTTAGGGTCAGGAATTCAGTCTAAAATTCCCATCATGTACGGGATCGGGATCGATGGGACTTATGAGTTGCCGACTTAATTAAATAATTTAAGAGCGAGTGAAAATACTTACTTCGCTGAAAATTATGTCTGAATGGCAGGTTGTTTTTTTATTTATTGAGAATTATTAGTTATAAGCACTTCTCCAGCTACAATAACATTATTTTGACAGTTTTGTGTGTAGTAAATGAAATTCAATAAAACTTATTTTAAGGTGGAGTTTTATTTTTGGATAGCTGTATGTAATGATGACTGATAGAGAATGCTTTTAGAATTTAGTTCGTTCAACCGGTATATAATGATTTAGTAAATATCTGCAAATGATTGATCAGCGGGAAGTATAGTGGTTGATACAAGAGATGTTACCTCCCACTAAAGTATCATCACATAGATCAGACGTAATGTAGATCAGATACACATTAAATTAAGACTCTTTTATATTATTTTATAATTGTAGAGCAGTCCATGTGTTATACGATGGTACATTTCTGCCCAATAAACGTTATTCACTCGTCTTGATGAGACCCAGATTAAAATGTTCCGGAATAAGTGCAGTGCGGCAGGCAGCGAGTTTCATGACTTTGCTGTTTGCATAATAAAAAAATCATCGAAACCCTACGTACAGAACAAATGACTAAAATGACATACCATTTTGAAATATCCCCAAACCAGTAATCCTTGCCTCAATGGAAGACAGCAGCAACATCTCGTAAACTCCGGGAGCTCTGTTCGGGGGCGATGGAATGATGGTCTCCAATTCCCCAAGTTTTTCAGTAGGTCGGTCATCAGGATTTACACAATTATTTAACTGAACACATACATCAACAGAGCTTCTGGTCAGTCAATCAGCAAATGGTCTGTTAATCTGTAATTCATTGTGGCTTACCATTGATATGTACAAACTATGTGATGTATCAATTTCCCGCACTGATATTAGTTAGTGATAACAGTCAATGACAAGTGCATTGAGGATTGAATAGTGTTCCGTATCTGCACGTTTTAACATCAGCTTTTTAGGGCATATATACACGTGTCACAAGCACACCACATCACAACCACAGGGCTACGTATTGACATACCGAAAGTTCATAAGACCGACCGTTAAAATATCGATTTTCGGGGTACCGAAAGTTCCAAATCCCGATATCTGATATACCGAAGCTACCGGAAATAAAATTTCAAAATACCGAAGGTTTAGAATCCCGAGAGATATGGAATAATCGCAAGCAGCAGCAATGCAGTATGTATGGCTTATTTTTTTTGTTTTCGCTAGACAACACACCTCATGTAATGGTCTCGAAGTAGGGACGATATCCCTGTGTTACGAAGTACCATACAAGGAAATAAGCCAGGGGCGTCTCCCAGCACACCAAGATCCTAGTCAATTCAGAAAACGTTGTTTCCTGAATTAACCCGACTGGGAATCGAACCCGGGAGACGAGAGACGGAAATCGAGGTGAGAAACCGTGCCACAGCGCACTACGCCAATTGTGTCGGCATATGTAATGGCGCTGCTGGGCTCCGGCGGTTACACGCGTGCTAATCGTCACAAATGGCTTTCGCTCACCACCGCAGCTTCGTTCGTTGGCGCTCGCTCACAGCCACCTGCTCCTCAGCCCGCAGCCCACCTTGCCCCTAAGCGCCTACCCGGCTCTGAATTACTCTCTAGGGGTAGGCAGACCAGACTACCGGAGCCGGGGTCAATTGAGTCGATTTTCAATAGCATTCGATATTGCATTTGCTTTTTAACCTTAAACAGATAATTGTTATTTTGGGATTTTTAGCTTTGGTAATTTGGTATTATAGACTTCGGGATTTTAAACTTCGTTATTATAGATTTCAAACTTTCGGCTAAGTAGATTTTCGGGATTATGAACATTCGATCAAGTTAGTATTCTGCATTTTAGTATTCGGTCTTCCGTTCATGTATTATTAAATTCTGTCTTTTGTACTGCTGTATTATAATATGCACCGAAACCACATCGCGTGATTACCAGCGACGGTGGACGCCTGCAGCGGGATGGCGACGTTTTGTAGCTGCAGCAGCACTATCCGTTAGTTACTGCTTTTGAAGTTTTGAAGATGTATGGTCGTGGTGCGTGTAAATCAGAAGTCTCCATACTTTTTCTTCGCCCAGACCCATTTAAAATTTAGCTGGTTCCGGTGGACATTCCCTATTAGCTACATTTCTACCATATTCCCAAGACTAGACAAAAATTGTGACGTAAACACAGACCCCCGTCGAGTCTCCCGTGGACCCCTTGGGGTCCACCTGGACCACTTTGGGAACCAATGGTGTAGATTGATGCTTAGGATAGCCGATCTGTGCGCTATGTGCCCTGTCTTATTTCTCCCATAACTTAACAACAACTTGAGCTACGTTAGCGATGGCGTCTACGACGTTTATATCGACTAGTTTCTCATCGCTGATTCGATCTCGCATGTACCTACATACTGAGCTATTCAATCAAATGTAAATTATATGTTTTAAAGGGAACTCTGGAATCATTGAATCCTATTTCTAGATTACGAGTATATCTAAAAATAAATCATGTCCTTCACACAATCACGTATTACAATACAATAATTTGTCCACGATTAATTCATATTTATTTGCAAATGTTTTGACGGCCGGCTCTTATCAATCCACACTTATATATTAAACCGAATAGATTAAAATTTTACTGTAAATAAATGAAGCCATCATGTATTTACACTGTTAATATTTTAGCGATATGCTTCGTGAAATATGATTTATATGAGATTGTTTTTAACTACTTATGTAACCCATTTCTATAACCTAAGTTATTAGTTGCACCTTAGGACACTATCGGGAAAAAATACACAATATAAATTGTATTATTTAATGTTTTTCTTTTTCAGTACATATCAAAATATCACAAACATAGTTCAAAAATAAATAAGTAACAAAGTTTTCACACCTTTGAGTATTTACAAATAAAATAGGAAAGAATGCAGATTCTAAAGAAATACTAGGTACCATATATTAGGGGGAGTGTGATTTGCGATTTTGTGATTTAAGTGCTAGATACGTCCCCGTCGTCTCCCCTGGCTCTCCCAGTCCTGGTATCGGTAACGCAGTGCCAGGCTGGTGACCAAATTCTAGCACTTGGGGCAATCCTTGTGATTTTTGCGAATTAGTGTTCCCAGCTCTCTGGCCGTCGAGGTGTCTCCGGTTTCAGATTGAGCGGGGCCTAATAGGCTCTTCGTGAGGATATTTTCTTGGTGGATCTTTTCAACGACTTTTTGGCTTTTATACCGGATTCGTTGATTGCTTACATTTTGACTTTGGCTTTTCTTGACTTGTTTTGTCTTTTCGATTAGGCAATATGTCTATTTGGAGGGGTACTAACGAGGACAACCTTGGGTCGGAGGAGGTTTTCACCGATGCAAGAGGTGTCCTCCCAAAGCGCCGTGCGGCGACGGCTGTTTTCGATTACGGAGTCTGAAATGGACGACGCCTTACCAGAGACGTCTGAAACCGTGCCCACTCGGGCGGCGGCGTCTAAGAGGGGCAAAGTAAAGAACCCGGGGCATGCTTCAGGCTTGGTCCGAGCTAAGGAGACCCTCCGCCAGCGTAAGGAGGACGCGGCAGAGGAGGACTTTAACAGGAGCCTTTCGCTCCGCTGTTATAAGAAGCCACTAGCTCCAGTGGCGGAAGAGGGGGCTGAAAAAGTCCCGGAGATCCCTCAAGACCCTGAGGATCTAAATTTCGAGGAGATGCGGTCAGCTGCCACGAAGGGTGCTGCTCGCATATGCGAGCTGGCCGTGAAGTCGGGCCACTTAAAGGGCACGTTCCAGAAGGAGTTGAAGGACCATGCCCGACTTCTGAGCAGAATTGTCGAGGCTGCGGTGAGCCGCTCCGCCTCAGAGGAGTGTCGCCGACTTCGCGTCGAACGGGACAACCTTCGGCGTGAAGTGGATGACCTAAAACTGGAGGTCAAGGCCATCCGGCGAGATTACTCGACACGGAAGACGGTGACGGAGCAGGTGGCTGGGCCACCGGTCGACATGGAGGCCTTCAAGAAGGACCTCCTTGTCACGCTGGGAGATATGATCAGCGCCCGCATTGAGGGGGCGCTGACGCCCTCTGTACGCCCGCCTCTCGCGGCGGACAAGAAGAGGGCAGCGGCCGCAGCTTTGCTGCCAGCAAGTAAGGATGCTCCAGCCGCCGCTGTGGCAAAGCCTAAGGGGAAGGGCCCTAAATCTTCAGGCCCTTCATCCGTCCCTGCGACGGTCCCGGCAGTCGCCAGCACTTCTGCCTCGGCAAATCCGAGGCAGACCGTAGCTAGCGGAGAAAACCCCGCCGCCATTGAAAATGGGTGGCAGATTGCAAGTGGGGGCAAGAAGAGGAGGGGAAAGGGTAACAAATCCTCCCCAACGCCACCTGGCCCAAAAAAGGCGCAACCCGCTGCTGCCCCGAAAAGGGCACAGCCAGTTGCCGGCCCCAGAAGGGCGCAGCTCGCCACGCCCCCCGTGACGAATAATAAAAATGCGGTCAAGCTGACCCCCCCTCGCTCATCGGCTGTAGTGGTGACACTGCAGCCCGAAGCCATTGAGCGGGGGTTTACATATAAGACGGCCTTATTGAAGGCTAGAGAGGTGGTTTCGCTGCCGGACTTAGGTATCCCTGGAGTATCCGTCCGGCAGACGGCCACAGGAGCACGCATGCTCGAGCTTTCGGGGGCCAAAAGCGCCGAGGCCGCTGACCGTTTGGCGGCCAAGCTGACGGAGGCCCTCGCAGGAGTGGCCGCCGTGTCAAGGCCCACAAAATGCGCGGACCTCCGCATCACATGGTTCGACGACACCGTCACCCGCGAGGAGGTGGTGGCCGCAGTCGCGGCCAAGGGTGGTTGTGACCCGGCCCTGGTCAAGGCGGCTGAAATCCGTTTTGGGCCCCACGGGACCGGGTCAGTGGTGGTGAAGTGTCCGATTGCGGCGGCAAAGGCGCTCATCAACGGCGGACGCCTTTTGGTCGGGTGGAGCTCGGTTCAGGTCCGAACTCTCGACACACTCCCCATGCGTTGCTTCAAGTGCATGGGGATCGGGCACACGCGTCAGCTGTGCCCGTCCGACAAAGAGAGGGTGGATCTGTGTTTCCGGTGTGGACGGCCGGGGCACAGGGCCGCCGGATGTATGGCGCCAGCGCACTGCGTCGTGTGCGCCGAAGCGGGGCGGCCCTCGGGCCACACGATGGGCGGGAGGAGTTGCAACCCTCCCCCCACTAAAGCAAGGGCGGCACCAAGGACCCAGGCCACCGCTGATAGCGGGAGGCGCGTAGCGCCAGAGGAAGCAGTAATGGAGCAATGAATCAAGTCCTCCATTACAGCTTCCTACAGGGTAACCTCAATCACTGCGCCGCGGCCCAGGACCTGCTCATGCAGTCCATGGCGCAGTGGGAGATAGATGTGGCGGTGGCTGCAGAGCCCTATTTTATTTCCCCCCAGCCTAATTGGGCTGGGGATGTTTCTGGCTCTGTGGCCATAGTGGTCGGAGCAGGGTCTCGCTCACCACTAGAAGTGCGGGAAAGAGGGGCCGGTTATGTAGCCGCCACCTGGGGGGGCATAGCTGTCGTGGGAGTTTATGTCTCTTCCAACACTGGCCTTGCCAACTTAGAAAATTTCTTAAGGGTTCTTGGTTCGGTGATCCAGCGGTTGGCCCCTCTCCCAGTCTTGGTCATGGGCGACCTGAACGCATGGTCGACCCTCTGGGGGGAGCGTGTCGACGAACGTGAGGGGGTTAGCCGTTGAGTCATGGGCTGTCAGCTCCAGGATGTCCCCACTCAATCAGGGGACATCCCTCACGTGTGTGCGCAGGGTCGGGGGGTCCGTGGTGGACGTAACGTTTGCTACCCCTTCCCTCGCGCGGCGCGTCCGGGGCTGGCGGGTGCTGAGTGAGGTGGAGACGATCTCGGACCACAAGTATATTAGGTTCGAGGTCTCCACCTCCACGGGCCACGTTGTTTTTTTTTTGTTAAAATTTTTGTCTATTTCTTGATGTTCAGTGAATATTTCTTATTCATTTTATCCATCGAAATAGTATCGTCCAATTGCCCCTAAGAATTGAAGAGTTCCGTTACTTTGTCACCCATAATCATAACCTAACCAAACTCTCATCAAACTACCAATAAAAAAGAAGCATTTAAATCGGTTGGCGTGAAATGAGGTATTCGTCCATTTGTCAATGGTTTATCTAGATTTAAGACTTATATGGTTTTCTCATGGATGCCACTATCAGAACTAGACCAAATTAATGATTGAAAGTGGTACACATACAATGCTGTCGATTTACGGTTCCTACTATCAAGTTTAAAAGATTATAAATGTAAGTGTGAATTATTTTGTTATTTGAAGCTTATACACAATATGTAACAAAATATATCCATGAGGGTGTCATTGCTAGGTATATCGAGGTTAGGTTGTATTTATGTTAAAATTTTAGCTAAATATAGGGAAAAAAAATTATCCTACTAAAAAAATGTCACATCCGAAGCCACATGGGATATCGTATCGATACCCATCGTCGTGATCGTGAACGACAATACAAGTGATTGATTTGAAAGGAATTCCTACTCAACGCGGCAGCGGCCGGCGAAGCGCGCAAAAACATGCTAGTGTTCCTAATTTTATGCCTTAAAAATGCTGTCTTTCGACTATTGTGCTTCGGACCCTGTGCATTATAGATATTCTGGTTTTTGATTTTATGCATTTTAATACGTATGTACGCCAAACAAGTTTAGGCTACCTACACTATTTTATGCTTTGGGAAATATGCCACTCAATATGAAACTCGTGACGATTGAGAAATCTGTAATATGAAACACGATATTGTGACAATGAACATTACGCTTAGGATTGGTGAGCCTTTATGAGGACTTGTTAAAAATCGGTAGATAGTCGTTCAAAATACTGATTTCAGTAAACTAAGGCCAATTTCTGGATATCTTCTGAATTGAATCAACCACTTTCTGACACCCGACAGGCAAACCCATACGTGTATGGTAGGCCAATGACTTTGTATGATTCATTCGATGATTTCCCAACACTACGAATTGGCTATGGTTGTCAATACGCCATGTTTTTTTAGAAATGAGACATGTAAGAAAAACCAGAATAACTGTATTCTAATACTTTTATAGGTATTATACAATATTGGTTAAGCAATGATCTCTTCTTGTAAGCGATTTAACAATCTCAGTTTATAAATAAAGTACCCAGTTTACAAATACGTCACTCAGATCTAGACTAAAGAGTACCTATCTAGCGAAAACTGAACTTAAATATAGTCATTAACCCTGACATCATTAGAAATATCTGATTAGGATAGATACTAAAGAAATTCTATCTTGAGCTGCACTTTTGTCCGTATCAAGATCTTACATTAAAAGAATTAACACTATTTTCTCCGATGTCAATACGCACAAAAAAATACTACAGCATGGTAGACATTTTAAGCTATGTAATTTCTGGCCATTAGTTAAGCACGGTTTCTCGCCTTGGCTTGCGTGGTGTTCCGGGTTCGATTCCCGGTCGGGTCAATTCAGGAAACGATCTTCTCTAAATTGGCTCGGGTCTGGGTGTGCTGGGAGACGCTCCTGGGTTAATTCCTAGTCTGGTATATCGTAAAACAAGGATATATTTATTCTTACTTCGATACCATGACAGGCGGTGTGTAATGTCTGGCGCATGTTTACTTTATTTTTTCATTCATATTTACTCGCATCTTTCCTTATTATCCTTACTGGCTTTTTCTATCCATAAATTGTAAGATATTTTATTAACTAAGGCCCGATTTTTCAATTCTTAGTATTCCCTAGATAGCTATAACTGAAGTATAAAATTAACTGGCTGTTTATCAAGCGAATAGATATTTTCAATTTTTCAATCGTCTTTTATCCAAAGCATAGCTATCTATCGTTTGTCTATGTACTTTTATCGCTAACTTCACACTGATAATACACAAGCGAGATGCACTTACACAAACATTTCAATGTTAGAATGAAACAAGACAAAAGTTGATGTTTGACAAATGATACTGACGTATAAGAAAATCAACCTCAGCTTTTTTTGTTGTCTCAAGTTGTAGTAAAAAGCTTGTGATTATAACAACACTCTGAAACTCTATAACAGAATGAAAATAATCTCAAATGACACAACACATAACCTCAAAATGTCAACGAAAATGCATAGATAAATCTTTTCCAGCCCGTCAAAAAGCAGATAACTTTATTCCTCAGTTAGCGGCTTTATTCAACAGATAACATCTATCTGACCATTGAAAAACTAAAAATCTTGTTAACCTTCGAATAAACTTTATTCTACAGATAAATTTCATTATCTGAGGATTGAAAAATTCGGCCCTAAGAGTATCAAATACACTTTCTCATACTATAGAAAAACCGATCTGAAAGAGTCGATAAAAACTACGCTTTCAGAATATGACAAGTTTCTGAATGAAGAATTAAATCATTTCTCTGCTGTTCACTATGCAGCATACACGTATCACCTACTCGTATATGCGGCCAACAACTAGAGGCTAAAATACGAGTACACATTCAGCCGACGTGATTAGCTGTTGGCACCGCGACCGCAGACCAAGGCAGGAGACCGCGACCGGACTTGTCACTACGGCTTTGTATAGGCAGCAGCTCGTGTGCGCGATTGAGACAGAGACGCGAGACACTACTGACACTTTACTATTTAAACAGATCGGAGTCTAGCTACGCGCGCACAAAGATTTCGTTAGGGACCGTGCTAGCGTTATAGACTCCGTTCGCCTCCACCTTGATCTGCCCATTGATGAACTGGTGAAGCTGGTTCTCGTAAGATTGGGCACCGTCTTCTTCAAGCTTGTTCAGAAGACCAGACACCAGAAGAAGCAAGTACAGCTGTAATGCTAGAATAGAAAATATATATTTTTTAAGTGAGCGTTAAATAATACTTTAAATGTATAATTATACTTTTAACGATCTTTAAAACCGGGTTTTAGGTTGAATACTTTCACACTAAAATTGTAACATAGGGAAACATTTACTGTTAAGATCCTCACTGTCAAAATTCGATTTTGTGCGATATCTACAATACATATCTATTATTTACTGACTGAGCATCTTCCGTAATAATATCACAAAACAAGATTGCATTTTGAGCACTAAGAGTACGTCACAATGGTACTGACATACCTACAATTTTCTTGTAACGTAACCAAAGATTAGATTTTGGGCATAATAACTAGCAAGTCGAATAAGTTTTTTTAAATTTCAACTCCGACTATTAGGACGAAGATGGCATTTTTTTTAAGCGCCGACGACGACGACGCTCGGCGCTCGTTAATGAAATTCGGAAACAGATAGTAAACCAGAAATTTAGTAGCGCCGTAAACGCGAAGCTAATTATGGCGACACTTAAGAGGACACAGCACGTTCGAGAGAATTGAAAAATAGGTATTTGTAAAATCTATAACTGTCTTTTGCAAAACTTGAGCGCCCCGCAGAGTACGATAGAGACAGATGCAAATCGGACCGAAATTACCTATCAAAAGTACACAAAATCGACGTTTCGTAGTCCCCTAATCCCTTTTCAATAAATTTACCGATTTAAATACTTTTTTCAATAAAAATTAAAGAAGGACTGTGGCCGTGTTCCTATGTTTTCCTTTTTTTAAATAAACTAGGCAAATTAGTTTTCTGGATGTTTGAACACAGCGGAAAATCTGGCCATTTTTTTCGATTTTTAAAGGTAATATCTCTTTTAGTAATAAATTTACTAAAAAAATGAAAACAAAGGGACATGCCAATAATTATAGTGGCAATAGATTTTTTGGTAAAAAAAAATTCTCTACTAGCAAAGTCCAGGAAGGAAACAGGGGACTACGTTTGTATGGAAAAACGGCGCTTCTGTATCCTCTTAAGCGTTGTAGGTGATTGTAGAAACTTGCACTTCTGCGATCTCAATCGTCACTCAGCACAAAGCAGCCTTTCAAAAATGTTCATCTTCGTTTGTTGGGCATCAATCTAAGGACTGCCTAGCTTTGAATGGCGTTACAGAACATGAGTGATACTTACCCAGTCCTACGAATCCAAACATGAGTAGTTCCACCTCTAAGTAGAGCGGTCGCGTGGTCGCTACATCTAATATGCCCATCAGTAGGGAGGTGAGCGTCGTTGCAATAGAGAAATAGTAATATCCTCGGACGTATTTCTTTATTTTCTGAAATGAAAGAAACAAAAAAAAAGATTATGAAAAGTTTCGGTCTATTATTTTTAAATTAACTACGGCCACCATGGTAGATTTAACTAAACAATAATATCGTTCTCAAATAGACCTGGGGCCGTATAACCATCTCTTATAGCTAGTCAAGTTAATTTCCAAAACTGAGCGTAGCGAGCGATTTCCTAATATGATGAAAATATATTTTTATTTTATCAAATGTCTGGGCTTCACCTGCTAGTATTTACTTCTTTGTTGTTCAAGGAGTTTATATGCCATTATTACTTTTTATTGAACACCCCTTGTACCTGTCATGCATCCTCTAGGCCAGATATTTACTGACGAAATTTCTCGCTACCTTCAATTTAGGAAGTTAACTTGACTGGCTATAAAAGATGGTAATACGGCCCCAGGCACAAGCTCTTAAAAATCGAAAAAATGTAATCAAATTATTCACACAGATATTTAATGCATAACAGAAACTACTTAAAAAATATATATTTAAAATATTATGTACTCTCTAAACATAACAAAAATTATTGCAATTTTAATGATGTTCAAACACAGGGTTTTCGGCATTTATTTGGAGTTATTCTGAATTCACAATGCTTTTAACCATGAGACGAATCAAAGGCCAGACGGGTTCTCAAGAGTTGCGGAATCCCTCAATTTCTTCGATCATTTGTCATCAGCTTTATGATCATGAACTTACCTTATGTGCCCCGTACAGCAAGAGGGCATTGAATACTATTTCGAGGCAGTAGATTACGAGGCATAGTTCCGCTGGTAAACTGGCCATCGTTCCATGGTACACTATCTCAGTCGATCTATTCGAGTTCACGGCGAAACTGTACACGCCTATCATGAACCCACTGAATATCTGCCAACAAGCAAGCAAACGGCAATCAACAGCCTAGTTAAAAAAACAAAGTAAACAATTTGTTATTTGTGTGATTAAAATATTTCAATATGCCTTCAAACCGCTGAAATTTAACCCACAGAACTGGCCTAATTGTAATAAGTACTCTTATTATAAAACAATAGGTAATGTGATTCAGAGATAAATGAAAGAATTAAAAATTATTCTAACAAAGAGCAATGAATTTAGTAATAATATTTTTACATACAACATTTAAGTATGCAAACACTAGGACCCCTCTCCTTAGGGGCATACAGAAACAGCACCTTTTCAGGGTAGGCCAATCACAATACATATTTACTGTTTGTTATAACTATCCAACCCACAAATGCACACCACAAAAATACGTCAGACACTGACTTCAGTCCAATTTGGAGCCCACACAGAATAAAGTACCACACCATTTATCTAATCCAGACCGGCATTGTCTGCCTCAACATAATGCTCCTCTATAGATGCGAACGAAAACATCTTCGACACATTTATATGGACCTTAGCCGAATGGAGATACAACGACACATATTTTAAACCTTACTGCGATGAGATAAGATCCTAATTGTAATTGTTTTGTCGCAAATGATAACAAAAAGAGATGCGGATGGACATTCCCCGGAACGCTTGCCGCCCCGTCCGATAACGCCTGTAAATATTATTGTTTTGAGTGTTTAAAATAGTGAATTATTAATACTAGGAAGCGATAACTAGCGGTAAAGTATAAAAATCAATACGATAGTAAGTAATTGGTATTCCTGTATCTGAAAAAATACTTGTATTTGTTATTATGATTTGGGGGTCGAATTTTTCTACAAATTTAGGAACCCTCCATCCAGACCTAGTTTCGGGATAATTATCATTTTAATTGATTAAATGACGTCTGTTGAAAATAAAAATTTAGCACAGTCACTAAAGAATTCAAAGAGGAATATTTCTCTTATAAACATTATGTGTTTTTTTTCACATTTTACCTACTAATAATTCGTTTAAAAATTAGATTAAAGCCTGGTTTCGGATATATTCATGATCGAGTAAAGTACATCCTATCATGTAACAAATTAGCACAGGTTCTAGACAATATTCATAAGCGTATCATATATTTTTTGCAACACCATTAAAAAATAAACATTACCACTACCATTGAATCGAAAAAAAGGGTTTTCTGAGCAATCTGCAATAACGCCGCGCCATAACCGACTTTCTTACTACGGGGAGGTCGGGCAGTGCTGTATTAAACTCTTCGAATCTATGCCATTTTCACATATTTACAATAGCAAACCTTAGTTATATTTTTCGAACTAACTTTCAAACCCTAGCTAGTTAGTTCCATTCAATAGAAAAATTAAATTGATTATCCTGGATGTCAAAATGCTTTATGATGCGTTCTTCTTTGTAAAAGATGAGTCAATCGCAGACTGACACTATAAATTACGCATGCGGGGCGCGGCTGCCCGGACCGACAGTCCGCTTAGAACAAACCGCCATTTCGATCACGCACACAGACAAAGTGAGTTTACAGACGATACCGGGGAGAATCGGTCACGCATCGAGTCGCACTGTCGCGAGCACAGATTACAGAAAAGTCACTAGTGTTTTGTTTTTGTCGAACTTGGTGCAATTTTTCCCAAGGCGAGTGTAGGAAAAAGGCGCGAGTTGAGCAGTCCTTCTGTAAACACTTTATTTTGTGCCGACACTCAGATAAGTGGGCAGTGGCCAGTTACAGCAGAGTTCATTTAATGCTCTACAACCTAGGTTACCTGAAAGGATATATCAATTAGTTGCCATTTAGAGAACAATTTTAGGAGCATTGTGTTGTGTTGTTAAACAAATTCCGGGGTAGCGAAAACGTCGTTTTAGCATACGCCCCTAAGTTATCCGTTTTGACTAGAAAAACTCTGATGTTATGTCCCTGTGGGAAACCAGAAACCATCTTATGCATAGTTTCATGAGTGTCAAATGTCAGTGACAGCCCGTGTCGTCATTCATGTCATAACGGGACAGGGAATCCCTGCATAGTTTGTGCACAGAAATATAATTATTTTGTTGTTTTAATATTGTACTCAGTTGTTTTTATGATTTCACCTACCTAAATCACCTAGAAATAATGTTTTTGTTATTGATATGATATCTTTCCAGTTACCGAACGTACCTAGAAGTCATGATATCACCGCAAAATATTTTGATTCACGATGTATAACGCCTACTATGATTATAAATAAATAATAATGTGTATCAAGTTAGAAGTGACTATACCTACTGTAGAGTCTTTTTTGATGTTGTTTACGTTGCGACAGGGGTGTATTATAATTTTGCTATGGACTGTGGTGAGTAAACATTAAACAATAACATTTTACATTTAGTGATATATCTTGCTTTTTGCTGGTTTGCGGTTAGTAAACAAGTATCAAATAGTTATGTATCCCAGGTTTTATTCAGAAAACAATGTTTTCATACATTTATAAACGTCGTAGTTGTTGCTGTCTGCGAGTTCATATGTTATTATACATGGGTTATGGTCTCTCTGAATAATGTCCTGTAATATATATTGGTGTATCCCACTTTATCCCTGGACTAACTGTCCGTCAGCGGCTTCGCCCGCGTAGACTGTCTTTTCCGTCAAAATATAGCCTAAATTAAAAAAATATACATAACCTCTATGTCACTCCCTAAAAATGTAGCTCTAGATTGGTGAAAGAATCTTGAAATCGGTCCAGTAGTTTCGGATTCAATGCAAACAAACAAACCTTTCCTTTTTAGTATAGATTTACACAATCCATTTATTGGGACTAGTTTTTTCTTATTATGTCCCGCTTTATCAACTGACGACAAAATCACAAAAGGAACCCAAAAACACAGCCAGCATGTACATAGTTCTTGATCTGGTTTTGTGATTAGTCGCCATGGATATAGTGGAACAAACAATCCCTTATCCATCAATGGATGAACGCAGTGGATAAAGTATGTCTTTTAATATCATTTAAAATCTTTTTCTTGCAGCTCCGTTCCCTCTTCTGCTTGTTCTTCATCATAGTAGCCATCTTGGAGGTGCTGATCCAGCGTCAGTTCTCGTTCGGCCCGATCCTGGTGCACACCATCGACCCCATAGTTGACACGTTCGCGCTGCTGCTCTTCTTCTGCTACCTAGCCATGGTGCTGGTGGAAACGTTTCTGCTCTTAAGCACCTTTGCTTTGGCAAGAGGCTTGTGTAAGGTACGAAGATATTCTGAGTAAAATTTCTTAAAATAACATATTTGGGACCGCTGGCATCAATATCATCTGACCTCAAAGCAGAGCTTGTAATAAATAAATAGGTGCCAGACATCACACCATTTGACATGGTTTCGGAGCAAGGATAATATCCTTGTGTTTCGAGGTATGAATTGGCTCAGGTTTGGGCGTCCCTCAGCACACCCAAACCAGAGCCAATTTAGAAAAGATTGTTTCCTGAACTGACCCGACCGGGAAGCAAGTAAAGGCGAGAGACTGTGCTACAGCGCACTACGCCAATCGTGTCGTCGTGTAATATATCCATATTCAGTTGAAGAATGATAAATATGATAAAATAATTCTAAATCAATAGTAAAAATACATTCAGATAGATAATAACAACACCCAGACACAGAACAACACAAGTGTTCGTCAGATGAATGTTTGATCTGTGTAGCGATCAAACCATAGGCAAAACCTTTACTTGTAACAGTGCATTCACATGATTGGACTCATGTCGAACGAAGCTGGCACATATGCGGGCTGCCAACATCCAACCGTTCTAGAAATGTAGGTACTTAATACTTAAAGATGACGTTTTTATTAAGTGGAATTTGTTAGACTGTTGCACCGCCTATTCCGAGAAATAAAACTCACACAAAACTTTGGTACGATTTCATCAATCAAATATGACGTTCCATATTTTAACCACATACTTTAGAAATGAAATAAAAGGTGCTCCCTCACCTAGAGCATTTTCCTGTAATGCAACGTTACAAATTCTAGCCTTATATTAGTGAGGGAGGGGAACCGCGCATTACAGTGCGCAACTTGTGGTTACAATGTGTAATATTTGATATAATTAACTTCCCTGAAGTAATGTGAGGCAGTTTTGTAATGTAATGCTCAAAAAAGAATCTTAAATATACATTACAGGCAAATGTTCGTCGTGTCAGGGAGACACTTTGTAATGTAATGATCCAGATGAGGGACCACCTAAAATATTTTTATGCAAAATCTGGTCGTTTTTTAAATACAGACCTGAGCAATTGACCTTCGCAGTGTCACAGTGTAATAGGAATTCACTCGGCAAGTGATGGAGCTATGCTTGTTGTTTTGCTCGTAAAGAGTTAAATTGCAACGACGCTATCCGACAGAAAACCAAACAAGAACGTCGAGAGAGTTCTTAGAATTAACAAGCTTAAGTGGCAGTGAGCTGGCCGGATATTCCGTAGAACCAATAATCATCACGGTAAGCGTGTTCTAGAGTGGAGATCCTGTCTCGAAAAATATTGGTGGACACTCTCCAGCCAGGTGGAGTAATGCCTAAACTTGCGAAAGCCTGCTGATAGGAACTGGATGGGTCAAACTGAGGATAGAAGGCAATGGTGCACATTGGGATGATTCTCTGTCCAGCAGGCAGCAGGGGATTACCATAAGCTGATGGATGATATTATTCAAATCTGGTTAATTTAATAAATGAATAGGTACATTTAACAATACACGTTATCTTGCATGTGCATGGAGATAAACGTGCTTACCGCGGAACGGATAATGTTCGCTTGGTTTTGCAAGAGCTCTATCAGAATGCTATCTCTACAATTTCGGGTTTGGACCTAATTTTAAAAACGTGGTTATTTATTATTACTATTTATTAACTTAGTTCCACAAAACTGTGTACCTACTCAGTTTGACTGTGGAAAAATTCTCCTAAATTATAAAAGAATAAACATAACAAAAGGCATTTCTGCAGGCCTTCAAGGTGAGGATGGCCAGCCCAGTGATTCGTTTGAATGACTGGGCTTGTCAACCTCATATCTGGACCTCACGACCGCTTTCCATAAGGTGGAGTGAGGTCATCTTGACGGGCAATATAAAAAAAAGAACATGCACAGGTACCCAGGGAGGTAACTACGTTCTTTCACTTAAGTATATTTTTTGTATTAAACGGTCGATAACTTTGTTCTGAATCGGGGGGCTGGCAAGTTATGAATATGTTGTTCTGCAAATTGTCGGTTCAGGCCTGTAATTGAGAAAATTGTTAACAACATTGTTATAAAACAATGCCATTGTGTACTTCTTGTGTATTTGCGTGCATAGGTTTTTGTGTATATAACTCAATACATTACATGTTTTCGGCAATTGTATTTTTTTTATATTGCCTGTCAAGATTACCTCTCTCCACATGATTGAGAACTCCTTGAAATACGACGGCACTCTAAATCGATGCAATGTTATAATATTTATGACTTAGAGTCACAGTATTAATTGGTTAAATACTCGAATACTGCTAATATTATTTGATTAAATACTTGAAAATGCATTTTCTAAACTAAGGGCCAAGGCGAATGTAGATGCACAAATTATTGAGCCCAAAACTACAATGCAAATACTTGCAGGAAGCTTTTACTTATAATATATCTACTTAAACAAATACGGCTTTTATCCCAAACGGGGTAGTCAGAGGCCAGTTGACTGTTGCCGTCATGGCGGTTGGAACACTCAGAAGCCGAAGCACCTTTGTTTTTCTGTGTCTCGGTGCTAGTCTAGTGTGTATTGAGGAATATTTCTATACGTAAGTATTGTATACGTAATACTCGTACCTACGTAGTAGCACTAATTAGTCTCTGATATTCATAAGGTGGTCCCTCATTTGGAGCATTTGCTTCAAATGTAACGTTTCTAATTCGATTTAGAGCATTACATTACAGTAACTGCCTCACTGACATAACGAACATTTGCCTGTACTGTACATTTCATATTTGATTTTGAGCATTTTACAATACTGCCTCCCTGACATGACGGAAATTTGCCTGTAACGTACATTTCAGATTCGATTTTGAGCATCACATTACAATACTGCCTCCCTGAAGTTGTATCAAAATATGACGCATGTAATTCAAATTCAAATTCAAAACGTTTATTGCATGTCACATTACAATTTATATGTTGTTGCAAAATAGAGGTATACATGTATCATCAAGTCTGCGCACTGTACTCACCTTCACTGGTGTAACGCTCGACTCTGTAACGTTACATTACAGGCGAATGCTCCAAGTGAGGGAAGCACCTTTACAATATAAGCTCTGCTTAGTTTTGGCATATTTTTACTACGGTTTTGGTCAGGTGACTTGAGAGTAGGTAAGTTGTCCCAGATACCTACTTATTTATTTTTCAAATTGGTGGTAGTTAGGCATGGACCTCAGCATGTGTCGATTACTAGCTATTCCTTTCACAGGACACCTCGAAACAATTCGCGAACTACCTGGTGATACGTTTTGTCACGTGGATAGCAGAAGTAATATTTTTAGTGTTGCTGAGCGTGATCCATAAGCGGCTCATCGGATGGTATTTAGGATTCCTATTTTTTGTAGGTAAGATTTATTTGTTTATACAAAAATGACATTCTACTTTTGAGTAGTGTAATTTTTATACAAGCACAACCTTCGCCGCAGTATACTAGAATATGTAGAGAGTGTTTAAAATTAAATGGAGAAAACGGCAATCCGTAAAACAAGGGCCTTAACATAATATTTCATTGGATCAGTCTTGAAAGAATATCAAACATGAATGATAATGTTCAAAAAAACGTTAATCTGATGCTAATCAGACGAAGCCAGATTCAAAAGCCAGTAAGACCAGGGGCCCGATTCTGCTATTTAAAAGCCAATGGAATCGTAGTTGAATGGCATGATTTTGACAGTTTTAGTATGGACCAAACGTCAAAATCTGGCGATTCAATTACGATTCCATTGGCTTTTAGATAGCAGAATCGAGCTCCAGCTGCCCAAACCGAGTAGGTACTCAGTCTGATCAACGCATCTATACCTACTAATATTATTAAGAGGAAAGATTTGGTTGTTTTCGTGTTTGTATTGAATGGGCTCTGAAACTACTGGACCAGCTAGGGACATAGGCTATAATTATATTTTTAAGGCTATATTTTAACGGGATAAATAGTCTACGCGGGCGAAGCCACTGACAGACAGCTAGTAGGGAAATACATAGGTAGGTAGGACTAGGTCCTAAGATTTTTTCATATTTTCAGTTCTAGAGTTTTACGGATTTATAGTGGTATACAGTTACTACTGCGCCCTATTGGAGGCGGAGGAAGCATCCCAGCCTTGCAAAGAGGAAGGGGAGGAGTGTAGGTAACTGGCCTACTGGTGGCTGTTCTGTTCATGGGTCACGACGTCGTGGTGAGGAAATCCAAAAATATTAAGTAAGCTTTTATAAGCATTTATGACACGACAGTTTACAAATAACCTTTATAATACAAAATAATAATGAATAATCGTTAAATTTCTAATGGTACTAATGTAGTTACCAGAATTGAGATGAGAAGATGCTCAGGGTGATGAGTGGAAGCGCTTAGCGAACTTACTACGACAAATTAAAGAATTAACTAAAGTGTAAGGAGAGCAAGATCGTAGCAAGTGGAAGTATACACTGACTGACACTGTAAGGAAAACAGCGTCATGGTATGTACTTAGGACGTGCCAATGTAAACTTTTATATGACTGCTATTTATCTATTTATGACAAGCCTAAAGTATCCCAATGCAGGGCAAAGGACTCCCTACCTTTTCTCCGTTGCTAACGATTGAGAGCCAATAATGATGAGTAACGATTTATAAAGATACTTAGTCAAAAAACTAAAAGTGCATTGGTCATTTTTTATCTAGCTTGGCCTTTTAGTAAATTCGATAAGCAGATAGCGTAGATAAGGCGACGCAATCGGCTGATAGTGTCCTCCGCCCATAGACATCCAGCACTTCGCAGCGAACACCAAACATTAATGTATTAAGTAAAAGTCATTTCTAAATAGTGATCCAGGCATTTACGAAGTGTTAAATATATTAGTTAACTTATCTGTTTCAAAATGGTGGTGACTTTGCCTCGGTTGAATAAATGTTGTTTTTGTGTTTCATTGAGGACCGGCTCTTTGATAATCGGATATCTGTCAATCGTGAGTAATCTCATAGTTTTTATTTGGTTTGTTTCGGGAAAGCGCTTATCTGTTCAGAAAATGAATAATTTACTTTAGGCCTAATAAATGCCAAGGAAACTCGCTTAATTCTGATACCAAGTGTTCCTGTTTTATTTAAATTTTTACCTATAGATAATGTAATGCTAAATAACTAAAAATAACTACTAAATGACACCAAGTTATTCTTCTTTGTACATTCGTTGTCATGTTTCTCTCGTATGTTCGTTCTGTACACATGTAAATTTTGCGTACCTATATAAATTATTATAGAATTTCCCCTTTAAAACCAAGAAAGTTTTAAATAAATTTGGTATTGTCTATGATGAAAATGTTAATTTTTTTGTAGGTATGTTATAATAACGAAAATACTTTGTATTTTTTTTAATAAAGAACGTTGAAGGAACAAAAATCAATATTTTGAGCAAAATATTAAGGTAGGTTTACACAGATAATATTTTGGACATGAAAATAAAATTGCTAGGCTGACAGCTTTTTCGGTATGTGTATGATTGCAAATGCCCTTAATTAAAAACGTATCTATCAATCGAAAATCACAAGCTTAAAATTTATCGTAAAGCTCCGTTCCTGAATGTAAGCGTACTCGTATTTAAGAAAAAGCTTCACGCCAGTCGCGATGAGCTTAGAGCTAGATCGCCTTCGGCTACACGACATACCAACTGGGCGGGACGGCGGGTGTTATCATAACTGACCTTTTTTTTCCGGGTGTGAAATGCGTTACGCACTATCCCACTGCATGGGTCGGGCAGTGGAGGAGTGTGGGACTCTCCGCCGGTGCAGCCGGCGGCATACCCACTAAAAATACCCGGGCGACATGAAGCCTAACGGATTACCACGTCGCCCCAGCGGTCGGCCCAGCCTATGCGCCGGGCCTCCTCACGCTACGGGGGGCATCCCGGTATACTGGGACACCCCAAGACGGGAGCACCTTGGAATAGGGTGTAAGCCCCGTTCTCTGCGGTTAGGGGATGAGAATACTACCGAGGTATCCCTGCCTGTCGTAAGAGGCGACTAAAAGGGCCCTTGGGGTCGCGAAGCGCACGCGGGGGGGCCTGCGTGTGTTTCGGTTTGCGATCCCGAGGATGACGGTAACGCGTGTCTTTGGACACAGTGGTCTGTGTTATCGTGCACTGGAGTTGAGCTTGCTCCTCCCGAGGCTGGCTGCCAGGCGGCCTTGCGCGCCGAAGGGTCCTGCGAGGAGTCTCTCCCTCGTTGGGGATCCCGGGTCCCTTCCATTCTGCGCCGAAGATGACCACCGTCAGGTTTTAGTGGGTAGGGGTCTCTGTTTCCCAGGAGTTCCGAGTCCCACATATCCCAGGTGTCCCGAACCCAGGGCCTTGGGAATGCCTAAATGCATTTCCTGACGCAAAAAAAAAAAAAGGGTGTAAGCCCCAGTGCTACTTTTAGGGAGCAGGGAGCCCTCGGGCCCTCTCCGCGGTCTCCTTCTGCGTCATCACCTCCTCGTAGAAGGAGACCATCACCATCCAGGCCTCCTCACTCCCCAACATGGCCCGAACTACGTCCGGGATAGGTCTCCTCAAATGACGGCAACAAGAGTACCGCGCCGCTCGGCCCATGCTGTGCACACCTGTAGTGTGTGCAGAGCTGTGTCCTCATCAGCGCCGCACTCGTGGCTCCGCGGGGTGGGCTTCCGCCGGGCGATCTTGTGCTCGGAAAGCCTCTGCACCAGCCGGTACGTCAGAGGCCACTTCTCCTGACGTAGCCACTGGTTGAGGACCGGCCTGATGGCGTCTATGGTGTGCCTGCCATAGACGGCTTCATTCAGGTCCTCAGCCCACCGCCGTAAAAAAGCTGTGTACTCTCCTGCGAACGCCCTCTATTTCGTCGAAATAGGGGCGCCCACCTTGTGCTCTCGCTGCTGCCCTGTGCTGGTAGACAGCAGCGGGAACCTCCGCCTCCATCTCCCATGGGGGCATGCCCGCAAGAACGCAGGCAGCCACCGCCGAGATAGTACGATAACCTCGTATGGGTCTTACCGCCATCACCTTTTGTGGAGCTCCCAAGAGGGCGATGTTATGCTCGGTAAGAGCCTGTGCCTAAATTTGCGCTCCATAGAGCACCATGCTCCGGACTATTCCGGGGGCGAGGCGGGTGAAATGGGCCTCAAACCACCACCGTCTGTCCAATGTGAGGCTCATATACTTCATCTAAACCTCCACCCTCACTGTCTTGCCGCTTAGGCGGACTGAGGCACCAGGGGGCGGCCTCTACCGAGGCTCATGGAAGAGCAGGGCCTCGGTCTTATTTATTGCCACTTTGAGCCCCAGTGCCTTAATTCGTCCAATGACGAGGCTGGCACCCACATCAGCCAGTCTTTAAATTTCGCGGAAGTCCTTCCCTGTGGCTACGACCAGGATATCGTCTGCGTAGCAGATGACGCGCATCCTAGGAAGGAGCGCGCCGCGGAGAACCCAGTCGTAGCCCAGGTTCACAGCAGGGGCCCTAAAACGGACCCCTGGGGAACACCGCACCTCATTGGGTGGCGGACTAAAATGCCGTCACCCCTCTGGAAAAGGACCTCTCGCCCACGAAGGTAGTCCTCCAACAGCCTGCCGAGATACGGGGGCATTCCAAAAAAAATGGAGCACCTCTCGTATCACGCCGAACGGCAGGCTGTTGAAGGGCGTTGGCGATGTCTAAAGGCTCACCGCCAACGACCGCTCCTCCTTCAGGAGCGATAGGGCATCTACTGTGGAGTGCCCTGCCCTAAACCCAAACTGCATCATAACTGACCTAGCCTAAGTGCGAACGTATTTGTATTTCCCGCTAGCATTGGCTACCCCAACCACTGGCGATCGCATGAACTAGCTAGGGCTATGTGCCTTTTCTTTGGGGTCAGGAAATGCATTTAGGTATCCCTAAGGCCCTGGGTTCGGGACACCTGGGATATGTGGGACTCGCAACTCCTGAGAAAACAGAGACCCTTACCCACTGAAACCTGACGGTGGTCATCTTTGGCGCAGAATGGAAGGGACCAGGGATCCCCAACAAGGGAGAGACTCCTCGCAGGACGCATCGGCGCGCAAGGCCGCCTGGCAGCCAGCCTCGGGAGGAGCAAGCTCAACTCCAGTGCACAGAACACTGTGTCCCACCAAGACACGCGTTACCGTCATCCTCGCGACCGCAAACCGAAACACATGCAGGCCCCTCCGTGTGTGCTTAGCAACCCCAAGGGCCCTTTTAGTCGCCTCTTACGAGAGGCAGGGATACCTCGGTAGTGTTCTCTTCCCTTAACCGCAGGGAACAGGGTTAGGTACCTAGCGTAGGTAATAAATATGCAGTCGCTAGAGCCGATATTGGCTAGGAGATGATGATGATAGAACTATGCAGATAATAATTTTTACGAGTGGGTAGTAACCGTAGTAACACCCCTATAATTTTATTGTCTTGTCACCGATTTTAACTATTATCCTCTGTTTTCCAGTTGGTGTCTCTTTTCTTCATAAGCATTTTAACCTACTCCATATTCGTAGTAGCTACATTTGTGAAAGAAAATAAACTTCACCCCAACCCTGAGCATCCACCAGAGGATGTGGCGAAGATGGCGCTGGGAATCTATGTGTCTCAAGCGTGCTATCTCCTGATCTATACGTTCCTCATAGTGATTAGCGTCATGATGATCGTTGGAGCGCATGTCGTAAGTTTACCTTTAATAGAGTGTTTAACATATCAGTTGCTTCCCTCCTGGCAACCTTACCCCGAGTTTTCCATTTGCACAATTATCTGAGCGACCGCTGAATGAATCACATAACTCTATAGTCGGTAGTTTCCAACCTACTTTTAATATAGAGTCACTCATATGCATAGCCGTCCGAATATAATAGTTAAAGCTCCGGTTCATTGACGAGGTTTACTCCGGTGCAATGTTTATTAAGTTTCGTAAAACTTCCAAAAGCTAAACTTCAAATAAAACGAGTGTAATTAGTCACAGGTTCCTCCTATTGTCACTCTTTATTATAATATGATGCTCTGAATACCAAAAGTTCAAGATAAAGTTGGAACTGTGATTTATTTTTGAAATCCCGACTGCTTTACGATACTTTGTAGCCAAACTAGAGAAGATCTCCTGTGGCCTAATACGGTTTTTATTATTATTTCTGTTCCCTTTCAGAACAAACCTCATTTGCTGAGATATTACGTGATTAGCGGATTTTTCCTGTTGGGAATGGCGGTTGCTCTGCTTGTCTTGACTTTCGTATTTGTCGGATTCTATGCAACATTACCTCTATTGAAGTGGTGCGGTAAGTACTTTAAGAAGCGTGTACTAAATTTATTTGTATTTTAAAACTAGATACTATTGGTATTGGATTACATAATTGTAGATTGATCCTGACGATTTTCTAGTGTATGATCGACAGAACGTAACATTTGCCTGTTGTTTAGTGACAGGAAAACTTTAGTGTTGATTGACTTGTCAAAAAGGGGGAATAAAAAAACGGAAACCCACAATGCATGGTAAATAATCTTACCTTATTGTGATAATTTTTCCAACTTAATTTGACTACTTTTTTTCAACCTACCTATGTATTAAGTTCGATACTTTATTTATGCTATATGCCGTTTATTAATTGAAAAATAGATAATCGCATAGCCTTTTGCTGCTTCACTCTCCTCTTCATACGTCTTCCCATATGTCGAATTCTTTCACATTAGCTGCCATTAGGCTATGGAACTCGCTGCCTAATAAAATTAAATTGTCAACCAGTAGGTTTTCCTTCAAAAGAGCAATCCACAACTTCTTAGATAAACCTTAACTCATTTAACCAAACCTCTCTCCTTTCAAGACAATATTTTAAGATTTAGGTACGATATTTAGTGTATGTATCTTTAAATATATGTATTATGATTAAGTATGTGTAACATGTATAATTTTGGTTTAGTTAGGTATGTTTTTTGTACTAATAGTATATTTTGTTTCCGGTTTTATGAGACACCGCCAACACGATTTCTGCTTCGCCCAGTGGTTGACTGGTAGAGAATCCCATTAGGCATTAAGTCCGCCAATTGTACTTTTTCTTTGTGCAATGAAGAATAAATAAATAAATAATCTTCTATGAGTTCCCGGACTGATTGAGATTTGTTTTCCAGTAACTCACTTCATCTGCCTCCTGGTGGTCCGGAGCACCCAGCTCGAGATGGAAGAGCTGAGCAAGCCGCGGGTGTACGAAATGCAGAGCCTCTACAGTCCACCAGCACCATTAAATATTTAAAAAATAAAAAGACTGATACCCATAAGTACTTGCTTACTTCATTATTCATGCAGGTAGAGTGGTACTCGTATGTTGTGAAAATGATTTTCATTTTAATTTGAAACAAGTGACTGAAATGTAATATCTAATGATGCGATATATTTTGAGAATCGGTTCAGTAAGCCCTTTCAGAACAAAAAAAATCCCATACAAAACCAGATGACGTCATAACTCCTGTCCTTTTTTCCTTTTTTTGTACTACGGGTCAAACTGATTCGTATGGCCTGAAGATCAATCGTTCCGATTTTCGTGCTTTTAACACCATTTGCAGCTTTTTACTAAATTTCGGAGTGTACCGCAACGCAAGTAAAACAGACAAAAACTGAAAAGGGGTTCTCTAAGTTTTGGTATCGGTTTCTGCCAAGTTTCGACCTTAAAAGGACACAATCTATGAGTTTTAATTTATAATTATAGGAAACCGTAAACTTTTTTACTCGTCTAAAAAGGCATCAGTTACGGTTTCAGATTTGGTTGGAACTAGGACAGAAGCCGAAGCTAAGGTTTGATTGCGATCTCGTTTTCGGCTACATAGAAAATGGACGTTTTGATTTACATAACACTAGATCTTAAATATCCTAAAATGCACTAGCGGACCTCAAGGGCTCAAAGCTCAAGGGCCAAGGTGGAAGTCATTATTTGGTGTTATGGACAGGGTGTTTATAATATTGTACGCCTGCAGGATATTTGCCCCACCCCAAATGTAAAAGATTATTCTGGAATACCTAATTGACCTAGATTTACCGCTTATTACATTCAATGCAGGTTACCCGCCTGGCGGGTTTCTAAAGATTTTCGTCAGATGCCTGCTATACCCACCTGGCAGGTCTTTTTTGTTTGTTTTTTATATTGCCCGTCAAGATGACCTCTCTCCACCTGACGGAAAGCGGACGTGAGGTCCAGATATGAGGTTGACAAGCCCAGTCATCCAAACGAATCATTGGGCTGGCCATCCTCACCTTGGAGGCCTGCAGAAATGCCTTTTCAGGCCCCGCTTGAAGAACCCGGGACTATAAGAGGAAGGAAACACGTGTGCTAGAAGAGCGTTCCACGTCTGGATGGTACGACAGAGAAACGAGTCACCGAACCTTTTAGTTCGGGCCAACAAATGCTGAATTGTGCGTGGATGCCGCCGTAGTCCAGCACGCGTGGTACGGGAGTGGAAAGGTGAGGGTGGAATAAGCTGGAATAACTCGTCAGAGCATTCCCCATTGTAGAAACGATAAAGAACACTTAGCCTGGCAATGTCTCTACGCAATCGGAGAAACTCAAGGGTCAAAATTGCCTCTGGGTTTCCAATAATACGGATAGCACGCCGCTGCAACCTGTCAAGAGCTTCGAGTAGATACTGGGCGGAACCGTCCCAGCGATGAGAGCAGTATTCCACCCACGAGCGAACTTGTGTCTTATACAAAAGACAGAGCTGCCCAGGCGTGAAAAATCGTCTCACTCTTTCAGGATTCCGAGTTTACGGGATGCAGTTCTAATGACTCTCTCAATGTAGTCCCGCTGGTTTAGGTTGCTACGAACATCCATGCCAAGGATGTTTAGGCTATCCTTAATCGGTAGCGGGGTGCCCTGAAGAGTGGGATTACGTTGGGAGGTCTTACGTTTATTTGCAACCTTCACGTACATATAATAAAATACAGTTATAAATAGGTAAAATTCAATCAATATATTAAGTACATACATGAGTGCTGCAGTCAACTAAAGGTCAAGGCTCAGTGATGCATCGCTGCAAGAGCGCATGCACTGATTGTTAGCCATCACCCTGGAAGGTGCAGAAACATCGATAAAGAAATACCTACATTTCACATGACTGTATTAGCACAAAAGCTTTCTGTCAAATAGCATACAGAGATCAAAAGAATAAAATGGTGACAAAAATTAAAAATATGATAAAACAAGACATTAAGAGAACGAAAAAAAAATGAAAATTACTAAAAGTGAAATATGCTAAAAGTACACACATCACAGCATTACGCTACTTCGCAAGCGAAAGTGGAACCCCTAACTTCTGTTGATCCAGAAGATATCTAAAAAGCTTATTTTTAAAATTTGGTTTAGAAACCAGATTCCTTATTCGTGGAGGTTAACCATTCCAGCACTTTGTCGCTTATTAGCGAAAGCTGCTACTAATGCCATGGTTCGATGACTACGAATTGACAACGGAATTCTGGTGGTCCTGGTGCCATACCGATCGCGAAAGAGTGTAAATTTGATTTTGTCATGCAGATATTCAGGCTGCTTAAACTTTGTCACATCGAACATAAGACTGGCCAGGTGCAGCAGCCTTTGCGTTTCCATCCTGAGCATTAAAGCGAAATTTAAGTATGGCCTTAAATGGCTTCGAGGCAGCACTATAAAGCAAAATCCACAGCATGCATTTAAAACGCGTTGAATCAAACGTTGAGTCCAAGAGAAATGACGTGGTCCGGTAACAATGTCACCATAATTCAGGTTTGAGAGAATTAAAGTCTCACACAGTCTTATTCGGACTTTCTCACTAAGAAGGTTTCTTATCTTGTAGAGCACACTCAAGCGGTACATACAGTTTTTCACGAGATTCAAAACATGTGACTCAAAACGCAGATTACTATCAAATAGCACGCCCAAGTTTCTCGCCTCGTCTACACGTTCAATACTCTTGCCCGAGATGCTTACTATTTGGTTTGTCATAAGACCCTTCTCATTTTGAGCTCTTTTACCAATGACCATAAATTTGGACTTAGTTGAGTTAAGAATGAGAGCATTGTCACGCGCCCAGGCCGCAAATTCGTCCAGATTACTATTCAGTCTTCTCACTGCGAGTGTCAAATTTTTAGGAGATTCCGAGACATAAATCTGAACATCATCAGCTTAACAATTATATCTTCTGTTAGAAATAGTATTTGCAAGATCAGCAACTTATCAAATGAACAAAAGAGGTCCAAGAAGTGAACCCTGTGGCACACCTCTCGACACAGATTTTAGGTTCGAGTAAGTAGTTTTGCCGCCCCCGTGAATCAACTTGACAGTCTGGGTCCGTTTTCTAAGGTAAGACTTGAACCATCCCACAAATAGGTCATCCAAACCATAGAATCGGAGCTTCGATAGAAGAAGAGGCACACCAATGTAGTCAAAGGCGCGTGAAAAATCAAGTAAGGTAAGAATGGTGGCACGATCGATGTCTTGCTCCGCAAGCACATTATCCACCACGTCAAGGAGTGCTGTAGTTGTACTAAGTTATGCCCTTTGCGATATCCTGATTGAAGGGTAGACAAAATCTTATTGTACTCAAAATTTTTGCTTAGTTGGACATGGAAAGCCCTATCCCATATCTTAGACAGAAATGGCAAAATAGCAATAGGCCTAAGGTCATTAAAAGATTTGATGTTGAACCTTAGGGATAGGCGTCACTAATGATTTTTCCATTGTGAAGGGAAGACACAAGAAACCATTGACCTATTATTAATATCGGTGATAACACACAGCGTACGAGGCAGAGTCAGAAGCACCATGTCTCTGTTAATACGGGGAGTATCACACCGACATCATTGGAGCCTATAGATTTAATGTGGTTAATTATGTCACCTACATTTACGGCGGACAAGGAGAATCTCGAAGAGCCAAAACGATTAAAATTAAAGCGTAAGAGTAGAGAAGAAGACACGTCGTCGACACTAGGGACAGCAAGAAAGTGCCCATTTATTTCATCTGGGTCGTTGAAGCAGTCGGGAAGGCCATCAGTCAGCGCGACAGGGATCGATAAGAACCTTGCTTTTCAGACCATTCCAAAACTTTTTACCATTATGTGATTGAGAGTTGATGTAAAATGATCAAAAAATGCCCGCTTTTCGCTATAACTGCTGGTTCTTACAATTTTTTCAGATCCTTCCTGGCTTCCCCGTCAGTGATAGACTTAGAGCTACGGTTCTAACTTTTTTTCTTTTTAAACTAGCTTCGTCATTGGATCTAGGGATCTAGTAAGATCTCTTCGATTGATGAATTGGAAACTGAATAAGCGAAACGCCAAATGACTTTCGTCGCGGGTTCGATCCCCGCACAGTACAAACATTTGTGTGCATGAACATGTCTGTTTGTACTGGTCTGGGTGTCTCCTATGTATAATAAGTATGTATTTACAAAAGAAAATGTATTTAAGTATGTTTATCCGTTGTCTAGTATCCCATAACACAAGCTTTAATTAGCTTACTTTGGGGCTAGATGGCGCTGTGTGGAATAATGTCCAGGGATATTTATTATTATTTATTATTATTACTTTGGTTATACTGTAAGATGGATTGACTTATTCAAAATCATTTTCATTTTATTTATTATCAAAATGATAATCTTAATTGGTAAATAATGCTTGGCTGCATTCAGGAAAGTTGCCGTAGTTTTATTTTACACCTGGAAAAAATAAATCATACAGTGATAAAACATGCAAGCCATATATTATTATGTACTTCTTGTTGTTTTTTATTGTACTTTTTTATAGCAATATCGACATCGCTACAAAAAACTCGAGTAAGTATCAATTTCGTGCTATTGGATGTTGATGTTCCAGTGTTTAAATATTTATGTTAACTACCTACATTAGATATTTAGACTATTTCTTTCTTTACTTACTTATTTTTGGTTACAAAGAACCATATAAAATAATAATAACCAATTCAGTTTCGAAATTTATCATCACACAGCGCTATCCAAGTAGTCACATGTGGCCAAACTCAAGGGGTTCATTAGTCCAGACCGTTCAGAGTTATTTTACCATTTTTCTTGAGGTCATGAATGATGAGACGACACGATTGGAGTTGTGCGCTGTAGCACGGTTTCTCGCCTTGAATTCTGTAGTGTCCCGGGTTCGAATTTTTCCGAAGTATAGGTCAGGTCAATTCCGGAAACGATCTTTACTAATTTGGCTTGGGTCTGGCTGTGCTTGGAGACGCCCTGGCTTAATTCCTTGTCTGGTACCTCGTAACACAGGGATATTATTATTCCTACTTCGAGACCATGACAAGAGGTGTGTTGTCTGGCGCATATTTATTTATTTATTTTATTTTATAATACCTCAAAAAAGAGGTCTATATGTTATAGTTAAAACCCGTTTTTAGTTAGAACGCGTTTTTCCTAGTTAGAAATAGTTTTTACTATATGCCTTTGTTAATAATAGAATTAACTAAATCTCAAAATTGATTACCAGTTAAAACTATTTCATAATAGACAGAACGTATTTTTCCGAAGCGAGACAGTTAAAACTGTTCCGACTGACATTAAAATTCATCATACCTTATTCTGATTGGTTGAGAGATTATTATATTTAATTATTAATAAAGTAATTTCTATATGTCGATGTTTCCTAAAATTATCCTTTAGTGTAAGAATACTATTTGGTCCTCTGTGTCTTCGATCTTTTTGATAAATAATAAAGGCTCACTAATTCTAAGCATAATGTAAATAGTCATAACATCATGTTCCATATAACTGATTGTCCTAATCGTAACGAGCCATAATATTGCATGGCATATTTTCAGATATCCTAAGGCTAAAATTATTTAAAATTTGTTTTAAAACTCGAAAAGCAGAATAATTCATGGATAATGTTCCAAAGCATAATAATCAAAACTAAACGCATGTTTTTTGAAAGCATAATAATTGAAACGAAATATAAGTTGACATGATATTATAACAATGAACATTACGCTTAGAAAAACAAAAGGTTCAAATACCCTACTCTACAAACAAGTAAAATAAGTATAATTTGGGTCTGGCTCTTGCCGGCCGAGATCGAATGGCTAGGAGTTAATAATTTAAATTTGAATATGTCGAAAACTAAAATACTGGAATTCCAAACATACAATAGTACCTTGACGGAGATCAATGTGAAAATTGATAACGACCTGATTGAGATAGTAGAGAATATTTCATACTTAGGGGTCACCATTAATAAAAATTGCAACTGGAAGGCACACGTTGGCAAATTAGTGGCTGAAATTGATAAATACGTATTAGTCCTACACAGATTAAGAAATATTGCCACAAAAGAAGCAGTTCTGGCTGCTTATCATGCTTTGGTCTCCTTATATATTCGATATGGTATAGTCATAAGGGGAAACTCAGTGGAATCACATATAGTATTTGTAACACAAAAAAAATGTCGAGGAGAGTTGCAGACCAATCTTTAAGCAAGAAAACATACTTCCTTTACCGTCCTTGTATTTGTTTGAGATCTGTATGTTTGTTCATAAGCACCCACATTTATTTTTGAGGCAAGGTGACACTGCACATAGAAATGGGCGACATGGGCGCGAAAATAGGCTACATGTACCGTTACAAAGGCTGGCTGTTCTTAGTAAAAGTTCATATTGCATAGCCATTAGAGTCTAAAACCATCTACCAGATAGTTTGAGGGTGATGAACATAGTTCAATTCAAGAAACAGGCTTACGGTTTCTTTGCGCGGAAGTGCTATTATTCTGTGTCTGAGTACTTGGACCAAAAACTGACAATTTTAATGAATTTTATGTGTTTCTAGTGTTATCTGTTCAATTTTATTACTAATGATGAACCAATTTATTTATATGTTAATTTAATTTTTTGGTTTTTTGTGTTGTTTTTTGAAATGAAATTATTAATTGTTTAATCTATTATAATTTTTATGTTTGCACGTCTTCATAAATAGATAAAATATGTGTACAACTATCTTTAAGAACATCATGTAATCCACCATATTTCTGCAAATAAATATTTTGTTCTATCCTATTCTAAAAAAATAATATGCATTTGGACTATTTTGCTGTTCAAAAGTTATTTGAAGCATAAACCATTACACGTTAATGTTATGCTGTATGATGATATGCCGATATGCTAAGCTACTTTAGGAGGATCAGCATTAAGCGAAAAGTTAGTCTTCCATTTTTAAAACTATTGTTTTCAATCCCAAATTAGTTTCTCTGCTAGTTTTTACTATGTGACAACTAGTTTTGTCTGAAAATCTAATTTATCAGTAGTAAATTCTAGTTTTAACTGGGTTTTTCTAGTTTTAACGAAGGTGTTACGTTAAAACTAGTTTTAACTAGAGAAAACGAGTTCCAACGAAAAACGGATTTCAACTGTGGCATTATACTCGTAGCTAAAACAACAAACTGTTTAGCGACTTCTGATCAAATCACGATAAAACTTTACCTTTTCCTTGATTTTGATCCATGATCTCACTTTAAAACACAAAAATGATATATATAGCACCCACAACTAAAAAGAACAACCTTCCAAAACGAAGCTAGAGCATAAAAGTGGTTGGTTACTGCAACCCAAGCTTTTAGCTTAGTGCAGACACCATTATTGTTCAAAATTTGTAACTATTTTTCGTAAAATAAATCTTATTCTTTTTAAAACCACACATTTGTTATGTATTCGACTAAACGTAATGTCACCATCGCCTGGCGAGTTCGCCTTATCTCTTGAACAGTGCCGATTACCCGCCTAGCTATATTTCATAGGAAATATAGGCGGCGTTGTGTGTTATGTCCAATATTCATGGCGGCGTTGAATGTGTTAATCATTCTTCCTGGTCACAAGCGACTTTACCTATTAGATTTTGTGGCATCGGAATAAAAAAATCTCAAGCGTTTCCCTCCCTGCTTTCCTGTCATCCATCCATGTGAAATTTTGAGAAATAGTCATGGTATCCAAATTGACATTTCGGAGGTAGTGGAGGCCTGGAAACTTGTTCGTCCTAGTACTGACACCCCGAAGGAAATTTACCTTCAAAAACTTTGAGATTCACCGCTGGCACAGACCTGTTTAAAAAATTTGGTTCAAAATTAAATCAGTGAACGAGACAGCGCTAGGCTCCTTGCTGTCTCTGCAAGAGAATCTGGCCACTGGCTTCACGAATTACCCTCGATGAACTTGGGCACTTTCCTCGACAGTAAAAGTTTTTGAATTTGTATTGGCCTTCGACTACTAGCACCGGTTTGTGAGAACCACTTATGTCCGTGCAGCAAGGATGTAGACAAGCTAGGACTCCATGGACTTGCTTGCCAAACAAGTGCGGGGCTGCTGTCTCGTCACGCTGCCCGAAACGATATGACCAAGAAAGCTCTTGCCAGCATCAACATTCTCGCCTATTTAGAGCCTCGAGGCGTGGTGCGTGATGATAGCAAGAGACCTAATGGTATGTCGCTAAACCCTTGAGAGAGGGGGCGGGCCTTAGTGTGGGACGCAACATGCATAGACACTTTAGCCCCCTCCCATGTAAACGGTTCAGCGTCAAGGTCTGGGGCAGCTGCTGATGCAGCTGAAAATGCCAAGTAGCGCCAATAATTATGAGTCAATTTTATCTAACTACATATTTGTGCCGTTTGGCGTGGAGACATTTGGTCCATGGGGCTTTTGTGCCAAAAAGTTTTTCGGGGCACTAGCCCCAAAACTTGCGGCCACGAGCAAGGACAAAAGAGCTGGCTCCTTCGTCACTCAAAGGCTCAGTCAGTATAGCCATTAAGCGAGGAAACGCAGCCAGCATTCTGGGATCCTTGTCTCACGGCACGGACCATATCTTTTTTTTAAATGTACCTACTGTTATCTTTTGTTTACTTGTTTTAGTATTTTCAGTTTTTGTGTTTATTTGTAATAGTTTGAACATGTAATTAATAATTGTTTAATCTAACTTAGACAATCTTAGTGAATTTATGGTGAATATAGAGAACATTAGTAAAGGAGAAAAGCTATTATGAAATATGAACGCAGCCAAATAATGGCCGCCTCATAATTGTCAACGTGACGTCCACCGAAATTGTAAAGAAGCCGCAAATAGTAATGTTGTTTCTTTCACTCTTAACTGAAACGTTAAGCGCTTAACTCTTCTCTAGTAACCATTTACTGACTCATACACTTTGTCGCATGTGTATTTTTGCATTCCGAAAAGCGTACTTCGTACACATGACATACTGTCACTTCTTGTTCCTTATTTAGTCTGTCTGTCTGTGTGCACGGCTGGAAATGTCGCCTTCAAAAATACTAGACTTGGGGGAAAATGATACATGACTTTTACCTCCCCTCCCGCTACCCTGTCGATTCAACGCCAACTTGGTTAATTTTTTAAAAATTTATTTATGGCTTGGTACCTAGTTTTTTTAAGCGAAAGCTACCTTGTTCACAGAACTTTTGACGTTGCAAGTGCTTCAGCCATACAAACTATAACAAAAAAAACTTTTGACGTTTAGGATTTGACGTCTGTCGGTTCGGTCCCGCCCCGCTGTTTCCGCCATTTTGCTGTTTATTTGTTGACTTGACATCGAATGTTTGTTAAATTTGCTTTGATTCACTTTGACTAGTTTGATTTATTTCCGTGTTTCGTCATGTTCTGGTGTTAACTTCAGGTTATCCTTCACGATGTATACAGTGAAGTATTCCAAGTGCTGTGTGCCGGGTTGCAAAGTATAGTTTATGACAAGAAGATATTTACAAAATCCCCAGAAAAGACTCCAGATGTAATTGATTTTCATTTACGGAGACTTTCTTCGACGTTTAAGTGCAGAAGAAGCTTTCCATTTAGATGGCCACTTATATCGATGTACATTTTAAACCAGGGAAGATAAAAATAAATAAGGTAATTTTTATGATAACCATGTACCTACGACTATACTGTTATCGTTGTAACGATGCCGTTTCGTTTCATTCTCGTAAACGTTAGAACCTCCACGATGGCTGGAAACTTCATAGATAAACTTACTGGCCATCAATCGTATTCTGTACCTGTCCTTTCAAAATTTAATTTACTATCTATACTTTTACCCTATTCAATTAACAAGTCACTGGATTGGCTGATCTTTTATTCATTACTCCACAACTACATCTACTCCTAAATATTGTGTGACGAATCCCGACGCTCCGGCTCCTGTATTGCTAGCCTGCAACTAGGATTTCGCCACAGCGTAACGGGTGGTGGCTCTGTCTACAAAACTGAGGGTCATTGGTTCAGGTAGTCAATATTGAAAAAGAATATAAGAAATTATTTCTAACTGTTTGCATAATGGGACAGTTAAATCATCTTTCATATTGTAAAATAGCCTAAAATACACAGTATTTTTTTTATTTACAGGTTCAAAACCATCAACAAGTTTTTATTAAGACTGTGGCTTAGGACTGGTCTTATACTGCTGCATTTTGTAAGTATATCTGGTTGTTTTTCGTGTATCATTTATTGTTTTGTTAATTGTTACGGCAACCACAGTACATTTTTTTTACTACTAAATCTTTGGTGGAGTGCAATATCAGTTTTAAGAATTAAATTCACTTACATGAGAACATTACATAAATAATTAACCTAACAATGTACAATGGTTGGCAACCTAATTATAATGTAGTTATGTAGGTAAATAAAAATATTGTGAAAAACACTCGCTTCGGAACCGCACAACAACAAAAAGTAGTGGCCGTACTTAGTAAAAGTCTTAGAGCTTTATGTTTTTGTTTTATCATTTTATTTATTTCTAAATATGATTTTAATTCCATTAATATAATTTTAATGCAATTAACTTTCAATTTAATTTAGACTTATAATTTCAATCATAGTATTTAACATTCTCAATTATTATTTTTATTGCATAATTGTTATTTATTTGTTCAATTAATTGAGTTTTATAAAAAGATACAAAAGATTTGGATAGCTTGATATATTCAGTCAGCTGGCTATACATTTTGAATCCTTCATACATCATATTCCTTCTACCGTAATTTGTATGTAGTGTGTATAATTGTATGTCATCGCAACACCTGATTTTCATTTTATGTGTTTGAGGTTTTTTTGTGAAACTTGTACTAATATGTATTTGTTTATTCAATATTTTACGAACTAGTATGCAGGTACATAACTTGTAGATTTGAGCTATATTCATTAAAGTGATTTCTGTATAAAGTTTACTAGTTGGTGTCATGTAATCAAAGTTAAAAAGTATTTTCAGTAGTTTGTAATATGGATAGATTTGTATTAGCTGCTGTGCCCCATAGTTCTAGTAGGTAATCGAAGTGTGGTTTCACTAATTTATTCTAAATTGTATAACGGACACACAGCAGTAATGATTTAATAATTCAACATACCTGTTCCGGACGGCTTAGAATTAGCTTAAAATTTTGAAATTCATATCAATAGTTTGTTAATTTGTTTGTTTGATTACTTATGAAACATTTGATATTTCACCACCGTCCACCTAGCATAGATAGTAATAGTTTGTTAATGTTTTATAGTTTATAGTCAGTTAATTATTGTTTGTTTTTATAGTTTATAGCTAAGATTTTATGTTTTTAAGATTACTTTACATCAATAAAGATCGGCAGCTTAATTATTCATAGGTACACACCCTCAAAAGAGGACTTAGACAGTTAGAATTAGAAAGTTACTGTGGCCTTGATTCTATCTCTGTCACTCACATAGGTAATAGGCTTCCTTGTCTGATTTGACCTTGGGAAAAAACTTAGAAGCATTTGATAGGATGTTCCCAGTTTCTTGCTCTCATAAAACACTTACTGATTGGGAGCTGAAAATAGGAATATCAATAGGCCTATCCCGGGGTCAATTTGTAGTCAACGGGAAGCCTCCATAGAAGAAACACCTCAAGTAAACAGTGAAAAATAGTAGTGCAGTGTTCTTATACCTAGACTAGGGAAAGTAAAGTCAGAATAGGTCGTTCAGTGCTAGTGCCAACATATAGTTAGTGCAGTATACTTATACCTAGACTAGGGAAAAAAAAGTCAGAATAGGTCGTAGAGTGCTAGTGCCAACATACAGTTAGTACCGTATACTTATACCTAGATTAGGGAAAGTAAAGTTGAGAATAGAATAGGTTATTGCAGTGCTAGTGCCACGACCTGCACAGAACAAGTGTTTGAACTTGAACAGTTAGCAAAATAATAGTGATCTTTAGTAAGCGGATAGTTAGTGCAGTACTCTTATACCTAGTGTCACAACATAAACAGTGCAAGTGTATTGAACTCAAATAGACAAAGGAACTAGCTGCCAGTATAGCATAAATACGGTGTTTTCATTCGGCCACCCATCCGACCCGTGCTTGATGACCTTAACATTACCAAAATAGAATTCGCTACGGGTACTACGAGTTGCTACGATCTTGCTGCGTCGTGTCTACGACTGGGGCTACGAGATTACGCGCCAATACTGCGGATCTTAAGAAAGATAGGGCTATAGAACGCTTCTTGACGCAATCCAGTGATAGGTGCAAATAGGGGCACAGTACCATATCCGTTAATGATGATATTTTGCTTTTAATTTTCTGAATAGGAATGTGGACGGACGCCAAGTCAATTTAGCATCTAAAATGTAAATATAAATTGATTATTTACTTTGTAAAAATAATTTGAAAACATAATTTTCAGCACACTACGCAGAACTAATCCAGTGACCAGTACTTTGAAAAACATGGCAGAAGTGGTGACTTTCCTGGACCATCTCTTCAGTGGTGGAAAGGGAGCCAGTATCTACAGCAATAAAGGGAAAAGGAGCTGCAATCACCTGTGACAGCCTCTTCAAAACATGAAATGTTTTTGGAAACAGTAATTGAATGTCTTAGTAAATCGTCGGCTTACTGCAAGAAGTCAGTAACTGCCAAAAGTCATTAAGTGAAGTTGAGACACAATATTTAAGGGAAATAAGACTTGATGATTTTTTGCAGTTACTTAATAACTTCCTGCTGTAAGCCGAAGAAATTTAAGTTCCTAAATCCACAGTGGCAAGAAAGTACTGTACCCAAAACCTAAACGTTTTTAAAAATGTGTCATAGAAGTTGTTGAACAATGTGGAAATTTTTGAAGGCAATGTCATGAAAGTTATTTCTTTGATCAGACCACCTACACCTTTGTGAACACCTCTAAATTACTTCAGGTCATGGGGTTTATTAAATTTCACCATGCTTCACTAAACTGTGAAGAAGATTCCAGTGACCAACTTAAAAAAAAAACATTTCATTTAAATAAAATATTAAAATACATGGTGCATTTTACATTCAAAAGCCCCTAGAGTGTGGTAATGGTTTGGTTGAGGATAATGTTCTGACAGCAGCACCAGCATAGTATGCTGGTGCAGCATAATATCTTTGTGTCAGCCAGAAGTGTATGACACTTGTGGGTGGAACAAAGATATTTCCAGAAAATAACTGCATAAACTGTTAAACTCTTTGGAGATAAGATAAAGATTTAAAAAGCAAAAAGCATTGTTAAGTGGGATGATCTAACTAAACGAGCAAATGCTCATTCTATCCCCACCCTTCACATTCTCTTTGTGTAAACATAGACAGACATAGCATTCTTTTGTTGTTTTATCTTTGTTTCCAGAGATCCTAAGGTACGAGCTAGAATGCTTGTTCTGGATTCCTAGTTCTTGTTCGTTAGAATTATTTTGGTGTGTAAATGAAATAAATAATTATTTAATTACACTAAAAGATCATAAAAGAACATAATCGTTCTAACTTTATGTTCGTTTGGCCTCAACTCACCCTAAGCCGATCAAACAAAATAAACTGACCCAACAGAATGTTCTGTCTGTTACTTTGGCACTATTGTTCAGTAATCTAACAAATGTTTAGTAAGAAATGCTTTTGCAGAAGATATTGGCGTTGGATAGAATATAATATGTTTATTTGCTTTAAATGTGCTACATTTTTGATGTTATTTCTTTATTCAGTTACACAACACAGCACATTTAGCTAATTTACTTAGAAAATTGACTGACATGTTGGTGCAATGGCAGCGATTCTGCCTTTAACACCGGAGGTAGTGGGTTCGATCCCCAAACATAACAAACATTTATGCGACAAACATTTATGCGACAAACATTTTTGCTTGTTGTGTGTCTGGGTGTTATTATTTGTTTAAGTATGTATTTAGAAATATTCAAGTTTGTTTATCAGTCTCTGACACCCATAGTACAAGCTCTGCTTAGTTTGGGGTCAGATGACATCGGTGTAATTTGTCCTGGATATTTATTTATTATTTATTTAAACAAAATTATAAGTGAAATATTATTAAGACAGTTTAACACAAACATGTCAACATTATTTTATTATAAACTAAAATTGGCAAGCAGCATAATTCAAGAATTAACAAAATAAGATTATAATTATGTTATTACAAGTCAAGTTAATTTACATAAAGAGATGATAAATAAATAAATATCTGGGACAATTTACACCAAGATCATCTAACCCCAAACGAAGCAGAGCTTGTACTATGGGTGTCGGAGTCTGATAAACATACTTAAATATTTTTAAATACATACTTTAGTGGATAATAACACCCCAACGCAACAAACAAATTTTCGTCACATAAATGTTATTCATGGGTGGGGATCGAACCCATAACCCCCCGAACGAAGATAACATGTCAAGATAATCTACATTCTCTAAGATACTAGTCATATTATCAGCTCTGATATCTAACTAATTATATTTTTTGTCTTAGAGCCATTTGCTAAGTGCTTTTTTGAACTGTAAATATGGTAGGTAGGTATGGTAGTGACTTGGTATGGCATTGTAATTTTTATACACATTGCGCAGCATTGTCTCTTACACATTTGTCTGCAACAAAGTATCAATAACTGCGATGAAAAATAATCTCCAGTATAATTGTAAATTCATGAGAGGAGCCAAATTCATTTATGTTAAATGCAAGTAGCTTTTATTTTATGTACTTCACTTAATAACCTGATAACACTCAATTGACTCTTAACTTGCCCCGCATAAAAAAAGCTTTAAATGAATTTCGTTTAAGAAAGGTTTAGATAAAAATAAATAAGAATTAATCTTAAGTTACTGTGTTTTTATCTTTTCTAGAGTCTTTTCTTTAGATTGATTCAAAAAATTAAAAGGAATCAATTTAAGGAAAATTTATGGCTCTAGACATCCTAACCCTTTAACTTTTTAAAAACTTAAATGCCTTAATAAGCGTGAGCGTGCTCCGTTTTGGCTGCAAATGGAGAACATCTTTGCCTGGCATTTGCCTTCAAGGAAAAAAGTAAAACGTCGTGTATCATTTTCACCCAGCCAATCAGCGATGATCCTCTACGTCTAGTCCAATTTGTATGGGAGATTGCCGTCCGAACTTGTTCCCTAATTAGTCTGTGGTCTGTGTGTCACATATTGTCGCATATTTAGGTATTTACCCAAAGTACGAAGAATCGATAATCGCGTCGGAATAATGATATTATTGCAGTAAAATTGTGTTCATTTATAATTGAAGAAAGCTAAAGGCCAAGATGTCCACCAAATTTCATCAAGGCAGCACAGTTGCCGCTCAAAATCAGGTTGGTTTTCAGGCACCGAACGCGGCAATGCGTGTGGATTAAAATTACATTTTATTTTGTATTTTTTAGTTATTTTGATAATATATTTCTGTTCACGACATGGTTTTTTATTTCCAATTTCCACTTCCAGCTGATACAATGGATAAACGAGGCCGGTATGAGCGAGGGAAACAAAAAAGCAGGGCTATTGAGGAAGATCATAGAATATCTTCTTCACTCTGCTTCCCAAATGATACCAGTCTATATGGACAATATAATGAGTTATGTGAATGATAAATCTACTGATGTTAAGAAACAAGTTACTGCTTTTATTGAAGAGATGAGGTAAAGTTATCTTCAGGTAACCTCCTATTGTTTCTCCCTGCTCAGATGACTAGCTATTCAGTAAGATTCTAGGGAGAAGTCTCGTGCATTTCAAATGAAACTAGCATTAATTTTGGAAAACAATAGCAACAGAAGTACTAACCTATTCCGGCTACTAGCAAAAATGTGTTTCACTATCAAACATTTGCTCTGGTGCCAAAATCAAACTTCCACAATTGCAAAGAAGTTATTATTATTTAAGATGAAGATGTTAGCCTATGTGATAACCAAAAATTTGCAATCTCATTATACACTACTACTGAAAATGGCAGAAAATAGTGGTATACTTTGTTGGGATGTAATTGTTTATGTGGAAAATGCTTTTGCCAAGTAATTATAATGGAGATATTATAAAATACAGGCTTAGTTGCCAGTCTGAGTAGCTCAGCAGTCTTCAATAAGTTTTCTTAAGGGGCGTGAAGAGGATCCTCAAAAATAATTTAAAAATATGAAGCATGCTTCATATTTTTAAATTCAGTCATATTTTTCAGCTCATCCTGTATCTATGTCGACTGGTCCTTTGACTCTTAGTTTGTGTCCTCTCAATTGGTATGGCTTCGTTATGTAAGAATAAAGCCAAATGTAGACATGGATAACTCTAACAACGGCCGCTTTTGTTAACCAAAAAAAAACATATAATAACCAACCCTCATTTGACAAACATGGTGATTCTACCAATAGATATTCATCAATAATTGTGGCAATGATTGAGTGAGACCTTTCACTATAAGTGGGACGGTACATTGTGCATTACTTACTTTATTATTTTACAGCAAACTGCATCCTGAATACCTTCCAAAGGTGATAGGACAACTTCGGATTCTCATTGTTGATGATGTTATAGCAGTGCAAAAGCGAGTGATACAGGCCGCCAGTATTATCTACAGAAACACTCTGCAGTGGATTGCTAAGAGCAAAGCTGATCTAACTGATATGCAATATGTGTGGGATAATCTCACCCAGTTGAAGGTAAACATAATGGTATTTAACCTATACAAGACATAACGTGAGTAGAAATTCTACAGTATAGATAGTCACAGGTCGTTGTATGTTTTGGAACAAGTGACAAGTGACTGAAGTATAATTTACTGAACATTTGAATAATGTCCTTCCCTGTTGGATAGGATACCTATTTTTGTACTCAGGTTATCACTTTCGCCATATTTACAGTTCAATATTTTTCACATGCCCATTCGGTCACAAGACAAGACAAAGACAAAGGTTTACTTAAGAAAGCTTATCAATAGTTTTAATTCATAGAACTAGACAATTTGCTATTGATATACCTTAACACAATTGACATAAAAACCAAATAAGCCCTTTTAATTTTTAATATTTTTTTTAAAAAAGCACTAATTATTACCTTGTGAAATCATGTTCAAATAATTCTGTTTCTTATTTTCCCACAGCTACTAGTTCTAAACATGATAGATAGTGACAATGAAGGCATCCGGACTCACTCCATAAAGTTCCTGGAAGAGGTAGTTCTACTACAGTGCCCTGGTGAGGGCACAGAGGACGATTTCAGTCTGGAAAGCTTGCCCAATTTGCCTTTCCTCAACCGGCAGGCCCTTGAAGAGGAATCAGAGTAAGTGGCATCAGGATCCTCTCTTAAAATATTGGTGCAGTATCTTTGTCAAACTGTCACTACTGTCAGTAAGAAAAAATAATAATTATAAAGTATGTAAGTATTGCTTGTTTTGTGTATAAATTTGGGTATTTGAAAGCACATAATAATAATTGGTTATTTTAGTGTCAGCCAGAACTTAAATAAATTATAGCTCATAGAAAATTATAATAATATTAATTCTAGGATATTAGAATAATATTTTATTTTTATTTCAATAAGTATTCTCTTTTCAGGCATATTTTTGATTTGCTAGTCAAGTTCCACAACTCCCAACACATATCTAGTGTGAATTTGATGGCTTGTATGACCACGCTATGCCTTTTGGCCAAATTCAGACCAAGCAGATTCATGCCCCGAGTCATAAAAGCATTGGGGGATTTGCATACCACGCTACCGCCAACTCTATCGCAGTCACAAGTCAACTCTGTCAGGAAACACCTGAAGATGTTGCTCATTAACCTTATAAAACATCCATCATCCAATGAAATGTTGCCCCAACTCACACAGTTGCTAATAGATATAGGTATGACCACTCAAGAAATAAATAAGGCTGTTCCTAAAGACAGGAGAAACAAAAGACTGGGAGAGATCAAATATGGAGAAGTTTCATCGAAAAGATTTAGAGTTGATTCTCCCCAAAGCAACAGTCAGGGTAGCGACAGTAACAGCCGCAGTGACTTCACACCATACGAAGATGACAGCAGTCAAAACACACTGCAGACAGTGCAGAAACCGATCACGCCTAGCGAAGACAGCCTTTTTGAAGGCCTGAACAATGTCGAAAATGTCGTCAACTTAGTAACAACCACGTTAGTAAATCAACTCCCTGCGGAAATGCCCAGCAACTTCATCAGCGCTTATAAGCCTATTCCCAATTCGGGAAGCAAAGCTCAAAAGAAACATTTGGCTAAAATGATGCTTGCCTTAATAAAAGATGAAGCTGTTATACCAGTTCCTCCTCCCCCACAGCCTTCACTGTCTGATATAGCAGCGAAAATTCCGCTACTTAGAGATGACGAAGAGAAGCTAACACTCAAAAACGCCGTAGCCAAGCTACAAGAATCGACTAAAGCCGATAGGCAAATGGAGAGTGCTGTGTCGAAACTCATGGAGGAAACGAGACAGGAGCATTTGAAAGAAGAGGAGAGGAAAACCAAGGAGAAAGAAAAGCCTATTCCGCCTCAAACACCTTCAGTACCTAAACTGAAGCAGAAAGTTAAACTGTTAAAACTGCAAGAGATAACGCGTCCTATTCCCAAAGAGATAAAAGAGAGGTTAATGATTCAGGCGGTCGGAAGGATTTTACAGGCGGATAAAGAAGCCGCTATTGGTGGTGCGTCGCAAATTCGTGCAAAATTCATCACCATCTTTGCATCAAGTTACACGCCAGAAATACGAGAATTGGTTCTGAACTATATATTAGAAGATCCTGTAAACAGGATAGATTTAGCAATGTCGTGGCTGTATGAGGAGTATGCCTTCATGCAGGGTTTTAATCGACATCCTGTGACGTTACAGCCTAAAATGCATGAGAAGCATGATCAGAATTACAATCAACTGCTTTGCGCTTTGATTACTGAGATTTGTGAAAGGGGGGATCCTACTATGGAGAGCAGTAAAGATATGTTGCTGAGGAAGATTTATTCGGAAGCTCCGGTGGTAACGCAGGAAGCTGTGGATTACCTGAAGCATCTGGTCAGTGAGGACAAGGTGACGTTCTTGGCTTTGGAGATATTGGAAGAACTGTGTCTGATGAGGCCGCCTCGCGCACATAAGTTCGCCGCTTCTTTGATTTGTCACGTTTGTGAGTACGATATTCGTTTTTTACTCCTATTAATGTATGACCAATTTCAAATAGCTTTGCTATTGTTAGCAGTTGACTGCGAGCGTTGACTGTGTACAATATAATACACTTTTCGTTATTTCTCGCGATCGCGATCAGCCAATGGCAGTAGGGCTAGATGTCCGCAAGCAAGTTATGCCATTGGCGATCGCGTTTGCCACGTCGCATCGCGTCGCGTTATTCGCTCACTGAGGACACCGCCTCTGCTGTCTACCATTATCTCACGTGTTTTCAGTTTCGTCATTCTGTAGTTCGTTCAACTCTGTATACATCGCCAACTTAAATTTCAGTGAACGAAAACGAAGAAATCCGCGACACAGCCCTAAAATCAGTAGTGAAGATCTACCAGCGTGGCTCAGATTCGGTGAAGAAGACGGTAGAGAAACACGCACTTCTATACTTGGGCTTCATATCTTTGTCAAGTCCACCTCCGGAGCTGATCAGCGCGCGGCACCAAGGTCTTCGAGTGCCCTGGAACGATGAGACGCTGAAGATGTGCCTGAACTTGGTTATGGCGCTGTACCCGCTCAATGAAGGTACTTATTTTAACGAGTTCATAATGTGTACTAAGCTTAGGTTTTAGGTCCAGATTTTGTAACGTTACGCGTGTAACCACCAAAAATAGTGGCTATTTATGACTATGACCATGGTTAGCTGAACATTACAATGAAACAATATATTGAATGCATTATATTTTTTTAGTACTTTGAAATTATAAAGCCCCTACTTGAAGTAAGGATAAATATGCTTATGATATGAGGTACCAGAACAGGATTTAAGCCAGGGGCGTTGCCCAGCACACTTAGGCCTTTTTTTATTCACGTATAAAAATGCGTAAAATTTTTATTCACGTATAAAAGTGCGTTAAATGCACTATCACGCTGGCCGGGGAAGGCAGCAGGGGATAGTGGGACTCCGCGCCGCTGAAATCGGTGATATTCTTATTAAAATGAACCCGGGTGTACCTCGCCGCTGTGGAATGGGCCGACATGGAGCCAAAATGGATGAAGCACACCCAAACTTGAGCCAATTTAGAAACGGTGTTTATTAAATAGACCTGTACGTCTGCCATGAGTTGCCACTTTAAATTTACGTTATCGTTCGCGAAAAGGTGCTCGAGCATTCTCCTGTAATGCAACGTTACAGAGTTGAGCATTACATCGTTGAGGTAGGAGAACCGCGCATTACAGTGTACAAACTGTAATGTTGCAAATTCGAGCATTACATCAGTGAGGGGGAACAACCGCGCATAACAGTGTTACATATTTGTTGTTACAATGTGTAATATATTAATACGATTTTTTATGAAGTTTTGTAAGGCAAAATTGTAATGTAATGCTCAAAATCGAATCTGAAATGCAAATTAGAGGCAAATGTTCGTCATGTCAGGGAGGCAGTACTGTATTGTAATGCTCAAAATCTAATCTGAAATGTTACATTCCAGGAAAATGCTCCAGGTGTGGGATCACCTTAAAAAGTCCAACTATTTATGCGAACGATAATGACCATAATATGTCATTATCGTTCGCGTTAGACGTACTGATCAGGAAGCAAACCCGGGATCACAATCCGAGTAACTGCCCTACAGCGCACTACGCGAATCGTGTCCTCAATAAAAAACGTTATATTCCTATTATAATAAAAACAAATTGAAAACTCCCAGTCTTAGGCTACACAAGGTGGGAAACTCATTTCTGGGTCAATCTGTAAAATACTTTAACAAAATACCTCAAAGTCTTGTTGATCTACCCCTTCACAAGTTTAAGTCTGCAATTAAATCAAAGTTAATGAAACAAGGTTATTATAATGTAGAGGATTACTTGAACGACGAAAGTTTGTGGTCATAGTAGGAATAATCTGCTCCTCTGCTCAATGTTGTGTTCTTTTTTCTACTCCCATTGACTGTACTCTGAATTTATTTTTTGTAAAACAAACAAAGTTCAAAAGAGTAACTATCGAGTTTCTTGCCGGAGTCTTCTCGATAAGAAGCAACGTCCGAACCGGTGGTAGATTCACATTATGTATATTCACGATATGTACTAATATTGTACTATTTTATTTACGTTTATTATTATTATTTCTAGATACTTTTTCTGACATGTCTTAAGTGCTTTGTACAAGCTTAAATGAATAAATGATTTTTTTACTTTACTTTACTTTACTTTAAATCTATCCATTTGTCTCCAGAACTAATAGTAGACGTGGCCCGCGTGTACGGCTGCGCAGGCTCCGAAGCCAAACGCGTAGTTCTCCGCGCCGTCGAGGGCCCCGTGCGCGCGGCGCAGTCCGGCCCGGCGCTGCGGCCCGCATTCCGGCTGCTCCTGGACGAGTGCCCTAGAGGGGCCGAAACGCTGCTGACGAGGCTGGTCCACATATTCACCGATAAGTGTAAGTATTCTTGGACTTGATAGTATTTTACAGATTCGTATCACAAAGAACGCTGGACGACAGTGGAGGTGATGGTTCTGCGCACGGGTACAGTGTGAAGTTCATGCCACCAATTCGGCCCTAATTCTCTCATTGCGCAGGGCCTGGCCCACATTCTTCTCAGCTGGAGGGTGCCATACATTAGAACACAGATTTTTTTTGAGTTTTGTAAGTGTTGCCTATACTTTAACGAGCACTCCATTCGTGGAGCTGTTATTGTTGTCAGTATTTCTTTACTATGTAGTTACACTTTTGGTACAATACATACATAAAACATATATCAGCTGATTGAGGTGTTATAAAAACTTACTACCACAAAATATTAATAATAATATTAAAAAAATTGTGGTTCTCATACAAAACATATGGAATGTCTGACTGACTGACTTCGTATGAAAATCTCAAAATGAAGAGTTACAAAATACGCAATTTCACCTAGATAGTGTCTACCCGAATATGCCATATCATTTTTCTTATAGCATAAATAATCAGCTTCGTGACCTAAGCTTTAGCAGTAATGGAAAACATCGATAAAAAAACCACCTACCACGTTGGGTTCTAATACTATACTATTGATTAAAAGTGGGCTTCAGAGTGTTCCGTTCACCATGACGGCAACAGTCACTAACCACAGACTACCCCGTTTGGGATACAGTCGTGATGGTATGTCTACACTCTGCTCCTCTGCACACTTTTTTTTGTTATGACTTTACTCTGTCAATTCAATTTTTGTCTATAAAAACAAGATTGAAAAGAGTAACCATCGAGTTTCTTGCCGGAGTCTTCTCGATCGGAAACAATCTTCGAACCGGTGGTAGAGTCACATTATATTTAATTATGATATTAACTATCATAGTATTATTTTATGTAAGTTTATTTTTATTCAGTATATTTTTGCTACAATTTTTTTTTGTATATGTCTTGTCATAAGTACTTTTTATAAGTCTTTATGAATAAAGATATTTTTTACTTTACTTTTACTAATATTATAAAGAGGAAAGATTTGATTGTTTGTTTGTTTGTATTGAATAGGCTCCGAAACCATGGACCGATTTTTAAATTCTTTCACTAATTTGAAGCTACATTATCAGGGAGTGACATAGGCTATATTTTATTATAACGGAACAAAACATTCAGTGAAAAATAATAGTATATGTAAATCAAGTCGGAGAAACGCGGGCGAGATGTGCTGCTTGACCGACGCCGCGACGTACAATTACTTTTGACAGGAAGTCTGTCGAGGCAGCTGGTTATTTATAAATAAACACCGGTATTGCATGATTGTCGCAGGTCCGCCGTCCACGGAGCTTGTGCAGCGCGTGCGCGAGCTGTACGCGACGCGCGTGTCCGACGTGCGCTTCCTTATCCCCGTGCTCACCGGACTTTCCAAGAAAGAGGTGAGCTTTCTACGAGTAGCCCTGATTGATTCTCAGAATAGGTTAGTAGAGCTTGTCTAATTTGATATGACACGCCCCAATACTTTTTAGTTGATTTAGATGTGCTGAGTGTAAGTACTTTTGCGAACGAATAACGCATGCTCCTAGGTTAGATTCTAACCAGCTACTGAACGACAGTGGCATGTATAAACAGTATTGCGTCCATATTTAAAATGAATTTTTTTTTTCAGATATTGGCTGCTTTACCAAAATTAATCAAATTAAACCCGGTGGTTGTGAAAGAAGTATTTAATAAGCTGCTTGGTTTACAAAATCCGCACGAAGAGAATTCACCTAGTAAGAAAACATGCTTTATTATGATTATCACGATATTTTGATTATATTGAAGATTAAAATAAACAAAAAAAACTTACTAACTTATTTAAGTGAGGAAAAATTGATATGTTTAGATGATTAAATTGTCTCTTGTTTTGCAGTTTGTGAGATTTGTAAGTACATACTTAATTTCTTCCCATTTTCTTTATTTTGACACGCGTTTTATTGTTTTGCTCACATACGAAATCGCCTTGCTAGTTTGGTAATATTTACTAAACCATGTAAAATTTCAAACGATGCTTATGAAACACGTTTGTTTTTAAATTTCACCCGTATTAAGAGGACTAGCATTGTAGCATTGCAGTAGTTCCCAAAGGGGTCCAGGTGGACCCCAAGGGGTCCACGGGACACTCGACGGGGGTCTATGTTGGCGTCAAATTTTTTGTCGAGTCTTAGGAATATGGTAGAAATGTAGTTATTAGGTGGTCCACCGGAACCAGCAAAATTTAAAAGGGGTCTACGCGAAAATAAAGTCTGGTGACCTCTGTGATAGATCAAAGGTGCTATAATTGTTGTGAATAATAGCTGACTGAAGAGGCACAGGTTATAATATTAAGGAAACACTTCTGCTGTCGCTTAAATCACTTTGCATTCATTTCATTACATTTTTTATTGATGGAGTACTTTGGCCAGCAGTGGGTCAGTTCAGTTGGCTTCTAATTTTACCCTCTTTTTTAACAAATGCTAGTGAACTGAAGATGATATTCCTTTGTGCAGTTTCTCCAGTGGAGCTGATGATAAACCTGCACCTGATCGACCCGAGCACGGCCGACCTCAAGTACATCATCAAGGCCACTGCGCTGTGCTTCGGCGAGAAGCAGACGTACACGCAGGACGTAAGTTGTATTAATTATCATATTGAAATGACAAGGTCCCGATTAATAAATACCGGTTATCTTGTTATCATTATTCTTGTTTCAGAATTCAAACATGTTTTTTACATGTGGTCGACAATTTTGACTTTTAAGTTGAAAATCATATTAAATAGTGCTATAGGGTAGGTGACTATTTTGTTGAGGTGTGATCGAAGGACCTCTCAATAATAGAAATATTGGTAAAAGAAATATTTCGTAAACACGCAAACTCCCCGAGATTATGGCAATTTTAAAAATCATATTTTTGGACTTGCCCAAAACGCTCCCTACAAACTGTTGCAAGGTAGTGACGTCAAAGTGTGCCTATTTTAATGCGTTCTGCAAGACACTTGTTCGGCAGCTATGTTAAAATTTGCGTTTATGAATAGGTTTCTTAACAAAAACAATTTAGGAAACGATCTTTTCTGAATTGACTCGGGTCTGGGTGTGCTGGGAGACGCCCCTGGCTTATTTCCTTGTGCGGTACCTCGTAACACAGGGATATTAATCCCTACTTCGAGACCAATACAAGAGGTGTGTTGTATGGCAAAAAAAAAACAAAAAAAAAGAAAGTTACTATAAATCGTGTGGACTGTCGAATGGTATTACTTATTTTTATTTATTTTACACTTTTAAAAATAGACTTGCCCACCAGAGTTTGAAGAGCCATAAAATTAATTATACATAATTAAACGAACTAAAAGTTTTCATCTGCTCCTTTTTTAGTGTATTTTTTGATTATATTATACAATGATGATGTTGTCAAGTACCCAATTGCATGGAATATTCTTCAAGAGTTGTTTTCATATTTATTTTACTGTCTTATTTATGACAGAGTTACTTTCACATTTATGTTTTATTATGAATATGCTGTCAAGGAGGTTTTTTTATTATTAAGAACCGCAAAAAAGTATACTTAAAACTTTTTTGCGGTTCTTTTCAATTCGTCCGAATCGTTTTTCTATGTAGGTATGTTACCTCAGAACTCCGTCATTTATTAATTGATTTAAAAAAACGTTTTAATTTGAAGGGTATACTTGAAGAGTAGTAACACTCCTAGGGTATGGGGAATGGGCTTTGCAAGTTTGTTTAAAATTTCTTCTGTTAGCTAATTCCTTGAATTTTTTTCACAATCAAAAACGCTGAAAATGTCATGATAAAAAGTTCATATAACTATAAAGAGTACTCAAGTGCTTGATTTTTTGAGTAGCTTCTAAGCAAATCCAAGCAAAAAGCTCAAACCAACCTCAATAAATTGTTTTTTTTAAGCCAAGCCTTTAAGTTTGATAATAATTACTTCCCTTCAGGTGCTATCGTCAGTCCTCCAGCGGCTAGCGGAGGAGCCGGAGATCCCGGTGTTGATGATGCGCACGGTGCTGCAGGCGCTGACGCTGTACCCGGCGCTCGGCCCGCTCGTGCTCAACATCTTGCAATTGCTCATTGAGAAGGAGGTAATCTGAGGCTGATGAGCGGCCGTCATTCTAGGGCTGCGGAGATTTTAGCTTGCCCTGCGGCTTAGTAATTCTGCCTTTTAGTGTTCATAATAATGGACCGCACATATTTAATGTTGATTTTATGCGGTCAGGAGCTTTTCAAAAAGTCAAGTCTCTCGCCGGGTCTTCTCAGGTAGAGTCGCATTATGTTTGTATACTGTTTATTTATATATTCATATTATTATATCATTTTTGACTATTATTTAGTGTTTTTTGACTATTTAAAAGTACTGATTAAGTCTATTTAAATAAAGATATTTTGAGTTTGAGTTCAACCGACGTCTCTGCCTACTCTGGCACTGAGCGTCAAGAAAGAAACATCACGTACACATTTTACGTGTTAATTATTTCTATACCGGGTGATTATATCTATACATTTAGGAAAGTATGACATATTCGATAGACGAGGTCAACCTCGTTGACACTATCTAACTGAAATTACTATTAAAGTCAGTCGGATACTTATATTTTTTGCATGAAAACCTCAAAATAAGAATTTGTATACTATTACGAATTCTTATTTTCACTTGGATTTTGTGTTTAGAACTTACCGAAAATGACATATCATTTTATTCATCTGGTAGATAAGCAAGCATTAGTAATTCTCAGAATAAATCTAAATCAATGAATCAAATAAATAGATCATTCATTAATTTATTTAACAATAATAAAGAGATATAATTTTACGGTCAAAATTGATTTGAAGTAATTCGAACACCAATAGGTCGGAAATCAGAGCACTATACTCGACGCAGACTCGCGGCAGAAGGTGCCATAAATCACTTTTGTAATAGAGGTGCGCACACGCAACATGCGTTTTGGTGCGTCATCGCTGCACAAATGTGCGTGTGTAAATAAAAATTGATACTATAGAAAATTGGCAAAAATGTGTTCGTCACGCTGAGGTTATACAGGAGCAGGGCTTGAAGAACTCGTATTTATGCGAACGGCCAATAATACATGTCGACGACGAGTGGTAATGAGAAGAGTACAAGTCATGTCGCTTCATGTCTTGCAATAAAATCACTTAAATATTACTTTGTAACCAATTTATATATACGACTTATGATACTTATGGTTATATATTTTGGCCAAATTACATAAAATCATTAAAAATTATAGCCTATGTGTTATTATGATGTATAAGCTGTATTACTGTAAAGTTAAATCTAAATCCGTTCTGTAGTTTTTGCGTGAAAGAGTAACAAACATATACACACACATACATCCTCACAAACTTTCGCTTTATAAAATTAGCAAGATACCTTTACTTAAAGCCTACTGATATCGATGAACATACGTATCCAAATAACGCGCATCTGTTCGTCTCTGTGACGTCCTTAATAAAAGGTGTAAGTGCGAAAGAAAGCATGACGTGGGCTGTGTTGCAAACCTATAGTAGTTAATATATACATAAACAAAACTTATTGTAAAGCGCCACCTATGATTTTTAACAAGTAATCACAGCCAACACGGTCCTTTTCTATAATAGCAAATCATAATACAACGATAACATAGATGGCGCTATAGCAGCATTTATCATTGTTCGCACTGTCGATAAAGCAGTAATATGGGTAGACCTAATGGCTTAGCATAAAACCAAAGATCAGTGTACAAACGATCTTTTTTTCCTGCGAATTCTCCTCAAGTAAAAATCTAACAACAACCCGGCGTCTCATTTAGTCTTTCTCCCACTTCCACGTTTTATTGCACCGTCAGCCACGAGTCCTCGCGGCGAGTATAGTCGTATATTCTGTGCTATAGAATGCGCTCATTCCCCCAGGTGTGGCTCAACAAAGTGGCCTGGGAGGGCTGGGTGAAATGCTGCGAGCGCCTGCTGCCGTCGTCGTGCTTCCTGCTGGTGGCGCTGCCGGCGCGCGCGCTGGCGGGCGGCGCGTGCCCGCGCGGGCTGCTGCGCGCGCTGCTGCAGCACGTGCAGGCCATGACGCCGCAGGAGCGCGCGCTGCTGCCCAAGCACGTCACGCACGCCATACAGGTTACTTCATACTAATATTATGGAGAGGAAACATTTCATTGTTTGTTTCCGAAACTACTAGACCGATTTTAAAAAATCTTTCACTAATATGAAGCTACATTATCAGGGAGTGACATAGGCTATATCTTATCTATAAATAATCTTTATTGCACAAACAAACAAATACAGCAAGTTAAACAGTAAGTAGACATCAAATGTACAATTTAGGCGGTCTTATCGCTTTAAAGCGATCTCTTCCAGACTACCTTCTGAAGAGATACTTGTATAATAACGGGTAAGGCTGTGCAAAATAAAGGATAAGTAAGAGATATTTAAATAATAAACTAAATGAATTGTGTTACATAAAATACATATAGGTATTGCAATAGGATCACCTGTTTCCATTTTTAAGGACTGAAAAATAAAGGATGAGACATAATAAAATACTAGGTTACAGAGAGAGGAAGTATGATTTGACTTGGGATTTAAAGACATGTAAGGACTGAGATTTGCGGATGGGTAAAGGTAAGGAATTCCACAGACGAATGGAGCGAACAACAAATGATTTGGAATAATAGGAAGTGGAATGTGAGGGGACTGTTAGATGCAGTTTCCGACAAGACCGCATGTCTTCACTTTTGGCAGATTGCAGAAAGTGAAATAGTTCCTTGAGGTACGGAGGTGAAAGAGGATTAAACAAGACAGTGTAGAGAAGAGACAGAATATGAAGATCTCGGCGAAAACGTATTGGAAGCCATTTCAACTGTGCCCGGAATTGAGAGACATGATCGAATTTACGCAAACTGGAAGCCATTTCAACTGTGCCCGGAATTGAGAGACATGATCGAATTTACGCAAACCGTAAATGATGCGTATGCAGAAATTTTGGAGGCGCTCGAGTTTATTGAGGAAATTTTCGCTAATATCTAAATAACAACAATCGGCATAGTCTAGGATTGGTAGTAGCAGAGCCTGCACGAGAGCAATTTTGGTGGGTATGGGTAAAAAGTTGCGGAGTCTACTGAGGGAGCTTGCCGATGCAAACATATTCCGGCTTACCTCGCCAATCTGCTTTTCCCAATTTAATGTACCATCAAGATAGATACCAAGGTTTTTAACTGTATTGCTGTAAGTTATTTGGATCCCGTCGAACATAATAGGAGGCATCGACTTCCACTCGATTCTCGAAACCAACCACGAGCTTCCTATGATAATAACTTGAGTTTTGTTGGGATTTTTAGAGAACGCAACAGGCCAAGAAGAATGTCAAAGTCAACTGTATTAAATGCGTTACTAAAGTCAAGCAGCGCCAACACAGTCAAACTCCTGCAGTCCATGCCACGCCGAATGTCGTCGGTAATCTTAACTAGAGCTGTAGTCGTACTATGGCCAGGTCGGAATCCAGATTGAAATGAATTTAGGAGGTTGTTTTTGGAGAGGAATTTAAGCTACTGGGCTGGAGATGAACAAGACGCTCAAGTACTTTGTATAGGATAGGAACGGTAGTATAGATATAGGACGGTGATCGGAAAAAGATGCTATATTTTATTATGATTTAACCATAATAGTATATGTAAATCAAGTCGGAGAAACCAGCGAGATGTGCTGCTCTACCGACACCGGCGTGCAATTACTTTTGACAGAACGAAGTCTGTCGAGGCAGCTAGTAAATTAATAAATATCTGGGACAATTTACACCAAGATCATCTGACCCCAAACTAATCAGAGCTTGTACAATGGGTGTCAGAGACTGATAAACATACTTAAATATTTCTAAATACATACATAAATAAATAATAACACCCAGACACACAACAAACACAAATGTTTGTCAAGTGTCTGTTTTTTATGAGTGGGGATCGAACCCACGACCTCCGGCACTAAAGGTAGGATCGTTGTCATTGCGCCTACAGGCCGAGTTCAGAGAAAGATCGCTTTCGCCTTTTTCTAATATAGTTATAGCTTCACCGCCATAAAATCCACCCACCTGCGCACTCCATCGTGCGCGAGACGCGGGACAGGGATGGATGCTTTCGGCCCAGCACTTAAGAGTCTGAATGCTCTAAGCCAATCAATCGGCTACCGACAGCGATAGACGTTCAACGTCAAAGCTTGCGCGGTTGCAGCCTTGTGTTGTGACTGCTCCACATGAGATAAATACAAAAATGGAATTGCCGAGTCTACGTAATAAAAAATTAAGAAGTCAATGTTTATAATGTGGCGAATTGTTTTCAAAGAAAAAGATTGGAACAAGCGTCTTCTTCAGGTGTGCATTCATTTCGTTTTCTACATTGTGTTAAATAAAGTTTTCATAGTTCTTTCGATGTCTTTTGATTATTTTACATGTTATTGCTATTTCGTTTGTAATAATGTATTCATTATCTTTCCAGGTGAAAACATAAATGTAAATAAGTCAATTTCAGAGGCTACTGGCGTGTCTTTGACAACGATTAAAATGTAAAGTAAAAGCGGCCGTTTTTGGTCCCAAGTTTAATAAATAATTGATATATATATATACTACTTTCGCCGTATGATGATATCCCTGACAGTTCATAGTTGTCAATTATAGTGATGTAACGAATGTAATTTAATCGAGTTGGCAAAGGAATTGGAATCGGATTTACCGGTTTTTAATTTTTAAATATTTTTTTAATAAACGGGTTATGGTTAATAAGTTATGGAATAAAACGCGGTATCTCGAAAACAGTAGTTAAAAAATAGCACACTAGTCAAGACGCACTGGTACTGATGCGAATGACGTGATTACAAAATGGTCGCTCCTATTTATCGATTTTCTGTCGATTCAGTAGTGGCGTTCCTTTTCACGCATCAGGCGCTGTTAAGATGTATTAATTTAATTTCATTTACTTTATTTATTTACAGTTAGTAATAATAACAGTAATCTACTTGATAAGATTTGAAAGAACAATAGTTTTTTAATACTTTATAACATTTTCTTTTGCCAGTTTCTTTTTATTTAGTTTGAAATAGTATGCGTGACACGGAACAATTAAGAGCTGTCAGGCATATCATCTTACAGTGAAAATAGTACAATTAGTTTATTTTGATTTATAATACTTAAACAAATACTAACACATCTGAAGTTATGAATTTCCTAAATAACAACACGGACATTTTATTCATCATGTGTTGAGATATCTCGCCGCGGCGTAATGCCGTGTGTACTACCCCCGCCCCGCGTCCCGCGGACCATCAGGAGAGTCGACTTTACGGCGGTTACCTAAACTAACCTAGGGTTGCTACTATGTTCGCTCTGAATTTTTAAAATGAAGTAGGTGTAAGGCTGATTTTACAGAACAGAACCCGCCGAAAACAAAATACCTACATCATGTGAAAAATTAAAAAAAATGCACCAAGTTCGATAAAAACAAAAACACTCGCCACAGTGTGACTGTAATAAGAAACTAGATAGCGGCGATATGGCGCCTTGCTGACGAAATTGTTATTTAAATAAAATACGACCCTAACATAAATGATGATATTACGATATTTTATTCGTTACTCATACTAAACCCAATTAGATGAACGTCAAAATGGCGGGATCACTCTTCGTTTTAAAGAGACTTCCCACTAGCTTTTTAGTAATTATCCAGTACCTTTTGACACCTCTAATAATAGTTTAGGTACCTTCTTAGTCTAGACGATATTAAAGGACATAGAGGATCCCGCGTCAAGATGGCGGGATCACGCTGTTGCCACAAAACTACTAATCACTTTGTTAAACCAACTGCCCTGAGATTTCAATACCTATTCAATACCTTCGAAAAGTCTTGAGACGTTGCTTGAATACCTCGTAGTTTTTTAGTTATTTATTATTTTCATGTTTAGAAGCTATAACGCCTGTACAATTAACAAGAGCAAACATGTAGTGAAATGAATTTGCTATTATAAAGTGACAGAAGGTTTTTGCTTCATTGCAAAGGAATTAAAAATGCATACAAAATGTTATTGTTACCATTAATTTAGTTTAAATAAATTAAATTACCATGAAAAATTACTTAGCAAAAACTTATGGTGTTTATCATTTTTGCAGTGTCCAGAACATTTGATCAAATTGATGAGCTTTAATAGACACTGATTTAAAAAGCCAAGTGCAAGGTTTCTTTGAAACCTTCCATAATTCCTCTCGTAAAATTTCAGCCCAAACATGTTTTGGTAAAGACCACTTCTTTCTATAAATAGATGTAGGTTTTTGGGGATCATTTCTTTTAACATGGGTTACAATGGGTTGAATTTTTTCCCAAGTATGAAGATCCAAATAAAAAGTTACGTACCTATTTAACGTTCGAAGCATCATCATTAATATCAGATCCAGTACTTGTAGTACATTCTTTTTCCATTTCTTCAATGTTTTCTTCATTTTTTTCTTCTGTTGCAGAATCACCCTTGTCAAAAAAATATTCGTAGTGTTTTTTTAATGATATATAAATACTTTTTGGATTCTTAAGTAACCCCAATTCTTCATTAATATTTGAATATATTTCATTACTTGGCGCGGGAAAATTTCGGTTTCTAAAAATATTTTCGTATTTCAAATACACATTTTTTTGTTTATCCAATGGAACTGAGTTTTTTCTTCCTCTCTTCATGATTTACACAAACTATCACTTCAAAACCTATTTTAATCCTTAATATGAGCAAAAAATTCAAGTAACGTAGTAAGCAATGACACTATACGCAGCAGTCCTGTACCTACCTCCTATAATTTTATGAAAATGTTATTTTTTTTACGTAGGGTAGTTTGGTAAATGATAAACACCATAAGTTTTTGCTAAGTAATTTTTCATGGTAATTAAATTTATTTAAACTAAATTAATGGTAACAATAACATTTTGTATGCATTTTTAATTCCTTTGCAATGAAGCAAAAACCTTCTGTCACTTTATAATAGCAAATTCATTTCACTACATGTTTGCTCTTGTTAATTGTACAGGCGTTATAGCTTCTAAACATGAAAATAATAAATAACTAAAAAACTACGAGGTATTCAAGCAACGTCTCAAGACTTTTCGAAGGTATTGAATAGGTATTGAAATCTCAGGGCAGTTGGTTTAACAAAGTGATTAGTAGTTTTGTGGCAACAGCGTGATCCCGCCATCTTGACGCGGGATCCTCTATGTCCTTTAATATCGTCTAGACTAAGAAGGTACCTAAACTATTATAAGAGGTGTCAAAAGGTACTGGATAATTACTAAAAAGCTAGTGGGAAGTCTCTTTAAAACGAAGAGTGATCCCGCCATTTTGACGTTCATCCAATTAGCTATGTAACCTTCACATAATAATTTCCGTTACAATTTTACAAAACATATATTTATTCCCCAGCCCCCGACACCAGAAGGACACTACGCCGCTCAACCAGTTCCAGTGCCGGTACCAAACCCCATGGAGCCTTTGCCCCCCGGGATGGAGTAGCCGATAAGAGGCCTAGGAGTCCCAATGGACCCAGGCGACAGTCTAACAGACTACAACGGTTATTATTCTTAACGACAGAATATCATCTACTCCAACAGTGCCTACCGAACTTTCCGTTTGGTCACAAATGAAATCAATATATTAAATAAAATAAATATCCGTATTAAAGAATTCAAAGTTATACGTGTTAGTTATTTACTTGTAAAACGTAGTTGACTAGGTATCTTAACATCGTGTGTAGCACGGTGCACAAAAAAATGTCTAGTACCAAAAAAGAGCGTTCAGCTGATGAGCACATATATTTTGGCGTTTCGTAACGCAAGCGCACGATACTCACTCTCGGATTCTGAAACTACAATCAAAGTCGAGCACCCTTACTTGTATAGCTGCCCCTTTCATATCTACTGACATGTGACAGGATAGTATCAATTTGAACGGGGCTGAACTTTTTCAGTCTTTTCTGAATTTTGGGGTCAATATACTAATATAAATACTAGGCTTAGTACATTCATTTGTCGCCAGAAGGTGTGTTATTCCCTAAAATAAGTGCAAACTCTCGATGATAAACGTCAAAACATGCGAGCTCGACCCCCGATCATACCTCCCGTTTATATCATTTTTAATTATTGCTAAATATTTTTCAAAATGAAATCTCTTTGTGCATGTTAAATTTTACGTACATTTTTCAAATATTTTACGATTACAATACTATGAATTGATAGTAAATGAGTCTGGACGCTTTGGTAGTGAACTATAGTTTAGTTTTAGTAATTATGCAGTGGTATGGTATGTTTGTAAATACAACATTGTTATTTTACAAAACGAGTACATTTGTCTTAAAACCCTTACAGGGTTCATGTTCTGAACTTAATTTAAATATAAGACCCACAATGTACAACATGAATGCAATAAATAATTTGAAGTTTGAATAAATAATTTAAGTATTACACCCTTGTTTTTATACTAACTTCTTTTCTATACAATACGTAACAATTTATGTAATTCTTTGGTAATAGAAACTTGGTAGGGTAGCCGCCTCCTTTGTGGAAGGCGCGGGTTCAATTCCCGCTCGATCCCTCGGTTGAATTTTCTAGCTTCTATTTTTAGTTCAGACATGCTCATAAGCCTAAGTTACAATAAAACTACATAGTGATTAAATAAATTGTATTTTATTTAGTAAATTATAATAAGGTTTTGTTTGTAAAATAGCAATAGCTATGATAAAGCGAATATATTCCTGTGCCCTTAATATCACAACGTTACAAATTGAGTACATTTTACTTAAGTTTAAAATTATCTATTTTCGGCGATATCGCTTTGAGTATATTCTCTGTGCTGTATGGTGTATCTGAAAAAGATAAACAAATATTAAGCTATAGAATGGTTTTTAAATGCACAACAATATTAGTGCTCCTGACGACTTTTAATCAACAGGTCTTAATAGACAGAATGACCTTAAGTAGCTACCTTTTGTGTTTTAACATTTCCAACAACTTAAGTAGAAATTCGAAGTTGATTGTTTTAACAGGTAGCCTAGATTAGATAAATGCCTAACCGCATTTTCGTGTCGCAGTCAAGGGAATAAGGGACCCACCTTATGGGGCCGGCGGTACTAGCAACTGCTAAATCAAATCGTCAAATTCCCCCTACATTAAAGGCTTGTCTACGTCCAAACCTGTACATGTGTACTCACCGACGTCCAACCAGGGCTCGTCGTCGTAGCCGAACTCCTGCCGCGCGCTGCGCACGGCCGCGTGCAGCGCGAAGGCCACGCCCACCGCCAGCGTCAGCGCCGGCTCGCCAGTCGCTGGAGAGAACAAACAATGCTCAATGTGCGGTAGGTAACTGGCTAACTATAATCAAGCTGCAAGCAATCTGTCCAAACCAGGTTCGGTAATCATTTATTTATTTATTTTATTAGTTAGTAACACGGGCAATACCCAATACAAAACTAACTATACATAAAACTAATGATTTACAAACTTAACACAATTTAGAAACATTTTACAAACAAATATCAATTTTCAAGCATAAACAAAAACAGAATTTTAAATAACAATAAAGGAAAAAAACATAAGTCAATTAATTAATTTTTAACTCGATTCATCGAGAGGCAAACTGGGAAAATTGTATTTAGTACTGGTAGGTACTGAAAACTTTCATTTTAAGGATTTTACAAAGTTTTTTAGAAATTATACAGAATCACTACGACAGTATGACAATATTGTAAGTATGCACGTTTGTTGATTCTGATCATGGTCTGTAGCCGTATATAGGCAAATCGTTGGTGTTTCCTGTTTATTCTGTTTTTCTTAACCATTACGTCATTTCAATTCTCAAATATTAATCAATATTATTATTTCTTCAATTGTAACTATAATTATTTGAGAATCTATAATTAACCAAAAAATAATTTTATTTTCATTAAATTCCTTCAATATGTAACGGTTTCTTAAACTACTATTAATTAGTGTGATGTTTAACCATGCAAATATTATTTTGCATTTTTGATTGCTAAAAAAGTAGGCTTTGTGTTTTAGCATTGAATATTGTTATTTAACTATTTATGTACTTAGTTTTTTTTATATTTGTGTAACTGATGTGTGACACTCCTCGTGAGTGTATGAAATCTGCCTAGTCTTTCTACAGTCAGTAAATCAAACGTTCTGTATTAATTGATTACTGTTTTGTTTGATGTTGCTTATATTGATGTTTTAGCTATTTTGGTAATTGGTTACTTTTCAGTTTCGTAAGGTTGGCATCTGCCTCATCCATTGCACCCTGTACGTATAGATACTACCAACCTTTAGACCGCAGCACGCCGTTGGCATTGGGCGTGTTCCTGGTGAAGGCGACGCGCAGGTCCGCGGGGATGTCGCGCGCGCCGGGCGGGTGGTACTCCCACGTGCGTGACGTCAGCAGCCGGCCGCTCGGCGCGTGCTGCAGCTGCTCGCTGGTCCAGAGCCCGAGGCCCATCATGAAGGCGCCTTCTATCTGCAATTTAAGTTAAGTATTCGCGTGTGTGATGTGGTGCGGCAGTGCCCAGCGAAGAGCCAACATCTCCACCACGAAAATAATAACCTGTTTAAACATGTTGCTAGTTTCATCGTCTTAGTTTTAACTTCTATAATGATTTTCGTTTATGCATTCATGGAGACCGTTTCAGGGCTGGCGCAGCAGCGTGGGACGCCCACCTCTAAGGCATACGGACGACCTGATAAAAGTGGCGGGATTCCGCTGTTTAATAAGGGAGTTGTTTCAGCATTTTTTTATATAATTTTGTAGGTAACTTGTTGTATTATTTATTTATTTAAATTAAATAAAACGGATAGACCAATTATATTAATTAATACATTAAAGATAACAATAATCAAGAAAATTACAACATGTCGCAGCCAGGAGCTGCGTCCAGGAGCGCATTGAAAGCGGCGAGAGTTCGCGGTATGGGAGACCTTGCCCGGGCTACAGTACGGCTATGCGGAACAGCGAACAGTTTATGCTTCCTGCTTCGACAGTAATTATTAGGAGCAAAAAGCCTACACAATTCGCCATTCAGATCGGGGGCATCGACCAGCCCTCTGAGTATCTTACACATTTTCAGCATTTGGTCATTGCTTCTTCTCACTTCCAGAGAGTTGTACCCGAGGCTTCCCAAGATAAATTTGGTTGGGTACATGTATGGGTAGTATCCATTGGCACGCTTATACAGGTACCTCAGAAATGCTTTTTGAACTTTTTCAAGCATAAGGCTGTACTTGCTCTCGTATGGGTGCATTACGCATGCGCTCGCTTCCAGCTTGGTACGAACAAGAGTGCTAAAGATAAGCTTTATGACGCCGATGTTGTAGAAAACCTTAGAATTTCAAAGCACGAAACCAAGGCGTCGGAAGGATTCCTTGGTGACTATCGCAATATGGTCGTAAAAAGTCAGTAGGGTCGATAGGGCTATCGAACGTAACACACAGATCCCTGACAGCAGTAGACCTCGAAATTATGTCGCAATCGAGTTTATAGTGGAACTCAACTGGGTGCCGGGAACGACTAAACGTTATTTGGTAACACTTGGCGGCATTAACTCCATTTTATTGTCCACACCCCATTTAAAAACAGCGTCTACGTCTCGCTCAAGCTTCAAACAGTCATCTGCTGTTTTAATATCCAAGTAAAGCTTCAGGTCGTCAGCGTACAGGAGACATTTTGCATGTTTGATGACAAGCGGAAGATCGTTTATCATCAGGATAAATAGAAGAGGACCAAGTATTGATCCTTGACTCACGCCAGAACGCGTATGATAGGGCTGTTACTCATACAAGCCTAGCCGGACAAATTGCTGGCGATCGCGAAGGTAGTCAGCGACAAACTTAAGAAGTCTTGGGGTAAGCCCAGAGCGCTAAGCTTTTCCAACAGTATGTCATTGTGAACCCTATCAAACGCCTTCCTAAAGTCAAAATATAAGACGTCCACCTGGCCCCCAACATCAAGTCGACTGGAAATAAAGTCGACAAGTGAAAGAAGGTTTGAATCAACTGACCTTTTTCTTCGAAATCCGTGCTGCTCATTGCACAAAAACGGCTCCACTTGCTTATATATCTTCGCATGGAGAATATACTCAAAAACTTTTGTAATCGTAGGAAATATAGCTGTTGGACGAAACTCTCCAACACATGTTTTGCTGGAAGTATTAGGAATAGGGATGACCCTTGAGATTTTCCATTGAAGTGGGTAATGTCCGGAGCTAAGTGCAACGTTGAAGAGATGGCAAAGTGGATCGATAAAAAGATAAATTCCCGTTTTTATAAACCACGGAGGAACACTCTTAGGTCCAACCGAACTACTCGATTTTAGTTTTAGAATGCTCTCAGCTACGTCAATGGTAGTAATTAAGTCTATATCGACATATCTACCCAAAAACACATGCTGTGAGCCCGGATGTTTCCTGCATCTAACATAAGTAATTCGGATAAAAAAACGCTGGAAAAGAAATCGGCAAAAGCCTCAGCAGCTTCTATTCCCTTGTAGCGACATATATCTCGCCACACACGAGCTAAAAACTGACGTATTCTACATCGCGATATTAAAGTTATCCGAGCGATTGTACATAGATACAAGAACCCGACAACATCTGTCGGGCAGTAGCCCACCAGACACAACACCCGTTTGGTCGGAGGATCCTCCCTTTTTTCAATGGTGCATGAGGAACTTGACCCCGACGTGATCATCACTTCCTGGAGCTTTCGAGCAGCGAGTCATGCAGCCAGCCTTCTCAGCGACCTTGGCACAGCACACTGCACTTCGGCCGGTCAGCAAGCAGAGACACATTTTTCTCCTGGTCAACGCAGCAGCCAGCCACTACGCAGCACTGAACCACTCTGACTAACTGGAGCATTCGCAGCATCACCCCGACTCACTGGGGCATCACCGCAGACAGTTCCGACTCACCGTGAACTATGCGGCATCTGGTTCCGACTCACTGGAACATTCCACTGGCTCGGCAAGCACCTGCTTTCGACCTCCGGTCTTGGAGGGAAGTGATTTAGCGACACCTATCTCGCCACATACGAGCTAAAAACTGACGTATTCTACGTAACCACCCTTAGACCGAAGACTAGATATGTGCTGCCAGAAACCAGGAGGGTTAGATTTGATATTTTGCTCAACCTTAGCCACATAGTCGCTATAAGCAAGCTCAATGCGTTCCTTCATCTCTGCTCTTAAACTGGAAAAAGCCTGGTAATCTTCTTCCGATCTTGTTTTTACCCATAAGCGGTGCCATTTAAACTTACGTCGAATACATGCTATGATCTGTTGCGTAAACCAAACCGGATATCGTGTAGAGAGATTTAATTTACGCCGCTTTGTTGGGAAATAGCTATGAAAAATTTGGTAAATCATTTCATAGAAATATGTCGTGCATAAATGGGCATCTTTGAGCTGATAGAGCTCAGACCAGCAGATTTCAGACAGCATACTAGATAACATTTTGTGGTCACCCTTCTTGAAGTCCCAGTCTTTAGTAGTACTTATGTTACTGGGTTCTATCCGATCAGAATGACGGGCTGTATACATTCTAAATTGTACATCAAGAGGAGGATGATAGCCATCTGGGGCTACTAATCCCTCCGTAGCTTTGACGTGAATGTCGCAGATTTTAGTGCACTCCTGTAGCACTACAATATCCAACATCCCGCCATGGGTATAAGTCACAACATTATAGTCAATTAAGTTACAATATGACAGAAAATACCCACAATAGTTCGTTATATTTAGTGAAGCACTTTTCAAATTATTATCATATATTATAATATTATGTATATTTTGATCATCATTCCATGATGATCAAAATATACAACAAGATTTGGCATTTTGGGTACGATATTCTCTTTTGAAATACAATTACAATCCCTCATAACTTGTCAAGTTCCTTCCCTTAACTGAGCTAGCAAGCAATTTCTTAATATGATCTTTCATTTCCAGTCAGTCAGCAGTTACCTGGCACTAACGCATCTACTAGGCTGGATATTTACTGACGAAATTGCTCGCTGCCCTCAATTCATGGAATTAAATTTACTAATATAAACGATTGCAATTCATAAGTAATCATTCGCACCACTTACATATAAAAATAGGCAAATGGTTATATAATTACAATGTCCATACTTAGGCCTTCCAAGACTGTTACTTGCCTACTAGGTAGGTATAAAGACTGATGATCAGGCCCAGCTAGCAAGTTGCACCGGGAGCCCGGTTTATTTAGCGGACGCCTTCTGTAGGTAAATGACTTCTTATAATCTGGCGCAAAGGTTCATGAATTTATAGACGTCGCTAGATTATCCTTTACCCGTTAGGAATGTTCAGTCAGAACATTATTTTTTTACTGTTCTGTCAGATCGGGCTTATCGGGCGAATATAGTAGCAACCCTAGGCGATCAGTAAACTCTTTATTTTGTGCTGTTACGTATAATCAAGGGGTACGCACGATGTACATAACGAGTTGAACGTTTTGAAGCAATTTTTTGTTAGGAAATACTTGAAATTTCGATAATGTTACTTAGGACAAAAATTGAGTAATAATTCTTAGTTTGTTTTCATCAAAATCTTGAGATTTTTTTTTGACTTTGACCTTCAATAACTTTGTAACCTATTGAGTTCCCAGGTATGGTTAAGAAAGAAAAAATGTGCAGAATACCTAGATGTCGGCTTCGTTGAAGGGGCTTTTTACACCCTTTCTATTCACATTTTCTGTGGTTATATGCAAAACACATCAGCTGAAAAAGATACTCATTATTATTAGAAATGTATATATTTTTTCAAAATGCGATATTCCAAAGCCGAACACTTCTGAATCATCTTCTCGAGTACTGACCTGCCCCACGTCCACATCCGGGCTCATGCTGATGCCGACGTCTTCCAGCAAGTCGACCCTCAGCACTTGTTGCTGTCCCGTCAGCACGTCCAGCTCCGCCTCGCACGCGCACGCGCCGAACACGTCGTAGCCCTGCGGAGAGTCTTGCTGGCCCGTCATGAACGAGGTTTGCAGGGATATACCTAGGGTTTAGTACATTTAATGATGGAAGAATGATCTTTTGTAATTGATAATTTGTAATTTATTGTGCTTATTTTATAACCTCGAGATATTTGCAAGCTTCTCATTACTAGCAAGTTTTAGTGATACTTACTCTATTTTTATGATCAATATTGTACCTACCTAAAGTTATGCAAATAAACTTCCTAATTCTGATAACTTCATTAGATTCGTTCTTCATTTTATAGGCACCAAACCACCCTACCGATTACACGTCACGAGCTATGGAAAGGTGCATGCTAGGAATCTCGTTAAGGGGCAACGTCCGGAACGAGATAATCTCTCTAAGAACCAGAGTGACTGACGTAGTCGAGAAGTGTAGCAAACTGAAGTGTTCCCAATACAAAATCACATTATACCGGACGATTAGTTATACCGTAAGAAAAATGATACGGCATACTCAGTAGATGATACAAATATTATTTAAATAAGTAAGTGAAAGACAAATATTTATCACAAAAAAGTAAGTAGTAAGTTGAATTATTTAGGTGTGTATATTTGCATGATTGGTATAATAGTTATTATATGTATAGTACATTATATTTAATATATTTAAGTATTCATATCACAGATTTGTGGTTCTCGTTGCTATTTTTATATGTTGCACAGCCCAAAATTCCAATGTTTCTGTTATACCTTGCGGTTGACTGGTAGAAAATGCCTCTTAAGTCCGCCAATTGTACTTCACTTGTTTGTGCAATAAAGAATAAATAAATAAATAAAAAAGTTTGACTTGAGTTTTTTTCTAAATGACTAGTGGGTGTTGTTCAACAGTAAAAGCTCTCAATTTAAAACTTTAAGTAACTTGTCTAAGGCCATGACAACAAAAGGACAAGGACCATACCTTAGACTCTAAGCTTAGAGGTTACATTGTGGATGAGGACAATAGAGCAAAACCATTTGTTTAAATCGAGAGTTGATTATGATCATAGGTATCATGAAATTTAATGCAAACACTTTTTCATTTTTGAGTTTACCTCGTGAATATCGAAATAATACTTTTACAAAACCACCGTGAAGATTTTTTGCTGCGCTTATTGGTTGAATGGTAGAGAATATCAGGCTACTAATCGTACTTTCAAATCCAATAAAGGAGAAATAAATGAATTTCCACGTGAATTATAAATGACTAAACTAATTAATTAATCTCATCCTCGTGGCCACTAAAGAATCTAAGCTTATGAGGTGAGAAGAAAGAGTAGAACACGTTGTCGTATCAACGTATATTGCGAGACAAAATCCAAGATGGCAGAAAACAACTGCCCGCATATTGACAACCATAGATTGGGTAGAAAGATAGTTTGATAAGGGAAAAGACCTAGAGATCGAAGTCCCAAGCGATGGGCAGACCAGATATCACAGCAACTGGCGCTCCCGATCAGTGCTGCCCTGAAGCAAGCAACGGCACGTGACCGATGGAAGCAGTTGGTAGACAAAGTCAGAAGGAGTCACGATCCCCAGCAGTGAAGTGAAAGTAAAGTAAAAAGTAAAAAAAAAACATTTATTCATGTAAGCTTGTACAAAGCACTTATTACATGTCAAAAAAAAGTATATAGAAATAATAATAATAATAGTAAATAAAATAGTACAATAATATTACATATCGTGAATATACATAATGTGTAAAAAAAAACATTTATTCATTTGAGCTTGTACAAAGCACATAATACATGTCAAAAAAAAGTATATAGAAATAATTATAATAAACGTAAATAAAATAGTACAATAATAGTACATATCGTGAATATACATAATGTGGATCTACCACCGGTTCGGACGTTGCTTCTTATCGAGAAGACTCCGGCAAGAAACTCGATAGTTACTCTTTTGAACTTTGTTTGTTTTACAACAAATAAATTCAGAGTACAGTCAGTACAGAGTAGAAAAAAGAACACAATATTTAGCAGAGGAGCAGATTATTCCTACTATGACCACAAACTCTTGTCGATGAAGTGAGGGAAGCGATTGAAGAGAGAGAGAGAAGGTAGACGTACGCACACATAAAACACGATTTTTATAACTGTGCACTTCGAGTTGTCAAAATTGTTGTGTTGGCAGCATTGAATTTCACCCGCCCGCCAGATTCCTCACCACTCCGCTGGCGCGATGTCAAGTGTGAGCGAAATGGTGAGGAAGTTAGCAGGCGGATGAAATTTAATGCTTCCAACACAACAATTTTGACAACTCGAGGTGCACAGTTATGAAAAACTGCTAATACATCACAGTATACTTACCCTTATTATAAGCAGCCGCAATAACCTCCTCCCACTCGGGCTGGTCCATCTTCTCCCTAACGGGCTGCAGCCGCGCCAGCAGCTCGTCGCAAGCTCTGATGGTCGCGTGCGCAATCACGTCGCTGGTCACGCTGCCGCCGCTGGCAATCGCGTTCGGAGATATGAAGCTGTCTGTACCTGGATAGAAGGAGATTGTGACATAATATCACGAAAAAGGCAAACGGCGCTCTGACAAATAGCCCGCTTAGAACAACACGCCATTTTTGACGCACGCACACAGAGACGTGAGTTTACAGGCGAGTCACAGTCAGTGAGTTTCAGTGAGTCGAAAAGTCGCACTGTCACGAGTGTTTTTGTTTCTGTCGAACTTGGTGCAATCTTTCACATGATGAATTTTGTTTTTGGCCGGTTCTGTCAAGTAGTATAACTTACTTCATTTTGCAAATTCAGAGCGAATATAGTAGTAACCCTGGGCGGTTCACGCAAGTTTAGGAAAAAGGTGCGAGCGGTCCTTCTGTAAACTCTTTATTTTGTGATAATATGTACTACTACTAGCTGCCTCGACAGACTTCGTTCTGTCAAAAGTAATTGCAAGTCCCGGCGTCAGTAAAGCAGCACATCTCGCTCGCGTTTCTCCGACTTGACTTATACATATATTATTTTTCACTGAATGTTTTGTTCAATTATAATAAAATCTAGCCTATGTCACTCCCTGATAATGTAGCTTCATATTGGAAAAATATTTTTTTAAATCAGTCCTGTAGTTTCGGAGAAGAAGAGAGAAAAGGCTGAAACATTGATGTGTGATCATACAGGAAATAAAAGAGATGTATAGCAGGAAAAGCAGAAAATAATTGGATATCGTCGCTTACAGTTACAAATCACAATCTGCTGAAGTATACTTCTGAGATATTGAAAGAGAAAGTTCTAATGTATTTATATAAAATTCCAGTTGCTGCACATAGAATAGGTATTTTATAAAGAGGCCTTAGATCGTCGTCATCCGTTCTTTAATAAAACCATAAGGTGTAAAAATAAAAAGACGTCCGTAAAAGGACTTCGAGGAACTACTTTGAGTACCAAAGAAATGAGAAATAGATTTAATTCCTAGCTAAAAATTAAATATAGGTACTTCGGACTCACAATATACAGGGTTACTTTATATACACTATCCAAAATTTTCCCAGACATAAGGCATCAATCGATGGCAGCTTTTTAAAGGGGTAGGTCTTTCTAACTTTTACATTATTATATTTTTTTCGAACAGATAACTAGTGCGGCGTGGATACTTATTCAAAATTAAATTTCAACTTCAGATAAAGCGGCGGGGAGTTGAGTGAGAGCCTGCGGGCTCGCCGCCATGCACTCACTTCGCGCAGCATCAACAAAACTAGTGTTTTTTTTATACCTTTGAGTTGTTATAATAACTCAACATTTTAGTACTGAAGGTTGTCAAACAGAAAAATACGTATTTTGCCATTTTCTCCATAGATCCTCATTTCAATTTAGATGGTGTTTATAAAGTAGCCCTGTATATTAAAGAAGGAAATAAAATGAAATTGTGATAGAAAAAGAATAGTGGTAGTGTAAACATTTGAGTGGGATCCAGATTAAAAAATAAACTGCTGACCGAAAATAATCTAAAAGTCTAAAAAAAAACTTCATACATACCTAAAATTGAAACTTTCTCCAGTGGTATTTTCAAGGTGTACGCGCATACTTGGGCCACCTTCGTATTGATCCCCTGGCCCATCTCGATCCCGGAGTGCGATATGGCCACCGTGCCGTCTCCGTGGTACACCGATACAGTCGCATAGTAAGCCGAAGCACCTCCTATATATTCTATGGGAAATGACATCAAAGTGAACTTCAAGCCTTTTTTCTTCCACGCGTTTTCGGAGTTGTAAGTTGCAATTTGAGCCTTACGCTCAGTGTAGTTTGAGTCTTTTTTGAGTGTCTCTATCATGTCCTTCATGGAGGCATTCTTTGGCGCCAGGTTAGCTATTCGCACTTCGATTGGGTCTTTTTTGGTGACGTGCGCTATCCGTTCCATTATGTGTTCGATTATTGCTATTGCTTCTGTCGTTCCTGTAACATTATTTAAAATTGTTACCTAGTTAGTTTTAGACTTAATGTAAGAATGTCTAATTTTTAAGTCCAATTTGCTTATAACAGCATACTATTTATAATGTCTGTCTAGTTATAAGATGCAGAAACTACTGCTTAATTAAATGGCCTCTTACAAACATGGTTCTTTTATGTGCTTTGAATAATCACCACTATTTCGCCAAGCCGCTTTCGAAGACTTCAGAATTCCCGGCTTGTCCACGGTGCCAATACCTCCTTACCACCATCCACCACAGACCAAATCGTGGAAAACGACCTTTACGTGAATGACAATAAAAGTCATTTTCACGAAATGTTGAATAGGAGGTATTGACTCTGCCCCGTAGCTGCACAATAAATCTACCACGAGTTGCCACTTTCAATTTACATTATCGTTCGCGTAAACTCAAACTCAAATAACTTTATTCAAATAAACTTTCACAGTTAGTACTTTTAAATCGTCAAATTTAAAGCAAGATATACTAGATAATAGACATAAATACTATAATATACAGACATAATGCGACTCTACCACCGCGTCGGAGTTGTTTCTTGCTGAGAAGACCCGGCGAGAAACTCAGCAGTTACTCTTTTAAACTTGTTTTGGGTTTACAACAGGCGTTAGTAAAGTTCAATGTGTCATTTTGATACAAATAAACCTACTGAGTGTCTAAACTAAAGAATATAAAACAATGGAAAAAAAACAAACGTAAAAAAATGTATTGGGATTTCACTTTGTCATGTCATGTCATGTGTCATCCCAATACATTATTTTACGCGAACGATAATGTAAATTTAAAGTAGCAACTCATGGTAAACGCACAGTACGCCTACCACGAGTTGCCACTTTCAATTGTGTGTGTTTCAAAATGTTTTGTACGAAATCCCAATACAAATATTTTATGAAAACGCTTACGTAAATTTAAATTGGCAAATCATGGTAGACGTACAGATCGTGTCACGTAAAAAGAACGCGAGGCGACGGTGGAGGGGGTTGGGAGTTGTTTTGCGCACGAGTACAGTATAAAGGAGTTCATTCAAACTACTAATTAGGCCCTAAATTCGCCCACCGCGTAGAATTCAAAATCAAAAGAACTTTATTCAGGTGCCTACACCTTTTAAAATTACAGTTCTTTCTAATCGTCAAAAACATAATTATTGCATACATTTATTTTTAAGTTCATTCAAACTACTAATTAGGCCCTAAATTCGCCCACCGCGTAGAATTCAAAATCAATAGAACTTTATTCAGGTGCCTACACCTTTTAAAATTACAGTTCTTTCTAATCGTCAAAAACATAATTATTACATATATTTATTTTTAACATCAATGCACTATTTCTACGCAAAGATAGAAACTAGAAAATGCAAATAATTCCTTTCCCATCCCACTCTTCAGAGCACCCCGCTACCGATTAAGGATAGCCTAAACATCCGTGGCATGGATGTTCGTAGCAACCTAAACCAGCGGGACTACATTGAGAGCGTCATTAGAACTGCATCCCGTAAACCTGAGTCCTGAACAGAGTGAGACGATTCTTCACGCCTGAGCAGCTCTGTCTCTTGTATAAGACACAAGTCCGCTCGTGACGGTTCCGCCAAGTACCTACTCGAAGCTCTTGACAGGATGCAGAGGCAACTTTGACCCTTGAGCCTCTCCAATTGCGTAGAGACATTGCCAGGCTAAGTGTTCTCTATCGCTTCTACAATGGGGAATGCTCTGACGAGTTATTCCAGCTTATTCCACCCTCACCTTTCCACTCCCGTACCACGCGTGCTGGACTACGGCGTCACCCACACACAATTGAACATCTGTTGGCCCGAACTAAAAGGTTCGGTGACTCGTTTCTTTGTCGTACCATCCAGACGTGGAACGCTCTTCCAGCACATGTGTTTCCTTCCTCGTATAGTCCCGGGTTCTTCAAGCGGGGCGTGAAAAGGCATTTCTGCAGGCCTTCAAGGTGAGGATGGCCAGCCCAGTGATTCGTTGAATGACTGGGCTTGTCAACCTCATATCTGGACCTCACGACCGCTTTCCATCAGGTGGAGTGAGGTCATCCTGACGGGCAATATAAAAAATAAAAATAAATTGATTCCGCTTGAGTCCCTTGGATCAGGTCGAATTTTTCTAGTTTCTATCTTTGCGTCAAAAACATTTTAACTTTAGCTAATGATATTATAGACATACATAATAATAATACATCTGTACTTATACTAAATTTTAATACTTTATTATAATACATAAACAAAATGTGACGAAATATAATACATAAATAAAATGTGTGATGTGAAGACCCGTCAAGAAATTCAGTAAAACAGTACCTACTCTTTTCAAATAATGTTGTTTACTCGTACACTGCGGGTCAGTTACTTTTTTTTTTTTCGCAATTTTAACTAAGTCATACAGACAGAGCAATCATAACATAATTAGAGTTTTCATGAAGGAACTCAAATGGTAGGTATATCCTGGCCAGCCTTTTTTTAGATGACGGAAAGTATATCTGTGGTATAAAAACATACCTGGCGACCTGCACCAAGTATTCGCCGCCTTATCGGTAAGCACGCTGTAAGCCTTGATCCCCCAGCGCGACGGGTCGTACAGCCTCATCATCACGAATGCGGTAATCGCGCCCGACGTGTCGTTGAAGTTGAACCCGCAGTCGGAGTAGTACGATAAGTCCATGTGCTGGATGACGCCGTCGTTGTTAACTCCGAGCTGGAAATAATAATTTCCATTTTAAATCAGAACGCAGTAAAATATTTGAAAATTATAAGTGTGAATCTAATCGATTTTGACATCTGTTGCCGCGTTATAGGTGTACTTTTTCAGACTCGTGAAGTCCAATACAACTACATTCATATAAGTGTTTTTTTTTATATTTTTAGCATTTAACAATGTACTATTTTCTACACAAAGACAGGAACTAGAAAAATTCGACCTGATCCTAGGGACTCGAGCGGGATTCGAACCCGCGACTCATCACTATCCGGGTGACTGCTCTTCCAACTGAGCTACCGAGGCCGTTAACAGACCCAGCAAATTTATCTAGTGTATTTCACGTTGTAAGCCAACGTTGTTTCATCAATGTTATAGGCCTACGCCTTTAGCACCCGAAATAAATATTTTTGCAAATATTAGACTTTCGATTAAGGTGAAACTAGCTACAGGATGAGTGTTTTTATCTATATTTTTAGCATTTAACAATACTATTTTCAACCGACTTCAAAAAAAGGAGGAGGTTCTCAATTCGACTGTGTTTTTTTTTTGTTTATGTTTGTTACCTCATAACTTTCGACTAGGTGAACCGATTTTGATCATTTTTTTTTATTTGAAAGCTGGTGCTTCCCGAATGGTCCCAATTTAATTTAGTCTAGTTCTGACAGTGGCATCCATGAGAAAACCATATAAGTCTTAAATCTAGATAGACAAAATGCGCGACAAATGGACGGGTAACTCAATACGCCAACCGATTTTGATAATTCTTTTTTTATTTGAAAGCTGATGCTGCCCGTGTGGTCCCATTTTAATTTGGTCCATTTCTGACAGTGGCATCCATGGGAAAGCCATTTAAGTCTTAAATCTAGATAAACCATATGCGCGACAAATGAACGAATAACTCATTAACACGCCAACCGATTTCGATGCTTCTTTTTTTATTGGAAAGGATATACTTCAAGGGTAGTTTGATGAGTGTTAGGTTCTGATTATGAGATCCATGACAAAGTAACGGAACTCTTCAATTCTTAGGAGCAATTGGACGATACTTGTTCGATGTATAAAATAAATAAGAACTATTCACTGAAAATCAAGAAATAAACAAAAATTTTAACAAAAAAAAACCAACTTCAAAAAAAACTATTCTAAAACAAAGCACTATAAAGTAAAGAAATAATTGCGTATTCTTCTAAAACTTTTACGATAATATAATGTAGGTACTTATAATTGTTATTGTTTGAGTCGGTGTCAGCCAATGTAGGTTTGAAACTACCTACATACTCGTACATACGTAAACGTGATATGTAAGAAATAGGTATATTGCTAGGTATATTGTAGTGTTTCCTTGGCTGACACCGACTCCAACAACAACAATAAATTGTACCTACATTATATTATCGTATAAGTTTTAGAAGAATACGCAATTATTTCTTTACTTTTTAGTGCTTTGTTTTGGGATAGTTTTTTTTTGAAGTTGTTTTTTTTTTGTTATCTACACAACGATAGGAACTAGAAAATTCGACCTAATCCTAGGGACTCAAGCGGCGAACCCGCGACCTTTCACTATCCGGGTGGCTGTTCTTCCAATTGAGCTACCGAGGCCGTTAACAGACCTGGCGAATTTATCTAGTGTATTTTACGTCATAATAAGCCAACGTTGTTTCATCAATGTTATAGGCATACGCCTTTAGCACCAGAGAGAAATATTTTTGCAAATATTTGACTTTCGATTAAGATGAAACTAGTTAAAGGATAAGTGTTTTTTTTTCTATTTTTAGCATTTAACAATGAACTATTTAACTAGAAAAATTCGACCTGACATTCATATATTTTCTGTGCCACCATATTGTGCGCTAAAGGCATGACCACACTGACGGACCGGTTGAGTTTGTACGTGGCGAGTACTTAACGCACTTTACCATATTTCTCAACAGCCTCGAGCCTTATCACGTGGCCATTACCATTCAATGTCATTTAATTCTAATTGATTTTCAGAAATTGCAATGGCAGAATTGTATAACAGAAATGGTGTAGTCGCTGCCCATTTTGCGAAGAGATGTTAGGATAGTATATGGTGATGATAGGCGATTAGATCAAGGTGTAAATAGTGTAAATTGAGAACAAAGACATTATTATTTCAGTAAACATTGTAACAAACCTCATAGTCAGCTCGCACCGCCTGCCGTTTCCCCACGGCGATCATATTGTGCGATAAAGACATGACCATACTGGCGGTTCGGTTGAGTTTGTACGCGACGAGGGCCGCCGCGCACGCGGGCATCGCCGAGCGCGACGCTTTGCCGCCGTAGCCACCGCCTAGGCGCTCGACTTCTATTTCTACCCTAGAATAAGTAATAGTACATTATTGCAAAGGCAGCGAAATAGGCAGTTGCAGGTCGAGTATGAGTTTGAAGGCCGAGCCGCAGGCGAGGAATTCAATGATACGAGACAGGCAATTGCCATTTCGCCCGAGGCATATATAGTGGTTTTCTTAAAAAAATGCAAGGAAATAAAATGGGCCTTTTACATAATAAATTTAATTAATATTATTAACAAAATAACAACTCCGCTTTACCGCCAATTTGTTTTTTTTATTTTACAATTTGTGCCGAAAGGTAAACGCATCTGTGGCTATACAGCCACGAGAACGCAATGTGTACGATAGATGAAAGAGTTCTAAATTCAAACAGCACTTCGTTTCATACAACATTGCCGGCGCGCTCTTCGTTCGAAAATCAAAGAACGCGCCGGGAAGTGATTTTGGGTTTTCAGTCTACGTAAATATGATACTTCGCGTGTTCTTTATTCAAAAGTAATGACAATATTTCCGAGCATGTTTGAGAAAAATAACATTTTTTTCGTTGGTGTGGTAAAGGTAGGATAAGGAAAGAAACTAGAAAAAAACGACCTGATCCTAGGTCTCCAGCGGGACTCGAACCATCGTCTTTCACAATCTAGGGGCTGTAGTACCATCTCTTAAAGCCAGTCAAGTTAATAGTGTGAGCGATTTCCTACTAAGAAACTCGTGTGTTTCCGAACCAATACAATCTGGGTCTCTTCAAGACAAGAGTGAATAGACATTTACTGGGCAGACATGTACCATCATAGATCGCATCGTCACTTACCATCAGGTGCGATTGCGATCAAATGACTGTTTAGTCCTATATATATATATATATATATATATATATATATATAAAAAGATTCTAATAAAAACGGGTTTTTGCAACGAAACAAAATTACGGTACTTAAATTGTTTATCCTATTTTTCTCGACGTTGACATGCAATTGTCGCCGAAACGTCGAGAAAAATAGGATAAACAATTTAAGTACCGTAATTTTGTTTCGTTGCAAAAACCCGTTTTTATTAGAATTAGTTAAAATGCAACAAGAAAGTTTAAAAAAAGATCTTTAATTTTGAGCCAGTCAGCGGTTACTTGTCAATAATGCATCCTCTGGGGCAGATATTTACTGACGTAATTGCTTGCTACTCTCAGTTTAGTTAATTAACTTGACTGGCTATCTATAAGATATGATAATACGGCCCCAGGTAGCTGCTCTTCCAACTGAGCCATGAAGACCATTAACAGTAACAGACCTGGCGAATTTGTCTGGTGTAGTTCACGTTGTGAGTCAACGTTGTTTTATCTACGAGTATGTTATTAAAAGACAAGTGCCGTGTTATGAGGCACTCCGAAATAAATATTTTTACTTTTTCTTACTGAGCTCAGAAACGGTGCATACGAGCAATGTATAATATAAAGCAGAGAGACTCTTGCAGACCGATCTTTCTAAAACTAAAGATTTTGAACGTGCCGTGTTTGTATATCTACGAGAGTGCAGTATTTGTTAAAGCGAACTTGAATTTGTTTGAGTTTAAGACACGCGCGCGTCATCAACATAAGTTATGTGTACAATAGCCAGTAGGACAGCCTTGTTCAGACAAAGTATCTTTAGCAACGCGCCACACATATTCAATAAAATTCCCGAGTTCATTCGAAATACTGATGATTTAATAACATTCAAGAGCAAATTTCATGATTTTCTAGCAGAGAAATGCTACTATAAAATTAGTGATTTCCTGACAGACCGCACTATTTAAAAGTGATAAATAATAATATATTCTTTATTGCACACAAAACTTACAGTACAGAAATAATTTACAATAAATGAAAGTACAATTTGGCCGGCTTTATCGCTAAAAAGCGATCTCTGCCAAGCAACCCACAAGCAAAGGAAATTTGGCGAAAAGGGCAAGTAAGTGCACCAAGAAAAATAATAAATAAAATAAGTTTAATTATAAATATCTACACAGTATAGGACTAGGTTTATATATAAATTAGTGGTGGTGGTGGTGGTATTAGTGGTTTAGTGATGCATAGTAGATATAGTCCGATTTATTATTATAGACTACTTGTATTTAATCATTATATTAAATTTATGACACAATGTATTGATTGTTGTATGCCAATACGGCGGGACACAGATGATCTGATTTGTTTAAATTTTGTCACCTTTTTTTACCTGTGATTCACAATAAAGAAAGTTTAAGTTTAAGTTTACTTTTAATTACGATAAAACTACATAGCTATGGGATTAGCATTTAACAATGCACACACAACTAGTGCATTGTTAAAAGCTAAAAATAAAAATTCACTTAAAGTAAGTAGGTACGATAATATGATATTTCAGAAGAGATTTGTCATGGGTGGACTTAGATGTTCTTTGACGTGCACGCAGCGCGCGACGGCGGCTCTGCGTCTCCAACGTGAAGTGCTACTGCGAAGGCGCTAACGAGCTGCCTTTATTTGTGTGATTTGTGTCGCCCCTGTGTTACCCGTTAAGTTATTCTACTCTATGCTGGGATATTATGTGATGGCACATATTATACCTAAGATGACCACAATGACTATATATTTTCGTTAAAATTAATAAACTGTTTGATAGTTTTGGTAAATAAAAAAAAATTAAATTAAACTAACTGTATTTCAGTGAAGTATGTTTCTATGAAGTAATTATGATGGTCTTATAATTTATTTTCTTCATGAACTTAATTGTTTTTGTGATGATGTTTACGACAAAAATGATAACAAATGCTTAACCAATAAATTAACGTAAAAATGATTGATCACCACACAAACTTGTTTTTTTTATATTACGTCATAAAATGTTTCGAGCTTGGGCTATTCAACTGTAAGGTTATTTGAATATTTTATTTTTTGAATATTTGTATTTTGATATTAAGGTATTTTGAGTTCGTACATTTTAAATTAAGGTGTTTTTTTTTTGGTATTCTAATATGTATCCGTTTATGAAAGTAGCCCTGTATAAGTAGAAAAATAGCCAATTCACTGATTACTGGAGCTAGAACATAGAAATTCTACGATGAGCTTCATGCGGAGGCTGTCTCAAGCAAAGATTGTATAAAAACGTCATTCTGGGATCAAACAGATATAATCTAAAATTTCCTGAAGGCCGAACATGATCATTAAAATTCAAGATTGGTTCGGGAAGTCTTGCAGGAGTCAGAAGCGCGCGAACCAGAGGGCCTACTCCCGTTCAACGTACCGCCGAAGTTTAGTGCGCTATTCCGTTTTCACTACAGATTGCACAGTACGTCTACCACGAGTTGCCACTTTATCGTTCGCGTAAAAAAATGTATTTGGATTTGACATTGTCCTGTCATGTCATGTCATGTGTCATCCCAATACTTACAATTTTTTTACGCGAACGTAACTTGGTGTACGTAAATTTAAAGTGGCAAATCGTGGTAGAAGTACTGGTGCGAGAGCAGGATAATGAACGAAACTTCGGCCGTAGCACACTCACTTATTCTGCTGTATTCCGAGTACCGTAGCCACCGCGACGTGCGCCAGATCCAGCCACTGCGTGGAGGCGCGCACGCGCACGCCGCGCGCGGTGGCGGCGGCCCAAGAGCTTTGCGTCTCCAGCGTGAAGTGGTACTGCGAGGGCACTGAGAAACTGCCTTTGATCGTGTGGGTTGTGTTGTCGCCGGTGGCGGTAGGGGGTATTGTCGTGTCGGTGCGGACCTGAAGGAATTATGCACTTAAATGTCTTTGTTGTAAGCATCTTTGATTTTGGCCTCCCCTAGGTCACCGGTGACCGACAAACGTCTTGTTTCGTAGCCAACAAAGATCTTTGTGAATTACGATTTTTAAAACCGTATTCCTATAACAAAGCTTGAAAAAATCAATGGAGCTTGTGCAAGATAGATTTGATATGTGTTATGGTGAAAGATGGCAAGTACATTAATTTTTACCTAATGAGGTCAACAGTCTTATCGATTTGTTTTCTCTTTACAATAAAAATACAATGTACAATCACGTGGAAGTTCACAGACACTAATATTATAAAGAGGAAAGATTAGATTTTTTCATTCTTATAAATAAACTCCAAAACTACATAACCGAAATTTTACAACTCCTTTATTAATAATAAAGCTACAAATGCTACAATATACGAGAACGGAACAGCCAAAATCGTGTAGTCCACGCAAGCGATGCGCATAAGCAATCACAACTAAATAGAAAACTCACCCTTCTATCCTTGTCCGGGGCGACCAACGCTTCTCCAATAGTTAGCACCGGTTTAGCCGAGCTCTTTTTATACGTCACTTTGACCAATTCAGAGGCACTCAGCGCGAGGTCCCTGCTGACCGCAGCTACTAAAGCCACCGGTTGTCCGTAGTAAGACACGTTCTTGCTAGCTAAGAGTTCTTCTTCAACTTCCAAGGCGGGGACGCTGGTTGGGATGAAAGTGTTCTTGCCTGGTATGTCTGCCGCTGTGAAGAACGCGACCACCCCTGGGATTTTCTGGAGAGATACGAATAAATGAAATATGTATGCGCCAGACAACACAACAATTGTCTGGGTCTCCAAGTAAGTATGAATGCTCGTGTGGTATGAGATAAAAAACAAGGTTTTAGGCCAGAGGCGTCTCACAGCACACCTAAACCAGAGCTAATTTCAGAATAGTTCCTTTTCTGTCGACCTGCTATAAATTCAACTCCGGACCCTACACGCAAGTCAAGGATAGAAAACGCGCTACAGCGGCCAATCGTGACGTCAATTAATGATTTTAGTATTGAAGGCGGTTGTTTTTAATTTTCATCAACTGTCATTTTTACTGGTTGGGACTTGAAACTGCGACCCTTTGCGTCCTAACTCGTCTATTATGCCAAACGGATTGTCTTATAATACCTTTGTCTTAGGCTCGATTTTTCAATTCTTAGTTTATTCCCTAGATAACTGAAGTATAAAATTAACTGACCGTTCATCAAGCGAATAAATATTTTCAATTTTTCAATCGTCTTTTATCCATTAAATAGCTATCTATCGTTTGTACTAGTACATATATCGCCAACTTCACACTGATTATCCACAAGCGAGATGCACACAATCATTGCAATGTCAGAATGGAACAAGGCTAAAGATGATGTTTGACAAATTGACACTGACGTATAAGAAAAACAACCTCAGCTTTTTTTGCTGTCATAAGTTTCGGTAAAATTTTTGTGATTATAATAACACTCCAAAACTCTAGAACAAAATGAAAATAATCTCAAATTATGTGTAATTAGATTAGGTTAGGTTATATAGTGTGCTACATAACCTCAAAATGTCAAAGAAAACGCATAGATAAACCTTATCCAGCCCCTCAAGAAGCAGATAACTTTATTCCTAAGTTTGCGCGGCTTTATTCAACAGATAACATCTATCTGACCATTAAAAATTAAAAATCTTGTTAACCTTCGAATAAACTTTTTATAATCTGAGGATTGAAAAATCGGCCCTTATTCATTTATAAAACCATGATAAAATAAACAATTACTTAGGTAAGTATATCATATTTAGATTACTATATAAATATTTACTAATACACTTACCAGAGCTTCACTCGCGTCGAAGCTTACAATTTCTCCTACGCATATTGTCGATAATACAAAGGCTACGTGAACTTCCCTCGCTGCTGATACGACGTCGCAGGCGTACTTCACTTCGCCGGAACACTGCAAGCATATTTGTAAACGAAAATAACTAAGTATGCCGAATTAAATTTATTTATGATTTATACATTTAATAGGTTTAGATAGTTTTATTAGGTTTTATTAGAGTAGCGTCGTGGCCTAGGGGTTTAGCAGCCCAACTCGGATCGTGGGTCGTGTGGTCCCGATTTGAAATCTGTGCAGAAACAAAATCTTATGTGTTTATTGTTAAATTTCCGACTTTGTCCGGTGATGGAAAACATTGATATAAAACCAAATCAAAACCCGGACAACGGCGGGAGGCTCACCAGCACCACCTACCACGTTGGGTTTTAATACCATTGGTGAAAAGTGGGCTTCTGAGTGTTCCGTTCGACCATGACGGCACAGTCACTTGCCTCTGAGTATGTTATGTTATGATAATCAGCGAAGGCTTCACAAATTAATGGGTTAGGTATTCTGTGGTGTTTATGAACTGTTATCTAAATACTTCTATTCAAATGCTTTTTTTTATCGCAATCTGTTAGGTTCGCATTACAACAACAACAACAACAAATACAGCCATATACGTCCCACTGCTGGGCACAGGCCTCACCTCAACTATGAGGTGGTACAAGCCATACTCCAACACGCGGGCTCAGTGCGGATTGTTGGAGAGGTGAATGTAAGGCCAGTGATAAACCTTACCGTCAGATGTTATCAAGCCGCCTTTTTAAGCCTCTGACTAGGCTTCACGACTGATATCTTGCGACGTCAGCCGGGACCAACTGTTTAACGTGCCTTCCGAAGCACGGAGATGCCCGAAAAACGCATCACTTAATTTCGGTCGGGATGGTCACCCATCCATAACCCGACCTGTCTGGCGTTGCTTAACATCGGATCGTTGCCGATCCGCTGCCGTCACTTAGCCACGGGCACCTCTCGGTTCGCATTAAAATGGCTTTAATCGCGTATTTATTAAAGAAAAATGTATCCTTATAAACGGAGAACTACTACGTCTGTGTTCCCGGATACAAAGAACCTTAGTGTTTTCAAGGCAGAAGTGAATAGGCATTTCTGGGTAAGCGTATTCCACCATGGGTCAAATATAGGTGAGATTTTTACTAGCAAGATGTTGTTTTTACACCAAGGAAACATGTAATTTATCTATGTTTTGTTATTCAGACTGGATTCACCTTTAAATAAAATCTTAAAATCATAAGATAAGTAGATAAGTGCCGGAACCTGTCGCGTAAGCTATTAGCGCGTGAAAAGGGACAAACAACCAGTGCACAACCCTTCCCTATTGGGCCGATTGTGCGGTCGGCCTCTTCGCGCCTCGCACAGCACAGGTCACGTGACGCGTGCGATCATTCCGATTGGTGGAATTCAAAATGTCATGTCGTATTGTCGTCCTAATAATAATAATAACAAACAGCTCTGTAAGCAAGTCCGTCGTCCGTCCGCGGATAAGCTATTATTATCGCTTAGAAATTCATAGCGTTGTGTGTGTGTGAATGTGTTCTGTTTACCATTTAAACTTTAGCGTGTTATTTCAACTGACTATCGCGCGCTGTACTTTTTATCTTTGTTATTTCTGTTGTGTGTGATTGGTGGTGCTAAACAATAACTTTCTTCGAGAGCTTATCAGAGCAGTACCTACCTTATAACCACCCACGTCGAGTGCGGGACTCAAAACATGTCATCTGAAGATATAAAGGAAGTCGTGCATGTACTGGAATTGCCTATACCAACATTTTGGCCAGATAAACCGGCGCTTTGGTTTGCTAAAATGGAAGCTATATTTTCATTATCTAACATAAAGTCTGACTTGACTAAATTCGGCTACACTATCGGCCAACTAGGTCCAGAATACGCAGCGGAGGTGGAAGACGTTATCCTCAATCCACCACTCCATTTTAAGAACGACCAGCTCAAGCTTGAGATTATAAAGCGAATTCCTGCTGTATTAGAAAAGAAGCTCACGAAACTCCTGATGCATGAGGAGCTTGGAGAAAAGAAACCGTCTCAGTTCCTAAAGCACCTTCAAGAGTTAGCTGGCCCTGACGCGCCTGACGATTTGATAAGAAAGATATGGACCAGCCGTCTTCCCTGCGACACACGGTCGGTAATTGAGATATTAACTACGGATGCAGTTCGAAAGCTGTTGTCCACTGAACTGTCATGGGAGGACTTGATTTGTGTAGCAGATCAGCACGTTGAAGCTAGGACTGGTGCCCAGAATAGAATGGCGCAGAATAAAATGGCACAGAATGAAATGGCGCAGAATAAAATGGCACAGAATGAAATGGCGCGGCAAATCGCTGAACTGACTAAGCGCGTTGACACTTTAGAGGTCCAGAACAGCCGGGCAATCCCGAGCTCGCGAGCGATTGAAGTCGCTGACAGACTCAGAAGAGGAAACGAAAGACATCCAGCAATCCCGCTCTCGAGAGCGATCGAAATCGTCGACTGCCCCAGAACAGAAAGAGAGTAAGCCAGCTGTAAAAGTCCCGTGCGTCTTACCTAGACAAAGGTCTCCCTCTAGCTATCAGAGATCCCCCATGTGCTGGTACCATAGCGTTTATGGCGCCAATGCTGACCATTGTTTGAAGCCGTGCGACTTTAACTCGTGAATTAATCATGGCTAATGTTCAGCTTTTCACCAAATAGGTATATTTGTCAAAAAAAAATTTGTAGCCTATCTCAATTAACAAATTCACACCAAAAAATACCCTTTTTAATTTTCAATGATAACCAATCACTGTAGGTATCTTGTCATATAATTTGAGCAATTTAATACAATGCTAAATTTAATAAAATAATAATTGTTTATACACATAGTAAGTACATAACACATTTTAACAAATTATAAAATGTATGTCCTGTTATCCTATAAAAATGATTTAACCACTTCAACTTAATTGAATTTCATGCCACTTTTAATTATGTAGTTATAAAAATGTTTATTGACTAATAAGTGCAACGGCAAACGAGTATAAATAAATAAGTACAAATACCTATCTGTGTTTTGTTTTTATATTTATAATGATCTCTAGTTATTTCACTACCAACTATAATGTACTATGAGTGTCAAAGGTTATTCTTATGTACCTATGTACATACAGGGTGGTCCAAATAATTTTAATAACAAGGTTTAGTTGAAACCCTGATACTGCATTTTACACTTCTGACACTTGAATTAAAATTTAAGTATGATGCCGTTGAAGTAACTCATTGAAATTTACTAGTTAAGACTTAAGGCCTGCGCAGACGACGGATTATCCGCGGCGTACTTTTTGGTCCGTCAAAATAGATCTCTTACAAACTGTATCGAGCAACGCACACGAACGACTAAAGGTAAGCCGAACCAAAAAACCCCCGAAACACCGCGGACGCCCACGGAGCGGAGCGGATTTAAGTACGCGGGCATCCGCGAAAAAATAGAACGACAAACTATGAGCAGTCAACGCACACGGCGCACTTTAGGCCGCGTTAATAATCTATTAAAAATAAAGGGATGGACCCAGTATTCTCCTCTAAAACGTCTTCTCTTTTTCTTGAACGTCATGAAAATTACAGCACAACGTAATCTCAGAATATCGGACAGCAAATGATCGCACTCCGTAAATCCGCGGCGTACTTTTTATGCGCGAAGCGTACCTACTTTTTCTCCGCCGCGGAGAAAAGTCCGTCGTCAGCGCAGGCCTTTAAAGTTTAAAAAAGAGATTTGATAAAGTTTTATAAGTAGTTACTTAACTGTTTATTTAAACTGCCAGCAAAGTCCAGGAAAAAACAGCATTATTTATAACTTTTTCAATTTCATATTTTTTTATAAGTTTTGATAAGCGTTATGGACGTAAATGCTTCAATAACAACTAGAACTATTATTCATCTAATAATGAAATAAAATCAGGGATTTATGTTAATAGATCGTGGGTTGATATGATTCAAATAGCGATAAAAATCAAGTGAGTGTTTTAAAATCAGTGATGTAAATGAATTGTTTTTTAATGTGATACAAATCAGCGAAATTGGGGCAATGACTCGTGCAAATATTTGAAAGAAGAAGAATTGGCTATAATTAAGCAACTGCCAGGTGGAGCTTTGCTTCTTCCGCTGGGGTCGAAAGAATATTTTCGACATTCAATTTAGTGCACAGCAAAATGAGTAATAGATTAGGCACCGAGAAGGCAGCCAAATTGGTCTTATATCAACGAGCATGCCGAGATGACAATGAGAGTAACTTCTACTAGCATTAACTGTCTCTTTGTTTAGTAAGTGAAAACATTTGGTAGGTAATGTGGATGTTTGTTTGAATGGTTCAATTTGTTTTGCTATTGAAACTTTGGCTTATATTAATATAAGCATATAACTATACCGAGTAATTATGAACACCGTAAGGCAATTACTATGGCATAGTCAGTACGTGATGATAACTATAGAAACCTATATTTATTTCATCATCTTTAATATTGCTGTTTCCGAACAAAATCAGACGTAGATATTCGTATTTTATGTATGAAAGCCTCAGAATAAAACCCAAGCAAAATTATTAAATGTTTACTTAGATGAGTTCTACGTCACCTACTCAGCATATAACATTTTCCTCAGCGTATAGGTATAGGTAATCACATAAGTGTTTAGAGCGTAAAGGCACTCGTGGCCTAGGGGTTGAGCACCCCAACTTGGATCGTGTGGTCCCGAGTTAAAATCTGGCTAGAACAAAAATAGTTGTGCTCATTGTTCCGACTAACTCTCCGGTGATAGATAACATCGATAAAAAACCGAATCAACCCGGATAACGGTGGAAGGCTCACCATCACGTTGGGTTCTAATACTATTTGTGAAAAGTAGGCTTTTGAGTGTTCCGTTCACTATGACGGCAAAGTCATTTGCTTCTGACCACCCCGTTTGGTATAAGTGATGGTATGTATGTGTGTATATGTTTCATTTACGTACCTGCGTCAGCGCCTCGACTTTGGGCATCGGTTTGTTGAGCGGCCACAGGGTCTTGTCCGTGTCGAAGGTTTGTGTGCCTTTGGACACTCCTCGCTGGAGCAAACTGCCTCCCGACACGAAGCGAGGGTTCAGTGACGCTTTGGGGCAAAGGGACAGGATCGCCTGGTGACAATAGGTATTTTATTTCAATAAAAAAATACATTGAGAGCAATATTAACGTCTCTGGCTATCATAAATTGCCCATGGCCATCTGAAGCATCGTTCTAAGCAAAGTTTTTTTAAAGGTAACAGAGACTGATACACAGATTTTTTAAAAATAAAACCTTACCTAAATAATTAATAAGACACTGAATATCGGAACATTTACGAAATGAATGTTGGTCGAATGACTGTGCTAAGCAGGGTGGGTCTCTAGAAACCTAGCCAAATCAAGATGAGTTGTACGTTCTCTTTTTACCTAGGTTGTACAGGCAGCGACAAGCACTAATATGTACCGACATTTATTCCTTTGATTTTCAGGGTTAGAATAGATACATATTGCTCAGCAGCAAAAAAAGGTTTTTGTCAGATACGCCTGTTTGTGTGCTGACACAACTTGAATGTCTTTTCACTGCTGTTGGAGATAAGCCTAATGAGAGTTTTGAGAACAAAACACAAGAAGGCTAGAAACTAAGGAGAGATAACTCCCGAAGTGGGGGTAAGCTTTCGAGGGCCGAAAGTCGTATACTCTGTGCCGGGCAAAACGCTGTATTGCGCATGTGCAGCGGCAGCTATTTGTCATTTCATGGTCACATGGTTTTGTTTTGAACGGTGTCACGTGCGACAGTTGTTGTTTTTTGTTGTTTCCCAAGTGAAGAAAGATAAGATACAGAATTAATTCATATGATGGCAATGTTGTTGATTTTATCTCCAGAGTAATTGCTAATTTCAATTAATCGCCATGGGGCGAAGAACTTGTTTTTTGTGTGGCAGGAAAAGTGATGATTCTGCAGCCAAAATATCATTTCACAAGTGAGTTCAAAATGTTAATGAATATCCAATTGAATTGCATTTTACATCAATTCGAAACACAACGTCCGATATGTTTTGTTTTTGACATTTTCGAGGTTGTGTTGACCAATTTTGACACTTCGCGAGGATCGCGGCAAAGAAGCGTAATGCGCATGCGTCACTGTGGGATACGGATTTAGTCCAACCCTTTCCAGGGAGTTATCTCTCCTTAGTCTCTAGCCTTCTTGACAAAACAGTTAGGAAAACGCTCCTTTGTGACGATATAAATAATGAAAAAGCGAACATTAAAGTACAAAACTTCTTTTAGACTTTTTATGACTGTTTGTAGTGTCAGCAGCGATATAAATACTTGTGACAGTACAAGCCATTCATCCTGAGTCCTGACATTTAACAGTAAGCTGTAAGAACAAAAACCTCAAAAACTTACCTTATAGAACAGCCCAAGCGCTATAGCCTTCCTACAGGCCGGCGACGCCAAAGGCGGCTCATCTTCAGGCATCAACTCTTCACTCAACTTCTGCAATGCTATCTTCAACGTCTCCTCACTAAATAGTTCTTTTCCAACCAGAAGTTGTTCCGTCTCGCTCGCACGCACGAAACCGACCGCGATGGGAGAGTACACAAGACGTACTACTTCTAATTTGTTCTTAGAGTCCACTTTGAAGAAGAAGCCTGAGTTGACAATTGCGAGAGCGTTTTGGGCTCGAGGCATTATCTAAAAGAAAATCACAAGTTTTTATAAAAATCTAAAAATAATAACGGGTGAGTATCAAAAGACTAACAAAAACGATATGGTATGTTCGGTTAGTGATGTGGAAACTATCTACGTGAAAATTAAATTTATTTTATTACCTTAAATTTCAGGGCCACCCACACAAATCAGTCAAATAGTCAGTATTTTTTGTATGAAAACCTTAAATTAAAGGTCATATCGTTTTTGTAGTCTCTACCTCTCTAGTACTTTTGAACGCTTTTTCTTACCTTGTAAGACCGAATTAAGTTGTTACTAGACAGCGGTGGGAACTTCACACGCGTAATAATTTTGCTTTTAAGGTCCGCTTTCAGGAAATCCTGCATGCCTAAGTTTGTTTCTACTAATTGATTGTTCACTGAAATTAAAAATATAAATAAATATAAATATGCACCAGACAACACACCACTTGTCATGGTCTCGAAGTAGGGATAAATATCCCTGTGTTACGAGGTACCAGACCGGGAATTAAGACAGGGGCATCTCCCAGCGGACCCAGACCCGATCCAATTTAGAAAATCGTTTCCTAAATTGACCCGTCCGGGAATCGAACTCGCGATACAACGCAAACCAAGGCGAGAAACCATGCTACAGCGCACTACGCCAATCGTGTAGTCTATGAATGAAATAGACATACTTAAATGCAAGCAATAATAGACTCACTACTTGGTACAGTGTAGTAATTGTACGTAAGACTTACCAAGTGTTACGGCAGCTTGAATAGTCTCCAGAAATAGAAATATGTCTGAAGGAAACTCTCGGTGTGCATTCTTCATTGCCAAGTTACCGCCAATAGAGCCAATCTGATAAAAAATTAAACTGGTTTACTAAAACAGGCATTCACCAAACGTCAAAAACTTCATTGCGAGCCTTTAAGGGTGCGTTTCCACCAGAGATGTGGAAGTATGCATTGCGAGGGACGTGTGAGTTGAGAACCAATAGAATCTCAAAGCTAAATGTAATGAGGTAAATGAAGCGATTCTATTGGTTCTTTACAAACCATCCCTCGCAACGCATCCTCGCACATCTATGGTGGAAACGCATCCTTAGGCGTTGCGACGAATGTGTTAAACGCAGTCACAAATTAGACATGCGCGGCGCTCTGACAGATAGTTTTTACTTTTTCCGTAACTTATCTTAACATTGCATTGGTAAAATACTGGTGTTTTTGGTATATTATTTTATTGTCACGCGCGGCTGCTGCATCCGCGCCGCGCCGCCGACAGGTGACCACCGAAGCGGTGGCTCATGGTGTTATCTACAGCCTACTGGGTAGGTGGGACTGTCTGATCAAGCCATTAGGCTAGCAGGTTGCACCTGGACCCCGGTAATGAATTCTTATAATATAATACTTTTATACGTATTCACCCATCTCAACTCCTTTTAATCTAACTGGACCCCTTTTGTATATTTTTGTTTTTGTGGAACTAGGTGCAATTTTTCACTTGATGTATTTTATTTCACGCGGTATCTGTCAAATCGCGCTTATCTGGCGATTATAGTAGCGAGTAGCAACCCTAGGCGATCAGGCAAGTTGATAGAAAAAGGCGAGAGCGGTCCTTCTGTAAACTCTTTATTTTGTGACGCAGTCTTATTGTAACTAACGCGTTTACGTCAAACTTAACATTTAGGCACCTTATGATGTCATAAGACCCATTTGGAATGGGTTTGTAAAGGTTTACCTGTCTTCCTGCGTATCAATATTGTATCTACCATAATCAATCGATGCCATAGATCATACAGAAGGCATACTTAATCACCCTCTCCCTCTACAAGCCTCACACCTCATCATCATTGCCATCCATCCGAGTTATAAGACCTACTAAGATCCTTGTCAGCGTCGCATAAAGTAAAGAAGCTCTCCAATTGACATCACTTGTTAAATGTATTTTGCACTCAAAGTTAGAGCTAAACATACCATAAAGGCCTGCGCAGACGACGGACTTTAGCAAGTGCGCTTCGCGAGTAAAATGTCCGCCGCGGGTTTACCGCGGACGTTGAGTGCGGTGTGCGGTCATTTTTTGCGCACTTTATGGAGGCAAATATTCTTAGATTACGTTGTGCTGCTATTTACATTAAGTTTAAGAAATATGAAAGACATTATCAAAGAGAACACTAGGTCCATCCCTCTATTTAGAATCTTCGTGAAACGCGGACTAAAGTCCGCTGTGTGCGTTGCTGCTCATAGTTCGTTCGTTCTATTTTTGTCGCGGACACCCGCGTACTTTAATCCGCTCCGCTCCGTGGGCGTCCGCGGTTATTCGGCGGACTTTCTGTACGGCGTACTTTTAGGCGTTTGTGTGTGTTTTATTTTGACAGACAAAAAAGTAGGTACGTCGCGGAAAGTCCGTCGTCTGCGCACGTCTTCAGAGCTTTAAAACTTAACGTTTAAAAACAGGAAGAAGGCAATAAAGAAATATATATATATATATGTATACAGGGTTAATTTATGAACACCATCCAAATTGAAATATGAGGATCAATGGAGAAAATGGCAAAATACGTACTTTTCTGTTTGATAACCTTCAGTACTAAAATGTTGAGTTATTATTTATTTATTTAAATTAATTAAAACGGATAGACCAATTACATTAATTAATACATTAAAGACAACAATAATCAAGAAAATTACAACATTAATAAACTATGAATATCTAATAATATCACGTCATGCACTCGCCTTACAAACAACAATAATAATTTAAAAAAGTGAAGAAATTGTAATAATAATAATAGCATTTATATTATAAAAGCATTCATACGTCACGCATTTTCCTCACAGAATCGCAAACATTCCGACAAGACCAACTTCCATTCATCCGCAAACAGGTCGCAGCGAGGAGCTGCGTCCAGGAGCGCATTGAAAGCGGCGAGAGTTCGCGGTATGGGAGACCTTGCCCGGGTACGGCTATGCGGAACAGCGAACAGTTTATGCTTCCTGTTTCGACAGTAATTATTAGGAGCAAAAAGCCTACACAACTCGCCATTCAGATCAGGGGCATCGACCAGCCCTCTATTATAACTAACTTAAAGGTAAATAAAATCACAGGTTTCGTTGACACTGCGCGACGTGAGTGGGGCGGTGGGCTCGCAGCCTCTCAACTCTCACCCCCAAGCACTTTATTCAGAAGTTGAAATTTAGTTTTTAGTAACGCCGCACGAATAATCCGACCGAAAAAATATTGTAATGTGAAGGGTAGAAAGACCTCCCCTTTTTTAAAAAAGCTGTCTTCGATTGATGCCTAATGTCTAGGAAAATTTTGGACGGTGTTTAAAAAATAACCCTGTCTGTAACTATATATTGGTACCTATATTACACACAAATATATTCGTGATTCCAAAATTGTCAAACTCCTCGTCAAGCAGCTAGCGTTGCTTTGCACAGTCATTTGATATCTTCGAGGTTTTCTAACAGATGTGTTCATTAAAAGACAGAAATTTTAGAAAATGATTCGTTCAACACTTACATTTCTAACAGGCACATGAGCGACCAAGTCCAAATGCTCATAGAATTCCTCCAAATACTTAAAGTCACTCTGCTTGCTTCTAGTTTGGCATATCTGCATCAGCTCAGCTAATGTAGTTCCTGCGCCGACGACTAAGTTCGCGTCTATTACGGTGTCTTTGAGCGCCTCTATCGAAGATATGTCTATGAATATGCGCGGTTGAGAATCTTCGTAGAAAACTTTTGAACCGGTGTTACCAGCTATAAGTTTGTAATCGTTCACTCCTTCTTTTGTTAGAACCTAAAAGAGAAGAACACTGTTTTGATTCACGTTATTTTGACAAAGATTATTTATTTATGTATTTCAATCCTTACACTATTTTTACAGGACTACCCAATACAATAGTGTAGCCAAACACAAAATTATCAGCAATATACGTGATCTTACTTCAGGTTTATGTCATGGTACCTAGAAAGAGAGAAACTAAAAAACTCAAACATGATCTTAAGAACCATACAAGTGTACGTTTCAACATCTGAAAAGATATTTTTTACAATTACTTTGATAATGATGAAACTTTGCCGACTTAATGCATGAATGGCTGACCAATTATACTTAAATTACCTGAAAAACATCCTGAAGCGTGAAAGCCTTGTACCAGCGGCTAGTCTGTCCGCCGAGTTGCAACAGATGATCCTTCTTTTCGTGTATGACGCACCACTCGTCGTCAACTAAACTGCAGCGTTTTTCGCACTTCTGGGCACATTTTACTCTGTCTAAGTCTTCTAGATCCTGCAGCAAGAACAAATAATATGGATGCGTACCACCTAGAACCACTCATGGTTACAGGCAAATTCGATGGCAGGCGTCCAAGAGCCGAAGTCTATGTTCCGACCAGATTCTGTCATGTTTGGACTCAAAATTCCAGTGTGCGTTTCATATAATGCCAAGGATAAGCACAGATGGCGGAGCATCGTTAAGTAAAAGCTGACACATCAAGAGAATCATGACACTCAGTAATAAGATAATACGACGCGAGAAGTAATGTCCAGATGCAATGGCATGAATAAATTGAAGCGATTTAAAAGTAAAGGAATGCTGCAAATACTCTTTGGTGAGTGGCCGTGTCGATTAAGCCGTTTAAGAGCTTCCGTACAAAGGGCCAGCCTGATATTATTATAACATGCATTGGTTCTAAAGTTTCACATTGGGTTATGTGGAAGAGGGAACCAGAAACGACGGCCACACACCAGACATATCACAAATATTTAACAACAGACATTTATCAATTCAATTTAAATATTAATGATATATTTCAGGCCGAAGAGCCCATATAAAGTTAGTAAAATTTTTCGTTATAACTAATACAATAAAAAATTATTTAAAACATTATTTTACTGTGTGTGCCGTCACCCACCTCAGAAGGAGGGGTGATCCCCATCGGTCAACAAAGACCCTGAGAATGTAAAACCACAACAAGTTTAAAAGACCGGTTCGCGCTTTTGCGTCGCGACAAAGCCGCGACGCAAAAGCGCGAACATTCCTGACGCACTACACCGCACAGCAACCATAATATTATCCTTATGGCATTGTTTTACTGTACTCGCAGATCGCTGGACGTATTCTGGTACATACAGCCAACCCAAAGGCTGCACGTGTAGAGATTTTGGAAGAACGCTTTGAACAGCGTGATTTGACTGGCCTAGTGCAACGCGCAAACCTTTGAGCCAGAATTTATGGTAGTGCAGGAATAGAACCTGCCACCACTTTGTGTCTCAACTGGCGCTCGTGAGTACTGCGCTAATCGAGTCGCCCACGTGTTATTGACTGATTAACGCCCGAATCTAGAAACTCTTGTCAAAGTTGAATTATACCTGTCCCTGGCTCATCGTTTTTGGATACCCATCAACTGTAGCGATGACTTGATTTCATTGATGGAAGCCTTTGCCCAGTAGTTGGACAGTATATAGGCTAATTACCACTACTACTACCATAGAATTCGGAGGTCAGACTCTTAAAAACTGGAAATCACACATTTTTATCACATAAAAGCTGTTTTGTTTAGCGTCACATTTACAATTGGCCAACACTTACACAAACCCTCTTCTTCAGGTCCGGGTCAGCGTCAATCGCGAAGCTCTTGAAGGCGTCCAGGATCGGCCGGTAGCCGGTGCAGCGGCAGATGTTGCCTCCGAACGACCTCTCCACTTGCTCTGTGGTTAGCTTGGCATTGGATCCCTCGTATAAGCTACACAAATTAATACAATGAGATTTATCAAGAGGATTATAGTTCATAGACAATGAACTCCAGCCATACCATTGCCTAAAGAAATAAATCAATATACGGGGCACCTTCCACCGAGATCAGATGATCTGTTGATCAGGTGATCTGTTGATCAGGTGATCTGCTGATCAGGTGATCTGTTTGGGGTCATCTGATTATTATTATTATTATTATTTTTTATACTACGTCGGTGACAATCAAGCACGCGGACCGCCTGATGGTAAGCGGTTATCGCGGCCTATGGACGCGTGCAACACCAGGGGTATCACTCGCGCGTTGTCGACCCTGTAAAAACCTTTTCAAACCCCTCTTGAAGAACTCCATACTATAACTCATCGGGAAAACCTCGGCAGGGAGTTCATTCCACAATTTAAGCGTCCTCGGAAGGAAACATCTCTGAAACCGAATTGTACGAGACCATTGCGGATTCAGAGTGTGAGGATGAATGCCCTGTCGGTGGCGAGCGGTGCGGTGATGAAAAGTAGCAGTGGGCATCATATCAAACAGTTCTTCAGAACAAAACCCGTTGTACAAGCGGTAGAACACGCATAAGGAGGCGAAGTCTCTCCTCAGACTTAACGGCTCTAAACCCCTTGTCAGTTTGGGATCGTCGACAATCCGGATCGCACGCCTCTGGACCGAGTCAAAAGGACTGAGTTGATATCCAGGCGCTCCTGCCCAAAGGTGACAGCAGTACTCCACGTGTGGCCTGACTTGCGCTTTATACAGCAGCAGTCTTTGCCTAGAAGTGAAGTACTGCTTCGCCCTGTTTAGCACACCGAGCTTTTTGGATGCCAACTTCGCCTTTTGTTCCAAATGACTCCGAAACTGTACGTCACTAGATATGTCAACGCCAAGGATCCCAATACTACTTGATATGGTAAGGGATGTGTTCTGAAACTGAGGAGCTACAGTAAATGGAGTTTTCTTAGTGGTAAACGCGCAAACTTGTGTCTTAGTGGGGTTGAACTGGACTAAATTGTCCCGACCCCAATCGGAAACCCAAGCTAGGGTATTCTCGATTTCAGACACAAGTTTAGTTCGACTTTCCTCCACAATGGTACGAGGGATATTTGCTCGGCCTGTGTAATAGGCATCTCCAGTGCTGTCATCCGCATAGCAATGAATACCGTCATTGGACAGCATATCATTGATATGCAAGAGAAACAGCGTTGGAGATAGCACAGAGCCTTGTGGGACGCCAGAATTAATGTCCAATCTATCGGAGCAACTACCGTCTACTACGGCTTTAATGCGTCTGCTGGACAAGAAACTGGCAATCCATCCGCATAAACCCTCGGGCAGTCCGTAAGATGGAAGCTTTGATAGAAGACCTTTATGCCAGACCCGGTCGAAGGCCTTAGCTATATCTAGGCTAACAGCCAAAGCCTCGCCTTGACTTTCAATGGCCTGAGCCCAGCGGTGTGTGAGATACACCAGAAGATCGCCAGTCGACCGACCATTACGGAAGCCGTATTGGTAGTCGCTTATCAAATCGTGATCCTCTAGGTACCTCAAGAGCTTGGCATTCAACACACGCTCCAAAACCTTTGAAAGAAGGGAGGTAATAGCGATAGGTCTATAATTCGCCGGGTCCGACCGGTCACCCTTTTTAGGCACCGGGTGCACGTGGGCGGTCTTCCACAAAGACGGACATTGCCTTTTTGCGTAGGAAATCGCGAAAAGGCGCGTCAATACCGCATTATATACTAAGCATAGCTTTTACTATGGATGGGTGTCAGAAACTGACGAAATAAATAAATAAATATGCGTCAGAAAACACACCACTTGACATAGCCCCGAAGTAAGGAAAAATATCCCTGTGTTACGACGAGGTACTAGACAAGGAATTAAGCCAGGGGCTTCTCCCAGCACACCCACACCTGAGTCAATTTAGAAAAGATCGTTTCCTGAATTGACCCGTCCGGAAATCGAACCTGGGACAAAACGCAAGTCAAGGCGAGAAACCGTGCTACAGTGCACTACGCCAATCGTGCCGTCAAACATGCATAAATATTTCTAAAGGCATGCGCAGACGAGGAATTACTTTAACTACTACCGCGGCGTACTTTTTGGTCCGTCAAAATAGATCCCTTAAAAACTGTATCGAGCAACGCACACGGACGACTAAAAGTCCGCCGTACAAAAAGTCCGGCGGAACACCGCGGACGCCGACGGAGCGTAGCGGATTAAAGTACGCGGGAGTCCGTGAAAAATATAGAACGAACGAACTATAAGCAGTCAACGCACACGGCGGACTATATTAGTCGGCGTTAAAAATCGATTCGAAATAAAGGGTACCCAGTATTCTCTTTTAGAACATCTTCTCTTTTGCTTAAACTTTATATCAATTACAACGTTATCTCAGCATATTAGACGACCGACTTGGTGTAATGGCTAAGAAGTTGGCTACTACACCAGAGGTAGCGGGTTCGATCCCCGCACAGTACAAACATTTGTGTGCATGAACATGTCTGTTTGTACTGGTCTGGGTGTCTCCTATGTATAATAAGTATGTATTTACAAAAAAAAAATGTATTTAAGTATGTTTATCCGTTGTCTAGTATCCCATAACACAAGCTTTAATTAGCTTACTTTGGGGCTAGATGGCGCTGTGTGGAATAATGTCCAGGGATATTTATTTATTTATTTATTTATATTTAAATACTCTCGGACAACGAATGATCGCACACCGTGTGCGTTAAGTCCACGGTAAATCCGAGGCGGACTTTTCATTCGCGGAGTGTACTTTTTTCTCCGTCGCGGAGAAAAGTCCGTCGTCTGCGCAGGCCTCAAATAGATAATAGACAAATGTTGGTCACATGCTCAAATGCTCAAGTGTTCCAACTTTCAAGAGTCAAGCATTGCGCGCGGTTGAGTGCCCACTGCCCAGCAGTTCCGCGCGCATCTCTTTCGCGCGTTTCGGCCCGTATGACCAGGACGGGCGGTTAGGCCATGGGTGGTTGGTGGGTTTGTTCCAGCTTTCTGCACAAAAAAAGAACGGAACGTATTTTGTCTAATTTTGTCTAATCATGGTGGTGATATCAGCAGCTGAACATTATTCGTGAGGAAGAGGAGAGTATAAGCCTTTTCAAATTGACCACAACAGCTGAAGATATCTATACAGACATAATTACCTGTGCATATTCATGACCCAGCCAGGGGTGCAGTACCCGCACTGCGTGCCGTTGAAGGCCGCCAGCCTGCTCTGGATGGCGTGGTAGCCGTCCTTGCGGTTGCCCAGCCCTTCCACCGTGGTAATGTCCCATTGGTGGCATGAAAGCACATGGACTAGGCACTATGGAAAGAAAACCAAATTAATAAAACGGTACAACATAGGGATATTATTTGCTCTTTTAGAAACACTGTAAAATGCAATGATTTTTTATTTTTGTTTAACAACTCGTACTAATATCAAATGCAAAAATCCCATGGGTAAAAAAGTCACCTGACTAGCATTTCTATTTGTTTCGTGTCTAGGTGTTATTATCTATTTAGATACTACATGTACCCATTCATTGCAAATTATCTTAGTATGTGCGTTAATCTCTGACAGGTAGGTATAGTGCAAGTTCTGATTAGTTTGGGGTAAGGTGGTCGTATGTGAAGATTCCAAGGGATTTTTAATTTTGCGCCAAAGGCTGTGGGTTCGTTCCCGACCCATGACAAAAATTTATGTGACGAACATTTGGGTTTGTTGGTTGTCTGGGTGTATTATATATTTAAGTATGTATTTTTGAATAGGTATTTGAGTGTGTTTGTCAGTCTCTGACACCCATAGTACATACAAGATATGCTTAGTTTGGGGTAAGATGGTAATATCAAGAAGACCTGCGCCGCGTTTGCTACCAAGATAATAATGATAGTAGACTGAACATTACATCTACATACCTAATTAACGTTTTACGTAACTATAAGGTTATGCATGTCATTCAAAGAATGAATTCCTGAGTGTGATATTATGTTTCTAGCACGTGACACAGGTTTCATAATTTATACCCAAGTAGTAATTCAATAAAAAACGTAGTTATGATTCATCAATCATCATCAACAGCCTTTGTAAGTCCACTGCTGAACATAGGCCTCCCCCATCGAACGCCACAAAGAGCGGCGGCCCTTAGCATCCAACGGCTTTCCGCAATCTGCACCAGGTCATAGGACCACCGGGTAGGAGGCCTGCCCACGCTGCGTCTCCCAGTTCGTGGTCAAAACTCAAGAACCTTTACTCCCCAGCGCTCATTAGTTCTGCGAGCAATGTGGCCAGCCCATTGCCACTTCAGCTTGGCTGTGCGATGAGCTATGTCGGTAAATTTAGATCTTTTGCGGCTCTCCTCGTTGCGGATCCTATCGCGCAAAGAGACGCCAAGCATAGCTCTCTCCATAGAGCGCTGAGCAACCTTGAGTTTATTCAAAAGGCTGACTGTCAAGGACCACGTCTCAGCACCGTAGGTCATCACTGGCAACACGCACGGCTCGATGACTTTGGTCTTCAGGCTCTGTGGGATATTGGATGTGAAAATGTCACGCAGTTTCCCGAACGCGGCCCAGCCAAGTTGGATTCGTCGTGTTGACTCTATCTAAGTTTGACCTACCCAGACGGATAATTTGTCCCAGGTGAATATATACTTCCACAACTTCGAGAGTATCGTTCCCAACAACTACTGGTTGGACATGGACGTTTGACATTACCTTCGTCTTCCCCATGTCAATTTTAAGACCCACTTGTAGGGTTTTGATTAAATACGCAATAAGAGCAACCTTAAAATTCGATAAATCTTTTTAATGTTATGTTAGAATGTAAAGTGAGGTCTTGCGTCATTAGATACAGCAACACATCACATAAGTACATACCTGACATAGAAATTACAGTAATTGAGTAAATTACAATATACTTTATTATGCATCTGAATATTTCTACGCGGCCGCCGTCGTTGCTATATACAGCTTGTCAACATCAAGTCATAATTTATTAAATTAGTTAGTAGACTTTTCAATAAGTCTAAAAAAATTGCGGAAGCTTAGATATGACTAAAAACATCTTAAAAGTAAATTTGCAAAAAACACTAAACACTCCTCAAACCATCATAGAAACACATACCTATCTGTTAAAAATAATTAAAGATTAGCCTACATTGCGTTTCACCTTGAGCAAATTCTCAACTTATTAAAATCAGGCAGACACTAAAATAATGTTAAAATACCTTCCGCTAGTTATGGCTAGCCACTACCGGTACCATGCTTGATCTCGTGGAGTCTGATCTCTAACCGGTTTTACTTACTGATTGGCCCCATCTGCATGAGCTTAAACCTAAAAACCCCACAAATTACGAATATACGTGGCGCCCCGGACAAATAGTCCACTTAGAACAAACTGCCATTTTAATCACGCACACAGACACAGTGAGTTTACAGGCGATACCGGTGAGATACGGTGTCGCGGCCAGGCGCTCTGTCGCTAGTGTCTTTGTTTTTGTAGAACTTGGTGCAATTTTTCACATTTATTTATTTCTTTATTGGACTACCAACATAAGAAACAGTATTACATGTACATTTGGGTATTTATATAGCTTATTGGCGTATTTTGTATTTAGGAAGCTGCCAGAGGCCTTTGCCAAAGCTTTTCTGCAAGTTCTCACTTTTGGGTAGCCTATTAGCAATTTCGGGAACCCCTATGTGCTCTGGCCCTAAAATTACGGACAACAGTGTTTGGACTGTATCTGATAATGACCTTTATTTTATATTAAGTATCACAGGGCTCCGAAAATAATCATCGTAAACAAAGGTCAAAGATGAATGTCACTTCTGTTACCTGCCCTCAAGGTCTTGCTATACGTCGTTAATCTGTTCGCAAGTGCATATGCATTAAGTACTTACTTGTAATTATACTAGTTCACCGTGTAGACGAACACGTGTGGCAATTTGCCAATGTCATAAGTACTTTTTATAAGTCTATATGAATAAAGATATTTTTTTTACTTTACTTTATTTGTATGGTGTCTTAGGCAGCGTGCGCATCGCGGCTTTTGGCCGCAGCGGCAAAACAACGCGCGGCAAAACACCGCCACTTCATGTTGTATTTGGTAAAATAGCAAATAAGAAGGTACGCGCACTGTAAATGTCGCTGCGGTGTTGTCGCCGCTGCGGCCTTTGAAGAGCTGCAATGCGCGCCGCCAGGCGCCAAACCACCAAACCAAACTACAACAATCATTCAATTTCATTAGTCAATCAACCAAACTACTTACTTTTTAATGCAGTGTTGTCACCGCTGCGGCCAAAAGCTGCAATGCGCGCCTGGCCTAAGTATCTTTGTACAGAGGAAGACAGGTTACCCTTACAAAAAGATTGCAAAATGGTTCTTTGTCAGCAGCGTAAGGTGCCATGCCACCATGTTAATCTGAATGTGATTTCGTGTGTACATGGATGTTTTATTCCAGGTTCCATTATCCTAGACTCCTGTAATCTAATGTGGTTGTGAATTAATATCTGGGACACTTCACATCAAGATAATCTGATCGCAAACTAAGCAGATATTGATAAACATACTTAAATATTCCTAAATACATACATTAACAGATAATTACACCCAGACGCAGAACAACACAAATGTTTGTTTAATTTTCTTATTCGCAATGCATGATAAACTTACTCCCTCACTCAGACTTAAATATAGAAACTATAATCAAAGTTTTCAAAGAGCACCTTCAAATTGATGCCGTCCTGTCACAGGGCAATAGAAATGAAAGGGACGTGTAATGGGCAATATTGATATCGTTTCTGGATTCGGGCGAGTATCTATCTACTCAAGATCATCATCATGAATAACAGTGAACTTACAGAGTTGACAGCAAATGTATGCTTCTCCTTAGTGGCAGGGTGCGTTTGGGAGACCGAGACGACACAGGCACCGCACCCTCCCTCATGGCACATGGCCTTGGTGCCGAAGAGCTGAAGGGAGTATCGTAAGTAGTCATTCAGTGACGTCGTAGGGCTCACCTCGGAGCCCGCTGAAACAATCATTTAAGCATCTAATTATATATACATATCCACATTTACACAGATGTGGGAGTAACGAAATCTGACTGGTTATTCAAAAAATAATCGTCTCGTCTCCTCTTTGTGAAAACCGTGCTTAAAGATAAACTAGAAAAAAATAACCTTGGTCTTATCCTAGGTCCTTAATTTTTCTAGATTGTGAAAATACTAATAGAAATTTTATCATTGAACAGTAAAAAGCGTGCACTGGGGGCGGATTGCCAACGTCGCATATTTGGAAGATTTTCTTGATTTTTTTGTTGAATTCTATAGAAGGTTTTTCTTTTAATTTTTTTTTATATTGCCCGTCAAGATGACCTCACTCCACCTGATGGAAAGCAGTCGTGAGGTCCAGATATAAGGATGAAAAGCACAATAATGCAAAGCAATTACTGAGCTGGCCATACTCATCTTGAAGGCCTGCCCTGGCACCGGTTAGTGCAGTGTTGATCCCGGAACGTGACCTGACCGAGATAGGTCAGAGTCACTTGGCGGGTTTTACGCAACTGCATGGTGGTAAAATCAATCGGCCGACATAATATGTCTCCCACCCGAAGAGCAGATGGTCTGCTGCAGGGCTCCCTTAGCCGCCTCTTACGACACCCACGGGAAGGAGATGGGGCGGTGGAAAGTAATATTTTAAAGTGCCGCCACCAGCACGGCACAAAATGTGTTTAGTTCTTCCGCAATTCAGGAAACTGTTCTAACCCCTGAGCTACCGCAACTATATTTAATAGCTGGCGAGTCAAATTATTTGGTAGTACTTAGCAACTTATTCCGTGATAGTAGGTAGTGTACTTAGTTCGAAATGGCGAACTCCTACCATGTTCCTTGATCATGTGTTCATATTAATATTATTTCAGTCTTTCCTTTAGGTTTCCTACCTTTTGTCGCGATAATAAAATTCTTAATTACCTAATGATTTGAAAAACCCTGAAAAATCGGACGGCTGGCAAAATTGGTTAGTAATAATTGCCTAAGCTAGCACATCAGTAAATCACACCTAAAGCAAATGATACTAAATATAGTTAACGCTCATAAAGCGTAAATCATTGCTCATAGCAATGACGAAAAACATAACGCTTGCGCGATTTAAAAACGTACAACGCCATCTATTAGCAAATATAGGAACTAACTTGTGTTGTAAATGAAATGTTACCAAAATTATTTCTTGCTACAAGCATTTTAATTACATTATTTATTTATAGTATGTTTATGTATTTATGTATGTATTAACTATTATATATCAGGCTTAACAGTTACTATAAAACTGGTACTGCTGCAACTATGTGTGGCTCGTTTTGTGATCACATACCCGGGTTATGTTCCCGAAAAAAACTATTCGGTCTAGGAATTGAACCCAGGACGTCTGGATTTCAGTCTGAACGCTATAACCACTCGGCTATAGAAGCGCGCGAGCCATGATTGATAGTAGTAAAGTGACTGCCTTCAAGGTCGTACTAAAGTGTAGTCATTACATAAAACGGAATAAAGTCATTTGTCATATTACAAAGGTTTGTGAGGTAAAAATACATGTTTATCATAAATAGCTATAATGTTAGTGAGATCATCTCCAGTTTTGGTCCCACCAATGAAGTTGTCATATAAATTATCACGCTCTGCGCTGCCAAAAGCACTTAGGTACACGAGGTACTTAAAAATGTTCAATTGCTTATTGCCGACTGTACTCGTAGTAGGTACTAATCTAATACTCAAGAGAGTTACTCTGTAAAACTCACGCCTAATCTCGCGCAACTAAATCTGCCGTGAGATTCGAATTTTGTATTTTAACAAACTCGTAAACGGAGTCGTGGCGACTCTTTTCGACGAACTTGGAAGTGTAATAAACTACGAGTAAGTTACATGAGATTCTGTCGTAACGTGTTGAGAATATGGAAGAAGTGCGTTCGGTCACCGGACTGAATTCGAGTTCGAATTTTCCTAGAATAGCTCTACTGGGAGATAATCGTTAAAGACATAATATTCCAAAGGTTATGAAGGCCAGATTATAACACTTCGTCATTGTTTGAATTAGTGTTGTACAGTCAACCGCAACTCAAGGGTAACTGTTCTGTCGGTTTGCTGCTGTGAGCAGTGTACCGTGCGTAATTTGCGACTTAATTGCAAGGGTAAATACTCACTGCATAATGGCTGTGGTTTCGGGCAACTAACATGATCTTAATTAGTATGAAAAGGAAGATGATTTCAAAAATCGTCATGTATTTTTATACTCTATGATATTCAACATGCAGAAATAAATATTCAAGAATATCATTTTGTTGTAAGTTTTTTTGGTAAATTAATTTGACCAAAACTACGGTCATTTCGTTCGTGAATACCCAAGAGGTTAGCCTATGATGCCGGTAGTGATACGCTCTAGTTGTCGTCGTCTGTACTCAACCAAACATGCACAAAAAACTAACTTAAGTTAAGTATTTGTCTTCGCCTTCTTCTGAAGACCTATAGCGCTGTGGTTACAAGAGGAATGCCGCTTGAGGCAGACCCAGGTTGGAATTGCTCGTCTGCAAAAAATACTGTTTAATAAAACAGATAGTCGAGTTTAGTCTACGGTTGTTGGAAATTCGTGTTTTTTAACCGACTTTTCGATTTCAAGATGTTATGTAACAACTTAGTTTCGGACCCGGGTAATGTACCTACCTACGTAATTGATAACGATACGATTCTTTTAACAATAAACCTTCCATCTTATCGTCGAATAGAGATCATTCTATTGAAGATATTTTGTATTTTATTATTTGCAAGAGAAGGTGAAAGATAAGAACCAAATAATAAAATAAATAAATATCTGGCACAAATAACACCAAGATCATCTGACACCAAATTAAGCAGAGCCTATAATTGTACTATGGGTGTCAGAGACTGATAAACATACAGCAAGAAATTCTAATAAATTACTTACTTAATGTGTAATTCTCTCCATTTACAGTAAAATATATTTTGTCCATCTTCAAACAGTATTGAACACAACCGATGAAATAGCCTCCGGCCTGCAGCTAAAAGGACAATGAATAGATTAGTTAGCAGACATAGAAACCACAAGGAACACTTTTCAATCTTTATAAAACATACCTATTATCAATATTGTTTGGCAGTAAGATAACATAAGAGCAGTTTACACTTTTATTGACATGAGATAAAGATTAAATTTGACCAAAGAACATTTGGAGATTTTGAATTTGTGCCATATTGATAAGTGATAAGATTTGACACATAAGTATGATTGACAGTAAGAATATAAAATGAGATAGTGGTTTCATCATAATAACAAATGATCACAAGGTGTCTGGCTCTTCATTTTGGATGCAAAGAATTTAATATTATTTAGCTGGCAAGGTAGAGCACTATTTCATTTAATAAGAACTTTAATCAACTGATGATAATTATGCATAAAATTATGATTACCATCTTTTGATTTAGTATTGTGATTAAAAATTAGGAGAGTAATTAATGCCAGAATAAAATATTTTCATTTAGGTGGGTATCAATCATCTCAAAATGATTAAAATTCAGATGAAGAGCGCAAAATTTCTACATTTAAAAATAAGAAAGTCAGCACAAATCACCCTGAAACGAATTTACTTAATATTAAATAAATTTCAGTTATGTAAGATAAAAGCAATAAAATTTAATTTACCACAAATTTTTAGAATGTTTTTTAACATTTCGTAAGTTCTAATAAATAATTAAAACCATCAAAACCACTGTATGCTGTAAAAGCAAGTATAAGTAGTTAATATATTATATTTTTTATGCTTAATTAACTAAGTACTAGAAAATAAAAAGTGTCAAAACAGTCAAAACTGCAGTGCATGCATATATTACAACCCAAAACTTCACAAGTAACTAAACCTGATTGTAAACGCAAAAAGTTTATCACGTAAGTATAACAAAAAGTTGGCTAACCGCTTACGGATAATGTAATCACTTGTTGCCCTCCATTCACTTAGCACTTAACTGTTGTTGCACAGAAGTCACTGGACGAAAGAACATAAAAAGAACATACTTTAAGATAAACTCAATTTGTTTAAATTCAAAAAGAGAGCGTAGAAATCCACCGCACCAAACTACAATTCAAGGATCATTGAACTTCGCGCTTGTAGTAAATAAAAGCAAAATTTTGACAGCTGCACTTTTGGTGTGACCACTTTAATTTCACCAATCCTACCAAAATTAGTCCTACTTACTATTAAAAAAAACTTGACCTAACTTAACTTATGCCAAAATGACAAAAAGTGGTTGTTCATTTTTGCCTAGGTTTACCAAAGAACATATAACACTACGTTTAAGGTTAACTAAGAAAATTGTATTCTTCCGTCCTTAGTATTTTTGCACGCGCCATGACGTGATGTTGTGGTGTTGTAAATTTCTTTAAAAACTTCCCGATCGTTGCTACTCGTATCTTTGTAGTATGCTAAGTGAAATTCTACCAAATGATGTTCTACTAAACTTTTCACACCAATGCTATGACCAAACAAAATGTCGGAAACAATGAAAAGAAAAATGATTGGAATAAATACTATTATCTTGGTTGTGCAAATGTTGGGTTTTTAATTAAAACATCTCGTACGTACGTATTGCAGGAACGCCATTTAATTTCAAGTCACAAAAGGAATGGACAATGGATGACAGCGACATAGATTAGGTCTAGCGGCACAGATTAAACAAATTCATTTAAAGGGTTGTGTACATTAAATATCTACAACAACACTCCTCCTCACAACACTATTATGCTTGAAGGCCTAATCTTCTTCTTAACTCTTGGTGACGAGGTCCTGGTAAACCTTTTGTCAGTATATCTGCCAGCATCAGGGATGTTTCTTTATACTTTACAGCTATAGTACCATTTGCAACATGTTCTTTTAAGAAATGGACTCTCAAGTCAATGTGTTTGGTCTTGCTGCTTATAATTGCATTCTTGGATAATTTGATAGCTGCTTGGTTATCATTAAATATAGTCATAGAGTCATGTTTAAAGGTTGTCATTCCTCTTAAGAGGGTCTTGAGATGTAGAGCTTCTTTTACTGCGTCTGATAATGCCATGTATTCGGCTTCAGCTGTGGACATGGCAGTGGCTCTCTGCTTTCTTGACTCCCAACTAATAAGACCATTAACCATCATGAAGCAGTATCCGGTATATGACCTTCTGTCAACAGTGCAGGCTGCCCAATCAGCATCTGCATATCCAACCATTTCCTGTTTATTAGTTTTTTGAAAACTTATTCCTGTTGTTTTGGTTCCCTTAAGGTATCTTAAAACTCGCTTAGCAGCTTTAAAGTGTTCACTTCCAAAACAATTATTAAATTGAGATAGATAGCTGACAGCAAACATTACATCTGGTCTGGTCGCTATAGCCAAAAACATTAGAGAGCCAATCAGGTTTTGATAGGGTATGCTAGTATCAGATTCTTGTTTTTCTAACTTAAGATGTGGCTCTATTGGCGTAGCACATGGTTTGCAGTCTTCCATTCCAAACTTGGTGAGTAATTTTTCTATATACTTGTTTTGTTTCAGTAATAGTCCTCTATCGTTTTGTTCAATTTCAATTCCAACAAAATCTTTGACAGGTCCAATATCTTTCATTTCAAAAGTTTTAGTTAGCTCATCAACTATTTGTTCAAAAGTATTTTGGCAAGAATAGGCCATAATAATATCATCAACATACAGTCCAAGTAATATCTTGGCTCCTCCTTTCTCTAATACATATATGCATGGGTCTGCTTCAGAAGGGATGAAGTCAAGTTTTTTCAATACTGAATCTAACTTTTTATACCATTGCCTTCCAGATTGTTTTAAACCATATAACGCTTTCTTGATATTGCACACTTTCTCTCCTTTTATATTTTTAATATTTTCCAACATTTTCTTAGTTTTATAAAATATATTTAAATCTTCACTTGTACTTTCATCTACTAGAATTTCTGTTAGATATTCTTCAAGGAAATCTGGTTTCTTCATGATGATATTTTCTTCTAAATCACCATTTAGATAAGCAGTTGTGACATCCAGTTGATGAAGTTTCAAATCATTTTGAATTGCAATTGCCAAGAGGAGTCTGATGGAACTCAGCTTAGCCACTGGTGCCCAAGTCTCAGTGTAGTCAATACCAGGTCTTTGTGTGAATCCTCGTGCTACGAGGCGAGCCCTTTTAATATCTCCTTTATCTTTTAAAATCATTTTGTAGTCTACAATATTTTTCCCAAGTACCATTTTTTATATGAGCTTTGATTTCCTTTTTTATAGCTTCATGCCATTCTTTATCATTATTTTCATTATTCTCAGCTTCACACAAATAGGCAATTTCGTCAATATCTTTAAAACATAAATTTGATGTTTCAAAGTATTCATTAGGTGGTAATGGGGATGATGAAGTGTCCTCATACATCACATAGTCATTATGCCAGGCAGGACGTCTTCGTTGTCTTACGGTTACATTTTCGTTAATTTCTGGTTCTTCTTCATTTGGGGATGATAGCACTTCTATGTTCTCAATCATACTGTTTTCTGGAGTAGCCTGGAACTCAATATTTTCAGCATCGTCAAACTGAGATTCTTCTTCGTTTTCAGGAATGCAACGTTCTGGAGTCAAATTAACAGGTATCTCAATAGGCTTTGAGATAATTTCAACAGCTTTTTCAGGTAACTTTTTCTTTCCTTTTATTTTTTGGTAATGTTTATTGTCCTTACTAATTTTATTTTCTTTTTCAGGTTGCAATTGTTCCTGTTCCCCGAAGAGATCATCATAGCATTTGGGGCCAATGTCATTGAAATACATGTTGTCAACAAATTTTACATCTCTGCTAATTATCACAGTTTCTTTTTCAGGTAGATAGATGCGAAATCCTTTTGCATTTTGTGCATAACCAACGAAAACTCCTTCTGTAGCTTTTGGTGAAAATTTCCCTTTTCTTAGCTTGTTTAGGACAAATGCCTTGCTGCCAAATACATGAAGATGATTTCCAGACGGTGTGCGTCCGGACCATTTTTCGTATGGTGTACCTCCTTTTAATGCTTTTGCTGGACTTCTATTAATCAGATAATTTGCAGTATACACCGCCTCTGCCCACAACAGTTCAGGTATATTCGCTTCAATCATCAAGCATCGGGCTTTGTCGAGTAGTGATCTGTTTTTCCTTTCACTTTGCCCATTTTGTTGTGGCGTGTAGGGTGCAGTCAACCTTCTTTTAATACCATTTTCTTTTAGATAGCTATCAAATTCACGATTGCAGTACTCTGTCCCATTGTCAGATTGTAAACTTTTAATTTCTTTGCCATGAAATTTTTCGACACCATTTTTGTATTCTTTAAATTTTTGAAATACTTCACTCTTGTGTTTCATAAAATAAATACAGCAGTACTTTGTGTGGTCGTCAAGAAATGTAACAAAATATCTGGCTCCAGCTAATGTTTCAGTTTGCATTGGGCCGCAAACATCACTATGAATTAATTCCAATGGCTGCGTTGACTGGGGATTTTCAACAGATTTGAATGGCAGTCGTGTCATTTTTCCTTTTATACATATGTCACATTCAGGTAAGATACTATTTCCTAGTTCTAGACCCTTTATTAGATTATTTTTAGCAGCTAACCTTAGGTCTCCCTCATTCATATGACCTAGTTTTCTATGCCATATTTGTATTTTGTTGTCACCTTTCACAATATTTGCTTTTTCACCTTTAGTGTAATACAGACCATTTTCCTTTTCAGCTGTCAAAACTGTCTGACCTTTTTCATTTTTAATAAAGGCCTTTTTATTTGTGAATGTAACACTGTATTTATTTTCTGTTATTTTAGCAACAGACAGCAGGTTAGTAGCTAATGTAGGCACATATGTTTCATTTAAATTATAGGTTTCATTATTAATCTTCAGGCAGACTTTACCTTTCCCCTCAACTTTTGCTGTGTGACTGTCTGAGGCCAGCCTTAAAGAAACCCTCTTCATTGTTTAAAGAATGGAACTGATCTTGTTGTGCACACATGTGTGAAGTGCAACCACTGTCTAAACACCACACATCAGATGAAGTTATAGATAAGCAAGTTGGTGTGATACTAAAATTTATTTCCTTTTTATCTTCTTTTTTGAATTTATTTTTATTGTTCCAGCACGCTTCAATGTTATGTCCCTTTTTCTGACATAAATTGCAGTATTTGTTTTTCTTTTTTCGGGTAAAAAATGCACCGTTCTCACTGTATTCTTTGTTTTTTCTGGCCTCACTCTCTTCGATGATTTTTATTTTCAATTCATCAGGGTTAGGCAGAACATCACGGGATTCTATGGCTATTCTAAAATTTTCAAAGCTTGCAGGTAAGCTGTACAGCATCATGATACTTAGCAATTCTGGGAGGATTTTAACGTCCATGTCTGCTAATTTTTCAACTACAAACATCAAAAGTGTCTAGGGATCAACATATATTTTTGCAATAACTTTTCTCCTGATTGATATTAATTAAAATATTCTTTAAGGATTCATCAAATAAAGTGTTTTCGTTCGTCTGCAGTAACGATAAACCAAGTCACCTTTGCATTAATAAAGAAATTTGCCATTTTCCTAATAAAGGGATTTTTGACATTTGAACCACTAACATTAAAGTTCGAAAAAAAGACTGAAATAACAGTTTTCTTTAAAATTTTATTGGGTAACTTAAACAATTAATAATCCGTGTTTCTACCGCGAACACTAACAACACAAGAACATCGGTTTGGCATACTCAAAATGAGTTCATCCAAATCACGCTGTGGAATGGCCGCCCATGTTCGTTGCAACAACAAAAAAAGGTCTTCTTGCGACTGGATACCCTCCATATTCGGCAGAGTTCTTCTCTGTAGCATATCCCATGCATGCTCAATCGGGTTCAAGTCTGGCGACTGAGCAGGCCAGGGCAGGACATTGATGTTAGCTGCGGCGAGAGTCTGTCTTACAACTCTTGCGGTGTGCGGTCGTGCATTATCATGCATTAACTGAAATAAGGGACCGATTTGCACTTGTAGAGGAACGATGACGTCTGATACAATCGTCTCAGCATGAATTTGAGCGTTGAGGTTGCCTCTGATCCAAATCAACTCAGTTCTTCCGCCGATCCAAATACCCGCCCATACCATGATGGTTCCACCACTATAAGGATGGACTTCCTGGCAGGATTTTCATCGCTGTTGGCGTCCAGGGGTTCTCCAGTGTCGTATACGTCTTGTATCCGGTCTCATACCAAAACGAGACTCATCAGAAAAGCACACAAAACGCCATTGTTCTTCTGCCCAATTTCTGTGTTCAAGAGCCCATTGATATCGAATCCTACGATTGTGCATTGCTATAGGTGGTACCCTTAGCGGTCTTCGGGAATGAAGGTTCACTTCATGCAAGCGGTTTCTGACTGTTTGGTCGCTAATTAAGTTCCCTGAAGAGTGATGAAGCCTCACGGCTAACATCATGGCGGTTATTGTTGGAGCTCTTCGAGTTGTGATTTGAATGTATCGGTCTTGTCTCCGTGTGGTGCAGCGATACCGTCCTCCATGGCACTCAGCCACGGTACCAGTGCTTCGGTAACGTGTCCAAAGTCGACTGATAACACTCTGACTTGTATTCAGAGCTAAAGCCACAGTACGTTGCCGGGAACCAGTTTCTATCATTCCCACGGCTCTGAGCATTTCTTCCCTGCTTAAATGACGTCGCCGGTCCATAATAACGTTGGTTTTAATCAGTAGTAGGGAAACAGTAGCACTAATAATGTCTTCAATGCGTTGTATGTTTTTATAGGGAAAATATTGACAGCTGATTTTCATCTTTTACTCGAATTTGATTGACAGTTCCTGTTTCAAATTTTGAAATGCACCTAAAAGGATTCATATAAATTTATAAAATCATAAATTTATTACAAAGCCACATCTCAATCTCAAGAAATCCGCATAAAAATGCTTGATCCCTAGACACTTTTGATGTGTGTATGTCCAAGAAATGATTCAAATGATCTCTCACATCTTCGTTTTGAATAATTTTCTTAAGGACGAGTTGTTTTAATAGTGTAGCCTTTCGTGCGGGCCCGGTACTCTGGTATATAGACTTTAACTTGTCCCAAACTTGTTTTGAACTGCTACAACCTTTTATTTGTCGTAATTCATTCGGAGATATTAGTAGGAGAAGTTCCGCTCTTGCCATTAAGTCTTTTTTCTCGTAATCTGCTTTTTCAGTAGCAGATGCATCGAATTGTAGTACTTTGGTGCCGCTAACATATTCCCACAAATCACCTTTAATTAGCACGGCTTGGGCTTGCAGGCACCACGTGTCGTAGTTGTCCTTAGTCAGCGCTTCGATGCGATGATACGTAGAGGATGACATTTTTGTATGTCTTTTTGTTTATTTTCTTCATGAAACCACGCTCTGCTACCACTTGTTGGGTTTTTAATTAAAACATCTCGTACGTACGTATTGCAGGAACGCCATTTAATTTCAAGTCACAAAAGGAATGGACAATGGATGACAGCGACATAGATTAGGTCTAGCGGCACAGATTAAACAAATTCATTTAAAGGGTTGTGTACATTAAATATCTACAACAACAGCAAATTCCACTAATTTCTGGATTTTCGTTCATTAGAATGATAATAATAAATCAAAAGTAATTTTATTACAATATTTGATGTTAGGTATCTTGTTATTTTTCGTTAATCAATATTGACTGGGGCAATGCTGGGACATCTCCTTTCTGCCAGAAGGAAAAACCAAATATTAGTCAAAGTACAGATAAAACCTTGTCAAACTGAGATATCCAACTTAGGATTTCTAAACTACCAAAATAGTAGAAAACTCTTAAGTAGTCAGGCCAGCTACTATTTGCAGTTCCTGTAGATTTAGAAACCGAAACTTAATAATTTATTACTGGAACAGGATTCTGATCTGAACCAGTTCAACCAGTGTTCGCCACAGGAGTATCCTTTCCTTTCCGTTTCGATTATCAGAAGTGTCTGCTTTATTTTGCAGTTATTGCAGTCCAGAGCCACTAGCAGAACCTCAGTTGGGACGTCTATATTCTTTCCATGACATAGTTTATCTTGCCTCAGTAGACTGCAAACTGCAACCGCAAATAAATCATTTGCAATCTTTATTTAATTCAGCCGCCAACTTCAACCCAGTCAGGTGTGGTCTTAGCCCTTCATAGTATCCAACGCCTTCACTTCACGTATCGAGACCTTTTTTGGTGTACTCAAACCGACATCTGCGATTTTATGCGTCACGTGTCCACAATCAATGTCGTAAAATGTTAATAAAAATTTAACTAGAGTGATTGTGTTTTAAGGTACATACCTTCTGTGTACTAAGTATCGGAAATATGTCAATAAAACAAAAAATACAAATTATTCATCTAAATTTATTTTATCGCCTTCAAAGTAGGCCCCATCGCTTGCAATACAACATCTCCACCGCTTCACCCAGTCTTCCATACATTTTTCATAGGCTATTTGCGGTATGGCCTTTAGCTCATTCAGCGAATTTTCTTTTATGGCTTCTATCGACTCAAAACGTTTTCCTCAAAGTGGTAATTTTAACTTAGGAAATAAAAAAAAGTCAGACGGAGCCATATCAGGTGAATACGGTGCTTGGTCGAGAACTTTTGTTGAATTTTTCGCAAAAACTCTTTCACTTTAATGGCTGTGTGTGATGGTGCATTATCATAGTGCAGCATCCATGAGTTGTGTTGCCACAAATCTGGACGTTTTCGGCTATACTCTCACGCAAACGCTTCATGACGCCTAAATAATATTCTTTATTCACTGTTCCCAACGGGGTAGGCAGAGACCACATCTTTCCGTTTGCTACGGTCCTGACACACCTCTTGCGCTTCTTCCACTCTCATTAATCCTTTCATACATGCTCGTCGATTATGGTAAATTGGCATTAAACCTGAATGAACTTTCTTGGGCCTTGTTTACTGCCACAGAATCAGGAAAAACTAGCAAGTTTAGGATTGAATAATGTTTCAGATTTTTGGCACCATCAGATGACTGGTCGTCTGGCGATTAAGTAAAGTTGCCAAATTATACAATTACAATCAAGTACCTAACTTAAGTTAAGCAATCTTTGTGTTTGCTGCCTGCTAAATAACCTGTTTATGCACCTGGAAGAATAAAATAGCAATGTTGTCTTAGGATTGTTATGACTTTCAAACCTTATTTTGTTTTTGAAAGCATAATAAAATAATTTATGTCTCCGCAGTTCCTTTATACACAATTATTTGTCTTCAACTACCAGTTAAACAAGATTAGATAAGATTAGATTTATTTACTTCTATAATACAAAATTATAAGGTAGAAATGAAATGAAAATATTTATTTCTCAGAGAGTGGTAGTTAAAGGTTTTACATTAGAAGATGTCCAGCACAATCTGCCACTAGTGGCGTAGAAATATTCATATCACCTATAGTACCCGGCAAACTTCTTGAGCATTTGTAGTCGTAGTGGGGGAAAGTTCGCGCATTGTACACTTACGTGCAAAAAAATAGATACTCTTTTTTTAACTGTGAAATGCTCATATTTATTCAGGTATATATTTTGACAACCTGCGTGGCCCGTTGGCAGGGTCTACTAGCCCAAAGGTCCTGGGTTCGAATCCCGGTACGGACAAAATGTTTGTGTGACGAACATATTATTTTTTCCTGAGACATGTTTTTTATATGTATTTATAATGTATATTATTTATATATTTTATATGTATGTTTATTCGTTAACTAGTATCCATAACTCAAGCCTTAATGTGCTCACTTTGGGGCTTGGTAATTAAATAAATAAATAAATATCCCTGGACATTATTCCACACAGCGCCACCTAGCCCCAAAGTAAGCTAATTAAAGCTTGTGTTATGGGATACTAGACAACGGATAAACATACTTAAAAACATTTTCTTTTGTAAATACATACTTATTATACATAGGAGACACCCAGACCAGTACAAACAGACATGTTCATGCACACAAATGTTTGTACTGTGCGGGGATCGAACCCGCGACCTCTGGTGTAGTAGCCAACTTCTTAACCATTACACCAAGTCGGTCGTCGAAATCGTGTGAGTTTAATACCACATTAGGTTGTCGCGGCATATTATTCATTTAAAAACAATCCTCAAAATCGCAACAAATAACAATAACAGTAACAATAAGAATAACAACAAAGTCAACAAAAAATTATAACAAAAAAAACGTCTACAACAACAACAAAGTACTTTTCACTGCACGCAAGTGTATTTGGGAAGACAGCGGGACGTAGACACAACGCGGGAGACGAGGGTCGACTGATCTACCATTTCTACCAATAGCGCGCTCGATACGATGCCCCCCGCCGTCGCGCCCCGCCGTCACCACCCATGACACCTAAAATTCGGTTCTGCGCAGTCAAGGTCATTTGCTCAAGAAGTTTGCCGGTTACTGTACCTACTTACAGGTTATTACATTAAAATTCGTTGTTTACATACATTCGTTGTTTGCCATATTAACATTGATTCACAATCATTATATTTTTATTTAAATATAATTTAAGGACACTACAATACAATACAATTACAATATAATACTTACTCTCTATTTAGGCGTCCATTAATTTTATAAGATTATTAGTATTTAGGTACTACTTACGTACATTACATTTGATGGCACCAGATGTCACATAAAAGAAAATTATATAACAAATTACAATTAATAGATACTAACAGAATGTTCAAACCAAATAAAACTAAAAGTGTAGAATCCTGAGTACCTATTATGTTCACCATTACGTAAACAATCAGTTTGCGTTAGGTACCCCTTTTCTTCGAAATATTTTTCTATTTACTGCTGTCTTTGACAGCGTTAGCGGAGTTTAGACTTAGGTACGTGAGCGCAGAATGTTTGAACCTAAACAAAATCTGACCAGTAGCATAGAATGGCACAGCGCCATCCAGCGAGATGCTACTAATCTTCAGGCAGATGCAACAGCTTGCGCGAAGCTCTTGGCGGCCACCTGGCGGGGCGGGGGGTGCGGCTGATGAATAGCTTATATAATACGTAGGAAATTTTCGGTGTGCATCTTTGCTCTACAGTTCATTCGATTAAGGATATACTCGAAGCTGTGAGCTTATATTTTTGTTCAGAAACAGCATATTCGTTACAAATCTAATGAGACCTGAAAACCGAACTTGGGTTTTTAAATATTCACAGCCAAAACTGTGTTTTTTATTGTGGCGTGACGTGAATGATCTGTGTCAATAAAATACACTTTCTATCCACCGATTAACCCACACAACGAGGGGTTAAATTCATGAAAATTTAATTTAATTTAAGGTACTTGAGAGTACTACCGAACTAGGGTGTAAGGGGGTCCTCCAACATCTTCGGGCCCCAAGCCAACCTCGCCTGCAAGCTGGTGCACCCTGCTGATCAACGAAGGAGGCCCTGGCGACGGCTCCCCTTTATGGGTTGGTAGGTCAGATGGCAGTCGCTCCCGTGAAGCCAACTCAAGCCAAACAAATATGAATGGTCAGAAAAGAGTACCCGACATGCATAGGGCGTCGCCGGAAAACGACGCGCAGGGGGATCGCCCTACTCCTGTGTTAAGTAGGGCTACCGGGCCATGGGCGGGCCTGGTTAAAGACATTAGTCCGAAGGAAGGTCCACTTCGCATCGTGGAACGTTGGCACGCTGACGGGACGCGCTCGCGAGCTGGCCAATGCGCTCGCCAGGTGGAGGGTGGCCGTGGCGTTGGAGAGGCAACAGGTCCCGGAACATCGGGCACGGCTACAAGCTGATCTACGCGGGTTCTCTTGGTGGGGCCAATGGAGTGGGGGTGGTGCTGTCCGAGGAATTCCAGAATAGTGTCGTGGAAGTAAATCGCGCTAGCGACCGCCTTGTGGTCGTGAGGGTGCTTGTCGAAGGGGTCACGACCAATTTGATAAGTGCCTACGCACCGCAGGGTGTGCTTTTGCCCAGCAGGGAAATTGCTTGAGTCAGACAAAGATAGAAAAACTACTTGCATGCATCCTGTTCCTGGGATCCTTGTTTATCGTCAAGTCACACAAGTCACATACACACCCACACCCACACACACTCAACCTTTATCCAAAAAAACCAAAAAAACTATAGCCTTACAGGGTTTTGAACGCATGGGTTATACCTACTTCTAATAACGCAATACCTATAATAATGCACGTGTTTCTAGGCTGCTGCACGGTAATATTACTTATCTTTATTACCGTGGCTGCGGTAATGAAGCTTTTTAACCATTGGGCGGATTTCGTACCTTCACAATGGCACTGTTGTTATACTCGTAGGTATGTATAAGAAAGGAGGCTTAAAAATGGGAATTCAATATTATTTTTTAACCGTGAGAGCAGTTTGTGTTATGATGATGAAATTGTAGCTGTCAATTTGCCATGCTTTGAATTTATGAAACGTGTTCGATTGAGCATTGGCATGTACGAGTATCAGTTACAATAACCTACCTTTTTATCCGTGTTTGTTTACGTTACTAAGGAGTTGCGGGGAAGCACCGCTTGCTTCTGCAATGTAAGTACCTACCTGCCTTAGTATTCAGGCGATCTCGTCACCAATACCCACACTTAGTTTAGACGTTAAATAAATAAGTAGGTTTCACACCATAGGTAGGTACAAAGGCGGTCACATCAACCTTTACAAAATGGGTCTTATGTCAGCAGCATAAGGTGCCCCTATGTAAAGGTTGATGTGAACGTCTCTGACCTTTTAAGGGCCGTGCAGGGTGAGATATAGGCCTAAGCCTTCATGTTTAATTGTTATTATATGTTTTTGTTTTCATAGTGGTAATATTATAATAGGGGCCGGCAGATTTTTGACTGTGAAATTGTCATGTTTCTCAAAAGCTGTACTGAGCCAAACCTTAGGCTGCTTTTGGACGGGTTAAGGAAGGGAGTGTGGGGTTCAAAACATAGCTCAGGTTAGTTGAGTTCTGTGGGAAACGGGTTCATCAACGCCATGTTTTATTTATTTATTTATTAATGAACACAAAACAGAATAACATCAAAAAGAATACTTACATTAGAATATTAAAATTATGGTCTAGATATTGAGCAGGTCAGCATGATCAATAATTTTATTTATGTTTTGCTATATATGTGTGTGTAGCTATGTGCAGTACGTCTACTACGAGTTGCCATTTTAAATTTACGTTATCGTTCGCGTAAAAAAATGTATTGGGATTTGATATGACATGACATTATAATGTTCAATCCCGACACATTACATTCAGAGTAAGTACAAGACGTACCTACTACGTTTAGCGTCAGTACTATTATTTCACCGAGCTACTTTGGGCGGCTCATCTGCAGGCGCATCTTAACCGCTCCGCTACACCGCTTAGCTCAGTTACATAGTTACGTAGCTTAGTTTTGATCTCACTACCACAGATTCAGCAACTGCTATTACGCGTTTCCTCATGAGGTCTCAAAGAAAAATGTGAGATGACGTAAAAGTAGACTGCTATGAATTATATTAGAGAACCAGTGTCACCTCTTACTAAAAACTATACATTTAAATGCAGACTTTGCCACAAGTGTCTTGGAAATAAAGTGCTTGACTTGAATTTGAAATATCATATCGCGCAAAGGAATGCATTGACTGTTTGCATAATTTTTTATCTCTCCCTTCTGTTGTGATACTTGTGACGGCGGTGGCGGTGGACCGCCATGCTTGTGTGCCACGAATGTTGTACCTATCAATGAGTTAATATGTACTGAACGCTAGTATCTTGATACAAATTGACTCAATGGTATCGCTTGTGAAGTATCAATAAATGATGCACAACACTACTCTACAGGAGGTGAAAAAAACGTTCAATTTCTTTATTAAATTAGTTAGTTTTATTTTATTGATCCTTTTAAATGTAGATTTAATAAGCGGAAACTAAATTTTCTGGTTCGGTATTAAGTGTTTTGATGTTATATTACAGGTTTTGACATTTAGAGCTGCCAGACACCAGAAAGTCGCGCGTTGTGGCTTAGGCCCTGAAACACTTCGGCTAGGAACCACATATCTGGCAGGGAACCATATTTGTGTTAATTTGTTAAAATATATAACTAACTCTACAGCGATAGAAAGCACCGGTAAAAAAACAAAACAACCCGGATGAAGGCGGCAGGCTCACCACGGAGCGTATTAGCTTGGTGAAAAGTGGACTTCTGAGTGATAAGTATAGGTACGTCTACTTACCACAAGTTGCCACTTCAAATTTACGTTATCGTTCGCGTAAAAAAATGTATTGGGATTTGACATTGTCATGTCATGTCATGTGTCATCCCAATACAATTTTTTTATGCGAACGATAACGTAATTTTAAATTGGCAACTCGTGGTAGACGTATTGTTCACCATCATGACGGCAACAGTCAACTTACTTCTGAGAACCCCGTTTGGGATATAGTCGTGATGATATGAAGAGTAAATTGAAATACACAGGCCGAACCCAACATATTGGGCGAGACAGAGTCAGCTAGACTGCGCTGGCTCGCCACGTTGCATAAATGGAGTATGATCGGGCTGTGAAGGGGACACACCTGAGTCGGCCAACCGGGAAGCGCCCGGTGGGTTGCCCCAGGTATCGCTGGATAGACCAGGTTGAAAAGGATCTAAGTCACCTACAACGGCCGGACTGGCGACCGGTGGCTGAGGATAGAACAGAGTGGCGAAATCTCGAATAGGAGGCCAAGATCCACTTCGCGTCGCTGAGCGAAGTAAGTATCGTAAATACAAGGACATTTTCAAACTTAATTAAATGTAATTATAGTTACTTACCTCAAACAAAAGTAATTGTGTTGTCTGCAAAAAAGGAGCACCCTGAGGTACAGGGGCTTGTCTGAATATGTCGCCAACTCAGTGATTTGTTAAGTTCTTATTGAATAGGTGACGCGTAAATAGAGTTAGTTTTTATTCGCCGAATTCCATTATTTGAGCTATTTTGCATAGTTCGTTTATATTTGAGCAGGTATTTGTCCTGATTGTGGGCTGCCGATATTCCAATCCGAAAAGTTGTTTTTGATGTTGTGAACGGAGGATCGGATATAGCTTGTGTATGGAACGAAATTGTTCTTACAACTTCTGGTCGGTATGTACCTAGTTATATTCAAAGGGGTTATAAATTAATGATCGAAATTTAAGCGTCAATAACTTCTTATTTGAGTAATCAAAGTTGTTTTGTCTTGGTAGGTGTTCATTCCAGGTGAAATTATGTTTTTGGTTCGCTTGGTCTTAGTTAGCAACCGAGTTGACTAATACCTACATAATTATTACCTAAGTTACTTGCTCATAAATTATTTTAACAAATTAAATGATTTGGGCCTTCTAGCTCACATAACGCACATGTCTTCACCATTTCTACCAATAACCAAAAAAACAAGTGGGCCGTTGTTGAATGTCAAGATTCATAAGTACTTCAAAGTAGTTAGAAGTGGCAGATTGATCCATTCAGTTCTTATAATAAAGTTGAAAATCGTTAAAAGCCCGACGTAGTAAATTATTAAATTTACTGCTTATTATGTCAAGCAAGCTTACAGAGCAATAAGTTTGACTGTTTAGCACGTAGCGATAAGAACTAGCGCTTGATGACTTATTAGAAACAAAACACAGGGCCGGACTTGTTATTTTTCTTAAACAGTTTTCGCTTGATTACTTTTTTACCTTACCAATAGAGGAATACCAATTTCAGCGAATCGCTGACGTTTACAACTTGATTTATCTGTGGCTACATGCGTAAAAATATGCCAGCTATAATAGTCACCTGGGGCCTTATTACAATCCCTTATAACTTGTCAAGTTAATTCCTTAAGCTGAGCTTAACGAGCAGTTTCGTAAATGATCTTTCATTTCCAGCCAGTCCGCGGTTACCTAGCACTGACGCATCTTCGAGGCTGGTTAATGACTGACGAAATTTATTACTACTCTCAGTTTAGGTGAATAACTTTAGCACAGAGTGCCTAGTGCGAGTTGCCTAAAGACATGCGAATTACTTCACCATCGCGTTTTGCGAGAAAAATAACGTGAATTTGTATGCCATCGAGCGAGCGCCACCTAGCGGTCACATCGGGTAACAAAATGCGTGAGTATGAGTTTTTTCCTATTCACTAGTGACCATCGAGTATCGACTCCCAGTCGAAAGCGAGCAGGGTGAACGCCTGTAATTGGTTGTTCGAGTGTTTGGCTGAGTAAGAGTTACAATTTTGACAGCCTTTACTTCGAAGAGTGAACAAATATTCGCAATCGAATGCGAATGGCACTCACTTCAAATTTTACAGTGAAAGCGGATCGAAAACTTATTTATTTCGATAAAAGTGCTGTGAAATTGTTTTAAACGGTGTCGTGGCGGTTTTTTCTCGTTTAGATAATGTTTTTAGGGGTAAAAGCACACGATGAGCGCCAAACAATGCCCAAGTCGAAGAAACATGCTTCGGGCTACATTCAGTTTATGGTTTGGTCTTACAAAGCAGCATACTATGGATAAATATCGCTCAACTAAGAAATGTTCAAGCTCTTGTGCAATGGGCTAACTAAGGCAGTGTATTTAAGGTCCTCCCAATGAGATTCCTTAAAATCAAGGTATGTAAAATAAATATTGAAGTTCTTGATATTAATATGCGCTTTTTGTTTATGAACATGACTTTGTTTGCTCATTGCTCTATTCTTTATTGCCATAGGATCATATTAAAGGCCCACAGGAATCGTGAACCATTTATCTCAGAAAAACTATAGTTTGAGGTTAGTTGGCATTGAGATTATCTGGGCCCTCCTTAGGCACAAGATATAATTAATATTAAAAAAGTCCTGGTATTAGAGGTGCAAGTAAGGCACTTGGGCAGCGATAAGATCAAAATTAATTAAAATAATAACCCATACAGACCTACACTTACTGAAGAAGTTTTTTTATGTAATATACTATAATAATCCTTACACTTATTATTCTCCTTAGGTTTTTTAGAAAGTATATGCCAAAAGTATACCTGGAGAGGTAGGCTGTGTAGATGGAAGGAAGCCTCTATGAAACCACCAAAATCATCACATCACATCTTGACTACAGCCGGAACACAAACACTTATTCTGCTAATTTTCATGTGGTAAATATGGGTGCTTATACTTAATATTACATTATATTTAATGGAGATGGCATAAGGAACCAAAAATTATGTTTGCTGGTATAGATAATGATGATAGAATTCCAAGAATGATGGAGCGAACCATGATTCTTAATATGAGAAAATAGTTACATACTTAATAGTTTACATAGTCATTCATTGCATCTTATTGGGGAAATGGTCTGGCATTTTGGTAAAGTTAAAACTACATAATTATCCTCATTATTTTCAATTTAGTATGTTAGCATTATCGCTGTTAAAAAGTAAGTTCTGTCGAAACATTGATTAAAGGAGATTTATTTTCAGGAAAGCATCTCAAATTGCACTCACTGACGAAGGAGAAAATACCATCTATTTATAAGAAGATGAATATTGAGAAGCCAATTAGTAAGAAGAAAGCCGCAGTAAATACGATGTGAAATGTTATGAAATTGAAGCGAAAACAAAAATGATTAAGTTTGTTTGTTAAAAATTTACATAATTTCATAGATATTAAAAAATTGTACTGATGTGTTTGTTTTATGTACCTTACTATGAACCAATGGATTTTAAAGCATTCAGTTAATTTCTATCAATTTCAGTCTGGGAGATTTATAATGAATGAATGAATTGATTCGGTCAAGTCTAGAAATCAGGCTGGAATCGAACCAAAATCTTCACACTAACTGGGTGACTGACTGTTACAATTAAGCTGCCAAGATCCAAATAAGATCAGTTAAATACCTACTAGAGTGTTTTAACTTTTAAATGACAATTTTGAAGTATTACAATCTGTAAAATACTTACTAAATATTGTTATGTAGATAATGCTTAGTTTTGTTTTGATTCAAGTGGCGCTGTTTGAGTGTTTAAGATATACAAAATAAAAACTAGGAAAAAAACATTTTTAATTCGTTTTTCATAAGTATATTTTCCTAATAAAATAATGCTTACAAGCTTAGACCAATTAGGTACTTAATCTAAAAATCATAACTTCAAACTTTTCCCCTATAATCATTAAAACTAACATTAACAATGTCTAGTGAAAGCAAATAGTAAGAGTTAGACAGATTTAAGTTTATTCTTCATGAATAATGCGGTATATTTCTTCAGTAGCTAGGTACCTTTTAACCAAATAATATCATACATCCAGCAGCCTTTTGCCATTTTCTCTGGGTCTACATATCCAGTTGCCGTATCCAGTTTTTATCTGCTCCTAGGTCCATTGATAAGGTTCTAGTAAGTCACTCTATAAGTTCTCAACTCATCATTAGAGTGGAGAAATGGCTCTGCTTGTGCAAGTCAGACACGTCTACAAAGTGATCCTTGAACTTTAAAAATCTTTTTGTTCATCGTAACAAACTTAAATTACTTGTGGCTGTTTATAATTTGAAACAAACTAACATGTTTTAACCATACTAATAAGGTAGTCGTCTGCTGTCACTTTATCTACTATTAAGAAATGATTTTTAAAAAGGTCGGCTTACATGTATACTCCAGCAAATCAAGCTTTAAATGTAGGCATCTATCGTTGTCAAAATAAGACCCATTTTGCAATGGCTTTGTAAAGGATGACCGTATGTGTTACCAACTTAAGAAAAATACGGCTCGCTGCTCACGGTGAGCGAACGCGGATCGAGTAACGTGACTGTTGGTAACTCATACTCGCTAGTATTCGATACTCACCGGGAATGTCGAACGCTCGGAAAACGCGATGGTAAAGTTATTCGCATCTCTTACTGAAACTCGCACTTGGCACTCAGTACTGCAGCAATCACTGAGCTGGAAATACTCATCTTGAAGGCCTGCAAGAATGCCTTCTTACGCCCCGCTTGAAGACCCCGCGACTGTAAGAGAAAGGGAACACATGCGCTGGAAGAGCGTGCCATGTCTGGATGGTTTGACAAAGAAAAGAGTCACCGAACCTTTTCGTGCGTGAGAACAAATGCTGGACTGTGTGTGGATGACGCCGTAATCCAGCACGCGTGGTACGGAAGTAGAAGGGTGAGGATGGAACAAGGTGGAATAACCCTTCAGAGTATTCCCCATTGTAGAAGCGATAGAGAACACTCGACCTGGCTATGTCTCTACCCAATTGGAGAGGCTCAAGGGTCATATATGCCTCTGGGTTTCCGATAATGCGGATAGCACCTCGAGAGCCTCGAGCAAGTACTTGGCAGAACCGTCCCAGAGATAAGAGCAGTATTTCACACACGAGCGAACTTGAGTCTTGTACAAAAGAAAGAGCTGCTCCAGGCCTGAAAAATCGTCTCACTCTGTTCAGGATTCCGAGTTTAACGGAATGCTGTTTTACTAACGCCCTCAATGTAGTCCCGTTGGTTTAAGCTTTGGCTTAGGTTTGCATAAGCACTAATATACATTCTTCAAGTTTAACTGAAAGTCCTATGTTGGAAATTAAGAGGAAACTTTTGAAAATGGTTTCATTAAAATATTTACTCCTTTTAGATTTCGTAGATAAACTAACGCTCAGCGGCCGTAACAAATGCTCGAGAATAACATATGATATTTTCATTCGCCAAAATATGGGATTTCCCAAAGGTTGACTTTATAGTCACTTCAGGAGCCAGAAAAAATTTAGTGAATCCTTTGTATTGGAGAGACGGTAGCCACTTGCCCAAAAGATGGTTTGCCTGTTTTTCACATAAAAAGAAGAAAAAAAAGGGTGTTTAATTTTACGTACGTAATTATCTACTGCAAAACGAGAGACCAATGCAATCCGATCACCAGTTTCTAATTTATCTGCGCCCGTCCCTGTTCAAATCGCTGAAAGACATCAAAGACTTTTTGTTCCTGTGTTTACTTCAGTCAGCGCTACGTCGGGGGGAGGGAGGGGAAAAATAGTTGTCAGGTTGACCCACTTCAATCATAACTAAACTTTATTTCAGTTCAGTTGTGTATGGTTCTGTTTATTTATTTTATTGTATAACTATTATTAGAATTTGCAGAAACATAAACAATCTGCTCATACTACAGTAAAATAAGTATGTAATTTAATTAATTATTAGTCTACTATTCATGTTATCGCACCTAAAAGCGTAAATGAAGTCATTTAGTGTTTAAGTAATAATATTAATTATATACAACAAGGAAAGATTATGACCAACCGTTAAACGGCCTAAGAAATATATATTAATAGTGTAATAAAGAGGTCTTTTTAAATTTCAGCTCGGCATTCACAAAATGTGTTGGACGGAAAAGTGTTGTTTCTCAGTGCGGCTGGACTTAGGATGCCTATTGATAGGCGTTACGTCTTTCGTAAGTACCTTTACACAGCTTATACTCAACATCGGAAATATATTCCCCAAGTTACTTCTCCCAAATGACTGTACCTATTTCTTGGTGGTTTAGCGGGATTTTTTTCCAAATAGTTAAACCAACTATGTGTCGTGTGTCCATCGCACCATACCACCGGTAGCGGGGGCCTCGCGCGGGGCAGACTGCCCCACAGGCCCCAAGCGGTTCGGCAACCGCGGTCGTCGTTTAAGAATTTCCGTGTATTTTAATGGTTCACGGTATTTCTAAGCTGTAGTTATATTACCTGTTAAACTAAGTGTAAGGTCACAGACAAACCAAATGCAATACACTAATAATTCCATCATAGATATTTAGAAAGCTACTCAAACTTACGTACTCGGATGTTTCAAATGGCTCTAATTTAGGACCTACCTAAATATCTCTACCCAGAGGTTGCTTGCGTTTGTTATTTCACACAAATTTTCGTAGGTCCTCCTAACAGGCCAGTCTGTCCTGTCCAGTGCATGTACATTGTAGTTAATTTCGTTTCTATTGTCTATAGTCTATAATAAGTGGACAGTCAACGTGTTAAAAACCATTTGAATGATGGTTTCCACATTAATATAGAAAAAACGATACAAATCTACAAAAAACAGGTGGACGAGTGAGAAATGTGTTGCGAATAACTGTGTTAATGTGCTTAAACTGAGATATTACAGCTGAAGTTGAAAAAACCGTTTAGTTACGTGTGCAAAGTTTAAAAACAACTCAACAAAACAAAAGAAACTATTCAGATACTAAAAGTGCCAGTAAAACGAGTAAATAATGTGCTAATATCTACATTAAATCTCTGACTTTTGAGTGGAAGTTCTACAAAATTCTTAACAATAAAACTGTTCCGTTATTGTTTCATTGGTTTCAAAATTTGACACCAATGAACTCTCTTATCGATAAGCAGCTAGCCCCATCTACCTGAAAAGATTCGAACTTTTTGAAGTTAACTCCATCTATAAGTGACTAAGCTTATCTTATACTTTTCGCCGTGCTCAGACTGATTGATTGCTATTTCGACTGACTAGAAGTTCTAAGTTTCACCGAAAGATGGCACGGTGCTGCAAAAAATGCAAACAGCCCATAATAAACAAACAACTTTTAACGTGTATCGTATGTAAGAAACAGTACCACTTGGATTGTACCAATGTTACATTTCAACGTTTTCGAATAATGACAGCAGAGAATAAAAAATCTTACCAATGCAAGCAGTGCATGACTAAATCGGATATTTCCTCCCCAATTGAACTTCCCAGAACCCCAGTGAATGGTTCGCCAGACTACTCTATTTCGCAACTGGAAGAGACAATGTCACAAAACAGCAGTAGCCTCCACGTTACGCCATCTGCAGGTGCATTACAAGAACACAGCTACGTAACGTACCTATCGCAACAAATATAAAGTAAATGTCGTGACAGAAAATTCGTTCCAGGAGTTGAGTAACGATGAAAACGATGAAGAGGAGTATGAATCACTACCCGCCTCACCAATGAGTAACCAAAATAGCAGCTACTCAAACTTGCGACCAAATAATAACGCCTTAATACAAGATTTAGAAAAAAAGATTAAAAAACTCCAACAAAAATTAGCAATCGCAGACAGTACCATCATTAACTTGAAGACTGAAAACCAGTCTCTTAGTAAGAAGCTGGATGACTATTGTTCGAAAAGAAAAACTAAATTGTAACAAGCCGTTAACAGGAAGGAAAAATCATAAAATACACACGAGCATCGTCACTTCGGATTGTAGAGAAGAGAAAATTACAGCGACATCTACTGTGTTCAATACGCAAAATCAGGCAACTGACAGTCCATTGCATGATACGTCTAGTCCAAGTATCACAACAGAAAGCCAACATGTGACTAAAGAAAAACTAATGATGCCTAAGATGTGTTTAATTAGTAATGACAACAAACAAAAAACACTAAACTTGGCTCATCGTTACTTTCCACGGTCAGAATTATGCCACTACCCGACACCTGGCGGGGGAATACAACAACTTTTTAGTGGCTTAGAAAGTAAACTAGCTGACTTTTCACTGAAAGACTACTGTGTACTATTTATTGGAGAAAATGATTTTATGTTTTCAGACAATTACTCTGAAAAAATAAGTTATATTAGAAACCGACTAAAGAAAGTGCAACACAGCAATATTATAATCTGTGTTCCTAATTATAAGCTGGGTAACTATTTCAATATCTATAATCAAAGAATAGAAACATTTAATAAAATGCTTTATTTAGATAACTTAAATAACGAATATACATATTTATTAGATACAAACAAAAACCTATCATACTCATACGAAATGTTCCAAAGTGTAAATGGATGCATAAATAAATGGCATGGTTTACTATTTTCAACGATATCTCGAATTCAATGAAAGAAATATCAAATTATTACAATAGTTGCGACGACAAACTAACGAAAGAGAACCAAGACAAGTTTTTTCGTCCCTAAAGCAAATGAGCAAACCAACATTCGTGAAGCTTTTTCATCAAACTCACCAAGGAAAAAAATAATTAAAGACAGAAATAAATTACGGATTTTACACCAAAACATCGCGGGGTTATGCGGTAAAGCTGATTTAATAGACTACACGATAAATGAGCTAGGAAAAAATAGTAAAGATATTGATGTTTTATGTTTTTCAGAAACAAATGTGAAATTGGGTTCAGAAAATAACGTTAAACTAATTAGATATAAATTAGTTGCCTCTTTTTGTCGCGAAATAAGTAGAGGTGGTACCTGTATTCTGGTAAAGAAGTCAATGGAAGTTAAACCACTTCCATTCCCACCGAAATTAACCACAAAATTTAACTTTGAATGCTGTGGAACAGAAATAGTTGGTCTGAATCTCATCATTTTAACAATTTACAGAATCCCAAATCACACTTTGTCTCATATTAATAACTTTCTTGGCAAACTAGATCAACTTTTACACTTCTTAGCTTCGAAACATACTAGGAAAAAAATTGTGTTGTGTGGGGACTGGAACATTGATCTATCTAAAAATAGCTCATTTTCTAAGGATCTCATAGCGGTTTTAGATAATCATAATTTCACTGCACATATTCAATCTCCGACCAGAAGAAATGCTTGTTTGGATCAAATAGCCAGCAACACCAAGAATGCAGAGTCTGAAATTTTATATCTTAGCCTTTCAGACCATGAAACTGCTCAAGTATTATCTTTAAATATAAAAGAACAAAAGTCTTTTACTACCTGGTTTGAACATAAGCGAGATTATAGCGAAGAGAACCAAAATAAATTTATTAACGCCATATCAGCTCTTTCGTTCGCAGATGTTATAAGCACCAAAGATACAAAGAAAGCTTTTGATATTTTTTATGATACGATTCGCTTATTCTACAATTTGTGCTTTCCATGTATAAAAGTTAAAATAAATAGCAGGGTAACAAAGCTTAAATGGTTAAGTAAAGGATTAAAAAAATCATGTATTAATAAACGACAGCTCTATCTTAAATACTGCAACAGTTCACGCCAAAATAAACTTGACAAAAATCAAATAAAATTCAAATACAAAAATTATAATACTATCTTAAAAAAATGTATCTTTACCTCTCAAAAAATTCTTAATAAGAAATATTTTCAAAAAAATGGTAAAAGCTTAAAAACGATATGGAATACAATTTCATCTACAATATCTAATAATCATCATAACAATGACATTAACTGTATAAATTTTAAAAACGAGACTCTTTCTGATCCTCAGGAAATCTGTGAACTATTTAATGATTATTTTATAAATGTTACGACCGATAATTCTTCTAATGCTATTGTTTCACAAATTTCCATTCCCGAAAATATAAGCACAATGTACCTAACTCCAATATCTAACACTGAAACATATAACATCATGATGGCCTTAAATAACAGTAAATCCAGCGGTCATGACGACATAACTACTAGAATTTTGAAGCTAAGTGCTTATAACCTTTGTCATCCACTCAGTCATATTATTAACCTATCTTTTGAACAAGGGCACTTTCCAGAGCAATTAAAAATGTCTATTGTCAAACCGCTGTTTAAAAAGAAGGGTGATAAGTTAGATATGAATAATTATAGACCTATAACTATAATACCGGTAATGTCTAAAATACTAGAAAAAGCCATGCACAAAAGATTGAACGATTTTTTTATCAAATTCAAGGTTCTACATGCACAGCAATTTGGATTTCGTAAGGGTAGTTCTACCTCTCTTGCATGCTTCGCACCTAATTAAGTACGTAACGGAAACTATAAATAGTAAAACACCAATTTCAGCCATTTTCCTCGATATGTCGAAAGCATTCGATTTTGTTAATCATAACATTTTGCTTCACAAGCTTGAAAAATATGGTGTAAGAGGTAAACCATACCAATGGCTACAGTGTTATTTAACAAACCGATTGCAATGCACCCAAATCATACAAACTAATCCTCATGAAAACATTATTATAAAAAAAAACTACTCATCAACTTATTTACTCAATAACACAGGCGTCCCACAAGGCAGTATTCTCGCTCCCTTATTATTTTTAATTTATATTAATGACATACCTCATGCAACTCAACATAAATCCATACTCTTCGCAGACGACACAACTTTACTTATAAAAAGCAATGATAAGAAATCTATGGAACAAATCACAAATAAAGCTCTTTCCGACATCATACAGTGGCTGGATTTAAATAAGTTAAATATTAATCTTTCAAAGACCAAAGTAATGGAATTCCGCTCATATAACACTACGGAGACAGAATTTCAGATAAAATATAATAACACAGAAATAGAAAAAGTAAACACCATACATTTTTTAGGCTTAATAATTGACCAGCACTTAAATTGGAAAGGACATATCGACTTCAATTGTCACAAACTAGAGCGATACGTGTATGCACTGAACGTCTGAGGCAAACCGTTTCAACCGAGGCTGCTTTAACAGCCTATCACGGGTACGTGTCCTCCGTTCTAAGTTACGGTATTATTATGTAGGGAAATTCAGTAGAATTTGAAAGAGCGTTTAGGCTTCAGAAAAAATGTTTAAGGGCCATTTGCGACATGGGATTCTTAGACAGTTGTAAGCCGTTATTTAGAAAACTAAACATTTTAACACTACCCGGTCTATACATAAAAAACATTTGCTGCCTTGTCAAATCACACCCGCACTACTTTCAAAACCATACTGAAGTATCTCGCAGACGACCTAGGAAACAATATTTACATTTATTACACAAACCTCCTAGTCAATGCTACATATATAAACAAAATGCATATAATATGTGTCTTCTCCTATTTAATAAATTACCTAAATCATTGAAAAATCTTGAAGGTCATCAATTTAACAAAACCCTAACAAAATGGCTGCTTGATAAATGTTTTTATAATTTGAAAGAATACCTGTATCATGATCTAGATTTTGTAGTATAATTTACTGTCTTTGTAGTTTTAACTTATTTTTATTTTGTACTTAACTAAGTTAGTTCAGTGTAGGAATATACAGCTAGCGTTTTAATTTTACAAGACTGGGTTGAATACTCAAGTTAATTAGTGTATATTTCAAATTTTATTTTACTTATTTACACAAAAAAAATTATTTGATTTTTTATGGTACTTGCATAAATATGTAATACTAGCACGAATAACAAATGTTTTACTCGTATGTACTCGTAGTACGAATAATTTGCACGCCTGCCTGCAGGCCGAATACACCGTCCAGACATTGTTTTACCATCGTTTTTGCTCAAATGTATTCTTAGCAAATAAATGATTTACTTACTTACTTACTTACTTACATAAAAACGGCCTAAAGATGCTGATAGATTAGAGCATTCACTTGTATCAGAACATCGTTTTTAAATTTACTCAAACCACATTGCGTACATGACGATTGCGATGTTTTATTACAACTTGATTTTAAAAACCAACGAGCGTTTTGGTGTAACATTTTATCGAGCAAACGCACGAGCTCGAAAACGGGCGGGTAGTGAAGTGCGTGCAGTAGGTACTTATCTATGAAAGTGCACGTAAAAATGTTACAGGCATACGAGTATATGCTCAATAGCCCTAAGCATTAAGTCAAATTGTCGACCGTTCGCATGAACGTTACATTACATGGAGATGTTTCAAAAAACAAAGCAATTTCCTGTATTGTAATATTCCTAAAATCGTTACATAACAATGAAATGCTCTAGCGAACGTTCTAGTCTCCACCACCACCGATCTTTACATGAAAAGTTACGAATCAAAAGATCTCTTCGTTGAAGATAATTTTCATTAAAAATAGGTACTCGTAAGTGATTAAAATCCCTACGTAATATTTTTAATATTTTCAGTGCGTCTCGCTGCTGATGTCCTTATCATCAGTGGCCATGTTGGCGGTGGAAGGGGGCAGTGGGTTCCATTCCGAGTTGCGAGACGCCGTGCACCACATGCTAGGCCTCGTGCATCTGGACGTGAACCATGCTTCCAAAGAGCTCATTCTGGGCATCATACTCTTCGTCACTATTTTGTGGATGATGTCGTCTCTGGCGCTCACCTTTGGGGTTAAGTTGGTGCGTAACGATTTTTGATAACTGCCCAATTGCACTTGTCTTTCATAATCATAATCTACTATATGACATCTTTCATGACGAGTGAAGAAGTTAGTAACTAGTTTATAATTATTGTCTACTACGACATGAGCCCTGCTACGCGACTGCAAACTATAATAATTCTAAATTGCATCGAAAAGAGCACAAATTAAATTAAACTTCTCGCGTAAACAGGCGGAGACCAGGGACCAAATCCCAAGATATTTTTTTTCATAACGTTGCCCGTGTTTGGGATCACGACAATCAAGCCAATACCCATTATCTGTGGTGATGATTTTATTTTAATGCCGAGCAGTGTATTCGAAGGTGCCCACTGAAAACTATGCGTGATGCTGGTTTAGTCATTTGTCACGTTCATTTTTCTTTTTTTATCTTCACCTGTGTTCATTTCAAGTGTCAAAGAGATCCAAATCTATTTATATTTTATCCCTATACCTAGGTAGGCTAATTCCTTTACTTAAATTTATATTTCACCCATTCCAGAATCGGGCCGGTTTGGTGCTGGTCTACTTCACGTACGGCATCTTCATCACGTTCGTGGCTATGCTCAGTTCCTTGCTCTTCCTGCTGCAGTCTGCTTGGATCATCGCCCTGGTACTGGCGGCTGTTTCTCGTAAGTACACATAAACCAAAGGCTCTACCAACCTTTGATTTTCAACCATAACTGAACCATATTTTTATTGATAGAAAATTTAAACACATAAGCCCTGGCAAACCTGGCTGCTTGTGACGTAGATCCATTAACTGCTGGGGTAGGAAAGCGTGTTCTATAACCAGCCCCCGATTCAGATCAAAGTTATCGACCGATTCGGTTATTTTCTTTTATTTTCAATTATTTTTTTAAGTAGGGTAGATTGTATGTTGTGTTGTTGTGCTTTAACATATCAAAATATTGATAGATACCGCTTAGCGGATCATTTACTATAATTAAAACAAATTTACCGAATCCGTCGATAACTTCGTTCTGAATCGGGGGGCAGGTCAGACAAGAAAGGGATAAGGATAAGAAACATATCCGGTAATCCACGATTCGTCATCAGCACCCCCAGCATGGGTGTACAACGATATTTCAAAGACAGATACCTTGTTTTGCAAAGGAACAGTAGCTATATTATGCAGGATCATAACAGTGCTTTTAGTCGCGTGTCCCAAAATAGGCCATAACAAACAGGGGCACAACCAATTTTTCTCCAATCAACTTCGATGTCAATCAAGCAGGCGGGTCGTCGGACCGCCTGATGGTAAGCGGCCGCAGCCTATATGGACGCGTGCAACACCAGGCATCACTCGCGCGTTGCTTGCAGAATGCTTTTCATGCCCCGCATGAAGGACTTCATACTACAGCTTACTAGGAAAACCTCGCCCTTGGAGCTCATTCCACAATTTGAGCGTCCTCTGAAGGAAACATCTCTGGAACCGAACTACTCGTATATGTATCATAGCATCCAGAGTGTGAGAATGAACTCCCTGTCGGTGGCGAGCGTTGCGGTTGTAAAAATTGAATATTTCTTCAAATAGTTCTTCAAAACTAAACCCGTGAGCGGTTTGGTTTATTTTGAAAGTTGACATTCGAGGTCTTGTCAAAAAATACATTCGTCTGACTGACTTTATGAAAACATCCAAATAAATAATTCAGATTTTCACTTAGATAGTCTCTACGTCTCTTACTGAAAATGCCATATCATATCATAATTTTCCTTACAGTAATAGTAGTAATAATATTGATCTCCCGGTTTAATTCATCACAAATGGCCATGCCGCCCTTGCCAGGTACTGGACTACCAGTCTCTACTAAGAGATCGACCCAAAAAGCGCTGGCTCGAAGCAGTTAAGGGGGACATGCGTGCCAACAGGTTACCTACCTATCATAGGTTCAATTTTTTTTTGACCGAATTTCACCTAGACCGAACATTTTTCGACTTTTTTCGTTTTGTCTTTTCTCACTTCGTCGAAATCACGAATGCCACTGACCGATTATCAATTTGTTTTTTTTTTCGTTACTCCGACGTTTCACTTGGTCGAATTGGCCTCTTCTCCGGCGCTTCGGGAAGTGCAGTCCTTTCGCTCTTGCGTAGTAAATCACAGGCACTATCACGGGTGCCTGTGATTTCCTGGGAGATTCACTACAGCGGGCAAAGGCTGCTCTCCCTCCGCGCCTCCGGCTCTTGAATTACATTATAGTGTAGGGTAGACTAGTTCACGGTGAGGCGACCCCGGCAAGTCGGGGTCTACCCATTTCGGATCAAAGCCAGCTTACCTAAATGCAGCCGTGCTCGCTCGAGTCGAGTTCGGTAAATGATCCTAATGTCAAATGATATTTCGATGGTTCAAATCTAGCAAAGAAGACGTCGGTCAAACGTTTTCGGTCAAATGAAATTTGAACAGATAAATTTCTGACAAGTTATCGGTTCCCGTGGCAACAGACACCTCTGAGGATGCACAAGACCGCGCGAAGTGGGCGAAGAACATAAGAAAGGCGGACCCTGGGACCCCACACACTAGTGTGGGTTCACAACCGGGATAAACGCACGGATAATGATGGTTTAATTCATCACAGAGAGCCTGAAGAGAAAAGGCCCTATTAGATGATAACGTCCTACCATTTATGTTTTTTTCTATTTTCAGTAACTCACATTCATTTTCTGGTGGTGGTGCATACGTTTTACGAACTTCTGCTCAGGGGGAAAGCTTTTCGTGGAACTGAAGAAATTGATGAACAACTTTTAATTGGGTAAAATAATCAAGAATCGTACCGCCTCAACCAACATACGAAGAGCGCAGGCTGTTATTAATATACAGGGTAAAAGTTAAAAGTACAGTCAAACCGAATTTCACTCCATGTTTATAACGTCAGATCGGTTATAATAACAAACGAATGGCAAGGTCCCCCGACCGAAGCCCTATACTTTAAACTAATAATGTAAACCTACCGCCTATAACGACATCGCATACAGCGAAATATCGCTTTAAACGACGAAACTTTGTAGATATTCATCGGCAAAAACGACCAATCGTTTACTTGTTGCAGCAAAACAAAACAATACGAACAATTTAAGAATATTTTGAACAAACCGCACCTTGAAAACCGTACCGTCACTAAACGAAAAACCAGTTTTTTGGGAATCAGCGATTAATTTTTTTTTTTTAATGTTTAGTCCTAGATTGTCTTTTTAATTGCGTAATTAGAATGTTTTTAGGTGTTTTTAGCATTATTGTTTATCCTACTTCTAGATGGCAATTAACTTTTTGTGAATTTCTAAGGTTTTAAGAACAAAATTATAGGTTTTTAAAAAAAAACTACTAAAAGTGTCACTATTCCACTCAACATTTCAAGAAAAAGAAAATAGTGTCATAATTTCATAGTGAAGTGCAATAAATTTAAGGGTATTTATCAATGAAAAACTGATAAAAAGAAATCAAACTTTATTATCAAAAAAGAAAAACAGAAGTACCTTCCTATTGTACTTCGTTTGATTATTACACTTTAAAAAATCAACAAATAAAAAACAAAATGATAAATCTTTTCTTCTAAATGTGAATAAACTTTCTTCAAAAACAATTGGAATGTTAAATGTTGTTATAAACTTGAAATAAGATAGAAAAAAATAACAACGATGAGAATCATAACATTTGAATTCGCTTTCATGCGTCACGTTAGAGTGATATTCATGTAATTCGTAAAATTAATATAGAAAAAAACAAAACCTTTTTCATGGTCATTTGACGATACTTAAACCTTAAACATTATACGAAAACGAGGTCCGATCGTTGTAACGATCAACTTAAAATGAATTAGGAACAAATTTCAGGAAAATAGGGATTGTTTAGGAGTATATCCCTTCTAATATTGCGTACTTAATGGTTTATTATGTTGTCATAAAACGAGGTAGCGTAGTACCTAGGTATATGATTAGATTGAATAAGAGATCTTAAATCAGCCTTTTTGCGTTCAGCCAACTGAAGCTTTGTATTATAAAGCCTCTTTAATTGGGGACGACGACGAATACTCTGCACACGTACACTGCGGGATTGCGGTTGCGATAAATTTATTTCTTTGAACAAATCTTGAAAATATGAAGTTTTGTAAAAAACTTTAACTCGGTTGCTATCACTGTCATTACTTTTTTCAATTCTTATGACTTTTACATCACCTATTTTGACTGTTTCACCCTCTGTATTCTTATTTAGTTTCTGGTCCGCCAAGTTCTTGATATTATAAAATTCACTATGGCTCATTTCGTTTATATTGAATTTGTTGCCCTTTTTTTTTGCGTCCCGTATTAGTTGTACGTACTGGTCAGGCACATAAATAGGACCTGATCTTAGAGCTTTTTTTATTTGCCTTTCTATTGTTGAGTGAGCTGCGTCACCCTCGTTTTGGGTGTGGCCTTTTATAAGAAATTTATGGGTGATAGACTTAATATTTGGCATTTCTTGAACAGCATGAATGTACAGAGATACGATAAACTGATTTTTTTGCTGACCACAACAATTATCTGAGTAAAATACTAATTCTAAAGGTTCAGATATAGCAGCAGCAGCAGATTTCTTCTTTAAATATTTGTACAGACACGTTCCGAATTCGCATGCACCTCTTTGTCCTTCAACTTCATTCCAAAAATAGCATTCAGTGCTATCTGTACCTAGTTCGCAAATCGTAAAATTAAAACAATTTAATTTGGATTTATAATAAAATACCGATACGTCCCCTCTCGGTACAGGTAACACTGCTTGTAAATCGTAACAAGCCACAATTTTATTTGAACCTATTTCCTCTTTGTCTTTGGCTTTTTCAATCCTGCTCCTTTCTTTTTCCTCTAAATGACGTTGGTATTTTTCTTCCAGACTACTCTTTTCTTCTTGTATAGCATTCTTATAGGATGTGCACAATTCGCACTGGTCTTTTTTGGGAATGAAAAAGCTGATGTTAAACTCGGTATTAAAGACTTTTCTAAAAGTGTGAATTTTCACGTAATCAACATTGTTCTTTAAGCATTCCTTTTTATAATCTGCATAAAGATCAGTGAGACTTTTACCGCCGTCGATATACTCTCTTGTAGTTTGTTTACGCAAGTAATGGCTCTCAATTCTAGGAATTTTATTGATGTGATTTCTAACTCCTTCTAAAAGCACTTCTGGAATTTTTGTTGCATGTTTTTCATGTTTACCTCTTTTTTCAGGTTCTACTATACCAGAAGTATTTAGTTTCGATATGACAGTTCTTATAGGCCGGTCATTAATATCTAGCGTGTTTTTGAAAAATATTTTGCACACTCTCTGTTTCTCTTTATTTACTGTAAAGTAAAATGCATGCCTTGGTAATCTGTTATTATGTAGCCTTTTGTATTGGTATTTGGGTTTTACTTCAGTCATACTTTGAGCAATAAAATCCCTCTGTCGAGACAATGAAGCCATGTTCCAATATTGTTCAAAAATCTGCTGGCGAGTGTCTTGCGAAAATCTTTCAGAGCATTTCAAACGGCAACGAGAATTACAGGGCTGTTTAAGTTTTCTAGAACCAACATGTTTTCGGCCTTTTGAAGCAGATGTGTACTGGAGGCCTAAATTTCTCAGTATTTTTGCAGTTTCTTTCTTTCTTCCTCGGCGCCTTTTCTTTCTCGAAGTAGTCGCTGTCGAATTTGTTCCAGGCGCAAACAAGCTGTTAACAAAACGAAAAGCAAGTTCTTTTAATGGCAAGGGGCTGTTACTCTCAAAAGGAACAGTAGTGTTTTCAACTTCGGCCTCCCTAACTGTTAGCACCGGATTGTTTTGCGACTTCTGTAACGCTTCATCTTCCGATGAAGTCATCGCCAAATCAGCAGATAAATCAACCGGAACGTAAACTTCTACGAGTTCATTGGGTGAAGGATTTTGGCTACGTTTCGCAGGCGATAGTTGTGATTGTGGATTGAGTGGTGGTGGTGATTGTGGAATGACTGATGGCGCTGATTCTGTTTCTTTTTCGGATTCTGAATCCGATGATGAGCTAGTGTCAGAACGTGCTGAGCTGCTGTTTGAACTTGATGTGTTAGATGGAGATAAACTCGAAGAAGATGAACGAACTGTAGATTTTTCTAGCAGTTTTTTCTTTTTTGTACTGGATGTTTCCTCAATTTCAGTGTCAGAAGACGACTCCGATAGACTTGGTTTATATTCGCGATCATCGTCTGACGCTGGAGAAAAATCACGCAACTGATCACTTTTCGTAGATAAATGAGAGGATCTTCTGCTTGATGAATTAATCTGTCTAATCTTTGTTGTTTGTAATGGACGGAGTTTCTGATTTTCATGGGAAGTAGTGGGATTGTCCTTTAGCCAGTTTTTATTTACTAATGCGGGTAGATTTTCCTTCTCAATTAATGAATGTTCATTGTAACTTGATTCAGCATTATTCTTTTTTATAAGACTTTTTAATTTCAATATTCTGACATTCGGCGGAGCCATTTTTGCAAAACACTAACAAAAATCACTAATCAAGTTTTGCCCAAAGTTAAGAAATACACTACATCTTTCAAGCTATAAGGATACTACTGTTACTCAGGAATAACATTTCCGTAGTTTTAAATAGTATTCATTTACAAAAACAATTTTTCTTATCAAAATTTTAGGAAAAAAGTTTACTTTATTAAGTCAGGTTATTTTACGTAAAATATATAAAATCAAAATGGCATTAAGTAAAAAACGTCAACAAGTGTCTGAATAAAAAACCAAATAGTTAGAGGAAAGATGTTCCTAAACTGAAAATGTCAATATTGAGTTCATGCATACGATAAGTTTCAACAAATTCTTTATCAGAAGAATGTATTTAATCCAAAAAACACACTATTTTACTTATAATACACATTTGACTTACCTGTTCGCCGATGGAGCAACGTTATAAAACAAAAAGTAACACTTTGCTTCAAAATTTTATGTTCTTTCTTGCGTAGGTGACGAAAGACTGACACGGAAGACTGTCAAAGTGACAGTTAGTAAGTAAGCTGGCGCTAGTGTGTTTCCGAAAAGCGTAGTGACACTTGTTCCATCTAGCGGGTTTTATTAGAGATAGAACGACATGTGTCTTTGCCTTCTATAGATACTGAAATTCTGCGTTAGATGGCGTTAGTAACTAAAAAACGCCAAATTTCGATTAGTGACAGTACGGTTTTCAAGGTGCGAAACCTTTCAACTCAACGAACGTTTGAAATGAATTTGAATTTGAAATATACGGTCCCTTCAATGTCGTTATATCCGGTTTCGACTGTATTGACAACATTTATGTTAAAAATATCCAGTGATGAAAAAGAACGGGTTGTTCGTTTTTTTTTATGTGTTTGATTTAACGACAGTTCATACAAAAGTCTTGTATAGATGCTATTTTAATACTAAAACTTCTGGCGCTAACTCTTCATTCAGACTGGCTACAGGTAATGCATATAGTTATTTTGGTTTAATACGACGTCAGTTTCTACTTTTATGATGTTTGTACATATTTTGTTATGAACCCGTTATAAATTAAATGTCTTGTTTGAAAGTAAAAATTTACTCGAACTAACACAAAAATTATTGGCCGGTATTTTCTATTTATTCATCCATTGTTTTTTTGGATCAAAGTTTATGGAGTTTAAATAGCATTATCTTGATATCCTCACGAGATCCTTGGTGCAAATTCAAAATATCTAAATACAGTTTCTTAGAATGCATTGCGTTGAATATAATAAACATACTCCAAGGTAATTATTTGAACAATGTTGCTTTTAAGATGTTTACTCTGTAAGAATAAGTCTATTTATAGTGTGCATTACGTATGCAGCGAAACTGCTTGAAAGTTTTGATCTATGGTTAGTTCATAATCGATCGACTTACATCTGTTACTTGGAAGTATGTAGGTAGGTACATAGTTTATTCATTAAAAGAAGACCTCGGCTCATATTTAAGATGGCTACTCATCGGAATGGAATGTTTTAATAATTCAAATTGATGTTCAAGAACTAGGTAAGTATAACGAATTCCCAGTCTGACACTAATAAATGTATACAATGTTGCTATAACGCTGTTTACTCTGATGGAAATGAGTGCCATAAACTAATTGTCTATTTTCGTTGTATGCGAATAAACAATTTAGACTGTTAAGCTTCCAGGAATTTTTATTTTTACAATAGTTTAAAATTGACTAACATTCTTAGCTACTAGTAACTCATAGCTATAAGTACTTATTTATATTACCCTTTTCAAATATAATGTTTCTTCAAGGTAAACCTAGTTTGTATCCTTGTAGTCGAAGTTTGTTTAAGATATAGAGTTATTAGTGTAGTTTGATCACCACTAAAAAAAATCTAATAACTAGGAGGCAGCAATTTATAAAATGTGATTTCTTTCCAAGACATTCTGTACCATTGAAATTATTGTATTTATGAAGTACTATTCAAAGCCATATTCAAAGACATTAAAAGCCATCTTTAATATTGTTCCAACATTTATTAGATAGTAATAGAAACATATATGAAGTTTTATATCCAATTTTCTATATAGAGTCATTATTCTTATTCTAGGTACTTAGCTTAATAATAGACACTATAACTCATACATCAAAGAACATTACAGTACAACAATCAATACAGGTTAAAATCTTTTAATTTCTTACTTATCTAACCAAATATAAACTTTTTGCAAACTTAACGCTTATAAATTTGTGCAGTTTTATTAATTTTGTTGCATGCTGTAGGTATGTACCTATTTCAGGTACTTATTTATCATAAGTTTAATAAATAATCAGTTTTTATGCAGCCTTGTTTCATTTAGAAGAAGCCGTTTGCAATTTTCTTTCCTTTCTTCTAGGCAAATATAAGGGGTGTAGCTTGAGAGGCTTCTGCGCTCACCATACAGACCGGTGAACCTGTAGAGGCCGTCGAGGCTAAGCAGCAGCAGTATTTCAAAGACCGACCACTTGTATCTGTATTCCTAGAATTTTAAATGACACTTCGCTAAGAGTTACTGATACCTTCACTTGCAATTAAGTGGTATATTTAAAACTAACAGCTGCCACAATATAAGCGATTTTCAGAACAGCATAGTGCAACATGATAACTTTTAATGTATCTAGTCATACGGTTCACAATAAAATAGACCACAGAAAACTGAGTAAAATATTATAATTTTATTAACTGTAGGTAAGCCCTTAGAGTTCTTCCCGACTGTTGATCTGCTCATAGAAATTGTAAGCCAAGAGCGCTGCGTAGATATTTAGACCTGGAACACCATAAAATAAACAAGGTCAGCGCCTGTATAACCATGATTTCGGGTTGGGTCTGTAATCTGTACGTAACGCTAAAGCGTTCTTTCTAAAGAAAGCGATTTAGGCTAGATAAACCAGTCTTCGGTCATTACAGTTTAGTAACTGACATTGTTGTTAGGTATTTAGGTATAGTGTATTTTTAAGGTGCCCATACCAGAAAAACGCTACAGTACCTAACCTATTAGTGTGCCGATATACGTAAAATTTCAAGCCATGAACTAAGTATGTCAGAACGACTATGTAGGTAAAACATATGTGAGCTGTTCGGCTAATGTCAGAATGGCAGATAAGTACATCAAATTGCTGAGTATTTAGATGTGAAATTACAAGTTAATGAATAAAAAAAATTTAAAGAAACCAATGCTAGATTTAGCGCGCCTGACGATTTTTATCAACGAGCTTGGCTGCTAACAAAAAGGCACAGATGTATAAATATAATGAAGAGGTTTCTCCTTAATTAAAAAACTTTTTAACCGTTGAGCATTTATATTATTCAAGCTATTGGTATTATGATATAGCACATTGCGTGTACATTGTTACCGTAATAATTCCACATCCAGATAGGTTACTAAGCCAATTTATCAATCTTTATACACCCGCCATTCTGTTAACAGGCTAGCGACACATACATTATAAGTTACAAAACCTTTGTCTTTAAATAGGTTATTGATTGAAAGTTTACGTACATTCAATACGTAGGAACAATATTGCTCTCATGTATATGGCACAACCATTTGTTGACTAGATCAGCTGGAAGACTTGATTTCTTCTTGCTGTCATCACAATAGTTTCCCTCAGCTTTGCAATGTAAACTTTACAACACAACACACGAGTGATAACTCTGCGCGGATTCAAAGGCCGCAGTAACCTTACCACAGAATAAATTAAATAATGCATGCGCGCCTCTATGGGGCTACAGAGGGAGGAATCAACCTGTCTACATACCGTGGCCGGATTCTACCTCTGTTTCAGGCCCTTGACCCAGCTTACATTAATACAAAAACTGGTGATCCCTTGTTTCACAGACAGAATTTTCATAGAATTTCGGTTCACAGAAAATGTTTCATAGAATATTCGGTTCAAATATTTTCATTTTGAATGTTTTTGTTTCAAGGACTATTCACTTCATCGAATATTCAGTCCACATATTTTCAAGTCTAATTATATTATTTCAACGACTATTTACTTCCTAGAAACATACTACACAGAAATTCAATTAATTTTAGGACATTAGTTCAAAAAGCCTCTGTTGGTTAGGTTAGGTTCAGAACAGATGACCACATCGCACGAGCCGTGCGAGCTAAGCGAGCGTGCCTCGGCAGCGGCCAGCGAGTGCCAGAACCAGAATTTTCTGCGAATGAACATAAGTAGCAAAAAAATATTCTTGAGAATACTTCTTACAAAAGCCAAACATTATGAGCAATAATAATACTTGATTCGATATTCTATGATATGATTAAACTAATAACTAAAATGAACTAAGAAATGAATTTTATTTGGAACAAAAATCTATGATTTAAATTTCTTTGAAGTAACTATTCTGCGTATAGATTATTCGATGAATTGATAATATGAGACCCAATTTATGTGAAACGAAATTCTATGACTCGATTTTCTATAAAACAGTGTACAACCACAATAAGTGTGCAACAGACAAATCTAGCTCAAACTTACTCATATATATCAGCTCAGAGATGATGGTGAAGGCGTGGAAGTCAGTGACGTGCAGGAAGAAGAGGAAGCTGGACAGCAGGAAGAACATGAACCACACGATTCCGTACGCCTTGATGATGCCCCTGTGCTCCTGTAACCAAACGCAAAGAGTTCTTATTCATCATCATGAAGGTGTAGCCAATATGTCAACTTTAAAAAGTACCTATAGAGATGAGCTTAGCACTCGCCTGATTGGCGCTATTCAAAATGTAATATAATGACATTCATAAATCCTTCGAAATTTTTCACAAGTAGAAACTTAGTGGCGTTTTCCTCTAGGCCAGGCCTTTTTAAGGTGAGTCCAGATAAAGTGACATGTTATTTATGTTATGATATCACGGTAAAAAATATTTTTCTAACTTTTTTACTAAAAAAATGTTGTTCACACTGCTGCAACATCCAAAACATGTTGAAACATAGTCTCATCTTGAAATGCTCTTTTCATTGTATAGATTGGTAATTTATTACTAGCTGCCTCGACAGACTCCGTTCTGTCAAAAAAGTAATTGCACGTCGCGGCGTCCGGTAAAGCAGCACATCTCGTCCGCGTTTCTCTGACTTGTACTATTATTTTTCACTGAATGTTTTGATCAATCGTAATAAAATATAGCCTATGTCATTAACTGATAATGTAGCTTCATATTGGTGAAAGAATGTTATTCGATACAAGAAACAAACAATCAAATTTTAATGTTTCCTCTTTCTAATATCAATATAAATTCGGTATGGTGACAGTAGAGTTTTCAGTAAGCAAAAGAATCAAAAGTAGCCTAAACAGCCTGTACAGTAAGTTTTTTTTTATTAAAATCCATCCATTCGTTTTCTTTCTCGTAAAAATTTACATTGCAAAAACACATTGAATTTAAAAGAAAACGTTTATGTATAACACATTTAACACATACACCACGTTTTATTCACGCATCGCAATTTGATTTTTAACCGACTTCAAAAAAGGAGGAGGTTCTCAATTCGACTCTATGGTTTTTTTATGTTTGTTACCTCAGAGCTTTCATCTGGGTGCACCGATTTGAATGGTTCTTTTTTATTTGAAAGTTCCCCGAAGAAGCTTCCGGAGTGGTCTCATTTAAATTTTGATCCAGTTCTGACACTGGCATTCATGAGAAAACCATATAAGTCTCAAATTAGAAAAAAGTGAATGCGTGAAAAATGGACGAAAAACTTAATATCACGCCAACCGATTTCGATGATTTTTTATTGGAAAGCATGGTACCTACTCAAGGGGTAGTTTGATGAGAGTTTGGTTAGGTTCTGATTATGGGATCCATGACAAAGTAACGGAACTCTTCAATTCTTAGGAGCAAATGAACGATACTTTGTCGATGTATAAAATGAACAAGAACGATTCACTAAAAATCAAGAAATAAACAAAAAAATTTACCAAAAAACACCAACCTAAAAAAAACCGTTCCAAAACAAAACAATTATGTGCGTGTTGACCGAGGCACCACACCTGGGATTCGCGAAACAACTTTAACCTGATTATATACTTATAATACATATTGAATATTTCTTGGCTGACACCGACTCCACCAACAACAATAATTGTACCTATATTATATTATTATACATGTTGCAGAAAAATAAGCAACAATTTTTTTTTCTATTTTAGTGCAAATTAATTTGTTTTGGAACAGTTTTTTTTGAAGTTAGTTATTTTTTGTTCAATTTCATGTTTTTCAGTATAATGTTTTATCGAGGAGACGTACTTCGCTTATAGGTAAAACTGCAGCGGTCGAGTAGTGCTAAGAGGCATTGAGAAGATTGTTTATAGCTCTCGTTGATACTCACCCTCATAATACCGTAGATGAAGAGCAGATCTGATAGGAACTTTATCACGTACATCAGCACGAGCATGATGGTGATGACGTAGAGGCCGGTCACCTCGGCCTCGGCATCAGGGTCCATCTCGATGACCACGTTGTTCTCCAGGGTGCCGATTATGGAGGCCGTCACTATTAGCGTCACCAGCAGTATGAATGTCATCACCTAAAATAACATAAATAATTACATCACATGAAATCACATCACATAAAAAAACTAGGAACCGTTTATTTCCACATACAGTTTCTAAAAGGACATATTCCCTCTCAAGTTGGCCTCAAAATACATGACATTGTTATTGGAGATGATGTGACAAATAATTTTGGTAAAGTTAGGACGCCAATATTGTACAGTAAACGATCGAGCAGTTATCTATGTTGTAATACCTTAATTTCGGTTATTTTCGAACTCAAAAGAAAATCACTAGTTAAATAACAATTTTTATGATATACCTACTTAGTTTCTTCCACCAAGAACATAATTTGTAATTTTTCAAAAATAAATATTAAATACAAGATTGGACCACTAGAAGAATTCAAACATCGGCGCGAGTTGTCGAGCGGGGCAACCCGAGATTCACATTACAATGTACTTACAAGAAGAAAAAAGTTTAAATTTTTTATTCAATCAAGTAATGTAGTTTTTTATTGAACTATTTTTTTCCTTTTCTTTATTTTATTTTGTATTATTGGTCAATTGCAAAGTATTAAACGTGATGTTTTATTAGGTTTAAAAATATGCAATTTTGTACATATGGAAAAGCCTCATACTTTGGGAAAGTACAGTACTTTCATATCATATATCATATCATAAGTAGGTTCTTATTCAAAAATAAAATAAATAAATAAATCTCTGGGTCAATTTACACCAAGATCATCTGACCCCAAACTAAGCAGGGCTCGTTCTATGGGCGTCAGAGACTGATAAACATACTTAAATATTTCTAAATACCTATATACTTAAATAGATAACACCCAGACACACAACAAACACAAATGTTCGTCACATAAATGTTTGTCAGGGTGGGGATCAAACCCACGACCTCCGGCACTGAAGGCAGGATCGCTGGCATTGCGTAAACAGGTCAGTCCTTATTGTAAAAGGATGCCAATGATGTCAAAATCACCCTAGAAAAAAAAACATACTGATAAAGTCTTTCAACTTGCGAGCATTTCTTTTAAAAAATGGCAATTTTTATATAGCATTCGCTGATGAATGGTAGTACCTATCTGAATGAATGTCTACCATAAGTTTCCACCAATATAGCCGCTATCGTCGGCGTTGAAGTTTTTGTGTGGGATCGATACAGCGCCCAAAAAGACATTCTGTACGTCTACCACGAGTTGCCACTTTAACTTTACGTTATCGTTCGCATAAAAAATTTATTTTATGTCAAATCCCAATACATTTTTTTACGCGAACGATAACGTAAATTTAAATTGGCAACTCATGGTAGACGTACTGAAGTCAACCAGCGTAGTTTACGTGACAGATACTCGTGGTAGACACAAACAAGCTCATTGATCTTACCGCATTGATGCATGCTATGATGGTAGTTCCGGTTTTCAGGTCGAAACAAAAGCAACACGTAGTCAGCTGTGGAATACCCATTTTTCTGAAAAAATAATAAAATCCATCACTCCATTGTTTCACCTCCGCAGATTACAAAAATTACTACCTAATGCATAAAACCATGACTTCTGTTTTAATTAAAAGACTGATAAGAACGTTAAACTTCCTAATACGCATTTAGTAAGGAAATAAAAATGAACTACAGCGAGCCTATAGTTGGACTTATAATTTCAATTGAACTGGTTGGTTAATGTTACACAGATTTGAAGGTCATACGTGTTAAACCAAAATGCAACCATCATCTTGGTTAAATGAGGTTATGTCGAAAGACAATACAATTGCGACAACAATGCCTAACACTCATAATTTGACTTAATAATTTCTGCCTGTGGTAAATGATTAGTTATTAAAACAAAACTTAACGGGTAGACAGTTAGTACAAAGTAAGGAGCAGCAGTTACAGCTCTAGCTTCAACTTAGCCACTTTGACTTACACACTTTCAGCCTTAGCTTGAACTCAAATTTTTCTAAGTTCACCAGAGTCGTAAACCTGAGGGCACACTCCCTGTGCTAGCCAACGTCATCTTTTCTAGAACAGGAATGTGAAAAAGTCCGTCTGCTTAAGCAATGAAATAATATTTTCCAAGCTAACCGCCATCAAGTCCTCGAATTCCTTCTTCTGTTCATTCTACCAGGAAGCTTATGGCCACTAATGAAGCTATAAGCCAGAAGTGGCAGCTTTGTATAACTCCTAACTTAGGTTGACCACAAGGTCCACCACGTCAGAAGAAGAAGATTACCACTAGATCTACATCTTTAGGTCACGTCTTACCAACGTAGGTAAATTGTACACCACTCAGTGGAAACACCAAATCGTTGCGAAGTACTTGATGTGACTCTCATTTCTGAGGCAGTTATTTTAAGGAATATTATGTAAGTAGGTATAAGTAACCTTTTTATGTAGCTTGGTAATATCACGTCTGTTTACTCGTACCTATCATTTTTAAGAACCCTTATCGGAACACAATCTTAATTCCTCTGTTAAACTTGCTAGCGGCTTCACTGCTCTAGTTTCTTCCTCCACTCCAGTGACACAATCATGTCTGAAGATCGTAGACAATTTTGAGTTTTCTTGAGTGAATAATCGGCCACCACCGGTCTCTGCTTAGACCACTCACACGCTTGGAGTTAATTCCCACTAAAAGAGCAGAGGCCGGCAGCGGCTTTTTGAGACAAAATATTACAAATCAATTTGAATGTTATTTGTGTGATTGTGACGTGCATAGTAATTTGAAGGCAAAGCACGGCACCGCTGCTCTTTCAGTGGGTATTGACTCTAAGCGATCGTGTAAATTTGGAGAATGAGGAGCTCATAACTTGAGTGGTCCACCTTATTTTTGAGGTTTGGTTGGTTATTAGTGCCCACGACCTCAAAATGAGTCTCTTCTATTCTTGAATATTGGAATAAAAGATCCGTGAGAGTCCTTTGCGATTTACGATTACGATTATGCCCGAGTTTAAATTTAGGTTAATATAAGAAATCTTTCCTTCAAAAAACAGTTGCCAAGGTGGGAAGATGACCTGATGAAAGGAACCTAAATCACTATATTCAGTCATGCGAACCTTAGGTCGTCTAATCGTGTTGACGATAAAGATTTTTTTATTGAACGTGATTATCCTCGATGAAACTAGCCGACTACCACAGTGTCACAGTGAACGGATTAACTTAGATGACCCCAACGAGCCGATATAACGTGGGAATTATTTGAATAATTCAGGGTACTCGATGGTCTCGAGGAGCTAAGGCCGATCGTAACGTTCGAACAAAACTGAGCTGTAACTTAGTTACTTTAAACACAACACAAAAAAAAAGGGTTTGTCGGTAACTTACCAGGCACAAAGCTAGCACGATGATAATACTAAATGTTCAAATTCTGTGCTGAACGTGATGAAATGGGCAATGCAAACGTTCGCCGACACTGTTTTGAACGTTCTGTTGGTCCAGAGGGATGCCAGACAGATACGTTTCGAAATCCGTCAAAGAACAATTGTAGGCAGGATCTAAGAATTCACGGTCAAACATGATTACAATTTACAATACATTACTGATGATCTGGAACTGTGCATAAATTCGCTATTGACAATACGTACTGGCGTATCTCATAAATAGTCTAAAATGAGTTTAATGTAGGTACCTACCAAAATGTTAGTCTTTTCATCCTCTTCACAAAGAGGCGTTTCTAACTGTTTGGTTCTCAATACTCTCGTGGTGTTATCTCAAACAGCACTGAAAAGAGTTGTGACAAGCGCGAAACAACAGTTTTTTTGGCTTTCCTGAAAAATATTTATTATATAAAGGACACCTGTTTGTATTGTCAGCGGCGAATTTTTCGGAAAAGCAATTGCGATAAGTATAAATAATAATACTCTTATGCAAATGAAAAATTGTAGAATTTGCGCCTGTCTGTTTAGGTGTTCCAGAATCAAACAAACAAACAAAACAAACAAAATATCTTTATTTAAATAGACCTGTAACAAGTACTTTTAAATCGTCAATACAAGGAAATAAAAAAACTTAGTAATAGACTTAAATACTAAAATAATATGAATACATAAATACACTGTATACAACCATAATGTGACTCTACCACCGCATCGGAAGTTGATCTTATACTGAGAAGACCCGGCGAGAAACTCAGTACTTACTCTTTTAAACTTGGTTCGGTTTCACAAAAAGAGTTAGTAAAGTACAAAGAGTATTTTAAAAAAAAATGCTTACGTTCTAACATTTCCTTAAAATATGGACCTAAAAGTACATCTAAACTACCGGATATAAAGCAAAAACATTGTACGAAGTTTATACAATTCAAGCCTAGAAATTGTTAGATTTTTGTTAGTCAGTACAAACTAGTTATATAAATATTACAAGAGTTAACTAATCATGTACCGAGTAGAGAGCTTAAACCCAGGCCTTTTTATCCAAAAGGTAATCATTTGTAGTGTTTCAATCGTTCAATTCAAATAATCACATTAAGTCGTTTCAATTCAAATAATCACATTAAGATGCTACCCCTAGTTAGATTTTAATAAATCTTCTTACTAATAACTACTGTAAATATACGATATAAGTGTAAAGAGTCTGGCCTTAGCCGGGTACAACCTTGTTTTGTTTTGTTTTCTGGGGGAAGACATATCATATTACATTTGCACTTGCAGTGTAGCTCTACTAACACACACGATCTTGGCACCGATGCATGGTTGCAGCGGGTTATATTTTTTAAACAATAGGTCCTTTTGACCCCTCTGAGGGTTGAATTTTATATTATGTATTATTTATGATTAAAAAAAAATGGATATTTGAAAAAAAAATTTAACGTTTCTCATTTCAGTAGGTACTTTGGGATGTGCGCTGATTCGTCAGTCACTTTGTAATTTAAATTAAAAGTAGGTAAATATTAGATCTGTGGCCTACTCAGCGTTGAATAACTCTTTTATGAGTAACTTTATCAGTTTTCGTCATGACGTGGTCACAGCAGATTTATTGGAAATCAATTCCTTACTCAAAAGAAAATTACACAAACCCTTTAGGTTTATCTAGAATTATTTCAATAAAACTACGCGTGACCGCTGTTTGTATGCATACTCTTTGGCAAAACCCAAGGCGCCAAAATGTCTAGAAAAGTAATCAATAAGTCTGACAAGTTTGTACAACTCCCCGCGACTCGGGAGAAAATAGCTTTTGTGGGGGAAATCGCACACCCCGTCTCATTAGTGACGCATTTTTATGAATTGCGTTTTGAATTTCACCATCACCATCTTTGAAACTACCTAGAAAAAGCGAAAACAGTGTTGAAGGTTGATTTGACTTCGCTTTGATAAATAAGTTTGTAACGATGCCTTTTCGTTCCAGTCTCATGGACGTTAGAACCTTCACGATGGCTGGAAACTTCAAAGTTTAACTTACTGGCCATCAATAGTATTCTGTACTTGTCCTTTCAAAATTTAATTTATCGTTCCACGTTCCCTGTTCAGCATTTTGAGGCAGTCCTACCAAAACCATCGTACTGAACAGAGCCTGCGAACATTTTACCAGATAACCAGTATAAGTTTAAATTACATACGTGATGTTTTTCTTTCCAACCCTATTCAATAAACAAGTCACTCAATTGGCCGATCTTTTATGAACTATTCCATAACTACATCTACTCCTAAATATTGTGTGACGAGTCCCGGCGCTCCGGCTCCTGTATTGCTGGTCTGCTACAGGGATTTCGCCACAAGTTTAATTAAACAGCAGGTCCAACTATCCTGACTGCGTAAACTGAGCAGGCACTGTACTAGAAGTCCGAAAATAAAAAATAGGACATTCAGCCTAGAGCCATAGTAGGTACCTATATCTTTTTTATGTCCTAAGTCTAGTGGCTTGACCTCAGCGACTAGCGCTTGCGTTTGGTGGTCGCGTCTAGTAGCCCAACTGGTGATCTCTTGTTTCACAGACAGAACTTTCATAGAATTTCGTTTCCCAGAAAATGTTTCAATAAATATTCAGTCCAATATTTTCATGTCGAAAATTATATTGTTTCAACGACTATTTAATTCATAGAAACATATTTCACAGAAAAATCTATGGGTTAGGTTAAATTAGAACTGTGACCAAAACCGAATTGTCGGCGAACATAAATAGCAAAGAAAAATATTGATATTAAGTATAGGTACAATAAATAGTACGGGTAGGTAGATAATAAATTGTCCATCGATATATTATTTTCCTTGGTTTAAGTATCTAATAAGTTTTAAACTAAACATTATGAGCAATAGTATTCTTTGATTTGTAGTTCTATGATACATTAAGAATATTCCTTCGTATTTAATTAATCTTTTTTTTTTTATGTAATAGGGAGCAAACGAGCTAGAAGGTCACCTGATGGAGAGTGATCACCTCCGCCCATGGACAACCGCAACACCAGAGGTGTCACCGATGCGTTGCTTGCCTTTTAGATGGGAATACGCTCTCTTCTTGAAGGCCCCGATGTCATATCCCTTTGGGAACACCGCCGCAGGAAGATCATTCCATATCTTGGCTGTACGTGGAAGAAATTGGCGCGAAAAACGCACTGTTGTTGAGCGCCAGCCATCCAGGTGATGAGCATGGAATTTCAACTTATGGCGTGTCGTGCGGTGATGAAATTCAGCGGCAGGTATAAGATTATGCAGTTCGTCTGAACACTCCCCATTGTAAAGACGGTAGAACACGCAGAGTGATGCAACGTCTCTCCGTAGGGCCAAGGGATCCAAGCGTTCGGAGATCACAGGGTCGTCGACAATTCGAGCGGCTCTCCGCTGTATACGGTCAAGAGGAAGGAGAAGATACTGGGGTGCTCCCGCCCAAAGATGGCAGCAGTACTCCATGTGAGGCCTTACTTGCGCCTTGTAAAGTTGAAGGCGCTGAGACGGCAAGAAATACTGCTTTGCCCTGTTTAGCACACCAGTTTTTTTTGAAGCCAATTTGGCTTTACCCTCCAGATGACTGCGGAACTGTACATCACTTGAAATGTCAACGCCAAGGATTCCGATGCTAGGCCCGATACTCAAGGAAGTGCTCTCAAACGTAGGACATGAGACAAATGGAGCTTTTTTCGCGGTAAATGCGCAGAGTTGTGTCTTACCGGGGTTAAAACTGACGATGTTATTTTGACCCCATTGTGAGACTTGTTCGAGGGATGCCTCAACTACAGACACAAGCTGTCTTCGGTTTTCGTCAACTGCGGTCTTGGAGAGATTGCGTTGGCCAACGTACAGTGCGTCCCCAGTGCTGTCATCCGCATAACAATGAATGTTGCTGGTTTGCAACATATCATTTATGTGCAGGATAAACAGGGTCGGAGACAACACACAGCCTTGTGGAACGCCAGCATTTACAGGCATGGAGTCGGAGCATGAGCCGTTGATAACGACTTTGATGCTTTGCCCTGAAAGAAAGCTTACGATCCACGTGCATAATCCCTTGGGAACCCCATATGATGCAAGTTTGGCAAGGAGCGCTTTGTGCCAGACCCGATCAAATGCCTTCGCTATATCCAAGCTGACCGCTAAAGCCCCTCCCTTGCTCTCAATAGCTTCAGCCCAGCGATGGGTGAGTAGAATCAAAAGATCACCTGCAGACCGACCATGACGGAAGCCATACTGTCGGTCGCTGATCAGTTGGTGGCACTCCAAGTACTGCAAAAGCTGAACATTGATGATACTTTCCATTACCTTAGAAAGTAGTAGGGAGGTAATGGCGATTGGCCTATAGTTATTTGGGTCAGAGCGGTCACCCTTTTTAGGGATCGGGTGCACAAGCGCTGTCTTCCAACAGACCGGGACCACTCCAGATGAGTATGACAGCCGGAACAAACGCGTGAGAACAGGAGCTAACTCCGGGGCGCACATTTTTAGCACTATAGCGGGGATAGTGTCCGGCCCAGACGACTTATGGACGTCCAGTGAAAGTAGAGCTCTACGTACGGCACGATGGTGAAATTTGATTTCGGGCATAGAGCTTAGACACTGTGGGATACTGGGTGGTGTCTTACCTTGGTCGTCCAACGTCAAATTAGTAGCAAAAAGAGAGCATAGAAGTTGTGCAATCTCTTTTGCAGAATGAGCAACGGAACCGTCCTCTTGGCATAAGGGTGGAAATGTGGGCCGACAAAAATTTCCCTGCACCGCTTTGGCCAATGAACAAAAAGCCCGAGTGCCGGAGGGGAACTGTGCCAGCTTTGCGCCAATGTTGCGGATGTGATCGCCCTTTGCGCTGGCAATTGTCCTTTTGTAGGACCTGTATTAATCTGTAAATAACATATACATTTATTTATTATTTCGATAGTTTATATATATTTTTTGACCACAACTTGTTTATATTTTTAATTTCATTATACATACCATCACGACTTTATCCCAAACGGAGTAGTCAGAGGCAAGTGACTGTTGCCGTCATGGTGAACGAAACACTCAGAAGCCCACTTTTCACCAATGGTATTAGAACCCAATGTGGTAGGTGGTCAGCCTTCTTCCGTTATACGGGTTGATTTGGTTTTTTATCGATGTTTTCCACCACCGGAGAGTTAGTCGGATATTTAAAAATGAACATAAAGATTTTGACTCGGGACCAGACGATCCACGATCTGAGTTCGGGTGCTGAACCAGTACTGATTATATTCTCTTTGTGCTGAAGCACTAGGCCACTAGGTTCTCTTCAATTTCATTTATTTAGTTTTTACGAGTAGGTACCTTTGCACCGGCGTATAATTATCTGTTTGGCTGCGAGGTTGACTGGTAGAGAATGCCTTGCGGCATTAAGTCCGCCATTTGTACATTTTTCTTTTGTGCAGTAAAGATTTGAATAAATAAAATTATTTTATTTTATTTGTAACAAAATTCTATGATTTAAATTGAGTAAGTTAGTAACTATTCTGCGTATTGATTATTCTATGAAATGATAATAAGAGAAACAATGTCTGTGAAACGAAATCCTATGTAGCCATTTTCTATAAAACAATGTACAACCAGCCCAACTCAACCAGACAAGTAAGGCAGCACAAACAGATGGGGTTCTTTCTGCACACACAACTATCCAGTATGTCTACCACGAGTTTCCGTCACGTAAACTACGATTATTGAGTTCAACAATTTGTATTTCCATTTCTAATCACTAGAGGCGCTGTACTGAAGTCCCACACAAAAACGTCAACGCGGACGCTAGCGACTGTCACTGGTGTAAACTCATCTTGGTACAGTTCAGGGATTTATTTCTTGTGATCTCAAGTCCTTTTTCATATGCTTTTGATTTATACTAACTTAGCTGGTTGCTGATTGCCAGATGTGTACATACTTACAACAAAGAAACGTAATTCAAGAATATTTATTAGGGTGGTGTTTTTGTTTTACAGGACCGACCCTCGAGCCATTCAAAATATTTTTTTTTCGTGCTAAACATATGATTAACACATGTGGGCAATTGGTGTCTATTCCTCCGATTCCTCGACTATTTATTACAACTTGTTATTGCTAAAACGAACTGTCCATTGAAATAATATTCAGCAAAACCATTTTAAGCCAGACGAAATGGTGAATAATATAAATATTTCACTGTTAATATATCAAAAACAATAAAGTACCGGTTTTCTTTTCTCATTTCAAGCTGTCTTAATAAAAAAGATATGTGAAGTACTGCGAACACTCGTAATATTTTTTATGAATAGTTACAATTTGTGTAAGTACCCTGAACAGTAAAAATAAAATACTCGTATCACTTAACTCCATCTTCATATTTTAAACTATGACAAAACGTGTGCGTTATGACTTGCACCCTATATTCATCTTACTGTCTTATAAATGCGAAGGTTTGTGTCTATGCACTATTTTCTACACAAAGATAGAAACTGGAAAAAATCGACCTGGTCCTAGGGACTCAAGCGGGATCTGAACCCGCGACCTTCCACAATCCGGGTGGCTGCTATTCCGATTGAGCTACCGAGGTTGTTAACAGACCCGTTAACAGTGGCTCAGTTAGAAGAGCAGCCACCCGGATTGTGGAAGGTCGCGGGTTCGGATCCCGTTTGAGTCCCTAGGACCAGGTCGATGTTTTCTAGTTTCTATCTTTGATGCTTAGGACAAGCCGTTGCTTAGAGCATAACGTCATAAGGGGCACGAATTTTTGGTTTTATACCAACATTTTCATCATTTTGGTCAAAGTTATGAAACTGATTATTTTATGCATCAAAGTACAATTAAGGATGATTCAGTTGGGCAAAGAAAAAATTTGAAAAATCTTCTACTTTTTAAAAAATAAAAAATTTAAACTTTTAGGTCCGAAATTCTCAGAAATTCAGAAAAAAATCATAACTCGAAAACTATGAACAATCGCGGAGTATACATGGGGGTGATTCGGGTACCCCAAGGGGTGCTCTATTTGTGGGCTTCCGCTTGACACTTCTTCTTGGGACACCTTGTATAGACTATCTACTGATTGCCAAATTTTACAAAGCATTTGAGATTCTATTGATGTATTCTACCTAAGCAAATTAAATATTTTTGGACATTTATACTTACGTAAGTACCTATTATATTAAAAAAAATTATAATTACATAATTAAATACTATTTAATAATAGTGATAGTAGATAAACCTTCTATTTCGATAAAACATCACTGTGATCTACTCGTAATAAATATTGTATATGTAAATATTCAAATGGTGAATTATAATTTGCTTCTTATTTCGCTAATAAATAAATATCAAATGAAAAGGATCTATGCGTTTATTTTCTTGTGGCAAATCCAACATCGTGTGTTTAGTGAATTTATAAGATAACATCAATCATAAAATGTTAATTGAAGGGTACAGAACAGTGGAGGATTTTGGTGAACGTCAGCAAATGTAAGTAGTCTCTGTTCATTTGATGAAACATATTCTGAATAAGTTATGTACAATAGCCAGTAGGACAGCCTTCTTCAGACAAAGTATCTTTTGCAACGCATCACACATATTTAAAAAAATTCCCGAGTGTTTTCGAAATACTGATGATCTAATAATGTTCAAAAGTAAACTTCATAATTTTTTAACAGAGAAATGCTACTATTTAAAATGCTAAATTAGTGATTTCCTGACAGACCGCACTATTTAGTTAGACTATACTATAGTAGACCAATACACAAGAAAGGTCGACGAGATGACTATTTGAATTACCGTCCAATTACACTTCTCTCTTTCTTCGATAAATAAAATACTGAAGAAATTTGTCTGTGGGCAGGTTCATGAATTCTATAGCAAACATGAGGTAATATACCGAAATCAATTTGGCTTCCAGTCTGGAAAGGGTACAAATGATCTCCTTACTAAGTTCACAGATGAAATCAATGGCTACTCAAATGATAAAAAACATGTACTTGTCCTGTTCATTGATTTTTCACAAGCATTTGATACCCTGAATCATGAGCAACTTATTGCTAAATTGGACTGCTGTGGGATACGTGGACCACTTCGTAATTGGTGTAAAAACTATTTGCAAAATAGAAAACTTTCTGTTAAAATAGATAACACATACAGCATACCGGTAGCTGTGACTGAGGCCACGGCCCAAGGTTCTGGGCCCTGTACACTTCCTATCGTACGTTAATAACATGCGCTATGGCATTGATCATTGCTCGTGCTACCAGTTTGCTGATGATACACGCTTGGTGGCCGCAGACAGGGACCCCTGAAAAGCTAGGGATCTGTTGCAGGCTGACTTTGATACCGTCGTGAAATGGTGCCATGGTGCTGGCCTGGTTGTTAACTTCACTAAAACAAAATTATATTTCGTCGCTTCATTCTTCAGATATAATAACCAGGTAGTCCCTTTTAGGTGCTGGCAACACTCGCACAATTTTAAAAGAAAGTATTTGAATTGACTATTGTAACAGGTTTTATCCCTGCCGCCCCGCGCGACTCCGTACCTAGCTCATTCCTTTTTTGTGCGAGGCAACGAGTGCACACGCCCAAAATGCCCAAGCGTAGTAGGGAAGAAAAGATCGAACATTACGCGAAAAAGATTAGAAAGTTACAAAATCGAAAAGAGAATAAGAAAAAAGTGTACCACCGACAGATTATAGTATCTGACAATGAGGACGATGTTCAATGTAAGTACAATTTACATTTTTAAAGTGAATAACAGTGAAAGATCTTTTGTATTCAAACCGACCTGTATGGATTGACTGCGAGTCAATAAATACAATAACAATTCATTGGGGTTGACTGCGAGCCTTCAACAATGATAACTACAAGTTTTATATTATAATGGTTATGCCCGATTATTACGGCGTGACCTAGTTTTTACGTCGGTTGGCGTAGGAATTAACTGCGAGTTAATGACTACAATTGCCTACAAAAACAAATTGTTTATTTGTGCTTTAATATAAGCCCCACAAGGTTTATTCGTCCGTTTAATTTCTAAATACCTAAAAACGTTAATCTAAAACTATAACTATAGAAGTGGGCAGGTTCGTACTCAGAATCATTCGGCCTGAAGTGTGGAGTAAGGCAGGGGGGGCTGAGCTCTCCTCGTCTATTTAGCCTCTATGTAAACAAGCTGATAGGTGAGCTCAGCAGCGCCAAGGTTGGATGTCACATAGACGGAGTCTGCATAAACAACATCAGCTACGCCGACGATATGGTGCTGCTGAGCCCATCTATTGGCGCTCTGAGGAGGCTCCTGTGTATCTGCGAGTCGTACGCGGTGGCTTATGGGCTCAAATACAACACCAGTAAGAGTGAGTGGCTCGTTTTCAAATCCGGTACTTCTACGTACACGCAATTGCCACAACTCTTACTCGCTGGTTCCTCACTGAATCGAGTACAGCGATTTAAATATTTGGGCCACTGGGTCACCGACGAGCTCAAGGACAACGTGGACATTGATCGGGAACGCAGGTCGCTGGCTGTTTGTTGTAACATGTTGGCTCGCAGGTTTGCGCGTTGCACTAGGTCAGTAAAAATTACACTTTTTAAGGCCTTCTGCCAATCGTTTTATACGTGCAGCATGTGGACCAAATTTACTCAGCGGACATACAGCGACCTGCGGGTCCAGTACAATAACGCATTCAGGGTGCTGTTGGGGTTGCCGTGGCGCTGTAGCGCGTCAGGGATGTTCGCGGAGGCGCGCGTTGATGGCTTCGCGGCGATAATGCGCAAACGCTGCGCTTCCATGCTGGCACGCCTGCGCTCTGCCACCAGCAGCATCCTGAGTGTGTTTGTGGACAGGTGGGATTCTCCCCTTTTAAAAAGGTGGGTGGAAACTCACCTGAAATAATAATAATTATCACCTCATTTTTGGTTCAATGTAATATACTAACATAGTCAGTAAGCAAGTGTATACTAACATCTATGGAACTATCCGAAATAAATTTTTCAATTCAAATTCAATAATAAAATAAAATAAAAATCTACCCACATTTTTTTTTGTTGTAGACAATGAAGAAATATCACATGAAATTATTATGCCCGAAGGTCAACATGACGATATTTCTATACAAAACGACGATGTCTCTGCAAAAAACCTTGACACAATATCTGCAACGGAGGAAAAGGCGGGTGAAATCCCCTCTGCTGAGCCTACCTTGCCAGAAGAACCTGCATTAGATCCCGAGTTACTACTCGCACTAGGCGAAACAGAATTCGATTCTCCCGAGTATGGCGATAAAATCTTAGACAGCCAAGCCAAGTTATGGTTACCGATTTTGAAAAAAGGTATTCCAAAGGAATCCAAAGACAAAATCGTCAAAGAATATTCTGTACCAGACAACTGTCGGCTTTTACAAGCCACGAAGCTAAACGCTGAAATAGCTGCAGCCCTAACAGACATGGTTAGAAACCGAGACAAGAGCTCCCTCAAGGTTCAACAACAACAGCTCGGCTTAGGAATTACAGCGGTCAACAGGGCCATGGACCTGCTTCTAACGAATGGAGATAAAATACAGGCGATCAAACACCTGAGTAATGGATGTCGATTACTGTCCGATTTACATTATAAGTACACGCAGAATCAAATAAAATTGATCACACCAAGCCTTGACAAAACTTGCCTTAACGTGATCAACGACGCTGAAAGGGATAGCACCTTGTTTGGAGAAAAATTAGGCGAGAACATCAAAGCCGCCAAAGCTATTGAAAAGCAAGGCCTTCAAAATAAAAAAGTCCCAGCCCATAAAGCTCCTACCACGTATTCGCAATCATCAAGTGCTCGTCCGTCCTACCAGGGAAACTGGCAGCCTCCTCGCTACCCGCCGAACAGGGGGGGGCGAGGAGGGGCCCGGCGTCATCCACCAGCGCCGCAAGCACGTCGCGGCAATCAACCAGCCAATATGAAGAACCCTCAACAGAGCAAACCTCGTGCCCCAGCGCAGCAGTAATGCAGGTACTACATGCTGGTCGTGTTAAACATTTTTACAATTGTTGGCTGAACATTACAGAGAACACAGTCGTACTTGACTGGATCAAAAACGGTTTTTCCATCCCATTTTGTAACGACGTAATACAAACAGTAGTACCACGTAACAATTTTTCAACTGCCGAAAGACGAGATATGGAACAGGCAATTGAAAAATTGTTAGACATGGGTGCAATATCCCCATGTACACCAACTAACGACCAATTCATTTCAAAGATGTTTTTGGCCCCCAAACCTAATGGCGGCAAGCGGTTCATACTGAACCTAAAGCCATTAAATACATTCATACTGCCATCTCACTTTAAGATGGAAGACTACCGTACGGCAGCCAAATTAATTCCTCAAAACGGCTATTTAGCCACAATAGACTTAAAAGAAGCCTATCTTCTTCTACCAATAGATATCTCGGACCGTAAATACCTTAGATTCGAATTTGAACCCGAGTCAGGATCAAAAATTACCTACGAATTTACAGCTATGCCGTACGGTTTTGTCTCTAGCACCTAGGGTGTTCACAAAAGTAATGAAAGAAGTTATTTCATGTTTGAGAAATCGAGGCTTTAGATCAGTAATATTCTTGGACGATATTTTATGCATAAGTGACCAATATTCCGACTGTCTTGAAAATGTAAACGAAACAATAAAACTTTTGCAATGCTTAGGTTTTATTGTAAATTTTGAAAAAAGCTGTTTACAGCCACAGACTACCTGCAAATTCTTAGGATTTGATTTCAACACTAATAATTTGACATTGAATTTACCACAAGCCAAACGTAACAATATTGCACAGTTAGTAAGCAAGTACTTACCTTTACCTCAGTGTACCATCCGTGATCTAGCTCAATTAATGTCTTGACTTCTGCATGCCCAGCTGCAAAATATGGGTGGCTATACACAAAAATCTTAGAAAGACAAAAATTCCTTTTACTTTCAAAACACAATAATAATTATAACACCAGGATTAAATTACCGAATGAAATACTCCAAGACCTAAATTGGTGGAAGAACAATGTCTTTTCCACATACAATCATATGAGACATACTAACTTCCAATTCGAAATTTACACGGATGCCTCCCAAACCGGATGGGGAGCAGTCTGTATCAATAGTAACCGCCGAGCAAACGGCATGTGGACCTCTGCAGAAAGCGAGAAACATATAAATTACCTAGAATTACTAGCTATATTTCTTGGCTTAAAATCATTTTTTCACACGAAAGAGAACTGCACAATATTGTTACGGGTGGATAACACTACAGCCTTATGCTATATCAATAGAATGGGTGGTATCCAGTTCCCTCATTTAAACGAACTGTCCAGACGCATTTGGCAATGGTGCGAGGAGCGAAATCTATGGATATTTGCATCCTACGTTAATAGCAAAGAGAATGTTGCAGATTATGATTCTAGAATTATTAATCCAGACACTGAATGGTGTTTATCACAAAAAGCTTTTGAAATTATTACAATTAATTTTGGCTCACCAGAAATTGATCTATTCGCCTCTCGTACCAATGCCAAATGTATCAACTTTATGTCCTGGAGACCTGACCCTGACGCGATGGCTGTAGACGCCTTTACCATCAACTGGCAAAGTTTTTACTTCTACGCGTTCCCACCATTTTCTTTAATTTTAAAATGCCTGAGGAAAATAATAGATGATGAAGCGTCGGGCGTTTGTGTTCCCTTACTGGCCTTCCCAGCCTTGGTTTCCCTTATTATCCCTTATTTTGATTGTAAAAAATACCCACTTCGATCTCTTTTCAGAGATCAACATCCACTCAGCACGAATCTTACCCTGGCTGCCGCGAAGCTCTACAGCAAGCGTTCGCTCGACGCGGGTCCCCTCCAGAAGCAATCTCCTTGATGTTGGCTTCATTAGCTTACAGCACTACGAAACAGTATAACGTGACTCTCAAGCTTTGGTGGCAGTATTGCTTTGAACAGAATATAAGTATTTTTGCGCCTCCTCTCACTTCAGTACTTTCATTTCTAAGCTTACAATTTAATAAAGGATGTTCATACAGCACTCTCAATAGTCACCGCTCTGCGTTGTCGTTGCTCTTAGGCAACAGGTTCGGATCGCATGATGATGTGAAGCGGTTGCTTAAGGGAGCATACAGATTAAAACCAGCGACCCCTAAGTACTCCTGTACTTGGGACCCCCAACTTGTTTTAAATTTTGCTTCACCATGGTATCCGCATAACGAATTGTCTCTCGAAAAACTTACAAAAAAGCTAGTTATTCTTTTGGCTATATGTACCGCACACCGTGTACAAACCCTGTCGCTAATAAAATTAGAAAATATAGTTTTTACAGAGGGAGGTGCAAAAGTTTACATTACAGATCTAATAAAAACTTCAGCACCAGGCCGCGATCCGCCCATACTAAAACTACCATCATTCACTGATAACAGTAGTATTTGTCCTGTTACTGCTCTCAGAGACTATATTTTTGCAACCAAAAATAAGAGAACAGTTAACACGGACCGTTTATACTAACATTCAGAGCACCACACAAAGCAGCGACAACTCAGTCAATCAGTCGCTGGATAAAACAAGTGCTGTCGGATAGTGGAGTCGACACTACCGTGTTCAGCGGACACAGCACACGGCATGCGGCCACCTCCGCCGCGCATGCTCGAGGTCTGTCCGTGGATACGATTCGCCGAACGGCAGGCTGGACCAGCTCTTCAAACACTAACTCTACTATAACCGTATCCCAATTGAAGATGAAAGCTTTGCCATTTCTGTGTGCTTAAATTAAGTAAAAATTAGCAATATAATTAATTAAATCAGTTAGAGGAACTTTATACTACTTTTGTTTTCTTATTTAATAAATAGTAAAATGATTACAAAATATGTTTCATTTTATTGTATCATACCTTACACCTACTACAAACTTTCTTGAATAGCTCTAAAATTCTACCTGGTTATTATATCTGAAGAATGAAGCGACGAAATATAATAAGTGATCAAACGAACTTCACAAGGGAAGTTCGATCATTATTATATGAGTCGCTTCATTCGAAGATATAAGTTCCCTCCCCCCCATAACTATACAGACATATAATTATGTCAACGTTATTACCCTAATCAAGAAAGTTTTGCCTTCTTACTCTAAATAATGAGCTAGTTACGGGATCGCGCGGGGCGGCGGGGATAAAACCTGTTACAATAGTCAATTCAAATACTTTCTTTTAAAATTGTGCAAGTGTTGCCAGCACCTAAAAGGGACTACCTGTTTATTATATCTTCGAATGAAGCGACTCATATAATAATGATCGAACTTCACTTGTGAAGTTCGTTTGATCACTTATTATTGGTAATAAGGTCACCTTACATCAAAACCACTACTTTGAAAATCATTGTGGCCCACGGTCACGGCTGTCTTCACTTGCCTTTTAATGATACTTGTAGTTGCCCTGAGATGGATTGTGTTGATACACAGACGTACCTTGGACTATGGATCGACAGTAAATTTAATTGGATTAATCACATTAATTTTGTTTGTAATAAACTGAGACAATTTCTAGCCAACATTGTAATAATAAAAAAAGAATCCCCTTTAAAATTAAACTAATGCTATACAACTCACTAGCCGAGTCATACATACAATATGGTCTGTGTAGCTAAGGTCGTACCTACAACAAAATTGATAACCTCCAAATAAGAATTCTAAAAAATATAGTTCCTGATAGCATTAAAGAACAATTTCACGATGATATTAATACTTAATAATTAGTGGGCTCTTCAAGCATTGCAAAATCTTACCAGTTCAAACCCAATTTAAATACTTGTTCCTAAAAAATAATTATTTCAACTCAGACTTAAAACAAGAAATTAATCACCCCGTGAGTACGCGCGCTGTGACTGCGCACAAGCTGCGGACGAGTCGCGCGAATAACATGTATGTATAGTCAAAGAACAGCAACTTACCTTATTCCCCGCTTCATCAACCAACTACCGTCAGAATTACGTATTCAATTAACTATTAAAAATAAACTAAAATTGTACTTTTTGAATAATCTCAAACAGTAGGTACAGCACCATTAGTGAATTATAGATAGATCTACCCAGTTTTACTTTTATGGTTTGTCTATCTTTAATTGTGATATTAACTGTAATTGTATGTAACCATCCATCCTTTAGCAGTTAAGACAGCTATATACTCGTAATTGTATCGTTGTTTTATTTTTTGGTGGTCATTTCGTCATAAACCTAAGTGGTTTTAGTATGTGACCGTATTATGATCATGTTATTTAAGCTTTTAAATGGTAAATAAAAAAAAAAAAAGTGATGCATTGTACAGTCCGGTTTATCAATAAAGACATTAATCTTGTGTTTTCTCATTTTCAAATTTATGACACTTTCATTTAAAATGTATTGATTGTTGTATGCCAATACGGCGGGACACAGATGCTCTGCTTTATTTAAATTTTGTCACCTTTTTGTACCTGTGATTCACAATAAAGAAAGCTTGAGTTTAAACAACTGCACCTAAACTGTGCTAGGTACCTACATAGTACCTTCAGAGATAAACTGTACCTAAACCTTTCGAATGTTTAGTAAAAAGTCTAATACAACTGCCACTGTACAAAAAGTTATTGGGTATCGTTTGTAAGTTTCTGCTAATATTTACATTTATGTAGGGGCTAGATTTGGATATTCATGATTTTGATTTATTTTGTGAATTCTGTTGATATTAACATTATGTAATTAGCGTATATACTGTCATCGCTACAGTTGATGGGTATTTGGCTTAATCTTCACGCTTGCCAAATGCGGGTTGGTGACAAACCCGGGCTATGTTCCAAAAAATCCGAAAACACAATTTGCCCGACCCGGGATTTGATCCCGGGACCTCCGGATTTCGGCCCGAGTTTTAAAACCACTCGGCCACGGAGGCGTTCATTTCCATTCTGAGTGGTATTTAACTAGGTACCATTTAGGTACAGTTATCTTGCATAGGTTTCGGAATGATCATTATAGATATAAACATGATATGATGACAATACATCGGCACAGCTAGGTACATGAGATTTTATAACTAACATTCAATTAGGTACAGTTCATTTCTATGTAGGTAAATAGAACGAAATACATTGTGTAGATTATCACAATGTATTTGGTCAAATACAGAGAGACTACAATATATTATGTGCCATCCTGATCACCCATCATAATTTTGGGATACAGGTTATCAAATGTTTGAAAAAAACAGTAAACATTTAAAGGATTAGTAAATATTTATTGAGATCTAAGTGTTTTACTTAGCTCAGTATCCATTTATTAATTCGTAGCTAAAATACCTAAATCGGAAGTAAACCATTCTGCTGTAAGTAACACTTTTGTACCTTCCACGACGACGTGTACGGAGGACGACAGGTCAAATGTGAGAACTCTGTGTATATTTTTTTCAAGCGAAATAAATGATTCTGATTGGGTTTTTTGCTGTTTCTCAAATTATTAATCACTGCCACTAGAAATTCCCGACTATTTGAAAGCGAAGTATATTTCATAATTGAATTGGGAAATCCATTAAATATAAACCTATCTTACTCGCAGAACAGTCACACAAGTGTGTTATCTGTTGAGGCCAAAAGATTATCGCATAGTATTATACGAGTATATTCTTTCCCTCATCGACATCTTAAGCTGCGGTAGCGATAAAATCAACCAAATTGCTATTTGCAATTCAGTTGCATTGCATATTTAGAAAATTTATTTCTGGTTTATTATGTAGTAAAACCATCATCGGTTGAATATTTTATATCTAGGTATGTACCTACTAATACGAGATGTCTTCTTAAGTACTTTAAGTGAAATGATTTGTCATCATGACTCAGTAGCCGATGAAATAAACGAATCTAAACAAAATATGGAATTTTTATTTAACTTTTACTTCGTCTGATTTCGTTTAAGAACCTTGAAATAAAGTTTTCCAGCACACAGATACTTACTTATTTGCAATGCAACTGCAGTTGCTTGCTTTTTGGCGAACGAGAACCAATTATAGCATTCAGGACGATCTGGTTTTTTTATCTCTTTAGAAAACCCATATGACATTACTTTATGTGCTATGAACATTATTTATTCAAAGTCGCAGTGCTAACAGTTTCATTGAGAGAACAAGACTGACCACAAAATATACCGTTAAGACGTGGCTTCGTTTAAAAAAATATTTCTTACAAGATTCCTACATAGTGCACAGAAAACATTGACAATTATTTATGTGGTGGAAATTGACGAACAATATCGTAAGTATAAAAATTATTTAGTGGTTGCAAATTGTTATTTATATTGTACATAAACTCCTTTACTTATTATATTTTGTTTCGCCTTTCAGTGAAATAAAGTTTGTGTGGACCATAATATTCTTAACCTGCGTCTGTTTCATCGTACTTTTATTAAATAGTGAGAAGATTTAGACAGGACATACCTAAGTAAAGATGGCGGTTCAGGCATGCTGTGGATGTTACGACCTACGTAAAGGATCTATTATATTAGGAAGTTTAGTGACGGTATGTTGTTTAATGTTTAAACGTTAGCTGATGTAGTCTACGGGAAACTATTTGATTGTTAAGCTTGTTTTTTTTTGGTGTGAAGGATACTCTGAGTTGGATCTTATTTTTTCGTATTTGAGTTCTAGAACTCAAAAAGTAGATGTTAATGGTGTGTTGTGGAACACAAGTTAAAATGGGGGTTCCACAGGGATCTATTATGGGTCCATTCCTATTTCTTGTTTATATTAATGATTTGCCTATATATATTTGTAATGTTGTTTTATTCGCAGATGGTGTACGGCTTTAATTTTTTATATTGATAGAAATAAAAACCTTTTTGACGACGTAAATGACGCGCTCATAAAGGTACTACGACGGTTTACAGTCAATAATCCAAAGCTCAATGCACAAAACAGACTAAATGCATAAATTTTTTCTTTGGCTATATTTCTACGGGAAAAATAGTCCACGTGGGCGAAGCCGCTAACGGACAGCTAGTCTATATAATTTAGTGCTAGTACGCTACGATGAGTCCCTTTTATATTGTAATTTTCATTTCATTTTTAAATAAACATATTTGATTCTATAAAGCTAGCTATATTACGATCCCATGTTTGTTGGAACTTGTATTTTAATAAAATTGTATTTTTATTTATTTTATCAATTAAATATTATCTTCTTTCAGATAGTAGAAGCAGTAAGACTTATTTGGGGGCTCGTGGGCCTATACAGTTACAGTCAAATGATATACTACAGTGCATACTACAGTGTACTAGGGACCCTGGAAAAGGTATTATTTGCGGAATGGTGCATCGTTAGTATGGCGCTGCTACTGCAAGGGATGTTCTGTATACTTTTACTCTTCGGACTGATTCAGGTATCACACACTTGAAGTTGTATTTTTGGTAGCGGGTCTCTTTTGTTAAAGGAATAATTTTCCAATGTTTACCTTGACCACACGCACGATTGGCGTAGTGCGCTGAATAACAGTTTCTTCCGGTCGGGTTAATTCAGGAAACGATATTTTCTGAATTAACTCGGGTCTGGGTGTGCTGGGATATGCCCCTGGCTTAATTCCTTGTCTGGTACCTCGTAATACAGGGATATTAATCCTTACTTCGAGACCATGACGCTAGACAACACACCACAAGTGGTGTGTTGTCTAGCGTATATTTATTTATTTATTTTATCAGTAATACCACCAATCAATCAATATATCAATTTATCCGGTAGCATTAATCTATTTTAGTATTGTTACGAGACAGCTTACGTGTAGTGTGTGAACCTAGTTTATGCAGTATTTGTATTGTGCAGAGTAACACAGAGATAGGTACCTGTTTTTATCAAAAATAAAATTTCAGAGTGAATGTAACAGAAACGACATAAATTGGGAATTCCTAGTTTCACTACACCATATAAACAATGAATCTACATTTAAAAAAACTATTTCTATTTTTGGGTTACCATTGAACCAATCCTAGCGACTTTATCTTGTCTTAGGCAATTTGTACTGGTTAAAAATTAACAGCAACCCCGTAGCTGAGATGGCACAAAGACCGTATGTACGAGTAAGTAACATCGGCATTTTTTTCATAATTGTCATGAAAGTAGAATTCACAAGTCTAATTTTATTCGACCGTTTTCGTTGGTTAGGAAAATATCTAAATTTCTACCAAACCAAGCACCGAATAAAACAGTTAAAAATGTAAAGGTGGGTACTGACCGGCGTCACGGGGCGTAGTTGATGTTACACTTTATTAGGCGAACATTTCTGAAGTCTGTAGCAATTCGTACCGACTTCATGAATGCTCGCTATGTAAGGGTAGCTACACACATAAGCGGGCCGGCATACATAGTCGGTTCGGCGGCAGTATCTGTCAAACAACAAAGCCGACCCGAAGTAATTACTTACTGCACTCGTTCGGTTACATTCGGCTTGTGCCGATTGGGTACTTCATTCGATTTGGCAGTACTTGTGGACGGAAAAGCCGACCAGAGCAACTACTTCATACGTTCGGCTTCAACACGTCGTCTTCGTCCCACATTCATAGCTGAACTAAAACGTTACATTAGTTAGTTATGCCCTGTATCGCCGGTTGGTCCAAAAAGTGCCTAAACTGTATTACAAAAACATCAATATTTTTGAACCCTAAAGTCTAGAGCTACCGGACTTGATTTCTATATAACAATTTAAACTTTCTTGTTGCATTTTAACTAATTCTAATAACCGCTCGTGACCACGGTGATATGCAATTGTCGCCGAAACGTCGAGAAGAATAGGTAAAACAGTTTACCGTAATTTTGTTTCGTTGCAAAAACCCTTTTTTATTAGAATTTGATTTCTATAGTATTTATTCTATGACTTACCTATTCCTTAACCTAAAGACCCTTTTTTATTTCCAGAACAAACGTTCTTATATAGAAGCATTTGTGGTACCTGCTGCGATTTGCTGTGCGATCGAAATCGCAACCATTATCTTCAATGCTGTATACATTCTGCTGGAGGGGTCCACCTTTAACTTGAACTGTATTATCATAGCCGGTACAATTACTATGAAATGTAAGAAAAGAAAAACCTTTTTTTGAATGCTTTCAACAAATAAAATTCCCGTTCGTCGAACACGTAGTTTTACCTACGGGAATTTTCAGTCGTTACAATAACATACTTCTGTTCGAAATTGGTGTTGATTTTTTGTTAGTCTAACAACTATATTTTATTGTATAATATACATGGAATCTTCTCACAATATACTACGTCCTTTTCAACCTCCCAAACTTTCACGTAACTTCATTAATTTGAACCGGAGTAGTCCCCCTGCACCCCGATTCAGAACGAAGTTATCGACCGATTCGGTTATTTTCTTTTATTTTTAATTATTTTTTTAAAATAGGTCCGTAGTTTTTATATAATTTTGTTTATGAAAACTAAAGGCTTTTGGCTTTAAGATATAAAATAATTCATTGTTACCGTTAAGCGGGTCATTTACTATAATCAAAACAAAATTACCGAATCGGTCGATAACTTCGTTCTGAATCGGGGGCGGGTCTGGTACCCATACCATACTTCATATCTACGAGCACATCACGGAAACAATGCTTTATACGGAGATTTAGTTTGTTAATTCGAGTGGTTCTGATCTTATTCTTTTTTACAGTGCTATTATCGTACTTCTTAGTCCTCGCTTCATCTTTTCTTCATGAAAAAATGGTAAACGTCAAGGGTGCCTCTCCTTTCAAACACAACACTTCGGATATGCAGAGTATAAGTCCTTTAACGTCAAAAGCTTATCATGATATAATTTTTGTTTAATAAATAAATGTGAGTCAACGCCAAGTCTGTTATTTGAATGGAATTCCTAATGTTATTCAAAATTATAACAAAAGAAAATGTTTATTATTTTTAAGGACTACTTAGCTTCTGCTGGCCATTTCGTTCGCATAAACTGATCACTGGCTAGTTTAAATATTGATTAAAATATGTCTTACATTACTAGCTGATAATGTGTAAATATATTGGTTAAAGAATTACCCAAATCAGTCTAGTGGTTTTTGAGTTTATCCATTATAAACAAGCAAAAATACGATGATGATGATGATGATACACCACACCCAGCCAGGTTGTAAGCCTGATCCGGTCAAACCAGCAAACCAGCGGACGCAATTTTGTTAGGAGGGACATGCTCTGGGATGGGAAAGGAAGGCCGACTAGCCGCAACCGGCCGACCACAACCAGCCGAGTATGCACCCTGTGAACCAGTCAGTATTCGAAATTAGGAACAGAAGTTATTTTTAAGGATGAGCGTTGACGAGTTGGTGGGCAGTCTTGCCTTCGTGGTTAGTCTTGGTTTTTTTGATTTCTTGCTATACTATTATAGTTATAGCGACACAGGGTATGTTGGTATGCTTTCCCAGCTAGAGATTCTATGGCCGCTGGTTTCTGTTTATGGTGAGGTGACTGCATGTCCGTTGAAGGTTTTTGTTAATCCTGTCTGACTCTTCTTAGCTATTGGTTATTGAAGATTATGAGATGACTGCATGTCAGTTGAAGTTTTTTATTTCTTCTGTTTAACTATTCTTAGCCGCAATAGCCGCTGGTAATTGATGATTATGAAGCGACTGCAAGTCCGTTGAAGGTTTTTATTACTCCTGACTGACTCTTCTTAACCGCTGGTTCTTGAAGATGATGAGGCAACTGCATGTCCGTTGAAGATTTACATTACTCCTATCTGACTCTTCTTAGCCGCTGGCTAATGAAGATGATGAGGCGACTGCATGTCCGCTAAAGGTTATTATCTATTTTAAGTATGTATTTAGAAATATTTAAGTATGTTTATCAGTCTCTGACGCCCATAATACAAGCTCTGCTTAGTTTGGGGTCAGATGATCTTGGTGTGAATTGTCCCAGATATTTATTTATTTATTTATTATTACCCCCGTCTCAGTCTTCTTGGCCGCTGGTTATTGACTATGATGAGGCAGTTTAGCCGCTGGTTATTGAAGATGATGAGGCGACTGCATGTGCGTGGAAGGTTTTTATTACTCCTGTCTGACTCTTCTTCGCCGCTGGATATTGAAGATGATGAGACGAATGCACGTCCGTTGAAGGTTTATGGTACTCCTCTCTGAGCAATGACCCTTCTTGGCCGCTAGTTATTAAAGATGATGAGGCGACTGTATTTCCGTTGATGGTTTTTGTTGAGACAGTAGCAAGTGCGTCAATGGTAGTGAGTACTTTTGTCTTTGAATTTGTAGTCGCTGGGGACCAATGATAATGAGATATCTGGTAGGTGTAGTCGACGAAAGCTTGCTTCTTTTGTTTGATATTCGTAGATACTTAATAACTGTATAAAATAAAGACACTGTAATTTTTCGCAGTTTATTCTTGACTTAGTGTTACTTTATTCAAGCACTTAAGACTCATATCACACTTTCAATACATCCGCACGCACACTACACTTGCGATGATGTTATCCACTATTTCATACTCGTTGTATTAAGTGACACACACAGTTTTAATATGAAAACACAAAAAACGTATCACTATTTCACAAAATATTTTCTACTAGATACCCTGGAAAAGATGAGCATTTTCTCTTCATTTGGTTGGTCCTCTGTCAGTTGTTTGGTGCACTATTTCCCTACACAGACAGTTACTATCTTCAGGTTTTTTCTAGACTGCACGCATCTTGAAGCTGTAACTGGGAGCTTAATATTAAGTCGTTAGAAATGCTGTTTGTAGGTTCTATGATTCAGAATGTTCAGTGCAGGTAGGATTATGAAGATGCAGATTGTGTGAGAAACAGTGTTACATTCACAAAAAAAAAAAAAAAATTTCTCTTTTGCTTAAACTAGGTACTTAAAGACCGTGCTTTAGTAGCTGTATGTTGACCAGATGTTAGGGTCTCCTAACGACCGTCAGTGCCAGTTTAGTTTTGGGTTTCATTCTGGCTATTGTTTCTGTTATATTATGCAATGACTGACAGGCAGAGGCAGAAAAAAATTGTTGCTTGTGTTAACGAAGCGCACAGAGAGATCATCCCTTGTGTTTATATGCCAGATGTAGGTTTCCTTAAATGCGTTGCGTTAAGTTGAAAGGCCATAAATGTGAATGCCAGCATTTTTTATGTTTTAGGCCGGGACGCCTTTATCAATTCTCTCTATTGAATGTTTTCATTTGAAACAAGCAAAAATACATAAAAAGATCCTCTTCATCATTATTTGAGTAGATTATATTATAGAGCAGACATTTAGTTTTGTACGTTAAACAGTGTCGTAAAATTACAATTTTTTGCCCTTCTGTGAGTAGTTCATGAAGTTTACGGAATAAAGACTCCATTGTTGCAAAATAAATAATAAGTCTTTCATTAATTTTTCGTTTGCGTGAATCTATAAATTTTTTGAGTTTATAATCGTAGTAGTTTCAAAATATTTGATTAAGGAGGTTTTAAAAGCTTCCCAATCTCTTATAAAATCTTTGTTGGCTTTAAACCAATCTAAAGCTATTCCCGAAAGTATATCGTAAGTGTGTAATATAGGGTATATGGCTGATATTCCTTGCAGTAGCAAATTCTTCTACTTTTAGGATAAATTCCTTGGGACAACCATCGCCAAAAAAAGTTTTTTTTTAAATCTTAGTGTTTGGTCGAGTATTGGCAATATTTGATAAGGATTGAGTGAGAGTATAAAAAATTAATATGGAATAATGGTTTCTTGAACAGATACTGTTGAATGGTAAACAGCTGATGTTGATGGTGATGGTTCGAGAGATTGGAAATGTTGCTCGTGTGTTTTTAGTTGATCCCAAAGAGTTTTATAAATTTGAATCGATTGGACTTTTAGTGTTGATTTCTATCAACGACAATCTGTTACAAACGTGAGTAATATAAGTTGTATTTTTTGCTTTTCTAGTAGGATAGGAAAATAACGTTATATCTTTAATGTCTAAAATTTTTTTTGTTTCATCCACATCGAGAGTAAAAGTATACGGGCTTGATGAAGATGGTGGATATAAATTTGGTTCAGATAAAATATTAGATAGGAGTTCACGCAATTCAACGGCGGTTTGAGTCGGTTGAAAATTTGCGTTACGTAATTTAAGTTCGTAAATAATTTCAGGTTCGTTCAGTTGTGAAATACCTATCCATAGTTTATATTTGTTATTTTAGTAGGGAAAAGTAAGGTCTAAAACCTTTTCTTGGTTTGAAAAGGGAAAATCGTTCGATTTGAATGAAAATTAATAACGTGACAATTTCAGCTTAAAAAGAATGTTGACGTTTTACATTGAAAATAGTAAATACAACATTAAAAACATTACAAAATTATCAAAATATATTATTGATGGGATGTACGAGAATTAAAAATAGTGGAGTGGTGCAACCAGTGTATGAATTTAGATTGTTCGATGTATCTAATGTTTGTAAGATACTTAGCTTGCGTATTCTTGTAGTCGGTCTCGAAAGCCTAAAGAAATACGAGCTAAGGTACGATTCACATCGAACGGCGCGCATCGGCGCGCAGCGGCTCGCATCGGCGCGCAGCGGCTCGCATCGGCGCGCAGCGGCGCGCATCGCGACGGATGCAGGCCTATGCGACTGCGACCGACCACTGAAGAGTACCTATATAAGCACTACGTTTTAAGAGACGGAACTCCGAACAAGCAGTTTGAAGGCAAAATAATGCTTTTACTACCAACGTAAAGGAAAATAACGGAAGTGCCAACATTATAATCTAGCTGCTGTCGACATCTGATTATAGTGCTCGATATCGATATTTAGGGATGTTTATGGTAGCAATATTTCATCGATATCGATAAACAATTTATTTTTTAGTTTATTCATTTTAAAATCTTAAGTTTTTGCTTAAGTTTTATGAAACGACGACAACGACAACGATTTTACGTAATCCAACAACACTATAGTAACAGAAGCTGACCATTCGGCATGAAATGGGATCCGTTTCGGGGATAACTTAAACGGAAGTTTTCCAAAATTTTGATGCCAGATTGTAAAAATGCTGTAACCGTCAAGGAAATCATTTGGACAATGAAATCCTTAAACATAAAATTTTAAAATAAATTTAATTTAATTATCTTTAAATTTTAATACGTGAAAGTTCTAGAAAATAGCATAGTTATTTTTTCCTTGATATTTTAAAGGTGATTTCTCTCTGGGCAACTCTACAAAAAAATCCTCATGTATCTTCTTTTTTAACGTAATGGAAAAAGATATGGTAGTCTTCAGTTCGAAGTCCGAGCCGCAGAGAAGAGATGAATATCTTCGATTTAATGTTGGGCGACATATGTGACGAAATTACCGTTGCAGGCCAACAATACAGGAGCCGGAGCGCCGGGATTCGTCACACAATATTTAGGAGTAGGTAGATGTAGTTAAGGAATAGTGAATAAAAGATCAACCAATCCAGAGACTTGTTTAATGTTTAGGGTAAAAGCATAGGTAGGAAAGAAACTGTAACAAAATAACAATGAATGAATACAAAGAGTCCTAGGTATAAGATTATCTAATAGTATTTAGTAAGTAAGTAAATAGGTATGATATGCTTATCCCGATACACGGGTTCCTGTTACAATTGGTTATTTAAAGTACTGAAAATAATCATAATCACGTAGTTTAAACTTATACTGGTAATCTGGTAAAATGCTCGCAAGCTCTGGTCAGTTCAATGGTTTTGGCAGGACTGCCTCAAAATGCCGAACGGGATATGGAACGATAAAAAAATTATTAAAAGGACTGGTACAGAATACTATTGATGGTCAGTAAGTTGATCTAAGTATGAAGTTTCCAGCCATCGTGGAGGTTCTAACGTCCATGAGGCTGGAACGAAACGGCATCGTTACAGGGCTACTTTATGAACATCAACCAAATTGAAATATGATGATATATGGAAAAAATGGCAACATACGTATTTTTCTGTTTTCTTCAGAACTTAAAATGTTGAGTTAATATAACTAATAAAAGGTAACACTAGTTTCGTTGACACTGCGTGACAGGAAAAAAAACATCATTGTGAAATGCTAAAATCAAAGTAATTCATTAATTTTATGCTGTTTGTAAAGCCAAAGGTAAATAAATAAATATGCGCCAGACAACACACCTCTTGTCATGGTCTCGCTCGAAGTAGGGATAAATATCCCTGTGTTACGAGGTACCAGACAAGGAATTAAGCCAGGGGCGTCTCCCAGCACACCCAGACCCAAGCCAATTTAGAAAAGATCATTTCCTGAATTGACCTGACCGGGGATCGAACCCGGGACACTACGGAATTAAAGGCGAGAAACCGTGCTCTAGCGCACTACGCCAATCGTGTCGTAGCCAAAGGTATCAGTAGTCTAGTCATAAGTAAATATAGTTGATAAAGTGACTGGCTAATGTTATTAGTTTTCCTTAAATCTATATTTTTAGATAATTATGTAATTGTTAAACTACAATTGAATACTTTAACTTTCTCAAAATTATAATCAGTCTCAACATTACGAGATAATTTCAGAATTAAGTCATAAGTGTCCGATGCAGGGAGGAAGGATTCTGGAAATAAAAGGCTTTTTTATATTTTTTTATTTAAGTGTTGTTTTTTTTTCTTCTTACTGTTAATTGTTTTTTTGTGTAAGTATATTACTGGTACCAAACAAAGTTTTTTCTATTTCTATAATTTATAGTACAGAGGCGTTCACATCAACCTTTACATAGGGGCACCTTATGCTGCTGACATAAGACCCATTTTGCAATGGTTTTTTAAAGGTTGATGCGAACGCCTCTGTACATGAACTTCAAGATTTAAAAAAAACTCGCTCTACCCTTTATGCTCTGTAGTTTCTCGCGTTGACCTCCGTGGTGTCCGTGGTTCAATTCCCGATAGGGTCAACTCAGAAGACAAACTCTTCTATATTGGTTCGGGTCTGGGTGTGCTGGGAGACGCCCTCGTCTTAAGTCTTAGTTTGGTACCCCGTAACAGAATGATATTTGTCCTGGGTGTGAATTAGGATCTGGTTCAACTATGGGAATTACCCGCCGTGACTCTTTTTGTCCTGCAGGGCTAAGATACGCAACTTAAGGTAATTTCTCGTTTTTCGTCCCTGAGAGTCAACAAAAGAGGTAGACAAGACAAGTTTCCTCGCATGACAAAGGAGTGTAGACATGTTTAACACAGATTTATTAATATAATAATCGATATCCCCTTAAGTATCTGCTGATTTGAAGACACGATAGTATCGATAAAACAACCGATCGAACTAATCGATTGAAATAATCGATGTAATCGATGCAACTAAACGACACAAACAATCGATATGATCAATGAAACTGATCAATTCAATTAGTTGACTCAACTAATGGATTCAATTAATCGATTCAACTAATTGATTCAACTAACAGATCCAACTAATCGATTCAACCAATCGATTCAACTAAACCTTTAACTAAACCCTTGTTTTTTTGGAAATTATACCTAAATAAGTTTGTACCCAAAAAGAGAAAAGAAGTTAGTCCGCTTTATTTGAATTTGTTACTTTTATATGAAATTTACACTCATAAATAGCTAACATAGCGACGGCTCATAAATGCATCGCTTTATTACTGCACTTAAAAAAATGACAGCATTTTGACGCACCGCGACGCCTGTTTTCATGTTATTTTAATGCATTATTGGTTTGTCATCCACAAAAATGACCGACGAGTTCACACACACACGAGGGCGCGCATCTTAGCCCCGCAGAACACTCCAAACGAAACTCACCGTGTTATTACATTCCCTACATCCCCAATTTAACTACTTTTGCATTAGAGAAACTTCATTTTTAAAAATGCGTAAATTTCACCCATGTGCGGCGCCTAAATTTATTTAGTCGCAAATACAATTAACAGGACTTCACACTGACGCACGCTTGTCTCGCTTACGCTATGGTCAAAACAAATGGTTTTATCTCTGTCCCATAACATCGCACAACATTATATAGAATCACAGCGGTATGAGTGTAGGTACGTGCATGTAGTTAAGCATCATCCCGACACGAATGGCGTAGTGCGCTGTAGCACGGTTTCTCGCCTCGATTTCCGTAGTGTAACGTGTTTAATTTCCGGTCAGGCCAATTTAGGAAACGATCTTTTCTCAATTGACTCTGGTCTGGGTGTGCTGTGAGACGCTCCTGGCTTATTTCCTTGTGTGGTACCTCGTAACACAGGGATATTATTTTTTTATTTATTTCTGTTTTCAGTTGTCAATTTTAAGGACGTGCCGTATTTTCCGTTATTTGATTTAATCGAAGATTCTATCCTATCAATGCAATAAGTAATAATAATATCCCTGGACATTATTCCACACAGCGCCATCTAGCCCCAAAGTAAGCTAATTAAAGCTTGTGTTATGGGATACAAGACAACGGATAAACATACTTAAATACATTTTCTTTTGTAAATACATACTTATTATACATAGGAGACACCCAGACCAGTACAAACAGACATGTTCATGCACACAAATGTTTGTACTGTGCGGGGATCGAACCCGCGACCTCTGGTGTAGTAGCCAACTTCTTAACCATTACACCAAGTCGGTCGTCAAAATAAGTCAATCCATTCTAGAGACTTCCTTCGTAGTTTAACTGTTCTAAATAAAAAAGTACGAGTATCTGACAATACACAATACAATACCTTCGTCTTTTAGGGTAGGCCCTGGCTGCTGCCTACCTGGTTTTTTATACGCATACCCGAGACTCTTTTACAAGGTCAAATTGCAACCAAACTTGGAACTGTGGAGGCAGATTATTAATTATTATGAGTATTACTTAATATTTTGGGTCCAATTGATTGAAATTCTAATCTATGACAACAACTATTTTACGTTCTCATAATAAATTATTTACTTCTCTGCAAGTTGTTTTTTTGGGCACACGGTTTAAATTTTTTAGGCCGGTAGGTATTGCTAATTTAATGAATATGATATCGTTTAAATAGTTTCCATAGCGCACTTCATTTCTAGAAAGCTACAGATCGTTAATTAAACCTGAAATATATGTCTTATTTTAAATAATTGCTAAAGAATCACAGTAGGAGATAAAAGAATGGAAAAAATCTTAAAACATATACATTTTAATGCGTCAGACAGACAACACACCTCTTGTCATGGTATCGAAGTAGGGATAAATATCCCTGTGTTACGAGGAACCAGACAAGGAATTAAGCCAGGGGTGTCTTCCAGCACACCCAGACCCAAGCCAATTTAAAAAAGATAGTTTCCTGTATTGACCTGACCGGGGATCGAGCCCGGGACACTACGGAATTCAAGGCGAGAAACCGTGCTACAGCGCACTACGCCAATCGTGTCGTCTGATGGATAGGGTCTCAAACTTTCAACCATAAAACAATCAAATAATATTGTGTTATATTATTCCATAACATGTATTTAGTACCATTCAATATACTGCCTAACCATAATTAACCTAAAGTACGTTTTTGATGCCTAAAGAATTTCGATACGTGTTTCGTTATCAATTACTTCAGAATAGCTAGCCACATCAAGCGCAAAAGAAAAAAAAACACGTGGGCAAACAAAAAGCAAACCAAACATTCATAAGCTCGTAGTAGGCAGGTATGTTTACGTCTGGAGGTCATTCGATAATGCAAAGCTTTAGGGAGCAAAGTTACTATTAGGAAAAACAATAGAACTGATGATGACTTATTTTTAATATTTGGGTCGTCTTGTTCGTTTGTTAACTCTTTTTAACAAAGATACTGAAATGAAAAGAGCTTTCAAAATTAAAATAGTAGTTCGCAGCGCATTAGAAGCTTGATGATTCAATGACGTCATGTTGGGCTGCATGCTTGACTGTGGCGTGACCACAGAGCAAAGTATGGGTAGACATACCCGACAGTGAATTCAAAGTCAAGAATATCTTTATTCAAGTAGAGCATTTTTATGTACAGTTTATCTACCACAAGTTTTCGCCGATGAGTCGCTAGCGTAGCGCGCCGGTTGCCTAAATTTTGTATGGGATTTAGAATTAGCTTAATAGGCGTAGTTAGTGTATAGGTGTAGGTAAGGGTAAAATATTTTTGAATCGTATATTATTTACCCCGTGAATGAAATGAAGGCACAAAAATGTAACAGATAGGAAAATGGTCTGGAAACTATGTACCTGTGTGCGAAAACCAAGGCCAACCAACTTTCACATTTTTTAAACCTCAACGCCAAGCGCTATTCGGCCTGTCTTGTATTCCAAGCGTATATTAAATCAATAAGTGCTAAAATGCTAAATTGTGAAATTATAGGGTGTAGAAATAGTAGCCGATTTGTAACGTCTACTATCCTCACTAAACTTGATCAATATTTATGGCATAATTTGTATTTGATATGAAATATTTCTGATCTCTGTGTATTTCAGTGTTTTCCAAAAACAACAACGTAGGAAGTTTGTCTTTATCAACATTACCAACCAGTTTCCGTACTAACGAATTATCTTGCGTTCTCTATTCATATTAGCGGTCTGTGGGTGCGACGAATAACAGCGTACGTCGTGCGTGCGGGTCGGTCGGCACTTCGGCAGTTCTTGTCGAGTAGCCGGGTAGTTAGCGTCCACACGGATTGAGTGCTTTGCAGCTTCGCTTCACTTTGAATACACAAAAAAACGTAAGTAATATTTTTACTATTAGGTCATGCAGTTATTAGCCCACTCCACCGGCATTATACAATCGATACGACCCTGCCTATTATGTTCGAGATTAAAATCTTGAGATAGATTTAAGAATACAATATAATTAATATTTAAGTTAGTGTTGAGTAAACCATCTTGAATCAGATAGCTCAAATAAGTGTTTGGATTTCAGATGATTGCCATTAGCAAACAATAGATATTTACGTACGCGTAGTTACCGGCCTGCCCGCCATATTCAGTAATACGATTTATGTTTTTTCTAACCTTAAAGAAAACACTGACCTCATTGTGAATCTGAGGAAGCCGGGTAGATACTATAAAATATTATTGTAGACTCCTTCTGGAAATATGTTTAATCAAGTAAATAAGTAGATACCATGTCAGTTATACGTAAACAAAATCAGTGCGAGCTTTCTTGGCGTCCAAAACACAAACAGGCGTCATGCGGGCCTAAGATGCGCGCCCTACGAGAAGATTAGACAAAAAATACTCCAATCAAAACGAATCGCCTAAAATGGAAGCTATTTGTTCAAGCTTGTGGGCCTGTAACTTCTTAATGCACTTTTCATTTAACGATGTATGTATTGTATTTGCGCCCATACATTTTTTTAACAATTGTGCGAGTACGTAGGTTGGTGGCTGCTTTGCAAAAGACACTACAACGCGTTTATCTTTGTGATGTTTTTTCAATTCCTGAAGCTCGAATCGAAATTTCACGAAGGAATTTCGTTTTAGGAGTTTTAGATTTATAACATGTAGGTAGATAATGTAGTTACATATTTACGGAATCGCCTAGTTTGCTTGGACGTGCAACAAGTGATAACAACTTGTAGGATTCAGCTTGTTGACAAGCAAGCACAGACTCACCCTTGATCAAAATCCCGGACTATGGTCCGATATTTTCAAAATGCACCTTGAAATGGAACCCACTACCCTTAGATTTAAATTTACGAAGCCATGTAATAGTAGGTTACCTATTTTTAGAAAAAAAACAAAACTAAATTAGAAATGGTATCGATTGGGCTAATGTAAAAAGACGTTGAGGTACTTAAAACATAACTACTTACATCATATTTTTTTAAAATTTTACTAACTACTATTTAAACAAGATCCTAACTAAACTATTACCTATTCTGTTCTACTACAATGTAGGATCTACAGTTTTAAAAAGGCCAGTCTTTTACATTTTGCGCAGGGGAAGTCGCGGGAGAAGGCTGATTCGTGTATACCTACAATTTGTAAAAGTTTTAGGCAATTCTTAAGACCTATTCAATACAAAATATTAAATTAAAGCTGTATCACATTTGACCATTTTGATGGTTTTCACTGCGTTTATAGTACCTATCTACTCAATTGTGTGCGGAATCTAGTGTTTACGATTTAACTGAAATAGCAAATGCGTGGGCGCTTGTTATGAACCTGCCGCTTTGTTTGTCAACTGAAGTGGGTTCAGTAACTGAACAATACAATCGAATTACCGAATTAAGTAAAAGTTATTTTTTTTCATTCAAAAATGTAATCAATTTTAACAAGTCATTCAAGAAGTGAAACAGTATTTTTTTATAGAAATTCATATAACTGAAGCTGAAAACCATAATAATTATTATGATTCTATTAAAATCCAAACTCGCGAATATTGACCTAACCAACTTTGATGAACCTGAATAATAGATATTTTATTCCGATATTGAAATGGCAATCTTGGCCACTGCAATAGAAACAATTTAGAATTTCTCACAAAATACGGAAAAACTCATCAGAAATAGTTCGTCATGTAAATAATGATGAGGAGGGTTACCTATGCTCGGTTCGTGCGGTGGTTCGCTTACTGTAGGCAGGTTATTATAAAGTTTACGTTATTAACCGACCAAATTATGTGGGCATGTTGAAAACTCACCTTAATTTATTGGACATCAACATATTTTTTACGAAAACGATACGACTAAGCCCTTCTCATCAAATCAGAAATGAGGAGATCCGTAGAAGCACTTAAGTCAACGAAAGAGCCCTTCGCATACCTACCTACCTACGTGGTTTGATATGGCAGGAGGTGAGGCAGTGATAGCCGTTCGGGCACTGTAGTTCTGGATTGGTGAATAACTCGATTGTTTGTAGATACATTTGTACGTAAGACCTAGGGTTGCCTATCGATGGTCCACTATCGATATTCTAGTCATAGTTGACGTCATATCAATAGTATCGATAGCTCGATACTATCGATAGTCTCGATTGCTCACACTATCGATAGTATTGCCTTCTAATAATCAATTACGTGTAGCTAGTAAATATCTCAAATACACATCATTTAAAAACTTAATAAGTTCCTAAAGACTAATGGTTATAATCAAATATTGACACAGGGCAAAACTATTAAAGCTTTGTCAAATACAAATAAACAATACTGTCGGCAGATATTAAACTATTAATAGTGTAATACGATCAATAGTATCGATATTTTTAATGATTTAAGGCAACGATACTATCGATAGTATTATAATGTAATAGTATCGATAGTATCGTAAATATCGATACTATCGATAGGACTATCGATATTATTACAAGTTTTTAAGGCCAACTATCGATATCGCAAAGATTACTGAGACCCGCAAAGATTTTAGGATTCCGGTGAATGCAGGTTGTCTGCGACCTTAATAATAAGCTTGAAATACTAGGGTCATTTCGCCTGTTCGCGTCCACTTAGTGGAGTTGGTAAGTTTGAGAGAGAAAATGAAAATGTTTGTGCATTAGTTTTGAACGAAAAGTGGATTTTATTTATTCCTTATTTACTCTTTTTCAGTTTTCTGCACACTTTTAGATAAAGCAACTTGTAGTTTATATTATAAATCGAAAAATTGCTGAAACAGGCGATTTACCCATTTCGCGTCCAAAAAATCCAGATTGCATCCGCCTATGGACCAATTAGCGTCCACCATTTAGAATAGGGAAATAGGGGAGCTGAATTTCCTAATTGTAAAGGAAATCTTCGGCTCATACTTAATCAAATTCTTTATTTAATAAATTCAGGTTTTTATATTTCTTATAACATTAATCAGACTATCATCATTGTTAAGTATGGGTGGTCCGCAGGAGGCGAGTAAAACACAAGATTGCTGTCAACGCACTGGCGTTTATTGCTGAGTAACAATACGTGGCTGTTATCTTTACTTTTAACATATTCAATTACATAATTATAGCCGCTTAAGAATAACGCGTACCTTTGTAACCGATTCGCCGAAACTTCTGGAACGCCCTTGTGGGGGCCAAAAATTGAAAGTAGCGGCTTGTGATCTGTGCGCAAAAGGAAAGGCGTACTCCTGCCATACAAATATTGGTGGAAACGACGTACACCGAACACTATCGCAGTAGCCTCTTTTTGAATTTGTGAGTATCGCTTTTCCGCGCTATTTAAGGTTCGAGACGCAAACGCGATAGGTTTCTCCTGATTATCGCTATCTACCTGTGACAAAATCGCGCCCAAGCCGCTCGGCGAGGCGTCTACTGTTAAAATTATTTTAGCGTTCATGTTAAAATGAGCAAGTACTTGATCGGAGGTTAACATGTTTTTGATTTTAACAAATGCTTCATTTTCTATTTTCGACCAGCGCCACTTAACACTCTTCTTTAAAAGTTCGTACAAGGGACTCAATATAGTGGATGCGCCCGATACAAAACTTCTGTAGTAATTAACTAAGCCCAAAAAGGATTGCAGTTGGTTTACATTAGTAGGTATTGGTGCTTGTTTTATGGCTTTAATTTTTTCTGTGGATTTTTTCAAACCCTCCCTATTAATGACGTACCCCAGATAACTGATTTCATTTTAAAAATATTCGCATTTATCTTTTTGTAATACAAGTCCTGCGTCTTGCAGACGTTGTAACACTTGGTGTAGCCTATCCAGGTGTTCAGAACGATCCTGGCCGGTAATCAGAACATCGTCCAAGAGGCATAGCACGTCATTAATGCCGGCCAAAAGGTTTTCCATGGCGCGCTGGAATATAGCCGGCGCGCTCGACAACCCAAACACTAATCTAGTGAAAACAAACAGACTGCGATGAGTATTGATGCACGTAAGCTTTTGTGACTCATCATCTAGTACAAATTGGTTATAGGCCATTGATAAGTATAATTTGGTAAACTGTTCACCCCCATGGAGTTTAGAAAACAGCTCTTTAATTGTCGGTAAAGGATACTGGTCTATCACTAATTGCTTATTGATGCTAACCGAGTAGTCGACGCACATTGCACAAGCGCACTGAGCCGTCTCTCTTTAAAACCGGTACGATGGGTGAAGCGTACTCAGACTGTGCTACTGGTCGGAGCACGCCTAGCCCGACTAACTTATCTATTTCTTTATCGACTTTTTCCCTCAGGGCGAACGGCATAGGGCGCGCTTTAAAAAAAATGGTTTAGCGTCGGCTTTGAGATTTAACGTAACTGTATGCTTTTTAAACTGTCCTAATTCTCCAGAGAAAATGCGGGGATAAATCTGGTCTAATGACGTTGTGTTGTCTACTGTCTGTTTACAACTATAGACTGGAGCTAGTTGCAACTCAAACTTGGAAATAAAATCTCTGCCGAGAAGCGGCGGGCCACCGCCACGCACCACATATACATGGAGGTCGTGAGCGCGCCCTCGCCATTCCAGCGACATAATTAAGCGCCCTACGCATCCCAACACTTCACCCGTATAACTTACCAGTTTTTTCTTGGTAAACGATAATGGCACGGTAGCAAAATACGCCTTAAAACTTCTCTCAGATATGACCGTCACAGCCGAACCACTATCTATTTCAAACGACAATTTAATTCCATTAATACACACCATCTCAATCAATGGCTCGCCTCTAAAAGATCGAATATTATGCAGCTTACCGTCGTCGTCATCGCCCTCTCCCGCATCATCTGTAACCACGTATTTTAGCGATTTACACATCCTGCGCAAATGTCCTTTTACGTTGCACTTTTTACACGTATACTGAGCGAAACGACATTCCTCAGTTTTATGATTGGTATAGCCGCAAACTTTGCACTTCACTTTATCACTTTTCCCTCTGACTGCGCGGTTGTCGATCTTGTACAGCGGTTGATCGGCGGCTGCGCTGGAGCTGGTCGTGACGGCGGCGCGCGCGCTGCGCAGGTTTTCTGCAAGCTCCACGGCCTTGGCGAGCGTTAGTCCGGTCAAATCTTGCACATACAGCCTTTCCTTTTCCGCTCCCGGCAGCATACCCATTATGAACTTGTCCCGTAGAGCCTCTTCTACATTCCCAAAATTACACTGCGCGGTAAGACCGCGTAATCTAGCCGCCCATTCCGACGCAGATTCGGTCGACAGCTGATTGGCAACATAAAACTTGTGTCGTTCCCCGAATCCAACTTGCTTCGGCGTGAAATGTGTGTCTAAGAGGCGCAATATGTCTTCATAAGGCACGTCCTGTGGATCCTTAGGCAGAGCTAAGTCGGCAGCCAGTTTGTACGTGCCGTCAGCGAGTGCGCTGAGTAATATTGCACGTCTTTTCACTCCCGCTGGGTCTTTCACCGTGTCGATATCGTTCGCGATGAACCATTGCGTAAGCCTGCTCCTAAACGTCTTCCAAGTTTGTTGACCGTGATCGAAATTAGATAAAATACCAAAACTCAACGACATTTTTTTTTTCAAATCCGTGGGTAGGTTGTTAGTTTCGTCGCCACTGTTAAGTATGGGTCCGCAGGAGGCGAGTAAAACACAAGACGGCTGTCAACGCACTGGCGTTTATTGCTGAGTAACAATACGTGGACGTAGCCACGCACACATGCTTACATATACAACAACCATCATCATCCGTGCGGTCTATCCCGGTTGTGAACCAACACTGGTGTGTGGGGTCCCAGGGTCCACCTTTCTTATTTTCATGGCCCACTTCGCGCGGTCTTGTGCATTCTGGTGAGTTTGTTAGCACGCATGTCACCCTTAACGACGTCGAGCCACCGCTTCTTGGGTCGACCTCTTCTACCGGTACCTGGCGGGGGCGGCATGGCTAGACATTTGTTGCCCACGTAGTTTGCCGATCTCCGTGAGACATGACCATACCAACGAAGGCGGCACTCCTGCAGCTTGTCTGCGATGTCACGAACACGAAGGCTGCCGCGGATGTGTGTGTTACCTACGCACGCGATTTTTGCGTGAGACTCCACACATCCACCGCAGCATCCTCCTTTACGTGACGTGCAGCTCCTGCTTGTGTCGCACTAGTAACGGCCATGTTTTACTGCCATATAAAAGGACAGGCCTAATGATGGTTTTATAGACCTGCCCCTTCAGCTTGATCGGCATTTTGGGGTCACAAATGACACCAGTCACCTCACGCCATTTGGCCCAAGCCGCGGAAATTCGGGCTCTGACGTCGCGATCGATGTCTTCGGACGCGCTTAACACAGATCCCAGGTATTTGACACGGTCCGTGCGCTCGACCACGTCAACGCCTATGCGGACGGACTGGGGATTTGTGGTGTTGCAGGTCATGTACTCCGTCTTCGCCACATTAAGTTTCACACCGCCGTTTTCAAGTGAATTTTACACTTATTCTCCCGTTGTACCAGCCGTCCCCTGTCCGAATCTGTTGGCGCAATATCATCAGCATACATGAGCAACCAGGGTGGTTGCTCGTGGTGGTCTCGGATGCTGTTTGACAGAACGTCTTATATTACGCTGAACAGAAACGGGCGAAGAACGGAGCCTTGGTGTACGCCAACGGAGTCCTAACTATGGAACGTCGTCCAACGCTTTCATTAAATCCGCTTCTGAACATGTATTTTTTTTCTTTTTACTTGTTACTGTGAAGAACTCATCTAAAATAAAATAAAAATACGGATTAGTACTGTGCAATACGAATTCATTTTCCTAGGCTTAATTGTAACATGAAATTCTAATACTCAATCCTAAATCTCAAATGAATCAATTAAACACATAAATTAATAAAGAAAATAAGATTAAATCTCATTTTAGGATGGACGGAATCTTTTTCATGGTGTCTTCTTTTTGCTATAAATAGGTCCAACTGGCGTCCAGGTATGATTTTCAACATCTGTATTTTGTTTTATAATCCTGATAATGTGTACACGAATTGGCCATTACAATATGCATGTAAAGAACATTAAAATAAATATAAAAAATATACTGTTTATCACTTTTTATCGTGTGATCAATAACATCCAACTTGAAGATAGTTAGACCAGAAAGCGTCCACTGCAGACGCAAAGTGGATATTTTATAAATTTCTTATCCATCACTATCCTGACTAATATGGTCCATGGCTAAGGTCTGGAAACAACATTCAATCCCAAATTTGATATAAATCAATTGAAAACTTACCGTGAAACGCGCAGCTGCTCACTATTTTTTTTTTAAATTACGCACGTGCTCTATCCTTCGTTTCACACGTTAAACTAGTGCATAGTGCATTTTCTACGCAATAAGGATAGCGCGCAAGAAGCTTTTGTTAATGTGTGTGTACCTGTCATACATCTAGGCATTCATAGAAATGTCGTTCGTGCTTGTTACTGTGTCGGTTTGGTTATTTTCCACTGTTTTTAAAAGTGATCCGTAGTTTGGACGCGAATGGGGCGGTGGACGCGAACAGGCGAAATAACCCTTTTTTTTTTTTTTCTCTCGGGGGAAAAAATGCATTACGCACTATCCCACTGCCTGGGTGGGGCAGCGGGGGAGTGTGGGACTCTCCGTCCCTGAAGGTGACGGCATACTCACTAAAAAGACCCCCGGTATACCTCATCGCCTTGACGGGACGACACGGTGCCTAGTTCGGATTACCATGCCGTCCCTGGCGGACGGCCCAGTCTTCACGCCGGGCCTCCTCACGCAGCAGGGGCATCCCGGTATACGGTGACACCCCCAGACAGGAGCACCGTGCAATGGGGTGAAAGTCCCCCGACTTTCACCCCGGTGCTGCTTTTAGCGAGCAGGGAGAAGGCGTGCAAACCGCCGTCTCCTCACTCCCCGCCGTCTGCGTCGGAGAGGGGCCGCCTGAGGATCTTCCTCCCGGGCCCTCTCCGCTGTCTCCTTCTGCGACATCACCTCTTTGCAGAAGGAGACCATCGCCTCCCATCCTCTCTCGCTCGCCAGCATGGCCCGTATCAGGGCCGGGAGCGAGAGGTCGGCGCCGAGCACATTCACTAATGTGCGACGCTGCACCACGCAAGCAGTGCACACCTCAAGGGTGTGCTGGGCGGTGTCCTCCTCGGCGTCGCACTGGGGGCACCTCGGGGTGGGCTCCCTCCGAGCGATGTCGTGCAGGTACTTTCCGAAACATCCATGTCCGGAAAGTACCTGCACCAGCCGGTACGTAAGGGGCCTCTTTTCCCTACGTACCCACTGGTCGAGGACTGGCCTGATCGCCTCTATGGTTAGTCGGCCATAGAGCGGGTCGGCCAGGTCCTCCGCCCACCTCAGCAGGAGCGCGCTCTGGGCACGCCGGCGCACTCCCTCAACTTTGTCCCAATACGGGCGCTCTCCTCTTGCTCTTGCTGCTGTGCGGGACTGGTACACAGCAGCGAGAACATCCGCCTCCAGTTTCCAGGGGGGCATGCCTGCCAGGACACAGGCAGCCCCTCCCGACACCGTACGGTAACCCCGTATAGCCCTCAACGCTATTAGCCTCTGAGGCGCCCGTAACAGGTGCCTATTTTCAGCGTTGAGGGCACCCGCCCAAATTGGCGCTCCGTAGAGCGCCATACTTTTTAGAGACGCCGGCATGCCTGGCCCGGGCCGCGCTCGTTGGGCAAGAGTCGACCCAGAGCACCCGCGGCGCGGATTAGGCGGGGCGCGAGACGTGAAAAATGAGCCCCAAAATGCCACCGCCCATCCAACACTAGGCACAGATATTTTATCTGGGCCTCTACCCTCACATCAACGCCGTTGAGGCAGACCACCGCGCCTGGAGGCGGTCCCTGCCGAGGCCCATGGAATAGGGGGGCCTTAGTCTTATTAAGGGCCAGCTTCAGGCCTAACGCCTCGATGCGGCCCACCACCAGACTGGCGCCGACTTCTGCCAGTTTTTTCACCTCTGCAAATGACCCACCTCCCGCAATGACCAGGGTGTCATTCGCGTAACATATGACGCGCATCCTCGGAAGGAGCGCGCCGCGGAGCACCCAGTCATACCCCATGTTCCACAACAGGGGCCCTAAAACGGACCCCTGGGGAACCCCACATCGCATTGGGCGACGAACCAATGCTTCTCCTCCCTCATAGAGTACCTCTCGCCCTCGGAGGTAGTCCTCCAACAGCCTGTCGAGATAAGTAGGCACTTCAAAATACTGAAGTGCCTCCCTTATCACGCCGAACGGCAGGCTGTTGAAGGCGTTGGCGATATCCAGGCTTACCGCCAACGACCGCTCGCCCCGAGCGGTGGTTACCTCCGTAACCTCCTTGAGTTGCGCCAGCGCGTCTGTTGTGCTGCGCCCCGCACGAAAACCGAACTGTTGCCCGGAAATATTTGGACCCCTCCCGTTTAGATGCTGGACGAGGCGGAAAGAGAGGAGTCTCTCGAAGACCTTTCCAGCCTCGTCCAGCAGGACAATTGGCCGATACGCGCCGGCGACACCTGGGGGCCTACCCTCCTTCTGCAGGAGGCAAAGCCGCCCCTCCTTCCACAGCTTCGGAAACCGCGCTGATGTTAGCGCGGCGGGCGAAATGACCCACCCGCTTTGTTATTTAAACCTTTTTGTGGCCCTGGGCACATTGAAATTATGGGACCTTTTTGACTTAAAGAGGACACAGCACTGGCGAAAGAATTGAAAAATAGGTATTTGTAAAATCTATTGCTGCCTGTTTCAAACCTCAAGCCTTCCACAGAGTGCGATAAAGACAACTGCAACTCGGACCGAAATAATCTATTAAAAGTACACAAAATCGACGCTTCGTACGTAATCCCCTGATCTCTTCTCGAAAACTTGACCGATGGAATAACTTTTTGTTGGTAAAAATTAGAAAAGGCTTTGCCCGGGTTCCTATGTTTTATTTTTCTTAAATAATCTAGTCAAATTAACTTTCTGGATGTTTGAACACAGAGGTAAATCTGACCCTTTTTTTTCAATGATCTCTCTTAATAATTAATTCAATAAGAAAGGAAAACATAGGGACTTGTTAATAGTGGCCAAAGATTTTGTGGAAAAAAAATAGTCCTGTACTAGCAATAAACCGGGGACTACGTAAGTATGGAAAAACGGCGCTGGGACTGAGGTCCTGTGAATAGGACCCTGGGCAACCCAAACTGCCTAGTGGGAAAGATGTGCCTGGTGGACTTGCCTACCGACAAATATGATCATGACCATTTTCGTAAGGTCCTAGTTGACTTATACCTAAGGTAGCCACTGTTTTACTCTTGATCGTAGAGAACGAAAGACTCGCCCGCTTCATAGTTTCGATAAGTTTAATTACTTAAGTCATTAGCTATCAACGCACTATTCGTTTTAACTTTAGGATCATAATAGCTTGTCAAATAAATATCACTTAAGCGTGCTCTCAGCCAGTCAACAAAGAATGGCTCAGGCTCGCCCGGGCGGTAATTGTTTAATTAGTATAGTGGTTACTAATTACTCCTAGTTTCGTCCAGTTATCATAGTTACGTCAACAGAGCCAAATACGACGGTCTATTTGGTTATTTCTATTAACAATTATCATCATGACTATCTTTTAGATAAAAAAAATACCACGCGCCCGCGCCGTTGATCGTAGACTTCAAGTACCTACCTAGATGTTGTGAACTACCCGATTTGGGTAGTTGACTAAATCATAGACTTTTAAAAATTATTAAAAATGATCAAAAAATACACTAAAAAAGGGGTATAATTATGTAAACTTTTGGTTCGTTTACTTAGGAATAATGAATTTTATGGCTGTTCAAACTCGGGTGGGCAAGTCAAATTTAAAAAGTATAAAATAAATAGAAATAAGTATACCATTCGATAATCCACACAATTTATAGTAACTTTTGTTAGGAAACCATATTCATAAACGCAAAATTTAGCTCCCGAACTTAAGTGTCTTGCAGGACGTGAACGTGACCTGTGACGTCATTATCTTGCGACAGTTTTTAAGGAGCGTTCAAGCAATATTATTGTTGTCGTGGTTTAGGGCAAGTCCAAAAATATCATTTTTTAAATTGTCATATCTCGGGGAGTTTTCGTGTTTACGGAATATTTCTTTTACTTACCAATGTTTCTATTATTGAGAGGTCTTTCGATAACACATCAAAAAAATGTCAACTACCCTATTGTGTTGAAATAACATTGCACTTTGCTGCAAGTGCTTTTTTTCTTTTCTATTTCAGCAAAGTTAGCGTTTCTGTCTACATAGGAAAAATGGTCTGATTATGATTATTTACCTACTGTAACTGTATTTATGGATTTTATAAAACAATAAATAGGAATTTCCTAACTAAGAAAAATAACGATACTACCTACTCACTTTTACAAAAATAGGTACTTGCGCAGCAGTTAGCATCCAACGACTTTATCTATTAAAAACTACTTACTTATATATATAAAATTATCATCTCTTGTGTGTTATTTACGTTATTATTTTGTATCGTTTGATAACGTGCTCATAGGGAAAAACATGCACATAGAATGTAGTAAATCCGCATTGTGGAATATAATTGGTTTGTTGCATCAGAGGTATTTTCTTACAAAGTTTTCTATGGTAAATACACAAGTCTGATGATTTGCCAATATAGGAACCTACATATACTTGTAGGTAGTCCATAATAAAAGAAATGATAGTTTTATTTGATTGATAAAATATCACGAAAATCATACAAAAATGCGACGTTTCCGATCCACCCCCAGCGTTAGCTCTTAACAGTAGGTAGCTTATTTAATAAGCCACCGACCCTTTTCAATCACTCCTATACCAGGTGGCTCAAAGGAATCGAATTGCGCAATCACAGACAAATGGCGTAATTACTTAATCACAGTGCCTGATAGAAAGGAATGTGATCCTGAACTTAGATGCGACTTTCCCCAATGTTCTAAGTATAAGTTATGATGCTTGTTTACATAAAACGTATTTTGTTTTGACCTATTCGTTGTTAGTTATTGAAAAAATATATTTAATGATTTACTTTAACTGTCAGAAAGAACAATTTTAAGGATTTCATTACATTTTACTTTCGGGGTATTATAGCAAACCCCACCTAGTAGGTCTGGTATGTGAGATAGTCACCTTTATATTATATACGGTAGGATAAACCAGAAGGTTTAACATCATCATTAATCGCGTCCATAAAACACCACTGCCGATAATGGGCCTCTCTCATAAACCGGGTGATTATTTATACTTTGAGGAAAGTAATATAGCAGAAGTAGATCTATATGACAGGGATACAGAATTTAGGTGGTGGGCGCTGGCTTCCTGTGGCTTTATAATCACTGGGAATTATTTAAATCGTAAGGAAATGACATGGCTAGCTCAGTCAGCGATGCAGAAACTACCTAAACGAAATTCGGTTTTTGTTTTGAGGTCAAACAAAATCAGAACATCCGATTTTTTTTATTTAAAATCTTAAAACAAAAACTTAATTAATCTTATATCCACTAAAGTAGAAAGAATACCTACCGGTAGTATACGTCTTAAACAATCTACCAAATTACTTTCAAACTATAGAGACATTGCCAGGCTAAGTGTTCTCTATCGCTTCTACAATGGGGAATGCTCTGACGAGTTATTCCAGCTTATTCCACCCTCACCTTTCCACTCCCGTACCACGCGTGCTGGACTACGGCGTCACCCACACACAATTCAACATATTATGTTGGCCCGAACTAAAAGGTTCGGTGACTCGTTCCTATGTCGTACTATCCAGGCGTGGAACGCTCTTCCAGCACATGTGTTTCCTTCCTCTTATAGTCTCGGGTTCTTCAAGCGGGGCGTGAAAAGGCATTTCTGCAGGCCTTCAAGGTGAGGATGGCCAGCCCAGTGATTCGTTTGAATGACTGGGCTTGTCAACCTCATATCTGGACCTCACGACAGCTTTCCATCAGGTGGAGTGAGGTCATCTTGACGGGCAATATTTAAAAAAAATGCAAACTGGTTTTTTGCATTCCCAACAAATTTTACAAAAAAAATGCTCCTTAAGATATTGTTTTGATGAATTTCATATTTATCATCCAAGTTCAAGGGTGGGTAAAACGCGATGACACATTTAAAAACCCGAAATGTTGTTGCTAACCTCAAAGGTTGAGGTTTCGATGACTTATCGGATTTGACCACGTTTACCCCTCAGTATTATTTTCCACTTAAAAAAGGTTGAACGAAGTGAGCGACTGTTTTTGTTCTTTTAAGATTCTATTTTTAAGGATGAGGGGCGTCTGCATTATTTCATGTTAGTCTGCATTATTATATTAGGTAGTAAGCCGGTAATTTAACTACTGAAATAAAATAAATTTATAAAATCGGTGGATAACTTCATTCTGAATCGCAGGCCGACTACATCGACCTCTATGAGAATCTGTAGAGGTGACCTATGATCAGAAGGGGCGGTCTTATGGCCCCGCTTATGATGATGATAAAGTACAGCGAATGCCTGCATAGGTATACATCAGGAAACAAAGACTTTCCTAAAGCTTAGTTTTTCAATGAATTTTATTGTTTAACTCTCCTAAATTAGTAACCATATGCGCCATATTTCGCAAATGTAAGCGACCTTGACACGATTACTCTATGGTACAAGGCTGGTGCTGCTGTATTTAGATCCACTATGACGTAACTCTTGGATCCTGGAACGAGAACCACTGTTTCAAACCATATTACCTGGTTAGTTATCAGATCTCTTTTTTTAATCGTTTTTAATTTTGAGCACCTTTACAATCATAAATTAAAGCCATGATTATGCATTACCCAGGAAATTTCCTTGATTGATTGATTTGATTGACTTATTGAAAAAGCTCAGGCTTGTATTCATTGTTAATTTCACAAATACTATTTTATTTAACATACATTGATATTTAGTTATTTTAATAAAAACTTAATTGTATGATACTTTTTAATAAAATAATTTGCAATAACGTTGCTAGGTACCTATACAAAGCATTGTTTTTAAAATATTAATTTCATGTAAATTTAATTTAAATTTATTATCATTTTTGTAAAAATCAGAAGTTCAAATTATTGAAATTTTATTTAAATTAATTGTCATAGTTAATCATTTTTATTTATCAAATAATTGGTACACAAATACTAATTTCGGAAAAAAACACTCATTGAATAATGAGCTCTCCCACTATTTAATAAAATGTTTTTAACTGTTTACTGTAATTGTAATATTCGGTAATTATTGGACAAATCAACTGAATTTTCAGCCGAATACGAACATAAAAAAATATGCCGAATATACCGAATAAGTACGAATATTCAGTCGAACATTCGGCGCATCTCCACTAGTTATTAAATAAAATACTGGCAACTGCCACTCCTTAAACATGGCTCATGGACATGCGTATTTGTCTCAGCAAAAATTAACATTAACTATCTAACTCTACATAATTGAAGGAAAAAGAAAGAAAGAAATAATATTCATTGCGAACTGAATTTGAAAAAGTAGATTTACGCGTTCCGTCTAAATACCGCAAAACACCTATAACGATATTACATCATCATGAAAACGATTAGTCCCGCCAACCAACCGTGCTTCCTGGATCTCGCGATGACGTGTGGTCACTGGGTGGTGGTGTTTAAATAAGATATTATCAATGATATTTTGATATCTAAAGATATTATTGTGCTTGTCATCCTCATATCTCGACCTCACGACTGCTTTCCATCAGGTGGAGTGAGGTCATCTTGACGGGTACTTGAAAAATAAAAGAAAAGATAGGAAACCTAGAAAAAAACAAATAAGGTATGAGCAGCTGCCCAGTTACCGAAAAAGGCTAATTTGTATCTCGCTTGAGACCTAGGGCCGAATTTTGAATTATTCTACTATACAGTATATACTTAGTAATTTAATTTTCCAGCTTGTAAGTGGGCACGGACACACTTTTTGAAACATCGTACCTGGAATGTAGGCTAAGCTCAGGCCCAGAAAGCTGTCTATACAGGGTTATTTTATGAACACCATCCAAAATTGAAATATGAGGATCAATGGAGAAAATGGCAAAATACGTACTTTTCTGTTTGATAACCTTCAGTACTAAAATGTTGAGTTAATATTACTAACTAAAAGGTAAAGAAAATCACAAGTTTCGTTGACACTGCACGACGTGAGTGGGACGGGGCGGTGGGCTCGCAGCCTCTCAACTGGATCTCAACTCCCCGCCCGCACTTTATTCAGAAGTTGAAATTTAGTTTTTAGTAACGCCGCACGAATAATCCGACCGAATAAAATATTGTATGTGAAAGTTAGAAAGACCTACCCTTTTTTAAAAAGCTGTCTTCGATTGATGCCTACTGTCTGGGAAAATGTTGGACGGTGTTTAAAAAATAACCCTGTATAATATATATACGTGCCAAGAAAGCACCCCACAGTGAGGTACGATGCTTGCTGTTGAGGGTTTGACATGTTAAAAGCGACCCGGTTTATTTATAAACTTCGATTTACTAATACCTACCAAATTCCAATAACTATACGCCAGTTTTTCATAGTCCAACATGGATAGAGTTTAGTGTTGTAGTAGTCTTAGCGTTCACCACAATCGTATAACAGAAATGAGTATTATTTAATTAAGTCATCCCAGTCTTTTAAGTTTTTATGTTGGCTTACCTTATTAAAAGAATAGTCGTCCGCAACATTATTTTTCTCGTCCTCATCGATCAATTCAACCAGCTTCAAAACAAAATGTCTAAGAGGAAAATTATTATGTAACCAAGAAGGAAAAAAAACAGGTTTTCTTAATTAAGTATTTTCTGATTGTATGTACCTACGTCGGTGTGCATAATTTAACGCACTTGAAGATAAGTACAAATCTTTCAAAAAAGCGCCTTAAAGACGCCATGGCGCCCATGGCGGCTACCTAACAGTGAACAACCTTTCCCTCCTTTTCCTTATTCAACAAAACTAAACCCCGTTCGTAGAACACGTAGGTAGTTACCTGAATTTTCAGTACTTAAAAAACATACTTACAATTCAATTTTTCCATTAAGGGGTTGTTTACACCCCTTAAAAATAATAGGCGGAGTTCAGATCATTTTCACTTTTGAAGTTAAGGGTAAGATGAGCCTAATTCCAAAATTTCATGCAAATCGGTTCACAGTTAAAAAATTCGGAGGTAAGACCGTATTTTTCGCTTCAATGACTGCTCTAAAACGTTGACAGCATTGAGAATGAAAGAGTCATAGGTACCTACATTAGGAACATTATTCATAAAAAGTCAAATTGAGCTTTTTTGGCTGAGCGGGTTAATTACGTATTTATTTACATCATTGTCTGTTTCATTGTAGTAACATATACTAAAATCAGTTCGTAGGATGGGCATTATAATTTGTTACAAAAAAGGCAAGCGGTTCTCCTTGAAAAGGCGCCATTGTGTCGCGCCGGGCTCGGAAATAGATGACGCCACAGGGCATCGAGGCATCACATGGGCAAAGAGTAGTTAAACACGGTACGTAGTTTTACACATGGAGTCCGCATATATTTTACGCATGGGCTGCGGCAGAGTGATCCTTATATACAATGACAGTTTTTAAATAAAGCGTCAATTAAACGTAACGATCTCTTATGAGATTTAGAACTAGTCAATTTATACAAACAATGGTTTACTTTCTAACGTGTCACGTTCAACGTGTCAAAGCTTGCATCTTACGGCGAAGCGCATTTCGCCGAGAGCGTAAGTGATTTGTGAAAATGAGCATTTTGGAGCGATGGATTTCGAGGAGCGATTCTCCAGGATGGTAATCAAGCCAATTAGCATGCTATACCATTATCTTTTACAATGAGAGATTGCCTAATTTTATATGGAAGTTGGACCAAGGTTGCTGCCTAGAATGCCCACACAGTGCATTTTGTTCCTCAGACTATCACTAATCTGGATTTCAAAGCGCATAAAAATCTATCCCAGGATTCCAAAGAAAAACAGCCTCTGGTTTCAAATATTTTTATTGGAAAAAAGATTGTGCGTTGCATTATATTTTTCTTCCAGTGACATTTTTTTAGTTAATGTTAATGCTACAGTACCACTGGACCACCTACCAATCCTAGGCAGCACTTGGTCCAAACCTTGGCAATGTCCTATGTGATTTTTTAAGATTTTCACAGGACGTGGAATTCCCTAACAAATAAATTTCTATGTTCGTTAATTTCAATGTCTGATTCACTCGCCGCTTTTGATCATACACATTTTAAGAACTGGTGGATTCAAGGCCACCACGTTTTTAAATTGGCAGTCGGAAGTGGTTTGTGTTCACGTTCATTTATAAACAATGAAATATTTTTTAATTCTAGATCTATCTATTCGTTTAGCTAATCTATGCGGATTACCTATCCGTATAGATCCGGCAAAATGTTTATGTACCTATATTTGTTGTCGTCATCGTAGCATCGTGTAGTGTGTGTACACGTCACCCGTATGTGTGCGTATGCATTGTAGTATATAAGATGGTGTAATGATATATTTGACACAATAAAGTCGCATCTGTTGACATCTTTGTTTTTCATTCCTCTACTCTCGGTCCCCACATTGCATGGCGACCTTGCCAGTGCTGCCTTGGGGCAGCGCTGTGCGTGCAAATAAAAAGTGTAGCTAATGAGTTTTGAAAATAAAAAAGGTGATATTGAACACAAAAAAAAACAGTGAGTGAATAAATGGATTGACAATAATGGACAAAAAGTGGAGTGTCCGCCGTTGCGAACAGATTAAATTATGAAGCTGCTGGCAGCCGGGCGTTGATGGTGCCCGATGGAAGTGCAGAATATGCTGGGTGCCGGGAGATGCAGGTGTCTGAGGTCGATGTTGTTTTGTTGCTGGGCGCCGGGAGATGTTGGTGTCTGAAGAGGATTCTCGGTGCCGGGAGAAACAGGAAAGGAAATTTAGGACACTGAATGAAGTCGTAATGAAAGGTCATTTTTATATTAACTACTAAGAACATTAAATATTTAATAAAACAGGTGGCCACCGTTTAGTTAATAAGAATATAATGTATAAAATAGTGCTCTTTTTATATTATCAAGCGGACAGGTCTAGGTTTAATCTATAAAAGTGGCAATTTTCTTTTCTAACGATTATTTTTCAGTTGTAAACTAAAAAAAAAAGTATTTTGTATTAAATTTCTAAGGCATTTGTCTATAAATATATTTTAAAAACCTAATTTTAAACAAATTCGTGCCAAGCATTTCAAATGTTTAATTATATTTTTTTTTCATTATAAGAATTCACCAAAATATTGAGTAGGTACCTAACTAAAATTGTAACAGCATTCAATACCTACATAATGCAAGCGTCTTAATTGCACAATGAGTAACATTATCTACGATGTCCCGCGAAGTCACGAGGCAACGATCAGCATTTTTTTTTGACATGAATTATTTTGTGTATTGAATTTTTATAAAAAGTAAAAGTTTATCTTCAAACATTAACTGAGTTCTCAATATCTGGTAATTTTATGTTTACTGAGCATCTTTGTTTTTCATTGCAATAACGACAGTTGACAATTAATTTTATAAACTTTTTCTGTTAATTTGAGATTTATCTAAAAAACGTTTTACACAGCGTACTTCAAATGTATAATAATTTGATTTTATTGAAAATTATGTAACAACTTAAGAAGTAAGTCATTTATGTTTTTAAGTATTAGTTTAATTCCAGACAGAAGTGTGAAGTGTTTTCTTCCAGGCAATCTACGAAGCACCGATGGCTATTTAAGAACATCAAATAATTAAACTGAGTTACTAGGACTGTTACTTCATGGTTTGTAGCATTACATAACGCAAATCAGCTAATAAGAAATGCATTTTTTTTTGGTTTGTTAGTTTTCCAACATGTCTTGTTAATTAACTGGTAATTAAAAGTGGAATTATCCACTTGGATTTAAGAAAAATCTGTGAAAAGGATCGAAGATAATTAATAATTAATATGCGCTTTCAAAAAAAAATAATTGGGTGTGGTAAATGGAGATAAAAAATTCAATTTCATCAGTGTAAAAGCAACTTCGTTTTTTTTTACGTATGTACCTACTACATTTTATTAGCCTACTTGGTATTTTTTTTCGCTTGTTTTCGAATAAGTTTTGTTTTGATTATTTTTTTTCATGTTATTTGCACGTACAGAAAGAAAGTTCGTTTTATGTTTCGTTCGTTCTTTTGATTTTTAATTACGTAATAATTTCTTTATGTTTAGTTACAAATACGACGAAGATTACATATTTAAACACCTAGCAATAAATTACAATTAATAGTTTAGATAACGGAGAGTTTTAAAATATTATTTTTTACTGTTGAAAAGGAAAGTTCTATTCAACAAATCACTTCAAATCCATTACAATCAGTTGTACTCTTTCTTTATAGAATATTAAATCAAAATTTTGATTGACAAACTGTTTCTAAAATTAGCTAAATAATAAAATACATACGAAAGGTTAATTATGGAACGCGATTTGAGTTTCCTAATTTCGGTATTTTCATTAAAAAAAACGACTAATGAAGTATTGAATTAATAGACAATTTCATATGCATATCGGTCAATAGTTGATCAGAAATTCTTATTCCTTCCTAAGTAACTCCGAAGTAAAATTAATTGTCATGTATTTCAGTATGAAAATCTAAAAACATATATTTTTTTAAATAATTGTTACCTTTGACGCACCGTAATACTAACATTACAGTACAACACGTGGTACCGCATCAGCATTATTATTTGTTACCGACAAGTCTCAGAAGGAAATACAAAGCTGCCTTTTATGGGAATGCAACAAATCAGGTATCAGGTATCGTAATATCAGAAGTTGGTTTTGGTCATCAACATGTTTATAATTCGTTAATGTTTTCGAATGTAATATCATATCTTTCCTAATTTGACTGAACTTAATACGTTTGAGTTGCTATACCGAAATAGATAAATTTAGTGTATACCTAAGACTTTTTCCTGTCTATAAAACATGATATTTGGAAATGATACTTTTGTATTTGGGTCAATTCATGGTCTGTAATGGTAAAGTTTGTTTTGTTGTTTAAGTTATGAGCGCGAATGTATTAAATAGCTTTTGTACCTATAGATAGAGTGCATTAGTTACATTCGGAGGTAAATATATTGAGGAACAGAGTTTAATGAATGAATTATGAACGAAAGTATGACGAGGTACGGTATGGCGAGTATATTTAGAAAAGCTGGGACTAAATGTTTTGTCACGCAATTGGACTGATCACCCAAAAGCAAACAATATCATTTGTGCTGAAGGAGTCATTTGCGAGGTGTCTTTGTAAAATTTGATGAGAGCTTTGACAGTTGAAGAGATGTGTAAATGAGAATATAGTAAATGGAGATGTATTATGGGCAAATATGACGGTGTAATACGGTGTCAAATCCTTCAGTTTGATCATGGTGTAAACGAGGTTTCTCTGTGAAAACCGTTGGAGATCAGATGGATCTTAAATGAAGACCCAATCTATTAGGGTATAATGGTACAAGGTACAGTTAAGGGTATCAGATCCTTCATTTGATCATGGTGTAGACGAGCTTCTCTCTGTGTAAATGGTTGGAGATCAAGTGATCTTAAAACGTGACCCTGATAAGTAAGACTATGCGCATAGCAAGAAATGCAGTTTAGTAATCAACTTCATACTTCTAATTACATTTTAATAGAATCGAAAATATACGTTTGCAGGTTGATCAACTGAACGGTTGAAATTAGAATGGCCTAAAACTAATCAAGAATCGGTAACTTGGCAAATCGTTTGTAAATAAATAATTTGAAATTAAGAGATCAGAGTCCTATATTACTTATTTTCCGTAACAAAAGCAACGGCAGATTTTCGTAAGAGGTAGTCTAAGTTATTCAGGCTCCTTTATTTATTTAAATCAATAACACATTGTCTCGTGAAAACTATAACACGAATAATACACCAATGGGAATACCATCCAGACTATCCATTGTTTTTTATAAATTACGTTTGAATGTTTGTTTTGTTTCAGATCAAAACCAAAATGACGGCCTTGACATTCGATACCTGCTGCGGATGCATCGAGCTGAGGACCGGCTGCCTCATCATAGGCTATCTGAACCTGGTGAGTCTCTCTGCAGAATATTTAGTCTTTAAGTAGGAATAGTTGGCTGCAGGATCTTGAACACCAGCGCGTCGTTGCCAGCCTGTTGGTTTTCTATAAGTAGAATCCATTTTAGTGAGTGTGCAAGCGTACTGCAAGAGTTGGTTTTTCCCGTTTCTTTATTTTCGGGAAGTCCTATATTAATGCTACCCTACACTCCTAAAAGAACCAGCATGCCGAATATCAACTTTCGACGAACATTTGTTGTCAGCCAGAGTGACTGATTCAGTGAGAAACGGAAGAGTTTAAAAAATATGCGCCAGCTACCTTCACCAAGCGTTTCTCCTATAATGCGAACAGCCAAGGTGTGGAACTCGCTGCCAGCGCATGTTTATGCCGAACATTACAATCTGGGTATCTTCAAGACAAGAGTGAAAAGGAATTAACTGGGCAGACATGTACCATCATAGACCATTTATGGTGCGATTGTGATCATATGCCTGCCTAATCTATACTAATATTTTAAAGAGGAAAGATTTGTTTGTTTGTACTGAATAGGCACCGAAACTACTGGACCGATTTTAAAAATTCTTTTACCAATTTATAGATACATTATCGCAGGGAGGGACAAAGGCATTTTTTTTAAATTAGGCAATTTTTGACGGGAAAGACCGTCTACGCGGGTGAAGCCGCTGACGGACACAGCTATCTATAAAAAAAATACAACACACCACTGGTCATGGTGTCGAAGTAAGGATAAATATGCCAGCACACCTGGAACCGAGTCAATTTTTCCGCATTCAATTCCCGGGTCTCGGGAATCGACACCACGCAAGCCAAGGCGAGAAACCGTGTTACAGCTCACTACGCCAATCGGGTTGTTGAAATGTTTTCCATAATACTAGCTTTCCGCCCTCGGCTTCGCCTGCGTGAACTTCATTTTTATGACATACAGTATAGAGCTATCAATATATATTTTTTCCGGGTGACATTTAGGATTAGACTTAAGATATGCTGCTTATCAAATGTTACTATTCATTAAATGAGTTCAGAGACGACAAGGAGCTTTAAGTCTCGCTATCTGACTCTGTTTGTTTATATACTAAAGCTATAAATGTACTTTAATATAATTCATAATGTATTAAACACATATGTAAACATTAATTTCATTAAACTAACATGAAATGTAATTGGCATTTATAATATATTAGGTTATGTACTGTACTAATAATTATAATGACCATATTTAATGTGATTGTACATATTAGCAAATGAATAGATAAATAATTTTTTTTGAAAAAGAACCAAAATTAAGAATAAGCAAAATTTGAGACTCCTTACTTGTAGTAACAAATTTTTATACAAACACACTATCAGCCCCAAAAACAAACCCTTAGGGGTCGAATTTCGCAAAATCCCGTCTTGGTGACGTCTCACCTACGTCCTAAAAACAACCCCCATGCAAAATGTGAAACTCCTAGCACTTGTAGTTGCTGACATTTCGTGATAAGTGACCTTCTGCTTTTATACATATAATAGATGAGTGTTTCTTCACGGCTTAATCTATGTTTTCAGGTGTATAGTATATTCGCGGTGGTTTTGACGCTCGTGCTGGCCTTGGGAGCAGGCGTGGTGCTGAGCCAGGCCGACTTCTCCGAGCTGCACGATAAGCACCCGGAGTTCAACAAGGACGCGGCCACTGCTGCCATATCCGTCGTGGCCATCATCATCGTGCTCATCGTGCTGCTGTTCTTGATCTTCAACATTGTGTTCGTAGTTGGAGTTCACCAGGTCGGTTGGGGTTGCAGTTACACCAAATAAAAAAATATGTTTACGTCTTACGAAGCGTCGAAAGGGCATGGCCAACATCTCTATGGGTCTCATCTGGGTGGGTGGTATCTCTAGTACCAAAATCAATTGCAAAATGGCCTGCGTGAGATGGCAGCACTGTAGCGTGAGGGCCAATCAACTGTCAGATACATACTTTATTGGTATTTTTCAATTTTTTTTTTGATTCATTTAGTTCCAAACATTACTACAGGAATATTGTTTTGTTGAAGGCCACAGTGGTGTGCACTGCCTATGTGTGCAAATAAAACAGGAGGGCATACGTTTCCTACGGGAGATAAATACCGGTTAAAACAGTGGCTTGTAGCTATTCGCAGTGATAAATTTACTCCAACAAAAAAATTGCCTCGTTGATTAATATATGTATATTAATAAAGCATGGTTTACTATGCAATATAGTTTTTTATGTTTTGTGAGTTGTAGTTGATTTTTAAAATACATTAATCAACTACAACTCGATGAAACACAAATAACTGCAATTTAGAAGTTAAAAAACCAAATCAAATTGTGTAAACAAATACTAGTACCTTAAGTTACCTTTCTATGAGTTTTTCCTCAGTATATACCAGTGGCTTTTGCACCTCTGTTTTTGAGCTCAATCTTCAGTTCGGCGACTTCATTTCATTTATCCATTATAAAGTCAATAACACCTCAAATACAATGGAATTTCAGAAAAACCATTCTATTTTCACTACGAATGTATGGAATCTGACAGCTGTTTGTACCTCACGCAACAGCAGCGCCGACTGGTGGCAGAGAAAGTATCGAATACCCTCAATATTAGTCATGGATTTGTATTCCTTATTATTGAAAAATATGATTACAACCAGAAAAAATCTCCAATAACTTACAACTATAAATAAAACAGAAAAAGTTTTCAGTTATGTAAACAATTTAATTTGAGTGTTGGCAATACGAAGAACATAAAATTTGCTATAAAATAATAGTAGGCTTTGATATAGGTGTGTAAAGAATCTAGTTTAATATTGCAGTATTACAATGATTTTTTTGATGTATTTTAAATAAACCATATATTTAAAAAAATGAATCGCCTTGTGTTGCTAAGCGCAAAACTCGAGAACGGCGGGAGTTTTTCATAACACAAAGAGGTTTGGTTACGTCTACCACGAGTTGCCACTTTAAATTTACATTATCGTTCGCGTTAAAAATTGTTTATCGTGGTAGATGTGGTAGTGGTACAGGAACAGGAGAGAAAAAACGTAATTACGAGGAAAATATTATGTCTGACATGACGTTAACAGAGACAGCCCAAACGTTCCATTTCTGTTTCTGAATAATTATAATACTTAAAAATTAAAATAATATAATGTCATAGTTACAAACGATATTTTTCATAAATAACCGTATCCATCCTTATCTTCATTTTCATTGTAAGAACAAGTAATTGCATCATTATTTAACGTTTTTTCTTACAAACAAATGCTGCATCTGTGTGGTGAGGAACGCAGCCTACTCGAACGAGTCAAAACGGAAGCTTATAAACTTTTTTTTAATCTCTGCAGTTTTACAGGATTCTATATGTACTCCATTCAATATAGCATTAGACAGAAGTAAAAAAGGGTTATTTTTAGGGTACACTTTGTGTACCCTGAACACTGTACAATGAACATTATTACGTTTGAGATTTATGCCGAATTGATTAAAATCTACTTTATATAAATAATAAATAAATAAAAAAATATATAAATATATAGCAGCTGTCAGTGCTGTCACACTCAATTGTTCTCATTTATAGTATAAATAATAATAAATAAATAATAAATATCCCTGGACATTATTCCACACAGCGCCATCTAGCCCCAAAGTAAGCTAATTAAAGCTTGTGTTATGGGATACTAGACAACGGATAAACATACTTAAATACATTTTCTTTTGTAAATACATACTTATTATACATAGGAGACACCCAGACCGGTACAAACAGACATGTTCATGCACACAAATGTTTGTACTGTGCGGGGATCGAACCCGCGACCTCTGGTGTTGTAGCCAACTTCTTAACCATTACATCAAGTCGGTCGTCAGTAAAGTAACTTCAGAATTTATGAGGCTTTTGCTTATATAAATGAGGGTTTCCTGAAATGGCCTGCTTGAGATGGCAGCACCGTAGCGTTAGGTACAATCAACTTTCAAATAGGTACATTACACTTTTCGTATTCTTCGATCACTTTTTTGGTTTATTTATTCTTATAAACATTACTATAGGAAATGGTTCTCATAAAGGCCATATTGTTGTGCAGTGCTTATGTGTGCAAATGAATCAGGAGGGCATAAGGTTCCTACGGGAGATAAATACCGATTAAACAGTGGCTTGTAGCCATTCGCAGAGATAAATTTATTCCAATAAAAAATAGCCTTTTGATTAATATATATTATCTTATAAAGCATGGTTTATTAATTTCATTATGCTTAATTAATATACGTTTTTTTGTGTTTTGTGAGTTGTAGTTAGTTGATTATTGAACAACAATAAAGCATGGTTTATTTTGCTTTATCGATATACATTAATCAACTACAACTCAATAAAACGTAAAAAGCTGCAATTTAGAAGTTAAAGAACCAAATCAAATTGTGTAAACAAATACTAGTACATACCTTAAGTTACCTTTAAATGAGCTTTTCCTTACTACCAGTGGCTTTTGCGCCTCTGTTTTTGAGCTCAATATTCACATCGGCGACTTGTTTCTGGTCGTTATCCATAATAAAATCAATAACACCTTCAAATTAATAGAATTTCAAAAAACAATTATATTACCGGTACGAATCTATGGGATCTGACAGCTCTCTGGACCTAACGCAACGGCAGCGCCGACTGGTGGCAGAAAAAGTATGGAAAAACCTCATTATTTTGTCTTTCATCAAACTATTTTGGAGACGTAAAACCTAAAAGAAGCAGGGGTTTTTATCAGAACACATTTTTACTGTCACTATAACTCTACCAAATTTAAAATGTTACTTAGTCCCTTTATACCTTGTGGCGGAAGGGGTTTTCAATTTTGCCAGTTTATACTTAGGTATATATGTTATCGTCATGGTAACGTCAAATATAAATTGTCATACATTTTAGCACCCCTGATTTTTATTTCTAATGTTATAATGAATGAAGTATAGAATACATGATTTCAATGTTATTTTTTATAATTTTTTGCTTCTGTGGCATTCGTGGCCATTCCTAGAAGGGACTCGACTATATCCAAATTGAGCTTCTTTAAATAAATAAATAAATATAAATATCCCTGGACATTATTCCACACAGCGCCATCTAGCCCCAAAGTAAGCTAATTAAAGCTTGTGTTATGGGATACTAGACAACGGATAAACATACTTAAATACATTTTCTTTTGTAAATACATACTTATTATACATAGGAGACACCCAGACCAGTACAAACAGACATGTTCATGCACACAAATGTTTGTACTGTGCGGGGATCGAACCCGCGACCTCTGGTGTAGTAGCCAACTTCTTAACCATTACACCAAGTCGGTCGTCAAATAGTACGTCATTTTTAAAAGCAGCTTTAGTTAGTGTGAATTTAACAAAGGATTTAATTATTATTCACATCTTTAAGTTCGTTGAAGTCTTTTCTATTATTATTTATTCTAAACGTTTTATCCTAATTTTTTTTTATGAATATTGGCTCAATTTACTTAAATTAATACTTAAAATAACAATCCCAAATACGAACTTAAATCGAATAACACAGACATAATTTATGTTGATTTAATTATATAATCGTGAATTTATCGCGTTGGAGCTAAGATCTTTTAACGGTCTTCCCGTTGTCTTTCGGCTGTTGATAATTTTGATTATATTCGTCGTATTTTTTCAGAACAAGCGAGGACACGTGAAGGCCTACCTCATCTTCAGTGTCATCTTCCTGGTCCTCTACACGATAATGTTCTTAGCTGGGTTCGCGCAGCCATCCATCAATTGGGGATCCGTGCTGTCAACTATTTTCTTCATTTGTAAGTATTTAAGCAATAAGTTTTGTTTGACTTCTGACTGGCCCGATAGCGAAGTAGGTTAGGGTCCTGCGAGCGTCGATGTTTGCAAGTTCAACAGAAACCCAGAATAGTATATGATTATGAAGAATATTAGTACCTAGTAATAAAACGACCATTATGTGGCCATCTTAGCACGGAGACAGGGCCACAAACCAAAGAAAAAGCAACATCCACACACAATCTAGCAATTGTTGGCCTGCATTGCAAGGTTCAGTACCTCGCTTATTTATCGTACCATACAGACGTGGAATGCTTTACCAGCGCTTGTTTTTCCTTCACTTATACTTGTCCCGAGGTCTCCAAGCAGGACTTGAAAAGGCCTTCTTGCTGGCCTTCAAGATACTTAAGCCTATCTTTACTGTGCTTGTCAACCTCATATCTCCTCACGGCCTTATCTTGACAGACAAAATAAAAAAAAATGTCTCAGTCATACCTGTACTTTTCCAACTAAGTACACTTTTTTGTTTCAGTGCTATCGGTCTACTTCCTGCTTGTCATCAGAAGCTTTTACTACAAGATGAACGACACGAACCGCCAGCCCGCCATATACAATACCGGAGCCTAAGCTGTTGTTTACAATTTTTAAAAAAATTATAAGTCTTTGCTTAATTCTGTTCTGTTCTTAGCATTTTGCTTAATCTTGAAAGTGAGTAAATGTTTCTAGTTTATAAATAGGTTAAGTCAGCGTCCGCAAGGCGCGCATTACAAGCGAATGTGTAGTAATGATAACCTGGAATGAAATTGCATTGTCGTTTATTTTTTCTAAATATCGTTCCCAAAAAAGTGTTCTGACATGTACAATTATTTCAACACTACATTCCTTTCAACTCACAAGTTGCAAGTCAATTATTTTGAGGGCTTCTTTGGGCTTTGAATGACGTTTCATTATTTTATTCAGGTGAAAATTATGTTCAACTATTATTTAGATTACGCATAGGTATGTTTGCACGGATTTCTATGGTTATCCATAAAATATATTGCTCTCTATTATTTCTGATGTTTAAAAAGTTGAATCCAAATGTGAAGTAACATTCATTTCGAACGAATATGTCCATTGTTATTAGATAATTTTCTGATAGAGCATCTTATTAATTAGATAACATTTCTGAAATATGTGGTTTCGATTAATATTCACCGATAATATTATGTACCTGCTCTATTTTGTTCATAAGTGTGGTAATAAAATCGTAAACTGAATTTAACTTGAAATCAAAGTGCCATTATAATTTAAGTACAAAATTCGATGTTATATTCTTAGATTATCTTTGTATTCTATAAGGTACCTCACATATAATATAGACTATCTACTGATTACCAAATTTTACAAAGCATTTGATTCTATTGATGTATTCTACCTAAGCAAATTAAATATTTTTGGATGATTTATACTTGCGTAGGTACCTACCAATAATATTTAAGAATCTTTTATACTATTCTATAATAGTAAGATAAACCGTCTATTTTGATAAAACATCACTGTGATGATGATTAAGCTAAAGTTATTGACAGTTCTACTCGTACCTAGTAAATGTTTAGAAATATTCAAATGTTGAATTATAATTGCTTCTTATTTCGTTAATAAATAAATATCAAATGAAAAGTATCTAAGTGTTTATTTTCTTGTGGCAGATCCAACATCGTGTTTTTAGTGAATTTATAAGATAACATCAGTCCTAAAATGTTAATTGAAGAGTACAGAACAGTGGAGGATTTTGGGGAACGTCAGCAAATGTAGTCTCTATTTCTTCGATGAAACATAATTGCTGAACAACTTTACCTAAACTGTACTACAAAGTACCTTCAGAGATAAACTGTACCTAAACCTTTTGAATGTTGAATAGAAAGTCTAATAAAACTGCCTCCTGATGTCACGATGGCCAATGTATTGTCATATCATATCAATGTATTGTAATAGCTATGACTACCATTCCGGAACCTATCTAAATTATCTGTACCTGAGAAGTACCTAGTCAAATGCAACACATAATTAGAAATTTCAAGATAATGCACAAACAATTATTATGAATCAATAAACATTGAAATTTAGCGCCTACTAAAAGTGTTTGTAAGTTTCTGTTAATATTTAGGTACATTAACATTTCTGTAGGCGTTAGAGTTGGATATTCATGAATTTGATTTCTTTTGTGAATTCTGTTAATATATACATTATATTTTTAGCCTATATACTGTCCCACTGCTGGGCAAAGGCCTCCATTATTTAAATCAAGTCGTCGCTACAGTGATGGGTATAGGCTTAATCACCACCCTTGCCAAATGTGGGTTGGTAATCACAAACCCAGGCTATGTTCCTTAAATCCGAAAACACAATTTGCCCGACCCGGGATTTGAACCCGGAACCTCCGGGTTTTGGCCCGAGCTCTGAAACCACTCGACCACGGAGGCGGTAATTTCCATTTTGGATGGAATTTAACTAGGTACCTACAGTTAACTTGCATATGTTTCGGAATTATGGTTATAAATATCAACATGATAAGACAATACATCAGCAATCCTGACATCAGAATGACAGCTACCTACATGAGATTTTATTTTTAATATTCAAAGGGTTTAGGTAGTAATTTCTATGTAGTACTATTATTAGCAGTTTAGGTGCTAATGTTCACAATGTATTTCGTCAAAGATAGAGGGACTACAGTGCCATCCTGACGTTCACGGTTTTTGGAATGTACAGTGAAATATTCCAACTTTGCCCACTTTTTACGAATAAGTAAAATTTTAGGAAGGTTTTTTATGGCGACATAAGTATTTTTCTTCATCAGCCACAACTGTAAGATCATCTGCATGTGTTGGTGTAGCTAAATTTACTATTATTCAACATTTAATTCAATGTTTGCCCAATTTTGTCAGTGGGCAAAGTTATCTAGACTTTTAGCCAACTTAGCCACATTGTTTTTTGACGCAAATAGGGCCTATTTGCAGTTGACATAAAAACCAGCACAGATATTTTGGTTAAGATGGCGTTTAGGTACTTTAGGAATGTAAACGATACTATGAAAAGTTTCTTACTGAAATGACTGGGTAATGTGACCCTGAACTTTTTTCTCTTTTTTCATACAATCCTTATTTCGCCTTTTAAAAGTGGTAGGGTTGGCACAAAGTTATAATTGTTCTAATTTTTTTCCTTCCTACAAGGAGTTTGTGTTCAGGTTGATAAAAAGAAGAACGAAACAATGGTTTCACGCCCATATTATTTATAAAATCTGAAATCAAAATTAACACTTTTTTAAAAAGTAGATAGGTACTTACTACCTTTAAATAGAGATCAACTCAAGTAACTCGTATGTGAGAGTTGTACGAGACAGATTAAATAAAGACGTAACAGACATTTCGTTCATTATTGAAAAAATGTAAGTAGGTACATATATATTTTTAATATAAGGTTTTAAATTTGTTAAAATTATTTGGCTGCTGCATCCGCGACAGGTGACCGCTGAAGCGGTGGCTCATGGTGTTATCTACAGGCTACTGGGTAGGTAGGTAGGTAGGACTGTATGATCAAGCCATTAGGCTAACATTGCACCTGGACCCCGGTAAATGAATTCTTATAATATAATACTTTTATACGTATTCACCCATCTCAACTCCTTTTAATCTAACTGGACCCCTTTTGTATATTTTTACTTTTGTCGAACTAGGTGCAATTTTTCACTTGATGTATTATATTTTAGGCGGGATCTGTCAAATCACGCTTATCTGGCGATTATAGTAGCGAGTAGCAACCCTAGGCGTTCAGGCAAGTTGATAGAAAAAGGCGAGAGCGGTCCTTCTGTAAACTCTTTATTTTGTGCTTCCACGTACAGACACAAATTAGGCATGCGCCGCGCTCTGACAGATAGCCCGCTTAGAACAACACGCCATTTTTGACACACGCACACAGAGACGTGAGTTTACAGGCGAAGTCAGTGAGTTTCAGTGTCGCGGTCAGTGTCGCACTGTCAAAAATATTGAAATATTATTTGGACGTCGTCAGATACTTACATAATAGCTCAATGGTCAAAAATGGTTCGGCGCAGATATTTCTGTTACAGTGTATTTGGCTGTATCAACACCACACGAAATTGTGATTATTCGTTTTTTAAGTTACCAAATGATGTTGAAATATAAGTAAAACTCAGATAACGTTAAGTAACGATAAGTTAGTAGTACTATGTACGAGTATTATAAGTATATAGGTAGGTAAACCATTATATTTCGTAACACATTCAAATCCAGTACAAATAGGCTTTTACTTTTTCCGTAACTTATCTTATCATGCATTGGGAAAACAGCAGTATTTTTGGTAATTATATTATTTTTTTGGCACGCGCGGCGCCGCCGACAGGTGACCGCCGAAGCGGTGGCTCATGGTGTTATCTACAGCCTACTAGGTAGGTAGGTATTTTTCACTTGATGTATTTAATTTTTTGCGGTTTCTGTCAAATCGTGCTTATCTGGCGAATATAGTAGCGAGTAGCAACCCTAGGCGATCATGCAAGTTGATAGAAAAGGCCAGAGCGGTCTTTCTGTAAACCCTTTATTTTGTGGTACAGAGGACGACAGGTCAAAACTATTAATGACAGATTATAAAAACATTATTAAGTTCCTTTTTTAAATTCAAATTTGTATATATTAAAGGTTTTGTTTTGAGAAGAAATTCGCATTCATTGAATTTCTTCCAAAGAGGTAAATCTTCACGAACTTCTAACTTGATTAAAACTCCATTAATTTCTATAAATCTTTGTCAAACGCATCTCCGGTGTTTATTTAATCATGCCACGTAGACACTTGACTAGGAACAAAATATTAAGAGCAGTGGGCATGATTCAAGCTGGCGCTACCCAAATTGCGGTTACTGAAACCATGAGGACCAGTCAGAGCGTTATATCCAGGCTTTGGTCACGTTATCGTGTCACAGAGGAAGTGGTGGAAGGGCACCGAGGACCTCAACGCATTACAACACATGTACAGGACCGATTCATGGTAAATGCTGCACGAAGTCAACCAAATGTAACGGCGATGCGATTGGTTCAATGGCTACACAGAGAGTATGATTTGCTGGTAAGCGGACAAACTTTGAGAAGACGACTGCATGAAGTCAACCTACGTGCTCGTAGGCCACTTCGGGTACCAGCGCTAAGGAGAGGCAATCGAGGAAGAAGATTACAATAGGCACACGAAAACTGGAACCATTCTCAATGGTCACTTGTGCTTTTCACTGATGAATCCGGGTTTGGATTTCATCCTGATTCGCGAAGAGTACGCGTTTGGAGAGAACTTAGACGTTGGAATCGACTGCAGCACCTACAACAAGTTCATGCATACCAAGGTGACGATTATGGTTTAGACAGAAATTCGTCTCGGCGGTAGAACGGACCTCGTTTGGATACAAGGCAATATGACTGCTCTAAAATACCGAGATGAGGTGTAAGAGCCTGTAATCTTGCCCCACAGACAGCAAATGGGACAACATTTGTGCCCGTCCGCATACGGCACGTATCGTTACAAGTTGGTTACAACAGCATGATATCCAAGCTTTAGACTGGCCTGCACAAATCTCTGACTTAAACCCTATTGAGCATGCCTGGGATATGCTTCAGAGAAGAGCTGTTAGGAATTTCCCTGAATATATTGTGCATGAAAACCAGCTTTTCTTGCATCTTAGCAGGACTTGGGACAGTATTCCACAACAGGATTTTGACACCCTTGTTTTAAGTATGCAGAACCACTGCAGATGTGTCAGGAGAGTCTTAGGTGGATCCACAGATTATTAATTTTAAGTTTTCAACAATTTTTATTAAAAAATACATAGTTGTTTTGTTTAGGTTTTGATGTTTTAAAAATAAAGTTAAAATTGAAATTTTGTAAGTTTTTTTTAAATTTAACTTTATCTAAAAGTTTATCCATCAGATTAGATACGCTATTAAACAAGGTTTATTCTAATAATAATAATAATAATAAGGCTGAGAAAATGTGCCTTTAAGAAAATAATAATATTCATTTATTTCAGACCTCTGTCCTTAGGTTATTAGTAATGTGTAGGTGTCTTAACAAAAAGTTAATAGAATTTTAGTTATTTATGTTTAATTGAAATATCCCTGACCATGTTGGTGTGTATTTGAATTAATTTAATTATTTGTATATTTGGTATCGAAACTTTTTTAAGATCAAAGCAACTCAACCAATAAAATAAAATAAAAACTATAACTCACTAAACCCTTTCCAAGCGTTTATTTAACTTTTGACAGATCACGCACATAAAGTTTTGTAATAATTTTTGATACAATGTACTACACTATTCCCATACTGTACTTCATGGACGGGCTCCGCCCACTTAGAGATGTGTCATTCATAATTAATGACCACAGACTTTAGAACGGTTTTGAAATTAATCGATTATCGATTATATTAATAAAACATACAATAAAATTATTGTAATTATATTTTATATCAAATCACGTAAACACCTTTATTATTTTGCATTAAAATGCCCTAAATGTCTCTGTTGTTGTCAATGCATAAATAATTAGCGTAATGAAAACAGTTTTATCGTACTCGTACCTAGTAAAGGGATCGAATTTATTCGCTGCAAATTAATGAATCTAAAATAATCGTTTAGACTTACTGTAGTTGGTTCAAATAAAAAGCTTGTGAATGAACTGCGGTACCTACTTGTAATGAACAGGTGCAAAATGTTGAAATTCATAGTACTTTAGGGATTAAAAAATAAAACAACCAAAAGAGGTACTGTAATACTATATTTTATTTTAAAGAATCGTCTTCTTCGTTTGACCAGGAATCATCATCACTTGAGTTCTCAGTAATATTGATTATCAATTCTTGGACAGATAAATTGTCGGATGCAACATCCCGATCCCAATCCGACATTATCACCTTTTTGTTTTTTCTACAACACTCGCCCAGTTTTCAGGAGTTACTTTTTCACACGCATTATTCAGTAAATCCAGCATTTTTCTTGCGCTGAAAGGAGGAGTTGTATTGTTCCTCGCAGCATTCAATTGCATTATATTGGCAGTGTTAAGGGGGAATTCTGAGGACGGTATGCCCATGCTCTGCTGCCATTTCATCTATTAGATTTCGTTTTGGCAGCTTCTTTGTTTTTAATATCTCGTGCCGTGCTGGTGGCGGCACTTTAAAAGAATACTTTCCACAGCCCCATATCTTCCCATGGGTGTCGTAAGAGGCGACTAAGGGTTTCTTCCAGCAGACCATCTGCTCTTCAGGTGGGAGACTTATGTCGGCCGGTTGTTGTTACCACCATGCAGTTGTGTAAAACCCGCCAAGTGATTCTGACCTATCTCGGTCAGGTCGCGTTCCGGGATCAGCACTGCACTAACCGGTGCCAGGGGGACTGTGATCGTGGCAATTGTTGGACCAGTGGGAGCCCTAGCAGCGGTATTGTGTGTGTAGTGTGTATTGGCCCGCCGGCCAGGGAGACCCGTAGAAACGGTGGTGCCGCTGGCCGCCCGCGGCATAGTACAGGGGCCCAAAAGGGGTTAACCACCTCTGGAGGCTGCCCCACCAGGTCGCGCATAATCTCGGGGTGGCTCGTCGTGCCGGGTGGTGCCCGGTTCCGGTGGGGCCCGGTGACCACACCCGAGGGGGTACGGGGGCCCTTCCGTGCGGCGGACCGGCCATGCGTTTGCTCTCACGCAAGACCTGACGCAACTGGTACACCAGCCCACCCGGGTACCAGATATTGTCGGTCATACTCCCTCTTTATTGAACCTTCTGCTGACGAGTCACCCAGCCGGGTATAAAGTGTCGGTTGGTGCTCCATTGGGCTCCTCCGATCACTGTCTGGTTGGCGCTACAGTGCCTTGTGCAGCTCCCCCACAACCTGTGAAGGTGACGCGGCGGTTATGTCAATTATGAATTTATCGATAAAATAATGAGTGTATTAATTCGATTAAAACTTCTTCATGAATAAAATCGATCGATAAAAGAAATCGAACGGGTAACGGTTCAGGGTATCACTATTTGTTTAAGTATTAGAGCTGTGAAAAGTTAAATTAAACGATTGGAAAGGGTAAAGTGATTAATATCAATGAAAAAGTCACAGTTTATTTACAGGTGTCATTATGTGCTTAATTGCAGTGAAATTAGAGCCACTTTATGAGCAAGTGTGTTTAAAATAAAATTATTTGATTATCAAACTAGCTGTATTACGATCCCCTGTTTGTTGGAACTTTAATTTTATTGAAACTGTGTTTAATTTCTTTCAATAATCAAAATATATTTCCTTTCTTTTTTGTCTACTTCTGATAGTGATAGCTTTCACTCTGCATCGGTACCGCACCATGATGTCTTGCATGCAGTGTTTGAGGATAATCCCAAGAACCTTAACCTAGTTAACATAAACGCCCAGAGTATTCCTGCTCACTATTCAGACATGTTGACAACTTTCAATGACAAAAGCATCCACGCTATTTTGATATCGGAAACTTGGCTCAACCCCTGTCTTCCATCAACATTCTATTCTCTTCCTGGTTTTCACCTAGTCCGGAACGACCGCAATAACAGAACCGGAACAGGCATTGCTATTTACATCAGATCTCATATTCATTTCAACATTGTCAAAATTTTTCCACCTTCATCTTCCTCCAATCTTTCTCAGTATCACTCTCCCATACCAATGTTCTTCTCGGTGTTTTCTAGAGTCCCAATTCGAGTGTAGACTATTTTTCCACTCTTGAAGAAACTCTAGAAGGCCTGACGCCCTTATACAGTCATTCAATACTGATGGGAGACTTCAACACGTGCCTTCTCAAGAACGATGTTCGTACTCGTCGACTTAAATCTGTCATAAACGCCAGTAATTGATACGACGTATTTTTTTCCAATTTGTACTCTATCTCTTCTAGTCCTTGCTCCTCCCAAAGCTAAGGCAAATATTATTTTACAGCGCAACTTTGGTGGTGTAAACCATGACAAACTGCGACAGGATGCGCTTAGCATCGACTGGTCGTTGATATTGGATGCTGAAAATGCAGATGAAAAAGTGAATCTTCTAAACTCTCTTCTGATCCAGTTATTCGATGTGCATGCTCCTGTTCGTCCAGTTAAAATGAAACACTCTCCAGCACCTTGGCTAACCGATGAGCTTAAAACTCTGAGTCAAAAGAAGATCTAGCAAATCGAAAATCAAAATGGACCCATCTGATAAAAACCGTACGAAATATAAGCTACTAAGAAATCGCTGCAATAGGTTGTGTAGAGACGCTCAACGATGCCATATCCACGAGTCCGTTGAAAATAGTAATCCAGCCAAAGTCTGGAAATTTCTTAAATCACTAGGAATTGGAAAGTCACGTAATCAGTCCCTAAAAATGTAAACGTCGATCTATTTAACGATCATTTCTGTGCATCTCTTGCCATGGATGACAATACTATTGGCGCTACTTCTAATTTTTTGTCCTCTTTTCCAATTCCAGATAACCGTTCGTTTTTAGTCGAATTACTGACTGTGATGATAAGCGGCTAAATACCGTCGGTAACGGTCATGAGTCGTAAATTCCTAATATGATCATACCCATCCTTGATATCCTCAATATAATCATTACCCATATCCTCAACCATTAATTGCGCTCGAGCATCTTTCCTTCTGCATGGAAAGAAGCACAAGTCATGCCTTTACCAAAAAAGTCCAGCCTGGTATCCCTTACCTCCCTTACTTTCACCCGATTTGCATACGTCTATTTCTGTCCAATGTCCTTGAGCGGATGGTTAACCACCAACTTAGCAGAGTTTCTTATCCAAAAATAATCTCCTAAACCCATTCCAGTCCGGTTACCGTCCTGGTCATAGTACGACTACAGCGTTAGTTAAGATTACAGATGACACTCGCATGGCATGGATGACAAACATCTGACGGTGTTGGCATTGCTAGATTTTAGCAATGCGTTTAATACCGTGGACTTTGATATCCTCCTTGGTGTGATATACGTTCCCTTAACATATCTCCAGCAGTGCTTGACTGGTTCCATAGTTACTTGTATGGACGCCCGCAGCGCGTTCGTGTTGAAGACTCCTTCTCTGCATGGCGTGCTACTCCTGCCGGTGTTCCTCAAGGTGGCATCCTGTCTCCTATTCTTTAGGACATTTTCATTATTTTATATTTCCCATAATCTCCTTTCTTCTTACCACCTATATGCAGACGATTTTCAAATATACCCTCAAGATAGCCTTGATAACCTGCATAAGGTTGTCCAAATCGTGAACGCAGACCTGGCTCGTATTCTGGACTGGAGTAAAACTTTTGGTCTTACGGTTATCCCTACTAAAACACAAGCTACAGTTGTAGGTAGCTCATGGTTGATTTTTAGAATTGACTGAAAAACTTTGCCACAAATAGATTTTAAGGGAGTCCGAATACCTTATAGTGACGTGGTAAAGAGTCTGGGGATATTCATTGATAGCTCACTTGATTGGGGTAAACCAATTGGCGAGGTTAGCAGGAAGGTGAAGGTGTTTGCTTCTGCGGGTGCACTTAGCAGATTACGTACCTAATTTTTTGCCCATACTCACCAAGGTTTGTCTAGCCCAAGCCCTTCTCCTGCCGATTCTCGATTATGCTGACTGCTGTTATCTCGATGTTATTTTTTTTAATAAGGTCGTCGTTCGACGTCTTCAGAATTTCTGCACTTGCATCATCTTTGGCCTACGCAAGTATGATCATGTATCTGAATTTAAAATGGCTTTCAATTCGTCGCCGACGAGATCTTCATGTTCTCTTCTTGCTTTACTCTGTGTTGTTTGATCTACGGTCAACTCCTTATCTTATAGAGTTGTTCCAAATTCAGCATTCTGCCAAGAGTCAACCCGAAAACTTCTTCTTGCTTTCCCTTCTCATTCTTCAAGTTGTTATTCCAATTCTTTCACTGTCCAATCCAATTCGCTTGTGGAATTCGCTACTTTAACTTATTAGGCAATCTCAATCCTAACCTATTTTCAAATACCGACTCAAAGCTTATTTTCTCACACTGTAACTTTTAATTGTCTCTAGTGCATGGATAAACCAACCCTGAATAAATCCTCTATAACGTTTGTATAATTTTGTGTACGTTTACAGATATTTACTACGTTTATAAGTATGATATGTAATTGCATTAATGAATGCATAAAATAACTTCATGTATGTATAATTATTTCACTATCTCACGCTACCTTACCACTTTTTTTTTATGATTATGTAATTTCCTATACCTGCAGGTTGTCTGGAAGATATCGCTTCAGTGTACAATTTAAGACTGTTATGCTAATGTTATGATTTGTTGTGTAATAAAGTATATTTATCTTATCTTAAAATGTCTTCTTTCAGATAGTAGAAGCAGTAAAACTTATTTGGGGGCTCGTGGGCCTTCACAGTTACAGTCAAGATATTATTCGCGGAATGGTGCATCATTAGTATGGCGCAGCTCACCTGCAGGGGCTGTTCTGTATACTTGTACTCTTTGGACTGATTCAGGTATCACACTTGAAGTTGTATTTTTCATGGCTGTACGTCTACCACAAGTTGCCACTTTAAATTTACATTATACATAAATATGCTATAATTTGATGTGTGATAAATAAATCTTAATTTATTTTATTTTTTTCATTTTTTATTATCGTTCGCAATTTTTTACGCGAACGTTAACGTAAATTTAAAGTCGCAACTCGTGGTAGACGTGGTCTCTTTCGTCAAAAGAATAGTTTGCCAATGTTTACCTTGACGACACGATTGGCGTAGTGCGCTGTAGTACGGTTTCTCCCGGTCGGGTCTATTCAGCATTTTCCGAATTAAGTCGGGTCCGGGTTGGCTAGGAGACGCCCCTGGCTCAATTCCTTGTCTGGTACCTCGTAACACAAGGATATTTAACCTTACTTCGAGACCATGACAAGTGGTGGTGGTGGTGGCGCATATTTATTTATTTATTTTATCAGGAATAACACTATCTGTATTATCCGGTAGCAATAACCTATTTTAAAGTGAAAACTTTCAGGAACTTCTAAGTTTTTTAGTTTTTCGCCTGTAGATCCAGTTGTAGATACCTAAAAATCGTATTTGTGCTATATCTAACACTTGCATTTTCAGAATTCAATGATTTGTGATTGATAGGTTTTATTTATTCAAATCGAATTTGCTTAAATTAATTTCATACAAATATACATTTGTAAAGTCTGTATGGGGAAACAAGCGAGCAACCCGTACTAACTTCATGAATGCTCGCTATGTAAGGGTAGCTACACACAAAAGCGGGCCAGCATAGTCGGTTCGGCAGTATCTGTCGAACAATAAAGCCGACATTACTGCACTCGTTCGGCTTCATACGGCTTGTGCCGATTGGGTACTTCATTCGGGTCGACACATCATTCGATTCAGCAGTACTTGTGCACGAAAAAGTCGACCAGAGCAACTACTTCTTACGTTCGGCTTCAACACGTCGTCTTCGTCCCACATTCATAGCTTAACTCAATTTCAAGCCGGGTTGTGAATCCCGAACATTTATTCAGTTCTATGCTGCCCGCCTAGTGAAAGCCGAGCGTCCTTTTCTCAAACATTCGTCTCTAGATAATATTCGATATTACCTGTGCCAATTAATGCCGGCCCGATTATGTGTGTAGCTCCCCTGACACGTTACATTAATTACGCCCTGTACCGGCGGTTGGTCCAAAAAGCGCCTAAACTGTATTACAAAAACATTATTATTTTTAAAACCTTTGAGTCTAGGAGCTACCGGACTTGATTTCTATAGTATTTATTTTATGGTTAACCTGTCCCTTAACCTAAAGCGCCTTTTTTATTCCCAGAACAAACGTCCTTTTATAGAAGCATTTATGGTACCTGCTGCGACTTGCTGTGCGATCGAAATCGCAACCATTATCTTCAATGCTGTATACATTATGCTGTAGGGGTCCACCTTTAAATTGAACTTTATTATCTTAGCCGGTACATAACCATGCAATGTAATAAAAGAGAAACCATTTTCTGAATGCTTAAAACAAATAAAATTGAATACAGCAACAGTGAGCTGAGAGCCGTTCGTCAAACATGAAGTTACGTGAATTTACACAATGTACTCGTACCACGTCCTTTTAAACCTTCCAAAGTTTCATGACACTTCGGTAATTTGAACCGGATGAACAATGTCAAATCCCAATACATTTTTTTACGATAAAGATAACGTAAATTTGAAGTGCCAACTCGTGGTCATAGACTTAACATCTCGTGGTAGACATATACTGGTCTGTACCCATACTTCATACCTGCGAGTACATCACGGAAGCAAATCTTTAAACGGAGATTTTACTTTGTTAATTCTAATGGTTCTGATCTAATATTATTTTTTACAGTGTTATTATCGTACTTCTTAAATTAGAGTACCTTAGATTTTTTTTTCATAATATAAAATCACAATTTACATTACATTTGATGTCACATAATATACAAATTTGCATTATGATCGTCAAACTCAAAATTATTATACTAATTAAAATTAATACAATAAACAGAATGTCCAAACCGAAAAAAATAAAATATAAAAAAATAAATATTAAGTGAAAAGATAAATTCACATGTCAAATAAAATAATAGAAATCAAACAATTCAATCAAAATGCGAAGTCATGCGAAGTCATCATTCAAAAATTCTTTAACACAATAATAAGCTTTTTCCAACAAAAGGTTTCTCAGCTGACGTCGGAATGTTTCGTCAGATTGTACGTCTTTGAACGCTAGGGGTAGATGGTTGTAGTAGGTGGGGCCAATAACTTGTGGGTTATTCTCTGCAAGAGCCATGCGACGAGGATTGAGGCGACCTACTAGATGCACTGCGTGCGCTTGCTATTTTTTATTTATTTATTTGCTATTATTCATACACTGAAAATCCCTTATGTAGCATCTTACGAATGTTAACAGCTCACATGAATAGACCGAGTAATGCGTCAATATACGTTGCTTTACGAACAGATTCCTGCACGAGTGCCTAGGTTTCACCCCGACGAGTGTACGCAATGCACGTTTTTGCAAAATCAACACTCCTCGCTTCATCTTTTAAAATCGGGAAAAAATGGAAAACTTCAAGGGATCTTTTCCTTGCAAACACAACACTCCGAATATGCAGAGTCCCTATTGTCTAAAGCTCATCATGATACAGGTAATGTTTGTTTAATATAATAGGTTGGGGAAAAAGTTTCTACGCATTTTTTAAGACAATTCAAAACATTTTTTAATATAGTTTATTTATATTCAACCAAAGTATGTAGGTGATATTTTGTTCGATTACTTTTTGCCATCTTGTAGGTAGGGACATGATCCCATTGCTATAGGAATTTTGAGGCTTCTGATCAAAATACCGCGACAATTGGTTTTGGCAGTCCTCTCGTGATGTTAACCTAACACTGCTTAAAGAATTCTGAAGAGACCGAAACATGTAGAAATCTGAAGGTGTAAGATCAGGACTATACGGCGGATGGATTAACACTTCCCAGCCAAACTCTCTTAATTTTTGCTGAGTTATCATGATGAAAAACCAAACCCTTTCTGTTGATTAATTTCGGCCACTTTATCTCAACTTCTTGCTTTAATCTTCTAGTTGTTCCCAGTCGAGTTCAGAATCGATGGTTCTGCCTGGTGGTAACAGCTCATAATGAATAATGCGCTTCCAATCCCACCACACACATAGCATCACTTTGTTGCGAGTTAACCCGGGTTTCACCATAGTCTGTGAAGCCTGACCGGCCTTTGACCACGACCTTTTTCGCACGTTCTTGACGTACGTGATCCACTTTTCATCACCAGTTATCAGCTTCTTCAAAAATAGTTCGGTTTCATTACGTCGTAACAAAGAATCACAAATGAGTACACGGTTGTAATATCAAGCTTTTTGTGTACCCAGTTTTTTTCAAATGCGCCAGAATTTGAATTCGGAACTATCTTCTATAAAATTTTCACTTTTAATGATACCAAAACCAGCCAGATACATATAGTATAGCCAAAGAGATTTTATTACAAGTTCATACATATCTACTATATGCGAAAATACTTTTTCCCCAACTAATATAAATGTCAACACCAAGTCTGTTATTTGAATGAAATTCCTCATATTATTCAAAATTAGAAAGAAAGAAAATATTTATTATTTTTAGACACTACGCAGCTTGCTCGCCACTTCGTTCGCGTAAACTGATCACTGGCTAGTTTAAATATTGATTAAAATATTATGTCTATATTACTCGCTGATAATGAGTGGTGTCGAACTATATTGGTGAAAAATAATTTCCAAAATCGGTCTAGTAGTTTTTGAGTTTATCCATCAGAAACAAGCTAACTAATATAAAAAAAATATCTTCATCATTATTAGTGTAGATTATATTATACCTAGAGCAGACATTTAGTTTTGTACTTTATATAATTATTATTATTGTCAATTGTGCAGCTACGAATACTGAAGTTCTTTGGGCATATCTCCAGAAACGAGGACTCGATGGAGAGGCTTGTAGTACAGGGCTACACTGAGGGCACGAGGCCGGTCTCCGACTCGCTGGATCGACCTTATTAGGAAATCGACGCAGTCGACCGCAGTACAGTGTACGTAACGCACAAAGTCGACAAAAGCGGAAAGACATCGCGCGACGTGCGGCTGCCATAGAAGCCAGCGGCGACGGCGAGCCGCAACACTGTCCATCAGCAGCCACGACCACTCTGCCAAGAGTGCCCGACTAAGAAGAAGGAGGAGACTTTATAAAATTTGGCAGACACAAAAGTAAGCATTTGGATCCGTGGTGGCAAAATGCCCAGAAGCTATAAAGCGAAAAGAAAATGTTGCCATGATAGCTGATAAATTAAGAATATACTGTTGACATCATCAGGAAAAAAACATCATTGTAAAATGCTAAAATCAAAGACATCATTAAGTGTATGCTGTTTGTAAAGTCTAAGGTGTCAGTTGTCTGGGCATAAGTAGGTATTTGATACTGGTATTCGTTTTAGATAAATTTATATTTTTAAACAATTCTGTAATTGTTAAACTACAATTCAATACTTGTGCAATCAACTATTTTATTATTGCATGTCTAGCGCTAATTATGTTTTGTGCAGGACACGGAATCGTAATTACTTGTGGACTAAAATAATCTCATAATTAACAAATAAATACTTGAAATTTTAATTGTAATTTTAACTTCGTATTAAGTAAGACTTCTGTAACTATTTTATTTGTGTTATTTATTATCTTATCGTAAGTATGGTTTCATTTATAATCTGTCTGGCATCACAACTTTGATTGGTCTCTGGTAATAAAAGAGAAAAGATTTCATTGTTTGTTATTGGCTCCGAAACTACTGGACTAATTAAAAAAAACACCAATAGCTACATCAGCGTGTGACATAGGCAATTCCTTTCATTTAGGCTAGATTTTGACGGCAGAAACAGTCGACGCGGGCGAAGCCCATAGCGAACAGCTAGTTATTCATTAGTTTTTAAGAACATACTCGTAGTTAGAAGATGTACAGGCACTAACTAGCACAATTAATACGAACACGTAAATAAATTTAATAAATAAATAAACATAAGAGAGCGTCGTGGCCTAGTGGTTAAGCACTCCAACTCGGATTGCGGATATGTGGTCCCGAGTTCAAATCTGGCCAGAACCAAAATCTTTGTTTTCATTGTTTAATTTCCGACTTACTCTCCGGTGCTGGAAAACATCAATTAAAAACTAAATCAACCCGGATAGCGGCGGATGGCTCACCACCAACCACGTTGGGTCCAATACCATTGGGGAAAAGTGGGCTTCTGAGTGTTCCGTTCACCATGACGGCAACAGTCACTTGCCTCTGACTACCCCGTTTTGGATAAAGTCGTGATGGTATGTTATGTATAAACTTAGTTGACATCTTGAGCTTATGTAACTTCCTTTCAAACTGAACAGAGCTTGTACTGGCCGTTGGCGCAATGGCAGCAATCCTGCCTTTGACGCCGGAGGTCGTGGGTTCGATCCCCATGACAAACATTTATGTGGCGAATATTTGTGTTTGTTGTGTGTCTGGGTGTTATTATCTATTTAAGTATGTATTTAGGTATGTTTATCAGTCTCTGACACCCATAATACAAGCTCTGCTTAGTTTGGGGTCAGATGATCTTGGTGTGAATTGTCCCAGATATTTATATATTTATTTATTTTTATTCACTACGAGAACGAACAGCCTGCAGGGAAGCAGTCACCTGTATGGCTAGCACGAACCCTGGTAACTACGCAAACGTATAGTTTTTTATATCCGACCAAAGTATGTGGACATTTAAAATCCCCATTTTAATTTATTTGACATGTCAACACAATTTAGCGCTTTTATAAAAACGATACTATTACGCAGCTGTCGATTTCGTGTTGCATGCGCAACAGAATTCAAAATCTATGTTGTGGTATATTTTGACGACACGATTGGCGTTGTGCACTGTAGTTTCTCGCCTTGGCTTGCGTGGTGGTTTGATTCTCGGTAGGGTCAATTCAGAAGTCCCGCACATGTCCTGTTTCAGATACCCAAGTCCTGGATGTCGAGCTGGGAAGTCCCAGAAATGTCTTTAAATGTAAATTTTCTTACTCTTCTTAATTTTTGGGGTAAAATAACTTTTTATTATTCAAGTATTTTATTATTGTAAAAAATTGAGAAATTTAATTGTTTACAATTACAAATTCATTAGTATTGTATGAAATTATTTCCTCAATAAATACAAACAGTTAATCTATGTATTGATTTCAATAATCACATTCGCGATTCGCCAAAAACATGAAAAGCAGTAAGTAAGCATAGCGTTTTCCGGTCAAGTTGAGTGAGGGTTTCTTAAATATTTATAAAACATACATTTTCCAATTAATATGAACATTGTGGCCAAATTTGCATTTGCACCAACAAAGCAGGAGCAATTGTGGTTAGTTATTTTAATGTTAAGTTTTATAAGTACATGAAATAATAATAAAGCAGTAGTTGATAACGGCTTTAAAAAACATGCTGTTTGTCAAAGGCTAAGCAAGCAGCCTACAATAAATTAATCTATTTTATACTAGGATTAAAAGAAAAAAAGCAACTGAAAAAATATGCTTAACAAACAAACCTGTAGTTAGCTGAAAACCAGTAAAATACTCGAAATATAACTAGTTAGCTCGCACCAGAGAAAAACAATGTCTATATCGTAGAAATTAACTTCATAAATTCTCTACAAAAAGTATCAGCTGATGTAATGCGCGTTTGAAAACCTGCATTTAGCCGCTAGCGATGGCCGGCACTCAATTACCAAATCATAAGTGAGGTTTCCATCCACACGTCTGATCAGAACAGTAATATTCGAACATGGATCGGATCGTGTTCACAGTGAACGGCCTTAGATGTTCAGGTAAGTTTTAAAAAGTATTGAACCATCGTTAACCGGGGTTATAAAATAATTATAAAATAAAAGTAGTTGTGCAAATAAAAACAAAATAAAACCAGTGAGCGATGTCCCAATGCTCAAAGATAAAATAGATTTATTTTTTGATACTATTTAAACTTGTAAATAAAAACAGAATGTTAATTTTTGCATGCCTTAGATAAGTCAATAATACAATGTACTTTATCACTAATCTTATTACCAGTGACGCATGTATTCTGCGCAATAAAATATATTATATTATTCTGATACCTAAATAAATGACCTAATGAACCTGACAGCCTCAGGTGCTAATTTTCTCGTCTTAAAGGCCAGTCTGGTACGTTTTAATTATAGCTAGTATATATCAGGACCTAGATAGGGTGACACTTTAAAACGCATAACGTTAACTGCCAAAATTTTAATTGACATACAATGTTTGCCAAAACAATCAAAAAGCATAATGGATTTTAGCTAATTTGTCATTACGCATAAACATAATAACGCAGAATTGTTAAAAGGTATAATCATCAAAATCAATATTATTGTTTGTCATAATTTTATTAAGCATACACTATAACGCATAATTTTATCATTCATAACTTTGTTTGACGTGCTCTTACAAAGCAAAACTCATGAAAGGCATAGTCTTATAAAGTATAACTGAAAATTTCGATAAGTTAAAAAGCATAGTTTTTTCAGCATTTTTAATTTGATTTATTTCGACATAAGTAATGAAGTATTTCTAACCTCAAAAAGCCTGTTCGTGATGTTTTTATTTTTACAGGAAGAAAAACAAATTAATTATATCGTTCATTGGTTAGGTTAGGTTAAAACTGCGACCAAACAACGCGCGAGCGGCTGGCGAGCACCAGAAAACTCGCCATTTAGTATTATGCGTGCATGCAAACATGCTTACTTGTACGCATTGCTTGCGTATTAAGGTAAATAGGTGTTATTCCTTAAGGAATTTTTGAGTTTGGTATGCTTATATCAAGATCGCTTTAAGAATAGTATGTCTTTTAAATATTATGGCAAATAAAAATTATGCTATTTGGTACATTTGCTTTTGCTTTACAAAATTCAACCATTTGATGTTATGATGCGTTATGAAGTTATGCTATAGAGGATTATGGCAAATGACTTTTATGGCCAGTAACACTATGCATTGTTAGATTATGGCAAAAAAAGTTCTGCGTTTTAATAGGTAACCCCTAGATAGATCAAATACCTAAAATGACCTAGAAACACAGTTAATAAATAACACTTTATATCGTACATGCCACTGTTTCCGATAAAATTGAACTGTTACAAAACACTTGCGTGTTTCATTGTATGAAAATTGAACATCTTACCCAACGGTTTCGTTTCACCGTTACACTTGTACATTAAAAATAGCTTCAACTTTACAATTAACAATAATTAAAAACCTATTAAGGATAGTGTGTAATTGTCTGTATGAACCGTGTGTCCGTCCGGCACGGTGGTAGAGTCTCATTATATTTGTTTATATATGTTATACTTATTCATTCATATTATTGTAGTATTTTAGTCTATTACTTAGTAAACATACATTTCTTGACATTTCAAAGTACTTGCTAAAGTTCTATTTGAATAAAGATAATTGAGTTTGAGTTTGTCAATAGGTATAACCGTAACAATGCATCTCCTGAAGAGAGACAGAGGTGTTCATAAACTCAATAGGTACAAAAGTAGTAAAAGTAAAAAATCATTTATTCATTTAAGCTTGTACAAAGCACTTATGACATGTCAAAAAAAAGTATATAGAAATAATAATAATAAACGTAAATAAAATAGTACAATATAAGTACACATCGTGAATATACATAATGTGAATCTACCACCGGTTCGGACGTTGCTTCTTATCGAGAAGACTCCGGCAAGAAACTCGATAGTTACTCTTTTCAACTTTGTTTGTTTTACAAAAAATAAATTCAGAGTACAGTCAATGCGAGTAGAAAAAAGAACACAATATTGAGCAGAGGAGCAGATTATTCCTACTATGACCACAAACTTTTGTCGTTCAAGTAATCCTCTACATTTTGATAACCTTGTTTCATTAACTTTGCTTTAATTGCAGACTTAAACTTGTGAAGAGGTACAAGACATAAAACTGAGATCCTAACTGCCAGTCTAAGACTTTAAAAGGTGAGGATTGTTCGTCTATGTAGAAAAAGGGTGCCCTTCGGATATCCTAAAATTATTGCTCCTAATTTCATTTGGCCTAACCTTATTAGCCTAAAGCTGTTACTTAGAATTATTGATTCGCCTAATCGATGTTTTCGCACTATCATAGATTGACCTAAATATTTAAAGCCCTAATTTCATAACTTTTAGAATATTAGTATTCAATTTCCTGAAATCTATTTGCACCGTTACTTTTGGTATAACAAATGATTAATTTTCTAGCCTGATTTTATCTAGATTAGTATCTGTTTACGTAATTTCATTTGATTCTGTACACATAAATCTATTTTATTTCATTCATTTACAAATTTTATGAGGAACCCAAAATGTCGGCTATGCTTAAAAATTGTATGTTAGACTGAACTGGCCGTGGACCTTCGCCGCGATACTAGTCTGCCCTACACTAGAGTGTAATTCAAGAGCCGGAGGCGCGGAGGGGGAGCAGCTCTCGCCCGCTGTAGTGAATCTCAGGCACCCGGGCGAGCTGAATCGGCCGAAGCTGCGGAAGTGAGCGTGGGTGACTGTGATTTCTTATGTGAGGGCGAAAGGACTGCACTTGCCGCAGAGCCGGAGAAGAGGCAAACGAAATGCATGCTTGCATGTGTGCTTGCTTGTTTGCATGCAGGTTTGCACGCACGCATGCTTGCTTGCTTGCTTTCATGCATGCTCAGTGGTATGCTTGCCTGAACGACTGTTTGAATTATAATTTAGCGCTTGTGAATAGTAGGGATTATGCATCGTCCGGCCTAATGACGAATTTGGGAAGTTATAATACGGCGATAAAAATTTAGGCGAAATTAAATAGGCCAAACTTCTTAAGTACATGTGATGATTGTGCGAAATAATTTGAGGTCAATAGTTTGTGTGCCAATGACAATTAGGGATACAAAAAATTAGGCGTTCCAATATACTCGTATACCCGTAGAAAACATACTAACACCATTTCGCAAACACTTGTTCAACTGCCTTGTCACAAATTTGATTTGGAAAATAAACTGAAATTTATGAAGCGAGGTTATTACAATGTAGAAGATTTCATGACAAGAATTTTTAGTCATCTTGAAGATAACTCTGCTAATTATTTGAAACAATGTTGGAAAGAGATACTATAGAGTTTCTCATAGGATTCTTTCTGAAAGACTTAACCTCCGAACCGAACCAGTGGTAGAGTCTCGTCAGTGTTTATATAGTTATGATAAAATGTCATGGTATTATTTTGTAAGACTTTTCTCTATTTAGAAATATATTTTCTTGGCTAGTAATTGACTTTGCCATAAGTGACTTTCAAAATGTTTATGCATAAGTGCTACAAGTAAAGTTTATGTATACTAAGTAGTTAGTTAATGTTATCTATCACCGTTACAATTAAAGTTTCATAGCGCTAGACCATAGTCGAAGTCAATTATTTTTGAAATGTAAGTGCAGTTATATTTTTCTTGTTTGTTGTTAAAAAACACTCAATTGAATTTTGGCCTAGAAATACAGTAGCCATGAAAACACCAAACAATGAAGCGCACTTGTTTTTGTGTTTTGTTATAATGTTGTAGTAAAGTATTGGTCTCCACGTCTGGAAGGTTGTCTAGAAGAGGTCGCTCTGTAGCGATAAGACCTCCTAAATTGTACATTATTGTGTTTCTTTCGTAATTACCTGTTGTACCTGTTGTTGTATTGTTATGTTGTCAATAAAGATTATTTATCATATCTTATTGTCTGCCTCAAAATTTTCGTATTTTTCTGCCTAAATGGCTATCGGTTCTTGGCACTATGTGCCTTTTTTAAAGCCCCTTAAACTCATTCCGCTCTTGTGTACGTGTAAATAAATCGTCCTCACATTTTCCAGTGGGCTCGGAAGTGGAATCAGACGTGTCCCTGAACGACTATCTGCGCAATGTTCTCAACCTGCGCGGGAGCAAGTATATGTGCAAGGAAGGCGGCTGCGGCGCTTGCGTCGTCGCCGTCACCGCGCCGGTCAGCGACGGCCATCGCAAGACTTTCTCTGTCAATTCCGTGAGTAAACAACTGAATAAATGCACGAAACACACCTAACATTATTTTATTTATTCTTTATTGCACATGAAAACAAATACAAACATGCAAATACAAAAGGCGGACTTAATTATGTACCATGAGCTTACATCGATGGCAGTCGCTAGTGTCTGCGGTGACGTTTTTGTATGGGATTCCTGTACAGTACCTCTAGTGAATAGAAATTGAAATGAAAGTCATGTTTCTGTAGTTAACTATCGTAGTTTACATGTGGCAAACTCATGGAAGAGATCCCGAAGAATAATGCATTATAGCAAACTTATTAACTAGAAATTGCGCCACTAAAGGGACCAAATTGAAATCATATAGGGCTATACTTATAGATATCCATTATCATGGCTGACGATCGACGCATACTTAGTCGCATATTTTGTAAGTAACATTGGAGGCAAAAAAAACGGATAGATTGAAGACTCCTTTCCTTCGTTTGGTAGCCTAAGGTCAACGACGACCCTCATGTTATTTCTTTGTTCCAGTGCCTGGTCTCAGTGACATCATGTCAGGATTGGGAGGTAAGGACTATAGAGGGTATCGGAGACCGAGGCCGCGGCTACCACCCCGTCCAGAAAACCCTGGCCGAGTACAATGGAACGCAATGCGGGTACTGCAGTCCAGGGTGGGTCATGAGTATGTACAGGTAATAAACCTAGATCAAATTCAACAATTAAGTAGATTTTTCCAATAATTATAATGGAATGGGGATTTTAAGCCCCACTATACTCCATCCTCCATCTTGGTGAAACTCGTACAAGCTATGCTCTAAAATCTTCAACGTAGTAAATGAGTGGCTAAGTGACTGACAGACTACGCGCAGCCATTCTTAGGCAATCTAGGGGAGCACTAAGAGAGGATTTCGCAAAATCCTTACGGGAACCTTATATTTAAAAGAACGAAGTTCAAAAACTAGTTTATAATGTTAGTAATGTTTCAAAACAATAATGCAACGCCTCTGTTACTGTTCCTATCGTGAAAAGAAATACCCTTTTTTGCAGCTTATTGGAATCAAGCCATGGCGATTTGACTCAGTATGAAATTGAAAATTCATTTGCAAGTAACATCTGCAGATGCACAGGGTATATACCTATCCTAGATGCTTTCAAAAGCTTTGCTAAAGATGCACCAAAGCCTAAATTATACGACATCGAAGATCTAACACTATGCGAAGGGAAAAATTGTAAGAAACCTTGTGGCAAAAATTGGTGCGTTGTTAACAACAGTGACTTAGAAAGCGGTTTTAAGAAGATTCTACTAAAAGACGAACGTGTATGGTACAGAGTTCTCGAAATAAAAGACATCTTTAAGATACTTGATCGAGAAGGATGTGACTCATATATGCTAGTAGGTGGAAATACGGCAAGAGGTAAATACTTCAGTTACTAACCGAAATACCCAATTATGATTTGAAATCAGAATCTTCTGTGAATTATAACTAATCACCACCACCATACATATCGTGACAGGAAATGGACACATAGAAAAATAGGGATATTGTAGCCACTGATGGTTTCATATTTGCAGGTGCTGTCCCGATATTTTCATTTCCAAGGGTTTTAATAGACATCAGCCACATACAGGAAATCAAAGGGCACATTCTAGACCAAAATTTAGTCGTTGGTGCTGGAACTACTTTGACTGATTTAATGGACTTGTTCAATACAATATCGAAAGAACATGACGAATTTAAATATCTGCAGAAATTGTACGAGCATCTAGATTTAGTAGCGCATATACCTGTCAGAAATGTAAGTTTCTCCAGCAAATCCTTTTATTTCATGGTAATATCAATCAAATGTTTCAAATTTTGTTTTTTCTTCTAGATTGGTACCATTGCTGGTAATCTAATGACTAAGCACAGAGTTACGACATTTTCTTCAGACATCTTTCTACTTTTTGAATCAGTTGGAGCTATTTTAACCATAGGTAACCATACCTCAGTTTGTTGAACGTGATCGTTAATTGCAACTCAAGTAACATGATGTATTTTTTTTCGGGAAAACTTCTTACTTTCACGTGTTTTTTCATGATTTTCATCGCTTACAGTTGATCATAACCACGCCATTGACGTAACTCCGGATAAGTTTCTGACCCTCGACATGACTGGACGAGTTATAATAAACGTAAAATTTCCTCCACTTACTGAAAATTATCGTTTTATTTCCTATAAGGTAATTTCACTGAATAAATCAATGATATACATAAACGTCTTGTCATTCAAAATATTGTATTTATCATAACATAACCATGTTTGCATGAATCATTTCTTTAGACAGTTTTACTTGCATAAAAACAAAGTTTACAGTTACCTATTTTTTCCAGATTATGCCCCGATCCCAAAATGCCCACGCTCAAGTCAACGGAGCTTTTTTGTACAAATTCAATCCTAACGACAAAGAAACTGTTATATCAGCACGGATAGTCTTCGGTGGGCTATCTGGCCAGTTCAATCATGCTTACAAAACTGAAGATTACCTTGTGAATAAGAAAATTTTCACTAACGAAGTATTACAAGAAGCTCTTGGAGTTTTAGAAAAAGAAATCTTAGTAGAAGAAATACCTGGAGACTTAGAACCCGAATATAAAAAAAAATGTGCTCTTGGCCTCTTCTACAAGGTAAGTTTATTTATATATAACTAGGTAGTTACTACTTATTTAACAGAAAAATAGACAAACAGAAAAGTTACATTTTGCTAGCCTCAGTTGTTTATGTATTTTTTATCAAAGGGCTTACTCGGGCTGATTCCTCGTGAGAGATTGAAACCAAACTATCGTTCGGGAGCACGCGACATCAGGAAGACAAGACCACTGTCAAAAGGCACTGAAATATTTGACACGAATCCTATCCTATGGCCAATCAACGAGCCAACCCCCAAAGTAGATGCCCTGATCCAATGTGCGGGGGAGGCCCAGTACGTAAACGATATTCCAACACAGCCTAAAGAGGTGTTTTGTGCGTTTGTCACGGCTGATATTTGCGTTGGGGAGATCGAAAGCATTGATCCTACACCTGCCCTGGTAAGTATCAATCAATCTCGCCTGATATTTAAAACTGAATTAAAAAGAGTGGTGGCAGGGTTAATGAGTAGAAAACTACCCAATCGTAGTTGACAACATCATCGAACTAAAAATATTGGCATGTGTGAACTTTCAGTTCGTTTACTTAGTAATAATTAATTGTATGGCTGTTCAAACTCGGGTGGGTAAGTAAAATTTTAAAAGTTTATAATAAATAAAAATAAGTAAACCATCATTATTGGTAACTTTTGTTGAAAAACCATATTCATAAACGAAAAATTTAATATAGCTGCCGAACAAGTCTTAAGTGTCTTGCATAACGCATAGAAATAGCCGACCTGTGACGTCATTATCTTGCGACAGTTTGTAGGGGAGCGTTTTGGACAAGTCCAAAAATGTAATTGAAATTGTCATACCTCGGGGAGTTTTCGTATCTTCGGAATATTTATTTTACCAATGTTTCTACTCTTGAGAGATCTTTCGATTAATTCACACCAAAAAAAATTTTAACTATCCTATTCCGTAAGATCATTTCAATTATCTATGACAATCTTGCTATTATTTCTTACGAATGCTACCATATATTTCATATCATACTGCTACTTTTTCTTACCGCTCCTTCGTCCATTGACATAGGGGATCCTCACACCCTGGACCTGCCATGATGCACGGTTCAGAGAAGCTTTCCTATCTAGGTCGCCTAAATTGTAGAATGAGCTCCTTGTCGAAGTTGATCCGACGACTAATACGAGTAGCATAGAGTCTTTAATAGGGGATTTAAACGTTTTTGATAGGATCGGCAACGCGCGAGTGATATGTACCATTATTTTTCCGTCGTGATAACTACCTCTGGTTTTGCGCATAGGCTGCGAAGCGGGTTTTGCCATCAACAAATTGTATATTAAAAAATTTGCTAATAGGTACGTAGGTACATCAATAAATATTTTTTTACTTTCAGAAACTTCCTGGCGTTTTGGCATTTCTCTCAGTCAAAGACATCCCAGGCCGAAACACGTTTGAATCTCAAACAGTACCATCACTGTTAGTTCCCGAAGAAATATTTGCTGATAAAACCGTTAAATACTACGATCAAGCTATCGGCTTAATCGTAGCTGAAACTGAAAAATTAGCAAACAGAGCTGCTTTGTTGGTGCATGTCAAGTATAAAAATGTAAAGAAACCTTTATTAACTATAAAGGATGTCAGAGAAAAGGATCCCAGTCGTGTGACACTTTTATTAGTCATCCCAGCTAGAGATAGGGGTGTGGATGTACAAAGGGTTATCAAAGGAGGTGACAATATATATGCACAGTACCACTTCACCATGGAAACACAGACTTGCGTTACAAGACCTAGCGAGGATGGTCTTGACGTTTTTGTCTCTTCACAGTGGCCTGACATAATTCATGTTGCAATCTCTGAAGCCTTAAAGGTTGAGCAAAGCAGGTTAGTCTTTTTGGCGTACTTAAAATCACGTGTTACTTTTGATCTGGCTTGGTCGAAGTAACCAAAAATTTGAAAAGTCAAAATGATCTGAATACCTAATTGCTGCGCTTCATACATAATCTGGAATCATTTCCATGACTCGATCGCTGAAATTTCATCTTGATCACACATCACCTGATCCCACCCAGTAAAGGGTTAACTTATTCAATTTATCATTAAGAATGTGCAATGCAATAATTTTAGGGTCAATGTTATGCAAATTTGAGCAACGTTACAGGCTGAACGTGACCATACCACGTTGCGGCGGCGCGTACGGCGCCAAGATCACGCGGCCTGCACACATAGCCACTGCATGCGCGCTTGCTACATACCTGCTGAATAGGCCCTGCCGATTTGTCATGAGTATCCAGGCCAACCTGAGAGTAGTGGGCAAAAGACTACCTAGCAGTTCGGATTATGAGGTGAATGTTGTGAATTTACTTGATTTGCAAGGTTGAGCTCAAAGTTGTACTCGATAAATTGGATAATTTTTTTTTAGCAAACTTTGTTATGATTATTATGAGATTCTATGGCTGCACCTGTTCTTGTTATGTCTGTATATTGTGTATTTATATATCTATATTTTTATAGTAATTATGTCTATTATTCAGTATATCTGGCTTTAAATTTGACGATTTGAAAGTTCTCACTGTGAAAGTCTATTTGAGTTTGAGTTTGAGTTTGCATTTTTATTTTAAGTGATGATGTATCTATGAGATAATGCTGTAAAGACGTTAATCAATAGCTAAGCATGTGCTGCAAACATTTAGAATTTTCATACCATTAATCTTTTAGAGCCATATTTTTTATTAGGTGTTGATAACCTTTTCAAATTGTTTTTTATTTCATCTGACGTGTTTAGGTGGGTGTCGATAGTACTGGGCGTATCCAGTATTTAGAATACCACTTCTTTGATGACAATGGCTACGTGTTCAGCGACCTTGTGATCCCATTGGCGCTCCCAGCATTCAGGAACTGCTATGACAACCGGCGGTGGCAGAACAAGGTCTTTAGTGTCACTACCGATACTGCTTCAAATACATACGCTAGAGCCCCTGGTTAGTATGTTACTCAATAGTCAGCTGATTAGTATATCACTCAATAATTAATTAAAGCTAGTTTCGATGTAGAAAAGTTTTATTGAAATAATATCTATGAGTCTGAGATGATTGAGATAATATTTTAAATATTTATGAGATTCCTTCGTGTGGCTTCAATGATAGGAATGTTTTTTTAAGTGGAATACCAGAAATAACTTATCCGTATTTTACCTCTAGGTGAACTTGAAGCTATAGCACTAACCGAACATATAATGGAGAGGATATCCTACGAACTCGACAGAGATCCAGCAGAAGTACGGCTTAACAATCTAGCAGCTGAATACGCTGACGTACGGGCAGTCGTCGACGAGCTACTCAAAGAAAGCGACTACTACAAACGAAAGGAAGAAGTAATGGCGTACAATAAACTCAACCGATGGAAGAAAAAAGGACTGCGAGTAGCTGTCATGAACTGGCCAGCCGGGACTCTAATAGATTACCAAGTTTTATTAACGGTCTATCATGGTGATGGCTCTATAGTGATTTCTCACGGAGGAGTAGAAATAGGACAGGGAATTAATACCAAAGTCATTCAAGTAGTTGCGTATACGCTCAATATATCTAAAAACAAAATTAAGGTCAAACCGACCACTGTGGAAAAAAACCCCAACAGTTTTACGACAGCCGCGAGTGGAACAACACGGTCAGCATGCTTCGGCGCAATCAAATGCTGCCAGATACTACTAGATCGGATGGCGGCTATCAGAGCCACTTTGAATAACCCTACGTGGGAGGTTTTAGTAAAAGCTACATTCAACGCTGGCATTAACTTATCAGCCAGCTACAGAGTCACTGCGAACGATGAGAATGTATCCCGGTCAGCCGGTGCAGTGGTCACTGAAGTCGAGCTAGACATTCTAACAGGGGAACACGATATCCTCAGAGTTGATATTGTTGAAGATGTAGGATTGAGCATTAATCCAGAATTGGATATAGGCCAGGTAATTTAATTTCATAAACAACAACAGTTTACAGCATTTATATAAAACGCAATAGTAAGAAAAACAAATACTTTGTAAGTAGGTAACAACTATTGGGATGCTTGCCTAAGTCATGTTTGTTTCATATGTAGAGTTTTGTTGTCGATACCGCTTTAAAGTTGTGAAATAGGAATCTTGACCATGAAAGCAAACAAAGAAGAGCTGATCCACACTTAACTAAGCCTTATCTACTGAAAATATTTAATGTTTCCTTCTCCCTACCTTCCTTAGGTAGAAGGTGCATTTGTGATGGGGCTAGGTTACTGGACCCACGAACACCTCATCTACGACAAAAAAACCGGAGAACTACTAACTGACCGCACTTGGAACTACGAAGTACCTATGGCCAAGGATGTTCCCATAGACTTTAGGGTTAAACTTCGTAGAAATTCTTTTAATCCCATAGGAATTTTGGGAGCTAAAGGTATTTAAAACTTATATCCCTTACTACGTGATAATAGAGTCAACTCGTATAAATCCTTTTTGAAATTTCAGATAAATAAAAGCTTTGGTTTAATGACCAGGGGCCGTATTACCAATATTACCATCTCTTCTGGCCAGTCAAGTGGATTTCCTAAACTGAGTGTAGCGAGCGATTTCGTCAGTAAATATCTGGCCTAGAGGTTGCATTATTGACAGGTAACCACTGACTGGCTGAAAATGGATGATCATATTAGGAAATCGCTCGCTACGCTCTGAAATGCGGCCCCTGGACAACATGTGATTTTTTCGGAATATTTTTGTGATCACAAACGTGGTGTTTCAGCTACGAGTAACATCCATTCCATCAATTGTAGCGATGACTCATTTTCAATTGCTCAGCAATGAAACAAAACAATGCAATGCTGATTACATTAAATTAAAGAAAAAAGTTTTCATTCACTATTATTAGTAATTTAATTAATATTAAAATATTCTTTGATACGAGTAATTTGCCCTTGTGTCTTTAAAACCTTTGCGTTCTTAAGATTTTCAGTTTGTTAATTTTGCATAATTCGTTTCTTGTACAGCTGTCGCTGAGCCCCCTATCTGTCTCGCAGTCAGTGTCGCGTTTGCTTTGAGAGATGCCATCGCAGCATCCCGTGAAGAAACCGGTTTTCCAAGAAACAAATGGTTTCAAGTTGGTAAGAAATATTAATGTTTCAAATATGATGTATGGTGTTCAAGGAAATCACAGCAGACAACAGAACAAATAGAAAATAAATACAGATAAATTACTGGTATATACAACACGGAAATCATCTGGCCCCAAGTTAAGCAGAGCTTGTAGGTACTATAGGTGTCAGACTCTGATAAACAAACCATTTTATTCTAAAAAAAAAATACTTAAAAAGATACCAAGGCACACAACAAACACAAAAATTCATTACATGAATGTTTGTCACTGGTGAGGATCGAACCCACGACCCCATTCGTTAAAGGCATGATTGCTACCATTCCGCCAACAGGTCAGTCAAAACAGATACTGAAAAATATCGAATGAACACCGGACAGAGCAATTAAGAGTCATTCACGACAAATAGAGAGAACAGTACGTCTACCACGAGTTGCCACTTTAAATTTACATTATCGTTCGCGTAATAAATTGTATTGGGATTTGACATGTCAAATCCCAGGTATACAGGTTTTTCATTATTTCGTATCTAGACAATTTGTATTCTATTTCAGATGGTCCTTACACCCTCGCTGTAAACGTTCTGAAAGCGGACGTACGCCTCCATGAATTCCTATTCTACTAGCAATGGTTGGTTTTCAACTAAGAATATAGTTGAGCTAGAATGTATTTCTTGATTATCAGAAAATAAATAACACACTTTTTACATCACAACAGCATTTGCAATTATAAAAAGTCCTTTTAGTATTTCTGTCAAATCGACGAAGTCTAATAAAAGTAACATGTCAAAAAATATCTTGACATGTTTTTATAATTAAGCAACTACGTTCATTTATCAACTAAAAAAAAAAAAATAGTTCGTGGAACAAACAACTAGTTATTAATGAACTGGATGATAGATAACACTCATCCGTACTCCAGGGACCAGTATTCGTTCATCCTTTCAGCGATGTTCACTACTGTTTGATTACGTAATTAATTGTTAAACATAATTAATAAATTACGTAGCATGACACGGCTAATGGAACGTTAATCTAGACATCCGCTTGGGGGAAAATTAAGTGGGAGGTGGCGATGATAACATGATTAACTTTCGGCAATAACTTACACAGCGGTTGGCTTTCTATGTTCCTGTTAATTGATATATCTTCATCGACAAAGCGGTCGTTCGTAGAACTCCCATCGTCAATAAAACTCTTCCCAAGTGGTTAGGAGTGGGCTAAAATTACAAAAGATCGACGTTTGCAGCATTGGATATGGAACTGGACGCACGTACGGATCTCCTTGCGTTTTGCGATTTAATGCGCTGAAGGTGAGTTTTCGTTTTGTTTTTATTTGTCATTGTTTTCTTCTTTTATGTGCGAGTTTAATAGGCTGCCAGTAACTTAGATTCATGCAGTGTGCAACTTTTTTGTAACATGTTACACGTACATACTTTGTTAAAATGCACCATCCTTTTGAAGTTTTGACATGACACATTTGCACCCAATTCAGAAGTACTTTTACATTTTTTAAGACAAGTGACGGTCTAGAACAATTTAGCATTTAATGCAAAGTCAAGAACAATTAAAAAAACATGCAACTTTGTTTTTCTAAAAAAAGCAACACCGCGAAAAAATTGAATTAAAGTGGGCAGTTCAATAAAACAATATTTTGAATTTACTTCGGCCCAAGTTCCCACTGTAGTACCAAACACGAATCTGATCTTAAAAGTGTTTATTTTACCTATCCTCCTCAGAAAAATTCTCCTATTTTTACTGGGCTATCAAAAATGCCATACTTACCTCCGTAGTGTTTTTCTTTTACCTTTTAATCTTTAGTTTTGAAACTTTCAATACCGAGTGAGCCATTGCCTGACTTCCTGGTGAGCGGCTTCCAAATAGATCCATTTGTCTAGCAATGAATACACACCTACTGAAATAAAAAATAAACAAAACACCACGAAATATTACAATTCCACCTTCTTGCGTAGATGCTTTGGCAATGACTCAAGGCTTTATGATTTTTTTCGTAAATGAAAACAATCAAACAAAGCTCTATTTCTGTTCATCTGTTAGGTTCTTTTAAATTATTTGATGAAAGTTCAAGTGGTTTATATATAACTAGCTTTACGCCCGCGGCTTCGCCCGCGTGGACTATTTTTCCTCACATGTTGGGTTACATATCAAAGTTTTCATACGGATCCCTAACGTTTTTGAAAAAAAATATATGCCTATAGCAAAAGCAATCAGGGACAATATTTAAAGAAAATATTTTTTGAAATCGGTTCGGTAGTTTCGGAGATTTACCTGCCTCAAACATACAAACGCCTACCTCTTGATAATATTAGTGTAGATAGTGTAGATTCTCTGATTTACAGTTACAAATACATAAAATTCAATCATTTGTAATGATGTTTAAAGAAAATGTTTAAGAAATCTGCTCGTAGATATCGACTAGCGTGTAAACCAGGGTGGTACGTTAGGATCTAAATTATCCATACGTATAAGTAGGTACCTAGGTATAAGATTAAAGGCGGATGAGTCATAGGCAGCTGGGTTATGGTGATACGGAGCAACTCTTTTCCGCACACATTGTTAAACTTTTTGTGGTTGCCTGTATTGAGAACACTGTATTTAATATTAAGTACGTACCTAGTCTCCTTGAAACAGCTGTAAGTAAAAAGCACCTAAAAGCTACACTGAGGAAACACTACTTGTCATTGTGTCCATAGTAATCATAGTAGGTAATCTGATAAGTAAAATGTTGTAATACCTAATTAAGCGCTGTGTTACATACGATAACGTGGGTGACGAGTGCGTGTCTCTCTCTCTTGATCAGTGTGTGTGCGTGTGTGTGTGGGTGTGTGTGTGTGTGTGTGTGTATGTGTGTTTGCATGTGTACCAGTGTGTGTTTTTGTGTATGTGGGTGGGTGGGTCGATATAGTATTAATGTACATGTATCTCTATGTGTGTATGTGAAAGTGTGTGCGACGTTCACTTTGTATGTTAAAAAGAAAATTAAGTACTCATGTTTCCTATGTATATGTCACACAAGGTCTTTGTTACATGATGAACGTGTTGAAATATCCACGAGAACTACTGCCGGCAAACTGTTTCTCAGTTTGGCAGATGTTGTTTAGGTAAATAAGTGTTGTAATATGAAAAAAAAAAAGAAGCTACCGGTCAAGAAAATCGGTTTTAAAATTGTCTAAAAGCAATCAACATCAATGAGCTACGATATCACAACAAATTTACAACGACCTGTGGTATTATCCCATTTCACAGTATGGATCCATACTTATATCTTTCATATATGTTTGTCAGTCCCACATGACCAACTGCTTCGAGGAACACTAGATCATAGTGTATGATTTATAAAAAAAATTAGAGTACGCAATAGCGTATGAGGCGTTTGAACACCGCACCATTTGGTGATAACAGTTCATGTTTATTATAATTAGTATATTGTTGTACGAGTATTATAATTTAATTATTACGTGTTCTCAATTCCAGATAATGTGGGGAATGTGGCTGTTTCGGTAAACAGAGCTGAAACACGAGCTGTTTTAATCCGATAAAATGAATGCTAGTACAACGGACTCGATCCTGGTGGAGTCGGAGACGGCCTCTTTCATCTTCAAATTGGTTTGGCTGAGTGGCATCGTGGTTTCGAGCTTATGTTTCCTCCTACAACTAACATTCTTCGTCCTGATACGCAGCAGCAGAAAGACAGACGAAAAAATCCTTGCACATATTACTTTCACGAGAATTCTGCTCACTGTTTGCGAATACTACATCGTCTACATACGTCACAAGACCCGACCTTGGCTAGACTTCATTTTCACTGTTTATTTTGTGACAGATTTCGCCTTAGTTTGTTGGATGCTCGTATTTACTAAGAACTTGTATGATAAAATTGTCATAGTTTTCTCTACCAAGAAACTCAACCTCATTCTGACTACAATATACGTATGGGCCGTCTCTCTACCTTTTGGTTTGATAGGTGTGTGCATGCTTAAATATGGAATACAATATTTCCAACTTTACTGTAGTCTGATATACGCTTTACTGAAATTCCTTATATTACTTTTAAATATATTAATTTACATCAGAATATTTTATGTTGCTTTCAAAAGAGGCGGCGAAAGCACTAGAAATTTAAAGGATGTATTAAAATCTGCTTTTGTGGCATCTCTTTTAATAACAACGACATGTTTACAAATTCTAGTCACTGATCTTATTTCTTATATCAGTGGTGCTGCCAGGAATCTACTGTTGGTGAAAATATTCTGCGTCATCAATTCTTATCACACAGTGCCTATAACTGCTATATTTATTATAATACTAAAAAGTAGGTTAAGAGATTCTCTTGTTAAGACTGTTACTTTAAGATTAACAGAATTAGTCACTTAAAAGGTAATAAGTAGAGTTCAAATATTTAAGCGGTTTATAAAAAAATTGTGCTATAAAGTACGAAATGCGAATTAGTCATGACAATGTGACATGAATTGTCACAAAATATAAAATGAATTCAAAAAATACAGGCTCTCATAGAGGGCTTTTTTTCTTATTTATTTTCCCAATATTGCAATAGCTGTTCATCAAAGACTGCAAAACTCTCGAACAGTGGTTTGTATTGATACTGTAGGGCTTCTCATACACTCTGAGTTGGAAGGATTCCATTAGAAATGTTATAAGTATTTTTCCGAATTATAGTTTTCAAAGCCATTAGCTCGGTCATTCTCACGACAAGGTGTTCTCTGTATAATTTCCGTCACGATTTTTATTTCTCGAGATATTATTTAAACCCACAATTCAGTAAGTAATAAATTATGTATTTGGCACTTCAATGTACGGTCTGGTTAAGGACTAGAAAGTTTTGTGTGATTTCATAATCCAAATATCTTTTGTTTTAATATCAAAGGATAAAACGGCAAAAAAGGGAATGAGGGGAGTTCGTTTCTGGCAACCTAACTTACTCGTCGCTTCGCTCCTCGCAACCTAATGAACCGACGTCTTACAGAGTGAAACACTTTCTGTCTCTTAAGGTTTTCTGTATGTAAAATTTAACAAAACTGCTTACCTTGTTTGAGTTTGAGTATATATCTAATAAAGTTTGATAATTAAAGGCAAAATCTATTGACTTTCAACCGACTTCAAAAAAAGGAGGAGGTTCTCAATTTGACTGTATGTTTTTTTTTATGTTTGTTACCTTATAACTTTCGACTGGGTGAACCGATTTTGATCATTCTTTTTTATTTGAAAGCTGGTGCTTCCCGAATGGTCCCATTTTAATTTGGTCTGGTTCTGACAGTGGCATCCATGAGAAAACCATATAAGTCTTAAATCTAGATAGACAAAATGCGCGACAAATGGACGACAAATGGACGACAAATGGACGACAAATGGACGAATAACTCAATATTACGCCAATCGATTTTGATAATTCTTTATTTATTTGAAAGCTGATGGTGCCCGTGTGGTCCCATTTTAATTTGGTCCAGTTCTGACCGTGGCATCCATGGGAAATCCATGTAAGTCTTAAATCTAGATAAACCATATGCGCGACAAATGGACGAATAACTCATTATCACGCCAACCGATTTCGATGCTTCTTTTTTTATTGGAAAGGATATACTTCAAGAGTAGTTTGATGAGTGTTAGGTTCTGATTATGGGATCCATGACAAAGTAACGGAACTCTTCAATTCTTAGGAGCAATTGGACGATACTTATTCGATGTATAAAATAAATAAAAACTATTCACTGAAAATCAAGAAATAAACAAAAATTTTAACAAAAAAAAACCAACTTCAAAACAAACTATTCCAAAACAAAGAACTAAAAAGTAAAGAAATAATTGCGTATTCTTCTAAAACTTATACGATAATTTAATGTAGGTACTATTATTGTTATTGTTGGAGTTGGTGTCAGCCAATGTACGTTTGTAACTACCTACATACATACGTAAACGTGATATGTAAGAAATAGGTATATTGCTAGGTATATTGTAGTGTTACCTTGGCTGACACACACTCCAACAATAACAATAATAGTACCTACATTATATTATCGTATAAGTTTTAGAAGAATACGCAATTATTTCTTTACTATTTAGTTCTTTGTTCTGGAATAGTTTTTTTGAAGTTGTTTTATTTTTTTGTTAAAATTTTTGTACACATTGCCGGAAGACCCCTGGGTGTTCTTTATACAATAACGAACAGACACGAACCGGCCTTATTAATTTTTTTGTGTTTAAGCGTTGATATTTTAACTAAAGATATTTTGATAAATGATAATATACGAATCGATTTATCGTTCTTACCGAAAATGTATGCCAAAGGACGATTCTGACACTGAACTTTATTTTCAGTGGATCCTTTTATAAACATTGCCGGCTGCGCAACCGGCATTGTTTACAATACCTGAACATCGTTGTACCTATACATTGCCTAGGCAAAGTATGCAATGATCTATCATATTTGTGATATTTCATACATTGCCTAAACGCACCCGGCTTTGTATACATTGCCTAGATATTGTATACAATGCCTGAATTATACACATTGCCGGTAACATATATAAATCCAATTCTTAAAAGAAAATTGCTAGACCTAGTCCCAAAAAAAAGGCCAGCTCCAAAATATTACAAACTAGTGCGATGACCGAGGTAAAACTACTTGAATGTTTTTTTTATGGCTGAGATAATAATTAAATGCACTATCATACTAGATTAGGATAATTTAAATTCTGAAAAAAACAGTCGACTGCAATTTAAGTTTTCCTAGGGACCACACTTTATTAAAGCAGTATTAGCAAAACAATTTCCGCCATAATATGGCTATAATGGTGTTGTTACGAGGCCGAAGTAACTAATCGTAGGTACAACATACAAAGTTAAACTAAAAATACTATAATAGTATATTTTATATCGAGGGACTAAACGTTTATTAAGTTGGCGTTTAGTTTCGAGGTGCAAACTGTACTTTTCACTTTGAGTGCGAGAAAAATAGTCAATTTAGTACAAAAACATTTAAAACCGAACAAATTTACACCTAACAAAAGTTATGAAATTTACGTGGTCAGTTTTTTCTTCTGAACTGAACCACAGATTAACAATTTAAAACACATGGCGCCACCTTCTTTGCGCACAAACCATGGAACTAAAACTCTCCACATTTTCGGAATGAAGACGGTCCACACTCCACAGATAATAGTATATTTTTACTGGCTGTTTGAGTTTGTCTTTGTCACATGAAGGAAATTAAAAAACTAATTTTTTTTACTCCCTAGGGACTAAAGTGGTCACTTTAGCCCCGCTTCGTAGGGCTATATTGGCGTACTTTTAGAGCATGAGAAGTGAAAACTATTTTTTATATAGGTAAGAACGTTACATTATTCAATATTTACCAGTAGTATTTTTGGAACATTTCCGAAGACATTACTCCACAGAACTTTTGAAGCTTTATTGATAGGCGTTATGGCCAGTTCGGATTATTATAACGGCGGATCGATAGACTCGTATCAATGCCATTATATTATCTGTCAGATTCTACGAAAACAATCTATTAGTGGCGCCATTTTCTCGGACATTATGACGTCACAAGAAGTGTAAGAATGTAAACAGTGAGTACTGGAGAAAACTGACAATATGAACAGTAAAGTATGTGTTGTCCATGTAATACTGTTGGGCAAGGACTTTCTTCGTTGATGTCGTCGCTAAAATATGTTTATTTGCAAGAAAAGTAGCGTAGGTAAGTACTTATAGAATGGTTCACTTGAACAAAGTAGGTACATATGGTTCAGTTGATTAGATTGATAGATATTTCTTTTGTCATTATGTTTATTTTGATTGGTGCTGATTAAGCTAGCCTTAACTCGGTCTATGGTAAGGTCCTAAAGTTTTGAAACCTGGCTAGGTTCACTAAGGCCGGACCAAGCGCACTTACCGCCCAATGAAGCCGTAATACCAAAAAGATAATAACATTTGTAACTGTATATAATTGCATACCTACGCAGCTATGTAATAATGCTAAATCGTGCAAGTTTAGTTTAAGCTAATGTGAAAGTATTTTGGCTAGTCAGTTATATTTTCTGCATCATATCTGAAATTGGTAAGTAAATACATTAATTTATCTTTAGCACTAGAATTATATTAGAATTATATAAAATAAAATAATTATATTCTATGACTGGCGAAGTGTTTTATTTCACCGGCCTAGACGTAAGTAACTAAAGTTCCTATAAGCTGCCCTTATTTTCAAATCAGACGGTTTTTTCAAGCTAAGCACTATGCCTGAATCCCCGAGACTCTAGTGTTCGTTGTCGGGGTTTTTTTTAACAAGGTGCGGGTTTCATCACGCACGCGGGATTTCCACTATCTACCCTCCCCGCCACGCCCGCGCGCGCTCGGGAGTTTGATAAATCCCGCACCTTGTTAAAAACACCCTAAAGTATAGTTAGCATCAGACTTCTAGTCCTCTCTGAAGTTGTTTCGCGAATGTGTAGTACCTACTACTATTTAACTAAGGGAGAACTCGGGAGAAAAAGCGGGACTCCTCTCGTGTTCTAGTTGAGCACCTTTCAAATTGATTTCGTAAGTCAGTACTTACCAGCCACAGGGCCACAGACCTGTAAAAATGAAAGGCTGTAGATGTAAAAGGCTGATAAACTTTGAGTATCGTCACAGAATTCAGGTATAATGGGAGCCATTTTATAAGCATGTAAAAACACAAAAAACGTGGAAAATCTTTATCAAGTTTATATTATATTAGAAGGAATAAGTCGAAGAGAGAGAGATTGTAAATAAAGAGCAAGTGGATTTTAGGGCCGTGGGAAATACTCATGCAGTAACAAAGTTATTCAAAAACAATCAAAAGGGTCAGACCGATTAATTGATAAAGTAGCGCTGCAGCGGTTGCGTAGTCTCTACAAGGCCATGGCCGTCCATCAAAGAGCGGATTTAGGAAGCGCCACATCGCTAGTTGATCACTAGCCGTCGTAAACAGCACTGGCTGGCTGCTACGAATTAAGAAAAACAAATTCGTTTGAAAAAGAAAAAGCGTGCGACATTATCTTTTGCTGCGAGTTATTTATGTGCTGTTTTCCGAATTCAAAACCTTTTTAATAATCGTACTTTGCTAAAGATTAGTGTTAAAACTTAAACATTAAGAAATTGTTATTTTCAACTGTTTTCAAACTTTGTGATTAATTTATTCAGTTCAAAGACTTAAATTAGCAATTAAGACCAATGAGCACCCGTCAATGCAACAATGAGTTGACATTTCTAGGGATCGCATCGCGTCGCGCGTATAAATAGAAGTCGTAGTACCTATAACATGCACCGAATTTATATAAATAAACTGTATGTAAATATAGACTGAACGAACGAATGATGTGACTGAACGGCTCGCTGGACCGTAAATACGTGCCTACATAACGTTAGCAGCTGAGTAAATATCAAAATGTCTGTTTTCCTTTACATTTCCACTGAAATTTTTTGAGTTTTCACTTATCAGTTAAAGTTTAATAAATGTTACAACTGATGATATGCAAGTTGATTAGCTACATGTTAAACAAATACAGTGTGTGTGACAACTTCGTCCCTTGAATTTTTCAGCAGCAGCCTGAAAATTTAATTGATGTGATAAATTGGTAAGTCATTTGAATAATATATTACCTAAGTTACTTACCTACATGTTATCGCTCTGCAGGCACTACATTGAACATTATTTTAAACCCTCATTTAAAATCAGGCTAACTACCTATGTGGGTAATTTATCTAACTGTCATGTTTGTTTGCATTTTGTTACGTGTCGGTACTTCAGACTTTACACAAAAATCCCGTGCACTTAAACACATTTATTTTTTTAAATTAGCAATATTTCATTAGTGCGAATATAAGGTATATTTTTTAACTGTCGCCAAGCTATTTATTTAAAATCATGAACTTCTCTCCTATTCAGTCGAACTCATGTTCTGAAAAGGGGAGCCTGGTAGGTGCACATCTTATTGAATTAAACATTTTCTTGAGTGCTTTTAGGTTTCTCCATGGTGTCATTAATACGTAATTGATCCCAGATATTTATTCATCTTAAAAACATTTTTGTTGATCTTGTGGCCAGGGGCCTTTTCTTAGTTGGTTTCCTAAACTGGGGGTAGCGAGCAATTTCGTCAGTAAATATCCAGCCCAGAAGATGCCTTAGTGCTAGATACCCGCTGACTGTCTGGAAATGAAAGATCATATTAGGAATTTGTTTATCTACTATATATGCTCAGTTTAGAAAATGAACTTGACAAGTTATAAGAGATTGTAATAAGGCCCCTGTCTCTAACCGATTTGGGACGCTGGTCACATTAGGATGATGGGGCCCATCTATTCTTAATTTTTCCTTATTTTTATGTTCTCAAATCTAAAATAACTGAACACGTTTCCAAGAGGGGAAGTGGGGCATGCCTGTAACTGAGTATGAATATTAACCGATCCCACGAAATTGTCAGCCAATCTAGTCAAATATCATGAGTAGGTAAACTGATGTAGGTAAATAAATTTAAGTGTCATAAAAACTTATTATTAAAAAAAAACCCGACTGCAAAAAATTACCACTCAAAAGGAAAAAACAAGCTAAAAGCTAAACGTTTTAAATCATTGCGGCGGGGACCAACATTAATCGATTATAAACAAAACCTTTTTGTAGAAGTATAAGTAACTAGATACTAAATTTTTCCCTGCTTTGTCCCCCCCACCCTCTTAAAAAATTAACCCTCCTTCTGGCGCAGTCGGGTAAAAACATCTGGACGACACGATTGGCGTAGTGCGTTGTAGCACGTTTACTCGCATTGGCTTGCGTAATGTCCCGGATTCGATGCCCGGTCGCGTCAATTCAGGAAACGATCTTCTCTAAATTGGCCCGGGTCTGGGTGTGCTGGGAGACGCCCCTGGCTTCCCTCTATGGTATCTCGGAACACAAGGATATTTAGCCTTATTTCGAGACCATGACAAGGTTTGTGTAGTCTAGCGCATATTTATTGTTAAGTATATTTATGAAATCACGTGTTTTTAAAAAAACACATGACAAATCGTTTACAAAAAAGTGACTATCCTAAAAAATTTATAAGGAGAGAATAATACTATGATACTAAATTAACATAATGTGACTCTACCACTGTAATAGTTCGGTGTTCGGTGAAAACTCGTTCTATTTCCTTTTAAAAATAACACAAAAATCAAATGAAAATAGAAAAATGGTTTACTCACAAAACAGAAGAGTATTTGTAGTACGTAATGTATTTGCTTACATAAAACATTTACACTGTGGAAGTTATGTTTTTTATTTTTGTTAAATTGCTCATGAAAGAGGTCGTTAACGTGGTCTACGTTGTCGGGACTACTTTAGCAGTTTTTATGTAGCCAGTGCTACGTTACCCACGTCAATATGCCGAAGCCATTCGTTTCTGGTCTGATTGCTTTGAAGTGGGTATAAAATTTGTTTTTATCGCACTTAGAGGAACTCGGTAACCGTCTGACTCAATATTTTAACTGAAAAGTAAATTGAGAATTTCATTTTATCATATGATATTTGACTGAATAAACTTTATTAAACGGCAACAAGAAACCATGCCTGAAAAAGTTGGCTTGGTACTGTCTGCTACGCTACGAGTCGTTGGTTCGATTAACACCGTGGACAAACATAATTGCCCATCAAATGGTGTCCATTTCACAAATTTTTTGCTCTAATAATAATAACTTCTCTGTCGAAGTCCACTGTCTGACAATGTGACTTATCCGGACTATGACGGTGGATTTATTCTCCAGCGTATTTCCTTACTCGATTTCGTACCAGAATATCTAGATTACCAACACCCTTTTCCTACTTACTTAAAAAACACTCACAAAATTTGTTGCTCAAAAGATTAGCTAGTTTAAAATACGACCACTTCATAAAACATCTGACCAAAATGTCGACTTTTTAACCTTCCTCGACCATTGATCTGTGAATTTTGGTTAAGGTTAGTTCATCGGTCTAGTTACAAACAGATAAGGTTACTTCCTTAATCTATCTATGAGGTTTAATTTAACTAACCTGACAACACTTAAGTAAATCATAACCTAATATCCCATATTTTGATAGTATTGTAGTCCGTAAACAAGGCAGTGTACGAGGGAGTCTGCAGATGCGTTGGAGTGACGACATCAAAAGACTGGCAGGGACAAAATGGTTGGAAACTCCGCAAGACCCAGAAAGATGGCATAAACTGAAAGAGGCTACACATAAGCGGTTGACAGTGGCTAAAGTAGAAGATGGTACAAGTAGTAATAGATAGTTAATACTGCTATTAGAGATGCCGGTTGAGCCCAAGAATATCCTAGAGATGAATGTCTTTCTCTACTGTACTATGAATTCATTCATTTATATACCCTAATACCCATCTTCGCAACGTATTTCCATAGCTTAAGATTTATTATCCCCGCCCTCATTCCTGGGCGGATCATGACCGGGCTATATGAATATTTTATTCGTATCCTCATTCCCGGCGACATATTAAAGAGTTGTCCCGCCATCGCGCCAGTTACACGCCACGCCTGAAATAGACGCGCCACGACACTTGCTCACGCTCTTATTGTGATTCCTTCAAATTTTTCTGTGATTTTTATCAGTAAGTACCAATAGGAAGAAGTTCTACTTAGGTGTTTTAATGGGAATACTCAGTCGATATTCAAAAATTCTGATATTGATACTCGTAATAAATCTTATTGATTATAAATCAGATGAAAACATAATTTTAGAAGGCGAGAATGTGTTATGTGATAAAGGCCCCTTTTATATATAATATTTATTGGGTCAAGAATTGATTCTCTTTAAGTATTTAATATATCACATATTATTTATTTACTAAAAGAAAAATATATTTGAAAGGAACTCAAATTTCCCTTGACATGTACTTTCCCTCACAGAACATTGCAACATACCATAATAAAAAAATACTTACGTCCGGGACGTGTTACTGTAGGTCTGTACAGTTGTGGTACGAAATTTAAAATGAAGTTTTGTAAACAAAAAGTGTTTTTGCCAGAATTTTAAAGTGGGTATAAACTAGAGCATTTGCTTGAGTATTTAATTGAAATGTAACGTTGTCACTAATGGTACAATACAGGTAAATACTCATTTTTTCTAAACATTTCCATGTAATGTAACTATCTTGCTAATGGTCCACGCTGTGTTTGACGTAATTAATGCTGATGGCGAGTCAGTGAGTATAGGTACCTGACATATTTTTGCGTGCACTCCATAGATGAGAATATACATAAACTGACGTATAGATAGCCGTCCCCCGCGCTCATGCGTTTGCTCAATAATATGTTACACCAAAACAAACTATCAGGCTTCATGTGGCTCGAGTAATTTTAACAACGACAAGTGCTTGATGTTATTAAGTAAATGCTTTAATCTATCAGCACCTTAAAAGTTTTGTTTCGGCTCATCGGGAGGAAAGGTATAAGGTAGGGTTTACCAGCCAAATTCCTGGACTATGTCTGTGGATGAGACAGATATCTGTGCTGGGTCTGGGTGATAACCTCACGATGGGACCAGGAGCTATTTTATTTCAAATCTATTCTTCTATTTTCACTGGACATCCTGAATAGACGTTAGCAAAATTTGAAATATATAAATTTACCCGGCAAACTTACGCACTTTTTTTATTGATTGACATCAATTTTATTGCTTATTATTAGAATCCAATTCTGGTCGAAGATCAATCCGAATATCATAAAAAATTGTGCTGCCGTTCTTGAGTTATACCTACTTAAGTGGTGTAATGTAACTAACAAACACGACATTGTTATATACTTAGATTAAAGTGTTCAAAAACGTTGTAGAGCTGATAAGTGCCTGATGCGACTGACTGAGCTTAAATACCCCATTTTAGGCGATGTTTCATTAATTTGAACACCAAGCACATTTCATGAATACTTCAGTTACTTCGAGCAGTTCACTCAAATTCTGTGCTAGTATTATCATTAACTGAAACACTTGATTGCTTTGCAAGTGACATTGTGATAATGTTATGTTTAATAAATAGCCATAAATGTTCCTTCCAGAAAGAAAATGCCGCTCCCGATGGTGAGGAAACTCTGTGGACTGTTTCCGCTACGAGGGGGATTCTACACCTTGTGTCTCTTCTCTATTGTAAGTATACCTAAATCGTCAGATTCATCAATGAAACCAATTTTTGTGCAACATTCCTCTGTATGTAAACAGCGTGGAACCCGAATCGTTTTCAAGCTTACTTAAGCTTGTTATTGCTTACATACTGAAGGCTCTTCACCAACAGTTAAGTTTTTCGTTTTTGCAGTGACTCATTTACTTTAATCTGGGTCATGATGTTTGGTGTGGAACATAAAGTAAAACATGATTTTAGCAGCATACCAACGTGTCAAGTTAATTCGGTTCCAATAGGTTGGTGTCTTACTTTAATTTAAGATAAGCAGTCAAACTGTGGTTAGGTCTCAAGGATATATTTTAATGAGCAGAAAAAAGTATTGGTAAGAACACTAGTTCTTGGTAAGCATTAATATTTTGTGTACCTGTCTACCAGTATGTGGTCACATACAAGTTTTTTACATTAATCGTGAAAATAAACTATGCAATGCCAATATTTCCTAAGAAATCTGCAAAGACATCACCTTGTTACAGTCCCGTATAACTTGTCAGGTTAATTTCCTAAAATGAGTGTAGCGAGCAATTCTGTCAGTAAATATCCAGCCTGAAAGATGCGTTAGTTTCAAGTAACTGCTGACTAGCTAGAAATTAAAGATCAAATTACGAAATTGCTCGCTACGCTCTCGGCTTATCGAAAGACTTACCGAATGAACTTGACAAGTTTTGAGCGATTGTAATAAGCCCCCAAGCCTTAACCTAAATGAAAATATCAATAGAGTTATAGAAACCTTTTTAAAAACTTACAACTATTGAATTAATAGACATGACATACTAATGAGAGTCAGAGTATACACGTTAAAGTGAAGGTAAAAAGTTAGACACGGAAAAATTCAATGATAATTTCCGAACATCTATTCTTGACTGACGATTATTACGAAAAAATCCATAGAATCCATCCATCGAAACAATGAAGAGCAAGATTGATAAAAGTGATTTACAAAATCAATGATGGAAGAAGCAGAAGACTGCTTCTTTGACGCATAATGTTTCTTTCTTTTTTTTGGTTTTACGACTTCAATACATTTTTTTTATATTAAGTATTTTATTGTTCTGCTTTTGGTTGTTCAACTTCGGTAGGTCTACCATAAGTTTCCGTCACGTGAGCGGCGATAATTAAGTTCAAAATCTGTAAGCCATTTATAGTTCTACCTCTAATCACTAGAGACGCTGTACCGAAATCATGTTCAAATACGTTAACGCGGACGCTAACGACTGTCATTGGTGTAAACTCCATGGTAAGGTTACAGCTCGTTTTATTGATATCCTTTAGTATTTCTGTTATACTCTAGCTAATTTCGGGCACTAGGGCGTTACCCATGTAATAAACTACAAGTGTTATTTTGATATATTGCAGGTGCTCTGCATCGCCAACATTACGGCTGGAGCGTGGAACCTGCCTCGGCATCGGTCGAGGGAGCCTGAGGACAACCTCATATCCATGAGCATGGTCATGTTTACCACACTCAGCACCATCAGCAACTTGATAGCAGGAGTGGGCGCCTACTTGGTAAGTAGAGTCTTGTCCTTCGTGTCACTTCTTGATATCAAAGAAAGGTTTCAAATATGGCAAAAAGAATTAGACAAGTACACTGAAAAACAAGTTTCTAACGTAATTTTCTACCTAAATCTGTATTTTTTTCCATTTCCAAAAAAAAATATTATTCTTAATTGCACAAAATCAAACTCAAATTACTTTATTCAGATAGACTGTATCAGTACTTTCAAATCGTCAAATTTAAAATATACTAAATAATAGACATAAATACCATAGTAATATGCTTAAGTAAATAAACACAAAAAATAAGAATTCTCTACCAGTCAACCACACGGTCAGACGGAGCTGCATGACTTCCCTACTTAGACTGGCAGTTTGTTCCAAAGTCGTATTGCCGAAACAGTGAAGGAACTAGACTAACTAGAAATCAAGGAGAATGAGCTGGTGGAATATTGTAACTACTTGCTTAGAAGCAAAACAGTATGTAGAGCATTTGAAACAATTATTCAATAACTTTACTTTTGTGGCATCTATCTAACAATTTATATTTACGTTTTTTAGTAATGGTTTCTTACTAGTTAATTTGTTGTTTTTATTGCGATTGTTCTTATTTTGTTAGAATAAGAACTAGAAGGTGATCAAAAACATTGTTATTGACCTGTTTAACTGAAGCCGGTCAGCGTTTTGTAGGACAGCGTGGGGGTATAAATATGCCTATTGCATAACGTTTCAGCTGATAAATTGTTTCTAGTTTCTTTAGTCAAATTCACATTAAGCTAACAATGGAAATTTAACAATAAGATACAAAAGAACGCCGTCCAAATTGTTACTAGTCAATTAAATCCTAATAGTAAAATGCGTTGTGAGTTATGTCTCAGCCATTACTTTACTGTCATTAAATGAATTAGAACGAATGGTCTTCCTAGACAGCGGACAATAGTCTGAACATTATTTATGATTAATAATAACCGGCTATTCACGTGAATAAGTAATCACGGCTATTATTGACTTACCTGGCATTGGGTTTTTGAAGGACGGGAAATATGACGTAGTGCTTACGTTAGGCGACTGAAACTCGTGTCAAATTCGACCCAATTGGCAGTCAGAGGAAAATCTGACTCTAATTTTAGTGTAATTTTGGTTAGAGATACCTGGTATGTATTTTTTTAACCAACAGCATGTGGCCTGGCTTTTGGTAGGTTGCTGCCGCAACCTTTAAAAATAGCAAGGCAGAGGTTTTACTCGCTAGGGGGACGAAGAAAAAGTAAACCTTTTACTATAGTGTTCATCCTACTGAACACTAGTAATCTTTAGCAACTACCGTACTCACCAGCAGGATTACAACTCTGCCAAAGCAGTGTTATTTAGACGGTAAGCTCAATGAGTAACGATGGAGAAATAACGCCATGCCCTAGTGTTTTGACCAATTATATTATAATATCCCACAAGGACAGTTTTCAGTAGAAACTTCAGCTAGATCTCCAAAAATTAATTCAAAAAGGGTTTGTGTACTGTGAACATTTTTGAGGAGTCAGCAAGTGAACTCCGATTTTACATGTAGTACTTATTCATGGTTTTCCATTAAGTTACACGCATGCTTGTTTGGCGCTATATTAGTATATAAAACAGGTTTTTATTTTGTACCAAGTCTGTCATCATCTCATCTACATATTTGCAAGCCATCCCCATCAATTTATTTTCTTAGTAAGTCTTTTTTAGCACTAAAAGAGCATATACTACTTGCAGATTAATTAAAACTGTAAATTAAAAGAAAGATACTAATTTGGTGCGCAACAAAAATAAAATATTTAAAAGTCAATAGTAAAACTCAAATTTTTGGTACCTTCCCGGCCATAATGAATCACATTTCGCGTATAATTTATCTTCAGAGACGGCCAGGCTTCTTGCAGCTCTCCATCGTGTTTAACTCCGTGTTCATACTGTGCATCTTCCTCATCGCGGTGGTGACGCTGCTCTTCAGCCCTGAGCTGAAGAGGAGCCAGTTCCTGGAGTCGCCAGGGAACATCGCCCTGGTTGTCGTTATGTTCTTCTTTGGAGTAGGTAAGGCAATGTTAATTTTAATTGCGATGAACTTGTAGTTTATAACAGACTGCAGCCACGTAATGGCTATTGCAAATGTAGTTCTTATGTCGGTCTATAATTGACGATTTAAAATGTAATTGTAAATAAAACCAGAAACAAACACATGCCGGATACACCACATAAGCAAAATAGAAGTGTTTGTCCTCGTTTTATGATTATTTTATATTTATTCTTCTTATCGTGTCGAGTGGCAACACTAAACTACCTGCGACCAAAATTCCGTAACTTGCACGGCATTATTGCTGGCACTCATGAGGTCCTGCTAGCCGGGCGCGCAGGGCACAGCAAAAGGTGATTCATGATTTGTGGAGAAACGCTGCACTCGCATGCGTTGCTGGCGCTGTCGATGAAGCCCCATCTACACAGGCTGTCCTTGCAGCAGCCGACCTTGGTAATTAGTATTTTGTACTAATGACATTCGAATGTCGTTGTGATATTCTGAAAATATTTAAATATATTTTTATCCAGGGTTGCATATTTTCTACAACAGTTTGGCCTATATACTTTCTTTACTTCTCAGTTACCTCTTACATCATTAACTTCGTAGCAATCGTAAGATTCTATAACACTAAGCCACGACTCAATATTATTAGGTACTCAAACTCAAACGGGTATTCTAACCATTGACATTTTCGAGATTATTCTAAGGTGTTTTGAATTTCTGATGAATTTTATTTCTAATTCCAGGATATTCCTTCTACTACCTGACAATAGTAAACACCCTGTACCGAACGATGAAAGATGGTGACGACAGTGCGATACCTATATGAGGGCAAATCGAGTGGGCTGCCTGGGTCTCGAACGACATGACCAGTCTGTTGTAGTCATGTACTACGTGGTCTGCGGCAGGCTGTATGGCCAGTGGAAGAGCAATAGCGCTATTTTCAAAGAGAGTGAAGTTAAAATAAGCTGTAACAAGAAACGGTCGAGTGAAGTGTTAAACTAAAGAAGTGGTTAAATGATTGTTACAATTAGTGATAATCAAGCTTGAAGTGAAATAAATATTGGTGTTGGCAGAGACAACTTGTAACTACTATTTGTTTCTATTAAATAAATTCAATAAAATGCATCTGAAGAGAACAATACAATTGATTATCCTAAGATAAAAAAATGCGTGAGTGAGTGAGGTTATGGTAGTAATTTATAAGACAACATAAAATAAGAATATGACCAAAAAAATTTTGCCATAAAACTTATTTAAATGTAATTATATAAAGTGTGCGCAGTGGTAGCTTATTTTTACTTTAGTTGCTTCCTACACAATGTGTTTGATAAGTATAACAAATAGTCACCAAAATGGTGACTCGGCATTTGGTGGCAAAAAGCCTCGAGAGACGTCTTGATTCAGATCGAAGTTTATTTTCTTTCCATTTTTCAGTCACGGACGACTGTTTCATCAGGAGCATCTACGAGTATCTACCTATATCATTTGTTCTTACTAACTAATCCTTTGGAAATCAAACATTGGTATCTATGCTAATGTTGAGCGAGTAACTTACTAAAACTAGAAGATGTTTACCGTGTGGGTAATTTTATTCTGAATCGTAGGAGTGGGTCAACGAGAAACCGTTCAGGTTCATAATGTCCCTTTCCCAGAATGTCCCTCGGTGTCAAAAAGTCCCTTTCCCGAAATGTCCCTTTCCCAAAATGTCCCTTTCCCGAAATGTCCCTTTCCCGAAATGTCCCTTTCCCAATGTTTTTTTTGTAGGTCCTGTAAGTATTTGTTATATTTTTTGTCAAATTGTATATCTCGTAGCCTTCTACGATTCGGAATCTTTTTGAATAACATATCTTCAATGCGTCTATCCCAATAGGGATTAATGGGATAGATGCATTGACATAGACAATTTGACAAAAAATATAACAAATACTTACAGGACCTACAAAAAAAACATTGGGAAAGGGTCATTTTGGGAAAGGGACATTTCAGGAAAGGGACATTTCGGGAAAGGGACATTTCGGGAAAGGGACTTTTTGACACCGAGGGACATTCTGGGAAAGGGACATTATGAACCTGAACGTCAGAAACTAGCTGTCGATAAATTAGGGAATTTCATTTTTAATTGCACTTCTCACCGTATTTTATAAATTAATTTATCGCTGCTGTCTGCACGTACAGTAATAATTTCCAAAAATGAAATAAAACCGAACGGTCTATGATTTTAAGTCGGGGGTCTGCCCAGGTAATTTAGTTAATGAAGTCATGTTAACATGTTGCCTTTATACCATGGAGTGTGAAGGTTTTTGCAGTCATTTTATTTTTATATGGTTTAAAAAGATTGTGACCAGGGGCCTGTATTGCGATTCGAGTGAGATTTCAGAACAATGGCATGTAAGTAGATAACTATTTTCTAGTCAAGCTTCATATACAAAATATGGTAGGTACTAACATAAAGACGTCCTTAATCAGATACTTACGCCCGAATCCAGATGCGAAGATCAAAGTTAAGCAGTCCTTCTCGTAAGTATAGCTATCCCTTTCATTTATACTGACCTGTAACGGGACAGCTTCATTTTGAAGTGTGCTTTGACTGTCGTTTCTGGATTTAAGCGTCATACTTTTATTTCCTCTCTTGTCTAATGTCTATATCAGACAGAATTATTACAAAGAGGGCCTAGTGCGAGTTAATTGTTTATCGAAATAAAGGATACTAGTATAAAAAACGATTTATCCAAACATCCCGCGATTTTTTTAACTTGTCCTTGTTTGAGCAGAACTAAAGTCCGAAGTGTACCTGAAGTTTTTTGGTGTGGTCTGGTGTGGTAAAGAATTCAAACACATTTACTATAACGTTTTATTTAAATACACAATGCATTTAACAAAGCCTTGTACAACAGTCACAAACATCAAAAGTTCTATAAAATTAAATTTAATTCACATTGTAAATAATTGCTACAACATTTAAAGCGTTATTAATTGATCGATAGTTGCACAGACATCAACATGAGGCCTATTCACATTGAGAAAATAGCAAAAATATCCGCTTTTAGTAAGCGATATATATACAGGATGACATAATTATTTTTACCACATTGTTGATTAAGTCTTAAACATGTCACAAGAACACCTAGATAGCTATGAGATATATAATTATTGTCAGTGTTTGTTTCAATGAAAGTTACATTCAAGAAGATTTATTAAGTACTAAATTCATCATTAAAGATATGTTCGAATTAAAGAGTAAGTGATATAGATGTCAATGTGAACAAGCCTATATAATAATTTAAATACATGCATATAAAACACGTCTAACAAGTCTCTAAAGGTATACATATATAAAGGATTACAATAATCGTAAAGAGACAGGTAGATAGTTACTTAAATAGTCAAGACTTTAGAGTAAAAATGCAAGAAAATCTTTATATATATCGATTAAGATTGTAAATGAAATGAACATGGCCCGTTTTACAGGAATTCTCTTTAGATTTTTAGATTAAATATGAAAAATAGATTGTAATACAATTCAAATAAGTAATATTTATTTTAATAATACTTAAATCTATGAAAAACCAATATAATCCAAAATTCTCTTATATAAATAAATCTTTAAAATATAGCTTTAAGTTTTTTGGTTGGTGGTTGGTTAATAATAATCATAATATTTCATCTCAAGTAATGGTAAGTAGTATTCAATATAAAAACCCTGTTTACTACTAATTTCAAGTTATTATTACTCCTACTTGGATTCTAAACCTATATTTATTGATAACCGGTGAGAACACATACCTTTTTGTTTAACACTGGCATAACCAAATACTATAGACCAGTCAGGATACCTCCATAAAATATAGATAAATGCTTAGAATAATTACATACAGAAACCAAGTCCGCGCGCCATTTTGAAGCACCTTAATTGGTTTGCAGTGTCCATTACAGATCCGCAATGTTCAATGTCAAAGCGCGCCGCACGTAAGCAAGCAATAGTCACTCATCAGATTAGTGCTTCATGTTTGACGGGGCGGTTGTATGAAGACTATCCTTCTTAACGTTATTATTCTAAGGATAAACGATAATATCTGAGGCAGCAACACAAGCAGAGCTTAGCACTGGGGATGTACAAAACTGATAAACATAGGTACATATATTGATGAATATTCGGTTTTATTAATATTACTGTACTGTTCATATAATTTAATTTAAATCTGATATTATTAAAAGGAGCTATCTTGTCTGGTTTAGAAAATATCGCCAGTCTATTAACGGATTGGTTCAGAATAGTCACGACTATTTGCTCCTATAATAAAGTACCTACGGGAAGAGATATACAGAACACTTTAAACTATGATCTAATTAAAGCGAAGGACGTATTATTGTCGTTCTTTTTATTTGGTACTAACCCGAGATAAGAACTGGAATTAGGCTACGTGTGATTAGTGTATCGACTCATTCTCTGTGACAATGTATATTTAGAGTAGATACTCGTATGAAAAGGAAAATGTTATAACACCATGATTAATGATATAAACCATTATTTCCCAAAATGGTCCAGGGGGACCCCAAATGGTTCACGGGAGATTCGACGGAGATCTATCTTGGCGTCAATTTTTTTGTCGAGTCTTAGGAATATGTATGGTAGAAATGTAAATTGTGAATGTAGCCTATGCGAAAAAACCAGACTCTGATTTAAACGATAGGACGGAGATGTAGTGTCCGTTTAGACGATTTTACATCACTACTGATTAAGCCATATCAATTTCCTTGATGTAACATTAATCCGCCGGTGAGAGCACAGCTTGGCACACAACAGAGACCATTAAAGAAAATTGGGAACGATCTGTGCTCAGCATTGGGACACCATAGGTTTGGAAAACCTTAACAAGTTCGTTGCCTAATTGCAGTTTTCATTCACGTCATAAACATTTGGTTGAATACTTCAATCAATCATCGATGTAACTACATCTACATACTTGCATTTGTCCACTGATTCGAAACTTCGTCGTCAAACTTTTCGGTTTCTTTTCTTCTATCATAACTTTTTTATTCTCTCCTAAATCAAATGCCTGCAATTCTAAGGGCCAAAATAATTTATAAGCTGCCTATTTTGTAAAAATAACTAGGAATTATACCGAATCGTTGTACACAATTCTAACTTGCGGACTATACAAATATATGTTGCAATTTTTAGACGACATTACATATTTGCTAATTTAACACTAGAATTTACGATCTAAAAATATAAGCCGTCTAATCGAACCTTCCAGAACAGATTTTCCTGAAATATTTTGAGATACGGTGTATGGACGTAAACATTTTTTGCAGTTCAGTTGCTAAAACTGGTACTGTCAAGGTCTACACTTTGGTTGGATGGTTACATAAAAATACCAAAAAGGTAACAAATATTCTTGTCATCTCTGATCTCATTCTGTATTCGTTTCTTTTAGAGATAGATTAATATCTAAAGAAGAGAAAGTCACAAGTAAAAAACGTGAATTTCTTCATATCTTTCATTTTGGCGGTCTGCTGATATAGTGTTTAAATGCGATGGTAATTCCAACAAGTTGCCAAAATTATAAATGTGAAAAGAATGATACCTACCACTGTTTAATGATATTAAATATATTATCTTAGTATACATACATAGGTACAAGAAATGATAATTCCGATGTATCGGAGTAAATACATTCATATTATGATCTTTAGTTTGATGAATATACATTTCTCATTTCATTATTTAACGTAAGTGCCATCACCACATTGATTTAACATTTGTAAATATTCATATCCTTGACACCAAGACATGATAAGGAATGCGCTTTCTTCGCATAGCATCTTGTCTTTGTAACCTATGATTTGTTAATGATATCTGTAAAATAGTTCATTCTGATATGATTTTTTTAATTTGCAAAATTTTAATATGTGAAATTAGGAACCCGTGCTTTTTAAGCACATACAATTTTTATATTAAAAGGTACCCATTTTTTTGAATTTCAAATCACGTCGGTAGTTTCGCCACTTGTTTGGTGTGGGTTTATTTGTTTCCTCGGCTGATTGTGTCTTACATGGCCATATTTTTTTTTAATTACAACCGTACTTATCACTGTAAGCAAGTAATTCAGCCACTTGTACAATGTACGTTATCCATGAGGGCAAAAATCAACTTACTTTCGCCTAGTTTCGAATTCGCGATAAAGCCAATCAATCCAGCCAGTCAACGTTGTTATTATTTTCACTATCAGATTTGGGTCAAACTATATCAAATATCTTAGTACTTATAACAGAAAAAACAATGATGTTTACTTATTTCTACTTAATGGAAGACAAGTCCCTAATTTAGTGTCAAATAATGTCTTAAAACCAACGTGCTTGCACACAGAATTTAACAATGCCCATTGACTTAAAACAAATTAATGAAGCAAAAATTTCACAACCTGTTTTTCTTTAGTACTTCGTACTACAAAGTCAGAATAAGTTAACCATTAGGAATTTTCAGATCTAGTTAAACATAGCCAATAAAGATATAAAATGGGATAGTTGAGTTTTTGTTTAATAGCATAATAGCAAGTCCACTTCATCGTTCATACATTAGGTCAAAAAGTAATGATTTATTTAGGAGCACCAAAATATTTATTCATCTATTAACTGATGGATGTCCCAAAACCCTTAAACCATTCTTTAATCTGAGCTTATTTTAAGCTGACAGGCTGTCTTGGGTCATCCTGTATCAACAAATCAAAGTAACAAATACTTCCGAAAGTTAAAAGCAAATGGTCCAATGCACCTTTTATAGGTATGTATTTGTTAAAAAATCTTACAAATTCTCCTGACAAACAAGCTCATCATCTTTTTATCTTTTTCTTGGTCCTTCAATGTTTTTATTTAATAGCGATAACTTCACCATCTGGCAACTGATCATAATAGATGATAATGCTCCAACTCGCACCGGATGGCCCCAGGAGCTCGACTAAGTAATATTTATAATATTAATACGTCGTTAAATATTGATATAAGGGGCGAAGCCACACTCATACAAATAAGAATAAAATGCAACGATGACACAGATTATGTGAAAGAAAATTGAAACAATTTTTATTTAATATTGCAGGAATTAGTTGAAAACGTGAAACAGTTACATTTAGTAAAATTATTCTCAAATAGTTACGTTAAGAAATCGTATAATATTCGTAGATTTGACATGGAACTAGATATGTTTCTATCTAAATATATGGTGCAATAGACTATCTCAAAACACCCATTATATGATATAAACATGGAAATATTCGCACAATTCTAAAATACAAAATAACTACCTAATACAATATTCAATAACGGTAAAACACACTTGATAGTCTATTTTTCAAATTTCTTTTACTCGCTATCGTACCTACTTACAAAGGGGTTCCATGATATAGTTAGTCAAGTTATGTCTTTTTTTCCAAAGACGCACTTGTGTAATAAAATTGTAAAGAAGGTAGGTAAATAAAGAGTATCGAAAAAGAACATAGACATACTCGTATTATACCATCACAATCGAACCCTATTACTGGTGGTTCCAACAAACAAAGCAGCAACACACAGCTGGACCTTTGGCCATGTCGTAGATATCCAATCCACTAAACCACTCCACATTATAAACTTTACATCAATTTAAAAGATTTTTTTTCTTTGGATTCGTCTCATCCTATACTTGTTCATTTAGTTCTTTATAAACTTATGTAGACTAAGGTTGAGCCATGCGCTGCTATTTCGCAACAAATTTTTCTACTCTCTCATCATAATCTTCGAAACCCTTTAAAACATTTCAACGTAATAAATTAATATTGCGTGTTGTATCCGCGTTTGTGTCAAATAGAAGATAAGCATGATTTGAAAGAAACTAGTCATGTGATACTCACAGTAAAATAAGTTGAAATAATTACTGTGCAGCAACCAATTCTATGAAAACGACGGAGTATTTTTAGAGAACTCCGTCTTCGTTGATGGATAACAGGTAGCTGCGGATCACGATGATGTAGTAAAAGTTTTCAGCTGAAAAGTTTATTAATCATAAGTTGCTATCTAACAGATAACCAATCTAATCGATTAAAGGTGAAGGGTGTTTCAAACCGAGAGCCTCACGTTAAAAGACCCTGGCGATTGGCAATAACAACAGCTAAGCTATCGTTTCTACAAGTACCTACGTACGGCATGTATCAGAACAGAAATCGGGATGACATCAGCACTTGCCTAAAAAATATGACATGTGATTCATTTTGAACTGAATCATGCATTTTAAAATTTTACATGACCGTAGTGGTAACTCACTTTTTAGGGTACGGAACCAAAAGGAATATGAATTTATTAAGCTTTGCATCCCCACGAAATACGTAAGAAAAAGTCTCAAATAATTTAAAAATGTGTTTAAATATATAATTATCAGACGAAAATTAAAAGTTACGTGAAGGACTTTATTTAGAGTTAACTACTCGTTTCAGATGAAAACTTACCCAAAAATAGAATTTGTGCGATGACATGGCCGGCGTCCATATGAAACAGGCTCTTGAGGAACCCAATGATGAAGAGCACCAGAAACACGACCCAGAAGATGCAGTATTTCTTCACTATTCCGGTTTTCTCCTGAAATCGCAGTTGATATTAATAGGAATAGATCAATTCTATTTACAAATAATGATATTCCATACACCAGATTTAAAGCACAAAATGAAGCTCAAACATCCGGACTTTTGTCTCTTTCTGACATATGTCAATGAAAGGAGTAGAAATACAAAGCTAGAAACAAGAAAAAAATTACCTGACAATGTTGATGATGGGCTCAAGTGGGGTAGGAATAGGTACATTGTATGTAACTAAAAAAAAAGTGTTCATAGAATGACGTCCAGCAACCTTTTTTCCTGTTCCTTTGACGGAGCCCAGATGCTTAGTCCTTGTTAATTGAATTTGATTGCTGTGACCCGAAGTTATGGATCAAACTTATAGGCTGTAATCTGGGATTAAATTCATGGACAAAAAACATTTTTGTTCAATTCGCCCTAAAATTTTATTTCAGGGCTTAAAGTTTTGTCCATCATGTCTTGCCCATCTCTTTTGAATGACAATCTATCTTTAAATTTTTTAACTACAGATGAACTGTTAGCTAAATCAAATCACTATACCTTGTACACCGCATAGACGAAGACCAGGTCGAGCAGGAACTTGATGAACAGCAGTATCACCAGCAGTATCACGATGGTGTAGACGACTGATGACATCGCGTCGCCCTCGTCTCGCTTCAGCTGCACCTCTGTCGCATCTTTGATGTCCACCGCGAAAGTTATCAGGATTATGGCCAGAGCAAAAGTTAGGATCTGAAAACAATCAAAAATAGTCAACCCGCGAATCCCATTAGAGCTAAATCGAGTTGTTGAAAGTATGACAAGTTACAATATATGTAAGGACTAGGGGTCGTTAATGGGGTAAGTATCTGAAAGAGATTTGTCAAAATAAATTGGCAACTAAGATGCTTCTAACGAACATTATACAAGGTGGTGTCTGCTTAGCCTCTGAATCGCAGGGCAGAAAAGTTATACATAGCGCTTAGGCCAGTATGCGCCGGACAACACACCACATGCCGTGGTCTCGAAGTAGGGATAAATACCCCTGTGTTACGAGGAACAGAGGCAGAGTACATCCGCCTTTACAAAACCATTGCAAAATGGGTCACGTCAGCAGCATACGGTGCCCCTATGTAAAGGTTGATGTGAACGCCTCTGTACTAGACAAGGAATAAGCCGAGGGCGTCCCTTAGCACGCCCAGGCCCGAGCCAATTAAGAAAATATAGTTTCCTGAAATCACTTGACCTGGAATCGAACCCGCGACACTACGTTATTCAAGGCGAGAAACCTTGCAACAGCGCACAACGCCTATCGTGTCGTCGAGTATAATTGGTTAATTTTAGGATGCTGAAGATGACCTAATCACGGTGTGTGACGGTCTTCGGCTTACGAGTATATTATCAACTGCATACACAATCCGACCTCATAAGTAAGGCACATTAGAATGTTGTGCTATAAAGATAGTTGATTGAAGCTTATTCTAAATCTGTTTAACGTACTGCTTTACGGCCTCGTAAATCCTTTTAACGTCGGCCATCAATTGATGGATGATCTCATTCAAGCGTAAGTTTTATGGTATTTTTATTATCTACTTAATAACAATATACGTCAACATGGGTGACATCAACTTTCTGAATAAATCAGAGTTTTTAAATTAAAAATTTGGACGGACATATTTTAGACTCTACAAAAAAAGCCTATTTTTTTGGAAATGAAAGGTACTAACATAATAAAAAGGCACATTGAATACTTACGGAGTTGATAATGCCCATAGAAATACATCCTGTATTCAGTTCGAATATAAAACAGAACTTGTCCAATACTGGGAGCTCCATCCTTGCCTGAAAAACCAAAATCTTTAGTAATTATACTTCTTTTTCTGTTCGATGGCTCGTATGCTATGCTACCATATCATGATGTTTCCCTATGTGTTGCACATAGAGGATTTATAACGAAAAATACGCGAATTACAATAATACGAAGTGAGTAGGCTGACTGTTTCAGTCATGGTGATCGAAACACTTCCGAGAAGCTTTTGTCGGAATGTGTCTCGCCCTGACAATTTGGAACTAATAAAACAGATAGCATGAGTATGAATTATTTATTAGACATGGACTAAAAAACAGTTGTTAGAAATCTCACTTAATTAAATAAAAAACTAAGTAAGTAAGAAATCAATCAAAATAATGATATTTACACTTAGAGCTAATATTTATAAAGAAGCATTGTTTTATTTGAGAAATAGTAAAATAAGACCGTAAATCGTTTTTTTCTATGAAAACCTTTTTCTGTTAAAATAAACCGCGATCACAAATTTCTAATTTTCACTTATCTAAGTGAAACTGAACACTACATCCTACTTTCCTACGGTATGAATAATCACTCCGTATATTCAGAAGGTGTGTGAGGTTAACAAGTTTCTTTAAGTATAGGTAATACACAAAAATAACGTACTTACCATATTACGTACAACTAATCAATTCACAACACACTGCCAACAGCACAATTTCCCATACGCCTATATACAAAAGTCGTACATTATCATTTTAATACAATATTCCGGTGCACCATTGTGAAAGGGGCAACTTCAGCTTGTAAGAGTAACTTTGATTGAAGTCTACGAAAATGTTAAGGCGAAGACTCCACATTTGGAGAATACAACGGAACTATTTGGCCTCCTGTGAAGAACGTTTAACCTATTTGATAAATAAATAACTGATTTCAATTCGGATTTTATGATGTTTAATGATTGAATGTATTTCCCTGATTCAAATGAAGTATGATTGGCCTTCTTTGTCCTTTAAATAAAAGAGACAATCATACAATCTTAAGTCAATTATCAAATCCGATCCAAACGGCATGTATCTTAAAAAATAACCTTGATGTCGCTTTTCTAGTTAAACTTCTGCTTTAATCACTATCCACCCTGGTAAATCTAGAATTAATACATTCTGCTGTCGAGGTATTTCCCGCAGAAGGTAGTCGCCTTAACCCTTGGTTCTACAACGCCTGCGCAGTGGAAGCTGAGCGGGATCAATAGTCTTCAGGGAATAGCTCTCGAGCATGTGTGCGTGCACATCTGGGCGCCCTAGCCTACTACCTACCACTAACGACCTGGATACTCGTAGTATGCAAGTTCCCCAGCGGGCTACAATTCTGAAAATGCGATCGTTCAATTTATTGCTTATTTTTCTACTTACCCAAAGCTATTTTATAAATAGACTTTTAGATACTGTTCCTGTTATCATAATCATTTATTGAGTTATGTGGTACATGGTGTTATAAACTTGTAAAAAGTACAGGCACATAAACCCTGCAAGGGCACAACAACATTTAAATAAATAAAAAAGTTTTATATATCCCTAGACCATGTTGTTGTGTGTAGTTACATTAACAATATACAATACAGAACTTAAAACTGTTTTATTCAAAACACTCTTCTAAACTATAAAAACTCTTCTCAATTAAATATTCCTTAAGCGTTTTGTAAACATTTTTGTTACACTCAATATTTTTTATTTTTTATGGTAGTTAATTTATTACAGATTTTCACTGACATACAAATTGCGCCAGAGCTTACTAATTTTAAATTTGAAGAGAGAATAGCTAGTTTGTCCTTAGTGCGCAAGTTATGGGGTCTGAAAAATAAATCTTTTGCTAGCGGGTCATAAGTTTATATGGTTTTTAACACAGTCGGAAATTTGCAAAATATACATGGAAGTTAACGTTAGAATATTGAATTTTTTTAAATGTGGTCTGCAACTCTCCCTTTCAGTAATATTTGTAACCATGTGTGAAATGTAGTAAGATTTGTAACCATGGGTCATGGGTTAGTTAGGTAGGTAGGTACTAACTGCTTTTTATTTCGAACGAGCTGTCCCGACTATGGACTTAATATACAAGCAGGACTGAGCACTTGAAAAACGAGCCGAACGACATGTAGGAAGGCTAGGCTGTATGTCTCTTTTTAATAGGGTGGCAAAAAGATCTTTGCTATGTGGGACATCGCATGCTGCATCTTTTTTTAAATTAATTTCACAGGAAAACGTATATATAGTTATTATTGGTTTGTGTTATGTCGATTTTTGCAGAAAATCAAGGTTTCATATGTATTTAGTTAGGTATCTACCTACTTTAAGGTACCTAGTTCATATAAACACATTGGAATTAAAGTTTTTCAATATTTAGCAATAGACGATTACTGAGGAATGTATGATGTATATCATTTTTTAATATCGGCGTTTAAGTTATTATTACATAGTTTATTTGTAAAAGCTGACAGTACAAATAATGTTAGTAAATTTATTTATAACTTAAATATCAAACATGACTAAACAAGATTGTTTTATGAAGTCCAATTTACTGCCGAAATTTCACAACGAATTTAATTTAGTTTGATGAAATATTTTCAAATTCAAATAGGAATTATCCAACGCTATAACCAATTGTAGTTCGTGTGGCTCTTCATCATTTGTCCATTGTACAGGATAAAACAAATGCTTCAATTTAGTCAAAAACAGTTGCTTTAACGTTGAAAAAATAACAAAATTATTTTTGCTTATGTTTAAAACCCTTATTTTATTTTATGTCTTTCTTGCTATTTCAATGCAAGCAATTGTTCGCTACACCCACCTCAAAAGCAATCTTTGTAATTTGAAGATGAAAGAACGAGACACACGGCCCTTTGTGGTTGCTATCTCTTTCGGCTCGGATTAACATCTGTAAAAAGCGTAATCAAAAATACACCTTGACAGCAAGCAATAGATACAGTTGATTTTCGTAAATGTAACGTACATCATTTTCATAGAACTTCGGTTCACAGAAAATGTTTCATAGAATTTTCGGTCCAAATTTTTTCATTTCTAATATTAATGTTTAAACGACTATTTACTTCATAAAATATTAGGTCCACATAAATTAATAACAGACATTAGTTTAAAAAGCCTCTGTTGGTCAGGTTAGGTTAGAACTGTGACACCCCCCCCCCCCCCCCATGAGCCTTCACCTTGTCGTGGCGGGGGGGCTTAGTACCGGTGGCAGGTGGAAACACCGGGAAGCTGAGATGGCTCATGCATGGCATTGCGGTGGACTTCCACCCACCCACTGCGCAGCGCCTTAGGGCGCGAGGTGGGGGCTGCGGTGCACAACTGTTTGGAGGGGGTCAGTGATCCGCAGCTGGCTCCCCCTCTACACTGCGGCTCGGCGGGGCCGCACCGCCAGATGCGGCAGCTAATCCACCTTTTAGGTGGATCGTGGCAGCGTACCTAGTAGGATCCGCGTACGGTAGGAGCTGGCGGGCTTGAGTACGGGGGTGCTTTTGCCTGCAATGCACGGCTTTCACCGCGACGGCGGAAGTACCTGTGTGCTCCAGGTGCTTCCGTGGCCTCACTGGCGGCGGGGCGTTGTGAAACTTTTTAGGGATTCCGCCTCGCCGCTGAAGTGTTGAGGTCGAGTACCGTGGGGTTTTAGTCGGTAGAAGTCCGACATAACCTCGTCGTTCGAACTTCGGGCGTCGAGGTATCTATGAGAAATTTCCCAAGAAAAAGAAAAGGTTAGAACTGTGTATGACCACATCGCGCCAGAAGCGAATCTTCGGTGAATGAACATAAGTGGCAAAAATTTTTTTTCTTGAGAATACCCAAACCCTATGTGCAATAATAATACTTGATTTGATATTCTATGACATGAATATTTTAAGAAATAAATTATATTTGTAACAAAAATCTATGATTTAAATTTTTTTAAAGTAACTATTCTGCGTATTGATTTTTCGATGAAATGATAATATGAGAAATGAAATTCTATGAATCGAGTTTCTATAAAACAGTGTACAACCCCATTGCATTACCCTCATATCTCGCCCGCTTTTCTCCGACTTGATTAAGACATATATAGGTACTTTTATTTTTCACTATTTTTTTCGTTTAATCATAATAAAATATAGCCTATATTAGGTACTCCTGAATAATTCAGCTTTCTGTTAGTAAAGGAATTTTCACGATCGGATCAGTAGTATTCGAGCCTATTCAATACAAACAAACAAAAAACAATCAAAACTTTCCTCTTTATAATTTAATATTAGTATAGACTACAGCTTTTTATTTCGAATTAAGATCAGTCGGAACATACTTACCATGGGTTAACGCCGAAGCCAGTAGCTACTGTTGTCAAGTTTTCGTATAGGATTTGGGTACAGAGCGCCTCCAGTGAATAGTTATGTAACTAAAAATGGCTTACATACAAGTTGCTATAGTTACCTAACTATCGTAGTTTACCTGAGAAAATATCCTCTTAGTAGGGGTAAAGGTATAAAGTGGGTTTACTCACTAAATCTTATTAAGCGGGTAATACATTAAGGAATTGAGGTTGACCTATTTAGGTGCTTTACTTCATAACATGAAAAGCAATGAATACCTAGGTACTATTGATTTTTACTATACCTAGTTAGGTTCTATACTATTGATTCGTACGAGACGTGATCGATTGGAAACTAACTGGACGACGCAGCGTGCGTGGGTAGTCCTCCCACCCGGTGGACCGATGACCAGCCCCCCGATTCAGAACGAAGTTATCGACCGATTCGGTGAGTTTGTTTTAATTATAGTAAATGACCCGCTTAACGGTAGCAATCAATATTTTTAATATGTTAAAGCCAAAAGCCTTTAGTTTTTACAAATTAAATTATATAAAACTAACCATACTTAAAAAACGAATTAAAAATAAAAGAAAATAGCCGAATCGGGCTGCAGGTGCAAGTTGCAGGAAGCTGTTAGATACGGCTTTAGACCGTTGTGGCATTCTATGGGGTTATGGGGTAGGCCCTTGTCCAGCAGTGAACTTATAAAGGCTGTTAATGATTAATATAAATTCAAAATCACTGTTTTTTACGAAGCAGCAATAGAAGCATGCAAGGATGGCAGTCTCATTTCTCCGCGAGACGCAGCCATAGCAGAGGTAAACGAAGTCGGATCTCCCTGTCAGGTTATTATGTGTCTTTGTGTTTTCATTATAATTGACCAATAATAAAGCATTTTAGGACCTGCAGAACAAAAAAAATCTAAAAAATGAATGATATTTTCCGAATTCATAAAAAAACAACGGAAGTTTCGACAAGCTATTTCAACTACATCAATATTTTTATTAATGACCCTAGGACCTCGCACACCAGTGTGGGTTCACAACTAGGATAGACCGCACGGATGATGATGAGGATCATGATTTTTATTAATATTAAATGCAATTTAATACAGAATAGTCAAAAAAATCCACACGAAAAACTGTAGGTACCTAGGTACTACTCACATATATAGTATATAGCATAGTATGCACGTTTGATACTACACACATCAAAAGTGTCTAGGGATTAACATATATTTTTGCAATAACTTTTCTTCTGATTGATATTAATTAAAATTTTCTTTAAGGATTCATTAAATAAAGTGTTTTCGTTTGTCTACAGTAACGATAAACCAAGTCACCTTTGCATTAATAAAGAAATTTGCCATTTCCCTAATAAAGGGATTTTTGACATTTGAACCACTAACATTAAAGTTCGAAAAAAAGACTGAAATAACAGTTTTCTTTAAAATTTTATTGGGTAACTTAAACAATTAATAATCCGTGTTTCTACCGCGAACACTAACAACACAAGAACATCGGTTTGGCATACTCAAAATGAGTTCATCCAAATCACGCTGTGGAATGGCCGCCCATGTTCGTTGCAACAACAAAAAAAGGTCTTCTTGCGACTGGATACCCTCCATATTCGGCAGAGCTCTTCTCTGTAGCATATCCCATGCATGCTCAATCGGGTTCAAGTCTGGCGACTGAGCAGGCCAGGGCAGGACATTGATGTTAGCTGCGGCGAGAGTCTGTCTTACAACTCTTGCGGTGCACGGTCGTGCATTATCATGCATTAACTGAAATAAGGGACCGATTTGCACTTGTAGAGGAACGATGACGTCTGATATAATCGTCTCAACATAAATTTGAGCGTTGAGGTTGCCTCTGATCCAAATCAACTCAGTTCTTCCGCCGATCCAAATACCCGCCCATACCATGATGGTTCCACCACTATAAGGATGGACTTCCTGGCAGGATTTTAATCGCTGTTGGCGTCCAGGGGTTCTCCAGTGTCGTATACGTCTTGTATCCGGTCTCATACCAAAACGAGACTCATCAGAAAAGCACACGAAACGCCATTGTTCTTCTGCCCAATTTCTGTGTTCAAGAGCCCATTGATATCGAATCCTACGATTGTGCATTGCTATAGGTGGTACCCTTAGCGGTCTTCGGGAATGAAGGTTCACTTCATGCAAGCGGTTTCTGACTGTTTGGTCGCTAATTAAGTTCCCTGAAGAGTGATGAAGCCTCACGGCTAACATCATGGCGGTTATTGTTGGAGCTCTTCGAGTTGTGATTTGAATGTATCGGTCTTGTCTCCGTGTGGTGCAGCGATACCGTCCTCCATGGCGCTCAGCCACGGTACCAGTGCTTCGGTAACGTGTCCAAAGTCGACTGATAACACTCTGACTTGTATTCAGAGCTAAAGCCACAGTACGTTGCCGGGAACCAGCTTCTATCATTCCCATGGCTCTGAGCATTTCTTCCCTGCTTAAATGACGTCGCCGCTCCATAATAACGTTGGTTTTAATCAGTAGTAGGGAAACAGTAGCACTAATAATGTCTTCAATGCGTTGTATGTTTTTATAGGGAAAATATTGACAGCTGATTTTCATCTTTTACTCGAATTTGATTGACAGTTCCTGTTTCAAATTATGAAATGCACCAAAAAGGATCCATATAAATTTATAAAATCATAAATTTATTACAAAGCCACATCTCAATCTCAAGAAATCCGCATAAAAATGCTTGATCCCTAGACACTTTTGATGTGTGTATATTAGGTATGTGCCGGATCTCGAAAATAATAAATGCCGGATAAGAAATGCTTACCTAACCTATTTCCGAAATTGCTGTGTACGCCTTTAATTTTTGAACAAATGTATATACCTATGTATACTGTTGGTGTACCTTATAAATAAATAAATAAATAGATCTAGGTATTCATAAAAGTTAGGTAACAAATAAAAGTTTAGCTTGATTAATCGAAAGTCACTAAAATGTTCATGTAAACTTGCATGTTTTCGATGTCCGGAAACCTTTAGGCCACAAAACAAAACGGTCACATTTTCGTAACAACGCCAATAAGCGCTTCCCTTCCAGGCTCCGATTCCTACCATGAAATCATTAAAAAGTTTCATTAATGATAAGAGTACAATGGAGCCAGCGAGAAATGAAAACATTATTAATAATGAATGAACAGGCTCAGATACCCAAAGTCCGCACGGTTTGGCTACTGAGTGAATAATAGCGCACGCAACACAAATAGGGTTGTAACACTTGTCTATTTTGATACCAAACGTGACGGAATCTGTAACAACAAAAAAAAATGCCTTTAAGTCTACGTTATCAATTCAGTTTAGTTTCGTTTTCCAGCGTTAGAAATTGCTAGTACAGGTTTTTTGGCTGGCCTATAGCCGCAATGGTAGTAGTCCTACACATAGCGCCAAAAGGTCGTGGGTCCCACCCAGGACAAACATTTATGTGATTAGTATTTGTGTTTGTTCGGTGTGCCTGAGTGTTATTATACCTATATTTTTATACAGTATATAAAAATATATCCTATGTTACTAGCTTAGCTTTTTAAAATCGGTCCGGTAGGTTTTTTAGACTTTGTCCGTTACTTACATAGAAAAAATAATCTTCCTTCTTTATTATAAGTGTAGACAACCCTAATACAGAAGAGTTGCGTCATCCATTTCATTCAACATGCGGCTAGCAGTTGTCTGTTCTCACGGCACGGACAGACACCATTCAGTCCAGTCACCGCTTCACCGGCGCCCGCCATGCGTGCCGCCACAGTAGTGTTGTTCGCGTTCGTCGTTCACTCAGTGAGTGCCATCACTCCCCTCCGGACCGGTAAGTACTTACTTCCTTTAAGCCACGAGGCCGGCGCTGATTACAAAATAATAAAGTACCATGTTTACCTGTATTTAGCCGGTTGTGTTAACCTTCAATCATTAATAGTTAGCGTAATGGCAAGAAAAAAAAACAAATTAGGTAGTAAGTAGATACTGTTTCCATCTTTGAATAACGCTTAGTAATATTGTCAATTCTGTTAGAAATGGATTTCTATTCAGAAACCTACCTACCGACATTCCAAGTTATTCGTATGTAAACAATTTACAATGGTCTTAAAATATCTTTAAGTGTTTTCGTGTATGTTTGCTTTTATTGATAAGAAAGCCGTAAGACGGTTATATCATAAAATGCATAAGACAAGCATTATTAACTGATTCAGAATCTAGGTATCTACCGGTAACTTCAACTCAGGTGATTTACGTCTCCACCAAAACTTGAACCGATGTTTATTATTAAATTCAAAGGTAAGCGTAAGGCTTACGACACACGTTTACACAAATCAATAACAAATTACTTATAGTACAGTACATACAACAACACCAGTAAATATTTTGGTATTTACTACAAATTATCATTAAGAACACCACTACAATAATTAATAACGTTTGCTGATCGCTTATTTAATTTTTAATGCCTCCGTGGCCGAGTGGTTTCAGAGGGCCTACTCCCGTTCGTCGAACACGTAGTAACGTGATTTTTCAGTCATTAAAAAAACACACTTACCGTGCGAAATTGAAGTTGCTTTTTTATTGTACAAAATGAATAAAACCCATTCATTACATACTACGTCTTGCGTCCTTTTAGCCTTCAAAATTTTCACGAAACTTCGTGTATTTCTACCGGAGTAGGCCACCAGAGCTCGACCCGAAGCTCCCTCTGAGTTTCAGGTCGAGCTGTAAAACCCCAGGTTCAATTCCCAGGTCGGGCTAAGTGTGTTTTCGGAACATAGCCCGGGTGTGCGATCACCAACCCGCAGCGTGGGGATTGAGCCAATGACCATAAATTTGAGCGATGACTTGATTTCAATGACCCCCATCATTGAAACCTTTGCCCAGCAGTGGGACAGTATATAGGCTAATTACTTCACTGTTACCTATTTAATTTGTAACTCTGGTGTTGCTCTCACATACGGTAATCGTTACTACATAAAATTCATCTAAATAACTTGGTTGTAAAATCTTAATCTTCAGCACGTTATGCTAAAATAATATACATAGCTATATCGTCCTCTACATTGTCTACCGCCAAAAGTTAAGCCAGAAATTGTAGATACTATTATATACCTTACCAGATGTTGTACAAGCAGATCATTATGGTCATTGCCTAATTCATATATCTTCCTTCAGCACCGGGAATTTTGGATGGTGTTTATAAAGTAACCCTGCATATGCGAAACCTTGCCAAGAAAATCTGCCCCCCAACTAAGCAGAGCCTGGTAGGTACACACGCGTCCACGTCCAGCTTTACATTGGGGCACCTTATGCTGCTGACATTTGGATCATTTTGCAACGGTTTTGTAAAGGTTGACCTGCCTTCCTGCGTAGGCTATGGATTTCAGAGGCTGGTAAACATACCTACTTACTCGAATCTAATTACATACGTAAATGTATAATTAGTTACACCTAGACACAAAACAAACACGAAACTGTCCTCACATGAATTTTTGTCCTGGGATCAAACCCACGAACTTCAGTCAAAACATGAATTTTTGTCCTAGGATCGAACCCACGAACTTCAGTCAAAAAGCAGTCAAAAGTATGTGTTCTGTCTTTACTTTCAGTAGTAACCTTTGGTGTTATTACCACACAAAACGATCGATCGTCGATCGATCCCATCAATCGACGGTAGAATCGATGGATCTACGCCCATCCTTGGTCTTCCATAATAAGTAGCGACCGATCGTTTAGTGTGGGAACACTAAGAATATCGAAGATAGAATATCAAAGTAGAATTATCCAAGATACAAATGTTTATTTTGTTTAAGAAGTAACATTTTTCAATACTTTGTTCATGTCTGTCTGCTGATGGATGCCTGCAATGTTTGAACTTCAATCAACACCTACACAAACATTCCATCAAAATGAAGAGTAGGTACCTACGAGTATGTAAACAAAATGAGCAGTAGAGTCTAAGAAATTCAAACCATTAAGCATTAACGACGATATGCGTAGTGCGTTGTAGCTTGGTTTCTCACCTTGGCTAGCGTGGTATCCCAGGTTAGATTTCCGGTCGGCCAATGATATTCAATTCAATTCAAGTTAATATAAATTAAAAATAGAATGCATCCTAAAACACTTTCCTGTGGAATTGAGCAGCGTAGTTTAGTGGGATCGGATCTAAATTGTTTTAATTCGCCTGATTCTGAACAATAATTGTCTATTTGAACATATTGTGTTCTGTTTTTAAGATAAGAGACGAGCCAGTCGTGGCATTTGCCTCTTATCCCATAATGGTAAAGCTTAGAGAGCAGAATCTCATGCTGGACTCTGTCATAAGCTTTAGTCATGTCTAAAACTACGCCCACAGCGTAGTAACCATCGTTGAAATGATTAAGAATTTGTTGGATGTATTTGTATACAGCTAGTGTTCTTAATTTATTTTTCCGAAAACCAAACTGATTTTCGTCTAATATGTTGTATTTTTCAAAGAAAGAAAACAAACGATTAGACATTGCTCTTTCAAATATTTTGGAGATAGATGGCAGGAGAGCTATTGGTCGATAATTAGCGGGGTTAGATTTTTCTCCCCTTTTGTGAATTGGCTTGACCAGTGATGTTTTTAATAAATCCGGAAATTGGCCTTGAGAGAAGGACTGGTTTATCAATAATGTAAGAGGAACCACTAGTTCATGAGCGCATTTTTAATAATACAGGTGGTATTTCATCTATTCCAAAACTAAACTTGTTTTGGAGATTCATTGACAAAGTTAGTACTTCTTTTTCATCAACTGGTTTCAAATATAAACTATTTTCAATTTTAGTAAAATGATTCTGATATGTTTTACGAGATCCAGCAGAAGGATCCCCGACAGTTTCAAAATAATTATTGAAGTAATTAGCAATTTGGGTAGGAGATAGTAGCTCCCTATGGTTAACATTGAGTTTAATATTTTTACGGATTTTATTACTGGTTTTTTTTGTTTTCTTTTTTACAATTTGCCACATAGTTTTCGTTTTATTGACTGATTTTGCCATGATATTGATGAAATCCTTCTTTTTAGATGCAATAATAGTTTTTTTTAGTATTTTTCTATATCGCCTGTAATATTTTTTAATTATTTCTTTATTTGTTTGGTTCACTATTATACGTAGCATTCTCTTATGTTTACATGACAATTTTAAGCCTTTGGTTATCCATTTATGATTATTATTTTTTGAAATATTGGGTTTATTCTTTACAGGCCTTGTTGGGAAGCATTTGTTAAGCAAATATTGGATTTTATCATGAAATTGGTTATAATTTTTGTTTATACAGGTTTGGTCGGCCTAGGTCTGGCCTAGGACGACCAAACCTGTATAAACAAAAATTATAGGCCTAGGTCCTGCACTTCTGTACTAGACCAATTGAAGTTGGTAAATACCAGGTCAATGCATGTAGATGTAGATTTACATATCCTAGTTGGCGAATTTACTTGTTGTATGAAATTATAAGTTAACATTAGATTTTTAAATTCAGTGGATATTTTTTTACTGGACATCATATTCAAGTTTAAATCACCAATTTAAATATATCATATAAAGGAACACAAATAGAATCGGCTGATAATGTAAAATTTTTGGGATTGCAAATAGATAGGGACATTAATTGGAAACCACATATTGTGCAAACATGTGACAAAATTAATCGCTTTGTATATGTTTTAGGTAGACTTCGCCATGTAGCGGACCGTAGTACAGTCCTTGCTGCCTATCATGCATATGTCGCCTCTATATTACGGTATGGTTTAGTATTCTGGGGAAATAGTGTAGATGTGCGTAAAGTATTTTTAGCCCAAAAAAAATGTGTGCGTGCCATCTACGGCCTACCACCTTTCCAGACATGTAAACCACTTTTGAAGCTTTTGACATTACCAAGCCTATACATTTTCGAAATTGCTAAATTTGTTAAAACAAATCAAAGACTGTTTGATAGGGCTGGTGACATTAATCCTCGTAATAAAAGGAATCCTGATAGATTAGTATTAAAATTTTCACCTAGAACCACTTTGTATATGAGGAATTGTTTAAATATGTGTATCAAAATCTTTAACAAAATTCCAGAAACGATAAAGTCATTGGGAGTTCCCTTATTTTATAAAAAATTACATTTATGGCTCATAGATAAGAATTTTTATAGTGTTGGAGAGCTTATTAATTAAAATATTTTACATGCCATATATTTGGCGAAACATGTGATTCTACTTTATTTTAACTTTAACCATCATTTCTTGTACCGTGTTTCTAGTAAATAAAGATTTATTATTATTATTCTCTTTATTCAGTATAAATCTTAGATATAAAATTTGTATAGTATTCTTACAAAAACAGAGATTTTATAACATTAAAAACAACTTATGAATTATAATTATAAAAACGAAATAATTACAATTATAAAACTTAAGATTAAAGTTACAAAAACAATGATTTATAAAAATACCATAAAAATCTTAACCTAGGGAGCCGCCGGCAGCGGGGCAGGCGAGGCCTAGACTACCGGTGATTAGGGCTGCAGAGAAAGGAACCTCCTGACAATACGTGCCGTGTTCAAGAGTACCGCCTTCTGTATCTGACCCTTGACCCAACCGCTGAGCGAGAGCCTCTCGAGGTGTTGGTCGAGGCTCTTCGCTATTAAGCCGTTTGCCGATACGACTATCGGGATAATGATCGTCGAATCAACATTCCACATGGCGGTCACCTCGTGAGCCAAGTCAAGGTACTTGCTGAGTTTGTCCTTCTCAGCTTTTACGAGGTTATCGTCATGTGGAATGGTAATGTCGACGAGCACTGCCTGGCGTTGGGATCGGTCTACCAGCACGATATCAGGTTTATTGGCTACAATAGTCCTGTCCGTGATGATAGAGCGATCCCAATAGAGCAATGCACGACTATTTTCGAGAACTGGTACCGGTGCGTACTTATAGTACGGTACCTCCGACTCGACAAGGCCATACTGAAGAGCAAGTTGCTGGTGGATGATCCTGGCTACTAGGTTGTGCCTGTGCAAGTACTCTCCGTTAGCAAGGTGAGAACAACCGGAAATAACGTGGCGAATAGACTCGCCAGGACGGCGGCATGCCCGACAGATGTCGACCGTACCGTCCTTCATGATGTATTTCCGGTAGTTATTCACCTTGATAACTTCATCAGCAATTGCACAGACAAAACCCTCGGTTTCCCCAAAGAGGTCCCCGAAGCGTAGCCAGCTCACCGATGCGGAGAGGTCCACATCGGGCCCTGTTAAGGCCCGATAGAACCTCCCATGCAGCTCCTTACTCCTCCATATTTCCTTGCGGTCGTCGGTGGTGAGCACCGGTGGTTGACGCCAGTTCTCATTCGCCAAGGATAGCGGCGTGAGGCCCTTATCAACTGCCACAACATCGCGGTGTATCCCACATTCGTTGCTGAGGAAAAACCTCCTAAGACTGCACACCTCGCGGTTGTGAAGGTTCTTGGCATTTAAAAAGCCACGACCTCCCACCTTCCGCGGGATATACAGTCTCATGACAGACGAGCGTGGGTGTAACATGCGGAATGTTGTGAGCAATTTTCGAACCCGTACATCCAGGGCGTCCAGCTCAGTTTGAGTCCATCTTAGTATGCCAAAGGAGTATATCAATAAAGGCATCACCCAACCGTTGAAGGCACGCACCTTATTGCCACCTGACAAAGAACTCTTGAGTACCTTTGTAAGGCGACTAAAGAAGCGCTCCCTCACCGATTGCTTGACGTCTGCTACTGATATACCCAATGACTCTGACATACCAAGATATTTGTAGGTTTCGGCTTCAGAGAGGGATCTGAGTGTCATCGTCTCAGAGAGCTGTAAATTCGGTGAATCTACAACCCTCCCTTCTTGTACATGCATGACCGCACACTTGTCTACACCGAACTCCATCTTGATGGCATTGCTAAAAATCTCAGTTATTTTTAACAGTTCCATCAATACCTGGGGGCTTGGTGCAAACAACTTCAGGTCATCCATGTACAACAAATGAGGGATGAACTCACCCCCTCTGCGAAGCCGATAGCCTAGCTTTGAATCCTTTAGTAAGGTACTAAGAGGATTTAAAGCTAAACAAAACCACAAAGGACTCAAACTATCGCCCTGGAAAATACCTCGCTCTATCCTTATGAAGTCCTGCGGATCAGGGGAGCCATTTCCACCACCTGGCTGACGAAGGACTGTGATCCACTGCCCCATGCATGTGCTCAAGAAAGATCTCAAAGTTGTATTAATTTTATACAGCTCTAAGATCCTCCTGAGCCATGAATGGGGCACCGAATCATAGGCCTTCTTATAGTCAATCCAGGCTGTTGAAAGAGCTTTCCGATTCCGCCGGACTTGTTGGCAAATAGTCGTGTCTATGAGGAGGAGTTCTTTAGTACCTCGGGACCCAACCCTACATCCATTCTGAGCAGGGGCCAAAATATTGTTCGCAACGATGTGCGAGTTAATTTTTTTTGCTAGAATGGACGTAAGGAGCTTGTAGATGGTAGGTAAGCACGTGATGGGTCTATAGTTTTTTGCTTCCGAGGTACTACCTGACTTGTATAAAAGGAAAGTGACACCAGAAGTCAGGAAACTAGGGAGAGAACCAACCTCGATGGATTCCTGGAACTGCACTGCCAAGCACGAATGCGAGCATCGAAACCACTTGATCCAGAAGTTGTGCAATCCATCCGGGCCAGGACTTTTCCAGTTCTGAGCCGTCTGAATTGCACAACTAACGTCTTCGGAGTCAATAGTTACTGACTCCATGGTTTCGATGGATTCGCATTCATGCTCGACCGTACGCATCCAGTCACCCTCCATGTGCTCGACAGGCATCGACCAAATGCTGCGCCAGAAGTCAATCATGACACTTGCATCCGGTCGCTGACCGTCGCCCACACGTTGGTTAGTCTCTTCCCAGTTTCGGTACACCTTCCTTTGGTCACTTTGGAAAAGGCGATTTTGTAAATATCTGTCCACACGTTCTCTGTAGCGACGGATACGGTTTGCCCACGCATAGACCTTCTGCTTCAGAAAGTCAATGCGTTCCGTGACACAAGCCATATACTGTTCGGGCTTAATACCCGTCCCAGCAAAGGCTTGGTTCACGTAACGCATAACCCGAGGGCGATGGTTCCCCCGGCTGAAGCAGATCAGCTTTGCAATGAGGGTCCTAAACGTGTTGATACGCCGCTCGATTCGCATTTGCCATGCGGGTACATTTGCGGCAGGTCGCACTGCACGGTCAGAGTCCGGAAACTTGACACGAGCAACACGGCATGCCGCAATGGCCCCGCAGTACAAAATCGAGTGAGTATCAACTAAATCTTCACTAGTCCGTATGAACGGAGCTAGTAAATCGTTCAGGGCCCCCATTAACGCTAGGTTGCGTCTATTAGTAGGCAAACGTGGTAACCGCGGCCTAGAGACTCGTGTAGAGCGATATTCCAAAATCGCATCCTCCAAAGCCCTCCTCAATTGCTCTTTTGCCTGGGTACTTATGCTTGCGTTCGCACTGGCCTCTCCATCGGCATCTGGATCCATCCGAGGCGCTACCGGAACCGAGTCTGTAATCGGACTCGGATGTGACAGCGCGCTGGACGGGTCCTGGGTCGAGGAAGAAGTCGCGCGAACTGGAAGCGCCTCCAGGCGAAGCCGATCAAGCGTAGGCTGATCCAGCATCTGGAGACGCTGAATCGCCCGCGCTTGATCCGACAGACGTTGGGCGGAAACAGCCACGGTCGGGTCAAGGGCCTGAAACAAAGGCATCATCCGGTCACGATACGCAGACAGGTTGGTTCCTCCCTCTGTAGCCCCGTAATAGGCGCGCATGCAGTTGACATTCATGTCGTGTGTCCATCGCATGCGGCGCACTACACCACCGGTAGCGGGGGCCCCGCGCGGGGCAGACTGCCCCACAGGCCCCAAGCGTGCCGGCAGCGGTCGTCGTCCACGTCGCGCAGGTGGTCGCGGCGGTCGTGGCGGCGGTGGCCCGCTCTCATCGCTCGAAGTTGAGCTCGCTGCGGTATCTGGAGGAGTAACAAACTCCTCCACCGACGACGAGCTGGGCGACGGAGCGGGCGGTGGTGGTGGTTGTGCGCTTGTAACGTTCGCTCTTGCCTTCGCTCTTGTGATCATATTTTAATGTAAATTGCACTATTGTTGTAGTAGGCGTTTTGACATTTGTCACAGTTGACAAATCCATATTATTGATTTTCGGAACTTCTGTAGAATGGCCAAAATTGTCTTGCAAATTATCTGTATATATTTTGGATGAGCTTGTTGTTGTTATATTATCTGATATACCGAAATTCGACTGAAAAATGAACTAAAAAAAATATATGATTAAATATGACCACAAAAAGACGTTTGCTGTCATAGAGCTAAAAAATTATCCATTCCACGATCATTACGGTATATACACATTATCAAAAGATTCACACATTTTATCTCTATACCACAGTATTCACCAACAAATTCGATAGAAGAACTTGAAATATCTTTTCGTTCAAAATGTCTAATACTTTCTTTTATTAGTATTGCAACTCCACCTTTTAGATGTGTTTCAGAGATGCGATAAGCTATGTACATACACACATACATACCATCACGCTTTTTTCCCAACGGCGGCGTAGGCATAGACCACATCTATCCACTTGCTACAGTCCTGACACACCTCTTGACCTTCTTTCGCACCCATTAATCTTTTCATACATGCTCGTCAATTATGAGTACTCCTTTTTTTTGCGTCAGAAAATGCATTTAGGCATTCCCAAGGCCCTGGGTTCGGGACAATTGGGATATTTGGGACTCGGAGTTCCTGGGAAAACAGAGCCCCCTACCCACTAAAACCTGACAGTGGTCATCTTCGGCGCAGAACGTAAGGGACCCGGGATCCCCACAAGGGAGAGACTACTCGCAGAACCCTTCGGCACGCAAGGCCGCCTGGCAGCCAGCCTCGGGAGGAGCAAGCTCAACTCCAGTGCACGATAACACAGACCACTGTGTCCGAAGACCACTGTGTCTTCCTGGGGATCGCAAATGGGAACGCACGCAGGCCCCCCCGCGTGCGCTTCGTGACCGCAAGGGCCCTTTTAGTCGCCTCGTACGACAGGCAGGGATACCTCGGTAGTATTCTCTTCCCCTAACCGCAAAGAACAAGGGTACTCCTGACCTAACCTTTTATAAGCACGTCTTGGACTTGTCCTAAGTACGTCCGTCTAGGCCTTCCCCGTCCAACAGCTCCATCCACCCTCGCCTTGTAAACTTGTTTCGTTAATCGCCTATGAGCTATGTAGAAATAGAAATAGAATAGAAATAAATTTATTTTGACACTTAAAATATACACAGGTTACAAAGACAAAAAAACATTACAAAAAGTGTTAAATAGGCTACCACTCAGCATGTGCCGCAGTGAAATAGCACCACGACGCTGGTTTTGAGTGGTCACCTAAGTGAAGAGGGAGAAACGGTACACAATTACAAGGGAGAAGCGGTTCAATTACAGAATTAAAATATATATAAAAATTACGATAAAGGTTGTATAAATCAGAACAATTGAAGCTGTGACACATGAAAACCGGACATTATAGTTACACGACTAAGATACTTTGTTAAATTATTGTTTTTGCAAATTCAATAAATGGTCTTTATATTTAATTTTGAAAGATTTAACAGTTTTTGAGTTTCTTATGGGAGGTGGTATATTATTCCAGCATTTCGTGGCAGCATAACGAAAGCTTCCACGAAACGCAGTCGTGCTGTACTGTATATTTGCCAATCTAAATGCTTTTCGACACGGTCTCTGAGAAAATTTAAGTTTTTCATACAGTTAAGGGGGTGTTTTGTTATTTATGAGACCAAAAGGAAGACTAGCAAAATGGAGCGCTCTTTGCGATTCCATGTTTAAAAGTCCCCCCTGGTTCAGATATGGTGTAATATGGGCTCTGCGTGGAACCATGTAGCAAAAGCGGGCACATGCATTTTGAACTCTCTGTATCAACTTCCTGGTCCGGGCCAAAAGACATCCTCCGATTGCGGTATCAGCATAGTTGAGTTTGGGTAGTATGAGTGATTCACAAAAATGGATTCTCAAGTTGACACTTAGGTACTGGCGGATTTTGAAGAAAAGAAACATCACATTTTTTATCTGTAGTGGTTGTCGCTAGAACGAATGCAGAAATCACCAAAAGACCTTACTTATATTTTATTTAAGGTTCCACGCTCATTGCTTCTTCTCCAAAACATGGTCTGCTACTGAAAATCTGATCCTATGATCAATTAGAAACTTGAATTCCCTTCCCAGATCAGCAGTACTGGGCAGACTTGGCGAGGAAAGAGCTGATAGAAGCTCTTAAAGTGAAATGGAACCTGAACACTGCTCGCAATGTGATTCTGTTTGTTGGAGATGGCATGGGACCGAATACGGTGACAGCCACACGCGTCTACAAGGGCGGGGAGACGCATCGACTGCTGTTCGAAAGATTTCCTCATGTCGGTCTATTGAAGGTGAGATCATCATATCGTTCACGCTGTACAAATAACTGTAGACTTTCGTTTTTAGCTAGTAGATCCAAGGCCAGGGGGTCGGTATTAGTTTCCTATGGGTCGACATGAACGACCAACCGCAAAGTTTTTAAATTGGTAATTAATTTGTATCAATAGGAAAAAAACTTTAGATATTTTTTTTAAGTAAGTGGATAAAGGGGTCTTCTGTCCAAAATGGGTTGTAAATCCCTACCCTAGACCCCTAGACAGGGGACAGTCCCTGGACCACTTCTAGGTGGTAGAAAATAAAACAAATAAATATTTCGTGCTCCAGATGAGACTTGAAATTAAAAGCAGTGGTAATTAGACACCAACCAAGCACCAAACAAAGTAACGTATCAAACAAAAAGACTGAAATTTTGCTCGCAAGGCTCCAACCAAACTAGGCAACGGCCATCCTAAAACAGACTATCTACCTATTCTACACGTAAAGATAGACAACTAGAAAAATTTACATTTTGGCTTTTGGTGATGCCGAACGGGATTCGAACCGGCGTTCTTTGCCGAAATTTCAATTTTCACAGTTTTGAATCTTTAGATATGATATTCTGTCGCATGTCCTACATTGAATGAACCTTTCTCAGACTTACGCCGCCGACAAGATGGTGCCCGACTCCGCCTGTACCGCGTCCGCCATGTTTGGAGGCGTGAAGATCAATAAGGACACCGTGGGTGTGGACGCCAGCGTCAAGCGCAAGGACTGCGCGAGGTCCCTCGTCCCGGAGTCGAGGCTGGAGTCTCTGGCTGCTGCTGCTTTGGCAGCTGGCAAAAGTGCTGGTAAAACCATTCACAAATTGAACAATTTTAAAAGCACCGCGTATGCACCGCGTCCGTCACTTTGAGAGGCGTGAAGATCAAAAAGGACACCAGTGGCCGCCAGCGACAAGTCAAGCGCAAGGACTGCGAGCGGATCCTCATCTCAGAGAAGAGGCTCTAGTCCCTGGCTGCTGCTGTTTTGGCAGCTGGCAAGGTTGCTGATAACCAATTTACAAATTAGGCATTTTTAGGGTTGAGTTACATCTGGCAGCACCGAATCGCACTTTCCTATACTTCTATCCTTTTCACCCACAAGCGCCATTTATTAGAGCAAGAAATAGAGCGGGAGCCAACAGCCTCGTAGGAAGGTCAACGCCTTAAATTGTCGCGTATTCATGCTGAAACAACCAAAATTGACAAAAAGGTATATACCCACCCTCAGAACAGCCCACTGGGACTAGAATCGAGATCATGAACCCATGAGATTTTCAACATCAATTCATACTTAATATCTTATAAGACACCTTCCTACATACTTGCTATAACGTAAACCCGTTATGTAGCAAAATAGAAGCTGATGTTCTTTCCCGCGCAATTAAGCTCTACGTTAAGGTGACTAGAAAAGAAAGATTTTCGAAGAAAGCCTGATTTTCACTTATCCTGTGCAGGACAAAGTCAAATCCATCCAGCTTTGGTTAGTGCCTGCAGCATTCCTATCCTAACCCTTCGGCACTCTAATTTCCAGGTTTTGTGACAACGATGAGGGTAACCCACGCAACTCCTAGTCCTTTGTACGCGCACAGTGCCGACCGGACTTGGGAGTGCGAGTCAAAAATGCCTCCAGAAGCTCACCAGTGCAAGGACATAGCTCGGCAGCTGATCGAAGACGAGCCTGGAAAGCATCTGAACGTAAGGACGATTTTAATCCTTAATACATAATTGTAATAATTTATCTTTGACATACCGACGCACTTCAAGATTTAGGGCTATGCCATGTTGCTTAGTGGCAAAGGTGTTATACCAATACCTAAACAGAGGTTGTGATCTTTTTTTCTGTAGTGGTTACCAGTTTCAGCACGTACACTATTTTTTTGCAGGATTCTTAAGAAGATTTTATGTTTTTACAGGTGATCATGGGAGGAGGCAGAAACGGGCTTGTATCAAGCTCAGAACCTTCGTCAAACCCCTGGAATTGTCAGAGAAGGGACGGTAAAAACCTAATAGAGGAGTATAAGAAAGACAAGCAAAGTCGAGGGCTGAAGTACAGCGTTGTGTCAAACAATTTGGAACTCCGTAACGTAAATTATAATGATACGGATTACCTTATGGGTAAGTGAATTGCAGCATGTAAGTAGGTAGGTATGATATTTATGTGACTCTTTGAAAATTTTTACACTATAACTTCAGCACCCTAAGGTAAATACCTATGAACCCCCACGTTTGATGCCTTATCCTAGATTTAATCACTCCTGGAGCTTTAGGGCAATAACCGTAGATACTAAAAAGAACCCAACATTTTTAAAATCATTAAGATTTAAAAAGGACTTTCTGCTCGGATTTTTTCTGATGTACTGATTTAGAATACGACTGGAGTCGTTTATATAGAGAAAGTATATGTCTAAAAGATTTTAATTCTATGTTTTTTAATTAAAGTAAACAGTTAACACAATTAATTGTATTGACCCTAAAATCTCTAACCATTACAATCCAATTACAGGTATATTCTCCGAAGGTCACATGAGTTACGAGTACGAAAGAAACCTTGGCCCTGAAGGACAACCTTCAATATCAGACATGGTGGAATCGGCAATAAAAGTGTTGAGAAGAAATAAAGAGGGGTTTTTTCTGATGGTCAGTAGTAGGTCATCTATAAATAATTTAGCCTTCACTAAGCACATTTTACACATCACTGGTGGTTTTCCTTGTGCTGTGAGATAAATAAATGATAAATGGTTTACACTGGATGAATTGTTTGTCCAAATTAAGGTTTTCCCTTGTGTTCTGAAAACCAGAAACCACTTACTACTACAAACAGACCAAAACAATTTAGCTGGTCAACCAAACCAACTTTCTATCCTATCTCTACACGATGTAATTTCGCAGGAAGTACTCGTATGGACAGTTTTGTTACCGAATTTAAACCTCATGCCTTAAAATAAGCGATGGTTAACTCCTTGGAAAATTTGCCACAAATACCCATACGAGAGTTCATTCAGACTCATTGTTGACTTGTATAGATATTTGTGGCTATTGTTTTGCTCAGATATTTTTGAAGCCTTGGGAACGTACCTACAGATATTTATGCTTTTGACTGTATGTATAGTCTCAAGCTTTAATCTTTCATCCTGCTCGCTCTATGCAACCATTCATGTAAATGTGCAAGGGCGCTGTAACGTAGACAGAGAGCCTGGCTCTATACACGAAGGCAAGGGCATTGTAGACCAAGAGCCTGGCTTGAACCATTCAGCGTTTTGATCGGCACCACGGACCACAATAAAAAAACAAGTTACAATACAATGTCTTCCCTTCTTCAAGGTAGAAGGCGGTAACATAGATATGGCCCACCACCGCGGGCGCGCGAAGGTAGCGATCAACGAAGCAGCCGCCATGGAAGACGCCGTCAAAGTGGCCATGGACATGACGGACGAGGAAGACACCCTTCTGATTGTCACAAGTGACCACACTCATACGCTCTCCATCAACGGGTATCCAGATAGGGGGTCCAATATATTTGGTGAGTAGGGAGCGTTTGTTCCTTTTTTTGGAACTAAGTAAATATGGACTCTTTCTTGTGTCACTGAATGATGAATTTTCCACATTTTTTATTCGCGATGTGGGTTCGCGACATAATTTTATAATTAGTTAATTAAAAGTTTAAAAAACTAAATACCGTCAACTCCTGTTACTTCGCCTTTTGTAGCATACTTCGCCTAACATTTTTGAAGGATCATAACTTTTTTGGTGTACTTGTAAAATCGCTTTGTGTTCATTGGTTAATTCACTAATTTAACTATTGCAACAATGCAACCTCATTTGTCAAAATCTAAGCCACCATCCGTGGTAGGCCGTGTGAGTTAAAACGTCGCGCGAGGTGCATGTGATTTTTTAACGAACCCCAGAAAAGTTACACGTAGCCAGGAAACTACTACAAACTAAGTACAACTCATATGATGGGCTATCCGTTGCGCTAATATAATTAAGGATGTCTTTGAATTGAACAATAATATCATGACAGGCAATGTTAGTAAGGATATCTTCATCAGTCACTTCCTATAATTCGCCTACCATTAGGGCTGGCGCTTTTAGAAAAACAAACAAGAAGAATAATAAGAGTAATAATAATTTGGTATGGCTGCTCACGCGATTTTTATATGTGATTCAGTTTGTAAATAAAACAACAATGCAAAACAATTTCAAGAGCGATGAACGTTATGTAATGATGCCACAATGAACTTAAAAAAAATGCAGAAAAACTCTTCTGTTTCAGCAAAAGGTCATATACCATGAACCACAGTCCTAAAATGCTAGAACTGGCCTTAAAGTGCATTCTTCTTTTTAACCAACTTCAAAAAAAAAACATAGTCGAATTGAGAACCTCCTCCTTTTTTTGAAGTCGGTTAAAAAAGGAGTAGGTTCTCAATTCGACTGCATGTTTTAATGTCAAATAAATATTCCCGAAAAAAAACAATGTGAAGCTTGTTGCAACCCTATTGTTTGTTCCTAGTATAGAGAAAAGCCAGCCCAACTTCGCCTACCTATTTATTTTTTAACAAAAAACTACTGTTTATTGTTTTTATTTCATTCCAACTGGTGTAGACCTTATTGAATGTAATGAATGCTGAGGTTGCGCAATTTAGTTTGAATTCATGGAGAAACAACAACCAGGCGAAGTTAGATCAAATTCCCTTACTTCGCCTTCATTTTGAAAACACAGTTATCAAACGTAGACTGCTCAGTAGCGATCCGTGTCACACACACTTGAAAAGCCCCATCTGATTGGTCAGGTTGATAGTGTGCCGATGTGTCAGACTATCTTCACTCAGCAGGAACATTCAAAAAAATGCAAAATTCATGTTGTAATCAGGCGAAGTTACAGGAGTTGACGGTACCTACTTATTGAAAACACTTGAAAAGAAGGATTTCTGTGAACAATAATTTCGTATTTTATTTCATTAATCATCCTTAAAGGTACAGATACAGACTATTTTAAAAAGAGGAGCAAAACAATTTTAGCTAATATTTCTGTTAAGGCACTGTTTTTTAACTTAAACACACTAAAACAAAATGAGAAAAAGTCCAATAAATTAAAATTGTTTAACCGAATCGTTTTTTCTTTTCAGGAATGGCAGGAAGCTTCGACGGCGCCAACTACACGACGTTATCATACGCAACTGGCGGCCCAGAGTCGATGCAATACGTCGCGAAGACCGAAGGCAACGAGACCAAGGCTGAGAGACGAGATGCGGCACGTGACGACACGGACAGCTGGGACTACCACCAGATCGCTGCCATCAGGCTAGCCGAGAACGGCCACGGGGGAGGCGACGTAATTATTTACGCCAAAGGTACCTTTTATGCTGTCTGCATCTGCTTCCGTTACTTTATCTTTCAATCATATTCAATAAAATACCTAGATACTATGCAGTTAGTATTAAGCGAATGTTCAGTTCAGGCGGTAGTCAGTAGAATAATTTATTTTCACGGGGATACCTACCACTACTCTTTTCCACTGTAATAATCCGTGTCCTCTTCCAGGTCCTCACGCCCACCTCTTCCACAACGTGCACGAGCAGCACTACGTATACCACGCCGTCGTGCACGCCGCCAAGCTGTCGGCGCGCTCGGCCGGCGCGCGCGCACACCACGCGCTCGCGGGCAATGCGCTCGCGCTGTGCGTGACGTTGATTGGACTTGTTTTGACGCGGGACTGGCGGGGCTTTTGTTACTAATGTGGTGTCTAGCTGACCTTGCATACGTTTATTGGGACTTAATAGGTCACCATTCACGTACGGACACATCCGTCAGATTTACCTGAGGTGTTGCCTGTCAGGCAAAAACCCACGTGTGTGGAGAAAATATATAAATAATAAATATATAAAATAAGATTTATTTTCCACACATAAAATCATAACATACAGAGTACATCGAGGATCTAGATCTAGCGAGTTACATTATTTTACGTGTGAACTGGAGCCTAAACTAGGGTGGCCCTGTATTTCAGGACTCCAGGTCTCACCGTCTCGAACGACGAATGTGGACACTTGCATATATCTCAGACACTTGCATATATGTGGAGACTTGCATATGCCTGGCAGCAACCCGTCAGTTAAATCTAAAGGATGTGTGCCCGTGCGTGAGGTGACCTGATTTGAAGCTGGCTTCTTATGATTTTTTAGATCCACACGTAAGGCCTAAAGCACATGAGTACCTACCTATGTAAATGGAATAGAGACAAAGCTGTGACAGGATGATACACTACTAAGCGTTAGTGCGTGAGCCCTTTCTCAACCACTTGCAAAGCCAGTATAAACCAGTTTCTCTCCATCCTCCGTGTATAGCAGTGTCACCTATAACTATAACAGCGCGGTTGTTGAAGAATTGTCTCTGTTCCGTTAATTCACTCATGTGTCTAAACGGTGGTGGTTTGTCTCTGTTCCGTTAAGTCACTTATGTGTCTAAACGGTGGTGGTGGGCGCCTAGACTGGAGACTGAGAAGCGAGACTTCCCATACAAAGCCTAAAAATCAAGTACCGGTTGCGGTCTGCGGTCGCAGCGTTAATAGCGCTAGCGGTACGCTAAATTAACCTGCAAATGGTGTCTAAGGCATGAAAACCGGAACGATTGATCATTACGCCATACGAATCGATTTGACCCGTAGCACAGCAAAAAAAGGGCAGGAAAATGGGTGCATCTTCTTTTTGTATGGGAAACAAAACTTTTTTGCACGATAGGTGTGTGTGGTATCTCATGAAAGGACTTACTGAGCCGATTCCAAAAATATATCACATCATTACATTTAAGTCACTTGTGTCAAATTAAAATTAAAATAATTTCCAAAACATACCAGTTTGGGCCCCTCTAGATATGATACGGTTAAATGATTTTTTGTAAAATATGTTTCAAATGGGACGTAATATACCTTAACCTGGCTTCAACAAGTGCAAATTACACTGTTTTTACAATACAAACATTCCAGTGCGTATCTTGTGAGGTCCGTAATGGTTCCCAAATTTTAGCACTTGGCTGCTTCCATCCCCAGTTCTTGAGTGGCGTTAGGGTCCTCCCAAGTTTGACAGCTTTTTCCCACAATTGTCCAGCTTGATATCCCGCCCGTTTCCCGTAAATAATATTATAAACTCCCCTCGCATTAGTATTCATCATCCTCAGTGTCTAAAATTGAACTTTTTAGACATGTTCCAACTAATCGTAAATTTATCACATTTTGTAAAATTATAAAAAAAGTTTTAAATTTTATGGGGTTAATTATGAAGATATAACCGTACTATTTGAAGCATATTTTACAAAAAATATATTGAACCGTATCATAATATCTGGAGGAGCCCAAACTTGGTACATATGTTTTGAAAATGATTTTTATTTTAATTTAATACAAGTTACTAAAAAGTAATGATGTGATATATTTTTGGAATAGGCTTAGTAAGCCCTATCATTATATACCACACACGATAGGTTTCAGAGCAAACAAGAATTACGTCGTAACAATTGATTCGTCTTGCTTACAGATCAATCGTTCAATCGATCAATTTTCATGCCTTTAACACCATTTGCAGGTTTTGGCTGAATTTCGGGTTGTACCGCTAACACTATACCTTAACACTATCTACTTATTTTGATGTTACAGACTTGGGGCCGTATAACAGTAAACTGCGGGTACCGAGCAATCAGCGAGTGGTCAGTAAATAACTGGCCTAGAGGATGCATTATTGACAGGAAATCGCTGACTGGCTTACCATTTTAGGAAATTAACTTGACTGGCTTTAAGAGATGGTAATACGGCCCCTGTGGATTTTTACGCCTCGCTTTCCATCGCGGATTGAAGTGGGCGGGGCAATGAGAAAAAATGAACTCCGCAACTGTGAAAATTATTAACAAATTGGTTATTCTGATAGAGTACACAGTGTTTTTTGTTTTTATCAAAGATGTCTATACATGTTTTAAGAAGCATTTTATACATTTGATATTACAATGTAGCGATGGGATCAATAAATCATACTTAGCTAAAAATAATCTGCCAGTGTAGAGTACCTTTGTGTTGTGACGTCATAACTTCGTCTGTAATCCTATTCCATTTGTGCCAAAATTCGCCTTTACACGAACTATTTCCCCTATTTGGCAGTTTTTCGTCTTCGTTGAGTGGGCTACTGGGTGTTTATTCAGTCAGCTTAAAGTTAAGTACCTATTTGTGATTATCCTACTCATTCGAGAGGGCCTGTATAAGAAATTACCCTGTTTAACATGCAGCTGTGTACCTACTACTTACTCTAGTATAATTTTGTAATTTATTATAATAAAATATGAATTTTTCAATTGTTTTATAATTCTAATTCACTATCCGCCTAACATAAAAACAGCGTATCGTAACCCAAACAATACCTTCGATGGGAATCTCGGGAGCTAGAAACCAATAAAAAATGACCAACACAACAAACTAAGAAGCTTTGCTTTATTGTCACAACCAATATAGACATCTAAATACATTTCATGTAAGCACTTTAAAATATACCTCGCAAGGTTCACGATAAAAATTTGATCGTCACTACACATTAAATAAAAAATATCATTATAAAATAATATTTTCCAAAAAATGCACTTAGTATTAAATAAATAAATGTACAATCTATTGAGTTTCAGTTAATCAAGTGAAAAGTGAAAACTTTCATAAAACAGTTCGAGCACCGAGAAGCTTAATACTTTAGTAATCTATTGCTTAGACATCCTTATAAGGTAACACATTATGAGAAACTACTTAATGAAATGACTAAATTGATTAGTCCCTGATTTAAGTAACGTCCATGTATTGGCTTACGAAAATTTAAACGATCAATCATATTTGTTGCCACATGATGACATGCCTTAAGTTTGACCATTGATTACATTTGATCAACCTATCAGAAGCTCGGGGTAAATCTAAAAAAATTGTAAAATTTGTACTCAAAGAGGAATGAAGTTACATAAATTCCACTTCTAGAGAAATGCACAACATTGATTGGCTTACACCTAGCCTGAATTATTTGGACCCCAACTCTTTACGAAGTCTCGCTTATCCCAGCGTCTTCTTGAGCACGATTCCTATGATCAGGGCCCCAGCCAACGCGAGGAGAGCCCACTTCAGATTGCCACTGCTGCAAAATAAAATTGGTGACTATTATAATATTATACAAAGATGAAAAGTCAATTTGCAGAAGGTGCTCAATTCGACACGCTTTACTAATTTGTAGTGTACTTTTAATTTACAAGTTAGAGTTAAAGATTACGCGTATTTTCGCGACACCCGCCATTTCATACAAGACAACACGCGCATTTATCAATTCTACAATTGAGTTGCGAAATTGCTGCCAGGATGCGGTTTGAATTCAGATTACATAACTGCATCAAAAAGGCCGATAAGACTACTGTAAGTAACAGTTTGCTAACTGCAGCAAAATGGTATAAAAACTTTCGCAGCATAGCTGTAACCATTCAGGCAAGAAATGGCTATTGGCACTAATAATCTGTGTTATTATTTAGTATAACGTGAACGGCTAGTCGACATGTCCGCGTCTTTCACCTTGTAGTTCAATTTACTACGTTCAGTCGTAGATGTTAGAAATTGTTCACATTGTCATTATTTCAGCAGGCGTCTGAAGTAGATACTAATTTCATTAAATATTGTGAGAAGTATCGTGGGCAACAAATCTTAGCCAAGCCGTTATATTGACCTTCTCGAAATCATAAATAGAAAACGTGCTAGAACTCTGCAGGCTAAGAAGCCTTTAGAGTTCTAGCAAAATGGGAAATGCTTAAAAGAAAACTAATAAACTTTTTTAAAATCTGGGTAAGTTACTGGTCAAAGATGTACCTATGGAAACGTTTTGCAAATTGACTTTGTGTATCATTCAAATTCAAATTTATCACATTACATTTTTTACAACTATTTAATTTCTATTACCTTATTGTTTACGACTGCTAGCTAGCATACATACTTATACATAGCATAAGTACCTACATCAAATAATTATTGTGTAACATCAATATTTTTTTACTGTAAGTACCTACAACAATAATAGTAAGTACATGTTAAAATTTACTATACAATCTGTATTCCAGAACAAGTATCAGTTCTGTTCTTGAGAAATTATTAGGGTAATGTTTTGTATTATCTCACATGGTTAAAATCTCCTGCTAAATAATATATTAAGTACGGTACGGTATACGTAAAATGCTGTATCAGACTTAACTTACCGCTCGAATTCTGATATCTCACTTAAAGTAAACAAGCCATCAAATAACAATCAGTGAAAGAGATAGGAATTAACTGCTAAGTAGACTTTAAAGGCTGCTCAATTTTGCTGCGAATGTTTCGCAAGCAGTCTTCCATTGTTAGGCTTGGAATATGGAAACAATAGTTGAGCAATGATCATTCAAATTTCTACTCAAGTACAAAAATCACGGCTTTAAAACTGGTATTAATTAGTCTATTAACTATCCTACCGATACCAAACTACAATACCTAGGTACTTTTGGATAAACCTGCTTCCATCTTACAAGAGATGGAAAAAACTAGGTACCAAACAACTGGAAGACAATTTAAAAACTAAACCTTGGTGGAGGAGACGGCGGCCTCCTTCTCCTTTAAACAAATTATTACAAGTTAATTTACTCTATCTACAACATTAGAACTACTAAACAGATAAAGTTGGAACCTTTCTTGGCATGGCAGCCCTCGAGGTCGTCTTAAACAAGGAAAGCTATTTTAAAAATAAAAAGTAGGTACCAAAATAATCGTAAAAAAATCTAATTCGGAAAAGCTTGGACCCCAAATAGCGAAGGTCATTTGCTAATGACAAAATAAAAGGAATGTAACCAGCAACACTTTTATACGCCGCGGGCGACTGTTTTACAAGTCAAGAGAAGAGACATTTTAGGGCAAACATTTTTGTTTAGTTTTGTGTCTTTAGGTGTCAAAACACTCTGTCAGCAGCTTCTAAGGAGCGCCCAAGTAAAGCTTGTTGTTGGGTGACCACTCTTCTTGGCTTAGCCACATGGTACAGTGTAGTATATTGGAATAGTTAATGAATTTAGGAACAAATAATATTCACTTAATTGCGCGTATAATAATCTACAAAAAACCTTTCAGCTGGCCTTGGCACGACTATGGCGTCCACCCTGCGTTCTGCTTTTGGATCCTTAGGCTTTTTATAACTTGATTTTGGAGGTTTAGATTTGCTATTAGAAGTAAAATAAATAAATTTAACAAAAAATCTTTAAATCGGTAAACAAAAAGAAAAAAATATTAAAATAAATCTAATTAACCTGCAAGATGAACCATCAAAAGTTCGCCACGTTTTAGACTCTGGTTTAGGTACACTGTAAATATTTTAACAATATTAGATAGTCTGAGAAACAGAATATCATATTAAAAACCTTAGTGATTGTAGTTAATATTGACCTGACGGAATTACAACTTGCACATGGAGGTCTGTAAATAAAAAGATGGAAATATTTTAATATTTAAAAGGCTACTTAATTACTTTCAAAAAAAAATATTTAAATTATAAAAACAATTCTAAAGGAGATCATTTTGGCTCTATAAATTTTTGGGTCTTAACTGAAATTGTCGGCCAACGAAAAAAATGGTACGAATAGTTAGAACTAAGTAGTCATACAGAACGATAGTTATTATGGCACAAACGCCGTTAGGTTGCCACAAGCCGAATTATACGAGTTCAAGGATTCGTCATCTTCATACATTTATTGGTTTTTGAAAGTGCGTGGAAACATAAAAAATTATAGATATTGTTGGAAATAATGATCTGAAGCATTTTCACTTCAGCGAAAAATATGTCAGCTAATTGGAAAACCGTAATTTCCACAATTAGACAAAAAAATACCTTACTCAGCATAATATTAACTGATTTTTTTCTGAAAGTGCCGGCAAACGAAAAAAAATGAATGTATAGTTAGTCATACGGAACAATAATTTTAACAGCATAAAAGTCGTAAGTTGGCACCAGCCAAGTTATACGAGTTTAAAAATTCGTCTTTTATAAAAATGACGAATTTTTAAACTACAGGTATATCAAGGTTCTCAATTCTTCAGTTTTTACTTGTTAGGTACCTATTTTGCTTAAAAACTGAAGAATTGAGAACCTCCTCCTTTTTTTGAAGCCGCTCTAAATACTTCAGGTCATTACTTCTACCAATATTTATCATCATTGTATGCACTTAGCGTAGCACTTTCAAAAATCAATAAATGTATGAATATGACAAATCTTTGAACTCGTATAATTTGGCTTGTGGCAACCCCGCGACTTTTGTGCAGTGATAAAAATTGCTCCGTATGACTAGTTAGTTCTAACTTTACAATCATTTTTCTGCTGGCAGATTTCATTAATAATGAAATCGGTTATATACAGAATTACAGAGTAAGGTAATTTTTTGTTTAATTGTGGAAATGGCGGTTTTCTGAATAGCTGACATATTTTTTACAAAAGTAAACATACTCCTAGCAATATCTACTATTATTTTAAAAATTTAATCAAACTGATCTCGTATAACGTGGCTTGTGACAACCCTACGACTTTTATGCCGTAATAATTATTGCACAGTATGACTAGTTCTAACTATACTAACCACTTTTTTTTGTTGGCCGGCCCTTTCAGAAAAGGCCCAAAAAAATGATGTCCTTTCAGAATCTTGATTTACTTTTGATAAACTTCTTGACAGAGAAGCTTACTTTGATACTATAAGAGCAAATGAGAACCAGTAATATAAATTATCTACATCTACAAACATACGAAGCAATATTTCTAAATCCGTTTGCTGAAACGATAAGAATAAATATAAAGTTATCTACGCGAGTACACATTATTAGGTCCTGAAAGACTTGAACGATATTATTACGAAACAAGTTTTGATAACGTAAAAACACCTAAGTTGCTTAAATAGGATCTTTATAAATATTAATTCATTACAGACAGATATCTCATTCAACCCCCTTATTCAAAAAAACCTTAAGTTCTTTAAGACTACATTACCAAAACAGTGTTTTTGAAGTAGGTTCAAATCCCAGGTAGGGCAAAGGGTGTTTTCGGATTTTTCGCAACATACGTCTGCTTTGGGATCGCCAACGTGCATTTAGCAAGGCTTGATTTAAAAGATGGAGGTCTTTGGCCAGCAATGGGACAGTATGGAGGCTATTAATTACTCTATCTATATTTGAGCTTATATAATTTCTGTAGATGACTTTATTAAACATTACTAAATCAGCAAGCACTTAATAAAATAAAATAAAAACCTGTAGTTTCTTGATGATTTACGTTTTTTGCAACTGCAATTAAAATTAAATAAAGTGTTAAAAATTAATTGCGTTCTCAAAATACAGAAAGCTGTTTTTAACTGGCCTGTAGTCAGTGGTGGATGAGCCCTAAAGCAAATTAAGCGATTGCTAAGGGCATCACCTCTTAGGGGCACCAGAAACAGTTTGCTGAGGGCATCAAGTATTCACATTATTTTTTGAGAGATATATTAAATTTCAAAGTTCAAAATACCTTACTATTTTTAAAGAAAACTTTATTTTACTGGGAATACAACAATGGTTTATTACGAGGCGGGTAATTTTAAGGAGCAAAGCAACTAGCGTGATAGTTTGACACAAACCAGCGTTCGTCTGTAAGGCCCGGGCTACACGAGGCTAGTTCTTCAAGCTAGGATAGCAAGCTAGTGTTAGAAAGCTAGCAGCCAGGACAGTTTATAATAGGATGGAGTTCTATTTTCAGGCTAGTAGTGTAAAAAAAAACTAGCTTGCTATCCTAGCCTGAAAAACTAGCCTCGTGTAGCCCGAGCATAAGGCTCCATGAGTCATCGCTATCCAATTTTTCAGAATAAGAAATATGAATCTCACAGAGTGAATGCACTGTGCAAGGTGGTTTTACACATTAGACCTACTGAACAATAAAAAGTATCAAAAATATAGCGAGTGATTATTCCAGTACCTTTTTTGCTAAACGTGATCCTGGCAGACTATAACAAAGCTTTCAACACACAATCACATAAAAATCAAATGACTTACCAATTTAATGGAATATCTCTTGGTTGTTCAGATGCTGGGAGAGTACCAATTTTGAATTTCTTTAATAAAGCCCTGAAAGAATAAATTGTCGAACTTAACTTATTTGTTGATAACAAACAGGTAGCGCATCTGTCAGAAGGCACCAAGGTGGTTGTCAAAGCACTGTAGATATTGTTACAGTCACATATAAAATGATTTCATGAAGAATTAAGCTATGTTGTGTAGGTAAAGTTATCATGATGGCTTAAAAGAGAGGGGTCCTAATTTACTGCTCCCTGATGAATAGATACTACCTACTAGTAAAACTGAAACAATTAGAATTTTATAAAAATTACATAAAAGGTATTAAAAAGGTCTGTAAAAAAACAGAAATTCATAAACATAAGCAAAAGAAAAAACAAGTCAAAAAAAAACAACAATCTTACTAATATCTTAGTAATATTATAAATGCAAAAGTTTGTAAGTATGCATGTGTGTATTTTTGTTACTCTTTCACTAACACATAAGCACAGTTTATAAACATTTTATGTAATTTAGCCATGAATATGTATATAACGATAATGCGGGTGAAACCGCAGGCGAAAAGCTAGTAATAAATACAACTTCACACACCTTAGCCTTAGCCAAACCCACTCACTTAGCCTTATAAATATGAATGCAAGGACACTAGTTTACATAGCTTCCAGAATACTCTTTTCAACTAGGAAACAGCAATAGGACAATGAATAAGTGTCAATGACACTGACCTTGCATCTTCACTATGGCCAACATCTTCAAACGGTTGAGTTGCAACTGTTCCGGCATTCTCTAACAGAGTATCTTCACCACCTGGATGCTAAAAAACAAGTAAATGATAACTGTTTTATGAGAAAAACATGTGTAGAGATACCTTTCAAATATGGATAGAGAAAAAACATTTAGTTGGCCTGAATATTGATAAACCGATTACAATAAAGTAAAACTAACCTCTTCAAGGAACTTTGTCACATCATAAACATCATTGTGAATTACCATCCACAAGCTTTTCTTCGTTTTGTGTTTTTTCACCTCGCTCAGACTAATTTCTGTAGTCATTGTTAAGGCTAAAAACCACACTTATATAATTTAATTTAAATATTGCTTGAACTTTAGGTTTGTGCACTGATCCAAAACTTTTTTTTCACAATTTTATTTGACATTTCGTTCATTCATTCAATAATAAAACGGGACCTTTAGAGCTGCCCTAACACCAGTGCTTTGGCTCCGAACTAAATGTCACAGTGCTTTCAAAAAGATAATAAATCCATGCGTTTCTAAAGTACGGGGCCAATTTTGCAGATGGTGTGGGGTGGCGTAGGTACTATCAATGGCATTAAGCTTACCCTTATCCGTAAATAACTGCATCAGCTGATGTCAAAGTCAGTTAGTGCTGTGAAAATATCGATGATTTAAATCGAAAATCAGATACACCATCGTTAGTACAATCGATAGCTTCGTACACGTTTGAAATTCAGTAAAAGTAAAAGTTAGTATCAAATAAATAAGACGGATCTACCTTTTTTGTGCAGAACTTTTCAAGTCATAATATCATTTCACAACACTACGATTGACATAAACCTAATTTAACAGAAAATTTGTTTACTTAAATAAGTATTTAAATCTTTCTGAATAAACAGTACCTACACTGTGATCATTGAATGTGGTTTTTAGTTCCAGCAAAGAATCATTCAAACAGCAAGAATGGCTGCCTTTTATACATCTGCGTTTCATTAGTACTTTTTTACTTGTCCATGCTAAACATGAAAAAACGCGATCGGCCACGAATGTGCGCGCCGATCGGTGTTGTAAGTGTCCAAGCTGGGGCCCGTGGCAAAGCGTATCCAAGCTGTAAAGTGACGCAGGCCTGGAATTACTTTTAACACTTGACTATTTAAAATTGCACGCTATAGATTGTCCCAAACAATCGAGTGTTTCCATCCAGAATATACCTTTGCTTCTGAATTTATAAGGTATGAGCAATAGGTAGGTAGGAATACATATTAAGCCACCCAGTTAATGGGTTTTTTTTTACTCAGAGCTATTAGAATTCACACTGTTGTCGTAGGCCGATCGTTCATTTAGGCAGATCGTGATGTGCCCGGGCGCTTCTCGAAACGCCGGCACTTCGTGATTTGGCCAGCCATATCGCGATATACCCAATAATAACTTGGGCCGATCGACGAAAACAACGTATTAGTCGATAATCCCAGCTAAGCGCAGGGCAGATCGTGAGGTAGTTACATTTTGCGCCGATGGTGGCGCTACCATCGCGCTCTCCGCTTTGTTTACGTGAGTGAAGGATATCGGCGTCGCAAACAAGTGAATATTTTGTAGAAATTATGGGTGAAAATGAAACAGAAAGTGCATTTAAGGAAATATATTCCCGCCAGTTAATCGAATTGTAAGAGTCATAAAAATTCTTCGCACAATGTGAAAAAGCCATGGACTTCTCAACGTATTTTCGAGGTTAGTATTTTTTTTAAAAACAATCCTTTATTTTGGCAAATTTTAATAATTATGTAATGCTCTCATTTCTCTCATTTCATTATGTTTTAATGAAAGTAGATTTATTTACTACCGAATTTTTGTACGCTAACGTTCGAATTTTATTTTAAGGTTCTTGAACAAATCAAGAGAAGAAGGGTGTCCGTCCATGCAGCGGGACTCATCGTACTGGAGTTCAAAATATGACATCATGAACACTTCCGACAAAGCTTGTTTAATTTTTTTTTAAAACCGCTGATGATCCTACAATATGCATTGTCGCAATATATTAATGTTTTATCAGAAGTTCACAAAGCTGTTGGACATGGTAGCAGAGAAAAAAATCGTTATGATATTAAAGACCAATTACATAAACCCAAGAAAGCCATAGAAATATAATATCTTAAATTGTGCGCAGTGTGTTATCCCAAAACTACTTGACGTTCCTTTTATTATAAGTTTGTTTTCAACTAATGAATGAGTCTGATTATTGAGCTGAGTGAGACGAAGTCGAGCGAAAGTTCCTGATACCAGACTCGATGTTTTTCGGTTGTCACGCTTTTCCTCCTAAACTATCCAACCGATTTTGACAAAATTTTGCACAAAACCCAAGGTTACCATGAGGATGATTTAGAAAAAATAAAAACTGAAAAATATTATATACATTTTTAAGTTTTTTTTTTAATTATTAACAATATAACATTTTCACCCAGCTCAATATTGCAAGAGTCTACTGCCTTGCATACCTAGTTTCGTAGAAATGTATAAAGGGTTATCTTATGTTTAAAAACATTTTATTTAATTCTAGTTGCTGTCTGTGCTTTTGTCTGTATGATGGTTTATTTCTAATGTTTGGTAGTAAAACTTGATATTTATTTACATATTTAACTGGTTTTCAATTTGTTAATCTTATCACTAAGTAACTGTGATTTTATGTGCCATTTATAGATTTTGAGAAATTTAATGGGTAATGTTTTATAACTATTTAATAAACGTTTTAATTTTAACTTTTATTTTCATCGTTGGCCATATCGTCAAACGTGAAGCGTTGAACGATATGGCCGATATAGATGGCCAAATTATGATGTGCCGGCGGATCGCGATCTTCCCAAACGAACGATCAGCCCACGACACTGTAGACTCTATGACAGAATAGATTAAACAGTAAAGTACTCTGTGACTCTTTGAAAGCAACTGTAGTTAGTCGATAATCGTTGGCCATCATCGATGGTCAGTGTTCGACCATCGATCGGCAACACTAATGTCAATGTCCTGAATTGTCCTGCTATGCCATCCGTCATGTCATGTGTCATTATGTCATGTTCATGTGTTACTAAAATAACCTTAAACATTGTGTTTGTTTATTTATTCGTTTTTTTAAAGTTTTGAACAGTTTTATTATCACCTAGATACTAAATAATTAAAACAAAAACAATAATTTCTATCAGGCATATTTATCACGATACATGGCAGAAGAGAAAGATTTTAATGATGTTCTGGATGAAATATTTTTGAGTGAAGACACTTCTTACCAGAAAAGCTATGATGAAGGGTTCAAAGATGGATCAGAAGCCGGGAATTCAGAAGGTTACCATCTAGGGTACCATAGAGGGGCCGAGCTCGGTCGTGAACTAGGTAATCTAGTTGGTTATCCTGTAAACCAGTCCTAACCTAAGTGAAATAAATGATATAATATTTTTATCAAAAATCTCTCTTTTCCACCTTATCAAATAAAAAATTGGCACAGTGAGTAAGAAATGATTCTGCCTATACCACTGTATTTGTAACTATTGTCTGATGCAGGTTTTTGAATATGAACTGACATTTATTGATAAAAACTAACTTAATTTCAGGTTACTACTTAGGTATTGTATCTCACCATATTGAATTGATCGAAAAGTCAGACACAAAGTATTCAGAGAAGATTGCAAACCAGCTCTTAAAAGTGAAGAAGCTGATTGATGAGTTTCCTCGCAGGAACTCCGAGGATCATGACATACTGGGGTTGGCAGAGACAATAAGGGCTCAGTTTAGGAAAGTCTGTGCCTTGTTGAAGATCTCTTCAGTGAATCCTTATGATGCAGGAATCTCATTCTGACGGTAAAGAAGTCTGAAATATTTAAAAAGAACTAATTAAATACCTGGCTCAGAAATGTTATTACATACTAATTTTATTGCAAGTGTTTGTGATAGGAAAAAGTAAACATTATTTAATATTTTTCACCCCCAATGTGTGTGGCAATGTAAGAATAACAATTTTTGATGTGATTTAATTTTAATTAATTTCATATTAATTGGGCAATAAAATGAAAAACGTATATATTAGTAGTGCCCTTACAGGGTTCTTGTTTGAAATGATTAGTTAATACTATAAATATGAGTTGTATACAGAGATCCTATAAAGTTTATAGGATCTCTGTATACAACAAAAATAACAATTGAATGGTTATGATTTAAGTAAGAAGTTAACCGCTTACCATCAGGTAGTCCGCATGCTTGACACTGACGTAGTATAAAAAAAAACAAAAAAAAGTAGTTGCCTAATTGTAAATTTAATTTATTAATGTGAAGTAAAAGAATGTGTCCAGATGAATGTTATAATGTTTATGTTGACGTACCCTTGCAGGGTTTATTTGTGTAACAATAATTGATTATGATTATTAAAACAATAAAGGTCTTGAATATCGCAATAGTAGAACACAATTTTTATGAATTATGGCAAAAATAATAATAATAACACACTCTCAATGATGTGTTGGTGTTTGCTAAAAATATTATGATTTGTACTTGTTATTATTCTTAGCTCTGACAATGATTATCAAACCATTGCAGATTCATCAAAAATGATGATGATAGCGAAGATCCGCCATCACCTAGACTCCATGGTTAGATTCCTGAACCCACTGCTGCCTCTTGCAAACTGCCACATGGTGGAGTTCTTCACTCAAAACCACTGGGAGAAACTTGTCCCAACCAGTCTGAAGGTTGCCTTGGAGGGACTAGACCTGAATGAAGCTGTGGATCAGTTTTGGAGATTGGCAGAGAAAGATGACTTTAATGGTTAGTATAGCAACCTGAAGATTGCCTGTTTCGTCTCCTGAAGACTTCATACACTTTGTGGACACGGAGGTTTTTCATTTTACTAACCCCATTTGAGATAAAGTTTGTACTCATACGGCAGCAACACATGTTTAGGCAGGCTTGTTTTAATTTTATGCAAATTTTTATCTTTATTCTTTTTTTTTAAATCTTTTTTTTATCTGCCCTGACAGAATTCGTTCTGTCAAAAGTTATTGCGGCCTGTCCATGTTTGACAGCTGGCAACTTTTATTATTTTCCTCCGAATTTCTAAGTTTTTTCTCTCCTTATGAACCTTCGTGCCATAACAAAAATATTATAAATAAAAATAGCCCAATTTTATTGGTCAAGTCGCTCGAGTTTTAGGCTTAGCAACACATTTAGCGTTACTTTTTTATATAATATGTAGATTTGTTAATTTGCTTATTTAATATTTTTATGTTTTGGGGCAGTGAATTCTTTTTCTTTCTAGTTCTGACTATTTGTTATGTTGAGATGTTAATAAAAAATACTTTGCTATATTTTAGACAATTCTGAACTCAACAAATGGATAACTGCAGCCAAGTCAAACTGTATTAGTGTCAATCAAGATTACTGCATAACTCCAGAAGAGCTGCAGGGCCGCATCAAGGGCTGGGGTGGCAAGATACAACCAGAGATCAGAGTCAAGGAATTTATGAACAGCAAAAAGAGTTATGAGGTATTGGAGTCTGAAATAGCTTGTAAGGTGGAAGAGATAAATAAAGGTTAAGACATCCTTGATGTCAACATAAAATGAAACATTTTTATTTATAAACTATCTGCCACGCTTCGACAGACTTCGTTCTGTCAAAAGTAATGAGGCTTTTCTGAAATGGCCTGCGTGAGATGGCAGCACTGTAGCGTCAGGTCCAATCAACTGTCAGATCCATACATTATTTTGTATTTTTCGATCATTTTTTTGGTATATTTATTCTTATAAACATTACTATAGGAATATTGTTTTCTTACAGGCCACAGTGTTCTGCAGTGCCTATGTGTGCAAATAAAACATGAAGGCAAAACTTCCCTACGGGAGATAAATACCGATTAAAATAGTGCCTTTTTACTCCAACAAAAAAATAGCCTCATTGATTCATGTAATTATTAAAGCATGGTTTACTATGCTTTATTAATATCGTTTTTTGTGTTTTGTGAGTTGTAGTAGATTATTGCACATTGATAAAGCATGGTTTATTATGCTTTATAAATATATACTTACATAATCAACTACAACTCAATGAAACATAAATAACTGCAAACAAAAAAGAAGTTAAAAAACCAAATCAAATTGTGTAAACAAAAACTAAGTAAGTAAGGTACTACTTACTTAGTTTTTGTAAGTACCTTTCAATGAGCTTTTACTTAGTAGGTACCAGTAGTTTGCGCCTCTGTTTTTGAGCTCAATCTTCAGCTTGGCGACTTCTTTCTAGCATTTATCCATGATAAAATCAATAAAACCTCCAAATACAATAGAATTTAAAAAAACAATTATATTTTCGGTACGTATATTTATATATAGTTTCGGTAATTATAGTTTCGATACTATGGGATCTGACAGCTGTTTGGGCCTGACGCAACAGCAGCGCCGACTGGTGGCAGAAAAAGCATCGAAAACCCTTATTGCACGTCGCGTTGTCGCCGCAACGGTGCAGGAGCATCTCGCCCGCGTTTCTCCGACTTGATTTACATATACTACTATTTTTCACTGAATGTTTTGTTCAATCATAATAAAATATAGCCTTTGTCACTCCCTGATAACGTAGCTTCATATTAGTGAAAGAATTTTTAAATTCTGTCCAGTAGTTTCGGAGCCTATTTAATACAAACAATCTTTCCTCTTTATAATATTATTATAGATAATTATGTTTAAGACTTAGCTGTAAATATTACCTGAGAACACTTTCTCTGAAAACATCTGACCCTGAACTCAGCAGAGAGCAACTATAGGTGTCAGGGACTGATAGGAATAATATTTATTTTTTATTTTTATCATTAACTTTTGTGGACGGCGTGTTCTGTTTGACTTCAGTCTCTTTCAAGTTATTTATAACATTCTAGCGACCCGCCCTGGCTTCGCACGCGTGCGATTTAGACACTAATGTGGTGTCAGTTACTGTAGAGTGTTATACTTAGAAAGCTTCCACTTAAATCAACGCTGCTCCTTATTAAAATCGCATTAAAATCCGCTGCAAAGTTTAAAAGATCTAAGAGTACAAACGTTGGGAAGCCACTATTTCATACTTTGTAGAGATTATTTGCAATTCTGACCTTATACTACTGAATATTGAGTTACTATTTGCCCTAGGTACAAAAGATGTCCCGACTAGTGGCATCCCTGCACGATGCGTGCGCGTCAACTTGCTGCATAGAAGCGGGAGGGGGACGCGGACATCTACCTGTCGCGCTCACTCTCGGCTACAATGTACCGAGTCTGACCATAGATTGCGATCAGAGGACTTTGACTTCTGCTACGGAGAGGATAAGGGTTATACAGGTGGGTTTATTATTTACTAACAGTGCAGCTTTACAGAGGTTTGTAAAGAGTTAATAAAAAGCATTATTAAGCCTAGCTATGTGCCATAGCAAATATTTGGTTAACTAGATAAAAGTTTAATACATATTGGTATTTTTGTTAGTTATTTCTTTATTTTGATCCTTTAAATTGATACAGGGGCCTTATAACCATCACTTATATCCAGTAAAGTTAATTCTATAACTCAGGGTAGCGAGCAATTTCGTCTGTAAATATCTAGCCTAGCAGATGCGTTGGTGCCAGGTAACCGCTTGTGCAACGGGTTTTGTTCTGAAGAACTGTTTGATATGATGCCCACGGCTACTTTTTACCACCGCACCGCTCGCCACCGACAGGGCGTTCATCCTCACACTCTGAATCCGCAACGGTACAGTTCGGTTTCAGAGATGTTTCCTTCCGAGGACGCTTTTTGCAGGGTCGACAACGCGCGTGTGATGGTGTTGCACGTGTTCATAGGCTGCGGTAACCGCTTAACATCAGGTGGTCCGCATGCTTGATTGTCACCGGCGTGGTATAAAAAAAACCGCTGACGGGCTAGAAATGGAAGATCATATAAAATTGCTCGCTACGCTGAGTTTAGGGATTGAACTTGACAAGTTATAAGGCCTTGTAATAAGGCCCCAGGCAAAGAAAGCCTTTCCAGCACTTACTCCTCTTGTTATTATCTCAGCTACGTTAATGATAACACATTGTTTTTAATTATTTAAGAGGTTGACCAGCTCAGGAATAACTGCATTTCTGTACTTGTAAACCTCATTATCTGGACCTTACTGCCATGAAGTGTAAAATAATATTACTATGAAAGTGTTTAAAATAATAATAGTTACAAGGCTGTTTCCTTTCTTCCTAGAAACAATGGCACGCGATTGCAAAAAAGGTAAAAGACGGCAATGAAGAGGAACTCTCCCATGTAATGAACCGAAATCTTCACCGGTTCGCCAGCGCTTACATAACGAAAAGCACTGACATTTCAGCTATCGTCCGGGAGAAGTTTCCAGAATTCGCCAGAGAAGATGTCAGGCTTTTGTTGACAGGTGAGTGACCGTTTATCTAAGCCTCTAAAGGGATAAATATCATCTGGTACACCTCGAGATGGGTTTAGACCAAACAAGCGAATGCTCATTCTATCCCGACACTATCAATTTCTCTTTGTGTAAATAGAGACAGAGCATTCTCTTATCTCTGTCCACACAAAGAGAATTTGACAGAATAGGCATTCGCTTGTTTGGTCTTGCCCACTTTTGCTCTAAGATCATCTGATCATAAAGCAAGCAATCTTGTACATTCGGTGACAGACCCACAAATTCTAAAACGAAAATCAAATTCAAATTGATGCTGTCTTGTTATTATTCTGAGCAGAAACGAAAGGTACAGCAACATTGAGATAGATGGCGCTTGCGTCACGTAAACATTGAGCTCTGATAAATTATTACTAAAAAAATAGTTATCTCATTATCATTATCTCGGAATTATTCATAGTTATTCAGTTAAGTTTTAATACAATACATGTATGAAAGTGTTATCCATATCCACAGCGAAGAATTAACGTAAAAAACTACAATTTTCAAAACTGGCGGTAAAACTTTTGAATGATGTTATCAACTCAATAATTCAGGAAAAACGATAAAAATCTACAAAAATACAGGTGAACAAGTCAGGAATGTGTTGTGGTAAACTGTGTTAATGTGCCTAAACTAAGTTATAAGAGCTGAAGTTGGAAAAAACCGTTTAGTTACATGTGCTAAGTTTCATAACAATTCATACAAAACAAAATAAACTGTTCAGATACTAAAAGTGCTAGTTAAACGAATAAATATTGTGCTAATATCTACACTAACTCACTGACTTCAGAGTGGAACTAAACAATTCTTAACAATAGGTAAAACCGTTCTGTTTATGTGTTTCAAAATTTGACGCCAATGAACTCTATTTTCGCCAGGAAGTTAACTCCATCTACCCGAAAAGACTCGAACTTTTTTAAGTTAACTCCATCTATGAGAAGTCACTAGGCTCATCTTGGCGGCTGACCAGAAGGCAAAAAGATCCAAGTTTCACCGAAAGATGGCACTGAGCTGCAAAAAATGCAAACAGCTCTTAATAAACAAACAGCTTATAACGTGTATCGTATGTTACAAACAGTACCACTTGGATTGTACCAATGTTACATTTCAACGTTTTCGAATAATGACAGCAGAGAATTAAAAGTCTTACCAATGCAAACAGTGCATGTACAAATCGGATATTTCCAAAGTAATTGAACCTTTTTTTGCGTCAGGAAATGCATTTACGCATTCCCAAGGCCCTGGGTTCGGGACACCTGGGATATGTGGGACTCGGAACTCCTGGGAAAACAGAGACCCCTACCCACTAAAACCTGACCGTGGTCACCTTCGGCGCAGAATGGAAGGGACCCGGGATCCCCAACAAGGGAGAGACTCCTCGCAGGACACTTCGGTGCGCAAGGCCGCCTGGCAGCCAGCCTCGGGAGGAGCTAGCTCAACTCCAGTGCACGATAACACAGACCACTGTGTCCGAAGACACGCGTTACCGTCGTCCTCGGGATCGCAGACCGAAACACACGCAGGCCCCCCCGCGTGCGCTTCGCGACCCCAAGGGCCCTTTTAGTCGCCTCTTACGAAATGCAGGGATACCACGGTAGTATTCTCTTCCCCTAACCGCAGCGAATACAGTAATTGAACCTCCCACAACCCCACCAAATGGTTCGCCAGACTACTCTATTTCGCAACTGGAAGAGACAATATCACAAAACAATAGTAGCTCTAACCTGACGCCATCGGATGGCGCATTACAAGAACAAAGCTACGTAACGTATCGCAATAAGTATAAAGTAAATGTCCTGACAGAAAATTCGTTCCAGGAGTTTAGTTACGATAAAAACGATGAAGCTGAGTATGCATCACTTCCCGCTTCACCAAAATAGCAGTTACTCAAACTTGAAACCAAACAATAACGCTTTAATACAAGATTTAGAACAAAAGATTAAAAAACTTCAACAAAAATGTGCAATGGAAGACAGTGCCATTATCAATTTAAAGACAGAAGATCAGATCTCTTACTAAAAAACTAGATGACTATTGCTTTAAAGAAAACCTTAACTGTAACAAGCTCAAGGAAGAAAGCAAAAATTATAAAATACACAAGAGCATCGGATCTTCGTATTGGAGAGATGGGAAAAATACAGCGAGATCTACTGTGTTCACTCCAAATCAGAAAACTGACAGACAAAAACAATCTCCTTCTGGTCGAAGTATAACAACAGAAAACCCACATGTGACAAAAGAAAAACATTTGATGCCCAAGATTTGTTTAATTAGTAATAACAACAAACAAAAAATACTAAACAGTCAGGCCTAGAAAGTAAACTTGCTGAGCAACTTTTGGCTCAAAGACGCAGAGCAGACATAGTCTGTCCTACCATAAAACGTAACACTAAAGCTGCCGGTCGTCATTACTCACACCTCAGTGCTAAGTTATACAATCACGCCAATAAAAAACTAAAATATATACAGTAGCATGGTACAGCTCTAAAATCTCTCTCACACAAACACACTCACACACTCTCTCTCACACACCCACACACACACACTTACATACTCACTCACATACAAACACGCATTTCACGTGCTTTCTAAATTGTTAAATATTATTCTTTATGTATTATTTTTGTTCATACATTACCTTATAAGTATGTCATTTAAATCACTGTTTGGGAGAGGGCGCTCTCACTGCGCTACAGTTTATAACTTTTGCAGTTGAGAACACTACATTTGTAATAGAATAATAAGTTTATGATAAATAAAGAATTTTGATTTTCTTTTAATTTTTGAACTAGAAAAGTTCGACCTGATCCTAGGAACTCGAATACGAACCCGTGACCTTCCACAATCCGGGTGGCTGCTCTTCCAACTTAGCTACCGAGGCCGTTAACAGACCCGGCGAATTTGTCCGTATTTTAGGTTGTAAGCCAACGTTTGTTACATCAATGTTCGGCAAGGCAAGCGCTTATAACACCCGAAAGAAATATTTTTGCAATTATTTGACTTTCGATGAAGAAGAAACTAGCTATAGGATAAGTGAATTTATATTTTTAGCATTTAACAATAATTTCCACACAAAGATAGAAACTAGAAAAGTTCGACCTGCAGAGCGATTTTTAAAAACTCACAATAAGAAAAGAAAAACGCTGAGTGAACCAAACCAAACACACTCCGAAGAAGCGTTCGCCTGACCTTGATTTGGTATTCTCAATTTGTTTCAAAGTCTGAGTGAAGCGGAGTGAGTCTCGAAATATCCTATTATAATATCCTGTCGCTTGCATGTAGTGTTGCCCAAAATCGCTCTGGTCTTGCGAAAATGCAAGTACAAGACCAAGATCGCCTAATTTGAGCAAGACCAAGACTGACCGTGCAAGATTTGAGCAAGAACAAGACTAAGCCTGCGAGACTCTTGCGTCTTGCAGTTAGGACTAACTGTCGTTTCAGGGAGTATTGGAGTTCGGGTATACGATTAGGGACTCCAAAAGAAAAAAAAATGGAAAATTGAACTGAATATGATGAAGATGAAGAAAAAAGAATTAATATAAAGTAATAGTAATGTCAAAGCTATTGTGTACTGTTCTGTAATTAAATTTGTGTTGTAATTTTATTTAAATGAGTGGTAAATTCAATAAATTGTATAACTTTGTATTGATTCTTACATACATACATACCATCACGACTTTATCCCAAACGGGGTAGTCAGAGACAAGTGACTGTTGCCGTCGTGGTGAACGGAACACTCAAAAGCCCACTTTTCACCAATGGTATTAGAATGGTATTAATTCTTGGTCAAAAGAATTGATATAATAGTACATTATTGCAAAGGCAGCGAAATAGGCAATTGCAGGTCGAGTATGAGTAATGATACGAGACAGGCAATTGCTATTTCGGCCGAGGCATATATAGTGCTTTTCTTAAAAAAATGCAAGGAAATAAAAAGGGCCTTTTACATAATAAATTTAATTAATATTATTAACAAAATAACAACTCCGCTTTACCGCCAATTTGTTTTTTTTTATTTTACAATTTGTGCCGAAAGGTAAACGCATCTGTGGCTATACAGCCACGAGAACGCAATGTGTACGATAGATGAAAGAGTTCTAAATTCAAACAGCACACCGTTTCATACAACATTGCCGGCGCGCTCTTCGTTCGAAATTCAAAGAACGCGCCGGGAAGTGATTTTGGGTTTTCAGTCTACGTAAATATGATACTTCGCGTGTTCTTTATTCAAAAGTAATGACAATATTTCCGAGCATGTTTAAGAAAAGTAAGTTACTTCAATAACAGTAATGTGAAAGCTATTGTGTACTGTTCTGTAATGCTAATTAAATGTAAATATAAAAACGTTTCTTAAGGAATAGACTGACTCCCGTAGGTCACGGTAGATGCTCAGTTGGTTAGAGCATCGGCACGGATCGCTTAGGTCGTGGGTTCAAACCCCACCCGGTGACAGTTAATTTTTCGAATTTCTCATTAAATGTTTAGACATTTATTAATTTGGTTGGTCTTTAGGTACTATGGCTATGTTAATTCAAGCTCAAAATGTAACCTACTCTGTAACGTTGTTCTAATATATTAATTAACGTTTAATAAATAGCAATAGGCTGTTAGGTAATTGCGAGACTAGCGAGACTCTTGCTGCAAGACCAAGACTGGGAGCGCAATACCAAGACCAAGACCAGGTGTATTGGCGCAAGACCAAGACTAAGACTGGCTAAGTCTCGTCTTGTTCTTGCATTTGGGCAACACTACTTGCATGTATGTGGCAATTATGAATCGATAAATCGATAAAACTTTGTTTATTTTTATAAACAAGAATACTCTACTAAATGATGAGGAATAATGTGACATGACAGTATTTTGGCTGAGTCTTCATTATTTATTGTATAATCTTGAGGTAAAGTATGAAAAATTTCAATTAAGTTATTTTTGTGGCTCAATATCCACATCGCCAAGGCCTTTTAGCCAATGCCATTACGCTAAATGCTCTTTCAAATTCTACTGAATTTCACCATATAATAATATCGTAACTGAGAACGGAGGACAATAACTCGTTGGTTGACGCCACTCGCATTATGTTGATTTCGATGCATTTCCTATTTCCCCAATGGCCAATATTCATGAAGCGAAGACACATCCAGATATGCATTGAAAGTTTAATGAGTTGCTTGTCATATTACTCGATTTTTATCGAGTTGTTCAATATTATGTTTGCCCTTCATAAATTTTAATATAGATGTTACACATGATTTTGAAACTGTAATCTATAAATAAATATTAGTATGGTGTTGTTGCTAAAACGCTACACCTAGACTGAGGCCGAGATCTATAGTCGTTACTTAGCTTAATCTTAGACTTAACTTACCGAAATGAAATTTATAGTCGAGATTGCGGCTCTGTCTTAGTCCACGCTAAGCAAAGTCCAAGTCTGCGAGATCGACGACTTACCAAAAACTTAGAATATTAACCTGACAAAAATAGTACGTTATTAAAAGTCTCCCAGAATCGGAAGTTTGGAAGCGATCAACAAGACAAGTTTGACAGTTCACAGCTGTCATCACTTGGATTGCGTTCCATTTCACTTGAGAAGGAATTCAAGAACTATTAAAAAGCTTTCCGATTCAATTAACTGGATAAAAACGTTAAATTTCATGGTTTTTGTTAAATGTTCGAATATAATTTAATAATATTTCTTGATTATTCACCAATAATAACCATTCATATTTATTTTTATCCGGAGAACGAAAGAGCAGTTTGTACTTGTATCGGAACGTTGTGAGATTCATTGGCTAAGCCTTTTGCATGATACGACTATAAATTTCACACTAAGGTAAGTTCACACTAAGGTAAGTTCGGCGTGAGTTTTGGCTGAGCAAAGCGTAAGTCGGGACTATAGATCTCGGCCTGAGTGAATAAGAGCGTATTAACAAAATTAGATAGACATAAAGAAGGTGTTACTTGCAACTCGGAATAATTGACCATGAGGCGCTTTGCAGACGGCGGGGCGGGGCGGGCCGGTCAATTTCGCCGCGAACGATAGCACAAAGTGAATCCTATACTACAAACGCACACAGAGGGCAAAAAGACCGCGCCGCAGGTGCCCGGGGGGACTGGCGGCGGGGTCTTTTTGCTTTGTGTTCGCCGTGAGGGAAGTCGCGGGCATAGACGGGCAGACGCGGTCTTTATTCCTTCACGGTCAGAAAGACCGCCCCGCCCCGCCGTCTGCAAAGCGCCTGAAATAAGCTATTACAAATAATTGTCACTTCCAAGGATCCTGATCATAGAAAATGCTTTTAATATAAAGTATACGTTAAAGTTATTTATTAGGATGCATAACATAAATCTAGTTACAAAAATAGTAACGCTTAGGCCCAGAACCATCGACAAAGATTTAAGTACCTGGTTTCCTATATGTATTCATTCGTATTGGTTAACTATATTGCACTCCTAGTAATGTCATCAAAACTTGAATTTTACTATGAGCCTGACATCCTTCCCCGCGTGCGGGTATGTCACAGGGACACACGCACATGACCACATGCTGAGCTTAACACGTGGGCACCATGCTGCCAACATTAATTAGACCCATTTTGCAATATTTGATCAAAGGTGCACGTTGTCTTACGTACATGCCTGAGATCGTTTGTTAGATTGAGGTAAGCAACTGGAGCCTGGACATAAATAGTTGGGAAACGATACAGGTTAGTGTTTTCCCAGATTAAAAAACGTAACTAGTGCATTGATCTTTTCTTTTTAGTCTATATTTGTCATTCGAACAAAAGAGTAAAGCAAATTACTCAGTTACGAAGGACGGCTAAAACGATTGCGAAATGGGTTTTATGTTAGCAGCAAAAGGCGCTACCATCTAAAGCTTGATCTGGTTTCGTGTGGGCATCATTCTAGAATAGGCTTCCGTTTTAGAGACCACAGTTAAAAAAAAAAGAGAAATAAGACTGCAATGAGATTCTATTGTGATGTCAAAGACAGATCTTTAGGCTTATAGCCAGTGTCTGGTTACTTAGAATCTTACCTTACCTATAGCTTATCTATGAGGATAGATAAAATTCAAAATCAGTAAAAATTTCCTCATGCTGAGCCTGATCAGGGGTAAAAAAGTATGTATTTCCCAACTAGGCCTTCACACATGCGGAAACCTGGGTCCGGACTCCCTACGCATCTTCACTGCCCAGGCGTCAGTGACAGCTGTCTTCAACGTGCCGTGCTGCTACCACTTGCTCTCTGAAGAAGTGGACTCTTCACTGTTCGACGTCTTCCAGAAAGACTATGGGTGCGAGGAACAACAGATGATCCAGGGATTTCCTATGTCGGAACATCTTAGAGGTAAAAAAATATTGAACTTAATAACTTCCAGTTAGGTTTAAAGAATCTATCTTGTCTATACTATGTATACTAATATCATAAAGAGGAAAGATTTGATTGTTAGTTTGTTTATTTGTTTGTTTGTTTGTATTGAATAGGCTCCGAAACTACTAGACCGATTTTAAAAATTCTTTCACCATTATGTAGCTACATTATCAGACTATATTTTATTATGAACAAAACATTCAGTGAACAATAATAGTATATGTAAATCAAGTCGGAGAAACGCGGGCGAGTTGTGCTGCTTTCCCGACGCCGCGTCATGCAATTACTTTTGACAGAACGTAGTCTGTCGAGGCAACTAGTATCTGTACAAATAAACATTTCTTTCTTTAACAAGTAACGGTGTAGTGAGGTAGTACAGTTGCCCCACTTAAACTATCCTAAAGTAGCAAGTATTCAGGCCCTCTTTGGCATTAGGCCACGTGCCACGTGCCCCGCGATCCTCCGCGGGTCACCTCCCCTAAAATCACTGTAAGATATTTGTTTGACACTCAAAAGTCAAAAAGGCCCCGTAATCCTTAAATGCCCAGGGCCCCAAATAGGCTAATGATGGTCCTTCTAATATTGTTGCATAGGCTACAACCTGGGGAGAAACGCCCGCATGCTCGCAGCGCAGTCCATCGACCGAGTAGTCGGCTCACGGCAACTGCCTTCCAAGAGTTTGCTGTGCAGAGCCCTACTGCAGGTAATATGAATAACATTTAAAAACCTCTTACCTATCCCTTAATTCTGAAACTACAATCAAAGTTGAGCACCGCTTACTTCTAAGGATTATCTGGTTATTTGGTATTTAAGTTTATATTATTTTAGATGTAGATTTAAGTTTGTATTTTGTTTGGTTTTCATTGTTTTCTCTTTGCATTGTTTTAATTGTACAGCGTGTTGGCTCCCTAGCTGTAAGTTCACACTGTAAATAAATGAATAAATAGATGCCCCTTTGATTTCTACTGACATGTGAAAGGACGGACAGCATCATTTTGCCGGGAGCTTAAACTAAACTAACTAAACTAAACTAACTAACTAAACTAACTTAATGTTCGTTACCGAATTCGAGCGTTAATTACGAAAAGTAATAGATCTTGAAAATAGTTTTGAAATTACGTGTCCTCTGCACTATTGTTTATTCTATGGTCTGAATAATTTGTTTGTATTTCACGAAACTTATTAAAAACTGACGTGGGCAGTTATTATCGTTTAAAAATAAATTAACTACCAAGAACGAGGTGTGAAAAATACATTTATTATATTAGTTATTCAATTCCCTTAAGTCAAACACGCGTTACCAAGTCTACACTAATGGTCGTTTCTTTACAGGTAATAGTTAAAAAGCACTTACCAGATATCCCGCTATACGACGGCAAATTGAAAAGAATAGCAAACAAATGCTCTGATTTTGAGCAGTATTTCAAAATGGCGGACGAGACGTTAGATTTAAGACTATACAATACACTGCCAGTAAACTATTTGACTGATTTTTGCAAAACTATCGACATTCAATGGAAACAACTTGTGCTATTTTATTTGTTAAGATTGTGCCTTGCTCAAGTTATAGAAAGTATAATATTGTTAGACAGACTATTGTATTTGTGTGAAAATGGGTTTCAGAAAGTATTTTTAGTTAAGTTGTTCGATCCTGTGTTGTCGCCTAGATGTCACAGCATTGTAGCCGTTAGATAACATATACAATATTTTAAAATATCGAATGTTAATTTTACATATGAAAATAAATATTTTTACAAAATGAAATGATTATTATTGGGCGCGTGCTATCCAAAGGGGTTTGAACCTTTGTGGCATAGGCCGCCAGCCGCCATTTTGCTTCTTTCTCGATGTTTCCTCGCACAATGAAAGTGGTATAAACGGAAAGAAGACACATTAGCAAACAAAAGCTGTCTGTTAATAGGGTACCCTAAAGTGTCCCGCTTGTGAGTTTTTTTCAAGTGATGAAAAAGATGATATTCATCGAAAATCTACTGAATAAGATTCTTTTCGCGTTATTTTGTTAACAATTAACAGATTTGACATTTTGACAGACGATTGGCGTAGTGCGCAGTAGCACGGTTTCTCGCCTTGAATTCCGTTGTGTCCTGGGTTCGATCTCCGGTCAGGTCAATTCAGAAAACGATCTTTTCTAAATTGGCTTGGGTCTGGGTGTGCTGTGAGACGCCCCTGGCTTTATTCCTTGTCTGGTACCTCGTAACACAGGGATATTTATCCCTACTTCGAGACCATGATAAGACGTGTGTTGTCTGGCGCATATTTATTTATTTTATATTTATATTCAGACATTTGATCAATCTGTTATCTTCTTCCGCAATCTCTCCACAACCCAAAGTCGTTTAGAAGAAATCGTTAAAAGCGATAAGGTAACTATTGGCCTATCCTATGTTGTCAGAAATACAAATTATTTTCTCCTATGCAATAAAGTATATTTAAAATTAATTTTAAAACTTCCTTTTTCAAATTGTAAGACATTTTTTGTTTTCATGTGTCCTCTATCCATTTAAAAGTAGATATACCTAACACTTATAGCGTGCGCGGAAACTTCAGAAAAAAAGCAAAATGGCAGCAGGTAGCTATACCAGCTTGTATAAAAAATATTCTAACGCCTTTAAGTCACTTTTACCTCTATGCACGACCAGATGCTGACGCGTCATAGAACATTCTGAACCAGAGGTCGCCCTTTTTTTTGCTGCGATAAGCACTTACGAGTGTTATTTTTGTTCGCATGACCAGACGTTTACACATACGGCGACTCCAGTTACATTTTTAGGAAGGGAATGAAACAAGCTTACACCTTATAGCTATTTGTACTTCTACGATGTGTTTTGATTTTATTATCATCGTTCAAAGCCAAACAAAGAGACCGCACGTTTAGATTTTTGTTCCGCTTGGAATAAAACGATTGTAACATTTATATATCAAAAAAAAAATGTGGCACTACGTGTTAGAGAAAAAGCGCAAAACCTGAAAAAAAATTGTTCAGAATCGAGAGTAGAATCGATACCATCAATAAAAATCAGGGGTCAAATTTTTAACAATACAATATTTCAATTATGCCGTGTTTAATAATTACATAATCTACAACATCTTTTATTGTGGCGGCACGCGAAGCGGCGATGTCGCACTAGATCGCGCGTAATTACCATAGACTTTAATTGCAGACAAACAAGAAATAAAAAAAAGCTAAGTTTTTCGTAAATATTCCGCGAAAATAAATTTAATAACTTACTTAATTCTTTCATAATAAAAATAAGTTGGCGTGTCTGAGGTTTTGCGCTTTTTCATTAACACGTTGTATATATATTCAGAATCTACATGAAAAGACCTTTCTAATATAGAAAATTATAATACATATATTATATTATAATACAAGTATGTGTTGATACTAAACATTTAACAAGTTTGGGGTTGAAGTTACGTAATGTTCTTCTCCGCGCGCCGTTATAAATTGCACACGACGCGACGGTGTATAGAACATTTTATTGCAATGATACTATTAGTCCTATTCATTTAGTTATTCCTTTATTCTTTAGGTAAAGTATCTAAAAACGTTGTGTGTTTTTATCATGTTCATTGAATGAAAAACCTACTTTGTAAAAGATGCTAAACGAAAAATCGGAAAAAATTAGGAAAAAAAATCGAGGAAACGTTAGTTGGGTTCAATGTATTTTATTATTTACCTAATGAAAATGAAGGAACACACTAATAAAGTAGTTATAAGAAATTGCCTTTCCTGTGATATAACTTTTATTGGACACTTGTCATACAAAAATAGTCGTAAAAGATGCCAAGAAAAGTAATGCCGGCTTATCAGCAATAGCTAACGTGAAGTGCCGCGGCCGTGGCAGAGCTGTTTGAATGTGTGAGTATTCGTACAAGTGTGCGTGAATAGTCGCCGAGCGCCGTATCAGCCGTGCGATTCTGAAAAAATTCGAGCCCGATCTCACTCAGATGATCGAACACACTTCAGCATAAATACACACAATTTATATAAACTTAATGATGAAATCTCACTAAATGTTTTCTAATTTACGAACAAATTCATAAGAAAGGCGACATTTCGTCGTTATTCAATTTTATACGATGAGAAACTTGAATCTCACAGCGGATTCACTGGGTGAGGTTCGAAATGAGTTTGTCAGAATAGCCCTACAGGTGTTCACTTTTTACGATGAAGAATTTTTTTTCTAGTTTGGGTACATATGTATTAGACTTTGTATTTTATTATTATATTTTATTGGTTTTTTTAAATTAGGTACTTGTTTGTAATACACTTACCTAGAATGAGTTCCTACTAATTTTTTACGCTTATTGTTTTTAACAAAATGTCGGTGTAGTGCCGCCCATCTATTTTATCGATACTATTTTTCATTTGGTTGGAATACGAAAGTATGGATATATTGCTCTAATTAGTGTTGTTGCTATAGCGAGTCTATCGATAGTATCTTGGTACTATCGTGACCTCGAAAATCAGTCATACTATCGATATTCCTATCGAAACTATCGACCCGTGACGATACCATCGATAGCATGCGTGTCGATAGTATAAATACTATCTATAGTATCGATAGTTTTGCCCTATCGATAGTCTAACATCTTACGATACTATTGCAAGCTCATAAAAGGTTTCGTTTCATTTCCAGTCGATATAATCGAAAATACCTCGATAGGTAAAGCAAAACTATCGATAGTATCGATAGGTGTCGATAGTCATAGATAGTAGCGATAGTATCGAAAAAGTTCATCGATAAACGGACGGGTCGATAGTTTCGATAGGACTAAAGATAGTATGACTGATTTTCGAGGTCAACTAATTGCTATCGAAACTATCGCTATCGCAACAACACTAGTTCTAATAATTTACTACTTATACAATTTTATTTATTAAAAGCATTTTTTCAGTTCTTACTATTTTTTACGCATATTGTTTATAACAAAATTGTGCAGAACAGCCTACGTAGGCTAGACTAAGATAACAGTGATAACAAGATTACGAGTTAATTGATTATCGTGAAGTATTGAAATCTGCGCACATAGTAGATATTGTTTATGTGCCTAGTGATTATAGTTTGGGCTAGATTCATTGTTTAGTTAACTTATGTATTATGGAGAATACTAGTTAAGAATCAGCCGTTTTTATGTTGTGTATAGTGATAAACTTCGTAAAACCCAAGTTATTTCTATTCTATTATGTTTGTTATTATGATTTAGTTTTCTATTTACATTGTTGTGAGTTTCCCTAATAAAACATGAATAATAAGTGTTTCATTGCAAGTTAGGTAGAAATAAGTAAATAGGAATAAGTTGTACATAGTAGGCTAATATTGCCAGTACAGGGGGGAAGATAGGTTGTCTCGCTCGCACACTTTTCGCGCATCACGATAGGTGGACGCGATACGATTTGCGCGCGGCATTAGTATACGGATTGCGAGTGAGATATTGAATACAAATATAGGGCCATAACAGAGGCCATCATGCACTCATCTGGAAGACTCCGAGCAGCAACAAGGAAACCTGAAGAAGTCAGCAAGAACCTGAAGGAGTCAGCAAGTTGCCAGAATTAGCTGGCGAAGGAGTTGAAGCCTGGATCAGCGTAGCCGTCTAGTCTGGGACCCGAACGAATCGTCGCATACTGGAGATAACAACATATCGTGTAACTGGCAGTATTGGCAGCGGGTTCGCTTTTATATAAACCCGTTGTCTATTATTTCCCAACCACGTAATCCACCCGAGTCAGTCGCCGGCCCCCGAACGTACCCATCGCACTGTTCGTTTGTTTCTATGCAAAGGAGTGAGTCTCGACAGTGTGGTGCGGTACAAAAATGTCGGTATAGTGACGCGCAGCTATTTTATCGATGCTACTTTTCAATTGGTTGGATTATGAAATTATGGATACATTGTTCTAATATTCTACTATAAATATTATTATTTATAAAAAAAGAGGAATAGCATTTTTATACGTAAAAAAATACTTATCCTTTTTTTCTTTTTTTTATTATTGACTAGGCAGTCACTCGACCACAATCGCATCTGGTGGTAAGTGTACTGTATGTTCGTCTACCACGAGCTTTAAACTTTAAATGTACGTAATCTTTCGCGTAAAAAAATGTATTGGGATTTGATATTGTCATGTCCTGTCAAATTCTAATACAATTTTTTACGCGAACGATAAAGTAAATTTAAAGTGGCAAAAAGTGGTGGTTATTTTATCTTACTGTACTCAAGCATATGGTTAGAATAGAGGCCCGGCCAGGGTGCCAAAGGTTGTGGGTTGTTCTGTATACGTGTTTGTTACCCAATCAATCGGCACATAAATAATTATCTACTATAAATTTGGTAAGGACTTTAAATAAGAAAAAGAACCATGATAAAAAAATATTTAATTCATACATAACTAGAAAAAATTAACTCAATTTACTGACCATAATAACAGTATAACAATGGTTTTTCGTTATGAGTGGTCCTTTGCACTGTGGCAGCAAACCAAAAAAATACACATACAATATTTACCTTATGGCTGAATAAATCAAAGTAATGTTTTACATTTCGAAGTACCGTATAACGTAATACCGTATTGTACTAAAAACACTTACAATGCAATATTTATTGTACACGAGTTTAGGCACATAGTGTTATATATCTTTAATTTGTATGAATTGTTTTTTTGTTACAATAATACGAGTATGTATTTGTTTTAAGATTAACTTTGTATTATTATTATTTTAAAGACTGACATTGTTCAAATTAATTACAATTATCATTCAGCTGATGGTCTTCGCAACATTTGTATGCCACAATTGGCAGAAGCATGTACACGTACAATGTTAAACTGACACCTTGCTTTTCACGTAATACCATGTATTTGACAATAAATTATCTTTATCTCTTATATGTGTTACAATCATTCTTTCACTAAATCCTATTCTTTCAAATATAAGTCCAATCTACGAACAGATATAAGTGCAACGAAGTAGTTTCACCTCGGCTACAGAAATTTATAAGATTCATTAAAACACCTGTCGTATGTAGAATAAAGAAAACTCCCCTTTATATTGGTACAAGACACTAATTCCTTAACTTCGCTGCATATCACAATCGCACTCATCGCTCGCATCATCAGGTATAACATTAGCTATACTTGTTACCAAGTTCTTGTAACTTTGTAAGATCTCGATTATCAGACTAGTACCAATTTTGAAGGAAACAGGGTCGTGTAATAAGAGAATTACTAAGAGTCAATAACAAGAACACGATCGGAGAGAGGTCATACAATACTCCACATTCATATCAACTTAACATACCTAATTTCATGGGGTATGAAATTAGGTCAATCATCCATAGTCATCCATCACCATTCAGGGTCATGGTCACGAGACGTCCACTGCTGAACATAGGCCTCCCCCACCGATCCTCAAAACCAAGACGTCCACTGCTGAACATAGGCCTCCCTCGCCGATTCTAGACGTCCACTGCTGAACATAGGCCTCCCCCACCGATTCTCAAGAATGAGAAAATGCAGCGCAATGCCCTGATAGCTGCAAAGCCGAGTTTGACATGACCTTGGTCTTGTCCATGTTGATTTTTAGGCCCACTAGTTGGGTAACACCATTGAGGTTTTAGAGCATATTTCAGCTTCGTAAGTAATCCCTAGTAAGTCACCCTGATAGCATAGTTTTGTTTTTAGGGCACTGTACGTTGGACGAGTAAATGCAGCGCAGTGTCCTGATAGCCGCCAAGCAGAGATGACCTTGGTCTTGTCCCTGTTCATTTTTAGGCCCACTAGTTGTGAAACACGATTGAGGTTCTAGAGCTTATTGCCAAGCTCTTCCAGCGATTTTGCCATGACCACTTTAGCGTTACACTTCCATTCAGTAAAAGAAGTAAATTATAAAAAATAAAATGAAAATTACAATTGTTGTAGTGTGGTGAATAATCCGATACCCATTAATTGTAGCGATGACTTGATTTCAATAATGTAATTACTTACAACTGTTGTAGAGTGTGGTATTCAATCGAGCAGGTGCCGGCGTACGAGGGCACTTTGCAATAATTGCACATGAGTGTGACCACTGTGCACCTCTTCGCCGCAGTGCAGCGAGCGCATCTCTGCTGTCTACGGGCTGCATTGTTCAGATTGCGTTCCGTGTGCACCACAATATGATCGACGCCCTTCGTCAATCGACGGGGGATCACGGGCGCCAATTCACTGATGTTCGGCCTTGATAGGTTAACTACGCTGGGGAACCTCTCTAAAAGGCCTGTCGCCACTGCCATGCGAAATTGCCTGTAGGTAAGGCGGTTACCCACAACAGATGTTTTTTGATAGATTATGAAGGCATTCAAAAGGCTAGTGTTCAACCGCCTTTTGAATACCTTCATGTACCACTTGCGATTGCGTTTTCTTTCCATGAGGAACATCGACAGCTTTTGGTCTTTACTGTCGACGCCCCCCATGTACTTGTTGTACTCGACAATGGCGACAGGCTTTTCAATATCAACGCCAGCCCTAGTAGCGGGCTCACGGGCGTCTGTGTGGCAAGTGGACACTGCAGTTACTAATTTCAAGTCCTACCAAGCTATGAGTGTAATGTCACCGCAATGACAGGCAATTTGATCACCTCTTTGCGTCTTTTTCAATTCGGCCTCTTTTATACAATTCGACACATTTACCTGACGAGGGTTCATTATCCCAATAACGTCCGTGCCCCTGCTTTTTAAAAACCTGGTTAAGGACAATTGGTTGTACCCATTGTCCATAACCAGGATATGGCCAACGTCGAGGAAGCCATCCATCAATTCGAGAACTACCTTTGTGGAAGAGTTCTCGAATCCATGGATGGGTTCCTCGAGCATGGTCGAGTTCTTGTCGGCGTAAATTAGGCACCGTAATAAGTACCCGGTCTCGGCTTCGCACAGCTCGAAAGTTCTGATTCCGAAGCTTGCGGCCTTGCTCCGGATATATTGCACCCAGCTTAGACGGCCCTTCCACAGCAGAAGGAACTCGTCCAAACTGAGGTGCTGGTTTGGCGTGTAAAGCGCCAAAAATTGCGCATTACAGTGGTCCAGAATCGGCTTGATTTTTAGGATCTTCTTTTGGTACGACGACAACGTGGGGTCGAAGTCGTCGTCACGAAATGAAGAAGCCCCGTGAGCAGCAGTAATCGATTTCTCGTCATGAGTCGACGGAAATCAGGCATACCCAATAAACCCGTCGTCCAGTAATCGCTTACAACCGACATATGACAAACTGACATTAACACCAGAATACCGAAATAACGGTATAGCTCCTCAGAAGAGGTCTCTGTCCACATGGACAGGGGTTCTGGAATTACATCCCCCTTTTCCGTGAGAGGAGCTATTTTCTCCTATGCATACTTATTTGTAAATAAACTTCCTTCTGGCCGGTGAAGGTACTGAAATCTTCCGACCAGGAGAAATCGTTTAGATCTACAAACTCCTGACCAATCGCCCGCAACTCAGCAATATCTTCTACTCTATCATTCACACCCTCCACTCTTCCTTCGCCTCGTTCCTCGACCCTTTCTTCTCCCTGCACCTCTCCTTCTTCATATCGTTCCTCCACTCCTTCGTCATATCGTGCCTCCACTCTTTCCTCGCATTCATCCGCACTGTCCTCCTCCCGACCAAACCGCGAATGACGCAATGCCCAAAAATCGATGAACTGGTCACCATTGCCATCGCCATCGCCGTCTTCCGAGTCGTCGCTGCTCCCGGAGTCATGAAGTGTCAAGTTATGGCAGCCTTTGTTACTTTGAGGCTGCGCCGAGCCTTCTTAGGGCGAGAGCAGCCCGAGGTACATGCCATCTCAGGCGTACTCGCTGGTTTCCATAACTTTAAAAGAAGAGACACAAACCTATGACTAAAGCACCAGCGACAAAGCATCACCATAAATCATCCTCCATCCAATATGACAAATAATGAATAAAAAAGTTCAGATGGCCAATTCTAGTGGTTATTTTCTAAACCACGAAACCACAGGTAGCGGATTCGAATAACGTCAAAGGCAAACAAAAAAAAGGTAAAAGGTTGGTTTAACGTTCATGTACTTTTGTATGTACTTCAGTCACAGAAGTCAAAAATCATATTCAAGTACTTATGTCTATCAGTTATCTATAGTATAAACTATGTAACATAGATTGAAACTAGTAATTGATGTGTACTCTGAACAATGTATTTATTTATATTTTTAAAATAGTACACTTTGTTATGCAACAGTAAATCTATTTATTTAAATAGATTTTACATCTAATGTCTGTCAGCGGCTTCGCCCTTCTTTCCCGTCAAAATATTACCGGCCTGAATTTAAAAAGCTTAGCTTTATTTAGTACAAGAATTTTTAAAATCAGTCCATTTGTTTCGGAGCCTATTCAATACAAACAAACGAACAAATATTTCCTCTTTTTAGTATTTGTATAGATAGTATCGATATCTGTTCAATTTTAAACCTACACACAAACACACGTCATGAACACGTCACAAATGTCCAAAACCATTTTTTTTATTTTCTACTCACCTTACAACTTCGCCCCTGAGTAGTCTGCTCTAGCACCCGCCTTTCGGCATCCTCCACATGAAGTGCCCCGCCTGGTGACATGTCGACTACCAAACCAGAGACAAGTTGTTTTTGTTTTTTTGACATCTGTATGAAAATTAAATATATTATATTTAGATTAGTTTGTATAAAAATTGTTACTAACTTTATATGAGAACTTTGGCCTGAAATAAAATATTTGAATTCAATTGAATTGAATTGAATAAAAGGGAAAATCGGTATGTAGTATACGTAAATTTCAATTCGTATGTATTGCTTTTCGAAAGCACGATGCCATTGATTCGACTATCACTCTTGCAACAACATAACTGTATAAGTTAAATTATCAATAGGCTATCGACTCACGTCGTGTCGATACAACACTAATGCTCCACAAATGGTCGCAATATTAGAACAATAGAATAACCAATAAAAAAATTATATGTAGTATCGTCACGGGTCGATAGTTTCGACAGGACTATCGATAGTATGACTAATTTTCGAGTTCGCTATAGTACCACGATACTATCGATAGACTGTCGCTATCGCAACAACACTAGTAACCAGTCAATATAAAAAAAAATGTCATGGTAATTTCCAAAAGTATCTAATTATTTGCCATTTCATATGTCAATCAATCGATTTTATCGATAGTATCGTCACGGGTCGATAGTTTCGATTGGACTATCCATAGTTGACTAATTTTCGAGGTCACGATAGTACCACGATACTATCGATAGACTATCGCTATCGCAACAACACTAGTACCCAGTTAAACATAAATTTTAATGTATTGTTAGTTATTAACTACTTGGCTACGTTATATACAAAAAAAAATCTTTAATATTAAAAAAAAATTCATGGTCATTAAGAAATAATCCGACAAAAAAAGACACAAGACAGCAGATTCGCGGACTTCGTTGAATTGAATAAAATCACGCGTACCTATACATGAACAGCAACAGAATTTGTCAGTGCACATAACTTATTCTAAAATAAACCTTAGTACATAGTCCTTAGGGGCTTCGACGGATGCATGGTAAAGTCTTTTTTCGTGCGGATTGTAGTCTAGTTTGATTTTATATTCAAATGATGATGTAAACTAATTACTAATAGCATAATATGAATAAATATAGATTCCCTGATAAATTATCTATACAGTAATAATGATTGTCATGGTTTTGTAACGTTATAACACCGGAAAGAAATATAACTTAATGAGGTGCGCATTGGCGCGAAATTCACACACAGAATAATTGATCTTGATTCATTGGTATAACAATGATAAAATATAGCAAAACAGACAGAAACGGATTCCTTACAAAATAACCTTTCTAGATATGTATGGTAGTAATGGTTTCTAACCACTAAATCGTGTAAGTATTAATTGAGCTAAAACCAAAACCGCGCCATTGCCGTGGCCACGCGCAACTCCACTTCATTTTGAAAACCTTTTTTACCAATAATTATGACGCGAATCACATTTGTCAATATTTGTTATTACTAGAAACACTATAAATGAAACAAATATACTTAGGGTCACCGGGTAAACGGTGGGTCAGTTGGGTAGAGTGGGTCAGGCACGTATTGACGAAACCGCTATAGGTACCGCCGCAGCTTGTCGGCTCAAGGGAGCTCCCCCGCACGCGGTACACTCTCGCCCAGTTCCCGTGCCGCTGCGTTCATCGTAAGACGTTTGGCGCTTGATTTTGCTGGGACACCACTAAAAGTTTTTAAAATATGAGTTGGTATTTTGTTTATAATTCCTAACTTATTATAGATATCGATAAAATTGTACTATCGCACCAATGCCTTGTTAGTATGCTATAGTATAGTACAATTAAAATTAACTAGCTCTTCGTTCTTAGCATGTTATTTCTTGTTTGTATTAAAAATGGTCCTATGGTCAAGAGTGGGTCTGATTCACTGTGTACATAGTGGGTCGCGAATCACTGTGTACTTTTTGTTAAGGCGATGTGCATGGTTCTGCTAATAAATGATAACTTGTTTATTATTGTTTGGTTAAACCATAATAAAAGGATAGAAGTAAGCCAAGTCGGGCCCCTACCGTGCGATAGTTTCCTAAACACGTAGGCCTCTTGCATGTTGTTTATACAATCGTCAAAAATGCAGCGTTAATATAATTTCCTTTATCAAAATTAAACTTGCTGAATCCAGGTAAATCATAAAACACACTATTTTTTTGTTTATTTTTCTTGTTACACACTGAATTGCTTAGATTGCTATAGCCTGCCAGCTTATTCCGATTTGTTAAATGCCCACACGTAACATAACTGCCCTTTTTAGTTATTTCACTGCTCAATATTTATTCAATGATCCCTTTCAATTTATTTATGACCAATTTTTAACATACCAAAACTACTACATATATACAACTGCTAAGTTTAATCATAGCCTTTAGTTTAGTTCAAAAAAAATGTTAAACCCTAATTTTAATGGTAGGGGGCGTAGTGAGTAGTGATCTGACCTACAAATCGTATCCGATTACACATAATGTAATGTGAAGAAATCATAGGAAAATAAAAGACAATTCTGGATTTGATGAGTTCTTAATAAGACATCCATATTCAATCACTGAAATATTTACGCATACTATTTGTAGCAATTTTTGAGCTTGAATATAGGACGTACTTGTTGACGTACGTGTGGCGCAGCCACGACTGTCGCCCCACGAGCTACCCTAGACTTTGTTAGTGTGTGCGTGCGACGCGCGTAGGTACGGACATAGAACAGGCGCACTCGCATACAAAAACCGCGCTCGAAGCGTCTTATATAAACAACGACAATCAACTAATACGTCGAACCTAAACTATGTAGAATTGTTAAAATTGTAATACGTGATAATCCATATATTCGCAATTTCATATTATTTTTAATGTTTTATGAGAAGTGCAGAGCCTTAACAAAAAAATAATAATTTCATGCTAGTGAAAACTAAATAAAATAATGACTGTATAAGTTTTAAGATTCAAGGTGCCTAAAGCATAATGCCGATTTAGTTTTTTTATTAAATATATAATTTACTAGTCAAACCCCTAGACCCATTGTGTACCAGGGGGTGATTCATTGTTCACCACCCGGTGTACACAGTGAGTCAATTCTGCCTTTTTAAAAAAACCCTGATTACTCTATTGTCCCCTATTGGAGAATAATGATTTAGGCATATTCTGAAAGTTAATGAAATACACAATCCATCAAACTTAATTTCAAGCCAATCTGAATAGTAGGTTGAGAGATGTGAGTGTTCAAAAAAAAGTGACCCACCGTTTACCCGGTGACCCTACTTACTTAATATACTTTACTTACCTTTTCAAAAGAAAAATCCTCAAAATTCTGTTAAAACCGGCACTTGCACTTTCTATCAATAGGTTACGACCGAACGAATTTTACGATTTTTACGAATGTGAAATGTGAACTGAAGCATGCATGTGAAGTGTTGACTTTACAACAGAGCCAACTTTTTTTTCCCATACTAAAGCTATAGTACACATGCTCATTACTAGCACGAAAGCATGCTACTAATAAGCAAGTGCTACTTAGTAGCACGTGTGTCGAAGCCTTGCTAGCTATGAGCATGCTACTTTCGAGTATGCTCAAAAATCGACAGCCGTGCGATTTATGAGCATGCTCCCTGCGGCGCGGGTGGAAGGGGGCGTGCTTTTAGCACGTGTGGACAGGTTTGCTTATTGAGCACGCTACTAGGCTAGTATCCTTTGAGAACTGTTAAAGCGATGTCAGTCTCGGTTTAATTATATAGCGAGGTTGTGGTTTATCTATACATAATATATTATAAATAGAAATGATTTGTTTGTTTGTATTAAATGGGCTCGGAATCTACTGGATCGACTTTAAAAATTCCTTCACCATTAGAAAGCTATACTATCAGGGGCCGTATTACAATCTCTTATAGCCGGTCAAGTGAATTTCCTAAACTGAGGGTAGCGAGCAATTTCGTTCCTAGAGGATGCATTTTTATCGACAGGTAACCGCTGACTGGCTGAAAATGTAAGAAATCGCTCGCTACGCTCAGCTTAGGAAATCAACTTGACTGGCTATATGAAATGGTAATACAGCCTAGTGACATAGGCTATGTTTCTTTTTAATTAAGGCTATATGCTATAAATTCGATAGTATCAAACCATTGATAGGATGCGTGTCGATTGTATCGAAAATACCTCGATAGTTACTATAGAAAAACTATCTATAGTATCGATAGGTGTCGATAGTTATAAATAGTATCGATAGCATCGACTTTAATGGCGCGATTCTATCGATAGTATCGAAAAAGGTCAATGGCATCGCTTTATTCTCATTATCGACACTATCGATAGTATCATTACGGGTCCATAGTTTCGAAAGGACTATCGATAGTACGACTAATTTTCGAGGTCAACTATCGCTATCGAAACTATCGATATCGCAACAACACTATTTCGAATCGAACCCGTGCTTGAAAAGCATGCGTGTTCAATCCTTTGCTTTGAGCACGGTCATTTAGTAGCAGGCTTAAAAAAGCATGCTAATAAAAAGCAAGTGTGTGCTCGTTTGTAGCATGCTTATTAGCACGCTAATAAGCATGCTACAAACGAGCTCGCTCATCTACTGACACACTTGCTTTTTATTAGATAGTTGACCTTGAAAATTAGTCGTACTATCGATAGTCCTATCGAAACTATCGACCCGTGATGATACTATGGATAGTATCGATAGTGAGAATAAAGCGATGCCATTGACCCTTTTCGATACTATCGATAGAATCGCGCCATTAAAGTCGATGCTATCGATACTATTTATAACTATCGACACCTATCGATACTATAGATAGTTTTTCTATAGTAACTATCGAGGTATTTTCGATACAATCGACACGCATCCTATCAATGGTTTGATACTATCGAATTTATAGCATATAGCCTTAATTAAAAAGAAACATAGCCTATGTCACTAGGCTGTATTACCATTTCATATAGCCAGTCAAGTTGATTTCCTAAGCTGAGCGTAGCGAGCGATTTCTTACATTTTCAGCCAGTCAGCGGTTACCTGTCGATAAAAATGCATCCTCTAGGAACGAAATTGCTCGCTACCCTCAGTTTAGGAAATTCACTTGACCGGCTATAAGAGATTGTAATACGGCCCCTGATAGTATAGCTTTCTAATGGTGAAGGAATTTTTAAAGTCGATCCAGTAGATTCCGAGCCCATTTAATACAAACAAACAAATCATTTCTCTTTATAATATATTATGTATAGATAAACCACAACCTCGCTATATAATTAAACCGAGACTGACATCGCTTTAACAGTTCTCAAAGGATACTAGCCTAGTAGCATGCTCAATAAGCAAACCTGTCCACACGTGCTAAAAGCACGCCCCCTTCCACCCGCGCCGCAGGGAGCGTGCTCATAAATCGCACGGCTGTCGATTTTTGAGCATACTCGAAAGTAGCATGCTCATAACTAGCAAAGCTTCGACTCACGTGCTACTAAGTAGCACTTGCTCATTAGTAGCATGCTTTCGTGCTAGTAATGAGCATGTGTAACTGTAGCTTAACTGTAGCTTGACCCACAGATGATTCATATTGAATGAACGTAGAATTTATTCATTTAGGGAAATCAAATACCGCAGACTAAACTGAGACTTATTTTCAAAGAAATAGGGGACCACTGACACTGGTCGTTAGAGGAGCAATTTTACACGTCAGGTATAAATGTCACTGGTTTTGGAAGAGTAATGTTTAATCCTAAATTACTTATCTACTTCCAAGAATAAACACTTACCATAATACAATTTTGGCAAAAATCGATCCGCATACATTTATTAAAAACTATCTGACCCGGCGAACTAAGTTCCGCCTAACAGTCAAGCGTCTGCTACACGGTCGGCAACAAGACACCAACAGAGGTGACCTAGGCCAGGGCGACCGTGTGGACGGCCGTTGGCAACCAAATAACAATGGATCGGCGGTCGCCATGACGTCGTCGACCGTGTAGCAGATGCTTCAATGAATGTGCATATTTTACCATTAACAAATGAACGGCTAGACTAACGTTTTGATTATTTTCTATTGATTGACATCAGTTATATTGCTTATTATCCTATTCCGGACGAAAGGAAATACAAAAACACAATAATATTGAAAATTGGTTTAGCCGTTCTTGAGTTTTAAGTGATGTAACTAACACGACTTTGTTATCTAAACGGTGGTGGTCATTGAATTATGTAATAATAAATCATGTCATATTTTTTTGTGTCCCGCACGGAAATAGGTATTATGGTAATTGGTACCTAACAACAACCCCGATTGAAAACCTATGAAACATCTTTGGGGCGAAGTCAAGAAATCAGATCGATAGTGTGGTAATTTAAAAGAGTACGCCGTAAGTATTCATATAAGAATCGGAACTTTATTTCTTTAGCAAAATTCCGAAAGTGTATAAAGTCAATGCCGCGCCGGTGTAAGGTAGTAATCAATAGCCATGGACATCTATCAACTATTAAAATGAATTCATTTGCCTGTTTTAATGTAAATTATCTAACATAAATGTAAATTTATTCTCTCTATTTTTCATCTAAAACAATTATTGAACAGAAAATAATCGTTCTTAATTATTTGTCCAGCTTAATTTGTATTGTAAGCAAAGATAGAAACTAGAAAAAATCGACCTGATCCTGGGACTCAAGCGGGATTCGAACCCGCGACCTTTTACAATCCGGGTGACCGCTCTTCCAACTGAGTTACCGAGGCCGTTAACATCCCTGGCGAATTCATCTAGCGTAATATAATGAATAAATAAACAGGAGGTACTTATACAAACATAATGCGACTCTACCACCGCGTCGGAGAAGTTCATTCTTACTGAGAAGACCCGGCGAGAAACTCAGTACTTAGTTACTCTTTTAAACTTGTTGTGGTTTTACAATGCGAGTTAGGTTAGGGATTAAGTAGGTTATGGAAAAAGTGTTTTCGCAAATAGTATGTATGAACTTGTAATAAAATCTCTTTGGCTATACTATTTGTATATAGCTGGTTTTGGTATCATTAAAAGTTTACATTTTAAAGAAGATAATTCCAAATTCAAATTAGGAAAATGTGTGTTTTTTATTTGTTTTTCTTACTGTCAAGATGAGTGAATCTAATGAAGAAATTCCATACATTTTAAAATTTTACTACAATAAAGGTAAAAATGAAACCCAAGCCATGAAAAAAAATTGCGATGTTTATGGACCTAGTGCAGTGTCTGTGAGAGTAGCACAAATTTGGTCTAAGTGTTTTAAAAGCATTAAAAATGTACTTCGCTCTGGTCGCCCTATTATGGATAAAATGGATGCCATTTTTGAAAAAGTGGAGCAAGATCGGCATATCAGTAGTTACGACGTAGCTGAAGAACTGGGAATTGACCACAAAACAGTTTTGACGCATCTGAAAAAACTGGGTACACAAAAAAGCTCGATATTTGGGCTAGCTCACGAGCTCACTGAAAGAAACCTAATGGACCGTGTACTCATTTGTGTGTACTCTTCTTTATTACGACGTAATGGAACCGAACTATTTTTGAAGAAGCTGATAACTAGTGATGAAAAGTGGATCACGTACGACAAGAACGTGCGAAAAAGGTCGTAGTCAAAGGCCGGTCAGGCTTCACAGATTGTGGCGAAACCCAGGTTAACTCGCAACGAGGTGATGCTGTGTTTGTGGTGGGATTGGAAGGGCATTACTCCTTATAGGCTGTTACCACCAGGAAGGACCATCGATTCTGACCTCTACTGCGAACAACTGATGAGATTAAAGCAAAAAGTTGAGAGAAAGCGGCCGGAATTAATCAACAGAAAGGGTGTGGCTTTTCATCATGATAACGCTAGACCTCACACATCCACTCACTAAAATTAAGAGAGTTTGGCTGGGAGGTGTTAATGCATCCGCCATATTATAGTCTTGACCTTGCAGCTTCAGATTTTCACCTGTTCCGGTCTCTTCAGAATTCTTTATGCAGTGTCAGGTTAACATCACGAGAGGACTGCCAAAACCACTTGTCGTGGTATTTTGATCAGAAGCCTCAAAATATCTATAGCAATGAGATCATGTCCCTACCTACAAGATGGCAAAAAGTAATCGAACAAAATGGCACATACTTTGAATGTAAATAAACTATATTAAAAAATGTTTCGAATTTTCTTAAAAAAATGTTAAGAAATATTTTTCCCCAACCTATTATTTGACTTTCGATTATGGTGAAACTAGCTATAGGATAAGTGAATTTTTATTTTTAGCATCAAACAATGCTCTATTTTTTACACAAAGATAAAAACTAGAAAATTCGACCTGGTCCTGGGACTCAAGCGGGATTCGAACCCGCGCCCTTTCACAATCCAGGTGACTGTTCTTCCAACTCAGCTAGCGAGGCCGTTGACAGACCTGGTGAAATTCGGGTGTTAGAAGGCGCTTGCCTTTATCATTGATAACACAACGATGGCTTACAACAACGTAAAATACACTAAATAAATCACGAAAACCTTAAAAAAATGCGATGTTTACGATCTACCCAAAACGCAAAAAGCCTCTATAACCCTCTTAAGAAATTGTTGGCAAACTGTTACTACCTTCAGATTGACAGTGTTAGGCCTGGTTTCCACTAAGGTGATATATTGTTTAATTACCTAAAAATACATATTTTCGCGTAGCTTCGGTGGACACATATAAGGGCGAAAAGAAGTAGAAATGAATATTCATGAAACGTAGAGAGCAAAGATATAAACTATCGGTTTACTATCGATCGGTGGAGTAGGTAATGTAGATTGTAAGCTATAGGTAGTATCTACACTACCAATATAATACTATATTTTCGACAGAATTACTCTAGGATTGATTAGTGTTGCAAAATAACCGTTTTTTTTCTGGTGTGAAAACAACGTTGAAATAAAACCTGAAAAAACTTTTTTTTCTGGATCAGGTTTTTTTAAGAATAAGTGTGTAATTCAAAACTGATAAGGCAGTTACCGTTAAGGATTGATTTTTAAGAGTACAATAGAATTTAAGGTTTATTCTTGAACCGATACTACTTACTTGGTACTTTTCTGGTTGAATACTACCAAGATTTCATGAATTTATTGGCAACATTCATTGATATTTACATCAACGCAAGGGAAATTCCCTAATCAATTATATTTGCACACGGGAAAATCCCCTTTCGGTTTAAGTTTGTTTGAAAATTGAACGTAGTTCCGTAGTTGGCTTAGCGCAGTTGGGCTATGTGACGGACGGAGAAAGTTCAATATCAAATTACTCAGTTTTTGTGCTATTCAATTTTTGTTGATTCGAGTGTAATTACAAATTAAAAGGCTTGAGTTGTAATTTGTTGTTGGAAGTGGTTTTAAGTATAATTATAAATAAATAAGTTGATTTATTATATAAATTTGATTTATAATTGAACTAAATGTAAGGCAGAGAAAAAAACAAATATAGAAAAAAACAACGATTCTAATTATTTTTTTTCATGTTTTTTTTTCATAAAATTGAAACACCATCACTAGTATTGATGCTACTAATACCATCCATAGTAATATTAACCGACATTATCGATGGCAACTGTTTATAAGGTCGATAGTTGCGCGATTAGCTATTTACATAGCTATTTTCTCCACTTCATTGTCGAAGGAAGGACCTTCGCCGCTCGCTCCGTAGGTACATCTCTACGCTTTAGTGGAAACCAGGCCTTACAAGGTGACTAATTTTTTAATATACTTCCGCATAATTAACGCGTGTTGCAACACTTTTACAAACTCCCTCGCGCAACAATTGGGCTTGGCGCAGCAACTTGGCTTCCATTTGTATCAATACCCAGTTTTAAGACCGACTTGCACAACTTTTCTTAGCCAACCTTAAGAGTTTCTGGAAACCTACCAAAGTTAAAAAGTTTAATTAAACGAAAACCGAACATTAAAAATCTTGCTTTGAATTGTGAAAACGTGCGACCTTTACTGTTGCTTTTATGAATAGGTAAAACATTTCGAACACGTTTTATGTTTATTGTTAAGAACGGCACGTTTAACAGTAGGAAACTATCCTGGTAGATGGTATCCTGTGGTTATGGTACTTGAGTATCTAATTTAACAAAATTTATTTTAACTAGCTTTTGGGGGGATGTTAAGCATTTCGCGACGAGAACGTATCTTGAAACAATAGATGAATCAATAGAACCCAAATTGACTTAGTCCGCCCAGCGAAAAGATTAGATAAAGCGGGCAAGTTGGAAATGATGACCATTTGAACAGATCGCCAACATATCTGACTAACTAACTTTACTTTGTATTAATTAATATAAAGTAAGTTACTTTAAGTAACGGTAATGTTAAAGCTGTTGTGTACTGTTCTGTAATTTAATTTGTATTGTATTTTATTCTTTATTTAATTAAATGGTAACTCTTTTATTCCATTTCATATAGGGTGAGGGTCTATAAATATTTATCTAGACAGATGATGTTCCTAAAATTGTTAAAGTTAAGTTAAAAGTCAAGTTAATGTCATTAATTTGTTTATTATATGTTTTAAACATTTTTTTTAACCGACTTTAAAAAAAGGAGGAGGTTCTCAATTCGACTGTATGTTTTTAGCACATGTACCTGAAGCTTATTAAATGTAAACGCTTATTAGGAAACAGAATGACTCCCGTAGGTCACCGTAGATAGCTCAGTCGGTTAGAGCATCGGCACGGATCGCTTAGGTCGTGGGTTCAAACCCCACCCGGTGTCAGTTAATTTTTCGAATTTCTCATTAAATGTTTAGATATTTATTAAACTCGTTAGTCTTTACTATGGCTATGTTAGTTTTCCTACTCTGTTAGCTTGTTCTAAGATATAAAAATAACGTTTAATAAATAGCATTAGGCTAATTAGGTAATTGCAAGACTTGCGAGACTCTTTCTGCAAAACCAAGACCAAGACCAAGACTAAGAGCGCAATACCAAGACCAAGACCAAGACCAGGTGTATTGGCGCAAGACCAAGACTGGCTAAGTCTCGTCTTGTTCTTGCATTTGGGCAACACTTATAGAGATTTCGGTCCAATATCAACAGTGGCTTATGACTGTGAAGCAATGACAGTTTTACATGGTTGGATAAACATTTAAAATGTTGCTGACTGTGATGTGGACAGTGAGTAATTCATTAATTTCGTTAGGTAAATACAGCTCAACAAAAAAGTCGTCAAACCTAGATTTGACAGAGCAGCTGATCTTTCGGCCCCATATTTTTTTTCAGTAGTTACAACTTATGATGACCTGGTAGCCACTCGGGCTTAAGTTGTTGACCCTTCACATAATGGCTAATAGTGAAACGCCATAAAACCTAGGGGATGTAAATTTTAAGTGCTGCCATTAAGAACATACTTCACTCCAGACTAAGGACCTATGCGATCTGTTTCTTCGTGTAAAACCTACTTATACAGGGTGACTGGGGATTCATCGGCATCCTTTTGAAATAAGAACCTACTCATGAAATACAGTATTTTCCCCAAGTATGAGGCTATTTCATAGGTACACATTTGCATATTTTAAAACATTATAAATAATGCCAAGTATTAAACATGATGTTTATATAGTTTAAAAATATGCAGTATTGTATCTATTACCTGAGGTTATTCAATAGGTACAAAATGTCATATTATTAAGCCGTATAAACAATTGTCGTGTATTAAACATAACGTTTATAAGGTTAAAAATATGCAATTTTGTACCCATTAAATAGCCTCATACTTGGGTAAAGTACTGATAATGAGTAGGTTCTTATTTTAAAAGGATGCCAATGAATATCCAGTCCTGTATAATACTTATCTAACTTGTTATAGGTACTTGTTTATTTTTACCAACGTTTATAAAAGACGACGCGTTTAATGCTTTTTACTCAAAAAGTGGAGTGGTCCGGGACTTATATAATTATGTAGGTAGGTACATAAAAAAGGAAAGATAAACAATATTTTGGTTTGTTTGTACTGGATAAACTCAGAAACTACTAAACCGATTTCAACATTCTTTGACTTAAATATAGGTACATCAGCAGTGAGTAACTTAGGCTAAATTTTTAGACATACATATTTTATTTATAGACTAAATAATGGGACAAAATATTTCCGTATTATTGGAAACCCAGAGGCAACTTTGACCTTTGAGGCTCTTCAATTGCGTAGAGACATTGCCAGGCTAAGTGTTCTCTATCGCTTCTACAATGTGGAATGCTCTGACGAGTTATTTCAGCTTATTCCACCCTCACCTTTCCACTCCCGTACCACGCGTGCTGGACTACGGCGTCACCCACACACAATTCAACATTTGTTGGCCCGAACTAAAAGGTTCGGTGACTCGTTTCTTTGTCGTACCATCCAGACGTGGAACGCTCTTCCAGCACATGTGTTTCCTTCCTCGTATAGTCCCGGGTACTTCAAACGGGGCGTAAAATGGTATTTCTGCAGGCCTTCAAGGTGAGGATGGCCAGCCCAGTGATTCGTTTGAATGACTGGGCTCGTCAACCTCATATCTGGACCTCACGACCGCTTTCCATCAGGTGGAGGTAGGTCATCTTGACGGGCAATATTTAAAAAAAAACTAAGTAGTTCCACACGTGCGATAGAGCTGGCTAGTATTTTTTATAGAGATAAGTAGCCTTATGTAATACCTCAGAACAGGCAATATGTAGTACTCCGTATACTTCTGATTTTAATATCTATACTGACCATCAAGATTTGAACCTAGGTAACTATGACCATCAACTATAAGTCACTACTATCTCGATGGTGTAAATGGGTAAAGAACCTACGATCGTTGCTGTTATGCTGAGCAATGAGACAAAGATTAATTATATTATTAATTCTGCCAAAACAATTGTCTGTGTGGGCTTCTTAATGAGCAACCTAAGTACTTAGGCAGTGTCAGCACGTTATTATGTTATCTGTACTTTCATGCTTATTCTGGGAAATCCTATTATTTAAAGGGGAGGTTAACCTAAATTAAGTGCATGCGGAATGTGCCAGTCTATTATTAATTGAGTTGGAATTATGTAGATCTGTCTTGTGCGGTGGGCCACGAAACTCGCAGGTTGAAGTAGCGTAAAGCCGTGATACAATTATTAGGGAAAAGTGGGTAAAATATTGATTGGATTTTCTAACCGTACCTAAGCCTGAATACCAGAAGAGCTATGACCTTAAATTACAGTTTTTGGAATAAGTGATCATCTAAATTTGAAATTGGATTTAATTACAAACCCGACTCCCCTTCGGTCCGAAAATTGCACTGAAACAAGATCCGTAGAAAGAGAAGGATCTCATCTACGCGTGGACCTTAGAGAAAAATTCTGAAGAGACTGAAACAGGTGGAAATCTGAAGGTGCACGGTCAGGACTATACGGCGGATGCATTAACAATTCCCAGCCAAACTACGAGTATCTTAACTTTTGCTGAGTGGCTAAAGATGTGTGAGGTCTAGCGTTATAATGATGAAAAACCACACCCTTTCTGATGAGTAATTCCGGCCGCTTTCTCTCAACTTCTTGCTTTAATCTCATCAGTTATTCGAAGTAGAGTTCAGAATCGATGGTCTTGCCTGGTGGTAACAGCTCATAATGAATAATGCCCTTCTAATTACACCACACACACAGCATCACCGTGTTGCGAGTTAACCCGGGTTTTGCCACAGTCTGTGAAGCCTGACCGGCCTTTGACCATGACCTTTTTCGCACGTTTTTGTCGTACGTGATCCACTTTTCATCACCAGTTATCAGCTTCTTCAAAAATGGTTCGGTTTCATTACGTCGGAATAAAGAATCACAAATGAGTACACGGTTCATTAGGTTTCTTTCAGTGAGCTCGTGTGGTACCCAAATATCGAGGTTTTTGTGTACCTAGTTTTTTTTCAAATGCGCCAAAACTGTTTTGTGGTCAATTCCCAGTTCTTCAGCTAAGTACATCGTAACTACTGATATGACGATCTTGCTCCACTTTTTCAAAAATGGCATCCATTTTATCCGTAATAGGGCGGCCAGAGCGACGTGCATCTTTAACATCAAAATTCCCGGATTGAAAACGCTTAAACCAAATTTGTGCTAATTTCACAGACACTGCACTAGGTCCATAAACATCGATTTTTTTTTCGCGGCTTGCGTTGCATTTTTACCTTTTTTGTAGTAAAATTTTAAAATGTATGGAATTTCTTCATTAGATTCACTCATCTTGACAGTAAGAAAAACAAATGAAAATGTGTGATTTCCTAATTTGAATTTGGAATTATCTTCTTTAAAATGTAAACTTTCAATCATACCAAAACCAGCCAGATGCAAATAGTATAGCCAAAGAGATTTTATTACAAGTTCATACATACTATATGCGAAAAGACTTTTTCCCCAACCTAATATGTTACCAGTACTTCCGATACGGCCTTAAATATTTTGTATTGTCCTTCCGCCATCCGCCCCTAGTGTGGCCGCTCGCGGGCACGCATCTTAATTCCACGCTCAACAACATGTGGGTGAAGATTAATTAGTTAATCTTCGGTGTGTACCCACCGGGCCGCTGATTGGCTGAAAAAGTATTTGCTGCGGTCTCGCGACTATCAATCGCGAATTCGGCGTTCGCAGGTCGCAAGTAAACATATTGCACAGTTTTTGCTACTGTTACCTGTTTGTGCGTTCTCTTTTACTTTACTCAATTTTTACAGGGATTAGAAGTGGCTATGACATAGGACATATGGGCTGGACAAATCTTCGCACGCATACAGTCAATGCGAGACATCATTATTTTTCTCTCGCTGGTCCGTCCTTCATGTCAGAAACTCGTGATTATGATAGGGTGTAAGTTTGGCGCGGACACATTCACCGACCTACTGTCGGTAGCAATTTTGTGACATGTTTTTTTTAAGAAGTATAATTCTCTCTCTAAAAAAACGTTGTAGGATAGGTTCATCTTAAATAATTTGCTTGTACGATAAACTTAACACTGCGGAATTCCACCGTAAGTATACCAATTACCGAGTCAGTCAATGAGAAACCAGAATAGGACATCGAAGTTTTTAGAAGATCCGCTATCTTCGAGTGAAATTTTATATTACCTATACACTTAGGTATTCGCGGCTAAGACAGGTCCCTATTGGTTAGCTTTAACTCACTTGGTTCTTCTTCGTACAACGTCTGAAGGTAGGTACCTACCTAAGCAGCACGAACACATGCAACACGCGTGTTGCCAACCCTGTTCAGCTTAGAAAAACCTGTGTATAGTCAGCTAAGAGATAAAGGTCCCCAGCTGACATTAACCCTTCTATCGCCATCACCGTAATGTTTCGGGTTTTAAGAATGCTTCATTATGCGCCACGCCACGAACGCAATATTGCGTGATGCTACAGTCAATAAAAGAAAGTATCTACAAATTATGTTTACTTTGTTTACTAAATCTTAGTATTTGACCTGTCAATATTTTATTTTTAAAGTACTATATAGTTAAGATAGCTAATTAAATGAAATAATAAACGGTTCTCAGTTCGTGATACCACCAAATGTATGCCCACTTCCCCGATCCTGTGATTTCACGTAGACTACACGTGTTGTACCACTTAGGAAACTCCTGATGCGAAATTATTCAAAAACATCCTGTTTTCTAATCTATAATCAACAATTCACTAAAATGTAATAGTTTTTTAACTACATAATTGTTTATTCAAAACCCAATTAGATTAAGTAAAATAGTAGTTAAGTAGGAATCAACAAAGAAATATGAATTTTCGAGTTATCTTAGAACGTCACGTCTCTAGTGCAGGTGATCTTTTAGGGGATGCACTTTGAGGTCCATATTTTAAGGAAATGTTAGAATGTAAGCATTTTTTTTTAACTCATAGTACTTTACTTACTCTTTTTGTAAAACCGAACCAAGTTTAAAAGAGTAAGTACTGAGTTTCTCACCGGGTCTTCTCAGGATAAGATCAACTTCCGATGCGGTGGTAGAGTCACATTATGTTTGTATACAGTGTATTTATGTATTCATATTATTATAGTGTTTAAGTCTATTACTAAGTATATATTTTTTTCTTGTAACGACGATTCGTACTTGTTACAGGTCTATTTAAATAAAGATATTTTTCGTTTTGTCTGTTTGTTTGATCCGAGGACGCTGTCACCGTAATTTAACGTGCGGCTCAAGAACAACCAAAGACATATAACACTATGTTTAAAAAAGTCAACAGCCAACGCGGACACTAGCGGCTGTCATTGGTGTAAACTTCTATGGCAGCTCTTTTACAAGCGAGTGAATCCGGTGTGCTAGCCTCCCTCTCAGGATAACCTACCGGCCTGTTCTGGTAGACAGCCAGCCTTCGCATCTTGAATAGTCTTATAACGGGATCACGCAGCAGGCCAGCAATACAGGAGCCGGAGCGCCGGGATTCGTCACACAATATTTAGAAGTAGATGTAGTTGTGGAATAGTTAATAAAAGATCAGCCAATCCAGTGACTTGTTTATTAAATAGGATAAAAGTATAGGTAGGAAAGAAGAACTGTAACAAAATAACAATAAATGAATACAAAGAGTCCTAGGTAATAGATTATCTAATAGTAATAGGTAAGTAAATAGGTATGATATGCTTACCCCGATACACGGGTTCCTGTTACTTATAACTGTTTTAACTGTTTACAAAATTGGTTATTTAGAGTATTTAAAAAATACACCATCACGTAAGTTATACTAGTTAAACTGGTAATCTGGTAAAATGCTCACAAACTGTTCAGTACGATGGTTTTGGTAGGACTGAATCAAAAAAGCTGCGCATGCAATGCGAAACAAAAATCGAATTGAATCAAATTTGAAAACAAGTACAAAATACTTTTAATGGCCAGCAGTTAAACCATGAAGTTTCCAGCGATCGTGGAGGTTGTAACGTCCACGAGACTGAAGGGAAACGGCATCGTTACAGTCTCTTTAAGTAAAGCACGCTTCAAACCAAGGCTCTTCCAACCAACGCATCCGTAGCAACTGATGTTGAATGAGTTAAAAATTTCGGTGGTCAGTGTGATGAAAAGAAGTGAAGGAGTGATGACTCCTCTTTGGTTTTTAGGTACACACGAGTTCATGGGGCACCTTATGCTCCTGACATAAGACCCATTTAGCAATAGTTTTATAAAGGTTGACCGGTCGTACTCCGGACCTGAATAATTAAGTCAAGTTTGATTGAGCACGTAAATGTATCCATCGATCAACAAGACGTCAGTTGAAAGCATTTCAGATATAGGCAAAATATATGATTGTGGTATGAACAGGTTATTTTTAAGATTTGATCATTACAAGATTTAAAATGAGGAGCGGCTATATTTTAATCACATTAGTTGAAATTCAATTTTTGAAGTAGTAAACCGCATATGTTTAAAACGAACACGCTTCTATTTAATTTAAATAACAATTGTTCAGTTACTTATTGTTCATAAGAGAGAGAACTAAACTTGATAAATAATGAAGATTAACGACCTGAATAGCAATAAGTAACTTCACAATTATTTTTAACACAATATTTATATATCTTTAAGTTCCATGAAGGCCAGTATTATTCTGAAATGGTTCATAAAATAACTCAATTATTTATTGTAATTTTTTATTTATCATAATACAATATAATTCTAGTCTCCACACTAGTATTTTCAATTTCTCAGCTGAACTTAGTAGTAACATCTTACTATTATAAACATAATTCGTTTAAAAAAACGGTAAATAGTTGCCACTGTTTAAAAAAGAAAACTTGGTACTTTCCCAAGCCAAACTACGCACATAAGGGAAAATCTGTCGCACTACCCACAGGCGTACTATACACATATAATTTCCCACGCCTTCAGAGCCTTTTGTAGGTACCTATGGATTTACGTCGTCAGATGAGACGTGCATATTTCCCCTCCACCCACGTGCTTTTCATGTTTTCATGTAATTAATAAAGATTCAGCAAACAGTCATAAAAGTTCTGGTAAATGACTGATTAATTTTGCTAAACAAAAAACAAATGGTTCCTCCGCCCGACTTGAAAATTTTAGTGTTGGTATTTTGGCAATTTTTTTATTATTGACTAACTTTGTATTTTAATTTCATAATTGTTTTTTCATTTGTAAAGTCTATGGGTGCTATGAGTGAAAAAATATAAACGGTCTATACATAAGTACAGAACAATATAATTAAAAAATAAAATAAATTCACCAAATTTCGTCATAACAATATTTAGGAAACATTTCGACTGACGTTGGAATAATCTGGAGTTTGATGTGTAGAACACTATTCTGGGTTATAGTTAAACCAAATTAACATAGTGGCATGACACATATCCTGCCCAAATTATGTAATGAGAAATGCTACGAGTCATTTTAGGTGTCTCAGGATAGGATTAATAACTTAGTTCAGATTTTATTTATTTATTATAGTAAGTTTCCAAAGGTAGATATTAGAAAAATGCATCACTAATAACACAACGCTTCCAATATTACGATTGTTGTTGCATTTAATGTTTCACGTGATTCAACAATAAAACTCACTTCTATTAACTATTTACTACACTGTCACTTAGGTATAGTAGAACTATTCTTGACACATATATTTTTTTATCTACTTATTGCCTCAAGTTGAATTACTATGTATGAACATTTATATGCTATTTAGTCAACTGAACAGTCTTTTCCCAGACTTTTTCAACCAGTTTTTCGTCTCTTACTGATTTGTCTGGTGAAGTAATCTTACATTCGGCAAAATACTGGCCACTCACACTTTCAAGATCAGGATCAACACACAAGTGAATAGTAGTCTGTGCACCTTCTTCAGCACTTTTGAAGAAAGCACCAATTGCCCAAAGAAGCAGTCCACGAGCCATCTCAGGCATTTTATTGAAAATATCTGTCTTGACCAGTCCTGGGTGCAAAGCATTCACTGTCACACCATCAGGCAAGCGTTTCGCCAAGGCTTTTGCCCAAAGGACATCACACAACTTACTATTCGCATATACCTTCCACGAATTAGTTGTTCCCAAATATCTCTTTCCTTCAATATCATTAGGATCAAAATCGTGAAATTCGTTGGCTTTCGAGGACACGATGACTATTCGACTAGGTTTGGAAGCCACTAATTTATCTGTCAGCAAGTTGGTTAACAGAAATGGGCCTACATAGTTAATCTGCGTGACTTTTTCAATTGCATCTTCACTTAAAACTGGTTTCAGACCAGCACAACCTGCATTGTTTACGAGAATGTCCAGTCGATCGTAGGTCTCATTGAAATCTGCAGCAAACTGCTTGATGCTGGAGAATTTTGCTAGATCCAAACTTTTGAAGTGAACTTTATTGTTTCCTGTAGTCTCTATGATATCCTTGACAGCTGCTTCAGACTTTTTCGCGTCTCTGCTAGCAATAATCACTGTAGCTTCTCGTCTTGCTAGATCTTTAGCAGTTTCTAGTCCTATTCCAGAATTTCCTCCTGTTATAAGCACAACTTTATCTTTGAGAGTCACTGTGCACTTGCATTTGGCCTTGATCGGTTCTAGCCATAGTTTCAGTGCTAGGATAGCTGCGAAAATTATCAATAGAAAGTAGAAAATACATTGTAGAACACACTGAATGATAAATACGACGATCATGATGCGCCGTTCTGATAAGACTGTTAGGTTTCAAATGACATTTACAATTTATACAAATGTATGCAGTTAATGTGTATATTAACTGTTTGGTCAGTGATAATGTAAATAAGGGTCAGACAGATGAGCAAAGTCTAATGTCGGTATATGTGGGTAATTAAGGTGAGACAGACTGTTTTAGAGAGATTTGTAATTAATTGAAGCCACATTTAGTGGCATTCGACTGGTCTGTTAGTGCGATGGGTCGTAGGTTCAATCCCCACTCATGGCAAACATTCATGTGAACATTTGTGTTTGTTGTGTGAATGGTTGTTTGTTATTATCTATTTAAGTAGATATGTATTTAGAAAATAATAAGTAAGTTACTGTTTATCAGTCTTAGGACACCCATAGTACAAGCTCTGCTTAGTTTGGGGTCAGATAATCTTGGTGTAAGTTACCTTAGATATTTATAAAAGTATAAGTTAAAAAAGTAATAAGCTTACCTATACACTGTCTCAAAGCCTCCATCATTGAAATCAAATCATCGCTACAATTGATGGGTATTGGCTTAATCACCACGCTTGCCAAATGCGGGTTGGTGACCACAAACCCGGGCTATGATTTAGAAAACTTGAAAACACACTTTGCCCGACCTGGGAATTGAACCCCGGACCTCCGGGTTTCGGGCCGAGCTCTGAAACCACTCGCCCAAGAAGGATAATATGATATTTATGAGTTACTAGCTTTCCACCCGCGGCTTCGCCCGCTTGAACTTCATTTTTATGACATGAAAATTAATTATTTCAAAACAAACATATGCCTATAGCCATCAGGGATAATGTAGCTTTTAAACAGTTAAACAATTTTTGCAATCGGTTCTGTAGTTTCGGAGATTACCTGCCTCAAACATACAAACTCACAAAAGCTTACCTCTTTATAATATTAGTATAGATTAAAGGGGTTTGAACCTTTGTGGCATAGGTCACCAGCCGCCACTTTGTTTATTTCTTCATGTTTCCTTGCACGGTAAAAGTGGTATTTAAGGATGGAAAGACTAAAGTATCACGTTTCCGAGTTTTTGAAAGTGAAAATCGATATGAAAAAGATAATTATTCATTAAAAATCTACTAATTATAAGACTTTTTGCGTTTCTTTTGTTAACAAATAACAGACTTTAGGACATTTGAACAGTCTGTTATCTTCTTTCGCAACGTCCCCACATCCCAACGTTGTCTGGAAGAAATCGCTCAAAGCTCCAAGGTCACTATTTGCTATCCGATGCTGCTAAAAAGAAATTTGTATTTTTCTCAAAGTATGAAATAAATTATAAGATTTGTTTTAATATAAAACTTTTTTGTAGATTTTTTACCACAAAACAGGTAGAATCCACATTCACTTTTTAAGCGATAATACATACCCATAAGCAACGGTTTAAATGACTTGAAATCTGATATTTGTTGACAGTATAACACGAAAATCCACATAATTAATCGATTTTTAATTTCATTTATATCACCATTTTCATATCGATCTTTACCTTCAAATAACTCGAAACCGTGACACTTTACCGGTAGCGTACCATTTTACCAGACAATTTTTTGTTTTTATATCTAGCTACTCTATCCACGTACCACTTTTATTGTGCGCGGAAACTTCAGCAAAATAACAAAATGGCGGCAGGTACAAAAATATTCAAATCCCTTTGACATGTAGGTATCAAACAAAATTAAACAAGATAATAAACTAAATGACGTCAGTGTGAAAATGTTAGTCCAAGCATTTAGCGCGTAGTGCGACGGAATTTTGGGTTTACGCGTTTTTTGTGTGAATTGTGATAGTATTAATCCTATTCTGGCACTAGGCCTTTAAAATAGATTATGAAATGTCTAACGAAAGCTTAAACAAATCTTTGCAAAGGGCCCGACCCAATTCGAGAACTCTATGTTGGTAAATACCAAACGAGATATTGCCAATAAACCGATTTAATCCATCGGCCTATAAAGATTAGGAATTGTATTTGGAACAAATACTTTGAATCAGCGTCCTTTAGGAGAACTCAGTGTTTTTTATTAAGTTTGTGTTGGCGACGCCATACGAGGATACAAAGCAGTGATCTTTGGCATGTATGTTTTCATTCGTTGCACTGATATCAACGTTTCAATATCAATGAAATGAAATACATCACATTGTTAATATAGATACCTCGTGAATATCGTAGGTAAAAACGTATGACATACTAATAGGCTGCTTTTCCACCAGAGATGTGCTATGCCACGTTGCTGTGGATGCGATTGAGATCCACCAATCACATTCATTGGTCCACATAGCATAGCATAGGTGGAAATGGGTTCTACAAAGCTGTGTTTTTAATATGTCACATGGATGCGTGCTGTGAATGCGTGCTGTGAGTACCTTCTCTCCTGTCGATATATCGCAAAGCTTGAGCTGCGCATCTTCCTCGCTATGCAGTCTTTATCTTTGACACTAGCTGAAAATGGTTCAAGAAATGAAACATTGCACAAAGAGTAATTGTAGATATAAATAGACGCACGACGTTTCCTCTTCAAAATGCCGCAAATGAATAAGACAGTTCAAATCTTTATGGAATGGAAATGAGTTCGGTTTGCCACATAGATGTTTCTGCATCTTTAAGTTGATATTACTCGTTGGTGATCGTCATCTAGGTCTCTTTTTTTCCGTGTTCCCAACAATGACCAGCTACTCAAGGGTTTCGTCCCCACGCCTCATTATATGCCCGAAATAGCTGATTATGCGATGGTAGCATGTTGTGGAGAGACGCTGTTTTAACTGACTGCTTAGACTGTAATAAAAAAATCGAAGATATTCATTCGATACTACTGGGACCTTATTACGATCGCATATATCTATCCAAGTTAATTCCCTGAACTGAGAGTAGCTGGCTTTGTCAGTAAACATCCAGCCTAGAATATGCCTTTGTGCCAGGTAACCGCTGACTGGCTGGAAATAAAATAAAATAAACATAAATAAATATGCGCCAGACAACACACCTTTTGTAATGGACTCGAAGTAGGGAATGATATCCTTGTGTTACTAGGTACCACACAAGGAAATAAGCCAGGGGCGTCTCCCTGCACGCCCGACCCGAATCGATTCAGAAAAGATCGTTTCCTGAATTGACTCGACCGGGAGTCGAACCCGGGACACTACAGAAATCGAGGCGAGAAACCGTGCTACAGCGCACTACGCCAATCGTGTCGTCAAAGATCATATTATTTGGTACAAAATTGCTCGCTACACTCAGTTTAAGAAATGAAAGGGAGAGTGTTAGTAAGGCCCCAGGACTAATAAAACAAACCAGTGTTCCAAGGCCGATCATCGGATCGGTGATAAATGTGATAATATTCAATTTTCCATTTAATCAGGATATTCGTGATATATGTATCGTGTAAGTAAAAAATTGGCATTATTACTCATAAATAAAGGTCGGTGCTTATTGTTGGCTGCGCTGGTATGGTGGGCGATACTCACACTGAGGGCCCTAGGACGTAACTAGCGATGTACACGTAAATTAAATTGTGAAAATCAAACACAATTTCCAAGTTCTGATTTTTTAAATATCTTTCCTCGATTTATACCCCGATATTTTATTGATGTAATTCAATTAGGTAGTTCTTTAAAAAATAATTAGGAGCGTTTGCTGGGGGTATTTAAATTCGCAAACTTCGCATTTTTTGAAGATTTTCGTGATTATTTATCTGAATTCAAATTTAAGTATTAACTATCTTTCTATTATTGTTTGCACCTTTTAATTTTATAATTATAATAACTTTAACTGTCTACAGTGAATAGAGCAAAAATTTAACCTATATTTCAATTCAATAAAATAATTACGAAAATCTTACAAAAATGCAAAGTTTTTGATCCACCCCCAGCAAACGCTCTTAATAGCTTAACAAATTTTTGAATTGGAGCCTCTACTATACAATGTATTTTATTTTTAATAACACTATACTGTTTAACTCATATGCCTCTCATTAATATTTAATCAGAGCAAATTAACTCGTAGAGTTTTGACAATAAGTTGTATCATACATCATTTAGTAACTGTGAACCCAAACCCAGACATTGCCGACCTAATACAATACCCTTATGTAGTTTTCAGTGTTGCAGTCAACTGTTGAACTGTATGTTTCATTCTTAAATGTAAAATAGTTAGGTACGATCCCATTGCTGGGAAAATCATTTTTAACTGAAAAAAAACTAGTTTTATTTTGCTAAATGAATATGGGTATTCATTAAATATAATACTTACTAGATCTGTTAAATGCTAATACTTTTAAACATTGAAAATACGGATCTATTGCAAGCATTAAATTTAAATTTACCATATTGTAATTTTGTCTAAACAACTTTATTATCTGTAGTTCTGCCTGCAACAAAGTAAAATTTACTAAAATTGTTCCGACCATTTGAATCCATAGCAAAAATAAAAACTGCGCAGCGCGGCCTACCGCGCGTGTCACGTTACGCGCTACGCCTTGGGGCGGTCCGCCCTCAGATATAAGGCGGGCGGGCGAACTAGCCTCGGCACTTTTCACGGAACGATGTCGCCCGCAGCTCGCACGACAGCCGTGCTCGCAGTGCTACTGGCCGGTTTGTTCCAATAACTTACCTTTTTTATTTTAATTTGGGTGTTCAATCTTAGATTAAATCCTCTTTAAGTTGTTGATTTAACCAACGTCACCACGTTTTAGGTAAGTCAATTAATTTAATTTTATAACGCTCTGGATTGTTCAAAAGTTGCACAAAACTTTTTAATCAACCAGGTAATTTGCATGTTATACAGTGTGAGTCTCTATAAAGTGCACATATTAAAAAAATAGGAAATTATAGTAAATTTTATCGATAGTAAAATATAAAGAAGATCCAGCATTTAAAAAAAATGGACATGTTAAAAAAAGCATTTGTACCTAGTTGAGTACTCTATGCCGAAATAATGTTATAACTTTTAAACTAAAAACTTAATCGCAATGAAAAAAACCTTTGATGATAACTAATAACAGGCCATGCTCATTAAATGAATCATGAAAAAATAAATACCATAGATTTGTAATCAAATTATTTTTGCCGAAAATCATTCTTATTTTCCGTAATTTTTTACAATAATTATAAAATTTCTACATATTTGCTTCCATTACCCTATTTTATTTGTATTTTAAGTAAATTTACGTCGTATTAGCATTCATATGGTAAAAAAACCATGTTCGTAACCTAATCTCTACATTTAATTCCGCGCTTAGAGAAGACTCTTGCGGGTAGTTTCGCTCAATTGATAAGAGTAGAGTAAACACATTCTTCTGTAAGTTATTTAAAACGGGAGCGAGTTTTGGTGCAAGGGAAGGCAAGTGAGGTGGAAGAATAAAAGAAATTGTCTTATGAAAAAAAATGCTTAGCAAGTGTGCGAAACTACGCGCAAGGAGGTTCTTTAAGCGCTTTAAAATGTTGTTATTGGGAAACGAACATGGTATTATTACCATATGAAAGCTATTACGACGTAAATTTGAATAAAAAAAAATATAGGGTAATATTTAATTTAATTACAAATCTATGGTATTTATTTTTTCATTTTATGAGTATGCCCTGTTATAAGTGATCATCAGCAACGTTGTTTTATTGCGATAAGGCATTTAGTTTAAAAGTTGAAAGCATTATTTGTGCATAGAGTACTCAACTACAAATACTTTTTTTAAATGTAATTGTTTTAATAATTTTTTCATCGATTACATTGACTATGGTTTCCTAATTTTAATGTTTAATAGATATATAAATTAATTTTAAAGAGACTCGCACTGTATATTAATGATACTCGTATTGAAAAAGCTATTAAAAAGTTGGTTAGGACAATTTTTGGTTTCAGAACCAAAAAGTCTTGTTTAGAATAACATTGACACCTTTCACTTTTCCGTGAAGGAATATTCTACCACTAAATAATTTAGTATTATTGAATCATAAGTGTCACTTCTTACTAATAATTTGATGATAGTTACGTTCTTAACGTAATTAGAGCTTTTTACGATTGACATTATTATAAATTAGGTTATATTAGCCTGTTCTATCTAACCCACATGTTTATCCTAATTTTCCATACCTACTTACTTAATATTTTTGACCTCAGAGTTCATTTTATCTAAAAGTTACTTTCAAATTTCGCGAGGGGTATAATAAAGAGGAAGAGACACCCTCGTGGATATATACTTATGTATTTGTAATCCTATCGTAGGTTTTTCTGATGAAACTACATAAATTATAACATTTATAACTTACAAGTTTTGGAAGTTGCGCAGAAATCCACAAGTTGGGAAGCCACCTCTTGGCGCCCTCACTGATCCATGAAAGTTTGCCGAGAATAGGAAAAAGTACTGCTAAATAAATAAAAATAAGTTAATATAAGTAGGAAATATGTTCATGCTTAACTTCTTGTTACAATGCTTAAATCACTGGCTGTTGACCGCGACTTCTTCCGCTTAGATCCAATTTTCCATTAGGAGTGGCTTATCTAATCTACAATTTTGATATATTTAGGGTACCTACGTGACTCAGATATGGAGAATAATGATTTAATTATACTTTGAAAGTTAATAAAATATACAATCCATCAGAGTTAATTTCAAGCCAATCAGAATGGTAGGTAGTAAGATATGAGCGTTAAAAAAAGTGACCCACCGTTTACCCGATGACCCCACACCATTATAATACACGTAGTTTTGTACAGTTCTTTCGAATCGTCATTAAATAACTATATTTTAACATCAGCAATAGTATAAACATACATAATATGATTACAATCTATTTACTAAATATAATACATACATAATAATAAGACTTTACCAGCGATCGGAACGCTGATTCCACTGCAGAGAAGACCCGGCAAGAAACTCAGTTTAAACTCTTTTAATATTTTCGATATACCTACCTTTGGCAAATTAAAAATCCCATTTATACAATACTATTCGCTATATTAAATATTAGATTTTGCAAAAGCAAGGTATTTTATGATAAAAAATATAGAACCCTTGACATCGGGTACCCTAAAAATAAGACCACAAGCGACACGGTGTTACGGGAACAAAATGAAAACGCGGGGCAAACAATTAAAAATGTTTCCATTGTGCTGCTTTTGTACCTTTGTACTCGTAGTATATTTTTCTTCACTGCGAATGATTGGAAAAAGCGACTTAACATCACAATCCTTTTATTTCTGATTCTGATTCAATTAAATGGTGTCGATTTAAAACGGATTATGTTTTTTTTCTGATAGATATGTTTACAAAAATATTTTAGGGGCTTAAAGAATTATTTTTAAATGGAGCCCAGTGAATATCTTCACAACGTATTTGTTTATCTGTGTTGTTCTTACAGTTGTAGGTGCAGTTTCAATGGAATGATATGGCTAAATGTAATGTTTTGCTATGTCAATCATTTGTTTTATTAAATTTGTATAATAAGGCAAACAAGTGATTTTAGTTTGAATGCTTGGGATAACTAAATAATCTAATCACATTCAATAAGAAACAAAGGAAGGATTTCAAATAGTTAGGCAAGAAAAGTTCTGGGAAGACAACCAGGTGTCAAGAAACCTTCCATCTTATCAGATCGATAAAGTCAGCAGGATTCCAATCGTATGATCTGATCATTTGGCCAGGTGCGGACGTCCTAAGGCTGCGAATGATTAGGCTACATAGGTAGTGGAATCTTAAAAATACCTTATCTACGATCATAGGATTTGTTATAATAAATAAAAAAATATCCGTGACAAATTACACCAAGATCATCTGACCCAAAACTAAGCAGAGCTTGTACTATGGGTGTCAGAGACTGATAAACATACTTAAATATTTCTAAATACATACTTATATAGATAATAACACCCAGAGACACAACAAACACAAATGTTTGTCATGGGTGGGGATCGAACCCACGACCTCCAGTGCTAAAGGCAGAAGCGCTGCCATTGCACCAACAAGCCAGTTTAATTAGAAAGTAGCGTCATAAGCGTCTAGTTTATATTCGGATAGGATCGTGAAACCTTCCCTAAGCGCAGCCTTATCTCAGTTTAGTCCTGTGAAACGCTCACAAGGCGATTATTGTCTTGGACTTGAATTCGGTGACTTAGTGATCTTCCAATTATGCATTCAGTTCAGAGTAATCCGCGAATATACTCGTAATTATTCGATACAATTATACGAATATTCTGAGACAAAGCTCACTGATTACCCATAGATTTCCAGAGCTAGTAGCTGGTGGCGTTCTTCCCACAATAGCTACCTATTTATGCTACTTCGGCGACAAACGAGCATACGGACTGCCGATGATGGTAAGCCGTTACCTCAGTCAGCCTGACGCGCGCAGCACCAATGGCATCTCTCGCACGTCGCCGACCCTGTTTTGAGATCTTGTCAAACCCAACTTAAAGAATTCCACACTAAGGCTCATTGAGAAAACCTCAGTGGAGAGCTTTTTCTGAAGAAAGCATCTCTGAAACCGAACTGTACGAAACCATGGTGGCTCCAGAGTATGAGGATGAACTCTCTTGCGGTGGCGCGGTGCGGTGATAAAAAGCATTCGGGGGCATCACATCGAACAGTTCTTAAGAACATAATCCCTTGTAAGCGTTGTAGAAATGGTCTCCAATCTGAATCAGAATCAGAATCATTTATTTGCCCTTGAATATGGTACATGTCAGATCACAAATAATTATCTACGCCAAAAAGTTCATACATATTCAGCCATATAAATAGCATGCAAATATAACAAAAATCATAATATTAGGTCATCCATTACTCATAATTCAAAATAAATTTTCATAATGCAGAACAAAAATTCAAATACAAATTAAAAACAATACAATACAAATTAAATGTCATTATTACTGATCAAATGTCAATCTTAGAGTTAAGGTATTCATCAACTGAGTAAAAACATTTAACCCTCAGCCAGTCAAATACTTAGTCGACTTTTAAATACATTCAATGGAAGCTTAGTCATAGAATAAGGTAGTTTGTTAAAAATTGAAATACAACTTGGGTAACTGTTTCTTTTATAATATTGGGTCTGCATTGAGGGCAGCAATGGTTTCCCTTGATGTCTTATTGATTTAATTGAATAGTCATCTTTATGCAAAAACAATTGTGGGTGAGATTTGACAAAAACACAACACTCCATTATGTACATCGACGGTAGAGAGAATACAGAACTTTTCATTTTAATAATAAAAATTTAATGATCCAACTAGGGTGAAAATATTAGTAGTTTTCTTTAAATTGTACCTAGACTATAGAGTGGGAAAAACAACATTCAACAGTAACACAACATACACATATCATCACGACTTTATCCGAAACAGGGTAGTCAGAGGCAAGCGACCGTTGCCGTCATGGTGAACGGAACACTCAGAAGCCCACTTTTTACTATTGGTATTAGATCTCAACGTGGTAGGTGGTGAGCCTTCCGCCGCTATCCGGGTTGATTTGGTTTTTTATCGATGCTATCCATCACCGGAGAGTTAGTCGGAGATTAAATAATGAACACAGAGATTTTGGTTATGGCCAGATTTGAACTTGGGACAGCACGATCCGCGATCCGAGTTGGAGTGCTGAACCACTTGGCCATGACGCTCTCGACATTCAACAATAAACATTTACAATTCACGTGCAGAAAGTTATTTTTGCGGTTTTTCTTTGCTAGACAAATAAGATGCATTTTTTCCAATTTACATACATAATATTTAACTAATTTGCACCGAGGTATGCGTCGGCTCCTGAAACTTTAAACATCTAATCTGCCAGTAATGACGAGGCAAAATGTTTTCAGGAAGAAACCCTCGAAAAAAAACGGTTTCTGTTAACAGAACCATGAATGAAGATCTTATCTTATCTTGATGATCATTTCAGGCACTTTGAACTGTTAATTAGGAAGACCTCAGTCCTAGTTAGTGTCATCGCAATGCAAAGTTATGCTATTTTTGATAACGTCACGCTGCGTTTCTTTTATAATCCAATGTTATTTCTCCTGAGAGCTCTTTTTAGTGCTCTCTCAGCCTATTTATTATTGAATGACTATCTAATTCCTGTAAAAAAAGTCTCAGCAAGACTTCAAAGGTGAAATTAATGTTAGTTCTAAAGTTTGTGAGAAGCTTGTCAAGTGAATATTATCTTACACTCGAAAGTTCTAGTCGTTTGTCTTTTGTGAAAACTAATTGCTTGTTGTATTTTGTTCCATTTTCGAATTATTTAAATAAAACCTAAAATATTGGTAAGATTAAAATATATATATATATATGTACACAAAGGAACATAATAATATCACATATTATATTACGTAATGTGATTCTACCACACCGGCTCCGGCGTTGATTCTAACTTATTATTTTTAAGCATAGATTCCGAATAACAATGAAAAAAAATTAAGCTCCATTTATTTATGAAGATTGTTTAGTCAAAATCAAAGATACTCGTATAAACGATTCGTGGAGGTATTTGGATTGATAAAAAAATATTTTAGCTTTGCTTACCTCGGTAATTAGTTTCAAATCAGTGGGAGCGGAGCGCAAGTCCGTGCTGTGGATGCGTGCTATGCTATGTAACGGAGCTAGGAAGATGTGCGGCTCAAGCCATGCGATGTATCAAACACAGGGAATGAACTCACAGCACGCATCTTTGGCACACCTTCATATGTAATGTCATGTGTCATATTAAAAACATAGCTTAATAGAACCCAATTCCACCAGCGCTGTGCTATGTGGTATCTTGTGGACCAATGAATGTGATTGGTTGATATCAAACGCATCCACAGCAACGTCTGCTACGTTGATGTAGCATACCTGTGATGGAAGAAACCCTTAGTCTTATTTCAATAACTTAGGCTCATAGGGGCAATCAAACATTTCAGTAGTTATTAACATTATGACGTAGTGTGCCTCAAACCATGAATCTTTTATTCAAAAATGTCGGATAAAAGAAACTGCATCTTACTTAGGTAGGGCAGAAAACCTATTCCTAGCGTGGCCCTTTGTTCCACTCATGAGGTGTGTCCAAGCATCATTATTTATGGTAGGAACAAGCATAAATCTCCCCCGCATAAGTGTTTAGTGTCTTGTGGATCTATCACGATATTTGGTAATACCTACTCGTAATAATCATAAAACGGCTCAGCGGGACGCTGGCATATTGTCCATAAGGACTTTATGTTGACACTTAATGAAATGTTAAGTGTCAGGATGATAATTAATTGCAAGGTTTCTTCTGTACTACGAGTAGTATTAGTTAGAAGGGATCAATCGATCAAATCATTTATTGGTCAACACGCAGGTTTTGAATTTCACTAAGCTTTGCCATGTGCTCCGGCTACCATTGTACATTTAGCAACAGACGGAGCCGACTTTAGTACTTGGTTATAATTCTTACTGCCTTCTGTCATTTCCCTAATAACTGCACACACACTTTGAAAAGTTAATGTGTGAGAGAAATATAAATAAAAGACAAAAAAGTTATTGTAACAAATCTTGTCAACAAGCAACAATAAATAATAAGCCGTTAGCTTTAAATAGTATATCTGAAAAGTAATCGTTAGCAGTGTGGTATGTCCACAACATCATCATTTGATGGTATAGAAAAATATTGTGATGTCATTAATTTGATTTATTGCGCGATTTAGAGACCAAATTTTATCTACATTTATTTATCAGTAGAAAAATATTACGTACCTACTGTAATATTTGATTACACTGCCCTTTTCAGTCAGCTAAATATAGTTTAATGTTGGCCTGGGGAATTCATTCATATCTTCAAATTATGGTTTGATGCACCTAATTAGTTTATGATTAATTTTCAAAGAAGAAGCTTCGTTCGTGCACCTCATGTGCGCAGTAACAGTAACGAAGGCTTTGTGAGGCGAGTTGCCTTACTTTTAATTATTTCTATACACATTTTTTCTCTCCAAAGTAAGTCTGAAAATATGTGTATCTTGAAATTGAGCTAATAAGAAAAAATATCTTCCAGTTAGAATAAGAATAAAAAATATTTTATTGTCCAACATAGGTACATACAACAATTCTTATTATTAGGAGTAAATCTTATGAACTAAATTTAAGTGGACAAAAGGAACAGGTGCTCAGCAGTTGCTGAGGAAAGTATAATTTCCGGGTAGTGCTGGTTTTCAGCACCTCCCTATTCTCTACGATGATATGCGAGAGTGACCTGTAATTGCTGGCTGACAATATTTTATAAATTTAAAACAATTAGGTATTTGAAAAAAACTTAGTAATAATGCCCCCCCATATTTTTTATATAAAAATATGTCTTAATGTTTCATAGTTATAATCATTATTTATTTGCACTATACACATATAAAGTTATACAAATGTAAAATCTAAAATGTACATAGACCCTTTAGGGGGTCGTTGCAAAGACATCTTACAAAAACTCAAATTTAAATATAATTCAGTATGACCTCAAAACTACAATAGGTGTACCAAGGTAATTAAATAGTAATAGTTAACACTCAAAAGACTAAATAATAATAATAAGGCAAAACAAAAAAAAACATGAATTCAATTATCATTTTATCCTCAAAATATTCTTTCGAATTGTAATATGCTTTGCCGATGAGATTTCTGGTAATTAGCAATGTAATCTATCTATACTAATATTACAAGGAGGAAAGATTTGTTTGTTTATTTGTATTGAATAGGCTCCGAAACTTATGGACTGATTTTATTAATTCTTTCACCAATATAAAGCTACATTATCAGGGCGTGCATAGTCTATATTGTTTTTATTCAGGCTATATTTTGATGGGAAAGACAGTCTACGCGGGCGAACCGCTGACGGACAGCTCGTTATACTTTATGGCAATTCATGATTATTTAGCCTTCTGTGCAGATTCTGGAGCAAATCCGATTTGGATAGAATGGTGCAAAGGTGTCTAACCTTCGTGAGTTTGCTTCTTACCCAGAACATTGAATACACATTACAAACACAAATGCTCGTCACATACGTTTGTCTTGGGTGGGTATCGAACCGCACTCTATAAGCAGACCTCATTCTCATTGCACCGACTGACCAGAAAAGTAAAATCAATGAAGGTTAATCTAATAGCTACTCTTAAACATTTATAGTTTTAAATTATGCAAATCTGACGGTATTAATATAAGTAACTATTTTTTTCTCTCAATTATTTATTTTCCATTCCAATATATCTAACTGGTATTGATTCAGAAACACTTATAAGCACACATACAATTTTGTCTGACTAGCTGTTACCAGCGACTTCTTGAACATTTTATATGAAACAGCTGTTTTTTTATGTTCAAATTTGGTCCTACACAAATTTTCATTTGTGATGAATATTTGTAGGTACTTGTTAAAAATAGCCGTGTCCGTAAATGCAAAGAATCCATGACTAGTAATTCAATTCAAACTTTTATCTCGTTTGTTTGCCCTCAGGGGACTCCCAAACATTAGTGAAACGCACAAAAGCAGTTATTTGCCTCCCAACTAATCTAACCCCCTAATCCGAAGCTTTACGTGAAGTTCAGAAGCTTTTTCAAATGTTGGTATAGATCTTAGGTATTGTAACGCAACCTGAAAGGTTTATAACTAAAAATAGAACAGCAAATCCCCATCCCTTAAACAACCCTTATAGTTGAGCTTTTCCTAGATAAAGCTGGTGCACTGAATGATATACCACATAATAAAATGCCCTAGCTTAGCCTTAAAGGTCTTGGACTTTTGTCGTAAACTCGACATTAGGATCGATTTTAGGGACTGTCCGAATCCTGTTAAAATTTCTTCTGTCGTGAATCCAGCCCATCAGAATCCTGTCGAAATTTCGAGATACACCTGCTTACTCATCCAGCTTTGCCATGATAGGCAGGTGTCCGATATAAATAAATTGAGTCGTCATATAGTAAGAAATAGACGTGCAGTCATCGGATGCCTATCATTACAATGACGAGGGTAGTGAGCCAGCACGCGACGTGCGTAATTTGATGAGGAGACTCGGGACGATCGACAAATCCATTTGTCAGATGCTCAAGTTTCGAGGAATTGATTTGCCGATTACGGAATGTGATAGGCTCTTATGTTTCTGTACAGAATGCAACTTACCTCCGGCCTGTTGGCAATTAAATAAAATATATGAGCTTACACCAAGATTGACTGACCCAAAACCAGGCAGAGCTTGTACTATGTACTTGTTAATGTTCGTCAACAGGCCCAGTAGTAGGCCAGGTCTGGGGGCCGAGCGCGATAAAAAAATTCGACTGAAACGTAATTAAACGTCAACCAAAGCGCAACTTTTTGAACATTCCGTATCGCGCTAATGATTTGACAGCAAGTTGAGACGCTACGTGATCATAGCTGGTAGTAGGCCAGGTAGAGATCCTGCCTGTAGCGCGGAGGGTGGTGGGTTCGATCCCGACCCAGAACAATCTTTGATTTGACAAACATTCGTGAAAACATTCTTTGGGTGTTGGGATGCGGATAATTGGTCATGCATGTCATCAATCTCAGAGTAAGCTCATTAATAACAGCTTCAAATTGTTGATTTTCCTAAGGAAAAGCCACAAAAAAGTATATTTCGGCAAAATAAACACGCTTTCTGGCCATTAAATTAAATTAAATTTTATACCTTATATGTTAATATTGGTAAAATCAACAGTCGTGTATGTAGGTACGACCGTCGGTATGTATAACGTCAAGTTGATACTGTACATAGCTGTTCACACTGAACTGACAGTTTTTGCCCATATGACGCCAACCACGGTGGCTCGTGTTTTAGGACACGAGATATATAGATAAAGAATACGACTTTTAATTTCAATGTAATAAAACAATAATGTGTTTATAAGACTCAAAATCAAAATGTTTAAATACTTATATTTCTACATTAATTTTGATTTTTATCAAATTTCAAAATAAATATTTCTCGTAAGTGATTCTACCTACGCATCAGTTTGTACTCGAATAGAACAATACCAACAAAACATCCTTTTTCAAGAACCGAACGATACAAAAAAATACCTGCCTGCCTTGTAATAAGAAACCGCCTTCGCCTGATATTAAAATTAACTTAACCTTTGATGTTTAGGAAGCTGGTCGGGGAACATCGACCCTGGGATCACCAGCAGAGGGTCATGACACTTTATGAAGAACCCCTCTTACAATTACTTTTAACGCTTTAATAACAGAAATTTTATAAAATTAACAAAGGAAACTTCGAGAGGAAATTGAAAAATAATTACCATTGAAAGTAAAAATAATATTCGCTGCATTACAATTTTTTTTTTAATTGGATAATGATTAAGTTTTGCAAGAATCTTCAACACAAAGGAAACAAAATATTGAAGAGTTAATTGTTTTTGAAATATCAGTCTTTTTAAAAAAAAATATGAAAGAGCTTTTTTTTTTTATTACTATATCATCTAAAATGAATCCTTCTCTCTTTTCCCTGATTAGCGCTTTCAGCATTCCTTTCTGAAGTTTTTTTTAACATAACCTTCAAATAGTGAATATTAAGCTATCGCGAGCTCAACTTCTGTATTATACATTTTTAGCTAATTGTCACTAGATACTTAACATTTTAATTTTGGTTTAAATGGTACGGTATGGATAGGTACATACAAATGTAGGTACAATTACCACAAACCGTAAAACATATTTACCACCAGCGGTTGTGAATTAGTAGGATGCAGGCACCATGCTGTTAAACTGATGGCTTGGTTATACAGCTAACAATGATGCACTGTTCAATCTAATTTATCGTTTCTTTGAGACACCAACAACAATGCCACTAAGCCTGCGACACTACGCGGCGACTTTTGTCGGCGATAAGAATCATGACGATTGGCATTCGCAAATCGAATTACTTCCTAGCAAAAAAACACTAAAGCAGCTGTCCGTCAGCTGTTTCGCCCGCGTATACTGTCTTTCCCGTCAAAATATAGCCTAAAATAAAATAGCCTATACATATTATATCACTCCCTGATAATGTACATTTGTATTAGTAAATTAATTTTTGAAATCGGTCCGGTCGGAGCTTCAATAGAAACAAACAAACAAATCTCACCTCTTTATAATATTACACTTATATTAGAGAGTGCTATGCAGCTATGCTGCGAGGATATGCAAGCTAAGCTATGAAACTATTAGACCGTTTCCACTGATGTTGCATAGGTAGCTAGAATAAGAATAATTTGTTTTACGAAAAATAATTACAAATTTTGAACAATAATGGTGTCTGCACTAAGCAACAAAGCTTGTGTTGCAGTAACCAAAAAAACTTACTATAAACAAAAAACTTAGTTAACACTGCTGAGTAATAAAATCAAAACAAAACGTCATGTACAATTTTAAAAAAATAAAAATAAACAAAACATAACAATCAATTTAAAAAATAACTACTGTTACATTAAGTAAAATTTATGTAACTTGTGCTTGGGTGTATTTGTGAGTATATATATATATTCTGATATAGCTATGACGAGAATCCTCGATGCTGGCCAGCAATACCGGAGCCGGAGCGCCGGGATTCGTCACACAATATTTAGAAGTAGATGTAGTTGTGGAATAGTTAATAAAAGATCAGCCAATCCAGTGACTTGTTTATTAAATAGGATAAAAGTATAGGTAGGAAAGAAGAACTGTAACAAAATAACAATAAATGAATACAAAGAGTCCTAGGTAATAGATTATCTAATAGTAATAGGTAAGTAAATAGGTATGATATGCTTACCCCGATACACGGGTTCCTGTTACTTATAACTGTTTTAACTGTTTACAAAATTGGTTATTTAGAGTATTTAAAAATACACCATCACGTAAGTTATACTAGTTAAACTGGTAATCTGGTAAAATGCTCACAAACTGTTCAGTACGATGGTTTTGGTAGGACTGAATCAAAAAAGCTGCGCATGCAATGCGAAACAAAAATCGAATTGAATCAAATTTGAAAACAAGTACAAAATACTTTTAATGGCCAGCAGTTAAACCATGAAGTTTCCAGCGATCGTGGAGGTTGTAACGTCCACGAGACTGAAGGGAAACGGCATCGTTACATAGCTACGAGTATGTAGCTAAGCGAGAAGGACGTTCAGCTCGAGATATGCGATGTATCGACAGTACGGAAGGCACGCATAGCACGCATCCATAGCAAGCCTCCATAGCACGCATTTGTGTCTCATTTCAAGTGTCATGAAACACATATCTTAGTAGCACCCATTTCCACCAGTGCTATGTGGACCAATGAATGTGATTGGTGAATATCTAACTCATCCACAGCGACGTAGCATACATCTCCGGTTGAAAGCAGCCTAATGGTATCAACTAGCAGCTAGCAGTACCAGCACACTAGCTTAGGTATTGTTCAATAACGAATGTATACGCCCGAAGATAACTATAGTGTCTTGTCTGTAGTCAGCCGAATAAATAGAATGAAAATAAACAGACAGTTTATAATTTCGATCCGCTTGTAAAGCTTGGAGCTTCACAAAGCTTAAGGTTACAAATGGGTAGGTTGTGCAGCCCTATTGTATCATACAATGCGCTGAGTTCATTTATCTTGTACAGACAGACACGTGTATCGTCGTACTACGGCATAATAAAACAGTTTGAAAACCGATGGATAGCTCGACACTACAGAACTACGAGTGATACTGCTAATATGTAAGAAACTTTCCTATTTTTCCTTTTGCTAGGTAACTTATCAGTATATTGTTTTCTTATATTTACGCGAACACAACACATTGAAATAAAACAACTTTACGGATTTAGCTCGTGGAATTTATCCGAGTAGGAATTTGTCAGTAGCACAGTGTCTCTGTTTGTAGCACAAAAAAATGAGATTAAACAAAAAATATGTTATCAGTAAAAACCGGATAATTTAAAGTGGTTACTTAACAGGTCTGACACCTAGAGTGCATTACCTCAATTCACTAAAGGTACTGGCAACAGCTAATTAAGGACATTAGGTAGCCCATGCTAGGGCTATAAGGGCCCGAGACACACATAACACCTCAAAACCCTCTTAAAAACGTAATATAAACAGAATAACACAGAGATAACACAATTAACATACTTACACGGAACCCTGTTATCTTCTCTACTAAATAGTTGGGCTTTTATGGTGACAAGCTTACATCATTTGGGTAACCCACGACGGTTTGTGTATGTTATATAATTATGTTACTGATTTGCTGATGTTTAAAAACTTTTGAAGTTTAGGTTGTTTCGAATGCGAACCACATGGTTTATTTAAAGAGTTATTTTTGATGTTCCATACTCAATTTTATTTTATTTTCTACCTATGCAAGCTGCGTGTAAGTAGGCCACGATACAGTACTTACTGTTCCTTAGTAATGTCATGTAATGTACCTACATACCGACCTACGAGAATGTATAGGTCACTGACACATTAAAAACGAAAACAAAAAGTTTTATAGAGCTAAGCACTATAAAACTTAAAATAAATTACCTATAGACGAGACGATAAGAGACGATATTATCGTTCAAGCCACTTTATCCTGATTTCACCGAAATAAACCTACGGATCGAATATTATCTACATGAGAACCGTATTAGATCTAAATTTGACATTTCTGGGAATAAAAAACCTGATTTTTGAATGTCAGACTTTACAAGAGAAGAGAGATATTTCCAATAAACGGGTACACATATATTGTAGATTTTATCAGAAACCAACGTGAAGAAGTAAATATTGTGAGGTTTCTGTTGTAAGGTAAATCAGATTCTTAGCATTTTTTTTTATATTCCCTCTATTTAGATTTGTACTTTCGGTTCTGCATCCTTCCACAAGTTCCACATCCAATTGGATCTTTAGGTGATCAGTCAATGTGCTCCATGAGCGCTACCATCTGCGGTATCCACTGGAGTTAATAAGTTAATCCACGATAGTGTTGGTGCAATGGCTGCGATCCTGCTTTTAGCACCGGAGGTCGTCGTGGGTTCGATCCCCACCCATGACAAACATTTTATCTGACGAACATTTGTGTTTGTTGTGTGTCTGGGTGTTATTATCTATTTAAGTATGTATTTAAGTGTGTTTATCAGTCTCTGATACCCATAGTATAATACATATAAGCTTTGCTTAGTTTATTGTAGTAGTAGTCTTAGTAAATTGTCCCAGATATTTATTATTTTATAATTATTTTATAGTTCACGAAGGCTTATTTTTGAATGAATGGTTATTATTTTGCTTGTCTTGGTTAATGCCCTTTAGAAGACAGGAAATATCCGCAAACCTGGTGGCGGTGAGTGGCTACCCTTACCATCAACGAAAAAAAATATTGACGGAGCGATTTCGGTGGCCTAGTTTGCGCGTCTTCCGCAACCGGTTTGTGGAAGACGCGGTATTGGATCCCGCTCGACATCTAGCGCTGAAATTGGATTTTTTCTAGTTTTCGTATCTTCAGTATGCATTAGTATTTTTATCGCCTCAGTTGATCCTCTTAATAAGACAGTCAAATTGTGTGCAATCGAACAGGTACATCCGCCGTCGGGGCCCAAAACAGGGACTACCGAGCCCAGGGTCTGGACTTGCTCAGACTCCTGGCGGAGAAGCCATGGATCGGACAGGGGCCCCAAAACCGATGGGATAGGGTGCCGCACATCGAAGCGGAGCTGGGACCCGTGGAACAACGTATCCATCCTGCAACGACCATGGACCGTGGAGGGGACTTCCGCAATTTCTTGGACACTGATATGAGGTAAGGAAATGTAACTTTGTGTCAAGAGTGTCTTAAATGATGAAATGTCCAGTCGGATAAGCACGAATTAGTGCCTACTTATTCATACAACGGCATATACTCGTAGCCACAAATTAGACATGCGCGGCGCTCTGACAGATAGCCCGCTTAGAACAACACGCCATTTTTGACACACGCACACAGAGACGTGAGTTTACAGGCGAAGTCAGTGAGTTTCAGTGTCGCGGTCAGTCGCACTGTCAAAAACATTAAGATATTATTTGTACGTCGTCAGATACTTACATTATAGTTCAATGGTCAAAAATGGTTTCGCGCAGATATTTCTGTTGCAGTGTATTTGACTGTATGAACACCACACGAAATTGTGATTATACGTTTTTTAAGTTGAAAAGTAAGTAAAACTCAGATAACGTTTGCAAGTTAGTAGTAGGTACTATGTACGAGTATTATAAGTATATAGGTAGGTAAACCATTTTATTTCGTTACACATTCAAATCCAGTACAAATAGGCTTTTACTTTTTTCGTAACTTATCTTATCATGCATTGGTAAAACACCAGTATTTTTGGTATATTCTTTTATTGGCACGCGCGGCTGCTGCATTCCCGCCGCGCCGCCGACAGGTGGCTCATGGTGTTATCTACAGCCTACTAGGTAAGTAGGTAGGTAGGACTGTATGATCAAGCCATTATGCTAGCAGGTTGCAACTGGACCCCGGTAAATGACTTCTTATACTTTTATACGTATTCACTCATCTTAACTCCTTTTAATCTAACTGGACCCATTTGTTTTTTTTTGTTTTTGTAGAACTAGGTGTAATTTTTCACGTGATGTATTTTATTTTTGGCGGTATCTGTCAAATCACGCTTATCAGGCGAATATAGTAGCGAGTAGCAACCCTAGGCGATCAGGCAAGTTGACAGAAAAAGGCGGGAACGGTCCTTCTGTAAACTTTTTCTTCTGTGATATAGCCCTGTTCAGATGTACGCGCGTTCGACGCGCGTTTCGTTATACATTGGTTGCAGAGAAGTAAGCTAGTTTGTTGATTATGCATTATAACAATCGATGTCATGTTTGAATTCAGTGCGGCCCGCGCCGCCACACGCGACGCGCAACGCCCCGCGTCTCCGTAAATGAGGCCTTTACTCGTTTTCACTCTGATATGTTAAGTTTTTATACATAACCTAAGGAGTGTTACAAGCGCTACTAGAGCGTGGTTATGCTTCATCACATTCGTTTTTAATTTATTTATAATAAAAATAAAGTTTTTAACACATATTATGGTGATAGCCTCTTACAACGAATAGTACAATAAGGTTATAGGACCAACAAGAAGCTTTTCCGGGAATCTCTGATATCTCGAGTTTACCGCATCTCCTGCAGTCTGAATTAAATAGGCTTACCTGAAATACTTGCTTCACCTCGGCACTTATAACCTATTTATCTTCTCAGAATGAACTCGGAGAAGCGGTCAGCAGTGGCGACGGCGCTGAACACGGGGCGCCGGAGACGCCAGCCTACCCCGGCGCTCGGTAAGGCAGTCACGCCGTATGTCGGCGTCGGTAAGCAGCGCGCTACACCTCATTCACGTGGAGTGAACTCCTCTACCCGCAATGCACACTATCGCAGCCCGATGGTCCAAACGCTTGCACACCACTTCATTGTCGCTTATTCACTGCTCCCCAAATAAATAGGTACACGTCGTATGTCGGCGTCAGTAAATAGCCCTACCTCACTCAATTCTCACCTTGCACTGCACGTCACCGTTAGTTGTAGCTCTGTTATTCAAATGAAGCTTATCATGACACCTTCACTAGCACACATATTTCATCATACGAGGAAACCAATTTCAAGATTAAGACCACCCACCCATACATATTTTTGGAGAATTCTGCCGGATCCCTAAATAATTTTTCACTCAGTCGACCCAATGTTCGCTGGGCTTTAGCCTGTCAGAATTAAGGGACCAGTACTTACGTCAACCACGAGTTGCCACTTTAAGTTTACATTATCGTTCGCGTAAAATTTTGTATTGGGATTTGACATGACATGACATGAAGATGTCAAATCCCAAAACTGGCAACTCGTGGTAGACGCACAGTATAAAGGAAAACGACTCGAATGCATAATTTGAAAGGAGATTGCCCATTTTACTATGGAGCTTCGTCCCTCAGTGAAGTGTTTTGTATGATTACCAAAATTGGAAGTAAAAGAGGAGTAATGTTATAAAATAAAATGAAGCAAAAAATATCCCTATATTTTGTGGGGTTTCCACGTTCGTTCGACACAACACAGCACTTGCACAAAAGAGTACGTAAACGTGGAGGAATTATTCAAAGTCAACTCAACACGAATTGCTGCAGCCTATACAAAAACGGTGACTACGGTAGCAACAAACGAATATTCATCCGATAAACACTGCTTGCTTGTTTTTCACCAATGAATGAATGACAGACATTGACATAATTCTTTTTAAATAGTAACAATAACTTGGAAAATGCATTTTGTCGTTTACGGGGTTCGTTAGGCATACTGCATCTGCAAGACCTAACTAATCCAATAGTTTTTTAAATACGGATATATAATAATGATGCGATACTGATTAACTGCAAATAATGAATAATGAAAATATAAGTTATATAAATAACTAAACCTCTTCTTTTACGTTGCATCTAGTGATTTAATGTCAATGCATTATTTCTGACTTCACCTGTCTTTGTAAATGCACTTCAAATAGATTTTAGTCATTTACGTTATCAATAAAAATGAATACTAAAACCCCACAAAATTTTCGTGTGTAAATAACGCGTATTAATCATAAAAATATGAAATAAATAATGGATTTTATTTCATGCCTATACTCGGCTTAAAAAAAGAGAAACAGGAATGGGCAATCTCCTTTGATCACCATTGTCGCCGCACTTCAGCGTTTTCTATGTTAAGCTCATTCGAAGGATTTTAGTTTACTACTTTCGAGCACATTCTAGTAACCGATCGTCTGATACGTCAAACAAGAGTAATGTCTTACATTACCTGCGAACTCGAAAAAGAGTTAGCTTCTCTAGGCCTTTCTAGTAGACTGGCCCTGATGAAGGTAAGGAATATGTACGCACTCTGCTTTTTCCCTATGTGTATATGTAAATATGTGAATTAATGTGAAGTAGGTATGTGTATTTTTAACTTATAAATTTTGTACAAAATTACCCGAAAAACGGTAAGTAATTTTTGAAAGCCTCAATATTGAAGTTCATGAAGATATTTTTTCCTAAGATGTATCCTACCTTACACCTTACTTACCTACCTGACATATCATTTTCGCATTGGTTGAAGCGTAGACCCTGTTCCGTCTATTTACTCACAGCTCGTGGCAGTTCAGTCCATAAAATATCCGAAACTATAAGTAGAATGACTAACGACAGACTTACCTCTGTTAGCTTAGAAACTCAGTAGTTTGTATGTTTATCGGTCATAACATACCGCGGTTCCAATAAAGCTATGCAAATATTAAGACCCACTGCAACATAATAAATGTTACTACGATCTATTGTGCTGGACAGGGTGCGGTAAAAGAACGTAATAAAATAAAGGTCTGCTGAATAATAATGACACGCCTCCGTGGCACGAGCAGGCCTCTGTCACTGCATGTACTTGCGCTCAATACCTCTACCTTCCAGCCACCTGGTATTCCACATCTCATTTGACAGTTGATTGTCAACAGCCGCGTAGAGCATTTGTACGCGAATTTTGCGGTTGAACTGACGCGATGACGTACTGTGAGTATTGACTATTGTACGTCTACCACGAGTTGCCACTTAAAATTTACGTTATAATATGTGCCTCAGGTGCAGAAAAGTGGTTTTCCGAACGTTTCGGAGTTGGCATTGAATGTTTTATCCGTTACGAGTATGTTACTATTTTCCGGTGTTACGCCTTTTTTAGCTTAGTATAAATCTCCTAGGTTTCTATAATTATGACTGCATAGCGAAGACCTATTCCAAAGCCAACTTTCCCATGTTGTATTGTAACTGCAGAACAATAAGACACTGCAGAATTTACTAAGGACCATTAAAGCGTCTTGAATGTAGAACAAAGTTTTAAATTGGAACACCTGTTGCACGGAACTTATATAAGTTCCATAAGTTTATGCTATGTCTACTATTTAGATTTCACGAGATTTTTAAAACAGCCAAATCAAAAATGAATCATAGAAATTAAAATAACATTTGTCCGGCAACTAAATTGTATTCCAAAACGTTCAGTTTCACCAATAGCAACGCAAAATTATACAAGACCGAATAATAATCATCATCATTATCAGAAGTCATAAAACTAATCAGTCATTAGATATCTCTACACAGAACATTATGCTATATAAGGGTATCTATTAAATATACCCTTATATGCATATTAACTTACACCCAGCTTCAGAAAAACACAAATAGTCGTTACATATCTGTACTCTTATTTTTTTGTCCTAAATGTGTTTGACGAATTTATTTTTAATTCTTTATTAGAATATACCTACATATATAACCGCTGCCTATTAAGCAGGTTAACTAAGAACCTGAACTAATAAGTCAGCCACCTGTTGTCCCATAGCTTCCCAGGGCTTCATGAAGTTGTATGACCTTCACCTGGTCGTCCCTCCACCTTTCAGGTGAGCAAGCCACACGTTTACCAAATGATATCGATTGCAATACTTTTCGCACTATTTATCCACTAACTCAATTAGAGATGACACAAAGTAGTAGACCCCCCCCCCCCCCCCCGTCTACTCCTTTGTCTCATTTACCAAATATCGTAAAACTTCGAAGGGCTAATCTCTACATACATAATACCTATAACCAACAAAGACACTCTCCGCCGTCTGTACGTTGAGATCTTTAAAACCATGCAACGGATTTAATGCGGTTTCTATTAACAGCGGTTTAGAGAAAGGTTTGTAAATATTCTAATACAACATGCACATTATAGTAGAGAAAACTTGACACCACATTATCCATGATACCTGACTACATTGCACCCTTGCGTAGCCTGGGTGGATCGCTTACCAATAAAAACTAATTAGACGTGGCTGTGGGTATTCTGGGCCGTTGCTTTATAAGAAATCCAAAATATCAAGATTTTCGCACTTGTCCCATCCTCACCCTTCCACTCCCGTCACGCGTGCTGGATTGCGGCGTCATCCACACACAGTCCAGTATTTGTTCCCACGCACAAAAAGGTTCGGTGACTTTCTTTGTCGAACCATTCAGACGTGGATGAAACGCTCTCCCAGCGCATGTGTTTCCTTCCTCTTATAGTCCCGGGGTCTTCAAGCGGGGCGTGAAAAGCCATTTTTGCAGGCCTTCAAGATGACAATGACCAGCTCAGTTATTGCTTTCCATTACTGTGCTTGTCATCCTCATATCTGGACCGCTTTCCATCAGGTGGAGTGAGGTCATCTTGACTGGCACTATAAAAAAAGATCTGAAAATAATCATAAATTTTACTATTCTTCCTAATCGAACGAACGAGATAGTCTTCAGAAACTTATCAAGATACCTACTGACTGAAACTTTATTCTATAGCTTGTTGTTCATTCCTGAAGGAAAGAGTAAGGTTATTATCTTATCACTGTAAAGGCAACACACAACATTACCTCGAAATAAAGTTTTACTTCTGTGAATCATATTTATTTAGGTTTAACTGTGTTTTCAGATTATAGCCCGAGTTTGTGATCACCATCTCTTTGGTGATTTAGCAAGCGTGGTAATTAAACCAATGGACTTGATTTCAATGATGAAGGCTTTTTGTCCAGCAGTGGGACAGTATTTGAGTTAATTACTTATAACCCTGAACTACGGATGGCGTTTTTCTTATTGATGTCTTTCGGCAGGTCTACTCAACGACATGGACTTCTTCTTCGACTCCTTGCGCGACAACCTAGAGGCTCTGTCTTCGCTGTCTCCGCAGCAAAGGTCCAACTTGTTCCAGGACCCTCCAACCGTCGTCCAGGCACCCGCTGCTGGTGAGTGCCAAAACTAAACAAATCATTGTTAACGTTTAGCAAGTACAGGGGCCGTATTACCATATCTTATAGCCAGTCAAGTTAATTTCCAAAACTGAGCGCAGCGAGCGATCTTTAATTTTCAGCCAGTCAGAGGTAACCTGTCAATAATGCATTCTCTGGCCAGATATTCACTGACGAAATTGCTCGCTACCATCGGTTTAGGAAATAAACTTGACTGGCTATAAGAGATGGTAATACGGCCCCAGTACTTTGAATTGTTAAATTATTGAAACCACAGAATAGATATAGTACAATTAATTTACGCGCGCGTGCCGATGCTCTTAATACCGAACAATAAAGTTTAATTTCGTTCGATTCACGCGCTCGTGATTTGCAAGAACCATCTATATAGTCATACACATAATACATTAAAATAAAAGCTCCAGCTTCAGGTTCAGGTTCATTGCTTCTTCCTACCCTGCAAGAAACTCAGTTTATTCATAGACTTTCCAACAAACTGTATGAAATATATTGGTTTTTTTTGGATAATACTATACTTTACACATTTTTTTTACATTCTTGTTCTAGTATTTTTGTACTACAAGTTCTAATTGCTTCTACCTAAACTGTGAACAACAATGTTCAAACATTATTGACCCAAATTCTTATGATAAAATGTTCCATTCCATGCAGTCGCGCCGCTGTGTGTCACTGCTATCATAATAGTTCATAAGTAGATATGAGAGACTGCACGTTGGGTGTCAGTTTTTCTGCAAACAAGTATACAAACTATACCATTTTACTTCTAGATAAAAGTTTGCCCGGCGCTGGGCCCCATTTTAACTGTACTTCGAAATGTGATGTCACTACACTAACGTTGTATTGTATGTGGTAACAACTTGACATTAAAATTCATTAAATTACATTAAATAATATTATAACTTGAAAATTTGATTGAAACCAAGAACTCTCATAAAATTGCAGAATTTTAAATGTTAAAACTCAACCTCGTCTCACGTTTTAATTAATTCAAATGATCAGATGATTCGTGTATTGTGTAAAACAGAGGCAACAGTTACAAGTTGTACAAGCAAGCACGTACGTATAATCGTAACGAAGAAAAAGTATACGTTAATATAATTATTTGAAAATAATATTTCTAAAGAGATTCATAAGAGAACGAAACTTCTTAAGTTAACAAACTTGATTAATTGTTATTAGGAAAATATATTTTTTGAACAGGAAGTGGATAACTCTTAAAACATTGCATCATAAATATTTAAGTAGATAAGCCATAAAATTTGTTTCAAATAAATTAAACGGGTATCCCCTTACCGCAAAGTACAAACCATTAAAGTCTTTACTCTTCTTTCGATTTCCTTCACTTACGAGCTTTTCGGCACTCTGTAAGCGAAATAAAAAAACATTATTTCCTCCACGGTTTCTTACTTTTTACCCTTCAAACCTGACATTTCGACTGAACTATAGAATAATTTTGTAATTCTAAAAAAAGTTGAAATATCACCATAAATATATTTCTAATTACATTATCACTGGATCTAATCTGATAGGTACAGCTAAAAGTAAGTAGGAACATAACTTTCCTTATTTTCGTACTTTATTTATTCACAGATCTCGTGCCTCACACGAACTTTGGTAACATTGGAAGTGCAATTACGAGTAGATATGAAAAACTTTATTAAAAACAACAAAATAAATTGTAACTAAGGAGCCTTCCTGCCTAGGCGGTAAGAGATAGAGAAGGCCGGTTTTTTTTAAATATAGACCATTTTAATACCCCGAGGGCTTTTTCTCATTTTTCTATATCGGTCTTAGTTCTAGAGATATAACAGATATAATCCAAAAAGACCCTGAAAACGCAGATTATTTTGATATTTTTGCAAGTTTTTGACTTTCAGTTTTTTTTTTTACCTTCTCTTAGTCCTTGACTAGACACATCTTTTGAGACCTCAAACACTTTCGTAGCCTTAGGCTCGTATTCTAAAACAAAATCTGTACTTATGTTTAAATCTGAGTGACGTTGTTGTATGAACTGACATGTTAAAATCTCTACTCAAGTACAGTACGTCTACCACGAGTTGCCACTCTAAATTTACATTATCGCTCGCGTAAAAATTTGTACTAGGATTTTACATGGCATGACATGACAATGTCAAATCCCAAAACATTTTTTTACGCGAACGATAACGTAAATTCAAAGTGGCAACTCGTGATAGACGTACTGATCAGTGCTTGAGTACGATTCTAGAATACGGGCCTAAGAACTCACGACACTAGAGCCATGTCGCACTTTTAGCAACAATAGGGGCTATATTACAGACAGATCGCAAAAACATTTCTAATGTTAAAACGATTTAAGTACCTACCTATAACTTGCCAAGTGCAATAACAGAAAAAATATCCAATAACATATGTGTACCTAACAACTATAAATAATACTTTATGAATGCTCTGCTAGTTACATTTTATAAGTTGCTGTAGTTACCTGACATAGTTTGAGTACTTGATGGAAACTCAGGTTTTAGCTTTAGAAGATTTAGCTTAAACTACCTATACACCTCCGCTCTGCTACGAGTAATTCCGTATAAAGAAGAGCTTTGTAATTTAGGTAGCAGCTAAGTGCACTAAAACAATTATAACACGAGTGTAAGTCCTACACTTGTTAAAGTATCTTAGACAACTTGGCGCAGAGATCCCAGTTCCGGAGCCGAGCAGACGCTCGAATTAAACTTTCCCACTAGCAAGTCTATCTAGTTAATTCTCCTACAAGGCTTTTACAAACAAATAAAAAATATGTAAGGAAATATCCACCTTAAAATTTGTTTCGATTTTTTTTAGGTTATGTTTTGATTAGTGATTCAGCTATATTTTGCCTAAATTTTAGCTAGGACTAATAATACTGATGTTAATTTTGTAAATGAAGTAAGTATATTATCTTATGTTTCAGTGTTATCTTATCTTATGGTTAAAGTTCCTGAACTTCCTGCTGTATAGAACAGCTGTTTTTTTACTGTTTGCTATTTATACCTTTCTTTGTATTAGCCAGTGTGAAAAAAAACTTTTATGGACTACACGTTGCCCGGGGGAGCACCGTGTGAGTATCGGACTCTCCTGCTGCCTCACGCAGGCATACCGAGTAAAAATCTTCACTGAGGTACCCTCATTTCGCATTAAGTGGGAGAACGCGGGGATAGTCGGAGCATTCACCGCGAACCCCCTGCGAGTGGAGGTAAAAGGAGGCGTAGAATACCCAATACGCCTCCCCAACGTGCAGGGCTTTGTTTATTTATGTGCAAGTAGCAGGCCACCCCGACCTGCTACGCTCTCCCGCTGGCTCCGCTAAGGTTATAATGGTCCGACGAAACAAACCCCCTCTCCGCGAGACACCTCTTGCCATCCCATGCCACCGAAATGATCACAGGTTATGGTTCCGAATCCGCGACGAGGGTGCAGAGCGCCTACTACACAAACAAATCTGCTGATACGATGCAGAGCCACGTCCAACGCGCGCTGGAACCTCCCCCTCAGCGAACCTACAAGGTTCGCAAACCCTGCCGCCTTGAAAAAGCTGGCTTTACCGCCGGATTTACTGACCCGCGACGAATTTGCAGCGCGCCCAGACGAATCTGTGTTAGTACGGTGCAGAGCCACGACCAACACGCATCAGTGAATCACCCTCACTGCGTGCTAAGGAGGCTCGCCATCCACCGCTGCCGTGAAAACGGCAACCACCAGACCCGAAGGTCCCTCAATAGGACCAAATCCCGTAATTCCTCCCGGGGAGGAATATGGGAGCGGTCCTCCTCAAGCCAAGTATTTCGCCAACGAAGAACAAGTGGTTCCACGTTGCCCAGGGTGCACCGGAACAGAAGCTTGCCGTTCCGCACTAATATTTACCACGGACAAGCAAACCGCAGGGCAGGGTGCGACGCCAAGTTACCCCCTCGCGTGTGCAGACACGCGAGGGGGTAACTTGGCGTCGCACCCCTTGCTATACCTTACGGCAGCCTATGTTTTTTTATGTAAGGTACTTTTTCGTTACAGTTTCGTTATATAGAACTTCAGACTAAAAAATTGCTGAAATTTAAAAAATAAGCTTATAACCAGATAGGCAGAACTCAAGGACGTTTTGCTATCCTTTACTTACAACAAAACTTATAAAATATTAATTAATCACAGAGCGTCGAGATCGTGCGAATTGTTGACTGAAAAATGAATCAGCATTTTTAAACTTTTTTATTTGTTCACAACTTTTATAATCCTTGCTCGAACGAAAAGTCTCCTTTAAATAAAACCTCAGATGTGTTGATGAGAGCCTGAAATATTAATCAGTATACTTGATTCAAGAGATTAAAGAAAGAAATAGTGTTCTAGTATTAAAGTTATCATTGCAAACTAGTTTAGTAAATTGTTTTGTCCAACATAAGCATATTGTGTAAACACTTAGTTCTTTAACTAGTTTTTAAAATACAACTCCTATTTTTAACTAACTTACTTAAACTTAAATCGAGATAACTACAGTTTTGTAGGACATCATTTAGTTTAAAAGTCTAAGTTTTGTATTTTAATAAACTTTAAATAAATTATAATAAGGTAACCTAAAAGTTTAAAACTTAAAGGTTTTGACTGCTGATTTGAGGCCCGTGTGCTTGAATTACTGAGTAGAGATTTCAAACGTCATACAAGAGCATACAAAAACGTCACTCAGAACTTTATCTTTAACTGATCAGAGTGACGTGAGTGATTTTGTTCTAGAATACGGGCCTAAGATTATCATTTATGCTATTTTGAGATGGTCTATAGTTTAGTTTCGGAAAAACCTTTTTTACCTTCATCTCACCTCTGGCAAAGCTTTTTCGTGAATTTTTCCGTTCATCTTGTCTCGAGGAAAATATCCGAGTTTGATCCCAAAGGCGAGTGAACGCGAGGAACGCGCTATTAGAAAAGACAGAATGCAAATGTCAATGAGTTCACGCCTCAGCAGCAATAAAAACGTCACACGTTACCGACAATGCTATTCGTGTAGGTACCTGGTTGGGATTAATTTACGTTTTGCAAACAAAAAACAGTGTTCTTTTTAAAAAAAATCTGAAGATTAAAAAAATATTTTGACAGAGTACAAATAAAACAAAACTGTGAACCGATTTGCATGAAATTTTGGAATTAGGCTCATCTTACCCTTAACTTCAAAAGTGAAAATGATCTGAACTCCGCCTATTATTTTTAAGGGGTGTAAACAACCCCTTAAAGGAAAAATTGACATTGAGCCATTTTATCGCTAGAAAACATGTCTGATAGTAAGTGGTGAAATTGTAAAGTATTTTCTAACATAATTACCTCATATTAAAATCATTTTCAACCCCTTGAAAAAAAAAAAAAATTCAGTTACTAAGTAGAAAAAAATATGATAAGTTTTTGGACCATAACTCCTTCAATTTTCATGCTATCACAATTTATAAAAAACCATTGTAAAGGTAATTAAGAGAGCTACAACATCCTTTATTGCAATATATAGTAAAAAACCTTTTTCTAAAACGGTGAAAGGTTAAAGGGCTTAAGAGAGGCTGTGATTGCGCTGCCACGCGCTCTTTAAACAATCATATCTCCGTCAATTTTTGTTTGACAGAAAAAACAAAAAAAACAAATTGTTTGTCAGAAAAATACCTAAATTTTTAATCCGTACACTTTTATACGTATCTGTCGTCATTTTTGAGATATTATGAAAAAAGTGGGTTTTTTAAAAAAAATTTTTTTTTTTTTTAATCGTTACTTTTTTGAAAAATATGTGTCCTGAAGCAGCCAAACTGATACTATCTATCAAACTCTTCATAATAAAGTTAATTCTAGGCGGAATACGATTAATTTTAGTTTTGGTGGAAATGGCACTTATGAAACCCATTGATTTAAAAGAAAAAACATTAGATGCTCCCCTTATTTGCAATACAGCTCACTTATTTTACGTGCAAAAGACTTTTAATAGTGCTCATTTTAAAGCTTATTTCAAGCACTACAAAACCCTTTTGTATTAGAATGCATAAAATGCATCTGCTCGCCGCTAGATGGCATTGACCACATCGATTAAAATTCAGACAAAATAAAAAACGGCTTTGATCTTTAATATCTAGCTTAATATTGCACTCAGAATACTTTATAAAAAACGAAATTGTTCATTGTTTTACCTGCTACAATTTTGTTCTTCATAAAATTTTCGACAAAACGTATATTTTTGGAGATATTTGCAAAAAACCGATGAAAAACGTGAAAAAATTGCGAATTTTCAATTGCCAATAACTTGAAAAGTATTAGATTTTTTGAAAAACTTTAGAGATGATTTTTTGCATAAAATTAGGCCTTCTATCGATATCCGAGGTTATTTTGCAAAAAAAAAATTCACCCCCGAGAAGGGGTGGCAACCACCCCCAGGGTGGTTGCGGAGTTCAAATCATTTTCACTTTTGAAGTTAAGGGTAAGATGAACCTAATTCCAAAATTGTATGCAATTCGGTTCACAGTAAAAAAATTCTGAGCAATAATGCTTCAATGACTGCACTAACGTACGAGTATTATCATTGATTGTTTCGTTTCTCTACCTTAGTAGGTACGTATGCTTGGTTAACTTGGTTTTAATATTCTTGTTGTTTGTTCGAATATGATTGTCCGCCGCTGGTGAATATAATCTAGCATTTCAATATATTATTCCAACATAATGAAAGGTCTTAATGAAGAAATCCATATAATCAATAACAATCTGAAATCAGCTGAAACTGAAAATCAACCTTATGTATGTATGAAGGCATTACCTACGTATGCTTAACATACTGAGTAGCAATTATTTTGGATGCACAAAGAAAAATTTTTTTTTTTTTTTTAAGTTGATGATGTTTCATTTAAGGAAGTTTTTATTGATGTTATGTACCAAATAAAACATTTTCCTTCCTTTCTTTCTTTCAATCTAAAGTTCAACTTTTCGACCCAGGGGAAAAGATGTGCAAATATGGGTCGTAGCTAAACCTTACAGAAGATACAGATTTAATTTTTAGATGCCCGTGGACATCCAAATGATATGTACTGGACATAGTATTTTTCATAAAACGTTCATTGGTAGTTGTTCATAAATGACTACCTTTTTATGCCCGCTTTGACTATTGATCAAAAAGTGTTCGGTGTCGGTAACTGGAAACTGGTTTGCCAGTGCGTCTCACTACCTACCTCATATTGTAAATAGCCAAGTACGTGAGTAGATCAGGATAAGGCACGTTATGCCTTTGAGACCTTGCCTCTGGAATAAGACGTAATTAAACTTCGTTAGATGTAGGCCGGCTAGATATAAATTGAATATAAATTTAGATATTAGATTTGCAACGATATGCTCATCCACAACCACATTATAATAAACAGAGAAAGAAGGCTTTTGGGCACAAAAACCGAAACTCTTTTTCGGGTCCTACACAAAGCAGAGGTCTTAACAATTCATTACTTTCCAATTCCCAAGTATAAATTTCAATTTGGAAGTGAAAAAGTACAATCTAAAGTTCAACTTAACTTTATTTTTCAAAATAAGACGCAAAGGGAAGAAGTATTCGTTTGCATTTCACAAGTTACAGGGCCGAGGAGAATTGCCACACTTCCACTGTGATAGAAAGACAGATATGTTGATATTTTCTGGTTCTTCATTAAATCCTAGCTTCACCCCAGCGGCTTCGCTCGCGTGGACTTCATTCACCGTTATACCCTATCGTACTCTCTGTTAACGAGCTTAATATTGGTTTAATTTATTTTTAAATTGGTCCTGCTTTGAGTTTATTTGTAAAAACTAATAAACAAACATTTCCTCTTTATAATATTAGTATAAAAGACGCTGCCGATAAAGAACGATAAAATAAAACTAAAAATAAAATATATTTTCTGAACTTTTACAAGTCTAACAGGACAAATAATTATAATTATAATAATTTACAATTGTATTTGTTTTGTTTACATTGAAACTTTTACTTTCTTCACTTACAAATACAAAAGTTCAGCTTCGAACCCACGACCAGCTTACCCGCTGATAACAAGGTTCTGGGGCCGTATTTACCATCTCGTATAGCCAATCAAGTTAATTTCCTAAACGAAGCGGAGCAAGCGATTTCCTATATGATCTTTCATTTTCAGCCAGTCAGCGGTGACCTGTTAATAATGCATCCTCTAGGCCAGATATTTACTGACCAAATCGCTCGCTACACACAGTTTAGGAATTAACTTTACTGGAAATGGTAATATGGCCCCAGAATTGGGAAAAGGTGCAAAGGCACTAAAATGCTCTACTAGTAGAACAAAGAACTTTTCCTTTGACAAGTTATGGAAAATTTCAGTTTCTCCTAAAAGGAAACTTACTTTTTGATGTGATAAAAGTTCAGTAAATAGTGGTCATACCTACCTGTTATGAATTACGAAGTTATCAAAAGTTACGAATCTGGCTTTTGTAATCGAAAAACATTTTTAAATCGGTCAAGTAGAGATAAGCCAGTTTATTGTTTAAGGTAGTACATTTTCTTTTGAGAATTAAAATGAATTGATGATATGAGGAAGTAATCTAAGCTTTAATCTGATACGTTAATATATTTGTTTACAACGTCTAGCTTCCACATTTATTTTAGCTCTACGGCCATCCGTTCTTCTCAGATTACGTAGTAATTACTGAGTAATCTGTGGTTTCTTAGTGCCTGACACTTTGCTTCTTCTACGCCTTTCCTATATCTGATTCGATCACGTATTTTCTTAGTATGTTTTGTTTTTTATAAGGAAAACATTTCATATCACAAACATCTTCCGGAACAAACAAATAAACAGCTTATTTTCCCCAATTGCGTACCCTTTTCTGCAAACGAATCGCGCATTTATGTTCATTGAATTGAGATGTATAATCGCTTGCGTCTCAGCATTACTCAAATAATTCCTCTGACATTAGATGTAAGTGACCTTATTGCTATCATTGAACTCTACGTTGTGAGAGTGTCAATTAGGGACCATTATGATCTTGCGACGCAGTACGTGCGGCGGCAGCCGAACTGACGCATCTGGTATACTTGTCACTTGTCACACAATAACTGTATGAGTACTTACCCAGGAAGAAACTCTTACGATAAGGATGCTATTTTACCAGGAAAAGGAAGCTAATTCTGAGGTTGTGTAGCGAAACTGCGAAAGAGTAAATGTTTCCTGTAACATTTATTCCATACTCCATCGCGTTGAACGTTTATTAAAAAAACTTACGTTAGGTAGGTAATTAACTCTTTACAATACTAGCTGCTCGTCAGCGGCTTCGCCCGCGTAGACTGTGAATATAGCCTGCCACTCCCTGATGATGTATCTTTGAATTAGAAAAATAATTTTTAAAATCGGTCTAGTAGTTTCGGAGCCTATTCGAAACAAACGTTATTATATATAACATACTAAACAAAACATTTCAAATAATGCCCTGAAACTTATACAGAAATTCTACTTCATTCGAATTAAAAGGGATGACTGTTGTTTTTCTGGCCCTTGGCTTTTTAAACTTCGTTCCTTGGCCTAAACATTATTTCAATTTGATACCAATTAATATCATGTGGCGGTGAGAAATAAGCGTGACGAAAAATGCTTTTAAACACAACAAGGAAGGAAAACCTTTTCTACTTTTCTCATTTCATTTGAAGGAATGAATTAGATCCTAATTGAAGTTCCCTAGTTCAGATTAACATGAAGTACCTACTCGTAAATTCGCTTTGAACAGTTACATACAAGACGTACATGTCTATACTACATACATGGTCAAGGGATATTTCAATTAAACCTAAATAACTAAAATTCTATTAACTTTTTGTTAGGACACCTACACATTAAAATAAACCTTGTTTAATAGCCTATCTAATCTGATAATTAAACTTTTAGATAAAGTTAAATTTAAAGTCAGACAAAATTTCAATCTTAACTTTTTTTGAACATCAAAACCTAAACAAAACAACTATTTTTTTTATAAAAATTGTTGAAAACTTAAAATTAATATTCCTTGGATCCACCTAAGACTCTCCTGACACATCTGCAGCGATTCTGCATACTCAAAACAACGGTGTCAATATCCTGTTGTGGAATACTGTCCCAAGTCCTGCTAAGATGCAAGAAAAGCTGGTTTTCATGCACAATATCTTCAGGGAAATTCGTAAGAGCTCTTCTCTGAAGCATATCCCAGGCATGCTCAATAGGATTTAAGTCAGGGGATTGTGCAGGCCAGTCTAAAGCTTGGATATCATGCTGTTGTAACCAACTTGTAACGATACGCGCCGTATGTGAACGGGCATTGTCGTGCATTAGCTGGAAATTTTGTCCCATTTGCTAGCACCTCATCTTGGTATTTTAGAGCTAATATGACTATATTGCCTTGTATCCAAACGAGGTCCGTTCTACCGCCGAGACGAATACCTGCCCAAACCATAATCGTGCCACCTTGATATGCAAGAACTTGTTGTGGGTGCTGCAGTCGATTCCAACGTCCAGGTTCTCTCCAAACGCGTACTCTTCGCGAATCAGGATGAAATCCAAACCTGGATTCATCAGTGAAAAGCACAAGTGACCATTGAGAATGGTTCCAGTTTTCGTGTGCAATAGCCCATTGTAATCTTCTTCCTCGATTGCCTCTACTTAGCGCTGGTACCCGAAGTGGCCTACGAGCACGTAGGTTGACTTCATGCAGTCGTCTTCTCAAAGTTTGACCGCTTACCAGCAAACCATACTCTCTCTGTAGCCTTTGAACCAATTGCATCGCCGTTACATTTGGTTGACTTTGTGCAGTATTTACTATGAATCGGTCCTGTACATGTGTTGTAATGCGTTGAGGTCCTCGGTGCCGTTCCACCACTTCCCCCGTGACACGATAACGTGAGCAAAGCCTGGAAATAACGCTCTGACTGGTCCTCATGGCTTCAGAAACCGCAATTTGGGTAGCGCCAGCTTGAATCATGCCCACTGCTCTTAACATTTCGTTCCTGGTCAAGTGTCTACGTGGCATGATTAAATGACCACCGGAGATGCGTTTGACAAAGATTTATAGAAATTTATGGAGTTTTAATCAAGTTAGAAGTTCGTGAAGACTTCTTTGGAAGAAATTCAATGAATGCGAATTTCATCATAAAACAAAACCTTTTATATACAAATTTGAATTTAAAAAAGGAACTTAATAATGTTTTTATAATCTGTCATTAATAGTTTTTTGTAAGGCCAGTACTTTTTTAGTTATTTAAAAAAGTTTTATATATTCCTAGACCATGTTGTTGTGTATATAAGGAAGCAAAGTTAAAAAAAAAAAACTTTATAATGTGTTTAAAAACCAACAAGCAGCAGTCTCTAAAGCTGGTTACTGACCAACGTTACGGCGTTACAGCGAGCATTCGTCAAGTAGGTACGGGTGATTCGCTTGTTTCCCCATACTTGACGACTCAGCTTACTTTACATTGAAGCTTCGCTGGGTTTAAGTTCAATCCCGAGTCAGACCAAAAGTTCATGTGAAAAACTTCAGAAGAGAAAAAGAAAAATGTTAGTTCTGTGTTTGGTGTCATGACATGATGTATTTAAGTAGTACTCAAATATTAAGGAATTTTAAAGAGGTCATACTTCGACACCCATTGTTCAAGCATTAGTGCTCGTCGCAGATATTTTTATGAAACTAGCTCACCACCTGAGGCTTTGCCCGTTGGACTACGAGTATTTCTCGTGTTAAAATAAGATACTCGTTGTTGATGTACTCGTAGCTCAGAGGTTCCTAAACTATTTTTCGCATAGACCACTTTCAAAATTTAGCTGGTTCCGGTGGACCCCCTGCAACTACACTCTCACCAAAACTCGACAAAAAACAACGCCAACGTAGACCCCCGTCGAGTCTCCCGTGGACCCCTCGGGGTCCACCTGGACCACTTTGGGAACCGATGATGTAGCTGTATATTGGAGAAGGAACTTTTAAAATCGCCTTATTAGGTTTTGAGGTAATCCATTACAAAAAAATTGAATCTTTCCTCTTTAACATATGTAGATGTATATAGTCAGTTTCTTTCACAGGCGCCAGCGGCGGCGGCGGCGGCGGTGGCGTCGGCGGCAGCGGTGGTGGCAGCGGCATCCGACGGCTACACGCACTGCGCCCGCTCCGCCCCACCGGCAACATCAGGTGGGCATACCTAAGCGATATAAATTACTTACAACTTTTTTATCTTCAACGTCCATGCTTAGACAAATCAATTTCTGATTTGGGATATCAAGCAAAACTAACTCAGCGTATATCTGTTGTAGGATAATAGGTAGAGCTGGATTTTTGCGAAAATCCTAGGACGATCGCCAAACGCCGGATAATAGGAATCTAACATTTTATATCGAAATATATTATAGAAGTAATATATTTTTTGGACGTTTCTTTCTAAATGACAATGGTGTTTTTTTTGTATCATACTTTGTTTCACTTTTACGCCTAAAAGCTCTGCCCGAAATCCGGATGTCAGCGTTGAAATCCTAGGTCTGGCTAAGTGTGTTTTCGGAACATAGCCAGGGTCGGTGATCGCCAACCCGTATTTGGCAATCATGGTGATTAAGCCAATACCCATCAACTCGTAGACAGACAACATTATTACTCACTTACTGCAATTTTTTAGAGCTTCTTTTTAAGTAGCCGGAGTTTTAGTTTTGAAGTTGATTCTTTCAACACTAAATAGCTGTAAAGTAGCAGTAGGGGGCACTTCATGGAATACATTCTAAAACGGTGGCCATAAAGCTTCACGCAAGCTTTTACCTTACATACTACCGTTTTCATGACGTATCCTGTGTGAACGAGCCCTTAAGCAAACTAATCTACTAACCTGATCGTTTTGCTGTATGTATTATTCAAAGTAGGTACTTACATCCACCCCTAATATTTTCCTCATTACAATCGAACCTTGATAACGTATTTTGTTACCTTGTTTGTTATTGAATAATTTTTAAAACATTACTTTCGCCAGTGCTAATTATGGACTTTTGAGTTTGATGGATTGCTACTTCAAAACTGTCCAAATTATCCGAGATATTAAGAACTTATTTCATCCTCTGCTAACGACGAAAACTTTCAAAAAAAAAATACTGTCTAAAATATCGTTGTACGTAGATCTTACAACCGCAGATCGTTCGTGGAGGCAGACGGTGGGTACCCTGGCGCGAACCACCACGACCCGGGGCTGCTGTGGACTGGGCTGGGGCGGTAGGCCTATTGCCCGCCGCTTCTCGCGTCTGGCCGACCGACCGCGGGCGCGCGACGCGCTGCGGCTAGTCGACCCCTCGAGGCCTGTCGCCCAAACGTACTTTGTATCACCGGACCACACCAGTCTTCACTCTTACACAACCCTAGCCGAAACTCTGCCTACTGGCGACGACGCAGGCGCGTGCACGTAGCTCGTAAAGAAGAATTGGTAGCTCGACAAACGTTTTCCCATTGCCACATGTTTTAGGATTACGAGAATATGGTTAAGTATAAATGTTGTTTTCATTCCATTTTAAGATCTATGTTACGACGCTTATAAATTTACGGGTCTTTTAGGTTTACTTTAATATATTTTGGAAAATAAAGTTTTTTTATACAGTAGATATAGATAGTAAATTTAGTTTGGATTTATTGATATAGTTAATTTAGTTTGGTTTAGGTAAATTTATCTAATAGTTACCGATTATAGACTAGATATAATGTTTTAATGTTTGATGTTATTACTAATATTTTCATAAACATTTGATTATTCCATAATAGTAAGTTTCATGTACTGACTAAACATTTAAATGTTATTTATGTTGAAGATATTTGTACTATTTATATTTTGTAAATGATTTGTTTTTTAATATTAGTTAAGTATTTGAATTACGAATAAATGATTTGATTTGATTTTGGTTAATGTTCTTTTTGTATATCTCTGGTTGTTAAAGTCAAAACGAGTTTCATACTGGTTAGCTAATCATTTATCAATTCTGTGCTATTGATTGTGTTCGGCTACCTGCGCACCTACAACGTTAGAGCTTGTCTAAGCTGAACTGACGCCCCACCACCGCATTCACGCACGAAGATACATTTTAAATATGGACGCAATACACATGAACGAACATGCCACTGTAATTAAATAAATAATAAATAAATAAATATGCGCCAGGGGTATTTATCCCTACTTCGAGACCATGACAAGAGGTGTGTTCTCTTGTCATGGTCTCGAAGTAGGGATAAATACCCCTGTGTTACGAGGTACCAGACAAGGAAGCGTCTCCTAGCACACCCAGACCCAGGCCAATTGAGAAAAGATAATTTCCTGAATTGACCTGACCGGGGATCGAACCCGGGACACTACGGAATTAAAGGCGTGAAACCGTGCTACAGCGCACTACGCCATTCGTGTCGTAATTGGTCGTTAAGTAGCCGGTTGGACTCGTACCTATAGTTGTACATCAGCGGCTTGTAAGCGGGTAGTTACCGAAACCAGCGGCTACTCGTAGAAACGAATAACCAGCCGCTTGCTACCGGGTCGATGCCCGACTCGAGCATCGAAAAACAATTTACTCATTTTTTTACTTTTTTTTTATACAAATACAGCTTTATATACGTCCCACTACTGGACACAGGCCTCACCTTAACTATAAGTTGGTACGAGCCATACTCCAACACGCGGGCTCAGATTACCTAAGTCTGTTCGCAAAAGTACACTCGGCACATCGAAAATATAGTTGGGCGCTTCATTTCAAATTAGACAAGCTCTACATCTACGACTAACTAGCTAGATAGCTTGAATACAAATTTCAAACGGTGATCCCTTGTTTCACAGACTTCATTTCAATATTTCATAGAATATTCGGTTCAATTATTTTCATTTCGAATATTATTGTTTCAACGACTATTTACTTCATAGAAACATACTTCACAAAAATTTAATTAATTTAATAACAGACATTGGTTTAAAAAGCCTCTGTTGGTTAGGTTACAACTTAGAACTGTGACCACATCGCGGCAGCGGCCGGCGAGTGCCAGAAGCGAATATTCCGCAAATGAACATTATTGGTAAAAACATTTTTTGAAAATACTTCTTACAAAAGCCAAACATTATGAGCAATAATAATACTTGATTTGATAATCTATGATATGAATGTTCTAAGAAATGAATTTTATATAAAAATCTATGATTTAAATTTCTTTGAAGTAGGTACCTAACCATTCTGCGTATTGATTATTCGATGAAATGATAATATGAGTAACAATTTAAGTGAAACGAAATTCTATGAATCGATTTTCTATAAAACAGTGTACAACCATTTTAAACACTATCGGGTTTTTGCAATGAAACAAATTTAATGGTAAATGGATTTACGGCGATTTTATTGATTTATTTTTATAACTTCCAAATTAGACATTATTTTTAAAAATCGAAAAATTAATATCTCAAAAAATACTTCTTAAAAATATTGAATGTCTGTTCACGATTTTGCTAAAAGTGGCCACTTTGGGCAAAAACGCGATCTAAAACTAAAAAACAGAATGAAAAGTCGTGAACAGACATTCATTAATTAAAAGTACTTTTTTTGAGAGTTATAAAAATAAATCAATTGGTGGCGCTAGTTGGCAGTTAGAAACGCCTCACCACGATGACATGCAATTGTCGTCGAAACGTAGAGTTAAAATAAGTAAATCCATTTACCATTCAATTTGTTTCGTTGCAAAAACCCGATGGTGTTTAAAATGTGTAGTGAGAAATGCAACAAGAAAGTTTAAAAGGTTGTTTCGACTAGCCTGTTCGTGCGATGAGGACAGCTCCTGCCTACGCACTGAAAGTCGTAGGTTCTTTCCCCACCCAGAATAAACATTTATGTTCATCATCATCATCCGTGCGGTCTATCCCGGTTGTGAACCCACACTGGTGTGTGGGGTCCCAGGGTCCGCCTTTCTTATTTTCTTGGCCCACTTCGCGCGGTCTTGTGCATCCTCAGTGGTGAGTCTGTTGGCACGCATGTCACCCTTAACGACGTCAAGCCACCGCTTCTTGGGTCGACCTCTTCTACCGGTACCTGGCGGGGGCGGCATAGCCAGACATTTGTTGCCCACGTAGTTTGCCGATCTCCGTGAGACATGACCATACCAACGAAGGCGGCACTCCTGCAGCTTGTCTGCGATGTCACGAACACGAAGGCTGCCGCGGATGTGGGTGTTACGCACACGATCTTTGCGTGAGACTCCACACATCCACCGCAGCATCTTCATTTCCGTGACGCGCAGCTCCTGCTTGTGTCGCTCTAGTAACGGCCATGTTTCACTGCCATATAAAAGGACAGGCCTAATGATGGTTTTATAGACCTGCCCTTTCAGCTTGATCGGCATTTTGGGGTCACAAATGACACCAGCCACCTCACGCCATTTAGCCCAAGCCGCGGAAATTCGGGCTCTGACGTCGCGGTCGATGTCCCCGGACGCGCTTAAAACAGATCCCAGGTATTTAACACGGTCCGTGCGCTCGACCACGTCAACGCCTATGCGGACGGACTGGGTATCTGTGGTGTTGCAGGCCATGTACTCCGTCTTCGCCACATTAAGTTTCAGACCGCCGTTTTCAAGTGAATTTTTCCACTTATTCACCCGTTGTACCAGCCGTCCCCTGTCCGAATCTGCTAGCGCTATATCATCAGCATACATAAGCAACCAGGGTGGTTGCTCATGGTGGTCTAGGATGCTGTTTGACAGAACGTCTAATATTACGCTGAACAAAACGGGCTAAGCACGGAGCCTTGGTGTACTCCAACGGTAATAAGGAAAGGAAGCGTGTCACCAACCGCAGTCCTAACTATGGAACTGGAATCGTGGTACATGTCCCGGATAATATCAATAAAGACTTCGGGAACGGCCCTGGACCGCAGCGCCCAGCCGATCATCTCACGAGGGACACAGTCGAAGGCCTTCTGCATGTCTAAGAAAAGTAGATGCAGAGGTGTATTCTTCAGTCTGTATCCCTCCATGAGCGTTCTCAAGGCAAATATGGGGTCCATGGTCCCGCAACCTGGTCGAAACCCATACTGACACCCCGAGATTGTACACTCCTGTCGGATCCGAGAGTCTACAATGCGCTCGAGGAGCTTCATGGTGTGGGACATCACCTTTATGCCGCGGTAATTGCTGCACTCCTGCACCGAGCCCTTGCCTTTGAAGACTGGCGTGATAATGCTCAGTCTCCATTGGTCAGGTATCTTCCCGGTGAGGAGAATGCGGTTAAAAAGGTGGGTAAGTATGCCCACACCACGAGAACCTATCGATTTCCACGCTTCGATAGGGACTCCATCGGGTCCGACAGCTTTCCGGTTCTTCATGCGGCGAAGAGCCGACTGGACTTCATCAGGCGTTACCGGGGGCACTAGTCCCTGATTTGGAGGGAGTTCAGGTGGCTGCACCTCTTTGTGCTGCTTATTGAGCAGCTCGTGGAAGTAAGAGCGCCATCTCTCCTTCACCGCGCGGTCCTCGCATAGCAGGTTTCCAAGAGTGTCATTTACACAGCGGCACATGGAAATATCCTGGGCCGCTTTGACTCTCGAACGTGCCAACTTGTAAACGAGCTTCTGCCCCTCAGACGACTCCAACTTATCGTACAAAGGACGTAAGTGGTCACGTCTGGCCCTGGCTACAGCTCGTTTAGAGGCACGTTTGGCATCCCTGTACGCGGCGCGATCTTCAGGAGATTTGGACGCTTGCCACGCTTTGAAGAGGGCTTTCTTTACCCTAATCTCCTTCTGGACTGCTTCGTTCCACCACCAGGTCTCCTTGTCAAGCCCACGTCCACCCCGAGACACACCCAGCGCCACCCTCGCCGCCCCGGTGATAGCTGCCTGACACCTATCCCAGAGCTGTTGCCCGGACTCACTATCCGCTGCGATGCACAGGTCACCGACAGCGGCAGCAAAGTCGTGGGATCTGGCTCCTTCAAGCAGCCACCACCTGGTTCGGGGCGGGCAGCGCTCCCGGCATTTGCCTCGAGGTTTCACTCGCAGGTCCATCACAAGTAGACGGTGTTGGGCAGTAAGACTCTCTCCGGGTATGACCTTACAGTTAGCTACCTTGCCGATCTGGGCTCTCCTGGTGAGAAAGTAGTCGATCTGGGTTGCGCTCCTACCGCTCTTGTAGGTGATCAGATGCTCGGGACTCTTTCTGAAGAACGTGTTCACGACGGCCAAGTCGGCAGCCATACACGTCCGGAGAATCTCTTCGCCTTCAGCGTTACGACTGCCAAAACCAAAACCACCGTGAACACGCCCGTATTCCTCACACTGTTCACCCACATGACCGTTCAGATCGCCACCCAGAACGACGCCTTGGGACAATGGAATAGTGCATAGGAGCTGGTCGATTTGCTCCCAAAACAGTGCCTTATCCGAATCGCTACAACCGACCTGCGGTGCGTAGGCACTTATCAAATTGGTTGTGACCCCTTCGATAAGCACCCTCACGACCACAAGGCGGTCGCTAACGCGATTTACTTCCAAGACACTATTCTGGAATTCCTCGGACAGCGCCACCCCCACTCCATTGGCCCCACCAGGAGAACCCGCGTAGATCAGCTTGTAGCCGTGTCCGATGTTCCGGGACCTGTTGCCTCTCCAGCGAGTCTCCTGCAGGAACGCCACGGCCACCCTCCGCCTGGCGAGCACATCGGCCAGCTCGCGAGCGCGTCCCGTCAGCGTGCCAACGTTCCACGATGCGAAGCGGACCTTCCTCTGGACTAATGTCTTTAACCGGGCCCGCCCATGGCCCGGTAGCCCTAACCCACTTAACACAGGAGTAGGGCGATCCCCCTGCGCGTCGTTTTCCGGCGACGCCCTATCCATGTCGGGTACTCTGTGCTGACTTTCCATGTTGGTTTGGCTTGAGTTGGCTTTACGGGAGCGACTGCCATCTGACCTCCCAACCCATGAAGGGGAGCCGTCGCCAGAGCCTCCTTCGTTAATCAGCAGGGCGCACCAGCTTGCAGGCGGGGTTGGCTTGGGGCCCGAAGATGTTGGAGGACCCCCTTACACCCCACGCCCACGTCAGACTTTTTGTGGGACCGATAATCGGGCCGATTTTGTATTTCACTTTATTTCTGACCTACTTTTTGTCGGACGTGTGCGTTGCTCCATTGCTATCAGTACGTTCTATTTTTCTCCTACAAAAAATCGGTCACCGATTATCGGACGTGGGCGAGCAGCCTTATGGTATCTGGGTGTTATTATCAATAAGATAATCGTTTATAATTATCTGCGTTCTGCCGTCAATAGTGGACCACTTAATAAATGCAATAGCATTTTACCAATACCATTGACGGCAAAAAAAAGGTCAGGTTCCAACGTTTTGGCCAAAGGTTAGTTAAGATCTAGTAACATCTTAGATAGAATATCTAAACTATTTCCATGCTACTATTCATTCCTTTAATATTGTCATGCGGACCTGACACTTGAATTTGGTATGTTTTAGAAATATTTGAGTATATTTATCATTGCAGCCTCCGGAAATACCCAAAGTAAAAACTAGTCTTACTTTGGGCCAGATGTTCATGGTGTAGATTATCACAGATTTTATTAAATTACGTTACTTAATTGATGTTGATATAAATTTGGCTAATATCATAAAAATATGTGCATATATATTTACCTATTTACTTATTGAAATCAATGTAACTGCAACTGATCAATGTATTTGTAAAACGCAGATATAAATTCTGTAATGTTATTGATGTTGTATAAATATGTTATAGCCTTTAAGTATCCTAATTAATGTCGCAAATATTTGTGGAATCAATGATATTACATTGCTGATGCTTTTCAATTGATCACCTTCACACCCCACCTATCAGGCCCCTGACTCCGGAACCAAATTTCGCCGCATCTGCATTACATTACTGTCAACAAATTTGACGACACGATTGGCGTAGTGCGCTGGACTGCACGGTTTCTCGCCTTTAATTCCGTAGTGTCCCGGGTTCGATCCCCGGTCAGGTCAATTCAGGAAATGATCTTTTCTAAATTGGCCTGGGTCTGGGTGTGCTGGGAGACGCCCCTGGCTTAATTCCTTGTCTGGTACCTCGTTACACAGGGATATTTATCCCTACTTCGAGACCATGACACGAGGTGTGTTGGCTGGCGCATATTTATTTATTTTATTTTATAACTAATTTTTTTTTTAATAACAGTACATATTCTTATGAATGTGACTGGCATATTATTGCGAGGGCTATCTTTCGATATAGATGTCAGTAGTCAGTACTTACATTACGTCATCGCGTCATCGTCTGTTCAACCGCAAGATACAGCCTCGCTGTAGGTAAACCTATAAAACTGCTATGTTAAATAAAAGTGCGCCATGGACACGCTTTGACATAGGAGCCACAGTTTTAGTTACAGTACCTTTACCACGAGTTTATTTCACGTAAAGTAAGATAGTTAACTACAGTATGGCGTCGCCTTCACGAGCGAGTGAATCGGAACGACTCCGTGTTTCTATTGTCGAGTAATCTTCACGAGATGATGGTTTACGACGAAACCGCAACGCAACGACTCGAAGAGTCAGACACCACTTGTCATGGTGTCGAAGTAAGGATAAATATCCTTGTGTTACGACAGGACAAGGAGACAAGGATTCAAGCCAGGGGCGTTTGCACACCCAGACCCGAGCCAATTTAGAAAATACCGTTTCCGTAATTGATCCGACCGGGAATCGCACCCGGGACACTACAGAAGTCGAGGCGAGTACCTGTGCTACAGCGCACTACGCCAAGCGTGTCGTCACGATATATTAGGCTGGCTTGCAACATGAAAATGCTCCAGAGGAGTGAGACGTTTAGGAAGAGCAACGCCATTAGCAAAGCGAAAAGTTGCGAGTTCGAATCTCGCCTGACATTTTGACCAAGTTGATTTTTGCTACAAAGGAATGTAACATTTTGAATGCAACGTAACAAAATGTGATACATAAAATAATAGTAATTGGTGACTAGTTTGATCTAAACTGAGAGCAAAATAAATGTGAAGATATCTATTTGGAGAAGTCGCTCGGGTAAAAACATTGAAGTATAATGTTTTACAATACAGAATACTTCAATAGGTAAAAATTGGTTGCGAGTTTGAATCTCACCTGACCCTGATCCAGTTAGTATTTTCTAGTAGTAGTAGAACTTAGTATTGTGGCAAAACGACAAAACACAATATAAAAATAACATGTTGAGTTGTGGTCGGTAGGTATAACGCATATAAAATATATAAAAGAAAGTCGTGTTAGTTATGATTTTTGTGTTTTTGGATTTGCCTACATCGGGAATAAAATATATAATAAAATTAAAAACATTGGGAAATTGACGAAAAAAAAAAGGAAAATCATTTTTCCATTACTAAATGTTCACAGCTGTCAAGCATTTGCCAACAATTTTTGACAGAACGAAGTTTGTCGGGGCCGCTAGTTATGTATAAATAAACGAACCGAATCATCTTATATTTTTAGGAACAGCAACAAGATCCTTTTATCAAAATCCCTAAACGTACAGCTACATTAGATAGTCTACATACGAATGTTCCAAAAAATCTAATTTCAAAATGAAGACAAACGAGGAAATGTAATTTGTAGGAAGATGTGAGGCAAGTTAATTTATCTTAATTACCTACTTCTTTTTACTTACACCTCTCCACAAACCAGCTTCACTGCTACTTAGTTGGTCGGGATTTAAAAATGGCTGTGATTGTTTGTGTTATTGTAACTGGGGCCATATTACAATCGCTTATAACTTGTCAAGTTCATTCTCTAACCTGAGCGTAGCGAGCAATTTCGTAATAAGATCTTCAATTTCCAGCCAGTGAGAAGCTGCTGAATATTCGAATTTGACGAAATTCCTCGCTGCCCTCAGTTTTGGGAATTAACTTGAATGGATATAAGCGATTGTAATAAGGCTACTGAACCCTAAACAGGATAGGATGAGGAAATTACATTACACCTGAGTGCCTAGTGCGAGCTGTGCGAGTTGCAGTGAGAGATGCGAATGACTTCAAAATCCGTTTTGCGAGCACGTAAATGTCAATTAGTATGGCATCCAGTAAGCGCCATCTAGCGGCCTGAATGTTGCCCGAATGACTCGATTCCATACAAATTGACGTTTACGTGCTCGCGAAACGCGATGGTGAAGTCATTCGCATCTCTCACTGCAACTCGCACTCAGGGAAAGGGGATCTCAAAAACTCTCGTAGGTATGCAATGTACCTGAAGAGCCATTTTGAAAAACTCCCTTCGGATCTAGCACATTTCATTTCATTAACTGTGAGATTTAACTTTTGAATGCTAAAACGTTTGCGTGTAAAAATGGTGTGTTTGGACACCTGTGTAATTTCTTTAAGTTCAAGTTCCTTAGGGCAGAAAAGCACCCCTTACGCTACTGCCCCTAGATTTAACATGTGGGGTTATCAATACATTTTTTGGATGTCCACGTAGAGGACATTGTATTTGTATTTTTTAACCGGACTCCCTACACTGAGAGCATGATTAGAACTGAATCCCGTAAACTCAGAATCCTGAACAGAGTGAGATGATTTTTCACGCCTGAGCAGCTCTATCTTTTGAATACGAATAGGACACAAGTGCGCTCGTGTGTGGAATACTGCCCTCATCTCTGAGACGGATCCACCAAGTACCTACTCAGAGCTCTCGCCAGGTTGCAGCGGTGTGCTATCCGTATTATCGAAAACCCAGAGGCATCTAAGACCCATGAGATGAGCCTCTCCAATGAAATATCCCCGGACATTATAATAAATAAATATCCCCGGACATTATTCCACACAGCGCCATCTAGCCCCAAAGTAAGCTAATTAAAGCTTGTGTTATGGGATACTAGACAACGGATAAACATACTTAAATACTTTTTTTTTTTGTAAATACATACTTATTATACATAGGAGACACCCAGACCAGTACAAACAGACATGTTCATGCACACAAATGTTTGTACTGTGCGGGGATCGAACCCGCGACCTCTGGTGTAGTAGCCAACTTCTTAACCATTACACCAAGTCGGTCGTCCACCAATTTCATAAAGACATTGCCAGGCTAAGTGTTCTTTATCGCTTTTACAATGGGGAATGCTCTGACGAATTATTTCAGCTTATTCCACCCTCACCTTTCCAATCCCGTACCTACCACGCGTGCTGGACTACGGCGTCATCCACGCACAATTCAGCATTTGTTAGCCCGAACTAAAAGGTTCGGTGACTATATAGTTACTTTGTCGTACGTCCCGTCGTCTTATAGTCCCGGGTTCTTCAAGCGGGGCGTGAAAAGGCATTTCTGCAGACCTTCAAGATGAGGATGGCCAGCTCAGTGAATCCTATGCATTACTGTGCTTGTCAGCCTTATATCTGGACCTGACGACCGCTTTTCAACAGGTGGAGTGAGGTCATCTTGACGGGCTATATTTAATTAAGGGCCCTATCCCAATTTGCCCAGGGTCTCATCATATTAATGGGCCCAGGGCCCCAAATAGGTTAAAGACGGCCCTATTGACTGGGGTGTAGAGTTAGAAGCTTGACTCTTATGAAGAGTCCAGCAGAGAGCAGTCTTTAATCTTGGCAAAATTTTACATGAAAATGTTTTTGGTAGTATTTTGTAAGTCATTTGGTCTTTTTTTTTCTTTTAGTACTTACATAAAAATTACTTCGACATCAAAGCTTGTTTGCTTCTTAATACAAATGCGTCGGAATCCCATCAAATCCACGATTTCGCCGAATCATTAATCAATCCTCGAGGAGATTGCGCTTGCAGTTGATAACTAATCTACCTAACTAACCCGATGACATATCGAAGTAATCATCTCGTATTGCTTATTAACACCTCGTGTATGTCGATGTAACTAGGACTACTACTCCCGTTTGCCGAACACGTAGCAACGTAAATTTTCTAATATTAAAAAATAAAGTTACCGTTTGAAATGGTTGATGTTGATTTTTTGGTTTTCTGGCTTTTCGTAAATTTGTACCGGATTAGGCCCCCAGGTGCGGTAAATTGTATTGTTGTTTCATCTGCAACACTCTTTTTGCTGAATTCAAACGATTTGCTTATGCCCGGTACTTTTGGGTATGCAGACAACAGCACAGTTGTAGCTAAATATGTATTCAGTGCAAGGGCCACTAAGGAGGAGACCCGGGCATGTCGAGAGGATCTTTTAAAGCGCATTAATCTGGCCCCAGAGGCTGTGTCCGACTGGGGCGATTCAAATCTTTTCAGGTTTAATGCATCCAAAACGCAGCCGAGTTTGTTCTCGGCGAAGCGGAGCCCTTTTGATCTGGCTTCAACTTTTCAGGATGTCTCTCTTCCTGTTGCTGACCACATCCAGCTGCTTGGTATTGACCTGTCGGCAAGCCTCAACTTCGGCGACTACATTGAGTCCTCTGCAAAAACTGCTGCCAAATATTTTGGCAGCCTATCCAAGGTTAGGCGGTATTTCACATCGGCGCAGCTGCTCCAGTTATATAAAGCGCAAATCCGGCCATGTATGGAGTACTGCTGCCACCTCTGGGGTGGATCCGCTAAATACCAGCTTGCTGCTCTGAACTCGATGGAGTCACGCGCTGTGAGGCTCATTAATGATCCAGCTCTCTCTGCCGGACTGCGGGATTTAGAACACCGCCGCAGCGTTGCTAGCCTGACGGTGTTTTACAGGATTTATTTCGGGGAGTGTGCGAGCTCTTCAAGACAAGAGTGAATAGGCATTTACTAGGCAGACATGTACCATCATAGATCGCATCGTCACTTACCATCAGGTGCGATTGCGATCAAATGACTGTCTAGTTATATATAAAAAAAAATAAAAAAAATGTCTACTATGTCGATAGACGACGTTTTATGGTAAGTATTCTTTAAAGTTAAAAGAAAAAAAAACTCATGACAGGCCAGGCTCAATAATTTCGAATGCTAAAAAGGATCAACGCCTCGCCTGATACATCAAAGTTTATCAAGTATACTCCGGCATGGACATCCAAGTCTTTTTTCTAGTATTTCCATTATTGGTTAATCATAACATTGTGAATGCTAAATAACGAAAAACAATGATTATTTAACATTAATGGCACTAAAAGGTATGTACATATGGACCAATTAATTGAAGTCCTGCTACTAAATGATTAAAAAGATTAACATGCGCACCTCGTTGTCATACGAGTTCATAGCACATTGCCGGCATATGCTGAGCCCTTATAACTCTGCATAATAAAAGCCATAAGGGCCTGAGCTTTAATGACATATTGGCATATGCCCTTATAGCTCAAAGTTACGCTCCAGCTAAGGTTGACTGTACCTACAATCACAGTTTGGTTATTATCAACTTGTCATTGAACAATGTCGTTATTTTTAACACGGGTATAATACATTGTAAAGCCACTAACCACACTTCCTGCCCATTCAACACTGCATAGGATATTCTGCAAGGTAATGATCCGTAAATCACCAAAAAATGCTAAAAGGCATTTGTGATCATTTCATACTGATGATATTTGTTTGAAGCAGCAAGAAAAACCCTTTGTGTAAATGCAAACAGAGTTGATTGTGAAACAAGACAAGGGATAATGCCATCATCATCAGCAACCTTTAACTGTCAGTCAAAGGTTGCTGATGATGATGACATTATTTCTTGCGGAACAAGCTGATAGTAATGTAATTCGAGGCCCAACAAGAGCCTACCTTTTTTTTTTTTTTTCGCCAGACAACACACCTCTTGTAATGGTCTCGAATTAGGGATTAATATCCCTGTGTTACGAGGTACCACGCAAGGAAATAAGCTAGGGGCGTCTCCCAGCACACCCAGACCCGAGTCAATTCAGAAAAGATCGTTTCCTAAATTGACCCGACCGGGAATCGAACCCGGGACACTACGAAAATCGAGGCGAGAAACCGTGCTACAGCGCACTACGCCAACCGTGTCGTCAAATGCATGTCGTTTTAGCAATCCTATTGTTAAAAATATAACAAAACTAACTTGGCTTCGCGTCATTGGTCAGCCTAAGGCCTCTTGAGAGTATTTCCCCCCTAACGCAATATTTTTGCATTATCAATTATCACCTAGTATAAATAAATAAACCAATATTTGGGACAAATCACACCAAGATCATCTGACCCCAAACTAAGCAGAGCTTGTACTATGGGTGTCAGAGACTGATAAACATACTTAAATATTTTTAAATACATACTTAAATAGATAATGACACCCAGACACACAACAAACACTAATGTTCGTCACATGATTGTTTGGCATGGGTCGGGATCGAACCCACGACCTTCGGTGCTAAGTAAGGATCGCTGCCATTGTACCAACAGGCCAGTCAAGGAATAACTAATAACTATCCAAGGAATACAAAGCTCAGCCTCCAACAGTGGATCAGCAAAGATTTGCTGATGATGATGATGATGCATTGACGGGACAAAACATGTTTTAACATTTTGGTATGTGTATTTATATATATAAATATATATATTATTGTTTGTTGTATTATTATTTATTTATTGATATAGGTATTAGGTATTTTTACTAAGTTAAAGGTTATTTATTGTCTTTTTTTAATATCTTTGTTTCTTTTCTTTTCTTCTCAAACCCAGATACTAGCACCGCCAACAACATTTCAGTCCCACCCAATGGTTGACTGGTAGAGAATGCTTTTAGCATTAAGTCCGCCTTTTGTACTATTTTGTGCATTAAAGATTAAATAAATAAAACAAAAATTTTACTTAAATTATTTCTTGATAAGAACTTGACATGACATGACCTGACAATGTCAAATCCCAACACAATTTTTTACGCGGACGAAAGCGTAATTTTAAAGTGGCAACTCGTGGTAGACGCACTGTTCCTACTGGAGTAGATTTTTAATACAATTTTACTAATACCAATTTGAAAAACACAAGCACTTTTCCTCTTAGAATACAATCTCAGTAAATTACCTAGTTAGTTACTTTAAAGAGTAGTTACCGCCTTTTGAGTTGTAATTGGGTTTTAATCTTGTTTCAAATACGATTTAGCTTCAACGGCAGGATCGTAAAACGGTAAACTAACCAAGACGCTAACAATTATGAAAATGAAATTTTCTATGTTTTGTTCTGCATCAAATAATTTAAACCCGGATCATAATAAACATCCTTACAGTGCGATCCTTAACTCTCCCTAATGTACTGAGCCATATTAATGAGAGAGCCACCTTCATCGCCTACAATCATGTAGAGATGCCTTTCAACGCAGTACTTTTTTATTTATTTATTTATTCGGGGCAACTTACAAAACATACACCATGTAAAATAATAGTACACTTGTATACAATATTAACGCTATAGTGTTGTTTCTATTACAAGTTGCCACGGAATGCATAATTATACGAGTATTATGAAGACAAGAAACTATTACACTTATAAATGAATTGTTACATCTATAACGATAATAATAAGAAGCTATTACACATCTAAGTAATCTAAAAGCTATGTATTAAGGGATGTTTTAGGTTTGCGAGAGAAAATGTGTGTGTATTCTTCAACGTATTGTAACCATTTTGTGTATTTACTTGCGCTTCTTGACGATTTTCCTCCTGTTTTTGGATTTTTGTTTGGATGGAACCCTTTTTAACCTTTTTCTCAATTCGACTGTATGTTTTCTTTTAAGTTTGTTACCTCAACTTTCGACTGGGTGAACCGATTTTGATTATTCTTTTTTTAATTTGAAAGCTGGTGCTTCCCGTGTGGTCCCATTTTAATTTGGCCTAGTTATGAGTGGCATCCATGGGAAACCATATAAATCTTAAATCTAGATAGACAATATGCGCGACAAATGGAAGAATAACTCAATATCACGCCAACCGATTTCGATGCTTCTTTTTTTATCGGACTTTTTTACTTCAAGGGTTTTGATGATTTTGGTTTGATGAGAGTTTGGTTTGGTTCTGATTAGGGGATCCATGACAAAGTAACGGAACTCTTTAATTCTTAGGAGCAATTGGACGATACTTTTTCGATGTATAAAATAAATAAGAAGTATTCACTGAAAATTAAGAAATAAACAAAAATTTTAACAAAAAAAAAACAACTTCAAGAAAAACTATTCCGAAACAAAACACTAAAAAGTGAAGAAATAATTGCGTTTTCTTCTTAAACTAATACGATGATGGTGTGTTTTTTTTATTGAACAAATTTACAACTCACACGCGTCACTTACCAAGACTCTATTGATCATCGCAAAGTGTGCTCTTGTAACGTTGTAACCAAGTTCAATTGAACCAATTTCCTCCAATAGCCGATAGACAGAGGCACATCCTCATTGCGCCAATCGTCTGTAATGGCCGTCCAATGCCTCGTAATTTGGTGGTATTTTGGTGGTATTAACCGTCTAGTGGGCGGCGATGGTGAAACAAATTAACAACCTAGTTATAACAAGGGGAGTCGAAAAAAACTTTTTATTAAACACTAGTTTACTATCCAAACTAACTTAGGAAAAAAAACAACTATTAAACCTACTATTACTAACCTTTAGTTTCCTTTCGGGACACTGGTAAAATAATTGGGACGCTGAGACTGAAAAAGTCGGACCGGCAATGATTGAAATGCAACCGTTAGAAGCGCATGGCTGTTATTAGTTTTATATTATGTATATTCACGATGTGTACTAATATTGTACTATTTTATTTACGTTTATTATTATTATTTCTTTATACTTTTTTTGACATGTGCTTTGTACAAGCTTAAATGAATAAATGATTTTTTTACTTTACTTACTCTTACTTATAAAATTATAATTCGTCTATGTAGGCAATTTGTACATCGCTTTAAGCTTAAGCCTTCATACGCTACATGATACGAGACAAATGGCAGACAATGGCTTATTTGCAGTCGGCGCCTTCGAGCTGCTTAGCCGATTGAATGTCGGTTTATTTCATACTATCATTCAAAAGAACCATAGTGTCTACATGATAACGTGATTAAGTCGTAATTTCACGTGAAATATCGACTTTGTACCCTCAGCGCACTTTGAAGTACCGACACGGCAATTTACATATGTATACTTACCTAAGCATAATTAAAATCGATTCAAGTATAAAAAGATTCATTATTGAACATTTTTGTCGTTAATTCATCAAATTTTAATACATAATACGCCCGTGACACTGTATGATTACTCAGCTGATCCTGAACCATTGACTCTGCAATGCTTTCATTACCGCGCAGTCACCACAGACTGCCTGCCATACCTTCAAAGTTAATATTAAATTTATGCTCGTTTATAGTCGTTACGGCTCTGGGACAAAGGTCCTTCAGGGTAAGGTGACTATTATTTCCTACCTATTCAGGACTTCAAAATTAAAGACGACTTGAATGAAGCAATTACATTATCATCTGGACATACTTAAATACTTACGCTAACTCGAACTCACACACAATGCAATTCTTCAAGTTTACACAACATATGATTTTAACGTTTATTGTCAAAATCGCCCCGTAGCTGTTCACCGTTGTTAACACGTTTTACAGACTACGCAATTTGAGAACAATAAGGAGTTTCTTCTTGCCGACTAAACTGAAGTTCCCTAAAAAGACTGAGTGTTGCTCAGTATTACCACAGGTATTACCATCAGGAGCGGTCCGTATGCTTGTACCCCAAAAAACAAAAAAAACATTTGAGTGTGTATTCTTTGGACCATAATAATCCCGTATCTTCGAAATTCACAGGCACAGTGACCCAAATATCCTAAGATGTAATAAACTAGTGTAGCCATAAAGGAAGTCATGTTTTCTTAGGACAAGCTGCCCATCAACAGATTGCGAGCTCATACCGGTGCCCGCTGTTACACACGAACTATATGATGTAGCTGTTGTTGTTCTAAGTGAATAAGTAAATATAATAAGAGGTATGCCATTTGGGACTTTCGTGGGATGGATTGACGCATGAAAAAGTAGTTGTCCGTACAAAGTAACGTGCCGTTTGATAGCGAATTTCACGTGCGTTACCTGTTTTTAAGATTCTAATTATCCTTGTCCGAATAGTAAACGCTTTTTTCATTACTCATACACGGAAAGTACGCTTGAAGTTGCCTGAGCATAGGGTTGAAAGTTTCACTAGGGCTGTAAAGTTTTTCAGCCCTAAGGCTGAAAGTAAATAACTGTCACATGTAACCTTCTATTTTGACATTCCTTTTGCGGCAAGTCGATGTATTCTATTCAGCCAGAGCTGTATTTGAAATTTCTTTATCTTGATTTCAAATGAATATTTAAATAATCGAAGCAGGAATATACTCATTAATGTATGTGTGATGTATGTCAACCTACTCTATGGTTGTCTGTCATATGCGGGCAGTTGTTTTCTGCCATCTTGTAATTTGTCTTGGAATATACTTGAATACGACAAGACGCGTTTTACTTAAAGAATCGTCGCCACTAAAGAATCTAAGCTTGGCGAGAAATTATAAAAATATGACAGACAACCATAGAGTAGGTTGACATACATCACACATACATTAATGAGTATATTCCTGCTTCGATTATTTAAATATTCATTTGAAATCAAGATAAAGAAATTTCAAATACAGCTCTGGCTGAATAGAATACATCGACTTGCCGCAAAAGGAATGTCAAAATAGAAGGTTACATTTGACAGTTATTTACTTTCAGCCCTAAAATTTGTATTTAATTGAATAAATTTAAGCTAAGCATTTACGACAGAAATGAAAAAAAAAATTTTTTCTTTAAATAAAATAAGGCGGGGGAATTCCATCATCATTGTCTAAAAGTATGCTGTTTTACAAAAATTTAAAAAAAATGGTTGAATTCCACAGACAAAAAAAAAGGCGGGATTGCAACTATTCGAAACTTCATTCAGTTGTTTCGTAAATCGAGTGAGAAGTTTATTTTCTGCAAAATGAGTTCATCAGACTTAGATATGGATTTGACTCCTGATTTCATTAGAGAAGAAGCTCAAACAGTTGTGGAAAAATAGAAATATCATCAACTTTGTTGTAGGTAATGTTTCAATAAAATTTTGTTGATTGAACTTATGTATCTGATTTTTATTTACTTTCCTTATATTCGTAATGAAAAGCAGAGTGTTTACCTCGGAAGAAAGACCTTTTCAATGCCCTCGAACTATTAGCGCTCTCGCTTCGCTCGCGCGCCAAACCATCTCTTGCATTGAAAAGGTAACTTTCTTTCTTGTGTAACAATCTACTATTAAACATACATAATAAGAAATGGTTTAGAACATGACTATTTAAACTGACTTAATTACTTTAAATTATTTTAATATTGGTTCGATTGGACTCTAAAAAAAACAACTGCTATTCTTATTTTGGTTTTAAGTGGTTAATTAGAAAGCAAGCTCTTATTGTTAAGGGACGAAATGTACAAAGTCTATAGTAATCGTGAGCGGTCCATTGACCGCAACACAACAGTGCAACGCTAACGATGTGGTTGACTTTACAACAGATTTGTTTCCAACTGTTATTTTCTCAGCTAGTCCAGTAAACTATCTCTTATCCTCTCGCATCCATTCACGACAGACCACCAGTTGATATTGCCACTCTACTTTCATACTTGAGGCTCTACAATAGAGTCAATATTAATCTTATTTAGTCTCTACAAACTGGCCCGCCAAAAGTAGGGATGCCAGTTGTGTTTAGACATTCAGGTCAGTAAATAAATATGGGACTGGGAATAAAGACTAGGACAGTTCACACTAAGATTAACTGGTTAGCAACTAAGCAGATTATCAACAAAATTTTAGTGTAAGTTATAGTCTTTTGTTATCACTTACCAAAAAAGCTGAAGGCTGACTTACGCTCCGCTGTCGACGTCCTGTGCTGACACCCCTCACCGAAAAAATCTGGACCTCAGAGGAACTCCCAGACGACTGCTTTTAATAACCGTGCCTAAAAAAGGGGACCTTAGCCAATGCAAGTAACTGGAGAGATATCTTTTTGCTCTCGATACCATCGATTGTTTTCTGTAAGATTATCTTGGTTAGGTTGTCGGGGGCCGTTGAACCTCTTCTTCGCATGGAGCAGGCTGGCTTCCACCCGAACCGCTCGTGCACCGACCAAATAAATACTTTGCGTATCATCCTGACACAGGCATCAGAGTGGCAAAGGGAGGTTTACCTAACCTTTGTCGATTTCTGAATGATCTGAAGTGGACAAGCTAAAGCAAGAAACTAGGGGTACCGAAGACGACATCACTTCGCGCAATGCCAAGGGCCGAGCCGCCTTCGCACAACTTCAACCTGTGTGGCAGTCACGGAAACTGACCCGAAGGATCAAGATATTCGGGTCCAACGTCAAATCCGAACTACTGTATGGGAGCGAAACGTGGAAGGTCACCAAAGCCATCTTGTAACGACTTCAAGTCTTCAGCAACCGCTGCCTTCGCCGAATTCTCGGTGTGTACTGGCCCGAGAAAATCTCCAACGAACAGCTGGTGGAACGTTGCTGCGAAACCCCGACCGACCAGCGGATCAAACACCGCAAGTGGAACTGGATTGGCCACATCCTCCGAAGGGATCCCGACCACATCCCCAAGCAGGCTCTGGCTTGGAATCCCCAAGGAAAACGGAAACGTGGCCGCCCCAAACAAACCTGGCGGCGTACAGAAGCGGAAGAGGCGAAGAGGATCGGCAAGACTTGGAGTGAAGTCAAACGCGAAGCTCAAGACCGAACGAGATGGCGAAATACTGTGGACGCCCTCTGCCCCATCTCGGGGACATAGGACTTAAGTCAAGTAAGTCAATATCTGATACAATTGTAACATAGATACAATAATGAATATCGAAAAACATTTCGAAAACAGAAAAAAAGGTCCTTATAAAATAAATGTACTTTAAATATTTGTTTACGGTTCTAATTGTTGAACACAGTAAAATGACGTACAAACACCTCGACCTCTGCTGAATACTCACTCTCTCATAGTCTAGTCATTATTCTAGGTCACAAGAATTACATAACATTAGTTGTTTATAACCTGCACTCTGAAAATAGAAGGAGTAGGTCAAAGTATTTTTTTAAATAAATTATTTATAACAGTAATTTTGTCCTGAAAATAACCAGGATAATAGCAAAATTAATAAATGTTAGATTATATACCTATTTTTCACTGTTTTGAGCTTTCTAGAGCCCTCTCGAAATTCTGGTTCTTCCTATTTTCTTACCAAATATATATATTTAGAAACTTGGTAACCCTATTTAAGAAACTACGAAGCGCGTTGCAATGTCCGCGATGGCCGCCGCCGCAGGATGGACACTAAACGCCGGCTTCCTTTTTGTTATGAGTCTAAGAAATAAGATTCAAATATAAAATCATAAACTACCGATTCTGGTCATTCGAAGAACTTTTATGTCTTGTATTTAAGCCAGCTGGATGCCTTAAGAATACTTAGTACTTACTTAATAGTCTCCCAAAAGCACCCCTTAGCAAAGTATAGGTAGTATTCCTATCAAGGAAATATATCGGACGGAGCTCTACTGTGAAAAATAAAGACTTCTGTTTATTATACTCTTTCCGAGATCCGATGGTTTGCAGGTTGAGCAAAGTGTGATTTGATTGGTTTTTTGTTTGACGGCACGATTGGCTGTTGTAGCACGGTTTCACGCCTTGATTTCCGTAGTATCCCGGGTTTGATTCCCGGTCAGGTTAATTCAAACGATCTTTTCTAAATTGACTCGGGTCTGGTTGTGCTGGGAGACGCCCCTGGCTTAATTCCTGGTCTGGTACGAGTAGCTCGTAATACAGGGATATTTATCCCTACTTCGAGACCATGACAAGAGGTGTGGTGTGTTGTCTGGCGCATATTTATTTATTTATTTAATCATCCGCAATTAGCAAGCGTGGTGATTAAACCAAAACTCATCTATTATAGCAATGGAAGCCATTGAATAGACTTACTAGCAATGGCTTGTTTTATAATCGGAACGTCATCTTACAGTCCAATTTGTACATTAAGAAGAAAGTGCCCTCTAAACCATCTTGACTTGGGCCACAGCAGAGGTCGATCGCGTGTCACACCACGTGGGTCACTGCTCACCCGAATCACACTTCTGAGAAATTCTGTTATAATCTCTCACACGCCTACTTAAACTTAATTCCCTCTTAGATTATGATGTGCTATAATGTTACCCGTGAACTCGTGACCCCATCACTTAATGCTAAATTGCAGATAAAATCGGCTTTAATTTTTTTAAATAGTTTAATTGAAGGAAATGGTTTAACAACTGTGACAAATGTAGTGGCAACTCAAACTAAAAGTGGGGATGATAACTTCAAAATATTCCTAAAATGTACCAAAACGTACATATTCAGAAATATTTTAGAAATCAGTTTATTATTTAATGGGTAAGAAAGATTACAATCAGGAAATGAACTTATTATTATTTACCTCAGGAATCAGTCTTGTTTATGCATTTAATCTCGTGTCTTGTCAAACTTGTAAAATTATTTCATTTATTTCTTCTTTATTTTGAAAATGAAAAATTTCATGACAATTTTCATATTTTCCTGGCTGACGCCCTGTTCCGTTGGCAAGTATCTACTTTTAGCAAACTAATGATAACCAGCGCCGACGAAGTACCCTGAAAATTCAGGCATTTATGGAATGCTGTAAAATAACCTACTTATTTCTACTCTTACAACTAGGTTTAATATTGTCAGACACTATGACAAATACACAGGTAAATTGTTAGTAGTTAAAAGAGTGTGTAAGCAACTTATGACTAAAATCGTTTATCAATGACTAACGCAGTCGCGAAACGTCTGATTTTAGTTAGGTGTCGACTTTGCAAAACTATAACAAGTAATAATATCATGATTTATAGCGATTGTTTTCTTTGTTTGCACGCATCAGCATTCGCTACGATTGTTTGTTTTCCTGAAACTCGCATATGGCTCGTTCTTCCGGAGCGGCAAAGTCTGCGTAGATTACAGAACCGCAACGCACTTTTCTACACAAATCATTTTTGGGAATCTAAACCTACCTTTGCGCTACGAGGAGAAAAACAATTTGCCAATCATGGGTTGCCGATAACAACCCTGAGATACGTTCTGAAAAATCGTTAAAACACTGCCTTATCTGGAAATTATAGCCAGAACGTCTAGATATCAAATAAAATAAAAACGAATCCTCTATTGACCTCATATTTTTCGCTTTGTAAATATTGACTACTACATCCAGTTTTTGCATTTATTTTATTGAAAAAAAAATTTATGATCTATTACTGTGTTACTAAACTGGGGAGCAAAAATAATTAGTCACATACAAAAATCAATTTTATCTAACTAGCTGTCCGCAGCGGCTTCGCCCGCGTAGATTGTTTCTCCCTTCAAAATATAGCCCAAATAAAAAAGAATAAAACCTGTCACTAGCTGATAATGTAGCTTTACATTAGTGAAATAATTTTTATAATCGTTCCAGACGTTTCGGAGCCTATTCATTACAAACAAACAATCAAATCTCTCCTTTTTAAAACATTTGAATAGACTAGCGACCCGTCCCTGCTTCGCACAGGTGCAGTGTTACTCTACTTATTTTGATTTATTTATTTATTTACTACAATACTTATCACTATCATTACAGTCATTTTGTAAAACGTGCTCTTGAATCACTCTGTCTATTAATAGAAACCGCTTTCAAATCAGTTGCGTAGTTTGTGAGATCTAATCGTATAGACAGAAAGAAGCGACTTTCTTCTATACTACGCAGAGAAGCGATAAAAATGTAATGGCTCGTTGAAGTGTATTGGATATAAAACTCTTTTCAATAACTTTCTCTTTTCATAAAATCATGATAAATGGTTTAGAAAAATTGGCATTTTAGTGACTACATATTATTGCTCGTAACATAATAGCTATTAAGAAAGAAAATACCTTCACAAGGAACTGGTTGGCTTTCTTCTAGTTTGCATCTATTATTTCATTCAAATTGAACATACTCTAGTGAGTACATTATCAATCCTAATGAGTTTTCTTTTAATTTTTCCAAGCAAATAATCACTAATAACTACTTACTACTTAGGTTGTATTCTTTATTAACTTTCATATCTAGCTATGACGGAATAAGTTGATAATGGAGAGTCGATGTTGCTTACACGTTGATTCCGTTTGATTATGGCACAGGGCTGTAAATTCTATTTAAGTTATTCTATTACCAGTTGAATGCAGTTTTTGGTGAGCTATTACTTACTCACTCAGACTGTGTCACACTTCATTGCTTATAAAAAATAATGGTAACATTTCATCAGTGTTTTAAAAAAAGATTCGTTTTGAAACACGCATCTGGACGTAGGCAGCAAACTCCATCAGACTCTGTTCGAGTTTCGGTTCTGAAAATCCTTTCTAACTCTGTGACCAGCGCTCGCGCATATTATAAAGCCATAAAGGTCGGCAAACATAGTCCATCCGATCGGTCAGTCTGTCACCGACGCGCGAGTCGAGAACCGTTAGCGCGCGAAAACGAATTGTTTTTCTTTAACAAAATGTTGTTCTTCATTACTGTTTCTGTGCTTCTTGCCAGTGTGAACGCAAAATTCTACAAAGACTGTGGTATTTATTTCTTTTTATCACTATTTTGATTTCCGTCGATATTCCGTTCTTTATCGAAAGCGGTCCTTGCGACAGTGAGTTGGAGTTCCTGTCTCAAACAAATTATAACGAGAGAGCCTTGATTACAGTTTTTAAATGAGTCAGTGGTCTGTTTTTATTCAACTGCGCAATGAAGTAAGGACATATTATTATTAAGTGATTTTCAAATTGCATTTAATGTCATCAAAAATTCAAAAGCATTGAGGTTTATGATGGATGATGCGTTAAGCTTACTCGCATTGTACAATGTGTGAATATTAAAATATATGGTCATGGAAATCCTATTAATAATTCAATGAGTTTCTGCAATCCATTTGTAAGCTGAAAACAATGACAGCTCAGGTCAGACCCTCACCATGAGCTTACGATTCAATGAATATAGTCGACAGCATCTGTAGTAATGTTTTCAGATGCTTCGAGACAGCGCCTCTAGTGAATAGTAATGGAACTAAAATGGCATAAAAGTAGTTCACGTGACGTAAACTCATGGGGTGATGATTATGCCAGCAGTGTTCCTTAGATGTGGTTAACCATACCTACAGCACATACGAGGACACTGTCGTTAAAAGCCAAAAATCTGAAAGAGTTTAATCAAATTAAAATGTCCATTTATCTTTTTTTATTCTCAGTAAATAAATCCTAATTCAAGTTATCTTAGCAGGCTTTCTCAGGGCTGACATAGAATTACGCGACACAATTTTAGAAGTACCAGCCAAGTTTTGATCTCTCTTTTGACCTTTCATTGTATTCGGATATTCCTGAATTGATTCAATATTATTTGAATTCTTTAAATACACGTAACTATGTAGCTCGCTGTGGTTACGAATAAGCAAAAAAATAATAATATATCAGTTATGCTAATGTTAACACAACTGTTTCGTATCCTTATTCACTTTGTGCTATACTGGTAGAGACAAAATACACACACACATAGCACATGTATGTAGTACATACTTACATAGAATTATTCGAAATGACAAATCTTAAATGCCTTTTGAACCTTATCACTCAAACATAGTTAACAATCTCTTGCGGTTATCAGCAAATAGTGGTCACACTACTACTAGAGCCTCTACTGGGGCCGTATTACCATCTCTTATAGCTAGTCAAGTTAATTTCCTAAACTGAGGGTAGCGAGCAATTATCGTTGCCTAGTAAATATCTGGCCTAATAGATATCCCTGTGTTACGAGGTACCAGACAAGGAATTAAGCCAGGGGCGTCTCCCAGCACACCCATACCCAAGCCAATTTAGAAAAGATCGTTTCCTTAATTGACCTGACCGGGGATGGAACCCGGGATACTACGGAATTAAAGGCGAGAAACCGTCCTACAGCGCACTACGCCAATCGTGCCGTCAAATTTTATTGACAGGTAACCGCTGACTGGCTGAACTGAATGATCATAGGTAATAGGAAGTCACTCGCTACGCTCAGTTTAGGGAATTAACTTGAGTGGCTATAAGAGATGGTAATACGGCCCCTGGGCTGTTTTATACTAGACTAGCTTTCCGTCCGCGGCTTCGCCCGCGTGGTCTTTTTTTCTCACACGTTGGGTTACATATCGAAGTTTTCATACAGATCCCTTACGTTTTCGAAAAATGTATATGCGTATATCAGGGATAATGTAGCTTTTAACAGTGAAAGAATTTTCGAAATCGGTTCAGTAGTTTTGGAGATTACCTACCTCAAACATACAAACTCACAAACGCTTACCTCTTCATAATATTCGTGTAGATATATGGAATACTAAATCATTATAATACAAAACAAAAACTCAAGCTGCAACATGTATAAATTATACTTTTGGAGAATCCCCTTAACTTTAAAAGGTATGGCATCATGTTTTGTTTGACACCAACGTTGTTCTAAACAATGGGTAGGTAGTTATTGTTACAGGTATGTTGGTGTGCCTACAAAGCGAGTTCAAAGTTTGCTGCTAATGATAAGCCAGAGCAAAGTTATTAATTAATGTCAATGGTTATCGTATAAATATACTTTAAATGAGAGCAACGTCCCTTTCAACGATATAGAGAAGTATAGAGCAAAATATATTGTTCAGCTTCACCAATGATATTTGAAATCCGCATTTGAATACTCAATACTCAATTCTTTATTGCATTTCACAGTGTAGTACAAGATCTTAAAATTTATTTAAATTGTTCGTATATTCCATGAACCTTGTCGGGCACAACAAAAATGAAGAGGAGGAAAACCATTGTTCATAGAAAATTAAATTACAATGCAACAAAAAAATATTAAATTATATCTAATTATTATTTAGATACTCGTATATAGATTATAATTTCGGTATTTTTATTATTTAGGTATAAAGAATATTTTTATTACATATTTATAGCAAAATAATAATTTTCACATAATTATTATGTATAACATAATAGATATTATGGGGACTGTTGACGAGTTCGACAACGAGTAACATAATTAGTTAAATCCTTGTCCCGTAGAGATTTGAATCCGTCAATTACTTTTCAATACCCAAACATCGAAATGACATTGGGAGGCACACAAGCACAGTAATGTGAGATTGGCTTGACATTATGTACTCAGGTAAATCACATTCTTGAGTTTCGAGTATAACAACGAGTCCTATAACTCAATGAGTAGGGTTGAAGTATAGGTATGATGGTGTCGGGAACAAAAAGATACAAAAAATACTACAGTACCTATCTAATAAATTGACGTATTATTTATGGTGTCAGGGTGTTAAATATAAAAGGATTTCAGTTAATTTTTGATCAAAAACTCGCTTAATATAGCAAGCCATTTTTTTTTAATTAGTCTGGAATTCAGTCATTAATTTGTCTGTCGCTAATAGTGAGGATTGGTGTCGTTACCGATGGCTGAGATTATACATAATACGAAAATGCCAGGATGCTCAATTCATCGATTGATTCCAGCTAGTTATTGAGGTACAAGAAAATAATAATAATCTTGGTGCTTCAGGATCCTATAGAATGAAGTTTACATGCAAAAATCTGAATGATGTAGGTACCCACTAGCTTTCCGCCCGCGCGTGAACTTCATTTTTATGACATAGGTACCTACAGGATTTTTTCTGACTAACGATACTTGATTCCCAAAATCCCGCCTTAGCACCTACGCCCTAAAGAGAACCCCTATGCAAAATTTGAAACTTGTAGTTTCTGAGATTTCGTGATAAGTGCCATTTCGCTTCTATACAATAAATAGAAGATTGTAATAAGGCCTCTAGTGGAATTAATCCCCATAATATTGCCGATTCAAAAACTAAGCTGAGTAATGATTTTATCTCAAGAATCAGACCCATCCTTCGTTAGCACGTTCTGAAACTGAAACGTTCTTGCAGTCGCTGCTAATTCAATATTACGTGATTAAAACGCATGATTTATCGCGTTGCATTACGCTAGCATTGGATACTGCACATCCCCGCATATTTCCAATGCGATATTACGAGGAAATAAATTATAGAGCAGGCCACCCACAATTTCTAGCTAGACTGTCTCTGTTACGTAGGAAATTGTTCTGTAGCTTAAATATTTATTACTTGGTAGATTAAATTTTAATAAAATGTTATTTTTTCTCTTTTCTTCACGGAATGAGTATAATTTAACCTCATTTAACTATTTATACGATGCTGGAAATAATATTTAAAAGAAAATCGAATTAATTTTGTTCATTGTTCTGGACAATAGTTGACGCTTAGGTATGTTTGGCAGTTTTTTCATACATTTCTGAACTCATTAGCTATTACTGCAAAACCAATAGGTTACTATAACAGAAATAGGTATGTTAAGTCAACATAAGGTATTTCAATAGAGTATCTCAGACAATGGACCTACGTCATCAAAACTCTAGGAAAATATGTGCGCGTATACTTATGTTTTCTGAAATATATGATAGACGTATGACCGAAAAGCAAATAGACTATGCTCTCTGGGACATTCTGGTCAAATGTCTGTCTGTACAAAATCATTTGACTGGTCTCCTAAAAAAAATCAGTCAAGTTAAAACGTCACGGCCAGGGTAGGGTGATCACATTTTTGGCCGCAACTTGAAACCATTGCTGAAACAACAAAGTAAAATTGGGGATATAGTTTATTTTTTTGCATAAGTTTTTTCTTACTTTGATGGAAGGTACGAGTATCTATGCTATAAAACAACAGGGGTGACTGCGAACTGAATTGGAATGGCCAAAGCGGCGATGACCAATCTTCGGAAAATCTGGAAGGATGGCAATGTCTCCAGTAGGACTTAATCGAGATAGTCGACGCGTGTGTTATTCCGATTTTCTTATACGGATGCGATTCTACTTTCGTTTCGAGATATCAAATTTAAAAATGTTCCGTTCATTTTTAAAACAGACAGCTCACACTCGAAGGACGGCGAACTTCCATGTAATTTCAGACCTCTCTTACGGGCCGCGGACTTAAAAGAAATCGGTTGATGTTTTTAGAACTACGCTAGACTAACAAAAAAGTTAAGGGGGTTAAAAAAATATTGAAGCTATTGAAGGTAATGAGGTTATAATTCAAATCGTTGGTTTTTAATGATTTTTTAAACTGATACAAGGACACTGATGCTAACACATCAGTCAGATTTGGTTCGACGTAACCGGATACCTGTTCGGGTGTTACACTTTCGCGTTTCGGAGGCTGTTTGGTTAGATATGCCTTATTATAGTGATACAATGCAACGTACAATATCCGTATTTTGTCTGACTAGGCACGGTTCCATGCAAAGTGTTCTGTTCCGGAGAATTGCGCTGATGACCGTCGCGGGAAGGTGGATTCCGCCCCCTTGCAGACGGGCCCACGTCCGTGCGAACAGGTTTGGTCAGTCAACAGCGCTACATGATACATACAATGAGAACCCTCGATGGGCCTCATCCACCACATCCTCAACCCATTCAAAGGCGCACTGCGGGTTGTTTAGTATGGCCGCGTGCTTCTTCTACTACGAACTTCTTTCGAACTGTATCGGGACTGCAATGTGTTAACTGTGAGGCAACTATATATTTTAAAATGTGTCCTCAAAATACATAAAACCATACTCCCGGACCCTAAAATCTTATCTAAGCGTAATGCCTATTCTGTCGTCTCTCAACCAAATGTGAAAACTATATTTGCTCGCACTCAGTTTAACTCACAATCTATCTACTTATATAATAAAATTAATAGACAACTAAAATTTTACAGTAAATGCTACTTTGAGTGTAAAAAGCTAGTTACTTCCTGGCTTAAACTGCTCGATTATGACAGCGCCGAATCTTTGTTTAGGCATGTCACGTAACACTTCCATCATCTATTTAGTATTTAGGGTTTTTAAATGGATATGTGTCGTAAATATTTTGAATGTTTAATAACTTATAAAATGAAACTTTATGAATAAAAAATAATAATAATTAAGAACCAACTAATTACTCATAGAACTAGATCATAATAAAAATTATGGAACTGATAATAAAACTAACTTAACTAATAATAAAACTCATAGAACTTACAATAAGAACTTATAGAACTTATAATAAGAACTTATAGAACTTATAATAAAAACTTATTAAAAATCATGTAACAATAAACAAGTCATAGTAATGGCTAATTTGTTTTAAGAAGAGCGGTCTCATCCTAATACAGGTTTCCAAACTTAAAAGGATGAGACCTACATCAAGCATTGTAATAGTGACTTGTGTTATGAATAAATATTTTTGTATTTTTTTGTATTTTGTACTACGCGGATAGCTCTCGCCGCATCGCATCGGTGCGCGGCACGAGCGATCTGTCACCTGTAGCCCTTATCACATCATCACAAAACTATAGAACAAGACAAAGAACAAAAGAAGTACATTTCTGGTGTATCTAAATTAAGCTTGTTTAGCTCAGTGTGAGGCTCATTTTAGTTTTACTGCTATGTAAGCTGTGCAATAAAAAACATACTAACTTATTTATGTACATTTATTTAACAAGTTGTCCAAGAATGCAGCAGGAGCTCCGAAATGATCCTGAAGACAAGCGTACCCCATGTACCATAAAATGGGCATTATGTGCGAGCAACACCCAACTGTGTGATTTCCAGCAGCATAATAACAATCATATCCTGAAATGGCTTCACTCCTTTATACTACATAGTCTACTAAGACCCTTCTGCGTATAGACTCAGGTACATGAAGTTCTTCCCGATATCTCAGTCAGGAAACAAGCAACGGCCAGCAGTTGCAGCTGCTCTTAGTTGTTTGCTGGGTTTCAATTTGATTATGTTTTTCTGGAACAGGTGGTGCAGGTAATTCTGGGGGGCTACTTTCTCTTACAGTTTGATTCTTTGAGGAAAACGGAAAAAATATGTCAATGGCGTAGTGCGCTTTAGCACGGTTTCTCGCCTTGACTTCCGTAGTGTCCCGGGTTCGATTATAAAAATCAAACGTAACGTAATGTGAGTGATTTGACATTGACATGGATGACAACAATGGGAAGGCAAAGAAGTATATGCCCATACAGCCTCTTTATCAGTTTGTTTTTTCACTTTGCCCTAGAATACATTCAAAATACATGGCTATGGCTTTAAATTGTTCATTAAAGTGTATTAATTTGATTTAATTAGGTCAAAACAGTTAAAATATAACTTACCTTAACACAAGTTGAAAACTTAATTGATTGCAGTGATCGAAAACTTCTGCGTAGATTGGAATACTCTTACCGGGAATAAAACCGTTTAGTTTTTGCACAGAAAAGTTTTGTTTTATTGAAATGGGGAATAATTTATCTTTAACATGCCTTCTTCAAAAATCCCGATTATATGGAAATAAATTCAACAAATTTAACTCTATTTATTCAACATGTTTCCGTTTGGTAACGTTTTTGTAAAATATGCGGTCTAGTTTCGCCGACCTTCTTTGGTGAACAGTTAAACTTAAGCATTTCTCAATTTGACATGTCGAAACGAAAGTAGCGTGTTGCTATAGGGCCTGAGGACTCCTCAGCTTTGATTGACGTCTCTGGATTCGGGCGCTAGTAATATACTCAACAAAATATTTGCGTTACGCCCACACTAAAAACCCATAGCCCAGCCCACAACACAACAACGACATGGCTCACGTCACGCGGCGGTAATTAAAAAAAGTTGAAATTAATATAAAAACAAGTATTTTTCTTTGTTGTGTTTGTATTTTCCAAAACACATTTCAAAATAAGCTAATAAAAGAAATTGTAAAACAAACAAACAAAGTAAATTAATGTAAACTGTAAGTAGGTTAAAACCATGATACCCACATATTTTTTAATTGTTTACGTAATAAAAAAACAAGTCTTTGGGTTGTTATTGTAATTTGTAACACAAAGCTAAGAAGGATTCGTCTCATTTCTTTTCAATTATTACTTTGAAACTGAGCTCCGTTGTTTAATTCTAATCAAACACAAATAATTTCAAACGCTGTTACGAGATTACGCATTTAATCGTAAACAGAGTAGATATTGGTGTTCGTTGATCTTTTTTGGATTTGGGTTAAAGGCAAAGGACTTTTGACTACGTTCGCGGGCGCTAACTTTGATCCAAATTCGTAAGATTGGCACGATAGGAATAGCACATACTGACTGTTCGACTGATTTAGTATGGTGACGTTGAAATGAAAGATAGTTTGATAAATTTCACTACCTACCTACTGAATATGCTTTTCATAATCACCTGGTATACACAGAAGATCAGAAAAAAACTTAAATATCTAAAAAGTGTTGCATTGAGGTGAATTGGTTAGTAGTAAAAATACTTAACTTTACGATAGTTACCTTTACCTACATAGATTCAAAAATCACATCAAAACAGCTTTATTAAAAAAGGGCTATTATAATACAAAATACTACCTTATAGATAAAAATGCCTGGGTATAAGCGCTCTGCTCGATGCGGGATTAAATAGCTCTATTGTAACAGATGTTTTACTGTAATAGTTAATAGGGGTCTTCTCAGCAAGTAAACAACTCCGACGCGGTGGTAGAGTCGCATTATGTATGTATACTGTTTAATTACATATCCATATCATTATGATATTTATGTATATTATTTAGTATATTTTGCTGTAAATTTGAATATAGTTATTTGAGTTTTGAGTTTTTGAGTTTTAACCATGTTATTAATTAGTCCAACGTACACACATGTTTTTATTTATTTTTTAATTTAAGCTATATTTTGGCGGGAGTATGTGTAAACACAGAATCGTAAAAAGGAAGCACGTCTCTGAATCTTTTCGGCTAATGGGCCATTGCTCTAAACAAGATTAACTTATTAATTCCAGAGTCAATTATCATGTGACATGTAGACGAACAAAGCGCGAGGATATATCCTCATTAGGAATGTATTTAGGTCAAGTGAACATTTCCTTGTTCATATTAATTAGGGATGTTCAGAAGGGACACAATACACAATTCTTAAGATTCTAATTTTAAAACGAAAGGACAATGTGCTAACTTCATAAAGTATGAAAAAATATAGGTTCCATGAACAAAGATGTGTTCTTGATACATTGGAATGATTTCTTGGTATGATCTTCTATTTTGACGACACGATTGGCGTAGTGCGCTGTAGCACGGTTTCTCGCCTTTAATTCCGTAGTGTCCCTGGTCAGGTCAATTCAGGAAATGATGTTTCTAAATTGGTCAGGGTCTGGGTATGCTGGGAGACGCCCCTGGCTTATTTCCTTGTCTGGTACCTCGTAACTCAGGGATATTTATCCCTACTTCGAGACCATGACAGGAGGTGTGTTGTCTGCCGCATATTTATATATTTATTTATCTTTCTTCGTATTCGTTTAGTTCATACAAATGGAGTCCATTTTGCTTCTAAGCTTATTCTACATATAATGATGCACGATCGTGACCAAAGCAAATTACTTTTGCCAAGTCGTAGTGGGCGGTCGGCCTTATGTATGGGCTTTATAATTTCTAGAATACTATGTCATTACCCGACTACATTTTGTATGAGCTAACTTGTACGAATTAACGCGCTACGTGCCGCCAATAACTTTGAATACGCAAATATAGTAGTAGTAGTATTATTGGCGACCTGCACCAGAAGACCCTTTTTGGCCACAATATTTCCAAATTCTAGTTGCGTTTTTTTTTGTTTGTACTTCTATTTACCCTTCAAAATATTTGTTAAAACTTATTAAATAAACAAATCGATGAGCTGGTAGGTAACTAACGAAACCCAGGGTTTTATTTTGGCCATCCTCAACAGTACTAGGTATAGGTACTTGTAACTTTGTATACCTACATATCATTCATTCATTCAATTGGCGTCCGTGTACTGTCCGGGCTGACTATTCATTATCTAGATTTCTAATAAGCAGTAAAATTAATAAAAAAAGCAAAGTGAGGAAAAAAATAAGTTTTGATGATAAATAAGAGTACCAACATGATAAGAATGATAACGTTTGAATTTGTAAGAATGACCATTTGCTAACTCTAATAAAAGCACTCACTATCCATCACGGCTATATCCCCAACGGGACAGTCAGCGGCAAGTCATGTTGTCTTTATGGTAAACGGAACACCCAGAAGCCCACTATTCACCAATTGTATTAGAATCCACCGTGGTAGTTGGTGAGAGCCTTCCGCCGTTAAAAAACATTATTCATAGTTATTCGGGTCGGTCTACTTGAATAAAGTATTATTGTTTTTTTTTCTTATACCTTATATAATTATTTCCTGCCCCTAGTTAAGAACTTAGATTGTTATTGTCAGGTAGTTGTGAAACAATTAATAAACAGTTAGTGTTTGCCTGACAGTGCGTCTGATTGTACGTCCCTCCACGCCTTCACCTAACACTTGACATGGCGCAGTCGGTTATATTTTAATTTTTACGGGTGTTAGTTGGTGATAGTATTGATTTCAAGTGTTGTAAACGCTGATTAAGTTGCATCATGGAGACAGTATTAACTCCCCCGTCGCCGTTTCGTTATGAAGAAAGCTCGATGGACACTACAGAAAGAAATGAAAAATGGATTAAGTGGAAAAAAGGTTTTAATATATATTTTAAAGCCTGTCAGCTTAGTCAGAAGACTGCAGAAATACAAATAAACATACTATTACATGTAATCGGTGAACAGTGCAGAGAAGTGGTAGATCAGGCGAAGACCAATTATTCAACGCTAGTGGAGGTATTTGGAATATTAGATGAGTATTTCAAAGTCAAGAAAAATGTAACGGTAGAACGGCACAAGTTCTTCACAAGAGAGCAATTGGAGAATGAAACGATTGATCAGTACATTCAAGAACTGAGAAGACTAGCTCAATCGTGTGATTTCAGCAACTTAACAGAAGAATTATTAAAAGATAGACTGATATGTGGTGTGAGTGATACTGGTATCAGAGAAAGACTATTGCGTGAGGATAATTTAACACTAAATAAGGCTCAGGAGATTTGTCGAGTAGCAATTGTATCACGAATGTACTCAGAGAATATAAAAAAGGAACAATTCATGCATGAAGTGAAATATCGAAGTAACAGTAGAACATTGGTGTCATTGGAAGAAGATAATCACGATGAGAATATGCAAACAATAAATGCCCTGTCACGGCGCCCGAGCAGAGGGCGTTCTCGTCCACAGAATCATCGAGCAGCGCAAGGGTTGCCGCGGCCGTCCACGTCGTCGGGCCGAGGAGCGCGCAGTTCTAACAGCGGGTTCAGAGAGAACTGTGCTCGATGCGGTGGCGTACACGCCCGATATGAATGCCCAGCGTTTGGAAAACAATGTTTACGTTGTTCGAAAATGAATCACTTTGCTCGTGTTTGTGGAAATAGGTCGCTAAAGACGTATTGTGTGCGGGAATCGGAGGAACAGGTAATTAATCTTATTAGCAAAAGATCAGATGATTGGAGTGTTTATTTAACGATAAATAGGAAACCGCTGCGGTTTAAATTAGATACGGGTGCTGATGTCAATGTTTTACCCTTAAAATACTTAGGTTACATAGGTATTTCAGAAAATGAATTATTAAAAACTACCGCGCGATTGAGCGCCTATTCAGGGGAAACTATAAAAGTTGTAGGTAAAATACATTTGAGAGTTTACTATAAAAATAGCATGTATATATTGGAATTCAAAATAGCTGATGTTCAATCCAGCCCTATTTTGGGTAAATTTAGCTGCAGCGAATTAAATTTAATTAAGCGTGTCATGTCGGTCAATGCAAATAGTGAGTTACCGTATTTCCTTAACAAATATGAGGACGTGTTTGAGGGTATAGGGTGTTTACCAGGAAAGTATAGGATTCGATTACATGATAATGCCGTCCCAGTTGTTCACGCTCCACGAAAACTGCCATTTGCTATTAAAGAAGCTGTTAAAAATAAATTACTCGAAATGGAATCACAAAAGATTATAGAAAAAGTAGAAGGCCCCTCAGACTGGGTAAATAGCATAACTGTTGTTAAAAAATCTAACGGAGATTTGCGTATATGTTTGGACCCTAAAGAGCTGAATAACGCAATTAGGCGTGCACACTTTAGGTTACCTACTCTTGATGAAATAGTGTCAAACTTGTCTGGTGCTCAATTTTTCAGTACACTTGACGCCTATTCAGGATTTTGGCAGGTGGCCTTGGATGACAGCAGCAGTTTTTGTACTTTCAATACTCCTTTTGGTAGATACAAGTTTTTGCGCATGCCGTACGGTATTAGCTCAGCATCGGAAGTGTTCCATAAAAAAATATTTGAACACTTTGATGACCTTGAGGGTGTTTGTATGTACATCGACGATTTATTAATATATGGAAAAACCCAAAGAGAACATGACGAGCGCTTAAGAAAAGTATTAGAAAGATGTAGAAAAATCAATTTAAAATTAAACAAAAACAAATGTAAGTTTGGCTTAGAAGAAATTAAGTACTTAGGTCATCGTATTTCAAAATGTGGCTTATGTCCAGATGATTCGCATCTAACAGCTATCACTAATATGCAGACCGGGTTTGGTTACATATGTTGGAGGGTTCATACCGAACTTATCAGACCGAACGTTACCACTAAGAGAACTGCTTAAGAAGGAAACAGAGTGGCACTGGAATGAAAGACACGATGAATGCTTGAGTAATTTGAAGGTATGTTTGATGAAACGTCCAGTTTTGCAGTATTATTCAATGAGTAAACCAATTGTCATGTCTGTTGATGCCAGTAAGACTGGACTAGGCGCGTGTTTAATGCAAAGTAACTTACCCGTGTGTTATGCATCAAAATCTTTAACAGCAACTGAACAAAGATATGCTCAGATCGAAAAGGAATTATATGCTTGCGTGTTTGCTTGCGAACGCTTTCATGCTTATATATATGGCCGAACAGACATAACGGTTGAAACAGACCATAAGCCTCTGATCAGTATTTTCAAAAAACCTATAGGTGATGCACCTTTGCGACTTCAGAGAATGTTATTAAGATTGCAGCGGTACACTTTTCAATTAGTATATAAACCGGGTAAGCATTTATACATAGCAGACACACTGTCACGCGCGTATGAACCGGCCGCAGTGCCCCACAGCGCGGCGAGTGGCGAGGACGCGAGCGTTGATGAGGGATATGACGAGGTATTTGCTGTGGTGCGAGAGGCGGCGCGAACTGCTTCACAGTATATAACGGATGTTCAGTTTATAAACATTCAAAAATCTACGGAATCAGATGACGGGTTCAAGCACTTAAAAAAATATATTTTAGTGGGCTGGCCGACGGAAAAAGACAAAGTGGTTGAAGCTTTAAGACCATTTTGGACCTTTAAAGAAAGTCTATCAGTGGCGTATGGTTTAATTTGGAAAGATGATAGGGTCGTAATTCCCAGATCACTCAGAAACGAAATGCTAAGCAAAATACATTTAGGTCATATGGGGTTAGAAAAATGTAAGTCTAGGGCTAGGGAGTCAATATTTTGGCCACACATAAACAAAGATCTAACAAATCTCATACAAAATTGTGATGTTTGTTTATCTCATAGGAAAAACAACCAAAAGGAAGAATTACAACCTCATGACATTCCGGATAGGCCATGGGCTAAGGTAGGAGTAGATTTGTTTTACTTGAAAGGGGTTGATTATTTGTTAGTGGTAGACTATTACAGTAAATTTTTTGAACTAGTAGAACTGCGTTGCACGTTAGCTGAAAGTATAATTAAATGCTTAAAAGAGATATTCCTGCGTCAAGGTATACCGAGCACAATTATGTCTGATTGCGGTCCTCAATTTTCTTGTAGACTTTTTAAAGAATTCGCAAGCAAATGGCAGTTTAACCATATCACTTCGTCACCATACTATCCCAAGTCAAATGGACAGACTGAGCGAATGGTGCAAACGGTAAAAAACATAATGATTAAAACCTGTGAAGATGGTGGAGATTATCGCCTTGCATTATTGGAATGTTTAAACACCCCTTTAGGTAAGGCCTTAGCTTCACCTGCCGAGTTACTTCAAAGTAGAAAATTACGAAGTATTGTCCCTGTTAATCACAAATTATTGCAACCGAAAGTGCAAAGAAATGTAAAAAGTAACTTGTTACAAAGACAATTACAACAAAAAATGTATTATGACAGGACAACAAAAAACTTATCTAAACTATTTATAGGCCAAAAAGTCAAATATAGAGATGTTATCAAAAAGCAGTGGGTCTCTGGGACTATATCGCAAATTTTAACCAGTAGGTCGTACGAGATAACAACTCTGGACGGTCGCAAAACAAAAAGAAACCGTAGCCACATAATAATAGATTCACAGGATCGACATGACACGCCGTCACAAAATAGACATAGATTTAGCTACGATGACATATCTGTGACCGGGTTCTCCGAGTCCCGCACAAACGTGAACAACGCCAATCAGCCTAGTAATTATGTAACTCGTTTTGGCAGGACAGTGAGGCCACCGAATAGATGGGGATACCCGACGTGATCTGCTACCTCATACGTGGATGTTGTGATAAGTTCAAACGAATCCTGCTGGTCTAGTCAACAGCAGTGGAGCAATGATGATAATGAGTCAAAACTGATAATTTTTGTAAACTTATTAAGTACCTTAATTTTTTGTTATTCATACACATACATAATAATTCATATCAAAAGTAATTAAATTAAATTGACAAACAAAATGTAAGTATATGCAATTGAACAATTTAATATAAGTAATTTATTTCATTTATTAACAATACTTCATTTCATTATTGATGATAAATGCAAATTGAATAGAAAATGTATCTCGCTATTTTTTTTACATAGTTATAAAAATGTGATTAAAAATGAACAAAAACGTAGCCCATCTGTTATTCCGATATTTATTCTGTATTACCTACTATTAAGTTTCATCTATATCCGCTTAGTAGTTATTGCGTGAAGAGTAACAAACATACATACATACATACATGCATACTTTGGCTTTTGTATTATTAAAGATTCTAAAGATCTCATTCTTGTATTCGTTTTAGTTAACAAATCACAAAGAAAGGGAAGACATTGTAAACAAACTGTTATAGACAACGCTATAATGTTTGATGTTATTTTAATTTGAACTCAATTCATTTAATTATAATTGTCTAATGTTAATTAGGCACATTTTATATTATCACTTCTAATGTAATGCTGTGGTCATTGGAATTGTCTTGCTTGAAACCTTATTTAAGATGTACTTTCACATGCATGAGTGATAGTAGTTATGATTGTAATTCTTGAAATTCTAAAATTGTTTTGTTTAAGAAGGATGATGTCAGGTAGTTGTGAAACAATTAATAAACAGTTAGTGTTTGCCTGACAGTGCGTCTGATTGTACGTCCCTCCACGCCTTCACCTAACACTTGACAGTTATGATGTGGTTTTTATAAGTAACAATTAAATTTATTTAATTTACTTAGTCCTCAAAGTAAATTAAATTAACCTTAATTAAAATGGCATCACAATCAGTTGCTTATTTGAATCCGGACGATCAAATTGGTATCTCCCTATCACAAGTAACTAAAGTGTACTATTTGTTCACATTCCTATAAACTTTGTCAGTTTGTAAACGGAGCCAGCTGTAGAATACCTACACTATTGTGCTTGTGAATGCACCCTGACGACAACGCCCAGCTAACATAGGTACTGTACAATGTGATAAGTGGTAAAGTGGTTCACGTCAAACTTCTCTTGTGCACTCTGAAGTTGTTTCGCGCATGCGCAATACCTATTTTTCATACGAAAAAACAGGAATGCGGGTTATGCGGGACTCGGGACAACTTCAGAGTGGACTAGAAGTTTGACGCGAACCAGACCTTTAACAAAGTAGATATATTTCAACATGGTCTAGGGATATTTCAACTAAACCTAAATAACTAAAATTCTATTAACATTTTGCTAAGACACCTACACATTAAAATAAACCTTTTTAAATAGCCTATCTAATCTGATAAATAAACTTTGGGATAAAGTTAAATTTAAAAAAAACTTAGAAGAAGAGGAAAAACTCAGACAAAATTTCAATCTTGCGCCAGACAACACACCACTTGCCATGGTCTCGAAGTAAGGTTAAATATCCTTGTGGTACGAGGTACCAGACAGGGAAATAAGCCAGGGGCGTCTCCCAGCACACCCAGACCCGAGCCAATTTAGAAAAAGTCATTTTTCTGAACTGACCCGACCGGGAATCGAACCCGGGACACCACGGAAGCCAAGGCGAGAAACCGTGCTACAGCACACTGCGCCAATCGTGTCGTCATAACTTCTTAACTTTATTTTTAACTTTATTTTTGAACATCAAAACCTAAACAAAACAACTAGGTACATTTTTTTAAATTGTTGAAAACTTAAAATTAATAATCCGTGGATCCACCTAAGACTCTCCTGGCACATCTGCAGCGGTTCTGCATACTTAAAACAAGGGTGTCAATATCCTGTTGTGGAATACTATCCCAAGTCCTGCTAAGATGCAAGAAAAGCTGGTTTTCAAGCACAATATCTTCAGGGAAATTCCTAAGAGCTCTTCTCTGAAGCATATCTCAGGCATGCTCAATAGGATTTAAGTCAGGGGATTGTGCAGGCCAGTCTAAAGCTTGGATATCATGCTGTTGTAACCAACTTGTGACGATACGCGCCGTATGTGGACGGGCATTGTCGTGCATTGCATTAGCTGGAAATTTTGTCCCATTTGCTGTCTGTAGGGCAAGATTACAGGCTCTAGCACCTCCTCTCGGTATTTTAGAGCAGTCATATTGCCTCGTATCCAAACGAGGTCCGTTCTACAGCCGAGACGAATTCCTGCCCAAACCATAATCGTGCCACCTTGATATGCATAAACTTGTGGGTGCTGCAGTCGATTCCAACGCCCAGGTTCTCTCCAAATGCGTACTCTTCGCGAATCAGGATGAAATCCAAACCTGGATTCATCAGTGAAAAGCACAAGTGACCATTGAGAATGGTTCCAGTTTTCGTGTGCAATAGCCCATTGTAATCTTCTTCCTCGATTGCCTCTCCTTAGCGCTGGTATCCGAAATGGCCTACGAGCACGTAGGTTAACTTCATGCAGTCGTCTTCTCAAAGTTTGACCGCTTACCAGCAAACCATACTATCTCTGTAGCCTTTGAACTAACTCCATCGCCGTTACATTTGGTTGACTTCGTGCAGCATTTACTATGAATCGGTCCTATACATGTGTTGTAATGCGTTGAGGTCCTCGATGCCGTTCCACCACTTCCCCCGTGACACGATAACGTGACCAAAGCCTGGATATAACGCTCTACTGGTCCTCATGGCTATAAAAACCGCAATTTGGGTAGCGCCAGGTTGAATCATGCCCACTGCTCTTAACATTTCGTTCCTGGTCAAGTGTCTACGTGGCATGATTAAATGGACACCGGAGATGCGTTTGACAAAGATTTATATAAATTTGTGGAGTATTAATCAAGTTAGAAGTTCGTGAAGATTTACTTCTTTGGAAGAAATTCAATGAATGCGAATTTCATCTTAAAACAAAAAAGGAACTTAATAATGTTTTTATAATCTGGCACTAATGGTTTTTTTGTAAGGCCAGTACTTTTTTAGTTATTTAATGAAGTGTTAAATATCTCTGGACCATGTAATTGTGTGTACTTCGTTTATTTCTCCCATGACAATATAACATAGACTTAAAATATAAATATAGAGTTAAAAAACTAATATTTACACTTTATAATATTAAGTACAGATAGGTATATTATAATAGATCAACAGAAACGTGCTAGTCATATGAGAAGACGAAGGCTAAAGGGTTCCGTCTCCCCGGCTTGGTTAGTCAACTCAGATTTTCTTTTTGTCCATTTTGTTAAGATGAAAATATTGATTTTATTTTTAATTATATTTACCTACTTCAAAAGTTTAGATTTAAAACCTTAAGTTCTCCGATTTTTATAATTATTAGGTACCTAAATCATTGTTAAAACCCGCTACGAACACCTTAAATCTTATAGATAGTTATTGAATCATCACACATGGTGTAGTGACATTTAACTAATGTGACTAGGTATACCATTTGTAGCTTGTTTACTGCTGGGCTACGCGTCTTTTTTGTTGGCATCCGCAGAATACCAGTGGCCGTGACGAGGTAGCTCGTCACGGCCACTGGTATACGGCACTAATATATCTACTGCGCGGACACCATTTTGGTACCTTTGTGTAATAAATTGAGTTTCGAGTGTATTTTGATTGTTGAATGTGTGTTTTTTCTTGTATATTTTGGTACCAAATAAACTTTTTTCTATTTCTATTTAAATGACAACCGAACAATTCAGTGTATGTCGAAACTGCAGGGTATCTACCCTAAAACGTATCAAGTACATACCATACGCAAATATTTTCTCTTTCTGAAATATGACTACTCATTTTATGATCAAAGCATCATGATCGAAAAAAACGAATTTGCGACGAAAGAAAATGTAGGAAATTATATTCTAACCAAGTTAAAAAGAAACATTGTTTGGCTTCCCGAAAGTTTATGGGGTAAGGTAATTGTATTTAATCACACCTTATTGTTTTGATTTGTATGATTTTAAGCAAGCTATTTTTTTGAATTATAATGAATAAATAATGGGATTCCGGGAGCCCTTCAGTTATACGTATGTGCGCAAAAACTTGCATATGTTCAAAAAAACAGTGATACTCATAAACACAATACTAGAGATAAAAACAAACTTATTACTCCAAGTCTTAGGCTACCTAAGGTAGGAAATTCCTTTGTAGGTCAATCTGTAAAATACTTTAACAAAAGTATTGTTGATCTACCTCTTCACAAGTTTCAAGTCTAAAATTAAAGCAAAGTTGATAAAACAAGGTTATTATAATGTGGAGGATTACTTGAACGACAAGAGTTTGTGGTCATAGTAGGAATAATCTGCTCCTCTGCTCAAACAATGTATTTTTTCTTTAACATGCTCGGAAATTTTGTCATTACTTTTGAATAAAGAACACGCGAAGTATCATATTTACGTAGACTGAAAACCCAAAATCACTTCCCGGCGCGTTCTTTGAATTTCGAACGAAGAGCGCGCCGGCAATGTTGTATGAAACGGTGTGCTGTTTGAATTTAGAACTCTTTCATCTATCGTACACAATGCGTTCTCGTGGCTGTATAGCCACAGATGCGTTTACCTTTCGGCACAAATTGTAAAATAAAAAAAAAACAAATTGGCGGTAAAGCGGAGTTGTTATTTTGTTAATAATATTAATTAAATTTATTATGTTAAAGGCCCTTTTTATTTCCTTGCATTTTTTTAAGAAAAGCACTATATATGCCTCGGCCGAAATGGCAATTGCCTGTCTCGTATCATTGAAGTCCTCGCCTGCGGCTCGGCCTTCAAACTCATACTCGACCTGCAATTGCCTGTTCGCTGCCTTTGCAATAATGTACTATTATTATTCTTTTGACTGTACTCTGAATTTATTTGTTGTCAAACAAAACAAAGTTCAAAAGAGTAACTATCGAGCTTCTTGCCGGAGTCTTCTCGATAAGAAGCAACGTCCGAACCGGTGGTAGATTCGCATTATGTTTATTTAGGATTACTATTATTGTATTATTTTATTTAAGTACGTCTATTATTGTTTATCTATTTTTTTTGTGAATTTTGACATTTCATAAGCGCTTCTTTGTATAAGCTTAAGTGAATAAATGTTTTTTTACTTTACTTCACTTTAAATACTAAACATGTCAACGATCAGGCACAGATAAACGAACACAAATATTTTTTAACTTCGCACTTAGCACTTAGTTAGGAAGCCCTCACAAATATAGTTCATTTTAAGGCTTTATTGATCTTTACCACGCATGAAATGTCTGCGATGTAAATATTTGGGTAAGCGCAAAAGACGTCCCGGAACAAAAACAACTTAGATGCATAGATCGCATTGTAAAAAAGAGGTGAGACGCTGGAACCGTAGCCGCGTGGTCGACAACCATATCGACCTTCATGGAGGCCATCACAGCTAGACCGTATAGCCGGCATTGGCTAAGCTATCTTTGGCACGAACTCTATGTCTATTGATGTGTGGCTCCTTAACATCGGTCCTCGTGCACGTACACACCTTTAAAATATACAAAAACAAACTAGGCCCGGACGGTACGAAACTACAAAGCCCGACACGTGAAACAAACGCTAGGCGACAGTGGAGGAGATGGTTCTGTACACTGGTACATTTTGGTCAATTTAGTCCAAAATTCGCCAGCGTTCTTTTTAGATGATGGCAAACGTTGTGCACAGAGTTTCATTTGAACAGTGGTCAACCAAACAGTCCAAGTCCACAGCTACGGTGTAGTCGGTTCAGGGCCCTCCGCCTGTGGACCCCCGTTACTGGTTTAGCAACGCGTGAGTTATATTTCAGGCCCACTTCAGGGTTTTGATGTTACGCAGCCTGCACTGAGCGCTTACCCAGGCCACAGGCGTTGCATAAAAAAACTCTGAGACTGAGTAGTCTTGGACGGCCAGTGTGACGAGGCAAAATGATTTGGTACGCGTAGATGCAAAAAATCTGTCTGATATTCCAGCTTTGCTGGTCATTCTTTGTCACCCTTTCTATCAAGAGTTAGTTTTTTCTCCCAACATCCAATAAAGTCGTACACCTATTACATTTAAAGCGTTTACCTAAGGTACATACCAACTTTTACGCGAAATGGTGCTCTACTTCGTTGGTCAGTTAACTTCATGTAACCACAGGTTAATTTCATTTGTGACAGCTTTTAAACGAGCAATGCAAGGTTAAAAAGAACATTGACCAACGGATCTCCGGTCCTTTGACCGCTTAACGACTCTTTTAATTGTTGGAAATGATTATTTTAGCATTAGTATCGTTAATCATTAGCAAACAAATAAAAAACAATTTTGATCCTCAGTGTCTATACCTAGTGATTGACTATGATAACGAATGCGCAATTAGATCCAAATTTGATCTGCCAAAACATAATTTAGGTAACAATTTGTACCATCACGACTATATCCCAAACGGGGTATTCAGAGGTAAGGACAGTGGTCATGGTATCAAACCCAACGTGGTATGTTGGTGAGCATTTCGCTGTTATCCGGGTATTTGGTTTTTTATCGATGTTTTCCATCACTGGAGAGTTAGTCGGAAATTTAACAATCAACACTAAGATGTTGGTTCTAGCCAGATGTGAATTCGGGACCACACTCTCTTTATTTTATTAAATATAATAAAGACGCTGGCCCGAAGTCTTTCCTTAATTGTTAATATCCACTCTAGCTGTAGTTGCTGTTCTTCAAATTGTAATAATTGTTTGCAGGATCGAAACTGGCAACGGTTCAGAGCGTCGGCGTCAGCGGGTGTGCTGACGACGCCAAGGAGTGCATCCTCAGGAGGAACTCGAATGCCACCATCACCATAGACTTCACACCATGTAAGCACCTGTTTATGTAACATTAATAGAGCATGAAAGGCCAGCGTAGACGACGTACTTTTCTCCGCAGCGGAGAAAAAAGTACGCTCCGCGAATAAAAAGTCTGCCGCGGATTTACCGCGGTCTCAACGCACACGGCGTGCGATCATCTGTTGTCCGAGAGTATTTAAATAATCTGAAATTACGTTGTGCTGTAATTTACATGAAGTTAAAGCAAAAGATAAGACCTTTTAAAAGAGAATATTGGATCGATCCCCTTATTTCGAAATATCGTTCATTCAATTTTTTACGCGGACACCCGCGCACTTTAATCCGCTACACTCCGTGGGCGTCCGCGGTGTTTCGGCGGATTTTCGGTTCGGCGTAGGTACTTTTAGTCATCCGTGTGCGTTGCTCGATACAGTTTGTAAGGGATCCTTTTTACGAAGAAAAAAGTACGCCGCGGAAAATCCCTCGTCTGCGCAGGCTTTAAATGACGCGCCCAACTTGTTTTCATTGTCCATATTTAAATGTATTGTAGCGATTACTTGATTTCAATTCAATAATGGAAGCCTTTGCCCAGCACTGGGACGGGACAGTATTTAGGCCAATTGTTCACTTTATGTGTGCTTGAATGCAGTGGAGGGGCGCAGCGTTTCAAATTAGTAAAGTAAAAGTAAAAAGTTATTTATTGGCAAACACAATGAAGCATACACAATTGGAAGACAGAAAATAACACAACAAAATAATGATTGAAATAAAAAGTAAGACAGCAAAAGAGAAAAAAAAGCCTCAATGTGGAGCCAACTAGGTCCCGTCTCAGCATTTGCCAGTGCAGGTATTTAGGCCAATTGTTCACTTTATGTGTGCTTGAATGCAGTGGAGGGGCGCAGCGTTTCAAATTAGTAAAGTAAAAGTAAAAAGTTATTTATTGGCAAACACAATGAAGCATACAAAATTGGAAGACAGAAAATAACACAACAAAATAATGATTAAAATAAAAAGTAAGACAGAAAAAGAGAAAAAAAAGCCTCAATGTGGAGCCAACTAGGTCGCGTCTCAGCATTTGCCGGTGCAGCTGTAAAGCTACACCAGCGCTGGTTTTCTGACAGGGCCTGGATGGTGTCATCCGTCATCATGTACACATAGATAAAGAAATAATTGATGGTAAAATTTGCAAGGGAGTAAAAAGTGACTATAAAGAGGAAAGTTACAAGAAGTGGTGTATGAAAATAATTAAGAGAATGATTAAACATAGTAAAGTGAGCACAAAGCGGCATTCCTTGAACGGAACGACATAGTTTTTTTTTTTTGAAATTAGACTCGTTCCACCAGTGTGGTTCGCGTCAGGCTTCTAGTCAACTCTGAAGTTGTTTTGCGCATGCGCAGTAGGTACTAGTCTCTTGTACATACTTGTACAGAGCGCATGAAGTTATTATAAAGAAGAATAATGATGAAGGACCGTCGAATAAAAAAGACATGTGCAATTGTACACAGAAGTCACGATGGCTCAGGCGCAGAATGTCCACTTCGCAAAATGTCAACTGACCGCAAAACGTCTCTTTTTCTTTTATTGTAGAGATATTTGATATAAGAAGGTAAGTAATTAACTACTTAGACAGACAAAACAACCTACATGAATAAATAAATAAATAGGCGCCACCTTGTCATGGTCTCGAAGTGCCTACGGATAAATATCCCTGTGTTTTGAAGAGGTACCAGACAAGGAATAAAGCCAAGGGCGTCTCCCAGCACAACCAGACTAGAGTCAATTTAGAAAAGATTGTTTCCTGAATTGGCTCGACCGGAAATCGAACCCATTACGTCAGTGAAGACGAGAAATTCAAATATACACAAACAAACGCAATCGATAGCGCACTATGCGCTATGATAGTCGCGGGTTCGAGTTTTCATAATACAAGACCTTGTAGTTAATATCATTTTTTTCACATTTTAACGCTAGTACTAAAACTTATAATTAATTTAAGCCGAAGTACCTACTTGATAAGTTGATAATGCAAGGTCATTTTAAATGATAAATTAAGCTACCTAACCCAATTTGTGTTTTCCGGTTACCAAATTCTGATGCCAGACTCTAATGAACATGTATTGTATGATTTAGCATGTGTGGTGCTAGACACTATTCGATCATGTTGTCTATTCGGCGGACAAACACCCTCCGGCGTTTTCGGAAAAGTTTGTCGAAAATATATCCACCTACCCTACCGGTACCTATTTACAGTTTGATGCGGGAGGTTTCTAGGAACAATTTTTGAGTACTATTATTTGAAGTTTTTTTTTGTAAGGACGCCGCTGCTTGGCCTCGACGGCTTTAGCAGCTTCACCGGTCTGTAGGCTGAGCGCAGAAGGCTCTCAACCCTATTATTTGAAGATTTGTTTATTTGTACTAAATACGCTCCGAAACTACTGGACCGACTTTAAAAATTATTTCACCGATCTAAAGCTACATTATCAGGGAGTCACATAGGCTATATATTTTTTTATTTTAGGCTATATGTTTACAGGAAAGACAGTCTACGCGGGCGAAGCCGCTGGACGGACAGCTAGTTTAAAATAAATCACATTATTCAACGAATTATCTGACTAGAAGCAGTTTGAGGTTCAATGGTTCTAGCCAAAAACGGATTTAGTATGAGCAAACAGCATTTAGAATGGTGTGATTTCGAGTGCAGAAACTAAAACTAACGTATTGTTAACTCTCGACAGCATCTGCCGTGAGCAGCATCGACACCGAAGTGCACGGCGTGATCATGAACCTGCCTGTGCCTTTCCCGGTGCCGCAGCCAGACGCCTGCAAGGACAACGGCCTCACGTGTCCATTGAAGGTAAACTTCAGTTGACTTGACCATTCGACGCAGTGGCCCTAGCCCATAGTAATCTATGCCCTAGCCCTTGATCAGGGTTGAGCGAAATTGGCCTTGACACATAGCATCACGACTTTATCCCAAACGGGGTAGTCGGAGGCAAGTGACTGTTGCCGTCATGTCGAACGGAACACTCAGAAGCCCACTTTTCATGAATGGTATCAGAACCTTGAAACCTTTTTTATATTTTGAGTGGGGTGCTGGCGGATTTTGCCACGGTCCCCTTAAAACACTCAGACTCTCTAAAGGCGCTAATTTAAAAAATGGGTTTTCTGCGGCTTTCACGACTTGGGGCCGTATTACAATCCTGGCAGCGCGGCTGATCACAGTTCTAAAATGCTCACTTTTAGTTTTAGTCCATACAAAGTGCGCATTTTAGAACCGCAAACGGCCACGCCGCGACGTGGCAAGAGATTGTAATACAGCCCCTGCGATGGGGCGCCGCCTCTGGTCAACGTGACCCACCCAATAAAAACTTTAAAGATACGAACTTGTGATTCTCGTTTATACGTAGTCAAGAATAAATATAAAGATACTGACACCCAAAGTGGGTGATCAAACACGTCCTGCTTTTAAGGACTATATATCGAATTTAAATTATTTATTTAACCTTTCAGGCGGGCACGGCAGTTAACTACAAGACCACACTGCCGGTACTGAAGTCGTACCCGCAAGTGAAACTGCACGTCAAATGGGAGCTGAAGAGCGCAGACGGCGACCTCGTCTGCGTCCTGATACCCACCAGAATCCACTAACCTGTTCTTAAGACAGCCGACATCAAAACTAACCAAAGACACTTTGAGTGCCCTAACTTCTTACAAGCAGGACTGCAGGACTGTATTTAACTAGAAATAGAGCCAGCATTAGGTATATGAACGAGGAGCGGTGAAGATTTAATAGGAGAGAATTTGAAAGCAATAAAAGGGGCAACCTTAACTACCTATTTCGTATAATAATCATTCATGTCATGTCATGTCAAATCCTAATACATTTTTTTACGCGAACGATAACGTAAATTGACACATGAGTGTAAGATGACAGTCGCTACCCTGACGCTAGTTGACGTTTTTGTATGAGATTTTGGTAAAACTAAAATGGCATACAAATTGCTATGGTCTATGGTCAACTATCGTGATTTACGTGGCAGAAACTCATGATGTATGCAAACATACAGTTAACATCAACGAAATTTTTAAAATATGAGAATGACTTAGGTATACTGATTAGGCGTGTGCTTATGACATCAAGCATTGGTACTTTTATAGTTTTTCATAATATGGTAACTCGGTGGCGTGTTGCTCCTGTCTAAGCCCTCTATGCCAAAATGTGTCTCAAGCAGGCTACGCTTAAATACAGTCTTGCCTATACGAGTTAAGGTTAGCACAAGACTACTCGGTCTATTTATTAATTATATAGTTTGTTTAGAGATGCCTCAATGCTAGCTGGTAAAAAAATATTATTAAGGAAGACTACTAATTTAACACAACAACGTTCTAATGAAATAAACTGTTGGGAATGCAACAAATTTGTGAATTTTTATTTGTTATACCTAACACTGTCTCACGATTAGCGTAGAGCGCTGTAGCACTCGCCTTGGCTTGCGTGGTATTCCGCGTTTTCGATTACCGGTCGGGGGAATTCAGGAAACGATCTTTTCCAAATTAGGGAAAAGGGGGACTTAATTCCCTGTCAGGCACACTCGTAAAAATCCTTTATTATTTATTATAAATATATAAAAATATCTGAGACAAATACTCGTAGCACAAGGATATATTATATCCTTACATAACAAGTGGTGTGTTGTCAAATGTATAAAATGATGTTTTTTAGCTTGGGGTTTCGATAGCTTTTCAGCAATGACTAAGGAAATAAGTATCCTATCTAACAGTAAAGGATACAGATTTAAAATATATACCTATACTCCCTATCTAATAGGTAAAGGATACAGATTTAAAAAAATAATAAACGGCAATTATTTCGTAAGTTGGTTTCATCAGACTACTATGAATTTAGCAAATTTAGTTAAATTTCAATCATACAGATATTGGATGATTTATTATACATGTGCTGGTGTACCTACGACACAATTTTAGTGAACGGCTGTATTATTTATTAATGAAGTGAATTATCTTAACACTGATGCTATGATGAAGTAAAATGAAGTACTAAATTTATATCTTAACACTATCAAGATTCATTGCAGAATATATTGGAAACATGTCATAAGATGTTGCATGGAGATGGAGACGTGGGGTGGGACAGGAAAATAAATAACTGAAGGTACAAGTGTGTTATGTTCTAATAGGTCTGATGTGCAGCATTCAGAGTAACCTTTTGAAATAATAAAATTATCTTTTGGGTTGGTGAGTGAAAAGATAGTTTAAATAACAGTGTAAATGTTTTACTTACCTCATTTATTAGAACTTTTCAGGCGGCTTTATAAAAATAAATATATATTTAAAGTATCTATCTATTTACAGTTACATTTCTGTAATATTAATGCATGGACCGTAATATCTCATTCCTTAAACTGGATGTTTTATTTTATCGTCAGAATGACGATATGGCATACTCACTCAGTAGGAGGTGTAAAAATTAGAAACTACTCACTTCCGTAAAAATAGTTTTTGGTGATTCAGTTTTGTTTTCAAGTGAAAATTACGATACTTAATTCAATTATTATCTTTGCATACATTCTTTACATTATCTATTAGGTAAATATGCCATATTATTTTCCTACCGTTAGGAAGTGTTAATTCAGTGAAAGTGCATCTTATGTTATATTCCTACTTTTTTCTGATAACCCCATTACACTTACAACAAATCGGTTGTTCCGACTTTAGTTTCCTAAAATGTATATTAAATTCCTGTTTCAATATCTTTCTATACATGGACTCTTTTACAGCCAAAACATTATCCCTATTGCATTCACCATAGTACATATTAAACATTTGTTTTATGCTTAAAGTAGCTCCTAAATATTGCTTTTTTCTAGAAAACTGTTTAATAGGTTTGGAATCTTCAGTTTTGAAAGACAGAATGTGTTTTCTAACTCTATCTTTAACTTCTGATGGTAAGGAATGAGTACTTGCCTCTGAGAGCCCCCTGCCATCAGGCTTAGGAATGTTCATGTCTGATTTACCAGAGTGTACATTATAGACTGGCTTTTGTGATATTGCTAAAGTCCCTAAATAAAAATTCTTGCAGACAGTGTGCCTTACTGCTCGAACTAAGAAAAAGTATTTAAAGGAATGCTTTCTTTTGTTGTTATCATCCAAAGATTTATGCTTGACAGAGTTTCTTTCTGTGGTATTTAGTAAAAAATGTTTCTTTTCATTAGCATTAAGTGAGTAAAATGCCTTAAATATGTGTTCCCGGTCTGTGTCATTGATTCTCTCACTACATTTATATTTACAAGACTGTAGACAGTCTTTTGTGGTCCGCACTTTTCTCTCTGGGACATACTTCCCTCTTCTACTGATATAAGCTTCACCTCTCTGGTGTTTCATTTTCCTTACATTGCAGGCCCATGTACCAGGGTTGGGCTTCTGACTTCTAGGTCGCTTCTGAGATTGTTCAGGTTCTGTTTCCACTTCTACTATAGGACATTCAGTTTTACAACTGAAAAATAACAATAAAAAAAATTAGTAATGCTTTTGACCTGCAACTGTGTGACCTGACGGTTGCAGGTCAAAAGCATTTTAACATTAGAATAAACCTTAGGTATAGCAACAGATAATTTTTATAGCCACTGTTTTATGCTCAAACAGCATGCAACAGAATAATATTTACCTAAACTATTTCTTCTTCTAGTGTCAATGGCAAAAATATGAACTCAACAGACCCCAAACAATACCTAGCAATGTCTAGTCAGTTATACTACTCAAACTAATAATTCTAAAAATATGCTGATGTTAAATTTCATGTAACTATTTACAAAGTCTATATAAAGGTATTACAAGGACGAAAAAAAAGAATAAATGAAATAAGTTTTGCTGCTAAATATTCTTCAGGTTCAACTTTTTTTTTAATAATTTGAAAAGTGGTCTTCTAAATATTCACCAATTTAAACTTACACAATTTGTTTCTCTGCCTGAACTATCACTTCTGGATCGACCTTAGAAACAATGCATTGCTCCTTTTGATAGTTGTCATACTGTCCGAAGTACTGTTGCTGGACACCGCTCACCAACATGTGTTGCTTGAAGATAGGCACTTGAGGTAGAATCACATGTAATGGCTGGCCCATATCAGCACCGTGCAGAACCTGAGGGCTTATCTGAGTCTGCAGAGAATGGTGCATGTTCTGTAAATGTGACTGTTGACATGACATAACAATCTGATTTTGAGACATATGTATCTGTTGATTCTGCATTTCAGGCATGTGAGTTGAAACAGGGATGTGAAGTGATTTAGATGTTATTGTCTGTTGGTACATCACTTTATCTTGAGATGTTTGTAAAGATGGATGGGAGATATGTATGATCTGTGGGGTCTGCATCTTTGCGTTTGATGCTGGAGGCTGATAGACTTGCACAATGTGTGGGATCGGGGCTTGCGGCTGCATCTGATCCATTGTAAATAGCTGAAATAGAAATTATAAAATGAAAACATAGAAGAACCTAGTACTTTGTATGAACAAATTCTCAATGAATATATTTAATGTGTGAATGCTTAGTTTTATCAAAAAGCAATTACGTAAACAATAACGATTTATCAGCTAATAAATGGGATATAACAATAAATTTAACAAACCACCATAAACAGATTTCTGTTTCAGTTGAACATCGAAGAAGCTTTAATCTTAATAAAATTACATAAGTAAAAATAGTTGTGAACAGAAGATATGAATGGCAAAAACAAAAGATTTCTACATTTAAGAAGTACCTTAAAATACGGTATGCGTGGGAGAATGATCTTTAAGGCTTCATGTTTTCACCGCTTGGAGGTTTGGATGTTATTACCGAGTTATGTTTTTATATAAAGTCTTGCTAAGTGTTCACGAAGTTCAATATGCCACAGTTCCATCTAATTTTCAGGAAAGAAAACAAACAACAATGAGACGATACAACTCGGGCACACTAAGAAAGGAAGGTGACACTGACAGTTTTATTTTTAATAAAGGTTTTGGCTTTGGGTTGGGCCTGTTCTAGGTGACAGCACAGATGAAGAGAGAGATGACAGTTGTTTGGTTTGTGGCATGTGGCCTAAGGCATCGAGTACTAGGGTATTACCAACTTCAAATAATAAAGTCCCTTTGTGTTGTGTTTTGCTGGTTAATGCCAAAAATCGCCATCTAACTGTAATAGAAGATGAAAAGTGTTACATAACGAAGCTCATAGGTATCTTTATCTAAATCAGTCAAAACAAAAACGCCCGTTCAGTCAGTCGATTCCATCACGCCGTGTACGTACAGCGTGACCAAGGTGTAACTAGATTTGCTGTGTTATTGTGAGCTTATTTTGTAGTTTTTTTCTCTTTGATGATATTAATACCTACCCCATATGATAATTGAATCACCCGATACGGAAGTAAGTATTACATCTTCCTACACTTTCTGTTATTTTTTTGTATATAGGTTAATGACACACGAAACACGGACGGCCATGCCGTGACTTCAGACTTTGATGATTCCGATTCCGACTTTGATGATATTGTTTGGTTTGCAAGATTTACCCGAGTTTACAGGCATTTATCGTTGCATTCTCTTAGTTTTAAGAGTTTAAACATTGAAAATTATTAGAAAAAGCAACGAACTAGCACAAGACTGGTAAAAAGTCATTCTTTGAGTTTTAATTAAATTCAATGAAAGTTATGTACGTTTATGTACGTGGAAAGGAACGTATTTTAACGAAGTGACGTAATAGTCACGTGACCTAAGTTTCGCGGGAAATTCAATTCAAGCCGAAGAAAACTGTAATTTTCCCATGTTATATATTTTTTTGAAAAATCTATTGTTATGGGCATTATTAACAACTTTTACGAACATTATTTGACTTCACGATTGGCGTAGTGTGCTGTAGCACGGTTTCTTGCCTCTATTTCCGTAGTGTCCCGGGTTCGATTCCCGGTCGGGTCAATTCAGGAAACGATCTTTTCTGAATTGACTCGGGTCTGGGTGTGCTGGGAGACGCCCCTAGCTTATTTCCTTGTGTGGTACCTCGTAACACAGGGATTTAATAATCCCTACTTCGAGACCATTACAAGAGGTGTGTTGTCTGGCGCATATTTATATATATATATATATCAAACCACTTTTTGAGAAACAGTCAAATGGCAAATTACCAAAACTGCACACTGGACAAGTGGACACTAAACTATTCTCACCTATCCCCCCCCCGCTCCACTCCTAAATTCTCTTGTACCTATTGGGTCTTACTTACCTTACATTTTCTGCTATTTCAATACGAGTTGTTCAGTCTTGTAGTATGATTAAGCAGTTTTTGTCAGTTGCAATGCAATCGTAGATTATGAATTTCCCACACGCTAAAACAATCTGCCTAAAAAAGAAATAATTATTCCAACCACCTTTTATCATAACCAGCAACGCGAATCGAGTCTCTAATAGTTCTCGCATTTTGACAGCTAGTCAGCCAATTAAAGACTATGCAATATTCGACGTCAAATAATAGGTATTATAGCGGTTACAAATTGCATTTTTTTTTGGCGTATATAGTTGCTGACACGCGCGCTACATTTCACGCTTCAAAAAACCAAACTCGCGTACTCTGGCTCATTTCGGCGTGTTTGCTCGAACCGGTAGTGGCGAGTCTGTATCTTCATGGATTATACGAGCTTATTAGCGCGTTAACGCTTGTACGAGTTATGGTGAGGCAAACAAAAGATATTCCCTTCTAATAACGAGCTTATACGCGCGTATAAAACGCTGGTCAGAACCGTATCATCCAACGAATCAGCTGTCCTGCGGAATTGCCCGCATCGTTTTATTTTTTATAACATATTTGCTCGTAAAGGGTCTCTTATTTCACCAATTTCAATATCGTATTGTATCTCATAAGCACTTGTGGGTTATTGTAATGTAAAACGCACGGGTTTTTTTTTATTGAGGTAAAACGCACGGTTTATCGAGATGCTCCGTCTAAAACGAACGGTACTTTTTTAAACTTTAGCAAAGAGTTTTTATGTCAGAAAAGAGGCCAACATTTTAAGAATAAAATTAACTTTGGGAGATAAAATATAATAAATAAACATTTAATTCATTATATAATGTAATTAGTTTTGGCAATAAATTACAACCATTTATCTGTAACAAAAACACAAAAATATTAATTTACTTTATTAGTAATACTGGCTGTTTTTTATGCCTTTGCCTTAAAAAGCGCTGATGCGCGCGTAAGCCGCGCATCGCTAATTTGAGAAGAAACGAAAAGAATAAGTAAAAATTTCTTTAACTAGGTACTTTAACAAGTGATTAAAGATTTATTCGTTTAAGAAAGTTCGAGTTTTATTTATTTCCTTGCAAATATGATAAAAAAACGTCGTATGACATACGTGCGCTTTGATAATTACAGCCTCTGCTTTCTTGTAGCCCTCTCCTACGGCTCGGGCTAGTAATATCGCCGCGGCTGTAATTTTCAACTCACCGCACTTATATCTTAATGTACTATTACAGACCTAAGAAAAGGAGGTTCTATTGTACGACGCCTATTTTTGTATATGTCCAGCGATATCTCCGTCATTTGTGAATCCATTTCAAAAATCCTTTTTTTAATTAGAAAGAGCGTACTTCCGAGGTGCTCCCAAGTCAGGATCTGATGATGGAATCCAAGGGAAATCCAGGGGATCCCTCTACGGCACGCACAACTTAACTAAGGATTAGTATGAAATTGTTATTCTTTACGTCATAGATAAAATAAACAATAATTATTCTTTGTCTGCGTATATTCACGTAGTATGAAACAAAGTCGCTTCCCGCCAACCGCGCGACTGTACGCGCTGGATCTTTGAATCTACGCAACGGATTTTGAAGTAGTTTTTATCAAAAGATAGAGTTATTCATTATGAAAGTTTTATTTAAAAAACATAATTTTGAGTAAATACATAATTATCTACATTGCATCCATGCGAAGCTTCGATCAACAATTGATCGAAGATGCGAAGATAGGTCGGCTCCCTACCTATAAATTAATAACACAATAAAGTGATTGTGTTATTGCAAGTTCAGAACTAAATTAATTTATCAAAATATAACAATATTTTAACGATTGTAGACATATAGTTCTCTATCCTGCCTGCTTATACTACTCGAACTCATGTTAGTTTTGTAATACTTAACTCATTAAATACACATATATCATTCCATCCCCCCTTTCAGTAAATAATGTATGTACCTACCTAGGTATGTACATAATAATATCTTCATATTATTTAGACTTAGATTTAAATTATTTAATTTAAATATTATAAACATGTTTACATGAAACCTTTTTCAATAAATGCAAAATAAAGACTGACGAAACTCCAAAAATACTTTGATCCCAAACAATAATAAATGCATATAAGTACTTACATATTATTGAAATAATTGTAGACTGGTACCTTTCTGATATTTCTAAGATTTCTAAGGTAAGTACAAAGATTTTTTCAATACAATAAATAGAAATATGTATTACATAAAAAAGTATTAACTATTTATACCCCTCGTGTGGTAAAATTAATGTACTTAGTATTAATTTAAGTGGAGTAAGCAACATGTGACATTCTGTTTTTAATATTTTATTATATTACAAACAATGAATGTAATGTTATTTATGTGCACTACTTGTTACCTACACAATTTAATTTTAACATCGTTCTTTGGTTAATCAGTTGGTAACTGTAACTACTTTAAAAAATGAGCTTCTGTTTCTGTATAGAAAGAAAGTACATACAATTAACTAGTAAACACTTTGTAGGTACATTTCAGTCATTCATTTTTAATAATGCTTATCTTATTTACGCGTCAAGGTTAATACTTTTTCCCAAACTTATTATCTAAAAAGTGATACACGTAATCATATACTACTAGCATAATGGCGCCTCCTGGACCCAGTCGCATCACCTTAGGCAACAAACCTTTGTACAGGGCACGGAACCTGAAATACGACAAAAAAAAAATTTTTTATGCGCCAGACAACACACGTCTTGTAATGGTCTCGAAGTAGGAATTAATATTGTGTTACATGGTACCACACAAGGAAACAAGCCAGGGGCGCCTCCCGGCACACGTTACCGTATATTTAGTTAGTGCACTAGTTAGAGAGACCGGTATGACACAGGTTTCCCTCGCACTGCTTGATAAAGTTAAGGAAGCATGAATTAGCACAGAATAAGGCTGCGATCCAAATCAAGTGGAAATTACACTCTTGAGGAGTGAAAATCACTCGAACCCATTCCAAATTGACCCCGAGTGAAATCGAGGATGACCTAGCTGTCACCCAGCTTTTCCCAGTTGTTTCGGAACGGATTCGGGTGACTTTTATCACTCTGACAAGTGCGAATTCTACCGGTGTCTGGAGCCCGATCAAATTAACCTGACAGCTGTCAGACAGACGTTTCGTTCGTTTTGTCTCTTTCTTTTCGACGAGGGTGAAAATCATTGTGCAAAAAGCGATTTGGAACGAGTCCTAGGCACGAGTAATAGTACTCCGTAGTAGGTAGTATTAGAATAGACAATCTTAGGCAACATGTCCTTATCCCACAAAACTTACGAATACAATGTTTGAGTATTCCCATCTCATACTTTAATGTGAAACACAGGTATATACAGATAACAAAGCAGTGTCGATAACTTTGAACATAACATACACTTACGGCTATACAGGGTGATTTTCAAAAGACTTACAAAAACGATATGGCATACATAAGTGATGCAGTAGCTATGTAAGTGAAAATTAGATTTTTTCAATTGACTTTATTGTTAAGGTCACCATACAAAATAAGTTGAACAGTCAATATTTTTTGTATGCAAACCTTTAAATTAAAGTCAATGGAAAAAACTAATTTTCACTTAGGTACATCAATCACATCATACTGATTTATATCACATACATCGATTTTGTAAGTATTTTGATAATCACATGGTATACCGATTGCGGTAGACAAATTTGATTAATGTGGGTATACTATACTCGTACTAGAGCATTTTATCGTAATATAACATTTTTACTCATGGTGATAAAATGATAAAATACAAACTAATAAAATGATCAGTATTCTAAAAACATTTCCATGTAAGTAATGTAACGTTTAATTTAAAAACAATGCTCGATTTTCTAATAGGAAATGCTCAAATGTATCAGCACCTTATTAAAAGTTGCTTGGATTTTAATGATTATGAACACCTTACTAAGTACTGAATGGCCAATATATGAAAAACAACAGAAACATTGAATCTGAATAACGATTCGATTAATATTAATAACTAGAGGTGGGTTCACCACTACTTCACACTAGGTTTGCGAACCTCCCTCGTTGCGCGAATCTGCAACGATTTGCCCTAGTGTGTGTGTACGTACGTAGCTACGACGCCACCTTAATAACTTATGGCACGCAGGAGGAACACATGCGTATCTACACTTCTTACGCACACACAGATAATGTCTCTATCTAGGCATTAATATTAGCATCAATTGTTTTTAAGTTTATGAATAAATTCGAGTGAGGATCTACCTTGATTTAAAATTACCATACCATTTATTATCACCAAAAACAAAGAAGCTTCTACAAATATCTGATCATCAAGAGACATCTGTGAGTGACCGCGACTCTCCGCATCATGGTGCTCCCTCACCTTGAGCATTTTTTTGTAACGCAACTTTGTAATTACATCGGTGAGGGAGGAGCCCCGCGCATTACAGTGCGCAAACTGTAATGTTACAAATTCGAGCATTACGTTAGTGAGGAAAAAGCAGCGAGCATTACAGTGCGCAACTTGATGATACAATGTGTAACATTTTGATACAATTTCCCTGAAGTTTTGTAAGGCAATATTGTTATGTAAATCAAAATTGAAGCTGTAATTTAAATTACAGGCGTATATTCGTCATGTCAGGGGAGGGAGCTCTGTATTGTAATGCTCAAAATCGAATCTTAAACGTTACATTACAGGAACATGCTCCAGGTGAGGGACCTTTAAGGCAGATTTGACTGCCGCCAAACTAGACACAATAGAAAATCTATTGTTTGCCGGTCAGCGGTGGCCCCCATGGCAGCTATGCCTATGTGTTTAACCAGCGCTTGTAACCACTTAATAAACATTTCGTCCTAAATAGTGAGTTACTTGCAATCCATCCGAAAAATATTTTGGAATATTACGTAATTTGCAGGTTTAAAATTAAATATTGGTTTTAAAAAGTACTAGAGTAAGAAAACATAAACTTTTTAATAATACGATTATTACAAACTAAAAGCAGTTAACAACCAGATATCGGTGATTATGATCTCCACGGGAATTCCTTATTTAAATAACGATTAGCTTTAATCACCTACTAATGATCAGCAAATATATACAGGGCTATTTTATAAACACCGTCCAAATTGAAATATGAGGATCTATGGAGATAATGGCAAAATACGTATTTTTCTGTTTAACAACCTTCAGTACTAAAATGTTGAGTTAATAATGTTAATATAACTACTCAAAGGTATAACAAAATCACTAGTTTCGCTGATACTACGCGACGTGAGTGGCGCCGGGCACGCAGTCTCTTCAACTCCCCGTTCGCGATTTATTCAGAAGTTGGGATTTAATTTTGAATAAGTAACCACGCCGCACGAATAGTGTGTTCGAAAAAATATAATAATGTAAAAGTTAGAAAGACCTACCCTTTTTAAAAAAAAGCTGTCTTCGATTGATGCCTAATGTCTGGGAAAATGTTGGATGGTGTTTTTAAATTAACCCTGTATTCTAGTCAAAGCCAAAACATTCTGCAACAGCTGTGTATCGGTATAATGAGTAAAGTTTTAAATTGTTAATGTAGAGCAGAAAATATATTTCAGATTCAGTCACGTAAGCTTAGATTTGGCGGAAGGCCAAAACCTTAGGAACGCTAAAATACTGTTTCGAACAAATTGTGCATACCTAGCTGCGTTATTTTCAGCTCTCATGATTTTTAAATAACAAAAGAGCTTCTTTCCTTAATTTATCAAAAGATACAGACCAGAAAAGGTTAAATATTTTTTGACCTTTTTTTGTTTTTAATATGGAATTTCTTGAAGATACTTGGCAATTTTAACCATTGACAAGTATAAATAAAGAATAAAAAAAAAAAAAAACATTGACAAGTATCTAAAGTAGCTAAGTGTGCACTACCGTTGTGAGCGTATCTTTTGGATGTTAAACATCACTTTTCATTACCTTCTCTACGCAATGAATAATAATAATAATAACAACACTATTTTGACGACACGATTGGCGTAGTGCGCTGCAGCACGGTTTCTCGCCTCGATTTCCTTAGTGTCCCGGGTTCGATTCCCGGTCGGGTCAAATCAGGAAACGATCTTTTCGTAATTGACTCGGGTCTGGGTGTGCTGGGAGACGCCCCTGGCTGATTTCCTTGTAAGGTACCTCGTAACACAGGGATATTAATCCCTTCTTCGAGACCATGAAAAGAGGTGTGTTGTCTAGCGCATATTTATTTTATTTTATTTATTATGTGCTCAGAACAAATTAATAATTACTACCTACCAATGAGGTTGTCGATAACTATGTCCCTTTCCATTTGTTGTCCCAGGAAATAATTATAACTATTTAGACAGCACTAAAGAAACTAAGGAACATTCGAGTACAATGTCACATCTTTGTATTAAATTAATAAAAATGACTAACTGTATCTCACTGTATTTTAAATGAAAAATTAAGTACGGCGACTTGAGTTGCACTTGCCGCCTGTACCAGCAGTTTGAATTAGGTACATGAAATAACTCATAAATTACAGTGAACTTTGAATGACTTAATTAAGTAATACGTAGAAAAAACATTACAATATTCTAAACAGAATTAAGAAATATTAAAAGAAAGTGTAGCTGGCACTTATTCTTTACGACACGTGATGTGAAAACTGAACGAAACTTTTCACGGTTCGTGATGGTGAAAAACACGGGCATTCAACAAGCATTGCCTCCTTCAAAAAAGTACATATCGTGAAAAAATAAGATCCGTCCGAGACCACAAATCGTCCTCGTGAGAACGAGCACTAAGCAGTGTTACTCAGCTTTGCCACCTGGGGCCGTATTACCATCTCTTATAGCTAGTCAAGTTAATTTCCTAAACTTAGCGTATCGAGCGATTACCTAATGTGATCTTTCATTTTCAGCCAGTCAGCGGTTACCTGTCAATAATGCATCCTCTAAGCCAGATATTTACTGACGAAATTGCTCGCTACACACAGTTTAGGAAATTAACTTGACTGTAAGAGATGGTAATACGGCCCCTGTATTTAAATAAAGACAGGGCGTAGTAAGTAATCTGACTACATACCCTTCTTCCCTGTAAACCAGAATAATTGCCCCTGTTGTGGAGGTATATTTGATGACACCGGGCGTCGGCTGCGGACCTTGTATGCGGCTCTTCGCGACATCAAATGGTATGTTGATGCAGGAACCAAGGACCCCTGATGTGAACCCTATCAGTGCTTTACGACCAAACTCTAGAAGAGGATCCTACAAATAAAAGAGGATTTGAGTGATTTTAAGCATTGTAAAATACTTCATAAAATCTAGAGACCTAGGGATGAATATCGGTTTGAGCAGTTTTTCAGATTTTTGTAACACTGCCTTTCTTTTTCTAATTTTGTAAATGTTGATTTATAGGATGGATGAGTTGCCAGACGTGCGTGAGACAGTCGGGATATAGGCTAATGTAATGACTTAATTTTTTTATTATCAGTCACCATTCCTATATCTGTCTGGTTCGGATAATTTTAAAATACTTTATCATCGAAATTTGCTCGGCATTATACGTGAAACATGTGTTTTTTAGCAATACATTGAACAGCTAGACCGTATCTCGTTTACACGTGGAAGGTATAGAGGCGTTCACATCAAGCTTTACATAAGACCACCCTATGCTGCTGACATAAGACCCATTTCGCAATGATTTTGTAAAGGTACGAAGTCCATATAGTAAACTGATCAATAAAAAGAAACTTACTGTCAACACAAATTGAAAACGAGACGTATTAAATACCTACATAACTAAAATATTCATATTGCAAACAATACGATTATGTAAGATAAATATCAGGGTGGATGTAGGTACACGTTACGTTATCTTTAGCAAACAAGACAAGAAGATATTGCATGGAAACATCTAAAATTTTATAACTGCCATGTGAAGTCATCTAATTTCAGAAACTTGGACCTATTTATGAACATACTCACACATTATAAGATACAGAGGACATTAAACGGAGTGTCCCAAAAAGTAGTGTCAAGCGGAATTCCAAAGGTAGACTTCCTCAATCTGTATGCCCTGCTGCTACAACGTGTTCACGTGTACGTTCCGCGATTTTTAGTAATTTCGAGTCGTCTATAGGCACTTTTTGGTAAAAGTGGCGCCAGTCGTTGTAGTCCAAATCTGAATGAGTATCGTGAGTGTTTAGTTAGAGTATTACGGAAAAGTGAAATAGCCATAACCTTTCACGTCAACGCGAAGCGATATCGGGTCAGCAAACATCAGATTTTCCATTATGTCTGCTTTGTTGAGTCAAAAGTTTTTTTTTTATACCACGTCGGTGACAATCAAAGTTAATGATAAGTAAACTAATTATGTAAACGAATTGATTCAACAAAACCATATAAAAAAAATCGAAATGGCCACTATCTAGTTTTTTTTAGAAAAAAACGACAGGAAAGATTTGGATGAGAAAGTTGAGGTACTTAGCGTTTTTATAAACTGCCTTCATAATTCTGGGAAAATACAGTATTTTTGACTTTTTTAGTTTTTTTTTTACTTATTTCTCATACTGATTAGAGTTATGGATAAAAGCCTAGTTAATCCAATGACGAAAAAAACAGGCATGTATCTCAAGTATTTGCACCACAGTGACCACAAGTGCCTCAACTCAACACAGAAATTTTCAAAAAATCGTAATTAAAATCACAACTCGAAAATTAATACAAGTAGCCCTAGTAATCTTCTATCTCTTGGTTTTTGCTTGACAATACTTTTTGAGACGTCCTATATTTAAAATACATTTTTTTTTAGGTAAGTTCTTATGATTGTAGTTTTAAAATAAAAAGTTAGCCAAGCCAAAAATATCAAATAATATTCTGAATGCAATAAAATACATATGAATACTTACTTGATGCTCAGGTATGAATCCCTTAACACTATGATAGAAGCCAAAGTATACACTGTTGAATACTCCGTTTCTGGCGATAGTTGCTGTTAGCCCTTTATTAAGCCCTCTAGATCCAAATCCATGTTCCCTTATGATATCTCTGGTGACTGACCAAGTTGTGGGTAGTTGGGCTGCCAAAGCCCTGTTGGACTGCAAAGTGACCTTCACAACCTCGAAGGGATTAACCAAGATAGCTTCTGTGATTCCAGCACCCAAACCAGCTAGAGCAAATGTCTGAAATATTATTGAAATAAAAATAAATTGTATGAATACAATTTAAATAAAAAGTATGATTTTTTTAACAATAAAATTAAATTAAATATAATAATTTAGTAATTAAATTTTTACTACATTCAAGACCTTAACACCCAGAAACTTCACTGAGTTCATGGTCAGACAGATGTGTGTAAAAATATTCAAATTATTATGTGCTGTATTATTGTAACCCTGGACATGATTTATTTATGATTTGTTCAAGAATACTTTAGGTACCTACTTGTTTTTTACATAATTATAGTTTATTAGTTTTGTACATAATCACTAATTTGCTTGTTAGCACTGATTTTTAATATTTAGCAGTTATGGTTTGACCAGGCATTACACTATGGTAGAGTTCAAAAATATATTGAGTTAATAAATGGTGAAGGAATCAGGCAGGGTTAGTAAAATGATACTGTTTACTAGACCCCCTAGCCTGTTTCCTTTAGAACTGAACTTTACAAGTAGGTATTCCTCCTATTAAACTTATCATAGTGGATGCAAATTCGTAATCATATAATAATTAGATTTAATTAGCCACTTGCTTGTTTACTAAAGGTTTATTATTTTGTAACACTTAAAAGAAGACTACTTAAGAGTGTTAGCTGAGGATGGATCGAAATTGTTGCATATTTGTAAGATATTCATGATTATTTCATTGCATTGAATTAAAATAATACGAATTGTCTAAAATCAGGTAGTCACCAATTATTTGCTAAATTAAATAAAAAACCGTTTATTTTTCAAATTGATAAGACACTTAAAAATTCACTGTACACAGTTAAAGTAATAATTATGAAATTAAAAGGTGCAATCAATAATAGATAGATAATTTATACTTAATTTGAATTCAGCTAAATAATCACGAAAACCTTAAACAAATGCGATGTTTACGATCTACCCCAACGCAAAAAGCAAACCCTCTTAAATTAAAATAGCCATATGAAAATCGTAAAGAAACTTGATCAAAAATAATGAAGATGTAAATAAAACAAAAGTTATATCTCACTAAAGGAGTAGGTGTACTGGAGCCAAACATGAAAAACCTTTTATACTGCTCGAAAGTTAAGAACTTCACTGCCCGTTTTGGTGTTTCAGCCAGGATTGGAGGCAAAATACCCTTCCAGAATGAGGTCAGACCTTCGTGCCTGTACATTTTCTTCATACAGTCTACAACTCCATTGTAATAGTGTGGATCTGAGCTTCTGGCTGTTTTCGTAGCCTGCAGTTGGAGTCTTGTCTTCACAAGGTCCAAAGGATGCATTATACAAACTTCAACAAACCCTGCACTACCACCGGCACCAACTTGCATTGCAGCTTGCCTTAATAGTTTCTCAATATCTGACATTTTAATGAAGTTTTTGTAAAATATTTTTTAAATGATCTATCATTTATTTACGGAAAAACACAGATAGGTCACATTCACCGACTAAAAACTTTTTGACACTGAAGTGGCAAGCAAAGCAAACAAACAAATTTTAAAGAAAACTTTTTGACTTTTGTTTTCTTTTCTGTTTAGTGCTGCCATATTATTACAGATTCCCCTCTAGATGACATAATCGTAATTCGAAGGAAAAAGGAACGGTTGAGGTCGAGGAACGTACTTATGGAATAAGCCTGCAAGCAGTTTTTACGGTCACACGCAGATTGAGATTGCATTTACTGCACAGTTGGTGACGCAGTTTCAATAAAGTTATGCCAAGTACTTAAAAACGGCACACAAACTGTAATTTTGAAACAAGCCTGATGCAGCATTCAAATCGACAGGCCACCACACACGCACGTATTTGCCCGCTGCGGGTACACGCCTCACCCGTCCATTCATTCCCGTCCAGCATTGCAGAAAATGTCAAACAAGAAATTTATGAACCTTATTTCACAGGGATAAGGTTTAAATTTTTTTTTTGGTGACAGTAATGTAATGCCAATCCGGCGAAATTTGGTTCGGGAGTCAGGGGCATAGAGTATAATAATATTATAGACTATTGAATCTAATTTCGCCAGATTTTCCAATGAAATTTTGTTTGTGAAGAGTCAGGGGCCTGACTCTTGAACATAATTTCATTGGACAAGCATTGTAGAAATGATAAACAAGAAATTAATGAAGTCTGAAGGCCCGTATTCACTTTGATTGGTGCGAGTGCAGTTGATTAGTGCAGCTGAAGTGCTGTCTGGAGCTGTCATATTATTACATTTACATTCTCTATGGATGGGATGGATGGAGCCCGGAGGCTAGTTATCTGTGGATGGATGGAGGAGCTGTCTGTCAAACGAAATTGGATTGGATTGTTTAGCAATATTTTTTTTCCATTAGAAATTAAATTTCATTTTAATTAAATTAATCTGATTGATCTAACTTGTTAACTATACAGTTTATTAATTGCTAGAATTATGAGTTAATCTTGTGATGATTGAATTTATTAGTTCTCAATGCCTTTAGAGTCCGTTTTTGCTCGTACTTTGTAGTTGTCATCCAAAATGGCAGGAAAGACGAGAGGTTTGCAGTCCTAGCTGATATGAGATTATGCTACCAAGTGTATTGTTAAGTGTGGTTTGTGGGTGGACAGTGAATTAAATGCGGAAATGTGGACATACATTTAAAGATGGGTTCGCAGACATTGGAGATATTACGCCAAGGTGTTTGGGCATCTTTGACAGGAGGATGGTTCTATGATCCTCATCAAAATTTGTTTTGCAACACAGTACATTTGTATATTTGGCTGTTTTTGCTATGCCTGCCATTTTCAGTATACCTGGTAAGAAATATTTCCTTGCTTACTTATGTTACTATATTAGGTTTTGCTGTAATTTGAAAAATCAGGTCAACATGTTTCATTTTACAGTTGCAATTGTTATTTCCTGGATAATTTTGTCACCACTGTAACCAATGTAAAGACATTCCCTCCCAGGCAACCCTTGCTCATGCTTGCAAAGAAGAACTTTGTTTCCAAAGTGATACAAAACACCAATGTACTCAACAATCTCATCTAATCTAATTCTTTTAATTGCCTATATTATTCAAACTAGGTATGCGGTTCAGCAAGATAAATAGCAATGATTTGGGACATCAAGATGAATCTAGTGTTAAATGCCATCCAGTTTTATACAAAAATATTTTATTTCATTTTCATAAACGCCTTCTCAGAACAAGGGAAGGGTTCATGGGGGTGTCTTTCATGTTTTTATGGAACTTTAACAGTGTTAATGTGTGCAATGACAATAATACTTGGGCTGTGTTCCAAAATGAGTACAATTTTTTGTCATTATTTATTTTACAAGAAGAAAGGAACATTTAACTTTTTATCAATTTCAGTGTAATCACTTTTTATTCTTGAAAGTTATCATTTTCATTTTATATTCCAAGCCTGAAACAAGGCAAATTTACTGAATTCATAATAATTTAAATTAGGTGAAATAGGTTTATATCAGGGATATTACTAATGTTCGCATTTTCATGTATAAATGATTCCTATCATTTAAAACATTCGCATTAAGATCACCATTCCACGGTAATATAATATTACCATGCCCATTCGCATCAAGCAATGCAAATATTGTGCAGGTCACGCCAAGTAATGAGAGGGCTGGTCATATTGGCCTTTTTTAACTAATAATGAGTACTTTTCAGATTTTGACTTGTGGTTGTTTCATCTCACTCGCCATAATCGCATTGTTTTTACTTTTTGCATAGGTAAACCAGTAACAACAACAACTGTTTAAATGATTTTGAGCCATTCATGGCATTCATAAAGAGCGTTAAGGAAGAAAACTAAGATGTGGCGATATTTTACACCTAGAGATAGAATGTTTGCCATAATATCACAGAACATTAAAGGTTGTCAAACATGAATAATAGTGAAACTAAGTATTCTAGTTTGATAAGTGGGATGAATTCCAGTCAGAGTTGCGACTGGCTTAAATTCCCGGCTGGTACCTCAAACAAATACAAGTAAAAGATACAACACCATTGCAGATCAAAACATAACTAATTTATTAACTGAGTACCCACATATACAATGATTTTTATAGAAATCTAAATCAACCTAACTGAATACTATACCTTCCTTATACAGTAGCATTAACAATCAGAAATCAAGATTTTAATTATTCTAACACTATTATTGTTGAGCATTATTCTGTATTGGGTATACCAATAATATCAGGCCACTGATCAGGTGGTGGTATAATAATAGGCACTTCAGGAGATGACGATCTAGAACCCGACGTACTTCCACTTGTAATTATGTGAGGGCTACTACGATTCTGGCCAGCAGCACGTCCTAACAACTGGTCGACGTGACGGCGATGTAGCTCACCATCTTCCGTCCTCACTATATATGAGCTAGAACCTTCTATTGTCTCTATGGTTGCTCTCTGCCACTTCTCTCCAGGGCCATACATACGGGCTAACACTGGCTGGTCAACAGTAAAAGAGCGAGCTGATGTATGCTGCGCAGCTTCTTGTAGCTGCTCGTAAGTTTGGCTAGGTGCAGCATCGGGGTGCAGTGAAGAAATGGCAGTCCTATACCGTCGGCCATTCAGCATCTCAGCTGGTGTTTTATTTGTACAACTGTTGGGAACCGTTCGTAGGGCATACAATGCCTTCGGTAGTTTCTCAGCCCAGGAGTTACTCAAGTTAGCCAATTTTCTAAGTTTATTTTTGAATGTTTGTATAGCTCTCTCTATTTGGCCGTTAGATGCTGGGTGGTATGGCGGAGAATACAGATGCTTGATGCCATTATTCTTTAGAAATTCGTTGAATTCTCTAGAGGTGAAATTTCTTCCGTTATCTGAGACCAATATTTCAGGTATACCTTGAGAGGCAAAAATTCTTCGTAGAATTGCAATAACTGTCTCACTCGACATGGAAGGGACAATCTCCGCTTCAAACCATTTGCTGTAACTGTCGATCAAAACCAAAAAGGTCTTACCCTGGAATGGACCTGCAAAATCCACATGTACTCTACTCCAGGGTTTTTCAGGGATTACCCATCGTCGAGGGTCCTTCGCTGGATTATTTCTTACAATCTGGCACTGTGCACATTCAGAAACACACTGTTCAATCTGTCGGTCCATCTCAGGCCACCAAACATATCCTCGAGCAAGCGCCTTAGTTTGGACAATGCCAGCATGCGGGGCATGTAACAATTTCAATACTGCAGCCTGCAAAGGCTTTGGTATTATGACTCTATTGCACCATAGTAAACTGTGTGAAAGAGCCTCTCTTCTAGTCCAATATGGTTGTAGGGCTGAGTCCGTATTGGTTTGTGGCCAACCATGTAGTACATGAAACAGCACTTTCCTAAGCAGGGGTTCTCGTGAAGTTTCTTTTACTATTTTTGATATATCCAGGTTCCATCCTTCAGGTGGTTCATGTAACAATAACACCTCTCTGACCGGTTCTTCTATAGTAACCGCAGAATCAGCCGCAGTCCAACGGCTTAATGCATCAGCATTGCCTAGTGATTTACCTGGTCGATACTTTATCTTATAACTATAACATCAAAGTTTCAACGCCCATCGTAACATTCTTGGAGATATCTGGTCTGGGATAGGCTTACTGGGGTTGAACAAACCGACCAATGGCTTATGGTCGGTAACAATGCTGAATTTGCGCCCTGCTAAAAATTCATGAAACTTAGTCACTCCAAATATGATGGCTAGCGCTTCTTTATCTATCTGCCCGTATTTCCGTTCATGAGGTTGTAGTGTTCTGGAAGCCATCATGATGGGCCTTTCTAGTCCGTCATTCATGACATGGGCAATAATAGCACCTACGCCATAGCTTGATGAGTCACATATTAATATCAGCTCTCTGTCTACTTCATAGTTAACCAAGGTCAAATCTGATGATAGCAGCTCCTTGGCATGTTCAAAAGCTTTGTTTTCAGCTTCACCCCAGTACCAGGACCTTTTATTTTCCAGCAATCGGTACAATGGTAGCAATGTCGCCTTATCAGGTATAAACTTTTCATAAAAGTTATACAGGCCCAAGAAGGCTCTCAGAGACTCTTTATTAGTTGGGGCCGGTTTCTCCTTAATTTCTTTTACTTTGGATGGTGAGGGGTGGAGACCTTGCCTGGTAGGGACGGCTCGACACCCTCGGCTGTCCCTATCGACCCCTCCTCTAGAAGGGGGGATCGCTTCCGGCCCGCCGTGTAGGCGGGCCCCGTCCGGGGGAACGCGTAGAAGGCTTCGTGCTACTTACCGTGCTCCCCCACTATGGACGATGAGAGGGAGTAGTAGGGTTTTTAGTCGGTAGGCCACTGGGCGGTTTCCTTTAATAGGAAGTCCCCCCAGTGGAGAGTCCGACATAACCCGTCCGCCCCCCGGTGGACGGGTATGCGTAAGGCATTTCCCCTACTTAAAAAAAAAAAAAAAAAGCTGTTCCGTTAGTATCGCCGAACCTTAAAGAGGATACCAAGTTTTTTAGTTCCATACATATTTTAGGTGCTCGAGGTGGTTGGTTATCGGTATCAGTGCATTCAGGAAAGAAGGAGTCAGATTGAATGGACTCAGTTTGGCGGAGAACAGACAATCCTGGATTTTGATGGCGTTGAACTCAACAAGGTTAGCTTTGCCCCAGTGGGACACTGCTTTTGATGTTGAGTTCATACGCTCAACCAAAGCGTCTCCAAGGGACTCAGTCTCAGCGACACTGGCACGGGCACTGCATACCCAAAGATACAACAGATAACATGGAAATATAATAATTTATTATTTATATTTTTACTGATTATTTGATAGAGTTACATGTTATATGGTGGTATGTTTACATTAGTGTGACGTCTTCTTCGCTATGTTACTCATTGGAGTATCATGAATGAAAACACAAGCAAAAGTCACGTCCTCGGCGGGCACAAGCTCGCTCCTTCGAAGGTCATTAACATCACTCAATGTGATCGTGGTCAATTGCTTTGCCGACATCCTAACGCTAAACAAATTATGAATCATGAATGTTTGTTCCACCCAATATGTAAACAAAAACGCAACATTTGTTTTTTTTTAAGATTTCTTCATTCTTAGTGGGTAATTCTTGATTTATATTTCATATTTGAAGTTGGATTTAGAAATAATTTAAACAGCTTACACCAATAACTTATATCACAATCTATTTTAAAATAGAAAAACTGGCCATGAAGATTCTCCTATAACCATTTTTATTTGTGGCTTGTGCAACCACTGACACTGAAAAAATAGCCTCAGCCTCATAATTAAAAACATTTTATTTTCAGTACTTCCCTCCCGCAAGCTTGGGTTGGATCATCTACTGTGCGCTAGTGGCGCTGTTGTTTACCTGCCTCAAGCTCCTGAACCACGGGCTCCACCACATGTATGATACAAGCGAGTGCATCATCATTCAGCCCAGTGGGGACGCATCTTCTTCCAACAATAATACAGCGTAAGTTTAATAAACAAGCCAAGGTAATTAATACAGTTTATTTTCATTGAATCATAGAGACTCGTTAGTGCGAGATTGGCAACAGTATTTCAAGGACGGTAGACATTTGCCCGGCATTGGGACAATATGGGGTTTTGATAATGAAATAGTATCGTTTTTTATGAAGTTACCTTCTAGTAAAAGTCCGGTCATCTAAAAAGAGCACTTGTTGATATGAAACCTTTCAAACTGTACCCGTGCGCAGAACCATCCTACACTGTTGTCTAGCGTTATTTTTACTCGTGACTCTGTACAAAGTTACAGACGCATTTACATCAACCTTTACAAAACCATTTCAAAATGGATCTTATATCAGCAGCATAACGTGCCCCTATGGAAGGGTGTTTTATAAATATAAATATGCGCCAGATCACTCCCCGCCTCGCTCGCGCTCCAAGCGCGGTGTTGTAGGGGGAGGGGTAATCCCGCGTGCTTGATAAATCTCGCACCTTGTAATACATGCTTAATAAAAAAACACCCAAAAGTTTGATGTGAACTGTGAGCACGTGTGCTAGTAGTACACACGCGTTTCCAATGTGAAAATGTATTCCCCTCACTGATATGTCTAAATTGTAAGTTCTATGTCTACTAACTGTATAAACTCAGCTAACTATTGATAGTCATTCTTATTTCAGACCTGAAGAAGGAATGGAAATGCAAATGCTAAGGTTAGGAAGCGCAGCTGCCGCGGGCAGTGACAACGAGTCCGTCACGTCCCTAGAGTACCACAAGCCAAACAACAGCACAATTGGTAAAACAATATTTTACGTAGGGAACTTTTGATGTTCTTGTTTTACTTATTTTTTGAGAGTGATAAGACGATAAAAAAAATTAAACCAGTGAAAGTTAAGATGCATCCGAAATTCCGAATGGAGTAATTTAATTTCAATTATAAATTGTTACAGATCTAAAAGTAGACGTTCATCGTAAAAACAGTTCAGAATCTAGTATAGAAGACAGTGCCACGTCTGCAAAACCACTCGAAGCAGTGGCGACCACCAAATCAGAACTATGCGTCTCACAAGCCATTGATATGCCAGGGCCTTCTAAAGCACGACCACCAAATCGAAGCCGGTCGAAGTCCGGCCACAAAAGAGACCACCGAGCTAAAACTAGGAGAACGCACGGAAATCGAATAGATGAGCTAATCGTAGAAGAAGCTTCCAAGAATCCCCGTCTAGACAACAACTTACCTGTGCACATGTTCGCTGACGAAGGACCTTTCGCGAAGGTTAGCAGACGATACCACGAATGCTCGCATTCAAGGCGTGGATCTAGTAACAGAGACTTCTTTAAAGAATGGTTATACTTGGACGCAATTGAGGCAGCTGGAGAACCATATCAGTCTAAGTTTGCTCGCCAAATAAGTTCTGATTCAAGGGATAACTCGGAACCCAATGTGGGACCACCATCCCCGAAGAAACGGATAGCACATAGGCGGAGATATACAAATTACCCTGATGAAAGTTGCACCAAGTCTGCTATGGCGTTAGCGACTGCACAGTCGTCGAATATGAGAAGGAATTCCAATTCGACCATGTCTACAATACAGTTACCACTTTTGAATTCCACGGCCCAATTAGTGTCACATATGAGAAGGCATTCCAATAACGCTGATACAGGTTTCTTTGCTAGTGTCGAACTAGGAGAATACATGATGGTGAAGGCTGAGGTTCCTAGTGGAGAAACTGATAAAAATAAAGGGAAAAGTCCTGGAGTAAGGCGAATAAAAAGCACTGCTTTAGAGATAGGGTGTCCACCTCCAAGTGTATCCAATCTCTCCCCTCATCCTAACAGTGCGGAAACAATCGGCGGCCAAATGCTTAAAAACCCTAAAAGTGCAGTTATTCCGCCTCCTAGTAAAAGTTTGACCCGTGGACCACATTTGAATCTGTATCCTAAAAATGACGCTGGCGAAGGTTGCAGCTATCCTTATTTGACTTATGGTTCTGAAATAGTTTACCCTATTGCGGAAATATCTGATGAAATGCAAACTTCTCAAAAAGAAACTGATCTAGATTCTAGTGGTGAAAGTTATAGCGATTACGACGACGAAAAACAGTTTCGAGGCTTTGACTGGGATGCTGAGCAGTCATCGGCGATGCGTTCCAGCGACTCTGATTTTGAAAATAATGGTTCCAGATCACCTTTGCTAGATAGATCAGCAGATATAAGAGTTGTTCGCACTAAAAACCACAGTGATTGTAAAAAACCGTGTTGTGATCGCCATTCTAATTCCAAGTTAAATCCTGATTGTTCAAATGAAAAAATGAAACCTGTAAGACTGAAAAAGGTTATGAAAAGTGATTCACAGTACGATAGCAAACGTCCTGGCCCTAGTACTTCCTGTGAGTGTAAATTTACCCCAAACGTTGATTATTTTGATAAGGCCAGTGCGAGTTCCAAAGACTTGCTTATAGAAAAATCTAGTTTAGAATCGAATGAAAATCACGACCACAAAGATGAAAAGCCAGAAATTCGAAAAGTTGTTGAAAAGAAACCTTGGGACCATAATATTTCTAATTCTAGCAGTAGTAGTGATACCAACGTAGACAGGCCACAAGAAGACAATAATGATGATAAAAATACTGCTCCAGAAACGGAGGAATCGCAGTTGACCGGTGATAGCAAAAGTGCCGATGAGAGAAGTGTGTATAGCTTAGATTGGCTTTTCGAGGAGACCGCGCAGCCAAAAGCATCCATGTTTATAGAAACGGAAGCTTGTTCTAGTTTCTTGGAGCCAGAAACTTTTTCAATACCCAATGAAGAGATGTGTCAAAAACTTCCCAATGCTTTAGGTGAATCGTCTTCCAACGTTCCAAAAAACTTGGGCGCTATACCAAAGCAGGTGAAAAACTTAGCGCGTTCAAGAGCTTCCTCGCAGAAGGAGAACATGAAGAGAGATTCTAAAGATTCTAAGAAGGATAAAGATGAAAACTTAGAAGGTGACAGAATCTTTCTCGATGCTGTTGAAGCTCAGGCTGCTTTGGTACAAGGATTGGAGTGTTTGTTCGCGGCGACTAATGCCAATACTGTGGTCATGCCGCCTCCGAATCGAGACGAAAGACCACGTAGTCACAGGCATAGCATTCGAGGTGAAAGGGAGAACGCGCATAAGACAAGAAAACGATCTATTGAGGAAGTGGCCCAACAATCAACCAATACATTGCTTCCAACTTCGATGCCTTTGTTGGCTGCATTTCTTAATTCTAGAGTCGATTTTATGCCTTGCTGTGTACCAGATAATAACGCTTCCGCGGAACCGGCACAAAATGTGGAGGAAGGACCAAGACTGAGACCTCTTATGGATAGAAATCATAGAAACCGCGTGCGGAAAATCAAACGATCCACCCGTCAACGCAACAATCCATCACAAAGCAATCCTGATAAAAAAGATAAACCTGCTAACTCAGAAAACCCCAACAATTCCAACAGTGTTCACTTTGCGGCGTCTTTCGAAGACACTACTGATGGAGCTATACATTGCTTCATGGATGAATATGGCAACTGGATGTCGTATACTTTTGACAAAAACAGTTCAGGGAGGGCGCCAGCTCAGCCAATACCGCTACCAGAAAAAGAAGACAGTATAAAGCAGCTCAACAGGGTGAAACCCATTGATAATCCAGATAATTCCCAAGAAACTGCTGGAGAAGGCAGTTGTGGTTCTTTAGAATCAGAAGCCGGAAATAGTGAAATTTTAACAAAGAAACGTGGTGATAGCATAGACCAAAGCTCTTCTAATCAGGGAAGCAACAACCCACTTCTATCAAGCAATAATAATGTCTCTACAGTTGTGGCTATCAATACTAATAATGCGAACAAGCGTTTTTACGTTTTTGATGGAGGAACTGGTTCTCATACCGACCAACCCAGATCACCAGTAGCTTATGTGACTGATAGTTTGCTAGAACAAATTGAAGCCGAGAGGCAGTCTAGGATGGGTCTACCAAGTATGCATATCAACTTCTTGATGAGTCAACAACGAGCACAACAACAGCCCCAGCAGCCGGCTGAAAACACCTCAGCGAATATTCCAAGCCTAATGCCGTCAATAGGCGAAGAAAGTGTAGAAATTAATATCAGGAGTAAATTTTCAAAAATAATGGACGAAATGGAAAAAGCTAACCAGCCAAAACCAAAAAGTTATTACAAGTTCAAACTTTCTAAGTGCTTCGAAGTCAAAGTTACTATGGATAGGTTGAAATTGATGGCACTTTTTGACCGAAACTTGACATTTAGAGAAACATTTGTGTCTATCGTTCTTGCGATAATGGTAGCCGTATTGGGATCCATGGTTCTCAATTTAGGTTTTTATCGCGACATTTACGCTTTTTGGTTCTGTTTCATCATGGCGGGAAGTCAGTACTCCTTGTTAAAAAGTGTTCAGCCGGACTCTGCGTCACCCGTTCACGGGTTCAATAAAATGGTCGTATTCTCCAGGCCAGTGTATTTTTGCCTGTGCAGTGCAATTTTGTGCGCAGTGAATAGCTATTTAGGACAGTCGGACCCTACAACGGATGAGACGCACATTAGAAATAGGAGAAGCGTTGAAGAATTGAAACCTCTATTAGTCTATGGTTTCGAATTGAATGAAAGAGACTTTTTCTACGTGATTCAGGAAATATTATCCAAGTTCCTGCTATTTTTTCCTATGGCATTCAGTTTCGGTCTATTTCCGCAAGTGAATACATTTCTCATGTATTTGCTGGAGCAGATAGACATGCACGTATTCGGGGGTAATGCGACAAGCAGCCTAAGCGCGGCTGTATACTGTGTAGTGCGGTCAGTAGCTGCTATTGGAGCTCTGTACGGATTCGCTTACAGCGGACTAGTTGAAGGGAAGAAATCGCAACATCAGAAGCACAATGTTCTCTTTTCAATATTTTGCGGGCTCCTCGTGCCTATCGCTTATCATTTGAGTCGTAGTGCCAGTGACTACAGTTTAATTTGGAACCTCATTAAGAAGCATCTGTTGCCGCCGGAATTGTATGTGATACACAGTCCAGACTGTTCTCCTGACGTCCCTAAAGACGAACCTAATACTTTGAGCGACGACAAGAAGAATAATTCGGAGAGTAACATTTCGAAGCAAAATTCAATCGGTAGCTCCGCATCTAAGATCAACTTTAGTTCTGAAACGAACATTGCGAGGACTCAAAAGCGATCGCAGACGTCGAGTGTTAGCTCGTTGAGGATGGATCCTCGAGCGGGTGATACTATGAACTCTACGACTTCATTAAAACTTGACCCACCGACAGAAACGGAAGACAAAAGCCACGACTCCAACACCAACAACTCTGCTAGTAACAAGCAGGATCAAACAGATAAACCAGATGAGGACATGGAAGATCCCTTGCCCAAGAAGCTGCAAGCGACGGTGAATGCTCGCCTAAAGAATGACGTGATAGTTTGCACATTTCTTGGATTATTCGTCTTCGGGCTCCACTGTACGACAGTCTTTACTACTCTTAGACCACAACTGAATATGGTGAGTAGACCTTACTTTTAACCGACTTCAAAAAATGAAGAGGTACTCAATTCGACTGTTTTTTTTAATGTTTGTTACCTCATAACTTTTGACTGGGTGAACTAATATTGATCATTCTTTTTTATTTAAAAGCTGGTGCTAACCTTGTAATCCCATTTTAATTTGGTCTAGTTCTGACAGTGGCATCCATGAGAAAACCATATAAGTCTTAAATCTAGATAAACCAAATGCGCGACAAATGGACGAATAACTCAATATCACGCCAACCGACTTCTATGCTTCTTTTTTATTGGAAAGGATATACTTCAAGGGTAGTAAGGTGAGAGTTTGGTTAGGTTCTGATTATGGGATCCATGACCAAGTAACGGAACTCTTAAATTCTTGGGAGCAATGAACGATACTTTTCCATATGTAGAATGCACAAGAATGATTCACTAAAAATCAAAAAATAAACTACTTTTTAACAAAAAAAAACCAACTTCAGAAATAACTTCCATAACAAAACACTCAAAAGTAAAAAAATAATTGAGTATTCTTCTAAAACTTATACGATTATAATAATTCCAAGGAAACACAACAATATACCTATTTTTTACATCTCAATTGTATAATATGTAGGTAGTTACAAACCTACATTGGCTGACACAGACTCCAACAATAACAATAATACTACCTACATTTTATTATTATCGAGTATAAGTTTTAGAAGAATACGCAATTATTTTTTTACTTTTTATTGTTTTGTTTGGAAGTTTTTTTTGTAAGTTCGTTTATTTTTAGTTTCCTTTGTACCTTCGTTTTTAAACTTTTTTAATTAGCAATAATGGTGACAAAGCACAGTAAAAATAATTACCTTTTTTTTTAGTCTCGTATCCACTAGGCAAAAATTGACGCGCAGCACGTAGCGGTCGCTCAACAACGCGAGACGCGTTGGCGCAGCTGGCGCACAACATTGCAAAAAAAGTTTCGCTTTTCTGTTCAACAACGTTGAGCAACAATGCTGTGCAACATGTCGCTCGTCAAATGTTGCCTAATGGATAAGCGGCTTAAGCTGACAATAAATTTTAATTTACTCTCTTGTGACAGGGCTGGTTTTTTATTATTTACGTCTTTGACTGCAAACTATAGTATTGACTGTTTTCATAGGCACTGTGGATAATAGCCAGCATCCTAGGCTGGGTGCTCCACTACCTGACGCCGCAGCTCCGCAAGCAGCAGCCCTGGCTGTGCCTCGCCGGGCCGGTGCTGCGCCAGCACGAACACGCCCAGTTTGAGGTCACTGAGCCGGCCAGGCTTATGTGCTTTGAGAAGGTATTAGCTTCTTCTTAATTATTGAACATCAAGAAACGGTATGAACACCATTTACAGGAGGCCTATTACAATCGCTAATATTCAGTCAACTTAATTCCCTTTACTGGGGGTAGCAAGCCATTTCGTCTGTAAATATCCAGCCTAGAAGATTCCTTAGTGCCAGCTGACTAGCTGAAAATTACAGATCATATTACGAAATTGCTCGCTACGCTCAGTTTAGGGAATGAACTTGACAAGTTATAAAGGATTGTAATAATTGAGGCCCCTTATTCTAGCCATCCTTTCCTAGAAGACAGCTTCATCAATCTAGTGGCAAATCCTGTTTAGAGAAGGAACTTGACAAGTTATAAAGGATTGTAATAATTAAGGCCCCTTATTCTAGCCATCCTTTCCTAGAAGACAGCTTCATCAATCTAGTGGCAAATCCTGTTTAGAGAATGAACTTGATAAGTTATAAAGGATTGTAATAATTAAGGCCCCTTATTCTAGCCATCCTTTCCTAGAAGACAGCTTCATCAATCTAGTGGCAAATCCTGTTTAGAGAATGAACTTGATTATAAAGGATTGTAATAATTGAGGCCCCTTATTCTAGCCATCCTTTCCTAGAAGACAGCTTCATCAATCTAGTGGCAAATTCTGTTTAGAGAAGGAACTTAACAAGTTATAAAGGATTGTAATAATTAAGGCCCCTTATTCTAGCCATCCTTTCCTAGAAGACAGCTTCATCAATCTAGTGGCAAATCCTGTTTAGAGAATGAACTTGACAAGTTATAAAGGATTGTAATAATTGAGGCCCCTTATTCTAGCCATCCTTTCCTAAAAGACAGCTTCATCAATCTAGTGGCAAATCCTGTTTAGAGAATGAACTTGACAAGTTATAAAGGATTGTAATAATTGAGGCCCCTTATTCTAGCCATCCTTTCCTAGAAGACAGCTTCATCAATCTAGTGGCAAATCCTGTTTAGAGAATGAACTTGACAAGTTATAAAGGATTGTAATAATTGAGGCCCCTTATTCTAGCCATCCTTTCCTAGAAGACAGCTTCATCAATCTAGTGGCAAATCCTGTTTAGTGAATGAACTTGACAAGTTTATTTATTTATTTATTTATTTATTTATTCATCAAAAACTTATTCTATCATTACAGGTATTGTACCTAATACAATAGAACAGCATCAACAGCAATAAAACATTTTTTTTAAATAATGACTTACGAATTTCCTAGAAGACAGCTTCATCAATCTAGTGGCAAATCCTGTTTAGGGAACGAACTTGACAACTTATAAAGGATTGTACTGATTAAGGCCCCCTTATTCTAGCCATCCTTTCCTAGAATAATAGACCAGCATTCATCAATCTAGTGGCGAATCCTAAGGGCATAAGAGTATCCGTGATAACTTTATTTATCTTGTTAGTACTGTAGCCTAGAGCTACTAACGAGACGCTTTGCCGCGTATTCAATGATAAAAAATTAATTTTGGCAACCTACCTAGCTGGTGTTTACTTTCTAAATCCATTTTTAATTGAACTGCCAATTATGAATAAAAATACATCATTTGTCATGTCTGTTTGTCAAACTGCGCCATACGTCACTACTTGTCTGGTTATGTTGTTAACTGCGTTTCTTTTGTTCGCAGATCTTCGTGTACCTGTGCTTCCTTGAACGGAACGTTCTGTACCCCGCGGTGGTGATAGCCGCGACCACGCAGGACGCGCCCGCCATCGCGGCCAAGTATGGCGACGCGGTTGGAGCACTTATAATATGCATGTGCGCCTTGAAATGTAAGAAATTCTTTTTTATATCTTATTGCAAAAATAATAGTATTTATTGGACCGACATACTAACCTATCCACAAAAAATACTAGCCTCTAAACATTCTAAAATCAGTGTTTTGTGGCCGACATATTATTTCTGGGGCGCATTTTAATATGTTTAGTTGCTCAGTTTATTATTTCTTTTGCAAAACATTAAATTACATTTAAACATGGTCAATTTATGGATTTTCACAATGAGATCGTCAAAGAATATAATAAAACAAAATATGGTAAAATAACACAAAAATTAAAATTAAATAGAAAATGCCACAAAATAAATAAAATATCAAGGCAAAATAAAATATAATACATACAGTGGAACATAGGACCTCCTCCTTTTTTGAAGTCGGCTAAAAATAAGATGTCGTCAATATCAAGTCAAGAGAGAAATGAACAATGTCAAGATAATTTTATATTAGGCTTGACTACCAACACCGTCACTGAACTCTAGGCGACAGTGTTTCAAACTGTTTAACTACCAAAAAAAGTGTGTTTATAATTTTTTCTGAACATAGGCCAGATTTGTTATCACAAATGTGAAGTTTAAACCAATACCCGTCAATTACAGCGATGACTTAATTTCAATGATGGATAGATGGTGATGGCCCTTAGCCCAACAGTGGGACACATAGGCTGATTACTTACTTACTTTTACTATTTCATTTGCAGGTCTCAGGAATGCATACTCCGAGCCAGAGTCACAATATCTCATTCTCGTGTTCGCGTTCCTGCTCTTTCAAAGAGATCTGAGCAGTCGCAACATATCAGAAACATTCCTTGTGGATTATTTCATCACGGCTATTATCTTCAGTAAAGTCTACGAATTTCTACTCAAGGTTTGTATTTTTTTAACCTGATAAGTGTTTCTTAAAATGAACAGTGTCTTGTGCTTTGGAACGTGTATTTATTATTTTGATATTATAACTCGTCACGTCGCTTGAGTTGAAACCCTCCAGAAATTAACTTCTTCATTAGGACCCCAAAGACCCGAAAGGTGCTAATTAAAAGTCTTATCTTGCCATTAACTTGTTTACGTTTATTATGTACAACAATAAAAAAACTTGTAATTCTCATTTTTCGGTTTTTGCTTATATCTCGGCAACTATGTGCCCCAGCGACATGATACTATAAAGGGTGTCTCAGCAAGAACTTTAATTTCGAAATTCGAAATCGAAAAGTTAATTAACATGAAACATTACAATAATAGGTACCATTCAGCCAATTTCTTGCTATCTTGGGGTAGGAAGGACCTTCATCCTCGTCTTCGTTTTCATCTCCTTTTTCTCTATCATCTACTCCATTGGACTCCTGAAGGGTAACGGTCAGAGGATCCTCCTGTTCTTCTTCACCCTCAGAGTCAACTTGAGGGACAGTTTCATATTATCATCGTTGACGAGTTATCCGGTTAAAAAGAGCAAAACATTTTTTTTCCAAAATTACAGACTTGCAAGAGCAGATATCTCGAAAACTATACAAGAATTCGAAAAACTTGACTGAATAAAACTTGTAGCAAATTTAAATAGCATTCATTTTGTCTAAAGTTGCATGTTGCTAGGACACATAGTTTCCGAGATATGAGCAAAAATCCGAAAAATTAGACTTTCAAACCTCTCACCCCCGGCTCAAGGGCTACGGGCGGGGACTTTTGACATGTTCACCTCCTAACTAGTCCAAACAAAGTTACGAAGTCAAAAATTGTGTTCCAAGCATTTCCCTCTATACCTTTTCGTTGACTGGACTAATAATACATGTGAATGTGTAATAAATAAATAAATATAAATAAATATGCGCCAGACAACACACCTCTTGTAATGGTCTCGAAGTAGGGATTAATATCCCTGTGTTACGAGGTACCACACAAGGAAATAAGCTAGGGGCGTCTCCCAGCACACCCAGACCCGAGTCAATTCAGAAAAGATCGTTTCCTGAATTGACCCGACCGGGAATCGAACCCGGGACACTACGTAAATTGAGGCGAGAATCCGTGCTACAGCGCACTACGCCAACCGTGTCGTCCGTAATACTGTACTAGTGTCTGCTCAAAAACCAGTGTGGCATATATGCCTATTATGTGTCTTCTAAAACACAGTGTTGGCTGTGAAGAAAGCAGTCCTGACATTTGTCATAAATAATGAAAACTTACCAAATTTTTCGTTGTTTTTACTTTGTGGCTTGACACCTGAGGGCCGAGTGCGTAACTTACTCGGCTTTGCAACCTGTCAAGGCTGTCAAATTCAATAGCGTTTTGATATTTGTCGGTTAAACGTCAAATTTTTTCAATAAATTTATTCAATAAATTTAAAAGTATATAAAAACATGAAAATACAGTGTTATCTTGGAAATAGCTAAGCAAGATTTGTGTTACCCCTGATGGGGAACGTGTGGAATTGAACCGAGTTGTTCGGATTCCCTTGCATCTTCGGAGGATGAAAACTTTTCTTATTTTTCATTTATAGCTATTTCCACCGAATACGAATCGATTCAACATTGGTGAGTCTTATAATTTAGTAACAATTTATCTCTCTCGCATAGGCAACAATGCTTGAACAGACATTATCTTGACTTAGTAGGTACCTAGTCAAACAGAGTGTTAGCGTACCTACCTATCCAATTTCGAGTTTAACAAAGGCTTTATTAAGCTGTGTCTGTAATTGGGCTTAGCGTCAACTATGACGGAAATAAAATTACACATCCTGTGAATCCAAACGATATAATTTACAATAGTTTGACTCTCAGCTACAAAAAGGCTTTTGATACAAGTTCCAATGCAATATTGAATGGTTAGCTCACAAGCTTTAAAAGGTCAGTGTGACTTTTATTAAAATGATTGCGCTAAGGAGAAGCCACTCTTACCACCAATGCAGCGGATGCAAGGTTGTGCGCACAATTGAATATGACTTACATCATATAGCCTTTTCTGAGATGGTCTGGCCTGCCTTATAGTTTATCTTAAGCCATTTAGAACAGAAACATCTCATTCAACAACAATGGCGAGATGTTTTGAAGATGTTTTCTGCCAACCCAGCAGAGTGACTTAAATGTGATCAATTTGGCCCTTTCTTTTTTGTCCAGATTCTGCTTTCCCTTAAGATGAATTATTAGGGGGCAGTAGAATGTACAGTCAGTACTCTCTGATAAAATATCAATGTACCGCTGAGCTTAGAATATGTTTTATTCATAAAGCTTTGTCACTTGTTTTTTAAAACTCTATAGTATGCAAGAGTGGTTGTTGGATGTGGTTAAATATTGCTAAATGATTTTAATAGAGAGAACCTTCAACTAATTTAAAATTAATGGTTTAACTGCATAGCAGACATAATAAAATTTATTACCCGTTCTCCATTGTTATTTTTAATGTCACAGGTAAAGACTTAAGTACTTATCTAATACTTACCAGGAGTAACGTAGGTGCTAAATAATATGCAATTTATTTGTACTTGATTATTATTACAAGTTTTAATAGTATTAAGATGTTTTTGGTAACCAAAAAACAAGATTGAATTGAGGCCAATGATTCTATGATAAATCAACTTAAAGACTGCGGAAGTCAAGTCAAGTCTAGATGCACATGTGTGGCAATAAAACACTTTCATCTAGTTTTTCATTCAGATCTAGTGAACTTTTGCACAACCAGGACTGGTGTGTGAAAATCAACCTCCAAATACCTTTTCTGAACTACCATTAGCAGAGCCTCGCTGATGGTTGATTTACAACTATTGTTATCATCTGGCATCTCTTCAACACTACAGATTTTCTCAGCAGTGTTGAATTAGGTTGCGGAAACCCTCTATGCCACAGGTGTTGAATGACAGGGTATTGAAAATACAAGCGTCTAGTCCATTGTGACAGGTCAATTCTAGTCACTCAGATTGCGGAAATACTGAGATGCTAGAGACTTGTGGAAAGCATAATAATTATCCAAAGTCTATTTTATGGCTCACACAGGGGCAGGTATACACTAGAATACTCTCAGAAACACAGACCAGTATGAAAACATTAATAATATAAAAAAAAAAAATGAAGCAAATAAAGGAATTTCGAAGCCTATTTGCCTTTTGAGTCTTGCAACATTGACCGTTCCCGGAGGACATTTTCAAAGTTGCAAAATGCGATTGTTTCTGAGAGGATTTTAGGGAGGACATCTCAGAGAGTGAAAAGAGTCCTGTCTAACACTGTTCACCACTGAATTTGTGGCTAAGTGCAGTATACTCCGCTGAGCGCAGTGCGCTACAAAGAAGTCAGACACTTCCTTACCACCAACGCAGCGGATGCAGGGTGGGGAGCTTGATTGAACGACATGTGCTTATAAGCTTAAGACATTAGGTTCAACTAACATTTAATATGGCACTCCTATGTCAAGGAGTTGAATGCAGTGTATGGTACGATCCTATACCAACACAATGCATTAAAGGTAGCCCACATTCTGGAACAACTGAACCGAAAAACTGGTAGTATGCCATGCCATTAAGACATAAACAGTGGAGGCGCTCAGATCTCTGGCACTCCTAAATTTGGCCACCAAACTTCTGAATCAAAATTGTTGACCACCTGTCCAAGGTGGGGTGGCTCGCGACTGGCGTCTATTGCCCCTGGCCGCGGAGGCCATATTCAATATATGGGGATCCAGAAAATTATTTGTTTTAAATGCCACAGCAGCTGTTCCATGCGATGTCGCTTTAGACACAACTGATGAGTACCTAATTTTATTATGCGACGCCTTTTGTCGTCCCTGAGACTATCTACTGATATGAGGGCTTTCAAATCCTAACCTGATACTGCTAGTTTTAGCACACTTTACTAATGTAAAGTGCATATTACATGATGTAATAAAAGAGTCAGTCATCATAGTGGTTCCCCAGTGGCCCTTCTTTTTCTTCTGGCTTCCCCGAACCAGATAACTATAAGACCCATCACCTACAAAGGATCTGCGGAAGACCTTGGTAGATTGAACAGTTCCAAGGCCCTTCCCATGTGAACAAATGGTCCTCCTGCTATGGAAGATCGGGCGTGTATAGAGCGAATCTCCCACATAGTTTCTGTGAGAAAACTCCATCTTCATAATGGGCCCCCTTAAAGGTACTATGATTATCTATAACAATTTATTGTTGCAGCTGTCACAATATTATAATAAACCTACTGACAGGCAATAAAAAGGTAGCTATATTCTTGGGAATACTAGTTTTTGAGGATAAACTGAGGCTATGCGTATAGTGTAACTACTAGTTGTGTGCCACATCAGTAGTTGAAACAATTTTTTCTTGCCAAGCGAGATATTTAAAAAACTCTGGTTTTAATATTCAACTAACATTTTGAATGAGTCTTGAAGGACTATTCAGATTCTCTGTCTTGCTTCATGGGCGTAGAATGCATGACTGCTATATTGGACTCATACAAGACATGCTTATTTGAAAATCAGTTGAAGTCTAGTCTAGAATAGACTCCCAGTGCTACAAGGCCATCTGGATGGACCGTAATTATGCATACCTGTCAAATATAGGTAGTAAAGGGTGAATTTGTGCCTCTGAGAAGATAAAATCTCAGAATTAAATTTATCGGTGCATGCATTCTAATAATCCTTCCTGAAACTTTGTCCAAAATTATGTGACATAGTTGACATCAGGTCCATAACTCAAGAAAAACTGCAAAATGCACTGCCCTCTAAAGTGATGAAAATGTTTAATAAAATCAACCCTGCATTTTGCAAATTAGGCACAGCCAGTTTTTAAGATTGATTTATTCTACTCACAGAGGTTTTATTGGTCTGCAGTAGCAGCCCTTTGAACTTGAAAGGAAGACCATGGATTATTATCCTTGAGTAAACTAAGGGTTTTTGGTAACATTACTGCCTGAAAAATAGAAGTGCACTTCTCAAAGCAATTATTGTGTTGATTAATATGTGACATTTTTTGGAGTACTTACCTAGTCAGATTATTTGAGAATGTTTAAATCTGCTCAATTTTCTTTTAAAACTTTATTTGGTTATTTATGCCTAAATCTATTTTTTTTTTTTTCCAAAACTGAATTAGAAGATTAACTTTATTTTGTTATTTAATTTGTGAGAAATTCATATTACAATTATCTCTAAGTGCCTACTTACCTAGATTGTTTGGTAAGTTAGATTAATTGATATAGATCAACTTAACTGGAAGGAAAGGATTCATGACTATCTCTACACACATAAGGTTTCTAAGTTTGGTTAGAAATTGTTTTGTCGATATTTTTCTAATGGATAATAGCCTCAAGATCAAGAAAGCCGACCCCGCGTAACGGGGTAAGGCGAGGGCAAAGAAGAAGATATTTTTCTAATAGATCCATAAATAGAGAGAATCGTTTTAAATAATAAAATATTTTTATTTTTAATCATATTTTTGTAGTCAACAATATTTATTTTTTATTCAACAATAGCGTTTTGCTTGACACCAGCAGATAACAAACAGGTCTTCACAGCCAACACTGTGTTTTAGAAGACACATAATATAACTGTTTTGCATTACAACAAAACAACTATTATGTGTTGGAGAAAACACAGTGTTGAGGCAAGGCCTTGCTGGTGAGAAGACTATTGAATTTGACAGCCTTGACAGGTTGCAAAGCCGAGTAAGTTACGCACTCGGCCCTCAGGTGTCAAGCCACAAAGTAAAAACAACGAAAAATTTGGTAAGTTTTCATTATTTATGACAAATGTCAGGACTGCTTTCTTCACAGCCAACACTGTGTTTTCTCCAACACATAATAGTTGTTTTGTTGTAATGCAAAACAGTTATATTTTTTGTGCTGTGTATTTTTCGAGTCAATAAAACATTCCTCTCCACAGATCCAGTTCGTAGTGACGTACATAGCGCCGTGGCAAATAACATGGGGCAGTGCGTTCCACGCGTTCGCGCAGCCGTTCTCAGTGCCGCACTCCGCCATGCTGTTCCTGCAGTGCGGCATCTCCGCGCTGCTCTCCTCGCCCCTCACGCCGGCGCTGGGTATGTCTCAGTAGATATACAAATAAAAGTTGTATGATAGCTAGCATAGCCACCTGCCGCCATTTTGTTTTTTTTTGGAGTTTCAGCGCACGCTAAAAGTGGTATATATGCCTCCTAATATGGGACCAAAATGTGTTACGTTTCCGAGTTATTTGAAAGTAAAGATCGATACGAAAAAGGTGATATCAATTAAGAATATGTTAAGTGGCTTTTTATATTTATTCTTGTTTTTTTTCGATGTTTTTTAGCACCGGAGAGTTAGTCGAAAATTTTGCAATGAACACAAAGATTTGGTTTCTGGCCAGATTTGAACTCAGGACTACAAGATCCCTTATCCGAGTTGAGGTGCCTTACCCCTAGGCCCTAAGCCACGACGCTCTCTTATTGATGTCATAATCATTTATGATTGGACTGACTTGATTTCAGCAACAGTTTTGGAGCAGCAGTGGGACAGTATACACCGTGACATTTGTATCGTTGCAGTCCCGCGGCAGGCAGATTCGGTTCAGGCTCTATTATCGATGACAATATACTATTTTGTTAGAAGTCTTAAAAACACAAAAACTCAAGTAATCGAACGGTGGCGGGGCGGGGCGGACGGGACGCAGGCGCAGCTAGGATTTGTCTCTGCCCACTAGTACAGGTGTCTAAGTAATTTTATGTTAGTAATGCTAAAAGTGTAACTAAGACAACTGTTTACGACAGTTAGAAAATGTTAACTGACTTGCCTAAAATTCACCTCCAGAGTTCATTCACCTACAGCAGTTTAGTTACACTGTTAAGGTATTACTGGTAAGATAACGATCACTGATAACGAAGTTACACTAAAACGCATCTGATGAGAGCACTCTCGGCTGACGTGAGGCTTATTGAAACCTCACTGTGTGACCAGTATTCCGTCACTTGCATGGCACTTTTGGTGGCACTCATAATGACCTCGCATGTGCAGCTAGCCGGCTAGGTTACTGATAGCGAAGTAAACCATTTCGCTTGATAGACAATCTTGCGCGCTTCGCCGAGGATCTCGTTTGAAGAACTCCAAGATCTCTTCGTCGAGTTCCGGCGAGTCTGCTTGCGGTCCACCTCGACAATGAGCATGGACTGGTGTTCTAAACTCCCCATGATCTAGTAGGCGCTGTGTTGCCGCCACGATGGTTCGCGCACATTTTCGAATGAAGTCAGTACGATAACTGAACTGAAACATACGAGGGCCATGCCAAAAGAAATTAGATACTCAAAATTTATAAAAAAAATATTTTACAAGTATCGATCTTTTCGAAGTATTCACCCTGAGCACGTATACACTTTTCCATACGTTTGAACCAATTGGAAAATACCTGTGACCACTCTTCTTTAGACACCTCAGAAATCTCGAAATTATAGGCAGCCAGTGCATCTTCTTTGCTTTCAAACCTCTTCGCCTTTAGTTTTTCTTAAATTTTTGGAAACAGGTAAAAATCACAAGGCGCTAGGTCAAGGGAATATGGTGGGTGAGGAAGGATTGACAGTACAGTATCTAACTTCTTTGGCATGCCCCTCGTATCGGCGCGTGCGGCGGCGGGCGTTCAAAGGGCGGCATACACGCGAAGGCGCGGCGGCTTTTGTTTGTTTGACTCACACAAAAGAAAGCCGGCTTTGACGGCAATGCCGCTCGTGCTAAACTGACCGTGGGAAGGACAAAGTTCCTTACAATTGGTTCTCACACTTTCGAGTTCTTGACTAATTATTTTTAATGGAAATAAAAAAAAAATGGGTCTTAATACTACAAACGAAGCCAAATGCCCCGTTGCGGGACTACAACGATGCTAATGTCACGGTGTATAGGCTAATTATTTTACTTTTTTGCTATCCATCTCAGGTAGTGCGATATTCATGACGTCATACGTGCGGCCAGTGAAATTCTGGGAGCGAGACTACAACACCAAGAGGGTAGACCAGAGCAACACGAGACTGTCGTCGCAGCTCGAACGAAACTTAGGAGCAGGTTAGTATTCATATTTTACTTAACATGGAACCACTAGTGATGCAGACTGTGTACAAGGAATTAAAATAGTTACTTTCATAGTAAGTTTGAGTAAACTTATGTTGGTGCTGAAATATACCCACCCAGCACCATCATGTGTCTAATTTTACGTCACTATAATATTCTTAACGTAAGGCATTCACTGAAATTGAAATAGACTACACTTTTTGACACTGTCAAGTCAATTGAGAAGCTTTAATGAGTTGTCAAAATAGAATATGTGTTATAGATTTTGAACAAGAATAATTAAAGAGAAAAACCGCCTTTTCACGTGGTTTGATTTATTGTTCTTTTCAATTTAATCATTCATAAATCACCTGTGGATGGTGTCAATATCCCTTTTGTACTTTCATTGTAGTGCGTAGTTAAATGTAAAAATTCCAAAATCCGTCATAAATACATGAATGTGTTTGCAAAATTACAGATGACAACAACTTAAATTCAATATTCTACGAACACTTGACCCGTTCGTTACAACACTATCTATGCGGCGACCTCATGCTCGGCCGGTGGGGACAAGTACAACAAGGGGATTGTTTTGGTATGTGACATAATATTCATTGATACATGTGGTATGTGGTTTAATTGCTGAGTAGGCCGCTTTCTTTTCTACGCATGTACTATGATGAATTACATCAAATACAACCAAATATTTGTATGTATTCCATCAAGATGGGTTTTGATGGACTCAAAATAGGTTTTGATAGAAACAGTTGTTTTGTGACTACTTAGCTAGCTATTTCTTAATGGGCTCTCTGAATTTCTAGCACTAGATTGTTTATCCTTGTGCAATGAATTAAGATAATTACGATGTGAAATGAAAATGTTGCTTCAAATTTAAAGGAAACTTTTCAAAATCTTGGTAATAAAGTTGAAAAAGCGGAGGCTATAGCTTTCTCTTTTATTCCCAGTGCTAGCATCAGACTACCTCAACTGCCTCGTCCATATTGTGGAAATCGGTAACGGTCTTGTATCATTCCAACTGCGGGGTCTCGAGTTCAGAGGCACATACTGTCAGCAAAGGGAGGTGGAGGCCATATCAGAGGGACCAGAAGAAAGCAGCGGTAAGTTTTAACGTCTTTGCAAATACATACATGCTGATTTTACTAAAGGTTTTCAAATCGGAAATATGGAAAAATAGTTAAGCCGCCGCCCATATCTGAGCAAAAGATTAGCCACAAATATTTATTTAAGTCAACAAAGTATTTGTGGCTTATGTTCTGCTCAGATATTTTTGACGCCATGGAAACTTATAGATATTTAAGCTTTTGACTGTACAATATAATTAAACATTGAACTATATTGACGTTTAAAATTGCTGCAGGTCAAACAGACCGCTACATTTTACAACGTTGACGCAAGAGAGAAGGGGCTTGTCAGATGCACAAATGTTACTTGTATAAATAGTTTGCGTTCATCTATTCATCACGCTCCTCTGGTTGCGTCCAGGCTAGAATGCATGGCTAGAACGAATACTTAATTCTTCTCAAGATGTACTCCCTTGGTCAATGCGTCTGCAGCACCCTGAATAGTAAAAATATATCCTGTGTAGGACCTTCTGTCTTCAGGGTCGTTTGCCCAGTCTGAATCGGTATGAGCAAAATACCGATACTTAAATTTAAAGAATTGACAGCGAAAGATCTTCATATGTAGTCAGTATTCATCATTTCGTGTTTCATCATCTGTAACTGTTCTGGTTTCAATATTTTTTTCTAATGACTTCCTGGGCCGGGATTCGTCACACAATATTTAGGAGTAGATGTAGTTATGGAATAGAGAATAATAGATCGGTCAATCCAGTGACTTGTTTATTGAATAGGGTAAAAGTATAGGTAGGAAAGAAGAACTGTAGCAAAATACCAATAAATGAATACAAAGAGTCCTAGGTAATAGATTATCTAATAGTAATAGGTAAGTAAATAGGTATGATGCTTACCCCGATACACGGGTTCCTGTTACGTACTGTTTACACTTGGTTATTTAAAGTATTTAAAAATTCACTTAATATAATTAAACTTATACTGGTAATCTGGTAAACTGCTCGCAAGCTCTGTTCAGTACGATGGTTTTGGTAGAAATGACTCAAAATGCTGAACAGGGAACGTCGAAAGATAAATTAAATTTTGAAAGGACAGGTACAGAATACTATTGATGGCCAGTAAGTTAAACTATGAAGTTTCCCGCCATCGTGGAGGTTCTAACGTTCACGAGACTGGAACAAAACGGCATCGTTACAACCTGATATTCAGGCGCACCTGCCCAAAAGTGACCACAATACTTTATTTGTGGCTTGACTTGCCCTTAATACAGCAGCAATCTTTGCCCGGAAATAAGTTCTACGTGTTGAGCACACCAAGCTTTGAAACAGATTTTTTAGCATATCTCAATGAAAAGTTGCTTTTTCAGTATTTTTTTTCATAAAATTAATCGTGAATAGTTACTCTACTCATTGATAAGTCTTTCTTTTTATCAAAAACACGAATGTTTTCAAGAAAAAATGTTTTTGTTGAAATTTTCGCAGAATTATTTTCTAGTGGTGAAAAATATGTATGTGAGAGTTTTGTACAACATGCTTGAAAAATAGCTTGTTTGATGGTGATTTGAAAGATTGGTTAAAAATGTAACTAACGTGATTTTTAATTTTCTGCAAACAGGCTGAATATTCTAACTAGCTACTGAAACTTTGGCTGTCCAGTCGAATTTTAGTGTAATTAACGCTTTAACAACGTTATTACCGTAGAATGTAATCTTTGCATACAGAAGGCGTTTGTACTGGCCTTTGGTGGTGCGGCGGACGAGTTCTAGCCCCCGGCGCCGCCTGGGCGCTGCGCTGGCTGGCATGGCAACTGGCCAGCGCTCGCTACGTGCTCGAGGGCTACAGCGTGAGCGACAACAGCGCCGTCTCCATGCTGCAGGTGTTCGACTTCAGGAAGGTGCTGCTCACGTACTACGTGAAGGTGGGTAGTGTCTCAATTGGGTTTTTGACTATTTTTTTGAGCTGTTATCGAAAGACCTAAATAGAAACATTTGTTAAAAAAATATTGCGAAAGCACCAAAACGCCCCGAAATATAGCAATTTTATTATTTTTGGTTATGCCCAAAGCGGTCTACTAGCCCTACTACACTACCGGTTCCTAATGACCTCATTTGCTATCAATTTTGTGCGTTCTGCAAAACATTATTTCGGCATCTATATTCAATTAAGCGTTTATGAATATGGTTTCTTATCAAAAGTAGTAGTTAAAAATTCAATCGTGAGGACGGGTTTAAATTGTCAAGTGTCTGGAATACAGTGATTCGAATGTGCATGTTTCTTTTTGCGGGCACGGACAGTATCTACTGTTAGCGTTGTGTGTCGAGAAAATAGAGTTTGTAAACAATGGTACCGGAGGCGAGTGCACTGAACGACTTCGAGAGTGGGTAGACCGATATGTCTGCCAATAACTTAAGTCCGAAATATAATTAGGAATAGCAAACTGACAGTTCAAAGCGTCCGTTTTTTTTAAGTTGCTAGTGTAGAGCATTAGTGTTTTAGTATGGCTGATTCATTAGTAATAATCGAGTGATTTTTAGTAAAAAAATACGAAGAACATTAAATATAACAACATTAAAACTGTTTATGTAGTTAGAAATCAACAATAAAAATAAATGTGATCAGTAGAATGTTAGCACTAGCAAGCCCGGGCAGCCGGCCCTCCTAACTAGGCCGCCATCCACGTACGGGCACATCTGTCAGATTTAGCTGACGGGTTGCCTGCCAGACAAAAACGTACGAGTGCCTCTCGGATAGATCTGAGATATTTTTTCTATACCCACGCAAGTTTTTGCCTGACAGATGTGCCCGTGCGTGTTTGGTGGGCTATTCTGTAACTAACAACGCTAATCAATTGCTAGTCACTTGCATTTTGACAGCTTGTCAGCCAGTGACGGTGCAGTATTTTACGTCAAATGGCAATAATCGCTGTCAAAAGTATTTTCTTGTAACGTTGTTGTAAGACGGCCAGAAGGGTTACATTTTTATTAGTAGATAAGTTATAAGTTGTAGCAATGCAATAGAACAAAATTAAATACATTCTGTTAATTTTTCTTGCGAAAAAAAGACAGCGAATAACTGAGAAAAAAGATTAGTGTTTATTTTTATCTTCCATTTATTCTTCTTTGCGATTAAAAATTTACGGAAATTGGTAATATAGCATGTTAACTGTAGTAAGAGTAGTTTAAATTTGTTTTCATAACAAATGACCCTTCAACTTTAATGACACTTCTTATTGTAATTTGAACTGGATTTAACATATTCGAATATCACAAACGCTAATTTATTTAACTTTTTGAATCAATTTAACATTGAATCACAATCTTCCAACTCTTATTACGTAGGATACAACACTACTTAAAGGTTACTATAAAGACGCAACCCAACAAACGTCAGTTTAGTGTTTATAATTAAGTATCGGAGTTTACACATGCAAGATCTTCAGTCACTCCGTGATCATTGCCGAAATATGCAACAGTGACGAAATATCGGAAACACATATTAAAACATTGTGGTAGAAATTCCGTTTTGAACTATTCTAAACGTTAAGACCATGAAAGAAATATATTGTTTACAACACTTATTCTGCCTATCGGTTCCAGAGATATAAATTGTAATAGATGACGTGTACATATTCGCGTGTCAAAAATGAGTGCAGTGCACCTGTTTTAACACTGCTTCACTTAATCCAATAGCAACGCATGCGCAAAGAGCGCTATAGTAATTTGCATACTGACGATAGTATTTGTCAACAGAGCATCATCTACTACACGATCCAATCTAGCAAGCTAGAAGAGTGGTTGTCTTCACCAGTGCTGAGTGAAGCTCTAAAGCCGATGAATGAACGAGCTTTCGTAGATTTGGACCCTATTTTCAACGTCAACCTAGATGAAGACTACGACTTCCGAGCTGCCGGTATAACAAGGTATAGTTTTATGTGATTTCATGTTTGGTAATATACTCACATTGAACACTTTTTTTAGATTAGGCTGTCATTTGATCACAGTTGCTTCTGGTGGTGAGTAACTGTGTGGTCTATGATGGTACAGGTCTGCCCAATAAATGCCTATTCACTCTTGACTTGAAGATACCCAGGTTGTATTGTTCGGAAACATGTGCAGGCAGCGAGTTCTACTCCTTTGCTGTTCGTATACCGTAAGGGCTTCCCTTCAAGACGTGCAATTCTACCTATAACACACACATTTCTTAAGAACGAATATTTACGCCGTTGTTGTGGTACATATCAGATCTGTTTTCTTTACATGTCCATGTTTATCATGAGATTGTATTAATATTTAATTTGTATTATGTGGCAGGAATAAATAAATATAATATAATACGAGATGACAAAGTTAGAAATTATAAAGAGTTCGTATATAAGATGTCTATAGTGAAAGCCTTTTTTCTATTTCCAAGTGTGATAGGTTGAGAGAGATTGGAAGAGATTTCTTTTAAAGCTGTGAATTCCCGCGTCTATTTACGACTAGACTGGACTAGAATGTTGCGTGATCCAATAAAATCCTTTCACCTTAGTCTATACTAATATTATAAAGAGGAAAGTTTTTATTTTTTTGCTTGGTTGTTTGTATTGAATATGCTCCGAAACTACTGGACTGATTTTAAAATTTCTTTCACCAATATGAAGCTACATTATCAGGGAGTATTAATATATTTTATTATAATTGAACAAAACATTCAGTGAAAAATAATAGTAAGTATATGTAAATCAAGTCGGAGAAATGCGGGCTAGATGTGCTGCTTTACCGACGCTGTGACGTGCAATTACTTTTGACAGAACGCAGTCAGTCGAGGCAGCTAGTTATTGATAATTTTGTTGTTCTTCTAAATTGGTGTTTTCTGTGGTCACACACTACATAATAGTATCCCTAAAGTCAATGAAACCGAGGGTATATCAAGTAGGCGTTTATTCTCGAGGTGCAAACTGTACTTTGCACTTTGGGTGCGAGAAAAATAGTCAATTTAGTACAAAAACATTTAATAGATATTAGATAATAAAATAAAAATCACAAATGTTTCTTATTCCTCCAGTCCATACAACTGTCGTAAGTTTTTAGGTAAATCTTCTGCGATTTTGGCAGCAAAAAATTATGTATTATGTCTTTTACTCTTTGCTCGACGTCAAACTCTTCACTATCACAGGACATTCTTAACCCTTAATAAGGCAGAGGTAAAACAGTTCCCACCCGATTTTAAACCTTAAAACTTGGGCATACAGGCGAAAACCTATGAATTTTTTCACAATGCAATGCCTTATTAAGGGTTAATAAATTTATTTAAAACCGAACAAATTTACACTCGACAAAAATTCTGAAATTTACGCGGTTAGTTTTTTCTTCTAAACCAGTCACAGATTAATAATTTAAAACACATAGCACCACCTTCTTTGCGGACAAACCATGGACTAAAACTCTTAACGTTCTCGCAATGAAGATGGTCCGTCCACACTCCACAGATAATCGTATATTTACTGGCTGTTTAAGTTTGTCTATGTCACATGAAGGAAATTAAAAAACTACTTTAGTTCCGCTTCGTAGGGCTATATTGGCGTACTTTTAGAACATGAGAAGTGAAAATATATTTCTTCTTACAGAAGCAGATTCTGCGCAATATACCAAGAATGGATAGTCCACTGCGGAGTCCGCCGCGGCGCGGGCTGGCGCAGGCGCGCCGCCGCCAAGGACTCGGCGCTGGTGACGCTGTGCTTCGCGCTCAGTCTGCTCGGCCGGCGCGCCTTGGCGGCGGCGCAGCATCTGTCGGCTTCGAGGTACTAACTACACTTTTAACGGATTATTAGGTCATATTCCAGCAAACATCAAACAGACTGGTGGGTTTTTTGTGTTCTTTTGTGCAGAACATCGTTGCGAATCAATAACTTACTTTTTTTTTATATTGCCCGTCAAGATGACCTCACTCCACCTGATGGAAAGCGGTCGTGAGGTCCAAATATGAGGTTGACAAGCCCAGTCATTCAACGAATCACTGGGCTGGTCATCCTCACCTTGAAGGCCTGCAGAAATGCCTTTTCACGCCCCGCTTGAAGAACCCGGGACTATACGAGGAAGGAAACACATGTGCTGGAAGAGCGTTCCACGTCTGGATGGTACGACAAAGAAACGAGTCACCGAACCTTTTAGTTCGGGCCAACAGATGTTCAATTGTGTGTGGGTGACGCCGTAGTCCAGCACGCGTGGTACGGGAGTGGAAAGGTGAGGGTGGAATAAGCTGGAATAACTCGTCAGAGCATTCCCCATTGTAGAAGCGATAGAGAACACTTAGCCTGGCAATGTCTCTACGCAATTGGAGAGGCTCAAGGGTCAAAGTTGCCTCTGGGTTTCCAATAAGACGGATAGCACGCCGCTGCATCCTGTCAAGAGCTTCGAGTAGGTACTTGGCGGAACCGTCCCAGAGATGAGAGCAGTATTCCACACACGAGCGGACTTGTGTCTTATACAAGAGACAGAGCTGCTCAGGCGTGAAGAATCGTCTCACTCTGTTCAGGACTCCGAGTTTACGGGATGCAGTTCTAATGACGCTCTCAATGTAGTCCCGCTGGTTTAGGTTGCTACGAACATCCATGCCAAGGATGTTTAGGCTATCCTTAATCGGTAGCGGGGTGCTCTGAAGAGTGGGATGGGAAAGTAACGGCGACGCCTTTGCTGTGAATGCACACACCTGCGTTTTCTTGGCATTGAACTCGACAAGATTGCATGCACCCCATTCTGAAATGAGGTCCAACACTCCGTCAAGCTCAACAACAAGACTTCGCCTCTTCTCCTCGATGTCAGTCTGCTTTGCCCCAGGGCGCTCGAAATAACGCGCGTGGACCGTGCTGTCCGCATAGCAATGAATATTACCAAGAGATAACATGTCATTGATATGCAGAAGAAACAACGTCGGCGACAAGACGGAGCCCTGCGGCACTCCGGCATTAATCTGGATTTTATTAGCTTTGTATTGTATTCTTATTTAAGAGTCATTACTTTGCCTAGGCATTTCTCGGGTTTTCTTTCTTCTTAAACTCAAAGTTTATTTGTTTTCTTGTAATAAATTTTGAAAGCTAAAACTGGCATGTACTTTTAAAATATTGAATTTGTAATTATTCATATTATTTACTAATCTAACTGTTACTTTGCGTTGCAGGCTGGTTAAGTGCAAAACCATTCACCAAAGTTTTACCAATCGATTTCCAATTGTCTTGAATAGGTTAACAGCTACATCTAGAGATAGAAAGAAAATAAAAAAATAGGAATGCGAGTCTCGGGACAACTTTAGAGTGGATTAGAAGTTTGACGCGAACTATACATACATACCATCACGATTATATCCCAAACGGAGTGATCAGAGGCAAGTGACCGTTGCCGTTATGGTAAACGGAACACTCAGAAGCCGATTTAAAACCCAACGTAGCAGGTGATGATCCTTACGCCGTTGTCCGGGTTCATTTGGTTTTTTATCAATGTTTTCCAGCTATCTATATTTTTGGACGACATGATTGGCGTAGTGCGCTGTAGCACGATTTCTCGCCTCGATTTCCGTAGTGTCCCAGGTTCGATTCCCAGTCGGTTTTATGAATTGACTCGGGTCTGGGTGTGTTGGTGAACGCCCCTGGCTTCATTCCTCGTCTGGTACCCCGTAACACAGGAATATTAATCCCTACTTTGAGACCATGACAAGTGGTGTGTTGTCTGGCGCATATTTATTTATTTAGAGTGCATATTCCAGCGTGGAGTTCTTCCTGTACGGCCTGCACTCGCTGTTCAAGGGCGACTTCCGCATCACGTGCGCGCGCGACGAGTGGGTGTTCACGGACATGTCGCTGCTGCACGCCGTGCTGGCGCCCGCCATACGCATGGCCTTGAAGCTGCATCAGGTGGGCATTGGGCTGGAGAGGGAACGAGCTATAGTGCCTACTACGAAGTAAAGGATTTAAAATAATCCATACTTTCATACTAATATTATAAATGCGAAAGTAACTCTGCCTGTCAGTGTGTCTGTCTCGCATTCACGCCAAAACTACTGAACCGATTTAAATGAAATTTGGTACACAGATAGTCTAGAGTCTGAGAAAGGACATAGGCTACTTTTTAATTGGAAAAAAGTGTTGTAAAGGGTTGAAAAGGAGGATGAAATGTTGTATGAAAGTATTGTCATTTTCAGAACTAGAAGCTTAAAACTTATATTTTAGGCTTTTGATTAGATATAAATAAATATGGCATTCGAAGTTTGTAAAAATGTTGCTCTTAAAAATTTGCAATTGTTTTTGGGGTTGATAGTTTGCTTGTATAAAACTTCGTTACTTCAAGTGCTAGGAGTCTCAAATTTTACATAGGTTTGCTAACTAAGACGGGATTTTGTGAATAACAAGTACTTATAGTAATTCTGAAAAAAAATCCATTTATCATAAAAATGAAGTTCACGCGGGCGAAGCCGCGGGCGGAAAGCTAGTGACAAATTTATGTTTCAATCAGATGGATTGAAATACTTCGTTCATTATACCAATAGAAATAAGAAGCAGTGGGGCCAAAATGAATGACAATTTTCATTTGACGTTGCCATGACGATGACATAACTGAGTATAACCTGGCGAAATTGAAAACCCCTTCCGCCACAACGTATGAAGGGATTATGTAACATTTTAGATTTAGTAGAGTTATAGTGACAGAACATGTGTTCGGATAAAAACACCTGCTTCTTTCATGTTCTTACATCGACAATATAGTTTGATGCAAGACATTTTTTTTATTTAAGCAAAGCTTTATACATTCTGAAGGTACTTTACTTTAAATGAGAACAATCAAGTGTGACAGCTGCTATATAAGTCGATTTTAATAAATTCGGCATTAATCTTAAAAGTAATAATCTTTATTGTACTTTTACCACAAAGTGTTCCCTAAAAAGAACCTGTCTACTGCTAATGATTGGAGTATAGTAGATTTCTTCTAATACTAAAAGATAATATAATAACCAATAAATAGAAATGTATTTCAGTTGCGTTACAATTGATGTTCGAAAAAAGTTTAAACTGCAGTCTTTATTTTGTCAGCTGTAGTGATTTGAAAACATGAGATGTAATTTCCTATTTAAGGTCACTAATCATTCGATAATCAGAATTATTTGTGACCTTAGATAGGAAATCATATCTCTTTTTTGTAATGCATTACCTAATATGAAACGATTGAATCCGGAAAAATACAAAACTCTTATGTTAATTCCTGCTACCGCTAGTGCACTGAAGCGGATAATATTAATAAAAGTGGTCTCTTGACATTATCACGCTCTGAAACTGTTTGTATTTTTTTTGTACTATCAAGTGTTTAATTACATTAAAAACTATTAACGAATCACCTTTTGTTACAGGACCACTTCATGTTCCCAGAAGAATACTGCAGCAGCTCTGCCCTATACTCAGCCATATCCTCGCACGCGCAAAGGCTCGTAATTTGCCACGAAGCCGCGCCCGCCTGGCGGTACAACGTATTGAGAGGGGCGCCTCATTTACTTGCGCTAAGGTAAACCGAATATCTTTTGAAGAACTAAAGCTACAACTATGTTAGTGAGGATATAAAAATAGCATCGTTTTATCTAATTTTTAATTCGAAATTGAATGCAATAAAAGAAACTTTACTCGCATTTTAACTTCTTTATTTTAAATCGACGTTTTGGTGACTTTACAGCAGTCGTGATTGCGATATGACAAGTATTGTTTTGTGCAAAATAGTCATTAATTTAGCAAAGGTCTTTGAACGGCAAAAGGAAAGTTACAATTAGGTAAAAAACCCTCCATAGATGGCCAGTCTGCATTGAATACTTTTGTCATACAATGGGCCCATAACAAAGCTTAGTGTAGAGGGCGCGTCAATAGCACCATTTTTATCTATATCAAAAATTACACTCAGTACTGTAACACCATTTTTGCAACATTAGCCCCTGTATAATAGAACTCGTTATTTAAAATGCTCAGCATCAATATCCTCCTTTGTTTTAGACACGTGATGGACGAAGGGAACGATGACTACAAGATCATAATGCTGAACAAGCGCCATCTAGGCTTCAGAGTAATCAAGTTGAACAGAGAGTGCGTACGCGGACTGTGGGCGGGGCAGCAGCAGGAGCTGGTTTATTTGAGGAACAGGAACCCGGAAAGAGGCTCCATACAGAACGCTAAACAGGTAAGTTCACGATGGGTATTTGAGTAACTATTTTTTTACAAATAAATCTTCAAAAATAAATCTACCTAAATGGTTGCAGGAAAAAAAAACTGCCAGTAAGTAAAAGTAGAACTTGTCTAACTAGACATCACGCGCCACGCTACTTTTTCAATACGTCCATATTTATTATTTTATATGAAGCTAATACCCATCCATTGTAGTGATGACTTGATTTCAATGATACAGACCTTTTCCCAGCAGTGGGACAGCATATAGGCTAATTACTTTACTTTATATGTGCGTGAATGCGATGGAGGGGCGCGTCATTTCAGATTAAACAAGCTCTAATACGATATTGTGACGTTATTTTGCAGCAGCCTGTTCAAGTTACTACAGTGTAAAGGAAATGCCAGCGCCATGTATAGCATAATTTAGTTCGCGCCAAACCTCTAGTACGCTCTGAACACGAGATGAGTCCCGTTTTGTCAAATAGGTATTGCGCATGCGCGAAATACTATACCCACTTTTTTGACAGTGACTGTTTATGAAACATCTTGCCTGTTATTTTGGGTTGGTAATCGCGTGAGCCAATAATGTAATCTATACTGGGTGATTATTCATGCTGTAATGAAAATGATGTGGCGTACTTATCAGGCGATATAGAAACTACTAAGTAGAAATTAGATAGACGGCAACAGTTTTAAAGTGATCATTCTTGTTTTCAGGCGTTACGAAACATAATAAACTCATCTTGCGACCAGCCCATCGGCTACCCGATATACGTGTCGCCGTTAACGACTTCGTACGCAGACACATCCCCACAGCTGTGCTCGTTGCTCGGCGGGCCGGTTACGGTTACCGCTATCAAGGATCGGCTTAAAGCGCTTTGGAGACGGTGAGTTTGTTTGTTGGTCACTATTTTTGATTCTGTCCATCTAGAACAGTCAACAGCAAAAGTAGATGATGATTGAACAACAATTTTTTTTAGGAATGAAATATAAATAAAAAATTGATCACTAGCAGCGTATATCCATTGTAATGAATGAAATATCTCAATTAAATTCTTAGTAGTTTAATAAGTTTTTAAAAATCATCAATATGGGCCTGTTAGCGCTTGCAATTTAGACGTTTCGTGTCGGACCGCTGCGATGCCGACGCTGTGCGTTTGTCGTATTGCGCACGGAAGGTCGTTTGTTTTCATACAAAGCGCGCGATATTTGTTATCGAACGGTTGCGGTACCGACGCCGCACTGTTGCCGCACCGCGCGCTTTGTATGAGAACAAACGACCGTCCGACCGTCTGTGCGCAATACGACAAACCCACAACTTCGGCATCGCAGCGGTCCGGCACGAAACGTTTAAATTGAAAGCGCCCTAAAAGTATCTGCTGTTGACTGTAGAAAAATACGTGTTTTTGTTGTCTATTTGTAACCGACTTCAAAAAAACTAGGAGGTTCTCAATTCGACTGTATGTTTTATTTATGTTTGTTACCTCACTTTCGACTGGGTGAACTGATTTGATAATTCTTTTTTATTTGAAAGCTGGTGCTTCCCGTGTGGTACCATTTTAATTTGGTCTAGTTGTGACAGTGGGATCCATGCGAAAACCATATAAGTCTTAAATCTAGATAAACTAAATGCGCGACAAATGGACGAATAACTCAATATCACGCCAACCGATTTCGATGCTTCTTTTTTTTATTGGAAAGGATATACTGCAAGAGTAGTTTGATGAGAGTTTGGTTAGGTTCTGATTATGGGATCCATGACAAAGTAACGGAACTCTTCAATTCAGAGGAGCAAATGAACTTTTTCGATGTATAAAATAAACAAGAGCCGATTCACTGAAAATCAAGAAATAAACAAATATTTAAAAAAAACAACTTCACTAAAAACTATTCCAACTATAATAAAATGTAGGTACAATTATAGTTATTGTTGGAGTCGGTGTCAGCCAATGTAGGTTTGTAAGTACCTACACACATACTTAAACGTGAGATGTAAAAAAATAGGTATATTGTAGTGTTTCCTTGGCTGACACCGACTCCAACAAAAACACTAATTGTACCTACATTTTATTATCGTATAAGTTTCAGAAGAATATGCAATTATTTTTTACTTTTTAGTGTTTTGTATTGCAATAGTTTTTTTTGAGTGGTTTTTTTTGTTAAAATTTTGTATTTTACAGATAACTTTAGCAACCACAATAATATATTTTGCGCAATTTATTTTACGTAGTAGCGAATTTTCGACCTAACAAACACTTTGTTTTGCTCTCTTTGGAGTGATTAGTTATAAGAAGAGAGCATGGGTGGATCATAGTCCCACGGAATAGTTGAGCTCTTTACCAGATACGATCACGACTATATCCCAAACAGGGTAGTCAGAGGGAAGTGACTGTTGCCGTCGTGGTGAACGGAACACTCAGAAGTCATTTTCACCAATCGTTCAAAGAACCCAGCGTGGAAGGTGGTAAGCCTTCCGCCGTTATCCTGGTTAATTTGGTTTTTTATCGATGTTTTCCATCACCGGAGAGTTAGCCGGAAATTGAACAATGAACACAAAGGTTCTGGTTCCAAAAACAGGAGGTTCTGGTCAGATTTGAATTCGTGGCGTGCTTAACTAGGCCACGACTCTAAAGGTTCCGCGAGGTAAACTGATGTTGTGTTGTTCCGTGTCAGGATCCGCCGGCGCTGCGGCGAGGGCTGCTCCAGCGGCGGCGGCGCGGCGGGCCCGGGCGCGGCGGAGGCGGGCGCGGCGCGCGTCGCGCACACGCCGCGGCACAACGCGCTGCATCTCTCTAGGACTTCTCTAGGTGAGGCTGGCTGGCCTATTCACCGGCTTAGGTGGCGAGAAAACCGCGATTATGTGGACGATTATTGCTGATTGAACTGGAATACTGCATCGTCAAAATGCGAGCAATCAGCGGTCGCATTGCACCGCGATTCAGAGTAGGGCGGGTTCTCTACATAGTATGAAACACTGTCACTTTCCGCCGTCTGTAAGGTTAGATCTCTCAAACTACGCAACGGATTTAATTGCGCTTTACATTAATAGACATAAGTGATTTAAAAGACATTTGTTTGGTCGCTTATGTTGCAAGCGCTAGCGATATAGATCAATCTTACGAGACAAAGCTAATGAACTATGAAATTGTAAATTGAACCCGTGTGATAAATTGAAAAGCACCAATTACTTTTCTCAGATAAGATAAGTTAATTATTTATTGTTTAACTGTGTACAATGGTTCTTAAAAATATATGTCATGATAGAATCAACAGCTTGTCCATTTCGGACGTACAATATCATAAAAAGAAATTAAATTATTTGATAGAGTATTAATAAAATTGGTAATTAAAATTTAATTTAGTGAATGATATATTATCGAATTATTTATTATAATATTCGTTTAAATTTTAAAAACATTCAGGCAATAGCCATTCTTTTAGCCTCCTTTTATACTGTTTAGCATTGACTTAGTAGTTTTTTTTAGCTGGTATTAGGGTGGACTTAGAGCTAGTATTAAAGTTTGTGCAATGAGCAGTTACTAAACGATTTTATAATTATATGGCCTTAAGGGAAGCAAAAAATCAAATGAGATCAATGCATGTTTGCCGCACAAACGGCAAATATGCATGTTCCCTCTGCAGACAATCCCAACAGGTTGTTTTACTCCCCCAACTTTCTTATCTTCTTTTGTCATAAGTTGATTATTATAACAAACATTTTTTCAACCGACGCTTAAATAGTGGAAGTTTCTCAATTTAGACGTATTTTGTAAAATAAGTAGAGAATTGTAAACAGAAATGGCATTAAATTTTTTGTACTTCTTGGTCCTTGGTTGATTCAATGACTAGAAATTAAAGAAAGAAAGAAAAAGAATGTATTCAGAGCAATAAGTCATGATCGCGGTTTTAGCCAAGACAGAAACCTTGGCGCTGGTCTGACTCAAATTGCAGAAATGAACAAGTAATAAGAGTGCATGTTTCTGGCGCAGCGGGCACGCGCGGCAGCCTCGCCAGCGCCGGCAAGCCCGCCGCGTCCACGCTGGCGTCGCTCGCGGGCTTGCTGAGGGAGCACTCGCACGAGAGGACTTTGGAGGAAGCAGGTATCATTGCAAACTGTTTCTGTTTTGTCAGCTATTGTGTTTTTTATAGTAGTAGGCGAACTAGGACGATCGCGAAACATTGAAAAAAAGGGATCTGACATTTAATCTCGATAGATTTTATAAGGTTATTTTTTAAGAAAGATCGCGAAATAGTTCTAAAGTGAGAGTGCTGATTGGCCGATGCAGACGTTATGCACTGAAGGATGCGCTCCATTCCTATCTCTCTCGGCATTATTTTTTACCCTTTTTAAGCCCGTATCCTGAAACGACGCTCAAGCGCGCTTTGAACTGTGATTACCTGATCTACTCTTGAGTTTAGAATCTGTTCTTGTTAAATTCTAAAACGAATTTCAAACAGATCTCAGTTAAATTGAGTTTCAAACAAGACTTGAGTAGAGTTTCGCTTTTTGTCTATGAATCAGGCTTCTTTTCGTTTACAATAATTTATTTTTACCTCTTTTACGTTCCATTACATGCAGATACTATGTGTTTATTGTAAAAATTAAACCGATACACAATGGATTGGACCAAGAAAAGGTTTAATTAGCCTTTCAATGCTTAACTTGTTCATGTAATGTAATTATTACACTGAAACTATTTCAATTCAAGTTTTATCTTGTTATTTGTTAACTTATGCTAATAACTGTAACGGAACGTAATTGTAATCTGACAAGACAAGAGAGGCACTCGATATAATCTGTGCTTGGTGTGTTTGTGTGTGGCTTACTATACCTACCCCTACATAATATAGATTTGCATACCCACTTTGATCTTTTATAGGTACTGAATTTCTTTCTAATTATGGTTAATTACAAATTGTAGTTATTCCAGGAATGGGAAAATGAAATTATCTTTATTTATTGAGGTCGTCAAAAACATCTAAGGATCCTTCCTTGAAGGAATCCATCGTTTTTGATAAGCAAATCTCTACTCAAGCGTATACAGGAGGTCATTTGCGTGATCACAGATCAAATCTCTACTTGAGCGCCGATTCGCACCTAAGTGACGCTTCGGAATAAGTCTTAACTGTGATCAATGAATCTGTACTCAGGGGCGGTTATAGGATAAGATCTCTGTTTAAATCGAGTTTCAAGTCAAGATTCACGCTCGAGCGTTCTTTTAGAATACGGAGCCTTAGTTATGCAATTCATACAGTGTTAGTCAAGATAATTTGCATCGAGAATCGACTTTCCTTAAATGATACGAGTACGTCATTTCAGAAAGTCGTGAGTGTCTATTTCGTGATTAATGTCACAACGACTCATCTAAAGTTTAGATGCTTGATCATGATAACCGTACTCATCCTCTATGGAAAGGATAAAAACCTGGGGCCAGAAGCTGTTGAATTACTTTAAAATTCCATATTAGTCCCATAATAATTAAACCTTAAGACCGTTTTCACATTAGGGCGTCAGCAGCGCTGCAGCAGCGGATGCCTTCACATTATAAAAAGAGCTGCTGCCCCGTGGCTTGGAATAGTGCGGTGCAATCCACGCAATAATGAATCTTTCGGTGCCGACCTCGCTCATTTTGCTGTCCGTCAACAAAAACGTGCGCTAACAACACTAGCTCGCCGCCTGCTGAATGCAGCGACTGCCACGCGCCGCTGCCGCACTGTCGTTTTTAGTATGAAATTGTCAGCAGCGCAGCGCGGCTGTCGCGCGGACGCCCTGCTAAAGTCGCGTAAATGTGAAAGCGCACTAATTCAGTAGCCACGGCGGCGTTAACATTTATCTTATCTGCACAGCATACGGCAGCACGGGCGCGGGCGCGGGCGCGGAGGGCGGCTCGCCGCGCGGGGGGCGGGCGCGGGAGGAGCGCGCGGGCGGGGCGGCCCCCGGCGCGCGCCGCGAGCGCAACATGCGCGCGCGCACCGCCGCCAAGGATCCCGCCAGGCAGGTATGCATATGCCCTTGGCACTAGTTGTGATGACATCCACGTTAAAATTAAGCTAGGACCTTAGAAGAGCGAAGTAACTTGACGGGAAATTTGTAGTTTAAAACAGATTTTGTGTCTTGAAGCGCCAGTACACGAGAAGTCGGAACGATTAGCGAAAGGTAGCAGAGCTCTTCTTGTCTTTTTAGGTGTTTCTAGGATGAAAATTTACTCTTATTGAAAATGCTAAATAAACAAAATATGATGATCATACTTATATTTTTCGATTTGGAACTTTTTTTCTTTGAAAACCAATTTACACTTTAAATTAAGAAAAAAAATGGGACATAACTTTCATCTTCCTACTCCCGATTTCCTTTTTATAATAAAATGTAGTAGCAAACGAAGCTACGAATACGTGTTTCATCTCGTTGAACTGACTGGCCTGTCGGCGCAATGGCAGCGTTCCTGCCTTTGGCGCCGGAGGTCGTGGGTTCGATCCCCACCCATGACAAGTATTTGTTGTGTGTGTGGGTGTTATTATCTATTTAAGTATGTATTTAGAAATATTTAAGTATGTTTATCAGTCTCTGACGCCCATAATACAAGCTCTGCTTAGTTTGGGGTCAGATGATCTTGGTGTGAATTGTCCCAGATATTTATTTATTTATTTGTGTTGAGACGGAGCAACCCGCTACCTTAAAATTCTCGCTCGTAACCAATGAACTTAAGGGCCTGTTATCAAAATTATGCACGGCCATGAAGCGCGTGTGTGCATCGTGATTTATTGCAAATTTTGGGGTATTCGCATTACGTTTTTAGTCTAATTTACTGATTGGATTGAGAATAAAATTGTACTGACATAATTTTTTAACAGTAATCATGCTTTATGCATATTCTAGTTCATTATGTGTCAACAAAACTATATGTCTGACGTTTTGTTATTTTCTTAATGCAACTACAGTTAGCTTTAATCAGAGATTTGGCCACTAGAAGTTGACCCGATAAGTCTTTTTCGTTAATCGAGGTGGCGAGATTGATCATTTTATAATAGAAAATAAAAATTCCAAATGTGTCAATACGAAAGGTTGGACAATGTTTTGTATGTATTGAACCGTCAAAATTAATTTCTGATGGTCGTAAATTAGGCGCTCGAAAAGTTGGATCAAGCGCTCATAATACGAAATAAATATAAATATGAACAATAAATAAATATCTGGGACAATTCACACCAAGATCATCTGACCCCAAACTAAGCAGAGATTGTACTATGGGTGTCAGAGACTGATAAACATACTTAAATATTTCTAAATAGATAGTAACATCCAGACACACAACAAACACAAATGATCGTCACATAAATGTTTGTCATGGGTGGGGATCGAACCCACGACCTCCGGTGTTAAAGGCAGGATCGCTGCCATTGCACCAACAGGCCAGTCAAGTGAGTATTCTGTCAATTTGTTCAATTATCCAGGCCAGCAGCAGCAGCCGCCGGATGCGCCGCGAGCGCGCGCTGCCGGCCTCGTTCCGGCTGCTCGCGGCCTCCGACAACATCCGCATGGAAACCGGCTCGTGTCAGGGACACTACGATTCTACTCAGGTAAAGCTTACTTACAGTATGGTCATAGAAATCGCCACAGGACACTCTAGACTTAACAGGCACCTAACAGTAATAGGCATCAAAGACGACCCCACATGCCCGGAGTGCATGGACAGCGAGGAAACGAGTTTCCACCTACTCGCCGAATGCCCGATGTACTCACACATTCTGTGGGAACTCATGGGGTCAGACTCGTTAGATGAAGAAGATCTGAAAGAACTGACGGTGGACCAGATAGTAAGATTCTGCAGAGCAACGCGAAGATTCAACGGGACGCCGTGAAAATGGGACAACCTTATGACCCCCTGCAAGGGGGGGCCGGGGAAATGGGTGAAATGGTCCACAACAAACGGACCGATCACCCGGCCCACTGCCAGTGTCCCCAGTTGAAATAATAATAACAATACTTACAGTAACGGATCCAGGGTAGGCGTGGTAGAACTACACTATCTTACCTGCAGTCAGTAATATTTTTATCACTTATTCCATTTCAAATAAGCATTTGAATTTGAGTCATGCCCGTTCCAAACCGAAATTCTCGAATAGCTACCGCCCACTAAAACAATCAACAATGTTCAATTTATCAGGAGAAACCCCTATGTGGTTCATTTGATAAGAGATGTACGAACAGAGTCAACAAATTGTGGATGTTGTAGGTAACATGATAGTTGCGTATAAAATGAACGATTATTGAATACATAACATTAAAATCATTTTCTTAGTTTCTAGATTTTGGCATTGAAAAACTCGAAAAGTAACGAATTTATTGAAGTTACAAAACCCTTTCTAAAAGAGTTTCTGGTTTTATTGTTCACCCTCTGTAGTAATATTTGACAAGCATACATTATGGCAATAAATCAAACTAAAATCTGGCTGAATTTATATGATACCAGATCGGAAATAATCTTAAATGGTTTGCGCCCATGGCAAGGGCAAAGAGATAAACAGTATGTGAGTAATTTCGGTTTAAACAATTAATATGTTCAAATTGTAGGGTCCCGCTGGTAGCGGCTGGGAGGGCGCTTGGAGGGACCAGCCGCGGCGAGCGGCTAGTGCTAAGGTAAATAGTCGCATTATGTTTGTATACTGTTTATTTATTCATATTATTATAGTATTTATGTCTATTATTTAGTTTATTTTTGACTATTTAAAAGTACTGATTAAGTCTATTTAAATAAATATATTTGAGTTTGAATAATTTACCTACAAACATACTATATCACGGAAAAAATCGTATCTTCATGATGTAAGTATCAAGTTGAAATCGTCGGTCTGTATATTTCTCGTAAATAGAAATAATACATTATTACCCGCTATTCTAGGTGTTTGACTGGTAGAGGATGATGATGCATTGCAATGCAATAATGCGTGTATTCTAAAATAAGTCCGTACTTGTAAGAATGTCTATGTAACTTTATGGTTAAACTGACTTTTTCAAATTTCTACTCAAGCACAGATCAATGTATAAGACTAATGTTCTAGAATATGGGCCTACATCCGCAAATTGTAATTTTAGAATTCGCTTGCGGTTCAAACAACACTCGCCTTGTTGCACCTAATTCGTAGCACAATAAATAAATAAATATGCGCCAGACAACGCACCACTTGTCACGGTCTCGAAGTAGGGATCAATATCCCTTTATTTCGAGGTACCAGACAAGGAATTAAGTCAAGGGCGTTCACCAGCACACCCGGACCTGAGTCAATTCGTAAAAGATCGTTTCCTGAATTAACCCGACTGGGAATCGAACCCGGGGCACTACGGAAATCGTGGAGAGAAACCGTGCTACAGCGCACCACGCCAATCGTGTCGTCAAATGTACAATAATTTACTTTTGTATTTGTAATCTGACTTGAAATTAATAGCAAGCAATACACCAACAAATTTTGAAATATCATGATGTCCAGTTTGACCCTGATGTGCGGCACGGCGGTGGTCTCCGCTTCGGCGACGACCCTGTACCTTCGGATGATCGCTGCTAGAGCTGTATTTATGGACAGTACAATGTCAAAAAATATAGAAAAACATGCAATGGTTTAGAAATAATGTCAAAACAAAAAATAATCAAAAATACGGCAAATACTCGTACAAGGTCAAAAAAAACAGAAGTGAATACAACACACAATTAAAAACAAATAAAATAATAATAAATAATCACAATATTATCAGTCAGCATGACATCTATGACTGTCCGGAATCTATATAGCAGACTTCTTCAGGTCGAAGTCAATATCGTCGTGCTGAGTCGCAATGCACGATTGGTCGGTGCCCGTGCTGCCCGTCTGGTGCGCGTACTGGGCTGGTAGAGGAGGCGCGGCTACGACGCGGAACTATGGTACCTGCCCCGTCTTCGCAGGTACCTGGGTACCAAAATTGTAGTGTAACTGGGTATTGTATTCAGGTGTGCAGTGGCGGCGGCGCGGAGTCCTCTCTGGAGGACCTGCCGGCGGCGGCGGCGCCGCTGGACCTGTCGCTGCCGGACTGCAAGATCATCGCCAACAGGAACGCCAGGCAAGAAAGAGACTTTAGCAGGTATTGCACTACATCATCCGCACTCATTGCACAAGACCTCATTCACGGGAAAAGAGCTGTTAAGGGCCGCTCTTTTCTATTTTGAGTTTTATTACCCACTTTCTTTTCTACTAGGGGTTTCCGATATTTCATATTACGGAAAAATGCGGCTGAAAACTAACGCTTCGCTTATGCTGGGCCTAGTTCTTTTTCCTCCACTAATATGAAATTGTACCTAACTTTTCAAGAGGCAATAATAAGTTATTAAATTTTTTTCATCGAAACATATTTTTTCTTTTATAGAATTGATTGCATTTGCATGTCAAAAAAATAAGTTTTTGTTGATATTTAAAAAGAAGAACTGACGTTATTGTTACTGATGTTTTTGTATTCGTATTCGTTTGTTTTATTAAAGTTTACCGTATTTTAAATAAAGATAAAACTGTAAATTACGGAAGATCCAGCTAACAACATAGCTTGTCCTCTAAAGAGCCCTACAAACAGTTATGTATCTAAGGTGTAATAAAGATTTATTGTTCATTACAATAATAATTGCCACTATTTGTCCCAAAACTAATTTCTTTTACAGCATTGCATGTTTCTCGCATATCCATTCATCAAATATTAATCATTCATTAACAAACATATTACACCTTATTTCAAACTTACCATTCACTTTACTTCTTTCCAGATATTTCATCAACGAAGGCACATCTAAAGACTTATCGAAACCGAGCAAAGAAATCCGCCACGAACGAGAAAGCTACCGCGAACTAACCGGCCGGTACATAGAAAAACCAGAAACGATAGCTCTGAAAGAGACGCACTACTCAGACCTGTCTCACAAGGAATCAGTTCTGAAAAAGGAAGCCAAAAAAGACGCTAAAGCTAAGGAGATAAAGACGAAGATCAAAAGGTCTGATTCGGGTAAAAGTGAGTTAAAGATGAACGTGAGCGTGGGCAGTAAAGTGCTTATAACGGAGCCGCTAGGGGTGTATGACTGTATAAACTTAGGGAGGCGGATAGACGTGCAGTGGCCGGCGGAGCGCCAGCGCGAGCGCGGCGGGAGGAACTACTGGGGCAGCTGGGTGCCGCTGGCGGGGATGGATGGACTGGTGAGTGCCGTTTATTTATTACGAGCTGCCCAGACAGACTTCGTTCTGTCAAATGTTTGACAGCTGGTGTCCATTTTGCCCCGTTTTCTTTGACTTGATTTACAATTACTTTTCAATGAATTTTTTGTTCAATCATAATAAAATATAGCCTATATCACTTCTGAATAATTTAGCTTTCTGTTAGTGAAAGAATTTTCACGATCGGATCAGCAGTTTTGGAGCCTATTCAATACAAACAAACAAACAAAAAAACAATCAAATCTTTCCTCTTCATAATATTAGTATAGATGCGTTACGCGGAGAACGTCGTGGCCTAGCGCTTAAGCACCCCAACTCGGATCGTGGATCGTGTGGTCCCTAGTTCAAATCTGGCCAGAACCAAAATCTTTGTGTACATTGTTAAATTTTATTTTCGACTAACTCGTGACGGAAAGCATAAATAAAAATCAACCCGTATAACGGCGGAAGTCTCACCTCACCACCTATCACATTGGTTCCGTTCACTGTGACAGCAACAGTAACTTGCCTCTGACTACCCCATTTGGGATATGGTCGTGTTGGTATGATATTATAAATTACAAGCGAACCTGTCGTTTTAGTAATGAGCCTGAGTCTACAGTCGAGTAGAAATAATCAATATTTATTAGGTCTTCCAGTAGGGCTAAGATGCACACTGTGGGATAAAGGGGGTTTGAACATTTTTGTAAGAAGACTGGCATAGCCACTTGCCGCCACTTTGTTTAATTTTTTTAAAGTTTCCGCGCACAATGAAAGTGGTATATATGGAAAGAGGGCACATAAACAAACAAAAAATGTTTTGCAATATGGTATCCTAAAGTGTAGTTTCCGGCTTATTTGAAAGTAAAGATCGATATGAAAAAGATTTTAAAATCTACTAATTATGTGGCTACAATGTCCACAATAACAGATTTCAGGACATTTAAACCGTTGGATATGGATATGCGTATTATCGCATGTTTATGAAGTGAACATTTGAAAATGCTCAAAATAATTACCTTTATGTGGATTGTACCTGTTTTTTGGTAAAAACTACGAAAAAGGTTTAAATAAAATCAAATAAACTAAATGCGTAGAAGAAATACAATTTTAAAGTGACAGCATAGGATAGGCAAATAGCATAAAGTAGAATTTTTAATTAGAAATACTAATCTGACAGCTCACAGCGCCCGTTTTTGTAAATGTTGCAAGCGTAGTGCATTAGTGTTGTAGTTTGGCTGATTTATAATCGATTGATTTCGTGAATGAATGAATTTTTACTAAAAAAATTACGAAGTACATTAAATATAACAACATAATCTTAAAAACTGATTTCGTAGTAAGGAACCAACGTCTTTAGCGAGTGGATTGAATTAAAAGGGATAGCTTCACTGGCACCATTCACCATCCATGGCACTCCTGCAGCTGGTCTGCGATGTCACGAACACGAAGGCTGCCACGGATATGGGTGTTCCGCACGCGATCTTTACGTGAGACTCTTCATTTCCGTGACGCGCAGCTACTGCTTGTGTCGCTATAGTAACGGCCATGTTTCACTGCCATATAAAGGGACAGGCCTAATGATGGTTTTATAGACCTGCCCCTTCAGTTTGAACGGCATTTTGGGGTCACAAATGCCACCAGTCACCTCACGCAATTTGGCCCAAGCTGCGGAAATTCGGGCTCTGACGTCGCTGTCGATTTCCCCGGACGCGCTTGACACAGATCCCAGGTATTTGACACGGTCCGTGCGCTCGACCACGTCAACGCCTATGCGGGCGGACTGTGGATCTGTGGTGTTGCAGGCCATGTACTCCATCTTCGCCACATTAAGTTTCAGACCGCCGGTTTCAAGTGAATTCTTCCACTTATTAAACAAGCTATTTTTTAAACATGTTGTACAAAATTCTCACCTGCTCATTTTGTTCACCATTGTAGGTTTGAAGTTAAGTAATAAGAAAATCATTCTGCGAAAATTCAACAAAAAATAGTTTTTCTTGAAAACCATTCTTGTCTTTTAATGAAAAAAAGACATATCAATGAGTAAAATAACTATTCACGATTAATTTTGTAATTATGTACATATAATTTCAGAAGTCACTTAGCACTTGAGTCAGTGTTTTCTGAGATGTTAAAACATGAATTTATATTCTCAGGTGGTGCACAAGTGGACTCCAAACCACCGCGACCCCAAATTGCGGTCGCACGTAGACAAGAACATCCTTCTTATAGAGATAGACGACAAATTTGTTCCTATCGCCGAGAACTGCGTGCAGGACCTCGGCGACGAAGTTTGAACCTTGCGCCCGCGGCATAAGGGTGACTAGCGCAACGGCGTAAGGTCCCTGAGGACGAGTATCGAATTTATAAGCGTACGTTATGTAAGTATTCCTGTGTATAGTCGGATTGGACTGAATTGATCTTTTTCAATTATTTGATTAATAATGAAAGAGTTAATTTGTTTTTTTTTAAAGAAACTGTAAACTCGTGTTATACGAAAGTGTGATTAAACGTAGGTCCATAATCTTGCGAACTCGTGTGATTTCGTAGACTGTCTGATTTTTATACATTTTAATTTTTTTGTTTTAAATATAGTTTATTAATGGATTAAGTTTATCTAGCACATTCTTATGATAGGTATATATGTGTAATTAATTTCCTATAATCCTTACTGTCTAACGTAAATTGTGCCAATAGTTTTTGCAAATGGTTTGTCACAAAATAATTTAGTTTAATTAGTTTTGTCTTTTTGAATTGAAATATATAATAATATACGGTTAAGTTAAAACATCCCTTTTTCCCAATGTCAACATTATCATACTCATGTACAATGGGTTACAAATAAGTTGTAGAATTATTGTGTATAAAGAATGCGCGTATAAATATACCTTAAGTATATTTGGTGTACGTATAAAATATTAACCTAAACTTGTTTTTGTGTAATATATAATTCCTTACTACCAAAATCTAATGTTTAGTTTGCGTAATTCCGAATCCACGTTGTATATAAGAGTAAATGCTTTGTTGTGTGTACGTAGTTTTATGGTAGAGAAGTTCTTTTGTAAATACAATTGTATATAATGTAAAATAATGTGTAAACAGTTGTATATTTATCTCTCTAATATATCAAAAACTCGTATACTTTATTGTGGTAAGTAGAGTCCTTTTTTATTTTTGTTATTGTTTCTCTAAATTTAAGTTAAAACTTGCTCCCAAAAAATCGTAGTCTTTTTTCGACACCAAATGAAACTTTAAATGTGAAGTATGTATTTGATGTTCTTAATTTAAGCGGAGTACATGCGTTCGATATTTGAGGTCTTGGCCTTAAATCATAATTTGGTGCGAACGTGTGTACCAGGCTTTGAGTACTTTATTTAATATGACTGTTGTTTGTTGAATATGTATAACTTGTGATGCATTTTTATATCTATGTATTGTTTATGATCGGAAGTATTAAAAATTATGGCACGTTGAGTTTTTTGAATCTAAGGGGATTTTATTTATCAATGTTATGAAAATCTAACGCGCGGAAAGCTAGTTAACGACTTGCATCCAATGACTTATAAGCACATCTCGTTATCGAAGCTTATTAAGCAAATGCTGATAAATATAATAAATAAATAAATATGCGCCAGACAACACACCTCTTGTTATGGTCTCGAAGTAGGAATAAATATTCCTCTACCACGAAGTACCAGACAAGGAATTAAGCCAAGTTTACGTTTATATAAGCAGAACGAATACCCAATCAGTACAAGCGTGAGTTCATTAAAAGGTCTAATTGATACAAAAACACATACTGACTGGCGCCACGCGGTCGCTTGCTATTTGAAAACATGAAACTTCGACAAAATGAGTGTGCTTATAATGCTTATTCGTTACTTGTAACTTTCTATTTAAAGTTATTCACGTTTATCATCCCCTACATGTTGAGAATTTTACATTATTATAATTATATACGCAATGCACGTTATATCCTATGGCCGGTATACGGTACTAGTTTTGATGTACATATTAGATAGAAGCCTATGAAATACAAAATTAAGGTTAAAAAAGTTAAATTCACTTTGATACAGTTTCAAATCATAATTCAGAGGTTGTGATATGAACGGATATTTTGGCCTGGGATAACATCTTCCACGTGAGTTAAAACTAGTATCGGTTGCCCGCACCCTACACGTCACTCGCGCGTGTATCTTCTCTCTCGTTTGCTGCCTTCCTTAACATTCGCAGTGCGCACTACATCCATGAAAACACATTCCTTCGGACAAAATGATAACATGAAAGTACAAAATTGAAAATAACTCCATTTTTTTTATTGTCTTTGCATTTTTTAATCATGTATAAAATGAGTTTGTCAAAGTATCAAGATATGATTGTCCTCAATTCTTTAACAACTTTTTGGCAGCAAACGCGATAAAAGAAAAATGAGTTATGTATTCTCAAGTTGCCTTAATATATTTTAGACTGATTTTTTATAATCGTGAGCGTATCTAAGCCAATATTAAATATGAATAGATAATTGTTAAGATAAGTATTGCGCTCTTGAATTAAATTATTTATTATGAGGACATCGCAATGTACTTACGCTCCACTTAAAGGCGGTTTTACACTAGCTCCGATTCAGCGGATCATTTGTGTTCGTCGCTGATGTTTTTCCTTGAATTGTTTTTTATTCTTGATGTATTAGTATAATTATTTTTAAGAAAAACACTAATTGAGGATTTCTATGTCCACGTTATCGGTCTCAATTCAGTTTAACTTTTATGTTGTGTCATTGAATCAAACCTAGGTGTAGTTGTCATGCAAAGCCGTTAAAAATATAGAAATGTAACTATAGGAAGCACAATCCGTCCACAAAGATGTGTTTTCTGCATATGCAAAACATTTGTCATTTCAAAAATCAATTGTCACTTGGTTTTGTAATCTGTATTACATTGAACCCCCATTGTAACATGTAATTTAGTAGTTACCGCTCATACTAGACTACAGCAATCAATGAATACCTACCACATTATTTATGAAATTGGTTAGGCATATGCAGGGAAAATAAATGCCAGAGTTCCATTGGGCACCGAGTGGAAACCGCCGGTAAAACTGTTGAATTATGTTATATTATGAATATCAAAATGAATATCCTGAATTAAAATGGTACTTGGAATTATAGTCGTTTTATTTTAGAAATCTCCGTTCACCAACCACAGATTGGTGGTTAAATGTGAACTTCGCCTATTTTGAAATGAAAAATAAAACTTGATGTTTAAAAACAAGTTAATTTCAATACCAGAGTGAAGCAAAACAAAAATTTTAACAAAAAAAAACCAACTTAAAAAAAAAACTATACCAAAACAAAGCACTAAAAAGTAAAGAAATAATTGCGTATTCTTCTAAAACTTATACGATAATACAATGTAGGTACAATTATTGTTATTGTTGAAGTCGGTGTCAGCCAAGGAAACACTATAATATACCTAGCAATATACCAATTTCTTACTTATCACGTTTACGTATCTATTTAGGTAGTTACAAACCTACACTGTCGGTGTCACCGACTCCAACAATAACAATAATTGTACCTACATTAAATTATCGTATAAGTTTTAGAAGAATACGCAATTATTTCTTTACTTTTTAGTGCTTTGTTTTGGAATAGTTTTTTTTTAAAGTTAGTTTTTTTTGTTAAAATTTTGGTTTTTTTCTTGATTTTCAGTCAATAGTTCTTATTTATTTTATACATCGAAAAAGTATCGTCCAATTGCTCCTAAGAATTGAACAGTTCCGGTACTTTGTCATGGATCCCAAAATCAGAACCTAACCAAACTCTCATCAAACTACCCTTGAAGTATATCCTTTCCAATAGAAAAAGATGCATCAAAATCGGTTGGCGTGATAGTGACGCATTTTCAACCGACTTCAAAAAAAGGAGGAGGTTCTCAATTCGACTGTATGTTTTTTTAAATGTTTGTTACCTCATCATAACTTTCGACTGGGTGAACCGATTTTGATCATTCTTTTTTTATTTGAAAGCTGGTGCTTCCTGAATGGTCCCATTTTAATTTGGTCTAGTTCTGACAGTGGCATCCATCAGAAAAACATATAAGTCTTAAATCTAGATAGACAAAATGCGCGACAAATGGACGAATAACTTAATATTACGCGAACCGATTTTGATAATTCTTTATTTATTTGAAAGCTGATGGTGCCCGTGTGGTCCCATTTTTATTTGGTCCAGTTCTGACAGTGGCATCCATGGGAAATCCATATAAGTCTTAAATCTAGATAGGCAAAATGCGCGACAAATGGACGGGTAACTCAATATTATGCCAACCGATTTTGATAATTCTTTTTTTATTTGAAAGGATATACTTCAAGGGTAGTTTGATGAGTGTTAGGTTCTGATTATGGGATCCATGACAAAGAAACGGAACTCTTCAATTCTTAGGAGCAATTGGACGAATACTTTTTCAATGTTTAAAATAAATAAGAACTATTCACTGAAAAACAAGAAATAAACAAAAATTTTAACAAAGAAAAACCAACTTCAAAAAAAACTATTCCAAAACAAAGCACTAAAAAGTAAAGAAATAATTGCGTATTCTTCTAAAACTTATACGATAATATAATGTAGGTACAATTATTGTTATTGTTAGAGTCGGTGTCAGCCACATACATACGTAAACGTGATATGTAAGAAATAGGTATATTGTAGTGTTTCCTTGGCTGACACCGACTCCAACAATAACAATAATTGTACCTACATTATATTATCGTATAAGTTTTAGAAGAATACGCAATTATTTCTTTACTTTTCAGTGCTTTGTTTTGGAATACTTTTTTTTTAAATTGTTTTTTTTTTTGTTAATGTCTAACTAGATTTAAGACTTATATGGATTTCCCATAGATGCCACTGTCAGAACTGGACCAAATTAAAATGGGACCACACGGGCACCATCAGCTTTCAAATAAAAAAAGAATTATCAAAAACGGATGGCGTAATATTGCGTTATTCGTCCATATGTCGCGCATTTTATCTATCTAGATTTAAGACTTAAATGGTTTTCTCATGGATGCCTCTGTCTGAACTAAACCAAATTAAAATGGGACCATTCGGTAAGCACCAGCTTTCAAATAAAAAAAGAATGATCAAAATCGGTTCACCCAGTCGAAAGTTATGAGGTAACAAACAAAAAAAAATAAAAAAAACAGTCGAATTGAGAACCTCCTCCTTTTTTTGTAGTCTGTTGAAAATCCAAAAAAATGCACTTTGGCCACTCTGGTTCTGGTGGCCTCAATTACAAGTAGCTTGGAGGCTGCTTAAATCAGACCTTGTGAAATAAAACAATAAAATTAATCAAGAAAATATTTTATTTCATCGTATATTCTTTACACTTCTTAAATCAATCCGACTGGTGACGGTCATAAAATTAAAGTCAATTCCATTCTGCTGCATTTCTTTGTGATGTATTTAAACCTTTAGGCGTCAAATAAAAAAAAACTATTAAAAATATCACCAAATCTTATAGGCAGCGTATACAATAGAAAAACAAATTATACATAAATTCATTAGTAACCATAAGCATCTTACATTTGTCATGATAGTAATAATATTAATTCATAAAGCAAAGTATGGCCTGTGCATTCTCAAGACACCTAAGCTAACAAACATCAATAACTAGTACACATCACGTCAATAGGTAAAATGGACCCCAAAATGGTCGTAGGTATACTGGACATTCTAATGTAAGCTCGAAACTACGCATTAGATGATAGTATTATTCGTAGGCATGTCATTACTACGTAATTATAGTTCGCGTCAAACTTCTAGTCCACTCTGAAGCTGTCCCGAGACCCACATTCCTGTTTTTTCGTATGAAAAATAGGTATTGCGCATGCGCGAAACAACTTCAGAGTGCACAAGAGAAGTTTGACGCGAACTATACTACTAATATATTGGCCAACTTATTTAAAGCGTCAGTATATGCTAAACTAATATATCGGAATCGGTAAGTCGTGCTTAGCAAATTCTATATTTCAGCATTGCAATGGCTTACTGTAAGTGTTATTCTGTGTAGGTACCTACTACAAAATCCCGTGAAAGAGTGAAAAGGTAATAGTATTTCCCCGTAGGGGGAATTGCGTGATTTTAAAATACAAACAATTAAGGCCTGCGCAGACGAGGGATTATCCGCGGCGTACTTTTTTCTGTTTCTCAGATATAGTTTGTAAGGGATATATTTTGACGGAGGAAAAAGTACGCCGCGGATAATCCCTCGTCTGCGTCGTCTGCGCAGGCCTTCAATTATTTTTAATAAATATTTATCTACAGAAGCACAACCATTTCGTAGGTCAAACTTTTTCTAAGTTTGACATTGGAAATAAATTCGACACATTTGCAAAATGTTGCTACAAATTGGCTTAGACGCTATATGAAACCACGAATTGGGTCTAATAAATTATTGACATAGGTATATAATGGTCGCGCAGCCAAATAGGCTAGAAAAATGGTCTAATTATATCATATTTTATAACTACATACACGCCTCTGTGGCAGAAGCTTTGTGATCGCCATTTCACCTAATAACTAGCTACATTTACACATTATACGAAAATAACTACATCTTACTAATATTATAAATGCGAAAGTTTGTGAGGATGTATGTTTGTTACTCTTTCACGCAAAAACTACTGAACGGATTTAGATGAAACTTTACAGTAATACAGCTTAGACATCAGAAAAACACATAGGCTGCAATTTATGAAGATTTTATGTGATTTGGCCATAATATATATATAACCGCGGGCGGAAAGCTAGTATTCATATAGGTCAGGGCTTAGGATGCGGATGGATTATTTATGTTAACAAATTAGACACTAAACGAGATCCATTTCAAAAGTCCCTATTTATGTCCCTTAGATGGCGTTCGTAGCGATATCAGAGTGAACATCTTAGATCATATCTAGAATTATAGTTTTGTAAAATATTTCCACCCGACAGCTCCCGCATCGACATACTTGAATACATTGCGTATGTTGCGACTATTTTTGGATCAATCAATCATTTATTTAATAATTTGTTTCTAATGTATGGATCAATCTTCTTGGCAAGTATGACCAAAGCTGGTGTTATCAAAACGATCTATTTGCGATAATTTGTTACTAAAAGTTGAATAGAAGCAGCAGCGTTGCAAGAATTCAGTTTACCAAGACGAATTTACAGTGAAGTGTAAATGGATACTCTGTGTCAGATTTCAATCAACTCATTCTTTGACTATATACATAGACTAGTTTAGTATACATATCATCTAATATAATATTCAGTTTGAATAGGAAAAAGCTTCTGAGCAGTCAAGTATAAAACTATAAAGTTGAAAATTGATTTAAAAAGTTTTTTAAAGTGTTATTGAAGAGTGATGGCTTATACAGTATAATTTTCTCATGGTATTAAAAGTTTTTGGCTAAATAAAATGATATCATCGTAACAATCTGAACAGTCTGACTGAAGACCAATCTAATGAAATATCATTTTATCTGACAAAAAATAGAATAAAATCAGGGCGAGTGGTCTTGCATAGTTTCACAATAGTTTTAAACTAACAACAACTAACTAATATTGGCGTGCTTAGTATAAACTGCAAGTCGAGTAAGGCAGGCTTAGCGTGAGAAGCCAAGATATGTTTAGATTAGCTAGTGTCTATCGCTACTTCTGTGGGCCGAACACTAATATTCTGTCGATAAGTAAAGGTCACAGCACAATTCACGGCGCGGCAACAGCACCGCTCTAACCCCGCATCACCTCGCATTAAAAAAAAGCGGGCAAATATACTATAGTACACACAATGCAATGCTCTGATTTAAATGGCAAGTTGCGGTGCCGGGATAGGGTGCTATGACCATGAGTTTAAATATGCGTGATCGGCCCACGAAACAATAATTTAACAATAATGCAAAGCTCACTAAAGTTTAGACAATTTCATTGCATAATAAAAGGCAAGCTTATTTTCAGTACAACAAAAAGGCCAAGAATACGAAACTCCTTATTCATAATTCTGTTTTAACATAAACGTTCTTTCTGTTCTCTTTTTCATTCTTATTGCTGCTGGCAACATTTGCGCTAAAGTGACAGAATCGTACATCTGCTAAAAAGTATTGAGGCTCTCTTGGTTTTTTATGAATAAGGAGGTTAAAATCCTATAATAATATTCAACAACATTTACTAATTCGGTAAGTTAAATTATTTTGCAATTGTCAAAATATAATACTTTCTGTTCCACTTTTCCATCTAAGCGATAAGCACATGTATGTTAGTAACAAGTTCAAACCATTCTTATTCAATATCTTTAATAGCCAATGGCGACCGACAACGCTGAAATTACTGTTCGACAGGAAACCCGTCGTCGGAAAAAAAATTACTCTGAATCATTCTGTGAGGGTTTATGTCACCGTATATTTGATCATTCGCTTGCGCATTTCATTTAATAATGACAATAAATCATATCTAAACAAACTTAGAACAGTCTTCCCAAGACTAGGCCTGTCCAATTATTTGTCATTGTCGTACACTTTAATAATATTCAGTTGCAACAATAAAATTTCATCCAACACCAAACATATTAGGTAAAAACTCTCAGAACAATTACACTTTTTCAACAATTATCTTATTGCTCCTGTGTTAATTTTGAACCTTTATAAAATAAACAGTAAATAACAATCAATTGTGATAATGTTCTACATAGGAGAGTGAGATATTGGTACTTATTATGGGCCGGATTTGGTCATTGGAACACACTAAAGTGTCGTGCCGTATACATAGTCATGTGCGTTCTCTGAGAGCTCTTTCACTTATAGGCAACTTTAGCAGCGCGACGGTCGCGCGACGACTGATAATTCCATACTACAAACGACAGCGCGGCAGCGGCACGTGTGCTGCGCGCGGCAGTCGCGTGCGCTCACTGCATTCAGCTAGTGTTCAAGCGCACATATTTGTTGACAGACATGGCAGTAAAATGAAAGAATTCGACACCGAAATATTCATTATTGCGAGGAGTGCAAATATTTTAACAACTAGATTTATTTTACTTTAGGAATATCTACGATGATTAAACAAGTAGAACGAATCCTTTTTCGGCTTCGATGTAAGTTAATTTTTTACTCAAAATACAAAATGCATTAGTTTGTCTAAGAATCGTCTAATTAACATAGCTATTTAACAAAGTCATGATGTTGACGACCGACTTGGTGTAATGTTTAAGAAGTTGGCTACTACACCAGAGGTCGCGGGTTCGATCCCCGCACAGTACAAACATTTGTGTGCATGAACATGTCTGTTTGTACTGGTCTGGGTGTCTCCTATGTATAATAAGTATGTATTTACAAAAGAAAATGTATTTAAGTATGTTTATCAGTTGTCTAGTATCCCATAACACAAGCTTTAATTAGCTTACTTTGGGGCTAGATGGCGCTGTGTGGAATAATGTCCAGGGATGTCTTTGAATAAATATTGTTAACTTTGATATAAAGATAATAAAAAGGTTTGTTGTAAGGAGGGGTACACATATAAAGTGATGTAATTAGTTGTTTAAATCCTACACCTATACCTTTAGCAGTAAATTTTCGAAAAAAACACCTAGGTATATCATTAGGCTATAGTATAAGGCAGGACTACATTAGAGATTTTTATCTATTTATAAAACATATCGTATCTACCGTAAATTTTAGGCGGATATTTGGATCGAACTTGGGACTATTCTTGCTACAACAGGCAATTACTATGTTTTTATTCTATTTACTAAGGAACAATTATTATTATGTATGACCATATACCAAACGACTACGTCTAAATAAGATTATATTCTTAACTAGTCTGTTTGGTCTAATAGAACACTACAACATACCAATATCCCACTCATTTCGTTAACTTAAGTCTAAGTTAATGTTCTGTTATTGAGTTTACGCCTCCTCCTTCTTTTTGCCGGACATCCGGTCTATGAGGTTGGTGATCATGTCAGCATCCACGAGACCGATAAATTTGTCGACTATCAGCCCGTTCTTGATCGCTATAACTGCCGGAACTGCTTTTACCTGAAAATAAATGAATCGTTATATTACCGCGAATACTACACATTGGAATAAATAAACTTTACGGATTCAACTCGCGGGATTTATATTCCTGATGAACCCGACCTTTTGACTCCTTTGCAGCAGTCGTGATCGCGACTGCTGTAAAGGAGTCGAAAGGTCGGGTGAGAAAATTTATATAGAATCCAATAAAAATAATTAGACCCGATATAATGCTTCACGACATTCAGAATAAAACAGTTTATTTGATAGATATTGCAATTCCTAACACACATAACCTCACATCGACACACACAGAAAGAACTGAGTAAATATACGGACCTTAGCATTGAGCTCAAAACACAATGGCGAGTAGAAAGTGTTTATACTATCCCAGTCATCATTTCTTCCACAGGTGTTGTTCCGAAAACTCTGCACAATAGTCTAGAAATGTGATTCCGTGAGCTATATAGGATATTATTATTATTTTTATTGGATAGGTTCACGTCGTCGGCGCTATGGAGATGCCTTGTGCGGAGAGAGATCGTCGTTTACCCCTCTCCCTTGATGGTCATTCTTGCTAGGTAGTACCTTGTAGGCTGACTACTTGTTTACTTCACTGTGTTATTTTACATGAATCTAATCTAGGTTATTTAATAGGTACAAAATTGCATATTTTTAAACCGTATAAACAATTGCCAAGTATAAAACATGATTTGTATACTGTATATCATGAGTAGGTTCATATTTTAAAAGGATGCCAATGAATCCTCAGTCACCCTGTATATTATTATTATTTATTTTTCGCATTCCCCTTTCAGATAATATTTAAATAAATCGGAACTTCATGATGTTTTGTCCTTTGCAGGTAAAATGGATGATTTTTATTATTAGTTATCCGTGAAGTTGTTTTATTTCAATGTTTTTTTCTAATTTTGATAAAACTCTTCCGTTACTAAGTGACTGAGACATTCACACAAATTATCGTAGAAAGCTGAAATATAGCATGTTGGCTTCCAGCGTAGTCTGGCGCAGCAGTATTGTATACTAGCAATAAGACAGGATTTCTTGAAATTCCTACGGGAACGGGGGAAAAATGGGTTCGAGAGTACGATTTCGCGGGCAAAAATTAGTCATTTATAGATTTAATTTTACATATCTTTTTAGGAGATATGAATGAAGGATGACCAATTTAGCTTTCTGGGGCCTCCAGGTGAGACCCCAGAGATCGGTTGGATGTCTATCCAACCGATGAAGAGATACCTATCCTGCGCTCATTAAACCGCCTGTATAGTGTACACACACACGTACATATTTTTACATGGGATGTACGGACACTCGCTTTTTTTTTTCAATTACGTACTTCAGAATTATATGTAAAATACAATTGGTAATGAACTCAATAACATGTAACATTTTGACTGTACCTACTCATCATAAGTTAATAACAAGGGAATACATAACTAGCTCTTTCGATCGTTCATCTTCGATTGAAATCGTGACCGGACTGTTTTGCATTTTTTGTAAGTACCAGATTTATTTTCAGTTAAAATAAGTACTTACACTTCAGAGCGAAAAAACCGAACAAGCTCCGTTTTTTAGCCATCTTGTTTAATAATTAGTATTATGGAATGATAGCAACCACGATTTTTTTTTGTTTTAACAATATTGCACCTCCCAACATCTAAAAAGACCGCTGTGAGCGAATTTAGGGCCAAATTAGTAGTATGAAACCCTATTTCATACTGTACCTGTGCCTAGAACCATTTCCTTCACTATCACTTAGCGAGCTCTGTAACTGCAACAAATCACTTACCTCAAAAGTATGCACCAAGTCAGCGTTGTCCTCGACGTCTACCACAGCCAGGTCCAGATTACTCAGCGGTTCGATGAGCTCCTTCAGCTTCGGGGTGAGGATCTTGCACGGCTCGCACCAGTCAGCGTGGAAATTTACTATCACTGGTTTGTTGTTGTTCATCACCTGATGAAGCAAAAGATATTGTTATTCCATCACAAAGGATACCGTTTCTTTTAAGCTGTTCCTTAAAGTGCCAGCAAAAAAAGGTACATACATATGTGTTTTTTAAAGATGTTAATTGTGTTCTGTCATTATTTTTTATTTTCCAGCACTTTCAGAAATCGATGAAAGTATGAAAAGGACGAATTTCATTGACACTTTCTCATTTCAAAATGTTTCGAAACATGTGCAAAGTGCAAACCTACTCTACAAGAAACATGTGAAAAAAATACTGAGATTCACCTTGTTGACGAATTCTTCATTGTTTTTAACTAGAATGGTCTCATTGTGAACTAATGAAGTGGAAATGGCTTGTGCGTTCCTCAGTTTCGCCAGACTTCTGATTGGGGATCTCAAACTCTGGCATAATGTATTAGACATTTTTCTGAAACAAATAAAATAAATAGAGTGAAAATAAATAGTAATTTTCTGTTTCCTATCTTATTATTTATATCTAAAATATATATAAGACACTGTGTGTCTTTTGTCTTTCTCACATATATGTAAGAAGAAATCTATCAAATACATTATAATTATTCGTCAATTACAAAAAAAAATGGTATCAAATCTCATGAGTATAGTATATTTTATACAACTAAACCTAATGATTTGATGTGCCGTATTATAACTATCTACAAGCAACTATTTGCTGAACTATTGAAAGGTTTGAAAATATTTTTACTTATTTGAGTTGGTTGCCAAAGTATGGAGTATATGGCTAAGATTAAAAAACACAAGGCTGTGATGTCCATAAGCCAACAGGTGAGACCTAGCACTAACCATGTTACGTACATTACACTTTAAACTTGATCATCTGAAATTCTAAATGAAGTAAAAAGAAACCTATATTAATATCCGACTCTGATATTATTATAGGTGTTATCTAATTCTTAATTAGGTTAACTTTTCCAGTTTTGAAGTAATTTGAAAGAAACAACAAAAGGTTTTAAAAAAACAGTGATAAGTTTACATGTTAAGCTACTATTGTATTAGTAACAGTTGGCATTAGTTTGATATCACTAAATGCCAAGGTCAACAAACTGAATACGTGAGATACATCACAGACACCACAGTTGATAGTAATGAGTAAGAGCATTGTTTGTTTGTGTGACAAGATAATTATAAATTGTTTAAACAGAGACAGTGCCATAACTAAGTAACTAGGTAATCGTTTTTTTTTATATCTGAAGAAGCCGTGTCTCCTGCGACCCTGTTTTGTGTTTTCTTACGTAATCGACAAAATGACTTCGGACGAAGAAGATGTACTCATTGTTTTAGAAGTTATTTTACATGCAACAAGAAATAGAAACCGATTTCGCGTTCGCCCCTATAGGCATCACTTTGTATTTCACTTCTTTGCTTGAAATTCTCATGAGTTTAGACACCTCAATAGCACCTCATATTTTTTATTTTCGTTCTTGTGATCCGACAATGAAGCATCCCAAATCACAGGGCGCTTGCGTATTAAATCGATGAAATTATTCCAATTCAAATAACGCGCATAATGAGCTACAGGGAAGTAAAAAAGAAATTTACATAGGAAATCAGGAAATACGAAATGCACAACCGCAATGTTCGAAAGCAACTATGAAATGAATGAATTCCCCTCCCCCTGCAGGCAAGCGCGGGGTTGTTTTCCGTCCGCCTCGGATAATGCAATCAAGGGATCATGAAGAACCTGGCACAACACAGAATTTCTCAGTGGAAATAAAGTGATACCTTTGGTCAGCAGTTCACACAACAAGTTTAAGAATTATGAAACAAGAGCTAGTGACCAAAATAAATAAGTAAATAAAAAGTGTGAAGCAAGCTTTACCAGTAAGATGCCACTCAGCCTAATTCAGTATTACAGGTTTTGTAAATGAGATAATTAAAATGTACTTAACATTAGCATGTTACATTTTAAGCATTAGCATTAAGAAACAGAAAACCACGTGTCATTCGTTAATGTTGTATTGATTATTCATCATTCGCAATGATGAGAATAGTAAGTGCTAATTTACCTTAAATAGGTGCCTAAAATAGTTTATACTAGTAATTTATTACCTGGTGTGTACTAAGAAATTTATTATTTATTTATTATTTCTTGCACAAAGAGACTATGACATTGAAAATAATAAGGTCTACAAAAGGACAGGTTAGCTTCATCTCTAGAAAGAGATTCCTTTCAGCAGACCATGGCAACACGAAAGTTCATTTAAAATTATCATGTTTTAAGGTGGGTACCTATAGAATGGAGCTTTGGCTAGAGCATTACATTGTAATGTAACATGGTATAATAAAGGCAAATGCTCAGTTTTCTAAAAACATTTACATTTGAATGAAAAGGGGTGGACGGGTGCAATGGTCGAACCAAAACCAAAATTGCAATCATCATCACCAGCAACGGAAAAACATACAAAGCAAATGCCGCGGCCATCTGCAGGCCAAGCTAATTTGGAAAAAAAGGATCCCACTGGTTGCAGCCGTACACTATCAAGTCTTCTAATTCTAGACTCACAAAATTCTCAATCATCCCAAGCGGATATAACGGTAGCCGAATTAAATAAAACCACAGCGGCAACCGCGTCTGATTCTCTATCAAGTAATAAAACATTGGATCACTCAGGAAACGAAAGATGGACCGAGGTAAAGCACGGGCGGGGACGGGCACCTCTATCCGGAGTACTTCGAGGCACCGCAACACCTGGAGCCACTTCATTACGTGCGGCCGAAAGAAAACGGTTCTTACATCTTTATCTGCAAGAGGGGACTACTGTGGCGTGCCAACTAAGCTGGCTGAAAGCATAACCCTCTCCTGACAATTGGTCAGTTGATATTTGTATCAAACCCTGGCATCAGAACTTTCGTGGTCAAGAAAAGTCATAGAAGTCAAAATAAAAAAATAAATTTGTACTACCAAAATGCTCGTGGTTTGCGATTAAAAACGACTGTATTTCATAACAATGTTAGCCAGTGCGAAATGGATATTGTTGCCTTGACAGAAACATTTTTGATGAGTTCAATATACGACGATGCACTCTCTCCTCCGGGTTATTCAGTGGTCCGCAAGGACCGTGCTGGGTACAGCGGGTGGGGTGGAGTTTTGCTGGCGGTGCGGGAATGCTATTCTGTTCAAGTACTAACTAATGTTCACGGCCTTACGCCAGAAAAAGAGCTAGTTTGAACATTGTAAAAAGTAAGACTGTTAAATTTTTGTGTTTTGTTATGTATTTTCCTCCTAGTTATAAGGCTGACCAATACCTAGGTGTGCTGACATGTTTGGAAAATGATATTTTTTTATATCCTAATTTGAATGTTTTGATCATAGGGGGATTTCAATTTGAATTCGTGTAGTGTAAATGTAAAATTGCAATTTGACAACAAAACTAACCAAACAATTTAACAACTTTGTGAATTCTGTCAATTAGGTCAAGAGCCACGTCGTCAATGGCCGCGGTGGTTTATTGGATCTTGTGTTGAGCGATCTTGCATCCGATCAAGTGACAGTATCTATAAATACTGACCCATTGGTCTCTATTGACGAATATCACCCTGCTCTTGACATATCGTTTATATTTAGAAATGGAATGGAGCCCTGGCCGCAGTGGTCCTGTGCACCTGACTCGCATCCTTATGGCGCCTGTCCAAACTGGAACTGGCATAAAGCAGATTTCCAGGCATTGTGTAGTGCTCTAGCCGCAGGCAATTGGTCTGACATGTATGAAATCGAAGATTTAAATGTTGCAATTGAGGTTTTATAGAAAAAAATATACGAATGCATAAATTTATATGTTCCTCTTATAGGTCATTCCCGGCGTAGTAATAGGTATTCTTATCCAAACTGGTACACAAATTATTGCTACTCTAAAATCAAAATATTTTAATTTGAAAAGATATTGAATTCTTTGCCTTCTAATTTAAAGAAGGCAAAGAATTCAATAGGGAGCTATCTAAGTACTATAGGCGTCACGCAAAGAAACTCATCCATAACGCTCACCGGGCACATAAATAGCATTCAACAAAACATTGTTGACGAACCTTTAAAATGTTGGGCATATGTTAAGGATAAGAAGAAGGATAGGCGCAGAATAGAATCATTCGAACTTGATCAAGAGGTGTTTGTGATCACGGGGCAGGCTGCCACTGAAGCGTTTGTGCGTTACTTTGGTTCCGTTTTCCTAGACAAGGAACCTCGCCTGGACCCTGTTAAGGCTGCACAGGGAGACCAAACTGATGCAAGATTGATTGCTGTACCTAACCTAACCTAACCTTGGGACAAGATGACATAAATAGAGCCCCGAAGCGCCTTAAGTCTCGATCGTCAACTGGGCCTGATGGGATTCCGGTCTTTCTTACGAAAGATTGTATATCATGCTTGTACATCCGTTGCTGTACATATATAATCGTTCCCTTAGCCAAAACCAATATCCAGATCGCTGGAAGCTCTCTGGGGTTACTTCCATACCGAAGGGAGAACTGGAACCTGATCTCATCCTATCGACCGATTGCAGTCTTATCCGCGTTCCCGAATCTCTTTGAGATCATACTCAACAGTTGCATAGTTCCCAGCACGGCTTCTGTAAGGCGAGATCGACTACCACAAACCTGGTGGCACTGGTTGACTATGTCTCGGCTGTAATGGATGCTGGTAGACAAGTAGATGCCGCCTATTTGGATTTTAAAACGGCCTTTGATCTTGTTGATAATGACAGATTGCTGGAAAAGCTGTTAATGATTGGTTTTGCGCCTAAACTCCTGCAGTTCTTCACAAGCTATCTTAAGGATCGGCGGCAGTTCGTGAGGTTAATCTGGGGTAAGTCAGGGAAGCACATTGGAGCCTACTCTGTTTTTGATCATGAGTAACGACTTGCCCCAAACAGTCAGAACCGCCGAGTGTCTCCTATTTGCAGATGACCTCAAATTGTATCTTGGTAAAGGTAGTGAAGGGGCGCTCTGCAAGGTGATGTTGATGCTGTAGCCTCATGAAGTAGTAGTAATCAGATGCCTTTTAACGACACAAAATGCAAGACTATCACTTTCTCACGCAAACAATGCATTTTAAATATAAGTTTTTTTATGTTTCTTTAGAAAGAGTTGACGACATCCGAAACCTAGGTTTAACATTAGATACTAAGATGGACTTTCACAAACATGTGACAAACATATAAGTCGACTAGTAGGATGTTAGGTTTTATTATTAGGACAACTTCTGAATTTAAAAGATTTCTGTGGCTAGGGTGTTGTACAATGACTATGTGAGCAGTAAGCTTGAATAAGGGGCTGTCATCTGGGACCCCTATGAGAATCAATACAGTCTCATGTTAGAAAAAATATAGTATATTCAAAATTTATTAAGTTGTCATTTTTAAATAAAATTATTAATTAATATTCTGTTGATTTATAAAATAGTTTTACTTAGTTTGTTTATTTTTGATTTCATTGATTGTGATTTATGTTTAATTTTATGGTAATTTATTGTAATTTTGATTTTATAATAATTATTTTTAGTTTTATTTTATTTATGTCGTATTTTTTTATAATTTTATTGTGGTTTTAATGTAATTTTATTATATGTATGACTTGCCTGTGTTTTGGTCAAACCACTAAGCAGGCATAGTGATTGAATAAATAAATAAATAAATAAATGTAATGTAACGCTAATGCTTGCACCCTAATGTTGTTTTATTGTATTAATAATGATAATAGACCAGCCATTCCTACAAGAGCTTTTTTTTTCTTTTTATCAATTTTTCTATATTAATAGAAATAATTAATAAAAAGAAAACATAAATTAATGGTTTTCAATTTGAGGTTTGTGATCACAAATCCTCATTTAACAACAAGCTATTATCTATGATTTCTAGCAACCACTTCATATCCGAACATTATTAGGGTGTTATTTTTTCTTATTTTATACCATCTAGCTATCTTTAGCTGAATCAGCATTTACCTTATAAAATCAGAAAATACTATCATACTATTCAAAATAAATGCTATAAATTAAATAAGAAGTCATTAAATTCATTGCATTGTATGAAGTAACCGGCGTGTATATTAACCTTTGGAATGCTTTGTCTCAGATCTAATCAACCACCCCTAACTGCTTTGTCTTGGATCTGAGACAAGACTACTGTTGTCAGATTGAACCCAAATGTAATCCTTATTACAACTAGATAACGTGTTTTATTCCAAGTATACGGTTCCGAATGAAATTATCTACCATAAACAGCTTTCGCCTGTTCAAATAACAACTGTCAGTCAGCAAAAATCACTTTTCAAATCGCAACGCCCGGGTCAGTTGAAGTGCGATTTTAGTGGTCCGAGTAAACGCAGTTTTTTGTGAGAAATTGATTGAAAAGGTAAGTAAACGTTACTTTTAAGTATTTGTCTATTTAATTTAGAACCTGTAAAGTAAATATTACTCGAGATTTCTCAAAAATATTAATGTAAATTACAAAAAACGTTTGACTAGCCCCATGAGATGTAACGATACCGTAAGTATTTAGTGTTTTTATGCGTAGTTATAACATTCTAATCAAAACTCTTTTTGTCTTTTTTGTAAGATATTGTATTATAGTCATAATTCAGACTAGTTTGTCTTACGATAAGTATATATTTTTGCCAGAAATCAACATTTTTTTATCAAACGGCCATTGAATTACACGCACACATAGATACGAAGTCCGCCATGTTTCCTTGTAAACACAGTACTTACTGAGACAGGCCGTTAGGGATATACAGTAGGCTCCCAAATTTCAAATTTTCAAGCAACGAAATTAGGAAACATAATAAACAGTAGGTACCTACTTATTTGGATTTTTCTCTTACGCGTTTAATTGAATTAGTATAAAAATAGCTAAAAATGAATTGTGTGATGCATGATCTACTATTGCATCCGTTGATTCTTGGGATAAACTGCTCCTGCAGCCAGGTTAGTCTCCTCACCAGGGAACTCCTTAACGGTGAACAGCTCCGTCGCGAAACTTCATATAGGTTTTCTAATCAGATAGGAGAAGCTGATTCTTGTAATGACATGCTGCTGCAGCCAGGGTTGTCTCCTCACCAGGGAACTCCTCAACGGTGAACAGCTCCGTCGCGAAACTTCATATAGGATTTCTATTTAAATAGGAGAAGCTGATTCTTGTAATGACGTGCTGCTGCAGCCAGGGTTGTCTCCTCACCAGGGAACTCCTCAACGGTGAACAGCTCCGTCGCGAAACTTCATATGGGCGTTATTTTATAAGCTTCATTAGGATTGTAAGTAGGTCACTAATTTAAGCGTGTTTTCAGAAACATGGAAGACCCCCCGGTCCGAGTGGAGTTCCCAATACCCTAGTAGTGGGCAAAAAGGTATTTCGAACGCCACAGGGAAGTCTACGGGTAGCGGACAACGTTTTCGCCTAACATGCAGTTCCTATCGATTTTTGTAAAAATGTTGTTGCTATTATTTTTATATACTGCAGATAGCCATTCTGGTACATGTTATAAAATCGATTATGTTGATATTAAAAACAGACCCTTCGATTAGATAAGGTACCTACATAGATTTTAATATTAATCCTAATTGTAAAACAAATAAATCATGCTACCATGGTTATTGCTTGTTTTCATTTTTATACAATGAACCACAATTTAAATATTTTACAGCTTTTATATTCATTCTGTTCATTGATGTTATATAATAGATATAATATATAATAGATATAATAGATTGAACTCCCGTAGTATGTAAGTATATTTTAAGTTCTTCAAAATAATAAATAATAACTAAACTAATAAGTATCTTATTTTCTAATTGAACATCCTGTAGGCACGCACAGATCTGCGCCAAAGCATACCGGCGCATACTAGCTATGCCCAGATCTGAGACAGAGCAAATGAGCAGTACAAAAAGACGCCATCTTGGATCAGATCTGAGACTAAGCATATGAGCACTGTATACAAGTCACACACACATGCACAAAAAATTGAGATAAAATATGGTTTTATTTTACTGATTCTCTAAAATATTGTCTATGGAAGCTGTTGTAACATGACAAGCAGTACGCAAGACCATTTTTCAAGCTTGCCACACATATCTTCATCTATCGTATGTCTATAGCACAAACCAAAACATTAACGTCGGAAAAAAGGTTATGTCAAAACGCAGTTCCCAGTTTTTACATTCATAACAGTGTTTTGCTTTGTGAATTCTATAAATAAACATATTTTCAAAGGATTAAAATACACAATTAAGTATTTTAAAGTCTGAACGCGGTCTTGTTTTGAATAATTTAGGTAAAAAATTGAAGTCAAAGTTGAATGTGAAGAACAGCCTAAAGGCGAAATTTTAAATATCATTTCTCATTTTCAGAGTGTTATTACGAGGTGTAACACAGTTAGAAATTAGTAAATTTTTTGATAAATTGATTATTCAGACATTCAAGAATGTGAAATCATAAATAAATTATAAATTGGTTTACAGAATTTATTGAAAATCGTTCATAATTTGTAAGTGGTGTCATTTTGATCAAATGTGTTTGTTTACGGACCTCTGAAAAATTAATAAACATAATTTCATCATTATCAAATAATGCATGAGATTCTATATTTAATTAGCTGTAAGAAACACAAATCAGATTCGTGTGTGCCTAAGAACTTTTTGAAGAATTAAGATATTTCGTAGCGACATCGCGCGCGCGCAGTCACGTGCATGAAATCTCAGCAGTTGGCGGTTCATTTTTGCGCGGATCTATAGCATTCCAAAGGTTAAGAAAGACGTTTTTGTTGCAGGTTGTACTTAGGCCACTTCTGCATTTTCAAGGTTATACTGTTTACAGCAAGCACACATACATAGTCAGGAACTGTTCAGAGAAATGTTTCAACAATTGTATGTTAGGATGGGTGTACTCAACAGGCATACAATAAGATCATAAAACTTCAAACAAATCTAATCTAAACAAGTCTAAATGTACACAAGCCAAACATTCCTTAGTTATTTCATAAATATTTAGAATTTAAAGTACAGAAATGAGTTCAACAAATGGTTTTAGCAACAGAAACCTTACTTACCAAATTAAGCTAAGCGTAATGAGTGATTAGAGAGCTAATGCTTTTGCTTTTTTAGTTTCGAGCGGCGCCAGGCAAACATGCACGAAACAATACACAGAGGCGACCCCGACGCTGAGCAGCAACAGCGAGAGAATCGCGTATCGTGTCACGAATAATCGGTCGTAAAAATTGGCACCATGGGAGTACTGCACGTCCCCTTTTGGCAATGATACCAACACAATCGTTACCAGCAAAGATATGCCCACAGATATCTTCCCGATCCAGTGACCCGTCCGGACCGACACCCAGCACAAAAAGCACGTAATCAACCAAGTAATAGTCAAAAAATAGACTCCCACACCGAAGTTAGACATTTACACATAAATTCACAACAGATAATTGCAAGCGGTTAGTACTGGTTTAGAAGATAAAAATATAATTAAAATCCTCGAATATTTCACTAAACTCACTAGTTCACAACCAATCACAGAAATGCCAATTTGCCCTGTGAATTTGCCACTTTGCCAGTCAATCAAGCAGGACTCAATCAAATCAACACATTGGTCAAATATTTGCTACAAATGTGACACTTGTGTGACAGACATTTCCTGACTGACATTTGACATTATATTTTTTTTACACAACAGCGGGTAGTGATGACGTTCCATCATTCTTGTAGAGTACCTAACGCGTGCATGTCGGTTCAGGGGCCTTGGTTCCTGGACCTTGTATAGAACCTAGAACCTAGAACCTTGTATAGAAACTTTTTTATTGACTTTAACATTTTTATTTATTGACTTAGCAAAAAAGCATTTGATACCCTCGAGCACGGTGGTTTACTGCAGTCCATGGAAGAGTGCGGCATCAGGGGGCCAGTCAAAGAGTGGTTCAGGGAATACCTACGCAATGGATTACTCAAAGTTCGAGTATGTGGCACCGAAAGTAAACGCGGCGATATCAAGTTTGGCGTCCCCACCGGCTCAGTATTTGGACCTGTAGGGTACATAATGCATGTTAACAGCATGCCGAATGTAATAAAGCACTGTGAATCGTATATGTACGCTGATGACACATGTATTATGTACAGTGACACGGATCAGTCCAAAATGCAAAAAGTAATGCAGGAGGACTTCGACAACATTGTTTGCTGGGCCCATGACAATGGCATTATTATTAATGTAAAAAAGACAAAGTGTATGCCTATTCTGTCACCTTATAATAAGAATAAGTCATTAACTAAAAGGTCATACGTATGAGTGCCTACATAATAAAAAAAAGTAACTGTGATTGTAGCATTTTCGACACTGTTTCTTCTTTTAAGTATTTGGGGCTTACGATTGATAGTGCCTTTGGCTGGAAGGAGCATGTAAATTCAGTTTGTAACAAATTAAGGGCGATTTTAGGTAAGTTACACAGTGTGAAGTACAGGGTGTCTCAAGGTATTATGTACATGCTTTATTATGCGCTGGCTGATGCTGTCATGTCATACGGGATTGGCGCGTATGGTCTCACTTTTCCTACTAATTTAAATAAAATAAAATATTTGCAAATTAGGCTACTTAAACTCTTAGTAAATAAAAAGGTGAAACATTCAGTTCAAAAAGATTATTCAAAATTATTTAAATTATGTAAAATACTGCCGATAGAATTTAAGGTTAAAATTGCTATTTTAGTTGAACAGTTTAATAATTATGACAATAAAAGGAAAAGAGAATATACAATCATACCAAACTCGAGCATCTAAGAAGCCTAAGTATAGTCCCGAAAGTTAATAATTATTTCGGTAAACGTGAACGGCGATGGCTGACACCTACATACATCAATGAGCTTCCTCATGGTCTTATCAGTATTGTAATTAGTAAAAATCATCTCAAATTAACCCTAAAAAATCATTACCTGTCATTGTGTCCATGAGGCCATCGTTTATGTATTGCCCACTTCTGAAACGGGTGTGAGTGTGTATGTATGTACCGTATGCTCCCTACCACAAAACTCATTTCGCAATGTTTGGAGAAGGTTAACCTGAAATCCTCCGTACCTGGCGCGTAAATTAAAACTAAGATGTGTATAATACCTATATTATTATGTACTTTTAACTTTACTATACAACTAGAAACATTGAAATGTTAATATAGTATTAGGAATTAGTAGATACGTAAGTACTTTTTAACTGTATAGCATCCACGAGAGCTACTGCCGACAAACTGTTTTGCAGTTTGGCAGATGTTATAGTAGAGTACTGTATTGTGTTAAACTGTTAAAGGAACATATAAAAAAATATAAAAAAAACTGAAGGCCTAGTGGGCGGCACTTTTGCTTCATCTCCACCTTGTCCTGTCGACCCTGTCGTCGCGTCGTCAAAACGTACTTATTTAAATATATATTTGTGCAGTCATATAGAATAGAGCCAATAGATAAGTGCGTTGCAGTCTAATTATTGGACTAGGCATGTGGACAAAAAAATCGATTTAAATTCTTAAGGAATGAAAATCGATTACGGGGTATCTAAATTCGTATCAGAATAAATCAAAACCAAACACGCAACGTTATGTACTTACCAGCTTATAGGTTTTTAATAACAAAAAGTAATTATATTGTTTTGATCAGATCTATAGGTCTCTGTAAATATTTTTAAACTGAAGACATACTCGTAGTATACTATTTTCAATAAATGTTAGGTCTCAATTATTCATAACAAAGAATGCCACTCAATTGCTTCCTGCAACCACTGTTGCGTGAAAACAGACGTAAAAAGTGCTTTAAGCAACCACGGTTGCACGGCGGCTAGTGGGTCGCTTCGCATACTCAACAGGCTCAAATAACTGAATCACAGGGCCGTTTGTTTCCTTTAAAAAAAAATACATAGACCATGGACAAATGCATCACTCAAAGTCATTCGTTCGAATTTAAATTTCGTTATTTTTAATTAATTATTATTTTTAATTAGTTATTTTTAATTAATTTAATTCGTTAGAATTTAAATTAAAGAATTTTTAAATGACAGTAGATCAAAAGCAAACATACCAAACCTAAACGTTCAGTATGAAGGTGAGACCATACGACAAGTGCCAATGACCAAATTCTTAGGGATCATTATTGATGAAAATTGTAGCTGGAAATTTCACACACAGTTTCTATTGAAGTGAATCTGCAAGCGTACCATGCCTATGTCGGTTCGATCCTGCAGTACGGTCTTCTAATATGGGGAAACTGTACTGACATAGATATGGTTCTGAAAACACAAAAAAAAATATGAGGGCATTATGCTGTGCTGATTATACTGATTCTTGCAGACCGTTGTTTAAAAAATTTAAAGTTCTAACCGTTGAAAGCCTCTATATCAAACAAATCTGTCTATTTGTAAAGCAGCACTCAAACTTTTTTCCCATAAAACAAACTGTAAAATCATTTAGGAAGCGCCCTGCAAACTCACTAGTTACCCGCAAGTAAATTAAATTAAAATTAAATTAAATTAAATTAATTTATTAAATAAATAATTTAATTTAATTTAATTTAATCGAAGCATACTAAATTTTTATATGTGACATTTTATTTTTGGCATTAAAATTATTGATATTAGTAATTTTAATCTTATATTATTATTTATTTTTACTTCATATTTAAATTTTATGGGTAAATAATGTGTTTGAATGGTTGTTCTAATGTTTGCTATCATGTATTTTCCTACGTCATCATGAATGCATTTAATCTGTTAATTTAAATTGTATTGGTAATTTCAGTGTTATTATGATTGTGATTTAACAATTTTGGTTAGGAATAGTAATTTCAATGTCTTTTGTAATGTATTGGCATGCCATAAATGAATATAATATATTAATGTAATGAACATTTGCACGCTGTTAATTTAGCAAATTTTAGTGAAACTATGTGTACCTGATCAATAATAATGACACATGTATTTATTTAACCTAAAATGTATGCAAATAAATTGTTTGAGTTTGAGATCCACCGACTAATTTATATTTAATTAACAAAAGTTTTCAGGATGAGCACTTCCCAGATTCATTAAAAATAGCAATTATAGCTCCTATGCATAAAAAAGATGATGTTAAGACACCTATAACTATAGACTATAATAGCATTGTTACCATCTTTCTCCAAAATATTTGAAAAGGCTATGCTTAACCAATTAAATGCATTTTTAGAAAAAAAACAATATTCTCGACGATAGCCAGAATGGGTTCCGCAAATCAACCACTTTAGCGGTATATCGATATATTCAAACAGCGCTTCAACACATCAACGACAGATTTGATTCCATAGGTTTACTGCTTGACATGACTAAAGCTTATGATAAAGTCTTTTAGTATATTGCTCTCAAAATTATATGGCTCAGGTATTCGTAGCCCTGTTTACAACTGGTTCAGATCATATCTCCAGAAAAAAAACAAATAGTCCAGGTAGAACATCATAAAAACAATGAAATACAAACAGTCCGGTCCAACGAAGTAACTTTAACAGGTTCCAATCCTCAAGGCAGTGTATTAGGATGTATATTGTTTTTGAGATATATCAATGATCTTCCAAAGATTCTAGACCGTACAATAACTTTACCAGTTCTTTTTGCTGATGATATATCCATATAATTAAAGTTAAGCAAAGAAAACGACCTGAATTCAATAATCGCGCAGACATTGAGTAATGTAACAGCTTGGCTTGAAGACCATAATTTAGAGATAAATTTACAAAAAAGCAAAATTATGCAATTCAGATCCTATATGAAACCTGAAGCAACTATTAACATAGTTTTTAAAAGTAGCAAGATAACAGGAGTTCAAATATTTAACTTGCTTGTAATAAACATAGACACCCATATAAATTGGAAAAGCCATATAGCCCACGTAAAATCAAAACTTTCAAAATTTACATATGCTCTTTATTAAATAAAAAATAGTACCAATTTCGAAACTGCACTGACAACCTATTATGCATATGCCTATAGCTGGCTTGTATACGGAGTAACATTGTTGTCGCAGATGACTTGTTCATAATGCAAAAAAAGTGCGTGCGGATCATAGCCCACATAGATAATACAGAAAGTTGCCAGTCTCATTTTAAAGAATATAAAATGTTAACACTGCCATCTATTATACATAAATGAGATATGTATAATTGTATTTAAAAATATTGAAACATTCACAAAAGTAAGTGAGACACATAATATTAACACTTGAATTAAAAACATATTACACCAACCTTCATCCAGAGTAAAGATGTTAAGCAATAGTCCATTCCACATGTCTATCAAATTATTTAACCTTCTTCCAATGGAGATAAAAAACGAAAATAAATTAGTTAGTTATTTAGTTGAAAATTGTTTCTATTCAATCAAAGAATTTTTAATGCACAAAAAATACATTCCACTCTAAACAAATAAATAAATCATTTATTTGGAGAGTTTCTTAAATGCTAGAAAACATAGTTCTAGATACGTAAATAGATTGTAATTAAATATTGTTTTCTTTTTTCAAGTTAAATATAAATGTGTTATAATAAGAATATAATTTAAAATGTGTTTAAAACCTTAAGGTTTAAGGTACTATGTTAAAAATAATTAAATAGGTTAAACTTGAGTATGTGAAGTTTTCAGTTAGGTAGTTTTTAAGTTATTATTATCTACTAATTTTGTTATCTTAAGTTTGTGAAAATTTGCTGTGTCCGAAAAGGACGACTAAGTTTTAAGAACTTAGAAACCTGTATTTAGCACCTTTTTGTACCACTTAGTTCGCAAATAAATACTTTGACTTTGACAATCCTCTTTATGGCTTCTTTCATCCTTACTCGACATTGGCAGAATTTGTGTGAAAGGAAAACACACAAAAGAGCCAGAGGAAAAAGGAAAAAAAAATGAAATGACTGTGACAGATTAAGCTTGGTGAAAACTGGCTGCCGCATAAGATGGATGATGATGTAATATGTGTTCGTAACTTCCTTAAAAATGCTAGAATTATGTATAAGTAAAGGTGTTGTATATCAAAATAATCTTCAGTTGGCTGTTTCGATTTTTTTTTATGGTTTATTTTTCAAATTTAACATATGTTTAAAATTATCTTAATAAAAAAGAAAACGAATATTATGATGGATTAAAATATGAAAAAACATATGTCATCGTGCTTTATTCTACAATAAAAAAAAATCGTTCATTAAGTCGGAATTTTTTTGCACTAATGAAGTTTGATATTTTTTGAAAATTATTACTAAGTATGCTAAGCATATTGTATTTAAAATCAAATAGAGCATCTATTCCTCAGTTAGAAACAGTCATTTGTTTAACTTAAAGCCACACGTGTAACTCATAAATCGTGTTTACATCTTAAGCGGCGAGTGGTCCGGAGTGGTGACAAATTTCATGCGCGGCGCAAGCGCAAAACGGTGATCCCACCCGCCGCGCCAAGCACGTGAGTGGATAATGCCCTACCGATCCATTAATAATTCAAGGAAAAAAGTTTTGACTACATAGCCACTCAAGTGCTTGGCGCGGCGGGAGGCCGCCCCGTTTTTTGCTTTCGCACGCATGAAATTTGACACCACTCCGGACCACTCCCCACTCGAGTGTAAACAAGATTTATAACTCACACGTGTGGCTTTAAGCTCAACAAATGACTGTTTTAACTGAGGAATAGATGCTCTATTTGATTTTAACTAGAATATGCATAAAAAAGTTAGTTCTTCATTATTGAGACCGGTTTAAAAAAAATATATTTTAGGATATAGCGTTATTGAAATAGCTTATTTATATTTTATTCCATCTTTATATTAGTTTACCTTTTCATTAAGATAACTTTTAACATGTTTTTCTTGAAAAAAAAGCCATAAAAAAAATTCGAAGTTTGGAAATAATTTTCGCGATTTTAGTGGAAATAAATGAATGAATATAATTAAACGTTCAAAAATAGAACAAAAATATGGTCAGCTATAAAAAGCACATGAAGCACTTGAGTGGATAAATAATCATTCGCTTATTCACAGTCCTGGGTACTGATTACAAGCCCTTAAAACAGTCCTGTATCATAACTGTTTTACATTTTCGTATTATGAGCTGCTAAAGAGAACCTTAGATTCACACTGTTTCACTATGGCAGAATTGTTGACATGCCCATATAAAACAGTTGAATTTGGTACTATGAACCGCTAAACCAATATTATTTCGTGACGTCATCTATAGAAATACGAAAATATGTCCAGTCAAGCTTTTTGTTGCTATGGCCATAACGGTTTTGTTTTCACAATCTTCATAGCAACGCATACACACGTTTTACTTTTATTACAATTTATTTGTATTATAAAGTTCAACGTATTTTTGCTGTTGCATCTAATAATAAAGTAGGTAAATACGTAAAAAACCATGCACACATAAGCTCCGCAGTGCGACGGGTCGAGTCTCGCTGTTGGCATATTTTTTTAACACAGAGTTTCTGAATTTTATTTATCTCAAGATGGCACATACATGCGCGGAATATGTTAAAGAAATAATCAAGAGAGACTTTTGATATGTTCATTATGTTTGAACTATTACCACTTAGATTGCACAAGTATTAGCGAATAATTATTTCATTTAGTGTCTCCAGATAGTAAGAAAGAATGTGAATGTGATTCATGTCGGAGGGATATTGGTCTCAGCCCCAAACCAGTCTATATTTCACCTCAACTAAATATCACCTATCGCAATCATCGGGTGAATATCCCTACTGAAAATTCGTTCCATGCATTGTCCACTAATGAAGATGATTCATCTCAATCATTTCAGTCAACCAGTAATTTAAAGTTGGCGAGGAGCTGTCCGGATTTGGATACTAATAACTTTGGAGTACTAAATTAAATAAAAAAATCAATTTCTGAGCTTAAAGAAAAATTGGAAATAGCCGAAAATGAAATTACGAATTTACTAGAGGAAAATAGTGCCTAACAAAAGAAATTCGCAGCTGTAATTCACAAGTAAAACAGTTGAAGGAATTATGTAAAGTTACGCCACTAGAAAATACTATTAAAACGAGAACTAATAGAAAAAAAAACAGGAGAAGTCTTATTAAAAATAGTTGAAATTTTACACAAGAAGAAGTCAGGAAATTTCACAAAATCTCCTACAGGAAAACATTGAGTCATCTCCATTTCCTCAGCATATGCAAACTTCGACCAGCAAGTTCGAGACCAGCAAATAAACGTTACCCCTGATGTTCCACTAACGATAGGCCCATTGAATGACGGCAGCACGAGGTAGAGGGCAAACATATTCGTTGTTGGAGATCAACAAGCTCGGGGTCTCACAGCACGACTAATAGAAATCTATCAATATTGGTCCGATTTCTAACCGTTAAAAAGTTATGATCAATTTTAGTTTTTTTCAGAAAATCGCCTAAGTCCATCCAAAAATAATTATCAAAAAAATGTATCAAAGGGGTACTCATTATTTTTTTTTGGCAAAAGGTTAGCAGGTGCTTTGTCTTACTTTAACTAGTTATTTTATTGAGCTAGAAAACCTATGTCAATATAAAACTTGTAACATTGCAAGAAAAAATCTTTATCAAAAAAATGACCCCATTCGGAGAGCAGTGCCTCTCCAAATGGGGTCAGCGGGAGCGTGGGCTTTCTCGGGGACCCCGCCTTGCCTCTGATGAGTTAAGAGTGTATTGTGAGAGTTCAAATTATTTTAAACAATAAAATATTTTGTTCCAAAATATTGTTTCTAATTTGATTCAACGGCAAATTCTCTTGCACAAATTGCTAATAAATATAAACAGGCGTTTTATACGAACATTTTAGCAAATTGAAAATAGCTAAAACTACTGACTTTATGAGCGCCTTTTCAACACGTGCATAATAAACAGTATTCCTACATAAGTTTTCATGAAAAGCAGTACTTTTTCTATGTGGCTTTGCCAGAATGTATGTTCCGCAGTAGAGCCACATTCAATGTCCATTATTACGTTAACCTGTATGCATGCAGTTATATACAATTCATGTACACTTTATAAGTTTGACGAACATTGTTTTAAGAAAAAAAATACTGAGATCTATGCAGGTGGCTCTGCTGGAGAGCATGACACATTTTTTTTCCAATAATGAAGTTTGATATTATTATGCATTTTCTATTCAAAATCAAATAGAGCATCTATTCCTCAGTTAGAAACAGTCAATTGTTTAGCTTAAAGCCACACGTGTGTGTGACTCATGATGAATCGTGTTTACATCTCAAGCGGCGAGTGGCCCGAAGTGGTGTCAAATTTCGTGCGCGGCGTAAGCAAAAAACGGTGAGGCCACCCGCCGCGCGAAACAAGGGCTTTAATCTTGAACAAAAATTCATTGGATTGGCCTCAAAAAAGTCCAATTAAAAGATCTATGTACATCACTAATGAAGAAAACGATAAAAAAAAGTCAAGAATAGTAAAACGTTTTGTTACTGCGTGTTATTTACTTCAATCACGCACGCCAAACTCTGAGATACTTAAAGCACAGAAATTTCCACTTATAATAAGAAAAAAAACACTTCTTGACACCATATCCTTATCCATTTTTAGTAAATAAATGAATTAAATGTAATAAAGTTATTTGGAATGCCCAAATAACGTGACCAGAACAAAACGATTTCAAGTTTGCAACATTGACATAATGACTGATTTTTGAAATTTTCATGTTGTTTTGTTGTCAGCATTGGTAACAGTGTAATTTCTTACAGTGCTGTGTGTTGCTGTCAAGTTATAAAGAAAGGTAAGTGATTTTGGGATTATTTAACGGATTTTACAGTGACCTTGCATTCAATTACTTACATGGTTTCTTACTACTTTATAGTTTACAAATTTACAAGTAAACTTTACTCGTAAACTCGATAAAACCTTTATTTCGTCACGCCATTTTCCGCTCCCGTCCATTCGTATGTACTTTGCTATATTTTTTCATATTATCAATTGTCATGATGTATAACTTTTGGAAACACTTATCTTTTGAGAGTCTACAATCTAGAATTATAAAAGCGATGTGTATTCGATAGTAATATCTTATTGACAGTTACTTCAATTTCAGTCTTTGTATTTGATGACTAATGCTCATTTTTAACAAGGTCTAATAATTGCGGACAAAATGAAAGGCTGATCTACATTTCTACAAAGTAGTTATTAAACTTTTAGAGATATTTTCATCTGATTCAATCCTCTTGGTATCTGGAGTTTTACATATCCACCTTAGCTTGTTATCTTTCTAAATAGATTCTAATTTCACTCAAATTGTATTGCTTCCAACTTTAGATCTTATTTACTCCAATTGAATATATGAGAAAGTGAGATGATGGAGATAAACAGCATCATGATTTACTTTTTTCATGAAATAACTAAGATACCTACCTATATATCTCCGGCCCATCATTTAGTATGGGTTAAAAAACTACTTAATTTAACCTTGAACTTGACCAAAGCCAGGGTATTCTATAATCTGCTGTGAAGTAATGCCAAGAATGAAGTATAAAATTGTTCTTCATTGTTTATACTATACTTAGATGAGAAAACAATTTGTCTTAAATAATAAGGGGAAATAAAAAAAAGTCTGGCTTGGGTCCAATGTTTATTGTAATGTTTACACACAAGTCAATGCTGAGTCATAGTTTATTATAATGCCAAGTTTACACTTTATTTGTTATTTGCTATTTGCATTTCATAATAATGTTATTCAATTTAGATACATGCAAACATTTTCTCAACAATAATCTTAGGGATATGGATTGCCGTCTTAGTGAATGGGACACTTGAAAGATCACATTACACTGTATTAGAATCTAATATGATAGGTAGCAGACCCTTCCTTGCTATTCCTGCTGCTTTCTTTTTTCAACTGTATTTACAGTGATTGGTGAGCTAGCTGCAAATTTGACTATCAAGAGGAAGATGTATTTGGCTTCATTTTAACATATCACCATTTTTACTCCTAGAGTGCCTAACCCCTAGCTAGGCCTTGGCAATCTTAATTTCATATCTGGTGTTTTCACTTCTAATGCCTGTTTCAGCAAATGCCTGTTTGATACTTCTCTTCAAATTCAAAGCTTAAAGCATGAAACTATGCAAGGAATTAAATTCCTTGTTCCTTGTAATTAGTTCGCAAATGTCATGTCTAGGGCATGAGGTCCTAATAACATTATTCTGGAGATATTTTTTTCATTACACAACACATGTCCGGTGACTTTTGTAATAAATATAAGAATAATAATATGGTATTATATTTGTGTGGTTGACAGTACTTCAGTGCCACGCACTTGTACTAAAAGAATAACATTGGCTAAATACTCAAGGAATATATTTAAGAAGACCTGACTCTATAACACTTATTGTCTTACTGGACACATACTGTGACTCTAATCTCAAATTATGAATGACAAATCAATCTTTGTGTTTTCTGCAAACTTTTCGGTTATCTTAAATTTAAATTAAATTAAATTTCAAACACACTTATGATAAAAATAAATCATGATGTTGATACAAAAATTAAAAAAAACGGATTTACTTCATGCAAATCAGATTCATTAGATTTAAATCAGATTTTGCTTTTTATTTAATTTAAATTATGGGGTTGCATATTGATATTCGCATCTTGATTTATGGGAAAGGGGGAGGATAAAAGGGAGGACCCCTAATCATTTTTCACTGAAGAAATGGGTTTTCGTTGTTCGATGTGGTTGTGCTGTGTCCTGTACAGCACCACCACAGCAGGCAGGGGTCATGCCCATGGCCGGCCACAGGGTCCTAAGCCACAGAATCAAAATAAAAACCTAAGCGTGTGTCTAGATCTGACCAACGATACTGTTGCATTGCCAAATTCAAAGAGTCTGCCCTTTCTTTATGAGCTATCATGACACTTCAAAGATAATCTTCGCTGCCAGACAGAATCCTTGGGCTCCAGCTCTTACCATCATTGATTTCTGTTTGATTTGAGGTTTTTATCCTGGGGCACCCTAAAATAGAAGTCTCGATTTTGGCCATGACATGCGACTTCCAAATTATGTTAGAGACGGCTGTTTTATTTCGTCACGACGAAAATTTTCCTTTTAAATTGTACAGAGGCTTACAAAACCATTTCTAAATGGTTCTTGTCGTGTACTAGTCCATTCATTTATTTATTTACAGAAAACTACATAATGAATTCAGCATGTTAATCATAGGTTAAGTTTGGCATGCTGTACTATAAATGCAGTAGGCAACTGTGCAATGGCGCGACAGACCTATTATAGACAGACTATACCGCTACAATACTAACTAGTCGCACCACAAAACTAAACTGGGTGATTCAGAATATTTTATGTACAGCCTGCACGGGCTCGAGCCAGACCCTGGTACGGTCAGTAATAGAAGTAGCTAGGCACATAAGTACTTGGTGATAGGTGTTCTAATTGGGCCTGCCATTTGTCATTTCGCATATAACTACCATATTCGCTATGATAACTTGTAAAAAGGTACTAAAGTGTAAAGGCACTTCTGTTGTTTTAAATTCTTTTATGGTTTGTTATTTTCTCTCTTTGTTTTATATTCCTTTAGGTTTAATTTGCATTATGTCAGTATACTATGTATTTCTATGTCCATATTTTTCTGGTATTTATGTCTATTATTTAGTATATTTTGCTGTAAATTTGACGATTTGGAAGTACTGATACAGTCTATTTGAATAAAGTTCTTTAAGTTTGTTGCTGACTGTACTTTCCGCGTGTAGAAGTTTTCAGCAATAAAAGCCAAGGATGTATTATGTTTTGTTACCCTCGAGGCCTCTAACTGTACATTTATGTTTTTGCGTAAGCATCTTCGTCGTTTATGTTTGTTTATTTCTCATTTATTATACTGGTTTCACTTCAAGGTTATCCGGAGTCTTAAAAAAAAGGCAATTCACTTTTATAGCTGTCCTACTTATATTTATGGCACGTTTCCATGGTGATTGATTAAGTATGCAATTAATTTATTATTATATAAAACGAATCAGTACGACAGAGGACTTTCTAATACATAGGTATTTCCTTTCGTTCGAGCAATCGGTCAAGTGGGTAAGGACTGATAAAATGATAACCGATAACGTTCATTACTATTCAAATTAATGAAATAAACTAAGAAAACCATGATTTTTATACGAATAGTAGTAGATACGAGAGATTGGTCATGTGAAGTCTTTCGAATGATAAATACTAGTTTATTTACCTTGTGGAGTTATTGATAGGCATTTATTTATTCCACCAGTACCCGTTGACCAGCGACGCACGGAATGCTAAAATAAAACATGTTTTTGTCGCACGCGACATTCTCTATCCGTTAATTCGGTCCTCGGTCGTGGTGGATTTTTTCTCTGCATTTCAGTACACCGTCTGGCGTCCTTCGCATTGCATTGGATTGTTGCTATCATGTACTCTCATTAGCAGACTATTTGTTCAAGATGGATGGATTTATGGATGAAATAAGTTATTAATGTGTTAATATTATATTTTTTTTCTTGAAAAACTACAATAAATCTTTCTAAAAATCTAAAGTTAAAAATTGAGATCTCGGTTTATTTTATAAAACGTGTCGTACATACGTATGAATTAACGTAACGTATCGTAATGTACATATTTATTTTTATATCAGTAACGTTTGAATTGGCCCAGCAGTGACAACCATTGACTCGCTCCTCAAAAATTTAGAGTGGTTTTGAAAGACATCGCTAATAAATTTATCGTTCTCATATATTTATTCTTTATTCAAAGATCGTAACCATTTTTCATGACCTCTCACTTACACTAAACTTAAAACTATACTCTTCGGACTAGATCTTAGCACACGATGTTATGGGACTCTCTCGAGACTATTTGTCAGTGTCAAGTCAACCTATTTTATACACAATGAGGGACTACACGGTACCACCTATATCTAAGAAAAAAGTAAAAACCATAGAATTATCACGAATACTCCCTAATATGATGTTTTTTTTAATTTATTTATGGTGAAAGTAATACGTAAAAAAGAAAGGCTCTATGAAATAAGGTTAGCTCTATTCTTGATCAGGCTTCTAATTCAATTATTTTCATTATTGAGGGCGTCTGATTCACTAGGTAGAATGTATGGTTTGCTCTTTTGAAGCAACACAAAAACAATGGTTTGTCTGTCTTACATTACTTGTTCGATGTAAGCTTATGGAGTACTTATACTGTACTTATTTATAGGTACTTGTTTTGTGGTTGCTCTACATTCAATTACGAAGCCCCGCCCGCGTGGATGCATTTTAGAATATCGTCTTGTTTATATTTTTCAAGAAACTGGTCGATTAAACAATTAATAGATGTAATAAAAATAACCATCGGATGAAATCCCTTCAGTTATCTTTAAACTTTGTTTTGGTAAAGGACCCATATTATCAGATTAATTATTTTAGGAATAAAACCAAAAATATAAGACAAAATGTCACGAAAAGAGGTAACTTTGTGAATTTATTCTATCGAGCCAACTTTATCAAATCATGTTTCCGCCGGATGAATTCTCTGTGTTATCCCCTCAACAATATCAGTAAATTTTACCAGATTTTAATATCACTGTTTACTACTACAAAAATGAATTCTAAAAACGTGTTTTGTAAACCACCTCCTCTCAATTTACCTGTCTATTTCCCTATTATATTATATCCACTGTTCATGGAGTGGCTCGCTGTAGACCCCCACTATCCCTTGATTTTATTCCAAAAAAGTTGAAGAGATACAGTCCATGCGAAGACTGGGCATGGAATAATACTAAACCTGTTCATCTCTATTCTCTATATTTAATAATTATGATTCTGAGTGGGAACTATTCTGTAATTTAGCAGCGTTTCTATGATGGTACAATTACAACTGACATTATGGCTCTTGAGATTGCTTTTGACGTACTACCTTCTCTCCCGTGGTAGAGAAACCCGTACGAGTAAAAAGTAAACCCGTGCTTACTTTTTCTTTCATTTAATTTATTTTCTCAGGTATGAAATTTTTGTACAACGAAAAGAAACGAGGATTTTGTTTTTATGGTGATAAATACCTTTTTCTAGTCCTGTACACGAGTAAAAAAGTAAAGTTATTATATTTTATTTTTACTAAGTTGTGACGGTGTACGTCGTCGTGTTTCCGAAAGAATCCAAAAAAAATGGTTTTACTCATTTTAAGTGAATCTTTCGTACAAGTTGGTGAACCGTAAAAGAGGCGGAGAAATATGTTAGTCATTTTCGCATTTTCTACTTGTGTTGTCTTTTTGTCAAATTAGACAATCAACAAAGATATAAATATTCTTCAGACATGGCCATCTACCGCAAATCAATTTGAGCTTTTAGAGGTATTTATTAGCCAACACAACGTCCCGGCCGGTACGTATAGTAGGCCACTCCTACTGAATATACTTTTATTAATTTACAATCGCCATTTATACTCATATTGTGACAATGACCTTGAGTGACCATCTCAACAATGAGTCACTTTCATGATCTCAAGACTCAAAGCATCGGTTTGCGAGACCTATCGTTACATTCGGTGCGTGAGTTCATTCATTAAGCCTCATTTGGTATTCATTCATTAATATACTACACCTGCCACTACTAAACTTGGTACTGGCAAAAAGTATTAGAGACTAATCAAATTAAACTTTATTAATCATACCATTTATAAAAAACATACCGTTATTACGTACTATTTTACTACATTTACTGTTTCAACTAATTTACTTTGTCGTATCACGATACTGCAACATAACAGAAGTACGTAAAGATTATTTCGATTTTCATAACAAGTGATCCTGTATATATGAGGAAATAATGTGAAATTATCAGTAACAATAATATCCTCAACTCGAAATGTGTCAGTTGAACTGTTAGTGATTTCTAAGAGGCTATGAGAGTAAATCGCAGCTGAATTCATACCAGATTATCTGAAGAAGCAATTATGAATCGGTTAATTTTAAATAGGTCAGATGTTAATTGAATAATGTATTTATAGCGCTGCAGTGTTGCACGATTTCGAAATAATGCAAGTACTTGTGGTTCATCTGGATGGATTAATCTATCTGGCCGATTAAATGATCTATACTTCGAATATCATTTAGCATAACACACTTGGCATATTTTTGTTTAGCCGAATATGTTAGACGCATAAAAAATTGTTAGCATAATTATCGTTTCGCCGAATGTTTACATAGCCGCATTTACAATGGCATACTTAAAACGTGGCAGGATTTTATTTTGCACTTTAGCATATTTTCATTTCGCATACATTCGTTTAGCATAACGTTTATTTAGTCGAACGATTATTTGGTAGAATTTCACTTGGCATACTATGGAGGCAGCAGACTTTCGTTGGGCTTTAAGGACCCTAGACAGATGAAAATCAGAGCTTGTGTGGCATAATTGTAGCCTTTAAACAAGAGTGAAAAGAAAGCGATGGATGAGGAATAATTGGCTACAAAAGAGAGAAAACTATACACATTTGATGATTTGAATTTGTTGTACGAAATTCGATTTCACTATGTAATGGGCGGCATTGAAAATTACTTTCGCATGTCTGTTTTGGTAACCTTTTGGAATTGGTAACGCCATTTCTGAGTGAACAGGGTACAGTGATGAGAAATTGGATTTCGCCTGAAGAAAAATTGGCATTGACATTGCGCTATTTCACCTCAGGAAGAAACTAAATGGACATTAGATTTTCGGGAATAATGTCGCCGGAGTCGTTAGTCAAAGCATGGGTACTTGCCCTCCATCGCTGCCGTCTCGCTGCGTACTGACGCGCGACCGTACACGCAAAATAAATATTACGATCCAGGATCTGGGATCAGATCACCAGAAATCCAGCGATAAATATTGTGATCCTTCAATACACTACACTACACGTAAATAAATATCGTAATTTCTTTATATTGATGGATCACATTAAGGATCTTGCGTGTAGCGTTCGCCATACAGACGAACGTTAACGTGTGGAAACCTAGACATAATGATAAGATACGCAGAGCAGGGTCGGGCAGCAGTACAGTCAAGTTTAATGTTCTGTAAAAAGCAAATATTTTATGTCAACTTGCTTGAACGTTAATCAGAGCCTATAAATAACTGTTTCTTGAGTATACTTCAAAGTTTGAAACGATTCAAAACCGGTTTATTTTTCTTTGCGATATCTTACAACTTGTGGTTAGAACCAATGGTGCCATTTAGTACAGAGTAGTTAAAGCCAGTCTTGCTTGTTTCTAGTACATGTTCATGATGAAGATTAGGTAATCTTAACCTAATCTTTAAAGAAAGTATATTTAAAGAAAACTTTGCCTTGTTTCCTGGAGATAAAATGAAGCAGACTAGAGCGTCTGCTTTACATAACGACAAAACTATTGCTTCTCTAATGAGACAACTGCCTCTAAAATAATCAGAATAGCACATTTAAAGTTTCAGACAGACCAATGACTCGGAAGTCATGTACTGTTTATTTTTGTGTTTATTTCACACCTTTCTCTTTTAATGTCATAATTTTTAGGCAATTTTGATTAAGAGACAATGGAATATCTCTAAATGAGCACACTTCTGACTGATAAACAAATATTGGTCTTGCCGCAATACCTCTTAATCTTTCGAATCGATGAGGTCTTTTTGGATTTCATTTAATATATGATAGTGTTTTAAACAATCCTACTAAATTGGAGCTGGGTGCGAATTATTGTAACCTCGGATGTCGAAATTGAGCGGATTATAAAGCTCTCTTTGTTCTTAAGATCTCTATCTTTCTCTTCTGTGCGTAGTAATTAAATAGTTCCATGTCCATAATCAACTACTCATTATTTTCCTTCCTTTTCACCATTACGCAAGTTTCTTCATAATTGTAAAACGCCATGATACCCATCGCCTTCTGGATCAATAGTGAAAGTTAGATTTTTTGCCCCAACAATGTCTGCTTTATGTGGGAAATTATTAGCTATGAAATGTCTAGTTTCACTTCCATTGAAATACGTCTACGAATAATATAATGTGTATAATAACTACAGAGTATCGGTCACGGTAATGATACCTCGTGGCACTTTAGCCATTAAATAAATAAAATTACTATTGTTAGACCAACATTTCTTTATGTACAGCCCGCCCAGGTTCAACTTTACCACTTGATATCACCTTATGTCAATTCAATAAAGGCGATTTTCAGCTTAGGCCGTCGCCAACTGGTAGAAAGCATCAACATAAGTGCGCAGTTTTATTAGTAAGACATTGAATGAGGGTTTATAAAATAACTTTAAATCTACACATATTAGCACAATATTTGAAGTAATTGAAAGACGATATTTATCGCGAAAAGTATATTTTAGTGTTTTTAACTGGTACTTATATAGGCACAGTCCGTCTTATAATCTCATTCCGATTTAAATGAAAAAACCGAAAGTTGAAAAATTTAATTAAAAATGACTAGGTCCTTCTTTTTTTCAAAATCCATGTATTTCAGTAAGGTTTCTTTTTAGATAATAAACACTTTTTTTTTTGCATATCAATTGAGAGTGAGACAACTGTTTTTGCTTCTCTTCTCTTTGCTGTAAAATGCTAAAAGCTCAGAGTGATACGTATTAAAACGGGGTCCATATTGTCTCACCTAAAGTTCTTTCCCCGAAATTGTTCTTCCTACCAATTTCTTATCCGAATGATCACTCTTCCTAAAATTTTTCTTTCTAAAGTTTTCATTCATACAATTTGTAGTACCGACGATGTTCATAACACTCATGTTTCCGAAAATTGTACCTAATTGATATTATTTTAACTCCTACTGTTGTTTTTCATCACCCTTTTCATCCCTAAACATAATTTCCATAATATTCAGGAAGTAAAGTGATGCATATTAGTGTGAGAAACGCCCTAAAGTTGCTTCTGGCATGCCTGCCGCGGCACGCTCGCTTCGCTCGCTCGGCTGTGTTTAAGTCAACCTAACCCGCTCGTCGCTTCGCTCCTCGCTATCCTAAGTAAATTTATTTTAAACTCGCTTCTGGCACTAGCTTTGGTTAGCGAGTAGCGAAACATCGAGCGGGTTAGGTTGACCTGAATGTGCAGTTGTTAAGTTAGTATAATGTGTTCGGTTTACAAATCGGTAGGAATATCGTCGCTAGTACTACAAATTGTATGAATGAAAACATTAGGAGGCAACGTTTTAGGAAGAGTGATCATTCGGATTATGAACATTAGAAACAGAGTAGTTAGAAGATGCCCCAGTTTCCCGTAATTCCCCAATCGAGGCCAGGATGTCAGCACTGCAGCTGCTAATCCAATGCAGGAGAGGTATTCACGCCAGGCCCCTAGACTCCCCGGCGTCTGCGTATTGATTCACCTGACCTTGTGACCGCTTATGTAACTTCGTTTGAAGGTTTCTTTCGGATCTTCTTTGTGTCTACTTAATTTATCCGGATCAAGATCTAATCTTTTAGCAAAGACGAGAAATACATGAGGGAGGTCATAGGAGGTTTACAGTTCGACTATTGTTTTTTTGATTCTACGCTGTATCTCCTATTAATAAATTAAAGGGTAGTTCTATGTTTAGTAATAATCAAATGATGACGTTTAGACATGGTGAATGCCGTGGATGGAACTCCTCAAAAGAGCTAATAACTAATTTATATCAGTGCCAATCAGTGGCCTACAAAACCAATAAACATTGTTTTATTCTAAACAAACTATTAAATCAGTTTGATATTTATTTACTTACCACTATGATATTTTAAAGTTTGTCGTTATTTATAAAGGCAGCTTTTGAAACTAAACCAACATTGAATACAGAATAGGCAATTCAATGTTTTGTGTTTACATGAAATAGACACAACACAATGCGCTTGGATGTGCATTCTGTTCAAAGTGTGTAGAAATAGTCCCCGTGCTGATCTGCTGACAACATAACGAACTCTCCGTCATAGATTATCATCATTAATATCCCGATAGTATAGTACGATACTACAGTATAGAGGCATTAGCTAAAAATCGGCTAAATATGAACTAATATGAGACAAAATCACATGCCTTATTCTCAAATTCTGATTTACTGCTGTGTTATTGAAACCAAAAAGAACGAAGGTTCCACCAAATCTCGGCCCCCTCAAATATCTATCAGTTTTACCAACAGACCTCCTGTGCTGAAACCAAACCAGCGACTGCTTTTAAACAGGCGGTCATAAATAACACACAGGTTTCCAATTAGCACATCCTTACTTCCAAATATGTTAATTTTCAGGTAAAAAAGGTTTTTTTTCTTAATATCAACATATTAGGATCTCCAATGATTAATAATTATTCTGCTACATTTTGAATATTTCCAAACACGATATTTGCCAATTTGTTTCGTCCAAATATGTTAACAAATTGTCAGGTAAAAAAGGATATATTTTTTATAATATCAACATAATATTAGGATCTCCAATGATTAATAATACTTCTGCTACATTTATAATATTTACAAACACGATATTTGCCAATTTGTTGTATCAACTCGTTCATCATGCTTCGTGGATCCCCTTGTGTGGGTTTGTGTGCTGTGCATCTCCGCGGATTGCACAACTGTGCATGTGTGCGTGAGGGCGTGGGTCGGGTCGCGGTAGGGGTAGCCACCCCAGCTAACGCGATTGGAAAACTAGGGCGGTGCGATGGTTCGGTTATCGAGATATTTTTAATATGGAATATCATTATGTGGCATGCAATTTGCAGGGAAAATAGGTTTTTCCCTTGTAACTATCGAGAAAAGGTGCAGGTTAGGTCGAGCTTCGAAATTCGATAACCATAAAATAAACAGCTTTCCAGTAATGAACATTTATTTAAGATTAAACCTTATAATTTACTTAAATTGAGTGACATTAACTGTTTATATAAAACATTTTAGTATTACAAATGAATAGATCGAAAGTATTAGTAATTAATAATAAATAATAATAATAATAATAAATATCTGGGACAATTCACACCAAGATCATCTGACCCCAAACTAAGCAGAGCTTGTAATATGGGCGTCAGAGACTGATAAACATACTTAAATATTTCTAAATACATACTTAAATAGATAATAACACCCAGACACAACAAATATAAATGTTCGTCACACAAATATTTGTCATGGGTGGGGATCGAACCCACGACCTCCGGCGCTTAAGGCAGGATCACTGCCATTGCGCCAACAGGCCAGTCAATAATAATATTCAATTAAATCTTGAGGACAATGTTGTCCATCGCCATCATCATCATAGATACCATCGTGACAATCTGACCTGATACTTCAGGTACCACTAAATGTTGATAAACCAACTGAGATATTCCTAAATGTTGGTGCAAGTGTGTTTGCTTGCCCATAAGCTCCAAGTCGCTTGCTTGATGTTATTAACTGGAAGGTGTGTTGAGAATGATAGTAGTAGTATGAAGCATTTGTAATTCATGTGATGGTTGGCCAAAAAATCAATTGAATCCATATTTTTTTTTAGGATTTATCCTTATTTTGAAAAAATAAGGAAAATACTATTTCTAAGTCTGAACGAAAATGGTGAAATTAAACTTGTTAAATCCGAAGAATCACCTGTCGCTCACTATCGACTCGATATGGTAATCGCGCTGCATGCGTGCGCCGCACTAGGCCACCACCAAGTCCACTAGTCGATTCACTTCAGTACGCTTTGTCCACCGACGCGACAAGACGCTCGCGGTCGCAGTCAGAAACCGGCATTCTGATAACCACTTAAATCGTTTTCGCGTCCATTTCTACAACCGTCCAAATTTTTTACCGTAAAAAAACCCTACTGTGCTTTCGAACATTTTTTGTTATCTTGGAAGGATCATTGATATGTTTTCACCGAAAGAATTCGATTAACTTTCATCAAACGTATGCTTTTACTTATTAATATTTTGTGGAATATGTACCAGCAATATATAACGTATAAAAACGAATGGCGCTTTAAAAAATAGAAACGTTATTGCGTGTTTGCAAACGAGGTCTTGTAAAATCGATTACGTACTGAACTATGATGTGGCTTATAAAACAAAAGGAATACTTCGTGTTTTGTTAAAAACTCTAGAAACAGGGCCATCTCCCTTGATCAATGTATGCAATACTTTCCACTGTTTTCTTGATTATTTTTTTTGTACCACTTCTATTTTTTATTACAACATTGCCAATGTGATTTCTCTAGTCATGTAATTAAAATTCTTATCATCTCGATTTGTTTTTTTTAGTTAGAGAGAGGTATTAAAAATTTTGAATGAAAGAGAAGAAAGCTTTATAATCTATTAAACTTTTACTTTCAATTTCGAAGTCAATTGGTTCATTGTTCAGTTTGTTTTCAATTTAAGGCAATTGATTGCAATCGAAAACTGATCAACTGAATGAACAATGAGATAATAGTTACCCTAATTGATAACAGTGTAGCGATAATATCTTAATCTTAATATTAAAACAGATGTGGAAAATAAATTAGACCGCGTCAAATATTATTTACGCGATTAAAAGTCCTCAATCATTAACATTTCTGCAACGGCATACCACATTCCAAGAGTTACTCCTTTATTTTAGACTCTATTTTGCTGCTGAAACGGTGGATTTTCTCTGCCTTTAATGAACAAAGTTTGGCCAGCTTTGTCTATTGCACGTGAATAACTCCAATGATTACAACTGAAATACTTCGTTAAACTAGGTTTCATAACTGATTTCTTAGTTGTGCGGGATTCATTAACGAAAGCTAGAATCTAGGAATGTCAATGTTTCTAATTTGCAACTTTTAGGAATGAGCATGTTTAGTCTCACTGTAGTAACAACATATACTATGTTTTGAGTCCCTAATAGGTCTGCCGGCATTTCCCGGCGTAGAATTAGAGTAAGAAATTCATCCTTTTAAAGGCTTCCTGAGAACCATCGGTGGATTTCCAGCTGATTTAAATATACTGCATCAAAGGCTCCCGTTTCCGGGCCACCCGCTCAAAAGCCTTTGCTCTTGCTTGAGATTTCCCTCAGGACATTCTTAGGTCACCCACCAAACCTCCTTTCTAGAGAACTTACGAAACAGTTGGATCAGATTTTTGTTTCGTAGGATTTCCTTATTTATTTTGTATCTTTTGCAATAACAACTAGTCTGTTGTTATTGACTTTTCTCTGTTTATCAAAATTTCAATTATTGCTGCAGTAAACAGAAATCACGAAGCTACCGGAATCAATACAGAATGTTTCTGTAATTAGTTCGTTAGATTCGCAGTTATCGCATGATTTCCACCTAGTTGTGCGTTCTTTACATTTTTAGCTTCATTGTTTCATAAAGACCTTTTCCATATTTCTAATGCCAACACTTTTGTCCTTTAGAATTAAATACAAATTTCTTCTCATTATTTTGTCAGTTAACTTTTATGTTACCTCCATTATTATCATAATGCTTTCCCCATTCTGTACAATGCTCGTAAACACTTGCAAAGTGTTGTACACTGCTGAGTATAATCCTGCTGCATTAACTTTGTTTTTCCCCACATACGAGAAAGGTTTTGGAGAAACTCCCAAGTCTTGTTTATACTTCTAAAACAGTAGCCAGCCAGCGTTTACAGGTGTAATAAAACTCAGAATGATGACGTATGTTTGGTTTAATGAACTAGTAAAATCGATCAATATGTGTTTTTAAAGGCGGCTAGTTTTTGCTCTTAGAGAAACAATCACAATAAACAGTACTGAAATCTATAAGATTGTTGACATCCACAAATCCCAAAAGACTATCCCAGACAGTGTTGATATCGAGGCACAAACAAAGACGACGTAGCATTGTCAACGTATGATCTAAAGGGATCAACGACACGCCAGCCATGGAGTTGCGTGGGAGTTGATCTATTTTCACTCTTCGGTTGGTATACCAACTCGTTCTCTCGCGGGGCTCGCGTATAGCGCCGTTGCGCCCCGTTCAGGAATTGTGCAACAATTGGCACGATATTTATTTTCCCGTCTATGTGTGCCAAAACTACACGTGGATGACCTGAGCCGATTTAGATAACGCTTCCTTAATGGGTTCATGTTCTGCTTTTTATTTGATAAGAGACTTCTTACTTGAATGTTCAGATTACTCAATATTCAATTCTTTATTGCGTTCCATAATGTTATACAGGGAGTATTATTATATTAAGAGTGATCAAATTATGGACCCCTTCTTGTTATTGATTAACCAATGTTCAAATTATTATTCAGTTGTACAAACAAATAACCAAAAACTAGGTGTTCTATTGCGTAAGCCAACTCGTCAAATATTACAATGGTTACATATTCCAGTTGACACTATTCTACTATTTCTATTTTACTGGGCTATGAACAATTCCGTGGCATATTAATAACAAAGAAATAATTTGCGTATGTTGTATCCTTCCAAGGTCGCTGAGAAATTGCTTTACTTATCAATATTAAAAAGGAACTTGTATTGTATTGCAGTGGACAGTTTTAGGAGTTAAGCTAATCTATAGAACTATTTTCTATTATTTACAACGTGGAAGTATTGTGTGATAAGAATGCCGTTTATTACGTCTCTATAGTGCTGTGAAATGGATTATATTTGTTAGTTGTGCACCGATTGTATAATGTCGAAAACTTTAAACGCATACAGAATGTAAGTATGAATTTACTCTTACGAATTCAATTGTATTACTTATGCTTTGGCATTGTTTAAAAACAATGACCCGATTATATTATATATGTTATTGAAGATATGCATTCGCAATTTCGTTTCAATAAGCATCTACCTGTTCCACGCTACGCCTTTTGCATAAACTGCTTATTCCGATTTAGCCCTTTTAGCAAAATCATTTCGAAAATTGTAGGGTTAGTTTCTCCTACCTTTTGCGGTTTCAGAGTGGAGAGTAATTCATCTCACCTTAAATATTTATATGGTCAAAAGTATTGGTGCTCTAACCATATTTGGCCACAGTGTTACAGGTAGGTGTTTGCCGCAACAAAATTATACGCACACTTTTTCTATAATCATTGTCAAGATAAAAAAGCCATGCCATATTGGTTTTCAATTACGTTATGAAATTAGCACTGTAAAATAAATTCTTTGAGGGAGGGAAGTTGCGCTATAAATCTTCCTATTTATACGTTGGCAATGGCCTAACGAACCTGTTATTCAATTCATTACTGTAACGTGATAGCGTGCAAGCGTATGATAAGTTTCATAATGAATTTTCAATGTCAAAAATGTATCTTCTGAAATCGTTTTTTTTAAATTTGCTTGCCGTAAAAGATTTTCCAACTAATATAATGCTTGACCTTGACCATCTGACAGTGTAAGTAAGTACAAGGCTCTAAACTAAACTTATAATAATGGTGGTCTTGATGTGGCACCTCGTATACAAACCAGTAAACTTGCAAGGAGAGACTTTAGTAACCAGTTTCTCTACCTTAAATACTAACCCTGTAAATCTGGTTAAAAAAAAGTGTGAAGCTTTGATTTATAAAAAAAATTGCGACACATTTTCGCCAAGTTTAGTACTGATACACACATCAACATCGTCTAGGGATATTTCAATTAAACCTAAATAACTAAAATTCTATTAACTTTTTGTTAAGACACATTAAAATAAACCTTGTTTAATAGCCTATCTAATCTGATAAATAAACTTTTAGATGAAGTTAAATTTAAAAAAAACTTAGAAGAAGAGGAAAAACTCAGACAAAATTTCAATCTTAATTTTATTTTTGAAACATCAAAACCTAAACAAAACAGCTATTTTTTTTATAAAAAATAATCCGTGGATCCACCTAAGACTCTCCTGACACATCTGCAGCGGTTCTGCATACTCAAAACAAGGGTGTCAATATCCTGTTGTGGAATACTGTCCCAAGTCGTGCTAAGATGCAAGAAAAGCTGGTTTTCATGCACAATATCTTCAGGGAAATTCCTAAGAGCTCTTCTCTGAAGCATATCTCAGGCATGCTCAATAGGATTTAAGTCAGGGGATTGTGCAGGCCAGTCTAAAGTTCGGATATCATGCTGTTGTAACCAACTTGTAACGATACGCGCCGTATGTGGACGGGCATTGTCGTGCATCAGCTGAAAATTTTGTCCCATTTGCTGTCTGTGGGGCAAGATTACAGGGTCTAGCACCTCATCTCGGTAATTTAGAGCAGTCATATTGCCTCGTATCCAATCGAGGTCCGTTCTACCGCCGAGACGAATTCCTGCCCACACCATAATCGTGCCACCTTGATATGCATGAACTTGTTCAGGTTCTCTCCAAACGCGTACTCTTCGCATGAAATCCAAACCTGGATTCATCAGTGAAAAGCACAAGTGACCATTGAGAATGGTTCCAGTTTTCGTGTGCAATAGCCCATTGTAATCTTCTTCCTTGATTGCCTCTCCTTAGCGCTGGTACCCGAAGTGGCCTACGAGCACGTAGGTTGACTTTATGTAGTCGTCTTCTCAAAGTTTGACCGCTTACCAGCAAACCATACTCTCTCTGTAGCCTTTGAATCAATTGCATCGCCGTTACATTTGGTTGACTTCGTGCAGCATTTACTATGAATCGGTCTTGTACATGTGTTGTAATGCGTTGAGGTCCTCGGTGCCCTTCCACCACTTCCTCTGTGACACGATAACGTGACCATGGCCAAGTGTCTACGTGGCATGATTAAATGAACACCGGAGATGCGTTTGACAAAGATTATAGAAATGTATGGAGTTTTAATCAAGTTACAAGTTCGTGAAGATTTACTTCTTTGGAAGAAATTCAATGAATGCGAATTTCATCTTAAAACAAAACCTTTAATATACAAATTTGAGTTTAAAAAAGGAACTTAATAATGTTTTTATAATCTGTCATTAATAGTTTTTTTGTAAGGCTAGTACTTTTTAAGTTATTTAAAAAAGGTTTTTAAACCCCTAGACCATGTTGTTGTGTGTAATATAAGTATTTCTCCGCGCGTGGGAGAGAGAGCGGAAGTACTCCGATGGCTTATGAAATTATGACCCACAAATGACAAAATAATTCTACTTAATTATTATTTTGGGATGTTCGCCCCTTCTTCAGATTTAAGGCATTTTGTTTGCAACTTTAGTGGCTAACGATAAGTTTTATACCAATTTAGAAACCTCATTAGCTGCACGTGTTTTTAAAACATTGATACACTTTAGTGACATACTTTTTTTTTACATGACACCATTTTTTATTTGATCATCAAATTTAAATTCAATAAAATATTAAATTACATCGATATTTTTGAAAGAAATGCAATGTCATTTTACAAAAATGGTATAAAACTTGATGTGCCATCTATCTAGCTATATTTTAACATAAAAAGATTTAAAAAATACTTATAGCAATTAATGGAGTTTTAATCAAGTTCGAAGTTCGTGAAGATTTACTTCTTTGGAAGAAATTCAATGAATGCGAATTTCATCTTAAAACAAAACGTTTTATATACAAATTTGAATTCAAAAAAGGAACTTTATAATGTTTTTATAATCTGTCAGTAATAGTTTTTTTGTAAGGCCAGTACTTTTCAAGTTATTTAAAAAAGTTTTATACATATCCCTAGACCATGTTATTGTGTGTAGTTTCAGATGCCCTCTGAAATTTGTATGCTAGGTTACTTAGTTATTTCAGTTTAGCAAAGTTCTCATTTCCGACAGGCTGTCTCATTGGTTACGATAGTCGAATTACCAGCGTCCGTCATGTTTCTTAATACCATAAACTTGCAGGGTGAGTTCTTTAATACTTTCACGATTCAATTGAGTAGAATGGTTCACCATCCAAATTAAACGGACTCTTCCTTCGAGCGCTATCTTCTTTTCAGCCGTATGTTCAAATGATGACGAATATAGCTTATGAAGCATGACTTCAAAAGCTATATTCGTCATAATTAATAAAGGTCTTTAAATCTGAATGCTTAAAATATTTTAATACAGTTTCTCAAACATGGCTTTGTGTTATTATTTAAAATGTAGAAGTTCTAGCTGATCAAATGCTGTTAAGGCAGAAAGGCAAAACTATGCGAGGCGGCAATTCTCTGAAATCGTGGCGGGTATTGGAGAATGCCTGACGAGCGCCCTTCAACAGAGTTCGCAGCCTTGACCTTTGTGTCCTCTACGAAACCTTCATTTATAGAAAGCAGCTCGCAACCTCTGATTAAGAAAGCTGTGCCTACTTGAAAATACTGTAGTGCTTATTCTTACCGAGTCAATTTAAATGATGCCATTGGAATGTATTTAAATCAAAAAATAATTTTTCAATCAAAAAAACAAAAAATGTTTCAAACGGTTTCGCATACTGCACTAGGCAATAAAACTTGAGCGAAGCTGAAGTCAGATGGCAAAATGTCCAACCCAAGACTGCTGCCTATAAATCCTCTAATACCCAGAGCCTTCTACGGGAAAGTCATCTCGTTTGGCAGTAAACCCCGCCATATTTATGTTAGTTTAAAATTCAGCCCTGGTCGTATTTTACAGCCGTCCCTGCCGTTGTGTCTAGACGAATCGATTGGCTATCCTTTGTCCTTATATGAACGTCAGTGCAATTGCATTAGGGCTAATTCTGTTCTTTTTTTAACTGCAGTCATTGATCTGCTCGGTATAGATATAACAATTTATTCATTTCGGGCGAACTGCCGATCGAAAATACTACAGTTCTCATTATCTGCAATAGAAGATATTTATTTACCTTCTTTGAAATTCACCAACGCTGATCACTTTTAGTATTCCTTGTTTTCAGGCTCGCTTAACAGTTCTAGTGCGTGACTCATTCTTCTGCGAGATTGTAGTATTTCACTCCCTTCGAACTATCTGAGATCTCCAACAATGACTCATTCGCTCTATATAACCGTCTAGTTACCGAGTTGACTGGTTTAGTATCCATAAAGAGTTATCCTTGGCATCTTTACATTTCGTTCTCGTTAGTTGGACCAACCCAATGTGTTTTTTCGCTAGTTTGTTTCAGAGATAATCTACTAGGTAATTTTTTCAACTTCTGAATTGTATAAAATATGCCTTTGAAATTCCTGAACTGCATTGGATGTTGGCAGTATAATATCCTTTGTCCTTTTATAAAGCACACGCACAAAAATCGGCGTCATATTGCAGTATCGTATGCGTACGTACCAGTTGCTTCTGGCAAATGGCCAAGAAAAAGCCTTCCGTTTCGGCTTTACAATAAAATAAGAGAAGGAAGACTTTTCCCCATATGCCGTATCCGTAACCCCGGAGTTTTGTTGAAGTTGCTTTAACGGCGTAATTTATTTTGTCTGGGATGAAATGTTCCTAGTTTATGTACGTACCTTATATTCCAACAACCGTTTTGTTTGCTTTTATACTGCGGTGGTAGCAATTAACTAGGAGAAATTGCTTGCAGCCAGTGCGGTTATGATGACACGCCTTTTGATAATGTAGAGTACTGAGTAACACACCAAAAGTATTGTAGATTTTGGAAGCAAGTTCTTCTGTGAACTTGAGATTATCTGACTGGCTTATCATTCTAGCTAAGTCACTCAACCATCATAAGCTCCCCTTCGAGTTTAAGAACCCGCGTATAGAAATATCTTGTTAAACACGATAATCTTTAAATTCAAGTTTTTTTTTTAACTTCTAGTCTTTACTTTTAATAAAGAACTACTAGCGAATACGTACCTACTTCAGATTTTATCGTCCTTCAACCACAAAGATTCCTTTCACGTAATCGTCAATATATTAAAATATTTGTTCGTATTCATTTTAATAAGTACTTAATAATTATAGAAAGCGAAGCATCTAAAAATATAAGAATATCAAATGTAGACTAATTTTGCTCTAGGGCCACAACACGTAGTAGGGAGGTTGTCGCCCTTGGTAGTCATGGCAACGGGCATTTTATGCGCACCACGTCGCCCGTTCCTCCATCCCATAAGAGGGGGTTGCGATGAGTTTGGCGAGGTTACCTCACCAGGCAGGAACCTCTTGATTATAGGAGCTAGCAGAGTTGATCACTGCTTTGAAATAGGCACCCTTGATTAGCCGCTTGGAAAGAGTTAATCAAGTATGATGCGATGAGGTGTATTTATCTGTGGATACCGACTATAATCTACTTGTTTGCTCAGTTGTTGTGAAATAATGTTTTTGTTGAGTGACGTTATGACATTACACACTGACACTTACAGGTTTTAGTCTATGACCAATTTTAAAAGGCATTGAGCAATTGTAAGAAAATTGATGTATTTATTTAATTTAACCGTTTACCTTACCAACATGGTTTCTCACGACTGTTTACGTTGAGTTGCGGTGCGTCTTGACGATTCTACAAGGTCATTATTTTTAGACGCACCTCGAAAACTGTGTCGTAACAAACGTAGAAATCTCATATTCCGCCTTGGAATTGACACTTACATCAAGTCAACAGGTTTAGTTGCAAGTTACGTCGTAGGGAATCGTTAACACAAATTGTGCTAATATTTTTTTTTTTATATTTTTCTAAATAAACTCATAATATATTTATTTCAACTATACCTGTGCAAGTATACCTGTGTAAAAGAAAGTATTATATACTGAATAATAGACATAAATACTAAAATAATATGAATATTTATACAACATTATGCGACTCACCGCGTCGATGTTGTTTCTGAAGACCTCAAAAAAACTCCGCACGAGTTTATTTATTTATGATTTTCTTTATTCCACAAAGGAATAAAATGTACAATTAGCGGTTTTAATGCCAAAATGAATTTTGTACCAGTCAACCTCCCGAGTTATTAGGGAACAATGTATTTTGTTAAAAAGAAACCCTATAGTATAGATGAACAAATTGGTAAAATAACCAAACGCAGAAAACTCATGCGTGAATATGGGATTTATACGATTTGACGACCATTTTTTCAAGACAATTTTAAAAAGAAGCTAACATGTAACTATTTTGTCAAAAGAGACCGAATATTATGTAACAGGCAAAGGTAAAATCGAACGTTATATCTATTACAAAATTAAAGTAGTTGACGAAGCCCATGTTATATCAATCTGCCATTCCTGAAAGTGCTGTCTGTTAAAAATTCTATGATAGTGATAATTTCAATTTCCTATGGCTTCTAAGTCACTGGAATCTTAGGCCCGTTTTCTAGAGAAGTACTCAAGCACTGATCTGTACTTGAGTAGAGATTTCAAAACGTCAGTTCATACAAAAGCGTCACTCAGATCTATACTCAAGTACAGATTTTGTGTTAGAATACGGGCCTTATTGTCTGTTTGCAATATCTAAATGTAACTCAAAGGATGTTCTCATTCTCTAAAATCATAATATTTATTTGCATATTGTACCTCTTATGGAATCTACAGTCATGTGCTAAATAATACATTAGTATTCAGGCTGTATTTATCCAGGTACTGTTAATCGGCCCATTTGTATTGTAAGGCTTACCTACATCCTGAACACCTTGTTTAATGATCAATACGTTCACGTTTGATTATCAGGACATTTTTCATTACTTGCCAATATTTTCAGTGATATCAGATCTATGTTTAAAAAATATGAAACAACTTGTTTGTTTGTATTTTTTAATGTACTAACATAATATGTAATTTTATAAATCAATTCATACTAAATAATAGCTATGGGCTAAACAAATGAATCTCGTTCACCTCTGCCTTAAGTGTCACTGGATTATTTTGCTCTTCATATTATGAAGTTGCAAAGCTAACTTACTTTTTTTGTAATGTCGGAGAGAGCACAGAAAAGTCGCTGCATAGTTACGGCCAAAAAAGAATATTATTACGTTTCGTATCTTTCGCCCAATCTCCATAGAATTATGTTCCAATGACGATAACGGCCTCATGCATTAATTCATTTTCTGGTTGTGCTGGTAAGTATTTCTTATTTTCGAAAGAGTTTTGCTCGTTTTAATAAATTGGGTGTCGTTGGTGTTTGTTGGATGTACCTAATAATAATTGAAATATGTAACGTTTTCTTGTGCACCGGTCAAAAAACAATTTGAATGCATTTTTTATTTCGCCAAGGGGCATGCTTTTCATTGATAAAAATTCTAGGCTGAAAACACTAATGGGTAATGTACATGGTACCAAAACTTTTAGTGAAATAAGTCGCTCATTAAGCTAAAGATAGCAGTAGGGAAATATCTTTCTATTAATTCAAAAGAATAAATAAAGTTCATACCTACAGAGTGTTGCACATGAGCTGAGGTTGACTACATATAACAATCAAAACAGTTACTTCACTGCACCTAATTAAGTTAAGAGTATTAGGAGTTAATCTTGTTTTTCAGATGATTAGTTTTACGCAGCCGACAAAAAAAGGAATGCTTGAATGTTAAATAATGAAATAGACCTAAATCAGATTTATTTAAGGTGGCTTTTATTTATCACTTTACTTGAACGATGATACATTATTTTACCTTGTTTAGTGACAGCAAATCTATACTACTTTCGCCGTATGATGATATCCCTGACAGTTCATAATTGTCAATTATAGTGCTGTAACGAATGTAATTTAATCGAGTTGGCAAAGGAAATGGAATCGGATTTACCGATTTCTAATTTTTAAATATTTTTTTAATAAACTGGTTATGGCTAATAAGTTATAGAATAAAACGCGGTATATCGAAAATAATAGTTAAAAAATAGCACACAAGGCAGACGCACTGGTACTGATGCGAATGACGTGATTACAAATTACAAAATGGGCGCTCCTATATTCATCGATTTTTGTCGATTCACTAGTGTCAATACACTAGTGAATGGCGTTCCTTTTCACTCATCAGGCGCTGTAAAGATATATTAATTTAATTTCAAATACTTCATTTATTAACGGTTAATAATAATAAGCATAATTTACTTGTTATGATTCGAAAGAACAATAGTTTTTTAATAGTTCATAACATTTTATTTGCCAGGTTCTTTTTATTTAGTTTGAAATAGTATGCGTGACACGGAGCAATAAGAGCTGTCAGGCATATCATCTTACAGTGAAAATAGTATAACAAGATTATCTTGTATATGACATAACAAAAGATGAAATTCAAATAAAAGACAGTGAGCAATGTAACCTTAATATCCAGTTCTTATAACTACGTGTAACTTTATTAATGCGATAACATAAATATGATTCATTGCACAAATAATCCGTTTTAGAAGAAAGAAGAAGAAGAAGTTCAATACATAGGAATTGTCTTATAAATCAAATCTAAATTCATTTATTTGCTTAAGAAAGTATATTTTATAACGCACAAACCACGGCTTAACTCTTTGTATCCCTATGTAATTTAGAAGAAAGGGGCATAAAATTAGCAGTTTCATTTTAATCAATAGGAATAAGGAATATCTCATCAAACCTTAGTACCATTTGCTAGAGATCAAATTTCCTATACGGTGCAAAAATTTAAAGAGCGCTGTTCTTGCAAGTAGAGCATAACAAGATTTCAACTCAATATTTTAATATTTGAAAGCAAATTCGCAAGCATATCCAATCAGCAGGATGCCAGTGCAGCAACCGGAATGTCCCTAACCACGTCTCTTCCGGAGCGCTTTCTCACGATCACCACCGATCCACATCGACACTCCCTGCCTTTCGCAATATCCACTTCCACGTTACGCGTGTCAATGGCATCGGGGGCTCTAATGCGTGTTTCCGTGATCTTTGCCTTTGTTATGTTGCCCTTTTTAGGTTGGCCCTAAAACCTGATATTGATTATATAGTTACTGAGTAGTTTCTATCCTTTTGTGTAGGGTATTCGCCAGAATCGCACACCAAAAAACAACGTTACAGGTTGATTTTCATAGATGAATAGGGGGCTTAAACAGTACTGCATATTTGAATGATAGTTAAGGGGCAGGGAAAAGAGCAAATTGCTTGCTTATATTTTTGAAATAATGTATCACAGCGATCCAAATGGCCTTCATGCCTTAGGTCACGCTAACGCAAAACGAGGTTTTCTCTGTTGTAGTCCGCTTTTCGTCACCAGCGTGGCACATAACAGTTCAATTTGAAGGAATTCTGTGCAAAATATATGCTTTCCACGTGCAGTATTTGTCAATTATTATAGAACTCTATTTACTTAAATGTATATTTTATCAATTGAATATGAAAGTTAATTCAACTTCAATACAAATTATTATTTAAAACAACATCTGTATTTTTCTCGTCTACATTAACATATCGACGAAAACTGTGCAATATTCAACTGTGTAACCTTGTGTGCGTAAACTTATGCATATAAGTTTATTATCTTTACCTTTAAACATTTTAATTTTACATTATCTCATTTTTCTAGTTATATCTCTCACACCAAGACGTCGATCTAGTATTTAATCTAGCCTTGTATCGGTCGGGTTTGTGTATCTGTCAAGATAATCTGAGCTTGCTCTGTTGAAATAACATCTGCTGTATTTACAAAAGCCAATACTTTGATTTTATCATCGAGAGAAATTATGGGCTGACAGTCGACTCACTTTCTCCATTGTAATCTTCGCATCAACGGTATTCAACAGTCTATCTTCTATACACTATAATAATAAACGGATGACAGCCAGATAGCGTAATGTTCTTTTCTCAATTCAAAAAACCTCATATTGAGTTTAATATTTTGTTATGAGAAGATATTCAAAGTTGAAAGTCGCATTCTTATTTGAACGTTAATCAAACTGCGAGATCTGCACCTATTTTGCAAGACTGGTCTAAAAATCTATGTTTGAACATACTTACTTATCAATACTGGGTCTGCTGGGTCAGATAGGACTCTGGGCACCCGATAACTATGTGAAACGTCGTCGCAGGCCGCAGTTACTGGCAGTTCCGCGAGGAAGAACCCACCTTCTCAATAAGTCTCCTCTGACGCTCACACTGCGTATTTTAAAAATAATAGCTGAGAAAATCGACCTATTTCACTGTTCTCTGTGTGAATTAGGATAACGCTACACATTCTATGTTATGAAAAATAAGATAAGATAAGATACTCTTTATTGCACAAAAACAGGAAAAATCAAGAATTACAAAGAAAGTTGAAGTACAATTTAGGCGGTCTTATTGCTAAAAGCAATCTCTTCCAGACAACCTACTACAGGTAGAGGAAAGATGACAAAAAGGGTCAGCAAGTGCAGAGATATAAAAAAGGATTTTAAAAAAAATATTTTAACTAATAAATAAATTACATAATTTTATACAAAATAAATAATTTTATTTTCAATGTGTTTGTTTTAAGATGGTGTGCATAGCTCTTCTATTGTAGTGGGCCCGCCTGTAATAATAGATGTAAGCTTAGATTAAATAAATAAATAAATGATCAGATTTTCGAATAATTCATTTTTTCCGATTGCATGCGATAATGCGACAAAGATAACACCTCGAAGCTGTGTCACTCCACATTCACTTATCCTAGAAATTCATAGAGAGTTATCTGAGAAGTACCTAAACTATGCTCTGAAAAACAGCATTGCTTACTTTCTTATTTCTTGTCCACAGAAAGAAGATCGAATCGCTAGGCAGGATGACGGCGATGACGCAGGAGGAGATGGTGGCTGGCGCGCGCACAGTCGCCGCCGGCCTCGAGGCCCTGAGGGCCGAGCACTCTCAGCTGCTGGCCGGCCTGGCCGCCAACACGGATCACGAGCATGAGAAGGCGTCTTTGGTTCGCAAGAGCATCGACGCCATTGAATTGGGCCTTGGAGAGGCGCAGGTCAGTTGCATTTGGTGTTAGTTAGATAAATCTTGAGTGATCAGAACTACCTTTAAATTGTAAATTGAATAAATAGTACTGTCGTGAAAAATGCATGTAACATTGACATGAATCGACGGGTTTCTTCAAAAGGAATTTTAAGAAACCCATCGTATATATTTTTTGCCGTGCTAGCAATGCATTATTGCTGCAATCGTCCATTGGCTGTGGTTACCACTTACTCCAAGGTAATTCTGCATTTGCTTAGTGTAAAAAATAAATAAAAAAAAAAATTATTTTGATTGATTTAAAGAAAATACTTCTTTCAAAGATCTTGTAAAGGTTTGTATCCTTTAACTGACATCACCCGTTTATCAGTGTTTATAGGCTTACTCAATATTGATTGCGTAGTTGATTGATGATTATTCTACTAGCTGTTACTTACGCATATCTTTTCAAGCAATTCACCGTAATCAATCACCTAAAACTACTATATAAAATGCTTCAGTCAAATATCATAATGATTAGCATCGTTTGAGTTAAATAGATGTTAGTTAGCACTTCATGTTCCATTAACACGTGTTAGTGAATGGTCTCTAGTAGTCTCCACTCACGAGTATGAGTGTGGCACATGTGCTAAGTAATACAAACATAACGTGATGTGGTTAGGGCTTCGGGTTCCATCTGGGGACTGACAACGTGCAAATGTTTATATGTTTATCTGTGCATTTGAAGTATACTCTGCGGTTAGATCTTGGTGTCACGTGCTTCTCTACAATGCTGTATTATGCAGCTAATTCTGTACCCTTTAGGTACAGTGAAACCACAATGTGTTAATGTGGTGCACACTTGCTTTTCATGCCATATTTCCCTAGCCTATGGCGGTATGTCAAGGATTCAGGTGGATCCCTACAAAGAACCGCCATGGTCTTGTACAGTTCTGCATCTGCGACGTTTCCTCTCTTAGACGCTTGAATTGTTGTATGAGCTTCTTCCCGAAGTTTTTCCAATGGTCTAGCAAGTAGTTCTTGAAGAGACTTTCCCAATGGTTTTTCACCGGGCCGGCTACGCGAGTAATAACTTCTGGTGTTGCCTGTATCAACATAGGCTGCGGTTACCGCAGACCATCAGCATGGTTGTTCGCCACCACCGTTATTAAAAATTAACTATATCGTACATATTTGAACTGTCATATCTGCAGGTAGATAAAGATATCATTGAGTCTTTACATCTAAATTCTAATAACAGTATCTATGAAAAGATAGTGTAGGTTGATATTTCTAACGACATGTCAGATTCTTCAGACAGATCTATGAATAACTCGTGAAAGCCTTAATTGAATTAATAGAAACTTCCGAGTGCTGACTCCCGTCTAATGATATACGAAAAATGATGTGTCATATGGTAAAATTTATAAATGTGAACTTTCACTTCTGTCTGAAGTAGTAATCATTACTCACTGTATGTATTTTGATATTCGAATAAATTAAATCAAATGAAATTAACTCACTCCTAGCTTCAAGCACTAATTGCTGTAATCATTGTATAATATTTTTATTGATTGGTTAGTGTCTTACATTGATGCAAAAAACTATTCAGATGAAAAGGGAATAGACATGAAATCAGCAACTCAAAACGTCTTCTGAATTAGAGTGCAAAACCGGTAATTGTGCGCTCAATATAATTTTTAAGTGGTAAATATTGACAGTATGGATCAGACTATCTTGCACAATGGTATAAAATAAGTCCCTCGATGACGTTAAAAAGCAAGTTTTCTTAGAGCACGTCTTAAAAAGCATTCAGCCTTCAGGCGAAAGGTCGCCCTGCCCTACATTTAGTCAATGCAGTAAAGGACTTTGAGAGGCATCATTTAGGTCACTTCCCGTCCCGGCTTTCCTCAGGCCACGCTTTAGAAAGCGATGAAAATACGAAACCTATTCCAGCGAAGACTAACAGTTTACTCGTTTCATTTCAGATGCTACAATTTTAAAGTACTAGAACTTCATTATTTTTTTTGTTTGTTTAAAATAATAGGCCTCCTACCCAACTAATACTAGTTTTAATAATAAACTTCCAGTGCAATTAATTTGGTGCTAGATAATCTTGGTGTAAGGCATAACTGATATTAACTTTATTCTGACCACATACACGTTTCTTCGATTCATTCACGTTACTTTCAAAAAATAAAGTTCATCGAACCATCAGTATAAAAACATTGAATCCTAGTCTCAAACATCAGCAAAGAGCATGCACTCCGTCCATTCATCACAGCACAAAGAGTAATTAAGTGGCACTACATTATGACTTCACTCAGGCGTCGCATAAGAGCATATACGACACCCCTTTGTGGAGTGGTGGCTTGTAGGTCTGGTGCAATTCACTAGCGGAGTGAAGTTTCAAAGGACGAGACGTGACGATCAAAAGACCATAATTATTAGCGAGTCTGTAAGCGGAATAAGCACTAGCTATTTTGGTTTTGGTTTAGATAAATTAACAATTCGTTAGAAAACTGAACTGACGCTGGTTATGTTGTCCTTGGTGACAACAAGGATACACACACATTTCTTTTGTCGATGAGCAGATTTTCTTTAATATGATACGATTGTGACGTAAATAGAAACAGATTCTCTGATATAGATCGGTGGAATCTTTCTAATTACAGACACTTACTACTTACTTATTTTAAATAGAAGAGAAAAGCGATCCTTGTAGTTTTATCATAACCTCAATACCATGGACTTCGTACCAACACGCGATGGGTACAAGTTGACATCAATATGGTTCAGCAGTTTGTGCTAGGCGTATACGCCCATAACCTACGTCCGTACGTAGGTTATAACTTACGCCCTAAGCTGTGGTTGATTTAACTCTTCACAAGAGGTAGTATTAAAAACAATTCTCCAGTTGTAGTTTCTATTTTCTACATTTGAACTGTTGCGAACTATTCTGCGAAGTTAAAATTTATTGGTTTACTGGTCAAAAATGAATCAGGCATGAAATCTATTTAATTCATAAAAAACATGACGTCAACTATTGCATGAAGACATATTTATATTCTTAGAGGTGTGGTGTTTCTTTCACATTCAAGTATTTTATTTAAAATAAAAATATGAACACAATAATGAAAACATTAACATTTCGGAAATCCCAATGTAATTATATCTCACTTATTTTTTATACATCAATAATTTTGTGTGCATCAATTATACAAAAAAATCTGATACAAGCGACTCAGAGAAATACAAAGGCGTTGAATCTATGATCTTAGCAAACAGTTGACATCAACGTGACGTGAAATAATGTGACTTCTGAACTCCTCACGCAAAACATCTCACACAGTTCTTTCGGTATTGTTATTTGGATAAAAAATAATATCTTTTAACAAGTAACAAACATTTGACGTTTGAACCACTCCCTATTGTTGGCAACTTAAACGTTTTTTTACGGTTTTGTCAACATTGAAAAGTCGAGTATGATCACCCCATAACTTCAGTCTAAACAGACAGTTACCAAGATGGTCCGCAAAATAATGATGTCGTTATTAGGAGCCGGTGAAATTATTAAGGATAATTCTTTATCCTGTGTGATTGCAGTAAGCTCTATAAAACTTAATTATCGCAACGGTATTAGTCAAACATTTTTTTTAAAAATGTGCAGGGTATTCGACTGTATTCCAGAACATTTAACTTTTTGGTGGGTGCAACTGCAAACATCAAGGTCATGTTTCCAGCAGTTAAGTGCACAGGCTGACAATGACTTTGCAATGAGATGAACATTTTTCTTTACCATTTATACTTATCTATACTAATATTATAAAGAGGAAACATTTCTTTGTATTGAATAGGCTTCAAAACTACTGCACCGATTTTCAAAATTCTTTCACTAAAATGAAGCTACATTATCAGGTGGTAACATAGGCTATATTTTTTTAATTTAGGTTTTATTTTGACGGTAAAGACTACGCGGGCACAGCCGTCGTAGGTGATTATAGTTGGTACAAAGGCAATGACTTTGATAACAGTATTGAAGTAAGTTTGCAAATAACCCAATTTGTCCCTTTACTCTCCAGGTTATGATGACCCTGGCCTCCCACCTGCAACTGGTAGAAGCAGAGAAACAGAAGCTCCGCACCCAGGTCCGGCGGCTGTGCCAGGAGAACGCGTGGCTGAGGGACGAGCTGGCTGCGGCCCAGCAGCGGCTCCAGGCCTCGGAGCAGCGCGTCGCACAGCTGGAGGAGGAGAACAAGCACTTGCAGTTTATGGCCTCAATCCGGTGAGTGACTGATATAACTCCCGTCATCTTAGAATGCTGGTCAGGACCTGCGTAGTGAGCTAATTTAGGCCCAAGTTGGTGGTATAAAACACCCCACCTGTGCGCAGAACTCTCCTTTATCGCCTTGCGTCTTTTAACGTGACCCGATCTGTACTGTCCCACTGATATGCAAAGGCATTTATCATTGGAATCAAGACATCACTACAATTAATGGGTTTATGGTTTAAACACTTCGCTGGTCAAATGACTTTTTTAAGCAAAACTAATCACTAATATAGAAATATCTTCAAATAAAGGCAGTTTAAATATTGTACTCGCTAATATACATTTTTTTTAATTACAGCAAATACGACAGCGATGTGACCGAGGAGTCAGACAACAACCGCAGCGCTCAAAACGAGAGCAAACGCGATGACCCCATGGTCGATCTGTTCCCGGATGACGACCACGAGGACAACAGGAATAACAAATGTAGGTTCCTTAAACGATCACGTAACGAATTATCTAGCAAAATCCTCCTTGCATTGCTCTACCTAAAGCTTAAGGTCATTCTTATAAGCTCTTTTGCGAGGTCAATGGTCAGTAAACCCCTAGTAAAATAGACCCCCGCTCGACCACGGCCATGATAGAATTTATCTAAATCTTCAGATGGAAAAGGACAGTGTCCTCAAATTGGATCGTCGGTACGAGATTTATTTTCAGCAAAAAGACCTCCCAATTGTACCAAACGTGAAATACTATGTAATATTACCAAGCTGTAAAGTCGTTTTTTGTGCGACAAACAATATTCATCTTATCCGATTTATTCCAGCAATGTCCCCGACCCCCCAGTCGCAGTTCGCGCAGCAAGTGAACGCGGGCTACGAGATCCCGGCGCGCCTGCGCACGCTGCACAACCTGGTCATCCAGTACGCGTCGCAGGGCCGCTACGAGGTGGCCGTGCCGCTGTGCAAGCAGGCCTTGGAGGACCTGGAGAAGACGTCTGGCCACGACCACCCGGACGTCGCCACCATGTTGAACATCCTTGCACTGGTGTACAGGTGAGTGCATAAGCTTCAAACGGTTTAGTGAAAACTAAAAAAAGGTGTGGAATAGGCCACTTGCGATGCTGGTCCAGCTGGCAACTACTCAAGTGACTTAGCTGTCGCCAACATTTTCTGCCAGTTATTAAGAGCCAGTTACTGCGTCGTGCGCGCCGCGGCCGATACGAGGTGGCTGGCCCTTGTGTATGCCTTGGAAGATTTAGAGAAGACTTTACGGCCTGATCACCCGGATGACGCTACAATTCTGGAAGGAGAATGCCCAAGTGATTCATATAATATAGCTTATTTTTCTTATTAATTTTAGTGTTATTTTATACAGTCATCATTACTTTTGAAACTCTCCGCAGTTTTAGGCAATTTGATTTTGAATTAAGCAAAAATAATGACTTGAATAGATTAAAATGTCACCTTTTTGACAGATTAATCGAAAGAAACTTTCTTTTTTTTACATGAGTTTTTTGGAGAGGTTTTACCTTTTTAGCCGTTTTCAAGATTATGATAAAAATATAAATAATTTTCAGAACCGAGTATTACAAGGGATCTTAAATAAAATGGGCACTTGCAACTTAGTTTACTTACCTTGATGATGTGTTTTAGCACAGTGAACACCACGACATCGGTACTTCAGCAGTTAAATTATTATAAACATATTATGAATAACTGGTGTGGGTGAATTCTAGGATTTTGCAAATTGTAGGTTTCTTCATTAACTTCTCTCAACGACTACCAATACAAATTGCGTATTACAAGTGAACAAGTAATACGCTTTTGCAGTGGGTTTTTAAATAATAAATAATGATTAATTTAACTGTCTCATAATCACTTTGTCTTCCAAACGTGAATGGTGAAATGATTGCCTTGGTAATTACCTTTTTATCACCGAATTAAAACCAAAATAGGAATATGCGTTTAAAATCAACTGTGGCGAATCAATGACAGGTTGGCAGACCTTCATGTCAAGTGATATATGCATTTATGTACTCCGTCGAACAATTAATTTAACTTTTGACAGCTCGCGTATTGATTCATTTTGTGAAAATAATTAGTTATACGGATAAAACCGCCACTAAATAAAAGAAAAAGAAGGAGTGTAAAGCATTTAAAAACAAATCGTAATTTGCATTTATCATGTACTAACGTCCTAGGCTCGATGCGGATTTCTGAACGATATGATATCTGACGGCAGATACGACGGAAACGGGAAGCTGAAATTGTCTTTCTAATTCACAACTATTATTTATTCTGGAGTGTTCATAATTTATTATTAATAATAAGCAAACTTGTGGCACAATGTGTATTGAGGGCCTACACATAGGCATTCTCCTTTCTGATAAACTCAAGATTTCTGTCACACAGAAAGTGTCTTCGAACATGCTGAGTAGTCGTCAGTCTCTTCTTAGTTTGTTTTCAGATGAACTTAGTGTCAGTGCTCCCACACATTGAATAACCTATTATTTCTATCTCCTCAGGGATCAAAACAAGTACAAGGAGGCGGCAAATCTCCTGAACGACGCTTTGTCCATTCGTGAAAAGACGCTCGGCGAGAACCATCCCGCCGTCGCCGCCACGCTCAACAACCTCGCCGTGCTGTACGGCAAGCGCGGTGCGTACGGCTGCCCGGCACTGCTGCGCCCGGCACTGCTGCGCCCGGCACTGCTGCGCCCGGCACTGCTGCGCCCGGCACTGCTGCGCCCGGCACTGCTGCGCCCGGCACTGCTGCGCCCGGCACTGCTCAGTAGTCAGTGCACGTGCTTAGTGTTAGGAGAAAACACGTGTGGACAGCGGTTGATTAGTGCGATTGAATAGTAACCTGCGTCGTGAAGTATTTAGAAGTGTGTTCTGCACTAATCACCTGCACTAACTACTAAGCAAAGTGTAACCGGGCCTTTAGTCGTTTACTCTTGGCGGAGTAGTCGTGGTCGGGGGAGGTGCAGGTTGCGTGCCTCTCTCTCCCGAGGCAGTGCGGACACATTGGTTGAGGTAGTTGACAACATCATCGAAATTCTAAAAATAATTTCAAATAACTAAAAAACCGGCATATGAAGCTTTTAGTTCGTTTACGTAGTTATAATTAATTATATGTTTCTTCAAACTCTGGTGGTCATGTCTATTTTTAAAAATGTGAAATAAATAAAAATAAGTATACCATTCGATAGTCTACACAATTTCCAGGAGTTTTTGTTGAGAAACCATATTCATAAACGCAAAATTAAATACAGCTGCCGAAGGAGTGTCTTGCAGAAAGCATAGGCGTTCTGTGACGTCACCATCCTGCGACAGTTAGTAGGGAGCGTTTTGAGCAAGTCCTAAAATAAAAAATTTCAAATTGTAAAATCTCTGGAAGTATTAGAAATATTTCTCCTACCAATGTTTCTATTATTGAGAGGTCTTTTCATGACACCTCCACAAAAAAAAAGTCAACTACCCCATTCAGTTATTTGGTCTGTCCAACGTAGCGGAGAGCGACCTCTGGTTCTGGAGCCATTCACTCGTCCCTGGACAAAATATTTTAATATTCGGGAAAACAGTAGTGTCGAAAGCGTACATTAGTGCCGAATGAAGTCTCCTTGGTTCCCGAAGAAATCCAATGCATGTGGGCCCTTTATTCAGAAGTTCACTAGTATCGGACCTATTTTGGTGCTGTTTCTGGTGCCTTCTAACACTTTAATTTGCATATGGGCTAATCCAGCATTGGCATGCATATGTATAAACAAGTACAACCTGCTGATGGATTTCTTTCGGAACAATATCTAGGTTTTTCGGAGCTATTATCTTTTAACAAAGTATCGGTTCAGTGCCCGGATTTCCGTAGTTTTTAAGTGGTTTTCATTTTTCGGAGACCAGTTAGAAAATTTCGATAATAATATTGAAACGCTTATATGCAATGGTAAATTGTTGCAATTTCTACTATAACTTTATCTAAAGAATAAGTCTAACTTCCTTTTCGTCCTGTATTTGTTGAAAAAAAAAACTGCAATTCTAAGGCTCCATACGCTGCGACTTTTTGCAGCGTTACAAATTCTTTACTAGATAAAAGCAGCATATCGCAACACGATGCAATCAAAAAGGTTTGCATCACTGCAAAAATCGGCCCCTAAGAGGGGTTTGAACCTTTGTTGCACAGGCCATTTTGTTTTTTCTTGATGTTTCTGCTCACGATGTAAGTGCTACATGTGGAAAGAGGACATAAAACAAAAAAATGACAAAAAATATGGTACCCTAAAGTGACACGTTTTCTAGTTATTTGAAGGTTAAGATCGATAAGAAAAAGTGATATTCATAGTAAATCTACTAATTGTGAGACTTTTCGTATTATTTTGTTAACAGATAACCGATTTTAGGACTATTACTTTGTTTATTTTAGCATTTTACAATGCTTGTTTTACAATCCTGCCTGATTTCTTCAAGGTCCGAAATCCGATTTTTTCTAGTTTGACTAGACATCTGAATAGTCTGATAACTTCTTCCGCAATCTCCCCACATCCCAAAGTCGTCTAGAGGAATCTAGATAATCTAAAAGAAATCGCTCAATGCGGTCACTATTTATGCCTATAGTATGCTGTCACAAATACAATTGTATTTCTTCTATGCAATAAAATAAATCTATACTAATATTGTAAAGCGGTAAGATTTGATTTTTTGTTTGTTTATTTTGAATAGGCTCCAAACTACTGATTCGATCGTGAAAATTCTTTCACTTACAGAAAGGTAAATTATTCAAGAGTGATATAGTCTTTTTTTTTTGATTAAACAAAAAATTCAGTAAAAAATAAAAGTGAATGTAAATCAGGTCGGAGAAGAGCGGGCAAAATTCACACCAGTTTGTCAACCGTTTGACAGAACAAAGTCTGTCTGGGCAGCTCGTTTGATATAAATTTTAAATCTTGTAGATTTTTTACCAAGAAACTGGTTAAAACCACATTATCTTCACTATTTTGAGCTCTTACAAATGCTCACTCCATACAAATGCGACAATACATATAACCAACCATTGAAATGTCCTGAAATCTGTTATTGGGTGACAAAATAACACGAAAAGCCACATAATTAGTAGATTTTAAATCAATAAGCACCTTTTTCATATCGGTCTTTGGGCGAACGCTACACGTCCTAATGGACGTGTAGTGTGATAAGTATCACAATATTTATTGATGTATCTTGGACTGGCTAACAGCACACCCTACACCATCAATACAGATCGCGTTAGGAGGGCCTACTCACCAACGCAATGTCCGTAGTTTCGGTCAAACTCATGTCAAAAATACCTACAACAACATGATATTCTTGAACATTTATTTCTGTATGTAGAATAAAATATTTAAGAGTGCAAAAATACATGACGGTTGTTAATTATCTTCGTTTTTATTCCAATTATGACTATGCTAATTTGCCCGAATCTAAGGACATTGCATTGGTGAGTAGGTACCCAGTACTGAAGCGTTCTTTGTACGCGGCAGACGTGATGGACCCTAGACAGAGCAAAATTAGAGCTCGTGTGGCATAATTGTAGCCCTTTCTTTAAACAAGAGTGAAAAGAAAGCGATGGATTAAGAATTGGCGACAAAAGAGAGAAAAGTATAAACTTTTGAATTTAATGGACGAAATTCGATTTCACGACGAAATGGAGGACTAAGAAAAGTACTTTCGGAAGCCTGATGTCTGTTTTGATAACCTTTTGAAATTAGTAACGCCATTTTTGAATAAACAGGATACAGTGATGAGGAAACTTCAGCCATGGATTCTAAGTTGAGAATAAATTATTTTAAGAATCTTGTCGCCTGACATGGATTCGGACGCGGAACCCGCAGTCGCCCTCCATCGCTGACGTCTCGCTGCGTACTGACGCGCGACCCTACACGCAAGATAAATATTACGATCCAGGATCTATGACTAGATCACAAGGCATACCAGAAATTCAGCAATGAATATTGTGATCCGTCAATACACTACACTACACGTCAATAAATATCGTAATCCTTCAGTTTATATTGATGGATCACAATATGGATCTTGCGTGTACCGTTCGTCTTTACCTTCAGATATCTCGGAAACGTGACACTTTAGACTACCATATTCCTGGTCATTTTTTGTTTGTTTATGTGTCCTCTTTCCACCACTTCTATTCTGAGCGGAAACTTTTAAGAAAATAAAAACGAAATGGCGGCTGGTGGCTATGCCAGTTTCCATACCTACAAAATGTTCAAACCCCTTTAGGAACTGCTTGTATAAACTGTATATCTCTTCCAGGCAAGTACCGCGAAGCTGAGCCACTATGCAAGCGCGCGCTGTGCATCCGCGAGGCCGTGCTGGGCCGGGACCACCCCGACGTGGCCAAGCAGCTCAACAACCTAGCGCTGCTGTGCCAGAACCAGGTTCAATATTCATCTATACTAATATTATAAAGAGGAAAGATTTGAAAGTTTGTTTGTTTGTTTGTTTGTTTGATTGTTTGTTTGTATTGAATAGGCTCCGAAACTACTAGACCGATTTCGAAAATTCTGTCACAAATATGAAGCTACATTATCAGGGAGTGACATAGGCTATATTTTATTATGATTAAACAAAACATTCAGTATAAAATAATAGTATATGTAAATCAAGTCGGAGAAACTCTGCGAGATGTGCTGCTTTACCGACGCCACTTCGTACAATTACTTTTGACTGAACGAAGTCTGTCGAGGCAGTCAGACTATTAGACGCCGGGAGGTTCTAGTAGTCCAGTGGTAGATCCGCTCTCAACAGTTTGCTGCGTCATTTCTGGTCCGCACCGCTAGGGAGTGGAACGCTCTCTCTCTGCGTCTGTGTTTCCAAATACTAACAACATGGTGTCTGCAAGGCTAGCGTGAATAGGTATTTTCCGGGTAAGCGTGTACCACCATCGGCCTCGTCATCAGTATTTGACAACATCATCAGATTCCAAAAATAATTGAATATAATTAACAAATATATCAATTATATCTTTTCTCTATGGCCCTTTTTTCTGGCCCCATTCATTTTTGTGGCCCTTCAAACTTGGATGGGGAAATCCATTTTAAGTGTGAATTTAAGAAACTATACCATTCAATAATCTTCACAATATAGCAACTTTAGTCAAAAAACCATATTTATAAACTGAATATTGAACATAGCTGCCGAACAAATGTTTTGCAGAACGCAAGGAAATAGATCGCAAATGACGTCATTTGCAAGCTGCAGTTTGCAGGGCGCGTTTTGGGCAAGTCCAAAAACATGATTTTCAAAATTGCAATATCTCTGGGAGATTTGGTGCTTTTGAATTCTAATTCTTACCAATGTTTTCATTTTTGAGAGGTCTTTTAATAACACCTCATCAAAAAAAATGGTCAATACCCTGTTGATTCACCTTCTTAAAAAGCATACATAGTGCAACACATTTACATTAAGTGAACATTTTCCCACAGAACAAATACGAGGAAGTAGAGCAGTACTACCAGCGCGCGCTCGAGATATACGAGAACAAGCTCGGCCCCGACGACCCCAACGTCGCCAAGACCAAGAACAACCTCGCCTCTTGCTACCTGAAGCAGGTAAATAGACACACAGACATCTATGAAAATATGGCAAAAATCAATTGTCGAAATTGGGTTGAAAATTGTGACGATTGTTCGAATTTGGACGCGTGGAATGCACCGCAGTGGCGCGTCAGTCTCATCCGTGCTAATTTTAATACACTAACCATGCGGTCCGATTTGGGAATTAAAGCGCTAAATAACTTTTTGCTGTTAAAAAGTCCGATAAATGCTTACGTTGCTTTGCTATCAGCATTCAAATCAAATCGGACCGCAAAATTAAAGTCACTCAACCTCAATATTTGAGAATTCATTCGATCGTTTGTAGTCTTTCGTAAGATATGACCACTATTTGTGAATGAGAAGTTTATAATATCCCAGCTGAAAAAAAAAATACGTTTGACGTTCGAGGGATTTCCGAGTCAGTGACGTCATTTATGACATCGCGCCATCTGTCAAAAGCACGCTTTTATCAATTCGCGACAATTTTAGGCGCGCTAAAAGTACTTTCAGCCCAAATCGGACCGCACAGCCGAAATAATATTGTTTTATTTGGCAAATATGACGTGTGCGTGTCATGACAAAGATGTGAAATTGGCGTTGCGAAATATTGAAATAAATGGGCAGTGCTTCTTCACGCGTCTTATTTGAAAGCTATTTGAAATAAAGTCATTATGAGAATATGGTTAAATTACATGCTATTTCAACTCCTTCAATTTATTCATTTCCTAAATAAGATAGTAATTATTTTACGAGTTTCTAAAGCAATTTCGCACACATACAATGTTGTATAGGATTTATTTGTTATACTTACGACACACCCACCATCGCTGCTTTGTAGGAAAGACTAGCTGATAAGAATGTAACGGACTACCCGTCAGGTGCATCGTAATAGATCGAAATTGGGGTTTCAGGGCAAGTACAAAGAAGCCGAAACACTATACAAGCAAGTGCTGACCAGGGCGCACGAAAGAGAATTCGGGACCATTGACGGTAAGTCACATTTATTAACCCAAAATGCCCAATAAATCGAACTAATACTGACTTTATTTTAAACAAAATATAGTTTATTTTCTTTTTGAATTATCAGTCACTAAATTTATCTACTGAATAAACATATAAAATAGGATGTAAATACAATCTTAATTGCTATTAATTCAATAATGTTTGTTATTCTGTCCCACACATCATATTTCTGTTTACCATTTCAGAGTATATAGCATCATTAAAAAAGCCCAAAAAATAACATTTACCCGCACCTTCTGTATAAATATTATCTTCGAACGTCTTCTAATAATCGCGAAGAAGAGTTCACAGTAACAACATTCCTAATACGTTGACGACCGGCGAATGATGATTAAATCTACTCATGGATGACAAAAAAATTAATGACAGATGTTATTGATAATAAAACAAGAAATATAAATACTTGGCGAACCAAGGACTAGCTCCAAAAACTTTAAATATTATTGTGGTTTGCTTATAGAAAGGAAGAGTTATCTGCATAGATTTTAATCATATTGTGTAGCTAAAAAATAATAATTAGGGTTCACACCTAAGAACATAACTTAGGCGGGCAATGGCTATTCATGGTGCTTTTAGGATAGTAGCCATTCATTGTGCTGTTTTACGAAACGATTTGTCATTAATAGTGTACAGAACAGACTTGAATCTGGCCGTTTATGGCGATTCAAAATTAAACTAGCCATTTATGGTTTATGTTTCTTACAACCGGACAGCTTTTACAGGTTAAACTCATCTGTAAAAAAAAACTCATCTCTCCTTTTTTCAAAAGCTGACAATTGATTTATCGTAGATTTTTGTTTAACAAAGTTTTATAAGTTGCCTATAGGTTATTTTATTATACTGTCTGAAATTTATTTGTCGTTCATCTTGGTTACAAAATGGTGGTGGTTTTTTAACCATACGTGACCAAAGCACAAGACGTATGCTCCAATAATAAATAATGCGGCATAAATAAAGTTTCAAATTATACTATTGTTTCTAAGATAGGAATCTATTTGTTTGATTTAGTTATAGAAGAAAACTATTTTTATAACAATGTATATTTTAAGCATGTGTAGTTTTATATTTTGCTTATTAGTGTTAGGGTAGTTATTTTTTTTGTAAATACATATAACATTAACTTATGAATAAAAATCTGCATGGCTTTTAGTAATTTTTATTGAAATTTTATGTTGTAAATTATATGTTTCAATACTTAATAATATTGCATTATTCATTTATTTTATTGCTCTTTACTAAAATGACGTGATTTTATCGAAAAACTCTGGAAAATGAAGTAGATGGTTAGTTAAGTTAATTCAGTGTGTGCTTGTTGACTGAGGGTTAGTTAAATAAATTAGATGCTAACCACAAATTTTACCAATTGTTTAAAATTATTAGAGTCAATGTTATATTTATAGTAATTGTATACTTACATATTTATGTTTTATAAAGGTGTTTTTTTTATTCAAAATTTAAGACATACGTTATCATAACTGATTCTTGATAACGTTTTTCGCTAAATGTCTTAAATATTATGCCGTAGGAGCCGGACGACGAGCCTATGACGAAATCCGGCTCTTTCTATTACCCTACGACATATATATATATAAATCCATTCATTTATTAATGACCCATCTGAAAATCAAAATCAAAAGCTTAACTAAGTACGTAAGTAAAGCAATAACTTGACCTTCTTACATACATATTAGTTGATCTAAGGTTTTTTAAGTTTATTATAAACAAAGACAACAAACACAAAGACAAATTTATACAAAGCTAACATTACATTTTATGTTTGTATGTAGTTGGTCTTATACCCAAGCAGCAAATGTTAGTTTAATTATTTGTGTAGTCCATTTTTTTATGTGCCTAAATCTTTTTATTTATTTCATGATCTCTTATTGCATTTCAGTTAAATAATTATTTTGCCATTAGAGTATGTAAAAAAAATATGTTAGCCTTAAGTAGGTTTCTAGAGTAGTAGCTGGCCTCATAGAAAAGTCGAAAATATTTTCCAGAATTTCAAGATAGAGTCCTATGAAAACATTGTTCCTTTAGTTAAAAATGTAGTAAGTAAGGAAATATTTTCGATTTTAAAGATTTATATAGGTCGTCGACACGCGAAAGGACTTGTTACGAACTAGTTTTAGGTTATTAAGAATTCAAATTCTGATAGAATACCAATTATATTGGAAAATTTAATTGCCTTAATAGGTTTAAACAATTCGATGTTTGACTTTTGCCTGTATAATGGCGCTGAAGAATGACTCAATTGGCTGCTAGGATGAAATTAAAGTCAAATTACACCAACTGTGAGACTGCTACTAATGAAATGGACTCAGAAACAGAAACAGAAATGGTTTCAGAAATCTTTATGTGGTTAACCCGTTAACGTAAATTAAGTTTATTCGCATTCAGACCTTCAGGCCTAGATCCATTGTGATTGAATACATCAGGCCTCGTGAGCGGTGTTTTGTTGCCTTTCCAATAGCTTGACTATGAATACTTAAGATTCACAGACTTAAGCTTAATCTTAGCTCTAGTTTAAAGCACTTTGCACACTCAGTTGCCTTTTGTATTTGAAAGGGATTAGGAGTGTAGCGGATGCAATTTTGCCAGTAGGTTTTAAAATAATTGATTCGCAATAGTATTGACACATTTTTGCGCCCATGCTGGTTCATTGTTGTGTTTGTAATTTTGCATTGCTCTATTTAATTAATTTATATTTTGATGACGCTTTTTTAACGAGTTAATAATAATGATTAATGACAGATAATGTGGCCTTCATTGATGTATTTAAGTCTTATTTATTTGTTATACAAAGTGGTCAAATTTTATTTGTTATACAAAGAGGTCAAATTGAAAAATATACCAAACTATTGAAACAGCCGCTGAATTCTATGATATTTATGAAGATTTTATATTTACATTGTTTTTTAGTAATTAAAATTATAAGTAAGACTTTTTGTTTATTTTTCTTAAACCTATGTTATTTAACAGTCGGTGCGAAGGTGATTGTTACTAGGTGAGTGACACAAGTTTGGATATAGTGTGGCACAGGTAGGAAAGGTTAATTACTTCTTTTGAATACTAAAGATTTTTTAAAAGTTTGTGTTAATTTTATGCGAGTGCGGATTGTGTCACACCTTCCCAACTTGTGTCACATTTAAGTTTCTCGTTAGGTGTTTCGTTTTTGGGATATCTCATTCTGTGGTGTTGGGTTCTATTGCTTCTCTCATCTCATTTTAGTGTGGTAGAATATTTATGTACATTCATGTTTTAAAAAGTGTGGGAAATATAAGTCTGAAAAGATGAGCATTATTAGTAGAAATTAAATTAAGGTTAACCTATATCACTGTTGAATATATTATAGTGCTAAGAAGATAAATCTGATTTAATATTATTTCTATTCAGTAGCTGACATTCTGATCATTCAGTTGGTAAAAGTTGTAAATATGGTTTTTGGGAATTGAAGTAGTATTTCAAAGGTTGGGAGTATTTATTACAGCCAAATATTAAATCACACGTTCATTATCGGCCGAATTTATATTTGATCTTTAAATTGATCGAAGGGGATACTGTGAAAATCTGTTTGCTAACATTTGATAAGTTTACTCAGGGACTCCTTTACTCTATCAATCAAGATCAAATAGCAATTCCTGGTCGCAGGTCATCTTGTCTGTTCAGTCATATCATGTGCTAGCTATACGTCACTGAACATATACTGTGTGCGCAGGAGACAACAAGCCCATCTGGCAAGTGGCCGAGGAGCGCGAGGAGAACAAACATCTGCAGAAGGAGAACGCGCCCTACGGCGAGTACGGCGGCTGGCACAAGGCTGCCAAGGTAATTCACTGACTGGTTGGTCCCTACACTCATATTTCGAGGCTTATGGCCTACAAAATGAGTGTAGAGACCTCGATACGATAATATGGTATCTTTTTACAGAACGGCTACTTTACCGAATAAATACAAAGACAAATAGTGTTAGGTTTAAAGGGCTCACTACATTCCCACCTTTTACAAGGTATACAATAATTATTTATAAAATTAAAATTTAGGTACAATTCAAATTACGATACAAATGACTGAATGAAAACAAAAAAAATTACAATGTCAAATTTTATTAAATGAAATGTAATGAAATGAGATGTCATGGCAAAATATAGAATTTAATAATAATTTAATTAAGGAATAAAAAAATACAGTTAAAGACAAATTATAAGTCATATAGACAAGATAATAAAAATGACAGCATTAAAACTATCACATTGTCAGAAAATATTAATATTTAAATTGTGCTATAATAATTACTATGTCAAAAATTCATTTATCGAATAATGATTATATGACAGAATCATGGTACAAGATGTGTTCGTAATTGCACCGATGCGTTTACCGTGCTTTTTTAATATACTCTAGGAAACGAAAAAACTAAGCCAAACCGTTCTTTAGTTTTGTTGTTATTTTTCATGTCATGTAATAATAACGACGAAATCTTAAATACTTATTTATTAGAATTAAAGTGTTCAAACCTTTGTCTTCTGGCCTCATTACTCGCAATCCAGCTCTCTTACCCCCTAGTAAATGAGGGATTTAGTAATAGAACAGGATAGAAGCATAGGAAAGTGCGATTCGGTGCTGCCAGATGTAGTTTTAACTTTAATGCACTCTGAACAATGCTTTTGCAGGTGGACTCGCCAACAGTAACGACCACCCTAAAGAACCTGGGCGCCCTCTACCGGCGCCAGGGCAAGTACGAAGCCGCCGAGACGCTCGAGGACTGCGCGCTCCGCAGCCGGAAAGAGGTGAGCGAGCGGGGACGGCTTTCAGCTTTACGACTGTCTAGTAAAGAGAACGCTAGGCGACTGTGGAGGGGTTGGTACAGTCAACAGCAAAAGTAGATAAGGATTGAACAAACTCACAATTTGTTTTTATGAATAAAATTACGCAAACAAAAAATTATCACACGGTTGATTATCAAAAGACTAACAAAAACGATATGGTATACTTACTCAGTAAGTGATGTAGAAACTATATTAGTGAAATTTGATTTTTCCAATTGACTTCAATTTCAAAGTTTTTCATACGAAAAATACCTACTGACTGTTCGACTGATTTGTTTGGTGACCTTGGAATAAAAGTTAGTTAAATAAATTTTATTTGCACTCAGATAGTTTCTTTTCTACATCACCTACTGAATATGAATATGCCATATCATTTTCGTAAGTCTTTTGAAAATCACCTGGTATATCCAATATAATGAATGAACTCTCTCATTTATATTCTTAGTAGTTAAGTTTTATAGTTTTTGTGAAATCAGCGATTTTTGCACGTTAAAGTATCACTTACTTGTGCTGTTGACTGTACAATATATGAAGGTGAAGTTCATAGCACTAATTTGGACCTAAATTGGGTCACTGCGCAGGTCTTGGCCAGCGTTCTTTTTAGGTGACAAAAACTATTGACTAAATACACTTTGATTTATAGATTTTTTTCTTCAATCAACAAGTGTGAAATGATATTTGGAAAATAATATTAACTTAAAGGAATTACCATTTATTGAACTCTAATTTTAATTTTCAAGTTAGTTAATTAAGCTTTGCTTAACAGAGTTCGGCTGTCTTTTCGAATTTCTCGGAAATAGCCAGGGTGTGTGATCTAACAACCCACATTTGGAAATCTTGGTGATTCAACCCTTAAACTGTAGCGATGATATGATTGCAGTGACAGAAGCCTTTGCCTACTAGTGAAACAGGGTATAGGCTATTTTCTTAATTTAGAATGATGTAAATGTAATACCAATATAATTATAGAATCTTATCAATAAAAACTGCAATAAGCAATCTTCAGTTTCACACTTGTTGAAAAATAAACTGCACAGTTTGAGAAATGTTTTTAATATCAAATTAAATAGTGAAGTAGTTTTTACATTTAGATTTGATAGATATTTCTTAAATATTAGCTTTATATTAAATAAGCACAGACACTTTAAACACAAGACACATATCTCGCTGTATTTTCTATTTATTAATATTTTATTTATTTAATTTTCCTTATTATAAATATGCAATTTCTTATAAAGTTGAGTACGAAGTTATGAGTGCGAAGCTAGTGTGGGCACATAATTAACGTATAATATGTTGGTTTGCACGCTGCCTAGCACGTTCAGCAAGTAAGTCACGAGACTAATATAAGAATTTTCACAATATATTGAGTGTTTGCACCTTGAATAAGTTTAATATTATTACAGGTGTTTCAAAAATTGGCAAAACAAGTCGTCTCAAGCGTGTCTTTGTGACCTTATTCCATTTTATGAATCTTGAAAGCAATACCATAATGAAAGTCGTGTGCTATTTCTCCCGGCCCAATTAAACCAAACATTGGTGCATAGATAATAAAATAATGTTTTATGACATGTTGAAAATAGGCAACGTCACATTTTAATGCACCTAGGGATGTTAGATATTCATTATCGCCATGTTGATCATGATGAACATTAGTTGCATTATAATAATCGTTGTAATTAACATGACATGACTGGTAAAGACGTCAGTTAATTATCTTACGTCCGTTCCATATTGGTTACTATCTGACTTTAAATAAATCCTTTTTCATAGTTTTTTCTTTTAACAACCGTGGCTAGTCTGTTCTTAAAAGCTAGACCTCAATTAATAATCACAATCCGATATTGGTTACTCTGTTTGCGGTCGGTCGCAAATTGGATAAAGTCTGACGCATAATGGTGAAAGTCTGACGCATAATGGTAAAAATCTGACGCATAATGGTGAAAGTCTGACGGATACTGGTAATAATCCGACGGATATCAGTGATAATCTGACGCATATTAGTCACAGTCTGATGTATAAATAAATAAGGTTACAACCCCCTCACATTGGTTACTATCTGCCGCTTGGTCCTAGGCTCTGGACATCGTGAAGCAGTCGCGCGCGCGGCCCGGCCGGCACGGCAGCCGCGAGTCCATCGACTCGCACCAAGAACACCACGAAGAGGTTAGGAACGCCACCTAGATGTTGTGGCGTGTAATTATAGGGTTGGGAAGTGAGACTGACAGATTTCTGGGAAAGTGCAACATTAATGGTGGCTTTTGAATCGATTTTATTTTCACTAAACTTTTTCAATGTCTGAACTTATCTGCTAGTTACTGTTGAGTTGAGAATAACTGAATTTAATTTAATGTAAGGCGGAATTTAACAATCATAAAGGCTTATTGTTCACTACTTAACCGACTAACTAAGTCGATTCTAGTGAAGATATTTATTTATTTATAAAAAAAATTGTGCATATTTCCTGGAATCTTGGCAGTCTCATTCGACTCCTGGAAGAGCGTGTAAAATTTTGATAAAATAACCTTTCTCAAAATTTACATTCCAAAATGTGTTATAACTTTTCCAGGAACACTAAATTTTAATAAATGTCTCGTGTTGTCGCAAATCTTTTGGTGTTATGTTCGAATGCATTTGATGTGGGGCGTAGAATGGTCACTGATTTACAATCGCACGTTTCACCTATCATGCAATACTAGGCTAAATTAAAACTCACTATTGGCAAAAGTAAAACATTGATGTCAAAAATTTACAAAACTGAATTCGTGAACTTGACCACTGTCTAAAGCTGATGGGCTGTCCAATAAATTTGATTGCGTAAAACCAAAACAAATACCTATATTCTATGATTTCTAATAATTATATTCAAATAATTTTGATATAATTAATTATCTAAAAAGTTTAATACAGTTGTGACGTTTAACCGGAGCGGTAACTGCATATTGATAATTTGATACTCTCATTCTCTAAATAATGAACAGTGAAACAAATAAGAAACGACAGTAAAGCTGTTGTCATTGTTTTAGCTTCAATTATTTGACCCGGCGTTTTACCTAAAATATGAGTATCATTGGTAAGATATCCTACACGCCCAAGCGAAGCAACTTGTTTTAAAGAAAATCCTAGATTAGGTTTTACTCAACTGTTATTTTTGGGCATCAATGATGTTCCTTCTGCCGTCAAAACTCCTGGGATGTTGGCTCGTATAATGAAATGCGATTTTGGCTTATTCGCTAGTTTTCGTCCATCGCACTCGGTTACATTGGCAACGGAATATCGAACTCATCACCATGTTACCGCACTTCCATCCACGCTTAGCTTTTGTCACATCCACAGTACACGTTTAATTTTTTTGTGAACGTCCTAACCATTTGTATGATCTCGTGAGCATCAGGCAATAAACAAAAATCACCAAGCTATTTTAGCAACCGCTTTTGAATGTTTTTAACAGGAGTGTCAAAATGGTCGTTCTAATTTGTTTATTTTCTGACAATGAAAAAATTGTTTAATTCAAATGGATACTGCAAGAACATGAGTATTTTTTTCTCATTTAAAATGTACTAAGAACCCCTACCTAATTTTGAAAACAGATAAATAATATGTAAGAATACTAAAATATTTTATTTTATTTATTTATTTATTTATTCTTTATTGCACATTTATAAAAATAGGTACAATTGGCGGACTCAATGCCTAGAGGCATTCTCTACCAGTCAACCGCAAGGTTTAACAGAGAACATACAAATTTTGGGCTGTGCAACGTATTTTATTATTTAATTTTGTCTTATAAATTATTTAGTTTATTGCAAATGAAATACTTTAATAGCATTTATTTCTATGTAAATTAATAAACCTTATTATTTATAGCCATGAACACAAATCACTGCATTACATTTTATTTGCACATTTTTAATTTTATTTTTGTTTTTGTTTCTTTCCCCCGACATAGGGCACGAATCAAGCGAGTGAGCCACGCATGAACTTAAAATCAAAGTTGTTCAATGCGCTAGGGATCAACACGGGGAGTGCCGCGCCGCACCAGTAGTCTAAGAGTTAGCTGTCTAGGGCTTAATTAAGTACTCGCTCGCTTTTGACGGGGGTGATCCTTTTTGGTCTGCGCGCAATCACAATGACGATATGGCTGGCCCATATCCTGCAAAATCATGGCTAAAGTATTATTGAAATTGCTTTTAAGTATTATCAAACTATGTTTTTACAAATCATATTTTCTTTGGCATTTTTTATTTTGTCATTAAATTGTGCTAAGACCCCTACTCGCTCATTTTAGAGGATCGCAAACCGTCGCGGCCGGACGTTCTGAACGCTGCAGTGTTGCTCTGTGATCACTTCGATGAGTTCAATTGTAGTTCGTTAGTATTCGCATTTCAATGGGCTGCAGGGTTCATGACGACGGGATAATTATAGCTTAGTATTATTTATTAGCGTTAGCATGCGGTAGGTAACCATAATATTATTATGCTAAAAATTAAAAACAAATAATATTGTGTGATAGAGAAATACTATGAAGCATGAGCCGTCCTTATAAGGTAAATGAAAGTGTGATTAAAGAAAAATACTTCAGACGGTGCAATTAAAAAAAAGTTTTTAAAATAAATATGATGACCCCTTGAAGTCATTAAGTGCACAGTTGCATTCTAAATAACTAAATGCGATTGCAATTTTATTTTCTTGTAGTGGAACCAGTATTTACTACTGGCGTTTATATACTTAAATTTGATTAGATAATAATGCAAAAATATGTTTATTTGGATTAGTTTTAGTTATTTAAAATGTAACTTTGTTTCAAGGTCTATTACAGTTGCATTTATTAATTTGTGGAATGTCCAAGAATATTAATGTCGTATAAATGTATAATTTTATTTCACGCATGTTTTAAACAACGATTTTATTCGCTTACATATTTGATTTTAATCTTCTGATATTTTAAATGTTGTTCTTTGTGTAGAAGAATGCATGAAAGTGATTTTGTCATTGTAAGCGTCCTCAAATTATATATTTTATGTGTTGCAAGTAGTCAATTTTTAATATTTTTTATTTCATATTGTCAATAATATTATGCTTACATAAACTTTCATTCCAGTTTTTAGTGTACGTGTATCGGTTTAAGCTTTATGTGAGAGTATAGGTGATAAATATTATAGTATTTTTTTATATACAATTAAATTTTTATATTTGTATGTGGGTGCTGCTTGATTGGTGAAATTTTACTTTATATGCACTAGATGTTAATATTTGTACATGAGACCACATCAGCAAGTAATAATTGTAGCTTCAGTTTAATGGAAAATATAAGAAAGAATCTCCATTTAATAGGCACATTTCCCTGTCACAATGCTGAATAATCGGATAATTTTTATCGCTTCGATAATATTTCGTCGAATGGTAATTTTTAATTGTTAATAAATATTTATATAACAGTTTTTTCGTTTTATTTTTGGTTCCGTTAATTTGTTGATACTTAATATTCGGTAAAAATAAAGGTGAGTCTACAGTGTTATGCAATTTATAATCCATACACTACAAGTAGCATCAAAGTAGGTACACTGTTTTATCTGGATTATGACACTTACTCGCATGATTCGTAACGTAACCAACCGTGGAAATTAAAACACCATTTTTGTTTCGACGGCTTTCGCTGTTAGAAGACTGCATGGTGGTACAACTCATTCACCTACCTATATTCTGTAAATCTCATCCACTAGTGCCCTACATGTTAGTTTAGATCGTATCATTATTTTTATTATCCATGCTGTCGTAAATATATTTCTAACAGTTACTGACGCTTAATACTACATTCTGAAGCCAATCTGTAACGATTCATTTTTCATGTATCTATCTAGGCTCTATTCCCTGTTGTTGTGGTTAAAAATGGAATGTAAATTGCATAACACGTGCGCGGCAGGCCGGGGCCTCAGTGTCGCGCAGCGCGAGTTTCTCTAAACTGCGCGAGTCGCTGAGGCGCTCGTCGGCGCGGCTGCTCGGGCGGCTTGCGGGCCGGCACTCGGCACACCTGCCGCCTGACGTAGACTTCACCGACCCGGAAAGGTAGGCCCGAGTCCGTTGGTTGTGAACGATACCCCCACGCGGTTGGCTAACGTATCTACGCTACCTTTCTATGACATATTTGGGGCTGGCATAGCTGCCGTCACGTAAAGTGAACGCTAGGCGACAGTGCAAAATTGAGGGTTCCAGATCACCAATTTTGTACTAAATTTGCTCACTGCGCAGGCGCAGGCCTGACCAGCGTGTGGCTGATTTTGTAAAATGAGCCATACGCGCATTGACGACATCATCGTACTGCGGTCGTGTCGTTATCAAAGTTTTGTCAACCAGCAACCGGGGGTATCGTTAACAATAAACGCCCGAGTCGTGTGTTCACTGGCAATTGCAGAATTGCATGATTCAGAGGCTAGCATAAAATAAAAATAAAAACATCTGGAATACATTTTTACAGTCACACGGTTAGATGACCCTAAAATGTGGAGTAAGTACTTGGTCAAAGCTTGCATTGTTGACTTCATCAACTGGTGATGTTTGAATAAGATACACCCCCCTTGCACACACTAATGTCACTCCACCTTGGCGAATACTAAAAATGCAATATGAAAGATGATTTACGTTTAGTTACGTTCGCTGTGTGATTTTTTAAAATTCAATTGTATTGTTTTGCTAGTGGACACACTTATTTGGCCTCGCAGGGCGCTGGATGTCGGTTTTGTGTTCCAGAATTTTAGCTTAGTCAGTCCACAAGGATCTTTCTGAAATCAAAGTTTGTGGTCTGGGTCTAAGGACTCATGAATATGGATAGATGACTTCTTTTTGTTTTTTTTACTTGTGGGCGGGGTATACAAATACTTAAATTGCTCTGAAGACATACCTCAGTCAGGGATGTCTGAATTCAACCTTTCTTTTTTTTATTTTATAATGTCAAAGTAGTAAAACTTTTTTCTAAATCATGTCTAGGCCTAGTCCTATTAAAAATAGAATACTTATTTACTTTTCTTTCAACTCTGCATGGTTGTTATTTATTGCTCAATATCAAATCTTAAATAATAATAACAAATAGATAGATATCACCCGCTAAACGCTGCTTGAAAAACTGTTGTGAAGTTACTTTAGAAAAAGAATTATTTGTATTTTTACATGGCAACATTTTATGAGTTGGCTCATTATTTTCAACAGCGTTTACCCCGGGCTTTCTTTGTAATGGTATCGTCCAGTCTTCCATTTCAATACTCAATAAACATTTGCCTTGCCCCTAAGTACCTAATTTTGGACTTGGAAAAGTAAACAAAAATCGATTATTACCTAAGCAGGTATCTAAAAGGTAAGTGAGTTTAGTTTTGTTTTGATTCGTCCCGTTTTTGTTTTGTTCAGTTTGACTAAACGTATTCACAGTTCTGAACTAAATTGGTACTTATGTATTAAACAAAAGTAAATAAATACCACTTCATATGTTTCTGTTTCTGCGTTGAGTGCGAAAACAGATTTTATTTGTTTTGTCTGTTTTAATTCATTGAAATATAGTGTTGTTTCTAAATTCTGTGGTTTTCTGACTTTAGTAGGACTGTGAACACGTTCAACCTAATCTCATTATTACTATTACACTATTATTTTCAGCATGAAGCGCGCAAGCTCCCTGTCCGCGCTCAGTAGGTCGCGGCCGGCGAGTCCCATGCCTGCGCCCGCGCAGCGGTAGCGCGCGGCCTCGCTCCTCACCTACACCACACTCACCTTTGTGCGCATACTGGCGATGCAGACGTGACAAACAACCACATGTAGACCGCAGGGTTAACTAAGCTACGCCATTCGACTGTTAAACTAGATCATATTGGCAATACTGACATTAAGTTCCTAAATAACTGTCAAACTACTTACCAACGGGCGTCGAACTTATAGCTAATCACGATTAAACGCTGAGGGTGACAGCGGAAATGACGAATCTTAAACACCATTTCCAATATCAAACGAACAGAAAAAGTCCAATCATTTAAATGAATTCGATCCAGTAGCAGGTTCACTAGGCAACTATTGGTGAAAATAAATTCCAAACTGGAATGGTCAGCTAAAAATAAACTAAACGGATTAAATAAATATCGCTTCTTGGGTGATTTATGTTAACCTTGGACATCGCTTCCGCTGACTCACTGTATACCCAGAGACACAGTGTTTCTCGCCTATTACCTCATAAAATGAGAATACTTCGTCTGGTCAAATGATTAATGATAGAAAGACCCCTTTTTCATCGCTATGTAAACTTGGTAAAATCTGATTCGGCGGTATCGGGCTTAATTTGTCAAATGGTCAGTTTCTATGAAAGCCACGTCAATAGAAGCTATAGCTATATCGCGCGGTTAAATACTATGTATGAGTCTTAAATTGAAGGGTGAGGCGAAAAATGGTGCATTTATAAAATAGGGCTAAATCTTGTTCCAGTATTTTTTTTAAAAAGAAACCATCATCAAGCACGTGAATAATAAGCAATTGATTATTTTTTTTCACTTATTTAATAGGTAATAGATATTGGTGAACCGCCAACTTATGTATGAGACATTTAAAGAAAATGAACATTGTCTATTATTTATTATTCTGTACGTATGTAGTTGTTTATCTGTTTATTTCAATGCTCCTTGGTGTTATTGGTGCAGTGAATTACTAGAATATTTTCACCTTATCAGAGGTGTTTGTTACGTAATCTGCCGTTTAACCAATCCTACCAGCCGCGTGAATTCACTAAAATGATGTTTCTAGTACGTAAGTGAATAGGTACTAAGAATTTGTTACAACAATACTTGAGACTGGCCACCTTTAAATACCCAAATCACTTAACCTCTTTTCTTACTTGAGAATAGAGGTCTATAATTAACATCTACATAATCCCGTACTGATTGACTGAAATCTTTATTGCATAAAATTTAAGTTAATTCGTAGGTCTAGCTTTTCTCTAAGCTTTGGAAAACGATGAAATACTACAGAAATTTACAACAAAGATTTGTGGTTTCTTCCTTAATTAATATTCTACAAAGGGTTCCGTAACAAATATTAAAAAAAAAACAATACCAAAAAAAGGCGCGTCCTTAAGTTTACCTTCAGTTTATTTATTTCTGAGGAACTAGAACACGCAAAAATGCATTTGAACCAATATTTGGTGTGTATGATCTCAATTAGAACTTTATTATTTATTGCCTATTAAGTGAAGGAAGCTATTTTGTTATTGTAGTTTATAGGAATTGAAAGACTATGGAAGTAACGCTTATTATAGTAATGTTAATGTGTTAGAACAAGGTAGATTCGAATGAACCCCGTTACAGGATTTCATAATATTACTCGTATGTAATGCACACGGAATGAAATACCTAACTAGGTACAGAGGCGTTCACATCGACCTTTACATAGGGGCACCTTATGCTGCTGACAGAAGACCCAATTTGCAATAATTTTGTAAAGGCTGATGTGAACGCCTATCTACATATTTTTATAACACTTCGACATGAGCGTAGCCATGAAAAACAATACCTACTTTGCCCATGACACCATTATGAGGTGTCAAATATTTTCTTTTTCTGATTTCTGCATCAGTTTTAGAATACCTCGTTAACCTTGGTCTTCTTTTCATTTTCATATACTTATTTAATAAAGCATATATTTTGGAATTGTAGTTCAATAGCCCAACGAGTTGTTTGCGTTGGTAAGTAATTCTTTCAGATTTAACACCGAATCTGCGTAGATACGCAGATTTCGTGTTAAATAATAAGGGCAGATGCCCTGCATGCGTGACAAGTGAATAGTGCATATAAGACTACTACTGTCCGCATTTTATTAATATGCCTAGTCTTGTCTAGCATGCGGGGCAGCACTAGGTGCGTGTCTAAAATGCCCTTGCTTTGACAAAATGTAATCGAAACACTAGTGATGCGCTTGGCTTTGCACTTGAAACATTATAGTGCAATTATGCCCTGCTTTGTACCTAATTAAAATAGCTATATAGGGATAATATTAGAATTATCACGCTAAATTAAAACGAGAAAATAATAAAAATAAGTTTTAAATACAAATAAAGCTGCTATTTTTCCACGCATGTCCTCGCGTGGTTAGCATATTGCAATTTGTATATTCGATTAGGTATATTTTTTACGGACATCAGTCTATGTTACTGTAATTTGATTTTGAATAAACTGTTTTAAAATATTTCGTCTTTTCATTGTTAATAAAATATCATTCTTATTTTTCCTTTTGTGCTGAGTATAATTTTTATTTTAGATATCAAGTTTTTGAAGAGGCTCCGCCTTTATTATTTCTAATGTACCTATTTAGGATAATAAAGGCAAAGCTAGCGATGAAATCTGAATGTTTCACTAAAGTTAAACTAAAAGCCGTTACTAGGACTGGCAATGGCAATCACGGGACAACAAGAATTTGAAAGCTTTCTTACTTAACATATTATTGACGTTGACTTACTTCGTGAATGATTACTAAAAGCCTAATTAGATTAACTTGAATAATAAAAATAATTTATTAAGACTGTTATGAATCTCTCAAAAATATGCAACTTCTTGAACTGATGCTTTCCCGGGATATTTAATTTCAAGATAAAATGTTAAAAACAACTTAAGAATGTTATAAGGCCTGTTAGAATATAATAAAAAGCCACCCAGTGATATGTTTATTAAATCATAACCAAACCCAAAGATTAATTACCAAAGTCGCGATTAACAAATAGAGCGTCCCAAAATCGTCGGGCACAAATAATGAAGTGACCGACGATAAATAAAACGCTATTATGACTTTAATCGCGTCTGGTGAACTCATCAGCGACGCAAGAGCAAGATTTGGACGCAGGGTCGACGAAATTTATAGCATATACCTAGGTATGAACAAAGATACACTTACTTATCTTCGTAGTCTGCTATCTACACATTGTTCTTTTTAAATATTGAAACTCAGGTCTACAATTTTTGCTATGTAGCCATAATGCCAAAAGTGTTTGGCCTAACTACGTATTTAACGCTGTTTTCCAGTGGCACTGTAAGAAAATATTTTTCAAATGCTAAAGGTACCGATCATGCTAATATTATAAATGCGAAAGTTTGTGGGGATGTATGTAGGTATGTTACCTACTCTTTCACGCAAAAACTACTGCATAGATTTGGATGATATTTTACAGTATTACAGCTTATATATCAGAATGACTCATGGGCTACAATTTAGATAGATTTTATGTAATTTGGTTAAAATCAAATTATAATAGCGCATAGCTACTTAGGGTCATTTCTGCCCTTTTTAACCATAATCAATATTGGTCCGATTTCTAACCGTTAAGAAGTTATGATAAATTTTAGTTTTTTTCAGAAAATCATCGTAGTCCATACAAAAATAACGATTAAAAAATGACTTATTTTTTTTTCCAAAAGATTAGCAGGTAATCTGTCATACTTTGACTAGTTATTGTATTGAGCTAGAATACCTTAAACCTTGAAAAAACCTTAGTCAAAAAAAATCTTAATGTTCAAGCAGATGTCGTGAAAAAGAAATGTAGTAGGGAAAGTTGTAGTATTGAAAAAAGTTGCTCGTTTATTTCAAATTCTTTTAAGGTATAAATTGCAGAAATATTCCAACCATTTCTAAATTTGTGAGTATTTTGCCTGCATAAGATAGTATTTTTTTTGAGTTTGTATTTTAATCCTATTATCGTTTTTTTCACGAAAATCCATTTAATGTTACTTTCTGACAAATAAAGTACGGTTATAAACTTGTTAACTACGATTATTTTTCATGAAAAAAATCAAAGCAAAAATTAAAAAAATATTCTATACAATATGAAATTGGATAACTCCACGAAAATCCTTTGTTGGTGTTGTGTATCCAATCCGCTATAAAAAAAAATGAAAAATCAAGCAAAAATTTATATTTTTCTAACTAATGGAAAGGAATAATTCCACTTTTTGACTAATATCTACTTAGGAACTAGCTTCTGATTCTCTAATTAGTCGAAAAGTTCACAATAATATTGCAGTTCCAAAAAACCCGACATCGTAAATGAATTTACGTGGAATTATCGAATTCCATTTACTAGAAATTTTTTTTTACATTTCACTTTGTTTTTATTTTGTTCACTAAAATTTATGTTATAATTTTATAACCGTTCTTCATTTGTCAGAAAGTAACATTAAATTGATTTTCGTGAAAAAAAGATGAATAGGTTGAAATTACAAATTCCAAAAAACAAGACTCAAAATATTTACAAGTTTAGAAATTATTCGAATTACCCTGCAATTTATAACTTAAAGCAATTTGTAATAAACGAGCAACTTTTTCAATACTGCGTCAACTTTGACTAATAAAGCGAGTACTTAAGTAATTTTTTTGATTAAGATTTTTTCTTGCAATATCTTTTTAAATTGACATGGGTATTCTAGCTCAATCAAATAACAAGTCAAAGTACGACTAAGTTGTTAAAGTGGTTAAATAAAATAAGTTGGTTTGATATTTTTTTTTAATAATTAAGTATTTTTGTATGGACAAAGGCGATTTTCTGAAAAAAACTAAAATTTATCATGACTTTTTAACGGTTAGAAATCGGACCAATATTGATAGGGTTAAAAAGGTCAGAAATGACCCCAGCTATGCGCTATTTCGTTTTGATCTTTACTTCCAGCAGGGACACCCTGTATAACAAAACGCGGGTCAAGCCGCGGGCGAAAAGCTTTTACAAAAAAATTTTATAAACAGTATTATAGCCAAATTACATAAAATATTTATAAACAGTACCTAGCCCATGTGTTATTCTGATGTATGAGCAGTATTACTGTAAAGTTTCATTCAAACCCGTTCAGTAGTTTTTGCGTGAAAGAGTAACAAACATACATACATAATAGGGGGAAAAAGTTTGTTTGCATTTTTTAAGAACTCAAACTCAAATAATTTTATTCAAATAGACTTTCACAGTACCTAAGTACTTTCAAATCAAATATCAAAATTTCAAAACATTTTTTAAAATAGTTCATACATTTAACTAAAGTATGTTGCCATTTTGTTCGATTACTTTTCGCCATCTTGTAGGTAGGGACTTGATCCCATTGCTATAGGAATTTTGAGGCTTCTGATCAAAATACCGCGACAAGAGGTCTTGGCAGTCCTCTCGTGATGTTAATCTGACACTGCCTAAAGAATTCTGATGAGACCGAAACAGGTGGAAATCTGAAGGTGCAAGGTCAGGACTATACGGCGAATGCATTAACAACTCTTAATTTTTGCTGAGTGGCTAAAGATGCGTGTGAGGTCTAGCGTTATCATGATGAAAAACCACACCATTCACGCTTTCTCTCAACTCCTGCTTTAATCTCATCAGTTGTTCGCAGTAGAGTTCAGATTCGATGGTCCTGCCTGGTGGTAACAGCTCATAATGAATAATGCCCTTCCAATCCCACCACACACACAGCATCACCTTGTTGCGAGTTAACCGGGGTTTCGCCACAGTTTGTGAAGCCTGACCGACCTTTGACCCCGACCTTTTTCGTACGTTCTTGTCGTACGTGATCCACTTTCCATCACCAGTTATCAGCTTCATTAAAAATGGTTCGGTTTCATTACGTCGTAATAAAGAATCACAAATGAGTACACGGTTCACTAGGTTTCTTTCAGTGAGCTCGTGAGGTACCCAAATATCGAGCTTTTTTGTGTACCCAGTTTTTTTTAAATGCGCCAAAACTGTTTTGTGGTCATTTCCCAATTCTTCAGCTACGTCGTAACTACTGATATGCCGATCTTGCTCCACTTTTTTAAAAATGGCATCCATTTTATCCATAATAGGGCGACCAGAGCGACGTGCATCTTTGACATCAAAATTTCCGGATTGAAAACGCTTAAACCAAATTTGTGCTACTCTCACAGACTACTTACTGCAGTCCATAAACATCGCCAATTTTTTTCACGGCTTGCGTTGCATTTTTACCTTTTTCGTAGTAAAATTTTAAAATGTATCGAATTTCTACATTACATTCACTCATCTTGACAGTAAGAAAAACAAATGAAAATCACACTTTTTCCTAATTTGAATTTAGAATTATCTTCTTTAAAAAAAATTTAAACTTTTAATGATACCAAAACCAGCTAGATACAAATAAAATAGTATAGGCAAAGAGATTTTATAACAAGTTCATACATACTATATGCAGAAAGACTTTTTCCCCAACCTAATCTAAAGTAAGACTAGCTGCCAGTCAGCCGCTTCGCCTGCGTAGCCTGTTTTTCCTGTCAAAGTACAGTTTACGGGTGAAGATGTAGTTTTCTGAAAGTTCACAATTCACGGACAGTCAGTTTAAGCGCATGCTTTGACATTCTGGGATTAGAACCTACGAGGAGCCGTAGTACAGCAAGCTGGGTCAACCCAGTTACCTACTATCCCTGAATCAACTTGACAATTTAGGTACATATCTACCTAATGTTTTAAATTCATCACTGCCATGAATAACACAATATATCTGACTCTGCAGTTATCATCGCGGTAATTAAAGATAAAAAGCAAAAAAGCCCAAAAAGCGTCAGTCGGTATATTGTTCATCGCGTCGTAGCGCAGCTGCCAAAACAACGCGCCGAGGGGTGCGCAGTTGCGCACGCGCCGATACAAACATGAAATAAGTACATGAGTTTTGCCCTTTTGTTTAAGAGTATTATCGTATGTAGGTAGGTATCTATACCTATATTGGACAAACATTTATCCAGCTAAGTCAACGTTAGGTAACAGGCTGAGAGGCTAGGTTAAATCAGTTCCGAAAAAAATTAGTGTCGCTTATTTCTTTTTGGAATACACTTCCTCAAAAACTTTCAAAACTTTTTTAAATACTGACTAGTTGACTCATTTTCCGCAACCCTTGTCATCACTACGATTCTCTCATTCCACAATGATGCTATTACCGACGCAATGAAATGCCAAAGGTGCTAACATATACACGGAGTACTAGGTAATATATCTGTGCCTATACGTCTACAGGAATCCAACGTAATCCTAATCACCCCGGGTCCCCGAGTTGCGACACTCGGGAATAAAAGTATAGACCCTAAATGAAAATACTTTCAATTCTTACGTGTGGATAGAGACTAGATTAATCACAGGAGCTGGAAATGACGGGAAGCTATAACGAGGCGGCGTCGGCAACATCAATCTTAGATCTCTAATTAGTGGCCATCGATTACCGATCCTGTAATGACACGCTCTGAGCACTCACTGACGGCCCGCTGCGCTTACAAACCGTACTCAGTCTCAGAACGTATCTACTCAGCCCTATCTCATCCTGTACATCGCTCGAATACATACCAATTTGACTGGCCTGTTGGTGCTATGTACCAATACTTCCTTTAGCACCGTGGTCATGGTCGTGGGTTCGATCCTTACTTACCTGGGACAAACATTCTTACGACGAAGTTTGTTCTGTGTCTGTAAATGAAACATCTTAAAGTACTTATTTTCATCAGTAACTGACACCCATACAAGCTCTGTTTAGTTGGGGTCACAGGATCTTGATGTAAGAGTAAGATGACCCAGATTTTTAAGTATTCATTTATTAATGTTCCGAGCCTACAAACGCCGCTGCTACTTCCTCATAACACCATCTAGAATTCTAAGACAATTATCTATTGTGACTGAGATGCTTCTAGTGAGTATGGGTCTTAAAAATAATCCCATTATACCACCAAAGGTAGTGGGTTCGATTTTACCACCATGCATGTGGCTTACAGTTGTTTGTGGTGTTTGGGCGTTAGTAACCTTTTTAAGTGTGTATTTAGAAAAATCTCAGTAGGTATGTTCATCAGTACTTACAACTCTAACACCTAAAGTACAAGCTCTGCTTAGTTTAGAAACTAAGTACGAGTATTACCGCACATTATTACTGTAATCTGAGTGACGTTGTTCTATGAACTGACGTTTTGAAATCTCTACTCAAGTACAGATCAGTGCTTGAGTACGATTCTAGAATACGTGTCGTCGAGTACCTATATACTGAGAGGTACGACGATTATCTGATCTGATTACTGCGCTGATGCTGTTTACTGGTGTCGACTGATTCTGATATCAGCCCCTGATCACAGGTATTGGGGGCTGTTCCCCCGGTGTGGCCTCCAACCTCCCCTATAGCCACCCCGAGCCTCGCTATACTGGTCTGGTTAGTCTGATCGTCTGGTTACGATCTTCTGGTCTGATATTATCTGGTAACTGTTCGCAAACAGGCCGAACGCATCGGCAAACTAGTCAACATAAAAGGCAATAAGATCTGGTTACTCATGCACAGTTATTATTCAAACTCACTCACCGATGTTTCTCCTGGGTCGTCTCGTGTCTCAATGCCGGGCGGCACGGCGCCGCGCGCGCGCTCCCGCCTACCTCGCCCGAGCGATGTGACGTCACACAGTGCTATAGCTAACCTAGCGTACGACCTACCCTGCCTATACACGAGCCCTGTATATACGAGCACAGTATTATGATTGCTTCGCATTCGCGACACTCCCCACAGAGAGAAGACAAATGAAAATCTGATTCGACTGATATCTGAAGAATTTAATTAAATATTTTACAAACTGATTGATCTTAAATTATTTTTATTAGTATGTGTCTGATTTCACTGTTCAAATAATCTGATCAACAACTGGGAGGTCCACTCTTTGACCTTCTGTCTAGCTTTAGCCGCTGAAGCCCTGATTGGTCGCACTTTAGTAACTGATGTTGGTTCTGCTGAAACTTCTACTCGATCATTCATGGATTCGTTGACTTCAATATCCGTCGAAGAACTGTTATTATTGCTGGGTGAGTGATCGATTTGTGAGACTCTTCAGAATCGGGGCTAGCTTTAATCGTGGGATCGTTCTGATTTGGTAAAGGTACTGTATTCTGTTCTTCAATTTCTAGTGGGAAGAGATGGCCTATTGAACGAGTGAATGTTTCACCTGATGGTACTTTTATTCTAGCTACTCTAACCTGTCCATCCGAACCCTTTAACAACTCTGCTATCTTTCCAACTTTCCAGTGTGCCCTACTACTGTCTGATCTTATCTGAACGGTCTCTGATAGTTTTGGTGCTCTATTGACAACTACTCTTGGCTGCCGATGTTTGTCTTTTCTTTCACGAAGACTGGTTAAATATTGATTGGTAAACATCTTTGCGAATTCCAAAATAATGATATGACCGCGTTTCCAGCCATCAATCAGATTAGATTTGGTTATCGTGGCTGGTTCTAAGAAATCGCGATCCGATATCTGAGTTGTCACTGGACCTCCTACACGTAGGAAATCTTGAGGAGTCAAAACATGTTCCAGCTCCGCACCTACCGTCGTCAGAGGTCTGGTATTTACGATAGCTTCAAGTTCTTTGATGGCTGTACTTAACTGATTGTTGTTTATGAAATGTTTGTTTAGCGTCCTTTTCATAATGTGTTTGACTAAGCCTATCAGGCGTTCGTAAAACCCTCCGAACCAAGGTGCCAACTCTGGAAACTCTTCCTTTGCTCCTGAGTAATCCGTCTAGACCTTTGAATAATTGAAGAGACCTTGACAAATCGATAGTGATACCTTTAACTTCTTCGGGGAAATATTCGGTCTGAATGTCTAGTATGGTCTTTGTCTCGTCAGTTTTAGGGTTTTGGGAATCTATTAAGGCTGGTTCCATAGTGTCTAATTCAGGTTCTGTTCTAAGACCAGTAGGTTTTAAATTCGCAAGACCCTGCCCGGCCAAAGAAATTTGAGTCAGAACATTATCCGCATTAACAGGATACGTAGGCCACTCATCTGAATCTTTCGTCAAAAAATCAGGTCCCCTGAGCCCTAAATCGTAACAATCTACTCTATCTGTTTTAGTGCCTATATCTGCTGGATTCACTTTTCTTGGTACATATCTGACTAGCAGGGTTTTGTTCTGCTTTATCTCATTAATTCTACGCGAGACGAACGGCGGAAGTAATTTGTCAGAACTGCACCAACTCAAGACTAACTATTTGGCTATTGGTCCACAAAAATTGTGCTTTAATCTTTAGGCGCAAAAATTTCGTCACGTAGGTAATAAGTCTACTTCCAATGAGAACTCCCAACAATTCTAATCTTGGAATTTGTAGGTTAATTTGGTCCTTTAAGGGCACTAATCTAGACTTGCCAATAACAAAACTGACAATATTCTTAGTGTCTAAAGAACTGCGCAAATATATGACCGCTGCGTACGCATTCATAGATGAGTCTGTGAAGCAATGCAGTTCATACTCGATTGGATTACCTATTTCAACTCTGTTAAGACTTTGTGCATAATACCGATTGATATGTATCTCCTTTAGATAAGCAAACTTTGACGATATGTTATGCCATTCAATAAGCAGGTCGTCATTTAATTTAGCATCCCATTTTACCTTTTCTTTCCATAATTTGCCGGGAGCACCACTGGTACTGCAAAACCACATGGGTCATACACTGAAGCTATGATCTTCAAAACATCGCGTTTTGATTCAACTTCCTCTAAATCATTGCTATTGGAATTTGATTTCAAATAAAGATGGTCATTTTGTATGTCCCACATTAAACCTAGAACTTTAACATGATTTTGATCTTTGGCTTGAAATTTATCTGGTATGATAGAAATCAGTTCATTTGAATTTGAATTCCATTCGCGTAAATTCATGGACAAGCTGTTAAATGATTTATTGGCTGACTCATATAAGTTAAGTGCGTCTGATACCGTCTGTGCACCTGTGACTATATTATCTACATATATATCTTCCGCTAGGTTTTTCATGAGGATGCTGTCTGATCTCGTTAAATGAAACCTAATCGTGGCGTTCAACAAAAACGGACTAGAAATCACACCAAATGGGACGCGGCAAAAACGAAAATGTATTACATTATCTGATCGAGCTTCACCATTAATGTCTTTAAGCCAAAGGAATCGTGTCACATCTCGGTCTAGATCTTGGAGACCTAACGAAAAGCTTTCTCAACGTCTGCGACTATGCCTATTGGATGTTCCCTGAACTTAATCAACAATCCAATCAAGTCCTCCAACATTAATGGCCCTCGATATAAGCATTCGTTCAAGCTTCGATTATCCGCTGATTTATCAGACGCGTCATAGACAATGCGTAGTTTTTTAGTACTGTCACGACTGCGAACACAATGATGTGAAAGGTAATGAACCGAGTGCGATTGTGGTTTGGTAGGGTCCGGTACCATTTCTATGATCCCGTTCTGTAGCTGTTCCTGAAACACCTGATCATATGCTTCCAGTTCGGAGTGATCTAATCGCTTAACTAAACTATTAAGGCGACCCCAAGCTAAACCTAAATTGTTGGGAAGACTCGGCTGTGTTTCAGTCCAAGGCCATTGTATGTGATATCGTTTGTTTTTGTACTGAATGGTATCGTTGTACTGTTTCACCGCTTCCTCATCACGAGTAGTCTTAGGTGAGTCCGTGATACCTATTGATTCGAGGTCCCACAGTCTTTTGACATCATCTAATTTTAGGTGAAGATCAGGTTCGTTCAGTTTATTATCGAACACCCCATCAGATTGGAAGTAAGTCAAAACTGTAAGCTGATCTGGACTATCGACGGTCTCTATTACTTTACCCGACCAAACCCAGCCAAAATCGTAATTGACTAGGAAAAGATCCTGAGTGACTGAGATCTTTTCATGTGACATAAACGAGTGATAATAATCATTTCCTATCAAGATATCTATCTTGTCACCACATGAGCCGTCGTGTGCCATTTTTAGGTCTTTCAGCCTGTTATCACTCCATACCTGCGCTGGGTTTCTAAAGACTGGTGTTCTTATACCGTGTGTAATGTGGGGCACTACATTTGCGTGGATAATCCGTGTAACACCAGTTCGAGTCATGATTTTAAAATTTACAACAGTACTTTCTATTTGATGAGGTGATTTTGCACCAAACGTAAATATCAATAGGTAAATTTGATTTCTCAGCAATCGAGAGCTGCAAACTGTTGGTAGCAGCTTCAGTTATGTACCAGCGTTGACTACCGCAATCCAGTAAAACACGACATCGTAGTGGTTTTAATGTCGCCTTTGAGCTACTTACATCCACGATGCAAGTTTGTAACAACGTGGTGTTTACTTCAGATCTAACATATAAGCTATCTGTCTGGATTGACTTTACGGGTTGTGACAGTTTTGGGGGACATAACGCTCGATTGTGAGTGCCAAATTGATTGCAATGTCGACACTTACGTTTGGAGCGGCAAAGGTTGGCCCTATGCCCTGCACGGAAGCAATTGTAGCAGCGACTACCTATTTGTGACTTTCTATCCTGCATAGTTTTGTAAGTAGTACATTCGTCGTTAAAATGTTCCTGCCTACAGAATATACACCTACTTTTCTTTTATGATGGCTCATCGGATCTATCTGGCGTGTCATGATGAGGTCTTTTACGTGAGTTTGACTGTGGTTTATTGAATGGTTTGCTATCGGATTTTGGTTTATCTTTCCTAAAAACTGTGAATCTACGTGGTTTATTGTCCCTCTTATCTTCTGCCCTTACATGCATTGAACCTAAAGTGAAGTTGTCACTATTGGGTTTGCCCTCGCTCATTGTTGCGTCTGTGTCTTTCGTGTCTATGCATTTTTTTTTAAGCCTATTTGATGTCTCTCTAGCCGATATTATATACTCTAGATATTTTCTGATACTATCTATTTTTTCATCTTCACCTGTCATCTTCATTCTCAAATTCATAAATTAAGTCTTCTGGGAACTTCTCCATAATCATTACTCTGAGGTGGTTGTGGTTAACGTCTTCGCCTAATGAACTTAGTACTCTAAGATGCCTCTCGATTTCATTGAGTACTTGCCTGCAATCCTTAACCTGGTTTGACTTTGCTGTCTTTATTCTATAGAGAGCCACGTAATGAGCGTCAATAATCGCGCATGGTTTACCGTATCTGTCTTTTAAGGTTTTTACAGCGATACTGTAGTTTGTATTGGTTGTGTCTAGCCCTTCGATAGCCTGCTTTGCGTCACCCTCGAGAACAGATTGTAAGTATAGCAATTTATCGACTTCGTTGATATTTCGGCTGTCAACGTTTGATGAAAACTGGTCCCAAAACTGATACCATTTGAGGACGTCACCGTCAAACTTGGATAACTCCATTCTTGGTAATTTACTGGTAATGTTCATGTTTTCGCCGCTGGTAGTAACCGCTGAACGTTTTCTGTCATTGCGCTTGATAGTAACATCTATTTCTGATATTAAATCTTCGGCTTGAATTTGTGACAACGTGTACTGACGGATTTACTCAACATCGGGTTCTTTAATCAATTGGCAGTAATTATGAATTTCTGAGACAAACCTTTGATTGGCACCTTTGAGCTTAGACCCAGTTAGTTCTAGTTCTTTTAAGTTGGTATCACTCTCTGATAATTTTTTAAGTTCACACTGAGCCGATGTTATGTAAGACTGAACGGATTCATAAATTATTTTTAAACGAGTTCGGAGGACGTCTTCCATTATGTATACAGTACCTACTACCTATATGACCCAAAAGCAAAACTGATATCTTCGTAAGCGGAGGCACGTTTAAAAAATCTTAAACAAAATTAAACCTTAATAAAGTACCCACCATGAAGGCATAGGAAAAACCCAAATATTTCAGCAAACCTGTCTATCTCAATATATTCCTTATGTACTACTGTCCTAGTACCATACCTACCTAGTACCAGACACTGATTTAAACTTTATATTTATCGCAACTGTTATTTGGTCCGACCACAAATACGTATTGTAAATTAAATACGTGTATAAACCAACCGTAAAATAATTTCTAATATTTTACGAGTGCCTAGTAAGTAGATAATACATAAATACCATCCACAAAGTCGTAAACAGCCTATAGGCGTGGCGCCGCCGTGATGGCGCCAACGTCGGCGTGCGGCCGCCACTGCGCCCGCGCCGCTCCGTCGTCGTGGCGCCGTTGGCGGCGGCGGCGGCGGCCAGTGGCAACAGCGCATCGGTGTAAATTATGAATGCGTCGGTACGACTGTTGAGCTATTTTATGACTAAGAGTTGCACTCAACGTCAATGTAGCTACTATAATACTAGGACTTAGAGGCTTGCTTAATAGAGGAATTGCCTCTGACTATCCTTATCGTAAATTTTATTGATACCGATTTCGAAAGATCCTAAAAATCATTTCTATCCTTTAACAAGTCCAGGAAAAGAAAAAGCAAGACTATAACTTTTTTTACATATAAATAAAATGATGAAATATTTTCTTCTAGAAACTCGGGGAGTCAAACGGTTAAAAGTGACCGTAGTTGACAAAGATTAATGGTATAAATACCGTATAAATAATAATCTGAATTCTAAAACTAGGCAAATAACTTTAATCGTTTTTTGATCGATGCTTCGCTTTGAACATATTTTTTCACGTGAAATAAGACTACCCACAGAGAAAAGTAGAAAAATAAAATGCACTGGTCAGAACAATTCGCTCGAGAATGTTCATGAAGTGAGATCCCAGCATCTCCACCATGTCGTCGAGTACCTATATACTGAGAGGTACGACGATTATCTGATCTGATTACTGCGCTGATGCTGTTTACTGGTGTCGACTGATTCTGATATCAGCCCCTGATCACAGGTATTGGGGGCTGTTCCCCCGGTGTGGCCTCCAACCTCCCCTATAGCCACCCCGAGCCTCGCTATACTGGTCTGGTTAGTCTGATCGTCTGGTTACGATCTTCTGGTCTGATATTATCTGGTAACTGTTCGCAAACAGGCCGAACGCATCGGCAAACTAGTCAACATAAAAGGCAATAAGATCTGGTTACTCATGCACAGTTATTATTCAAACTCACTCACCGATGTTTCTCCTGGGTCGTCTCGTGTCTCAATGCCGGGCGGCACGGCGCCGCGCGCGCGCTCCCGCCTACCTCGCCCGAGCGATGTGACGTCACACAGTGCTATAGCTAACCTAGCGTACGACCTACCCTGCCTATACACGAGCCCTGTATATACGAGCACAGTATTATGATTGCTTCGCATTCGCGACAATACGAGTCTTCGGCCGAGATCTATGGTCGTTACTTAGCTAAGCACAGACTGATCACATTAATTTTTACCTTACTTCTTGACAATTGTTTCATTTACTAACGAATACCTAAGTTGATGTTTAACTAAAACAAAAACAATTTAATATCGTTAAGAAGTAATTGATAAAGATAGATATACCTACAGCTGTTTAAAGTCTAAGATTAGTCTAAGTTAAGCTAAGCACGCTCTATAGATACGTAGATATAGATTTTGGCCTTATTTTTCATATATTCACGTTAGATTTCTTTTTGATTAATTATGCAATACACCTATCATCAAAAACGATTACAGCGATAGTAGGGGCTACTATCGCTGTAATCGTTTTTGTGGGGCACATTATTTGTAGTTCAGTGGGCGTGGGAACTGAGGGTTAAGGGTCGGTCTCGAGGGATTTCGCTAACTCGGATCTTATGACAACAAACTGCGGAACCTTTCACATTGTAGATCATCCAATTAACAGGCCCCTAATAGCTTGTTCATTTTACGACCAGTACAAACAATATTTTTGTTGAGTTGGTTTTTCAATCTGTTCTCATTCTTATTGTACCTACACACAGAGTTGTTTTATGTGGGCGTGTTTTTTCAGTGCTTTATCAATTAAAAATGGTGTAAAGGCTGAGCTAGGGTTTTATTAGTGCAGTGTTGGCCCATTAAATTTCGAAGATTTCTGAGATGAAGACCGGTACTCCCTTGATGACAATAGGAAATTACTCACAATCAGTTCGATAGCTTTTTTTGACAAACCATCATGTCTGCTGCTGTGTACATACTGTTTTTCGAGTTTTTGTCCAAGAACTACTTAGTATTCGAAAATTATACTCGTATATTCGATTCAGATTGAAAGAAACATAACAAAACAACGTAACGTGAAGAAACGTAACCTATGACTTACTTTTCTTTGTACTTTGCTTTTGTTACCTACCTCCTTCCTTTTTACTATTATGACATAAAATTCTTCATATTCACTTGGTGTATTCTACGCATACATCCTCAAAGCGAATTTAAGCTCAAGCGAGAATCAATTCATCTTAATTCGTCATAATAAATAAAATTAAGCAACTGAAATGTCCCAGATAAACAAGCAGTGCCATGTCAGTCAGTATGAGTAAGCGTCTCCCCGCCCAGCGTAAGCCCCGCCCTCCTAAAAGCCCAAAGAGCGCCCGCGCATCATCACTGTACACCCGAGTGGTCCTGCATAGAACATGTCTGAAACTAGCGCTTGTTTTCATTCAAATTCAGAAAGTCGTGATAGATAATAGCGATCGTGGATTTAAATAGTGCAGTTTAAAGATACGAAATCTTTTCTCTCAAAGTTCTTCTGCTTGTAAAGATTCTTGTAGCCACAAAGAAAATGACAATAATTTGGTTAATTTTTCAACTGCTATCCATGTTAATCCATGGTTCGTTTTGGCGGAACTAAAATCAGCTTCTATTCAATTCATTAACATACGAATAACAAAAACATGGAATTCTTCAAACAAGATTTCTTCCCAAACGATTCAATCGAAGAACACATTGAGACCTCATACTTCGACGGCATCCCGTACCATGAGGAGATGTCTCACCAGGATATGGTCTACCAAGGTTGCCTGCCCGTGTTCCACGATTACCGACATCAGGAGGAGGCGGGCCAGTGGGCGTGGGCGCAGTGGCACGAGCGGCAGGTGCTGGTCAAGGTGGAGGCGGATTTGGAGAATGGTGGCGCAGCAAGCTCGAGTTTTAGCGAAGAAGGTATTTGTTTTTCAATTATAAAGGTGCGGTCAAAAATAACTTCAGAAATTAGGGGCAAAATTACCTTTTGTCTAAGCTATGTAGACTTTAGATCGTGAACGCTTGACAAATGCTCATCCTCAACCTACCTGGCGCCTGGGTTTAGGTATATTTTGGGCCAGTCTACTTAATCACTTTGACCCTAATGTATGAAGGTATTTAGTATGCAGTGGCAGTAGCATGCGTGGCCCTCTAACCAATACCTAAGTATATCTATCTATTTGGTGCAGTGGTTAGAATCGCAGATGTGGACGTCCGAGTATAGGGTTCAATTCCTGCAGCAGTGCAAATGTCGTGTTTATAGCGTTTAAAGTCTGTTTATGTTTGTATTAAGACTGGGTGTTTGTGAAACGAGTATATTCGTCGTTTTAGGTTTCCATAACGTCATACCTGACTGAGCAAAGTAATGTTATGTACCTGTGTACACATCTTTATGCTTAATAGATGCGTTGTTTATTTTAGCAATTTACAATGGATGTTTTCTATCTTCCGATATACAGGGTGTCCCGTAAATAATGGTTCAACCGTAAATCCTAGGAACCTTCCTAGGATTTACGGTTCAAATGAGTTGTAGGTAATCTAGTGACCTCACTAGATTACCTACAACTCATTTGAAACGTTTTTTTAAATTTCTTAGGATTGCCTAAATAAATAACAGTATGTTTTTTTTATTATTTTCTTTCTCAAATTGTTTTTTTTTTTATGCTATAGATGCAAATATCAGTATTTTTTAAATCTTTGTATGTTAAAATATAGCTAGATAGATGGCACATCAAGTTTTATAGAATTTTTGTAAAATGACATTGCATTTCTTTCATTATATCGATGTAATTTAATATTTTATTGAATTTAAATTTGATGACTCAAATAAAAAAATGTGTCATGTAAAAAAAAAGTATGTCACTAAAGTGTATCAATGTTTTTGAAACACGTGCAGCTAATGAGGTTTCTAAATTGGTATAAAACTTATCGTTAGCCACTAAAGTTGCAAACAAAATGCCTTAAATCTGAAGAAGAGGCGAACATCCCAAAATAATAATTAAGAATAATTATTTTGTCATTGTGGGTTATAATTTCATAAGCCATCGGAGTATTTCCGCTCTCTCTCCCACGCACGGAGAAATACTTATATTACACACAACAACATGGTCTAGGGATTTAAAAAACTTTTTTAAATAACTTAAAAAGTACTAGCCTTACAAAAAAACTATTAATGACAGATTATAAAAACATTATTAAGTTCCTTTTTTAAATTCAAATTTGTATATAAAAGGTTTTGTTTTAAGATGAAATTCGCATTCATTGAATTTCTTCCAAAGAAGTAAATCTTCACGAACTTCTAACTTGATTAAAACTCTATACATTTCTATAATCTTTGTCAAACGCATCTCCAGTGTTCATTTAATAATGCCACGTAGACACTCGACCAGGAACGAAATGTTAAGAGCAGTGGGCATGATTCAAGCTGGTGCTACCCAAATTGCGGTTTCTGAAGCCATGAGGACCAGTCAGAGGGTTATATCCAGACTTTGGTCACGTTATCGCGTCACGGGAGAGGTGTGGAACGGCACCGAGGACCTCAACACATTACAACACATGTACAGGACCGATTCATAGTAAATGCTGCACGAAGTCAACCAAATGTAACGGCGATGCAATTGGTTCAAAGGCTACAGATAGAGTTTGGTTTGCTGGTAAGCGGTCAAACTTTGAGAAGACGACTGCATGAAGTCAACCTACGTGCTCGTAGGCCACTTCGGGTACCAGCGCTAAGGAGAGGCAATCGAGGAAGAAGATTACAATGGGCTATTGCACAAGAAAACTGGAACCATTCTCAATGGTCACTTGTGCTTTTCACTGATGAATCCAGGTTTTGAATTCATCCTGATTCGCAAAGAGTACGCGTTTGGAGAGAACCTGGACGTTGGAATCGACTGCAGCACCCACAGCAAGTTCATGCATATCAAGGTGGCACGATTATGGTTCGGGCAGGAATTCGTCTCGGCGGTAGAACGGACCTCGTTTGGATACATGGCAATATGACTGCTCTAAAATACCGAGATGAGGTGCTAGAGCCTGTAATCTTGCCCCACAGACAGCAAATGGGACAAAATTTCCAGCTAATGCACGACAATGCCCGTCCACATACGGCGGGTATCGTTACAAGTTGGTTACAACAGCATGATATCCAAGCTTTAGACTGGCCTGCACAATCCCCTGACTTAATCCTATTGAGCATGCCTGGGATATGCTTCAGAAGAGAGCTCTTAGGAATTTCCCTGGAGATATTGTGCATGAAAACCAGCTTTTCTTACATCTTAGCAGGTCTTGGGACAGTATTCCACAACAGGATATTAACACCCTTGTTTTGAATATGCAGAACCGCTGCAGATATGTCAGGAGAGTCTTAGGTGGATCCACGGATTATTAATTTTAAGTTTTCAACAATTATTATAAAAAAATAGTTGTTTTGTTTAGGTTTTGATGTTTCAAAAATAAAGTTAAGCTTGAAATTTTGTCTGAGTTTTTCCTCTTCTTCTAAGTGTTTTTTAAATTTAACTTTATCTAAAAGTTTATTTATCAGATTAGATAGGCTATTAAACAAGGTTTATTTTAATGTGTAGGTGTCTTAGCAAAAAGTTATTAGAATTTTAGTTATTTAGGTTTAATTGAAATATCCCTAGACCTTGTTGATGTGTGTACTTAGGTATTTATTAATTTTACACTAAGTTACTACTAAGTAACTCAGATAAGTTTAGCGTATTGATACAGATTATGGTAGTTATAGTTAAAAAACATAAGCTATCCAATTATTCTACCTGAATAATATGCAGTTTCGTTTGCAATGAAATTGCCTACTCGTGTAGCTTCGAGTATTATCTCTATAAACAACATACAGTATACATACATACAGGAACATACGTATAGTATACATACAGGAACGAGTAGGGCTATAAATCCCACCTGTGCGCCAGGAAGGCTCGCAAGTTCGCAACGCCGGCCATAAACTCGCAGAGTAAACATGCACAGGCGCCGGCGCTACATTTGTTATCAATCACTTCTGTATCAGTGATAATAATATAATGTGCTTATAGATAGCATTATAGTTGGAGTTTCGATTTGGATTACGCAGTTCTTAGGTCAGCCGCAGAACACAAGCTAAAAATGTCGAATTATTTCTATTAGGTAGATATTAGTTACAAAACTTCAATCTTCTACAGAAAGTGGAACGTCTAGAGTCTAGACTCTAAAGGTTGAAATTTTGTTAAATGATTTTGGAATAATAACAGGAAATAGCCTATGTGAATCAACTATGATCATCGGTAGTGGTAGTGCAAAGCCGGGGTTGGGCTAAATGTTATTACGAGGGGCATGCCAAAAGAAGTTAGATACTCTTTGCTCATTTGATTGACTCTTGCAAGTTATACACCATCCTAAAGGCTGGTTGTTTATTGATATATTTGAAAATAGAACACACAATTTTTTTAATTCTTAATTGAATGAGCATCATTTTTCCGAGAATCTGGCGGTAATTCGCTTGCAGCAATGGAGCTCACTCGACGTGATTTTCGCGCAATGATTTATTATGACTACAAAAAAGGTTTAAAGACTCAAGAATGTTTTGAACTTTTGGCTACTACTTTTGGTGAGTCTGCTTGTTCACGAGCAACAGTGTTTAACTGGTTTGCTGGATTTAAAAGAGGACGGGGATGTCTCGAAGATGAAGCGAATACAGGTCGGCCACCAACCGTGGTCACACAAGAAAACGTTCGTGCAGTCGAAAAACTTATACGCGAAAACGGACGAATTACGTATGTAGAGCTGGAGAGAGAACTGGGAATTTGATCAGCAGCAATGCAAACCATAATTCACGACCACCTTTCTCTCCGTAAACGTTGTTCGAGATGGGTGCCACACAAACTTACCGATGAGCAGAAAGACCGTCGGGTGGATTGGTGCCTATTCATGATAGATAAACTCTACGGTGGCCAGAAAAAAAACGTGTATGATATAGGTACTGACTGGTGACGAAACATGGCTATATAAATAGTTATAGTCGCTTTGTTTCGGGATCCTATGATCTCGAAACAAAGCGACTGTCGACAGTCGACTGTATATGGTGTTTTGAAGATGAACCAACTTTAACGTAACATAGGCATGTTACTCGCTGATAATGTTGCGTGTGGGTGCGTTTCCACCAGAGATATGCGAGGATGCGTTTGCAAGGAATGTGTTTGTTTGTGGCGAAATCCTCGTTGCAGACCAGTAATACAGGAGCCGGAGCGCCGGGATTCGTCACACAATATTTAGGAGTAGATGTAGTTGTGGAATAGTTAATAAAAGATCTTCCAATCCAGTGACTTGTTTATTAAATAGTGTAAAAGTATAGGTAGGAAAGAAGATCTGTAACAAAATAACAATAAATGAATACAAAGAGTCCTAGGTAATATATTATCTAATAGTAGGTAATAGGTAAGTAAATAGGTATGATATGCTTACCCCGATACACGGGTTCCTGTTACTTTTAACTGTTTACAATAATTTGTTATATAAAGTATTTTAAAAATACACCATCACGTAAGTTAAACTTAAACTGGTAATCTATTATATAAAAATAAGTCGGGTTTTCCTTCCTGACGCTATAACTCCAGAACGCACGAACCGATTTCCACGGTATTGCATTCGTTGGAAAGGTCTCGGGCTCCGTGAGGTTTATAGCAAAGAAAATTCAGGAAAAATTTCAACAGAAAAGCGGGAAAGAAAAATGAAGTTCACGCGGGCGAAGCCGCGGGCGGAAAGCTAGTCTGGTATAAAATACTCGCAAACTGTGTTCAGTACGATGGTTTTGGTAGGACTGACTCAAAATGCTGAACAGCGAACGTGGAACGATAAATTAAATTTTGAAAGGACAGGTACAGAATACTATTGATGGCCAGTAAGTTAAACTATGAAGTTTTCAGCCATCGTGGAGGTTCTAACGTCCACGAGACTGGAACGAAACGGCATCGTTACATGTTAAGAACCAAAAGAATCGCGAAACTAGGTGAATGAAACAATTCTACTGGTTTTTAACACACACATTCCTCGCACATCTCTGGTGGAAATGCACCCTTATATTAGTGAAAGAGTTTTTAAAATCATTCCAGTAGGTTTTGAGTGTATTCGCTACACACTTTAGAAATCTCTCCTTTTTATGGTATAAATAATAATAATTAATTGAAGAACGATTTATCCTCCTGCAAGTGACACAATATCATGTCGACAAGTAAGTTTTCTGTTCTTTCCAATTAATAAGGTATTTCTATCTGTAGAAGTCCGCTCACCCAGCAGCAGCCGTAAGGAGCGCACTGCGTTCACCAAGGCGCAAATACGCAGCCTGGAGGAGGAGTTCACCAGAGCGAACTACCTGACGAGGCTGCGGCGGTACGAAATTGCTGTGGCACTCAACCTCACTGAGAGACAGGTTGGTTTTAGCAATTAGTATTTTGATCAGCTATACTAGCAAATAATACTAAGCAACATTCAAAGGACACCTTCGAAATCGGCTCGACATTGGTGGTGGACGATTTGTCAAAAGTAATGACAAATCCGTTTCAAGTAATACCAACAGATGGAGTTAAACTCCTTAATCGCGCTTTAATTGTCTTTCGTCACGTAACGCATACTTTTTGTTATTTCATTCGTAAATGTATTACTTTTAAAGGTGCCATCTGCTAACACTCTAATAACAAAATTAATATGAGAATTTTTGATTTGAAGTTGTAATAAATGATTGTATTTTATGTTCATTTAATATCTCACATAGAGGTAAGCAATATACGAGTATCTATCAAACATAACAAAAAGTGTACTTCGTTTACGATTAAATATAACCCCTAAAATCTAATAGGTACATTCTGTAGTAGGCCACGGTTCCTAAAGTTGTCAGTGTTTCAGCAAATGCCTGATGAGAATTTGTGTATGATTCCGAACACAACTAGTATTTTCTCATTGCTGTGCGTTCCAGGGCATTCAATGTATGGGGAACGAGCGATGTCCTTTTCCGGGAAAAATGCATAGCTTATTTCGTAGATAATTATGTTAATAAGGAAAAATGGACCCCTGCAAACTGCAATGCTTGAATGCTACACCTACCGTTGGTTTTTGATTAGGGAGACACCAACATCAGCTTAAAAAGACAGAGTTGCTATAGCTAATAAGTAGTAGATACGTCTACCATGAGTTGCCAGTTTACATTTACGTTATCGTTCGCGTAAAATATTTGTTTTGCGATTTTGTACAGTGCCTCTGTTGGATAAAAATGGAACTAAAAAACGGTACCATAACGTAACAGCATCAAGGTTCTGTTAGATAACGTAAATTTAAAGAGGCAGGCAACTCATGTAAACGTACAGAAAAATAAGAGTTGGCACCGTGTCCGCCGTAGATCTCGGCTCATACCGCTATTTAAGCATCTTGGGGTCCAGGGTGTGAGGAAGGTGTCTTTTATTTCTGCTTACTCATAGTTATTTTCTCTATTCTATTGGTCAGGTTAAGGTGTGGTTTCAAAACCGAAGAATGAAATGGAAGCGAACAAAAGGTGCTTCAAAACATTGCAAAAAGAAGGAGTTACTGCCTGCCGAAGGTAGTAGCAAAAAAGGCGCCCTATCGACTGCTGAATAAATCGAGGGTAAAACACACAGAATATTATCCAATCTATTGTTCGTTAAATACCTTCTTCATAACATGATGATACGTGTGTTAATTTCAAACTATAGAACATGAAAAAAACGTTAATTTGGATGTTTGTGAATGAAAATAGAACAACGAAACCAAGAAAACACAAAATTCGGGACATAAGGATATGTTTATTAGACAATTCATACAACGCGTACGGACAGTCGCGCGCCGAAAATAAAACTAAAAAATAATAATATTGTAAACTAACACACTATCTTTGGAAGAAACTAAGCATCCGGGCTATGAGGCGTACAATTTGTTCAAACTGCCAGCAATACACCACCACTGCTGGCCGATCAAAAATGAGGAAACAGTGATGAAACTTCCAAATACTAAAATACTAGCAGTATTATAACATTCATTATCTGATAAGGCGATGCGTCTGACCGCAACATTGCTCTGTGATCACCAAAAAGAGCGTTATTCAGTCGCGTGGGCTCATCGTCTCAGCAAACAAGTCTTCTGTACAACACCTAAGTTAACATTGGACCGTATCTAATAATGGACCAAAATAAAATACTAGTAATTCTCAACAATAGATATATAATATATATGTATTAAACGTACAACTTTCAACCATGAGCTTTAAGAATATAAAATGGGAACTTTACTTGTCTGCCTAGAGTATTTACACGATCTGCCATGTTATGTATGTAACATCATTGCAGAGCACTTATAGGTTTCCCTTTAGGCACGAGTTCTAAATCACTTTCATGTTATTTTGTTGTCTACCGTAATTTGCTTTCGGTAGTGTCAATATCAAGATCATAGATATAAGTAATTATTATTATTCATTTTACGTTACGTGTGTTTATTATAGTATGTATAATATAAGTTACACCTAATTAAGGACCAATGTCATTTTCAATTACTTATCTTTAATAGTTTACAAAACAGTGTAGATTGTGATGAACTTTGTTTTCATTCAAATTACATCTTTTTGTATTAGTTCCAAAAGTTTAATTTGTTTTGTATTTGGTAGTTCAGTTGGCCTATTATATATTATTTGTAAGTTGATTGTATTAAACCTTAAATACAACAATGGAAAAATATGCTCCAGTGATATTCAATGTAATTTTAATGCTATACAAGTCTATACATAATAATTGTCTACCTTCACGCAAATGATACGAGGCCAGATAGAAATCGACGCGAACATTTCCAAAATAACTTATAAATGCATTATAAAACCTGACTAGAGAATTTTGAATGTTTTTTCTCTACTGTATCCGACTAATGTCCCTTATTCATTCTATTAGTTGTTGTTATGACTTGTCAACTGGCAGTATAGTTGTTTTAAAATGTTAATTTGATACTTCTTTGCATTACATAATAGATGTTATCAAAATAAGTAAATATAAACATTTTAGATTAGCTCTTCTGGTACCTTTCACATACCTGAATGTTCAATCACAAAGAAAAATGAGTACAACTAACATTTTTTTAATAATATGCCTATTTAAGTGCAAAAAATATTGTTATTTTTCATTGTGATTGTTATTTATACATAATCTGTCAATATTCAAAAAAATCCAATATAAAAATGAAGTAAAATAAATAAATGAATATTCACTAAACAACCTTCGTATCATTTGCACAAACAAAATAATAAAACCTAATATTTGAGAGTACATAATTGATATATTTAACACAATCCTTGTCACCATATTCACAGCGCATATAAATGTCCGAATCCCTACCCTACTATATACACAGTATATAATTATTAAGGCTCATCCGGTGTTCTCACTTGTCATATTGCATCACTCCATCACTATCACTGACGTCACTTAACTTAGCGATACGAAAATAGGTTTTATCAGTTATCAATAATTTAAAAGGGTTAAATAGTTCAATAATTTAGAGTCTGGGGTCGCGACTACACTTCACTGCGGGGAACGAACACTCACACACTCGTCGAGGCGAAACTAGGTGCCTCCCACCTAAATACTAGACTTTCAAAACGTTATTGGTCAGTGAGAAAAAGTATTAAACTATTTCTGTCGCACTTAAACATATATAAAAAGGTATAATTTCTCATCCAGTAATGTCTTGATTTCAGCCATTTAGTTACAGTTACGTTACGAGATGAAATATATCTCATCGGAACTAATAACTGTCATCAAAATATCATTTCAACGAAACTTCAATCAGACCGTAACCACCTTAGTTGCCTAGCAACCGAGTTACCAGTCATAAGCTTAAGAACCATATTATTTTATTCTCTTTGACAAATAACAGTTTGAGTCACAGTACGTTGGGGGCGAGTTTAGTTAGTGGGCCCCCTGGGCGCGGACGGCCGTGGGGTCGCGGGGGCCCCCGGGGGCCGCGGCTACAGGAGCACAAAGATCAGGCTTCGTTATGGGCGCGGAGGGGGCGGCGCGGGCAGCGCGGCCACCGTCTGGGGAATCACTGTCAAAGACTTCGGAATCTTCGGCATCACCATACTTGAGGTCATTATCGGCAAATTCGGCGTCATCACCGTCTCACTAGTGATCGTAACCGCCGGTCCCAGCTGAGGAATCTTGATAGGAGTAGACGTCACCAACAGTGATGGGGAAGATATGAACGGAGCCGATATCGTTTGCGACGTTATCGTCGCTGTCTTTTGAGGAATCGGCGCTATTGTGATGTTCTTCAAGCCGACGTTTTTGAGGATATTCGCCGCATTCGATGCTATCTGCATCTCTTCATCCCTCTTCTCGATTTTGTCCTCTACAGGCAAGTTTTGGACGAGAGTGCCCCCGTTTCCGAGGTTGGCGGAGGTTTGTATTTGTATTTCTGAGACGTTCTCGTCTGCCGAATTCCGTTTCGCTCTAGTTTCGCCTTCTTGGAGTTGCTGCAGCTTCTCTCTTCTCATGATGCACATTTTGTTGTAGTCCTGGAGCGTGATGTGGAAGCGTTTGCCGGAGGACATCACTTGCACGAGGCTGGGCAGTGTGCGCCCGTCCACTGCCACTTGTGTCGGCTCTCGAGCTATTTTCGCAAGATTTTCCTGTAAAAAGACAAGATAAAGTTTAAAATTGTTTAAATTTTATATCAAGGTAGACCAAGATCAGAATATGAATATGGGAATTCATCCACATATTTAGTTAGAGGCATTTAGAAATGGTAAAACATGTTAGAAGATAGTCCTAGAACACCACTTTTTGTTTCTTCCAAAATTTGATAGAAATAGCCAGAATACAGATTTTAAAAAGGTTCAAAGCTTTTAAGTGATTAATTTCTGCAATTAAATGAACTTACCGCAGTAATGGGCATGAGCGTAGGCCTCCATGGTTTGCTCGTAGTCCTGGTCTTCTTAGGAGTATCCGCTTTCTTTTCTTTCAACGGCGCGACTAAGTCGAATTTGGGGGTCGGTGGGGGTTCATATTTGGGGACAACTGGCACAGACACAGCCACAGGCACAGCCACTGGTAAGGCCACGGCCACAGGCACAGGTAAAGGCGCCGCAGCTACTTCCGTCGGATCTGAAGCGGAAACACCCTTCACTAGCTGCTGAATGTTATGCAGAACATTCTGGATCGCTTTCCGACCTTGCGCGTTTGGTGTATTTATCGCTATTAGTTCCGGAGGAAGCGCTTTAGATTTGGACTTCTCGCTAGATTTCGCTTTAGGCTTCGGCAGCGCCCCTGGAGGCGGCATAAACTTCTTAGGATCTTTCTCGCCTTCGCCGCTATGATTGGACTTCAGAAGACTCTTTCCATTCACTGAAGGCTTCTTTCGGTACTCGATCAGACTCACAGGAGCCTCCGCGCGTTTGGGCGGGCGAGGCTCACTCGGCACGTTATCGTACGCACGAAGCCGACTCTGCACAGATTCACTATAAGTCGCTGCGTGAGGCGACGCGTTGTGGGATAAAACCAAATCACCGCTTCGGAAATATTTCTCCAACAACACCAAATGGCGAAGGAAACTCGACTGGTTCCCGTAAGGCCTTTGCAGCTCATTCCACAGCCTTTTAGTTTCCACATCATATTGAATCATTGTGTTGCATTTCTCCCAGCCTTCAGGAGTGACGCCTTTAACGTTATTAAACTCTATATTGCATTGCAAATTCATCTCTTCCTCTCCTGGGAATAATTCTCTGACAGAAATCGACGGGTTCGTCTCCAACCTCTTTACAGGATTCGAGTACTTCATGTCTGTAACTTTCTTCGTCGGCTCTTTATCTAACTTCTTGGACAGCTCACTCAAGTTTTTCTTTACTTGTGTGAAGCTTTCTGACATCTGCCATTTATTTTTCAGAGTATTGATATCTGCTGGCTTCTTATTAGGTATACTCTCTATCGTACACTCGTCATTGAGTGGTATATTTTTGATAGGTGTTGCTCCATCTTTAGGTTTGTCAGGGTCGAAAATTTCCATTTCTTCCTTCTTACCCTTTTCTTTATGTGCGAATATTTGTCCTAATTTGTGTATTCTCTTAGCGTTTTTCTCGCTTATCCTGTGCTGTTGTCCCGGCTTGTGAATACCAGACACTGACTGTAGTTTCATGATGTTCTTTTGTTTCGTTGTAAGATTTGTCTTCGGCATGAACTGAGCGGGGTTATTTTGTTTCTGAAGTAAGTACTGCAGTTCGGTTTGCTTGTCGAGTGGCAGCAAAGGCATGTCCATATCGAACACTTCTGGTTCTGAGCCATCACTTTGGGCGTTTTGTTCCGAGGGTGGCTTGGCTCCGGGGACCAAGATTTTGTTTGAAGAGATGAGACTTTCAATATCTTCTTCGATAGGTTGACCCACTTTATGGGGTTCATTGTGGTCTTCCATGCTCTTTTCAGGCGAACCTTCCTCGTGAGGAGAGGTTCTCTCTGAAGATTCGCTGTCGCCAGTCTTTTCGGGGTCCGTTGATTTCCTCTGCTTGGACTTAGTGCGTTGTTTCTTTTTCTGCTTGTTGTTTGTGATACTCTCATCCTGCAAAATGGCGTCCATTGGCTCATTTTGGATTTCAGGCGGCACTTCTATGTTGTAGATTTGCAGTAATCTGAGAAGGGAAACACAAATATTAAGAGTCCATATTTTTACAAAACAAATTAAGCTTTTGAATTTTGGAGTCGGAAAATTAAAATGAGCACAAAGATTGGTTTTGGCCAGATTTGAACTCGGGGTCACACGATCCACGAACCGAGTTGGGGTGCTGAAGCTCTAGGCCACGGCGCTTCCGTTCGTGCTGCTGAAACAAGTCTGCATACTCACTTGCGGCGGTACCCGCGGGTCTGGTGGTCGTCGCGCGCGCGCTGCAGCAGCGTGCAGTACACGCGGCACGTCTTGCACAGCAGCGGCCGCTCCAGGAACGTCACGGGGATGCCCAAATCCGCGAACAGCGGGTTCAGCTCCGTGAAGCCCTGGGGAATTGCTGAGTTGAAGGAAGACTCTTATGGACAAATTCAGCAGGTTTAATCTGCTTTTATAGTGTTTTAACCTTATTATTTAATTTTATCATACAAGTTTGAACTGAAACATATTTTAGTAAATGAATTAAATTTATTAGTGAATAGAAAATAAGTAAGTCAATAAGTGCTAATTGCGTAAAAACTAATGAATTAAAATACTTTTTTATATCTGCTAAAGACAAATTAATAGACATAATTGCTCACAAAAATCATTCAGCTTACTAAGATATGCCTAAAGGTATGACGGAATTCTAAAGCTTTCAAGGTGTTGATATATCATGAATTAAAAAAAAATAAATAAAAGGCTTATCTGCTATCCTATTCGTAGTTAAAAGCAATAATTTAAAGATCTATCCTTGTTTTAAACCTAATAACAAGATCGAACTTAAATAGAACTAAAGAGCGAGCTTTTAAGGTAGGGTGGGTACTGACCAACGTTACGCGGCGTAATGTAACATGTTACACAGCGCACATTCGTAAAGTCAGTATGGGGAAACAAGCGAATAACCCGTACTGACTTGATGAGTGCTCGCTGTGTAACTGCGTAACGTTAGTCAGTACCCAGCTTTACATGACGCTGACGACATCACAGTACTGCACACATCATAGCTAACTTTAAAAAGGTGTAAATACAATAGTGGCCAGCAGTCATCAGCTGCATTAGCTGGCCATACTCACGTGATGTATGAAGTGCACGTTGTGGTGCTTGGTGATGCGGCGGCGGCACAGCGCGCACGCCATCAGCGGCGCCAGCAGCCGGTAGTGCTCCGCGCACAGCGGCAGCGTGTGCAGCCCCGGGTAGTCGCATTCCAGCTTCAGCTGCCATACCAGGGACAGTGTTAGGAGTCGTGGAAGAGAGAACGGGCTGTCTACCCATGCAACATTTACGGAGTTATGTATAAAATTGATCATTGCACATGATCTAACATGCACTGCCCCGTTGGCTTTCAACCCTTAAGAGCGTTTGCTGGGGAAGGATTAAAAAAGTTACATTTTTGTAAGATTTTTGTGTTTTTTTTGAATTGAAGTAAAACTTTAGTTTATATCTCTATTATAGAGAGATCAGCATAATACTATTTAAAAACACATGAAATCGGCCAAAATTAAACTTTATTATTTATAACATTAGAAATAAGCAGCAGGGGTGCTAAAATGAATGACAATTTGCATTTGACGTTGCCATGACGATGATATACCTGAGAGATAACCCCTTTCGCCATAACGTATGAAGGGATTATGTAAAATTTGACCGTAAAAATGTGTTCGGATGAAAACCCCTGCTTCTTTTAGGTTTTTACATCGACAATATAGTTTTATGCAAGACAAAATATTTTTTTTAAGCAAATGCCTCATAAATTCTGAAGTTACTTTAAATGAGAACAATCAAGTGTGACAGGTTATATGAGTGGGTTTTAATAAATTCGGCATAAATCTTAAAAGTAATGTTTATTGTAGGTACTTTTACAACAAAGTGTACCCTAAAAATAACTATTTTTACTTCTGTCTAATGCTATAATGAATGGATAGGACACCAAATAATTGTTAAATTAAATAAAAAACCGTTTTTTTTAATAATTGTTAAGAAACGTAAAAATTCACTGTAGAAAGTTAAAGTTATAATTATAAAATTAAAAGGTGCAAACGATGAAAGACAGATAAACTTTACTTAAATTGAATTCAGCTATATAATCACGAAAATCTTCAAAAAATGCGACGTTTACAATCTACCCCCAGCAAACGGGGCAGTGCATGTTAGGACCTTAAGTTAAGTACACAAAACTTAAATTATTATGGTGTCTAACATATGGACAAAGACCTATAAAGGAACTAATAAAAACGAGTTTGATATGAACAGGTTTAATTAATTTTGTATATTCAAATAATGACCAAAAATCAAGGCTATGAACTGGTTTTTTTTTTCTGGGATATGCTATTTTGTAGCGATTTTTCAGCCACAAGTAAACTTACAGAATAAAGAAAACTCTTTCACTTTACTATATTAGCCAATTCAACTTTTGAAATAAATTTTTAAAAAACTAACACTTTTCAGAACACTTCGCAATTTTCCCTCAAGCAAGATCACTTACCACTTTATTAACGCTGGTGCGCATCTTAATGAGCCACTTCCGGCGGATGGAGTGGTCGGCGCCGGCGGCGCAGCCCGCGGCGTGGCAGGCGGCGCGCCGGCCCGGCGCCGGCTCCTCCTCGCTGTCCTCCTCGCCGGGCGGGCTGGACGGCTTGTCCATTTGATTGCTACAACAACACATTCCAAAATAATACCTGTTTGATACATATAGCTTGTCTTATCTCAGACGCACTCCTCCACCGCATTCACGCACACATAGAGTAAAGTAATTAGCCTATATACTGTCCCACTGCTGGGCAAAGGCCTCGATAATTGAAATCAAGTCATTGCTGCAATGGATGGGGGGGTATGGGTACGCAATAAAAAAGTACTGAGATGCGTCATTTCTGTACGTTTACGAGTTGCCAATTTAAATTTACATTATCGTTCGCGTAAAAAAAATGTATTGGGATGACACATGACATGACATGACAATGTCAAATCCCAATACATGTTTTTACGCGAACGATAATGTAAATTTAAAGTGGCAACTCGTGGTAGACGTACTGGTTAGTCAAGCTCTACCATCAAGTATGTTTCCTTAGGTAGTAGACAGAGAGCACATTCCACTTTCTACCATCACACACACATTTAAATTTAAAACATTTTCTGGAAGAGATTTGGTTAAGGTCTACTTTTTATTCAGACGTTTCCTGGGAACTGATTGCAATTGTCCATGATACGTTCGTCAAGTCCTTCTAATTTTTCCGTTCACCCTCGCCTCGCAAACATTATTTCTTTATGCATGTAATTATTACTACTTAGCTAGCATCTAAAATATTCATTGGCAACACCAATTACAGTTTCAGATTTTAAACTTTCGCCTTACATTGCAATAAGTATTAGCACAGACGATGCTTCGATCCACCAGTTGGCTCGTGACGAAACGTCGAGCAGTGAGTGATAAATAGTACTCTTAAGCTTAATTCGCGTTTAGACCAGTCATTTCTAAGACTTATACCTATTACAGTTATTTAATAAACTGTATGAAGATGGAATACTAGAAAAAATCTGAATTCGGACCTTGAAGAAATCGAGCGGGATAATCGGGGGGAAATTCTATGAATCGTTCCCTGTGGCCGTAGGGTAATAAGAAGAACAAAGTCACACAACACTTACATTCCGTAAACAGAGAAAATAGACAAGGAATGGACACTTACACGTTTAGAGGTGGCGAAGACATCATAGGCGTGTTGAGCATGTCCGTGGGCTTCACCAGCGGCCGCTTCCGGTAGGAGGGGCAGTTGGCGCGCCGGTCCACGTGCCGGAAGCACGCGTCGCACAGGCAGCTGTCACTGGTCAGCTTCTCTTCATCTGTGCACAAAAGTACCGGCTGAGACACCACACAAGAACTTGTTCTAGTGGATGTGCAGAGGTAATCACGTCCCAGACAAGTCGCCAGGAATGAACAAACTAGCACCAAGGAGAAAAAATATTTCGAAAATGGGTTTATGTACGATTACTTTAACTGGATTTTATTCGAATGATTTTTTTACATGATATAATACAATAACAGTGACATAAGAATACTCGTATCTTTTGTACATATTAAAAACATAGTATTAGTAGTAATGACCCTCAGAAAACCCTCTTTAATTCCCGTCAAAAAAGACGTTGCAAGACAACTAAAAAGTGTGTTAGATGTTTTCTAGGGGGATGGTTCACCATGTCCTCAGCAAAAAATGAAGGGATCTATGAACTAGGATTAGGGAAGGAACCGGATCACAAGACCACAAATTTTGTGAACCACGTAAGCTAGATCAGGGTAAATTAGGCGGAGGCAATTCTGCAAGAGAAATGGTGTTTTTTGTAGTAAATTTACTTACTGTCTAACACCTTCTTCTGTCGTTCGGCGCTCTTCATCTGCGCGATGTGGCACGGCGTGTCGAACAGGCCGAACTTGCCGCCGCAGTAGAAGCACTGGTCCTGGCAAAGCCGCCCCGGGTGGATGCTGAACGAGGACGCCTTCTCCGGGATAACCAGGTTCAGGGTCTCCTTGGGTTCTACCGGCTCCGGAACTGCTTCCGTGTCTGGCGTGCAAGTCATTTGTTATTGGCTGTGGTTAGTCTCACTGAAGTGCAGGTGTAGGCTGTGTATTTTTCTTAGTGGACATGATCTAGTGGGTTCAACGGATTAATAAACAGTCGTAGTGAATTTAAAATCAAAATTGGCTAATAGCGAAATTATACCTCCAAACTTGCTGCCTAAATTGTGCATTGTTTCAAATGTAATACTTAGTTTTAAGTTTATTTGTTTTTGTACAATAAAGAATATCTATTTATCTCAGATGGTCAGCTGTGTTGCGAGTGTTTTTGTTGAACTTGGTGCAATGCAATTTTTCACATGATGAATTTTGTTTTTGGGCAGTTCTGTCGAGTAGGTATAACCTACTTACTTCATTTTCAAAATTCAGAGTGAATATAGTAGTAACGGTAACGCGAGCGGTCCTTGTGTAAACTCTTTATTTTGTGTCTAGATGATAAAGAATCGCTGTAAAACCAACATACCCTGATAGACCATATAACCTGTTACTTTTGATCAGTCTTGACCCTTTCAGTAAAATTAGTTGTGTTCGTGTATTTAATGTTTTAGTGGGGATTATTTCGGAAATCACTTTGCATTGCAGGACAACGTATAAAAAACAATAAATAACAAAATAATTCATGCAATATTAAAAACAAAACAATTTCATGCAGTAAAATAGATCATAGGAACAGTTGGTTTAGTCAAGTGCCAAATTGTGCTGTGTCTTAAGACCATGTTCATGTCCCATATGCATATCCTTTTATGGGCATGACTGGACACAAAATAAACTTAAAGGCCTACTCAATACGGTACGTAAGTACGCTTTTAACCATTTCTATGATCTAAATTCTAACCTTCTACCACAAAAATCGACCTAATAATCAAGTTTCAATTATTTTTGTTTTTAATCATTGTGAGTATGATGCGTTTATGGTATAATAAGCTTTTCTTATGATACTAGAGTTCAGTTATTTAAAATGAAGTATTAAGATATTTTACATTAGATTTTTCTAGAATATGCTTGCTCTCTGAGAACAGTGTGAATAGCTATACGAAAGGTTACATTATAATGAAGACCCGGAACTCTAGCACACAAGGAGTAACTGAATACAAACATGACTAAGTAAGAACATTGATTTCTAGAGTTTAGTACAATCTAATTAGACCAAACGCGGCACGTGATTTCTACAAATGTGGACTTTGTGAGAAAAAACTTTTTGCCAATTTATAGGACCAGTTTATGTTGTCTGTTGTGATTTTTCGACAAATTAATGGTCAAGAAAGCGACAAAATTAAGCCATAAGGACGTTAATCGTGGTTTATTTTAGTCATGTTTGTTCGTTACAGAGTTACGTGTGAGTGCGAATATCCACACACCATGATTGTTAAGCCGATTACTGTAATGTGACTTTCTGTGCCCACCATCGGTCGTAGCGCCTGCTCCGCCCTGTGGAATAAATTTATATCTATTTACTGAGGGATCACAAACAACCTAGGGTTCAAATTCTTGAAGCAATTATATTCATTTAAGTTTGATACACCTGTCCTCAGTAAAATTAATGCACAGTTGAACCAAAATTGCCTTCGGAGCAGACAGTTTTGAATAATTTCAGTATGTATAGTGCTCAGTTATGTGTAAATTATTGTCCCTGATATTTATTATTATTTTCAGGAATATCCTTCATAATATAAATGTTGCATGATAATTATGGGGCTATGTTGTGTGGAAATGGGACTGTGGAGATTTAGTATTTTATTCCCACCCAAGACAAACGGTCTTATAGAAACCTGTTGGAATACAATAATTTAGCAACAAATCACCTAGGGGGTAGAGCTTGTCTAACCACAAATGACGCGCCCCACTTTTTTATTGTGTCTAAATTAAAACAATATATGTGTGCCAATAGCCAATACCATCCATTGTTGCGATGACTGGATTTGATTTCAATGAAGACAGTATATATGCTAATTACAATACTCTCTCTTTACTTCATGTACTCTCTTCTCTTTACTTTATGTGTGCGTGAATGCTTTGGTGGGGCGCGTCAATTCAGATTAGACAAGCTCTAGCTGCCTAGGAGAGCCATTCTAATTCATGGGGCATCCATGGATTAGAATGGCATTGTGCAAAGATGTCCTTTGGCTAACTAAGGCATCAACACTTCAAGCTCCCAACTAACTCCAGACTTTCGATCAGAAATTAAAAAAAAGAAGTTTTAGATTTCTCTGGAAAAAAGACCAGTTTTTTAGATAAAATTTTACAGTAACATAATCAGCAATTAATACGCCGGCAATAAAAGCTCTAACAGCATTTCAAATACTTATTTTTAAATTATTTTAATTTTAAATGCTTTGAATCTGGTATCATATCTAACAATTGAATTAGTGATGTATATGTGTTTTAATAGTATGATATTATTATAAACCAATACAATAATTACGGTTTATTAATATTTAGAAAAAGTTGAAGACTGAAAGCTTTCCGCAGTAAGGTGACTATCTTTATTGGAACAAAGGAGCAACATTTATTTTCATTGCTAAAGAAAAACTGTCAGAATTTATTAAAATAACATCTCAATTTTGTGAAACCATAATTCCAGCTTCAAACTGATAAACTTGACTGATAATCACTAAGAATCTTGAAAAGATGCCATAAAATTAAGTTCCAACAGTAAAAAAAAATATTATATGAAAATAAATATTCACAGTGATCTACTACTACTACTAGACAAAAGGAACATGATTATAGGATGTGTAAGTATAGCCTGGCTGCCAGAGTTGTCATTTGGCAATTTTTCATTGCGGCGCAGGCGCAACTCTGCTTCTTTTGATTTATAAATTTACTAGAGAAAAGACAGTATCAATTATCATACGCGTTTGGAAACTCACCTCACGTCTCTCGATCGTGTAGTACGCGGCGTCTTCATCGACAGTCTCCCCGCCCTCGGGAGCGGGCTTCCCAGACCGGTTCTTGCTCTTCTGGAACGTCATCTTCAGGGAACTCCTATATTTCTTCTTATCGCCAGCATTCCTGTTCAACTTTATCACAGCCTTCAAAGTGCCAGTGTGCACCACACTCGCCCCAGAACCCTTCGCAGCCTTACTTTTGTAAATGCGCTCTTTTTCTTTCAGTTTCTCTATCTTAGCCTCTTTGGCTGCTTTATGAGTCAGTAGACCGAGAGTCCTCAAGACATTTTCTTTACGTTTCTGACTCTCAGGCGTTTCTTGCAAAACGTTGCTAGGGCCAGCTTGGCATTCAGTAGAAGTCCGAGATTTATTACTGTTTCGACTTAAACTTCTCACCGGCTTAGCGACTTCTACAGACCCAACAGATTTTTCTACTGTCTTCTTTGTTTCTTCAACGGGAACATCCTTCGACTCTATAGGGGCTTTCGTTTTTTTCGCTGCTTCAATTGAAGTGACGAGTTTCTTGTCGATATCCATTTTTTCTTCAACGGTTTTTTCATCTACAGTTATTTTTTCAGCTGTAGTATCTTCCTTAGTTTGGTTTTCAGAAGAATTCACGCTCTCTGGCGCTAGTATTTTAACTTTTTCGTCTACTATTGTTGTAGGATCGACGAGATTCGTTTTTACACCTGTTTCAATCTTTTCAACCACATCAACAACTTGTGTGCCTTCAATTTGTGTGCTCTCAACATTTGAGATATCAGTTGCCAAGGATGTATCTTCTGGTATGGCTTTGATTTTTTCTACTGGCGGTGGAAGCGCCTCAGTCTCGATCGCTTGCGAGGTCTCCGACTTCACCGCAACTGCCGAAGGCGGAACAGATACCGCAGAAGATTTCATTTGATGAACTGGTGACTTTATCTTCTCAATAGTTGCCAGTTTCTCTTCAGACTCGTTTGCAGACTCTGAAGATTTCCGTGACGTTAAAGACTCTCGCGATTTGCGTTTGGTTATTTTTTGAACATCATTGCTAGGGGGTTTGGGCTCATTTACGATGCGAGGCGTTAGGGAGACTTGATTTGAGTCAAAAACAACACCCCCTGCTTTACTCTGACTTGAGGTATTGGGATGCAGCGTTGCAAACTGATGTAAATCGATTTGAGCGGCCGTGGCAGACTTGTCTACCGATTTTCTAATTTCAGTTAATGTTACATCTTTGCCAAAGGACTTCTCAAAAAGGCTGATTGCATCCGACTCTTTTGAATGGTTGGAATTAGTAGATTCCTTTCTTGCACTAATGCTATTCCTTTTGATAAGAGTGACAGAGTTAGGTAAGTCAATGTCTAAAGACTTTCTAACAACTTCCCTTTTTACTATTGATATTGCAGAATTATTTTCAAAACAACTCAGTACATTTTCTTTCTCCATAGGCTTTTCTGGTGACCTTACGCATTGAATATCCTTTAAGGGTTTTATATCTGTACCAGATTTTTGAATTAAAACAACATCATTACTGACCATTACAGACTTTGAATCATTTGATTTAGATTCAGATTCTTGTCTCTGTCTTCTCTTATCAAATTCTTCAAACTCTTTCAGTCTATCCATCAATTTGTCTATACTAGCTACAGGATTAACTTTATAAGTTATTTCACCATGTTTTGAGGTTTCTGTTGATTTTTCTATCGAATCTTCATCATAATGTAGTCTAATATTCTCACTATCATCATTCTTTGATGGTGTGTTCTCATTAGTTATGGAAGATATTGAATCTTTGTCTTTTACTGGAGTCTCAGGACCTATAATGCTATTGTTATCACAAAGGGGCTTAGAAATTCCATAGAATTTTGAGACTGCTTTAGTCTGTGTTTCATCTGAGTTATTTTCAACTGAGTTAGTGGCCATTTCATGGTCACGGTCTATATTTTGGTCCAGATTGTTAATTAAGTCATCAATTTCTTTTGATAAAGTTTCAAGAGTCTCTTGTTTGTCTTCTACTGCATCAGAAATGGTGGTAGCGGCGATTGCATTCTTAACTACTAAGTTAGGATTGGGCCGCGACGCAGCCGCTACTTTTCGTCCCCTTCTAGCTCTCCTAATATTTTTAGACATTTCCTTTGAATTAAAACTCTTGGACATACTAGTCAGTATACTACTACGGGCTTCAAAAAGCGTATCATTTTCAGTCTTCATCAATGTTTTCTCTTCTATGTCTGATGAATTTAAATTGTCTAATTTTAGCCTATTACTATTATTGTTGTCTGAGTCTAATGAAGTACTTCTGGTTAAGCTCAATTTTGTTTCAATAATTGTATTTGCAATGCAGTCAGCAATCGGTTCTGCATCAGTTTTGGTTTCAGCTATATTGGAGTCAACAGTAAGAGAAGGCACTTTTTCAGTAGTTGAGATCTGTACAATATTTTCAATATCTATATCTAGGTCAGTCTTAGATTTATCTAATTTTTTGTTGAGCTCCTTGCTGTCTGTGTCATTGAGTGGCTCACTCAGACTCAGGTCAGATTCAGTGATATCTGAACATTTTGAGATCTCACTGCTGTCACGGGAACAGGAACGTCCTCTTTTCAACTTTTTGCAGTCTTCGCTAGCATCTGAAGCATCTGCTGGCTTCGATTCAGAGAGCAATCTGCGTCTTTTTTTCTGCTCTTTCATAACAACTTCATTTAACAAGTTGCTTTTAACTTTCCTTGGTTTTCCACTACGTAGGTTTTTACCATCAGAAAGTAATGGACTGTTACTCCGTTCAGATCGCATTGAGTATGGGCTAGTCCTTGGTCCCAGCACTAGGGTTGGAGAGTCTCCGAGAACAGACTTCATCATTAGCATGTCAGATGTTTGCCGCTGTCTTCTGCCAGCTGTTTTGGGGCTAGAAGATCTAGAGTTAGGTGTGTCGTCTAGAGGCTCCTTTTTTATTTCAGAGGCAGGTATAAGCGGGACGGTTTCTTTTTCTTGAGAATTTCCAGGTTCAGTCCTAACAGCAGCCTTCCTTCCCCGAGTTACAGTCTGTCGGATGGCAGCTTTGATTTTGTCTTTTGAAACTGCAGCTTTTTTGCTTCTCAATGTCTTCCTTATGCCTAGAGGCCTTTTTTTAACTATTGCTTTAGGTTTTGTTACAGTTTTTCTTGGTTCTTTTGATGTCTTCGGCTCATCTTGGCTAGCTTTGTTTTTCTCCTCTTCACTTATGTCAGAAGCTTTCTTCCTTGCACGAGTCTTCGGTTCTACAACAATGTCCTCATCTATAGTCTTGTCTGACTCTTCCTTTGCCTGCTTAGTTTTCATGTTGGAATGTGTGGTGGGAGATGATCCCGTTCTTCCGACATTAGGTACAGGCTGAAGTGCAGTCCTACTTCTGCCAGATGATCTATGAGTAGGTAATCGAGGAGTTCGCTCGAAGTTTGAATGGTTTATTACAATTTTCTAAGTGTGAAGTCAGGTTCTCTGCTCACTTCTAGAGGGTTGATGTCTGTCAGGCACGAATCTGGTATGGTTTCACAGCTACTTTTATTTAGTGACTTCTCAACTATAGAGTTAGATCAACATGGAGCCATCTATACCACCATAACATGCCATCTGGACCTGAAATAGGATATAGTAATAACAATAAGTGGTTAGAACTACAATTAGTGACCCCTAATACACGGTAATTATCAACGTGGTATTTTAAAAATGTTCAACAAGTAGTGTTGAACAACACTCAAACTGAATAACAAATTATATTCACAAGATTCGTGTATTTAACATATTTCATTGATTAAAAGTATAAAGCAACCTTTTATACGGCCAACTATCACACATTTTGACCCAATTCTCATATAAATTCAATCCAAAATTCGTGGTAAACAAAAGCCAGTGCGCGCGGCATATCCACAACTTCGCGCACAATTCTGACATTAAATCAACAATAAATCACCTATTTTACGACATATTTGACATCATAAAGTCATAGCACGTATAAATAATTATCAAAATACTTGTTTACATTTGTCATTGCCTAGAAAACCACACCGGAAAACTCATGAAAAACTTGATGTTTTGGTGGTCTCGCCTCGCGAATGACACCTAACGCCACCTACCAGCTGAGCGAATGCGTGTGCGTCGAACGAAAGCACCAAATCATTTCCCTACCCGTGGCGCACCTCTGCAATGTCCTCACAAAATACTCACAATTTATCCAATGAAACCTCCAAAAACCACTAGAAACAGTTAATTGGACACACAATGCACCATAATATGCGAAAAAGTTCAATATAAACACGCGATTAAACTTAGAAAACGATTTTTGAAAAGCGCAAATGTCCGCAGGCGTCCGCCATAATGTTTCCTTCGAAACGAATAATATAGTTCTTATTGCTCTTGTAGCAATTCGCTCTATTCGCTATTCAAAATGGCGACGGTGTTGCGTTCACGGTGCGCGTTTGCGCGAGTTTTAGCTGGAAAAACTGGACAAATCTTGAACAACTCGATTGATTTGGGTACAAAACTCATCACGAAACCACAATCGGTAATTATTTTATTGAATTTCTTCTTGCTTTTAGTGGTAATGCTGCTAAGACTGCGACATGTGACAGAACTATGGGTGTACACCCGGCGGCGAAAGTTCGTCTTGTAATTTTGATCAACAATTTATTTTCAGTGTGATTTGATTACATGTAATGTAATCAATTTTTATTGCATATTTGTGACTAGTCATTGGTAAATCTTAAAACACACTCAATTTAAGAAAAGTTTTATGATGTAATCAAACTGATTACACATATTTATAAACTAGATTATCCATTTAATATGTCCTGCATTCATTTTGGTAGGTTACGTTAGAGAGTTCAATATTGTTTTTGATTTTATTAATTGAACTGCTTTCATTGTTTCAGGTGATAGTTGCCTCCAGTAAATACTCCAGCTATGCTAAATCTCCGTTTGTAGATAAAATACCTGAAAAGTATAATTATGACATAGTGAAGAATCCGCCAGAATGGACTTACGTTGAAAGACTGTTACCTTTTGAGACGATTCCACAAGTCCAAGCCAAAGAATCTTATCCATCAGGATGGATACCACCAAAAGAAGAAGCAATTAATCATCAATTTTACCTGCAAAGAACAAAACATCATGAAGTTCCGATTTATTTAAATATATCTGAAAGGGGAATGCGAAAAATAACCAAGATTAAGAAAATAGAGGGTGACATTTGGATGCTAAATGAAGTTATTAAAGGCTATTTGAAAGACAAAAATAAAAGATATGTTGAAACTAGAGTCCATGAATTAGGAAAATTCATCGAAGTAAAAGGTGATTACGTCAATGATTTACGGGAGTGGGCTTTCTCGAAAGGGTTTTAATTTTAAACGGTGATTTATATAATAAAATGGTCAGAATAAAATGAAATGGTGTTTTACTTATACCTATATAATATTAGTCTACTACTCATCATAACTTTGACTGCTACTGATCATAACCTCTTTGTTTTTACACATTTGTGCAGTATTATGAAACACATGCTGTCCTTACCTTTACTATTGGGCTTGACAAACCATAATTTCAAAGGTACAATTTAGAATAACTAATACACTTAAGTGAGACTTGCCACCACTCATTATCATTAACAAGGACGAACACAAAGTGAATCGAGAGCCTAGTATTGATCAAATCAAAAAGCCGTGACAAATTAATTCATTACAAAATGTCAATTGATTCACATGAAATATCCGATTGATATGAAAGCAAGAAATTATTGTTTACATAAACCGAGTCTATAATGCTAAGAACTTATAAACTTTTGTGAGTTTGGTCTTTCGAGGTACAATTTAAAATTTCAAAGTTGACGACACGGTTGGCGTAGTGCGATGTAGCACGGTTTCTCGCCTCGATTTCCGTAGTGTCCCGGGTTCGATTCCCGGTTGGGTCAATTTAGGAAACGATCTTTTCTAAATTGACTCGGGTCTGGGTGTGCTGGGAGATGCCCCTAGCTTAGTTCCTTCGTAACACAGGGATATTAATCCCTACTTCGAGACAAGTAGGGATTAATATCCCGTTTTTTAATTAACTTCCCTACTTCCCTACAAGAGATGTGTTGTCTGGCGCATATTTATATTTATATTTATTTATATTTAAAGTAATTACATATTTTCAATGCGACTTAAATTACACTAAAGCGTTTCAGCAACTGACAAGAATAATGAAACTTTTGAAATAATACAAACAAAACAAAATTTTATCGAAAAAACTGATTACATTATTAACAAAACAAAATAATCTTAGTGGTAGTCGTCGGTGAAAGCTCTTTGGAGAGGTGTACGCAGCATGAAGTTCGGTTTTGTTCAGACGCCACTAGGGGCGCTGGCGACGGCGGAAGGTTTTATCTACGTAGCTATATAACATCCGCTCAGAGTATGTTGGGCCTCTTGCGATATATTATTTTCGACTCGAATCCACTTCTTTGTTCAAAACAACTTTTCTGTATCTTATGCGCGATTTAATAAACGCTTTGGCACGCTTTTCAGACAGCAATGGACGGGCATAGCGTTCTAACTTTGTAGGTTACTTTTATTGTTGCGAAATGTACGTAATTGTAGTTGTTAAATGTTTTTTTGAGTGTTTCAAACTTGTTTTAATGGTATTAATTCTCGTATGCGTTAATCAGAATTCGATGTTTGAACGTATGCGGCCGTGTTACGTAAGATGATACAGGCATAAAGTACGGACTACATAGTTGTTAGGTAGGTATAATGAGTTTCAAGGCTAAGTGCTTTCAGTTGTGCACGTGTAATCCTACCTACGTTGTAGGTATTTTAATAAAACGTAAAATTAATAAAAGGACGCGGGGGTTGATTCTTTATCGGTATTTGGTGCCGTTCGCTTTCTGCGTATAATGATGACGTAGTTGAATTCAAAGATAGTACAGGTCTTTTAATTAGACGAATTCCTTTCGTGTCGATTACGTAGCCTAACTAAAAATTAAGTTTACATCCGTCTTTTCATATTTAGTCATAGTACCTACCTAAATAAGCCGTTAGAGTTAAGAGTTAAGAGCTACCGAGGTTTTACTATCGAAAATATGCAGGTAAAATACGAATAGGCCTTCCTTTGTTCTGACATAAGCTTCCTTTGTGGATGCTTAGCTCCCTCCATCCATGCGCAATAGATTTAAAAAGTTCTGTACGTTTACTACGAGTGGCCACTTTCCCAATACAATCTTTCAATTTTTTTTATGCGAACGATAACGTAAATTTAAAGTGATAACTCGTGGTAAACGTACTGGACAGTAAGTAAATCCTTAACGAGATACAACCTTATTAAAAATAAATTAGGCTATTTTTATAAAAAAAAACAGTAGTGAATAAGTACCTACTTCATATGATTGTCTAAAAATCTGAGAAAAATTAGTAAATTTGAGAAGAAATTTAATTCAGGAAAGCCTGTAGATAACGCAAAACAATAATTCAAGAAGTCGACGTGAAGAATTAGATCTCTTTTAGAATTCGACCTACTTCCCTATACCTAGTATATAAGTCGGTACAGTACACAAGTGATAAGTGCTAAAGTAAACTCACGTTACGTATAGAAAGCTATAGATAAGTGTACAGGTACTGTTATGTAAGCGCATAGTTAAGTAACTAATTACCCAGAATGTTTAATTAGATGGTTGAGTCAAACTTACTTGGATAAGTACCTAGGTAATTTATATAATTGCTAATAACTGTTCGCTAGTTTGGTATATCGAGGAGTGATGAGTGATCTATATATATATTTAATATATATCCTCCACACCGATTTCTGTTACGGCGACCGCTTCGACCCCCTACTGACGTCTATCATGAACTCTAGTGGCTTAAGTAGCCAATCTTGTTTGCAAATGACCGCGTACACTGCGGACGCGTTAGAGCAACATTGACATAATTGAACCTGATTGCCGCTGGTGGTCGGGCTTTCAGCTCATCGCGTCTGGCGTCCAACTCGGAACGCCGACGTGCTTCAAAGTTCCAGACTTTGTTTCTTATCGAAGTCGGCCACTCTCCGCGACTCGACGCCAACTCCTCCCACTGAGAAGGATCTATGTCACATCTCCTCATACGATGATGATGAGTGATCATCATTAATGCGAAAGTATCTCTGTCGGCTTGATACGTTTTCACACCTAACCGCTGAACTAATGTTAGTGAATCTTGGAAAAGTGAAAAACAAGCTAGTTTACTTTACTAAACCTTGAGAAAAGACATGGTCACAAGGTATCTTTCTTAAGCTCCATGGTGTGTAAAAAACAGGTCGAAAACAGGTAAAAAACACGTGTGGGCGAAGTCTCAGGTAAAAGCTAGTATATTTTACACTAGCTGTCTGTCAGCGGCTTCGCCTGCGTAGTCTATTCCTTCCGTTGAAATATAGCGCTGATAATGTACCTTAATAATGGCGAAAGAATTTTAAAATCGGTCCTCTAGTTGTGGAGCCTATTCGATACAAACAAACAATCAATTCTTTCCTCTTTATAATATTACTAAAGAAATAGATTATTACCTAATTGTGGCGCCTCATCTCATCATAATTTGAGGGCTCAGGGAACTGGACCCGCTGCGCTCTGCGGGGCCAGTTAACCAATGCCATTTTATACCATTTTTGAATTGGTCAACTGGCCCCACAGCTGAAATTTGTAGTCACCAGAAAAATTGAACAGATCACCGTTCTACCCCATTAACTGATGGCAAGTAATTTATCGCTTAAGTATTTATGCGATAAAATATTTTTATTAGTGAATTTCAAGCAAGTTCAAGCAGCTGCAATTTCATAAAATGCACTAGAGGTGGGCACTGGGGTCTGACGACGTTAGGCATTTTGTAATTAGAATAGTTTTTTTTTATTAACCTGATCTGATCTTAAAACTTTTTTTTAGGTACTTATGACTTGTTTGTCTATTTTAGCGAACCTGCGTACGATACGATATCTTTATTTTACAGTTTACTAAACAACGTAGCCAAGGAACTTTTCTATGTACTTATATATGTACCTATGTAGGATACAAAAATAAGAAAACACGTCGACCCTACCGAAATACTGTAAAAACACTATCTGCGTATTGAATTTAAACCCCTTCTTACCGGGGTGTATCATTCAATTCAAAAATCAGCTGAAAACTAATTTTATTTTAGTAAACTTACCTACTAATTATCTTACCACCTGAGCAGAAGTTAGTTTAAAAGAAAACTAATTCTGAACAGTTTACATCTGTTCCGTGAAAAACAAGACTCCGGAGGTGAACTCGTGTTGCAACATTTACAAAGTTCGTAAAACTAGACTAGAGTGAGAGGTATTTTATTAAACATGAAATATGGTAATTTGTGAACAGTATTGTGGTTTTAAGGATCAACAGTACTTCGTGTTGTGATGAACAAGAGTAGGCCTCTAAGGCTTGAAAAGCCCACCCATCCATGAGGCAGGACTAGACATCGAATTCAGTATTCTTAGGGAAGGCTTGCCAAATGCCACCGTGAATTAACAAACATTTCATTTGAAAAAACCGCTATTATCGACTTATTCTTATTATTTTCATTGTACCCATAGCACTGTAGAATAACTAGGTACTTATTGATTATGGTGAGCAAATAAGCGATTACGAATTTCAAAAGAACAGCAGAGTTAAAAAAAATTTAGAGTCCTACTTATTATTTCGTAGCTGCATCATATTTGGTTTTAAATATAATACCACAAACTTGTGCATGAAATATGAATTAGTCTTTCAGAAAACTATTTAAATATAAGATAAACACTATGTTGTGATGAGTGATGTGATGACACAATGATCTGTTCTACCGCACACTGTTATTCAAGAAGGAAAACCCCTGATATACGGTATCTTATATGATACTCGTACCATGAGAACCTGTATAGTGTTATAAACATTACCTATTAAGATTAACAAATTTTAGTGAAAGATATCGTTTTTTGATCCCTGTCGGTAGTAGAATGCTTAGACGACTTATTTCCGGTAGGGCAAATCCGCCCACTTTGCGTTCAAATATGAGCCATTGTTTCAAAAAAAACATAATTTTATCGATTAGTGTTCATTTGATCGAACATTTTAATTATTGCAGAATGAGTCATCCGATCCGCATAATTGTATCGGTGGGTATAAAGTACCCATAACTATGTAAAGTACCAAAGTGTACCGTAACTCTAGTGTGGATTTTTGAAAGCTGGCTTTTGATATTTGTTGCACTGAACGTCTGTTTCGCCAATTCAGATATTTGTTAGTGGCAACTCAACCGTATTCCGGAAGATATACCGTGTTACCGAGAGGTTTTTAAAAAAATGGATCATTTTTATTGTTTGAACTAACTGTTTGGTATCCATCATTCTTAGGCCGAGGTCTATAAAGCGTGCTTTGCATAAAAACTTGGACTTATCTTAGACTTTGAAGACCTGTATCGGCTGTATCTATATCAGTCAGTTCCTTCTCATGGATATTCAATTATTTTTGTGTTAGATGAACATCAACTAAAGTATTCGTTAGTAATAATTATAACAATACTCAATAAGTTAGATAATAATATTAATAATGAATATGATAAGTCTGCTTGGCAAAGTAACAACTATAGATATAACCTTATATTGATAGAAAAACGTGATTTGTTTCTAACATGCCTTTATGTTCATACTTTCATGTATGATCATCAGTCAGTTGGACATCAATGTTATTAGTAATTAATAAAATTCAAACTATTATTTGTGATAAATGCTTAGCTGGCGGTCTTCCTTGCCTACATAGTTTGGGTACAAAGACTGATCTTCCTTTACATAGCTTTCAGTTCTATGTAAAGAGAAAAGAGATCAGTTTTTGAGAAAGGTAAAAGATAATTACAAAAAAGTGTTCCACTTGTTTTTATAGCAGTAAAGGCTGAAGCGAGGCTACATCATATTAGCTAGATCTTCATCGAAAATACATCTTGGTTAATCAGTTGCCAGAATTGGCCAGTTATTCAATTTCCAAATTTCAGCACTGAAACGCCCTCTGCTTGGGTATAGGTACTATCTATTTTTCTATAGTGCCTGGTTGGTGTTAGGATTTTAGGTATTTTAAATTTATTTTCTCTCAATTATGATGTTAATACAAAGTATCACCCAACTTATTGGCTCATTTCTACTATTGCTGGCGTAGAGAGATCGGTAAGTAGGGGAAAACGCGAAATTTGAATATACACACATCAACATGGTCTAGGGATATTTCAATTAAACCTAAATATTAGACGACCGACTTGGTATAATGGTTAAGAAGTTGGCTACTACACCAGAGGTCGCGGGTTAGATCCCCGCACAGTACAAACATTTGTGTGCATGAACATGTCTGTTTGTACTGGTCTGGGTGTTTCCTATGTATAATAAGTATGTATTTACAAAAGAAAATGTATTTAAGTATGTTTATCCGTTGTCTAGTATCCCATAACACAAGCTTTAATTAGCTTACTTTGGGGCTAGATGGCGCTGTGTGGAATAATGTCCAGGGATATTTATTTATTTATTTAAATAACTAAAATTCAATTAACTTTTTGTTAGGACACCTACACATTAAAGTAAACCTTGTTTAATAGCCTATCTAATCTGATAAATAAACTTTTAGATAAAGTTAAATTTAAAAAAACTTAGAGAAGAGGAAAAACTCAGGCAAAATTTCAATCTTGACTTTATTTTTGAAACATCAAAATCTAAACAAAACAACTATTTTTTTTATAAAAATTGTTGAAAACTTAAAATTAATAATCCGTGGATCCACCTAAGACTCTCCTGACACATCTGCAGTCTGCATACTCAAGGGTGTCAATATCCTGTTGTGGAATACTGTCCCAAGTCCTGCTAAGATGCAAGAAAAGCTGGGTTTCATGCACAATATCTTCAAGGAAATTCCTAAGAGCTCTTCTCTGAAGCATATCCCAGGCATTCTCAATAGGATTTACGTCAGGGGATTGTGCAGGCCAGTTTAAAGCTTGGATATCATGCTGTTGTAACCAACTTGTAACGATACGCACCGTATGTGGACGGGCATTGTCGTGCATTAGCTGAAAATTTTGTCCCATTTGCTGTCTGTGGGGAAAGATTACAGGTTCTAGCACCTCATCTCGGTATTTTAGAGCAGTCATATTGCCTTGTATCCAAACGAGGTCCGTTCTACCGCCGAGACGAATTCCTGCCCAAACCATAATCGTGCCACCTTGATATGCATGAACTTGTTGTGGGTGCTGCAGGCGATTCCAACATCCAGGTTCTCTCCAAACGCGTACTCTTCGCGAATCAGCATGAATTCAAAACCTGGATTCATCAGTGAAAAGCACAAGTGACCATTGAGAATGGTTCCAGTTTTCGTGTGCAATAGCCCATTGTAATCTTCTTCCTGGATTGCCTCTCCTTAGCGCTGGTACCCGAAGTGGCCCACGAGCACGTAGGTTGACTTCATGCAGTCGTCTTCAGTCTTCAAAGTTTGACCGCTTTACAGCAAACCATACTCTCTCTGTAGCCTTTGAACCAATTGCATCGCCGTTACATTTGGTTGACTTAGTGCTGCATTTATTATGAATCGGTCCTGTACATGTGTTGTAATGCGTTGAGTTCCTCGGTGCCGTTCCACCACTTCCCCCGTGACACGATAACGTGACCAAAGCCTGGATATAACGCTGTGACTGGTCCTCATGGCTTCAGAAACCGCAAATTGGGTAGCGCCAGCTTGAATCATGCCCACTGCTCTTAACATTTCGTTCCTGGTCAAGTGTCTACGTGACATGATTAAATGAACACCGTACATGCGTTTGACAAAGATTTATAGAAATTTATGGAGTTTTTAATCAGGTTAGAAGTTCGTGAAGATTTACTTCTTTGGAAGATATTCAATGAATGCGAATTTCTTAAAACAAAACCTTTTATATACAAATTTGAATTTAAAAAAGGAACTTAATAATGTTTTTATAATCTGTCATTATTAGATTTTTTGTAAGGCCAGTACTTTTTAAGTTATTTAAAAAAGTTTTATATAACCCTAGACCATGTTGTTATGTGTAAGTATATAGTTTTATTTCAAAGGCAGATGTGACAACGAAATAAAAGAAACTTCGATCGAACAGAAAACAAAGAATGATGACACAAAAGACAGTTAAAACTTGAATACATTTCTTCGGAGTTTGGTTTGCCACGCCTATTCTGATAGTTGCGTTTTCGTAATTTACATTTTTACAAGGTGCGGCATTTGTTTTAACACGGGGCAAACTTGGGTACCAATTCATTTAATATGAACAATAAGATTATGTACTTAATTAATTAGGTACTTACGTAGTTATTGTAAAGAATGCCGCTGCAGTGCACATTTTATGTGCACTGCAGCGGCATTCTTTACAAAAGTATATGACATAGAACCTCACTTCAGTACGCAGAAACTGCAGAAGGTAATGTTGAGTAAGCAAGGTTATAATAAGTACCCACTCCTTATAGGAAATTCAATCGTTAATGTCGTAAAATATCAGTTTCAAATGTCGTGGAAGGTTTTATATGTCTAATAGGCTTCAGTTTAACCCTGTTTTGTAACAGCCTGCTTCGATAATTATTTAAATTTTAAGTGAGTATAATAATTTTAAGGGCAGTGTTTGAAATGTATTGTTGAATGTTTGAGGAAAAAACTCGACTAATCTATGTTTTGATATTCACAAGTAAAGAAAGAAGAACAAGAAAGACACCCATATTTCTGGCATTATCTCTCTCTCCCTTAGCGCTGCTAACATTTTCAAAAAAGTCTAAAACAGTGGCCAAAAGAAGGTAAAGTAAAAATAAGTTTTCGCGATTCAGTTTCAGTTTCAGCTACAGACATGTATCTGTCACCAAAAGTAGATAAAGAAAGATGCATAAAAAGCGTTTATTAGCTTCTTCAAAACTTCTACATAAAATCAGCTTAATTAAACACAGTTATGTAGGTAAAAACTGAAATAGAATGTAAATGTTTGCTGCAGTCAACTAGGGTCAAGGGTCAGTGCCGCGTCGCTGCAAGGGCGCAAGCGCTGACTTTTTTTGCATCGCTATGCATAGCCCTGGAAAGTGCGGGAATATCAGGGTAAAAAGTGTAATAAAAGATTATTTTAATAATTGATTACTAAAATGTATTACTCATATTAACTATATTATGGAGCAAAATCTAATTTTCATTCAACTATCCGCTGTTTCATTTCACCTCTGGTTGAACCTGGTTCTACTCATATCTGGCATGTAGGTATTCTACAATTTGGAATTTATCTATACTTATCTATACCCCTATCTAGTATAAAATATAACAAAGAGGAAATATTTTGAGGTTTGTTTGAAATAATTAGGCTTGGAAACTACTGGACCGATTTTAAAAAATCTTTTACCAATATATAACTAGCTACACTATCAGCAGGTGACTTGGGCTGTATTTTTGACCGACTTCAAAAAAAGGAGGAGGTTCTCAATTCGACTGTATGTTTTTTTTAATGTTTTTTCTTATGTTTGTTACCTCATAATAACTTTCGACTGGATGAACCGATTTTGATCATTCTTTTTTTATTTGAAAGCTGGTGCTTCCCGTATGTGCCCATTTTGATTTAGTCTAGTTCTAACAGTGGCATTCATGGAAACACAATATAAGTCTTAAATCTAGGAAGACAAAATGGGCGACAAATGGACGAATAACTCAATATTACGCCAACCGATTTTGATAATTCTTTTTTTATTTGAAAGCTGATGCTGCCTGTATGGTCCCATTTTAATTTGGTCCAGTTCTGACAGTGGCATCCATGGGAAATCTATATAAGTCTTAAATCTAGATAAACCATATGCGCGACAAATGGACGAATAACACAATTTCACGCCAACCGATTTCGATGCTTCTTTTTTGATTGGAAAGGATATACTTCAAGGGTAGTTTGATGAGAGTTTGGTTAGGTTCTGATTATGGGATCCATGACAAAGTAACGGAACTCTTCAATTCTTAGGAGCAATTGGACGATACTTTCTCGATGTATAAAATAATTATAAACTATTTACTGAAAATCAAGGAATAACAAAAATTTTACCAAAAAAAAAACAACTTCCATAAAACTATTCCAAACCAAAGCACTAAAAAGTAAAGAAATAATTGCGTATTTTTCTAAAACGTATACGATAATATAATGTAGGTACAATTATTGATATTGTTGGAGTCGGTGTCAGCCAAGAAAACAGCAAAGAAAACACAGTAAATGGTTAAAAGTATAGTTTAGTTTTAAAAAAAGATTTGGATGAAACTTTTTTTTTAAAACGGCCCTTGAAGTTTAGAGTTATGATAAGCGTTATGGATGTGAATTCTTCAAAATCATCTGGCGCTATTATTCATTTAATAAAGAAAAAAAAATCAGGCTGTTATCTTAACAGATCGCGCTACAGTGACCGAAAAAGTGACTCAACCCAAAAATTTTCAAATTTTCGTAAAAACATTCATAACTACAAAAAATCGGGTAACATACATGGGGTATTTTCAGATACCCCTAAGTGTGAGGAAGCTAAAAAAAAATGTTGACGTGTATGTTTGGACCACCCTGTATGTATAAATATATAAATAAGCTTAGACTTATTTACACTCGGGAGAAAAGAGGCTGGCTCACAAGCAAAAAAAAAGTTCTGGATCAGACTTGGAAAGTACTTGCAGATATGCACTGCATTATTTTATCAATAGGGGCGTACGCTACTTTTATTCATCTTTTTGTAAAATAAAAATGAGACATTCTTTACATTCCTGCTGTAAAAGAAGTTCTTTTCTTTTTTTTGTATTTGTCAGTTTTATTTGATAAAACATATTTTAACTTGACTTTATTACTACGGTACTAATCTAGCTATTTCGTCAAGGACGTATGCCAGACAAAAATAAATGACTTTCGATTCGCTTTTCCAAGAATCGTATATTAATTTAAAGTGCTGTTATTTAGAAAGAACTCACTTTTAACTTGAATCAGTTCTATCAGTTATTAACTACAGTCCTACTATGAGTTTACAACAGGGACTTGTATGGCATTTTTACATTACTATTCATCAGAGGCGCTGTACAGTCAGCCAAAGATGTGATCTACCGTATGGTAGTGCAAGTTTATTAATAAGTCATGAAGCATTAAGGTTAATATTCCTTGGCAATATATTAAAAAGTCAATCGTACTGACAATTAGATGTGATGAATGTTTTGTCAAAACTAGTAGACAACTTTCTTTGCCGACGGTACCGAAACCCCATACAAAACTTGCGAAATAGCGACTATCGTCGGCATAAACTCATGGTAGGTTTTAATAATCCAATTTTATGTAAGTAACTAAGAAAATATAGATACAGAAGCGCCGTCTTTCCATACAAACGTAGCCCCCTGTTTCCTCCCTGGATAATGCTAAGTAGAGGAAGATTTTTTTTACAAGAAATCTATGGCCACTATTAGCATGTCCCTATGTTTTTCCTTTTTTTAAATAAATTAGTTATGAAAAGAGTAGAGCCTTCGAAAAACTAAAAAGTTGGTCAGATTCCCCGCTGTGTTCAAAAAACATCCAGAAAATATACTTATTTATCTAAATTAAATAAAAAAAGGAAAACATAGGAGCACGGCTAAAGCTTTTTACTAATTTTAAATAAAAAAATTAATTCAATCGATCACGTTTTCGAAAAGGGTCTGGTAATAGGTAATTTCGGCCCGAGTTGCAGTTGTTTCTATCGCACTCTGCGGGGGGCTCGAGGTTAGCAACGGACAGCAATAAATAAATAAAATAAATAAATATCCCTGGACATTACAAATATAGTATAGTATATAATAGTTTTTACAAATACCTATCTATCTTTCAATTCTCTCGCCCGTGCTGTGTCCTCTAAGAATTTCAATTAGTGGTTACCTTTACTCGTATACTTTTGATTTCATACACATCAACTCAAAACATTTTTAAAAAAAGTCACGTTTACTAAAATCGTAAGTTTATCATATTTTTTTGAAGTTGGAAGGCTTTTAAAATTCTGTAATTGAAACCGCTTAGAGTGCAACGCTACCACAAAATGGTGAGCGGATTACGGTGAATGCAAGCCGCCTACAACCAGCCTCTCTCTAAATCTATTATATAGGTCTGTGATCAGCAATTGAAAGGGTCAATTGCAGATCACAGGCCTCCTAATAAACTAATTATGCGTTGCTAACATTCCTTTCCGCTTTAAAACATAAAAGCCTCAAAAACCTGCAAAATTTCGATGTCTATTTATGAGAGCGTCGTGACCTAGGGGTTAAGCACCCCAACTCGAATCATGGATCGTCGTGTGGTCCCGAGGTCAAATCTGGCCAGAACCAAAATCTTTGTGTTTATTGTTTAATTTCCGACTCCGGTGATGGAAAAAATCGATAAAAAACCAAAACCACCCGGATAACAGCGGAAGGCTCACCACCTACCACGTTGGGTTCTAACACCATTTGTGAAGGAAAAGTGGGCTTCTGAGTGTTCCATTCACCAAGACAGCAACAGTCACTTGCTGCTGACTACCCCGTTTGGGATATAGTCGTGACGGTATGTTTATTTATTTATTTACTTGCGTTATGATAAGTTAGGTTTATTAGTAACAAAGCAGTGATTTTCTTGCGAGAAGAGACGTTAGCTCATACACAGTAGTCGCGTTCCGTTTCTCAATTGCAGATCACGGCCGAGTAAAGTAACTATTCTAATATTGACTGATTGTTGGAGTATCTATATTAAATTAAAAAAAATTAAAATTAAAATTAAAATCATTTATTTCAACCGACTAAGGTCATATTATTTTTAGTATTACACAATAACTTAACTTAATGTTAGTAAAAGATAATAATTCAAAAAACTATCTATTTTCATGAATAAATAAAAGTAAATGTCGTCAGGTTGCGATGAGTCCATCAGATTGAATTAAAGAAAATTAATTAAATTAAATTGAGTTAAATTGAACCAAATTAAATTAAATTGAACTGAATGAAGTCAAATTGAATCAAATTGAATAAAATGAAATTGATAGCATTAAATACAACTAAAATTTGCACACATTGACGCTTCTAAGAGCTACCGCCCAGTGCTGCAGAGACAGAGACTCGGCTTTATGAGATAATACCTTCAGAATGACATTCAGACTCGACTTCTGCATTCGACTTCTGACGGACGCCATCTTTTTGCGCAAGGTAACGAAATCTTTGTACACATTTTTTAACAGTTATGACGTTATTACTTTGTTTTTGATATTTAAACATAGAAAACTAGAAAAAAACCAGTTTTGGACTTTGAAGATATCGAGCGGAATTCAAACCCAATCCAGGTTGCTCTAGCTGAGCTACCAAAACCCCAATGGACTGCACGATCTATCTAGTGTATGCTTACGTTGCAACTTGCAAGCCAGCGTTATTATTCCATTACTGTTTTAAGGCAAGTACCTACCATAACTTTAAACATGGATAACTTTTATTGATATTGTTTGATTGGTAAATTTTTGTGCTATGTGCAAAATACATTATCTACCTGCTATTATTTCTTTCTAATACAGCCTACATACCAGAAAACCCCAAATGTAACATGAAGGCTGAAGGTCGCCTCTCTCATAAGTATAGTTACCAGAACAGCCGTGCGATTCTGAAAAAATTCGAGCCCGATCTCACTCAGATGATCGAACACACTTCAGCATAAATACACACAATTTATATAAACTTAATGATAAAATCGCACTAAATGTTTTCTAATTTACGAACAAATTCATAAGAAAAACTTGAATCTCACAGCGGATTCACTGGGTGAGGTTCGAAATGAGTTTGTCAGAATAGCCCTACAGGTACTAAAGAAGGAAAGAAGGGTGCCTCAATAAGGAATATGACATAACCTCTTTGTCTAGCTATAATAAGGCCCTAGGGCAGTAGGTACCTACTATTACCTATTCTGTGCCTGGGGCTAAAAGCAAGTAAAGTTTATTTATGAATGAGTATTTAACCAAATAATTTGTATTAATTGCAAAGTCCACTGTAGATTTTTTTGCCAAGCAAGACTTTTCACTAACCAAGTGCCCTGCAAGAAATAATATGCTCATTTCCGTCTGTCGGTTTACAATTTAAGCCTTGAAAATTTACTCTAAGTAGTGCGAGTGTCATAGGTTAGTGACGGACGACAGCAGATAACAATGCAGCGGACGCACTATTGTTAAAATGAGTAGCTTTTCCATGTTTGTTTAAAAAAAAGAAACATCCTGCTTCTGTTCAGACGTCTTGCAATAAATAAATATGCAACTACTCATTCTATATGCGTACAGAAATATTACAATATTTTAATCTAACTATAATATTTATTAGATAAAACTTTATTAACAAGTCCGAATTTTAAATTGACAGAAAAATATTTTGACAATATTAAGTTAATGAAAATGTTTATACCACATTGCATGCCGTGGCAGCCTTTAATTAAGACGACATTTAGCATTGAGTTCTTGTGTGTTATACAACTTTTCTGTTATTGGTGTCTCTCTTGTTAGTTGCCCTAATAAATAAAATAAAATAATATTTAGAATGTTAATTGCGATCACAGACGATAAAGTGAAATAAACCCGTCCATGAATTCAAGGATTTACCGAATAGAATAAACAGGTGTGTTTATAAAAGAAAAAGGGATAAATTTGTCAGAAGAAGATTTCCTGAAATAATTCAGATCCTTGGGGGAGCGTAGGTATGGAAGCCGTCATCAAGGCAAGGGAGGGTTAGGTCAGTACGTCTACCAAGAGTTGCCACTTTGAATTTACACTATCGTTCGCGTAAAAAAATGTATTGGGATTGTCATGTCATGTGTTATCCCAATGCATTTTTTTACACGAACGATAATGTAAATTTAAAGTGGCAACTCGTGGTAGACGAACAGATTTAAGCAACTTTTTGTGTTTCTTTCTGTGTTTTTTAAACTTTAATTCCTTTGTGCATTTTTAAGTTGAAAACTGTTTTTGAATACTCCTTTTCGCATTATCTTTCAAATAATCATCGTTACCTTCATCATTGATTCCGAATAGGGTTTAAAAAGTTGTTTGAAGTAGATTCTTTTAAAAGTGTGATTTTTTGATACTGAGTGTTGTTGTTCCCATTCTACCTACCATCTGACATTACCCAATAAATAGTTCATTTGATTTTGCCCGAGGCCTTTGTTAACCGCTTCCAAATCTTTACTGAATATACATTAACATCACATTCAGATTACCACGAACTTGAAATTTCTATTTAGAGAACAAGCAAGACGAAATTGCAAGTTCCAAGAACCTGATTTACAGTTGTATCCCTTGGAGTTTCGCTCATCTTTTCATTGGTGAATCCATTGCAGTCTGATTATATGCTAAGGTACTCACATTACCATACTCCAGGATTCTACTGGAAATATAAAAGTGTGGAAAATCAAATCATTTTACTGAGCAGAGAAATAAAAAATGTGTTAAACTTACACCCAGATCATTAATCATTTTTAAATCCCGCTAAAGTGCTGCCTGTCGTAAAGTTTTTGTAATTTAATGTTACTTATATTGAATGTGTGAAATCAGGATCTTTCAGGCATATGCCTGTATCCTAACTAGCTATTGCTAACTAATGCATTGTGAGTGGTTTAGTATAAGTACTTTATAATGTAGGTTAAATAATACTACATTTTGTAATTTTCTAAATCTGTGATGATATCGAATGTAGTTCTTGCCGGTTCCTTATTATTATAGAGTAGTCCGCCTAGTATTTTGTTTATAAAGAGAGTCACATAGCGGTAGTACTACATATTTTCAATTGATATTTTTTTTGATTGTGTTGTGATGTTTTATGGTAAAGATACTTTCCATTACTGTAAATCTCTCTGACGTTTTGAAAAAAAAGGTAAGGAAAAATAGTAGAATGATATACGAATATTCAAAAACGGATAAGAAGACGGCTTCTTAAACGTAAGTAGGTAGTTTTCTAAATATTTAATTTACGCAACTAGAGCATGATATATCCTAAAATGATTCCTACTACTCAGTATTTACTAGTATAAGTAATTACTAGTAATAATCAACGCCTTGCAAATGATTTTAACCATTCATTAAATGACTTTTGCGATGAGTTTCGAATTCAAAAAGGGGTGGCTTTTGAATTGAAAATGTGCGGATGGATGAAGATCGTTCGCCGCGTCAGCTAGACGACGTCGCGCACCACCAGGGGCCCGATTCTGCTAATTAAAATCCAATGGAATCGTAATTGAATGACACGATTTTGACATTAAGACCATACTAAAACTGTCAAAATCACGCCATTCAATTACGATTCCATTGGCTTTTAAATAGCTGAATCGGACCCCAGTCCGCTTGTGACCACGGTGACATGCAATTGTCGCCGAAACGTCGAGAAAATAGGTAAAACAATTTACCGTAGTTTTGTTCGTTGCAAAAACCCGTTTTTATTACAGTGATTTGATAAAGTAGTCTCTATAGAATAAATTCACAAAGTTACCTCTTTTCTTGACATTTCGTCTTCTATTTTTTGTGTTATTCCTAAAATAATTGATTTGATAATATGGGACCTTTACCAAAACAAAGATCAAAAATAACTAGAGGGGTTTCATCCGATGGCTTTTTTTTATTACATCCACAAGATAAGATAAATATTCTTTTCTTAAACATGCTCGGCAATATTGTCATTACTTCTGAATAAAGAACACGCGAAGTATCATATTTACGTAGACTGAAAACCCAATAGTACATTATTGCAAAGGCAGCGAAATAGGCAATTGCAGGTCGAGTATGAGTTTGAAGGCCGAGCCGCAGGCGAGGACTTCAATGATACGAGACAGGCAATTGCCACTTCGGCCGAGGCATATATAGTGCTTTTCTTAAAAAAATGCAAGGAAATAAAAAGGGCCTTTTACATAATAAATTTTATTAATATTATCAACAAAATAACAACTCCGCTTTACCGCAAATTTGTTTTTTTTAATTAACAATTTGTGCCGAAAGGTAAACGCATCTGTGGCTATACAGCCACGAGAACGCAATGTGTACGATAGATGAAAGAGTTCTAAATTCAAACAGCACACCGTTTCATACAACATTGCCGGCGCGCTCTTCGTTCGAAATTCAAAGAACGCGCCGGGAAGTGATTTTGGGTTTTCAGTCTACGTAAATATGATACTTCGCGTGTTCTTTATTCAAAAGTAATGACAATATTTCCGAGCATGTTTAAGAAAAATCACTTCCCATAAATTACGTGAGGAGTTTTTCTAAATTTTCTGTAATGGTAAGATGTCGTGAGATTTTATTAAACCCCCTCCCCCAACCCCCAATCTCACATAAGATTTTTCAAAATGTGGGTTTCTTACGTAAACGCGTTGGATTGTTATTGTGAAAAGAAAAAAAAATTGCTGCGCTTGGCGCGAAAACAAAGAACGGGCTACACTGTACCGTAAATTCAGATTAAATTGAGCTATTTGGTATAAAACAAATATGGTGATTTGACAGTCAGTAGTTAGATGTATAACGTCGAAGTATGAATGAAATTATTTTCTTTAGAACGAATTAGTAAATGATCTTAATCGTATTACGATATACGCTTAAAAATAAATCTTAAGCATGAACAATCTGGATTAAATGGACCAAAACAGTTTTTTTTTTGCTCCTATCAGAGAAAAAATTGCGTGATATTTGCCGAGACCCCCCCCTCTCTCAGACGTAAGATTAGATGAGATTTGACTCGACCCCCTCCTCCTCTTAAACATCTCAGGTAATTTATGGACGCCCCCTTTTATCGCCTCGAAAAACTTATAATTCGATACAATTCTGTTTCTGGATAGAGTTCTCAGCATAACGACTGACAAAATAAACCGAAATATTAGGTATTGACATTAACCACCTCGTTACTTAACTGGTTCTATCTTAGAACAATTACATATAGAATCCAAGTCCGCGTGACTATTTTGAAGCAAATTAATTAGAGCTATGAATGCGCCGCACGTTAGCAAGTAATAGTCACGCATGTGTTGATAGGATTAGTGCTTCATTTTTGATGGGGCTGTTGTCTGAACTATCCTCTACACGTTATTATTCTAAGACCTAGGGCCTTTTTACAATCGTTTATATCCAGTCAAGTTCATTCCCTAAACTGAGGGTAGCGAGCTATTTCCCCAATACCCAGCCTGCAAGACGCGTAAGTGCCAGACAACCGCTGACTGGCTGAAAATGAAAGATCAATTTACGAAAGGCTCGCTACGCTCAGATTAGGGAATGAACTTGACAAGTTATTAGGTTAAGAGGAGCAGCCTCTGCACATTTTTTGTTATGACATTACTCTGTCAATTTAATTTTTGTATATAAAAACAAGATTGAAAACAGTAACCATCGAGTTTCTTGCCGGAGTCTTCTCGATCGGAAACAACCTCCGAACCGGTGTCACATTATGTTTATGACTACTTATTTTCGGCTTGTTCATTTTTGTATTCATCGTCATCATCATTCACCTTCAGCTGAGCATAGGCCTTAGATTTCCAGAGCAGTTAGTTTTGAAGGCGTTCTGCATTTAAAAGAATCTTGATCATTATATTCGCGCCAAATTTGAAAATAGAACACAATTTTCTTCGGAAGGAGTTTCTACATTACGTAAGAGAAAAATTAATATGAAAAGCTTTTTTTCAGCCTTGAAGTCACTCATTTGTGAAACTGCCTACGCCTTTCTTACTTTTTAACCTGAAATATGTCTAGCTTTATATAAGAATTCACTGCTACTAATAACAGTTTGTCTCTTAGTAAACTTTAAGTCTGCATATTGCATAGCATGCCGTGTACACATGTTTAAGAATTGTACTCTAGTTCTAAGCTTAGATAAGATAAGACATTCACCATGTACTGAGGCAATTTGTTTTGTGTACCAAATAAATAAATAAATAAATAAATAAATAAATAAACTTAGGAGATGAGTTACAAGACGAAGACTAAGTATGGCGCTTTAATTTTTTTTTTCAATATTATCAGATCTCTTGTTCGAAGATAAGCAAATTGTATCTAATAAAAAGGCCATGTACATACGTCAAAGACGTTCCTGACAGTCGTAAATCACCTGATTATTGTAAATGGATGAAAAACTTCAACTTAGACGGAAAATAAACTCCGGCCGTGAAATATTGTGATGGAATTACATTCGTGATGAATTCAACATGTTTAGGTATCGTTGTTAATAACTGAGTAACAGTTTTCTATTTATTTCCTGCGTTACGGTAAACTCATACGTTATCCCGCTGCTTGGAGAAAATATATTTGCAGATTGATACCTACTATTTCCTCTCATAAAAGGGGAAGGACTGACCTCACTGACTTACTGACTAGAACTTACTCAACGAACAGCCGAAAACGCTGTACCTGAAATTTGGAAATCCCACCCCATTAGGGTTTAAATAGCGGTTCATTTGAAAATAATTATTGCGGTTACTGGTAATAATGATAGCTATGACTCTGATGCTATGTAGCAAAGCGAGGAAGATATGTTGCTCGAGCTATGGCTACAGTAGAGAAGGCATGCACAGCACGCATCCATGTGTCATATTATTTAAACATAGCTCATAGTTTGTGTAATAAAGGATGATCATTTTGACAGTTCACGCCTATGAAGTTTAGCATTTTTATCGGTAAAGTCTACAGATAATGTCATACTTTATTGACGGGTCTCGCCCACTTAGTCAAGTGCCTTGAAAACGAATAACAATAGAGAATAGAGAATCGGTTGTTAAATAAAATTTATCTAACAAAATTCAAGATGAAGGGCGGCTAGCTCAACATTTTGTTTTAAAACAGTTTAATTTTGATGCGTACGAGTATTAAAGTCATTTGCAATTATCTATAATGCGATTATTCTTATAAAACATTGATTAAATATAATAAAAATTTGATGATGATCATCAAAGCGATTTTGGGTGTGCACCATAATATTAGTATTAAATAACTTTTGGGGGTTTTATAGTCGTAATACATTCGTATATCGTATATGTATTTATTTATCTCTTTATTGCACATCGAACTGTTTGAATAACATTTTCTTTGTATAAACTATAATTGTTTAAAAAAAAATCGATACTTGAATAGATTTACTAATTATTATAAACTACCTCATCACTATTGTGAGCTGTCAAAATAAATCATCCTATATTAGACAAACTATAGTAGAACCCGTCTGCACCAGTGCTATGCTATGTGGACCAATGAATGTGATTAGTTGACATCGAACCCATCCACAGCAACGTCTCTGGTGAACGACTGCATATCTCTGTTGGAAAAGCAGCCTCCTATAAAAACAAAAGAGTCATACGATTTGACGACACGCACGATGGCGTAGTGCGCTGTAGCACGGTTTCTTGCCTCGATTTCCGGAGTGTCCCGGGTTCGATTCGCGGTCGGGTCAATTCAGGAAATGATCTTTTCTGAATTGACTCGGTTCTGGGTGTGCTGGGAGACGCCACTGGCTGTTTTCCTTGTGTGGTACACAGGGATATTAATCCCTACTTCGAGACCATAACAAGAGGTGTGTTGTCAGGCGCATATTTATATTTATTTATATATATATAAAGGGTTTGAAGCTAAAATATATACATCGTTGGCTCATGGCGGACCGCAGACTGCATTGCATTATATAAACAAACATGTCATATCGCCGGGCCAGAGATAAACAGAAGTACTTTTTACATTTTTTCTATCTAATTTAAGTAAGTACCGTATATTACTAGCTTAAAAATATATTTAAAATCAAGATATTATGAAATCGACGTTTAAATAGTAGATAGTTACACAAGGTGAGAAAGTTACCTTTTCAATGCACGAGATGGTTTGGCGCGCGAGCGTAGCGAGAGCGCTAATAGTTAGAGGGCATTGAAAAGGTCTTTCTTCCGAAGTAAACACTCTGCTTTTCATTACGAATATAAGGAAAGTAAATAAAAATCAGATACATAAGTTCAACCAACAAAATTTTATTTTTTCATTTCTATCGTATTTGACGACCGACTTGGTGTAATGGTTAAGAAGTTGGCTACTACACCAGAGGTCGCGGGTTCGATCCCCGCACAGTACAAACATTTGTGTGCATGAACATGTCTGTTTGTACTGGTCTGGGTGTCTCCTATGTATAATAAGTATGTATTTACAAAAGAAAATGTATTTAAGTATGTTTATCCGTTATCTAGTATCCCATAACACAAGCTTTAATTAGCTTACTTTGGGGCTAGATGGCGCTGTGTGGAATAATGTCCAGGGATATTTATTTATTATTATTTATTTATTTATTTATCGTAAATGCTTAGCTCAAATTTATTCAATTAAATACTAATTAAGTGAAACATACATTAATGAGTATAGGAGCTTCGATTGTTTAAATATTCATTTGAAATCAAGATAAAGAAATTTCAAATACAGCTGTGGCTGAATAGAATACATCGACTTGCCGTAAAAGGAATGTCAAAATAGAAGGTGACATTTAACAGTTATTTACTTTCAGCCCTAGGGCTGAAATAGTACATTGTTACCCTAGGGGTGAAAGTAACTTATTTAGTCCCGAGACGGGGTTTGGCGCCCGGAACGAAGTGAGGGCGCCAATAGTTCGAGGGACTAAATAAGTCTTTAACCCGAGGTAAACACTGTGCTTTTCATTACAAATACAAGGAAAGTAAAAATAAAAACATGAATTAGCTAAAAAAAAATGAGTAATTTTTTTTTTCCACTACCGCTTTAGCCTCTTCTCTTATAAAATCAGGCGTTAAATTCATATCAGAATCAGATGAACTTATTTTATAGGTACAAATCTCTGCTATACGTATAAACAAAAGTCTTCAAATCGAAAAAATAAATGAAGATCGAATTGCCGCTTTCCCGCCTATTTTATTGTTTTGTTTCTGTCTGCCAGCTATTCAGCCATAATTTTTTGTTTTCATCATTGGAAAAATGGTAAATATTTTGCCCAAATCTAAGTTATTTTAAAGAAATTGTTGAAATTAAATTATAATAAAGTTATTAAAAAAATACATATTCTTTAATCAATACTTACCTTTAAGTTATTTCAATTTTACATCGTGGATGTATAGAAAGTTGGAACATGGTTCAATAGATATGTGAAAAAGAACTGGTTTTTTTTTAATAATTCGACAGCTGTCAGTTGAAAGTGATTCTCCCTAGGGATGAAAAGTATTACTTTCATCCCGCTCCTCAGGCAACTTCAGACCTACTTTCGGAGTATGAGTAATGAAAAAAACTTTACAGCCCTAGGGCTGAAAGTGAAGCTTTCAACCCTATGCTCAGGCAACTTCAAGCGTACTTTCCGTGTATGAGTAATGAAAAAGCACTTACTATAGGAATTTAGGAAGGAAAAACTTGATAATGTTAATATTCGTGGTTGAATGAATGAATAAATTCATTAATTGTTGAATGAATCAAGAATAAAGAATAAGAATAAAATAAGTTTATTTGGCACTAAATGCAGTAAAAAAATAACAGAAAATACAATTAATTAGTATTTCAAGTAGTTACCTGGTAAACGGTGGGTCAGTTAGGTACAATGGGTCATGCACATATTTTCGAAACTAGTATAGGTACCGCTGCTGCTTACTCCCCTCACGGACGCCCTTCCGGACGCGATCCACTCTCGCCTGGAATCCGCGCTGCTGCACTCACTGGGGGACGACACTATATTTTACTGTGACACGGCTCAAACTTTTTTAAATGCCAGTCGGTATTTTGTTTTAATTCTTAATTTATATATTTATATGATATCGATGAAATTGTACTATCACACCATGGCCTTGTTAGTATGCTATAGTATTTCACATTTACTGACACCTATTTATAGTACATCCTCTGGCAGCTCATTTCGGGCATATTTTGTGGTTCGGGGTCAGAGAGCCGAGTGCGATATACAAAAAAACCAACTTCAAAAAAAACTATTCCAAAACAAAGAACTAAAAAGTAAAGAAATAATTGCGTATTCTTCTAAAACTTATACGATAATATAATGTAGGTGTACTATTATTGTTATTGTTGGAGTCGGTGTCAGCCAAGGAAACACTACAATATACCTAGCAATATACCTATTTCTTACATATCACGTTTACGTATGTATGTAGGTAGTTACAAACGTACATTGGCTGACACCGACTTCAATAATAACAATAATTGTACCACCCTTTTGACAGATCAATCGAAAAAAATCTGGCGTTCCTTTTTTAAAAAATGTGTATTTTGGAGAGGTGAAAGGGCGGTGGGGACGGGAAAGGAAATTAAATTGTACAAATAAAAACAAGAATTTAACAAGTTCGATTTAATTGATTTCTTTTTATTTTTCATTTTCATAAATGAACTCATCAAATATAATTTCTGAAAATTGTGCTGGTGCATGAATATCGTTGTGGCGGCCCCAACTGAGATACCATGATATAGTAATATGGGTTAAGGCTTCGGCAGACCAAGCGCGGGTCAGAAGCAGTGCGGTCAGTTGCAGCGCGGCAGTAGGCACACACAGTTTCAAAGCAGTTGCAACGCGGGTCCGCGTTTAAACCGCGTTCAGTATAACGGGTTAGGCAGGCAGTACGTTGCAAGATGTCGAACGACACGGACTCGGATGAAGAAGAATTCCTACTGCTTTTGGCTTCAAGACAGAACAAAAGAATTTTGTGACACATTTTAAAAATAATTAATAATACATTATTAATTTACTGTACTGTATATATTAATTATTGAATTGTTCTGACAAAAAAAAAAACTTAATTAAAATAATTAATTATACTTAAACAATTGAGTTTTACTTACTTGTCATATTTAGTTTCAGTGCAATTTTCTCCTACAATCGCAGCTTGTATGTTGTGTGTCTATAATGTTTATCTTTAAAATCATATAAACATTTCATTGTACGTACTAATTCGATTAGTTTTTCATTAGTTGTATCCATCATGCGGTTGTAAAAAAATACAATATTCGTCAACCGCTTTCAACGCGCTGCGCTGCACAGCTACCGCCCTGCCTCCGATGAGTCATGCTAATATGGCCGCCATAGTACTAATACAACAGCGCGGGCCCGCGCTCGCGCCGCTTCTGTCCCGCTCCCGCGCCGCCTGGTTTGTCGTCCGGTAGTTGCAGTGCGGCGCGGAGCGGTTGGAGCGTTCGCGTTCAAATTTGGTGTGACACACTTCAAGAGTTTCTTGTATTACAACTTGCGCGGGCCCGCATTCAAACAGAGCTGCTACTGACCCGCGCTTGGTCTGCCGAAGCCTTTAGTCCCTAATATAGGAGCTGGTGCAGGCTTAGCTTGAAGAATATTTTGTTAGCAAGCGGAACACTCTCCATAAACGTACGTTTTCACGTGAAACCTGAAAAAATAAGGTTGACATTAAATCTTTCACTAATGATCTTTCTTTTTTCATCAGATCCCTAATTCTCAATCAAAGATTGAATACTTGTTATTGAATGAACACTTAAAAATGAAAACAGTCAAGTGACATTTTTAGTCGTTTTCAAGATGATGATGTGTTTTAGCACAGTGGACGCCACGACATCGCTACTTCAGGAGTTGAATTATTGGATCAAACATAATATGACTTACTGGTGTGGGTGAAATCTAGGATGTACCGCAAATTGTAGGTTTCTTCATTAACTTTTCTCAACGACTGCCGATACAAATTCCGTAGTTCAAGTGATCAAGTAATACACCTTTGCAGTGGAATTTCTATGATTAATTTAACTGTCTCTTAATCACTTTGTCTTCCAAACTTGAATGGTAAAATAGCCTTTGTCGTTACCATTTTATCATCGAATAAAACCAAAGATAGGAATATGCGTATAAAATCAACTGCTTGCGAACTACATGACAGGTAGGCAGACCTTCAGAGACAAAGTGACATGCATTTGTGTACTCCGTCAAACAATTAATTTAACTGTTGGCAGCTCGCGTTCTTGTTTCATTTTCTGAAAATATTAAATAATATTTATACGCATAAGTTTTGACTGGCCTATTGGTGCAATGAAAGGGGCTCACCAAATATTGGCTCACCTAAAGTTCTTTACCCAAAATTGTTTTTCCTACCGATTTGTAATACGAATGATCACTCTTCCTAAAATGATTGTTCCTAAAGTTTGCATTCATACAATTTGTAGTACTACACCGACGATGTTCATAACACTCCTGATTCCGAAAATTTTAATTAATATTTAATTAACTCCTACTGTTGTTTTTCTTAACGCTTTTTATCCCTAAACATAATTTCCATAATATTTTTACTCATATTCAGAAAGTAAAGTGATGTATATTAATGTGAGAAACGCCCTAAATTCGCTTCTGGCCCTCGCCGGCCGCTGCCTGTGAATTTATTTTAAACTCGCTTCTGGCACTAGCTTTGGTTAGCGTGGAGCGAAACGACGAGCGGGTTAGGTTGACATAAACGCTAAGTTAGTATGTTGAAGGGCAGAGAGAAACCTATTTGTTTTGAGCATATCGTGCGTCAGAGTAAAGTACAATTGAGTTGAGAATTAAGTTACAATGAGTGATATGAACTTCGTCGGTAGTACTACAAATGTATGAATGAAAACTTTAGAAATATTTTTTTTTAGGAAGAGTGATTATTCGGATTATGAACATTAGAAACAGAGTAGTTAGACTTGCGATTGTTAGGAAAATAATTTTCGGAGTTCCGATTATCGGAGTTGAAATTTTAGGTGAACTTTGGCGCACCCCAATGGAAGCGATCCTGCCTTTAGCAACGGAGCTCGTGGGTTCGATCCTCACCTATGACAAACATTAATGTGACGAACATTTGTGTTTGTTGGGTGTCTGGGTGTTATTATCTATTTAAGTATGTATTTAGAAATATTTAAGTATGTTTATCAGTCTCTGACACCCATAGTACAATCTCTGCTTAGTTTGGGGTCAGCTGATCTTGACGTAAATTGTCCCAGATATTTATTTTTTATTTATTTATTTTAAAATTTATAATAATGCACGTGTTAGGCAGAATTTGTGGTTCGCGACCGCCACTAAATAAGAGAAAAAGGAGGAGTGAAAATCATTTAAAAAAATCGTAATTGGCATTTATCATGCACTAAAGTCCAAGGCTCGATGCGGATTTCGGAACGGTATGTTATCTGACGGCAGATACGACGGAAACGGGAAGCTGAACTACATTTTCATTCTAATTCACAACGATTACCCTGAAGAGTTTCATTCCGGAGAGTTCATAATTAATTATTAATAAAATAGTTAAATTAAAAAAGGAATTATTGAAGTAGCAAACTTGTGGCACAATGTGTTTTGTGGGCCAACACATGGGCATTCTCCTTTCAATTGAACCGCCATGAAATATATAATATTACTAGTCAGAAAATATGTCGATCCGAAAAATTCACCTAAACACCGCCGACACTCGCGGAGCGCAGCGGATTAAAGTGCGCGGGCGTCCGCGAAAAAAATACAACTAACGAACTATGAGCAGTCAACGCACACGGCGGATTTTACTCCGCGTTAAAAAACAATTCGAAATAAAGGGATGGACCCAGTATTCTCTTTTAAAACGTCTTCTCTTCTGTTTAAACTTCATGTAAATTACAGCACAACGTAATCTCAGAATATTTAAATACTCTCGGACAACAAATGATCGCACACAACAAATGATCGCACACCGTGTGCGTGGACTCCGCGGGGGATTTTGTATTCGCGTACTTTTTTCTCTGCGTACGTCGTCTGCGCAGGCCTGTATATTTATTTGCAGAGTCTAAAACGCTTGTCTAATAAACGAGTAGTTATTCTTTCAATGCATAAATTACTAACAAAACTTTATTCTTCGCTGAGCGTTTCTTTGACGTAACCTTTCTACGAGTACTACGAACTTGTCGTCGGTATCAACACAACTTTTCGTAGACAGAGTCTTCCCGGATTATTGTTTTTTGTCGAAAAACTGTCGGAAAACCGGATAGGTCTACACAGCCACAAAGGCACAGATAGCCCTAACACATTTTTCTGGTTAAAGAACTCTCGATATAAGTGTCTATCATTATATGAATTTCCACACTTAGCAAGACCATACCTCAGAATGGATCTAGAATTCTTAGGACATCAATCCATGATATGATGTCATTTTTTTCAGTTCAGTACGAAGTTATCGACCGACTTAGTATAATTGTCTTCAAGCTTTAGTACTTAAATTAGTAAATAAAGCTTGTTGGTGAGTTTAATTTTCTTGTTATTGTTTTAAGAATGGAATAATGCGCTTACCCACGCAAAGCTTGACCAGCATCAGTAACATATTTCCACTTGATGTGTAAGCCAATGATTAGCAGTGTAGGTCTTATGGCTTATTATTCATTACAAAAAATGGACTTACATTTTCTAAACTACCTCTAAGAATGTCATTTAAGTTTGTACTTCTTGCTCGGCCAAAATCTCCAAATTATATCAAGCATAATTTTTAATTGCAAAAAAATAATTACCTACAAGTAAGTGTCTGTAGTAAAACCATAATGTCAACGAAAGGGAACTCGATATATGTACATACGAGTACAAAGTATATCAATGCAATTTAAAGTTTATCAGTATAAGGATAGATAAAATAAATAAGATACCCTCCTACGATTATCAGGAGATAAAATGGTTGTAACTTTTATGTACGAACAACCTAAAAGAGGATGCTTTTTAAGTTTCAAATTTAAAATCATCAGATTTCAAAGAACTTACTTTTAAATCGTCAAGTAATTCTCCTTTGAAGTACCTTCATCATCATTATCATCCGTGCGATCTATCCCGGTTGTGAACCCACACTGGTGTGTGGGGTCCCAGGGTCCGCCTTTCTTATTTTCTTGGCCCACTTCCCGCGGTCTTGTGTATCCTGAGTGGTGAGTCTGTTGGCACGCATGTCCCCCTCAAATGCCTTGAACGCATGTTCTCCTTTAAAGTACCTTGACGGGCGATATTGAAAGTGACCCCAACACTTTTTGAAAAGCTGTAATTTTACCTTCTAATTTCTGAGTACAAGCAACCTTTAATCTCTCCATTGGAAGAGGCGCAGCACATCGTATCATTGTCTTTACAATTTATTGTAATGGTTATTTATTTTAAATACTCCAGTTTACACAATACAATTAGTACTGAATCATTGCTGGCATTTCTTGACATCGCCTCTGCGCAAAATTCACCACCTCAAATCCTAGTTGGCAGCCCTAGTCTGTAAAGGCCATCCAAACTCAAAAACACTATTTACTCATTTTATTATTGTTTCACGAGCCATCTCAGTTCTGTCTCCGTTAATATTTTGACGATCCACGTAAACAAAAATTGACCTGTGTCAGCTGCAGCTGTACGGTAATTTTTAAAAAAAGTCCACATTGCCTTATATGCTAGTATATTATAATTTGCTCTTGTTAGTACCGTAAAGTTTAAAAGTACATGATTCAATTTAAAAAACGTGAAGACAGAATGTGGAAAAGTTAACTCAAAAATATGAGCAAGATGAGACAAAACTCCATTACGCAATGGGAAGTGTCTAGGTTTCAAGAGATTTAAGCCTCGTATCCATCAGGCAACAATTGAGGTGTAACACGTAACCCTCAACAAGAACGGCAACGTGGACGTTGTCAGCTGAAGCGCAACGTTTCGGGACAGATAACGTTGCTTAAAAAGTTCCGCGTTGCTGTTCAACATGTTGAGCAACAATGTTGTGCAACATGTCGCGCTTCAAATGTTGCCTAAGGATTACGAGCAAAGTCAACTTTAGTTAGGGCGTGATACTTCCGGTTCGAGCTATTAGTACATTATGATATAAGTGCGTTAAGTTGAAAATTACAGCGGAGGCGATATTGCATTAAGCAGAGGCTGTAATTATCAAAGCGCACGTATGTCATACGACGTTTTGTATCATATTTGCGAGGAAACAAATGAAACTCGGACTATCCTATACAAATAAATTTTTAATCACTTGTTAAAGCAGTTATAAAAATTTTTACTTGTTCAGTTGTTCACAAATTAGCGATGCGCGCACATCAGCTTTTTTAAGGCAAAGGCATAAAAAACAGCCAGTATTACCAATAAAGTAAATTATTATTTTTGTGTTTTTGTTACAGATAAAATGGTTATAATTTATTGTCAAAATTATTTAATTAAAGAAATAAATGTTTATTTATTATATTTTATCACCCAAAGTTAATTTTATTCATAAAATGTTGACCTCTATTCTGACATAAAAACTCTTTCCCAAGATTTAAAAAAAGTACTGTTCGTTTTAGACAAAGCATCTTGATAAACCATGCGTTTTACCTTAATAAAAAAAAACTCGTGCGTTCTACATTACAATAACGCACAAGTACGTAATGAGATACAATACGATATTGAAATTGGTGAAACAAGTGACCCTTTACGAGCAAATATGTTATAATAGTACATTATGGTACAAGTGTATAATGTTGTCTATTGGTGATTACCGCTGAGGCGCCATTGAGACCCGAGCCGTTAGGTGAGGGCCTAAAGAGAGCCGAGGACGATAATGATCAATACACACGTGTATCATACGACGTTTTTACAACACAATTGTGAAGAAAATAATATCTACTAAAAATAACTGCAATTTCAACAGTGAAAACGAGTTGTGACTGAATTTTTTTTCGGCTGGGCGGGAAAAGTTAATCAGTTTTCCTATGCGCCTCACAATGGCGATCAGCCATAGACTAAAAGAATTAGGTTTCGTTTTTTTTTTTGGCTTTTCGTGGATAGCGTTTTAGTCACGTACAAAATGGGCAATTTCAAGTTTTCTATAATATAGAAAAAACAAAAATTATATTTAAGTGAAAGTTTTATTTATTAAACACGTTCAAGTTCAAATTATCTATTCAAATACGAAGTTGCATGAAATGAGCAAGCAATAAAAAAAAATATTAAAAATGCTTAGTGTATCTCTTTTAACATAGTTTCATACAAATCGCTGTGATCTCCTTTTAAGCATCAATGCCTGTGTTAAGAGAGCCCGCTCCTTCCTGAGACCACTAACAAAGATAAATAAAAACTTCATAACCCGCTTGTGAATGATTTAATAGCAATGAGTAAGTCACAGTTTGATTACAGGTGTCTTATGTTCCTAATTGCGGTGAAATTAGAGCCACTTTATGAGCAAGTGTGTTGAAAATATTATAATCAACCACAGTGTGCAATTAACCCTTAATGTAAAGTATTAATTTCCGGTAAAATTACTTGCCTTTTCTTTGTCTTATTCGTTCGCAGAACTTCAAGGTAAACGGCTGCAATCATACATTGTGAGCGTAGCGGAATTTTGAGACTGTGATACGTACCTACCTATATACTAAATATGCAGTACTCATGGAGCTACTCAGTGATCGTTCGACGATGCAAATAGTGTAAATATTAAGTGTAACTTTATCATATTTGGTATACTATGCAAGGGCTACCAGCGAAATAAATGTAACCTACTCTCTCTACTACCTCTCTTCTCTGTCCTACCGTTATTGGCAACCTCAATCTAAGATAGTCACATATCATTTTTGCTTCATGTCGTTTCACAAGATCTTAAATAAAAATAAGATTGCTAAACACAGCTTGAAGTAGCTTCTCACAACAAATAAAATTATGAATAACACCGTAAGTAGTGTATTATTTTCCAACTATACCTGTGCAATCACCACACCTTGGTAACTAGTACCAACCTACTTCAAATTCTTGAGTTAATTATAATAAATCATTTATTTTCTCTCCATAATTAATAGTACTTAACTTAAGCGTAAGTTACAATGTATATAGTAGTTTAAGTTAAAAATACAATGTAAGCAAAAACAGGATAACCGAAGATGAGAGAGACGGGTGCCTGAAGTAGGTAGGGTACACGATTTTTTTTCTATACTTATTGCGCATTGTAATGTTTGTTTCGGGTTTGGGTGTTATTATCTTACAGTGAGTAACAAGTTGTCACGCCTCTCTGTCCCATTGGGCACTTTGGGCACTTGATGATCCTGAGAAATCCCCTAAAATTAACTCCATAAAATATTTGACTCTTAAAGTATAAAGGGTCCCATTATCCTGATATGTCCAGGGCCTCAAATAGGTTATAGAGGGTCCTGCAATTTGTGGGCAACAGCACCTATCAAACGCGACAACCATTGCCCTGGCCAAGACCAGAATCAACGAAAGTACTACCAACACCCAGACTCAAACCCATTTTTTTTTATTATACAGCTGCATTAGTGCAGAACTCTCGGTAAGCAGGTCGTAACAAATACAAATTAGTATCCCTACTTAAAATTTATGTGAGACGTGGCTCTGCGCTGCGAGCTGCGAGTAATAGCCTCTAAGTCGAAACAGAAGCACTTTTTACCCGACTTGCGAACGGTGATCGTTATCTACCCGTTTGTGTTGACAATGTTTTTTATTCTTTAAATGTACGGCCTGGAACCTGTGCTGGAACCTTAGAATAATTACATTTAGAAACCAAGTACGCGCGCACAATTTGAAGCACCTTAATTGGAGCCATATCGCTTCGCAGTGTTCATTACAGCTCCGCAATGTTAAATGTCAAAGGGCGCCGCACGTAAGCAAGTAATAGTCACGCATATGTGGATCGGATTAGTGCTTCATTTTTGACGGGGCGGTTGTATGAAGACTTTCCTTCTATACGTTAACATTCTAAGGCTGGAACTCAAAACTGCCAGTTTAAGAATTTTTTTATTGCTGTAAACTTGCAATGCTTAGCACGGCACACTGTTGCCGCTCCATAATAAGAAACGGACAATATTATTTACAATATGAACTTTTACTACCCATTGTCAGAAATGTATAGAACGTACCTAATTGTGTCTTATAGAGTAATTAACTATTTTATGTTTTAGGTAATTGTTTTTTTAATATTGTTTTTTTGTAGTTAGTCTTTAAAACTATCAAATATGCAACTTATGGCTCTTTTGATCTAAATTTCTAAGTCCACGACAAGTATATTCAACCACCTGACCTATATGAAAAAATAATAACAGTGCTAGTAGCAAAATTTGTTTTTACAGCATGAAAATATAATATCTAAAAATAACTTATATCAAGAATTCGTTACAGAAAGTTATAGAAAGTAAGTAGTACTAATGGCCTCGTGAATATTTTTATTTCACATTTTGACTTGCTGATTTAATTTCTTCATAATAATGCTGTATGGGTAGTATATTATAGTTTGCTCTTGTTAGTACTTACTGTAAAGTTTAAATGCACATGATTCAATTTAAAAAACGAGGAGACAGAATGCGAAAAAGTTAACTCAAAAATATGAGCAAGATAAGACAAAACTCCATTACGCAATAGGAAGTGTCTAGGTTTCAAGAGATTAAAGCCTCGTATCCATTAGGCAACAATTGAGGCGTAACACGTAACCCTCAACAAGAACGGCAACGTGGACGTTGTCAGCTGGCGCGCAACATTTCGGGACAGACAACGTTGCCAAAAAGTTTCGACCTGCTGTTATTAATTGATCATTTTATATGTACCCTTTAATTCCGAAAGGACAGTGCCAAGTTGGCCTATGAACCAACAAACATTTGACATTTGTCATAATTCTGGCCATGGTTTAAGACATAATTATCACTTAATAGATTGTCACGGACACTTCTGATTTTTGATATCAAAATTAAAAATACTGAAAAGATTTATCGTGCGAAAACATTTTTAAATACCATTTGGTTTTGCGTTCATCTGTGCCCTCTGTTGTTTAGCCATCGCAACAATATTTTAATTTACTTTGTATTGACAAAGAAACCTTGTTTGTGCAAGAAAATGTAGTTGTGAACTTACTAAAGGCTCTTAAAAATGAGTAACAATACATTACTGTCAATGTGATAGATGTTTAATCAACTTTTTATTTTAAATCAGATTATACATTGGTTAAATCAGCTTTGTGCGAAGCCAAAAAAAAAAGAAGTTAGGTAATGACGTTTGTTTGACTTGACACTCAACGCAAAAAAAATACCAGCATCTGTCTAGTGTCTTGTATTTTTCGCTTTCAATTTGCAATGCTTTGTTATTGTTTTTATAGTAATAATTTTATTCTTACGACTCTGCTTAAAAAACGGACGTTGATGGCTCTCTGTAGTGACCTACCTCCTTTTAGATTTAACCGTTTAAAGACTTTGTAACCTGCACATAGCTAACTCAGCAATAATCACGGATTTACGATCATCGCAATGAAATCATGATTTTGTGTGAATTGTGGCTCAGCTAGTGGTTCCATGGTACTGGCAGAAGTGGCAGATCAACAAAATATATGCTTGAAGAACATTAGTCCCACTCACGTGTATAAAACTATTAAATATAACCTCAAAATTTTTCAGTTTTTTGATATTTAACGAGTTCTTAGAAGTGTCCGTCCATAAACTACGTTTTGCAACTAAAGTGTATAAGTGTATAAGTGTGTGTGTGTGTAAGTGTATTTATGAACCCTAAGAGGTATTTTTCATGACTGTTGGTTCATAGGCGGCAATGTATGGGTGAATGTACACTATCCTTTCGTTTTTGTCCACCCACGGCACCACTGTAAAACGGTTCAAATACCTATCAATGCCTTTATTGTAGCGAAGACTTGGTTTCAATGATGGAGGCTTTAACTGATGCTGTCTTGAAAACCCCGCAAAATGAATTCGACGAGTAAATTACAATTACGTCACTAGCAGGGTTCTTGGCCAGAAGCTTTCAAAGTTTTGCTCTTGAGCTAGTACGATAAGGCTACTGTGCTTCCTGTCCATTAATGCGGAGCGAGGCAGTGTAGCGAAACGAGGGAGTCATGCAGTTGGAGGTCCAACAAGGCAGGCCTACCCTTAAGAGGACACAGTACGGTCGAGAGAGTTGAAAAATTTATTGTTGTCTTTTGTATACCTCGAGTGCACCGCAGAGTGCGATAGAGGCAGATGCAAATCAGACCGAAGTTACCTATCTAAAGTACACAAAATCGACGTTTCGTAGTCCTCTAATCCCTTTTCGAAAAGTTGACCGAGAAGGACTGTGGCCGTGTTCCTGTGTTTTCCTTTTTTTGAAATAAACTAGTCAAATTAATTTTCTGGATGTTTGAACACAGCTGAAAATCTGGCAATTTTTTCGATTTTTGAATGTTCATATCTCTTTATAATTAATTTATTAAAAAAATTAAAAACAGGGACATTCCAATAGTGGCAATAGAAAAATATTCCTCTACTAGCAAAATCCAGGGAGGAAACAGGGGACTACGTTTGTATGGAAAAACGGAGCTTCTGTATCGTCTCAAGCAATCCTATTGGTTAAATATTGCTCCGTCGTTTCCGAATGCAAAAACAAGATAAGATACACTTTGCTTAATTGCACAAACAGGACCGTTACAGAACACCAATGACAGCTGCTGGCGTCTGCGTTAACTGCATTCACGTTTTTGTTTAGAATTTTCTGTACAGTGAACCTCCCTAGTGATTAGAAATGGAACCTAAATGGCATACAAATAGTCACATATCTGAGTTTCCGTGGCAGAAACTCGTGGTAGACATACAGAACTCTTAACTTTCAAATGTAATGCGAAAGCGATCTCTTACTTACTGTGGATTTTATAGTCAGTCACATACCTTTTATCAAATGACATACTCTTAAGGCCAAAGCTGATCTTGTTAGTACACTAATGGTTCTGCAGAATGGCTACGTTATTTGACTATGACTATTACTAGTAGCAAAGGCAAGAAGAAAATATAAAAGCATCATCAAATGTTATTGCGTCGTTGTTATTTCATAGAACTGAAAAAAATAACGAGATACCCCAAAAACCTTGGTGGCTCGATTTATTTCCCAAGTGAACAACATGTCTTCGTTTGAAGTAGAGAATACAGGTCAAACAACAGTGCTGAGCACTTAGTGCCTACATAAAATAAAGAGTTAATTACCCAACCAGGTTTATAGGTTTCCGAAGTATTTGGGTTACAAAGGCCTTGACCCCGTTGGGCGGAACACTACGAGGCGAGGGCAAGTGCTACAAAATATAACGGATATAATATGTACTGTAAGGAAAATGAATGTATTCTAAGTCATCAGTCTTCACCAATACTTTATGTATAATAAGGAAAATCCTGTGCTGTAAGTTCATCATCATTGTAAGGAATTCATATGATATGTACATTGAAATAAAAAGACGAGTAAATAGAGGCAAGTTGACTTTTGCCGTCATGGCGAACGGAACACTCAGGGGCCCACCTAGCATAATAGAATCTAACGTGGTAGGTAGTGAGTTTTTTTATTGGTATTTTATATCACTGAAAAGACGACACGTGTGCTGAATTGGAGAGTTTAGTTCGTATGCCACGACGCTCTTTAAAAATGTATAACAGGTAAAAATCAACTTTACCGTATTGGGATATTTATTTTTCACTAAGTTTGTTTCTATTTATACCTATCACCGTGACTTTTTCTTTCAGATTAAAATAATCCTGTATATTTGAGAACTGAATTTACAATTATTTATAAGTCCTTAATGTATAATGATTTAAGCGCATACATGAGGTCACTAATAAGTAGAGTAGACAGGCATAATCATCATCATCATCACTCAAAATGTTTTATATCAAGGTAAAAGACTTTCGTATGTACTATTTGTACCATTGAAGGTCAATACCTTGACATTTATATGGCACGTCTATATACACACATCAAAAGTGTCTATCGAGTAAAAGATGAAAATCAGCTGTCAATATTTTCCCTTTAAAAACATACACCGCATTGAAGACATTATTAGTGCTACTGTTTCCCTACTACTGATTAAAACCAACGTTATTATGGAGCGGCGACGTCATTTAAGCAGGGAAGAAATGCTCAGAGCCGTGGGAATGATAGAAGCTGGTTCCCGGCAACGTACTGTGGCTTTAGCTCTGAATACAAGTCAGAGTGTTATCAGTCGACTTTGGACACGTTACCGAAGCACTGGTACCGTGGCTTAGCGCCATGGAGGACGGTATCGCTGCACCACACGGAGACAAGACCGATACATTCAAATCACAACTCGAAGAGCTCCAACAATAACCGCCATGATGTTAGCCGTGAGGCTTCATCACTCTTCAGGGAACTTAATTAGCGACCAAACAGTCAGAAACCGCTTGCATGGAGTGAACCTTCATTCCCGAAGACCGCTAAGGGTACCACCTATAGCAATGCATAATCGTAGGATTCGATATCAATGGGCTCTTGAACACAGAAATTGGGCAGAACAATGGCGTTTCGTGTGCTTTTCTGATGAGTCTCGTTTTGGTATGAGACCGGATACAAGACGTGTACGACACTGGAGAACCCCTGGACGCCAACAGCGATTAAAATCCTGCCAGGAAGTCCATCCTTATAGTGGTGGAACCATCATGGTATGGGCGGGTATTTGGATCGGCGGAAGAACTGAGTTGATTTGGATCAGAGGCAACCTCAACGCTCAAATTTATGCTGAGACGATTGTATCAGACGTCATCGTTCCTCTACAAGTGCCAATCGGTCCCTTATTTCAGTTAATGCATGATAATGCACGACCGCACACCGCAAGAGTTGTAAGACAGACTCTCGCCGCAGCTAACATCAATGTCCTGCCCTGGCCTGCTGCATGGGATATGCTACAGAGAAGAGCTCTGCCGAATATGGAGGGCATCCAGTCGCAAGAAGACCTTTTTTTGTTGTTGCAACGAACTTGGGCGGCTATTCCACAGCGTGATTTGGATGAACTCATTTTGAGTATGCCAAACCGATGTTCTTGTGTTGTTAGTGTTCGCGGTAGAAACACGGATTATTAATTGTTTAAGTTACCCAATAAAATTTTAAAGAAAACTGTTATTTCAGTCTGTCATGTTAGTGGTTCAAATGTCAAAAATCCCTTTATTAGGAAAATGGCAAATTTCTTTATTAATGCAAAGGTGACTTGGTTTATCGTTACTGTAGACCAGGGGTTCCCAACCTTTTTTTGTCTACTGCCCACTTTAAGAATAAATTATTTTTTAACGCCCGCCTTTTTAAACATACTTAAAAACCGCTAAGTACTTATAACTGATTATTGAAACGCAAATTTATAGTATTCGGACAGAGTATCTTTTATTGAAAATAAAACAAACATAATCAATTCTTATATAAAAAGTAATGTGAAGGTTGAATCTGATGCTGTTCAATAAGTTTGTTGATATCAGGTTCCAATTTACTCAAAAACAGCCGCAAGTCGCTACGTTCGGTAACACGCAAACGATTTCTCTTTTTAGTAAGCAGCGTTGCCACAGCACTAAATCCACGTTCACACAAATATGACGATGGGAATGCTATCAAAAATCGTTGAACAATTGACCACAATCCAGGGTACAATTGCGGGATCGGTTTTTATAGCCAAAATTCTTGATATCCATTTTTGAACTTGATTTTTATTTCTTTGTTTGTTGTCAATTCTATAAGTTCTTCTTCCAGCTGAGGTGACATTGCTGTGTTGACATTTGAAAACGGATCCAACACCCAGTCTGGTATTTCCAAGTTTAAAATGTCCTGGTATCGTTCGGTGAAGTCAATGTGGAGGTTTTCCAAATGTTGGCAGTAGGCAAACAAGTCGTCGTTACTGCAGTATACTGATAAATTCGGAAAATTGTGAAACTCACGTCTGCCCATATTATTTTTGTGCAGAAGCAGTTTGGCTGCGAAAGCAGCAACGACATTTTTTGTTTTAATTAAATTCAGTTCATCGCCTTGCAGTTGGAGGTTCATGTCGTTGAACATTTTATACAGGTCTGTCATGTAAGCTATATCATTCTTTGATGTTATGAGCTTGTTGCGCAGTTCTGTATCTTTAGTTTCCAAGAACTCTATCAAAGAGTCAAACAGGTTGTAAAATCAAATCAGACAATTGCCTCTTGACAGCCAACGAACTTCAGTATGAAGCAACAAACGGTTGAAATCTTCGTCATTAGTAACACAAAGCTGATGAAATAATCTATCATTCAAAGAGCTGCTACGGATTTTATTGACTGCTTTGATGACATATTGCAGTGATTGAAATAGTCGTTCACTTAAGTTTCTAGCAACCAAATGTTGTCTATGAATAACGCAATGTATAGCAAGGACATCTGGAATTTTATTCTTTAAGTATGCTATGAAGCCTTTATGGCGCCCTGTCATAGCCGGAGCGCCATCCGTAGCAACTGATATAATATTTTTCAAAGGAATCTCTTTCTCTTCACAAAACTTTTCCAATGTATTGAATATGGTTTCGCCTTTTGTATCTGTCTCCAAATTTCTGGCAAACAATAGTTCTTCACGTATTTTCTCATCTTTAATAAACCTCACTTAAGATAGCAACAACGCTTCATTAGTTGGTAAAGTGGACTCATCGAGCTGAATTGAGAATTGACTAGTCCTCAGATGATTGCACAATGATTCTTCAATGTTTTCAGCCAATTCATCAATTCGTCTTTGCACAGAATTATTACTCAAAGTAATTTTTCGGATAATATCTGCGGCCGGTTTATGAAGCACAGTAGTTATTACTTCCTTTATTGCTGGCAAAATTAACTCTTATCCGATGTTGTGTGGTTTGCCTTTTTGAGCAATTAACAAAGAGATATTGTACGAAGCTCGAAGTCCGTCGTCATCTTGCTTAGCAGCCGCCGAAAATAGTTTTGATACACTTGGCTGAGTATTATGCTTCTTCTCTAGGTCTTGAAAATATGCTACATTCTTTTCTGTCTTATCTGGATGCATTTTATTCAAATGATCTTGCAGTCTTGAAGGCTTCATTGCTTCGTTCGAAAATGTTTTTAGACATAGAAGACACAAAGGCGACGACGGGTTTGTGGGATTTTCAATAAATCCGAATTTAATATATTCCGCAGAGTATTGCCGTCTCTTCTTTTTTACTTCCGACATTGTTTTGTTTTAAGAAATACGTAAGTGTTGAAATCAAGTACTGCTTATCTATTATGCGCGAAACCGCAAATGAAAATAAAATAAATTTACGTCGCTTATATAGGATTGCATAAGCAGCACGCACCAACAGGAATAAGACAAACGTGCATAAACTCGTTTATCTCATTCGACGCCCAATCGTACTCGACAAGCAAGAACAAGTATTATAGAACCAGCCGATTGGTATAGGAATGTACAATTCGGATTATTTAACAAAACCTTGTTAAAACATGATTGCCCGTGGTCTTTTATATCGAACCAAATTTGAGCTATATCTTAATTAATATTAGTTGATGTTCACAAGATGTAGTCAAGAGTCGAGAGCTCAGTCGGTGTCTAAGAGTCTTCCTAGCTAGGTAGATGAAATTATAAATCGACCCCAAAGCCCTACACAATGCCCCCTTTTTTTTCTGGGTCTCTTACCGCCCTTTAGGCCTGCAGCGCCCACAAGGGGGCGTTATCGCCCACGTTGGGAAAGACTGCTGTAGACAAACGAAAACACTTTATTTGATGAATCCTTAAAGAAAATTTTAATTAATATCAATCAGGAGAAAAGTTATTGCAAAAATATATGTTGATCCCTAGACACTTTTGATGTGTGTATTTCTGGTACCGCCATTGCATGCCTTTTTTTTTTCTACGTGGCATGCATTGTTTGCTGCTGATGGCTTTCACAATTTCACCGGACAAGTGGGTGAGCGGAAGGCTCTTAACCCTTATATTTAAGTAACGTACCTAAGAGCGCCCCGAGGGGGGACACGAACCTCGGCTTAGGGCGTTACTGGGAGATGACAAACGGACGTAGGTTTGAGAAGAGAAACGACCCGGCACGTGCCGATTACGCGAATCTAAATATGACTGGGGTCGCGGCGCGCGTCCACGCCGGCGTGGACGATAGATCGGTCTGGTTGCTTGACTGTACTGTATAAACTCAATGATTGTAAAAACAATGTTGAAAAGAGGGACTTTCGAGGTTCTTTCCAGATTCTTCTCGATGGAAGCAACCTCCGATGGTAGTTACATTATTTATGCATAGTTGAATTATTGTAGTAGACCGGGTATATAAATAGGCTAAGACATAGGCCATGAGCATGTTTATGCGTTTTCATGCGTTTCTCCGTGGGCATTGAACAGGATTTACCCTATGTAAAAACTTGGCTAATTATTTAACTTTTCATGAAGTTCAAATTCATATTTATTTATTCATTATATCAAGTAGCAAATATATTAAAAGATCTTAAAATAATTATGGAGCGGACATGAACCTTGTAGGGCACTATAATGAAAACATACAATTATTATTTTTGTTTCCATATGGTAATTACATTTATCAAATTGTTATTTATACAGCAACTCGTTGTTATAAACATGAATGACATACACATGTACTAATTACTTATTTTAGTCATTTATTAGTATCCTAATGTGATTGCTTTATTTGTTATTTTTTTATATAAAGGAACTTTTGTAGAGACAGAAAGAAAAAATAATAGTTTTTTTGCGATTTTAGACATTTCATGCTTCTTTGTAAAAGCATAAGGCGAGTTTAGCCGCCAACTAGCGCCACCAAGTGGCCACTTTTAGCAAAAACGCGATCTAAAACTATAAAACAGAATGAAAAGTCGTGGACAGACATTCAATATTTAAAAGAAGTATTTTTTGAGTTATCATTTGTTCATGTCTAGTTTAGAAGTTATATAAATAAATCAATTGGTGGCGCTAGTTGGCGGCTAAAATCGCTTTAAGTGAATAAATGTTTTTTTTTGAGTTCTAGTTACCTTACTCACCAGCAGGAACACAACACTACCAAAGCAGTTTAACTTAGGTTTTTGAAAATAAATCAAAGTTTCAATTTCCTCAAAGGTGTGTGCAACAGCGCCATAGTATATTTTGTCAAAAAAGTACACAAACGGAAAATAAACAGGGCCATGTGAGTAAAGTGCCATTTGATGAAACTAACTAAGGGTTGTACATTTACACGTTTTTCGGTTAAGAAAATGGGTATGGCTTCGTCGTGCAAAGGGATTAAGCATTAAGGATAATGGTATTAGGCTAAAGCTAAAAGTGGATGGGGCAATCGAAAGGAAATAATAGGTCATTTTGAGAGTTTTGGATCTTTATTTAAATGTAATAATAACAGACTTTTTAAATAAAGTTTTTCACCCTGTTGAACTCTCGCAGCCTTTCCCCCTACGTCGTGATACTATACGAGGGACTTGCTAAAAGAAATTAGATACTCAAAAATTATAAAATTTATTCTTTATTACAAGTATCGATCTTTTCGAAATATTCACCCTGAGCACGTATACACTTTTCCATACGTTTGAACCAATTGGAAAATACCTGTGACCACTCTTCTTTAGACACCTCAGAAATATCGATATTATAGGCAGCCAGTGCATCTTCTTTGCTCTCAAACCTCTTCCCTTTAGTTTTTCTTTAATTTTCGGAAACATGTACACACAAGGCGCTAGGTCAGGGAAATATGGTGGGTGAGGAAGGATCGACTCATTTTTTGAGTTGTAAAAGTCAAGTGTTCTGGCAGACGTATGCGGCGCCGCATTGTCGTGGTGCTAGAGTAGGTGCCAGATTCCTGACTTTGGTCGCTTGTCACACCAAGCTGATATCACTGTTGGAGCACAAACTGTCACATAGGTACCATTCAGAGTTCACCGTTCTTTGATCCTCTCGCACTACAAGAGCAATATGACCCGTTTTGCAGAAACACGAGGCGACCATTTGTCTCTGTGTGCTTCGTCCACGGCGAAATTTCGTTGGAGTTGATGCATCTTCAAAACACCATACAGGCGACTGTCGTTTTGTTTCGGGATCATAGTTATATAGCCATGTTTCGTCACCAGTCGGTATATCATACAAGCTTTTTTTCTCGGCACCGTCGAATTTATTTATCATGAAACGGCACCAATCCACCCGACGGTCTTTCTGCTCATCGGTAAGGTTGTGCGGCACCCATCTCGAACAACGTTTACGGAGAGAAAAGTGGTCCAATTCCTAGTTCTGGCTCCAGCTCTACATACGTAATTCGTCGGTTTTCGCGAAAAAGTTTTTGGACTGCACGAACGTTTTCTTGTGTGACCACGGTTGGCGGCCGACCTGTCTTCGCTTCATCTTCGAGACATCCCCGTACTCTTTTAAATTCAGCAAACCAATTAAATACTGTTGCTCGTGAACAAGCAGACTCATTAAAAGTAGGAGCCAAAAGTTCAAAACATTCTTTAGGCTTTCAACCTTATTTATAGTCATAATTAAACATAGCGCGAAAATCACGTCGACTGAGCTCCATTGCTGCAAGCAAATTCCCGCCAGATTCTCGGAAAAATGATGCTCATTCAAAAAATAAAAAAATTATGTGTTTTCTATTATCAAATATATCAATAAACAACCAGCCTATATATGGTGTATAACTTGCCAGTGTCACTCAAATGAGTAGTGAGTATCTAACTTCTTTTGGCATGCCCCTCGTATTAAATTTTTAAGACGATTGACTAACATTGTGTCCGAAAATTTATAAAAATTAGAAACCAACTGTTTACTGACCACATATGGCATGTGGACAGTGAACCGGTTAAAATGTGAATAACATGTGCGTGTGAACCGAAGGACCACACCTAGGATACGCGAAATAAGTTACCAATATTTTAGTAGATGATCTAAAACAATTGTAGAACGATACTAAGAAATTGTAGAAGTAATCGTTTAAAAAATACAGTTCTTACAGTGTGGTTCCTCAGTTCTCACAGGCTGTCGGCGAGTTCTTGGAATATATATGTTAAAAAATAAGCTGCTTTGATTACACACTTTTAGTAGACAATTTGCTACGTTAATTTACGAAATTTCGAAACACAAAGTTGTAAAAATAAAAAATAACGACATCTTCTCTGTGGTCCCTCTATACACATCATCCCTCACACAAATATTAAAGCGTTTTTAATTTATATTACACAATTTATTCACTGAACCCGTACTTTTTTACCCGTAAGTTTTACTAGAAGTCCTAAAGTATATTGTAAAAAGAAATAGGATTATCGACGCGGGCGGATTAGATTATCGTTATATCGACGCTAGCTCGGAATATCTACGGGTAATACTGGTCCCTCAAATCACAGATCTATTCTTCTTCCGTCGGAGAAGTTGTTTCTTACTGAGAAGACCCGGCGAGAAACTCAGTAGAGTACAGTTTGTATGTTGATAAAAAAAATGCTTAAATTCTGACATTAAAAAATAAACAGAACAACCTAACAAGTACAGCAAAGCTACATAATATAAAACAATAGGCTTAACCAAGTCATTTATACAATTCCAAAAATAAAATTTGTTAGTCATTAATACACTTAAGTCCGGTATTTAATTAATAAGTATTACAAAAGGGAACTGATCCCGCACCGAGCAGAGAGCTTTAATCCCAGGCTTTTTTATCTAAAAGGTAATCATTGGTAGTATAATTAATACCCCTTTTTTAATACAACAGATTTTATGTGGTTTTTTAATCTGTGCAGCGGTAACATACAAATTGCCTGAGGAACTTTGTTGTAGTAGTGTACACCTTGCCCCATAAAGGATCCCAAAACTTTTTGTTATCTAAACAATGGAAGCGCAATTTTATTAATTTATTGATTTACTACAATACTTATCACTATCATTACAGGTAGCTTAACCTAATGCGATATGCGATAATTAATAACAATATCAATAAAAACAAAAATACTTATAACATAATGCATACACTACTAAAATCTAACCTAATTTATAGCTAATAATAGCTAACAATGCCGTCCTTACAAACTCACTCAAAGTGCATGAAAAAATGTCCACCGTGTCAGTTAGCAAGTTAATGACACGTATTGTTAGCATAAGAGGCGCCTTCGCCAGTAAGTTTGTTCTGGCTACGGGCACGGCGCCGCCGCCGCCACACGTACCGGTTCGGCACGTTTAGTTGCAGGTGCCGCAGCAGCTCCGGGTTATAGACCATCCCTCGCAGGAGCTTAGTCATGTACAGAGTGAGTGCTAATTCCCTTCGAACCCCAAGCTGGTTGTAGCCCACCATCCCCAGTACAAATAAAGTAGGGTACATCAGAGGGTAGAATCGGTATACTCCGTATAATTACAAGTGTACAATACAAGTGTCTTGTAAACTTGTTTTGTACCCGTTCTAACATGACACTGTATTTTGCTTCGTGGGGAGCCCATATGAATGAACTGTGTTCCAGATGACTTCGAACTAATGAATCATACAACACTGAGGACTGTGATGTTTTTATCCTTATCCCTAGTATTTTTGGTGTGTATATCGCAGTGTTTTGTGAAAAGACTGATATTCTTTTTCACCAAACAATACAGTTGTAAATAAATTGGGAAGCCACTGTAAGAACCCCAATTTCCTTAAAAAGCTCTCTGAGTGAGGCCCGTGCACGAAGCTTATAGATAGATCTGGAGGATAAAGATAGTTTGTATATCCGCTGCCTTACCCCAACATGTGAGACATTACACTGTGGAAATAGCTGAAACAAACAGAACGAACAGTATCAACATCTGTTAATAACCTTATTTTACTGACAGCGAATGCTGCCGAACTAAGTTTGGCCGAAAGGGCATTTATAAGAGGGTCCCATTGCAATTTCGAGTCTAGTGCAACTCCAAGAAAAACAGTGGAGTCTACTAACTCCATAGCATTATTATCTATTTTCAAATCAATTTGGTTATCTTTAACATTAGGCAATTTAAAATTAATGCATTAAGTCTTTTTTGCATTGAGCTTTAGATTATTGACTGTAAACCATCGTAGCACCTTTATGAGCGCGTCATTTACGTCGTCAAAAAAGTTTTTATTTCTATCAATATTAAAAATTAAAGACGTATCATCTGCGAATAAAACAACATCACAAATATCTTCACGTAGAAAGGCAAATCATTAATATCAACTAGAAATAGGAAAGGACCCAGAATAGATCCCTGTGGAACCCCCATTTTAATTTGTTATCCAGAAGATAACTCACCATTAACGTCAACTTTTTGAGTTCTAGAGCTCAAATATGAAAAAATAAGATCCAACGCAGTATCCTTCACACCATAATAACTAAGCTTACGTGTAAGAGTCACGTGAGCAACGCAATCAAAAGCTTTGGATAAATCACAGAAGACGCCAAGAACGTTCTGTGAATTCTCCCAAGCCCGATAAATATGTTTCGGGAGCGCAATACCAGCATCAGTAGTAGAATGGCCTCTAGTGAATCCGTATTGTTCACTGTGTAAAACTCTGTTCTCACAAAAGTGGCCTAACAGCCACTAACTAACTTTCTTGTATATTTTTTTCAAATATCTTACTTAAGGCTGGAATGATTGATATAGGCCTAAAGTTGCCTGGGTCTTTTTTGTTGCCTGCTTTGAAAAGTGGTACAACTTTACTGTGTTTCATTAAGTCTGGAAACACTCCTTTATCAACGCAATCATTAAATATTATGGCTAGGTAAGGGGCAATTACGTCTATTATTATCAGTAGAGAGTTTCTACTAAACGATAAGAAATTTAAATTGTGTATTGGAAGTACATTAATCTGTGAAAATCATTTCACGTAACATATTTTTCCCAATAATAGCTCAAGTTTACAAAAGATTTTTGGTTTGAATTAAGCATGAATACTTTAAAAAATTTATGTCAGTCAGTACACCTGTGATCTTCATTTAATCGAAAAATTAAGTTTTAATCACAATCCGATCAGCAAATTAGAACTAAAAACTTAATGCGAAAACCACAAAATTCTCCATAAATCAAGATGCACACATTTTATTATTTATTCATTTATTTTGCTACTTTTAATTCTAATAGAAAGTAAAGTTTATTCATTTGATTCATAGTGCCACACTGCGGGATCACACTACTGACATATTTTCAAAGGTTTCACGTAATATGATTTTCTCAGCTTAATGTACTTCCAATACACAATTTAGGTTTCCAATCATTTAGTAGAAACTACTGATAACTACTGATTGGCAAATACATTTGACTATAACCACAGACGGGATGGCAGTGAAATGAGACAACAGTTGGTAATAGTCTGGTTTATTTTAATTCTACTAACTAAAGCTTATATACGAACTCTTACACCTCTTGCAAAATTATAGAAGATGATATAATTATATTACTGCAACGGAATCTGAGCACTGGTTTGAATAATCTTCCTGATCTTGTCATTTATGTACGTGTACTTTTTTATATTTCTTCTCCCTGCCGTATCTCTCGGCTCGTTTCGTTACACGATAACCTAGGAAATCAAATCGCTCTGGAGGAATTAACGTTTCTCTATGTGTTAAAAAACAAGATTGAAAAGAGTAACCATCGAGTTTCTTGCCGGAGTCTTCTCGATCGGAAACAACCTCCGAACCGGTGGTAGAGTCACATTTTGTTTAATTATGATATTTACTATCATAGTATTATTTTATGTAAGTTTATTTTAGTATATTTTTGCTTTACTTTTTTTTTGTAACTAAATGACTTGTCATAAGTACTTTCTATAAGTCTATATGAATAAAGATATTTTTTACTTTTTTTACTTTTTTTAACCCATTTTCGTACAATTTTTCGAACACAATCTCCATGGGTTAATTTTTTAACCATCTGCGGCCTATAGCTTACACTTCGGAGACATTTGCTCCGGTATCCAATAAATACCTCATACCACCTTTTCGGTCGGTAACAATGAGGGGTTACATTAACCAAGATATTTGCCCCCGTTTCGGTCAAAAAACCTCAACCTCGACCTTTTCAGTCGGTAACAGTGAGGGCGACTTCGCAGGCTTACGTCCACTAAATGGGAAGCATCCGCTGACGTCCTGCGGGTGATTGGTCAAGCACTCTGCTGGCAATATGCCTGCCCCGTTTGGAGTCGCTCAGCACACGCAAAGAATACAGCACCCAACGAAACCTGCCAGATAATTACGGGCTGCTTAAAGCCAACCCCGGTAAGAATGCTGTTTTCGCTAGCTGGAATCGCACCGCCAGAAGTCCGCAGGGTAGTTGCTAACTCCACTGAAAAAACTAAACTGGAGGGGGACCCTCGTCACCCAATGTATGGACACGCTGTCGTACCGCATCGACTTGAAAGCCGACAAAGTTTTGCCAAGTCCGTCCCCCCCTTTATCTGAAAACCCTCCACAGGCCAGAATCAGCTTGTGGCAGAAACGCCATCAGAAAGTCTCCCGCCTGGTCACGTCTTACCATGGGTTACCTAAAAAAGTGTAAACAGACTGCGAACCCAGGTTGGGCGCTGCAAAGATAACCTGTGCAGATGGGGTTACACTGATGGCGCGAACAACGTGTGGAAATGTGGTGCCTCCCCCAGATTATGAGCCACCTTGTTAAATGCCTCTCATGCCCTTACAGTTGCACACGCGACGACCTGCTGAGTGCCAATGAAAAAGCTGTGAAGGTGGCGGAATACTGGTTGGATGAAATATAATGCTGCTGTCGACACGACAAGAAGAAGAAGAAGACAGTGAGGGGTTACATTACCTGGGATATTTGCTCCCGTATCGATTAAAAAACCTCAACCTCGACCTTTTCGGTCGGTAAGAATGAGGGTTACTCGGGAAAATAGCACAGGATTCCGCCTTGGCCTGTGCTAATTTAGTTTCCACGACTCTTGAAATTATAAGGTTGCTTCCCATCGCATGGTTTGTCACATCTGTAAGCATATTTTCCATATTTGCAATGATAATGACAAATTGTTGCTTCTTGATTACGCGATTTTGAACTTGACTTTGGCGCGTAATACATACTTGGGATAATTGCTGCGTCGGCTTTTCTTGCGTTTCGTATCGTTTTTGCACACAACACCGTTTGTACTTGTTTTAGGTGCGTCAGCACACCTTCTAACATTTGATAATGACCTTCGCTTGCGCTTTCGTCTTCATATTGCTGTGACTTCGTTAACTATTTGCGGTTTCCAAAATGTTGTTAGCAGCAATCTGGCTCACTTTATCTAGATCCGAAGAATCTGTGACGGCTTGGTTTTGTAGTGCGATCACTGCTTCAAACTGGGTAAACCAAACACGGGCTGATCCTTCCAGAATTCCGGAATATGGGATATTACGGCGGTGCTGGTAGCGACTTCATGCGACGCAGTGATACACAATTTTCCCGGACATGCCATTTTGTTGGTCCAGCGTCGGGTCACCACTGTAATCACAGATGGGATGGCAGTGACATGAGACAACAGTTGGTGATATTTCTACTAAAGTATATATACGAACTCGTACACGTACACTGTGTGTGCCTAATCTCACTACGTGACCTCAGGCACATACTTTCAATACACGATTTAGGTTTCCAATCATTTAGTAGAAATTCTCTACTGATTAGCAAATACATTTGACTTTCAAATGTTCCTTTCGTGAAACAGTTAGCAGAAGGATAGATAATATGTGGTTTGAGGGACCAATAGATAACCCGTAGATATTCCAAGCTAGCGTCTATATAACAACTCCCATTTATTTTTACAATATACCTCAGGACTTCTAGTAAAATACTAATAAAAAAGTACCAGTTCATTGATTAAATTGTGTAAGTAATATTAATTACAAACGCTATAATATTTGTGTGGATTAAGGGGCCCCAGAAAAGATGTCGAACTTTTTAATTTTTACCACTTTGTGTTTTGAAATTTTGTAAATGAACGTAGCAAACTGTCTACTAAAAGTGTGTAATCAAATCAGCTTTTAATGCAAAGCTAGGCAAAAGTAGCGATTGTGGGCAGAAATTGGGGCGTTTTGGATATAGGCAACGGAACCCCAGTGGACAGAGGTTGGCCGACTTAATGGAGAAAGAGGTACTTTTTGTAATGCACTTTTTTTTTCAGAAGTCACCTTACATTAAGTGGTCCTAGATGAGTCCCGATGGTTCAACGATAAACGAGATAGACTTCATCATGACAACAAAGAGGCAAATATTCAACGATGTCTCAGTGATCAATAGGGTAAAAACCGGTAACGATCACCGACTGGTAAGTAAGAGGCACATAGAATATTAATGTCAAACTTGAAATGGCACGCTTGATAAAGTCTACGCTCCGATCTAGTCGTGCACATATGCAGAACGCCGAAAGCTTTTAATTAGAGCTGAAAAATCGCTTTGCTTGCCTGGAAAATTGCGTTTCGGTGGACGAGATAAATAACGGGTTTGTGGAAGCGGTCCATGCGGTTGGATCCAGGTTCTTTAAACCTGGCCTTCTGAACAAACCGCAAAAACTATCGACTCAGACGCTCGACCTCATGGCTGAACATCGATCTCTGTCGCTGCAGACCTCCTATGACGCCGAAAACTATCGGCAGCTCAATAGAAACATATGTAAATCCTTGCAACGCGACATCAGAGTCTTTAATACAAATCGTATTAAATAGACTATCGAAGGGAACAAAGGATCAAAAGTGTTTGCGAGGGATGTCTATTGGGCAAAGTCGGTTGACGAAGCTGAAGACGGAGGATGGCAGTGTAGCGTCGACTGTAACAGCAGTATTAAGGTAGATCGAAAGATTTTACGGACAGCTATACACTTTGACCGCCAAAAACCCGTTAGTAGCAAGGCCAAAGACCCAAGAACCAAGCTCATCCGACATTACACCGAAGATATCCCGGACATCAGCCTCTACGAGATTAGAATGGATCTCAAACAGCTCAAGAACAACAAGGTGCCGAGCGATGTCGGAATCACTAGTGAGCTTCTGAAGGCATGCGTAACGCCGGCACTTAGAATACTTCAGAAGCTATTTATTTCGTGTTGTTCGAGGGCGTAAGGCCAGAGGCATAGAACAGAGGCATAGTGGTGCTATTCTTTAAGAAAGGCGACAACACCTCTCTGAAGAACTACAGACCCATTTCGCTTCTGAGCCATGTCTACAAGCTGTTCTAGAGGGTCATCACAAACCGCCTCGCACGCAGGTTCGATGACTTCCAGCCTCCCGAACAAGCTGGATTTCGAAAAGGCTACAGTACCATAGACCATATCCATACGCTGCGGCAGATTATACAGAAGTCCGAGTAGTATAACCTGCCACTATGCTTAGCGTTTGTGGACTATGAGAAAGCCTTTGATTCGGTGGAGACTTGGGCGGTGCTGCAGTCTCTTCAGCGGTGCCACATTGACTATCGGTATATCGAGGTGCTGAAGTGTTTATACAATAACGCCACCATGCCGGTCCGAATACAGGAGCAGAGCACGAGGGCGATTCCACTGCAAAGGGGCGTGAGATGCTAGAGGAGCTCGGCAATATGCTCGAGAACCTTAATCGTGCCTCCCTACAAGTGGGCCTAAAAATGAACACGGACGAGACCAAGGTCATGTCAAACGCCCATGTCACGCCCACTCCAATATCCGTAGGAAACTCGATGCTCGAAGTTGTCGATTACTACGTCTACCTAGGACAAGTGATCCAACTAGGTAGGTCCAACTTCGAGAAAGAGGTAAATCGCCGAATCCAACTCGGTTGGGTCGCGTTCGGGAAGTTGCGCTACATTTTCTCGTTCAACATACCTCAGTGCCTCAAATCAAAACTTTACGATCAGTGTGTGTTACCCGTGATGATAACTTACGAAGCTGAAACGTGGTCTTTGACTATGGGCCTCATAAAAAACTAAAAGTCGCTCAGCGAGCTATGGAGAGGGCTATGCTCGGTGTTTCTCTACGTGATCGAAAGAAGAACGAAAGTGACCGAGGTAGCCCAGCGGGTAAGTAAGCTGAAGTGGCAGTGGGCAGGGCACATAGCGCGGAGAACTGATGGCCGTTAGGGCAAGAAAGTTCTAGCATGGAGACCGTTTCAGGGCAGGTGTAGCGTGGGACGCCCGCCTGCAAGGTGGACGGACGACCTGATAAAAGTAGCGGGACTCCGCTTTGGAAGTCGGTGGGGGTGGCCTATGTTCAGCAGTGGACGTCTTGTGGCTGCGAATGATGATGATGATGATGAAAGCACCTTATTTTTTAACATCCATTCCGAGAACTCGCCCACAGCCTGTGAGATCTGAGGAACCACACTGTAAGGCCTGTATTTTTTAAACGATTACTTCTACAATTTTTTAGGATCGTTCTACAATTGTTTTAGATCATCTACTAAAATATTGGTAACTTATTTCGCGAATCCCAGGTGTGGTCCCTCGGTCCACACGCACATTGAATAACTGCTAAAATTGCAACACACAAAATCTTTAAGTATGACAAGCTTAATTTAAGTAGATAATACAATATCCTCAACTAAAACGGCAAGTGATTACGCCAGTAATCATTCATTTAAATATGTAATGTATGTATACGAGGGGATTGCCAAAAGAAATTAGGTACTCAAAAATTATAAAATTTATTCTTTATCAGAAGTATCGATCTTTTCGAAGTATTCACCCTGAGCACGTATATCTACACTTTTTCATACGTTTGAACCAATTGGAAAATACCTGTGACCACTCTTCTTTAGACACCTCAGAAATCTCGAAATTATAGGCAGCCAGTGCATCTTCTTTGCTTTGCTTCTTTGCTTTCAAACCTCTTCCCCTTTAGTTTTTCTTAAATTTTTGGAAACAGGTAAAAATCACAAGGCGCTAGGTCAAGGGAATATGGTGGGTGAGGAAGGATTGACTCATTTTTTGAGTTAAAAAAGTAAAGTGTTCTAACAGACGTGTGCGGCGCCGCATTGTCGTGGTGCCAGAGAAGATGCCGGATTCCTGACTTCGGTCGCTTGTCACACCTAGCTGATATTACTCTTGGAGCACAAACTGTCAAATATCACTCAGATTCACCGTTCTTTGAACCTCTAGCACTATAGTAGCAATATGACCCGTTCTGCAGAAAAACGAGGCAGCCATTTGTTTATGTGTGCTTCGTACACGGCGACATTTCGTCTGAGTTGGTTCATCTTCAAAACACCATACAGTCGACTGTCACTTTTTTTCGGGATCATAGTTATATAGCCATGTTTCGTCACCAGTCGGTATATCATACACGTTTTTTTCCTCGGCACCGTCGAATTTATCTATCATGAAAAGGCAACAATCCACCCGACGGTTTTTCTGCTCATCGGTAAGTTTGTGCGGCACCCATCTCGAACAACGTTTACGGAAAGAAAGGTGGTCATGATAACGGTTTGCATTGCTGCTGCTCCAATTCCCAGTTCTCGCTCCAGCTCTACATACGTAATTCGTCGGTTTTCGCGAATAAGTTTTTCCACATAGTTACTGCACGAACGTTTTCTTGTGTGACCGCGGTTGGCGGCCGACCTGTTTTCGCTTCATCCTCGAGACATCCCCGTCCTCTTTTAAAGTCAACAAACAAATTAAATACTGTTGCTCAGAATAAGCAACACCAAATTTAATAACTCACCAAAATTAGTAGCCAAAAGTTCAAAACATTATTGAGGCTTTAAACCTTTTTTTTAGTCATAATAAATTATAGCGCGAAAATCACGTCGACTGAGCTCCATTTATGCAAGCGAATTCTCGCCAGATTCTTAAATGCTAATTCAAATAAAAATATAATAATTATGTGTGTTCTATTTTCAAATATATCAATAAACAACCAACCAGATGGTGTATAACTTGCCAGTATCAATCAAATGAGTAAAGAGTATCAAATTTAAAAGGATGCTACAAAGTTACCTTTAATCGCAATGTTAGTCCATAAGTTCATGTAACATTAGTTGTGAAAATATTATGTTAGTGAGACTCCCGATCCCACAGACAAACTGTTTAAACAGTTTTGTGGGACAGTGTGTATTTTTATATAAGCTTGATTTCTTTAATAAAAAAAAAAGCTTACATTGCAATATTAACAAGAATCAGTGTCAAAAAAATTTACTCAAATTGACTACATGATAAATTAGTACTTTCTAATAGTCTAATTACTTTACCACTTTAGACATATCAGATATACCTACCATAAATAAATAAAATGCGATTTACTCGTACTAACGGAGTCGGAAAGTTGTTGTTTCTTGACTGAGAAGACTCTGCAAGAAACTCTGCAGCTACTCTTTTTCTTTTTTACAATGTATTTTAGTACTTCGTTACAAATTCTGTAGACATCACAACTGAGTTATAAAGTATTTAGACTTTTAGTAGTTGAGTTCTCATTTAGAAAATGTTAATAAATTAAACACATTATCGCCTGTCGGGAGATTATCGCACGAGAGTTGTTAGTGGCCAAACCTGTAATTACTCAATGCCTTTCTACTACAAGTATTTTTAATAAGTTCAACTTCAACTTAATTAAATATTCGCTAAGTGAGGTCCTCTTCATTTATGGACATTGAGACACCGCTGTCTGGAGGGATCTATTGTATTTTTCTGTTGTTTATTTTTGTTTCTTTTAGATCCCTAAGTCAGTGTAACAGACTTACATACTTCTCGTGTAAAAAAAGAGCTATTATGATGCTGCTTCACTTAGTAACCGCTGTAGCAAGGGATGTCAAAATCAAGTAAGTTACACTTAAAGGTGGGCTTAGACCAAATGAGCTAATGCTCATTCTATCCCCACTCTATTTAATAATTTGTGTAAACAGAGACAGAGCATTCTTTTGTTGTTCTATCTATGTTCGTGGAGACCCTAGAGCACGAGCTTTAATGCCCGTTCTTGATTCTTCGTTCTTTTTCGTTAGAATTCTTTTGGAGTAAATGAAAAATGAATTATCATTCACACTAAACGATAGTTCGCTATGTTCTCTTGGTCTAAGCCCACCTTTAAATTAACCTTCTCTGTCAAATAAAATTAAAATCTATTGGAAATGGCGGTTTCCTATCACTTAAATGTTACCGTGACGTCACAATAAAGGTGACACGCTTGGTTCTCATATGAACGGAGCGTCTTGTGTTATCTATTAATCTGTGTTTACGTATATTGCGAAAGAATACACCATGTCTAAAACCTTATAGGAAAACCGCATGCATCTTTATGTTGAGACACAATAGCCACCATTCGGGTCGCTGTTGTGTCTCAGCTGAATCATCGAATTTATTTTTGATCGTGATACGGCACTAACACAGTGTAGGTACCTACTTCATACTTCTAATATGAGTGCATTAAAGAATTCTGACTCAACCATCGTAGAATAACAGATACTAAATTAAATCAACACATTTTATTGCCATTTTATTTGTTCATTTAAGACTGAATGAACAAGGTTAAATGAACAAGGGTCACCAAGAGCAATACACTACTAAGTTTCGACATGTAAATAAGCCTTTAATGTAGGAGTAAACAAATAACTTTATTAAAAAAACATATCCACTTTATATTATGGGAAAGACTTGGTTTTAAAAGATAAGGTGGGAGCTTACGTCTTTGTTGATTTTGAATCATTTATCATTTATACAAATTTTGAGGTCACAAATCTCGAAAGAAAATACACTGTAAATTTTAAATTGTTACTCGACAAGCATTGTTCTTTTATAATGAACTATACTCCATTCCAGCTTTGAAAATAAATAAAAAAAGGTTCTTTTCAGGGTACACTTTGTGGTAAAAGTACAATAAACATAATTACTTTTAAGATTTATGCCGAACTTAATCAAATCTACATATAAAGATAGCAGCTGTCACACTTAATTGTTCTTATTTAAAGTAAAGTAACTTCAGAATCTATGAGGCTTTTGCTTAAATAAATTATTTTGTCTTTCATCAAACTATATTGTCGATGTAAAAACTTAAAATAAGCACGGGTTTTTATGCGAACATATTTTTACTGGTTTTTTAGGGACCGTTCTTTCCTGTTGTTCTTTGATTTCTCTTCTCGAACAAATCCTATGGCTAGTTTCATCTTAATCGGAAGTCAAATATTTGCAAATAAAAATCTGTGGGGTGTAAAAAAGCGCTTGCCTTATATAACATTGATCAAACAACGTTTGCTTACAACGAAAAATGCACTGGACAAATTCACCAGGTCTGTTATCGGCCTCGATAGCTCAATTTTCTAGTTTCCATAATTTAAATAGTATGATTTACTTTATAATTTTTATTTGCTTTCAAGCACGGAGAGAGACAGAGCACGGTTTTTCGCCATGGCTTGATGGTTTTTCCCCAGGTTCGATTCCCAGTCCGGTAAATTTGGGAAAATAACTTTTTCAAATTAGCTCGGGTCTGCGTGTACTGGGAGACGTCCCTGAAAATCCTTGTTTGGTAACTCGTAACACAAGCATATTCTTATTTTGATACCATGGCAAATAATATGTTTTCTGGAGGCATATTTTTTTCTTATTTCGTCTAAAAATGTTATCATTTCACTTATCGAAAACAGTTAAAAGTTATTTGAGACAATCGAGTTGTTCGTTTTTGGCTCGCTTCGCTCACTCCGCTCGCGTAGGTCCTAGTTAAAAAAGCGTTTCAGGAAAATCATAACCTAAGGGAGCGTAAAGCGTGATAGCAGTGGTACTTAAGGATAGTTATTATATCACAAAGGCAGTTTGGACATAAATCATTAACAACACAAAAAACTAAAACAGATTATTGGTTTATAGTATACTTACTAGCTGTCCGTTAGCGGCTTCGTCCGCGTAGACTGTCATTACCGTCAAAATATAGCCTAAATAAAAAAAGTCCTATATCACTCCCTGCTAATGTAGCTTTAAATTGGTAAAAGAATTTTTAAATTCGGTACAGTAATTTCGGAGGCTATTCAATACAAACAAACAAAAAAACAAACAAACATATTTTTCCTCTTTTTATAGTACAGAAAACATGATATAGTCTGTCTATTTTACGAAGACCGTTTCACTATGCTTGTGGTAGTGACATGAAGACATTCCAGTGAGTCTACCACGACTTGCCACTTTAAAATTACGTTATCGTTCGCGTAAAAAAATTGTATTAGGATGACACATGACATGACATGACAATGTCAAATCCCAATACATTTTTTTAAGAAAACAATAATGTAAATTTAAAGTGGCAACTCGTGGTAGACGTACAGGATTACATACGGTACGGTAGTGGGAACAATGGACACTAGTGACACCAAAGGCCCGTATTCACTTTGATTAGTGCGAGTGCAAGCGATTAGCGCGAGTGCAAGTGATTAGTGCGAGTGCAAGTGATTAGTGCAGGTGTATAGTGATTATGAGAAAACACGTGTAGACAGCGATGGATTATTGCGAGTGATTAGTATCCTGCGTCGTGAAGTGATTAAGAGCGTGTTCTAATCAATCGCTGTCCACACGTGTTTTTTTTTACTTCCAATTGGACAAGTTATGATAAGTCTAGATTTAAGACTTAAAAAGCTTAAAGCTTTAAAATCTTAGATTTTTCACAAAAAGGGCGCTATACTCCGAAGTTTAAGTGAATAGTTTCTTGGGCAACCCGCCGAAGCCGCTGCAGGAGTCCATATTCACTGCGGCAGCTGGCCCTGTCAATAGTAGATCTTGGTGCAGCACGTGTAGATAGATGGTGATGCATGGACAGCAGCATCTGCCGCCGCAGCAGCTTCCTCCGAAAGGTGCGCAGGTCCCGCAACATATTTTGGTGTAGGGGTTTTTGGAGAGTAAAACCTAAAGAAACCGAGGGTATAAGGGGATATTAAGTTGGCGTTGCAAACTGTACTTTTCACTTTGAGTGCGAGAAAAATAGTCAACTTAGTACAAAAACATTTAAAACCGAACACCCCCTTTCCATCTACTGAGATTTATTTTAGTGGCCCCCCCGACCAACCTCACGGTTATGCAGAAGGGCACACTATTCCTAGCACACCGTGAAGTGTACCAGGGACCATCTGCGGTAGGTCCTGCCGCCACAAAGCACAATGCACAATGCATGCAATGCACATGAATAACATGTGCAACCAACAGTATAACAGTTGATTTTGGCATTATCTTTGGGACGCCCTTTAAAACCGAACAAATTTACACTAGACAAAAATTCTGAAATTTTCGCGGTCAGTTTTTTCTTCTTAACCGATCAAAGATTAACAAAACACACATGGCGCCACCTTCTTTGCGGACAAACCATGGAACTAAGCCTCTCAACATTTTCGCAATGAAGATGGTCCACACTCCACAGATAATAGTACCTATATTTACTGGCTGTTTGAGTTTGTCTATGTCACATGAAGGAAATTAAAAAACTAATTACTTTTCACTCCCTAGAGACTAAAGTGATCACTTTAGTCCCGCTTCGTAGGGCTACATTGGCGTACATTTAGAGCATGAGAAGTGAAGAGTATACATATTTGGAGTCACTATTAAAGGACTGGGCAATACTTAGTCAAAACCTAAGTCGCAGGATTTTTTATTTTTATTTTTATGTAAATGGCTTTCCGTCAGCGGCATCGCCCGCGTTGACAATTTTTCCCATTAAAACATAGCCTTATATTAAAATAATGCATGTTACTTGCTTAAAACGTAGCTTTGTAGTGTTTTTTTTTCCTCTGTCTCACAGGTTCGAAAGCTCACGGTCTGGAATGGACGTAGTCGCGAGAAACGAGAAACGCAGTGTATAAAAACGTTTTCACTGCCTCATACGTGCGAATGCTTGTGACTTCAACAATATTAAAACGTTTCGCGAAACAGCGTTTTTCGCGACTACGTCCGTTCACGACAGCGACATTCGAAACTACGTAGGAGAACCGTTCTTGACATGTCTAAACTAAAGTAGCGTGTTGCTCTTGGCTATAGCCGGCAGGGTCAGGGTCGGCAGGCAGGGCGCAGCGCCTATGTGGACTATGATAGGCTGATGCTGATGATGATGAGGCAGGGAGAGGATAGACGCTACAATATCGTGAGTCAAAGGATGTTTGCTCTTGTGCTGATCTTGCAGCACCATTACCTAAGTGAATATCTTACTGATAATGGAATCTGTCAGTATTATTAGTAATGGTATTTTTCTAGCGATAGGCAATACCACGAGTTGCCACTTTAAAACATTATCGTTCGCGTAAAAAAAATGTATTGGGATGATGAAACATGACATGACATGACAGTGTCAAATCCCAATATTTTTTTACGCGAACGATAATGTAAGCTTAACATTGGCGAAATCAATTTGCTAGAAAAGCAAGATTGTTGAGGCCACAAAAAAAAATGTCAACTTAGTGGCAACTCGTGGTAGACGTACAGATTTCAAAAAGGGATACCTACATACATTACAATGGTATTGTTATTTCCATATATAACGTGTTAAGGAATGTGATCCGTGTTCATTTCCTAAAAAGAAATATTAAGTACCTATTACAAGATTTTCATTCATTTCTTTCAGAACTGATATAATCTTCCCTCTTAACTCTTACCCGATACCTGCATGACATTAAGTTTCAGGATTCACTCTGTTTATATTTTTTTTAAAACCAGACTGTTGAAAAAATCATTATACTTACATAAAAAATATTCATGTTAGTAGTACTTGTATGTTCCAACACTTAAAGCAAAACGTGAAAACTACTAGACGGATTTTAATAAAGCTTTCTATACCTATAACTACTACACTACAGGCTTGTATACAGGGTAAGAAAAAGTCCACGCAGACACAGTGGCTCGCAACAGCTAGTAAATAAGTAGTTAGAAAAATGGATTGTACGAAATATATACATCACCGAAAACCTTCTGCAACCTTCCGCAAACTCTTGTTGAACTGCCTCTTCACCAGTTTAAGTCACAAATTAAAGCTAAGTTAATGAAGCGAGGTTATTATAGTGTTGTGGATTTCTTAAATGATAAGAATTTGTGGTCATCTTGGGTATAATCTGCTCATCTGCACACTTTTTTGTTATGACTTTACGCTGTCAATTAAATTTTTGTGTTAAAAAACAAGATTGAAAAGAGTAACCATCGAGTTTCTTGCCGGAGTCTTCTCGATCGGAAACAACCTCCGAACCGGTGGTAGAGTCACATTATGTTTAATTATGATATTAACTATCATAGTATTATTTTATGTAAGTTTATTTTAGTATATTTTTGCTTTAATTTTTTTTTGTAACTATATTACTTGTCATAAGTACTTTCTATAAGTCTATATGAATAAAGATGTTTTTTACTTTACTTTTACTTTACTTGCTTCATTTATCCCACTTTTTCCATTTTGTGAGTATCTAATCCAGCCATAAATATAGGGTTAAAACTCAAACTTACACTTTTACAGTACCTACCTTCAAATCATCTTTAAAATTAATCTAATAAAAATATACTACGACTAATAATAGACATAAATACTATTATAATAAGGGTATGTTACACAGAATACAAACATAATGCGACTCTACCACCGCGTCGGAGTTGTTCAACACAGTGAAGACCCGGCAAAGAACTCAACAGTTAAGTACTCTTATAAACTTGTTTTGAGTTAACAACAGGCCTATGTGTATTTAAAGAAAATAACCTACAGTTCTTACATTTTGATACAGATGAATCAAATGAAAACACCTTGACTACAGAATATCAAAGAATGAGATGTCTACTTGGAGTCGGGTTAAATAAGTCGGTACCCAATAGCATTTGATTTTTATTTCCTTTTTACCCTTATTGAAAAAACTTCGGGATTTTGTACATTTTATTATTCGGTCTTCTGTTCATAGGTATTATAAAATTTGGTCTTTTGTATTTCGGTATTACGAGTATAATAAGCAAACGCAAAATCCACCTACAAGAATTTGTTAGTAATCGTTGTTAACGGTTTTGCGGACTTTCAATACCAGAATATTACGTGCTCGCTGTCAATTGTCTGAGCTTCTCGTTGCTTGACGTCGATTATGTGCAATTATGTCAGTAATTGTATAAAATAAACGGCCATTTTGCCGTGAGCCCCACAGGCTCACCACGACAGCCGTGAAGCAGCTGTTACCGAGCTGATGAATGCAGGCAGATTTATACTTTTTATGAAATTTTATTATTAAAGATTTCTGGTACAAAGTTTTAAAGGATAAACAATAATTTTAATTTAATTTAGGACTTATGACTATGACTATTCGTAAAGTTAATACGTAGTTAGTAATAAGTTTCATGGCCTAAATGTATATGTACACGTTTCTCTATCTATAACAATTTTAAATACGTTTTTCCTGTCGCTATGGTCTGCTGGAAGAAATCTCTTTCTAGAGATAAGCTAACCTGTACTTTTGTACTCCCAATTGTTTTCTATGTAATTTGTCTCTTTGTGTACAAAATAATAAATAAATAAATCAATGTTATGGATTGCAAATTAACAAAAAAAAATCGGGCATATCGTATTTAGGGATGGCAATATTTGGCGACGTGATATTATGACATGTTAAGTTCGGGCAAGTTATCATTCGGATAAATTACGATTATGGTAAAAAACTTTATGAGATGTTAAATTATGTTTTTTTTTAAGACAAAAGAGCGATCCATACGTACCGCCCGATGGTCACTCGTAACCGCAGACTGTGAAGGCGTGCGATCGATGCGTGCTGTGCGTGCCTTCCCTACTGCCGGCCGATACATCGGCTGCGCATCTTCCTCGCACAGCTGCCTTGCGGCGGCGCATCTTCGTAGCACATCTTACTCGCTCTGTTACATAGCATAGCATCAGTGAAAACGGTCTAAAAGTTTCGTAGCGTATCTTGCACATCCTCGCAGCTTAGCTACATAGTTCATACATCAGCCTTATTTGGCTAGCTAGCCTCATTGAGGATCAGTAAAGTTATAGAAAATTCAAAATTCATAGTTATGAATCTTAATGGCATGAGAATGATATATCTTTTTGAATTATCAAAATCGGACCATTACTTACGAAGATATTAAGTAATAGATGCCCGGAGCGTTTTAATGAATACTTTCGTCGACACAAACATATGGTGGTTGTACACGGCGTGGTGCCTCTATAGAATATAAGTGTAATGTTTGTGAGGATAATAAACATATGCCGTTCCTACCGCTAAAAGTCAATGTACGCGGGTGCGTGTGACGTCACTGAGACGGAAACAAGCGCAGCCGACACTCTTAAGACCGAGATCTATATTCGTTACTCAGCTAAGCACAGACTTATCACATCATTTATTAACTTACTTATTGATTATTGTTTAAATTGTTACTATCGAATATTTAAATTGATGTTTAACTATAAGAAAAATAATTTAATATTGTTAAGAATTTACTGTTAAAGATAGATACAGCTGTTCAAAGTCTAAGTTAAAGTTAGGCACGCTCTATAGATCTCGGCCTGAATCCGTGGTTGTAAACTACAAAGCTAAGGGTGCTGCTTATTTCTACGTACGGTCAGCATCAGAAGTAGCTTAACATTTTAGTACCTTGTCACATTATATCTCTTGAATTTGTTATAGATGTTGTTAGGAAACCGTTGAAACAGTTAGATACTATTGCAATGTACTATAATGTTAAGCTACTTCTGCGGCTGACTGTACGAAGGTGCATATTAATAATCTTTAGGTCTAAGCTGTTAGTGCTAGGTAGGTGTAAGAGAGAATGAATGGGAAGTATTCAGATCTTATGAATTAAGTTTTTATAGTATCTTGTTGAACGAATGTTGTTTTCGTTCATTCTTATGTAGATCATTTAGCGGATGGCTTTTTAACCTACTTGCGCTTTATTTAGTGTGTGGTTTCCTACACTTGCTGATCTATGATAGAAACCTTATTAATGGTTTTCAATGGCTGTTTCTTTTTTTTTTTTTTGCCATCTTGATCATCGTTACAAATCGTCCGTTCAGTACGTACTCAGGTAGGATGCCCTGATAAAACAGCAAAAAAAAAATATTTTTTATTTTTATTATATCATCATCATCGTCACCATCATCAGCCCATACAAATTCCACTGCTGGGCACAGGCGTCACCTCAACTATGAGCCATACTCCAACACGCGGGCTCAGTCCGGATTGTTGGAGTCTTTCGGCACCTTAAAAAATAGTTTTTCTGGCGTTTTAATAGAAGTGTTTGTACATTTCGGCACTATACAATATTTATACATACTTAAAAGGTGATTTGGGCACAAATCGAACACTTCATTTGATTCAAAGTCACAAATATACAAACAAAACACTGCGCGGCTGAGTGGTGGCTAACGTCACAATGGCGCTATAGTTACCGCGGTGGTCACTTAGTGAATTTCGCTAGTAATTTGGTCATACATAACTTCGTCAATTTTTGTCGTAAAACAAAAATTTTTGCACTGTATGTTAAGGATTTCTTATCTCTATTAATCTGCATTCTCAACTAAAAACGTTACGGATCCTCATTACGAGCGGAAGAATCCGCTGTACCCTACCTATTCCAAACGACATAAGTTTTAGGTGGTTCATACAAGTTTATTTATAAATATATTTTTTACTTTTAATTTACTAGTTGTCGCTGACGGTTGTTTCACGACTACGACCGAAACGAGTGAAATACATAAAAACATATGAATACAAAGGCAACATGTTTCTCTAAAATATAGAGAAACATGTTTGTTGCCTTTGTATTTGAAAAGTTATTAAAAACGGGTCTAGGTTAAAGTTCGTTTGACATCTGGGAACAAACAGGGAATACAGTGTTTGGTTTGGAGCATTAGTTCACAAAGTGGTAAAGGTGGAACCTAAGGAGTCCGCAAAAGACTCCGACGGTGGTCTATGTTTTCGTCACATTTATGTCGAGCCTTAGAAATATAGTAGAAATGTAGCTGCAGGGGGTCCACCGGAACCAGCCTAATTTTGAGAGTGGTCTATACGAAAAAAAGTCTGGGAACCTCTGGTTTGGAGCTACCTATCAACAGTTTTTGCGATGCTTTATTTTAAGAATATAAATATAGAGTAAAAAAAAACTTAAAGACATTTATCATACTTACCTTATATTGACTGACCGAATTCGATTTCTCAAACTGTAGTTGTTTGTAGTATCCACATTGGTGAGTATGGCATTGCCCAGACGAAAGCCTATGTTCCCAAAGATAGTTCATTTTATAACTATTTCTGAAAATTGATTATTTTAAATGGGGGAAAAACATAAAGACTATTTTCATTACAAAATCTTAGTAGGTAGAGTAAATACTTCTATTATTCTTGATATTTGCAGTTTTTGAAATCTTACTGGTGAACTGCTGAATTCGGTTTTCAATTTCGCAGAGGTAAATTATTTATGGGTAATGGCTGGCCCTTACTGAATAAGGGAAAAATTAACCAGTGAATATTTCAATTTGATTCTCGAATGTTTTATTTCAAAAGTGTGTTAAATTAATGTAAGCTGTTCTGTTTACATTGAGGATCGATATTGTTTCAAGATTCACTTTTTCGGTTGTGAAAATTACGTAGTTAATTTTCAATATCATGAATGTAGTGCAAGGATAATTTGACTCTGCATCGTGAAAACCGGCTAGTACCACCCTGCAGGAACTACCAACATAGAGATCTCGTCAATGGTACAGAGGCGTTCACATCAACCTTTACATAAGTAAGGGCACCTTATGCTGCTGGCATAGGACCCATTTTGCAATGGTTTTGTCAAGGTTTGATGGAACGCCTCTGTACACGACTGGACTGAGAGTAGTGGTTGAAGGCGTTCTAGAAGTCTAATAGGGTCCACCCTATCTTCAAGTATTTAGTGAACATACGGAAAACATACCGTGAAACCAACATTTTTTTAATGATTTATTTAGCAGTTTAAAAAGTCACACAATCCAATTATATATAACTAAGCATCGGAAAAACCACGAAGGTTTGTAATTAAAATTAAAAATCGTTTATTTCGTACCAAGCAAAGGTCCATAAGGTGTTAGTAACAATTTTCTTACAATCTAAATGTTAGTATTACAATTAGAATTTGATATTTTAATACACATTATTTGACGCATAGGGCGGCAGGCGATAGGTGCGTCACCACTTCTCGTCACCCTCATTGCAATGGTGTTCAGGATGCTGTTGACGTCGCCGCGGACCCGACGCATCAGGGAGCCGAAGTCTACGCGAGCTTCAGCGAACATCCCTGATGCACTGCAGTATCGCGGCAGCCCCATCAGCATCCTAAATCCATTATTGTACTGAACACGAAAGGTGTTGTAGGCTCTCTGAGTATATGAAGTCCACAGTAATGATGCTGCAATGTAATTATATAAATCTTGTTAATGAATAACAAGAGAAACCGCTCCGCGAAGAACCAGGCAACAATAAAAGTAAAACATAATGTTTAAGGAAGGTACTATACGAGTTAACATTATTGAGTGCTTATAAATATTTTCTTAACAGGTAAGTTCGTAAGTAAATGCATTTCTAAGTGACAGCGTGAAAATAACTCTTAAGTTTTCTTCTAATGTTATTTTGTGAAATATTACTACGCAGATCAGTCGGTAGGTCATTAATGAGCCGCGGCACAAGGTAACTCGCTGTCCGCTCACCGTAGGTGTTGATGGCTCGAGTCGTACACAGTTGGTTTTTAACGGCGCGTGTGTATACAGGATGCTGGATGTTCTGTTACAAGTACATGCTCTAATCTACCAGCACCTTAACGCCTCTTCCTCATCGGAACGGTGCCTCTTCGTTTCGGTACCGCATGTGCACCGAATCTGTACAGATTGTTTACCGAGCATAAGAGCCTCTGCACAGAATCTGTACAGTTCTTCGCCCTTCCCCGTTTCACCCCCGCTAGCTTCGCCGCGCGCCTCGCTGAAAACTGTCACATCGAATGAACAACAGCCTGTCAGGAAATGTTTTTAGCAGAAAATCTGTACAGTTTCGGTACTGCCTCTGCACCGAATCTGTACAGATTTTCTGCTAAAAACATTTCCTGACAGGCTCTGGATGTTTTCAGGCTCGGGATAACACCGAGCCAGCGAGTACACACAAATTAAATTTAATATCACATGTAAAAATGTGTGAGATTTGTTATCAGATGTTTCGAATGAGGATTTGTGAAATTGAAACGGTCATTCTACCCATAGAATCCAAGATCAGGCACCCGTGGTCAGCGTTGCCGTTAGCGTACATTTTACACATTTTACGTACCTTTTTGGCCTCCCATGTGCAAATGTGTAATTTTATCATTCTACTTACCTTTTGAACATAACATCTAAAATCATGTAAACATTTTTCGACACGACGCAAATATGACTCAAATTCCCAAAAACATAATACTTAACATAACATAGTAATCTCGACTTGAAGATGTTTAGAATTGGGTTAAAGTTTTAAAAATGCCCTTATGAATAATCAGGATGTCCCTGGAAACCTGTACCAGCGAAGGTCTGTGTGGTCTGGGGATCACAATACCTATCGATTGAACCCCCATGTATGTTCCGCGATTTTCGGGAGTTTTCGAGTTATGTTTATTTTACGAATTGTCGAAAATACCTGAGTTGGTCACTTTTGTGGTTACTGTGGCGCAAATTGTTGAGGTACATACTTATTATACTTTTCATTGGTGGCTGAATACTAGATCTACTTGATTCAGAAGCATTTACATTTATTTAAAAATATTAATTAAAGAATAACTATAAAATAATGTGACTCTACCACCGCATCGGATGTTGTTCTGTTTGCAAACTATGGATGCTAATAATAACATTGTGTACTTCCTAGTCGTTTCGCGTAGTACATGCACCGGCATAGCAATGAGAGCTTAGCTCGTGCTGACAGAAGCTGTACAGTCATGAGCACTGAATAGTGTACATTGATTAATTTTAGAATACAATACCAACAATCAGAAATTACTTTTTGGTTTACATACTTCTATTGTTATTAAGGTTATTTATTGAATTGTCAGCAATGTACAACGTTAGATGACACATTGAGTAACCAAGCCTATTCCGAAAAATACTACAGAAAATGAAATTTCATTCATTGCGAGGGCTGCTGTGCACTAAAAGTATCGAAAATAGAATATTTCTACTGTTCCTGGCATATTAAAGTCATATTTAATCGAAAACTTCTTGTTTTATTAATCGAATACCATTTATTTATTATAAAAAAGGACGCGATCTTGGCGAACTTGTAAAGTCGGTGTGAAAATGGAATAGAGTCGAGAAAATTCAAGAGCCGAGTTGAATAAATCATTTCATTCTGATGACTTTCGAAGTTGTTTAAGACAAAAACAGTGTGTTGATCTGATGCTTTATGCATTTGGTGATGAAGCCCCATCTAAAACTTGGTTTGCGGAATTTAAAAGTGGACCTGTCAAGCTCTGTGACTATCCCCGTCAGGGTTCCCCAAAATCTGCAGTCATCCAAGATAACGTTGATGGCCGTGTGCGCGTAAGCTGATAGAGGAAGATCGACATTTGTGTCATATCGCGAAACTCAAGCAACTTTAGAAGTTGGCATGAGTCAAATACAAATAATCTTGCATAAACAATTAGGTGTAAAAAGTTGTTTTCCCGATGGGTCCCGCATTCGCTCTTGAGGAGCAAAAAGCGGCTCGCGTTACTTGGTGCCTCCGAACTCTCGAGAGATTCCCCGTAGAATCTTTTAATGCTGTATACAGCGTCGTATCAGGTAAAGAATCCTGGATATATGCATACGAACCCGGAACAAAAAACCAGGCACGAGATTGGGTGTTCGAAAATGAGTTGAAGCCAACAAAGGTTGATCGTTCACGGAGCGGAGGAGAAATGGAGGCCTCGTTTGTCTTCAAACCGGCCATGTTGCGACTATTCCTCTTGAGGGATAAAGAACGGTCAATGCAGAATGGTATGCTAGCATGTGTTTGCCGCAGGTCATCTCTGAACTCCGTAAAGAGAACTGCAACCGCCGCATCATCCTCCATCACGACAATGCGAGCTCTCATACCGCCTACAGAACAAAAGAGTTTTTGAAGCAAGAACACATTGAATTATTAGACCATTCGCCGTACAGCCCTGACCTAAGCCCGAATGATTTTTATACTTTTCCCAAAATTAAGAATAAATTGCGTGAAGAAGAAGCTGTAGACACCTACAAAACGGCCATTTTGAATACCCTAACTTCAGAATGGAATGAATGCTTTAATTGGTTCCATCTAATGGAAAAGTTTCAAGGAGAATACTTCGAAAAACAATAAATTTATTTTCCACTTAAAATGATGTATCACTTCCTTGATTCCCGAAAATTTCAAGTTTCCCTCGCAGTGTTATTTACTTTTTGTTAATTCCAAAGTTTCTCAACGTATACAGGTAAGTGTGATTAATGATTGTCATACATTTACCGAATTGCATTTACCGTAACAAATTCAATGCTCGTGAATTTATGTGTAGTACGTCCTGCTACACACCTAATAATACGTACATTATAATGAGCTCAACTCAATAATATTAACTACCACTTACCTTTGTTCCCAACTCAACTCGTAACACTCGAAAACAATTAACAGGTGGGTGGGGTGAGAGTTCAAGTTTAGGATTTTTCGTACCAACGGCTCAGGTTTGTGTTTTGTGTACATTCAACATCTGTTCAGGGTGTTGAATATGCTCATAATGAACTGCTCTTTTAGATAATTTAAATATTGAATTTGGTGTTATATCAGTAAATATGATACTCGTGTTATGTACGTAGGCTTCTCCATGGATGGACCCAGTGGTCGATTGAAGGTGGCCTGCCGAAATTCGGGCTTCATTTATTTATTTATTAATTTGAACAAAAAATATAGTTTACAGAGAGAAATATAAAGGTTAGTCCGAATCAGGTAACATGTTAAATATTTGGGCGAAATTTGTCAGTTTTTTTATATTAAACTAGCTTTCCGCCCGCGGCTTCGCCCGCGTGAACTTCATTTTTCTTTCCCGCTTTTCTGTTGAAATTTTTCCTGAATTTTCTTTGCTATAAACCTCACGGAGCCCGAGACCTTTCCAACGAATGCAAAACCGTGGAAATCGGTTCTTGCGTTCTGGAGTTATAGCGTCAGGAAGGAAAACCCGACTTATTTTTATATAATAGATGAAGAAGCCATTGGTAGCCACTTTATCTTCAAAGCAAAGTCTATTGGTTTCGGTATTTATACAAGAAAAAATTATGGCCTTAGAACTTATAATCACAAAATTACAAGTAATTAACCATATTTTTTCTTTTAAATGAGTTAACGAATTGGTCACGTTGTATGGCTCAAAGACTCACAAAACGATATGGCATATTTTTTTTTTTTTATAAATAAATACATATGCACCAGACACCACTTGTCATGGTCTCGAAGTAGGGATAACTATCCCTGTGTTACAAGGTACCAGACAAGGAATTAAGCCAGGGGCGTCTCGCAGCATACCCAGACCCGAGCCAATTTAGAAAATATCGTTATCCGAATTGACCCGACCGGGAAACGAACCTGGGACACTACGGAAATCAGTCAGTAGTATTCAGTAGGCAACATACAAACTATCTAAGTGAAAATGAGATTTATTTAATTAACGTTCATTTCAAGCTGTCCATACAAAATCAGTCAAACAGTCAGTATTTTTGTATGAAAACCTTAAAATTAGTCAATTGAAAAAAACTAATTTCTACATCCATAAGAGTAGTTCTACATCACTTACTAAGTTTTGCCATATCGTTTTCTATAATCACGCCATCATAGGTACATAATATACGAGCTGCCCCAACAGACTTTGTTCTGTCGAATGTTTGACAGCTGATGTCCATTTTCACATCTCGCCCGTTTTTTTCCGACTCGATTTACTTAAACTAATATTTTTCACTGATTTTTTTGTTCAATCATAATAAAATATAGCCTATGTCACCTGAATAGTTTAGCTTTCTGTTAGTAAAAGAATTTTCACGATCGGTTTAGTAGTTTCGGAGCCTATTCAATACAAACAAACAAACAAAAAAATAGACCATCAAATCTTTCCTCTTTCTTATAATATTAGTATAGTTTTAGAATACTTAAAATTATACATAAATGTCTACCTAAAATATTTAAATACCCTAAAAAAAAACAACACAATCTAAACGTAGGTAATCTAAATAATATCTAAAAGGCCTTTGAAACAACCCAGATGCACTCGCAAATAGAAACGGTAAGCTGGTTTCACAGTTTCACGGCTAAAACAGTAAGTCACCATCATACATGCTCGCGCTGCAGTTAACCCCTAACTGCAGTGAATTTATCAGATCAGCTGTAAATTATAAGCTGAACGACGAGTTCGGCCTGACGATAATAGAAAATAATAAAGCTCACGGAGATAGCGTGGAGATGAGGGGTTGAAGAGGATGTTGTGAAGAAGAATTAGCATGTGACAGTCGCGCCGCAAACGTTTTGAAACCATTTTAATTGCTCTTTGTACGTACTGAGATATATGATTGTTACGGTAAATCTGATTAATTGAAAATTATTAATATTTTTACAAAATTATTAATAATAACCACATGTTTTGGTAAATGTGAATAAACGATCGAAATTTATTACTTTTAATAGTAATTATTAATAATTCACGACACATATTGGTAAAAGTTATAAAAGAAATAAAAACCCAATGTTTTTTGACCAGCAGGTATTTATTTATAATATTAAACACAGTCTGCCCACCCGGAAATCCTTCTGGTGTCAGTAGGTTAGGGTTATTTTTTTTTTATGACCACCCAGAAATCCTTTAGGTGTCAGTAGGTTAGGGTTATTTTTGGCCTTACCCTTGGCCACTTATTACATTTATCACTACTAGGGTTAAATTATTAATAAAAACCGACAAATGTGATTAATTTATCACTTTAACCTCGACTTTCGGTAATTATTAATAATAATAGATAATTATTAATAATCTTCAATTATTCACTCTTACCGTAACATGATCATACTTACGAAAGCCAAATATAAAGAAAATGAAACACGTTATAGTTTATCAAGGAGTTTTTCTGTAGGTAGCATCAAGATAGCAATCATCAGCGTAATTAATAACCGGAAGCTTCTGTGGCAGAGCTATACTGATTTTAGCTAAAGTAAAAGGTAAGCGAATTCTGTAGACGCTTCAGGGAGTGGAAGGCTGCAAAAGCTTTTTGGGCGACTTCATCAACGTGATAATGCCACGCAAGGTTACAGTCAAAGTAGATAATCAGTTCTTGGGTATTAAATCGTACAAATGTATGGGGATGACATAAACGGTCGCTGGCGCTTATGCCTTCCCCATAAATTTAAACGATTTCTATTGTAGAAATCGTCGTAGCGTGTTGCTCCTGGCTAGCCTCCCTTAACGGAAACAGCGCAGTCTATGTTCGTTCAAATAATCACTAACTGTGACAAAGTTAATGCTAGCTATAATGTAGGTACATAGTTGAATGGCCTGTTGGTGCAATGGTAGCGATCCTGTCTTTAGCGCCGGAGGTCGTGGGTTTGATTCCCAACCACGACAAACATTATTGTGACGAACAGTTGTGTTTCTTGTGTGCCTGGATGTTATTATTGACGACACGATTGGCGTAGTGCGCTGTAGCATGGTTTCTCGACTCAATTTCCGTAGTGTACCGGGTACGATTCCCGGTCGGGTCAATTCAGGAAAAGATCTTTTCTGAATTGATTCCGGTCCGGGTGTGCAGGGAGACGCCCTGGCTTTATTTCCTTGTGTGGTACCTGGTAACACAGGGATATTAATCCCTACTTCGAGACTGTTACAAGAGGCGTGTTGTCTGGCTCATACTTAAGTATGTAGATAGAAATATTTAAATATTTTTATCAGTCTCTGACAGCCATAGTATGTACAAGCTCTGCTTAGTTTGGGGTCAGATGATCTTGGTGTAAAATTGTCCCAGATATTTATTTTATTTATAGTTCTACTACCGATGAAAATGGCTTTACGAGCAGACCGTACGATTTGGCCCACCTCTATATACGTTCCAGATTATAATTCATTTCCACTGTTGCTAAATCAATATCTTCAAGCTTGAAGTGAACGTAAAGAAGCAGATCGTCAGCATAGAGATGGTAGTGATCAGACAATTACGAAGTGATAGCACTGATAAAGATGTAATATGCAGGGGAGAAAGGACGCCACCCTGAAGAACACCAGCAGTAAGCTCACACAAGTTCGATGAAACATCGTCAGCACGAACACACTTATTGTCTGTAAGATGTCTTTAAGCTTTATTTATCTCTGTAAGTTACGAGTATCATTAATAACAAAAAGAGCTCAAATTCCTTTTAGTTCTTGACTTCCAGCCGCTATAGCAGCCCCTACTCCAGTATCTGCTTTAGTTCATTCTTCTACTTTAGTTACTGCTGGAGTGTATTTATTAATTCGTTTTAATTTATTATTATCTGACATAATTGTTATAATTTTTTTATTATTAATATCTAGTTTAACTATATTTATAGCAGGTGTTTCAGCAAATTATGAATTTGATCTGAAAAAATATATTGCTTTATCAACATTAAGTCAATTAGGATAATAATAGGAATTTTAAGAATAGGGATACCTGATTTAGAATTGTTTCATTTGTTAATTCATGCTATATTTAAAGCTTTACTTTTTATGTGTGCTGGAGTTATTATTCATATAATAGGAGATATTCAAGATATTCGTTTTATAGGTGGAATTGGAAATTTTATTCCTTTAACAGCTTTATGTATAAATATTTCAAATATAGCTTTATGTGGAATTCCTTTATTATCTGGATTTTATTATGTATAATATATTTTAACTTGTGTGTTGTGTTGTGTGTGGTTTCACTTGTGTGCAATAACGAATATTTACTTATTTTATTAGATGAAATTAAAAGTCATTTATTGGCCCACACACAATTCGGCACACAACATATTAAAAGAAACAAATACAGAAGAGTACATAAGCAACTTGGTAAACAATCAATAAATACGCCTCAATGTGGGGCCAACGAGGACCCTGTCTCCGCATATGCCACTGCAGCTTCGCTGGTATTCTGACATGTTGACATTATATTTTTATATTTGTCAGATAGAAAAGATATGAAAATAATACGGGAAGTAAATAAATAATACTAACAAAGAAAGAGAAAAAGTGTGAATGATTGAGTAAGGTAGAAATAAAAGAGGATCGTCCGTCAATCTCACCTCCTTGGATGCGTTGGCCTTTAAATGGCCTCCAGAACTAGAACTCTTCTGCTTCAATGCCCATTGAAGTGGTCAAATAAGTGACCACCACTTAAACTTACTTATCCGCTGGGTTTCGTTGGAGTCTTTAATTCAACTGAATTCAGAATTAAAAACAGAATCATTTAAATTCTTGACTGTATTTAACCTTGTCGGCAACCATCGATCTAGTTACTAAAATTAACAAGAGGATCGATTGCATACAAGTAGCTTTAGGTGTCTTCATTGATTTACAAAAAGCTTTTGATACCATCAGCCACAAAATATTCTTGGATAAAATAAGACACATTGGAGTAACAGAAATTGCACGTAAAAATCTTCATAAATTCATACTTGTCAGATAGATCTCAAGTTGTGCGACTAGGAAACTTTGAAAGTCATCCTACTTATAGTGTGTGGCGTGCCCCAGGGATAAGTATTGCGTCCCGTTCTCTTTTTAATTTCCATAAATAATATCAGTAACGTGTTTGTCAGGCCACACTTCACGGTAACGATACTTATCTGTTCTATTTTGGTAACACCACTCAAAGCATAATTAACTTAGTAGCCCAACAAGACCTCTTTATACTTATTGCTTGGCTTGAATAAAACTTACTATCAATTTATCGCAAAATCTTCCTACATAATATTCTCTGCGAAAAACAATAAAACTAACTAATTATTTCTCTCAAACTATAAATAAAGTCCAATAATATAACCAAAGAATTGCAAGAAATACCTTGGTTTAATTCCGAATAATAGGCTATCGTGGAAACCACACATTGAACGGGTTAAATCAAAAATAACCCCGCTTACAGTTGCTCTAAAAATTTTGCAAAACATGTAAAATCATCAAATCAGACAGTTTACAACGCTCTATATAATTAAACCACATTTAGAATATTTAATACCTGTTTGGGGCTGTGCTGCGAGGAGTAATTTGGTTGCTCTGCAAAACACAAAACAAAGTAATCTACACAATTCGGATTACCTAACTTTACCTACACTGAAACAAAACTATTCACGGCTAAACAACTAGGTATTCAACGGGTTAATGAAAAAGCGCAAAACCTCAGATACCCCAACTTATTTTTATTATAAAAGAATTATGTAAATTATTAAAGTAAATTTTCGCGTATTATTTACGAAGATCTGTCTCTCTCTCTCTTTGTTGCAAATTAAAAAGTCTATGGTAATTACGCGTGATCTAGTGCGACGTTGCCGCTTCGCGTGCCGCCGCAATAATTGAGTTAAGAAATGATTAAACACGGCGTAATTCTATTTTTTTTTTTGTTAAAATCTGGCCCTTATTTTTTTTTCTACTTTCGATTCCGAACAAACTAATTTCAGGTTTTGCATTTTTTCATTGACACGTATCTACAGTACCGACACATTAATGAAGAAAATACTGGAAAATTCCATTTTAACTTTGAAACACATTTACAAAAAAGGTACACAAATATTCACAATGGCGCGCAAATAAATATATACTGAATACTCCTAGAATAAACTACGGAAAACGGAACATGAAATATGAAGGAATAAAGTTGTCTAACCTGTTGTTGCCTTACCTGAAGTGATTAATAACTCGGATTAATTATAAACTTACCTACTTTTAAGAAAAAAGCTTAGAGAGCAAATTTCTCATGAATGTTTAAATATTATATTGTATATTATAGCCTATCAGCGGCGACCACCGATTAAATTGTATAATTTAATTTACAAACAAAATTATTTCTGATAACTGAATTGTGAATTCTTGGAGAAATAAATATCTTTAAACCTATTATTTACTTGCAATACGATAAGGATATTAGGATAGTAGAAGTTTTTAACGCTTTGTTATATAAACATATACATTGTCCTTGCCTTGCTTGACTGGAAGATAATTTTTAAGTCCGCCAATTGTTCTCTATTTTATGTGAAATGCAAAATAAATTATCCCAGAGGCGGGTCAAAAAGCTGATACGACAAAGGAAGTTCATTAATGTTCAGCCTCGGTTGAAGTTCTCTGAATGCCATACTATCATTCATAAAAAGGGATACGCTAGGGTAACAAAACAAACGAAATGCGTCATCACAACTCTTTATTTCAAATTGAATGCAAAAAAATACACTTACATAATTATTTTTAATGTATACCTACATCACATTATGCAATGTCTGCCACAATATTCCGAAACTATAGCCATATTTTATTTTCATAACATTGAACTGGCAGGAAAAACAATATCAGTAGATGCAAGTTTTATTAAATCGGTAAAGTAGGTATATCGTTGAAAATTATGGAACGCCACCGTTCAGGTTTATTAAATGTAAGATTTCTATGATTGTATCTCCAACCGAAAGAGGGTTTTCTTGTCGCTACCCCGCTTTCTCCCCTATTCATTATTTCTGTCAGCAGGGTTATTGGCTAACGAATTTGATTTTAAATCTAATATACTATGACGTGACGTCACGTTAACAACAACACCACATTATTGCAACAATATTATCCAAATTAAAGAACCAGAAGCGTGATTCAAATAAGATTCTTGTCGAGTGATTTTAATTGTAATTACAGTACTCGGAACAGGCTTTGTTCAAATTGTTTTGTTTATAAAAGCCGACGTTATATTGAATGATTATATATATTTTTTATCAACGTCCAGTTATAACCTTCAATGTTCCTACGGCTATACTCGTATCTATAAGCGCCGGCAAAGCTCAGTGGTATACTCCACAATCTAATTCGTGAGGGCCTGAATCCTAGAGGGCAGAGACAGGCTTATAGGCGTTAATTGCGGCCAAAATTTCGCTTCGTTTAGAAATTCCATATTATATTACAAAATACTTCTAGCCAATAGCCCTGTTAGACATAAAACACGAGAAGAAAAACAGCTGCCAATCGTATTACAATAATACAATATACATCTTCACGCACAAAATGATTATTCACTCCTCATTAAATTCGTTGCGGATTGCGAAACAGCATTATTTCTTTCAAGACTACAACCATCTTTAGAGGTTCAGCAGATATCATCAGATGTAAAAACAATACAGAAGAAAATGTTACTGACTACATTTTATTTCTATGTAGATTAGCGTTTGATCAGTCACACTCAAGAAGACATAGATCTCGGACAAATCTTACTTTACATTTAGTAGTTTAGTTAATAAAAATCAACTGCGCTCAAGTTTCATTTTACTTTGCCAGTTAGAATTCACAAATCGCAGTGCTTTATTTTGTACATATCTAAAAAAAATAACATTTTGTTCAAGGTATCAGCTGCGGATTAAACCCTTACATTTCGCTATCCATTGCCACTAAATTTGTGATCGTAGCAGACGTCCTGCCGATATTTCATAGCGTATTTGCGCTGAAAGCCTACGTTATTACCTTAATGGTTCTAGGAAACCTTTAAGCATTCTAAAAAAGTAACCCAACCGTGAGCAAATTGCTTTCTTCTAGTATTTTTTTTAAACATCAAAATTTTACCTACTTAAGATAATTAAATTAACGAACAAAAAAAATGTATCCGGGTCTTTTGAACAGACCAATAACAACAGAATCCATAAATATGTTATAATCAATCGAATGATGTTCACGTTAACATAAGGAAGCAAAACTATCAACAGTTATTGTTATATTAGCGATATTGAACGATATGAATAACATAAACGCACCCTACGTACAACAAAAATAAAATTGGTTAAATAACCTACAACAAATGTCGGTCTGAGTTTTCACAAAAGGATAATATTGCCTTCGGCGTGGGTGTGCCATCACTTGTCTTAATCAGTGCTCTTGGAACAGACTTGTTTATTTCTGCAAGTTCATAACTTCTTTGAAATGTTTATTTTGCAGGTTTTCAGGATTTTTAATGGAGGTACAAATACTTTAAAATGATCATCAAGCGTTGGTGTAAATTTGACAGTTCAATTACTTCTTACTACGAATTTATAATAATCTTATCACCGCGCAGATACTTATATCTGTTCATAGCTTCGGCAGCGCGATACGAATGTACAAAAATACTCGATTAGCTCCGAACTTGATTTTGATTTCTGTACAATATTTGCAACAACACAATTTTAATCAGTAACTTCAAATGTGGCTTACAAACACCTGCCTCCATTATATCTATAACACAGTCGGTGAAGGGTAAGGTAGAAAGTAGAGCAAGCCATGATGCACATTGGGAACCTTGTGCATTTCTTTAGTTTCTGAAAATCTTGACAAATACTGAGTTGCCTCACTACGCAGTCAAACTCTGTCCGCAGGGCTAGGCTGCACTAAGCAAATACGGTCTGTAAGCTGTTGATCAACTCTAAGAAATAGTTTAAGACCACCTCGCGAAGACTATCTAAATATAGACTTTTGCAGTAAACTAATCGCATTATTAAGAAGAGTACGATAGGGACAGACAGTTGTGTATTCAGAGTATTAAAAACGAGCAATGATAGGGTACATAGGTACTTACTATATGTAGATTAACTACGACATTATTATCGCTGGAAGTTGAAAGTTTTTGTTACCATTCATTTTATTAGTACAATGTCTAAGCTTCTGACACACACAGACGGGGCAGCGGGTGTGTATAGAAAGTGGTCCATCGTATGGTCACGGCTGCATTATTGATCTTAGAGAGAGAAATTGGTAAGGTAGGTTATACTTACTTTTAACTTTTTCTGAACTTAAACAAAAAATCAACCGTTTCAAAGCTTCATTAAATTTATTTATTCGTTATTACCAATTACCGCCACAGAGTCGTCCACTGCTAAAAATGGACCTCCTCAATAGATAATGTACTCACAAGGATGTGGCCAATACTCGCCATGCTCACATGAAGCAAATATCTACGTGTAAACTGTCCCAGAACTAAAACTCCACCATAATTTAATGCCCCTTAAATTGAAAATTTCCACACTTTATTATTGCACTAATGAAAATCGGATAATTTGGCTATGACAAAGAATAGAAAGTAAATGACACCAGCCACAGTCGTCAGCTTAGTGCAACCACCCATATAAATAACCTTAAGTCTATCCTAACCTAATCAGCCCTCTCCAGCAGTTTCCTGACCAGTCTCCAGTCCTCCATGATGTCGGCGTCGGGCAGCATGTAGACCACGTAGGGCGGCGCGACAGTCACTTGCCGCTTGCGCCGGCGCCGGCCCCACTCGGTCGTGCTCGGCCATAGGTCGACAGTGTGACGCTCTTCTTCTAGTTTACGGATTTTCTCCTGGATCTCTTCTTTAAGGGACTCGTAGGCTAGCCACTTTTCGCTCTGTTGACAAAGAGAAGGTTTGTAATGGATTTATGGTTTGGCTTCAAAAGTTATATGTTCAGCTTGAGGCGAGGTAGAAAGAATAATTTGCTGTAAAACTGCCAGTAACTTAAGGGAAAGTAACATACAAAGTTTGAGCACTACCGCAAAAAGTAATAATCTATTCTATGAAGTGTTTGTTTGTTTGCTTGCTTGAACGCGCTAATCTCAGTAACTACTGGTCCGATTTGAGAATTTTTTCCAGTGTTAGATAGCCCATTTATCGAGGAAGGCTAAAGGCTATATATCATCTTACAACGCGGACGAAATCGCGGGCAGAAGCTAGTTAGAAATAAATAAGTAATTAGCCCCGACCGAACATGAAAGTTGGTTAATAAAAACAAGATTTTGAAAAATATACTCAAAACGTAACGGCTGCATGAGCACAAGACGACGATGAATTGTTAAGTTAAATTCTTCATGGATTAAATTTTTGAAAAGTGTAGTGGTGTCTTAAGAATAAAAGTAGTTTTTTAGTAAAATGATATAACCAGAAAGCAGGAATTCTGTAGGCAGTTATTCTGGTAACGAAATAAAAAAAGAAGTTATTATTATGATTTGTAAAACTTCTTGGAAAAATATAAGGTCTAAGCCGTAAAATTGTTCTCTGTTAAGGAAATTCGGTCATGTTATTTGATTCGATATGATTTATTTTCTTCACGAAATAAATGATGGTGTCGGCGCTGTAATTACTTTTTGAACATAAAGTAAGTACTAATATAAGTTTGCCATCATATCACCCACGAACCTCATTTTAAATGTAATTGTGTCCTGCTCAAGCCCAGATTAGCTGGGGACGTCAGAGTTATTATTACTTTAGTAATAAACTCATGAAGTGGAGCGCCGCTATTAAATTCAACGACAGAAAATATATGCTGTCGTATTTTCTGATTGAAATGATAATACAATTTAGGCTGTTGTTATCAGCTTTCAAAAATGAGTAGATAGTCATGTGGAATATTGTAGTTCAAAAAGTTGTGTATGGTTAATGTCATGTGTAATATTGAACATACATAAATATTGATGACTAGTCGGATAGCTCACTCCAATATCATCTGACTTCAAATTAAAGCGAACGCGTACTATGGGTGGCATAGACTGATGAACATAGTTAATAATTTTCAAATACATAATCAAATATTATGTTTATACCCAGACACAGAATAACCACAAATATTCATCACACGAATGTTAGTCCTGGGTAGGTATTCAACCCATCACCATTGGTGCTGAAGGCACGATCGCTACCATTGCTATTGAATTATAAAATAATTGTACCGACTAACTAACTGCCTGATAAAAAAAGCCTAGAAATAATAAGAAGAGTCGGATCAAGGTCAAGGTCAGAAGGATCAGACAGGTCAAAGAATATAGAAGGCAGTCGGCCTCGACACGGTATCTGTTGCCAGGCGATCCTGTAAAGGAATCTTCCCGTCTCTGCAACAGTGTTAGTTGACACTTTTCGATAGTATATCAACAGCAAGCGAAAACTTCTGCAAAAGTTGTTTAAGTATTTTGAAATCCATAGCTTCAGCAACTTCTATTTTCTATACTCAAGAATTTCACGCTATGGGTGCCCATTATAAGATGATTTTGCTCAGAACTCGCCGGCAAAAATAAGAAGCCTTGTAATTTTGTTATCGTTCCTAGCTTCATAGTTCAAGACAGTTTCTATTAGGTATATATATTATATTACTCATCCCATTCAAATGCAAATTGTACCTGTCTACCTTTTTTCTAATCGCTGATTACGCATTCAAGCTTTCACGATTTTTTCTGTTGCTGTTTTTCCCAATGTGTTTAAGTTCGATAGAACCGTTCAATGATTCAATTGTTCATCATACGACTACGCACAACACTTAAATAAAAGAAAGATAAGCTTATCAATAGCCAATATCAAGGTCAAGATCTCCATTATTATCTACTTATCGTATGCTTTGTCAAGTAGTATCGAGTTTTGTTGAGACCCATCTGCTAAGACCAAGCACTTCGAGCCACCAGTAGCGTTATATCCACAGCCACAACGGCAGTTCTTCCTGCTTTCCTACTCTCTCAACTGAGAAGATTTCTCGCAACTTATCATCTAGCTTTAACCCATGGTTACTAGTGAGCCACCCCCCTATTTTAGGTTTCGTCGTATCAAGAATAATATAACGACGAAGCCTTAAAAACAGGGGTTGCTAATATTTTTCCAAGTGTATTATAGTTGGGTATATAGGACTAGAGACGACACAGACACAGATAATAGAAAATAATGTTATTTACGTTCATTACCATTATTCTATTTTTACTCTGAAAAGGCCCACAATAGGTGCTTATGTTAATAAAAATGTTCATAGTTTACATGAATTTTATTTAATTGTTTTAAGAACACATTACAGGTAACAGTTACAGGACATTATAAATTGATGCATGCAAGAAACTTACAGATTAAAGACTAAACTATCACTCATAAACATGTGTCCCCGACTTGATGGGCAAATAAAAACAATATTTACTGGACTAAATACTTATAACTACGATATAGAAACTAGTAAAAATCGACCTGAACCTTGGGACTCAAGCGGGATTCGAACCCGCGACCTTCCACAGTCCGGGTGGCTGCTCTTTGAACTGAGCTATCGAGGCCGCTAGCAGACCTGGAGAATTTATCTAGTGTATTTTACGTGGTGAGCCAACGTTTGATTCATCAAATGCAAATGCCTTTATAACACCCGAAAGAAATATTTTTGCAAATATTTGACATTCGATTAAGATGAAACTGGCTATAGGATAAGTGAATTTTTGATTTTAGCAATTAACAATGCACTATTTCTACACAAAGACTACTTACTTATAACTAGTTTTAAAAAAAATATTTAAATTTGAACAGAGCATTCTCAGTCAACTTCAGTACATACTTTAACATGTACCGGAGCAAGCAATTCACGGGTAGAGGGCTTTATGGCGCCTCTTGAAAACATTTGGACTAACAGTAAAAATATCAATATCCTGTACTAGGTCATTATATTGACAAATGACGACACATGCGGCCTAGGCGGTTGTAATAACATGTGTTGTTATGATATACTCGTACTCTAAGAGAAAATAATTTAGGATTACGAGTTCTGTACCTGGTGTTGAGTTTATAGATGAGAGAAGTGGTGGAGAAGCTAAAATTGAATTAAGGATTTTGTGTAAATAAATGAAATCATTCTGTTTATGCCTTGTCTCTAAACATACCGAACTTTTTCAATCTATCGCAATAAGTTAATAGTTTACGGTGTAACCCTTGTTCTCTGCCAGTCAAACGCAAGGTTAAACAGAAAATGAAGGGAGTTTGGGCTGTGCAACGTACAAGAAAGGATACAACAGGGAGGCACAGTGACTCAATAAATTATCCTAAGTATTAATGAAAAATATAACTATTATCAAAATATACCTTAAATAAAATATTCTTACACAGAACACACGACTGAAGATTTGATTGTTCAAACGGTATTCAAAATAAATTTTATTTATATTCCTTGTTAATACAAAGTATTTATAACGTTCAAGAACATTTGGTTGCTGAAATCGCGTTGAAAAGTTTCTGTGGCACTTGGGCCAGCCATAGTTGAGTAAATCTTAAGGTCGTCAGCATCTTATAGACAAGTACTAACGGGGTTTGCTGTTATTTCACTGATAAACACGTTTAAGAACAAGGGGCACAGATGTGATCCCTGGAGGACCCCGGAAGTAACCAAAGCTGGTGCAGAAACTTCGCCTGTTTGAGCAACTAACTGACTTCGACGAGACAAGTACGATTCAATTCATCTAAGTAATGAGCCATAGTGTTCAGTCTTTGACATAGCATAGCGTGATTAACATTATCAAAGGCTTTAAAAACGTCCGTCTAAATGGAGTCTACCTGGGTTTTTCTAGCGGTATAAATATAATTTGTTTACTTTACTTTAAAAGAAAAGTTATTTAGTCAGTGAGTGAACTCTACAAAATGCGTGACGAGTCTGGTCTAGCAGAGTCAGTAGTGTTTATCATGTCCCTTCAGACTGGACGAACAGGCGATGTGGAAAACTCAAACATCAAGCAACAACATGACAAAGGGAGTACGCCATACTACTGTCTCACAGGATACAAAGGAATGGCTTATTACATTGTGTTGTGCGAGAAACTAGAACAACTTACGAACTAAGCATACGGCGTGGGTGTAAACTAAAAGCATCCCTTGACTGCCAGAGACTAGATGCCCTTTGGATATGCCGTTAAGTGTAGTACAGGGCAGAAGCGTAAAAGGTTTAATACATTAATAATACATTAAAAGTACTGTTGCAGTTACAACGAGACGTTGTTAATAAATCAGATGTTTGGATATTTCCTGCTGCGTAAAACGAAACGCTTCAAGCGAAAAGGTGAAACATCGAATTCCAGTCATGGCCGCCAGACTGTCGGTTGGCCAAAAAGAAAATATGGTAATTGATTTCTCTCTAATATTTGAAATACGGACATTTTCTTGTTGAACTTTTACCTAGGCATTAATTTAATTAATTCTGCCAAACAAATTATTCCAAATTTATTATCGATCTATGAAGATTAATGTATGACATTATATTATATTAATGTATAATGAATGACAGACAACGCACAGCCAGAAGTATGTACTGGGCGTAGAAACACAAAATAATGAGTTTACAGAAGGAGCGCTCGGGCCTTTTCCCTAAACGTGACCGCCCGTAGTAACCCACAACTTCAATCGCTCTGAATTTTTAAAATAAAGTAGGTAGGTTATACTTACACACAACAAACATGGTCTAGGGATATATAAAACTTTTTTAAATAACTTAAAAAATACTGGCCTAACAAAAAAACGATTAATGAAAGATTATAAAAACATTATCAAGTTCCTTTTTTAAATTTAAATTTGTATTCAAAAGGTTTTGTTTTAAGATGAAATTCGCATTCATTGAATTTCTACCAAAGAAGTAAATCTTCACGAACTTCTAACTTGATTAAAACTCCATAAATTTCTATAAATCTTTGTCAAACGCATCTCCGGTGTTCATTTAATCATGCCACGTAGACACTTGACCAGGAACGAAATGTTAAGAGCAGTGGGCATGATTCAAGCTGGCGTTATATCCAGGCTTTGGTCACGTTATCGTGTCACGGGGGAAGTGGTGGAACGGCACCGAGGACCTTAACGCATTACAACACATATACAGGACCGAAGCGGTCAAACTTTGAGAAGACGATTACATTAAGTCAACCTACGTGCTCGTAGGCCACTTCGGGTAACAGCGCTAATGAGAGGCAAACAAGGAAGAAGATTACAATGGGCTATTGCACACGAAAGCTGGAACCATTCTCAATAGTCACTTGTGCTTTTCACTGATGAATCCAGGTTTGGATTTCATCCTGATTCGCGAAGAGTACGCGTTTGGAGAGTACCTGGACGTTGGAATCGACTGCAGCACCTACAACAACTTAATGCATATCAAGGTAGCATGATTATGGTATGGGCAGGAATTCATCTCGGCGGTAGAACGGACCACGTTTGGATACAAGGCAATATGACTGCTCTAAAATACCGAGATGAGGTGCTAGTAATCTTGCCCCACAGACAGCAAATGGGACAAAATTTCCAGCTAATGCACGACAATGCCCGTCCACATACGGCGCGTATCGTTACAAGTTGATTACAACAGCATGATATCCAAGCTTTAGACTGGCCTGCACAATCCCTTGACTTAAATCCTATCGAGCATGCCTGGCATATGCTTCAGAGAAGAGCTCTTAGGAATTTCCCTGAAGATTCTGTGCATGAAAACCAGCTTTTCTTGCATCTTAGCAGGACTTGGGACAGTATTCCACAACAGGATATTGACACCCTTGTTTTGAGTATGCAGAACCGCTGCAGATGTGTCAGGAGGGTCTAAGGTGGATCCACGGATTATTAATTTTAAGTTTTCAACAATTTTTATAAAAAAAATGTTTTGTTTTTTTGGGTTTGAAATTACAAAAATAAAGTTAAGATTGAAATTTTGTCTGAGTTTTCCTCTTCTAAGTTTTTTTAAAATTTAACTTTATCTAAAAGTTTATTTATCAAATTAGATAGGCTATTAAACAAGGTTAATTTTAATGTGTAGGTGTCTTAACAAAAAGTTAATAGAAATTTAGTTATTTAGAATTAATTAAAATATCCCTAGACCATGTTGATGTGTGTACTTGACAGAACCGGCCAATACTAAATGTTATCATGTAAAAAATTGCACCAAGTTCGAAAAAAACAAAAACACTCGCGATAGTGCGACTAACCGACTAACTGAAAACCCTTGGCAAAAGGAGGACTAAAGAGAGGATTAAAGTTAATCCTGGATTTATGATTGTATGCAAGTGGGTCATAGTATACCGGAAACTGGTATGTTTACTAGATACATACCGTAACCATATATTTTTATTAGGGTATGTAGATGTTCTGTTGCTTTTATAATAAGCCAGGGAAAAACATAACAGGGGTTAAAAAAGTTTGTTATTTTTGCGTGTGCTGGGTAGTCGTCTCGCCTATATTGCTTAAAGCCGGGGTCCCCGAGGCAAACATTCATGGGACTCGAATTTGTGTTTGCTCTGTGTCTGGATTTTAGTACCTATGTATAAAAGTATCAGAAACAAGAACGTGTTTAAAAGCATTTTAGTTTGTTAATCGGTTTTGACACGCGAGATTTGCTTAGAATGGGCTCAAGTGATTGTCAGAATAAATGTCTCAGATATGTTTTGTTAAGTCAAGATACCGGTATCATTGATGTACCTACTTGGACAGTAAATACAAGTTATCTAACATGTGTCACCAAGTCGCAATTATATGGCAAGTACTTTAATATTATTTTAATCGTTTTCTAATTTATAATTCAGACTTCTGGCTAATTGAACAGTCATCAGACTTGCATAGTAATAATTAATATATTTATTTCTTAATAGGCTAAATAAATAGCAACCAGACATAGAAAAGACACAAATGTTTTTCACATGCTTTTTTTTCCTGTACGGGTTATGAACCACAACCTTCGACGCTTTTACGAGTAGCGGGATTTCTAACTATTGCGTTAACGTCTAGTCACATCCTCCTAATCTGCCGACTTATATAATTAACTAGGGAATTGACCAAGATTTCACTGGACAGTAGCGGAAGGTTCCCAGGAGAGCGAAAATCAACACTAAGTGGGGGTACACAATAGAGGGAAAGTCGACATGGACTAGCCGTCTTGATCCGTCGTTAGCAGAAAATCCTGAGTCCGGCTTAGCTCAGAGATTAAGTACTTACAATTTATAACTTGTGCAATATATATTACGATGGACCCATTCGTATTGTATCAAACCCAAAGGCTGTATACGGCAAAAGGGACTGTCAAACAAAATACGTTAGCTGAAATTATCTTTAAACGATTCTGTAGGCGACTGTTTTAAGTGATTTGACCTACCAAAATATGTATTAACAAATTACCAGAGCCTTGAAGCGTTTCTGATCTTACCTTATTACTTCAGCAAATTATACTTACATGCTATGTAAGTAGATGTAGCAAAATTATTTTTAACTCAGTGCTCACGCGTATGGGACGAAACCGGTTAACTGGCGAGTCCTACCTGCGTCTAGAGCATCGATCAACCGACGCTTCGGCTGGGCGGGTCCTCAATCAGGCAAGGTGACCCTCTATAAGGAATGAAGCGAAATTTATATGGCGTGTAGTTACAGATGTGTAACTGTCCTACTAATAAGTAACTAAGTTTGTGCGGATGTATGTATGTATGTTTTTCACTCTTTCACGCGAAACTACTAAACGGATTTAGATGAAACTTTACAGTAATGCAGCTTATACATCAGAATGATACATAGGCTACAATTTTTCAAGATTTTATCTAATTTGGCCATCATACAACGATAAGTAACGTAACTCGGAAAAAATCCTGCCCGTTGAGAGCTACATTGGCGTGCGCTGCCTGAACCGTTGGAGATACACGAAGATAATGTACTGTAGGATTGTTTGTCTTAAATAGTTCCAAATAAAAGTCCGCGATAGCTTATATCTACCTAGTATGTGGCAGCCACAATATCCAAAATAGTAATCCATTAATCCAAATAAATTTGATACTTTCTTTACAATGCAGATTTTAGAATATTTATTAAATTCCTATAAAAATTTATATATTTGTTGCTTTAAGTATTTAATGTAGATAAAATTTGTCGTTTACACTAATAGCCCGGTCAAATTAGACCAAAAAATAGGGGGAGGTTGCAATAATTTGCACCCAACTCAAATTTGGTAGGATTGTTCAAAACACTATCATAAATGAAATCTAAAAAGTCCTCATGGATCCGACACCTGGAAAAATAATATTCTGGGTCAAAGGTCACAATAAAGAGTTTCTAGTAATTTTCAGCAAAACGGTAAGTTTTATCATAAAATTAGTTAGGACAAAATTGTAGATTAGATAATTACCTATAAAAAATGTCCAAATACTTTTTTTCCTAAGTCACTGTTTCTGAGATATAATGATTTAAAAAGTTGGAAGAGTTGTAATCGCCTTCACATGTTTCCACGCCACTTTTGAGGTAGTGAGCCTAGCGCGTTTTTTTAACGTAATTTGGGCTCGGTAGGCCTATTCCACGGATCTGTTGTGATCCTGTCTTATTTGAAACTAATGTTTTTTTTCCAAGTCAAGGCAAATATATTTATTGCAACCGTAGGTATTCATGATTACAAAGATGGGTCTTAAGCTAAAGTTGTCCTGCTACAGTTAGCCAAATAGGTGGCGTGCAATAGTAAAGTACCTAAAACAAAGTTAAATCGTTTAGTTTACATGAATGTGCATAACACCTATTTTAACATCATTTAATTTTTTGTTAGTACCTGATGCTGCAGCGTGTGAATAACCGTCAGCGTGCGGTGAGCGCAATTATGAAAATTATGTTTAAGTTTTATTTATTAAGTAACTCGAAGATACACCCTAAATAACTGAAAATATCATAATGAATGGTTTATTTAGAAAAAAGGCATGGGCGTGACACTGAATATTGAAGGATTTCACTAACCTTTTAAACGAGTCCAGGATCGCCTTCCAATACTAAATTCATTCACTCATGTCATGTAACAATCAGATATTTACAATTCCACGATAATAGCGTCCGTGGTCCCTGCAGGGTAAACTGGTGGATTATCTTTCAAGACATATTCACTTTTCTTGATAATCAGCACGAATAATAATGTGACCCATTCGCCGCGAAAAAGTTAAGAGAAGGTAGCGAGAGGAAAAGAAAAAACAAAAGCTTCAAGCAAAAACCATAGACCGATTCTACGGAAGCGGAAATCAGTCAGGAATTCGAATGTCACAACGCAATGCAATTTAAAAAAAGAAACTATTGTAATTTGAGCATAAACAAAAAGTAACTAGTCTGTGGTCTAAAAATAAGGATAGATTAAAAAGTAAAACTACTTTTTTATAGTGCCTAACCAGTACCTGTTAGTTCATTTGCCCAGGAGGATCAGTAATATGCCTTCTCGGTCAGAAAATAAAATAATGCCTGCTTCTCTCTTTTGCTATCTGGTAACTTGTGGCAAAGTCAGCAGTTTAAGTGACCTGTAGAAAGGATTACAGCTATCTGTCGACTGGAGTTTACAGAGAGCTCGTACACACCTCTTTTGTGCAATAAAAGATATTGGACGACCGGCCTTGACAATTTGAACATGCTAGAGAATAAAATAGTCCATTTTTTTGCAACCACATTGAATAAGAACACTAATAATAAGTAAATTAAGTCATGATACGATAACAACTCTTCCAACTTTTTGAATCGTTATATCTTAGAAACAGTGGCTCTTAGGGAAAAAAGTATTTTATTATTTTTTATAGATAATTATCTGATCTACAGTTTTGTCTTTACTAATTTTATGATAAAACTTATAATTTTACTAAAAATCGCGAAAAGCTCGTTTTTGTGACCTAAAACCCAGAATATATTTTTTTCCCGGTGTCGGTCGGATCGATGAGGACTTTTTATATTTGACCTGGGTGTGAGTTATTGTAACCACGGATGTCTAAATTGACGGTATTATAAACAATTTGGACGAATACTTTAAAAGTTGAACTGAATGAAGCGCCATTAAGCGCCTGCCTCTATACGCTTGGTGCGAATAAAAGGTTAATGAGAAAAACTATAATTAGGGGTTTTTACCATCGCAAAAGAACTTAAATCAATTATTTAAAAAAAAAATGTCTGTTTGTCTGTGCGTTTGAATGCGCTAATTTCTGAAACAGCTCAACTAATTTAGATGCGGTTTGCACTAATTGTGGTAAGCTTCACTTAACATGAAGTGTATATTATTGTTATATTTCAATGAATTCAAAAATAAAAAAGTTATGTCAGTTTAATAAATCACGCGGAACCAAAGATATACTTGTAGGTAACTTAGTAAGTTTTTTGACACTACCAAAGTAGGTTTAGCTGAGATAAATAATATTAGTCATAAAAACTGGGTTCAGCTTTAGCTGGACGTGGACTTGATAACAGGAATCTGAAAAAGTTTGTGAAGCGATACTTGCTATATCTTAGGAACGTTATGTGATACAGTAACATCAGCTCAGTGAACCTCGACTGATTCACATCGTTCCTGAGGGCCCTTTGGATTTGAGGGAACAGAAATTGCTCGGTCTCAGAAGAAATCTGAAGAAAGAGAAGCAAGTGTAACTGCCGAACCCTAAGCCATTGTATTTTTTGGGCAAAGACGCCGCTGCTTGGCCTCGACAGCCTTGGCAGCTTCACCGGTCTGTAGGGTGAGCGCAGAAGGCTCTCAACCCCAATATTTAAAGTAACGCTACGCTCATGCACTATCGCGTGAGTCTAGTACCTTTGCTGACAGGGCAACTCGCGTGAACTCTCAGAGAGTTGGCGTGGACTGCAAATGCTCGGTCTCAAGAGAAACCTCGAGAACAGGAAGCACGTATTACTGCCGATTGAGGCTCACGCATTATTACATGAGTTGGAGACCTTTACTAAGAAACTAGCTTAAGCTCTTAGAGATTTCGGACAGCTAGCGCTTGGTACAGTTTCTGCTGAAAAACGCGAAGCAAGTTGTACATGGAAGCTTACTGTAAATTAGCGTTGTATCATTATAACAGAATAAGTAGTAACTTATTTCTGCCAACCTCTTACTGTGTATTTTCTAATAAATTTAGGATAAACAAATGCATGAGATCTTTTAGCTGTTAGGAATTCCGAAAAAAACCTCTAGAAGTAAAGAAAACCCCAGGCGGTACAGTCGCGGGCATCAGCTATAAGAAATAATGTGCGTGATATACCAAATACTTTCTGGAAGATTAAAACGGTTTTTTTACTAAAGTTCAACGGACAACAGTTGTAATAAATACTCGTAAGTTTCTTAATTTTTGCTTAGTGGCAAAAGATGTGATGGGGTCTAGCGTTATCATGATGAAAAACCACACCCTTTCTGTTGATTAATTCCGGCCGCTTTCTCTCAACTTCTTGCTTTAACGTCATCAGTTGTTCGCAGTAGAGTTCAGAATCGATGGTCCTGCCTGGTGGTAACAGCTCATAATGCCCTTCCAATTCCACCACACACACAACATCACCTTGTTGCTAGTTAACCCGGGCTTCGCCACAGTCTGTGAAGCCTGACCGGCCTTCGACCAAGACCTTTTTCGCACGTTCTTGTCGTACGTGATCCACTTTACATCACCAGTTATTAGCTTCTTCAAAAATGGTTCGGTTTCATTACGTCGTAATAAAGAATCACAAATGAGTACACGGTTCATTAGGTTCCTTTTAGTGAGCTCGTGAGGTACCCAAATATCGAGCTTTTTTGTGTAACCAGTTTTTATCAAATGCGCCATAACTGTTTGGTGGTCAATTCCCAGTTCTTCAGCTACGTCGTAACTACTGATTTGCCGATCTTGCTCCGCTTTTTCAAAAGTGGCATCGATTTTATCCGTAATAGGGCGACCAGAGCGACGTGCATCTTTGACATCAAAATTTCCGGATTGAAAACGCTTAAACCAAATTTGTGCTACTCTCAGACATCGCAAATTTTTTTCGCGGCTTGCGTTGCATTTTACGTAGTAAAATTTTGAAATGTATCTGTATATTGCACTCATTTTGACAGTAAGAAAAACAAATGAAAATCACACATTTTACTAATTTGAATTTGGAATTATCTTCTTTAAAATGTAATCTTTTAATGATACCAAACCAGCCAGATACAAATAGTATAGCTAAAGAGATTTTATTACAAGTTCATACATATACTATATGCGAAAAGACTTTTACCCTAACCTAATATTATAAAGAGGAAAGATTTGTTCGTTTGTTTTTACACTTTTTCCTTACATTGATGAAAAAACGTTTGCTTACAACGTAAAATGCACTAGATAAATTCACTAAGTCTGTTAACGGCTTGGGTAGCTTAGTAGAAAGAGCAGCCACCCCGCTTGAGTCCCTAGAATCAGGTCGAATTTTTATAGTTTCTATCTTTGTGTAGAAAATAGTGCATTGTTAAATGCTAAAAATAAAAATTCTATTTGTTATTTATTTCGTACCAAGTGCCCTAATACGAAGTTTCATGTTTTTATCTTCAACAATGACGAACTTTTGTATAAACTTTCAAACCTTTCAAGTCTTTTTTTCTCGATAGAAGGTAGCCTATGGCCTTTCCCAAGGTCTAGCCTATCCCAAAATACTAAATATCATTCAAGTCGGTTCAATGGTTCAATGGTTCAATGGTTCAACGCCTGAAAGCGTGAGAGGCAGACAGACAGAGTTAATTTCGCATTTATATTATGTGTAGTGATTGTTACTTACAAGCCCTGTAGGATAGACATTGAATATCATATTCTTATAACTGTCGAGTCTGCAGTATCAGGACTAGGATGCATCCCAGCCACGCTATCATTCGTAATTGTACCCCATAAATATTAATAATACCGCGCAAGCCCCTCGACAAAACTGCACATAATGCATTTAGGGAGCGCATCTCAGGTAGACATGGATGACAATGCTATGGATCGATATACAATATAAAAAATGGCCCAGGTAAAAAGCTGATTCACGACAATTACGTTCGTCTGTCAAAAAGGGTTGCTATTTCGCAGCAATGCTAGCTCAATTATTTGTATAAAAAATTTGCAGATCATCATTACGTGTTTTCTATGTAACCGAGTGGTTAATTAATTGCTCAGCTACCCGAATCGTAGGATAGTTCTGAGATTAGGCAAACCATTCAGCGTGTCCTACCACTTTAGGCTAGATCATAGAAACCCAGTCACATATTGTACGAATAACTGAATTAAAATAAAAAAGGCCTTGCAGTAGCTTAGTACTTTAATGATTTTGGAACAAGTAGTATATATATATATGCTGAAGTTTTCGTTTCCACAATTTTTTTTTGGAGACAAGTCGGAAACTTTAGAAAAAATAATTAAAACGCCAATATCTCGATCACTATTAATTTTAGTGCAAATAACTATCACCCTTTTCTAGGAATAGGTCTTTTTTCCCTATCACCCTGTTAACTCGTAAATAGGTACCGCATTCATCTTAGAAAGGTTAACCCCACATTAAGATAAATCAGTACTTCATTGCTTCATTGACTGGCTCAGGGACTGCTCAGGGCTGAGGCTTTTACTCCCAATCGCAACAATCATGCAGCCATCATTCGTGTTCCGCTCACAGTCAACGTCAAAATATCTTTATTTAAATAGACCTGTTATGAGCAGTTTTAAATCGTCAAATTTACATAGCCAAAATTATTTCTACTTAATAATAGACATGAATAATAAATTAATAATATATATACATCTGCATATATAGTACTTAAATAAACGTGACTCTACCAACGGCGTCGGAAGGTTGATTCGTGCTGAAGTAGAGTAGAGCTCTGTTGCGATTATTGAAGTGAGCAGTTCTACGGGAGAACTTATGAGATTATTCGTAGACAGAATTAATTAAACAAGGTGTCATTATTTATTTATTTATTTATTTAATCTTCAATGCAAAAATTTACATTAGGCGGACTTAATGCTAAAAGCATTATCTACCAGTCAACCATCATTATCATCAATTCAATCAATCAGTCAATCATCATTAATTGTCCGGTACCACGTAACAGCATCATCATCATCATCAGTACTTCAGTTATCTGAAATACGAGTATATGCTCAAGTTTTTGGGACAGAACATCGTTCTTCCACAATATCTTATAACTTGTCAAGTTCGTTCACTAAACTGAGCGTAGCGAGCAATTTCGTAATATGATCTTTCTTATCAGCCAGTCAGCGGTTACCTTGCCTGGCACTAGGGAATTAACATGACTGTATATGAGAGATTGTAATAAGGCCAAGGGCTTCAAGGAAGATTTGTTAGTGTCAGGTCACGTAACCGCTGGCTGGCTGGAAAGAGAGATCATATTATGAACTTGCTCGCTGCGCTTATTGTAGGAAATTAGGCCCCTGTAATTACAAGATCTTGTCCTAACTGTTCCATTAACAACAGATATCGTTGATACAGCATTATTGTGGTCTCATAAACGATTAACATGTGAGAGGTTAAGTCTTCTCAATTTACAGTCATGTCCGTCTGTATAATGAATCCTACTCAGAGGTTAGTCGAGCTCTCGTTTTAAATCAGTTCCTGAAAGTTAACTTGGATTATTTCTTCTTATTGTCATGCCTACAAAGTCCAATAAAACTTTCATTTAGTGTATAATTCAGGTTTCACGGTATCATTTCAATTATAGTGACACATGCATTTTTAAAACTTGTCTGTATAGTTAGTTCCAATCTGTCTTTTTAGAACGTCTTGGTGGTCGAGTGGTAAGAGTGCTTAACCTGAAATTCAGAAGTTGGATTCTGAGATCAAAGTGTTTTCGGATTTTTCAAAACAGTCTAGTTGATCTTCAACCCATTTTTGGCAAGTGATTAAGTATTTCATGATTTGACCAACGGACACAGTAAATATCTAGTGAAATGGAATAAATGTTACGTGTAACCGTTGCAGAGTTAGCCGGAAGGAAAAACTTATAAATACAGATGTTTCGATTGACATAATTATACAAGTGAAACTTTATACAAATCATCTTACTAATTCTTATTCTTACTTATATAATATTATAAATGCGAATGTTTGTGGGGATATTTGTAGGTAACTCTTTCACGCAAAAACTACTGAACGGATTTGGATGAAACTTTACAGTAATACAGCTTATACATCAGAGTAACACATGGGCTACAATTTGTATAGATTTTATGTAATTTGGCCATAATATATAACGAAACGCGGGCGAAGCCGCAGGCGGAATGCTAGTAACCAATAAATATTAGCTTTTTAATTGTGAATAGTGATTAAATTTATACATGTTTTCTAATACCCATGAAAACTTTAGCACATACAAGTTTTGTACTGTAAAAAACTAATAAAACGTTGAATTCATACCAAACATTTTCTAGTTCCAGGCGAAACCTGATTTAGGCATGCGCTACTTGGTTGAAATTTGATTGTATGCCATTTTTACTATTGTATTGTGTTGTCGTTTTTTTTGACGACCGACTTGGTGTAATGGTTAAGAAGTTAGCTACTACACCTGAGGTCGCGGGTTCGATCCCCGCACAGTACAAACATTTGTGTGCATGAACATGTCTGTTTGTACTGGTCTGGGTGTCTCCTATGTATAATAAGTATGTATTTACAAAAGAAAATGTATTTAAGTATGTTTATCCGTTGTCTAGTATCCCATAACACAAGCTTTAATTAGCTTACTTTGGGGCTAGATGGCGCTGTGTGGAATAATGTCCAGGGATATTTATTATTATTATTTATTATTATTACTATAAAATACAAATAAATTAATTGCATTCGTAAAGACATACATATTTTACAACTTTCGTATGAAACATTTATCCGTCTATTAAGACGAAGCATCAGCTTAGCATGTATTTTCAAATGTCATTTTCGCGAAATATTTTAATCTGCACTTATTCCATTTACGCAGTGAGCAGACGGTTTATACTTGTTATGGTAAAAAGACGAGTTCATGACTACTAAAAACATTGTTTTCTAAATCTGTAACGTGTCAAACAATTTTTATCATATTGACTTTCTGAATAAACTTAAAAAAAAACTTTATCGATAAACCATATTCAAAATAAAGCAACCAAACAATATTCCTATGATCAGCTTTACCCAAGAACTCGTCACATCGTTTACTAATTCAAACTATCGTTATCACCGGTCCGATTGCGGCATTCCGTGGCCACATGCGCGGCCACAACGCGTCATAGCCGTCGGTATTGCCAGACGCTTTTGGAATTTTACATGGATTGCGATAGTAATACCTAAAATAGGCTTATCAATGCAACTTTAAAAGATCAGTTTGCAGTTTTCGGCGGTGGTGATGAAAAGCTAATATTTATAATAGGTATTCTTATTGATATTAAATAAATATCTGGGTCAACTTACACACAACACAACAACACAAACACAATTTGATCTAAAATTAAGAGATTTTAGATCAAATTATCTCTGTGTAAGTTGTCCTAGAGAGTGTCAGAGACATATATGATACATAAATATTTTTATTTACCTATATATTTAAATAGATTATAACACCGAGACAAAGAACTAACACAAATGTTCGTACATAAATGCTTGTCCTAGGGTGGGAATCGAATCCACGACCACGACCTCCGGCGCTTTTGATGAAACCTTTATCCATTGGGCTTACGGAAAATTCAAATAATAAATAGTTTTTAAATACAAAGGTGATCAGTAATTTCAGATGTAAGCAAGAGGTCTGAATAATGTAATTTTTCCTACAGAAATGCTGGTTATGTTTGGCTCTCACAGAAAACGATCTATTAAGGTAATTAACCATTTGGCACTAGCCTTTCCCATGACTATAAAATGTTAACATATTTCTAAGTTAGAATACAAATATGAAAATATATTATTTTTAGACAGAATAACACTGAATACTTTTCGAGGCAAAAGCACTGTATAAATATTTAAAACTTTGATAACGCTACCCCAATCTCAAACATAACCTCCTAAAAAGCGTAACCGACAAATTGACGGCATCGCTTGAGTGGTATCACCGTTCATCAGTCACACGCGCGGGCTCAGCAAACAAAATGGCGGCCGCCCGCCATTTCCGGGAAACGCGGCGCACGCGGCGAGGTCGCGCTCTCGTGCCAACGACCACGCAGCGCCATCTTTGTTGAGCCAGGAGAAATTATTGATTAGTGAAGGACGCTAGAGGAAACTTAATGAGCGTTTTAATTTGATTGCAGTAATATATTATGTAGTTTATCTGCCCGTAGAAATAAGTTACAATATTACTGGTTTTATTCCATAAAATTATTTTGCTCACTACGTAATTGAGTACCAACCAGGACAAACACTACTATAATAGGTACCAAAAATGTAAAGGTCTTTATGCAAGTATTATCATATGTTATATTCACCAAACATTGCATTCAACTGTTTCAAATGACACCCATTGTTGGAATTTCAATCATAGTAGTTACCGTACCGACTGATTCATTCATTCATTCACTCTTTTTGCATTTTTGTATTCTTCTTTCATCATCGTCATCCTTGCCTAATTAAAAAATCACTTCGCACTCACTTTGTATAGTGTATCTGGTTTTGTGATAAGTGAAGCATAACAAAAGGTCTAGTTTAAAAAGGTCTAATAGTGCCTTAGGCACAAATATGGTTAAGAGCACTGTCCTAAACTGGCAAGCCGAATTAAGCCAAGGCAGAAATAAATGAATGGGTGGGATAGCCGCCTGAGATAGTTTAGCAACTACTTTACCCTCAAGTGTGCAAAGAAATTAGTTTGCAAGAAAAACTCTCAAACAAAGTTACGCAGTAATAACAGTATTACCTCACGCCACCTTTTTATGCCGCAGAAGACAAAATGAAGACTCATTTAGTTACCGCAGGCTATGAAACCAACATGACACCGAAGGTAAAACGCGCGTGTACTCGCAGTAATACTTCCAAGTTCATGTCCAAGGTCCTGCTAGGTGTGCTAAATGCCACATGCTTAGGGAGATTTAGAAATTAAAAAGCTCAGTTAGAATCAGCGATATCACAAAAGGTGGCATGACCTCACACCCACTGCTTGCGAATTTCTCAACATTATTGAGTATAAGGCAAAAGCATAACAAAAACATCTTTTGATGGGAATTCACCTAGTAACTGTTCGTTAGTTGAGTGGCTAAATGCAATTAAAGAAATAAGAAGTTTTAGTTTTGGCAGCTGATAAAAACTATCTTAATTACCGTGAGTGTAAGATAGGTTATTCGCGTATTTATTATACTATCGATCCTTTTTTTATTTATACTTTAGTAGCATAATAGATTAGATGAAATCCTGAGTAGAAATACAATTCAGTACAAAACTATTAAAGGCTTACTTCCATGTTCTGTAATTTAATTATTGTTACGTATCATGTTTTTTGTATTATTAATGAATCCATCCATCAATTCTCAGTCTTTAACGAAGTATTGCACAGTTGATGTAAAACTTACAAAATAAATGACATAGGCCGATGATGAAGTACAAAATGTACTTACTGATCTACCTCTCAATGTAATAATTAATTCCATTATTATAACAAACTGAACTGTGGAAACTGCAATAATATGAATAATGCAGATGACTCACTGGTATTTTGATTCAGCCAGGTAGCGCGTGACGTCATAGGATAAACATTTTGGCAGCAGGAGTAAGCGCGCTGTCGCGTCTCGGATAATAATCTATACAACATACCCAAAATTGTAAGACTAAATAAAAAGAAAATGTGGTTTCTTACTGTAGTAAGAAACCACATTCTGCAATACATAATAAATATCTGGGACTATTAACACCAAGATCATCTGACCCCAAACTAAGCAGAGCTTGTACCATGGGTGTCGGAGACTTATAAACATACTTAGATATTTCTAAAAACATACTTGAATATATAATAACACCCAGACACACAACAAACACAAATGTTCGTCACCTTAATGCTTGAATGGTTGGTTATCGAACCCATGACCCCCAGCGCTAAAGGCAGGATCGCCATTGCGCCAACAGGCAAGTCGGCAATCATCACTGTTATCGTAATATGGTGAACTGCCTCTTCTTTGGCTAAGGGTGTCAGGAACAAACACAGATCATTTTTATTGTTACCTAGTTAATAGTTAAAAACTTGTACAGAAGAAAATTTTATAATAGCAATTCCACTATTTAAAACAAACCTGGCAGTAGCCCTAGAGGGCACGAGTAGTTAATGTCTAAGTATCTTTCAGACCACTGAAAGGCAACCTCAAGGTTCTACTTTCTACATCGGACCACTAGACGCCGGTAGGGTTTCCACTTCCATGTTGTTGATTTTACAGCAATCTACGCAACGGTTTGCTGCGTCTTGTCTGGTCCGCAATGATAGACTCGAGACCAAAACGCAAACCCATTTTAAATAAAAAGAACATCCTGTCGTGGTAACAGTATCCAAACAGTACATAAGTTAAGTATTCACTTAAATGACAAGCGGTGTTGAATTCGTGTTGTTATATTGAGCTATGAAGACTATGTGAGTGTAGTAAGACAGTGATTAAATAGTTAAAAATTAATACCAGACATAACAAACATGATCCTAATCACAAAGGCAGGTAGGTAGGTATTCCCTGGTGTTATGAAAAGTAAACATATTGAAGTAACACCAGCAGTACCCATACCAATACTGGTTTTAGCAACAGACACTTATGTAGGTGCATGAATCAAAAGATAACCTGCAAAAGGGCTCTCTTAACTACTTTGCTAAGCGATGAGTCAAGAGGTGCATGTTTTTTTAATGGCTTTAGTGAGATTATCTCAAATTGTATGCATGATTCCGAACACGCGAGCAAATAACTATAGTTCTCGATTTAACAGAAATGATGCGTCTATTAAAAACGCAGTATTAAGAAAAAGCCAGTATAGAAGGCTTATCGTCAGGAATTGATAAGTGTGTTATCAGTGTTATCGGATAAGCCACGTTCTCAACGTGACTTCGCTGGTTGAGGGAATCGTGTGGTTTATTGGAAATTTAATTATGACTAACGTAAAAGAAATGAAAGTAAAATACAGTATTTTGTATTTTAGAACTCAAATCATTATTTTAAAAGCATCTTTTTGTCAAATATTGTTTAATTTACTAGCTCTATCAGTAGTAATCAGCAAGGTTAAAAATAATTGCTTTGTAAAGAATGGAACGCCTAAGCACGTCTTCTCAACGCAACACAGCATACGTGTTGTAACAGTATCAGAACTAAAAATCATCGAAATACCTACTTTGAACCCTACTGTCAAATGAACGACATAATGGTTGGCAATTGAAAAATATTGAAATTGATTGATTGACATAAAAAGTGAATAATTACAGTAAATAAAAGGTTGGGGAAAAAGTTTCTTCGCATTTTTTTTAAAGAAAATTAAAACATTATTTAATATAGTTTATTTACATTTAACAAGGTGATGCTGTGTGTGTGGTCGGATTGGAAGGGCATTATTCATTATGAGCTGTTACCACCAGGCAGGACCATCGATTCTGAACTCTACTGCGAACAACTGATGAGATTAAAGCAAGAAGTTGAGAGAGAGCGGCCGGAATTAATCAAAAACGGTGTGGTTTTTCATCATGATAATAGAGAGTTTGGCTGGGAGGTGTTAATGCATCCGCCGTATAGTCCTGAGCTTGCACCTTCAGATTTCCACCTGTTTCGGTCTCTTCAGAATTCTTTAGGCAGTGTCAGGTTAACATCACGAGAGGACTGCCAAAACCCTTTGTCGCGGTATTTTGATCAGAAGCCTTAAAATTCCTATAGCAATGGGATCATGTCCCTACCTACAAGATGGCAACAAGTAATCGAACAAAATGGCACCTACATACCTTAGTTAAATGTAAATTAACTATTTTAAAAAATATTTCGAATTTTCTTAAAAAATGCGAAGAAACTTTTTCCCCAACCTATTATATATCTGTAGGTTAAGTGAATATCTATAATCTCTGCTTAGTTTCAGGTCAGAAAGTCATGTCAGAAGATGTTTCAAAATGAACGTTGCACGAAAAAAACTTGTAATAAAACCAGGTAAAATTCAAAGGTTTAAAGCTACAAGTCATACAACAACTGTGGCCAACAAACGCGAGCTAAGCAAACTTCCTGACGGTAAGCACATTCGTAGTAAATTTAGCTCACTTTACTTAAATTTTAGATTCCTACTTTACTAGGAACTTCCTAGTAAAGACTACCTAGAACTACCTAGGACTACTTCCTATTTTACCTTCCTTTAGATTGCTCCTTACGAAATCGCAGTCAGTATGTCGTGATGAGTAAAATATAGGCAGACAATTTCAACAAGTCAAATATGGTTCAGAAAGAGCCAATTTGGGGTCCCACAAGTGAGTATGTTGGGCCCTTTTTTTTTAAATCTATATAAATGAATAACCTACGAAAAACACGAAGCAATATAATTCACTGATGACAAAACATTCTTGGCAGAATCGGACACAAGTGATATGAGAGGCACGCTGTCGACACTAGTAAACTGGTCAAACGAGAATAATTTGAAACTGAATGTTTATCAATGAACAAAACAAAACTCATGTGTCACATCTACCAACTACTACCTGATTTTACATTTCTTGTAATTACGGTAGAACGCAGAGTAAATAAAGCATTTCGATAGAAGAGAATTGCACTCTTTTTTGACACGCGAAGTAAATACACTCGCTTACTCTATTTCCATTTATGTCCGTGAATATAATTATTATCATACATCTTAAGTCAGAATGTAAAACGTGCTTTCTAATTCTGGAGATTGCAAGATTATCAACATCGTATACTTATATTCATGTTTTACTTCTATCTAGCACCTACGACGACCGACGACGTAAGGCAAAAAAATATTTATTCACTTTTTCCAGTATAGTTTAAGGTCACTTTAAAGGGAATCCTTCGTAATGCTTACATAAAGACGGACCAAGTAGCAATATTTTAATATAGATTTTAACAACAATGATTTTAAAACAGTGACTGAATAAATAATATAATAAAAATTAAAAATAAAATCAACGAAAAAGCTTATCTGGTTTACTACTATGACAATTTTTAAGCAGTTCATAAAGCTAAAGATTAAATAAACTTGAGATACCCAAGATCAAACCGCTTTATCAATAAATATTGCTAAAATCAAAATGAAATAGAAAATATCTACGTCGTAGCATAATTGGATGCTACGAAAATGCTACGAAGCATTTACATAAAAGATATTCGATATTTTCACACATAATAAAAAACGAATTGTCATCATTATAATAAACTTGATAATTTAGTTTAAATCGTAGTTATTTGGTGGAGTCTATGAAAAGTCGTAAATACTTTACATTCCTTATCAAACCAAAAGATAAAAATATGAAACAAATAATATTATTATATTCTCATTATATACTAACTAAACATATTCATATACATACATAATCGTAGCTACAAAACAGTTTTAAAGCTACGAGCTACGAGAGAAAACAGAAATCTGTATGAGAAGCTTGAAAACCCAGAATCGTGAATTTGTAATGCGTGCATATTTCACGATACATAATTATATTATTTCACTTAAGCCAAAAAAAGCCTAATTAAATTAAGCAATCTTACATTTTCCTACTTTGCGTTTTAGTTGTGGTAATTAATAATTTGTAAAAGAGCAGGTGACCAGTAACCAGCCAGCAGCCTACCGACTGCTAATACGCGTATGTATTAACAGAGGCCTCCTCGATTTACAATTTTACAAAACTGTTTTTCGACTGGCCTGTTGGCGCAATGGCAGCGATCCTGTCTTCAGCGCCGGAGGTCGTGGGTTCGATCCCCACCCATGACAAACATTTGTGTGACGAACATTAGTGTTTGTTGTGTGTCTGGGTGTTATTACCTATATTTGTATGTATTTAGAAATATTTAAGTAAGTTTATCAGTCTCTGACGCCCATAGTTCAAGTTCTGCTTAGTTTGGGGTCAGATGATCTTGGTGTAAATTGTCCCAGATATTTATTTATTTTTTATTTATTATTAACACATTAGCTGCCATGGGGTCACCGGTGACCCGCAAACAATAGATTTTCTATTGTGTCTGCTTTAGCGGCAGTCAAAGACTTAAGTATCCCCAAAGTATACTTCTTGCACTAAGCAGATTTCCGTTTTCACAACTACAATATATTATAATACGCTCACGACTTCATCAAGTTCCAGCTGACTGATTGCCTTTCTGGTGCATGAACTGAACACTAAATCATCTGTTGCTCTCTTTTTTTAAAAGTCCGTGAATACCATTTTAATTACTTGATTACCAATTGATAAAGTTAATACATTATTAGCAAATGGCAAATATATAAGTAATGGGGCAAATGTAGGCTAGTAACTCTATATTTTGTTAATACCACGATAACTATTATTTACTAACTCATATTAAATCAACTAACATCTTCGATAAACACTAATTACTCCTATATTGACTAATGCTAACTTATCCAACTAATACTAGTCAACTGTGAAATCAATCGCTTACATTATTATGGCAATGAAGTTACTCTAATTCAAACTTAGTTACCTTAGGTATGTCTCATTAATTAGGTTTACCAATTCAATAATTGGACGCAAATCGCGACGTGCTAAAAGCTTAGCCTCTATCTAAACAAAGTGGGACGAGCCTGGTCAGTCCTAAACATGAGTTTATATTTCAGAAGGGGTTTAAAAAAGTAATAGCTCTGGTGTTCGTAAAGGGCGAGGCTGCAGTAGCCACCTGCCATTAGACGCTAGCAACCATGATTTTTTCAGAGTCTTAGTTAAAAAGAAGTAACACAAGACCCAAAGAAACCGTAGTCTAATCTGACCTTTACCCGATTGGTAGGCTTCACAATATACGTTCAGACGTTGACGTAACACTATTCATTACGGATTTCTATTTGCGCAACAGTTTTTGTTATCTATTCCTATTGATTTAACAGGGACATCAAGGCAAACGTTTTTTTTAATGACTTCTTAGTATTAAATAATATTAGAAGTGTCACACCAATCAGAACCAAATTTAAGCTTATATTTTTGCTAAACACATACAGATATAGAAATTACCATTTACATTCGTAGAATGGTAGTCCTAGATGAGCGAGTATGGCTCATCAAAAAAAAAAAAAAAATTACGTGCTCAAATTAATGATAACATGGGATATGTTTCTATAGACTAATCAAAAAAATTTATCCTACTTGGTTAGCCTAGTTAGGGTTTCAGATCAATAAATACTAGATAACTCATTTAATTATGTATAGTCTTTTAGTAAAAATTACAGCAGGACTTTATGTTAGGCACCAATTAGACCATTTCAAACAAAGCCATCGCTTAGTTTTGTATCATTATCATCATGGCACTGAAAAAATAAGCGTATTCCCTACACAAAAAATAGACTAAGAAAACCAGAAAAAACTTGGTTGTACCAATTGTTTATAAATCCTTAACAGTGTTCGATCCTTAAATAGCACACTTATTATTTTCTAACGTCAGCGGTACATGTTGGATCGATCGAGCCATTGCGCATGTCCGTGACGTCCAATGCAGATATTTCACGTACATAGCGACGGGGACGAACTTAGGGCCAAGTAAATAATAGACTTCAAGTATACTGATAAAATTTACTGACATTTCAATGCATTTTTTTGGTTAAGCAAAATATAGGGAGCTGATTTGGTAGTTTTGTTGTAGTTTTTCAACCATAAAATTGTATAAAAATGGTATGACTGGTATTTATTGAGTGCAGAAACATTGGCCTATCTGTACTAGCCAGTATTGTAATTGTATAAGCCCGTCATTGAATAGATTTGACCGCTAGACAGAGGATCTCAAAGTGTACAATTAGTCAGCATAAATAATTTAAATATCTTTCCAAAAGGTACGGTAAGGAATCATTTTACGAACACACCTACAATAATTTGTAATATTGTTAATCAGAGAGTTAAAACTGTGACCAAAGTCCAGACGACACTTAGTAAAGTTTTACATGTTTGCTTTCCTTGTTTATTGTGCAATAAAGTGTTTCTTATCTAATCTCAAAGATTCCCACGAAGGATGACGTTATAGAGTGAGATTCGATTATTTATCAGGTTTTTAAATATTAATTATTTAAAACTTACTATGAGCGCCACCGCAATTCTTGTATTTTAATGTGCGTTTTTACAACTAATAAATATTTTAGAAAAAATTATGAATTATTATTTTCATTCACTGGACTTATTCAATTCGATTATCCGATTACGCCTGTTCAGTACACATAATACAGATGTTTGGCATCGCACGCATTTAATTGATAACTATTCATGTCATTATTTCTTTTACAGGATATTTTTTTATCATATCTTGATTTTTATCAGCATTTTTTTAAAGTAAATTGACTTTCAAAACACATGGTTTCAGTTTTCACAGCTGTTGAAAAATAACATTAATTGAGTTGAGTGTCAAATAGCGTATTATTCTGAAGTGTACTAGTAGAAGGAGCTAGCCCGGCCCTGGGCGGCTTGCCGTACATAGCCGTCAATACGCAGTACACAGGACTGCAAAGTAAATAGTTTCGACCGCCTGGCCATTGTTCGATGTTTTATACAAGTTCTCATTCTACAACTGGGGAATTTCATTAAAACGTACTGAGTATTTTCTAATTGAATATCGTATGAGTTCATCGGATTCGTCGCCCTTTTATTCAGTACTGCTTTTTGACTGTTGCGCTAAAACAAAATGCGTTGCGTTTAATGTGACTTGGATCTATGTTTGTTTTGAATTCAGGCTCCTTTTAAATGTTTAAGAGGGGGTAATTTATAACATTAATATTTGTTCAATGTGGAAAGTGCGGAAACTGTTCTTTTTTGGTTTTTAGGATTATTTTATGCAAACAGAGATATACAGTTATTGTTTGTAGCAGTTAGTTCTCTTATACCAGTCAGCGTGGTTTATTCGTCTAGTTAACTCAATACTACTTATTACTCTTAGTAAATGAAATGAGAGAGAATATTTTAACTTGAAAGCTTAAATCAACCTTACAGCCGTGAGAGTTGGACAGCTCATATTTATGGTTTTATTTGATATTTTTTGTCAATAAGGCGAAAGTAAGAATTACATAACTTCTTTCGGACCGTCCACGTGTAGTTTGCGAGGTCATAATGATGACGTGACACTGTGATAAAAGAGACGAGTCTCTTTATTACGAGTATTAACGACCAAAGGACGCGAGAGTCCTTTGATCGTTAATACTCGTAGGTAATAAAGACTAGCCTCTTTTTACACGACTCGACTCTAAAATTAAGACTGTAGCTTTTAGTCTTAACTAATAAAACTCAGAAGGTTAACTGATAAGACTAGAAGACTAAAACGACTTAAACGACTGAAAGGCTTAAACGTTTGCAGTCCTTTACGAAAGAGCTGGCGTATGATGAATTTTTGTAATTACAAACTCTAAGGCTGAAAAGAGATTATTTTTTATAATATGAAGTGAAACTATGTATAAAATGAATAATTAACGTGAGGTACTATTATAAAGGCACTTGTTGCATCAATACACGCTTTACGACTCGACTCCCCAGGCGGTAAGTCGCCAGTCTTTTAAGCTGTTGAAGTAACAGCTTAGTTTTTACGTTAAAAGGCTTCGACTAAGAAGGCTAGTCTTATGACTTAAGGTTGGGGACTAAAAGACTGAGTCAGTCGTGAGCCGTCAAAAAAAGACAAATCTCTATTAAAGATGACAGCCCAGCTTAGGATGTGGGTGTTACGTTCTCGTTGTTGTTATTGTAAATCACAAATAGGGTAGGCCATTTTTACACGAATATACTGTGCAATATAAAATCGTAATCAAAGTAAAAATGAAGTTACATTAAATATTTGTTTTTAAACAAACAGTTGGTTTAGACATCTTTCACTACAGGCTGCCAAATTTTAAGCATGCTATCCACCAAAAACTAAAAGTGTAACTGTGAGATTATTAGGTATATTTTTTAGCTCACCAGTTAGTTCCTAACTGTTACTTTCTTCATCTATTTTTGGTTTCATTATGAATGTTGTGTACACCTTTAATAGGTACATAGATAGAAAAAAAAATGTTTACTGTTGTTTTAAAATGTGTTTATGTATGTACTGTTGGTGTGCCTTTTCCATAAATAAACAAAAGTTATGACGTAAAATCATCACAATTGTACAGTTAGTACAGTGTCACATAAAGAATGATCTTGAATACGAAAATGCATGAAGGTATGTGAAGTGAAGAGAAGAAGTGTTGTAAACCACGAATCTGTATTTTGGTTTATCTCCTCCTGAAACCTGTGAACTCTTTTCTAGGTAACAGGTGCCATATTTTATGTCTGAGGTGAAAATACCCTTGCACTTAGCCGTTCGTCTTCGGACATCGCTTTTCCTTACTCTCGGCCTCCAGGTGGGAAATCACCTAGTGTGATTATGTACTATAACAATCAATCTCTGATAAAGATGGCTGAGAATTTCATTGTAATACGCTCTCTTGATGTATGCAATACAAGTTCTCATTCTACAACTGGGGAATTTCATTAAAACGTACTGAGTATTTTCTAATTGAATATCGTATGAGTTCATCGGATTCGTCGCCCTTTTATTCAGTACTGCTTTTTGACTGTTGCGCTAAAACAAAATGCGTTGCGTTTAATGTGACTTGGATCTATGTTTGTTTTGAATTCAGGCTCCTTTTAAATGTTTAAGAGGGGGTAATTTATAACATTAATATTTGTTCAATGTGGAAAGTGCGGAAACTGTTCTTTTTTGGTTTTTAGGATTATTTTATGCAAACAGAGATATACAGTTATTGTTTGTAGCAGTTAGTTCTCTTATACCAGTCAGCGTGGTTTATTCGTCTAGTTAACTCAATACTACTTATTACTCTTAGTAAATGAAATGAGAGAGAATATTTTAACTTGAAAGCTTAAATCAACCTTACAGCTGTGAGAGTTGGACAGCTCATATTTATGGTTTTATTTGATATTTTTTGTCAATAAGGCGAAAGTAAGAATTACATAACTTCTTTCGGACCGTCCACGTGTAGTTTGCGAGGTCATAATGATGACGTGACACTGTGATGAAAGAGACGAGTCTCTTTATTACGAGTATTAACGACCAAAGGACGCGAGAGTCCTTTGATCGTTAATACTCGTAGGTAATAAATACATCGAAATATCAGACATAACACCGAGTATGAGTAAGGGACAAAGTATTTCTAGATTACAGAAGTTACGATTATCTGAAGAATAAGAAGAAATAATAAGTCATTGGATATCTACACTAATATAATAAGAAGAAGAAAGATTTGACTGTTTGTTTGTATTGAATAGGCTCCGAAACTATTTATAATATAAATCTGATAATTAAAATAAAAAGAAGAGAAGAAGGTATCAAATTAACTATACTCCATTCATTATAGCATTAGACAGAAGTAAAAAAGGTTCTTTTTAGGGTACACTTTGTGGTAATAGACAATAAACATCATTACTTTTAGGATTTATGCCGAATTTATTAAAATCTACTTATATAGCAGCTGTCACACTTAATTGTTCTCATTCATCTGAATTTATGAGGCTTTTGCTTAAATATTTTATTATTTTGTCTTGCACCAAACTATATTGTCGATGTAAAAACCTAAAACAGGCAGGGGTTTTCATTGTTACTGTCACTTTAACTCTACCAAATCTAAAATGTGACATAATCCTTTCATACGTTGTGGCGGAAGGGGTTTTCAATTTAGCCAGGTTATACTCAGGTATGTTATCGTCATGGCAACATCAAATGCAAATTGCCATTCATTTTAGCCCCCCTGCTTCTTATTTCTAATGTTATAATGAATGAAGTATAGGTATAGTAAAATGCCTTCTTCAGTAACATAATATAAAACATAAATAAAGCAATAACACAGGGCATTACGTGTTCTATTTAGAGTTGAATACGTGAACAAAATACTATTTTTAGTGTTGTACGTGGGCGCTGGCTTACTTGCGACGAGGAAAATATAACATTCGCACGGGCTCGTATATATTCGATAGACTAATTAAAATTAAGGCCGATGACATGAGGTAGTGGGTATAGCTTGCCTAATTTGAAATGACGCGCCCCACCTCTTTTCTAGCTGATTTGGATGTGCTGTGTGTACTTTTGCGAATAAACGAAGCATGCTTCAAGGTTCGAGTCTAACCTGTCTAAGGCCCGGTATCCACCAAAGCGGAGAGGAGAGGAGATGTGTTTTGAAAACCAATCAGATTTCTTTATTTCCACATCTGTCTGTGAAATCAAGAATTAACGAAATCTTATTGGTTATCAATACACATCTCCTCTCTTCTCCGGCTTGGTGGATACCGGGCCTAACTGTCTAACAAATACAGTGGCATGTTCATATGCATTGCGTTCATATTTAAATATTATATTCGTGCGTGAATGAGATGGAGTGGCGCGACATTTCAGCTTAGAGAAGTTCTTCAATATCTATAATCTCCTTTAGCTAAATCCACCAAACTAAAGAGGAGTTGACCTCTCACGTAGCATCCATAGACCTTATTCATCATTATCTGCAACCACATGGACTTCGGCAGCTAAAGAAAAGTTTTTTCCTATTCAGCATGTTAAAAAGAAGCACGCCATGACGTGCAATTACTTTTGACAGAACGAAGTCTGCCGAGGCAGCTAGTATTTTATAAAACTATACCTGAGATACTCAGAATCTAGGTATAAAGTGTTTAATAGATCATTAATTGCGTTTGCAATTGCACCTATTTTGATAAATACCGGTTTGAGGTGAGGATGATTACTAATACCTTTTCACTAATACCAAACCTTGTTTTGTTGCAATTCCACCACTGAAGGACCCGGTAAACGATCAAATCGTTTGACAAAATTCACGTCTTTGTCAAAAAAACTACCTATATACATAATGTTTGACAGAAATTTTATTCGATGTTATGTTTGACAAATAGTTTGATAGTTTGATCATTTACCGGGACCTTATAATCACATAATATGTTATCTTTCACTGTGCCAGAATCCAGAAATCTAATACACCCTTCAAGTTTTACTATCATTTTTTAACACCATATACATTTCAGAGCCCGACTGGATACAGTTTCAGGTTTGGTTTCATTGAAATTTTGCAACCTTTATCAGGTGGTCCGTTGATGTTGTGATGGGTACCAAAGGGTTTCTCTGGGTATATTTCTGTCGCTACGCATTGTTCTTTATGTTATGAGCCCTGGGGTCTTATTACAATCCTTATAACTTGTCAAGTTCATTCCTTAAACTGAGCATTGCGAGCAATTCCGTAATGTAAGCTTTCATTTCCAGCCAGTCAGCGGTTGCTTGGCACTAACGCATCTTCTGGTTGGATGGCATCACTAGGCTGGATATTTACTGACGAAATTGCTCGCTACCTTCAGATTAGGGGATTAACTTGACCGGATTTAAGCGATTGTAATAAGCCCCTTGTGACTGCTAATTTAACTTCCTTGCCCGTTAGATTGCGTTGTTGATTTCTTTGTTTCTGATTCGATCACCCTGTACGTCTACCACGAGTTACCACTTTAAATTTACGTTATGGTTCGCGTATAATTTTTTTATTAGGAAGACACATTACATGACATGAAATCCCAATACATTTTTTTACGCAACCTATAATGTAAATTTAAAGTGGCAACTCGTGGTAGACGTACAGAATTAAAAACGTCTTTATAACTCTTTGTTCAGTTATACCGAGCTTGGCCACGATCCTTTCAAAATGTTGGAAGGTTTGTGAAATTATCCCGACTGACAAACTAGAAAAAAAACAAATTGCGGGCCTTGCAGATTTCGAGCGGGATCCGGGTTTTTTTTCCGCAGATATGAAAACAAGCAATTGAAGTAATGAAACAAGGCAAATCATTTGTTTTCATATGACAGTGTATGATTGTATTTATTACTAGCTGTCCGTCAGCGACTTTGCCCGCGTATACTGTTTCTCCCGTCAGAATATAGCCTGTGGTAATTAATATCGCTTAAAATCGGTGAAAGAATTTTTCAAATCCGTACAGTAGTTTTGGAGCCTATTCGTTACAAACAAACAATAAAATATTTCCTTATCATTTTACAATGCTTGTTTTCTTTTTTCTTCTTTTTTTTTTCTATCTTCAAATATTTCCTCTTTATAATATTAGTATAGAAACGAGATCAAACTTATTTTAGTATAGAGACTGGTATCTACTCTTTGAAGAGCTTAAATAACACTAAAAAACAACGTCAAAAATTGAGAAGAAAGATCAACACTAACAAAAACACATTATTTGTGCAAAAATATTTATTGGGCTTTAAAGAACTAAAATAAAAAAAACTAAACCCAAGGTTTTATGTCCAAATTTTATAGCAAAGAAGAGGGTGAAATCGGAATTTTATTGATGGGATATTAGAGATCAAGTAGTTTAGCATTAAATAAAAACGGTTTCAATAAATAGGATAAGGGTAAGTTCTCAAACATTTACTAATTGAAGCGATTTTAACATTTAAATACTTAAATAATTGAAATACTGCTAGAAATACCCGGTGATTAATTTACATTAGTTTAGAGACAGGTGCCCATGTGCAGAAAAAAGTCCCAGAGATATCTACGAGTATGTAAATAATCAAATTACTACCAGCACCTACGTACATTTTGAGTTTTTTTAGCCTCGTACCCACGCGCAATTTTCAGGAACTGCAATTCGAATCTCTTGGAAGGGTCATTGAAAACTTTTTTTTTATATCTTCTTTCTAATGCGAGTGGGCAACGTATTGCTCCAATGCTGACGTTGGAAATTTTTGCAACATTTATTTAAAGTTTAGCGGACAGCTGAGAACATGAATTTAGACTGTATTGCGATACTAAAGCTAATTTTTAGATCAATGTAAGGTAAGTAGTTTATTTATTTATCTAAACTTAACTTATTGAACGCCTTAGTCGTCACTAGTGAACTTATACAATATATTGATTCAGAGATTTAATGATACCTTTTATATTTAGGTACGGTCAACAACAGAAGTGAGTGTTGGTTTAAAACTCAACTTAATTAAAAACTGTTAAAGATCGTCGATCACCGGTTGAAATAATAAACACAGTAATATATCAGTAAATGTTATTCAATATTTTATGAGCTTGACACATTCCTAAAGTTTATTTTGGAGGCCTGCTTTGTGGTACTGCTATACTTTACCATCGGTTGTAGCTGCAGTACAATTGATGCGCTGAAGTAGTGTTAAAATGCATATTGTAACGAAATTAGAGCGTAAACCCTTCAGAACCAAACAGCAGTAATGATTGAATAGCCTTTTTTGGTAGTTCTATACCATTGGTGAAAAGTGGGCTTCTGACTGTTTCGTTCACCATAAAGCCACGGTCACTTGCCTCTGACTACCCCGTTTGGGATAAAGTCGTGATGGTATGTTATGTGGCAGTTATTGACACAAAAAGTAGAGTTTCATAGACATTCATAGATACTGATTATTAGCAAACACTGCGCGAGTAGTGAGCGGTGTGGTGACCCCCGATGAAAGCGATTTGCCAGTCGACCAGATTTGTGGAGCGAATGCAAGAACGGTGCAACCTACAAAACGCGGAATTCTAACTGTACACCGCGCGCGCATCAGTCGCGCTAGGCAACCTACCAGCTACGGGCTCGCTGGCAGACGTATCTTCATTCTATAAGGTCCAGACGAGTTTGCTTTTGTCACTGAGTACGCGCTAGACTAGTATATCTTAGACTGTCGTTATAGATACATATTTGTACTTTACCCCACCACTACACAATTACAGCAGCATTTGATTACAAAATACTTTTGAGTATATTTTGATTTCTCATAACAAAGTTACAACTTTAGGCAGAGGAAAAGTTAACATAAATGAGATTGATACAAGGATCATGATTCCTTGTCTCTTGTGTACGTCATGGCGTGTTTTAATAATAACGCGCCAAATGACAGTTTGAAGAATCCTTCTAGAAGAACTTTCAATCGATTTAATGCACCGAAATATTAAAACATTGACCAAATGGAATCCTGTAGAACTCACTTCACCAGACATCAAACCGTCACTTACGTGATATAAACTCGAATAGTGTAAGTTCGTCAGAAACCACAGTTATTTATATTGCCATGTAAGAAATATCAATCGAAACAATAGTTATTCATAATAAATTTAAAGTTCCATTTTCCAAATTAAAATTAGTGTCAGATAATAGACCCCATAACACGTAGTAACTTTAATTTAATCTGTGCCCATAATGTCAACAGAAATTTATCCACATATAAAAAAATTAAAAACTTCCTCTTTTTAGCGAAAAATTAAAATTATTTCTTATTAATAAATGTTATTACAACTTAGATACACATTGCCGGTGACATACTTACACAATACAATGCCGCATTTCATACAATGTCGGATTATACAGATTGCCGGTAAAATAATAATGTTTGCTGTCCCAAATGTTGTAATTTTAATTTTGTGTACCAACTGATAAAAATATGAAACAACAAAGGATTAAACACCTTTAACAATAGAATCGAGCGTGCTCTTGATGACACAGGCAAACCTGCAGCAGGTGTATGACTACTTCCAGTTACTTAATCGTTCCATAGTAGACACATTTCCACTTACGACGCTATCATTATTTCTACCGGTGATTACAACTAAACGTTATTTAAAAGAATGTCGCGTGGTGACTGAATGGATACTATTCTCAGCTGCACGTGCAAACGCTGCAAACATTCCGGTTTCGCACCTAATATCTTTGGTCGGCAAGCATGGCAATAATACCCATTCATTGTAGCGATTACTTTACTTCATTCAAATATCTTCAGAAAGTAGGTTAAGCAGTTGGGCCCAAAGGATGACAGTCGTGAAAACAACCATATCAGAAGCGTTGAGAGTTTGGGTTAACTTGGATGAAGTTGTACTGGTGGTTAAGCACGCATAAAGAAAAAGAAAAAAGTTAGTAATAGCTATTAGCTTAGTAATGGTACATGATCTAATAGACACTATTGTTAACAACTTTGGTGAGCCACTTGCAACCGGCCGGCCGCTCTAGAAAACTATGAGGAGGCCTATTTGTCCAAGCAACGAAGAAAAAATAGGGGAAATAATTCGTAATCCCATAAAAAAGGTTCAAAACGGACTATCAAGTCTTCTTTTCTGCTTCAATATGTCGTGAAATCTTGATCCCAGCGAAAAACTATTTAGAACCTTTTTTGTAGGAAATTTGATGTAGATTACTTGAGTAGTAGTTTTTTTTTTGCTATGACCCACCGTTTACGAGTTGTATATGAGAAACAACCCCCCCCCCGCCCTACCCGTTAGCTCCACCCCGATCCATAAGAACTTTAAGTATGTTGCTTCAGACACCATACGCTACATTTGTAAAAAAATTCGCCTTTACACGAATTATTTTGCCCTATTTGGCAGTTTTTCGTCTTCGTTGCTTGGGCTATATGTTTAACAGTCAAGTGGACGTCTTACCAAAACTCAATTGTCTATCTTTTTTGCAACGTTTCAAGGATATAACGTTGATCATAGGACGCGTGGCTGATGTTGAATCACGTTATCGTACCAAGCAAATTGAGATTTGGGTCAAACGCTCGTGTATCCAATCACAGTATACATAACCGGTCAGTAGGTACACTTAGTTCTGGTAGCATTGTGAAATATTATGTGCACTCTTGTTAATAATATTGTTACATTATTAACAATAGTGAACATGGTGTGGGAACTACTAAGATGAAAATCATAGGTAGTCCTTAAACATTTTCAGGGCGGCCAATTGCTGGTTTCAGGCTCTGCAAGCTTTGAGGCACCTGAGTTTTCTAATGCGACACAAAGTACGAGATTACGTTTCGGAAATCATGTAGTTATTGCTAATTAAATACACTTGTCTGCACTCCGTAGTTTCGGTCAAACTAATGTGTCAAAAAAGCCTACAAAAATATGATATTATTGAATATTTATTTGAGTGTGGTGCATATCATATTAAAGATTACAAACATACATGACTGTTGTTTAAATTATCATCGTTTTCTACCCCTAACTTTACGGTCACCATCCGTAGACCTCATTTATGGTGGCCTAGGGGTTAAGCACCGTTATACCGTTTGTGATAGAGTCGTGAGCTCATGTATGAATGTATATGTACAATTATAATAAGAAATTTCAAAAAACTCTACTTTTATTGCCATGTTGGTATTAAATCGTACATAAGCAACAAGTTCTTATTTGCCTGTTGCGCGTGATCGCCTTAAGCTCGAATGTAGATCGAAGAAGCGGATGCGGCTTCGATTTCTAATATGAAATGTTTAGTTTAATACAACGTAGAAAACCCCGACAAACATAAATAAGAAGTCAATCATACATACCTACTACGAAATTGATTCAACTAAGAAATAATATTTAGTTTGTATTTAATTATATTGAAAGGAGTTTTACATCATAAAAGTATCACATTGTTCCCATAATACTTTTAACTGCAACGAACGATCTTGACCAATTTAACAAATTTATACCGTTTTTCACATCTGAGATGTGGAAACGAACCCTTACAGAAAAACTCTATTCGATGTTAAATAAGCAGCCCACGAGCTTGGCTGCGTTTCTTAAAGGTTTTTTAGTCTAGATAAAGAGCCATGTTAATTAAGACCATACACTAGTCCGAAAACTGCCAACAACGCATCGCATGCTTCACCCACACTCGTCTATTATGAGATTGTACATCCCGCGGAAGGTGGGGGGTCGTGGCTTCTTAAATGCCAAGGACCTTCACAACCGTGAGGTGTGCAACCTCAGGAGGTTTTTCCTCAACAACGAGTGTGGGATTCATCGCGACGTTGTGGCAGTTGACAAGGGGCTCACGCCGCCTTCCTTGGCAAACGAGAACTGGCGTCAACTACCGGTGCTCACCACCGACGACCGCAGGAAAATATGGTAGAGCGAGGAACTGCATGGGAGGTTCTATCGGGCCTTAACAGGGCCCGATGTGGACCTCTCCGCATCGGTTAACTGGCTACGCTTCGGGGACCTCTTTGGGGAAACCGAGGGTTTTGTCTGTGCAATTGCCGATGAAGTTATCAAGGTGAATAACTAGCGGAAATACATCATGAAGGACGGAACGGTCGACATTTGTCGGGCATGCCGCCGTCCTGGCGAATCTATTCGCCACGTTATTTCCGGTTGTTCTCACCTTGCTAACTGAGAGTACTTGCACAGGCACAACCTAGTAGCCAAGATCATCCATCAGCAACTTGCTCTTCGGTATGGCCTTGTCGAGTCGGAGGTACCGTACTAAAAGTACGCACCGGTACCAGTTCACGAAAATAGTCGTGCATTGCTCTATTGGGATCGCTCTATCATCACGGACAGGACTATTGTAGCCAATAAGCCTGATATTGTGCTGGCAGACCGATCCCAACGCCAGGCAGTGCTCGTCGACATCACCATTCCACATGACGATAACCTCGTAAAGGACAAACTCAGCAAGTACCTTGACTTGGCTCACGAGGTAACCGCCATGTGGAATGTTGATTCGACGATCATTGTCCCGATAGTCGTATCGGCAAACGGCTTAATAGCGAAGAGCCTCGACCAACTCCTTGAGAGGCTCTCGCTCAGCGGTTGGGTCAAGGGTCAGATGCAGAAGGCGGTGCTCCTGGACACGGCTCGCATTGTCAGGAGGTTCCTCTCTCAGCAGCCCTAACCACCGATAGTCTGGGCCTTGCCTGCCCTGCTACCGGCGGCACCCTAGATTAAGGTTTTTATAGTATTTTTATAAATCATTGTTTTTATAACTTTAGTTTCAGCTTAGGTTTTATAATTGTAATGATGTATTTAGTTTTTATAATTATAATTCATAAGTTGTTTTATTGTAGTAAATCTTTGTTTTAAATAAATACTGTACAAATTTTATACTTAAGTTGTATGATGAATAAAGAGTATAATATAATAATAATCTCTGCCTACCCCGTTGGGAAAAAGGCGTGATGGAATGTATGTATAAAAAGAATATCAAACGAGAAAGAGATCATTACTGTTCAGTTTCAATTGGTTTCTTCGGAATTAACGTTGGATAATAACCGATTGTTACTAGTGTAAATACAGGTTCTTCTGACCTGATGTATTAAAATACAATATTATTTAATTAGGGATATTGCCGTTCAAAATTAAAGGTGAATAATGTTGGCAGTATTAACTTATATGATCTTGTCTACCAATTTATATTGAATGCAAATCTTTAAATAGCGGATATTTTAATTTTCTCAAAATATACTAATTGGTTCATTATTTCTCAGGCCCTACTACTAACTATCGTGTTTCTGAAAATTGAAGGAATCGTTTTTCTTGTTACAGTGCGCAAGGGATGGAGGTATCCTAACCTAAATAGAACACCCTACGTGTATTGGTTCATCGACCAACTGGCCCAACAAATTTGCCTCCAGAACTACGAATTAAATTTTGTAATTGGCTCATAGATGTATTGTTTAAGCAAGCATACCTTCTAAGGTGGTGTGGGGATGCTATTTTTGACAGTCGTAAGCCGTCTTAATTAATTTATAATAAAAAAAGTGGAGATTTAACTAGCCTGCAGCACAATTTAATGATCTTAGTGAGATGGTAGGTTTGATTTTGACCCGTTTATGAGATAAACATTTGTGCTTGTACCTTTTTTGAGTGTAAATATTTATAAAAGCGTGAGTTTAAGTTTACATATAATAGTACATATAAAAGTAAACATTGTCTGGTCTAATATATCCATACTAATATTATAAAGAGGAAAAATTGTAATTGCTTGTTTGTAATGAATAGGCTCATTAGGACTGATTGACATAATTTCTACAATTTACTGCCGATTCAGGACTGTTGTAAAACAAACATGAGCTCAGGCGTTCCCTAATTAAGTATTATCTACTTTTAGATTGGAGGATCGAAATAATTGAGGATTCGTTTTTATATAAAAAAATAAAAAATTTAAAAACCCCCGACACAAAAAATAAACTCCAAAAACTAACAAATAATATTTTAAATTCACATGTATAAGGTAAGTTCAAATATTTTTATTTTCCAAGCGTCGCGTCTCGTCTGGTGACCGCTCAAGTTTATAAAGTATTTTTCCAACAACAGCTAATTAATTATTACGAATTACATGTAGTTTACCTACTCGTACAAGCGATCTTAAGTTTCATGCATAGTCTTCTTCGTAATGCCGCGTGCTGCGAGTGCGGTGTGCGGTATGCGGCGCGGGGGTGGGCGCTACCAAGTGCGGCGACCCGAACGGGTAGAAACGTGATTGCAGACTACGTTGACGGTTGTGTCGATATTGCGAATTTTTCGGAGTAAATTATTTTCTTGCAATCTGCGACTACACCTGTTTTTCTGACTTAGCGGTCCCCCGACGCGACGCGACGCTTGGAAAATAAAAATATTTGAACTTACCTTATACATGTGAATTTAAAATATTATTTGTTAGTTTTTGGAGTTTATTTTTTGTGTCGGGGGTTTTTAAAATTTTTAATTTTACTTTTATTTTGTCCTTTTTAAAGTAGGTAAAATATTAGGAAGCCTAATTGATCCCATTTAATTACCCACCTTCGAAATCTAAACCTTACCCTAATATGTCATATTTAAAGTCATGCTTACCTTACCATATACTTTCATTATAATTGAAGTAACACAGTAGCAAATTTCAAATCATTAGGACATATGAAAGGTAGTCAGATCCCCTCATCAACTATTAAAGACCTGATGATCTTCAAACGGCTGATCAGGTCATGGTTACCTTACCATATACTTTCAATATGATTGAAGTAACACGGTACCAAATTTCGAATTGATCGGGCATAAGGAAGTTAGTCAAATCCCCTCATCAACTAGAAAAGACCTGATGATCTTCAAACGGCTGAACAGATTTTCATGAAACATGGCTAAGAACACTCAGGATAAAATTATCTATGACACAAAAAAAACTAAACGAAAATCGGTTCATCCGTTGGGAGCTACGATACCACAGACAGATACACAGATACACAGACACGTTAAACTTATAACACCCCTCTTTTTGCGTCGGGGGTTAACTTGACTTTTTGTTTAACTGTTAATGAGATGCTCTTAGTCGCTTGTACTTAATTTTATACAAATAAAGGACTCTTTTCAAAATTATATTGACCCTAATTAACGTTTTCCTACAATATTATAATGACAAAGTAACTACCATAAACAATTTCCTACATGAAACGCAGAGGTAGCGTTCCTAATACTTGTAATTTTATAATTAAATTGTTGTACCTAAGTAAATCGCATGCATGTATGTAGCATTGCAAGTTTATTGATGTTGTATTATTTTAAAATAAGACTTAACACAAATATGATTGATTCGGTACTCTTATCAACTGTGCTAAGCAGGTCGGATCACTTAACACACAATTCTGCTGATATTCAGGTAACAAGCAGTGAGGTAGATATTATTTCCCTTCCAATCATCAAGCACTAATGGTGAGCTAGCAACTGCCAGTAGCCGCACGGCGCAGTCCAGTGGTTTGCGTTATTAGACTGGTTCCGTTATTGGACTGGTTCTATATGTGATAGGTCGGGTCAATCTATTCATGGTTCAAATAGATTGAGGTCAACGCTGAAGGGTCTTGACGCAAATCTGTGGACCTCGTGAAACAAGTTTCCACAACATTATACAAAATTGGTATATTTGGACATAAAGGTAAATAGCTCGGCTTGCGATCAAGAGGGAGTTCATCTTAGTACTTTAACTAGATTATTAATAGCCCACACACTAATGGGGGAGTGAAAATAAATGTTGGGTTTCATAGGTGCTTCTATTCTGAGACAGTTTACTGTGGAATGAGCTCTCTGCCAGTTTTCATTCCTTTATGGCCACTACAATACCTACAGCGTGTTGATTTCGCTCATTTCAGTAATGATGGAGGACGTGATTTTATGTAATATATTATTTGGAAGGATGTATTGTTATTTTCTCTTCTGTTGAATTTAAATGTGTAAAGAGACACAAAAGAAGCTGGCCGGTGATGGATTAATGTAAAATAATAGATCTGCACCTGGACTAATTAAGCCAATCTTTTCCTAATTGTAGGATGAAGTTGGGGAACGAGCTAGTGATAGCCTGTGATGTTACATGTGTACCATTACCATTAGTAGGTAGTCCAAATGCCATAGCTATGCCATCTACGTCGTACGTGTACACACACTACTACACAAAAATATTGAACTACTAGCTGTGCGTCAGCGGGTTCGCCCGCGTGGACTCCCTTTCACGTCAAAATATAGCCTAAATAAAAAATTTAGCCCATGTCACTCCCTAGTTTTATATTGGTAAAAGAATTTTTAAATTCGGTCCATAGGTTTCGGAGCCATTTCAATACAAACAAATCTTAAGTCTTTATAATATTAGTTTGCACAATAACTTGCTCGGACTTGTCTTTTTTTTTGACTACATATATACTGAAAACTCCACCTTTTTTCAGTTGAGTGTGTTATCAAAATCTTCCAAAAAGATTCAGTAAATTATACCACAAACTAATGTTTAGGTTAAGGAGAAATAAATGTAGTCACCGTCACCGTCTTTTGAATCTTTTCCAAGGGTCGTGATCTCGATTCCTGCAAGGGCCTGTAAATTCAAGTGTTTTTTTTTTAATACTTTATTATAACGTTATTACAACAATTACGATAATTAAAGATTACAATTTATTCTTGAACACACAGTCATGCAAATCTCTCACAGAACATCAAACACACTGACAATATATCTTTCCATTCATCATCAAACAAATCACATTCAGGATACTTATCCAGCAGGGAGTTCAAAGAACTGAGGATGATGACCACTTATTTGTGTTTGTTTCGTGTCTGTTTGTGTAAGTTAGAAACTTTTACAAAACCTAAAATATAACTTACTCATTGAATTTTACAAATAAACTCCTAAAAATTGTGTTGAGTCCCCACTAGCTCCATCCAATAGCTAGCTAACCTTAGCTCATACAAGTATCATGCATCGCTTTCTCCCTAGTGCTTATCACCATAGTTCGTAATGATTAACACGTCGTCTGTCGACATGGTAGACACAATAGAAACAACAATACAATTTACCAGAGTTGGTGCTATGACTGACGCAGGCGCGTTTTTTGGAGGGGCTCACTACTTTGATGCCTACAACATGTCAAGTACTTAGAAAAATTTAGTAGATTGCACAATACACAATTTTTTGCACACATTATAAGAACAAATCGAAGTCTTCTATTATTATTGGCTAATCGATTGATAAAAGTTCAGACGTCTATCTCTGGATGAATATTTAGAAAAGCTAGTCTTTCTTCTAAAATGTTTGTTCTCAACCAATTTTAACACGCCTTAGCGTACAAAATGATCTCTCTAATGTTGCACCGCATAAGAAGAGTTGCCAGAATTTTCAGCAGTCTTTATAAATTTACGCTTAACTTTTTTTTTTCATTGAAGTTCAATTAATAATAGACAACAACAACAAAGGATTTTTAACTCATGAATGAACTTTCGTGGAATTATCAAATTCTAATACGTTGTAATATTTTTTTAAGCAGATGTCCCAAAATGTATGGAGCTTTGGCGAGGTAATATGTACACCATTCGAAAAAATAGGAAAAAGTACGTGGAACCGTTTCAGAATATAAATTTCTATAAAAAGGAATATTTACTTCTTCAAGAGGTTTTTGCAGGGTCGACAACGCGCGAGTGATACACCTGGGGGGGCTGGCCAAGAGCAACACGTCACGATGATTTCTACAATAGAAATCATTCAAATTTATGGGGATGACATAAGCAGTCACTGGCGCTTATGTCATCCCCAGCCAGCCCCCCTGGTGTGGTGTTGCACGCGTCCATACGCTGCGGTAACCGCTTACCATCAGTTCAGTGGGTGGGAACCTCACCTGGTGAAGCTTACAGTGAGGCTTAGCTCTGCTATTTTTGCTGTCAAGAAGATTAGGCAATTAACTGACATTGCAACACCTCGTTTGGTTTACTTTAGTTACTTCACAGTATAATGTCATATGACATCATACTGTGGGAAAAAAATGTTTGTTGCACATGTTAAGCATGTAACTGAATTGTTTGTGCTTTTGGAGAATGTTACACCCTTTATTGACAACTGAACAATTATGTTTGAGGTCTTACCAGAGAGACTAAAATTGAACACTGACGGTTTTATTCTGTGCTGACGTGCCGGTACACTATACTTAACCGTCACCGTCACTATATTAAACTTAATGAATGATTTTCTACTTCTATCTCTTAATTATTTGTGGCATCACCAAGTATGCCCTGTCTCGCTTTTTCTGTGTTTTTATTCTATAGAGTAAACTATTAAATGTATCATCAGAAAAGAAGAATATTTTGATTATATAGACTGGCCATCCCACTGTAAGCGAGTATGAAGAAGCCTATGCCGCAGTGTCAGTAACCAAATACGATTAAAACGTAACAGAATGTTGAAATATTTATTTAAAACTACAGGTCATATTTTCACGGAGATGGGCATGAGAAAAAGCTCTTGCTGAATTCCTAGTTGATTATATTATTTATTTTTATTCGAAACGTGTGGAACATGATTTACCAAATTGTCTTTGGCAATAACGAACTCAATTGATATGAATAAATGAATATAGCATGATAAAATTTGGTTCCTAAGTAGGTACAAGTTTTGTGTTCGCCGCTAGCTGTTGCTGTGCTGTTTTAATCATTTTGCTTTTGTATTTCCAAGATTAAAACTTCTAATGGTAACCCTCCCAATAATGAAAGCTATTTCATTCAAACTGTAGATATACCAACTGTTTTCATGGGATAACAATTAACATGTATGCAGTGACTTACTATAACTAGAGTGGTAATGCTAATACACGTCACCTCACCAATTTATTTAGTAGAAAATAATTATTTGCTTGCCCGTTTAAGGTAGCCCAGAAAAACAGAAAAAAAAGGCCGCCTAAATCTTACGAATTGTTTTTGATTGAAATAATATTGATATAGTTATTTGTGCAATAAAGTTTTTATTCCTATCAAATATTTTGCGATGTGCACTTATTCTGTGCGACGTATCCATGCCCCATAAATACCTAGTTATCTATTTAAATAAACAAATGATTGGATGATGCCCCCGCGCCGAATGTCGCCAACGCCATCTGCCGGTCGCCCCGGCGATGCGCGGCGCGTCGCTGGATCTGTTTTCATAACGTACCCGTATGAAATCGTCTCTCTCACGCGAGGCAGGAATGTTAATAGATGGTTGCTCCGGCCCAGCCGATTTCTATGTACGCTTGACGCTACGCGCGCCTTTGTTATGTATTGCTCGGTCGACGCAGTTAGTTGTTTACCAGTTTTGTGAAATGAACTTTTGCTGGGCTGTTTTATAGATGGGAGAACTTTAGTCATTTAAATTTTAGTTTCGGAACCAAATAAATAACATACACTTAAATGCGTTCCACTAAACTTAATAGACAAAACAGTAGAAGCGATTTCAACGGGATGTAATGAATATTTAATGCTAAAGAGATTTTTATTTGTTAAAATATAGCGCAGTCGTGCTTGTTGCAACAACTTTGTTAACTGACTTTAGAAACGAGGCAGACTAAGAGCATTAAATTTCAAATCTGGCTCAACAATCCTTTTTGATATTCAACAGAGGTCTCTTCAACTTTGGGCTTTGGAACTTTCCGCATAAATTTGGTGAAGATCTGATTTACGGTTTTTGGAGATGGTGAAAACTAAAAACATATTATTGTAATCTTATAAAATGAATGACCAAGTAACGAGTTACTGCTGATTTGCGTATCCCGCACAAATCTCTGATGTCGATAAGTCACATTATTTTTTGTAGTGTTTTAATTATTACAAATTATGTCTTAGAATGATTCGTTTAAATAAGGAATATTTATAATTAAAATTCAACCTAAACTTGTGTAGTCAAAGAGCGATCGTTATTCATTACTATCGTACTTATTTATTATTATCGTTATTATTTCGAATTGAACTAGGTACATACCTATAATTTTATCTTATAGATTTTATACCATTTGCTAATACAAGTGCATGCTCATGAAAATAAAAATAGGTAGGTAATAAACATAAATTACACTTATAATGCATCCGTAGTTTACTTAAGAAAAGGGTGTACGCTGCATCTTTTTTATTTTAAACATAACATACGTTGTTGCGAAGTAGGTATTTATTTAACCCTTTTTTCTTTGTTTTACGGTCTGTAATACGTGCAATCGAAAAGTTTTATTATAGAACTTACGCAAAAGAGACATTTGGCTACTTTTGCTACGACGACGATAGAAATCTCGCGTGACTCTACTAAATTAGTCATATTGATACTTGAAGTAGGCCATCAGGTCAGTTCTCCGCTGATATACGAACATGACATAAATGCAAACATTTATCTTATTAGATTCATGTCAAAATGTATGCCGAACCACATAACGCAATTATATAATTATTTAGTTGATAAAGAACTAGGTATTGTTAAACAACTACCTACATACATATTCCCTCGATTGAGATAGATCTTTGTGTCAAAGTCAATCTACTTTAGTAAACTACATTACAACCGCGAATCATCTTCAAGCTACAGCCGTCAATAAAAGTAACAATAACAACTGGATTTATAACAATTCCTCTTCCCTTGTTAATTCCCATTCATTACGCGTCGGTTTCTAAAACGAAACTCGAGCCATTATCAGAGCGAAGCCAAGTGTAAAGCTATACATATACGCGCCACGTATGTACGTGCGTTCTTCCAAGTGTCTGTGCGACGAGCCAAGTTAATAATAATAAAGAGAGAAAAAACACGGGCCGGCTGCGAGGGGTTAGCGTCTTCCGTCCAATAATGTAAATAGAAGTGCACAGGCAAAAACAACTATGTGCTCGACACCATTCTTACGTTTCAATCTTGAAATTTTGCTCAAATTCACTAGTAAAACCCGTTTTCTCTGCTTATAATACAGTGTTATGTCTGGTATTAGAGTAATATGAAATAAAATTCAACTTTTCTGGTAGCTAAGGCTTAAAAAAGAGGAAATTCAATTTAATGATAGCACATTGGTAGTATTGCGCGCGCACAGTCAGTCTGCGCTCGGCAGCGCTCGGTAGTTTCCGCGCCCGCTCGGCTAACGGATCTTTTCCCCGAGTGTGCGCCGACGCTGACTTTCGCTACAAAAATAAACGCTCCTTGGCAGAATATCAAGGCGAGCCTTCGGTTTTTAACGATATTCGATGTTTATGGGCGGCTTGGGCACTATTTGATAGGTCGTAATATCTTCCCATCATCGATGGCGTTGTGTAGTTATCTAGGCAGGCAATGTTAAATGTTTGTTTGAGTTTGACGTCTGAAGTTTGCTGTATTGCTTTGAGTATTTACTGATTTAATGATAACAAACTTACGTTTAAAGGTCAACACTGGAATTTTATACCGATTGCGCACTGAAAACAAGTAATTCATTTGAATGTTAAATCGTGTGCATTATTTAACTTCGCGATACGTGAATATATTCAGAGTATAACTACTCACCACATGGACATACTTATAATAATATGAATATACGAGTATGTGCTAACATGGGTCCTTATGATGCCTGAACAAATGTGGACTGGTTCAGATATAGACCTTAGTCACCTTAGAGTTTTTGGCTGCATTGCATACTCATTAATCCCTGAGCAGAAACGTTCTAAATTAGACCCTAAATCTAAAAGATGTATTTTTGTTGGCTACAGTGATGATTCAACTAAAGGCTATATGTTGACAGATCCACAAAATCCAAGGCGAATTTTTTATGCTAGGAATGTGACATTTATACCAATGTTAATAATGTCATCTCAATACATTTTTTCACGCGAACGATAATGTAAATTTAAAGTGGCAACTCGTGGTAGACGTACTGATGTCTAAGATTACTGCTAGTTTCACCTAAATCCGTTCAGTAGTTTTTGCGTGAAAGAGTAACAACATACACACAGAGATCCTCACAAACTTTCGCATTTAACGTATTATACAATTTAAATAAAAATATAAAATACAATACAATTTTTTACGCGAACGATAACGTAAATTTAAAGTGGGAACTCGTGGTAGACGTACTTGTGTTGACTGTTGAAACCTCAAATCTATCATAGCAAACCTAGGTAGGTTTGCTATGATAGATTTGAGGCATAGGTATGCCTGATTGAATTGATTGTCTTAACTTTGTCGCCCGCCGCTAGAAACTCCGCATAGCCTAAATATGTGTGTACTAGCATTCCGCCCGCGGCTTCGCCCACGTTATCGTTATATATCATGGCCAAATTACATATAATCTTGAAAATTTTTATCCTATGTGATGGATGTTCTGATGTATAAGCTGTATTACTGTAAAGTTTCATCCAAATTCGGTCAGTAGTTTTCCGTGAAAGAGTAATTAACATACATACATACATCCTCACAAACTTATACTTACTACTTATAATTTAGTAGGATATTAATAGGATCATTTCCATATAGCAATGGGGCCCGAAAATAAGGGAAGCGCCGCAGACTGACCCAGTAGACACCCAGAATTTGGTACATACATACATACATATCCCCAAATTCTGGGTGCCTACTCACAAACACAATGTCCGTAGTTTCGGGAAGACTAACATGGTCTTTACTAGTCTGAAAACGAAGATTATTTAAAAAATATAGTTATTTTAATAATAGTATTTTCGCTATAAATCAATATTCAAGGATATCATCTTTTTGTAGGTTTTTTTGACACTTTAGCTTGACCGAAACTACGGACATTTTGTTCGCGAGTGGGCCCCCTGAAGCACCACCCGAAGCTCAGCAGCCCTCATTAGTAGGTATAGCTGTAATTTTGGGTACGTGAGTGTATGCAAGGCAATCCTCCGAATTTAGAAATAACAATCAGAGTTTAGTTCCATTTAAATTGATGCTGTCCTGCAAAATATCAGTAGAAAGAATAAAGACAGCTATAGATGTAAGAGCTGCTCAACTTTAATTAGCGTTTCTGAATTCGATATCTCTCTCAACTTTTTCACATGAGAGTCTTGTTTCAGAGATGATGACCTAAGGTTATTCAAATACTCGTTACCTATACATAAGATAATTTTTTCAGTTACTTGTAACTCGTAAGTAATAGTAACTTGGTTGTGTTTCGAAGTTGATCCTACAAACGAGAGGCAGAATAAGGCAATAAGGAATAATACTGACTAATCATATAATTGCACTTGAAATTTAATAAATACTGATTGTTATAGTGCATTTAAAATGTAGATAAGTAATTACAGCAGACCACTTTAGTTGCAACTACACAAAATATTTAGACAGGATCCCTTGTACACTAATGCTAGTAATACTCGCATTCATATAATAAATTTGCTATCAGCAATAAGACTGCCTAGATTATTCATGAACACTAAATGTATTGATTAATTTGTCTGGTGTGAGTGCCACTTATCATAGCTTTTGGGTTTTTTCTCCAAATTTATGAAGAATTTATGAATTTATTCATATTTATGAGTATATAGGTATGTTGGTTTATGAATGAACTAGCTGCCTGTCATTTCTACCGTTAACATTAAAACAAAATAGCCTATGCCACTCCCTGATAATGTAGCTTGAATATTTTTTTAAAAACTGTCAAGTAGTATCGGAGCCTAATAAATACAAACAAACAACAAAATCTTTCTTCTTTATAATATTAGTATAGAAGTATCGATAACTACGAATTATTCAAGCCCTTGAAGCCACTATATTCATCCCTTGAAGGCACTATTAATTGTAATCCTAGGTATGGAACTCTCGTCCAACCTTAACTTTGGTAGCTCTATTGAGTCGAAGGCAAAAACCGCTGCCAAAAAACTTGGTATTCTCTTTAAGGTCTGGCGATACTTCACACCGGAACAGCTGCTCCAATTGTATCAAGCACAAGTACGTTCGTGTATGGAGTACAGCTGCCACCTGTGGGATGGCTCTGCCAAGTACCAGTTGGATGCAATGAACTCAGCGGACCGAAGGGAGACTCATAGGCGGGAGGCGATGCGCTCGTTGGATCCAAACTTCAGAGTTTGGAGCATCGGCGTAAAGTCGCCTGTCTATCTGTTTTTTATGAGTTGTATTTTGGAGTGTGCGCAGGTACTACACAACCTGATACCACCCTCTTCTTTCTACCACCGGACCACTAGACGCCGGGAGGGCTTCCACCCCCGTGTGGTTGACTTTCCAACAATCCGTACCCAACGGTTTGCTGCGTCTTTTCTGGTACGCATCGCTATGGAGTGGAACGCTCTCCCTGCGTCTGTGTTTCCGTATACTTACAACCTTAGTATCTTTAAGGCCTGAGTGAATAGGCATTTTCTGGGTAAGCACCATCGGCCTCGTCGTCGCTTACCACTAGGCGAGACTGAGGCCAAACCAAACCCATTTTAAATAAAAAAAAATTATTTAAATAATCCAGATTAAAATCAATTGATGCTTAACAGTGGCTTCACCACTTTTACCATACCCGATGAGAGGGTTGGTAATCTGGGCTATGATTCAAAGCGCCACCAATTGATTTATTTTTATAACTTCCAATTTAGACATTGTTTTTAAAAACTGAATAATTAATATCTCAAAAACTACTTCTTTTAAATATTGAATGTCTGTCCACGACCAGAAATTATATACAGATTTAAGTTGTAAGAAAGCAATTAAAACACATTAGGTAGGTACCTACTTACCTTAGTTAGCCGAACATTGCATCTGAAAGGAGAAATTATTTACCTGAAACAAAACAATTGATTATTAGCTCAGATCATTTAGGCTGCAAGGAGAATATTTAGCGTAATTATTTTAATACCGAATGTTGATGTTATTTTGCCAAGGGATAATTTTTTTTGACATATTAGTCACTATCCCGAATTCTGAAAAAACGGTTTTACGAGGCGTAACGATATTTCATATTGGTTTACAGGATTTGTTCCGTTTTTAATTGTAATCGTTTTTATTTGAAAAGATTTAAAATTCCACCGATTTCCACGGAACGACGGTAAGTTATTTTTATTTACCTAGCCTTTACCTACCTTGCTTTTAAAATTGATGTTAGGTATGTTAGATGAGTTCTACGCAAATTCACGTACATACTAGTACCTACATCAATAAACCTAGTTCAGATTAGCGTTGAAAATGACAGATAGGTACCTACTGCCTACCTAGCTACATATACCTCCTACCTACATGTATTTTTCATACCCTTACGGCCACTGTATTTTTCAATAAAATACAGCAAGTTTCATACAGTTCCGATGAATCTTTCGCAAGTTTCGTTTCGTGTTTTACATGTACAAGCAGCAGTAGGTACCTACACCTACGTCAGGTTATACAAAGCTGTCAAACATCTGCAATTTATTTTAACCCTAAAGTCTTAACATTTAAGTATAAAATTGATTGATTTTGATTACCCTGTCGTGGTAGCCCAGCGGGCAGCGTGCCGTTAACTATACCTATATTACGATGTATTTTTAGGATTATAAATAATTAGTACCTATATTTACCTACTTACTCAGCAATATAATTCGCAGGGTAGCCTTGCAAAACCTTCATGGGGTAGTCGGAACTGTTAATCGCTGATCTGGCACGTATTCTGGACTGGAGCATGGCCTTCGGTCTTAAGGTGAACCCGAACAAAACACAAGTTATTGTCATTGGCAGCTCGTGGTTGATATCGAGGATCGAATGGGAGTCGATGCCGCCTATTGTGTTTGATGGGATCCAGATCTCCAATAGCAGTATAGTGAAAAACTTAGGTGTCTTTCTTGACAGTTCGTTGAGCTGGGAGAAACAGATTGGTGAGGTGAGCACGAAAATGTTCGCATCAGCAAGTTCTCTCAGTAGACTCCGCCACTTCTTACCTATACCCACCAAAATAGCACTTGTGCAGGCCTTGCTGCTACCACTTCTTGACTATGCCCATTGTGCCTATTTAGACATCACTAAAAAAAATCTGAATAAACTCGAGCGCCTTCAATACTTCTGCACACGCATTATCTTCGGGTTACGTAAATTTGATCAGTTAAACTGTCTAATCATACGACATCGCCGTGATCTTCATATTTTGTCCTTATTGTATACTACTTTGTATAATCCCCGTTCGCCTCCTTATCTTAAGCCGCTGTTTCAATTCATGCAGCCTACCAAAAGTGAAGGCATGCGGTCTTGCCGGAAACTCCACCTGACAGTCCCTCCGCACTCTTCTAGCTATTATTCTCAATCCATTTTTGTTCGTTCAATTAGTCTGTGGAATTCTTTGCTTTTACCCATTCGTCAATCTCAATTCTATTTTCAAATCTCAGGTAAAATCGTACTTCCTCTCTCTCTGACTTTGTGTTTTTTTTTGTTTACGTTGCTTTTAAATATGTTTCTCTCCTAATCTAGTTCGGTAAACAAGGAAATATATATATTTATATTAGCATAATATTCAAATATAATTTAAAAAAAAACACTCTTGCGCAGCCTAACTCGTCCTCTGTTTTATATCTCTCTGCTGAAGGTTGTCTGGAAGAGATCGCTCTGTAGCGATACGACCGCCTAAATTGTGCTTTAATTATTTATCTTATCTTATATACTAGGTCGCTTACGATAAAAATACTAGGTTTTAGGTTATAGAACGTATTACAAAAAAAAACCCCTTAAGCCGAATATGGTTGATAGGGACCTTTAAACTGAACAACTTTTACTATGTAACAAACTTAGAAATCGCGGAAAAAAAATCTGCGTTTGCTGTTTCTGTTGTATGTCTGTTACGATGTTATTCTTGAAAAGGCTCTATTCATTATTTTTATTCTTTCGTTATTACAAATTAAAAAAAATTGTAAAATATTTGAGTAGTTTTTGTTGTGACAACCCTGACCCTTGCCGGAGTTTCGGTGCGTATACCTACGCAGTGGAGGCATGCGTTTATCAACAAAGGACTCGGAGTACTGGTAGGTGCTTTATACTACTGTGGCTGTACTAACGTAGAGAGTTCACATCAACTTTATATAGGGGCACCTTCTGAGCCTGACTTAAAGACCTATTTTGCAATGGTTTTGTAAAGGTTGATGTGAGCGCCTCTATACAGTGACCTGAAAAAATGACATACTATTTGTGAATTTTACTCATCAAATTAAGTTATTACCTCACGTAGTATAGATCGTCAATGAAAAACCTACACGATACACAGTTGCTAATACCTATTTTTGTAAGGATAAAGACATGCTCTCCATATTCTTTCTAACTACCAGGAAAACATAAATTAACTGGAACTAGGTGCTATGGCAACTTACTATATAGCTTACTAATGGTGAAGTACACGATTTATTATTTTACCACTAAGCAATTTAAATAAAAGTTTCAGTTAGTCAGAAATTAACAGAAAAAAGTACCAGTAATATTACAGGCACAGCAATATCACAAATTACATATGCAGCGCGGCGCCCTGGACAGATAGTCCGTTTAGAACAAACCGCCATTTTGATCACGCATACAGATACATGAGTTTACAGGCATTTTGAAGATTCAGAGCGAATATAGTAGCAACCCTAGGCGGTCAGGCAAGTTTTGGTAACTATACTATATAAAGGCGAGAGTGGTCTTTTTGTAAACTTTTTATTTTGTAGTGATGTAAAGGGTGTCTCACTAAGAGTGCACTTTTTAATTAAGAAATAAAAACACGTATTTTATGGGAAAGTTATGATATTATTATCAGATTGTAAAGACGACATGTTCCGATTAAGTATGGAATAAAATATCCAGCAAATGTCCCACGGCTCTGATGACAGGCCACTGCTGTTTTCATGAAATTTTCCACTACTTTTTCACATAGATGTGGCTGTATCTCACAGATGACGCGTTGGATCTTTGTTTTGAGCTCAGGAATTGTTTCTGGTTTATTCGCACACACCCGAGATTTCACAAAACCCCAAAGAAAAAAACGGCGTTAAATCGCACGATTTTGGTGTCCAGTTGACATCAGAATTTCGTAAGATAATCTACTAGAATTTCTGTAAGGAGTTTCCGCAATTATAACGAGATGTTCTTTCGTAAAGCACTTCTTTTTTATTAATGGGAATAAACATAGGTGACCACAGAAATCCCAGAGTTGCTACTTGCACAAAAAAAAACATCTAAATTTAAAAAGTGCACTCTTACTGAGACACCCTTTATAACTATGAGCAGTTAGTTCCAGTTAATTTCTGATTTCCTGGTAGTTTTAATAAAGAATATGCAGAGCATGTTTGGTCCCCTTCATACATACTATTAAGCTCCTCAAAGGTGAATAAAATTGTTTAAATTTTCTGGTGATTGTACAAATTTCAGCTGAATTGGTTGAAAAAGGCATTGGTTAACTGGCCCCGCGGGTTAAGATCCCTGAGCCATAAAAATGTAGGTAAACCAATGTTATCGTAATACCAAAGACACCACTGACCCAGCACCTGTACCTGCGAGATTCGTAACCACCAGCTATTGCGCCCAACCGACACTTGTAACTACTGTTCTAAACAGGTCATCAAACAAGACAGCATAGTAACAACAAGTTTCTATAAAATATTATGTTAGTATCGCACAAAGGTTTGTTTGCGGTTTTCCCTAATGGTCCTAATTTTATCAACATTGAAAACTAATCGAGCTTGTTATTATGTACAAATACAATCGGTAAAATATACCATTTTACAATGAGATGTAACGTACTTATATACTTTTCTACTGCTGGCCAAAAGCAACTATCGTTGATATACAAGTTGTAGTTTCAGATGATGTTATTTTTTTTATAGCGCCAGACAACACACCTCTTGTTATGGTCTCGAAGTAGGGATTATTATCCCTGTGTTACGAGGTACCACACAAGGAAATAAGCCAGGAGCGTCTCACAGCAGACCCAGACCCGAGTCAATTTAGAAAAGATCGTTTCCTGAATTGACCCGACCGGGAATCGAACCCGGGACACTACGGAAATCGAGGCGAGAAACCGTGCTACAGCGCACTACGAATTGGCTGAATAACAAAGTACAAATTATAACAGCGATTGTGAAATGCAGGTATATCGGTGATTAAATCACAAACTCATCAATAAATCCGACCATATCGTTAAAGTGCGAGTTTTAAAATGATTTGTAAATGGTTCTAGGTAAACTCAGAAATCCTTTTTTTGTACTTTACAGTTACTACAGATCAAGTGTATATATAGGCTTCAGTAATGTTTCGATTCGGTAAAAACGATTCTATATTATACAATTTGGTTTAAACATTAGAAAAAACAACTAATAAATTATTAAAAGATAAAAAATATACTAGAATTGTCAGATTCTAGGTGTCAATCTCAGGTCGAGCTGTGTTTTCAAATTTTACGAAACGAATTCAGTTCGTTTGTGATCCGACCCACAAGTGGCAACCACGCAGATTAAGTCTTAAAGATGTGGCGCTGATTTGATTAAAAAAAAATCAAACCCCTCTTGAAGACCTCCATACTATAACTTATTGGGAAAACCTCGGCAGGGAGCTCATTCTACAATTTAAGCGTCTTTGCCCATCTCTGGGACATATGGGCTCATAATTTCATTTTATTTAACAAAACAGAACGTGAGAGGTGTTTATAAACATCGTCGCTTGTTCCATTGACACCGCGTGTAGGTGACCTCAAACGTTGTCGTCAAATAAATAGCTGACGTCGTTTTAGTAAACAATGCACCAGAATACCAGAATGCACGCTATCAAGTGACATAATAAGACAATGTTAAAGGGTTATTTATCTTACCACAACGTAAATCGGATAGTTCTGAAATGTTTTTCGAATTTTAGACCAAATATTTGAAAACCTTGTGGTGCGACTGCGTCTGTGTATGGAAGATTGCAATAGATAGACAAACTTATGCATGCTATCTTAGGAATGTATCATTTAGTACCTATATTTGTTTATCAGATATACCTACCTACATGCAATGCAGTGACTTTCGTTATCATTGAAAGATATCAATATCAATTAAAATAATGTCTGATTTTTTTTTCTTGATATATAAGGTCTTGAGTCTTCAAGTTATGGTTTTTCAGACACAATTCAATATCCAGCACTGTGTAAGCTCTGAATGGAATCGGTAAGAGAGTCCTGAGTCAGGTCAAAGAAATTGAACAGCGCTAGTTTCGAACTAAGAACTTGAAAGTCAGTGAAGAACAAGTTCTAATCGAGTCGTAAATGAAGATGATGACTTCTTGCAGAGCCTCTCCACTACTGGAGGTCGCCCGTCAGCTCCGCGAATTTCTTCCTATCTCTCCCTAGCCGAAACAGCTCTTCCACGCTGGCAATTCTAGTCCTCTCTGATATTTCACAGCCACGACTTTTTTCTTCTTTCAATGTTTCCCATCATTATTGTTTGTAGAAGATGATAGCGCTCATGTCTTATCACATGCCCGAGATATGCTACCTTTCTTCTTTTGATGTTCTTCATGAGTTCTTGGGAATTCTTGACGCGGCGGCGTACCTTGTTGTTCGTGACTTTTTGGACCCCGCTTATTCGGAGCATACGACGGTAAAACCACATTTCAAGGGCCTCCAGTTTTTGGCGTATGTGTTCCTTGACGGTCCACGCCTTGCAGTCATAGAAAACTATAGGCCAGATATAGCACTGCAGCATTCGCACCCTGAGACTTACGTCGAGTTGTTTATTGCAAAGAACCCTTCTCATTTTGTTGAAGGACGCACGGGCTATTTCAATCGGGGCCTTAATCTCGTTGTCCGATTCCCATGCCTCATTAACCCATACACCCAGGTACTTGTATCGCCGGACTCTTTCAATAGGTGTTCCTGCAACTGTTATGTTGGGTATGAGGGTTGGATCCCGCGATATCACCATGAATTTGGTCTTTGTGATATTCATAGAGAGGCCCGCCCGCTCTCACACTGTTTTCATTAACGGCATATACGATATATTGTAGATCTTCTGGATTGGAAGCAATTAGAGCAGCGTCATCGGCGTATCTAAGATTGTATATAATTTGGCCATTGATTATGACTCCTCATTCTCGCCGCTCCAGAGCCTCAGAGATAAAAGCTTCGGAATACACATTAAAGAGGAGCGGCGACAGTATGCAGCCCTATCTCACACCCCGACATACAGCCGCCTCATCAGTTTCTTCACCTTGGACTCTTACTGTTCCAGTCTGATGCCAATACAGATTTTGTATTATTCGCACATCCTTGCCATCAAGTCCGACATCCAACAAGCGTTGCAGAAGTATGCAGTGCCGAACACGGTCGAACGCTTTCTCATAATCTATGAAGCATATTATGAAAATATCCGTTTGCATATCTCTACATTTCTGGACAAGGACGTTAAATATTTTGATATTCCTTTTTTATTTGGGACACTTAAAGGCAAATACCAATTGTTTACTCATCTGGTCTAAATCCACTGTGAGAACTAAGAGGGCTAACTGACTTCATTTATAATGTTTTGCGACCAAATATTAAATAACACAGTTTGTCAAGCTATGTTGTCGGTCAACAACAGCCAGTTTTCAAGTTTCGTTTTATTTATCAGTTCGATTTTGCCGGGAAATAGGATTATAAAACAAGTGCTACATGAAACAGCGAGTTGGGAGACCGGATAATAATTACACTTAAGGAATTTTTCAGGGTTCTTACTACTGAATCTCAGTGTTAAGAACCTCTTAAATTGATTATATTTCGCAATATTTCAAAAGTATGGAAAGGGACAGCAAAGTCTATACAGGTGGCGTAACTTGTAGCAACTAAAATTTAAGAATTTAGGTAAACACTAAAGCTGAATTTAACTTTCTTTGATTATTATATTAACAAACACAGGACTGTACTACTGTGTACATACCGTGGCCGTTTTTTTAGAAGAGAGTGTTATTTTAGATCAAGGTAAGGCAGGCATTGATGAACAAAAAATCTCAACCCGCAAACACCTGTGGCCTACTCCCGCTCGTCGAACAAGTAGTATCGTACATTTTCAGTCGTTAAAAAACACACACATACCGTCCGAAATTGATGTGATTTTTTTTGAATTCTATCTACATTTTTCTCACAAATTCTTCGGCATTCTAGAAAGTCCCGCCCCATCCCACTTAAGCCTGGCTGCCGCTTCTGCTACATTGCTTGCTACTTTGGTTTTGGAGCGGAAACAGCTACGGAATGGGCCCCACTGAAGAAGTACCGACGACCTGGCCGACCACGACGCAGAGGGTGTGACGAACTGGATGCCTTCGCGAGGGACTGGCCTAAAAAGGCTAAAGAAAGAGGGAAAGAGAGGCCTTTGCCCAGCAGTGCCCAGATCCCAACGGCTAATAATTAAGATAAGAGATATACATTTTATTGTACTTCAAAATACAAAAAGCCTATTCACAAAATGAAGTATGTTTTGTGTCCTTTTAAACCTTTTACTGAAAATTCCACCTGTATAACCTGTATTTTTATTATCCAATGCGTCACCTTAAGTGTCATGTCATGTCAGTGTCATGTGGGTCATTTGTAAAATGAAACATTTTGCTTTTGTATGTATTTTAGCATAATAATAAATTCATGAAAAACATTATATCTTTTATTATAGCTGTGTGTGTTAAATCTGAGTACGTGGCAGCTGAAACTGAATATTGGCCCTTAATAAAGTACTTTCTGATCAAAGTACATCGCGATCGCAAATGTTCGATGTGAAGTTATTTGTCTTAACAACTTTTCGATTTTCCGTACATCTGTATGATGAACATTCGCGATTAAGGAAACTCGTCATTTTATACTTTAGAACAGGGATGGAGAAACTAAGGCCCGCGGGCCATCAGCGGCCCGCGAAGCGTTGAAATCTGGCCCACGACCATTAAACAAGAATCAAGTGAAGTTTTCGTATTGTTAGAAATGCAGAAACAAAAACAGTTCCACATGTCATATGTTCCCACAAAGATCAGAGTGGGTATGCAGATCTATATAATGTAGGGGTAGGTATAGTAAGTCACACACACAAACACACCAAGCACAGATTATATCGAGTGCCTACCTTGTCAGGTTACAATTACGTTCCGTTACAGTTAATAGCATAAATTAACAAATAACAAGATAAAACTTAAATTGAAATAGTTTCATTGTAATAATTACATTACATGACCAAGTTAAGTATTGAAGGGCTAATTAAACATTTTCTCGGTGCAAATCCATTGTGTATTGGTTAAATTTTTACAATAAACACATAGTATCCGCATGTAATGGAATGTAAAAGAGGTAAAAATGAATTATTGTAAACGATAACAAGCCTGCCTGATTCATAGACAAAAAGCAAACTCTACTCAAATCTTGTTTGAAACTCGATTCAATTGAGACCCGTTAGAAATTCGTTATTGAATAAGCAACGTACTCAAGAACAGATTCTAAACTCAAGAGTAGATCAGGTAATCACAGTTCAAAGCGCGCTTGAGCGTCGTTTTAGAATACGGGCCTCAAAGTGGCAACTCGTGGTATTTTGATCTTCAGAGACACACAGATACAAGACGTTCGTCCATCACAAAGGGAAATCCTGTGATCCTCGGAAATTGGTCAGCTATCATGCGTATTCATTAATAGCTCACGCTGCGTTTGACATCTACACTTTTTCTGCCCTTAGAGGGCACTGCCACGATAACCAAAGAGCGAAGTCATAAAAACAAGTGTAAAAACACTAGAAATTCCAAACAGAACAACAACTGGCAAATAGGCTTAGGTTCTTCGATCTTCAATCGAACATTTAAACAATCTTGTGTCGGAAACATAATACTTACATAATTTAATTTCCTCTGCAACTTTTATACAAATGAATGAAATATCATATTAAAGCTCGTTCGGAGTTTACATTATGATTTTTCAAGTGAGTTCCTGTTAATTATGATGAAAAGGCGTAGACAATTCTACGAATTTGAATAAATCAAGCTCCGTAAATAATTATTGAAAGATGAAAAGGATGTTTAAATGAGACACTATTTATGCAGATAATTTTAAAATGTAAGTAAATATTATTTATTGCACAATAGGAAAGATGTCTCTTTAGAGATAAGCTCACCTGTACTTTAGCTATCCTTATTTTTCTATGTAAAAAACTGTAATTTGTGTACAAACTAATAAATAAATAAAGAACAAAAAACAGAGAATCAACACATTGTACAATTTGGGCGGATTTATCGCTAAATAGCGATCTCTACCAAGCAACCTACAGGAAAATTGCCCTTGCCCTTCTTGTTAATTTTCGGGCAAGTAAAAAGAAGTGCCTAAAAAGAAAAGTTAAGCATAGCTTAAAATACTACTCAATATTATTAAATAATTACAACACATAAACATACCTAAAACGAACAAAACCTGCCTTATCCGCGCACACAGCAATCAGCTCACTTGTATGTAACCAAAAATTACCAGTACCTCTACGAGTTGCCACTTTAAATGTAAATTATCGTTCGCGTAAATAAATGTATTGGGATTTGTCATTGTCATGTCATGCGTCATCCCAATCCAATTTTTCAACGCGAACAATAACGCAAATTTAAATCGGCAACTCGTGGTAGGCGTACAGGATAGAAAAAGGAAAAAGAAGACAGGGGAGAACAAAAGAAAGTAGCGTCAAAGTGCAAAGAAAAGAGCTTTGACTCTTGCCTTTAAGATGGATAAGGATTGACACGCTGATCGATAGAGGAGGTTACGAGTTCCACAGATGAATGGACATCATTGAAAAAGACTGTGTTTAGGAGTGAGGGCGGAATTGAAGGCGGTGTTACTTAGATGAATGCATTTCCTGACCAAGGATAGGTTGCAGAAATTAGAAAGGTAGAGTTATTTTTTAATTAACCTACTTTTACCTCTACATACTTTGACATTTACCTACTTAAAATACGAAAAGAACAATTATAGTGAAATTATTTCACTTACAAATTGATTTAATAAACATTTCCAACTACTTTAGTACTCGTACTGCTCGTACATGCAAAGTATAATACTTTATTGAAATGTACAAATTTGGCTTTTCCATTGACATAATTTTACGTGATAATTTAACGATGCTTAATGAAATAAAGGGTCGTCTTACGATACTTGGTCGAATCAGTAATAAAATAATATATCCTCACAACTACACTCTAGACGGAGCCCGAAGGCCACACACAAAGAGTATATAAAAACTAGCTGTCACTGAAACTGGTTTAAAACTTTCGCCTTGTATATGAATCATAGATGCATAAGTATAAAAGTTCGGTTAATATTATATCCAGCAATTTTAAAAATGATTTGGTTTGTACACAGTATTGTTAATATCAGTTATACAAACATCCCAATTGATCTTTATGAACAATATTAAATTAACAGTATCACGTCGGTATCTGTTTTATTATATGTACGACATAGATAGATGAACCAATAGATCAAGAATTTATTGTTTGATTGCCTGCTTGAAAGTTTTGAAAAATGAAAAAAAAGAGGAAAAAATATACCTTATATTATTTAAAGTTTTAGTTAACTTAAATATTTATTCATTAGTATAACTTGACTCCTGTTAGAAACTAAGACTGGTAGGTAACCTAACAACTATCCCAAATTCCAGTTTTCGATACATCTACGACGCCCGATGATTTTGTTCTACATACGCCCACCGTATGCTATTTGTATTCTCAGGTACCCAACGAAGTGATACATAGTTCGTTGCAATATCTAAACTCATAATACAAATCGAAAAGCAACTCTGTCTGTTTATTACGTGTTCACGTTTAAATTTGAACCAATTTTGAGGAGTTTTAATAAACAGATAGATTGTATCTTGGAAGTGGACATGATAACTTCTGTTGGGAAAATGAAATCTAATTGTGTGGAAAATGAATGAACGCGGTCGAAATCGAGGGCAAAAGCAATATTTAGTCTGCGAGTAATCTATTCACCTACCTACCCGCGAAAGCGAGCAAGTTAGTTATATCAGTATTTACTATTTCTAGTTCGTCTACGATGGCCGACTACGTGTTATATAATTGGTGTTACACGTGGCGTATGCTATTTATGAGTGCAGCCTGCCTCGGAGCTGTGGGTTTGAACGCCTTACGCCATCTATTGACGCAACCTTTGAGTTGGTATGATTGGTTAGGTCTCTGACTAGCTGGGGCTTTAGGTCCACTTTAGGACATGAAAAGTGCATTTATTCAGTACTTATTACGTTAGGCATTTAAACGCATTTTTCAATTTATTGTGGTAATGAAGTCAGAATCTTAGGTTTTTCGAAACATTGTACTCGTAAAATATGTAGTATCAATGTATAAAGACAATTGTATCTCTACAACTAATCCTTTTCCGTAAATGCTTTCTTAAGAACGTAAATCATTGTTTACAAATAAATGCTCACATTTCTAAGCAGGAATCTTGGCAGCCACGGAAAAAGGTATGGAAAATACTGATTTGTGGTAGCAGAGGTGTAACATAGTAACCCTTGCCCTTGGTCAGACTCATAATATTACTAGCAAGCAACTACAAACATTACTTTAATTTTCATAACATTACGACTTTATCTCAAACTTATCGGTAGTCATGGTGAACGGAACACTCAGAAGCCCACTTTTCACACGTGGTAAGTGGTGAGCCTTCCGCTGTTATCCGGGTTGATTTGGTTATTTATCGATATTTTCCATCGCAGGAGAGTTAGTCGGAGATTTAACAATGAACACAAATATGGTTCTCGGTCAGATTTAAACTCGGGATCACACGATCCACCATCCGAGTTGGGATGATAATTTTGACAGCTCACAATAGGGATGGGGTAGCTTATAATCGTTAGTGAATCTATTCGATTTTCGAATCATTATTTCATATGACTTAAAATTGTCAGTTTATTTTAATGTGCAATAAAGAGATAATTAAATAAATATAATATTACAACTCTAGAAGCCCTCAAGTGAAATCACTTGAGGGCTTTTATAGTTAACTAGCTTTCCGCCCGCGGGTTTGCCCGTGTTATCGTTAGGTATATATAATGGCCAAATTACATAAAATGTTTATAAATTGTTGTAGCCGATGTCTTATCCTGATGTATAGCTACATTACTGTAAAGTTTCATCCAAATCCGTTCAGTAGTTTTTGCGTGACAGAGTAACAAACATACATACATACATCCTCAAAAACTTTCGCATTTATAATATTAGTAAGATAAGGTAGGTATCAGGATTTAAAGTTGTTTATTACTAATATAATGGTGCACACCCTAAATCATTTTCATAATCATCATCGTCAACATCAATAGATGAACTGTCCCGTGAGTATACTACTCTGTCAAGAAAGTACCGGAAAAATATCAATACACAAAATGTTTGTTATTCATCCAACTTTATTTTATCACCTTCAAAGCATGCTCCTTCAAAAACGATACACTTATGCCAACGAATAATCCAATTATCAAAACATTTTTAAACGCTGTTTCCGGAATTGAGTTCAGTTCTCGCCGCGAATTCTCCTTTATGTCTTCTACCGATTGAAAACGGGTGCCACGAAGTGGTAATTTGAATTTAGGAAAAAGAAAGAAGTCGGCTGGAGCCATATCTGGTGAATATAGTGGTTGCTCGATGGTATTTGTTGAGTGTTGGGTCAAAAATTCGCTCACAATGATGGCCTTGTGCGAAGGCGCATTATCGTGGTGCAAAATCCAAGAATTTTCTTTACACAAATCTGGCCTTTTTCGTCGAATTTGCTGTCTTAAATGCCGCATAACGCTCCAATAATATTCTTTATTTACCGTTTGACCTTCCGGCAAGAATTCAGAGTGCACAACACCGCGATAGTCAAAGAAAACAGTCAACATGACTTTGACTTTTGATCGACTTTGGCGTGGTTTTTTCGGTTTCGGTTCAGTTGGCAGGCGCCACTCCGAAGCTTCTTGACAAGTTTGCATGTCAAACTCGTTAACCAACGTCTCGTTACCAGTAACAATGCGTTTCATGAATGTCGGGATTGACTCGTTCTAGCATGTCCACAGCGACTCTCATGCGATTGAGTTTTTGAAACACTTAGGGGCCCGATTCTGCTATTTAAAAGCCAATGGAATCGTAATTGAATGGCGTGATGTTGACAGATTTAGTATGGGCTAAATGTCAAAATCGTGTCATTCAATTACGATTCCATTGGCTTCTTATTAGTATAATCGGGCCCCAGGTCTTTTGGGACTAGCCGAGCGGTAATATGTTTCATACCCAAATGATTAGTTAAAATGGTACGGATCGACTCGTGAGATACAGAAAATTCGGCGGCTATCTCTCTCAAAGTTGAATGACGATTTTCAATGACTATTTCTTTCACTTTTGCGATGTTAACTTCAGTTGCAGACGTTGATGGCCTACCAGAGCGAGGCAAATCTTCCATCACATCTCGACCGCTTTTGAACGCTTTGTACCACTCTTAAGCACGTGTTTTTGATAAAGTCGATTCACCGTAAGCCTTCTGTAACATTTTCAGTGACTCCGAACACGAAATTCCATTGGCGATGCAAAATTTAAGACAAACTCTTTGTTCGATGTTTTTGTCCATTATGAACTTCGCAATACTAGATATGATATAACTAAAAACAGCACTGTATTTAATATAAATAACAAATGCAACTCAAACTCCGCGCCAAAATGGAAAACAGTTGTGCCAATCTACTCAATACTTTATTAACTAAATGTATTATCAATTCTTGTTCACAAACGATGTTCACAAAGTTTAATGTTACATTAATTTTGTTTCACAACCGATTTTCTATTATTTTTTGTTATTCCTTTGCAAGGCACTTCACTAAGTGGGCGGTACCCGTCAATGAAGTACGAAATTATCTGTAGTACGCTTTACCGAAAAAGAATGCAATACTTCATAGGTGTGAACTGTCAAAATTATCACCCTAAATTGGACATGGTATAGGCCACGACGCTCACAAATAAATTTTTATATTTCGCGATTTGATTGTCAATGGAAATCGATGTTGATTTTTTGGTATTCTATTAACCGGATTTTTTAAAATAGATATATTTATCCATAATATCATTTTATAGCGTTTAGACTCATTCCAAAAAAAATAGGTGATTATACAGACAGACATTGATCGAAACTATTAGAATTGTAAGACCAGCTGTTACCCGCAACTTCTTTAGAATTTTAAATCTAATTACTAATAATGTTTTAGTGACAGTCATATTTTTACTGCATTCCTTTAAAAGTACTATTTTAAACTCACCCAATGCATTACTAATAGCTTATCGCTAATGATTACCAACCCGGACTTGTTAAAAGAGATTATTTGAGATCGACCTACGACCAAGTTTGTTATATTACGAGTAGTGTGCTTGCGTAATGTACAGTCATAGACTGGACAGACACTACCTGAGGCAATGCCGGCAGTTTTATGCTTCAGGTGAGGACTATTAAAGTAAAGCTATACAAACATAAAAAAATATAATATTAGATATTTCATTACAAAAACCACATAGATTTTCAGATTTTTCAATAAAAAAGAATGTACAGTAACTGAAGAATGTGGTAACTGTTTATTTCATTTGCGTTCAATGCTGGCTGCGTCATGGCTTTAATATAAAAATACTTATTTAGTCTCAAATATAATACATACTCGAAACGATAACGATACCTTTAAAACAAGCTTAAATAAATGTTCATTTTTTTTAATAAAGATAAAACACCATCAAGTCGCAGTTTGAACCGCATGGTTTAATTTATTCTTTTGAAATCAACGTAGGGGTGAAATCGGGCCCAAGTGAAAGAAGTTTTTTTTTTATATTAAAGCCATGACGCAGCCAGCATTGAACGCAAATAAAATAAACAGTTACTACATTCTTCAGTTACTGTACATTATTTTTTATTGAAAAATCTGAAAATCTATGTTGTTTTTGTAATGAAATATCTAATAATATTTTTTTTATGTTTGTATAGCTTTACTTTAATAGTCCTCACCTGAAGCATAACACTGCCGACATTACAACACATGTACAGGACCGATTCATAGTAAATGCTGCACGAAGTCAACCAAATGTAACGGCGATGCAATTGGTTCAAATATGGTTTGCTGGTAAGCGGTCGAACTTTGAGAAGACGACTGCATGAAGTCAACCTACGTGCTCGTAGGCCACTTCGGGTACCAGCGCTAAGGAGAGGCAATCGAGGAAGAAGATTACAATGGGCTATTGCACACGAAAACTTGAACCATTATCAATGGTCACTTGTGCTTTTCACTGATGAATCCAGGTTTGGATTTCATCTTGATTCGCGAAGGGTACGCGTTTGGAGAGAACCTGGACGTTGGAATCGACTGCAGCATCCACAACAAGTTCATGCATATCAAGGTGGCACGATTATGGTTTGGGCAGGAATTCGTCTCGGCGGTAGAACGGACCTCGTTTGGATACAAGGCAATGTGACTGCTCTGAAATACCGAGATGAGGTGCTAGAGCCTGTAATCTTGCCTCACAGACAGCAAATGGGACAAAATTTCCAGCTAATGCACGACAATGCCCGTCTACATACGGCGCGTATCGTTACAAGTTGGTTACAACAGCATGATATCCAAGCTTTAGACTGGCCTGCACAATCCCCTGACTTAAATCCTATTGAGCGTGCCTGGGATATGCTTCAGAGAAGAGCTCTAAGGAATTTTTCTGAAGATATTGTGCATGAAAACCAGCTTTTCTTGCATCTTAGCAGGACTTGGGACAGTATTCCGCACTAGGATATTAACACCATTTATTTGAGTATGCAGAACCGCTGCAGATGTATCAGGAGAGTCTAAGGTGGATCCACGGATTGTTAATTTTAAGTTTTCAACAATTTACATAATAAAATAGTTGTTTTGTTTAGGTTTTGATGTTTCAAAAATAAAGTTAAGATTGTAATTTTGTCTGAGTTTTATCTCTTCTTATAAGATTTTTTTAAATTTAACTTTATCTAACACGCTGCAGATGTATCAAGAGAGTCTAAGGTGGATCAACGGATTGTTAATTTTAAGTTTTCAACAATTTTTATAAAAAAAATAGTTGTTTTGTTTAGGTTTTGATGTTTCAAAAATAAAGTTAAGATTGTAATTTTGTCTGAGTTTTATCTCTTATTCTAAGATTTTTTTAAATTTAACTTTATCTCACAGTTAATTTATCAGATTAGATAGGCTATTAAACAAGGTTTATTTTAAGGTGTAGGTGTATTAACAAAAAGTTAATAGAATTTTAGTTATTTAGGTTTAATTCAAATATCCCTAGACCATGTTGATTGTGTATTAGATACCTTACACTAAAATCACCTGACCCAGAACTAATAAAAGATAACTTATATAGGTATCAGGAACATAAACATTCTGCTATATTCCGAAATACAAAAAAAATACGTTTTTATATCTTTATTTATTTAATAATTAATTTTTTTAGATAATGAGGCAAGAACGGGAGGAGGCCCTCAGCCTACTCCCGTTCGTCTAACACGTAGTTACGTAAATTTTCAGTGGTTCAAAAATATACTTACAGTGCTTACAGTTAGAAATCGATGTTGATTTTTTGGTATTCTAATAACCATATTTTTTTCCAAATACATGAAACCTTTTTATAGCATACTAAATTTTGTGTGCTTTTTACACTTCCAAATTTCACTAAACTTCGCAAATTACACCAAAGCAGACCCCTGGACGCAGAACAAACACAAAATGGGTGAGGATCGATCTCACAAACTTCGATTTAAATGGCAGGATCTCTACCATTGCGTCAACGAGCCAGTTGAAGGAGTTTCATGGCCTCGTTTACCACATGCCTCGGTGGTGGTTAATCTCTTCACATTACAGTAAGGCTCTCAAAGTCAGCGCACCTTGGGTAGGCCTTTACCGCTAGCTTGGTCTATTGGTGGTTTCTGTCCATTTTGCTTACACAAATCAACTGTTATTGGCGGGAAAAATAATTTGATTCAAGGAATGAACGTAAAAGAGGTTATTGAAGGGATAGCTCTTGTGGCTTTGATGGTGTGAAATTTTCATTCGAAATTCTATACTCATTTTATATCTTGTAGAAGTGTAATGATTACGTCATCAAAAGCTATGCGGCGATGAAATAATTAATCAAGATTTATTAATAGAATTATAATAGAAGTAAAGACTTCTATACTAATAATCGAAAGAGGAAAGATTTCATTGTTTGTTTGTTTTTTTGTTTGTTAGTTTGTTTTGAATAGGCTCCGAAACTACTGGACCGTTTTTGATTTTTTTTAACCAATATAAGGCTACATTGTCAGGGAGTGACATTGGCTATTTCTTTTTAATTGAAGCTATATTTTGACGGGAAAGACAGTCTACGCGGGCGGAGCCGCTGACGGCAGCTAGTACATTTCTATTTTTATTTATAATGGGATTGCGTTTGGCCTTAGTCTCGCCTGGTGGTAAGCAAATAATCGTAAGTATTTATTTGTTTAGGGACAGAACACAGCCAATACAAACCACTAATAATTCTTATATTAATTATTAAAAAGTTAGCAACCATTCTTATTGATATTTGTATTTGCATATATTTATATTTTTTTTATCTGTTTGTGACAAGATATCTTTAAAATAAAATAAAACAAAATAAAACGTATGTTTTTTGTAAATTCATACTTTTTATTTTGTTCCATTTTATTTTTATTTTTAAATCTTTATTATCTCTTTTTCTGAGAGGTCGGGGACAGGTAACCCATAGCACAGGGCAACCAAGTTTGGGTGACCTGTCTCCTACTAAACGCAGGCTCAGTAGTCGCAGTCGTGTTCCGGGCAGTTGTGATCGCCTTTACAATTTCTCGCCATTTCTGCCTGTTAGCGGTCACCTTGGAACACTCATGCAAAGGGCCACCCACAGCAGACCTGATTTAGTCGGTCCATCGCATGGGCGATCTACCGCGCAGTCTGGTGCCAAAATTGAATCCTTGTCTGGCCTAGAGACGTGTCTGAAGAACTTGAGGATGCGAGATTGTACTTGGGCTGTTAGGCGCTGTATGATGCGTAGTGCAAGGATAGATACATTTTCAGAGTGTCCATTTTTTTATTCTCTATCTCTCGCAGCGTCCACGTCTCCGCGGCGTATAGAAAAATGGGGAACACAAGTGTCCGGCCTAGCCGGGTTTCAGTGGCTTTGGTAAGGTTTCGGTTCTTTACATTTTACTTTGCTTTACTTTACATCGACCGCGACGTCAGAGCCCGAATTTCCGCGGCTTGGGCCAAATGGCGTGAGGTGACTCGCGTGCGTAACACCCACATCCGCGGCAGCCTTCGTGTTCGTGACACCGCAGACAAGCTGCAGGAGTGCCGCCTTCGTTGGTATGGTCATGTCTCACGGAGATCGGCAAACTACGTGGGCAACAAATGTCTGGCCATGCCGCCCCCGCCAGGTACCGGTAGAAGAGGTCGACCTAAGAAGCGGTAACTTGACGTCGTTAAGGGTGACATGCGTGCCAACAGACTCACCACCGAGGATGATGCACAAGACCGCGCAAAGTGGGCCAAGAAAATAAGAAAGGCGGACCCTGGGGCCCCACACACCAGTGTGGGTTCACAACCGGGATAGACCGCACGGATGATGATGGTAAGGTTTCGGTTTTCCATTATTTGCGCATCCCATCCATTGCAGTTCTCGTAATTTCCATAAGTCTCTTCACCTTATCGATGCATCCGCCAAGGTAAACATGGGACGGGACAACCTCACAATTCGCTATTTGGGTCACTTCGGCCGAGTTATGGTTAGCGCGGTCCTAGTGTTCAGTCTTATAAAATATAAGAAAAAGTGCTGCTACGATCGATAGTGACAGGCTCCGTCTTTTTATTCATCGCTACATGGTACAAAGCAAAGTCGCTTCCCGCTGTTTGTACGCTTGCATCTTTCAAACTACGCAACGGATTTTATTGCAGTTATCATCAACAGACAGAGCATTTATAACATACCATCACGACTATATCCCAAAAGGGGTAGTCAGAGGCAAAGTGACAGTTGCCTTCATGGTGAATTGAATACTTGTAGCCCAATTTGCACCAATGGCATTAAACCCAATGTGGTAAGTGGTGAGCTCTTCGCCGTTATTAGGGTTGATTTGGTTTTCTATCGATGTTTCCCATCACCGGAATGTTAGTCGGAAATTTAACAATGAACACAATATGGCTCTGGCCAGATTTGAACTCGGTATCGCACGATGCACGATCCGAGTTGGGGTGGTTAACCCCTAGGCCACGCGACGCGACGCTCTCTAGTAGGCGCTTGAAAGTCTTTAAACGTCTGAAAGTTTGGCTTTGCAAGAGTCTATATTTTTGGCAATAAGATTAAACTGTGGCAATAACAGAGATAAGGTAACCTAAAAACCTTCTCAAATCACTCAAATAGCTTGATGCAGCATGTATCAAGCTATTTCGTAAGGGTCGTTGTTAGCTTGAGTATATAAATATAATAAATATAAATAAAATAGATAGATAGATTAAAATAGGCTAGTTCATTTTATGTGCAGTCAGAGGCGCTATAATCTCTACTGAGCTCAGTAGTACAGCTCAGTACTAGTAGTTGCTAGTCTCGCTACTGCACTAGCACCAGGGTAATTGATAAGGTGACAAGACCTGTAGTAAGTTGGCTGTATTGTGGGTAGGATTGTTTTAAAATAAGTGACTTTTTAAAGTTTTCCTAAAAATTGCCAAACATTATGAAGAAGCTAAAAGCTTCTTCATAATGTTTTGCATGCTCGAGAAGCTGACATCGGTAAGTTCTTATTTAGCCGCGATGGCTACTTATTTGTGTACTATATCCATTCTACAGAAACTTTTTCAACAGGGTTTTCACAGCTGCTACATCTAACAAAATGGTACGGGGATGAAAAACATTACGCAATTTTGGTCAATGTGACTAATACTAGTATTCTGGGATCGGTGCATACGTAGCAGCTGAGCAATCTCAAAATCCACGAAGTCAGATTACTCAGCCGATGACTCAGTCATCCCTTCCGATGTAGTGGCGTGCGTGAGTAACAAAAATACGAATAGCCACTTTACCTATTGTGATTTGGGTGGCATGGTTTAAGACCTTAGGCAGTTAGTTTGATTTCAAAGCTGTAAAAAAAATTTAGGGAATTTGTTGTTTTATTGATATTCAAACAAAAACACCAAAAAATCCTGAAACATTCGACTGTTTCATTTCTTTGAGACCGTTTAGGCCTAGGGGTTGATTCCTAAAGCTAGGAACTCATATGGTTCCTAGCTTTAGGAAAAAAGCGGAAAAAACCTCTAGCGTCCGGAGTTCAAATCTGGTCAAAATCATTTTGTGTTCATTGTTTTCGTTGCTAACTCTCCGGTGATGAAAAAAAACAATATACTCGTAGAACCAAAGCAACCCGGTGAATGGCTCGCCACCTACAACGTTGGGTTCTGTAGTGAAAAGTGGGCTTCTGAGTGTTCCGTTCAACATGACGGCAACAGTCAACTTGCCTGCCTTGAGGCGATGGTTACAAAATAATGAGTTAACAGAAGGACCGCTCTCGCCTTTTTCTATCAACTTGCTTGATCGCCTAGGGTTGCTACTCGCTACTATATTCGCCAGATAAACGCGATTTGACAGATACCGCGTAAAATAAAATACATCGAGTGAAAAATTGCACCTAGTTCGACAAAAACAAAAATATACAAAAGGGGTCCAGTTAGATTAAAAGAAGTTGAGATGGGTGAATACGTATAAAAGTATTATATTATAAGAAGTCATTTACCGTGGTCCAGGTGCAACCTGCTAGCCTAATGGCTTGATCATACAGTCCTACCTACCGACCTTCCTAGTAGGCTGTAGATAACACCATGAGCCACCGCTTCGGCGGTCACCTGTCGGCGGCGCGGCGCGGATGCAGCAGCCGCGCGTGCCAATAAAAGAATATACCAAAAATACTGGTGTTTTACCAATGCATAATAAGATAAGTTACGGAAAAAGTAAAAGCCCATTTGTACTGGATTTGAATGTGTTACGAAATATATACTTATAATACTCGTACATAGTACTACTAACTTGCCAACGTTATCTGAATTTTACTTACCTTTCAACATCATGTGGTAACTTAAAAAACGTATAATCACAATTTCGTCTGGTGTTCATACAGCCAAATACACTGCAACAGAAACACCGCGACACTGAAACTCACTGACTTCGATGGTAAACTCACGTCTCTGTGTGCGTGTGTCAAAAATGGCGTGTTGTTCTAAGCGGGCTATCTGTCAGAGCGCCGCGCATGTCTAATTTGTGCTATGGTTTTGATGGTATGTATGTATGTCAGAGAAAGTTGTTATAACGCAGCTTAGGTGTCAGTTGTTTTTAATAGTTATTTTATTGTCAATTAGGCATCACATCAATTATTTTTCAACACAAACAATAAGGCAAATTCTTTTGTACGTGATTAAAAAAGCTCTCTTTGACTCTCAAATATATTTCTGATGAATAATGTGAGAATTCATAACAAGCGCGAATGTAAACCGCAAAGGGCAGACATGAACCTTATCAAAAAGCCAGAAAATACAAGTAAGTGATGTCGAAAGACAGAAATCACGTATTCATTAACTGAACAGTATTTATCGAAAACTGAGTATTTACACTTGCCCGAGTTTTTATGTGTGTATTCAATGAAATCATGCAGTATTTTATATCATTTACAATTTTATTGTTTCATCAATACACGTGCATAATCATCATTACTAAATACTTCCACCATTTACAATTTCTGATTCATTAAAGATAATTTATTTTTAAATTTGGATAGGATCTATCGATCTACGACGGTAAGTATTTTAAAACTTAAGTACATAAAATATTGTATTTTTCAAAGGTGTTTTACCTTTCTCCGTTGATTTGCTATTCACTTCATAATTTAACGCTGGCTCGTTATTTTCAATTACTTATAGTATATTTTACGATTTAATATAAAATAGGTCCAATGTCAATGCAAATACTCGTACATGTGAAAAGAATAAACTATAGTGAGCGTGTATTTGTGTCACATAACTCAAAAATAAGATTAGGCATTCGAAGATTTCTAAATAAAGTTCATAAATTGGGTTTCTGAAATAGGGCCTTTGTATTTCTTTCATTGCTACGAGTCTCACGTCACGTGTTACATATTGAGTAAGTTTCATCGCGTCAGACAGAACAGTCGGCGCTGTGGCGGCGCGTCCGGCTGTTTATTAGATAAAGATAATGAAAGTCCAAGGTCTGCGGAGCAAAATGGCGGCTAGCCTGTTGTTCTAGTCTGTTTGCTGAGCAATTTCATGATTTGAGCCTTTGAGTAGACTTTATACTCGTATTTTTAGCTAACATATCTGTTAAAGCTAATCACGGTTTACTCTTAGCGTTTTCCAGTAAAACAGCATTTTAGGGGGACTCAATTTTACGTTAAAATCAAGTTTTGCTTAGTGTGGAACGTTCGAGATTTATTAACTGTGAAATAACTCATTTAAAGTGTGTGATGATATTAAATGTATAGCCTATTAAACGTATAGCCTATTATATTTGCCTATTGAATGTATTAGGTCGGGGAAAAGACTTTTCGCATAGGTATAGTATGTACGAGTATGAAATGGTGATAAACAAATTCCGCTATACTATTTGTATCTGGCTGGTTTTGGTATCATTAAAAGTTTAAAATTTGAAGAAGATAATTCCAAATTTCAATTAGGAAAATGAGTGATTTTCATTTGTTTTTCTTACTGTCAAGATGAGTGAATCTAATGAAGAAATTCGATACATTTTAAAATTTTACTACAAAAAAGGTAAAAATGCAACGCAAGCCGCAAAAAAAAATTGCGATGTTTATGGACCTAGTGCAGTGTCTGTGAGAGTAGCAAAAATTTGGTTTAAGCGTTTTCAATCCGGAAATTTTGATGTCAAAGATGCACGTCGCTCTGGTCGCCCTAAGACGGATAAAATGGACGCCATTTTTGAAAAACTGGAGCTAGATCGGCATATCAGTAGTTACGACGTAGCTGAAGGACTGGGAATTCACCAGAAAACAGTTTTGGCGCATTTGAAAAAAACTGGGTACACAAAAAAGCTCGATATTTGGGTACCTCACGAGCTCACTGAAAGAAACCTAATGAACCGTGTACTCATTTGTGATTCTTTATTACGACGTAATGAAACCGAACCATTTTTGAAGAAGCTGATAACTAGCAAATTGGCCAGTTCCGCTTTCGGTCGGCTTTTTATATAACTGCAGCTTAGTAAATTATTAGTGAAAATTCTCGCCACGTTCGAAGACCACTCGCCACGTTTCATTTGTGATTATTCTTGGAGTTGCACATGTTTATAGGCTACTTGTATATTGCTACATGTATCAAGTATTTCTTTCATGATATAACGGCCCGTTCTTTTCTGTATTTCGTATCTTATTATACCTATGAGTGACTATTAGTTGCTTAGCTACATCAAGTATTTAGTAGGATTATAATCTACGGTTTTCCCAAAGTACTGCGTCTACACTAAACTTTTTCAATAATTATATTGAGGAACTATCATTTATTTATCCATAATTGCAGTTAATTAACAAACAGGTTATCAAATACACTGACGAGTCAAAATTGGGAAGTCCATTGCCAGACGTAGGTTTTCCCAAAACTGGTCAGAACAAATGTTACGTGCGCCACTCTGCTGGTCTATGCTGGTCGGCGACGGTGCACAGCGGAGATGAGAGATCAGCAGAGTGACGAATTGTTATTGGTTTGCAGTTTAAATGGGTTTACGTGGAGTGCTTAAAGGCGGGGTACATAATTTTGCTATGCAGCATCGGCAAAATACTAATGCTGCATGATAGAATTATTAATTTAATAAAATTAGTTGTGAAGCTAGAAATTGTTTAATAGAGTTTTGTTTACTCAATAGAAATTCTTAGAATATTGTTACTATAGATTATGAAAGTAGTAAATAAAACTGCCGCCAAAAAAACTGCGTCTGTTTGGCAGAATTGTAAAATTAGCTTAGTAAGTTTTAAGAAGAATAAATTAATTTAAAAAAAACATTGCACAAAAAGTAACTATAACGTGTAACATCTTATGTGTTATTTATTTAACCCACTATTTTATTTAGAAACTTATTATCGTCATATTTGGTTACTTTTACACTTCTCTACTTGATAAAATCAGTAGACAAATAATAATAACAGCAAAGCAAGTCCGGAAATGATTTCTAATATTTCCCGACTCATTTCATTTCATTAAAATTCACGTAACATACACGAAAAACGGTAACGAACGCAATTTACACGTAACCGTCTACGATTTTACGTGAATAGTACCTTGCAAAACAACAACAAAAAAAGACTTCCTTAAAACATATAAGATATACAACTAGTTGTTTTCCTTTATTTAGTGTTCTATAATTTCAGCGGAGATCAAAGGTACCTTTCTCTACAGCGGGATTCATGCTCGGGATATATTTGTTTTATTTTGTTGTAAACAAAAATCAACCAAGGATCGTCAATCTCCACAACACAAGGAACCAGTGAGGGTGGGAATGAGTAATACCGACGGGCCTACCTTCTTAAAACCTAAGTATCTTTTTCTGCTTATAAATAAAAGCGATAACATGGCCTTACCTAGGGAGCCCACCATACTGTTCCAGCGATCGACCCAGCCCAGTACGGATACAACAGAAGGGGAGGATTGTCAGTGACATATAAAAAGAGTAAAAGGATCACCAGCCTTTTTTTTAACCGGGTGTTTAAAATGCGTTGCGCACTATCCCACTGCCCGGGGGAAGGCAGTGGGGGAGTGTGGGACTCTCCGCCGGCAAATCCGGCGGCATAACTACTAAAACGCACCCGGGTATACCCTTAGCCGCTTTGGTAGTTGGTTGGCTTGAAAATGTAGTGTGTATGTGATCATTACCTCTTCAGTAAGTACTAAATAAACTGAGTGCCTCTAAAAGGGAAAAATAACCACTGTACTATTCGACGTAAACGGACATAATTATAATTATTTTCAAGTATGTTATCACGTTAGTGAGTATTCTGTCTTTGTGATAATAAAGATCTTTAAACCTGAATAGGGCCTTACGGATTACCATGTCACCCCAGCGGTCGGCCCAGCCTCCATGCCGGGCCTCCTCAGGCCTCCTCCCAAAATACGAGGACACCCCCAGACAGGAGCACCGTGCAATGAGGTGAAAGCCCCCTAGCTAACACCCGGGGTGTTAGCCAGGGGGCTTTCACATGTTGTTTTTAGGGAGCAGGAGGAGGACGGGCGAACCGCCGTCTGTGTCGGAGAGGGGCCGCCAGAGGATTATCCTCTCGGGCCCTCTCCACAAAGGATCACCAGCTTACCGTCTCCTATGGTGTTGACATTTAATCTTTTTATGGTTAAAAAGTTCGCTGACTTGGTAGGCTAAGCTTGACGTGGGTACGATCCCAACGCAGGACGAACATTTATGTGATAAAGTTATTCTAGCTTATTCCACCCTCACCTTTCCACTCCCGTACCATGCGTGCTGGACTACGGCGTCACCCACACACAATTCAACATTTGTGGGCCCGAACTAAAAGGTTCGGTCACTCGTTTCTTTGTCGTACCATCCAGACGTGAAACGTTCTTCCAGCACATGTGTTTCCTTCCTCATATAGTCCCGGGTTCTTCAAGCGGGGCGTGAAAAGGCATTTCTGCAGGCCTTCAAGGTGAGGACGGCCAGCCCAGTGATTCGTTTGAATGACTGGGCTTGTCAACCTCATATCTGGATCTCACGACCGCTTTACATCAGGTGGAGTGAGGTCATCTTGACGGGCAATATAAAAAAATGCTTCTGTGAATGTGTAACTGAATTATTTATTTAAAAAAATCTGCGTATGTGTATAGAACCCATAGTAGAAGTTTCCCTTACAGTAGGCATGTACAAATATTTTAAAATACAGACCCTGCTGGAAGCGGTTGGGCCCGGACTCCAGAAGGCCTAGCTAGGAGCAACACGCCACTAAGATTCCACCTAAATGATGAAATGATGTCTCGTCTCAAACAGATTTGAAAAATATTTTATGAAACACTAGCTGTCCGTCAGCGGCTTTGCCCGCGTAGACACGCTCTTTTAAAATTAAGTCTAAAAATGCCTATGTTACTGGCTGATAATGTCGCTTTCTATTTTGGTGAAAGACTTTTTTAAAACCGGTCAGTTGTTTCGGAGTCTATTCAAGACAAACAAACAAACAATCAAATCATTCCTCTTCATAATATTAGTATAGATAAAGACCAAATTTCGATGATGATTTAAAGGAGTTAGACTGGCAAAGTCAACGTCGCGACGTCTTGGTTGCCAAGTTACGATGCCCGTTACTTTTACAGTTCGCATACCTAAGCTCACTGGTGTTTCTTAAGCGGATATTAAAACCATTTATACTCCTTTTAAACTGTATAAAGCTTCTCTAATTGTAAGGAATTTGTTTAAATAATTAAACACTACTGCGTTTTGTGTTTACAGTATATCAGGGAGATCAGGAAGTTGCAACTACCAAGTACAGTGTTACGAAATCTTTCGTAACATTTCGTGTATCCGTGCATTAACCTACAGCAAAGTATACAACACAAAAACCTACCTACTTACAACCAAAAATGTTCAAACAAATAACAAGAAATAATATGTGAAGGGTTAAGTCAGTTACAAGCTCTGTCTTATGAGAATGATTTGACTAATGTACTGTTTTTTCACTTCAGTTTATTGGCTGAAGTAGTGTTAAGATTTTTAAAAGGTTTAAATGAATAAGGCTACTTTTGGACCAGAGACAAACTCACCACTGAGGATGCACAAGACCGCGCGAAGTGGGCCAAGAAAATAAGAAAGGCGGACCCTGGGATCCCACACACCAGTGGGTTCACAACCGGGACAGACCGCACGGATGATGGTGACTTTTGAACCACAGATGTGCTCATTGCGTTTAATATCCACCAATCACATGCATTGATCTACAAGGGGATAGCACTGGTGGAAACGGGTTCCACTAAGCTTTTTTTAATATGACACATGGATGCGTGCTGTGGATGCGTGTTATGGATGCTGTGCGTGCCTTTCCTACTGTCGATACATCGCATTGCTTGAGCTGGGCCTCCTCCTCGCGGAGCTACCGGTGGCTCATCTTCCACGCAGATCTTACTAGCTCCGTTACATAACATAGCATCAGTGGCAACGGTCTAATAGTTTCGGAGCTTAACTTACACATCCTCGCAGCACAGCACATCTCTGGTGAAAAAGTAGCTAGCTGGGTGAGAAACAAAGGCCTCCATAGTTGATTTGAAGGAATCATCACTTAATCAATTGAGATTCTTTTCATGAGTTGTTACACCAGAAAAGCCTTATACATTAAATAAGTAAGTTAATACACTGCTGTGACATCATTAGTTATATGGCTGTTAAAATTGGCAATAAAATATTAACGAAGCAAGTGACCAATAAGATAAGTCTTACTATTTTCCTCATTTTAATGATGTTTAGTAATTTACTGTGGTGTGGAGTGGCATTAGCAACATTGATGGATCAATATTTTTTATCACGCTTGCCTAAAGAGGGTTAGTCAGAAACCCGGGACATATTGCTGAAAACCAAAACACAACACACACCGACATGTCAATCGAATCCTTTACCATTCCTTTTGAATTCCGGCCAAATCTATCTCAAGTACTCTTACTGCCAGAGCATTTCAGAAATCTGTAATATCAATTAAAATGACATTCATCTATCCTACGCGTCGTTATCAAGTGGGGAATGTATAATGCCGTGAGCCACCCAGCTACCGAGTACGCCATCTATCGGTCCGCAAAGGCGGCTCCGATAACGTGGCGTGACATTTCGATACGATTGTTTCTATCTCATTGTTTAGACACACTTTTTTTCTTTTTAGATCAAGGTAACTACCGCCTCGAATTGAGTTTCAATACTTAAAGACATTAGATGAGAGATCAGTGACGCTGGTTTCGTTTTAAATAAAATTTCGTGTGAAATCTTTAGATTCATCATTTTGGATTTACCACATATTTAAATCAAAACGGTAGCCATAACTGTTATATTTTCTAATGTACCACTGGATTATTATACAGTCAACATCGTGCAGCCCCTATAGGATCAAGACGCGATTTTGTAAAAAAAAAACAACGTAAGTAATAATTGAATTTCCCCGAAGAGGCATTTTCCGCTGATACAAGGTTGTGTAATGTAAGTGAAGTGCCTTATCTTGTTTTAGTGTCATTTATATTGTCTCAACTCAACCTTCATGAAATATGCAACATCAGTGCATATCAGAAAATAAGTTATAACAAGCTGATTCCAATATTACAAGGACCACAAGATGCCTACAGATGATAAGATCTCAATTTATTCCTAAAAAAAAGCTAAAATAAATAAAACAAGCAATTTTTACTACTTTACACGAAATCAGGAAAGGTTTACACGTTCACTTAACAGTTCGCTAATGTTTCATGATTTGAAAAATAAGGTAATACGTCCTCCGCCTCCACTTAATCTGAATCGTCACTCAAATTGAGAGCGGGTAGTTAACTATTACTACTATTACTAATTTGGGATTTGGGTTGAACCGTACACCAAACCGTCGTGTAACCTACCATACCCGTAGAGTAAAATGGCGCAACCAACGGACACCCAAAATATAGATTACAAGCTCTCCGTCAGCGGCTTCGCAGAAGATAGTCGTCTTTCCCGTCAAAATATAGCCTAAATTAAAAAAAAGTATAAACCATGTCACTCTCTGATAATGTAGCTTTATATTGGTGAAAGAATTTTTAAAATCGGTCCAGAAGTTTCAGAGCCTTTTCAATACAAACAAACAAAAATTTCTTCTTTATAATATTATTAATATAGATAATGAAATATTGTTGCATGAAAGGCTAGGGAAACGACACTGATACTAAAGGCCTTCAAAAACTAAGACCGTCTCCACAGTTATAGTAATAACAAGGTACTTATCTCATATTTTTAACATTATAATATGCTACAAGACATGAACAAAACAATGAGCTTCAGAAGGAAGCACAATGTCACTCAACGAGCAATGTAGGTACAAAGGCTTTGCAAGTTTTCTACTACTGGATTAAGCCATAAGAGGAAATTCGGAGAAGTCTTAAAAAGAGAAAAATGAATAAACGTAGCCCAGCAGGTGAGGAAGTTCAGGCACATAGCGCGAGGACAGACGGCCGTTTTAATGATGGCAACGGATGACCCGATGAAGGTAAATTGATTTCAGTTGCTGCAGCCTGTCTGCCAGTGGCCAGTAGATGTCGATCTGCCAGTAGATGTAGTATGGTATATTTACTCTGTGATAAAATATTATTACACGATAGATGATGAACTTACTAAATCTGGTCAGTTGTTCTCCTTCGCTTTTTCACAGCTTACATTTGTATGGTCGCGCACCAAGAAAGTAAATAACTAGTAGTAAAGAGTGGCCTCGGAATGCTGATTTCTGACAGACGCCAACAGAACCAACCGGGTTATCAAAAGTCGATATTAGATTAATTAATTACTTGTATTTTATTGTTTTGTTTTATTCTGCCTTCCGAGTATTTAAAAAGAAGGATTTGCACATTGTACTTCACTGTATCAGGATATCTTACATCAACACTCTAGTAAAAGTGGTCCCTCACCTGGAGCATTTTCCTGTAATGTAACATTTCAGATTAGATTTTGAGCATTATAATACAGTATCTCTGACATTACATTAGCCTGTAATTTGCATTTCAGATTCGATTTTGAAAGAGATTTTCCGAATTTCGAATTTGCAACATTGCAGTTTGCGCACTGCGCGGTTTTCCTCCTTCACTGATGTAATTATCGACTCTGTAACGTTGCATTACAGGAAAATGCTCTAGGTGAGGGAGCGCCTTTATATGCTCCAATAACATTTGTTGTCGGGATTGCCCATTATATTTTAATCATGGAATCAAGTTTCTAACCAATTTTGTGATTACTTGTATTAAGGTCTGTGGATAATAACTTATTTATCTTTATTATGTCGAGTAAACCATGTACCTAACCAATTTCTACTCATTCCTAAATATGGAAGTGGAAGAAGCGCAAGAGGTGTGTCAGGAGCGTAGCAAGTGGAAAGATGTGGTCTCTGCCTACCCCGTTGGGAAAAAGGCGTGATGGTGTGTGTGTAAATATTGGATTAGATTTTCGAAAAGGGCTCGTTGTATGACTAAATTTTTGGAATAATTGCACCTTACAATACACGTAATACAGGTACCTATATATAACAAGTCATTGTTTATATTTTGAATGATTTCTGGTAGATGAGCAAAAATGACAAACATAAAAACAAACAGGATATCCAGATTAATTAATCGTTTGTTGTTTAACTTTACAAACTTACAATCAGGAAACGGGGTAGGTAAACAAACAATACTTGTCGAACTCACTTCACATCATTGACCTAGTAAGACGTCTATAATCAAGTAAATAATACATAAATGATGACTATAACTGCTATTAATTTGTAACGTTCAGATTCAACTCAAAATGACAATTAGAACTGATAACATTAGGAGCAAAAGTAGGTACAGAATGGCTTATCTCTAAAAAGATATATCCAATACTGTTCTGCATTTTCCTAAAATCACAAAGAATGCACTCAGTGCGCATTAGTTTTTGCACGTGCAAAGCGAAACGTGACTCGGTCCGCTAAACTGTTCACTGCCTTTCATACGAGCTAAAAATAGAACAAGTCCATGCTCAATTATGTGCAACAAAACCAATTGAAAATACATCAATCGAACCAAATGAGTCTATCTTAAACTGAAATAAGACCTATAACCCTATAATTGATAGGAAATCATTGAAAAGCGAGCAGTTTTTATGTTTTCTGTGAAGTATATAAAACAAAATGGCGGATTCGGGTAGCCGGGCCGCCCAATGCACTCGCTTTTATCGGCTGACATCGAGAGGAGACTTGGCAACGCTGCGCCGCATTCCTGCAGCCGCGCGGCAACGTCGCAATCGCAAGCGCCTCGCGACTCGCGACCACTACCCGTGCCTTTGTTGATAGGCGTGACGTCACACTTAATGATATAACGTTCGCGATGTGAAAATGCACGGCTCTTGAACGCAAAAACGTATGAATTGTGGATGAAAATCGGAATAGACGCGGCAAATTGATTGATCGCTCCACTGAGCACCACCCACGCGTCTATGCTATCTTATAACGGGGGTGGAAAGTCTACTAACGTTGCGTCTATTCATGTCTGACATTCAATTGCAGAAGCAATACTTATGTTGTTTTTTTTTTTTTATGCTGTGCATTTCTTTCTAAAGGTATACTTACCTACCATATCTTTTTTTGCTTATGTCCACAAATAATAAGAAACCTTTTTGGTAGTCACAATGTTAGAAAGCCGAATCAAGCTAGTGACGGTGTAAAATGCTTAGGAATAATCTAAAAGTACCAATATTATAAGGTCTTCGAAAATACTGACCCGATCATGAAAATTCTTTCAATAACAGAAAGCAACACTATTCAGGAGTGATAATAGGCGGATAATAGGAGTCATTTATATTATGATTTTACAAAAAAACTGTGAAAAATAATCGTAAATGTAAATCAAGTCTTTACCGGTGTGCGCTGACTAAATGGTTTGGTATTGACGAACATCATTTTCATCAAAATTTTTGATCGTTAATCGTTCTACAAAAAAGTCCGTGCTACACAGTACTGTATAGCTAGCTTTTATATTTGGATCACTGCGAAGGTTTTTTTCTTAAATGACAGAATAATAAATAAATATAAATAAATATGCGCCAGACAACACACCTCTTGTAATGGTCTCGAAGTAGGGATTATTAAATCCCCGTGTTACGAGGTACCACACAAGGAAATAAGCTAGGGGCGTCTCCCAGCACACCCGGACCCGAGTCAATTCAGAAAAGATCGTTTCCTGAATTGACCCGACCGGGAATCGAACCCGGGACACTACGGAAATCGAGGCGAGAAACCGTGCTACAGCACACTACGCCAATCGTGCCGTCATAATTTTAATGTGAAGTTGAGATGTAAAAATAATAAAAACAACACTTTTACAGCACGAATTCGAGATTGTGAACCGTCTCTCCGACATTCGTTTCGCCGCTGAACGTTTCGCCGACAGAATGTTTCGCCATTGCATAGTTCGACGACAGAACTATTCACCTCAGAAGGATTCGCCGACAGAACTATCCGCTACCTACTCAATATTTGCACGACCGAATCTTTCAACATAGAACGTCACTGACAGTTCGATTTGATTAAGAATATTATTAACACATCTAAATCTTTATAACAGTATGTTTTCTTAAAATTGCGCAATCTATACCCTTAGAAAAATTCAACCTTTAAACGTTAGGTTATAGCAATTTTAAAGTACAACTACTCATATTTTACTTTTAAATTGCTATAATCTACATACCTACTTCATATCGACTTTAACAATTTTCTGTAGGCGTAACGTTCAGCGGCGAAACGAATGTCGGAGATACGTTTCACAATACGAATTCGAACTTAAGTCTCGACAGACTATGCCCCTCGGGTCGACGGGCACCTTGTACATAATATCCTTGTACTCTTTATTACCCTTTGAATAATAACACCTAGAAAGATTGCTCCATACAAGAAGTTGCCCATAGAAAATTTTAATTTTATTGGAGTATATTTTTTTCGCACATTTGTGTTTCAAATCCATAAATAAACGAAAATTAAATTTAACAGGAAAGCAAAATTAAATTATGTTTCTTTACTTGAAAGTGTAACATGGTCTACATGGTTGTACGTTGTTTAACTTGTTTAATAGAAAATCTGTTCATAGAAATTCGTATCACATAAATTGTTTCTTATAATATCATCAAATCGAATAATCTATACGCAGAGCAGTTACTTTAAGCAAAAATAAATCTAAAATTTTTATATCATAGAAATAATTATTATTACCAAGAATTTTTTTCTATTGAGGGACAATTTATTATCACATTGAATACCTAATATTGATATATTTTTTTGTCATCTAAGTTTATTCACCGACATTTCGGTTGTGGCAATGTGGTCACAGATTTAACCTTTTTTTTTTGCGTCAGGAAATGCATTTAGGCCCTGGGTTCGGGACACCTGGGATATGTGGGACTCGGAACTCTGGAAAAAAACAGAGAACCCTACCCACTGAAACCTGACGGTGGTCATCTTCGGCGCAGAACGGAAGGGACCCGGGATCCCCAACAATGGAGAGACTCCTCGCTGGACTCATCAGCGCGCAAAGCCGCCTGGCAGCCAGCCTCAGGAGGAGCAAGCTCGACTCCAGTGCACGATAACACAGACCACTGTGTCCGAAGACACGCGTGAACGTCTTCTTCGGGATCTCAAACCAAAACACACGCAGGCCCCCCCGCGTGCGATTCGCAACTCCAACAGCTCTTTCAGTCGCCTCTTACGACCGGCAGGGATACCTTGGTAGTATTCTATTCCCCAAACCGCAGGAAGCGTCACCGATTTAACCTTTTTTTTTTTTTATTATCGTGGGGAAATCTTCATGGATACCTCGCCGCCCGGGGGAACGACGAGTTATGTCGGAATTCTACCGACTAAAACCCCACGGTACTCGACCTCAACACTTCAGCGGTGAGGCGGGGTCCCTAAAAAGTTTCGCAACGCCCCGCCGCCAGTGCTTCCCCGTATTGGGACCCCCTTCAGCTTCCTTGGAGCACACAGGCACTTCCGCCGTCGCGGTAAAAGCCGTGCATTGCAGGCAAAAGCCCGTACTCAAGCCCGCTGGCTCCCACCGTACGCGGACCCTACTAGGTCCGCCACCACGATCCACCTAAAAGGTGAATCCGCTGCCGCATCTGGCGGTGCGGCCCCGCTGAACCGCAGTGCACAGGGGGGGCCAGCCGCGGATCACTGACCCCCTCCAAACGGTTGTGCACCGCGGCCCCCACCTCGCGCCCTAAGGTGCTGCGCCCGTAGGCGCTCCTTTGGGCAGGCAGGCACCATACCACTACCTCGCACAGTGGTAGGCAGGAAGTCCACCACACTGCCACGCCTGAGCCTTCTTAGCCTTCTTCTTCTTTTTAAACTAATGTCCGTTTTTGTAATTTACGCTAAAGTAAAATACCATAGAAAAATACACCGAACTATCAATAATGGTTAAAAAAAACTGATGTTTGATAATTTTGGTAAAAAAAATCATATTAAGAAATTAAATTAATTGAAGTATGTTTCTATGAACTAAATATTCGTTAAAACAGTGATATTCGAAATGTAAATATGTGGACTGAATATTCTATGAAGTAAATAGTTATTGTGAAACAATAATATTAAAAATGAAAATATAAGAACTGAAATTTCTGTCTGCGAAACGAGGAATCGCCGGTCGCGGTCTACATGTTTGCGATGTTTTGTTTTTTTTCAAAAAGCTCAGTGTATCAATGTTTTTTCAGAGACATGTAATCGTGAAGAAAGAACTTCTTCGTGTGCAGATTTCCATCCTTTCACTTTATTATCTTGTCTTGAAACTTTAAAGGGTTGTTTCGTGGGATCCTTACGTAATTTAAAGTTGTTTTTGTATAAGCTGTGATCGAACCTGACCCTCGTGCACCTTTCGAATTTAATAAGTGTCTGGTCTCATCAATCAGCAGGCTAATGTCTTTTTATTATTACTTTGTTTCTTTTTTAGCATTTTATGTTGTTTTCATATCCATAGATAGCAGTCTATAAAAAATAATTTGTCTTCAATTCAACAATCAGTGTGGCTGCTCGAACCACTAAGCTACCGAAATCCTATTCTATTATTGCACATAGCTAATTACACATAATCGAAGTTGAAATAGAAAAAGGGAGTCCTAGCGAGGATACTTTTATTTGAAACATCAACAAACGTCCGTTAGCGGCTTCGCCCTTGTGGACTTCTTCTCCCGTTAGAACATAGCCTAAAAAAATAAAGACCATGTGAATCGCTAAAAATGTAGCTTTATATCGGTGAAAGAAATTTCAATATCGGGTTAATAGTTTCGGAGCCTATTCAATGCAAACAAAGAAACAAACAATCAAATCTTTCCTTTCTATAATATTAGTATACGAGTAGATCAGCTCGATATGAAAGGCTGTTGAAGCAAATTGACAGTTGTCGTTATAACTTTAGCAGTTTTAACCTTATTTTGAATATTGAGGAAAATTTCACGTTACTAAGACCAGTGTAGGACTGTTCGTCGATAAGTCAGTCAGACAGCCATTTATATTACAAATCTTTTTTCGCGGAACATTAAGTGACATCACTTGTAAGACAGAAGTCTTGGACAATTAGGCAGGCTTTCTTAAGTGTGGATGGAGAGATGCCCCTAGGTTTGGACGCACCAGATGGTCATAAAGGAGTTTTCTCAAAGTGCGGCATAACTATGAATATAATATAAATATGCGCCAGGCAACACACTACTTGTCGTGGTCTCGAAATAGGGATAAATATCCCTGTGGTGCGAGGTATTAAGCCAGAGGTGTCTTGAAGCCAGCACACCCAGACCAGAACCAATTTAGAAAAGATTCTTCTCAGAGTTGACCCTGCCGGAATCGTTTCGTCAACTGTGATGGTGGTATAGTGAAGCTATGATGGATCATCCTTGTCAAAAGGGATGTTAAAGTATGTTAAGGAGTAAATTCAAAGCCCTGTCTGTATGAAAATCAGCGTGCCACTTTTTGGACGCTTACCGTGACGTAACAAATCTAATTTAACTCCCTAGTGATAGGAATTCTTTAGTTCTTATACAATTTTGATAGAGTTTCTAGACAGAAACTGTTGAGATCGTAATCGGCAAGATACTCGTAGGAATATCCTCCAGATCGCCAGGCGAATAATTGTTTGTTCAATCAAAATCTTCAATGGTAGCATAAATAAAGTCTAAATATAACAATCATTACGTTACTAATGTGTAAATTATGTTAGAAGTGGTCTCTAATTAAGAGGTAATTATGGGATTGGCTGGTCATTTGAGATTCTGCCAAAACATGTTGTATTCGCGTCATTGAGAAACTGGCACATTGGCCTGGCTTTGTCTTATGTTAGCTTGCTAGTTTAATTCGTAATCTTTGGCCAGAGCTAAAATAAATTATACATGAACATTTTGAAGAAAAACAACTTATTCAATAAATATCCCGTAAGCGCACTCGGTGAAGCTCCTGGTCTATAACGCTGAAAATACTGAGTTCGGTCGCAATCAAGTTTTTTTCATATGATGAACATTCGTTGTTTTGTTTTGGGTGTTATTAGGTCGGTGCGCGGCTTTTACACACAGAACATATGCATATAGTATGATGAGTAAATATGAACATATTAGGTCTTTTAAAGAATTAGCCGTCATTTCAGGACGTCGCAAGATATGAACTTAAAACTAAAACATAGTATAAGAAAAGGCACACCGGGGAAAAAAATGTTCCTTGTGTTTTTACTTTTTCTTTAACAAATCCATTAAATAACAACTAATAGCAGTCTTACCGTTCCCTAAGAGCCCCTAGCTTTATAGTCTCTTTGTTCGTGTCTATTTTCATCAAAGGCATTCTTATTAAAAACTTTTTGATCAAGTTGAAAATCAATACCGGGAATGAGTTTCCAGCTTCAGAAAACCTCAAGAGAGGTTTAAGTACTTCGATGCAATAATAAAAATCTTTCTTTAGAAAAATACTGTGTGTTACAAACCGACACTGAGAACTTTTAGTTGACTTATAATAGCATATTCTGTTGATGTAACGAACACAAAAAGTGTGATTATTACTGCGCGATCCTTAAAAGCCAAGAAAAACAATCAAAAAGGGAACAGAACAGAACGCTCTCGGTAATTTTTTTAAATAAATTAAGTCTGACTAAACTTTTCCTTTTTAAGTAATATTAAACGATGTCTTTCGAACAAGGTGGGAAAATACATTTTGCAAGCTAGCAGAAATAAGACGTCTATAGCGAATGTATTAAAAACCTTGTTTGGTCTTAATGGAGTAATATATTTACATGGTGAATAGTGTTTTTGTAAATCAATAGAGAACCCGATTATTGAATTACCACTTCTTTGTCGCGTCCTCTAATAATATACACTGGCTTTCCGCCCGCGGCTTCGCCCGTGTTATCGTTATATATTATGGCTAAATTACATAAAATGTTTATAAATTGTAGCCCATGTGTTATTTTGATGTATAAGCTGTATTACTGTGAAGTTTCATCTAAATCCGTTCAGTAGTTTTTTCGTGAAAGAGTAACAAACATACACACACTCATATATACATACATACATACATGATGTATGTACATCCTCACAAACTTTTGCATTTATAATATTAGTAGGATTAAAGTACTAAGGTCTATGATTGTCTATAGCCCTTCGAAAAGAGCGGGTTATTTATAAAAGACCAAGAACCGGATCTAGAGACCGGGAATATGATTATTTAAGACATAAAGATGAGTCCAGTTTAAAAAGAAACTTAAAGCTCTGTTCACATTATTCCAGTCGAGCGCTCAATCAATGTGGACATTCCAGTGTGGACATTCCAGTGCCGGTTCACATTATTCCAGTGGGGACTGGAATGCTGCTACTGGAATAATGTGAACAGGGCTTTAGTCTTTAAATAAAGCCACTGACCAGTCTTTTACAACTGATCCCAACTACGAATCATCATGGTGCTCAAGAGTTTTTTCAGATGTTAGTTTTTAGTTCTAAACTTTAAAAGTAGTATACAAATAGTATAATGCTTACGTGATAACTTGAACTACTGCAATACCTTAGAAGAAAGATAAAATGTACTGGCTGGAGAACAAATTAATAACTGCTAAATATTACATGTATACTAATATTATAAAGGGGTAACCGTTTGTCAGTTTGTGAGTGTATGTTTGAGGCAGGTAATCTCCGAAACGACAAAATCTATTAAAAAAAATATTTCTTTGTTGAAAAGCTACATTATCCCTGATTGCTATAGGTATATATTTTTGTAACCCAACGTGTGAGAAAAAATAGTCCACGCGGGCGAAGCCGCGGGCGGCAAGCAAGTTCATTATAAAGCATCAGATTATTTATTATCTTTTACTCAAAGGAGCTTTCGTAAATTCCCTTTCCCCACTAGTGTTTTTCACCAGAATTGCTTCACTCGTAATGCTTTGTATTGACTTACAAAAGGTCAAAATTGAGTACTTTGTGTGGGAGCACTATACTTATTGATGCTTTTGAGCAATAGCCTTATTCAGTGTACATCCTTTGTGTATGATAATTACTTCGTGTATTACACAAACTGCAGTGTGTTCTTCATTCATTCATCGCTTAGCAAAGTCACGAAAACTGCATCTATCTATATGCAAATGCAATTGTCCACGCGTCTATCGCTACATGTTCTTTTGGTAGTAAAAATAAAGTACTTTAAACACACCATTTACCCTTACATCATCATCATCGTCAGTCTACTGCTACAGATAGGCTTTCCTGAAAAGTATTTCAGGTTTCTCGTGAAGCACACGTAAGTAAGGTAAGGTAAGTTGATTCAGTGAAATTGTTATCTCGATTAATAACATTTTTGTGGTAATGTAAAAAAAAAGATAACATAGTGCAGTTAAGTATTCATTATGTGCATAAAGTCCTAGGTTAAGCCAACAAGGCTTAACGAAGGAAATGTATGTTTCAATACGGATAAAATAACAGAATCTTAGAAAGCGGGATACTGTTGAAATCAGGGTTTCCGATTCCGTCGTTCCGATATTTCCTCTTAACAGAATCTTAGAAAGCGGGATACTGTTGAAATCAGGGTTTCCGATTCCGTCGTTCCGATATTTCCTCTTAATAATATCTACGATAATGTGATGTGATGCGATAATGGTGAAAAGATTTATTATTTTGTTTGTTTTTATATTTTATGTTTGTTTTGTACATCACACCTTTATCCCAACGGGGAAGGCACAGACCACATATTTCCACTTGCTACGATCCTGACATACATCTCGCTCTCCTTAGCTCTTATTAATCCTTTCATAAATGCTCGTCGATTACGGATACATCTTACCTTTACGTAGAAGGTGAGATAAGATAAAATATTCTTTATTGCACAAATATAACAATTACAAAAATAAAGTTTACATAACTTACAATTTAGGCGGCCTTATCGCTAGAAGCGATCTCTTCTAGGCAACCTTCGGGTAGAGAAACAAAAAAGAGTAAACAGTTGAGGTGGTGCAAGATGAGCAGTTAATCAATAAAAAAAATAAACGTATTGACTAAAACAATAGACATACATGTAATTGAGATAGCAATAATAAACTTAGATAAACATACTTAAATTAATAAACATAAAGTTTTGTATGGATTATTTAGTAGGCACCTAAGTAACAACACTAAAAACAATAAATGCAAAATCTATAATTTAGAATACTTAGCTCCACTACAGTTTACTAACAGAGGCTCGGTGATCACATTCCAGATACGAACGGTGTCAACGGTGCCAACGGTGTGTATGTCAAAAGCAAAAATGTCTATACATTTTCAAGGCTTCAAAAATATCTGAGCTAAATATTAGCCACATATATCTTTACGAAAGTTCGTTCAGACTCTTTGTTGACTTGAACTAAAATACCCACGAACCTGGGAACCGAAAACAACATTAGGAAACAACATTAGGATTACTGTCTACGATTTCTGCCCGAAATCTTATAGCCACGTTACATCATGAAACACGAAAATTGGACAAAATGTTGAAACGTTTACTTAATTTGAATGCAAGTGCATTCATTATTCAAGGTGTTTCAATTGATATTCAAACAATCCAACGTTCACTGACGTACTCACGGCAGCACATCAAGCTTTAGGTACCTATGATGGGCACTTTATGTTGGAAATATAAGACACATATATTTTAATGGTTTTGTAAAGCTTCAAATGCTGTTCACTGTACATAGTTCATGAAGCATTTTCATCTTAAGCTATACAACATAGATCTAATCGCTACAAGCTACTAACAATGATGGACGAAAAAATGCTTGTCAACTTCTACAGTTAATTGAAAACAGATGCACCGCAATCTAAGATAGCTATAGCTATCTCTCTTACTCAAGTTACCTTCCTGTTCAAATGTTAATTTGCGGAATTTTGTAAACGTATGCAAATTATAAACTTAACATATCATGGTACCTATTCATACAGTAATTAATGAAAGAAATGGCTACACCAATGCTTCACACTTGAAAGACGCTTATTTCAAAAAAAAATAAGATTTTAACCTTTTTTTAATTGAGTACTTGATTAAGAATGCACAACGTCAGTTGTATTGTAGTAGTTCAACAACAGATAGTTTAGAAAGCACAGCAAATCTATTACGTTTGCCCCAAAAGCATCTAACAGTGATGTTGCCACGGCCCCACAAAGTGTGTTATGTTGTAACGTCGGTGCAGCCGAACATGCGATCTGAATAGTTCAAATAAAAATAATTTCGCAAATTGAACAAAACCTTGTGCGCGTCCGCAGATTGCGCATGTGTGCGAAGGGTACGTCACCTTGACACGAGGCCCCACAGGGTATCGCACCCGTCCCCCTCGCACGTAGCCGCTGCTACGAGGCCAGAGCGGGACGGCGGCATCCTGTAGACAGACGCTTTCAGAACGCTACGCGACGCGGCTTACTCGTATCCGCCATTTTGTTGCTGCTTTTGTTGTTAGATTAATCGAGGCGTCTTTTTATTTCATTCTATATGGATGCAAGGTTTTTAATTAGCTTTATATCCACTTTTATTGCATAATTCGTTTAATTATCAATTAGGTAGGTAAGTATTTATTAATTACGTGGTCATTTGACATTAAAAACCACGATGCGGCCCTGCTTTACTCAAGCACCATACTGAACATTTTTATAATTCAATTCGTACGTGTAGTTGTATGATACCGACACGGTATAAAACATTGCTACCGCGTGTCCTTATTAGGTACTTTTTACCTACTTATTTTATACTATCTACCTACCTGATGGTTTTCCGTTTTAATTATTTAGTATTGAATTATGTTATAATACTTATAATGCTAGGCCTGTACTGCTTCATATGATCTAGTTCACATGATTTAACGTTAACCATTTACATTTAGATGCCAATTACATAAATAATAGGTACAAACAGCTACCTATTACAACAAATTACGTAAATTTACCAGCGGCGTACCAACATGTATTAAATTATCTCTAAAACCAACAATACAAGTGATAAGATTACATTCATCAAAACCATTTAGACGTAAATGAATATAACATCTATTTACATAAACTTTTAATATATTCGATAGGGAAAAAGTATTTAAATGATTCAAAATAACTAATTTGATAGTTTTATTTGAATTACGCCATTCTTCAATAAGCGATGCTATAAATAAAAGTATATAAAGTGACGTAACCTGAAAATGTGTCAACGCGAATTAGTTTTGCGACAAGTAGCGCCATCTATGGAATAACTTGGGAGACAGGAGTTGTTCGCAAGGTCGCAAAGCCCACTTGTACTGTGGTTATTTTTACACCTAATTTATGTCCATCGCGCGGGCTATAACCTAACAAGAATATTTGTCTTGAATTTAAATGAGATACTATGCAAGATATTTCCTAAATTTTCCAGTTTTAATGCTACTTCACGTATAAAAGACGCGGAGTATTATATCTTATTATAATTATGTTATTATAACTGAACACTATGTACCATATATGTAAAAATATATTTTAACAACGTAAATGGTTGGTATTCGTATACTTTTTAGTAGAAGTAGGTTATATACGCGTGTATCTTAGGAAAAAAATTGCCTAATGCGAAAGCGAATTTCATAAAGTACGTATAATATAATTGAATTTATCCGATATTTCAATGCAAGAAGCATCGAAGCCAACTTCAAATAAGTATATCAAATTAAACATTTCGACAAAAATATTCGGAAAATATTATGGAAGAGTTAAGACTATTTAAAACTTCTTGATGTTTTGAGAAGTGGAGAAAACGGAGGTTCCTCTGAGGTCCTTGAACACGCTCTCGGGGAAAAGATAATCTCTCGTGTGATGCCCATGCTCTCCTACACCTTCCTGTTAGAACGACCGTATAAGGCCTACACCTGCCTGCTCCAGCAGCCACTGTTTGGAGGAGAAGGTTATAAGACCATACACATTATACTACGCTACCTCTGGTCCTGGGGGCCTAACACAATGTCCGTAGTTTCGGGCAAACTATAATGGTCTTAATTATTACTTTAAAACCGAAGATAACTTAAACAACCGTCACGTATTTTTGTACTCTTTATTATGATATTCACCACCCAAAAATAAATATTTAAGAATATCATATTTTAATAGGGTTTTTTGACACATTAGTTTGACCGAAACTACGGACATTGTGTTAGTGAGTAGGCCCCCTGGTTTATAGCAACAGGCATTATTTTGATAATATTTTTGTTAAAGCTGATCGTTACGGGCTGATTAAGAAGCCGCCTATTTTATATGCTTATTTCCTATAATCTTTTCAACAAACATCAAACTTTAGTTCTTTTTTTTGACTGGCCTGTTGGCGCAATGGCAGCGATCCTGCCTTTAGCGCCGGAGGTCGTGGGTTCGATCCCCACCCATGACAAATATTTGTGTGACGAACATTTATATTTGTTGTGTGTCTGGGTGTTATTATCTATTTAAGTATGTATTTAGAAATATTTAAGTATGTTTATCAGTCTCTGACGCCCATAATACAAGCTCTGCTTAGTTTTGGGTCAGATGATCTTGGTGTGAATTGTCCCAGATATTTATTTTTTATTTATTTACTTGGGCACTTTAAGCTGCTGACATAAGTCCCATTTTGCAATAGATTTTTAAAGGTGGAACTGTCGTCCTCCCTACCTATGCTTCTAACTTTCCTAGTGATTGGTTGTCTTTGCCTGCCTTTATGTTTTTTTTTGCTTTACCTTACTACATACTTTTATTTTACCTATTTGATCCATTAGTCGTTACTCACAGTGTGAATCTCTCTAAAGTGCACATATTAAAAAGTAGGAAACTATAGACAATTTTATCGACAAAAAATTATCAAAATAATTCTAGGATTTTTTTTAAATTTTTAGTTATCATTTAAAAAAAGCATTTGTAGTTGGGTATTCTATGCAGAATTAATGTTATAACTTGTAAACTAAATTAGTACTTAAAGCCTTATCGCAATGAAACAAAATTGCTGATGCTAATGACAAAAATGCGAAAAAATTAATACCACAGATTTGTAATTAAATGTTTTTTGCAGAAAATCATAATTATTTTCCGATATTTTTCGCAATATTTTTTTTTTTAAATATTTGCCCCCATCACAATATTTTTTTTTTATTTTAAGTAAATTAACGTCGGATTAGCTTTCATATGGTTTAACTACTATGTTCGTAACCCAATTACAGCATTTTAATTCAGCGCTCAAAGAAGACTGTTTCGCGTGTTTTCGCACAATTGATAAGCTGGTAACACTTTTTTGTGAGGTAATAAAAACGGAAGCGGTTCATAATATTTATGATGCATAGTGGAGGCAGGTGGAGCGGAAGAACAAAAGAAATTGTAAATCTGAAATATTGAAAAAATAACCTGTAATCAATTGTGCGATAGTTGCGATAACGCGCAAGGGTCATCTTTAAGCGCTGATTTAATTAGGTTACGAACATGGTATTTATATCATGAAAGCTGATACAACGTAAATTTATTTAATATAAAAAAATAACAGGGTAAGGAGGGCAAATATTTAGAAATTTTATAGCTATTGTAAAAAAATACGTAAAATCAAATTTTTTTTTTTCATTTTATGAGCATGACCTGTTATTAGTTATAATCAGAAACTTTGTTTCATTGCGCATTTAGTTTAAACGTTATAGCATTATGTCTGCATAGAGTTCCCAACAACAAATACTTTTTTTTTAAATTAAAAATAAAAATAAAAGGCTGGATTTTTTTATAGAGAATTACACTTGCTAAAAAGGGGAAACCGTTTGATTTTTTTAACATTCCTCTTTCCTAAATAACTCTCTGCTAAAATTATGTATAAAATTAACAAACCCGCCAGGGGGTTTATGCAACTTTTTCACAACCCTAAACTGAAACACTTTACACGTGCAGCTTGTTAGTAGTATTGCTGAATACAATTTCGCTAACAGCTATCTATGTTTTATGGATACAATTTAGGTTTATACAAAACTTCCCACTGTGACCTTAGAAAGGTCGATTGCGTGATGTTATAACATTGGGAATTTTATTTCCATTTAAAAAGCAAACTTGACTAACTTAAGACTTACTTATAAACATTTTTGTAAGGGAATTCTGATTTACTCGTCGGTGTGTGAAAAGAAGCAGAATCCGGCTACACTCAATAACTAACAATTTTTTTTGCATGCGATTGGGCACTAATAATCAGATTTTCCGATCATCCTATACATAAAATATATTCATATCCAGAACACCTGAAATGGTTAATCACCTCAGGTTTGTATGAAATTACAAATCCCGAAGTACCGTCCCGAAGATTTGCTATGATTTCAAGAATCAATTTGACTAAAGGTCAGCACCACGCACCATTTACCAACGACGTCATGCCTTATTATTATTTCGTCCCACCTAACACCTACTAACAAAGACTACAGCCCGTAAGCTGCGATTACCTTGAAGTTGAAGTCAGTTTCTTTTTGTTTATTTAGATTTTAGACAATATCAGAAGGCTAGTCAGATGATAGTGAAAATAAAACACCATGAGTTAAAATCAATTGACGACACGATTGGCGTAGTGCGCTAGAGCACGGTTTCTCGCCTTTAATTCCGTAGTGTCCCGGGTTCGATCCCCGGTCAGGTCAATTCAGGAAATGATCTTTTCTAAATTGGCCTGGGTCTGGGTGTGCTGGGAGACGCCCCTGGCTTAATTCCTTGTCTGGTACCTCGTAACACAGGGATATTTATCCCTACTTCGAGACCATGACAAGAGGTGTGTTGTCTGGCGCATATTTATTTATTTAAAATATATATATATATATATAAATATACAAAGCGTCGAATTTCCACAGTCTATGCCTTGACGGCTGAATGTCTTACAAATGATTATTAGGATATCTGAAGACATTTTAACGTTTTAAATCGGAATCAATTATTTTAACTCATGGTTCTTCATTTCACTAGGTACCTTAAGCTATCAGATATTTCGTAAATCCTAAGACATTTTTTTTATTATAAGGCACATTCGCACCTGGTGGTAAGTGACCATTTGGTCTATGATGGTACATGTCTGCCTAGTAAATGCCTATTCACTCTTGTCTTAAAGAGTTGCCTGGATGGATGGGAAACCTGGATAGTTGTATTGTTCGAGAAAAACATGCGCCGGAAGCAGCAAAGCAGCCGTTAAAACGGAAGCAAATGTTAATTTAGGTTGAACTCAGTTTACAATTAGGTTCAAATAGGCGGGTAGATCAAGTAGAGCAAGAAATAAGTAAATACATCCTTCTTATATTCTTTACCTGTTTTTATACTAAACCTAATTCTTAAATAAACTGACCCTTATTTATCATTATTGTTTCACATTTCTGTTGAAAAGGTTGCGCTTTCATACATCAGGAATCTTAATTTTATTAGTATCTTTTCTTTGTCCGGATTTAATTTCAAGGTATTTTTTTAAATCAACTCGAAAACCTTTTGTTATGCTAATTAGGAATATATTTTGTACATAGCATAATTAGTCAGTGCTTATTATGACTCCGATTAGACCGCACCACAAAACGTAGTGATCTTAGTTTTTTAATTTATTTAGGACAGGGTTTTATTTACTTCTTAAATACCGAGCTGTTCAGAGTGGTGCTTGCCATTGGGCTAATGATTTTGCTGTACATATTCATCACAAAAACGAAGAAAAGCAAAACTCTACATCACATAATTATACAACTTTTGCAGAATCGCCTAAAATCCTCTTCATTCGCAAACGCGAACAATATTCACCTACTCTTGAACATAGGCTTCCTCGATAGATTGCCGGAGAGGCAGGTGGCAGGTGACTCTCCTTTTAATTACTTTAGACTTTCTGCAAACTTCGCTAGCTCGGGTCTATGAATACCTTAGCAATTAAGCTAACAGAATCCAAAATTTTCAACACACTTGCTCATAAAGTGGCTCTAATTTCACCGCAATTAGGCACAAGATGACACCTGTAATCAAACTTTGACTTTTTCAGTGCTGTTATTCACAAGTGAGTTAGGAGTTTTTTTTATTAATTGGTTGAGTTGCTTTGTTCTTTAAAAAAAATCGATACGAAAAAAATCGTGTTCGTGAATAGTACATAACTTTATATCTACTAAATAAAATGATTTTTTAGTATTTTTTTCTTCACGAGTGTTTTGAAAAACGTCGTATGATACACGTGTGTATTGATGATTACCGTCCTCAGCTCTCTTAAGGCCTAACGGCTCGGGTCTAAATGGCGCAACAGCGGTAATCACCAACATTACACACTTGTACCATAATGTAATATTAACTTAAAGTTAAAAGCCTAAATCGATGCTGAGGTATGACCGTGTGACTTTGTTTTGTCGGAATCGATTTGACTAAAGGTCAGCACTACGCATCATTTACCAACGTCATTACCATAATATTATGTCGTACCACCTAACAGAGACTACAGCCCGTAAGCTGTGATTAACTTGAAGTGTTGAAGTCAGCTTTTTCGCTTTTATTCATGCAATATCAGAAGGTTAGGAAAGTTGAAAGCCTAAATAGTTTCTGAGGTTTAGCAGCTATGACCGACAAAGTCACACTATATTTGTTTACTTTGTACATGTGGAAATTATAAATCATAGCTTTTTTTTATACAATCTCAATGATTGACTGAAGTTTATTAATACATGTTATCGGTTTGGTGTTCATTGTTAGCGGTTAGCGGTTGTGCCGGGTTCAACTACCTCGAATAGTAGTAAATTACACGTCGATCAAGGATCTCTCACAGAAATATATATTTGTGGCAATGGTATGGCCATGACTGACATCGTCCGGCATAGTAGCTGATATGGTAGCCCCATGATAATTCAAGTGACAATGTTTACCATGAGCGAATGAGGCAGGACGTGATCAGAGACTGGTGTTGCTGACTGAACTAAACCAAAGAGGTAGGGCCTTACGTGATTGAGGTCCATTTTATAGGAATTGCAACTCCACTCAAGAGGCAAGAGAAAGTAGAATTTTCTAGTATTTTGTTCCATTCTCGCCTTTAATTCCGTAGTGTCCCGGGTTCGATCCCCGGTCAGGTCAATTCAGGAAATGATCTTTTCTAAATTGGCTTGGGTCTGGCTGTGCTGGGAGACGCCCCTGGCTTAATTCCTTGTCTGGTACCTCGTAACACAGGGATATTTATCCCTACTTCGAGACCATGACAAGAGGTGTGTTGTCTGGCGCATATTTATTTATTTATCTTGTGGCTGCCTATAAAAACCATAATCGTTTATTACGCAATGTTATAAACAATAACACAGCACAGATTCACGTTAAAAAAGCCTGATTTAAACCACCAATCGCTTCGACTGGCCTGTTGGTGAAATGGCAGCGATCCTGCCTTTAGCGTCGGAGGTTGTGGGTTCGATCCCCACCCGTGACATACATTTTGTGACGAACATTTGTGTTTGTTGTGTGTCTGAGTGTTATTATCTAAGTAAGTATGTATTCAGAAATATTTAAGTAAGTTTATCAGTCTCTGACACCCATAGTACAAGCTCTGAATAGTTTGAGGTCAGATCTTGGTGTAAATTGTCCCAGATATTTAATATTATATATTTATTTATTATTATTAACAGTCAATCTTACGCGAAGAACTATTTTGTAATCTTACTGACTACATCAGGCGTAGCTATCGAACATGCACTGTTTCACTACTCTAGTTCGTCTAAACACGAAGTATTTATAATCGTTAAAAATACACACTTTAAATTCGCTATTTATTATTTGGTATTTTAAGCATCACATTTAATTGTACATACAACATAAAAGCTATATTCGACGACCGACTTGGTGTAATGGTTAAGAAGTTGGCTACTACACCAGAGGTCGCGGGTTCGATCCCCGCACAGTACAAGCATTTGTGTGCATGAACATGTCTGTTTGTACTGGTCTGGGTGTCTCCTATGTATAATAAGTATGTATTTACAAAAGAAAATGTATTTAAGTATGTTTATCCGTTGTCTAGTATCCCATAACACAAGCTTTAATTAGCTTACTTTGGGGCTAGATGGCGCTGTGTGGAATAATGTCCAGGGATATTTATTTATTTATTATATTATTTATTTATTATAAGTAAACCACACTTTTATTAGACTTTTAGCCATTCAAAGCTACACGAAACCTCGTAAATGTTGCACCGGAGTAGACCTCCTGCATTGTACAGTCAACGGCAGAAATAGGTACTTAAATAGTTTATAGGTTAAGTTTATTGAAATACTAGGAAATTAAATGAGATCTGCGTTTGATCAATATTTTCCGTAGTTTTCATTCATATAAACAAATTGTAAGTTTGTTCAATCATCATTTACTTTTGCTGTTGACTGTACTGTTATAATAAAAAATTGTGTCGGTTTCATTGCGTTTGTAACTTCACAATAATGATTAATGACTGATTTATACCGCGCAAAGAAAGCTGTATCTGAAAACGTATGTACTGGGCGCGTGGCGGACGACGACCCTGGGGCCGTTGAACCGATTCGGGGGCACGCAACCGTTTCCACTAATTTAAAGGGTCATTTTAATACAGAGTACCTAAGTACTTAAGGGCCTCGCCATTAACCTAGTAAATAAGATAATTATAAAACATAGTTAACACACGTGCATTCAAATCAACAAAGCTAAAGAAATAAATTTAATCTTATTATTAATTAACTGCCCCGACAGACTTCGTTCTTTCAAATGTTATTGGTCTGCTGTAATAGAAAAATAGTTTGTATGTCAAAATAAAAGGGTTCTTTTTATCATTTTCCTCGTAATTTTTACGTTTTTTCTCTCTATACGAACCTTCTTTGTGCCATAACAAAAATATGATAAAAAAAATTAGCCCAATTGGTCGAGCCGTTCTCGAGTTTTGCGCTTAGCAACACATTTGGCGATTCATTTTTATTTACACAGATACGCTTCAGATTCCAAAATATTTTTCTTAGTTTCACCTTTGGGGTCCGCTCACCAGTTAGGTTATGCATTTCGACTAGTAGGTAAAATAAGACGGATGCGTGTTAGGTACTAGTTAAACTTGCGGAAATATTGTATAGTTTATTCAAGCGTAAGTTTGAAGAACCTTTATGAAGACACGATTGGCGTAAGTGCGCTGTAGCACGGTTTCTCGCCTCGATTTCGGTAGTGTTCCGGGTTCGATTCCCGGTCGGGTTAATTCAGGAAACGATCTTTTCTGAATTGACTCTGGTCTGGGTGTGCTGCCCCTGACTTATTTCCCTGTGTGGTACCTCGTAACAAAGGGATATATATTATTGCCTACTTCGAGACCATACGAGAGGTGTGTTGTCTGGTTTATATTTATTATTTAACGATGCAAAAATACAGCAGTTTTTTTTTTAAATACTTAAATTTGATATAATAAAACTAAGATTTTGAATTGTAATTGTCTAGATAACACACCTGCATGGTGATAGTGACAGTTCTTCTGTTCGTGGTTTAGAACTATCCCTCTTATTTAACAAGATAACCACTCCAGGGCAATTTCAGACAAGCGTTTTTTTCGCGCCAAGGACACACTGACACCGACTCCAAAATAAACAATAATTGCTCCTATAGTATATTATCGTATAAGTTTTAGACTAACACGCATTATTTTTTACTTTTTAGTGCAAATTAATTTGTTTTAAAATAGTTTTTTTGAAAGTTTTTTTTTTTTTGGTAAATTTTTGTTTATTTCTTGATTTTTAGTGAATCGGTTCTTGTTTTTTTATACATCGACAAAGTTTCGTTCATTTGCTCCTATGAATTGAAGAGTTCCGTTACTTTGTCATGGATCCCATTATCAGAACCTAACCAAATTCTTATCAAACTACCCTTGAAGTACATCCTTTTCAATAAAAATGAATCATCGAAATCGGTTGGCGTGATATTGAGTTATTCGTCCATTTGTCTCGCACATACTTTATCTAAATTTAAGACTTATATGGTTTTCTCATGGATGCCACAGTCAGAACTGGACCTAACTAATGGGACCACACGGGAAGCATCAGCTTTCGAATAAAAAAAGAATCATCAAAATCGGTTCACCCAGTCGAAAGTAGAGAGCCTCCTCCCTTTATTGAAGTCGGTTAAAAAGGGGGTGGATGGGTACTTTAACAGCACACATGGAGTTGTGTTTATGTTATTTGTAAAAATTTAAGTGACTTTGTCAATAGAAAACAATGTCATATAATGACTTATTCTGTCTGCCTGTGTGTAACCACCGAATCCAGAAACGATATTCAATGTTGAGCACACTTCAAATTGATGCTGCCCTGTCACCTGTCAGTAGGAATGAACATGACAGCTATACATGAGGAACGCTCAACTTTGATTATCGTTCCTGGATTCGGGCGTAATACACAGTAACTTAAAACAGTCTTACAAGTTTACATATTAGTTAAACATAAGGAATCTATCAATACAAATTGATTTCTTAGTATCTATAATAATGTTGTATGTAGTAGTCGTTATTCATAAAAGTTGACATACCGTTATACTCGTACAACAGAATAACAGTGAAATTGTGCTACATTTTTAGAAAGCGTATCATGTTTCTAGATTCCGCACAACACTTGAATTGCATTAAATGCACTGGAATATTGAACAAACGACAGATCTACGTCTTAACACTTATTTAGATTATTAAGAGCTTAGAATAATAACCTAAAGAAGGATAGTCTTCATACAACCGCCCCGTCAAAACTGAAGCAGTAGTCCGATCCACGTATGCGTCAATATTAATCGCTCACGTGCGGCGCGCTTTGACATTGAACATTGCGGAGCTGTAATGAACACTGCAAAGCGGTCCGTCTGGAGCCATTTATGGCTCCAATTAGGTGCTTCAAAATGAGCGCGCGGACTTGCTTTCTATATGTAATTATTCTAAGATTAAGAGCTAATTTCCATGCAAGGATCATTTATTTGGCTGACCCGTTGGTAGATAGAGGTTTTTCTAAAAGCGTCAAAGTTTGTGGTTCGATGCAGGGCATACAGTCACGTGCAGTTTGATCTGCGTCTAGGTGTTATTATCTGTAGCTGGTTGTAGGTTCAAAATATTGATCAGTTTCTACACCAATATAAAAAAAAGGGCATTTATTTCAGATAACTAGGATCCATAAAGTGTTAGTAGAAGCTTATTGACTATGTTAGTATATAGCTCTGCTAACTAAGGGGTTAAATGATACTGGTGCATGAATATCAAGACACAATATCTATCTTTGTAAACGTTCTTTAAGAGAAGAAGGCTACAGCGAATTTCTCTGGTCATGATTGAGCTGCCAGTCTACACTTTAGAGAAACCAATAGCGAAATAACGCTGCTTTTTGCGTCGTGTAACCCTCACTCACGAGGACTTTTGCATAGTCAGCAAGAAATAATAAAGTCTACCAACTGAATAAACAACAACTTTACGATGACTCTAGTTATGCAAAAGTTGTCCTTATCCTTATAGGGTCGGCAACGCGCGTGAAATGCTTTTGGGTTGCACGTATTTACAGGCTTTTTCATGCCTACCATCAGGCGGTCAACATGTTCGTTTGCCAACGTGGTAGTTTAAATAAGAACTAAATTGTTCTATGATCAAATTTATATGTAGATAGCGTGAATCACAATGTGCTAAATAAGTCTTATTTTTTCATTATCTATAAAGATAATATATTGATAAGATATTGTGGCTGATAACAGCCACAAACTTCCCTGCAGAAGAGGCTGCTTATAAGAGGTACTTTACTGATTTTATGGCTAGTCAGCAGTACGTCTACCATGACTTTAATTCACGTGAACTACGTCAGTTAACTACGTCAATTTGTATGTAATATTTAGTACCATTTCTATTTACTATGCAGCGAAATCGCATACTAATACTTTACTATTGACGCTAGCGACTATCGTTAGATAATGGGAAGGGTACAGAAAGCACCTTTTCGCAGCGTGACTTGACACGGATGGTGGTCCCGCTGCTATCCGTAGCCAAGAGTGCCATGAACGGCCATGTTTCACTGCCATATAAAAGGACAGGCCTATTGATAGACCTGCCCCTTTAGCTTGATCGCCATTTTAGGGTCACAAATGACACCAGTCACCTCACGTCATTTGGCCCAAGCCGCGGAAATTCGGGCTCTGAGGTCGCTGTCCCCGGACGCTCTTAACATATCTGTGTCCTGCCTGGCTAAGATGCGCAACATAAGGTAATTTCTCGTTTCTCGTCTCTGAGAGTCGACAAAAGAGGTAGACAAGACAAGTTTCCTCGGATGACAAAGGGGTGTAGACATGTTCAACACAGATTTATTAATATTAGGATAATCGCTTTTATCAATAGTACTGATTTGAAGACACGATAGTATCGCTATAAACAATCGATACAAATAATCGATTAAACTAATCGATTCAAATAATTGATGTAATCGATGCAGCTAAACGATACAAAGAATCGAAATGATCGATTCAACTAATCGATTCGAATAATCGATTCAACTAATCGATTCGACTGATCAATTCGACTAATCGATTCAACTAATCGATTCGACTAATCGATTCAACTAATCGATTCGAAATAATAATCGTTAAATGCTTCATTAATTGATAAAAAACAATCGATTTATTGAAACTAATATTCAATTAATCGATACAAAGAATCGATTCAAAACAAACCAATAATCGAGATAAATAATTTTATCGATACTATTGATATCCCAAACTATATATATATAACAATTGTTTATATGGAAATTATACCTAAAATAAGTTTTTTCGCAAAAAGCGAAAAAAAATAAGTCCGCTTTATTTGAATTTAATATTTTTATATAAAATTTACACTCATTAATAGCTAAAATAGCGACGGCTCATAAATGCATCGCTTTATTACTGCACTTAAAAAAATTTACAGCATTTTGACGCACCGCAACGCCTGTTTTCATGCTGTTTTAATGCATAATTGGTTTGTCGTCCACAAAAATGACCGACAAGTTCACACACGAGATATCTCTTCTAAACCACGACAAAAATAAGGCGCCATGTTAGGATCTGTCGACAAAATTGAATTTCCCATACAAAATATTAAGTCACGACAATTGCTGCCATGTTAGGAACGGTAGACAAAATAGAGAAATCGGGAAATGGCGAAATTTGATTGGAGGATTTTTTGTCTACTCTTCTCGTAGGGCGCGCATCTTAGCCCCGCAGGTATTTGACACGGTCCGTGCGCTCGACCACGACATCGCCTATGCGAACGGACTGGGGATCTGTGGCGTTGCAGGCCATGTACGCCGTCTTCGCCACATTAAGTTTCAGTTTCGGTTCCTGATGCTCACGCATAAAGAAACAGGGTAATACCGGTAACAGGGTAACGTGTTTCTTTATGCGTGAGCGCATTTGATAACATTCGAATATTTTACCTGTACGGATCGGTAAATACCCGTACCGGTATGTCTGCACCAGGAACCCGCCTCTTTATGTCCTCACCCTAAAGGTGAGGTTGGTCTGGAAATCTAAGCTGTTGTTTGACCTCCCTCTGTCCCTCGTACGTTTTACTTTTGTTTAGTAATAGTTTTATTTTTGTTAATACGAGCTATTCGAGGAAGTTTCGTAATGGCACGACTCGATTGGCGTAGTGTGCTGTAGCACGGTTTCTCGCTTCGATTTCCGTAGTGTCCCGGGTTCGATTCCCGGTCGGGTCAATTCAGGAAACGATCTTTTCTGAATTGACTCGGGTCTGGGTGTGCTGGGAGACGCCCCTAGCTTATTTCCTTGTGTAGTACCTCGTAACACAGGGATTTAATAATCCCTACTTCGAGACCATTACAAGAGGTGTGTTGTCTGGCGCATATTTATTTATTTATTTATATAAAAAAAAATGAGATATCATGATCGTGACATGGTTGTTTCATTCAAACTTGGCCGTGTTTAAATTTTTTTGAATAGTCTGTCTTTTTATAACCAAAAAAGTTTTGATTGCCCTTTTAGGAGAGCTGCGCAGATACATAAGTACCTAATGCATTTTATCAGTACAGCACTTATTGTTTCATAAATTAAATTAGCTTTGTTTAATTTGATTATTTTGAAAGTCTCAACAACAATGCACTTATAATTTAAGTTTTAGGTATAATAATGTGGTAGTCGAATTAAAATAATACGAGTATTATTCAGGCAACCATTACATGCGGGATCATTGCATCGTCAATAAGACACATGTAGACACTTTTTTTACAGAAAACCTGTTCTACAAGAAATTATAGTTCGATTGCTAACATTTATTAACTTGAAATATCAGTGTGCGAAACGATTACCTCTCTTACTTTCCAAAAAAGGTGAGCTTCTGTAATTCAATTAAAATTTGATTTTAAGTCAGACCACAACGTATGTTTCCCTTATTCAACTTACAAGTTAGAAATCTGTCAGATGGTTGAATCTATCACTCTTGTTTTTTATCAGATTGGGCAAGCTATTGGTACTATATGGCATGTTCATATTTCTAAAGAATGTAAAATTGTCTGTCATCAAAACTTACTCAAAATATAAAAGTTTCTTTAACAATGTTGCAACTACTATCGCACATATTATTTAAATTCAACATGAAATGTGGATTGTCTTGACATAACACTGGCGAGAGTGTAACTCTCTGGGGTATGTTCAAAACTAACAACATGAAAAAGAGGCTTTACAGAAGCTTGCCACGAATACGATAGCTACATCGCCGCTTATATGTATTATTCTGCAGATTAGAAGGAGAATTTTAATATTTCGTGGTGCTACCTGTGAAGTATAAATCCGTGTAGGTAACCTTAATTCATTGTCAAATATCTCAGCCCTTATACAAAACCCTTACGAGAAAGCTTACAATACAAAATATGTTTGTTGAACTAACGTTACGTTTTAGCCATTAAAAATATTGAGAGCTACTTATTCTGAAGCGAATCACAAAAGCGATTAAGACCAATAGTAATTAAATATACACCACCGAAAACAAAACATCAATGAATGAGACAAATTGAAATCAGCAAATTTAACACACATTTACTTTGACTCAAATAGAAACACTGAAACACAATTAGATTCGGTCATTCGTCTGCAAACAATTCAGAGTGTGGTCTCACGTCAAGGAGAGCGTTGATTGGGGCGAGGGACTGTGGCATAGGTGACTGGGCACGTGCCGCGGTACTGATCCAACCAATGTCAATAGGTAAAGAGGAGTAGGAGTAAGTAGGGAAGTAAAATAACAATAGTCAGGAAGTATTTAAGTCAAAAGTTGTCTCAACTTGCATCTAGCCAGTCAAGGTTTTACTAAATAAACATGCTTAGTAATTTTTTTTTAAATTTTAAAGCGGAATGAAAACTCTGAATCCGACTTATTTAGATAAGATCATAGTCAAAAGTCTCCACCCTATTGGCCTAGCGCTAACATGAATTACTAGCTCGCCTTTTTAACTCCCACCACCCCAGGAACAGTCACACGTAGTGTTCCCTGTACCAATGGACCGTTGCAAATAAGTCTTGGATAGTGTGCTTACTGAATAAGTGGCAAATGCTCAGCCACGGATGTTGCCTCAACATCGGCGGCCACAAGCGTAACCAGCAAGGTAATTAGTGTCGCCCCTGTTATTAGGCTCCATTACCTAAGTATTCCGCTAATTGCACGTTATTCTACAAACCGTAGTTCATAAAATAATAAACATACTTAATGAATATGCGCCAGACAACACAACACTTGTCATGGTCTCGGAGTAAGGGAATATCCTTGTGTTACGAGATACTAGACAAAAGCCAGGGGCGTCTCCCAGCACACCCAGAACCTAGTCAATTCAGAAAAAAAAAAGAATTTGTGTCGTCAAAAAACTCGATACTAATAAATATATCTCGAATGTGGAACGCCCGAGTCTGAGAAAGTCACAATTTATGCGCACGAACAAGCAACCACTGAAATTGCAACGTTAGAGCATATGGAGAGCTCTAATCGCTATGAACTTTGATACGACGAGCGTGGTAGGAAACTCACAATAAAGCTTATTATATTGTAATTTTTGTTACAATGATTACTAATTAATTGTTGTAATTACTTATTTAGCATAATTAACGTACGAGTATCATATATAAGATAAGGTAAGATATATAAAATATATAAATATGCGCCAGACAACACACCTCTTGTAATGGTCTCGAATAATATCCCTGTGTTACGAGGTACCACACAAGGAAATAATCCAGGGGCGCCTCCCAGCACACCCATACCCGAGTCAATTCAGAAAAGATCGTTTCCTGAATTGACCCGACCGGGAATCGAACCCGGGACACTACGGAAATCGTGGCGAGAAACCGAGCTACAGCGCACTACGGCAACCGTGATAAGATATTCTCTATTGGAAAAATATAACAATCACAAAAATAAAGTTAGTACCTATACTTTGCAGATTCACACTGAGAAGCCATGCAACTTCGTATGAACTTATTGTAAATAGGTCATGACCTGACCCACTGAAGATTAGTTTGATTCACCTTTTGCAGGACGCCCTATAGATTTAATTTATAAATTCCTGATAGAAAGTAGGATTAGGACTACACAAACTAAAATCATTGGCAATTTCAGACTGAGACAGAACAAAACAAATATTGTTTTAGGTCAGCGTTAAGTCGTTTTATTAAGGCCTTGACTATTACCATTGGAGAGCTAGCTCTATTTTTATTTATCTAGGTTATTCTTCTTAACAAGGCGGTGTGCTCATTATTTATGTGGAAAACACAACATTTATAATAAACTATGTTTTAGCCATCATAATAATAATTACGAGTTGCAGGTAATGGTAACATTAATGAATGCGTCGTTATAAGCGAGAGGTATGAAAATGAACGTAGGTAAGACAAAAGCAATGGTTTTTGAAAGAGATGAGGATATGACAGAATGTGATGTTTTAATTGGAGGTGCAAAGGTACAAGTGAAAGAATTTGTGTATCTGGGGACTAGGTTCACGAGAGATGGAAGGCATGAGGGTGATATTGATGGAAAGGGAATATGTTAAATGGAGCGCTGCATGCCTTCTTGAAAAGCCAGAAGGTGTCAGAGAAGGCGCGACTGGCTGTTCATGCGGGGGTGTTAGTGCCGACGCTTATGTACGGAAGTGAGAGTTGGGTATGGCAAAAGAAGGATGAAAGTAGGATAAATGCAGTGGAAATGAGAGCATTGCGAAGTTTGGCAGGAGTGACATTGAGTGATAAAGTAAGGAATAGCATAATAAGAGAGCGATGTGGTGTGAAAGAGGATGTTGTCACAAAAATTGAGATGGGAATGCTAATCTGGTTTGGGCATATGGAAAGGATGGATGAAAGGCGATTAACGAAACAAATTTACAAGGCGAGGGTGGATGGAGCTGTTGAAAGGGGAAGGCCTAGGCGGACGTACTTAGGACAAGTCCAAGACGTGCTCAGAAAAGGTCAGGTCAGGAGTACCCATAATCGACGAGAATGTATGAAAGGATTAATGAGAGTGGAAGAAGCGCAAGAGGTGTGTCAGGACCGTAGCAAGTGGTAAGATGTGGTCTCTGCCTACCCCGTTGGGAAAAAGGCGTGATGGTATGTATGTATGTATGTATGTATAATAATAATTATCTAGTACTCAGCAAGTACCTTGACTTGGCTCACGATGTCACCGCCAAGTGGGATATGGATTCGACGATCATTGTTCCGATAGTCGTTTCGGCAAACGGCTTAATAGCAAAGAGCCTATTGCAAGAACTTGCAATGTGATCTAAAACCACTAAGTGTTTTCAACACTGATTACCCACGGATATCAAAACGTGCTCTCATACTATAGTATGTTGTAGTTTTTCTGTGAGACCTATAGGTCTCAAAGGAAAACTCGTCTTGGTCACACAGAAGAGCTATGAGGAGGGCTAGCTAGGAAAATCCCCAGAAATTTCTAGCCCAGCTCACTTCGCAGCTTTTATAATTCGAATAAGAAATGAAGAAACCGTAGAAAAACCGAACTCACCCGAAGTAAACAGTGGACAGAGCACATAACGCGAAGAATTGAAGAAGCTATTGCTTATACTTTCTGTACCAATTTGCCACCTAAGTCTATTGACTTAGGTCCATGGACGACCTGACTGCATAGTAAACTTTTAGTGGAACTGGGGCCGTATTACCATCTCGTATACTAAGCGTATCGAGCGATTTCCTAATTTGATCTTTCATTTTCAGCCAGTCAGCGGTTATCTGTCAATCATACATCCTCTAGGCCAGATATTTGCTGACGAAAGATGGTAATACGGTTACGGATATGCGGATGGTAATTAGCATGTCTAATAGTTTATTTTATATCGAGGGACTAAACAAAGGAATAATATACCAGAGGTGGTTTGACTCCCGAGCGTGCGAGGGAGTCAATGAAACCGAGTGTATATTAAGTTGGCGTTTAGTTTCGAGGTGCATACTGTTCTTTTCACTTTCGAGTGCGAGAAAAATAGGCAATTTAGTACAAAAACATTTAAAACCGAACAAATTAACACTCGAGAAAAGTTCTGAAATTTTCGAGGTCAGTTTTTTTTTCCGAACTGAACCAATCACAGATTAACAATTTAAAACACACGGCGCCACCTTCTTTGCGGACAAACCATGGAACTAAAACTCTCAACATTTTCGCAATGAAAATGGTCCACACTCCACAGATAATAGTATATTTTTACTGGCTGTTTGAGTTTGTCTGTGTCACATGAAGGAATTAGAAAACTAATTACTTTTTACTCCCTGGGGCCTAAAGTGGTCACTTTAGTCCCGCTTCGTAGGGCTATATTGACGTAGGTACTTTTAGGGCATGAGAAGTGAAAAAGTATTTGCATGGCAGTAAGTCAACATGAGGACTTAACCAACATTTCCACCCCTGTATCACCATGTGAATAATTTTCATTTTCATTTTCATTACTGCCCCTGGACGCCTTAAGCCAAACGCACCTGGGATCGATAAAAAGGCCTATCTAAGATGTCAACTCATATTAGTTTCAGAAATACTTATGAACGTACCTAGCTAGATTTTGAATGCATATTACGCATAGTTTATATTAAACGTCAACGAAATGCAGTCCAAGAACTATTTATAAAGCCCACTAAACAAAGACATCGGCTTGAGCCAAATAACGCTGCGCTAAATACAAACAATGGACTAACACCTACGTAAGGACTCCGTCACTTGCTTAGTGGCTACAGTTGCGAAACAAAAGGTTTAATAAGAGGTTAACAATACAATTGCATTGTTGAACCAAGCAAATCCGGTCGTGTATGGATAATGGCTCATTTTGGGCGGATCCGCTATATAAAACTTCAGTTTCGAAAGAAGAATATCGTAAAAAAAGGATGTCTGAAACCCATTGCTAATAATATACCGGCCTAATTTAGCCCACCACGTGAAAGGTCGGGAATAAGCCGTAACCCGCCAGCAGGCAGTGCAGTACTTTTAGGTATTAATTGCAATAAACCATCGCTATAATACGCTAGCAGGTATATAGCTTTTAAGCATTTCTACTGGAAGTAAGGCTCTTTGTGAAACCCTTTGCTTTCGAAAGGCCTTTAATGTGGTCTACAAAGAAGCCACCTTACCGAATGAAGACTCAAATAAGCCTCTACTCGTAAAAGAGGTTTATAAGTGAAGGGTGATCCAACTGATGCTTGCGACCTCTTATTAAAAAAAAAGTACACCATGCGTAATTATCTTTTAGTTTTTCATTTACTGATGTAATAATTATAAGTTATTCAATATTTATTGTGGAAAATCACCACATTTAAATTTTCACCTTTGGATATCATGCAGAAGGTAATTAGTTCGAGGTTATTTTCGGTATTTTTATTATTAGCCATGTAGTAGGCTAACATGGCATTATTCTCGCTTACTATGGTATTGTATTATGACGTCACTAAAGGCTTAGCGACGCTAACGCTAAGCTTAGTTAGTGGGCATCTCACACCATGCGTGGCCCGTGCAGTTGTAGTCAAAATGCGTGTTGATCCCCTGGGAAAAAATATTGCTATCTCTTATGTCGCTGACAACCGTAACAATAATATTACGTGTTTGGGCTGTGCTAATAGGGTTACTCCTTAAAGTGGCTTAGGGTTACCATTTCAACGTCTTAAATGGTGGTAGAGTCACATTATGTTTATTTACAAATGTGTTTATACCACCACTTATTTTAAATTAGTATAATAACTTTAAGAGCTGTTTATACTTGCAGTCCATACATATTCAACATTCCTGAAAAATACTAAAATAAGTAGTCGTTATAAGAAAGTAATTATAAATGCAGACGACATTCACAGAAGATACCAAAGAATTAAATAAAAAAATAAATAAATAAATAAATATCCCTGGACATTATTCCACACAGCGCCATCTAGCCCCAAAGTAAGCTAATTAAAGCTTGTGTTATGGGATACTAGACAACGGATAAACATACTTAAATACATTTTCTTTTGTAAATACATACTTATTATACATAGGAGACACCCAGACCAGTACAAACAGACATGTTCATGCACACAAATGTTTGTACTGTGCGGGGATCGAACCCGCGACCTCTGGTGTAGTAGCCAACTTCTTAACCATTACACCAAGTCGGTCGTCAATTAGAACAGTGATAAAAACTACTCACTGTAATTATTTTTTTAACAATAAGCGTCTACGATTAAGAGACACAGTAATCTGTTAAATTAATTAGGAGCAATTTTCTGAGTCAGCAACGTGCCGCCCGAGTCACTTTGAATGCTTCTTTTGTTTTCTATATAGAAATCGTGGAAATTATGACATTAACCAATGAAAGTTCACTAGACTACTTACAAATTACATATTTGCAGATCATTGTTAAGACATAATTAAAACAGAAATGCTACCAGTTCTGCTTTTGGCTGTCTACCTATCTCGTCAAGTCTTTCGCCTTCACAACAAGCCTATAGAGCAACTATATAGGATTATCGATACAAGAAGAAGAAGAAGCAAGTATTTTCTACAAATTCTGTAAGTAAATCAATAAAAGTAACCCGCTGTGAAAACTTTAGTATAAGCACTGACTAGCTAAAACCACTGATAATTATAAAAATTTTAGGACTTGCTTTATTAGTTAACTTTAACGCACAAGATAATGTATAACGATAATCATCGTTAGCAATTGAATGTATGACATGTATAAGTAGGTGAATGAGTCAGTGAAATTATCGATTTTATATTATAAACACCGACAGAAAGAATCGATCAAATTATTACTAAATATTTGTATAACCGGTAAAATTAAACTATACCCTATAAATGAAAACTTACTTCATGTGTATATGTTTCTAACCAAATGTTTGAAACATATACCATTACGTTGAGGTACCATTTTGTAATGTTTCTGTTGCATTGGTGACATAAATGAATCTGAATCTGAATATTCAAAAAGCATTGTTATCATACTGATCAGCGCGTAGTTTAGGATCACATAATGCTCCTATACTACGCGCGGTAAGTGGCTTCGATTCCCACCTGAGACAGCATGTATGTGAAATTTGTTCACTCAGTCTGGGTGTTAGTATTTCAGTTCACAAGTTCTGCTTAGTTAAGGTAAAATGCCAACAATAAGCACAGTAATGAATACCGTGCTGTAAGGATTTACCAGGTGTGAAGGACTTTTAAGAGAGATAAGAGGTTTTTTCCTATTGATAATGCAAAAAAGGCTGTTTTCAAACCGCTTACAGCTTTAAGTACAAGCCGTCTGCACTATAAGCTGGACGGAAATCATAATTTAATGTATCTTTATCGTATCAGTTTTCAAAACTTAAGCAATATATAATAAAACACTACTAACAAGATAAAACGCAATGTCCGCGCTTTGGGACAATGAATCGCGTGTCATCGACACTACAGCCATTCATGAAGGCGTGACGTCACATCCGGTGGCGCGAGCGCATTGTGCGCCGTAATACTCTTTTATAGGTACAACGCGCCTTTATATACGACTGTAAGACTGAGAGCCGTTATTTCGTTATCATTCAGTTTATTTCTCAAGATTATGATTAGTAAAAAACATTAGGAGAGAATTATCAAGTTAATAATTAATACTCGTAGCTCCTAAAAACAGGACCTATTGCTTCAAGCGATTTTAACAGCAGTCCACTAATTGGTTGACAATTTAATTAAAATTCATAAAAGCAATCAGTAGACATTATATTTCATCGCTACAACCAATGGGGCTACAGATATGAATACCGGAATATGTAAGAAAATCTTGTTACAAACACTTCTCGGCCTGGGAGTTGAACCCAAGAAGGACCCAATCATTCTGGGCAACTCACCGCGAGATTTTTGTCACGAGTTATCTCGTGCAACGCATGGTCAAGAATAAAGAAGCGTGAGATAGTTTTATGTTAACCCTGCAGGCGTACGCTAAGATAATACGACAGAACGATGAATTATTTTATACGACCGCAACTTGCACCAAATATGTCTACATGCGAGAATTACATTTTCTAGGCCCCTCTACAATCGACCTCTAATATACAGCTAGCGCCATAATTAAGCATACATTATTGCAATGACGTAAGGGCCAAAGTACATCCTGCGTTTTAAAGGTAGACTGTACAAGGATCATGTAAATTACATTAAAACGATTCTGTAGCGAAGGGTAAAACATCACTAAGGCCAAGGATACTGCTATTTTTAGTATCAAGATTCAGCAACTTTGTTGAAGCTTAGCGATTTATTGATAGCGATATTAAAATCTGTGTGCCAAATTGTGGGCCAACTTTGTTTATCTGCTGTTTCTGTCAAATATTTTCTTATGGAAATGTTTATTTTTGATGAGACTGACATGAAGATACGTTGGTGTTCAAGATGAATTCTTTTTCCGAAATACTCAGCAGCCGGTAATTTGGGGTAGCCCTAAATAGTATCATCGAACTTCTGACAGCCAAAAATATTGAAGATCGCTGTTGCTCATTGCTCGCTAATCGTATCGCGTGTGGTGCAGCCCTAAGGAACGCAAGGATCATATCCCCCCTTTCAGCGGGACACAATTTGCAGACAGGTTATATGGATACTTCCTTGTCGATATGTTGACTATCGCGTCTACGAACTCGCGGTACTGATGGCAACAATTGATTTTCTTATGTCTACTGCGTACAGTAATTCATAATGTATTACTGTTTTTGTCTTGACTTTATGATATTATATCAATATTTGATTGCTTCCTTTGATTGTGAGACTCTAGCTAGATGAAATAGAACATACAAATATTGTTTGTATGTAAGTCAAATCTTGACTGACATGGCTTACAGCGTGTTATTAGGGTTTTCTCTTTACTGGCGCATTTTAAAAATACTATAGTTTAGTTTAGTTTAATACAAAATTACAATATATATTACATTCGATGTCACATATAAGAATTTGCATCATGATTGTCAAAATTATTATACAAATTACAATTAATAAAATAAAGAGAATGTCAAAAACTAAGATAAATACAATAAATGAACAATTAAATACAAAAAAAATAATTCGCATGTCAACAAGAAATAATACAATTCAGTCAAAAATAACAATAAAATAGTTAACAAGTCATCCAAAGTTGCAATTCAAATATTCTTTTACACTATAAAGGAATTTTTCTAACAAAAGGTTTCAGGTCGTCTATTAGCGCTGGAGGTAGATGATTGTAGTAGGTGGGGCCGATGACTCGCGGGTTCTTCTCTGCAAGAGCCATGCGACGAGGGACCGCGTTAAGGCGATCTACCAGATGCTTGCCCTTACTGCTTTTCATACATTGAAAATCCCTTATGTTGCATCTTACGAATGTTAATAGCTCATATAAATAGACCGAGTAGTGCGTCAAAATACGCTGCGTTATGTTTTCTAATTAAACCAATAACACACGACCAGAGCACTTATTTGTTCAAACTACAGGGTCTTTACTTGGTATTTATAAGACAGAAGGAATGAAAAGGTAAGGTAACAGCAGTCCAACTCGGATCGCGGATCGTGTGGTCCCGAGTTCAAATCTGGCAGGAACCAAAATCTTTGTGTTCCTTGTTCAATTTCCGACTAACTCTCCGGTGATGGAAAACATCGATAAAAAACCAAATCAACCCGGATAGCGGCGGAAGGCTCACCACGTTGGGTTCTAATACCATTGGTGAAAAGTGGGCTTCTGAGTGTCCCGTTCACCATGACGGCAACAGTCACTTGCCTCTGACAACCTAGTTTGAGATAAAGTCGTGATGGTACCTATGCTGTGAAGTAAAAAGGTCAAGCAAAAACTCGCTATTTTCCTGGAGGCTTCCTTAGATAAGTTTCTTATTTCTAATTTTTTCAGTTAGTATATAGGTAATAGTACCTATATACTAAAAGTACGTATGTGAACAAGTGCGTATGTATAGACATACGCACTTGTTCACAGTAAAAATATATTGTTCGTGTTTTTATTTTATAAAATATCATGATATCTTACTTATAAATTACTTTACTTGATTTGTAAGCATTAACCCACACTTGGTAAGCATTTATGAGGTGTTGGTAAAATATATCTGATACTGAATCAATTAATTACAAATACAACAATTGTTGCAAATAACACTCACTTTCAGTTCATTGGCGTAGTGGTTAGTGATCATGTTATTAATTCGATCCTGGGCTAGGGTTAATCAAAACCGGGAAAAACATTTTAATGTAGCAAAATTTAGCGTTTAACTGCGTTTTTGGATTCTTAAGTATATTTTAACTATCCATCTACTCAAATAGAAATTCTACATAATGAGAAAGTAACTCTGTTTGTTTGTCATGTTACCACGCTTAAAGGACCATGCCCAAGTTGGCCTAAGAACCAACAAACATTTGAGTTTTGTCATTATTCTGGGCATGATTTAAGACATAATTATCACTTACTAGATTGTCACGGACACTTCTGATTTATGATTTCATTCCATCGCAACAATATTTTAATTCACTTCGTATTGACAAAATAAACCTTGTATGTGTAAGAACATGTGGTTGTGAACTTACTAAAGGCTCTTAAAAATTAGTAACAATACATTAGTTACTGTCATTGCATAGATTTAATTGACTTTTTTATTTTAAGTTGGATTGGATTATACATTGGCTTAAATCAGCTTTGTGCAAAGCCTAAAAAAAAGAAAATGTAATTGCCGTTTAGTTGACATTTCAACGCAAAAAAAAATGTTTATTGCAATGTTTTCATAATTATATTCTTACGACTCGGCTTTAATAACGGACATTGATAGCTCTCTATAGTGATCACCCGACTAGATTTACGGACTCTGTAACCTGCACATACGCTAACTCGGAGTTACGATTATCACAATGGAATCAACATTTTTTGTGAATTGTGGCAAAGGTAGCGGTTCCATGGTACTGGAAGATCAACAAAATATGTGCTTGAAGAACATTATTCCCACCTTCGTAAGTAAAACCTTGCAATATATATTAAATATAACCTCAAAATGTTTCAGTTTTTTGATAATTAACGACTTCTCAGAAGTGTTCGTCCATAAACTACGTTTTGACACTAAAGTATAAGTATTTATGAACCCTAAGAGGTATTTTTCATGGTTGTCGGTTCCTAGGCCGCAATGAATGGGCGAATGGGCACTATCCTTTAAATGAAGCTTGGTTGGTGATAGATTGGACCTTTAGGGAGAAAGTAGGCTTCCTTACACAGCGAACCGCTAAAGGGTGGAAAAAGTGGTCCACGCTACGCACTAACATATCAATTATGGTTTCCTCACGTAATTTTTTCCACGTGGTAGGCAACATCTTTCCACATGCAACGGTTATAACACACATCCTTCGTTTATTTCCGATTATTAACTCCTATGTGTGCTAAGATTCTCGTGGCCTAAGAATGTCATAGATATGTCTAAGGTACGTTTGTCTAGGCGTTTGCTCTTCGAACAGACCCATTTCCCTTGCCTAATAAATATATTTGAGTATTAACATTGCAAAGAACCTTTCATTATTGTATCTATTAACTTGTGTCGTCACGTGATTTTGCCGTCCGAGTAAGTATCTAAGAAATAGATTTGTAAAAGAATTCCTTTGAAGCAAAACTCTTGAATACATAAAATATGGAAGCCCCATAATACTGTCGCCTTCGGAATCAATACACGGCTCATGCCTTGTTACAATTTAGTATCCAACGCCTTGACCTTTTTGTACAATATATAGCATTCCCTTGTTAAGATATTTTCAAATAAAAATAATACAAGAACTTAAATTTATGGTTCTTTGCTTAATGTTTTCTACGTTGATACACAATCGTATAAGTAATGAGAGCAGTATAGGAGATAGGATGTGGATATTAGCTTTGTTATGAGCATTACTGGAATAGCGTTATCAAAGATTATGTGAAGGTGTATAAGACTTGAGCATAATGAAATTTAAATACTAGAGAGATCATTGTAATTATTCCTATTTTAAGTTAAAACAATTTGAATAAAGTTCGTTAACATCACGGTACACATGAATCATGGAGAGGTCATCGTTATAAAACTACTGGCGTGTTAACCTGACACTTTTACTATAGTAAAATAATCATAGTATTTATTAAAAATTAACTACCTTAATACAATTCAATTTTGAGTACTTTGAAAAGACGTCGCAGTGGAAAAAATTACACAATGCGTTGAAGTCTTTTGCGGGTATCCCACTTTTGTTTCTAAATATATAAGTATTAAAAAATAAAAAGTGCGGAACAGTAAATAAAAAAAAAACTAGCAGAAAATAGTCGTGTATTTTCTCGTATGGTGTTTTGAGAAACAAATACTCCATAAGACGAAAAATACGAAATTAATTAAGGTGAATATTCCAATTCAAATTCGAACTTTTCATATTGCTGGTTGATTCTGATCTGGTTGATGTGGATCCGGTATATTACCTCTAATACGCGAATAGATTCACAACTTCTGTAAAATATCCCAATAAAAATTATTAACAAGAGTAGACGATTAGCGCCCAAGAATCAACATTACAAAACCACGATTGTCTCTTTTTTATAAATAGCAAAGTACATCTACGAAATATCTTTAGTTTAAACACAACATAATGATTTAATGAGTTAACTGATAAGGAAACTCGACAGCCACAAAGTCTGATGAAAGATAATGTTTGTAAATAAATGGTAGGTACATCACTCGACCTAAACACTGGGAAAACGACATAATTGATTAAGGAATGCCTAAAAATATATTTCTTAGGTTAGAAAAAAAGCCATTTAAATACGCAAGCAGTTTTCATGACTTCAGAACAGGCTTTCAGAGCTTTGAGGATATTTTCGTTTTATTATGAAAAATACATACCATCACGACTTTATCCCAAACGGGGTAGTCAGAGGCAAGAACACTCAGAAGCCCACTTTTCACAAATGGTATTAGAACCCAACGTGGTAGGTGGTGAGCCTTCCACCGCTATCCGGGTTGTTTTGGTTTTTATCGTTGTTTTCCATCACCGGAGAGTTAGTCGGAAATTAGACAATGAACACAAAGATTTTGCCAGATTTGAACTCGGGACCAGAGTTGTAGTGCTTAACCACGTGCTAGGCCACGACGCTTATAATATGAAAAATTAAAATTAACAATACAGCCCTAGAACTAGATTATTAGTTTAATTTCTTGCCATCCGTCACCGTTCATGGGCAGAGTCAATCTCGCTGAGATAAAGAAAATTAATGATGAGCGACTGGTATTTTTCGTTTTCGCCATAACCATAAACATACAGTTTATTCGTTTTAATTGATCCGAAATAAAAAAGCATGCCATAAATAAACCACAATACCTATCATTTAAGTAATATTAATGACTCTTTCATTGTTAGGAAATAATTGGCTATTAATTTTTTCATACCAAAAGAATAAAAAAGAGGTGTAAAAGTATTTTCAAACTGTGAATGCAAATCATTTGTTGCACAATAATGGTATATCAACGGTATCATGTCACGTGGTAAATATATGTTTCCATTGAGCTTATTATTTCACAAGTTTGGTAATACTATTTAAATCGAAATCAGAAGTTCGAAATATTACCAATTATTTATGACAGCAATACATGTATATAGACATCGATATTCCATTATCTGAATACGAAGTAAAAAATGCAAAAATTGTTTTTGTATCTTCATCGACAGACCGGTCACACTGCACGGCTACGAAATTCCTACGCTCCGTAGCTACATGTAGCGCCATCTAGTGGCGTTACGTGAAAGTAAAATGTCAATTAAACAGCATGCTACTACGGGCTACACGCTACAGGTTGGTAACAAAAAACTGCTACGCGTAGCGTAGCGTAGCCGACACTTTGTATACGTGGTTTTGTTGGTTAAAGATAATTATTTTTAATTTGTCAGCAGGCCGTATGATGGTATAAATTTTATTAATTTAAGAGAATACAGAAGCGTCGTTTTTTCATACAAACTTAGTCCCTTGTTTCCTCCCTGGATATTGCTAGTAGAGAAATATTTTTTTACCAAAAAATCTATTGCCATTATTAGCATGTCTCTATGTTTTCCTTTTTTTAATGAATAAATTATTAAAAGAGATATGAGCCTTCAAAAATCTAAAAAAATGGCAATATTTTTGACTGTGTTCAAACATCCAGAAAACGAATTTGACTAGTTTATTTTAAAAAAAGGAAAACATGGGAACACGGCCACAGTCCTTTTTTAATTTTTAATGAATAAAGTAACTAAATCGGTCAACTTTTCGAAAAAGGATCAGGGGACCACGAAACGTTGATTTTGTGTACTTTTGATATGTAATTTCGGTCCGATTTGCATCTGTCTCTATCGCACTCTGCGGGGCGCTCGAGGTTTGCAAAAGACAGCAATAGATTTCACAAATACCTATTTTTCCATTCTCTTGACCGTGCTGTGTCCTCCCAATATTGATTCTGAATACAAAGCTTTAATTTCAAAAGTTTTTTATTAATTTATATTATAACGAAAACCATAACCTCTTGAAATTTTCTTTGTAGGTGTTACGGCTAGAGGTAGTTGTGAACATAAACTTAAGATTAGTCGACTTAGGCTTATCTTCTAGGAGGCTAATGTTGGAAAATAAATGATAAAATAAATAATAATGTTTAATATATTTATACATGTTGACTAACGCAGTAGATATCAGAGTTGTCATTACAACACATCACGGTTAAGTGGCTTTCATTTTGAAGTACAGGATTTTATTCTTGGCCAATTCCACTGAAATGGAAGCGGTATTTAAGAGGCAGAAGAGATGCCTACAATCTATATTTAGGTTGCATCAAACTACTAGCTGTAAACTTCATATTAAAGAGTGGAGAATACTTACTTTACCCTTTATGTATATTTATGAAATCGTAATATTTTTTAAAAAGACTTTATAAATTACAAACACACCAAAGCAAAAGGCATAATTTCAAAATACGCATTGGAATGCGTTTTTTGAATGCGAAAAAGAGCCGTTTTGACAACAGCATTTTTTGCATGGCGCAGAGACTTTATAATAATTTACCAAGATCAATTTTGAATGTTACTGAAATTGTATTTTTCAAACATCAGGAAAAAATATTTCTACTGCAACATACCTTTATTATAGTATACATATAGGTAATTAATACTTGACGAACAAATATAACATTGCATGAACTTGAACTTTATTAATATCATTTATTGGTATTGTTATTTTTAATTTGATTTTAATTTCGAATTTGTGACTAATTTTGTAATATGGTAACCGAATTAAATATGAATTTGAAACTGATTGTAATAAATTTCAATTTGTAACTTTTGTAACTAGTTAATAGTATGTTTATATTTGCATGCCGAATCAGGCTGACATTTTTTAATTTGATATCTTTTTATAATACACCCATGTTTCTTGCAAATAAATGATTTGAAATTAGGAATATTACATCACGCAAACTTTTATTAATAAAACAATCACGCTCATTACATATACTTCTGTGTTCAAAATTACAAAATAAAACTGCTGTGTTTATTATTTACTTTAAAACTGCACTTTTACTTAAAATTAAATGTCACGACGCATTTTAATATTTTATTGAACCTTAGCCGGTCCTCTAGATAAGGCTAAATTTAGCCGGCTAATACCAAGTTAATGTTCACACCCACCTTTGGCCGTAACAGGGACACCAAATAAACATTTAAAATGTTACTTACCTAAACTACGGAGGGTACAAAAGTAATCTGGCATATTTTGTCTGAATCCATCAATGTTTACCTGATATAAGTTACTATTTCGCTTAGTTGTACTCAGTAAAGTAACAGAAATTAAGGATGGATATATTTAACATCTTTTAGAATATATATATCTCAGCAGCACGCCGATTCGGGCCGGCTCGGTAAAAGAACCGTATTGTACGACACGGTAAAACTGCCGAATTATTCGATAACTTGCTATTCAGAGGAATCGACTTTTAGATTCGGTTCAGATAAAATTGCCGTGCCGTACTACCGTGTGGCCACAGAGTAGTTATGCTATTCGCTCATTCATTCGTTCATTTGCATTTACGGAGGTTGTTATATTTGTATTAACGGAGGTTGTTATATTCTAAGTTAAAAAGTTTATTAATTTGTTGAACCTAAAAGTAAACATAGATTATTTAGGTGTTTAATAAATGGGCACTTTCCTACATTTTAGGCTTGGAATGCGGTGGTAGCCGATGGGTGTCGGCCTCACAATCGTGATGTCGCAGGTTCGAAACCCTGTTGGGCCCTATGACTAAAGTTGGTCTCCCATAACGTATATTTCACCCATCTAGCAGGTATTAGTGACCACTAGAAATTGTACAAATCATCTATAATACATAGATACCAAAGCTTAAGTTTACATAAATTATGTTTTATCGAACTTAGGTTAATTTAGTGAGCTTGCTTAATTTTATGTTTTTATTTCAGGTCTGAACTTGATTGATGATTAGAACCGTACCTACTCAGTTCCGTTCGCTATACTCATTAAAAGAAAATGCACATCAAAACGTGTTTTGAACATTATTCAAAAAAGTCTTGGCCTGTGAAGCCTGCGATGGCTGCGATTTATTTACATATGTTGTGCAATACTGCACAGGCATTAACTATGAGGCCAGTCTTTTCTGGTGTGTACTCCAACACTCTATGGCCCAGCAAACAATGAAAACGTGATTGGAGTACACCTATGCAGCGCTTCACACAATGTCAAGCTCTAATATACGTATCTCTGTGTGATGCGCTGCAGGGCTATCAGGTTCCGCGTAAAGTAACAGCGACTCACTTACTAATATTTTTTACCACACCACACAGTTGAATCAAATGCAAACCTTTCTAATCACAATTGTTTTTGTAATCTAAGACAATGTTGAGTTTTTGTCAAGTTTTCTGCCATACCGGTAGATCGAGACCAACATTTAATATTATCGAATGTCAAAATTACAGTGGACAATAATATCGAATCGAACAGTCAAAAAGTTTAGCGCGGACACGACAAAGTTATCCGATTCGATTAACCTGAATTGCATTATACGGTAATTTGACCGAATCGGTCGGTAACTCAGTTGTCGAACGTGCCCGAATTGTCCTGCAGGTCATTTTCATGAACTATTGACATGGTCCTTGTCGAGCTTGTGCAGATGACGCGCGAATTGATCCACGATATTGGGTTGCTTATATTGTATAATCAACAAACCAAGTCAGTTCTCAGCTATCGGTGTAGAACAAAACGCATTTTGTTCAGTACAGAGACTTAGACGACAAAATGTCATTGGAGGGAAAGTGGGCGCAAACGAGATAACAAAATATTACCACACCACTTACCTTAATAATCTCCGACGGCTGGTTCGTGTCATAATGATATAAAACGACATTTAAAAAATTGCCGATTTGCACGAATATATAATAATAATTTACATTAACGCATCCACCTGGCTTAATGCAGATCATGAAGACCTGAATATATCTGATGAACCCTAGTTTGTTCTAATACATGAAAATTTAACCTAGAACCAAAAGATTTCCGGTTTGGGTTCTAATCAGCGACCATTAGCGAAATGCACTTACTTAACTGACTAAAATGAATGCTAAGGTATATAGGAATTAAAAATCTATCAAAATATTATAGTTCACATAAAACTTAAAACGATAATGAGAGATCAGCAACCTTGAAATTGATGCTATTCTGTCACACGGCAGTAGATGTGAAAAGGAGACAGCTCCATATAAAAATGTAGTCTGTCTTCTAAATTCGAATTTCAGTTCTCTTCTACTTTATTCATATTTGAAGCGGATAATAAACCAAACGGTACTAGAAAGCAAAGCACGGTCGTCATTGAAGTCACCACATTTCGACTGGCCTGTTGGTGCAATGGCAGCGATCCTACCTTTAGCACCGGAGGTCGTGGGTTCGATCCCCACCAACGACAAACATTCATGTGATGAACATTTGTGTTTGTTGTAGATACACGACAATTATTTATATGAGTATATTTAAGTATGTTTATCAGTCTCTGACACTCATAATACAAGCTCTACTTAGTTTGGGGTCAGATCATCGTGGTGTAATTTTGTCCTGTACAATTATTTCATTATTTTTATTTTCAAAAATTCAAGCATTTTTGAGCACATCAAGTGATCACAAACTGTCAAAAATCCTTAATGGATAGAAAAGGTTCAAAATTGTATTAATGTCACTATTGTAACCTGTCTGCCATGAGTTTCTGAAGGGTAAACTACAATGGTTGACTTCAGAAAATGGTATGTCGTTTTTGGTTCTATTTCTAATCACTAGGGGCGCTGTACCGAAATCTCATGAAAAACGTCAACTTATGGCAGACATACTGAAGTGATCTTCTATGTTCTTACTTTATAGTATATTTTATATCGAGGGACTAAACGAAGCCAAAGAGTCAATGAAACCGAGGGTATATTAAGTTGGCGTTTAGTCTCGAGGTGCAAACTGTACTTTTCACTTTGAGTGCGATAAAAATAGTCACTTTAGTACAATAACATTTAAAACCGAACAAATTCACACTCGACAAAAGGTCTGACATTCTCGCGGTCAGTTTTTTCTTCTGAACTGAACCAGTCACAGATTAACAATTTAAAACACATGGCGCCACCTTCTTTGCGGACAAACCATGGAACTAAAACTCTCAATATTTTGGCAATGAAGATGGTCCACACTCCACAGATAATCAGATAATAGTATATTATTTTTACTGGCTGTTTGAGTTTGTCTATGTTACATGAAGGAAATTGAAAAACGAATTACTTTTTACTCCCTAGAGACTGAAGTCACAAAATAAACAAAAGGACCGCTCGCACCTTTTTCCAAAACTTGCGTGAACCGCCTCGGGTTACTACTATATTCGCTCTGAATTTTTAAAATGAAGTAGGTTAAACTTACTTGACAGAACCGGCCAAAAACAAAATTCATCATGTGAAAAATTGCACCAAGTTCGAAAAAAACAAAAACACCCGCGACAGTGCTACTTTGACTCATCGAAGGCTCCTGACTTCGTTTGTTAACTCATGTCTCTGTGTGCGTGCGTCAAAAATGGCGTGTTGTTCTAAGCGGGCTATCTGTCAGAGCGCCGCGCATGTCTAATTTGTGCTGAAGTGGTCACTTTAGTCCCGCTTCGTAGGGCTATATTGGCGTACTTTTAGAGCATGAGAAGTGAAAATAATATTAACGTTCCACCTTACCTTATAATTCTGTTGAGCAGCCTGCTCCTCCGCCTCGTACTTGTGCTTGATGTTGTCGATGCGGAACTGCTTCAGCACTCCGGCCACCTCGATCCTACAACAAAAACTACACATTAATCACACGAATTAGGAACAAACCTAGAATTAGGAAGGAGAGCGTCTCAAGCACCCCAACTCGGATTGTGGATCGTGTGGTCCCGAAGTCAAATCTATCTTTGTGTTCATTGTTAAATTTCCGACCAACTCTCCGGTGATGGAAAACATCGATAAAAAACCAAATCAAAGATAACGGCGGAAAGCTATCCACCTAGCACGTTTGGTAATAATACAATGGTTGATTTGGTTTTTTATCGATGTTTTCCATCACCGGAGAGTTAGTCGGAAATTTAACAATGAACACAAAGATAGATTTGACTTCGGGAAAAGTGGGCTTCGAAAAGTTCCGTTCACCATGACGGCAACAGTCACTTGCCACTTGGGGTAGTCAGAAGCAAGTGACTGTTGCCGTATGGTATGTTACGTTATTAGGAATAAGAAAATAGATAACACAATAATGGTCAAGGTTTCGCAAAAAGTTAAAATTTAAAGCAATTAGCCTGTGAACTGTCCCACTACTGGGAAAAAGCCTCCATCATTGAAATCAAGTCATCGCTGCAATTGATAGGTATGGCTTAATCATCGCCAAATGCAGGTCGGTGATCAAAAAACCGGACTATGTTTCAAAAATCCAAAAACACACTTTGACTGTCCTTGGATTTGAACCCGGGTCCTCCGGATTTATGAGGCAAGGGGGATTTGTTAGAAGGGAAAGGCCTAGCGAACGTACCTAGGACAAGACGAGTCAATACGAGTTTTTTTTTATTACAGCCTATCTCGACACTCAACAGGGGCATCACTCGTGCCTTGCCTGTAATACTCTTGAAGGACTCATTGAGAGAACGCAGTAGAGAGCTCATTCCACTTTCACACACAATTTCGCGCATAATTAACGCTCGTTGCGCGCTCGCGCATGAAAAGATTAATGGGAGTGGCAAAAGCGCATGATGCGTGTGTCAGGATCATAGTCAGTGTAGCCAATGTAGCAGCTAGAAAGATGTGGTATCTTAGGTAGCCAGAAACAACCAACTTTTTCGTACGTACACACGACATTCGGCCAACGAGCAAACAAAATCAAAAATCAACATCGTCTGTTAGGGCGCCTTCAAATTAGACGCGTGAAGTGTTGCAGTGTCACTGTGTCACGCTAGCCGTGCCTCTGCCAATTTCTATACAATAAAGCTACAGTTACATATACTCTAAAATAGCATGCTTTTTAGCATGCTATTAGCATAGCAGGAACTACACAACCTGATACCATCCTCTACTTTCTACCACCGGACCACTAGACGCCGGGAGGGCTTGCACCGCCATGTGCTTGACTTTCCAACAATCCGTACCCAACGGTTTGCTGCGTCTTTACTGGTACGCACCGCTAGGGAGTGGAACGCTCTCCCTGCGTCTGTGTTTCCGGATACTTACAACCTTGGTGTCTTCAAGGCCAGAGTGAATAGGCATTTTCTGGGAAAGCGTGTACCACCATCGGCCTCGTCATCGCATACCACCAGGCGAGACTGAGGCCAAACGCAAACCCATTTTTTTTTTAAATGCTTAACACGAGCCTGCTCACTATTTACTGAAATGAGCATGCTCACTATTTACTGAAATGAGCATGCTCATTATTAGCAAAGCTTCGACACACATGCTACTAAGTGGCAATTGCTCAATAGTAGCATGCTTTCGTGCTAGTAATGAGCATGTGTTAGTAGTTTAAATATGATGTACGCATGTCATGACAGTGGGGCTACATGTACGCGTGTCATGACAGTGGGGCCACGTCACGCGTCTAATTTGATGGCACCCTTAATTAAAGTGATTATGATCGACAGACACTAGCAGACAAAATTCTTTGACTTATTATTTAACTAGAATAATCCAGTTTACCAGTCTATTCCGCCAATTGCTGCTTAGCTTTCAATAATCGTGCACACACTGCCTAGTTTAGGTAGTTCACAGTTGTAGGGTTTTTACTACTTAATCCACTCCTCGTCGTCTTTTTCAAACAAATTCTGCCCTTATACCGGAAGTAGCCCTGTCAATCCGTTTCGTAAAGAGGCGTTCACATCGATCTTGACATACGGGAGCTGCTGACATGAGACTATAGATGCGAAGCCGGTTATTAACGATTTTAACCAAGCGGTTAAAAATGCATTTTTCGTATTAATTTTATGCTCGGCACTATTATTGACTGTTACCTCAGGAAATCGGATATCCAGTCACACAGTGCGATGGGAATTGCGTTAGAAGGAAGCTTCACCTAGGAGTTGACAAAACAATAAAAAGACAGATTAGTTACAGTACTTCAACATAAATAATGGACATCAGAAAACATCGGAATTTCGCAAACAATCGTAAAACATTACAAAAACAATTTTAAAGAAGTAATTACTAACTTCTATTTTAACTTTTTCGCAAACAAATAAATGTCAATGTCATAGCCGTCTCGCTATTTTACTATAGCGCTGTCATCCAGTTGCCTAGTTTCAGTCGGTTATCTTCGGGAACACGAAGTTAGTCGATGCCCATTGAAGAACTGTACTCTTTTTCTCGGTCGCAGTCGGATAATTAACCGTTAATAATTATCGGTAGTTACCCAAAAATTTGGTTAAGTAAACCGTTAGCTAACAGGTTTTTTACAACTATACATGAGACCAATTTTGCAATGGTTTTTTAAACTTGCAGATTTCAGATTGGCAATATTATTGATCACAATTCCGCTCACCCTAGCACTTGATAGTCATTAAGAAAAAGAAAGGCACATTTCAGGCGTGAACGCACACTTGGCACAATCGCTAGCTACATCAATAGCTTTGATATACGCGCGCTACATTTCGCGATTCAAAAAAAACGAAGCGCGCGTACACGGGCTTAATGAGGAGTGTTCGCTCGAACCGGTGGTAGTGAGTCAGTATATACACTAGCGAGCAACCAAATCGACTCAAGCGCTATGCAGAGGCATTAAAACATTGTTTCAAGTAAAAGTATACAACATTTTAATAAAAATGATTTGTCATTTGAAAGCTTGAAACTTCAGCTTTTATGAGATATCATCATTATTAATATCCATGTATACTTTTTTTATTATTGGCGCCTCTAGCGCCGCCGTTGCAAATATCATGTCTGTATCTGATAATCTTTAGCCCATTAATGGCCAGTGTTGTATAAATGCAACTTACCATTTCTGTGCCTCTAGCGCCGCAGCTGCAAATATCATCTCTGTATCTGATAATCATTGGCCCATTAATCGCCAGAGTTGTATAAATGCAACTTACCATTTCTGTGCCTCTAGCGCCGCAGCTGCAAATATCATCTCTGTATCTGATAATCATTGGCCCATTAATCGCCAGAGTTGTATAAATGCAACTTACCATTTCTGTGCCTCTAGCGCCGCAGCTGCAAATATCATCTCTGTATCTGATAATCATTGGCCCATTAATCGCCAGAGTTGTATAAATGCAACTTACCATTTCTGTGCCTCTAGCGCCGCAGCTGCAAATATCATCTCTGTATCTGATAATCATTGGCCCATTAATCGCCAGAGTTGTATAAATGCAACTTACCATTTCTGTGCCTCTAGCGCCGCAGCTGCAAATATCATCTCTGTATCTGATAATCATTGGCCCATTAATCGCCGGTGTTGTATAAATGCAACTTACCATTTCTGTGCCTCTAGCGCCGCAGCTGCAAATATCATCTCTGTATCTGATAATCATTGGCCCATTAATCGCCAGTGTTGTATAAATGCAACTTACCATTTCTGTGCCTCTAGCGCCGCAGCTGCAAATATCATCTCTGTATCTGATAATCATTGGCCCATTAATCGCCAGAGTTGTATAAATGTAACTTACCATTTCTGTGCCTCTAGCGCCGCAGCTGCAAATATTATCTCTGTATCTGATAATCATTGGCCCATTAATCGCCAGTGTTGTATAAATGCAACTTACCATTTCTGTGCCTCTAGCGCCGCAGCTGCAAATATCATCTCTGTATCTGATAATCATTGGCCCATTAATCGCCAGAGTTGTATAAATGCAACTAACCATTTCTGTGCCTCTAGCGCCGCAGCTGCAAATATCATCTCTGTATCTGATAATCATTGGCCCATTAATCGCCAGAGTTGTATAAATGCAACTTACCATTTCTGTGCCTCTAGCGCCGCAGCTGCAAATATCATCTCTGTATCTGATAATCATTGGCCCATTAATCGCCAGTGTTGTATAAATGCAACTTACCATTTCTGTGCCTCTAGCGCCGCAGCTGCAAATATCATCTCTGTATCTGATAATCTTTGTCGTAATTCATGAAATACGCGTCCGGCGCCAGAGGCACATTCAACTTTGTTGATCTACCTCTTCACAAGTTCAAGTCTACAATTAAAATAAAGTTGATAAAACAAGGTTATTACAACGTGGAGGATTACTTGAAAGACAAGTATTTGTGGTCATAGTAGGAATAATCTGCTCCTCTGCTCAAATAGGGTATTTTTATTGTTCTTTTGACTGTACTCTGAATTTATTTGTTGTAAAACAAAACAAAGTTCAAGAGAGTAACTATCGAGATTCTTGCCGGAGTCTTCTCGATAAGAAGCAACTTCCGAACCGGTGGTAGATTCGCATTATGTTTATTTAGAATATGGACTATTATTGTATTACTTTATTTACGTCTATTATCGTTTATATTTATTTTTGTGAATTTTGACATTTCATAAGTGCTTCTTTGTAAAAGCTTAAGTGAATAAATGATTTTTTACTTTACTGAGGGATCACTTGGTGGTTGATAGGTTTACATGGTACAAACCTGATCCTCATATTTTCCTGCAGCCGCCGCAGCGGCCCCTGGTACTCCTGCGACCTGCCCCCGCGCACTTCCGCCAGCTGATACTCTACGTGCTTCACGCGCTCACAGTACAGCTGCTCTCGCAGGATTGTGAACTGTCGCTCCAAGTTGGCTAAAACATAAAAGGTTTATCTTGTAGTTTCGCTTGTACTACACTACTGTTGTCGTGGCATGACGACTTTGAGCAAATCTTACTCTTACTAATATTATAAATGCTATGGTTTGTGTATGTGTGTTTGCTTGTTACTCTTTCACGCATTCGGTGGGCCACTGTTTAGTTCTGCGCGAACGGAAGAAGCCGAGGGTTCCTCCCGTTTTCGTGTAATGAATATTTATTTTATTGAGATTATTATTATTTTTCACAGGGAAATGAGAACATCAGGGCTTACGTGAAAAAGTGAATTATGAGGTTAGCAGTGAAATCGTCAATTTTATTAGGTCTTGTCAAAAAAAAACTTGTGGAATTTAATGCTTGATTTGCTCAACAATTTTCATTTGTTACCAAAAGCTTATACACCATATTTACAAGTAGCTTGTGCTGTAGTGATTTTCAGCACAAAACTGAAAAACTGTTGTAAGGTTGAGGTCATAACATTGGTGTGTGGTGTAAATTGGAAAGGTTTAATGATATTATCTATCAAACCCTACCAATTACCACCACACCCCATGTCCTCAACCAAGTTTATGACCTCAAGTCTCTGAGGTCTTATCTATCTGTATCCATGCCTACAAAATGATTAATGGAAATTGATGCAGTGGTTTAGATTCAACCATTAAATAATACTTTATTTTTTTTACTTGACAGAAACGCACTTACTCTGACACAACATAAATCTGTAGGTATATTAGACTTACACCGACAACTACACGTACACACACACACACACCACACACGCGCGCGCGCACACACACACACACACACACACACACATGCACACAGAGACATGCATTTCCCCCTTCTCATTTATTTTTGTCGTATTTAGAAATGTAAAAAGTAAAGTTTATTGTGTTATTTTTATAGTACCAAATGTAAATGTATAGTGTATGACTTTGTAGGAAGAGCGAGGCTTTCCCAACACAAGTATCTTTTGATTACTTTCTGGGAAGCCCCGGCAATTTAATTGTTAAACATTTACTTCAATAAAAGACTTTTTAATTATTTTTTTTATTTTAATTTTTTTTACAATTGTATTATTCAACTCGTCGCGTCGTCGTGGCCTAGTGGTTCGGCACCCGAACTCAGATCGTGGACCGTGTGGCCCCGAGTACAAATCTGGCCAGAACCAAAATCTTTGTGTTCATTGTTAAATATCCGACTTATTCTCCGGTGATGAAAAACATCCATAAAAAACCAAATCAACCCGGATAGCGGCGCCGCGGCGGCACGGTAATATTATGTATCAGTATTGTAACTTCATACAAACGTACGAAACGCGAGCTATCCACGCGCCTCGGATCTTGGGATGCGCTCGGGATGCAATGCAAGCAGCACAGATCAGAATCCAATGCAAATGCAATGCAAGAAGCAGTTGCGAATGTGCTGCAGTGACGAACCGACGCGGTGGGTTGTTTTTTATACCACCGACGCGGTGGGTTGTACAAGTCCTTATTACGGCAAGGAGCAATTGTAGAAAACATTGTGCTGTTTTTGGTTGCATGAATTCCTCAATAACGCACCTAGAGATAACATTTTTTAAATTACCTGGAAACTCTGAAAGGCAAGACTATAAAATGTTTTTAGTTAGGTACTTACTAGTAGGTATACGTAACTTGTGTCTTTTTTAAAGGATAGGTATTTCGTTTTTTCTTCCGAAGAAAATGCCTGGATTAATAGATAAAGTGAATACGGTAAAGAAAAGAGATACACGAGTGAACTAGGTATAACAGTTATAGGCGGTTCATGATACGATAGGTACGTTCGTGTTCAAATTTCCGAGTTGTAGGTTTTTAAGAAACATTGAATTAACGAAATATCATTTTAAAATTACTTAATAAATAATTAAATCTATACTAATCAAAAAACAACATGCATTTTTATTGAACATTTCCTATTTCATTCACAACATATTTTATTTGTTTAAATGAAAAATATAATATTTACAATCACAAAATACATTCACAAAACTAGATTGAAACTCAAAGTAGGCAGATGTAATTAAAAATACTGTAGGTGGGCAGCCCTATGGCGTGCTTACGTACCGCGCGGCTGTAGGCATTTATTTCGAAAATAGGGCCGTGTTACAAAACTGATAAATAATATTACCGTGACGGCGCGGTAGGCTCACCACCTTCCATATTGGGTTCTAATACCATTGGTGAAAAGTGGGTTTCTGAGTGTTTCGTTTGCCATGACGACACAGTCACTTGCCTCTGACTACCCCGTTTGGGATAGAGTTGTGATGGTATGTTATGTTATTTTTCAACTATACCAAAAATATTTCATAATTTGATCTATATTTAAAAAGTATTTAATACTAAATAAATATACATGTTATGATGTGACTACTACCTGTCTCTGACAGCTGTTTCTGAAGATACAGCCAGAAACTAAGTACTTTTATGAAAAAAAAGATGCTCTATTAAGCATTTCAGTAGTCGATTACAATTTTCAGGACATTTTAACAGAATCTTACGAGTTTGAACAACAAACATTTAACATGAATATAAAGACCTCACACTACGGAACATCCTGATAGTGAACCTAGTCAGAACAGTTTTCCAAGTTAAGACCTGTTCACAAGTCCTAACTTCATGTTTTGGGGAATTATTATAGTGTGCAATGAGCAACTTATGTTATAATAAAAATGTTAATTGCAGGTAGCTAAACTATACGGTTGAACGGCCCTATACATCTACTCTATTAGTAATATGCAACTGCTGAATTGCAAAATAGATGACTGTTAAGTTAATATTAACTTGTAAAAGAAAGACCAAAGAGCAGAAACAACAGATTGGAAGCAGACTTGGAATGATTTTGTGATTTAAACTAGCAGCATTCTGAAACATCTGGCAATGGTCACTCTGGCTACGCTAAGAAGTGAAGGTAAGTTCATACTTATTCTTATTTTCTTACTTCTCTTGTGGTGATATTATGTAGTCAAAGTAGACCATTACTCAGAAAAAGGTAGAGCAGGTTTTTTCTTGTCAATAATCCTAAAACATGGGTCACTTGCATCTTGGTGGTAGTGAGTATCCACGAAATTATTTTTTCTACATAAATCAATAAATACCTTTCGTTTATTATTATACACTTGTAATATATCCGAAGGTTAGTGTTTTACCAGATCATATTAATATAAGATTTGACACATAAACCTAGATGTGTTTGTAAACATAACCTCAAAACTTTGCAACAGTACATACCTAAGTTGTCGAGGCACTCGTTTCTCCGTCTCTCGCACTCACTCTCGTCCATCTCCGAGGAGTCATCAGAGTCAGGTTCGTCGGCTTCTTCAGCACTGGAGTCTCTGTCAGGGCCTCGGGAGGAGCCCCCAGATCTTTCAGTCTCACCCCCAGACATGTCCCCGTCTCCATCACTGTCACCTTCAACCTTCATAGACGGCATTTTCCTTCACTTGATGAAATTACAAGGAAGATAAATTATAAAGAATACAGGTAAATAAATACCATGAACTGATTGACAAATTATTTGGCTTTCCCTCTAAGATAAAATGTCAAAATATTGAAGACGTCAAGGCGTCAAGTGCAAACGTCACGTGAAAGGGAGTCCGAATTTATCTCATATATCTGCCGCAAAGTTTGCAACTCAACATTAAGATCGCATCTTGAGAATTCGCTTTTTAAAAAATCTTAAATCTTAGAGCATCAAGTAATGCTCAAAGTGGAATATAATTATGAAGTGGGTTATTTAATTATTATACCTGATAACATGTTGCAAGTGAAAACAGAAAGTAGTAGTAAACCACGGACGAGTAAAAAAGTTGGGACTCCTTCCTTGCATGCCACTTTTTTTTTATGTTTTACTACTTTGCGCGACGTACTTTTCCACTCCAGTCTGTCGGCGTGCACGGTTATTCGGCGCACTTTTTGTACGGCATACTTTTAGTCCTCCGTGTGCGTTTGTTCAATACAGTTTGTCATCGATCTGTTTTCGCGGACAAAAAAGTACGGCGCGGATAGTCCCTCGTCTGCGCAGCCCTTTAGAGGTCTGCTACACGGTCGGCAACAAGAGCATCGAGAAAGGTGCCCTTGGTTGGGGCGACCGTGAAGACGGCCGTTGGCAACCAAATAATAATGGATCGAAGGTAGCTCCGACCAAGGTCACCTCAGTTAGTGGTCTTGTTGGTGACCGTGTCTGTAGCACCCGCTTTAATTGTGAGTTTCAGTTGCCACCTTATCCTTAAGAAATCTCAAATAAAGAGATAATACCAATAAGGATAATTATTACCTTTTCAATTTAACATCCATTAAAGGTAGGTACTCTGATCTTAACCCTCTGCAGCGCCTAGTGACATATCTGTCACATATCGATTTTCCGCCTGCTAAAGTTCTAATATTTTGTAAAACCAATATTAAGTTTTTAGAAGTGTTTTCTTCCCCTTAAATGAAACACTCGTCGGACCTGACCTTGTGGTGTAGTCTGGAACTTTATGAACAAGTGAAACCGGCGGAGATATGGTTGGAGTCGTGACATGATCACTAGTAGGTGATGGTGGTGCAAGTCTCGTATCATTGGCAACTTGCTCAAATATAGTAGGCTTTACCCTATCCAAACTCACTTCTGTGATTCTTCCGTTGATGTCCAAAACGATTGTTATCGCTTTGTGCTGCAGAATGCGATGCGGGCCCGTGTAAGCAGGGCTCAGGGGCTTACGGACAGCATCATCCTGCAGGAAAGCGTGCGAAGATTTGGACATTTCCTTGTAAACGAAAATGCTAGGGTTATGATGGCGTGTAGCTGGAACCGGCTGGAGCTTTGCCATGTGCTGTTGGAACTTCGAAAGAAAGTCCGTGGGATCTTGAGTACGTCCCGTGGCGTTAGGAACAGTTAAGAATTCACCTGGTAGACGCAGCGTTTCCCCGTAAAGTAGCTCTGCGGAGGACGATTTTAAGTTAGTTCGCGTCGATACGCCGCGGTGAGAAGTTGTGTGTAACTGTGTACCTCTGTTCGCCAGTCAATTTTAAACTACCCGCAATGGTGTTAAAAAAGTGTTCAAACTGTACCAAAAATGTTACGAAGAAGGCACCAGGTCTAGAGTGTAGCAGATGCCAAATAGTAGTGCATGCAGATCCTGTATGTGCCAAACTCTCCAATAAGCAGCTGAACCTTCTTAAAAATTCAGTCGCCATTGAGTGGAGTTGTGAGGACTGCGTCCAAAACATGTCTCGCAGATCATCATTTTTAATGCCTAATGACGATGATGACGAAGAAGATTTGGTAATAGGGTCTCCAAATGCCATCAACACTATTGATACCGAGAAATTGGTTCGAGATATCAGTCGTGAGTTGAAGAAAACTTTCCGAGAGGAAATAAGGAGCCTAGAATCCTCGCTTGAGTTTGTAAGCGATCAGATCAGCAACATGGAACAGTCTATAAAAAACCAGGACGTTAAGATTAAGGATCTAGAGAACAAAAATCAAGACCTCCAAATAAGAATAAGAACCTTGAATTGAAAATGTCTGCTCTAGAACTAGGCATGAAGTCTTTGGAGCAAAAAGCGCTTTCAACTTCAATAGAAAAGTCTGCCCGAGTCCGCCTTTAAAGACATAGGCACCTTTTTAGCAACGGTAGCCGCCAAGTTGGAAGTAAACGTCGACGATATAGCATCATCTCAACGCCTACCAGGGTCTAGGGATAAGCCTGGTCCTGTCCTTTTGGCAATGCAGAATAAGACGGCACAGATGCAATGGGTTAATTCTGGCAAGGGAAAGTGCCTTACACTGGGAATGCTGTTTCCTGATACACCCAAAGAAAATTTAGATAACCCTATTTTTATCAGAGAAGCGTTAACTAAACATCTCAAAACCCTTCTGTATAATGCGAAGATTCAGCTCGGAAAATCGTACCAATATGTGTGGTGTAAAGACGGTAAAGTTTGTGTCAGGAAAAATAGTACTAGTAAGATTTTTTATATTAGATCCACGCAAGATATAACTGTACTTCAAAAAGACCCCACTGCAGTCTAAGGTTATATTATTTGCAAATTAAAATTGCTCCTACACTGTAATTAATTTTATAAAATACCAAAATGGGATTACAACCCTATGAGTTATCTAATTGTACTTCTGTAAATAGTTTTTTCGAAAAACTACCTCCTCAAGGTCGTCTAAATCTATCGTGTATTCATGTCAACATTAGATCGCTACTTAAAAACTTTACGAAGTTGCTTCAAACACTTCATAGTAGTAAATTTCCACTAGATGTGATAATTATGACCGAAGCGGGTATCTCTAATGATATTGTAAACCTTTTTAACATACCTGGGTACAATATGTACTCACAGCTGCGTAATAACCAGCGGGGAGGTGGTATTATTATCTACGTAAAAAAACATATGAAATTTACCTTAATTCACCATAAAACTACAACATTTGAAAGTTTAACAGGTAGGTATCATAAAAACTAACCCCGGTCAAGACGTAGTTGTGTGTTCAATATATAGGCCCCCGTCAACAAATAAACATATATTTGTTAAAGAACTTGGTAACTATATAGCAGGGTTTGATTTGGGCCAAAATCTCATTCTAGTTGGAGACACAAATATAGACCTGAAATCCATTACATCGTTCAGGGATTCTTATTTGGGAACACTTAGCGGGCACGGACTAATGTGTGGAATCACGGATTTCACAAGAATCGAAACACGTCTAAACGTTGTAACTAAAACCTGTATTGATCACATTTTCACGCGCTTCCCAGCATTAGTTCCGTGCACGGCGGTGTTAGACATAGTACTGGCCGACCACCGGGCTGTTATCCTTGCTTGCGTAGCCGAGACTGCTCCCGAGCCTATACCGGGTGTTGCTAAACCTACAAATCATTACGATACACTGCGTGAGGAATTAAAGAAAGTGAACTGGCTGTCCACAAACGTAATGACATCACCCAGTGAGATTTATGATTTTATACGTGACTCTTTTCATAATTCAAAACAAAACGCGAAATCCATCAGTAATAATTTAAGTAAAAAAAAAAAAAACAATCACTGTAAGATGCCGTGGGTCGATGAAAATGTCACTCGTCTATGTAAGAAACGTGATCAGTTGTTTCGATCATGGAAAAAAAGTTTGAATGACCCTATACTAAGATTAGAGTACAATAGAACTCGTAATAAAATACATAAAATTTTGGAAAAAAAAAGAAACGCATTTTATATTAATCAAATAAATATAAATTTTAAGAACAGTAGAAAAATGTATCAAATAATAAATCAAATGCTAGGACGAGTGACTTTATCAATCGATGCGGTGATAAGTAGGGCATTTGATGCTCAAGGTTTTACGACAAAAACCATATCAGATAATTTCGCGTCTGAGTTTGAAGCTGCGGTTAAAAATATAGTACCCAACTGTGGTACACAACTATGGGACCCCAGAGTAGGTGATTCTGAGCTTGAGTGTAGTTTACGCTTTCAAAAAGCCACCGGATCCAAAATATTTGAAATCATTAAAAAATTAAAAATTAATAAAGCCCCTGGACTAGATGGCATTCAAGTATCAGACATAAAGACAGCGGGACCAGATGTATGCATAGCTATAGCAAACTTGATAAACAGTAGTCTAAAATCTGAGCAGTACCCCAACGATTTAAAAATGGGATGTGTTAGGCCGGTGTACAAGAAGGGTAAGCGGGATCAATACTCAAATTATCGTCCAATTACTTTACTTTCCGTAATAGATAAAATCGTAGAAAAATGCATATGTGAACAAATTCACACTTTTTACAAACGACATAAAGTTATATACCCGAATCAATATGGTTTCCAAGCAGGTAAGGGGACGGTAGATCTGTTGTCCAGATTCACGGATGAAGTCAATAAGCACCTAAACCAAAAAGATACAGTTTTAGCACTGTTCATTGATTTCTCGCGTGCTTTCGATACGCTACAGCATAAGCGACTCATCACCAAACTAGGTCAATGTGGTGTACGTGGACCTCTGCTAAAATGGTGTGAAAACTACCTCCAAAGTCGTAAATTTACTGTCAAAATATGCGAATCACTAAGTGAATCAGTAAGTTCAACCGTGGGAACGGCCCAAGGCTCAGTTCTGGGGCCCTTGCACTTTTTGTCCTATGTAAATGACATGAGTAGTTGTCTCCTAAACTGTACCTGCTTTCAATTCGCAGACGACACGTGCTTAATAATAGCGGATAAAGATCCGCAAAAAGCCTGCAAGCTACTGCAATCAGACCTAGATTCGCTATTACGTTGGTGTCATGATTCAGGTTTAGTACTTAACAGTGACAAAACAAAACTCATGGTAATTCAATCTCCGTACTTAAAACGTGTACCCATTGACTGCTTAGTAGCCCATAACCACAACTGTCTACATAGTTCGTATAATGGCACATGTCAGTGTCCACGTATAGAGGTAGTAAAGAGTGTAAAATATCTTGGTTTGACTATTGATGATAAATTTAATTGGAAGAAGCATGTCGACCACGTCTGTACCAAGCTGAGACAATTTTTAGCAAATATTATAATTCTGAAAAATCGCATACCGTTCAAGGTCAAATTAATGCTTTATAATGCTCTGGCGGAATCATACGTTCAATATGGTTTAGGCAGTTATGGTCGTACTTTCAAGACTTATCTTAATAAAATTTATACACTACAACATAGAATCCTTAAACATATAGTCTCCGCTAAAATTAAAGATAAATTCCACAATAATGAAGTTGGCCTTTTTGAGCATTGTAAAATTTTACCAATCCACTTGCAAATTAAACAAGTTTTTCTAAAACAATACTTTTTTGATGATGCATTAAAAAAAACACGCAGTCACTCTGTATATACTCGGGCTGTAGCGGCTGGGCGGCTCGTCACCAACCGCGCAAACAACACGTACGGTGAGCGCACCGCGGCCTACCTAGCTCCGCGACTTATTAACGAACTACCCGCAGATCTCCGTGATAACATCACACCCAGTAACATTAAAAATATATTGAAAATGTACTTTTTGGCTCAACTTAAACCATCCGTTGATAACTAGGTATTCACTTGAAGATCTCTTCAAGTGAATGCCTAGTTATTAACGGTTCGCTTTTTGGAATGTAATGTACTATGTAAAGTAAGAAATATCAATGATATACTATGTACTAGTTATTTTATATCGATGCAAAAACCAACCAGTATCATTAAAAACCTCAGTGGTTTTCGAATACTGGAAATTATTAATGTTAAGTGTTTTTTTTAAACAATAAATGAAAAAAAAAAAAAAAAGTCTTCTTTAAGTGCAGTGCGAATACCTAATAACACCATTGGCAGGGCTTCCAACCATGATCCACCATGGCAAGTTAAAGCGGCCTTGAGCTGCCTGTGTAATCTTTCTACCATACCGTTTGCGCAGGGATGATAACTAGTAGTGCGAATCCTTTCAGTTGCACAGCGCTGAAGAAGCCGCCGAAATGGATCCGACTTGAATTGGCGACCTTGGTCAGTTGTGATGACAGTGGGTACGCCAAAACGAGATATCCAACCTGAAATGAAGGTGCCAGCCACCTCTTCAGCAGTGATACCAACCATAGGCCATACCTCAGGCCAGCGAGTATAGCGGTCAACTGCAGTAAGGCAATACCTAAAAGCACCACAAGGTGACAGCGGGCAGATGATGTCATAGTCATAGTCATAAATATTTATTGCTTCATGTGGTTTAACAAGTTCTTAAATCTAAAAAGTACACACATGACCCTGTTAGGGCACTGCAACATTTTGTACAATAATTAATTTACATCTAAGAGATCTAAAGCTTAAATTCTAAATCGTATCTAATCTAAGTATGTCGATATGGACGTGTTTCAGCCGCGCCGACGGGTTGGCGAAATGCCCTAGTGGCATTTTAGTGTGCCTTGTTACCTTGCTCTGCTGGCAGAAAGCAAGTGCGGGCCCATAAACGACAGTCCCTGTTGATGTTAGGCCAAACGAAACGGTCGGCTACCAGTCGACAGGAAGCTCTCACCCCCGGGTGGCTCAGGATATGTAACCTGTCGCACACCTGCCTGCGCAGCAGTGGGGGAATGTAAGGTCGTGGTTTGCCGTTCGAGTAATCGCAGACTAGATTCAAACCAGTGCCTGGGATATTCGTTTCTTTTAGGTAAAGGGACGAGGTGGTTGAATCTGAATCCAGAGCTTTTAGCTCATCGTCGTGCTGTTGTGCTTGCACAAGATAGGCAAAGTCAAGCTCGAAGGAGATAGCCTCCACGCGCGACATTGCGTCAGCGATGATGTTGTCTTCGCCCTTGCTGTAAACAACGTCTGTCCTGAATTGTGAGATGAAGGATAGCTGATTGAGCTGTGCCGGAGGAAGGCGTTCCCGGCGTTGTGTGAAAGCGTTCACTAAAGGCTTATGATCGGTAAAAATCGTTGCGTGTTGCGCTTCCAAGATGTACCGATAATGTTGTACGCTCTCATACACTGCCAGAAGTTCCCTATAATATATGACTACCGACTTGGTGTAATGGTTAAGAAGTTGGCTACTACACCAGAGGTTGCGGGTTCGATCCCCGCACAGTACAAACATTTGTGTGCATGAACATGTCTGTTTGTACTGGTCTGGGTGTCTCCTATGTATAATAAGTATGTATTTACAAAAGAAAATGTATTTAAGTATGTTTATCCGTTGTCTAGTATCCCATAACACAAGCTTTAATTAGCTTACTTTGGGGCTAGATGGCGCTGTGTGGAATAATGTCCAGGGATATTCCAGGGATATTTAATATGCCGGCCATTCAGCTTGACTTGCTGTAAGCTTCTTGCTGAAGAAACCGATGGGTTTCCAGCAATCATTTATGCGTTGCTGAAGACACGCTCTTCTGTAGGCGCTCGACGCGTCGGTGAATAGCCCGAGCGGAGCATCGTTTACAGGATGAACTAGTAGCGTAGCGCTGGCGAGGCTCTCTTTGCAGTTTTCGAAAGCCTTCAAAAGCTCAGGAGTCCAGGGAACTGGTTTGTTGCCTTTTCCATTTATGGCTACAATCGCTTTCACCAGAGTGGCCTGTAGCGATGCAGCTATGGGTAAAAATCTGCGATAGTAATTTGTCATACCCAAAAACCGTCGTAGGCCTTGAACAGTTTGCGGAGGCGGAAAATCTTTTAATGCTTGTATCCGGTCTTCTGGTGGAAACAAACCGTTTGCATTTATTCGGCATCCTAATAAGGTCACTTCTGAAACGCCTAGTATCCACCAGAAAACGGCGGCGTGATACAAGTTCGGTGACAAACAGCCGGCGACTGGATAAAGGACCGTCAGCTGCTGACGCTACTGACAGTCGATTTAGTTTTCCGGCTGCAAATCCCAGCTGCACGGTGGAGCGCATTTTGTGGCTTTGGCAGCGAATGTCCTGTGGTACCAGCATAGATTCTTTTGTTCCGCTTTCGATGCGGACAGTTGGGCCCTACGAGGAGAGCTGTTCCGGTTCTTGTTGTATCGACCAGTAGTTAATGCAGCGACTTAAAGGGCAAGCTCGTCCAGGCGTGCTGTGATGTCATTTCCAGGAGCAGAGGCAGCTGAGAAAACGTTGCTTGTTTGACAACTAAAGACAGGGTGCGCTGGGGTGTTAGGTGATACCTCCAGAATTCTATCGGCAAGTTCCGCTACTTTCTCTAACGAAAGATCCTCCTGAGCAACCAAAATCGCTTGCAAATGGTGGGGCAGTCGACGCATCCATAGCTGCCTCAAGATGTTTTCCTCTGACAGGGACACTCCTGCTAGAGACTTGAGATGGCGCAAAAATTGTGATGGGCGTTGATCACCCAGCTCCTCTTCGTTAATCAACTGCCTAAACCTCTGAGCATCCGAACATGAAAAACGACGGGTGAGTTCTGATTTGATTGTGTCGTATTTGTGTTTTGAGGGAGGTTTGTTCATGATGTCTTCGATTTCACCTATGATCCTTGAGTCCAGCTGTGCTACCACTTAGTCATATTTTGTTTGGTCGGCCACTATACCAGCAATGTTAAATTGTGATTCAACTTGGGCAAACCAGGTGATTGGTCGGTCTTGCCAGAAGGGCGGTAATTTAGCACTTACTTTATAAATGTTATTATTGCTGGTGGATGGTGTTTGTTGTTGTGTAGAAAGGGTGCTGTGGCTAGGACTACTCTCCGCTTTTTGAGGTTGCAATTGTAGAAGGGCGTTTTGCTCCTGCAATGGCTGTGTAAATCAAATTAGTTGTTGCAGCTATTGCCGAAGGTCATTATTTTGAGCCTGCAGAGCAGCAAATCGCTACTCTATATTTTCCATATTGTATTAGTACAATTAGTAAGTAAGAAACTCTTAAAAGTGGTACAATTGGTTAGTATAAAACACTAAAGACACAAATAATAAAAAATTGTACTCCAGTAACAAGGGGTTAGCCAATCTCAAGCTAATTTGAGCAAATAATAATTATAACTTCACTGTTAGGCGCTAACCGAACTGAATAAGTGTCCAACGAGTTGATGTTGTTACTGCTGGGTTCATTTATTCTGGCTTAGCTTGTATTCAATGATGGGAAGTGCTGCTCATTATCTTTCGTTCCGAAGGAGAAACCTCTCGGGCCACTGCGATGTTCGAGTTTTGTAGGTACATCGGGGTTACCAGTTTAGAAGTGTTTTCTTCCCCATAAATGAAACACTCGTCGGACTAAATTGCGATGTTTATTCGTTAAAACATTGTTAAGATATTTACAACATAATAGTCGTTCATTTTTCTCTCTCCGTCATCGAAGAGACATATGTCTATCACCGAAAAATAATATCACGTAACAAAACCGTTTTCAAACGATAGATTAACAGGGCTATAAACCCGAGTGGAGACTGTGCAGTAAGTAGCCACAAGTTAATATAACGTGTCAGTAACAAACCAATGTATCGACTTAGTTTACCACAACAAATGTAGAAGACGTTGGTGCCGCGTGTCGGACGTTGTTCGTCAAGTGATCGTGTTTACCTACAAGAGCTTTTGAAAAATCGTAAAGAAATCGAAAATCTAAATAAATGTAGTGTTTTAAAAAAAACTTAGTTAATACATGTAATTTGTGTTGTAGTTTAGGATTTTAGGTAGTTGAATGCCTTTCGATGAGTTTGACTTCCTGTCTTGTGCACCAGTAATGTCACATTGCCTAACGGGGGTAAATTTTTCCTTAAGAAGAGGCTGTTAAGCTGATTAATTTTTTTTACCTTTTTTTTATTGACTTTTCGACCACTTCAGGAACAGCTAAGACGTTGAAAAATTACAAACATATAGTGAATATGACATGCAAAATGATGATGACAGTCTTTCAGATACAGATTATTAAGCTCTAAATAACATGAGGCAAGAACAGTTTTATAGCGATGATAACAAAGATGATGAAGTGAACCCTGATGAGATTATTCATAATTTAGAAGACATTGAACCTAATCCGTCTTAATCTACTGCTGCTTTGCCAACTGGATTGCAACCAACCCAATCACTAGTACTTACTGCCCTATGAACTTGATGTAAGCGCATCCTCAAATGTTGGCATGAGTCTATTATGAGAAATACAACCCAATAAAATTACAAGTAGCATTGTGCTGATTACTTTACATCGTTGCCTCTGCTAGAATATTTATCAAAATAATGAAAGTATACTAAATCTACTGTGCATCAAAGCATGATTACAAATTGCAAACTATCCACAGATTAAGTTAAGTTCAAGAAGGACAGAGAAGGAAGAGGCTATTCTGTTGAGTTTCGGAGGGATGGGCTTCGTTAGCATTGGCATGCAACCTATCTAAGAGAAGGAAAACTCCAAAATCACACCCGGAATGAAGTCTCCGTTAGGCGCAAGTAGGTTACAACCCGAACATGGGGCAGGCTTCTGCAGCCAACCCGGCTCCGCACGTGTCGACTCGTCTTTCCTGCGGATCTAGTCGGCGGGGCCGAGAGGATGGCACAGGGTGACTCGGGCAGTTCAGACAGCGGGCAAATCGGCACTTTGCAAATGAATACTGGGTAGAACTTTGTCGAGGTATTCAGGCTCATGCGACTTAGATAATTTCAACGCAGTGTATTCAGGCATAAAACAAGCTAGTCTAGTTCCGAAAAAACTGCTCTATTGAGAGAAGCAAACGGCTCTATAATTACCGAGAGTCACAGACAGCTGGACCGTTGGGTGGAACATTATACTTCTCTTTACTCAAACCCGGTTGGAATTGATGCGACAGCTTTGGAAGCCCTGCCCAAGTTTCCTGAGTGGTCGGAGTTAGACGATTTGCCCACAGTAAAGGAACTAGAGAGAGCTACACAACAACTAAAATACGGTGAAATCCCTGGCAGCGATAACACTAATACTAACACTTGCGCAGAAATATTCAAACAGAAGTGCATATCACCCATTCTGTACAATTTATTGTGCAAATGTTGGAAAGCCGAGAGCGTTCCCCAGGATCTTGAATCTCAGAAAATGTCAACATTTTAACTCTTTGCAAAGGTAAGGGTGATCGTAGCGATTGTAACTCATTTCGCGGCATTTCTCTGTTCAGCATCGTCGGTAAGTTATTAGGACGTGTGATATTAGCCAAACTACAAAAACTTGCTGACAGAGTATACTCCGAGGCACAATGTGGTTTTCGCCCGAATCAATCGACGAAAGACATGATCTTCACACTCCCGCAGATTCAGGAAAAGTGTAGAGAGCCAAGAAATCCATTTTATATCGCATTTGTCGATCTCAACAACGCGTTCGACACGGTGAGCCGAGAGGGCCTTTATGTAGTTCTGGAATCCATCGGGTGTCCGTCTAAGCTCTTGAATCTTAGAAGATCGTTTCATGACGGTATGGGTTTTTGAGGGAAATGTTACGAAATCATTCCCGATGCGCAGGGGAGTGCGACAGGGTTGTGTTTTGGCCCCAACGTTGTTTGGTATATTCTTGTTGTTACTCAGGGCGGCTTTTGCCAACAACCAACAGGGAATTCCCCTACACACGAGAAGTGATGGGAAACTCTATTATGTCTTTGACGACACGATTGGCGTAGTGCGCTGTAGCACGGTTTCTCGCCTTTAATTCCGTAGTGTCCCGGGTTCGATCCCCGGTCAGGTCAATTCAGGAAATGATCTTATCTAAATTGGCTTGGGTCTGGGTGTGCTGGGAGACGCCTCTGGCTTTATTCCTTGTCTTGTACCTCGTAACACAGGGATATTTATAACTACTTCGAGACCATGACAAGAGGTGTTCTGTCTGGCGCATTTTTATATTTATATTATATTTTCATTAAAGTCAAAACGATAGTATTTGTTGACAGCCTTCTTTTTGCTGATGACGCTGCTTTCGTTGCTGGCTCTTCGGGTGAACTACAGTTGATGGTGGATAAGTGGCTTCAGCATGCTTCCTCTTCTCTATGAGTATAAACGCCCGGAAAACAGTAGTGCTGGCGCAAGGTTGAAGGTTGCTCAGAGCATCCATCAATCCTACTGAATAGTGCGCCATTAGAAGTTGTCGACCGATTTTGCTACCTTGGTTCTGGCGCTGCCTTCGCAGTATCCTGGGACTTTCATGTGAAGACAAGGCAACGAACGAGAGGGTGCTGGAAATTGCACAGCTGCCCAGTTTCACTGCCTTGCTAAAGCAACGAATATGGCGGTGGTTGGAGCATGTGCAGCGAATAGAGTCCCCTCGTTTACCACGACGTGTCCTTTTGGGCGAGGTAGCAAATTCAAAAAGTGCTTCGTTTTAAAGACTGTGCCAAAAGGAATATGAACGCATTCGGAATATCCTATGTGGGTTGGGAGAAACTCGCCCGGGACAAGTCCCTTTCCCAAACTACTGAGATTTATTTTAGTGGCCCCCCCGACCAACCTCGTGGTTATGCAGAAAGGCACACTATTCCTAGCACACCGTGAAGTGTACCAGGGACCATCTGCGGTAGGTCCTGCCGCCATAAAGCACAACGCACAATGCATTACACATTATGGTACTCATAGGCGAGTAGCCCGTGGCATTACCCACTCCCATTTATCCAGAATGGTACCGGAGCAGTTACCTATAGTCGCTCACCACGCACATCCAAAGAACGCTAGCGGCTTCAATCCCCGCTAGGGACGTTAGAGAAGCTAACTACCATTTCTCCAGAATGGCCCCGGAGCTGTATAGCACGCTTACATCTCAATGCACTGCCGTACATCTACCCTTAGCTACAGCAGGGTGGCCGGATGGGCAATCTAGCGGATACCTATCTCCTTGCTATCCAGGCAAGTACCGGAGGAGCAGCAAGCCGCTATAAGGGTTCCTCACTAACCCCGCATCTAAACACTTAGCGGCCCAACGCCCTAGACCAGTGAATTTAGATACTCGTTGCGCGCGAGGAGGGACGCTCAGTACACACTACCGAGCAGACGAACATGCCCCACCTCTGCAACTAACCACATGGAACCACGAATCCAACTCCAAGTTGGGGCCTACCTTAACAAAGGCAGAGCTGGGACCCCCAACACCCGTGGTACCCTGATCCTAACAGCCAGACCCGTAGTTCCGGCTGCGAAAACCCTACCTACCCGCGAAAACCCTACCTACTCGCCCGGGACAGAGATAAATGGCGTGCAGGCGTCTTCAATGGACGTAAAGTGCATGATGCAGCCTGGTTTTCTGTCCTGAGCGAAAAAAGCACTAAACGACATCAAATTACCACCAGCTCTCCCAATTTAAACCACTGATGTCGCATTTGTGGAAGGCTGTGTCGGTCACGTATTGGTCTATACGGCCACTTAAAAAAATGTGTCAAAAACTCTGTATAAATCGTCCGCAATAGACGCAAAGGCCACTATTGATGATTCTGTTGAGTATGCTGCTGATGACAACGGTGTGCAATAGTGCATATAGCCACTGTAGCCTGAAAAGATAAAAAGGTAGTTTATTTGGCATCAAGTTTTGTAGAAGGAATGCCTAAAGCCCAGGTAGGGAGATAACTTTTTTTTATTTATTTATTTAGGACAACTTACAAAACATACACCAAGTTAAATACTAGTACACTTATAAACGATACTCCAGCTATAGTGTTGTTTCTATTACAAGTTGCCACGGCATGCAATAAGAAGACAAGAAACTTTTATACTTATAAAATAATTGTTATATCTATATCTCGGTCTGTGAGAGAAAATCTGTGTTTTTGTGAGTGTGTGTATCTGTGCTTGCCTGCGTGTGTATACGTGTATTATATGACAAGAAGAACAAGCCTTACGTATCAGCTGATCGTATAAATATAAGAATACTTTCGCCAATTGATCATTTTACTACTAATCATTTTACAAATGACTCACTTATCCAAATGATCAACACTTAAATTTATATTTTACAAATAATTATTTTACTTAATGAACATTTAACAACTGAGTTATCAGACAAAACTACTATTGGTCTAAAAACGTCTGATAAAATGTATTATTTGACAAATGTTTCGTTTATTAATCAATCTTACAATAGATATGGTATGGGTCAAGTATTTATTGATATATTATATCTAGACAGAATGGGAAAAAAATAGGTAAATTTGGTTAGGTTAGGTTAGAACAGTGACCACAAAACGCGCGAGCCGAGCGAGCGAAGCGAGCGTGCCGCGGCAGCGGCCGGCGAAGCGCCAGAAAATACTACTGTGGATTTATGTATGGCCAATTTTTGTAGACGAATAAAGAAATTGAAGAAAACAAATAAAAAAAAGTAAAATAGTTTAAGTATTAGTTGATATATTTTATCTAGACAGAATGGAAAATACATAGGTACCAAAAAACTTAGACAAATTTTGGTTAGGTTAGGTTAGAACAGTGACCACCAAACGCGCGAGCCGAGCGAGTGAAGCGAGCGTGCCGCGGCAGCGGCCGGCGAAGCGCCAGAAAATACTACTGTTGATTTATGTATGGCCAATATTTGTAGATTATTAATGATGAACATTCATTTATTACTTCGCCGTGTACACATAAAATGATACCAAATAATGCATTTATCCTCAAATGTCAGTGCAACAAATTCATGCTCACGGCGATACGCGGGTAGCGGAATAATTTACCCAACAGACTAAATCGTAATGTTGAAAAAAGAAGTGCAATTTTATAAAATAACATTTTGTTAAATGACATTTGGACAAATGCTTCATTTGCAAAACATATTAATTGGTGAAATTAAAAAAGGTCAATTGACATTTTAATATTCAAAACATTTAACAAATACAGTGTTTGCTAATGGATCATGAGTTTTTGTAAGATGATACTTTTGTCAAATGTCTCGTTTGCCAAATGAACATTTGGTTGAACGTTGTTTGTCGAATGACCATTTGTCAATAATTTTTTGGTCAACCATTAGTAATCCGGTTTGGATGTTTTACCTTTTATTGGATTTGAGCATGACCAATGCATGGCTCTCTCCAAAAGAGTGCATACAGCAAATGGCTTGCAGAATATATATTTGAACTCTGCTGATGTCTGGCTTGAAGGTAAACTCACTTCAACTTGATGTGAGCTTAGTGTGCCGTCGAATATGAATAGCCGTCGATCTATAGAAATTCAAACAAAACGACACAAAAGTCCAGCAAGCACAACAGGTAAGGAACCTGTTGTTGTGCAAATGGCAATCAGGCAAGATCAAACAAGATATTTACATAATTAGACAAATAATGTAATACGTTGCAGCTTTCGAACTGCTCTGGTGTTTCACTAACAATGTGCGACGAATCTGGCGTTGATTTGTGATACAATAAACACGACTCTTTCAGACAATTTCACCTAACTTAAGTTACTCTTTTGATGCAGTGTGACATAATTTCTGTCACACTCCCTTACTCTGTTTTACGTAATAAAATAGATGAAACATTTAGATTTTCCTAAAACACGTGTATTAAATTACTTGCGGTCAACTTATTTCTCTACTCATTTAAATTTTTTGATATCTTTCGCTATGTACTATTGAGGGTTAAATTAGATAGACTACAATTAAGGTGGGTTGCCAGCGTTAGCATGTACCTATGGTTTCTGTCATGGCTCCGGCGCGCTGCGGGGCTCCGCCGGTCCGGTAACACGCGTACTGATCGTCCGTCACAGATGGCATTGACTCGCCACCGCAGCTCTACGCCCCTTAAGATCCTCTGAATTACCTACACACTCTAGCTAGAGTTAGGGTAGAAAAGACTACGTAGAGTCGCGGTCAAATGAATCGGTTTTCAATAGCATTTGCTTTTAGTAAATGACTTAGTTATCTGTGTTTAATACGTTTAGTTAAAAGAAAAATGATGCCATTTGTAGACCTACTGATAAAAGATGTTTATAGAAAACAATAATAAGGACACTAAGATTAAGACACTTGAAATTATGTAGAATGAAAGTTATAGCAAATGAATAGATAAGGCATGCGCTGTTAGTACAGATGAGTTAAGGCTAATGAGCGGTACCTAATCATAATGGAAAATGAGATAGGCAATTGATTATAAGGAAAGCGATAGATTACACAAAAAAAATACTACAACTATGTTTTGATGATATTTCAAGGGCAGAATAGAATAAAACACACATTATCTGATATTAAATTTAATAGGTACTCTATTATTTACATTAAATTGTTCTCTATTAACATTTTATTTATACTCTTTCATTATTTATTCAGTTGTTAATAAATTATATACAGGACTATTTATAAATTAGACAATATTATCAATACTGTGAAGTCACGACAATTCACTGAGAGTGTGCGTGGAACATGCTCATTCTCCGGTTTCTTGGGTACCTACCTACAGTCACTTTTAAGTCTTTTGAAGTAACCAAAGATTTAAAGTTAGATGTGAAGGTTAATTTATTATTTGACACAGAATGATTATTTGTCTACCACAATTTTAAGTGAAAAAAAATGTTGTTGTAGCAGAAAAATATGTTACTGAAATCTATATGAATACGACAAGCAGTCCACCCACACTCCAATGCAACAATAACATAAAACATTCATAATATGACAAAACAATAAATCTGTTTACAAACTTTTAGCACCTCACAGGCTACCACTGATTATTTTCAATTTTATCTTACGCAACTATACTTTAATATTCTCGAAATCTCGATCAATTCAAAACATTATGTATGACACGACATCTCAAAAATCAGTACACATAACATGACAATGGTAATGGTATAACATACCTATATCGTACATACAAAATAACATTATTTAATAAAATTGTGATTATTATAAAAAGAATATTGAACCCACTATTCTTCGTAGCCTTATGTATTTGGCACTATATTATTTGGAATGCACAATTCTATCTACACAGATATACAAATAATGTAAACAAACTAAAGTCAAACTTAAACTTACGCCCTGATTTAAAATATTGTGTTTATCTTAAAAAATCTATTGCAATTAGTTTACTACCTCTTTTATCTGACTTGTATAACTCGACAACGACTTTTATAAAACTTTATATAACGGACTTAGACTTTTATCCTTCATGATAAGCTTTTGATTTTAATTATAATAATTTTGTCAAAAATAAACAAGTTGGTAATATTTTCATACCAAAAACCTTAAATCATCGAAAATACTAATTTCAACTGATAGGAGCAAAAATTATTGTTTGTTATTGATATTGTCAGTGTTAAGGTACCTAAGTTAATGTCTGGTATATGAATAAAGGCACCTGCTTGGGTGGGTGAAGAAGTAGTTAGGTGCTATGGCTCGTTCAACCATCAGAGGCGGATATAATTTTCGGACTAGGTGCGGTACTTGTAATTGATTTCGTTATAGAAAAAAATAGGTGAAAGATCGGTGCGACAGTAATTCCGCGCGTCTTTGTGAATTGAACACACAGTTTATTCTAAAAACTGTGTGTTTTTTTACTTTTTTTTAAAACTACATTCGCTGATGCACAGTTGAGAGTGAATGAAAATAGCGAATACTTACTCGTACAAGTTTAAAGAGGTTCTTGTCTTGCACACCTAAATAACTATACCACGCAGTTATAGTTGTCGAGTTATAGATGTTAGAGCATGTTTAAATTAAAATGACAGGACTTGGATAAATATTACACAAAGCCGGGAGATACATATAAAAAATTAAGAACACCAAACTTTCATGACAATCCGTTAGTTAAATTACTGTATCTAATCAAGTTACATCAAATAGTGGTAAATTTACCAAAAAGAATACACATTCGATTGGCCGAAAAATTGAAATAGGTTACTATAAAAATCAGATATGTCGTTGTACAGTGAGTAAAATTGATTAAACGGTTATAAAACATTGGACTACTCACTAGTATAGCGCAGCGATCCTTTACTGGTTTTATTGGTTAATATAAATTTCCTACCCCCGGGTCTCCTTAAAATCCCACAAGACTACTGAAGATTTCTTCAAAAAACCCTATTTTTATTAAAAACTACCGTATAAATTTGGCAATAGAGAAATAGTTAATTTATTGTTTATGATCGTATTTCATATTACTATCTATCAAAATTGCAAACTATAAATTCCTTTGCATTATTGTTAGGGTAGGGCTTTATAAAGCTTAGTATCGATCATTTTAATTTAACGGTAAACCGGTAAACCCCTTGAATTCTGAAACGTACAAACATTAGACCAACCATCACGATTAACGGAAAATCTGTTAAGTAAGTATAAATCATATATCGGAACATCACTAATTTGAAGACTTCTCAACTATGATTGACGTTTGAGAATTTGGGGGCGATTAAAAAATATATGGTCACGCTTATTTAATTGGGACTTTGTGGCGTATACTTATAAATCATATTATACCTACAACATTCCTTATTGATAACCAGCGAGCAGTCTTAAAAAGTTAAACATAATGAAACATAAATAAAACATAGAATATAAATCTACATAGGCGATCTAAGAACCTGTCAAACACCTAATTAATTAAATTGGTATTGGATGAAAGCTGATGTAGGTAGGCTACTGAAAGCGTAGTGATGTTCAAAACTACGTTGTCGGTATGAATTTACGGCTGCAGATTTATTTATTGGTTATTTATTTCTCACGTCAATTTCGAACTTTGACAATCGGCTGACGTAAATTCGGACCTGTAGTTCGTCGCGGGGAGCGCGCTCATCCCACAACCTAATGGGCGCGATGCGATAACTTGGAAAGAGTAAGAAATTTTAAGACATTTACTATAATTTGAAGGTATAACTATTTAAATATTTGAAGGAATTGTATAAAATGTTGTTTGAAATTCTAAACTAGCAAGTGAAGTTTATTATCTGACCCTCATCGGTTTTCCTTTACAATACCTATTTCTAAAATTCGTTAAAATTAGCAATAAAGAATAGATGTGGGATCTAAGTAAAACGTCTAACGTGAATTGTGAACTTCATGTATAATTTTAACGAATAGAACCACGTACTTACTAGTTATAAAATGTATAATGCCTCGACATTCACGAATAAGGCAGTATATTTATGTCATATTTAGAAAGAAAATCCTGCAATATTATTGTTTTAAGCCCTTCACAAATATTGTTTCTCCCATATTCATAAATATTAAAACATTTACCCTAAAATCAGACAATCGAGTAGGTATTATTGCCAGAAGATATTCACTTTTGTTTCAAATAGCTAAGATCGGAGTCTATTTACCGTAAAAACTTGTGGTCTACAATTCATACATAATTAATAAATATTATTTATATTCTCTCGTTCTGGCATTTTCGAAACACCGCCAATACTAACTCATGATTCATAAGTACTTCTGCACCTCACGGTCACATTATAAAATATGAAACGAGTCGAAAGGCAAAATTGTAAACTCTCTAAGTTTGATCAATTTATGCCCGCGTTCAGTGAACTGCTGCCTCGAAAGCTACAGATCAAACTTCAAGTCAAATCGTCCAAATATAAAATACACTCAATGTGAAACTATTCATAACAACTTCGATCTGTCGTTTTTTTTAATAAACAAAAAGTACAATTGACAGACACAAAATCATAACGCGATAGGTACTTCTCTTACGCTTGAAATCTTTAAATAACTCAACTAAACAGGTCAAAGGGAACACATTTCTAAATTCTATATTTCCTAATCCTTCCGTAGGGTCGCTACGTTTTTCGATATCACCTAAAATATCCGGATCCTCATTCGGCTTTCGTAGACGCGTGCGATCGTCGCAGACGTTTAGAAAGCGCGGGAGCAAATGTAGAACCATTTGCGTTACGGTGACGAGGAGTAGGAGCGGAACGCATCGTGGCGCATGACGTCACAGCGAGCGCGCGGGCCGGCTGACGTCACAGACATCGCGCCGCCCGCGATCCAACAGACCGCGGCGTGGCTTCTGACGTCACAGCGAGCGCGCGGGCCCGCTAGGTGTGCTTCAGCCAGTGCGCGGGCACCCACTGCGGCTCCCGCTCTAAGCTGTTGATCTCGTTCAAAAGCTGCTGGTAGGCACGTTGTGTGTCGTTATTTATTATAATCATGTCGAACAGGTGGCCCCATCTTAGTTCCATGTCTCTTGCTGTTGCTATGATCTCTTTCAGTTCTTCCTCCTGTAAAGATTTATGAAAACAATTAGATATCATTGGTTGGACTGAACTCCGAATTGAATTCGCCTTGACTCGGATACTTAACGAAAGATAACTAAATTTAATTTTTTAAGCAAGTAAAAAGGTAAACTTGTAAAAGTAGCGTTAGGTTGGAACAGTAAAGTTCTGCAAGATTGCGACGGCTTTCAGCAAGGTCTTTCATAATCTGATAAAGTTAGCAGGATTTAACTGGATGCAGGCCACGTACAACTGAACTGACCACTGGAAATCTACTGGGAGGATGATCTAGTAGGTAGACGTCTTCTGGGTGATGAAGATTATCAGAACTTTGCTCTCTTTTTTCAAAGTTCCGAATGTGGAGACGACATAATACATATTTGACGTCACTAAATGTATAATTCCAAAACTGCTCACCTTAAAGGCTTCCCCGTTTCTGATCTTCTTCTGTCTCAGCTTCTCCAAGCTAGGAGGCGCCACGAATACTGTGTAAGGCTTCAGGTCTGAGTTGCGGAGGATCTTGAGCGACTGCGGGTGAAGGTTCAGCACGCATATCTTGCCTGAGTTGACTACTTCGCGTATTGCTTCTAGTGATGTGCCTGTAAGAATGTTTTCGTTAACAATGTGGTCAGGAGCGCTATTCCTGTTACTGGTGGAATGTCTGTTTATTGCTAAACGTATGGTAATGTTCTTTTGTCGAACGTGGCATGGCATATCCACTAGCGTGATGGGTGGACAATCTGATCACACGATGGGAGATGGATGCAAGGTACCTACAAAGATTCCATGTTCACCAGTGGCTGAAATTATAGAACTCATGTAAAGATGGTAAGAAACTCACCATAATATGCTTTCTCGTACTCGCCATGCTCGACAAACTTCCTGTTGAGGATGTCGGCCTCGAACTGCGTGCGCGAGATGAAGTGGTAGTCTTGGCCTGGTACCTCGTGGTCTTTCCGTGGCCGTGACGTGTCTGGAGAACACGATGAATTTGTCAGTAAATATCCACAAATGTACGAGAGATATTTGAGCATCTTGATACCGGGTATGGTTCAACATTATTTGTCCGATAACCACAAAGTTTTCTTTTATTAGATCTGTACGAGCTACAGCCCATACAGTCTGATTTCAAGGCCCTGTAGGTATGTCCTAATAATTTAAGCGCCTGTTTTTTGGAGCTTACTTACTTCTTTTATTTGCTAAGGATTTCTGTTACTTTTAGAGTTTAAAATTTTATTAAGTTCTTAAAGTGAAGAACATTGGACTGGATTCATCGTTGTGAAAACGGGCTCAGTAGTCTCGAGCTCGGATGGAATATCTGATTTGTTTCCCATCACCATCAGAATACTGATGCAGCTCTTGACTCCGACTTGTACTTTTTTTTGCTATCGTTATTTGTTTAACGTGGTCCTCCTCCCAGGAGATTTAAACTGTAACTTACGTGGCACTGCAGCAGCAAATCTGGAGCCATCCTCCATAAGTCTCTGACGAAGTTCATGTCGACCGATGTTGGGTGGGCCGATCAGCACTATGGGCCGCTTGTGCGACGCGCGCGGGTAGTAGAGTGCAACTTCCTCGTACGTCAGGATCTCTTCTTGTTCGAACTCTGTGGGAGATATGAACGATTGAGGTGATATGACTACTCAAAAGACCTACCTATCACCTACTTAAAAGGTCGGGATTGTAAGTAGCGCCCATATGAATACTTCCCAGATTGAGACGTAATATATTCGTGCTACAAACTTGTGTTAACATGGTTTTTATCGTGCAATTTCGTAAATCACAAGCTATGAGCCTGAAGGAACTATCAGTAACTTCGTCACAAAAGCAATGCGAATAACACGGTAGATTCCTTTTGCAAGCCAGGGGCCGTATTACCCTCTCTTATAGCCAGGGTAGCGAGCAATTCCGTCAGTAAATATCTGACCTAGAAGATGCAATATTGACAGGTAACCGCTGACTGGCTGAAAATTAAAGATCATGTTAGGAAATCGCTCACCACGTTTAGTTTAGGAAATGAACTGGACTGGCTATAAGAGATGGTAATACGGCCCCAGCTCGTAGCAAGTTTTTTCAACGCCTTTTCTGTGACGTGAGCAACGAAATCTTTGGTAAATAGTTGTTAAAATTACCCACAATATCTTACAACAATTATTGTGGTAAAAATTTCATAGTATCAACGAAACTCACCATCACCCCCTGAGGTAGAATAAAGTGGGTATCCAGCTTCACTAGTGGCTTTCTTTCCCTTTTTCTTTCTAGGCGGTTTCTTCGCACAAAGCAACGTGCCTCCTTTCCGCGGCTTGTCCCTCGCTGCCACTTCACCTGCTAGCGTTAATTTCATCGATTCCCGTCTGTAAAAATAATTATTTATAAGTTTTTAGGAAGGTTTTACATAATATTTCTTATTCACCTGGAACATCTTTATGTCCGTCATAACTTGAAAGATTATGGTTCAGTTACGAAGGGATAGGTATTGATGATTAGAACCACCTACTGAGTGCTGGGTTCTCAATGTATGGATTTACTCGATTATTACACTTACTTATTGAATAGGCTAGACTAAAAAAAACTATTTAGTCCGTCAGTTAGCTCATCAAAAAATTCTGGACACGTATTTTTTCTTTTTTCGCGTAAACGAAAAATGACGACGATACCGTGCGTTGAATTTTCGCGTGACGTCACGCCTAGGTACAATTTTTACTCCGGAACTTAAATACTCTTTATCTTTGTATTTTTTTATTAATTTGATAAAGCGACAAATATATGTGCAGTATTTTTGGACAGTCTAACGAACGGAATAAACAGAATGCCATTTTTTAAATGTTGTCGACATCCCTATTAAAATCTAGTTTGAAGGTCACGAACTGTTTGAAGAACTCATTATGGAGCTAAGTTTTAAAAAAGAAGCGATCAGTGACCATGATTGCAAAAAATAGCATTCATTTAGCACATTTATTGTTGACTTCAAGCGCTAGTTAGATCATCATAACTTTGACGACTTTGCTGATGGTAATAAGATTGAATTGTACCTACTTTGATGAATCATCGCTCTATCACGAATTCAAGTGTACATTTAAACCTAAACTAGTTGTCGTTTTTAGAAAACTGTGAACCAAAGTTAGGTTGGTTTACTAATAGTTTTTTAAAAGAGAATTCAATGATAGACTTACTGGTGTTGGAACGCTTGGCTAGGTATGAGACCGGCGAGTGATTGGTCTTCTTCTCCTTCCCTAAAGGCCTGCCACCAGTTGGGGTCTTCTCTGCTTATCACGTGCAGAACATCGCCTTTTTGGAAACTAATACCTGGAAAGAAAGATGAAGGATGTAACAAGTGGCTATTGGCAAATATCCGGAAATGTAATTGAATTGACCAATAATTTTTGCTTAGCTTATCATCGTATTTGTCTAGCAAGAGATATCAGTGACCAAATTGCATTTTTTAGGCCAATTCAATATTTAGGTATGTACTCTTGGATACGAAATTTCATCAATACAAGAAACTAAACTATTTTTTGAAAGCCTTTTAATTTAACCTTTCTTAATATACATTCAGTTTAAATAACAGATTATGTTTTTAAAACAATACGTGGCTGAAGATTAGCTTTGGTTAAAAAAACTTTTAAATTGCAACTATTATATAAACATATTAAAAGTCTATAGTATGATACTATATTACAAGTGAAGCGGTCAATAATAGTCTCTACCGCAATGATCATTGCGTTATCACAATAAAAAATTATAAATTGACTCTTTATTACCAACCAAGGGTCGTCAGAAGTTGACATTGTAAAACGATTTATGTAAGTATATGGCTTTTCATGTATACCTAGTCAAAAAACAATGCAGTTAGTTGCACAAACAGAAAGGTGAATATGCACTAAGAACCTTAGAATAGTTATTAATTACGGGTTTTTACCATGTTTTTCGTTCTCGAGTTAACTAGAGGTAAATATCGGATCATGAAAGTTTAAAACAAATCTAATAATTAATCACTAAGAACCTGTCTGAAAGGTACAAAACTTTACTAACCGAGCTCTCGACAAGGTATATAAACATCGTCCTCCGGGTCGTAGTCGAAGTGCGCGCGCACGTGCAGCACGCGGTGCGGGTGCGGCGGGCGCGGCGCGCGCGCGCGCGGGGCCAGCACCACGCTCAGCGTGCCCGACAGCGCGCCCAGCACTTGGCACACCTCGTGCACCGACTTGCCGCGCATGGCTAGGCCGTTTACTTCCAAGAGCTGGGATGGAAAGGTATATGTCAGGGTTTGGGCAGCAAGAATTGGTCGGCTTGGTAATCTATACTAATATTATAAATGGGAAAGATTTGATTGTTTGTTTGTTTGCTTGAATAGGCTCCAAAACTACTGATTCGATCGTGAAAAATCTTTCACCAACAGAAAGCTAAATTATTCAGGAGTGTTATAGGCTTTATTTAATTATGATTGAACAAATGAATCAGTGAAAAAAAATAGTAAATGTAAATCAAGTCGGAGAGAAGCGGGCAAAATGGACACCAGATTGGGCCAGAATTTGATATCAAGATAGCAACATTTGCTCACGACAGAAGCGATAACGCGAATTATGAAGATACTGTTTGCTTCATTGGTAAGAGAAGTAAGGTGAGTTATCCTTTTCAGAGAAAATTGATGGTACTTAATGGAAAGTATTTACATTTAATGCCGTTAGAAGAGAAGTTATGAGAAAATTCTAATTAGCAATATGCAATCTGACCGTTGTAGGTAAAAACCTTCATAGAGGATTTGCATTCTTAAAACTTTACGTAGAAACGTTTACTACCTCTGCAGTCCACAGGCATAATCCTTACTTGAGCGAAAAGCTGCTTTATGCTGGTTGATGTTAGGATAAAACTCGCGAGCTTCTCAAATATTTAAAACTCAATTAGCGCCTCACACATTCATAAAATAATCCTTTCACACATCTACTAAGGTATAATAAAACATGCTAAGTCGTTTCTACTAGATTAAAACTGGCCATCTTACTCTACTAAGCTGGTTGTTCAATTATAAAATCTTTAATGGTATCTATCAAATACTGTTTTTGCGTTAAGTCAATAATACATTCATTACTCACCTCGTCACCTTCGTGTAAAAGTCCTGATTTTTCCGCAATTCCTCCTCTGACTATCCTACCGATAACAACCGCTTCACCTTCATTTCTTACAGTAGCACCTGTAACATGTTATTGATAGTCAATATTACCTTCATATTCATCGTATTGATATTACTAGTTAGGTCAATTGATGTTACCGGCCAGGCTAGGCATTCATCCAGATTATTTCCCGACATTGTTATTTGGAAAAAAAGTTCTGGAAGTCGGTGGGCAAATTGCAATTTAAAATTTAAATGCCTGTTTAGTATATCTACTCATATCAAGAATTTAGAAGCAAAAAGCGCCATCATTGAAACCAAGTCATTGATATAGCTGATGAGTATTGGTTTATCACAGTGCTGTTCACCAAACCTATTGGGTAGGAAAAGAAAAATCTTATTGGAATCAGATAAGTTACATGGAACACATTGTGCTTACTTACCAAGTGGTTCGTTAGTCTTTTCAATTTTAATAATCTTGATGTTTTCGCTGGGGTCGTCCGGCGAGTGCGCAGTTAAAGCTTTATCGTTCTCTCCTTTGTGATTATAGTTATTTCCAGTCTGAAACAATGAACGGCTTAAATTAATTCCTGGTAAGTAATCGTGCTTTCGTTAAGGGGAGGTGGTTCAGAAAACACGTTTATAGAAATCATTTTTAAAGTAGTGTGTAGTAGTGTAGTTGCAGTGAAATAAAAATCTAATAAAATTTACTGATATTGTTGAGGGAATAATACAGGGAATTCAATCGGTGGAAACATGATTTCATAAAGTTAGCTCGATAGAATAAATTCACAAAGTTACCTCTTTTCGTGACATTTTGTCCTCTATTTTTGGTTCTATTCCTAAAATAATTGATCTGATAATGTGGGTCCTTTACCAAATCAAAGTTTAAAGATAACTAGAGGGATTTCATCTGATGGTTCTTTTTTATTACATCGGGAAATGTCGTGCAGAACCACCTCACCTTAAACTAATAGCTTTAACTGAAAAACTGCAATATCTATTCGAACCAAGCAAACAGTTAGGTAAACACTTTCGAAATAACAAATAAATGAACCCCAGACTATCTCTCTCTGTGTAATCCTAAACCAAGCAGAGCTTGTCCTTCAGGTACCAGATTTTTTCTAAAATGTCGCACAAATTTAAAAAAGTACTGTTCAGAATAACTGCTTTTACCATTTACTTCAAGTTATTAACTTCAGTAAATGTAACAAAAAACCGAGGCATTGTAGACAGTAAATAAGACAAGTATCTAACTGGACCGACAACTAAACTTGAAATTATTTGTATTGTTCTTGAAACTATTTGTATTTCTCCCGCTATAGACAAGTATGAAGCAAGTATTTTCATATTCTGCTCCGCCAACGAGGTCACTCTCAGTACAAACTACAAAGCATTCCGCTCTGGTCTAGACTTGCTAAGAAAACTAGATTAAGTGCGACAAATTCCACCCAAGAAACACGACTCCAGAAATAGCACTTTATCTATTAGGCGAAACAGCAAGAGTGCTAATGTTATGCAAATGCTATGATAATTCAGCGCTAAAATCCGCACGAATGGCTCCAGAGAAAGCATTAGGTCTTGCACACATGGACATTTGCATTTCGACGATTAGTTTCCTTTCAAAGACCAGAATCTGGATGCTCGAGACGTCACAGTATCTACATCTACAAGTAAATTTCTTCTGAGACCTAAACTGGACCGAAATGCAAACTTAATTGGAAGAAATAACAATCTATATGTTACAACCACTGAGAATGAATGGTACATTATCAAACAAAGTTCTCTAGAGAATTTCGTAAATTACTTGTCAATTCTAATAGTTCTGTGACTAGAAGCAAACATTAAAACATTCGTCTTTATCCCCACAATAAAATTAAGTATGTTCCTGAAATCTATGATGCTTCCTGTCTATTGATTGTTTCAGAATTTTCAATCCTCAATATATTTTGTATGTAAATCAGTGGTTTAAAAAGCCTCAGCTACTATAAAACATTCACGTTCATCTGTTTGCGGTGGGCCTATCTCAGAAAGGCCAAACAGATAGCACGATTAAACTTGCAAAGAGTAAGTTAATCACCCAGTTAGAAATTACGCAAAGATATAAATCTCAATTTATTCCCAAACTTTGACGGTCGCTGCCATAATAATGAGGTTTATTGTTTAACTTTGTTATATTTGCAATGACTTTTAATAAAATATTGCCAGAACAAAAGTAGGATTAGGTTTTGCAATTATTGTAATGAATGAAGAAAGTTGTGTGTAATATTTTCCACTGCAAATCTTGCTTAGATCAGCATTGGTTTTTCCCAGAGGCACCTCTTTAATAACTGTGGCGTTAATGACAGTGTTATTTCAACACGAAAAACATGGCTACTGCTGATTAATTTTTAATCAATGAAGTACCCGTAAATTAAATATTTCCAATGATTTCCTTGACTCATTGATTGATAATGATCAATAATAATGCTATTATCAGTTTATATCGTTCCAACTGAACGGAATAATGTGTGGAACGGTCTATTTATTGTTTTGATAACGGTTAGCATATTGTGAAGTCAGAATATGAAAATTTGTTGATTATTTTCTTGATGTTCAAATAACTCAAGACAGGAAGACAGAAGTAGTTTCCAATAAAAATGGGGACGCAAACTTTAGCCGAAAATGCGGTACATGATTTGTAAATCCCTCTAAGCATAGATACCTATACGTAAGCGCCATTAACTTTCTACGTTTAGAAAACTTTAAAATGCATGGGAATGACATTAGCACACGCCTATTATCTAATCGATGATTAAACGTCATTCTCAAACATGCTAGTCTCAAAGTTTAAAACTTTTCAACGTGTAGAAACTTTGTGGCGTCAGTGCCAGATTAAGACCACTTGATACTCTCACCTGTTAATCATCTCCTGTTTTACTAAGGAGAATTTTTAATTTTTTATTTTCATGAAAATTTTAGATAGATAGATAATATTCTTTATTGTACATTTCACAAAAGGAATTTAATGCTAAGTTTTACAATAAATGACATATTTAATTTTCTTTGGTGTTAGTAGGTACTTTTTTTTTAGGTTCAGCAATTGCATTGGGGCTAATTTGCTTTAGGGTAGCTATAAGCTATGCCCACGAATACCAAACCTGTACGTCTACCACGAGTTGCCACTTTAAATTTACGTTATCGTTCGCGTAAAAAAAATGTATTGGGATTTGATATGACATGACATGACATGACAATGTGAAATCCCAATACAACTTTTTACGCGAAAGATAATGTTTTAAAGTAGCAACTCGTGGTAGACGTACAGAAGACTAGAGACCCTCTGGATGAACCTTCCTTTTGAATCAGTCTGTATATTGTTGAAAAAGGCATTAAAATCCGTCGTGTAGTTTCAAAGATCTAACCGGAAAGGCGGACGGGAAGCGACATTGTTTTAAACAGTGCAATGATAACTCTAAAAGGAGAGCCATCCTTATTGGTTAATGTTATCCTGTAACCATAGTCTGCTGGAAGAAATCTCACTTTTATAATAGGCGCACCTGTTCTATCGCTATCAATTTCATATGTGAAAACTGTAATTCAATAAATCTCATTTTATGGGAAGCTTTGGTTTTTCTGGAGTTCATCGGTAGCCAACAATTAATTATTCAAATTTTTATTTCTATTATTTTTCTTTCACATTGTAATTTTTTTATTTATTTTTCTTTCCGACATTGTATTTTAATTTTAATTTTGAGTGACTATTTTAATCTGTGAATGTAAATTGTAATTTTAAACTTGTTTGACATCTTGGAGTTACTCTGTAAGCCTCCAAGTTAAATGCTATAAAAAAGAAAGAAATAAATAAATTAGTGTACGAACTAATACATAAATAACAAGGTAACTGGAAGCACTATCACTGACTTTATGCCTCTTGCCCCTGCTGAAGGACGCGGGGTCCAGCAGCGCCGCGGCCTGGTCGTGCGCCTGGATCAGGCTCTCCAGCTCCAAGCCGCCCAGGATGGAGAGCAGCTCCGCGGCCAGCGCTGACTTCTCACCGCCCGCCGTGGTCTGCACGTCCAGGACATCCATGCACTGTTGACGACATGAGTAAGGCTCGTAATTCAGGTGGATTGCTGGGAGCATAATGTACCACCAGATGCTAAATTAATAATAGCGGGCTAAATCTGCTATCAGTGACAAAATATCGCTTAGCGCAGTGGTTCATAGCGCCGGTGTAGATGCAAAGGTTCGTAACCCGCACCAGCACAAATATTTGTTAATAAAACAGATATTCGTGCTGAATCTAAACATACCTTAGTAGAGCTTGTCTGATCTGAAATGACGCGCCTCTCCACCGCATTCACTACCTACATTTACCTAAACATGCCACTGTAACTGGTCGTTAAGTAGCCGGTTGAACTCAAACCTAGGAGCACGCGCCGTTTGCCCGCAAAAGTACACACGGCACATAATAGGTCAAATAAAAAATTAGTGGGGCGCGTCTGTTCCAATTAGAAAAGCTCTACTTAAGTAGATTCTCCATACCTTAACCACAGATAAACGAAAAAGATCTTCAATCAAATGCCTTAACACCAGGGGTAACCTTACTCTGGGATCTGGACCACTACTCCGGTACAAAATAACGAAGTTTCGAGAAAATTTGGAAGGGTAAAACGGACACAAAAACTAGTATATTAAAAAAGGTTTTCGTGTATTTTGTCCATTAAAATATGTTCATTGGAATACCAAAAAATCAACACCAATTTCGACCAGTAAGTATGTTTTTTTAACGAGAAAATTCACGTAACTACGTGTACGGCGAACTTGAGTACCCCCAAGTTCGTCGTCACCGGGAGTCTTACCAAAAGCCCTCAAAACAATATTGAAAAATTAATACAATTATACTTCAACGCCTTACGTCATTTCTCTCTGTTGCAATATTGCTTGATGAGGTTCGGGAGCTCAGATATGTTTGTGTTTGTTGCTCATATTCTTCATTTATTTATTTAAGCGAGTTTCAGCGGATCCTTCTAACCAGAGGTAAATCATTCAAATATTTATGTAACAACTCAAATGACAGCTATTTAAAACTGTCTTCATCATTACATTTGACGATTATCAGCAACCATCTGACGATAACAAGTTTGTACTCACGTCTTTCAACCGATCCGTAGCCCTATGCGTATGGGGGGTGGTAAGGCCGCTCCTCTTGTGTCTCACGGCGGTCAGGACCGCAGACCTGGTCGCCAGGGCGGTCCGAAGCGCGGGGCAGAGGAGCGTGCCTGCCGCGCTCGCCACCCTCGCGGCGAGCGCGCTTTCTCCGCTCGCTCCGAGCGCTTTTTGCACCCTCGTGAGCGCTGCGCATACTTCTTGATAATCTGTAAGAGGAATTAAATAATTGACTAGTCATATGAGCCGGTCCGGAGACAAGTGTGCGTCAGAGTAAGGTTCTTGTCAGTCTTATAATGCGACTCCACGCGCTAGAGGCGAGTCACCTATCTTCCGCTATTTCGATTTAATCTAAGATTGAAACTGAAATTAATTGTAAATAAATTCATACTTTGAATGTACCATTTACAATGCCTGTTTTCGAAGCTAAAGATAAAAAACTAGTAAATATATTGAAACACTAAAACAAAACATTACTGTTGTTGGTTTTGAAATGTGAAATCTCCTACAATTATGACTATGAGCTACAAAGCATTCACGCCTGCATTCATTCATTCATTCCTTACACGTGGGTTGCCTGGAAGAGATCGCTTCCTAGCGATAAGGCCGCCTAAACTGTACTAGACTAAGTTTTTATTAGTTTTTAAGCACTGTTGTAATTATTATCTTTATAGTTGAACAATGAAGTATATTTATCTTTATCTTGAAGCACACAAAAACATTCTGATATTCCGTCCACAGAATAACTCTCGTCCGATATTTTGTACGCGTGGGTTTTCAATCGAAACATTCCGTTTGTGAGTAAAACTTAGCCTTTATGTTTTTCTGTAGCTAGACCATAATAACTTAGATCTAAATCAGTAAGCCATTTAAGAAAACTCGGGAAAAGAACGTCGAAACATCCTACCATCGGAAATTCGCATCAACAATATTAGCAGAATAACGCTGAAAGCAGATTGCTGGTGTTCGTAGCCATGGTTACGTAGGTAACTTCGCTTTTCCATCTCCAAACACAATTTCCTCAGTTCAGTCTAGCGAAGGCATCTCGGCCACAGCCGAATTCCTTCGACGTGCCATCAAACTTCCGAGCTTCGCGGAGTAAGCTTATTTAAGTTTAATATTAAGTTTAGATAAACGTTTTGAGACTGCTTGTAAAACAAGTAAGTAATACCATCGACATTGTTTCAATGATGAAAGATAGTTTGCAGTATGCAATAAAGTAAAAAAACGCCCGAAAGTGTTACGTCAGGCAAATACGTTAAATTCAATCGCAAGACTTGGGAAATATTCTAAATTTTATGCAAACACGATTAAGTTCCTTCATCAAACGAATTCCTCTAACAAGCTATCAAACTTTCCAGCAATTTGACACTTCAAAAGATCAACTCTAAAGGTACTGAAGTAAGCGACACAATTGTTTGACTGCCTTTTGATGTGGGTACGCTTATGTTAGCGCGAAAAACTATACAGAGGAAGTTAGTCATGCCATGCGGGTATTATCGAAGTTAAATTAGGTACAAGTTATATTAGCTGGAGCCTTGAAACATTGGCTATGAAAAATAGTAAGACCTACCTAGTGAAAATATTAAAAACAAAACTTACGTTAACGATATAAGCTGTGAATGGAGGTTCTAACTAAAGGGAGACAAGTGGAACTTCGCTACGCAAGAAGAAGTTTATTCCATTCCCGCCTTAAATGTAACCTACTTTGCATCATGCGATTCAATTCAAAGTTTATGTACCTACAAGTACTAACGTTGACTTAGCGGTAAAGGAGAACATCGTAGGAATGAAACTAGGACAGTAGCAATTTAGAAAGAGTCAGTTAGTCTATAAGTAAGAAAAAGGTAAAGAAACACCTCAGTTTATAATCCAGATAACTACAACACATTATTCTGGTTCCTACAGAGTTCTCAGTAGAACTTATAGAGGCTCATAGACGTTATAGTGGGTTTTAAAGTTCATTTGAGCTAATGAAGGCATTCACCCTGCCCCACTTAGAGTCTAATATTAAACCGTGTGATACGGCCCCAGCTAGGGCTGGCTAAAAGCTCAAATCACCGGATAATTGAAAAGTTATATCTGAAAACATATTGGTGCATCCAACGTTGAAAGGCATTTCGCAGAAGCACTGAATAGGCGGATTATAGCGATGCAAACAAGGGATAAAGCCTATAGACTCCCCATTTATATGGATGACGCAGAAAAGTTGCACAGGTGGAATCAAGGCTACTTTGTGATGACAGAACGTGTTTTCATAGGCAGTTACAGTTTTATGCAGCCAAAATAAGTTAAGATTGATGTAGGTTAAGATTATTTACTGCTCATTGCTAAAGCACAGTAAATTAGATCAGCTTTTAAGTTAAAGGGTTTTCACATTGAGTTCGTCAAAAAACTAGTCAAGAAGATAAGTAGGTGCCGAATATAAAAACGCAGTATTTTATTTAACAAATCAAGTTTCAGTAATAGAAGTTTCCGTAAAAGTCTACCAGCTTATCTAACTTCCAAACTCGGAAAGGGTCCTTAGACAACCCTATTACCTGTACTATTGACGAGTGAACTGGAACTAACCTGACCTAGTGTTTTCACCGCCAATTTAATTAACTAACTAACTAACAGGTCACAGGTGCTGATATTTTGCATATAATACATGCAGTGGCAGGCGCAAACTTTGTTGACAAACTCTTGGGTTAGTTACGAGGCAAGACCGCTACTTGGGAAGCGTTTTATCTTAGTCACAAAGCCCGCTCCTTCTAAGATCCCTCAATATTGACGAACGTGACCCTGTTTAATTCGACTTGAACTGGCCGTTGCTAAGCAAACTTTGAGAATGTGCCCATGGCGATAAGTCAACCTTAAGTTTAGGACAAGCTCGTGTTTTAAGATAGCCGAAACTAGACTGAAACCCCGCCGATACACCAAAGGAAACTGATACTAAACTCTAACCCCCTTATTCATAAACACTTAAACAGTGCTTCAAGACCATTTTACCATAGTGAAAACAGTGCTATATGACTGTTTTATCTTTTATGAATAAGGGGGTTAATATTTAAAGTTATTAAAGTTACTAGCTTTCCGCCCGCGGTTTTGCCCGGGTTATCGTTACATAATATGGCCAAATTACATAAAATCTCTATAAATTGTAGCCCATGTGTTATTCTGATGTTAAAGCTGTATTACTGTAAAGTTTCATTTAAATCCGTTCAGTAGTTTTTGCGTGAAAGAGTAACAAACAGACGTCCACACATATATCCTCACAAACTTTCGCATTTATAATATTAGTAAGAAGTAAGATTTCAACTGGTATATAATTCGATATAGCGGACTAATAAATTGGTTAGGCATACGAAGCTGAGTGTATCTTTGATTTCGATCTATCGGTGATTGGATCGCTGATAGAAAGGGAGTTATATAATCACTCATGTTCACTTTTTGATCAAAGTTTTGGCTTGCCAATGATTAACAAAAATAAAAAAAGATCATACATTTCGGTAACTCCAAACAAGTAGAACAGTTAGACGGTATTTCTTGAAAGCTGCTCGGGGTGAGGGCATAATACAGAAATCTAAAGACTTAATAAATTAGGGAATTATCGCTCTCTACTCACCAACAAGGGCGTATAGCTGCACGGAGTCGTCACTTGCATCGTCTTCGTAAGCGTCGTTGACGAAGGCCGTGCCGGTGGTGGGGGTGGACGCCAGCGCCTGAAGCCGGTTGGAATCCCGAAGCGACGTCCGGAGGAACTCATTTTGTGCTGCTATTCGGTCTTCCGCTTCTTTACGTCTTCGAAGTTGCTCCTGGTGAAACAAAAAGTAGGTTCTTTATATTTGGTCCATAATTTGTGACAAAGCAAGGATTATTTCTGCACGGGGGTATTGTGATTTGCTACGGAATGAAGATCAACAAAATGCAACGGGTGGATTGTCTTCAGTCTTTGAGCAGCCAGTAAAACCTTTTTATCAGAAGAATTATGCAGACGCTCTGCCTCGCTAGTGCTTGATTGTTCAAAAGTTTTATTTGTGTTAGAAATCAGAAAAAAAATCGGAGCCGACGTTTGCTAGGCAAAATAAATCAGGTATTCTACAAAAAATATCCCTAAATTCACGCCAGGAGAAGATTAGCGAAAAAGCATTGGAAAGTTCATTTTAAATTCCAATATTTAACATAAGGAAGTGGTTAAACCGACAGAAACAGGTTCAAAAGTTAAAAATTAAATGTTCAAGAACGAGAAGTAACCAATTACCTCCAATAAAAGGCAGCTATAGTTGGATTATTAAGAAAATAAGGTTTGACAAATTATTCAACATTGCAGATTTAGTGTGGTAAAAGGTGTAGCAAGAAAATTGGACTAGCATTTATTTCGGGATTTTCTCTTGTTTTCTTAAATTCATCTGTTTTGCAAGGAGAACGAATACAGTACATGTTTTAATGTTGGAGAATATCCAATGCCACAAATAAGTTCTGGAGAAATTGTTTGGCTGTAATATTACGTGTCGCCGAAACCTTCAACTGAGAGTACTCTTATTAGTTACTTTTGACCTAAGCTTTTTTTCTATCTTATCATTATCCACCTGCCAGATTATCGAAATTCAAAACCCCAAAATATTAAGCGATTTTTAACAATTGCAATTATCAGTAACAAGACATGCAGACGTAGATTTTGTAACATAAAATTCAAATCTATTTTGATATCTTTTATATCTTTTATCGACTGGCCTGTTGGCGCAATGGCAACGATCCTGCCTTTAGCGCCGGAGGTCGTGGGTTCGATCCCCACCCATGACAAATATTTGTGTGACGAACATGTGTATTTGTTGTGTGTCTGGGTGTTATTATCTATTTAAGTATGTATTTAGAAATATTTAAGTATGTTTATCAGTCTCTGACGCCCATAATACAAGCTCTGCTTAGTTTGGGGTCAGATGATGATATTTATTTATTTATTTATTTATTAATCTTTTTGGCCTTTTTGGAAGTCTTGTGCGAGTTGCTATCTAGAGTCGTCAAGCCCAGCTAGACTAATAAAAGAGTGAGTACTTGATGCCTTTAGCGTAAAAATAACTCGTTGCACTGCTTTGCTAATTGTAATGTAGCGTTAGATTTCTAGCATTTTCCCGCTTAGAATGCGGAGAATATATAATCCTATTTACTGTTGTGATTATTTAAAAATGTCGTTATTTCAAAACGCGCCAAGGTACAAGGTCGCATCCACAGTAAAGGAGCATATTTTGGTTGTGATTACTTTTGTGGCAGCCTCTATAAGTCGAACATCCATGACAAATAATAATGGAATAGGAACTAAAAAGTTCCAGTTAACTAACTGGTGTAAGTATAGAATTGTAATAGTTTTCTAAGCAGTTCACGAGGTCAGCAAGACACTAGTTTCTTTTATAGCACTTATTTTGTGTAAATGACGTAGACTGTTGGTCAACCAGCATTACCTATACAACATCGCTTTTTAAGAACACTAGAAAAGTTTGCAAAGTTCCAATTTACCACGCCCTTTGAAACAGTAGTTACTCGTATTACCAATTATCGCTTTTGCCCTCGTTACGACTTCTCTACTAACTCGATAATTAACAGTTTTAACCTGTTGAGATCATCCTTCATAACTCATAACTTGAGAAGCCTTTGTTTTTTAAGTAATAGACCATCAGCTATGGAAGATTGCAACGGCCGGGCCTTTGAAATCGTAATTTGACAGAAAATTTCCCGTAGGCTGCCCACTTCGAACAAACGGAACGCTATTTGGGGTAATGCCACATTATCCGGAAGGCTAAAAGCCTAAACAGACTTTAATCAAACTTTAATTCACTTTTCCCGTCGTATACCTACAGATGTTTGGATAACCTAATTTGAGGACTGCTGCAGGAATGCGGTGTCTATTTAGGTCTCTTGAGTTGATATAATTACGGTAAGTAAAGATAACTAGTCGCAATACTAATATTAATGTTGCTATCAGAAGATTGGAATAATAAACAAAAACATGTTTATCTAAATAATCTGTGGAATTTGAAATCTAAAATAACAATTACTAAGTACATAAACAACTTTACAGATTCTACTCGGATTCACATTTTTGCATTTTTCTAACCCGAAGTTCCGAACCATGAAGAAAGTTGATTTATTTCAATATATTTACACCATATGTGGTTGCGTAAATAAAAAACAACAACTAAATACCAAATTAGTTTACTTACCGTAATTATATCCACTTCTAAGACCTAAATATAATATTCTAAAATACTCAGAAAAATTATTTAAAATCTGTGCATCATTGTAAAGTCTTTTTATAAAAGCGTGAAACTGCTGGCCCAAACAGCACTATTTTATCTCAAGTGATCTACGATAATTAACAACAGCAACGTGTTTGCTATTGTTTATTACATTACTATTCACTGGAAGCTCTGTACCGAAATCCCATACGAGATATTGATAGCAGGGGGGCCTACTCCGGTTTAAATTTACGAAGCTTCGTGAATATTTGGAGGGATAAAAAGAACACTAACGTTAGTATGTTATGGCTAGGTTTCATGTATTTTGTACAATAAAATATGCTTATTAGAATACCAAAAAAATCAACATAAATTTCGCACGGTAAGTTTGGTTTTTTTAACGACTGAAAATTCACGTAACTACGTGTTTGACGAACACCAGACGCTATCTGCGTAAACTCTTGGTACAGTACGTCTACCACGAGTTGCCACTTAAAATTTACGTTATCGTTCGTGTAAAAATATTGTTTTGGGATTTGACATTGTCATGTCATGTCAAATCCTAATACATTTTATTACGCGAACGATAACGTAAATTTTAAGTGGCAACTCGTGGTAGACATACAGAGCTGCTCTCATAGCACACGGGTGAAGCGAAGTCCATTGTGTCAGTAGTAATTGGCCTATATACTGTCCCACTGCTGGGCGAAGGCCTCCGTCGCCACGGAGGCGTTGTCATATATGTCATCAATAAACTGTAAAGTGCTCATTAATATTGGAGTTCGATTTAAGTTAATTAAAACGTTGCGTGTCCGGCGATAACTCAATTTTAACAACAGACGAGTGCCCCTAATTAGCAAAGTAAATGAAGTTGAAACCAATAATGACGCTGACCAGAAATAATATCCAAGGTCATAATTGGCAATAATTGTTACACACATTTTGAGGCCATGTTTCGTTGCATAAATTGAATAGGCCAATTAGATTTGTAAACGTTAAGAAGGTTTGCTTTTGCGTTTGGGGTAGATGGTAAACGTTGTATTTTTTCTGTGTCGAGAGGTGTGCCGCAGGGTTCAATTCTTGGACCTCTTTTGTTCATTTTATATGTTGCTAATCTTGCAAATGCTATTTCTAACAGTAGATATCATGATTATGCTGATGATGTTCAGATTTATATCTCGGAATCTCCTAAAAATTTGCCACTTGCAGTGAGAAAACTGAATAGTGATCTGGACGCAATTGCGGCCTGGGCGCGTGACAATGCTCTCATTCTTAACCCAACTAAGTTTAAATTTATGGTCATTGGTACAAGAGCTCAGACTGAGAAGAGTCTTATGACAAACCAAATGGTAAGCATTTCGGGCAAGAGTATTGAACGTGTAGACGAGGCGGGAAACTTGGGCGTGCTATTTGATTGTAATCTGCGTTTCGAGTCTCATGTTTTAAATCTCGTGAAAAACTGTATGTACCGCTTGAGTGTGCTCTACAAGATAAGATACCTTCTTAGTGAAAAATTCCGAGTAAGATTGTGTGAGACTTTAATTCTCTTAAAACTGAATTACGGTGACATTGTTACCGGACCACGTCTTTTCTCTAGGACTCAACGTTTGTTTCAACGCGTCCAAAATGCTTGCTGTAGATTTTGCTTTACCTCGCAGCCATATAAGTCCATGCTTGAATTCCGCCTCAGTGCCCAGGATGAATCGTGAAGGCTGCTGCACCTGGCCAGTCTTATGTTCGATGTGGCCAAGTTTAAGCAGCCTGAATATCTGCATGACAAAATCAGATTTGGACCCTTTCACGATCGGTATGGCACCAGGACCACCAGAATTCCGCTGTCAATTCGTACACATCGATCCATGGCATTTAGGGGCAAGCTTTCGCTACCAAGCGACAAAGTGCGGAAATAATTTACTTCCACCAATAAGGAATCTGGTTTTAAAAACAAGTCAAATTTTAAAAACAAGTTTTTTGTAGATATATCTTCTGGATCAACAGAAGTTAGGGGTTCCACTTTCGTTCGCGAAGTAGCGTAATGCTGTGATGTGTGTTCTTTTAGGATATTTTACTTTTAGTGTAGTGATATTGTTTTTTTTTTCGTTATTATTGTCTTGTTTTACCATATAATTAATTTTTGTCACCATTTTATTCTTTTATTCTCTGTATGATATTGGACAGAAAGCTTATGTAACTATACACATGTGAAATGTATTTCTCTTCCGATGTTTCTGCACCTTCCAGGTTCGATGGCTGAAAATCAGTGCATGCGCTCTTGCAGCGATGCGTCACTGAGCCTTGACCCATAGTTGAATGCAGCACACATGTGCACTCATGTATGTAAATAGTATATTGATTGTATTTTTCATGTTTATAACTGTGTTTTCAGCTTGTATTGTATGTACGTGTGTATTGGAGATGCTAATAAACGTTTTATCTATCTATCTATCTAATTTTTTAAGTGTCTTATAATATTTTTTTCAAAAAAACGGCATTTTATTGAATTTAATTGGCGACTATGTATATTTTTTTAAATAGTATTATGCACACAACAATAAAGCAAATATTTGAGTTTTATTTCAATTCATTGAATAATCACGAAAATCTTACAAAAATGCAACGTTTTCGATCCACTCCCAGCTAACGCTCTTAAGTCAGTTTTTTCTGAGGTTGACAGACTAACCATAGAATCAATGCCTTTTTCTAATCCTACGGTAACGTAACAATCTGTGATGTATGGCTGATTGGAAGAAGTGTCAGATGGCGTTGCAGTGTTCTGTACGTCTACCACCAGTTACCACTTTAAATTTACGTTATCGTTCGCGTAGAGCGCGAGAGCTGTATGATGGACACACAGAGATTGAGAGCGAGTTTGCTTAGTGATCCGCGTAGCGACCGGCGCCCTGAGCTTTCCGGGGCTGGGTGTGTGAAATTGGTTACCGGCCATGGAGACGCAGGCAACCAGGCGACTCATGGACCACGAACTGCTCGTCGGGAAGCTGAGGCTTAAGTTACAGAAAGTAACAACGACAGGAAAGCCTAGGCGTATGCAAATAGTGGATAAGAGCTCTCTCACAACATCCATTGAGAGCAGACATTCTGCTTGGACGGCGGATGTCAGGGATAAGGACTCCTTGTGGACATCCGCACACATATCTGTGTTGTGGATGCAGTGGCAGAATCGCCGCCCAAGCAAAATTCAACTAAACGGCAGCATTGGATGTCAGCGGACACCTGGCTATTAGTGGAAGAAAAGAGAGAGAGAGCCAAGGGTGTGAGTGGTGAGGGGAAGAGATCGTAACAACGCCTTGACAAAGATCTACGAGGACCTGGAACGACACTCTGATAAACTGCAGACCAAAGATCTCTACGATAAGGTACGACTCATAACTCGGCAGTCCAAACCCGAGACATGGGCAATAGATGACGCTTCTGGGGTAACAGTCACTGAGATTAAGGACATAGTTCATGTTTGGAAGGACTACTGTAAATCTCTCTTCGCCATTAAATCTGCAGCAAACAATCTATGCTCCTTCAATTATACCAGTGACCGAGAACCTGAAATCCTGCGAGATGAAGTAGTAGAAGTGGACTTTTTGCATACCATCTGTTGCAAGACATGGGAGTCCGGAATTTGGCTAGAGGACTGGTCTAGATCAGTATTTATCCCCTTGCACAAGAAAGGCTTCACCAAGAAATGCAATAACTATAGGCTCATCTCTCTGATATCGCATGCAATTACTTGCACTATTACTGCACATTATCAACGCAAGGTTGCAAGCTTACCTGTAGCGCCAAATTGCAACTGAACAAGCTGGATTCGTGAAAGGGAGACGCACGCGCGAACAGATACTTATACTGCGGCAACTGATCGAAAAAGCCAGAGAATTTAAGTCGTCACTCTTCATCTGCTTTATCGACTTCCGTAAGGCATTTGACACTGTCATATGGGAGTGTCTCTGGAAAGTCTTGTTAGAGATGGGGGTACCACAACACCTAATATTCCTCTTGAAGGGACTCTATGAAGATGGTTCAGCTGCAGTACGGGTTGATGACGTACTCTCGGATACTTTCAAGACGGAATCTGGTGTTCGTCAGGGATGTATTCTGTCGCCGCTGCTATTTAACACCTACACTGAATATATCGTGCGCATCGTGTTGGACGGATGGAACAACGGTGTCTCAGTCGGTGGTCGCGTGATAAACAACTTGCGATACGCTGATGACACCACTTTTCTTGCCCGTTCGAAAGAAGATTTGGAGGAGCTCTTGACTCGTCTGGAAACTAGTAGTCTCTTATTCGGTCTAACTCTAAATAGAGACAAGACGAGGGTTATGATAGTAGATCGAGCTGAACATATTACTACAAGAATACTACAAATAGCCAACTGCGAAGTTGTGGAACGCTACATCTTCCTAGGTTCTATTATCTCAAACTCTGGAGGACGCGAAGATGAAATCAAGCGTCGTTGCGCCATCACCAGATCGGCAGTGGAGCGACTGGGAAAGATTTGGAAAGACAGGAGAATAACCAAAAACACAAAAGTTCGCCTAATGAAGTGCCTCGTTTTTCCAATCTTTCTGTATGGAGCCGAAACTTGGTCACTAAGACAGCAAGATCGCCGAAAAATCCACGCACTGGAGATGTGGTGTTGGAGACGTCTGTTAAAAATACACTGGACGGCGTTTCGCACAAATGTTTCTATCCTCAAAGAACTTCACATACGAGACAGGTTATCGTCGATTGTGCAGCTACGAATACTGAAGTTCTTTGGGCATATCTCCAGAAACGAGGACTCTATGGAGAGGCTTGTAGTACAGGGCCACACTGAGGGGAAGAGAGCACGAGGCCGGTCTCCGACTCGCTGGATCGACCTGATTAGGAAATCGACGCTGTCGACCGCAGTACAGTGTACTCGCAACGCACAAAGTCGACAAAAGTGGAGAGACATCGCGCGATGTGCGGCTGCCATAGAAGCCAGCGGCAACGGCGAGCCGCAACCCTGTCCATCAGCAGCCACGACCACTCTGCTAAGAGTGCCCGACAAAGAAGAAGAAGAGTATCGTTCGCGTGAAAAAAATGTATTGGAATTTCACATTGTCATGTCATGTTATGTCAAATCCCAATACATTTTTTTCACGCGAACGATAATGTAAATTTAAGTTGCATCTCGTGGTAGATTTCACTTAAGTACCTCAATTCAAAAAGATTTAAAATCTCCATCGATCCATAAGATAAAGCCAGCGTAGTCACTTATACCTACATTTCTGAACGCAGCCATCTCTTAGTTGACCTATTAAAAACGCCGTTGGATTTTTTTAGGTTGCCGGACGATATTGCATTTTTCATGCACGTACTGAAATAAAATTACCGACAGCATTTGTACGGTATTATTCTTGCGTTAGCTACACGACAATCTATTCCAACTTTACGAATGTTATTCACAATATTCACAATTCACAACAAGACAATTCACACCAAGATCATCTGACCCCAAACTAAGCAGAGCTTGTACTATGGGTGTCAGAGACTGATAAACGTACTTAAATATTTCTAAATACATACTTAAATAGATAATAACACACACAACAAACATAAATGTTCGTCACATAAGGTTTGTCATGGGTGGGGATAGAAGCCACGTCCTCCGGCGTCAAAGGCAGGATCGCTGCCATTGCGCCAACAGGCCAGTCAAATTAGTATTGTACGTTTTCCCAAAGTGACAATTTAAAAAATATATTTGACAAATGTCAGTAAAAAGCTTGAATTAATTTTTTCTTGAAAGTAACCAGCCTTATTGAAATTATTTTGTACATACACCAAGTATTTCAAAGTACGACACCAAAATAACTCGTTCAATTTGGTTCCTAAATAGGCAGGTCTATTGAATTACTACGAGACCATACGAAAAGTTTACGGGCGGTAGGTAAGGCAGATGTTAACAATCACCATGCTACTGATAACATTCAGGTATATCTGAAGGTAAGTTTTGTATAATCATTCAAAATACATAATTTTTTAGGACTAGCCAAAGCCTGAACTTCCCGGAAAAACCTGAATACCGACTCACCCCTCCGAGTTCCGAAAAAACATTGCGTTGTTTGCGGCAACTCTACCAATTTTTGTGCCAGGCGATGATGGTCGCCGAGGTCGAATTTGCATATAACAATAGGAAAGTTGGTCAACCGAGTACTTAATTTTTCCAACTCCCGCGAAGAGGGAACTAGGCAGATATTGATTTAGTTGCATTTCTGATTTCATTCAACTTTCTACTTATTTGGTAGGTACCGAAATTACTTACCTGCTTAAAGGTATTTTGCTGCGTTTTTCACATGGCGGCATCTGAACTGTTACGTCCTTTTGAAATAAGTAAAAGTAACTTTTGCTTTAAACATAAAATTTCTGAAAGGCTGCAGAATAAAACAATTTTTAAAGTCGCTAAGGAATTATTGTATTTATAAATACTTTTTTACGCGATGACCTCTTAAAGAAAAAAATAATACTTGGTAAATAAGGAAAAGCTTTAAGCTCCGGTAACCTTTTCCAAACAAAACTTATGAAACACGACAAAGGGTTTCGAAGGGGGAAGAAATGGGAGCGAGTACCTATAAAGTCTTAATTTTTTAGCCAGAGGGGATGTCGTTTGTCCGCTTCACTGAGTATTAGGGACATTGCAAAAGCATCGCCATATTTTTATAATCTATTTTTCTGATTTTCGTTGGAGACAACGAAATTTCCTCTTAAGTTGGCAACGGTTATCCCGTCCAGGGGCCCGATTCTGCTATTTAAAAGCCAATGGAATCGTAATTGAATTGCATGATTTTGACGTTTGGTCCATACTAAAACTGTCAAAATCATGCCATTCAATTACGATTCCATTGGTTTTTAAATAGCAGAATCAGCCCCCTGCACATTGTTATTTAAGTGTTTTTTACGCCCGGCGGGCTGGATATCATAGATTTTTTACGACTGTATATTCTTCCTGCGTACTATTGAAGTAGCGATATACCTGCTGATATTTAGGACTGAGGGCCTTAAATACACATAGTCACCTACACTAATTCCTACCGTCAGCACAACAGTCGCAGCATTCTTCAGAAATATTCAACTTCACAATATAGTTCTCAGTCATCGAACAAACTGTACTTTGTATTATAAAAATGATGTTCTTTCAATAGTCTGGACCTAAGTTGGAATATGTAAAAAAATCTATCAAATGCTTGATAAATTTAACTTGTAGATTAAGTTTGAATAAAATACTTGTAAGCTTTTTAGCTAGAAAATCAGCTGAGGAAGTTATCTATAATATGAAATTGTTATTTTTTTTTACTTTAGATAGACCAGAACAGTAGGTAGTTAGCAAGGCTCGTTGAAAGTTAACAGCGAAATATATCTCAGTTAGTAGGAGATTGCTCCAGAAAGATCGTTGAAACGAATAGATTGTAAAGCACGTTCCGAATTTGCTACAAATCTTGATATCTACCTACCAGTTATGGCTTGTTGAGAACATTATGTGAATGAGTTGTAATCTTTACGCAATAAACGAATTAGAACGCGATAATCACATCGCTCCCTCAGTAGGCTTCAAAATCTGCGACGAGAGCACGCGGATATAAATCTACAGTACATTTTTAAACTCAAGCTCGCTATACCAACCTACAAAACATCGACATAATATACCTATGACATTTTCTTTTCATTCTCCTTTTGAAATAAACTTGAGGAAGACTACTCCATCGTTTTAATTGCATTTTATGTTCATTTTGAACGTTGTAGGTACAGATGCGATTATATTATTGCACATCGAACAACACTTTTTTATTGTACTTCAAAACCTTGCAAATTGGGAACCGTAACAGTATTATCGTGAGAATCCGCCGGAGCTGTGGCCCCATCATAACGATCACGTAATATTGCAATAGCGTTTTGTTTACTGGCTGCTGTTCAATGATTTGTTACTTAGCACCACGGTGTCAATAACGAAGAGTGGCAAATATCGTTTAAGTATGATTTAAAGCATTTTCAACTTTATTGATAGGTACAATGTAGGGAAGTGCAATCAAACTTTTGGACCATTGTTTAAGGAAGTTTGCAAAGAACAAATATAACTCAACCTTACTAACCATGTTAATGCATGTTTATAAAACCCGATATTTCATAAAAGACCAGTCTTTTTAAGCCCTGCCACGTGCAAATTAATAAAAAAACAGGTTTTGGTATGCCATGACACCGTTACATTTAGCTATTTACCTTTTAATTATTTTCGTTTATTATTCCAAAATGAACCACCTTACATCGTATAAGGAGACCTCAAATGCGGTTACAAGACTAACAAAGTACATTACACAAGAGCAAGCTATACTATACTCACAGAGTAGGCCTTTATTCTTTCTGGGTCGACATCATGTTGCGAGCGAGCCTGCGCGCGCGGCGATGACGACACCATGATCTATAGATCACGATCCACTACGGCTAACGGTTTATCCGACACAACACTCACTGCCATCACAATGCACTGTTTTTGTTTCACTTATTCATACGTTTATTCAGAATTTTCAGCAGCTGATCTTCGTGAACACTATGCACAGATTGTTTAATTAGTAGATATTACTCTTTTTTATTTTATATTTCTTATTACTACACGTAAATGTTTTATTAAATGGCTTGATTTCATTATTAATAACAGAATCATCCTTTAAATATTGATTTATGTAAACGAGGAAAAACCAGACAGAAAAAGCACAATGTTTGCCACATTCATGTTGGTCTTGTCTTGTCTGGCGGACGAAATCGTTCGAAAAATATTTTTTAAAACAGAATCACGACCTAATTGTTTAATGCCTTTCTAAACACAAATAATTGGTTTCTATAATACAAAGTCAAATGATATTCAATTAACACTACCTCGAACAAACTACGGCAAGAAAAACATTATATAAGAAGGAGCTCAATTATTAACATATTGTCGAACAATATAAAATACACGAAAACGTTTCTTTCATTTAAATTAAAACTAAAGCATTACTTTATCAACCACTATTCTGAATTTACTTAAGAAAGCTATCATTATAGCAGCAAGAGCGGGTATTATGAGTATAGTAACAAAAAAAAAAGTTACAGACTTAAATTTGTGGAAGTGGTAATTAGTATGGCTTGTGTAATAATTTGTGTCTCAACAAGTTTTGTTTGTAAGTACTAAAGATTTCAGGGTATTTCTCTTTTATGTGAATTATTGTATTCTTTTAGAGAAATAAATGTCTTAAACCTAGAAGTCCTAATACTTACGTATTAGGTCTAAGATTTTTCTAATCACCTAGTTCTACTACGAGTAATCGTAGTAGAACTAGGTGGGATAGGTAGGTAGGAATAATGTTATTGTACTTCCTTCTAGGATATATTTTTTCCTAGAAAATCTTGTCCGACTGTGACAACCATAGTTCAGAAATAAAGAACACTTCAGAAAGATTATAAATTCAAATGTCAATTGTAGAATTAGCTAAAAGGAAAATGCTCAGGAAAAATCCCGTTCCCTGAGCGAAGTGAAACGTACTATGCAGTTTTTATTCGCGTCACGGTGACAAAAGCTCATGAGTGTTTCCATCTTCGATTTCATCGTTGCTTAACGTCAAGCAATATACTTAAGCTAAAAGCTGAGCCACCACTGACTATAAAAAGGTAGTTCTACAGATATTACCAACAAAGAATTCAAAACTATTATTTACTATCAGAGATCACGATCGTCACGGTGTAATTGCTGCAATTATTTCTTTTATATAACCATAAGAGCGTTAGCTGGGGGTGGATCGAAAACGTTGCATTTACAATCTACCCCAAACGCAAAAAGCAAACCCTCTGGCGTGAAGACCTTATAATCATCGAAATTAGACAGATTAAAAATCTTGTTTGTTCATAACACGAAAAGATCAAGGTGTTCACATGCCACGTTGTTTATCGGAGATGCAACTGGCCGTCTCTAAAAGTATAAGTACTTCAATGTTTATAGCGTATGAAACCTCGTTTAGTGTTTAATATTTATTACGAACAAGTGTATTTTACACGTATCACTTCAGCTTAGGTGGGCTGCGTGTTTGGCCGTGTGGTTAGTACAAAACCACTAAAATGGAATGTGTGTGTACTTTGACTCGCCCGGATACGTAGTAACATTATTCTTTAGATCAAAAAAGGATTTTTGTTTTGAAATGCTTTAAATTATGTTAACTTGTTTAAAGTTATTCAGTTTCATTCATTATAACATCAGAAATAAGAAGCAGGGGGGGCAAAATGAATGACAATGTGCATTCGACGTTGCCATGACGATAACATACCTGAGTATAACCTGGCAAAATTGAAAACCCCTTCCGCCACAATGTATCAAGGGATTAACATTTTAGATTTAGCAGAGTTATAGTGACAGTAAAAATGTGTTCGGATAAAAACCCCTGCTTGTTTTAAGTTTTTACATCGACAATATAGTTGGATGCAAGACAAAATAATTTATTTAAGTAAAAGCCTCTTAATTTCTAAAGTTCCTTTACTTTAAATGAGAACAATTAAGTGTGACGGCTATAAAAGTAGATTTTAATAAATTCGGCAAATATAAATCTTAAAAGTAATAATGTTTATTGTACTTTTACCGCAAAGTGTACCCTAAAAAAACCTTCTTCAGTTCTGTCTAATGCTATAATAATTATAATATTAATGGAGTATAGTTGAAGTAATTCTTCACTCTCGTTTTTTATGTGTTTTGACAAAATCGACAAGAAAGTTTAGTTGTTGAAATGTTAATGCATTTAGAAGATCCTGTATTTTTGAGTAAGTCAAGATTACATTTCAATCGATTTATAAAATACGTAATAATATTTTAAGGTTTCAAGAACGCAACGAGACGAGAAACGTGGCTTAGATTAACTTATTCTTTCGACCTACTACTGTGAATAGGTACAACCACTACAAAGAAAACATAATATAATTTAATTGGTCCTGGCATTCATTTCAATTTAAGAATTTATAGGTAATTAATAAACGAGGTTAAATAAACGCGGCGCCATTGACGTGAATATTTACAAAATAATTTGCGAATTTGAATCTAAACATCTGCTGATTATTATTTACGTTGCTGTTCAGAACTTGTAATAATTAGGGTATCCTTGGCTAGGACATTTATTTTGCTCCATTTCTCGGAAGAAGTTGTCAAGCCTCATTAAAGCGAGGAAATTAATATCACCAAGTCTTCTAAAAACTTTGACATCAAATCCGCGCTTAAATATGAGACCGACATTTTGCGATAAAATAAAATGTATATGTATCAGCAGCAGCTAAGATAGCATCAACTTATCTGGAATAGTGAAGAAATGAGAAGAATATTTTATCTATTGTTGCGAGAGCTTGATAATAGTAATCGGATATGTGAGTACCTTTTATCAATAAAATATTATCGCCTATTTAGGTATGGGTGACAGCTGTGAAGTTTTTTGTTTTTGTTCAATTTAAGCATTCAAAATACATCTGCTTTTACATTCTAACAAACAATCAGATTAAAAATATAATGCAGTCACGTAAAATGTTTTATATTTCTTAATTTTTTCATATATTAAATTCCAACATAATATCGTCGATATGTTAACTCAGCTCGGTCAATAAACATTTTGTAAGAGAATAAACAACAACATAAGAGAACAATGGAGTCCCACAAACGTGTGACCCAATCGGATGTATGATCAATTGTAGTAAACGACACACTTATAATTGTCACACGAAACAATAATAATTGTTACCTTGCAACACTACAGAGACCATTAAACCGGAAATCCTAAAAAGTGTATGGGAAGATGAAGGTATCAGCAAAATAAACGACCTATAAAACGGCGTTGGTAAAATATACTGCATCGTTAGAAGTTTGTTGTTTTCAAAGATAATCTGTCCGTACCGAATAAAATGCCATTAACAGTGAATTCAGGTAACATAATAGATTTGAAAATTCGCATTTTACAGAAAGGACATTACACTGAAGAATATTGTAATTTACCTCATTTTCGCCTTCGTATCTGCGACATAAGCACAACTGCTTCAGTCTTTCCACAGTCATACAGCATTTTGTTGTGTCGAGAAAATACGCATTCAGCGTTTCCACCACCTTTCCCATTTTTCACCGAAGCATTTGAAAACAAAGGACTGCCAGAACTCAACAAGAAAGCCGGTCACAGCAGCGTCACATCTTAAATCAGATAATGTTCGTCCAAAAATGAGTCGCGATTTTTCATTTTTTGCGACTAAATGCGTGTGCACTATCGGAAAAGTCTGCTCGCACTGCTGTTATCAGAGGCTGGCTATCTCGAGTTTGTCACGGCAGATATTGTGCGCGATGTGCTGTGATGACGATAATATTATAGTACCTAAGTAGGTATAAACGTAGGGCGATGGCAGTAAAACGTTTGGGACAGATTGTTGTTGTTTGGCGAGCAAAACAGATGCAAATGGGCGGAACAGATGCTCATTGTCTACACTTAAGTGTGTTTTTATTCAATAAAGTACTTTTTTGAATTGCTAATGATGCATCAAAATAGCTCAACATGATACCTCGAAAATTCCAAAGAAGCTAATTGTTACAATTTACTCACAATCTTAGGAGATTCAGAATAACTTTGCTATGCTTTGCTTCCGCATCGGATTAAAAGACAAGAGCATAATTATCTTTAAGATATCCTAAGCTATTTACAATGTTTTCAATCAAAATTTAAATAAAATAAGTTGATTCATACACCAAATCAATTTACTTGTTCATCATGTAGAAACATCATGTCATTTTCAATTTCGCACAAGCACATAAATACGAACTTAAACACGGTACCGATAGTGACGTCATACGTGGGTGTAATAGTAATAATAAATAATAAAATGTATTCTCTATGCTTTAAAATTGTCACCATAACCGGCGTAGAACGCTAAAATGTGCTCACATTCTCCAACATAACCGTTTAAGAATCTCAAATGCTTCCAAGTATCTACCTAATCGTATGTTACGCGAAGTAAAGCATATAAATGATAGATGGAAGGCTATAAATATCTTGAGAGGCAGCAGGTGACAGATGCTGGCCAACAGGCATCTAGGTTACAGATGCGCTACCTATTACCTTGATGCAATACTGCCTTGACATGAAACTAGTGTGCTGTGCTCGTCTAGTATTTACAAATTCGTAGCCTACTTCAAATTTGAGTCAAGATCAGATCTTTTGCTTGATACGTTTTTTCATCAGAAAGCAGATATGGAAAAGATATTAAGTTAAAATGACGTTCCTTACAACATTTTGTTTTGTCGTTCCACATTATAAGATATTAGAAAAACAAAATAAACCAAAAAAAAATCATGCTCCATCATGTAATAAAATATCGTGAATCACATAATTTAATAAAATGCAATTTATTTAGTAGGTGCCTTTGTAATCAAGCAAATTAAATGTGCGGCAGTTATAGGAACTTTAGATGGCGTGCCTTAAATTTAAAAAAATGCAACGCTATGAAGTTTTTCCACAGGTACATAATCTTTATGTCTGTGTCAAGTTTTTATAATCTGGAAAGCGAGTAAAACTATTGTTGGTAAGTGTTTAAGTTTCCCGGAATGAGGGTGTATTTTACGCTCTACACTGGGTCGCCATGTAAATTCATCCACATTATCTTAGAGTGTATTAAGATGACACGTCTGTAAAAGTAAGCTAATGTTATGCTTATCGTATTGTACTGTATCAACATCGTTCTAAAATAAAATGAAATATATTGATAAACTCTTAAATAACCTTTTATCGCCTTAAAACTCATACCCTATTTTCTAAAATGTTAAGTAATACTAAATTAACTTGTACAAGTATCTTCTTAACAGTTTTACAACGATGTTTTTTTTTGTTTTACTTTTGTATACGACTTCCATTTTGAGGTTGAAATTAGTTGAAATATAACAATGTGACCGAGCTGTACAAAGTACACAGCATACATAAAGCACGAGCTAGTTCCTCGTCATTCTATTATCAAAATTCACCGAAGCGAACCGCGCATGGAAAGAAATTGTAATAAAAAATTTAGGTCTACAAATGGTAGCTGAAATACTGAAGGAGCACAAAAATATTTCACCGTTTCTAACCTTGTTTTGCCACGCGCTGTCTTACCAAAGTGCTTTTTAATAATAAATAAACACCAGATGAAAAAAACTAGGGTCCAAGGCAAGGCAATTGCTATAAAAATATACCTCAATTTGCAAAGTCAGGAGGTGAATAAGTCAGCCTTATAACGAAATTCACTGGTCCACCAAAATATCTTGTTGGATGTAAAGTAGACTTGAAATTATAACATGCTTATCGAGCCGATATTCAAGGATTTGAATATTCATAATTTAGTAATTTGTGATTCTTTCATCATCGTTCATAATGAAACAAATCAAAGGCAGCTAAACGCCGTTATGATGGCGTTAAGCTGCCTTTGATTTTATATGCCTGCCTGTAATTTCTAAGCATGAGGCTTAAAAATTACAATTTGAATGAGTCAAAGCAGACCAGCCATTGATAGTCGCTTTCAGGTTTACTGCATAAGATAAGACAAGATAAATATACTTTATTGTACAACTACAAAGAAAATAATTACAACAGTGCTTAAAATGAATAAAAACTTAGTCTAGTACAATTTAGGCGGCCTTATCGCTAGGAAGCGATCTCTTTCAGGCAACCCACGTGTAAGGAATTTACTAATAAAATAAGAGAAGTGGGTAAGGTAATGAGAGATCTTAGGATAAATTAAAACATATTGTATGAGTACTCCCGTACACAGGTCGTGAATTTAAAATGGATAATAATAGTATAATAAAAACATATAACATACGTGTTAGAGATAAATATCAACATACACAAAGAAATGGTAATAAGGAGAACAAACATATTTGGTTTGGTTTATCCACGCACTAGATAACTGAAATACAGGTTACAGAGAGAGGAAATATGCTTTTACTCGGGACTTGAAAGACTGCATACATGATATTCCGAAACATTCATCAATATAAATGCATCTCGACTTTGAGTGTCTCATCAATATTTGGATGTTTCAATGTGGTCTAATTATGAAAATCCCTAATTAACTGTAATAGATAACTGATTGAACCTTTTTCGTTTTGAGGGCTTTGGCCAAAACCAGGCACTTGCTTGACGAAAGTTGTTTCTAGTTACTTTGGGAAATACTTTTAGAAGTCCCGCTGAAATTAAATCCGATTATTCTAATGCTAGCTAGGTCATCTGAGTTGTGTAATTGATGATACATTACTTATTTTGGTCTTTTCTTTGGACAAAAGGGTAACGTTAATTCAGTCGCATTTTGCTTTAGGCTTCACATACTCGTATACCTTAGTTCACTCTCAAATGTTTCATAAAATTAAGAAGCCAGTTTGATGCTAATCCGCTAAGTGTTAGTTGTTTTTTTTCTAATCTACGAGTTTGGTTTTCATATTTTTTATGTTATTCGTGAATAAGATAACCTATTCATTAGTTATATCTTTAAAGCTATTATCATTAGACGCATTAGACACTTTGAATCTCGTAGAAATTTTATCTGTAGTTTTTACTTGTACGGTTGAAAACAAAAGAAGTAAGTTTATTAAGCGAGCGCCTTTTCATTAGCTCGAACTTTGCTGTCCAGAGACCACTTCCGGATAACTGCTTATTAAATTGAAGGCTAACTTGATAATTTACTCTAACAAGCTATCCAAGTTAAATATTGATTAATTTAGTTATGAACGTTAGAAGAAGGTTGTAAATAATGCGTTCGGCTGTACGTAAACAGGGTTTATGGGACTGCTATCAGGTAAACATTCATTCTGAAAGAAACTTACAAAAGTTATTGAACACTCTTCAAACTTCTGTCTCTTTCATTCATAATTCGCGGGTATGAGACATAAAACACAGTAGCTAAAGCCGCGTAAGTGGTTATTTATTAAAATCAAGGCAGTTAGGCGCTTAGTGGAAAACTAAGCGCTACCCTTACTTTAGGCAACTTTTTGTATAAGTAAGACTAATAAGGTCCGAAATAAAATGATAATATGTCCAGCTAAAGCCATACTTTTTCATAGTGCCTTAGTATAAAAAAAAATTTGGCTTTGTTCGGGCGTGTATGAATGAAAATGTACGCGCAGTAATTCGCGGCTACAGCCCTTTGGGGCCTGCGCTTTAATAACCATTTTTCGGAGAACTGGGTTGAATCCATTTTCTTTCAAAATCGTTCCCTGTCTCTCGAGACTGCCACTGGAATGCAGAGTTTCCGTATGCGGACAGAATAAGTAAGTAACGGTGTAAATCAACATCAATATTAGATTTCAGCAAGAAAACTAGAATTTGAAATTCTCTTTTATCAAAATTTCTACTAACATGGCTTTTTACTTGACAAAATCGGACCAAACTGGAGCAAATATAGATTCTAAATTCCACATAACATTCATTTCACAAATAGGAGGGTTCTCTAAAACAGTAACTATAAAAATATTGGGAAATGAACCATTTCTGTGAGCCTGAGCACTCAAATGCGCCATACGTTTTTACGATCGGAATATTCTACGCCGTTACCGCAAAGTTGTGATGTAAATCCATTGGATCTACGGGAACTTCCTCTGATCCTGCGTCTATTTTGAATGTTACATAGTAAGCAACAATACATAACGTTTTTCGCCCCATTTAACGTTTTCCATTTACCAAAACAGTGAGAAAAGTAAATAGGACAGCTTTATATTTCTGTCGGTGAATATGGCAGATACAACTTATCAGGAAGCTGAGGAGCCAGAGTTTTGCTATTGTGCCTGAGTATACAAGAGTTTTGCTAGCCTTACAGGGTCGGTCAGGAACCACTTGCCGTCATGCAGTCCGTTTGCGTGCTTGCCCCCGAAGTTGTACGAAAAAGAACTTAGTTCGTTTGTTCGTATAATTTGATCTCAGCAATCACAGTGCAGCTGCCATCGATTTGAAAATTTGTTAAGTAAAATTGCTGTTTTTTTAAAGGTCCCCCCCCTAAGGTAAACTACTTTAACCGAGGTAAAAATTGCTTTCGTTTCTGTGAAACTAGTTTACATAACAAAACAGTCTTCAGCATTTACTGAGATGAAAAAAGAAAAATAAACACAAAAACTTCTGATGAAGCTAGCAATGGAAATGTTACCATATTCTGTTTGAGCGGTTACAAAATTAATTTGAACACAATTTTCCGGATTGGGAGTATGTTTTAGTTTCTTTTGTGAGTTTAAGTTCTATTCTACCTAAAATTTAATTTGTAGTATGTCTTTTGCAAAATTAATGTTTTGTACATTGCATTTGTTTTGTTTAATTCATTGTAGAATCCAACAACAACAACAACAAATACAGCCTTATACGTCCCACTGCTGGGCACAGGCCTCACCTCAACTATGAGGTGGTACAAGCCATACTCCAACACGCGGGCTCAGTGCGGATTGTTGGAGAGGTGAATGTAAGGCCAGTGATAAACCTTACCGTCAGATGTTATCAAGCCGCCTTTTTAAGCCTCTGACTAGGCTTCACGACTGATATCTTGCGACGTCAGCCGGGACCAACTGTTTAACGTGCCTTCCGAAGCACGGAGATGCCCGAAAAACGCATCACTTAATTTCGGTCGGGATGGTCACCCATCCATAACCCGGCCTGTCTGGCGTTGCTTAACATCGGATCGTTGCCGATCCGCTGCCGTCACTTAGCCACGGGCACCTCATCACCTCCTTGTAGAATCCAATTAACGTTAACTACGGACGATAACTAATTAATGGCGTTACCTGAGTAAAGAAGTATTCTCAAACATCATTTTTTAAATGACCTATTTACTCTCCCTTTTCGAGGGATACATTTACAGAGTCAGGTTATTTTTATGGTGCAACTGAAATGCTGGAATCGAGTTTTTGATTGCTTCAAGGACTCATTAACGTGACTGTATAGTTTCATGCAGCATGCGGTTTTCATAAGGTCGTTAGAATCTGTCTGTCGACAAACCACGTGATTGCATGTTTCATTGATTATTATAAATTTGTGTAGCTTTTATGTTTTTTTTTTAAATTGATTTGCGTTAGGCTGCAGTCTCAAATGCAAATACAGCAAACTGTTGAGTGCGTATTGCTGGAAAGTCAACCAAATGCGGATGGAAGCTCTACCGGCGTCTAGTGGTCCGGTGGCAGAAAGTATAGGGTGGTATCAGATCGTGTGGTTCTTGCGCACACTCTCCGAAATACACCTTGTAAATTACCGATAGTCAGGCGACTTTACGCCGATGCTGTAAACTCTGGAGTTTGGTTCCAAGGAGCGTATTGTCGCGTATGAGTCTCCAGGACCTTCGGAGTATAATATAGTCATAATTAGTGACAAATTAACGCATAATTTTTAAACACAAAAACAAGATCCAAATTAAGGGTTGCTACGCACTCATCAATGCACAAAGCTAACCACCACCCAACCAACAACTTGAATTTTAATGACGCCCTCCCCCTTGCGTAAGGGAAGAACAAAAAGGGGAGAAATAGTAGCGCGACAAAACTATAAATAGGTACCGTAATGTGGATGTGAAGTTTTGGTTAAGATAAATGTTCAGAGCAGGAGCTTTATATGTAAGGTGTGCGTCTCTATTAGATTAAAGAATTTTTCAATTTAGAATTTCATTTGACAGAAAACTATTCCATTCTAATTTCGATACAATTTTTTTTTGCAAATCGCGTAATAACTAATCCACGCTGTTTTATAGGTACTAACGAATAACGTTTCATCGAAAAATCTTTTCCATTCAGCTTTTGTTACCCGAACAACCATTCATCGAATACACATTTCACATAAATTTTAAATTATCAATTACACTTTTTATTGAAATATATTCATAACGCATATTTGCCGACTCAAGTACTGTTTCATTGTTTGATTTCTGAAGAGATGGGCAGTTATAATGTCAATGTTACTAATAGGTAATAGAATTTACCTGAGGTAAGAAACAATAGAAAAAACGTTTAAAGTATCAGACCCCTAACTTTTCCCTATCTGGGCGAGGACTTTTCCAGCTGAGACCCTAGGAGGGCTAAGATTCTATCATTGAAATCCCAATGAAATTATAATTGAATGGTATGATTATGAGACTTTTATTATAGATCAACTTTGAAAATCATGGCTATGGATCTGTCCAATTTTCTAGTGCACAGCGTAATTTGATCAAATTGTTTAGGCCTAAATTATTTAACATTCCTGATACATTTTCTCGTAAATTTTTTATTGTATTTCAAACTATATAATGTAATTTTTAGGAGAGGTTAAATCAGATTTTACTCGACCAATAAGCTATGTACTATGCCACACACGACTGTAGTAACCTCGTCACGAGTTCAGTTGAAGGTGACCTAGTGAGCGGCCCACTTATGATTTAAGGGGCCTATAAGCATTACTCTAGGCGACTCTTATTAGAATCTTATTTAGGGTAATATTTGTTCCCCTATAGTAGCTAAATTGCATAACGTGTAGCGCTCAGTAATTGATTTTTATGCCTAGATATAATAGTTCGTCTTCTGTGCTGTCCACTGTAAGGTGTTCACATCAACCTTTCACAACCTTTGCAAAATGGGTCTTTATGTCAGCAGCATAAGGTGCCCCTATATAAAGGTGGATGTGAACGTCTCTGTACCATTTCGACAGCTTAAATCTGACTAAATCTTTGTGCAACATATGTTTTACGTTATTTTACTTAAGAGACCTTTGTTTTCGGTTTTTTAAATTTGTAAAAAATACAAAGGCACAGTAAAACCATGACATAGCTAATTTTGCCAATAGATATTATCCCAAATTCACTATACGATCATGGATCTAATAATCTAATAAGTGTTACAAACCTAGCTGTTCCCGTTATCCCCCCCCCCCCCTCCCTCTATGGGCGCTCGCCTCAGCTTAAGCAATGCTCGGCTACAAATGCTTTGAAATAAATTGCATTGTCAATTCTTTAACCGACAGGGCTTTACTGCCAGCCGTATCGGGGTAAATCTAGATTATAATAAGGTATTATATACGGGGATTTATTTATTTGAAAGGAGAGGAAAACAACAATATGAAAAAGTTTTTTTTATTAACTTATTTCCCTGAATTCCAAAAAAGTTGAAAATCGAACTCCAAAAAACAAAGTTCCGAGAATTTCCTTTTTTTCGCTTCACTTTTTTACCTATTCTAGCTAATTCTAGCTAAAAAAATGTGATAAAATAAACTAGTTTTGCAAAACAGGCAAAAAATTCCAACGATATAATATGTAATTTAGTAAGAATTGAGAACGCTTTCTGTCATCTTTCCTCTACCTGTATTAGGTTGTCTGGAAGAGATTGCTTTCAGCAATAAGACCGCCTAAATTGTACATCAACTTTCTTTATAATCCTTGATTTTTCCTGTTTTTGTGCAATAAAGAGTATCTTATCTTAAAACTTTTTTTTTATTACCAAGTATTTATCGTAGAGCGTCGTGGCCTAGTGGTTCAGCACCCGAACTCAGATAGTGGATCATGTGGTCCCGAGTTCAAATCTGGCCAGAACCAAAATCTTTGTGTTCATTGTTAAATATCGGACTTACCCTACTACGGTGATGGAAATATTGATAAAAAACCAATTTCCCCATTCACCCAGCTTAACAACTTTACTGACTAGCTTTACTGGTTGAGTTAAAGATAATGTTGCTATAAGAGTAGGTACTTGTTTTAATTTGCAACGACTAATAAATATATATAAACAACTGCTTTGACAAAGCTATCTTATCACAAACGAGTGACACCTACCTATTAAATATTTGGAATTTTGGAGCAAACTCAATTAGAGCGACACGGACGTTCACGAAAAAAACAAAATTAAATGCACTAGTTAGGCAGCGACTGTTGGTACTGTGTTTCCCAGTACCTACCCATATTTGAAATACCTGGATAATTACCAGAATGAAGAAAATTAATAAATTAAATAAATTTTGCTCAATAAACTGGCAGTGTAGGTCGTTTGTAGACAATTACTCGATAAACACTCGTAGGTTTTATCGTAAGTAATCCTTCAACAGCTTATGTTCAAGGTGCTGCTTATTTTATGTTCTTAGTAAACAGACTACTAATAATGAACATTATTAAAGGAAAATACTAGCTACGAGAGGAATTTATGCTTGCTTTATCTGCTTAGTTTTTTTAAAACAACCATCTTAGCTCCCATAGTTTTTCCTAAAAAAAACAGTTAATCAGAAAAGTAAAAAAGTTGACATTGTTTACGTCAACAGAATGACGTAACCTATAAAAACCGGACGTCCCAAACTGTAAACAAGGCTTCGTTTTTTAAAAATTGAACGTCAACGCAACCGGCCAGTATCAAAATAGACGCAAGGCAAAGTGCGTTTCCCTGTTCCTCGGCCCGATCCGGAATACCGTGTGTCGTGGACCGGTCGTATCAACACAAACCATGGCCTAAGTCGTCCTGGGATGGGACAAGCGCACTTATTTTTATTTCGCCTTGAACCTTACTTTATACGGTGTCGGTGATACTGTGTAATTTCATTTAGGAAACAAGTAAGGGGTAAATTTTTAGGTAGCAATGGGTCGTTCCCAAATTAAAGTACGCTATTAATAGCCTCCCTTTTAATTTTTAGATCACTGATGATGAAGGTGCGTCTGTCACCGTCGCGCGCGTTGGTTTTTAGTAGACTATCCAGAAAACCATTTGAATTTTTTTTTGAGTTAGAACCTGCTCTCCGTAATTTTGCCTATGAATGGGTTTAGCATATATACCTGGCCAGCAAGATACAATATATTTTTGGTGATTTTTTTATTCAGTTTTTTGCGAAACAAATTCATCGTCATTAGCCTCACCACTTTTAAGTATTTTCGAGCCATCACCGGTAACACAATTACAGGCCTTACATGAGTCACGACAAAAACTATAAAATTACAAATGTGTGCACCTGACTGCATTCCCATTACACTTCGATCTTGCATCCTTGTCGCGCACACCTGTGCAAAAGAGACAATCGCGTAGGGTGTGCATTGATTCAGTGCGGGACAGTCCGAACACCATTTAGTCGCCATGGTGACAACACTGACAATACCACTGTCACGTACTTCCCCTTCCTGTTTGAAATGAATGCTGATACCGCTCCATTCAAATAACTTGTTCGATAACGCAAACTTTTGCATTGGGAACTAAAACACGCCTGTTTACCCTAAAAGGTGGTTACTCGAATAAAATTGCTCGATTATTTGGGACTAAATATTATAACGCATAACTTTTGCAACGAACAAAGGCTTTGAATTTGGGTATGTGTTATATTGAATATTTTGACTAAGTGTAATTCGGCGAACGTCCCAATTAGCTACATTCGAGCGCGGCTAATATTATATATCATTATTGAGTTAATTATAGAAACGAATTATAGTGAAAGCAATACAGAAACATTTTGAACTGATATTATTATCATATTGCTGTGAATAATTTAACAGACATCAAATTCAGTATATTCAGTTCGATGTACCAATTTTAGAGTATTTTGGATATTACAACCCATGCCTGTTTAGATGCTGATACCTCACCAGGGAGCTTTTTAGACGAGGGACTTAAAGTTCTCCATGGTTCATCTTGCTGTCACTCAAAAGTTTCCTTTGACGTAACACGCTCGGCAACGCGAGTGTCATAGACATACTATATAGTTTAAATTTCTGGGTGTGCCGTAATGTTCTTTTCGTCAGGTGGTTTGTATGCTTGCTTGCCACTAAGGATAACTTAGATGATAATATTAGGAGCCTCTTTATAAATTTAGTCATATCTTTTCGATGGCCGAAAATAATATTTGACCAATAAACCGTGACTCGGCACAATGCCGTTAGAAACAACCTTCTTGAGGTCAGCTTTCACTTTCGTTTTTCTTAATTGTCTTGTCTTAAATGCGTATCTTGTTTCTTGTCAGAAATAATCTAACTATAACTATAGTCTTTTGAATGCTCTTGACACTTATAAAGGCAAAAATAACGAAGATGCAGGCAACTCCTTGGATGATTTGGTTTCAATTGCACATGAAATTTACTCTCATGGCAAATCAGCCAATCAATAACTGTGTTTCACCCAAAAACTGTCATCTAGACACAATTAGAAGATTGTATCAAAAAGGCAAGTAACAAAACGTAATAAACATGGCGTCTGTCTTCATCCAATGCAAACAAGCTATATAGTTTTTATATATCTTTAACAAGTACACGTTACGCATATTATATTAATATTCATCGTATGCCATGAGTCACCCGATTGTTTTCCTTCTGATACAAACAAGACAGAAAGCATGTGAATGAAACTCATTGCCAAATCGAGGACGAATGTCTGGACATGAATCGCAAGTATCAGTCATGTACGCAAATACAAGTATTTTATATAAACATATAATGAAACAGAAAACGATGTTAAGCTGCAATTATAGCTTTTGGGAGCATCAATTGCTATGTTTTATTTTTGTCGATCCTAAATACGGTTACAAAATCGGAATTTATTGGTATGTACTTATCAACACCCAGAAAAAAAATGCAAAGAATTACTTTTAATGGATTTAAATGTGATTATGTGTACTAATAGTTTCGAACGTCTAGTGATATTTTAAATTTCAATGCCATCATAGACATTATGGTTAAATGTTGTTATGCTGTAAACAGTGGCTTGCGTATAATACCTATTGTATAACAACAGCCTTTCTGGTGTAAAAGTCAAGACCAAGTTTTACCCAAGGGTACAGAGTGTATTACTAGTTTTTTTTTTTAAATGTATCCAGTTATATTCATTCACCTTTTTTTGTGATTTCTTCAACGTAAACGTCACCTTATTCGCATAGCTACTACTGTTTATTTACAATATCTACTTTCTGATTATTGGTAAAAGTCAAGCTAAAGCCAAAGCTTACATGTGACAAAAATATTTATCTAGCAGTTTGTTTGTATATGTTTTTGAGTATATGCAACTCGTGTAAGGTATACATTGCGTACACACATTCCATTAACAAGTGCTCATTTATTATTTGACAGTTTAATAGTTGAAAAATACTAGATAGGTATAACGCTGTAAAAAGCACAAGGTACCTAACCAAATATATAAGATATTTAGCTCTTACATCGCTACATAATCGTTCTCCTGACCTTTTGTGCGTATTACTAGCAATAGCATTGGCTTCAGGGACATGAAGCGTCTGATCATTTCTCAAATTGACAAATCGCTTCGTGACTCGCGGCCGCCATTGTTTTTTCATCGACGCAAGTGTTACATGATGTAACAAGTTACATACAATATGTCAGATGAAAGAAGCGAATAGAGTATTACTTGCTCTTTCCTATTTCAGGCTGTATAACTTTCTGGTTTATTAGAACGGAAAATATCGTCTCGTAATGATACATCATTTAAGGAAATATGTGAAATTAAAAGGTGTTATTATTATAGAATCAAGAGTAGTCAAATACATTAACATAAAATTCAGCATGTAGGCCTTTAGTTTTAATATGTTGTACCTTATAATAAAACCCCACGGGTAGGAGTCATACATAAGGAATTAAATAAATGAAAATAGGAGAATTTTGGTTCAGATACCAATGAAAAATATTAAAATAATTATAAATGACCTGATGAGTAAGTATTGTCGGCTTACTCAAAGCTTTCGTAAGAAAGTAAATATTCAGAAACAATCTTTTCGGCGAATCTTAAACACATTACGACACGCTAAAACGAGTTATCTCTAGGAAGACGATTTCGTGGTGACCCTCCGTCGACGTCAGTATGCGTAGTTGCGCGCGCAGCTCAGGGCTGTGACAAACCGGAAAGGCCGAATGGGCGGACACACGGACATACGAATAAAACGCATTTTAAGTCCTCAATGAATGAATGGAAATGAAGTTGATGCTACATTACACACACTTGAATCGACGCAAAGTTGCGACCGGTTGCACGCTTAAGCACGCGTCAATTAACTGTATTAGTCCTTAGTACCGAGTGCAAATCCAAATATGAACTTATAGAACGTAAGTTTTCAGTATCATGAAGTTTTCCTAAAACGGCCCACAAATACAGCCTGCAGGTAATTAATTACTATACTCAATTATTATTCGTACCAGTAAAAGCTGAGAAAATATGTATCTACCAGTTACGTTTACGTGGTCATTGTAGGTCTGACCTTAAAAAGCAGGCAAGAACCTTACGTAATGAAATTCCTGATGTACTGGTGATAAAATGGACAAGAATAACGATCCAAATCGGACTTTACTTTAATCTGGAAAAACACATGGTATTGTGACGAGTTTCAGATTTTTTGGTCATGTGTGCTTACTTTTATGGCGACAACTGTGACATTACGGCTTAATTTGGCAAGCTCCAAGAATATGTGCGCTTGCGCCGCAACCATAACATTTAAAGCTCGAACCGGCCTTTATTTAGTATGAATTTACAATAACCACAAATACTATCTATCTACAACTTTTATGTTACTTACTACTTACCTAGTTTATTTAAGTGTTATAGTCTGTAAGTATAGATATGTAGTCTAAATATAGAAAAATGACAAATTTACAAATACAATTAGCTTATTAATAAGTTGAGTTATCTTATAAGCAGATATCTAAAAGGCAAAAAAAAACTTTGCCCCAGGGCGCTCGAAATGACGCGCGTGGACCGTGCTATCATCCGCATAGCAATGAATATTGCCAAGAGATAACATGTCATTGATATGCAGAAGAAACAACGTCGGCGACAAGACGGAGCCCTGCGGCACTCCGGCATTAATCTGGAGAAAGCGTGATTTTCGACCATCGCAAAGGACACGAATTCTACGTCCCTCCAGAAATCCGGCGACCCAGTCGCATAGGCGAGGTGGCTGACCATATGACGGAAGCTTGGAAAGAAGCGAACGATGCCATACACGGTCGAAAGCTTTGGCAATGTCAAGGCTGACGGCCAAAGATTCCCCATGCTTGTCCATAGCCTCCCCCCAGATATGTGTTACGTACGCTAGAAGGTCACCCGTAGACCGTTTTGGTCGGAAGCGATAAGAGAGTGATCCTCTAGGTAGCGGATGAGCTGCATGTTGATGATCCGCTTAAACACTTTAGCTAAAACTGAGGTTACGGCTATTGGACGGTAATTGGCAGGGTCAGACCGGTCCCCTTTTTTGGGAACTGGTTGAACGTTCGCCTCCTTCCAAGACAGCGGCACAAGACCCGAATTGTAGGAGAGGTGATACAAGCTAGTGAACACTGAAGACAACTCCGCTGCACATTTCTTCAGCACCACAGCTGGAATTCCATCAGGGCCACTGGCTTTCCTGACATCGAGTGACTGCAGTTCGGCACGAACATCACACTGCCGGATACGAATATCAGGCATTGTGAAGCCGAAATGTGGAATTTCAGGCGGCACAGCACCGCCATCATCGAGGCAAGAGTTTGCGGCAAAGAGGTTAGCCAGTAAATCGGCTTTCTCTTGCGGCTGATGAGCCAACGATCCATCAGTCCATGTCCGAGGAATGAGGTCGCCTTTGTGGGAGCGGTATATGCACGCATAGACCCGGCTCGTGGAGCCCAGGTCAACGTGCACCCAGAGGGTGGAAAAGGATGGGTCTTCTAGGCAGCGGATACGGCTACAGCAGACGTCCGCCCTGACGAATAGACATACACCGGCTTTTGGTTGGAAGGACTCTTCCAGCACATAGCCGGGGTAGTGCAGGTATGACGTTTCGGCAGGGCGGCCTATCTGTGTTTCCGTCAAAAAGAGCATCGCAGGCCTCGCCGTCTCGAGGTGTTGATGGACGGCGTTGAGGTTTGCATGGAGTCCGCGGATGTTAACGAACTCCACCTCAAACAGCGTGTTGGTGGGGGATGGGGATGCCACTGTTAGCCTTTTTTTTGTGCTTCTAACTGCCATAGAAGTTGGAGGATGGGAGGGGCGTGAAAGGACGACTGTGATCGAGGCAATGAAAGACAAAGCGTGGTGCCCTGCATTGGTATTAGCCGTGTGTAATAGTGTTGGCCGGTTCGCCGGACAGAAGGGCCCCCGTACCCCCTCGGGTGTGGTCGCCGGGCCCCACCCCCACCACCCGGCGCGACGAGCCACCGCGAGATTATGCGCGACCTGGTGGGGCAGCCTGTACTATGCCGCGGGCGTCCAGCAGCACCACCGTTTCTACGGGTCTCCCTGGCCGGCGGGCTGATACACACTACACACACAATACCGCCGCTAAGGCTCCCACTGGTCCAATAATTGCCACGATCACAGTCCCCCTGGCACCGGTTAGTGCAGTGCTGATCCCGGAACGCGAACATTTTATTTTAAAGCAACCTGTATGTCCGCCATGAGTTTCCCTCACGTAAATGGCGATCGTTGGGTACTTGAGCAATTTTTTTTGATGTGTTATAAAAGTTTAAGAGAGCTCTTAAAAATATAAACATTTATAGGTCAGAATCACTTGGCGGGTTTTACACAACTGCATGGTGGTAACAACAACCGGCCGACATAAGTCTCCCACCTGGAGAGCAGATGGTCTGCTGCGAAAAACCCTTAGTCGTCTGTTACGATACCCATGGGAAGATATGGGGCTGTGGAAAGTATTCTTTTAAAGTGCCGCCAACAGCACGGCACTAAAAAAATGGCAATATATGAAGAGGGAAATGATTTAATCAAATTCATTAATTTAACTCGCAATTGTAATGACGACAGTGTCTTTAAGTGTTGATTAATGATTGTGCTATTAGTCTATATTTACATTGAACAACAAACACTAAAGTTTACTATCAGGTAAGGTAATACATTAGAAGCAATGGACAAATAATCCAGACCCAATTATTTTCCTTGTTTTGGAATAGTAACAGAATGCGAGGAATATTTTAAAATACCTTTTACACATTTTCTTTGTTACTTTTACTAACACCAGCACCTATTTTTGTGCTATAAATGCTTCATCGGCGAAAAACATTCAGTAAAAAATAAAAAAGCAGCGAAACGCCAATTAGAATGTACACAAGTATCAGATTTTCACAAAAATGCTAAGGCATCTTGGGTTTTTATTTTATCCTCTTAAGCCCAGATTTACATTACAAGTTCCCAAAAAAACGTTATGATAATGATTAAACTACTTCATCAGTAGCCAATAGCCACCTAATCTTACAACATTCTGCACAATTATTGGTCAAGAAATACACTCGCTAAATGTTCAAAAGGAAATTTCTCTTGATAAAGAGAACGTTGAAGGCTTGGCTGTCAATGTACGCGTAAGAGGTTTCACCAGTCCCATATAAGAAGAAGGGTGGTCCATGTTAGAAAAGGTGAAGTGTATTAAGAAAGAAAATTACATGACAAAAACTATTGGAAAAAAATCAATGTGAACTGCATCAAATTTTTGTGAATGACTATTTCAGAAAACTAATTTCTTACAGACACTGTCATTAGTAGTAGATTGTAATTTCAATTATTTTCAGGAGTTACTAATTAAAATCAAAAGTTATCCGAATCGAACTATTAACCACATGCTAACGTAGCTACACGCATCACGATTCTGATTTAATCAGACAAAGACCAATAATATTTTAATAAGAAATGATAACTGAGTAAAAGACTCATCATCGATCATTTTAAGCTACTTACTTGAAAGGCAGAACGTAAAGTATAAAGAATATGGGATAGTAGAAATATCCAACAATTGAGACGAATTGAAACGTTAATTTCAGGAGAACTAATTCGTGCGTTGCGTATGTGCAACAATGAAAAGGACAACGATAGTATAAACCTAATTTGTTGGTCCATATAAAATGGCGATAACACAATTTTAGAAAAAAATCCTACAAATTATAAGCTCTCAAGAAAATCATACCCAATTGTGTTGGGTAGCAAAATTGTGAACTCCCAAGACTTGGACCTCAATGGCGTCAGGGATATTTTTGTCCGAGGAATGAGGACGTCTGCCTGTTACATAACGACATATTAGAACACCCCACTACCCCTAACCATGCTACTCTGTACTGTATTGATAAACATTTTACTGTCCAAATAAAAAGCCTTTGAATAAACATGGATCGCAAAAATCGTATAAAGACTGTAATAAATGTATTCCGGGATGATTTGTATTGGTCCGCATATATTGTTCTTTAGGTTTAGGACAAACGAAAATATACAACGAGAAAACGAACAAAATACATCATGCGAATAGTTTGGAAAACATTTTCTATCAAAACAAAATATGGAGGTCCGTTTGTAAAGAAAAGTGGTTTTCGGAAGTAAGCAAGCAAGTAAGTTTTCGGCGCATTATGAACGTGTTTTGTAGATTCTGAACGCAAATCGAGAAGTGAACCCGCATCAATTAAATCATTTACAATTTCGAGCCACGATACAGTCAACACAAAACTGTAGATAATTGCTCTTCCTTGCCCGTTTAGTGAATACAAATGCTTAATTACTTGGAACGGTCTGAAGGAACAGAACTAATAAACATATTTAATTTTAATTGCTCCGTTGGGCTACCTACGTTACCTTTTAACGTAATAAACAATGTGGTAGGAAATTGTATCTAAACATTATCTTTTGTAATTTTATTAGACCCCCAACCATACTCCCGAGCACATAAACGTACATGTAAGTGCATAAATTAAAATGCGATAAAATGGCTATTAAAATATCAACTTTAGGCAAACACCTGCAATTTGAAATACGACAATATTCTTAGGCTATCCTCGCCTGCGAATCCAGACACAAAAACCACCCTAGCTGTGAGTCAACTTAGATCTTTATTTATTACACTCGACGAGTTAATCCTTGTAATCCGTAACCCGTCCTAAATATACCGCAAGCCTTTTTTATAAACAAGAAGCCGTACGATGGTGGTTCCTATAGCCTATTGGGGCGTTTGTTTACTTCCTCGCATTCAGGCTTTGTGGACCCCACCTGATTGCTTATGGAATTAGGTGCCTTGTGGGAAATAAACGCTTCGGAAGCATCCAGGGTTCTCTTATGGAAACAAACCGTCTAGTACTTAGAAAAACTGGCGATCTTAGATTAGTATCGTGCGTGACCGTAACGGTAGCTGATAGAAAACAAAGCACGATCTTAGATAGAGCACGTTTACCTAGAAGTCTGTTTTCAAGCCTAAACTATGCCGACATTTTTTTAAAAGAAGAGCTATTATTATAGATATGGGACTCAGTTAAGTTAGGTAAAGGTTAGTGGTGTGGTTAAATAAGTTTACTACTAAGACATAAAATAAACGATTGTATTTTTTTATTTGGTAACCCTGAACTAATCGCAGAATCGTAACAAAGACCCTTGGGATTGTTGGACGTTAGATGCCTAATGATGTAGTCGTCACTTAACCAGAATGATTAAAGAAGCCACAGATTATTAGACACATGTAATGTAAAGTTATTAGCCCCTATATTGTCCCGGCGCTGGGCAAAGCCCTCCATCATTGAAATCAGAATAATAGTTAAAGGATTTGATAAACAAACTGTTACGTATTATTGACTACTACTTACATAAAAACAATTTTGCACAACTCTACAATGATACTTAGGGAAAAAAAAAAGTGAAAAATAGCATCATGTTGATGAGTTTGCAAACAAACAACGGCTTTTTGAAAAAGCTTTGAATTACCCAGTTAATATACAGCTGGCCAACAAAACATGCAGCCCTGCAGCCGGGGCCTTGCGGCAAAAGCAGAACACTGCATTTATTTCAAAGCTGGAACAAAGTGCAAACGCTCTCTGTGAAACTCCTGTTAAAAATTAACATGAATTAAGTGAAAAATGGTATGAAAGTATGCCGCTCGTAACGCCCTCATTCAAAATGGAAGAGTCTGTCCAAGAAATGAATGAAACCAATCCATCTGCCCGTGGAGATTAAAAAAGCAATTACTTCACACTCTTGCTTCTGAATTGGTCAAAGAAATATACGATGTTTTGAAATTTCTTAAGCTTTGTTCGTTGAATTCATTAGAAAGTATAATATATATTCTCCATTCTCATAATACCATTAAAGTATATGTTTATAAGAAAACGTTCAGAGCATAATTTAATGAATTATTACCTTTTTTGAACTTTGAAATAATTACTAATACCAATGGCGTTTCTATGACTTTGGGCTTGAAGAGGTTTCACTTAAAATTTACTTTAACCCTAGTTGATTAGGATTTCTTCATTACCTATTCACACAGCTTGGATTGAATGTTGTTATGCAAAACAGCTGCCCACTTCAGCTCGTGGCTTATCAAACTAGGCTTTACGCTATTGAGACATAAAATGTATTAAATGACCATATTCTGATTGTTAAACAATAGCTATCCTCACTTCACTTACGTCGATAATGTTACTGTTAGCGATAATTTTTAATATCATCGTGTACCCTTCAGATTTTAGGCCATTTACTAGAATAATTATTGGTATAGTTTAATAATTTGCGATTTTTGTGGTTAATCATGGTTTCTCATGTTTAGTAAGTAGGTTGCGTAGAGCTTCATTTACACCTTGACCAAAAACTGTTTTTCATACTAGCAAGACCGAAAAATCATCAGCCGTTTCTACATAAGGTGTTATCATGGGTAAGTACGCATATAACAAATTATATGTATTAATTAGGTAGCTTTAAAAAATATTAATGATAATAGGCATCTCTAATGGCGTAATGACTCACGGTGAATAATGATAGTTACGAGCATCTACTGTGCTTTTACTAATGACCCCTATGTCATAAGAAGCAAAATGATTAATTAAAATTCAAACGTAATCAAAATGAATTTATTATAATCGATGCGCATAAAATCTAAATCAGTGATTCGTAACAGCATTGTCTAATTTGATGTTATTTTCGCAAGAAATTTTATTTATTCTGCGGCTTTAGTTACTAAATCAGATTATATTTTACCTAATCTCCAAAAGAGCAATGTTATGTAAGTGTTTATGAACAAAAGATTTATTTTGAAGTGATATCGGGTTTTAATCCTTCAAATTAAATCAAATTCTTGCGGGTGCAAACAGTGAGATCTTGGTCCAAGTATTTCTTTACCTAAAAGAAGGCCTCATCGAATATTAGATTTAAGTCTTATTGTTGCTGAAATATTTTCATTTCAAATAGAAGATTATATAACTGATCCGGTACACGCTTTCTTGCTTTTTCTAATTTTATGTAACCACTTTGCAGCTTTTGCAGCATTCGCAGAGCTGCTAACTGTTTGAGGACCAAAAGCAACAAGCAAACACTTCAGAGTTAATCCGATACATTTTTACATTTTTTTTACAGTTATTTATTTGATCTTTATCTTTAGTTTTTAACAAAGCAAGCAAAGTAAGTAAGTAATAGTAATTAGCCTATATACTGTCCCACTGCTGGACAAAGGCCTCCATCATTAAAATAAGTCATCGGTACAATGGATAGGATGGAAACCATTTTAGCGGCATGGCAATTTTAGAAGATTTTGAAATAATATCAAAAAATGAATAGTTTTACTAAATTCCCAATGATTTCATAAATCCGTTTCGTTACATTTTCTAATAAAATCCTAGATATTCTGAAATATATCTGTATGTTTATTTAAAGCAATGAAATTAAATGTTATACAAGAAAGTTTTTTATAACTTTATAAAGTAAAAAAAAGAGTTGAACCTTACAAATGCTCTCATACAATGATATAAGTAGGTACATATACACAGTACGAAATAGAACTTAAGTTAAAAAAAACTTTGTTACTTGTCATATTTCCTAACAACATCACTTAGCACTCGACACACTTGATTTCATAGGAATACTGAATGAGACTGGAAATTCGAATACTTTTGCTCACATACTATTCACACATCTGAAAAATCGATATGCAGCTTAAAATATTATAGAATACAACGGTAAATACTAGTTATTTAGGACACCAAGAGCAAAATTCTTGGAGCTAGAGATAGACCTTTGCGCTGACTTGTGACCTTTAAGGCTTTGTCGGTTTCGGCTACGAAGGTCGAATGCAGGGCTTAACTAGCCACGAGCAGTAAGACGAATGCTACAAAGTAGAAAGGCCTTCACTCTAGTGTTTCAATCTGCATAATGACCATCGTTCCTCAACGTTAGGAGATAGGGGGAGAGGTCTCGGAAGTATGCCACAGCATTTACTTACATTATGATCTCATATTTAGTCAGATACGTATGTATCACGCAAGATGATTTCAATAACTTTTGTTACTATCAAAAACGTCAGCTGCCACTTATAGTTTTAAGATACTACTTTTTTTTAAGCTCCCAGAATCAACAGCCAATACGACTTAGGTAGGCTTTGATCATTTCCCTAGAAAATAGAAGCAAGTATGTTCCCTTTCAAATGTTAGATTATATCGCGATAATAAACAATATATCAACCTATTTTTTAATAAGCCTTTTGAATTAAGCAAATTTTGTTATCCTTATGTCTATTACGAAACGGCTCTCTAGAAAGGTAATATTTCAGAGTGGGATTACACTGCTTTTATCAATATTAAACGTACAAGAATAGCTTTAAGCTGTTCAATAATTCACTGGAAACACTTGACACAGAATTTCGCAATCGGGTTTTTTATTCAAATTACTGCAACAAGAACAAGATGTTTACGCAACTAAAGTGTTTTTATAAAATTATTTCACTGTTATTTATATACGGTACATACGCCCGAATCCAGAAACGTCAATCAAAGTTTGAACGCCCTTTAAATTGATGCTGTCCCATAACATGACAGTAGATATGAAAGGGGAACGTATAAATTTGAGGTCTACTCAACTTTGATTGTCGTTTCTGGATTTATTTATTTATTGGCTCACCAACCCTTATTTGGAATCAGGCTTCGAACACTTTTATACTTAGTTAATTGACAGTATCTTTCCGCAAAACTCAACAGAAAAAAAGATCCCAATACTCGCACAATTTTTTCACGCGAACGATGATGTAAATTTAAAGTAGCAATCGTAAAAGACGTACAGAATGTCTGTTTCTGTCACGTAAACTACGATAGTTGACTTCAGAAATGTGTATGGCATTTTTGGTTACATTTACAATCACTAGGGGCGCTGTAGAGACATCCCATACAAAAACGTCAACGCGGACCCTAGCGGCTGTCCTTGGCGTAAACTCGTGGTAGACATCTATATGTTTTTTTAGTTTTAGATCACGTTTTTTCTAAAAGTGACCACTTTGCGCAAAAACGCGATCTAAAACTAAAAAACACAATCAATTGGTGGCGCTAGTTGGCAGCTAAAATCGCCTTAAGTTAGTATGATTGATCTTCTATGATTATGCTTCTCGTTTTTATTAATATGTAACCTTAATATAAAGCAAGTTTAGGATACTATGTTTTGCTGAAAAGGGTTCCTAATTTATTCAGTGCTACTAGTGTAGCTACTACTATTAAAACGATCTTCATTCGAGTAGATTTTTAGAAAGGATACGATCAAAACAATTAAAAGAAAATCATAGACGATATGTAAGTATTAAGTTAGTTGCTAAATGGGTTGGTCTGGCAACTTTCATTTATGTATTAACCAACTATTACTAAATCACGGTTTAAACCAATGTAGCGGTTTGTAAATTTTCGAAGTAAGAAATTGACTCATTCATGAACAGGTTTGTTTATCAGATGGGCTATCGAGTAGATGAGGACCAACCTGAGTAGCTTTGATTTTAAAATGTACAAGTACAAGCGTGTGGGTGGGCCAATTCATAATTATAATGTTAATCAAATTTTTATTACTTTAATGAATAAATAATCTTCAATTTATTTCATATTTGTTAACAAAACTTGTTGAATTGAAAAAAATAGGAACTGAATACATACTGATAGGGCTGGCATCACGAGTAAAGTTTCTTGCATGTGGATCATAATTCCGTTAAAAAAAAAAAAAAAATTCGATCGATAGTAAGAGAGTCAACCTGCATGCTCATGACATGTACCTTATTCTCTATATATCGACTGGCCTGTTGGCGCAATGGCAGCACGAGCGATCCTGCCTTTAGCGCCGGAGGTCGTGGGTTCGATCCCCACCCATGACAAATATTTGTGTGACGAACATTTATATTTGTTGTGTGTCTGGGTGTTATTATCTATTTAAGTATGTATTTAGAAATATTTAAGTATGTTTATCAGTCTCTGACGCTCATATTACAAGCTCTGCTTAGTTTGGGGTCAGATGATCTTGGTGTGAATTGTCCCAGATATTTATTTATTTATACTAATATTATAAAGAGGAAGGATTTGTTTGTTTGTATTGAATAGGCTCCGGAACTACTGTATCATATAAAGCTACATTTTCCGGGAGTGAAAAAGGCTATATTTTTTTTATTTAGGCTTTAATTTGACGGGAACTACAGTCTACGCTGGCAAAGCCGATGACGGACAGCTAATACTACAATATACTAGCTTTCCGCCCGCGGCTTCGCCCGCGAGAACTTCATTTTTCTTTCCCGCTTTTCTGTTAAATTTTTTCCTGAATTTTCTTTGCTATAAACCTCACGGAGCCCGAGACCTTTCCAACGAATGCAAAACCGTGGAAATCGGTTCGTGCGTTCTGGAGTTATAGCGTCAGGAAGGAAAACCCGACTTATTTTTATATAATAGATTATGAGTGGAGAGACACAATAAATCGTGTCCAAAGAGGTAGTTACTTTAATAAATGAAAAACATGGTTCTATTTTGAAAGAAAAAAAAATATGAGTAACACAACGCTCATTTAAAGAACTATGAAGAGAGAGCCCTTGATCTTGTTACTTTTTAATTACGATGTTAATAATTATTAATACTAAACAAGTAACCAGTGCTTTTATTACAATGTTACTTTCGTGTAGATTACCAACCTAATTTTTAACGGACTAAAGACATTTCTTCCTTTTAATTCACCAACATATCTTCTTAGAAACGTAAAAGTGTTTTAAATTTTAGTGCACGTCATGAACCCTCATTTGGTAGGCGTGGTAATTAAATCAGATCCCATTCACAGTAGCTATAACTTAATTAGGCACAATGGTAGAGGCCTTTGCCCAACAATATAGGTAATAGCAATAGTCCGATTGACTACAAAAATGTATGTAAGTACTATACATTATCGACCCCCGGTGAAGACCCCTATAAAGAGTACCTACTTATTAGACAATGACCATAACTATTCAGTATACTTGACGCAATAACTTAATATTCATTACATTGGCACGTACAAATAAAGTAATTTTACATATACATAATAGATAGACGTGTTTACAACATTTATACACACGTCTGTTAATTTGTCAAACGATGAGTAATTATCAAAACAATAGGTTCGGACAAGGTTCATTTTCTAGTGTTAAATACCATGATGTATTTCTGTTCGTTAGGTTCGAAAACAAAATGTTAGCACCGACACCGAGGCTACATTCCACAGCTAAATATATAAAAACTCGGCATATTTGTATGATTATTAGTTACCATTAAAAAGTTTATAGATCACAAATGTATTATAATGTGAATATACGAATATTTATTTACAAATAGGACAACAATAAAAAATAGTAAGTAAACAATAATACTGTATTCGCATAACAAATTGTAATGCGAACTCCTGGAATAATCAATCAAGCCAGTTAAAAAACAAAATAAAATAGAACACGTCACTGACTCAAGTTCAAATGTGGAACTTCACTAGTTTCGTTTCCCGCGCTCGCGTGCAATCGCGAGAGAGGTAGGCGGCACACTGCCTGACTGTCGGCGACCAACGCGAAGTCGCGAACCGGCCCTAGCTAACAACACGGAGTGCGAAGGAGTGTTCAGCAACTCTGCTCATTTATTGAGCATTTTTTAGTGTTGACCTATTAGATTACACAAGGAACCTTGAAAAAGGAGGCTTTCAACTAGCTTTTTGGTGCAATAGAAATCCTGGATATAAGTGACAAAAAATTGGGTTCCTTTTCACTCTGAACGTTAATTAATTAAAATCATGCATATGTATTTTCAAATTTTATTGTTTTAACAGTTTCTAAGTTTGGGTAGATACCATTGATTTTCGATGATACACACATAAAGGTAAATAAAATTATAAATGAGTTTACCGCTATTTTTAGCGCGTTTATCAGATGCATTTAACTTTATTTATTTAGTCGTAACTTATTAAAATCCTAAATTCGCAACATACATTGCGATACATAGTATGTAGGTAATTTCGAAAATCCTCGGCCACATTACAAAACAGGGTTGTGTTTTAAAAAAAAAACAAATATATTAAAGATGCCGCATCCGTGTATGCTTAGTTCACGCGGCCTGGAATTTTATTTGAAAACGAGCAATGTAGGTAACTGTTCACATGTAACCAGTAGGTTTGATCGGTTCGGTTGCAATGTGCCACGATTGTTGGTACACATACGACTGTATCTTGAGAATAGGTTAAATATTCATATACAGTTAATTTTAACCAAATTTACCCAAATATAGGTTCGAATACCATAGGTGAAAAGTGAGCTTCTGAGGGTTCCTTTCACCATGACGGTAACAGTCACTTGCCTCTGACTACCCCGTTCGGGATATAGTTGTGATGGTATGTATGTGAATTATAGGTCTTTTTCAAGAATCTTTGTAACAAACTTCATAAAAAAACAATTAAAATTCCCTTCTTTTAGCGAGGGATTAATTTATTAGAATCATGTCCATCTTCAATACACAAGTGTGACTCTACCTCACCGGTTCCAAATAATGAGTACTAAAAACAGGTATTTAAGTGCTTAAAGGAGTTTCATACGGAATTTCACTCATTTAGATTGAGTAAATAAATTATTAGCCAGACTAAAATTCCGACATCGCTACAATTATGGGTAAAGTGCGTCAGATTACGTTATTGGCATGACATTGATAAAATTGGGATATAATCTGATATACCTATAAGAGGTCAGAAACTGTACTTATTATTAGATACACCAAAATAATATTATTATTTTCACAAACTAATTTCCCTACTTCCTACGGAAACAAAACATGATTCGTTTACTCAAACACCGGTTCAATTAGGTTTTAACTGGAATAAAATCTGGTAGCTGAAAAGTTAGGTACATGGCTAGTCCAGAGAAGTAAAATACTAAAGATTTAAATGGATTAACTTAGGAGATTGCACGTTTGAATAATTTACAAAAGCTTGTAGAGAATTTTACTGTTTTATTCAAGACCTGTGAGTTGCCTGTGTATATATTTACGTCACCAAAACATGCCCAGAGTTTTCTGGTTCATATTCTACAAGCCAAATATGGGTTTCATACTAGCAATGACAGTATTTTATATTATTTTACCGACGAGAATTTACTGATATAGATAAAAGCAACTGTTTAAAGTGTAAGCTAAGTCTAATCAAGTTTAATCTAAGCACGCTCTACAGATCTCGGCCTAAGACTCCCCGACATTTTTAAAAAACATATTTTTTCTACTTGCCTAAAACGCTCGCTACAAACCGACGCAAGCTTGTGACGTCACACCACGCAGCTTCACTACTATTTCCATAATATTGAATAATTATTAAAATGCGATGATGGTGTCTAATACACCCAATTGTAAAGATACTGAACAACTCTGGCGCTGACGCTGACGCTGACACAAGAACAAATCAAGTGGGTAAATTAAACAGGCCAAATTTCGAAGCGGGCAACGGGGCCAGGCCCGAACTTGGAACAGTTAATTGACAATTTGTTCGTGGGCCGGAATTAAGTTAGAAAATTTACCATCGTGGTAATCGACCATAAATCAAGTTGAATTGACAGTCTTCGCACCACCGCGCTTAGTACACTGCCGGCCACAAAGGTTCGGTTATAATAATATGTTAAATATAAAAACTGACAAAAGAGAATTTCTGAGTTTAAAATTCCAATTTATATTGCGGATAGCTCAGCGGTATTGCTTTCACAAAGTTTTAATCTATTGCCAATTTCCCAAACATACTATTGAAAAACCCTGATAGCTCGAGGAATTTTAATAGTAGACTACGAGTACATGTTTATTAAGGTTTTAACGACATTTATTCACTAGTTCATATAATTTTGGTTCTTTCAAATGTGAATATGATAGTTATTCTGTCTTTTTGTGAGAATATCCCTGATTATGCTCCGAATTTCCGAAAAAGTGCTATGAGTAAATAGGTATATGTTCAGAATTTTGATATCCGACTATATGACTCAGAATTAACTGTTTCACTGCATAACACTCGTCCCTAAGTATTGTCTGAAAATGTACTTTCTTGAAAATGTGAACTGTATTAATAATTTTTCCATGCTAAATCGGAGCATTTTCACATTTACCTTCTTAGTTTAGTAATGTATTTTCTTTTTTCAACTAATATTCTCTAGTCCGGGGTATCCCTCGGCTTAGTACCCAGGTCGGACAGTTTGTTTTGATTTTTTTAATCATTGTCCATATTGTGATCGCCGATAGCATAAAGCAATCGTGGTGATTAAGGTAATATCCACTTCCTAATGATGCCGTAGTAAAAGCGAAGACTCGTGTTCAATTATGAAGACGGTTATCCGGCGGTGGAAAGGTGAACTACTTCTGATTGGTGATGGACCAGACTTTTTCCCAAGGTCCTAATATGCCTTACATAGCGGCTACCTCTCATGGTGCTACTGAAAACCAGCGCCATCTATCCTGGCTTGAGCTGTGTATATTATATTTTTCATTTACTTCACAGATATTTACTAAAAGCAATTTGCGATGCAAAATGAACTTTTCGTACTGCATCAAAATGCTCTTGTTCTAGAAATAAAAACAAAAGGCTGATAGCGAGTTTTACCCTATTTATGTCCAATTTGGCGAAGTGTAAGCGGGAGATAAGATACACAGCCTACGCAGGACAAAGGAATTAATCCCAGGACAGTGATAAGAACAGACAGCCCATTGTGACAGCCGCCTGTTTGAAAGGGCTCGCGAAACTTCGTTGGAATCAAACATCCTTAATGAATTATGTGTACAAGGCGCAGAACTCATCATTGAAATTGAGTTATCGCTGCATTTAAATGGGAACTAGCTTAATCACTGCGAACAATAACGTAACTTGCCGAATGCGGGCTGGTTATTTCGATAAATACCCTAGATACACCACTACGAACAAAATTTACTCCAAAAAGTGTACGATGCTTAGTTCAAACGAGTTAGTATTGCTAGACACGCTGAACGGAACCTTATCACGCTGAGGTACTCTTTCATTTTAAATTTTTGATATCCGCGACTGTTTGAGTGCAAATTTTTTTTTAGCACTCTTATTCCGAAACACTTTCTAGGCGTTCATGATCTTGGGTCGAAATGATCGAAGATTGGTTATCACAAACTTGGACTAGGTATCTCTCAAACCGAGAATTACAATTTTTTGAGGACTTGATAGTTCATTTATTTTGAAATACGGACGAACTTGCGGAAAATGCTGGCAGGAAATAATTATATTGAAGAATCACGAGATGCTGAGTATTGGGGAGGCCATTTCCAACAATGGATTAAAAGAGCCGATGATGGGTATCACATTTAGAGGCCTAAAATGCAAGAAGTCCTGGCTTAAATCAGGGAATGAATAAAAGGAAAATCATCAAGAACATCTTACGCTATTTCATGTTCAACAAACCAAACATCGGTTTGAAAATGTTTCTACTCGGCTGATTTTGAACCCACCTGCGATAGGCAGGGTCAAAAACAACCGACCTACAAGCCAAGTCAGAACAGTCTACACAGTCCCTGCATACACAAGATATATTTTCTGAGTCAGTTCTTCAGCATTGTCCATGGCATAGAAGTTGCTGCGATACATATTCAAATTGGATTACAATTTATTTATGTCACGCGCTGAGTGGATCAGAGCCAAGACACAGTTCGCTGTCTTATACTGATTCTATTACATACGGTACAAAAATATACTTTTCATGTAAAAGTAAATTACTCCTCCAATTTTGCATATGACAGAAATCAAATTCCTGAGCGAATATGAAAGCAATAGACCTCCCCTTAGTGTTTGGACTCTTTTTTGTAATTACATATAATTATTACCAGAAGGATTATTACCAATGGTTTTCCAAACAAATTCCAGATTGCCATGGGACTGCATGCTGCACTCAACCATAAATTGATGAAATAAAACATCCACTTTTGTAACCCTTATGAAGACGATACAAACCAAGTCGGCGAATGCAAGTTCTGGTACGCCTGTTTCATGCTGTGTTCGAATAAACACACCTCTGAGTAAGGCTGCTATCACTTGCATTTGTTTGTTTAGGTTTTTATTTTATTTTACCGTAAATTATAGACTGGAATCTTGATCATATTGATAAAACATACAAATTAGAATTACCAACCCCAATCAATATACCTTGAGCACCGTGATTCTTAATTGTTCGTAGTTTGATTGGGTTGGTTATGAATTGCGTACATTATGAAGGTGGAAATGTATCCCTTTCGCCGTTCGTTCCTAGGGGTGTGAGTATTTTAGAGTGAACCATATAAAAATAATGTATCCTTACGACAATCTAGTGCTCATTTTATTTTATTTATTTTCATAAGTTGGATGACATTCTAGTCGTTCGGGCATTTTTTCAGCGGCACAATGATAACTATCCACAGGTAATGCTTGACTTACCTAATTGGTTTTGGTTTTTTTAAGCAAACGTAACGAATAGTGACAACTTTAAATAAAAACCTCTGATATAAAAAGGAGTATGTCTACTTATTTTTGTGGCTGCGTGGTACTTTGCGATAACGTCATTCATCAGAGTTGTCACATTCGAATGTTTATCAAACGCCCGGGAGGACCGGTAAATGGATTAACGACGAATGTCCTAAAAGCATTCATATTTAGACGTCCTCATAGAATGTCGCTATGAAAAGGTACACATGAAATAAAGCTTATAAACATTTAGCTAGTATAATGTACGAGTACATAAGCAGTATTCAAATAACGTAATGAATACTTGAATTTTAGTATTGCAATTAAATATGATCAGTATTTCATATTTACTTTAGTTTTCCTATATTAACTATAAAATATATTGGTACTTGGCAGTTTAAGGAAAAGTTATCCAATTCAACAACATTCCCAACTTCACGCATTAATTTATCCGACTTCGAACTATGTAGGTCATAGCACTCATAGCCATGTTTACGCATTGCGAGTTTCCCAGAGTTAACTTGAGACTAATTTGGGAGTATTTTATTTTAAATTTCTCCAAAATGAAACATTCGTATGAATAAATTATTTAATTTGGCCCCTTTTTCGATTCTGTTCTAGTGTTAACGTTATTTTCAGTGAAGTTACGACTATCAAACATTTACATAACAAAACATTCCATCACGGGGTAGTCAGAGGCAAGTGACTATTGCCGTCTTGAGTAATGGGACACTCAGAAGCCCACTTTTCATTCGGTATTATAACCCAACGTAGTAGGTTGTGAGCCTTCCGCCATACGGGTTGTCTGATTCAAAAACAGTATTTTTGTAAGTATGCATTCACTTAGTTCTAAAAGCAAATATGTGTACTTTGTATCACTCCTTGGTTGCGTAGTGTATATGTCATCAGTCTTACATCCTTTATGTTTAGTTGCCAGAGTACCTACGTTTTGTTTTTAATTATGTTTTTTTTTCTTTGCTTTTGCTATCACAACAATAACAGGAAAACCCGGCGTTTGATCCTAAAAAAGCGGTTTACGGTATTCTGTTATTTTTTGAAGAATGTGGGAGTTGAGTTGACTTTGAGCTTTGATGTCACATATTTTAGCTTTGGAAAATATTTGCGGTTAACCCCGTGAACCCAGGAAAAGTTTACCTTTAACCTTCAACTTCCTAAACTTCTATACTGCAGTATAAAACATAGTACATAAATGTACCACACTGAATTCGCCTGTCCACACGCCTTGTCAATCTTTATTTGGCAACTCTGGCGAAGTATCAATAATAACACCTATTTCGCCGAGAGATTAAAATATATTCTGACCTCTTGCAGCAACTTCTTACTTAATCTCCTCTTCTTCTTTTATCCTTAAAAGAATCCTTTTCGGGTACTGATTAAGATTACTAACTCAAACTAGAACTCATTTGGATACCGTTGTAAATTCTGAGGTAATGTATTCGAATGTGGTAAGTATTTCGTGCAGAATTTAGTCATCACAGTAAAACGGCATGGTTGTTAAAAATTCCATTTTTGAATTTGAAATTTGACTGCCGACAATACAAAGCAGGAAGCGGTAGACAAAGCGTAGCGGATAACGGTTATTTGATGTGTTCAAACTGTTCACGAATTGTATTCATGCCAGTTCTGTTTAAACAAAGTGAGAACACCATAACCATAACATAAGCTGAAACTGTATGGATGCAATTACTAGAATCACAGCTCAAACGTCAGAATATGGACAGTTTTGTCTTATATTTAAGCAAATAAGATGATTTCCTACATAAAAATTACAAGATTAGGTCTCCTGGCGGTGAGTAGACGTTTAGGTGGTACAAGTTATGTTTTTTATTCTATAAAATTTTCATTCACTATATACATATAATACCATCGAATCACTTCGAAAAAATATGGAGAAGGGCTTATTCTCGTCAGAAGACTGCAGAAGGGGTCACTGATGATGACAGTAAATATCATTTGGATGTACTGTCTAAATAAAACGTGATTTCATACTTCTCGTAGTTAGAGTATGCAAGGTAATGCATTTCTCAATACCTATGCAGACTGAAAACATGTGAATTCAACTCTTGACAGAACAGGAAATATTATTTAAAAAATGTTCCTCACAGACGTCGGTAATATCTCGTCCGGGATATTTTTTATTCAAAGTATCAGAATAGAAAACGCAAACGCTTAAACAAGTAAACGCTCACGGAGCAGTCAGATATGGCACAGGTGTCGAGTTAAAGCGTACTTTATAGGAATATTGACAATTTGACATCCATTACAGTTTTCCACAACGTACATTTTTGTTTTGACTATGAGTAATACAAGTTTTTCAAACTTTTCAAATAGAGGGTGATTTTATTTGCATTGGTTCGAATGGCTTCAAAATAAAATATATTTTTCACTTCTCATGCTCTAAAAGTACGCCAATATAGCCCTACGAAGCGTGACTAAAGTGACCACTTTAGTCCCTAGCGAGTAAAAAGTAATTAGTTTTTTAATTTCCTTCATGTGACGTAGACAAACTCAAACAGGTTGTAAAAATATACTACTATTTGAGTGTGGACCATTTTCATTACGAAAATATTGAGAGTTTTAGTTACATGGTTTGTCCACAAAGAAGGTGGCGCCATGTGTTTTAAATTGTTAATCTGTGTGGTTCAGTTCGGAAAAAAAAACTGACCGCGAAAATTTCAGAACTTTTGTCGAGTGTAAATTTGTTCGGTTTTAAATGTTTTTATACTAAATTAAATATTTTTCTCGCACTCAAAGTGAAAAGTACAGTTTGCACCTCGAGACTAAACGCCAACTTAGAATACCCTCTGTTTCATTGACTATCGCACGCTCGGGAGTCAAACCACCTCTGGTATATTATGGCTTCGTTTAGTCCCTCGATATAAAATATACTATTTTTAAATGTTGTCGGGAATTCATATTTACTTTTCAGGTTACAGTGGAATTATTAACACATTAGCTGCCATGGGGTCACCGGTGACCCGCAAATAATAGATTTTCTATTGTGTCTGCTTTAGCGGCAGTCAAAGACTTAATAGCCTCTAATGTCTTACTAAAAGGTTATTATGGACTACATCTCAGAGTTGTCACTAAATCAAAAATATAGAAATGAAAATTCCAGGTCCGCTTAACCAAAGGGTTTATTAAAAAAAAAGTATCGGCTACGGAGGTCAACTTAAATTGTTAATATTTAAATCTTCTGATTGACTGACAGACAACGCAGAACCGAAACTACTGGGGCCTGATTCAGCTATTTAAATGCCTATGGAATCGTAGTCGAATTGCATTGATTGATTTTGACGTTTGGCTCACACTAAAACTGTAAAAATCACGTCATTCAATTACGGTTCCATTGGCATTTAAATAGCAGGATCAGGCCCCTGGGCGTAGAAAGCTGAAATTTGGGAACGGAAATAAGCGTACGAATTCGCGGGAGAAAGCGAGTTCTTCATAACTTGCAATAACCCCATTGGGGGATCTTACGCGAGGTTGCACTAGCAGCGGCGTTATTACAATCCCTTTGTATTGTAACTTGTCAAGTTCATTCTCTAAATTAAATAAATAAACATGCGCCAGACAACACACCACTTGTCATGATCTCGAAGTAGTAAATATCCCTGTGTTACGAGGTACCAGACAAGAAATTAAGCCAGGGGCGTCTCCCAGCACTCTTAGACCCGAGCTTCAGAAAATATCATTTCCTGAATTTACTCGACCGGGAATCGAACCCGGGATACTACATTAGTCAAGGCAAGAAATCGTGCTACAGCGCACTACGCCAATCGTGTCGTCAATTGAGCATAGCGAGCAAATTCGTAATAATAATTTCATTTAACGCATCTTCTTGGCTGAATAAGTATTTAATAACGAAATTGCTTGCTGCACTCAGTTTAGGGAATAAACGTGACTGTTTAAAGGCGATTATAATAACGACCCTGGACGGCTTATTGAGTCAAATACAGCAATAGTACAAAGAGTCATGAATAGTACAAAGTAGCAAGCAAGAGTCACTAACCTGATACTTCTTGATAGACTCCAGCTGTTCTTTCGTGACGTTCTCGTGTGTGGGCGGCCGCGGCGGCGCGTCCCGCGGCACCTCCCGCGGCGGCACCGCCGGCGCCGTCACCTTGGCGGTTCCGTTCACCTGCTGGGGGGGCAGTTAGTACATCAGGGACAGAATTTTAATTGCTAGTTTTTGAAAAATCATCATGCGGATAGAGATTATCTTTTTGGACATACTCGTATGCCCAGACTAGGGCCGAGATCTATAGAGCTTACTTAGCGAAGAACAGACTCATTGCATAAATCATATTTTACTAATGAGTATTGTTGTTATAATTACTAACGAATGCCTAAGTTGATATTAATTTTAAAAAATAACTGACATGATAGCTATACAGCTGCTCTAAGTCTAAGATAAGTATACAGCTTGCTCAGCTTAGGCTGAGGAATTAACTGGTATGGATAGATACTGTACAATATAATAGCTTAATTTAGAGAATTAAAGATAAGTCTCCACTAAGCAAGCTCTATACATCTAGGCCTAGGACTGAGAGCCGGGTTGCTCTGACTGTTAACACAATATAGCCAATTCTCTGCCTAAAATGCAACTGCCTCTGACCATTCAATGATGATCTTGACTTTACCTGGGGATTTTTATATCACAAGGTTGAAATGAAATGGTTAATACAAGCGTAAATTCTCTTCGGAATCCATAATAATTCGCTTCTGACAATACATACACGCATATCTCAAAAAGTCTAAAATAAGTTAAAGGAGATCATTCAGGCTCCAAACATTTTTGGGCCTTTTCTGAAAGTGCCGGCCAACGAAAAAAATGGTACGTATAGATAGAACTAGTCATACGAAGCAATCGTTCTAACTAAATGTACCAATTTTTTTGTTGGCCAGCATTTTAAGAAAAGAAATCTGGTATTATTATACAAAGAGAGTAAGAATTACGGTTTTTAATTATCCGACAGCTTTCTCGCTAAAGTGAAAATGCTTCAGATCATTACTACTAGCAATATCCATCATTATTTTATATTTCCCAGCACTTTCAAAAATAAATAAAAAATATATGAAAATGACGAATCTTTGAACTCTTATAACTTGGCTTGTGGCAACCCTACGACTTCCGTGCCATAATACTTTTGATCTGTATGACTAGTTCTAACTATTCGTACCGCTTTTTCTTGTTCGCAGGCACTTTGAGAAAAGGCTCAAAAAAATGTATCTCCTTTACCAAAATGTTCGTCTTTTCATTCTTTATTATCGTCTTGAAGAGGCGTTTTTTTCACTGTTTTTATATCAAAACTGTCCTCTTATGGGGCTTACTTATATCAAACAGCGTGAAGCGGTGAAAAGAGCCGTGACCTTCGAAATAACAAGTTTTTTTAGCTCTACTGCAAAAATATTTAAAATGAGATGCGCCTGTAAGTATTGTCAGCGGCGATTTTTTTCTTACTTGAATGGTTCAACGTCATCAACTGAGTATAGCATATTTCTTTTTGGTAATAAACGTCATCCGGTATATTTCCTTGAATTCGTAGATATTTTTATCAGGGTTACATACGAGTAAATTATTTTATTATCAGCAAACTAGGCTATAATAGGCCTAATGGTAACTCGCGATTGCAAATATATTTTATTTTCAACTATCCATTTCGAATTCACACTGTTAACTAGCTCTTTCAAAAGATTGAATCTCTTCTTGTTAATAGTAGATGCTCAATTTAAACAGATTGTAGAAAATCTTTCGTTTTTGAAAAAAAGGAAGATGCAATTAAATCAACAATACTTCTATGATTATACCTGTTAAAGTCATAGGATAATTTGTTAATACTGCAAGATACTAGGCTCAAATAAAAAATATAAAAAAACCTACAACAACGTCTCAGTAGACAGTATTTTTTTATGGACTCTTAAAATGACATTTATAATCCTTTAGGATGATGCTTCCTACCACCTCAGTGATAACTTTGCATTATTATACTAGATAACTTCATACCAGACTTCACCACCAATTTTTATCAGATGAAGTGAGGTAATCTTTACGGGCAAAATAAATAAAAATATATAAAATCAACTATGAACTTCGAAATAATAATAATGTATGTACAGTAAAAAGCGTAAATATCTGTACGTTTCAAAGGCGTCAAAAATATTTGAACAAAACATTAGCCACAAATATTTACGCAAGTCAAGGGAGAGTCTGACCGAACTCTCGTATAGATATTTGTGGCTAATGTTTTGCTTAGATATTTTTGAAGCCTTGGAAACGTATAGATGTTTATGCTTTTGACTGTACATACATTATTATTATTTCGAAGTTCATAGTTGATTTTATATATTTTTATTTATTTTGCCCGTAAAGATTACCTCACTTCATCTGATAAAAATTGGTGGTGAAGTAAGTAAGCCTTAAAAAAGATAAACAGCGAGCATCATATCATTAAAAAAATGGTGCTGACTAAATTAAAATAAAGAAAAGTAATCAAGAAACTTAAAACCTTTTTTAATCTCTGCTGTTAGGATCAAAAATATGCTAGCCCTTCGACTTTGAACTTTGTTAAGCTGGTAACTGTATTGAATATTACGTTCAGCGAGACAATGTCCCTATTAGAGCCTATTTTGTTGCTTTAAATATAGGGTGATTGTTTAAACAGACAGGAAAATGATATAGTAAACTCAGAAAGTGATGTGACAAATGGTAATTTGATGTTTAGATTTTATATTTTAAGGTTTGGTACTAGAAATATGAATGTCTGCCAGATTTCGTATGAGAACACCCGCTGACCAAGCCATATCATTCTCCTTACGATAATCACTAGGTATAAATGTAAAATTATTTAACAACAGGTTAGTACTGGCCTTGTTTGCAGTTTCCCTATGTATAGTGACAACATAACGACTTTATGTTTATCAAATATAAAAGCTTAATCTATGACCAAAAGTAATACTTAAACAAACATTAGCTTATAATAATAAAAATGGTTCTTAAAACTAGCCCCTGTTTAAATACAACATGCATTTAAAAGTATAGTAATAATTTCCTGAAACAAGCTTAAAGTAAGGTCCTGAAAGAAAAATAGTTTAGTTACAACATAGTTGATAAAATAGCAAAAGATAAATAGGAACGTGTTTCTAGTAGTACCTACTATTAAACACCAACAGAACGTAAACTAAAGTAGAACCCCAAAGAAGCTAGAAACAAGCGAAGTATATTTTGGCCCGAAGAACTGATTCAAAGAAATAGGTCAACATCATCTAGATATAGGTGACATTTTTACACATACGTCCCTCTACCAAGAAAAGCTTGGATTTGGGGTCTCAGAGGCACAGACTATGTTACCCAGTACTTAAATTTACCCGATACAAAAAAAAAAAAAACGAATACAAATATTCGTCTCCTGAAGGTTTGTCCTAGGAAACGAACCGACAACATTCGGAGCCACAGGCATCTATATGCCATCATTTTGGCAACAATAGGTAGGTACACCTATTTTATTTCCAACACATTGAAATTTTAGCGAACAAGCAAAACGGGAACGATTTGATTCGGGAATCAATGACTCTATGAAGTTTGCTTCATCTTTGTATAGAATTTCACAATGTCGGAAAATATTACGTTCAACATGTTAAACAGTACTTCCGATATTCTAAGAGCATTTCAGTGAAGATAAAGTACTATTATTTCACATGGTGTAATTACCGTAATAAAGCATAAGCACCGCAGTTGCTTTGGTTTTTTGTACATAAACAGTTACTTACAAAAGATAAAGAGAAGCGAAGCAAAAGAAAACACGGAATAACCACGATAATGGCAGAAAGAACGGGCCATATTGCGGATTATGTGGTACTAATGTATCCGGGATATAAATGGGAGCAAATCTAGACGAATGAGTGTGCTTGGTTTGTTTCTTCCAAAAAGTACGGCGAGTGCAAGCAAATGTTTTCACTGGCACCCAATTGAATATGTCTAATTTGATTCTATATTCCTTCGTCACAATCCGTCTTGTATAAGAAGCACAAACTCATCGCGATGACATAACTAGGAGAACTTATTGTCCAGGTATTCATAACGAAATAATTATATTGATTACCTAGTAAGTCTAGTAAAAAAAGGGTTGGTTGAATGACATAAAAGGCCAAAGAAAGGTTAAATACAACTGAAGCAGGATGAAAAAGTAGAAATAAGTAGAGACTTGTTGAAGACCAAAACCAAAAGGTTCCCAGAGCGTACGAAAGATGTATTAGAAACTATTAGTACTCGGAAAGATGCATAAATACCAATTCTCTACATTATATACAGCAGAAAATTTCTTCTTTAAGAAATGATGACATCCCCTCACAATTTCGTCAGCATGACCAAGTGGTCGCCCAACAAAAGCTGACTTGGACACCGTAAGAGATCCAACTTCTCATACCATCGGACTCGAGTTCTGAGCGTTTGGTTGTGCATAAAGCATGATTAAATGATAATAAATGTGGTATTAATGATGGTGACGACAAACGTTATCAGACCGATGTTGATATCAACTCCTTAAAATGTTATTAGGTCAGGGTTTTCCGGTGATAATGAAAGAATGATGATAGTGCTAGCTAAGTAATCTTTGTACAACAAAACGATATCTCACGATCGCTTGATGTTATAGTAGTTTAAGAGGACACAGCATGGTCGAGAGAATTGAGAAATAGGTATTTGTACAATCTATTGCTGTCTTTTGCAAACCTCGAGCCCCTCGCAGAGTGCGATAGAGACAGATGCAAATCGGACCGAAATTACCTATCAAAAGTACACAAAATCAACGTTTCGTAGTCCCTTGATCCCTTTTCGAAACGTTGTCCGATTTAGTTACTTTTTTTATTAAAAACTAAAGAATGGCTGTGGCCATGTTCCTATGTTTTCCTCTGCTATATAAACTAGTCAAATAAGTTTTCTGGATGTTTAAACACAGCGGAAAATCTGGCGAATTTTTTCGATATTTGAAGGTTCATATCTCTTTTAATAATTAATTTTAATTAAAAAGGAAAACATAGGGACATGCTTATAGTAGCAATAGATTACTTGAAAAAAAATGATTCCTCTACTAGCAAAATTCAGGGAGGAAACAGGGGAACTACTTTTGTATGGAAAAACGGCGCTTCTGTATCCTCTTATCGACGTCAAAAAAACTAAAAGTATTAGCAAAACACCCTGCATGTATTTTCTTACAAGCACAGTAACAAAATGTATTGACGTCACTATAGATTGCGTATGCTCTTAATATGTGAATGAGAACCTAGTCCTAGAGGTGAACATTAACATTAACTTAAATTAAAAATAATTCTTAAAAAAAAATACTCAATAATTACAGCTGATCATAAAGGAGCCAGATAATAAACAACCCTTGCTCAAGCTGTTTATGTTTGTTAACTGACATATTACACTACTTGATAGCGCTTATTTCAGGTGCAAAGTCATACCCAAGCGAGCATTATTACTTTGGCTTGTTTTGCATATTATAATAATCAAAAAATATAGTACATTGTTTTTAAGCCTACTGCACCTATCGTTTTGAAGGTGGCCTCAATTACGTGGTAATGCTTATTGGAACGTGCCTTGGTAAGACGTTTTTAAGTCATATCTTTATTAAACATATGTGTGTTATGAGACATATTCCTACATGAAAAAATGTGTGATTGAAATGCAACTTGTAAGAAGAAAATGGCTCGTGTTTATTCATACTTCATAGCTACATTAATTAAACCTTTTAACTAGTTGAAACATATTTAATCCCGCCAATTCTCGGTATTCATTTTTAATAATACTGGAACTTCTTATATCCATTCAGAATCCTCTAAAGACACATCCAGGAATTTTTCGCATTTACTTTTAGAAAAAAGTATTTTACAACATTCTGTGAATCTGTAACTCTGTCATACACTGAGTCATACAATTTTTATACAAAAACGATTACGTAGATTTAAATTGGCAACTCATGGTAGACGTACAGGTGTATGGAACACCCCACTTGTTAGCAGTGACATAACAACACTAAAGCCCAAGGCCATTTTTTAGCCATGGGGCCCTTAATTCAGGACGTTGTTACCTTTTTTATATAAAACCGTATCGTCTTTTTGTATAAATAAAAATAATTGAGTTCGTGAAAACCCGAATTGAAGGGGCAAAGAACTATCTTGCGACCTGACCCCGTGGAATCTTACCAAGCTTGCCATCCAATTGCACAGAGTAATAACCAATAAGGCTTTAGTTTTCCGGTTTTAGTGTAGAACAATAAATTACCATTAAGAACTCTTATAATGTTATCCACGTTATTATCCCAGTTTTCATGTCAAAACAACTAATAATAACATCTCTACACTAGGTTAGTTTAATCCCAAATAAGATGCAATGAACACCATCACCTGTTAGCTTAATTATACCCATACTTGCAGTTAGATCTCCTGTAAGCTTAATAGAACTAATGACCACGATGTTACCCCGGATGCAATGATTCCATGCGTAGCATTCGAGTGCCCATTACCTGAAAGACCACGCTCTTTCTGTCCAACGTATTCGGATATTTGGGAGTCGTTTTCACTATTTGAACGAAGGTATCCGGCACATCGACTGCCACCTCCCGCCCGAGGAGCACTGGCGTCGTGTCGAAGCCAGGAGGCAGCTTGTACGAGGCGTATACCGCTTCTCTGATCAGCACTGAGTCTGTCCTCGCCGAGTACGTCACGCCTTCCCTGCAGTCTATCAAAGAATCCTCTCCATTAGATATGAGAAGTTGGATCTTGTGATCGCTCAAGTTATGTATCGTGTTCGAAGCTACAGATTCCGACCGCTCCGACATCATATCCCCACATTTAGCTGTCTCCGACGACCCTTTGCTTTTCTTGCTTCCGAAGCTCGTTCCGGATCCGTCTGAGCTTTGGGGCAGGGATAGTAGTTCTATTGTGCTATTGTTCTTGAAACTGCCGGAACCGTCTGAGCTGGGTCCGGATATGTCGATGGTGCTTTGGAGGACTGTGCTCTGCTTGCTGCCGAAGCTGGTGCCTGACCCCCCGGAAGACAGGAGGAGTGGTTCCTCGTCCCTTGAGGCCCGAAGGCGTACCTGCGGGGGGCGCGGCGGCGGGTAGCGGGGAGGTGTTTTGTTCCTCGCGATGAAACTGTCCGGCACGTCCACCGGCATCTCGCGGTGGGGACCTGAAACAGATTGTAGACAGACGATGAGTAATCACTATTTTTTGTTTTTTACATAAACCGTTGACTACTGACCGTAGTGACGGTACTAATTAGAAAGATTTATGCCAAAGCAATTTATTTAGCCTATGGGGACCCATTAAATTGTATTATAGAAACAGCATTATTGGCTGTGTCAGATATGCACTAAACAAAACATTCTAATTGTACAGGTTTTTTTGGACAAATTAAGAAACGATGAGATGGCAAACAGTTCCAAACAAAAATCCAATTAATTTTAACTTAAGTATATTTTTAATTAAACGACAATACTCTTAAATATCTAGTTACTTAAAGAGTTCTCAACGTGCATCACCCCTAAGCGCTCATCTCGGAGATTGCGGAAGTAAAGTTGCTCTCGCAAAGATTCCAACTGCCAATTAGGCAAAGCCCTAAACGTTCCGGCAAAATTAATAACCGTAGAGCAATTCCCGTCAAAGCGCAAATGACCCGGATAAATTTGTTCACAGCCACGCGCCCCACTTGCTTATCAACCAATTAACTGAAATAACGCCTGGAGCCTGCGAAATCGGTCGACATATATTTTTAGATTTACTGATTTAGCCTTGCTCGGTGGTTATGGATAGACCACAAAGATGGTTATTAACAAATAAGGGTTAATCTGCTAATTTCTATTATAACATTTTACTGTCATGCAAAAAAAAACTCAATTCCACTCTTGAAAATTGAAATTCTGACAATTAATTGTTTTTTCTTAAACATGCTCGGAAATATTGTCATTACTTTTGAATAAAGAACACGCGAAGTATCATATTTACGTAGACTAAAAACCCAAAATCACTTCCCGGCGCATTCTTTGAATTTCGAACGAAGAGCGCGCCGGCAATGTTGTATGAAACGGTGTGCTGTTTGAATTTAGAACTCTTTCATCTATCGTACACATTGCGTTCTCGTGGCTGTATAGCCACAGATACGTTTACCTTTCGGCACAAATTGTAAAATAAAAAAAAACAAATTGGCGGTAAAGCGGAGTTGTTATTTTGTTAATAATATTAATTAAATTTATTATGTAAAAGGCCCTTTTTATTTCCTTGCATTTTTTTAAGAAAAGCACTATATATACCTCGGCCGAAATGGCAATTGCCTGTCTCGTATCATTGAAGTCCTCGCCTGCGGCTCGGCCTTCAAACTCATACTCGACCTGCAATTGCCTATTTCGCTGCCTTTGCAATAATGTACTATTAATAAATAAAGAAATTGATTAAAGATAGAGCCTTGAATTGAGGATGATTTAGTTAGCAAGCTTGATAGCTTGATGATAGTGTGATGCATATTATAGTTATTAACATGATTGAAAATGTTATTAGCTCACAAATCGCATCATAAGGACTTTACTAGGCAAGATAATGAAGATGGAATCGCTATTATCATAGTGATTTTTTATTCCGGACAGCCTTAGCGGGGAATAAATTTCATGGGTGACATGGCGGTGCTGATTGTGACGTGTCCGAATTGCGATTTTACGATAAATCTTGGTGATCCATCAATCTCCGTCCGTTGACCAGATAGCCGTGTCGACATGCATTGGTTTATTTCTAACGGCCAAAATTTGATTGATCTTCCGGCTTTTTGAGGGCCTGTATTGGGACAGAATTTGTCAGGAATTGTACAGAGGGGGAAGCAAATCGCAAATTTAACATGGCCACTTTTAGGAATCAAGAGTCGGTCGGCGGCAGCAAATAGTCTGCTTTTTGTTGGACAAATACATAATATACATTTCACACTTAAGGAATTATTGATATTGTTTAGAGAAGTGTACAAAGGGGGTCGATCACCAATAGCTGGCTACTTTGAGAAATCCGGAAGCTAGGTCACTAGCTGTACCCACCTAAGCTAAGAGGCCCTAGCCGAGAGCAACACGCTAGAGCTTGTCTAATCTGAAATGACGCGCCCCACCACAGCATTCACACCCAAATGAAGTAAAGTAGGGTAATGAGCTTATATACCTACTGTCCCACGGCTGGGCAAAGGCCTCTATCATTGTATCAAGTCGTAGCTACAAGGGATTGGCTTCATATGAAAAATTTAAATATGGACACAATAAAAAACTACTACTTTTTTATGCTTCCATATTTACATTTTTCATATGACATTAGCACAGATCTAATCGAAATGACATTCAATGTCAGTTCCATACATTTTTAGATTTGACACGTCAAAACGAAAGTTGAGTGTTGCTCTTTTGGCTACGTTACAAGTTTACGTTTAAGTCTAAATTGAAAAAATACTTAATGTACATTTTAACATGAAAATAACTATTGCAATTATTCAGATAATCACATCGGAATATTACAACGTATGAAATATTAGGCATCCAACATAATATTTTACGAAGCCTATAAATCAGGAAAATACAACACGAAGTCACGGGGAAAAAATATATCTTGGAAGTACCAACGTCAATAATTATTTGTGCGCAAAGTACAATTACTATTTACATTATTAAAGCAATGATAATTAAGAACATTCTCGAATTTGCTCTTCCTGTGTTTTTATTGCATTGTTCTTTAGAGGCCAGTTTGATCAGACATGAAGCCTGAAAAAAGTCAACGTGTTCAGTCTCTATGACCTCTAATTACTCGTTTAAAAAAACTTTGTTTGAATTCAGCGAATTGTTCATAATACTCGTATTATTAAATAAAATAAATATGCACTGGAAAACAGACCACTTGATATGGTCTCGAGGTAGGAAAATATCCCTCTGTTACGAGGTACCGGCCAGTAAATTAAAGCCAGATGCGTCTCCCATCACACCCATGCTTATTTAGAAGAGGTTGTTTCCTGGATGGGCTCGACCGGGAAGCGAACCCAGGACACTACGTATGTCAAGGCGAGAAACCATGCTACAGCGCACTACACCAATCGTGTCGTCAAAATAATGATAGTCTTGATAATATCTGGGTGTGCTGGGAGACGCTCCTAGCTTATTTCCTTGTGTGTTGTTGTGTAACACAGGGATTTAATAATCCCTACTTCGAGACCATTACAAGAGGTGTGTTGTCTGGCGCATATTTATTTATTAATATTTATATTTTATATTTATTCATCACAGCTTTAACTAAAATCAAGATCCTTAATAATAGTATCTATCCTAACACACATATCACTACCAGACACTCTACTAATTAAAAACGGTGTCATTTGACATCATCCAAAAGAAGTAAGGGAAGGTTTTTGAAATAATTATTCGAAAACATCAGGCATGAAAAAAAAACGGGAAAGCATCAAAAGGAGGGAAACATGTTGCCTTAAGGTGGTCCCTCACCTGGAGCATTTTCCTGTAATGTAACATTTCAGATTCGATTTTGAGCATTACAACACAGTACTGCCTCGATGACATGACGAAAATTTGCCTGTAATTTGCATTTCAGATTCGATTTTGAGAATTACATTACAATTCTGCCTTACAAAACTTCAGGGAAATTGTATCCAAATATTACACATTGTAACAACAAATTGCCTCCTCTCGCAACGATGTAATGCTCGACTCTGTAAAGTTGCATTACAGGAAATGCTCTAGGTTAGGGAGCACCTTTATGGTTTTACATTTGACTTAGTTTTTTTTCGCAACATAGTAAAAAGCTTTCAGTAAATAGGATGCCACATAAGAAACAAAGCATGAGAAGCTAGAAGCAACATCAACATTTATCACAAACTTTAACGAACACACTAATTCGTTTTTTTTAATAGCCTCAACAATCGTGCTTGACCACTTTATACTATTTAATTCGCCAAATACTTATGAGAATCATAATATATTAGATTAATATGATTAATACGAGTATGTTACTCGATGATAATGTTCAAGTACAGTCCACCCACGTCTGACCGTCTTCGCTTAGTTCAAACAATAGGAGAGGTTATAATGCCTGTGATATGCTCCAGCTGTGGTAGAATCAGTGATGAACAAGGCTCGAGGCTTCAGATTCCTTTCATCTAGAGCTCGGTGTCCTTTACAGGGCTCGCCTCGTTTGTATGAAGCTCGACGACTCGGAAGTCTTTACCAGAACTCGAGCTTTTTCAGAGCTCGATCGATCTCGAGACTTTTTGCAGGGTTCAATCGATCTCGAGGCTTTTACATGGCTCTAGTCTTTTTTAGCGCTCGAGACGATTTTACGTGGCGAGTCGCGCTCAAGTTGTTTCATTTTTGAGTCTTCCTTTCCAAAGCAGGCAATAAAATATGTGTTAGTGGGATATACGAGTAATATAATATGTGACCAGAAGGGTATTATGAAAAATAGAGGTTTAATTAACAGAAAAAGACATTGAAAAATATTATAGTGAAAAGGTTTAAGAAACTCTTTTGATAGGTTCGAGCGCTTTAAAGGGCTCAAACTCTTTTGAAGCCTCGAGGCGTGGCTCAGGCAGCTCGCGGCTCGGCTGAGCTCGAGCTTACGAGCCTACCGAGCTCACTGAGTCCGGCCAATCCGCCTCGAAGCTTCAAAAGTAGAACTCGACGCCTCGAGGTTTGTACATCACTAGGTAGAATGTACACTCAGGTGAATAAAAGTATGCAACGAAACTGACATTAATTCATTAATCATGACTTTTTGCCATCTTCGTGCAGCGTTAATTTCCAAGAACAGTGAATTCGATTATCCTCCAGACAATTATACTTTCGAGCACTAGAGCGTGTTCAAGGCCCGTAAATTGAATAACTCGTTTCATGAAATTGATTTGTAATGACTACTCTCATTGCGGTTGGGTTGGATTTGACGGATTTATAACCCGGTTTTTATAACTGTGCACCTCGAGTTGTCAAAATCGTTAGGATGGCAGCATTGAATTTCACCCGCCCGCTAACTTCCTCACTACTACGCACACCTGACAGCGCGTCAGCGGAGTGGTGAGCGGGGATTGAAATTCAATGCTGCCAACCTAACGATTTTTACAACTCGAGGTGCATAGTTTTAAAAATCGTGTTATATTTAGGTAGAACCCTAGTAAATTATTTATAAAGTTACCGGAAAATGCAATAATTAAAGTGTAACATGCAAAAGTTACGCTTGACTCTGAAAGCAAAATTAATAAATTACACGGAATATTTGACCGTTTGGCTTTAACTTTTGCTGACAATGATGAGAATACTTTATTAACAGCACTTATTTGAGCACTATCCAGGAAAGAAATAATTTTAGGCCAATAGTCATTTTTTTCGCCTCTAGCCACAGATTAAGCAAAAGTAACGACTAGCTTCAGTATTCAAATCAGGGTCAAACATTTGTAATTAAGAATAAACTAGGCTTAGCTTTTAACCTCCCTTTCGCACCTAACCCCGTGCGGGGCTCATAGGCTCATATGGCCTTACTGTTGCAATGCAATCAGATCGTTCTCAAGGGATGAAGCCGATCGCGCAGAATAAGCAACATAGAGTTCCCGTCATTTAAAAAAAAGCTAGCCAGGACCTGCGCAGTGAGTGACTTTAAGGCCATATCGGAAGGTGTATAATAACCCCGGCGTGGGTTTCATACCCGTGTACATTTAAACACGTGCCCGAAGCCTTTCCCTTCACTATCATAAAGTTCTTTTTGCGTGGCGGAATCTATACTTATTAGGAGTCTATCATATTCGTAAAGATATACCATAGATAAACTCTAGCTATACTAGATACTGACCGGTATCGGAAGGCAGTGACAGCATCGTGAGCATTTCTCTGTCGTCATCCGGGGGCGGTCGCTTCTCCTCCTCCGCGTCCAGCACCACGATGCTTGAGCCCGACCGTCTGCGGGGCCTGGAATTGAGAGAATAGTACTTATAACTTCATATTTTAGGCAATTGTGTTGTCATTGAGGCTCGCACTTGCCAGAATTGGTGGTCCGAATATTTCTGATGGATTCCGGAACGCATATACATCACCGAGACTTTATTTTTAGACCGAGTTCTAATAGAGCGTGAGCTTAAACTCAGACTTATCTTAGACTTTCAACAGCTGAATTTATCTTTATTAGTTACTTCTTATCGATATCAAATTATATTTGTCGTAGTTGAACATCAATGTTATAAATTATAACAATGCTCAATAAATAAGATAATAATTAATGTGATAAGTCTGTGCTTAGCTAAGTAACAACTGTAGATCTCGGCCATAATGTGCCAATGTAAAAATTTCGAGTCTTTTTGGTCACTAAAACCAACTTTAAACTGAAAAATTCAGTGGTGCGCTAACTTTGTATTACCATGAAAATCTTTTAAAAAAATAATTTAAATAACTACAACTTATTTGAAATAAAAAAAAAATTAGCAGGTTTTCAATGCGTGTTTGTCCCGTATGTGACAATAAAGCTCGAATTTGAAAACATAATGATACGCCAGCAGCCAGGCTTTTAGTTTTAAAAAAACGAAGTAGAAGCAAATAAAATATGCCTACTATCGAATATATCAAAGCCTAGTCCAGTACCGACAAATTAGCGCAATGTTATCCGCACGACAAAAAATTGCCACAGACAAGACATAATTTCATAATTCATTCATAAGACGAAGGAAACGCATCCGTTCTGCCAGCCGGGCAGCGGCGCGTGAAGTCACGCACACGCGCGTCGCTTTATGTAACGGCCTTAGCGTTTAGCATTTTTAAATTTCTGTAACGGTAGGGGATTCATTTTTTGGCTGTGGAAAGTAGCGGGAAAATGAAAGCAGATTTTAGTAGAAGCCATTAAATACGTAGCTCGTGCTGTACTAACAGTGATTTTTGAAGTTGGAAGCGGCTAATTACTGTCAGATGCAGGTTATGGGCTAACGTGATTACCTATGAAATATCCACCAAAAACTTGACGAATAAAACGTTTTTGGTTAGTACTTACATTACGTTACGTTAATCAAGAAAAAATACGCGGCCATTATCATTGACATTTTACAGTTGACAGCGACTATAAAAGTTAGAAACCAGCCCTTCTGAAGGTAAAACATAGTTTTCACTAAGTTGGTGCAGTCTTAAAGCGCTAAGTTTTTCATTAATAGTTTGAACAGAGCCAAGTTGCAGCGCTCAGGAAGCACTAAACCGCTAACTTACATATATTACTAGGACTTCTAAGATAGTAGGTGGAAGTTATACGAGCAAAGTTGTTCAAGTCTGAAGTTAGTAGCAAATTACTTATTAGAACGTAGATTAATGATTGAAATGTTTTGGTTCTCATTAACATTCTCTTTTTAAATTGCCGAATTTACGAACAGACATTTTATATGATTTGTGTTTCTCAGCAGATTGTCAGTGGGCACTGCCTATCCTGACCCTTTGGTACAATACATATTAAACCTAATAAGGTCGTGGGACCAATTTCTACCTATTCAAATCTTTATTTTCGTTTCAAGTCTAAGTGTGGTTGGTTTGAAGGCGGATTGCTTTATTTCTTAAAGATATTATTCTTAGTTATTATTTAATGAATCTCAACTTTCTACCTATAAGGTTTTTTAGTACACAGTATTACGAAAAAAGTATTCTACAGTAACCAATCTGTTTTTAATTAGGATTAATAAACTCAATCTCGTACATATCTAAGATGGCATAACATAGTCCTAGAGCTATCGGCGGCAATCGCAAAGCATAGTGCCGGGGCCTGCACTCAAACACTAATTAGTAAAGGCTACATACTCTAGAGTACCTTAGTGCTCGGAACTTCAAGGATGACTATTTGAAGGTATACATTCACTGTACTATCTACCACTAAAAGCCTATACAGTTGTCGCGAAAGTGCTAAGTTAAAGAGAACACTAGGGCCCATTAAGAAAATTCCGAAGTGTAGGCGGGCAAGACGAAGTCTGAGTGCGTTTTTCTTTTTCTTGTTTTTTTATAAGTCTGAATAAGGCATTTTATGACTAAAAGTAGCTGCCTTACTAACTAGTAGCTGTGTGGAATAAGCAAATGAAATTCTGTGACCAAATACAGTCCATTGCAGTTCGTAAGTAATAGGGGTGTTAGTACGTAGGCATTATTATCAAGCAAAGCGTGCGATTATTTGGATAATCCGGGAAATCCAGCTTTTACCGTCCAGAATGTTCCAGAAAATAAAACGCTTGAACTTAACGCTAGCGTCTGAGACACAAGCGGAAGCGATTTACCAACGCTGTAGTGTTGTCAGTAATAATTACTACTGGAGTCGTAACATTCTTACCAAGGACCATAAATGGGCATTTTCATCATATACAGTGTTATTCCTCGGATTATTCAAGCAATTGCTGTGGTTTATTGCTGTCCTTACTAAGAAATAAAACGTGCGATCATGATAAGGATGTCTGAAGCAATAAGTGACAGCGGTGATTAAACGTGTTTTTGTTCTCATACGTAGGCTTAATTATTTATTCACAGACAAGGATAATATGCAATTATTTGTTATTTTTCAAAAACTTGTTCACAAAAACGCCTAAAGTATCCAACTGCAATTAAATTGACCCTGAGACTATTACCCTTCACAGATATTGAAACACACAACATTGAAACTAATATTGGACAACCTAGCCCAGACAGTGTTTCCGTAATAGCTTAGTTTGGCTTGAATAAGTGGACATCCGTTTTTTTTAAATAACACAACATACCACCATCACGACTATATCCAAACGGGGTATACAGAGGCATGTGACTGTTCCCGTCATGGTGAATGGAATTCAGAAGCCCACTTTTCACCAATGGTATTAGAACCCAACGTGGTAGGTGGTGATCTTTCCACCGCTATCCGGGTTGATTTGGTTTTATATCGATGTTTTCCATCACCGGAGAGTTATTCGGAAATGTAACAATGAACACAAAGATGGTTCCGGCTAGAATTGAACTCGGGACCTCACGATCCACGAAGTAACTCTTTTTTTATTCCTGAAATGTGGTAAAGGATATTTTATTTATTAAAGAAATAAATTCACTGGCATGGCTTACAACTTATCCCTTGTCCCATACTTCAGAGACTACAATATTCCCAATTTCAGCGGCGCACATAAACTGAACCCAGGCTAGTGGGTCCACGCGTCAGTGGGTCTAAAAGATTATTATGGGAGGCTTACGTAACTAAGACTCCTTAGGACATTTAGGAATACTACCAGATAAAGTATATATTCAGTCTGTTTTCAGGTCAGAAAAGGAAGCTCTTAGCTTTTCGAAATCCGACTTGGTTCAGGATTTGCCATAAACTTGATAATAGAAGTTTGCAATTTTTCAATTGCTGACACTGAAAGTGCCATCAACAGCCTTCGGTCTAGTTGGTCTCCGGGACCAGACCGCGTGCCCGCTGAGCTGTTGAAGATGTGTAGGAAGACCATTGCTGTCCCTCTCTGTCATCTTATGAATCTCATACTGCGTTATGGAACTTATCCGGTGGCGTGGAAGATGACTCGTGTAACGCCCGTCCCCAAAAGCGGTGGCAAGTCACACGTTGAGGAGCATCGGCCAATCGCTTATTGCGATTGGCCGATATATTCTTTCGGCAGCGGCGAAATTCTTTGAGATACTTATTCATAGAGTTATTCTCAAGCAAGTGCAGCCATTCAATCGTAGCGAGCAGCACGGCTTTAGGTCTGGAAGATCTGTAAATACGAACTTGCTGACGTAGGTCGAGAATGTTTCGGAAGCGATGGATAGAGGCAAACAAGTAGATGTTGTGTATTTCGACTATCGCAAAGCATTTGATAGAGTCAATTGTCGAATCCCTTTTATCAAAGCTCAATGCTCTCGGTTTTTCCACAAAACTTATCGCAGTCAGCAGTTCGTGCGACACGGTTGCTATGTGTCTCAAGCTTATCCAACACCTTCTGGCGTGACCCAGGAATCTATACTTGGTCCTTTGCTCTTTATGCTGATGATCAATGACGTTGTTGATGTCCTAAAATATACTAAATGCCTTCTTTATGCCGATGACCTGAAGCTTTATGCAGAGATCAGCGACGAAGTAAGTTGTGAGTTAATTCAGAAGGATATCGATGCGCTCCTTAGGTGGAGTACAGTGAATGATTTAGAGTTTAACCACAATAAATGCTCAGTCATGACCTTCAGTCGCCAGCAAAAACCTGTGAAGTTTAATTATTTGCTTGGTTGTAATGTGATCGAGCGAAAAGACACTATAAAAGACTTAGGTGTAACATTCGATTCCGCTCTTACTTTCAATGAGCACATTACCACTCTAACTCGTAGTTGCTTCTGTCGACTGGGATTTGTATTACGTAACCTGCGTGACTTCCACAGTCCTGATGTAACCAAACTTATATTTATAAGTCTTGTTAGAAGCTCATTAGAATCTAGCACATGTATCTGGAATCCTCACGATTCTAAGTATAGGCTAATGTTGGAAAAGATTCAAAGGGCTTTTCTTCGGTACTTCTATAAGAGAGTGTATGGGTATTATACCTTTATGTACCCCACCAATTTTTTGCTGGGAATGTTGCAGATGAACTCTTTAGAAGTAAGAAGAGCCCGTTTGGAGGTTTCAACTGCCTTAGCAATCTTGCGGGGTTGGATGGACTCGCCCGAGTGTGTTGAGCAATTGTCTCGTCTAAATGTGCCTGATAAATATTTACGTATTCGCTCCGGTCGGAGACATCGGCTGTTCGCTATTCCACGGTGTCGTACAGAAGCTCGTGGGCAATCCCCGCTGTGTCGTCTGCAGAGGGCGCTAAACATGTTACTGGTCGCTAACCCTGAATTGGATATAATCATTACCAGTCCTCAATCGCTTTTAAACAAAGTCGAAAAATTGGTGTAATGTATTCCTTCCTGTAGGTTTCATAATTATGTAACTGGAATTATCCCGTTTAATTGTATGAAATAAATAAGTAAATAAATAATACTACATTGACTAATAAGTAAAAGTAAGTGTCGATTGGTTTTCGTATAACTTATGAAAACCTAATTTATACACCTACTTTAAACAAATCAAAATAAATATTTAGGGATTCTTCATGATAATGAGCAAGTAGATAATTAAATCGTGAGTAAAATCATTAAGAAATGAGTTGCTCCGTCAATATTCAGGATATCCTTTTTTAAAGATTGCAAACTGATTTTATAGATTGACACTTTGTTTGATATCATTTCGATAGTGATAACACTCACTCCTTGAATATAAATACTGATTAAAAAATATTTCTATCATCAGCCCAACAAAACTTTAGATTTCCATCTAAAATCAATAACGTCCCTTAAACTGTAAATTGCATAAGCATCTACGTATTTCGCCCTATTCCATATATGTATCTGCTAAAGTTTCTGCAAATGAGCTAAAGGGAACTTTCATATGTCAATCTTTTTTCCCCAGTGATTCGTTATGAATTGCTTTTCCCCCTTTGACCCAGTTTTTTGGCCGAGATTCGGAAGAAGTTTTGGTGACCCTAGCTAGTTAGGGAAGCGCCGTTAGTGGATCAACGGCTCAGGGGATAATGCAACATTCACCCACATTTAGCTTAAATAACTGAACAGAACGAATGAAATGAACGGTTTCAGTCTTGCTTGTGTCTATCAGTTCAGTCAATGGAGCGCCGCGCCTCATTATAGTTTGTAGCATGAAAAAACATTACCATACTCGAATCAACTCGAGTGCCACATTTGGGGTGATGATCACAAACCCGAGCTATGTTCTTAAAAATCCGGACCCAAGAAATCAGTATTTCGGACTGAGTCTAGTTAGCTATAATCACTTTAGTTCCTTTTAACATTAACTTGCTTTAATTTGGAATTTAACTGAAAATGTTTGACAACCGACACTTGTTGTGTACAGAGCAAATTCAATACCAGTGCATTTATCACGCATAGACAACAGTTTAATAATCGGTGTGTGCACATGTGCAGTGACGCGCGCTAATGCCCGTCGGTGCATCGCCGAGCGCCTTTGCACGTGCAGCGGTGCGTGGATCACAACATGATTGCACTGACCACGATACGGACAGATTCATTGACAGATGTGTTATTTTATACCCGTAATTCTGTTTACGAACTAAGAATGCACGGAGAATAGAGAAGGACCTAGGCATTTCTCACCTTCTTAGATAATAAGCGTTTCTACGAGTGTACGATTACAAAATATAAAGTTATTTTAAAAAACAACAGTTTCTTTATAGTATAGGGTAATGAATGAGGCAAGTATTTCTAACAAGAACATCAATCATATCTAAATGCTTAGATCTTAAATTCAGATAAGAAATATACCATAATGCACGCCATTCAAAGTAGTTGACCCTTTTTTAATCCCTCTCTCTCTCTCTATTGTAGCTATTAAAATAAGGAAACCCTTCATAAACTGATACTGTTTGACAGGTACTTCAAATTAAGAATTACTCCATAAATAAATCGATTATTAAATAAAACTTATCTCTTCCTGTAACATTGCAGCAGAAATGGAAGCGCTATACCTGTAAGCCTTTTTTAACTTCAAAGTCCTTTATGATGGAGAGTCTGCGAATTATAAGTAGGTAACTAAAAAAGGTTATTTTATTTAATATCTTTCCCAAAATCAATGAGACTTCTCTTCACATGTCAAATTTTCAATGGGAGCTACAGTACTACCTACCTACCCAAACTAAGAATCGCGTCGGTATTGCAACCACCACGCAACAGATACGTCTGTTGTCGTATCGCCGACGTGTCGCTGTCTTCCGACCCGCGACCACAATGAGTTAGGGTTGCTAGATGTAATCAATAAATTGAAATCCTTCCATTATTACTAAGTGACTGACGACAACGCCTAAACTACTAGGTAGCTAAAAAGCTGTCATTTGACATGTAGATTCTCTAAGAAGCACAGAGGATTTCCCGAAATTCCTACGAATTAACCCAGAACACAGTCTAAAAACATAGTACTAGTAACTACGTGATATAAAAATACTATTAATACCAAATCAAACGGTTTTGTGTGAATGCCCATTGGATAAAAAAAGTAAGAGGATAAATGCTTGCAGAGTAGTATGAGAGCGGCCGAAACTGGTTCAAGATCAAGCTCTAGTTGGGTGAAAGTGCAGAGTTTCCGGATATTTGACACATAACATGGGTTTGTGAATATACTTTAAGGTAGTTTACAAGGCAGAGAAAAGTATCCCACAAAAAACAGTTTTGTGAAAATTGCATTGCCTTGCTGTACCACTTTTTTAATCTGATAAACCAATAATTTTTCTTTACTTTTTGGACCGTTCTCTGTAGCGGCTACGGATCAGGTACTTAGCTTAGTAAAAGTAACTTTAATGATCGGATCCAAAAGTATAGGTTCTCTGATAACCCTAGTTCACCCTAGTCGCATTGCAGTATATCTATGATTGTACATACCACTGGAGGCACACAATACCCGACAGGAGATATGTCCGACGTCCCGGTACCGGCCGGGAGGGTGGAAATAATTGTACTATTTATAATAGTCAGCCCTACTTATCTATTGATAGTTCTGAAATCTATTTTTGACTTCAAAGGTAATGTCGGGGATTTAATGGGGAAAAATGAAAAGGAAAAATCAGGTGCAGACTTCAGATCTTTATCATTACAGAGTTTTAGGTTAGAAATGGAAGCATGAGAACACCACGTTACTGTGACATCAGGGGCCATGGGAACGTTTTTTTAGATTGTTTGTAGACCACCTGACCAGCCAGTCAACTGTCCAGCTTATGGATGCATTGGCCTATCTCATTTTTGATTAGATGAATAAAGCAAAATATTCAGCGTGACCCTACGTTAAATCATATAATATTCATTTAGTTACCCAATATTAATCTAAACTAAATAATATTATAAAGAGGAAAGATTTGATTGTTTATTTGTTTGTATTGAATATGCTCCACAACTACTGGACCGACTTTAAAAATTCTTCCACCAATATAATCCTACATTACCAGGGAGTGAAATATATACTAATTTTATAAAGAGGAAAGATTTGATTGTTTGTTTGTTTGTATTGAATAGGCTCCGAAACTACTGATCCGATTATGAAAATTCATTCACTAACAGAAATCAACTATTCAGGAGAGATATAGGCTATATTTTATTATAATTGCACAAGCAATTCAGTGTAAAATAATAGTATAGGTATGTAAATCAAGTCGGAGAAGAGCGGACGAGATATGATAACGGACACTAGCTGTCAAACTTTGACAGAACGAAATCTGTTGTTGGGGCAGCTCATAGGCTATTTTTTTTTAAGGAGGAGAAATAGTTTACGCGGGCAGAGCCGCTGACGCAAAGCTAGTCTATTGAAAAAACACAAAAATGAGCAGTAGACCGAAAACGTATTATCAAAGGTTAGTTATACAATGTTTGTCTCTACACTAACCTTTATTATTACTTTTCTAGTTCTTCCCAGAAGATACCTGCCAGTCGTATATTCATTATTTTTAACAATTGAAAATATTTCTACCCTAACGTTAATAGTGGCCATATTTTTTGTTGCTACCTGTTCCATGCTTCCGGTGCCGCCCCTAGAAACGTTAACACTTTGTTCTTTTGCCTGTTGCTTAAGGTTCAAAGTTGTTTAAATAAGCTAGTTTTAAGCCAGACTGCAATGGGCTTTGAGGGTAAATAGACAGGACAAGCGAAACGACATACAACAGGTTCTACTGTCTAAAGTTATGGAATTGTGGAGAGAATAGTCGACTAATTGCTCCTTTCAAACATTGGTTTTTGCACTTTAATTGAACAATGCCATATTTTTTGGTCAGATTTTAACAATATGTACGCGATTAAATGTGGGACATTAATGTGATAAAATTGAAAGTACTAACAAATTAATTAATTCATTGTCTATATTTATGTGTAACTATTCATTAAAATAATTTAAGTCAATAAAACTTTATCTTTGCCTAATCGAGAGATTTAAAAGATGTTTGTTCCTTATCAATAACAAATTCTCTTCTTTTCACTATTTTAAGCCGTTACGTTACGTTCTCATTCTCAATGACCAGGAAAAACTATAGGAAAATCATTTTCTTCAATAAAAAAACAGGTGCAGGATAAGACAAGATTAGATGCTTCAATTAATGCTCATGATCAATTATTATAGGAGATCCGATGAATGACCACATTTTCAGTCACACATCACAAAATTTTTGTGTACAAACACGAGGTGTATCTCGCGCTACCACAACTACCCACGCATTAGCTAATGTTTAAACTTCCCAGTTTCGAATGTTCGTCATATTTGATCTCGTTATTATCGATCGGTTTTTTACTCACACAATCCCCCAATTGTTTGCCAGCTGGATGTCATTAGATTATGTCTATAAAAACACAAGCTCTTTTAGCGGGTTTTATTTTAGTTCTATTTGACTTTGCGTTCATTGCTAAATTTCCGACTAACTCTTCGGTGATGCAAAACATCAATAAAAAACCAACTCAACCCGAATACCGGCGGAAAGCCCGCGTTGGGTTCTGTCACCATTGGTGAAAATTGGGCTTCTAAGTTTTCCGTTCACCATGACGGCAACGGTCACTTGCCTACATACACTATACATATACTATACATGTATTTTATATACATATATAGTATGTATCTATATAAATATAGACAATCCATATCTATGAACATATTTATCAAAATTAGTTCAGCGGTTTAGGCGTTAATCAATCGAGGCAGTTCACATTTTATAAAAATGTGTGTCTTGATACTATTGTTTGTTTCATGGATGAAACCATTAATTTTTAACTTACAAGTAATCGGTAGGCATTAATATATATGGTGGCCAGAAAGGTGACCTCCGAATTTTTTTTTCAGGTGCCTCACACTCAGGGGTATCCGAAAATCCCCTATGTTACCCGACTTTTTCGGCTAACATACACCTTTCTGGCCACCCTGTATGTAACATCGGCAAAGCTGACTAGAAAAGCCAAAAGCTACCCTTAAAAAATTCAAGCAATCGATCGTATTTTCATTAAATTTACGGAAACCAATCGCATCAGAAATTACATACATTTCACTTTGAATAAACGACTCGAGTGATTAAAATTGCTGAAACGTAAAATCGACACCCGACTGATACAGTTAAAAGATCCAATAAAAATCACCCGGGATTTCACTAAAAGAGGAAACTATCGAACCAATTTGCAAACGTAACTCGACGTCGTTTTTTCAACTCTTTCAAGTAGACTATGTGGTACTGTGCTAAGTTCAGCGATCTTGATGCGTTTTGTTTTTGAACCAACATGTCTAAAAGCATTCCTTTTCAGTAATTTTTAAGAAAACCGGTTGTAGCTATACCTTTGATTTTGACGTTTAGGATGATTTCTGCTGGGTTGGTAATTAGCAGTACATAGGTTCTAGCCAAGAGCAAAATACCACTAAGTTATTACTGCTGGATTAGTATTAAAATATTTAAACCAACGTCTTCAAGTGCATCCATTCGAAGTCTCACATTTGAATTGTTGGTTCATAAAACGGATCTTACCTTTATAATAAAGGAATAGTTTGTTTGTTCATGTTACGTAAAGTTGTTTAATGTTCTATTCGTCTACATAACAAATAAAAAGATTAAGATTTCTTATTCATTCTTGAAACATAATGTTTTTGTTAGTCACTTAATTGTTAAAAGCATACCTTACCGCCTAACCAAAGAGTAGTTACATTATAATACCGAGCACCGGCTCTCCAATATTGCCATTAGAATCCGGATTATTCTTACCATAGACATTATCCGACATTCCCGAGGCGTTCGCCGTCAGGGTTGCGGTGTAGACCCATTCATAGTTATTACAAGCTGATATTGTCTATGAATTATAATTCGGGCCTCGTCTCAATATCTGTTATTAATGCTGTAGTAGTTTGGTTAAACGTCAAGAAATGTCGTACTTTCTAAACGGGCTATATCTTTTAATTTGAAGAAGAATGAAACGAATAATATATAGTCCATTGTATAGTTTGAATAATGATATTGTTGATGATTACCGAAAATTTGTCTTTATGTTACTGATATTTTTGGATATAATAAAAGATTGGTCAAGACTTGTATCGCTTTTAACATTTGCATTAAATATATTATTTAGAGATGATCATTAATGAAACGGCGTGAAAAATTGTGATTAGTATATTCATAATACAATGTGGTTATTCGGGTAATCCTACCAATAAAAGTGATATTTTCTAGGCAAACAAAATGTAACCCTTATATCAATTCATCGGGATGGGGTATAAAAGTAACCCTCTGTATATTGTAAGTAGGTATCTAGATCTAGCACCCGCACCCTCGCGACTGATCTGCATAATAAAACATTTCTTATAAGCAGTGTATTCACTGTGAATCAATTGTTTTTATACACTGTTTTAGGAAATATTATGTTCATGAAACCAAATATGTACTTATGGTTCCGCTACTTTTTGACAATAACAATATAAATCTAAAGGAATAGTTATCAAATATTCTCATAGCTTTATAAAAAAAAATCGTATCATATCTTAAATTAACAAAAAACTTTGTTACTAAACTTCACTCATTATTATTAGTTCCCTGGTTTCTCAAGAGATGATAACAGGTAAAAGTAGCACTTGGTTATAACAATGCCAGGCACGTCATTATGACCCATTTTAAGTTCAAACATTCGTAACTTTTTTCGCCACTTAAGATTAACACACCTGTCGCGAATGTTAAAACTAAAGGCGAAATAGTTAAAGCATTGTTTCAGTCCGCACTCCTGTAATACCAGCTTCATTTTGGTGCTACACCAACCCTGCATAACATACCTATGTATCATATTAGTACAACCACTATCCACTATTTGTTTGTACTTTGAGTAAAACGAAATACAAAAAAACTCAATTTAATACTGTAAAAATCTATTCGGCAAATGCCTCAAAGACACTTATAATTTCAGCACAAGTTTTTACGATGATTCAAAAACTGTGCAAATAAAAAAACGGTGTACACAAGGCTTTAAACTGTTTGTATAAAATTACGCGATCGAGGCGGGCGGCGGATATTGGCAACCTTTAAACGGTCCATCCAAACCGTGCAAATATGAAAAGAGGCAGTTTCCGATGTTTCGGGGCCGTTTCCTAACTTTATTCGAACTTACCATGTAAATTAATAATGGTTGGTAGTATAGCAGTGATGCTGCGAATAAACTCGTATTCAGAAATAGAGGACGACTCCACATTATGAACGATATTGTTCAAGGAATCTAAGGCGTCATTAGAGGAAGTCCAAATTGGTATGGAATTCGTATCGTTTCGTGGAATTCACAGGAAAACGGTCAATTGTACAAGTTCTTTATAGATTTGACCCTGAACAAAACGCAAAGACTTTAAAACTATAATTACCTGTATTATCCATATAAAGAAAGAAACCAATAAAATCGACCTGATCCCATAGGATCTAGGACCTAGGATAGGATAGGACTAGTAATTAAATATCGACCAGTATCGGTCGATATTTACTTACTAGTTTCTATACGGCACAGTTGTAACTGTCCCATTTATTACGTAATGTTTCCCAGAAACCTTACTACGCCAAAATTGAAGGGCACTGCTCTATTAAGCAAATGCCATTCCGCTGTCATAGACTCTGCTAAGCATCCTTAATTCTTTATACAATACGACGTTTCCTTTAATACCTTACTCCTTTTTCTGTAAAATAGTAGCTAAATATATTTCCCTAGATTGGCTGGTTGTTATAGAGTTAGAATAATAAATAATCTTTCGTATAAATAATAGTCAAAATATTCTTAAAAGTAAATAAGTACATCCGTAGCATCACTAAATCTGGTCGGTATACCGGCGTGGGTGTGCTCGTGATCCGCATTAGATCCTCTCCCTACGAGATGTTTTGTTTTAATTTTTCAAACAGGAAACTTAGAAGCAACACCACGCATCAGTTTGGTGTGTTTTTTGCGAACTGGTAAAAACATCCGAAACAACATGGAAGTATTATGTACTAGTTAGTACTTCAATGCGCAACAATGATAAAGAAAAAAATATATTGGTGTTCAATGTTCATAGATACACTATTTAGTGCAAACCATCCAAGTCTTATGTGATAACTAGGTACATTCTAGTGTCAATGCGGAATTGGTGATCTTGTGACTTTCGAATAGATTATAATAAATATACACACATCAACATGGTCTAGGGATATTTCAATTAAACCTAAAAAACTAGAATTCTATTAACTTTTTGTTCAGACACCTACACATTAAAATATACCTTGTTTAATAGCCTATCTAATCTGATAAATAAACTTTCAGATAAAGTTAAATTTAAAAAAAACTTAGAAGTGGAAAAACTCAGACAAAATTTCAATCTTAACTTTATTTTTGAAATTTCAAACCCAAAAAAAAAAATTTTTTATAAAAATTGTTGAAAACTTAAAATTAATAATCCACCTAGACTCTCCTGACACACATCTGCAGCGGTTCTGCATACTCAAAACAAGGGTGTCAATATCCTGTTGTGGAATACTGTCGCAAGTCCTGCTAAGATGCAAGAAAAGCTGGTTTTCATGCACAATGTCTTCAGGGAAATTCCTAAGAGTTCTCCTCTGAAGCATATCCCAGGAAGCTCAATAGGATTTAAGTCAGGGGATTGTGCAGGCCAGTGTAAAGCTTGGATATCATGCTGTTGTAACCAACTGGTAACGATACGCTTTGTATGTGCACGGGCATTGTCGTGCATTAACTGGAAATTTTGTCCCATTTGCTGTCTGTGGGGCAAGATTACAGGCTCTAGCACCTCATCTCGGTATTTTAGAGCAGTCATATTGCCTTGTATCCAAACGAGATCCGTTATACCGCCGAGACGAATTCCTGCCCAAACCATAATCGTCCCACCTTGATACGCATGAACTTGTTGTAGGTGCTGCAGTCGATTCCAACGTCCAGGTTCTCTCCAAACGCGTACTCTTCGCGAATCAGGATGAAATCCAGACCTAGATTCATCAGTGAAAAGCACAAGTGACCATTGAGAATGGTTCCAGTTTTCGTGTGTAATAGCCGATTGTAATCTTCTTTCTCGATTGCCTCTCCTTAGCGCTGGTACCCGAAGTGGCCTACGCGCACGTAGGTGGACTTTATGCAGTCGTCTTCTCAAAGTTTGACCGCTTACCAGCAAACCATACTCTCTCTGTAGCCTTGCATCGCCGTTACATTTGGTTGACTTCGTGCAGCATTTACTATTAATCGGTCCTGTACATGTGTTGTAATGCGTTGAGGTCCTCGGTGCCTTTCCACCACTTCCCCCGTGACACGATAACGTGACCAAAGACTGGATATAACGCTCTGACTGGTCCTCATGGCTTCAGAAACCGCAATTTGGGTAGCGCCAGCTTGAATCATGCCCACTGTTCTTAACAGTTCGTTCCTGGTCAAGTGTCTACGTGACATGATTGAATAAACACCGGAGATGCGTTTGACAAAGATTTATGAAAAATTATGGAGTTTTAATCAAGTTAGAAGTTCGTGAAGATTGACTTCTTTGGAAGAAATTCAATGAATGCGAATTTCATCGTAAAAGAAAACCTTTTAAATGTTTTTCTAATCTGTCATTAATAGTTTTTTTGTAAGGCCAGTACTTTTTAAGTTATTTAATAGTACATTATGATATAAGTCCGGTAAGTTGAAAATTACAGCCGAGGCGATATTGCTAGTCCGAGCCGTAGGCGAGGGCTACAAGAAAGCAGAGGCTCTAATTATCAAAGCGCACGTATGTCATACGACGTTTTATAACATATTTGAGAGGAAATAAATAAAAATCGGACTTTCTAAAACAAATAAAATCTTTAATCACTTGCTAGAGCAGTTAGAAAATGTTTACTTGTTCACAAATTAGCGATGCGCGCGCATCAGCGCTTTTTTTAAGGCAAAAGGCATTAAAAACAGCCAGTATTACTAATAAAGTTAATTAATATTTCTGTGTTTTTGTTACAGATGGTTGTAATTTATTGTCAAAATTAAATAAATTGAAGAATTAAATGTTTATTTATTATATTTCATCTCCCAAAGTTAATTTTATTCATAAAATGTTGACCTCTTTTCTGACATAAAAACTCTTTGCTAAAATTTAAAAAAGTACCGTTCGTTTTAGACGGAGCATCTTGCTAAACCGTACGTTTTACCATAATAAAAAAAACTCGTGCGTTTTACATTACATTACCGCAAAGTGCGTAATGAGATACATTACGTTACTGAAATTGGTGAAATAAGAGATCCTTTACGAGCAAATATGTTATAAAAAAGTTTTATATATCCCTAGACCATGTTGTTGTGTGTATTTATAACTAATAACACATAGTGATCTTTGGCTATAATGTGGTCTAAATAGGAACATACCTCGCTAAATGCTCAATTGAACTATGTTTGAGTTGTTTGATAAGGCCCTACTTGTGCTGACGATAATACTAAAATACTGACATTTCCAGGCAGATCATGCATGATCTGCCCAATTATACAATCGGACCACAGCATAAGCTACTTTAAAAGTAGTTTCATTGCTGTATGGAAAAAGTATTCATTCATTTGGTTTCTATCTATTCTCTACTCTGTGCCTGGAATCTAAATTGTCATGAAAATGGGGAATTGTTATTTATTGGAAAAATAAACCTTGTATCCACTTAAACGGTTATCTAACCTTTATGCTGATTCGGATTACTAACTAGATCGGTCGTTAGGATAACGGGAATATCATTATTTTTTGTTAAGATGGATTTAATCCGGGTTAGCAGACCCAGTTATTCCTGTTCCGTTTTTAACTTTTTTATTAGGGTTCAAAAAAGTCGCACAACTGTTTCGGTGCAGCTGTTTATTTCAGGTAGGACCTACACCTACCAATGATTTCGAAATAAAAAGGAGATTTTTCAATAATATGTAAGTAAGTACCTACCTTATTTTATTCTCATCACGTAAAAAAAATACTTATATGTTTTTTACAACAGTGTACAAATCCTACTGTTGCGACCACATGTTTTCGGAAGTTATTTCTTGCGTTACCTTTTGCTACTATTTATTTTTTTAATCTTCATTGCAAGAAAAAATCTGGTTTAAGATCTTTATTTATTTGTTTCCCATAAGAATTACAATAAATTCACTTGTGTGAGAAAAATATATAAATTATAATAACTTAATGTAGGAGAGCGTACAATATTATCTCACTAGGTACTCATTTAGATACTGGCGAGTTAAGAAAACAAAAAACAAAAGTAAAAGGGTAGTTACGTTAAAAAATCGAAAGAACACACGTTTAAGTTCGAACACATAATTCGCCATCCACCGCCGAATCCAGTAAAAGAACTACGCGTAAAAACGCAAGGTTAGTTGCGCGCGACTGGAAGTGGCCTTACCAACTACGCTCAGGTAGTGACTTAAGTAATTAGGTAAAAAGACATACACGACATTGAAGTAAGTTAAAAATCGTATTATTGAGGATGTTTTTTAAAAAATATCGTAATATTTAAGTAAATAGTTTTTTAGGAGCTTTTTAAAAATGGTCGTTGATTTGGCTACTTTAATATTTTTGGGGAGTTTGTTATAGAGGCCTGCACCTTCATTTAAAATGTTCTTTTTTCCATAATTAGTTCGAGGGGGGCGTAAGCATACGTCATTTCCACGCCTCAAAAGTTTAGTATGTACGTTTTTCTTATGTGTAAAAGTAATTTGACTATGAATTTATTTTTTGAAAATGTTACGAACCAGTATAGTAGGTATATGTCTGTTTAATAGTCATAAGTTTTGTTTCCTTGTAAATTTTTTCAGTAGATTCTAAAAAATCGTAATGAAACAACGCTTTTATTAGCTTGTTTGGGCAATCTGGATAGTTTCTATGTTACTCTTAACCGCCGTCCCCCAGACTTCCACCAAGTAGTCAATGTGGGGTTTGACTAAAGAGTTATAAACATAGAACCGCACTTATTAATACGCGTTTTTTTTTCTCGCAAACGCGATGGTGAAGTTATTCACTTCTCTCACTGCAACTCGCACTCGGCACTCTGTTTTTAAACCGTTTTATAGAGAAAAAAAAACACGTTTAATTATCACGTAACATTTTTAGTACCTCGTTTGTGTTTTTAAATATTTAGATCAATTTACTAAAACCTTCTTAGAATTAGCTAGTAATTCCATGATTTAGTAAATTTTGCAAATTACGGGCAATGCAAAATTTGAATGCACTTTATGCCAAAAGGTTTTTGTTCTGGTTATTTTTTGAATGTTGCATTGCTACTTGCGATGTACCTACTTTAAGCTATACGACAGGCCTTACTAAATTCCCCTCGCTGTTTCGCAGGTATCTATCCATTTTCCTTCGACCATTTAACACAATTAAAACTGCAGTGAAAGCAGCCATACATACACATCGAATGGGGCTGATTAAACCGGGCAGTAACTCGTGAAATAGCCATACAAAGGTGAAAACGCGATGTTGTCGCCGCGAACATGTTGAGTCTCGTTTTTCGTATTTGGAATTAGTAAACAATTATTAGTTCAAGGACAAGTAAGAAAAAATATAAGGCAGTATTTGTGGCTGATAAATAGCAAGCAACTAGCAATTCGGTGCATTAGCGTTAATTCGATGGGTACGTAGGTATTACGTAGTCCACGTGTTACTTTTCGACACAAACATGAATTTGAATCTAAAATTAGATCACATGTCTGTTTTGCTTACTTGCGTAACTGAATTACAATAATTTATCACACAACAACCACTAAGAAGCAATAAAACGGACAACAACAATATCTTTCGTAACATTCGCTAAAGATCTACTAAACTGGCTAGAAAAATGTGTTGGCAATGAGCCATAATGATAGGCATTTTTGGGTGAAACACCAACCATTCAAGTTTAACCGGAAACAGGTCATTTGACTTGACCACTACCGTGACTTGACATCCGCACACACCTACGCGCGAGAGAGACAAACGATACGTCCGTCTCGCGTACACTATCAGCTGATTGTACGTACAGGTGATAAAAAAAGATTAAGGTGGCAATTAGTGGTCTGCTGACTCATTTAACATAACAATGGCCATTTTTGTACAGGAAAGAAAGCGAAACAAATCGTACATTTGTGACAATTAGATACATTTACAAATAGACTCATTAGTTTCCGATTATGCTAATTTTTTTTATAATTTATTCAACGAGCATTGATAATTTTAAGCTCGGTCTGCAAGATAGCACTTTTATATCACGTAATTATTTGTTGCAGTTCTTAGATAAATATAGAAAAGCAGTTAAATCAGCTGCTACTTATGAAAATCTTATGTATTTACAAGTAAACGCATAAACGCATTCTATTTGGTCTTTTAAACAGTTGTTAAAAACACCATTAAAAGAAACACTATTATGGTACAAAGTTTTCCACCATACCTACCAACGTTTTTCTCTTATTTGGTGTTTTTTACGTGTGACATCCCAATAAAACAGCTATTTGCGTATACCTATGATTAATTCGATAAACAACGCCCCCTAATTGGATTCTGTGAAGCCAGACAAAATCGCAATGTGACACTGCCTACCCATTATCTACCTCTGCAAATACCTTTGCATAATTTTCGTAATCAAAAAAGATAAATAAACAAGTAAAACTGAAGGCAAATACTTAAATTTAAAAAATGCGGTAGAAATTTATGTAAGACATAATCGTAACATTGACAATTTTATTAACATTCCAAACGAAACAAACCTGTAAGATACGCCCACTCCACACGGAATATTATTAAGAGTACAAAATCACTGCATAGCAATTTTTCACTGCAATATCACTGCCTCAAAACCAGAAATTATAGCAAAAACACAACTTTACGTTAATTAAAAAACGAAAACCAGAAATAAATAATAAAACGGTCACTCGCGTTAGATATTCGGAGGTAAAATACAGCAATACACGTTCGTACTGGCAAGTATGTCAAACTGACTAATTGTTTCACCACAGATAACAAAGGTTGTTTAACAAAATGGATTGTTCGCGCCAACAGCGAGTGACGTCGCTTTGGTAATGTGATTTACATGGATTTAAGTTGTAGGACAAGGTGGTTAGTGTATAAAATAAAATATTCTCCGTGGACTTCCCACTGATGAATAATTTGATGAAACAGTGAGTGAACTTTAATTAAATTGGGTTTTTAAAGTTTTAATGACTTAATTATTGTGCATTGCAGATTTAACTGCATATTTATTTACAATACGAAACATACTTACGGACCCCTACCATCTGAATTTTAATGGCATGACATGATCATCACTATTACCTAATACTTAACCATCAGTCGCTAACTCTAGCCCGCAGCTTTCTATGAATACTTAGATAAGATTTGTTCATTATTTCAAACAAATTTAGTACCTACTTAGCTGCTTGTCTATTTTAAAAAACATTAACATTCTTGTAATTAACAATGTTACAGGAAAGGGAGCTCGGCGAACGAATAAAATAAAGCGATGAGGGATAGACCTAAATTAAACCTATGTGGTTGATAGAAATCTCACTAGCTGACAAAACAGATGGTGACCTTTCCTCCTAAATGATTTTCTATGGCGTTCTGAGTCCATCCAGAAATCCCGTCAGAAAAGGCCGTTCCGTTTATCCCTAATTCGGAAATAATATGTTTCTTTCTATTAATTAAAACTAAATTTAGACTAAGGTGTACAAGTATTTTTCTCAAATCATGCGCTCACCACCAAAAAGCTTTTAAATGTTATTTGTAGAGAAGAAACGAATTATCAATAATTTACATTTGATAAGTACCTTAAAAACTAAATCACAAAATATCGAAAAAATATTTCATGACTCACACCTCTTTGCTGCGCTACAATTGAATAACCTAGCTAGTGATGTTCGTAGCACTAAACCTTTTAATTTCCACTCCAAGCTCTCATTCCGACCCCGGCCTTCTTGAGCCGAACGGCGAACGACCACCGTTTTGTGTAATGAGTCGGCTAATTGCTCAGTTCATGAGAATATACCCATACTTCAGGAATGACCGCTTTACGGCCAAGGTTTAGTGTCCCGACTTCACTCATGCCTACGTTAATTAGTTTAAGAGTAGCTTTGATAGGTTGAGAGTGAATTACATTAGGGAAATTAATTAGGATGATCATAGAGGTAATCACAGTCGAATAAAGATCTAATTCGTGGTAAGTCTGAGGGTTTACGACAACCTTGTTCAATGAAGGAACTGTTTTAACTCCCAAATTCTCAGCGCACTCTGTCAACATAATATGTATTTTGCGAGTAAGATACTACATTAGCTAGTTAGATAGGGGTACCTATCTGACTAGCTAATGTAGTATCTTACTTGTGTCCATGAAACAAAACAACAGAAAATCCATTGCTTTGTATTATAATGTGATATATGGGACAGAGAAAGAGCTAAGTCGTGTTTAGTACTGTTTGCATTTCCAGGAATAAAGAGGTATATAATTAAAACTTCTCAAATAACTACCTTCTAGTTAGGGACTAGATTGAGTTGAATCGATGAAACATTTCCGTAAGATTAAAAGTATGATATTCAACCCCATAAGTCTCGCATGACTTGTAGAATTTGAGAAGAGGGTGTGCTAACATGACAGTTATAAATAGTACCTATAATTTCTTTCACACCATCAAACAAGGAACATAGATAACGATAATGCATGTTTGTTCAAATTAGCTATTATATTCGAAGATCAGATAATATGCATGTAAGAATATGCATACCAACCTCACCAAGATACAATCAACTCTTCCGCGTACGTATCCACAAGTGTCTTTGTCCGTCTTGGTCCAGTGATGACAATAGCTTGAATTGAAACAGGTTGTTAGGTAATGATACGCCCCAACAAGTAGATTTCGAAATAATTTGAGTTTCATACATGTACATCCTTTGAATACTATTTTTAATGCATCTGCGTCTGTCATCATCACTCACGAAGCCACGATAGTCAAATAAAAAAACAGAAGCAGAAATAATCGAAAATATCGTGAAAACTTTTTTAACAAAATTGCTAGATTGACATAAGATATACGTTTAGAAAAATCGGAGCCTTTCATAAATCTTAAGGAATAACAAAATGGTTTTGTTTAAAAACCTAACACCAGAAATACACAAATTCGAAAATACGAGTTACGTCAGACGCTAAGTACCTACTCTTAAATCAATAGGAGCACCAAAGCATTGTCTCCGGAACAAACGGCTGACATCAGTTCCCACGACTGGGCTCTTTTTGTGGCCACTCGTAGCACTCCAAGACATCTTACATTTGAGGGCTGCGACGCTGACTCAACTTGTGAAGTTTTTTCATTTGTTCAAATTCCCATTTTCACTTGTCCCAACGAACACGACGAAGTAGGTCAAGACGTGACACCAATAAAATGTTAAGTAACATTGAAAGATTATTACGTTTTGTGAACATCGGTTATAGTGAGATAAGGAAGAAGGTGACAAAATAAGGAAGCACTCAAACTCTCAAACTCAAATAACTTTATTCAAATAGACTTTCACAGTAAGTACTTTCAAATCGTCAAATTTAAAGCAAGATATACTAAATAATACACATAATTACTATAATTATATAAATATATAAATACACAGTATACAGACATAATGCGACTCTACCACCGCGTCGGAGTTGTTTCTTGCTGAGAAAGTCCGGCGAAAAACTCAGCAGTTACTCTTTTAAACTTGTTTTGGGTTTACAACAGGCGTTAGTAAAGTAAAATGTGTCATTTTGATACAAATAAACCTACTGAGTGTCTGTCTAATCTAAAGAATATAAAACAATGGAAAAAAATCAAACATAAAAGAATATAAACTTAAGGCCATTTAAACAATTAAGAAATAAAATTGTTAGTCAGTACAAACTAAGTAGTAACTAGGCAATAAACGTACTATATTAAACTTAAGAGATGAACCTATTCAACCAATGCTTAAAATTAATTCAAGAATTTGGAATAAAGTGTAATCTAGGATTTAATAACTGTAAAAGCAGCCTCAAAACTTTTTGCATTGCAATCATGAGCAAATAATCCCAACTTTAATTAAGAAAGAGTTTTCACAACCGCCTTTAAAAGACTGTATATAGCTAAGTGCATGCCAGTGCTAACATGGCGTAGTTTTCTGGTTCGCTTAGCGGAATAAAACAGAATTTGATTCTTGAACGTCAGTAAAAAACATAAACAAACATATGAAATTACGGCAACTCAACTACGAGTACCTACGATCCGACCACTAAGTAAACAAAAACTATTTGCAAACTAACCCTCTGTAGCTCCTGGCTAACCGACAAACGGCGGAAAACGATGAGCATCGGTAATTTACGGTTAACTTACCACATTACCATTCTATTAGTCGTTTGACTATGCATTACACGCAAGATGTTGGAAGGTTGGCCATCAGCGGCAACTAGAAAAACGGGTAAATGAAGATTCCTGTTGGATGTTGCTTTGATTGAATATTCATATAGCTGCTTGCTGGAGGGTGACTACTCTTGCGTAGTATTACAATGTCTGTGCGCTAATGAGGTTGCCAGCAAACAAAGTGGGGACGTTATACTTAGCATATTTTTATGAGATACCTAACGTGGTGCTATTGGAGTGCCATGATTTGCACGCCCTCTGATTGGATGACAAAGGCGCTGAATGCAAAAATGTCAACAATATTAGTAGGTACTTAAAGCACTATTTTATATTTTAAACAAACAACATGTGCGTCGTATCTTCCTAGATACAGCTACAAAATAAGGACAGCAGCAGTCATAAAGGTAAATAAATGATCAATGAAGACATGCTTCTTTTGGCAACACCTCCAATGCAAAAGCCATCAATTCACTACTCGTCATTGCATACCAAAAACAAACACCGTCGGATCTAAAAGGAAATGGGTCGGCTGGAAGTGGGAAAAGCATTCAAAATAAATAGAATTCCTAGATTATAACAACAGAACGTCCACAGCGACAATGATCACAATGCAGTCAGACTGTGCAACGAGAGAAAGTGGAAAGTTGGAATATTACGATATTTTATTACCAGTTAGTTGGGTTCACATTGCCGCTTTTACAACTTTGAGGGATTGTTGGTTTGGTGTATATTGCATGCAGCTGAGTCCAAGCTGAGTTACGTCAGTTTTGTTAAGTGCAACATTGACGAGTTTTTGTGTGCTAGCATTTTCAATAGTTTAGCACAAATTAAATTAGTGGACTTCCAGTTCTAGTGTCTTATTTGCTTAGCCTGGCATGGTTAGATTGGTGAGATTAACAACCTGAACCAACTATGCAAAAAATTTAATTAAACTAGCAGCTATTACTTGTATCGCTAACTTGCTTTTAAAGATATCAGTTTAAAATATATCCAAGCCCTAATTAATGTATAATAAATACAAATCTAAAATATTTGAAACATCAGCTTAGCTGTAGGTAATCTTCATTGTTAGACGCTTTTTAAATGAATCGTACCTTAAATATCTTTTAATCCGAAATTTCAAATACTCTAATGCGACAGCGTAATTGACTTTGAACGAATTTATGTTTGAACAGCGAACCTGAGCTACTATTGATCTTAAAAGGTTGTATTTAGAGTATTAGCCATATAAATTAATTGGACATTGTGACCAACATTGACATTATTATACACCCACATTTTTCAAATATTCAAAGTTTAAATTATTTAACAAAACGCAATAAAATACATCGCATATTTAAAAAAAAATTGTGATCAAACATGCAGAAAACAACTTAATACTATTTGGAGATGAACCTGTCACCAAGTGGACTTGGTCACAATAGCTTTTGGAAGACTAAATGTATCAACACACCCTAATACAATTTGACATTCTTGTAGATTTTTGTAGTGTTTGGTGCATGTATGGCGTCATATTTTGGGGGAACAAATGGTGAAATGTAATTCGTTTTCCTCCTAGTTAGATTTTTCAAAACTATGTAAGTTTTGTTTGCTAAGTAGTAGACTAGTAAATGTTGCTCGATATTTCACCATTCGTGCCATAACTGTCAAAAGATTGTAAATCGAACAAATGTTGCACACATACAAATTTCAATACAAGTTTCGTCCTGTGTACCAATTATTGGCGCACCCACCAGGCGCGGCGTGGGAGAGATCTCCATACGAATGCCGACCGTAACAATGAAACCTTGATTACAATAATATCGAGATAAAAAAGAGACGCAGATACCAGATATTATCATTGCTATGCTAAAATGATAATCAAATGAGATGCGACGTTACAATGTCAATTGCAGATTAAGTACGGAAAATGATTGGTTATTCAGTGAGATTTTTAATTAGGTATGATTAGGACAACATTTTGTGTACACTTGCAATAAGCACACTTTTTGGTTCCTTAATAACTAAGTCTTCTATTTCATTATGTATTGACAAAATGAAGGTTCCAGATAAACGAGTCTTAAACCAATTCTCCAAGAATGTAATAAAAAAGAATTCAAAAAATCCTTTGTTGTTCCAGTACAAAAGTAATTATACGCAAAGAATACTTAATAGTATTAACAGAAAGAATAAATGCAATGACAGAGAGCAGAAGTATGTAAATCTTCAAATAAATTTTCAAATAATATGCAATAACAGGAGCATATTACTGTTTACCGACCTACACGTACGCAATATACACTTGGAGCAATAACACTTGTAAACAATAATATAACCTTTGGACTATGCATTTTCAGCGATATTTTATAACACAAGAAGTGCTAAGTTATGAAATAGCACCATGACTGGCAGTTTTTGAAATACTCGTATACCTAGTAAGGTAATAAGAATAAAACATTAGCATTTATTAAGAATGTGAACTTATTGTCGCTTAAGAATTTTAATACTGAGTTATTTCCAGCCATACCTAAGGAAAACATAATGCGAAAGTTAGTGTGTGGTCCTACGCCAGCTATGATTCACCTAACAACTTGATTAATGATAAAAAAATAATTGTTTTTATTTGCTATGAATGAAATTAAAAAAATGATGTGATGAAACAACGATATGATTATGATGTGTTAAAAAAAACAGTTAAGTAAAGCACTAACTCAGGTTCTTTGTAAACACAAAAGAAGCAATAAATGCTAATACTATTAAACTAACTTGCCATCGAACCTTATTATGATTTATTAACTTCCCACAATACAGGATACTCAAGTTGTTATTACAATTAAAGGTGGATTGTTTACAAAATCTGAAGCCGGAACGGTGAACAGCGAACACAAATATTATGAGTGGTAATGTCTTGCTTAACGTTCTGTTTATTAATTAATCCTATATAATGTGGCTACTTAAACTCAACATGCGTTCAGGTCAAACAACTGTTTCTTTGATGATTTATTGATCGTTAGTTACGGAGGAACCTAATCTGACAAGAATAAAAACTCACTGAGGCTAAATTTTGTCAGCCACTACCTACATTCGCAAGTTACCATGGAAGTGGAGCCTTACCTTAATAGACCTTACCCTTATCCAACCACCTGCACGTGGGGGGCCGCACATTTAATCATAATTTTTGTTCAGTCGCTTAAATAGTCGATTATATTTTTGATGCAAGAGCTGTTCTAAAGAAATTTTATAAGAATGTTATGCTGACGTAATACAAAATTATTAGCAAAATACAACGTCTCATTCAAACAATTTGTTTTGGTCGATGGTCATATTTCGTAGGTAACTTAAAACATTAAGCTAGGCAAAGCCAAAAATGAGAATTTCTGAAATCGAATATACGCGTACTGCCAACCAAAAAGTGGTTTATTAATGGTTTATGTAAACCAAGTTTTACTGACGTAAAATTTAGCCATTTTGATGTTTTTTAATTTAAGATTGGAAATGTTTAATAGAGTATAAAAACCTTCTCTTCTGAATTTTTGTTCATAGTAGACCACAGAATGTGTAGAATAAAATTATTTAAGACATTTATAGCCTGTGTTTTACAAATAAATGTATTTCATCGTAATTTTAATTTATTTCAAACTGCTAAGTGGTAATCATCTCTTGAATCAACTGAAGCACGTAAAGTAACTATAGTAACAGTGTGGGAAACGAGCAGCGATTGGTTCCGAACATTACATTTACATCAGGCGCTTGCGCAGTTCAACGATTTACCGCCGATTACGAATTTGATATACGACAAGGTTTTAGTTTTTGCGTTAAATCATTATCATTGGCAATAATTTATTTAAAATTACTGGTAGATAAAATTTAAAGGAGTCCGTCTTTATTATGTAACATACGATATTACTTTTCTGACTACGATCTCTGTCATTCTTCCCGAGTTGTCGAAATATTTTAGGGAGGAAACATGGATCTTATTGTATCCTTTTTGGTATAGTGTTCTATTGGTAAAAACACTACAAGATATGCAATAGTAAGAATCTGATTTGAAATTTGCTTACTCACAATTTGGATAATAATAAACGACCAATGACAGAACTTAAGCAACAAAGCAGGTACTTCAACTAAACTGGTTCTAAATGATTATTTCGTAATCATTTTAGTTAAAAAAACGGTGATGATGATACGCAGTTTTTTTGGCTTTACCCACAATAAATCAATGTCACTACATCAGAAATAAATCGTAGGTACTTAAATCCTACTAGAAACATTAGTAACACATCTCATCTGAAGTAGGTAATCAGAGCCTCCACCGTAGCATAAAGAGTAAGTTAACCAAGCATTATTTGTGAAAGCACTTGGTAATATTCCCAGATGTGCAATGTATCAGCGGGTGAATGTTTGCTGAATTAATTTGACCACTTTCTAACGTTTTCATTGCGTCTGCGCCGCTGTTACACGCTCGCTATTGTTTCGAAACTTACTTGCTATGAATTTTAACAACGCCAACAAAATCTTTGTCACGCTTAAGAATTTACATTGTTGTTAGAGTTATGAACCATATTTTGAAGAATAGATATATAAATACTAATTTCACCATTAGACAGTTAGGCAGATAAATAATATAATGCAAAATAAAACGATGTCTATTTATGATTGCGTTTCAAAGTTTTTAACAGACTGCAATAGTGGCCATCTATTTAATTTTAAATTGAAGTTTTTGAAAATGCTGCTTAGCAAACAAAAAACATGACTATTCTAAGGACTTCATATTTATGCACTAAACTAGGTCCATGACCGTTGTTTTGAAGAACAAAAAGTAACAGAAGGTTTTAAATATGAATGAAAGTCCTCCAATCCAGGTGTATGAAAGTTATATCAAACTCAGTCAGTAATAAGATCTTGGGTGCCGAAATGTCAAATATAGAATCAATTTCACACAAATTTCACAAAGATAACTCATCCAAAGGCAGTCAAGTCACCCCCCGATTCAGAACCAAGCTATCGACCGATTCGGTTATTTTCTTTTATTTTTAATTCTAGGTTTTAGTATGAGAAGCGTCTATAGATATTTTTTGGAAAAGAAAGCTGGCTTTAACATACAAAAAACATCGAATACAGGCCAGGTTAGTAATTCACTAGAATTTCAACAAGTTTACCGAATCGGTCGATAACTTCGTTCTGAATCGGGGGGCTGGTCGACAGTTTTCACCCTATACCAATGCAACAAAAGTTATTTTACTACGACAATAATGGTTCGATAAAGTTAAAAATAATTTCGGAGAGCAATTAACCTAAAGAACTTTGGCTAACCCCCGTAAGATACTGCAAAATGTTATATTCGTAACATCGGGCGAAGGCAGTGCAAAACGAAATAGTACAGTTATGTCGTGTGAGTCCGTAACGTTATATCTTGGTAGTGAGGCGTCGGATGTCGGGGACACTTAATACCGCGTCACATACATACCTCCGCTGAGATTTGATGGGAACATTTCAGATACAACTTATGGGTATGTACTACTGACTTGTAATAAAAATATAATATTAATCTTTTATTTCTTATCAATCCGGACTAGACAGTCATTAGAATCACAATCCCATGAAGTATGGTTTGGAAATACAAGCGCGATTAGCGAATACATGCCTTAGCTGTAATCAATATGAAAGAATTGGCATAATGCTTCGTGCGGAATTGCGGATGGTTAGGCGTTGGAAGTGTTGGATTAGAACATCAACAACCAAAGGGTGAAAAGCCAGTGTACGTGCTGTGTCAATATTACTGTTTTGCTAAAGGAATAAAACTGAATTTCTTTTGCACTAAAATTGCAATAAAGTCAGCAACATTGAGAGAACATTCTGATCTGCAAATTACTGCAATAGCCATGTAATCTGTAAGTGCCAGATTGAGTTATAGTTGAATCGGATAACAAGGGTGGCCAAATAATTATGTCAAATTTAAGCAACGCTGTGAAAGTCATTTAGACTTTGATGGGTTACTAACAGGTTGGTACCATACCATCAGAAATGTGTAGATGTATTATGTAGAACCGGGAAACTACATACTCGTATATTACCAATTATTATTATTTCACACTACTTAGTTAGTCCAGTAAATGATGTTTTTCTTTGCCCATCAAGTCAGGAACATATGTTTTGGGTGATAGTTTAGTCTGTAAGTTTTTTGCATGCATACATTTTAATGTCCTGTTTCTGTTACCAAACAAATTGTACAGACAGCAGGACGACAACCTATTTATACTTATTTTTTATACAGAATATGTCTTATAAGTAAAGTAATTAAGCTGATGAGCTGTCTTACCATACTTTAGTTGGCTAACCTTATACATTCTGGTCAGGACTGATTTTAGGAGTTTCGGCCACACACTGTTTTTTGCTAAGTGAATCCGTTTTGCATTCATCAAGACTCTTTGGACATTTCAGATCCTACCAAAGAATAATCCCTTGGAAAACAAAAGTTCTGGTCACCCTTTGCACAACTGTAGTTGGCAACAATGTTGCAGGGTTGCAGATATGTTCAAATGAATCCGCTCATTTGCATTTACTAAATAAATAGCTCGTCGTTAATTTGAGTTACAAATAAAACAAGGAACAGTATATTAATCACCTGTCAAAAGCAGAATTTGCAGCGTTTGGTTTAATCATGCGTCCAAGATAATTTTAACATTACACAATGTAAACGCAAAGTTTTTGTGAAAGCGACTAGAATAACACAGTTGAAGTGTCATTGACGCCGTCTAGGATTAGGTATGTTCGCATAAAAGGTGTCTAGAATCTAGATTCTATCTAGAGTCTAGACTCTAGATTCCCAAGTTATTATGTCACGTCTACCACGAGTTGCCACATTAAATTTACGTTATCGTTCGCGTAAAAAATGTATTGGGATTTGACATTGTCATGTCATGTCATGACAATAAATTTTTTTTGGCGAACGATAACGTAAATTTAATGTGGCAACTCGTGGTAGACGTACTGATTGAAATTATATTACTATCTAGTTAGCGACTGGCGTCATGAAATAGGGCCTTTTTTGCGTCAGAAAATACATTGAGGCATCTGGGATATGTAGGGCTCGGAACTCCTAGGAAAACAGAGACCCCCACCCACTAAAACCTAAAGGTGGTCGTCTTCGGCGCAGACTGGAAGCGACCCGGGATCCCCGAAACAGGACGCTACTTGTGACCCTTCGGCGCGCTAGGCCGCCTAGCAGCCAGCCTCGGGAGGAGCAAGCTCAACTCCAGTGCACGATAACACGGACCACACACATCTCTACGACAGACCTCGGCATCATTCTACTCCCCCAAATGCAGCGAACATGGTATTGGTCCTGGCCTTTATCACCGAAGGTCCAGGGTATGACGAAATTCAAAAATGTATATGATCAACATTTGTGTGTGTTCTATCAACATTTGTATTGTTCAAGTATGTAAATTTGTGAAATTTATTTTAAGTGTGTTTATATTAACACCCATTGGAAAAATCCTACTTAGTTTGGGGTCAGATCAGCTTGGTGCTAGGTTTAATTGAAATTTATTTTATCCATATTTATTCGTAAAGAGATCTATACCGGCGCCTACATTTTTCAACTGCGACTTTGACTCGTTATTATGAGTCGTTTGTTTTGTTTTCGCTTATTAGCCGATGACGATACAGTATTTGCCATCAAATAACTATCGTTGCTGACTAAATACCATTATTATCGTTATAGTTAGTTAGTCAATAACTCCACAGGTAATCGTTCCACTCCACTTCCAATGCATGATGAAAGCAATAAAAATCATTAAGTACACAACATCCTTCTTACGTATGAAATGTGTCCTCATATCATTCAAACTTAGATAACGCTTAATATATTACATTATGAATTTAACTTAAATATCTCAGCTTATCATCATTATTTAGGAAACCTAAAAAAACAAATAAACAAATTATAGAATTTTACAGGAGCATTCAGCAGATGATAATTTTCCAGGTTGGAAAAAGTTTACGTACTAGCCTTATATCATAAAAAATCTGCATCTGTAGTTCTCTACTTTCTTGCGATAAGGCTGCGATGAATTGTTTATTTTGTGAAATGTAACTGTTTTTAGTATAATAAAGTAAATCTATGTATCTAATTTAGTAAGTAAAGGATTGTAAATTAAACGAGAATGAGACAACAAATTCACTGCTACATTTTAAAGAATGGTCCTGTGTGAAAAGAAATGGTTCAGACAAGGAGGTACAGTCTAGTAATATAAATAACATCGCATGTCAACTCTGTAGATGCATGTTTTATATTTTATGGCCGTATTTACAGGAAATTTTTATAAATGGTTTAGTGGCAATCCCAAACTAGGCGTGTCAAGTGTCGAGAGTGCGTTTTGCATAAAATCCCAATGTTCTTGACTTCACAACCACTTATCCTATCCTCCGCCTAATGACAAAAGCGTGGAACACACGACCGATAACGCGTTGTTTGCTGTGCATATCGTCTGAGCGCACCCTAATCTCGAGCGAGGAATGCCAGGAATACTTTGTTCGAAACTTCACTCTAAGTATGTACTTAATTTATAGCTTTTACCTTTAATATTTCTCAAGTGTAACGTACCTCCTTTGGCATATCTGTCAGTAAATTTCTATACACTTCAAAAATTGATATAAAACATATGGTTTAATACAACAATAATAAACATATGGTTTAGTAGTGTAATCCAACCTTCAAATTCCCTCAACGATAATAAGGTAAGATTAAGTAAAGTTAGGTAGTAATAAACTCACTGGCTTATTTTTTCAGTTTTGTAGGGTTTTTGCCTTGCTACTCCACGTTATAATGACATTGCTTATCTGGGTTTTAGTATCAATGTACGTTTATGGGCATAAGTAATATGGCAACTCAAAGATGATTCTTACAAGTTAATTTAGTAAAAAACATATTCATCACTAACAATCTTAAGCTATTTAACTATTACTGACTACTAAAGGAAAAGACAAAAAAATGTATCATTCAAGAAGTGTTAAATTTGAGTTATTAAAAAAGGAGTTAGATTCAAAAATCAGGTCAGGTTGCTTATCAATGGATTGAAAACCAGTTTTAAGGTAAACAAACGTCTGTTTACACTAAAAACATCTGATTTTGAAACAAAATCAAGAAGATGAATTTTATAAAAGGACGATCAGTGGGTGAGTAAAAACTCAACTGCTCAACGTGGCCGACCGTTACGTCATCGGTTAAATTGGTTACCTGTGGATTTTTTACTTCAGGGTTCCCTATTCAAAGGCCTCATACCGTTTTAAGGCAACAGGGCGCCTATATTCTCCGGTACGAATTTAAGAAGATACGTTAAACGTTGGATGGGTAAAAAGGACACAGAACGTGGTATGTTTTGAATAGTTTTCATGTATTTTGCACAATAAAATAAGGTTATTACAAGACCAAAAAATCAACATCAATTTCGAACGCTAAGTGTGTAGGTATCTTAGAGACTGCAAATTCATGTTACTACGTGTTCGACGGACGGAATATCTGAGATGACTTTGTTAAATTAGCTAATATTTCTAAAAATAAAACCGAGACGAAATATTTCTTTCCTTTCAGAAAATTCCACAGGACAGACAAAAAAGGAAAAATGCAAGTACTGGATATCCAGTACTTGCATTTCTATCAATATGTACAGAAAATACTTATCTTTATAAACAATAAAGTATACGCGGTGGGCTTGCTTCTCGACATGAGCAAGGCATATGATAGGGTCGACTACAGGATTCTATCGGATAAGTTCTATGGACTCGGCATTAGTGGTGTAGCGTTTGATTGGTTTAGGTATCATCTTCTAAACCGTTAATAGTGTGTCGGAATAGAATATACCAACTTTGTCACCGGAAATATTGAAGTTGTGAGATCAGATCTGACTCTTGTCACTGGTTCTATTCCTCAGGGAAGCGTACTGGGTTGTACTTTGTTTTTAGTGTACCTACGTTAACGATTTACCACAATTATTTCCATCCGAAAGCGTGTCCTTTGCAGATGACATCTCAGTTATTTTATCGTGTACAAATATAAACTCTTTAACAAAAAACTTAGACTCACTATTAGATTCCATTACAGACTGGCTTAATCAAAACAACTTACAACTAAACCTCAATAAAACTAAATTATTTCAGATTAAACCCTACATGAAACTGCCTTAGAAATTAATTATTTTAATAAATTATCCCTACAAAACTAATAAATTAGAAACAGTAAATTCAACCACCATGTTATGCATTGAGATAGATACGCAAATCTCTTGAAAACCCCACATAGAGAAATTGTCTAGCAGATTATCTTCCTTCATATATGCCCTTGGTCGTCTCAAACGTGTTACAGACATGAAGACTGCTCTCATCGCATATTATGCTTACGCCCACTCACGCTTTTCCTATGGAATTATACTTTGGGGCAACTGTATTATTATCCAGGACATATTTATTCTCCTAGAGAGGTGTTATAACACTAGTAACTTTCGAACAAACAGATTCTTGTAGACCTTATATAAAAAACTTAGCATACTTACTTGGTCTTGCCTGTACATATTTGAAGCCTGTAAATTTTATTCGTCAAAAGGAACATCAACCTATACTGTCCCATAAAAATTATTAGACGCAAAATGAACTAAAATTACCGTTTTCTAAATTAAAATTATACTCCTCTGCCCCACATTCAATGCTAATAAAAATATATAACCACATCCTAAATAAAATCAAAAAAACTGAAAAATTAAATCACAAAAAGTTAAGCGTTAAAGAATTTTTTGATGATGATACTAATATTTAGTTCGAAATTGTATTTTCATTTCAGATTATTTATTTATTTACCACATACAACTATCATTACAGGATAATACCTAATGCAATGGTGTAGTTACAATGACAATATTATGATTAAAAGTTGACAAATTAAATGCATCATTAAGAGCAAAACAGTTACATATTCTTATCATTATTAACTTATACTATAGGTACACATACAATAAGCCACTCGTGTGAATAATCTTGTGTTATTGCTGGTAATAATGTACAATAAGAAATTGTTTTAATCTATAAGTGTTCTAACCTAGCATCTAAGTTTAGTCATAAATTTGTAAAGCCCCTAAGGAAAAAAAATTGCTATGCCCTTACGGGGCGCTACATTGTATTTGTTTACACCCTATGTACGTATTTTATGAGTTCTATGTACCCAATGTAGCACGCAATAAAGATTTTGATTGATTGATTGAACTCCTTATTATTTTGTTTTTGGTCGGCAATAAAGAATCAATCGTATTTGATTCTGAATCGAATCTGAATGTCACATTCGACTTCAAGTTTTACCACGTGAGCACGGACCCTTACTACGCGCATCCGACTCGAACTTGACCGTTTTTTCTTTTATTTGGGAATCTACACAGATTACTTCGGTATGCGGAGGTCCTCTAGTTCTTTTTTCGTTACGTGAATGATCCTTTGTTGATGTTTTGGGAAAGGTTTCGTTTTCGAGCGCCGGAGCAAGCAAAAATTTCGTGAGAATTTTACGAATCAGACTAACAATAAATGGCAGTTCTCAGTATTGTGTTGGATTATACGGATATTAAAGGTTCATGTGCATAAAGTTTCATTTTGAAGGTTAGTGTTATGATGTTACTCTAGCTGTGGTTGACTGTATGAGCGTGTTTTAGTAATTTCACAAACTTCTCTTGCTCAACCGTAAGTTATTTGATGTAAATAACGTAGTTAATTTAAACCTTTAATATTACCACATTTGCCTCCGCCTACATCGTCATTAAAGCCCGAGATAGGCCAACCATACATTAAATGTGATAGTCACGATTTTAGACAAATTCCATAAAATTTAACGTAAACCTTTTTTATATCTACACCTCTCGAATGCGTCGTGACTTACGCTTTTTAACGGAGAAAGCTATCAAAAGTTATTTTACGACTGTTAACTTTATAGTTTTATTAGGTATTGAATTTGCTTCGGTCAGGAGCACTCTACGCGAATCTGCAGTGCAATGCAAAATCTTTATTTCTCTTTCTGCATTTATAATGCAACATAGAATTGCGCCTTTTTCAAATGCAGATGCGAAGAGATTGATTGAAGACGTGCATTAAAGCTTACCTAATGAGTCTGGCTGGATTACTAAGAGAATATTCTGAGAGACATAGCATTGAAATAACTTTATAAGTCAAAACTGGAAACTACCTTAATTTAAAATACATTTCATTTAATGGAATTAATTTTGAGTTGAAAACAACAAGTAGTACGAGTAATTCCCAAAAACGCAACCATAACACAATTAACTGCTTTCCGTAGCAACACGAGCCGTTGCTAGTGTTGCTAGAGATAATTATGTAACCGGACTATGAGCACGCAATTACATCACTATCATTTGATATAACAGTCGTAATAGGACCCACCATAAACTAAACGGTTATGTTATAAATTTATCTGTCGTTATACAAGTATTTCAACAATTTTAACAGGGACGCTTTAACGAATGGTTTTAGTTTATGCTCCCTAATCCTCTTACAGTACGTTGCAAACGTTGTTTGACAGCTCGCTCAGTAAATAACGGTCGTGTTTGATATCAAATAGCAATCGCTTTCAAAATCATGATTTTTTTGCAATCGAAGTGAGTGAACAACCCCAATGGTCTGTCTTCATTTCATTACTGTCACACCTTTCTCACCACATCTTTTCAATTGCTACGATCCTGGAACACATTCTCTCTTTGCACTCCCATAAATCTTTTCATACACATATTTTTTTATGTAACTATTATTCAGTAGTCGTACAATTTATTGTAGATTTAACCATTTAAATATAATTCAGAGTATTACCTACTTTTTACTTTATTCTGTGGTATTACGAGTATGATTCTGCTACAACAGCTCACATCTCGGTGTGTATTCAGATTTTTCGTAACATAGCCTGGGTCCAACTCGCATTTTGCAAGCGTGGTAATTAATCTAACACCACTCAAGTCAAGCGATGACTTGATGACAATTAAGGATGCCTTTGGCCAGAAGTGGGATAGTAGGTACTATGCATGCATAATCATTTTACTTACTTTTATTAAATAGGTGGGTATCATGTGAAGGATATTTACTCGGTTGTGTTTTGTTTATTCTGTTCTTCCTTTGATAGGATAGCGGCGGAAGGCTCACCACTGGTACTCACCACCGACTACCACGTTGGGTTCTAATACCATTGGTGAAAAGTGGGCACCTGAGTGTTCCGTTCACCATGACGGCAACAGTCACTTGCCTCTGACTACCCCGTTTGGGATAAAGTCGTGATGGTACGAGTATGTTTTTTTATGTTTTGGTATGTTAAGTATTTCCGAGAGTTCGATTAGAAATAACTACTATTATATTCTTGATTTGGCTAATACTAACGTCATTACTTATTATGTTCATTAGATGTTTTTAGTTTAATACCTACCTTTAAAATTTAACCAAAAATATCTTAAGTGTGCCTGTGTAAAATGCCGCTAATCTGTCTAAGAAGAGATAAGCAACCCTCTTTTCGCTTCGTTTACTCTTAAAATTATCTAGAGGCAAATGGGCCATCTCGAGTACGTCTTAAGTAGAACCTTTTAACACAATATGTTGAATACGTTCTTGAAGATATTGGAAGGCGTAGAAAGTGTAGATGGAATTTCCAAGTCATGTGTTAACATAAATAATGTTGATCCTGAAGTATAAAATTATTTTATTCAACTGGCTTGTTGGTGCAGTGCTGTAAGTAGTGGTTATAGTATCAGCTGTTGTAAGTCTGACTTCAACTTCGCGTGCTGATATTTTTTTGCGGTTTGTTTGTTATATTAAAAATATTTTTAAAACAAAACATTCCTGCATATGTTTATTGCATAGATTATACGAGTATACCAAATATATCCACTAACTGCTCTATTTCATTTTAAAAAAAAATATCAGTTAAGTTAATATCTAGCAGTAATGAATTACGACTACTATTAATGGATTTATCACTGTATATTGAATTGGTGAAGCAATAACATTTAGAGAACGAATATTTTACAACGTCAATCAACAACCTTAGTCAACGGATTCAAATCCGAGTCCAGGCACAATCCGATACCGAAATCGAATGTTAACACTATATCGCGGGAAACTAGTACGAGTTGGTAATACAGAAACAACCATTGTACTAATAACCAACGACAAATAAGCCTAAGTAACATAAGTGTCACTACAAAATAGCCCTTATTGTTTTAGAGATAAATTATATTTTAATTTAGCAGGCACAGAAGTGGCAGACGTGTAGCTATGAGACAGGGTGATTCTCTAGGAACTGTCGTCGCTTGAGGGGCCTGAGACAATACCCGTTTTGATACAAATTTCCTTTGTGGAAACGGTTGTTATGAATGCTTCTTTAGTAGATGTAGCTCGGCGGAAATTATTGCCCAGTTACGTGAGAGAACGAACGTCACTGGTGCCACTTACGAAGAGTAATTTGCACCTTAATTTTGTGTAAAATACGTTTAAATTGAAGGCACAGTCCCTTAAATGTTTTTTGCAATTGGTCTCAAACTTAACAGTGACATACCTCGAGATTCTAAAGCTTCACCCAGCTGACTGTCATTTTTCATCCCACTGACATATTTAAGGCACATTATAAATTTATAGGCTCCTTAACATTCTCTTATCTTATTTAAGGAATTTCTGATATACTAGGACTAGGTTGACTAGGACATTTAAAAATACATAACAAAAAGAAGTTAGAAGACCTTAGTACTATAAAAACACAAATGTTCATCCCACGACCACTATAAAGCCCCGGCTTAGTGGGCACAATTGGCTATTTGACAAAATTTATTTTTGATGTGTTATCAAAAGAGCTCTCAAAAATATAAACAATGGTAAAAAAATGTTCCGTTAGCACTAAAACTCCCCGACATATGAACATATTTTTGGACTTGCCCAAAACGCTCCCTACAAACTGTTGCTGAATAATGACGTCACATTTCACATATTTCTATGCGTTTTACAAGACACTCGTTCGGCAGCTATATTAAATTTTGCGTTTGTGAATATGGTTTCATAACAAAAGCAGTACTATAAATTGTGTGAATTATCGAATGGTATACTTATTTTGATTTATTTTACACTTATGAAATTCGACTTGCCTACCCAAGTTTGAACAGCCATAAAATTAATTATACCTAAGTAAACGAACCAAAAGTTTACATATCCCCTTTTTTTTTAGTGTATTTTATCATTATTTTTAACAATTTTTAGAATTACATGATGTTGTCAAGTACCCAATTACTATATCACAACAACCTCAGTAAAATGTATCTTTCTCTCTCTTCTGTGCTACGGACCAAGTCACCAAACCGCTCAATTATAAAATATATACCATAAATCTCTACGAACAAATACAGCTAATTCTTAACATTCTTCACTGAAAAGGCATCCAAAAAATCTAATCTCCCGCGTAATCATTACATCATATTTAATTAGCTTAGTCAAGGTGCATGTTATTTGTCAATTTTATCCGGTTTTATTTTCAAGATGTAGAAAGTGAGATATCCCCATTATTGTCGAGGTAAATCTGATGAGTAATATAATAATGATTCATTGCTTTCCGCAGTTTTACACTTCGTAAATCATCGATTTTATTGAACATTTTGATCTTTAGGTTGTAGAATTCATACGAAAACTTTTGTTATTTGCATTTAACTACTACCTATCTCTATATTGTAAAAAAACATAAATTGAAAATATAGACTGAGTTGATAAACATGTCAACAATACAAACCCAAAGTTTTTATTTGAAGTGCATTCCTTGCAGCGAGCTTCTCATGCGTCTAATGGGCTCTGATTACCTACAAGATATTACCGGTTGGTGCGCCCCAGGGCAAACTGTGTACCCATCCTTATAATTTATACGTGAGTGTTCTTGGGAAACTTTGAAACATGAGTTTTTAAACCCGAAGATAAAAAACTAGACGTTTCGAGATTCCCCCGAGCCGAGAGTTAGTGAAGAGTTAATGATGCTACGAAATACAATAACTAGTATGTATAGTCGGGTGGACGTGACTTCGCTATAAAGTATAAATGGCAAGGTGAGTAACGCAATTTGCGAGTCTTTTCGAAGTTTTTGTACAAATCAAGACAGATGTGCATCATCTGTCGATGATGCATCATTATTTATCGTCATAACAATAAACGATTAATTCCACAATTGTAATTGTCAAATTATAACTAGTGCAAGTCGGACGTTCGTTACAACGAATTACTGTAATGGAATCGCGCACGACGGTGAGCCGCTAAACACGCAATAAAAACAAAATTATGTCGTGTTACACTAACACCTGAGCAAACTGTACCTGCTCACGATACGCTTCACTTACAGTGAACTATATCTGTTCGACTGTCTCTTATTTAGAAAATACTTCATAAGAATCAGAACTATCATTATCTTGTCACAAAAATTTAATTAACTAGGTACCTTTTAAATAACTGCTTGTAATGCATCCTGGTTGGACCGCAATCAATCACTGACAATAACTCACATTTCACCAACGAACATTACAATCGCACTGAGCACATTTGAAACTAAAGTTTATAAAACACCACAAGAATTTCAAACATTCACTTAACCGTCAAAAAGAAACACGAACGCACGTCCGGCGGCAGGTAAGTTTAAAAAATTCTAAATTCAAATAATGGGATGAACGCGCAAGCGCAAGGTTACTCTTGCGTGAGAAAGGGACGGGAAAAACGGGTCTCACGGCGCGGGCGCAAGGGGGAGAGAAGCCACAGGTAATACTACCCCACGACTAGACAACAAAGGGTCAACTGTCGTCTTTTAACGGCAACAACAAGTGTCACTCAGTCAAGTGCCGGCGACGGACTGATCTACCTGCCGATATAGCAATATTATCACGTACTGCCAGCCACGAAGCTGTGTCGAGAATCACTACTGCTCACGTGGAAAGAAAAGATGCCGTTAAAGACAGCACTGATGGTGCAGTAGCCGCGGAATCAATTGTAACATAGGAATTCACTCTTAAGCACTTCGCGTACGTGATTTGAGAAATCGATTTAAGACGGAAGATTTGAAAAGTAATTTGAGATTTATGGTGAAGGCATGTCATCGCATCTATAGTTTCTTTATTTGCTAATACAAAAATAACTACGAGTATCAATAAAGCTCTTGAAAGGAAAGCATAAATATTTTTAATGAATGGTTGAGTTGTTCATGCTTTGATTTGCAAAAATCGTTTCTGCGAATCAATATGTGAAAGTTATAGTGGTTTAACAGCTTTGATCTACATTGAGGCCGTGATATTTCTGCTGGTTTACGATATTGTGATGTTAAACAGTTTAATCAAACACAGTCACTATGTTGTTTAGCTTTCTGCCATTGTGTTCTCCTAATTAATGTTATCCTCAAACCTAATAAGTATCGTTTTTTAGTTCGCTGAGCCTTATTGAACCCATGGATCTTGTTTTTTAATAGACTAGCGGCACCGACAAACTCGTTCTGTCAAAAGTTATTGGCAAATGCTTGACAGCTGTGAACATTTAGTATGGAAAAATGTTTTTGCTTTTATTTATTTTTTCGTCAGTCTCCCAATGTTTTAAATACTTATTATCCTATTAAAATCATAAAAATCGGTCCACCCGATTTTGAGTTATAAGTGGTGTAACTAACACGACTTTCTTCTATATACGAGTATGTATAGATCAAAATTGATTGAACATTTACAATTTTGGACACGTTTCTTGCCGGCCTCAAATTCAAAAAAAATATTCTGAGTTTTGAGGTTTAGTAGATACTAATTTAAGTTTACCACCCATTTTTGTAAAATATGTTTTATTCTCTTAAGGGAAAAGCAAAAGGGGCAGTTTCATTTAATATTTTTACAAATAGCGTAAGCGGTCCAAGATTTGATTCCCAAACCTAAAGCAGTATCAAGTATAATTGCTAAGTTAACGTGACTGTGAGATAATTGACACTATCCGTTGTTCTTGGCGCTTCATTCATCGGACAGGAAAATTAACTGGTTTTAGATCTGTGTTAACTATAGCCTCAATGTGGTGAGGATCTCGACATCTGCTAGGACATCCGATAGGCCAAACCAGCTATAGACTTAATTGCTTTCGGATAAGGTTAAATCTTACTGGCAACTTTGTTAATCATCTAGTTTCGCAATTCCGGTTGTCAATTGCTTCTGCGTTTCGTAAACATATAGTAAACATTTGTGAGTAATAATTGGCTTTTTATGATTCTAGGTAAATTTACTCTGGCTGCATTGGCTTGACTTATACAGACGAGTATTTCAATCGATACTGATTAAACGTTGTCGAGAAATTCTACAGGTGCACGAGGCAAAAACTTTCTTAGAATACAAGTGCAAAACTGTAATTGTGCACTGTATTTTATTTGCAATTACAGTTAGATTACATATTATTTAAGTGTTTAGTAGATAGCTGAAAATTTGGAGTTTTTTACATAATCGAATTAAAGCTTCATTTTTGCTTAACGCGATAGCCACAATGAAATTAGTGTTTTGATAAATTTAATTGCAGATTAGGTATTTCTGGGATTAAGTAATTATTGATAAACACAACTTTCAGTATATACTACACTAAGGATATCTGTTTTCCTTAGTTTTCATAACCAGTTTAGGCGATAACTTATCTATCATATAAACATTACAAATTATATTCGAATAGGATATCAAAAATGACTTTAAAGAAAATATAAAGTACGATTATAACCGAGACCGGTATTACGATGACTGGGAAATTAGCGTGATCGTTGTTAGAAGGAAAAGCGTAATATTTGCGACAAACCGCACTAATAAGCTATAAAAACAAACAAACAAAACAAAGCTATTGCAATTGTAAAATGTTAACCGTAAAGTATGTTTAGTGTCAGTAACAGAACTGTATGAATGGGCGGTTAAATAAATAACATTTAACAGCATTCACGTCAGCTGGAGTTTACGCACCGGCTAATTGACGAACTTTGTGAGCGACTGATTGTCATTGTCATTGACTGACTCGATGGCTCGGTGGGTAATAGTGATACTGCCAGCTACCCGAGTTTGGAAAAACAATCCTAGCACATTTGAGTTTGATACGAACATGAGTATATTCATATTTATGAATAAATCAGAAGTAATTACTCGGATAAGCCGTTGTCTTAATTTTTCAGAGGACAACAAATCACCACACATCGGCATGTCATGAAAGTAATTGGATCAGTTTTCGGACTATTGCTCAGATTTTCAAGACTAAATCTAGCAGAAGCCACAAAAAGAAAATGTTCTAATCCCTCTGTTACAAAAGTCGAGTCACGAAAACAAGCACTGCTTAGTAACCTTGGGTCGATTGTGACAGCAGGGGCTTCCTAGTTCATTCACTCGTTAAGGTCACTGTAACAGTAAATTGATCTATTTCAGGCTAGATCAAATTGGAACTCAATATCATGCTGAGAAATCAAATTTCGCTGTCTTAAACGTCGCGTCGCCTAAATAATTGAAACTGGAAACAATATTAGTCACATAAGATAAGTATATAATGAGTGAAATAAATAAAACGAAGGTGAAGTTTATCTGGTCGTACTATGAGTACATTTTTCAGATTGTCACAAGCCGAGACTCTCTTTACGGATTGTCTAACCGCAGCAAGCACCAAGATAAAGCGACAACAGTTACAAAAATAAGGTTTTGTTAATAAATCAAAGGCCATTTAATATCACTTACTCCGTGGCTGTAACAGAGCTCGGTCCAAAATTCAGTTGTCCTGGGTTCAAATCCCAGGATGGGCAAAAGTGTGTTATTGTAAAACATAGCCCGGTCTTGTGATCACCAACTCTGATTTGGCAAGCGCGGTGATAGCGAAGACTCGACTTGATTTCAATGATGGAGGACTTTGCCCAGCAGTGGAAAAGTATTCACAGCAGGTAGCGAAATACGGGCGCATAAGATAGTCCAATGTGCGTTTTTATGAGCAACAAGAAGTATAAATAATATTTAACAGACCACTGGACTGTGACCTACAAAAGGCTAACAGGATAATGGTCATATTAAATCTAAACGGTTCATGAGTTTAACAATTAAAATAAACAAACACCAGGAGCCAAGAAGACGGACTTCACACCTAAGTTGCTACTGCGAAAGCTTTGTCTTAAGAATAGAATATCTGAACTACAAATAAACTCACCCTTTCTCTCCTGGTCCTAGTTTATTGTTTTCCACAACAACCGGTGATCTAATCCGATGGTCAGGTTGTTCGAACAAGAGTTTTTCACTTCTACCGTTGTTCAAGTGCTCTCTCGCAACACTATACGCGTCACTTTTGCCACTATCTTTATTATCACTAGTCACTACACTTTCTATTTTCACTTCACTCTCAACTTTAACTTTTAAACTTTTCTCGCTCGAATCCTTTTCGTGTTTTTCCGGTTCTACTTTATCTTCTTTCACTTCTTTGATCTCTTTGACTTCTACTGGTTCCTTCTTCTTTTCTTTTTCTGGTTGGATACCGTTAGCTATCACAGGGGCTGGTTTCGCCTGCAGTGATTTTGGTTGTGATTTAGGCGAAGATATAGTAGGTTTGCTCTCTATCGCTCCATTTTCGTTTATGGACGTTACATATACGGTGGAGTTTGCTATGTATCCGTTTAGCTCCTGTCTGTTTTCGGGCTGTGTTCTTTTCCTTTTGTTCAACTGCAACAAATAAACCAAATTAGTGTTGTATTATATAACAGCTAAACGATCAATACGAGTGAGTGATTCTACTTCATTTGCAACACTGACGTATAGTGGTGAGTAAATAGAAGCAAATAATGTAAAATCATTATTCGCAGTGTTTGTTCTGCGAAAAGGGCCATACTATGAATATGTGTAGGTAATGCAGTCACGATTTTCATTAAACTCAAATGAATTGCTACAGTACATCAGCTCGGATACCCGACCCTAATTAAATCGACAAAAAAACCACTTGAGAATATGTCTGAATGCCAAAAAATGTGAAAGGCAACAAGTGGCTTGAGATCCTTGGAATGGTCATTATGATGCAAGTGTAAGGTTTTTGGATTTGTTTACGAATGAGATTAATTTTCACATGTAAAACAATCTAATGATGAATGATTGCTTTTTTATTCAACTAAATAAGAATATTAGAATTAGTAAATATCTAGGACAACTTAAATCACTAGCAATAAGCAGGGATTATAAGTACTATGCTTGGCAGAGAATGATTAAAAAAATTTTTTTGAAAGTAATGCTTAAATGATTAATGACAGCCAGGCACAGAACCAACACAAATGTTCGTCGCAGAAATGTGTGTGAATGGACCTTTGGGCATCGAACCCACAACTTATTCGCTGAAGGCAGGATCGCTACAATTGCGCCAAGAGATCAGATGTTGTCTGAGATGTTGTCCGATAATGTTGAAGGAAATGGCAAAGTATTTAAGGCTGTGCTTTCCCAAGATTGTCAATATTGATCGACTTTGTTTGAAGATAACTACTAAATTAAAATAAAAAATTGCACGAGTAGGTGTCTTTAACTAAGGCGACAACTTTTCTAAAACACGATATAGCATAATTTCACTGATGGATAAAAACACAAAGAAGTACGTCGACGATTTTTTTGTTTTACTCTCAAATAATCATTGAATCAGATAATAGTAGGTAATATATTTACTGGCTGTTTGAGTTTTTAAGACTAAATCTAATGACGGGAATTAATAAACTAATTACTTTTTACTCCCTAGAGACTAAAGTGGTGGCTTTAGTCCCGCTTCGTAGGGCTATATTGGCGTACTTTTAGAGCATGAGAAGTGAAAAAAAATATAGATAGGTCTTTGCATATTCTAGGTCGAAAACTTTCAAAACTTTTTAATTTGTTAAATGTTATTTCATAATAAATTCATTACACGAAAACATAAGGCAGCCGCGGAGTCATTCCGTTCGCGCAGAACTAATCAGTGGCCCACCGAATGCTCTATCGGACGGCGCGCTAAATCTCAACCTTAATATTAAATAAATATAAATATATATATATATATATATATATAAATATACGCCAGACAACACACCTCTTGTAATGGTCTCGAAGTAGGGATTATTATATCCCTGTGTTACGAGGTACCACACAAGGAAATAAGCTAGGGGCGTCTCCTAGCACACCCAGACCCGAGTCAATTCAGAAAAGATCGTTTCCTGAATTGCCCTGACCGGGAATCGAACCCGGGACACTACGGAAGTCGAGGCGAGAAACCATGCTACAGCACACTACGCCAATCGTGTCGTCATCAAAATACGTACATGAATGACAAATAATTTATATTTGGGTCGAGAAGTGTTAAAGTAATTCGTGCCACGGTGCAAACCTTTGCCGTTTGTTATTTTTAAACCTAATGTCTGGCAGCCAATAGTACGTCTACCATGAGTTGCCACTTTAAATTTACGTTATCGTTCGCGTAAATTTAAAGTGGCAACTCGTAGTAGACGTACAGCTGTTCGTGCTTACCGACACAAGGTGACTTTCAATTTTGGTTTATTGCCGACGTTGCACAATAAAGAGGGATAAAGTTATTTAACAAACATATGTTCTATGACATCCGGAAACATAGGACCATAGCACTCTGATCACTAGGCCATTGCGGCGTATCTACAAAATAGACTATGCAATCAACTAATCGATAGGAAATGTTAATGAAATGCACTGGAATAGCACATACCTTTCATGATTTTTAATATTTATTAAAGACGTATAGAATTTAAGAGCTCTCCGCTATTTCTACGAACTCAAACAAACAACGGATAGAAAATTAAATTACGGAGGAAATACGGCAATATCAATAATATTTGTCTTTAGTCTCAAATCCTGTGCAAAGTTTCTCAGTTATGCCGTTTTTTAAACATTTTTTATAGTTCAATTATTCGAGTATAACGTTGTAAAGCTGCATTGTGTTGAACGAACTTATAAAGTTTAATATAGCGTGGTAAAGCTGGATTATTGCAAAGATTCTGGGCTGAGAGTGAGAAGTGAATCAAGAGCTCTCGAGAGCAGAATGAAAGTAACGAATTGCTGGCTCTGGGCTACAAACTATTACATGTGTGGTGCAATTCAGGAGCGACTTCACTTTTACAAAATACATATTTTTTTATTTTTACAATGAAGTATTTCTTGCACCAAGCAGAATTTGTGAAACATTTGTTTGAGTTTGTGCTCTGTTGGAGTTATTTACTCAAGCATGTGTTTGGTTTTTTTTACTAATATTATAATATAGAAAGATTTGTTTGTTTGTATTGAATAGGCTCCGAAACTACTGGACCGATTTTAAAAATCTTTCAAAAATATGAAGCTACATTATCAGGGAGTGACATAGGCTATTTTTTTTATTAAGGCTATATTTTGACGGTAATGACAGTCCCCGCGTAGACTGTCCCCGCGAAGCCGCTGACGGACAGCTAGTATTTTTATAAGTCTCTGACGTCGCGAGCGATGATTGTCGACAACAAGTAAACACGTGTGCCGCCGTGGTTTTTATGCATTATAAGCAGTTAGCTGCGTATTGTTTTAAATTGTGAATGGCTATGAATTTTTGTTTTTTTAGGTACAGTAAGTTATTGCTACTTACTTTGAAATATTGTTAACTAAGTTTTTAGGCACGGGCCGCGCGCTAAGATGCTCAAAGCATCCGTACAAACCGATCAACGGTTTTTGTGATGTTTTATTATAAGAATATTATGTAAACTTTTTGTTAAATAAATATAAAAAAAAAAAAAAAAAAACGTACGTACGATAGGTACAGGAAATTTGGTTATTGGTTGAACTGTTTGGTTTCGGTTCAAAATGTTGTTCAAAGTTCCATGTATTTCATTGTTTTCACTGTAGTGGAAATTAACAAATTATTATAAAACAACAAAACATTATTTTTTAGTTGCAAAGAAACATTTTCCCTTGAGTAACAGATAATAGAAACAGCGAAGGTAAAACACCTTTATACTACACCTGCTCGGGAAGTACCTTGATACTTTATCAAATTTACGGTAGAAAGTACGTCATTGCATATCTAACAAATATGCGGGGAGAAAACGCATCTAAACGGGAGATAAAAGTGTATGAAAATCCATTTCTTACGTGGTTTTTCTTTTTTAATTTTGGGTAAGACTATGCGCCGGTAACCTAAATATCAAAAGCCAAAAAGTTTTTACAGTGAGTTTTTATTTCCAAGTTCGCAAAATGACACTGGCCACTAGCTGTGTGTCGGATAGTGTCGGGCTGGCAGTGCGACCCTGCGGCGGCAGAATAAACAATTTGAAAAAAGAACATGTGAAAATTGCAGACGCCATTGGCGCCATTTTCAATTTGTGTGTTGTTTGAGGATTCAGTTTTCGTAGAAAGTAAAATAAAACTATCAAAATGATAAGTAGTGATAGTGATGATAAAGATTTTTTTAATCCGCCGCAGTTGAAACAAACATTAATGGAAAAAGTGTTACATTAAGCTTCACTAACTGCAACAATTTCAATATAAATTTCAATTAGTAAAGATTTAGTTTTTTATTTTCCTCGTAGGTGTAGTATAAAGCACTATGTATCACTCGAGAGAAAGTGCGATTCCCGATCTCGGGTGTTTTAAAGCCCTCGCCTACGGCTCGGGCTTCAAACGATACCCTCGACGGTAATCGGTCTCTTTCTCCTCTCGGTGAACAATGTACTATTTCTGTTTATGGTTTAAAGAACATCGCTCGTTCCCCATACATTGAATGCCGTGGAACGCACAGCAATGAGAAAGTACTACTTAGTTGTGTTCGGAATCATTCACAAATTCTCATCAGGCATTTGCTGTAACACGGAAAACTTTAGGAACCGTGGCCTACTACATAATATATTAGATTTTGAGGTTATACTTAATCGTAACCGATGTACACTTTTTGTTATGTTCTTATAGATATATTGTTTACATCTATGTAAGAACTTAAGTGATATGAATTAAATGAACATAAAATACAATTATTTATTACAACTTTAAAACAAAAAAGCATTATTGCTCATATTCATTTTGTTATTAGAGTGTTGGCAGACGGCACCTTTTAGATACATTTACTAAAGAAATAACTAAAAGCAAGCGTAACGAATTTAAGTTCTTATATGCTGGAGAAGAAAAACACAATGATAGCGCTATATAAAGGAGTATAACTCCATCTGTTGGTATTACTTGAAACTAATTTGTCATCACTTTTGACAAACCGTCCACCAATAATATCTACCAACCATATAAAATTGTATGGTAGTAGAACTTTTTATTTTTCGTTTCTAACCACAGAATGTCCGCTTAATATGAATAATTGCTAATAAATTTTTTTTTAAGAATTATAATGAAGGACATTCGTTTGTGCATGCTAGGGCCGATTTCACCATTAAATGACATTTAAGAATGACGGCTAAGACGAAAGGAGATTTTGGTTTTCATCCATATCTACGGACTTGGATGAGTATCGATATTATATTCTGTACGTCTACCACAAGTTGCCACTTAAAACTTACGCTACCGTAAAAAACTGTATTGGTATTTGACATGACATGACATGACAATGTCAAATCCCAATACATTTTTTAACGCGAATAAAATAACGTAAATTTAAAGGGGCAACTCGTAGTAGACGTACTGAAATTAACTCGTGTAGTGGAATCGTACATTGTTCACGAGGAGAAAGAGACCGATTACCGCCGAGGGTGTCGTTTGAAGCCCAAGCCGTAGGCGAGGAATCGTACTTTCTCTCGAGTGATACATAGTGCTTTATACTACACCTACGAGGAAAATAAAAAACCAAATCTTTACTAATTGAAATTTATATTGAAATTGTTGCAGTTAGTGAAGCTTAATGTAACACTTTTTCCATTAATGTTTGTTTCAACTGCGGCGGAGTTAAAAAATCTTCATCACCACTATCACTTGGTCAAATGTTAAGAAGATTATAATGTTTACACTACCTTACAGTAGAGGTTTGCCACAGACAGAAAATGAGATGAGGTACAAAATGAATTTGACATTAGATACTGTGACTTTTCATAGCAGTAAATTAATGAATGTAATTGACATCAACAGATTAATTAATATGAATAATTTGCATGTGACATATAATAATTTTTATATTTCTAATTATTTTAAGCGACAAATAGCACATTCGCTATCCTCTTTTTTTATTTCTCCAGCCAATATTTTGGCTACTCAACCTGCTTTTATTGAGCAGACAGACTTGTCGACTTTGGAACATGTTCCAAATCATTTAAATTAGATATTAAGACAACAGAGGAAACCTCTAGCAAACCTCCATCTATGACAAAAGAAAAGCCCAACAGTAATTACCTCAATTTTGTTCATCAGAATATACAGGGCTTTTCTGGCAAAGATTTAGAGGTAGGTTTGTTCCTTGACAGTATGAATATAGATGTTTTATGTTTAACAGAACACTGGCTTAAGGAACACAACTGTCTGTTAAGTTTTGATAATTATAGCATCGCTAGTATGTTCATGAGAGTTTCTGCTATTCGGGGTGGGTCACTAATATTATTGCACAATAAGTTAAAGTATAAAGAACGCAAAGATGTGGTAGCACTCTCAATTGAGCAAACTATTGAAATTTCATGTGCAGAGTTAGAGCGGATTATTATTGTTTGTGTGTATAAACCACCATCTGCGGATTATTCACTGTTTGAAGAAACTTTGGAAGAAGTGTTAAAGAGAGTATGTAAATCAAACAAGAAGGTGGTTGTTTGTGGTGATTTTAATGTAGATATTCTAGACTCTTCTCAAACCTCACTTAGATTTTTGAATCTTTTTAAATCATTTAATTTATTTAATATTTTTGATCAACCAACTAGAATCACTGCGTCATCAGCTACCTGCTTGGATAATATTTTTTGTGAAAATTTTTATAAGGAGAAATCAATAATTAATTGTTTAAAATCAGACCATTGTGGTCTGTTAACCAAATTTGAGCACCGTCATGTCCCTCAATCGGTGGATATTATTTTCAGACCAGTTACTCAGAAACGTATAGAAAAATTTAAACACAATATAAACAGTCAACTTCCTTACTTATCACACCAAGACCAGAACATAAATGATCAGTATGAGGATTTGTTCAATCTGTTATTGTATGAACATAACACCATTTTTTCAAAAAAAAAAGTGACAGTTGATAAATTTAAATTTAAATTCAGTGACTGGGCTACTCCAGGTATTCATAAAAGTAGGATTAAATTATACGAATTATATGATTTAAAAGCGAACTTTCATAGTCCCAAACTAGTAGACTATGTTAAATCTTACTCTAAGATATTTAAAAAATCTTGCAATGTTGCCAAGTCCATGTTTTTGCGAGACAAAATAAAACAAGCAAAAAACAAAATCAAAGCGACTTGGAACATTATAAACAAAGAAACTTGTAAGTCCATACCACGCAATAACTCTTTCTCACTTAAAATTAAAGATAATATTATTAAGTCTGACGTTGATATAGCTAATACATTTGAATCATTTTTCTCTGAGATACCTTTTATTACTACCAGTAAACTAAATTTTAGTTCACTGCTAGCTAGTTATCTCCTCACATCAAGTGTTAATGAGTGCGCCACTAGTTTTTGCTTCGATCATATATCTACTCATACCATCCTCAAATCGTTTAAAGAACTTAACATAAAAAAAACGGAGGATTTATGGGGTATTTCTGTTGATATACTTAAACCAGTCATAGATGCCATCTCCCCTAGTTTAGCGTTACTTTTTAATAACTGTGTAGACAAGGGTCAGTTCCCTAATTTAATGAAATTTAGTAAAGTCATACCCCTTTATAAGTCAGGTGAGAAAAGTGACCCATCCAATTATAGACCTATCTCTATTCTACCAGCTTTAAGTAAAATTTTTGAAAAAATAATATTGAATCAATTACATTCTCACTTTGCTTTGAATAAATTATTACATAGTAATCAATTTGGATTCACTAAAAATAGGAATACAACCGATGCAGGTGTTGCGCTCATCAAACACATATTTGATGCGTGGGAAGGCAAGCAAGATGCAATAGGAGTTTTTTGTGATTTATCAAAAGCATTTGACTGCGTAGATCATGAAATCTTACTGATTAAGCTGAGGCATTACGGTGTTTCAAATATTTCACTTAGCCTTATAGAATCTTACCTCACTGATAGAATACAAAAAGTGAGTATCAATGGTACGAACTCTTCCGGTGCCACCATACGTATGGGCGTGCCCCAGGGATCAATATTGGGTCCTCTGCTGTTTTTAATCTATATAAATGACCTGCCTTATTTTGTCAAAGACCTATGTGGGATTGTATTATTTGCTGATGACACTTCTCTAATTTTTAACGTAGATAGAAGTAACAAAGCACTTGACGACGTAAATAATACTCTTTCTAAGGTACTGCATTGGTTCACGAGTAACAATTTACTGCTTAATGCTAAGAAGACCAAATGTATCAAATTTTCTATGCCCAATGTAAGACAGGTCGATACCATTATAAACATGAATAACGAGCCATTAGAGATTGCGAATTCCACTGTATTTCTGGGAATTACTCTCGATTCCAAGTTACAGTGGGGTCCGCATATTTCTGCCCTGGCAGGAAGACTTAGTTCGGCAGCTTATGCTGTTAGAAAAATAAGGCTCCTGACTGATATCGCAACAGCAAGATTAGTGTACTTCAGTTATTTTCACAGTGTTATGTCGTATGGTCTTCAGTTGTGGGGCTCGGCAGCGGATATCAACACCATCTTTGTTCTTCAAAAAAGAGCCATCCGCTCCATTTACAACCTTAGACCACGCGACTCGCTTCGTGAAGTATTCAAAGAGATAGATATTTTAACTGTGTACTCTCAATTTATTTATGATAATGTAGTATATGTCCGTAAAAACTTGCATCTCTTCAAGAAAAACAGTGATGTTCATAAACTCAATACCAGAAATAAAAATAAGCTCGTAACTCCCAGTCTAAGACTGCATAAGGTAGGGAAATCATTTGTTGGTCAATGTGTAAAATATTTTAATAAGATTCCGCAAACTCTTGTTGAACTGCCTCTTCACAAGTTTAAGTCACAAATTAAAGCTAAGTTAATGAAGCGGGGTTATTATAGTGTTGACGATTTCTTAAATGATAAGAATTTGTGGTCATCTTAGGTATAATCTGCTCCTCTGCACACTTTTTTGTTATGACTTTACTCTGTCAATTCCATTTTTGTGTATAAAAACAAGATTGAAAAGAGTAACCATCGAGTTTCTTGCCGGAGTCTTCTCGATCGGAAACAACCTCTGAACCGGTGGTAGAGTCACATTATATTTGATTATGATATGAACTATCATAGTATTATTTTATGTAAGTTTATTTTTATTCAGTATATTTTTGCTACAATTTTTTTTTGTTACATGACATGTCATAAGTACTTTTTATAAGTCTATATGAATAAAGATATTTTTTACTTTACTTTACTTTACTTTACTACTTATCATTTTGATAGTTTTATTTTACTTTCTACGAAAACTGAATCCTCAAACAACACACAAATTAAAAATGGCGCCAATGGCGTCTGCAATTTTCACATGTTCTTTTTTCAAATTGTTTATACTGCCGCCGCAGGGTCGCACTGCCAGCCCGACACCATCCGACACACAGCTAGTGGCCAGTGTCATTTTGCGAACTTGGAGATAAAAACTCACTGTAAAAACTTTTTGGCTTTTGATATTTAGGTTACCGGCGCATAGACTTAGCCCAAATTAAAAAAGAAAAACCACGTAAGAAATGGATTTTCATACACTTTTCTCTCCCGCTCAGATGCGTTTTCTCCCCGAATATTTGTTCGATATGCAATGACGTACTTTCTACCGTAAATTTGATAAAGTATCAAGTACTTTCCGAGCAGGTGTAGTATAAATATATTTGACATAGGTATTTCCCGCTTCCGCTTAAGACTTACTGACCTCGGTCGTCGGAGACTCTTGACACGCCGCGCTGAATGCGCCGGCCGGGCAACAAAGGCGTTACAGTGAAATACTCGGCGAGGACCGACTGTACTCTGTTCGTGCTATTAACTGCTAATACATAGCATTGTACACAGCGCGATTAAAAGAGCAGTATTTAAGTGGCGTGCACATTTGCGGTAGTTATTTGATTTCCTGAGCTGTAAAGGTTTGCGCAGACTATTCGCGAGGTACCTTTTAATCCAAATGTCGGCAAGAGTGTTAATTGCTGCGCATTAATAAACGTATTTTGGATTTGGTATGTTATGCTGGATAGTAGGTAGTGACAATTTATAAATTAGCACAACAACGAAGAGATTTGAGTGCTGAAGCCACTGCCAAACCTTGCTTTACTGAAATATTTTAGTCTACAATATCGATAAGCTTATCGATAGCATCAATGCTATTAACATCTATTTTCCAAGGTCACGATACGATACTATCGATAGTTCTATCAAACTATCATTACAACACTAGTTTGCAACACTAGTAGTGACCTCATGAGCGCCTAGAACTTCCAAATGAGCTTGAGCGAAGTTATCCAGAAAAGTATATTTGACAGTTTACTTTCTTACCTCTACAGATAACTTAGACATGTCGACGGGTGTGATCCGCTTGAGCGCTGACAGCCGCTGAAGCCGCTGCCGAGCCTGCTCCTCAACGGCGATGAGGAAGGCATCTTGGATGATGTTATGCCCGATGTCCGATACTGTTGACAAAAAAAAGTACTTTTATTAACAAGGTGCTATGGTAAACGGCTAATTTAGTAAATTGAAATATAAGTACTTAGTTAAAAATTAATAAAATCGTATTTCCTCCTGTTGACAATTAAAAATCATTCAAAAATGACTTAGTGACGTTTGTGTAAAAACATTTTCCAATGGCAGCAATTCAATGAGTTAAAAATCAATATATCTTGAGCTTACGCACTGAAAGAAGATTGGCGATTAGAAAATGATTCGCCTACGAGCTATTGATACACGTATTGTACTCACAACGACTATCGGAGGCGCAGTTGCAAAATGCATTGAGTCATGCGAAGCTGCAAGTCTAGGAATGTGCCTGCGCAGGACAGAACACGAATTATGTAAGAAACTACCCGTATATTTATGTCTGAAGGTTGCTTTAAGTTATCCAACGTTCATCGAGGAATTCAGTTCGAAATTATCCCGCTTTGAGAGCTGCGTGCAAGGGAGGTGGATTTGCAATTTTTGTAAGATTTTCATGATTGTTATTAGAGTTGAACAAAATAATAATGTTTTGTTGTGATGTAACGCTGTATGTTGCGCTCTTGGTAATAGCAGTACACTAATTCAGTGAAACCTGTTTTTTAAGATAAACAGAGCAACCCTTTTATTTGACTTTTCATCTTATTATTTACTGCATAGTTAAATACAAAACTAACTAAGTTTTGTATTTTATACATAACATACCAGCACGACTTTATCCCAAGCGGGGTTGTCAGAGGCAAGTGACTGTGCCGCCATGGTTAATGAAACACTCAGAAGCCCACCAATGGTATTAGAACCCAACGTGGTAGGTGGTGAGAGCCTTCTGCCGTTATCCGGGTTAATTTGGTTTGTTATCGATGTTTTCCGTCACCGGAGAGTTAGTCGGATATTCAACAATGGACACAAAGATTTCGGTTCTGGCCAGATTTTACCTCAGGACCACACGATCCACGATCTGAGTTCGGGTGTTGAACCACTAGGCCACCACGATTTTATTACACAGTAAATAATAAGATGACGGACGGATATCCCGAAAAAAGATACTTTAGTAAAAACTTTGTCAATCCACCCTATCTATACACGCAATCATAATTCTAATTCAAGATATTCTGTGTCCATTGAGCAGGCGAAGCCGGGTTGCAGCATCGAGTCACGCGCGCGGAGGAATGCGCGGGCGCCGACAGAATGCGAATTATCATGTCTCAACTACCTTCGGAAAATTAGCCATGCGCACATGAATAATGTAGATGATCGGAAAACTACGTGCTGTCGTCTCCTTGTTTCCTCTAGAGCAAATACTCGAGTCAAGGAGTATACGTCTATAAACTCAACATTATTTAGCAGCACTTGGTTGCCTTAAAATACTTACAAGTCCACAACTGTCCTCTATTACTGCGCAAGACGAGCCTGCGCAGAGGCATGGACTGGAGTCAAAAGGGGTTATTCGTTATCCTAACTTGAGTCCGAGAACTTGTCTTAAAATGATTTTTACTCTGTCTCAGGTAGGGTTAGCTACACTGGAGAGGTAGATGATAGACCAAATTGTGATCAAGGTCGCAGACCAACCATTGTTCCTTTTTTGAGCCTGACGGAGACCTCAATCGATGTCAATAAGGACTCAAGGAAAAACGACATATTGCAATGAAGAACAACACTCTTACATGAGGACTCAAGAGCGAATATTATTGAGTCTGTTACTCGAGAACACAATAGACACAAGCAGTAATGGCGAGTCTATTCAGAAATTAAATATGCTCCTAAAAATCGAGTAGACGTTAGAGTCTTACAGTGTAGTAGACTGTGAGGTATGAGGTACCGACCAAATGGAAAATATGACAGAATTAAGCACGGCAATTCTTCAGAGGGGTATGTCACCCCGCAGCACTTGTAAGAGTATGACAGAAATAGAATTTGAAATCTTGCGAATCAGCGCAATTTTCAATGCCACACCACGCACCGGTGCGTGTTAACGTTAGGCTTCCAATTATCTTGTAATTTTTATCACTATAAGGAAAAATGTTAAAGGAGAATATTCTACCTTGGTCGGTTTTGTAACTCATAAGGAATATTATGCAATAAATATTGATTAAAATGCCAAAGACAAGTGCAACATCACATAAATAGAAACGCATGATATTGACGTCGGTAGCGATTGAGAATTACGTAAAACTCCATGGAATGTATTCGCCTACTTATTCAATTACAGTTTACAATTGCTTAATGACTGTCTACAGATAAAAAAAATCAACACGTCATGAATAACTAATTAAATGAACTACACATAAGTAAACAGTTTAAGAGACTTGCAGAATATTCATGGGCGAGTTGGTCAGCAAACTGCGTAGTTATGTTAGCTAATTACTTATACTAAATAACCTTGTCATGTGTGTTACGGTTACGATCAGATGTCTTGGGATTCTGGAAAAATTGCAGGTATGCCATTTCTATAATTAGTTACAATCAACTCACACTTGATCGCTAAAACATAAAATTGAAGACTTCAGGCTCAAACTCAAACTCAAACACAAACGCTGAACTGACATAAACACACTCAAAGTACTGAAACTGAAATATTTGGAACAGCTGAGTGCTACAGACACAGGTGTCCAAAATAGATACACACTTTAATATTTCTAAACAGATACCTAAACAATATCAGCACATCAGTTAACGATCTTCGATGACATGCTAGACTTTTTGCGCCAACAGGAACAATAGGGTTGCCTCACTTTGAGGATCGCTTCAGAGTAAGATAACAGAGTTTCAGAAATGGCAAAATTAGGCATAATTGACCATTTACGACCATTTGTTTGTCAAAGTAGCAACTGAGTCGCAAATTGTTTGCCTAAATAAATCTAAATCTGCGTGACCCAGTGAACTCCGCGACCGGTCCGGGCGTGGCGCTGACTGCCGCGTAATTCGCTCCATAACAGACCACTGCATTCGGTTATTAGATGACTTTGTATTTATTTTGGTCCAGCCTTAAATAACAGATTTTCGGGGTTTGTCTAAATTTAACTTAATCTGATGTCTTCTGTCTCAGCCAATTTTTAACCGACTTCAAAAAAAAAGGAGGTTCTCAATTCGAATGTTCGTTTTTTTTTAGGTTTTTTTTTATGTTTGTTACCTCATAACTATCGACTGGGTGAACCAAATTTGATCATTGTTTTTTTATTTGAAAGCTGATGCTGCTTGAATAGTCCCATAATTTGGTCTAGTTCTGACTGTGGCATCCATGAGAAAACCATATGTCTTAAATCTAGATAGACAAAATGCGCGACAAATGGACGAATAACTCAATATTACGCCAACCGATTTTGATAATTCTTTTTTTATTTGAAAGCTGATGCTGCTCGAGTGGTCCCATTTTAATTTGGTCTAGTTTTGACAGTGGCATCTATAAGAAAATCATACAAGTCTTAAATCTAGATAGACAAAATGCGCGACAAATGGACGAATAACTCAATTATACGCTAACCGATTTTGACAATTCTTTTTATATTTGAAAGCTGATGCTGCCCGTGTGGTTCCATTTTAATTTGGTTCAGGTCTGACAGTGGCATCCATGGGAAATCCATATAAGTCTTAAATCTAGATAAACCATACGCGCGACAAATGGACGAATAACTCAATTTCATGACAACCGATTTCGATGCTTCTTTTTTTATACTTCAAGAGTAGTTTAATGAGAGTTTGGTTAGGTTCTGATTATGGGATCCATGACAAAGTAACGGAACTCTTTAATTCTTAGGAGCAATTGGACGATACCATTTTCGATGTATAAAATAAATAAGAACTATTCCCTGAAAATCAAGAAATAAACAAAAATTTTAGTAAAAAAAAAACAACTTCAAAAAAACATATTACGAAACAAAGCACTAAAAAGTAAAGAAATAATTGCGTATTCTTCTAAAGCTGATACGATAATATAATGTAGGTACAATTATTGTTATTGTTGGAGTCGGTGTCAGCCAAGGAAACACTACAAAATCCGTCACCATTTTGATATTTTTTTCAGGTAACGCCTAGATATCCGCCTATATCTGTTAATCTATTACGTTAATCTGTTAATATATATCTGTTGGAGTTTGCAAATTGTGGTCATGAAGCCATTCTTAAACTAATATTTCCTTAATCAACAACAAATATAAATAAATAAATATAAATATAAATATGCGCCAGACAACACACCTCTTGTAATGGTCTCGAAGTAGGGATTATTAAATCCCTGTGTTACGAGGTACCACACAAGGAAATAAGCTAGGGGCGTCTCACAGCACACCCAGACCCGAGTCAATTCAGAAAAGATCGTTTCCTGAATTGACCCGGCCGGGAATCGAACCCGGGACACTACGGAAATCGAGGCGAGAAACTGTGCTACAGCACACTACGCCAATCGTGTCGACAACAAGAACAAGACTAGATTAAACGGATAAAATCAGATCCATTTCAATCATTGACAAATAAAACTAACGCGTTTGCAAAATAAATCCCAAATCCCTCGAATGACCGTATTACGAATACCGAATCCACCAATATCAAAGTCAGAGCAGCTTTACTGCCGCCGTTTTATGGCTCGAAGTCGTAACGCTCGAATTTACACATCGTCTAGCCGTAAAGTCCGCGATTCGAAAACAGTGTCGTGTGTTTGTTCCGACACGTGTTCAGTACGTCTACCACGAGTTGCCACTTTAAATTTACATTAATGTTTGCGTAAAAAAATGTAGTGGGATTTGACATTGTCATGTCATGTGTCATCTCAAAACATTTTTTTTACGCGAACAATAACGTAAATTTAAAGTGGCAACTCGTGGTAGACGTACTGCTAGTGTTCAGTTTTCTACACACCTTCGTATGTACAGGAGAAGAATACGATTTATTATTCCTTAAGCTATTTTTTTTTTATTATTCGGCCATTTTGTGATACTAAGCCTAAAAAAAACCAATTTGATTATCAAAAGACTTACAAAAATGATATGGCATAATCAGTAGGTGATGTTGAAACTGAAATTTATTTAATTATACAAATTAGTCGAAAAGTCAGTATTTTTTGTATGAAAACCTTAAAATTAAGTCGATTGTAAAAAATCTATTTTCACTTACGTAAGTTGCTACATCACTTACTGAGCAGGCCATATCTCATATATATTTGTCCCGTATCGTATTTGTTTTCTCTATTATTTGACATTTAATTTGATATTTTTTATTGTTTGACATTTCGTTATTATTTATTTTTTTACTCTTTTTTTTCATTATTTATTGTGCTCTTTTTTTTCATTTTTATTTATTTTGTTTACTCTTATTTTTTATTGTTGACTTGCTGGTGTTTTTGTGTAAACTGTTAACTTGCATGTAAAATTTAATGAATAAATAAATAATGGAATAATAAATATCGTTTTTGTAAGTCTTTTGATAATCACCGTTATATATTTCTATATTATTATTACCACTCATCTTACGTTGGAGAACGTTGGAGGTAAACAATTTGAATATTCTTTCCGATGGACTAGCAATTTGTCATAAGTTTTTGTGAAAGTTTATACAAATATGTACCTATATTAGTTTTACTTGACTTTTATACGGACTTTACTGTGGCAAAAAATCATAAACAAATAAAAAAGGCATCACACAATGTCAGTCACACATAGATCTTTGACGACACGATTGGCGTAGTGTGCTGAAGCACGGTTTCTCGCCCCATTTTCCGTAGTGTCCCGGGTTCGATCCCCGGTCGGGTCAGGAAATCTTTTCTGAATTGACTCGGGTCTGGGTGTGCTAGGAGACGCCCCTGGCTAATTTCCTTGTGTGGTACCTCGTAACACAGGGATATTAATGCCTACTTCGAGACCATTACAAGAGGTGTGTTGTCTGGCACATATTTATTTTAGATGTAAAACCTAAATAGCAGACAACGCGCAATGAAATACAACTTCTTCTAAATTTAATGTTTTTTTCATCAAAATTGAGAAAAAAGTGTAAGGTTGATTACAGGGTTACAAGCAAATTGAACGACCACGACCTCACCCCTATACTAACGTAATAAAGGTCAGTTCCCGACTCCTACGTAACGCGAGCTATGGTAGAGTGTGCCTACATACTCAAATACTTGAACTCCCGTGGGAACAAGATCTGAAAGAGTCGAGATGCCCGCAGCAGCAGTAATAGCAATATACCTAAGTGTTCTTGTGTAGTAAAAGCTACTGAAGTAACATATAATTTTAACAAGCTCTGCTTAGTCGGGGTCAGTATGTCTACCACGAGTTTCCGGCACGTAAACGGCGATGGTTGCGTTCAGAAAGGAGATTGCCTAATTTTGTATGTAAGTTGAACCAAGGTTACTGCCTAGAATGCTCACATAGTGCATTTTGTTTCTCAGACTATCACTAATCTGTAATTCAAAGCGCATAATAATCTATGAGTGTTATATTTTTTTTCTTGCGACCAATTTAAAAAATATATACAACATTGTAATAAAAAAAACGCAAAACCGCAGACACCCCAACTTATTTTTATTATAAAAGAATTAAGTAAATTATTAAATTAAAATTTCGCAGTTCATTTATGAAGATATTAGCTTTTCTGTTTTCTTGTCTTTGTCTGCAAATTAAAAAGTCTATGGTAATAACGCGCGATCTAGTGCGACGTCGCCGCTTCGCGTGCCGCCGCAATAAAAGAGTTAAGTAATGATTAAACACGGCGTAATTAAAATATTTGTTTGGTCAAAATTTGACCCCTGTTTTTTATTAGTGGAATCGAATCTACTCTCGATTCTGAACAAACTATTTTCAGATTTGCGCTTTTTCATTAACACGTTGTATAGTTCATGTTAATGCTACAGTACCAATAGACCAACTCCCATTCCTAGCCTTGGCAATGTCCTTTGTATTCCATTTTTAATCACCAGGGGCGCTGTACCGTATTCCTATACTACAAAAATACAAAAAAAAATACAAAAATCTTTATTCATAACACTAGCACGTCAACGCGATTCATGCGTACGCTTGCGGCTTTCATTGATGTGCAAACTCATGGTAGATATACAAATGACCATTTAATAAAACATGTCCAGATGACAACGATGATGATAATTCACTTATTGAAAAAATTGCAATCCTATATAGGTACTGTCCGTAAGTAAGGGCTCTGAACTATCATATTAAAAATGGGCTATTTTTATTTATGGATGAGCTGTTTTTAGCAGGAGATTACAAGGAAGCCTGGGTTTGGCAGTGAACGCAAAAAGTAATTTCGAAAAGAAAATTTGGAACGATATTAGATTTCTCCTAATAAAATTTATTTAACCCCGTGATAAAATCTACCCTAAAATAAAACTATATAAGGCACACATTCCGTCACACTCGTCACTAATGATGATACATCACCTATCTAAACATCAGAAAGCTAGCAATCTCGGGGGCTGTCATTGTAAAAGCAAACTTGCTACCTTTTCTTTAGTTTGCTTTTGAATATCAACGCTTAGAGCTTAGTGATCTGCTAGAGCAGAACCAGTTCCATACATTCCAGTACAGACGGACAGACGAAACGGTACTTTAAGTTATCATATTATACATTTTAGTGACAAGTGAAAAATCTGCTGTGGAACAAATACAAAACCAAGGTCTAGAATTGCAGTTATTACTTTAAACGAATTTTAAAAATCTACTGTTGGTTCTTAGCATTTATTTGCTTATTGAACTCATTTAAACACACATTCACTGAAACTACCAATTAAAAACAAATACCCTAACACTACCCCTAGGTAGTGTTAGGGTATATTCAAGGAGGGGGGGTATTTCAACCACTTCTATAAATAAAATCTACCCTCAATTGTATTACAATTTTGATCATTGTTTCTGGTGCGAAGAATGTAGATATTAACGGTGTACTTATTGTTTGCTGTTACAGCATCCTGAGATACAAACATTTCCCTTTTTCAACCGACTCCAAAAAAGGAGGAGGTTCTCAATTCGACTGTATGTTTTTTTTGTATGTTTGTTACCTCATAACTTTCTTCCCGAATGGTCCCATTTTAATTTGGTCTAGTTCTGACAGTGACATTCCATGAGAAAACCATATAAGTCTTTAATTTGTGTGCATGAACATGTCTGTTTGTACTGGTCTGGGTGTCTCCTATGTATAATAAGTATGTATTTACAAAAGAAAATGTATTTAAGTATGTTTATCCGTTGTCTAGTATCCCATAACACAAGCTTTAATTAGCTTACTTTGGGGCATCTAGCCCTGTGTGGAATAATGTCCAGGGATATTTATTTATTTTATTTATTATCTAGATAGACAAAATGCGAGACAAATGGAAGAATAACTCAATATTACGCCAACCGATTTTGATAATTCTTTTATTATTTGAAAGCTGATGCTGCCCGTGTGGTCTTATTTTAATTTGGTCCAGTTCTGACAGTGGCATTCATGGGAAATCCATATAAGTCTTAAATCTAGATAAACCATATGCGCGACAAATGGATGAATAACTCAATATCACGCCAACCGATTTTGATGCTTCTTTTTTTTTGGAAAGGATATAAAGTAGGGTAGTTCAAGGGTAGTTTGATGAGAGTTTGGTTAGGTTCTGATTATGGGTTCCATGACAAAGTACCGGAACTTTTCAATTCTTAGGAGCAATTGGACGATACTTTTTCGATGTATAAAATAAATAAGAACTATTCACTGAAAATCAAGAAATAAACAAAAATGTTAACGAAAAAAAAACCAACTTCAAAAAAAACTATACCTAAACAAAGCACTACAAAGTAAAGAAATAATTGCGTATTCTTCTAAAACTTATACGATAATGTAATGTAGGTACATACAATTATTGTTATTGTTGCAGTCGGTGTCAGCCAATGTAGGTTTGTAACTACCTACATACATACGTAAACGTGATATGTAAGAAATAGGTATATTGTAGTGTTTCCTTGGCTGACACCGACTCCAACAATAACAATAATTGTACCTACATTATATTATCGTATAAGTTTTAGAAGAATACGCAATTATTTCTTTACTTTTTAGTGCTTTGTTTTGGAATAGTTTTTTTGAAGTTGTTTTTTTTTTATTATTTTCTTTTTAGTTTAGTAGGTCATAGAGTTGAGGTTTAACCTATTTCTCAATGTCGACTGTACATAATCTGCGCAGACAGTCTCAAAATTGTTTTCTTTGAGTGAGGTATTCCATTTAATCATTTTTTTTTTAAAAGTACAGTTGGCGGACTTGATGCCTTTAGGCATTCTCTACCAGTCAGCCGCAAGGTTTAACAGAGAACATAGGAATTATGGGCTGCGCAACGAGTGTAAGAAAAAGAAGACACACGACAAATTTAAATCTGAACGAATACAAATTCACTAATACTTAAATGAATAATATGTATACACATAATCTATACTATAATAATAATAATATTATATAGAGGAAATTTTTTGTTTGTTTGTATTGAATAGGCTCCGAAACTACTTGACCGATTTCAAAAAATATTTCACCAGTAGAATGCTACATTATCTGGGAGTGATACAGGCTATCTATTTTTAAATTTAGGCTATATTTTAACAGGAAAGACAGTCTACGCGGGCGCTGACAGACAACTAGTAAATTAATATATACTGAGATTTACGAGAAACTGAAAACATTGAAATCGTCAATTCTATTCTTATCAAGATGAATAGAATGGCAAATTTTCAAGGAGCTTCTCTAGTTTCGAATCTATAACTGAAGTATCTGTAATTGAAATACACTTCTATAGATTATTTACACGTCACGGATTGCAAAAAAGAACAAACAAACAGTCAAATTCATTTTAAAGTTCCGTTCTACGCTGCGGTACATTTTCAGCATTTCCTTGCATGCAAGTATTTATCCAATGTTCGACAGTTAATTTTTCGTCTTTGCGCTAACGAGCCATTTGAAGGTCCATCATTTTTCCTGTTGTTTTCTACACTGTCCGCCATAGCAAAACCAAGAGCAGGAAAAAGCGTGATTAAAAAAGCCATTGGATTTGACCATGGTTCTAACCGCATACAATTTTACGATCGCGTTCTCTAGACTAGAACATAGCAGTAACTCTGATTTATATTATCTGTACAGTTGTCATTTATAACAGGTACCAATGCTCCATAAACCTAGAAACTAGAACCGATCTGGAGCAAGTCATGTGATATCGGTTTCCTGTGCTTACCTGTTATTTTCAATGTAACGAAGTATACAGGGTGACAGGCATAATAGACCTATTCCTTGAAAAGCGTATTTAGTAGACAAGGGGTTCAAAATTGATAGTTAACGAGATATCGGCGTTTTAATATTTTTTTAAAGTTTCCGACTTGTCTCCGAAAAACGATTGGTATAAAAAAACTAGTGAATTCAGGGCACTTAACTGATACTTTTAATAAAGCTAATTAGCTAGCAAATGTTTTTAAAAAACGGTCGAGCCTTAAATCTTAATAGTTTCAGAAATAAACGGTACAATTTCGTAGTTTCTACCTAAGAACTACAATAATTCTCTCAAAAAAAAATGTATGTAAGCAAGCGTAAGAAATATAAGAATAACCTGGTTTTATGGGCTTTCTAATAAGGTATAATTGTTATAAAATAAATACGATAGAGGTTTTTACGGGATTGAAAGTTAGGTTTGGGTTTGTGTAACCTAACCCAAACGGACTTCACGCCGGCGTAAGATCGATTTGCACCTAAAACTTCCAATAAAACCGAAATAAATTTTCCCTAGGGTAAATAAATAAGAGATCAGAATTCAAACAAAAGCGGTGCCATAGTCGCAGAATCGCTTAGGTTACCTAACTGCGCCCTCGCACTCGCTGGTGTGAGGTCGTGAGGTCCGAAAGTATCTTAACTACCGCCGGTACAACCTAAGAAAGTTAATAGCAAATATCCGACTCGAAGGACCAAATGTAAAGATATTATACTGGCTATACTAAACTCTACATGTTCTTAGTTCTATCAAGATGACGTTAGTACAATTTTTTGTACATTGTAACAATAGATTATGTCCAATGTCAAATTGCATCGACCGGATGCTCTCGAACAATTGACGAAAAACCTTAGTTACTACGTACTAATTGTGATGATTCTGATGATGTACTTACTTTTTTTGAATAAGTTTTTGAATAATTGAGCTTATTTTGAATAAGTACGGCATGTCGATATGTCGAAAACGTTTTTGACTAGGATTTTGATACGCACATTCAGTCGGCTACCCTTTCGAAAACCCGTTTAAACAGATTTATATAATAAGATAAGATAAGATAAACTGTATTGCACAAACAAAATATTACAGTTTCATTTAAATAAATCAGGTGTACAATATAGGCGGCCTTATCGCCAGTAGCTCTGGCAACCTTCAGGTAGAGAATCAGGAAGAAAATTAAGTGGCGGTGCAAGAAGATAAATAAGAGATGCAATAATTAATTTACTAAATATTACTTTAATAATATTTGCCTGCAGCAATTTAATTACATACATACCATCACGACTGTATCCTGAACGGGGTAGTCGTATTATAACCTAACGTGCTAGGTGGTGGAACTTCCGCCGTTATCCAGGTTGCTTTGGGTTTTAACCAGGATTTGGTGAAATCTTGACCAAGTTTTTATTTCCCGGATTTGATTGGTTCAGATAAAATACAGCGTAATGAATGACCAGTCAAAAATGAGACAAGTCAGGTTTATTTCTTTGTAACACAAATATACCAGTGATTACTGTTACAGCCATTACTATAGACGTAGTTAACTTCAGGCCAACCGTTACGTCAGCGGCGGCGCGTGAGTCAGACTGAATCGCTGCCTGGGTTAATCCGTCATGTATGTTCGTGTACCTTACGTACATGCAGAGATAGTCGAGGAACAATGGACTGACATCACATTTGTGTGGTACAACGTCAACGTTTTTCTAGAGGTTAGGCACATGGTGTGTTGCTTGCTGTTCCTATCCTGGTCGAAATATTTTTTATACTGCTGCCTACTTCCAAGCTGCCTGCTAATTAACAGTGGATTGGTTTTGGGGATCGGAACAGAATAACTTCTACTACCGATTAACCTGACTAACGATCTTCGGGTTCAAATTTGTTTGACAAAATGTGGGACCCCGAATGTTCAGTTTACTAAAATTTCAAAGAAATAAGAAACAGTGACACAACAACTGGTAAAGTAGGTTTATGTCAATAATCAAGAACTCAACTTAATATTGACGACACGACACACCATCACAGGGAACCGTAATTGCTGTGTCCTGTAGCGGTGATCGGACACAGTTTACGTATGCGCAGGAAGTGGATAATTTCATACTGGTTCTATAGAAATCAAATATTCATCGGTAGCTTGTATCTGACACAAGACAGAAAAGTGTCCACGTTTGTGCCCTGCTTTACACGTCGTCTGTGGAGTAATATAGTCATCTTGAAAGTAGCAGCGAACCTCGTTAAATAATAACCCAGAGAGTCACTATTGTAATTAACGGTTGGTAACTAACGAAGCCAATAGTAACTGAACTATTTGCATTAGGCCCAAAACGCAAAGGAAAGAGTGAATCATGAGTTGTATATTTGGTGTAACATATCACTATCCAACTAAAGGAGGATTCGTAATTGAGCTGGACATATGAATGTAAACATCTTATCCATACGGAAAACTACACTGTGTATGTTTTATGGGTGGTAAGTAACATGCAAAGACCTTGTTAATATACGAGTGCATAAAACTCTTCTCACTGATAAACTGACGGCGTAAAAGATTAAATTTGGCATGTAGATTCTTTAAAAGTGTAGCGAAGCACTACGAGATGATTCACCTAAATTCTTGTGGGAACGGGAATAAACAAGATTGGGCGTAGAAAGTCGAAAGTCATGTAGGTTCCGTGAAGTTGTTGGGAAATATGAGTTGTAAAAGTGTCTACTATTATTTGGCGTGACATCCCAAAAACTTAGAAAAGCACAGCATTGCCATTAGTTTTACCAGATTTTAACAAACCAGAACCATAAAACAAATTTTCGTTAACGGCCGTAAAGATAACTTCACAAGGTACATCACAGTACCTACATATTTAAACACTAGGTATAAAGTTATAACGTGGCATGAACGGCGGGGACTCGCCAAGGCTGTCGGGTTTTTTGCAATGTCAGTTATTATTTTTTCATATCTGGTCACAGATGCGGCCAACATACGTGCTAAGTGTGCGAACTTAGCTGTGATGATATTAGAAATGTTAGTTCAAAACAACAAGTCACAGGTCTCTAATTGGAAAACTTCAGAGTTTATTTTCAGACCACTATAAGATTGAAAACCCTGAATGTAAAGTTGCATTGGTATTGGACATAAACAGTACACAGTTAAGGCGGGTTTAGTTACACCACACAAGCATAGAGCTAGAGCTGGAGGAAGAATGCTCATTCGTGATCTTTTAGTGTGAATGATATTTCATTTCACCAAAATAATTCAAACGAACAAGAACGAGCAATCAAGGAAGAGCTTGTGCTCTAGAATCTCCGCGAAGAATAAGATAGAACAACGAAATAATGCTCTGTCTCTGTTTACACAAAAAGAATTTGATGGTGTGGGGATAGAATGAGCATTTTTGGTCTGAATCCTCTTTCACAGTGTAGCACTAAAGTGCTGGCTGTTTGACGGGTTAGTTATCGCAAAACTAGAGATATTGCTTATACTTATTACAATCAAAGTTCGTGGGTTTGAATCCCATTCAAAATAATGATCCTTTGACGAATATTTGGGCTGGTTCTATGGTCGTGAATCTATTCAAGAATGGGTTTGAACTGGTGTACCAGGGATCGCAGTACTGTAGTGCGGTAAGTTGGTTAGTGTAGGTCCTAACCTATGGTCCTACAGTGCGGAACCCTGGTACACTTTGTAGGGAGCCATAGGATTGTGATTCGTGCCCATTTTTAAGTGGCTAGTATTTATTATTATTATTTCAACTGGGGACGCTGGCAGTGGGCCGGGTGATCGGTCCGCTTGTTATGGGCCATTTCACCCATTTCCCCGGGCCCCCCTTGCAGGGGGTCTTTAGGTTATCCCATTTTCACGGCGTTCCGTCGAATCTTCCTGTTGCTTTGCAGAATCTTACTATCTGGTCCACCGTCAGTTCTTTCAGGTCTTCTTCATCTAACGAGTCTGACCCCATGAGTTCCCACCGGATGTGTGAGTACATCGGGCATTCGGCGAGTAGGTAGAAACTCGTTTCCTCGCTGTCCATGCACTCCAAACATGTGGGGTCGTCTTTGATGCCTATTACTGTTAGGTGCCTGTTTAGTCTAGAGTGTTCTGTGGCGATTTCTATGACCAAAGTGGATAGTAGGCGATCCACTTATAAATTGGCACGAATCACAACCCTATGGCTCCCTACAAAGTGCATCGCTGTAGAGTAGGGCCCAAATGACATCATTGTGTTGACCACTCTCCACATGATACGCTCCAACTCAGAATGGAGATCAGTGAACGCGTTTAGGGCAAAACCTTGGAAGAAAACGGAACTATTTCTTTAGCAATTTGCATATTTCGTTAAAAAAAATGTGGGTATAGTGTTAGGATGTATTGTTTTTTTATGGAAAACAGCCTTATTACAGTAGGTACATACTGTATTTGAATTTTAAATTAGCCTCGCTCCAATTATTTTGGAAGTGTATACTCTGACCTTCAAATGGTAGAGTTTATAAAAACAAGAACGAGTTTAGGAACGGAACTGGAATTAATTACCTTTCTTCGATATTTGATATTAATTCGTATCTATTTCATCAGTGTATCTAATCATTCTTAGATAAATAGATTGTGTTCTGTGTTTTTCTTTTTACCAAAAATACTAGAATGGTGTTGCATATATTGAGGCTGCGCAATCAGGCGGTCCACAAGCTTATTTTACACCTTAGATTTTTTGATTTAATCTAAGTTTTACACCGAGGATTGCTTAAATTGGCGTGCTATTTAGGTGTAGATGTAATTAAACTTTCAGTTGGCAAAAAGGGGAATAGAAATATAGTTTACGCGAAATGAGAGCTTTTCACGAAATGCCTAGGACTAAATAGATACCATCAAAAGTTAGTTACTATAGAATCGAAATGCCGAAGCCTAGATGATTTGACCATGTGGCCTTTCAGTCTGGGGATGGCTAAAAGGTAATTAACGAAAAAGATTACTAGAGCGAGGGTTTATGGAACTTTTGGAAGCAAAGGCCTAGCCTAGACGAAAAAACATCAGACACGTTCAAGAGATTCTTAATAAGGTCAGGTCAAAAGTACCCTAAACAGAAAAAGGTTAATGAGAATGGGAGAAATGCAGGATGTGTTAGGATAAAGATCACAGCATGAGAAATTATCTGGTATCTCTTTATTTTGATATGTGTTTTTAATTATAGACTGGTAAGTGACGATTTGGTCTATGATAGTACATTTCTGGCCATCAAATGCGTATTCACTCTTGTCTTCAAGAGTTTTATTGTTCGAGAAAAACATGCGCGGGCAGCAAGTTCCACTCCTTTGCTGTTCGCAATAATCAAATAAGAGGCGAAACGATCTGTACGGATAGCTGGAATATCCACAACGTGAGGTAAACAACAACAAGACATGCCATTATAACTGAGAGGTAAACATCTTATGATCTTATGATTACGCAAAACCTAGTGTCCATCGATGAACCCTGAGGTACTGTACGTACGAGTATAGTACGCAAAGTTCATTTGTAGTTGAGTAACATAAATGTCTGTGTGCATGTTGGTTGGTCACTTCTTGAGGATAACATCTAGCTATCTATGATTATATCAGTTCGCTACAAAATTTCGCAAAATTAAGATAATGGTAAAACCCAATAGGAACCAGTTCTTGGGTGCCATTAATGAACATTTAGTTATTCATGAAGTCAACAATTAATGGCATATTTCTTTCTGCTTCCTAATTAGAATTCTCTACCAAAATTAAAACCGTTTTATTATGCTAATGGTAGTGGTCATACATATTTGAAATGAGAGCAGAATACCCAATAAGAAACAAGTATGTGGAATCGTGGTGACATGACACTTGAATTGCTTAAATTAATTTAAAAATATCTGGAATATCTCGTATCCATATCAATATCAGCTGATACTAAACTAAGTAGAACTTGTTCTTTGTACGTTAAACAGACAATCATATTTCTAAATATATATTTAGAAATCTGAATGTACAGAAATAGAAAATAACACCCAGACTCAGATCAAACACTATTTTTCATCATATAAATGCTTATCCTGGGTGACGTACGAACCCTGGATCTTTGATGCTTTGGGCAAGATCGCTCCTATCACTCACACTTTCAGGCTAGTAACAATAATAAGCAAACGAAGCTGTTTATTTCTTCTAAATCTGTGATACTGTTTAAATATTTTTTGGACATAGTCGAATACCGCGTTCGGCAAACTTGTTACTTAGCAAATGACTTTTAATGACCTACTTTTCTCACTAATTGAATTTACCACAACTTAACAAATCACGAAGTTTTTCATAAAGGTTACAAAACATTGTTTCTCAACTGCGACGTAGACCGGCCGGCGAATTCTCCATCCAGCACCAAGGCAAACCAGAGGTCCAGTGGTAGTGGGAAAGGGCAAGAGCCTTACCTCGCACAAGTTCACTCACCTCGTCTCAGAACCTGAACCGATGACCGATCACTATTCACACACAAACACTTACAAAAATCAACACTGGTGCTTCCTTGAACGCGATTTGCGTCAAGAACAAAGTTTTTCAGAGATCGCTACACGGGTAATTGTTTTTAAATATTATCGTTCTGAGTTGAAAACACAGCGAGTAGGTACGGAGGCTCGCGGCGACTCGTAAACCAGTTTTCCCTCTCTCTCGCACGAGTTTGTTTAGTGTTGCTACGTTATGCTTATCATTACCCTGTGCTTGAGGTTTCGCTTTATAGAAAAACCAGCTTTTGCTCACGACTTTGTACGCCCGGTTCCCTTAAGAGTTTCAGGAAATCCTGTCTCAGGATATCCAAAAAACCTACATGTCTCAGCTGTCTACGCCCAATCCCTTTAGTTGCTGTCTGTACAATCAAGCTGTCAAATCGCTATTGTTCGCTCGGCAACGACTAGGCCGACTAGCAGATCCTGCAAACTGCGAATTAGAGAATCAGATTCCTGAGGTAATCAACTATGCGATGCTTGGTGATTACTAAACTGTTTTTAAGCACCTTTTTGAAGAGAATTACTACTGAGATTCTTGCCGGGACTTCATAGTGGAAACAGCTGTCCAAAAGCGGCGGTGTGGTAGACTCTTTTTACAAGTATTATTATTAACTATAACTACCTAACTGTTAGGTACTAAAGAAGTTTTCTTTTTATACCACGTCGGTGACAATCAAGCATGCGGACCACCTGATGGTAAGCGGTTACCGCAGCCTATGGACACGTGCAACACCAAGGGTATCACTCGAGCGTTGTCGACCCTGCAAAAACCTTTTCAAACTACTCTTGAAGAACTCCATACTATAACTCATCGGGAAACCTCGGCAGGGAGTTCATTCCACAATTTAAGCGTCCTCGGAAGGAAACATCTCTGAAACCGAACTGTACGAGACCACTGTGGATTCAGAGTGTGAGGATGAACGCCCTGTCGGTGGCGAGCGGTGCGGTTGTAAAAAGTAGCCGTGGGCATCATATCAAACAGTTCTTCAGAATTAGCCTATCTGTATACTGTCCCGCAGCTGGGCGTACGGAGAAAGAACGCAAAGGAGAACCTTATTAGGTTAGGTTCTAACCTATTAAAAGGCTCTTGCTCTTAGATATTTTAGGCTCCTGGACATTACTACTAACGAGTGTTAACTTCTAATATTATTTTGTTAATTGACAACACACTTCTATTTCCACACATGCCATTAGGCTTATCTCTATAAACTAATGACTTTGCTTGGTTGATGTGTTACTAAGAGAACAAATAGACGATAAAGACGGAAAGGACATACCATTAAATCTTTTCACACATAGAATTTATTAAATTACTTGTAAATAAATTTATTACATTTTTAATTCCCGCTGTGTATGCAAGCCATAATAAGCAGCAACACTCCCAGAATATAACCTCAAAGGCTGCCATGTCCGAGCGAAAACGTCGCGCGCGCTGAAACGCACCGACGTGACTCAACACCACGTTGCGACAGAGTGTCAACACTGCCTATCCTCAACGACTTTACAACCTTGTCGTTTTAACTAACATAGGTGTTATTTGAAGCGCACTTTCGAACGTGGAGTATACTGTCTGTATTGCAGTAACGCTAACAGTTTAAAACTCAAAGCATTTTAAGCTTAAACTCGAGCGAATAGACGACACTTTTCATTCTGCTATAGAAATGTAACGTGGTTGGATCTTGTGGAAGCCATTCGAACTCAGTCTGTTATAATATTACTAGTCGTACATATAAAGGAAGCCATCGCATTAGCGTATTGCAGAAAATAAAAATGTATTTTATTTCAGAAAAGTTTCCTGCCGCGGGATCCTGTAACCAATATTCCCGGGAAATATAAATCGCAGCCGCAGATTAAAATTTTCCGCAGTTGGCGATTTAGATTCGTGCGGAAAAATTGTTTGGTATTTCGTTTTTTTTTTAATGAACCTCACTCGATATTGTTTTCTTAACTTTACCAAAATTATAGCACAGTAGTAGACAAGCCTCTAATTCCCATTTGGCACTTTAGGCTCGTGCCCAGGGCCCCGCAATCATGAGGGCACCCTCCCCTATAATCAGTTCAATAAAGTATTTGACACTGTAAAGGAGGGGGGGGAGGAAATAATGTGGACTGTAGGTATTAAGTGCAAAGTAAATCGTGTATTGATAAAATATTATTAAAAACAGGTAATAATACAATTAGCAAACATACAAACTAAGACGGCGAACAGAACAGAAAAAAATTACAGAACTTATATCATGAACAGAAAAAGACCTTACACATTGAAAAAAGATATAAAACCTCAAAAAAGTATTTGCTCCACAACAAACACTTTTAGTCAAAAAGGTTTAAGATGGTCCTGGTAGTAGTGTAGTATTGTATTTATCAATTTATCTACTACTTCCATACAACAGTTTCTTCCTAGATTAATTTGAAAGATTATGTTACGAGCTCAATAAAGGCCAAGGCCTCACAAATCCTTATTATTATTTAGAGCTATCACTTTATTCGTGAGGCCTTGGCCGTTTTTGAGCCTGACCTTGAAGATAAATCAAAATTTTTGAAAGAATTTGTGTCCGATCTGATCACAACACTGCTCCGCATCGTCACGGAGTTCTTCCTCACACTTGAGATCCTCTGTGGTCTCGTAGAGTTTTGTTTGAGAGATGCATCCTTTATAAGACGCTCAAATTGTGGAATGAACTCCCTGTCGAGATTTTCCCAATTAGCTTTAGTCAGTATGGAGTTCTTCAAGAGGGGTTTGAAAGATTTTCACAGGGTTGGCAACGCGGAATTGAACCGCTTTTAATCAGTAGGTACCTACATTTATGTTTGTTATACATATAATTGGGTATTTCCTGTGCAACGTATTATACCATCACGACTATATCCTAAAAGATATAAACTAGATCAGAAAATTCGGCCTGATCCTAGGACTCGAGCGGGAATAAAAACCGTGCGCACAGGGATCAGGAAGTGACTGTTGCCGTCATGGTGAACGGAACACTCAGAAGCCCACTTTTCGCCATTGATGTTAGAACCCAACGTGGTAACCCTACACCCGGTGGGTGGTGAGCCTTACACCGTTATCCGGGCTGATTTGGTTTTTATCGATGTTTTCCATCACCGGAGAGATAGTCAGAGATCTATGGAGCGTGCTGAGCTTTGATTTAGACTTATCTTAGACTTTGAACAGCTGTATCTATATATTTTATATCAGTTACTTCTTATCTATAATAAATTATTTTTATTTTACATAAACATCAACATATAAGATAATAATCAATTTGATGAGTCTGTGCTTAGCTATGTAACGATTTTTTTTTTACTATTTTTCTTTTTCAGCCTTAGTCGGAAATTTAACAATGACCACGAAGATAGGTTCTGCCCTGATTTTAACTCAGGACCATGTCCGCGTGCTTGTTTGCAACCGACGTATAGTGTAGCATAATAGTATTAATTTTGTTTAAATATATTTAAATACTTTATTTAAATACCATCTATAGATTTACTCACGAAGTTTGGTTTCGCTCCGTCTCTTCACCCGCAGCTTGATGACGCAAGACGAAATGCACTGCAACAAAAATGGTTATTTAAATAAAATTAACAAATTGTTGTGATGACATACAGACGGCAGAAAGAAAATCAATGAAGAAGTTTGAGGGAGACCTTTACCAGGCAGTGGGCTAACCTGCTTGCAAGCCAAAAAGCAAAAAATATATCTTAGGACATCTAATGCCGCAATCCCAAACTTATAGAGCTTATAATTTACAGATATCCAAATCAACTTTGAATTTTTGTTGTTAATGAGAATCAAACCTACTATGGTTGAACTTTGTTTGTCGCGGCTGTCAGAAGCTAAGTATCGATATTTCGAAGTCTACTACTGTGTGATTTTTCATACCAGAAGGAAATAATATAATGTATGCATGTATGTCATCTTTTATATATAAAAATAAGACTGGACAGTCATTTGATCGCAATCGCACTTGATGGTAAGTGACGATGCGATCCATAATGGAACATGTCTGCCTAGTAAGCCTGCCTAGTAAATCCCTATTCACTCACTCTTGTCTTGAAGGCCCAGATTGTATTGGTTAGGAAAACACATGCGCGGGCAGCGATTTCCACCCTTTGCACATTATGAAGGAGTCCGCCAAACGTTTTGTGCGATTGGCTGGCAATATCCACAATGCGCAGGTGGAAGGCTAATGTGTGTCTTGTGCTCCGATGGTGAAAAGGAGCCGGCGGAACCAACTCGTGTTCAGTCATATTCGGTTGGTGATGTGAAATTCTCTAAATCAATACATCGCTGCATCCTTAGGGGTCTCTTCGACAGCCTTTTAAAATGCAACCACTGCTTCCTCGTCGTCCATAAACGTTTTACTCGAAGTTTTTCTTTTATTTTCGGGAATAAAGCATTTGTTGCGTAATGACCTGGCCTTCTGACGAACGAGGCCACCATCATTTCCCACGCTTCGACCTCTCTTTACTTTAGTTGACAACTGCTCGGCAGGAAACACCTACACAGCAGACTGTCTTTTAGTTTCAGGATTATAACAATAAATCCAGGTTTCGTCACCTGGAAGTATGTCGAACACAGCATTTGAGTCACCTTCTAATCTTTGAACCATTTCACGGCACCGGAGTTTTTGGGCGTCTGTCAAATTATGAGGTAGCCAGCGGGCACAAATTTCCTGACTCCTAACTAAATGATCAAGTAGGATTTATTGCACTTGAGCAATACTGATACTTAAGCTTGTCCGTATCTGCTGATAGGTCACTCTTTTGTCAGTCTGTATCATACACGGCACAACACTTATGTTACGAGTATCTTCAGTCGTCGCTGTAGAAGGCCGTACCACGCAGATTATCAATGAGATTAGTGCGACCACGTTTAAACTCATTAAACCAGTTGTGAACAGGGCACAAGATGGGGCTTCATCGGGAAGTCTATCATAACTTTCTTGTTGACTTGAATGACATCGAAAGTCATAAAAAATCATTGCACAAAAATTTTCTCGCGTTAAATTCATGCTGACACAGACAATTTTTAATTTGCCGCAATTTAGAATTTTATTGAGTACAACAAAATGTCACATTAATGCAATACCTACACAATTATACTGGCAAAGAGTTCCATTTTCAAAATTTGGACCTATGTTTATTCATATCGTTTGCAAGTGGCCAGTTCTAAAAACTTTCAGTGTTGCCCTCGTATACAGGATCTTTGAATTACGATGGTTACATTTTGCAGACAGTAGTGAAAGGTGGTACAGTAGTCAAATGTGTTTACCACTGCGATAATTAACTACGAGTATTATTAATAGTTAGAATAATTATATTTCATTTTATCAGCAAGTTAACCCGCTGGTCCTGGTTGCTGTCAATCTGTTGTGCAATTTTACGTGACGTACTTGAAAAGTATAGGTTTTATATTTTACTAAACTTTAAATATAGTAATAAATAAGATGTCGTAGCAAAAAATAGGATTAAAGAGTTCTTTCAGCTAGTCAGCTTTTGTGAATCACATATCTATAAACCTACTGAATAATTTAGTAGGAATCAAGACCCAATATCCAAAAATATATCGCATAAAAGTGGGCAAGCGGCAGGTACTTTGGCGTGTAATTTCTGTTCTTCACTGAGCTACAAGGGGCTTGACAATGTGGGTCGAGTTGCTTCGGAAAAAGGATGGTGAGATCTGCCATTCCCTGAGTTGCAAGACTTGGCCACTCGTGCTCCTTTGAGCATTGTAGGGCGTATGTTAAACTCAAATTCAAACTTTATTTAAAAAGTACTTTTACAAGTACTTTCAAATCGTCAAATTAAGTTAATCGGAGAAGAAAGTACTAAATACCATATCAATTTGAATGTTCCCACCGAACGGCGCTTTTCGGAGCGCATTTACGAGTATAAATTGGTATAAAATTCAAAGTCCATTGGGATGGGACTTCGGAAGCTTGGCTCCGGGCGCATTCCGTGGAACGATCTGAATTTCATGTAGATTTAGACCTTGTATCCATTGTTGACGCTTCGGTTTCCCTAAATTTATATACTTATTGCGCTTCGACGCGCGACTCGGTCGGTGTGAACCGTACGTACCTAACACAGAATACAATCATAATGGAACTCTACCACACTGCGTCGGTGTGGTTCCTGTACAGAGAACACCCGGCGAGAAACTTAGCCGTTGCTCTTTTTAACTCGTTTTGCCACAGTCGTATTCCTTTCCTAACCTCGAAGTTATCCTAATGAGCTATAGTTAGTATGGAGTTCTTAAAGAGGGGTTTGAAAAGGTTTTCACATTGTCAGGTCATGGTTACGCGGAATGACCCTAGTGTTGCGCTACAAGAGGCTCTTGGGAAAAATGGGATTGTAGAGTTCTTTTAGCTAGTTATCTTTCGTGAATCAAACATTTATATACCTACTGAATAATTTAGTAGGAATCAAGACCCAATATACAAAAATATATCGCATAATAGTGGGCAAGCGGCAGGTGTCTTACTTTGGCGTGTAATTTCTATTCTTCACTGAGCTACGGGGGGCTTGACAATGTGGGTTGAATTGCTTCGGAAAAATGATGGTAAGATCCGTGGTTCCCTGAGTTGCTAGACTTGGCCAGTCGTTCACGAGATAACTTTACAATATTCAATTAATAATAAAAGCACAGCCTAACCTAGTAGACCCGTAGCGCTGGGTTTAGAGGTTTCGAAAATAGTAAAGTTCTTTCTTTTTGGCATGTAGTTTCGGAATCCTTTATCCAACCTAATACATTAATTTGTGTCATCTTAGGCAGTCGCATAGGTAGAAATTTAGGTATTTGTCTTTTCGGTTAGTATTAGACGAAAAAAAATAGAGATGAAAATTTTACTTTCATGATGATAACGAAGTAGTAATTGATGTACAGAGGCATTTTGTGTCAGCTCTGTCCACAGGAACCCTGACATTTAACTAATACCTAAGAATATTACACTTGGTTAAATAGGTGCGTTTTAGAATACTAAAATCTGTTGTACCTACAACGTATTTTGTGTCGAATTTATCCACGACATTAGTATGTATATTTTTTATTACAACTCTCTGTACAAGTCACAAAAGAAAATGCAATTTATTAAAAGTTTACGTGTTTTTATTTATCATGTTGTAATAGAACACTACATTCTTAATTTGTGTAATTTTCATTTACAAAATCTTATTATTTGAATAAGCGTCGGCTTTGTTCGAACGGAACGGTCCGAGAGTTTTAACTGTTGTTACATACTGACCTCATGACAATTTGCGCTGGACGCAGATGGCACAAATTAGGTTTGCACACTCCGCAGGCTTTACTAGATATGATACTATAAAGATTTATAACTTTAAATTAATTTTGGCAGTTTTATTTCGAATTTAAAGTACGGCATACAAATAGTCGAATTGCTGATCATGCGACATTCAGATGCGACACAAAACGCAATAATAAGCTTCCTAGGGACGATTCTATCTTCAGGCAGGAAATAAGCAACTTTAGAATTTTCGAAACTTATGACATCAAAAGAGCCTAGCGCTACGGGTCCATAGGTTAAGCTGTCCTTGTAGGAATCAGTCAGGACTAGTCAGGAGTAGTCAGGACAGCATCATTTTTGTTTAAAAAAATACTATAGTTAATTTGCCTCGGGCCTTGTCTTAACTACGGCTCTGCTACGAGCTACGGCAAAAGCTTCAGGAGTCCCGTAGTAACAAATTGGAGTCACTGACCCGTCTTCGGACAATGAGACAATTCGATTAGACAATATCCGACTGTAGTCTGATTACTGAACTCCAGTTGAGAACTGTTATTTGTAGTTATAGTTCGTTCAATCTGCGATGATGAGTAGATTTATTTTTATGAACTGTTTTGGATGGACTAGTTTTGTGAGAATTATCTTTTTACTGTATAGGTATGAACGAATACAGTAAATAAACCAAAAATGACCTACTACGACTATCCTTTATGTATGCAAATAATTTATGACAGTAAAATATAGGCAAAACAGCTTGTGGTATTGAATTTCACATTTGCAACAAGGTCGCATCTGGATCCAAAAACATTTTTGGAACTACACTGTTTTCACTGTAAGATGATATGCCTGACAGCTCTTATTGTTCCGTGTCACGCATACTATTTCAAACTGATTAAAAAGAAACTGGCAAAAGAAAATGTTATGAACTATTAAAAAACTATTGTTCTTTCGAATCTTATCAAGTAAATTATTGTTAATTATTATTAACCATTAATAAATGAAGTACCTATTTGAAATTAAACTAATATATCTTTACAGCGCCTGATGCGTGAAAAGGAACGCCATTCAATAGTGTATTGACACTACTGAATCGACAAACAATCGATAAATAGGTGCGACCATTTTGTAATCACGTCATTCGCATCAGTACCAGTGCGTCTGCCTTGTGTCCTTTTTTTTAACTATTATTTTCGAGATACCGCGTTTTATTCAATTACTTATTAGCCATAACCCGTTTATTAATAATTTATTTAAAAATTAAAAATCGGTAAATCTGATTCCATTTCCTTTGCCAACTCGATTATGTTACATTCGTTACAGCACTATAATTGACAATTATGAACTGTCAGGGATATCATCATACGGCGAAAGTAGTATAGTTCCAAATCAGACAAAAACATTTGAGGTTAACCGGGTGTCATACTGACAGTTGCCGGATTATTTTGGTGGAACGGCTACGAAGAGTTATATAAACGTTGCACGGTTTATTTACGGTTTATGTACTTCGATTGTAACAAAATTGCGATTTTAGGTCGTGTTAGATGCAAATGTATGAAACTCGAATTGGACTTGCAAGACTCTATGAGCTTAGTAGGCTCGGAGTCCCATTCTAGACGAGTGCTAGTTCTCTGAGCAACGACGTGAACCAATAAAAGAACTCGAGTCTAAAATAAAATGAACTCAACAAAATTGACTTTAAGCTAGTTGCTCGATAAGGACTCGAGGCGTGGTTTGCAAGCAAATAACATTTTATATTATATTGTAGTACATATTATTTTCTATTTCTGAACATGTGACCCATGTTTAGTTATAAGCCCATTCTAGCCTCAGTGTGTCTCGCGTCATGGCTCTCTTTTTAGATAGATAATAATAATTCGATATAGATATATATAGACACATTCAATCAAAATATTTTTGAAATTTCTTTCTCTCTTTACTGCCTAACTAAAATAAGGAAATAAAAGCATCAATCTGCAGAATGATACTAAAAATAAATATCCCTGGACATTATTCCACACAGCGCCATCTAGCCCCAAAGTAAGCTAATTAAAGCTTGTGTTATTGGATACTAGACAACGGATAAACATACTTAAATACATTTTCTTTTGTAAATACATACTTATTATACATAGGAGACACCCAGACCAGTACAAACAGACATGTTCATGCACACAAATGTTTGTACTGTGCGGGGATCGAACCCGCGACCTCTGGTGTAGTAGCCAACTTCTTAACCATTACACCAAGTCGGTCGTCTATACTCAAGCTCTTATGTCACGCTCAGGGACTTTGAGAGCACTATTTGAGCAATCTGTTAAAGAATCGAGCCCTGCAAAAACACTATGAGTGCCACGTTAAAAGACTCGGAGGACTCGAGTCTGCATCATCAGTCGTATTGCCATTTTTGCGTACAGGTTTGATCAGAACACTATTTTAAACGTGTAAATAAAATCAAAGTATGTGTGTAGGAAAGCTTTTGTTATGGGAGAACGAAACGGATGGTAGCTCTTGTCATGTCCGCAATAGGTCATGCATGATGTGTGGAAAGAGACTTGTTAGTTAGGGGATTTACTTTTAGATGTAAACTTTATAATACGTACGATATTATTCTCTTCTTATGTAAAAATCATTATTTGTGCATATATTTGTATAGTCTGCTAGCAAAAAAGGTATAGTCGGCATATTGCACCGAAGGTTGCAGGTTCTATACCCATCCACTAATAACCCTAATGTGACGATCATTCATGTTGTTCTGCGCCTGGGTATTCTTGGGTTATATCCGTTTATTTAAAGGTTTCCTGACCCTTGTCATATGTTTTGGTCCATAAGGGGTATGTGTGAACGAAGCATGAACGAATGTAACGTCACAAGAATTTTAAATTAAAAAATATTATTTTTGTTTTATCATCAGTTTTTAGAGAACCTCTCTAATTTGGTTAAATTAGACGGTTTTTTTTCTCAAGCCGTTAAGAATAATATTAAATATATTATTATATTTTCACGCACAAAAAATCCGTTTTTTTATCGTTTTTCTAGGGTGCTTAAGAAGAACTCTTTGCAAAAATCAGATCCATCTTACTCCTATGTTAGGTGGCAGTGATTTTCAAGTAATTAGATAAGCTATAAGTAAAGCTGTTAAAATTTAGATTTATGACTGTGCCTCTATGCTTTGAGATCTACATATTAACTATAAAAACCACGTAACACAGACTAATTTAAATCCATTCTAAACCAGACTATTTTAATTAACTTGAGAAAAACAGATTGGCGAGGCATGCCGGAAAATGCTTGCATCGGCAAGCTCCCTCAGTAGACTCCGCAACTTTTTACCCATACACACCAAAATTGTTTTCGTGCAAGCCCAAAATTGCCAATCCTCGACTATGCCGATTGTTGCTATTTAGAAATTAGCGAAAATTTTCTTAATAAACTCGAGCGCCTCAAAAATTTCTGCATAGTTACGCATCATTTATGGTTTACGTAAATTCGATCATGTCTCTCAATTGAAATGGCTTCCAATACGTCTTCGCCGAGATCTTCATATTTTGTCACTTCTCCACACTGTCTTGTTTAATCCCCTTTCTCTTACGTACCTCAAGGAACTAACTATTTCACTTTCTGCAATCTGCCAGAAGTGAAGACATGCGGTCTTGTCGGAAACTACATCTAACAGTCCCTCCTCATTCCTCTTACTATTATTCCATTTGTTGTTCGCTCCATTCGTCTGTGGAATTCCTTACCTTACCCATCCGTAAATCTCAGTCCTTACATGTCTTTAAATCCCAAGTCAAATCGTACTTCCTCTCTCTCTAACTTAGTATTGAATTATGTCTCATCCTTTATTTTTAAGTCCTTAAATAATGGAAACTGTTGATCCAAATTACAATACCTACCTATTTTATGTAACACCATTTATTTAGTTTAATGTTTAAATATCTCGTACCTATTCTTTGTTCCACACAGCCGTACCCGTTCTTTATTAAACAAGTCTCTCTTCAGAAGGTAGTCTGGACGAGATCGCTTTATAGCGATAAGACCGCCTAAATTGTACATTTTATGTTTACTTACTGTATAACTTGATGTATTTGTTTGTTTGTGCAATAAAGATTATTTATCTTATCCTAATCTATATATTAAGTTGGGGAAACCACCTCCCTGATTATTTAAAAGAAATGACATTACAAATATTTAAAAAAACATTGTTCCATATACATACTTATTGGCAAGTGTTATTATTCTTTGCATGAGTACTTTGAAGACAAAATTAGGATAGAACAATGATACCTGTCTGTCATTATGGGCTATAGTATGTAGGATTTAAGATGGAATTTAAGTTTATTAAAAATGTATATTGTATGCCTAAACGGCTTGTTATAATGTAACTTTGAACAATATTACTCACAACACCTGTAATATACAAAATTAGAACTTGGCAATAAAAAATATTTGATTTGATTTGAAAAAGTATTTTCGCATATATAGTATGTATGAACTTGTAATAAAATCTCTTTGGCTATACTATTTGTATCTGACTCTTTTTGGTATCATTGAAAGTTTTAATTTTAAAGATCATATTCCAAATTCAAATTAGGAAAATGTGCGATTTTCATTTCTTTTTCTTACTGTCAAGATGAGTAAATCTAATGAAAAAATTCGATACATTTTAAAATTTTACTACAAAAAATGTAAAAATGCACCGCTAGGCGCGTAAAAAAATTGCGATGTTTATGGACCTAGTGCAGTGTCTGTGAGAGTGGCAAAAATTTGGTTTAAGCGTTCTCAATCCGGAAATTTTGATGTCAAAGATGCACGTCGCTCTGGTCGCCCTATTAAGGATAAAATGCATGCCATTTTTGAAAAAGTGGAGCAAGATCGGCATATCAGTAGCTACGACGTAGCTGAAGAACTGGGAATTGACCACAAAACAGTTTTGGCGCATTTGGAAAAAACTGGGTACACAAAAAAGCTCGATATTTGGGTACCTAACGAGCTCACTGAAAGAAACCTAATGAACCGTGTACTCATTTGTGATTCTTTATTACGACGTAATGAAAGCGAACCGTTTTTGAAGAAGCTGATAACAGGTGAAGAAAAGTGGATCACGTACGACAAGAACGAGCGAAAAAGCTCGTGGTCAAAAGCCGGTCAGGCTTCACAGACTGTGGCGAAACCCGGGTTAACTCGCAAATAGGTGATGCTGCGTGTGTGGTGGGATTGGAAGGGCATTATTCATTATGAGCTGTTACCACCAGGCAGGACCATTGATTCGGAACTCTACCGCTAACAACTGATGAGATTAAAGCAAGAAGTTGAGAAAAAGCGGCCAGAATTTATCAACAGAAAGGGTGTGGTTTTTCATCATGACAACGCTAGACCTCACACATCTTTAGCCACTCAGCAAAAATTAAGAGAGTTTGGCTGGGAGGTGTTAATGCATCAGCCGTATAGTCCTGACCTTGCACCTTCAGGTTTCCACCTGTTACGGTCTCTCCAGAATTCTTTAGGCAGTGTCAGGTTAACATTACGAGAGGACTGCCAAAACCACTGGTCGTGGTATTTTGATTAGAAGCCTCAAAATTCCTATAGCAATAGGATCAGGTATCTGCCTACAAGATGGCAAAAAGTAATCGAACAAAATGGCACCTAAATACTTTAGTTAAATGAAAATAAACTATTTAAAATATGTTTAGAATTTTCTTAAAAATGCGAAGAACCTTTTTCCCCAACCTATTAAATCAAAATAAATCGCCAAATGTGCTGCTAAGCGCTGAACTCGAGAACGATTTTTTCTTTACATTTATCTTAATTCACAAAGAGTTCAAAGTTCAAACTTCTTTATTTGCAGTGGTAAATGTGGTAACAAGTGTTCTTATTCGAACAAAATTAGTGCTTACTATACTTAACTGGATAACAGCATGCAAATCTTATAATGAGGTACATTAATAATTATTTAGGACAGTTATTGAAAAACCAATTAAGAATGAAACAAACATTTATTAGTAAATACGTTTAAAATTAAATGTCAAATCCAAGTTAAATTATAAATCACCATTTCCATTTTCAAATTGTTAATTGAGAAAATGAGAATTTTAAATATTCATGGAGGTTCGTATGGAGAGAAAAAACGTAAAATTTACGAGGAAAATAATTAAAACAACACTTTTCTTTTCCCATACGATCCACTCTGTTCTATGTTTTCAAACATTTGATGTCAATAACAAAAACAATATTAACTTTTGACAGAACGAAGTCTGTCAGGGCAGCCAGTTGAACATAGAAAATCATAGCTTGTCTAAGCAGAAATGACGCGCTACACTTCTTTATTGCGTCCATTCCATACTTTTTTTATGAAGCCAATATATACCCAGCCATTGTAGTAATGACTTGTATTCAATGATGGAGGCCTGGGAGGCCCCTGGGACAGTTTATAAGCTAATTATTTTACTTTTCTTTACTATGTGTGCGTGAAAACGGTCTAAGGGCGCGGCATTTCAAATAAGACAAGTTCAAGGGCTGAATCCGATCTAGAAAATAGCCCTCCCCAAATCTTGTCTACCAAATTTTAAATAGTAAAGATGTTATTTTCATACAGGTTTCCCGGGAAAAAATTATCTCATGCACTACTTACATCGTTTACATTTAATATACATTTATAACATGATATTTACCTCGTGAATGTGCCCGAGGACTTCCGTTCGTGTCATGTCCTCCAGTCTGGTCTCATTGACGTCCATTATCTCGTCTGCTAGTTCCAGGTTGTCCCAATTTCCAGCAGATGGTGAACCTGCAAGAAGAATAGGCCTTTAGACAAACCGTTGAGGTTTAATTTGCGCCAGTCCCGTCCGTCTCTTTTTACAAAAGCATTATGAGAGTGAGAGAAAATGTGGTAGTCATGTTGTGCTTATTATTGGCATAACAGTTTTTTTTTAATGGCATTACAATTTCATTAAAATCTAGCCTGACATTGGAGGTACTCACTACCTAAATTTATTTAACGTAATTAATTCAATAACACACATTCAAATGTTTTAAATCAAAAGTTGGACATTTCTCAATTTGAAGTCAAATTACTCGTAAGCGGATTTTTCCACAATAAAGATTAAAAAATATGGGCTCCGTTAAAAAAACCTGACTTAAGGCATGATTTACATTATCAGAAGTATGTTAGTGTTATAAAATATTATCGTTAGTGACTTTTCTCAGTCCTAGTAAGTAAGTAGGTAAGTAATCGCACTGAACGTTCGGCCAATCGCACACCGTAGAGTCAGCCTAGCATTACCTATTGTTTCTGACTAACATTATTGTTTACTAGCAAGGTTTCCATGAAATGAGATTAAAAATATTAACACTTACCGTACAATTTAACTTTGTTATCCTTCGTCTGAACTACTATAATAACGTATCCTTCCAAGTCAACCGATTTACATTTAACTGTTGTCGTTTTGTCGACCGCATTAATCTGCGTCGTTGGGGCGTTGAACGAATTCATTTTTATTTTCTATTTATGCCTTATCTCATAAATATTATCTACACACAGAACCAGCTAGGAAAAAAGACTTATTGAACGTATATCACACGTTGTGACTCCATTTTTCTTCGCCCCCGGCCAGCGTTTTCGCCAACACCATTTGAGGCAGAATTTATCCTTCAAAATACTAATGAATCTGCACATTTTGTACATCAATACACACATAATCTTGAATTCAACCTGGTGCACACAAACCACATCGTTAATTCACTAAACCACATAAAAAAACAAAAAAACCAAAAGACATTTGCTCAAATCTTGTACTTTTCACAATTGGTTGAAGTCTTTTACATTAGTTGGATTTTTTTATGGGATTTTAAGCGTACTTTGGAAGAATTCATTACTTTCCTCTTTTTCACTTTGACAAGTCACATTTTAGTGTTTGATATTCGCACGGTGGTTTTTTCACTGTTTTTAGCTGGTATGTTAAGTTTTCCGAGAGTATTGGTTGTTATGCGTTTAAGAGAGTTTTTTGGTGTAACATTTTGGTTTAATAAAGTAATGATCAAGGCGTTTAAAGCATGTTTTGAATATTGTAAACGGGTCCCACGTCCGCGGGCTGGGTGTTCGCCGCGAATGGATACGACCATCCCATTTTCGCGCGATCAATAATGCTCCCTACCCAGCATCCCTACAGACTCCCACAGACTTGCTTGCGCTCACGTTATTTAGAACTTTGCGGAATTTGTGTTAGAAAAATAACATTGTGGTGAAGTACCTAATATAACAAAATATAAAAAAATATAAACAAAAGACTGAGCTACTAGGAGAAAAATACAAAAAGGGAACTTCTATGAAGCCCAGGTCCCACCGAGATTTGAACTCGGATCGCTGGATTCAAAGTCCAGAGTGCTAACCATTACACCATGGGACCGCTTGGAAGGCCAGTCGAAATAATGTCATACATTCTCTATACGCAAATTTTCATGACACCATTCGTTGCAATGTCTTATTTAAAATTAAAAACAATCAGCAAAATGTTATTAGACATTATTCAATGGTTTAAGCTATACAACAGCTATACATTGCAAGAAACACAAAATTAAATCTTACTAAGGATACATTCCTTTCTAAATCACTAGATGGCGGAACTCCACAGCATGTTAATTAGCGCCATCTATTAGAGACTAAAAGAACTTCTAAGTTTAGTGTTGCTAGTTAAGTATAAACCCCTCAAATGGTATATTTCTTAATAATTTATTGGCAGCTTATCTACTAAAACTGAGTTCTATTCACGGATTCATATTAAGTTTTTGTATAGCTACCATGAGTTAAATAACACCAATGAGAGTCGCTAGAGTCCGCGTTGACATTTTCCTGTAGGATTTCAGTACAGCGCCTCCAGTGATTAGAAATGGAACTAAAATGGCACACAAATTGCTCAACTCAATTATCACGGGTTACGCACCGGAAACTAACGTCATGGTAGACGTATAGACTTTATTTAATGAACTTTTATTTCTTTATTTATTTATAGTTTATTAAAATATAAAACATAGACTTTGAAACTAAATGATTTCCCGCAAAACTGCGAAAACAGTTTGACTGCAGGAATAACATATTATTATATCATTTCGAATTTAATTTTGGTTTTACACTTTAAATTCCAAAAAAAGAGTAACTTGAATAAGTACCAAGGGGGTTGTGCCGTTTAGCATAATCCAAAATGCTTATGGCTCAAGATAATGCTTTTTTATGTCTTAATAATATTTTATAGGTTGTTAAAATAACGTATAACTGTACAATTATTAAAACTTTTTAATCAGCTGGAGGTTGGGGTCAGTTTATAATAATAATAATAAAATCATTTATTTTCAGACATAGTTATCCATAGATTGGTTAATAGTTGTTAGTAACAAATGAATACTATATTAGTAGTGTTTGTAGGTACAGAAGTGATTATTACTTAATTTGCCCAGTCACAAGTCCCATCCAGTGCGTTTGAAAGTCAGGGCGCGCAGCAATCACTTTCAGAATCCTGTTGCCGCTGTACCTCAGGCGCTGCATTAAAGAGGCGGCTTTTTTGCGGATGATATCATGTACGCCATCAAAATGCGCTTCTGAAAATATTCCCGAAGTACTACAGTACCTGGGCAGCCGCAACAGGGCCCTGAAAGCCTTGTTGTGTTGCACGCGAAGTGCAGTGTAATTAATGTATTTTGGTATGCACAATAAATAATTTTTGAATTTGAATTTGAATTGTAGGCTCGTCGCGTATACGTCACCCACAGACCGCTCGAGGAAAAGGATTGACAAAAAGCCCTGAATAGGGTCAGTTTTACCTCTCCCGTACATCGAGCGAACCTGCGAGCAAGCATATTGCTTCTTACCGCCAATGCCCTACGCTCCCTCTCTATGTCTTCGTCATCACGAAGGTCTGCAGTGATGACGTGACCCAAGTACTTAAATTTGCATACATGGTTTAGTGTCATTGTCAGTTAGGTGCGCGTTTCCCGGCAGTAAAAATCATGAGTTCGCTCTTTTTTTCATTATACACTAAACCATGTGCCTCCGTATACGTTTCACAAATTACTAACAGTTTTCTGCGCCCACCAACCGAGGGACTTAGCAGCACCATATCATCGACGTAGCTTAAGTTATTAACACACTGTCCGTCTATGTAACAGCCGATCTGGGTACCGCTAAGCCGCTCAATCAGCTGACTGACATAAATACTAAAAAATAAAGGAGAGCTTAACCCCCCCTGCCTCACAACGCACCGAAGCTAGTACTCATCCGACAGCGTACCCGCTCATCTCACCTGGTTTTTTTGGTTATTGTACCAAAATCAAAACAGAGAAGTACATTCCGACGGTATACCAATACAATGCCTCTCAACTTTTCCTATAGCAACTCATAATTAACAAGGTCGAAAGCCCTGGATGAATCGAGAAAGCATGCATACACCGGCGTTATCTGTCTCGTATAGTACCCGACAGTGTGCTAAAGGCAAAGGATGGCACTTTCTGTGGACAGACCCGGCCTAAATCCAAACTGAGCATCCTGTAAATTTACATACTTTGCGAGGCAGGCATTAAGTAGACTGTCAAGTATCTTCACCGTCGTGGTGGCAAGCGAGATGGGCCGGTAGTTACCCTCGCGGATGTGTCACCTGTCTTGTTTTTCACAATTGGTGCAACAATAGTACTTCCGGCAAAAAACTATGACACAGACTAAAATTAAACAACGTAGCGAGTACACGGGGCAAATGAACACCAGCATATTTAAAATATTCAATGCTAAGACCATCGTGCCCGGGAAACCTACTTTTCTCCATGCTTTCAATAATCTTAGCTACTTCCTTAGCAGATTATTTTTTTATTTTTTTTGGTTTTCTCTAATGCCTTTAACGTCGCTGACCATGACATTCTTCTTGCCGTGCTCTCTCATCTGCACATCACTCCACAGGCATTGGATTGGTTTTCGTCATATCTCCGTAACCGGAAACAGGCAGTGCGCATTGACCAAACTTTTTCTCAGTGGTGTGACCTCGATTCTGGAGTCCCACAAGGAGGAATATTATCCCCTCTCTTATTTTCTATATTCATTAACTTCGTAACCCATATTCTCTGCAGCTCTTACCATCTGTATGCTGGAGATCTTCAGCTGTACGTACAGACTGACGTGAAGGGGTTTGATGGGGCTATTTTCCAGTTGAATGATGATCTCAAACGCTTACTTAACTGGTCTATCAGCTTCGGGATATCGGTAAATCCAACTAAGTGTCAGGCAATTGTGGTAGGCACCCCGCGGCAGCTGGGTAGCGACACTGTTATACCTTACAGTCCTCACGTCAAGAACCTTGGCCTGTTTGTGGACAATACTCTGAGTTGGGATAAGCACATTATTGAAATGAGCAGAAAAGTCATTGCTTCCTTACGCTCCTTATATAAATTCAAAAACTCTCTTCCTCTCGGCACCAAAATTATCTTGTTACAAGCACTCCTTATGGCCCTCATTGACTATGCAGACGTTTGCACTTCTAATCTGTCCCAAGGTCTCCTTGATAAATTTGAACGTCTGGTAAACAGTTGCATTAGGTTTATCTATGGTGTACGAAAATACGACCACATTTCTCCCTTTCGTTCTCAATTAAAATGGCTTGAAATCCGTCACCGTAGGAATTCTCGAACGCTCTGTTTACTTTTAAATATTCTTAGTAATCCCGATTCCCCCAGATATCTGAAATGTAATTTTAAGTATAGGGGCGAGTGCAGCACGCGCAACCAGCGCTCGCATAGCCTTTTGCTGCTTCATACACCTCTTCATACGTCTTCCCATATGTCGGATTCTTTCACATTAGCTGCCATTAGGCTATGGAACTCGCTGCCTAATCAAATTAAATTGTCGACCAGTAGGTTTTCCTTCAAAAGAGCAATCCATAACTTCTTCTTAGATAAACCTTAAGTCATTTAACCAAACCTCTCTCCTTTCAAGACAATAGTTTAAGATTTAGGTACGATTTTTAGTGTATGTATCTTTAAATTTATGTATTATGATTATGTATGTGTAATATTTATAATTTTGGTATAAGTATGTTTTTTGTATTAATAGTATATTTTATTTCCGGTTTTATGAGACACCGCCAACACGATTTCTGCTTCGCCCAGTGGTTGACTGGTAGAGAATGCCATTAGGCATTAAGTGCGCCAATTGTACTTTTTCTTTGTGCAATAAAGAATAAATAAATAAATAAATTGATCTCCCAGACACGACGTTCCCACCATTATTCATTGGTCCCGACACTGAGGCTAAGGGTGACTTCACAGTAAAGTGGTCTTTAAAATTATTGGAAATACTTTTGTGATCATGTTCTCCCCCTACGCTTACCGGTATACTTGGTTTGATGTTTAATTTGTTCGTATTTTTTCAAAATTTACTAAAAATTTTCCCCTCTAAATCCGATGCTAGTGTATCCATCCTAATCTGATCTGGTCGATTTTGACACCACTTCAACTTTCTTTTAAACTTTCTCCTACTTTCACACATTTCACCATATATTTCACCGGCGAGCGGCTTCCCCGCAGTAACCCACGTGTGGAACCTAAGTCGCGCCTCTTTATGTTAGCCTGCGCAATACCTATCCCACCCTGATATGTAACCACCCCTTCTAGCGCACTTTTTACGAAATGTGACCGAGGCAGCTTCGGAAAGAATTCTTACTACTTCACTATACATATCAGTAATTATTACATTGTGGTCCAAGTTATTACAAAAGGCGTCACAACATTCAGTAAGCCCTTTTTGGGAAAGCAATATTTCTAAGTTTGTTACGAAAAATCTCATGATATTTTACTATTTGAGCAGGTTGTCTTTGTCCCCAAACTACCCTTTTTAGGGCATTTTGTTGACATCTAGACATTACGACTTTAGGTTTTACATCAAATAAATTACATTCAATTAATAGCGGGAAATGGTCAGACCAGTAATTTACATCATGTTTTACGTGTATGTTATTTATGGTCTGACTAGCTGCCTCAGTAACGATGCAATGCTCCAACCATCTCTCACTATTATATACTTCACTCACAAAAGTGTATGTACCCGAGTGCAATCCCAAAGCATTTACATCTGCACATAACCAGTTTTGTTCATTACAGAATTCGACCACCTCATTAAAAAATAATTTCTTTTGGGTGAGAATTAAAATCACCGAGCATATAGAAGGCTTCCCCACCATTCTCCTCAGTCTCAATGGTAGATCTAACCACACTCAAACATTCTGTTAATATAGGTAGGTTTTCTTGACAGTTAGTAGGCAAATAAACACTGAAAAACACTATAAACCTATTACTCCCAGAAGCTCTTATGGGAGCAACTCGAACGTTATCACAATTTAACACTGTTACCGCATCGAACGAACTTTTGGACAAGCCCGTTGACGGATCCACAGTGGACTGCCAGAACTGTCATCCACGGTGTTAAGAAGCGGCAGATCATGTGGTAACCACCAGGTCTATTGAAAAGCTAAAATGATTTACAGTTGAAGCTAGTTAATTTATTACCTATAGAAGTTCTTACCTAAAGAAGTTTAGCTTAAACACATTTTTTTTACCTCTGACACGCTAAGATGAAGCAGAAATAGAATACAATATACAATATGACCCGTTCGTAGTGTAACAAACTTAAAGGCTGTAAACTAGAATCAGGCAATAATAGTGTAGTTTAAAATGTATTTGTATAATACGTTTATACAAATACATTTATGCGTAGGTTTATGACCTAGTTTACAAGAAAAATCAAAATATGTTAAAAAGAACTATAACTCTTTTGGGAAGTTTTTCTTTTTCTCTGATGAAAAAGACATTGGTAGCCATTTTAATTTTCAATTAAGTATAGATGTTAATTCAAGTATTTTTTTTTATCATAGCTCTATAACTTACAAAAACAAATTTACAAGTAATTAAATAAATGGGCTTTGAGTTCACCATGACGGCAACAGTCACTTGCCTCTGACTACCCCGTTTATGATAAAGTGATGATATGTATGTATGTAAACAAATTAAAAGATTAATTTGAAAAACAAATTAAACCTCTGTAAAATTAACAATCACATGTTGCGTGTTCTTATTTTGTTTTTTGGCGATGATGTTAATCCTAAAAAGTTTACAGTCACATTGTATATAGAAATGGTTTTCTTTATATGAATGGAAAACTTAGCAGCAACAAAGAAGCATTGTTGCTTGCTAATGACAAACTTCAATAGATTTCTTGTTTTATGTAATTCGAACAACTACTAGCAAGACTCATAAATCGTACCTGCTATATAGCAGTCTATTCAATAAAAATAATGAGAAATCACAGCGCACGTGTTCACTTGTTGACATAATTTTGGGTGAATTGTGCCAATTAAAGATAGACAGTAATGGGTGCTGGCACAATTTGCCTTAGTAAATGAATTCAAGTTTTTGACTATGAATCATTCTTTTTCACCAATCAATAGTGGAGCAATTTAAATGTTCAGTTTAATAAGAAGATCCTTACCTGTATTTGCGAAAGTGTCGACTTTGAATAGGATTGAATGCCGAGCAGTGTTGCTTTTATTACTCTTTCTTTTTTCAGTTCTAAAATAAGTTGGTGTGTTATTAAAATTTGTAGTAGAAAATTTCATTTTAATTTTAGGCAACATTCATCGTCCTGTCAGTTTGTCACTGACTTCGCTGTGGTTTGGTTGTCATTTCGTCCGTCTATTGGATAAAGTGATAGATGAATGAGAAATAATTAACTTTGTCGCAGCAAATATCAGTCTACAACAAAACGAAACCCGTCGTCTCGTTCGAGTATACGAATCAGTGTAATTTTTGTAGTGTAAACTTCGATACAACATAGCCATGATCGATGTGGGAAACAAAGATGGCGGAATAATACGGTGATCATAACCAAACGCGTTGTTGTGTAGCGTTATGTGCGGTGGTGGGTGGAGGTTACAGCAGTGTCGGGGCGCTTGAGCGAGGAGGAGAGGCGCGATGGGGGCGCGGCCGGGGTGATGCCGCCGCGGCCTGCGGCTGGCCGCGCGGCCATGGCGGCAGAGGACGAGCGCCCGCCGTTCGCTCTATTTACAGCCGTTTACGACTACGTAGCGCAGGGAGAGGACGAGCTATCCCTGCGTCGAGGGGAGATCGTCGAGGTGTTGTCGAAAGACGCAAACATCTCCGGCGACGAAGGCTGGTGGACGGGCAAAATAGGGGACCGCGTAGGCATATTCCCCGCGGTGTACGTGACAGAGGAAGATCCTCTGGCCGTGGAGCCCCCGCGGGTGTCGTTCAGCGAGTTGAAGTTGGAAGAAGTGATCGGCGTCGGGGGTTTCGGGAAAGTGTATCGCGGATATTGGAACGATGAGGTGGTGGCGGTCAAAGCGGCCCGGCAGGACGCGAACGAGGACATTGATGTCATAAAAGAGAGTGTGTTGCAAGAGGCGAGACTGTTTTGGGTGTTACAACATGAGAATATAGTGTCATTGAAGGGAGTGTGCTTGGAGGAGCCGAATTTGTGTTTAGTGATGGAGTACGCGCGAGGTGGGCCTCTGAACCGAGTGTTGTCGGGCCGGAAGATTCGGCCCGGGATCCTGGTGGACTGGGCCATCCAGGTGGCGCAGGGCATGGCATATCTTCATGTTGGAGCTCCTATGTCACTCATTCATCGGGATTTGAAAAGTTCAAATGGTAAGTTGAATACTAGTATTTTTTTCATCTTGGCAGCTCTATTTTCATATGTTTTAGACAATTTTGAAGGCTGCACATGTTGCTTGTGTTATGTTGTATCAACATTACATTAAGACAAACAGGAAATATTAAGTATTGTTATTACACTAACATACCTCCTACTCATGGTGTACCTATCTCTTATGGCTGGTGAACCTTCTCATGTATTTTATTGACTATTTTACTAAACAAAATGACTGGCCCGTTGGTGCATTGGCAGAAATCCTGCCTTTAGCAACGGGAGGTTGTGGATTTGGTCCCCATCCATGACAAACATTCATAATGATGAACATTTGTGTTTGTTATGTGTCCGGGTGACATTATTTATTTAAGGCTGCGTTCCAAATCAATTGGAAATTACACTCTGAGGAGTGAAAATCACTCGAACCCGTTCCAAATTGACTCCGAGTGAAAACGAGGATGACCGAGCTGTCACCTGACAGTTTCCTAGTTGTTTTGGAACAGGTTCAAGTGATGTTTATCACTCTGAAAAGTGTGAATTCTACCGGTGCCTGGAACCCGATGAAATTCACCTGACAGCTGTCAGACAAAAGTTTTGCTTGTTTTGTCTTTTTATTAGACGAGGTTGAAAATCACTCTGGGAATAAGGATTTGGAAGGGGCCCTTGGTAGGTATTTAGAAATAAATATTTAAGTTTCTTTAACAGTCACCCATAGTACAAGGTCTGCTTAGTTTGGGGTCAGATGATCTTGATGTAAGGTGAGGTGTCCCAGTATGTCCTAACTAGGTAGTTATATGCTGTGCATTCTGTTACTGTACCACATGAATCAAATAAATCAGAAGCAAAATCTTAAAATAACAAAAGCAGTTTCAAAAATCCAGTGATCTTAAGTATTAGTTAGTAGGAGCAGACTTAGCTTAGCTTGGTGGATATACTCATCTTCACACAGTCAGCATCCTGTAAAACACCTTTGTAATTTTGACCCATTATTGTTTAAATGGCAACACATCAATTTGTTCACTCAATTTGTAAAGAAAAGTAAATTATTTCATTTGCATTGAATAAATTTGAGTGCGAGATGTTAACATGAATGTTTCTTGACATAATATACGACCTGCAGGCACGTGTGTAGTGTGGGGGGGGTTTGTTGTATTTTGTTATGGTGTGGGGTGGACATTCAAGAATTTATCTCAGTTCTGCAAAGGTTTCAAACATGCAGAGCCCATCCCGCTAAAATAATTATAGGTACTGTGAAGGGGATGGTCCTGTCCTGTGCGAAGGTACAGTATGAATAGCAAGCATTCTTTCAAAATTTTCAAAGGTATTATCACAACAAAGAAATCTTTTAGACTAATCTTTGTTGCAAAAATAACTATAAAATAACCAAATATGATGAATATAATCAACCAGAAACATAATATTTATAAAATATATTATTTCTAGGCTAATAATACTTATAAACCTCTTGTCAATAATTGCAATCTAGTTTTATTATTATTACACATTTCTTTCTATTAAATCTGCATATTTGCTAACTTGGTAAACTGTTTGTTATAATTAACTCCATCCTTACAACACATTGTTTTAGTTTTACAGACACTCAAGTTAAGCCAAGTGGGTCAATCTTTTGTGCTATGTGCAAAATATCAAATAGATAGATAGCCCTTACACAACATATTGTTCTGCCCACATCACTTTTTGTTATTGTAACACCCACACAGAGCCATCAAATTGACAATAACTTATGAGCACAATGAAAGTGTCAAATTGCTAATTACTAATAAAAACCTTTTAATCAAATATGAATTAATAAAAAACATTATGCAGGCAGAACTAATTTTTATGAATTAAATAATATGTTATTGCTGAAGTCTTACGTTTTATTGCCTTAAGCAATTTAGTGTAAAAAATTTAATTTTAATATCCAGGACAAATTACACCAAGATCGTCTGACCCCAAACTAAGCAGAGCTTGTACTATAGGCGTCAGAGACTGATAAACATACTTGAATATTTCTAAATACATACTTACATAGATAATAACACCCAGAGACACAACAAACACAAATGGTCGTAACATAAATGTTTGTCATGGGTGGGGATCGAACCCACGACCTCCGTTGCTAAAGGCAGGATCACTGCCATTGCACCAACAGGTCAGTCAGTCAAGATTGAATGCAGAGATTAACTAGATTATGTACTTAAGTATATGTCCAATGATGATTTTAAAATCTAAAATAAATTACCTAATTATCTTTTTTGAAACACTTGCCTACTGCTGGGACATTGCTCAGTTCAGTAGCCATGAGTAGTCGATAATGAGTACTCTTCACCTTACCCTTTCTAAGAACGACTTGAACTTGTCCAAAGTACGGTCGTCTAGGCCTTCCCCTGCCGACAGTTCCATCTACCCTCGCCTTATAAATCCCTGTCTTATAATCCCATCCTGTGATCTTACTCAATAATAAAACAAAACATACGCCCAGTGTTTGACAATATTCAAAATAGTAGTCTGAGGTTAATATGTAAACGGTTGCCGTCACATTAAACGAAACGCTCAGGAGCCCACACATCGCCAATAGTAAAGCAGCCAACCGCCGTTGTCCGGGTCCGGGTGGTTTTAACGGTGTTAATTGTCACCTGAAAGTATATTGTATTAAAACAAACTTAATCAAGTTCTAATCATGATTGAACCATTGATAAGGATTTGACCTGAAACGATGCCGGTAGCAAGCTGCAGTGCTTAAAGTGGCTTAAACCTATGAAAGGAGAATGCGCAAGTGACTATGGAAGTTTGTTCGCTATCAAATTTATTGTCCCCTAATATATATATATATATAGCTTATTTTTCTTATTAATTTAGTACTATTTAATACAGTCATTATTATTTTTGCAACTCTCCGCAGTTTTCGGCAATTTTAATTTAGCAAAAATAACGACTTGGAATATAATAAATGGCACTGGCGTTCTTTTTTTACATGAGTATTTTGGAGAGGTAAAAAAGGTAAACGGGAAAGTTAATAAAATTGTACAAATAAAAACAAGTTCAATTTAATTCATTTCATTTCTTTTTATTCTTCATTTTCATAAATATACTCATCAAATATATTATTTAAAAATAGTGCAGGGATATCGTTGTGGCGGCCCCAACTCGATACCAAGATATACTTAGTAATATTGGGTTATAGTCCCTGATGTAGGAGCTGGTACAGGCTTTGCTTGAAAAACATTTAGTTAGCAAGCAAAACACTCTGCATAGACTACGTTTTTAAGTGAAACCTGAAAAAATAAGGTTGACATTAAATCTTTCACAAATGATCTTTCTTTTTTCATCAGATCCCTGATTATAAATCATAGATTAAATACTTGTTATTGAATGATCACTTTAAAATTAAAAAAGTCAAGTCACATTTTAAGCCGTTTTCAAGGTTATGATGATGTGTTTTAGCACAGTGGACGCCACGACATCGCTACTTCAGGAGTTGAATTATTGGATCAAACATAATATGACTTACTGGTGTGGGTGAAATCTAGGATGTACAGCAAATTGTAGGTTTCTTCATTAACTTTTCTCAACGACTGCCGACACGAATTCCGTAGTCCAAGTGAACAAGTAATACACCTTGGCAGTCGATTTTCTATGATTAATTTAACTGTCTCATAACCACTTTGTCTTCCAAATGTGGATGGTAAAATGGTAGCCTTTGTCGTTACCATTTTACTCGTATCATCAAATACAACCAAAGATAGGAATATGCGTTTAAAATCAACTGCTTAGGCGAACTACATGACAGGTAAGGCAGATTCAGAGTCAAAGTGACATGCATTGGTGTACTCCGTCGAACAATTAATTTAACTTTTGACAGCTTGCGTTATTGTTTAATTTTCTGAAAATAATAAATTAAATTTATACGAGTAATGATGCGATCAGCGATCGCCACTAAATAAAAGAAAAAGAAGCAGTGTAAATTGGCATTATCATGTTCTGATCTAACGTCCCCTAGGCTCGATGCGGATTTCTGAACGGTATGATAATATCTGACAGCAGATACGACGGAAACGGGAAGCTGAAGTACATTTTCATTCTAATTCACAACTATTATCCTGAAGAGTTTTATTCCGGAGAGTTCATAATTTATTATTAATAAATACAATGTTTAAAATTAAATAAGGAATTATTGAAGTAGCAAACTTGTGGCACAATGTGTTTTGTGGGCCTACACATGGCCATTCTCCTTTGGAGAACAATCTAACTACATAATACTTCTTTACTGAGGTAAAAACAATTTAAACTAACTGTTTAGTGAGCTAATTATCCTATACACAGTCCTCTACTAGGCAAAGTCCTCCTAAAATCACATCATCGCTACAATAAATGGGTATTGGCTTAAATCGCTCGACAAATGTAGTCGGTGATCAAAAATCCGAGCTAGGATATGACCATAATGACCTCCGGATTTCAAGCTGATCTCTGTTACCGCTTAGCCACGGAGGCGTTTCATGATTACGATATATTTAGTTGTCAATTGGTATGTATAAATAGGGAGTTCTACCTGGGCGCGGTGCAGACCTGTTCCCTCGGTACTTAGCTAGTGCGACCTAAAAAGGCAACATCGAGGTCTACCGCCATGAGAAAACTAGAAGGAAATCTACGGGAAATTCTGTATGGCTTAGCACGAAACGAAACATTGATTAGTAAAATGTTATGGCATTGGAATTGAAAGTGACCAAAAATGGTGTCCTGTCCTCCCCAGCTTTTTCTGCTCACCCTACCTCTTTTACAAATCAAATGTAAACAGAGTATAAATAACAAATCAAGTGTACCTTGAATCTAAGAAAGTCTACACTTGTAGAAGAAAGCCGCAATCATACAACTGAACAAGCCATCGGACACCTGCCTTTGTTCAGCGCACGCGCCGGCATTGACACGCACTTGTCGCCCGTGTGTTATTGCAGCTTGTAGAATGGTTTGTGGGGTTTGAAATCGGAAACATAGTTTACAAGCGTTGGATACTCAGTAGGTAAATCGGAATTGTATCACATACACGTATGTTTTTTCAAAAGACAAAATGGATTTTTTTAATGACAAGTCGAATGTACGTAAACCAGATATTCGCAGTTTTGGCTAAGTTGGTTACTAACAAAGGTTGATAAACACATCGAAGTTTGACCAATGACCCGACCCACCTTAGTTTTTTGGGCGTTAAAAAAACGTAGTTTGAAATTCTTGAAGTATTATATTTTGTTACTCAAGACATGAAGTGATTAAAATGACTAATTTTGTTATTCATATGTTTTGATGATCCTTTAACGTTTTTACATATTGCTTGCGTCCTGACTCCTGGCCTATTTAAACTTTATGAAAATCCCAAAATATTATTCGCTGGTGGAGTAGGTAGGTATCTCGTTCAATCATAAATAATCATAATAGACTGATGTTTCATGTCATCTATTAGTTCTGTATGATTAACTTCGCTAGTAATCGGGAAATCCCATCCAATTTTTAGCATAGTATGATTATTCTGATGACGTTGTCTGATTAGGTTAAACTTTGACAAGATCTGCCCAAAATGACTTGAGTCTAGTATCTCATCGTTGAAAGAAGTGATTGATGAATAGTAAATGGTATGACAGAGCGATTTTATTTATTTTATTTATTTATTAATCAAAAAAACATAACACTGTCTTAATTACATACATCTCGCCAAACTGCAGGAGCAGTTTGTTGGCAAGTTAACACTCATTTTTTTTTTTTTTTTTTATCACAAAAGACAAGTATTAGATACTTCCCTATGCAAATTTTACATTAAGTTTGTCTAAAAGTATAGCTTTAAGTTTTTTTTTAAGGTAAATTGTTGTGTTGTTGATGAAACCGTCCTCAGAAATAAAAGTGCACTACGTTAGGTACGGTTCTCGTCAAACTTCTAGCCCCACCTGAAGATGTTTCGCGCCTGCGCAGTACTGATTTACTATAAAAAAAATCGGAACGTGGGACTAGTTTCATGATCAGAGTGGACTCGCGAAGAGTGGACTCTTGGAGTGGTTTCACGCGAACTATACCTTTCAGTGACAGTTACGTTTGATTGTTGCCTCTCTGTACTAACTTCAATGAAATTAGTATTATATGACGTAGAGAAGCTTGAATCTAGGAGTTTGAACATCAACATAAATACATAAATAATACTGTAAAAACTTACTTCACCACCACTACTCAGTCATATTACTTGACATACATTGCTTACTAAACCAGAATACCGAAACTATCATTTATTACGGTTCTTTTTTTATTATAGGTGTTGAACATCTGATACCTAAGCAAGTCATATATATTATTGCATAACTAACTTTCCGCCCGCGGCTTAGCCCGCGTTATCGTTATGTATCATGGTTAAATTACATAAAATCTTTGTAAATTGTAGCCTATGTGTTATTCTGATGTATAAGCTGTATTACTGTAAAGTTTCATCTAAATCCGTTCGCTAGTTTTTGCGTGAAAGAGTAACAAACATACACACACCATGCATACATCCTCACAAACTTTCGCATTCTCATCTAATTTTACGTTGGAGAGGGGGGGGGGGTCTCGGCAAATATCACGAATTTTATTTTCTGATTGAACCAAAAAAAAAAAATACAATTTTGGTCCATTTAATCCAGATTGTACATGCTTAAGATTTAATCTTAAGCGTGTATCGTAATACGATTAAGATCATTCACTAATTCGTTCGAAAGAACATAATTTCATTCATTCTTCGACGTTATACATCTACTGACTGTCAAACCACCATATTCGTTTTATACCAAATGGCTCAATTTAATCTAAATTTACGGTACAGTGTAGCCCGTTCTTTTTGCGCCAAGCGCAGCAATTTTTTTTTCTTTTTGTAATAACAATCCAACGCGTTTACGTAAGAAAACCCACATTTTGAAAAATCTCATGTGAGATAGGGGGATGGGGGAGGGGGTTGGATAAAATCTCACGACATCTTGCCTACAGAAAATTAAAAAAAACACATGACGTAATTTATGGACGCCCCCTTAGTAGGAAGATAGGAAGTAGGATTTGCATCTAAGCAGTAAATACTAAGCTACTGGTTAACTCTGCCGTAAAATTTTAAACCTAGTCTAACGCTTATGAATAATTAAACGCTCAGACTATCCAATCGCGCAAAAGGGCCGTGGGAAAATACAACACTTGTCAGAACTGTGTTATTTTTTCTAGGAAACCATTAAGCAAGTAATGTTTTTATTACATGTTTTATAACCGTTCTATATCTTTAATATTGATGTTTGTTGATAAATGTCAAACTGAAAACATGCTAATACTATTAATAACTTGATTTGTGGCTCTGATGTGCATACACACTGTTGAAAAAAAACTATTATTATAACTATCTTTAGAGGAAATTTCGATTTTTGTTACGACTGAACTCACAAACTACATTATTAGCGAGTAACATAGTTATATAATTTCCTTTCAGGATATGTTTGAACTGGAGAAATAGTATATGCGGAAAAAGCTGCTGGCTGAAATATACCTTTTTTTATATAAATATTTCATATTTAAATAAATTGTACACTAATAAATTAACTTTCCACAGCTTGATTTCCGGCGTTATGGAGATGAGATAACTCTTATCCAAAGTCAAAGTGTTTATTGTAACCAGTACCAATAATATCAACCCTGTTAGAGCATCGCAACGTAATCCAATAAATTAAATTAAAGAGAGATGTTGCCTCCTTGTGTGTGTTCTACCGCTTATACAATGTATTGTGATCCGAGGAACTGTTTGAAATGATGCCCACAACTACTTTTCATCATCGCACCGCTCGCCATCGACAGGGTGTTCATCCCGACACACTGGAACCCCAATGGTCGCGCAGAGTGCGGTTTCAGAGGAATTTCCCCCGCAAACAATTTGTGGAGTGAACTCCCTACCGAGGTCTTCCCGGGGGAATACAGTATGAGGTCCTATAAAAGGAGAGTTAATAGTTATCTCCCAAATAGTCTGCAACGCGCACGAAATGCCTCGGATGTTACAGGCGTCCATAAGCTTCGGTAACTGCTTACCATCAGGCGGGCGGTAAGCTTGTTTGCCACCTTGTGGTATAATTTTTTTTTAAAGTAATACATCACAATTTAAATAAATTAATTAAATCATACAAAATCAAAGAATTTCTTCAAGGTATAAAAGACTTTCTCAGTCAAAAATTCCTTCAATAAATAGGGATTCCCAAAGTTTTCAAGAAGTCGACGTGAAAGAAAACGCAAGGTCTAAAATTGGTAAGCATTGTTATCACAGGGAAAAAACTAGACATAGGATTTTCAAATTAATTTGGTTATGATATATGTACCACTTTATTTCGGCAAAGTGGGCTCAAAAATAGTGCCCAAAAGTTGGCCAAGCAGACATGCTAGTTAGTTTATCTGATTGCCAAATATATGTTTTCTCATTTAACACTTGTCTAAAAATGAGAGGCCGTTCTCGACCGCATGTACTGGGTTTTACCCGCAATCAGCCGTTTAACTACAACCGCATATTTAACTGGCAATATTTGCGATACGATAACTCGCCCAAGTAATATGTAATTACGATATTAAAATTGCACAAGCTTTGCCATTTTCTGATAGCGTAATATAATAATACTTACGCACAATAAAATAGGTTTCTTTTTGGGATATAATAATTATATTTCTTTTTATTTGTCTATCGTAATCTTGCAAGTCCTACAAAACCTTTTAGATGAAAAAATATTACGGTATCGTAAGGTATATTTTTAGGTGAAATATACTTATTACTTACGTCTCGAGTAGAACAAATTAGTAAACATCTGCCATGGTTTTGTAACTGTTATTCATGTGTATGTTTTAAACCATTTTGTATATCGAAAAGTATATTCCTTTTTCGATATACAAAATAGTTTGAAACGGTTTTTCTAAATATAAAACATAGCGGTGTTTATCTTTATTGATGTCGTCGACCCAAGTCATTTACGAATTTCGAAAGCCGTTGTTTTTAGGATCATAAAGACACCAATAAAGCCCATATTTTAACTGTACATTATTGGTGTCTTTGCCTGCACAATAGAAAGCATCAAAGGATATGAAACGATTAACGTATTTTTGTATATATTCTAATATCATGATTGGGGAAGGAAGGGGAGGAAAAAACCTGTCTTATTATCTTCTTTAGTGGGGCCCACTATCAGTTTTCGTTAAAAGAATGCTCATTTTGAGGTGTAGCTTAAAGGAATCTGTTTCAGAATATCTACTCTCATTCCACCCAACACGAAATATCGTGAATCGTTAGGCGATAAAGTGCATTTTACAGTTTAGAGTTTACTAAGCTTTATATTCTATTTTACAAAATATATTAATCCTTTATTAAACCAACGAAGTCGTTATGGGCTTTTAGCCTTCCGAAGTTTAACGAAACTTCGTAATCTTCGCACCTGAGTAGGCCCCCTGAAGCAAGTACTCGATCAGTTTTTGGGGATCGGAACGGAATAACTAGTGGGACAATTAAAGTACGCTGCTGCTGCCAAACCTCGCTTATCGTGGGACTGCAGCGGTCCTACAGTGGATACTGGCCTCGAAATTAGTCAGCACCTAGCCCTTGTTCTAAACCTCAAACACCCCATTAAAAGATTTAGTTGATAACTAGCCTTTGCCCACGACTCCGTAGGCCGGTACCCTTTTTTTCTTTTACCTTAGCTGTAGGAATTTCATTAAATCCTTAGTGTAGTGCTCCCATACCCTCACCAAGCTATCTTCATCCCAAATTTTAGCTTCCTACGCCCAGTACTTTCAACTGTACCTAGACAAGGTAAGGTCAGTCACTGAGTAACGGAAGAATTGCATAGTATCGATTAGTATATAACGCAAGCTGCAGTCAAACACTAAAATCTATCAAAAACAAATAAATCCTGTTGTTAAAAACGCAAGCGAAGTCCCAAGTTTTAATTACCAAAAATCCATATCAGTTACACCTTCGCCAAAAAGTCTAATAAATAAAATTAGGATTTAATTTATTCACTTAATATCCGGTTGGGCGACAGATGTGGTGCATTCGCGATCTTACCGTAGGATAATTTGTTTTGTAAGTTAATCGGATTATTTAGGTACATACACACATACTTTAGTTCAATATGAATTGTTTGTATCTAATTCGAAAAACTAGTAATGGTGCTAAAGAACTTCGTGAGTACCATAGTAAAATTAGGTATTTCTTTTTTTTGAGTGATATGTTTTTGTGATTTTATTCATTTGTTAATTAAGTTTCTAATTTTATGTTATTTTATTGTTCTCAAGAGGCAGTTGGCCTTGAGCTTGATACTCACTCAGGGCAATCGAATGTGGCAGGTGTTTGTTAACATGTCTTATATGTTGTACAAATGAAAATGTATTTATTATTTAATGATTAATGAGTAATGACCTACTTGTATAAGGATGAGACTATGGACTGACAAACCTTGCGTAGTATGAGAGTCATAAAAATGAGAGCTCATCTTATGCTAGCAGTGTTACGCTCTGCTGTGGTTGGTCGCACGAAACAGGTCAAAACTTTTATTTGCAAATCAGATGTTTTGGGTCAGACAAAAATGATATCTCCTAGTTCATTTCTCTGATATTATGCGTGAAGACCAGCGATCCAGTAAAATGTGTGATTTCCGGTCTAGAATAACTTTCTTATAAGACGAACGATAAGAAGTAAATCCATATTATCTGATTCACCACACGAAGCACTTGACGAAATAGAAAGAAGCAGATATATTTTACTTTAGTCTATGATTCACGCAGAAAGTAACAGTACATCATCAGGTTTAGTTGATTATACTATTAGCTGCTTCGATGCTGACCTACTAGATTGTGTCATTGACAACATCGTTTAGAGAAAAACTATCCTTTCAACTCCCGACCGTGAATCGTGTGGTCCCGGCTTCAAATCTGGCCAGAACCATCTTTGCATTTCCGAATAACTCTCCGGTGATGGAAAACATCGATAAAAAACCAAATCTACCCGGAAACCAGCAGAAGGTTCACTACCTACCACGTTGGGTTCCAAAACCAATTGGTGAAAAGAGGGCTTCTGAGTGTTTCGTTAACCATGACGGCAACAGTAGAATTACGGATGAAAAAAATATTTTTGTATGATTCTATACATAACGGGATAGCAATAATTTTTCAATGTTTGTATTTGGGACCCCTGAATACTGAAATTGTTAACAAATGTTCATCACATGATAGTTTTATCGAACTCACGATCATTGGCGCTATAGACTGGACTTCAACCAAGCTAGACCCAGAGAACATTATTATTTCATTATCTCTGCATGTAACAAATCGTTGTCGTCATAGCGTGTTGCCTACAAAACTTCGTAGCCTTGGCATCTCGTGCCATGCTCGCGCAGGCACAGAACCGCATTGGCACGGTGTGGGAAATGTCACCTGATCTGAAGAAAGGAAAGAAAAAAGATGAAACAACATCTTATTTTTCAGCATTTTACAATGCTGAATATTTAGATAGGAAAACTAAAGAAAATCTCATTTCGGTCCTAGATGTCTTAACGAAAATCGAACCCGCGTCATAGCTAACTGGTCTCTGATCTGCACCCCGATTCAGAACAAAGTTATCGACCGATTCGGTTATTTTCTTTTATTTTTGATTATTTTTCAAGTAGGGTTGATTTTATGTAATTTGGTTTATGAAAACTTAGGGCCTTTGGCTTTAACGTATCAAAATATTGATTGCTACCGCTTAGCGGATCATTTACTATAATTAAAACAAATTTACTAAATCGGTCGATAACTTCGTTCTGAATCGGGGGGCAGATCTGACCAATAAGCCGAAAAACCGCGGATGCACACGGTGTGCGATCATTTGTTGTCCGAGAGTATTTAAAAATTCTGAGATTACGTTGTGCTGTAATTTACATGAAGTTAATGCAAAAGAGAAGACGTTTTAAAAGATAATACTGGGTCCATCCCTTTATTTCGAATCGATTTTTAACGCGGAGTAAAATCCGCCGTGTGCGTTGACTGCCCATAGTTCGTTCGGTCTATTTTTTCCCGGACGCCCGCGCACTGTAATCCGCTACGCTCCGCGGCCGTCCGCGGTTTTTCGACGGATTTTTGGTTTGGCGTACTAAAAACTAAACTAACTAAACTAAAGTTGTTTGTGTGCGTTGCTACAGTTTGTAAGTGATCTATTTTGACGAAGAAAAAAGTACACCGCGGATGATCCCTCGTCTGCGCAGGCCTTTAGACGTTTTTAGTGTATGTTTACGTTTCAAGCCAACGATATTTCATCGATGTTTATTAAAATTCATTTATTTTGGGAATAATGCCTTACAAATAAAATAAAATTTAAGAGAATATTAGGTGGCATGTTCTTCCTTGAGTGTATGAAATAAGCTTGTTATCTTTCGTATACTACTTTATCTAAGAACAGAATCAAAAATTCCGGTTTTGTTTGTTATTTGAACTTAGACTTTTTAGACAAGCTTAGCTTTTGCGGTCTTATTACGTTCGAGTAATTATAAATATGCGCTAGACAACACACCTCTTGTCATGGTCTCGAAGGAGGGATAAATATCCCTGTATTACGAGGTACCAGACAAAGAATTAAGCCAGGGGCGTCTCGCAGCACACCCAGACCCGGGGCAATTTAGAAAAGATCATTTCCTGAATTGACCCGACCGGGAATCGAACCCGGGGCACTGCGGGATCCGAGGCGAGAAACCGTGCTACTGCGCACTACGCCAATCGTGCCGTCATATAAAGTAAAAATAAAAAAAGTAAAAAGTAAAGTAGTAATAATATAAAGTAATTATTACTTTAACCCAAAAGGCGGTGTCTATGTGTGTGTATCATTATTAGTTTTATCTAATATCATTATTTTAGAAGTACGTTTATACAACGCTTGTGGCTAGCTCGCTGGCCACCTGTTAGTAACCGGTTGCCTTAGCAGCATTTGACTTGGTCAATGCAACCCCACAGGCTCGCCCGTTTGTGCCCCTAATGCAAGGGAAACCACAAGTCCCCCATCTAAACAACAGCTCCTAGGTGAGCTCTTACTCTGAATGGTCAATAGTCCAGACAAACATTTATATGACAAACATATCTGTTTGTTCTGTGGTTAGGTGTTAATGTCTATTAATATAGATACATATGTACGACATTCTAGGAAGACTGTTTAGTTAAGGACTAGAAAAGTTAATTTACTAGTACAAACTGGTTAAAGGATAGAATAGATCTTGGTGTCCTATTTGTTTCTCGATTATCAAAAGCGTATCCCGAAACCTTGCCCTACTAAAATTGACGATTAAAGTGAGAATACTTCATGTCATGTCACAGCGTAAACCGTCGCGACTGATCGGAATGCGTTGTTTATTACGAAACTCGCCATTGTCTTAAATTAAACTCTATATTTAAAGTGGTAAAGTCGCCTTTCAATCCACGTGTAATATTGTTTACGTTACTTGAGTAAAACCTGACGAAACATTTGAGTGCCCCATAAGGTATGTGGAAGCGGACGACAGTGGCCGAGTTGACTTATGAAATTGTAGATCCGTCTCGGTTTCCCTAACGAAGTGATTACACGTCACACGTACTGTTGCTTCTGGTGTGACCTGGCCTAGATAATAACGGATGCTAGTAGCCGAGTCCTTGTGTAACGTTTGTTGATTCTCAGGGCGCAGCCAGGCGTCGGGTACACACAACCTCTGCATGGTATATTTAATACTAGCTGTCAGTCAGCGGCTTCGCCGGCGTAGACTGTCTTTACCGTCAAAATATAGCCTAAATTAAACAAAAAATAGCCTATTTCTCTCCCTGATAATGTAGCTTTATATTGGTGAAAGAGTTTTTTTAAATCGGTCTGCTAGTTTCGGAGATTACCTACCTCAAACATACAAACTCACAAACGCTTACCTCTTTATAATATTATTATAGATATATGGCAGGTGCACGGCTGCACCGCGTTACATTGAGAACATTTCAAACGCAGGTGTTTTTCTTTTGCCACGAATAATTGTTTGCTAATAAATAAATAAATATGCGCCAGACAACACACCTCTTGTAATGGTCTCGAAGTAGGGATTAATATCCCTGTGTTACGAGGTACTGCACAAGGAAATAAGCTAGGGGCGTCTCCCAGCACACCCAGACCCGAGTCAATTCAGAAAAGATCGTTTCCTAAATTGACCCTAATCGAACCCGGGACACTAAGGAAATCGAGGCGAGAAACCGTGCTACAGCGCACTACGCCAACCGTGTCGTCAAATGATAATAAATATATGAATAATGCAAAGCTTCTTTGGTATGTACTGCTAATAATCACTTAAATATTAGTAGGCGTATTAATGCTTCATGGAGATTCTTGCGATCGTTCAATTCCTTAACAGCATGCCATGAAATTAGGATTGGTCTGACGAAAAACCCTGTGACACCACGTGACTCTAGTCCGGCGTAGCCTAAAAAATCAACCACCTGTTTTTACATAGCTGCTACTTTCGCTTTTCTATACTTCTTTCTATACTAACATTATAAAGAGGAAAGATTTGTTTGTTTGTAACGAATAGACTCCGAAACTACTGGACTCATTTCAATAATTCTTTCCCCAATATGAATCCAAATTATCAGCGAATGGCATAGGCTATATTTTTTTAATTTAGGCTATATTTTGTCGGACTCCGAAACTACTGGACTCATTTCAATAATTCTTTCCCCAATATGAATCCAAATTATCAGCGAATGGCATAGGCTATATTTTTTTAATTTAGGCTATATTTTGTCGGACTCCGAAACTACTGGACTCATTTCAATAATTCTTTCCCCAATATGAATCCAAATTATCAGCGAATGGCATAGGCTATATTTTTTTAATCTAGGCTATATTTTGTCGGAAGAAACAGTCTACACAGGCGTAGCCGCTGACTGACAGCTAATAGGTAGTAAAATTACTCGAACCATTGTTTTCATACACGTTCGTTGGTTTAGGGTACTCTTTATTTCAGCTTTGAACCTTATTTAATTTAAGCGACTAATTACTTTGACTTGCCGACTCCGAAGTCATAAAGTGAAAGCTATGTTGCCCTTTCGTCAGATTGGTCCGTAAACAGGCAAATTCGCGTGTAGTGACGATTATCGTCGCGAGCGCCATCTGTCAAACGATAAATAACGAGCGAAATGAGCGAACAGCTGTGTTTGTTTACAAGCGCAGAGTTAGCGACCGTTGGGTTGGCAACAGTTTGATTAGGATGAGGTCATAAAACTCATCATGTCCCTTGGGGTTAATAACAGCGATGTTTTGAATCGTTAACGGTTTTTACTGTGGTGCATAAATGCCTAATTAGGTATTCAAATGAAAGGTAGGTAGGTAGGGCACGAAAGAATCAGTCGCGTGGCGTGCAGCCAGCGGCAACAGTATCGCTTCTACCGAATCATCATCAATCATCAGCATCAAGCAAAATGAATACCATCTGAAATTTAAATTAAATATCCTTCGAACCATTATTTTCCTGTCCTGGTATATGTTAGTAGAAATTATATAATATAACTCTTATTGAATTTGTTAATTGCATATTTTTTTGTTATCCTGCTTACTGCATCGTGATAAATGAACGCAAGCTCGTCTGAAAATTCACAAGTACTGCCACTTATGTAAATTGAAAATAAACGATGTATCTTCCTTTGGAAATACGCAGCTTTATACACTAATTAAAAAAGCAATCGCACGCTTATCCAATTAAAGTAGTTTGCTAACGAAATCGCAACGGAAACTCTACGAGCTTCTGAGGAAGGTTGTAAAGAAAGCCAGATGAAACGCGAGATTTATTACAAGAGAGCACAATTAAGATAAGAGAGCCTCCATACAAGGCTTCATCGAGCCACTCCTCGACTATTGGGCCTTGGTATTATAGCCTCTGTTTAATGAGTTTTAACTGTTCGTGTTGTTCATTTAAACACAGATTGCCTAGTGAGAAATTATATCCATATATTCATATGGATAGAGGTATTCTGTTGTTATTACCTTATGATAATCGAATGCTCCATGAAGCTAGTTTTATAGTCTCGCTGACTCTTTTCAAATCTTGTCACGGTTTTTTGTAAGGCTAAGATAAAAAACAGCTACATAAATGTCTTGTGTTCACCTAAGTGTCATTTTTATAACAATTCTAGCAAGAATAATTTCCAATATGTTAAAAAATATTTTTAGAACGGTATCTTAAAAACTGTAGTTTTGACTTATACAATATTACTACCTAATTGAGAATCGTGTTGTTTCCAAGCTGGTACTAACGTTAGGTATACTAATCATACGATGGAGATAAGCCGTGACAAGACGTGACTAGACAAGGACGTCAAGAGGTGCGTATGCGCAGAGCGTTGATCTCTAGATATTCTCGTTCTATTTCTCAGAACTAAGATGGTGCAATCAACTTTTTCTCGTATTTATTACGGCTTATGACATGCGGTCAAGCCGTGATTATAAATGCAGGCTGGTTTTGTTATCCACTACCAATACTTAGTCGTTCTTGTGTTGTACAGACGACGCACCTTAAGCTTGCCAACTATCAAAATGGGCTGTAGGCGGAAGGGTGGAGGGTGCCTACACCGCCGAAGGTCCTAGGTTCGATCGGTTGTTCTGTCTATACTAATATTATAAAGAGGAAAGATTGAATTCCATTATTGAAGTCCTCGCTGTCACCTCCCCATTGGCTTGATCACCACGCTCGCTAAATCCGGGCTATGTTCTGAAAAATCCGAAAATCCATGTTATTATATATTTATTAATACCTACGGTCGAAATATATCTGAGAATCGCCGACGCTTATGACCTTATCGAGTCAAATAGATGTTTTTAGACGTTGAAGCTTCTCGTTGAACCTATTTTCTCAATGATACGATATTGGTGATATTATTCTCCAGAAACATGACTCTTGCTTAGTTGAAGTATAGTTAATAACATCGTATGGAAGTGGTTTAAAAGCGATTCAGTTATTATTATTCAAGTTTACTGGTCCATTCCATTCTTAGTTTGTTTTTAAAACCTTAGATCTGTATGAATGATGACAAGGTAACTGGTTACCTTGCGAAGCTGTGTTGTGATAAGGCAACCCGTATTTAGCTATTGATCGTTTTGCTAACTACACAAAATATATTTATTAATTGTCCAAGTGATGTCTTCGGACATCAGCCCCCCTAATCAGAACAAAGTTATCGACCGATTCGGTAAATTTGTTTTAATTATAGTAAATGATCCGCTTAACGGTAGCAATCAATATTTTCATATGTTCAAGCCAAAGGCCATAAGCTTTCATAAAATACATTACATAAAAAAAAATTAAAAATAAAAGAATATAACCGAATCGGTCTATAACTCTCTCTTAATCGGGGGACTGATGGTTGCTTGACAATCTAAATCAAGAAATTGCAGATGCACATTTTAATTGTGTTTATTGTGAATAACTAGCAATTTTATCGCCTCATTGAATAAAGGACACTGTTGAATGATATCAGAATTAAATAATAATGTTATTAAACGCAATATCACAAAGGGCGATAAGATTACAAAACGGCTATCATCGGCCACAGGCTTACCGGCAACTGACGGAGCCTGTTTATCTGTCTGTCACCGCGGCGCCAGGCAGTGGCTATATTTAACCTCGACGGCTAGGACCATCAGCCTCTGCTGGTTTTATACTCTATGAGGATTATTTGCGTCATTGGTGGTAATCCTGTCGTACAATTCGCGACGAAAGTCGCAAAACTTTTTGCATTTGTCACTGTTAGTTTTCGTTGTTAATTTCAATGTGGTATGTAGTGAGAGTAAAGTGCTATCTGGTTTTACTATATATTTAAGTATTTTGACGAATTTCGTTTGAGGAGTTAAGATGTCAAGAGAGATTTTTGAAAACGAGATAAGGTTCAATGTCGAATACGTAGACCTAAAGCAAGTTGTACCTCCTCTATTTCCGGGTGCAATAACGAGATCACGTCGAGCTTTACATTATTTGCTGCTGACATAAGACCTATTAAGCCATGGTTCTGTAAAGGTTGTCCTGTCGTCATCCGTACTTCCCTAATGGTTAACCTTTTCTAATTCAATTTAGTCTTTAGAAAGGTTCTCTGGGTGCATCAATAATGGAGTATAAAACTGCGATCGACATTTAGGAATTCCATAGTCACTATTATTGAAAATTAACCAATTTCTAGAAAGTGAATAAAATCATCATCATGACCGTCTTCTTCATCTTCAGTGTCACGTGTTAAAACTGCGTAATGTTACAGAACTACAAAGTTTTAACCTCTTATTAAGATCAACTCACAGACAGACAGCACTCGCTCTGTTTGTTTATAATATTGTTCAAACGCAAGCTTTGCGTGGGTGGTCCCAGGCAGACTGTCACAGGCGCCGGCGCTACCACAAATATTACATTTTGTTTTAAAACCGCATTGGTAATGGCTCGCCTACATTTATCAAAACTAGTAACTGGTATGCCTATTAAAATAATACAGTGACTTGGTATTTTCCATTGTATTTTCCGTATAGACAAAACCGATTCGATATAGCTCCGTTCGTAATGAATGTTTTCCTGTCAGGTAATAATATGACCTACCGCAACTTACAATCTAGCTTGCTAAATACTAGACTAGACGATCGGACCTATCTTTTGTGTATAGTACCCCTTATTAATAATAGAAAATCAGTTTTTTCAACACTGCTGTAACTAATGTTCCATTTTGCCTTTTTATTCTCATACCTTTTGACAGAACAAGCTTAGTGTTACATTTTTATGAATAAAACCGTAAGCTCTTTAAGTGTTTTTAAAGTATTAAACTTAAAACCTAGTTTGCTGTTGTGGTATGTACAAGTATGAGTAATTAATGAATATAGTTTTGCAGTTCTTTGCATTTCTTTAGGAACAAAAGACATGCGCACGTGCTTTCCCCATAAAAAAGGCTCGCAGAGGCGCGTATTTTTCATTAAAACTTGAAACCCTGAGTAACAGCGGGAGCAGCACTTAATGAGCACCGAGAGGGGCTTAGTTCCCTTTCGCCACTCAAATTAATTGGTGTCTGAGTGTGTGCCTACTACGCGTACGTTTTTTAACAATAAGCCACTGCCAGCTTGTTGTTATCTGTCGCAAAAAGGGTTAAAAAGGGTGTTTTTTTAAATATAATTTTAGGCCAGAGTTTAAAAAAAACCTTTTTATTTGGACAACCTGCGTGCTTTTTTCGCATCAGCAAAATGTCCGTTGATGAAACCGATATTAGGTTGGATCTGGGTGTTTGTGTTCCTTCGTTGTTTCTAGTTTCGATGGCGCATGTGGTTACTTTGTGACCAGACCTGATTTATTTATTTTAGTATTTTATAATATGTAGAACTTATCGAGGCAAATAATTTCAATGCCAGAACGCTAAAAATAATTATTAAACCCTTAGTATATTCAAGTGCATTCACACCGGAAAACATTGTTATTTCGATTTCGCCTAGGCTTATCCATGTTGCGGGTAAAATGAACTCTACTCATCTCTCATTAATTCACCGCAGGAATTCTACAGTGTCACCGTTTCATTGACGAACAAACAACTGTGACTGAGCTTCGCAAGGACCCTGTCAATCATAACATGTAATTTATTTGTCGTCATGTTTTGATGAGAGGCAAAGGCTTGCTAGAGTTTGAAGAGCTTTTTAATTAGACAGCTAATTGGGTTCGGATTGATTTAAATGTCATAAATTTAATTTACTCTAAAATCTCTAAATGGACAATGCACCGTTCTTGGGCTTATTGTCAAATTCACTTAATTTGATTTGATTGCAAGGAAATCGCATTTTTTAACAGCGAGCGACTGTTGCTATTTGACATCATATAATGCGATGATCGCATTGCATAGTACGAAAGACAGCAAATCGATCTTTGCAAAATGGGTCTTATGTTAGTAGCATAGGGTACCCGTATGTAAAGTTTGATGTGCAGTCGTATGTAAAGAGGGCCACTAAAAATGGTAAAGCGAGATGTTCCAGAATCAAACTAGTATCATTTATGGATTTGGAATAAGTAATTTAATGAAAAATCCAGGCACAGAATGCATGTAAATAAATATACCTAAACAGCAAGTTTACTCCACGTCATTTAATTATATTTTTTCGTAGTGATTTGAGTAAAAAGTAATGTAAAAGGACAATGTAAATTAACTACATATACCAAAATGATACAATGGCCCGAGTCCATTCGAAGTATACTTAATAGCAGTAATTTGCGTTCCTTGCACCCACCAAGACCAACAATAAACCATTCATAAAAATAACGTATCATTTCTGAATCTGAACAACCTTAATTAGGCCAAAGTAATCATCGGGCCAGTAATCAACGACTCTTAAATGTGTTGCTGGACAGTCAACAATGCAACTTTGAAAAAATACATTAACCTCAATATTGAAAAAGTAAGGTATTTATTCCTGCAAGCTTTTTATTTAAGGGTCATTTGTCATTAGGTTTTTGGCACGTCAACTGCTCAACGGCACATGTCAACGGCATGATGTTGTCAAACACCCCACGGTATTTAACATCATCGGATTCTAAAAATTATTTAATGTAATCGAAAAATACATTAAAAAAAGGGCCCTCTAAAAACTTTTAGGTTGTTTACTTATGTACAATCAAAGTTGGGTGGGAAAATCCCTTTTATAAAATACATAGTATAAAGTAAATTTAAAAAACTATACCATTCGATAATCTACGCAATTTATAGCAACTATCATTCAGAAACCATATTCATAAACGCAAAATCGAATATAGCTGCTAAATAAATTTTCTGCAAATCGCAAAGAAATAGATGAAAAATGGCGTCATTTGCAGGTGGCAGTTTTTAGGAAGCTTTTGGGCCAGTCGAAAAACATAATTTTTTAAATTGTTATGTCTCGGGTAGTTTTGGTGCTTTCGAAATATATTTTTACCAACGTTTCTATGTTTGAGAGGTCTTTTGATAACATCTCAACAAAAAAATAGTTAAATAACCCATCCGCAGAAACTGCTTTTTGTGTTTTTTAGTATACATTATAATATCACTTCTATATCTCAAACGGGGTAGTCAGAGGCAAGCTAAGTGTTGCCTTCATTTTGAACAGAACACTCGGAAGCCCACTTTTCACCAAACGCAATAGTACCCAGCGTGGTAGGTGGTGAGACCTCCGCCGTTATCGGAGTTATTTTTTGAATAAGCAATTCTAAAAATGAACACAAATATTGATCTGATCAAATTTCAACTCGGAAGCACACTGGTTCCGAGCTGAAGAGCTTCCACTACGCGACAATTCACATTATTGACACGCGGCTTAGGGGCCGTCCATTAATCACGTGAGGCTCGAAAGGGGGGGGAGGGGGTTCGGCAAAAATCACGAAATATCACAAGGGGGCAGGGTGTGTAGTAAGATATCACGTGTATTTATTTTTTAGACTCACCGTTGCCAGGCAACGAACGAAGTCCGCGACGCGTGACTGCCGCCGCCGCACTCGGCCTGCCAGTCGCGGGTCACCAGTCTGTTATTTTGGCGCCGAATACACGCGTAAACCGTTACTTTTTATGTTTTGTATTAAGTCAATGTATTTAAAGATAATATTCTAAAAAAAATAAGATTCTTTGTAGGTGCTAAAAAATACACGTGATTTTGGGTAGGGGGGGAGGGTTAGTCTTAAACCTCACCACGTATCACCAAGGGGGAGGGAGGGGTTAAAAAGTGCTAAAAAAACATCACGTGATTAATGGACGGCCCCTTAAGTTAATCTTAACCCATTAAAATGAACTCAAATATGTAACGTTCCAGCGTTATTTACGCCGTTAAATGTGTACTAAGTCAACTTAAAGCCTCGTAAAAGTCGTAAATAGGTATGTCGGTAGAACTCATTAACTGTCAGTTAGGTTTTTGAGGTACTTAGAAAGTGTTTTGGCGTGCTATAAAAATATACACATAACATAACTTCAAGGTGAAATATAAATAATGCTCTGCAGTACAATTGTAGCTTTATTTCTTAGTTTATTCGTTTGACTTATTCATCTATTCCCTGATAAATTATTTCGCTTTTCCGTGCATTTGTCTCTTCCTTTACTCGCCTGCTCCCAGAGTTGATTAAATTTTAAGAGGCAGCTGGGAGAAGCCACGGTCGCCTTTGAGGACATAATACATTTTGTATATAAATCGTCTTGTATCATTAATAAAGTTGCTTGTGAATTCTTGGAAAATTGTTTAGATGTCTTAAAGTCTACAAACTTTTACGGCGGCAGTTTTGCAAACCTTTATAAATATTCAACGTTATTCGTAACACAGATATGAGTTGACTTGAACATTTGATATTAAGAATTGAGATACTAATACTTTTAATCAATTCCAACGTGCACGCTTTAAAAGGCAGGACAGATATTCATTGATTTTCTGCGATAACCATATAGGGTACAAACATTTTAACAAAAAAAAACCATCTTTAAAAAAAACTATTCCAAAACAAAACACTAAAAAGTAAAGAAATAATTGCGTAACAATGATTGAACCTGCATTATATAATTGTATAACTTTTACAAGAATACGCAATTATTTCTTTACTTTTCAGTGTTTTGTTTTGTTTTTAAGTTTTTTTTGTTAAAATTGTTGTTTAATTCTTGATTTTCAGTGAATAGTTCTTATTTATTTTATACATCGAAAAAGTATCGTCCAACTGCTCCTAAGAATTGAAGAGTTCCGTTACTTTGTCATGGATCCCATAATCAGAAGCTAATCAAACTCTCATTCAACTACCCTTGAAGTATATATCCTTTCCAATAAAAAAAAGCATCGAAATCGGTTGGCGTGATACTGAGTTATTCGTCCATTTGTCGCGCATATAGTTTATCTAGGTTTAAGACTTATATAGTATTCCCATGGATGCCACTGTCAGAACTGGACCAAACTAAAATGGGACAGCATCAGCTTTCAAATAAAAAAAGAATTATCAAAATCGGTTGGCGTAATATTGAGTTATTCGTCCATTTGTCGCGCATTTTGTCTATCCAAATTTAAGACTTATTTTTCTCATGAATGCCACTGTCAGAACTAGACCAAATTAAAATGGGACCATTCGGGAAGCACCAGCTTTTAAAGAAGAAAATAATGATCAAAATCGGTTCACCCAGTCGAAAGTTATGAATAAGGTAACAAACATAAAAAAAACATGCAGTCTAATTGAGAACCTCCTCCTTTTTTTGAAGTCGGTTGAAAATAGTGTTCCTTAACGGAAGAGTAACAAATGTGAATAATCACATCGTATGAATCTAAAACGGTTAAAATATGTTTTAATTTTTAGGGTTCGGTCCGTACCTCGAAAGGAAAAAACGGAACCCTTATAATCCTATACTACTTTGTTGTCCGTCTGTCTGTCTGTCAAGACCTTTTTTCTCAGGAACGCGTAGAGGTATCAAGCTGGAATTTATATCAAATACTCCACTGTCCACTGTCCCTTGGAGCTGTGAAAAATCAAACTTCTAAGCCAACCCAATCAAAAGATACAGCCGTTTATGTTTATGTCGCAAATTTCCGCAAATTCTCGACACTCGCAAGGGAATCAAAACATGCAGGGTACTTCCCGTGAACTCTTTAATCTTGAAATTTGGTACTAAGCAACGTCTTATAGCACAGATAAAGGAATAATTGCGAAAACCGTAAATTTTTAGTTACATCATATAGTAAAAATATTTTTAATAAATATACCTACAGGTTTGTAGTTGACCCTCGGTGCGCGAGTCCGACTCGCACTTGGCCGGTTTTTTAATATTTATGTCGGCCTTATTTATGGATACTAAGACGTCGTTCCCCAGAGCCAAGCCTAAAGTTTTTTCACTACAATGGGGTAGCATCAAAATCTTGGCAAGGTGTGTTGTTGGCTCGACCAAACCCTTGAAACGAGGCATCTGTAACGGCCTGTTGGATGTTTGAATTAATTTTCTGCCTAACCGTGCCAGAATATTTTTCCTATGGTACACAAGAATGACGGTTTCTAAATATAGTAAGCAAATCGTTACCTTAAAAAAATCTGGATTTTGCTTAATTCAACGTATTTTTTACAGTGGGAAACTTTTTCGCATCTGATGAGACCATGAATAATTGGTTAACTTAATCGGAGTATCAGTAACTAAGGCTCGATGAGCCTGCTAAGTATATTTTTGCTTTATTTTCCATCCTGCTACCACACTTTAGTAGTCTTAAGATACCCATTATTTATTATTCATTTACCAACCTAGTTTATTAAGGATTTCTATTCATTGTTACTAACATCTATGGATAACTGTCTGAAAATAAATGATTTTTATTTTATTTTATTTATTTATTTATAGTAACGTAACCGTAGAGATAAATACATACATACCTACTTGTTAGGCTTATTTGATTCTGAAGCAATTAGCTCTCCTGGGGACGTGCATTACGTGCAGTTTCCTGATGTATATTAGTTTTTCATTTATATTGCGTATTCTGACACTCTGACAGGGCCTTATTGAAGACTGCGCTATTGATAGTCTGGTCTGAACCAGTCTTGTACTTATTCAGTACACCATTCGGCCTACCTTCCAGTTGCCACACACCTTTTTATTTTTTTTAATAACGGGGTAATCCTCAAGGAAACCTCGCCGCCCGGGGGAACGACTAGGTTATGTCGGACTTCTACCGACTAAAACCCCACGGTACTCGACCTCAACACTTCAGCGGCGAGGCTGGATCCCTAAAAAGTTTCGCAACGCCCCGCCGCCAGTGCCTCCCCGTATTGGGGCCCCCTCCAGCCGACCCCCCAATGAAAGGGGGAGTTGCACACCTGAGTTTTGAACATGTTCAGTTTGTTCGAGAACCTGTTTGTGTTTGTATTCATAGCGCTGCAGTGCATTAAGTATTCACCACGCGAGATCTGATAGAAACGATGCCGCTTACCACGTGCGCCGAATCGATACTTTTATTTTAATAACAATACATACCGTGACACATGGCAATTTGTAGTTGGGACAGATATAGACTTTTTCGAATACATTTTTAACGGCCGCAAATTGTTAATCGATACAACTCGATACATGGCAATTTGTAGTTGGGACAGATATAGACTTTTCCGAATCAACTTTTAACGGCTGCAAATTGTTAATCGATACGCTCGATTTTGTTCGGCCACAGTGCCGTCAATCGTTTCTGCGAATAAAACGCTATGAACTTTGATTACCAATCACAAACTTTGGGATTTAAATACAGTTTAATTAACACTACACAACAATTCAAATTAATAATTGTATTATTCCTCATCGGGGTCAGTTTGACTATGTAAGTCGGACATTTACCGGTTAAATCTTTGACCATCTGCATGCTCTTAGTCTCGTCAAGTGATTATGAAATAAGAAAACGGCATAAAAGAAGTAAAAAGTAGTGCTATCGGGACTCTTGTCAAACATCTCTGGTGGTGACCAAGCTCCTAATGTTACGAGTATCTTTGGATGCCAGCAAAAACCTACCTGCACTCTGTCGTTCAATCCTATTGGAGGTGTGGAGATTCCGACTCCCAAAGTCCCTAATAATCGCCGTTTAAGACTGCTATCGTCTGGTGCCTCTAACCTTGCTAGATTTGACGACACGATCGGCGTAGTGCGCTGTAGCACGGTTTCTCGCCTTTATTCCGTAGTGTTTCGGGTTCGATCCCCAGTCAGGTCAATTCAGGAAACAATCTTTTCTAAATTGGCTTGGGTCTGGGTGTGCTGGGACGCCCATGGCTTAATTCGTTGTCTGGTACCTCGTCACACAGGGATATTCTTCCCTACTTCGAGACCATGACAAGAGGCGTCTTGTCTGGCGCATATTTATTTATTTCTAAAAGGCAAGAAAATGTATTGCTTCGTTTATAAAAGTTTTCATTAAACTGAGGTGACATGATCATGGTCTCTCCCAATTGCAGAAGGGCTTTTCTTATTCTTGCATCGCTCAATATCAGACTAGATAGAGGAATAATAATTAAAAGCAAGCGAGTTTGACTTATGAGGTTCTTCAGTTAAAAGCTAGAGAGGAACCGGATCTATATCCGGCTGGCTTTGTATCCTCCACTTCCCTTGCGTCCGTCTGCTGAATAATTCATTTGCCGTGCTGAGGAGTCGTGTGCGCAATAGACCACAAGCAACGGTCGAATTAATTCGATTAAAGACATTTGCACTTTGGGATTTCCAGAATCAAAAACCGTTTGAGATCACGAGCCCAAAAATGTAATATTGAGGAAGTCAGTTGGAAGTCGGTTTTTGAGTATTTCAGTGATCCTAAAATGCTCTTTTTTACTATACCCTACTTGTTAACTGCCTCTCTCAACTTTTTCCTGATGTTATTTGTGGCAAAGTAAACAAAGAATCAAATAAGTAAAAGGAAATTATCTACACGAGAGTGATATGTTTCGTTTTGTCATATACTTCTACCAGTAATGAAGTATTCAAGTAATCGTTAATTTAATTAAATGTGGCGTAATTTTAACGTCTCATTGTTCAGTTTTTTCCGTTTCATCAAACTGCAATTAAAAGGAACTCAATAAGGACTCTGTGAGTGGTCCGACAATCGGCTGTCGCTGTCACGTGTGTTGCGCAGGCGCTGGTCCCTTTGTGCGCCGAATTGATCGACGTCTGAATCGCGTCAACCCGGTACCGGCCTGTTTTGGATGCGTCAATAGCGCATATTTTGCGATGAATGACTACACTTTATTGTATGATGTAGAAATTTGATGGCATGTGTAAATACGTGAGTGTATTTACGAAAAGAAAGCAGGCAAACTTGAAAGAAACCCAATTTGAAATTAATTCGACAAAACTTTACAGTCAATAACTGTTAGTATTGCCATTAACTAACTTAGAAGTAATCATTTGTTTTTGTGAAAAAAACATTTACATTGAAAATATATCTGAAAAAATATCCGTCCTACAGTTTGCAAGTTCATGCTTTTTAATTTCGTAGATTAAAAAATACGTTAACACAATGTCCGTAGTTTCAGGCAAACTAAGGCCCGTATTCTGAAAGGACGCTCAAGCGTGAATCTTGACTTGAAACTCGATTTAAGCCCAGATCTTATTCTAGAACCGCCCCTGGGTACAGATTCATTGATCACAGAGTGCCGAGTGCGAGTTGCAGTGAGAGAAGTAAATAACTTCACCATCGCGTTTGCGAGAATAAAAACGCGAATTTGTATGGTGTCGAGTCAACGCCATCTAGCGGCCTAAATGTTGCCCGAATTCGCCGCTAGATGGCGCTGACTCGATTCCTTAGTAATTGACATTTATGTGGTCGCAAAACGCGATGGTGAAGTCATTCATTTCTCTCACTGCAACTCGCACTCGGCACTCAGTTTAGACTTATTCCGAAACGTCACTCAGGTGCGAATCGGCGCTCAAGTAGAGATTTGATCTGTGATCGATCACGCAAGTGACCTCCTGACCACGCTTGAGTAGAGATCTGCTTGTCAAAAACGATGTATTCCTTCAAGGAAGGAATACATCCTTTGATATTTTTGACGACCTTATTATATAAACATAATTTCATTTTCTCATTCCTGGATTAACTACAATTTGTAATTAACCATAATTAGAAAGAAATTCAGTAGGTACCTATTAAAAAAACAAAGTGGGTGGTATGCAAATCTATATGTAGGGGTAGGTATAGTAAACCACACACACATATTATCATACACCAAGCACAGATCATATCGAGTGCCTCCCTCGTCAGGTTACAATTACGTTCCGTTACAGTTAATAGCATAAATTAAAAAATAACTAGATAAAACCTAAATTGAAATAGTTTCAGTGTAATAATTACATTACATGAAAAAGTTAAGTATTGAAAGGCTAATTAAACCTTTTCTTGGTTCAAATCCATTGTGTATCGGTTTAATTTTTACAAGAAACACATTGTATCTGCTTGTAATGGAACGTACAAGAGGTAAAAATGAATTATTGTAAACGAAAACAAGCCTGGTTCATTGACAAAAAGCAAACTCTACTTAAATCTTGTTTGAAACTCGATTCAACTGAGACTCGTTTGATATTCGTTTTAGAATAAGCAACGTACTCAAGAACAGATTCTAAACTCAAGAGTAGATCAGGTAATCACAGTTCAAAGCGCGCTTGAGCGTCGTTTCAGAATACGGGCCTGAGAGAACGAAAACGGAATAATTTTTACAACCGTTATGTATTTTTGTTTAATATATATCATATTCACTATAAATAAATAAATATTCAAGACAACATTTCTTTTTTGGTTTTTTTGACACATTAGTTTGACCGTAACTTCCACCGACATTTCGTTTCGTTCTCAAGTAGGCCCCTACTTGGCCCATGCTTATATTTTATTGCTGTTGCTGGTTTGAACAAGCAAAAAGCTTACATTTCGTTACCAGTAGCAAAAATTGGTGTATCAACTTGTACCTTGCTTTTCAATTTAAAATAAACTGTGTTTGTTGTGTGGGGGTCGACGGTCGTACTAACGTGTTTCTGTTGCCAGTCACGTCACAGCCCCTGGGAAATGCATCGTAGTAGGTATCTACCTACCTATCGAATATCTCTTGAATATCGTTGTCTTAAAAAAAGCTACTCTGATAATAATATTAAGATAAGTCGTCTTATGAGCCTTCGTCATTGATTGGTCTCGGCTTCTATTTGTGTTATAAAAAATGACAGTTAATTAATTTGTGTTTAGTGTTTAATTTAACTTGATAACTTTAAAATTTATGAGAAAAATACATACTTTAAGTTGTAATCTCAGCTCTTAAGAATGAGTATATCATTGTCTGTAGTGAAATGATCATTCTAGTTATAGCCCTAATAATATGCATGGTGTGAGGTCCGATTTCCACCAAAGCTTAAGGAGATGATGTGTATTGATAACCAATCAAGTTCAAGTTATTTATTTGCTAATCAGATTTCTTGATTACCACATCTTTCTGTGAAATGTGTGATAGATGAAATCTGATCAAAACACATCTCCGCTTTGGTGGAAATTGGGCCTGAAAGATGACGAATATAACAAAACAATAAAACTTAGAAACTATAAGCAGTACCTACACATATCAATGTGGAAACAGCAAAACCAGTAGGGGTACCCCCTAACTAAAGTGTCACGTTTCCAAGTTTTTAAAAAGTAAAGTTGCATATGGAAAAGATAATATTAATAAAAATCTGCTAATTACGAGGCCTGTGCGCGGAAACATCAGAAAAAAAAAGGCGGCTGCTGGTCTATGCCACTAAGGTTCAAACCCCTTTGTAGCAATATTAGCGCTACTTATGCCTACAGTGTACTCTAGCTGTGGTTGAATGCGCCACTAATACCCAGCTCAAACAGCTGTTACATGATGCTAATTAATGCAATGCTAATGAGATTTAGACACTGGTGTACATTCCTTCTTCCTACATCTCCGACATGCAGGTCATGCAGTCGCGAACTATTCCAAATCAGTCCGGCCCACATTGCAATCTGCCAATGCAATGCACTTTCGTTTATGCATCGAAGGTTAATTTTGGTGTAGTAGTGTTTAAATTCATTAATTTACTCGTCGATATAAGAAGTACATTTGTGTTGCTGCCGTTGTTGTGTCTACATTTAAATATGTTTATCAGTCTCTGATACCCATAGTACAAGCTCTACTTAGTTTGAGGTCAGGTGATCGTGGTGTAATTATTGCGTAATCTGTAATAATATGTATTTAATAATAAATACCATAGGGGCTTAAAATTATTCACGAGTGTATTGGTAGTTTAGGCTAGAAAACCAAGCAGTTGATAATTTAGAAATAAGTAGAGGTATTCTTGAAAAAAAAAAACACAATTGCGTCTTTATTTCAAAGCACAGGAAACTAATAATGCAACTGCCAGATACTTAAACCTAATAGTATATTTTATATCGAGGGACTAAACGAAGCTATAGATAATATACCTGAGGTGGTTTGACTCCCGTGTCCCGAGCGTGCGAAAAGGGAGTCAATGAAACCGAGGGTATATTAAGTTGGCGTTTAGTCTCGAGGTGCAAACTGTACTTTTCACTTTGAGTGCGAGAAAAATAGTCAATTTAGTACAAAAACATTTAAAACCGAACAAATTTACACTTGACAAAAGTTCGTGGTCAGTTTTTTCTTCTGAACTGAACCACAGATTAACAATTTAAAACACATGGCGCCACCTTCTTTGCGGACAAACCATGGAACTAAAACTCTCAACATTTTCGCAATAAAGATGGTCCACACTCCATAGATAATAGTATATTTTTACTGGCTGTTTGAGTTTGTCTATGTCACATGAAGGAAATTAAAGAACTAATTACTTTTTACTCCCTAGGGACTAAAGTGGTCACTTTAGTCCCGCTTCGTAGGGCTATATTGGCATACTTTTAGAGCATGAAAAGTGAAAAAGGTCTTTTTTTTGGCACTGACCCAATTGAAAGATAACTGCTGCCTTTATACACTACACTTGCTGTTTGTAGGACCAATATCATTAAAACTACTCAGCCCTTCGATACCCAGTCAAATTACTAACTTTGTTGCCACCATAAAATTCACCAAGAGGCTGAGAATACCTAACTACGACAAAGCAGTAAAATGTTAGATACAAATATTTGCTAACTGTAGCTAGCTAGCCTAAAAATAATCGTCACTTATTGGTGTTTTTCTTTGTTTACAGTACTGCTGAGCGAAACGATCCTGTCAGACGACACCTTAGAAAATAAAACACTCAAAATAACTGACTTCGGTTTAGCGAGAGAAGTGTACAAAACCACGAGGATGTCTGCCGCGGGGACGTATGCCTGGATGCCTCCTGAGGTAAGAGATGGGCACGTCTAGTTACTATAATTATTTTCAGCACCAATATATGTAAACAAATTTAAAGTTCCCAAAATTATATTTACTGTAAGCGTGTTCTATAGTGAAGAACGCGTATCAGCAAACGTAGTGTAGAGTGTAGGGCGCCTTCTGGCAAGGTGGAGCGACGACTCACGAGGTTGCTAACAGAAACTGGCGCGGGGGACGCCTATGTCCAGCAGTCGAAGATGATGAGCTGATAATGATGATAATGAAGATGATAGAAGCATCTTATCACGTGATAAGATGCTTCTATCTAATAACTCAATGCTGCGCTCTTTCGAATAAAATATGCTTATTTTATTCGAAAGAGCGCAGCATTTGGTCGCGACTGCCGCGGTCCGTATATGCTGCCTTCACATTACAACAGAGTCATAAAGCAAACGAAAATTCCTCTCAGATTTATTCAACTTTCATTATTGATCATATGAATTGCTTGCCATCCAGTATTAACTAGTAACTATCCATTATACTCACCGAAAATAACATTGACCTTCAATAACGTAAATTGAAATTTCTAGAAAAGTAAAATTAAAGAACATACTCCGTTTGCATTATTAAGTGGTGGTGCCAAGGGTAACAGTAACACCTGCCACGTGAGAAGCTGATCGAGCTGTTTAATGCGTAATACAAAAACATTGACGCTGCCCATTGCCTTGAAAGTGGGTCACACGCGTAAGAAAACTAACTGCAAGCCAGCAAAGTAATCTATAATTGGTAAATCTCATATTTACCTTTGTTGTGTAAAATGATGCCTGATTACCTAAATCTAATGGCAATTAGAGTGATGATGACTGTTATAGTTCTAGTTACTTATTTCTTATACATTTCATCCTGTATATGTTTTTTTTTTCAATCCAAATTAAGCGCACAAATCAATGCAGTAGTTTCCACGTGATCCTGAAACATTAAAAAGGCAAATAATCTAAAAAACGAGACTTTTTCTGTCGGAAAGAATAATAACATGAGCCGAGTATACTCTGCCTCAAGCCAATTATTTCTGCCATATAACCTCATTGGGCCCGCTTTCTCACAAAATACGGTGTAGCCATTAAATACGGGCGTTTAAATGCTGGGTGTATTTTTCGTTGTATGAAAAAGCCCGCTCTCAAGACAAATGCTTACCACATACAGTCAACCACCGCTGTACCGTAAACCTTCCGGCAAAAGCAAACTTCTCATTGCTATGAAATCGCATTAGTATGCGACTTCATAGTCGAGTATTGCTTTGGAAAGTATCCATACCTACTCGGTATCGAAAGTATCGTTCGAACCCTAGCAATAAGAACGCCCTACACGCGGTACTTAGAGTTCTTAAAGTAAAGTAAATATTAATTGAGAAAACCAGGAACAATGTATTTAATTTCTAGCAAAGCCCGGAAAGTAGACGATTTAACAGAGGTTTTTAAACGACCATAAAACAAACAAAACAACAATTTCAGTTTTAAACCATAAAAAAAATAACGAAACGTAAGCGTTAAACAAGATAGGTAGAGGTCTGATTCCGAATTATACTTTTTTAAGCGCCAAAAAGACGCCCGGTATTTACCGTCCCGCTCACGTACGCTCTAAGAAGGCCCGTATTCCAAAACAAAATCTGACGTTTTGAAATCTCTACTCAAGTACAGATCAGTGCTTGAGTCCGATTCTAGAGTACGGGCCTTAATCTCTCGCCGTCCACTACTTGATAAAACGCCAAAATACTTATATCAAAAAGTGACGACTCACAAGATAAAATTCAATCAGTACGTCTACCGCGAGTTGCTACTTTTACGTTATCGTTCGCGTCAAAAAATTGTATTAGAATTTGACATGACATGACATGACAATGTCAAATCCTTGTACATTTTTTTACGCGAACGATAATGTAAATTTAAAGTGGCAACTCGTGGTAGACGTACAGGATTAACCGTCGTCGCTATTAATTTGATTCTCTCACATTATAGTTCACGGCCGACCTGAGCGAGGATGGTTTTTGATCGATTCGGAACTGAGACTGTTAATTCGTTACTTAGTTTGTACTGTCGCGCGTTGTAGGCGGGAAGCTTGATGTTGCGTTTATTAGTTTAGCTGATGATTTAATAGTGATTATAGCTCGAGAGCCTTACCACGGCGGCAAATTGCAAAGCGGTATTTCAAGATCTTACATCAATTATATCATCTTCGTCTCATAAAAACAATTTGCATAATACCTGAGTTTTAACTTATAATTATTTGAAAACTTAAACTAGAATTTAACCCCCAAATGTGTATCAAATGTTTCGAGACTGTACTACTTTTTATGCACTAAGTTGTGGTTGTATGCACTAAGTTAAATTTGCTTGTATCAAGCCCTTATCCGTCTACTTTGCCAAGTTATCTTTAGAACCAAATGCAACAATAGTAAAATTAACTTCAGTGCAATTGAATAATGTCGTTGACAATTGTTTACACAGGCCAAGTCTTGGTATTGCGTCGGCGGTTACAATTTATTTAGCTATACTCCGGTATAGCTTCGATGAAATTGCTTTGATAGCGTCGTTTCTTGAAAGTGGTTTAGAAGCTGGCTGGCTTTTGCATCAATGATTTATAATTTCACTGGCGACCCGGTTACAGTGAACCACAGCTGAAGTGTAACAATGCCAGTACTGTATAGATTTAGTTTTTATTGGTTGTTGAGCGCGCTATGTACAGAGGCGTTCACATCAACCTTTACAAAACCATTGCGAAATAGGCCTCATCTCAGCAGCATAAGGTGCCCCTATGTGAAGGTTGATGTGAACGCCTCTTTACGAAGTCCACAATGTTAGATGGATGATTGTACAAAATATCGAAAGTTGTCTTAAGTGATGAGCGTGGCCATAGCCCAGCAGTGGGACAATATCCATGTTCTCATTTAAATCATGCCATCCCTACAATTGATGGGGTTGTATGCGGCAGCTTGATGCGATTACCATCACAAACGCAACGCGCACGTAGTGCCTCTGGTGTTACAGGCGTCCATAGGCTTCGTTAACTATGTTTACCATCAGACGGGCCGTAAGCTTGTTTGCCACCTTGTGGTATAAAAAAAAACTGAAGACTTATTCTGGAATGACCGACTTACAGGCGAAAGCTGGGAAAATTTATTTATTTTCGTGATTCAAGTAACCCTTTGAATGATTACCAGCTCTAATTTCTGTATCAATCTTGCAGGTCATAAAAAACTCAACGTTCTCCCACGCATCAGACGTGTGGTCCTACGGCGTGCTGCTATGGGAACTGCTTACCGGGGAGACGCCGTACAAAGGCATCGACGCGCTCGCGGTGGCCTACGGGGTCGCCGTGAACAAGCTCACGCTGCCCATACCGAGCACTTGTCCGGAGCCCTGGCGGGTGCTGATGGAAGGTGAGTTGTATTTGAATGGTAATCAGGGTTAACAAACCTTGTACAGGTCGCGTCACGTAAAAAGCGCTCTGGGGCTGATTCTGCGCACTTGACGATTTAACGATTTATGGACCTAATTAGTGGTGAGGAGGGTGAGGCCACAGGTGAGGCGCCGTACGAACGAACCAATGGCGCAAGGGCACGGGCCATGCGCCATTGGTTCGTGAGTCGACACATGCGCAAACAATCCCCTCCACTGTCTTCCAGGGCGCTATTTACGTGACGTGACTAATAGTTATTTGGAATTACATCAAAACCTATAGTCTATTAAGTGTGGCGAAAATCGACTCTCAAGTGCGCGTAATGAGTCCATTGATTAGACTTATAGTCATGTTTGAATCTTAGCAGTGATCTCTGTGAAGGATTTTACTGGCAGTCATGCTTATTTTTAAATATTTGCCTGGCCATCCAAGACCATGATAATCGGCAATGAATTTCGAAAAAAAAAAACTCAAGAACTTTTAAACATTCATTGGCTTTATTTTATGAGGAATTATTCAATAGGTAATCTGCAACTGATCGTAAAACCATTAGATTAATTCATGATAGATGACAGTCGATCAGAAAGCAGTTCTGTCAACTGTCAATCAAACTAAAACCATGCTAAACCGTTTCATAACGTGAACTTGCGCGTGGGCGGCCAAGGCGAACACAATCGACATACACTCCGACATCGGTAGTGATCGCTAATCTTGTCTTCGGCGAGGTTATTGTCATTGCTTTTAGAAAAAGAACAAAATTAGGATAATAGACAGATTTTGATTACCACCACCAAACCTAACCTTATATATGTGTATAGTTTTTGCGGTAAATTTGGCAAGGAAGGTTGAATTAAAAATACAGTTTAGTTTTTTCTATTATTTTTATATTTAAATAGTCTGATTATATAAATAGTCTGATGAGACTGACAAATTCGAGTCGCTTAATATATCTATTCGTTTCAAAGTGTCCAAACATCTTAACATAAAAATAACGAGTTTGAAAAATGGGAAGTGCAACTTTGTCTTTTATGTGATTATGCCTCCATATCGGTTCGCGAGAGGTGTCGACAAGTGATCGACCAGGAGCTAATGCAAACCATGCAGATTTTTTGAATCATAAAATAGAAACGCGTCTCTTCTGTTTTCAACAACTTGTTATCCACTATCATTGTCTTGTCCCCAGCTTGCTGGCACTCGAACCCTCGCGAGCGTCCACTCTTCCCCGAAATCCTGGAACAGCTGGAGCGCATCAGACAGTCGGAGTTCACGCGAGCGCCGCACGAGTCCTTCCACACCATGCAGGACGGCTGGCGACTTGAAATTGAGGAGGTGCTGAGGGACCTTAGAAGGAAAGAGAAGGTATTTTCAATGGGAAACATTGTCCTCGCCTGAAGTCACTGTGACTACTGCAATATGTGGCCGGTCTTATTTGTTAGATCGACTTTTATTAGTATTTTCTTGTATATTTTGACTATACAAAATATACAAGAAATATGATACTTCTTCACTGACTCAACTATCAGCCAGACCCAAACATGGAACTAATGTTCGACACAAGAAATGTTTGTGTGGAAGTCGGATTTTACAGCCCCAGGGGTGTAATATAATATGCATCTTCAATTTTGTTTCCATTTTTATCACCCTTCCCAAAGACATAACATCGGCATCGTCTGTTTTATAGGGGTAACTCATCCATTTTCCTTAACGTACCTATATAAATTGAAATATTATGTACTTATGTTGAATTTTATTTTACAATTTTAGTGTTACTTCCACTTTACTAATATGGAATATTTATTTCTTGTCATGCTTGCAATAGGAATGCAAATCGATAGAAGAGGTTAGTAATACCAAATACCATCATTTTTGGAAGCTGTAGTCTCTTGTTTTTCTTTTGTTTGTTTTCAGTTTAATTCAGCTTTTAATAGAATATAGACAAAAAAATATAATTTTGAAGCTATGTGTCTTTATTTTACCATTTTTATTTCCAAGTTTTGTCCATTGTGTTAATGAGGCTTTATTTAAAATCCGAGAAAGGGGGGAAAATGACGTCAACATTACCCATGTTGGCGTCATTTTTGGTACGTCGCACTCACTCACAAAACCCTATTATTATGAAAGAACATATTGAGGGGAATTAACTTTAATATGGAGCACATAAGTATACCTAAAGTATATCGGAGCTGAGATATTAGATTTTTTTCAACTAACTACTCAGTTGAACTTCGATCCATACCAAGGAAAAAGTGGCATTATTTATAATCCTTAATACTGGTTTTAACATGCGACGCAATTAGGATGTTTCTTATTAGGGTACTTACAGAGATAAAATGATGGCTGGGCGCTAATAAAAAAATGACGCCACGGGTCCATACAAAGTTACTCAAACCCCTCTCTGACGACACGCGCCATGCGGCTATTGAACAAACAAAAACATCCTTCCTTGTAATTTAAATGTCATTGGGCATCTTGAAGCTTTTTCCAACTAGAGAAAACGAGTTGTCCCGCGTTGCAGGCTAATTGTATTTGTATTTTTACTTTTTTGGTTGTTTATATTAAGACGTCTTTTATTTCTGAATCCTATAACTTTACCGTACCAACATTTCCAGGAGCTGCGATGCCGTGAAGAAGAGCTGATCCGAGCGCAACTCCAACAGCGGCTAGTAGAGCAGAACCTCGCGCAGAAAGAGAGGGAGCTAGAGATGAGAGAGATAGACTTAGCGGAGAGGGAGCTGCACATATTCATTGTGGCCAGCAACATGTCGCATAACCAGCCGCCGCAGCCTAATAAACGGAAAGGTTTGTAATAATCTAAGGTGCCGGTTGAGACCGAGACAAGTGTCTCTGTTACTAGGCTTTGTATGTGTTCTCACGTCTTTGGTGTCTGTGTTTTTCACTCTAGGTAGCCCGCGCGAACTGGAGCCCATAATTAAAGTAATTTAAAAATATATTCATCTGTATTGTCTTTTGAAAAGCACTTATGACGAGTCAAATCTTTAATATACCAAAAAAAATAAACAAAAAAACGAAAAAATATGTCTGAAATGAATAAACATTACTGCCTTATGCGTTTCATCGTAAATACTGTATATTTACTGTGTTTTTCCGTTAACTTATCTATGATTGGTTGGTAATTTTGACTGTTACATACAGGGGGGGCTAGCCAAGAGCAACACGCAACGACGATTTCTACAATCGTTCAAATGTATGGGGATTGGGGATGACATAAACTGTCACTGGCGCTTATGTCATCCCCATACATTTGAACGATTTCTATTGTAAAAATCGTTAAATGTATGGGCTATGGCTCTTGACTAGCTAGTCAGTTATAAATGAATATAAATTGCTCAAATCAAGATGTTAGATTAGCAGTTAGCTACATAAACATAATGACCAACCAATTGCCATTTTCAGGCAAATTCAGCAAAATGAAGCTGGTAAAGAAAGACACCATCTCGTCGCCGCTGGACTTCCGGCACACGCTCACGGTGCGGCCCTCGGACGACGAGGCCGCCGTCAAGCAGCTGGTGGCCGTCGCGCAGGACACGCCGCCCGGCTCGCCCGCCATCATGAGAGCCATCGCGCGTATGTGACTACTTACACCAACAACATTCCATAACTGGATAATTAAAAAAAATGTGCCAAACAACACACCACTTGTCATGCTCTCGAAATAGGGATAAATATCCCTGTGTTACGAGGTGCCAAACAAGGAATTAAGCCAGCGGCGTCTGCCAGCACACCGAGACGTCATACAATTGACAACTTTAAACATGGCGCACGTAAGGCGGTGACATCCACATTTCTGTCTCTTTCTGGCATATATGAGTGAAAGGGCTACAGAGATACATTCTTTTGACAGACCACTCATGCAGATTACTTGTGATTTGAAGTTCATAGACTTGTATAGTTTTCGTCATCTGAAAAGAACGCTAGCCAGGACTTGCGCACTGCGCAGTGAGCGAATTTAGGGCCAAATTGGTAGTGTGAAATTATTTTTATGCCGCGTCTGTAAATCTTTTTGTCGACGGGGCACATGAGGTATGGTTTTAGATTCAATCCAGGCTAGAAAATCTGAGTTTTGTTTTAAATTTAGAATTTGCCTCTTACTCTCTCTTGATGGAAAACAACGGTAAGAACGCAAGAAATCGGCAACGCTGGCAAAACGTGTGAACATCGAGTGTGCCCCAATGCATTTGAGACCACCCTATATTTCGGATATAGTCGTCAGAGTATGTTACATCAAGAATGTTTGTTTTTGCCAAAGATATCTAGCAAATATTCCAATTGGAAGGTTTTTAAGTAGATTGTAATGTTCTGGGTTTGTGAGTGTCTGTTTGTTGTTTGTTTGAGCGAATGAATGAGTCTTATTCATGCCATAAATTATGTTCAGACGCACGATTGGCTAGTTACTGATGAAGTTACTGAAAAAAAATTGCTTGTATTTCCAGTGCCAGCCGACGGCGTAAAAGGCAAGACCTGGGGCCCCTCGTCCGTGCACCAGCGCTCGCGCGGCCACCTGCCCCTCCCGCGCCCGCGCCCCCCGCGCTTCTCCACCTCCGCGCCCGACCTGCCGCCCGCCAACCAGCACTCAGGTAACGCCCCCCGCCCGCCGCCCGCCAATCACAGCCCAGGTAACACCCACAGCGCGCCCAATCACAGCAAGCCGCGCAAGTCGAAGTCGCAAGTTCGAACGCCGAGGGATCTCACGCTGGCGAGAAAGAGAACAAACAGCCACGACGACTTACTAGACGTCGACGAACCGAGACGCAATCGATTCTTATGCCCGATATTCCCAACACCAGATCACTATGACACTATATTTGATGCTGAGAAAACCAAACGCAAAGGCAGCCATGGCGAAGTAAAAAAAAATCTACTGAAAAGCTTCCGATCGAATAGCCTGGCAGGTTTATTGGCTGTCGCTGGGAATTTGAGCTCGGAGACGACGGAGTTACTGAGAGACGAGTGACGATACGATACGAATAGTGTGACGTTTGGGCGGTGCGGTATATTTTATTGTATAAGAGGTTATAATACGAATTCCATTTTTGAAGATATGAAATATGAAAATATATTTATTCGGTATCTGTAAAATGTTACATAACTAGTGGAAGGGACCTCCTTTTAAGTACATGTACCTGTGTTAGGAGACCCCGGATTTTTTAAGATAAATATATAAATAATATTTATTTAAACATATAAATCAAATGAAAAAGTTTTGCAATTTGTTCAGACAACAATAGTGGTCGCTATTGCAATGTGTTTTTAAAACGACAGTAGCTAAACAGATGACCTATTTTATATCAGTATTTAAAGTTATACTACTATAAAGTTTGCACGCCTAACAGGTACATGTGTAAAGCCGTGTTTTTAATCAAAAGCGCTGGTATACTACTGAAATTGCGGACTTTTTCTCTGTACACCATTGGTGATTTTCAACGAATTGGAAAAGTTTATAGTGAAAAATGTCCTCATAAATGTTTGCTATCACTTGTCCCCTACAAATGAATTTAGGCATAGGAAAACGGTTTATTTTTTAAAATACAGTCATCAGTATTGATTATATTTAAATGATTTACTATTTTTTTTTACTAAACCAGCACCCGCCCAGACCCAGCGTAACGCATTGGAACTCTGTCTATATAACGATCGAAGTAACGCTACGAAACAAATGCTATTTTAATGAAAAACGATCGAATAATAATCTAACGAAAAATGCAGTCCATTAACGAATAAAGTAGACGAGTCTTACCACAGATGTACAGAAGTGTTGCCATATTTGAATACATATCATTTTACCAAGAAGGCTAGAGACTAAGGAGAGATAACTCCCTGGAAAGGGTTGGACTAAATCCGTATCCCACAGTGACGCATGCGCATTACGCTTCTTTGCCGCGATCCTCGCGAAGTGTCAAAATTGGTCAACACAACCTCGAAAATGTCAAAAACAAAACATATCGGACGTTGTGTTTCGAATTGATGTAAAATGCAATTCAATTGGATATTCATTAACATTTTGAACTCACTTGTGAAATGATATTTTGGCTGCAGAATCATCACTTTTCCTGCCACACAAAAAACAAGTTCTTCGCCCCATGGCGATTAATTGAAATTAGCAATTACTCTGGAGATAAAATCAACAACATTGCCATCATATGAATTAATTCTGTATCTTATCTTTCTTCACTTGGGAAACAACAAAAAACAACAACTGTCGCACGTGACACCGTTCAAAACAAAACCATGTGACCATGAAATGACAAATAGCTGCCGCTGCACATGCGCAATACAGCGTTTTGCCCGGCACAGAGTATACGACTTTCGGCCCTCGAAAGCTTACCCCCACTTCGGGAGTTATCTCTCCTTAGTTTCTAGCCTTCTTGCATTTTACTAACATTCCTCCAATGTGCATTTGACACTTTTGACACATTTTGCCACATAAATGCAATGAAATAATCTTTATGTAGTAAAATTTAAGGAAAAAAACTATGAGTATAGTAATTTTCTAACAATTCTGAAAAGGAACTTTCCCTATCTTCGATAAAACATGCTCTTCCACATGAAATGAACTGAATAACAATCGACTCTGTTATTTTATAATGGTTTAACTGTACAAGTGACTTTGTAAATATTACCTAGTCAGTAATCACACAAAAAGTTTCAAGGATTTGATGAAGTTGTAAGGTTAGCATGTAAGAATATTCACAGAAAAAAAATACAAAAAGACTTACTTTTTAGGTTTAGCCTCTAGAAGTATTGTTAAAACCAGTGTCTGTCTATTTTTAATGTAATATTTATGACATGTCATTTTGCAACAACCTCTACACATGTCTATGACACCAATTCCTATATTGACCAAATTACCCCGTCTTTTAAAAATGTTTGACTTTGAATTTGATTGCTGTTATAAAACATTCTGCAAACTACAAGTCGTACCTAGTTAATGAGGTAGACTTCTGACCAATAAAACGTTATACAATTTTTTAATAAGATAAGTTTAAATATCGAGGTTGGTATATTGTATTGAACGTGTCATTACTCGGTAGCATTACTCTATTAATATATTAGTTGGACGTCATACAGCCAAGTCTACTATAGAGAATAATGATTCTTCTCTTATCTCATCCTTTATTTATTTAAGGAAGCATTTATTTATATCATTGTTATAGTAATTAATTTTAAATGTTAGATCTTTTAGAATGTTAGTTATTTTAACTATAAAGACTTAACACTACGTTTCGACTGATGAAAAATTAGGATCTTGCCAAATTGTATTAAAATTTCCTGCAATAAACAAATCGTTTAGTAAAAAACCTGATTAAAAAGTAAAAAAAAACATAAATGCAACGTTTTTTACTTTTCGAATTCTTTATTGCATTCAAGCGGAACTTAGTGAATAATTGCAATAATTAATTAATTTGTGAGAATAGTCAATATTTAATTTTTGACCTCTTTCCCGCTGCTAAAGGAACATCTCAAGACAATCTACTGTATCCTTGTAAGTATCATACTTAGCTGTCTAAATCAGGCTTGATTGTATTGGAGTAGCAAGTACACACCAAGTTTAAAAATATATCAAGAGTGATTTATTTGCAACGCGAGATCTATTTTTCATAAAATAGTTTCTTAGTTTAGACATTTTGAGTGGCTTTTAGATCTGATCATTATAATTCGCGGCTATGAGATGTCCAGTGATGAAATTCCATAAATCCCACAGATTCCCAAAGTGCCATAAGAAAAGGGCCCTGTCTCAATTCTACAACATTTCAATACGTGCCACATATTATGCAAGGCACACAGCCAAAAAAAAACTGATATTAGTGCTACGGGCAAGTGGGCTAAATTTCCCCCTGTTTTTTAATAGATATCCTTGCAAAATTCTTCATTAGCAATGAATTAAACCCCTTTAACTTTTTTTTGAGGCCTATAGTATTTAATTATTATTATTTCGACTGGGGACGCTGGCAGTGGGCCGGGTGATCGGTCCGCTGGTTATGGGCCATTTCACCCATTTCCCCGGGCCCCCTAGCAGGGGGTCTTTAGGTTGTCCCATTTTCACGGCGTCCCGTCGAATCTTCCTGTTGCTTTGCAGAATCTTACTATCTGGTCCACCGTCAGTTCTTTCAGATTTCCTTCATCTAACGAGTCTATAGTAAGAAAACAGGCTTAGAATCCATAAGTAACCAAAAACCTTTCAGGTGGCAATTGTTAAATATGCTCGTAAGTTTTTCGTGTCGACTTGACGTGTACATGCTAATGCATAATTTGAAGCCTGAAACTAATATTAATAACTGTAGGAATAAATATTGGGCGTGTTGTTATGTCACAAAATAATCCCTGCTTGTCCGCTGACAGTCGGACACCATGGGAACATTAGATAGGCTAGTTGAGAGTTCTTAGTTTAAAATCACGGAATTGATTGTAACAATTAATGATTTGTTGTATGTGTGTTACTCAGATATCATTGTGCGTGTTATGTGATTTGTAGACAAGTTTGTAATGTATTTTTGCTGTAATTAGTATATTATTTTCGACACTACTTTATTTTTTGTAAATTGTAAGCATTTGTCTGCTTTTAGCCAGGTTTATTACTAGATAAACTTAAGTGCTATGCATGCTTAGCAGTTCATAGTATACGCTATATACATTATAATGTAAGACAATTATATATGTATTTGTTGTACTTACTTATTTGTTAGTTTTTATGATCTTTGCTTTGTTTTCACCATGTCATAATATGGCACGCTTTCAAATGTTTACAATGATGTTCTTATAATATCAGTTGTATTTGTGGAAGTCTATACGATTGTCTATCCCTGTGAATTCTTCACTGATGGTTATAATACAGTGCCTTAAGCTTATTTTGTCGCTGTCTAACAAATATCACCTAAAGTAAGATTAGGGTACAGTCGATCGCTAAAAACATGGCAAGAAAACCAAAGGTGTTACACCTAACAATGGGAACAGTCACATAGGCTTCCATCGCTAGTACGTAGAACATTTTGTATAATACAAGAGAGCCGCTGTAACATTTGGCCGTAACAAAGTTCCTGGCAGTTGGTGGTGGAATAAGTATTACAACAATCAACAAGAGGCTCACACGACGAATTGTAATTTTAAGAGCGTCGGACTAAAGATAACGCTCGCTTCCAATTTGTAAAAACAAAACTACTATAGAAGCTCTTTGGTGATTTGGTTCTTTATACGTAGATCTTTTTATATATCAAATAAACCTTTTCCATAAAATCAATGTTGGTGTATTTTTTTAACATGGGTCTACTAATCGGATAGTTACTAACAATCCCTTTAACAGCAGAAATATTATTCAAAAATTGACAACTAAAATGAGCCAAAGAGTGATCTTTTTAAATTTGAACTAAAATTTAATAATCGAAATTGATTCACAATGGTGAAGGGAGAAATTTAAATAAAAGTACATAATTTAAAATACCGCTTGCGCTTCTCACTCTGGCTAAATCTAATACGGAAAGGTCGAAAATGCAGGGGAACCAATTTAAAACAATAACAAAATTGAATTAACACACGGAAATAAGTTGAAAGTGCTGCCATCTCAAGTTACAATATGCACATGTAATGTAAGTATATTAGATTCTTGTTTTATTTCATTTTTCATTTGGCTTTTTCTTGTAATCGTGTGAATGAACTGTTTGGCATGTGTAGTTATGAAATTTGATTTTAGCACTGAACACCTGCATGTTAATCTGCCATTGACTAAACTAGAGGAACTACTCTTAATAAATTACTATACAGGGTGAACTTTCGAAGCCACCCTTTCCATAACAAGCCTTTACTTGGCCTTTCTATAACAATATTTTACCAAACTGTCCTCTAATTTATGTTATTAAAATGTTGTTTATCAAAATAGCTAATGAACACTGATTTCATTTAAAATTAATCATGTGTTTACCTATCAAAAACTGAATTAAAAAATCTAAACAGTGTTTAACATAATAAGCATTTCATATTTTTATTGATTTACTAAGATTGCAAATTTGATGTGACCTTGAACTAATCGTAATAGAATGTGTTATTAAAATTAAAAACACAAATGTGAATCTCGTAATTCTAATATTATTGTTGATAATATTCAAAAAATCTTGATTGCACCAAACTTAGAGAACACCTAACTTGGCAGGTAACTCTACAGTTTGACGTTTGCATAGTATGAAACATACCTAAAATAACAGAACACTAAGTCTAGGCGTTATTTTACTTTGAAAATTTATAAAAAAAGAAAAAGTTTGTTGCAATCGAGCACTTTAAAGTTGTCTTGTTTTCTTCCAAAAAAATATTAGGAAATTTACAATTAAATATTAACTAATCTAATGCAATTCACAAAACATCAAATTCCGATCTCAGTGTTGTGTATGTCAGTCACCGCACGCCCGCACTAACGCGCCTATGTTTCCATTCACATAGGTTGTTTTCTTCCTTACACAGACTTCAGCCCTGAGGAGTGGGGCCCCGAGTACCCGCTGAGCACGTCCTCCAGGCATACGATACCGATGCCTACCTTGTATAGCAATGAGAGTGAGTTATATAACATTACAGTTAACTAACCCGTGCTTACTGGACAACCAAAGAGTGACGGATAACCATGTAATTAAATAAATAAATATCTGGGACAATTTACACCAAGATCATCTGACCCCAAACTAAGCAGAGATTGTACTATGGGCGGCAGAGACTGATAAACATACTTAAATATTTTGATAAACATACTTAAGTTCTAAATGACGACCAACTTGGTGTAATGGTTTAGAAGTTGGCTACTACACCAGAGGTCGCGGGTTCGATCCCCGCACAGTACAAACATTTGTGTGCTTGAACATGTCTGTTTGTACTGGTCTGGGTGTCTCCTATGTATAATAAGTATGTATTTACAAAAGAAATGTATTTAAGTATGTTTATCCGTTGTCTAGTATCCCATAACACAAGCTTTAATTAGCTTACTTTGGGGCTAGATGGCGCTGTGTGGAATAATGTCCAGGGATATTTATTATTATTTTATTATTAAAATCGAACATATATAGATAATAACACCCAGACACACAACAAACACTCATGTTCGTCACACAAAATGTTTGTCATGGGTGGGGATCGAACCCACGACCTCCGGCGCTAAAGGCAGGATCGCTGCCATTGCGCCAACAGGCCAGTCAAAATCTCAAATTCAAAGTCAAAAAACTCATTTATTTTTAAATAACAAGCTTATTAGTAAATATCATGAAAAAACAATTTATGTGTCCACTAGTTTGGAGGATTCGGTAAGAAACTCGATACTCTATTCAACCTCGTTTTTTTTTTCAACAAAAATAATTCACAGCTGGACAGTTCGAAGCTGTGTAGCTTTTTCGACTTATTATGGCACAGTAGGACTGAAAAAACTATATTATAATAATAATTAATAGTTTTTAACTATATCAGTCACTAGCTTCTGCCCGCGACTTCGTCCGCGTGGAATGTTGATGTATAGCCTGATACCCTTCCACGATAAATAGGCTATCTAACACTGAAATAAATTTTCAAAGCGCACCAGTAGTTCCTGAGATTGACGCGTTTAAACAATCAAACTCTTCAGCTTTATAATATTAGTATAGATTGCATAAACACTTATTTTGGTTGTCCAGTGTGAGACTTGTACTTGTGTCTTATTAATTGCATTGAATTTAAGATAAGATCTGAATTAATTTTTCTTTTTCAAGGTCACAAATTCAAAAAGCCAAGTATAATAGAGCTGGTTTTGTACAACATGGCGGCGCTGCTGGGCGGGGTCGCGGCCGGATATGATGTCAGAGTTTCAAATGTCAGTCCGTTGCATCCGACGCTGCAACCACACAGGTAAAAATAGATATTATGATTTTAGGAAATTAAAGTAATCAAGAACGACTCTGATACAAGTAGGCCACAATTCACGTACGGATTTGCCTGTCGGGTACCCGTCTAATGGCTGTCAGATTTCAGGCACAGTTACGACCGTTCAGCTGTTGTAATCACGACTTCATGAATGGGTGTCATGACAACCGAGCAAAATATTACAAAAAAAGTGGTATTTTTTATTAAAGTACAGCTTGTTTCTTATTTTCCATAAATATGGCAGGGATAAAATGAAAAGTTATGCTTTTTCAAATTAGGCCTAACAACACAATATTACGCTTTTCGATTTTTTACCACGTTAGTTATGTCAAATGAAATTATGCAGCATATATTTTTTTTATATTGCCCGTCAAGATGACCTCACTCCACCTGATGGAAAGCGGTCGTGAGGTCCAGATATGAGGTTGACAAGCCCAGTCATTAAACTTATATTAACATATTGCTTAAAAGTCGCTAGTGTGCGTCATTGGGATCCGACGTATGCCCGTCAAAGACGTACGTTTTTGCTTGGTCAGGTAAAACACGGATGTGCCCGTGCGTGAATGGTGGCCTATTCAAATAGTTTTTTTGTTCAAATCTGTTTCTAGCTGTCCGTCAGCGGCTTAGCCCGCGTAGACTATTTCTCTCGTTAACCGGTTCACAAACAGGCCATAATTTTATTAAGTAGTAAGTAAACAATTGATTTCTAATTGTTATAAAATTTCGGACAGTGAACAGTTATAATATAGCCTAAAAAATAGCCTATGTCCCTTGCTGATAATGAAGCTTTATATTTATAAATGTGTTTAGTAATTTCGGAGCCTATTCAATGCAAACAAATAATGAAATCTTTCCTTTTTTATAACATTAGTATAGATTCACGCCCTATGAAAAGTACGTACTGTATTTCCTTTGCGTAACGTTTCCGTTCTGTAACGTTTTAAACCGAAAAATATAGGCAAATTGGCCTTGCAATTCTGAATTTGCCATACCAAAGAACATATTTTAAAAATGTATACATTATAACAAATCAGGAAAGAATTGCTTTCTCCTTTTCCTTCATTTATTTACTGATTAGATATAAAAGTTGCATCAAAAGCGAGTAACATTGGTTATATTAAAAATTTTGGCTTTATTTTAACGAAAAAAATGGCGGCGGAAAGCTTATTATTTATATAGCAACGTATGTTTTACCTCCCATGTGTTGTTCAGAGCGGAGCCGCCGGAGTCTGCGGTGGCGCTGCACGAAGGCTTCGGCTTCCACAACACGTACCACGGGCCCGCACGGCACCTGCGCGCGCCGCTGCACGCCATCACGGGCGAGCCGGTCAGTTGCACAGCATTTACAACAGTTTGAATTTGTGACATAGTGTTTTTATGATGGTCTAGAGTAGGTGGTCATTGATCACAGTTGCACATGCAGTGCTATTCTGAAAAATTCACTTCGAATCTCGCACACTGAATCCGCTGTGAGATTAAATTTGTGTAGTCTATAAAACGTAACAACAACGGTGCTGCAACTCACTGATGAATAAGACAGAGATAGACAAGATATAAACTTTGTTTAACTAGATTTTAACCAAAACTTTTTATAGATTTTCTATATTGAAGTTAGTGTGTTCGGTCAACTGAGTGAGTTCAAGTTCGAATTGGTTCAGAATAGCCCTACTGGTGGTAAGTGACGATGTAGTCTATGAGAGTTTAGTAGTACATCTGACCAGTGAATGCTTATTTACTACTGTCTTGAAGAGAAGTTGTATGGTCCCAAAAAACCATTGAAGAATAATAATGGTCCGGAAAAGTGATCTAAGAGTCGAAACTGTGCTAATCGGGCACCCCCGCGGTTCCATACAAGAGTGCTCCGTCGCGGGGAACCGCGCGGGTGGTCCGCCTCCCCGCGACGGCTCCCGATGGTTGTCGCTTTTTTGCTAGTCGTCGTTTTGATAGCCATCGACGCGACTTTACATACATGCACACCAATAAAATTAACTTAGGTAAGGACATTGCGGTCTCCGCGACCGTCGTGGTCCAGCGTCCCCACGCGCGTGGGCACACTACGGGCGCCCGCATTGGTCCCTCACGTGGAGCAATTTTCCTGTTATGTATCGTTTCAGATTCGATTTTGAGCATTACCTGGACATAAATAAATAAATAAATAAATATCCCTGGACATTATTCCACACAGCGCCATCTAGCCCCAAAGTAAGCTAATTAAAGCTTGTGTTATGGGATACTAGACAACGGATAAACATACTTAAATACATTTTCTTTTGTAAATACATACTTATTATACATAGGAGACACCCAGACCAGTACAAACAGACATGTTCATGCACACAAATGTTTGTACTGTGCGGGGATCGAACCCGCGACCTCTGGTGTAGTAGCCAACTTCTTAACCATTACACCAAGTCGGTCGTCAAACCTATTACCTACTATTTTACAGAACTGCCTCCCTGATACGACAAATTTTTCCCTGTAATTTACGTTTCAGATTCGATTTTGAGCATCACATTTCAATAGTGCCTTACAAAACTTCAAGGAAGCTGTATGATAAAAATATTAAACATTGTATCATCAAGTTGCGCAATGCTCGCTGCTTTACTCTCACCAACGTAATGCTCGAATTTGTAACATCAAACTCAAACTCAAATAACTTTATTCAAATTAGTCAATTTACTGTAAGTACATTACTGTAATGCTCGGTTCTCCTCCCTCACTGATGTAGTGCAGTAACAGAGTCGATCTGTAACGTTACATTCAAGAAAATGCTCCAGGTTTCAGCCCTAAGAGGTTTAAGCTATGCTGTTTGCTTATTTTCGAGCTAGAATGTCTTTACCTTTAGGCCATGACACAGTCTCATTTCATTTACTGGGCATAAAAGACTTTTTTTTTGATAATTTTGTTTCTGGCCAAAACACTGTTGCACGGTGAAAATGGGGGGTCAATTTATATGCAATAATTCTGCAACTAATTCATTGTACAGAAAATGTTGACTGAATTGGCTGTTATAGTAAAAAATATATATTAAAATAACTAAATTATCTCACTAACATCTTCCAGATCACAAGCATTCAAGCAGCAGAAGAGCAAAAACCCATCCGCTTCACCGACTCGCCCACGCACTACGCGCACCCCTCCTCATCTTCCGGCTACGGACATTCCGCTCAACCTTTATCCGGTACTTCCGGCCTCGGGACCAACTACACTTCAACACAACCGCCAACCCCTTCACCAAGAAGAACCTCTTCATCAACCTCCGACCACCTAGCAGACTTATACCACAACTACAGAGAAAACTTCCAACCTTCCCCCTCGCAAGATAGAGACTACTACTACCGCGCTGAACCGTACTACGACAGAACGGCGGAATACGTAGTCAAACATCCGTATTACGGATACGACGAATGCTCATTCGAATATAGGGAACCGACCCCAGATTATAGACCGACGACGACCCAATACCTCACTCACAGAAGAACACCCTCAAACTCCTCAGCGACGAATTCTCACCCAGAAGAGTTTTCTCCATCGAGACATTTTAGACAGGAAAAAATCGCTACAAAAGAAAGAAGAGAAGAATACCGCACAGCCAAAGCGGAGTATCCAAGAAAAACGAGCGATTACTCACTACCTAGAGACTTTTACAGACAGGAGTCGCAAAATGAGCAGGAACGAAAAGAATTTGAACGTCCCGCGAATTTGGGCTTAGAGATGGCGCCTTCGAAGCTAAGATCGAGTCTAAAAAAGTACAATAAGAAGACAAGTGCGTCTGGTGGCAGTTCAGGCGGTGGGACGCCGACCAATCCCACGCCTCCAGACAGTTTGACGAGTGAGGATAGTTCTTACGTGTCAGCTCGGGACGCGTCCAGCGGCTCTCAATCCCGGGTCAGGTTCAGCCCGGAAGCTCTGGAGGGGACCAATCCGGAGAGGAGACCGTCGAGGCCTTCGTAGCGAAGGCTTAAGAAGTTCAACGACTACCTTGTTTGATCGCGAGACTGTATATACGCTTGCGGGTAGTGCGGGGAACGCTTGAGCTTGCATTGTGTTATGTCGATGCTTCGATGCACCAAACTTATGAATGCCAACACTATCATCGAGACTGATGTATTCCACTTTTTATAAGGCACTTTTAGAGTTCAGGATTTGATTTGATACCGATATCAAATTGCCTGTAAATTATCAATCTTTACCGATATTTACCATTCTTATTTTCATGTATAATTGTAATATTAGTTTCAAAAAATATTGAAATAATTCTTTCCTTTTTTTCAACCAATTTCAACTCTGTATCGAACCAATTGAGGTCTCTTTCTCGTTTTAAGTACTTTTTAAAATTCGAAAAAACATTTATCACAATAAATTGAAGATAATTTTCAAAACAGAACATAATAAGAAAAATACTTATGGCATGCATAGGACTGGTGTAAAGGAACATAAAATATCATGATTTTTTTTTATAATCTATGATTTACAAACGTTTGATATTAGAGTGATCAACACATAGGCTTTTTAACTTGTGAGGTGTTAAATATATAAGAAGGAATCAGTAGATTGTTAGGCAGTTTTGGCTGTATGGTGAACCACTGATTAGGAATTTTATACGGCAATATCACCTGTGTCATAGGCCATGTCACTGTTGATTAGTGAAAACTGCAATAAGCTGTATGTAAATGCAATTGTGTTCATTATTTAAAGTAATTGTGTAGTCTCATTGTACATTATGTATATTAAACCTCCATACAACCTGTGAGATATGAATATCAGTCAGTATGTATAGGACTTCGCGTAAAAAGACAATACAGTGCCTATAGTAGATGACTTTATTGATCAGTTTAGATGTAGTATTGACTAATAAGTTTATTCAGTTGTATTATATGGAGAATAATATAAAAATATTTTTTATCAAAAAGTTTGTTGTTTAAAACAAACTGTAAAATCTAAAAACATAGCAAATTTTGAATACACCTGTCAGTTAGACAAATTAAGGGTAACAGGCACAAATTGCTTAGCTCGTGTACAAATTGTAAATATCGCAATCAACTATAAGAGCATGGGCACACGGACCATTTGCAACAGGCACACTTCCAATTTTGCATAGAAAGGACTTAAGTAAGGACTAAGGTAAGTTCAGTTTTGGATCTGAATAATTTGATCATGACAACAACCATCACTAAAATTTAGTTATACCACAGACATTTTTGATACATCGTGGGTACTTGCATCACTAAAGTACACTCTAGATCAGATTGACACAAGAAAATGTCCTAATTGGCTATGAATTGTTTTGCCGGCATGCATAAAAATCGGTTTTTATCAACAGATCACATCACGTCAGCCTCGAAATGTCCGTGTAAGTGCCCAAGCTTATATTTTATTGAACCCAGCATTTATTTTTGTTACAACATGGGAAATTAGTATTTGTTTTTTTATTTTGTTGAATTATAAATAGTACAAATGTATTTTTAAGAATGTTTTACGAACGGTAGTTCAGATGAAAATTATTTTTAACTTTGTCGTAAAAATAACTTGTACATTTTCAACTAACAAGTAATATATTATGTATATCGAGTAAATGAGTTGTATGCATTTTGTACAAATAAAGATCAAATGTTAGATATTTTTGACTAAAATATCAGTAATATAGCTAGACGTAGAAAGAGCAGCTTTTGTATCCCACAGTAAAATGTAAAATTAGGTAAAGTACTAGTCGGAATTTTGCAAAATACGCATATCCAGCTAAGAAATGATATTGTATTCGATATAATGCCTTCTCACTCAAAACACTGGATTCGTTTGTGACTAGTATAGAGTCTCATGGTTTCTTATATTTTATATAAAGGCCTAATATTGGGGAAATGTTTGAAATTATCTCACGTTTAGCGTTAAAATAATATAAGATCTATATCGAAAATTTAATTATAAAATTAGCTTTGATATTAATAGCTGAAACCAGTGCCTAATGTCTGCTGGGGAGGTTTATGAGATTATGACGAGAATATGCAGTTTGGAAAGATTATCAGTGTCCGAATGTTCATTTGAGGCCAGTGTCTATGTCCTTTTTTGTTCTATACGTTATTTTTGTGCAATAAGTGAAATTTATTTGCGTCCATTATTTTGTTTTAAATATAATATATTTATAAAAGGGAAACGTCGTGAATTAACAGTATTTCTTGCAGTATTTGAGATTCATTATTGATATTTATTACGTAAAGTGTGCGCAGACACAATTAATGCATGTATTATTTATGGTATTATTGTATGTATTTATAACTTGATTGCTTTCCACAAGTATACAAGATGTTATACAGATACTTACTTAAAACTAAGAGAAAAGTTATGTCGGGCACGACGAGATAAGAGTTAAATGTTGTGCGGTGTAGTTTATAATTTAAAGTTAGCTTGAATCAGTGCCAATATCCAGTGTTTTACATAATATTGACCTTTTCTTCAATTCATTTCCAAACTCTTTTTAGTACAAACCAAATCCTAACCAAATTATTATAAGAGTCTAACTAGGTTTCAGAATCTGAGTCACAAAAAGTCTCTAGAGTCAAATGTATTTTAAACACACATTTTGTAAATACGGATCAAGATTCACGGCGCGAATACTTAAAAAAAACTCTAGTCTTGAAATTTTTATTTAATTTTAATACCTGGCTAGTATTTGTGGTAACGAACGACTGGCGAACGTATTTCAAATAAACTGTTGTATTTTTTTTGTAAACATTTTATTTGGGCATTCCATTTTATTATGTAAACTGTACATTCCATATTGTTTGTCAGAAGTGATATGTGCTCATGTAAGCGTTCATTAGTCGAATGTATTGTAACTGGAGGTTCTGTGTGCCAATAACACGAGGTGGGAGGATGCCTTACATCTGTATGTTAAATTGACAAATAAAAATTAGACTAAGCTTTTTAAAAAGTTTTATCATTTATTTATATCCACTTTTTTAGTCGCAGTGAAAATTACCGTTCGCCGTGTAGCTCTTCTTGTCAGCTCGTAGGTCGCTGAGCTCGCTCGCTAAACTGATGATGACTCCTCGTTTGACACCCTGTGTGTGATCAACTGCTTGTACAGTCAACCAAAGCTGCAGAATAACATCCGCATTAGCCCTTGATTAGGGTAAAGCAGGGAGCGCGGATGCGGTGTTGTGCTGGCGGATGTTTGCCAAGTCGGCGCCTTTCATTCATTTTTAGACTCTTTCATTAGGCCTGCGCAGACGACGTACTTTTTTCCGCGGCGGAGTAAAAAGTACGCTCCGCGAATAAAAAGTCCGCCACGGATTTACCGCGGACTCAACGCACACGGTGTGCTATCATTTGTTGTCCGAGAGTATTTAAATATCCTTAGATTACGTTGTGCTGTAATTTACACTAAGAAGGCATGTCAGATTTTGGCGAGAATGTCTGTATTTAACTGTCTCCTTTTGCCGAATTTAAGGACAAAATTCTACATAGAAATACAGTTTTGACTTGAACTCCTCCTTAACACAATGATTGTGCCGAAATTCAATTATTTGTTATGGTTTTACTATACGACGGCAATTATTTCATAGCGGTTTCGAAAAATGTGTGTCAAGAGGTCCCTTTCAAGGACTTTACTTACATTTGAAGCATATTTTCAGTCATGAAGTGTTGTTTTGAAAGAATATATTTATATCTATCCCTTTATTTCGAATCGATTTTTAACGCGGAGTAAAATCCGCCGTGTGCGTTGACTGGTCATAGTTCGTTCGTTCTATTTTTTTTTCGCGGAATCCCGCGCACTTTAATCCGCTACGCTCTGCGGGCGTCCGCGGTGTTTCGGCGGATTTTTGGTTCTGCGTATTTGTCGGTCGTGTGCGTTGCTCGATACAGTTTGTAAGGGATCTGTTTTGACGGAGAAAAAAGTATCTACGCCGCTGATAATACGTCGTCTGCGACTTTTTTGTTATCCTCAATATTTTATTAAATTTGCTGGCGGCCAGAAGCTAGTTACAAATATAAATTTCGCTGAATTATGTAGTTTCTCCATCACTTACCGGCCTAATCCAAATTATAAGATAAGATAAATAATCTTCATTGCACAAATAAACAAATACAACAGATTACCCACTATGAGAGCACGACCTAGAACGTGCAATTAAAGCGGTCTTATCGCACTAATCGATCTCTTCCAGACAACATACTTCACTGAAGAGACTTGTAAAACAGATAATCATCATTTTCCGTTGGGTAAAAATACCATCCAGTTTATCGATGTATAGTTTCGTTTGACGTGCTATCATGCTTTTAAAATGACATGCTTTAAATCAGTATTAAAAAATATTTTTTGCCATTTTAAATAAAAGGAGATAAAAGGTCTTCGTTTGTATGTTCTTAAAAATAAAAGGCCCCATTTTTCGCCCCTAAACGGACTTCATAAACTTCAGTCAATTCAATGCCAATCTGCCTGACTACTGATTTATGCAACTATTTTGGATACATAACAAAACGGTGGATTTTCTTAGTTCTTAACATTGTTTAGTTTAAGTGTTCATTGTTGTAGTTTTTAACAATGCTTTAGCTCAGTGCATTCAACCCAATATCCTTAACAGAGTTTTAGGTGTGTGTGTGTCAAGATTAAAAAATATATCCTGGGTTCGATTCCCCGTCGGCCTGGGTGTGCGGGAGACGGCCCTGGCTTAAATCCTTGTCTGGTCCCTCGTAAATCAAGGAAATTGATCCTTAATTCGAGACCATGACTATCAGCATATATTATTATATATATATGACTGGCCTGTTGGCGCAATGGCAGCGATTCTGCCTTTAGCGCCGAAGTCGTGGGTTCGATCCCCACACATGACAAATATTTGTGTGACGAACATTTGTATTTGTTGTGTGTCTGGGTGTTATTATCTATTTAAGTATGTATTTAGAAATATTTAAGTATGTTTATCAGTCTCTGACGCCCATATTACAAGCTCTGCTTAGTTTGGGGTCAGATGATCTTGGTGTGAATTGTCCCAGATATTTATTTATTTATATTCAGCATGTCGTCTGGCGCTGTTTATCAATAAAATAAAATCATGGCTGATAGATGTATACCTGCGGCCTATAGCGATGAGGGATTGCGTACATGTGTCTCCAATGTTGTAGGTATATTTTTTTACTTTCTTACTGGTAAGTAAAAGTCAAGAAAGTGTCTTTTACTTACATACAACAACATACAATTTTTACATCTATCTACAATGTTGTAGGTATTTTTTTACATTTTCTTTCCTAGTAAAAGTCAAGAAAGTGATGTAGGCAATCCCTCATAGCTATAGGCCGCAGGTATACACCTATCTGATCTACTGTTATCTACATTAGCTACCCACATCAGTCATGATTTTGGTCTTAATTTTCATTTATTTTTGAACAATAGTCTACTTAACCGTACTGATTCGAATATCATGACAAAAAGAGAAACTATGGGGGCAACGCGGCCGGGTACATACCGGAATAACAAATTTTTAAATGTGGGTGCATACCGGCCGGGGGCCAGCCGGACTGGGACTATTACGTCCGGACCCTAAATTCTTCCCTTCATCTGGGAGTGACATAGGGTATACCATTTTTTTTTAAATTTAGGCTATATTTAGACGGGAAAGACAGTCTACGAGGGCGAAGCCGCTGACGGACAGCTAGTCTTGATATGTGTATCAAGACTAGCTGTCCGTCAGCGGCTTGTGAGCAACGCACTCTGTGAATGCTACTATCTTCTTTCTAGACATTACGACGTGAACGAGAGTTGTCAGCCAGCGCCTGTAAAATAGCCGTTCTCTAAATGTGGGTACACTACTGACCAACGTACGCGGCGTAATGTAACATGTTTATGTTACACAGCGAGCATTCATGTACTCAGTAGGTACGTAGTGTTACGGGGAAACTAGCGAGCTAATTGACTCTGTGTCTTCCTGAAGTGCCGTAGTCTGTAAATACACAAAAGCACGGTAGAGATACAGAGGCGTTCACATCAACCTTTACATAGGGGCACCTTATGCTGCTCACATAAGACCTATTTTTTTATGGTTTTGTAAAGGTTGATGTGAACGCCTCTGTACATACACAAGTGTACTCTATGGTATGTACATGGTTTTCCATCCATGTTGAACGTGACTGACTGTTTAGGTATCTGCGCTATGATGGTTGGTTAATAGTTAGTATAAAAAAAGGTAGTTATCTAGATAATTCAAAGAAAACAAGCGTCATTTAATAAAAAGAACAATTTATTCATACTGAAGACAGTAAAAATATTTTATCAGTGCATATTAAAACATAAGTACATTAAATTGTGCTCTTACGGCTAAAAATATATATTTACAGACATCTCAATGTTACTACACAAATAAAAGATAATAAGTAAAAAATATGTAACTAACGAAGTTGTAGGTTGTAGGTAGGTATGATGGTTAAAAACATACCTACCTATTCATCTTTTAATTCAAACATGAACAAAATACAATGAGTTTAATGAGAAAAGTGATTTGAAATTGCTCCTTAATTGCAAAGGTCTGGGACCTCTTGTTTTAATCCAGTTGAAATTCCGCAGTATGAACTTTTTTGCTAGGCTGTTAACGGATCCTTGAAATTTTAGTTCCTTAGTAGGTATTTGCTAGCATCATAGTAAGAGGCGCACTGTGTCGTAACCAGTAGTGGTTCAGGTGGACCCCAAGGGGTCCACGGGAAACTCGACGGGGGTATGTTGGTGTCACACTTTTGTAGTCTTGGGAATATGGTGGAAATGTAGCTAGTAAGGGATCCGGAACCAGCAAAATTTTAAAGGGGTCTACGAGAAAAAAAGTTTGGTGACCTCTTGGTCTAAACTAACACGGGGAAACATCTCTTCTGTTCAAATTGTCAAGTTGCAACTAACCAGTTGAGACAGTCAACTTGTTCAAGACGGGGCCTTTTACCATCACTTAAAACTTGTCAAGTTCATTCTCTAAACTGAGCGTAGCGAGCAATTTCGTAATATATTCTTCAATTTCCAGCCAGTCAGCGGTTATCTGGCACTAACACATCTTCTAGGCTGGACATTTACTGGCGAAATTGCTCGCTACCCACAGTTTAAGAAATTAACTAGACTGATTACAGGGTCCCCCTACCATGAATGTACGCTGGCAAGTCACTAGGGTCTAATAATAAAGTATTCGTATGAGGTTTGAATACTAAAAATTGCAGGAGATGCTGTGGTTAACAATCATAGATGCCACAGCTAGCTTATGTAAAATTTTAAATCAATGCTGCATTTAGGCCCGCCATACACGGACAGCTTGAAGCAGCTAGTATCTTCGCTCAGCTAGACAGCTTCAAGCTGCGACTGCATAAGTAGAATACTACAGTATTCTACGTACACACATACACGGAACCGCTCAAGCAGTTGACTGCTTTGGGCGGTTTGCAGCACGGTGAAATTTCATCGTGCGGTCAAGCAGTCGCCAGGCATACACTGACTGCTCGAGCTGTCGACTGCTCTCGCGCAGTTACCTCCGCCCGCGCTCTGTATTCAACTTCGCGCGCGCTTCTAACGTCTTGTTTAGTTTCTTGATTACTTTTACGATTAGTTAATACCAACTGCTTCAGCAGTTAACAAACTGTTGACCGTGTATGTTGATCACTGGCTAACTGCTAAAGCTGTCAGTGTATGGCGGGCCTTAGTCATACCCTAACCAACCGACCGTAATGGTGGAATGGACGGCCGTAGCAGCTATCGCTATGGAAACTGAGCGAGCGTTTAGAGACACACTGAACGCGTTCGCTTAAAGAACAATACACAACCGACGATGTAAGGACTGACATGACATATGCCATGAGTTACGACGACGACTATCGCCGGCGTCTGTAGTAGGTTCCGTGACCGCGTCTTATGTGTATAGCAGGTTAAGGAACTCCAAAAATGGTAGGTATACAAGTTGCTATAGTCGAATATCCTAGATTACGTAACGCATAAACATGGTAGAGGAACAGGATACGGCTAACACAGCCTATAAGGGGGTGAGGAAGTTGCTGTTAACCACAACTAGGGCAAAACAATGCCTGCATAAGCTGAGCTCGATCTGTGGTAGCCTACATACACCACAGACTTCCCACCAGCGAATAGGTACAAATCTATTTATATATGAATAACCAACACATATGTAGGTTCTATAAAAATTTAAATAAAAGATACATACAAAAACGAAAAATTGATTCCCTTACTTACATCTAAACTTTATCTTAATCGTTCATACTTGTCCATTCGGAACCTATAATTTTATATTTTACCACAGGGTATTTCTCCAAAGGAGCATAAACAAGGTTCTAATACCTACAAAATAATATTACAAAATTCAACACCCTGTTTCAAAATGTGTGATTTTTGTTTGGGTTAAACCAGAGACCTTACACTACGCATTGGAGCTCTCCAAAATATCACAATCTTTAATTTACATTACCTGCCTTATATCTATTTAACTTATTACTAAAAAATCAAGTCTATTTGACTAGGTAGGTAGTGGAAATGCTTTTGTAAATTATTCCCCACACAATAATATATACCGTATTTACTTACATCATTATAATCATTCAGTAGTGACAGAGTTCAAGGTGAACTCTTCTCGAGAACTCAAACTCACCTTGTTGAAAGACTGCTTAAATTATCCCTATATAACGATACCATGTTAATCACTTGAGTAATTAGGTAGGTACTTAACTTGACCTTCAACCTACACTGCTCTAGTTTAGTAGTAAATATAGAAAAACAAGCAGATACTAAGCGTAGATATTATTTTAAAAAAGTAAATAGGTAATCGTGTTTTTTGCTGCTTGATAGGCAATTATATCGACAGAACCACGCCTATCGATCAAATACCAAACCAAATAAATGATTTTAATTTCTTTTCCATCGACATCGCAGGACCGCTTTCGGCATCGCTAGATTCGCTAGCTGGTACTGCTAGCGGCTAGAGGCCATTGCAGGTACTTGTTTTTGAAAGCTATAGATCGTTATCAAGAAAAAATAATTTGTACACAATATTACATGTTTACATTATGCGGACGGGAAATGTATCAACAAGCCACGAACAAAAAAAAGGTGCACCATCATTTAAACTGGTGGACTTAAAGTCTGAATCTACCTTTTTTGCCGATCACTTCTAGAAATCTCTTTTTCAAAAGTTTTGCTATTTGCTAGGTACTTCGGTGGCTAGGCAACTCACAAATAAAAACAGTACATAAAATGGTGGTAAAACTTATTTGTTAGTGTCGTGAACTATGCCATATTACCTATTGAAATGGGCTTCATGCTTTTAGGTGTATTTAGGTAGTTAGTATTTTTTATTTTTAGCTAGGGGGTATTATCAGCCTATAGCAAAGCGGTCCTCTACTGGTCGCAGGTCGCCCTGAATCTGTTCCCAGCTGATTACATTCGCTTCCTTCCGGCAGATGCTCCCACAACCGCACGCAACAAGATTACAGGACGCTCAATCTGAAGTGTCTTTCAGGATGGTGGAGAAATCGAAACGCGGACTTCACTCAATGACAACAACCTTCGTTGCGAATTTGCGATATTTTACTAAGATAATCTTTGACCGTTAATCTACAAAGAGCGCTGCGTTAAAGATGGGAGTTACTGCTAAGGGTGGGTAGGTATATTTCTTGGGTTGTTAAAGCGATCACTCCGAATCAATATGAATATTGATCACAAATTGTATAACTGCTTTATTAATCATATTCAAGGAGAGACCAAATTTGTTCTGCTTATTTATAATTTTTATTTATTTCTGTTCATAAGATCTTAATAATACCCTATGTAGGTATTTGGCACTACGTATTCATACTGAAAAGTAGATGCACATGTAGGTATACTTCGTGTTATCAGTCATATGCGATAGGAGAAAACTGAGCGTTTTCGCATGCATTCTAACAACCGTTGTATTGTATGCAAAGATAAATAACTGTCAAAAAAGATCTCGATTACCTATTTCTAGTTCGGTTTATGGTGTTGTTTGTATTTTATGATGTGCTTGAAGAAAATGTGAGAAAACATATCTAATACACATACATACAAACCATCACGTCTTTTTCCCAACGGGGTAGGCAGAGACCACATCTTTCCACTTGCTACGGTCCTGACACACCTCTTGCGCTTCTTCCACTCTCATTAATCCTTTCATACATGCTCGTCGATTATGGCTACTAATAGATACATATCTAATATCCATCTAAATTCACTAAGAGATGAACTAAAGAACTCTCGTTTCTGTTTTAGGTATACCTACTTACTACGTGGTTCAACTGAAACAATCAGATTTGAAATCTGCAAATAGACCGTTTTTTCACACTGGATTCAGTTGCTTAATTCTACTTTATCACAATCACAGCTACATTATAGAAGTTCTTGTTACACCTAGTTTACTTTTGCGAACAAGTATAGTACCTATCTACAATCTTTACACGCCCTATGGCTTGTTAGGTAGTTAAAAAGTTACAATGCCTAGCAGAGTGCATTTACCTACACGCGCCATTGTTCCGCAAGCAAACAATAAGAAGTAACTAACCTGTTACCGGGCTCGCGAACTTATTTTTAAGTCTTCTCCACCTACCCGCGACGTAACGCAACGTTCTTGTTCGAAAACACGCATTCTATAAAGTTAGTACAGTCAACTTCAGTTCAGCTCAACGCTTGATATGAAGAAGAAAGCAAAAAAACTGTCTAGTATCACCGATCTTAGACTTGTATCTCCCAGATGTAAATAGCGATTTATACATAACTAGTACCGACATAAATATTTACTTTAGTAAAATGCTAGTAATTGGTACCTAGTGATCCTTTCTTAATTTTTTAGTAATGGGAATATCTCAATCGATTTTAATCCATGTTGGAATGCTATGTGCTGCCGCACACTGTACTACTTGCGGAAACCAAACGCGGCGGCCGGTGATTGAACTGAGGCAATAGACACGGCCACCAAACGCGACGTCAAGCTACAGAATCATCCGTCGCCGCAACAGATACAATACGCGAGCCATGAACAAGAAGAAGACGGGTCAACTGATGAAGCTGTCGAGGAATAGTGAAAGTAGAGTCAAGGAATAGAGATCACCACAGGACACTACAGACCTAACAGGCACCTAGCAGTGATAGGTATTAGAGATGATCCCACATGCCATGCACTCCTACCTACTCACACATTCGATAGGAACCTACTCACACATTCGATAGGAACTCATGGGGTCAAACTCGTTAGATGAAAATTTGAAAGAACTGACGGTGGATCTGATAGCCAGATTCTGCATAGCCACGGGAAGATTCAACGGGACGCCGTGACAACCTAAAGATCCCCTGCAAGGGGGGCCCGAAAAAATGGGAGAAATAGCCCACAAGCGGACCGATCACCCGGCCCCTGCCAGCGTCCCCAGTTCGAAATAATAATAATCTGTCGCCCCGCGCCCGCAGCTACGACAAGCTGGCGACTTTGGCAGAGTGTGCCAGGGAGGTTAGCCACTTAATACGGCCACAACCAGCTTGTAGGTAATCCGCGGCCACTCAAACGCTCAGTTTGGCGATTAGTCATTGTATTAAATATCTCGTACGCAGCTTGTAGCTGCGATAATATGAAAGGATTCCTCATTCTAACGGCATCACCATCATAGCAACAGCAACGTAAATTCATTCGAGTTATCACTGATCGAACAGCAATGTCAATCGATCGTGCGTACGGGAGGGGCCATTTCAATATACCATAGCCATCTTCATTCCTAACTGTCATAGTATTCAGGGGGTCTTAAATGGTTCTTTTCCGATATCAAGATGGTTTGTTATTTTATAACTTATCTTGTGTTCTCATAGGTGATAAAATCCTAGATATTAATCCGCACTTTTCAGATACCTACCGATGTTGGCAGATCATCCTGAAGCTGACCATGGTCCTCAAACGGGGGGATCTCACGTGTGGGAACACATGTAATGTCACGTTTGTAATGTTGAGTTGATGGACTGAGTTTGAGGCCGTGGTCAAAGTTTACCGTATGTTGTATGGTAGTTCAAAAGAAAACTTTTTATGACTGAGCAACTAATGTTCTATGAAATGGGCATTATTTTTTTTACAAAAACAAAAATGTTCATCAAATCCCAAACTTGAGCAAAACAATTAAAGCCTTTATTTGATTTAATTTGTTGTTAAGCTCTTTATGAAACGTTACTATCATTACGATGATACATAATAAGTTCATGAAAATGATATTGAGTGAATGAAATGAAAATGAATGTAGGTATTGAAATAATTTTCATCTGAAGATGAAACTACGATTAGATGATGGTTCCGAAATCTAGTAGGTACACATTATACCTAAGGATAGGACGGGCGTGGTTTCGGTAGCTTCCTACTTGAAAACCTAATCCAATGGTTGTCACTGTTGTCAGTTATCTTCACAATCTCTTTTTAAGACGTCATAGGTACCTAACATTGAGGTCTGTAAACTTTGTTTGTTGAGAACGCTATTTCCTTCAATTTTCTGAAATAAATATTAACTTGATGGCTTAAGAAATCATCTTTTTAAGTAAAATTCAGTCTTCAAGCACTAGGTATCTTAAACGTTTTCGGCTACGTAAGTCGTCCGAGTGGCAACGAGTTAAAAAAAGCAACCAGTTTGGGGCAGTCCTTGTAGCAAACAAGTCATTATCATGTGGTCTCTAGGTACAGCAGATCACAACGCCAGCGTAACATGGCAGTTTGGAAATGGCCTTTATTGCGTTATGATAAGGTGACTCTAACTTTTAGCTGTGGTGGCTGTCTGCACGAGAATGAAACCACAAAATAAACAAATTATCCTTTCCTGTCCACAAACTCGCATGAAAGGGTTCGTTATTTGTGAGTTGGTGAGCGTCACAAATTCTTGAAATCAATACCACAAAAAAAGTTGGATAATGAAGCCTAGATTTCAGCAAGGGGTTGTAGCATTGCATAAAATACTTTAAAAACATGGAAGGACGACACAAAATATGAAAATTAGCAATCCCCTACACTTCACGGCTCGTGAACTTTGTGAAACCATACGACTTCACGCCCCGCCTGTTACGAATAATTACTCGGATAGGTCCTTAAAATTTTTTTTAATTTGATTTACATTGCCAGCTCAAGAAGAAATAAACCCATTAACCATAAATGTATATTTTCGAAGAAAAAATCGCGTGCTTCATTTGTAATTTGAAAGGTCGATAGTACGGTCATATGACACGTGGAAGGTCTTTACTCTTTAGGCTGGCTATCCAACAGAGAGAGCGATTGAACTAGAAAAATAATAATAAATAAAACTAATCAAAGTTATTAAACTGCGAATAAAAACTATCATCGCAGTCTACAATACTCTAATTCTTTAACGAACCGACAAACAAATGAGAAAAGTGATGTGAGTCAAGAGATAGCAACTGTTATTGAATTTCGTTCGGGTACATACGTAATATGGCTTATTTTTTTTATAAACCTAAAAGCGGAGGTGAGCGCGAATAAAAATAAACGTAAGGCTTCAAAAGTTTCAAATGGCCCTTGAAACTGTCGAAGAAAACAGACACTTGGCTGCAGCTGTTTTCGAGCCATTACTTATTACTTTCCCGCTATTTGTTTAACTACGTTTTATAAGTAGGTACCTATTAAAAAGACATTGCTAAAGCTGATTAACAAGAATGTAACATATTATAAAGGGAATGGAATTTCAATAGATGAATGGAGCGCGGTCTCTATTAGTTGTTATTTTATCGCTCGTCCGTTCTACTCTTGTGGAAAGCGAGGCTTATCGCCGTATACAGAAATATTTGCAGACATTGCCCTTGAGAAAGGGCAGAGATTTTAACTTTGTGACCGGCCGGACTGTCTGGGATCGTTTCTACGCACGTAACGTCTATATTCAAAAGACGTCTCTTTTGGCCGATACTTTGTAATGAAATGAGTAAAAGAATATCCTGGTGAATTTATTCGAGCTTTGTTTCGGCAGCTTTATCAAGTGCGTTAGACCGTGTTATCTATCCTCATACTAGCTACCACAGAGCATCGATTAAATCAACTACACCCACAGCCAGTTTTATTTCCGTCAGCGATAAAAAGCATGAAATTGAAAATGACCTTACTTGTTTTTATTGGTAAAGCCTCTTTATAATTCGCAAATACTTTTCGGTATCGGGCTTTACAGTTACCCCTTTTACAAAATATCTAAAGTTGTGTTATCTTAGAACGCTGATTTAACTAATGTAACGGGTCTTTCACTCTCTAGCGCTGACTACATACATTTGCGAGAAAGTGACAGAATAGTAACAGCATTTGCTTAAAGTTGTTACACTCACTTAAGTGTATTCCTGAGAGGACTAGAATTTCATGTCTTTCGTGCGTCTGATATGTAAGTCGTAAAGTGAATGTATCGAAATATAGGGACTTATAAAAATAGAATAGTACTTTTTCAATAAAAAAACAATACTCAATTACTCACCGTCTTTGTACATGTCACGCCATACATACTTACTTTCTACTTTCTCCTAAAACCGTAGTTTTGTATATAATTGTCCAGAGTAAGAGGCACCGAGGCATCGAATGCTTAATAATAATAATACAGGGCACTGAGTGCTTTTTTACTTTACATTTGTGGCAGTCTCAAATCACTTTGTAATTATATAAAAATCTAGTTTTAGAGGTTGGCATTTTGGACCACTTGGCTGCAGGAATTATCTTATCTGCTTCCTATATCCGATGGACGCGCCCAGATAATAGCTATCTTTCAACTTCAATTAGCTAAAACTTTGTTCTTCAATTACCAGTTAACTACTATACTAATGGACTGACTCAAGCCTTATTATTTAGGAGATTAAAGCTATCTCTAAACCGTCCAAGACGGAATTTTAAAATAAATTAAGATATAAAATTTTGTAGCACGAGATTTTGTATCTAGCGGGCCTGACTTGCTATTGCGCCAGAAATAATATTGAATAATTAACTAATGGCGGGAAAAAACAATAACGACAGCTATAAACCCTGAGGTAACATAAACAAATAAAAACTTATTTTTGTCTTTCACTACACAACATGCAATATTGAAGCGGTTTTACACAGCTGACCTGCCGCGAGACATACACACAAGTAATAAGTATATTATGTACATGTTAAACTACTGCCACAAATAATTGATATTATGAATTATTATTACGTATAATTATGTAAGTAAATAAGGACACAACAGGGTGGGGAATAAGTATATAGAAAAAATAGAGAAATATACAATAAATCTATTTAAACATGAAATTTATTAAAGATTAAAAAACATACAATGCTTTGTTTTACACAAAAATAAAATACCTGGAGGGCTATGGTAGGAGTCGGGGCGCGCGACTAGCGGAGGCGGGGCGCGCTCAGACCCCCACCGATCAGATATACATAGTGCGACAGGTCCATACATAGTCCAATAATATAATACCATATCATACGATAAAAGTGGGTACACATATATGATACTGTCAAGCCAACTAAACTCACAGATAGTCATGTCGCGCTCTCGCGAATATAAAACTATGTTTAAATCTTACAAAAATACTTATGCGACTAATTTAAAATGCATAATAGAGGATCTCGCTTCTCGACTACAAAAATATTTTGAGATTGGAATGAAATCTTTCTTTTTAAGCTTTCGGCCTGGGAACAATCACAAATAAGACGGCGTTTTGAACGTCCGTTCACATCCTAATTATTTCTTTTCTGTGTCTTAAAGCTAACAGATAGAACCTGTCCATTGAGCGTGTACCCATTGAGCGCCTGTATGGCCATAGCGGCCTCATCGTACTCACGCATGTTCACAAATGCAAAACCCTTGTTTTTCTTAGTTTCCGGATCCTTGATCACCTTTATGGAATCGATTGCACCATAAGGGCCAAAAAGTTGCCATAATGCCAGTTCCTCAGTGTCCTCACCAATGTTGTATACATACACTGTTGTTTGATGGGGTGCCGGCGGCGCCCCCAGCAACGGGACAGGGCTGGCCGGAGCACCTAGGAGTGGCAGTGGAGAGTGGTTGGAAGCAGCCATTGGGTTGAAGCGTTGATGGCCCTTGTTGATGAAAGGTAGCGCCTTGCCCGGAGACGGCAGGAGTGGTGGTGGAGAGGCTTGCGGAAAGCCGGGCGCGAACGCAGCAGGCCGCGAGCCGAACGCCGCGCTCAGGTTGGTGCCGTTAAAGGCGGCCGGAGCGGAACCGTTGAAGACCGCCGCCGCGCCGTTGTACGCCAGCGGAGTGGCGCCCACGCCGACTCTCGGAGTGGGCCGCGGCGCGTTCTTGTTCGCGCTGGGCTTGTTCGCAAACTTCACCACGATCGCACCTGCCCCCGGTAACGGCGTCTGCGAATTCATCTGTTTTATTGCTTCTTCAGCTTGCGGCCGGGTCTCGTAGCACACGAAACCGATCCCTTGAGACACACGACTGTTGGTTATATTCCCAAACTGACTAAATAAAGTATTGAGACGCTCCAGCGTCATATCAGGAGGTAGATTGCTTATGTAGAGGTTCGATTCTGTGTCTGGCTTGTGGCTGACTTTGTTTTCGGGGTTGAGCAGGGCGAATGACACTTTTAGCGTCTTCCCTTGCATGAGGAGGCCGTTAAACGCCGTCCGCGCCTTCTCAGCATCCTCGTGTTTTTCATATTCCACGAATCCGTACCCACGATTAGCTATTAATTTGCAGCTCTCGATCTTACCCATGGCAGAGAACAAAGCGTACATCATATCCCTGGTCATCAACTCGGGTATGTAATTGACCATGAGTTTGGTCGGTGACACATTGGAATTATTGGCGTCGCCGCCGCCATTCTCCATTTCGTTTTTTATCATTGTTCTCTCAATGCAAAACTACACTACGAAAACAATTCGAATGAAACTTACACTATTAGACGTAGATTATTTCATTTGCAACATGGATTTATTGAACAAAGAACGAACACAAAAATCAGTCCCGAAAACGCCAACCAACGCGCCGGTTCACAAGTTCATCATCACACGACAAGTTTGTTTTTGGAATGTTACCAGGATCTATACTTTTCTTTCAAAATCCTTGGATGAGATTGCAGTTTGAGAGTTTTCCAGTATTATCACAAAAAGACACGTTAAAATACTAATCTACACGTGCCCAATAATTTAATGGCTGTCAAAATTTCATTAAATTTTTATGAATTTTTGTTCGCGTGGCATAATAAAACCTTTTTGTCTATGGTTTTCATATCATCAAACAGAAGCAAAATCACAGATTAACAGAAAGAAGACAGATGCGAAACAGCGCTTTCAACGCCTAAACCATATGAAATGTCAGATAAAGTTTTAATTTAGCCTGTGGGAGCACACACACACACACACACACACACGTACTCAAACGTAGACTTGCAACTACACTTACTGTCCTCTCATTGGTCGAATATAATAGTAGGTAGTGGTAAGAGTCCAAACAATACTACACAATGCAAGCAAGCATCTATAACCTTTCTGCATAAGGAGTTACGGTTCAGTGTCAGTTGCAAGCTAATAATGATTAGAAAAGGCAAAATGAACTTAACCTCAAAACTGTCAAATTCAAGAATACTGCTGCTAGCATCGTCCAGCATTGTTCGAACTTTCAATAATAACAAAAAATATATCACACGAACTTTAGCGCCGGAGGTTGTGGGTTCGATCCCCTCCCCACCCATGACAAATATTTGTGAGACGAACATTTATATTTGTTGTGTGTCTGGGTGTTATTAACTATTTAAGAATGTATTTAGAAATATTTAAGTATGTTTATCAGTCTCTGACGCCCTTATTACAAGCTCTGCTTAGTTTGGGGTCAGATGTCACCGCTGTCTGATGGTATGATCCTTTTTTTTCCCTGTTACCTATATTTTTTGTTGTTAATGCCTACTTCTTTTGTGTTTACTTTATAAATGTAACGATGTCCATAAAGTTAATAAAAGTTTTTCTATTTCTATTTCTATTTCTAGATGATCTTGGTGTGAATTGTCCCAGATATTCATTTATATTTATTAATTTATACATTTTACAATAGGTATTGGTTATAGGTTTCATTTCTAACCGGTTAATTTCTCGTCGACAACTTGCAGATAATCCATATCACTGACATTTTTAAGCACCAAATACCACATAGACGCGTGTTTGTAAACTTATTAAGAGTCTAGTTCCCGTTTATACATATACACGTCTGCATGCAGACCGCATACAATGGACAATTTAGGCTATATTTTAGGACCTTTTTGACATGTATTCTCGTAAATAAATATTTTTACTTTGACTTTGACTGCAAAAATTACTTTTCTAAACATGCTGAACGTCCAATACCAAGTCACAGAAATCACGACGAATAGAATTAGGAACGAGGACTTAATTCTTAACTAAAACTCCGTCATCAATGGCAATCAAAATATACAAGCAAGATTTACACAATCTATTAAATTATAATTAAATCGTACATAATTTTTACAATAGAACAATTGGGTATGGGAAAAAAATCAAACATGTGCTAAATCGAAAACCATTTCGAGGTATTTGTAGTTTGTGCCTTATTAAAATATTTAACATTTTTAAAAGCAAAGGATCTAGGATATTTTTAATTAAATACACAGAGAGTACAATGAGAAACAATGAAAACAAACAGTAAATGTGATCAGCCGTGCCTCCGCCGACTTCACCAACCCAGTGTAACATTGCAGGACGCTAGCGCAGGACTACGAGCGGCGCGCTGTGCCCGTAGAGAAGCGCGAGTACAACTGGCTGCAGGGTTCTTATTGGACTCTTGACGGTAATCAAATTGACATCTCAGACTTGTGAAACCCATTTGGTCGTATAAACGTCCTTTCACGTGATTGGTTGATAATCTATCCATCAACCAATCAAATGACGCGATCTGTATCATACGTGAGATTTTTATCTAGGTGATTCTATTGCATGGTGTTAATCGTGTTTCCCGATAGCAGATTTAAAATTCCCCCGGTGAAAAATATTTTCCCACAAAGATATTTTTAATAATACGTTATTTTACGCCCATTGCCAAGACGGGTAGGTAGGACTTAAAATAGCAATAATTCCAACCCTTTCAGGTAGTGCTTGGTTTCAGAACTTGGCAAAATAAATTGTATCTGAAGTCTACTTCTCACATTCTTTTGAGATTCTGCATAATGACCGGCGAGCTCTATTTCAGCCGTAAGTGCAGTTAATCAGTTATTTTCTCCTCATAATTTATTTACCTTGAAGCGGGGAAAAAACACATGTGGGAACACTAAGCGAATTTGTGACGTCACGAGTTCGCAATGTTTAAAAGTATTTATAAAAATATTTAAAAAAAAAAGTTATCTTACCCAATTGGGTATCGGAACACGAACCTAACATGCTTGTCGCTTTGCTCCTCGCAACTTTATAAACCCACTTCTTACAGAACAGACTACTCTAAATGTAAGAGGTTGCAATCAGATCTGCTAATAGAATGTTGCGATTTTAATGTAACTCGCCATTTGACTGTTAAGAAAAAAACATGAAAGGTGTTGCATAGTGTAGCTCTTAAGTGAACAACAATATTTTTTGTTAATAAAAGGTGTAAAATTAAAGCTACTAATTCAAATATTCCGAAATTTGCATCACCTTTATAATTAAAATTTCATTTCATTTAACTGTTAAAACATTTAGTACAGTGTCTGCTTTTTTATACTGAACTATACTATTAAGAAATTTTTATTTTCACATAAAAAATGTACTTTTTATTTTTATTTTATTTATTTATTTACAAAAAATCAGAGCACTTAAATTAATATTACATATGTTATAACTAGACAAATCCTACTGCCAAATAAGGATTTGAATTTTCTAAACTAAACTTTATACATTTCGAAGGCAATTAAGTGGTGTTGTGTTCGCGTTGCTTGAGAAATGTGTAAAAGTGTATATGTGTGTGTGAATGTGTGCGCGCACGTGTGTCTGTTGCCCAATTTATCGTAATAACTACCCAGTGCTTTGTTGAAGTTGGAGGACATCAATTTTATCAGTGTGCAATGTTTCGCTAAACATGGAAACTGAAAAAATCAAACACCTACTTACACACACTTTCGGAAAAAATCTACCAAAGTTAACGCCAAAAAATTACTAATAAATCCTTTTCTAGCGATAAAATGCCATCATGGAAACGGAAAAAATCAAATATCTACTTACATAACGAATTCAAAGGATTTTGGTTGACAAAACAAAATAGCAAACAAAACGAAGTCGTCGAATAAAACGTGCGAAGCCAGATGTATAATAAAAAAAAAAACACAGATACCGATCAAAAGCGAGCTTTTCGGCTATTGGCCGAGGGCGGATTGGGTGTGATTCTATTTGGCAAAATGTTACTGTTTTATTTTTTCCATGCTGTGCTGGCGTTGGGGTCGTGGTACTCGTGGTGCTTGTTGGCAAGACAAAAGAAATTAAAGCCGAAAATGGAATGATATTCTTTTCTTTGCTTGTCACTGTGCTTTCTTCTTTTGTAACTTATTTTCTAGCTGAAGATAAAATAAATGAAATTCTTGAAAATAAGCATTTTCAAACTTAGGTAAGTAGTTTGAATATTATTTTGACAAGCATGTTTTTATTTTACTTAACTGCTGGGAGAAAAATCAGTATATTATTCCTACAATGAAAATTAAATCGATGATCCTATTGTTATTTTGGTTTGATCTTGACTTCCAGTGACCGTGTAACCCTGTATATTTACCATTAAATACGTCAATCAGTGATAAACCAAATGACAGCATTGAAAATGTCCTCAGTGAATATAATCGGAGGTAAATACTGTTGTGCTGCTGTTCGATTCATCTAAACTCGCCTGTAGTCGATGCCCTGACTTTTTTTAGTCCGTCCGTAAAATATAGCTTGATTAGAATGACAGGTGTCAAATTGATGTAACTAGCTAGGGCTGGGAAAGTACTCTTGAGAAATCGACGTTAAATTGACACATCGACTAAAGTTCATACATACTGCGAAAAGACTTTTTCCCCAACCAATATTTAATATTATGTTTTCGGTACGAAGCTACATGTTTACTATTCCATACTATGTATTAGATATACCTACTTATGTACCTAACTGTACATAAATATGAATTAAGAAAGTATAATTTTAAGTTTTAGGGTATTTTTTATGTAGTATTTATAACATTAGACAATCGAATTCATATTTTTCTAATTCATCTTTAATGGGGAGAATAAAAACATGTAGGAATTTAGTCGTTATTTTTATCGTTAACGATTTGATCTACTTTTTACTTCGTGTATACTAAATCCACATGATGAACTGTATAATAATATGGTCAACTAAAATATGTTTTGTTATGTAAGACAGAAATATTGGGCAGCATTTATGAATTTTTAATCTGCATACTGAATTTTTTACGAAAAGTACTAAACAATTTTCGATCTCACTTTACTATTAAACTTCGTAGGAGTTTCGTTCAAGCCCTACAGAAAAGCTACTACAGAATAGAATATTATACCAACGAAAAACTCCTTACGAAACAATGGTGCGCTACAAGTTACAATATTGTCATTAAATGTAATACAGTGTTATACAGCAACAAAACATGGTTTTACCCAGTGTAGAAGTGTTGGAAATGTTGGAATCACACCACGAATTGCAATAAAATCTAAAAAAGTTGATAATTGTCATTATGACAGTTAATGGTCAGAAAACTCTATAAAACGTTTTATAATTGCAGTGTGAAAGCATTTAAAGGGAATACTTTTTTCATTAATAATAACGAACAAATAAATTATAATTTTATTCCATCGATGAGCAATTTTCGATGTTTCTCATCTCTTTAATATTAGCAATGTAACGTAACCTTCAAAGGACGTCATAGTTAAATAAGATTAATAGTTTACTATTGGTTTGCGATAACTGCATCCGCGCGGACTTCACTCTTGAATCTCTTCATTCAATATTTGAATCTCACTTTCCACTTAAACTATAAAAGCTGTATTAAAAGCTTTTATAGTTAAGTGGAAAGTTCTATTTAAACAGACTTGGATCTCGCCAAGGCGTTTGACACTATTTCCGCCCCAATATTACTCAAAAAGCTTGAAGTCATGGGCATCCGAGGAATCACCCTCGATTGGTTTAAGAGCTACTTGTTGGGACGTAAACAATGTGTAAAGTATCCTTGGTGGGGCCAGTATTACTCATTCGGTAATAAATAACTGTATCGCAGCTACCAACGCCCACCTCCAGGTTATATCACCAACACCCTGTATGTGGTTCTTTGGACACATAAGTACTGAATATGTTCAAATGCAAAATGTTCAACCTCCACTCCAGTAATGTTCTATCTCCAATTATAATTTTTTTTATGTGGTTTTTTGTTCAACCTCCAATAAAAAATTTGGAAATAAACATAATATTTTGATTTTTTTATACTTATTTGTAATATATCATTTTATAACTTTTTAAATATGATACTTGTAAGAAATCACAGTGCTTGCTTTAAATATTCAATTAAATGTCTCTGGTGTAAAATGTTGCAAATGGAGATTGGACTAATAGGCATTCATGCGACGATAAGTACTGTCTATTTTTTACATATTATAATATGTTGTATATTTTTAGACATGATAAATTTAAGAATGTACTTTATTTTTATTATCTATTAAACTTAAATTACTATTATAATTTTAATAAGGTTTAGCGAATAGGATCACAATGTTTCCGCAACAATGCCGACTGCCGAGGCCATGTGTATTGGTAACTCTTTTTTACGGTGCCTGCGACACAGACTATGTCTAGTGTGGGTGCCACAGCTAAATCTGACATTTTAACTCCACAATAAACCATGTTTTTACCTACTTTTAAGTTTCTTGAATGTAAAATCGTTAGAATGTAAAATTTTATTTATTGAAAATTAATAATTTTGTATATTTTTTGTACAAAAACAAAACCTCTATTTGGTTTTGTAAATTTTGTTTCATGAATGATCTTTATAATGATACATAGCCATTGATTTCTGCAAAAAATATTGTATGTACCGTTTTATATCGGTTACTGATTTGTTATACGCACAGATGCCCATAAATTTGTATTAAATGTGCATATGGGTAAAGATCTGTTTTTATAAAATACGCTTATTTAAAATGTAAAGTACCTACCAATTATAATAACTAAACACCACAAATTGGAATGATTCTTCGCGTTTGAATATTGCAACAAGTCTAGTCGCTCATTTGCCTTCGGCAACTCGGCACAAAGTTTTCACGTCGCTATTTATGATTCACAACAGTTATTGAATATAAATGTCCTTTTTTTACGAACTCTAATTAGTGATGAATGAAGTCCTTTAAGGTAGGTAGGACTAGACTCATTTTATAAGACTTAACTCCAAAGGAGACTATCATAACTTCTAACGCTCGTTGGAACCAAACTTCAGAGTTTGGAGCATCGGCGTAAAGTCGCCTGTCTATCGGTTTTCTATAAGGTGTATTTTGGAGAGTGTGCGCAGGAACTACACAACCTGATACCACCGTCTACTTTCTACCACCGGACCACTAGACGCCGGGAGGGCTTCCACCCCCATGTGGTTGACTTTCCGACAGTCCGTACCCAACGGTTTGCTGCGTCTTTTCTGGTACGCACCGCTAGGGAGTCGAACGCTCTCCATGCGTCTGTGTTTCCGGATACTTAAAACCTTGGTGTCTTCAAGGCCGGAGTGAGTAGGCATTTTCTGGGTAAGCGTGTACCACCACCGGCCTCGTCATCGCTTACCACCAGGCGAGACAGAGGCAAAACACAAACGCTTTAAAAAAAAAAATTTTTTTTTTATTCTTTCAACAAAAATAATTTCTTTCCGTGGTGTGTTTCCTGCTTTTTTTTGGCACTTACCCTTTTTTTTTTTTTTTTTTTTTTCGTTCCTCTTGGAACAGGCTAAGGTCTGAGACCATGCTGCCTCGTCATTGGCACTTACCCTATTTTCAGTGATAAATTGCATCGACATTAAATAAAATAAGGCTTAATGCCCCTTTCCCCAGTGCTATTTTAAAAATAAAAACTGTCATTATCTCTGGTCTGTCCTGTCTGCTTTATCTGCTGTCTGTGGTAACGTGAAGTCAAACAAAAGCTGTGAACAAAAGAGTCTGTGAACAAAAGTCAAAATACGTCAAAATCAGAAGAAAATTGGCTGTCGCAATTCGCAATTGTCGCATGTTCGCTGAACAGAAGGGAATTTAGAAAGGATTTGTTGGATTAGCTAAATAAATGAATAAAATTTTAATATTGTCCTTCGAATAGCTTTAACAAACATGTTCCTGACAAACATTTTATTTAAGAAAGCTAAGAGCAAGTAAATATATAACCTACTATGTGAAGCCGTTTTTCTTCTCATCTTTAGAATGATCCTCAACGTATTATTGAATACCTGAGTACAAACATCACTCACTATCTTACGTTCTCGTCTGAAGAGGATATGCCATAAAACACTGAATTAAAGAAATATGTTCCTACTTCAATAGGCAAATTTTGTAATAGGCTAATTTTTGCTTCAAAAGCTTCTGCATTAATAGGAGTGTGCCCTATAATAATTTTCCTTAACATAAAAATACTTAACTGCTCCATATTTTTGATTGTAAATGTGATAATACTTTTTTAGGTTCATCATGGTTCTGATGGAGAGTGCTGTAAGCGGCCACAAGTTCATTGCTACCCGAGAACGCCTTGCGGAAAAATTGGAAGTGATAAAATTTGATCCTTACAGTGAGTAAATAGTACCTACTTTTTAAAGAAATAGTGTAAGAATATAGGTTAACTCACAATATCAAGGATAAATCAGTAGGAATTAGATAGTTGAGGTATAGTTTTAAAACAGACAAGGCAACTGTATTGCTTCCGTAGAAATAAGGTTATGGTCTAACTGCACTCTTTGTTGCTACTTGCACTGTCTCGGACTAGTCGGACTTTAAGTTATGAAAGTACTGAGCTTGGAATTTAAGGCTCTTGGTTTAAGTTTATTAATTTATTTTATTAACTGTAAAAGTATTATTGTAATTCACCTATTTTCTAACTGGCCCAATTATTAATATGCATTAGTAGAGCTTGTCTATTTTGAAATGACGCGCCTCTCCACCGCATTCATGCACACATATAAATTTAAATATGGACGCAATACATTTAAACATGCCTCTGTAATTGGTCGTTCAGTAGGAACCTAGGAGCATGTGTCGTTTGTTTGCATAAATACCATCAGTGTGTGAACTAAAAGCGTCTTCCTAGGATAGTGAATTACCTATTGCATAAAATAAAATAAAATATATTTAAAAATGACTATAGATATAAATGCCCTTATTCATAAGACCAGCAGTAGACTTCAGAATCGATGGTCCTGAAGTCTACTGCGAACAACTGATGGTGGTGGTAACAGCTCATAATGATTAATACCCTTCCAATACCACCACATACACAGCGTCACCTTGTTGCGAGTTAACCCGGGTTTCGCCACAGTCTGTGAAGCCTGACCGGCCTTCGACCACGACCTTTAACGCATGTTCTTGTCGTACATACGTGATCCACTTTTCATCACCAGTTATCAGGTTCTTCAAAAATGGTTCGGTTTCATTACGTAGTCAAAGAGATTTTATTACAAGTTCAGACATACTATATTATTATGCGAAAAGACTTTTTCCCAAATGTTCTGAGTATTTATATTCGCTAGTCATGAATTATTTTACCAGGCAAAAAAAAATTACGATCAAACTGAAATCGACGTAAGTATGAAAGTTTATTTAAATAGTGGTTGAGAGTTTTTTTAATATGTTTTTTTGGCTAAATTTGTGACCGTCGTACTTTCGTAAAAGCTCGTTCTTAAAAAGATGCCGAGCGTGTATGAGGGCACAAGGTAAGCAATTCGAGCATCTGTTGTGATTTATTGTTTTAAAATATTTTTTTTATAAAAGCTAAGTCCTCTGTTTTTTTTACTATCACCTTAACCCTCGAGGTTTAAATTACAGACCAATTTTGCATTTTACTGTCGCATTTAACTTGTCACAACTTATTTATTAACTTATTACTTACTCTCATAATGGTTTTTGTCAAAATTCCGTAAGTTACATTTTCAACTGTTGTTTGCGAATGTTTTATGCGAATAAAGGAATCTGAATCTGAACAAAATCGGCTCCTCTGGGACTAGAATATCATTTTTTTCTTATTTTTTAATAAAAACGCACTAGTATGGGATCTTTCCAGAATCACCATCAAACAAGCTATTTTTTAAGCATGTTGTACAAAACTTCCACGTACATTTTTTTCACCACTGTAGGTTAAAGTTAAAATCATTCTGTGTGAATTTCAAGAGAAAGACTAATCAATAAGTAGAGTAATAATATAATTATATAATTCACGATTAATATGATGTTAAAAAAATAGGGTTAAAGGAATTTTTCATTGAGATATGCTAAAAAATCTGTTACAAGGTAGAGATTTTTCAATATTTCGGAAAATTTTGTGTAACTTTGAAACCGTATTTCGCTGAACATATATTAAGTTATTTTGATAGGTATTGATCCCAGCTATCATCCCCTGCAGTATGTCGTACAATTTCCTGGACAACCTGTATATACATAAATACGTAAAAACGGTTTAGGCAAATGATAGCGGCTGTCATTGGTGTCAAGTTATGGTAGACATACTCGGTACTGATTACGAGCCGTTAGAACAGTCCTGAATCATTACTGTTTTACATTTTCGTATTATGAGTTGCTAAAAATAACCTTAGTTTCACACTGTTTTACTTTGGCAATTATGTTGACATCGCCCATACAAAACGGATGAATTTGGTACTATGAACCGTTAAAGCAGTATTATTTAGTGACGTCATCTATGAAAAATCGATTTTTTTGTTGATAATATGTTAATCGAGTTTATTGTTGCTATGGCAATAACGGTTTTGTTTTGACAACCTTCATAGCGGCGCATACACATGGTTTACTTTTATTACAATTTATTTGTATTATAAAGTTCAACGTATTTATTTGCTGTTGCATCTAATAATAAAGTAGGTAAATACGTAACAAACCATGCACACAAAGTTCGTTTGAAAATGTGTTGATTTTATCAAGTAAATGAATATACATTTATGTATAAATTTTTCTTATGTTTTTAAAGTATAAAACATAAAAGAAACGCAAGAATTTTACTCATGAATAGAATCGAAAGCTGACTTCCTTTAACGTTTAAAAAAATGTATTTAACTTATTTAGATCAGCAGCAAAATCACCAGTGTGGCCAAACCTGTTTCCCAGTGACAATGACGACCTCATGTGACAGGCGCGCGAATCTAATGTTATATGTATTTGGTCCACTTGATTGTCAAATTGTATTCCTCTTATGGGAGGGGAAAGAATGAATGATTATTTTCTCTAATATTTCTTAGGTATGTGCATACTGCTACCAAGCCATAACAAAGATTAAAAAAAAAAACGTCAAGCAGCAGACCATGTCGACTGTTTGTTGTTATTTGTTTGTTTATTTGGATAATTTCAGTCTTGGCTGCTTTATGAATCTTTTTATGCTTTCTTTATTTATAAATAAATTATACTTGAGCAGAGAAAAATGTGACGACAGCAGTAAATCACTAACTTCCGACTACACAGAATAAGAGGACTCTATAGAGATGTGGGGTTTGAGGAGAATGCTTTGTGTGCCGTGGACGGAATTTTGCACAAAATTGTCTATACAAACATAACACACGGATTTTATCGTCTGCAGTTCATAGTCTGCAACGCATTTCCTAACTTTCTTCAGTGGCGTAGACCATCAATTGGAGAAACCAAATTACAGCTGCAACATACACTAATAATAGCTAATTGCAATAGGAGAGCACCTGGCAGAAAATAAAATTTTCAAAGTGCTCTAAGAATAGATCAAGCCGTGATTTGCGTCTGTTAAAAAGTTAAAAAGGGCTGCAAAATTAAGAAAAAACCCTAACTCTAATGGCATGTGCATCGGTAAGCTGTGTGCGCACGTACCAACACGAACATAGCGAACAAAACATCAATCATGAACATTTTGGTTCGTACGTATGGACGGCATATTCAAACACGAACGCAAACATAGTTCGAATCAAGGTCGTGCACAACAGTCGCGAACTCTTACCTTAATAACCATGGCGGCGCAGGTGGTTGTGTTTTGTAAAAAAATTTAAAGCTATAGAACACCGTCCATGCAGATCTTACAACTAAGATCGCCGCAAACAGGTTTGACGAACAGAGTGTTTATTGTACGTTAGTGGTACACACCTGCGAACCGAGTTGTTGCGTATCATGCATTGCAACAAATTTGTTCGTTCGTGGGTATACGCGGCTTTATATGTATTTCGAACCTTATTTGAAACATTTAATAAACATTCTCAAAATATAAATCACAGAAGAGAAATCAGTAGCAGGTGACCACTAACTCTATGTAGTTGTGGTAACGGCAGCATGCTACCTTTAAAAAGGAGGGTATAGGTGAAGGCTGCAAAATCTTTTATTAAATAAACAGAATAATAATTATTTTATTAATTGTATAGTTTTATTTACATTACAAGAAGGCGTGTTTTTATAACCCAGATTTCTTACTATTTAAATATTGAATTACATAAAATTCAGCAAACTCAGTCTTTATTATTATGAATTTAGACCTTATTTACTTCACTTTTTTTTCTTTTTTTTATACTTAGTTACACTTATCAGCTTCCTCTTACATAGGAAATAATGTTGATCTCCAAGTCATATAGCTCTCTTTCATTGATTCTATAAGCTCATCCAAATCAAACTTATTTGTTTACGTGCATCCGTGACTATGGGTCTACCCGGCGTTGACTCTTCAATACGGTCCCCTAGATCCTTATGAATCAATTACAATACGCATCAAGATTTTCATGTAACTGTTCAAGTAGTTTCTCAAAAAATCAGTTATTGTTGGAGTCGGTGTCAGCCAATGTAGGTAGCTACCTACATACATACGTAAACGTGATATGGAAGAAATAGGTATATTGTAGTGTTTCCTTGGCTGACACCGACTCCAACAATAATAATAATTGTACCTACATTATATTATCGTATAAGTTTTAGAAGAATACGCAATTATTTCTTTACTTTTTAGTGCTTTGTTTTAGAATAGTTTTTTTGATGTTGGTTTTTATTTGTTAAAATTTTTGTTTTTAGTAGTAGTTTTAGTTTTTGCTAAAAATGGGCACTTTTAGCAAAAACGCGATCTAACAGTAGTTGTCGGCTACAATCGCCATAAGTACGACTTTAGTTTGTCTAAAAAGGATGATAATTTTTACAGTTCACAAAGGGGATAGGGCGATTATTATTTCATAGAACTTTGAATTATTAGTATGAATAGATAAACAAAGAAAATGTTATTTAAATATGTGAATGTGCAATAAAGATATTACATGAAAATATAAAAATATATTACGACTTTAAAAGACCCCGAGTAACTTAAATAAGGTTTAAGGATTTAAAGTTATTTATTACTGACTTAATGGACACCCTGAATCACTTACTATCGTTATCGTCACTAAAAGAACTGTCAAAAATCAACAAAATGTGTCGCTAGCCGCACTTACTCTTAATTTTTTTATGTTAGATTAATTTTATTTCACAACAGATTTTCTATTGTTCATTGTTATTCCTTTGCAAGGCACTTAACTAAGAGTGCGGTACTCGTCAATAGAGTACGATATTATCTGTAGTACACTTTACCGAAAAGAAATGCGATACTTCATAGGCGTGAATTGTCAAAATTATCATCCTATATTAGACACTATAGTTGCACGTGATGTAGGAATACAGATTTTAGTTCATGTGCCCACACAGATCGATGTGTCGTTCATATGTACACGCACACATCTAAATCAACTAAAAAAGTAGCGGGTGCGTCATTTCTGGTTAGACAAGCTAAACACATCACACAAGTCACATTTAAATCATTGATCTTTGTTATATAGACTGAATAGCTGTGAAGGTGGTGAATTATGAGTTTCTTTTCACTAAAACTGTTTTATATTTCTGCTTCATGACTAACTTTAGTTTCCCAATCAAGAGAAAAATTACTGCCAATCAAATTTGTCACCAACTAGTACTTACCTATTTCACGATTAGTTCATCTCAGTTTTTACTATTAGACCAATTCTGTCTCGATTACCATTGCAAATGACTAAAGGTCTGCGCAGACGAGGAACTATCCGCGACGTACTTTTTCGTCCGTCGAAATAGATCCCTTTGTATCGAACAACGCACACAGAGGACTAAAAAAAGTACGCAATACTAAAAGTCCGCCGAATACCCGCGAATGCCAACGGACCGGAGCGGAGAAAAATACGCGGTATTTCACGAAAAGAATATAATTAACAAATTATTAGCAGCAACGCACACCACGGACTTTATTCTGCGTTGAGCGATGATTCGAAATTAAGGGATAGACCAAGTGATCTCTTTTAAACGACTTCTATTTGTCATAAACTTCACGTAAATTACAACACAACGTTGTCTCAGAATATTTGGCGTGCGGTTCACTAAATTACTGGATAACAATGATCGCAGACCGTGTGCGTTAAGTCCTAGGCATGTCCGCGGCGGACGGACAATAGTCCGTCGTCTGCGCAGACCATAAAGTAAACATTAATTAAAAACTCTGTTTTCAACCTGTTTCAGTTCAACACGAGAGCCTATACAAGGAGAGGAAGAAGATAAGAAGTCTCAAGTCAAGTTAGTTCGGTTTACATAACACGTAGATTAATTGGTAGAAATAATACACAGTGTATATTTAAAATGTTATAATTTAGTTATTGTACTTTAATCAATAAACCAATCTTTGGATACATTGTGTTTCACTATTTTAGGTAACTAGCAAATCATGAAATTTGGCTTAAGTACTGTTTCCTAATATTCCATACCAAATTCCATTGATTTTATCATAGCAATGAGTCTAAATATTTCAATATAATGAGTTTAGAATATATGCTTTACTTCTTTTAATATTCTTACTCTAAACGGTTGATTAAACAGTAATGCAATCAAAATTTCAATATATATTATATTAGTGCTGATTACATTCTCTTTCGAAATGTGCCATATCAAGACAATTTATGTGCTAACTGTGTGTGCTTGTATAAATAAACAAACAGATTGCCGAGAAATCGCTACGAAGAATACCTATAGGACCCCCCGTTTTTCCTTTTTATCAATTATTATAAGGGACATAATAATGTACTTACTTAATAATGAATTTTCAATTCATACATGCAATAGGCCAAAAATTTTATAATATTCTTTTTACTATCACAATTCCAAATAACTAACTACTTACATCCAGTATTTAAATTTCGTTATATCTGAACAAATTCATTTTTGCATGTATAAATCTTTAAATACAATAATAATGAATAATTTAATTATCCAAAGATAATAAAGTGCAATACCAATTTCAACATACCAATCAATAATATTATGTATAGATTTTGAAATACAATAATAAACATTAAGGAACACTTATATTTATTCTCACTATCTTTTTTAAATCTAAGAACAATAGTCATGACTTACGCTAGTGGATTAAATATTTTTAATAATAAAATGAAATTTTTATCAATAAATAAATATAGGTCCTCACACTTTATTTTAAAGATAACTTTGCCAAAGATTAATCTGAAAAGAGGAATTCCATTACTGATTGAGGAGCAAGATTAAACACCTTATTGAAATTAAATTATATAGTTATGTTATTAAATCTAATACTGTAATTACTTCTGTACTGATGTTGCTCTTTAATCAGAAAATTAATTCTATGATAAAATTGACTAGATTTAAAATGGAGAAAGGTGAATTGAGGATGCATGATCACCTCAAGGAAATAAAGATAACAATAAACTACTTACTTATATTTAGTCACTTACAAGTTAATTGAATGGTAGCTATACCACTTTAACAATATAATTTTACGATATACCTATCATTAAAATAGCTCATACATTGACTTGAAAAGTCTTGTAATATTTAAAATCATAGTACATTATTCTAAAGAAAATTCAAACAACAGTAATTTCTTTGGTAATTTAGTTTGTTACAACAACAATTCTAAGAATATTTAAAATGTCTAATTCAATACATCAATACAAGAACTAAACTATTTTTAGTCACTTAAAAGTACAATTATATGAAATTGAAATAGGAAAGTTTTGGTCCACCAACAACAAGACGCATTGAACAAAGTGTTGGAATGATAATATTATTTCAGTGATTCTCAATGCTATAACTGAATCAAAGTATACTGTTCTGATGTAAACTAGCTTCTACAAAAGCCCACTCATTAAATCATAAAACAGCATAATCCATTGATCCCATATTAAATGTTGATTTTATCGCAATTTAAAATTAAAAATGCTACAGAGATAATTTGTGTATGTTTAGTTTTATTGTATATTCATGTATTGGACTGTAAAAATGACGTATATAAGTAGGTATATCATTTTCACCATGTACTTGGCTACAATAAATGCTCTCTATTTTTAATATGTCATAAGTTTATGTAGAAATGATACAAAAAAAGAAATTTTTGAATACGTAGTATGTAGATGATGAAATAGACGAGAACCTCTGATGAACTAGGAAATAAGGCTGGTAAGGCAAAGATGATATAAGTCACTTCATCAGATAGTGGATTACATTCATATTACTTTGTCTACCCGTAAAGAGAACATATTTTAAATAAACATGAAGTTAAATGTAACAAGGTACTATTTACTCATACCGTTATTTATTACTTATTTTATAAATCTCCAAAGGCCGAAAAAATCACTTTACATTTCAGTTCAATTTTTTCTCGTTTTTATTAACTCGTTCAAATTCTTTCGATAAATGGTACTAATTTTCATTATACATTTTTATTAGGTACTTACTACAAAATGAATGTGCCAAATGATTCTACAAATGCGCTTAATTAAACAATGTAACTACGATATATTTCATCATTCGAAAAGTTTTGCTATTTCTAGGTGCTATGTTCTATCTTACATAAAAATAAATAAATGTCAAATATATTATAATAATAATTATGTCAATGTTTAACACAGTTGCTTAGATATAATAGAACGTATAAAAAGAGTTAGAACTATATGTACCTATTCAATTTAAGCTAGTAATATGTCTAATTGTTTGGCCAATATTATGGCGAGGTAAACATACCTATCCATTCCCTCTGTTGTATTAGCATTTTTATCTAATAAATATAATTTATTAATTTACACCTAATTAACATTAAAAAAGTCTACTTAAAATTGAATAACTTTCAAGAGATTCTTAGATAAAGTGTGTGTAACATTTGGCCAATTCTAGACGCGTGAATCTTTTATGTGAATTATTTATTTGTTCTTATTTTACTGAACTTTCTTATACATTTAAAGAAGTTATTATTTTGTCACATGACTATGTTATACATTTATGAACTATTTTTATTAGTAACAGCGAGCAGATGAAATGTAACACAAGCGATTTAAAATTTTTTTTTTTTTCAAGATTGCACTGAAAATATTTACTTTTAACTTACTATGTGACTTCGTGATCTACATAGTTTACAATGTGCCCGTAAGACTTTGAATAAGTAGATAAATGCACTGCTTTTGATGATGATTTTTCTGATCACAACAAAGTATACGTACAAACCTATACTTTGTTGTGAACAGAAAAGTAATTATCATTATTGCCTGTCATAGGATATTTATATACATTTACAGTAAAAGTTAGTTTTAAACTTCAACTAACTGGTGTTATTTATTATTCTTTGGTTAACTTAGTTTTATTGCAATTTTTATTTTATAACATTTCATCTGCTCGCTTGTTGTTAAAATATCTATCTGGAGTAATGGTTTATCAATAGATGCACGTTAATGTCGAAGAGATCACTTTAAAACTCACTTTTCAAGTCATTTGCTCCAACAGAGGAGCTATGTCGGGGTACTTTCATGCAAAGAACTCCGTCTTACTTGCCATGTCGAATTCGGACTCCTCCATTTTGTACATTTCAATCAGCTGTAACGGTAAGTTTGATTTATTATAATGTTTATGGAGTGAAACACATATTTCCAGGGATTGAATTTACGCCTCGTTATTTGAAATAAGAGTAAACAATACCAAAAACAAAACCTAAACCTAACTAAGGTACCTTTCGGTTAATAATATTATGAATACTTATAAGCTTAAATGTGAGTAATTTTTTTTTAAAGGACAAGCACTGTTAGCCGCTGATAGCTTTCACAGTTTCACCGGACAAGTGGGTGAGTGGAAGGCTCTCAACCCAAAGGTTTAAGTAACGTGCCTAAGGGCGCCCCAAGGGGGGACACGACCCTTGGCTTAGGGCGTTACTGGGAGATGGCAAAAAGACGCAGGTTTGAGGAGAAAAGCGACCCGGCACGTGCCGGTTACGCGAATCTAAGTAGGAGACGATAGATCGGACCATATACAATTTTCTTTATGATCGGACTGGATAAATAAATGCGAGTAGTAATTTTGAAATTAAAAAGGTCGATGTTGTTAGAATGTAACGAAGCATGAGTTTAGTTGTTTGTGTCAAGAATAATCACGCAAATCGCCATTTGTTTAGAATCAATGAGTGCATCAGCCTTAACTCACATTGTCAATATCCTTAGAGAGTTCTTCCATTTGCTTATCATGAACAACCTTCAACTTTTCCTTCTCTCGGTTGTGTTTGATTGTTTGTGTCTGTAAAAATAAGTTAAATTTGCATATTAGACAGTTCCTTGAAGTTCAGAGAGAAGCCTGCCATCAAGATCATCCGAGAAGGTAACTAGGCTCTCTCTAGTCTCAGAAATTAAGGCCCGTATTCTAGAATCGTACTCAAGTACTGAACTGTACTTGAGTAGAGATTTCAAAACGTCAGTTCATACAAAAACGTCACTCAAATCTATGCTCAAGTACAAATTTTGTTTTAGAATACGGGCCTAAGACTCCCACTTGGTTTTAGGGTCAGTCGCTTGAATTCTGAAACGACAGTCAAGATTGAGCAGCTCTTACATGTATAGTATAGCTTTACCTTTCATTTTTATTAACATGTGACACGAAGTATTGAGACTTTGATTGTCTGTCGTTCCAGATTTCAGAGGAATCTCAACCACCTTTAAAACATGTTAATAAGTGAATTTTTATTTTTTAGCGTTTAATATGCACTATTTTCTACACAAAGATACAAACCTTAAAAATTCGACCCCTTGAGTCCCTAGGATCGAGTCTAATTTTTCTAGTATCTTTGTGGGGAAAACATTTTAATAACAATGGCGACTGATCTATTGCTAGTTGTGTTCTCATGTGTAGGTCGATAATTTGTTAAAAGTAGGTATGATTTAATTATTCAAAGTTTCGAACTAACCTTACGTTCGTCCATGAACTTCTTAGTATTGTTCTGTTTCTTCTCTCTGAGTCGTCGGTCTTTCTCTTGTTTAGTCTTGAGAGTCTTGTCATTCGCCACTTCCTTGCTGGTTTCCAGACTGATCTTTGTTTGGCGGGCGTTCATCTCCTTTAGCTCCCTATGTGGTACAAAGTAAAATTTTAGCTAGAAATAACGATAGGAAGTAAAATTTAAACAGTTCTGACAATAAATGATTATTTTATCTTAAAAAAAAACTTTAAAAAGTGCCTGCTCGGTTGTACTGATCTAAATACATCTACATAAATGTAAACAAAACCACATTGCTTCACTGGCAAGAAGCTAGAGAATAAAACTAGAAACCTACCTAGGTTTACCTACCTCTTAATTTCTCACTGATCTGTTTAATTGATCCTACAGACAAACTATGTAAACAGTTTGACGAGACTGTCTGGTTGGCGGATTTTGCTACGTTGGCGGTCTGGACTCTGCGCAATACGCTATTTTACAGAAATTCGCTCAAAATTTAGCATCTTGGGGCCCACTGCCAGCCTCGCCCAGAAATGATAACACAACCAGAAATAACACATTGGAAGGGATGATTCTGGCCACACACAGCACACAGTTCTGGGGCACAGTATGAACGTCCGTGAGTGTTAATTTTAGATGACGAGTGAGGCTTGAAAAGGCAAAGACATTGCGGGCTCTCACCTCTCGTGCTTGCCCTCCATCTGCTTCATCTGCGCCAACTGCGTGGCCTCCATCATCTTCTTGAGCAGGTCCCGCTGCTCGTTGAGCCGGCTGCGCGCAGTGCTCCACTCCTCCACGCGGTGCTTGGCCACCAGCTCGCTCCACGCTGTGGACTGCTCGCTGACTAGTTTGCGGAAGGTCGCGTCGGTGCTTAGTTGTTCCTTGCTGTTGGAAAAGGAGAGAGAAGTTGGTCAACACGCTTTGGGTATAAAGGGATAATGTTAAATTCGAGCAGTTTTTGCAAAAGTAACAGTTGAGATCGTTTTGGAAGAAATAAACTCCTATTGACTTCAGGTTGGGAAGGATCAGAAATCAAAAGAATTTCACTATTCTTCACTTACACTATTCAGAAAGCTAATAATCTAGTAATGGTTCAAAGTTAATGATGCCCAGAATCCCAAATACTGGTATGTGAAAAATTAGTTCATAATTACATGCGATCGCAGTAAAATGTTTGGCTAATACTGGGTGGCTTATTTTCAAAAGTAACTGCCAGCTTCTAAAAAATGTTTTGCAACGACCGGGCTTTGAACTTGTATGATTTGAGTTAAGAACACATGTATTTTCATAACATACTTAAAGAGGTGGAGGATTAGGTTCTAATACCATTGGTGAAAAGTGGGCTTCTGAGTGTTTCGTTCACCATGACGACACAGTCACTTGCCTCTTGACTACCCTGTTTGGGATAGTCGTGATGGTATGTATGTTATACGCAACGAGGACGATTCTATCGTACGTAATTTTTTAAAAAAAATCAGATTTTGAATGAATTTTGGTTTTTTAAGTTGATTAAAAAATCGATATATTAATATTATTCATCTAAGAACACACAAACTATCACAAATACTCACTTCTTTCCCTTGATCATCTTTTCAAGCGCAGAGCACTGCTGCTTCTGCAGCGTCATCTTCTCTTTGGTGTGGCGCTTCCTCATGGCATCCAACTCCTTCTGCTGCTTGCGACCAGTCTTTACGAACCCTTTCTCCTGGCGAAGTGACTCCACGGTGATAGGCTCGAACACCAGTGGAGGCTCTGGTGAGGAGATATTGGTTATTATAACAACTGGTGTATGAAATTGAAAGAAATGTGTCAGTTTTGCGAGAGAATAAATTATGCTATTCACCTGCCGTGATGGCATTTTTACCACTTGTGTTGGACCTGATGTTGATATTAAGTATTGCTGAGTTTAGTTAATAAAAATAATTCACAAGTTTTAAATTGAAACAAACGCAGCGTTTTAAACGCTCAACTACAAAGTGGACGGATTACCTGATAAGGTGGGAATGATAATGATAACTAGCTAATACAATATAGATAATTTAATGATACATTTTAGAATTATTGATAAAATTGTTGTTTAGAAATATTTATTTACTAGTATTTTTACTGTCGAACTAAACAATGAATGTTTGTGTCGTAAGAATCTTCTAAAATATTATAACATCAACGATCGCATACCAAAAAAATCCAGATAATAAATCTTACAATGATCACTGGTATGAAAATTTAATTTCTTCTAAGATTATTTGTAATCATTAAAATTAGGGGCTCATTTGTTTGTTTTCAAAAATTATTAGGGACATCATTAAAAATTCTAAAACATACAATAGTTAATGTCTGACCTTTCTTGAGCAGTTGACCTCTCTGAATAATTCTTTGTCGCCTAATCATCTCCAAAATAATTTAAAAATATACGAACACAAAATCAGCGCTAACAGTTAGCGCGACGAGTACCAAATGAGAATTATTAAAGTAAATCATTTTCCGTAATCAAATTACACAAGTAATAAAAAGCATTACCCACTGTAATGTTTGTTGATAGTAAATCCATTCTTCATAAAACTTCAAACCTTCTCACACAGTCAAACTTTTATGAGTTGCACTCGGCTAACGTGTGAACCTACGCGGACATTAAAATATACTCGGCGGAATGAAGCTATGAACGGAAATACAAAAAAACTGTACAGAAGGTCAGTCTGACAGTATGCGAGTAAATAATCCCTCGCGCATTTGCCAAGCGTCTTTTAATAAGCATGTGTACGAATTTAAACTAAGTGCCTAGTGTGAGTTTTATTCGATCACACTCGTCGAGCGCGTAAATGCAGAATGGCATAAGAACATAACTTTTTAACGTAATGTCATTGGATTTGATGATAGAAATGTTACAATACTCACAATACAAATTCACGTTTAACAACGTTGAGTTTCATTCATTTCGAGAGTGAGTTTCGTTCTTTTTTGTTAAATTTTGATGCTTGCTGAGAATTGAAAAATATAGCAGGCATTATCATCGAGTAGGTATCATCAGGAATGATGCTTCTGTATATTCTTAATGACACCACTATATTAAATCTGATTTGCGTATGGTTTTAAACACGTCTGATGAAGCGGCCCAAGTAATAAGTGAAAGACGGAAATGTTTTTTCTTTTTATCTCTTGGCGCCAGCTCTCATCGAACAGAACTAACTAATTATCGAAGACTAATTGAAAACACCTGAAATAGTGATAGTGGGTGATGTACTAGGAACCGTCTATATTTTACAAAGCAGTCGTCCGATATCTCGAAGTCTCTCGAGTCTAACAAAAAAAATCCTCCCGCTACCCCTAGCTTTGATACATTTTATTGCGTCATCTCGATAGGAGACCACGTATCGGTGAACTCGGGAGACACTCTCCGGCTAGGTATAGCGCTGACTTGCGAAAGGTTGCTGTCAGAAACTGGATGCGTTGAGCAGAGTGCCGAGTGCGAGTTGCAATGAGAGAAGTGAATGACTTCACCATCGCGTTTTGCGAGTACGTAAATGTCAAATAGTATGGAATCGAGTCAGCGCCATCTAGCGGCGAATTCGGGCAACATTCAGGCCGCTAGATGGCGCTCACTCGATGCCATACAAATTCGCGTTTTGTTTCTCGCAAACGCGATGGTGAAGTTATTCACTTCTCTCACTGCAACTCGCACTCGGCACTCAGAGCATGGGCGCGATGGCGCGCTGTGGGGGAGGCCTATGTTCAGCAGCGGCTATGGTGAAAGACTGACGTTTTTTCGCTGCTATCTCGTCCCTTAAACCCCCTTTTGGTAAAGATGCTGCTTAAAATATCCGTTCCTGTCATACCCCACCGTGTCTGCAGTCGGCGTAAACTCGCCAGAATTATGACCGCGCTATTTACACTTCGTAACGTAAACAGGTTTAAAATTATCATTGGCCCGTTAACAGCTTTTGGAATTTTGGTGAATGACTTCGTTAAGGAAATATCCCCGACTAGCTGTCCTTCAGATTTCCCGTCGAAATATAGCCTAAAAAAAAAAAACCTGTGTCATTCCCAGATAATGTAGCTTTATAATGGTGAAAGAATTCTGAAAATCAGTCCAGTAGTTTCGGAGCCTAATCAACACAAACAAACAAACAAATCTTTCTTCTTTATAATATTAGTATAGATCGTTGCACAGTGGTGGGCGCAATACCCAATCGCGAATGTACACTAACTAGACTGCAACGCGAAAGGTGGTGAGTCCACCGCCGCGCTGTTTGCCGTGTTACACCTTTATTTTCGACACCGAAGATATATGCACAGTACACGTTAGTTGTAAATTTTATACAGTTTTACGGCCCACATACATTTACCTAAATGTATCTATTTTTTTCAAGGTTCCCACGTTGCGTTTTCCTTCAACAGATAGTGATGAAATGAGGGTAGAAAAGAGATGGATAGGACAATCCAATTCTTCCCTCTGTCTGCCCACAGCCACTTCCATCACCTGGGCTTTTTCGGGCACATTTTATTTTACGGATTTCCTCATTTTTGAAGAACGTCAAATCTAATAGGTTTCAACTCACCTTCTTTCTTTTCTTCAATGGTGACCTTCTTCTCGGGACCGCTCTCCTCAATGCCCATCTGCTTCATGTTGTCAGTTCTCTCCTTCGCCGCGCCCATGAACGCGCGAGGGTCTGACAGCGCCGCCATGAAGTCTGTTGAAGAAAATAGTTAGTTATCTATGATTATTATATATTATTATTTGATCAGAGAACACTGACCTGCGTGGTCAGTCTTGCCAGATACTTAGCAAAGTGAAAGGTACCTAAAATCAGGCCATGAAGAATGAAACAATTATGAATAAAAATGTTTTTAATTTTGATTCATCCAAACCAACTAACTTGTTTGGTGACCGACAGTGAAGGTTGTCTAGTAAATGGAAATAGGAAAACATTTTTATTACCGGGTACATCGGCATGAAATAGGAATGGCATTAGAAGAAGTATACCGCCATCTATGTTCTTGCCGAGGTATTACAACTGCAATCAACACCCAAACCAAACAATATCAGTAAGATGTGGTGTCTATTTTAAACCAGAACAATCTTACTCTTCTTAAGTCTTGCTGGGAGAGGGCGCTAGGTGTCGTAAAAAATAAGACTGCGTATTCTAGCAGGGCCTATTGAATAGTCTTCCTGATATTTATGTAATATAGTGTAGATGTGTCTTGTAAATAGTGACATAATTGGAGGTATGAATGTGAAGTCTACCTACCTAAACCTATAAATTGGTAAGGAGAAAAAAAGAAAAAAAAATGTTCTTACCTTCAAACCCATCAGGCACGTAGATCTTCAGCTCGATATTACAGAACAGCATGGGCAGCGACATAGGGAAGTTCGCTTCAGTCCTGAGTGAGATGTGGCGGTAGCCGGCCTGCAGCCCGTCCAGCGGCAGGATCCGCTGTCCAAGGAGTTTGCCGCTCTCGTCGTACACGCCGAAGCGGAGGACGGCCAAGTCTGGCAGTACGACCTAGTACAAGATAATAATTATCATTCATACATAGCTTAAGCTTAACATTTCCGGCATTAGCTGAGCTCTCATAACAGCACGGACTGAATGGTACGTTCTTCAGATGTTACGCTTGAGTCGCAGTGAAAAATGCAAACTAAGTATTAAGCTATATTACAGTTCCAATGTCAGTTGGGGTGTAAGGGGTTCCTCCAACATCTTCGGCCCCAAGCCAACCTCGCCTGCAAGCTGGTGCACCCTGCTGATCAACGAAGGAGGCTCTGGCGACGGCTCCCCTTTATGGGTTGGGAGGTCAGATGGCAGTCGCTCCCGTAAAGTCAACTCAAGCCACACTAAATGGAAAGTCAGCAGAGTGTACCCGACTTGGATGGGGCGTCGCCGGAAAACGACGCGCAGGGGGATCGCCCTACCCCTGTGTTAAGTGGGTCAGGGCTACCGGGTCATGGGCGGGCCCGGTTAAAGACATTAGTCCAGAGGAAGGTCCGCTTCGCATCGTGGAACGTTGGCACGCTGGCGGGACGCTCTCGCGAGCTGGCAGATGTGCTCGCCAGGCGAAGGGTGGCCGATGCGTTCTTGCAGGAGACACACCAGTGTGGGTTCACAACCGGGATAGACCGCACGGATGATGATGACAGTTCCAATGTCCGCTTACTTTTAATCGGTGGAACTGACAGCTTCAGACATAAACGCCAGAAAGACGATGGCACTTCAAGCTCTGCATGTGGCGACCTCATGCTGCCAAGAGCTTGTGGCGACCTCATGCTGCCAACATAATACCCATTTCTTGGGTTGTCCTGCTGTTTTTTTTAACCGACTTCATAAAAGGGGAGGAGGTTCTCAATTAGACTGTATATTTTTTATGTTAGTTACCTCAGAACTTTCGACAGGGTGAACCGATTTTGATAATTCTTTTTTTATTTGAAAGCTGGTGCTTCCCGTGTGGTCCCATTTTAATTTGGTCTAGTTCTGACAGTGTTATCCATGAGAAAACCATTTAAGTCTTAAATCTAGATAAACTATATGCGTGACAAATGGACGAATAACTCAATATAACGCCAACCGATTTTGATAATTATTTTTTTTATTTGAAAGCTGGTGCTTCCCGTGTGGTCTTTGTTTGGTTAATTTGGTCCAGTTCTGGCAGTAGCATCCATATCCATCCATGAGAAAACCATATAAGTATTAATTTACTTTTTTTTTAATGGTTCTTTTAAAAAATATTATATTGGTTTTTACAAGTTTTTTGTTATTGTGTGTGTTTAGATTTTTGTTAAGATTTTTTTTTAGCTATAAGACGTATATAATATCTTGTATTTATTCAAGTCTATGTATGTATATAGATAATGATATATGTGTATGTATATTTTGTTGTTTTTAGTTATTTTTTTTTAAATGTTTTGCTTCAGCTGGTTTTAGTACCTAGTAAAATGTTATCACTTGCACCGTCTGTAAATTTATCTGTTTAATTGTGTGGTTGACTGGTAGAGAATGCCTTTTGCCATTAAGTCCGCCTATTGTAATGTGTATTTTATTGTGCAATGAAGAATAAATAAATAAGTCTTAAATCTAGATGAACTACCTATATGCGCGACAAATGGACGAATAACTCAATAACACGCCAACCGATTTCAAAAGTTCTTTTTTTTATGGAAATGATATACTCAAGGGTAGTTTGATGAGAGTTTGGTTAGGTTCTGATTCCATGACATCCATGACAAAGTAATGGGATTCATGTTACGGAACTTTGAAGAGTTCCGCGTTCTTAGGAGCAATTGAACGATACTTTTTCGATGTATATAAAATTAACTAGAACCGATTCACTAAGAATCAAGAAACAAACAAAAAAAATTAAAATCACTCCGTTCGTATGAAAACCAACCTTTCGAAAACATAGCCATAAAGTAATTAATATGGAATTCGCCTTTTTTCAACTTTTTCAACTGATTTTAGTTAAGCTCATAGAAAGAACAATGCGTTGGCTAAAGTGTCAGACCTCGTAACTCCATTTTTTTTATTAAATGGTTGGTAAGTTATGGAATGGGAATAATCAGTTTTGATTCTGATTGTATAAAATAACAAAAAAACAAAATACGGTTCAACTTTGCGATTGTATCTTAAAGCAAATTTTAAAAACCCTTCCCACGGTGACCCACATTCGAATCTAATTGAAACTGCCCAGATATGTCGCACAGTATACCTGCAAACGTACTTAGGAAGGCGTCTGATCAGCAGACGTCTTTACATACCTTTCGGAACAAGAAGGGTTCTTCATTGTAGACCGGGTTGAGCCCGTTGGCCGGCACCATGCGCGTACGGAACTCCTTCCTGATGGTGTCCGAAGGCAAGCCGTACATGTCCACCTCCACGTATGTTCCGACCTTCTTGTCCGATAAGAACTGACCGGCGATAACCTTAGGGAGAAATCAAATAAATTAGAAAAATAATAATTTTGGGAGAGATTAAATTGTTAGATTCAGATTCAGTAAAATGATTAACCAATGTAATGTCCAACTGGTAAGGCTTACTGCAAAATATTCCTTTGTTTTGAAAAAATTAACACACTTTGCTTAGCCTAGAAATTGAACCTTGGAGTTTGGGCCGGTCGGACACTAAGGCGTTCGGCTTCGGATGTATCAAGCTACGTTTATTTAATAGATGACTTACATACAATACAACACCAAGTGACCGAAAAAGATAAATAAAAAAAATCGCAACTACAGTTGAAAACAATGAAAACCCCCTGTTGATGACCTCTTTAGAGTCTTCCAGATTTTTTCTTTGAAGAAAAGGCTGGCTGAAGTTAATTATTTCTACCTTAATTTAGTTGTTGCAAAATTTTGGACAAATTTCAATTAAGGTAAGGTATTACTATGGATGCACACCTTAATTGGAAAGCACATATAAATAAACTCAACAAATGGTTATCCAGCTGTTGCTATGCATTATCTATTTTGTCAAACATAGCATCAGCGGAGGTGTCAAAGAGTGCTTATTATGGTAAAGAATTTTATAGTGTACAGGAATATTTTAATTCATAATTATAAATTTTTTTAATGTATATTTTATCGAATTGTGTTATTGTGTTAAATAATTACCGATTTTATTGTTTATTTAGTAGACATATTTTTTATTAATTTGTGAAGGAGATTTTATGGATATTTGTTCTCCTCACAGCACAGCGGATATTGTACACCCAATTTTGGGTAAGCTGTTTTGACACTAAATGTATTTTATGACCTTTTATGTACACAGCTTTTTACAATAAATGATTTCTGATTTCTGATTTCTGAAGGCCCATTTGACCAATTATTACGGCTTCAGCAGGTAGCCGCAGTTGTTGTACAACTGCGAGCAGCTAGCCCTGTTTCAGCCGCCAGCTCTTGGTCAGCATCTAGCCCTGTGTCAGCCGCTAGCCCTGTGGCAGCATCTAGCCACGTGTCAGCCGCTAGCCCTGTGTCAACCGCTAGCCCTTCGTCAACCACTAGCCAGGTGTCAGCCGCTAGCCCTGTTTCAACCGCTAGCCCTTGGTCAGCATCTAGCCCTGTGTCAGCCGCTAGCCCTGTGGCAGCCGCTAGCCACGTGTCAGCCGCTAGCCCTTCGTCAGCCGCTAGCCAGGTGTCAGCCACTAGCCCTGTTTCAGCCGCCAGCCCTTGGTCAGCATCTAGCCCTGTGTCAGCAGCTAGTCACGTGTCAGCCGCTAGCCCTGTGTCAGCCGCTAGCCCTTCGTCAGCCGCTAGCCAGGTGTTAGCCGCTAGCCCTGTTTCCATTTGCCGCCAGCCATTGGTCAGCATCTAGCCGGTCGGACACTAAGGCGTTCGGCTTCGGATGTATCAAGCTACGTTTATTTAATAGATGACTTACATACAATACAACACTAAGTGACCGAAAAAGATAAATAAAAAAAATCGCAACTACAGTTGAAAACAATGAAAACCCCCTGTTGATGACTTTCTTTAGGGTCTTCCAGATTTTTTCTTTGAAGAAAAGGCTGGCTGAAGTTAATTATTTCTACCTTAATTTAGTTGTTGCAAAATTTTGGACAAATTTCAATTCAGGCCCATTTGACCAATTATTACGGCTTCAGCAGGTAGCCGCAGTTGTTGTTGTACAACTGCGAGGTGTCAGCCGCTAGCCCTGTTTCAGCCGCCAGCCCTTGGTTAGCATCTAGACCTGTGTCAGCCGCTAGCCCTGTGTTAGGCGCTAGCCACGTGGCAGCCGCTAGCCCTGTGTCAGCCGCTAGCCCTTCGTTAGCCGCTAGCCAGGTGTCAGCCGCTAGCCCTGTTTCAGCTGCCAGCCCTTGGTCAGCATCTAGCCCTGGGTCAGCCGCTAGCCCTGTGGCAGCAGCTAGCCACGTGTCAGCCGCTAGCCCTGTGTCAACCGCTAGCCCTTCGTCAGCCGCTAGCCAGGTGTCAGCCGCTAGCCCTGTTTCAACCGCTAGCCCTTGGTCTAGCCCTAGCCACTGGTCCTTACTCACCGCCACTGAACACTGGGCCGCGATGACGCCGTCCACAGGCGCATCGGCGAAGGGGTCGAAGCTGCGGTCCGCGCGCCGCATGAAGTCCGGCTTCAGCAGGTAGCCGCAGTTGCCGTTGTACTCGAACTTGCCCTGGTTGAGCTGCATCGGCAGGTCGGACGTTTGGAAGTTTAGGGAGACCATTTGGCAGCCTGCGTTCCAGAACACCTGGGAATTGTAAAGTTTAGTTAATCATACTTTCATTAATAAATAATTAGGTACCTAAATATCTTTGAACATCCTATACACATATCAGACCTCAAGCTCAGGAAAGCCACACAAGGCTGAAGAGGCTAATCTGACTTCTTTCGGGGTTCGAATGAATTAGATTCAGCAGGTCTGTCGATTGGAAGTTGAAGGACTATTTAGTAGCCCGCGTTCCAGATCACGTGGCGATGTGATGTTTTGTTGTATATTATAACAGTGTTATATTTAGAAACATATCTGGACAGTGTAAAACAGACTGATGGAAAAATGAGTTTTTTTAAATCAAACTTTTTTTCGGAATATACCGATTAGCATGCATTAAAATATTTACAGATGCTAGAAAATGTACAAAGTAAAACGCAGTGTGGATTTGAAAAATGAAATTAATTCTTAACTATGAAACGCCCTATTCGTTGTCAAATGGCAGAAATAAAATAAAGAAACCCACCTGTGGCATGTAATTAGAAGAGTCTGCGCGCGTTCCCTTAGGATAGATCCTGGACATCTGCCTCTTGTTGTAGTTGACGAAGTCAATGGCCTGCGTCTTGAGGTAGTTCATGCCGGTCGTCTCCGCGAACGAGGACATGTTGTGGTAGATGTTCTTCTCTGGTGATGGAAAGACAAATTGATGTTGACTTCTTTGTTACTTGCCTAAGTCGTGAGCGGGATTACTCCGCAAAACTTTCATAACACATAACATATCATCAGGCAAGTGACTGTTGCCGTCATGGTGAGCGGAACATTCAGAAGCCCACTTTTCACCAATGGTATTATAACCCACCGTAGTAGGTGGTGAGTCTTCCGCCGCTATCCGGGTTGATTTGGTTTTTTATCAATGTTTTCCAACACCGGAGAGTTAGTCGGAAATTAAACAATGAACATAAAGATTTTGGTTCTGGCTAGATTTGAACATTTCATTGTAATAAATAATGGTTCATATTCAATTCACTGTAATTCACTCTTAAAAAATATTTCTAAATTTATTTTTCAACACCCTATTAAAGACGTCTAAGGTTAGTTTTAGAGTCATGCTGACGGGCCGGCTCTTCTTACGGCTTATTTGTAGCCTCACTGTCATACCTAATAAAATGGGCAAATATCATAGTTTGCGTTGACAGTCAGCCCCTCAGAGCGAATCTAACTATATGTATAGGTGTGAATAAATCGCGTCACATAAAGATGCTCTCCTCACTTGGAGCATTTGCCTGTAATGTCACGTTACAGAGTCGAGAATTACCTTCATCAGTGATGGAGGAGAACTGACCATTACAGAGCGCGAATTGTAATGTTACAGATTCGAGCATTACGTTGGTGAGGGCAAAGCACCGAGCATTACAGTGCGCAACTTGATTTTATAATGTGTAATATTTTGATACAACTTCCCTTAAGTTTTGCAAGGCAGCATTAATAATAATAAATAAATAAATAAATATGCGCCAGACAACACACCTCTTGTAATGGTCTCGAAGTAGGGATTAATGTCCCTGAGTTACGAGGTACCCCACAAGGAAATAAGCTAGGGGCGTCTCCCAGAACACCCAGACCCGAGTCAATTCAGAAAAGATCGTTTCATCGTTTCCTGAATTGACCCGACCGGGAATCGAACCCTGGACACTACGGAAATCGAGGCGAGAAACCGTGCTACAGCACACTACGCCAATCGTGTCGTCAGCACATTGTAATGTAATGCTCACCATCGAATCTGAAATGTACATTTCAAGGTGGTCCCTCACTTGAAGCATTTTCCTGTAATGTAACGTTTCAGATTCGATTTCGAGCATTACATTACAGAACTGCCTCCCTGAACCCTGAGGTATGTTTCTCGTAAAAATAGCGGTAGGCGACAGTGAACAGGATATTTCTGCGCACGGGTGCAGCGCGAGCCACGACTCACTGTCCGCCTCCTCGAAGCCCTGGAACTTGATGGGCTGCGCGTAGTTGACCATGGAGGACAGCCAGGGGTGCACGTTGGTGGTGGAGCCCGTGTAGGCCACGGGCGGCGGCGCGTCGTCGCCCGCCACCGCCGCCTCCGCTACTATCTCCTCAGGCTGGGGAACATAAACTTCTTGAGTCAATCCCCACTGGCTTTTTGAGGTAAAATATTACGAATCATTTTGAATTTTATCTTTGTGATTATAAAGTTTATAATTTAAAAGCAAAGGAGTGGCAGCGCGGCCCTCCAGGCGCCGCCGTAGGCATCCGCCTTGATGAGTCACTTTGCTCTCACGAGCCGCTGCTCTTTTAGTGGGGATTGACCCTTATCAGCTGACACCGACTTTACACGACAAAGTATAGGTTTCTGATGTTTCGGTCCACGAATGTGACAGATAAATTGAGTTCGACTACCTTCTCATTTGGGAATATGGTAGATAGTCGAAAGCGGATAATATGCTCTCTCGAATTCGGAAACGTCCCTTTCCGTTAGATCATCTACTTTAAGGCCTCAATTAAATCAGACTTTAAGATACCAAAAAAATAATAACGAACTATACTGCGTTTAAGAGAGATGATCAAGCGTCGCCCTCCATGACATAATTTATGGAGTTAATCTAGCGAGATAGTGGTAAGCAGCAGCTTAGCAAAACCACTTAGTCACTAAATTTGAATTACGGCAGTTACATAAATGAGATAATACGGACAATAGATTATGTTACGATTGTACCTACACTTTAATATTAAAGTGCAAGTATTCGTCGTCCATCTCTCCAAATGTTCGTCGACTTAGCATCATTAGACGTCAACAACTCATGACATACCTTTTTATCTGGAATGACTACAGCGGAAGCGTCTTCTTTCTCTTCATCCTCGATGACGAACTGCCCTTGACGGAACAGCTCCAACTCCTGCTTCTCCACCTCTGTTTTTAGCCGCTTGTTCTTGATGAGGATCTTGCGTTTCAGCGCTGAAGGGGGTGGTAAGGGGACTCCTGGCTCCAACTGAAATAAGTTAAATAACAATTAGACGTGTGGGTCTCAAGTTATAAAAAAGAAGGCAAATCCGCGTTTACATTCTCGGGGCCTATGCTCCGTTCAACTCCCGCTTGGCACTCAGTAGGTACTTTGAATTCTGGGATAACAACAGTAAAGGCCTGCGCAGCCAAAGGACTATCCACGAGGTACTTTTTTGTCCGTCAATATAGATCCCTAACAAACCTTATCGAATAACGCACACAAAGGACTAAAAGTACCCCGTAAGAAAAGTCCCTCGCATAACCAAGGACGCCGAGAGACCGGACTTGGCAAAATTACGGGGGAGTTGAAAAAAATAGAACTAACGTGACATGTCCAGCAACGCACATGGCGGATTTTAATGTGTTGAGCGTTCGAGAGTGACGTAACGATGACGCATGATTTCGTTTCAACAATTTTAATATGCGAAATCGAAAAAAGAAGTCCGGTCCATTACATGATTTCTGGACGACAAATGCTGCGTTGAGTCCGTGGCAAGTCCTCGGCGGACATTTTATTCACGGATCACACTATTTTGTCCTCTGTGGACGAATAGTCCTTCGTCTGCGTAGGACTTTACTTCACCAGCAAGGATCAGTAAAAAGTATGACTCACCGGATGATCAGGCAGAGCTTCCTTCAGCAGCAAGTCCCCAAGGATCTCATCGCAGTACTTAGCCAGCTTGTACTGCTGCGCCTTGCAGCAGTGGTTCTCGAATGACAGGATGACGGGGTAGTCTGACGTCACGAAGGCCGTGTCTCTAAGCGCGTAGATGACGTCCTTGAACAGGATGTCCGTGCACATCGCCATGCCGTGGGTGATAATTGGTTCTTCGTCTTCACCTTTGCCGTCCCAGCAATCCAGCTCTACGCATCTGGAAGAGTGAATAAGGACGTGTATAGGTTGACTCGCACTGCACAAAGTCGACAAAAGTGGAGAGATCACGCGACGTGCAACTGCCAAGGAAGCCAGCGGTGCCGGCCAGCCGCAACCCTGTTCATCGACAGCCACGACCACTCTGCCAAGAGGGCCCGACTAAGAAGATAGGTTGACTATGTATTGTTTCTAGGTCCAAAGCGTCCCTTACTGTGAGACACATGAGAAAGTTCAAACTCACTTATAACTCTTACAAGAGAGAAATTACACGGTGATTTTCCCAACAGGATAAGATCAGAAACAAATGAATCCTGAATAGAAGTCACAATAATATGTCTAGAAGTAAGTTAATTGGCAGTGGGCAGGCAGGGATCATAAAGTCTATTTTATCTTACATGTCTTACGAGTATTTCTAAAAGAACATGGTCTATTGACAACCATAGCCAATTCGTAGTGTTAGGAAATAATCGAATGAATCATACAGAGTCAATTCAATTCTTTATTGCAAACTATAATGTACATTGAGATAGTGGGCTTAAATGTTGTGGTATCAATTATGGACCCTGTAGGGCGCCGCAAATATATTGAAAAAGGGGCATTAGCCGACCATACACGTATAGGTTTGCCCGACGGGATATACAGAACTGTGCGTGTGTGGCGAAACGACGACTTCACCCTTTAACTTGTATGGGGGCTATTACCTTTCAAGTTGTTGATTACATTCAGTAGATCTCCCGAAATTGGCCTTAGTTTACTGAAATACTAAATACAATATACCGATTTTCACCAAGTCTTCATAAAGGCTCACCAATCCAAGCGTAATTCATTGTCATAATATCGTGTTCCATATTTCAGATTTTTCTAATCGTCACGAGTTTCATATTGAGTGGCATTGCATATTTCCAAAAAGCATAATATAGTGTAGCCTAAACTTGTTTGGCGTTCATACGTATTAAAACGCATAAAATTAAATAACAGAATAACTATAATGCACAGGGTCCGAGGCACAATTGTCGAAAGACAACATTGATAAGGCATATAATTAGAAACTAGCATGCTTTTGCGCGCTATTCGTATTCCTTTTAAATCAATCACTTGTATTGTCGTTCACGATCATGACGATGGGTATCGATTCGATGTCCCATGTGGCTTCGGATGTGATATTTTAGTGGGATATATTTTTTTCCTATATTTAGCTAAAATTATGACATAAATAAAACCCTCATGGATTTATTTTGTTACATATTGTATAAAAGCTTTAAACAACAAAAAAATTCAAACTTAAATTTAAATATATAAATATAATATATTTGACGACCGACTTGGTGTAATGGTTAAGAAGTTGGCTACTACACCAGAGGTCGCGGGTTCGATCCCCGCACAGTACAAACATTTGTGTGCATGAACATGTCTGTTTGTACTGGTCTGGGTGTCTCCTATGTATAATAAGTATGTATTTACAAAAGAAAATGTATTTAAGTATGTTTATCCGTTGTCTAGTATCCCATAACACAAGCTTTAATTAGCTTACTTTGGGGCTAGATGGCGCTGTGTGGAATAATGTCCAGGGATATTTATTATTTATTATTATTATTATATTATTTTATAGGAACCGTAAATCTGCATTGTCTGTACCACTTTCAATCAAAATAAATTATTCTGATTCTTGCAACGTTCCATTTGATTTCATCACTAACGTCCAAAGACAACCAATTTTATTTATGAGTAAAAAGATGTCAAATTAATGTCAAGCAGATTTCATAATTATTTCATTATTTTCATTATTTCGTTTTTGATAAAATAATCGTATCAGAATGCTTTATTTTAACAGTTTTGCATGAATTTCATCATGTTCGATGTTTCTTTTGTACAACGCAAGACGTTTATGTGCGACCTACAGTCTGTTATCAATGCGGAAATTCGTGGTTTTGTTACGGTGTGATCTTAAATTTGAAATTTGATATAGCGTCAAGAATTAGGACAAAGAAGTCCTAGACCCGTAATGCTTATGACTGCGCATAATGATGATCATACGTCCAGGGGAAGGTCATCAAACCCATGGATTAATGCAAGCTCAGTGAGTCGACAAAATTGAGGATGTGCCAATCTTAACAATTCACGATAACTTAATCCTTGTAACCCGGTCCCACAATTTTTTTAAACGACTTAACTATTTTAACACCTTGGATGTTAAAAAGCTAATTTAATGCGTATTATTATTCACAAAAATCTTGAAAGCAAAGTTTTATCTAGAGGTAAAAATACTTCAAAAAGCGGAATCCTAATTAAAAACTCGGTTATAAGTGGAGTCATTTGCTAAAAAGCATTTACTAATTAACGTAGTTAAACTCCAATTTCATCTCATAAAACTTTTAATCCGTCCATTACGACAACTTTCAAAAACAAAAAGGCGGTATCGTTAAAACAGTCTTCCACAGATAATGGGGTGCCAACCCAACGCTAATTACGAGATTCTCCCCGTTAAGGCTTTTCCACAGTAATATTTAATTATTAATGATTTTATTAACGCCATCCTACGTTTATCTAGAAGTTTTGTGAAATGAAATACAAAGTAGGTTCTTTGATGTATTTTCGACGTCGAATAAAGGTATTTAACTATTTACTATGTAGGTAGGTACTAAGGAAGACATGGCACTGGCATGATGACAATGTACGGTGACACAGGTTAATTTTGGTATGACCAGCATAACTTTTGAGAGTTACCCCTCATGAATAACCTTTTAGAACTTACATTTAAATTTACATTTGAGAACAGACCCTCCAGATTATTTTCGAGTCATTACACTAATGAGTGGAAAACGATATTGGGAATGAATAATGAAGAGGACTACCATTTAATCAATCACTCAGGACATGTATTGCTTGCTTCTGTACTCATTTCCTAATCTGTAAAGGAGTGAAAGGGGCCAGGTTTCACGATCCGGGATTTTCCCTTTATAAGCTTAAACCACAAACTGAATGCGTCTCAGTCTAAACTTGCCTTCGTAATTATTAAGCAATCTCACGAATCTCCCTCGTCTACGCTATCACATAATCCAGGGACCGACTCGACTCATAAAATAATCAACTCTCAGGTAACCGGGTTAACTGCCAAGAAATCGTGGCATATTCTAGAGGTGAACAGATGGTTACGTATGACAAATATTGACGCCTTTTCAGATTTGTTTTGCATGCTGGTCCATACGGTCAGGTTCAGCCTATAGCGGTAAGGGTCGCGTGTTTGATCAGCACACAAAATCAACATTCACGTAACGGACATTTTGTGTTTGTTATGTGCTTGGGTGAAATAATCTATTTATGTGCGTATAAAGAAATTCACACAAATGGTGAATATTCATCAGTCTCCCATTGTACGACGTCGGCTTACATATTTTGATTTTAAGATAATTGAAAAGTACTTTTTATATGCAGTAATAGTTTTACTCTGATTAGATACTTAATGTTCAGTTAAGTGCCTAAATACCTCTTCTACTAAATAAATACTTGTCAGCGTGGTATAGAACGCAGCATACTAAATGTTTTATGCCATGCCCAGAAGCTGAAATGGAAATAGGCCGGAAATGTGGCTCGACTCAAAGACCGCAGTTGGACCAAGACAGTCACGTTATGAAAGGGCCCGGCAAGCGCTACAGAGGAAGGTCACTAGCGAGATGGGACGACGTATCAAATAGCCCAAAATAGAGAAAAGTGGCAATCTTTGGAGGAGGCCTTCACCACGGGTTCCAGAACAGAGAAAGTTTAAAAATAATAATAATCATTTATATTGTACCTAGAATCTGGAAATAAGGCTTTTTCATTTTATTTATTAACTCTCCTACGAATAACTTTTCCGTCAAGGAAAGTGTAGTATAGTTATCTCACATAAAGTACACATTAAGTTTGAATTAGTATCCTGAACGAAGTAACATAAAAACAACTTCAATTGAAATTCCAACACGTTACGGTTAGTTGATTTTGCCTCAATTCTTTAAGAAACCCTAAAAGTAGTGAAGAGCTAACCGGGACCATCTCGGCAACATTCTAGCAACTTACCTACAACCAGCTAACAGCACTTGTCTGTACATCTCCACTGAACTCTTCCCTCCGAACTGCCTGCCCGACAGGTACGTGTTGTGTGATGAATTGATGTAGTAGTGAGCCAGCGGTTGGTCCATGTCCATGTAGAAGTCCAGTCTGTCCAGGAACACAGGTGCGTTCTCGTCGGACATAAGGTAGCGGATAAGGCCGTCTTTGGTGAGGCATCCTGGAAGCAATTGGTTTTTTAAATTTAAGTTTGTACCAGTGATCATCTTAACCGATTCGAAAGAAGTACTAATTTAAATAGGATGATGAACATTGAACATAATACATAGTTATGTCAAAATTTAATGACAACCTGAGAAACACTCGTAACAAAAGTTAGAAAGTGCTAAATGTCACCGTAACCTGTCTAATAAGCGTAATTTCATGCATGTCATATTTTAGCATGCGTGTAAGTACCTTCGGATTTCACGTTAATATTTTGTTTGTATGAAGCCTATAGGTTTATTGCATAGAACTCTCTAGTGGACAACTGACGAATAGTACAGAAACTCCGTAACTATTTTCCTTAACGGCATACTTCACTGACACCAAACTAGGACGTGAACTAGCATTAATTATTTCAGAAGCAGCTACCAGGTCAGCCAACACTTACAAATCGATTCAAAGACGCGCTTTGGTTATAGGCTAGACGTGTAGACGTTCATGGATTTTATGTTGCAATAATGCTAGTCAAAACAGGGTTAATTTTCGGTCTTGGGGATAAAGTAGATAAGGCTGCTGGCAACGCTAGAAGAGGGGTTGAATTTCCACATTGCTGTCATGTATTTTTCTTTATTTTGTAATTATTGAGAGCATTGAGAATATTTTGGGCCTCATAAAAATGAATAAAACAAAACAGTTGAGGTGGCAGTGGCCATAGTACATAGGACGATAGTTGGATTGGATCAGAAAGATTCTGGAATGCCTCATCGAATGGCAAACGCAGCGTGATCAATTCATCTGATAATTTTGGTGTTCTGGACATCATATTTGAGGTTCCTTCTCATTGTAATTAATATGAGATTCTACTTACTTGCTTCTCTAGCCTCTTCGTTCTGCTCGTAGGTGTTGATGATCTCGGCAGCTCTCTTGTCCTCGTACAGGGGGTACAGAATCTCGTTTAGTCGAGGGTCCCGCTGTTTATCGTTCATGAAGTTCACGAACTGTTCCAAGTTAATTTGGTCTGATTTGCCTTGCGTGCTGAAAATGGAAAGAATTATTAAAATGTGATGCAGGTAATATAATGAAGTTTTTTACTAATCTGGTTGAAATACATTTTTGTGGCTGCTGATGATAATGGTGGTTCCGTTGTTCAGCGAATTTAGTTTGAACTCTGTAAGATCATCTTCGTTAGTAACTTCTGTTACGTAAACTGGTGCATTTTAAGCAAGTGTTAATTCTGATATTAATGCTTGCCAACCGTCATAAAGCTTTATTGCTTGTGAATAGAGATTCAACTCTTTTCAAGGACAAGTAAACTAAGGACATTGTTTCATTAACAATTTGCAGGTGAGTAGCTAAGTGCTTGGATTTATAACCAACAATATCGGGATATGCAACAAAACATCAGCAAAACATACTCACATCGATCTAAACAGCTCCTCAATATCATTTCTCGGACAGATCTTGTGATACAATGCGTAGAACTTATCGAAGGTGAATGCCTCTTGCTCCATAGCCTCATTTTTCCCCGATGGCAGGCCTAAATCCGAAAGGCATTGATACACTAGCTTCTCTGTTTTTCCTGATGCGAAGGTCCGAGCTACAACCTTCACCGGAACCTTTCCCCGAGGATCCGTGAGGAAGCAGAGTCGCATCCAACTGGAATAAGGCAGTGATTAGAATGGGAATAATATAAGCCAGTAATATTCGCCACCGAGCATAAGCACGCAGATTCACTAGATGTACGGCGGAAGTCAAGATTACGCTTTTTAGGGCTTTTTGTCAATCGTTTTACTCGAGTGGCCTGTGGGTGAGTTATACGCGTCAAGCCTACAGCGCACTACGCGAACAGTAGGTACAATAACGCCTTCAGAGCGCTGTTGCGGCTGCCGCGTTTCTGCAGCGCCTCGGGAATGTTCGCGGACGCACCGGTTGACGAGTTCCATGCGATTATGCGGAAAAAAGCATCGTCCCTGTTGCGACGCATGAGGGCCAGCAACAACAGCGTTCTGAACACAATAATTGCACGCCCGGATTGTCCTATACAAAAACATTGGCAAGAAATAATCACTGGCCAATTAAAATAACTTTAAATAGAAATGTAATTTTGTTCACACTAATTATAACTAACATACTGTAAGATAAATTGTTACTAACACACTAATAAAACTATGGATGTTAAGTCTGATATAAATTATTTTTATTTTATTTTATTTATTTATAGGTAAAATATTACAATTTCAAACTTTATTAATTCTGACATAATAATGTCAGAATTAATAAAGTTTGAAATTGCATAAAAGGCCGACTTATAATAGAAAACCTTTTGCATTGTGTGCACGCTTTATTAAAAACTGGATAAGATCTACAACAAAAGACTCCTTTGCTCAGCAAAATGTTTACTGCAAAAGACTACTTAATAATCTGCAAATTCCTAGCTAAACATAATAAGACTATTAGCAAACCCCACGATGATGGATAATGAGAAAAACAATTTAAGATACCTAATTGCTCATAATATCCTTCACTCTTATAATCGGTTACTTAGCAAAATATCAGTTCCTTCCAGAATTAAAGACTAGATTGCTATTCACAGTGAGCAGTTCTGAGAAATTCGAGAATAATTGACTGTAGCTAATAAGATCAAACCTAATTGTTTATCTCTAGAATTCTAAAAGCTACGAATATTAAATGAGAGAAACATCCTTTCTACTGCAGGCCCGGTTCCGAGGTCCCGTGTATGATAAAGGAAACAAAAGTCCAATAAAGCAGCAACCTGTCAAAGGATCGGAACTATTTATAGCATGTTGTGTCGCCGGGAACATTGTTGGAGCGTAAACTATGTCCTGTGTATCTGGGGCGACGTAAAATGCAGCTAACGATGGTCTTATAGAGGGTATATTTAAGGGGAACTAGCTGGGTACGAAAAAGTGTCCTTCGAAACGCGTTAAGGGTGGAGGTAATGTAGCGAAAGGGTGAATTTCAAAGAAACGCGCCAAACGTTGATTAAGACTTTCCCTTCTTCATGAAAAATAAAACAGACTTACAAGCTTACGAAACTGTATTCACTATGGTAAAGTAGTCTTTAAGCACTGTTCAAGTTTATACAATTCATATTTAGAACACGTCCCTCCGTCTTCAACTGCTAAATTAATTTCATACTGTTTTCCTATACTGGCGCCACTCTAGTGGATTCTGGAACTGTTTGCTGCACACAACTGGTAACTTTCCAAAGTAATTCCCCCATACAAGTAAGTTCTCCCAACACCACGCTTTATAGCCGTACCTATGTGGGCGCGTTCGTCAGTGCACTCGACGTAATTAGCACCCAACCTTTACCTGCTTCACAAACAAAACCGTTGACATGTCTGTGCTTTGTAGATTCATCACAGTTTCATGTAATTAACAATGGGCTTGCCACTTTAGTGACCCATTTAGAAAATGGCGAGCGTAAATGTGGCTGGCGCAGCGGTTTTCATCAATTAAAGGGAGTTTTCAAGTGAAAAGTTTTTATGTGATTCAGTAGATTTTAAATGTTATTTAAAAATACTGTTATTGAGCTGGTTTGTTTAGTGTTTGCTTTTGAGAACCACACATATTTTTTTATTGCGAGGTTGATTGAATAAGAAATTGCTTTATTTTAAAATTGAAATTTAATCAATAAGATGACGTTCAAAAAGCGTAAAGAAATAATTAACCCTACAAGTGTTGTTAAGTTTGATGCCTCTAGCTAGCGCCGGTATCAAACAAAATAGATAAAGTAAGTGAAATCCCGAAGTATGAGAAGAAATGGGAAATAAAACGGGGTCAATTCTGTAAGTCCATGTTAAGTCTCCAAATATCCTACAAAATAAACCCAGCGAATAAAAACACCAGCGGCGAAAATCCGTATCACTTTATGCGCCTCTGGCAGAATTAAAGTAAAAAGTAGGCCACCCTCGCCTTTAAATTAAACCAGAGGAACTCTGACTACTCAGAGACTTTGGAATTGAGAATGATATTATTGCTACATAAAGAGTAGTTTTCGCATTTTATTGATTAAATAAAAAGGTGTCCATTGATACTAAAAAGAAACTTGGACATGCTTCATTCACCGCATTTGCGATTATTTAAAACTTATTTTAAATTAATTTGAAGAGCGTCGTGGCCTAGTGGTTAAGCACTCCAACTCGGATCGTGGATCGTGTGGTCCAAATCTGGCCAGAACCAAAATCTTTGTGTCCATTGTTTAATTTCCGACTTACTCTCCAGTGATGGAAAACATCGATAAAAAACCAAATCAACCCGGATAGCGGCGGAAGGCCCACCACTCTCACCACCTACCAAGCTGAGTTAAAATAATACCATAATAAAACCATTAATACCATTCTCGAAAGGTGGGCTTCTGAGTGTTCCTTTCACCATGACGGCAACCATCACTTGCCTCTGACTACCTCGTTTGGGATAAACTCGTGATGGTATATTTATTTTATATTTTTTAAATAATTGAGAGATAATTTATGGACACTTTCTTTTATTTGGGAAACACTGAACTAAATTTATAATCTTGAATATATTTCATTAGGGACCTATATTAGGATATAGTAAATTAAAGTACCTACATACGAAATACAAAATTAGGTCTTACGAGCGCAGGATGTGCAAATTTCGTTTCGAAACCGCAAACTTGGTTTGAAACAAGTTTACTCATATTTTGTACCGAAACTAGGTCTAATAAGTAGGCGTATGCCTACGGAAACTTCATTAATGACTTGGAAACTGGGACAATTAGTATTTGAGGATTCATGGAAACTTAGTTATGTGTATTGGTAACTCTTCCCGGTGCCTGCGACACAGACTATGCCCAGTGTGGGTGCCACAGCCAAATCTGAAATTTTAACTCCACAATAAACCATGTACCTGCTTTTAAGTTTTTTGAATGTAAAACCGGTTGAATGTAAAATTGTGTTTCTTGAAAATAAATAATTTTGTATTTTGTATTTATTTTTATTATACTTATAAAGCTCATATTAGAAAAAGTTTTGATTCTGAAGCGGAAATAAATTCTTACATGTTGCAGTTGCAGTTGCAGTGTAACTTTTGATTGATCGGTAACAACGATAAGGATATTTTGTGATTTCGATGACGAGATTATTCTCCATTTTATGCAGTTTTTCCTAAACAGCCTATTTTTCAGCATCGGACCATTCGGTCGGTGTTCAAAGGTTAAGCTACGAAAATAATGCTAACATCGTAGGCGTCGTCGAGTTCATTGACGTCAAGCTTACGAATAGAATAGAATATCATTCATTTCAGGCAACAAATTACATTTAAAGATCTTACCTAAACATATATGAATAGGTACCTTAAAAACGAACATAAGATATTATTACATTAGATTCGTCAGCGGCGTGGTCCGCGTAGACAGCCTAAATTAAAAATAAAATATAGCCTATGTGACTCCCCTGATAATGGAGCTTCATATTGGTGAAATAATTTTAAAAATCGGTCAAGAAGTTTCGGAGCCTTCTCAATACAAACAAACAAACAAATCCTTTCTCTTCATAATACATGTATTATGAAGGATTGCCATTTCCCTACTTCAGCCACAACGGCTTTGAAACCAGCTTTTTGACATCCTAATAAGTAGGTAAGGAAAACAGCCTACAAAGTTTCGAGAGTTTCGGCACGTGCAGTCCAATTTCAATAGTCTGTATCAGGTGTGCCTATACGGCTTTGAAAGCGCACTGATTTTATCCAGATAAATATCATTCGTGAATCTTTTGTGTCGGAGCTCTTGTAAAGGATCGACGCCTTAAAGGGTTGTCAGCAATTTTCTCATCAGTCGAAACCATAAATTCTCCCTAAAATTTATGTTTTTTTGGAAAATCATGATATTGTATAGTAATATACTTTTAAATCTCTATTTAAAATTAAAGATACTATTTACAGAATATCATGATGTGTTTGGAATACTATTTAGAACGTCTGATGCTGTTTAAAGGCAAGTAGCGCAGATCTGCTGTTTTTTAGGATCTATTGGCGTAGTGCGCTGTAGCACGGTTTCTCGCCTCGATTTCCGTAGTGTCCCGGGTTCGATTCCCGGGCGGGTCAATTCAGGAAACGATCTTTTCTGAATTGACTCGGGCTGTGAGACGCCCTCGGCTTATTTCCTTGTGTGGTATCTCGTAACACTAGCATATTAATCCCTACTTCGAGACCATTACAAGAGGTGTGTTGTCTGGCGCATATTTATATATATATTTATTTATTTTAGTTCTTAAAAATATTACGGGAATGACGAAATGCTCAACTGAATAATTCGGTTTCAGTAAGACGTTAGGTGATGTGAACCAAATTAGGACTACGGATATCTCTTCGAGATCAAGACCCGAGGCAACTCACGAAACATCGTTTCCTAAGGTAATTCGATAAATTTATTAACGAGAAATTCACGACACACAGACAATCTAAGTAAATGGTGTCAAAAAATTCCTCTAAAAAAAAAGTTTATATGAGGACAAAGAATTTATTATATTTTTTCTTTGTATTGTAATGTATTGCATTATAAACTCAAGGCTAGGGTTATTGCCTCAGTACACTTATCATGAGTTTACGCTGATGACAGTCGCTAGCGTCTCTTGTCAAGTTTTGATATCGGATTTCGGTAGAGCGCCTCTTAAAAATGGCGCATATGTTCCTGTACTTGAGGTAAACTCGTGGTAAGGGTACATAATAACGTTACATATTATGATATATGAGCATTACGCGTGTATTCATAATCACTTTGCACTTATGAATTGTTACTTTCAGTGTCACATCGGCTTTACAAGTTTTTTACGTTTATTAGTAATACGTCCGGTATAGATATTTAATAAAAATATCGAAAATGCCTCAGGAACTACTTATTAGCAGACAACAAGGTAGGTTACATACAAAAAACTTCCGCTCGGAACTCGCAGGAAAAAAAAGCAAGCCTGGTACCTGACTGAGTTACATGTGAACCCGTCAGGAAACGATGACCACAACCAGATGATATTTCTTTGTTAATGTTTTTGTTATCAAGCGACTTCACATCAGTGCTGAGTGAGAGATGCAGTGAGAGATGCTAATGACTTCACCATCGCGGTGAATTCGGGCAACATTGTGTGCCCCCACACGAACGTTCTTTGAGCGTCTGCGCCGACGCGACGCGGCGCTGACGCGATGCCGACGCAACGTTCGCGCAGCGGCGCGGTTCAACTCGGGCGCTTGGCGCTTGCCGCGCGCCGAACGTTGGGATTGCGCTGCGCAGAGATTTTTGTCAAAAGTACAATGAACAACGCAATTGCCTAGCGATGCCGGTAGCGTACATTTTACATACCTTTTTAGCCTCCTATGTGCGAATGTTTCATTTTACCATTTTACGTACTTTTGAACTTAACATCTAAAGTCATATAAAAAATTTAGAACACGAAGGATTTTTTTTTTTAAATTCATAAATAATTATGATATAAACAAGTACCTAATCTGGACTTGAAAGTTTTTTGTATTGAGTTAGACTTTTTAATGCCCTAATAAATAATAAAGGTAAGTTTTCTCACGCCTAGAACCCAAAAAATAGTACTCCTTTTGGTGAGAGAAACTGTATGAGTGATTTTAGAAAAAATCGTCAGATTCCATTTTTTCACTGACTGTTATAGGGCGTCTGGTTCCTCGGTGCGACGCTCTAACGCGGCGCACAGAGGACACCCAGCGAAAGCGCAGACCAAGCGCTGCGCCAACGCCACGCTGGCACCGGGACGACGCAACGTCCAAAGTTAGTGTGAGGGGCGCCGGCAAGACGCTGACGCTCAAAGAACGCTAGTTTGGGCTGTCTCTAAGGCAGATGGCGCTGACTCGATGCCATACTATTTGAAATAATATGTGCTCGCAAAACGCAATGTGAAGTCATTCGCATCGCTCACTGCACCTTGCACTAGGCAATCAGTGCATTGTTTTGTTAGTAGACACGTGAGCTAGCAGTAGTACCAATTATAATATCATCTACGTACTGTTTCATGAGATTGGTTCTCACACAGACATTGGTGATTTTGCTGTTGTGAGTGATCTCGCGCAGGCTCTTCTGCCACACCTTTGACAAAAAGCAAATCAACAACTAATAAACATGCATTTACGAAGAAGACATAACTTGTGTACATTCTGAACTTCACCTTTAGGTTCAAACTAAAAACATAGCTACTTTGTGTCGCGCACTTACAAGTTAAGTCGTTGAAAGAAATAATAAATACCATATGATGATGATGACGACGAGAGATTAATAATATTTTTTTATCACTCATCTACTTCTAAGCAGCACTAACAAGCATTAAAAGCCTCTTTTACCAGTGCCCAAAAACATTAATATTTCTTTAGAATTAACCAACACTATTTTATGAGTTAATTTCGTAGTGTTGTTAGTATCTTAATTGGTTTTGTTAATTTTTTGTAAGTAGGATTTGGTAGTTCAGTCAAAAACATATTATATCTGTCATTTCCAAGGCTTCGAAAATATCTGAGCATAATTTTAGCCACAGATATCTATACGAGAGTTCCTCAGTCTTTGTTTGTTTTTTTTAATATTTATGGCTAATGATTTGCTCAGATAATATTAAAGCCCTTAAAACGTACAGATTTTTCTGTTTTTGACTGTAGATTTTCATAAGTTAAAAAGCATTATCAGTTCATTATTTGCAACTGAATCGTTTTAATTTTAGCATGGTTTCACGAACTCAGAATGTACACAAAAACATTGCAACGAAAAACACCAAGAACAATTAATTAGAAGCGAATCGTCGCTGACCCAGCGACATGTTAGTCTACAAAGCCATGCTTTGCACAAAAGCATGCTTCGACTTACTGCTTCTTGAGGCAGGTCATGGGGCAGGCGTTGTTGGCTTTCACATTGTGTGTTATCTTCCGAAGTCCTTCCAACCAAACCTTGGATTATATCATAGAAAATGTCAGGCGGAGAATAAACAGTGAAAAATAGGAACACGAGCATCATTTTTTGACAGCAATGGAGTTTTATGGAGAACAGTAAGGGTTGCTTTCCTGATGTGACTCAATAGGATGAAAATCTGAAACCTGCTTGTGAAATTTATGTTTATTTAAAGCTAAGGAGTTTTAGATATGGAACAGATATTTGAAGTAAAGAGTTTGGATCATAGAATGATGCCTTGATGTTGTAAAGCATGAAAAACAGCCATTCGAAGAAAACCATTGCATTTAGTATTTGAGCCGAATACACGAAGTTGCCAAAAAAAAGTTTCATGACATTTATTATATCAAAAATATCTTGTGTAGATTTCCTCAACAAATTTAATGATTTAAATGTTGATATAATTATAAAATTACACGAGACCACTTTAGTATAATAAATTCTCATAATTGCGCTGTGTGAATTCGGTGTTAAAACGGTCAAACACTTGTATGCTAGGGCATCAAAAAATGACTATGGATGGTACGTTCCACGATCAAATTTAGGCCTTGACTATAATCCGTTATGCCAATATTAGAATAGGCATATCCAAAGATGACAAAGACCGTTTTAATACTGCTATGAGTGACAGCGATTGAGTCCCAAAGATATTTGCCTAATTGTTTTGCAAAATATCATCAAAACCGACCTTGGCCGTGGCTGCATCCGGACAGACGACATGCTGGTAGTTGATGTTGATGTAGTCGGTGCCACTGCAGATGGTCAGTGACTTGTCTTCTAGGGTATCTCCGTGCTTGTTCAGCAAATTGGTGCTTAGCTTCGAGTCCTGGGGAATTAAAAAGATTGGGTTAACTTCTATATTTTGACAGCTCTTTCGGAAGATAGTTCGGAAGTGGACAAGTGCATTGTTTCGTCATTTTAGTCTCTCCTATCGTCCTCCTTAGTTTGAGTGTTAGGATTTAATTACTCTTTCCAATCACACAATACTTTGTTAACCTAATGATCCTTAAGCAAGATTTGCTTCAATCTACCATGAGTTGACACTTTAAATATACGTTATCGTTCGCGTAAAGTTTTTATACGGGATTACGTCAGCGCCTCTAGAGTCACTAGATAGATAGTAATCTACTATCTATCTAGTGACTAGTAACTATTCTAGAATAGATACTAGAATAATAGAATTCGAGTAGGTATCAATTCTAGAATAGATACTAGAATTTACGTACCGTAAATGTAACAATAGCATCTTATGACAGGGGAGAGGGGACATGTCAGAGATTGTAAGCATAGACAACGGCATCAAATATAAAAAAGAATAAAAGTCTCGAGAAAGCCATTCTTTGCAAATGATGCTTTTGCAAAAAATAACCGAACTAGAAAAGAGCAAAAGGCTTCACGATCGCACTATATTCTCAATAATCTTCTTTCTTTAATCATAACATAACGCCTTCTGAGTTACGACGGAATAAAATATGAACGAGCCGAAAGTAAATTCAAGCAAACTAGGCCGGCAAAGAAATCGTTTTTGCTTGAATGGGGCAAAAGAGAAGGATTTATCAATACTACGGAGGATGGATGGATGTCCGATGGCAGCTGACAAAAGAGGCGACAAATCGGGCCATTACCATAATGGGCATATCTATTTTGAGGTCCTACTGACCCACATAAGGTAAGGACGAACATATTTCAAACTAGCTGTTTTCACAGACTTTGTCTGCGTTGACTTAGCTTTTCAAAGTTTTCAACCTGTTTTATAATCTAACTAAAGTATTAAACATTTTACCCAGCTTTAATACTAAAAGAGGAGTGGCACATTTTTAGTAGTTATCAAGTGATACTGGAACATATAAACAGACAGATACGTCATATTGTTAATCTACTATATGCTGATATTAAAAAGAGAAAAGATTTTATTGTTTGTTTGTTTGTATGTAATGAACAGACTCGAAACTACTGAAACGATTTAAAAAAAATCCTTTACCAATATAAGCTACATTATCAGCTAATGACATAAGCTATATTTTTTTATTTAGGTTATATTTTAACGGGAGCAATAGGTGGTTTACGCAGGCGATGCCGCTGACAAACAGTATGGTAAGAACTCGTAGCATAGATTTTAATCAAGTGCTGAATTAACCACCCTGCAACTTTCACATTGTAAGTTAAGATATACTTAAAGTATTAAGTAGAAGCAATCAGCCTATAAACTGCCCCATCGCTGGGCAAAGGCCTCCATCATTGAAAATCTAGTCATCGCTACAATTGATGGGTATTGGCTTGATCACTACGCTTGTAAAATGCGGTTGGTGATCACAACCCTGCGATAGGTTCCGTAAATTCCGAAAACACTTCGCTCGACCTGGGAATCGAACCCCCCCGGATTTCGGGCCAAACTCAGTTACCTACTTAGCCACGGAATCGTTGAAATATATAGATATAATAACTTTAACTTTTAAATTATGTTTTGACGACCGACTTGGTGTATTGTTTAAGAAGTTGTCTACTACACCAGAGGTCGCGGGTTCGATCCCCGCACAGTACAAACATTTGTGTGCATGAACATGTCTGTTTGTACTGGTCTGGGTGTCTCCTATGTATAATAAGTATGTATTTACAAAAGAAAATGTATTTAAGTATGTTTATCCGTTGTCTAGTATCCCATAACACAAGCTTTAATAAGCTTACTTTGGGGCTAGATGGCGCTGTGTGGAATAATGTCCAGGGATTTATTAATTTATTTATTTATTTAACACAGAGGTTAAATAACACGGAGCCTAATTAGAAATCCACATTTCTCTAAATATAAAGATCTTTGATCTTTTGAAAAGTTAGTAACCGTTCCTTTTTTTGTTCGTTCTGAGTGTTCTGACTCACCGTCGCGCCCACGTGTTAGCGCTTTGTAAATAAATAGCGCATAGGTATGTAAGCCATTTACAACTGTACACAGAGATGTAACAACATTCCTGGGTAGTGTGTGGAAATGTTTTGCTCTTCCTTATGTGTGTCGGACTTTGATTTATCCCAGTTTACGTTGTCTTTGCTGAACGACAGTCGTAAGCCGTAACAGACCATTTTTATGACACTATTTTGAGGATTTCGAATTGTACCCATTGAGATGTTGGAACCATTTGAAATTGAGGTCGAATGAGGGGTGAAAGGTCAGGTTCGGATTGTAGTTTTGAATTTTTCGCCTCATTCAAAGTTTAACTAATTAATCTCATATTTTTATTGACGTTAACTCATAAATTGAAAGCGCTCAATATCTTAATATTTTTTTGTAAGTTTTCTATGAATTTTAAATAGAGCTGGCTCCTGACTGAAGCATTAATCTATTCCATTTGCCAGTTACGATGTCAAAAACGTAAATTAACGATAACGCAAAACAGGGATTGCATAGAATAAACAAACAGTCCCGAGTGGAACTGTCAATAGCGCACAATACGGTAGCAAACATTCAAACACAATATTTGCCCTACATTCGCTCTGATGAAATCATGACGTCATCCGACGAGTACTACGTAGGCTGTTATCAGCACGAGTGATAACAATGTGCCTCTTAAACTGTGAGCTCATTATAGTAATTGCGATATAGACGTCATGGACGGTGAAGTTCTTGGTTGGATGGATAGGTAGATTGTTTGGAAAACTGACATACTTACACACTATTAAATAAACATAATTATGCGCCAGAGGTAACAGACTAGGAACTAGCCAGGGGCGTCTCCCACAGCCAGACCCGCGTCAATTCAGAAAATAACGTTTCCTGGATCGTCCCCAACGGGAATCGAACCCGGGACACAAGGGAAATCGAGGCGAAAAACCGTGCTACAGCTTACTGCGCCAATCGTGTCATGTAAATACCTGCCCAAAACCAACCATTTTATTGCAGACGAAGCTAGACATGCTGCAGGCAGAAAACCTGCCTTTAAACAAACGCGTTTATCGTTTAAGAAAAAACACATGCTGCGACTGACTTCAATCAGTCAATCGCATAAATGAACTCGAAAATCCGGCCGAGTGTTCTAACCAGAGCTTGGAAACCGGTTTATTTTTTTAACCGTTTACGGTCAAAATGCCTAAGAACGTATCGGTTTTGTTTTCGTTCGAACGGGAATGTAATAAAAACGATTTAGAAGAGGGACGAAATGTAAATCGTTCTCGCTCAAACAACGGTTTTAACCACTTATAACCGGTTTTTTTCTATTTATTAGGTTCAATACGAAATTAGGAAAAATAATTCACAGCCACGTCAGACAGACCACGCTTAGTTAAAGGTCGTATCGTTAAAGTTTGAACTAAAGAACAGCGTTCCGAACAAAATTCTATGCAAGGAACCGCTCGGAACGTTTTAAAAAAGGCTATTTTTCAACCGGTCCCAAGCCCTGGTTCTCATTAACCGAAGAGCATATAATCATGTAACATAACACAGTCTAAAGTTTTACTAAACGCCACGGTGCCTCGGTGGTTAGAACCAGTTCTTTGACTCGGATAGACACAATTAACATAATAATCAGTTAGCAAAGAGTACTCAATAGCTGTGTTAGAATGATAATAAGACTCGAGCAAAGGCCTTCATAATTGATCGTTACTGGCTTGTTCACCACGCTTGCTAAGTGCGGGTTGGTGATACCAAAATATGACTATGATTCGTGGTATCTGAAAGCACACTTTGGCAGACCCAGGATTTGAATTCTCTGGATCACGAACAGAGCGGTCTCACGCGCGTTTTACCGAGCAGGAGCACTTACCTATATTCAGTCAATTCCCTGTGGGTAGCGAGCAATTTCGTCAGTACATATTTAGCCTAAACGATACGTTAGCGCCAGGTCGGTTGCCAGGCGTCCGGATAAAGCCGGACATAGGTAGACTTTTTGATTGCGTGTCCGGCCAAAATAAACGGTGTCCGTCTTTGGTTAGGCTTTTTACATTTCGCAAACGAGCGCAGGCGATTCATTTAGTATTTTTGTTTTTATTTATTATTTCATTAGAATTTAACAAGATTTATGGCAATAATCAAAAAAGCTTGATTTTACATTCAATTTTTTTGTCGTACCTATTAATACTGAGACACAAAATCCTCAATAATGTAGAGTGTCCGGCCTTTCAACCCAAATGTCCGGCCAAATTGGCTGGTCTGTCCAGCTATTAGGTTTGGCGACCTAGCAACCCGGCCAGGTAGCCGCTGACTGTCTGGAAACGATGGATCAAATTACGAAATTGCTCGACGCTTAATTTAGAGAAGGAACTTGACATGATATAGTAAGGCTCCAGTTCGCTGCCCAAAAGTATTTTAAAACCAATGGTTAACTAGATACATACTATTGGCTATTGGATTAATTCGGAATCACTAGTTATTTCAGTGTTGAAGCGCGAAGCTCGATTTTATCCATCACACGTTTCGTGATCCGTGAAACGCCGTCAGCGATGAAATGGGCAAGAGTGACTCACTGGTTCAGAAACTGAAGCGAAATCATTGGAGAATAATTGTGGACATCATGCTTAAACTGATCGTCTGATAAGGTTTACGCGGGGAAATGAGAAATTGTGTAAACAATTAAACCTTCAACTGTATGTACAGACTGACGCCAATGGTTTCGAGGATGCTGTTTGCCTACTGAATAACGATCTCCAACGTTTGCTCGAATGGTCTGACAGTTACGGTATTTCAGTAAATCCAGCTAAATGTCAGGCAATTGTGATAGGCACTCCGCGACAGCTGAGTCACCCCAGTACCGACGGTACTACGTTTACCTATAACGGCACTAACATCCCGTTCAGCCCCCATGATAAGAACCTTGGCCTATACGTAGATAATAACCTTAGCTGGGACAAACAAATCAAGGAAACAAGCAGAAAAGTTGTCGCTACCTTACGCTCTCTGTATAGATTTAAAAACTTTCTCCCACTCAGCACCAAAATTTTACTGGTCCAAGCCCTTCTGATACCTCATATTGACTATGCGGACGTTTGCTGTTCCAACCTGTCCCAGGCGCTTCTCGATAGGCTCGAACCTCTAGTCAATAGTTGCATTCGTTTCATTTTCGGTGTAAGAAAATTTTACCATATTTCTCCGTTCCGCTCTAAATTGAAATGGCTTAAAATCCTCCAACGAAGAAATTCTCGAACGCTATGTTTACTGTTCAACGTTCTTAAAAATCCTGATGCTCCTAAATATCTCAAGCGTAATTTTAAATATAGGGGTGAGTGCAGCTCACGTAACCAACGCTCAAATACTCTTTTGAAACTTTCCACTCCTCCTCATCTATCCACGCATGTGTCTAACTCCTTTACCTTAGCTGCTATAAGGTTATGGAACTCGCTTCCGAACAGAATCAAAAAGTCCCCCAATAGGTTCTCGTTCAAAAAATCTATCCACAAGCTTTTTTTAGACACCCTAATTAGTTTGAATTAGTGCTATTTAATCATTGGTCAGATTAGTCAGATCGTCAATCATATCATTCCGAGTTAATGTTTCGTCTTTCATTTGAGTATCTACATAATATGTATTTATATATCATTGTATTTATGAATTTATATGTATATATTTGCTAAATAACATTTTAAACTTTCTTTTTGCATTTTAACTAATTCTAATAAAAACGGGTTTTTGCAACGAAACATAACGGTAAATTGTTTTACCTATTTTCTCGACGTTTCGGTGACAATTGCATGTCACCGTGGTCACGAGCGGACTGGTGGTGCGCGGCGTCGTCTAGCTGGGCGAAAAACCCGTTTTTATTAAAATTAGAATTATATATTTGCTATTTTTATATGTAAGTAGGTATAATATATATTGTAATTTAGAGAAGTAGGTATATATATTATATGAGTAAATTGTTTACTTTTATTTTACTGAAACTTAGTTTTACATAACCCCGCCGTAGAGATTTCTGCTTCACCTAGTGGTTGACTGGTAGAGAATGCCTTTAGGCATTAAGTCCGCCAATTGTACTTTTCTTTGTGCAATAAACTTATTATTAAAACAGATATGTAATAATAATAATAATTTTGGAATATCGCTCCACACTAGTCTCTAGGCCGCGGTTACCACGTTTGCCTACTAATAGACGCAACCTAGCGTTAATGGGGGCCCTGAACGATTTACTAGCTCCGTTCATACGGACTAGTGAAGATTTAGTTGATACTCACTCGATTTTGTACTGCGGGGCCATTGCGGCATGCCGTGTTGCTCGTGTCAAGTTTCCGGACTTTGCCCGTGCAGTGCGACCTGCCGCAAATGTACCCGCATGGCAAATGCGAATCGAGCGGCGTATCAACACGTTTAGGACCCTCATTGCAAAGCTGGTCTGCTTCAGCCGGGGGAACTATCGCCCTCGTGTTATGCGTTACGTGAACCAAGCCTTTGCTGGGACGGGTATTAGGCCCGAACAGTATATGGCTTGTGTCACGGAACGCATTGACTTTCTGAAGCAGAAGGTCTATGCGTGGGCAAACCGTATCCGTCGCTACAGAGAACGTGTGGACAGATATGTACAAAATCGCCTTTTCCAAAGTGACCAAAGGAAGGTGTACCGAAACTGGGAAGAGACTAACCAACGTGTGGGCGACGGTCAGCGACCGGATGCAAGTGTCATGATTGACTTCTGGCGCAGCATCTGGTCGATGCCTGTCGAGCACATGGAGGGTGACTGGATGCGTACTGTCGAGCATGAATGCGAATCCATCGAAACCATGGAGTCAGTAACTATTGACTCCGAAGACGTTAGTTGTGCAATTCAGACGGCTCAGAACTGGAAAAGTCCTGGCCCGGATGGATTGCACAACTTCTGGATCAAGTGGTTTCGATGCTCGCATTCGTGCTTGGCAGTGCAGTTCCAGGAATCCATCGAGGTTGGTTCTCTCCCTAGTTTCCTGACTTCTGGTGTCACTTTCCTTTTATACAAGTCAGGTAGTACCTCGGAAGCAAAAAACTATAGACCCATCACGTGCTTACCTACCATCTACAAGCTCCTTACGTCCATTCTAGCAAAAAAAATTAACTCGCACATCGTTGCGAACAATGTTTTGGCCCCTGCTCAGAATGGATGTAGGGTTGGGTCCCGAGGTACTAAAGAACTCCTCCTCATAGACACGACTATTTGCCAACAAGTCCGGCGGAATCGGAAAGCTCTTTCAACAGCCTGGATTGACTATAAGAAGGCCTATGATTCGGTGCCCCATTCATGGCTCAGGAGGATCTTAGAGCTGTATAAAATTGATACAACTTTGAGATCTTTCTTAAGCACATGCATGGGGCAGTGGATCACAGTCCTTCGTCAGCCAGGTGGTGGAAATGGCTCCCCTGATCCGCAGGACTTCATAAGGATAGAGCGAGGTATTTTCCAGGGCGATAGTTTGAGTCCTTTGTGGTTTTGTTTAGCTTTAAATCCTCTTAGTACCTTACTAAAGGATTCAAAGCTAGGCTATCGGCTTCGCAGAGGGGGTGAGTTCATTCCTCATTTGTTGTACATGGATGACCTGAAGCTGTTTGCACCAAGCCCCCAGGTATTGATGGAACTGTTAAAAATAACTGAGATTTTTAGCAATGCCATCAAGATGGAGTTCGGTGTAGACAAGTGTGCGGTCATGCATGTACAAGAAGGGAGGGTTGTAGATTCACCGAATTTACAGCTCTCTGAGACGATGACACTCAGATCCCTCTCTGAAGCCGAAACCTACAAATATCTTGGTATGTCAGAGTCATTGGGTATATCAGTAGCAGACGTCAAGCAATCGGTGAGGGAGCGCTTCTTTAGTCGCCTTACAAAGGTACTCAAGAGTTCTTTGTCAGGTGGCAATAAGGTGCGCGCCTTCAACGGTTGGGTGATGCCTTTATTGATATACTCCTTTGGCATACTAAGATGGACTCAAACTGAGCTGGACGCCCTGGATGTACGGGTTCGAAAATTGCTCACAACATTTCGCATGTTACACCCACGCTCGTCTGTCATGAGACTGTATATCCCGCGGAAGGTGGGAGGTCGTGGCTTTTTAAATGCCAAGAACCTTCACAACCGCGAGGTGTGCAGTCTTAGGAGGTTTTTCCTCAGCAACGAATGTGGGATACACCGCGATGTTGTGGCAGTTGATAAGGGCCTCACGCCGCTATCCTTGGCGAATGAAAACTGGCGTCAACCACCGGTGCTCACCACCGACGACCGCAAGGAAATATGGAGGAGTAAGGAGCTGCATGGGAGGTTCTATCGGGCCTTAACAGGGCCCGATGTGGACCTCTCCGCATCGGTGAACTGGCTACGCTTCGGGGACCTCTTTGGGGAAACCGAGGGTTTTGTCTGTGCAATTGCTGATGAAGTTATCAAGGTGAATAACTACCGGAAATACATCATGAAGGACGGTACGGTCGACATCTGTCGGGCATGCCGCCGTCCTGGCGAGTCTATTCGCCACGTTATTTCCGGTTGTTCTCACCTTGCTAACGGAGAGTACTTGCACAGGCACAACCTAGTAGCCAGGATCATCCACCAGCAACTTGCTCTTCGATATGGCCTTGTCGAGTCGGAGGTACCGTACTATAAGTACGCACCGGTACCAGTTCTCGAAAATAGTCGTGCATTGCTCTATTGGGATCGCTCTATCATCACGGACAGGACTGTTGTAGCCAATAAACCTGATATCGTGCTGGTAGACCGATCCCAACGCCAGGCAGTGCTCGTCGACATTACCATTCCACATGACGATAACCTCGTAAAAGCTGAGAAGGACAAACTCAGCAAGTACCTTGACTTGGCTCACGAGGTGACCGCCATGTGGAATGTTGATTCGACGATCATTGTCCCTATAGTCGTATCGGCAAACGGCTTAATAGCGAAGAGCCTCGACCAACACCTCGAGAGGCTCTCGCTCAGCGGTTGGGTCAAGGGTCAGATACAGAAGGCGGTACTCTTGGACACGGCACGTATTGTCAGGAGGTTCCTCTCTCTGCAGCCCTAACCACCGGTAGTCTAGGCCTCGCCTGCCCTGCTACCGGCGGCTCCCTAGGTTAAGATTTTTATGGTATTTTTATAAATCATTGTTTTTGTAACTTTAATCTTAAGTTTTATAATTGTAATTATTTCGTTTTTATAATTATAATTCATAAGTTGTTTTTAATGTTATAAAATCTCTGTTTTTGTAAGAATACTATACAAATTTTATATCTAAGATTTATAATTAATAAAGAGAATAATAATAAATAATCTTTATTGCACAAACAAATACTTACAGCACGTAAAAACAAAAAAGTAAATATTTAGTACAATTTAGGCGGTCTTATCGCTACAGAGCGATCTCTTCCAGACAACCTTCGGCAGAGAGATTTAAAACAGAGGACGAGTTAGGCTGCGCAAAAGCTATGGAAAAAAAATAAATAGTAATTACATTTGAATATTATGCTAATATAAAAATAAATAAATAAATACATCTATGTATACACACATATATTGTTTTAGATTACCTAGCACCAGTTTCCTTGAGTAACGAACTAAATTAGGAGAGAAACATATGTAAAAGGAACGTAAACAAAGAAAAAAAAAAACACGAAGTCAGAGAGAGAGGAAGTACGACTTTACCTGAGATTTGAAAATAGGTAAGGATTGAGATTGACGAATGGTTAAAGGCAAGGAATTCCACAGACGAATTGAGCGAACAACAAAGGATTGAGAATAATAGCTAGAAGAGTGCGGAGGGACTGTCAGGTGGAGTTTCCGGCAAGACCGCATGCCTTCACTTTTGGTAGGCTGCATGAATTGAAACAGCGTCTTAAGGTAAGGAGGCGAACGGGGATTAAACAAAGTAGTATACAATAGGGCCAAAATATGAAGATCACGGCGATGTCGTATGGTTAGCCAGTTTAACTGAGCGCGGAATTGAGAAACGTGATCAAATTTACGTAACCCGAAGATAATGCGTATGCAGAAGTTTTGAAGGCGCTCGAGTTTATTCAGAAAATTTTCAGTGATGTCTAAATAGGCACAATCGGCATAGTCAAGAATTGGCAGCAGCAAGGCCTGCACAAGTGCAATTTTGGTGGGTATAAGTAAGAAGTGGCGGAGTCTACTGAGAGAACTTGCTGATGCGAACATTCTCCTGCTCACCTCACCAATCTGTTTCTCCCAGCTCAACGAACTGTCAAGAAAGACACCTAAGTTTTTCACTATGCTGCTATAGGAGATCTGGATCCCATCAAATACAATAGGCGGCATCGACTCCCATTCGATCCTTGATATCAACCACGAGCTGCCAATGACAATAACTTGTGTTTTGTTCGGGTTCACCTTAAGACCGAAGGCCATGCTCCAGTCCAGAATACGTGCCAGATCAGCATTAATAGTTCCGACTACCCCATGAAGGTTTTCAAGGCTACCCTGCGAATATATTTGGAGATCATCTGCATAAAGGTGGTGAGAAGAAGAGAGATTATGAGTAATAGAATTTATGAAAACAGAAAAAAGAAGAGGAGACAGGACACCACCTTGCGGTACGCCAGCAGAAATATCGCGCCATGCAGAAAACGAGTCTGAGTCTGAGTTATGTAGGTAATATGAGCAAAAGAGATCCGTTACCGAAGGCAGTTACAATCGTTTGCCATCGCAGCTTGACCGTTTAGGGTAATAGAAATGCTTATTTTGTATTGCTATTACGATGTCACTTCCTTAGAGCTACTTCTGCAACTGAAAAGTTTTAACTGGGACTATTTGACAGATAAACAATGGTATGAAATGTCAAATAGGAGTTCCTAATACCAATTAAACGCCGCGCAAAAGTTTAGTTTGCATGACGCAATGGTCACGTGACTGGGAATAAGATCATTATACCAAAATGCCAGGACACTCAATTCACAGACAAATGCGAGTAAGCTTAAAGAGATCGTATAAAGCGCCCTGAATTCGCTTTAATTGTTAGACTGAAAGAACTAGTTGATATTCGAACAGTCGCAGTTGCCTCCTTTAGGCTTTTTTTTTTTATATTGCCCGTCAAGATGACCTCACTCCACCCGATGGAAAGCGGTCGTGAGGTCCAGATATGAGGTTGACAAGCCCAGTCATTCAAACGAATCACTGGGCTGGCCATCCTCACCTTGAAGGCCTGCAGAAATGCCTTTTCACGCCCCGCTTGAAGAACCCGGCTGCAAACTGGACGACTGCAAGCGCGGGCGCGGTGGCATAGTAAAAGGAAGGAAGTCGCCTATATGTTAAGGCCCGTATTTACTTTGATTAGTGCAGGTGCTTAGTAATTAAGAGAAAACACGTGTGGACAGCAATTGATTCGTGCGACTAAATAAACACCTTCTAATCACTTCACGACGCAGGATACTAATCACTCGCAATAATCCATCGCTGTCTACACGTGTTTTGTCATAATCACTAAGCACCTGCACTCGCACTAATCAGAGTGAATACGGGCCTGCAGGCGGAATTGTAACTTATTAACAAGTTAATTTAAGAAGAATATTAAATCATTTACCTTTGGCACACCTCCAGCTCTGATGTCGCTGACTTGGCACAATTCGATTACGTCCCCATCCTGTAACAAAACAAAACAGGTTACACACAAATAATCTCAAAGTTATTTTGATCAGAGTTGATCCGAGTTATTGTTGAGAACATGACTCATATTTTTTTAGTGAATTGTTGGGCATGATGTTGATGTTGAATGAATTTGGGCAGCTTACAATTTAAAAAGCGGTTAAGTCAGACTCGCGGACCGAGTGATCACGATAACGTTGGAAGGATTATTGTGGAATTTTACTGAACTCTTAGTTTGCTCGCACCCAGACCATACAAAAAGCGCGAGATAGCTAGTGTCAAATTTTTCTCGCTGTGCGCATCTTACAGCACACGAGCGAGTGGGTACAGTAGCCATTAAGAATATTGCCTCTCGTGTCACGCCACGCGCTTCCGCATACGTAAGTGACATTACGTGCTCAAGCAACGACAAGCAATTTCCATCGAGATCCTAGATTACATCCTGCGATTGCAAGCAACCTAATTTCCTCTGGAATATTTCTAGGAAATTGTTCTTTAACTGAAATATGGTTGAACTTCTTGGCTAGGGTTTTCTTGCAAAAAACCATCTTTTGAATTCAACAACGGATCATCACTAATTTTTTGATTTATATGAATTCAATTGCAAGTTGTTAAAGGTGCCGGACCTGAGCTGTATAAACGTATATATGTAATAGGGTTACAAAAAGTATTATCAACTCTACGGCTAACAGGTATTTATATTATGATCTTTACATATCTATACAATGAGTTGTAAAAAAGGCAAAATATGGTGGTAACAAAAAAACAAATAACAGGACGACTCGACAGCGAAACTAAATGGTCCTTAGTTCTGGTACCGAGACTGATATTCATCTTCAGCGGGTTCAGTGAGTGCAAAGATGCACGGACAAATACCAACCAAGTCAGTGATGATCTTTGCATTGGTTAGACGTTAGTATATCGAGCGCAATCACTTCACCAAGCTTTTTACCATCTACTCGACTGCGGCCACACAAACTTTTAGACGTGACCTACTTTTTGAGTATCAATCCTATTAAATGGTATGGCAGACTTGGGCTCGTCGGAACGTGGGTTTAGTAATTGTTCTTCCCCGAGGAGCCATTTAGATTTGACCTTTTACTACGGCGCATTAAAGTAATTAATGAATGACCAGGAAATGGTGAAGTTTCACTAGGGGAACAAAAATTCTAAATTGTCGTAGTTAAGTAGAAAATATTTGTTTCCTCAAAGTTCTTTGTTCAAAAGCACCTACTCGTGGATGCATTACATACACCTTTTAATCGTGATCTTGTAAATTAAAATGTATTTTTTTATAAAATTCAATCTGGTTGGCTGTGTAATAGAACACTTTTAGTGATGATGAGGCAGTTTAATTTGTATATTTATTTATTCTCAGTTATAAAGTCTATTATTGTTGTAGTTATACCCTCTCTTATCCTTTTGGCAGATAGTAGCAGAAAAACTCAAAAGTGAAACCTGCAATTTTTTTTATAAAAATGTGCGATTATGCTTTGGATTACATAGGTACATACGTGAATGTGACCTGTCAACTTGACCCGGGTATAAACTCGCGATTAGCAATAATATTGAGACAAAATAATCAAGAAGTGAAAAATATATTGCTGACTGTGTGTGTAGGTACATACGATGGTGGGATTTTAAGCTGGCATCGTAACTACCTTAAGTCCTGTCTCCTTTTATCGTACCTATATAATATTTATGAGTGGTTACTTAAAGTTTGCGACCCTTACCTCGCCGCACAGATTCTGATGGTCCCTAAACTTTAGTCCGTTGTCCGTACAATCACACATTATACTTTGTTGCGTATTTATTAATCGTAGCATCATTTTGTACCACATAATTTTACCTTTGCCCAATTCCATTTTTGGATATTTCAATGTTCAATAGTGTAGGGCGTATTCACGTCGAAAGCGGGTTTCCGTCGCTTACGCTCATAGATTTTTACAATGCAATACAAAAACCTATGTTTTTGAGTTGTATTGTTATTCGATTTGATTTTATTATGATAATGATTAAAAATGCTGGATATTCTAATATTTAGGTTTCCTGGACAATTACTAAATTCTCTACAATGTTTGCCTCAAAATATGATATAATTTTATCAACAAACTACAATACATACACAACAAAGCTTCTAGTCTTACTAAATTAAGTGATAAAACTGAAAAAAAAGAAAAAACAACGATAAAATGTGTGTGGCACTTTAGTTGGCGATCTTTAGTACTTACTAAGTAGTTAGGTAACAAAATACATGTTTGTTGGACTTACCTAAAAATTTGTCACTCATACCCAAATAAGCTTGCATATAAAAGAGCAATATGCGTCCCTTGAGGTCGCTGAAACTTATTAATAGTGCTAGAAGTAGAGTTATAAACTCCTAATACCTAGCCATTAAAGTTGCGAGACCTTTACTGAGGGGTATAGTTCTCGTCTGCTCCACTCCACTTGAGGAAGGGACTCGACCTTCACTGGCGCTAACGAGCCTGTTCTTTAACTTCAAGATCCTTTACAACACTTTTTTTTGCTACTTAGGTCAGGTCTAGGTCGCATGAGACATTACCTCATATGGATATTGAGACATTTTGCTAAAGTATACCTACATACTTTGGCGATTAGGTAATTGCATGTTTTCATATACGAGTAGTGAGTTGTTTAATCCATTTCAATAATAACCTTACTCTCCTTCATTTCAATCAGCCAAAGTAGAGGATGGCCTAAGTCTAGGAAGCCGAGGCCGTGTGTTGAGGTAGAGGGCACCACGCACGAGTGATAACCAAAAGCGCCAATGAGATCATATCACAACATTACCAATAATACAGTCGTTTCGTATTTTCTTTCTGCTGGGTTTTGCCACTTAGTCTCCTTACTCATTTAATCGCACTCCATTTGTTTTACCAAAAATGATTTTCCAAATATTTTCCATGAAACGCCAAGAACTGGCCAGTTTTTATCATGTGAAAACATCTAACAATGACATCCATCGTTCCCAGCAAATGCAGCGCTGACTGGCGTAATCTGATTGAAACGCGATCGCTGCATCCAGGCCGTACTGCGCAGACAGAACTAGGCCGCACATTGAATGTCATGTCATGACACACTTGCATTCAACTTCAAAAGATGAACTATATCAACTGTCAAAGTCTTTTCACCGGATATGTATGTAGTCTATTAAAACGAAGACCATTGTATGAAATAACAAAGTGGCGGCTCCAGCTTCAAAGTGTCAAGTGCGAGATCATTCAATCTCACGCATTGTGCGCAAAAAAAATATGTAGGTATGCGTACACGTGCCATCAGAGGCGCCACCACAAATGCCACAACAATCCGCGTTGTTGGAGTAAACTTGCACTAGGCATTCTGATAGGTGAAAATAACTGTATCTGGTAGTTTAGTATATCGGTGGAGCAAGGAACAAGACGGCTCCAACTTTTAAGACCCCCTGCAAGGCGGGCCCGGGGAAATGGGTGAAATGGCCCACAACAAGCGGACCGAGCACCCGGCCCACTGCCAGCGTCCCCAGTTGGAAATAATAATAATAACCACTCCAAGATGTAAATAGAGTAGCTTCGTACATTAACCCATTGGTTGTGCACGTTTTATTTCTGTCGATTTTTTTCCGATCATCGAAAACATTTTATGCCACACCTTCGGAACTAAAGTCATCACCCTACTTTTTAGTGATGGATTTACATGAATACTAAACTTCTGAGTGACTATACCTCATTACTGCCGATTGCATAACAATGATCGGTTACAGAAAACGTGACACGTCGTTCAAGGCACACGAGCGCATCGTCTTTATTACTGCTCCAGCTGGCCTATGACATTGTCAGTGTCACGTTCGGATTAAGGTCGAGTGGAGAAGCGCTCTTATGTTGAGGTCCTAACCTTAAGTCTACACTCCACTTACACTCGACTTTACCATTAGCATATTCATTATATAGTGCTATGATTTTACTAACTATTTTTTTTTCAAAATGAAAAAATATGATATCGGTTAACATCATGACTATTTTCATATTCGGTGTAACACTTCTCCAGTATTTTGTTTGTAAGTGTTACACACTTGGCAATGATACTTAAAGATATTTCAAGAACAGACAGTCCGAATGAAGGGATGGATTCATTCATCAATGAACATTAACGCTGAATAATAGTACCTGTTTAACGGGAAATAAACAAGATTTGGATGGGTAACATACAGAACACAAAAACAAACACAAAATGTTCCACAAGCATGTTAATTTGTCCTAGGTGGGTTGATTTAAAAAGATTAAGCTTTGAGTACGCTAAAGTCACTTTTTCTTGAACGCCGCCCCGTAATGTAAGTAAAGGATAAAAGTATTTTTTTCTTGTAGCATCTAAAGAACGAGGCATATTTTAATATTATTGCATCTATTTTATTTGACATCTTCCTAGAATGATGATAACTTACGAAAAACATGAAAAAATTGGCCTAAGCCTGAAAGGCCCCATAGCAAACGATACACGCGCTAAAAGTGTTCGCTAATTACTTTACTTATTTATTTGCTTCATTCACGTATTTAAATGTGGGCCCATTTCAGAAGGAAGTTTTTGAAACATGATATGATTAGAGCCTAAAAACAAATCCTGTAAAATTATGCATCGTCCGTCCATCATCTGAAAAAAATATTGTTTATTTTATTATTATTTCGTATGCAATATTTATTATGACCTGAATAAACAGTCTTGCGCAACGCACAAAGCAAAGTTACAACGTAGAGCCACCTCCAATAGCTTTCAGTGTTATGTATTTGATGTTTCATGATGTTTGTACTGTTGAAAGCAATGAATGCATTATTATTTTTAAAGTGAAGAGCGGTCTTTCTCTGTCTTTCTCTGAAGTAAATTCATTTTGTATAAATTGCCTTTAGCGCGGGCTGTAAAATATTCACTCATACATCTCGCTCGTTTTGCTCCCGGAAAAACATCCAGGGAGAAATATGGTGGTATGCGGGCGGAATGTTTTAACAGAAAATCCTGTATATTTATTTGTAAACGCATAAATCGCTCGAGCATTTTTACAGATAGAACACATACAGAGCTTATTTTGACTGTGTGTTTGTGTAAAATTTCCTGGGTGAAAGAAAAGTAAGCTACGACCTATAGCGCAGCGCCATTAGCACAGAATAAAATAAAAAACTATTAGGCAGGAGCCTAACTATTGCGTCAACTGGTGAGTCAGTATGATTGATCATTTATTGTCTGGTGTTACTTTGTGTGTAGTGCTTTTTCGCGCCTCCCGAGAATTCCTTCATTGACTAAGTATGAGGGGTATTCAATAAAAAGTAATAATGGCATATAAACTCCTTGAACAACAAAAAAGTAAATACTTGCAGATCTTCTTCTTCTTCTTCTTTCGTGTCGGCAAGAACACGGGCTAAATCTGACTTGCCTAGAAAGCGGCTACTGTGGTAGCCCTCTGGTTACTGACAAGTAAGTCCTTACGCGAGCAGGTGGTCGGGCACGCGGGAAAGTTAGTGAGAAAAGCCCAGACATTTGATAAAATAAAAAAATAAAAATTATTGATTTTCTTTTCTTATTTTAAAAATAGAAGTCATTTGTTTTTGTCGTGTCGGAGCGTGGTACGCAAAATGGATAAAATTCCCGCCGTAATAAAATATCTGTGCCTGAAAAAATTTACTACTGAGCAAGTAAATCTAGACTTGAAAGGAACATTAGGGGTTAATGCTCCTCCGTATTCTACGGTTGCGCGGTGGTGCGCTGAGTTTAAGAGTGGAAGAACTTACACTAAAAATGACCCGCGCTCGGGACGCCATACGACGGCAGTTACCGAACAAATGATACGTCGTGCTACTAAAGATTTCGATAGGAAGTATTCATAGTATTCGTGAACATTTGGGCATGGAAAATTAGAATGCTTACAGACGAGCATAAACAAACATGATCCTGACCGATTTTTGGCTCGCTTCGTAAGTATGGATGAAACATGGCTCCACCATTATGATCTTGAAACAAAAACAACAGTCCAGGACTTGGAAGAGGCCGTCATCTCCAACGCCTAAGAAGTTTAAGGCAATTCCATCCGCCGGTAAGATTATGGGCTCTCTTTTCTGGGACAGCCAGGGGGTGATAATAAATGAATACCTCAATCATGGAGCCACTGCTACGGAGCCCTTATAATACGCAGAACAAATAAAAAACTACGTCAGGAAAAACGCGAAAATCGCCGCGGCAAACTTGCTAAATTTGTGTTGTTTGACCAAGCACACAAGTCCCGAGTTGCGATGACTGCTATCCAAGATGCTGGATTTGAATCGATGGAACATCCTCTATACTTACCTGACCTTGCGCCTAGTGATTTCTACCTGTTCCCGCGGTTAAAAGAACAACTGACAGGTCACAAATATGACAATGATGAGGAAGTGATTGCCACCGTACATGATTTTTTAAGCGATCAAGATGAAGATTTTTTCAAGAATCTTAGGATTAGAAAAACGATATACCAAGTGTATAAACCTTAAAGGTGATTATGTCGAAAAATAAAATAACTATAAATAATATACAACTACTTCATACTCATTATCACTTTTTATTGAACACCCCTAGTATGTCAGAGCGGCAGTTCGAGTTTTTAGAAGATCTGTTGGCTATGGCGGCCATAAAAACTCATACATTCTCATTGTTTCTGGAATAGTTATGTATAACTATAAATAGCTGATGTATTAGAACTATCCTCAATTAATGTTTTGTTTAACACATGTATACGTCTTGCTGTTGGTGTACTTAAATAAATACAAAACTCTTGAAATGGTGAAACGCAACTCGGGTCGCTCACCAGCATGGTGGACATACGATCTGATAAAGATCTCAGGTTTTCGGAAAATGTGACCCGCCTTAAATCAGCCTCTATGAATCTAGGTAGCCTATGTTCAGCAGTGAACAGCTAATGGCTGTAAATGATATAATTAAAATAGAAAATTGACATCACAGGAAATTTTAAGCTAAGGAAATAATTAGGGTTGTGCGCAATAAGGCCTCAGAAAGATAAATAGCTTTCTATCTAGCTTTAGCCGTTAGCGAATTCCCCTGATTAAACTCCCACAACTAGTTAAAATTGCGGTTTGATTCATAAATGTTGCTGATTGGGATAGGTCGGGACCTAATTGGATAGCCTATATATACGTTCAACCGCAGACTACAGCGATAGTAATGATACTTAATCATCTGTAAATAAACGCGCCGATGTTTTAATTAACAGTAACATTATGAGGTCACCTTTAAATGAACAATAGTCAAATATTTTGATTTATCAATTTTGATGCCTGCTTGCAAACTTTCGACGATTTTGTTAGGCGATTGTCTGGAAAAGGATACTTAGTGCAGACAGTTGATTTTATGCATTATTTCTGAAAATAAAAACCATTTTAACCAATATTGTATTTTAACTATGCCAATTAGCATCTAGAATTCTGTGTGTTATTTGTATTATATACCCAATTTACGTATTACTTATACATATAGACTCGCATAGCCAAGCTGAAGTGGCAATGGGCAGGCCACATCGCTCACAGAGCTGATGACCGTGGGAGTTTAGGTTTTTGAGTGGCGTCCAGTAACAAAAAGATGCATGGGCAGGCCTCCTACCTAGTCCGAAGGCCTAGTGCAGGTTGCGGGAAGCCGTTGGATGCGTACGGCCCAAAGCCGCTCCCTGTGGCGCTCAATGGGAAAAGCCTATGTCCAGGAGTGGACTTCCAAAGTATGATGATGACAGTCGACTATACGGTAGCTTTACATCGAGAGGTAATTTCCTGGTATTCGAGGGATACATCATTTTATGATTGTCGAAAGGGGTTTGAACATTTTTGTATGGAGGCTGGCATAGCCACCTGTCGCCATTTTGTTTTTTTTCGAACTTTCCTAAGTGACCTATGCTACAAAGGTTCAAACCCCCTTGTGCTTGTCTGTAAGATCGTTAGTAAACGTTTTTTTATGTGTTAAAGGATAAATTACACACAGGGCACTTAGTGACACTGGTGCTAGTTAAAGATACACAAGGAATACTTAGGTACGTCTTTAGAACTATAAGAAATCTGTTATATACCACTAAACCATCCCTATTAGCTACTTATGTTTTTAAGATCTATATATTCTATATTGCGAAACTTTTCAATATATAATAATAAATAAATAATAAATAAATATCCCTGGACATTATTCCACACAGCGCCATCTAGCCCCAAAGTAAGCTAATTAAAGCTTGTGTTATGGGATACTAGACAACGGATAAACATACTTAAATACATTTTCTTTTGTAAATACATACTTATTATACATAGGAGACACCCAGACCAGTACAAACAGACATGTTCATGCACACAAATGTTTGTACTGTGCGGGGATCGAACCCGCGACCTCTGGTGTAGTAGCCAACTTCTTAACCATTACACCAAGTCGGTCGTCAAATGTATATATATATACAGTACATGAATACATATTTAAAGTTTTCCATAAATTCACAGAAAATCAACCTCACCTGTAGAAGAGAGATTTCAAACGGTAGATAGGGAGTATCCCAACAATGGAGTTTTGCTAACATTTTCACATGAAAAGCGCTTGTCGGGACTTGGGAGGTCGCCTTTGTAGCCCCTTATCTACTAAAAGTACCGCAAATATCAAAATAATGGCGAATTCTAAAGACGAAGTAACAAAAGAATGTCTATTAAATATTCAGGTACACAACATTTACATTTGCTTGGGTTTTGTCTATTCACTCGGGAAAGTTACGTGTATTATAAGTAGGTACTCGAAATATCAAAGCATAACACTGTATGTTAGTTAATATCAAGACCAACTAGCAAAAACTGAATCATTTAGGTACTATCGTATTTAACTAAATGAATCAGTTTTTTTCCCACTTTTCACCAATGTTATTAGAACCCAACGTGGTAGGTGGTGAGCCTTCCACCGTTATCAAAAAACAGCCTAAATAAAAAAAAATAGCCCAGTCACTCGCCGATAATGTAGCTTTATATTAGTAAAAGATTTTTAAAATCGGTCCACTAGTTTCGGAGCCTATTCATTGTAATTAATAACAAACAAACAAATATTTCCTCTTTGAAAGTATGATACAGTCTATTTGAATAAAGTTATTTGAGTTTTAGTTCTTTATAATATTAAGATCTAGAAGGAAAAAAAGCATTTATTAATAAACATCGTTACACTGGCATAAGGGAGACAAAAAGAAACAAAAATAGACAAAACGAAAAAATAACAATGAAATCATTTCAGAATTAAAAAAGAGGACCTCACTTAGCGATTGCCTTAACCCGATAGGCTCGGGCGCTGATTTTCAGTGGACCCTGTTAACTAAATAGTACATAATGATAATATATACGCAGACATACAAGTTTGTAGTGTAAATGGGTGTTTTAGAATACATAAATAAGTGTTTAATGTGAATGTGTTGATGTGTGTGTTATATTATATTAACAGAGCGAAAGTGAGCGGAAAGGTAACGCCATACAGGTATGTAGGCTGGTGGGCTACCCCAAGGGCCTGCGCGCCGGCGCCGACCCGCGCAACACCTCTGCTGTCCATCATGCAATTCGATAGCATTATTTACAATGCCTCGTACGATGAGCCGAGAGAAAACAAAAATGACCATTCTGATCCGTGGAGTTAGTCTGTAACCGCGCGTAAGCTGGTGGCGTTACACATTTAGTTGAATATTGACTTAACAGTAATAAGAGTAGTGGATGTCTGGAAGTGTAAATTAAATATCAAAGAAATCTAATTAATTAATTACAAGTGCATCAGACAATTCAAAGTACAGATATTAAGTATAAAAGAAAAGATGAATTCGGTGCAATCTCGTGAACAATTTTTAAAGATAGTGAATAGATCTTTTAAAGTTACCATCACAATAATAAGCAGCCCGTGACATGATTTGCGAAGCGTTTGTATTTTTGCGATCAATCGATAAGCATGTTATCAACATGTTAATAGGATGTTGTTTTTTGGAGTAGGTAATGCTCCTAGCAAAACGAGCAACAATACGGATTGCTCAGCAGTCAGCCTAAAATGTGGTAGGGATAGGAAAAATTAAACTGCTATTTTCCTCCATAAATATAAACAGCTTGTAATCGATAAATGTTTACAACATAAAACATAAACTGAAACTATTAATCCGGTCAATTTCGACATCCGAGGTTACAATCATTCGTACCAAAATTGGTAGGATTGTTCAAAATACTATCATAAATGAAATTTAAAAAGTCCTCATCGAGAAATTTTTTTCTAGGAGTCGGATCGATGAGGACTTTTTAGATTTATTTTATCATAGTGTTTTGAACAATCGCACGGGCGTTTCGCACTCAGCTCAAAATCGGTAATTTTGAGCTGAAATCAAATCAAATCAAATTCAAATATTATTTATTCACATAAAATAAAATAGTACATTTGCAGATGGTGGTGATTTTTAACATTTAAGCGTCTATTTTGCCAAGCACAGGGTATGTGAATGTCAGATAAAACAATGCAAAATTATTAAGGAACTTTTTGTGTCCCAATTATGTTATGTCAATTTTAGAATCTAAATATTCTATAGTAAAAGAATTTCATTAATAACCATGTTCGCAATTTTATTTTGAACGTGGATAATCTAAGCTCTCTTGGTGGTAGCTTATATAATACAATTTGGATAGCAGTTTCTTTTGCATTATTGTGTGTGCATATTGGGCAATATACTGATATTCCCCAATTTTCACACACAATAATACAAAAGAAACTTAGGAATAATTCGCAACTAGTGAGACACCGCGGTAGACTGCTACCATGGTGTCTCACTAGTTGCGAATTATTCTAACTTCACTCCTATTTTTTGGTCTAATTTAACATAACATACCACCACGACTTTAAAAACGGAGTAGTCTGAAGCAAGTGACTATTGCCGACATGGTGAACGGAACGAACACTCAGAAGCCCACTTTTCACCAATGGTGTTTGAACCCAACGTGGTAGGTGGTGAGCCTTCCGCTAATATCCGGGTTGATTTCGTTTTTTAGCGATGTTTTAATAATACGAGTACATATAAGAAGTGCAAAATAATATTTGTTTTGTGTATTTGAGATATCTTCCACCATCTGCGAAAATCTATAGTTTTTTGTATAAGTAGCCAGGCAAATGCATGAAGTTTGTATACGCCATGTCGCCACCGTGGTATCCAGCACGACTACTCGTGCCACGACCCACGTATGTCATGTCATGATCTATTCAACCTGAAAGTAAACTAACAGTCCGTTTCATTACAGTGATCGATTACAGTTCTATTCGCCGGAGGTCATTGGCCCCTTCTCCGAGCTTTCCTGGTCCGAATATCCACTCGAGCGATTTCAGGTTGGCAATCAATCTAATAATATTTTATGAGTATTTCCTGTTCATCAACAAGTAGTTCTTAGGCACGTGTAAGTTTGGAAAACTCTTCTGTCATTGAATCGCGTTGCTGTGTCAAAAATACTGGTGCAGTATGTTTTTACCACAAAAGCAAATATCTGCGCTGCCAGCTTACATTTTCGCGAATACTTTTTATTCCAAATTATTCGCCATTCAGTCTTTCAGGTTTTGGGTTTGCGGACTTTAGGAAAACAGGCTTGATTGTGGCGGACATCTGTACCTACGTCTAACATGGAATCTACGAGGAATTTGTTTTTCATTCTAATTCCATTACAAACCAATAGAAGCCCTGTACCAAAATCTCATACAAAAACGTCAATGCGCTTGCGCCTGTCAATGGTGTAAAGTTTTGGTACGGGTACTAAACTAAAAAAAGTATAACATTTGTGACATAACATTACATACGCTCTCAACTATTTCCCAAGAGGGATAATTTGTCCTGGTAAATGGTACACTTAGAAGCCCACATTTTGCCAAGCGTATCAGAACTCAACGTTGTAGATGGCCTGCCATCCTTTCCTTCCCTGGAGAGCTTAAAATTTTTCTACTATACTATTTTTAACAATGTAGATTTCTCACTAATGAAAATGGAAGTCTTGTATTATGCAGAAGTACATTATGTCACAAGTACACGACACATAGTCCATTTAATATTCACCACACATGGGCATTGGATGAGGTAGGTACTCTGGTATACTGCTTCGGTAGGTACTACACCTAAATAATGCAACGAGACTTGGGCGGATCAGGCTAGGGCGAGTGGTGCGGTCGCTTGCGGTTTCGGTTAAGTCAGAAAGCGTCCAACTTAAAATTCACAAATGAATTTAAATGCAGGCAATGACAGAAAGCTTTGTACTCAAAGTTATTGTTAAGTGTAGTGCTGATGAGGTTATTACAGATTATTTATTTGACAGCGAATTCCCTATCGTAAACTATTTTATAATTACACTCATACGTCAGCGGCTTCTCCCGCGTGGACTGTCTTTCCCGGCAAAACAGCCTAAATTAAATAAAAATAGCCTATATCACTCCCTGATTATGTAGTTTTATATTGGTGAAAGAATTTTCAAAATCGGTCCTGTACTTTCGGAGCCTATTCAATACAAACAAACAAATATTTCCTCTTTTTAATATTAGTATAGATAAATTAACGGCTCGCAAAACCGTACATTTGTAGTGGTTTACTTAAAGTATTATCAAAGATCGGTGTTTTTAAATAATAACATGAGAAATATGTAAAAAAAAGAACTCTAGTGACTAAAGTCATAATAGCCAATAGCTTATATCATCAATGACTATCATACCAATGTCTTATTACTTACCTCTTTAGAGAAGTTTTATGAATGAAAATGTAAGTTCTTGATAACGTTCTATGAAGTAGTAAAACATCTTTTAACTTAATCTGTGCTACACTTTCCGAAGTCTTTTTCAGATTACTTGCATGAGCAAATTATAATATTTGCTACGACTATTTTGTACGAAATTGAACGCAAAATGGTAATGTACAGTTAAATCAAAAGAACGTTACTTCATTTGCGATTTAGTTTACTACTTGTCGAGCTTTCTGTCAGAGGAAATTAATTCTGTTTATCTTACACCGGCCCCGGTGAGTTAAACCTGGTGCATTAAAGTGAAGTGTTCTCCGTGTGAGGCAAAAAGTTCCCGGGGTGAGATTCAATCCGACCTGTCACTGGTAAGCCTGGGCTCTGGTTAAATACCGCTTTTCTGTTTCGAGCTCCAACTTCACCTCGGAAAATAAATTGGTTTTCATCCAGGAACGCATCTGAATTCACAAGTTATTTCTACTTTAGTTTTGTGTAGAACATTTATGTAACTATATTTATTTTATTATATCTGAAAATTTACTCGCAGATTTTACCAATTGATTTTTAATAGGTAAATTCTTAATATATGAGTCCAGCTCAAGAAATAACTACGTTTAATAGAGATTAATAGGCACGCACGTTTTATGTATTAAGCTCATTATTTCACAAAGCAAGATAAAAGGCGAAACGCTGTAATTTACATAACATGATATAATATAATCATTCCCAGCGAGTCCAATTGCAGAGAATAATGCCGTACAAAATCGGTTATCTATCGTGACCAGCCCAGCCCACATGTTTGTGATTTTATATCTACTTAAGTATTGTAGATGCGTGGATTTTCATTTAACGAGTGTATTTTATATCGTTTGTGTTTATTTCTTTTTTTAAATGTGACCTAAATGACTAACACGGAGGAGGTTCGCACTGCCATCAGGCAGAAGACCCAGTGGTTGACGAGTAAATCTCAGGAAATTATTCAGGGAGGTCTCGCTCGATCCTCAAAATCCGTTGCGTAGTTTGAAAGATTTAGGCGTATAGAAGGCGGTAAGAGACTTTGTTTAATAAAAAAAAACAAAATTACTTTATTCAAGTAGACCATTAAAGTTAAAGTTCTTTTGAATGTCATTTAAAATTTCAAATTATTAGCTATCTAATAAACATACAAAATAAACTATTTAAGTTAGTATTAGTAAGTAAGTATAGCGTCGGAACGCTGATTCCACTGAGAAGACCAGGCAATAAACTCAGCAGTTACCTTTGAAAAAAGAGGTGGTTTACAGTTTGAACTTTGAACCGTAGTGATACAGTTTGAATTTAAATATAGTTTCCATTACGGTACCCAAATTATAGTGAACCTGAGCAGACCAGGGTTTTATTATTATTATTTCGACTGGGGACGCTGGCTGTGGGCCGGGTGATCGGTCCGCTAGTTATGGGCCATTTCACCCATTTCCCCGGTGACCAGGGTTTACAAGTTGACGTATGATCCAGCCATCGTTCCACTCAACCTATTTTATTAGGGAATGAAATTGATTGATTATATCGCGATGTAGGATATGTTTGAGATGTTATGTAATAATAGTTGGTTAGTAGCTGTTGATGAACATCAGCCATCCACTTACAAACTCTCTCGTACTTGATCTCCACTTGGAACGACCACTCTGTAAATCTATGACCCTTGTTCAGCAGCGGCAGATATCTGCTGCTCGTAACAATGATGCGTAGTGAACCAGGTATAGCTGTAAAACTGGTTGTACCTAGTGTCAATAGCAAAGCCACCCCTAAACAGGTAGGTGGTACATACGGCAGGCATGATTCCGCCCTGGCCACTTGAGAGTTACAGTCTGGATGACCTCTCGTTTCAATGTAAATTCTTGCGAACGTCACATAATGTTTCGTTAGAATGGACCCTTGACGCGATGGATCGTGTGGTCGATTCCATTTCCCACTGATGAAAAGCATTACAAGGTACGGTTATCCACTGCCTTCTAAGTATATTATTGTCATTCCACATACAACAATACCTAACTTAAATTATGGCTTATGTTTATCCGTAAACCAAATTTGTTTAAAAGTGATATCCAAAAAATATATTTGTCACCCAAATTGGCAAATGTTCACCAAATTTTGTTACGTTTATTTAAGTCAACGTTGGCCACATAATGGAGTTATTTATTTTGGCTTCCAATCTGTTTTTTCAGTTGATGGCTTCCGTTAAAGTATCCTGAAGATGTTGCCGATGGTTCCAGACACCTAAACACACATTTAGTTGATGTTTATCAAAATTATAATGAAAGCGTTGTACTTTATTTGGGTAGCGTTGCCACGTAAATTGGGTATGTCAAATTTGGTGAACATTCACTAATTTTGGCATACAGTTACATTTTACAGTTGACGCATCACTTTTTCAGATAAAAGTTACATCTTATTTGCTATGCGAATTTACTATTTTAGAGATTCTATATTACTTATAATTTTTAGGGTAAACATATTATTACAAACTACGGTTCACAAAACTTATTTTGGTAAACAAAATATTTGTACCCATATTTTTGTGTTTTTATGAAGCCGGTGTTTTACAAAAAACTAATAATCAGGTTTGAGAACTGAGGTGTGTATGGAGTATCCAGTGCTTTATAAGAGCACCTTTTGAATCGAAACTTCTTTAATCAGTGAGTTTATGTTCCATCCAAACCTTAGTAAACCTTGTTCTTGCTACTAAACAATTGAAAGTGAGAAATAAAGAACAATTCCGCCAACTTAGCGTATTGTAGCTGAGTAATCTGGGCAAAGCGCTAACTCGGCGCTTTCACGACTGTTCTGTTTCGGCGCGGGGTGCACTTCGTGAACAATGCTTTGAATTCATGCTAAGTTTACTGTGTGTAACAAGCTTTTCATTCTGACGGAGACGCCCAATTTCAAATGCAGTATTTAGCGCAATTCCAAGTCTTTCAGTGTAGTAATTTATTTGTCTATTCTTTTCAAGGAAAATATAATCTTCTTATTTATTTCACTTGTTTGAATAACTGTTTATTATTTATATGTTTCTGCTACCTAACTTAATTTACAGGCCGCCAGAAAATGATAGTATCTACTATTACGAGTATTGCAACTTCCAATTGACCGTGATAATCGCCCTAATGTTTTAAGAATCGTTGAAATATTTTTGCAGGGTTTGTGACGGTAACTCAGAAATGTTCTTACCTTTCCGTCGCTTTTCCAATATATGAAGAACCCATACTCGTCAACTTTGAACGTGCAGTTCTGCTCAAATTCTGTGTTGTCCTTTTCTTCCGTCCATCTGTCGAAAACTGCACCCTGCGAAAGAAATAAGCATTGAATATTTACTTGTCTTTTATTACCATCATTAGATACCATTCATACGAGAAACATTGTTGTTTTGAACTATATTGTTACCTAATGTGAACTCCGCCATGTTCACATGGACTCTGATTATTGTGGCAGAATTAGGTGGAGGCAGGTCACCTGCAACCGTGCACTCTTGAAATATGGAAGGTGTCTAAGTTTACCAGTTGACGTAGTCATAACTTAAATGACCATTTTGAACAGAACTATCTGCTTTGAAAGCGTGAATCAATAGGGATCTTCTGGCAAAATATCGGTTTTTAAAAATGTAAAACAAACTAATTTCGTCTATTAGATCATCTAAACAACGTGATGGATTTGTAGCGGGTTTCTCCTGTATGCACAGATAAAAGACATTGATGATATAGATATTAAATCACACGAAAGTGAATGACGTCAAAGGCCCTGCCCGTCTGATATTTCTACGGAAGTAAACAACAATTCGCAAGGTAGGCAACAGACTCGTAGTCTAGTCTCGGCTGATCGATCCTACGTGGCCTGGCCTGCTGCCAGCCGCGATATCTCATGCCGACGCGATGCTCACACTTCAACTACAGATTGTTTACACTGAGACAGTGATAAATAATGTCTGATACGCAACAAAAGCTGTGCACACTTCAGTGCCATTATAAAAGTTGAAGCTATTAATTGAAAAGTGATTGTGATAGTTAGGTATTAGGACACAGTTTTAGAGAGACAGGGCACATCGGACTCAACTCAGTTTTAAATAATGTGTACCAAACTTGAATTGCCTGTTAGTCACATATGCACACACATTTCGACAACAGCTTGTTTACACCAGGACGTGATAAATAACGTCGGATACGCTGCTGGTTGGTACCTTGCTCTGTATGTCGGTACTATCATAGCAACAAAAGAAGCTGAACCTGCTGTGCCGTTTCTAATTACATGTGTATTATCGTTAATGAATTTGCAAGAGCCTTGAATTCGGATATTACGAGAAACCGAATCTTCGTTTACTTGAATTTTAATGAAGCTTTGTACACTATACCACAAAACTGGGTTTAAATAAAGAGGTATTTTTAATGCTTTAACTGATTGAAAAAGTTAAGGTAATTCTTTTTTAACTTTTAGATGATCTCTAAAAGACTCCTGTCTATAAAATGAATCTAGCGCCGCTGTAGACGGAAATAATAAGCTTGCCAAATTCATCATCAGCACTCATCAGTAACAATTTATCAAAAATGCGTTTCATCTCTAAATGCTCTCATATTATTTTATGAGGAAAATGAAAAAATATTATTTTGGTCGATTCATTTTCACATGCTCCAATTTCAGATTCTAAAGTAGGTCAGCTTGATTTCAGTAGCTTCTAAGCTTCTCGAAGGGATAAACTCTCTTCACGTTGATAAACAACATTTAATAGCTAATGTACGGATTGGTTACAAACGAAATTTTGAAAACGCTGACACCTCCCAGCGTCGAACGCTGCAATCCATGTTGGTACGGAAGACAGGATCAACCTTTGCAAAACTATTGCAAAATAGTTATTACGTTGGTAAAATGAGGTACTTGAAAATCTTGAAGTGCTGTCTTGTATGCAAAAGATTAGCTGGTGTACTGTAAATTATCAGGATCTCCAAGTAAAAATAAGACATGTAAAATAAAAAAAAACCTATTTAGTCATATTAATCAATAAATACGGCTAAATAAAATAAAAACCTATGTGAAACTGTCCCTACGGTAAAATTGAGGACATTTGATATTTTTAGATCAATAAGCTGCAATTTTTAATGTGTTATGATAATAAATACAAAAAAAACATTTTTAGAATTTGTGTTAGAATGTTTGTATATTCCAAAATTACGTGAAAACTACTAGATGCATCCATGAATCTGTGAACGCTCGATTGAAATAGGGCACTTTAGATTTACCCAAAAGGAGAAAAAATTTAGGCGCCAAGTTCACGTGAGCTAAGTAGCTGACAATAGCTAGTCAAAGCTAAGAAAATTGCACGCCAGTTTAGAAATTACAGATAATTGGAAGCAATTCCGAGAATTTATATGTCAACCCTTATCCAATTTAGAAAATAATTTAACTGGGCACTGGCAGGTTATTTAATGCAGCCGAGTTGACATTTAACTAGGTCCAGCGTCTAGTGAGTGGTTTATTGTTAACAAGGGCTCTCGAATTTTGGTGAGTAGCTAACGAGATCCTCGGACGGGTTGCGCTAGCAAGTTGTTTACACAATTGAAGACGAACGGCGAACATACAACAGTGATGTTCATAAACTCAATACTAGAAATAAAAATAAGCTCGTAACTCCCAGTCTAAGACTGCATAAGGTAGGAAAATCATTTGTTGGTCAATGTGTTAAATATTTTAATAAGATTCCGCAAACTCTTGTTGAACTGCCTCTTCACCAGTTTAAGTCACAAATTAAAGCTAAGTTAATGAAGCGAGGTTATTATAGTGTTGAGGATTTCTTAAATGATAAGAATTTGTGGTCATCTTAGGTATAATCTGTTCCTCTGCACACTTTTTTGTATTGACTTTACTCTGTCACTTGAACTTTTGTGTTAAAAAACAAGATTGAAAAGAGTAACCATCGAGTTTCTTGCCGGAGTCTTCTCGATCGGAAACAACCTCCGAACCGGTGGTAGAGTCACATTATCTTTAATTATGATAATTACTATCATAGTATTATTTTATGTAAGTTTATTTTAGTATATTTTTGCTATAATTTTTTTTTTACTAAAGCCCTAGGGCTGAAAAAATTTTTACAGCCCTAGGGCTGAAAGTGAATCTTTCCACCCTATGCTCAGGCATCTTCAAGCGTACTTTCCGTGTATGAGTAATGAAAAATGTATTGGGATGACACATGACATGACAATGTCAAATCCCAAAACGTTCTTTTACGCGAACGATAATGTAAATTTAAAGTAATAAGATTCCGCAAACTCTTGTTGAACTGCCACTTCACAAGTTTAAGTCACAAATTAAAGCTAAGTTAATGAAGCGGGGTTATTATAGTGTTGACGATTTCTTAAATGATAAGAATTTGTGGTCATCTTAGGTATAATCTGCTCCTCTGCACACTTTTTTGTTATGACTTTACTCTGTCAATTCCATTTTTGTGTATAAAAACAAGATTGAAAAGAGTAGTCTGAACCGGTGGTAGAGTCACATTATATTTAATTATGATATGAACTATCATAGTATTATTTTATGTAAGTTTATTTTTATTCAGTATATTTTTGCTACAATTTTTTTTTGTTACATGACATGTCATAAGTACTTTTTATAAGTCTATATGAATAAAGATATTTTTTACTTTTACTTTACTTACTTTACTAGTGGCAACTCGTGGTAGACGTACAGTTATTGACAATAATAATCAAAAAACCTACTGAAACAATGGAAACAGTTGCAATCTAAATTACCATCACACTATGTTGATATCTTTTAGTTAAGATTTGAAAATAGCGACATTATAAATGTCCACTGCTGCGGAAAGATCACATCTGCCGTATCTTAGCTCTCAGAAATAAGTAAGAACATAGAATATTAGCTGATGCTGCATCTGATTTGATCACATCTATAGATCACGTTAACGACAAATGTAGTACCGATAAATGTCTGCAATGTCTTAGTCCAGCCGTTTACTCGTAATTCCGTATATTGTAGGCACATAAATCGCTACCACGTGCCCAGACACCCGTGACACTGAAAACATCGTTCTGGGTTCGATGTCCGGCCCGTGAACCAGCGGTGACATTTGAATAGGAGCCAACTCTAGTCACTTCGACCGCGCGATTGCTGAAGCTAATCTTGAGTCTACGAAGGTATGTTTAGGGTTGATTTCTGAATGTTTGCAAAAGTAAGGAAGGTAATTGGATCAGAGGGATCAGATTTTCCGTGAGAAACCCTACGAGGTTGAAGAGTTTTGACTAAACATCGTAAGATGGTTAGTGACCTACACGTTTCTGATGGAATGGACGTGACATTAACGATCTATTAATGAGTGAAAATAGAGAAGATGATGGTACATCAGTGGATTTGATTGGTAAACAACGGAACAGTTTAGTTAGAGCTCTGCCGGTGACAATTCAGTCTAACCACGGACTCGTGCTCTGATTAAGCCGGTAATTCTGGCAGATTACCTCGTCACTCGGACATAGTCTGCAATGCATGCACATGTGTTTCTATAGCTTTCCGTACCACTTCGACTTTTTAAAACGTAAGTTATAGAACTAATGCTAAATGTGTCATATTTAAATTTCTGCGAATTTTCAAGCGTATTCTGAATCGGTGACTTGTATTGAATAAAATGGATTGTAAACGCAGGATGAGATGCCAACCCGCAAGGTGGCCAGACAACCTGGTTAAGGTGGCAGAAATCCGACTCATGCAGGTTTTGATCAGGTTGATCAGGTCTGCTGATTTGAATGTGGTTATGCAATGGCTGATGATGATGATGGAGTTTGTAAATACAAGACTACTGGCTGGCATAAAAACAGTCTCGAATCTAGTTTAGCATGCACGGCCATATTCTCCGGCGAAAAATTCTAGTCCAGTCGAAAGTCAAACATCAGTTTACAAACACCACCTGTAATTTGCTATAGTTGTTTAAGCGCCTATTGGTCGATGTACCAATTTACATAGTCATCGACAACCGTAGCGGTAAGCAAATGGCCCGGGGTTGCAAAGTCTTGGGTTGTTCAGCGAATGAACGAGCTTCAGGTAGTTACGAAGGCGTTGGGCCACACTTACAGCGAGTTTATATTTTATTCAGTATCTTCACTTGACAAAAAGGTACATGTGTCGAAGAACATTTTCCAAATTATTGTTTCTTGTTCTTTAATGCATATTACTCATAATATTACTAGATGCCCGGCCAAAATAAACAACAAAGTAAGCAAGATATTTGAATGAAAGTAGCCAGTTTACATCTACAACATTCTTACACCAGCCTATAGGTTGATGGTAAATTCTTCTGTCACATAAATCCTACAGTAAGTAAAAAGTAAAGTAATTGGCCCATAGTGTCCCACTGCTTGGCAAAGGCCTCCACCATTGAAATCAAGTCACCGCTACAACCGATGGGTATTGGTTTAATCACCAGGCTTTCCAAATGTGGTTGGTTATTATGAAACTGGGCTGGAGTAGTAATGTATAGGGTCGGCCAAGTGTGTTTTCAGGTTTTGAGTAATCTTACAGTTTTTGTTTATTAATCATGATAAAACGATTTCTGATAGCTTGTTGCTTTATCCGCTGAAGGCAGGGCCGTACCCAGAAGGCGGCAGTGAATGAGCCCGGTAAACATCAACCGCTCTGATTTACGACGTGCTTTCCATAAGAATTCCCCCCGCTTTGACACCGACCTACACAAACATAGAAGGTGTATGCTTGTCTGAGTTTGGCACTTTGATTCACCAGTGTGAGGACTCGGCAAAGTAACACTGTGTTAGCGGTGAGAACCTGATTTTGTAAGAGTCAGGTTTTCCGGCTTGAAGACAGTTTTGCAAGCGATTATTGTAAATAACGCTTTGTTTGAAAGGAATGTAGTATCATTTATTGTTAATAAAACTAATATAATGAAGTATTAAGTTAGTAGCGGTCGAACACTTTAATCTATATGACCCACAGTTTGAACGGAAGACCGATTCTTGCGACGAGATAGCTCAGTGAATTTATCCGTAGAAGTCTTAGAGCATACATCGACATCCCTTAATTTTAAGGGTATAACTACAGCAAACACGCTATTCAAACCACATACACCCATCACACACTGGTACTACAGTACCGTGCAAATGTGTATCTACTCAACACAATAACACTGTCTGAAAAAGGAATTATCGACGCTTGAAATCGATCAGCAATTAAAATGGGATAGGATGGGAATGAAGTGAATGAATGAGCGTAATAACTTAGGCTCGATGACTTATCTTCAATCTGTAGGCAATAATTTTGACGGATTCCGAATTAAATGGATTTTAATTTGGATTAGAGCGATTGGGACCGGCTAAATTGGTTCATTAATCTTGATCTGAACTTATATTTTCCGCTCTTTGGAAGATCGGAAATGTTTTACATCTTGATTTAATATAATATTTTTATTTTATTAAATCGATTATATTAAATCATAATACAATACCCCAAAATTAATGATGACTTAAATCGTATCGTAAAAGTAGTTGGAAATGGTGCCCGCGCGTACTTGCGGTTTGGGCATATAACTATTGATATAGTATAACTTTTCTGATGACCTAATAGGACCTGAACTGAACCATGGCTCTAGAAAATATAAGACGTCGTGTTGACACTGAATTACTAGCTAGTTACTGAAGGAAAAAAATGCTATGGAATTATGTGACGGTGGGAGTCGTGGCAGAGCGGTAGGCAGCTCGTCACCGTCATCTCGTATTAGGGCTTCCATGTTGTGAGGGCAACTCAGGGAAACACAGATAACAGACCAATTATGTTATATTATCACTTATCACACTGGGTCGCACTTCTTAGTAAGTATTAGAGTAGCTGTGTGTGTGAACGTGACAGGTTTGATGGTAATGTTTCACGCGATAGTAAAAGGAAAGTATTCAGATGAAGAACAAAGAAGTTTATCGACTCTGTCCTCCCGTAATGGCGCCGGCGCCAAGCGATGCGTGCGCCACCACACTCCGTTCACTGCACTTTACAATTAAAATCAACCAATCAGTATAAAAAAAATAAGATTCCGGTACCACTTTGTCAAATCAGCATTTATAATGTTGCCAGGGATAGGCACGTGAATGTTGCCAAGTATGAGCGCGACGACATATGTAATAAACCCTATTTAACTACTATTTTGGATGTCAAAGCAAATATTTTAAATATTGGCTTACATGGTCTTTTAAGACTGATTTTTGAAAATTCCGACATGGAGACACCCAATAAAAAATTACTTAAATAAATGAATAACTTTGCTCACCTGCAGCAAGGGTTCCGGGATTGGGATCTGCCAGTTGAACTCGAACTTTTTCGTCATGTTGTAAGGTCTAGGTTAGCACCGCTCCGCAACTCCGTCTCCGACCTTACAGACTAGCCATCGTAGAAGCCACTCTGTGAACAAGGACAGTTTTACTTTTAATATTTTTGTGTCATTCGTACCATAGAGCTTAAATAATTAATTTGACTATATTGTATTCTACCCAAATAACTTTAACATTTTCTTTTAATTTACTGATAAAGACAGCGCTAACAACGCATGCGAGTGTGGCATTTTCCCAAAAAACATGAGTCACTTTTTACTATGACCTGCGTGCCCGACTAGCTGCACTTGCGAGGAGCTCATGAGTGCCAGCAATAATACCGTGCAAGTTTCGGAATTCTGGTCCCACGTAGTGTAGTGTTGCCACTCGACACGATAAGAAGAAGAATTTATTGATTGAGAAAACGCCTCCGGGCCGTGTGGTAAAGAGGTCTGCAAGCCCTGGGTCTCACAGGTCGGGAAAAGTATGTATTCGCATTTTTCGGAACCTCTCGGGGTTGTGAAAACCAGTGAAGAGAGGAGGCCACCTAAAGCTCTGGTTGACCTAACTTTCTCACTAGGGATCGCCAGCTAGCCTGTATCAAAGAATATACATTTGTTTTATCTATGCCTGTATTGCAATTAACTCATCGCTTTAAGTGGGGATTGCTCTTGTCACGATTCTAAATATATTGGAAATAGTATCTTTTATCTGCAGAGGGAACCCTAATGAGTCGTAACCTCACTATCTCTGTGCGCTTAATTATTTTGCTGGAATAGTGTGGTCTGTGTAGTATACTCAACCACAGATAAATCGTAATAGCCAGCAGTTAGAAATGACCTTTATTGCAGACGAAGTGTACGTTTAGTTTAGTCACAGTGAAACGTACAGAAAAGTAGGAAATGGTAATTTCACCAATAGTATTAGGACCCAACGTGGTAGGTGGTGAACCTTCCGCCGGTATCCGGTTTGATTTGGTTTTTTACCGATTTTTTACTTCACCGGAGAGTTAGTCGAAAACACAAAGATGGTTCTGCCCAGATTTGAACTCGGGACCGCCGTTTCCACGATCCGAGTTGGAGTGATTTACCCTTAGGCCACGACTCTCTACTGAATGGGAATTATTTATCTTAGTGTTGTGTAAAAAAAAATTGGGACCGCTCTTCCAATGACAGGAAGAAGAGTAGGTACAATGTGTTTAGTATAAAATAAATATGAAATAGTCAAAAAATACTACATTCCTATCACAGATGATATTATACCGCAAGCAAAATGATTTGGCATGCTTACGAACACTGCATAGCATTCCCATGGCAGGTGATATAAAAACTAGCGAAACTCATTTTTTAATCAACTTTCATTTGAACGTTTTCATACAAAAATAGGAATGACCGTATAGACGGTCGTATACGTACGTAAATATCAAAAAGAACTTCTAAATATATAGGTATTTCTGAAAGTTTTCATCTCTATTATTTGAAGACTTTTTCTACAAATACACTATCAAGCTAAGCCAGATGGCTAGTTTCGTATAAAAATAAAATACTAAACTAGTTACTTACTTCGAGAAAACAAAGTAATGAGACTTAATTCTAAAATAGACCTTCTACCTATACTTTTATCTATTGTTGTTATCGCCAAATGTCATGACCATGACACACCCATATCATATAAGGTCATACGTACATACTATGACTTATTAGTCCCAAAACATAATATTTGCAATTTGCGCGTAGAATACAAATCTGTTCTTCACTTTTGGACATGAACAATCATTGCGGCGGGGACCAACATTAATCAAGCATAAACAAAACCTTTTTGTAGAAGTATGAGTAACTACTAAGTTATGCTCTCTCGCCTGCAATGATTTGCGAACGAGCTTGTTTTTCATTTTTGAGTGGCCATTTTCTGCAGTCGGGTTTTTTTGTTTTTTAATAATTCGTTTTTATTTGAAGCCTTTAAGTTGAATAACTCGTATTTATGAAATCGCCATTTTAAACCCTTAATTTTGATAATCCGACATTTTTTTAATTTATTTTGATACATTTTTTATTTAGGTTTGTATTTTTCTTTTTACTGCTGAAGTATTACGAAGCAGCAGACTTTGATTTTCGTTTCAAAGCTATAAGAATGCATAAAAGGGTGCCGCGAGTCCGATATGTGCCGAGTGCCGATAGTCCTTAACGTTTAGTAAAAAAACAGTCGGTTGTAGGCGGCTTAAATTTAACGAAATTCCTGAATATTTATATATTTTTTCATATGGCCCGTCAAGATGACCTCACTCCACCTGTTGGAAAGTCGTAGTGAGGTCCAGATATGAGGCTGACAAGCACAGTATTGCAAATGAATCACTGAACTGGCCCATCCTCATTTAGAAGGCAAGCAGAAATGCTTATCATAAACCTTGCTTATCAGTGATGAGTACACATCATACATTTATTTGCGAATTTTGCGATGAATAGATTTCATTGTTCAATAAACGGAATTAAGACAAGATTATATTTAGCTAGACGGTGATAAAGAAGAATGACGTATCAAGAGTCAGCCATCGTTCCAGTCAGTCATAAATTGACTATTAAACTTAGCAATTAATTCCTAGTCGTTAATTTTCCGTTCGTATACATTCACATACGCATATACAATGGGAAGCGTTATCTCCAGTCATAACTCTATTAAGCTACCTTAACATTAATTGTTGTCTTTTTTATACTACGTCGGTGACAATCAAGCACGCGGACCGCCTGATGGAACTACTATTACCTATTCTGTGCTGATGGTAAGCGGTTACCGCATGGTCCAACTTTTCAAGCGACTAATTACGACTTACGGAAAATGATTCTGACTGTTATTTTTATTTTGTAAAACATAGTCTAACCTTTCGTATTGACACATAATGAAACACATTTTTTTGTGAAAAATATTGAATTAATTCAGCCAATTAACCGAATTTCGGATTGTTCAGAGTTTCCTCGAAAATTACACCCTAGCTTGTCCACTCAGGTGTAACTCGTCCGAAGTTACGTAACAATTTGTACCTATCTGCAAAACACCAATGAAAACAAGTTTTGTGGGATGTTAATGTGTGGGTTTATTTACAATTACCAATAAATTAAGATATTTTTTAAGCCGTAAGTATGTTTTGTCGCCTATCGATTTACTATAAGTAATTCGTGTTTGGATCACAGAGAGTAGGCCTACGATCAGATACGATCCGGGATACGTTCCTCCTGACTGAGTTTAGCGGAGTTTTAATTATGTTATTTTAGGAAATAGGTACTCGAAATTGCGAGCAGAATTTTAGCCTTATGCATACTAAGCCGGAGAAAGTTTTCAAGAAGGTTACAATTCGTATATTATTGTAGGGATTTACGCGGGTGGGAGTTGATGACATCTTAATATAGGTATTTTAATACGTTAGTCGGTCTCGTAATCCAGTGTCGAGTGTCGCGATTCGTGGTCTTTATAGAACACCGCATCTTGAATGATTCTCCCTCTTGAATAAACCTCACCTTGGTTTCAAGAGCTAAGAAAATATAGATGGACTTGTTATTATGACTTATTGCCCTCTTTCGTTTTATCAAGTCAATATTAGGAGTTTTTCAAGCGACCGTGGTAGGTACACACGCTAGTAGGTTCACGACAAGATTTACATTGTGGAACTTAACTTTGTTATCTTATGTCCCATTTTGCAATGGTTTGTAAAGATTGATGAGAACGCGTCTGTACAACATACAAAGCCGAAATTAAATATTATTGTTAATCTATACTAGACACATGCTAATACCAGGTAAGTATGACGTAGCAGTAGTAAATAAAAGTGTAAAATTACGAGCAGCGACACACGTTTGCAAATAACTTCATGAATTCACTGTATCCTCATCGCAAATTATTTCAATTAGTGACGGAAATTTGTCATATTTTTGCCTTTTTTTGGGAAAAAATCTTCAATGGAACCATCCCAACGCCCGGGGGAGCGGTAGGGAAGTGTGGGACCTCATGTCGGTGAAGCCGACGCGAAGGGTTACCGCACTAAAAAGTCCCAGGTATATCGCCGTTTTGCTTTTAGCGGGACGACGTGGGATTCCCTAAGGAGTTCAGCCACATCGTCCTAAGCGGTCAGCCCAGCCATTGCTGGGCCTCCTCACGCCCCAGAGGAGTATCCTAATACACAACAGATATCCCAGAGACGATCACACCGTGCAATGCGGATGAGACCCCCCGGTCTCGGTCTCATCTACTGGTGTCATCACTCATGTTTTTGCCTCATTTATTTATGGCTTGCTAACTAACATTTGTTTTAGCTTAGTTTGACTGTAGTGAAATCTTACATGATTCGTGTTCAAATACAACAAGAAAAAATCATCATGGCATTTTTCAATTCACACACCTGCACCTAAATTCAGTCAGTCAGTCATACAGTAATAGGTTGTATGCACGCATGAAATAATACGTAGTAGTTGTAATGACAGGTCCAACTTCAGCAAACGAAGACCTTCAACTGTCAATTCTCTGTCTTCTCTCAATTAGTTAATGTAAACGCATCAGTCAACTAAAAGTACCGTGACCGTGTCATCGTGTCAAGACTGGCCAGGAATAAAGTACGCTAGAGTCTGGGGGCCTACTCGCGAACGAAATGTCCGTAGTTTCGAACAAACAAAATGTGTCAAAAAACCAACACCAATATCATATACCTATTTATTTGTGAATTTTGCACATCATTGATTAAAGAGTACTAAAATATATGTTGTAAAGTTTTAGCACTGGTCGGCATGTCGGTACAGCGCCTCGAGTTGACGATTTGAAAGTACTGATACAGTCTATTTGAATAAAGTTATTTGAGTTTGAGTTAGTGAAAAGTACCTAATGTTACTAAAATAGGCATACAAGTTTCTGTCCATCGTAGTTTACTTAAGGTAAACTCATGGTAGGAATACAAAAACAATTCGGTTTTCCAATAGATAAGTAATACTATTAAATATGGAGCTCAGAAGCTCAGCGCATTCGAAATTGAACTATCGCTGCTCTCGTGATAATTAAGTTTTCTCGATTGCGTGAAGCGACACACTGGTTTAGGCATATTCTATACTCGTATAAGTTAGTAGCTTTTCATTGGGGGATGGCGAGGGTAATAAATAGTCAGCCTATTGCAAAATGTTAAGAAAGAACTGAGGGAAATATATCGAATAGTAAGAAGGTACTTTAATCCTTTGTAATCCTTGTTTTTGCCTCTGTTTTTGTGCAATAAAGAGTATCTTATCTTATTCCTTATCCTTTTACTTTGAAAGCAAAACGTTGCAAATCTTACGAACTTTTGTTTGCTGAATGAATTCTAATGAGATAATATGTCTGTTGAACTTCGGCCCTGGTATCTTTCAATCTTGTTGTGTTTATGTTTCCGTCATGAAAGATACCAATCGGTATTTTTATTGGGTTTTCTGCATTGTTTTGTGAATTAATTGAAAAACAATTGTCATGTTTCATAAAAAAGCCTTGGATAAAGTAAAAGATGATGCGATTTCTCGCACATAATTTTTAGAACGTACACAAACAAGCGATGAAGTTGTCTAAGTCCGTTTAACTAATGGACTCATCACTGAAGGGCCGAGTGTCTAACTCTGTTAATTAACAGCGCGTTAGCCTAGCCCGCGACCGAGACAAGTAGCAAACTTCGCACTTAAACACTCTGTCCACATCTAAGTACGTTTCGCTACCTATACATCAATCCCTAGGAACTAAGCTAGTTTCTTAGTATTGCAATATTAGCAGCAATGTAACCAATATTGCGCGTCAAACTCATCAACTCGCGCGTGAAAAGCGTCATCTGGACAAGCTTTCAAGAATATAGCAGTTTAAATGCAGCTCAAACAGTTTTAACCTCATTTTCGTCTGATAAACCCTGATGAGGTCGAAGAAACCGGCACATGCTAGTGATGGGCTGAACCATGAGTTTTGTTGTGTTGTAACTTCAAAGTGGCATAAAACAAAATGCACGAAGCACAGCAAAAAAGAAAAGGTAAGTTGTAAACCGATATATTATTTAACCTGTAAATGAGTTGATTTAACTACTGAGTGTCTCTTAAAAATATACAGCACTAATTGAAACGTGAGAGGCAGATCCAACTTTTCCTATTAGTGGTGGGGTGGACGCCACCCTGGCAAACTTGCCACTTAATAGCCTCTCCAAAGTTGAAGTTGGCTGCTGTCGAAGTGAACCGTAACAGATTTGAGGACAGTTTCTGTTGGTGACCTAGAGAGCAACTATTTGCGGTTGGAAAACTTGGATTGCTTGTGCAATATCCGCCAGGTCACTACTAAGTTAGGTATATTGTTTCTAAAAACTTCATTATTTTCAATTTTGGTTTTTATTTTTTCATTTTGCAATTCTAGCCCCCGAATTCTGTAACGGCCGAATCCAGAAACGATAATGAAAGCTGAGTAGCCCTTACATGTAAAGCTGTTTCTTTCGTTTTTACTGCCATATACTGTTACAGTACACATACTGTACTGTACTGTACATATACTGTTTACTGTTACATATAATATGTAACAGGACAACATCAATTTGAAGTGTGCTCAACATTGATTATCGTTCATAGATTCGGCGGTTATACCTGAATCCAGAAACGATCCCTACTAGATTAAAGTAGCGTATTTTAAGACTCAGTTTCAATAGTCGTTAGATCAATGAATCACTGTAATGACTTGTAGGTATTTAATTAGATATAGTCAAACGGACATTTTAGAATATTAATCAATTTGCATGCCGCTCTGGGCCGAATGTGGCGATTTGACATAATAAACTTCTCCATCTTTTTTGTAACACCCATGTTCTGCAAATAAAGAATTTGAATTTGAATTGAATTGAATTAATTGTATGCATCAAGTGACGTATTTAAGAAAAGCCATTCTCTTATTTGTAAGATGTAGTAGCATAGACCTCGATACTCACTTGATATAAATAATATAAATATAAATATGCGCCAGACAACACACCTCTTGTCATGGTCTCGAAGTAGGGATAAATATCCCTGTGTAACGAGGTACCAGACAAGGAATTAAGCCAGGGGCGTCTCCCAGCACACCCAGACCCAGGTCAATTTAGAAAACATCATTTCCTGAATTGACCTGACCGGGGTTCGAACCCGGGACACTACGGAATTAAAGGCGAGAAACCGTGCTCCAGCGCACTACGCCAATCGTGTCGTTAAATATGGAATCAAATAACGTCAAATACTTGTTATAACGGAGATAAATAAAATAAAGCTTTTTCCCAGTTACTAGGTCAGTACCTATAGAAAAAGTAGTATGGCTTCAGACGTTACACAACTCAAGTGAACTACCTAAACACGTGAAGCCTCTCAGAGGCAATGGGCACGTGAGCGCGTGGGGCTGGCTCGGTCGTCACGCGGCCACTGGGCATAACTGGCACCCCTTGCTGGCTGTGCTTAGATGTTAGTTAGAGGAACGTTTCGAACCTGGGGTCCTATACAGTTGCAAAATTTACAAAGTTCACATAGAAAAATGATTGCGATTTTTATAGGTTTCATGTATTTTGTACAATAAAATAGAATTTAGATTCAATTTAGTATGCCAAAAATTCAACACAAGTGTTAAACTGTAATTATTATTTTTTAACGCCTAATAGATTAAGGCTACTTCGTGTTCGGACAAAAAAAGAGTAGGCCCCCGGATAAATAAATTATACAGATTTTTCAAAAAGTTATCATGAGCGCAACAACATGTTTCTACTCGCTGCCTAATAAAATTAATTTGTCGACCAGTAGGTTTTCCTTCAAAAGAGCAATCCACAACTTCTTCTTAGAGAAACCTTAACTCAGAAATAGCATTACTTGATTCTCTCTCTTTTCAAGACAACGTTTTAAGATCTAGGTACGATATTTAGTGTATGTATCTTTAAATTTATGTATTATAATTATGTATGTATGTGTTATATGTATAATTTTGGTATAAATATGGTTTTTGTATAAACAATATATTTTATTCCGGTTTTACAAGACACCGCCAACACGATTTCTGCTTCGCCCAGTGGTTGACTGGTAGAGAATGCCATCAGGCATTAAGTCCGCCAAATGTACTTTTTCTTTGTGCAATGAAGAATAAGTAAATAAATAAATGTTTCCATAAAATAATACTAACACATTTGAGAAGTAAAATAGAAAGAGTTTTAAGTTACTAATTTCAAATGATACTCGTACGTGGATGAGTATAGTTCAATACACTCGTACATGGTACCTATAGTTTCAAAACGGTACCAAACCAACTAGTTTCAGTCGAACAAATTGTGATGGCCATACGGCATCGCATGGATTTGCAGCCACGTGTTTTACTAACAAGTAATTAATACTCAAGTAACCATAAGCTCACAACTATTATACATAATTTTCAATACGAGTAACCAGATACAAAATTACGGTTTTGCAGTTGAGAAGAACTACTTACATGAAAGAATGCGTAAACACACACGTGTGCGTGAGTGTGCATGTGTGCGTGTGTCAAAATGATAACTAAATAAATAATGAAATAATTTTACTAAGGGGTTAAATGTGTCAAACATGTAACGCGGCTTAGCCCTACGATAAGTTATCTTGGGATCAGTTTAGGTTTAACTACTAAGCATCGTTTAAAATTCATAAAAGTGACTTGAATAACAATTTCTTCGTTTCACAATATCCTAACGTTTCGAGAGCTTTTATCACAGTTTTTTTTTTATTAGTGATATTGCTGGTTATAGATTTTATATTTTTTATGCAACCAATTGTATAGATAAGCGGATTGGGCTTGGAACTGATTCCTAGAAAAATGCAGGGAGCATGAAGGGGTAGAAGCTACTGGTCTACTTCCTCTCAGTAAGTGTGTTTATTTAAGTAATACTTTGTGAAGTTTTAAAGTTAAATTTGGGATTTATAGCTTTCTTACCGATAAGATGCCACAATTGCGGTATAGTTCATCGGTAGGAGATCTGTATGACTTGAACAACATAGTTATAGTTTATTTATTGCATACATGTTGTTTACACTTGTAAGATGGTACATTTTGGTGTCCAGATGGTACATGAACCCTGCTAGGATGCAGCAATATTTAGGATTAATAAACCAAAAGAAAAAAAAAACATAATTAGAAAATAAGTACAATATAAAATTAACACACATTACTAATTTTAAAATTCCTATTAAAATTAAACGGAGGGCATAACTTATACTTACTTAATTAAAATAAATAAAATTATAGTAATACAATTTATCATGCATTTATATACATATTTTTTTAATTTACGAGAAATTAATAACTTAAAATTATACATTGTTAGTTGCAAACATCTGTAAAAAACTCCTATAGTCTTAAGTAAACATCGTTGTACTCTTTCCACTTCTAGTAATTTGGTTTTGCCCGCACCACCCTAAAAAGTTATAAATACAGTAACCTATGACAGATTGTGCTAGTGCCAGGTTTCAAAGCCACATCTGCTACTACATCATATTATGTATTCAAGTTTTGAGTTTGAAATTAATCCCGGAAATTTCCAACAAACCAAAAGAGGAGGGCATAGTCTGCGGAAGTAAGAATTGGGACACCTGTGCGTTTTGAGCTTTGCCCCTTCTGGAAAATGACGTATGTTTTCGAAACTTGTAGAGTTTTATTTAAAAACTTGTATTTAGTTTAAGGATGTTCCAGAATTTCCAAGGTTGGTCATCTTACTTGGCGAAGTTCTTACCATGTTATGCCCCTGGCTTATACATATATTTAATGGAACCTTACTAGTTTAGAATATAAAGTGTAAATTGTATTAGGTATTTGTTAGCTTGAGTATTAGTAGGTTTTAAAGTTTTAGTTAGGTAACAAATTTGTTGTTTGTATTTTCTTGCACCAAATTCCATACGTTGCACAGCCCAAAATTCGTATGTTCTATGTTAAACCTTGCGGTTGACTGGTAGAGAATGCCTCTAGGCATTAAGTCCGCTAATTGTACCTATTTTATAAAAGTGCAATAAAGAATAAATAAATAAATAAAACATGTACACAATCATGACTATCTGAAAACCACCTATTTATCTATTTTTCTAATTAATGAGCAAAAAACTGCCCCAGTTATTTCACCAGTAGGTATGATTATCCTTTTCACATCACATTGTATCGATTACCCCAGTCAATCCTTTCCCATGACAGTGAACTTTTTGTCAGCCATCAAAGGCCTCTGTCACTCATGTACTTGCGTGCGATTATTAACTACGAGCCGCCGGGTCATCCTAAACCTATCTGGCAGTTGGTTGTCAAAAGCCGCGAAGAGCATTTGTACGCGAATCTTGCGGTTGAACTGATGCGGTGGCGTAAAGTAAGTACATTGTATACTAACATCTTTAACAAAAGAGATAGCCCTCGCAATAAATGCCTGTCACTTGACAGCATGCATTTACAACTGACAAAATGGTTCTATGATGTGATTAACGTATCTGTTACGTAGTTACTATTAGGTAATCTGTGGCCTAGGATCTTCGGACTATTAATGTATGTACCTAATGTTTTGCTAGTATGTTTTTTTCAAACGAAGCCCAGTATCAAAAAGCAATGATATCTCATTTCTGCAATAGCATTAGGGAAGCCAGTAAGCGTAGCTGTTAATGCGATTAGAGGGCAGTTGCCGAGGCCGGCCACGTGGGCGGGGCAAGGCCAGTCCTTAATTGAATTTCTTCAGCTTCAGCGAGACACTTGTAGGCTGTAGTAACGTTGTGGTAAGTTAAAAGTCTGAAAGAATAGCTTTACCATTGCTGTTTTAAGGGGTTATTCCCATACACCACCGCTGGTGGTAACTGGGAATTAAAAAAAAATGTCTCATTTGTCACCGGTGGCTCACCTCGAGGTGAGAACTTAGGTTTTCTATAAACAGGAGGCGACCTACACTTAAAATATCCGAATAACTACATTCGATGCTATATTTTGTTACTTTTATCAACACAATATAAACTTGCCACCTTAAAGTGAGCCACCGGTGGCCACTGGACCATATTTTTTTAATAAATTCCCAGTTGCCACCAGTGGGGGCGATGCTAGAGGTGGCGTTTGGGAATACACTATAAAACGCAGTAAATTTAAGTGATGATACCAAAAGTTTTGTTAAAATCTGCTGTTCCTGTGTTAAAATAAGAACCAGGTTTAAGTTCTTAGTATAATAAAATTAAGAAAAAATAAGTATCGCCTGACATCAGACCACTTTTCATGTTCTCGAAGTAAGGATAAATATCCTTGTGTTACGAGGTACCAGACAAGGATTTCCGCCAGGGACGGCATCTCCTAGCACACACAGACCTGATTCAATTCAGGAAAGATCGTTTCCTAAATTGATTCGACCGGAAATCGAACCCGGGACACCACGCACGTCTAGGCGAGAAACCGTGTTACAGCGTTAGTTACAACAAACCTTGTTGGCCTACGCCGGCCAATTATGTTGTCCAAATTATATTGAATTCAACTAAACCTCTCGAATAGGCTATGACCGAAGATTATGTAGGATGATTATTCAGTACCACATTAACAAATAAGCATAATAAATAACTCAAGTACTTTCATCATCATTATTATGAACACGTAAAGATACTATTATTTAGAGCCCAAAAAAGATTTGTGTCCTAATAACGTAGTAATCCACATCCACTTATCATTGTCAGGCTTCAATAATAAAAACACGCCTGTCCTAATTAGGGCAATTAGAGCACAATAGAATTGCTCCTTTATCTCAACAAAAGCCCAGAGAAGTCTAAAACAATAAATAATTCTCATAGAAAAGTTAATTATGACGGTAACTATAGAAGCATACCGCTGTTTGCCTCCATGTTACATTTTTTCGTTAGTCGCATTATGGAGAACGTATAAAGGTCGAATTAAATTAATACGAACATTTCCTCTTGCTAATTAATTGGTAACTAAGACGCCTGAGGTGCTCGTGGCTAAGTGACGGCAGCGGATCAACAACGATCCAATGTTAAGCAACGCCAGTCAGGTCGGGTTATGGATGGGTGACCCTCCCGACGGAAATTAAGTGATATGTTTTTTAAGGCATCCCCGTGCTTCGGAAGGCACGTTAAACAGTTGGTCCCGGCTGAACGTCAAGATATCAGTCGTAAAGCCTAGTCAGAGGCCTAAAAAGGCGGCTTGATAACATCTTACGGTAAGGTTTATCACTGGCCTTACATTCACCTCTCCAACAATCCGCACTGAACCCGCGTGTTGGAGTATGGGTCGTACCACCTCATAGTTGAGGTGAGGCCTGTTGCCCAGCAGTGGGACGCATAAGGCTGTATTTGTTGTTTGTTGTAAGAAACCTTGCTAATCCAAAAACTAAATTCAACAAAGCCTAAGTAGACGGTTTTAGTTTGAGTGAACGAATATCTTTATAGGTAATCAATTGATTATATTTGAATATAAGCTGGTGATTTTTTTCCTATGCAAATTCGCATAATGCGTATGATCGAATGACTCCCACTTGGCTGGTACTTTGGCGAAGGAAATCTTTAATTTAGGTTTATCATGCAGACAAAATCAAACATGATTTGCAACATACAATGTAATTCTCATCTCTTTGACAATGAATAAAGAAACAGAACACAAGTAGAAAATACATTAGGTTTCCCGGTTGACGCCTACGGGCTAGTTATTTTTCTTTCACAGATATCTGTGGATTGTTATTATGGCAAGAGCTTGTGGAAATGATACATATCTTTTTATTTCTTTTACTTGTAAGCTCTATATATATATAAGCTTTCTAATTATGAGAGCTTTATTTTGGTTCTATGATTACCTTGTTGCGTATACAGTTAGGTAAACTTGGAACATCGCTCTTTCTATAGCCGCTGAGCGATGCACCGTACTGCCCATATTTCGGCTCTGTAGTTCAAATGTAAATCATCGAACTGCTTAATTTTTTCACTATCAAAGCATATTGGTATCGCTAACGACTCGGAAAGCGTTGTCAGTTACACTCCCGTTGGGTGTCAAGAATACCAGGCAAATTGCCGCCCGATTCCGGGGGCAGGCATTAGTATTGAGAAGTCGATCAAACCTGACCCAGATATGGCCTTCTGCTTTTGCTTACCTCCGGCTCACAGTAACCAAAAAATATGCTTTACGTAGATCTCATCTACGCAGAGCACATTCCTAAATTGATTCAGATTTGAATTCTATTGACCTTTTTCAAAACTTGAATAAAACTGAAGCAATCATAAAAAAGTGATTTCGCTACTTTTCTGGCGTTGATATTCTTTTTGTTGAGATGTTTTACATGAAATATGAATAATTTAAAATTACTTACACAAAGTTTTATTAAAATCATGAACCAAGCAAGGCATTATGATTCTATGATCCTTCCATGGCGCTATAGCAGTCGGGATTTGCACTGCACTCATTGAAGCACATCACTAGTACTATTTTTACAATGACCTTAGGTCAAAACGGTAAAACGGGATCTAATAAAAACAAAATATAAATAAATGGTTACTCAGTAGGTAAATTGTACAGAAAAAGTTAGAACTATTTGTACAGAAAATATGTATTAATCGGCGTAATAAATTGATAATACACAGTATAACACGCTGGGCACACGGACCACCAACAACTGATAACAGCTAAGCCGGAGTGACAAGGTTGTGGTTGGCTATCGTATATAATATTTATGTTGCAGTCAATAATAAATTTTAAAAGTGCCCGATTTGTCTGACCATTAATTTCGAGATTTTTGCTAACTTATTGGATCTCACTCTCCTTTCTGTGCTCACGCAGTAAATGTTAAGTATCTAAACAATCTAAGGTTTATTTGATTGTACTTACGATTATGCAAAGACTAAGGTGGCTTCGACGGAGCATAACATTACTCCAATTCTTAAATTATTGTTTTTTTTTTACATTTGTTACCTGAGGACAATACAGTTTGTTTATAAGTGTATTGGTTGCATTTGCGCGTTTAAATCGAAGACGAACTCGATGAAGTCATTTTATCAGGTATTTAGGTAGGACTCAATCACCACAGCGTAAGTTAGTTGCTCGTAAGTAATGTGTTTTATTCAGACATTGCCATAGGACGATTCTTTAAAATAACACCTGTAGGACAAGCAAATAAATAAACGAAAAATTAAGAAAGATTTATTCATTCAATCAGCCGAACAGTTATCTAGAGAAGTGTGATATATTCACGCAGACATTCGGGCGCGAACACGACAGTTCCATTTGTCTGCGTCAATAGGACAGCTTACCAAACGTCCGGCGATTTTAATAAAGGCGTTTTTTGCACGCTAACTGTAGCGTTGGATCCGCGTTTATGAATCAATGTTTGTATATTTATATAATATGAACGAGAGAAATAAGTAGGTATGCTAAAATATACTTCGGTTCAAGGTTGATAACGTTATTGAAATGTATAATGTGGAATGGTTCGTGGTTCGTGGTTCGCTACGTAAGGTAGCGATGTGTAAACATTCGATATAGTCGACGTGATTAAATGACAACTTGCTGTTATATGATGCGCTTTTGTCATCCCGAAAATGCTTACAATACAAGTATCTTCACATGTATTGTAACTATGTAGACCGCTTTATTTACGGAGAGCGGGGCGTTGCGCGGGGCGTTGCGCGGGGCGTTGCGCGTCGCGTGTAGCGGCGCGCCGCAGCCCGCTCTGAGTTCAAACAGATGACGGGCGCGAAGTATCAATTATACTATTTGAAGCGCGCCTTTGCGTCCATGGTGTAGCATAGGCGCGTTTCATATGTTTTATACTTCGCGCCCGTCATCGCGGCATCAGCTTGCCTGTGGACGAACTCTATGGCGTTGTATGCCGCCCACGCAACACGCAACGCCCCGCGTCTCTGTAAATGAGGCCTAATGCTAAGAACGCGTCGAACGGTTGCGGCCCCGCAGCTACTATAGAATTCAGAAATGTATGAAAAAATGTCTTTGCGGGCAAAAATCGTAACCGCGGCGGCTGCGGCACCGCAGAAAACTCCTGTCTCGTGAGTTACAAAAACCGCCGGACCCGCGCCGCGGCAGAAAACCGCGCTGTCCGTTCTTATCCTAATGCGTCGTAGTGCATATTGGTGCGGAAAAAAACGTTTAATTTTCATTACCAAATCATTATTGAAATAACGCGCTGTTTATTGTCAATCATGCTTAGTGTTCGTTTGTTTTAGAGATTGTTCAGCATTATTAATTACCTATCTACTTATATAAAAGAAAGTAAATATCTGGGACACTTAAACCAAGATTATCTGACCCCAAACGAAGCAGAGCTTGTATTTACTATGGGTGTCAAAGAGAGACTGATAAACATACATAAATATTTCTACTAGAACAATGCACGCGTTCACACCTCTGTGCAATCCGTAGCAGAAATCCATCAGTGTGGCTTCGAATTGTTACCTCATCCCCCATTTTCACCGGATTCATCTGTTCCCAAAACTGGAAAAACTTTTAGGGTGGTAAACATTTATTTACAAAATTAAATGAAGAGGTCACAGCCGGCTTGGACGCTTATTTTGAGGAGTTAGACGAAGTTTTTTTTTAAAACAGCTATCGGAGCCTTACCGGGTCGATGGTAAAAGTGTTTTGAGCTCGGGGGAGAGTTCATGTGAGAAAATCATGTGGTTTCATTAAATATGTTAGGCTAAGAACTTTTCAAATGACCCTCGTAAAAACATAATATCGATAACACTCAGACACACAACAAACACATGTTTGTCACGGGTGCGGATCGAACCCACGACCTCCGGTGCTAAAGGTAGGATCGCTGCCGTTTCAGTACATAACAAGTGCATGTCATTATTACTTAACAATATCAAACTCATGGCATACATAGCAACATTGGTCACGTCCTTGGCCGCACAATTCGGCGATATTTTATTTTATTCATACCCAACCTATTGTGGGATCGTTAGTGTAGTGATACTCTCACTGATTAAATTCGATCTATTCACTATGCCGACTCAAATCAGTTACGGGTAGATAAAGCGCAGGACGTCAGATACAGATTGACCACAACAACTGTCCTTGTTGTCAGGTGTGTGAGATTGTGTAAAATGACTCAAATTGATTGGAATTAGGTTTTTAGTTTGGAGAATGCTCTGACGAATTATTCCAGCTTATTCCACCCTCACCATTCCACATCCGTACCACACGTGCTGGATCACAACGCACACAATAACTAAAAGGTTCGATAACTCGTCTCTTTGTCGTACCATCCAGACGTGGAACGCTCCTCCAGCACATGTGTTTCCTTCTTCTTATAGTCCTATAGTAGTGTAGTTAATTATTCGTTTAATAAAGTTTATTTTTAAAAATACATAGGCACATAAACATAAATCTGTAAATATAGTCTGATAAATCGTTGTAATTGTAATGTAATAAAAAATTTACTCTAATTTCATTTTTACATCAAATTACAAATAATTTATTATAATTACTTGCAGATTATTATCCATGGAGTCACAGATATGTACTATTTTTTTATTAAATTTGCGTTTAAGAATCAATGCTAACAGTCAAATTATTTTTTCAAATGTCGATGTACTTATCTTATATAATTTTGAAAGACCTCTTTTATAACATGTGGTTGTTTGTAATGTACAGGTCACTTCACTTAGTGGGCGGTACCCGTCAATAAAGGACGATATTACTGTAGTTAATTATTTCGAAAAAAGAAAACGGTAATTCATAGGCGTGAGTTGTCAAAAAGAAAATGAACGAATGGACAGAGTATGTATAGTTACTACTATTTTGTAAGGACAATAAAATCTACACAAGTTAATTGAAAGCTTTGTCGAAATACTGCACAGAATACCCACTAGTTACAGATGCTGATTCTGGATAATTAAAAAATCACGGTGTATAAAAACCAACACTCGGACATGACATACTTACATCTGTAAGTGTCCGGTTTCAGAGCGGCTACAAAATGTATACGAAAAACGTCAGAAACAGGTTCTAATGATGCACTAAATCATTTTAGTTATAAATAAAAAGCTAGCCAACCTTGGCTTCGTGGAACTTTTTTTCCAATGTTTCGCCAAGGAATCGCTTCTGAACAGCTTCGAGGTCGATCTATTGTTTACATTATGAGAAAAAATAGTGTTCTTTACTATGATGGTTGTCTACCATCTATCTTATAAATACATGGTAAAATAAATATACATAGGAGCAGGAAAACTCATTTTCAGATCTTAATTTTAGATGAAGATTTAATTGACTGAAACCGTCGTTGCTTACCTATGTATCTGAGACATTTTACACCAAGATCCAAGCGGGCGCAGATATTCATGTTTTTAACTAACGCCGACGACATGCTGCGAACGTTGCGTCGCTGTCATTTTTCAAAGAAACGAGATCTTGCATATCAGCTTAAATCAACTTGCTGACAACCTCTGGCAGTTCTCGTATTATGAGTTGACACCAATGACCGCGCCTCTAGTGACTAGACATGGAATTTAAAATGGCACACAAATTCCTAAACTCAACTTTCGTAGATTTTGTGACGGTATTTCATGATAGACTACAGTACGTCTACCACGAGTTGCCAATTTAAATTTACGTTATCGTTCGCGTAAAAAAATAGTATTGGGATGACACATGGCATGACTTGACAATGTCAAATTCCAATACATTTTTTTCGCGAACGATAATGTAAATTTAACCCTGGCCCTTTTGACTCGCTTTCCACGTGAATACGTCTTAATACCACCTAGGCAGTCGATGCGGTAAATTTTATTGTTGTTTCTGTAAACGACGTGTTAACGAAAAGGCGTTGACGTATGGCAATTATGGTTTTTAATGCGTTCAAGGTCACACTACGCACCGGTGCGTTTTCACAATCGATTTCCTATTGTCTTTCTTATTCGCCAGTGAATGGGTTAATCACTCTCAAACACCGCAGTTCGTCCCAAATTAGGTGCCCTAACGTTATCCAACTTATTATCATTCAACAGATGTGATAGCGACAGTATACATGTTATCTTTTGTGTACCGCATCCCTGGCATAAAGGGCCGAGGCGGCAGTAACCCGTAATTTCAGCTTCAAGTAGGTCAGCGCAGTAACTGGTTGACAATGGTCAACAAACGCTGGTACCCACAAGTGACCACTAGCTATTCTCACGATGTTATCTTTAGGGTTGTCACTAAACTAAACTACGAAAGATAACTGCAGCAACTTTCATCGGTATAAACTTATGGTAGGGGTAGGTGCTGTACGTCTACCACGAGTTACCACCATTTAGGTTATCGTTCGCTCAAAAAATTGTAAGAATTGGGATTTACATTGTCATGTCATGTCATGTCAAATCCCAATACATTTTTTTACGCGAACGATAATCTAAATTTAAAGTGGCAACTCGTGGTAGACGTCCGGGAGGAATAGGAACTTTTTACTTTTGGTACCAGTACATAATATATAGGTACAGTTGTTATGACAGTTGATTTATAATAGAGAAAATCAGACTCGGATACCTACCTCTATTATACAAGCTAGCCATGTGTAACGATGTCCAGTTTTTATTCATGGGTAAGTACAAATCTGAAAGTTAATTCCAGAAAATCGCTGAATGATCGTGTTATGATTGCGAGTTTCGTTTCCTTTTTGATCAAAAAATTCAGCAACGGCCTTGGCCCATACATAACTTACTGAGTACTGTAGTATTAAAGGAGTTCGAGGAAAAGGACAAAATACTTTGCAATTCTATGCACGCCGAAGAGCAGGTGTTGCTGTTTAATAGCTACATATTTCACGTATACTGAAGGCGTGAACTCTGAACTTTGATCAGCATATACATAAGCAGTAGGTAGGTATGTATATTATCACGTGTCTTGCAGGGATCGAGGTGTCTTACTTATTGCGAATTCTAAGGAATTTATCTTCCTGTCTGCACTTCCCAAAACAGGTACCCTACTTGGGTCTCCTCGAAATGAGAGTGAACAAACATTGCTTAATTCAAGTAGACAATTTGTTTAGGGTACTTTTAAATTGTCTTTTATTTAACCACAGTATACACATTCATGAATATCCATATGAATCCAATATAATCGCACTAATAATACATGTAACTCAAAATGGGTTAAAGTTAAAATGATACTATTTTACGGAAGTAAAAATAAGGTATAATTTCCAATTTAACACATTTTGGGTTACAATAATATTGTATTTGTTTTAAATTAAAGTGTAATGAGAAAACCTAGCTCGTACCCGAAACAATTAACAACGTAGACCAACAGCATTACTAACCACGGTACAACATCATTAGTCGTTTCAAACAAATTCAAAATTGGATTTACATCGACTGGTAATTTTGTAAAAATGCAAATTATAGTAAGCAAATTATAAAGTAAACGGTACTCCTCGAACTGAGCGGTCACGGGTCCCATATATTCGCCTATATTATTCCTCATTGTTTTCGATTTACCCATGTTGTTTGCATTGCCTCGGGTAACCGCAATTTTCGTATTCCTGTTCTTCTTTTAAACAATTACGTGGACGTGCGGTCTCTAGAGCTGTCCCACATTCCTATTTGTTTTTTTCCACTGTGTTTGTGAAATATATCTATCTACGTAAATATATTTATACTGATTTCTAAAAAATACAAATTCAACCTTTAGGACTTTTCTGTTCAAAGCCACATTTTTTCCTAAAAGCCCTAAATAAGGTCACAAACATATACCAAATACAGTTATTTGACCAGTATGGACCCGTGGGGGTAATTTTTTTAATGAACTTTTAACATATTGCCTAATTATTATAACAATCCCATTAAAGAACTCCCTAGGACCAATATTCAAGCACGCTATTTTAAAATTTATTTTTATTCGTATTTCATCGTGTGGTCTGACTTTTTTCTAAGGTGCTCAGATACAACTCTGTACATTTTGATATCATATAATAAAATATAAACATTAGGTTTGAATGTATGGTGTACCTACAAAAATTAGGACATTGCGGTGCATAATGTTCGACATAGAACGTTTCAGCAACGCACCGTTTGTTTGTTCTAAAATAGACTATCTTGAAAGTTATTGTGGATTGACCTGAATAGTGCCTGGCTATTGCTTTTGGCTCTGCTTTAGTAGGTAAGCAATTAGACACAGTAAAAGTTATTTTTGTAAGACGTCATTTACTCAGAATATTCACACCATGATCATAAAAGTTAATTCAAATTGATTCTTACTATTCTTTTAGTACTTCTTGAAATATTTGCAGTGGTTTCTTACAACATTCAGGAAATTTAATTAATTAAAAACACAGGTCACAACGACATTCGCGTAGCTTAATCGTGAAGAATATATACTTATTTATTTATTTCAAAACCTTACACTATTCTTACAGGACTACCCAATACAATAGTGACCCAAACAAAAAAATTATTAGATTAAAAAAAACATTAAAATAATAATAATACTCAAATAACAAATCCTTAATAAAAATAAATAATAACAGTAATTCTTAAATTTGATTAAATTAATTAATTTTCATTACATACACAAAACAAAAAGAATCGCTTTTGTGTATTCAGTCAAGGAGCAGTGGAATATGTCAACATAATCTGCGACTTTGTTATAATATAAGATGAAGTGGCAGTGAGCTGGGCAGTGTAAAAATGACGGAGGTTTGGGTTAGGCACAAAAGTCCTGAATTGGTCTGATCACCCTAAAGGTAGACCGACAACCTGACAAAGGTCGCAGGATTATAGCGGGTGCAAGTTGGTTGCAACCGGGCGCTGAGAAAGCTGTCATACGGTAGTAGACGCCCTATATCAGCGAATTGTGACAATGACTAAAATTCGCAGTACCAAAGTTAAGTTCTTTAATTTTTTAAACCTTGCACGCTTAGTTTCTTTTTAAACTCATCACGAGACTGAATGCAGCCATCAAGCTATTATTGCCACTATTGCTATTCACAGATAACAATGGAGAAGCAACAGACGCGGTTTCTGAACGGGAAGGGAAGTGTCATGGCGGCCGCGGAGCGTTGGCGGGAAACTGTTTCCCTAAAGACAGGCGTCCGCTCTTTTGTTCAGCATGAAGTACGCTAAGGAAGTACATTGACATTCTACTTGAAATATTTTTCGCCTAAGCAAGTTTCATTCAACCTAAGCACAGTACCTATGAAGCAAACATAAATGTTTATGATCTTAACTACGAAAGTATGCCACCAAAACTTAATATAATGTACCAGCTATAATCAAGGCTCCTAGTTTGGTCTAATTACACTATTAGTTGGGCAGGTACAGCAATCAAATCAAAGCGTGAGTGTTCGGCCAGCATAGCCTGAGCTCTCATTACTATGAACTCACGTGTACGACAGCAGAGGTTCATAGTGTTACGCAGCAGCTGTGTGGTCGACTGTTCCCACCGAGCTACCCATTTGGCCCCCTTAATGGCAAACACGAAGATATTCGTGTTTACCCTATTCATCCTAGAGATAACATTCACTATTTAACTTAAGACAAAGCAGGTTTGGGCTTAGCGTTTTAATCTTAAAGATTTACTGGTCTACATAGAAGGTAACTCACGAACAAAAGCGCTGGGAAATCTCAGAGAAGTGATGTCAGTACCGCATCTTTAAGATTATCTATCTAGCTACACATCAACATAGATTGATTCTGTCTGCGCAAAGAAGACATCAAATGAAATGGGGCATCAGTGAAACATTTAATGGATTTTAAGTCTGCGAAGGAATATTTAATTTATGTCCGCGGCTCTTTCACTAATCCGCTTGAAACACATTTCTGAAAGTGGCTTCGTGGAACCGAAATAAATCGGTTTATCGCAAATGGCATCAGAAAAAAGGAAAGTCTGAAAATTGCGTTTCTACAGACAGTACATATCAAGGATCGACACACCCGATGTATTAACCTTCAAATAGGGACTTTTATTTAAGTAATTGGATGGAGACTTTGTACAACAAATCATAACATCATAGATGTAACAATAGGATAAGTACAGGCATGACTAAGTGATACTTAGTTTAAGCATTGGGACATAAAAGTGCTGTAAGCAATTTTATGAACAAATGTTTGCAAGGTGACGGACGTGTATTGCCGCAGGATGAGGTCCATCTATACCCAACTATGAAACGGAAATCGACCGATGTAGCCATTGGGTTCAATAGATTTTACAAAAAAAAAACATTCGTGCAGATTTATTTATTTCGTGTCCATTCTGAGCTTCCGATTGCATCATGAACCATTGCATACTCCCACTCAAGCAGTAAAATCCTTACGTGCACCCACTGGCGCTTATCATATTTTAAAAACTGATCTATTTCGGATCCGTAACGTCTTCATGCCCGCAATTAACATTGTCCAGAGGAATTGAAGCTATATTTTTAAACACTACTCAGCAACAGGAATCGACATTCCTTCCGTAGGCGTAGGTGCCTTTGTTTTGTAGATATTTGGAAATACGAGTATTTGGTAGATGGCTTAAACGCATAAGGTAAAATTTATTTTTGCTTGATCCTTGATTTTTGCATAAAATTATCTATTTGCTATGAAGTGAGCATTAGAATCTTGAGATACTCGTACTTATCCAAAAATGGTATCCGGAGATGCTAAAAATGTGATCCAGTTGACGATTTTGAATAAGTACTCGTAGAGAGATATAATAAGAATAGATATATTAATCAGCGGCTTCGCCCACATGACTATTTCTCCCGTTAAAATAAAGCCTTAAGGAAAGTAGGTTAGCCTATGATTACTTACCGATAATGTAGATTTATATTAGTGAAATAATTTTTAAAGTAAGTCCGGCAGCTTTGGAGCCTATTCAATGCAAACAAACAATTGAATTTTTTCGCTTTATAATATTAGTATAGATGATGACAAAATAATTTGAAGAATCATCTAAGTATCCGAACTGTAACAGACTATGATGTTTCTGGAGTATGAAGAACCCGAAAATAAGACTTCCTAAATAAGAATATCTTGTTCTCAACCATGGACATCCAGGCTAGAACTAACATTAGGGGTTGACCTGCCTATAATAGTTTTAATACTGACGGTTGGGCTTCTTATCTCCTAAGTAATTGATTGTAAGAAAAAGTGCATCACCTGCTCACAATCTTTCACGTACTAGTTTAGCTATTACTATCTAAAATTAGCCACCTCGTTCACGTGAATTAGCAAACGTCTTAACAAGCTCGTATTTGCGCTGCACGGCACGATTTAACAGTAACACATGCCTGTGTTTGCTCAGGCAATATGTGCTGTTGTACTTGCCGCCGTGGGAGCTCGTTGGTTCAGTATGTTCGTTCATGTGTTCTTTACGCAGTTTGTGAGCATGCGGTGAAGGCTGAAGGTTTCTGGATAGGGGTTCTCGTTACTTGTTTGTTACATCATGCACGCTGGGCGCATTTGCTGTAAGTGAAATAGAAACAAAGTTTTAGCTAGATTCTCGGGAAAATAGTTCTTTGTTACCAGTTATATTGCGTCACTGGCCCGTTAGCGTTCTGGATGGGTAAAATGCCCAAAATAATTCATTATTATTCATTGTTGAAATGAGATAAAAAATATTTAGATTTAAGTTATTTTCAAAAACCAATTGTGATACCAATCCGCCGGGGAAGGCTTGTCAGTTTGTCAGCTTTTAAATCTAATACGAATGTTTAGTGTGGGCTTCTTGTGTTCAGTACGTCTACCACATTATCTTTCGCGTAAAAAAATGTATTGGGATTTGACATTGTCATGTTATGTCAAATCCTAATACAATTATTTATGCGTACGATAACGTAAACTTAAAGTGGCAACTCGTGGTAGACGTACTGTTAATGATGACGGGCTACAGTCAATTTGCCGCTGACTACCTACCCTATATTTTGGGATAAACCTCGTAAGCGGATGTAATTTACCTATGAAATTATTTTAACATCCAATTTGATGGTGTGATTAACGGTGTACTAGGAATAACGACAGTTTGTCCGACACATCGAATTTATCAAACGTGTAGATTTACAAAATGTACCGGTCCTTTGACACAGAAAGTGTATGGGAATTAGTTCAGTGAGCTCGGCGGCAAACAGCAGACATCAAAGCGTTGCCGGAAGCTGAGCCGGGCTCGTGGCGCTCTCAAATATTGCTAAACGTCCTATACGAGTACGTTAGGCAAAACAGAGGCTATCGGTGCGTTCACACCAAGCGAGCGAATGCTCAATATGTCCCCTCTCTCACAAATTCTCTTTGTGTAAATAGAGACATAGAACTAGGAAAATTTCATAGTTGGCATAGAATGAACATTCGCTCGCTTTCCGCAAACGCACCGTTACACGCTTCTACATTGTATGTTCCCATAGAAATTGACTACCCTGTTGGCGCAATGGCAGCGATTCTGCCATTGCGCCAGAGGTTTGTGTTTGGTGTGTCAGGGTGTCATTGTCTATTTAAGCATGTATTTAGAAATATTTAAGTATGTTTATCAGTCTCTGACACTCATATAGTACAAGCACTGCTTAGTTTAGGGTCAGATGATCTTGGTGTAATCTGTCCCAGATATTTATTTATTTAAATAAATAAATAGATATAGCTTATGGATAAGCCAATAGCAACACGCTAATATCTTTACAACACGTCAAATTTTAACATTTATGGGTATTAGACATTAGATGCCATATTATTTAAATAAATAAATAAATATCTGGGATACTGGGAAGTAGGTACTTAAGTACTCTTTTTCTCTTCGCTTTTTGGCAAACATAGCGTAGCTGTGATGCTTTATTTTTTTACGGATTTTATAGCTTTGTATAGATTGAGCTACCAATCAAAATTATTTTGTTTTGGTTATCAGTAAAAGAGGAATGAGAGAAATTTGTAAACGGCGCTACTTACCGAGCATCACAGTCCTTTATACTGTATAATCATAATAATGTCTTGTTATAACGCTTCATCGATGGGGCCAAACATTTGAGAACTCACACTCCACAAGATCACTGTTCAAACGCCCGCTGCAGCCGAACTACAGAATGTAGACAGTTTCGAAGTTGCCGGTCTAGTTGCATATAATTTGCTTCCTGAGGCGACCGGCTCCGGAGTATTGTGCACGATATTGAAGCTGGGATATTTTATGAGCTTGCTGCAGAATTTATTACGTTGCATCGCATGTTACAGTTTAGGTACTCGGCTGGATGGTAATGTAGTAATTAGTTTCTTGTGCAGTGATTCAAACTTTTCACTAGATTCTGCATTTGGTGTGGAAGAAGAGCTACCAGCGACTGGGTGGTTTTCAAATCGCTTCTATATGTCCAGTAAGGCAGTTTTAAAAGACAACAATTAGGTTAGGTCTGGGTTTCACTGCTTACTTCATTGTTTTGTGAAGTCTGTGCCAAGCCGTGATACCCATCTCATTGCTTAATTTTTTTTTAACCCCAAACTAAGCAGAGCTTGTACTATGGGTGTCAGAGACTGGTAAACATACTTAAATATTTTTAAATACATACTTAAATAAATAATAACACCCAGACACACAGCAAACACAAATGTTCGTCACATAAATATTTGTCATGGGTGGGGATCGAACCCACGACCTCCGGTGCTAAAGGCAGGATCGCTGCCATTGCACCAACAGGAGAGTCAAGTCAAATTATGGAAATACCAAGTTTGGCACTGCTTTTGAAAATTACCACATTAATAGGTGAGGTTTTTCATACTATACTCCATTCATTATAGCATTAGCCAGAAGTAAAAAAGGTTCTTTTTAGGGTACACATTGTGGTAAAAGTACAATAAACATTATTACTTTTAAGATTTATGCCGAATTTATTAAAATTTATAAGTATAGCAGCTGTCACACTTAATTGTTCCCATTTAAAGTAAAGTATCTTCAGTACGTCTACCACAAGTTGCCACTTTAAATTTACGTTATCGTTTGCGTAAAAAAATATATTGGGATTTGACGTTGTCTGTCATGTCATGTCGAAACCCAATAAATTTTTTTAAGCGAAGTTCTATATAAATAATTTTGTCTTGCATCAAACTATATGGTCGATGTAAAAACCTAAAAGCAGGGATTTTTAACCGAACACGTTTTTACTGTCACTGTAACTACCAAAAGTAGAAAGGAAGAAGTAGAAGTGGGCTTCTGAGTGTTCCGTTCACCATGACGGCAACAGTCACTTGCCTCTGACTACCCCGGTTGGTAAAGTCGTGATGGTATAACTACCAAATCGAAAATGTTACATAATCCCTTCATATCCTTCATGGCGGAAGGGGTTTTCAATTTTGCCAGGTTATACTCAGGTATGTCAGTGTCATGGCAACGTCAAATACAAATTGTCATTCATTTTAGCACCCCTGTTTCTAATTTCGAATGTTAATATAATGAATTAAGTTCCTATAGGTAAATTACTCACACTAACAAGAATTTGTGGTAGTCGTAGGTAAACAAGTAATCTAATCCTCTGCTCATAATGTAGGTAACGCTTATATGTTGGACGTTTATGTTGATTCAATATTCAATATTAGTATGTTGTTTTGAATGACTAATAAGTGCTTGAAGGATTTTTATTTACCTTTAAATCCACCTTTTAAAAAGTCAATTGAGAACTATTCTCTTGTTTAATATTTGTCGAAATAGCTTTAGGAAGAGTCTTATCTACATACTCGTAAGTGCTGATAAGCGGTACAACAGTGTTTTCGGTATTAGTTGAGGAACTTCTACGTGCAATCATTAAGCTATTGGTACAGATATATATTACGTAGACTTATCAATATGCAAATATTGCTTAGTTAAACGATAATACCTGGCTTTCAAGGACTTAAGTAGCCGTAAACAGCGGATATCTTAATAGGTTTCGTGTACCTAATCATAGTCTGTCATAATAAGTGGCGGACGACTGTTTCCTTTGTAGTAAACATTTTGTCTTTAAGCTCTATAGGTATGGACTACTTCAAGAAAAGTTTTTTGAAATAAATCAATATATGTGGGATATTTCTAGTATTTTTACGTGTCCATTGGCTAAGTTACTTGCTTTTCATCAAACGCTCCGCATCCTTTCACCAAAACGTTTTTTTATAGATACTTATATGTTTAAAGCAGTTTGGTTCGTAGTTCACTAACAGAATCTTCACTAACACTGACATGTACGGACCCTCTGCCTATAAATAAGAGATTCCCTCTAAAGCGCGTCACGGTACGTTAGATTTATTTCTTGGGTCAGTACCCATCTAGTTTATTTACAATCGCCCTTCCATTACACGAGCACGGATCAAAGAATATCCTACGCAGAGGATTTCTAATAAGGTCATGGGGCAGGCAGGGAGAATGTATGCATAAAGCCTTTCTTAACAGTTTTCTAAATGCCTACACTGGGTGCGAAAGATAACAAAAAAAAACAAACAAACAGGCAGTGTTATGGGTGTACTTACTTTTATAAAGGACTCCCAAACTTTTTGTGGAATTTATTTTTATGTACGAAACCATTTGAAACGAAAAAGGGGCTTCCTTTCAACAAAGGGTGTCATTAAAACATAAATGAAAGGTTCTCCCTACAACTGGAAAACTTGAGGTACAATGACATATTTTTACACAAGCTGTCAGGCTTGCTCGTTGAAAGAACAGTTGTACTTAAACGGTTCATCCCTATTGCCCAATTGGAAAAATCAGGGGCAAGATGACTGTAGCTTATTGAAAACGGACACTATAGGTGGTGTGGCTAATGGTAATGCCCTTGTTGAAGTAACTGTAAAGTCTTCAAAAGGTTTTCAAAATTTCAACTACTGTAGTAGTGCTGCGTTAGCCGCCATGTTTAAAGTGAACAATGAATATTTCTAGTGGGGATCTAACCGGGACCACACTGATTGGTACTTATAGGTATGTTGCGTTTTGTTTGCGAAATCAATTTCCACTTAGCAGTGGTGTTTAAATGTGGTTCTTCGTACGATACACCTATAATGGAATAATAACGAAAAATTAGATAAATATTTGTTGATCTTGGCCATTCATTGAAGCGTACCAAAGCGGTCGAGTAATCATTAATTGCATTATGAATGGATTTGCCCTTGACTAAAATTATACCTGATTCGGTTTATATTGAGAAAAATCTTTGTATATTAATAGAATATATCAAGTGTGTTAGAATGAAACAGCTAAAAAAGTTAAAGATACTAAAACTACGCTGCCTTTAACCAGGTTACACTTATTCATGGCCAACAAATATTAAACCGCTACAATTTGACCAAGAAATTAAATTTTATTTTACTCCAAGACCGTACGACCCTTTTTTACCGTTAACTTAGAGGTTGTCCTGGGTCTTGGGGGGTATTTGGATGAATGTGAACAATGAATATTTCTAGTGGGGATCTAACCGGGACCACACTGATTGGTACTTATAGGTATGTTGCGTTTTGTTTATTAAATCAATTTCCACTTAGCAGTGGTGTTTAAATGTGGTTCTTCGTACGATACACCTATAATGGAATAAGAACGAAAAATTAGATAAATATTTCTTGATCTTGGCCATTCATTGAAGCGTACCAAAGCGGTCGAGTAATCATTAATTGCATTACGAATGGATTTGCCCTTGACTCCAATTATACCTGATTCGGTTTATATTGAGAAAAATCTTTGTATATTAATAAAATATATCAAGTGTGTTAGAATGAAACAGCTAAAAAAGTTAAAGATACTAAAACTACGCTGCCTTTAACCAGGTTACACTTATTCATGGCCAACAAATATTAAACCGCTACAATTTGACCAAGAAATTAAATTTTATTTTACTCCAAGACCGTACGACCCTTTTTTACCGTTAACTTAGAGGTTGTGTCCTGGGTCCTGGGGGTATTCGGATCCACAACTTCCGGCGCTATAGTCCAAATCCTTTTACAATTTGTGTTATAGGGGCAAATCAAGTGGACAATACTTGTAGTCTGCTAAAACCAGTAAGTAGGTACGTAAGCCGCATTAACTAAACAGTCACTAACCTGTAAAACCAATTTTTAGCGTATACTTGATTCGCTTAGTTTGGGTAACACGTAGGCAAATTCCGTACTTCATCCTCAATTCCTCACAGGGATTTGAATCGGTACTGAATAGTTTCCAGCTCTCGAAGGTATTAAGGGCATGATAAATTGATACAATTCGACGATTACAAACTGTTAAAAGTTTTCATTCTTTGTCAACATCGGGCAGTGCGTTGCCCTACGTTTTCATTCAGCGAAGATACATTGATATTCCCGTGTGAAGCATTCATGTATGTATTTCCAATTTCGCAAATGTTTGCCGGTGTCCGAATTGCGAGTTACTGCGAAAACATTGTTGATTTTAGCTGCAAATTCGTATGTTTCATTGTATTGGTGAACGTTATGAATGGCCGTATTCGTTGAATTTTTTGGAGACCCCGCTTCGTTTGGGTCCAATTCTGCGGACTCTGTGCAATTAACTTCCTCAGGGTACGAAATATAGGGACGACGTTGAAATACTTCCTGTTCTACTGCCTGAATAATGAGAAAGCACAATTTATTCTAACAACAATGGCTTTGTAATAATAGCTGACTATTATATTAACAAAAGGCTAGGTGGATGAACTGTACCGGATCGCCAGATTCAGTGAAAACAGGTCACCTACTACCGGGACTCGTCTATGTAAATACAAATCTCTTCGTCAATACAAATTATACTAAAACGAACATTGAAACACTCTTTCTTTTTGACTATAACATACTCAAGTCTTAGGTATGGGCACGCTTCTGAAGTGGATCTTCTGCCTTCACCGGTTTCTGTCAAGCGTCTTCCTGTACTCAGATGACCTGACCTGGGAGTACGATGGTTTCTTAACTTGGTCTGTCCATCTTTTCAGTGGTAACATTAAATTCGATTGTTTTCTTATTTTCTTTTTCATCTTAACTTTTCAGTGTAAACAATAAAATACCTATATCGCGACTTCTGTTCAATCATACTCGTCGACCATTTTTCTATGCAAATCAGTATTCACATGTTCTACTAATGTGATTTGATCGAATATATACACACATCAAAAGTGTCTAGGGATCAACATATATTTTTGCAATAACTTTTCTCCTGATTGATATTAATTAAAATTTTCTTTAAGGATTCATCAAATAAAGTGTTTTCGTTTGTCTACAGTAACGATAAACCAAGTCACCTTTGCATTTATAAAGAAATTTGCCATTTTCCTAATAAAGGGATTTTCGACATTTGAACCACTAACATTAAAGTTCGAAAAAAAGACTGAAATAACAGTTTTCTTTAAAATTTTATTGGGTAACTTAAACAATTAATAATCCGTGTTTCTACCGCGAACACTAACAACACAAGAACATCGGTTTGGCATACTCAAAATGAGTTCATCCAAATCACGCTGTGGAATGGCCGCTCATGTTCGTTGCAACAACAAAAAAAGGTCTTCTTGCGACTGGATACCCTCCATATTCGGCAGAGCTCTTCTCTGTAGCATATCCCATGCATGCTCAATCGGGTTCAAGTCTGGCGACTGAGCAAGCCAGGGCAGGACATTGATGTTAGCTGCGGCGAGAGTCTGTCTTACAACTCTTGCGGTGTGCGGTCGTGCATTATCATGCATTAACTGAAATAAGGGACCGATTTGCACTTGTAGAGGAACGATGACGTCTGATACAATCGTCTCAGCATAAATTTGAGCGTTGAGGTTGCCTCTGATCCAAATCAACTCAGTTCTTCCGCCGATCCAAATACCCGCCCATACCATGATGGTTCCACCACTATAAGGATGGACTTCCTGGCAGGATTTTAATCGCTGTTGGCGTCCAGGCGTTCTCCAGTGTCGTATACGTCTTGTATCCGGTCTCGTACCAAAACGAGACTCATCAGAAAAGCACACGAAACGCCATTGTTCTTCTGCCCAATTTCTGTGTTCAAGAGCCCATTGATATCGAATCCTACGATTGTGCATTGCTATAGGTGGTACCCTTAGCGGTCTTCGGGAATGAAGGTTCACTTCATGCAAGCGGTTTCTGACTGTTTGGTCGCTAATTAAGTTCCCTGAAGAGTGATGAAGCCTCACGGCTAACATCATGGCGGTTATTGTTGGAGCTCTTCGAGTTGTGATTTGAATGTATCGGTCTTGTCTCCATGGCGCTCAGCCACGGTACCAGTGCTTCAGTAACGTGTCCAAAGTCGACTGATAACACTCTGACTTGTATTCAGAGCTAAAGCCACAGTACGTTGCCGGGAACCAGCTTCTATCATTCCCACGGCTCTGAGCATTTCTTCCCTGCTTAAATGACGTCGCCGCTCCATAATAACGTTGGTTTTAATCAGTAGTAGGGAAACAGTAGCACTAATAATGTCTTCAATGCGTTGTATGTTTTTATAGGGAAAATATTGACGGCTGATTTTCATCTTTTACTCGAATTTGATTGACAGTTCCTGTTTCAAATTATGAAATGCACCAAAAAGGATCCATATAAATTTATAAAATCATAAATTTATTACAAAGCCACATCTCAATCTCAAGAAATCCGCATAAAAATGCTTGATCCCTAGACACTTTTGATGTGTGTAATTCTGAGTAATAAGAACCCCAATGCAAAATTTTATACTCCTAGCACTTGTAATTTCTGAAATTCGCTTTTATAAATTTTAATCATTTAGCGTGCGTATTTTTACCTACAGCTGTTTTGAGAGGAAATAATTATTACTCAACAGTTGAATTTATAGTTACATCACTCACACCGTCATTCTTGATAAAATGCAACTATACTCGTACGTTTGCAGTTTAATTTATCTTATTGATTTGTATAGGCGTGTTTGTGCACATTGCCCTTATTTACATACATACGCGGAATCTCGTTTACGGCCAGTTCTTATCAGACAAGGTTGCAGCTAGAATCCGGTATTAACGTAATAATATCTTAAATCAATCTCCGCTGTTCTCCGAGATTTCCAATACTAACAGTTGATTTTTCTTTCTTGCTAAGCTGTCGTAGATAACAGAATAAGACCATTTATTCAATTTTAATATGGTACAATTTGTCACACAATTGTTTTAGGAGCTAAAACATTAACGAAAAATAATGCAATGTATGTCGCGGCGAACTGAATGCTTTCACAAAATTAGACCTTAAAGGACTTGAAACAAACTGGCATAGAAACGGTAATAAGGAGAGATGTGCGCATGTCAACGAAGAAATAACACAAGGTTTAAGCAATTTTAGTATGAATATGGCAAGGAAGAACATGTATTATGCTACTCATTATTTGCCTGAGCTTGACAGGGGGTGATGTAATGTTTCAATGCTTGATCGCTGAAAGCGTAATATTGAAGATAGCGCTTCTACATTAGGAAATTTTATCGTCCAATTGGGTCAGCCGTAAAAGCTTCAACAGATACTGCTTCAATAGTACCAACCACGTTAATATCATGTATAAAATATGTGCAAGTAAGTGCAACGTTTACGCGGAAGTGGTCTTGGATGAAAATTATTCAGACAGTAATTAGTATTTAAGATTTCACACGGGGTGTCCGAATACCGTCAGTCAGATTTTGTTGATGTTGAAAGATGTTCAATACATTCTAAGCGAACATCTGTAATACATGAAAAGGATAAATAATTCTGCGACTGCTTTTTAGAAAAATAAGAAACTGATCAATAGGAATGATATTTCCGTAGTCTTAAAGTTTGTTTTAACATTGTGAAGTGTAAACCGAAACAGCGAAGACCGAAAGCACAAATGCAGCATAATAATAAGTTTCATCAGCACTCATTTATGCTGGTTTCGAAATTGTATCCTCATATACAAACAATACTTGCGATTACGTTATTGCGAACAACGTCATTTGCGATTTTCGAAAGGTTAACAGCTGAACATAGGCTCTCCTAATTGATTAACAGTTTCGCAAATTGTCAACGTCTGCATTCAGCGACATCCTGCGACCCCTAGTCAGTGCCGGATTAAGACTAAGAGTTGATGCCCTAAGCAAACTGGTTTTGGTGCCCCGAAGACGTCATGTCTTAAACAATTGCTTTACCTGAGCATTTGTTTCTGGTGCCCCTAAGACGTTATGTCCTAAGCAATCGCTCGCCCTACGCGTCTGATTCTGGTGCCCCTAAGACGTGATGCCCTAAGCCATTGCTTAATTTGCTTTAGGGCTAATCCGGCACTGCCCCTAGTTGTTCGTCCATCTGCCTGTTTTCTATTCCAGCACATTTTTGCTAGATTAGCCTTTGGTTCTTCGCGCCATGAGCCCTGTCCACTGCCACTTCAACTGGCTTATCCGATGCTAACGTCTTCAATTCGTTTCTACGAAAGTTGTCCTAATTTTTAATTTGCGTTACCTGACCATAGTACAAAAGAGTAAGTAGTTTCGTAAACGATTTTGAGTGGCGCCACTGTGTTAAATGAACTAGTTAAATTCTATAGCATTTTGAGTGACATGCGCTCGTTATGTTGACGATTTGGTGATTGGTGCTTGCTGATAATTTCCGTTTTCATAGGTTCCCAATATACCTAACTACACACATCAAAAGTGTCTAGGGATCAACATATATTTTTGCAATAACTTTTCTCCTGATTGATATTAATTAAAATTTTCTTTAAGAATTCATCAAATCAAGTGTTTTCGTTTGTCTACAGTAACGATAAACCAAGTCACCTTTGCATTAATTAAGAAATTTGCCATTTTCCTAATAAAGGGATTTTTGACATTTGAACCACTATCATTAAAGTTCGAAAAAAAAACTGAAATAACAGTTTTCTTTAAAATTTTATTGGGTAACTTAAACAATTAATAATCCGTGTTTCTACCGCGAACACTAACAACACAAGAACATCGGTTTGGCATACTCAAAATGAGTTCATCCAAATCACGCTGTGGAATGGCCGCCCATGTTCGTTGCAACAACAAAAAAAGGTCTTCTTGCGACTGGATACCCTCCATATTCGGCAGAGCTCTTCTCTGTAGCATATCCCATGCATGCTCAATCGGGTTCAAGTCTGGCGACTGAGCAGGCCAGGGCAGGACATTGATGTTAGCTGCGGCGAGAGTCTGTCTTACAACTCTTGCGGTGTGCGGTCGTGCATTATCATGCATTAACTGAAATAAGGGACCGATTTGCACTTGTAGAGGAACGATGACGTCTGATACAATCGTCTCAGCATAAATTTGAGCGTTGAGGTTGCCTCTGATCCAAATCAACTCAGTTCTTCCGCCGATCCAAATACCCGCCCATACCATGATGGTTCCACCACTATAAGGATGGACTTCCTGGTAGGATTTTAATCGCTGTTGGCGTCCAGGGGTTCTCCAGTGTCGTATACGTCTTGTATCCGGTCTCATACCAAAACGAGACTCATCAGAAAAGCACACGAAACGCCATTGTTCTTCTGCCCAATTTCTGTGTTCAAGAGCCCATTGATATCGAATCCTACGATTGTGCATTGCTATAGGTGGTACCCTTAGCGGTCTTCGGGAATGAAGGTTCACTTCATGCAAGCGGTTTCTGACTGTTTGGTCGCTAATTAAGTTCCCTGAAGAGTGATGAAGCCTCACGGCTAACATCATGGCGGTTATTGTTGGAGCTCTTCGAGTTGTGATTTGAATGTATCGGTCTTGTCTCCGTGTGGTACAGCGATACCGTCCTCCATGGCACTCAGCCACGGTACCAGTGCTTCGGTAACGTGTCCAAAGTCGACTGATAACACTCTGACTTGTACTCAGAGCTAAAGCCACAGTACGTTGCCGGGAACCAGCTTCTATCATTCCCACGGCTCTGAGCATTTCTTCCCTGCTTAAATGACGTCGCCGCTCCATAATAACGTTGGTTTTATTCAGAAGTAGGGAAACAGTAGCACTAATAATGTCTTCAATGCGTTGTATGTTTTTCATCTTTTACTCCAATTTGATTGACAGTTCCTGTTTCAAATTATGAAATGCACCAAAAAGGATCCATATAAATTTATAAAATCATAAATTTATTACAAAGCCACATCTCAATCTCAAGAAATCCGCATAAAAATGCTTGATCCCTAGACACTTTTGATGTGTGTATATAAGTAAATAGTTTTAGCATTAACCTACTAATCGTAATTGTATTAATGAGGTAAGTATTACCGAGTAGTAAGCAGATAGGTAAGTATACGTTAGTACTAGGTAGGTAGTATCAATAGTAATTGGTAATAGGTATTTCGACAACAATACCTACACCGGTATTATTTACACAAATAAATATGTAATAGCTGCTTAAATTACTTAACAGATAACATAAGCGATGCTGTCGAGGAGGAGACGAACAACAAACACAAATGAGGCTATCTCGGTATTATTATTAGTACTAACCTTTATATTAACTTAAATGACCCCTCTTTTGTTTGTTTTGAACTTATTAATAATCCTGTAACGAGTAGTCCGTTTACAGTTTACAGACCGTCAGATAAAACAAATTTAGAAATACATGTTTTTCCTCCATCTATAATAAAATTTCAGTAACATGACATGACGTGCTGAACGCGTTCGGTCCTAAACAGATCGGCGTATAGACAAAGAAATCCATCGGGTCTAATAGAATTTTAAGTGTTAACCAACTGTAAGTTCACTCATAAAATCGTTCTAGCATTAAAAGCAGACGCCGACGTACGTTGGAATAACAAACAGATAGACAAACTAAACCCTCTAAGGATTCAAGCTATTAACAGCGCATTGAATTGTCGAAACGTGACAGTGTACAAGATTATTGGCATTATTACTAACCTTAAAGAACTCCGATTATCCTCCGGTGGGCAGGTCACGTGCACCGTATTCGATTTATTTTTACCGTGTAGCGTATTGATGTTTGAATTTTTTATTGATGTGTAATGTTTTTTAGTGTAGTGGTTACGCGCCCGCGTTTTTTCACGCGCTTCGCGGGTCGAGACGCAGCCGGCGCGGCGCGCTGTGACGGACTGTGGAAAGAAAAGTGGAAATCCGATGTGCGGGTGCGGAGTCCGGCCGTCAGGTGACGCGCATGCGCGCCCGCCAAGGTCATGCGCGATACACCGAGCCCAACCAGCAGACGGCCTGCCCACATAAAGTTCATGTCTGCGTTCGTTGGCGGGCTGATCAGATGGCATGAGATGGAACCAGCAGTGGATGGTTAGCGCCAGATGGGATAAAGTTGTGCATAATACAACTTTTAGTTTTTAGGCGCTGTATCTTGCATTGGTGTTACATATTACCGTGGTGTTACTATGGACAAGGAGTTTAATGTTCAATGGAACATAGCAAGAGTAAAACTTTTAAATTGTTATAAAGAAAACTTTATTGAAAAACCAACGATTACGTTTACGTGTAATGATTTACACGCAGGCACAAAAATGTAGTATAAAAACTATATTTAATAAAATCTGACAAACAAATAAAACAACAAAAACGATAATCTGAGCATGATTAATGATTTAGGTAAGTAGGTAAGTAATTAACCACTAGAAAAAGTATCAGCTGAAATAAATTCATAAAGAACGGTAAGTATGATAAACAAGTTTAGAAACACAAAACAAAAATATTTCACGTCAACGTTCATAAAATGACAGGGTAAATCAGATCTTAATCAGTCTTAAACAAACTTAAATAAAAAATATAATACATTTTTTGTAACTGATGAAAGTATCGTACCTACTTACTTTTCTATCTTTTGATTTTATCCAGATAAAAAACCTTCACCCGAATTCCGATTTGAAAAACAATAAAAAATACTTAGGTACCTATTTGCATATTGATCATTAAAAAGATTATTAAATAGTAAACTACCTATCTAGGGAAGAAATTGACAAAGTAGGACCAGCCTTTATTTGCCCCTTTTCTTCCTCAGCAGTTTTTTAGCCGGGGGAATTTCCATGTCATGTACATCACTACAGTGTCTTTTCAGCTCAGAATACTTCCTGAACTTTGAGCCGCAGATCAAACAGTCTACTATCATCTTCCTAACATTGTGGACTGACCACTCATGGTCCCATTTCTCCTTCAAAGTCTTGAAATAGTCATGGCAGAATCTACATCTAAATCTGTTGCAAAGTTCTTTTCTATGAGCGCATTTGACGTGCTTATTCAGCATCGATTCGAAATGGAAAACCTTTTCACAAAACTGGCATTTTATTGGCTGATGGTTATTGTGATACTCCATGTGCTGGGTGATCATTTTTTTAGAGTTGAATTTCCTTTGACACAGATCGCATTGAAGATACGTGGTGCCGTGGATTTTTTTGTGTTTGGAGAAATTAGAAGAGTCGCTGAAGGACTTGTCGCAGAAAGTGCATTTGTACAATGTCAGTTTGGCGTGCTCGCGCAGATGGGCCTTGTACCTGTCAACCTTGGTGAAGGTCTCGAGCTGGCAGACTTCGCACTGGATGTTGAGGGTGCCGTTCTTGGAGACTGGGGTCTTGGCGAGCGTGCTGCGGATCACGTGCTCGATGAGATGCCGCTTCAGGTCGCCGACGCGGTCGAACACCTTCATGCAGACATCGCAAGCCTGAAATATTTTTAATTATTTATTTATTCATCAAAAACTTATTCTATCATTACAGGTTTTGTGCCTAATACAACAGAACAGCATCAACAACAATTAAAATCAAAATTAAAATCATCATATTAGGAATAGTGGTAATGCAAGTGCCAACTAATACTGATCACAGTGTCTCTACATAGAGCCTCTTTGATTTCCTTTTTTGTATGCATCAACGTAGAATATGGTTTGCTCAACCAATTTGAGTGGTTGAAGGTCATCGAAATTGGTCACGGTTGAATAAGTGAAACTAAAACGCTAACTGCTTGTTTGTTTCTTTGTTTCTTCATAAAAATATATTATTTTTTATGAAGAAACAACAAAATCGAAACACATTTTGATTGTTTAACTATTAGAAAATCGCTAAGAGGAAAAGAAACTGAGACTGCAAATATTTATAAAAAGTACTTGACTGTGCCACTGACAACATTAGTCAACTTAAACTGTTGTTGTTATGTAACAGGCTAATAAAGTAACTACAAAGTGTAAACCAACCTTATTATACCTTCTGTGTTTTCTTGCCTTCTTGGAATGAAGCAAGAAAATCTTGTTAGACATCACCTTGGCTATCACTGAATCAGCTTTTTGAATCGCATCTTTATTGTTGTTCGACTCGAAGTTATTGTTGTTAGACTCTAAACTAACATCACTCTCCAGCTTAAAATCTGGTTCTTCTGGTGAAGGGACTATTATATCTGCCTCGCTCATGACTTCGTCTATCAATGACTCTGTGAAGTCATTGTCGCTATCCTCTTTTAGGAGTGGCTGGTTTCTGTGGCTTTCCATGTGTAAGGCCAAGTCATTACACTTATCGGCGACATATTCGCAATGCTCGCACATAAAGACATAATGTATCTTAGCATTGTGAGTTCTCAGGTCTTCTATATCGGAATAGGCCTTACTGCAGTGCATACAAGGAAATTTCCTAGTATGAATTTTTCTATGAGTTCGTAGGGTAAACTTGGAAGCGAACACTTTGTGGCACTTATTGCATTCCAGCTCGGGGTCTCCATGTCCCATACAGTGAAGCTCGAACTTTTCTTGACTTTTGAGACTTTTGCCACATTCACTGCACATGAATTTTACCTGCAAAAATCACAAGATATGTAAATAGAAACACAAGAAGAAAATACCTTAGTTACTTGTACATTACAAACAGTCTTCGATATGTCTAATTCATTATTTTATTCGCTAATAGACGGTTACTTAATGTATACCAAAATATAGTCACATAAGAGCATTTATGACTACTGGTTGAAAAGAAAAAAAAACAATTTCGGACAAGAAAAAAAGGAAACATAACATGAGAAAAATAAAAAATGGAGACGTCAAAGATTGTTCAGGTTTCGTTGTTATTATTCCTTAATACAAAAGATAATAACTACAAAACCTGAATAGAATACCTTGGGTGGCTTGGTTTTTTTCCACCCCTAAGTAAATAATTAGAAATGACTGACATTTATTTCATTTCCCCCTTGTTTTATCGATACTGTAGCATTGTGATAACTTTTTTTACAAATAATACAGTTGATTTTAGCATCACAATTTTCGCCCCCTTTTTATGGAACTTTCTCTTTAGGAGTCATTATTCTAAGATTGTAAAATAGAAAAGACAGATAAACCAACCTCGCTTACATTAGTAGAGCTGCAGGAGTCCACGTCATACGAGCTGGAAGACCTGGGCGTTCTGTGGTTGCCGACCATGTGCTGCTTGAACGCTGAGATCTGGTTGAAGATCTGCTTGCACTTGTCACACTGGTACTTCTTCTGGTGTGGCTTGGTGTCTTCTGTAGATTTGGATTAACAAAAATAAATATGAGTTAACATCACCATACTTCAACCAGTAAGGCGTTTTAGAATAAATCGAATGCCTAAATAAATATGCGCCAGACATCACACCAGACAACACTTGCCATGGTATCGAAGTAAGGATAAATATCCTGGTGTAACGAGATACCAGACATAGATTTTTAGGCCAGGAGCGTCTCCTAGCTCATCCATACCCAATCCAATTCAGAAAAGTTATTTTTCAGAATTAACCCGACTTGGAATCAAACTCGGAACACGAAGTAAGTCAAGGCTAGTGAAACCGAGCTACAACGCACTACGCCAATCGTGTCGAGCTCCTCACACATTCACAATTTTAAACGTATTGTAAAACTGACTAAACTAAGTTTATTTCACTACTGAGGTAGTTCATCAGTAAGCCGGCTCATTGTTGTTGTCATGTTTTCAGTGCAAATCCCTAGCATCCTGAATGGTATCAAAGATTAGCAGGCTGAGCAAGCCACTGTAGCAACGTGATATCGCAATTGCGAAACATATTAATTATCATCCTTGCAGTTAGTGCACGTGCGTGAACATGAAATCATGGACAAACCAGCAGCTTTTGTCGAAGGATTACCGTGGCATCAACTAGGTACCTATATCAAACTAATAAGCTTTGTTTAAATCGCTTGTATGTCTACCATGAGTTACCGTCACGTCAACGGTAATAGTTACGTTCAGCAATTGGTATGCCATTTTTGGTTCCATTTTTAATCACCAGGGGCGCTGTACCGAATCCCATGCACACACGTCAACGCTGTCTACCAGCGGCTGCCATTGGCGTAAACTCGTGGTTGACATGTATCCGAACGATAAGAGACCACGCATTTGAACGATAAGTTAATGAAACATCTTTTTCCTTTATTTAATCGCTCGTTCAGTAGCTGACTTCAAGTCAAACACAGATTAAAGCTGGGCCATACTAAAAATACATTCGAAATGTAAATAAGTTGCCAACGACTACTACGAGGTTCGGACTACTTCTAACTAAGCAGGATGAGGTTGCAATTTTAATATGTACTTGTATAGTTTTATTATTAAAAACTTTTTTGTTATGAATAAAAAAAACTGGCCAATGTAACTAAAGTGATTGAAATTAGAAGACAAAATCGAACCAGTCGAAAGTGGTGAAATTCCAACCTAAACTATTATTCAAATTGGACATCGTGAACTCTACTTTTTAATATATATCAAAATGCATTGTTTATTTACTCATACTACTTTATCTTAAACCTTATGTGTTTTGTAGCTTTGGCCCGTATTCTAGAAAAGAAATAGAGAAAGAAGAGTAGTTATTAAACCGTCAGTTCAAATAAATACGTCACTCAGATCTTCACTTAATTACGGATTTTGCTTGAGTGATCATTTAAAATACGAACCTAAGAATTCGGTAAATCCGGTGAGAGTTATGTGTGAAAAAATACCTATATTAAAAGTTTATATCAATGAGAGCTTGCCTTATTTGTTCCGTTTGAGCAGCTGTGTAGATTATAAGTGATATACAGTGTCAGATGTTAGATGGATTAAATTATCTATTCGTTTATTTTCAGCCCTTTTACCAATCACTGGTTTGTATGACCACTACTTTGTTTCTACGAACACTTGAGTTAATTTAAATGTATTTATTCGACGTCGGACATAACGGAATCAAAGACAAAATATGAACAAGGTTACGCTTATGCAAAGTTGGCGAAACTGTTATACTTAAATATTTCTTAATCCATAATTAAATAGATAATCACACCCAATCACCGAAGAAACACACAACTATTGGTCACATGAATATTTGTCCTAGATGGGGATCGTAGTTCGTACCCACGACCTTCGGCGCTAAATGTAGGATCGCTGCCATTGCGCCAACAGGCCAATCAAATAATATAATTTGAAACTTACCAATAATTACTACATGATCTATATCGCCGCTGCCAGAGCAAACAAGCGCGGGGTCGTTGACCGCTATCTTCTGTATCGTCTGACCGCAGTGCGAGTCGTGGCCCAGGAACAGGATGGTCTTGTGCTGCTTCGACACCGACTGGATGTCAGACGACATCAGCTGTTTCAACGCCCCGTTCTCACTTTGAATCCCGATGTACTTCCGCTCCTCGCGCGCCTTCGTCTCCTTCTCATTCATTATCTCCTCCGGCAATTGAGACAGGAACACCCCACACTCAAATTCATCCTCTTCATACAAATTCAAATTCGCTGCGTCATTCTGCTGTGGAACATTATCAGCTGGCGGAATTTTCCTAAACTTCTTATGCTCGAAATCGTCGCCCGGAGAGTAGTTTATGGATTCCTTATAATTGTAAACATTTTGAGTTATATACGTGTTATGCTGCTCAACAGTGATGAGACCTGTGCGTGTCTGGTGGACGGAATACTCCTGAGTCTCAGTAGCATCGTACTGGTTATACACGTAAGGACTTCGTACAGGATCGATCCAGACTTGCGATTGGCTGTACGGCGGGTACGTTATCTGATTCCCTGCCTCTGGATTATCATTATCAAAACCCAGCTCCGGAGGCGAATCCGTTTGGTGGACGTTCACATCATAACTGTCTATGAGCTTCACGTTACAGAAACCACTATAGATACACATGTCGTTACCTTCTGTGTCTGGAGACGTGATATTCAAATCGATAAATACGTTATCTGTCACCTCACAACTGGTCTCCAGGGTCGTGCATCTCTTCGGGATGAGAAGTACCGGGTAAATCGTCTCAGACTCCGATGGCACAGGCATCTGATCCATTTTTCACGATACGAACTACTAAAACAAACAAAAGCCATGTTTATCACTACACCTTGTTATGTCATGGCAAATGAAGGTAAATTAATAACAAACTATTTCAGTAAATACCAACGTAAATCTTGGAGAAATAACTTACCTCGTGCTGGGGCGGTGGCTGGATAGTAATGGTCTCAAAGAAAATATAACGGAGGTACGACTGCGGCGAAGTATTTGAAATAATGTATATCTACCCTCGATAATATTCATTATTAAGTTTTACGCCAGGTGATCTTTAAAAACATAGTAATATGTGTTAAAAAAATAAAATGCAGCAAAATCGAAATTAGGCAACAAATAATAATGTGTGACTTCATTTGTTATTTTCAAAAATGGAAACTCTTTTTCTCGCCTTCGTTCTTTAAAAAAAACATTCGGATGAAATGGAAAATATCATGTGCCTTAGAACTAAATGTACTAAGGATGACATTCGAAAGATTGGGCCCGTACTCGCTGTTTCTAAAAATGAGCGTTTTGTTTCTCGTTCATTAATAAATTATATCTACAGTTTGTTGAAAATATTATATACTCTGATTGTTCAGTTTCTTCAGGTTGATTATCACATATCAAAATTAATTGTCGTTACTTAATTCATCTAAAAATAACGACATTTTATTCGTAATTTTAATTTCGAAAGAAATTGAAGGTGCGAACTCCAAACACGAAATGCAATATTGAAAAAGTGAAAACTTCAAGAGTTTACATTATCTGGCCAACGGAGAAGTTCTAATTATTATAAATGATCATAGGGAACATAAATAAGTATTTCAAAAAAAATATATTGGATTCTGATTTATTTATTTCTGCCACTGACTGCCACATGACACTTATTAAAAGATCATTTGGATTCACAGAAGGTAGGTTCTTTTCATTTGTATATGAATCATTCATTTGGGTTCTTCCCATAATCTTTCCTGATCTAAAATTCATTTCCCTTGTGACGAATCAGTTCGTTGAAACGCCTGATGAAAAATTAAAACCATATTGCGGTCGCAGCTACAGAAGCTCGTCATAACACAACACTAACAGGCGTTACAGGAAGCGCTCATTTCAGTGCCTAACGTTGAAACAAATTATTCTTCTTCTTCGGGTCGATGATCCTTTGATTGTTGAAAACTTTATTAAACAAACAATTAAGATAAATAATAACTTAAAAAAAATATTTCCTTATAAAAGCAAAATAATTATAAAACATATTTTTTTAATAAACATGTTACGGCCTCATTTTTAGGAACAAGAGTATAATTTGAACTAGCCTTCGGCCAGCGGCTTTGCCTTCGTGGACTAGTTATACTTACTTAGCCCTTTAATGGTTAAAGTATTTTTACAATCGGTTTATCTAGTAGATAGTTTTTGAGTTTATTCGATCGTTACTAGCTGTACATCAGCGGCTTCGCCTGCGTAAACTATTTCTTCCCTAAAATATAGCCTCATTAAAAAAAAAGCTGATGTATATCTAAGCTTGTACATAGTTTTTTTTTTAAAAACGGTCCTGTTGTTTCGGAGCCTATTTATTACAAACAAACAAATCTTCCCTTTTTATAATATTAATACAGTGTGAGTCTCTAGTGCACAAAATAGGAAGCTAGTAAATTTTATCGACGGAAAAAATATTTAAAAAATTTCAGATTTAAAAAAAAAATAATAATGGATATTTTAAAAATAGCATTTGTAGTTGGGTACTTTATGCAAAAGTAATGTTATAACTTTTAAAATAAAGTCTTATCGCAATGAAAAAAGCTTCTGATGATGACTAATAACAGACCATGCTCATACAATGGAAAAATACGGAAAACAAAATACCATAGATTTGTAATTAAATGATTTTTGCAGAAAATCATTATTATTTTCAGTATTTATTTACATTTCCCTATTTTTTTAAGTATTTAATATGGTATAAATACCATGTCCGCAACCCAATTACAACATTTTAATGGGTCTAGTTCATAATATCGACAGACACTACATCGACGGTCGCTGCATCGAAAACGTTCCATCGACGGGTTTATGTATCGACGGTACCCCAAATCGATGGTACGCTACATCGACAGCACACTAAATTAACGGTACGCCACATAGAAAGTACACCAAATCGATAGTACGCTGCATCGACAGTTTACCATATCGATAATACGTTATATCGACAGTACACCATATCTATGGTACGCTGCATCGACTACCCGCCCCGAGCCAGATTCAAATAAAAAACACAGGATTTTAAAAAGTTTTTAATCACAATTTGTTTTTGGAAATTGCTTGATTTAAATGTAACATAAAATAGTTAAAAATTTGTATGTAATTTAAATGTTTTTGAGTCATTTTGTCGTCAGTCTTGGTGTTTGTTACAAAAATGGACGAAATAAAATTAGCTACAACGCTTAACAATAAGCAATGTTTAGTAATAAACGGTTACAAAATGGTGAAGAATAACATTTTATTTTATAACAAACTCATGAGGGTAGTACGTGAAATCTTGTTTAAGACCAAGCTACAATTACTGAATCTCTGTATGTATGAGCTACCTACGCTAAAGGATACATAATTATCATGACTAATAACATGGATTTATAAATATATAGTTATAAATGCGAATGAAGGACAGGGGAAAACATTCATTAATTTGAATCATGATTAGAGAATTAATTAAGAAGCATGTCTTTAAACCAATATTATGTTTTTACTAAATAAGAATATGAATTTTCTTTTAAGCTCTGTGATAATTTTATGTACCTTTTATGTGTGAACGTATTTTTTATATATATTTATACGGTGTTATTGTAATTTTGAACGTTATTGTAATAAAAACTAAGGGCACTACATACTAGTTTTTAACTATTTTATGTTACATTTAAATCAAGCAATTTCCAAAAACAAATTGTGATTAAAAACTTTTCAAAATCCTGTGTTTTTTATTTGAATCTGGCTCGGGGCAAGTAGTCGATGCAGCGTACCATAGATATGATGTACTGTCGATATAACGTATTATCGATATGGTAAACTGTCGATGCAGCGTACTATCGATTTGGTGTACTTTCTATGTGGCGTACCGTTGATTTAGTGTGCTGTCGATGTAGCGTACCATCGATTTGGGGTACCGTCGATACATAAACCCGTCGCTGGAACGTTTTCGATGCAGCGACCGTCGATGTAGTGTCTGTCGATATTATGAACTAGACCCCATTTTAATTCAACGCTCAAAGAAGACTCTTCCGCGTAGTTTCGCTCAATTGATTAGAGGTAAACACCCTTTTTGTAAGTACTCGTAATTTAAAATCGGGAGCGGCTCTTGGTGCAAGGAGAGGTAGGTGAAGCAGAAGAATAAAATAAATTGTCCAAAAAACCCTATTTTTCAATTGTGCGAAACTACCCGCAAGGGTCTTCTTTAAGCGCTGATTTAAAATGTTGTGATTGGGTTGCGAACATGGTATTTATACCATATGAAAACTCTTGCAACGTCAACTTCTTTGAATCAAAAAATCAACACGGTAAAGGTGGCAAATATTTAGAATTTTTATGATTATTGTAAAAAATTACGAAAAATCAAAATGATTTTCTGCAAATATCGTGTAATTACGAATCTATGGAATAATTTTTTTCGTATTTTTTCATTTTATGAGTATGCCCTGTTATTAGTGATCATCAGCAATTTTGTTTCATTGCGATAAGGCATTAAGGTAGTTTGAAGGTTATAACATTATTTCTGCATATTACTCAACTACCTACTTACAAATGATCACTTAGTTTCTTTTTTTAAATCTTCCTTATAATGCTAGAACATTCTTGCTCACTCTATATAACATGTGTTCAAATCGTGGATATGTTCCAAGACAATGGCGTGAAATTAGTAAGTATAGTGCCGATTCCGAAGCCCGGAAGAGAATCTGGAACAATTTCGTCTTTGAGACCCTATAGCTTTAATATCCTGTATAAGCAAAATATTTCATTCAATTCTTAAGATTAGAATTGAATAGTTACTTGAGAAGAATAACATATTTTCACAAAATACCATGGGCTTTAGGAAGTGTAGGTCGTCAGTGAATAATTTAAGTTTTCTAGTCACTAGTATCCAGGTGGGGTTTTCCACTAGAAAATCCACTATTGATTGCTTTATGGATATTGACGGGCGGTGCCTACAATAATGTAGAAATGTAAGTATTAAGTTCAATTTTAGATGAATTAAAAATTAGCAGAAAAATATGCAATTACCTATAGAACTTCTTGCGAGAAAGATCTCTCAAAATTAAGTTAGGTGACACTATTTTGGACAGATCAACTTGTAAAGGCCAAGCTCCCCATATCACCTACTACTTTTTAATTATTTTTAAAACTTTAGTTCTATTTAATTTTGCCACTATTAGAATTTGCAAGGAGGTGGAAAAGGTAATGTTTATATCACAAATGCTGATGACTTCGCAGTATAATATTCTCATTGTGACTACTACCTACCTGTTAGCCACCGCCCACCACACGTGACGTAGGTACGTGATCGATGCAGCATTTTAATCGTTAATTGAATCGTTAAAAACAACGTATCATGCTATCCACCTGATAACACATTGTTAATCGTTATCTCTGGCAGATGCCCTGATTTGATTGTCGTTTTTTCTTTTTGGGACAAATCAAATTGAGTAACGTTATTTTTACATTACCGATTTATTTATTTGCTATGATAAATTTTATGAGGTTGTACACTGTTTAATAGAAAATCGATTCATATAATTCCGTTTCACATCTTCCGTTTCACAATTGTTTATCATATTATCATTGCATCGAATAATCAATACGCAGAATAGTCACTTCAAAGAAATTTAAATCATAGATTTTCATTTCTTAAAATATTCATATCATAGAATATCAAATCAAATATTATTATTGCTCATAATGTTTGGCTTAATTGTAAGAAGTACTCTCAAGAACATATTTTTGTCACCTATGTTCATTCGCCGAAAATTCGCTTACACAGGTGGTTGGTCACAGTTCTAACCTAACCTAACCACAAGAGGCTTTTTAAACTAATGTCTGTTATTAAGTTAATTAAATTTCTGTGGAGTATGTTTCTATGAAGTAAATAGTCGTTGAAATAATGACGTGAAAATATGTGGTCTGAATATTCTATGAAGTAAATAGTCGTTGAAACAATAATATTCTAAATGGAAATATTAGAATCGAATATTCTATGAAACATTTTCTGTGACCCGAAATTCTATGAATTTTCAGTCTGTGAAACAAGGGATCACCATTTTATGAGTATATAAGAAATTACCCTTCACATAGTGAGCACGTACCTAAATGTCTGCAGGGCTACCACTGAGTACTTTTAAGTACCTATTTGTAATTATTTATGGTGCAGCTTTTTTGCTAAAGCCGAATACTTTTTCAATTGTGAATCCGCAAATGAGCTTATCGTAAGCTGACATAAAAATATCCGTAATTTATAGCTTGCATAGCTACATATACAGGTTGTCCCAAAAGCGGAAGCCCACAGAAAGAGCACCCCTTGGGGTACCCGAATCACCCCCATGTATGTTGCGCGATTGTTCATAGTTTTCGAGTTATGATTTTTTTTCAGAATTTCTGAGAATTTCGGACCTAAAAGTTTAAATTTTTTATTTTTTTAAAAGTAGAAGACTTTTAAAAAAAATTCTTTGCCCAACTGAATCATCCTTAATTGTACTTTGATGCATAAAATAATCAGTTTCATAACTTTGACCAAAATGATGAAAATGTTTGTGTAAAACCAAAAATGTACGGTTGATGAATAAAGACTTTTTCAACTTTAAATTAAAAATTTAAGCGGGTGACTGTATGGTTTCTAAGTAAAACTCAAAAATGCTCCAGAATCTCAGCTTTCTTAATTATTACCAAAAAAAAGGACTTAATAGGCTACTCTGGCTAAAATCAGCCTTCAAAGACAGCGAGGTGGAAAATTCTTGAAATTAGCCATCAGATTAATAACTGTTTTTTGGCCATTTTATCATTCCTAAAGTTCATGAATTTGTTATCTAACCAAAAATTACTGCAGGAAGGCTAAGGAAATAATAGAAAGAATAAACATTTGAAAGTTTAATTAATATAACAAAAAGAAATAGTTATAAATTATTTAATATTTATTTACAAGAAATGTTCAAAATGTCTACCTTCGTTCTCGATACAAATTCTACATCGTCTAAAAAAGTTGTCTTTTAGTTTTATAAAGGCAATTCTGTTGTTTTTTATCGTCTCTTCTGCTTGCCTCAATTTTATTCGTAATTCGGCTACTTTGCTGATGTCTTTGGCGTAAACCAATTCTTTGTAATATCCCCAGACGAAGAAATCAATTGGGTTCAAGTCGGGGGCCGTGGCGGCCACGCAATGGGCCCTCCACGGCCGATCCACCTGTCTGGAAATCTTTCAGAGAAATATTGTCTGACGATTCTCGCAAAATGGCATGGGGCGCCGTCGTTTTGAAAAATCATATTCCTATTAAGCGTTAACACGTCAACATCTCCTAACAAGTCGGTGAGATTATGTTGTAGAAAATGCAAATAGGCCTCGTCGTTTAGTCGGTCAGGTAGTTCGAACGGACCAATCAGCTGTCCGTTTAAGATGCCTGACCATAGATTGACACTGAATTGTTCTGGGAAATTAGATTCCCGGGTCAAGTGTGGATTTTCAATGTTCCAAGAATGATAGTTGTGTATGTTGAAAATTCCACATCTCTTAAAATGTGACTCATCGGTCCATAAAATATTTTTTAAAAAAAGCTTTCAGCTTGACGCCGCAACATTTCCTGACAAAACGCTACTCTTCTCGGATAGTCTGCGGGCTGAAGCTGCTGAACTTTTTGAATATGATATGGGTGAAAACCCTCTTGTTGGAGTATGCGATGTGCCAGTGATTTTGGAATTCCGGTTCGACGTTGTATTGTTCTCACACTTATCTCCTTAGCCTTCCTGCAGTAATTTTTGGTTAGATAACAAATTCATGAACTTCAGGAATGATACAATGGCCAAAAAACAGTTATTAATCTGATGGCTAATTTCAAGAATTTTCCACCTCGCTGTCTTTGAAGGCTGATTTAGCCAAAGTAGCCCATTAAGTAATTCTTTTTTGTAATGATTAAGAAAGCTGAGATTCTGGAGCATTTTTGAGTTTTACTTAGAAACCATACAGTCACCCGCTTAGAGTTTTTAAATTTAAAGTTGAAAATTTAAGTCTTTATTCATCAACCGTACATTTTTGGTTTTATACCAACATTTTCATCATTTTGGTCAAAGTTATGAAACTGGTTATTTTATGCATCAAAGTACAATTAAGGATGATTCAGTTGGGCAAAGAAAAATTTTTAAAAGTCTTCTACTTTTTAAAAAATAAAAAATTTAAACTTTTAGGTCCGAAATTCTCAGAAATTCAGAAAAAAAATCATAACTCGAAAACTATGAACAATCGCGGAACATATATGGGGGTGATTCGGGTACCCCAAAGGGTGCTCTATCTGTGGGCTTGACACTTCTTTTTGGGACAACCTGTATATGCAAGTAGTAATACTGGAAGTTATTTCTAATAAAACAAGTTTTGATCAGTCTCAGAGGTATTATATTCTCAACCAATAACCTAAAGATATAAACCATAGTGCAAGCATCGTTAATTCAGGCTTCAAGCATATCACAGAGTCCGCCACGTAAAAAGAACGTTTGGCGACAGTGGAGGGGATGGTTCTGCGCACGAGTACAGGTTCATTCCACCGAATTTGCCCTTAATACGCTCACTGCGCAGGTCCAAGCCATTCGTTCTTTTAGATGGCGGGAACTATAACATGTCAGATATACAAGGTATGAGTTTATCCGAAAGATTGCTGATTGATCCAGGACTGGAAGGCGCTGACCCTCACGAACATGTCAGGGGCGCCGAGTGCGCACGGGAAACCCCAGGAGACGATGCCTACTTGAGTGCCATGGTCCAGGCGCACCAGAGCGCTGCCGGAGTCACCCTGGAATGAAATTGTCACATGAGTATATGATATTACACTAGCACCAAAAATATTATGGATGAAATTATTCTGCATTATCTATATCTATACTAATACCAATTGTAAAGAGGAAAGATTTGTTTGTTTTTTGTTTGTTTGTTTGTATTGAATAGGCTTGGAAACTACTGGACCAGTGACACGGGAATGACAGTCTACGCGGGCGAAGCCGCTGACGAACAGGTAGTAAAAACCACCCCAAACTTAGAGAAACCAGATAGCTCAATGTAGTCTTTGCAATGTATCTCGCACAGGGTGCAATGTATTACCTTGCTTGAGTACCTACCTTACCACATTCACTTTATCTATACTTCATTCATTATAACATTAGAAATAAGAAGCAGGGGGGCTAAAATGAATGGCAATTTGCATTTGATGTTGCCATGACGTTATCATACCTGAGTATAACCTGGCAAAATTGAGAACCCTTTCCGCCACAACGTATGAAGGGATTATGAAACATTTTAGATTTGGTAGAGTTATAGTGACAGTAAAAATGAAAACCCCTGCCTGTTTTTTTAGGTTTTAGGTTTTTATATCGACAAAATAGTTTGATGCAAGACAAAATAATTTATTTAAGCAAAAGCCTCATAAATTTTGAAGTTCCTTTACTTTAGATAAGAACAATTAAGTGTGACAGCTGCTATAAAAGTAGATTTTGATAAATTCGGCATATATGTTAAAAGTAATGATGTTGTACTGTAGATACTATTAACACAAAGTGTACCCTAAAAAGAACCTACTTCTGTCTAATGCTATACTGAATGGGGTGTATGTTAACATAGCAATTATTAGAGAAGTGACAGACCATTATGGAAACAACTATGACAAAGTACTAAGATGCTCATCTACTTCTGTTGCTGACCGTACCGCGATAGCCCCCACCATTAGCTTAATTCAAAAATCCTTTTCAGATAGCAGTGACTGAGCACTGGTGTGCTGTTTTATAGTCCGTTATACTCCATCACCGGAGTTAGTCGCCTTCAAAAATGATCACGATGATGGTTCTGGCCAGATTCGATCTTGAGGCGACAAGGGTTCCGCGCTGGGGTTTTATTACAACCCCATATAACTTGTCAAATTCATTTCCTAAACTGAACGTAACGAGCAATTTCGTAATAGGTATAATCTTTCATTTCAAGCCAGTCAGCGGTTACCTGGCACTAACGCATCTAACTAACTTGACTGGATATCAGCGATTGTAACCCTAAAAAAGGCGGATTGAAAATAGTTACCTCCTGAATTTGAACCTTAACAGGCGAAAACCAACGAAATTTTTTACAATGCAATGCCTTATTAAGGGGTAATATGGCCCCTGTAGTGCGTAATCTAGTAGTTACTTACCCTGCACATGCCGCGTCCAGGCGCGTGGAAAGTGCACAGTTCGATATGCGGCTCTATTGGTGGCGGCAGGAAATTCAGGTCCGCCGCCGCCTGCGCCACGTCGCGAATGCACTCCGCGCCGCTGATGGTGGCCACGTCCGCTTGGAGGAGCTGGTTTGAGATCGGTCCGCTCGCCTGGGGAGAGTGGGGGATAGAGTTTAGACGGTTTAACTAACTAGACCGATAATAAAATAAATAAATATCTGGGACAAATTACACCATGATCATCTGACCCCAAACTAATCAGAGCTTGTACTATGGCTGTCAGAGACTGATAAAAGTACTTGAATATTTCTAAATACATAGGTACTAATATAGATATTACGATTTACGATTATTTCATATAACTCGTAACACCCAGACACACAACAAACACAAATGTTCGTCACATAATGGTTTGTCATGGGTGGGGACCGAACCCACGACCTCTGGTGTCAAAGGCAGCATCGATGCCATTGCACTAACAGGCGATCCTTTTAAAACAATTAGTAAGTATGTACATTTAATTTATCGGCAGAAATCAATCGCGATTAAATACCAGTATCAAACTTAAAGCTAGAATTCAATTCATCGACGATAAATATATGTAAAATGAGTATGCTTGCAACCTATCGTTGTCAATTTACCAGTGTTTCAAAATTCCTCTCTTAGTGTGTTCATTACTTGATGATATTAGGATTATGTTAGAAAGCTGTGACTTTTTCATTAAATAGTTAAATAAATAGGCCATAATAGGGCAGATTTGGAGATGTAGATATACATTCGTAAACGCGGGCAACGCAGCTATGAATCACAAGGCAGAAAATTAAGGGCAATTCACTGGATACGGGAAGTAATTGCTCGGCTAGAGTTCCTAGTTAAGTAGGTACATCACTTACTGAAATCTGTCCCCAACCAGCGGCTCTGGTGGGTACGCCGCCTCCGACATAGTCGAAGCTGAGGGCGATAGGCTGAACGTTGTTGTTCATTTGGATGGCGGTGCTGGTGTACAGCACACCGATGTCGTTCTTGATGGTCTGGGAGACGTAGTGCAGGTGGGTCGCATTGTTAATTACAGAGAGCGTCTGGCCACCAGAGTTCCATTGGTTGGTGCCGACAGTGACGCGGAGAGAGCTGGTAGGATTAAAAACAATGTAAATAAAAGTCTTTCGTTACTGATTGAGTGACTGAGTGGTTGAGTCTCTGACAGACAACACACAGTCAAGTCAAAACTACTGGGCATAACAATATGAAATTTGCAGACTTCACAAAATTCCTATAGGAACAGGCAAAAACCGGTATGAGATTACGAAATCGGGGACAAAACCTGGTTGAATCAAAAGCGCTTAAGTATGACATATTTAAAACTGCGTAGGTAACTCTGAACGGGTCATCATCCGTGCGGTCTATCCCGGTTGTGAACCCACACTAATGTGTGGGGTCCCATGATCCCCTGATCAACGAAGGAGGCTCTGGCGACGGCTCCCCTTCATGGGTTGGGAGGTCAGATGGCAGTCGGTCCCGTAAAGCCAACTCAAGCCAAAAAAAAAAAATGGAAAGACAGTGAACGGGTGTGTGACTGTTTTTGTAGAGTGGAATTAGTGATGACAGTCGCAAAAGAGATGAAACCTTCTGAAGTTGTGCCCTTTGGGTCAGTGAAGTTAGTAGCCTAGGCTTGCGCTCCGCTAGGATGTGTGTTTAAGTTAAAATCTTCATGACTAAAGAATTCTTACTTGCTGAGAGATCCAAAGCTGAACACGGCGCTGATGCAGTGGGCAGCAGTTAGAACGGTCCGAGGGGTGATGATGGAGCCTCCGCAGAAGAAGCTTCTGAATATGAGGCCTTGGGTCAGGGCTGCCATCCAGGGGTGAGCGCCAGCTGGAGCTGGTGTCCCACCGACGATGCGTGCCTGGGAGTCCGCATTTTGGAAGAAGATGGAAAGATCACCCGACTCGGGCGTTGGGATAGCTGAAAGTAAAGCAGGGTCTATTGTTTTGGTTTGTCTTTGTGAATTTCAAAATACTCTAGAACCGAAACTGAATATTTATTTGAACGTACTTTAGTGTTGTAGCCTACCGGATAAGTAACCTAAAACATTCTTGCAATCTATCCAGTTCCATTATGTAATATTTAAGCACTCGAGTTCCGCTCACTTTTAGCAAACACAATGTTGTTTTCCAAGGCTATTAAATTAGGTATCGACTTTTTTCATTATGTTTATTTGTAGTATCCACAAATGACTTACCTAGACTTCCCAACAGAAGGCCGATAAAAATAATTCCAGACTTGAAAGCCATTTTGCCTTCCCGAGTAGGTTTTAGTTGAAAATTTGAGTGTACTTATTTAAATACACTTTTATTTATCTATGATTATGTATAGGTACTCATTAAGATTAAGTAGATAAACAAATAGTTTTTCCTAAGCAGATAAGTACAGATTAATAATACTTATTCACGCGATACGGTCTATGTGAGGGGAACTAGGGAAAATACTATATATCCTGCAAAATATTAAAAATATATATTCCTTAATTTTTATTTTATATACACCTATTTCATAAATGCAAAAATATTCTAATAAAAACGGGTTTTTGCAACGAAACAAAATTACGGTAAATTGTTTTACCGATTCTTCTCGACGTTTCGGCGACAATTACATGTCACCGTGGTCACGAGCGGACTGGTGGTGCGCGGCGTCGTTTTCAATTATTCTGTCCATAGTACATACAGTCAGACCGAAACTACACTCACAATGTCCGGGTTTTTTCGAGACGGTCCAACTCGCTTTTCAACCGACTTCAAAAAAAGGAGGAGGTTCTCAATTCGACTGTATGTTTTTTTTTTATGTAGGTTCCCTCATTACTTTCGACTGGGTGAACCGATTTTGATCATTCTTTTTTTATTTGAAAGCTGGTGCTTCCCGAATGGTCCCATTTTAATTTGGTCTAGTTCTGACAGTGGTATCCATGAGAAAACCATATAAGTCTTAAATCTAGATAGACAAAATGCGCGACAAATGGATGAATAACTCAATATTACGCCAACCGATTTTGATATATTTTTTTTATTTGAAAGCTGATGCTGCCCGTGTGGTCCCATTTTAATTTGGTCCAGTTCTGACAGTGGCATCTATGGGAAATCCATATAAGTCTTAAATCTAGATATACTATATGCGCGACAAATGGACGAATAACTCATTATCACGCCAACCGATTTCGATGCTACTTTTTCATTGGAAAGGATGTACTTCAAGGGTAGTTTGATGAGAGTTTGCTTAGGTGCTGATTATGGGATCCATGACAAAGTAACGGAACTCTTCAATTCTTAGGAGCAATTGGAAGATACTTTTTCGATGTATAAAATAAATAATAACTATTCACTGAAAATCAAGAAATAAACAAAAATTTTAACAAAAAAAAAACCAACTTCAAAAAAAACTATTCCAAAACAAAGAACTTAAAAGTAAAGAAATAATTGCGTATTCTTTTAAAACTCATACGATAATATAATGTAGGTACAATTATTGTTATGGTTGGAGCCAATTTACGTTTGTAACTACCTACATACATACGTAAACGTGATATGTAAGAAATAGGTATATTGCTAGGTATATTGTAGTGTTTCCTTGGCTGACACCGACTCCAACAATAACAATAATTGTACGTACATTATATTATCGTATAAGTTTTAGAAGAATACGCAATTATTTCTTTACTTTTTAGTTCTTTGCTTTGGAATAGTTTTTTTTGAAGTTGGTTTTTTTTTGTTAAAATGTTTTGAAATCCCGTTTTTATTTAGTAGAATTAGTTAAAATGCAACAAGTTTAAAATGCTATTTTGCAAAAATATTTTCATGTAAGTATACATTTTTAAGCAAATAGTTCTTAGTATCATTACATGTACCTACTCATTTTAATCCAAATTAATTTAAAAAAGAAATGACTTACTTCAGGTGACTTTGATACGTTTTAGTAACTAAGTATGGACCCATTTAGAAATATTAAAAACTTGCTGGGAAGTTGACGTGTGCTAACGCTCCATCGCGCATCACCTGAATCATGAGGGTGAATAACGCAACCATAAGTTTGCATTCAAGATTATGATATAACTACTCCTCAAGTCCTCACTAACGAACTAAGTAGTTTCGCAAAAACTTTTGTATGTCGTAGGTTTAAGCAATAAAAACATGTGGTCAACAAAATATAGCTCCTCGAGCATCCAATGTGCCCAGTCTCCCCAATGTGTAATTCAGTTTCATTAAATAATAATATTGCCTTATTATCGTGTCACAGATTGAATATTGAATTGAATTTGATTTGATATTGAATTACGTTTTGTTTATTTATTGAAAATAATAACTTACTGTAGAGTGACGACTTTGGAATAATGTGGTTGGGTTTTTCTTGATTAGCAAATTTGGAAAAGTCTTATCATATTGTCGTCGTTCGTCATAATCCTTTTAAAATGTACGTGCGCAACGTTTAATAATCAACTAATAAGGAAATGCTCTTAGATAATTGGAAAAGATCTGTTTGGCTTTGGCAATTGTTGTGAAGAGTGTCGTTCGGACTGAAATATATTTTAAAAACTGAATACAAATTGAAGTGTAATAAGTATACTCGTACTACAAAGAAATACCCAATAAAACAAAAATAAAAAAAAACAGATAATAACATTCAGATAATAAAGGGACTAGACTAGTGCAGTCAATGTGGCGTAATGTGTAGATATGGATGTAACGATCATAGTTCGTTATAATTATAAGAAAAACATTTCAGAAACCGAGGAAACGAGTTGCTTATGACGCTGGTGATGATCCTGTATCTAATAATAATCCTTAACTGGTTGCCTTCACGTAACTATTATGTCATATTGTTTAACATTTCACAACCATCTAACTTAAGTGCACAGAACGTGAAAGGTTTTTTTCTATTACAATGTGACCCTTAAGTGATGTTTCAAACTTAAAACTAAAATTAAAAAATCAACAAAAACATGAAATAAGTGCTCGTAATCTATCGTTGGTATTTTGTTTGTATTCAGGTAACAAATAATTCTTATTATACACAGATTATTAAAATGAAAAACACAAAAATCAGTATAGGTCCTTTGACGCTCTGCACGAAATATCAAATAATAGATTAATGCTTAAAATTACAAAAAATATATATTCATATAGTTCACAGATACACAGATGAACCATAAGAGTGCGTTTCCACCAGAGATGTGCGAGGATGCGTTGCGAGGAATGTGTGTTCTAAGAACCAATAGAATCGCGAAGCTAGGTAAATGAAACAATTATATTGGTTCTTAACACACACATTCCTTGCAACGCATCTTCGCCAATCTCTGGTGGGAACGCACCCTAATTGTCACTTTTCATTGTCACCTGGCGTACGTAGTCGCGGGCCAAAGCCATTAATGATAAAACGACTAAAAATCTATGGTAATCAGCAGTGGACGCTGTGGACGCCTTATCCTAAGCCCAATAGGTAACAATCGTTTAAAATCTAGTGTGAAAAACTATCCAGGCTTCGTATGCGCTGAGCCGTACGAAGACGTCGGGCGCTGCGTGCGCGCACGGGAAGCCCCAGGACACGAGCCCAATCTGTGTGCCGCTGTCCGCGTGTAGTAGAGCGCTGCCGGAGTCGCCCTGAAACAATATTGTTAAAATAAAAACTAGAAAGATAGACCATATTTTTTCCCTCTTTTTTGTGCAATATAGAGTATCTTATCTTATTAATTACCGTATGTGATTTCGCTACAGCGCCTGTAGTGAATAGTAGTGTTACTAAAATAACATAATTTTAGTTATTTTTATGCTTTGATTATAACGTTATTACAACAATTACAATAATTGAAGATGACAATTTTATTTATGGACACACAGTCATGCAAATCTCTCACAGAACATCAAACACACTGACAATATATCTTTCCATTCATCAACAAAGAAGTCACATTCAGGATTCTTATCCAGCAGCTCAAAGAACTGAGGACCCAGATTAGAGGCGACATGGGACACTGAGACATAACTATTTTAGTTAAACTGAGCAAATGTATTAGAAATAGCTGTTTTTTTTCTTTATTAAAGAAAATAAATAAATAAAGAAAGTTACTGTACAATACAAATACAAATATCTTTATTGTGAAATGTAGGTACATACTGTAGTTAACTATCGTGGTTTACTTGTTGAGGGAAACTCATGGCAGGGGCCAATTAGGCGGGAACCGAACCTGCATCTGCCGCAATCCGGCACCGTACCGTAACCGTTTGTATTTGTTTGTATTTTATTTGTATTTGTAACCATTAAGGCTATCGGGACCACACGAAGTTTCGTGAAACCATGGGAGGGAAAAGGACACAAAACGCAGGATGATATCAATAGGTATCATTTGATGTAAAATAAAATATGGTTATAGAATACCAAAAAATCAACATCATACTACTTGTATGTGTTCGATTCGAGGAACGGGAGTAGGCCCCCAAAACTGACTAGTCGAATTTTTCTAATGTATTATTTCATCAATGGCAAGTTTACTTTTCTAGTATTTCTATGTTTAGATGCATTGTAAATGCAAAAGTACAAAAATCTTGTAATATACACTAATCCTCAACCTAACCTCATCATGTGAATGAGGTTTTCATAGAAACCTTTACTACATACCAACAAGAGTCTGAACGAACTCTTGTGTATAGATATTTTGGCTAAAAATTTTTCTCAGATAGGTATATTTAAAGATTCCGAAACGTACAGACATTTATGCTTTTGACTATACTTAAGCTTACCCCTTATTCTAAAAAACTTAATCTGTCTAAAAAGTGTGGTCTTCATTGTGTTGTAGTCTTACAGCTCCGTTTAAGTTTATGAAGGAGTGAGTATCCATTCAATAGCAAATTTTAACAGCATCGACGGTGACACAACAGAACATTAATTAATCAGTGTTGTTGTACCCTGATCTAATTTTCACAGCAATACTGCCTCACTTAATTATGAAATTCAATCGACAGATTGTGTTTGTGTGTGTGACAAACAATAACGTGCCGATTTAATTCACCAAGTTATCTCAAGTCCTAGTGTTGTTGAGATGCTCCCTCACTTGGAGCATTTTCCCGTAATGTAATGTTTCAGATTCGATTTTGAGCATTAAATTACAGAACTGCCTGCCTGGCATGAAGAACATTCGCCTGTGATGTACATATCAGATTCGATTTTGAGCATAACATTACAATAGTTACCGCCTTACAAAACTTCAGGGAAGTTGTAACAAAATATCACACATTTTATCATAAAGTTGCGCACTGAAGTGCTCAGTGCTCTTCCCTTGCCAACGTAATGCTAGAATTTGTAACAGTACATACAGTTTGCGCATAGTAGTGCTCGGTTCTCCTCCCTCACTGATGTAATGCTCGATTCTGTAAAGTTTTTTGGAATTGGCTGTCAGGATGACCCACCTCATAACATGATACTCGTAGTATTAGTAATCATTTTCTTTGCACCTTTAACATACAGGGTTACAGGTTAAGTCGACCTAGATCCTTTATGTTACGGGGTTGTTGTTATTTCAATCATTCTTGACTGATTTGACTTTAAAATCCAAAACCCAAACTTAACTTTTTCAAGTTATTGGACTTTAAGTTTTTTATATGAAATTAAAATTCTCTATTGACCATTTATTTTGTATTTGTATCTATTATAAATTTGTTTGTACAATTTTTGTGTAAATTATTGATGGTTTTGTCAGTCTCAACCCCAAAACTTCAGTTAAAAGAACAACCTGGGTCTTAGTAGACCATTGATAGCAAAAAAATAAAATGAAACTGTAAAAAGTTGTTTTTCTTTCACGAATAGTTAAAAAAAAGTAAGTATGTTGCAGTTATGTTGCAGATTTGCCATATAAATCTTTGTTTCTTCAGCTATCTAACAAGACATAACAGTCAAGAGTATAATGCCACATGCGTAACATGAAACAACCGAAATAGGTACACAATGACATTAATTACTTTTATAATAAACTCTATTACTGTAAAAAAAATGTAACCCTGTATCTAATTGCACAGTTGCACGCGCGACAAAAAGTTTATGTAGAAAAAGCCAGTAGTCACAGCAAATTTATTACCACCGTGTATCTTATACGGTCTACTGAATGTTACCGCCCGGCGAGATTTCTGCGCATCCGGCTATGTTACGTGCTGGCGTAAGTAAAAACGAGTGCATTTTGTTCATTCTTTGTTTCCGTGAAGGTAAACAGTACCAATTAAGAACTTTGTTTGCAAAAAAACTTGTCTTGTGTAGAAAACAGAGCATTGTTTAATGCTATAAAATAAAAATGCACTTTTCTTAAACATGCTCGGAAATATTGTCATTACTTTTGAATAAAGAACACGCGAAGTATCATATTTACGTAGACTGAAAACCCAAAATCACTTACCGGCGCGTTCTTTGAATTTCGAACGAAGAGCGCGCCGGCAATGTTGTATGAAACGGTGTGCTGTTTGAATTTAGAACTCTTTCATCTATCGTACACATTGCGTTCTCGTGGCTGTATAGCCACAGATGCGTTTACCTTTCGGCACAAATTGTAAAATAAAAAAAAACAAATTGGCGGTAAAGCGGAGTTGTTATTTTGTTAATAATATTAATTAAATTTATTATGTAAAAGGCCCTTTTTATTTCCTTGCATTTTTTTAAGAAAAGCACTATATATGCCTCGGCCGAAATGGCAATTGCCTGTCTCGTATCATTGAAGTCCTCGCCTGCGGCTCGGCCTTCAAACTCATACTCGACCTGCAATTGCCTATTTCGCTGCCTTTGCAATAATGTACTATTGTTTGCAAAGTTCCGAGCAGTTCAACAATTAAAACTGAATACCTACCTATTATTTCAAACGTGGACGGTAGTAACGGTAACGATCATCCTTTTTTGAGAATCGTTATAGCCAACCATAGGTTAAACATAACACTATAAACTACTAGCTGCCTTGACAGACTTCGTTCTGTTAAAAGTAATTGCACGCGGCGTCGGTAAAGCAGCACATCTCGCCCGCGTTTCTCCGACTCGATTTACATTTACTATTATTTTTCACTGAATGTTTTATTTTAATCATGTCACTCCCTGATAATGTAGCTTCATATTGGTGAAATAATTTTAAAATCGGTCCAGTAGTTTCGGAGCCTATTAGATACAAACAAACAATCAAATCTTCCCTCTTTATAATATTAGTACACAAGTATATCTGCGTTTAGTGTGTACATAAGACCACATCAACGAAAACTTGGTTTGCCCAAGAATGTCAAGGTCTAGCAGTGATTGACATTACCACTTAGTTACCTCTAAACTTACTTTAACACTCTGTTTTAATTCACCGAACTTAGACAGTCGACAGGTTGCGCAGGAATAATATAAATTCCGTGCTTTAAACCTCCTAGAAAATGTGTTACTCTTTGTAGAAATTCCTGTATTAATTTGGTGAAAGTTTTAATATAAATAATACAGCTGCCAAGAAAAATGTTCGCAGTTTTTGTGCTGGAATGTATATGTATGTGAGAGTATGTACGTAACGATGACCTCCATGATACTCAGTATCTAATGGTAAAAATCGTAACCAAGACACAAAAAAAAAAAAGGAAATACCAAAAAAAAAACTACTTTATAAACTATTTTTGACAATCTTTAGATGTACTCGTAGTAGGTATTACCAAAGAATATCTATTGTTTATTTTATCAATGGTATTACAAACAAACAAAATTAATGAACGCAATTCCATGAGAGATTCCCTTAGATTAAATCAAAATAGGAAGATGGGTGACTCGCCTCTAGCGCGTGGACCGCTTAAATCAGGCCCCCGTCGCCTAATTTTTAACAGGACTTCACTCTGACGCACGCTTGTCTCACTTACGCTAAGGTCAAAACAACTAGGTTGGTCTCTGTCCTACACATCGCACAATGATAACGTAGTTGTGCATCATCGCCGTTTTCAGTTAATTAAGTTAAGAGCGTGCCGTATCTTCCGCTATTTGTTTGATTTAATCTAAGGAGATTCCGCTAGTTTTATGCCCCTTTTTATAAAAATAGTATATTTTATATCGAGGGACTGATCGAAGCCATAATATACCAGAGGTGGTTTGTGCAATGAAACCGAGGGTATATTAAGTTGGCGTTTAGTCTCGAGGTGCAAACTGTACTTTTCACTTTGTTTGCGAGAAAAATAGTTAATTTAGTACAAAAACATTTTAAACCGAACTTTACACTTGACAAAAGTTCTGAAATTTTCGTGGTCAGTTTTTCCTTCTGAACTGAACCACAGATTAACAATTTAAAACACATGGCGCCACCTTCTTTGTCCGCAAACCATGGAACTAAAACTCTCAACATTTTCGCAATGAAGACGGTCCACAGTCCACAGATAATAGTATATTTTTATTGGCTGTTTGAGTTTGTCTATGTGAAGGAAATTAAAAACTAATAATCGCACGCTCGGGAGTCAAACCACCTCTGGTATATTATGGCTTCGTTTAGTCCCTCGAAATAAAATATACTTTATAAGTATGTACTAAAAAGTCTTAACGTGTTTTTACTATGATGAAGTTAATAGATGGGCTTAATTCAAAATGTTAACTGGAACAATACTAAACAAACTTACCCGACACATGCCATGTCCCATCGAGTGCAAAGTGCAAAGTTCGATCTCCGGATCATAGGGTGGTGGTCGAAGATTGGCGTTTGTAACGGTGACGTCTTGCAAGCACTGCTCGCCCGATATTGTGGGGACGGTCAGCTCGAGCAGCTGTTCTGAGACTGGACCCCCAGTCTGCGGAAGAGAACAGAAGTAAATAAATATCTGGGACACCTTGCACCAAGACCATATCTGCCTCAAATAATACTTAGCAGAGCTTGTATTATGGGTGTCAGAGACGATAAACATACTACAGAAGACAGAATAATCTGAAATGTTCGTCACATGAGTTTTGAGTTTTTGAGAGGGGATCGAACCCACTACCTTCAGCAATAAAGGCAAGATCGCTGCAATTTAATTTCAATAAATATGCGCCAGACAACACACCCCTTGTAATGGTCTCGAAGTAGGGATAAATTCCACTGTGTTACGGGTGTTACCAGACAAGGAATCAAGTCAGGGGCGTCTCTTAGCACACCCTGACCCGAGCTAATTTAGAAAAGATCGTTTCCTTGATCGAACCCGGGACACCACGTTATTAGGGGCGAGAAGCCGTGCTACAGCACACTACGCCAATCGTGTCAACAAATTGTATTGCATTGTTAGTTTTCTTATTAAGCTATAATGGAGACCTAACCTTTAGATTTAATTAATGATTTCTGGTAACCTTTTTGTAGACGGCAGAGGTCCTGCACAAGGCATAAGAGCTAATTGTCATTTTTGCCCTGGACACATTTAGGTGTCTGGATGTTAATATCCGTACATTTATAACATATAAATATACCTATACTCAAGACTATTCAAGAGTATCTGAAATGTAATCTTGAGATCTGATAATCTTGGTGTGAACATTATCAGTTGTCAATTTATTTTGTGATGTATTTCCAGGCGTTGGGAACTGACAAAATAACATTAAAAATTGCTATTTAACCTACTGCTAAAAATTTTCACTAAAAGTACTAGAAGTTTTGTAAGATATGACTCACCACGATTATGCCCCAACCAGCCGCTATAGCCTGCACACCGGCGCCCACATATCCAAAACTGATAGGTACTGGCCTGACGAGCTCGTTGTAGACTATAGCAGCCGCAGTGTACAAGAGGCCTATGTCGTTCTTGACCGTGCTAGCCGAGTAACGGTAGTGGGTAACGTTGCTGGTGACGGTGTACGAGTCTCCGCCCTGGCTCCAGCGGTTGGTGCCGACGAGGACACGCAAATGCCTGGAAAATTCATTAAATGTGATGAACGTGCTTAGTATATACTTGGTTATTTCATCAAATAATCTGTACGTCTACCACGAGTTGCCACTTTAAATTCACGTTATCGTTCGCGTGAAAGATTTCATTGGGATTTGACATTGTCATGTCATGTCGAATCCCAATACATTTTTTTAGACGTAGTGTACGTGCCCTAAATAGCCCGTCAAGGGGCTTTATTACAAATTGTTACTTGTCAAGTTCATTACCCAAACTGAGAAACTGAGCTTATCGAGCAATTTCGTAATTTAATATTTAATATCCAGCAAGCTAACCTAACGCTCTTCTAGGCTGGATAATTGCTGCTACCCTGAGTACAGGGAATTAATTTGACTGGATATAGGCGATTGTAATAAGGCCCTACTAGGTCAACGGCGACAGGTAAAAGCCTTGCTTCTAACGCAAAAGATCGCCGGTTTGATTACTACCAAAGTGAAACTTTCATGAGACAATCATTTGTACTACTTATTTATCTGTTGGTTAAGACATAGTTAATTTTTTTTACAAATCTGTCTCTGATACTAAGCTCTTCTCAGTTTTGGGTCATGTGTAGAAATGACCAACGAAATTGTTTCGAAAAATACTACACTAGGACTCACACGTCACTAGGAGTTTAATTAAAGCACATTTACATTATTGGATGTAGAACTTCTTTACCGAACACCGGATCTAAAAAGGATGTCATGCCCTATTATTTTCATAATAAAAACCTGCTAAGAGAAGACCCAGAGTAGACCACGTCGATGCAATGGGCAGCCGTCAGCACAGTTCTCGTGGCGATGACAGAACCGCCACACACGTAACTCCTGACCAGCCAGCCATCGGTCAGAGCAACCATGTGAGGATGTGATCCCTCGGTCGCTATCGTGCCGCCGACGATGCGAGTGCCAGGGTCTGCGTTGTGAAAGAATTGGGATAGGTCGTCTGATTCCGGTGTAGGTGTGGCTGCAAAATGACAAAAAATACAAACCAAGTTTAGCTGATGAATGGAAAAGTATTATTCCTTTATCATCCAACTGGTTTGCACGAAGGCCACCATCAAGGCCTAAACAAATCGCTTGCCAAATGCTATGTTCCGAAAATCTGACAACACAATTCGACCGACCTAAGAGTTGGACTAACGACCAAAAAAACCTACGATAGCAAATTGACGTAGTAAATCATACTAAGGTCCACCAGAACCACAACGCTGAACAAAATACTTGAGAATTTAACTTGAAACTCATCAAAAATAATTCAATATAAAGGTAACTAAGTAAGTATAAAATTTTCTGCAAACACTAACTGGATGCATTTCAAACTTTATCACCTTGCATGCATTATAGGCATAAAATGTATTCTTCTGCATCGGCGTCAACATCTCATCGCTTTTACTCCTTTTTTTTTATAGTGCTTGCACATTTTTTTAACACAATTTAAAAAAAAACACTACCTGTGTCCCACACACTTACATTCGAAATCCACGTTACAATTTATTGTAGATCGATCGATCGAATAAAAAAAGTGCCGGGAAATTAAACCGTTCCGTACCACACATCAGTGAAATCTGCTAACCTTCGCATTCAAATTACACCACATCAACTATTAAAACTCAGGATGTATAAAATAAATGCCTAAGCTCGCTCACGCCAATTTTTATACAGCCATGGCTTTGCTTTCTAAATATTTTTTAATGTTGGTTGTATAGTTGGAATGGCTAAGTTAGGTTGTTGTGTTTTTCCATGAAAATTATCAACCATACGTTATTAGTATGGTAAATAATTTGGATGAACAAGATCTATCTTCTCACTTAAAACCTTTACACAAGAGCCCCAGAGATTACGCCGATTAACGCAATTGATTTAAGAAACTTTAATTTAGGTAGGTAGGTATGTACGATATGAAATAAATCTTACCAAGGATCACGGACAGAAACGCGAAAAATAATAAACCGACAATAGCTGCCATTTTAAGAGCCTAATTTGTGTTATATCAGCAAGTAAGTGACCGAACTGATTTATATAGCCATTTAGTATATTGGTCAACTTGATAAAAGTACAAAAGATTCCTAAATAGATATGGATAACAGTGTCATCATACACATACTCATACATCATACAGAGTGGAAACTTTGAAGTGTGCTTATTTACTGGATTAATCAGTAAATTTTGAAGAAACTTACTTTCAATGGTTATTAAAAAGTGTTCGGCAATGTCCGATTTTAGAGTTTACTGCTTCCCCATTTCAAAATCGAGTTTCCTACTACGGCATCTCTTTAATTCCCCCCTTTATTTCAGGTAATTTTGAAGCGAAAAAGGGCTAGTGTAGGCACCTATATATACCTACTGTTAACACAAAGTATTGTTACGAGTATGGTACGACACTACAAAATAGCATTTAATGCCCTAAGTTTGGAAAACTTACTCATCTCATTTGGCTTAAACTTAATAGTTATTATGACAGCTAAAATTAGTTTTGGCATATTTTTTTTTTTTTAATCTTAAAGTTAATCATTTTCACAAATGTATACCTCTATGTATTTTTTTTTCTGCTATGGTTACATTTGCAAAATCATTTCGTTATCAGTTAAGCTGGCTACTCACACTCCTGCCGCAGGGGCAATCTAGAGTGTAAAAGTGGGGATGATCCTTAATTGCCCTCTTAATTTTGATGTGTATAGGCAAGCAGGGGCAATTTCCTAGAATGGCCCTGCGGCAGGGCGGCAGGGTCGCGAGACCATCCTTGGTCCCTAGATTGTCCCTGCTGGCCTGCTACGTTGCCGCGTGTGTAGCGCGGTCGGGGCAATTTCTTAAGCAATTGGTTGGTTTCATATAAATAAATAAATATCTGGGACAATTTACACCATAATCATCTGCCTCCCAAGCCAGGCAGTGCTTGTACTATGGATGTCAGAGAATGATAAACAAACAAATATTTCTAAATACATACATAAATAGATAATAACACCCAAACACACAACAAACACAAATGTTACGCACATGAGTGTTTTTCATGGGTGGGGATGGAACCCACGACCTCTGGTGCTAAAGGCAGGATCGTTGCCATTGCACCAACAGACTGATCTTTTGATTTTTTGATAATATTGGTGCCATTCTCAACGCGTGTCTTTAGCTCAACTTGTCCTCGAACACTGAACGGAAGGTATGTACTATGTGTGTAGAGACAGTCCGATATTGCCCCGACCTCTGTGCGCCCTAGAGTGCCCCAGCGGCAGGTGTGTGAGTAGCCGGCTTTACTCATCCTAATGTAGTGAAGATACGTAATAAGTAGGTAAAGTGAACCAAATTGTGTCTTAGGAACAAGGGCACACCGCATTACTCCACGGTTGCCACCTAATCTCAACACAAATTAGTTACTCGTACACATTTTCTCAATATAACTGGAGAAAAATTCCTTCGTTTCGTAGCATCCGGATCCGAAATATTCGCCTACAAATGTATAATGTACTATGAGGGTGAATTTACGAAAAAGTGTTCTAGGCATCATTTTCCATGGTGTTTCTTTTTACAGCATAGGTAAAATATAAAATAACATACATAAAAACGAAAAAAACTACTTTATAATCCTGTAAGGCACTTCTCTAGGACTGACAGATCACTAAGAATTTTTAAAAAAAAAATTTGGAGCCATGGTGTGATATTTCCCCACTTAGGTAGGAGAAATGAAATCAGGGGGAGAGTGTGCGACTGATCCGCAAGCACTAACTGCTGGGACTCACCCAACTAAGGACGAGGACAATCTTAGTCTCCTATCTAAATTTGCTCGGCCAAACTCATTGTGCCCTAAGTATTATTTCTATAATAATAAAAACAGAAACTATACCTAGTTTATAGTGAAGTTACGATTGTTGTAAATGTATCTATGTTAATAAGTAGATACTAGCATAAGCTTTTCCTATTTCCCCTGCTTTTCTAAATAATTCCTGCCATTGTTAATATGAATAAGCGACAACATATTATATTTTATATTGTGATTCTACCTTCATACATTTTGTAAGGAGCGTATTTTTTAGTAAGTGTTTTCAGAAGTATATAAATAGTTCAAATGATATAAGTATCAATGTACAATAGCAGTACACCTTTTATGTCTATGGGTTTCGATCTACACAACTATTACCTATCTTGACAATTTTGTTAGACTTAATTTAGTTTAGATTATAAACTTATTTGAATACTGCTAAGACTGCAACATCTTCGATCACAAAACCATAATGCTTTTACGCCTTTCCCTACGCATGCGTTTGCGCATTTGGTCTGCTTGCATCGAAATGTTGCAGTTCGTAACGAAAGACCGGACATTTTCTGAAATGGCTAATATCGAATTTCAGGGTTCTTCCGTACTGCTACTGAACACTGCAATCCGACTACGGCTGCTGTCGGCTGCGGCTGCGGTCTTTTGTGTGTCTTGTTAGTTCGTTCTCTTATTATTTGCCACATGCTTTTAACTTTGTTGGTTGATTTATTTATTTTGTTTATGGATTCAAGTTTTTTGCTTTTAATAATAGTGTTTTTTAGAATTTTTCCATATACTTTATAATAGTTTATTAAGATTTTATTTTTAGAGTAATTCGCATGAATTTTTAACAGTCGTTTATTTTTACAAGATATTCTAATACCGTGAGTCAACCACGATTTTTTATTTTTTGTATTTATTTTAAGTCTTTTATTCGGAATATTTCGATCTAATGCTTCGTTTAAAAAAATATTAAGTTTATTGTAATTTTCATTGACGCTTTTATATTCTGACAAATGATCAAACCAGTTTATGTTTTGTAGGTGTAGCTTAAATTTTTCTATATTTTCCTTACTAAATATTCGTTTTGTAAGGTACCGAATGGAATTATTATTTTGTGTATTTAATGAATTTTCTAACTTTACAGTTGTACATTTGTGATCTGAAAATCCTAAGTCTTCTACAGAAGTAGTTATATTTTCTGTGAAATTTGTGAACACTAAATCTAAACAAGAACAACTATTTTTTGCAATACGTGTTGGTTCTCTAATATGTTGTTTAAAATTATATTCAAGCATAATATTTATTAAATCTTTGGATTTTTTTGAATTTGTCAAAGTATTTAAGTTAAAATCACCGCCTATTATTATTTTCTTCTTACTATATTTGTTAGATATATATTCTAAAATAGTTTTTAATTGTTTATAGAAAATATCTGATTCTCTACTATTCCAGTACACAGTTATTAACAAAGTATCTATTTTTAGCAGTTCTATTGCACACACTTCCATGATATATTCTATAGACATATCTTTGATTTCTTTCTGTTCTTGATATTCTATACTATTATTTATTATAATGCATACTCCACCGCCATTATATATTTCTCTATTAAATGATGTTGCCAAGTGGTAGTCTTCAAATGCGATCATGTGTGTCTTGGCTGATGAAAGCCAGGTTTCAGAAATACACAGTATTGGATAAGTGTCATTTTCTTTTAGGAAGGCTTGGAGAATATCCCTTTTATTAAAAAGGCTCTGCATGTTTTGAAATAAGATATTAATAGTTTGTTCTGTTTCGAAATGTATGGGTGTCACGGCTTGGGTTGTTTGATCTTCCGATATTATTGTTGTTGTTGTGCTGGGACTGCCTTTGTGTCAAATCCTGTTCGATGATTGGTGGTTGGCTGTGGCCGCCTTCTTTGATCATCTGGCATGTTGATTCTTGTGAAAGCGTGGTAGAGGTCTTGTCTGGATGATGTGTCTCACTTAGTGGGTCATATTCTTCACCGTTTATAATCAGCTTATTATTATTTATCAACACAGCGTGTTTTCCATTGTTTCGAGCTTCCCTTAAAAGTTTCCTTAGATGTGTTCGAGTCCGTCGCTGAGTTTCATCTAAATATTCTGTAATAGCAAGGCCGGTATTTTTGAAGTATTTTTTATTATGTAGTATATTTCTTACCATTTTCTTACTCAATAATTCTACAACTAATGGTCTTGTATATCCTTTCTTGCCAATCCTATTTATGTTTTCAATCAAGTTTTGTAAATTTATATTCAGCAGATCTTGGAACAGGTATGTGACTCTATCATACAATTCACCTTCAGTCTCCCATTGTCCTTCCTTCAAGCCATACAAAACAAATTTCTTGCTATTTTCAAAGCTGCTTGTTACTTTCCTTTCATCATATGAACTGTTGGGCTGTATTTGTTTCAGTAGATTTTCAATTTCAGATTGCAGTCTAAGATTTTCATTTTGTAGTTGTTTGATATGTAAGTTTATTGTATTTATTTCCTTCTTCAAACACTGTTGTTCTGTAGATAGTAAATTCATGGTTGGTTTTATTTGGTTTGTGATCTCAATTCTCATTTCTTCCACTAACATTGTCTTCAATTCCGAAAGTAACGATTGCTTGTTTTGTTCTAGCTTGTTTTCTAAAAGTTTATCTAGTTGGGTAAGAATTACCGAATCTAGGTGACTTGTTACTTTAGTTACAGGGCTCTGATCGGTAACAGTATTACCCAGTATGCTCAAATCATCATCAGAGGTAGAGGAGGTATCATACATCCTAGAAGATTGTTTATTTCTTATTGTAACTTTACTTTCCTCGTTTGGTGAGGGCGCAACCGTGTTTACAACTTGCGGCCGTAAGGGAGTGTTTGAATTGTCTGTTTTAGGTGCTTGGCAGCGACATAATTGGCACTTCCAGTTTCTTTTGTGTTCCTCCCTCATTGTGTTGTTAAACCTTACAACAGGCACATTAGCGCATTCCAAGTCGTACTTAGACTTACAAAGACAACATGTTAAAAATTCCCTTTTCGGAAGTTTATTTAGACATCCTGCACAGTTAGATGCCATCTTGCGGTGGATGGTGGCAAAACTTGAGACGTTCGATGCTTTTCCAATGAATACAAGTGTTTGTACACAACTAGGTAGTTTTACGTGTATTCGCAAGATGGCGCTCTTGCAGCTTTCATGAATAAATTATAATCATTGCATAAATAAAATTTTAGGTTATGAATTTTCCTCTATTCTAGATATTACTTGCACTTAGATAATAAGTTACGAGGATGAACTATCACAGTTTGTATCGTATGGTTTCACAATTCAAGTGGTCCAATATGTAGCTTTTAACTGTTTTTGACTATTTCAGACTCGTTTGTTTTATTTTCACTTTTCACTGCTTTTTCGTAGAATAAGTCCTTTAATAACAATAACACGTCTTCATTTCTGTAATAGTCACTCAATACACATATTTAACTCTTGAAAGATAGCTTATTATAATTTTTAATGCAATTTAATACGGAGCTCAATGTTTACATCGGGTCTACCCCCCGTTTTCCTCCATTGACGCCAAATAACTTATGCCTTTTTTTATGATGCCCCGATGGAATATTATTGCGCCTAACTTTACACAACGATTTCACTTTTATAATGAATGTAACATATTTATTATTGCGATGTTACACAGTTTTAGCCAGTTCCATAGAATCACCCATGACCATAGACTAATATTCTACCCATGACCGGTGATGTCATTGATTTCTCCTATGTCAAGCTAACTAGTTATGTCATTATGTCAAGAAAAGTCTTCTGGCTACCTCCTCATAAAAACTTAAACAGTGCTTCAAGGCAACTTTAACATAGTGAAAATAGTCGTATGACTTATTTTTTTATGAATAAGAGAGAAAGTGTTTACCTGACATCATTTTGACATCACGGTTTCGATTCCCGGTCGTGTCAATTCCGGACACGATCTGTTTTCTAAATTGGCTCGGGTTTGGATGTGCTGGGAGATGCCCCTGGCTCAATTCCTTATCTGATACCTCTTACCACAGGGATATTTATCACTACTTCGAGAACATGACAAGTGCTGTGTGGTCTAGCGCATATTTATTTATATAAAGATAGTTCTTCTTTTTCTCTAGTAGGAAAATAACTTTTTATAAAATAATTTTATTTATACAGCGTTTCTATTGTAAGTATTCTTTCAAGTATATAATATGTCAATAATAATATAAAGCACAAGATGAGTTAGTAAACGAATAAGCCTAAGTATGATGAAATAACCACAGTCCAAAAAAAGCTATTTTGACTGTTAAAAAAAAAGGAAGTCACAATCACTCTTGCTTTAACTCATGGGCGAGAGCTTATATTTGCACTCTCGGAAAACGTTTGTGGCAAAAATGAATAAAACCTCTGATATAGTATTGAATTAATAATGGTTAAATTAAATAATTTATTTTGACTTAAATAGCACAAATTATATACTTTTTAATGATATTCAAGTTAGAACAGTCCGCGTAAATTATAATGTTTAAAAAACTATCAATTCATCAATCATCAATTTTATTCAGACAACGTGGTGCTCGAGCCATTCTTGGTAGGCACTGACCCTCACAAACGCATCGGGGGCGCCGAGTGCGCAGGGGAAACCCCAAGAGACGACTCCCACCTGGGTGCTTTGGCTTTTGAGCACCAGAGCACTGCCGGAGTCACCCTGGAAAAAGAAAACGGTGACTTATGTAAACCAGTTACTTTACTTTACAGGTTGATATACCGAAAAGAGCTGTAAACTATGCTTATATTTAATCATTTTTTTCCACACGTCTTGGTAAATCTTGATGGAATAAAAACCGAAAACAATATCAAATTTGATTGATAAAATTAGAGGAATTGATTTAAATACTGACTTTCATGTCTTTGCAATGTCTATTGCGAAACCTATGCTCAGTCCTCATGTTTTGAGGACTCCCCATTTTATTTCTAGCTCACCTCAATTCAGACTTTTCCCTGTTTTTCTTTTATTGTGCTATTGTGTTATTATTAATAGGCCATGGCAAGCTGGATCAAAGTTCTGCAATAATGCTAAGCAATCACTGAGATTGACAGTTTATTTTTATCATTCATGATCTTTTTTATATCAATAGGTATGGTATTTTCAGATGAGAAACATGAACTTTCCCGACACATGCTATGCCCAGCAGAGTGGAAAGTGCACAACTCCACAGCAGGATCGATGTGAGGTGCGTTAATTTGCAGGTCGATCACCGCCTGCGCAGCTTCACGCACACACTGCTCGCCATCTACAGTCAACACGTTGAGCTCGAGAAGGTCTTCTGGTAAAGGACCATTTGCCTGGAAAAAACCAAACAACAATGAATATCAATGTTGTCAGACCACACACATATTAAAATGGTTGACCACCTAACCGTAATTCAATCTTTGCCATCTCTGCGTTTCGAAAAGTAAATTAAGTTAGGAATTGATGATTATTAGTTGTCGGTTAAGGTTTTTTCAATTTTTATGATTCACCTTTCCAAAAAAAGCTCTTGTAATTGAGGTGCTGACTGTGCCTAACAGTGACACGTATAAGGCTGCTTTTTCTGGCTGTTGTTAGGGGTCAATCGCATTATGGTGGAGAAGATCAGAGTAGGAATCAACAGCTATCAAACTGAGACATACTAACCTCATGTGTGTTTCATGGGTATGTGTAACATACGAGTAGCTTTAAAAACTTACCGAGGTTCTGCCCCAACCAGCGGCTCTGCACGGTAGTCCACCGCCAATGAACTCAAAGGTGAGGGCGATGGGTCTAACTCTGTCGTTGAACACAATGTCGCGATCGGTGAACAGCAGACCGATGTCATTTTTGATGACGTTGCGCTGCCATTCTGGGTGTGTCGCATTTCTTACTAAAGGTACCACCTGGTCCCACTCTAGTCTCCATCGGTTACTACCCACAACCGCGTTCACAGTGCTGAAAAAATATATGATTTAAACATAAAATATTGTAAGTAATATGCATACGACTTAAACCTTTCCATCTCTATTATGACTGGACTGTGCCTCCTGAATCCTAGCAGAGTGATCCAAGATGATACATAAACTGAAGGAATAAGTCTTAGTTTTTGCAATCGGTATTAATTGTTTAGGGTCGTGCCGTGTGATAGCTATCGAGGTTCTAACAATCATCTTTATGGTGGGGTAATAAGAATAAGACAAGATAGTCGTGGATTGTTTGCACAGGCTCATTAAAGTTAACCTAACTTAAAATAATTATGAGGAATTCTTACCGGCTGAGAGATCCAAAGCTGAACACTCCGTCAATGCAGTGGGCAGCAGTAAGAATAGTTCTAGCGCTGATGATAGAGCCGCCGCAGAAGAGACTTCTCCAAATGCCCCCTGTAGTCAGGCCAGCCATCCATGGGTGGGCTCCTTCGGGTGCTGCCGTGCCGCCGACGATACGCCCACCAGCCTGGTTGTAAACGTTGTCGAAGAATCTGGACAGATCATCCGACTCGGGTGTTGGGATAGCTAAAAATAAAAATTATGACGTTTAGCACAACGTGTCAAAAGGTTTTTGGATAATTTTTCAAAATATTTTCAAGATACGTGTCCTTCATATCCTTTGCAATGAAAAGAGTATAACAAGATTACCAAATTGCATTCACAACCCAAGTTTATTTTTTAAATCAGATATCTATTAACTTCCTTCTTAAAGTGTTTTATTTACTTTGAGCTATGGCCTCGTCATGGTTCCGTAATGGTTCCCACCATGGAACACCCGTGAGCCAAGACTGCTCGGGCATGGCAGTTTTCCACCTATTGCGTTTCACGTAGGACGTTACGCTACCTTTTTTAGAGAACTCCACCTCATAGCCAGCGGGCTGAGGGTACCAAAGGAGTTACCGTTAGGTTTTTTATCCTAACTTCTGCCCAATACCTAAGTTAATAGTTATTTTAACATTCAGATCCTTACCTAGAGCTCCCAAAAGACGACCGAAGAAAATAATTCCTGACTTAAAAGTCATTTTGTTTGCCCAAATAGAATTCAGGTGCCTAAAATAAATAGACTGATTAAATACTTTTATTTATCTTCAAATTAGTACGTTTCAAGATTGACTTGACTAGATAATAAAACAGTAATAAAAATACGCTACCAGGTAATTATATTATCTGAGAAATCCTAATCTTTTTATCTTCTGATTCTGATGAAATGAAGTAGAGTGCACTGGGGAAAATTATTGCTTTAGTAATAGATATCTAGAAGAATTTCAAATGAAAGAAAAAAAACATACGAGGAATTGTAATAAGTTTGTTATATATAAATTAAAAAGTTCTAAAGTAAAGGTACTCGTAAGTATCCATAGAGGTGCCAATTCTTTATTGAAAGTTAGAGCTATTATATACGAAAAAATTGGTATATTATATATCTAGGGACTAAACGAAACCATAACAGAGGTGGTTGGACGCCCGAGCGTGCGAGGGAGTCAATGAAACCGAGGGTATATTAAGTTGGCGTTTAGTCTCGAGGTGAAAACTGTACTTTTCACTTTGAGTGCGAGAAAAATAGTCAATTCAGTACAAATTTTTTTTTTTATTTTTTTTTAAATTGCCCTTCAAGATGAACTCACTCCACCTGATGGAAAGCGGTCGTGAGGTCCAGATATCAGGTTGACAAGCCCAGTCATTCAAACGTATCACTGGGCTGGCCATCCTCACCTTGAAGGTCTGCAGAAATGCTTTTTCACGCCCCGCTTGAAGAACCCGGGACTATAAGAGGGAGGAAACACATGTGCTGGAAGAGCGTTCCACGTCTGGATGGTACGACTATGAAACGAGTCACCGAACCTTTTAGTTCGGGCCAACAAATGTTGAATTGTGTGTGGATGACGCCGTAGTCCAGCACGCGTGGTACGGGAGTGGAAAGGTGAGGGTGGGATAAGCTGGAATAACTCGTCAGAGCATTCCCCATTTTAGAAGCGATAGAGAACACACGTTCAGTAAATATAAGTTAATAAAATAAAAATCACAAAAGATTTAAAAGCCATGGCGCCACCTTCTTTGCGGATAAACTATGAAATTAAAACTCTCAACATTTTCGCAATGATGATGGCCCACACTCCACAGATAATAGTATATTATTTACTGGCTGTTTGAATTTGTTTATGCCACATGAAGTTGTCCGCTCACTACCACCTATATGCTGACGACCTGCAACTCTACATACACATCAAACCTGACGATGTTGAATTTTATTGGCCATATCTGATATGAATGTAAATCTAGATCGGATTTGCACTTGGGCTGAATCTTATGGCCTTCTTGTTAATCCTGTCGAAACTCAGGCCATTATCATTGGTAGTAAAGCTATGCACAATAAGGCCTGTGCATCACCCCTGTCACCATTGGTGTACAATGGGACGATAATTGATTACGCTGTTTCCGTTAGGAACCTGGGAGTCTTTTTGACTGTTACCTTGCATGGGACCACCATGTAAATCAGGTAGGCCGAAAAGTTTTCGCAGCTTTCCACTCACTGAATTTCCTCCCCATTCGAACCAAGATAACACTAGCTCAATCACTTATGCTTCCCATTATTGATTATGCTGATAGGTATTATCTTGACGCTACGGAGGAACTTTTAAATTAGCTCGAACGTCTTCAAAATGTTTGCATTCGCTTACGTAAGTATGATCATATATCTGAGTACAAAAATCAATTGAACTGGCTTCCTATACGTTTGCGGCGGAATTATCACATACTGGTCATCCTCTTCAATGTACTGTTTAATCCCGCTTCTCCAAGCGTGAACATTTTACATATCTTTAGTCTTCTGGCCGAGCTCATCGCTCAGCCTATAACTTTCATTTAACTGCTCCTTCCTGTATCACGTCCATGTATGGTGAATCTTTTACCGTTCATGCTGTTCAACTATGGAACAAGTTGCCTGTTTCCCTTCGCGAATGCGGCACTGTAGGTGCTTTCAAAAGACTGCCAAAAGAACATCTTTTGAGTTTTACTTAAATTGCATTGGATGATTATGTTTACATGTATACATATATTTATTTAGATTTTATTTATTGTATGTATTATTATGTTTATCTTTATGTTTATGTATTTATTGTGAAATATTAATTTACTTGATGGTAAGTAAAACATGTAAAAACACAAAAATCAGGTCAGGTCCGCCCCCTTCCCAAAGTGTCTAACCCTAGCCTCCCAAGTCACTTTCGCCCCATATCTATTCTCTCCTTTTTCTCCAAGATTCTCTAAGCCGTTGTGCATGGGCAGTTTTCCAAATTCATACTTAATAATAATTTAATCAGTAATCTCCAATCGGGTTTCAGGCCAGGCCACAGTACTACTACTGCTCTTCTTAAAGTTACGGAGGATTTCAGAGCCGGATTAGAGGAATCAAAACTCACTGTTCTCGTCCTGATAGACTTCTCTAATGCTTTCAATGCCGTGAATCATGATATTCTGCTTTCGATTCTCTCCCACCTGCGTGTTTCTCCACCGGCCTTGAAGTGGTTTGCTTCATATCTTCGTGACAGGCAACAGGTTGTCCGTGTTAGACAAGCATTTTCCGACTGGTGTGTCCTTAACTCTGGAGTCCCACAAGGAGGTATCCTCTCTCCGTTACTTTTCTCCGTCTTTATTAATATTGTTACGCTCCATCTGCGCTGCTCGGACCACCTTTATGCTGACGACCTGCAGCTCTATGAACGATGTGGTGCTGATCAATTTGAGAAGACCGTTTATGCTCTGAACGAGGATTTAAACCGCTTGTATGACTGGGCCAACAATTTTGGAATAGCAGTAAACCCCTCAAAATGCCAAGCCATTATTATAGGTACTCCGCATCTCCTGGCAAAGGTTAATAATGGGGCTAATGCCTTGCTTAAATTTAATGGAGCTGTGATTCCCTTTTCTGGAAATGTTAAAAACTTAGGCCTATTTATAGATAGTACATTGAGCTTGGACAAACATATAACCGAAACTAGCAGAAAGGTGTCAGCTACCCTTCGAGCTCTCTACCGTCTCAAAAAAAAAATCACTTCTGGCACTAAGGTACTGAAGGTTTGGTTCAGGCGCGTGTTGCCCATTATTGATCACGCGGATGTCTGTTGCTCTAATAACCTATCCCAAGCCTCTCTCAACAAATTAGATCGTCTCGTCAACGGGTGTCTCCGCTTCATATTTGGAGTACGAAAATATGACCACATCTCTCCATACCGGACCCAACTGAAATGGTTGACCATCCGCAAGCGCAGAGAGTTGAGAACGCTGTGCTCGCTCTTCAGTATTCTGCGTGATCCAAATTCTCCAGACTATCTGAGGGGTAAATTTCAGCTGAAGGGTGATACCAGTTCTCGCAGACAGCGCTCATGCAATGTGCTAAGACTGGAGACTCCTGCTCATAGGACAAGCCACATCGATCACTCTTTTGTTCTCACAGCTGTAAGATTGTGGAATAAGTTGCCAGACACTATCAAAATGTCACCAAGTGAAGCCATGTTCAAAACAGCAATCCGTGATTTTTTAAGAAATTCTCAGTAGTTTCCACTGTTCATCATCTATTTTATTTTATTCTTTCCCTTAATAGTAAGTATGTTATATATTATGTAAGTATATATTTATTTATGTTATGTATTTCTTTGTATTATATTGATTAGGTTGTATCTTTCGTTTTTAAGAATTTATAGGATCTTTGTATTAATTTCCTATTCTAAATGAACATTTTGCACCGCCAACAACATTTCTGTCTCATCCGATGGTTGACTGGTAGAGAATGCTTTTAGCATTAAGTCCGCCTAATGTAAATTTTTGCATTGAAGATTAAATAAATAAAAATCCTAAACTACTACTAACCTACTAACTACCTACTAAAAACCCATAAGGTTTAGTTTGTTACGATTTTTGAATATGTAACGCTCATTTTCATTATCATTTGTATACGTTTGTCTATCCATAACAATTTTAAATGAGTTTTTCCTGTCACCATGGTCTGCTGGAAGAAATCTCTTTCTAGAGATAAGCTAACCTGTACTTTTGTACTCCTTATTGTTTTCTATGTAATTTGTCTCTTTGTGTACGAAAGGTTAAAAATAAATGAGTAAATGTAGGAAATAAAAAACTAATTGTTTTTCACTCCCTAGAGACTAAAGTGGTCACTTTAGTCCCGCTTCGTAGGGCTATATTGGCGTCCATTCAGAGCATGAGAAGTGAAAGAGTATATTTTATATCGAAGTACTAAACGAAGCCTTATTATACCAAAGGTGGTTTGGTCTATCCATAACAATTTAAAATGAGTTTTTCCTGTCGCCATGGTCTGCTGGAAGAAATGTCTTTCTAGAGATAAGCTAATTTGAAATTTGGTACTTCTTATTGTTTTCTATGTAATTTGTCTCTTTGTATACGAAATAATAATAAATAAATTAATAAATGAAGGGAATTAAAAAACTAATTGCTTTTCACTCCCAAGAGACTAAAGTGGTCACTTTAGTCCCGCTTCGTAGGGCTATATTGGCGTCCTATTAGAGCATGAGAAGTGAAATAGTATATTTTATATCGAGTGACTAAACGAAGCCATAATATACCAAAGGTGGTTTGAGTTTGAGTCAATGAAACCGAGGGTATATTAAGTTGGCGTTTAGTCTCGAGGTGCAAACTGTAATTTACATTTTGAGTGCGAGCAAAATTGACAATTTAGTACAAAAACATCTTAAACTGAACAAATTTACACTCGACTAAAGTTCTGAAATTTTCGGGGTCAGTTTTTTCTTCTGAACTGAACTAGTCACAGATTAACAATTTAAAACACATGGCGCCACCTTCTTTGCGGACAAAACATGGAAATAAAACTCTCCACATTTTCGCAATGAAAATGGTCCACACTACACAGATAATAGTTCATTTTTACTTGCTGTTTGAGTTTTTCTATGTCACATGAAGGAAATTAAAAAACTAATTACTTTTTACTCCCCAGAGACTAAAATGGTTACTTTAGTCCCGCTTCGTAAGGCTATATTGGCGTACTTTTAGAGCATGAGAAGTGAAAAGTTTATTTATACAGATACCTTACGGAAAGAGCTTTGCGGACAAATGCTTGGCTTGGGCTCGTTTATAAAGTTCGGTAGGGCTTTGTACGAGTATAAAATGGTCTTCATTTTGTGTTAAATAATGAGAAAAGTTGATGATTTAAAGACAGCATTAGTCCATACAAAACGACAGTAACAAAACACTTTATAACCCTATGTTAGTGAAAGAAAACCCTTTTTTATCATTGCTAACAGTATTGTTGACCTACGAATACATTTCCAGGATATCGATGCTCTGCTATGCCCCCTAACCCTGAGCACCAATTATGTGCTTTGATTGCTCATGTTACTCGTAGCATAGAAGTTGTCGCCAGGAGCATCTACGTATACGCCCAGTGCACTGCAGAAGCGATGGAGCCACAACAAGGCCCAGAAGGTTTTATTGTATTAGACCTAGACACGCAGGGCACTAATGATATGACGTGTGGAACAGAGATACCAGGAATGCCGCTAAGGAGGTCTAGAAGCATTTACTGGTTTTTTACTGATACCCGTATCTTGATTTTTATATCTTTGATATCTTGCTCTTTTTATTTATTCACAAATATTTATTCAAAAAATCCCAGTCAAAAAACCCTCAAGCATACCTTGAACATTTGCGTATGTTTTTAGCGGTAACTACTACCTTTCATCTCCGAAATTATTTTGTCCGAAAACTACTTCTCATAACACATCTATAGTAGGTATATACAGGGTGTCCAGCTTAACCTGTACCAGCGAAGGTCTGTGGTCTGGGGACAAAACCTATCGATATTTTTGGTAGTTTTCGAGTTATGATTTTATTACGAACTTATAAAATTTTGGTTTGTGTTACTTTATTGGTTACAGTGGCGCAAATAGTTGAGGTACATGCTTTTTTTTTTTCATTGTTGGCTGAGTACTAGGTCTACTTGATTCAGAAGCATTTACATTTATAGCACTACTGATGGAAAGCGGTCGTGAGGTCCAGATATGAGGTTGACAAGCCCAGTCATTAAAACGAATCACTGGGCTGGCCATCCTCACCTTGAAGGCCTGCAGAAATGCCTTTTCACGTCCCGCTTTAAGAACCCGGGACTATAAGAGGAAGGAAACACATGTGCTGGAAGAACGTTCCACGTCTGGATGGTACGACAAAGAAACGAGTCACCGAACCTTTTAGTTCGGGCCAACAAATGTTGAATTGTTTGTGGGTGACGCCGTAGTCCAGCACGCGTGGTACGGGAGTGGAAAGGTGAGGGTGGAATAAGCTGGAATAACTCGTCAGAGCATTCCCCATTGTAGAAGCGATAGAGAACACTTAGCATGGCAATGTCTCTACGCAATTGGAGAGGCTCAACGGTCAAAGTTGCCTCTGCGTTTCCAATAATACGGATAGCACGCCGCTGCAACCTGTCAAGAGCTTCGAGTAGGTACTTGGCGGAACCGTCCCAGAGATGAGAGCAGTGTTCCACACACGAGCGAACTTGTGTCTTATACAAGAGACAGAGCTGCCCAGGCGTGAAGAATTTTGAACGCTATTTAAAAAAAAAGATACATAAACTTTTTCTTCCAAACCTTTCACAAAAACTTTACTTACTTTACTACTTATTTTATCAACTACTTATTCATCCCATAATTAAAATTAAGCCTAATAGTCCAAGATCTTGTTCTATGGTGCATTTTTCTATACGAATGGATCACAAAAAGTTTTTAAAATAAATCATCCACAATTTTTTTTTGAAGCTGATTGAAATAGAAAAAACTTTTGTTGGTTTTTTTTTTTTTAAATGCATTTGTTTTAATGTCAATTAAGTTTTATTTGCTACCATAAGATCTTAAATTTTACTCTTTTGACATTTTGTATCACGCATGTGTAGGGGCAAGTCGGCCTGCGAGCTGAGGAGCAGGTGGCTGCGAGCGAGGGAGCGAGGTAAGCGATAGCCGTCTGCGGCGATTGGCACTCGTGTGTGTGAAGTCCTGCAGCGCAAAGAAGCCATAGATTCACAAGGAGTCACAAGGATTCTTAATTTTTAAATACTTACCTACCACTACATTTCAGTGCTATTCAGTTTTAAGATTTACCTATTTGTAGTAGTTAGATAATACTGAATAAACGTTTATGTTATCATTAGATGTTATTTATATTTATATCTCCCATTTTCTGGGGGCTTAAGTATTTAACGCAGGCTTGTGGCCAAAACGAAAAAGCTTCTTAAATTCTTATTTTAAGAAGATAAATTTAAGACTCTGCACGTAATATATTTAAGATAGCTGCTCCTTTCATAAGGCAGTAAGATATGTGTTGGTGTCTGATTCTAAGTTGGTAATTAATAGATATGTGCGCAAGATGAAAATATTAATATCTTCTGACAATTTCTTATCAACTGTGGCAGGTGCAGAGATGTCGGCTGCAGGTGCCTACACAACATCCACAGTGGTGACAAAAGTTGGTTCAATTATTGAAGACGTTGGTGACGAAAGAGGTTTTACGTTCATATATGATGCTGGGGACGAAGGTAGGGAAGGAAACGAGGATTGAGGAGAGAAGGAACGGGAACTTTGAGGGGCATGCCAAAAGAAATTAGATACTTAAAAATTATAGAATTTATTCTTCATTACAAGTATCGATCTTTTCGAAGCATTCGCCCTGAGCACGTATACACTTTTCCATACGTTTGAACCAATTGGAAAATACCTGTGACCACTCTTCTTTAGACACCTCAGAAATCCCGAAATTATAGGCAGCCAGTGCATCTTCTTTGCCTTCAAACCTCTTCCCCTTTAGTTTTTCTTAAATTTTTGGAAACAGGTAAAAATCACAAGGCGCTAGGTCAGGGGAATATGGTGAATGAGGAAGGTTTGACTCATTTTTTGAGTTGAAAAAGTGAAGTGTTCTGACAGTCGAGTGCGGCGCCGCATTGTCATTGTTGTGGTGCCAGAGAAGGTGCCGGATTCCTGACTTCGGTCGCTTGTAACACCAAGCTGATATTAGTGTCGGAGCACAAACTGTCACATAGGGGAACCTGTTGTACCTTGGCCAGACCATTTTTTAATCTCCAATAAAAAATAAACGGTGACAGTTATTGACTCAAACTGAATTGGAATTTATAGTAGAATTAATAAGGTTTATTATATAAATAGCACCAGTCAGTAGATAAATCTATATCATAGTAAAAAAATAAATAGAAAAAAAATGGCTACTGGCCACAGGTACAACAGGGGTGATGTACCTTGGCACTCCCCCCGTTGTACCTTGGTCTGCCTGCTACATCAGTGTGCCGAGTGCGAGTTGCAGTGAGAGAAGTAAATGACTTCACCATCGCGTTTTGCGAGCACGTAAATGTCAAATAGTATGGAATCGAGTCAGCGCCATCTAGCGGCGAATTCAAGCAACATTCAGGCCGCTAAATGGCGCTCACTCGATGCCATACAAAAAACGCCGGACATCGGTCGCTTGCAACTAAATTCACTCGTTTCTGGTTTAAAAAAGCTTCCATAAACCATAGACAAAGTTTAATAAACGGCGCGGGAACATTTAAAAAACTTGGTGGGATCAAGGTACGAGTATAACATGGTCTCAACTTACAACAGGTTCCCCTACCATTAAGAGTTCACCGTTCTTTGACCTTTTAGCACTACAGTAGCAATATGGCCCGTTTTTTTTCAGTGTGCTTCGTGCACAGCGACATTTCGTTGGAGTTGGTTCATTTTCAAAACACCATACAGTCGACTGTCGCTTTCTGTCGGAATCATAGTTATATAGCCATGTTTCGTCACCAGTCAGTATATCGTTCACGTTTTTTTTCTCGCCACCGTCGAATTTATCTATCATGAATAGGCGACAATCCACCCGACGGTCTTTCTGCTTATCGGTTGTGCGGCACCCACCTCGAACAACGTTTACGGATAGAAAGGTGGTCGTGAATTATGGTTTGCATTGCTGTTGATCCAATTCCCAGTTCTCGCTCCAGCTCTACATATGTAATTCGTCGGTTTTCGCGAATAAGTTTTTCGACTGCACGAACGTTTTCTTGTGTGACCGCGGTTGGCGGCCGACCTGTCTTCGCTTCATCTTCGAGACATCCCCGTGTTCTTTTAAATTCAGCAAACCAATAAAATACTGTTGCTCGTGAACAAGCAGACTCACCAATAGTAGTTATTAGCCAAAAGCTCAAAACATTCTTGAGGCTTTAAACCTTTTTTATAGTCATAATAAAATCATAGCACGTGAGATAAAATAACGTCGACTGAGCTCCATTGCTGCAAGCGAATTCCCGCCAGATTCTCGAAAAAGTTATGCTCACTCAAATAAAAAAAAAAAAACCTATATGTGTGTTCTATTTTCAAATATTTCAATAAAAAACCAGCCTTTAGGATGGTGTATAACTTGCCAGTGTCAATCAAATGAGTAAAGAGTTTAGATCTAACTTCTTTTGGCATGCCCCTCGTAGTATTATTTTCGATGGAAGTCCGCTTGTTCAACTCCGCATCGCCGATGGTTCGCAATTCGCATACTGTGGCATCGTATCGGCTCCTGATGCGCTCCGGCGACTCCGGGATGCGGCCGCAAATTGTATCTTCGATTCACATTTTCTATTTCTATTAAGGGTTTGCCATGGCCCTGTTGGTCACTCACACTCGCATAGTAGTTTTATTGCGAGTGTCCGCCCCCTATGGTCAAGCTCGGACGTCAGGTTAGACTTTTATTATTACTAGATACGTTTACAGTACATTAAGCATGTAGTTGGATTTTGGTAGAATAAAACAATTTGTAATATAAAATCAGATAATATTTATTTAACATTATTATAACGTCATTTTACATTTGTACAGAAAAATTCTCAGCTAATTTCGTACATACTAGTTAGCTTAGACAATACCTTTAAAAAATGTCATTTTGTGAATCCCGCCTTTTTTAAATCAAAGTTGATTTCATTTAGGACTCACATAACTATTATGAGGAAGCGTTTTATGACATTCAAATGTTATCGATGGCAATATCTACGAAAAATATTTTTCAGGCATATCGTATTTATTTAGGGATTTATTGCCCACGTCCATCAGCTGCGGTAACCGCTTACCATAAGGCGGCCCGCATGCTTATTTGCTAAATAAAGTGCGTGACTAAATGAAACATTAACAAGTTTAGCAGTCTCCTATAGAGTTGGTACACAAGTGGTGAAATTGGGCATATAATCTGAAACAGCCAATCCAAGAGAAACAAACCACGCACGACAAATGGGTGAAAGGTAAAATTAACACTCGCACTAACTTTTTTCAACGTAGTGAAGGCGGTAAACCGAAGTTTTATCGAAAGTGGACGTATAGCACACAGACAAAAAAATATTTCTGTGTTCTTGCTAATATAGCAAAAATTATACTAATTTCGATTTATAGATAATCAAAAGTGCACAACGTGCTGCTGGAGCCATCCCCGGTAGGCACTGACCCTCACAAACACATCTGGGGCGCCGAGAGCGCAGGGGAAACCCCAAGAAACAACTCCAACCTGGTTGCGTTGGCTTAGAAGCACCAGAGCACTGCCAGAGTCACCCTGGAATGAAAGAAACAGTTGGTAATCTATCTTAGTTTCGAAAATGTTTTGTTCAAAAACAGTAAAAACTACTTTATGATAATATTTTAAATACTAGGCTGATTGTTTCTTATTAGGTAAGTATTTTAAGTTCACAAAGTTATTTTCCGTATGTATTTTTTTTTTTACTGAAAAACTGTTAACCTGTCGAATTTAAATATATTTTTTTGATAGTACTAGGTATTATTAAAAAAAAATAGAAGTACATATATACAGATCGAATGTCTTTCTTCTTTCACAACTTAACCAGTATCTAACTTTAAGTATCTATAATAAAAACAAGTAGGCGTATCTTATTCGTGCTATAATAAACGCGATATGGTTAATCAACAATCCTACTATCCTAGGTACCTACTAATATTATAAATGTGAAAATTTGTGAGGATGTATGTATACGCAAAAACTACTGAACGGATTAAAATGGTTGTCATATTATATACTTAACGATAAGTATCGTAAGTCGGGAAAAATAAAGTTCACGCGGGCGAAGCCGCGGGCAAAAAGCTAGTGATAAAATAACAATCAACAGAGTTCTTACTAAAAACACATGTAAGGTTGAACCACAGTATCACGACGAATTTTCGGCGTTGTTCTTGGGTGGTGATTATTATTTCTAACCCCACGGAGGCAAAAAGAGGGGTGTTATACGTTTGCAGATGTCAGGGTGTCTGTCTGTGGCATCGTAGCTCTCAAACGGATTGACCGATTTCGATGCGGTTTTTGTCATTCGAAAGCCAGTTTTCTTGCGGTGGTTCTTAGCATAGGGTTAGTGAAAATCGGTCCAGCAGTTTAAAGAGTATCAGCTATTATCCAAAATGATGTAAGGCATTTTTGGTGTAAAATTGAATTATTGCGTAGGGAGTTTTCAAAATTTAAAATTTAACTTGTTGCGTTTGTAAGTGCGGTTTAGAAGCCGATGGTTTTCTTTATTTTAACATGTTTGCTTTTGAATAATGGAAGTGCAAAGAGGGTACTGAGTCTGCCAGTCTAAAGTCGCCATTAGTCATCTCTTTTTAGCACTTGGTACTTGAATTTTTCTAGTTCCTATTATCTAGAAATTTTTAGATAAACAAAATTATAAATCTCTTTACGTAACAAAAACGCTAAGCGACGGTGGAGATTCATACCGCGTAAGGCTGCGCAGGTCCTGGCCAGCGTTTTATAAGATAAATAATAGTAATAAATAATATCCAGGACAAATTACAACAAGATCATCTGACCCCAAACTAAGTAGCGATTGTACTATGGGATTATGGGATACTTATTAACTTACTCGACACATGCCATGCCCAGCAGAGTGGAAAGTGCAAATCTCCAAAGCGGGATCGACGTGAGGTGCGTTGATTTGTAGGTCCACCACCGCCTGCGCAGCTTCACGCACACACTGACTGCCTTCCACGGTCAACACGTCGAGCTCGAGAAGATTTTCTGGAGAATGACCAGTGGCCTAGAAATATCAGAACAATGATGATTAGGTACGTATCAATATGCTACGTACCATACGTAGGGCAGGGGTCACTCTTCCGACCGTAATTAGGCAGTTGGTCCAATCTAGATTTCTGTCGTAAACTCTTGTTGGGGGCATGAGAGGGTTTGCTTGCTACCAATGACGGTAAGGTTTATTACTGTACTATGCTCACATACACACTCACATACATATTTTATTAAAACTTCTCTAAGCTCGTTTGACGGAGTAAAGGTGCTGATACTCTTAGATTTAGGCATTCACTTGTATCAGAACATCGAACATTCGTCGTTTTTAAAAGTACTCAAACCACATTACGAACATGACCCTCGATGTTTTGTTTCAACTTGATTTTAAAAACCAAACAAGAACGTTATATTAAATGAAAATGGTTTTAGAAAACTGATCATTTGCCTGTATTGTACCAGTAGCTGTATTGCACAACTGTTACATTAAAATGTACCTACTGCATGCTAGCAAATGCTGTATATATATACCTATAAGTGAATCACGTTCTGGTGGCGTAAATTATTTAAAATAAAGCCTTAAAAACTTATCAAAAAAGTAAGTTTGGTCTTACAGACGTTCGACCCCAACCAGCGGCTCTGCAAGGAAGTCCGCCGGCAATGAACGCATAGTTGAGCGCGATGGGTCTAACTCTGTCGTTGAACACAATGTTGCGATCGGTGAACAGCAGACCGATGTCATTCTTGACGATGCTGCGCACCCAGTGCGGGTGTGTCGCGTTTCTTACTAAGGCAACATTCTGGTCATAGTGTGTTCTCCATTGGTTAGTTCCCAAAGCCGCGTACAAAGTGCTGTAAAAAGGTTTTATTTTAATTTGAGCATTGAACATAAAACATTTAGTACAAACGACATTTATTGCATACTGGGATATGACAAGACTTGATAGCTGATGATCTTTGTAATGGTGATAAGGTTTGAACAAAGTTTGGAAAATGTTACTAGGTAATTAATTATGGGTCCTTAAAAACTACAAATATACAATAAAATTTAGGATATGAGGAATTCTTACCGGCTGAGAGATCCAAGGCTGTAAACTCCATCAATGCAATGAGCAGCGGTGAGGATAGTTCGGGGGCTGATGACGGAGCCGCCGCAGAAGACACTTCTTATGAAGCCCATACCCAAGGTTAGGCCAGCCATCCATGGGTGTGCTCCGATGGGGGCTACCGTGCCGCCGACGATACGCCCACCCGCCTGGTCATTACCATTGTCGAAGAATCTGGACAGATCATCTGACTTGGGTGTTGGGACAGCTAAAAAGAAATCATTAATGATGTAGCAGCAAAATATATTACGATTGAAACTTCTAGGAATCTAATGACAATTACATAAAGCATATTCATGAAATACGTGACCGTAGATTATGCAATACAAATGTATTACTTAATAATATTTTTTTTTACGATATACCTTTATGAAATTTTATTTTAATTTAATATTTTATGTCCAATTTCTTTTTTAGTATTTGCATACAATTTACTAAAGCTAAACGTATGTTCTTTATCTTATATTTAACATTTGTACGTTAATTCATGTTTAATCTGTAACATCTTTATAACATGTTTTAAGCAAATAAATATCTTTTTGAAATGAATGGTACACCTACAACGTGATTCACATTACAGCCGCATCCCAAAAGTTTATACATATCTTGTACGGGAATTTCCCTTTATTATCTCATTTATTGCACATAAAATATGTAGAAGATAGTTAAAAAACAAGAGTATGACAGCAGTCAGTGGATGGTTGATTTGTATTTTGTAAAGTCTTACTATACGTATGACTAGAGAGAGTATCATAGTTTTACAAGCCGTTTCACCTTCCTTTACTAGCCAGCTTTTCGTAGGAGTATTTGAAAAACATTTTGGTTTAAGTGGGTATGATAATTGATAAAGTTTCAACTGATTGGTGCCTAATACTGAGTAAGAAAACATTCCTTACCTAAACTTCCCAATAGGAGACTCAGTAATATAATTCCGGACTTAAAAATCATTTTGCTTGCCTGAGTAGAATTTAGATGCGTATATTTAACATTACGTATTTATATACTTTTATTTATCATAATAATAAGTATTAATCAGGATTGACTTGACTAGATAACTAAAAAGATAAAATTATGCGAATGTGGTTAGAACGCTTCTGAGTAATTATATGACTGAGTGCCTAATCGTAATCCTCTTAGCTTCCGATGATAATATCTACAGAAGAGAAGACTGCGAAACACTACCGCTTCAGGCTATGAAGTTGCACGAATGAAAACAAATAAGAAGAAAATAATATGAGAGAGTTGAGTTGGTTTCACAGCTACTTTTAGAATTTTATTGTAACTAAGAATAAATTGCCTGCAGCGTAGACTTTACCCATAAAGTTTGATGCCCTAACCAACAGTCGTCGAAATCTAATAGGCCTGTTTTGACAGCTACCAATGACCGTAGAATGTAACTTAGCAATGCTCAGCATAATAATGTCAAAAAAATAAAGAAAAATAATTTCGTTTTCGCGTTGAAATAAACACTTAGTTATTGAAGAGCGCGGTAAACGATATGACAGATTTTTTTTATATTTTAACGCCATTCCAATGAATTTAGAAGCAGCCGTTTGCAATTTTCTTCCCTTTCTTCTAGGCAAATATAAGGGGTGTAGCTTGAGAGCCTTCTGCGCTCACCCTACAGACCGGTGAAGCTGTAAAGGCCGTGAGGCTAAACAGCAGCAGTCATTTTAAAAAATAGAAATTTTCTAGGTCCGGAAACGCAACGCAGTAACTTATTTCAAAGACCGACCACTTGTATCTGTATTCCTAGAATTTTAAATGACACTTCGCTAAGAGTTACTGATACCTTAAACATGCTTTTCATTACTTTTCTTAAACATGCTCGGAAATATTGTCATTACTTTTGAATAAAGAACACGCGAAGTATCATATTTACGTAGACTGAAAACCCAAAATCACTTCCCGGCGCGTTCTTTGAATTTCGAACGAAGAGCGCGCCGGCAATGTTGTATGAAACGGTGTGCTGTTTGAATTTAGAACTCTTTCATCTATCGTACACATTGCGTTCTCGTGGCTGTATAGCCACAGATGCGTTTACCTTTCGGCACAAATTGTAAAATAAAAAAACAAATTGGCGGTAAAGCGGAGTTGTTATTTTGTTAATAATATTAATTAAATTTATTATGTAAAAGGCCCTTTTTATTTCCTTGCATTTTTTTAAGAAAAGCACTATATATGCCTCGGCCGAAATGGCAATTGCCTGTCTCGTATCATTGAAGTCCTCGCCTGCGGCTCGGCCTTCAAACTCATACTCGACCTGCAATTGCCTATTTCGCTGCCTTTGCAATAATGTATTATTGAATCATTTCGAAACGACTCTAAAATAGTTACGTTTTCAGTCCTCTTTTTTTAAATAATAGTTTGATAATAGTAATGTAACCAACTTTTTCCTAAAATCGGAATGTTCGTTCACTGGTACAAATCACTCCCACACAAAAAAGTTAATTTAACTTAATAAACACCGACTATTCTGCTTAAATATTAATAGCATGCAAAATGTGAGTAAAGAAATCATTAACACTATAAATACAACAATCCTATAAACATCCACGCAATTTACGCATCATTACATCACGTACATGGGCCATAACTTTCCGCCTTTCTTATTTTCTCGGCCCACTTCGCGCGGTCTTGTGGATCCTCAGTGGTGAGTTTGTTGGCACACATGTCACCCTTAAGGACGTCGAGCCACCGCTTCTTGGGTCTACCTACCGGTGCCTGGCGGGGGCGGCATGGCCAGACATTTCTTGCCCACATACATAGTTGGCCGATCTCCGTGAGACATGACCATACCAACGAAGGCGGCTCCGACTCCTGCAGCTTGTCTGCGATGTCACGAACACTAAGGCTGCCGCGGATGTGGGTGTTCCGCATGCGATCTTTTCGTGAGACTCCACACATCCACCGCAGCAGATGCTGCGGTGGATATGTGGAGGACATTTCCATTTCCAAGACGCGCAGCTCCTGCTTGTGTCGTCCTAGTAACGGCCATGTTTCACTGCCATATAAGAGGACAGGCCAAATGATGGTTTTATAGACCTGCCCCTTCAGCTTGATCGGCACAAATGACACCAGTCACCTCACGCCATTTGGTCCAAGCCGCGGAAATTCGGGCTCTGACGTCGCGGTCGATGTCCCCGGACGCGTTTAACACAGATCCCAGGTATTTGACACGGTCCGTGCGCTCGACCACGTCATCGCCTATGCGGACGGACTGGGGATTTGTGGTGTTGCAGGCCATGTACTCCGTCTTCGCCACATTAAGTTTCAGATCAGACCGCCGTTTTCAAGTGTTTTTTTTCACTTATTCACCCGTTGTTACCCGGAGGAACGCCCGTGGGCGGTCACGGAGTAGACGTGTTGTTGTTTTGCTCCGCATTAATTCAGACGAAAAAAAATATTAAATCTAAACATTCGTAGATAAAATTGATACGATCTTAAAGCTCGTTATACAGTCTTCAATGTGATCTATTTTGTTTTTTAAACAAGTGAAGTAAAAGTGCATTTATCACAAGTTTGATTTCAAATCAAATCGTTAAAATACGAGGCTCGCGGAGTGTAGTGTAACTAGTGTAGTGGCACGGTCGGTGAGTCACATCTTGCGACCAATACGCACCCTACTCACTCTCAACTGCGTCTCGTGCCGATACGGATTGATTTTTTCGTGGCTGCTAATAACGGCTTCGTGGCTCGGCGCGCAGGATGTCAGGATCTTATTTCAAACGCTGCCGCACGGAGGGACTAGGTTCGAGCCTCAGTGGCTGCATAAGCTTTTTTATTAGTTTTTTTTTTGCTTTGTTTTTTGTTTTGGTTTTTGCCTGTTTTTTGCTTTAATATAAATAATGGCTTTAAGCTGCTTTAAATGCAAGCAAAAAATAGTTGATAGGCGCTTTCTGACATGCTTTTTTTGCAAAAGTAGCTATCATGTGTAATGCTCAAACAGATCTGAGAAATTGTTTGATTTGATGGGAAAGGGGAAGAAAACAGCTTAGAAATACAAGAATTGCTTAAGTCAGAAAAAGCAGGTTATAGCGCCTCCTCATGTACCGGCTGCTGTATCGGAGGTACCCCATACTATGCCTTCAACTAGCACGGCTACTACTCCAATGACGTCGCCGCAAAGTTACATTACTTATAGGAGAAGACATAAGGTTAATGTGTCAACAGAGAATTCTTTTTAATCTTTACCAATGGAAGACGATGAGAATGAAATAGACGAAGATCTTTCTATATCGAGGGCTGTTGATAATAGATTGAAGAGAAGTTGTCCAAAAATAAGAATTATTAATGATGACAAAATTGATTATTTAGAAGAGATGATAAATGAACTTTCTGAAAAACTTAAAATTGCTGATAACGAAATATGAAATTTAGTAGCGGAAAATTTTGCTCTAAAAAAACAAATTGGTGCAAGGGACACCCAAGTCAATAAGCTAAAAGATATTTGTAAGTCTACGCCGAAGAAGATACAAGGAAATACAACAGTTAGTCTGAATAGAACAAAATTAGATTTTTTAACGATGCAGAACACTCCCGAAACAAATATTTCACAAGAGCGCAGAAGAAAAAGAAGTGTAGCAAATGAGCGTGCCGCCCATAATATTGTAGAGTCAACGCCGACCATGAATAATGGAATAGGGTCTCCAAATGTTGCAGCCGAACTTACTCGTACTGAGAGAAACATTGTAACCAAAAAGATATACATTTTTGGCGATGATCGTGGCCGCGGTCTACCCACGCGTTTAAATTATGCATTGTCAGATAACCAGATCTGTAAATAAGTTGTTCAGGGCATAGTCAAACCGAATGCAACTTCTAATGAAATTCTAAATGATGTTAACGGCATATGTATGAAGGTAGATAAAGACGATACTGTTATTTTATCTGTTGGGCATAATGATACAGATATGATTCGTCTGTGTATTAGGTTAGCTGACGTTTTCTGCAAACTCAAACTATGTAAAGTATATTTGTTGAATGTGAATAAAAATTATTATTTTAATATCAATGAATTGAACCATGAACTTAAAATGTTGACGGATAAATTCATTAACTGTAACTTTATTAAGATAAAAGATTTGTACGCAGAGGTCTAAGGCGTTAGCAGTAAAAATGCGGATATGGATGAGATTGTTGCTAAACTGATTGTGGAATTAGAAATATTATATTTAGTAAACTTACATAACTCTAACTCGTACCATAGTAAAGTCAATAACCGTGGCAGTAACAATTTGGTTAGTACAGCTACCAATTGCACTAAAAATTTTTTTCGTGCCTCATAAGCAATGCAACGAAAAGACAAAAAAATTTAACTATGCCATGAACAGCTTAGTTTGTCAAACTTGTGCAGGAATATACTTACTTAGATAATTTATTATCTGACCGATCAGTTTAGGAGAAAGAAGATAGTTATATGCGGTGATTGGAATATAGAGTTTTTGAAAGATAACATAGATTCTAAGAACTTAATGGGATTGTTAAAAAGTTACAATTTTAAACCTCATACAAGGCACCTACAAGATTAAACTCTTGTTTAGATCAGATTGCAAGCAATATTCGAAATGTGAAGTCTAATTTACAAACTCTTGCCCTTTCAGACCACGAGACTGCTCAAACTATATCATTTCCAGTTAATAAAGTAAAAGCGATCACCAGTTGGGTCGAAAATAAGCGGGATTTTAGTCAAGATAACTTACGCAAATTTTGTGATTATATCGCATCCTTGTCGTTCCTCCATCCTCTGAAGTGTTCCAATCCAATGATTTTGCTGTAGCCTTTAATAATTTCTACAGCACCTTTTGTCTGTTATTCAATTTATGTTTCCCAGTTATACAAGTAAAGATATCAAATAGGCCTGGTAAGCTTAAATGCCTTACCAAGGGGATAAAAAAATCTTGTAAAAATAAAAGAGTTTTATACTTGAAATATAGGAATATACATATTAATAAAAGACAAAACAAGACTACATATGAACGATACAGCAATATATTAAATATATGCATTATGAAAGCTCACAAAATACACGATGCAAAACGCATTAGAAGCTGTAAAAATAAATCTAAAGTTATTCGGTAAGCGATCGCATCTACTTCTTCTAGTCATGACCTGTTTAACAATGATATAAAAAGTATAAATTATAAAAATATGACTAGTTCCATTCCATCTGACATTTGTAATATATTTAATAATTATTTTATAAACTTGACATCAAATCGCGATTTTCCTGACATTACCAGTATGAATTTTCAATTGAATAATATGAAAGATTGTAATCCACATACAATTTTTTTGAAACCAGTTGATCCAACTGAAATCTCAAAAAATACTAAAGCTGGCGGATTTGATGACGTCACTACAAAAATTCTTAAATGTTGCGCTAGTAATCTTTGCTACCCATTGTCTCATATTCTCAATCTGTCATTCTCGGAAGGGGTTTTCCCAGATCAATTAAAGTTAGCTATCGTTAAACCACAGTTTAAAAAGGGAGATAGGCTGGATTTGAATAACTACCGTCCCATATCAATAGTTCCTGTGTTGTCAAAAGTTTTTGAAAAGTCAATGCTTACTAGACTTAATAGTTTCTTTACTGACTTCCACATTTTAAAAAAGGATCAGTATGGTTTTCGCAAAGGAAGCTCAACGGCACTGGCTTGTTTTAATTTGGTAAAGTCTGTCACAGAGAGCTTAAATGACGGTGAGCCCATTGCTTCGATCTTTTTAGATATGTCGAAGACTTTCGATTTCGTTGATCATTCTAAGTTATTCACAAGTTACAGCATTATGGCATAAGAGGAAAAGCATATGATTGGCTATCTTGTTATTTGAAAAATCGAACACAGTTTACAGAAATAACAACTCTAACATCTAAGTTGAATAAGGGGCTGTTGAGAAACAAATTAAGATCCAACCCACTTGTTAATTTGACAGGTGTACCTCAGGGTAGTATTCTGGGGCCACTACTATTTTTAGTTTATATTAACGACCTCCCAGACGCTACCCCACATAGGTGTATCTTGTTTGCGGACGATACTGCAGTCATGATTCAATGTGATAAAAAGGAACAAATGCACACTGCAGTCAACAAGGCCCTCAGTGATATTATTCACTGGTTGGATAGTAATAATTTAAATATAAATATCAATAAAACTAAGATAATTCAATTTAATTCATATAATTCCAATTCTTTACCCCTTGACATAAATTATAATGGTGAATCTATTGACGAAATTGGCGAATTTAATTTCTTAGGTATTAATATTGATAAAAATTTGAATTGGAAATCCCATGTTGACTTGATTTGTACAAAGCTTGAACGGTACGTGTTTGCCCTTAAGAAGATAAGACAGATTGTATCTGTGGAGGCGGCATTAACGCATTAACCGCGTATCACGGCTATGTGTCGTCTCTCCTCAGCTATGGGTTGATAATGTGGGGCAACTCTGTTGAATTTGACAGGGTTTTTAAAATGCAAAAACGTTGTATCCGTGCCATTAATATTGCCTGGTTCTTAAATAGCTGTCGACCACTTTTTAAAAAATGTAATGTTCTCCCGCTCCCATGTATGTACATTAGAGATGTGTGTGTCTTTACAAAATTCCACCCAGAATATTTTCTGAAACGTAGTGATATTAATCAAACGACAGAAAAGAGATAAATTTATCAACATGTTATACCAACCTGCGTGTCACAAATACATATGTAAAAAAAATGTATACAATATGTGCATTTCTATAAACAACAGCTTGCCAAACGAATTGAAAATATTAAAACCTAATGTATTTAAGAAAAAATTAACGATATGGCTATTAGAAAAATGTTTTTATACTGTTAAGGAATATACAGAGTTTTGTTCAAAATTATGTAAAAACCAGCTAGTTTATTAAACATTTACACGTCTGCATGCAGACCGAATACAATGGACAATTTATGCTATATTTTAAGACCTTTTTGACATGGATTCTCGTAACTTTGACTTTGACTTTGTACCAGCCGTCCCCTGTCCGAATCTGCTAGCGCAATATCACTAGAATACATGAGCAACCAGGGTGGTTGCTGGTGGTGGTCTGAGGATGCTGTTTGACAGAACGTCTAATATTACGCTGAACAGAAACGGGCTAAGCACGGAGCCTTGGTGTACTCCAACGGTAATAGGGAAGGGAAGCGTGTCACCAACCGCAGTCCTAACTATGGAACTGGAATCGTGGTACATGTCCCGGATAATGTCAATAAAGACTTCGGGAACGGCCCTGGACCGCAGCGCCCAGCCGATCATCTCACTGGGGACACAGTTGAAGGCCTTCTGCATGTCTAAGAAAAGGAGATGCAGAGGTGTATTCTTTAGTCTGTATCCCTCCATGAGCGTATTCAAGGCAAATACGTACACTCCTGTCGAATCCGAGAGTCCACAATGCGCTCGAGGAGCTTCATGGTGTGGGACATCACCTTTATGCGGCGATAATTGCTGCACTCCTGCACTGAGCCCTTGCCCACGAAGGCTGGCGTGATAATGCTCAGTCTCCATTGGTCAGGTATCTTCCCGGTGGGAAGAATGCGGTTGAAAAGGCGGGTAAGTATGCCCACACCACGAGAGCCCATCGATTTCCACGCTTCGATAGGGACTCCGTCGGGTCTGATAGCTTTCCGGTTCTTCATGCGGCGAAGAGCCGTTTCATCAGGCGTTACCGGGGGCACTAGTCCTTGATATGGAGAGAGTTCAGGTGGCTGCACCTCTTTGTGCTGCTTGTTGAGCAGCTCGTGGGAAGAAGAGCGCCATTTCTCCTTCACCGCGCGGTCCTCGCATAGCAGGTTACCGAGAGTGTCATTTACACAGCGGCACATGGCAATATTCTGGGTTGCTTTGACTCTCGAACGTGCCAACCTGTAAACGAGCTTCTGCCCCTCAGACGACTCCAACTTATCGTACAAAGGATGTAAGTGGTCACGTCTGGCTCTGGCTACAGCTCGTTTAGAGGCACGTTTGACATCACTGTACGCGGCGCGATCTTCAGGAGATTTGGACGCTTGCCACGCTTTGAAGAGGGCTTTCTTTACCCTGATCTCCTTCTGGACTGCTCCGTTCCACCACATGGTCTCCCTGTCAAGCCCACGTCCACCCTGAGACACACGCAACGCCTCCCTCGCCGCCCCAGTGATAGCTGCCTGACACCTATCCCAGAGCCATTGCCCGGACTCACTATCAGCTGCGATGCACAGGTCACCGACAGCGGCAGCAAAGTCATAGGATCTGGCTCCTTCAAGCAGCCACCACCTGGTTCGGGCGGGCAGCGCTCACGGCATTAGCCTCCAGGCTTCACTCGCAGGTCCATCACAAGTAGACGGTGTTGGGCAGTAAGACTCTCTCCGAGTATGACCTTACAGTTGTAACGATGCCGTTTCCCTTCAGTCTCGTGGACGTTACAACCTTCACGATCGCTGGAAACTTCATGGTTTAACTGCTGGCCATTAAAAGTATTTTTTACTTGTTTTTTAAAATTTGATTCAATTCGAGCTCCGGCTCCTGTATTGCAGGCCAGCAATACAGGAGCCGGAGCGCCGGGATTCGTCACACAATATTTAGGAGTAGATGTAGTTGTGGAATAGTTAATAAAAGATCAGCCAATCCAGTGACTTATTTATTATTTAGGGTAAAAGTATAGCTAGGAAAGAAGAACTGTAACAAAATAACAATAAATGAATACAAAGAGTCCTAGGTAATAGATTATCTATTATTAGTAATAGGTAAGTAAATAGGTATGATATGCTTACCCCGATACACGGGTTCCTGTTACTTATAACTGTTTACAATAATTGGTTATTTAAAGTATTTAAAAATACACCATCACGTAAGTTATACTTAAACTGGTAATCTGGTAAAATGCTCGCAAACTGTTCAGTACGATGGTTTTGGTAGGACTGAATCAAAAAAGCTGCGCATGCAATGCGAAACAAAAATCGAATTGAATCAAATTTTGAAAAACAAGTAAAAAATACTTTTAATGGCCAGCAGTTAAACCATGAAGTTTCCAGCGATTGTGGAGGTTGTAACGTCCACGAGACTGAAGGGAAACGGCATCGTTACAATACCGGGGTGGCCAGCGAAAAAAAAAATCTTTAAGGTTTTTTTTTTTTAAAGTTAAAGTTAAGTTAAGTTAAAGTTAAGTAAGGTTAAGTTAATCTTTAGTTAAGTTAAGTTATGTAAAGTTAAGTAAAAAAAATAAGATAATGTTAACGATGTCGTTTTTACAATAAGTTAAATTTGGAAGATAAGTTGATACTCGTAGTTACAAGTCAACAAACCAAGTCACTTATTTTATAAAAAAAACAATATAAGTAACAAATACAAATACAAATTCATTTATTCGTCATCATAGGTGGTAAAAAGTTGACAGGTATAGGCATATGCAGTCTCTCCATGATGTGCCTTGAATGGCATACGAAAATTATTTTATATTAAAACTCATTAATTAATGTCAATAAACGGTAATATAAAAATTAAAAAAGCTTACAAAATTACATTAATGAAATTATTATTTTTTAAAAATTAATTATACTTACATTTAATCATTCAAAATTAATTATCATAAAAATATTCATTAATAATTTTAAATTAAATTCATTATCACAAAAATATTCATATTCATAATTCAAAATTCATTATCATGAAAATATTCATTAACATCATAATAACATTTATTAATAAGGATTTCAGATAAGACAGATTTGAATTTTTTTACATTAAAATTTTTAAATGGTTCCGGAAGCTTATTGTAAACTCGTGGAGCCATCTCAATCACACTCTTACGCATTAGTGCGGTTCTACAAATATTTGTACAGTTTCTGATCTTTCTAGGGCGAAGGTTGGGTATTTGATCCATAATTTTAAACAAATTTGGATTAGACTTCGCAAATAAACACAACTCCAATATATAAATGCAAGGTAAAGTTAATAACTTGAGAGATTTGAAATGTGGTTGACATGTTTCCTTAGGGTGCAAACCGCATATAGCCCTAATACATCGCTTTTGGGCCCTTAGTAATATTTCTCTATAGGTAGAGTTACCCCAAAATATTACACCATACCTTAGAGTTGAAGACACAAAACCATGATAAGCCATTAGGACAGTGTCATGGTTGGATGTTTTAGCTAACTTGTAAAGTGCAAAAGAGAATTTGTAGATTTTTTTACAAACTTGAATAGAATGCGACTCCCATGACATATTGCTATCAATGTAAATACCAAGAAATTTTGTATCATTCGTGTTTACTATTTCACAGCGTTCATATTCAATTTTTAAATTAGGGCACACTTTTTTCTGAGTAAAATAAATTATATTTGTCTTTTCCAAATTAACCCTTAAATTATTTTGCTCCAACCATTTAATGACATCTTTTACAGTCTTGTTTTTCATAACTTGTGTAATCACCATCTTCACACCTCATAAAAATAGTACTATCATCAGCAAAGAGCATAATTGGATGTCTAATTGATTTAACTATGTCATTGATGTAGATAATGAACAGCAAAGGTCCGAGCACACTACCTTGTGGCACTCCACATTTAATCTCTCTCTGTTGAGACCTAAATTTTATTTCTTTTTCACTGGACAAAGAGATTTGAGTAAGCTCAGTATACTGATATCTGTTTTGTAGGTAGGATTTTAGCAAACTTAACGCATTTCCACGTACGCCGTAGCGACACAGTTTTTCAATTAATAGTTTATGATTTACGTGATCAAAAGCCTTTGTCATGTCCATAAAGATGGCACATGATGGTATCCTTTTGTCCATACTATTTATGACTTTTTGCACTAGTTCATAGATGGCTGTATTAATTGTAGTGCACTTTCGGTAGCCTTATTATATATATAACATAGGCTTATTTTAGGAGTTGTTATCCGCTCTATAGAGAAAAATACGACTGTTACTATAGCCGGAAATACGACTAGTCGTTTTTCTAAAAATTAATAAAACATAATAATCTTATATGTACAAAATTACGTATTGACATGATAGTTAATGGTTTGCCGAAAGGATGGAGATGTATATAAAAACAGTATCTATATAAATCAATAGATTAAGTGACATGCGTCACGCTTAAAGTAATAATAAATTATAATAAATCAATAAGTAATTATATAGAGAAAATATGGTAAATTAGAGTATACGGTGAGTAAAAACACAAAATAGGGAATTATTAACAAAAGTCCTAATTATATGAAGAAAATATGGTAAATTAGACTTAAGTGATTGGTAATTATGGTCTTAATTTTGGGATAGGATTTCACGCAATTCAACGGCAGTTTGAGTTGGTTGAAAATTTGCGTTACGTAATCTAAGTACATAAATAATTTCTGGTTTGTTCAATCGAAAAATATCCATGTTGTACAACTGGTATTATAATAAGATAAAAATAAGGTTTATAACCTTTTCTTAGTTTGAAAAAAGAAAATGATTTGATTTGAAGATAAATAGTGTGACAATGTCTGACAATGTCAGCTTAGAAGCAAAGTTGACGTTTTATATTGAAAATAGTAATGATTATAAATTATTGTAAAAAATATTGTTCAATTCTAGTAAGATAAATTGATGGAGTACGAAAATAAGTTAGAGAGTGGTGTATTTGGTAAAAAATATTTTGCTATTTGATGTATGTAATGTTTGTAAGTATACTTAGCTTGCGTAAACTTAGTCGGCCTCGAAGACCTAAAGAAATACGAGCTAAGCGTGTAGTATCTTGGTTAAGGGTACTCTCCAAAGCCAAGGATGTGGTAACAAACGAGATTTGGAATAACGAAGGGTTTAAACTCCAAAACCTCGAAGGTTTATGTAGCTGTCGGTCAGACAAGCCGTAGAGTAGGTGATGTCTGTAGGGCTGTGGTGTAAATATAGTTAAGGGGTACTGGAAGTATCTTTGGGATAATAAGTATAGGTAGGTAATAAGTTTGTGAATGTAATGCCTCCGCTACTAAAGCATCGGGAACCGATTACATTTATAACCAGCAGTAGTAGCGTCGATCGTATTATTGTCTGTAAAATGTGTGTATAGTGATTGAAGTATATTTGGTTGTGGAAACGGTATGGTATAGTGTAATGAAATGGGGATGAATGATAGTACACAAAATAGGGTAGGTTAAATGCACTAAATAAGTACCACACTTAAACACACATTATAAATTGCACAAACGTCCTAAAGTATCTTCTTTTTTCAGTTACTGGAAATAAAAAATATTATTCTCCACTCGCTCGGTGCGAGCCGCAGAGAAGAGATATCTTCGATTTTACGTCGGGCGCCATATAACGAATCCTCTGGGCTCTCCTAGTGAGAAAGTAGTCGATCTGGGTTGCGCTCCTACCGCTCTTGTAGGTGATCAGATGCTCGGGACTCTTTTTGGAGAACGTGTTCACGACGGCTAAGTCGGCAGCCATACACGTCCGGAGAATCTCTTCGCCTTCAGCGTTACGACTGCCAAAACCAAAACCACCGTGAACACGCCCGTATTCCTCACACTGTTCACCCACATGACCGTTCAGATCGCCCAGAACGACGCCTTGGGACAATGGAATAATGCATAGGAGCTGGCCGATTTGCTCCCAAAACAGTGCCTTATCCGAATCGCTACAACCGACCTGCGGTGCGTAGACACTTATCAAATTGGTCGTGACCTCTTCGATAAGCACCCTCACGACCACAAGGCGGTCGCTGACGCGATTTACTTCCAAGACACTGTTCTGGAATTCCTTCGGAAAGCACCACCCTCACTCCATTGGCCCCACCAAATTTGCTTTGATAAGAGATGCTTTTTCAAAGCTTTTCCTAATGAGTGAACTGTTTTCAAGTCGCGCATTGGTGGGGGTAGGTCATTCCAGCAACGCGAGGCGGCAAATCTGAAAGACCCGCGAAAGGCCGTGGTGCGATGTTTTTGTGATTTCAAAAATATGTTTACACGATCTTCTGGGGCACCCGGATCCAAACTCAAGAGTAGATTAGGTAGTCACAGTTCGAAGCGCGCTTGAGCGTCGTTTCAGAATACGGGCCTAAGTTTTTATTAGTAGTTCCGAGACTTGATGCAGATGCATCTATTCTTTACTAAGTATGCTACAAATTGTCGAAATTAAAGTTATTTCTAGTCAACAAGTTACAGGTACCGACAAGACCAGTGCCAGTGAAACAATCTATTCGGTGGTGCAATCAGTTTTCAATTTGGTCAAAAGTTGTGTCTAATACGATCAAAAGCATTATAATTTTTTTAATTCAACCGTTGCGGACCCCGACCTATGACAACCCGCGGAACGCTCGCTGCTGCCGAACACGGCCGACGTTAGTCATCGTGTGCCGTTGCCACGCGCCTGCGCAGCTTCGCCCGCCCGCCGCTAGTGTGACTATTATACGTACAGTGTGCCTCAGAGCGCAAACATGACACCGAGGACTACTCTCTGCGCGGGATGTCAGGGGACAGTAAGAGAAGATAATGCATTTATGAAGTGTGCAAAGTGCAGAAAAATATTTGACTTATTATGTGCTAATTATACTGAGGAATTTTTTTCTACTCTCTCTGTGGTATTCAAAAACTCCTGGATCTGTTTGGAGTGCCGTAGTAAATTACCGAAAGGCGTAACACCTGTACACCAATACGTCAGCGACTTAGTCAAGATGGAAATGGGGCTCATCAATACCAAGACATCTCCATGAATAGCCTTGGAAATGTGACTGATCACCCAGGAGCAAGTTTTGCACGCGTTACTGCTGAAATGAGTCCTGATTATGTTACTATGCGTGCTAAGTCACGTCATGCCTCTGACGCAGTGCAAGATGACGGATTGAGCTACAACACTCTGAATAACTTAAAAACTTCAATTGTTAGCGAACTTAACAGGAAAAGTATTGAATTAAAATTGCAATTAACTGAAAAGAACAAAGCGATAGTGTCAGAACAGTTTACTGTCTTTCGCAGCGAAATCTTTGACAAAATAGATATGTTAACGAAGAAAATTGATGATCTGAAGCAGACATATGCTACCAAAGTGTGTGCCTCTAACAAAGATTCCGAAAAGAATGAAAGCAATAACAACTGTGCAGCACCTAAGAATGAGAGTTTTGCTTCCCGCGTGAAACAAATAAATAAATAAATATGCGCCAGACAACACACCTCTTGTAATGGTCTCGAAGTAGGGATTAATATCCCTGTGTTACGAGGTACCACACAAGGAAATGAGCTAGGGGCGTCTCCCAAAAACAACAAAAACGGCAATCTGCCCCTAACCCTATTGCGAAAACACAAACTAATGGGCTTACTGAGAAAACCGTAAATTCCATGACTGCGGGCAACATGCCAACTATCTCTCTGAAACCTGCACACGATGATCACACTGATTCAATCTCGCCTGTTTTGAACGTTGATGAAACAAATGCAAATGAGTGGGTAGATGTAAAAAGCAAACGAATGCGTGTCTCCCATCCTGGTATGCTTAGAGGCACTGCGGCTGCTGGAGTCGAGTCACTACGAGCAGCTGAAAGATGAAGGTATCTTCATCTCTACTACGTCCAGGAGGGTACCACAGTGCAGCAGGTTAGTGATCATCTCAAATCTGTGTGTGGTGAGGATGTCTGTACTGTGGAGGAGTTAAAACCACGGAGGCGGTATGCCTCATTTAAGTTGGGTATTCCGGTTCATGCTGCGGACTCTGTCATGAGTCCAAATAGTTGGGCCGAAGATATTTGTGTAAAGCCCTGGCGTCAGATCTTTCGCAAAAACGAGGGGCATGCGGCTAAAACCAGTGTCGTGTAATAAAACAGAGTTGTATTATCAGAACGTGCGTGGCCTTAGATCAAAAACTGCTGTTTTTTATAATAATGTAGCTAAAAGCAAATTTGATATTATTACCTTAACTGAGACATTTCTGACAAGTTCTGTGTGTGATGGCGAACTGTTTTCGCCTGGGTACACTGTAGTGCGTAAAGATAGAGCTAGTGACGCTGGCTGGGGAGGAGTATTGATTGCAATCCGTGACAGTTACTCAGCGCACGTTGTAAATGATATTCCAACTCTGACTGATGACAAAGAACTAATGTTTGTTATTGTTAGTAATAAGATCATGAAATTTTTTGCTGCGTAGTTTATAATAGTTATAATGATGAACAGTACCTAAATTTCTTGATATGTATTGAAATGCAATTTGCACTTACTCTGACTTAGATATATTAGTTTTAGGTGACTTCAATCTCAATTCTTGTAGTGTTAATGTCAAAACGCAATTTAATTTTTTTTGAGACTTCTGTTTATTAAAGCAACACAACAGCGTATTTAATGACAATGGCGTCATGTTGGATCTTGTGCTGAGTGATTTTGAGCTCGACGATATCAGGGTAAAAACCTGTCTTGATCCCCTAGTTCACCTCGATAAACACCACCCGGCTATTGCGGTAGAGATCAAATTAACCCACAAGAAACCTATAACGACAACACTGCCTCCTCCCACGCAGTTTTCTGCATCTGGTCCTGATTTCAACTGGCGTAAAGGCGACTTACAGGGGCTGTATGAGGTACTTACTCATGTAAACTGGTCAGACTTATTAATAATAACTGATGTGGACTGTGCTGTTGACCTTCTCTATGATAAGTTGTATGACTGTATTGCAAACTTTGTTCCGCTTAAAAACCACGCAGTAAACAGCCGACCGAATACCTACCTGGCATGGTTTACGACGGAAATTATATATAACATCAAGCAGAAATATTTCCAACCTGTTAGGTACAAGTAGGAAGGCAAAGAATTTAACAGAGAGCTTTTTAAATACTATCGTGAACGTGTTAAGAAGCTGATCGATTTAGAGCAGTCTTTCCCAACGTGGGCGATAACGCCCCCTTGTGGGCGCTGCAGGCCTAAAGGGGGGCGGTAAGAGACCCAGAAAAAAAAGGGGGCATTGTGTAGGGCTTTGGGGTCGATTTATAATTTCATCTACCTAGCTAGGAAGACTCTTAGACACCGACTGAGCTCTCGACTCTCGACTACATCTTGTGAACATCAACTAATATTAATTAAGATATAGCTCAAACTCGGTTCGATATAAAAGACCGCGGGCAATCATGTTTTAACAAGTTTTTGTTAAATAATCCGGATTGTACATTCCTATACCAATCGGCTGGTTCTATAATACTTGTTCTTGCTTGTCGAGTACGATTGGGCGTCGAATGAGATAAACGAGTTTATGCACGTTTGTCTTATTCCTGTTGGTGCGTGCTGCTTAAGCAATCCTATATAAGCGACGTAAATTTATTTTATTTTCATTTGCGGTTTCGCGCATAATAGATAAGCAGTACTTGATTTCAACACTTACGTATTTCTTAAAACAAAACAATGTCGGAAGTAAAAAAGAAGAGACGGCAATACTCTGCGGAATATATTAAATTCGGATTTATTGAAAATCCCACAAACCCGTCGTCGCCTTTGTGTCTTCTATGTCTAAAAACATTTTCGAACCAAGCAATGAAGCCTTCAAGACTGCAAGATCATTTGAATAAAATGCATCCAGATAAGACAGGAAGGAATGTAGCATATTTTCAAGACCTAGAGAAGAAGCATAATACTCAGCCAAGTGTATCAAAACTATTTTCGGCGGCTGCTAAGCAAGATGACGACGGACTTCGAGCTTCGTACAATATCTCTGTGTTAATTGCTCAAAAAGGCAAACCACACAACATCGGAGAAGAGTTAATTTTGCCAGCAATAAAGGAAGTAATAACTACTGTGCTTCATAAACCGGCCGCAGATATTATCCGAAAAATTCCTTTGAGTAATAATTCTGTGCAAAGACGAATTGATGAAATGGCTGAAAACATTGAAGAATCATTGTGCAATCATCTGAGGACTACTTAGTCAATTCTCAATTCAGCTCCATGAGTCCACTTTACCAACTAATGAAGCGTTGTTGCTATCTTACGTGAGGTTTATTAAAGATGAGAAAATACGTGAAGAACTATTGTTTGCCAGAAATTTGGAGACAGATACAAAAAGCGAAACCATATTCAATACATTGGAAAAGTTTTGTGAAGAGAAAGAGATTCCTTTGAAAAATATTATATCAGTTGCTACGGATGGCGCTCCGGCTATGACAGGGCGCCATAAAGGCTTCATAGCATACTTAAAGAATAAAATTCCAGATGTCCTTGCTATACATTGCGTTATTCATAGACAACATTTGGTTGCTAGAAACTTAAGTGAACGACTATTTCAATCACTGCAATATGTCATCAAAGCAGTCAATAAAATCCGTAGCAGCTCTTTGAATGATAGATTATTTCATCAGCTTTGTGTTACTAATGACGAAGATTTCAACCGTTTGTTGCTTCATACTGAAGTTCGTTGGCTGTCAAGAGGCAATTGTCTGATTCGATTTTACAACCTGTTTGACTCTATGATGGAGTTCTTGGAAACTAAAGATACAGAACTGCGCAACAAGCTCATAACATCAAAGAATGATATAGCTTACATGACAGACCTGTATAAAATGTTCAACGACATGAACCTCCAACTGCAAGGCGATGAACTAAATTTAATTAAAACAAAAAATGTCGTTGCTGCTTTCGCAGCCAAACTGCTTCTGCACAAAAAGAATATGGGCAGACGTGAGTTTCACAATTTTCCGAATTTATCAGTATACTGCAGTAACGACGACTTGTTTGCCTACTGCCAACATTTGGAAAACCTCCACATTGACTTCACCGAACGATACCAGGACATTTTAAACTTGGAAATACCAGACTGGGTGTTGGATCCGTTTTCAAATGTCAACACAGCAATGTCACCTCAGCTGGAAGAAGAACTTATAGAATTGACAACAAACGAAGAAATAAAAATCAAGTTCAAAAATGGATATCAAGAATTTTGGCTACAAAAACCGATCCCGCAATTGTACCCTGGATTGTGGTCAATTGTTCAACGATTTTTGATAGCATTCCCATGGTCATATTTGTGTGAACGTGGATTTAGTGCTGTGGCAACGCTGCTTACTAAAAGGAGAAATTGTTTGCGTGTTACCGAACGTGGCGACTTGCGGCTGTTTTTGAGTAAATTGGAACCTGATATCAACAAACTTATTGAACAGCATCAGATTCAACCTTCACATTCGTTTTTATATAAGAATTGATTATGTTTGTTTTATTTTCAATAAAAGATACTCTGTCCGAATACTATAAATTTGCGTTTCAATAATCAGTTATAAGTACTTAGCGGTTTTTAAGTATGTTTAAAAAGGGGGGCGTTAAAAAAGAATTTATTCTTAAAGTGGGCAGTAGACAAAAAAAGGTTGGGAACCCCTGGCTCTAAAGGATGAGACATCCATACCTCCCTCAGCTTTTGGCACTGGAGTAACTCTAGATAGTTTCCATCTCTCAGGGTAAACTGCTTTATTGAGAGAGAGGTTAAATATGTAGAGCAGAGCATCCTTCAGTATAACCCAACAATCTTTAGTCAAAAACATAGGAATTCGATCAGGTCCTTCAGTAGTTCGTGGTTTGAGGTGTTTTACTGGTAATTCAAGGTCTGCTTCGTCTACTGACGAGGTTGAGATGTTCGTTTCATCAGCTTTAGCGTTAGCAGCGGCAGCATTAGCGTGATCGAGTCGCGGGACGTTAGCACGAAATACAGACCCAAAATACTGTGCAAAAGAATTAATCGCCTCCTCACCCTGCCCATCGACACCCCCAAAAGTGAACGTCTTAACACCCCGTCGCTGTTTTTTCTTGTCTTTGACAAAGTTCCAGAATTGCTTGGGATCTTCAATAATCATATTCTGAATATGGTTTAAATGCCGCCGATACTCTTTAGACCAATAGCAGTGCTATCAGTTTTTATTACCCATACGTCGATGTTTGTATCTGGCATGGTGGATATGGACACCCTCAAATTTAGGAGAGTTGTGTTGGTTTTGAAACATTATTTGTATATTATTCACAACAAAATAGATTGTCCAGAAATAGTAGAAAAACTGTGCCTTCTAGTCCCAAGGACTATACAAAGCGGTGAAGATGGATTGGTTGCGCCGCGCCGCAGGCCGCGGTTACTGGCCCGGCCAGCAACGCGTACTGCGCTGCTTAGGAGACTTGCTCGCTCAGCACAATGATATTGACATTTTCTTTGACCAATTTGGATGTGTTATTTATTTATTTATTAATTTATTTATTTATTAAAAATATTATTTTGTTATAAATAAATTTCGTTTATATCGTGATGATACCTGATGTTGACATACCTATTATTAGTTAACGTATCTTATTTGACATCGTATTAATTTTGTAAAATTGTAATTGATTGTAATTTATTTTGTGTACTTTTGTGTAATTATTATTATTATTTGATGAATCTTGTACTTCTAGCTCGTCTACAAGACGTAACGAACCTGACGTTGACATAGTGATGGTATATTTAATGTATCTCATTGGACTTGTATTAATTTTGTTTTAATTGATTGTAAAATTGTAATTGCTCGTAATTTATTTTGTGTGATTTTAACATTTATTATTATTGTATTTCTAGCTTGTAAAAGACTTGGATTTTGATCTGTAAGTGTGCAAGCTATTGAATAAATAAAGAAATAAAAATAAATAAATGAAGACTTGAGAAACACTGATATTGCTGAAATCAGCTTTATTGTAATTTGAATTTTTTGTTTTTTTAGCCTAGTTTAAATCAAAACAGGGTTCACTTTACCCTGATTGCCCCAGGTTTCAAATCTATTATCTATATTAGGTTTTTCCATTGAATTGATTCACCTATTATTTTACATAAGATTATCAACACTTTCCGGAAGTGGATGATAGCGTAACAATGATAATATCCTGATTAACTAAGTATGAATGAAAATATAAGTGAATTATTGATTTTTAGCATTTTACAGTGCACTATTTTCTACATAAAGATAGAAACTAGCTAAAATCGACCTGATCCTAGGGCCTCAAGCGGGATTCGAATCCGCGACCTTCCACAATCCGGGTGGCTGCTCTTCCAACTGAGCTACCGAGATAATTCACTTATCCTAAAGCTAATTTCATCGTAATCGAAAATCAAATGTTTGCAAAAATATTTTTTTCGGGTGTTAAAGGCGCTTGCCTATAACATTGATGAGACAAACGTTGGCTTACAACGTAAAATACACTAGATAAATTTGCCGTGTCTGCTAACGGCGTCGGTAGCTCAGTTGGAAGAGCAGCCACCCGGATTGTGGAAGGTAGCGGGTTCGAATCCCACTTGAGTTTCTAGGATCAGGTTGAATTTTTCTAGTTTCTATCTTTGTGTGAAAAGAATTAATAATTAAGGTAAATCAAAAACATAACCATATTTGTACTAGTACCTATTTTAAGTTTAAATCATTAGAAGTTAATTTTTTTGGTTTTTAAAGTGCAATTTTACTGATGGAGGACTCTAGCTTGCCCTACCTCTCGATCAGAGTGCCGAGTGCGAGTTGCAGTGAGAGAAGTGAATGAATTCACCATCGCGTTTAGCGAGCACGTAATTGTCAATTAGTATGAAATCGAGTCAACGCCATCTAGCGGCTAATTTGGGCAACATTAAGGCCGCTAGATGGCGCTCACTCGATGCCATACAAATTCGCGTTTTTTTTCTCGCAAACGCGATGGTGAAGTTATTCACTTCTCTCACTGCAACTCGCACTCAGCACTCTGGTCGAATTTTTCTAGTTTCTATCTTTGTGTGAAAAGAATTAATAATTAAGGTAAATCAAAAACATTACCATGTTTTGTACTAGTACCTATTTTAAGTTTAAATCATTATAGGTTAATTTTTTTGGTTGTTAAGTGTAATATTACCGATGGAGGACTCCAGATGGCCCTACCTCTCTTACTTCACAGAATTTGTCTTGCACCCTAAAGGTGGTCCCTCACCTGGATCATTTTCCGGTAATGTTACGTTTCTAATTCGATTTTGAGCATCAGATTACAATACTGCCTTACAAAACTTCGGGGGAGTTGTATCAAAATACATATTACACATTGTATCATTAAGTCGCACTGTAATGCTCGGTGCTTCTCCCTCACCAACGTGATGGCCGAATTTGTAACATTACAGTTTGCGCGCTGTAATGCTCGGTTCTCTTCCCTCACTGATGTAATGTTCGACTCTGTAGCGGTACTTTACAGGCGAATGCTCCAAGTGTAGGAGCACCTTATCAGGAGTTTGCAGCTATGACAGTCGCTAGCCACTAGTGAATATAAATGAAACTTGAAATAGCATACAAGTTGCTGTAGTTAACTATCTTAGTTTGCGTGAGGCAAACTCATGATAGAGGTACTGGTTATTTCTGCCACTTTGGGTTTGCACTTTGCACCCTGTACCTGTGTACTGCTGGTACACGTCTTACAGCAGTATATCATTGGCATGACAATAAAAATAAGTGATACGGCACCGGAAGAAGCACTTAATGTTTTTGAGATATTGGCTTGGTATCTGTTGGAGTTCAGATAAGACAATAAACGCCTACATGGATTATAGCAGCAAATGTTTTGAGGAGCAAGTTGCAAATGAGGAGTTTTAATTTATAAACCGTGAATGCGATGTTGCATAAATAAATGATAAGATATTCATTCATTCGGTGAAATGTGTCGGATTATGTATGTTTCCCCCTCTGGTTATGTATGTTTTTTGTGTCGTACAATAACGTACAAATCATTGTATTTTTGTTGTTTAACACTAAAACTAAGTACAATAATTTGCACACCAACAGGTCGAATAGGCACAACATATTCGACCAAATGAATACAATTGAGTTCCTTCGAGATGAGTCTCGAAGGAACTCAATTGTATTCATTGCAAATATATGATTCTTACTTGAGCACATACTTAAGAGAGTGGGTAGGTAGGTACCTAACAAAAGGAGATGTGGTGATGTGAATTCGTATGTTCTCTGTTAAACCTTGTGGTTGACTGGTAGAGCATGCCTCTAGGCATGAAGTCCGCCAAGTGTACCTATTTTTATAAATGTGCAATAAAGAATAAATAAATAAATAAATGTCCCAAAATGTATGGAGTCTTGGCCAGGTCTATGTACGTACACCAAACTAAAAAATAGGAAAAAATAAGTGGAACAGTTTCCAAATATGAAGTTTCCTTAATAAGGTATATTTACTCGGGTCAAACTAGATTTCTGATGATGGAATTTGCACACAGATTACGCGGTGTCAATTTGACTAGAGTACAAATAAAACATGAAGGTTATTTTCACTTAACCAGTTCTTACGAACAACTTTTGTGGTTATTGTTGGCTGAATTTAAATTGTAAGGTCTAAGTTTTCAAAACAAAAGCTGTGCATAGACAAATATTAATGCAAATTGCAAAATCGTAAGACAAAAAGTACAAAAACAAAACAAGTGACACTAGTGACAGTGACAGTTCGCTCTGAATGTCTTTAGACAAGTGAATCGCCATACTGAAATAGGACAGATCTTAATGTTTGTATTTTTACTGGATCAGTTGAGTTTTCTTCATTTTTGATATAGACTTGGCCAGAAATAGGACATCTCCTTTGAAATTTCGTCAGTTTCCGCACACAGAAGAAAGAAAAAATGTACCTACTTGTGTTTCTGATGATAAACGCAAAATAGCGAATGTTTGTGTTTGCAATGAGAATTAAAATTCAATGAAAAACACATGGATTATAATTTGCGTAATGTCTTTTTCAGTAAGTACGAGTATGTCTTTTTAAGGATAAACGCTAAGTTAATTTGCTAATATTTAGGCAATATTTAATCAACTATTATAATCAATATCAAAAGAAGACAAGGCGACAAGACGGCCCCGGACCCGCACTCCGGCGTTTATCTGGAGAAAGCGCGATTCACATCCATCACAAAGGACACGTATTCTGCGTTTCTCTAGAAATCCAGCGATTCAGTCGCATAAGCGAGTCGGCAAAACATATGCCGGAAAGAAGCGAGCGATGCCAGACACGGTCAAACGCTTTGGCAATGTCCAGGCCGTCAGGCCAAAGATTTATTTATTCAATGCACAAAGATAAACTATAATTCTCGGACTTAATGCCTAATGGCATTCTCTACCAGTCAACCATTGGGCGAAGCAGAAATCATGTTGGCGCAATTCACGTTTTAGTCTATACAAAGTGAGCGTCTTAGTACCGTGAACGGCCACGCCGCGACAGTGGCAAAATATTGTAATACGGCCCCTGGTCGGAAGCCATACTGGCGGTCGTTAATAATAGTATATTTTATATCGAGGGACTAAACGAAGCCATAATAAACCAGAGGTGGTTTTACTCCCGAGCGTGCGAGGGAGTCAATGAAACCGAGGGTATATTAAGTTGGCGTTTAGTCTCGAGGTGCAAACTGTTCTTTTCACTTGAGTGCGAGAAAAATTGTAAATTTAGTACAAAAACATTTAAAACCGAACTTTACAATTGACAAAAGTTCTGTCGTGGTCAGTTTTTTCTTCTGAACTGAACCACAGATTAGAAATTTAAAACACATGGCGCCACCTTCTTTGGGTACAAACCATGGAACTAAAACTCTCAACATTTTCGCAATGAAGACGGCCCACACTTCACAGATAATAGTATATTTTTACTGGCTGTTTGAGTTTGTCTTTGTCACATGAAGGAAATACAAAACTAATTAGGTACTTTTCTCTCCCTAGGGACTAAAGTGGTCACTTTAGCCCCGCTTCTTAGGGCTATAATGGCTTTTACAGCATGAGAAGTGAAAAAGGTTTTTTTTAGTTCACTGTGTCTGCGAGCAGATATGAATATGACTATTCCTGTCCATCGAGGAACGAAAAAATCGAAAAAAAATGTCCACTATCCCTGTGAATCGAGTGGCCTGTGAATGTTCTGTTTCGGGTATATTTTACATATTTATACTTATTTATATATATATATTTATAGACTCTGTAAGTACTATTGAACATTGAAATTCTAAATACCGAATTACTGTATTCATAATGTTTATAAGTCCGATTTACGTAGGTTAGAAAGTAAATATGCAATGACGATTACCTAATCGCGAATTTTGTACCTACATCATACAGATGTAAGACATATCGAAAAGTTGTTATTACTTTACATCAAACGTTTGCGATCGCGATCTATGTATCTATATACTTTGACCAGAATGTAGGTACTTTATTAAGAAATAGGTGACGATCGCGACTTTTTGTACAGTACCACGAGTTGCCACTTTAAGTTTACATTATCGTTCGCGTAAAAAAATGTATTGGGATTTGACATTGTCATGTGTCATCCCAATATTTTTATTTACGCGAACGATTATGAAGACGTACTGACTGAACTAATCTTTCTAGTAGGTAGATATATGCTTACGTTGCAAGCTTCGATCAACAATAACACTATACTATAGTCAAACACTCTCTGCTCTCGGTGCCATAAATCATCCGTGCGCTAGGACGACCCGTGCGCGGTGCGTCACTTTTCGATAACTGCCCGCATTCTTCCAGGAAATTGTACACTGTTATGTGCGCCGGCGCATGATAATTATTTTCTAATTGCACGCGCAAATGATAACTATTTATTAAATTACCCTTGCAGAAAAAATACTATCTTACTTAATTGATTAATTTTTCTCTAAGGGTAATTTACAAATTTTTGTAATAGATAGTATAAGTACTTTTGCGAATGTGCTCCTTTAGTCATTTGACATCTGGAAGTAGTACGACGATAATCATTCAATATTCAATTAACACAAGTTAATATGGACGCATTTTTGGAAAAAAATATCAATCGCGTTGGAATAAACATTCAACCTCAAGCGCGCATTGTTATTAACAATGTGCTAATGTTAGTAATAACGGATTTAAAGGAAGATCCCGAAAATTGAAGACCATCTATTTTATTATAAAAAAGAAGCCGCTGGTGGCAAACTAGTAGTTTAAGATATAATATCTATAAATAACATAATTGAATATAATAAAATGTGTTCAAGAAAAGAACTGGTTTGATTTTATTTCAAATACCTAAATACCTATCTAATAAACAATGTTGAGTATAAATCATACATAGCTCAAGAAAGTAGACGGTGGCGCGCCTTGAGAGAGGCCTATATTCAGCAGTGGACCAATACGGGCTGGTGATGAATGGTATGTATATAGGTATGTATTATATACTTATTTTGTCATTCAAGGAGATCAAATAAATTAAAATAAATATTTGTTTTTGAAGTCAAATATCTCAGAAACCGTATGTATCACTTAGAGATTTCATTACGAACACTTTTTATTAACCCCCGACGCAAAAAGAGGGGTGTTATAAGTTTAACGTGTCTGTGTATCGGTGTATCTGTGTATCTGTGTATCTGTGTATCTGTCTGTGGTATCGTAGCTTCCAAACGGATAAACCGATTTTCATTTAGTTTTTTTTGTGTCATAGATAATTTTATCCCGAGTGTTCTTAGCCATGTTTCATGAAAATCTGTTCAGCCGTTTGTAGATCATCAGGTCTTTTCTAGTTGATGAGGGGATATGACCAACTTCCTTATGCCCGATCAATCCGAAATTTGGTACCGTATTACTTCAATGATATTGAAAGTATATGGTAAGATAACCATGACCTGATCAGCCGTTTGAAGATCATCAGGTCATTAATAGTTGATGAGGGGATCTGACTACCTTTCATATGTCCTAATGATTTAAAATTTGTTACTGTGTTACTTCAAACTCAACTATTTAATCACTTTAAATACCTTCCTAATATTTTACCTACTTTAAAAAGGACAAAATAAAAGTAAAATTAAAAAATTTAAAAACCCCCGACACAAAAAATAAACTCCAAAAACTAACAAATAATATTTTAAATTCACATGTATAAGGTAAGTTCAACTATTTTTATTTTCCAAGCGTCGCGTCCCGTCGGGGGACCGCTAAGTCAGAAAAACAGGTGTAGTCGCAGATTGCAAGAAAAGAATTTACTCCGAAAATTCGCAAAATCGACACAACCGTCAACGTAGTCTGCCCTCACGTGTCTGCCCGTTCGGGTCGCTGCACTTGGTAACACCCACCCCTGCGCCGCATACCGCACACCGAGCTCGCAGCACGCGGCATTACGAAGAAGACTATGTACCTAATTCGTAATAATTAATTAGCTGTTGTTGGAAAAATACTGCATAAACTTGAGCGGTCCCCAGACGCGACGCGACGCTTGGAAAATAAAAATAGTTGAACTTACCTTATACATGTGAATTTAAAATATTATTTGTTAGTTTTTGGAGTTTATTTTTTGTGTCGGGGGTTTTTAAAATTTTTAATTTTACTTTTTTGTAATCACTTACTCTGTCGATTGACATGCGTTTCATCACTGGCCGCCGAAACACATATTTTTCAAAATGGTGTACATGTAGGTTAGGTATGCAAAAGAGGTTAGATGCTCTTTTAATCAAAAGTAAATATTTTTGGTAAGGTATGAATAAAGATATAAGTAAATGGGCCAAGTCATGTGTATCTTGCCAACGCGCCAAAATACAGAGACATACAATATCAGGTCTAGGTAGTTTCGAATCGATGGATAGATTTGAACACATCCATATTGACATAATAGGACCCATAGGTACATCTCCGGATGGGTATAGGTATTGCGTAACGATAGTTGACCGTTATACGCGATGGCCATTTTGATTTGATCTGATTGATTCCTATTAAAGAAATGACCGCGGCGGTTGTAGCTAAGGTATTATATTATGAGGGGTGGATCACGAGGTTTGCTTGTCCGATTAAACTCACTAGTGATCAGGGACGTCAATATGAAAGTAATCTTTTTTTGAATCTCATGAAACTGATGGGAATAAAAAAGTTACGTACTACCCCATATCACCCACAAAGCAATAGTAGGGTTGAGCGATAGCATAGATCTTTAAAAACGGCATTAATGGCCTGGTTATCTACCCACTCGTGGGTCGATGAGTTAACCACGGTTTTGTTAGGATTAAGAGCAGCCATTAGGGTTGACACCAATGTTAGTTCAGCGGAACTTGTGTATGGAACTACAGTTCGATTGCCTGGAGATTCTTACGATAAAAGTAAGAATGTCAATAAAATTGTGATTTTAAAAGTTATATTTCCAAAATTAAGGAGAACATTAACAATTTTAAGCCGGTACTTAAGGAACACGGCTATTCGCGTAAGATATTTGTGCATCCGGATTTGAATAGTGTGCGTTCGCTCAGCAAAAAGTATCGTCTTTTCAAGAATTGCATGATGCAGATAATTAGTGCCTTATATCGTGTAAATGTGCCCGAAATTTTATATTTGTGCGTCCAAAAGCTTCAGAGTTATTTAAGAAAAACGGATTCTGCTGCACGAACGTTCGCCCAGCAATTTTTTTTAATTCATGGGTCTAGCTGTATATTAAATATGCAAAAAGATAGCTTAAATACGAGCATAAATGTGCCGTGAAAGCCAAATTTGTGCCTCTTAAGATTTCAGAGTTATTTGGTTTTTTGCTGGGCAAACGTTTTGGTGATTGCTATATATCGGAAATGGTTGAACGCACACTCATGATTTTTTGTATACAGATACAGTACATGTGTGCATATTTGTGCCGGAATTTTCATTAAAATGACTAGCATGGGTCAGGAGCTATTCTTTTATTTCCTAAACAATGGAAAAATGCTCTGGCTCTCGAACGAACAAGACCAAGGACTTCGCGTTAGTGCCGACTGGTACTCATTATATATTCACATGACCCTGTAAAGTTTTGCCGGCCTACTACATATCATTGCCGAATTCTTAACGATTTTGTCTTTTATTGAGGTTATCTTGAGTGCAATTACTTAGAATACGAAAACACTGGTTTTCTGTGAGCTGGCTTATTACATGCTCCTACAATAATATGAGCGCTGTTTTAAGAATACGTATGCAAAAAATCATGTTACCCATTACTTTAGACAATAGCGATAAAGAACCATTCGAAATATTTGGTAGATTATCCGACCAAATTCGATTGAACATTAAAAAGCGGCCGCACGATACATCAAACTATCCTTCTTCACTTAATGGCGTTGTAACGAAATTTAAATAGTACAGATGCGTACAGAATTTAGTTAAGTTGTATTATAGTTTATATCAGGGACATGAAATAAAACGTGAATTGTTTTTTTTTGTAATAATATAATACACTATATGAATGAATGAATGAATGAAATGAATGAATGAATGAAATGAATGAATGAAATTTATTATCTGCTTATGAATAAGGTACACTGAAGATGACATATTTTTAGGACGTTCTGCTTACTCAGCCGTTATTAACAGCATGCATGCATGATAATTCCGTACTGAAGAACTGATTCCACGTATGCGAAGTATGCTGTAAGGGCTGTATTTCGTGTTGCTATTTTTGTTAGTTTATATAATGCAAACGTGAACCGATTTATTTTATTGCACACATTTTCTACTTGTTGTTTCAAGTTTAGTTTTTCGTCAATTTCTAACCCTAAGAATTTTGTTTCATTTGTATGGTTTAACTTTTGTCCTTCGTGAATAATATGTAATGTCAAGTTAGATGAATTAAAATGTATAATATTAGTTTTGTCAATGTTAATTTGTAAATTATTATTCCTAAGCCAATTTATTACTGTACTTCATCATCATCATTTCAGCCGAACGACGCCCACTGCTGGGCATAGGCCTCCCCCAAGGATCTCCACAACGATCGGTCCTGCGCTGTCCGCATCCAGCGGCTTCCCGCGACCTTGACCAGATCGTCAGTCCACCTTGTAGAGGGCCTGCCCACGGAACGTCGTCCGGTACGCGGTCGCCATTCGAGAACCTTTCCGCCCCAACGGCTACGGTTCTCCGCGCTATGTGTCCCGCCCACTGCCACTTTAGCGATGCAATCCTTCGAGCGATGTCGGTTGTTTTTGTTCTCCTGCGGATCTCATCATTTCTGATTCGATCGAGCAGGGAAATACCAAGCATCGCTCTCTCCATTGCTCGCTGGGTGATCTTGAGCCTTCTTATGAGACCCATAGTAAGGGACCACGTCTCACTCCTATAGGTCATTACTGGCAACACACACTGGTCAAAGACTTTTGTCATGAGACACAGAGGTATTTCGGACGCAAATATATGCCGGAGCTTCCCGAACGCTGCCCATCCGAGCTGGATTCGACGAGAGATCTCTTTCTCGAAGTTGGACTTACCTAGCTGGACTGTCTGTCCCAGGTAAACATAGTGGTCAACAACTTCGAGTGTAATGTTCCCAACGTTAACTGGAGCGGGTGCAATATGGGCATTTAACATGATTTTCGTTTTGTCCATGTTCATCTTAAGACCCACTCTTTGAGAAGCATTACCGAGATCTTCGAGCATTATGTTCAGGTCTTCCAAGGTCTCAGCCATAAGAACTACATCATCGGCAAATCGCAGGTGTGTTAGGTACTCGCCATTGATGTTGATGCCGCGTCCTTTCTAGTCCAGAAGCTTGAAAATATCCTCCAACGCAGCCGTGAACAGTTTCGGAGAAATAACATCTCCTTGTTTCACGCCTCGCTGTAGTTGGATCGAATTAGAGCTCTGGTTCTGTATTCGGACCGACATGGTGGCGTTCTGGTATAAGTACCTTAGCACCTCAATGTACCTGTAGTCTATTTGGCACCTTTGGAGAGACTGCAGTACTGCCCAGGTCTCAATCGAATCAAAGGCTTTCTCGTAGTCCACGAACGCTAAGCAAAGTGGCAAGTTATACTCTTCGGTCTTCTGTATAACTTGCCGCAGCGTATGAATGTGGTCTACGGTACTATAGCCTTTTCGGAACCCTGCTTGTTCGGGAGGTTGGAAGTCGTCGAACCTGCGAGCGAGACGATTCGTAATGACTCTCGAAAACAGCTTATTGATATGGCTCAGAAGCGAGATGGGTCTGTAGTTCTTCAAGAGAGTTTTGTCACCCTTCTTGAAGAACAGCATCACATCGCCTCTGCCCCATGCCTTTGGCGTTTTTTCCTCGAGGATGACAGAACTGAAGAGCGTCTGGAGGACCTTAAGTATCGGCTTACCGCCCGCTCTCAGGAGCTCGGTTGTGATTCCGTCATCACCCGCCGCCTTGTTGTTTTTAAGCTGCTTGAGAGCCATCCTAATCTCGTACAGGCTGACGTCCGGGATATCTTCGGTATAGTGTCGGGTAAGCTTGGCTCTAGGATCTTTAGCCTTGCTTTCAGCAGGTGTTTGCGTGGAATATAACTGTCCATAGAAACTCTCAATCTCCCTCAGGATTTCAGGTGTTGACGAAATGATGCTACCTGCCTCAGTTTTCAGCCTCGTCAATTGGCTTTGCCCAATAGACAGATCTCTGGCGAACACTTTGGAGCCTTTATTCCGCTCAATTGCCTCTTTAATACGCTGGGTATTAAATTGGCGAAGGTCGCTCGTCAAAGACTTAGATATCTGTCTATTGAAATGCCGATAACGATGGGCATCCGCTGAGTTCTGTAGCCTCATTTCGTTTCTCTGATCCATGAGTAGGAGAGTCTGACTGGAGAGTTTCTTTGATTTGGGACGGCGGGTTTTAAAGTGCTTGGACCCTACCGTACGGACAGTATCCACCACCATGTTGTACAGATCGTCCACATCGATGCTGTTCTCAAGGGCTTCGAAGCGGTTTTGAAGCTCGAGCTGAAAGCACTCGGGGTTTTGAATTTGAGCCGGTATTGGTCGGAGCGTGGATTTTATCAGTCGCGCTCTCTCAAGCTTTAGGTCGATATTCAATGTGCCTCTGACCATGCGGTGATCGCTTCCTGTCTTAACAGCGTTGATCACAGTGACATCATTAAATATATGCTTCTTCGTCGACATGATAAAATCGATCTCGTTTTTGACTCTACCGTCCGGACTGATCCAGGTCCATTTGCGGCTTACGGGCTTCTTGAAGAAGGAGTTCATCATAAAGAGGTTCTCCCTCTCCATGAAGTCTGCCAGCATCTGGCCCCTGTTGTTCCGTTGCCCAAATCCAAATTGCCCCACTCTCAACTCATCACCGCAACGTTGCCCCAACTTTGCATTAAAATCCCCCATCACAACCGTGTAGTGGGTTTTATAGCTATGCATGGCTTTAGAGATCTCCTCATACATAGCCTCCACTTCGACATCGTCGTGCTTTGAGGTCGGAGCGTAGACCTGAATGACATTCAGCGAATATCATTTCGATATTCTGAGTATCAGGTACGCTACCCTGCTCGAAACACTTCCGATAGTAATCACGTTGTTGACAAGGGATTTGCGGACGATGAACCCGACACCACCTAGGGACTGTTGGTCGCCCTCCCGGTGGGATAGTAAGTTACCGGATTGCAGGATTATCGAGTCCTCCTCCTCTCTTCGGACTTCAGATAACCCAATGATATCCTAATGTAACTTACTAATTACCTCTTCCAACTCTATGAGCTTCGCGTCGAGCCTCAGTGTGCGCGTGTTATATGTTGCCAGGTCGAGTCGTCGTTGTTGGCAGCCGGATCTTACCCGGGGATTCCTAGCACCCCCTGCCCCGCCGTTACCATAGCCGCTGCCGTAGCTAGGAATAGCAGGGCCGCCGGGGACTGGGGGCCGATTTTTTGGTTGTGCAGCCATTTTGGGGGGGGGATTGCCATAATCGCCACGCTTGGCAGGCGGGTTGGCGATCGCAGTATGGCCTGATGTTATCCGGAGACGCTGCTGCCCATCTCCTTATGGCAATCTTCCCTCGGTCGGCTCTTACGACACCCACGGGAAGAGAGGGGGTAGTGCTATTCTTTTTTATGTGCCGGCACTACACGGCACGGAGAGAGAGAGAGAACCTATATATTCTTGGAAATAAATTATATTCTATTCTATTAGAAATAACTAGTTTGTGTCGCTAGAACATTCTACTTCCTAACTACTTATCTACTGTATAATTATATGTGAATCGTAAGTGCGAACTATCAATATAATTGGTGAACTTATTCAGATTTTGATTTCTTCCCCATACCCGAGAACATGCTGAGTTAGCGATTATTTCGACGTGATGTCGAACGCAGTAAATAGTGGTATGATATAACAACACCATCACCACTAAACTGCTATAGAAATCATTTGAAATGGTCTTTAAGCTGGCTAACGAGCAGCACTTGGTTTTATATATCAACTTCCACCAACACAAGAAAATGTTAAAAAGTAATAAATTACTGTGAACAATAAAAGAGCTTTGATGAGCACCCACTTGTAACTCATTACCATTTCTTACTGCTGTTAATGGTAAAAAATGGTAATTATGAAAATGGTAGTTAGAGATTTGTTTATCATGGAGCTGACCATTCTTTATTTAAAATATCACTTAATACAATTTACCAGACAATATAAATCCTTTAAACGCGTAATGCAAGTCGAATTCATTTCAAATGGCATGAATTTACTTAGATACCTTTAAAAACTCTAACGTTATAGAGGGTGTAATCATAATAAAATGTTATATGCGGCCGTAAATTTCACTCAGGCGGCACTGGACCACTCTTTGACGCGTATTAAGTTCTTCCCGAAAGGCGACCAAAGACTGCTGTCGTTAGATACATGTAACAAGGAGAAGTCCTTCTGCGTGCATGGTCATATGATGGAGGTGAACATCCTTGCCAATGGTAGTGAGGCCGATGTCGAGTTAAAATCTTTGATGTAATTTTAAAATGTCTTAATATATTCTTTGCACGATGTTATTTAAACGCATTATAGATACATTATTCCTGTTCTCAAATTCATAAGCAAATACCTGTTCTTCGTAAATGGTTTCGACAAATTGAATTAAATGTAGGTACCAAAATCTGGGCAAAGACGGTAGAGAGATTTTCACTACATTTTTGAATATTACTCTTAATTTGTTAAGAAATCGGGAATTATTTTTGTTGCACCAAATAGATTAGAAGTACTCGTATAATTCTGTGTTACACTATCATTCATTTGATTTGTTTTACATGAAAGTGTTCTTTGTCATCCGCCGTGCCATATGCACATTCTTAAATACTTACCAACCTAGGTAAAACACAGGGTGTCCCTGGAAGTAAGGATTAAATAAAAATAGCGCATAGCTGGGGTCATTTCTGACCTTTTTATCCCTATCAATATTGGTCAGATTTAAGTTTTTTTAGAAAATCGCCCAAGTCCATACAAATATAATTATTGAAAAAAAGTATTAAAGGTACCAACTTATTTTTTTGCCAAAAGATTAGCAGGTTATTTGTCTTACTTTGACTAGTTATTTTATTGCGCTAAAAAAGTCATGTCAATAAAAAAAAAAAATATTTCAAGAAATAATGTATCAAAAAAATACCTTCATGTTCTCAAGCAGATGTCGTGGAGAAAAAATTATACTACTGGAAGTTGTTCAAGTATTTAAAAAAGTTGCTCATGTATTACAGATTCTTTCAAGGTATAAATTGCAGAGTTATTCTAATTATTTTCTAAAGTTGTGAGTATTTTGAACAAGAAAGTCGTCTTTTTGGGGTTAGTCATTTCAACCTTTTTAACTTAATTTTCAAGAAAGTACATTTTCACACCACATGCTCGACAATGCTGAATTATATGTCATGTAAACCTTACCGAAAGCAAGACATTAAAGCTCTTGGCTTTAGCCGGGTTATAATGTTCTACTTATTATAATAACCCGCTGGTCAATAATGTGATTTTCACTTTCATAATTCCTATTGCTATGTCCATAAAGTCTAATTTCACTAAACAGAATGTGTCCTCAGCGGGCGCGGCCAACTCGATTTTCGAAGACCGAGGCCGTGGCCCACTAGATTCGCACTGAGACGAACTTCATTTGTTTGTCAAATCGAGTAGGCCACGCCAGCTGAAAGAAGTTGCTATAGCCGTAGCTAGTAGTACTACTAGCTTTAGAAGATTCTATAAATATTTCAAAGAAAAAATAAAAAATGTCGAGTGATGAAAGTATTTTGAATCCAGAAGCTATTAAATAAGATGCCAGAGGCATTGTCAATAATCTACTCCCAGAAAAGTCAAAGGAAAAATACCTGAAAGCCTAGAAAGATTTTGACACATGGAAAACTGCAAAAGGCGCAAAGTCTGTGTCTGAATCAGTGCTTCTGGTCTATTTTGAATATTTATCAGCTACAAAGAAGTCAAGCAGCCTGTGGTGTATCTATTCGATGCTCAAGGCAACAATAAGCGTCAAACATGATATCCAAATTAATACATATACCAAGTTATTGTCATTTTTAAAAAGGAAATCGGATGGACATCGAGCAAAGAAGTCAAAGATACTTACAACACAAAACGTGGAAACTTTTTTGAATGAAGCTCCCGACCACAGTTTTCTTGCCATAAAAGTGAGTACAACCTATGAACCTACTTATTGATTAAGTTCATACACTATCTACACACATCAAAAGTGTCTAGGGATCAACATATATTTTTGCAATAACTTTTCTCCTGATTGATATTAATTAAAATTTTCTTTAAGGATTCATCAAATAAAGTGTTTTCGTTTGTCTACAGTAACGATAAACCAAGTCACCTTTGCATTAATAAAGAAATTTGCCATTTTCCTAATAAAGGGATTTTTGACATTTGAACCACTAACATTAAAGTTCGAAAAAAAGACTGAAATAACAGTTTTCTTAAATTTTTTATTGGGTAACTTAAACAATTAATAATCCGTGTTTCTACCGCGAACACTAACAACACAAGAACATCGGGTTGGCATACTCAAAATGAGTTCATCCAAATCACGCTGTGGAATGGCCGCCCATGTTCGTTGCAACAACAAAAAAAGGTCTACTTGCGACTGGATACCCTCCATATTCGGCAGAGCTCTTCTCTGTAGCATATCCCATGCATGCTCAATCGGGTTCAAGTCTGGCGACTGAGCAGGCCAGGGCAGGACATTGATGTTAGCTGCGGCGAGAGTCTGTCTTACAACTCTTGCGGTGTGCGGTCGTGAATTATCATGCATTAACTGAAATAAGGGACCGATTTGCACTTGTAGAGGAACGATGACGTTCCCGAAGACCGCTAAGGGTACCACCTATAGCAATGCACAATCGTAGGATTCGATATCAATGGGCTCTTGAACACAGAAATTGGGCAGAAGAACAATGGCGTTTCGTGTGCTTTTCTGATGAGTCTCGTTTTGGTATGAGACCGGATACAAGATGTATACGACACTGGAGAACCCCTGGGCGCCAACAGAGGTTAAAATCCTGCCAGGAAGTCCATCCTTATAGTGGTGGAACCATCATGGTATGGGCGGGTATTTGGATCGGCGGAAGAACTGAGTTGATTTGGATCAGAGGCAACCTCAACGCTCAAATTTATGCTGAGACGATTGTATCAGACGTCATCGTTCCTCTACAAGTGCAAATCGGTCCCTTATTTCAGTTAATGCATGATAATGCACGACCGCACACCGCAAGAGTTGTAAGACAGACTCTCGCCGCAGCTAACATCAATGTCCTGCCCTGGCCTGCTCAGTCGCCAGACTTGAACCCGATTGAGCATGCATGGGATATGCTACAGAGAAGAGCTCTGCCGAATATGGAGGGTATCCAGTCGCAAGTAGACCTTTTTTTGTTGTTGCAACGAACATGGGCGGCCATTCCACAGCGTGATTTGGATGAACTCATTTTGAGTATGCCAAACCGATGTTCTTGTGTTGTTAGTGTTCGCGGTAGAAACACGGATTATTAATTGTTTAAGTTACCCAATAAAATTTTAATGGAAACTGTTATTTCAGTCTTTTTTTCGAACTTTAATGTTAGTGGTTCAAATGTCAAAAATCCCTTTATTAGGAAAATGGCAAATTTCTTTATTAATGCAAAGGTGACTTGGTTTATCGTTACTGTAGACAAACGAAAACACTTTATTTGATGAATCCTTAAAGAAAATTTTAATTAATATCAATCAAGAGAAAAGTTATTGCAAAAATATATGTTGATCCCTAGACACTTTTGATGTGTGTATTTCTCATTTTATGTCACACAGTTCAAAAATTATTTATGTTTTAGTTTTCAATGTAAATATTTGACCGCAAATATTGTTATTAATAAATATATACTCGTTAACAACTGAAAATAAACAATCATAATATAAAAAGAAATTTTTTGTTTAAGGTGGCGTTGATTTTTGGAGTGAATGGTGCTTGTCGTGGAAATGAACTCGTGAATATAAAAGTCAATGATATCGAAAAACATTCAGAGTTATTACTAGTAAAATTGCCGGACACAAAAACAAATAGAGAACGGTCATTTGTAATTCGTGAAAACCATACCACAATAGTCGAAAAGTACCAAGCCTTACGCCCTTCTAATATAAATACCAACAGATTTTTTGTAGGCTACAACAATGGGAAATGTACAAGGCAAGTCATTGGCAAAAATAAAATTAGTGCCATGCCAAGAGAGATTGCTAAATACCTGAAATTGGAAAATCCCGAGCTTTACACAGGCCATTGTTTTAGACGAACATCTGCGAGTCTGTTGGCAGATTCAGGAGCAGACATAGCCCAAATAAAACGACACGGTGGCTGGAAGTCCGATGCAGTGGCAGAGGGCTACATTGAAAATTCTATAAAAAATAAAGAAAGAACGAGCTATCGTATTGGTGAAAAGATAAATATTGAAATATCGTCTACAATTGATGATCCCTGGACGCCTCTGCCACCACAGTCATCTTCCTCAAAACACGTCACATTTACATCAAGCCCACTGCATCAGAGACGACCTTCTCCAACCTTTACGGAACAACTCGACCCTCAGACACAAGTGTTCGAAGCCTTGAACACAACTCAAATAAACTCTAGCTCAACCTCGATAAACGTACCAAATAAAAATATAACGTTATCTTTCCATAATTGGACTAATGTCTCCAATATCAATTTGCACTTTTAATATGCTGTAATAAACACTATCTACTAAGCCTGGTTTTTTATTGTCTCGCATAAAGTGAGAAAAGTAGAGTATACACCACCGGGATAAAACTGTTTTTTTCTTGGGCGCTTGAATCCCTCACTGCACTCAGGACTCAATCTCGCTTTGCTCGGGAATTAACTTATAACACCCTCGCTGCGCTCGGGAGTTAAATTTGGAGTCCTTCGTTACGTTCAGGATTCAATGTAGCGCCCGTGACATAAAACAGTGCTTTATCCCCTTGGTGTATAATCTACTATTAATGTAAGTATACCGTTCGATAATCCACATTATAATAAAGTTAGCCACTTTTAAAGTTAGGATACCATTTTCATAAAAGCAAAATTTAAAAAACAATCAGCTGCCAAACAAAATATTTGGCAAAACGCAAAGTACCTACTTAGAACTAAAGCTGCGAGATGTGACGTCACGAACATGTGTCCGCTTTTTAAATTTGCAATACCTCGGGGAGTTTGAGTGCTATCGAATTTTTTTTGTCAATGTTTCTATTATGAAGAGATAGCAAATAAAAATACGCAATGGCGCTAGCTTTGGTTTTTCCCCGGATTATGTCAGTGCGGATATCTTTTGAATATAGATACCTTGTTTAACGAGTAATCATTATTATTGACGTTGTTATCTAAATATTTCAGATTTTCTCATTGCACAGGAAGTCAATCCATCAATGTTGTTATCTATGTAATTGATATGCTGAATTGCAATGTTTCAAATTCGTTATGTGCGATAACTTCTATGAATATTGCTGGCACTACACTAGAGAGCTCGCCGCTTAAAATACTCCTAGAGTGCTCGCGCGGGTCACATGTGCCACCCATTACGATGTGGGATTTTTCTTACAACTCTTCCTTTATTAAATTAAACCAGTTATTATCAGTTATTATATCACTTATCAACTTTATTTCTTGCTAATTTTCGAACAACAGTAAGCATATGCCTTAGTTTTACTAAATTATATACTAAATATAAACTTATACAAAAAATAACATTATTTTGGAGTTCTTGAGATTACTTAGTTTGTAAGTATTAAGAACACATTAATTTGGTACAATAATCATCTTATAATAAAGTTGACTAATGGGTTGTCGCTAATTAACAGGATTTTCGTCACAATTAGGGCATAGTATAATTTGGTGATCAAGACAAATACGCCTATTAAACTTGCTATATTGTTTGCGAGTACTTCGGTCTCTTGTTCTACTGCAGAAGTCACACCGTCCTTTTCCACTTCGTATTGGCAAGTTTTCCACTTGTGCGTTTTCGGGCAGACCGAAAAGAAGTCTGGCTTTCAATTTTATTGCAGGTATATTTTGCTGAGAATTACGTCGTGTAATAAGGGGTGTCACAAATTCGAACCCGACATCTTGCAAGTATTTTCGTCGAATTGTCTTGACTTGAGAATTATTTGAATTGGTATATTATACCACCCAAGTTCAAAAAATTATAAAACGATATAAGCGGCCATCGTCGGCTGTTGCGAGTAACATCATATTGACGACACAATTTGTCGAAAACGTCTACGCCATTCTTGGTGTGATTGTAGTAGGTTATTATTTCGGGTTTTTTATCTTCTACACTTTTAGGGTCAAATTTATTATCATTGTGCTGGGTAGACAGTAGTAAAACAGTTTTTTTTGGCACATAGCTGACCAGTGTGCAATCAGGTTGAAAACCAAAGGTGGAGTCTAATATTTCTCTATTTCGAGTAAGTAGGTTTGAAGATGTCAGGTATTTCAGGCTTATTCTTTTTTTTTATAGTGCCAACCACTGTAATCTTTTTTGCAGTAAACTTTTGCTCACAGGTACACTAGTGAACCAGTTGTCCATCGTTACATTGCAACCCAAGTCATTTAAAGGTTCCAAGAGTCTGTAAATAATATCTGGAACCAGATTTGATACGCGGTATGGACCTTCTGGCTGCTGGCCTGCATACACTTCGAAATTGCACACAAATGGATATTGAACATCTACAGCATAGTCATTTTTATACCGAATTTAGCCGGCTTATTCGGCATGTAAATAATAAATCCACAACGACCTTTGAATACTACTAGCTGCTCATCAAGCGTCACGGACTCACTTGGCGTATAATAGTATTATTTGCAGTTGCGAAGCATAATTTCAATTATTTGGCGAATTGCGGCCAAGCAATCGGTTTCTTGGCGGGTTGCTCTAGTCCTAACGTCATCAAAACGTACACATCGTAACAGAAATCGAAATCTGCTTTTCAACATTGTGGTGTACACCAACTCGATACCAAGACCTTGTGAATTGTCCCTGAAATCTTTCAGGTTTTTTCGTCCAGATCTACATACTCCTATCAATAATAATAAGCCGACAAAAGCTTTCATTTCGACCAAATCCGTTGGTCGAATGCATCTCTGTCTCTTTGATATCTACCTTTGATGGAGTCAGTATAAATATTTGTACAGCCAAGGAAACACTACAATATACCTAGCAATATGCCTACGAGTATTTCTTACATATCACGTTTACGTATGTATGTAGGTAGTTACAAACCTACATTGGCTGACACCGACTCCAACAATAACAATAATTTTATTGTACCTATATATATATATTATCGTTTAAGTTTTAGAAGAATACGCAATTCTTTCTTTACTTTTTAGTGCTTTGTATAAGAATTGTTTTTTTTGGAGTTGGTTTTTTTTTTGTTAAATTTTTTTTTATTTCTTGATTTTCAGTGAATAGTTCTTATTTATTTTATACATCGAAAAAGTATCGTCCAATTGCTCCTGAGAATTGAAAAGTTCCGTTACTTTGTCATGGATCCCATAATCAGAACCTAACACTCATCAAACTGTGTAGTATATCCTTTCCAATAAAAAAAGAAGCATCGAAATCGGTTGGCGTGTTAATGAGTTATTCTCCATTTGTCGCGCATATGGTTTATCTAGATTTAAGACTTATATGGATTTCCCATGGATGCCACTGTCAGAACTGGACCAAATTAAAATAGGACCACACGGGCAGCATCAGCTTTCAAATAAAAAAAGAATTATCAAAATCGGTTGGCGTAATATTGAGTTACCCGTCCATTTGTCGCGCATTTTGACTATCTAGATTTAAGACTTATATGGATTTCCCATGGATGCCACTGTCAGAACTGGACCAAATTAAAATGGGACCACACGGGCACCATCAGCTTTCAAATAAATAAAGAATTATCAAAATCGGTTGGCGTAATATTAAGTTATTCGTCCATTTGTCGTCCATTTGTCGCGCATTTTGTCTATCTAGATTTAGGACTTATATGGTTATCTCATAGATGCCACTGTCAGAACTAGACCAAATTGAAATGGGACCATTCGGGAAGCACCAGCTTTCAAAAAAAAAGAATGATCAAAAACGGTTCACCCAGTCGAAAGTTATGAGGTAACAAACATAAAAAAAAAACATACAGTCGAATTGAGAACCTCCTCCTTTTTTTGAAGTCGGTTGAAAATGATAAAATTTATTGTTTAGATCGATACTTGTAGATCTTTCCGAAGTATTCACCCCTGAGCACGTATTGAGGTCATCGTGCTACACCAGCTTTCTCTAGTAAGAGTTCTTTCTAAGCTTGGTGTTTATGAATCTTCACGCGACCTAAATGTCTTTGCTTGTCGCATCCGAAACTGTGTCGAAGTTATTCGTTTGCTAAACCAGCCCGAATATCTAGCTTCACCTGAGATCGCGAACTCTATTATTTGCAAGTTGACTCCACTTTTAAGGTCGAGATGGGCAGATTTTGCTTCGTCAAGGGCCGGCTCTGGCAAAATTAAACTAGAAACTTTGGCTGATTTTCTAGAAAGCGAAGCAAATTTACAAATGCAATTTGGTTTAGTCCAGTCAGAGCCGTCACCCGTCAAATGTCAGTCAATCCCTGCCAAAAGTCAAAGTCAACTTGTCAACTCCGCCAAAGACAAAGTTTTTCCATATGCTGTCTCGTCGGATTCGCCCGGCGAACCAAAGAGTACGAATATATGCAGGTATTGTACTAAGTCTAACCACGAGGTTGCCGATTGTAGTGATTTTCAATCTTTGGCCTTGGAAGATCGCTGGCAATGGGTATTAGACAATAAAGTATGTCGCAGATGTTTGAAACGAGGCTCTCATAAGTACAGTATCTGTAAAACACGGTGTGAAGCCGAAGGCTGTACAAATAATCAACACAATACTCTTTTACATAGATCCCAAGCGGCAAACACGGCCCATGTAATAGTTCAAGCCTCCGCTCACCAGAGCGCGAATAACTTTGATCTACAAAATATAGACCCACTTGCCTACCCATCTGCTACCGTAGCGCACAGCGCCTTACCAGCAGATCTTTCAAAACCGCTTCTAAAAGTCATTCCAATTACTTTATCTGGCAAAAAAGGTAGCGTTAATACCTATGCGCTTTTAGATGACGGCAGTTCCGCTACTTTAGTGGACAAATCGGTGGCTGACATGCTTGTCGACGAACAATCTACGGTACCCTTGCAGATTAACTGTGTCGGGGGGCTTACTAAGCTCACTAACGTTAGCTTCATAGACTTACAAGTTAGAGGACGCTATAGTTCAGATAGCCACAAAATTCGAGCACGATCTATTCCTAACCTAGGTCTTAGGATTCAGTCAGCAAATATTTGTGACATCAAGCGTTACGATAACCTTTCCGATTTAGCTGATGTTTTAGCTTACAATGATGCGAAACCGACCTGTCTCATTGGGACTGATAATTGGCATCTTCTCTTACCTAAAATCGTACGCCATGGAACTAAATCTGAACCAGCAGCCGCTCTCACTTCCCTAGGCTGGGCTCTTTTCGGATTTATCAATAGTAGAGCTAATCCAGTAGAATTCGTTAACCACGTGGAAGTAGACGATTCTGATCAAAAACTAGACTCTCTCATCATGTCGTATTACAAACTAGACTCCATAGGTATAGAGAAAAAACCCCATTGTAGCCCTAGCGATAAACGCGCTTTAGAGATTTTAGAAGAAACCACAACACGCCTACCCAATGGCAGATATGAGACAGGGTTGCTGTGGCGGAACGACATCAATGCAGTTCCTGACAGTAAACGCCTTGCCCTGTCTAGATTCTCAAGCCTCGAGAAGAAGATGGCTAAGGACAATGCGTACGCGACTCTTTATAAACAGAACATCCAGGGTATGATTGATAAATCTTATGCAGAGCTATGTACTGGTCCTCCATCGGGTAACATCACCTGGTATCTTCCACACTTTGGCGTGGTCCACCCGCGCAAAAATAAGCTGCGCGTGGTGCACGACGCAGCTGCAAGGTGCGAAGGAGTAAGTCTCAATTCGATGCTCCTATCGGGACCCGATCTGTTACAGCATTTGCTCGCTATAGTTATGAGATTTAGGGAAGGTTGTATCGCACTCACGGCAGACATTAGAGAAATGTTCCCACAGGTAAAAATAAGGCCCCAGGATCGAGATGCCCAGCGATTCCTTTGGAGAGACAATCCTCAGCACCCTATACAGGAATACCGAATGTCCTCCATGATATTTGGTGCTTCGTCCAGTCCGTGCACGGCACTCTTTTTAAAAAACAAAAATGCCATTGGGTTCCAGCATCTCTATCCTGAGGCTGCGCGATGCGTCATGGAGGACCACTATATGGATGATTTACTAGGTTCTGTCAATGGCTCGGAGGAAGCAGCTCGCCTTGTTCTCGAAATCGTGACCATTCATAAAGCAGCCGGGTTTGAAATGCGCTCATGGGTTTCAAACCATGCTCAAGCCTTGTCTCTAATTCCTTCCGACCTCCGTGCCATTAACACTGCCGAAGTAGGTTTAGGACCATCGTCCCCTTCTCAAACTCGCGTTCTGGGAATAACCTGGCATGTCACTGGCGATTCCTTACGGTTTTTAGAATCTGTCCCAAGTCTTCCAAATACCTACACCAAACGGTCAGTTTTGTCCCTACTAATGTCAGTTTATGATCCACTTGGCTTAATGATCCCACTTCTGACACCAATGTTGAGTTTAATAAAAAGACTTTTGCTTGTCAACTAACTATATTTGAAATAATTCTATTAAAAAGTAATATAAAAAATACAGAGGCAAAAGTACAAAATAGGTTGGCATTGCTAGTCACCAACAACTGTTGGAGCACAAACTGTCACATACCATTCAAAGTTCACCGTTCTTTGATCCTCTAGCACTACAGTAGCAATATGACCCGTTTTGCAGAAAAACGAGGTGACCATTTGTTTCTGTGTGCTTCGTGCACGGCGACATTTCGTTGGAGTTGGTTCATCTTCAAAATACCATATAGTCGACTGTCGCTTTGTTTCGGGATCACAGTTATGTAGCCATGTTTTGTCACCAGTCAGTATATCATACACGTCTTTATTCTCGCCACCGTTGAATTTATCTATCATGAATATAGGCAATAGGCACCAACCACCCGACGTCTTACTGCTCATCGGTAAATTTGTGCGCACCCATCTCGAATAACGTTCACGGAAAAAAAGGTGGTTGTGAATTATGGTTTGCATTGCTGCTGATCCAATTCCCAGTTCTCGCTTTGGCTCTACATAAGTAATTCGTCGGTTTTAACGACTGCACGAACCTTTTCTTGTGTGACCGCGGTTGGTGGCCGACCTGTCTTCGCTTTATCTTTGAGACATCCCTGACCTCTTTTGAATTTAGCAAACCAATTAAAGACTGTTGCTCGTGAACAAGCAGACTCACCAAAAGCAGAAGCCAAAAATTCAAAACATTCTTGAGGCTTTAAACCTTTTTTATAGTCATAATAAATCAAAGCGCGAAAATCACGTCGACTGAGCTCCATTGCTGCAAGCGAATTCCCGCCAGATTCTCGGGAAAAAGATGCTCATTCAAATAAAATAAAAAAAATATGCATGTTCCCTTTTCGAATATATCAATAAAGAACCAGCCTTTAAGATGGTGTATAGCTTGCCAGTGTCAATCAAATGAGTAAAGAGCATCTAACTACTTTTGGCATGCCCTCGTTGCTTTTACTGAGTTTTCCATGGTAGGTTTTTGGTTATGATTAACTATTATCACTTTTACGGTCACTACGGTCATTTTTACAAGATCATACAAGGCTTGACTGATTTTGAAGCATTTACATAAAGAGACAAATACTGTTTTTCTTTTAGGAATTAAGAAGATATTAAAGCTATTGAAGGTAGTGAGTTAAATCGTTGGTTTTTAATTTTTTAAATTAATACAAGGACACTGATGCTTACACATCAGTCAGATTTGGTCCGACGTAAGCGGATACATGTTCGGGCGTTCAACTTTCGCGTTTTGGAGGCTGTTTGGTTAGATATGCCTTATTATAGTGATACAATGCAACGTACAATATCCGCATTTTATTTTACGGTTCCATGCATTCCTCATCCCATTCAAAGGCGCACTGCGAGTTTGTTAGTACGCATCGGTGCGCGGCACGAGCGATCTGTCACCCGTAGCCCTTATCACATCATCACAAAACTATTGAAAAAGACAAAGAACAAAAGAAGTAGATAGGGTGGTTTAGCTGGTTTGCCGGCCACCTTTGGTTTTCGGCCAATGCGGAAACAAAACCCATTAACAAGAAAACTTTACTCTACTTATAAAAAAAACCAATGTCTCCTTAATATTTTCAATGATTTTTATGCGTATTCCAATTGTTAGGTTAATAACGGTTGAATTGTGGCGTCAGTGAGCGTCTGAACTTTGCACAGCGTAGGTGTGTCGCTAAAACAACAAAAAAAATAGTACGTGTGAGTTTTTTGCAAGGTAAGTTACAATGCTGTTTATAGTTTGTTGCGCATACACTTTATTACTGGATGTGCTAAATTAGTTTAGGAAACGTTATTTTGGTTAAAACATTTAAAATATTCGCAGTTAGGTATTAAAAATTGATGGCTGGGGAACTGAGTGCATTCTATGGAGGCCATTTGTTTTTCGGCCGGCCGGCCGATAACTAATGGATCAGTTGCAATCTCAATCTACAATATATTGCAATAATGACGTAATTATGTTCATAAAATATAACTAGATACTGATTATGGTAGCGACTTGTTCTTGTGGTTAGCACACGGCCACATATTCATTATAAAATATCCCACATAAACGCTTTTAAATATCTATAATTTGACGGCCGGAAACCAGATAAATATTAGCTATTTTTCGGCATAATTCAACTTTATGTGGCCGAAAGCTAAAACTCTCGTAACTGTTTTTCGGACGGAATAAATAAAGATATAATGACTGTGTATAATCAATTTGGATTACTTGTTTCATATCATTGTAATCGAGCGTAGATAAAGTCACTTTTGTATTATTTATTTCATTTGTTATTCGCCAACATAAGCAAGTTGAACGACGGCCGAAAATAAACTTATATTAATTGAATTCGTGGCCATTTTCTACACGACGGCCGAGAATCAGATAATTTTGATTTAGTTTTTGGCCACGTGTAATGAGACGGTCGAAAATCAGTATACACAAATCTGGTTCCCGGCCTTAGATTAAAAAACAGGCCGAAAATCAATGAATTTGAATTTAGTTTAAAAAATATCTAAAATTTCCAATTGATTCTTCTAAAACAACGAATGAAAATAAAAATATTTCCAGGTTTCCTAGTGCCATATCTTCAATAGCTTGGCGGGACTATCACAACATGAAAGAAAAGAAGAAACAGGACAAAGAGAGTGAAAAAAACAAACGAAATTTAGAAAGAGAACAAAAAAAGAAGGAACCGGCAGCTAAAAAAAAACGTCAAAATAAATAGAACACAAGTTAAAAATGCCAACTGCGAACTAATCCAAGATAAGGAAAACACTAAAAACAAAACAAAATAAATATTTCTAAGAATATGACTGATGAAAAGACTGATAGAAGAAAAATAAGCGATTATTTTATATTAAAGACTACTAAAATAACACGCAATAAGAACAGGGTTTATGTAAATGCAAATAAAAAAGGAATTAATTTTGAAACCAAAGATACTGGCAAAAAAGTTACAAGAAATATTCCTAAAGAGAAGAATTCTGTTGTTGGAAAAAAGGTAAATTTAATTATTTAGAGTGCTGAACGATATAAAAATGATTAATGATATAAACATGAATGTTTGTAATTTTAGGTCGAGGTAAATTATGATGGAGAGCAATCAGACAAAGCAACTTTGGAAGGAACTGTTGCAGAAATAAGAGTAGATATTGAAGTAGAAATTAAATATGAATACAAAAGAAAGGCCATTGAGAAAAAGTTTACAGAAAATGATCTTTTGATTGGAAAAAAGACTAGTGAAAATAATGAAAGGAAGGTTAACAACAGAAAAGACATAGAAACTGCGGGACAGTTGTCCGAGGAAGAAGAAGAAAATATACTGTTCTGTGACTTAGAAGAGACTGTTGGAAAGACAAGAGGAGAGACCGATGAAGACAATTATTTTGAAGAAGACCACTTAACTATATTTGAGTGTTTTTATACTAATTCTATATGATTAAGATTTTTAATGTTTTTGTCTATGAATGACTTCTGTTTATTTTTTTTCAGACTGCTTACAAAGACGTTACTATTTTCATAAGATATTACTAGGTATTATTATTTGAAATAGAAGTAAACTTTAACGTTTTCTTTAAAATCTTTAATAGAAATTACGAGAATTATGGATAAGAAATTCTATTTATGAAGTGAATTGAGATCTCAGCAATTAATATGATTAAAAAAATATATATTTTAACGTTGATAAGGTATATAGTATTTTATTCTTCAAAGACTGACATACAATTATTGTTAAGAGATAACTTCTTAATAGTGAGTATTCATAATACATAAAGTTCCCAAATGTTGCCAAAATGTTTAAATTATGATTAAACTTGTTGATTTTAACTCTTTAGTTTTTCATTAAAAAATGAGACCTATTTTAAAGCCTATAAAAGTTATTTTTCAAATTACCACGTAGTGGCCGAAAACTAGTGAATTTAACGGCCGATAACTAACTTTACTGGCCGAAAAGGGGTTAATTGGCTACTTTCAGATTCCTTGTTTTTTTACAATTTTTGCGTGACAGTGACAAGTACAGAGACTGACGCCAAAAATTCTACGTTATCTAACGGTATCAAACTAATTTATAATTTGAACTACAACATATTTATCACATAAATAAATCATAATGAAGTCGGGCCTTTGCCTAAATGGCCGAAAACCGGCTAAGTTACCCTACTTCTAATGCACTTACTCAACTTTCATCTCTTCCAGCACCTGACTACATGTCGTTTAGTTTTAGTCAAATTTACGATTGTGATGTTGAGAAGATCGTTCACTCTATCGCTTCTGATGCGTTCGACAGAGATAGCATTTGTCGTAAAATGATTATACCCCTCCTTGATATCCTTTCTCCTGTCACCCGTATCCTCAACCATTCTCTCACCACCGGTATTTTTCCAAAAGTGTGGAAAGATGCGCAAATAATACCACTCCCAATAAATTCAAAACCTACTGCATACTCTGATTATCGTCCAATATCCATCCTACCGTTCCTGTCAAAAGTACTAAAGCGCGTTGTTCACCAGCAGCTTAGTGGTTTCTCGACTAGGAACCAGCTCCTTAATAATTTCCAATTTGGCTTCCGTCCCGGCCATAATACGACTACTGCACTTGTCAAGATCACGGATGACATTTGCTTTGGCATAAACTCTAAATGCCTTTCCATATTAATTCTGCTGGATTTCAGTAATGCTTTTAACACTGTTGGTCTTGACATCCTACTCGGTTGCGTTCTCTTAATATATCTCCAATGGTAATTGACTGGTTTCATAGTTACTTGCATGGGCACCGGCAACGCATTAGTGCTGAGGATTCTTTCTCTTCATGGTGCGACCTTAGTGCCGGTGTACCGCAAGGTGGCGTTGTGTCCCCTCTTCTCTTTGCTACTTTCACTAATTTGGTAACCCATAATATCTCTTCTTTTCACCACCTATATGCAGACGATCTCCAAATTTACTCCCAAAGCAGCCTTGTTGAGCTTCCAAACGTCGTTCTGACCTTAAATGCTGAACTGGAACAGATCTCTAATTGGAGCAGGTCGTTCGGGCTGAAAGTTAACCCTGCAAAAACTCAAGCACTGATTATTGGTAGGTCATGGATAACTTCTAGAATTGATTGGAGTGTTTTGCCAGCAATTGTGTTTGATGGTGTTCAAATTCCGTTCAGTAAGGAAGTGAAATACCTAGGAATCCACATTGACAGTACGTTAGCTTGGACAACTCAAGTTGGTCAGGTTAGCAAGATGATGTTTGCTTCTGCTAGTTCCCTAAGTAATTTTCTGCCAATCCCCACAAAAATTGCTCTTGTACAAGCCTTACTCTTTCCCATTCTGAGTCCAGAATAGTCGGCATAGTCATGCCGACTGCTGCAAATTAGACCTTAATGAGAATCTCCTGCATAAATAAATAAAAAATAAAATAAATAAATATGCGCCAGACAACACACCTCTTGTCATGGTCTCGAAGTAGGGATAAATATCCCTGTGGTACGAGGTACCAGACAAGGAATAAAGCCAGGGGCGTCTCCCAGCACACCCAGACCCAAACCAATTTAGAAAAGACCGTTTCCTGAATTGACCTGACCGGGGATCGAACCCCCCATAATATTCTGTTTAACCAAATGTCACTCCGTTATCTCAAGGAGCGTTTCGAATTTCTGCATCCTTTCCGTGGACGGAAAATGCGTTCTTTTAAGAAACTCTGCCTTCAATTCCCTCCTCATTCTTCCCACTTCTACACATAGTCATTTACTCTGAGATCCATAGGTTTATGGAACTCCTTACCCCTATCAATCAGAGAGTCCCAATCCTGATCCATTTATAAAACAAGGGTAAAAGCACATTTCCTTGCACTTTGACATCAGTCCTCGTTATTCTTCCTTTTTCTTCTTTATCCTTTATATATCCTGATCATTTTGGTTGCAACTGAGCTGATTGCTATTGTCTGTTTAAATAACGTCACATTTGTTTCTACTTTTTATATATGTATAGTATGTTTGTATTATGTGAATATATGTACCTAGTCCTATACTGTGTAGATATTTATAATCAAACTTATTTTATCTATTATTTTTCTTGGTGCACTAACTCGCCCTTTTCGCCAAATTTCCTTTGCTTGAGGGTTGCTTGGCATAGATCGCTTTTTAGCGATAAAGCCGCCCAAATTGTACTTGCATTTATTGTTAATTATTTCTGTACTGTAATTTTTGTGTGCAATAAATAATATATTATTATTATTATTATTATGTTGGTACATTGGATTCACGGGCCCATGGGGGCCCGGTCCTTTGAGGCTTGCGTGGGGCCGAAGCCAACACGTAGAGGCCTTTTGGTACTATTTAATCTACTTTGCAATGTGTACATCTGCCGAGTTTTGTCTCCATAAAAATATTGTACATCTACCTAAAGACAACACCCGGCACATGTATGAACTATGGAATTATGTAAAAAAGAATAAAAACCAGGCCAGGCCAGACGGTGACTTGCCACTCACTTAATGGGCTACCCAAAATGTGCCGTCGCAAAAGGTCGGCAAAGGCGGCAACATGGCCGTGAGCGGCTCAGGGTGTCGAGAGGTGTCCACCGCTTTCTACGGGGTGGATAAACCACCCCACCAACTCGCGACTTATGCATCTTTCTCTTCCACCCTTCGAGCATTCAGCTCTAACGCCCCACTCTGGACGGCCAGTGAAGGCAAGCCAGAGGTGAGAGTCCTGCGGCCCCCCTTGGGATCCACTCCAGCCGGCCAATAAAGGCAAGCGAAGGCGGAGGGCCTGACCGACTCTCGGGGTAACTCGGGTCCGTGGTGTCGCTACGCACCAACAGCTCAAAGAACTGCCCTGCGGGCCCTATTATTATTATTATTACATTTCTGGTGTACCTAAATTAAGTTTGTTTAGCTCAGTGTGTGGCTTGTTAGTTTTACTGCTATGTAAGCAATGAAATAAAAAACATATTAACTTATTTATGTCCATTTATTTACTTAATTAACAAGTTGTCCAAGAACGCAGCAGGAGCTCCGAAATGATCCTGATGACAAGCGTACCCCATGTACCATAAAATGGACATTATATTATGTGCGAGCAAAACCCAACTGTGTGATTTCCAGCAAAACAGTAACAAAAATATCCTAAAATGGCTTCACTCCCTTGTACTACTTATAGTCTACTGGACCCTTCTGCGTATAGACTCAGAACATGAAGTTTTTCCCGATCAACACACTCTGGAAACAAGCAACGGCCAGCAGTGGCAGGTGCTCTTCTTATTGTTGGAAGAGCTATTTAAGTGTTTGCTTTATTATTTGGTTGTAGGGTTTTAATTTGATTATGTTTTTCTGCAACAGGTGGTGGCGGTAATTCTGGCTACTTTCTCTTACAGTTTGATTATTTGATGAAAACGAAAAAAATATGTAATAAATATTGTAATAAAAATCAAACGCAACGTACATAATGTGAGTGATTTAACATTGATATTGATGACAACAATGGGAACGCAAAGGCCCATACAGCCTCTTTATCAGTTTGTTTATTCCTTTGCACTGGAATACATTCAAAACACAAGCATATGGCTTTAAAATGTTCAATAAAGTGTATTGATTTTTAATTGATTGCAGTAATTGAAAACTTCTGCGTAGACTGGAATACTCTTACAGGAAATAAAACCGTTTAGTTTTTTCACTTTTTGTTGCACTACAGAAAAGTTTCGTTTTATTAAAATCGGGAATAATTTATCTTTGACCTGCCTGCTTTGAAAATACCGATTTTATGGAAATGAATTCAACAAATTTAACTCTATTTATTTAACATTCTTTCGGTTCTTCTGGTCGGGCCAATGGAGTGGGAGTGGTGCTGTCTGAGGAATTCCAGAATAGTGTCTTGGAAGTAAATCGTGTTAGCGACCGCCTTGTGGTCGTGGGGGTGCTTATCGAAGGCGTCATGACGAATTTGATAAGTGCCTACGCACCGCAGGTCGGTTGTAGCGATTCGGATAAGGCACTGTTTTGGGAGCAAATTGACCAGCTCCTATGCACTATTCCATTGTCCCAAGGCGTCGTTCTGGGTGGCGATCGGAACGGTCATGTGGGTGAACAGTGTGAGGAATACGGGCGTGTTCACGGTGGATTTGCTTTTGGCAGTCGTAACGCTGAAGGCGAAGAGATTCTCTGGACGTTTATGGCTGCCGACTTAGCCGTCGTGAACACGTTCTTGAAGAAGAGTCCCGAACATCTGATCACCTACAGCGCAACCCAGATCGACTACATTCTCACCACGAGAGTCCAGATCGGCAAGGTAGCTAACTGTAAGGTCATACCCGGAGAGAGTCTTACTGTCCAACACCGTCTACTTGTGATGGACCTGCAAGTGAAACCTCGAGGCAAATGCCGGGAGCGCTGTCCGCCCCGAACCAGGTAGTGGCTGCTTGAAGAAGCCAGATCCCATGACTTTGCTGCCGCTGTCGGTGACGTATGCATCGCAGCGGATAGTGAGTCTGGGGAAGAGCTCTGGGATAGGTGTCAGGCAGCTATCACCGGGGCGGCGATGGTGGCGTTGGGTGGGTGTGTCTCGGAGTGGACGTGGGCTTGACAAGGTGACCTGGTGGTGGAACGAAGCAGTCCAGAAGAAGATCAGGGTAAAGAAAGCCCTCTTCAAAGCGTGGCAAGCGTCCAAATCTCCTGAAGATCGCGCCGCGTACAGGGATGCCAAACGTGCCTCTAAACGAGCTGTAGCCAGAGCCAGACGTGACCACTTACGTCTTTTGTACAATAAGTTGGAGTCGTCTGAGGGGCAGAAGCTCGTTTACAGGTTGGCACGTTCGAGAGTCAAAGCGGCCCAGGATATTTCCATGTGCCGCTGTGTAAATGACACTCTTGGTAACCTGCTATGCGAGGACCGCGCGGTGAAGGAGAGATGGCGCTCTTATTTCCACGAGCTGCTCAACAAGCAGCACAAAGAGGTGTAGCCACCTAAACACCCTCCAAAGCAAGGACTAGTGGCCTGATGAAGTCCAGTCGGCTCTTCGCCGCATGAAGAACCGAAAAGCTATCGGACCCGACGGAGTCCCTATCGAAGCGTGGAAATCGATGGGCTCTCGTGGTGTGGGCATACTTCCCACCTTTTCAACCGCATTCTCCTCACCGGGAAGATACCTGACCAATGGAGACTGAGCATCTTCTTCAGTCTTCAAGGGCAAGGGCTCGGTGCAGGAGTGCAGCAATTATCGCGGCATAAAGGTGATGTCCCACACCATGCAGCTACCCGAGCGCATTGTGGACTCTCGGACTCGACAGGAGTGTACAATCTCGGAGTGTCAGTGTGGGTTTCGACCGGGTTGCGGGACCATACAGACTGAAGAATACACCTCAGCATCTCCTTTTCTTAGATATGCAGAAGGCCTTCGACTGTGTCCCTCATGATCGGCTGGGCGCTGCGGTCCAGGGCCGTTCCCGAAGTCTTTTTTGACATTATCCGGGACATGTACGACGATTCCAGTTCCATAGTTAGGACTGCGGTTGGTGACACGCTTCCCTTCCCTATCACCGTCGGAGTACACCAAGGCTCCGTGCTTACCCCGTTTCTGTTCAGCGTAATATTAGACCTTATGTCAAACAGCATCCTAGCACCACGAGCAACCACCCTCTTTGCTCATGTATGCTGATGATATTGCGCTAGCAGACTCGGACAGGGGACGGCTAGAACAACGGGTGAATAAGTGAAAAAAAACACTTGAAAACGGCGGTCTGAAATTTAATGTGGCGAAGACGGAGTACATGGCCTGCAACACCACAGATCCCCAGTCCGTCCGCATAGGCGTTGACGTGGTCGAGCGCACGGACCGTGTCAAATACCTGGGATCTGTGTTAAGCGCGTCCGGGGACATCGACCGCGACGTCAGAGCCCGAATTTCCGCGGCTTGGGCCAAATGGCGTGAGGTGACTGGTGTGATTTGTGACCCCAAAATGCCGATCAAGCTGAAAGGGCAGGTCTATAAAACCATCATTAGGCCTGCCCTCTTATTTGGAAGTGAAACATGGCCGTTACTAAAGCGACACAAGCAGGAGCTGCGCGTCGTGGTAATGAAGATCCACCGGGATTTGTGGAGTCTCACGCAAAGATCGCGTGCGTAACACCCGCATCCGCGGCAACCTTCGTGTTCGTGACATCGCAGGCAAGCTGCAGGAGTGCCGCCTACGTTGGTATGGTCATGTCTCACGGAGATCGGCAAACTACGTGGGCAACAAATGTCTGGCCATGCCGCCCCCGCCAGGTACCGTTAGAAGAGGTCGACCCAAAAGGCGGTGGCTCGACGTCGTTAAGGGTGACATGCGTGCCAACAAACTCACCACTGAGGATGCACAAGACCGCACGAAGTGGGCCAAGAAAATAAGAAAGGCGGACCCTGGGACCCCACACACCAGTGTGGGTTCACAACCGGGATAGACCGCACGGATGATGATGATTTAACATGTTTCCGTTTGGGAACGTTTTTGTAAAATATGCAGTCGAGTTTCGCCGCCCTTCTTTAGCCACATCACTATAGTTCCTACTTTTAATGACAAAATTAGGTACTAGTGAAGTGATGTAACATCCGAAGAATTTTTGATGACACGATGGGCGTAGTGCGGTGTAGCACGGTTTCCCGCCTTGACTTGCGTGTTGTTCCGGCTTCGATTCCCGGTCCAGTCAATTCAGGAAACATCTTTTCTAAATTGACTCATGTTGGGTGTGCTCAGAGACGCCCCTGGCTTAATTCTTCGTCTCGTACTTACCTCGTAAGACAGGGATATTTTTATCCTTACTTCGAGTTGAGACCATGACAAGTCGTGTGTTGTCTGGGGCATATATTTATTTATTTTATTTATTTGAAAATATTAATGTAAGGGTGTTTTTAACAAGGTGCGGGTGTTATCACACACACGGGATTGCCCCTCCCCCCGCAACTCCTTTTTGATTTTTAAAAAAACCATTGGTTTTCCTTATTCATCATCATCATCATTCGCCGCCACAAGACGTCCTAACATAAATAGGCCTCCCCCTCCGATTCCCCGACAATTGCAGGCGGTCTACTTCCACCGGAATCCTGCGACTTTTATCAGGTCGTCCGTCCCGCTTACACGCGGCCCTCTCACGCTGCGCCTGCTCTGAAACGGTCTTCAGTCTAGAACTTTCCTACCCCAACGGCCATCATTTCTGCGCGCTATGTGCCCTGTCCTCTGTCACTGCAGCTTACTTACCCGCTGAGCTACCACCACTAGGGTATATTGAGGTGCTGAAGTGGTAATGCAACAACGCCACTATGTCCACCACTATCAAAGGGGCGTGAGACAGGAAGATATCATCTCTCCTAACCTGTTCACAGCCGCACTGGAAGACACCTTGGAACTCCTGGAATGGCAAGGACTGGGCATCAATATCAATGGCCAGTATACCAATCACCTTCGATTTGCGGACGATATAGTGGTCATGGCAGAACCGCTGGAGGAGCTTGACAATATGCTCGAGAACCTTAATCGTGTTTCCCAACAAGTGGGCCTTAAAATGAACATGCACAAGACGAAGGTCATGTCAAACACTCGTGTTACGCCTACTCCTATATATCCGTAAGGAACTCGATGCTCGTAGTTGTGATCCAACTAGGTAGGTCCAACTTTGAGAAAGAGGTAAATCGCCGAATCCAACTCGGTTGGGGAGCGTTCGGGAAATTGCGCCCCATTAAAGTAAAAAAAGTAAAAAAAAACTATTTGGTAGGATTGTTCAAAACACTATCATAATTGGAATCTGAAAAGTCCCTATCGATCCCACACCTGGTTTTTTTTTATTCTGGGTCAAAGGTCACAAAAACAAGTTTTTCGCGATTTTCAGCAAAACGGTAAGTTTTATCATAAAATTAGTTTTAACAAAAATTTTAGATCAGATAATTTTATTATTATCCATAAAGAATAACCAGATACTTTTTTTTCATAAGAGCCAAAAGTAAGCAGGTACATCATTGAAATTTACATGATGAATAGTTGATAGAATAGTTAGGTTTCTGAAAAGAATTAGGATGCGAAATTTTATGTATATGTTTAACTTATTTTAATCTCTCTAAATATTAGGGGTTAAAGTATGAAATTGCCGTTTTATTGTAATAGGTTCTTTTTTTTTTTTTTTTTTTTATTCTTTATTTATTTAGGGGCTTTTGTCCTTTTTGGATATGTCAACCCCATCGTACCCTAATCTTAATTAAATCTATTCTTAAATTTACTGAGAAATTAAAAAATTGTATAAATCATTTTTTCAAAATCATTAAAACTAATGATTTTGCAGCAACACAGGTAGGATTTGACAGTATAGACAGGATTCCACCTACATCAAATTTGCACAAGTTAAATGCCTGGAGCAATATTTTCCTATCTTGCTCATATTTTTTACATTCCATAAGAATATGTTGAACATCATCTATAGTGCCACAAACTTCACAATTAGGAGTGTCAGCTATTTTCATTAAATGCATAAACTTGTTAGAAGGATAGTGACCACAACGAAATCTATTCATAACTACAATGAATGAACGGCTTGTCTTATCATTAAAAAACCAAGGAATCCGAGGAGGTTGACATTGCATAGTTTTGTACCATATGCCTTTACTTTTGCTCCTTTCATCAAAATATTCTTTGAATTTCCTATAACAATGTTTTTTGAATTTAGTTAATATTTCCGAATAAGCAGGCAAATTATTTGTAATTGTTCCTTCATGAGCTGCTAGTTTTGCTAGTTTATCAGCCTCCTTATTTCCTCTCAATCCCACATGTGATGGGAGCCATTGCAATCTCAGACCTGTGTTAAGACTGTCAATTTCATTCACAATTTTAAGAATTTTATAGGCTATCGGTATACCTCTGCTATATCCAGAGGCGCACCGAGCCAAGTGCTGCAAGGCAGTTTTACTATCGCATAATATAACAAATTTTTGGTACAACCCGTGACTGTTAATAATAAACATAAGTGCTTCTGAAATTGCAATAAGCTCCAAAGTCATTATTGACACTTCTGATTGTACTTTCAGTTTTGATGAAACCTCTCCATTTAAATTACAAAATGCGGCGCCGTTTCCAGCACTGCCTTTTGACCCGTCAGTATACAATTGATACCAACCGTTATACTTCTCGTATAACTCTTCTAGCACATCTTGTTTTAGATTATTTAATTCAATATTATGTTTCGATTTCTTAACACAATCTAAATTAATCTCAATTATGTTTTTTATGTTAATATAACTCACCCAAGTATTCAACTGAAACATATCAAGCGGATTTGAAGTGTGAATTACATGTTGTTTACAATCATCGTAGATGGTCAAAAGCAGTGGTGGCTTAACATTTTGCCAATATCTTACCTGTTCCGGATTATTAAGGTCTTCTAAAAGCTTAACTGTAGGATTATCAAGCCATGACATGCTTTTTATACAATATTTGTAAGCAAGATAAAGTCTTCTTAAAAATAAAGGTTGTATACACAATTCACTCTCCATCACATGTATAGGCGAAGTTTAATGAAACCTCCTATGATTCTCAATGCTTGATTCTGTACTTTGTCAAGTTTAAATAAATGTGTCTTAGCACTACTATCGTAAAGGAAGCTGCCAAAGTCTAACCTACTCCTGATGAGAGATACATATAACGAACACAAATGTTTAGGGTGAACTCCCCAACCTGCACCAGCTAATACTTTCAATAAATTTAAAAATTTCATTGTTTTTTCACTTATTTCGTTAATATGTTTGCTCCATCTAAGAGACCTATCTAACCACAGGCCCAAATACTTAACACAGTCGTAACATTCTAACTCGTTATCATCAACCACTAATGTTACTTGCCTTCGCCGCCGGCCCCGACTAAATATGAACAGTTTTGATTTATTTGCTGATAATTGGAGTCCAATATTATTTAGCAAGGTAACCATAAGGTTTAAGGCCTCTTGCAACTCATTTTCACTATAACTCATATCCTTGTGGGCTATGTAAAATACAAAATCATCTGCATATTGTGATATAACAACATTTTGAATCTGTTGACAGATGCGATAAGTTGCGATATTAAAGAGTAAAGGGGAGATAGGGTCACCTTGAGCCAGTCCTCTATTTGTACATCTGACATAGTTTGAAAAATTATTGTTCCCTTCCTTAAGAGATAATTGTCTATTGCTTAAAAATGCCCAGAGATAGTTACAAATATATTTTCCGGCCCCCAATTCATCCAAAGTGTTTACTACCTTATCTATTAAAATGTTATTGTATGCATTTTCAATGTCGAGGAAACAGGCTATTGTAGGATTATTATTTGCAAAACCTGACTGTATGTATGAGACAAGCCTTGTCAAAGAATCAAGACATGATTGAGCTCTTCTAAAACCCGTTGTGAAACATGATAAAAATGAATTACTCTCTATATACCATTCGAGTCTTTTATTAATTATATTATGAAAGATCTTGCATATGCATGAAAGAAGGGAGATTGGTCTAAGTTTGGGGTCACGATCATTCCTGGCACCCGCCTTCGGGATTGGAACTATCACTATCGCACGCCACTGATTAGGAATTACACTTAGTTTAAAGATAGCATTATATAAATTTAAAAGAAAAGCTTTTGCCACTAACGGTAAGTGATACACCATCGAATAAGTCACACTATCAGCACCTGGAGCAGTGTCTTTTTTTCTTATACAGGCATCTAGCTCTTGAAAGGTAAGTTTTGATTCAAGCTGTTCGTTACATGAATTTATACTAGGAGGACAATTTAATACAGAATCAGGTGTGAGGGAATGTAACAGTTCTTTTTGTTGAGCTTCAGTTGCAGAAAATGGCACCTGCTGGTATCCTTTAATCCATCGCATTTTTCGCCACATGTCTGAAGCTGTTGTAGATTCTTTGATATTACTGCAAAAGGCTTTCCAACTACCTGACTTTGCCTGTTGTAATTTAGAACGAGATTCTTTAACTTTTTCATTAAGTACCTTAAGGTTATCGGGTGTAGGATTTCTTCTAAAAATGGCCAATGCTAGTCTACGCTCTGCAACTACTTTGGACAGCGCTGGACACCAGTAATCTTTAGGTTTGAATTTGTTAGTAGGACTAGTGCAAATCTTAGTCATGGGTATATTTTTATTGGCTGATGTGTTAAGTTGATCGATAAAATAGTCATAAAATTCTTGAATATTATTACTTGAGCAGTTAGCATGATCAAATGTAAAAAAAGAGTCCGATAAGTCATTTTTATAGGTTTTCCAATCCGCTTTTTTATAATTACGTTTACTTATAAATTTAGGGGTAACGTTAGTATTGGACATTTTAATAACCAGATGATCGCTGCCCAGAGTTTCATTCATAACTTCCCATTTCAAATTAATCGCGATGTCTGAAGAAACAAAAGATACGTCAGGGGAAGATTTTTCTAACACACCCTCTCTCAACCTAACTCTAGTTGCTTCGCCATTATTAATTGATATAAAACCATTATCTATAGAGGTATCAAATAACTGTCTACCTCTACTTTCCGTCTTATAGGACCAATTTGTATGGTGGCCATTAAAATCACCTGCAATCAGCGTTTTCCTGTTTGCCAAGGTAAAAATTTTATCCCAATCTGATAGACATGTGTTAACATAAGAAGGGCAGTAAATGGCAATTATATTTTGAATGAGTTCATAATTTAAAACCTTTATGTGAAGTACATGTATACCTGGATTAACACCTTCGATGGAGCAAAGTTGTGATTTTAACGATTTGTGAACCAGAATGGCTATGCCACCATATGAATCATCACGATCATTACGAAATACATTATAGTCCCTGATCCGAAGCGTTACTTCTGAACTTAGCCACGTCTCACTAATTACCGCTATGTGTACTTTTTCTTTGCACAATAAACTATCGAAACATACTAACTTGGGTTTAACACTTTGTGCGTTCCACTGAATAATATTAAAGGTTTTATTACCCATTAAATACTTTATAAAGAGTTTCCGACAGTATTTCTCCACCACTGAATAGCTGTTTTACAAATACTTTAACTTCTTCAAGTATAGCTTTTAAAACCAAAATTATTTTATCTTCAAACTTTTCTTGTGAAGCTATGATTTTATTTATTCTGAAAAGTAATTTCCAGATCTTGATGCTATTTTCTTTTCTGTTCTCCGAGTTTTCTTCATTTGTTGTTTCATTTGTGTCTTTAATCTCATCAATAGTGTCACTTTCATATTCCATTATTAAATCTTGATTTTCATTCTCTTTTGCGCGTTTTTCTTTCTTTTTCTTAGTGGCTCTTTTCTCTTGTTTTGTATCATTAACTATTGCCTCCTTTAAATTTTCATTAACTTTATCATGTACTACGGCTGGTGTCAGTAATATTTTGCTATATGTGTTCTTAATATTTGGGTTTTTAGTATTTAGTACTGGGGACCTGGTTCCAATATTATCAGTTGTGTCTTGTAACTTTTTTCTACTATCAGTGTAGTTGTTTCCTTCGTGTAAATAGCAATCTAAGGCTTTCTTGTACGTTAAATCTCGTTCGCTCATAATAATCCTAATTTTCTTTTCCTTTATAAAAAAAGGGCATGCCTTATTTAGAGCCATGTGAGGGCCCTTGCAATTAGCGCATCTAAAATTTACAGTTTCACAATTGGTATGTTCATCGCCACATTTAGGACATGTTATTTTATTTGTAGCGCAATATTTTCTTATATGTCCAAATTTCCAGCAACCAGAGCATTGTGTGACTGGAAATACATATTTTTCAACTTGAAATCTGCAACCATAGGCATAAATAAATTGAGGATGCGCTGCACCTTTGAAACACAGTCGAACTGACTGGCTTTCAATCCACTTTCCAGTTTCATTCATTCTATTTAATCTTAATGCTGAAAGTATTTCGCAAGATGACTCTAAATTATCTAACAATTCTTTTCCGCTTATATCTAAATCCACTCCTTTGATAATACCATATGATAGATGATTCTGATCAGTGAACTGAGTTCTTATATCCATTTCGGAGAATTTTTGGCAACTAATGCTTTTTTCGGCTTGTAATTTATCATCGAATTGAAGGAATACTTTGTAGGGATTTTTATATTTTATTTTTATTACATTAGTTATATTTTCAGATTTCAATAACTTGGCCAACGCCATTTGCTTAGGTAGCATATTTAAAGTAAATAAACAAACTTCATATTTTCCTGTGTGGTCCAACGTATCCCCTTCCTCCCCTATTTTTTCTATGTTATTATTTTCCTCCGTTAACTCACTCCGTATCAATTTCCTGGGCCGTCTCCTCGTTACAGTAGTAAATCCATCTTCGCTGCTATCCCCACTTTCCAAATGCCTTTTTTCAGTTATTTGGCCAGACTGTATTTGTATAGAACCTTCATTCTCCCAATTGCCCATTTTTCGTAACTCTTGATCATACTCGACTATAATCTCCGATTCACTTTTTCCCGAACTATATTCGTCAGCCATTTTGCTCTCGTTGACACTAATTTATGTAAACAAAAGTAAAAAACTCGCGGGTAGTAGCTAGCGCCCGTAACTGCGTGCGCTCGTCACGACGTCCCGCGCGCCACTGGTAATAGGTTCTTTGAATTGACATAGAATCTTCATGGTTTGAGGTTTTCGAATGAAAATTTTTACACATGGTTTCTATGATAATCTTCTTTAAAAAAATGTGAAACATTTGAATATCGACTTTCAATTGTTTTTGTTATTTAACTTAGACAGGAAAGATGGACACTGCGAAAATTCGAGTGATTTTTGAATACGAGTTCCGACGCGGAAGTAACGCGGCAGAAACAGCCCGCAATATCAATATTGCGTTTGGAGAGGGGTCTGCTAATGAACGCACCGTGCGATTTTGGTTTAAACGCTTTTGTGATGGAAACTTCGACTTGAAGAACGAGCCACGAGGAAGACCGCCCACACAGGTGAATAACGATGAATTAAGAGAGATGGTGGAAGCTGATCCTAGTCAAACTACCCAGGAATTAGCGGCATGGTTTAATGTTACCTTACCCACAATATTGACTCATTTGCGTCAAATCAATAAAATAAAAAAATATGAAAAATGGGTGCCTCATGATTTGACTGATCTGCAGAAAGAAACGCGAGTTGAAACTTGTGTTGCCTTGTGAAATCGGTACAGAAATGAAGGAATATTGGATCGAATTGTGACATGTGATGAAAAGTGGATTCTTTATGATAACCGTAAAAGAAAAATGCAATGGCTGATCCCAGGTCAAACGCCACAACAGTGTCCTTATGGAGACATACGTGTACACACTGCCGCATTTCCTGCAAGACTGATTCAGCAGTCTGCGCGCAGTATATTTATATGGTGCGAGTGCGAGAGCTATACATGCTCGGTCTCCTTCAATCTCACAGAGTACGACGGTACTTCGAAAGTTGAAGAATCTACGGCCACCGTCTGCGCGTGTAACATTGCGGCGAAGCAAGACGGTATCAGCGTTCTTTCTCTTTCGTATACCTATATAAGGAAGTATGTTTTGGAAATAAAAATCATCATCATTGCTCATTACGCATTTTTACTTAGCACCCATAACATCCTAAAGCAAAACTTACCAATAAAAAAGTAATGGTAACTGTTTGGTGGTCTCAGCATGGTGTTATTCACTATAGTTTTCTCCGATCTGGTCAAGCAATAACGGTAGATGTCAATTGTGCCGAACTCCGAACAAGGTTGGCAAAACTAGCAGTAAAACAGCCCCGACTCATGAATCGATCTTCAACATTATTGCTCCATGACGCGAGACCATAAACAGCACGAAAAACGGTTTTGACCTTTCAGGAACTGCAGTTAGAAACCATTCGTCATCCTCCGTATTCGCCAGACCTTGCACCAACAGACTACCATTTTTTTCGTGATTTGGACAATTATCTACGTGACAAGAAGTTTTCTTCCCAGGAGGCAGTACGAAATGCTTTCACACAGTTTGTGCAGTCTAGACCCTCAGAGTTCTATCGCAAAGGCATAAATGACCTTCCTATTAGATGGCAGCAATGTATGGATAATAATGGTAACTATTTTGATGAAATAAATTTGTTAAAAATGAATAAATAAACAATTGTGATTAAATAGGCAATTTCATACTTTAACCGTTATTATTTTAGGCTTTTGACTTGCCTACGCCTGTTATCAATCTATCAATGTGTTTATCTACTTAATTGATATGTCACATGTTATCAATGAAAAACAGCGTTACGCTCGATAGCTTTTGTCTAAGTCCTACTGTGAAAAAAGCTCCATTCCCACATTTTTTTAAATTGTCCATCAAGGTGACCACACTCCACCTGATGGAAAGCGGTCCTAAGGTCAAGATATGAGGTTGACATGCACAGTCATATAAAGGAATAACTGAGCTGGTCATTCACATCTTGAAGGAACTGATGCCTTTTCACGCCCCGCTTTAAGACTCCAGGACTATAAGAGAAAGGAAACACATGCGCTGGAAGATACCTCTAATCTACGAAATAAAAAAAAGATATATATCAGGGGTTTTCCCTAGTCTCGGTCGCTCTGTCAAGAGTGTATCGATGATTGAGAAGAGATTCCTAGTCTGGGATGAACAAATTTTGCCTTTCATGTCTGCTGCTCTGTGCGCATTAAAGCTGGCACTAAATTTAATACCCCACGACTCGACATATGTAAGACTTCACCAATCTGGCATTTGGAAAGTAGTTATTGATGCGTTGGGACGAATCAAGGTTTTGGTTATTTGTGTTAGCGTCACTACGTAGGTACAATGTGCTGCTGTGAAAAATACAGCTTGGCTTTTTGCAAAAGAGCTTGGGGTGACCGTGAGCAGGATTGCCTTTGCAAAGCAAAAAACATGTTAGAAATATAAATATGTAGGGGACCCTCAATATAAAATTGAGCTCACAGGCGACTGCATTAAGTAAATAATTACACTTATCAAGAATTGAATTCTAATTCATCCATCTGTCATCACTTTAATCAATATCACCGAAAGATAAAACCAGCAAATCATATATAAGACCTTTGCAAACGCTGTTGTCAGTAGAAGCTGCTCGGGTCACGAAATGGCGATCAGGACTGGAATTATTTTTTGTGCCCTCGTACTGGGATGCCTTGGTAAGTCTAAAAACTTAACTATCCCAATTCCTTGGTGTGGAAGAAGTAATGTGTATTAAAATAATCTAAAAACATGACCTCGTGTCAGTTTTATAGCATTGGCTCTAAGTTATTGTAGACATTTAAACTAAATCTTTTTTTTTAAATAATTTCAGTAAATACAACTTAATATGAGATTTCATTTTCAGCCGTCCCTATCCCGGAAGAAGACATCGACCTTTCGATCTTCTTTGACAACTCGGGGGCAGACATCCCTGATGATGATCCCGCCGCGTTTATCGTCGGAGGCTCGAATGCCAACATCGCTAACCACCCCTGGATGGTTGCCTTCACCACCGGAGGCAACGTGCGCAGCATGCATTGCGGCGGCTCCATCATCTCCCCCCGCACAGTCCTGACCGCCGCGCATTGCATTATGCCTGTGCGTTCGGGCAACAGTGTAAGAGCGTAAGTATCTCGGAAGACGCTCCCCAAAAGGGCAAGAAAAATCAGTTTTTATTGGTTGAAAAATAATGATGACGGGACTTAAATTTGACTTAATGTTTGCGTTTCCTTGCGGCACAGATTTAAATATTTTTTTTACATTACAGTGACGTGCGTCTGAGTGTTGGCACCAACCGTTTTAATTCCGGTGGACAAGTGCTCACCGTGAACGGCCAGGCGGTGCACGCACAGTACCACTCCGGCAACATAAAGAACGACATTGGAACACTCTTCACCGCCTCCAACATCGGGTTCAACAACAACGTTCGTGCTATCGCCCTTGCCACCGAAAACGTCGGCGGTGGAGTTCAGTCTCGCGTCGCTGGATGGGGCAGGACTAGTGTAAGCTATCAACCACGCACTTAGTAAATAGAATTAACCTTATCACTAGCTAAAAAAAATTACACATTCATTTTGCATCGGTGCTCCAACTATATGCAGCTTTATATTCCTTTACAGGCCAACGCTGCTCCTTCGCAGAACCTCCTCGAGATACAAGTGCCTACTATGACCGGTGACGCTTGCGTGCGCGATGCCAGACAAGCTTCTATCAACTTGAACATGCGTGCTCCTGCCGTGGACCCCCGCATTGAAATCTGCACCTTCCACTCCAGAGGCCGTGGAACTTGCCGTGTAAGAAAACATAACTCATTTACAATTAGAAAAAGCAAAATCATCAGCAATCCTCTTAATTTAAGTCACTGAGCGTCAACATTTTGGGGATACGTTAAATTCGAGGACTAATGAATTACGACCCTAATTCATTTTAACGCAAATAAACTTACTAAAAATGTCCTATTGCGTCATGAATCGGAAGTTGGTTATTGTTCATTCTACTTTATCCTAGCAAAATCAAATATCATTATTTGTGTCTTGATTCCAGGGTGACTCCGGCAGTGCACTGGTCCGCAACGACCGCCGCACCCAGATTGGTGTCGTGTCCTGGGGCTTCCCTTGCGCTCTTGGCGCTCCTGATGTCTACGTCAGAGTCAGCGCCTTCGTCGCCTGGGTTAGACAGAACACCCGCTAAACTTGCACGAATAAACGGATCAGCTACCTTCGCACTTTATTCTGAATAAATTTACGAATTGTGTAAAATGTTATTTAACTCATTGTTCACGATAGCATGTCAAGCTTTACATGTGGGCACCAAGACCCATTTTGCAATGGTTTTTCATTTTAAAACAAAAACAAGTTTTTTATGAGAACTTTATGAAATTTTGATTGGATTGTGAAGAAGACATCTTCCGATTAAGTATATGGAATGAAATATCCGGCCAACGACCTAATGCAGCAACGACGATGCAGCAACGATTTCCAGAACGCACCAAGATCGTGCGATTTAACGCTGTGCGATTATTTTCTTTGGGGTTTTTTAAAATCTCGGGTGGTAGCGAATAAACCAGAAACAATTCCTAAGCTCAAATCAGAGATCCAAAGCGTCATTTGTGAGATACCGCCACATCTATGCGAAAAAGTCAAAAACAATTTCACGAAAGATGTACGCAAAAAATCAAATCGCCTCGGAGGGTTATGGACTTTTAGTAAGTTCCTTACTAGTCCAAACCAAGTTCCAAAGTCAAATTTTCTGCTTTCGACTTTTCCATTCACATCCCTTTCTGAGCATTCATTGACTGGACTAAATGATTGATCTTATTAATGAATATTAGTAGGTAAATACTGTAATGATTGTTGATTTTTCGAAATATGAAACGTCCTCAAAGTTGATGTTTTTAAGGGTATTTTAGTTCTATAAAACATTTACCAGAATGTGATATATGTTTTTAAATGCATAAACCATTTAAGAATTACTTCAGTATCTAGGTTTCTCTTTTTTGTAGAATAGGCAAAATATTACAAAATATATTTTTTGTCCAATTAGTAAAGTACTTGTATGAGATTTCGTAACAGAGTTTCTAGTGAATAGAAAAAGAGTTGTAATGGCAGACAAGTAGCTGTAGTTCATTGGCGTAGTTTACATATCCAAAACCCATAGTAGATAGGACCCTTCTAACGTCCTGTGCCTCTACCATAAGTTTGCGCAACTTTGGATAACGGAATTTATCCATTTCTATCCACTAGAGGCGCTGTCACTTAATATTAAACAAAACCTTTACGCAGACGTTGTTGGCGTAAACTTAGGGTAAATTCACACCGAGACGCGACGCGACGCTGCGCTACTCTGAGTTAAACTAATTTACTACACGAAAAGATACATAATATTTCATTGTGAAAATTTAGAATAGGTTGCACAACACACCACTACGCCGCGAGGCATCTCGTAAATAAAGTGAGGTATCTAATTTTTGAGTAGTTACATGAAAAAGTGCGCGCAGCGCTCGCGTCGCATCTCGGTGTGAATTAACCCTTATGGTACCTACCCCCACTAGTATTAGCTCGTCTGGCCATCATACATTTCGTCGGGTCCGGCCGTTATGGTCCCATTCCGGTTTGCCCCCGGCCGGGTTGCACCCACATTTAAAAAGTTGTTATTCCGGTATGCACCCAGCCGCGTTGCCCCCGTTTTGAGATCATCGTTTTTTGGATAAGACTCTTGAGCAAATACTGTTGAAGGCTAAAGTGTTTTTGAATTTACCTTATATTTATTTTGTGCTGTGAGTATATTATCGTCGTTTTAGAATTGGTAAGAATAGTTTTCGAGTATTTTAAAACGGGATGTAACATCGCAAACTTAATTTAATTAAAACATGCTGGTTTCCAAAGACCAACTACCTAAGCTCGAACGAGTTTTTGAAACCTTAGATGATTTTAGATAAGATAGATGACCGGAAACAATGAAAAGGTCGCTCGCCTATTGTCATCTTTTACCTGAAAAACGAGTTTTCCGAACAATCGATAAGTGCATCCTTTTCGCTCATGTTCGAATATTGCAAATATGCAAGTGATAACCTAATCCAAGCAGTCAGTGTGTCTTTTCACAATGTCGAGTAAAGGTCCTTCGTCCTCTCAAGGACTACAAATGAAACATTCTAGCCACTGTAAACCAGACTTCATTAAGAACGAAGTGGGTGTAGTCATGGACAAAATAAAGAAGGAAGTAACAACTATTTTCAATTCAGTAAAAAAAAATTTTGAAACGCGGACTGCAGAGTTGAAGAATAAAGGTTTCGATACAGATAATCTTCACAGACGTTAAGACCACACTATATGATCATCGCAACAGAGCTTTGATAGTACCAAAAACTAGATTCAATTAAATTTTACATAAATGGATGTAATTACAATACAGTAAAATATCCTTTGTCTGGTACCCATAGTACAAACATGCTTTGAGTAGCTTAGTTTGGGACTAGATAGCGTTGTGTGGGAATGGGCAAGGATATCATTTATTTATCTATTTACATATTTCTATATACAGACTGCAGCAGAGTGGAATATCTAAGAGGACCATGAAAAGTAAAAAGAATGACGAAGCTATTGCAAGGCTGACAGCTAACTATGAAAAGAAAAAAACTTCTATTATTTAGTTTTTGGCCAAAATTTGCCCCTTTGTTATAATGAAACAAAAATGTTAGAAACACAAATAGTCCAGAATTTTGCATACTTATACATAATCCTGCAATAGGTAGTAATCCCAGTGATATTTTTGTTGATTTTAGTATATTTTACATTTACATATTTGTTTTCTATAAACATATTATTATATTAATGTGGATTATATAAAGATTATTAAGTGACAAATGTATATGATTGTGATATTTACCTATTTTTTTTGATTCGTAGTTTCGCCATAATCGCTGTTAATTTTATGAATAAAGATTATTATTATACAAGCAAGAAAGTGACTTTTACTTACTAGTTAGAAAATGTAAAAAAATACCTATAACATTGTAGACAGATGTAGGCAATCCCTCATCGCTATAGGCCGCAGGTATACATCTATCTGATCTACTCTTATCTACATTAGCTACACACATCAGTCATGATTTTGGTCTTAATTTTCATTTATTTTTTAACAATTGTCTACTTAACCGTACTGATTCGAATATCATGACAAAAATAGAAACTATGGGGGCAACGCGGCCGGGTGCATACCGGAATAACAACTTTTTAAATGTGGGTGCAACCCGGCCGGGGGCAAACCGGAATGGGACCATAACGGCCGGACCCTCGAGAGCGTGGTGCAAGCCTCAGTAAATAACAGAAGGGCTTTGTGGAAAGTTTCTATACCAAAGATAATTCCTACAAGTTGCGAGAAAGGTGGGTTATAAAGTATTTGTGTGCTGGGAGACGCCCCTGGCATATTTCCTTGTGTGGTACCTCGTAACACAGTGATATTAATCCCTACTTCGAGACCATTACAAAAGGTGTGTTGTCTGGCGCATATTTATTTTATTTATTTTAGGTAGGAGGAAGTAAGGTATTGAAGGAAATTGTGATAAAAAATTTACCGAGGCATCCCAGTACGAGGGCACAAAAAATAATTCCAGTCCTGATCGCCATTTTGTGACTCGCCTTCTGCCTGCATTTTTGTCATCAGACACTGGTCTGATGACAAAAATGCAGGCAGAAGGCCTATTTATATAATTCGGTTGTTCTAATCTTTAGGTAATGGCGATTCAAGTGATGTTGACAAATAGATGAATTAATTATAAACTAATTTTCTGATAAGTAAGTGTTGTGGACTGTGTTGATGATGCACTTGTAAACGAGCTTTATTCGATCGTGGAGGGTTCTCTCTCACGCATAATAATGGGTTGTTTGTTTTTTTTAAAACCGATACCCCTCCAATATAGCTAATAGAAAAAACTTTTAACTCTTTTAAAAAAGGCCAAACCTGTGAGAATATTATGTGTAAACCCTGTTACTTTTCCATGTGCTTAAACGACTGTTTTTCGATCTGTGGGTCGCGAACCCTAGGGGGGTCGTTAAACGTTATTCAGGGGGTCACTGGCAAAAAAAAATGTTAAGTTCTACACTACAATACAAACACAATTTTAGTCCGAAAGTTCAGCAAGCCCATCCTTGTTTAACTTTTATAAATCTGTCAATTCGTGCTGCTATTTTTGATACGGTTTATTGACTTATCCAGTAAGAAAGGAAATAAAAGTCTCGAAATAGAGGAAATCATTAAGGTAGTCTTTCAAATAACTTCTTTGTTTGTCTAAAGCACAAGAGGATAGCCAGAATTTTTAAACATGTAAAGGGGTCGCGAAATTAAAAAGAATGAAAAACACTGGCCTAGACGAAATGGGTCCGGCCGTTATGGTCCCATTCCGGTTTGCCCCCGGCCGGGTTGCACCCACATTTAAAAAGTTGTTATTCCGGTATGCACCCGGCCGCGTTGCCCCCATAGTTTCTATTTTTGTCATGATATTCGAATCAGTACGGTTAAGTAGACAATTGTTAAAAAATAAATGAAAATTAAGACCAAAATCATGACTGATGTGTGTAGCTAATGTAGATAAGAGTAGATCAGATAGATGTATACCTGCGGCCTATAGCGATGAGGGATTGCCTACATCTGTCTACAATGTTATAGGTATTTTTTTACATTTTCTAACTAGTAAGTAAAAGTCACTTTCTTGCTTGTATAATAATAATCTTTATTCATAAAATTAACAGCGATTATGGCGAAACTACGAATCAAAAAAAAAATAGGTAAATATCACAATCATATACATTTGTCACTTAATAATCTTTATATAATCCACATTAATATAATAATATGTTTATAGAAAACAAATATGTAAATGTAAAATATACTAAAATCAACAAAAATATCACTGGGATTACTACCTATTGCAGGATTATGTATAAGTATGCAAAATTCTGGACTATTTGTGTTTCTAACATTTTTGTTTCATTATAACAAAGGGGCAAATTTTGGCCAAAAACTAAATAATAGAAGTTTTTTTCTTTTCATAGTTAGCTGTCAGCCTTGCAATAGCTTCGTCATTCTTTTTACTTTTCATGGTCCTCTTAGATATTCCACTCTGCTGCAGTCTGTATATAGAAATATGTAAATAGATAAATAAATGATATCCTTGCCCATTCCCACACAACGCTATCTAGTCCCAAACTAAGCTACTCAAAGCATGTTTGTACTATGGGTACCAGACAAAGGATATTTTACTGTATTGTAATTACATCCATTTATGTAAAATTTAATTGAATCTAGTTTTTGGTACTATCAAAGCTCTGTTGCGATGATCATATAGTGTGGTCTTAACGTCTGTGAAGATTATCTGTATCGAAACCTTTATTCTTCAACTCTGCAGTCCGCGTTTCAAAATTTTTTTTTACTGAATTGAAAATAGTTGTTACTTCCTTCTTTATTTTGTCCATGACTACACCCACTTCGTTCTTAATGAAGTCTGGTTTACAGTGGCTAGAATGTTTCATTTGTAGTCCTTGAGAGGACGAAGGACCTTTACTCGACATTGTGAAAAGACACACTGACTGCTTGGATTAGGTTATCACTTGCATATTTGCAATATTCGAACATGAGCGAAAAGGATGCACTTATCGATTGTTCGGAAAACTCGTTTTTCAGGTAAAAGATGACAATAGGCGAGCGACCTTTTCATTGTTTCCGGTCATCTATCTTATCTAAAATCATCTAAGGTTTCAAAAACTCGTTCGAGCTTAGGTAGTTGGTCTTTGGAAACCAGCATGTTTTAATTAAATTAAGTTTGCGATGTTACATCCCGTTTTAAAATACTCGAAAACTATTCTTACCAATTCTAAAACGACGATAATATACTCACAGCACAAAATAAATATAAGGTAAATTCAAAAACACTTTAGCCTTCAACAGTATTTGCTCAAGAGTCTTATCCAAAAAACGATGATCTCAAAACGGGGGCAACGCGGCTGGGTGCATACCGGAATAACAACTTTTTAAATGTGGGTGCAACCCGGCCGGGGGCAAACCGGAATGGGACCATAACGGCCGGACCCGCTCTCGAAGCAGTTTCTTCAAATCATCCACTTTTCAATGCCTGGAAAATACCATATCACAGTATACCTATAGGTTTTTCAAAAATCAATATGAATGATACTAAGTATTCCGATTTGACGAGTTTTACTTATTATTAGTATACTTTAACATGATATGGCATCGTGGATCATGGTGGTTTATTTACAATAGCGTACGTGCAATATCAGGACAGAGCTCTCTGCGCTGATATTGCCCTGCTCTAATCATTTCATTAATAAATCTTTTTAATATCTGACTATTCCTCAAAACAAATGTACATAACAAAATGTAGTAACGAAATGTTGTTGCCAAATAGTCTTCAGTAGGTAGTTACTAAATAATAAAACATAAGGCTTGTTATACAATAGCAAAATATTGTGAAGGCTAATGCTCAATGTTGTAATCGTATACACTCTTACTTAGTTTAGTAATAATTAGTTAATAGTTCTTTTTTAGTACTTTATACTTAGTTTTTTACTTAATCGTATTATTATAATTAGTAAAATTATATTTATAAGAAAAATAAAATCATAAAAAACGTTACAAAATTGCATCAAATATTAGACAAAACGATGTAATAAAAATTCAGTGGTTTGATAAAACTTACTCGTACTGCAAATATGTAAGCTTTTCGAATATTCGTACCACAAGTAATAATAACGGATTCTTCTATAAATCGTGCGCAAGTAAATATAAACGCAACTAAAGAGTAGTAACTAAAAAGTAAATAATTTTGACTCATTTAGAGTTTTGTATGAAAGGTAAAAGACACTATTTTAAAAATATCTAATTATTTATTAATTAACACGATTATAGTGATAATTCTTCGTTATCTTAAAAATTAATAGTCATCCTACAAAATTGTTTATGATTAATTAAAAAGATATTACTTTTTAACTATTTTGAGGCACCCTTTCTATTTCAAAGATGTACCTACATTTATTTTCAGAAATACACATCTACATGTTTAATTTATCCAATTTCCTTTTCAGCCATCCCAGTTCCGGAGGAAGACATCGACCTTTCGATCTTCTTCGACAACTCGGGGGCAGACATTCCTGATGATGATCCCGCCGCGTTCATCGTCGGAGGCTCGAATGCCCACATCGCTAACCACCCCTGGATGGTAGCCTTCACCACCGGAGGTAACGTGCGCAGCATGCATTGCGGCGGCTCCATCATCTCCGCCCGCACAGTCCTGACCGCTGCGCATTGCATTGTGCCTGTGCGTTCGGGCAGCAGTGTGAGAAAGTGAGTATCTCAGACAGAAGACGCTCCCCATGTGTAATTTTACCATTTTACGCAGTTTTTGAACTTAACATCTAAAATCATGTAGGTACATACTTAAATAAATTTAGAACACAACGCAAAAGAATCTCATATTGTCAAATTAATAATGATGATATAAACAAGTACCAAATCTTGACTTAAAGCTTTTCTGAATTGAGTAAAACTTTAAAAAATCCCCAATAAATAGGTAAGTTTTCTGACGTGACAGAATATTTATATTAAGTCATAATAAAGGTAAACTAAAAACATATAATTTGCATGGTAGTTGTTTGTTGTGTCCGCCTTCCTTAGCCACAGATAAAACTATTGGCAGAGATTATTGTCTATGATTTAGATTTCATGAAATACATGTTTAAATAATGTTTATATAAAACGCTGCTCCTTCGCAGAACCTCCTCGAGATCCAAGTGCCTACCATGACCGGTGACGCTTGCGTGCGCGATGCCAGACAAGCTTCTATCAACTTGAACATGCGTGCTCCTGCCGTGGACCCCCGCATTGAAATCTGCACCTTCCACTCCAGAGGCCGTGGAACTTGCCGTGTAAGAAAACTTAACTCATTTACAATTAGAAAAAGCAAAATCATCAGCAATCGTCTTAATTTAAGTCACTGAGCGTCAACATTTAGGGGACACGTTTAATTCGAGGACTAATGAATTACTTACTTATTCAGTTTAACGCAAATAAACTTACTAAAAATGTCCTATTGCGTCATGAATCGGAAGTTGGTTATTGTCTATTCTACTTGATCCTGGCAAAACCAAATATCATTTTTTGTGTCTTGATTCCAAGGTGACTCCGGCAGTGCACTGGTCCGCAACGACCGCCGCACCCAGATTGGTGTCGTTTCCTGGGGCTTCCCTTACGCTCTTGGCGCTCCTGATGTCTACGTCAGAGTCAGCGCCTTCGTCGCCTGGGTTAGACAGAACACCCGCTAAACTTGCACGAATAAACGGATCAGCTACCTTCGCACTTTATTCTGAATTAATTTTCGAATTGTGTAAATGTTGTTCGACTCATTGTTCACGACAGCATGTCAAGCTTTACATGTGGGCACCAAGACCCATTTGGTAATGGTATTGTACGTACAGGTTGACCTGCTATTGCGGCTGTGCTTATTAAGGATGTCTCAGTACCACACACTGCACTGCACTTTTTCATTTTACAACAATAACACGTTTTTTATGAGAACTTTATGATATTTTGATTGGATTGAAAAGATGGCACCTCCCGATTAAGTATACGTATAAATAATAAAATATCCGGCAAATGGCCCCCCACACCGCGCATTAAACAATCGACCTAATGTAGCAACGATTGCCAGAACTTTTTTTATTTTCTGTGGGATTTTTTAAAATCTCGGGTGTTTGCGAATAAACCAGAGACAATTTCTAAGCCCAAATCAGAGATCCAACGCGTCATTTGTGAGATACTGCGAAAAAGTCATAATTTTTTTATGAAAAGAGTAAAAATGCAATGGCTTATCTGATGACAAGCTAATTGCCGAATATTTTATTGCATACTTAATCGGAACATGTCTTCTTACTGGGATATTTCCACTGTTCCTGGCATGATTTGTAATCGAAAACTCCTCGGTTTTATTATACTAGTTTTTTTTTTAAAAAGAACGCGGTCGTTTCACTCGGTCTTGTCGAACTTGTGAAGTCTGTGTGAAAATGGAAGCTCGAGACATAGATTACACTCGAGAAAATTCAAGAGCAATGATTTATTTTGACTCGAAGTGGTTAACACAAAAACAGTGTGTTGATCAGATGCTTTCTCCATTTGGTGATGAAGCCCCATTGGCATGAGTCAAATACAAGTAATCTTGCATGAACAGGTGTAAAACAAAACAATCAACCTAACAAGTTTGAGAATACTTACTTCGAAAAACAATACTCAATAACGTAATTCACAAATTCACTAAATTGGATTGGGACACCGTCAAATAAAATTGTGGGCAATGTGTTCCAATTAACTCTGGAGATTTGCCACGGGCTGCCAATAATAATTGCCTGTGTTTTAGACGGGTTTACTTTGAGTCCAAACGAGGTGCTCCAGTTGGAGATTTGGTTTAAATCATCGTTTACCGTCTGGATGACGTCAGGGAGCTCAGCAAGACTGCCCTGCGAATAAATATTGGAGATCGTCTGCATATAGGTTATAAGAAGAAGTTAGATTATGAGTGATTGAATTAATTAATATTGTGAAAAGAAGAGGAGACAAAACGCCACCTTGTGGTACACCAGCCTCAGTGATGCACCATGCTGCATGCAGATATTCAACAATGAACACAAAGATTTTGGTTTTGGCCAGATTTGAACTCGGGACTACGATCCACGATCTGAGTTCGGGTGCTGAACCACTAGGCCACGACGCTCTCATTCAATCCATTAACAGGCCTGGCAAATTTGAGCCCTGGCCCTAGAACCCCGACGATTTTTTTTAGTTTCTATCCTTGTGTTTTTAGCAGAAGTTTTATTCTAAAGGACTGCTTTATATTATGTTTCCTGCTTTCTATCATCAGCGCATGCCATCGTCAAAAGATAACACATCTTTACTGTCTGAAGCCACCATGGACACGTGCGGTTCGGTTTCTAAGATAAACTGCATAGGACAAGTTAGATTCGTTATGAACTTCCCACTGAGGTTCTCTTGGTGATTATCACATGAAGTGCGAAAAGATTCATGCGGAGTAAAAAAGCAACGCTGCTTCTCATTTTCACAGATTGCGGTAACCATTATGCGATTTTCAGTACGTCTACCACAAGTTGTCACACAACTCGTGGTAGACCATTGAAATATTATGTACTACATAATACTGTGGTAAACGTATTCTTAATTCTTCGCTGAGTTCTATCACAGAATAGGTAATAGTTGGGGACCTACTCCAGTACAAAGGACCGGAGTAGGTCGACAACTATTACTTTAGAACCCATAGATACATTAGCGATGAGAAAATTAATTAATAAGAAGAGAGAAAAATACGTACCTACCTACTCGTAACTATCATTTATCAAACAACAAATAAAAGCATTTCATTTGAAGTTTTTCTACTTAACCCCAAAAAAAAAATCTCATGTTAGGGAATTGAATTGATTCTTTGTAGAATGCGAATTATAATAATTGCACTTGTTTTAAAGAAACTGAACGCTCAAAATTATAAGGCTAAAATGGTGATAAATATCTCGTTAACTAGTCTATGTTGACCCACTGTGGATTTGTATTTGTTGTAAATCACCGGTCATACTTAAGATAACACCCCTAAAGGGTAACACCTGGTAATAACTGTCTACCTTTTTGAAAACGAGTAAATGCACAATAGGCCAGTAGAATAAAGCAAAAAAGTCATTCAAATCGGTTTTAAATCCTACAACAGGATTATTTGTTTTAATGGCTTCATTTGTTGCCCAATATGACTATCCTAGGTTCCCCCCCCCTGTGGGAGTTGTGCATAAGTTGTGGGGGACAAAAGTGTACCCCAAAATCGGATTTTATGCGATTTTACGGTTATATCTCGTAAAGAACTGAAATTATCAACAAGTTTTCTTTCTGAAATTGTAGAGCACTTAATTTTGCAGAGAATGAGATAATGTAGCATCATTTTGGTGAAAGATTTTTTTAAATCGGTCCAGTAGTTTTGGAGCCTATTCAATGCAAGCAAACTGTCAAATCTTTCCCCTTTATGATATTAGTAAAGACAAGTTCGATAGTTGACTGTTGGTTTTTATTGAATAGGCTCCAAAACTACTGGACCGATTTAAAAAAATCTTTCACCAATATGATGCTACATTATCAGGGATTAACATAGTCTATATCTCATTCTATGCATAATTAAATGCTCTACAATTTTCAGAAAGAACACTTGTCGATCCTGGGTTTGTGGGTCTGAATCGTGGGTTTGTATTCACTCGGAACATATTTTAAGAGAGCAAACTCTTTGAGGATTTAAAACATTTTAGGCTAGGCTTTTTTAAGAGAACCAATTCTTTTAGGTTTTAAAATATCTTAGGTTAGGCTTAGGCCGCGATGAAAAAGCTTGGCTCTCTCCAGTGGATAAAATTACTCTCAAATGCATGTTGATCAAAAAGGGGCAATGTCCACTCCTAATTTGAAGACTCTAGAATTGATTTTTTGGTATGTTTAGAATGAATTACAATGAATTGATTTCAAATTCTCTCAGCATTATGCGTATCTTAAATTCGAAAGTACAAGTTCTAGTCAGTTCTAGATGGCCGTGATAAAAATATAATCTCATTCAACCTCATTGCCTTGCTTCTGTAGCCTGGTTCCAAATCCCAGTGTTTTAAGGTCTCTAACCGTAGTCTAGTTTATATCGTTAATACCTAGATATCTATGAGAAGGGCCTTTTGACAGGGCCCTAGGCCAATGGAATGGAATAAAGGCTAATTATTTTTAAAATCGAACTTACACATATGCTAACACCCAGACACATACCAAACACATAATGAGAATGTTTATCACAAAAATATTTGTTCTGGGTTTACACCAAACCCGGAGGATCTGTGTGCTGCAAGCGGAGCTACAATCAACTCTGGCAGTGGGCTAGTTAATTCAATTTATTTTTAAATAGGTTCAGCTAACTATTTATAATATGAGCCACCTGAGCTTGCAAAATTGTGTCTACCATGCCTCCTGATTAAATCAACTCACGTTTTTGGCGGGAAACCAGCACACTAACGCCGTTCTGACATCACAAACGCCTGCGCGAAACTAAGCCAGTCCAGACAAAACTTTGGTGAGCTATACCATGATACTCAATAACTATGTAATAAAATATATGCATCTGCTTTTTAAGTTAAGATAAGCGTGTATCATGGCATTACATGTTTTTCAAAATGTACATAGATTTTTTTATAATCCACAATCTTTGTTCAAAACATGACTATGGACATGCCATCGGGATGTGAATCGTCTTGTTAAAATAAAACTACTTTTTTTACTAACGTTTGATTTATTAGAATGCTTGATTGCCACAATCGAACAATAAGTCAAACATACCTTCAAAAAATAATAGAAAATATAAGGTGAATGGACACATTAATTCTCAGCCCAAACATGTTTCTGACACCATTTGGTATACTACTGACTCGGCTGATAAGTGCCTTATGATATTGATTCATTAATCATGATTGCAAATGATTGATCTTATTAATGAATATCAGTAGGTACAAGTGAATACTAATTACAGTGATGATTGTTGATTTTTCGAAAAATGAAACGTCCTCAAAGTTGATCATTTTTAGGGTATATTTATAGGGTTCATAATTATATAAAAAAAATACCAAAATGTGTTTTTTTTAAATGCCTAAACCACTAAGTATTTGAATGAGATTTCATAACAGAGCCTCTAGTGAATAGAAAAAGAGTTGTAATGGCATTACAAGTAGCTGTAGTTCATTGGAGTAGTTTACATTTCCAAAACGCATTGTAGGTACATAGGACCCTTTACGACCTGTCCCTTTACCATAAGTTTGCGCAACTTTGGATAACCGAATTTATCTATTTTTATCCACTAGAGGGGCTGTCACCTAATATCAAATAAGACTTTGGCGGAGACGTTGTTAGCGTAAGCTTAGAGACGCGACGCGACGCTGCGCGCACTTTTTAATAGAACTACTCAAAACTTAACTTTTATACTACACGAAAAGATACATATTATTTCATTGTGAAAATTTAGAATAGGTTGCACCACACAGCACTACGCCGCGAGGTATCTCGTGAATGAAGTTAAATTTTGAGTAATTATATGAAAAAGTGCGCGCAGCGTTCGCGGCGCATCTCATTGTGAATTGACCCATAAGGTATCCCTACTAGTATTAGCTCGTCTGGCCATCATACACTTTGTATAGCTAAGCACATGGAAAAGTAACGGGGAACACACAATATTCTCATAGGTTTGGCCTTATAAAAAAGAGTTACTTTTTCCATTAGCCATTTTGCGCGGGTATCGGTTTTAGAAAAACAAAGTGTCGTCTAACATCAATGGGTGAGAGAACCCTCCATGATCGACTAAAGCTTGTTTACGAGTGCATCATTTAAATAACACTTACTTATCAGAAAATTAGTTTATAATTCATCCATCTGTCAACATCACTATTTAATCGACATTAGATACCTAAAGATTAAAACAAGCAAATTATATAAATAGGCCTTCTGCCTGCATTTTTGTTATTAGAGACTGTTCGAGTCACAAAATGGCGATCAGGACTGGAATTATTTTCTGTGCCCTCGTACTGGGGTGCCTCGGTAAGATTTTCATCTCATTTTCCTTTACTTTCTCGATGTCATGGTAGCAAAAAATAAATAAAATACTTTATTACCAAGAGCTACCTTTCCCGCAATTGGAATCATCTTTGGTATCGTAACTTTCTACAAAGCCCGTCTGTTTTTTTCTGAGCTTGCATCACGATCCCGAAGCAGTTTCTTAAAAAAACACTTTTAAATGCCTGGAAAATGCCATAACACAGTATAACTATAGGTTTGTTAAACATACATGAATGACACAAATTATTCCGATTTGACAAGTTTTACTGATTATTAGTGTACCTACATTAACTTATGGCAACGTGGGTCATGGTGGTTTATTTACAAAAGCGTACGTGCGATAGCAGGGCAAAGCTCTGCTCTCATCTAACTTAATGTAAAATACATAATTTTATTTACAAATCTTTTTAATATCTGACTATTATCAAAACCAATGTACATAACAAAATGTAGTAACGAAATGTTGATACCAAATAGTCTTCAGTAGGTAGTAACTAAATAATAAACCTAAGGCTTGTTATACAATGGCAAAATATTGTGACGGCTAATGCTCAATGAGGTTACTGTATACACTCAGATTTATGCTTAGTTTTTTACTTAATCGTATCATTATAATGAATAGATAAAATTATATTCATACGAAAAAAAAAACAAATTTTTTTACAAAATTGCATCAAATATTAGACAAAACGATCTTAATAAAAAGTCAGTGGTTTGATAAAACTTACTCGTACTGCAAATATGTAAGCTTATCGAATATTCGTACCACAAGTATTAATAACGGATTCTTCTAGAAATCGTGCGCAAGTAGATATAAACGCAACTAAAGAGTAGTAACTAAAAAGTAAATAATTTTGACTCATTTAGATTTTTGTATGAAAGGTAAAAGACACTATTTTAAAAATATCTAATTATTAATTAATTAATACGATTATAGTGATAATTCTTCGTTATCTTAAAAAAATAATAGTCATCCTACAAAATTGTATATGATTACCTGAAAAGATAAAACTTTTTAACTATTTTGAGGCACCCTTTCTATTTCAAAGATGTACCCACATTTATTTTGAGAAATACACATCTATATGTTTAATTTATCCAATTTCCTTTTCAGCCATCCCAGTTCCGGAGGAAGACATCGACCTTTCGATCTTCTTCGACAACTCGGGGGCAGACATTCCTGATGATGATCCCGCCGCGTTCATCGTCGGAGGCTCGAATGCCAACATCGCTAACCACCCCTGGATGGTAGCCTTCACCACCGGAGGCAACGTGCGTAGCATGCATTGCGGCGGCTCCATCATCTCCGCCCGCACAGTCCTGACCGCCGCGCATTGCATTGTGCCTGTGCGTTCGGGCAACAGTGTGAGAAAGTAAGTATCTCGGAAGACACTCACCAAAAGGGTAAGAAAAATCAGGTTTTATTGGATTTAAAAGAATGACGACGGGACTTAAATTTGACCTAATTTTTGCGTTTCCTTGCGGCACAGATTCAGATATTTTTTTTACATTACAGTGACGTGCGTCTGAGTGTTGGCACCAACCGTTTCAATTCTGGTGGACAAGTACTAACCGTGAACGGACAGGCTGTGCACGCACAGTACCACTCCGGCAACATAAAGAACGACATTGGAACACTCTTCACCGCCTCCAACATCGGGTTCAACAACAACGTTCGTGCTATCGCCCTTGCCACCGAAAACGTCGGCGGTGGAGTCCAGTCCCGCGTCGCTGGATGGGGCAGGACTAGTGTAAGCTATCAATCCACCTATTCAGTCAACAGAATTAACTTAAAATCTTTTTTTTATTTACTCACTAGTACTCCTTTGTTTTATATATTTATTTATTTATTTTATTTATTTATTCTTTGGCGCAGTAACAAAATACAAACTAATACATACATCGATTTTGAGTACATTGTAACATGGTCAAATTTGCATTTCGATGACAACCGCGCACAACGTTTAAATAGATTTAAAGAAAAGAATTATAACTTAAATTAAAATCTCACTTCATTTTGTGAGAATGCATTTCGAAACCCTCCGAATTTCTCAAACTGTTGAAAAATGATGTAGCACTCTGATGAAAGATGTCTAGATCATTGCACAACAAATTATAATTTCTGCAAATGCGTGTCAGGGGGCTATTTTGTGACACGTTGTTCCTCGCCAAAGGCACGAAAAATAAATGTTGTCTGCGGTTTGACTTAACAGGTATTTTCAGTGAAACATGACCCAAAAGATTTGTGTCAAGTTTTGAGTTGACTATCTTATACAAAACCAAAAAGCATATATATTCATTTGCAGGCCAACGCTCCTCCAGCCCAAACTCTTCTTGAGATCCAAGTGCCTACCATTACCGGTGACGCTTGCGTGCGCGATGCCAGACAAGCTTCCATCAACTTGAACATCCGTGCTCCACCCGTCGACCCCCGTATTGAGATCTGCACCTTCCACTCGAGAGGTCGTGGAACTTGCCGTGTAAGTAAAATATCAACAATATCTCAAAAACCAAAAACACAATAAGCTATTTCTCCTACTAAAACCATTCCAAGTTTAATTTTGGGGACTGATTTTCCTGCAAAAATGCTTGCTACAGAAGATGTATGTAATGTATGTATGTATGTAATCTGTGCTGGTTAAGAACCTACTTAATTACTGGCACTGGTCTCTAGCAGAACCAGAATTACTAATTTTACTGTTGATTCCAGGGTGACTCCGGCAGTGCTCTTGTCCGCAACGACCGCCGCACCCAGATTGGTGTCGTGTCCTGGGGCTTCCCTTGCGCTCTTGGCGCTCCTGATGTCTACGTCAGAGTCAGCGCCTTCGTGGCCTGGGTTAGACAGAACACCCGCTAAACTACCAAAACCATTTGCACAATATTCTGAATAAATCAGATTGTATTAATTATTGTTTTACTCATTGTAGTCACATTCTCATCTTACCTCTTATGGTATCCATTGCCAACTCAAAGGACATACAATAAAGGCATTAGTTGTGATGTGACCTATTCCTCTGTTGTTGCAAAATGGCGACAGGTGAGCTTGTCGTATAATTGATTATGTTTTACGGTGAATAAGATGTTTATGACGTTATTTAATTAAATTAACAAAGTACTTACCAATTCGTTTTCTAGTTAGGAAACTCATATATTGAACAAAATACTTATATTAGTTAACATTATTGAAGCACGCAATTTTTTTTTCATATTGCCCGTCAAGATGACCTACCTCACTCCACCTGATGGAAAGCGGTCGTGAGGAGGAGGATTTAATTTTTTTATGATCATAATTTTTTTTATTTAAATCTTTGATTGCACCAAATCTACTACATTTGATAACATACCACTATGACTTATCCCAAGTGACTGGCCGTCATGGTGAACGGAACACTTGGAAACCCACTTTTCACCAATGGTATTAGAACCCAACTTACCCAACGTAGTAGGTGGTGAGCCTTCCGCCGTTTGGTTTGGTTTGTTATCGATGTTTTCCATCACCGTAGAGTTAGTCGGAAATATAACAATGAACACAAAGATTTTGGTTCTGGCCAAATTCTAACTTGGGACCACACGATCCGCGATCCGAGTTGGGGTGCTCAACCACTAGGCCACGACGCTCTTAGTTTTACAATTAAAGTCCTACTAAACGATTACTTATTTATAATACTAAATACCAAACCTATAGGAGTTTGTTACTGTGATATAGTGCCCTATATGATGGCCACCAGTGCCCCTTGTTGGATTGCTCTCGGGATATCCGTCGTGTAGTTGAGGCATTTTGAGATGTCTCTGTAATGCGACATTGCTTCATGGCCCCACGGACCAAGAGCTTCCCTCCAAAGGGCTACGAAGGGGTAAATGTGTCTAGACTCTAGATTCCTATTTATTTTCTTGACAAGCTGTACCGCCTTAGCTACAGCGTCTGCTCTCCTACTCGTTCCGAAAAGATGGGAAAGAGCAAGCGTCGCATAGGTTTTATCCCTGTGCGGTGGTTTTCCTGGTGATCTTGGGTTCAAGGTGGATTTTAGGTTGGAGCTTACCTAGTTCTAAGCATCTTAGTTATTATGTAGAGGATTCACTATTTCCGTTAGAAGAATAGTCGTGCTGTGAATTGAAGATAGAATTTCCTCCGAAGCGGATCGGCAGAGAAGCTTGATTCAGTATTTTTGAACAAAGTTGACATTTCAAGGCACATTTCAATAGATAGTATCTATTTTTAAATATGTGGGGTGTTTCATTTTTTAACCGACTTCAAAAAAAGGAGTAACTCATTCGACTTTGTTTTTTTCATATTTATGATTCTTACCTATTTTTTTATTTACTTAGGTATTTTGTTATGAAACGATAAAGAAATACATATCTTGCAGTAGGTACAGATGATACAATTTTATTGATAAAGAAGCAATTTGATTTCGATAACTTGAATTCATTAAAAAGACGCAAATTGTCTCTTGATCAATCACATTTACTCACGAAAACAATTTAATTATTTATTGCTTTCTCGTATGTAATACAAAGGTCTTAAAAGTAATAATAGTTAAAATACGGACCCTGTCGGGCATAGCAGAAGTAGGTGAGAGAAGGACTTACAAATATTATAAATGAGCCATCATCTACAAACATGAGAATGGGCAGTTTTCATTCATTCAGTATGCAATTGTAATAAGAATCATATTTTATTTGTAGTCTTTAAAGTATTCATCTAACGTATATATAGCATTTTGATAGAAGATGATCTTTTAATTCCTACAAAAAATCCTTTTCTGTTGGAATATTTTTCAAGGAAGTAGGTAATAAATTATCTATATATTTTTATGTATAACTAAGGGGCTTTTCAAAATTCAAAAGTCAAAATATTTATTGCAATCATGTGGTTACAAAGATGGTAAACATATCAAACCAGTACTAATAACATGAACCCTGTTAGGGCATAGCAACGTTGTTTAAGTAATTAAAATTAAATCAAATTAGAATAACATGAAAATCAAATTAAATCAATATTCATACATAATTATAACATACAAAGTAAAAACAAATTAAATTAAATGTCATTTTAACCAATTTCAAAATTAGAATTGAAATAAAATACGTCATTTGTCTCATTACATACACAAACCGGCCGAAATTCATTTTTTTTTTGAGAGAAAGTCATAACGCAAATAACATACGAAATTAACCAATCAGACAGAAATCCTAAATCTACAACTTATTCACAAAATATTCCGTCAAGGTATAGAAGGCCTTCTGAACCAAAAATTCCTTAAATAAATTTTTAAATCTCTTGATTGTAGTTACATTTTTTATTCTTTCAGGGAGTTTATTATATACCTTCACAGCCATAGCATACGGGCCGGTGTGAATTAAATGTAATTTTGAAGTTGGGGGGGCTAATTTTATGTTTGGTCTCAATCTTTTGGGTCTCTCTCTTTCTTCTTGAATGTAATTGAAGTTTAGAAGTGGGTAACATTAATCTTGCTTGGGTCTTTGGTCGGAAGCAATATTTAGTGGGTATATCTTGTCGTTTGGTAAATAATTTTGGGTGTTTGAAAACAAATTTACAAATCTCGAATATGTAAATGCATGGGAGACTTAGTACTTTAAGTTTTTGAAAATGTGGTTTGCAGCTATCTCTTTGTTTTATGTTTACTATAATCCGGATTCATTTCTTTTGCTGTGTGAATAAGTTTGGGGTGCTTGTGATATTTCCCCATAGCATAATCCCATCTCATACTTTAGCCACGAATAAGCATATGCATAGTACGTCACTAGTGCAGTTTATTCGTCAGTACATTTTTTAATTTCTCGTAGAGCTTAAGTAAACCTAGAAATTTTCGATTTTACATTTGATACATGGGCTTTCCAATTAATATGAGAGTCTATTGTTATTCCGATTCATTAGCTAGTTCTAGTTTTTCACCACGATAGTTTAATTTAATTTGCAAAGGTTCTTTTTGATGGGGATGGAATGTTTTTTTTTAAGTTTTTTGGATATGCATTTTTAAGTTATGAATTGACAGCCAGTTCGTTATATTATCTATAATTGTGTGAAGTTTTTCACTGATTCTAGCACGATCCTCGCCGGAAGTAAGAATAGATATACCTATCATCTGTAAATAAAGTGCAGTGGTCGTTTGATATTTTTGGCAAGTCGTTAATGTAAATCAAAAATAACAGGCATGCGATAACGCTTCCTTGAGGAATTGATGGGTCTGTGATAATACCTCCCTACCTTCTGTATTTGTGATGTTTCTTTATTATTATATTTGATTTCCACGAATTTCTCTCTATTCTGTAAATATTATTTAATACATTTTAAACTTTGTCCGCGTAATCCTATTCCGTTCAGTTTTTTTTATCAGGATGTCGTGTTGTACCCTGTCGTATGCTTTTGACATGTCTATCAGTATTCCTACTGCATATTTATTGCTATTAATTAGGTCAATGGCTTCTTGCATGAATTTAAATACTGCTATAACTGAGGGGCGATTCTTTCTAAATTCGTTTTGATTATCGTCCAAAATATTGTACTTTTCGCAGAAACTGAGTATTCGATCACATATAGCTTTTTCAAAAAGTTTAGAAGCTGTGGGTAAAAGAGCTATCGGGCAGTAATTATTCGGGTCTGTTTTATCTTGCTTATTTATGAATCGGGATGAATTACTGTTCTTTTTAGTAATTTCGGGAATTCACTTTGACCTTGGTGGCGTCCCTTCTCCATTTCATTGCTGCGCACCTTACCTATTGAAGTAAAGTACTTGTTGATCGTATTTGTAACTTTGTTTGGGTCTGTAATGAGTAAGTTTCTTTCTTTCAATTGTATGTTGATTTTTTGTAATTTATTCGTTTTATTAGTGCTGTCGTTTATTATATCCTACGTTGTTTTAACCGTGTTTGAAGAGTTTTGAATTCTAATTTTATTGTTACGTTTTTTTGCAATTGTTACTATTTTCTTTAGAATTTTCTCATCTGTTTTATAGTACTTTACAAGTATTTTGTTTTTGGATTTTTGTGCTTTATGCTTTAAAAGCCTTTTGATTCGCCATGATATTTTTATACCTACTGTTGGCCATTTACTTTTATGTTTAGTCCTTAGTTTTATTTTAGTTTTATTTATGTAAGTGTTTAGTAGGTCATTTAACACATTATGAAAGATTTTATAGTTCTCATTTATATTATTAGTCGGTATAAGCGTCTCCTGCCAGTTGATTTTAGCTAAGTTTGTTTTAAAGTTTTTCATATTTTTTATATTGTACCTTCTTTTAATAGTAGGTATTCCACGTTGTTTCTTTCTGGCATTGTTTGAACTGCATGTGAATCACTATGGCGGCATGATCAGAGAAATTCAATTCCTACACTGTGACATCAAAGGCTGGGTATGTGAAGTTTGTAAACAGTAAGTCAAAGCATGACGACGTCGTGTCAGTTTTGCGCGTTGCTCTACGCATTCGTAGAGTATATCCGTTCTCAGACATAAGGTCCAGGAGGCGTCTCTTTTGGGGTTATTATTAATGGGAGGGAGTTTGGGAGCCAAATAAAGGAGTCGGAACTCCCTAGACAGGAATGGTGCAAGCTCAACAGACTGCGTACTGGTCACGGTCGTTGCGCTCAATACAAGCACCGCTGCGGCTGGATCGATTCCCCTGCTTGTGCCTGTGGTGCTGATGTGCAGAGCATTCAGCATATCATACAGGAATGTCCTAGAACGCGATATGCCGGTGGCCCTCCTGATGACCTGCTTGTCCTGAACGACGAGTCAATTAAGTGGCTGAAGTGCCTTCAATTAAAATTGTTATGTTCTCTTTGGCTAAATTTGCCATACGATTAAATAAATAAACATTAATGTTAAAATCTCCTTCCAAGATAATATTATTTCTAAAGTATTTTTTATTGATGTATCTTAATATTTCATACAATCCTGAAATTTAATTCAATATTATGCCATTGTTTCTCTGGTGTTCTCATTGATCCAGTTTTTGAAGGCGCTGATCCTCACGTACACGTCAGGAGCGCCACGAGCGCAGGGGAAGCCCCAGGACACGATGCCGACCTGAGTGTTGCGGTCGACGCGAACCAGGGCACTTCCACCATCACCCTGGAATCAGAATAGAATCTTCAATAAACGAGCATATAAATTCTACTTCCGTTACTAAGTGACCGACATAAACCTGAAATTTGGCCTTTAGGTCGCTCAGGTCACAGCTTGTTGGTATATTATAATGTGCGTAAAAAGCTATTTTGAATGCACCACATTACAGAACACCCTGATCCCAAATTGTCATACAGGTCCTTTTTCACAATTCGGATCGACCGCTCTTTAAAGGGTTTTCGCTGAATACAAACACGCGTCCGTCCCGTAGTGAGAAATATGGTTCGATTTCCACAGCAATACCCTTGACATTTTTTTAAATGATATATTCGCCAGACAACACACCACTTGTCAAGGTCTCGAAGTAGGGATTAATATGCCCTGTGTTACGAGGTAAAAGTCAAGAAATTAAGCCAGGGCGTCTTCTACACACCCAGGCCCGGGCCAATTTAGAAAAGTTTCGTTTCCTGAATTGACCCGACCGGGGATCGAACCACGCAAGTTGCGGCGAGAAACCGTACTAGAGCTACAGCGCACTACACCAATCGTGTCGTCAAAAAAGCATACCTGCTAATACACACATCAAAAGTGTCTAGGGATCAACATATATTTTTGCAATAACTTTTCTCCTGATTGATATTAATTAAAGTTTTATTTAAGGATTCATCAAATAAAGTGTTTTCGTTTGTCCACAGTAACGATAAACCAAGTCACCTTTGCATTAATAAAGAAATTTGCCATTTTCCTAATAAAGGGATTTTTGACATTTGAACCACTAACATTAAAGTTCGAAAAAAAGACTGAAATAACAGTTTTCTTTAAATTTTTATTGGGTAACATAAACAATTAATAATCCGTGTTTCTACCGCGAACACTAACAACACAAGAACATCAGTTTGGCATACTCAAAATGAGTTCATCCAAATCACGCTGTGGAATGGCCGCCCATGTTCGTTGCAACAACAAAAAAAGGTCTTCTTGCGACTGGATACCCTCCATATTCGGCAGAGCTCTTCTCTGTAGCATATCCCATGCATGCTCAATCGGGTTCAAGTCTGGCGACTGAGCAGGCCAGGGCAGGACATTGATGTTAGCTGCGGCGAGAGTCTGTCTTACAACTCTTGCGGTGTGCGGTCGTGCATTATCATGCATTAACTGAAATAAGGGACCGATTTGCACTTGTAGAGGAATGATGACGTCTGATACAATCGTCTCAGCATAAATTTGAGCGTTGAGGTTGCCTCTGATCCAAATCAACTCAGTTCTTCCGCCGATCCAAATACCCGCCCATACCATGATGGTTCCACCACTATAAGGATGGACTTCCTGGCAGGATTTTAATCGCTGTTGGCGTCCAGGGGTTCTCCAGTGTCGTATACGTCTTGTATCCGGTCTCATACCAAAACGAGACTCATCAGAAAAGCACACGAAACGCCATTGTTCTTATGCCCAATTTCTGTGTTCAAGAGCCCATTGATATCGAATCCTACGATTGTGCATTGCTATAGGTGGTACCCTTAGCGGTCTTCGGGAATGAAGGTTCACTTCATGCAAGCGGTTTCTGACTGTTTGGTCGCTAATTAAGTTCCCTGAAGAGTGATGAAGCCTCACGGCTAACATCATGGCGGTTATTGTTGGAGCTCTTCGAGTTGTGATTTGAATGTATCGGTCTTGTCTCCGTGTGGTGCAGCGATACCGTCCTCCATGGCGCTCAGCCACGGTACCAGTGCTTCGGTAACGTGTCCAAAGTCGACTGATAACACTCTGACTTGTATTCAGAGCTAAAGCCACAGTACGTTGCCGGGAACCAGCTTCTATCATTCCCACGGCTCTGAGCATTTCTTCCCTGCTTAAATGAAGTCGCCGCTCCATAATAACGTTGGTTTTAATCAGTAGTAGAGAAACAGTAGCACTAATAATGTCTTCAATGCGTTGTATGTTTTTATAGGGAAAATATTGACAGCTGATTTTCATCTTTTACTCGAATTTGATTGACAGTTCCTGTTTCAAATTATGAAATGCACCAAAAAGGATCCATATAAATTTATAAAATCATAAATTTATTACAAAGCCACATCTCCATCTCAAGAAATCCGCATAAAAATGCTTGATCCCTAGACACTTTTGATGTGTGTAGTATTATCCCTACACGTATCTTCTTTAGTGATGGGCAGGTCTGTGTCAATTATTGTACTTACACGGCAGGTACCGACGCCTCTGGAGTGGTAGGTGCAGAGCTGAGTATCCGAATCGACGGCTGGTGCTATAGTTTCAAGGTCGACGGCGGCCTGTTCGGCGGTGGCTTCACACACCAATCCAGCGATGGTAGGTAGATGCACTTCCACCAAGTTGTTTGAGAAGAGGCCAGTGGTCTGAAACGTAAACGTAAAACGTTATTCATATTACTACAGTGCGAACTCACGATGACGGGAGGAATTAAATTATTTGAATTTTTCGAATACCTTCAGGCACGACAGTATCCTAAACGGCTTAGTTAAGGCAAGTTGACTGTTGTCGGCGGGGTTAACGTAGATATCACTCCGAAGCCCACCTTTGACTAAGCTTATTTAAACCCAACGTAGCAGATTGGCAGTGCCTAGTGCCGTTATTCAGTGGTAACCATGTCTTTCCTTATTATTTTTAATGCATGTTAGTAACATACTAACTACCTAATTATATCTACTTCCAAGATACTCACGGTAGTCCTGCCCCACCCAGCAGCACGAGTCTCCACGCCGCAGTCAACGAACTCGTAGTCAAGAGAGATAGGCTTCACCAGATCGTTGAAGATGATGTTGTGAGTGGTGTAGAGCACGCCGATGTCGTTGCTGATTGAGTCACTGTCGAACTGCTTGTGCATAGCGAAACTGTGGACCCTGATTCGCTGGCCTCCTTCGTTCCAGCGGTTGGTGCCGACTGTCACCCGCAGGGTGCTGTGTGGAGCAAACATCGGTTGAGACATATTGAAACTTAACTAATATGTAGTTAAGAAAGAGAAACTTGTTTTAATTTATTTGAATTCCTCTCAGCTTATTCGTGATCTTATATCTTAGGTACCTATATGTAAGCATGAGGACATAACCATACCCATCAAATAACATAACAATACCATTTTGATTCAGAAGTGAAGTAAGTCAGCATTTTTGGCCATTAATTTTATCAATGTGAGTTTTCAATATAAATCGATATAAAACAACATCATACACATCTCTCCTTGGTCACAAAGTAATATATTGTTGTTGGTTCGGTTGGAGATCCCACAAATCCCTAGGCCAATACATTAGTGCTGGTGCAGTAATCGAACCTGCACCAGCTCTGAACCCTGAATTAGGGTTAATGGTCTTACGTAAAACTAAAGCAGCAGCAGCAGCTGTAACAACTGAAGCAGGATATAGCAAAGTAAAAAATAGGTACATCAAAGAACTCCACATGGTTTTCCTCAACAAACATTAGGGATAGATGCTGGAAGATAAACATGAAGCATATACGAGTATACTAACGTGCTAAGACCAGTCAAAGGGGAATGCACGGCCGCGATGCAGTGAGCTGCTGTCAGCACCGTCCGCTTGGTGAGGATGGATCCTCCACACAAGTAGGAGCGGAAGAACATGCCGTGGGTGAGGGCGGCCATCCAAGGGTGTGAGCCAACCGCTGCAACATCCCCGCCGACGATGCGAGCTCCAGGGGTGGCTGGTGCAGAGTTATCGAAGAAGATTGATGGCAATTCCGTCTCATTCTCCTTCACTGGAACAGCTGAAATTGCGAATAGGATTGATAAGAGCACTGGCATAGGAGACGAAAAGTACATTGCCTACAAATATAGATCATATCATCAATAGAGAACATCCACCTACCTAAGAATTTGGTAAGGTGATATTAAAAGGGGTCTCTGCAATCAATTTAATTTCGTCTTGAAGAATCATCCCACTAACTAAGCTTTCAATCAGAGAAAACTTTGAAATGAATGGAAACTATATGATATGAGTGAATCAATTCAGCGCTGATCAATTGTCTGTCATTGTATATTTACTCTACTCACTGTAGTCTCTACATGGGTTTGTAACACTATGGAACTTGTGTTGGTATTGCTAACCTTTTTAACTCCTGACTCAGAACTGTTTTGCTGTTACATTAGGTATATTATTAAGTGAGTTGTGATCTCTACCGTAAATTTGCGTAGTTTTTCAAATTCTCCTTGTTGCAGTAGTAGGTACCTTAGCAGTTATTAGTAGTTATGTTGCTAAACTTCATAGAACTCCATCGAAAAAGTTAACTTGGTTGTGTCTGATTATTCCTTGTGATATTTCCCGGTATCTTTCAGCAAGTAGCGTTCTAATTGCTATAAATTTATTATTAAGTATTTATAGTTGTTGCTAATCATGTCTGAATAAGGCAGTTCCAGTACTCCACCAACTTACGCGTTGTATACCTACTGAGTTGAATATGATAAAACTATTGTCTACAAAGACATATCTTACCTAAACTGCCTACCAGGAAAGCGCAGATGATAATTCCAACCTTGACAGCCATGTTTCAAGCCCTACCGTGATTTGCCGATTTAAAAATGAAAAAAAATATATATACTTAGTTCACAATCTGTATACTGATTTTATAGTTTTGATAACGGTAATCTAAATGACACCTGAATAATATTAAGATCTCATGATTACTTGATTAAAAGCCGGACCTAGATGAGTAACAACTAACAACTCATTTCTAAGTTACTATTGCAAAAACCCAAAAAATGTTGCAGTGTAGGTATTTTTCCACCTAATTTAGGTGAAGTTTAGGATGGATGTTTTGATTGACATTTCGAGTCTCTTCTTGATTGAATAAAGCAATGCTGATCTCATTAAAAGCATTTTAGGATTAAGGTAAACTCAAATTAGGGACTTTTAAGTTATCACTTTGTTTATTTTAGCATTTTAGAATGCGTGTTTTCATATCGAAAGAAGATTGTGGAAGACGCAGGTTCGAATTCTGCCTGATTTCTTCAGGGTCCGTAATTCGACTTTCTATCTTTCGACTTGTGAGTTAATTTCACCATTGATTTTCGGGATCACTCTCGTCAAATACGGGTTATTGATTTCCCCATAGGGGAAAAGAAAGAATGTCACAAAATATTTTTATATTTAGAAACTCTTATTGAAAGTGCGGACGGTCATTGTTTTTGCAAGCTACAAGTAAGTAGGCACACAACCAAAAACCACGCTACAGTGCGTGACAGCGTCGGTATTGCTAAAGCTTATTGCATTTTCCCCTCTGTTCTTCAAATCAATGTTTTGTTCCCATAAAACTGTAACAATCCTTGCGCGATGTGGTTTACCCTCTCACGAACTTGACACGACAACAGGTCATGAGGCTTTCGAAGTTCAGCAAAATTTTACAAACAATACATTTACTCTTTTTCACTATAAACTAATTAACTTATCTGGTGAGATAGTGTAGATAATATGTTATATCAAACTAAGTGCTGTCATACATATAATTGATTTTTCGCTACGCATAAATTGACTAGGCGTACTGATTTATAATCTACTCAAGTAGGTAGCTCTGATAATATCGATGGTAAATAAGTTTAATTCTTCTGCTGACTCGTGAAGTATGATACCTGTCGAATAAATAGGGATGTCCACCGTCTAATATCCCTACAGTTTAGGTCTATTGGATACCTTCAATAACTTTCGACTCATAAAGCACAACAAATTAGTAGGCATTGTTTTTTCAGCATTTCAACAATGGACTGCATCATCTTCAAATTCAAAAAATGGCCTGACAGATGCTAGTCGCAACATTTATGAAATTTCGTAAAACTTAAACGTCTTTTTTAATAAAAGGAGTATAATTTTTAAAAGTCGAAGTTATAGATTTATCTCCATGACTGAGATAAATATATAACTATTAGTAAGTTTTTTAACGTCGTCTTCGGACAAACGAGAGTAGTTCCGTAGAGTAGGTATGTACTCGTAGTTCGTCGCTGCCTGCAATTTGTATATCATATGTAAGCTACGGCTCGTAGGCAGTGGCGTTTATTTGTATAACTGTGTACCAATAATATTTTACAGTCATATACTATCGCAACACCTAGTGCCGGATCAACCTTAAAGCAAATTAAGCAATTGCTTAGGGCATCACGTCTTGGGGGGGACCAGAAACAGATGCCTATGGCAAGCAATTGCTTAAGACGTCACAGGGGGACCAGAAACAAATGCTCAGGGCAAACAATTGCTTAGGACGTCACGTCTTAGGGGGGCCAGAAACAGATGCTTAGGGCAAGCAATTGCTTAAGATGTCACGTCTTAAGAGGCACCAGAAGCATGCTTAGGACATGCCGTTGCTTATGAGCATAACGTCCTAGGGGGCACCAGAACCACTTTGCTTAGGGCATCGAGTAGTCTTACTCCGGCACTGGCAACACCTCATCATTCGTTTCAATAATTACTAACTTTGCGCAAAGAAGACAAACTAAATAATACCCAAAGTTGAGTACAAAACAAACGATGGATGTCATAATATGAGGCTACACCACTACACTGAAATAACACGTTGGTAGGTACTATTCCTCGTATTTTCACGGAGGGGTCTCATGCCTTCAAGGAGCGGCACACACATTTTCGCCGCCCTACATAAATACGGAAAACATTTCGAAAACAATTTTTAATTGTCATAACCCTAATTTTTTTCATCGTCACAGATTAGGTAAGTGTTGCGTGTCTTCGAAGCCTTATCTATCGCCTTTGGATTTTATTTGTTTACACTTTGCACCTACCAATGTGTACAAGATTTCTGGGGGTCTGAGTAATATCACAGAATAAATAAGTTGGTATACTTAGGTACTTTTCTAAATCACATTTTTGATCATGATAAAAGTTATGCGTCCACTGCAAGACATTGGACTCAATAAACATCATTGTGGTGATCCTTGCGGGTTCACGAGCACAGGTGCCTTAATAGGAAGCAATAGGCGAATTATGGCCGAATTATATAAACCTAGTCTGGCCATAAATACTGATAAATAAATACTTTTCTTTTTTTCAACTTTTAAATTATTTTGTATTTGGAACGCGTTTATTATTCTAAGAATTCTTTGTCCGAGACTCCGAGAGTACCTATTCAAATATTCTGAGATTACGTTGTGCTGTAATTTACATGAAGTTAATGCAAAAGAGAAAACGTTTTAAAAGAGAATACTGGGTCCATCCCTTTATTTCGAATCGATTTTTAACGCGGAGTAAAATCCGCCGCGTGCGTTGACTGCTCATGGTTCGTTCATTCGATTTTTTTCGCGGATAATGATCGTATATTTATGTTTGTTTAATTTTAAATTAGAAGCAAACACATCAACCAAAAACTTACTAAACCCTAAAATAAATTACTTTCAGGAAAAGATAATACGAAGATACAAGCTCGAATATCATTTACTTTTATAAAGAAAAGTTAGATTACTATTAACATTCATCATTGACATTTTAAATCTTAGAATTACAATTATTATCCAGCACGCAGGTAGATTAAAGAGGCTTGGGAGAACGTAAGATATTAGAGTAGATAGTGGGTAATAGACAACGCATGTAGGTATGTATTAATCCAGTTCAATTTGTTAAAAGTTTAAGAAAGGGATTCATAAGTATTAATTACAATAAAAGTTAACACAATGATATTATTATGACGAAACTAGAGCGATACTTTATATATAACTAATATCCATTCGCCGCATCAACTAATTTCCGCGGATTGGGCCAAATGGCGTAAGGTGACTGGTGTCATTTGTGACCCCAAAATGGCGATCAAGCTGAAGGGGCAGGTTTATAAAACTATCATTAGGCCTATCCTTTTATAAGGCAGTGAAACATGGCCGTTACTAGAGCGACACAAGCAGGAGCTGCGCTGCGCGTCACGGAAATGAAGATGCTGCGGTGGATGGGTGGAGTCTCACGCAAAGATCGCGTGCGGAACACCCACATCCGCGGCAGCCTTCGTGTTTGTGACATCGCAGACAAGCTGCAGGAGTGCCGCCTTCGTTGGTATGGTCATGTGGGCAACAAATGTCTGGCCATGCCGCCCCCGCCAGGTACAGGTAGAAGAGATCGACTCAAGAGGCGCTGGCTCGACGTCGTTAAGGGTGACATGCGTGCCAACAAACTCACCACTGAGGATGCACAAGACCGCGCGAAGTGGGCCAAGAAAATAAGAAAGGCGGACCCTGGGACCCCACACACCAGTGTGGGTTCACAACCCGGATAGACCGCACGGATAATGATGATGATAATCTCCATTCGCCGCAGACAAATATCTAAATTGATAACGCCAGCCGCTCCGTTTGTATGAAAAACCAAGCATGCCACGTCTCTTGTCTAGGGATTTTCCTGTGAAGTTTGCCTTTTTACAATTTCTTCTCAATATGACCGATCGACTGGGCATAGAAAATGTTCATGAAGTACCATCATCACCTAAGTTGCCCTATTTTCGGTTCCTGAATAATTACTAATCGGTTACCCATGCAATAATATTAATTGCAAAGATGTTACTCACGATTGACATAAATAGAAGATACATTTGTAAATAAAGAAAACGTTTTAAAAAAACCTCAATTTATTTTAATCTGTACAACGGAGAGGGTTTCCTTAAATAAAAACAATAGTATCACACGCGTGATTTAAGTTTTTAGCACACAATGCTGATATTTTTATTTCTAGAATAAATTCGAATCCCTAAAAAATTTATAAATATCTTGGGACGTCTGACACCAATATGGGTGTTTGAGACTGTATTACTTACACTAGGTATGTAAACCAGTCTATTAATATATTTTATCCACATTATTGTTAAGAAAATACTCATGTATAGGCACATAAAAAGAAATCTTATACTCATCTGAAGAAGTCATCGTAATTGTATTAATAAACTGTGTTTAGATACCGAAACGTAAAAAAATAATATCAACATACGTTTTACCTTCATTATCTATTCACGCACAGTATACAATACAACAGACTAAAATACACTCTCCCAACGAAAAACAAACACATGTAATGGTTTTAATAGCTAATTTGAGTGTGCAAAGTATTACTATCTATATTCGGCTATATTGAATAAATATAACAGTTTCATGAATTATATCTGAACACATTGACATTGTACCAACATTTTTACAGCTTACTAAGTTCAGTGCAATAAGATCTAAATTTTACTTTGTTCACCTGCCTAATATTTTGCGATACGATACGTTTAATCTATATTGTATAATAATAAAGTTTGTGTCATTACATTGGACACAATATTCTTTCAAAAGAATCGTTTATTCATTTATTTTTGCAATAAAGACAGAACCTCTTAAGAACTACTTTGTGACAATTACTTTTCCACTTTTTCCACAATAAACCGCCTGTGTTGCATTTATGCGACACATATTCCCGCGCCACTACCGCCCGTGTCGTATTTCTGCGACAGAGAATATGCATGGTTTATTTGTTCTATTATCGCCTTACTAACTCATTGTTGGTATTTTAATATTATTTAGCCAGGCGCCAGCAGTACGACAATGAACATTTACCCAAGCGCTTAAAAGTTTAAAGCGTAAATTGAAAATCGATTCCCGTCTGTAACAGTTATCATAATAAATAACACATGCGGCGCGGCGCATCTGAAAGATAGTCCTCTTAGAACAAACCCGCCATTTTGACCACGCACACAGACACAGTGAGTTTAGAGGCGATACTGGTGAGCATCAGTGTCGCGGCCAGTCGCACTGTCGCGAGTGTTTTTGTTTTTGTCGAACTTGATGCAATTTTTCACATGATGAATTTTGTTTTAGCTGGTCTGTCGAGTAGGTATAAACTACCTACTGCATTTTAAAAATTCATAGCGAATATAGTAGTAACCCTAGGCGGTTCACGAAAGTTTAGGAAAAAGGTTCCAGCGATCCTTCTGTAGTCTTTATTTTGTGGAATAACACTATTCACATAACACTATTGACATGAGTCTAACACCAGTCGTGCACGCAGTCGCCGCGGCAGCGCGAGCGGGTTACGTACCCGCACGACAAAGACCTCAATCATCTCAGCAAAAGGTCTATCTTGCTCAAAGCATCTACGCTCAAATTCTGACTCTCCAAATCCATAATAACACTCAACTCACTGTCACTCATGACATTTCTTAAAACTCCTCTAGGTAGGTCATGGTATACTAAGTAAGAACTGAGGATTTTCTTCATATCGCATTCGCAGGAGCTTATTTTTCTACTGCTAGGTAATCCTAGGTATTTTCGCAAGTAGGGGATTATTCTTATCTCCCATCCGTCGAAGGTATTTCCCACTCTCTGCTTGATGGCGAGAGTGAATTCCGTTGATATGAGAGGTTCGCTTTGGTCTTGCCCGTCGATTTTCATCTCGTCCATTGCACGGCGATTATGGTTTTCGATTTGCGAAAGCAGAAGCTTTATTTGCCACATATGGTATGTTGAAGGGTCGTTTTTCATTGTCTTCATGATCTGCAAAAGTAAACAGTTCTTTTTTTATAGAGGTCTATTATTAATATTTATTCTGGAATTCAAAATAAGCTATATTAAATCTTCGTGTCGGTTTGAGGTTTTTCATATGCAGCGTGTAAAACAAATGGCCACTAATACATTAAAGGTTATACTATCAGTGATGTTTGACGTTTGATAACACTCTCTACAAACTCCAAAATGTAGAATAAATGAACAGACGTGACAAAATAGTAAAACAATCTAGTCAACGAACCAGTGAAGATTGATACTTACTTTCAAGAACGTCGTCCAAATAGGCAGCGCGCAAAGTATGTCTTTGAGAACACACTCGTACGTCACCATACTGAGACCCTGCACATGTTCCTGTTCTTCCTTACTGTACTTCCTGCACAAACACTGCTTGGTCATAAATGGCTCATTCTTCAACCCCTTTCTCTTCTTGGCGACCATCAAACAATCCGCGCAAATGTTTGTCCCAACATTGTCTTTGGTCAGGTAATGTTTGACGAAGTTGCGCACTTTGTCGTCGTTGGTGAAGAGTTCGATGTTGTCGCGCGTTGCCGACCAGATGTTGGCCTTGTCTAGAGTGAGGGTTTGGGCCAATATCGTGAGGAAGCCTTGAGGGTCGTCGAGGTAGGATAAACAGCCAGCACGTTGCTTAATGTCGATGCACCATGTGCATTCTAGGAAGGTTCTGAAATAAAATAAATAAATTAATGTTCATAATTGCACACGAAAATAAAAATTAAATATAGAAAATAATTAAATGTAAAACAGATTTATTTGTAACATTTTTTTTTTACTACATAGATCCTTTTCTCGATCATGTTTAATTTAACTATTATTTTAATTTAAAAACAAAAACACCAAGACAATAATACGGCATTTTTGCAGTGCCCCTACGGTGTTCATGTTTTAGTACTGGTGTTCTATATTTAAGATCTTGTAAACCTACATGGAGCAATAAATGATATGACTATGACTAATAAAAAAATTAACCTCTGGTAAATTGGCAATGATCCGTTGCGGACTCTATAATCACAGGGCGGGTTTTTAGTATTTTTTCTACTTCATAAAAGTGGGATATTTCTCCATATCTAGCATATCCAAATTTTCAAATGACTTATATTTATTTATGCTGGTACCTAAATAAAATTGTAGTCCCCAAATAACATTCTTTCATAACTTTGAGTGTTATTTTGGAGTCGGTTTAATTTTTGACGATGGAAAACAGCCTATATGTGGGTTTTATTGTGTTGTGTGTGTAATGTGTATACCCTACAAAACGCTACCTATTATTACTTAGTAGCTGCCTCGACAGACTTCGTTCTGTCAAAAGTAATTGCACGTCGCGGCGTCGGTAAAGCAGCACATCTCGCCCGCGTTGCTCCGACTTGATTTTCAAATACTATTATTTTTCACTGAATGTTTTGTTCAATAATAGTAAAATATAGCCTATGTCACTCCCTGATAATGTAGCTCCATATTGGTGAAATAATTTTTAAAATCGGTCCAGTAGTTTCGGCGCCTATTAAATACAAAAAAAACAAACAAACAATCAAATCTTTCTTCCTTATAATATAAGTATAGATTACTTGAGCTGGTCCCAGTTCCGGTCCCGCTGGAAGATGATAGGCCAATAGCGTGGGTCTGCGATCTTGACTTCCCGAAGAGAATCTAACTCGGGAATGATGCACGGCGCCTTCATATCTTTTACTGCGCCTGACAAGTCTATTAGCTAAGGAAACAAAATGACATTGGTTTTTAGTTTGAACTATTAAACAGGGCTATTTTATAAACACCATCCAAATTGAAATATGCGGGTCTATGGAGAAAATGACAAAATACGTATTTTTCTGTTTGACAACCTTCATTACAAAAATGTTGAGTTATTAATGTTATTATAACTACTCAAAGGTATAAAAATCCCTAGTTTCGTTGGTACTGCGCGACGTGAGTGGCGGCGGGCTCACAGTCTTTTCAACTCCCCGCCCGCGCTTTATTCAGAAATTTAAATTTAATTTTGAATAAGTAATCACGCCGCACGAATAATATATTAAAAAAAAAAATTAAACTAAGAAAGACCTAACCTATTTTCAAAAAAGTTGTCTTCGATCGATGCCTAATGTCTGGAAGAATTTTGGATGGTGTTTATAAAGTAACCCTGTATATAAGGTTATTACTTGCCTGTACGAATGAATTATTTATCTAAGTTTTCAATATGTTCATAGCAAAAGTCAGTTTCAACAAACAGAACAATACTAACCTGTATGTGTGCATAACAGAGCTTCCCAGTACTCAGGTCTCTCGGCAAGATCAGGCGAGGCTCCACGGCCAAAACATACAGATGCCTGAACGCTTGGAGGTGATATCTGCATTAAAAATATGATGTTAATAGTTCAAAAGGCTGGCTTGTTGGATAACAGCGGCCCTACACAATAACGAGACTTTAACGATTTGTCTTGTCAATATGACGTTTTAGTTAAAATTCCTAAGTGATTCTCGTTAAGAAAATGATATGGCATACCTACTCAGTAGGTGGATGCAGACACTGGCTAAATTAAGATATTTTGATTAAGTGTAATATGAAGGTTTTCATACCATAATTACAAATTGTCTTGTTTCTAAGTCTGGCGATCCGTCACACAGGGATTACCCTAGTATGGACACCAGTCTCTCACAAAGGTGGCTCATGTTCTTATCTTTAAGTTTAGTTGATAAGTTTGTATATGTAGCTTTTGTGAAGAGGAAATAAATTTCACTTTATTATTATTATAATATTAAGTAATCTTTGAAATAAAAAATAATTATTTAATTCAAAGTTTCATTAAAAAAAATTCTACATCACCTACTGAGTTTATCAAATATTTTTTGTCAAAGTATAAATAATAACACGCTAGTTTGTTTGTTAAAATAAAAGTCTAAAAATCAATTTCTGTAACCAACACTTGGTTTAACACAACATATTATTATCCACCTGTTGTCTTCGCTGTGGGTAGGAAACTTGGGGAAGAACGCGGCGAGCAACGCAGCGATCGCCGCGGGAGTCGTGCTCAGCGTGGCGCGCCCGCCGCCCAGGAACAAGAGGCCGATTGTGCAGTGCACTGCCATCTAGACATGTAAAATAAATACGTGTAATGGGGTATGAGTAACTTTGTATGGACCCGTGACGTCTTTTTTTTTTTTAGCCGCCAGCAATAATTTTACGACCGTTTTATAGCACCTTAATAAAGAAACATATCTGAGTGGTCAGAATTATTCTAAGTGATGTGCAGAAATAGGAGAGGAAGGTTTTCTTTTTAAGATGTACCTGTTTCGTATATTTATCTGATAAAAGTACATCCAGCAATACATCAAGTTAGATATCCATAATGATAATATTGTTTACAAAGCAGAAAGTATTTGGCATTAGGAAGTGGAACACGAGCTAGTTATGTGATGCAACTCCGGTGATGCAACGCTTCATTCTACCATCGCCTTCCTAGCAGTATAGTTAATAGTATACTCTAGCCTCTAAGTATGTTTGTACTTTAACGTTCTTAGAATAAACGTATTTTAACCCCAGTTCACTGTTACGGTTGCTAAAGCCTACCCTCGCCAGACCGTCTTCTAATCGCAATTTAAACCGCCCGGGCACGACGGTTAACTAGCTATCACGAAAAATGACCATAACGTCAATGACATCAAAAAGGCATTTACTAATAGTCAATAATATACAAATAGGAGGTATTGATTCTCAACCGCCTATATTAGAGACATCACATGGGAAAAACACCAGAAAGTGTTTTTACTCACAATACAAGAACAATATTGCACCAGGCCATTGAAAACTAGCCTTCTTAAATCCTCATTTCGTCGCATATTCATAACCAGTATTAAATATCATAAATAATGCCGCTTTTTTACCTTTTCCTTGGTAAAGATCGAGTAGTTAGTTAAAAAAACAATACCCAATATCCCAGCTCCGATATACTTTAGCTATATGTGCTCCATGTAAAGTTTGTTCCCCTCGATAGGTTCGGTGAGTGGCCGCGAAATTTCAAAAATGACGCCAATATTACCCATGCCCCTTTAATAATATAGTAAATCTATTACGACTATGCTCGGCATTTCGCTACGCGATAGAATTAGAAAGGTAGCCTAGGTGAGTTAAAGTTGCAATGGGCAGGGCGTATAGCGCGAGAACTGAGCCCTTGGGACAAAACAAAACTGAATTCTCCAATCCAAAAACAGGTAAGACCAGTACACATACACTTCAATAAAAATTCAATATGGAAAGGTCTCTGTGGATGCACATTGTCTTAACCATTCTTTGGCACTCCATAGGAGAGGATTAGACATAAAATAAACTGAATCTGACCAGACACAATTTTATGTATGCAAAAAAAAATGTCTCATTACTAATTCAAAGTTTTATTACTAGGTATAGAGATGTGAAATGACTTAATCTGACCATATTAGACCGATCATTTATTGTCAAAATGGTCAAAAGCGGTAATTTTTGATCATTATGATCTGCAGCTTGATTCAATTTGACAATCAATGAACGGTCTTATATGGTCAGGTTCAGTCATTTTACAACTTTGAAGAAGATAATGAAAGTGTCCTTCTATTCACCTGGCCGCCGTGCGTGAGCGCGGGCGCGGCGTGCGGCTGCGGCGCGGCGGCCGGCACGCGCCCGCGCAGGCGCCGGCAGATCCGCAGCACTTCTATGTCGCCGCGCCCTGACATTATCTGACACATACAACATTATACTTTATAGTTAAAGCCATGTATCCATTTGGGCAACAACTGACGCGCAACATGTCGTAACGCTCAAGAATCAAGATCGGCAACGTTGTGGTGGTTGCGTGGACAGACCACGTTACTAAAAAAGTTCCGCGTTGCTGCTCCACAACATTGTGCAATATCTCCCACGTCAAATGTTGCCTAATGGATACGAAGCTGGCAAAAACTGCAGATGTTCCAATTTAGAGTAACGCAAACAACCAAAACTCTCAGTTTCACTTGATATGCGTCTAAAGCAATTTAGTCATTTGTTAGACCGTAGATTGAAATATAGCTAAAAGATTTTGTACCCAGTAACACTAAATGACATTCAAATAGTTATTTGCATGAATTTCCGCATATCAATTAATTAACTGCCAGAACAGAATCATCTGGATTAAAAAAAAACGTATTACGCTGAGGTACTGAAGGCCTCATTCACTGCGACGCTGAGCTGTATGTTCGAAACAATTACCCAAAAAGTGTTCCCCACTTTGGGCGAAAAGCAATAGTTTTCTTATTATGTTTAAGTTTTATCCTCGTTGGTATTCCAAATTGTTAAGTAACCCATCTACAAGAACACTCACCATCCCGGCGGCCAGCAAGCAGACACACAGGCAGGCCTCTAGTGTGGAGCGGCCGGCCAGCTCGGCGACGCTCTTGCCGCCGAGCGCCAGGAACAGCCGCGCGTAGTGCAGCCGCCACTTGTAGCCTCGTTGGCAATACTAAGTAACCTACCTACACATTCCCACAAGAACACTCACCATCCCGGCGGCCAGCAAGCAGACACACAGGCAGGCCTCTAGTGTGGAGCGGCCGGCCAGCTCGGCGACGCTCTTGCCGCCGAGCGCCAGGAACAGCCGCGCGTAGTGCAGCACGCCGTCGCGCGCGTCCGCGTCGCCGGAGCCCGCGAAGCGCAGGCCCACTGAGAAGCACGCGCCGGCTATTATGTTGCAGTATGCTTGGCTGGAACACAGATAATGATGATAGGAAAAATACAGATATTAATTTCGCGTCTCTTACTACGAAGCTGCCGGAAGTATTATCGGACCTAGTGCATGTTTGCATTGCACGCAAGCCAACGTTATTTCATCAATGATTTAAGGCCTAAATACTAGAGATGTTGGATGATGTTGGATGAGGAAGTTCTTCATAAACTTCAGGTGGCTCAGAGAGCAATTGAGAGAAAACTGGTTGGAGTTACACTGAAGGATCGTAAAAGAAATAAGTGGGTTAGAGAGCATAGTAAAGTGAGCGACGTTACTAAACGGGTTGCGAAATTGAAATGGGAGTGGGCTGGCCATGTCGCCCGTAAGCAAGGCTCTTGGTGCAAGGCGGTGGTGGAATGGAGGCCGTGGGGCGAGAAGCGTCCACGAGGAAGACCGCATATGCGTTGGATTGATGACATCAAAAGACTGGCGGGAACAAAGTGGTTGGAAACTGCTCAAGACCGTGAAAGATGGCATAAACTGAAGGAGGCCTACACCTTAGCGGTTGAAAATGGCTAAAGAATAAGAAGACTAGAGATGTGTTGACTAGTCGCCGGCCGACTAGTCGGTAAAGCCGACTATCCGGCCACTGTAGTAGTCGGCGACTAGTCGGCAAGGAGCGCTGACTATCCGGCTTCATATTTTGTATGTATTTTTCAGTAAAAATCAAGGTTTTTCTTTGCTGTAATAGCAGAACCTAACTGAGGTATTAGGGTTTGCTGTTGGTGTTTAATATGGTTCTTCATACTTGTAAAATTGGCAGTTTTTTTATGCACACCATGAGAAATTATTATTTGGCACTGGTTACATTTAAGTTAATGGAAATCATTGTCTAATTGTTCAAAAAACATCCATACACGAGATTTCCTTTTTAATGGTCCTGTTAAATGATTAAACAATTGAGCTCTTTCACTTTGATTAACATATAACAGTATTATCTCTACAAATAACTACTTTTTTTTACACATAAACACTGTTCCGACCCTTTCAAAAGCGAAAATCAAAAAACAATGCGACGTTAACAAAACATGGTCTGACACGTTCGCAGGCGGCGTTTGCGACTTGCACGCGAAACGTTACGGAAATCCCCGAAACTGTGATCGGCTTGGCCGACTAATCGGCTAGTCGGCCAAAGTCATAATCGGCACATCTCTACTGAGTACTTTATAACATCCGAGATAAATATTAATTTTTTTGTAAGGATGAAATATGCTACTTAATTGATTTTCAAATCTTTACAAAGCAATACATCTCGGGTGAATTCATGAAGATAGGATTGTTAAGCTGGCTTGAACCCTGGATCATCACATAAAAGGAAGACGGACAAGTGCGGACAAGCACCAAAACCAATTTTTTCTCATAATATAAGTACTGTATTGAATTTAAAATTGAAAAAAAGAACTCTGCAACAAAATAAACATTTTAAAGTGCGGTCGCCAAGCAGAAATAATTTCGTACATTGACCTTTTATCACCTGTCTCTGTAGCTCCCGCGCAAAATATTTTGCGTCACGGTCGCACGGTTCAATACCCGGCGCCTGAGGTATTGCAAAAACTTTACCGCTTTCTTTAACATTTTTGAAAATGGAATGTCGTTCGTTTTTTTCAAAATTACAAACATTCCATTTTGGGACGCGCTATATACTTAGTTCGTAAAAATAGGATGATTAGAATGACACAGATTTATAATCTGTGGTACATCAAAAAAGTGATGAAAAAACTCTGTACCGCCGGCAAATGGGCAACTACATTTGTTGCAATATTCAAACGCGACGAACCATTGTAATTTCTCGTGTGAAGTTATTCTAAATGGAGCTTTAAAGGTGCACATTTCAAACAAATTCTTAGGCATCTTCAAATAATAATACGGTAGCCGATTTAAAACCGTACATTTATTATTTTTTGCAAAAATCAAATGGCTATGTATAATTTTACCGATCATATACGAAACAATATTTAAAAACCTCATTTGTCTGTTTGTATGTTCTTCTTCATCACATGATAATGGATTTAAATGAAACTCTCCACTTAAACTGCCAAAGCTGGATTAAAATACAATCCACTTAAGATTCAAATACAGATTGAAGAGATTAAGTGTTAAGTCCACGCGGATGCAGTTATTGTTACTTTGGCGTAACAAAATACAAACTAATACATACATCGATTTTGAATACATTGTAACATGGTCAAATTTGCAATTCGATGACAACCGCGCACAACATTTAAATAGATTTAAAGATAAGAATTACAAGTTAAATTAAAACCTCACTTCATTTTGTTAGAATGCATTTCGAAACCCTCCGAATTTCTCAAGCTGTTCACAAATGAGGTAGGACTCTGATGAAAGATGTCTAGATCATTGTTAAACAAATTATAATTTCTGCGAATGCGTGTCAGACGACTATTTTGTGACACGTAGTTCCTCGCCAAAGGCACGAAAAATAAATGTTGTCTGCGGTTTGACTTAACAGGTATTTTCAGTGAAACATGGCCCAAAAGATTTGTGTCAAGTTTTGAGTTGACTATCTTATACAAAACCAAAAAGCCTCCAATATGCCGTCGAGTTTGCAGTGAGTCCAGCTCAAACTTTGCAAGTTTATCGTTGTACGTCGTCAATGTCTTTCTGAGACCCATTCTAGAACACAAGCCGCGAATAAATCATTTTTGAAGCGATTCTAAAATTTTTATATGGTTATCGTAGTAAGGTAACCAAACTACACTACAATATTCGAGGATACTCCTGACTAGTGAATTAAATACAAAATCAGAAAGCTTTTACTTTTGCGGTAAGGCTTCGTTATGCGGTATATAAATCCCATAGTTCTCCACGCTTTTAAGACGATAGCATCATAGTGGACTCTGAATGACAGCTTTGAGTCAAACCAAACTTCCAGATCGCGCTCAATATTCTAATTTCTAATAGGACGTTGTGGATCCTGTATTCAAAGGCGATGTAGTTGATATTCTTACTAAACGTTATGGATTGACATTTCTTTATGTTAAGGGACATGTTATTCGTTTCACACCAGTACTCCAATCTATGAATATCCGATTGGAGAGCCCTACAGTCATCAATGGACTGTATTCTATTAAAAACCTTCAAATCATCAGCCTAAGCCTATGGTCGTTGACAAATATTAAAAACACTAAGGGTCCCAAAATTGAGCCTTGTGGGACGCCAGACACTGCCTCAAATAGAGCCGACTCGTAACCACAGATAGTGACCAACTGGGAGCAATTCTGCAGGTAGGAAAGGAATGGAGCCATCGCAAAAGCGAGTCATGAATACCCATGTGCTCGGCCTTTGCGCAAAGTATATTCCACCACTGTTGCAGTGCTGTCGAGGAGACGCAATAAGACACAGTTGGACCTTAAGAATTACTATATAACCACAGACGGAATGGCAGTGAAATGAGACAACAGTTGGTAATAGTCTGGTTTATTATAATTCTACTAAAGCTTATACACGAACTCATACACGTACACTGTGTGTGCCTAATCTTACTGCGTGACCATCCGGCACAGTACTCCCCACTTTAAAAAAAAAACATAATTTACCCTCTTGCAAAATTGAAGTCCTGAAAAATTGCAATGACATAGGATGTTAATTGAATAAATAAATAAATAAATATGCGCCAGACAACACACCTCTTGTAATGGTCTCGGAGTAGGGATTATTATATCCCTATGTTACGAGGTGTAATTATATCACTTCAACGGAATCTGAGCACTGGTTTGAATAATCTACCTGATCTTATCATGTACGTGCTCTTGTCTTTTTCCAAACCATCACGTTCTCGAACCATTTTTTATAATAAACGCTGTGCAGGCAAATACCTTCTCATAGGTGATTTGGTATGCCTATGCACTTTTACGACAATATTGTCACGGCCACTTATGTGTGCAATATTGTGAAATAAAATCTTCTTAGCACCTTTGTTGTCCTCGGCTTGGGGAAGTTGTTGATGCTTTATAATATTTCTTCTTCCTGGCGTATCCCTTGGCTCGTTCGTTACACGATAACCTAAAAAATCAAACTCGCTCTGGAGGAATTAACTAACCAATTAATTAACCCATTTTCGTACAATTTTTCGAATTTTTCATCGATTTAAAAACCTCAACCTCGACCTTCTCGGTCGGTAACAGTGAGGGGTTACATTACCTAGGATATTTGCTCCTGGATCGATTTAAAAAAACTCAACCTCGACCTTTACGGTCGCTATAAAGGGTTGCTTCCAATTGCATGGTTCCTCACATCTGTGAGCGTATTTTCCATATTTACGATGATAATGACAAATTGTTGCTTCTTTGTTACGCGATCTTGAACTTGACTTCGGGGCGTAATACATACTTGCGATAATTGCTGCGTCGGCTATTCTTGCGTTTTGTATTGTTTTTGCACACATTTCCGTTTGTACTTGTTTTAGCTGCGTCAGCACACCTTCTAACATTTGATAATGACCTTCGCTTGCGCTGTCGTAACCGTAAACAGGGTGTCCTTTATCTAGATCCGAAGATTTTGTGACGGCTTGCTTTTGTAGTGCGATGACTGCTTCAAACTGGGCAAACCAAAGACGGGCTGATCCTTTCAGAATTCCGGAATATGTAATACGACGGCGGTGCTGATAGTGACTTCTTGCGACGCACTGATACACGATTTGCGCGGAAATACCATTTTGTTGTTTCAGGGTCGCGTATTTGTTCCAACGCGGGGTCACCACTGTTGCAGTGCTGTCGAGGAGACGCAATAAGACACAGTTGGACCTTAAGAATTACTATATAACCACAGACGGAATGGCAGTGAAATGAGACAACAGTTGGTAATAGTCTGGTTTATTATAATTCTACTAAAGCTTATACACGAACTCATACACGTACACTGTGTGTGCCTAATCTTACTACGTGACCATCCGGCACATATATCATGATCTACACGATCAAATGCCCTGGCAAAGTCTGTGTAGATTGAATCGACTTGTCCATTCTCATCGAAAGCCGTGCCTAGGTAATGTAAATAACTTAACAGATTGGTGGTAGTGGATCTGCATTTTACAAAACCGTGCTGGTTGGACCTAATAAGGAGTTTAACATGGGAGTAAATATGCGTGTACACCAGACTTTCGAAGATTTTGGCAAAACAATTAAGCACACTAATGAAATGAAATTGTTTATTTCAGAAACAGATGCGGTTACATAGTTTCCATATTTTATCTATACATAATAAAACAAATAGAAAAATTAAAAATAAACTACGTAGTTCAGTCTAATCCCAACCTCAAGATTTACTAGTAGAACTTAAAGTTAGGATTAGACCGCACATGTACGGACGACCAGTGCGCGAGGATAGGACCGTCTATCCTCTCTGCAATCACCTTCAGGAGTGTGTTGGTGCTGCCCCGCACTCGCTCCCATAAAGAAGCTACTCGCTTGCGAATAACGGCTTGGAAACCGTCGGTGTTCGTCGCAGCGAACATTCCCGAGGCGCTGCAGCGCCAGGGCAGCCCCAACAACCCCCTGAAGGCGTTATATATAGACCTAAAGACCCATAGCTTGTTACATACTTCTTGTCTCCAGATTTGTGAATGGGTACAATTTTTGCAACTTTCCATAAATCAGGGAAAATACCTTCAATAAGAGACTTGTTAAAAATTATAGCTAGTGGCCTAATAAGTGCCGTCGAACATCTCTGCACAAAAGCAGGGGGAATGTCATCAAGGCCAGCTCCCTTTCCCGTGTCAATTGCCTTTAGGCCAGTTCTGATGGCATCGTCTGTGATATTAAATCCAGATAAGACATGGCAATTTTGCGAGGAGTCTGGGACCTATGTGGCTTGAGTGGGTCGGCTTTAAACAGATTCAAAACACTCCGCTAACAAATTAGCGATATGTCAGGTCCACTATCCGCAGCTTGGTCCTGATAAAACAGTTCCTTGGGATAACTATTTGTGACTCTCTTTGACTTTGTGTATCACCAAAAGGCCTTTATAGCTGTTGCAAGGCCATCTTCAAAACGGCTGATGTACAATTTAAAGCAATCATCCAGCATGACTTTAGATCTGCTTCTAAGTAAAGAAAATGCATCAAAATCACGTGGGTTGCCATATGTTTTATATTTGCTGTGGTAACGTTATTTTTCCTTTAATGAATTACTAGACTACGACTAAACCAAGAAGGGTATTTATGTTTATTATTTTTTATTTTAGGAGTGTGTTTCTCTATTATTTGCCACAAGATATGATAGAATAATTGAACAAAATTATTACAGGAGAGATCACAATACGCTTTCCAGTCAACTTGCAGCAATTATGTTAAGCAACTGTCAAAGTTCGTTTTTCGAAAAAGATATTTAGACGTCTCGTTCTCCTTTAGTGAGTGCAGCCAAGAACATTTCACTACGATATGTAGGGGCGGGTGGTGTTTATCCATACGACTTATTCTAGAAATCTTCTATAAATGCTTATTGAGCACGCCAAACCTAAGTCTCCCAATACAAGATCCAAAACTCTATTATGGTTCGCCACTGGGTTAAACTGTAACATGTTAGTGCTGGCCAAGAACTCTTTAAGCGACGATGACTTGGCTTCTGTGAAACTCGATGGTAATCCTGGCAAAATAACTTCCCAATTAATATCACTTAAGTTAAAATCACCTGAAGTAAGGTTTTTGTCATCAGCTGACATATTCGTTACCTTTTCAGTTTTCCAGAAACTGCAAGTAGTCATCATTCGTTAGATACGAAGGAAGATAGGCTACACAAACATTCAACCAGTGATTTTTTAGTCTAATTTGCCCCCACACATCCTCAACGACAGCCTCCCACTCAATTTTGCGTTCAGCTATAATGTTCGTTTTTATAGCCATGTGTAGTCATGGCTATAAAAACGACCTCCGTAGCCTTTTTTGTATTTGGTCATAAACTCTGTAGATCGATCTCTACGAAAGATTGTATACCGATCGTCAATAAATTCCGCACTATTTACCGAATCGTTAAGTATGGTCTCAGCCACGCACATTTTGATAAAAAAAAGATAATGATGTTAATTTAACGAATGTTGGTTTTAAAAGTACAGAAAATCTTATTCTAAAGTAAAAAGAAGACTACTGCAGGGATACTAAGGTTTGTTCGTTTTTAACGTGTACAAACGGCGAAGTCTCATCCTTACGCATGAATATGTGTCCGTTTCTGACCCAAACATAACTATAGCCAAGTTCACGACCCTTGATGCGGGCCGCAGCATGCAGGGATTTATTTGCTGGGTATAGATGCTCAGCTACATAGACTGGTGACTTTTCTCCCGCGATGCCCATCTGGGAAGAATTCAACTTGTCGTCTTTGTGTGCCTTGTTATATCTTGAAACCGCAGAGTATACCTCATCGCGGCAGCGACTGCTACGCAGTTTGGCGACGATTGTGCGGGGTCTATTTTTTTTCCATGGCGGCTACCCTGGTACATCTGAGGATATCGTCGTCAGATAGGTTCATGGATACGACTTTTGCTATCTGCTTTACTATGTTAACTCCATTTACAGCCTTGAACTCAGGGACACCCTGAATTTCATGAGAAGAACGGTGAGAGACGTTGGCATCTCCGAGATCCTGATTCTCTCGAGGTGAATCCTGTAGGTGATACTTTTTGGACTTGTTCTGTGGTTGAAGTATTTTCACCAACCGCAGCCTGTGCTCGATTTTGTACAGGAGTATTTGTGTTACACCTCTTTGTACGACATTCCGGACACTACCAGTTTTGCATGCTCACCAGATTCATATCATAGAATTGCTTTACTGTTACGCCCGTGCAAGTGAGATCAATTTTTTTTTGCAATGTGGGCACTCCAAGAATTCCTTATTTTTGATTGCCAGCGCTACTTTTATTTTTTAAAGGGGACATTGTTTTCAAAATCTAAAAAGAATTTTAATTTTAATTTAATTTTTTTAATTTTTAAATTCTTAAAACAATCCCTCACAAAATTCAAAAAGATCTTGTACGTGAGCAGTGGCGTGCATTGCTTTTCAGAATTGGTAGGCACTAAAGGCCGCGTGTCTAGGCGCTATGACGCTCAATTCTACACGATTTTTCCAAAAAGATATCATAGCCATGCATGCCTGAATATGTTTTTCTGATTGGTTATGTTTTTTTGCAAGATTTGTAAAATTGTTCAAGTCAGCGTAACCAGTATCATTCCAGACAGTTTTTGTTGTGGAAAACAGAAAACACGGTAAACAGAATAACAAATTTGAATGGCAACAGCCAGTTAACCATGTGAATAGTGATTAACCAGTATTATAGTAGATATTTCACATTAAAATGCCTAACGACTTTACCTTTTTCTTGCGTTAAATTTAGATTTGGTGTCGGTCTTGGAAATGCAACATTTTTTACTTCATCGACATGAAAACGATCCGAAAGGATTTGACCGCAATTTATTTAAGCAAAGCGATTGATCGCCACACTCTAACCAGTTTAGGTTATCCATTACACTCATTCATACACAGTAACATGAACAGCAATTAATTATAACTAAGTCACACTAAAATAACTACAAACAAACAACACGTAAAAAAATGGCGCGCGCTTTCCCGAAACAAAACAAATCAGCGCGAGCGAACGGTCATTGCGCTACCTATACTCTCTCCTTGTCGCACCCCCGCGCAGTAAATTATCTATCGCTTTCTTGCTTCACACGACCAAATTACAGACATAAAATTTCTGACATTCACATTCGGCCGGTTATTTGAGTAAGCATGCCTACTTAAGGGTGATAAATTGCGAAGGTCGAACGTCATAGCATTACGCGTGGGAAGTACGTCATTTTTATTTCGTCGTATTAATTTGACGAGGAATTATTAATGCCAATGATAGTAAATTCTATAGGAATCAAGTAGGCCGTCGGGTGACAGACTACTGGTCGCGCACCGCGCGTTTTTTATGAAGGAAGTTTCTGTTATAATAAAAATTAAGTGTGATAAATAGTGATAATTTAGTGAGCTTATAATAATAATTGCGGGGCACAGATACTAAAATTTAATGGTGATTTTTTCGATTTTGCGAGGTAGGCACTGCTTATATGCCTATATGCATTGCACGCCACTGTACGTGAGCCCTAATTATTACAGACCGTCGCCCGTCGAGTTAGGCCAATCGTTAGTTGGTCGGCGTAACGAAATTGTAAGTACACGAATCGTACTCGCACTGACTCGCAGATTCAGTCCAAAGGTCAACTTTCTTTGCAAAAATGTATGTTTCACAACCACAAAAACATTTGGGCTTGGATTTAACACACTTGCACAGTTGTGTAGTCCTTGATCAATATATCAAAATCTTCATTGGTTCCCACTGCTTCAAAAATTACACCGAACTAATTAATGTTTTCACTTGTAGAATTAAAAATACCGGAGCGTTCAAAAACACATCTTCACAGTTTAACAGCTGCCCGCGTAATCATCTAATAAACTACGACATAATTCAAAGGTTACTTCATGTTGCTAATATTTTAGAGATGGGACTCAAAATGTAAATTATAAAACGTTTAAAAAAGTTTATAACCATTATCTGACATAATGATATTTAATAACTTTTTTTTATTTTATTGCAATCGTAAATTGACTATAAAAAAGTGATCGCTCAGTTTTCGGACAAAGTGAAATTACTTCTGAAGTTGTTTTTGTTCAATTGTTATGTTGTTTGTTATTGGTTATATGGTTACTTGTTGATTACTACACTGTTTAAAAATGGATCAGGGCAATCTACCTCGCTTTTAAGGAGTTTATTTATCCGCGAAAGAAAAGAAAAATGTCGGAATCGGAAAAGGAGGAGGACAGGGCGAATCTATAAGGATTTCAAGTAAACTTATGAATCCTAAAAATGAAAGTAATATTTTAGTTTACTTTTCTCTTCCAAATATTTCATATATTAAAAATTGGTAGGTACATAATACAAAAATGTTTGTTACCACTGGAAGTAAGTGAAGAGGTCAATGTACGAAATTCTCTCTACTTGGCGACTGCACTTCAGAAAAGAACAACTTTGTCAAAGTATCTGGCGTCACCCGGAGCCACCCCGTTCTCTTTTCAGAACGACTCCTTCTCCACTTGAGCTATCTATACCCTAGCTGAGCTCTTGAATTCTTCAATTAATCCGCCTAGTTTTACTATAGATTACTGAGACGGTTTTAACCATTATTCTGAAATAAAAACCATAAAATTACTTCCATCAGAAGATTAAACCATTTCGAGATAAACTTACTTCATAGCTTCGTAGTCAATGTGATCTTCAGTAGGTTTGACGAAGCAATACGGCTTTATTGAGGCGGGTACCTGTTCTTCGATCCACTCCTCACTGGCTTCGATGCTATCCCATAAAACGAGACCTATAACAAAGAAACAGGTTGAGTAAAAATCGTTTACAAAACTTTTGAACAGCAACATCGACTTGGCAGATACGTAAAGTGCGCAGGGGTGGTTCCACTAAAGCACTTAGTGCTATCCCTATAGAACTATAATAGGGTAGGTGACTATTTTTTTTTGTTGAGGTGTTATCGAAAGACAGCAAACTTAACATACAGACACTTGAACAAACTTAACATAAAGACACTATCTTAGGCTTTACTAGATCAGGCTTCACTAGGCGGCACTATCGCGTCACTCGCACCTCTCGCTATGATCCTCAGCATCAGCAAGTCCGGCCGCACGAAGTCCAGCTGGTAGGGCGTGGCGGGCGCCTTCAGCCAGCCGGCCAGAGCGCTGTTGTTGGAGCGCAGGTAGATGAGCCCGAGAGCGACGGTGGCGCCGGGGGAAGTCACGTCCAAGTTGACCGTTTGGCCTTCCCGGATTGCGAAGGAGCCTTGCTTGTATTTCTCTCTTTGGGCACCTGGAATAATAAACTGCTTTTATTACAAAAATCTGATCTAGCGCGCGCGAGCAAAATCATGCGCACGCAAACGAGGCCTAGAGCGAGACCAACCAAAGGCGTAGCCTTGCCTTTTTATTAAGTAAACTGTTACATACGAAATTCACGTTATTGATGCTTATATTTATATGAATAAAAACGAATCGCCAAATGTTGCTAAGTGCAGAACTCGAGAACGGCTCTTTTTTTCCTATTTTTATTAAGGCACAGAGAAGCCTAGTGATTTCTACCTATTCCCGCGGATAAAAGAACAACTGAGAGGTCACAAATATAGCAAAGATAAGGAAGTGATTGCCGCCGTACATAATTTTTTAGGCGATCAAGATGAAGATTTTCTTCCAGAAGGGATATCAAGTGTATAAACCTCAAAGGTGATTATATCGAAAAATAAAATGACAAAAAATAATATATAACTGCTTCATACTCATTATCACTTTTTATTGAACAGTAAAATTCAAGAAACTTTCCGCATTATCTTAACTATGCCATACTTAAACAAAGGCAGAAGTAATAAGGGCAGCTCAAACGTTGGAAAAGGATGCAAGAATGGTTGGGCTCAGAATGAATCACAGCAAGACAGAGTTTATCCACATGAGACGCTACAATAATAAGATAAGATAAGATAAACTTTATTGCACAAACAAAATGTTACAGTTTCATTTAAATAAATTAGGTGTACAAGGCAGCCTTATCGCTAGTAGCGATCTCTTCCAGGCAACCTTCAGGTAGAGAATCAGAAAGAAAATTAAGTGGCGGTGCAAGATGATAAATAAGAGATGCAGTAACTAATTTACTATAACATAAAAATATACAATACCGCAGCAAAATAATACACCTTCATAATTATACTTACTTATTTATTTAGTTATTCTTCATTGCACAAAATTAATGATACAATTGGCGGACTTAATGCCAAAGGGCATTCTCTACCAGTCAACCACACAATCAAACAGATAAATTAAACACGGTGCACGAGATTAAACTAAATAAATTACATTCAAAAATAACAACAGATGCTAATTATTATAAAATACCAAAACAACAATATACTTTACATACTTATCATACATATAAAATAAGGTATGGATTAACTTAAGGGGTGAAAGTAAACTGGAAAGAAGGCGATTGGGTCAAAGTGACAGAAGGTAAGCTTTAACACGGGATCTTAAGATGGGATGTGATTTAGATAGCCTTATGGACACGGGCAAAGAATTTCATAAGCGAATAGATTTAACAGTAAATTATTTAGAATAAAAGTCAGAGGAATAGTAGGGAAATGATAGAAGCAGTTTACGGCAAGAACGCATATCTTCACCTTTGGCCCCTTGCTGAAAACTGAAACGTTGTTTGAGATATGGAGGTGACCGCGGATCAAACAGAATAAAGTATAGCAATGAAAGAACATGGAGGTCACGACGACGACGTATTGGGAGCCAATTTAGCTGAGCGCGGTATTCAGAAACATGATCAAACTTGCGTAGCCCGAAAATAATACGGATACAACATTTTTGTAGTCGTTCAAGCTTATCGAGAAAGTGTTCACTGATATCCACATAACAAGTGTCGGCGTAATCAAGGATCGGCAAAAGTAAAGCCTGCACAAGCGCAATTTTGGTGGGTATTGGTAAGAAATTTCTGAGCCTACTGAGTGAACTAGCTGACGCAAACATTTTTCTACTCACCTCGCCGATCTGCTTGTCCCAGTTTAGCGAACTGTCCATGTAAATACCAAGATTTTTCACAACCTTACTATACGGAATGTTAACCCCGTCAAACAAAATGGGTGGCATAGTCTGTCAGTCAATCCTGGAGATCAGTTGCGAGCTACCTACCACAATAACCTGCGTTTTATCAGGGTTTACGTTGAGGCCAAGGCCAGGCTTTACTCCATTCCTGAACATGCACGAGGTCAGTATTCAAGATCTGGATGACTTCCCTAATGTAGTCAAGACAACCCTGAGAGTAAATTTGTAAATCATCTGCATAAAGGCGGCAAGAAGAAGAGAGATTATGTGTTATAGCATTAATAAAGATAGTGAAGAGAAGAGGAGACAAGACGCCACCTTAAGGAACACCGGCACGAATGTCACGCCAAGCAGAAAACGAATCATCAGCACGAACACGTTGCCGCCGTCCAGACAAGTAACTTTGAAACCAGTCTAGCACCGCTGGAGATAAGTTAAGGTAACGAAGCACGCCAAGAAGGATGTCAAAGTCAACGGTATTAAAGGCATTGCTGAAATCTAGCAACGCCAAAACCGTCAGACGCCTTTCATCCATTCCAAGACGAATGTCGTCGGTAATCTTGACTATAATACTCGAGGTCCAAGAGAAAATCTAACAGCCAGGGATATAACTTACAAAGGCGTAGATAAATTTAAGTATCTAGGCTGCACTGTAACTGAAACCAAAACCAGATGAGAGGAAATAGAGATAAGAATTCAAAATTTCCCTTTGTTGCAGTGCAGCCCTACACAAGCTGTTGGTGTCCAGACTTTTCAGCAAGCGCACCAAGATCTGAATTTACAAAATGGCCATAATCTATACTTATGTATGCTGTGAGGCCTGGACACTAACCCTTAGGGAGGAACAAAAGCTGCTTGTGGCTGAAAGGAAAGTGCTGCAAAAAGTTCTGGGCCAAACGCATAACGCAAACGCAGGTTGGAGGAGTACAAATCGCGAGATTGAAAGACTGGTGGCCGAGCCCAATATTATCGGCGAGATAAAGGGTCACAAACTTCGCTGGCTCAGCCACTTGATGCGAATGGGGAAGGATCGCGCGGTTAAGCGGGCATACATGGGGCGACCGTTTGGGCGGGGCAGGTCTCGCTGGGATGACAAGGTCATGGAGGACTTGCGCGAGCTCCAGGTCAAAGACTGGCAGGAGGTGGTGCAAGATAGATCAAAGTGGCTGTAAGCGATAGAAGTGGACTGTATTCGATAAACTAAATATATACGATACGCTATTTATATAACAAAATAACGCGACAATAGTGGGAAGAGAAAATCGTGTTGATAAAACACTCACCTTATGCAAGTGCCCTTGTAGAACCTCGGTGTTCGGCCGATGGGTTGGGGCTCCTATAACTTTCGGGAACTCGAACTCACCTCCAGCGACAGCTACTGATTTCTCTCTCCTTAGCAATAATAACACACGCGAACGACAACAACAAGGGGTTGCGTGATAAATTACTATATAATAAACGATAAAAAGTGTGCTTGCGCACCGAAAACGACAACCAACGAAAAACGATAGCGATTAGAATAGCGCGCCGTTACAAGTATGTATGGGCTTATATACCATATTTGAATTGGCTGGGGTTGCCAGGCGAAAGACGATCTATGGTTGCGTTCACACATCGACAATCCTGAACAGTGGCGTATTTCAGTGTCGGAGGCCAAGACCCACTTTGGGTCGCTGCGCCATCATAGTTAGTTAGTTATGCCATTTATTTATTACTACCTTTCACGTGATAACAACGACTTACCAGTAAGCGGATGTTTGTCCCCGCCCAGCATGTACGTCCTCAGCCGCTGCGCGATGTGGTCCGGCGCGAGCGAGCCCATGCGCACGCACACGAGGCCGAGGGCCAGGCCGGCTGCTAAAGCGTAGCCTTCTCTTTCTACGCAGTTTTCCATCTCCGGGCCTGGAGGCTTGCCTACAACAGACAGGATTGTAATAAATTGGTTTATTTGGCATAGTCTTGAAAGGGGTGTCTCTTACTGCGTGCCATTCATTAGGTGCGCAATCAACATCATATCTTTCTTGCTATCAAACATTATTTTCATGATAACCATTCAAACGTTTGATTCGAGATACGATTTAAACCTTAATGATTTGACATGACCAATGAGAATTTCCGTAGGAAAAAACAGTGCTACCTAGCTAGATGACTAAAATAAGCCCATAGCCTAGTGAGGATACATTCATAAGACAACAGAAACACATACAACACATTATATTTATCCAATTCAAAATTCAAGGAGGAATTCAAATAGGGATCAAATAGATGGCTAACAGAATTCACTTTATTTTGTAAAGCTTGATTAGCCAAACGGAAATGGTAATCTTCGGCTATTCATTTTTGTTACAACAATATTATTATGTAGACAGTTACTGTGAATTTTAGATGTAACTGCAACGAGGAATTAGAATCAATGCTTGTCTATACTAATATTATAAAGAGGAAATATTTGATTGTGTGTTCGTATTGAATAGGCTCCGAAACTACTGGACCGATTAAAAAAAATATTTTACCAATAGGAAGCTACATTATCCGGGAGTGACATAGGCTATATTTTATTATGATTGAGCAAAACATTCAGTGAAAAATAATAGTATGTAAATCAAGTCAGAGAAACGTGGGCAAGATGTGCTCTGATGTGATGATGTCGAGGCATCTCAATAATCCTACCTATTTCGTTGAGCAGAACCTGTGCATAATGTATATGCCCCGTGTCTTGGTATATCAGGCCGATCCCGAGCAATGCAGCGACCAGGATGTTCTGCTGAATGTCCAGCTCGATAGATGTTGGTGGCAGCAGCGGTTCTAGATGAATGCTCATCATCTTGGTGGCTTGCACATCCATTGTACCTGTTAGAGTGGGATAAAATGAGAATAATTTATTTGCTCCAGTATAAATATACTTGGGAACAAAATAAAAGGGACGTAAATAACAAAAATATCAATGTGGAAAGATAAAAATGGGGGTGGCTAGATCTGTTTGTATATTTTCGAGCCAACATATTTTACTATTTAGCTTGGATACTTAGTAGGCAAAAATATATGTATAGCGATGAACGGAAAAGTTTTTAAAACGTAAATGAAAAATTTTGTAACAAGTGAAAGGATGAGAAACGTTACTAGAACAAGTTCAAAGCTTTGTTAAAAAAATTCATGATTGAGATAAAAAGAGACTATGTCAGAATCGTGGAAAGTAGAAAGATGAGGTCTCACCCTACTTCGTGGGAAAAAGGCATGTACATACATAATATAAGTCAATTATACCAGGTGATAATCAAAAGACTCGCAAAAACGATACGGCATACGTTTTTTTAACTGTCTTTAATTTCAAGGTCACCATACAAATCAGCCAAACAGTCAATATTTTTAGTAAGAAAATTTTAAAATTAAAGTTGATTAAAAAAAAGTTTTTTTCCCTTTTCATGTAAGCCTTTTGATTATCACCCAGACTTTCTATTTCTTCTATAATAAGGTTGTCTTGCCTCTATAAGTAGCAGCAAGCCCAAGCAGCAGGCCGACGCTGATCATCTCGTGGCACTTCACCAGGTATTCATACATGTTCATGAAAGGCATGTCGCGGAGATGCCCGTTAAGGCCTAAGGCCATTAGGAACCCTGCATGCTCTGTTGACATTTCTGCGGTACCCTGAAAATAATGTTCGAAATGTTGTCTTCTAAATGATACCCATTAGAATTAAGTAACTTTACATATTTTACTCCTGATATCTTTTTGGACTATTTTTTAAAGGTACAAAGGACAGTGTGCAAGTTGGCCAACGAACCAACAAACATTTGACATTTGTCATAATTCTGGCCATGATTTAACACATAATTATAACTTATTAGATTGTCAAGGACACTTCTGATTTTTGATATCAAAATTAAAAATACTGAAAAGATTTATCGTACGAAAACATTTTTTAATACCATTTATGTAGCGTTCGTCTGTGCTCTCTGTTGTTTAGCCATCGCAACAATATTTTAATTTACTTTAATTGACAAAAGAAACCTTGTTTGTGCAAGAAAATGTAGTTGTGAAATTACTAAAGGCTCTTAAAAATGAGTAACAATACATTACTGTCAATGCGATAAATGTTTAATCAACTTTTCATTTTAAATCAGATTATACATTGGCTTAAATCAGCTTTGTTAATAATGTTAAGAAGTTAATGACGTTTGGTTGACTTGACACTTCAACGCAAAAAAAAATACCCACATCTGTCTAGTGTCTTGTATTTTTCGCTTTCAATTTGCAATGCTGTGTTATTGTTTTTATATTAATAATTTTATTCTTACGACTCGGCTTAAAAAAATGGACGTTGATGGCTCTCTGTAGTGACCTACCTCCTTTTAGATTAAACCGTTTACAGACTTTGTAACCTGCACATAGCTAACTTAGCAATAATTACGGATTTACGATCATCGCAATGGAATCAACATTTCGTGTGAATTGTGGCTCAGCTAGTGGTTCCATGGTACTGGCAGAAGTGGCAGATCAACAAAATACGTGCTTGAAGAACATTAGTCCCACTCACGTAAATAAAACTTCGCATTATATTATTAAATATAACCTCATTTTTTTTTAGTTTTTTGATATTTAACGAGTTCTCAGAAGTGTCTGTCTATAAACTACGTTTTGACACTAAAGTGTATGTATTTATGAACCTTATGAGGTATTTTTCCTGACTGTTGTTTCATAGGCGGCAATGTATGGGCGAATGTACACTATCCTTTATTTAACCTTATTTTTCTATTGTTTAGGCAAGCACTCAAAACCCGAATACTCAATAATACCAAACTTCGGAATATACACTTTGAAATGGCAAAAAAGGTACGATTAGCACCGAACGGCGCGCGTCGGAGCGCATTTATAAATTGGTATGAAATCTAAAGCGTATCAACAGTAGTTTAAGTCCATATTGGGATGGGACTTCAGAAGCCTATCGGCTCCGGGCGCATTTCGTGGAACGATATGAATTTCATGTAGATTTAGACCTTATTTCCTTTGTTTATGCTTCGGTTTCCCTAAATTTATATATTGCGCTCCGACGCGCGACTCTGCCGGTGTGAATGAGACGTGATTTAGTATGCATGGTGTTTTTCGTGAGACAGACCTGCTTCTAGTCCAGAAACCCTAACAATACTCACCCGCGGCTTGTTGTAAATCACCCAGCTAGAATGTATGCTAGAGCCGGTCATCGGGACCAAAGCTAACCCTGCAGCAACGCCATTATGAAACGTCGGCCACAGCAAACATTGTACCGACGCGTCGGCGCCGCCCAAGTTGATGGTGTTGCAGCGCGGCGGCGGGCCGCGGCCTGTTACGCACAGCTTCGGAAGGGTTAGCGGTTCGGTTGGCGCGCACGGTAGGCTGCGGAGGGTTAGCATGCCTCTGGGGACAACAAATAGTATATTTTATATCGAGGGACTAAACGAAGCTAATACCAGAGGTGGTTTGACTCCTGAGCGTGCGAGGGAGTCAATGAAACCGAGGGTATATTAAGTTGGCGTTTAGTCTCGAGGTGCAAACTGTACTTTTCACTTTGAGGCGAGAAAAATAGTCAATTTAGTACAAAACATTTAAAACCGCACAAATTTACACTTGACAGAAGTTCTGAAATTTACGTGGTCAGTTTTTTCTTCTAAACTGAACCATAGACATAACAATTTAAAACACATGGCGCCACCTTCTTTGCGGACAAACCATGGAACTAAAACTCTCAAAATTTTCGCAATGAAGACGGTCTACACTCCACAGATAATAGTATATTTTTACTGGCTGTTTGTTGTTTGTCTTTGTCTCATAAAGGAAATTAAAAAACTAATTACTTTTTACTACCTAGGGGCTAAAATGGTCACTTTAGGCCCGCTTCGTAGGGCTATATTGGCGTACTTTTAGAGCATGAGAAGTGAAAAAATATTTTTGAGTAACATTGAACTAAAGTTTCAAAAAACCATTCACGTAAGCTCTGATAAAAAAGTAAACTGTATCCTAAATGCTCGCTCATACGACTTCTTACAAGAATCCTTTTTTTTGAAACTTTTTTTGAAGACTCGTCAAAGTAAAAAATGGTTCCCGTGTGTGCGAGCCCTAACAAGAAAAAAACACAACATCACATAAATTAAATAGTAGCTGCTCAATACTAGCTAAATAGTTTATCTACTAAAATAAAACTAGCAAAACAGACTTCCAACTTCGGAAGTAATTTGCTCATAAACTGCTCATTTAACAGTGCTCAAAAAGAATCTGCATCGAAAGTTATGCATAAATGATGGATACTTTATGTAAATCCTGAGCGATATCGCTTATTGATTTGACCATTCAGGTAAACATCAAATTACCTAATCCTACTGATTCTTCAGTGAGGTTTTATTTTTGAGAATATGCTGAAATGACAAATCTAACTCATTGCTATTTTTTGTTACAGTTTTGAGTTTATCAAAGGCGTGAATCCTTGCATTTATTGACTTTAAACGCATATTATATTAAATTAGTCGATAGCTCCCCAATTCCACTTACCTCGCCACTGGCAACGCCATAGTTCTCGTACTTATTGCATACAGATGTTTCTCTTGTTCTTCTATGAAGTCGTGGTCGGATACCTCTGGTCGCTGCGTCAAGTTAATCGTCACCGGAATCGAGGATTGTAGTAGATTGAACACTTCTGCCATTCTAAAACGGAATAGGTACCCTTTTTATCCTAAAAAACATATCTACACACCGGGTACTGATGCAAATATGAACATCATGAATATAACAAAGAAAAAGGCATAAAAAAGGTTACAACTTTTTAACAAATTAAGAAAAACGTGAAAAAAAACCTCTTTATTGACAACAAATTCAAAATAAATACAAAGTAAATAAAGTAATTTCCATTTCGCGAGAAAATTGTGACTTTGAAAGCGATTACTGCTAATCGACGGCGTTTCTGCATCATCATTGGCTGACTAGCTATCTAAATGCGAGCGACGAGCGATCGAGTCGCTTTGCAAATTAGAGAATAAGGGTTCTGCAATGATTTTTTTTCGCACAAATTTAGAGGATAAGGACAGCCACAGACTGATTTATGATATACAAACAAACCACAAGATTTTAAAATGCGAATGCTCAAAGTAGCATACAATTACCTGTGGTCTCTTGGGTATAGTAGGCTCAGCAGTTTAGTGTTGAGGTGCTCCATGCCGGTCGTCGATTCGTTTTCCTCATTCTTGGACGGAACCGGTTCCGTTTGTGGCTGATTCGTATTCAAGGAATATGCTGTCTCCTTTTCTAACACTTCTAATGCTAGAGCTACAAAATGCATTCAATTTCATTTTAGCATCGTTATTTATCACTCGCATGGATTGAATGTCTAAATACATTATAATAAATATAGGCCTCAACCGTACATTTTTGCTGATTGGCCGATCGTATGCGGCCTGCTTCCTTTGACACTTTACTACCTAATTGCGTTCATAGCATTCGCCACCGAGATTACTCATAATATCCTTTAACATTTTTAATAAAAAATCGAGAAAAAACATAATTTATTCGTTGTTATTTCTTTTTTCAGCAAAGTCCCATCAGATTAAAATTTATCAAAAATGGCACTCATAGACACAAATATTCACGCTCATTCTGTTGTTAAGAACATCGAAATCACAGGATGACAAAGATGTCGAATGTCAGATATAATTTACTACCGTGACCATCATTTATGGTACATACTAATTAGCAGTAGGATTTGTTGTAAATAAATAAATAATAATAATAAATAATACTCATATTATTTGTGTATTCAATTTCAATTCAGCGAAAAGACATTTTGTTTCACTTACTCTCCATATACTCGGATGTAGACTTGATAGTGTCAGCTATTTCTGCCTGCAAAGCCAAGTCTTCCCGCATGATGAGGTTGTATGCTTCAACAGGCCAGTCCACTGGTGGCTCATTCTTGCAGCGACTGAATATGGCCAAGAGTAGCAGATCAATGGCAGGAGGGAGGTTGTCCACGTCACGGGTGGTCATGCCTAGGAAAAAGATAAGTTTGTCATAAGTATGAGTAAAACTTACCTTTAACTCTCTGAAAAAGGTGGGTTTTATAAAAATAAATATTTGGGACAATTTACTTCAAGATCATCGAACTAGCTAATTGAAGATTCCAGCAACCTAAAGTCCAATTAATCATAAAAATTTAACATTAATCCGGCTCGAAGGACCATGTAGTGATTTTGCAGTCCTTGGCTCTTATTGGACTTAGAAACCATTTTGCAAATTTTAATGAATAAATAATGGAGCTTATCATGGTTCGCTTTAAAGATGCTTTGTAAGTGGGCTATCAAATACAAATTAAAGAAACCCAATGCTTTAAGTCTAGCTGTAGATGTTTTACCTCTCTCGCAAACAGTGATGACAGCTTGGCAGTAAGGCGAAGGGTACGCCGCGTTGTCGCGGCGACTCTGCGGCGTGCTGCTGCCCGTCATACTGTCCACCCTGGTTATCGTTTGTACTCCTGCGCATCGCCCGGAACCTACTATCGTTAGGACCTACAACAACACTCAAAATGATATTAAACTCGAAACTCCCGACAAACCAAAGTGTTTGTTGACCTGCACTGAATATTCATAAAGTTTAATTACCTCAATAATATTTTTAGACATATTATTGACATCTGTCAAATATGGATAGTATCCAGCATCCACATCCAACAACATCGAATTCAAATAGCTGAATATATTCGGCGGATCATTCTTGAAATACGTCGGCTGGCTCAGCTTTTTCAATACCGCATCAGATATCTGAGAATTACTTTCTTCAAAATCTAAGTCATAATCAGTAGGGAAGTCCAGCCAGTAATGATTTATGTAGCTCTCCAACTTCAAATCCTTCGATATTTGATACAAAAAGGCTGAAAGTGGTTTCAGGTCCGTCCAAAGTAGAGTGTTCAGTTTGGTATCTTCATATACCAGATGAAACGCAAACATGACTTGCACTGTGTATGGGAAAAGCAACGCATTTGTGTTGAACTGAGAAGGTTTCTCCATCTCTATGCTACATCTGAGCCTGCTAACTCTCGCTGCCTTGGCCTCACCACTCGGTATGGATTGCAAATGCAGCATGCTGGCCAACGAATTTCCAATAGTCTTATGTAGTTTTGAGTTAAGTAAATATTCCCAGTCTTCTTGGGTCCCATCGCTTGAAGTTCTTTGCTTCTTCGTGGCTACTTCTGTGTGTTCAGTTTCTTCGTTTGGCTTAGTTTGGGAGAGTTTTTCGACGTCGTAGCCCATGAGAGAGAAGAGTAGGGAGGAGAACATTGACCATTCTTGTTCTGGTGTCAGATCTTGGGTGCCTGGGGCGTTGCGGACGCCGTACCATTTTATGATGACCTGTTGAAAAAGAAGCATAAGGGTAACTGATAGATAGCTGATTGACTATCCATCATAGAATTACTAATGAATTTGTCGTTACCTATACGCATTTTAGGCAGTCAAGCTAACTATAATTTAGTGAAATGAAATTCCAACTGAGCTATTCATAAAAACCAATACAGATTGAATAGATTTTTTTCTGTAAAGAAATACAAAACAAGTCATAACAATATGTGTTTTTTTGCTGGTTTAAACTCACCTGCATCGTAATGTCTTTAGGCAGCATGGCTTTCAAAGCATTGCAACATCGCGTCACGAGGGCTGAACAGGAAATTGTGGGGAGGGATATCCTGTACATGACGCCCGAGTCGAACTGCAGGGTTATTCGGGAGCCAGCTGCGTCGCAGAGACCACACAAACCTGTGCAAAAATAAACTTTTAATATTTGACACATAAATGGCTAATTAGAACAGAGATGAGAATCATTAATCCGATCTTGTGCTGGGTTATAAAAAAATCTGTTATAGACCACCCGTGGCAAGTGATGATAAGGGCGACAACGAAAGCACTCTAAGTTTATATCGCAACAACAGGCTTATATGGTTATTTGCTAAAACGCAGAAACTGGTATATTTCGTTGAGGTTTTAGAAAGGCGAAAACTTACAGAATAATCTATCTTATGAATATCTACCTAGCATTTTAAAGCAACATAACATACCATCACGACTTTATCCCAAACAGGGTAGTCAGAGGCAAGTGACTGTGTCGTCATGGTGAACGAAACACTCAGAAGCCTACTTTTCACCAATGGTATTAGAACCCAACGTGGTAGGTGGTGAGCCTTCCGCCGTTATCCGGGTTGATTTGGTTTTTCATCGATGTTTTCCATCACCAGAGAGTTAGTCGGATAAGATTTTGGTTCTAAAGTAATAAAGTAATTCAGCTTAGCTCAATGGACAGTTTTGTACAATCAACAGGGTATTTTGTTCAGAATTAAATTTATAATGCTTGACTTCTCACCTAAAGATTCTTTCTGCTCCATCCTTGAAGCTGACGTATGCGGCACAGGCGAAAGCAAATGTAAAGCAGAATCATCAAAAGTAGAAATGTCATTGCATCGACTCGGAAGCAAACTGCTACGTCGAGGGAATGGGGACTGGAATGTCGACCGTTTCGTGTATGGAGAGTCTATCAGTCTGGCCAGGACACCACCTACATGGACCTGTGAATCATAATTAGCAAGCTTAGTCACTTCATAGAGATGCCATGAAAAGAGACAATTGTGGGTCTCAACTGATAGAAAGAAATAAAAAGTTAGAATCGTCATCAAAGATAGAATCAAGAAGTGTCTCTCAAAATCGGCACAGTAATTTTACAATATTAAAACATCAATCCAACATAGGAATCATTTCAAAAGAATTTTTTGCTTTAGTAAGTTTTAAAAATAAACAGTAAATTTTACAAACCTTGCCAACAACATTATTCCCAGACTGCAGAATAATATTTCCAGATTCATCAATCAAAGCTATCATTTTTAGGTGTTCTAAAACAACTGCATCTTTGGCTAAAACAGATGACACCGAACCAACAATCAAATTGCTTTTAGACAGCTGTCCATGGGAATGTGATTTCTGCAGCCTCACAATCTGAAGCCTGCTTACTCCACCCACTTTGACCATAAAGCACAAGTACTCATGGCCAACCAGATCAGTATGCAGAAAAGTCTTTGTATTTGACATATTATCCACACGGTCTCGACGAAGCTGCTGACTATCTGTCCAAATATGGTCCAAACAGATATCAGGATACAAAGGTAAACAAGGCGGCGATTGTATCATTGTATTCGCCATCATGGTAGTCGAAGACGCTTGGCCTATAGAAGCATGAGGTGACAAGCCTTGCTGATGAAATATACTTGCCATCGGGCTATTCTGTCTGGACCGAGACATAATTGGCGTAGCCGGTCCTTTCCTTGATTGGTACGGACTCCCAAGTCCTGTCACCCAACTAGAAGCATTTTTCCCAACATTACTGTGCATAGGACTTCCAACATGGCTGCCAAGATAATCACATGATTGGCTAAACAATGTTGTAGTAGAATTAATATTAGGACACATTGATAAGCATTCATCTCTCGTTGCTTTGCGTATTTTCCACAAGGAATGAGTTGCTAATTTCCAGTCATATAATAGGGCTATGCTAGGGCTTATGCTGACGAAAATTATTTGGAGTTCCCCATCATTGTAATACTGTAATCCTTGTGATGGAGATTTCATTAAAATAGGAGTTACTTCATCCAAAGGGTGAGCCAGTGAGAAACATGTTGGTAGAGGAACATCATGGTCATATCCAGATACCGACTCAGCACGTAGTCTAGCACTCATGTTGAATGGAAAATGTGTTTTGGATCTTGAAAAAGTGCTATTATGAGACTCATTCAGCTTCAAAAAAGACGAAGGTAATATGGAATTATGTGTCATAGGCGACGCTTGCTTTTCTAGAAGAACTCCATACTTCATCGGCCATACTTTTTTCACTTGAAAGGGCACATTGTTGATGTACTCTCTGCCATCTGTTGCAAAAACTTGCATGCACTTGTTATCCATAAGTAGGATAGCTGGCATCACTTGCATTTCAATATGTTCTGTGGTATCTTCTATCTTGATATTTTTCTTTTCATCAGCTATTTGAGAGTTGAGAGCATCAATAAGCATGGTGTTGTTTATGTTCACATAAAAGTTGCAGAATGCAGCATGCTTTATTGGGTTATCTAGAGTATAGCAGCAAATAGTATCCCTGTTTTCAGGTGCAGAAATTTTAGTAGCTGGTGTTGAAATCAAACCTGGAATCATAAATGATGGCAATTTTTAGTTCATCGATGTTCCTGCCCATCATCAAAGAAAGTTATACAAATGGAAACCAGGAACTTTAATTTACTTTAAAAATCTTATCAAATTATTACAAAAATAGACCATTAAAGTCATCATCTTAAATGCTGCTAAATGCTAAATTCACCCACTTTTACAATTGATAGATAAAACTAAGGTATGAAATGAGGTAGATAGAAACTATTAATAGTGCTTTGAATTGTGTGTGAATCATTATTAGTGCTGTGGATTTGGTGTAGGTTAATAAATAAAAATAAATAAAACTTTTAACAATTTATCTTAGCAGTAATCTATGGTAATGAAATCCTGTAAATGAGTAAAAAAAATTTTTTTTTCCTAAAACTATATCTAGTTGGTGTCAAATGATCATGTTTTCTGCCGCACTAACGAAAAACACAACTAAAATTTGCGGCTTCTAAAAAAACACACTCAAAGTTTTGAACTGTTTTTCTTGTATCTCATGAACTGGATGTATCTACATGAAGTTGTACCAATTGAAACAACAATAGACGAAGAGCCAGTTCAAAATATATTTTAAGTGAATATATGAAGCTTATGGCCTGAAATCGTGTAAATAGTGTTCATAATTAGGAATGTTTGAATGATCAACTCATCTTCACTAGTTGAAGAAGCTACGGTGGTAGCGTCTGGAATGTCAAAAAGCAGTAAACTGTCGTGTTTCACTTCCCAGAGAGAGAGTTAGAGAGAGTTCTTCAATCTCGATTCTCTGATTCTGAATATAATAATATAACTCAAAATCAACCAAAATCGAGTTATTGTACTTTTCCTAAGCGCGGCAGACTTGTCCAAAGTATGTATATTATTATACTATTAACATTCACATTAATTACCTTTAGACCAGACAGCTGTACAACCTTTGACATACAGTTCCTCTTCATAGGAGCAGTCAGTTTTGGAATTCAAAGGCTTTTTCTTGGGGCTTTTATTATGCACACTGTTGAGATTAAACTTCTTAGACATGTTGCTTGAACTATTTGCACTGCCCCCTCTAGAAGTTCCTCCTGTGTTATGAACTTCAGTTTCCATCTTTTTCACACTATTAAGTAGTTGAGACTTAATTGATATGTTAAAATCATTTTTAAAACTTCTTGGGGGTCGAAATGATTCTGATGCATACTCATATTTGAGATCCTTAGGCTCCTCAGGTTCACTTTCAATTTCTGAAAGAGTAATATAAAAAATACTTTAAAATTAAGATGGTTAGGTAAGGTTAACAGGTTCGCTGCCCCACCACACACTTTCCTACTGTCTTTTTTTGGGGCAGCAAAACCTTTAAATTCAAAGGAAATCATTCTTCGCAAAATTTTGGGACGAGGAAATCATTTGAACAACAGATGAAAGTTGGATTGGAGACATGCGCAGGACGGGAAAATTATGTTGCTGATCAAAAAATATTATATCTTTGGGTAACATACTCATAACATTCAACTTTATATTTTATTATTGGTACCTACCTCAATAATTGAATATCATCTAAAATAATACAATACTTGCCTTCAATGCTTCGGTAATACACTTCTCTAATAGTCCACCACTCATGTTCTTCTGCCTCTTTGGCTTCCAACAGACTCTCATCTTTTATTGCAAAGTTAGTCAACTTGTAAAGTAAAGAGTTCTCAGACCCTGAGCTGTTATGGCCCTTGCCATAGATCTGACCCGGGTGCTTTGCTATCACCATTCTGCCATGAGGCACAAACTCCTATAAAAATGTACAGTTTATTTTAAAAGATATGCATCCATGAATGAATTATATAATTATTATGATTGATTTGAAATCAATTTGTGATTTACTATAATCTGGAAGATATTGAAAACATAATCACTTCGAACATTTTCCTCTGACCTTTATTTCAATACATAAAGAAAGGAGATAATTTTAAACGATGGTCAAATATTGTTATTTAGAAACAAACGACATACCAAAGGTTCCGAAGCCGCAATCATTGTATTCTCATCCAGATTTGAAGCAATATTTGTATCAACCTTTGGACGTAATAACTGTACGACTCTTCACTTTCAGTAATATAGGTGTTTTCAATTTCAATAGATTTTGGTGGCGATTTTTTAATGATAATATCGCAAACAATCAAAGATCCACCGGTCACTTTTTGACAGCTGCTTTCATCACAGTCCCGTCCGATTTGGGCTGAAAGTAGGGCTGCGTTCCAAATCGAGTGGAGTGAAAATCACTCGAACCCGTTCCAAATTGACTCCGAGTAAAACCGAGATTGACCGAGCTGTCACCTGATAGTTTCCTAGTTGTTTCGGAACGGGTTACGGTGACGTGTATCACACTGACAAGAGCGAAATGAAATTCACCTGACAGCAGTCAGACGAAGGTTTTTCTCTCTGGTGAGTGACGATGGTGAAAATCACTCAACGAAAAGCGATTTGGAACGTGCCCTAGGTAGGTACTTTTTGCTCGCCGTAAGCATAGAGCAGCACGGGCAGAGCCGTAAGGGCCATTCATATGTACCTATTTGTAGCACGTTTTTGACAGACGGGGCGCGATCAGCGCGAGGTCACCAACTCCACTATCTTGTACCTACATAAGGGGGTGCTTCTGCACAGATCAGAAAGAAGATGCTTCTGCCTCGGCGTTGTTAGCAATGTCAGCGATATGTCAAACTCAAACAAGAAACGTCAAACATAAATATTACGCAAGAAGGCTAGAGACTAAGGAGAGATAACTCCCGAAGTGGGGGTAAGCTTTCGAGGGCCGAAAGTCGTATACTCTGTGCCGGGCAAAACGCTGTATTGCGCATGTGCAGCGGCAGCTATTTGTCATTTCATGGTCACATGGTTTTGTTTTGAACGGTGTCACGTGCGACAGTTGTTGTTTTTCGAGGTTGTGTTCAAGAAGGCTAGAAACTAAGGAGAGATAACTCCCGAAGTGGGGGTAAGCTTTCGAGGGCCGAAAGTCGTATACTCTGTGCCGGGCAAAACGCTGTATTGCGCATGTGCAGCGGCAGCTATTTGTCATTTCATGGTCACATGGTTTTGTTTTGAACGGTGTCACGTGCGACAGTTGTTGTTTTTCGAGGTTGTGTTGACCAATTTTGACACTTCGCGAGGATCGCGGCAAAGAAGCGTAATGCGCATGCGTCACTGTGGGATACGGATTTAGTCCAACCCTTTCCAGGGAGTTATCTCTCCTTAGTCTCTAGCCTTCTTGGTTGTGTTGACCAATTTTGACACTTCGCGAGGATCATTTTGACACTTCGCGAGGATCGCGGCAAAGAAGCGTAATGCGCATGCGTCACTGTGGGATACGGATTTAGTCCAACCCTTTCCAGGGAGTTATCTCTCCTTAGTTTCTAGCCTTCTTGATATTACGTTTAACTATTTTTATAGATAAGTCTGTTGTCTCACAGCATCTCACAGTTATACTCAGAATGAACTTGTAAGTGGCAAAATCTTTTTCGGCGTAGATAATAAGATCACTTTTAAAATAATTAATCCTTAAATATTGAGGTTAACCTCGTTATGGTTGTCGGTCTTCCTCATGACAATTTTAATTCGCTTGTGTTCCCACATGTGTTTTTTCCTCGATTTGTAGTAAAATATAATGAGGGGAAAATTACTGATTTACTGCACTCACGGATGAAACAGAGCTCGCTGTTCATCATGTAGCATCTCACGAAAATGTGAGAAGTAGATTTCAGATATAATTTTATTTATTTTGCCAAGTTCTGAAACCAAGCCTTACCTGAAGGGGTTGGGATTATAGCGAATGGCTATTTTAAAACCTTCCTACCCGTCTGGGTCCCACGGTTCCTGGCCCGACTACAGCCAGATCGAATAAAATATCGATAGTGTGAAGATACTGAGTATGCCAAAAAAATGTGCGTCAATTGTGCCTCCAGCACTCATAGAATGTATTTAGTTTTATTGCACAGAATTTAACCAGATTTGATGAAAATTGAGTACCTAGTTGAATATTAAATTGTGTCAAATCTTAAGCTATTAAATTTTACTACGACTTTGTAAGAAGTATTTCATAATTATTTTGTGAAACTCTTATGTTACTCGTATATGTTACAGTTGAAACCCGTTTATCGTTAGAACGCGTTTTTCCTAGTTAGAACTAGTTTTATCGATATGCCTTTGATAAAACTAGAAATAACTGATACTCAAAATTGAATATCAGTTAAAACTAGTTCTTAAACGCTGTGCGCTTGGAGTTTTTAAAAAGGTTATGAGCAATTCGTGATCACGAAAAAAAGAGGACCACTTCTATATTATGACAAAAGAAACATATGACAATTTAGTGGACGATATTGAAGAGACACAATAAGCTGTTCAATAATCTCAAAAACAGTACAGGAGACTGAAGCGATTTAAGGTAATCAATATTTGTGGAATTTATCTTATTTATTTTATTTTATTTTATTAAGAACACAACAAGTGGAAAGAAAAAAAATTGCATGAAGAAGATGTTCCGAATACAAATTTACCTTTGAGAACTGTTGTTAAAGAAGCAGCCCTAAGAACAGGCCAAGATTTATGCGCTACTTATGCAAGAAAGCATGTTTGTCAAAAAGGTGTCTCTGCAATAAGAATGGTTTACTTTGTACACACAACAACATGGTCTAGGGATTTATAAAACTTTTTTAAATAACTTAAAAAGCAGTACTTTTTAAGCCTTACAAAAAAACGATTAATGACAGATTATACAAACACTATTATGTTCCTTTTTTAAATTCAAATTTGTTTATAAAAGGTTTTGTTTGAAGATGAAATTTGCATTCATTGAATTTCTTCCAAAGAAGTAAATCTTCACGAACTTCTAACTTGATTAAAACTCCATAAATTTCTATAAATCTTTGTCAAACGCATCTCCGGTGTTCATTTAATCATGCCACGTAGACACTTGACCAGGAACAAAATGTTAAGATCAGTGGGCATGATTCAAGCTGGCGCTACCCAAATTGCGGTTTCTGAAGCCATGAGGACCAGTCAGAGCGTTATATCCAGGCTTTGGTCACGTTATCGTGTCACAGAGGAAGTGGTGGAACGGCACCGAGGACCTCAACGCATTACAACACATGTACAGGACCGATTCATAGTACAAAATATAAATAAATATAAATATCTGGGACAATTCACACCAAGATCATCTGACCCCAAATTAAGCAGAGCTTGTACTATGGGTGTCAGAGACTGATGAACATACTTAAATATTTCTAAATACATACTTAAATAGATAATAACACCCAGACACACAACAAATACAAATGTTCGTCACACAAATATTTGTCATGGGTGGGGATTGAACCCACGACCTCCGGCGCTAAAGGCAGGATCGCTGCCATTGCGCCAACAGGCCAGTTAAATAATCAAAAAAGTCAATAGTAAATGCAGCACGGAGTCAACCAAATGTAACGGCGATGCAATTGATTCAAAGGCTACAGAGAGAGTATGGTTTGCTGGTAAGCGGTCAAACTTTGAGAAGACGATTGCATGAAGTCAACCTACGTGCTAGTAGGCCACTTCGGGTACCAGCGCTAAGGAGAGGCAATCGAGGAAGAAGATTACTATGGGCTATTGCACACGAAAACTGGAACCGTTCTCAATGGTCACTTGTGCTTTTCACTGATGAATCCAGGTTTGGATTTCATCCTGATTCGCGAAGAGTACGCGTTTGGAGAGAACTTGGACGTTGGAATCGACTGCAGCACCCACAATAAGTTCATGCATATCAAGGTGGCACGATTATGGTTTGGGCAGGAATTCGTCTCGGCGGTAGAACGGACCTCGTTTGGATACAAGGCAATACGACTGCTCTAAAATACCGAGATGAGGTGCTAGAGCCTGTAATCTTGCCCCACAGACAGCAAATGGGACAAAATTTCCAGCTAATGCACGACAATGCCCGTCCACATACGGAGCGTATCGTTACAAGTTGGTTACAACAGCATGATATCCAAGCTTTAGACTGGCCTGCACAATCCCCTGACTAAAATCCTATTGAGCATGCCTGGGATATGCTTCAGAGAAGAGCTCATAAGAATTTCCCTGAAGATATTGTGCATGAAAACCAGCTTTTCTTGCATCTTAGCAGAACTTGGGACAGTATTCCACAACAGGATATTGACACCCTTGTTTTGAGTATGCAGAACCGCTGCAGATGTGTCAAGAGAGTCTTTAGGTGGATCCACGGATTATTAATTTTAAGTTTTCATCAATTTTCATAGTTCAAAGTCAAAAAAATAGTTGTTTTGTTTAGGTTTTGATGTTTCAAAAATAAAGTTAAGATTGAAATTTTGTCTGAGTTTTTCTTCTACTTCTAAGTTTTTTTAAAGTTTAACTTCATCTAAAAGTTTATTTATCAGATTAGATAGGCTATTAAACAAGGTTTATTTTAATGTGTAGGTTTCTTAACAAAAAGTTAGTAGAATTTTAGTTATTTAGGTTTAATTGAAATATCCCTAGACCATGTTGATCTGTGTAACTCAAAATGCCACGATAGTTTGTCTTGCAATAACAAGTAGATCCTCCTCACCCTTTTTTAATTTTAAGGTTGTTTGATTATTTTTCATTGTGTGTTAACCAATGTTTCTTATCAATATTTCTTTTTAAAATTTTAAGGCTAAGTTGATTATTTTATTTACATTAAATTAATGTTGTCACCTTGGTAACTTTTTTATGGCGGCGTTCCCTAAAATGTTCCTTCAGTATAAGATTATTATTTGGTGCACTGCCGCGCTACTGCCGCGCTACTGCAGCGCCTCCGCCATATTCGCGGAGGCGTTTACAGACGGGTTCCCCGCCATCATGCGCAATCGCTGCGCCTCCTTGCTGCGTCACGTGCGCGACAGCCCCAACACCATCCGGCGCGCGTTGGCTGAACGCTGGGATTCTCCTATGCTGGCGCTTTGGATAAGATTGCATGCTGTTAAATAACCCGACTCGCTGGCATCGGGGGCCCATTATTCTTTATTGTATTTTCTCACTGTACACATACTAACACTACCCATAAGTCAAATATGTAACTAACCAATATGGATTTGATGTCCGAAATAAATGATTTATTATTATTATTATGTTGGTAGGATTAAATTCACTGGCCCATAGGGACGCGGTCCTTTAAGGCTTGCGTGGGGCCGAAGCCAACACGTAGAGGTCTTTTCGTACCATTTACTCTAATTTAAAATGAGTACATCTGCCGGGTTTTGTCTCTAGATAAATATTGAAAATCTACCCAAAGACAACACTCGGCAGATGCATGAACTATTGAACAATATAATGAAAACAATAAAAATTGGGCTATGGGGATGTAAATTTGGTGCACTGGATAACTGGGTTATTGCTTGAGACGACGGACGTCTGCCATAAAAATTGTCTCAAAGTTTTATACCCGGCAGACGGTGACTTGCCAGACCACTAGATGGGCCCCCCAAAATGTGCCGACACAAAAGGACTGCAAAGGCGGCAACATGGCCGTGAGCGGCTCAGGGTGTGGAGAGGTGTGCACCGCTTTCTACGAGGTGGATAAACCACCTCCCCAACTCGCGACTTAGGCATGTTTCACTTCCACCCTGCGAGCATTCCGCTCTAACGCCCCACTCTGGACGGCCAGTGAAGGCAAGCCAGAGGTGAGAGTCCTGCGGCCCCCCTTGGGGTCCACTCCAGCCGGCCAATGAAGGCAAGCGGAGGCGGAGGGCCTGACCGACTCTCGGGGGAACTCGGGTCCGTGGTGTCGCTATACACCAACAGCTCATAGAACTGCCCTGCGGACTTATTATTATTATTATTACGTGTCTCAGTTTTTTTTAATAAATATCTTATTTTCAATTCCAAATTAGTTTCTCAAGTGCTAGTTTTGACTAAAGCTAGATGTGACAACTAATTTTAACTGAAATTCAAATATATCAGCGGTAAATTCTAGTTTTAACTAGGTATTTCTAGTTTTAACAAAGTCATTAAGTAACAACTAGTTTTAACTAGAGAAAACGCGTTTTAACGTAAAACGGTTTTTACCAACTCAAAAAAAAAATACGTAACGAAAAGTTTCAGTAGTAACCAAATAATTGTTGAACAAAAGCAAAATATTGAACTCAAAATCAAATAACTTTATTCAAATATACTGTATCAGTACTTTCAAATCGTCAAATTAACAGCAAAATATACTAAATAATAGATATAAATACCATAATAATATGGATAGTATACATAAATACACAGTAGGTATACTTACATAATGTGACTCTACCACCGCGTCGAAGTTGTTTCTTGCAGAGAAGACCCGGCGAGAAACTCAGTAGTTACTCTTTTAAACTTGTTTAGGGTTTACAACAGGCGTTAGTAAAGTACAAGCAGTGTGTCAATTTGATACAAATAAACCAAAAAGAATATAAAACAAAAAAAAACAACCACAAAAGACTATAAAACAAAAGTTCATTTAAACAATCCAAAAAGAAAAATTGTTAGTCAGTAGGGTCACCGGGTAAACGGTGGGTCAGTTGGGTACAGTGGGTCAGGCACGTATTGACGAAACCGCTATAGGTACCGCCGCCGCTTGTCCGCTCAAGGGAGCTCCCCCGCACGCGATACACTCTCGCCCAGTTCCCGTGCCGCTGCGTTCATCGTAAGACGTTTGGCGCTTGATTTTGCTGAGACACCACTAAAAGTTTTTAAAATATGAGTTGGTATTTTGTTTATAATTCCTAACTTATTATAGATATCGATAAAATTGTACTATCGCACCAATGCCTTGTTAGTATGCTATAGTATAGCACAATTAAAATTAACTAGCTCTTCGTTCTTAGCATGTTATTTCTTGTTTGTATTAAAAATGGTCCTATGGTCAAGAGTGGGTCTGATTCACTGTGTACATAGTGGGTCGCGAATCACTGTGTACTTTTTGTTAAGGCGATGTGCATGGTTCTGCTAATAAATGATAACTTGTTTATTGTTATTGTTTGGTTAAACCATAGTAAAAGGATAGAAGTAAGCCAAGTCGGGCCCCTACCGTGCGATAGTTTCCTTAACACGTAGGGCTCTGGCATGTTGTTTATACAATCGTCAAAAATGCAGCGTTATTATAATTTCCTTTATCAAAATTAAACTTGCTGAATCCAGGTTAATCATAAAACACACTATTTTTTTGTTTATTTTTCTCGTTACACACTGAATTGCTTAGATTGCTATAGCCTGCCAGCTTATTCCGATTTGTTAAATGCCCACACGTAACATAACTGCCCTTTTTAGTTATTTCACTGCTCAATATTTATTCAATGATCCCTTTCAATTTATTTATGACCAATTTTTAACATACCAAAACTACTACCTATATACAACTGCTAAGTTTAATCATAGCCTTTAGTTTAGTTCAAAAAAAATGTTAAACCCTAATTTTAATGGTAGGGGGCGTAGTGAGTAGTGATCTGACCTACAAATCGTATCCGATTACACATAATGTAATGTGAAGAAATCATAGGAAAATAAAAGACAATTCTGGATTTGATGAGTTCTTAATAAGACATCCATATTCAATCACTGAAATATTTACGCATACTATTTGTAGCAATTTTTGAGCTTGAATATTGGACGTACTTGTACAGGCACACTAAATAAAAATTTACGCACGGCGCAGCCACGACTGTCGCCCCACGAGCTACCCTAGACTTTGTTAGTGTGTGCGTGCGACGCGCGTAGGTACGGACATAGAACAGGCGTACTCGCATACAAAAACCGCGCTCGAAGCGTCTTATATAAACAACGACAATCAACTAATACGTCGAACTTAAACTATGTAGAATTGTTAAAATTGTAATACGTGATAATCCATATATTCGCAATTTCATATTATTTTTAATGTTTTATGAGAAGTGCAGAGCCTTAACAAAAAAATAATAATTTCATGCTAGTGAAAACTAAATAAAATATTATCTGTACAAGTTTTAAGATTCAAGGTGCCTAAAGCATAATGCCGATTTCGTTTTTTTATTAAATATATAATTTACTAATCAAACCCCTAGACCCATTGTGTACCAGGGGGTGATTCATTGTTCACCACCCGGTGTACACAGTGAGTCAATTCTGCCTTTTTAAAAAAACCCTGATTACTCTACTGTCCCCTATTGGAGAATAATGATTTAGGCATATTCTGAAAGTTAATGAAATACACAATCCATCTAACTTAATTTCAAGCCAATCTGAATAGTAGGTTGAGAGATGTGAGTGTTCAAAAAAAAGTGACCCACCGTTTACCCGGTGACCCTACATACTAGGTACCTATTAACTATTACATTAAAACATCTGTTACAATATAGCTATTTAATCCCGCATAATAACAAACAGACATTTTTATCTTTATGGTAGTCTTTTGTAGTATAATAACGCTGTTTTGATGTGATTTTTGAATCTATGTAAAGGTAACTCACAAATGGTTTTTGGAACTTTGTTGTAATAATGTACTCGTATACCTACCTTGCCTCATGAAGGATCCTAAAACTTTTTGTAACCTAAAGAGTGGAAGTGCAATTTTATCCTTATTCCTAGTATTTCTGCAATGTATGTCACTGTGTTTAGTATACTTAGAGGCCAATATTTTTTCTCACCAAAACAATGCAATTGTAAATATATTGTTAAGCTACAGTGAGGATACCAATTTCCTTAAAAAACTCCATAAGTGAAGCCCGTGCACGAAGCATAAAGATAGATCTGATCGCTCGCTTCTGCAGGATAAAGATGGTTTGTATATCCGCTGCTTGACCCCAAAGAACAATGCCGTAAGACATTACACTGTGGAAATAACTACAATAAACTGAACGAGCAGTATCAACATCTGTTAATAACCTAATTTTTCTCACTGCAAATGCAGTCAAACTAAGTCTGCCTGAGAGAGCTGTTTTAAGAGGGTTCCATTGCAGTTTTGAATCTAATGTGATTCCAAGAAAAACTGTTGTATCTACAAGCTTCATAGTATTACCATCAATTTTTAGATAAATGTGGTTATCTTTAACATTAGGCAACTTAAAATTTTATTTATTTTTATTTATTTATTCATTTATTTATCCAATTTACATGCAAGTTGACAGTTATCACCAAAACACCAGCAGATCAACAATTATAAACGAAGTGACGAAGGACGAACTTCCATGTAATTTCAGACCTCTACTTACAGGCCGCGTACATAAAAGAAATCGGTTGACGTTTTTAGAACTACGCTAGATTAACAAAAAAGTTTTAGATACGTATACTTACTCTAAGCCGGGGTTAAAAGGATTTTGAAGCTATTGAAGGTAGTGAGGTTATAATTTAAATCGTTGGTTTCTAATTATTTATTAAAAAAACAAGGACACTGATGCTTACACATCACTCAGATTTGGTCCGACGTAAGCGGATACATGTTCGGGCGTTCCACTTTCGCGTTTCGGAGGCTGTTTGGTTAGATATTTCTTATTATAGTGATACAATGCAACGTACAATATCCGCATTTTGTCTGACTAGGCACGGTTCCATGCAAAGTATTCCGTTCCGGAGAATCGCGAGGATCGGCAGACGGGCCCACGTCCGTGCGACGGGTCCCGTCGCGGGTGTACGAACGGGCTTGTTCAGTCAACATCGCTACATGATACGTGCAATGAGAATCCTCGATGGGCCTCATCCACCCTATACCCGTCCCATGCAAAGGCGCACTGCGAGTTTGTTAGTAGGGCCGCGTGCTTCTTCTACTATGCGGCTGAGACAAAGAACAAAATAAGTACATTTCTGGTGTGCCTAAGTTAAGTTTGTTTAGCTCAGTGTGAGGCATGTTCAAGTTTTACTGCTATGTAAACTACGAAATAAAAAACATATTAACTTATTTATGTACATTTAAGTATATAAATATAACAAGTTGTCCAAGAATGCAGCAGGAGCTCCGAAACGATCCTGATGACAAGCGTACCCCATTTACCATAAAATGGACATTATGTGCAAACAACACCCAACTGTGTGATTTCCAGCAGCACAATGACAAACTTTATTGTGGATCACAGGTACAAAAAGGTGACAAAATTTAAACAAAGCAGATCATCTGTGTCCCGCCGTATTGGTATACAACAATCAACACATTGTGTCATAAATGTAATATAATGATAAAATACAAGTAGCGTCTATAATTATAAAATCGGACTATACTATGCATCACTTTTAAATAGTGCGGTCTGTCAGGAAATCACTAATTTGTGGCGCGTTGCAAAAGATACTTTGTCTGAACAAGGCTGTCCTACTGACTATTGTACATAACTTACTTATGTTGATGACGCGCGCGTGTCTTAAACTCAAACAAATTCAAGTTCGCTTTAACAAATACTGCACTCTCGTAGATGTACAAACATGGCACGGTCAAAATATTTAGTTTTAGAAAGATCGGTCTGTAAGAGTCTCTCTGTTTTATATTAAACATTGCTCGTATGCACCGTTTCTGAGCTCTGAAAGCCAAATCTTTATCGGTCGAATTTCCCCAAAATAATATACTATAAGTAATCAGAGTGGAAAATACTTAAAAAAAACAATGTAATAGACAAACAATTATTTAATTAATTTACAAGTTTTAATCAGAATTAACAGTAAAACCAAATAACAGAACTTAAACCGTTTAGACGCGCTAACCACTGATTCTACACAATTCTAAACATAAGTCAAGTCATAACACGCAAAAGTAAATGGCTCGCATGAATTTCGAGTCGACCGTCCGTAACAAGACAGAGTTGTGACCGTTCCGAGCGCCGTGAAGCTAAGGGACCTTCTGCTTTTTTTTTTTTTTTTTTGTATGGACGCCGCTGCTTGGCCTCGACGGCCTTAGCAGTTTCACCGGTCTGTAGGGTGAGCGCAGAAGGCTCTCAACCCTAAGGGACCTTCTGCGAACTCTGAGCGTTATTTATAGAAGGCGTAGAGTAGGAAGGATGCTTAACGGGGGTATCGCCTACAATACCTTATCGTAGTGTGGATGCTACGTAGCCATGAAATGCCGTCAACAAGGCCGACTCGTTGGAAATTTTAAAGAATACACTGCAACAAGATACATTATCTTCCAATAACTGTTCTACTTCAGTTGGTGAGGAATTTAATGAAGCTGTAGTGATTATAGGTATATTACTGAAATAATTATCAAATGCTTCAGCAACAGATACTTCTGATTGAAAGATGTTAATATTAAGAGTGTACAAGGTATCGCGCTGTTTAGCTTTACCTGTTTCGTGATTTATGACGTCCCAAGTGGTTTTTTATTTTGTTAGTGGACTTTGATATTTTATCACGAATGTGCAATGCCTTAGCTGTAGTGCAGGCTTTTCTGAAGATTTTGAAGTAGTTCTTGACATACCTACTCAACAAAAGCTGGATCGAAATTGTATTTTTTCATGCCGTACAACTCATACATCTTACGTCTGCTTCTGTAAATTCCAGGCGTGGCCCATTCATAAAATTTAGATTGAACTCTGGAAGTAACTTTTTTGGTGGGAAAACAAGCATCAAATTATTTTTTAACACAATCAAACAGTCTTTTGTAGACTGCATTAGGGTCACCCTGCTTGTAAGGAATGGAATATACTATATGCTTTAAATTAGTTTTAAAACTATTAATGCGATTACTCGTCTTCGGTCTACATGATATTTTTCTTTAATTAACGCTTTTGTTAGTTAAATTTAAAAATATTATCTTCTGCCCACAATCAGGCTCAGATCAGACTTTATTTAATTCAGTTACTATTGCCTTATCAATAGGTACAAAGTTGCAAAATACATTATCCAGACAAGTAGATGTTGTAGCTGTTATCCTCGTGGGTTCGTGGAATTGATAATCCAGACCAAGGGATTTAAATAGAGACCTTATGCTTTCAGATGAGTTTACTAGCAAATGTATATTGAAATCACCATACACAATAATGGGTTTAGACTTGGCACTTAACTTACCCAAAGCTTCCTCCATATCTGTCTCAAATCTATATAAGTTAGTTTTTGGGGGACGGTATACACTTACCACAACAAAGCCCTCTATATCAACACAAGACAATTCAACAATACGCTCTACGGACAGGCCTACAATTTCAGTGCGATCTTAACATCTCAAACTATCCTGTTCGGTGGGTTGTTGTCCGTCCAAAATGTGACTTATTGAATCCTGTATAATTTTTGTATACATTTAAATATGAGATATGACTATGAGACTAATGGGCCTATAATTATTTATGTCAGTTTTGTCACCTTTCACACACACAGCAAAGTTATATTGGAGAGGCTAAGGGTTTTCTGTTTTAAGTATTGTGTTGAAAAGCCTTACGAGATGAGAACGAAGACTGGGCTTTCCTATTTTTAGAATCTCCGAGGTAACTCCGTGTTCGCCAGGGCTCTTGTTATTATTCTTCATTTTAATGGCAGTGTTGATTTCTTCTATACTGATTAGCGGGATGCTTTTATTAAACTGATATTTTATGTTCTGATTATGTTTTGATTCATCAGAATATAATGATTGGTAGAATTCAGTGCAGATGTTCATAACCTTGTCGCGATTAGTGTGGTTTTGTCCTTGACGATCCCGCAAACCACTTATCCAGGTTTTAGTTTCAGTACTTTCTTGTTTTGCTGATCTTAAAGAAGTATTTTTCTAAGTGATGTCTTGATTAGATAGGTGTTGTGGTTTCTGATGTCTTTTCTAATTTTTCGTTTAACTTGTCTGTCTAGTATTCTGTGATCCACTGTACCCAGTCTTGTATTTAGTCTTTTATCGATCAACGTTTTAGTATATTTTATATGCGCCAAACAACACACGTCTTGTAATGGTCACGAAGAAGGGGTTTATATTCCTGTGTTACGAAGTACCAGACAAGGAAATAAGCCAGGGGCGTCTCCCTGCACACCCAGACCCGAGTCTATTAAGAAAAGATTATTTCCTGAATTGACCCGACCGGGAATCGAACTCGGGACACTATGGAAAACAAGGCGAGAAACCGTGCTACAGCGCACTACGCCAATCGTGTCGTCAAAGTATGTATGTTTTGTTAGTATACTGTAATTTAGGTTTTCTTGTTTCGTATTATAGCTTACTGTTTTTATTGCTGCCAAAATTGTGTTATACTGTGTTTTGGCATCTAAATCACGATCTGTCATCACGTTATCAAAGTAATTATTAAGATCCAAATTCAAGTAATTTTATTTTCATTATTTTATTCAGGTGAGTGTATTTTTTTGTTTATTGTTATTCTCCGTTTTTTGTTATTAAATTTTTTCGGATGTTTTTTTTACATTCATCAATTAATTAAATAAAAACTTTTTTCAAGCAAAACCTCTCTTAGTTCTCGGTTGAATATAAACTAACCTTACTATATCTACCTTGATTACTCAATTTTATTCGAATAAGCTAGCTATAGTTGAATTTTTTTCGGAATACGTGTAGTACGAATAGTAATAAGAAGTCAATGCTTTTATCAAACCACTGACTTTTTACCTATCGATTGTAATAAGAAGTCAATGGTTTTACTGTCCCACTGCTGGGCAAAGGCCTTGAAATCATTGAAATCAAGTCATCGCTACAATTGATGGGTATTGGCATAATCACAACGCTTGCCAAATGCGGGTCGGTGATGATCACAAACCCGGGCTATTTTCCGAATATTCCGAAAACACACATTGCCCGACCTGGGAATTGAGCCGATCCGAGCTCTGAAACCCCTCGGCCACGGAGGCGTTTTATGTTGCTGTTTGATGTTGCCGTTAAGAGCAAAATGGTTTCATGGCGTATTTGATCTAAGTATATCGTGTATCTTCTATGCTATGTCTAAGGCACGTGCCTTGCCTGTCTACGTAGACAAATACATAGGAAAGCACTCGTAGAAAATTATATTGTTATGTCTAATAATGCTGCGGGCTGGAAATGCGAAGGCTGTCCGTGCACTTAATGGGGCTTAATATGCATTAGTATCAGTAAATAAGCCTCATCATCATCAGCCTCATATTACACTAGTGAACAAAGACCACTCAACCTAATCCGACAATAAAAACCAAATAAGTACCGGCCAAGCAGTAGATAGTGGCCATCATAACGGTGACTTTTTTTCGCATATGGACTCTGACTTCTTCCGCTACCTGCATTTTCCATGATAAAACGAAGCCAGTTTCATGCAGCTCAATTACCGGGGGACCATTTCTCTTTAAATGTAGAGCAAGATGTACGATCGTTTAAGGCGAGAGGTGGAAAGGGGCACCAAAAATGCAAATTAAAAGCCTAATACAGCGCCTTTCGAGAGGCGCTAAACGTCCAAATAGCCGACGTTACAAAGTCCACCATTACCTAAAATAACCCAAAATACACCCTCTTGTTTTTTTCGAAGAAAGTGTCGTAACGCAATTTCGCTCCACCCTGATGATGCGCTGACTGACACTGCTAATACCTTCGATTAACAATAACACGATCGAAGGCTTAGATACATACTCGTAGATCAAAACGCGCAACTCTAAATGTTCGCGCTATCAAGTCTATCACTCGTCTACCTCCGCGGTAACAAACCCAGAAACAAAGCAGCAATAAATCATCATCAATCATAGTCCACAAAGGCATCCCCCAAATCGACCGAGTACCAGCCTGTGTGCATCCAGGTACTGAAATTATGCGATCTATCCGATCTTCCAGCCGCCAATCAATAGCGGTTCTATCTTTGTGTTTGCCATCAAATAGTACAATAATGTCGGGTTATTTCCGCATCCCACTGTCATTAAGTATCTACTCACTTATAGTCTTTCATTGTGATTAACTTGATAACTAAGCTGAAAAGTCAAACATATAAATTATTTACTATCGTCTACAAGTAGCCTTAAATCCGCCACAATCATAAATCATTATGCTAGTAAGTAGATATTATATCCTACGCAATTTGAAAAAGTGGCTCAGTCTTGTCTGCACTGTTATCAAATGGATAGAGTAACGTTCAAAGTTAACGGTGTAGAATGTTCAGGTAAGTGTGTTCACATAAAATAAAGTTAGCCCAAACAAACGCCTACACAAACACAAACTTATTAATCGTGGGCTGCTGGATGTTAAATGGAAACCACAGCCTATGGAATAGACGAGTGCAACACCGGGATAAATTGCGCGATTCCGATCCTCAAAAAAAATCGGCAAGGAATAGCTCTTATATAGTCAAATGCTGATTTAACTTCATTCAGAACTTCTTGGTGCATTGCAAAATATCCCTATTTCTCGTTGTTCCAGTGGGCAGCGAGGTGAATTCGGACTTGTCCCTGCTGGACTACTTGCGCAATTACCTGGAGTTGCGTGGCACCAAGTACATGTGCCGAGAGGGCGGCTGCGGCGCCTGCATCGTCTCCGTCGTCAGGGCTCCGGGGGAAGACCTCATTTCTGTCAACTCTGTAAGATCACTGCCGGTAACATTCTAAAATCTTGGAGTAGGACAGATTTAACGCGGGTGGTGTTCTGCCAGATTTGTTTGAATCGGGAGTAAACGCCGTTTGTGGTGAAAGTCTGTTTACTAAGTCAGTGACTTAGTTATTACTGTTATAAGCCAGAGGACAACCGAATAATAGGCTCTTACTGTAGCTTTCACGATACATACGACATCAATACGACATTTTGTTTTTGTATAATAGGCTTGAAATTGAATTAAAATTGCTCTCAATGTACTTACTTCAATCGCATATTGAGTGTTTAATGTTTTTATTATTTTTTTAGTCAACTAGTTACGCATGCCGATATCATAACATTTGTATATCGATAGATCGATAAACATGTATGCACGATACCTAAAAATAAGAACCAAAAATGTACCATGTTTATACAAAAAAATATTTTATCTTTTATCTTATCTATCTTAATAGTTAAACTAAACTCTTTAGCGTAGGTAAATCTGATTCTGCAGTGTTTTCTTTAATGTTTTGTTGGTGTTTTTTTTTACATTCCTAAAGATATTAGGTTTCTTCAAGAAATGGTTTCAATATTTACATTCAATTTTAACGTGAAGAAAATTAACGATGCAGCATGGCTACATAGTAATGCCATTTGTATGATTCACTATAGATTGATCGTTTGCGTCGTCTTTATTTTTAGTGTCTTGTAACTGTAACATCATGCCAAAACTGGGAGATCACCACTGTGGAGAAAGTGGGCAACCGACTTGATGGTTATCATAAAATCCAGACAGTGCTTAGTGGCAAAAATGGCACTCAATGTGGATACTGCACACCTGGCTGGGTCATGGCTTTGTACAGGTAAAGAAAATCATGTTTTGTCACATTCGACTGTATCATGCGGGTGTTCAATTTCGTAATAATTTATTCCATACTCGACTCCATTTAATAGATAATAACTTACATGTAAGTATTTAGACCAAATTCTTTTATCAACTATACATCACTATTATTTAAAAAATCTAAAGTTCGTTCGACCATGTTTATTTAGCCCAATTGTTTATTCGATCAACTAAAGAATAGCCAAAAGTTTTATCGGTCTTGTGCTAAGCGGTCTAATGAATTTCGGCATCCAGTGGTAAATTCGTATTTTTCATGATAAGCAATAATTATCTCACAGTCTTAGCAACAACAAGAGAGATTTATCAATGCTCGAAATAGAGCAATCTTTCGGAAGTAATATCTGCAGATGTACTGGCTACAGACCTATTTTGGACGCATTCAAACAATTCGCCAAAGATGCTCCTCATCCTAAGGAAATTTTGGATATGGAAGATTTAAATGTATGTTCCAAAACAAACAAAGCCTGCTTGAGAAAGAACTGCAACGACCAAGGCTGGTGCTTTGTTGATAGAGAAGATGTAATAAATAAACCTAAATTAGAAATAGGTCTTAAAGATGGTAAAGTTTGCTTTATCGTAGAAACAATCTCAGATATTTATGATATATTTGAGTTGGATGAAAATGATTCATACATGTTAGTCGCAGGAAATACAGCAAAAGGTAATTCTGCTTTCAATGGTGTAATACTCGTACTTAGAATAAGGCATTATTGAAATAGCAGATCTTTATTAAATAATAATTAATATTGCAGGAGTATATCCAATAGATGAATATCCTAATACCCTTATAGATATTAATAGAGTGACTGAATTAAAAGGTCATAAAATGGATCAGAATCTTATTATTGGTGCCGCTACAACACTTAGCGAAATGATTGAAATTTTCCAAAGCGTAATGAACAATGAGGAGTACTTTGGGTATTTACGGCAACTGATTGATCATATGAGATTAGTAGCTCACTTACCGGTTGCTAATGTAAGTGTTCTTCAGTATCTTCCACGAGTTGCAACTTTAAGTTTACATTATCGTTCGCGTAAAAAAATGTATTGGGATTTGACATTGTCATGTCATGCCATGTGTCATCCCAATACATTTTTTTACGCGAACGATAACGTAAATTTAATGTCACAACTCGTATAGGTCAGTTATAATCCCAGAAAGAATGTTATAATCTGGCCATAGATTCTGTAAAAGCTTAATTACTGAAATACCTATTTCATTATATAGTTTATTTTTTTAGTTGGGGTCTATAGGAGGAAATCTGATGATTAAGTATCAACATAAGGACTTTCCGTCTGACATATTCTTATTATTCGAAACAGTTGGCGCCCAGGTGACAATTTGTAAGATATTCATAATATTCGTAATCATCTCAGATTAAATCAATTAAGCGGATTTTGCAAAATAGTGCATTTGTGAGTAATAAGTGCATTTGTTGATTTTAGTAAATCCAAAAAGCCAAAAAGAAATGATGACAATGCAACAGTTTTTAAATACAGACATGAAAAGGAAAATAATATACAACGTAATGTTACCGCCACTAAACGACGAGTATCACGTGGTTACATACAAAGTAAGGCATTTATCTATTGTCACATATTCAAATGCTGAAGTTTGTAACTCTGATTTCCTATGTTTTTCTAATATTTTTATTGCAGATAATGCCTCGAGCCCAAAATGCACACGCAATAGTAAACGCAGGATTCCTCTATAAGTTTGAAAAGAACGATGACAATGTCATGGATTCAAAAATAGTCTTTGGCGGGTTGTCACCAGCATTTACAAGGGCAAGTAAGACCGAAGCACTATTGAAGGGGAATAATTTATTTTCAAATGAAACTATACAATCAGCACTCAAAATTTTAGAAAACGAGTTAATAGTTGAGGATAATCTACCAGAACCACCAGCTAGCTATAGAAAGCAGTTAGCCTTAGGTTTATTTTACAAAGTAAGTTCAGTGCGTACTTATGAATATAATCTAGAATGAAACACATACTTTTAAATAAATAAGAAGGACCAGTATGCAAAATGTTATCACATTATTTTGTGTAATCTATTTGCAGAGTCTACTGTCTTTATGTCCACCTGATAAGCTGAATCCTCGATATAGCTCCGGCGCCACAGATTTAAATAGGACAAGACCAGTCTCAAAGGCTAATCAAGAGTACAGTACGAATCCAAAACTTTATCCTTTGAATAAACCCGTACAAAAAGTAGAAGCATTGGTATGATTAAGATTAAGATTATATTATTTATGGATTACGTTACACTTCGTCAAAAGCAATAAGTTAATGTAAAAATTTTAGATTCAATGTGCCGGTGAAGCGAAGTATACTGAAGATTTGCCATTATTTGCCCGTGAAGTATTTGCAGCATACGTCACTAGCACAGTAGCTGTAGGGCAAATAGACTCTATTGATCCAAGTTCTGCACTGGTAAATCTTCTTAGTATTATAAATGCGAAAGTTTGTGAGGATGTATGTATGTATTTATGTCAGTATGTATTTATGTCAGTATGTATGTATGTATGTTTGTTACTCTTTCACACAAAAACGACTGAACGGATTTGGATGAAACTTTCCTGTAATAGAGCTTATATACATCAGAATAACACATGAGCTACTATTTATAAACATTTAACATGGTCATAATATACAACGATAACGCGGACGAAGCCGCGGCCACTAAGCTGGTAAATTATAAGTCTTCGTTTTTCCTATAGATTTAATAAAATCATGAACGTTTGTTAAAGCTTACCTGAACCTGTTTAAAATATGTTTTGAAAATAATAATTACAGAATGAACCTGGCGTTATTGCATTTTACACAGCTAAAGAAATACCTGGACCTAACAACTTCATGCCAGTCGGAGCAGCAATATTTATTGCTGATGAAGAAATTCTGTGCAGCGGAAAGATCAAATACTACGACCAACCTCTTGGTATTATTGTGGCAGAGTCACAACATATTGCAGAAAAAGTTGCAAAGCTTGTAAAAGTCACATATAGTAATGTTAAAAAGCCTGTACTGGACATAAAAGAAGCGAAAAAAGACCCATCTAGGACAAAACTGCTATTGCCGATTCCAGCAATAAATAAGGGGTTTGATGTGGCCAAGGTTATAAAAACAGAGTATACAATATATGGACAGTACCATTTTTGTATGGAGACAATGTCTTGTGTGACTCGACCAACTGAAGAGGGCTTGGAAGTACATGCTACTACCCAATGGATAGATGTAGTTCAGCTTATGATATCGCGTGCTTTGAAAATTCAGCAAAATAAGTAAGATTTATAAAAACGAGTTGCACCGAGTAAAATTCATCAAAAGGTTAAAAGTGAGAAATACATTGTTTAATTTGCAGAATAGATGTTCGTGTTCGTCGTCTGGGTGGTGCATATGGATTAAAAATTTCAAGGGTGACACAACTGGCTATTGCTTGCAGCTTGGTCACTCAAAAACTGAACAGACCTTGTCGATTCATACAATCTTTGGCGTCCACTATGAGATCAGTAGGAAAGAGATTACCTTGCTCGGCGAATATCGAAGTAGGCATTTATGGTAATAAAGGCATTTCATTTGTTAATCTGGTCTAAAGCTGTCTCTAAAAGTTATGTTTTTCAGGCAGGTGTGAGTAAGAGAGGAGTAGTTCAGAACTTGAAATATGACGTTTTCGAAGATAATGGTTATGTAAATAGTGAGCTGGTAGCGTTACTCGGTTTTGATGCGTACAGCAACTGTTATGATAGACTAAGATGGAGTTACAGATGTTATAACGTTAACACTGATAATGCGAAAAACACTTACTGCAGAGCTCCAGGTCAGTGTATAATCGTAGAATCATTAAAATTGGTTTGCTTTACAAATTCTACAAATCTTTTGAGAATATATTGATCATACCTACATTGAGTTACGAGAATAAAAATATTTGAAAATTGAAAGTGCTCTAAACTATTAGTGATGTAATTGATGATTTCAGGTACACTAGAGCAAATAGCAATGGCTGAATGGATCATGGAACAAATATCTTATGAACTTTCACTAGATCCTTTAGAAGTACGATTAGCTAATTTAGACATTTTAAAATACGTCGATTATAGGTCAATGGTCAATACAGTAAAAATGAAATCAGATTATGAGGCCAGAAGAGCATCTGTGGACAAATTCAATCAAGACAACCGTTGGAAGAAACGTGGTCTGAGGTGGACTTTAATGAAATGGAATCCCTTAAGTCCTGCATATTTTGACGTTAATCTTTCCGTATACCATGGAGATGGATCCGTTATTATAACACATAGTGGTATCGAAGTGGGACAAGGTATTAATACTAAAGCTGTGCAAATTTGCGCTTATTTTCTTCGTATACCAATGGAAAAAATACAAATAAAGGCAAATGAAACAACATCATGTCCTAATTCCTTTTTGACTGGCAGTAGTATTACGTCACAAAATATAGGAAGAGGTGTAGAAAAATGTTGCAGAGAACTTTTAAAAAGATTAGCACCTATCAAAGTTCTTCTTTTAAATCCAACTTGGGAAGAATTGATAGATAGAGCTTTTAAAGCAAATATCGATCTGCAAGTACATGAGTTTGTTGGGGAGCTAGTGTCGCCTATATTTACTGCTATGGGAGTAACGTTGGCAGAAGTTGAGGTGGATGTACTGACTGGAGAATTTCAAGTTTTAAGAGTGGATTTGTTAGAAGATGCAGGAAGAAGTGTTAGCCCTGAAATAGATATTGGTCAGGTGAGTCACATAGGTATTTCAATTCGTATGATCTTCAAGATGATGCTTTTTGTGTGCTTCAAACCATTGAACGTTCCTTAATGATGCCAGTCCCAGTCAGCATTCAATGTTAAAATGTCTCAGTGTTTATCCTTCTTGGTTATAGTTTTTTGTCTCAGGTTGGATCAGCAATCTATACTCTACTAGACTTGACGAAATATTATAATACCCATAAAGTTTGGTACACACCTACAGTTGAAAGTCAATTACTGATTCCATGGTTAACTTTGAGAAGTATGGTTACCAGCCTAAATGATCTCATTATAGATTGTATTAACTACGAACCCGTTACTAGTAAGTATATATTATGGAAATAATAAAATTTATGTAGGTTGAAGGCGCCTTCATCATGGGACTTGGATATTGGACGTGCGAAAAACTAGTGTATGCTGACTCCGGAGAACTCCTCACTGACAGATCCTGGACCTACCACGTGCCGCAGGCAAGGGACATTCCTCAAGATTTCAGGGTTTACTTCAGAGAGAACTCTTTTAGCAATGACATCGCTCTTGGAGCTAAAGGTGACATTAAGACCTATTCCAACATTTTGTAACACGTTATTGTTCAGAGTAGAAGTGCCAATTGTCAACTCTGGACTGGCTAAACACACTGGACTTACATTATGACGACCGACTTGGTGTAATGGTTAAGAAGTTGGCTACTACACCAGAGGTCGCGGGTTCGATCCCCGCACAGTACAAATATTTGTGTGCATGAACATGTCTGTTTGTACTGGTCTGGGTGTCTCCTATGTATGATAAGTATGTATTTACAAAAGAAAATGTATTTAAGTATGTTTATCAGTTGTCTAGTATCCCATAACACAAGCTTTAATTAGCTTACTTTGGGGCTAGATGGCGCTGTGTGGAATAATGTTCAGGGATATTTATTTATTTATTATTTATTTATTATTATTTCACCATTTTATGTACTGTGTTTGTAGCAAATAAATAATTCTGATTTCTGATTTCTGACTCATAGAGCAATAATATTAAAACAATAATACTTACTCACACTTCAACGTCTTATTTGTTAATATTGCTATCAGAAGTTAGGGTTCGGGACAGGATCGTAGTTTGTAAAAGGATGTGCTGTCTGCCTAAAAAAAAATCAAACTAAACAAATTATTCATTTGTAAAATGGGACAAACCTATTTTTATGCAAAATAATATACAATGTCTGTTTCAGCGACCGGTGAACCGCCAATTTGCATGTCTATCGTGGTGCCGTTCGCAATCAGAGAGGCGATTGTTGCAGCTCGAAAGGAATCGGGAATTCCATCTACCGAATGGTTTGAAATTGGTTTGTATTCATTTATCGCGCTGAAGTAAAATTTCTTAGATGAATTTATATTCTACAAGCTGCCCCAACATACTTCGTTCTGTCATATGTTTGACATTATCATTTATCTCGTATCTACGCTTTTCTCCGACTTGATTTACATGTACTATAATTTTTCACTGATTTTTTTGTTCAATCATAATATAATATAGCCAATATCACTCCTGAATAGTTTAACTTTCTGTTAGGGAAATAATTTTCACAATCGGATCAGTAGTTTCGGAGCTTATTCAATACAAACAAACAAAAGCATAGACTACCTTTTATCATTTTCAGATGGACCTTATTCATTGGACCGGATTGCCATGGCAACGGCAACTAAATCAGACGCGTTTAAATTTAATTAAAGTGGTATGAATGAAATCCTGCATTCTAAAACGACATAAAAGTTAAGTATGTTCATGATGCTTCAAATGTCAGAAGGTACTTATTTTTACGAATCATATAAAATATAGGTAGTAGTTACAGTTAAGTACCTACTTAAAAATATCATATCAGTAGCCAAGAAAAGTAGCTTTGCTCAAGTTTAAATGACGTTTCAGATATTACGGAATGAGGCGAGGACCAATCTTAAACGACAGTACCTTAATAATACTTGAAAGAAGTTTTATTGTCTTCGCCTACCAAAATATATTATTATGTAAATTAACATTCAACCATTCTACTAAAGAAGAAATTCTAGAAAGCTAAATTTACTAACGGCACCCTCCCTATACGTTCTTGTAGTCTTGTGTAATTTTGCCAAACACATTAGTCAGTATGAGACAGAGAACGAGAGACAGAAAAGAGAGAATACGAGAAGAAAAGACTTCCAAAGTGTGTTAAGGCCTAATCTTGGCATAGTTAAACATTGCGCGCACTATCAGGCGATCAAACTGTATAACAGATTACCAGTTGACTAAAAAGTTCAGTTTACCATTCAAGTTTTAAAAATACCCTCAAATCGTTTCTTTTGGAAAAATGTTAGTTAGCGTGGCGGAGTTGTAGGCTATTGTTATTGTTGTTATTGTTTTATTTTTGTAATTTGTTTCGGAATGTTTTATGTTTTGATTTTTATTTTGACATTGTTTTTTATCCCAATTTAATCTAATTCTAAACCGTTGACTACTCACCTTATAATTAATCATTGTTCTATTGTTATTGATATTATTGTTTTTAAATGTGCATTCACACACAATGTATGTTGTATATGAATAAATGAAATGAAATGAAATACTTATTATAACATTTAATAATGAATACAAGATTCAAGCATTTATTATAGTTGGATTATCTAATAAAATTTATCTAAAATATCTACATAGATAAGCAAAAGTTAGGTTAGTACATACTACTAGAAATGTTGCCTTTCAAATTGCATTGTAAACATGAGCTCATGCTATCGGTCGAATTGACATTACATCGTAATTTCAACGTGTGTCGAATTAATGTACATTAATTACATGAAGTGACTTAACACAGTCTACAGGCTGCCGGAAAACGGATATGCGCTTTTAACTTAACCAGACTTATTAAGGGCCAATGATGATAAAGGCCTGATTCTGATAAATAAAGAATTAATGTACTTGATTAGAACCCGTTCCTTATTTTCCTTGTTTTTTCAACGCTTTCGTTTGGTTGCTAAAAGCACCCATTGTTCGCTTCCCTAAACTTATAACTACCTACCAAATTGACTACACATCAGGCACACCGTACCAGTGAAAATATAACCAACACCATAACATTTATTGAGTAAATCTTGCAACGTTGGTGGCAAGCAAGGGAATTACTTGATGTTTGCGATTATCGCAGCCTATGGACACGTGCACCACCAGAGCTTTCACGGGTTGAAACGCCTGTAGTGCTAGGTGAAACTTTTTTTTGTTCAAAAGGATGAGCTGTACGTTTGAAATTCAGAATGGCAGCTCAATGACGGCAGAGGAACTGCCTAATAAGTAGATAATTGATTTTAATAACTTGAGTGATACTTGACTGTAATTATTGGCTGCTTTGTTACGCTTGATGTATAGATAGTTGTTAGTGTTACGTCTATAACTATAATTTTTATGAAATATTCATGTTTAAGTATTAAAAATATTTACTAAAATGTGGACGTGTACTTAGTTAAAAACAAATTGTTCTATTTCTGTTCCTGCCGCCAAACAAACCTTTTCAGTGGTGTGTGGTCCTTCTGTAAACAATGTTTCTTTAATTAATTAGTGATGAAGTTTTTTCACTCCTTGACGATTGCCATCATCTATTAATGGAATGTGAGCGAATTCGTCACCTTAGATATACAGTTACATAGTTTACAGTTTAATTAATCTAAATAAAAATGATATTGGTTGTCTATCCAATCACTTAGCTGAGCCGTGTCATCAATTTTGTAATTTCTAGTCTTAATTTGATTTAGTTACTAAGATTAGGATACGATGGAACTGGCATGATCGAATCTTCGATCAAAGCTTCTCAAACAAATAAAGAAAAAATATATCCAGCCTAGATGGTGCGTCATTGCCAGGTTCCCGCTGACTGGCAGGAAATGAAAGATCATATTACGAAATTGCTCGCTAAGCTCAGTTTAGGAAATGAACTTGAAAAGTTTTAAAGTATTGTTATAAGACCCCAGAATGTAAGAACACATTATTGTTACTACTGAACTAACTCATTGGTAAATAATTTTTAAAAGCACTCTAACCTAAAATACCAAAGTATATTCTACACATGAGTAATGCTTACACGTAGTTATAGCTCAAAAAGGGGATATCGTGAGGTATTAATAGTTGAATCGATATTGTTCTACAAATCTTACCTATTGGAAACCACGCTGGAGCTGCAGACCCGCGGGAATCCTTCAACGCTGAATGAATAGCCTGTCTTATAGCCAATGGTACAGATATCGCCATACACGTAGCAGGTTCACCGGTAACTGCAAAATGAGTAAAGTTTAGCAAAATAACATGTTACTTACTTGACAATGCAATAACAAAACAAAACTAGACGACACTTTTCCGTAATTAAGTATAAGATTTTGTCCCACTTGGAAATTGTTGGTTTTATTAATAGCTGTTTAACAGATTCACATAACAATTAGTACTAAATATAAATACAATATTGTGTAGCTTTAGCTAACCTTTAGCGCCAAGAACAACAGGCCCACTGTAGGAGTTCTTTCTGAATGAGACATTGAAAACTTGAGGAATGTCCTTGCACTGAGCTACGTAGTAGTTCCACGGACGATCACTTTTTATTTCTCCAGTGTTTTTGTCGTACACCAAGTCCTCAAACATCCAGTAACTCATACCCATAATAAAGGAGCCTTCCACCTTAATTAAATAAAAAAATATAAGAAACAAATCGAAATTGGATGTGATTCACAAACCAGAATTAAGAGTTCAATGAAAGTTAATAGTTTTACTCACCTGACCAACATCTATTTGAGGACTTACGCTCCGCCCGACATCTTCATACAAATCTACTCGCCGCACTTGACATTCTCCAGTCAATATATCCACTTCTACCTCTGACAAAGTAACACCATACACTAGGAAGATCGGAGAAATAATATCGTTCACGTAATGACGAGTTTGCAAATCTATTTTCAGGTTGTGCGCTTTTCTTATCAACTCTTCCCAAGAAGGAAACAATAGGAGTAGTCTCACAGGTGCTAATCTTAACAGTAGCTCTTGGCAACACTTTTCAACCCCGTGGCCTATAGACTGTGATGTTATACTACTGGCTGTCAATACACTGTTCGGTGAAGTAATAGTGTTTTGTGGCTTGACCTTTATTTTGTCTACAGGAATTTTCAAAAAGTGTGCACAAATCTGAATCGCCTTCGTGTTTATTCCCTGACCTAATTCAACTCCAGCATGTTTGATACTGACAGAGCCATCACCGTGGTGGACACTTAAGCTGACTTCAAAACCAGCTGAACCGAGTGGTGTATATTTCATAAATGCCCATCTAAGGCCACGTTTCTTCCATCTATTTGCTGCATTAAACTCCTCTACTTCTTTTTTCCTTCTATCGTATTTCGCTTTCTCTTTTAATTCCTCTCCCATTTCTTTAATATCACGGTGCAGTAATGTATTTAAATTAGTCATGCGGACATCATAAGGATCCAATTCCAACTCGTATGAGATTTGTTCCATTATAGTTTCAGCCATAGCAATATTCTCTAAAGTACCTAAAATTATCGTATAAAAATTTATCAAAACTCGCTTTCTAAACGGTTCTAAAAAGATTAAATTTATTCTTAAGTCGAGTAACAATTATCTTGTTGCGGATGGATATAATTATACACTGATCGATTTATTTTAATTACGTCTATTCTCAATTTACATCACACACGTATAATAAAAACCCGAATTGAGAACCTCTCCCTTTTTTTAAATCGGTGGATAAGTAATTTAAATATGTCGAAAATCCTTTGCACTAAAATTGGAAAAATAAGTTTTACTCAGTGACGTTGAGTCGGTTTAACATTTTCTTAAAGTTTATTAATTTCTATTATTTATTTAAACAAAGTCCAAAGTGCTTTTCAGAAGAATCAATGTTTTTTTTACTTTTACTTTCTGTAAAAACTTGGATTATAAAGATTCGTAACAATCATAGTATTTTTATATACCTGGTGCTCTACAATATGTGTTGCTGGAAGTGTCGGTGGTACTGTCATATATCTTGTAATTCCACCACAACCGCTTGTAGCAATTGTAGTGGGAATCTAGACCGAATATTGCAACCAGCTCACTAACAATGTGTCCATGATCTTCAAAGAGATCGTAATCAATGTACTGGATAAGACCACTCCTGGATACCTGTACCTGAAAAACAGTAAGCAGCTGTATACTTGGAATTCTTTTATAAATAAAATTTGTATTTTTAAGTTACCTAGTTTTACATATCTAAAGATAGAAACTACTTTCTTTAGTTTCAGTTATAGTCTAGAGCAAATTACAATATCTATCACCAGTATAAAATTTGACTGCAGTGAATTTATCCTTTTACAGAAATTCTCGGTGATAATCTTGACACTTGCCTTATTTATTTGAAGATGATTGCTATTTTAATTTTGCTGTAAGTAGGCTCTATTTCTATTGGTTTGGGCTCATCTCAATTATGTTTTATCACACTTTAGCTAGTCAACTAAATCAATGACATCAGCGGGGCAATATTGAAATGACATCAAGCTACAATGTATTAAAATCCCTTTTTCATCGCTTACCTTTACATCAGTAGAACACGGAAACCTCTTGCCCAGTGCTCTGGCAATAGAGCTGAATGATTGGATCAAACGGACAGGCCGGTTAAGTTTGAAAGCAGCGAGACTGCAGGCCACAGAACCTAGAGAGCTACGGCTAATTTTTAACCCAAAGGCACCGCCTACTCGTCTCGTGAACACGTCCACTCTGGAAGTCGTTATACCAAACAATAGCAAGATCTTGAAAACTAGAAAAATACAAATTTTGACCCTAGATGTCGAGTTGGAATCAAAACAGCATTTTCCGCACGGCTGCTCTTACCACTCACACAATTTTTGTATGTTTCAGTTGCAAAATGTTGGTGTTTGTTTAAGTTTACGTTGTAGGGCCGAAATTTGTTTTTTTTCTAGTTTTTCTATTTTTGTATGTAAAAATAAGCTTATAAGTACCTAATAAAAATTTTTTTATGAAGAACTTGAAGCAGGCAGCAATTTTTGTCAGCTGTTGTTTTTAATTTAAAAACCTCAGTATGACATCCAAACTTGGCTTGTTTAAAACACCCAAATTGTTAATGATACTTGGTTCATCGGCCGACTCCAATCATGAATGCTTAAAAATGTAACTAAGTGACTGAAAAACGAAGAAACTTTACTAAAAATTAAGATCCTCACCTGTTCATGTCTATATTTAACGCTTTTGCTATCGTGTATTGTACCGAATCCATCCATTGCGTAGACGCGTGAACTTCCAGACCTTGCTCAGATGGGATAGACAGACAGGTTATTAACTCCATACAGAAGTGAAGTTGTGTATGTATTGTGTAATTTGACTCAAATTTCTTATTCACAAGAATTCCTCTACCAATGTTAGGTATAGGTAGGAATAATTTAGTCCTAGATTTATCTTTCCTTGTTGCTTTAATATCAATTGTTGGTTTTTTAACATTTGCATATGTCACTTTAACTCTTTTTGCAGCTCGTTCTGCAAGAGCTGTTGAGGTAGCAATTATAATTCCCAAGGGTTGGTTGTAGTATGCTACTTTGCCGCTGCAAAATACTTCTTCTTTTTTAACGAATACAATGACGCCGAGGAGCGTGAAAGAATTTTCACCTGGGATGTCCTTGGCTGAGTAAAATGCTATCACACCTGGCATTTCCTGCGAATGATTGGTGAAGAGTGAGTAAGGTAAATGTGGACTAAGAATGCTATATTTAAAATATAGCTAAATGAAACTAATATTCAACCTACCAGAGCTTCACTTGCATCAATAGATTCTATGTCCCCTTGTCCCACTGTAGTCAAGACTAATGCACTGAAAACTTCGTAAGGCAGTGCGGGTACATCGTTAGAATACTTAGCTTCACCTGCGCATTGATCCTGTTGGGATTTGTCAGCAGAGTATGAAAATTCTAAAACTTTAAATAAACACAGTCTTGAAGCAATTCTTTAGCTTGCTTTTTTGGGCCAAGCGCTCAGCGTAACGATAAGTGAAAAAGTCATAGAGAAAATCAATATTTACAAAATCTACGGGCAGGTAAAATAATGTTACAGGTTTAACATTATTTATATGAGCATTTACAGCACGCAAGTAATGCAAGGTATTACACAAATAAATAAAATCGTAACTATGTATATTAGTGAGTTAGTGAGACACAAATAAAAACAAACAATGCCATATCAGAAAATGATTAAGTCGTTAATTAAAAAAAAAACATTTTCACGTCGAATTTTTTTTTGTAAATGATCTGTTTACTTTACAATCACAATTTATCATAAAGTTAGATTTTCCTTGATGATGAAACCAGCCTTTTTAAGGGCTCTTTCGAACATAGGGTTGAACTGTTGAATACTTTTTGCGAAGAAATAAAATAAAATAAATATTAAGGACAATTCACACCAGGATCATCTGTCCTTGAACAGAACAGAGCTTGTATGTATATACTATGGGCGTCAGAGAGTGATAAACATCCTTGTAAAATTCTTAATACATAGTTAAATGGATAATAACACCCAGATACACATCAAACACAAATGTTCGTCACATAAATATTTGTCATAGATGGGGATCGAGCCCACGACCTCCGGTGTTTAAGGCAGGACCGCTTTCATTGCGCCTACAGGCCAGTCAAATAATAATGTGACAAAACTCATAAAGTTTTGTCACATTATTCTTTCAATCTTCGGATTACAGAATCCTTACCATAGCTTCCACCTTTGGTATGGGCTGGTTAAGTGGATAAAGCTCCGGATTGGTGCTGAAGTCTTGTTTGGCTTCTGACACCGGCCGTGACTTGTATAGGTTCGTCGGGGCTGAACGGTAACGGCGGCCAATCTGATCTTCCGGACATACGGCTAACATAACCTGAAATAATAGTATGTAACATTGGCTAGTTCACATCATATTCAGGAACGTGCTGAGATTTTTCCAATGGGCTACGAGACAATGGTTCAAAAACACGAAGATGCACCTCTGTCGTGGCCAAGTATCGAAGGGCTACCTACATTAGCTATGTGATTGTATGTAAGTAACTACTTTTATTTGGTAAATAAACGAAAAAAACAAAGCTATTCACTATCAGGCCGTTTGCATGTTTAAACCTGCAATTCTTTATCTCCAGAATACTTAATGCTGATAAACTACCTTAAGATGGTTTGTGTGTTGAGTTTGAGAAGTAATTGCCGTTAAATTTGCTTTACTCGTAATTTCAACATTGGCTTTCATTAATATAATTAAAATAAAAGCATCATTGTAGATACTGACCTTATAAAACAAGCCTAAAGCTAACTGTTTTCGGTACTCAGGAGATTTTTCTGGTGGATCATCCACAACAACGATTTCATTCTTCAATATCTTTAGAGTTGATTGTAAGGTATCATTCTTGAATAAAGCTTTGCCTTTCAAATGCTCCTCCGTTTCTGTAGCCCTGACAAAAGATGGAGCAAGACCACCAAAAACGATGCGAGCGTTTTCAACAGTGCTATCCGAACTCAGTTTGCACAGAAAACCGATGTTCACCATAGCATGCGCATTCTGGGCTCGTGGCATGGCCTGGAATAAACATGGCTCTAAATGAATTTGGACTTAATTTTTTTATATTATGTCACGGTCGATATTAAATCAATCATTTGTATGAGAGACCGCTGAAAAAAACACCTGCCTTTCCTCTACCTGCGAACACCGAGTGATTGTGGGTATGCTCACATTTTTGAAATTAAGTAATTAAGAGACTTTGTTACCTTGTAAGAACTAAAACGATGATCGGAAGGATTTAGTGGAGGAAACAATAAGTTATATATAATCTTTCCCCTCATTTCCATATTTAGAAATTCTTCCATCGAAACTATTTCTTTTGTGCCTTGTGAATCCACTGTAATAAAAAACATATAGTGTTTATTTTGAAATTAACTATGATTTAAATGAGTAAGTAATTGATACAAACTTATGGTCAAGCGACAGTTTACAGTGGTCATTAGCAAAAAAATATCTGATGGAAACTTATTGTGTTTGTGTTTCGTCATCAAATTTCCGGCTATTGTCGCCACCTGAGGGTGATAAGAAATACAATTAGGCAAACAGTGAATGAGGTCTGCTAAGCTGGATCGGTAATCATGACCCAATCAAATGTTGTCAAATAGTATGGCCACCTGTACGTATTTTTAATATGTGACTGAGATAAAGATGGGTTTACAATAAATACAACTCTTTTCGATATTACACAGAAACTGGGTTAAATTAACATGAAACCAAATAGAAAAAAAAGAAAAAGAAACGATGATATTTTTTTGGTACATAACAAAAATAAAAATTATAACGTTAAACATTAAATTTAACAACAACAACCGTTAGAAACAGAGAAATGAAAAGGTACTCACATTCCTAACCGGAATGTTTGCAACTAAGTCAATGTGATCATAAAACTTTTGCAGATATTCAAAATTATCCTCTTTAGAGACACTTTGGAAGATGTCTAAAATTTCAGTATGAGTAGTGCCTGCGCCGACAGTCAAGTTTTGATCAATAGAATGACCTTTCAACTCCGAAATATTACTCATATGTATCATGATCCTAGGATTTTCATCTATTGGGAAAGCACCTGAAAAAACAATGGAAATGTTTGGATCTAGCTTCAAAGTTACCTACGGCACGGTGATGATAGCCCAAAATCTCGTTTCAACTTTTTTCTAATAAAACGTGCCTTATTTCGGTTATTGTAATTACTTTTGATGTATTTCCACCAACGAGCATATAGTCATCGTAACCGTCCGCACGTAATATATCAAAAACTTGCTTGATTTCCGTTACTTTATACCATTTTTTACCATCTATCAGGTCAATTTCTATGGGTTCTTCTTCGCTAACACTTGAATTTGAAACGAAGCACCAATCCTCAACACTGTGACATGATTTTCCACAAGGTGTATTAGTTTTTTTGCAAACATACAAGTCTTCAATGTCAGTTATTTGAGAGTTTTCAGCGTCGACGGCAAATTTTTTTAGACTATCCATGATCGGTCTGTATCCTGTGCATCTGCAAATGTTGCTTGCGAACGAATTTTCAATTTCTAACTTGGTTAATTTCTTTTTGCTTTGTGCCAGGCTGAAAAAGGAACGTACGACATAACGTCGTCCTCTGTTTGGTGGTTGATACTCATGAAGATATGTAAATAATACGTTATTAAAAAAAGGAAGGTTACCTATACATGGCCATCACCCAACCTGGAGTGCAGTGGCCGCACTGCGTGCCGTGGTGTTCCGCCATTGACTTCTGAATGGGATGGTAGCCATCCTTTCGGTTTCCCACCTTTTCGATGGTTTTGATGGACCAGCCATCACATTGTGGTACCGATATCATGCACTATCGAACAAAAATCAGACGGTTAAACAACAGTTATTTTATAAGTAATAGTAAGTGATTGATCGTTTTTTTATGAGGCAACGAAAAATGGTAAACACTATGCCTTCTCTATACATAGTGCTTTATGAATTTCATTCTCAGGTAGGAGAGGAATAATTTCAATTCTTGGCTAAAGATTCTAAAACCGTACTTATGTTATGCTATGGAACCCAATCAGGGTTTCCTTAGGAACATAATAATTAGGTTTTCCTTTTTTTCCATTACATTTTGACTTGTCATAAGTACCTACTTTTTATAGGTCTACGTGAATAAGTATAATTTTAATTTTCACATGACGATATTCTATGACTTGAGTTTTCGTTGCTTATATTTACATCAACGAAGTTGTGCCAGATATTAATGATCGGTGGCTTAGTTGGTAGTGATACTGCTTCCAAGGCAGTGGGTACTATGGACAAAAAATCAATTGTCTTTGAACAAAAAATAGTCGATTGAGGACACATTTGTTTGTTCTTTGCCCGGGTTTTTATCTCTTGCAGTTTGTAATTCAAAAATGTTTGCGTACTTGTAACACCTTGCGTCTTCGAAACTGTAGATGTTTGCTTATTTATTTATTGGGGTTAACAAACAATATCACAATAATGTTAATTAAATTAAAATAATTGTGATACCAACACCGTTAACTACAAGTTGTTACATTATTCTTGAAAGGTGTATGCTTAGTTATTGTATCCAGTACATGGGTAGGTACGCATTGAAATACCGACATTTCATAAGACCGGCGAATAATATACCTACGCTTAAAATACCGATGTTCAAAACCCCATAAGTTCAAAATAACGACAGTTAAAAATCCTGAAAGATATGGATTAGTTTAAAGCAGCAGTAATGCAGCAGCAATAGCTTCTGGCTTGGCTCCGGCGCTGCGTGGCTCCGGCCGGCGGTCACACGCGTCCTAATCGTCACAGATGGCTTTCGCTTACCACCGCAGCTTCCAGCCTCAGTGATCGCTCACAGCCACCTGCTACACAGCGCACCGGCCGCCTAGCCCCTACGCGCCTACGCGGCTCTGAATTACACTCTAGGGGTAGAGCAGACAAGACTACGTGGAGTCGGGGTCAAATTTGTCGATTTACAATAGCATTTGATTTTTTAGCTATCTCCTTTTAATTAAAATAATAATATAATAAATAATAATAAAAGACAACACACAACTTGTCATGGTCTCGAAGCAAGGATCCCTGAGTTTTTAGAAAAGCTTGTTTCCTGAATTGACTCGACCGAGAATCGAACCCGGGAAAAAAAGTAAGTGAAGGCGAGAGACCGTGCTACAGCGCACAACCACAAAATAAACAGTTTACAGAAAGACCGTTCTCGTCTTTTTCCTAAACTAGCCTGATCGCCTAGGGTTGCTACTATATTCGCCCGTTCAGCCCGATCTGACAGAACGGGAGAAGAATAATGTTCTACCTAAACATTCTTAACGGGTAAAGGATAATCTAGCGACGTCTTTAAATTCATGAACCTTTGCGCCAGATTATAAGAAGTCGTTTACCTACATAAGGCGCCCGCTAAATAAACCGGGCTCCCGTGCTCCCGGTGCAACTTGCTTATTAGGCTTGATCATACAGTCCTTATACCCACTTAATAGGCAGCATGATGCTTCGGTGGCGGCAGCCGCGCGGGCCCTGACGAAGGATATACCTTAATAATGGTGTTTTACCAATGCATGATTAGATAAGTTACGGAAATGTTTTACCTACCTATCTACTTAAACTACCTACATACTTGTAAAAGTTATTTGAGTTTAACTTACCTTACTTCATCATTTGGTAACGACAAAACCGAATAAATACAATTTTGTGTGGTGTTCAAAGAGCCAAATACACTGCAACACAAATAATATTTTCACGAAGCCATTTTTGACCATTATACTATGAATCTGACGTACAAATAATAACTGAATGTTTTGACAGTGCGACTGACCGCGAGACTGAAAGTGACTGACTTCGCCTGTAAACTCTCGTCTCTGTGTGCGTGTGTCAAAAATGGCGTGTTGTTCTAAGCGGGCTATCTGTCAGAGCGCCGCGCATGTCTTATTGGTCCCAAAAGTGTCAAACTCAAACTCAAATATAATTCTTTCAGGATTTTCAGCTGTCGGGATTTTGAACAGACGGTATTTTGAACATATGTTCAAATAAACATTCGGGATTTTGATATGCGGTCTTCCGCTTATCGGTAGTACATCGGTCTTTTGTACTTCGGTATTATGATACGCACCCCCAGTTCATATTCCTAACTCAGTAGCTACAGTATTTTTGAATGTTTTAGCATTAAAAGCAAACACATCTATCGTATTAAAACAAAGCTTGCTTACTTACGTGTCAAACGGTCTGTGAAAAACATGCATTCTTATTTTACTTGCATCGTTGATATACGTCATCATTGTAAACAGCATCGCTGCAAATACACTTTGTTCTCGACTTACGGAGTTGACGGACATTGGCGTGCCATCAGGTTGGGTGACCGACACGATGCAGGCGCCGCAACTAGCCTCCCGGCACATGAACTTCGTGCCGTGCAAGCCCAGGTGCTGTCGAAGGTAGTCTACCAGCATCACGTCTGATGTCACTTCATTGTCCCCAACTGTAACAAGCTTGGTTCAAACAGCCACCTTTCTAATAGCCGGCAGGAGGGGTTCTGATAAACTACCTTCCAATCTCGCATACCTAGAATGATCAGTGAGATTCAGCTTTCATACGCTACATAACTCGAAAACGAAGATGTGAGGCCATCCTGGCGAAAGAGGTACCTAGTGAAATAAACTAAATTTATTAATATTTTGATATAAATAATGCATAAAGATTGTGTGTGTGCGTGATTCGAGTTGGTCTATCCCGTTTGGACAACTTTTCGTTTCGTAAAACACCATAATAATTCATAAACAAAAGTTCAGTTTCGTAAAAATACACAAGTTTCGCAATTTTTCACTTTTCTAAGCAGAAATTTTTGCAAATTTTTATACATCTATTCCTCACACTTATGAAAAACATTATTCTCCCATATGATCTATTAATAACTCATGTAAGTATACGTGAAATACTGCAATAAACAAACAACATACCTAAGTACTTATAAAATAGGTAAGTTCTACGTAATAACACAAATTTAATGGTAATTATTTAACAGAGTTCAAAAAAAGGAGGAGGTTCTCAATTAGACTGTATGTTTTTTTTATGTTTGTTACCTACCTCAGAACTTTCGACTGGGTGAACCGATTTTAATAAAAAAAATTGAAAGCTGGTGCTTCCCGTGAGTATGTACGAATAACTCAATATTACGCCTGCCGATTTCGATGATTCTTTTTTTATTGGAAAGGCAAAGGAGAGTTTAAGGGTGGTTTAATGAGATTTTGGTTGTTAGGTTCTAATTATAGGATCCATGACAAAGTAACTTCAATCCTCCTCTTCAATCCTTAGGAGCAAATGAGCGATACTTTTTCTATGTATAAAATCAACAAGAACCGATTCACTAAAAATTAAGAAATCAACAAAAAAAAAACAACTTAAAAAAAAAACTGTTCCAAAACAAATTAATTTGCACTAAAAAGTAAAAATAAAGATAAAGATGAAGATGTATTTATTTGTTTGAAACATGTGTGCAAATAGGTTAATAAATAAATGAACATTAGGTTTCAACATGTCGTGCCTTTGCGGCATACAAATTAACATACGTTACTAAAATCATAAAAATGTCAAATTATCCATTCTAGAAAAAAAAAATACAAAAAAAAAAGCGATTTCTTCTGAAACTATACGATATTATAATGTAGGTACAATTATTGTTATTGTTGGAGCCAATGTCAGCCAATGTATGTACTAGGGGTGTTCAATAAAAAGTGATAATGAAGCAGTTATACAATTATTCATTGTTATTTTATTTTTCGACAAAATCACCTTTGAGGTTTATGCACTTGGTATATCGTTTTTCTAATCCTAAGATTCCCTTCTTGAAAAATCTTTATCTTGATCGCTTAAAAAACAATGTACGGCGGCAATCACTTCCTCATCATTGCCATATTAAAAACCAATTATGTATGCTTCGCTCCTTAAATAAGTTCACAGCCCTCACCCGATTTTAAAATCAAAATTCATTCCTGTACTCCTTCTTACCCCTTGAATTGTGATTGCCCAACAATTCCGAAAGTTAGCTGTGTTAAGTATCTTGGAATAATTGTGGATCAGAGGCTAAGTTGGTATCCACACCTAGAACTAACCATAGCGAGGGTAAGGAAGCTCATTTGGGTTTTTAAATCTCTGCGACACGTGATGAGTACCGAACTACTGAATAATATATATTGCACTAGCCCTTCCCTTCCTCCTTCCTTAATTACGAGTATAGATTGTATATCAGTGTGGGGTGGAGCAACTAAATCATACTTTATAGATCTAGAGCGTGCGCCAAGATCCCTAATCAAGGTAATGTACTGTAAACCCTTCAGGTTTCCTACCAAAACCCTATATGAAACCTCTAAGCTACTCTCCGTTAGTAAACTTTACACTTTACACATGATACAAAGATACCACAAATCTTTACCCCTTGACCAAGCTAAACTTAAGAAGAGAAGGTGTGATCTCGTAGCCCCCGCATACCCCGCACGTACCTACAGTCTTTGCTAGATGGCAATATATTTCTCAGGCTCCTCACGCCTATAATAAAATCAACCGTAAACTTAAGATTTACCCCATGTTACTGTATGAGTGTAGGAAGACTCTGGCTGAATGGCTCTCTAGTCTTAGCTACGATGATGTTGAAGACATTTTGGTAAGATTGACTTGAACTTGACAGACACGCACTTCCTCAGACACAACATAAATCTGTAGGTATATTAGACTTACTCATTCACACACCAACAACTACACGTACACACACACACACGCGCGCGCACACTCATGCTCACACCAAACACGCGTGCGCGCGCGCGCGCACACACACCCACAGACGTGCGGGAAATGCATGTCTGTGTGTGTGTGTGCGCTTCTCTTTTATTTTTGTCGTATTTAGAAATGTAAATAGTTAAGTTTATTGTGTTACTTTTATAGTACCAAATGTAAATGCATAGTGTATGACTTTGTAGGAAGAGCGAGGCTTTCCCAACACAAGTATCTTTTGATTACTTTCTGGGAAGCCCCGGCAATTTATTTGTTAAACATTTACTTCAATAAAAGACTTTTTAATTTAATTTTTATTTTTAATTTTTATTTTAATATTTGTGACCTCTTAGTTGTTCTTTTAGTCGCGGGAACAGGTAGAAATCACTAGGCGCAAGGTCAGATGAGTATGGAGGATGTTCCATCAATTCAAATCTATCACCTTGGATAGCATCGCAACTCGAGACTCGTGTGCGGGGGCGTTATCTTGGTGAAACAACACAACTTTATCAAGTTTGACGCGGCGATTTTCACGGACGCAGTTTTTTATATGTTCTGCGTTTAAGGGCCCCGTAATAGTGGCTCCATGATTGAGATATTCAAGTGATGGAATCATCCGCCGGTAAGATTATGGGCTCTCTTTTCTGGGACAGCCAGGGGGTGATATCACTATCACCCATCATATCGCCCATAATCTTACCGGCGGATGGAATTGCTTAAACTTCTTAGGCGTTGGAGCAGACGGCCTCTTCCAAGTGATGGACTGTTGTTTGGTTTCAGGATCATATTGGTGGAGCCATGTTCCATCCATAGTTACGAAGCAAGCCGAAAATCGGTCAGAATCTTGTTGTAACAATTCCAAATTTGTTTGAGAAATCTGCAGTCTTGTTTGTTAATGCTCGTCTGTAACCATTCAAGGCACCCAGCGCGCTGATACTTTTTTCATGCCCAAATGTTCATGTATAATACTATGAATACTTCCTATCAAAATCTTTAGTTCTTCAGCTACAAAACGAACAGTAACACGACGATCTGCCAAAACAATTTTTTCATTTTTTTTAAATTATATTTTGTTCGGTAACTGCCGTCGTAGGGCGTCCCGAGCGCAGGTCGTCTTTAGTTAAAGTTCTTCCTCTCTTAACCACTCAAACGTCCGGAGACACTACTTTCAATCAGCAGAAACGTCAGCGCTGTGTCAAAATTAGCGCACGAATTAGCGCGTTAACTCTTGCCGTTAAAACATTTATTAATATAAAACTATGCAAGCTAGGTCTAAACTAAAAATACCACTGTGTAAATGCTCCTACTATGCACAGAAAACAATTATTCAAAAGTATATGCTATAAACACAGATATAAATACTCAAAATAAATCGAGAACGTAAGGGGGTAGGCATTTTTTCTCGTGTACCGATTTTTTTCAAATTTAGCATTTTTTTTATTTATGACGCAAATAAAACTACATTTTCACATCACAAACACGACCAGATTCTTAGGAAAATGTTGATATATAACATACATACCTACTAAAACGTGAGATGTTATAAAATAGATATATTCTAGTGTTTCCTTGGCTGACACCGACTCCAACAATAACAATAATTGTACCTACATTATATTAACGTATTGTTTTAGAAGAATACGCATTTTTATTTTTTATTTTTAGTGCAAAATAATTTGTTTTGGAACATTTTTTTTTGTTTAGCTAGCCTCAGTATTCTTAACGTTAAGCCAATGTAAAGTGTTATTGTGTTACGAAACAAAGTAATAAATATAATATTGGTTTATATTGCTTCTTGATAATCCTCAAGGTCTAAGACAAAAAATTAAATTACTCATGAAATAACTAACATTGATATGAAAAGAAGTATATTTACTACACACATCAAAAGTGTCTAGGGATCAACATATATTTTTGCAATAACTTTTCTCCTGATTGATATTAATTAAAATTTTCTTTAAGGATTCATCAAATAAAGTGTTTTCGTTTGTCTACAGTAACGATAAACCAAGTCAACTTTGCATTAATAAAGAAATTTGCCATTTTCCTAATTAAGGGATTTTTGACATTTGAACCACTAACATTAAAGTTCGAGAAAAAGACGGAAATAACAGTTTTCTTTAAAAATTTTATTGGGTAACTTAAACAATTAATAATCCGTGTTTCTACCGCGAACACTAACAACACAAGAACATCGGTTTGGCATACTCAAAATGAGTTTATCCAAATCACGCTGTGGAATGGCCGCCCATGTTCGTTGCAACAACAAAAAAAGGTCTTCTTGCGACTGGATACCTTCCATATTCGGCAGAGCTCTTCTCTGTAGCATATCCCATGCATGCTTAATCGGGTTCAAGTCTGGCGACTGAGCAGGCCAGGGCAGGACATTGATGTTAGCTGCGGCGAGAATCTGTCTTACAACTCTTGCGGTGTGCGGTCGTGCATTATCATGCATTAACTGAAATAAGGGACCGATTTGCACTTGTAGAGGAACGATGACGTCTGATACAATCGTCTCAGCATAAATTTGAGCGTTGAGGTTGCCTCTGATCCAAATCAACTCAGTTCTTCCGCCGATCCAAATACCCGCCCATACCATGATGGTTCCACCACTATAAGGATGGACTTCCTGGCAGGATTTTAATCGCTGTTGGCGTCCAGGGGTTCTCCAGTGTCGTATACGTCTTGTATCCGGTCTCATACCAAAACGAGACTCATCAGAAAAGCACGCTAAACGCCATTGTTCTTCTGCCCAATTTCTGTGTTCAAGAGCCCATTGATATCGAATCCTACGATTGTGCATTGCCATAGGTGGTACCCTTAGTGGTCTTCGGGAACGTCATCGTTCCTCTACAAGTGCAAATCGGTCCCTTATTTCAGTTAATGCATGATAATGCACGACCGCACACCGCAAGAGTTGTAAGACAGACTCTCGCCGCAGCTAAAATCAATGTCCTGCCCTGGCCTGCTCAGTCGCCAGACTTGAACCCGATTGAGCATGTATGGGATAAGCTACAGAGAAGAGCTCTGCCGAATATGGAGGGTATCCAGTCGCAAGAAGACCTTTTTTTGTTGTTGCAACGAACATGGGCGGCCATTCCACAGCGTGATTTGGATGAACTCATTTTGAGTATGCCAAACCGATGTTCTTGTGTTGTTAGTGTTCGCGGTAGAAACACGGATTATTAATTGTTTAAGTTACCCAATAAAATTTTAAAGAAAACTGTTATTTCAGTCTTTTTTTCGAACTTTAATGTTAGTGGTTCAAATGTCAAAAATCCCTTTATTAGGAAAATGGCAAATTTCTTTATTAATGCAAAGGTGACTTGGTTTATCGTTACTGTAGACAAACGAAAACACTTTAATTGATGAATCCTTAAAGAAAATTTTAATTAATATCAATCAGGAGAAAAGTTATTGCAAAAATATATGTTGATCCCTAGACACTTTTGATGTGTGTATTATTATAGTCGAAAAAATCAAACTTGGTTTAGGTAGGGTAGGATCTGACCCTGGCTTTCGCCAGGTTCTTTTGCTGTAGTAGGGGCCGATGGGCATGTGGACTGAGGGGTCAATAGAGATGAGGAGTCCATCGGTTTTGGATCTTCTCATGATGCCTAATAAGGTGAGATGTGCTTACGCGCAACAACAGCCCAAGCAAACGCCAACCAACATCATGTCGGATGGGTATTCACGCTCTCCCACAAACCAATACAGGCGGGGGGTAGCAAACCCCAAGGAGTTTGACCAGTAGTTGTCCGGCACTATCACACCGTCCCCCGGCAGTGTGATGTCCATGATGATTGTACGTACTTGTAAAAAAAATAAAAAAAAATAGGGTAGAATCTGCACTCGCTCAATGCATTCGAACTATCGATAACCGATTGAGCTACCGATACGATACCAGCCCATAGATTTGCGTCTATTGAAAGTACCACGAGTATAATATGCCAGTAGTACTTAGGTACCTAAACTGTTTTGGCACAGTATACTGAGAGCAAAAATAAAAAAAGTGTGTTACAAGTATGCTTTATGCATCCGTTTCCGTCACGTAAATAGTTATGATAGTGACTATCCGATAACCTGTGGAGCAGAAATTGATGTCTGTTTTCTATTGTTCTATTTTGATTGCGCAGGTAATGGATTAAAGCAATTCGTATCTATGCCATTTTTAGTTCCATTTCTATTCACTAGAGGCGCTGATTCCGAAATCCTAATAAAAAAGGTCAACACTGACGCTAGCACTATCATCGGTGTAAACTCATGGTAGGGTATAAGTACGTCTACCTCGAGTTGCCACTTTAAGTTTATAATACTCGTAACCTTCGCGTAAAAAATGTATTGGGATTTCACACTGTCATATCATGTCATGGGTCATCCCAATACATTTTTTTACGCGAACGATAATGTAAATTAAAAGTGGCAACTCGTGGTAGACGTACAGAACAGAACGAAGTTAACGATGTATTTTGTAAATTTAAGAATATTTGTAGATAAAAATATAAACGCTCCTTAGAAAAGATAATTAATAATGAAGGACTCTGCAAATTCTTATTTCGTATCTTACGCTGCAAGTCAGCGTAGCTAATGTCATCAATGTACATTGGTATCCAGTGGTGCTAATAAATAAATAAATACCTACTCATGTTATAACTACCTGTAACATGTTTTTCAATATCAAGAAAAAAAAATGGTTTACTTGCACGCGGGAGGAGAAAAGACTGAAAGAATAAAATAAGAAGAAGAGTTTGGGTACCTGAATGCTCCTCTCCATTTACTGTAAGCTTGATCTTCCCCATGACTGATCACGTCTGAAGCTTTCAAGCGACTGAAGTGCGTAAAATAAATATGAGTACTTTAATCATTAAAGTAGGTACCTACTCAATTTGTCATTTACTTTAATTTGTTTGTTTTGTTGTGTAGCAGATAATCAAAAGGGAATTAACGGTTTATATTGATATCACCTCAGTTAAATTAGTTAGTCACCTCAGTTAGTCAGTTAGTTTACGGGGTTGCATCGCCTCGCAGAAGAGAAAGGGCAAAACTATGGTAATGTTAACGAATTGATTTGCTCTACAAAAAAAGTGTTTTTGAAAGCGCCGTCGCGTTTGCAAGCTTACAAAGAGCAATTGCCAAATCTAGCATTGCCACCAGAAACTATAATAACTCGGTGGGATACCTGGCTAAAGACGGTGTTATTATATGCTGAAAATTTTGAGGCCGTGAAACAAGTAGTCGATCAATTTGATAGTTCGTAAGCGAATGCAGTTCAATCAAGCAAGCTGGCATTTGAAGACGCATTCATAAAACCTCATCTCAACACATTTCCACAAGTTGCCCAGATGGCATAGAAAAATAGAAAACAATAATCCTTCCTCTATTTAAATCAATAGAAATACTGGAAACAGTGCCAGCGCCCTTCCTAATTCAATACCAATAAAGGTTCGCACAAAGTTGTACGATGTTTTGCGCAAAAACCCAAGTCTTCAAGACCTGAAGAACATTAATGCCTTCATCAACGGCACAGATCGTACCCTTTTTTTACTATAGTGGGAAAATTCTCATGGATACCTCGCCGCCCGGGGGAACGACGAGGATATGTCGGATTTCTACCGACTAAACCTCACGGTCCTCAACTTCAACATTTCAGCGGCAAGGCGGGGTCCCTAAAGATTTCGCAACGCCCCGCCGCCAGTGCTTTCCCGTATAGGGCTCCTCTCCAGCCGACCCCCCAATGAAGGTGGGAGGCCACGGAAGCACCTGGAGTACACAGGTACTTCCGCCGTCGCGGTGAAAGCCGTGCATTGCGGGCAAAAGCAGCCCGCTGGCTCCCGCCAAACGCGGACCTTATTGGGTCCGCAACCTGCCCGGTGGTTCCCGGCTGCCACTAGTACTAAGCCCCCCCGCACCACTACAAGGCGAAGGCTCATGGGGGGACAGATCGTACCCTGCCTGAACAGGTATCTCCAGAAATGACGCCAAATTTTAAATATTGATGTGGAGAGGTCGTTCTCGGCGTACAAATTGATACTGGGTTGACTGGGTGACAAACGTCACGAAGCGCTCAAAAATAAAAATAATACTCAAGAGCGTTAGCTGGGGGTGTATCGAAAACGTTGCCTTTTTGTAAGATTTTCGTGATTATTTCATTGAATTGACATAAAACTTAAAATTTTGCTCTATTACTGTGTGCTTATTAAGTACTATTTAAAAACACATTGAATTGTCTAAAATTAGGTAGTCACCCATTACCTGCTAAATTCAATAAAAAACCGTTTATTTTGATAAATTGATAAGATACTTAAAAATGTACTGTAAGTACACAAATAAAGATATAGTTATGAAATCAATTTTTTTAAATAATTTGAATTCAGCTAAATAATCACGAAAACTTTACAAAAAATGCGACGTTTACGATCTACCCCAAACGCAAAAAGCGAACCCTCTTAGTTGTATATTGCCACAAAAATTATACTTCTTTTTAAAATAATTTTGCTGTTTTTGTACACTCTTCGATTAAAATATATAAAAATAATAAAGGTTTTTTGATTTTGAATTGCGCATATCAATCGTTTTTAGTGCGTATTTCGGCCTTTTTAGTGCATATTTTGGCATTTTGTTAGTGCATATAAACCGATGTCTACGTAGATATTTACTCTTCTGCAAAAATAACCCAAAATATCTACCAAGACGCAAATATATTTTTTTCGCAAAACGAATACAGTTCTCAAAAGGAAAAAGATATTGTTTTATGGTGATTCGTTTTTCATACAAAAATCAATCGACATTCACGCGCTAAATAGTACTAGATGTGCCTAGATATTTGCGTGGGGACTTATTTAGGGATCTTACTTATTTTCGCAAAACCAATAAAAATTATATTTATAATGTCAGTTGTAGAGTTTATTAAGCATAGATGTCAGTTGTAGAGTTTATTAAGCATAGATGTCTTCTGCTATTTAGCGAGTGTCGATTAATTTTTGTATGGAAAACGAACCTTAAGGTGAAATAAGGATTAAGGAAAAGACTAGTGTACCTACGTAAGGTATGGCCTAAAGTAGAGTCTACTCAAAATCGACAAGCAGGCATGAAAGGATTTGTGAAAGTGGAATAGGCGCACGCGCACGATAAGACAAGTGTGATAGTGGCAGATGGAATCTCCTATGCCTACCCACACAGAGGTATGTAATGAAAGGTACGAGTACAGTGCCGGGTCTTTTAGTACAGAATCATCTTTCCGACGCCGGTGGTACGAGTAGACTGGGTTAGTATCAGTTCGTCTTAAACGCAGCTGGTCTAAATAAATACTGGTCTAAAAAACAGCTAGTCTAAGTAGCAAGTGGTCTAAAACGAAGCTGGTCTACCAAGCAATCGGTCTAAAAAGCAGCTAGTCTAAACCGCAGCTGGTCTAAGTAGCTATTGGTCTAAAAAGCAGATGGTCTAAAACGCAACTGGTCTATGTAGCAAATGGTCTAAGAATCAATTGGTATAAAACGAAAATGTTCTAAAATAGTCTAAAATAGACCCGGATCTTTCTGGTAATCAGTTTGAAACGCAGTATTGTTTCTTTGGACTTGTAGTCTAAAAGATCCAGAAACACACTCCAATTTTTGCTACCGGAATATCTTGAATTTCACACTCCAATACATTGAATGTAAAGGGGTTTGAACGTTTTTGGATGGAGGCTGGCATAGCCACTTGCCGCCATTTTTTTCATTATTTTATTAAAGTATCCGCGCACAATGCAAGTGATATATAAAGATAGAAAACACATAAACAAACAAAAAATGTCTTGGATTATGGTACCCCAAAGTGTCACGTTTCCGAGTTATTTGAAGGAAAGGATATTATATGAAAATGCGGTAATAATTAAAAGTCTACTAATTATGTGGCTTTTCGTGTTACATCGTCAACAAAAAAATACAAATTTAAAGTAACAGCATAGGATAGGCCAGTAGTGAACTTATTGCTTTGAGCGACATCTGCTAGATGACTTTGGGATGTGGGGAGACTGCGGAAAAAGGTAACAGACTGATCGAATGTCCTAAAATCTGTTATTTTTTAAGGTTGTTAATAAGTAGCACGAAAAGCCTCATAATTAATAGATTTTTATTTAAAATCACCTATTCAAAATCGATCTTTATTTATTTATATATTTAGCACTGCCTCATGAAACATATATTACTAATACAATCTTATTAAGCATGTACATGTAAAAAACACATATCTGGGGGCCTAGGAGCAACACGCCACGACGATTTGTCACCGTCAGAATTGCCGGTCACTTAATAAAGTGACCGGCAATTATTATTTTAGACGTATTTATCGTTGAAATTGTGACCAATAATTGGTGCCCTAATTGCTGCCATTGGTGCCGATAAGCAGACAATTGGTACCATCACATTTGCGATGGAAAAAAACATTTAATGGTGACCGGTCATCCTGACGTCGGTCGGCCGGTCACCTAGCCGTAGTGACTAATGTACGTAGAATCACTGAATGTTTCATCGACCAGCCATTGGTGCCCATTTCTTGCCGAAGAACTTTTAAAACTCCGCTCCTGTAGCAATTATTTTTATTATTTCCTCATAGAAATAATAAAAAACATCGATCAAGTTTATTAGCGCCTGACAGTTATTATCGATCATGTTTACACTCGAAATTGCTATGACAATATGCTCAGGCGCTACGAAGAGAGAGAAGTTTTTTTTACTTTGAAAATTGTTGATTGAGTCAGATAAGCGCGGACGTCTCCCGGTACATCCATACCGGAGTCAATTCAGGAAAGATCGTTTAATGAATTGACCTGACCGGGAATCCAACCCGGGACACTACGAAATCGAGGCGAGAAACCATGCCACAGCGCACTACGCCAATTGTGTCGTCGAACAATGCTGTCAAACTGCAAAATGCTAACTGCAGTATGAGGGTGTATGTGATATATTATCACACGCTTTCGGGTCTTCCAACTGAGCTACCGAGGCCGTTAGCAGACCTGGCAATATTTGCAAAAATAAGGCGCTTTCCTATAACATTGACGAAACAACGTTACAACGTAAAATACACTAGATAAATTCGCCAGATCTGTTATCGGCCTCGGTAGCTCAGTTAGAAGAGCAGTCACCCAGATTGTGAAAGGTGCGAATCCCGCTTGAGTCCCAGGTTCAGGTCGTATTTTTCTAGTTGCTATCTTTGAGCATTTGTTAACATTGAGGGCCATGCAGTTGGCGTCACACCAGTCGTTAATCCTATTGAGATCATCTTGAATTAGCAACTTGTCTCCCTGAGATGCAACAGATTTGTAAATCTTAAGGTTATTAGCAAATAACGAAAATTTATAAGTTTTGATGTTCGTGGAGATATCAGTGATGTAAATCAGAAAGAGAATCGAGCGATCTTTACCTGCAAGTAATTTGGACACGTGGCACTTTAGCGTACCATATTACCAGACATTATTGTTAATTTAGTCCTCTTTCCAAAAAACAACTTTCATAGTACGCGGGAACATCGAGAAAAAAATAAAATGGCGGTTGGGTAGCTATGCCACAAAGGTTCAAACTCCTTTATATTAGGTATAATGCCGTTATAGTATCTCATTGAAATTTACATTATAAATAGTTGACAAAATAGGCAACTTTTTGAAAAACATTTGAATAAGAAAAAATATGAATTTTTTTTAAATGGCGTTCAAATCGTTGTGAAAAAACAGTATTTTGCACGTTTTCAGTTTTATATTTTTTTTTATATCTTATGAATTAGTGCTATGAATGCAAATGCTTCTGAATCAAATAGGCTTAGAATTCAGCCGACAATGAAAAACAAATCAAGCTTGTATATCCACTATTTGCGCCATAGTGACCAGAAACGTGAATAGTCAACCCAGAAAAATCGTAACTCGAAAAATACCAAGCATCGCTTATCATAACATGGGGGTAATTCGGGTAGCCCTAGTGATGTTCTATCACTGGGCTTCTGCTTATCACTAATTGCTGGGATACCCTGCATAAACAAAAGTGTAATAATATATGACATTATGAATAAATATTAATTTTTACTTAATTTAAAAATAATTAGAATGTTTGTTTTTAAGTCTAACTTAAAAATAAGTTCTACATATATGAATTCAGAGGACGATATTTTTAACACTGATTTTAAAGTTTGGAACAAGTATAAAAAAAATTGTAGAAACTACCTGTATTTTCGACGAGATGAGATTTAGACAAAGAACCAGTTGCGTTTTTGACGAGAAGCGTTATAGATGAGATGTATTTTTAGACCAGTTGCGTTATAGGCTATAAGAGTTATGGACCAGCCAGGTGCATTTATGACCGATTGCTTGGAAGACCAGCTGCTTAGACCACTTGCTACTTTGACTTGCTGTTTTTTAGACCAGTATTTATTTAGACTAGCTGCGTTTTTAATATAAATTATTTATTACCGTCTACAAGTCACCAAAATCTTAAATCATTATGCTAGTAAGTAGATATTATATTCTACACAATTTGAAAAAGTGGCTCAGTCTTGTCTGCACTGATATCTAATGGATAGAGAGGACGCTCAAAGTTACCGGTGTAGAATGTTCAGATAAGTGGGTTCACTCATAGTAAAGTTAGCTCAAATTTTAAGTAATCAAACCCCTACACTTACACAAACTTATTAATCGTGGGCTGCTTGATGTTAAATGCAACGCGTGCAACACTAACGGCACATACGCGAGTTTCCGATCCTCAATAATTTTCGGCAGGTAATAGCTCTTTATATAGTCAAATGCTGATATATCATTATTCGGAACTACTTGTTGCATGTAAAAATATCCCTGTTTCTCGTTGTTCCAGTAGAGAGCGAGATGAGTTCGGACGTGTCCCTGCTGGACTACTTGCGAAATTACCTGGAGTTGCGTGGCACCAAGTACATGTGCCGAGAGGGCGGCTGCAATGCAGCTCATGCATCGTCTCCGTTGTCAGGGCTCCGGGGGAAGACCTCATTTCTGTCAACTCGGTAAGATCTCTGCCGGTAACATTCTAAATTCTGTGAGTAGGACAGGTTTAACGCGGGTGGTGTGCTGCCAGGCTTGTTTGACTTGGGAGTAAACGCCGTTTGTGGTGAAAGTCTGGTTTACTAAGTCAGTGACTTAGTTATAAGCCAGAGGACAAGCTAATGATAAGCTCTTACTGTAGCCCTCACGATACATATGACACTAACCTTAAACTAAACTCTCTAGCGTAGGTACACCTGATTCTGCTGTGTTTTCTTTAGTGTTTTTGTGGCGTTTTTTTACTTTCCTAAAGATATTTGGTTTCTTCAAGCAATTGTTTCAATTTTCAAATTCAATATTAACGTAAAGAAAATTAACGATGCAGCATGGCTACTAAGTAATGCCATTTGTTTAATTCGCTATAGATTGATCATTTGCGTCTTCTTTATTTTTAGTGTCTTGTAATTGTAACTGTGTCATTTCGTCATAAACCTAAGTGGTTTTAGTATGTAACCGTATTATGATCATGTTATTTAAGCTTTTCAATGGTAAATAAATTTAAAAAAAACATCGTGCCAAACCTGGCAGATCACCACTGTGGAGAAAGTAAGCAACCGACTTGATGGTAATCACAAAATCCAGATAGTGCTAAGTGGCAAAAATGGCACTCAATGTGGATACTGCACACCTGGCTGGGTCAAGGCTTTGTACAGGTAAAGAAAATCATGTTTTGTCTCAAAGATGGTAAAGTTTGCTTTATCGTAGATATTTTTCAATCTCAGATATTTATGAAATATTTGAGTTGGATAAAAATGATTCATACATGTTAGTCGCAGGAAATACAGCAAAAGGTAATTCTGCTGTCAATAGTGTTATACCTACTCGTACCTACTTAAAAAAAAAAATTAAAATAGCAGATCTTTATTAAATAATAATTAATATTGCGGGATCATATCCGAAGAAACAGTTAGCGCACAGATGACAATTTAGAAGATAATATTCATAATATTCGTAATCATCTAAGATTAAATCATTAAGGCGGATTTTGCAAAAATAGTGCATTTGTAAGTAATAAGTGCATTTGTTGATTTTAGTAAATCCAAAAATTAAAAAAGAAATGATGATAATGCAACAGTTTTTAAATACAGACATGAAAAGGAAAATAATATACAACGTAATGACCGCCACTAAACGACGAGTATCACGTGGTTACATACAAAGTAAAGCATTCATCTATTGTCACATATTCAAAAGTTAATGCTGAAGTTTGTTCCTTTGATTTCCTAGGTTTTAACAATATATTTTTTTTGCAGATAATGCCTCGAGCCCTAAATGCACACGCATTAGTAAACGCAGGATTCCTATATAAGTTTGAAAAGAACGATGACAATGTCATGGATTCAAAAAAAGAATTTGGAGGATCGTCACCGGCATTTACAAGGGCAAGTAAGACCGAAACACTATTGAAGGAAAATCATTTATTTCAAATGAATTTATTCAATGAGCACATAAAACCCGGGACCTCCGGAACCGCTCGGAGGTATAAACAGGGGGCACACTACATATTGATTTCAAAATATTCATTTAACACACATTTCTTATATTTTATAACATGTTGAGTTAACACGTCTTTAAAGCGAAGATTAATAGTCAGCTACAGCTCTCTTTCTTGAAATTCTTTAGTTCTGAATTTTTCTGTAAAGAAAATACTAGTATTTTCAAACTAGTCCGGACAGCAAGTGCTCGGTCTCAGGCGGAACCTAAAGAACAGGAAGCACGTCTCACTGCCGATCACAGGGGTCATGCATTTTTGCGTGAGTCTGATAACATAACATACAAGAAAACACCAGCTAATCTGTTAGAGAGTTCGGACAGCAGGCGCTCGGTTTAGTTTCAGTAGTCGCAAGTAGCAGCTGAAAGAGTGTGTGTGATCGTTTCTGAACTCACTATACTTCTTTGAAGCTAAAAACTTTTTTTAATTACACCTATAGTAATATATTAGGCTTAGGACTTAGGCTGATTTTCGACCAAAGATCTGCTATGAATTATAGCTATATTGTTGTGAATCACATTGATTGGTCCACATAGAATAGCACTGGTGGAAACGGGTACTACTCAGCTCTATTTTATTTAGTAACATAGCTTAAAATCAGTGGAAACGGTCTAATAATTTTGTCTAATCTATTTGCAGAGTCTACTGTCTTTATGTCCACCTGATAAGCTGAATCCTCGTTATAGCTCAGGCGCCACAGATTTAATTAGAACAAGATCAGTCTCAAAGGCTTATCAAGAATTCAGTACGAATCCAAAACTTTATTTTTTGGATAAACCTGTATAAAAAGTGGAAGCATTTTTATGACTAAGATTAAATCATTTATTTAGCACATCACACTTCGTTAAAAGCAATAACCGTTATTATTAAAATTTTAGATTCAATGTGCCGGTAAAGCGAAATATACTGAAGATTTGCCATTATTTGCCCGTGAAGTCCTTGTAGCATACGTCACTGGCACTGTAGCTGTAGGGCAAATACACCCTATTGATCTAAGTTCTGCACTGGTGAAAAAATAATAAGGCATCTTTTTTCCTATAGATTTAAAAAAATAAGATCATGAATTTTAGTTAAAACTTACCTTAACCTGTTTAAAACATGTTTTGAAAATAATTATTTCAGAAGAACCTAGCGTTATTGCATTTTACACAGCTGAAGAAATACCTGGACCTAACAACTTCATGGAAGTAGGAGCAGCGATATTTGTTGCTGATGAAGAAATTCTGTGCAGTGAAAAGATCAAATACTACGACCAACCTCTTGGTATTATTGTGGCTGAGTCACAGCATATTGCAGAAAAAGTTGCAAAGCTTGTAAAAGTCACTTACTATAGTAATGTTAAAAAACCTGTACTGGGCATAAAAGAAGAAAAAAAAGATCCATCAAGGACACAACTGATATTGTCGATTCCAGCAATAAATAAGGGGTTTGATGTGGTCAAGGTAATTAAAACAGAGTATACAATATATGGACAGTACCATTTTTGTATGGAGACAATGTCTTGTGTGACTCGACCAACTGAAGAGGGCTTGGAAGTACATGCTACTACCCAATGGATAGATGGAGTTCAAAATTTAGCAAAATAAGTAAGATTTAAAAAACGAGTTAAACCGAGCAAGATTCATCAAAAGGTTAAAAGTAAGGAATATATTGTTTAATTTGCAGAATAGATGTTCGTGTTCGTCGTCTAGGTGGTGCATATAGAATTAAAATTTCAAGGGTGACACAACTGGCTTTTGCTTGCAGCTTGGTCACTCAAAAACTGAACAGACCTTGTCGATTCATACAATCTTTGGCTTCCACTATGTGATCAGTAGGAGAGATATTACCTTGCTCAGTGAATATGGAAGTAGGCATTTATGATAATAAAGACATTTCATTTGTTAATCTGGTCAAAAGCTATCTCTAAAGGTTATGTTTTTCAGGCAGGTTATGTTTTTCTCAGACTTGATTTACAAATAAGTAAGTACTATTGCTAAATCACAATAAAATATGGCCTATATCACTCCTGAAAAATTTAGCTTTTTGTTAGTGAAAGAATTTTCACGATCGGATCAGTAGACAGTTTTGGAGCCTATTCAATTCAAACAAACAAACAATCAAATCTTTCCTTTTCATAATATTAGTATAGACTATTATCATTTTCAGATGGACCTTATTCATTGGACCGGATTGCCATGGCAACGGCGACTAAATCAGACTTGTTTAAATTTAATTAAAGTAGTATGAACGACATCCAGCGGGGCTAAGATGCGCGCCCTACGAGAAGAGTAGACAAAAAATCCTCCAATCAAATTTCGCCATTTCTCGATTTCTCTATTTTTTGTCTACAGTTCCTAACATGGCAGCAATTGTCGTGGTGACTTAATATTTTGTATGGGAAATTCAATTTTGTCGACAGATCCTAACATGGTGCCTTATTTTTGTCGTTGTTTAGAAGAGATATCTCGTGTGTGAACTCGTCGGTCACTTTTGTGGACGACAAACCAATGATGCATTAAAATAGCTTGAAAACAGCATTTTAGCTATTAATTGTGAAAGTGTAAATTTTACATAAAAATATTAAATCCTAATGAGGCGGACTAATTTTTTTACTATTTGCGAAAAAACTCATTTAAGTATAATTTCTATAAAAACAAGTGTTACATAAATAGTTTGGGATATCAATAGTAGAAACCAATAATCAAGATAAAATTATTTATCTCGATTATTGGTTTCTCTTGAATCGATTAATTGAAAATTCGTTTCATTAAATCGATTGTTATTTATCAATTAATTTTAGTATTTAACGATTATTATTTCGAATCTATTAGTTCCATCGATTAGTCAAATCATTTAATATAATCGATTAGTTGAATCGTCTAGTTTCATCGATCATTTCGATTCTTTGTATCGTTTAGCTGCATTGATTACATCGATTATTTAAATCGATTAGTTTAATCGATTATTTGTATCGATCGTTTATATATCGATACTATCGTGTCTTCAAATCAGTACTATTGATAGTATCGATTATAACATTAATAAATGTGTGTTATACATGTCTACACCCCTTTGTCACCTGAGGAATATTGTCTTCTCTCTCTCTTTACCTCTTTTGTCGACTTTCAGAGATGAGAAACGAGAAATTACCTTGTTGCGCATCTTAGCCAGGCTGCGTTCTAAAACGACATAAAAGTTAAGTATGTTCATGCTGTCCCGCTACAAATGTCAGAAGGTACTTATTATTACCAATATATAAAATATATGTAGTAGGTATAGTTAAGTACTTAAGAAAAAATTTTCAATAGCTAAGATAAGTAGCTGAGCTCAACTTTAAATGACGTTTCAGATATCACGAAATGAGGCTAGGACCGATCTAAAACGACAGTACCTTTTTAATACTTGAAAGAAGTTATTGAAACGAGCAGAAAAGTCATTGCGTCCTGACGCTCCTTATATAAATTCAAAAACTTTCTTCCTCTCGGCACCAAAATTATCTTAGTACAAGCACTCCTTATGCCCCTCATTGACTATGCAGACGTTTGCACTTCTAATCTGTCCCAAGGTCTCCTTGATAAACTTGAACGTCTGGTAAACAGTTGCATTAGGTTTATCTATGGTGTACGCAAATACGACCACATTTCTCCCTTTCGTTCTCAATTCAAATGGCTTAAAATTCGTCACTGTAGGAATTCTCGAACGCTCTGTTTACTTTTTAATATTCTTAGTAATCCCAATTCCCCCAGATATCTGAAATGTAATTTTAAGTATAGGGGCGAGTGCAGCACGCGCAACCAGCGCTCGCATAGCCTTTTGCTGCTTCATACTCCTCTTCATACGTCTTCCCATATGTCGAATTCTTTCACATTAGCTGCCATTAGGCTATGGAACTCGCTGCCTAATAAAATTAAATTGTCAACCAGTAGGTTTTCCTTCAAAAGAGCAATCCATAACTTCTTCATAGATAAACCTTAACTCATTTAACCCAACTCTCTCCTTTCAAAGCAATATTTTAAGATTTAGGTACGATATTTAGTGTATGTATCTTTAAATTTATGTATTATGATTATGTATGTGTAATATGTATAATTTTGGTATAAGTATAAGTATGTTTTTTGTATTAATAGTATATTTTATTTCCGGTTTTATGAGACACCGCCAACACGATTTCTGCTTCGCCCAGTAGTTGACTGGTAGAGAATGCCATTAGGCATTAAGTCCGCCAATTGTACTTTTTCTTTGTGCAATAAAGAATAAGTAAATAAAAGTTTTATTGTCTTCGCCTACCACAATTCATTATTATGTAAACAAATATTCAACCATTCTTCTTGTCGTAATCACAGCGACGCCAGCGCCACCAAGCGTTGATTATAAGAAACAGGACGCCAGCGCCACCGTGCGGCAGCGTTTGACAGAGTCTACGGCGTTGCGGCGCGCGGTGCAGCTCACTTTGCTCCTGATCGCCGAACAGTGAACACGTCTAGAAACTGTCGCGTACCGTTTACTTAGATTAGGTAGTTTCAGTAGTCAAATTGTTATTTAGTGTGTTCAGTGCAGTAAAAATCAGTTAACAACGAATAGTGTCATTATTTGAACCAACATTCCCTGATAGAACGCTCACAGAGCCTTAGTAAAATGACAGATGAAAACGAGGCAAAAACACCGCCGTCGTTATACTTATTAAAACATTTAATAATTAGTACAAGATTCAAGCATTTTTTATAGCTAGATCATCTAATTAAATTTGTCTAAAACACAGTTATGTTCTACTACAAATGTTCCCTTTCAAATTGCATTGTAAACATGAACCTTAGAGCACTAAGACCCGTATTCTAAAACAAAATCTGTACTTGAGTATGGATCTGAGTGATGTTTTTGTATGAACTGACGTTTTCAAATCTCTACTCATATAAAGATCAATGCTTGAGTATGATTCTAGAATACGGGCCTTAGACATGAATTCATGCTATCGGTCGAATTGACACTACATCGTAATTTCCACGTGTGTCGAATCAATATACATTTTCAACACACTTTCTCATAAAGTGGTTCTAATTTCACCGCAATTGGGTATGGGAAAAATAAAACAAACATGTCCTCAATCGAAAACCATTTCGAGGTATTTGTATTTTATACCTTATTTAAATATCTAACATTTTTAAAGGCTAAGGGTCTAGGATATTATTAATCAAATACGCTGGCAAACTAGGGTCATTCATTTGACCCCAGATTGCCAGCGTACGCAACGAGTACATTAAACTTTCACACAAAATAATTTTCCTTTTTTCTGTAAAGAAAACTTGAAATTCCCCATTTTATTCGTGGCTGAAACGCTATCCGCGAAAAGCCAACAAAAAAAAACCTCATTCTTAGATAGACTAAGAATGCCGAACGCCATTGTAAGATGCGCGCGCAGAGGAAAACTGAATATTTTTTCCGCCATGATAACGTCACGTCGTATGATACTCGTGTGAATTGATGATTGATTACCGTCCTCGGCTCTCTCGATCATGGCGCCTCAGCGGTAATCACCAACATTACACACTTGTACGATAATGTATTATACTACACCTACTCGGAGAGTCCATACAAACTAATCAAATAATTGGGGAGAAAGTTGCTTATTAATCCTCCTTCAAAATCTGGTTATAATGTTGTAGGCAAATACATTAATACACAGTTAATTTTTTTTTTAAATTCCAAAACGAGCCATGGATGCGTGTAAGCAAATACTTTTTTAAATTAAAATTTGTTCGTGATTTTGTTGTTTTTCTTCCTCGTAAGAGTACTATAAAGTATTATATATCCCTCGAGGGTAAGTTGATTACTTAACTCGTGTTGTTTAAGGCCCTCCGCTTCGCGTCGGGCTCAAAATGACCACTCGTTGAGTAATCAATGCCTTACTCCTCTTGGTGAATAAATAACTACACGAACTGACTTAACACAGTTTACAGGCTGCCGGAAAACGGATATGCACTTTTAACTTAACCAGACTTATTAAGGGCCATTAGATGATAAAGTGCTGAAACTGATAAATAAGGAATTAATGAAATTGATTACAACCCGTTTCTTATTTTGTTTATTTTTTTAACGCTTTCGTTTGGTTGCTAAAAGTACCTATTGTTTGCTCTCCCTAAACTTTACCTAGGAAATTGACTACACATCATGCACACCATAGCAGTGAAAACATAACCAAGATCATAAACTTTATTGCTTCTCTTCCGAAGTTGGTGGCAAGCAAGCGGCCTATTTGATGTTTGCGATCATCGCAGGCTATGGACACGTGCACTCAACGCCTGTAGTGCTAGGTGGTACTTTTTTTTGGTCAGCAAAACGAGGTGGACGTGTAAAATTCAGGATGGCAGCTCAATGATGGCAAAGGAACTGCCTACTATGTATCATAATTGATTTCGATAGATACTTAACTGTAATTTTCGGCTGCTTTGTTACGCTTGATGTATACGTTGTTACGTCTGCAACTGTAGGTACCTATTTGTTTATGAAATATCTTATTTAATATTATGAATCCGAAAGTTTGTGAGGATGTTTGTTACTCTTTCACGCAAAAACTACAGAACAGATTTAGATGAAACTTTACAGTAATACAGCATATAAATCAGAATAACACATACGCTACCATTTATAAAGATTATAACATGTTACAGAAATGAAGGGCGGAAAGCTAGTGTATGTATAAGTATTTCAAAATATTTACTAACATGTACTTAGTTATAAACAAATTGTTCTATTTCTGTTCCTGCCGCCAAACAAACTTTTTCAGTTGTGTGTGGTCCTTCTGTAAACATTTTTTTTAAATGAATTAGTGTTATAGTTTTTTAACTCCTTGACGACATTTTTGCTCTATTTAAGTCCAGAATGTATGAATACATCATTGTTACTTCTGAACTAACTAATAGGTGAATAATTATAAAACCAACTTAACCTAAAATACTAAAGTATATTCTACACATGAGGAATGCTCACACGTAGGTATAGCTCAAAAAGGGGAAATCGTTTGGTATTACTAATTGAATCAATATTGTTTTACAAATCTTACCTATTGGAAACCACGCTGGAGCTGCAGACCCGCGGGAATCCTTCAACGCTGAATGAATAGCCTGTCTCATGGCCAATGGTACAGATATCGCCATACACGTAGCCGGTTCACCGGTAACTGTTGGTTGAATGAGTAATAATTAGAAAATTTACATGTTACTTACAAGATAATACTTTAACGAAACAAAACTAGAGGACACTTTTTCAGTAATTAAGTATAAGATTTTGTCCAACTAGAAAATTGACTATTTTACTAAGAGCAGCATACAGACAGATTAACATAAGATTTAGTACTGAAGATAAATACAATGTTGAATTGCTTAAACCAACCTTTGGCGCCAAGAACAACAGGGCCACTGTAGGAGTTCTTTCTGAATGAGACATTGAAAACTTGAGGAATGTCTTTGCACTGAGCTACGTAGTATTCCCACGGGCGATCACTTTTTATTTCGCCAGTGTTTTTGTCGTATACCAAGTCCTCAAACATCCAGTAACTCATACCCATGATGAAGGCGCCTTCCACCTTAATTAAATAAAAATATAAATAAGAAAAAGTAGAAATTGGAGTGATTCACACAAACCGCTATTGAGAGTTCAATGAAAGTTAATAGTTTTACTCACCTGACCAACATCTATTTGAGGACTTACGCTCCGCCCGACATCTTCATACAAATCTACTCGCCGCACTTGACATTCTCCAGTCAATATATCCACTTCTACCTCGGACAAAGTAACACCATACACTAGGAAGATTGGAGAAATAATATCGTTCACATAATGACGAGTTTGCAAATCTATTTTCACGTTGTGCGCTTTTCTTATCAACTCTTCCCAAGAAGGAAACAGTAGGAGGAGCCTCACAGGTGCTAATCTTAACAGTAGCTCTTGGCAACACTTTTCAACCCCCTGGCCTATAGACTGTGATGTTATACTACCGGCTGTCAATCCACTGTTCGGTGAAGTAATAGTATTTTGTGGCTTGACCTTTATTTTGTCTACTGGAATTTTCAAAAAGTGTGCACAAATCTGAATCGCCTTCGTGTTTATTCCCTGACCTAACTCAACTCCAGCATGTTTGATACTGACAGAGCCATCACCATGGTGGACACTCAAGCTGACTTCAAAACCAGCTGAACCAAGTGGCGTATACTTCATGAATGCCCATCTAAGACCACGTTTCTTCCATCTATTTGCTGTATTAAACGCCTCGACTTCTTTTTTCCTTGTATCGTATTCCGCTTTCTTTTTTAATTCCTCTCCCATTTCTTTAATATCACGGTGCAGTAATGTATTTAAATTAGTCATGCGGACATCATAAGGATCCAATTCCAACTCATAAGAGATCTGTTCCATTATAGTTTCAGCCATAGCAATATTCTCTAAAGTACCTAAAATATCGTATATAAGTTTATCAAAACTGTCTTTCTAAATGGTTCCAAAAATATTACATTTATTCTGAAGTCGAGTAACAATTATCTTGTTGTGGATGGATAAACCGTGATTGAATTATTTTAATAACGTCTATTCTCAATTCACATCACACACTTAACAAAAACCGAATTGAGAACCTCTATGAAATCAGTTGCTAATAAACGTAATTTAAATATGTCAAAAATCATTTGTAAATTAAAAGTCTTACTTAGTGACGTCGGACTGACTTTAAGTTGGTTTAACATTTTTTCAACGTTAATAATATATATATTTTTTTTTATACTTTTCAATCATACGTAACAATCATAATATTCTTTTATACCTGGTGCTCTACAATATGTGTTGCTGGAAGTGTCGGTGGTGCTGTCAAATATCTTGTAGTTCCACCACAACCGCTTATAGCAATTGTAGTGGGAATCTAGACCGAATATTGCAACCAGCTCACTAACAATGTGTCCATGATCTTCAAAGAGATCGTAATCAATGTACTGGATGAGACCACTCCTGGATACTTGTACCTGAAAAACAATAAGAAGCTGTTTACCTAGAATACTTTTTTTATTTGTATTTTTAATATGTTACTCAATTTGAGTAATAGCCTAGAGCAAATTACAATATCTATCACCAGTATAAAATTTGACTGCAGTAATTTATCCTTTTACGGAATTTCTCGGTGATAAAAGTGACGCTTGCCTAATTAATTTAATGAAGATGATTCCTTTTTTAATTTTGCTGAAGGCTCTATTTTTATTGGTTTGGGCTCATCTCAATTATGTTTATTCAACTAAATCAATGACATCGCGGGAATCGTGAAATGACGTCAAGCTACAATGTGTTGAAAAATGCTTTTTCATTGCTTACCTTCACATCAGTAGAACACGGAAACCTTTTGCCCAGTGCTCTGGCGATAGAGCTGAATGATTGGATCAAACGGACAGGCCGGTTCAGTTTGAAAGCAGCGAGACTGCAGGCCACAGAACCTAAAGAACTGCGGCTGATTTTTAACCCAAAGGCACCGCCTACTCGTCTCGTGAACACGTCCACTCTGGAAGTGAAAATGGATTTACCTTTTTTTTATTATTGACTAGGCAGTCATTTGACCACAATCGCACTTGGTGGTAAGTGATGATGTGGTCTAAGATGGTGCAATGCCGCCCAGTAAATGCCTGTTCACTGTTGTCTTAAAAAAGACCCAGGTTGTATTTTTCCGGAAAAACAAGCGCGGTCAGCAGGTTTCACTCCTTTGCTGTTCACATTATAAAACCAAGCAAAACAAAAGATTTTGAAAACTAGAAAAACCCAAATTTTATTCATAATAGATGAATTCAAACCAGCGTCTTCCGCAAGGCTACTCTTAGAACTGAGATTCCACAGTCATTGATAGAACTAGCGCATGTTTGTGTTGTCAAATACACACATCAAAAGTGTCTAGGGATCAACATATTTTATATTTTTGCAATAACTTTTCTCCTGATTGATATTAATCAAAATTTTCTTTAAGGATTCATCAAATAAAGTGTTTTCGTTTGTCTACAGTAACGATAAACCAAGTCACCTTTGCATTAATAAAGAAATTTGCCATTTTCCTAATATAGGGATTTTTGACATTTGAACCACTAACATTAAAGTTCGAAAAAAAGACTGAAATAACAGTTTTCTTTAAAATTTTATTGGGTAACTTAAACAATTAATAATCCGTGTTTCTACCGCGAACTCTAACAACACAAGAACATCGGTTTGGCATACTCAAAATGAGTTCATCCAAATCACGCTGTGGAATGGCCGCCCATGTTCGTTGCAACAACAAAAAAAGGTCTTCTTGCGACTGGATACCCTCCATATTCGGCAGAGCTCTTCTCTGTAGCATATCCCATGTATGCTCAATCGGGTTCAAGTCTGGCGACTGAGCAGGCCAGGGCAGGACATTGATGTTAGCTGCGGCGAGAGTCTGTCTTACAACTCTTGCGGTGTGCGGTCGTGCATTATCATGCATTAACTGAAATAAGGGACCGATTTGCACTTGTAGAGGAACGATGACGTCTGATACAATCGTCTCAGCATAAATTTGAGCGTTGAGGTTGCCTCTGATCCAAATCAACTCAGTTCTTCCGCCGATCCAAATACCCGCCCATACCATGATGGTTCCACCACTATAAGGATGGACTTCCTGGCAGGATTTTAATCGCTGTTGGCGTCCAGGGGTTCTCCAGTGTCGTATACGTCTTGTATCCGGTCTCATACCAAAACGAGACTCATCAGAAAAGCACACGAAACGCCATTGTTCTTCTGCCCAATTTCTGTGTTCAAGAGCTCATTGATATCGAATCCTACGATTGTGCATTGCTATAGGTGGTACCCTTAGCGGTCTTCGCGAATGAAGGTTCACTTCATGCAAGCGGTTTCTGACTGTTTGGTCGCTAATTAAGTTCCCTGAAGAGTGATGAAGCCTCACGGCTAACATCATGGCGGTTATTGTTGGAGCTCTTCGAGTTGTGATTTGAATGTATCGGTCTTGTCTCCGTTTGGTGCAGCGATACCGTCCTCCATGGCGCTCAGCCACGGTACCAGTGCTTCGGTAACGTGTCCAAAGTCGACTGATAACACTCTGACTTGTATTCAGAGCTAAAGCCACAGTACGTTGCCGGGAACCAGCTTCTATCATTCCCATGGCTCTGAGCATTTCTTCCCTGCTTAAATGACGTCGCCGCTCCATAATAACGTTGGTTTTAATCAGTAGTAGGGAAACAGTAGCACTAATAATGTCTTCAATGCGTTGTATGTTTTTATAGGGAAAATATTGACAGCTGATTTTCATCTTTCACTCGAATTTGATTGACAGTTCCTGTTTCAAATTATGAAATGCACCAAAAAGGATCCATATAAATTTATAAAATCATAAATTTATTACAAAGCCACATCTCAATCTCAAGAAATCCGCATAAAAATGCTTGATCCCTAGACACTTTTGATGTGTGTATATTGGTGTTTGTTTAAGTTTACGTTGTCGGGCCGAAATATGTTTTTTTTTCTGGTTTTTCTATCTGCTTAAATGAAAGTACCTAATAAAAACAAAAATGAGACGAACTTGGAGCAGGGAGCTATTTTTGTCAGCTGTTGATTTTAATTGAAATATCTAACTATGAAGTCCAAACTTAGCTTGTTTAAAACACCCAAATTTTAAATGATGTTGGATACTTGGTTATTCTGCCGACTCCAATCATATAGGAATGCTTTAAAAATGTTACTAAGTGACTGAAAAACAAAGAAATTTTACTAAAAATGAGGATCCTCACCTGTTCATGTCTATATTTAACGCTTTTGCTATCGTGTATTGTACCGAATCCATCCATTGCGTAGACGCGTGAACTTCCAGACCTTGCTCAGATGGGATAGACAGACAGGTTATTAACTCCATACAGAAGTGAAGTTGTGTATGTATTGTGTAATTTGACTCAAATTTCTTATTCACAAGAATTCCTCTACCAATGTTAGGTAAAGGTAGGAATAATTTAGTCCTAGATTTATCTTTCCTTGTTTCTTTAATATCAATTGTCGGTTTTTTAACATTTGTATATGTCACTTCAACCCTTTTTGCAGCTCGTTCTGCAAGAGCTGTTGAGGTAGCAATTATAATTCCCAAGGGTTGGTTGTAGTATGCTACTTTGCCGCTGCAAAATACTTCTTCTTTTTTAACGAATACAATGACACCAAGGAGCGTGAACGAATTTTCACCTGGGATGTCCTTGGCTGAGTAAAATGCTATCACTCCTGGCATTTTCTGCGAATAATTAGTGAAGAGTGAGAAAGGTAAACGTGGAATAAGAATGATATAATTAAAATATCGCTAAATGGAATTAATAGTCAACCTACCAGAGCTTTACTTGCATCAATAGATTCTATGTCCCCTTGTCCCACCGTAGTCAGGACTAATGCACTGAACACTTCGTAGGGCAGTGCGGGTACATCATTAGAATACTTAGCTTCACCTGCACATTGGTCCTGTTAGGATTTGTCAGCAAAGAATGAAAGTTCTAAAACTCTTAATAAAAAAACACAGTCTTGTACCCAGTTGTGCCCAGTGAGCGTAAAGTTAAGTGACAAATTCATGGAAAACATCAAGATTATCAAAATATATGGTCAGGTAAAATAATGTTACAGGTGGAAAAAATCATAATTATGAATAAGTAGTCACAAAATCATTGATAAAAGAAAAAATTTTCACCTCGAAAATAATGTCAGTAATTATTATTATTAATGATATTATTATGTTTACTTCATAGACACAATTTATGAGTTAGATTTTCCTTGATAAATAAATATTCAAAAATAGTGCTGTAATGTTCAATATTTTTGCGAATAATGTGACAAAATTTAATGACCGTTCTTTCAATTTCATAATTCTTACCAAAGCTTCCACCTTTGCTATGGGCTGGTTAAGTGGATAAAGCTCCGGATCGGTGCTGAAGTCTTGTTGGGCTTTTGAAACCGGCCGTGATTTGTATAGGTTCGTTGGGGCGGAACGGTAACGGCGGCCAATCTGATCTTCTGGGCATACGGCTAACATAACCTGAAAATAATATGTAACATTGGCTAGTTCACAACATATTTAGGCACGCGCTGGTGCTGAGATTTTCCCAATGGGCCACGAAAAGGGTCTAAAATGATTATGATTATATTGATTATGAGCATAAGCACGCAGATACACCTGTGGCGTGTCAAAGCATCGACGGGCTGCGATAGCAATTTTTTGCCCCTAATTTTGTTTAGTATTTTTTTTTTTTACATATAGTTTTAACAGTGTCTGCAATTGATGCGGTAGCTATTTACTATCAGGCCGATTGCATGTTTTAAGAATTCCATACCTCCACAATACTCAATGCTAAAAACCATCTCAAGATGATTAGTGTATTGAGTTTAGGGAGTAATTGCCGCTAGATTTTCTTTGATTTCAACATTGGTACTGACCTTATAAAACAAACCTAAAGCTAACTGTTTTCGGTACTCAGGAGATTTTTCTGGAAGATCATCCACAACCACGATTTCATTCTTCAAAATCTTTAGAGTTGATTGTAAGGTATCATTCTTGAATAAAGCTTTGCCTTTCAAATGCTCCTCCGTTTCTGTAGCCCTGACAAAAGAAGGAGACAGACCACCAAAAACGATGCGAGCATTTTCAACAGTGCTATCCGAACTTAGTTTGCACAGAAAACCGATGTTCACCATAGCATGCGCATTCTGGGCTCGTGGCATGGCCTGGAATAAACATGGCTCTAAATGAATTTGGACTTAATTTTTTTATATTATTTCACGGTCGATATTAAATCAATCATTTGTATGAGAGACTTTGTCTCTCCTCTACCTGCGAACACCGAGTGATTGTAGGTATGCTCACATTTTCTTCAATTAAGTAATTAAGAGACTTTGTTACCTTGTAAGAACTAAAACGATGATCGGAAAGGTTTAGTGGAGGAAACAATAAGTTATATATAATATTTCCCCTCATTTCCATATTTAGAAATTCTTCCATCGAAACTATTTCTTTTGTACCTTGTGAATCCACTGTAATAAAAAAATATAGTATTTATTTTGAAATTAACTATGATTTAAATGAGTAAGTAATTGATACATACTTATAGTCAAGCGACAGTTTACAGTGGTCATAAGCAAAAAAATATCTGATGGAAACTTATTGTGTTTGTGTTTCGTCATCAAATTTCCGGCAATTGTCGCCACCTGAGGGTGATAAGAAATACAATTAGGCAAAAATGAGGTCTGCTAAGCTGGATCGGTAATCATCATGACCCAATCAAATGTTGTCAAATAGTATGGCCACCTGTACATATTTTTAATATGTGACTGAGATAAAGATGGGTTTACAATAAATACAACTCATTTCGATATTACACACAAACTGGGTTAAATTAACATGAACCAAATATAAAAAAAGAAGAAGAAACGAAGGTATTTTTTGGTAAATAACATGAATAAAAATTATAACGCTGAACATTAAATTTAACAACAACAATCATTTTTAAAATAGTCTATGGTCATGTTCCCGTTAGAAACAAAGAAATGAAAAGGTACTTACATTCCTAACCGGAATGTTTGCAACTAAGTCAATGTGATCATAAAACTTTTGCAGATATTCAAAATTATCCATTTTAGAGACACTCTGGAAGATGTCTAAAATTTCAGTATGAGTAGTGCCTGCGCCTACAGTCAAGTTTTGATCAATATAATGACCTTTCAACTCCGAAATATTACTCATATGTATCATAATCCTAGGATTTTCATCTATTGGGAAAGCACCTGAAAAAACAATGGAAATGTTTGGATCTAGCTTCAAAGTTACCTACGGCACGGTGATGATAGCCCAAAATCTCGTTTCAACTTTTTTCTAATAAAACGTGCCTTATTTCGGTTATTGTAATTACCTTTTGATGTATTTCCACCAACGAGCATGTAGTCATCGTCACCTTCCGCACGTAATATATCAAAAACTTGCTTGATTTCCGTTACTTTATACCATTTTTTACCATCTATCAGGTTAATTTCTATGGGTTCTTCTTCGCTAACACTTGTATTTGAAACGAAGCACCAATCCTCATCACTGTGACATGATTTTCCACAAGGTGTATTAGTTTTTTTGCAAACATACAAGTCTTCAATGTCAGTTATTTGAGAGTTTTCAGCGTCGACGGCAAATTTTTTTAAACTATCCATGATCGGTCTGTATCCTGTGCATCTGCAAATGTTGCTTGCGAACGAATTTTCAATTTCTAACTTGGTTAATTTCTTTTTGCTTTGTGCCAGGCTGAAAAAGGAACGTACGACATAACCTCGTCCTCTGTTTGGTGGTTGATACTCATGAAGATATATAAATAATACGTTATTAAAAAAAGGAAGGTTACCTATACATAGCCATCACCCAACCTGGAGTGCAGTGGCCGCACTGCGTGCCGTGGTGTTCCGCCATTGACTTTTGAATAGGATGGTAGCCATCCTTTCGGTTTCCCACCTTTTCGATGGTTTTGATGGACCAGCCATCACATTGTGGTACCGATATCATGCACTATCGAACAAACATCAGACGGTTAAAAAAACAGTTATTTTATATGTAGGTAATTAATAGATTTTTTATGAGGCAACGAAAAATGGTAAACACTATGCCTTCTCATACATGAAATATATATTTATGAAATTTCATTCTCAGGTAGAAGAGGAATGATTTCTATTCTTGGCTAAAGATTCTAAAACCGTACTTATGTTTAATTTCATGGACTTGTCTTAGGTGCTTTTTAAAGCTCTACGTGAAAAAAATTATCTAAGGCAGTACTATCCCAACAGTACTATCTCGACAAAAAGTCATCTAACTATGAACGAATAGTCGATTGAGGACACATGTGTTTGTTTTTTGCCTAGGTTTTTTATCTCTTGCAGTTTGTAATTCAAAAATACTACCTACTTATATCAGCCTCTGAAACCCATAGGACGTAGATGTATGCTTATTTATTTATTTTTTAGGCAAAAAAAATACATAATAACATATTATCAGTAGGTAACATTACCTACTTAACAAAATAATTGTGATACCAATACCGTTATCTACAGGTTGTTACCTACATTATTCTTGAGAGGTGTATGCTTAGTTATTGTTTTCAGTACAAGAGTAGGTTTTGAAATTCCGACAGTTCATAAGTCCGACGATGAATATACCTACGCTTAAAATACCGATGTTCAAAATCCCAAAGCTTAAAATACCGACGTTCAAAATCCCGAAAGTTCAAAAAAACGACAGTGCAAAATCCTAAAAGATATGGATTATTTTCAAGCAGCAGTAATGCAGCATGTATGACTTCTGTCATGGCTCCGGCGCTGTGCGGCTCCGGCGGTTAGGTACACGCGTCCTAATCGTCGCAGATAGCTTTCGCTTACCATTTGACTTTGATTATTTAGTTATCTCCTTTTAATAAAAATAAAAATATAATAATAGCCAACAAACCACTTGTCATGTTCTCCAAGTAAGGAAGGATCCCTGTGTTTTTAGAAAATATCGTTTTCTGAATTGACTCGACCGAGAATCTAACCCAGGAAAAAAGTAAGTGAAGGCGAGAACCGTGCTACAGCGCACAACGCCACTCGCGTGGGCGATAATCATCAAATACTCATACGAATTTACTCATGCATAGGTCGTTCTAACTTAATTTTTTATTACCATATCTTTCAGGATTATGAACTGTCGGTATTTTGAACATTCGGTCAAATAAGCATTCGGGATTTTGATATTCGGTCTTCCGTTTGTCGGTATTATGTACATCGGTCTTTTGTACTCCGGTATTATGATACGCACCCCCAGTTCTTAATATTAAAGGTTCTCGCATGAGAAGAAGCAAACACATCTATCGTATTAAAACAAAGCTTTACTATCGCAAAATACTACTATTAGCTTATTTAAGTGCCAAACCGTCTGTAGAAAACATGCCTTTAAAATTTGCTTGCGTCGACGATATACGTCATAATTGTAAACATCGCTTCAGCTACACTTTGTTTTCGACTTACGGAGTTGACGGACATTGGCGTGCCATCAGGTTGGGTGACCGACACAATGCAGGCCCCGCAGCTAGCCTCCCGGCACATGAACTTCGTGCCGTGCAAGCCCAGGTGCTGCCGAAGGTAGTCCACCAGCATCACGTCTGATGTCACCTCATTGTCCCCAACTGTAACAAGCTTGGTTCAAACAGCATCCCTACTAGTAGCAGGCAGGAGGGATTTTAGGAAACTCACTTCTAATCTCGCATCCTATTGAATCATTAGTGAGAATCAGCTTTCATACGCTACAAAACTGGAAAGCGAAGATGTGAGGCCTTCCTGGCGAAAGAGGTAGTGAAATAAACTAAGATTATTTATATTTTGATATAATGCATAAAAAGATTGTGTGAGTGAAGTGTGTGATTCGAGTTGGGTCTTTCCCGTTTGGGAAAATCTTTCCGTTTCGTAACCCAATACCTAATGAAAGTGGCGTTTCGTAAACTTTAAAAATACACAGGTTCGCAATTTTCCACTTTTATAAGCAGTAATTTTTCACGATGTGAAAACATCTATTCCTTACACTCTTTAATTGTAGTGAGTCCCGTAGATATCAATCCCCTAATAACTCATGTAATACGTAAAATACTGCAATAAACACGCAACATAATAAGTACTAATAAGATAGGTATCTAGTTACACAATTGGCTATGGCAAAAACAAATAAAACATGTCCTTAATCGAAAACCATTTCGAGGTATTTGTATTTTATACCTTATTTAAATATTTTACATATTTAGAGGTAAAGGATCTAGGATATTTTATAGGAAAATTTATTGAATAGAAATATAAAAAAAATGCTTTGTTTTACCTCACTATTATAATGTAGAGCCAATTTTAGGTGTTATTGTGTTACCAAACAAAGTGAAATAAATATTGAGATTGCTTCGTAAATAACTTCAAGGTCTGAGACAAAAAAACAAATTACTCATGACTTCTTTCGCCAGTTTCATTCGCTGTAGTAGGGGCCGGCGGGCATTTGGAAAGGGCGTCCACAGCTTGCACCAAAGGCCATTACAATCAAAATGAGAAGATAAGATGAGCTTACGCGCAACAAAAGCCCAAGCGATACGCGTCACGCTCTCCCACAAACTACGAGCATTCACTACTGGCGAGGCGTAGTGAACTCCAAGGAGTTTGGCCGGTAGGAGTCTGGCGCTAACACACCAGTGTGACGTCAATAAGTATTTTACTTTAAAAAACAAAAAAAAAAGGTTAGAATCTGCACGATTCATTCGAACTTTCGCTAACCGATTGAGCTTCCTTAATTAACGATACCAGCCCATAGATTCGCGCCTATTGAAAGAACGAGTATACTATGCCAGTAGTAGGTACTCACACGGTTTTGGCACAGTATACTAAGAGCGAAAAAAAAAATGTGTTGCAAGTATGCTTTATGCATCACCGATTCAGTACGTCTGCTATTAGTTTCCCTCACGTAAATAGTTCTGATTTTGACTATCCGCTTACTTGTTTAGCAGAAAGTTATATGTTTTTATTTATTTAGAATAGGTAGGTATGTGTTTTCTATAGTTATTTTTTGATTGCGCAGGTAATGTTAGCTCAGCTTGGTTCAGCAGCATTCACTGTCAGTAAAATAATGTTTTAACAGATGTTGACACTGCTCGTTCTGTTTATTTTAGCTATTGCCACAGTAAGATGGCTTACGCGATTGTACTCTTGGGTAAGGCGGCAGATATACAAACCATCTTTATCCTGCATAAGCGAGCGATTATATCTATCTAAAAGCTTCGTGCACGGGCCTCACTTAGAGATCTTTCTAAGGCAACTGGGATCCTTACGGTGGCTTCTCAATATATGTATTTACAACTGTATTGTTTTGGTAGGAAACATAATCAGTCTTTTCACCAAACACAGAGATATACACGCCAAAAATACTAGGGACAAGGATAAAATTTCGGGAACACCCAAAAATTCCGAAACATGTAATTCCGAATTTCATAATTACGAAACCGAATTCCTAATAATCAGAATCACAAGTTATTATTCCGAAAGTCACAAATCCGATATTTCAACTTTGCGTATTTCATTAGTATGAAGAATTAAAAATCCGAAGTTTCATTTGGACGAAAAACGATATTCCGAATTTCAAAATTACAAAAATTCATTGCAAATAATTAAAAGTTTACATCTAAAATACTATTTACATATGAATACACATAGTATATTATGAATATATATAATTATAATATATAGGTAGACTTAGAAATTTCATGGTTTTCATATAGAACAAACTTAGACAAAATCCAAATAAAATATCCCGGGAACAGTGGCCGGCGCAGACACCGGGAAGGGGAGTGAAACCCGCCGGCAAAAAAACACAGTCGTGAAAAGACATAAATTCGGTTAGGTTAGGTTAGAGTTCCAGAACCGAATCGTCGGCAAAGTAACTATTCTACTAAATATATATCTAAATATATATATATATATATTTCGGATTTCGTCTTTATGTAAGATCGGATTATTGTAATTTTGATGATTCGGGATTGTAAAATTCGGAATTCTGACTTTCGTACCTAAGAACATTCGGAGTTTCGAAGTTTGGATTTTTAATACTCGGATTCATGAAAATTCGGAATTTTGACTTTCGGGATTCTGAACCATTCGTAATTATGAAATTCGGAGTTATAATAAAAATGGGTTTTTGCAGCGAAACAAAATTACGGTGAATTGTTTTACCTATTCTTCTCGACGTTTCAATTACAATTTACCGTAATTTTGTTTCGTTGCAAAAACCCGTTTTTATTAGAATAATTAAAATGCAACAAGAAAGTTTGAAATGTTATTTCAGAGTTAATTTTTTCGGAATTACCTACGTAGTGTACCCTAAAATTTCGCTTCCATTCTCATGGGGTGAAGATGTATAAGATACTACACTACAACAAAGTTCCTCAGGCAATTTGTATGTTACCGCTGCATAGATTCAAAAACCACAATAACTAAATCAGTAAAAAAGGTTAATAGCCAATGATTACCTTACAGATAGAAATGCTTGTGATTTAAGCTCCCTGCTCGATGCGGGATTGGTTAAGTTCTGTAATAGATATTTATCACCTAAATATATAGTGACTAACAATTTTTCTTTCTTGAATTGTATAAAATGATCTTTTATACATCTTTTTGTTCAATATTTTACAGCTGACATGTACCTATTGGACTCATCGGTACAAAAATATTGGATCTTATGCAATTTTATATCTCAAAATACGTAATAATTTGTGCTCTACTAATTCGCATTGTAAAACCACAACAAGTTTAAAAGAGTAACTACTGAGTTTCTCGCCGGGTCTTTTCAGTAAGAAACAACTACGACGCGGTGGCAAATAACTGTGGGTAAATAAAAAATTAAATTTATTTAATGTCAGATATCATAAATCCAGAGTTCTTAGTAAAACAATAATGGAAAATACTACTTAAAAATACGTTATTATAAATGACAAAGCCATGTCAAAAATAAATTCAATTTACAATGTCTAAAAACTCCATTACGTTTGATTATTACGTCTAGGAAATTCTTGGATAAAAAATAAAAAATTCTGCTTCTGCCTTAGGATTAATCAGGGCAGAAACTCAGTGCCTGTGAAGGACTCTCCGGTCTGTTAGCGAACAACAACTTGTTATGCCACTGGAGCCGCCGTACATTCTACCTCTTACAGTTGAAATTTTGTTGCGCATTACAGCGTGAAAGTCGTTTGAGTACATGTGCGTCTGCAAACATGCCTGAATCTCGGCAGGCCCAGCAACATCCGGAACAAGTTGTTGTTTAGAACACGCTGGGCGCCAAACGTCTTTTGAGTAAATACCGACCACAGGCCGCCTGTGTAAACTGATTGATATTGGCTGAACTTCTGCCGTCGACATCAAACGTCGACGTGTTGACGTCCGCTGTCGACTTGCCGTCAGCTGCCGTCAACATCTGCCGTCGACATGCCGTCAGCTGCCTTCGATGTGCCGTCGGCTGCGTCGACATCTGTCATTTCGGAATCAATTTCATCATTCATCATCATTTTGTGTGCTTCCTAACTCTTGGACTACTAAAAATGATAGCCGTCGACACGTCGATGATAAATTTGGACGGCAGACGACGGCACCCGACGGCGTGTCTACGGCAGGTATCGACGGCACCCCACGGCACGTCGACGGCATTTGTCGTCCCGTGTGGAAGCACTCTTACTTTACTCTTTTTACAATTATCTAAGAGACCGTGGCCTTCACGCATGAAATCCCGCAGCGAGCACACCGTGGGACTCAGCAGCACCATGTCGTCCGCGTTGCTGATATTATTGTTCATGCGACCGTCTAGCACCCTGCATGCATGCTGCTGAGTCCAACGATCAGTTTGTCCATGTACAAACTAATCAGCTTTGGCGAGGTTGATTCGCCGTTCGCCCTGTCTTAGCCCACATTCCATTTTATAGGAGTCCGACATCGCTTTCCCCCAACTCCCAAAGTTCTCCTGATGATTGTACCAGTGTTGAAAAAGATTGACCAGCTCCTCCTAAAATCCAGTTGCTAATAGTTTTTGCCATAGTATTTTATAAGACACCAGGTCGAAAGCCCTGTGTTCCTTTGCAAGTAATACCTGACGGTCTCCTAAAAGCAATTCGTATGCCATTTTAAGTTCGATTTCTATTCACTAGAGGCGCTGTTCCGAAATCCTAATAAAAACCGTACACACTGACGCTAGGGTCTATCAACTATGTAAACTCATGGTAGGGTACATAACGAAGTTAACGATGGATTTGGTGAAGGGGTCTGAGTAACTTTGTATGGACCCGGGGCGTCATTTTTTTATGAGCGGCCAGTAATTGTATGCCTGTTTTATAGCAGCCTAATAAAGAAACATAATCTGAGTGGTCAAAATTGTTCTAAGTGATGTCGGAGCGGAGTTATGATTTCTTTAAGTATAATTTTTTGCCTTAGTTTCACTAAAAGAATAGTTTTGAAATGTTACTTAATGGAGCTTATCTCATCTTACAGCTGTTAGAAAAGATGCAGAAATAGGAGAGGAAGGAAAAAAATCACTAGTTTCGTTGATACTGCGTGAAGTGAGCGGCGGCGGGCTCGCAGCCTCTTCAACTCCCTGCCCGCGCATTATTCAGAAGTTGAAATTTATTTTGAATAAGTAACCACACCGCACAAATAATCTGTTCGAAAAAAATATAATAATGTAAAAGTTATAAAGACCCACCCTTTTTTTAAAAAAAGCTGTCTTCGATTGATGCCTAATGTGTAGGAAAATTTTGGATGGTGTTTATAAAGTAACCCTGTGTACTCATGTTATAACTTTCAATTTCAAGAAACAAAAATCTTAGCTTTCCATCGGGAGTAGAAACGGCTAAAGAAATAAAAGAAGTAGAGTTTACGTACCTGAATGCTTCTCTCCATTTACTGTAAGCTCGATCTTTCCCATGACTGTTCAAGTCTGAAGTTTTCAAGCGACTGAAGTGCTTTCAATAAAATATGTTGTGATATGAGTACTTCAATAATCAAAATACTCTATTAGTCATGTGCATTTGTTTGTTTTATGTAGCAGATAATCGAAAGGTAATTATTGTGTATTTTGATAATTACCCGTAAATGCCACCGTCAGAATGCTACGTACGTAAAAATTATTCTGCAAAAATAACCTTGGAAATGTCTACCAATAATAAGTTTTTCGGCGAAACGACTAGTTCTCAAAAGGAAAAAGATATTATTTCTTATTGAGGTGAAGTAAGGAATATGAGAGAGACTAGTGTCCCTAAGGTATGACCTAAGGTAGAGTCTACTCAAAATCGACAAGCAGACATGAAAGGATTTGTGAAAGAGTTGTTTTGGCTCATGTTTGGCAGTTTTGGTAGGAGTGAGTTCCTCATCGACCATTGAAACGGGAGGATCCTCCGACCAAACGGGTGATGTGTCTGGTGGGCTACTGCCCGATGGTTGTTCTCTGTTGTTCTCGGGTTCTTGTATAAATGTTCAATCGCTCGGAAAACTTCAATAACGCGTTGTGCCCAATAATAAGGTGGGCCGATCGACGAGAACAACGTATTTGTCGATATTCCCACTAAGCGCTGGGCGGATCGTGAAGTAGTTACATTTCGCGCCGATGGTGGCGCTATCATAGCGAGCTCTTTGTAAGCGATTGAAAGATGTCGGCGTCGCAAACAAGTGAATATTGTGTAGAAAGTATGAGTGAAAATGAAACAAAACGTGCATTTAAGGAAATATATTACCGCCAGCAACACGAATTCTATGAGACTCTTACAGTTATTTAGTGAGATGATTAACAAACTGAAAACCAATTAAATATGTAAATAAATCTTAAGTTTGACTAAAAAACATGAGAAATAAACCATCTTATAAACAAAAGCACAGAAAAGAACTAAAATTAAATTAAAATGTTTTTAAACATGAGATTACCTTTTGTAAATTTCAATAAAATAATCAGACTCATTAATTAGTTAAAAACAAATTAATTATTAAAATGAACGTCAAGTAGTTTTAGGAGAACTTATCATTTGTTATATATAGAATCACCGCTCCTTTGTGATTAGTTAACAAAGTATTTGGAACATTGATTTGTTCAATAACCTAAAAATAAAATTTGAACGTTAGCGTAGTACGAAAATTCGGTTGTAAATAAATCTACAACATTAAAACATAATTAAATAGAAAGAACGGTATAACACAATGATTAAATTTTGCCAAAATAAAAGATTGTTTATCAAAAAAATATACTAACCTTGAAAATGCGTTCAGAAGTCCATTTCTTTTTCACATTGTACGAAGAATCTGTAATTACCATTTGTATGTGCCATTTATAGATTTTAAGAAATAACGTAGGTAATGTAATTACAATAATACATGTTTTTTATTTTTAATAAACGTTTTAATATTACTTTTATTTTCATTGCTAAAAAACCTTGGACACCCTCCAGAAACGATCTGCCTAAGTATCATTGGCCAAATCGTCAAACGTCAAACGTTGAACGATATGGCCGGTATTAGATGGCCAAATCATGATGTGCCGGAGGATCACGATGCGCCCGGGCGCATCACGATCTGGCCAAACGAACGATCGGCTCACGACTTATACAATAAACTTTTATTTTTTTAACTATTCTGCGATGGAGTAGAAAGCTTTATTCATGAGAAAGATCTTTAATTTATTTTTAAATGATCTTACAATTTATTAGTAATTTATTAGATCTTGACTGATTATTAGTGGAACTTTATTATATGTATATGATTATAGATCTATAGGATAAGGACTTGGTTTAAACATTTCCATTTTAGGTTCTAGGAGAGCTTATTGATAGCCGAACCTACGATTACTCTCTTGTGTTTGTAGTATTCCGGGTACTTGCGAACGAACACAGCTATTTCCATTTAATAAGGGAGGTGAGGGTAAGCAACTTTAATCTAGTGATTCTGCGTTGTCTTAGTTCTTTCTTATTTCTTCTAAGACTTCTGGTAAACAAATGGTCGTGTAAAATTCAGAATTAGCCATTTTACGATCCTCCAGTGGCACAGTAGCCACATGGCCATTTATCCCAAAAAAATGGCATGAGCCGTCGCGGTGAAAGCCGTGCATTGTGGGCAATGTACGGCGGAAGTACCTGTGTGCTCCAGGTGCTTCCGTGGCCTCCCCCCTTCATTGGAGGGTCGGCTGGAGGAGGCCCCAATACGGGGAAGCACTGGCGGCGGTGCGTTGTGAAACTTTTTAGGGACCCCGCCTTGCCGCTGAAGTTTTGAGGTCGAGTACCGTGGGGTTTTAGTCGGTAGAAGTCCGACATAACCTCGTCGTTCCCCAGGGCAGCGAGGTATCCATGAGGATTTCCCCGCAATAATGTTTACCAACATACACTACTATAATGATGTATGTAGATCCTGTTTCAGTTTTATTTGCTTATTGTTCATTAATACAAATTTCGATTAAATATATAAAAAAAAGAAAAATTTATACATAACCTCACCATACGTTAAAAATGAATGCAAGTTGCTTTTCTTATCTCTTAGTTTGAAAATAGACAAAACGCCAACCAATTTGCAGCAAGAGCATTAGCCCGATTAAACTTACACATTTGAAAAAAGTAATTCAGCAGAATCTTGATAAACGAAGAGCTGATTACCGTAGCATTTAAATACCACATTTGTGTACATTTTTTTTTTTATATTGCCCGTCAAGATGACCTCACTCCACCTGATGGAAAGCGGTCGTGAGGTCCAGATATAAGGTTGACAAGCCCAGTCATTCAAACGAATCACTGGGCTGGCCATCCTCACCTTGAAGGCCTGCAGAAATGCCTTTTCACGCCCCGCATGAAGAACCCGGGACTATAAGAGGAAGGAAACACATGTGCTGGAAGAGCGTTCCACGTCTGGATGGTACGACAAAGAAACGAGTCACCGAACCTTTTAGTTCGGGCCAACAAATGTTGAATTGTGTGTAGGTGACGCCGTAGTCCAGCACGCGTGGTAAGGGAGTGGAAAGGTGAGGGTGGGGTAAGCTGGAATAACTCGACAGAGCATTCCCCATTGTAGAAGCGATAGAGCACACTTAGCCTGGCAATGTCTCTACGCAATTGGAGAGGCTCAAGGGTCAAAGTTCCCTCTGGGTTTCCAATAATACGGATAGCACGCCGCTGCAACCTGTCAAGAGCTTCGATTAGATACTTAGCGGAACCGTCCCAGAGATGAGAGCAGTATTCCACACACGAGCGAACTTGTGTCTTATACAAGAGACAGAGCTGCTCAGGCGTGAATAATCGTCTCAATCTGTTCAGGACTCCGAGTTTACGGGATGCAGTTCTAATGTCGCTCTCAATGTAGTCCCGCTGGTTTAGGTTGCTACGAACATCCATGCCAAGGATGTTTAGGCTATCCTTAATCGGTAGCGGGGTGCTCTGAAGAGTGGGATGGGAAAGGAAAGGCGACGCCTTTGCTGTGAATGCACACACCTGCGTTTTCTTGGCATTGAACTCGACAAGATTGCATGCACCCCATTCTGAAATGCGGTCCAACACTCCGTCAAGCTCAACAACAAGACTTCGTCTCTTCTTCTCGATGGCAGTCTGCTTTGCCCCAGGGCGCTCTAAATATCGCGCCTGGACCGTGCTATCATCCGCATAGCAATGAATATTACCAAGAGATAACATGTCATTGATATGCAGAAGAAACAACGTCGGCGACAAGACGGAGCCCTGCGGCACTCCGGCATTATTCTGGAGAAAGCGTGATTTTTGACCATCGCAAAGGACACGAATTGTACGTACCTCCAGAAATCCGGCGACCCAGTCGCATAGGCGAGGTGGCAGACCATATGCCGAAAGCTTGGAAAAAAGCGAACGATGCCATACACGGTCGAAAGCTTTGGCAATGTCAAGGCTGACGGCCAAAGATTCCCCATGCTTGTCCATAGCCTCCCCCCAGATGTGTGTTACGTACGCTAGAAGATCACCCGTAGACCGTTTTGGTCGGAAGCCGTACTGACGGTCGTGAATGAGAGAGTGATCCTCTAGGTAGCGGATGAGCTGCGTGTTTATGATCCGCCCAAACACTTTAGCTAAAACTGAGGTTACGGCTATTGGACGGTAATTGGCAGGGTCAGACCGGTCCCCGTTTTTGGGAACTGGTTGAACGTTCGCCTCCCTCCAAGACAGTGGCACAAGACCCGAATTGTAGGAGAGGCGATACAGGCTAGTGAACACTGGAGACAACTCCGCTGCACATTTCTTCAGCACCACAGCTGGAATTCCATCAGGGCCACTGGCATTCCTGACATCGAGTGACTGCAGTTCGGCACGAACATCACACTGCCTGATACGAATATCAGGCATTGTGGAGCCGCAATGTGGGATTTCAGGCGGCGCAGCACCGCAGTCATCGATGCAAGAGTTTGCGGCAAAGAGGTTAGCCAGTAAATCGGCTTTCCCTTGCGGCTGATGAGCCAACGATCCATCAGGGAATTTCAGTGGGGGCAGCGAAGGCACGCAGAAGTTAGCACTCTCTGAAGCATCCCTTTCTCAAACATTACCACGTTTGACAATGAATCAGTTGGAACTAATAGCTCTAAGAACATACCAAATAAAACAAGCTCGTTTTTACTTTAAATAAATAAATAAATATGCGCCAGACAACACACCTCTTGTAATGGTCTCGAAGTAAGAATTAATATCCCTGTGTTACGAGGTACCACACAACGAAATAAGCCAGGGGCGTCTCCCAGCACACCCAGACCCGATCGAGTCACCGATGTCATAAGTGCTTTGTACAAGCTTAAATGAATAAATGATTTTTTACTTTACTTTACTTTACTTTACTTCAGAAAAGATCGTTTCCTGAATTGACCCGACCGGGAATCGAACCCGGGACACTACGGAAATCGATGCGAGAAAACGTGCTACAGCGCACTACGCTAATCGTGTCGTCTATGGAGTGATATGACTATGGAGAACATACTAGGGAAGGTGGAATGGAATATTTCTCCATACTCATATTATTAATGCGAAAGTAACTCTGTCTGTCTCGCTTTCACGCTAAAACTACTGAACCGATTTAAATGAAAGGATAGTGTACATTCGCCCATACATTGCCGCCTATGAACCTACAGTCATGACAAATACCTCTTAGGGTTCATAAATACATACACTTTAGTATCAAAACGTAGTTTATGGACGGACACATCTCAGAACTCGTTAAATATCAAAAAACTGAAACTTTTTGAGGTTATATTTAATAATTTAATGCGAAGTTTTATTTACGTGAGTGGGACTAATGTTCTTCAAGCACATATTTTGTTGATCTGCCACTTCTGCCATTACCATGGAACCACTAGCTGAGCCACAATTCACACAAAATGTTGATTCCATTGCGATGATCGTAAATCCGTAATTATTGCTGAGTTAGCTATGTGCAGGTTACAAAGTCTTTAAACGGTTAAATCTAAAAGGAGGTAGGTCACTACAGAGATCCATCAACGTCCGTGTTTCAAGCCGAGTCGTGAGGATAAAATTATTAATATAAACAATAACACAGCATTGCAAAAATTTGAAAGCGAAAAATACAAGACACTAGACAGATGCTGGTTTTTTTTTTGCGTTGAAGTGTCAAGTCAACCAAACGTCATTAACTTCTTTTTTTTTGGCTTTGCACAAAGCTGATTTAAGCCAATGTATAATCTGATTTAAAAAAAGGTGATTAAACATTTAACTAACTAACTACGTTTTCTTGCACAAACAACGTTTCTTTTGTCAATATAAAGTAAATTAAAATATTGTTGCGATGGCTAAACAACAGAGGGCCCAGACGAACGCAACACATTTTTTAATACCATTTGTATCTATTAAAAAAATGTTTTCGTACTATAAATCTTTTCAGTATTTTTAAATTTGATATCGAAAATCAGATGTGCCCGTGACAATCTAATAAGTGATGATTATGTCATAAATCATGGCCAAATGTCTTAAATTTGCAAAAATTCGACCTCTAACGGGTTGCTTTTGGGGTTGATAATTTATTTGAATGAAACTTCGTTACTTCAAGTGCTAGAAGTCTTAAATTTTGCATAGGGGTTCTTTTTAGGGCGTAGGTGCTAACTAAGACGAGATTTTGTGAATAACAAGTACTTAGGTCTATCTATCGTAAGTCTGAAAAAATGATAAATTCATAAAAATTAAGTTCACGCGGGCAAAGCCGCGGGCAGAAAGCTAGTGAAAAAAAATAAAAGTTGGAAGTACCGGCATGCCATGTAACTGGAACATTAATTCGTGGCCGTATCAGTTCTCGCCATTTTAGGAAAATATATTATTATAATTATACATTTATGATACATTATTCTGATCATATTGAAAACACAGAAGACAGCATGAAAGGCTATTATTGTAACTGATAAGACGGTAGTAGAACAGCTGTGGGTTGTTGTTCTCATATTATGGTAATAATATGGTTTTTGTCTTGGGCTAGGTATAATCCTGACCACTTACATCCCCTAGCGGCATTCTTGAATGAATTGTTGAATGATTATGATTAAAATAAAGATTATTCAATACTTTCAGTCTTATTTACTGAGTTAAATCCTAATGTTTACTACTACAAAGCACAGCTACACACGTTTAGTTACCGATTTCATTACCACGCTTTCCCTCTTGAGCCAGGGGTCGTGGGTTCGAACCCCGCCCAGGACAAACAGTTACGTGATGAGCATTGGTGTTTATTCCGTGTACGGGTGTTATTTAAAGTATGGGTAATATACAGGGCTAGGTACTTTATAAACACCATTAAAATTGAAATATGAGGATCTATGGAAAAATGGACAAAATACGTATTTTTCTGTTTGACAACCTTCAGAACTGTAATGTTGAGTTATTATTAATAATGTTATTAACTACTCAAAGGTGTAAAAAAATCACTAGTTTCGTTCCCTCTCAACTATCAACTTCCCGCCGGCGTCGCCGCCGCTACTCCCTCAGTCTCAGTTATTGTCGTGTCAAAGTTCGCAACAATGGAATTTCGCTAAGGCTGATTATGAAGTATTGTACCCGCTACTGGCGGACATCGATTGGAAATCGTTGTATGACATGCGAGAGCCGGAGGAGGCGGTAAATTATTTCTATGTTGTTGTTAATAGGATTATTAATGATTGTGTACCCAGCAAGAAGCCCCGTCAAGCGATCGGTAGGTATAATTATCCGGAGTGATACACCTCGGATATAATTAAAGCGATAGGCTTAAAATACAAGCTCCATAAGCAATACAAATCAAGTATAAAACGCCGGAAAACTACGTACTTTTTTCGAAATGTAGGGTACAGGTAAAAAAAATGATTATTTTCGCGCATGAGCAGCAAAGTAGGGTTCAATTTAATTTAGCAAAGGATCCAAAGTCTTTTTGGGATTACGTAAGATCACAGAAAGCTAGTGTTAATCGTCAAAAAATTACTAAAAATGGAAATCCACTGCCTGACTCGGATTGTGCAATGGAATTTGCTAATTTCTTCCACTCGGTGTACGGTACCGAACCTGCCAAGCTGGACGTGGCGGAGGTGGTGGCGGCGGGCGGGGCGAGTGCCGCGCGGGTGCTTAAAACCGAAGCGCTCCGCGGGACCTGATGGTATTCCGACTTTTGTAGTGAGAGATTGCCGAGCTACTCTGGCAAAACCACTTTTACATATTTAAAATTTATAAAACCACACGAGTAACTCCGATTCCTAAGAGTGAGGGGGGTTCGGAGGTAAATGGTTTTAGGCCAGTCGCAATTCTGTTGTTTTGTTATTTTATAATAATTAGCATCTGTTGTTGTTTTCAAAAGTAATTTATTTAGTTTAATCTCGTGCACCGTGTTCAATTTATCTGTTTGATCGTGTGGTTGACTGGTAGAGAATGCCTTTTGGCATTAAGTCCGCCAATTGTATCATTAATTTTGTGCAATGAAGAATAAATAAATAAATTCTATCAACACCGGCTCAAGTGTTTGAGGGGGCGATACAGCGGAGTATTCAGTCGCAGGTTTCAGCCCAACTACGAGTATCTGACGCGCAGCACGGGTTCCGCCCGGAACGCAGCACCACCAGCAATCTACTCAACGCGATGGCTTACACGGTACCTCATGTGGACGCGGAAACACAAGTTGACGCGGCCTACTTCGACTACAAGAAAGCATTCGATCTGGTCGATAATGATATATTGTTGGCGAAGTTGGCGGCAGTCGGCTGCACTACGCAGCTGTTGAAATTTTTTGCGAGCTACATGAGGGACAGAATGCAGTATGTACACTATGCTGGATATAGGTCGGACTCTTATTTCACTCGAACGGGCGTGAACTCAGGGACGACAGTGCTCCTGGAATCGATGGTTGCACTCCAGCTTTGATCAAACGCATAAAGCACATCGTTGTACACCCATTGACGCACATATTTAATTTGAGCCTATCACCTGGGGTATTTCCTCAATGTTGGAAATTAGCAATTGTTACTCCTATTCACAAAGACGGTGATAAAAAAATACCCGGTAACTATAGACCAATCTTACTCCTATGTATATTCTCGAAGTTGCTGGAGAAAGTGGTAAGTAAGCGATTAACCAATTTATTAGAAGAGAACCACTTGCTTTCAGCAGTCTCATATACCTCTTTCCAGGAACTACCTTGAAACAACACCGCTGAATCATCGGCGTAACACATGATATCTGCGCCTGATATAGGTAGATCCATAACATCATCAATGTAGACGCAGAACAATGTCGGACCCAGGATGCTTCCCTGTGGTACCCCGACGCTGATTTCAAGAGGTGCACTTAGATTGGGACCGACTTTTAGACACTAATGACGATGCGCAAGATAACTTTGAAACCATGCCAGCGCCACGTACACCTCTGATTCCTTTGGTGTCCAGTTTACGCAGAAGTATCGGGATGGAAACGGTGTCGAATGCTTTAGCAAGATCTAGAAATATTCCCAGGCAACAGCGATTTTTGTCTAAAGATCCAAACAACGCATCCACCAGCGACACCACCACGTCCTCAGTAGATTTCCCCCGACGGAATCCGAATTGAGTTTCAGTTTGTCTAGGCCCCCTGGCATGTTTATTTATGAATCCACAGAAGAATCCCGATGATCACCCCACCGAGTACAAACATTCATGTCAAGAACATTAGAATTTGTAAGTATTTGTTCTACGAGTGGGTATGTCCGGGTGTCACTATCTATTTTAGTATGTTTATCAGTCTCAGACACCCATGTCTATACCGGGTGATTATCAAATAACTTCCGAAAACGATATGGCATATCTACTCACTAAGTTATGTAGAAACTATCTAAGCGAAAATGAAATTTATTTAACCAACATTAATTTATGGTCATCCACCGTGCAAATTATACGAACGTTCAGTATTTTTTGTATGAAAACCTTAAAATTAAAGTAAATTGAAATAATCGAATTTTCGTAGTTACAACATCACTTACTGAGTATGCCATATCGTTTTATTTGATAATCACCCGGTAGGTATAGTACAAGCGCTGCTAAGCTTAGGGTAAGAGGATCTTGGTGTGTTCCCTGCGGTTAGGGGAGTAGAATGGGTATCCATGGCGAGATATCCATGCCATTTTTGATACACACACACAGAGCCGTGGGTTTACAGGTGAAGTCAGTCAGTTGCAGCACAAAATAAAGAGTTTACAGAAGGACCGCTCTCGCCTTTTCTATCAACTTGCCCTGATCGCCTAGGGTTGCTGTATTCGCCAGATAAGCGCAATTTGACAGATATCGCCAAAAATAAAATACATCAAGTGAAAAATTGCACCAAGCTCGACAAAAACAAAAATAATATATACAAAGGACCCCTTTTTTATATATTATTTTTGTTTTTGTTAGATTAAAAGGAGATAAGATGGGTGAATACGTATAAAAGTATTATATTATAAGAAGTCATTTACCGGGGTTAAGGTGCAACCAGCTAGCCTAATGGGCTTGATCATACAGTCCTTCCTACCTACCTAGTAGGTTGTAGATAACACCATGAGCCACCACTTCGGCAGTCACCTGTCGGCGGCGCAGCGCGGCGTTAGCAGCCGCGCGTCCCTCGATAAAAGAATATACCAAAAATACTGGTGTTTTACCAATGCATGTTAAATAAGTAAAGTTACGGAAAAAGTAAAAGCCCATTTGTAGGTACTGAATTTGAATGTGTTACGAAATATAACGGTTTACCTACCCATATACTTATACTACTCGAACAAAGTACTACTAACTTGAAAATGTTATCTTCCACATCATTTGGTAACATAAAAAACGTTTAATCACAATTTCGTGTGGTGTTCATACAGCCAAATACATTGCAACAGAAATATCTGCGCGAAACGATTTTTGACGATTGAACTATAATGTAAGTAGTATCTATCTGACTACGTAGGTACAAATAATATAATGTTTTTGACAGTGCGACTGACCGCGACACTGAAACTCACTGGCGTGTTGTTCTAAGCGGGCTGTCTGTCAGAGCGCCGCGCATGTCTAATTTGTGGTTGCCGTCTCGCGGTCAGTCGCATAGTCAAAAACATTAAGATATTATTTGTACTTACATCCGATTTATTTAAAAATGGCTTCGCAAAAATATTATTTTTGTTTTTTTTTTTCATTGAATTGAATTGAGGCTTAAGGCTTTTTCATAAGCAAACATTTTCCGTAACGTGGGTTATTATAAGGCAGATGGTATTTCTCAGGCATGGGTGACCCGAGACAAAACAAAATCGGCGATTTCTCTGGCATGGGAGACCAGAGACAAAACGACAGGGGGGTTTTTGGGGTTAAGGTTTTGGATTTGGGAAAGTTTTCGGGGAATATAATGGTGATTATTTTCAGGAACATTTGGGAACGGGAATTTTGAATCTATTTAAATTTACTGCCAAATTTTTGAGGTGGATTGAGGATCCACTTTTAAACTTTTGTAGAGGGATTTGTGGTGCTGTTGGGTGTAACAGACTTGTGTATTAAATTTGCAGTTTATTTCTTTTGGGAACAATTTGGGATGCGGAAATTTTGCAACTATTTCAATTACTTAACTGCCAAATTTTTGAGGGGGATTTAGGAGTCCACTTTTAAAAGTTTTGTAGTAGCTGGGTGTTTGTGCTACTAGTTGTGGTCATATGATTGTTGAGGAGAAGAAGAAGATTTGTAATGTTGTTGGGTTTAATACTTGTGCTGTTTATTTGTTTTTGGGAACAATTGGGAAGCGGAGAATTTAGAAATATTTCATTGAAGAAAAGTTTTGTGTTATGGACTTTTGTTTAATTTTTCAGTGGTGGTAGATTTTAGGGTTTCTGAAGTTTTTTAGAATGGTTTGGGAGAAAAGGGAGTTTTTTAAGAATAGTATAGGGTAATTTTGGAGTAATTTGAGGGAATAGTATATCTATTGAAGTCACATTATTTAGAACACTTTAAGTTAAATTTCATTATTTGAGAATGATAATCTGTAGTTTATGAAAATTACATTAGTTAAAGACTTTGAGTTTGAGTTTTGATTATTTGGGATAATTTCTTATGGGTGTCTATAGGATTTTAAGGTTTTGAAGTTTTAAGGGTGGTAGTTTTGAAGTTTTACGGGTACAGTTAATTAATAAATTTAGAATACAGCATTAGTTGATTCTGTTATAAAGCCATTTATCTTTTAGAAAGCTACTTTAAATTTTTAATCATTAAAAAGAATTGACAATAAGCATTTACGGTTTTTTTTAAAAATGTACTTAGTACGAGTATTTTCGGAGACTGTTTTACTTCTCATTATGAGAAGTATTAGTTCCCGTAGTCTGTTTGCTTCTGGAGCCGGAGAATCATGGACTTAATTCGGGGGCACTCTCGGGCGTTAGTTGCGTTATGGGAGACTTCTCCTTTGGTGCCCATGGTGAGCGGAAGAATTGTAGCACTTGAGCTTGGATTTGTCGTCTTTGTTTGGACACTCTGACAACTGGTGTCCCACACTCGCGCAATGGGCACAGGGCTTTTTGTCCGTTTTGCATTTGGCCTTCGTGTGGCCGAATTGGAGGCACTGATGGCACTGCACAAAGCGGCTGAAGTCTTCAACGTGGACCCTACTGTGGTCCACGTTGAGCTTCCCGAGAGCGAATGGTTTTACGCATCTCGGGGGTCACCTCTACAACTGCGTTGTACAGTACCGGGTTTCTGTTCGAGGTCAAGAAGCAAATACGGGTCAGCTCAACGTCATTTTGTGTCACGAGGACCTCCGCTAATTCCTCACGGGTGACGTCCTTGAAGATTCCCTTGAGGATTACGAGCGGTGGTCGTCGCTTCGCACGTTCGCCGGCGAAATTAGGACTTTCGTTGTGACGGGCTATGGTTTCTTCGCACTGCTCCTTGCGCTCGAATTCGACCCTCAGCTTGGCGTTAGGAATCGGCAAAAATTTTATAGGGGCATATTTATGTTTCCGGAAGGATATCTCCTTTTTCCAAGGCACGAAGGCACTTACTATTATGGCGGGGTTCGTTTCGGGAGTTGGTGGGAGGGGTTTGGCCGTGACACTGGCGTATGAAGGTGCTTTTGGGGGTTCTAGATGGGGAATAATTTGGGGTTCTGACATGGATGAGTGGCCCATAGGGGGTTCCTTAAGGGCGGCGGCCAGCATGTTGCTCGAGAGGCGTACGAGGTCCTCGAGGCACTCATTCTGCTTAATCAAACCATCGCCGTCTCATTTTGGATGCTGAACATTGCGTCCACGCTATTGTCAAGTTTGAAATTCAATTGCCTTATACACCCCTCATTAAATTGGTCGGGATGGTAAAGTGCCGGTAACAGTTCCATGCAGTGGTCGATTTCTGTTGCAGCGTCGAATGAAATTTTGAAAATGATTTTTATATGAATTTCTAAACTTAATTTTTTCTATGAAAATTTGATGCTTAGGGGATATGATTTTAGTAACAAGAATTTTTTAAAGTCCGAAAATAAAAACTGAACTGATATCTGTTGTTTTGAAAACCGGTAAAATCTTCTGTGAAGAAATAGATAAATCCGAAAATAAAATATTTCGAAAATAATTTGCTTTCGTTGACCCCAAAAAGTCTTAGTGGTGAGTGAGACAAGGGAGGGGGCGGGTGGTCGATTTTTTGCCCCGATGACGTCTGAGGGTGGCAAACGGGGTGTCGTTGGATAGGGCCCGTCGGCGCGCACACAATTGCCAAACAAAGCAACTGGGTATTTCTTAGTAACAATTTAGAAAAAAGCTGAAAAAGTGATTTTTTATATAATTTTGGTGTGATTTTGTTCGATAATTAGTTCAGTATTTGGCGGAGCGCGCTGAAAACAACGGCGGTGTGTTTCTCTATTATTTATGTTGCAGTGTATTTGGCTGTGTGCACACCACACAAAATTGTAATTAGATGTTTTTTTCGTTACCAAATGATGGAGAATGGTAAGGAAAAGACAATTAACTTTACAAGTAAGTAGGTAGTATAACTAGATAGGTAGGTAAAACATTTCCGTAACTTAGCTTATTATCATGCATTGGTAAAACACCAGTATTTAAGGTAGGTATATTATTTTGTGACTGGTGACACACAGACAGGCGACCGCCGAAGCTTCATGCTGTTACTTGCCCATTATGTAGGTATAATAAGCACTGTATGATCAAGCCCAATAAGCTAGCAAGTTGCACCGGGAGCCCGGTTTATTTAGCGGACGCCTTCTGTAGGTAAATATGACTTCTTATAATCTGGCGCAAAGCTTCATGAATTTAAAGACGTCGCTAGATTATCCTTTACCCGTTACGAATGTTCAGTCAGAACATTATTATTTTACCGTTCTCTCAGATCGGGCTTATCGGGCGAATATAGTAGCAACCCTAGGCGATCTGGCAAGTTTAGGAAAAAAGACGAGAGTGGTCCTTCTGTGAACTCTTTATTATGTGTCTTCGGAAACAGTGGTCTGTGTTATCGTGCACTTGAGTTGAGCTTGCTCCTCCCGAGGCTGGCTGCCAGGCGGCCTTGCGCGCCGAAGGGTCCTGCGAGGAGTCTCTCCCTTGTTGGGGATCCCGGGTCCCTTCCATTCTGCGCCGAAGATGACTACCGTCAGGTTTTAGTGGGTCCCCTACCTCTCTGTTTTCCCAGGAGTTCCGAGTCCCACATATCCCAGGTGTCCCGAACCCAGGGCCTTGGGAATGCGTACATGCATTTCTTGACGCAAAAAAAAAGAGGATCTTGGTGTAAGGTGTCCCAGATCCATAACAAAACATGTTTTACTGCGGAGCAGACATACTGTCTGTTTTCTATTAACCTTTTTTAATTTGCACTTATTTATTCAATTACTGTCGTCGATAGGCCCGTTTTGACAGCTAGCACAGACCGTAGAATGTATTTCAGCAATACTCAGCATAAAAACTACGATTAAATTAAAAAATTTAACCCAAATTTTTCGGTAAAGTAAACACATAATTAAAGGGCGCGGTAAGTGATATTTTATGTCAGAATATATATATATATTTTATACTTTCACTCCATTCCAAAGAAATATGATTACCTACTTTGAATTATTTCGAAACCTATCAAAAACAGTTAGGTCTCAACTCTTTTTTTAAATTATGAGTTACGTAACCAATTCTTTCCTGAAAACCGGAAAGTTCGTTCGCCTGTACGAATTACTTGTACCTAACCAAAGTTTTAGTTAAACTTAATAAACAATGACTATTCTGCTTAAAAATTAACAGTATGCAAAATGTGAGTAAAGAAAACAATACCTAATATAACTTTAAATACAACAATTCACCGACCATTCACGTAGTTTACGCATTATTAAGTACATGGGTCTCATCTTGTACCTACTCATTTGGAATTTTGATATAGACCCTAATGCACATGTTATAGCCTGGCCGGGACGCGGTAATCGGGTTACTGACGCGAAGAATGTGAGTGAACCCCACCGTCGCGCGGTTAGGTTCTCTCCCATCCCTAGTTACGCCGCGATGACAGGTGTATAAATACCTCAAAACGTGCCTATTAGATTACAACGACGTGTATTCAAATTCATTTCAACAACAACAGCTGAAAAAATAAATAACGTCTAGATAAACTCTTATTGTGCGAGTAATGCACAATTCAAATCACTTTTGTTATTGACGCACCTTTTGAAGAGTTTAAATATTTTTAGAAAAAGGCATTGTTTAATAAAACAAAGATTAATGAATAAACTTTATTTTTACAATAAAAGGATATAGACTGAACCGCGCTCGTATGTAACAAAACATTTAACAATATACTTACTTTGGAACCAAATAGGTAAACACTTTGGGTGCCGACTCATATTGTCTAACTAACGTATAGCCTAGACCAGTGTTTCTCAAACAACACAATAATTTTCCTATTCCCATTAATATTTACTGTCAACTTGTGCTGTAAATATATATACTTATAAAACATACTCTTTATTTCATAACATTTTGTTAATTTTATCAGTTTTACAGCACTAAACCAACAGCCTAAAATTACGATCTTTTCAATACCTACTTTGACTCACCAGCCATCGCTAACAGTGAATTAGCAATAGGTGTTATCCCTTATAATAATTTTCAAACAGATCTTCCAGCACCATAGTTGTAAAAAACGGATTCTACAGGTTTTCATTTTATATATGTAGAAATTATTTTTGTATTCGTAAATAGTACATAAGCTCTTTTTTATAGATATTTTAAATCCAATAGAATCTATTTTTATTGAACGAGTTCTCTTTTGATAAATATCCCATCTGAAGTTACTGGCCCCCATTTCTTTAACTTTCCTAACTTTATAGCAATCTAAATATGGGTAAGGCTAATCAAAATCGACAAGGCCAAACATATTTCTAATTAGAACATGAATACTTGTTGAAACTCCATAATATTGTATAGTTGTTTTACAGCTCATCGATTTTTAAAATTCTATTTAGAAAATTAGAAACCCAGGCAAGCTCATCACTTGACAAAAACGTAACAATTAATAAAACTTTCCACAAAATAACAATTCAATTTAAAAGCTCTGTGAAAACATATTTAAAACAAAAATGCAACAAATCTATATCGATATCATAATATGAAAATTATTTTACAGTTTTGACATTATGGAATGCCACATCATTTATTACAAGCCAGCTGTTAAAATATTATTTTTTATACATATCATATCACTTAAATATTACATATACAATATCTACAGCCTAGCTTCTCTACTCTAAATACATTTGGTCTTTGGATGAGCATGTCACATTATGGCTTGTGTCATCTTTTGTAACTTTAAAAAATATAAGTGCACTTTCAAATTTAGTACTTACTTCATTTTATCATAAATCTAAAAATTATATTACCTAGACTAGATCTGCAAAGAAAGCTTCACACCATCAACCTTATTATAGAAAAAGAATAAAATCACAGAAATTCTTAAAATCCATTGTGTGTATAAAACAAGAGTAACAATTTGAGAAACACTGTTCCAAAAAAAAACAAATAAATAAATAAAAAGAAGTTGACAATGGTGTGCAACTTAAAACAAAAGCTTAAGATAATTAACGATTGCGATGTATAACGTGAAATTTAAGAAAATGTTCCAATTTTATTCAGGTACTAAGGGTACCTGGCGCGAAGGACAGGCTCGTTAATAACTATCATCTAAAATAGTGAACATTCAATGATTGATGTTTTTTATATTTTTTGATAATAATAATACATTTATTAACACTATAGATGAAAAACTGTGTGAAAAGATAGTTAATTTAAGACGAAGGTAAAATTATTTCACTTCCCGTTAAAAATAGTTAATGTTATTTATCACAAAAGAAAAATGAGAGTTTAACTCACAATAATCTTGGCCGCAATGGGCTTTCCAAATAACTAGCAACTAAAATAATTATCATTTTTGTTACTTTACCAATTTCAAAAAATATTTATTCTACTTACATAATTTTAAGATTTTTGCGCACATGGCAACACTTTCTGTTCCACCAAACTATATACCTAAGGTCATTTTTATTTCAAGGCACCACCAAACTAGATATTATATATCCATACGCTACTTTATTAGTAAATTGATCCAACAGTGTTGCCATGTATAATAAAAAATTGTAAAAAAGTGATCATGGTCACTGTTATACACAGATATAGTATAAAAATATATTATATAAACTATAATTTGCAAAACATGTAGGTAATGAATAAAAAAAACACCCTAAAATGCAATGCAGTCTATGCATGTGGTGTCTCAGTTTTGATTAAATATCTAGTAATAAGGCGATTTAAACCTATCTAAAACAAAATGAGGTGAACGATAACATATAAAATGAAATTACTCCTTACGTTTGGCATTTGAAATTGATGTTTGTGATATTTAACGTGGTTGATATACTTAATTGTATCTTTAATATTTAACTTTGATATTTTGTTAATTAATCCTCTCTTAAACAAACGTAATATCATTAACATTATTATGGTAGATAATATTTTTCTCGATATTCTTAATACATTAATATACATTATGCCTTGATGTTATTCTTGTGATGTTATGCATGTAACTATCACCTTCAAGTTTCTCTAATTCTAGTAAAGCAGAATGCAGCAGCCTACTGGCTCAAATAATGTATAGCAGTATACATATATCTCTATTTTTACATAAATAAACTCTATTTATACCCTATAAAAACTACAGTTAGGTGTACAATAATATTATTTCTTTATGCGTACCTACATGTAAAAGTAGGTCTTTCTTATATAAATATTATCTGATTATAAAGTAAATAATATTTGGAATTTTTAAGGCTAGTTTTTATTGGTATTTTATACCATGGAAGCGTTTACATCGCTTGCTTTGGCGGTCATGGTGTCAGCGCTTGAAGCAGCTGACCCTTCAATTTTGGAGGTGTTGGAGGCCACTTCGGCTAACGTCGCGAGGGCCAGCAAGTCGACGCTATGTGAGGGCTGTTTACAAATCTCCATGTCCTGGACGACGGTGCAAGGCGCTTCGGTTGCTATCTTTATTTCAGGACTTATCTTATGCGATTCGATATTCTCGGCGCTTGTATACATACTCTTAAACTCGAACCTCGTTATGCTTACCTTTCGCGGCTTACGCTTCTGACTGCCTATTACTGCCTCACGCCAGCTCTCAGCCATCTCGCGTCTCTCGTCGTAATACGTCCTAGGAACCGAGTTGACTATATGCGATGACTCCAGAGCTTTTGGCTTGAAACTCAACGTTTTCTTTTTGCGCTTGTTTTCGCGCTTCTTCTGTTGGAATTTCTCTAGACTGAGTGAGGGCAGGGCTCTAATTTTTGCGTCTAAGTCGAAGTCAGCAGCTTTGAATGTTTTGTTTGCGTTGTTGTCCGGTTCGGGTACGTCTATTGTGTCGTTATTTTCGGTTTTGATCGCTATTTCGTTGAAGGAGTCAAAATGTTTGGAGTCTTCGGTAACGGCGGACTCTTCGCTCTGGGACTGTCCAGTTTCCCAGCTACAAGAGGCGTTATAACCCTCGTCTGGCGTCTTATCAGCGTTTTCTCGCTTCTGTCTCTTGTTTACGATCAATCCCCCGACAGCCATGAACTCCTGGTAACGCTTCCCTTTGCACGAACGTCCAGATCTTGAATTCCTTTCGTCGTCTGAATAATTCCTTTGATATCCGTACTCTTCATCTTTAGAAAATCTCTTATCAACTATTTGGTCTATTACATCCTGATTTGTGAATTGGTCGTTTGCAACGTTATACTTATACACGCCTCCTTCCTCATCGAATTCTTCTTCAAATATCCTAGAGGTTTCAGTTAAAGCGTTTTGTAGTTCACTCATACTCTCTTCTTTAGTAGCTCCTATAGGTTTGGCCCTATCTGTGTTATAAGATCTGAATTCGTTTGGGGTTGAGATCGCATTAAATTTAAGGCAGGGGGGAGAATAATAAGGGTTTAGAGTTTGAGTTTCAGTCTTAGTAGCTAAGAGGCTGCTGATTCCTCCCATGTGTGCTTCGTCCGCCAGTTTACCTGGAGTGAACATGGATAGTGGTTTGGAGTCATTCTCGTATACGTGGTCGTGGGATTTTTTGTTGAAGTCTACCTTAGTGGAGTTGTTGTTGGTTTTCTCCAACTCTCCCTCATGAAGCTCACTGCTGTGGGGTTCTGATTGCTTCTCGTTTGGTTCCCGTGGTCGGGAGGAGAGTGTGCGGAGTGGTGGAGCCGGTAACTTATACCACTTAAAGTCTGGATTGGCACTGAAGAATGCGTCTTTGTACTGAAACAAAAATTGAATTTTGGATTGATTGGAAAATCTTTAGTAGGTACTTTGTTTTCATAAATATAAGCAAACCTCTCCCTATTTGAGTGGCAATTACTCGTACATATAAAAAATCCATTTGAAAAATTTTATTAAGAGGAGATAATACACACATCATCTTGAAATTCTATAATCACCTGTTTAGCAAGACCTGTGTAGCAAGCTTTCTCTTCTTTATCCAGGTTAGCCCACCATTCACCGAGAATTTTTGTTATAGACCTGAAAATAAAATAAAACTAATAAAAAAATATCGTCTGCTTACTGCGAAAACCGAATAAATGCACTTTTTCACAAAAAAAGTTAAGACCACAGCTATTGAAACCATACAAGTAAAACATATATATTATACCTACACCATCATAACAAATTAATAGGTACGTAAAGCTCTTTACATGTAAATAATGATAAATACATCTATTTGTTAAAAATAACTCGGAAAAATTTCAATTTAGAATTCGTTTTCAATTTCAATTTCAATTCCAGGCACAACCTGATCTAATAATAAAATATGCATGCGCTAATTAGTCAAAATATATTTTTTGCCATTTTTACTATCACGTTAAGTACAAATAAATTAATTGCATTCATAAAGGCATATATATTTTAAAACTTTCTCATGAGACATTTATCTGTCTTGATGTCCGCTTTTAGAGGTATTTTCCGAAATATCGAAATCTGCACTTAATCGATTTTCACAGTAAGCAGACGTAATATTAAAAAAAAAAATAACCTGCCCAATAACAATGACAAACAGCCATACAATTTAAAATAGCTTAATACAAATGAGACATTAACGTTTGAGTATCGTTTCAATAAAGGAGCGATCACCAGTGCAATAAAAATGCTCGAAAGGGCTGGTGACGCCAACTGCAAGTGGGCGGCGTCGTCGCTTTGCAGTTTCGGTGCTGTTTTGGCAACCGCACAAAGACTGCATCAAATTGCTATTGCATCTGACTGTATTGACCATAACATGCCGCAGGTAAATGTATATAAGGCAAAATTAAAATTATTTAATTGTAGCTAAATATAGTAAACATACCGATTTTCCAAATTAGGATATTTGTCGCGCACGACGCTCCGGTGACGTTTGCAGAAAATGAGGAATGCGTTCATAGGCCGACGCGCGTGGTGCGCCGGCTCCGTGTCTCTGTCCTGCTCGTGCATAGCTGACTATCTGCGGAGAGAGAGAGAGACGGACGTATTACACATTGGGTCGCAATCGGAAGTGATATAAATGAGAGTGATCGGGTATGTGTGTACGCCAGATGCTATTCAGATATGCTACTTGTAATTGATTTTGAGTATTATCGATCCAATTAAAGACTAAAGTTTTTAGAAATGAAATAGCCTAAATCATGATGGCCATGTTCGAATAGGACTTAGATATAGTGGTTTCATTTAAAGTGTATTGGTGTGATCTGTTGTATTTGTGTAATAAAAAATATTGTAACTTATCTAAAATTCAATGTCATATTTGCAATGCCAAATGCCAATTGTTGTTTTAGTATCTTCTGTTATTTTAATATTTAAGATCTTGAGTATGACTAAATCGAACTAACTATTTTTGAAAAGTTGCTTCATTAATATGACATTTTATTTTATTTCCAAGAACGACACTGACTGACTAATTAATACTTATTGAAACACATTTTGCGGCAAAATACGCAAAATCATCAAGAAATGTTGCATTACGCCAGACCTCCAGATTCGCCATATCACTTATCAGCGATATCACTTTCTTTGTCAAGAGCAACAATACGATAACGCGATACGTCGGGTCGATGATCTCCGCGCTGTATCGCACCAATCCGTTTTGTTACAGAATAACCTATACTGTTTATTTGTATAATGAACTTTAAGTAAGTATTACTCAAGGATTGGTAAAAAACGTCTGACGTCGGTTATCTCTTTAGAATTTTGGTCTCAAGGGTCATTGACTACATGTTTATCCAGTGAAAAATATCTGGCTAATCTGATGTTCAATCACGCGATTGATATCAGTTAAAAACCGAAATTAAACTGCCAGTAACTTGGGCTAGAATAGACGTTCATAGTTCATGGTGATTTCATAGTAGTTAGGTAGTTAGCTACATAGCGAAGTTAGATAAAAGTCAAGTGGAACCCTAACACACGAATCCACGAACGTCAATCAAAGCTGAGCAGTTCTTACATGTACAGCTGTCCATTTTATTTCTATTGACATGTGACAGGGCAGCATAAATTTGAGGTGTCCTCAACTTTTGATAAGCGTTTGTGGATATGGGGGTAAGTAGCATATTATGACATATTTTTCAACATTTGTAATTCCAGACATTGAAAACTGGTGGGCTTTAAAACAAGTAATGGGCAAAACGAATTCACCAATCTGAAGGATCCCTGAAGATGGAAGGCGACAAACATACAAAGCAAGAGCTGTCTGGACGAGCTGGACTCCAACTTGAGAGACTGGTCACAGAGAGATTGCTGAGAATGGAGAGTGAGATCTTTGCATGTTAATAGTGATGATAGCAAAAAAATCAACACTTCATCAACAACAATCGTTATCGCAATGTTGACAACAATACAACATAGATGACTTGAAAATAATCTAATCTGTGAAAGTTTTATGGATATATCAAGTAACAATGACTCACAGATATTGCAAACCAAATGGTATTACTTAATGTTATGAAAACATCATCAAAATCACAATCTTTAGAAAAATCAGTACACCAAGTAAATGGTTTTCTCTAAGGCTCGTATTTTTTTGTATAATAATTACATTGCATTTGTAAAACTAAAAACTAAAAAACTAAACTTAAAAATAACGCTCTAACGATGAAGTTGAAAAATATTTATTTCTCTCACTCTCCTACTGGAAATCTTCGAATTTTTCTTACTCTACAGATTTCATTTACTACTTTATAAAAAACTACTCATCGCCCAAAGATTTGCCTCCTATTCCCTTAAAACTTGTTGTTTATCGATATTTGACATTGCGTTGTTGAAAAAATTGCATTTCTTATAAAGCTTTGAGTGTGATTATCGAATCATCACACCGAATATAAAGTATGTAACCTTGTCCTATTGAGCCAAACCGTGCCAAGTTTGTTTGGGTCACGGCTATGGTTTTCCCTATTTGAACATAGAATACGAAACAATGTCATTGGGATAATTTTCGTGTGTTAAAAATCCCCGCATTTTGCTTATCTCTTTAGCTCAATCTTTTATCTTTGACATTTATTTTCAGACGTTTCCATACCGGGTTAAGGGTGCACGATATTTATTGTTCAAGAAAAATCAGAACATAATTTTATTGGATCGACCTTGAAGAAATATCCAACATGAAATTTTTTTAACATGATTTCAAGGCAAAAAGGTTCAAAAGTTTCTCAAATTACGATAGTCTTATTTCAATCCTGCGAAATTAGATTCAAGAGTCAAGGAGCAGGATGTCCAAAAATTCCCCTGTCCTGCAAAGGTCACGTTTCACTTCCCATCAAATTCCAGTTGCGTGACCTTGCTCCACTGTCGAACTGTGCCGAGGCTGGTCGGGCAACGGCCCGTGAAAGTGAAAACTGGGCAGGATAGCGGCTGCGTGCGCGCGCGTCGTGCTTTCGACGAGCGCGGTACGATCCACGAGAATTGGTAGCCTAATTTTGTAATTGTGCACGAATCAACAAAATGCTTGTGGGTAAACATTTTCATCATCAACTAAGGAAAATGCATAGTAACACCTAAAAGATATTTAAATGTCGCAGCAGAGTTAATAACTTCAACCTAATTCTTATGCTCGCTTTTCAATATTGCTACACGCAATATTAAAATAACTTTGTTGTCAACGCGATAATTGAGTTGTCAATTTTGATTGGCGATAATACGCCTTCTTATTAGAAGCAAAGGTGCATGTTTTAGTATTTTCAACGCTGAGGTAAAATTAAAAAGCATAATAGAGCTCATTATTTTTATTGATTCCAAAGTTTCTAGCTAAGAATACGTTAGAAATCTTGCAATCGTAGTAAGTCTCTAAATGGACAAATTTAAAACCAGCTCCGGATTCTCTAAATCGCATTACGACTCGAATGATTGCTAGTCGCCCACTGATTAACGTCTCGTCCGTCAGCCAATGACGTGACGATGCTGCGTTTGACGTCAAATAGCTAAAATTGCTGTCAAATTCACGATTTCAATGCAATTGAAGTTTATAAATAAACCAACTGTAGGTATTCCAAGCTATTTTGTGCTAATAACTAAAAACTTACTTAAACCCATACATTTTTACACTTCCGCCCAAGTTAAGCGGAGGCAACGATTGACCATCAAGTTTGATACAGAGACAGATTTATATGTTCTCGGTTAATCATTCACCGGCTTTAATTGGGGATCAGTTTTTTGAAACATTTAGGCTCAGAGCATTCATTTAAATCTGTATGTCTGACAAATTCCATCAACTGTCTTGAAGTATACTTCTACATACACTTTGAAATAGATCAGAATTTAATAAAGTTACGATTTGCCAGAACGATAAATACTGCATCTTCGAGATTTGGTATCATTGATTGAATATTGTTTACAGCATTTATTTTTTAATTACTATTTTAATTTCATATTATTATTCGAACCCGCGACCTTGCACAATTCGGGGGTGACTGCTCTTCCAACTGAGCTACCGAGGCCGTTAACAGACCTGACGAATGTTAAAGGTGCTTGCCTATAACATTGATGAAACAACGTTGGCTTACAACGTAAAATACACTAGATAAATTCGCCAGGTCTGTTAACGGCCTCGGTAGCTCAGTTGGAAGAGCAGTCACCCCCGGATTGTGCAAGGTCGCGGGTTCGAATCCCGCTTGAGTCCCAGGACCAGGTCAAATTTTTCTAGTTTCTATCTTTGTGTAGAAAACAGAGCATTGTTTAATGCTAAAAAATAAAAATTCACTTACTATTTTAAATTTTATGTCAATTATGAAATCAAGTATACTACTACTACCTTTTGTATAAAATTTTGGTTAACTAAGGAAAACAGAATTAGGAACCTATTGCAGACAATTGAAACGTCTTAGCATTCATTTGCGACCAAAACTATGGCGAAGCGTTTTTCTTAGCACAAACAAATATTGCGCATAATTCTCTCTTCCCACAGCGATTTTTGGATAGTTGAAGGAATAAAATGAGTAACAGAGCCATTTAAAACCAATCTGAGAATTATGGGCAATAGTAATTTTCGCTAGTGTGTCCCACTGTAAGGAAAAGGCCATCATTTAAATCATTCGCTAAAACTGATAGGTTACGGCTTCATCACCACTTGCCTCATGCTGACTGATGTTCTTAAATCCACCCACTATTCTCTAACTTGCAACGCGACTTGAGACGTCTTCCTATAAGTAACCAGGGCACAATCTTGTATCAACGATACGAGTACCTTATTGATATGATAAATAGTTAATAAGTAATAAGGAGTAGGAAACAGATAAACATACACCACCGTAGTAGGGTAACGTCCACATTTGAATCACCGTGGTTATTTTTGTAAAGAAAAAGAGGGATAAATTCTCTTGTGCCGTGCCACAAACACTACAAAACGCCCTATAACTTGTCTCTAGGTCAAGACTATGCCGCACACTATTGATTAGTTATCATTGCCCTTGTCCTGTCTTGACGGACGCCCCGTGGCAATAACGTTACAGTTACATAATACCGTAAAGTAACAGTAAGCCATGGCTGGGTTTAAACCCACATGCTTAAGTTGTTTATGCACCGCTCCCCAGTTCACTTAACTGTGGTGCACCTAGCGAGGAATACATAGGGAAATTGATTACGTCACGCTACGGTGCTGTTCTGTTTACTATACCTACTTCTAGGGGCAATTTGATATCTTTAATACTTACCTATGAATTGTCAATTAAAGATAGGAATTGCAATTTCAGCGACATTCCTACGTGCGATGGCAAAAAAGCATTATCGGTAGCTACCTACTACTCCCGCGTTACCGACCCTTGTAGGGCAAAATAAAAGCCTGCGCAGACGAGGGACTATCCACGAGGTACTTTTTTGTCCATCAATATGGATCTTAAAATACCCCTAGGACTAAAAGTAGGTACCCCGATTTCAATTCGGAGAATTTTGTCCTTTGTGGACAGAAGTCCTGGGCTTTTAGGGGTACTTTTGTTGAGTCAGCAAGAAGGAATGAGGTCACCCAACTGACGATGAACAAGCTCAGTGAGCTTTACCTTACTCAGCAGCAGCAGGAAGGCACTGCCAAAGCAGTGACAATCATCTAGCTGTGGTTTTCCGTAATTTCGAGTTGGTTGGTGGATTTGCATGCAGACGAGCTTACGTGTAGAGAAATTAGCTTGTTTATTATCTCTAGATAAATAATAGGAACGTGAATTTTAAACGAATTGTAAAATTTATTTCAGATTTCGATAAACCGTGTTCGCCCTCCTGACGAGATTCCTGGTGTAAATGATCTGGAGCCTCAGCTTGCTCGCATTCGTCTTTGAATTAAGCGTCCAGGCATTTTGGTACAACGATCTCTTATCAGTCACGTGACCATTACCTCAAGCAAACTAAACTTCTGCGCGGCGTTTTGGTATTAAGATCTCTTATTTGACGTTTCATACCATTGTTTATCTGTCAAAAAGCACCAGTCAAAACTTTACAGTTCAAGAAAAAAGTGATATAGTAATACCAATACAAAGTGAGGATTTTAAAAACCTAAACGGTTACAATCCCACAGTGAAAATATGTTTTTTCTGAGATCAAATGACAATATATTATAGTAACTATTTTATGTCATAGCCTTTTTTTGTATTTATATCGATTTTGCCTACTAAGCCGTCGTGGATTCAATCCCTACCAACCACCGAACCAACATAAATGACGTGACAAAGCAACCTACGACCAACATTCACGTGACAACAAATTGTGTTGGTCAAAAATATGTTCTCTATTAATCTATTGATTGAGAATGAATTGATATCGCGCCTTCTCGGTAATGCATTAACTACAAGAAGGGCAACACTGATTCAGGAGATTGACTACACGTTACTTCCGTTAAAGAATTGAAGAAAGCAAAATAAAATGGTAAAAAGTGTCAAATCTAACGCGTAGTGAATAATCGCTTATTGTAGTAATAGTAGTGGCGGTTAAATAGCCTGACTATCTCATATCATGGTCTAATATCGATTTCATCTTAATAATGCATTGCATTCATCATAATATTTTACGATTATCTTATGGTAACCTACTGACCTTCAAACCTAAATTAAATTGTAGCACCTATACATGTAGCTGATGTATGATGCCTGTCCAAAAGTTTAAACTTCAATGGACTACCCAAGCTGCGTTAACATAGTTAAATATATTACTAATCAGATTTTTATGTTGCAAACCTGTAAAACTTAATTTCAAATCAAAGTATGTAGTAGTAGTAAATTGATTTGTCCTACGACGAATACGGATGTATTTTTCAGCTGGTTTCGCCTAAAACTGTAGTTTTACCTATAGGTTGAACTCATTTGGCCTAAGCTTTGCGCTGATAAATAAGCCAGATTCGCCTTTTATATATTCATTAAGGCCCGATTTTTCAATTCTTAGTTTTTTTTCTGGATAGCTAACTATAAAATTAACTGGCTGTTTATCAATCGAATAGATATTTTTAATTTTTCAATCGTCTTTTATACAAAGAATAGCTATCTATCGGTTGTCTATGTACTTATATCGCTACCTTCACACTGATTATCCACAAGCGAGAAGCACTTAAACAATCATTGCAATAATAGAATGAAACAAGACAAAAGTTAATACTTGACAAATTTACATTGACGTGTAAATCAACCGTAACTTTTTTGCTGTCTAAAGTTGTTGCAAGGAGTATGTTTGCTTCGTGTTTTTTAAGGCAAAATCTTTTCCAAAACTCCTTTTATCCCATGTACTAAAATTATTAGGTCTCTCTTTTACAACCCGATCTTTTCTATCGGGCTCAGCGTTTGTATAATTAAATTAAAAGTAACTGCCTTTGCTCCAAAATCGTTGCGTCGGGTCGTACGTACCAAACAAAATGAAATATCTTATCCAGCCCCTCAAGAAGCAGATAACTTTACTACTCAGTAAGCGGCTTTATTCTACAGATTACATCTATCTGACCATTGAAAAACTAAAAATCTCGTTAACCTTAGAATAAACTTTATTCTACAGATAAATTTCATTAACTGAGGATTGAAAAATCGGCCCTTAAAAACATATTTTCTAAATAAATATGCGCAATGGCAACACAACACACCACTTGTCATGGTCTCAAAGTAAGGATATTAACCTTGTGTTATGAGGTATTAGACAAGAATTTAGGCCAGCCCCCTGATTCAGAACAAAGTTATCGGCCGATTCGGTTATTTTCCTTTATTTTTAATGTATTTTTTTGGATGGGTAGTTTTTATATAATTTATTTTATGAAAACTTAAGGCCTTTGGCTTTAACATATAAAAATATTGATTACTACCGTTAAGCGGTTCATTTAGATACTGTAATTAAAACAAACTAACCGAATTGGTCGATAACTTCGCTCAGAATCGGGGGGCAGGGGCCCTTCCCTTCCACAGCCAGACCCGATTAAATTCAGAAAATATTGTTTCCTGAATTGATCCGACTGGGAATCGAACCCGTGACCTTAGGGAAAGCGAGGCGAGAAACTGTACTACAGCGCACAATGACAATGCAGTATGAATAACCTATTTAAGTAATGCAAACGATGCAATCGTGAGACATCAAACAAATAATGCTGCACACTAACAAACCTAATAAAATCTACTGCTTCCCACTCCCTTCCAAGTGCCAATCTTAATAAACAGCCGTAGATTGCTTGTTTATTTCTGCACCACGTTAAACTAGATGGGTATATTGGAAAACCGATAAATCTTATCTAAACTATAAACAAAAAATTGCTTTAATTTCAACGATGAAGCTTAAATTCAGATATGATGGTATGTTTAAGCTCTTAGGGTGCTTTCCTTCAGAGTTGTGCTCAGAATATTCATTGGTTCACATAGCATAGCGCTGTTGAAACAGGTTCTGCTAAGCTATGTTTTTTTTGATGATGCGTGCTGTCATTGTGTGCTATGAATGCGTGCTGTGAATTCGTGCTGTGCTTGCCTATCCCTACAGTCTATACATCGCATAGCTCGAGATGCGCATCTTTCTTGCACAGCTACCTTGCAGCGGCGTATCTTCGTAGCACATCTTACTCTTTCCGTTGCATAGCATCAGTGGAAACGGACTAATGGTTTTATAGAACAGCTTGCACATCCTCGCAGCATAGCAAAGGACCCTAAGACCTTCACATACTTACCTACCTAATATCTGAATTTAAGCTTCATCGTTGTGCCTCAAACTTAGCACCTGATTTCTACTGAAATATGACAGGACTGAAGGTAGCTAAACTTTGAGTCACGTAACATAATACACTAGTTAGTTCAGTAAGCATATTATATTCAATTAATTATTCAAACATGGACATCATAAGTCTCGAGTCCCGTACTCCCGTAGTTTATTATCACAGATCCTAATGACTTCATGACATGCTATGGTTGCAAACCGCGTGAAGTACTTAAGTATTATTCATTAAATACATACACATCAGTTCAACAAAAGGCTACGTTAGATTGCACTTTCAGTTGCACCCAAACATGTTGTTTCCTAAGGTTCAATCTATCTCTACTAACACTAACATTCATAAAATCGTTTCGGCTATTTCGGCATGAAATGTTATTTCCCTAAATAATTCCGTTGCAATGTCGACGAGTGTCCTGTTGAGATTCTCGCGCTGCCCAATTCCATGCCCACTTCACTGCTTCATGCGGCGTAATGTGGACGTAGCAAAAAATGAGGGTTTTCTGAAATGGCCTGCGTGAGATGGCAGCACTGTAGCGTCAGTGCAATCAAATGTCAGATACATACATTTTTTGTATTTTTCGATCGTTTTTTGGTTTTATATATTCTAATAAACATTACTATTGCAATATTATTTTCTTAAAGGCCATAGTGTTGTGCAGTGCTTGTGTGCAAATAAATTAAGTTATATATAAGTTATAATATATTAATACATAAGTTTCCTACGGGAGATAAATACCGAGTACCTAAACAGTGGCTTGTAGCCATTCGCAGTGATACATTTACTCTAATGAAAAAATAGCCTCGTTGATTTATATTATTAATACAGCTTGGTTTATTATGCTTAATAATATACGTTTTTTTTGTTTTGTGAGTTGTAGTTGATTATTGTACATTAATAAAGCATCGTTTATTTTGCTTTGTTTATATACATGAATCAACTACAACTCAATGAAACACAAATAACTGCAATTTAGAAGCTAAAAACAAACCAAATTGTGTAAACAAATACTAGTACCTTAAATTACTTTTCTATGAGTGAGCTTTTCCTTAGTACCAGTCGCTTTTGCGCCTCTGTTTTTGAGCTCAATCTTCAGTTCGGCGACTTGTTTCTGGCCGTTATCCATAGTAAAATCAATAACACCTCCAAATTAATAGAATTTCAAAAAACAATTATATTTTCGGTACGAATCTATGGGATCTGACAGCTGTTTGGACCGACGCAACGGCAGCGCCGACTGGTGGCAGAAAATGTATCGTAAACCCTCTCTACACCCAGACATCAAAAATAACATTTTGAGCCAAAAACACTTTTAAAGGTTTATTCACAAAAAGTTACTTCAGTGTGGATGCATCTTTAGCTCTCAATACTTATATCATGTATTACTCGGCGTGTTTTTAAAATTATTATATTCGCTAATCAAGGCTGCTTTGTATGCACACACTCAGGAAATTTAACACTAGTTTTGTCATGAGCAAGGTCACATAAAATAACATCTTCGCTCGAAGGCTAAATCTCGAAAATAGGTTCTGATCAGGCAGCTCGATTTCGCAAACAAAAGGTGTATGAACGAATAAGAACAAAGTAATTAGCAACACCATACACACACACGCACACTTAACCGCTGATTGTCTAAGTGTGCGTTTAGGGTTGTCAATGTTGTCATTATTACTTACTATGGTTTTTTTTGTTAGGAAAAAAACCTAGATTATATTGTAATAATTTAGCAAATGTAGATTGCTAAAATAATTATATATATTTTTTCGTAATAAGTGTGCAATGTACTTCTTGTGTAATATGAAAAAGCAACAAAATATTTGGTTGGGGAAAAAGGCTTTTCGCATATTATAGTATGTATGTAGATACTTGTAATAAAATCTCTTTGGCTATACTATTTGTATCTGGCTGGTTTTGGTATCATAAAAAGTTCAAATTTTAAAGTGTACTTACTACATGTTTCGGAACGTATCCACAGTGGCTGAACGCAGTCACTACATTATCTGTGACATGATGGGCAGACCCTAGCGTGACTTGTAACTTGTTAGCGATTATTTAAATCCAGAAAAGATTAGTATAAATAAGTCTTTTATTTCCATATTTAAAGTTAAACACTACAAAAAAGGTAAAAATGCAACGCAAGCCGCCAAAAGAAATTGCGATGTTTATGGATCAAGTGCAGGGTCTGTGAGAGTAGCACAAATTTGGTTTAGGCGTTTTCAATCCGAAAATTTTGATGTCAAAGATGAACATGCCATTTTTGAAAAAGTGGAGCAAGATCGGCATATCAGTAGTTACGACGTAGCTGAAGAACTGGGAATCGACCACAAAACAGAACACTTTACCCCTTTGCAATTAAGTGAAGAAAATTACATTATTCCAAGTAGTTTGAATAGGCTGGTGAAGTTTTTATGATTGGAGCCATGGAAGCACCTCTAAATAAGTACATTCAATAACATTTGAGGGATGAGCACCGCTGTATGGAATGAAAAACAATCAAGACAATAACATCATTAACTATCCTTTAACGTTTGTGAACTTGATTTGTTATATAATAGTCATTATGATTATTGGCTACCACAGTTACCATTGTTAAATAAGTAAGTAAATTGGCGGAGCAGAAGTTAGTGTGGTGGCAGCCCTACAGATATTCCATGACTGACTGAGATCACAATAAACGAGAACTTGTATCGCATGAAAGAGACAGAAATACCTAACGACAAGTTTGCAATGTACTCAGTCATCGATTGATTAGGTACTATTATGATGCTATTGGTGCCCGTGGTTAAGTGACGGCAGCGGATCGGCAACGATCCGATGTTAAGCAACGCCAGTCAGGTCAAGTTATGGATGGGTGACCATCCCGAATGAAATTAAGTGATGTGTTTTTCGGGCCTCTCCGTGCGAAGATATCAGTCGTAAAGCCTAGTCAGAGGCCTAAAAAGGCGGCTTGATAACATCTGACGGTAAAGTTTATCACTGGCCTTACATTCACCTCTCCAACAATCCGCACTGAGCCCGCGTGTTGAAGTATAGGTCGTACCACCTCATAGTTGAGGTGGGGCCTGTGCCCAGCAGTGGGACGTATAAGGCTGACTAAAATGATACGATTTAAGAACGTTTATAAAATTATTATTACGTTTATTGACGTTATTAAAAACATTTCACACTATGAACCGCCGCCAATTAAACATCGACAAAGTTAATTGATAAGAAGTATTACAACTGTGGTTGAAATTTACTTAAGAGACTCGTTAGGCGAGTGGTATGTACTAGGGAGGCAAACATTGATTTTCAGAAAGCTAGTATAAATTAGCTCTGTGTGAGAATATTCATTTAAAAGTAGTAAGAAAAAAATCAAGCTATAGCCTCTCCGCGCGATTATATTGACAGTTACTCTTTAGACAATGGGCTTTAAAATCAACTGTAGACGAACTGCATTTACCTGAAACTTGCGACTTTTATCAGGACTTTCGTCCGTTACCTTGGAGTTGAAAGACATCCTCTGCGTTGTCAATTTCAAACTATTCTGCCCCAGTTACAGTTATTCTTTTTTTGCGATGTCTATCCTGTTCTCTGCCATAATACACCTTGAGACTTCAGTTTAGATAGTTGTCCGGCAGCAGCTTCGCCCGCGTAGACTGCCCTTCCCGTCAAAATATAGCCTAAATAAAAAAAATAGCCTATGTCACTCCCTGATAATGTAGCTTTATATTGTTGAAAAAAAAGGATATTTGGAATCGGTCCAGTAGTTTCGGAGCCTATACAAACTAATACAAACAAACAAACCTTTCCTCTCTAAAATATTAGTATAGATTTCACCATTCTTGCTTCGATCTCGTAGCAAAATACCAAGCATAGTCATTTTTACAGTTTTTAAACGCTTAAAGGTATCTAAACATATAACACTAATCAAACGGTATGTGAATTGTAAGCATCTTCAGTTAGGTCAAAATCAAGATATAAAGTCTAGATGTTTAATCAATATGGGCTAAATTAGTAAATTAATAATTTCTACTTAGTCGAACCAATTCCAAGGTCTAGAATACTGAAACGATATTCGAAAATAAAAATAAAACAATCGATAGGAAATCCTAAGGTCAAGTAACTTGTTATTTATTTTTTATTCATAACTACTGTTCGCGTTCGCGTTTGAACTGGAACATCATCCAAATGTCACAAAAGTAAGTTCCAATAGGACCTCAGGACTAAGTATGAGCAGAAACTTGCAATTTTTAAGACTTAAAAAGATGGTAATTTATGCTGGTAGCAGTTTGCAGGTGATGTAGTAACTACATCGCCTGCAAACTGGACAAGTGAGTGAGTAGCAATGATTTGTTAGATTTTTGCAATACGGAGAAACGTGTTTCCCTCGCTATCAATGAATATATTTGGTATTTGAATAGATCCTCAAAAGATTTAAAATTTCTTTTGGGCTTCACATAAGTGTAACAAAATGTGAAAGCTAACAGGCAATCTGATGTGATATTACTTTCAAAAGCAGACTTAAAACATTTTTAGCAAAATTTAACAGCAAAAAGCCACCCGGATTGTTAAAAACGCGCGGGTTCGATTCCCGCTCGAGATCACCGAGATCATCACGGTCCGAAATCGAATTTTTCCAGTTTTTCTATCTTTAGATATGAAAAACAAGCATTGTGAAATGCTAAAATAATCAAAGTAATAAGGTATTTTTATTTATTTGCTAAGCTGAATTTTCAAATATAGCCAATTGAACTCACTCCAAATCAGGGACTAGTGCCCTCCGTAACGCTTGATGAAATCCAGTCGGCTATTCGGCGCATGAAAAACCGGAAAGCTGTCGGACCCGATGGAGTCCCTATCGAAGCGTGAAAATCGATGGGCTCTCGTGGTGTGGGCATACTTACCCACCTTTTCAACCGCATTCTCCTCACCGGGAAGATACCTGACCAATGGAGACTGAGCATTATCACGCCGGTCTTCAAGGGCAAGGGCTCGGTGCAGGAGTGCAGCAATTATCGCGGCATAAAGGTGATGTCCCACACCATGAAGCTCCTCGAGCGCATTGTGGACTCTCGGATTCGACAGTAGTGTACAATCTCGGAGTGTTGGTATGGGTTTCGACCGGGTTGCGAGACCATGGACCCCGTATTTGCCTTGAGAACGCTCATGGAGGGATACAGACTGAAGAATACACCTCTGCATCTCCTTTTCTTAGACATGCAGAAGGCCTTCGACGGTGTCCCTCGTGAGATGATCGGCTGGGCGCTGCGGTCCAGGGCCGTTCCCGAAGTCTTTATTCACATTATCTGGGACATGTACCACGATTCCAGTTCCATAGTTAGAACTGCGGTTGGTGACACGCTTACCTTCCCTATCACCGTTGGAGTACACCAAGGCTCCTTGCTTAGCCCGTTTCTGTTTAGCGTAATATTTGACGTTCTGTCAAACAGCATAACAGCATCCGAGACCACCACGAGCAACCACCCTGGTTGCTTATGTATGCTGATGATATTGCGCTAGCAAACTGGGACAGTGGACGGCTGGTACAACGGGTGAATAAGTGGAAAAATACACTTGAAAACGGCGGTCTGAAACATAATGTGGCGAAGACGGAGTACATGGCCTGCAACACCACAGATCCCCAGTCCGTCCGCATAGGCGTTGACGTGGTCGAGCGCACGGACCGTGTCAAATACCTGGGATCTGTGTTAAGCGCGTCCGGGGACATCGACCGCGACGTCAGAGCCCGAATTTCCGCGGCTTGGGCCAAATGGCGTGAGGTGACTGGTGTCATTTGTGACCCCAAAATGCTGAAGGGGCAGGTCTATAAACCATCATTAGGCCTGTCCTTTTATATGGCAGTGAAACATGACCGTTACTAGAGCGACACAAGCAGGAGCTGCGCGTCACGGTAATGAAGATGCTGCGGTGGATGTGTGGAGTCTCACGCAAAGATCACGTGCGGAACACCCACATCCGCGGCAGCCTTTGTGTTCGTGACATCGCAGACAAGCTGCAGGAGTGCCGCCTTCGTTGGTATGATCATGTCTCACGGAGATCGGCAAACTACGTGGGCAACAAATGTCTGGTCATGCCGCCCCCGCCAGGTACCGGTAGAAGAGGTCGACCCAAGAAGCGGTGGCTCGACGTCGGTAAAGGTGACATGCGTGCCAACAAACTCACCACTGAGTATGCACAAGACCGCGCGAAGTGGGCCAAGAAAATAAGAAAGGCGGTCCCGGAGACCCCACACACCAGTGTGGGTTCACAACCGGGATAGACCTCACGGATGATGATGATGAATTTTTAAATGAGGCTGCTAATAGTTTCGGCTTCATACATTCGACTCGACATTTCCTTCCGCAAGTACACTTATCGAACAGGAAACTGGTTCCTAATCGCTCACCGCATACCGATTACCGACGGTATAAATACTGTTTTCAACTGACATATTTACATTATCGCAACGCAACAGTAGCGACGCGCTCTTGTCAAAAATATATTTGCATATAGGTGCGTTTCCACCAGAGATGTGCTAGGATGCGTTGCGAGGGTTGCGTGAGTTAAGAACCAATAGAATCTCAAAGCTAAATGTAATGAGGTTTAATTTATGCACTTTGCTTTATGTAGGACAACCGGTGCCCGACGCTGACATCGTGATGAACTAGTGACCTTGGTACTTAGGACGATGTCATTATTAAATAACCCGACTCGCTGGCATAGGGGGTCCATTATTTTTTATTTTTATTGTATTTCTTTTCTATTTTTTTTTTGTACACTACTAACACTAGATATAAGTCAATTTTGTAACTAACCAATATGGATCGTTGATATCCGAAAATAAATGATTTATTATTTATTATTATTATTAGTAAAACTTTATTGACAGGAACAACAGCTACAGAAAAATATACAATAGAACCAAAGTAAAGAAAGACAAAGATTTGTAACACATTAATGAGAATGAAGTAGTACCTGACACCTAACTGAGTAGAGGATCGGCAGCGTCTTTAATCTCGGAAACACATTTAAATGATATAAAGGAATGATAAAAAGTTTATAAAGTGATTCAATCAGCATGATGTATTATGGATCTTTTTTTGTATTTAACCTGTAATGTCCCACTGCTAGGCAAAGGTCTGCCCCCATAGTTCTCTACATGTTCTAATATGGAACTTAGTTAAATTTTCTCGAGACACAGTATGTACCTAAAGCTATTCATAGGGTCTGTGCTACTGCTCAGTTTATTTAAAAAATAGGTAGAAGATTTGTTATAGTCCTGCGTTCTCAAAGCCCCACTCGTGCAGTCGAAATATAAAAAATGCTATTATTTCCAGATTGCTATTTACGCGTTTTATCTCTTTGCTTTCCTTTGTCTAAAAGTTTATTATTTGAGCGACTTTGAGAATCTTTAGACTGCTATTATCGGTTTATCCTCATCGTAGTTTTGTATGTGGTGCAACATATTGCAATACTAGCTTCTGCCCACGACTCCGTCCGCGTGGAATGATGATTCATAGCCTATAAGCCTTCCTCGATAGGCTATCTAACACTGAAATATTTTTTTAAATCGGACCAGTAGTTCCTGAGATTAGCGCGTTCAAGCATACAAACAAACTCTTCAGCTATATAATATTAGTAAAGACTTCGATTTTTATTTTATTTTTTAATATCCTACTTAACATGTTGCACAATGTTACTCAACAGAAAACAAAAGAGAAAGGCACTAAGCAGATATCAACATGTTTTTTCAAAATCAGTCTTAAAACAGAATTTCATTGTAACCTCGAAGTCAAACATCGAATGAAACTTGGCCATTTGTAATGTTAGTAGGTACTTATACTGAGTAGAAAAACTGATGATCTCAATAGATCGATACGATTTTTTATAATCTGAGTTATTTTGTTCATCAAAAGAGTAAACATTCATGGCAGTGAAATACCGATTGCAAAACAATATTATATCATTTATTTATATTCAAACGAAATCTATTCTAGTCCTGACTTAAAGCTGCACGAAGAAGAACAATTCCCCGAGGACGGTAACCTTGACCTTCGCTTGTTTTGAAAGCAGCAGAACCGATACCACGTGGTCTGGTTTGATAGAGCATGCAATATTTGTAGGTGTATAATGTGCTTTTAGCATTTTTTGGTTGTTTTTACCTACGTCTTATTTCTTTTTTACAAGTTGATAACTTTAACGGCTAATTGCTGACAGCTGCTAATGTCACTATGTGAAATAATGTTGCCAAAACCCGGGACCCGATATCGGCAGTCCAGTGTTCCATATAGCCACTCACAAGGCTACCGAAAGTACTATACTTACGTATTATTTATAGGTATGTCAAATGTTATTATGATTCATAATTAAAATATGACTGTCCCATTCAGTCACTTTTCTCCCGGCAGTTTCTTTGTTTTACTAAAATCTGACAACCCAAAAACGATTCAGTCTCATTAAAAAATACGACTTTAAAGTTTAACACTACCAGAATAAACCTAGCTCTTATTGCTATGAACTCTCATTTTGCCTAAATTCGGTAAGTTCATTCGGTAAGTTTGATAATCGATACCTCTGTCAGATGTAAAAGGCGAGTTTGCTTCCCGCGAGTTCTCGTACATCATCATCATCAACAGCCTTTAGAAGTCCACTGCTGGACATAGACCTCAGGCATAAATAGCCTCTTTTACTGGGTCTAAGTTATTGTGGTAGGTACGAGTAACTTTCATTGCGCCCCCCGACTAAGAACAAAGTTATCGTCCGATTCGGTGTAATCATTATTTTACTTTCGAGTATGCCAAGCTTGGGCCTTTATCATTTTAGTGATAGCTAAGGTATTAGGCTTTATAACATACTAGCTTTCCGCCCGCAGCTTCGCCTGCGTGGACTCATTTCTCTCACACCTTGGGTTACATAGCAATGTTTTCATACGGATTCCTAACGTTTTTGAAACATGTAACATACGAGGGGCATGCCAAAAGAAAATAGATAGATACTCAAAAATAATAACATTTATTCTTTATTACAAGTATCGACCTTTCCGAAGTATTCACCCTGAGCACGTAGGTATACACTTTTCCATACGTTTGATCCAATTGGAAAATACCTGTGACCACTCTTATTTAGACACTTCACAAATCTCGAAATTATAGGCAGCCAGTGCATCTTCTTTGCTTTCAAACCTTCCCCTTTAGTTTTTGGAAACAGGTAAAAACACAAGGCGCTAGGTCAGGGGAATATGGTGGGTGAGGAAGGATTGACACATTATTTGAGTTGAAAAAGTCAAGAGTTCTAGCAGACGTGTGTGGCGCCGCATTGTCGTGGTGCCAGAGAAGGTGCCGGATTCCTGACTTCGGTCGCTTGTCACACCAAGCTGATATTCTGTTGGGGCACAAACTGTCACATACCATTCACAGTTCACCTTTCTTTGATCCTCTAGCACTACAGTAGCAATATGACCCGTTTTGCAGAAAAACGAGGCGACCATTTGTTTCTGTGTGCTTCGTGCACGGCGACATTTCGTTGGAAATGGTTCATCTTCAAAACACCATACAGTCGACTGTCGCTTTGTTTCGGGATCAAAGTTATATTATAGCCATGTTTCATCACCAGTCAGTAATATCATACACGTTTTTTTCTCGCCACCGTCGAATTTATCTATCATGAATGGGCACCAATGCACCCGACGGTCTTTCTACTCATCGGTAAGTTTGGTCGGCACCCATCTCGAACCATGTTTACGGAGAGAAAGGTGGTCGTGAATTATGGTTTGCATTGCTGCTGATCCAATTCCAGGGGGAGTCAATGAAACCGAGGGTATATTGGGTACAATGATTATAATGCGTTTAAATTTGCGGTACATTTTCTTTCATGATGAACATTTTCGATATTAAGGTTTCTCGCTCCAGCTCTACATACGTAATTCGTCGGTTTTCGCGAATAAGTTTTTCGACTGCACGAACGTTTTCTTGTCTTCGCTTCATCTTCGAGGCATCCCCGTCCTCATTTAAATTCAACAAACCAATTAAATACTGTTACTCGTGAACAAGCAGACTCACCAAAAGTAGTAGCCAAAAGTTCGAAACATTCTTGAGGCTTTAAACCTTTTTCATAGTCCTAATAAATCATAGCGCGAAAATCACGTCGACTGAACTCCATTGCTGCAAGCAAATTCCCGCCAGATTCTTGGAAAAATGATGCTCATTCAAATAAAAATAAAAATAAATATGTGTGTTCTATTTTTGTATATCAATAAAAAACCAGCCTATAAGATGGTGTATAACTTGCCAGTGTCAATCAAATGAGTAAAGAGTATCTAACTTATTTTGGTATGCCCCTCGTATGTCTATGGCAATCAGGGCTAATGTAGCTTTTTAACAAATAAATAGTTTTTGTAAGCGGTTTGGTGGTTTCGGAGATTACCTACCTCAAACATACAAACTCACAAACGCTTACCTCTTTATAATATTAGTGTAGATAGAAAAGTGAATGCCACCACTGGGCGGGTTATTTTACCTACCATCTGCCATTTCCCATAATAGCTATCTTGTCCAGTTAATTTAATAAGGTTCCAAAGTGTGAAGCTACTTCTGTTCTTGACTGTACCACGTGGTATGATTTTATATGTCATGCAGATTTATATGATTGATCAGAATTTACTTCTATTTAACAGATTTTACTAACAAGCTCATTTGTCAACCCTCTTCAACCTGTAACTATATTTAAATATAATATTTATTGCTAATCACATTGTATTTTTGTGTTTGTTAAAAATATTTACTTTGCGTACAGATAAGAATGTTATCTTTTTTAGTTCCAAGAGCAAAACAGTTTTCTATAAAGCAAAAAACAAGGTACTCGTAGGTAGTATGTATATGCGACAAACTTTTAACTAACTATGAATAACTGATAAGATTTCATCAGAGGAAAAAGCCCCCAGTATTTACGAAAATAGTTTTTGCGATTATACATACAACACAATACAATTTTGCTGCTGTGATTTGGTTAGCCCAAACTAGGTTAATCTAATGAAAACTGAGCTTCCATGCAGTTATCTTAGTACGCGATATACTCGTACCTCACTAATTCGTGCAACTTGTTTTATTGCAAACAAATTAGGCGATAATACAAATAGGGATCATCATCCCAAAATTGTCACTACTGACATCGGCGCTTTCCATTTATCCCCAAATGAAAATTATTGCAATGAATACATCACAAGAACAGCAAATTACATCAAGATCAGAGTGCTGAGTGCGAGTTACAATGAGAGGTGCAGCACAGATAGCGGTGAATTCAGGCAACATTAAGGCATCTAGATGACGCTGACTCGATGCCATATTGACATTTACTGCTGGGATCCCTTTCATTGGCATAATGTGTTTTGTCCTAAAATGGTTTGGCACAATGAAATTGGCATAATTTATTTAGTATAATGCATTTATGCATTATAATCCTTCTGGTGTCAGTAGGTTAGGGTTATTTTTTTTTATGACCACTCAGAAATCCACAAAAACTGCCTAATCATGTTTATGCTCATTGCATTTATGCTAAAAATTGTATGCTAAAAACTGTTGTGCTTATTAGTATTATGCGAAATTATAATTAGTAGTAATTATAATATGCTAACTTATTTTATGCTTAAAATTTGTATGCTTCTTGACAGTGAACCTTTACTGCTCGCAAAACGCGATGGTAAAGTCATTCGCATCGCTCACTACAACTCACACTTGGCACTCTGAGGAGTTATTGGTTTCAAGAGACCGATCAATATACTAAAATTAGTGAAGCATTTGTCTCATGAATACGTTCCCGTGTGGAGAGGTATTGAACGTTCGACGCTCTAGGGGGCTAGCCAAGAGCAACACGCTACGACGGTTTCTACAATAGAAATAATCCCCATGACTTCATCTTATGCATAAGCGCCAGTGACCTTATGTCATCCCCATACATTTTAACGATTTCTATTGTAGAAATGGTCGTGGCGTGTTGCTCTTGGCTAGCCCCCCTTGGCAGAACCTGTACACATTGCATCAACGGGTCAGTCAAAATTATGTTTGCATGTATTATTACAATGATTTATTCTGTTCCTGCGGTTAGGTTAGGACCCTAATTATTCACCATAGGGGTTATGAAAACAAAATTTACACGTTGAAAAAATTTCAACGGTTGATCCAAAAACTGCGTTTTTTCACAGCTCGTCCGTATCCAAAGTTACAAAACTCTAAAATCACTATTTCAGTGAATTTCAATAATTGGGGGTAGATTTTAGGAAGTCGAAAACCCCTTTCCAGGCTATAACCAACTACGCTACTCTAATAGGTTAATGGAAGTTTACCACAGATACCTACTAATATGGTTGGTTTTAGGTACATTTATTCTATAGCACTCAGCGCAGGGTAGTGAAAATAACTTGGGACAGACAAGACTTGACTTCCTTAATTTCTAGTTAAAACAAATGAATTAATAGAAACCCAATATTATTAGTAGGTACTTAGTCGTTCTCGTTTAGCTTCGGTAATTTAGATTTAGTACATTCACAACAAAATGACAAGGAATACCAAATTAGCTTATGCTCTCGGTATTATTGTTGTTGTTGTAAATGATGATGAGCATTGGCATCAGTGGTTTGATGGCAGCAATTTACGTTTTGGACGCCCTCGCCGACGCGTCAACACGTCATATCTCCGCCCACTTTTGCACATGAATGTACGAATGTTTAAATAATGAGCAATAATCTGATCTGGGCGAAGATGATCGCAACAAAGAAGCAAGTGTGATTCATGAACCGACGGCAGACCGCAACCTTTGTATGAATGTCTGATTGTGGTTGCGGTCGACCGTAGTTGAGCCTGCGGTTACCGCCTGCAGGTTTTGAACCATCGTCATCATAATCATTCGCAGCCACAAGACGTCCACTGCTGAACATAGGCCTCCCCCATCGATTTCCATAGTGACCGGTTGCAGGTATTTTTACAATAGCCACTAATAATTACTGACATCTCTTTCGTGGACCAACATTCTATTTTGTGTTTTGCCTACAAAAGATTTCAGAGATAGCACCGCTTTGGTTATATAATCATGAAAGCCGTCGTCCCGTAGGTACCGAACAGTAACTTGTTTGTTTTAGCAATGAAGGCTATCAATCTACTCATCCTTTCATAGTGTAGCTGAACCTACGAGTTTTGAATATTAAACACGAATCGATTTATCTCCAACAACACGAGTTAAATGGAGCAGAGTTTGTGTCGTTCAGAAGAACAATTGAAGTAAAGGAACCGTGTAGAACGTTACCAGTATAATCAACCCAAGGCAAATAAGACGGTTTAACATCACGTGAAAGATACATTGGCCCGAAAACGTTGTTCAAGACTTCACTAAACTAATTTCAAAAGACACTCGTAGTCTGGTTGTGTTTTGAAATACAAAACCAACCGACAAGGCCAAATAATAAGGGTAGTATAAGGATAAAAGCAGCATTGCTGGCTCAATTTCCCCAACCAGCGTATCGGAATTCCCCCACTATTCACACCGTGTAGTGGGTAGGAGGAGCTACTAGCAGCTAAGGGCCGGATAAATGGATCAGGCCTTCGCCCGTTGCCATGCTGTGAATTTGGTTGTAATCAAAAATCTTTTTTTTTTTAATTATTCATGGAACCTGGAACTAAAGCATTTTTAAGGCGATGTCTTCTTAGCTGAAAAGCTCTTCGAAGCTCAAATAAAACATGATCAGTGTCAAGATAAACATTAATACAGTGTGAAGCATTTTCACTCACAATTCACACCGTGTTAGCGGTGCAGGAAGCTAGTTGCAGCAGAGTGCCAGGTAAACGGATTAAGCCTCCGCCCGCTGCTCGTATCCAACGCAGCAGAATTACAGAATTTGCAGCTAATTTTGTACTAAACACCGATGGTATTACACACTGAAACTATAGTTCGTAAAAAATAGGATGATTAGAATGACACATAGATTTTTAATCTGACGTAAATCAAAAAAGTGACGTGATAACTTTGTACCGACGGTAAATGAGCAACTACACTGGTTGCAATGTTCAAACGCGAAGAATCATTCCAATTAGTCGTACAATATCTTTCGCAGAAATCAATGGCTATGTATATTTTAACGATCATATACCTACGTAGCAACATTTAATAACCTTTATTTGACTGCTTGTATGTTCTTCTTCATAACATGAAAATGGATTTAAATGAAAGTTGGATTAAAATACAAACTACTTCAGATTCAAATACTGGGCTAAGAGATTCAAGAGCTTAGTACGCGCGGATGTAGTTATTGTAAACCAATAGCAAACTATCAATCGAATAAACAACGACGTCCTTTAAAGTTTAAGTCATGTTGCTAATATTTTAGAGATGGGACACATCGATAGTTGCTTTTCGGTGGAATAAAACTAAAATTTATTTTGTTCGTATTATTCATGAAAGAGGTTTTCCCTTTAGGTGCTTTCACATTGCAATTTCTAAAACGTTTAGAAAGGTTTTTAACCATCATCTGACTTATTCAGTATTTTATTTATTAATTGATTTTATTGCAATTTGGAACCTTAAGTTAGACTAAGTCAATGATCTATCTATCTATAGGGTATTTAACCTAATTATCAGATCGATAGGGTATTTGAAAACAGGTCTATGAAATACCCAATCGAATACACCTTTAATGGTAAGTAGTTCCGGTCCATGTTCCACACTGGGAAAATGTATGTATTGTCGCTTATTAACACTGTATTACATTCACTGACAATATATTCGGGAACACCATTGTTTCGTAAGTATAGGAGTTTTTCGTTTTAATAATATCATTTTCTGTAGTAGCTTTTCTTCAGGGCTTGAACGAACCTCCTACTTATTTAAAAGTAACGAGCTGCCCAGACAGACTTCGTTCTGTCAAACGTTATGACAGCTGGTGTCCATTATAACAATCTTGCCCGCTTTTCTCCGACTTGATTAACATATTATACGATCATTTTTCACAGTTTTTTTTTCAATCTTAATAAAATATAGCCTATATCATGAATAGTTAATCTTTCTGTTAATTAAATATTTTTTACGAATGGATCAGTAGTTTCAGTGCCTATTCAATACAAACAAACAATCAAATCTTTCCTATTTACAATATTAGCTAGGATTACTTATAGAAGTGAGATCGATCATTTTTTTTTACTTTTCGTAAAAATATAAGTAAGGAGTCGATGTGTCAATTTGACAGCTGTCATTCTAATCAAGCTATATTTTACGGACTATAATAATGTTAAGGATAAGGTTACGAATTTGGTTGGAATGTAAAATATTTTTTAGGCCTGTAACAACCGAGGCCATATAGCTGCATAGCCGAGAGCAAAACGACACTAAGTTTCTGATTGTAGGAAACTTAAAATCGAATGGGATTGACTTTGTCATTCGAAGTGCTAAATGGACTTCCCTAATCATCAGTGTATAAACTTTTACCATATAAATTGCTACGTCACTTACCGCGATTTTATGTCACTAGTATAACGCGATGTCTTCATAGCTATAAAAAGCTAAAACGCTCCTCGAAGCGCTTTAAAAAAAAACAAAGTGTAAACAGAAACATTAAAGCACTGTAAAAGTTTGATAATTTTTCAACAAATTTAAAAGCTGACGTAATATTGCATCGATGGAGTCGCAATGATTGTAACAATTTTCTCATTAAGTGGCCTCTATTGTTATAGAGCTTATTGAGATCACAGGCCGCTGACGTGTTAGAGATTCAATTAAAATTAACAAGCTGACAAATTGACCAGCCGAAGGTATATATTATCAATAAATTCTCAGTCAATTGTTTTATTATGTAATTTAATACTTCAATAAATATTTGAAATCATTCCAAAATTCCAGCAAATTGTTGTAACTCCCGTCATCTAAAAAGAGCGCTCTGGCCAGGACAAGGGCCATTTAATTAGGTGGTATGAAACTCAGATTCAGATTCATTTTTTATTGCAAGTCACATGTTCGATAGGATGTTACAGGGTATATAAGGTACAGTGACGCCCTCCTGCAAGGGCACAGCAAACATTGGATGAGAGGCAACTATTGCCTATTTACTTAAAATATTAACTTAACTAAAAACTTAACTCCCCCTTCATACTGTCTGTACGCGAGCGAGGCATCGGCCTCCACAGTCATCTAGTTATTTTTTCGTGACGGAATCTGCACTTCCTTACAAGAATTAGCATAACATACCATCACGACTTTATCCCAAGCTGCCCCTACCCTAATGACTAACCCAGTTAGAGATTGACTGTGCCGTCATGGTGAACGAAACACTCAGAAGCCCACTTTTTACCAATGGTATTAGAACCCAACGTGGTAGGTGGTGAGACTTCCGCCGTTATCCGGGTTGATTTGGTTTGATATCGATGTTTTCCGTCACTGGAGAGTTAGTCGGATATTTACAAATGTTTACAAAGATTTCGGTTCTGGCCTGATTTGAACTCGGGACCACACGATCCACGATCTGAGTTAGAAACACTAGGAATAGAATAGAATAGAATATGTTTATTTTGCTTTAAATGTGGTACATTATTGATGACATTTTTCTTATTCAGTTACACAGCACATTTAGCTAATTCACTTAGCAGGCAAAATTATTCATTGTTTAGTGAAATATTATTAAGAACAATTTAGGCCACGACGCTCTCGACAAGAATTAGATTACCTAGCCGTAACTCAGTTTCGACTAGCACGGTAGGTAATGATTTGCTTATTTGTATACCGCCAACTTATTACAATAAGCTTGCATTATGATAAAATGTTAAAATATCATACTAGGTTGGCTTGGCATAGTACTTGTTCTAGTTTTAGTTCTTTACTTTGTTATTTCATGTTTAAAAATTATAACTTAATATACTACTACCTACATAAGATTGCTTACTTGCCTTGTATGCATGTAAATTAGTGCTTTTAAGTAGGTACCTAAGAATTACGTTTTTAGATAAGCTGGTGTACAACATGTTATCTTTATGAGAAATAAAATTATATTCTATTCTAGATGATGCAAATAATCAGCTAGCTCATAGTCACTACGTGTAGTGGGCCAGTGTCTGGCAGCACTGAAAGTCCCTAAGTGGTAACAATTTAATCACCAATCAACATTTAAATATTACGCAAGCGACAATTACGCTTTATTTTTAAGCACAACCAGAATGGCGTCGACAATTTTCTCTCTCTATAGACGTGATGGAAAGCGTAAACAAATCAGGCTGCATTGTTGCAAGAATGAGGCATCCGGCTATTTATAACTTGCAAGTCTATTACTTAATCCGCCATATTGTGAAGCGAAAAGCCACTGATGCTGCTGAAATATGAGTGTTTGCTTACGATAGCAAGTTAATTTCAGGTTATTAATAATTAATTAATTTGGTACCTAGGACATCTGACCCCAAACTAAGCAATGTCTATCTTTGCCAGATTTTTACATGCATGCATAATTACTTTTAGATTATTTTTTGGAACTAGCAACCGTGTTAGCAAAGTTTACACTAGCAAAGTCGAGGTGACTTTATGGGCACGTGACGTAATGCAATCACAGATAATTTGATACTTTGGTATATATAGGCATTTTTTTCTAAAACTCAATATTTTTTCATAGTAAAATGCAGTTACACGCTAGTATGTGCCAGTGTTCAACAATTATACATATAACTTTATATAAGTTTTAAGTAAGTATATCAATTGAATTTGAATATCGATCGGTTGTTAAACGAGTCATTTAACAAAAAAATGGTTTAATTAAAATTCTACCCATCCAAGCCTAGATGGCGCCTGCGTATGATACTACAGTACCTACGAAAGCAAATCAGTTTTCCTCTGAAACTTCTCTCATTTAATCCCCATGGCCTATCATAGATGTTAAACGGGTAAGGTTTCCGGGCCATTGCTTATTATATCACACCTTTACACTATTTTTTATCTGATAGTATCAAAGCAATGTTGCCTTTAAAATACTACCGATCATCGAATGGACCTACCTACAGCCACGAGTAATTTCATGGTCCGAACGCCGGACACTATCAACTAACACAACTGCATTAATCTCTCTTTATCATGCACACATGTGATAGACTCGGTTTTGTAGTCGGCCTTGCTGATATGTTTCAATTTGGGCTTTGTTAAAAGCCATGCTAGTTAGGAACTAACCAACCAATTATTAAGAAATATAAGAAGTGGTTCATGATGAAACGACCTTCAGAATATTGTTATGTAGAAATGATGGTGAAGCCTTAAACATAACATAGGCCCACGATTTCGACTCAAATGAATAGTCAAGAAGCAAGTTCACTGTGTCGGTGAGGGGCACAGCACTCTCTTAAGCTTATACTTTGCCAAGAGTATTTAAAATCCCTGAATCCAGCAAACAGCAATGTGACAGGAAAAGAGGTTCGAACATTTGTGGCATACTTAGGTCACCAACCGCCATTTTTTTTCTTGATATTTCCGCCCACGATAATAAAAATAACATAAGCAAACAAAAAATGTCTAATAATAAGGTACCCTAAACTGTTACTTTTCCGATTTAGTTGAAAGTCAAGATCGATTTAAAAAAGATGATATTCATTAAAAATCGACTAATTAAGAAGCTTTTTGCGATTTTTCTTAACAAATAACAGACTTTAGGACATTTTAACAGTCTGTTATCTTCTTTCGCTATGTCCCCACATCCCAACGTCGTCTGGAAGAAATCGCTGGAAGCCTGGAAGCGATAAGGTCACCAATTGCTCCATGTTAATGTTTTTTTGTCTTTGTAACCTGTGTATATTTTAAGTGTCAAATTAAATTTATTTCTATTTCTATGCTGCCACAAATGAAATTGTGTTTTTCTCATAGTAGGTAGGTATATTTGTTTTAAAATGCAACTTTTTAGTTAATATGTTACCAAAAACCAGGTAAAATCCACATTTACTTAGATATTTAAGCACTTTTAAATGAACACCACATAATAATGCGATGTAATACACAAAGCCAACGGTTGGGATGTAACCTATTATTTGTTGACCATTTATCACAAAAAGCCACATAATTAGTAGATTTAAAATTAAAATTACCTTTTTCATATCGATCTTTACCTTCGAATAACTCGGAAACGTGACACTTTAGGGTAGGTACCATATGATCAGACATTTTTTTGTTTGCTTATGTGTCCTCTATCCATATAATTATACCACTTTGTGCGCGGAAGCTTCAGAAAAAAATCAAAATGGCGGAACGTAGCTATGAAAGGCTCCATACAAAATGTTCAAACCCCTTTCTGAATGAACAGAGACATTGAAAATTCATAGGATGCGTTACTAGAAGGCTTCGAAAACTAACACCAAACTAAATGTTAATTAGGGAAGAAAGATCAAGGTCACACAAATAAATGTTTGAAAGTCATGTGCGTTTAATCGTACATCAGCATGGAGGCTGGGAAGAGATCAAGGAATAGTCCTTCCAAAACCCTTTGGTAATTTAAAAACTAGTGATAGATATGAAAAATGCAACGCCACTTTGGTAAGCGCTTCACAGCGCTGCATAATACCTAGTGGAACCACTTTGCATTTTAAGCCTCTTTATGAAATGACTGGGTATGTACGCGTCCTTAAGGTGTCTTTTCATCCAGTTTCAAAGATATTCTGGTGCATACTCACAAATGTGTAAGAGTTAATAATGGTTTCGTATCAGTAATTTTACAACAACACTATTTAGTTTTCTGAAAAACGTTGATTAGATAATCATTTACACAAGCAAACTAATAACCACTATTAAAAAAATATATTGACATGGTTTTTGTCTCATAGATTTTAATAAACTAGGTAAGTTGGCATCACGGGTTTATTAATAATCATCACACATTCGATAAAAAGAACATCTTAATTAACGGGTGGTGTAAGACAAATTTTTGAATTTTCATAATCTCGAGTAAGTTACCTATATTAATGGGGTTAGAAATAAATAAGCAAAAAACATAAATAGCCGGCATATTGTAAGCAGAATTAAAAAAGAAGAAGAAATAAAGTTTAAAAGCAAATCAAAGCAAACACAACTGGCACCCATGCAAGTAAGCGTAAAAAGCGAAGTTACACTAAGCAGGCATACCTGCTTAGTGTAGTGTATACCTACGTAATAGACGCATATTGTTACGAAAGCAAGATTATGTTGATGATCTATATCAAATAGATTGGAGGTTGTCAATGCGGGGAATCACCTAAAACAGAAGCGGTTGGTAGGTTAGTCTTGTTAAGCAGAACTTCACAAAGAGGGAAACCCCCTCATTATAAAGACTCAATCAGTCTTACAACACCCACAACTTATACCATTTTGTCTCTTTCATTCTTGGCGCTGTCAATTCGTGATTAATGTGACGGAAAACTGAAATAGATGAAGCAGGTAGTGTTTGTTAGAGCTGATTACGTCTTTATAAAAAAGTGGGCAGGCGATATGATTATTAACAGCATATTTTAGTGATGGCCTATCATAGATCTCATAGATAGCAACAGTGCTTATGGCTTAGGTCTTACAATTCGCATCTTAACTTCAATTCCCATTGAGTCAAACTAAGTACTTATTTAACTTAGCTAATTGGAAGAAGTCATTAACTAATTATAGTAATCAGTTAACTTATTTTAACGATTATTTGCGTCAAATATTGATACCTTAAGTCGAGTTTTTCGGCTAAAAGTGATAGTAAGTAGGTATTCAATTTCTTCCACATTTGTACCATTTTTGCCTGAAGAGTTACTTCTATTTTAAAATTTACGAGGTAATATGTCGATGTTAATACATAATTTTTTTATGGAGTAACGTACTGTCTGTCTACCATGAGTTTCAGTCACGTAAAAGGCGACCGTTGCGTTTAGAAATTTGTATGCCATTTATGGTTCTAGTTTTATTCCCTAGGGGCGCTGTTGGTACTGAAATCCCATACACGGACTACGCGGACACTAGCGGCTATCATTGATGTGTAAACTCGTGGTAGACATAGGTACTGGTAGAGTGAAGAGCGTGGTGCGAAAAACGCTAATGCATCGTCAAAAATAGCATAGATTAAAGGGGGCCACCCGAGTTGTTGAAAAGATGTAAAAAGAGCAAAACAAAATCAAGAAAATATCTTAGCAATAAAAAGAAAAACGGTTTACCTACGTGACATATAGTACGTCGTATGTGCTAGACACAATTGAAAAACAATACAATTTACCGTCAGACGGTGCATCGACAGACGACCGGTTTAAATACTTTGGTGACTTACTAAGTTTTGTAAACATACGTTTTAATTTAAAAAACATTAAAATCGTTAGTGGCGCTGGTGTCGTTAACGCTTTAATTATTTATCTGACAGAATCTACATAATACTAACATCAAGTTATCTTCTGTTAAATACAAGAAGTTCGTTTACAGGCGTTGGTTGTAATATAAGTCAGTATTTAACTGTCTTATTTTTTGTATACTTACTGCTAATTGAATAACAAGTGATTCGTAGTCGTACGGTTGTATTTTAAAAAAACTAAGTTACCTACTTATTTACTTAAACATTTTTGCCATCTGGATGCATCTGATATTAACAGCTTATGGAAATCTAATTACAACTGTAGAATGTATACTAAACAAAAGGGTAAGTATTTTAAGTAGGTAGGTAGGTACCTACTACTCCCGTCGATGGTAAGCTTGTTGTCCAAATGCCAAAATTCCTACCTACTAGTTATGTAATAAAACCAAAACTTAATTCAGCTCCTGTCTTCTTTATTGTTTTGCTGAAATACCTAACTACCTACTAGGTACAAACCTACGAGTCAAATATAGCTTACGCATTTATGTAGGTGAGCAAATTTAAGAGATGATAATATTGTCTTAGTCGTAGGTAGTTATGTTTATTGCTGCTAGACACGAAAAACGTATAGGTAGAAGGTAAGTATTAAGAAAGCATTTAGCAAACTGTTAATTAAATTCTGTGTATAACTATGTCAGATTAACATAATACGATACGAATACGGCCGCTACTCGGGCCAAGTCGAAAGTTACTAAAGGCATGTTGATGAATAAAAAACTTGGTAGTAAACATGTTAAAATGGACGCGAGTGCGAGCGATAGGTCGGCCATTTTCAGATAGCTACTACACACATAAAATATTACATGTTTATACTTTCAATGTTTCATAGAACACAAACAATACTTTCTACGTGTCGAGAGCGTTCCATTTTTAGTCAAGTGCGCGACGAATATTTGTTGCCAACCGGAATGTTTGCTGGCAAGGCGACGACCTTCAAGGCATACATCATGAATGGAACAAAATTTGCTGCTGGTACTGCTTCAATGGGCTCAGTACAGCGGCTTTAGCAACGCGATTTTGCTGCATAATTTTCAAGGGCATTCTATAACTTCTACACTCGTCACGTATGGAAACAGACTGGGCCCCTGCGCGGTTTCCCGACGATTCATGAATGAAACCCGCACTGACCAACAATGGAAAACTACTCGTAATTAAGACTAAATTACTAAAAATCACACAGAAATAAAATAAAATACTTACGAACTCGTCAGCCGCGATACGTGTTTAATAATCACATACATGACGTCATTCGACGCAACACAAACCCGAAAATATTGAGCAAAATGTATAGTTACCGCGTCAAAAACAACACTAGCATAAAATATACACTATACTTTATTAGATACGAACTCGGATTTATGTCATTACGAGCGATTTAGGACATTTTACAATAATTATTTGTTGTCACCGAACTCCAGTTTTGACAAGATGGTCGCGCACCGACTGTTTTTGCTTTGGTTGTCAGCTGATACCAAAGAGCCTGCTGTACTCGAAACGCACTTATAAAATATCTTTTCTCTTTTCAACAAAGCGAAAGAATTGCCTAGTGCGAGGGAGATGGGTAACATGACTATTACATTTGAAGACTTGAAACAAACAAACGTCATTTGTGGTTGCAAAGATTGCAAAAGTAAATTCGCAAATAAAACAACTATTGCCGTTGTGATGAATTGAAAATATTGAAATTAGAAATGAAAAGCAGATTTTCTTTCACCATATCACCGGAATCGCTAAAGAATTAGCTTGACATATTTTCTTGTTTACCATGCTCGTAGCGCCATCTATGTACGTAACTGAGACCGACCACCTTTGTAATGAGGAATGCTTTTGTGTCTGTTGATCACATCATTTTTATAAAGAATAAAGTAAAACAAAACTCCAGTTGGTGTTGTCGCTGGCAACTGTTGATTAGTGACAATAGGTATTAAAATAAAATGAGATGAGTTTATTTTTCAGTGCATCTTAATAAAATGAAAGTCTAATTTTATAATGTTTGTGCTGCCATCTTTTGAATAAGCTAAGAACAAGCAGCTAAATGTACGCTGAGAAGCATGCTATCGTGTTTTAAATAGCACTAATTTATTTTATAAGTTAGAAGTATTTTCGAAATAGTTAAGTAAAAATACATACTATTTATTTTTCACGAAAGTCTGAGGAGGGGACGCCCTATCAATTAAAAATCCCAAACCATAGACACTGCGGGAAATTTGAGTGTATAAACAATTAATTAACGTATACTAGAATAGATGGCTCTAGTAGTAGGTACTAGATCTTTAGGAACTACTCACACGACACGCGCCGCGCGTAAACAAACAGGAAATCGTCGTATGTATAATCCTTTACTTGTATGGTCAGTAATAATTCGTTACAAAGGGATTGAATAAATTCATCAAATATGCTGTTCAATTCGTGCACTTTGTTTATAAGTATGTGTCGAATATATTTTAGATTTACAAAGTAGGTATGTGCATTTTAGTGCACTTTTTAAGGACTGCACTTTAAGTTAATTAATCGTTAATTTTTTTAATTTAAAAAGCTTTTAAAGGCCTGCGCAGACGACGTACGCGGAGAAATAAGTACGCTCCGCGAATACAAAAGTACCTACCTACGCTCCGCGAATACAAAATCCCCCGCGGATTTACCGCGTACTCAACGCACACGGTGTGCGATAATTTGCTGTCAGAGAGTATTTAAATTATTATTTAAATTACGTTGTGCTGTAATTTTACATGAAGTTTAAGCAAAAGAGAAGACGTTTTAAAAGAGAAAACTTTGTTTATCCCTTCATTTTGAATCGATTTTTAACGCGGAGTAAAATCCGCCTCGTGCGTTGACTGCTCATAGGTAGTTTTGTTTGTTCTATTTTTTTCGCGGACACCTGCGCACTTTAATCCGCTACGTTCCGCGGGTGTCCGCGGTGTTTCGGCGGATTTTTGGTTCGGCGTACTTTTAGTCGTTCGTGTGCGTTGCTCAATGTAGTTTGTAAGGGATCTATTTTGACGGAGAAAAAAGTACGCCGCGGATAATCCCTCGTCTGCGCAGGCCTTGAAAGGTCATATCCTAAAATTAATCAGAGCAGTTTTCGACATCTATAGGTAAGTACCTACGTACTAAAATTGTAAAGAGGAGATATTTGATTGTTTGTATGTTTGCATGGAACAGGATTTGAAAAAATCTCATATGGGTGTCAGAGATGACACCAAACATACCACAAAATATTTGTTTGTAACCCTCGAATTCTGAAACGTTGAGGTAAAGCAGCATCAATACAGCATGGACGGTTTCTGCCACGGCTCCCACGGTCACACGCGCCCCAATCGTCGCAGATGGCGTGCGCTCACGCAGCAGAACTACATAGATATTGTTGAGTTTGTTACATTTTTTGGTAAGTTACTCGCTGATGTAACTTAACATATATTTTAACGGGAGAAATACTAGTTCCCGCGTTCGAAACTGCTCGCCGAAGGCTAGTTTTAATGAAATAAAAAAACAGGTGGTTGTTTTGCATTTATTTTATTACTTCAACATCAGATTAAACAACATTTTACGTTTCTTCAAATATGCATTTACAATTTATTCACAATTTGACTGGAGTTATTTAAAAATAAGACTATGTGTTAACTTAACTATCTACATATTTGTGTATGTTCATAATACGAGCTATCTCGACTAGTTTTGGAAATGTCATCATTTCTGTATTATGATTTTCCTACTTTTTAATAACTGTATGGTCACGAACTTTTATATGACTTCAGAGAGTATGCTATGAGTGCCAAGTGTGAGTTGATTCGATGTTGTCACCGAGAAGGTCAACGCAAATTTGAATTTAAAAATAAATAAATAAATATGCGCCAGACAACACACCTCTTGTAATGTTCTCGAAGTAGGGATTAATATCCCTGTGTTACGAGGTACCACACAAGGAAATAAGCCAGGGGCGTCTCCCAGCACACCCAGACCCGAGTCAATTCTGAAAAGATCGTATCCTGAATTGACCCGACCGGGAATCGAACCCGGGACACTACGGTAATCGAGGCGAGAAACCGTGCTACAGCGCACTACGCCAACCGTGTCGTCAAAAAAAATTAATTTAAATAAAAAAAAATGGTTGAGTAAACGTGCCTCCAGAGGCGCCACCCCTGACGTCATAAAAATTCGCATTTACGTGCTCGATGAGTTTGAACGACTAAAACTCGCATTAAGCACTCTGATACTGGTTAAAACTTAAATAATACCTAATAAATAAATAAAGATATCTATATATTAGTCACCCGTGACTATACTTACTTACTTCTTTTTGGCATCGAATTTTAATCCTAAGAAATTTTATGAGTATTTTCAAATCATTCACTGTGAAGAGAATTTTTTTGTAACAACTTTTCTGTACTGGGACTAGCAATGAATAAATGAATGAGTGAATGAATGAGAATAAAAAGTGTTTTAATAAAAAACATAAACTGTTAAAGATAAATGATTATAGCAATAATCGTATATACATTAATGTTAGTTTTTCTTTCAAGTTTGACTGCTTACAATCTATTAAGTTATATAAGTCTTATTTACAAATACTTACAATCATTTTTACAGTTATTGGTACTAGGTACCCTATTCACCCATGGTTTGAAATGAACTATTATTTAAAATTTTATCATCTACACGAGTACTATATTTCGTATGTCTACGATCTATAGGTACCTATAGTATTCGCTTTACAAACAGCTACATTTTTAAAATACCAGTACCTATACTTACCTACTAATAATGCAATTTACCGATTATTTTTTTTATTGCTGTACATTCAATGGTTTAGTTAATTAAATAGAAATCACAACCATAAAGGGAATCTTTAAAACTCATTCTCAATTTTTAATTTATTTTATAAATTATAGCAGAAAAATGGATGAGACAATGACTGGAGACATTAAATAACTATGATGGAGAGTGTGGAATCACAGGAAGTACTTTATTTAGGTCAATGCCACCATATTCATAACTTTGTTAAATAAAATGATAACAACAGCCTAGCATTATTAGTATCAATGATAATCAACTATAATCATAGAAAAGCAAATTTAAATAATGGTCAAAAACAGAGAGATCAAGCGTACTCCAAATTATTTATTCTGTAGAGCATTAATTTATTTTCTGGGAGCAAGCGACGACCACATGGCCAACACGCGTGTAAGTGCATTGAATACTAGGTATATTTAAATTTCAACTGATTTATTAAGTTCTTACTTCTATGAACTAAATGCCGAACGTACTTGTTTGTGCATGGAACAAAATATAATAAAAAACAGTTAAATCTCTATCGAGCTCATCTACTGGCGTTAGGAAAAAACTCAAACCTCAATGATGCATAAGTTGCTTAAACATTTTTATATAACATTCAAGTTCATTATAAATAATCTGGGGCCTTATTACAACTCTCTAAAACTTGTCAAGTTAATTTGATGATCTTTAATTTCCAGCCAGTCAGTTACCTGGCACTAACTCATCTTCTAGGCTAGATATTTACTGACGTAATTGCTGGCTACCTTCAGTTTTAGGAAGCTAACTTCAATGCATATCAGCGCTTTTAATAAGGCTGTTAGTACTGCTGAAGCATTTGAGTATAAAGCGTGTTCTAATTACCTGTATTTGCTGTTAACCCACTTATCTTATTTGTAGCGTCAGTGGAGTCAGTGGTTAGCTGATCGATTCATTGTGCTTGTGCAGCCTAATGATCCTATTGTAACGGTGGTTCTGGCAGTTCAGCAGGTCTACTGCCATATATCTTCTACTGCATATACTCAACTTTAATTCCCAGTTTTAGGCGCAGCGGATAAAAAAAAGGTAATTTCTCAGTTGTGAGGCTTTGACATGGTTAAGTTCGAAACAATAACTGCGGAGTCTTTTGCTGGTTCTTCTCTATCTTTACTATTATCTATGTACAGTTACTGTTGATATTTGCTCGTAATTGAAAAAATATCAGCAAATATTTCATGTGAAGGGTCCATCCCAGATATAAAACGGTCTAGTAAATACGGGAAGAGTAGCTTATGTATGTGTGTTCGTATTTATAATAAGCTACCCAATGAATTAAAAATGCTCGCTATTAATTCATTTAAAAGTAGGCTCCATAGATGGCTTAGTGAGTTTTTTCTCCCTTAAAATAAAATGACATAATTTACTGATATTTTTGACAGAGTTCATATTACTGACATAGTACCTAATTCATAATTATAATTGATATTTATTCTGTACCTTACTCAATGTTTGCATGCTACTTTTAAGTGGCAAAACATGAGAACATAAACATTATTGTAATAACCTTTTACCGTGTTTTTCAGCAAATAAATGATTTCTATTTCTATTTCTATCAGCTTCAACCAAAGACAGTCCTAGTCTGATGAGATATTCTTAAGCGGTAAGAAAAAATTAAGAGACCTAGGCCACGCCACGATATTAGATTCAAGACAGTCCTTCACAGCGTATAATGATTGGCCTAAGTTTTATTTCAATGTCTCATTATTGCAAGCAAATGAGGTTTATTTAGCTGTATACAAAATAAAAGTCCAATTGCTAGGTGCCGCAATGAAGTATCTTCCTAAACGCCTTCCTGAACTCCGGGTTGAAGATGGTGTAGATGACAGGATTGAGGAAGGAGTTGATGTAGCCGAGCCAAGTGGTCAGGATGAAGACCGTCACTCCTGGAGTGTAGGAGAGCCCGAACTTGGTGCAGAGCGCGTCGAGCACTGAACACGTGAAGAATGGCGCCCAGCAGATCAGGAAAACGCCTGGAATAGATGTAAAGAGTTTATTTAGTTTATTATTGTGGCCATAAATGATGGAATCAGGGAATGAATATTGCATCATAATATACCGGGTGATTATCAAATAACTTACGGCAAGGATATGGCATACTCAATAAATGATTTAGAAACTACCTCAGCGGAAATGAAATTAATTTAACTAACTTTAAATTTAAGGTCACCATACATATACAAATCACCCGAACGGTCAGTATTTTTTGTATGAAAACCTTAAAATTAAAGTTAAATGAAATAATCTAAAAAAAAAAATTAATAATAAATAGTTACTACATCACTTTGAGTATGCCATATCGTTTTCGGAAGTTATTTGATAATCACCCGGTATAGGTACTCGCTATTCTCATGATACAAAAAAGGTTTTTCGATTCAAAAAAATAACTAACTTAATACTGCTGATAATCATCCCAAACAGTATACTTACAAGATCAAGTTTTGAAGGTAATTTTATTAACAAAACGCCTATATTGTTGAGTGGATTGATTTACAAATTTTTAGATATTTAACGGTCCCCATTAATAAACTGTTGTTAAATTATGTGGGCGGATGAATCATAAATATTGTAAAAATGCTTAAAGTTTTTACAAAAATCGTAAACCCTGAATGTCTCTCAAAGTGGATGCTAATAAATCGAAACGATTCATCGTTTAAAAACCCCGTAGTCCGCACGTGTCGTTAATATGTAAAACGACCAAACACAAAACTTTGATAATATTATTCTTACTGATAGTCCAAATATGTTCGACTGGCGTTTTGCCTTCAAAACCTTGCGAAATCACGGTGATTTTTCAAAATTGGCGTAAAAGCCAAACTTAATATTGAACTGATTAAAAACTGCTTAAAAAATATGCCACATAAAACGGTTATAAAAGCGACAAACTGAAACCCTATATTAAAAAAAACACGCAACACTAGTTAATACCAAAAGATTGACTTACCCAAAACAATAGCAAGCGTCTGAGTGGCCTTTTTCTCTTTCTTGGCGAAGCTCTTGGCTCTGAGCTTCCCCGCCCTGTTCGCCCTGAAGATGGTGAACCTCGCAGCAGACGCTGCACTCCTGAACCTTCTTCGAGGAGTCGATATGATTGAGCTGCTGCTTATGCGGCTTAGTTTCTTTCTGAGGAGATGAGAATTTGTTTAGGTATTTACGATTTGGAACCAAAAATTTTAGTAATTGTCCCAGTGGCAAATTTAGAAATCCAAATAATATGAATACTAATACTCATATAAAAGTAAGTAAAAAAAAAACATTTCACCTAGACAGTGCCAGCACCATTTACCGAATATGCCATAATACCTTACAGCTTAAATAATTACCCAGTTTACTCTCCAAAGTGTCCAAATACATCAATTCTACAGGGACAAACTAACTTGACCACATAATTTAGCGTCGCACCTATTCATAGGTGGGTAAACTAAAGTCACTTAGTTTACGCACCTATTCATAGGTGGGTAAACTAAAGTCACTTAGTTTAATAATTCAAACTTCAATATGAACCTCAAATGAAGTTCCCAGATATTGTGCGAGAGTTTGCTAAGTAACCGGAAACTTTCTGGTAAATCCTACGGTTGCTAATATTTGTACTTTGTCTGACTTCTACGAAATCACACTGAGTTCACATTTTTATGAAGTTTGGCTTAAAATCGAGCAATTTGTTACCATAAAATCATGATGAGATTTCATAACTTTAACAGACGGACGCAGTTTATTCAATATTATTATTTTATTTACAAAATGTGACCGAGATATCAGCCAATTAAATCCATATGATTAAATACAAACAAGAAGAAGCTTACTGTAAGTTGGATATCGAGCAATTTGTTACCATAAAATCATAATAAGATTTTATAACTTTAACAGACGGACGCAGTTTATTCAAAATTATCATTTCATTTACAAAATGTGACCGAGATATCAGCCATTTAAATCCATATGATTAAATACAAACAAGAAGAAGCTCACTTGAAGTTGGATATCGAGCAATTTGTTACCATAAAATCATAATAAGATTTTATGTTAAGGACAGAACCGGGGATATCTCGAGGAAACTGAACAACCGGCCTATTTCACTGGCATCGATAATTGGTAAAGTGTTGGATAGTGTGCTTAACACAGATTTAGAAAAATATGCAAATATCCATGACGCGCAGTTCGGTTTTCGATCGGGCCTCTCTACTGAAAGCGCAATTGTGAGTCTGAAGCACACTCCAATATTATACAGATCGCACGACGCCGGTGTACGCCTGTTTCCTTGATTTATCCAAGGCGTTTGATCTGGTGTCTTATGACGTTCTTTGGAGAAAGTTGAGGGACAGGACTGTACCGAAAGAACTGCTGAATGTGTTTAAATACTGGTACGACAATCAGACAAACTTGGTAAGGTGGGCTGACTCTTTGTCGGAGGCTTATGTGTTGGAGTGTGGCGTGGGGCAAGCTCTTCAACATTTATATGAACGATCTCATCGTGGAGCTGAGCAGCATGCGTATTGGATGTCGAATAGACGGCGTGAGTATCAATAATATTAGCTACGCTGATGACATGGTGCTGCTCAGCCCTACGGTGGGTGGCTTGAAGGAACTACTGAGAGTCTGCGAAACATACGCAGCAAACCATGGGCTTGTATACAATGTTAACAAAACCGAGTGTATGGTCTTTGAGGCCACTGGTAAATGTCCCGAAAACACACTTAACGTTACCCTTAACGGCATGAGCATTAACCGGGTTCATAAATTTAAATATCTGGGCCATATTATTACCAGGGACCTGAAGGACGATGCGGATATTGAGCGTGAGCGTAGGGCCCTGGCGGCCCAAGGTAACATGTTGGCTCGCAGGTTCTCTCGAAGTACAGAGCAGGTCAAAGTCACTCTTTTTAAAGCTTATTGCCAGAGCATCTACACGGGGAACCTGTGGGCCAGACATACTAAAAGATCGCTGGAGACCTTGCGCATACAATATAATAATGTATTCAGGATGTTGTTGCGACTGCCTCGATATTGCAGTGCATCTGCCATGTTTGCGGAATACCAGACTGATGGTTTTAACGCCATTATCCGCAAGAAATCTGCGTCCTTAATATGCAGAGTACGTGGAAGTCACAACAGCATTCTGCGAACAATAGTGGATAGATGCACATCGCCGCTGTGTAAGTGCCTGGTTCAGATACTTATCACGGGCCCATAAGCCTCCTTAAGTATCTGTGACTGCACCAGGGATTTCAAACCCTCCCAGCACCTCTTTTTAATTTTTATTTCAGTTTTTATGTACTTTGTATTACTACTTATTTGTTGCTAACCCATATGGATGAAACTTATCCGAAATAAACGATTTTTATTTTTTATTAAAAAAAATTATACCTTTAACAGACGGACGCAGTTTATTCAAAATTATTATTTCATTTACAAAATGTGACCGAGATATCAGCCATTCAAATCCATATGATTAAATACAAACAAGAAGAAGCTCACTGTAAGCTGGATAGTTTTTTTCTTAATGATGCTATCTTTGTTGGAAACGCATTTAAGCATTGGCCTGTCCGTTATGCTTGACCCACGCTATTTATTATCAAAATTTACTTATCGTTTTAATGATTACAGGTTTTTGGCACACCCGATCTCTGCGCTTGCCAAATGAAGCGAATTTTGGCGATTTGCTAATCACAAACCAGAGTAGAATAGTAGCTCTATCAAAATGATGAAAAGTACACGATTTCACTCTCCTGCTCCACCGCCAAGTTTTAAACCTGCTCTAAAAAGATCGTTGTAAGAGCATTATAAAAAAGCTGTCTAACTTTATTTATTTTCTCTTTTCTTATCAAACATACACTTCTCACACAATTACAATCCCCTTACATGTGGGTAATGTTGAAGTTTGAGTTCGGACGGGTACCTACTTATTTTTGAAAATATATCAACACTGTGATATTATTATTCTGTTGTCCGATTTTATTCCAGAATAATAAAATTGTATGTGAGTAATTTCAATACTGTACTGACTTATGCAATTGAGATGATAATAAAATGTACGCATGAGTATATTCACAAACAAAAGAGTTAAAACGTAATTATACAATTCATTTGCATTTAAATATCCGCTTTTAAACACATCAACGTAACGATGGCTCTGTTATGTAGCCAGGTAATTGTCCTGAAGACTGATTGATAAAAAGGTAGGAAATCGGAAAGAAATAATTACATCGGATTCGATTCTCTAATAACAGCTTAAATCCAAGTAAGAAGATAAAATCTATGCTGAAAAGAAGACATCAATTTATTTCAGATAATCTTGCTGTAAATTGTTCCAGATATTTATTTAAGTATTTATTCCTCAGTGTAAGATACCAGCATTCTTGAATCAATTTTTATGAAAGCACTGCGCATTGAAAACGTCAAAGAGCACGTCATGAACTTAGAATAAAAATAGAATAGAATCTGACAATTATTTGCTATAAAATACGATAATACTTGTACATGTTACATCAGCGAAAATATTAATAAATTAAAATCGAAAACAAAGAGCAGTCTTTAAGTCCCTGAATTAAGATACAGGGTTAAAGTGAATACTTGAAAAATGGAACTTCTTAGGTGGCGTCTTATCCTTTTAGATATTTCATCTTATAATCTAGTGTATCTTTGAAATTTAGCTGGTGGTAGGTATGTAGTTGTTTTAATTTAATGTTTTTTTACGTAGCAGATAATTGCGGTGTTTGTTGTTAGTTAATATCTGGTGAATATTCACTTTAAAATATCTATTTATTTCATTGAAAGTTTATTACTGAAATATTTACCTACACTCTGCGATGTATTCGGCATTGAGAAGTGAACAAATGCATTCACTAAGTATTTGAAAATCCCAGGACTAACGATAGCATCTCGAATAAAAGTTAGGCGAAAGAATTCTTGCTATCAAACTGAGAAATGCTCGACGTGCATACTTATTATTTGCATTAGTTAAAAAAGGTGCAGTTAGTATACAACATTGGTAGATGGCAAGTAAACAAATGGATCGATTAAGTAATTATTACAGCTTCCCGAAAAATGCATCACCAGAATTAGCAATTACATGCAGAGTGCAGAGTGCGTGTCGCAGTGAGAGAAGTGAATGACTTCACCGTCGCGTTCTGCGAGGACGTCCATTAGCATGGAATCGAATCAGCGCCATCTAGCGGTAAATTCGAGCAACATTTAGGCCGATAGACGGCGCTGACTCGATGCTATACAAATTCGCGTTTTTTATCTCTCAAAACACGATGGTGAAGTCTTTCGCATCGCTCACTGTGAGTCGCACTTAGCACTCTGTAAGCTACTGTTAAGTAAGCTGCCCACACAGAAGCTCTCAGGAAAGCTCCAGCCATCATACTTTGGTTTTCGGTAAGGTGAAGGTATTAACATTCAGGTGGGGTGTTTTAACTTAGCACGGAGGTATCCGCTTAGAATGTCTAGTGCGAGTTACACAAAGAGATTTTAATGACTTTACAGCACGAAAACGCAAATATATGGCATCTAGTCAATGCCAACTAGAGCCATAATAGGTCAACATTTTGCCGCCAGATGGCGCTGACGCTTAGGTAAGTCATTCTAATGTCTTTGTGCAAGTCGCAATAGGCACTCTGGTGTTGCACGTATCTGTAACCACAAAATCATAATCACAATCTTTTTTGCATACCTAGATACAGGGACCTACAACTGATCTTAAAATTATAAACGTCCAGCCATATTTTGCCATTCCACCAAGCATGCAACAGTTTACATTTTCATAAAATTGCGATCATTACAACTTAAAAGGGTAGGTCAAAGTATTCCTGAATCGAATAAAAGTTTTCAACTATCGTTCTTCTGTTAGAGAAGTTGAACAAAAAAACTACAGCATAACTTACTTTAGTTCTGGCTTTTTAGGCGCCTCAGTCTTATCTTCCTTCTTCTCTTTGCTGGTCGGTGACGCAGGTGGAGTGTGTTCCTTCGCATCACAGTGCTCAGTGCCATCGATGTTGGAAGGCGCGTACCCTGAGTCGTTGTTCGTGTTGGGATCCATCATCGGTATTGGTGATGCTAGGTTCGCCATTATCCTAAAGAATGGAGAATGACGAATTTGAAAGCTTTGTAGTATGGGTCAAAAATGTACTATATAATTTTGCCACCTGGCTCCAGTGAGAATACTCATAGAACCCAGAAACAAAAGAACTTTACAAAAAAATCCATTGCTAAAATCTATTTTTGCCATTTTAAGCCATCTGATACTTAATTCAGAAGGAAGTCAACATATCTACAATAATTTAATGCTACTGTTCACTGTTAAGGCGACTAACTTAAATTAAAACAACTGTTTCGAATCGCTGAAGTTCTTGAACTTGCATCGAATCGCTTTTTTAAGCGTTAAATGAAATCATGGTTTAAACCACACTATGTTATGATAGATTTCAAGGTTCGAAATGCAACTTAGAGAATCACGGTTGCGGTTGACTCGTAGAATATGCCTCTAGGTATTAAGTCCGCCAATAGTGCTTTATTTATATGTGTAATTATGTATAAACAAATAGATAGAGGAAATAGAGTAAAGTGAATCCATCAAGTGAGAAATTTTGCATGAATCCGCGTTAAATCAATATCAGCCAAACCTGACGATGGATACGATAGATATTCACAATCACCGTTGTTTGTAACGTATACTCTAAGATCACACCGTGAGTTTAACTACGTCATTTTGTACCTACGTATTTGCTAAAGAGTTGGGCGGGGCGTTGCAAGACCAACTCCGTAGTACTCGGCCTGGCGTGCACAGCCTTTTACATCTCAAAATAATCAAATCGGACATAATATTATAAAACAACATATATTCGCAGTTCTAGTAGTCTCTGTCCCAGTTGCCATCAGTTCTTTGCGCAATAGCGCAAAAAAAAACCTAGGTAGGTACTAGGCATACCTAGTCTCCGCATTTTCACAATAAAGTTATCGAGTTTGAGTACGACAGTTCCAGAGTCCATTTACAATACGAAAATGCTTATACTTTTGGAGTTATAACAATGCTGTTTATACCTTCTAATAAGATTGAATCTGAAAATATCGATCTGATCCTAGGGCTCAAGCGGGACTCGAACCCGCGTCTTTCACATTTCGGGTGGCTGCTCTTCCAACTGAGCTAACGAGGCCGTTATTAGATCTGGCGAATTTGTCTTTAATGTAGCCTATTCTTAATAAAACCAACTTCCAGTATCATTACGAACCTCAGTGGTTTTCGAATACTGGAAATTATTCATGTAAAGTGTTTTAAACAATAAATGAAAAAAAAACTCACAGCCGGATTTCAGACTATTCTGCACACGAATTCAAAGTAAACAAAGAGTAGGGAACTCACAGGCCCGTCTCCTCAACGACGGCGGCGAGCATGAAGCGCGCCGAGCGAGTGTGGGCGATCTCCTCTGCGTACGCACCCATCTCAGTTCTAAAGCTGAAATAGATATACCGACGAAGTTATAACGCTTTGGTAAGCTTACAGTATCTTTTACTGATCTATATAAAAAAAGGATATCTTTCTGACCAAAAACTTAGGCATAGCTGTACCTTTATTTGTACTGATAAGTGACAGGATAGTATAAATTTGAAACGTGCTTAAGGCTGGGAAGCGCGCCGTCCGATAGAGCATTCGGTGGACCACTGATTACTTCTGCGCGAACTGAATAACGGCGCGGCTTCCTTCTGTTTTCGTGTAATGAATGTATTATGAAATAACATTAGACAAATTAAAAAGTTTTAAAAGTTGTCGACCTAGAATATACTAAGTCCTATCTATATACTCGTACATATATTTTTGAAGTGCAAAATTTTATTAATGAAAAAAATAAAACCAAATTTGCTAAAATATCTTTTATTTTAGTAGTTATCTTCAAACAAAGTCGATCAAATATTGACAATACCTATTGGGAAACCATAGCCTTAACTTCGATTTTTGTTTTGGATTTGGTTGTCAGACTGATAAACGTAGTTCAATGTTCGGGAATAACATACTATAATAGATAATAACAAAAAATAAATAATAACACCCAGACTGAGAACAAAGACAATGTCCATTACATAAATGTTTGTCCTCAGTGGGAATCCAACCCTCGACTTTCAGCGCTGTATGCAAGACCAGATGTTCATTACGCTCACAAACAAAAAATATATCTTCTTTCTAACATTAGTAACACAAGGAGTTAGATGCAAACTTATATTTAAAGAATGATCTTTTGCTTTCAGTTTAGTTCATAAATAGGTAATAGTTCAGCGTCTTCTAGAACTTACTTTTCATCGTCTTCATCTTCGTTGCTGCCCGAGGCTGTGTTGGTCGGCTGGTCATTAAAAGAGCCATCTAGTTTCTGTGTCTGAGCAAAGTTCTCGATGACCACAGCTGCTGTTCCACTGGACACTGCAGACCCTAAAGCTGCTGTGGTCTTCTTCGCTATCCGCTGCTTCTTCGCCCTTTGTCTGATAGCCTGTAATAAAATAGGAACCGTATACTTACACAACTCTAGTTACGGCTTGCCCGGTAAATAAAGAGTCATTGCTTCACTCTTGAACACGTTTGCTGCCGTGGTGACCGGCAAACAATAGATTTTTTTTGTCTGGTTTGGCGCCAGTCAAAGACAACACCAACCAATAATACTGAAATTAAATCATCCTAGTTAAAAACCAGCGCGCGTTATAATTATTCTGAGAAATCATAATAATAATATGACACTCACTAAACCTATCGTCTGGCGGACCTTGTTCATTTAAACAACTGAGATCCATTATAGGACAGCATTTATCAATTATTATAGGAAATCGCGAGTACCTAACACACCTGCGATTTGCCGATGATGTAGTTCTTATGGCTGAGACCTTGGAAGACCTGAACATAATGCTCGAAGATCTCGGTAATGCTTCTCAAAGAGTGGGTCTTAAGATGAACATGGACAAAACAAAAATCATGTTGAATGCCCATATTGCACCCGCTCCAGTTAACGTTGGGAACATTACACTCGAAGTTGTTGACCACTATGTTTACCTGGGACAGACAGTCCAGCTAGGTAAGTCCAACTTCGAGAAAGAGATCTCTCGTCGAATCCAGCTCGGATGGGCAGCGTTCGGGAAGCTCCGGCATATATTTGCGTCCGAAATACCTCAGTGTCTCAAGACAAAAGTCTTTGACCAGTGTGTGTTGCCAGTAATGACCTATGGGAGTGAGACGTGGTCCCTTACTATGGGTCTCATAAGAAGGCTCAAGATCACCCAGCGAGCAATGGAGAGAGCGATGCTTGGTATTTCCCTGCTCGATCGAATCAGAAATGATGAGATCCGCAGGAGAACAAAAACAACCGACATCGCTCGAAGGATTGCATCGCTGAAGTGGCAGTGGGCGGGACACATAGCGCGGAGAACCGATGGCCGTTGGGGCGGAAAGGTTCTCGAATGGCGACCGCGTACCGGACGACGTTCCGTGGGCAGGCCCTCTACAAGGTGGACCGACGATCTGGTCAAGGTCGCGGGAAGCCGCTGGATGCGGACAGCGCAGGACCGATCGTTGTGGAGATCCTTGGGGGAGGCCTATGCACAGCAGTGGGCGTCGTTCGGCTGAAATGATGATGATGATGATAGGAAATCGATACATTTAAAAAAAAATAAAGTGAAAAAATAAGAAATACATCTACAGCGGTGTATGTACCATTGTCCAAAACTGAAAGGACCTCACTCAGTATCAGCATTAGCCAGGGCTTAGTAGGCTCAAGTGAAGATGTTCGACGGGCCCATCAAAGTCAGAAAAGTATCTTGTCCATCTAGTCATCTTGACGGGCAATATAAAAAAAAAGTTAAGTATAAATTAAAAGTTAAACTGACCGGTTTAACTTTGATGACCTCACTCCACCTGATGGAAAGCGGTCGTGAGATATGAGTCTGACAAGCACAATGATGACTCATCTTGTAGGCCTGCAGAAATGCCTTTTCAAGCCGCGCTTGAAGAACCCGGGACTATAAGAGGAACTCTATATAAATCACCATTAAGTTTAAGTATATGTCCGTAAAAACTTGCATCTCTTCAAGAAAAACAGTGATGTTCATAAACTCAATACCAGAAATAAAAATAAGCTCGTAACTCCCGGTCTAAGACTGCATAAGGTAGGGAAATCATTTGTTGGTCAATGTGTAAAATATTTTAATAAGATTCCGCAAACTCTTGTTGAACTGCCTCTTCACAAGTTTAAGTCACAAATTAAAGCTAAGTTAATGAAGCGGGGTTATTATAGTGTTGAGGATTTCTTAAATGATAAGAATTTGTGGTCATCTTAGGTATAATCTGCTCCTCTGCACACTTTTTTGTTATGACTTTACTCTGTCAATTCCATTTTGTGTATAAAAACAAGACTGAAAAGAGTAACCATCGAGTTTCTTGCCGGAGTCTTCTCGATCGGAAACAACCTCCGAACCGGTGGTAGAGTCACATTATATTTAATTATGATATGAACTATCATAGTAGATTTATGTAAGTTTATTTTTATTCAGTATATTTTTGCTACAATTTTTTTTTTGTTACATGACATGTCATAAGTACTTTTTATAAGTCTATATGAATAATGATATTTTTTACTTTTACTTTACTTTTAGTAGCATTAAGTTTCAAATAGCTTAGGATGACCTACATTTTAAAGTCGTTCGAGAACTTTGCTCTCACCAATATCAATAGGATCTGGGTTCCAAAAAACTATTGGCGACGCCGTACCGTCTCGCTATAAAAGAGCAATAAAAGACAGGTTAACTGTGTCCGAGGTAAGATATAAGCAGGAATTGAAGAGGCTACATTTATAAGGCTTCGATTTCGCGTTCGATTTAGTCAAAAAAAGAAAAAGATCATTGATGGTTATTTATTGCTGGCCTTAACACTTTTTATGCGTCAGGAAATGCATTTAGGCATTTCCAAGGCCCTGGGTTCGGGACGCCTGGGATATGTGGGACTCGGAACTCCTAGGAAAACAGAGACCAATACCCACTAAAGCCTGACGGTGGTCATCTTCGGCGCAGAATGGAAGGGACCCGGGATCCCCGACAAGGGAGATACTCCTCGCAGCCTGGCAGCCAACCTCGGGAGGAGCAAGCTCAACTCCAGGATATCACAGACCACTGCTTCCAAAGACACGTGTTAACGTCTTCCTTGGGATCGCAAACCAAAACACACGCAAGCCCCTCCGCGTGCGCTTCGCGACCCTAAGGGCCCTTTTTAGTCGCCTCTAACGAGCGGCAGGGATAACTCGGCAGTATTCTACTCCCCTAACCGCAGGGAACATTGCTGTAACACTGCTTTAACTATTGAATGGTGTCTCTCACATTTACAGCCCTAGTCAGAAGTTGCAAAGAAATGGCACAGTACATTGGCATTTCTTTTTACTTTGCAAATTCCTGGAAGGGAGGTTGCCTGAAAGAGCTGCTTACCTTAGCGTCCTACTAATAAGCCTGCCTTAATGGTACAAGCTTAGCTTTTAAATTAAAATGAATGAATATCTGCGACAAATTACTACAAGGACATATGACCTCAAACAAAGGAGAGCTTATACTCTGGCAGTCAGAGACTGATATTTCTAAACACATACTTTAATAGTTATTAACACCAAGACACACAACAAACACAAATGTTCATCACATGAATACGTGTCATGGGTGGGAATCGAACCTACGACCTCCGGCGCTAAAGGCATGATCGCTACGAGCTCGTATCATTGCACGGAAATTCACTATTCACCTTAGTGCGTTTAGGAAAACCGAAACGCACTGAAGTGAATGATCTTATGATCTCTGGAAAGTTTACGATTCAGTCTCATATTGAACCGTATGACTTTCTAGATTCAGAAAAATAGATAATACTAAGTCTAGCTTCGTTAAGATACTATTGGTATGTTTCGGAGCTCCGCTAACAAATTTGTTACGTCGGAAACTTCGGTTTAATTGCACCTGCAAATCCGCTTCCGGTTCCGGTAGGAAGCTACGAATGAGGATGTAGCGGGATAACGCGAATGTTTGGCAAATAGCAGTTTCGATCATATTGTTGCGGGGATAATAACACTTTGCTGACTTCCTAGTAATCTCCGTTTTCATTTAAAAGAGTACTTGCTAATATTGTTATTGGCTAGTATTGTTAGGTAAAAAAAAAATATTTTGTGACTACAAATTCTGAAAAACTCACTTCACACTTCATCCAATGAATTCCCAGTTAGATTTATTTTTTACCGACGAACGTGTTTTTAATAAGTCGTTGATAGCAATTTTGACATCAAGTTGATATCAATTTTGTGTATATACGGGGTGGCACACTGTATGTAAAAGTGTCTTCGTTAAATTGAGTGATTTCGGGTTCGAATTATTAGAATCACACTACTGGTCGCTGGATTTTGGTGAATGCAGACCGCTCGCAACCGTTGCTTTAGAAATCTATACTAATATTATAAAGAGGAAAGATTTGATTGTTTGTATGTATTGAAGAGGCTCCGGAACTACAGTACCGATTTTAAAAATTCTTTTACCAATTGAAGCTACATTATCAGGGAGTGACATAGGCTATAATTTTATGTTGATTGAACAAAAAATTTTATAAAAAATAATAGTATATTTAAATCAAGTCTGAGAAACGCGGGCGAGATGTGCTGCTTTACCGACGCCGCGACGTGCAATTACTTTTGAGAGAACGAAGTCTGTCGAGGCAGCTAGTTAGTAATAAATACGCTCTGAACATATTGAGCTGATTTTAAAAATTATTTCACCAATTTAAAGCTACATTATCAACGAGTGACATAGTCTTTTTTATGTAGGCTAGATTTTGACAGGAGAAATGGTTTACGAGAGTGAAGCCGCTGACGGACAGCCATCTTGTTATCTTTATTGCTATGGCTACAAATGACGATGACAAAAAGTTCAATGATCTAAACGAAATATTCAAAAATAATGCAATAACTTTATATAATAATAATAACATTGATCAATAATGGATAACCCAACCTTTAACCTAAATAATCCAACAAAAATAATTCGTGTACAAAAGACGGTAAGCTAGCTAATGCCAAGCAATAAAGATTTAGCCCGCCACGGCTGAACCGTATTTTTCTTACGTATTGACAGGTCATTAACGTGAACAGATGGCAGAAACACGTGATCTCATTAAGAAATTACAATAAACAAGCGCCGAGATAATTTCAGATTTGATGTAAGCTTTGTCATCGTTTATTTGGCTGATTAGATAGTCTTCGACAAATTCAACGTGAAGGAGTTATGAGTATACTAGAAATACTGTACCTAAATGGTACACTTAATTAGTTTAGTTGAATCTATACGTCTACCACGAGTTGCCACTTTAAATTTACGCTATTGTACGCGACAATTTTTTTTTACGCGAACGATAACGAAAAATTTAAAGTGGCAACTCGTGGTAGACGTACTGTAATCTTATTTTATCTTGATCTTCTGCATACTAGGAACCTGCCTTGAAGAATAAAAAAATTGTGCCTGCAACACTCACATTAAGAGCCGACTTCCTACTACGCAGAGCTCATACTATAGATAGATAATCATAGTTACGAGTAGTGTCCAAATACATGCTTAAAGCCACATACTCACTAGGAGACAAAGTCGCTCGACATGTCGAGAGCAGTCGCGGGATATTCACGTGCGACAATGTCGGTCAACATGTTGCTCGTCCACATACCCAAGTTATAGTCATAGTCGCGGATGTCGAGACACACAGAGCGACACGCGTCCTCACTGCTAGAATGGTGTCGAGCGACTGTCACGACTGACACGAAGCGAAGTCGCGCAAGGTCGACGCTTTCTGCGCGTCGCGTGTTAACAGTTTAACACCGTCAACACGCGACATGTCCCGCGACACGTAGATGTCGCCTGCCAAGTCGGGCGACGTCTCCCGCGACGTCGCCCGACACGTAGAATTCGTGCCGAGCGACAAAGTCGCGGAAGAAATGTCCCCTAGGCCCTAGTGAATACATACATGACTTAATATTATTTTACGTAAGAAAATGACTAGGTGAAGGGAGATCTAATCCATGACGTTTGGTGCTATGGGTGGGTAGGATCTTTTACCATTGCAGTAGGTAACGTAGCCCATCAAAAAGAAATGAAGGTATCATAAGACACGATTGGCGTAGTACGCTGCAGCACGGTTTCTTGCCTTACCGTGGTGTCCCGAGTTCGATTCCCGGTCGGGTCAATTCAGGAAACGGTTTTTTCTGAATTGACTCGGGTCCGGGTGTCGCACACCCAGTCCCGCCCCTGGCTTAATTCCTTGTCTGGTATCTCGTAACCCAAGGACATTTACCCTCATAACCCGATATTTATAACTGTGCACCCCGAGTTGTCAAAATCGTTAAGTTGGCAGCATTGAATCTCACCCGGCCGCTAACTTCCTCACTACTCCGCTCACACCCGACAGCTCGTCACTACTACACTACTACGATGAACTACTTTAAGGACAAGTAGTTCATCGTAGTAGTTACAAGCACCTGTTTAAATGCAAAAGGTCTTGGTTTTGCTTCCTGCATCACCACCAATATCTCATAATAATACAAGTAATTGTGTACGAGTGTGGGTGATTACAGCACTATCGTTGTTTCTGGTTTCCTCAACACAATGTTAAACATTCCATTGTAGCTAGGGCTAAAATATTTGATGTTATCTTATGTTCATTTAGGTCACAATCCGAATGAGTTAATTCTTACTTACAGTACTGAGAAGTAAATTCCATTTCTCTAGGCTTTTATGTAGGCCCAGTAATTGTTTTGAATGTCTAGGAACCGTTTACGAAACAACGTAACCTAATTATGAGCGTTTTCAGGGTTCCTGTGTAAGTGTTTAAACTCACTAAGTGCCTAAATCAAATAAATTAGATGCTTAGCCGAAAATTAAGAGTATAACATATCATTATGCTATAGGCAGACATGTTTTTTCATATATCGTCACATACCAGCAGGTGCGATTGCGATCAAACGACTGTCTAGTCGGTTTAAATAAAGTCTAATGTCACCTTAAAAAAACTATAATACAAGAACATCATGATGATGCAAGGCACGTAGAAAGAGCCCAGCGAGGAATAGATCACATAGTCTGTGTTGTTGAAGCGGCACTGGTCGGGGCTCCTGTCGGGAGCGTTGTTGAGGCCCGGCACGATGGGCGACCCGATGGCGCCGAAGACCAACCAAGCTACGACTATCACTAGGTACTGAAATCATGCATTCTAGACACTTCTGATCTATGAGTAAACATAAAACTTACCTTAAAAATACTATAATACAAGAACATCATGATGATGCAAGGAATGTAGAAAGAGCCCAGCGAAGAATAGATCACATAGTCTGTGTTGTTGAAGAGGCACTGGTCCGGGCTCCTATCGGGAGTGTTGTTGAGGCCCAGCACGATGGGGGACCCGATGGCGCCGGAGACCAGCCAGGCCACGGCTATCATCAGCCAAACTCGGCCACTGCTTTTGTGCTTCGCGTATTTGATTGGTTGAGTTACTGCTATATACCTGTGAATAGAAAACAGACTTTCATTACGATTTCCTACACTTTTTTATATAAATGTAGTTAGGTATCGCCGGCGACTTCATCCGCGTGGGCATATTTTTTTAAACTTAACAATCGTATATACCGGGTCATTTCTTATTCAAACCCACAAGTAAATGAGATTGTATCTTACTACTTTTTTTAACGAAGTTTTCCAAGTTAGGTTTTCAAGCAAAAAATAAGTGAGGCCGTATTGGCCGTCCGACTTTGTCCGTCCGACGCCCGACTTTTCTACGAGTTATCTAAAAAATCTTTTTTGTCGCTCAGATGGTTTTAACAGTAATCACTGGGTATGCCATATCATCTTTCTTACGGTATGAATAATCTGCAGGTAAATGAATCTAAAGTACCTAGGTACTCTATAATTTAATACTTTTATTTACTCGTAGTATACCAGAAAGCTTAATTAAAATATAAACGAAGCTACACGTCTACTACAGGACTTTGAGCACAGCAGATTAATTGTCAAAATGTAAATAAGTGTAATTACATGCCCGAAATGTACATTTTGTTAGTAGTAACGCGTTTTTATTCAAATTGTTTCACTCATTTTAATGGAAATGTAATTATTTTCAATTAACAACCTGTAGATTGTGAGACTTCAAACAGACGCTACAATTAAACAAAGGTTAGAGGTTAATAATCTCAGCTTAAGCATGAATATATCCTATTTGATGACAGATTGGCGTTAGTGCGCTGGAGCACGGTTTCTTGCCTTGACGTAGTGTTCGATTACCGGTTCAGTCAATTCAGGAAATGATCTCTTCTAAATTGGATCAGGACTGGGTGTGCTAGTAGACGCCCCTGGCTTAATTACTTGTCTGGTACCTTGTAACAGGGATTTTTTTCGCTACTTCGAGACCATGACAAGATTTGTGTTTTCTGGCGCATATATTTATATTATATATTTATTTTTATGACCCATGAAAAGAATACAAAATACTCGTAAACTTAAAAACGGCCTGATTTATCACTTTTCCCGGTAATTATGAATAGTGGCCACCTTGTCTTGGGCAAAGTCATAAGGATCTTTGATGTTTTTGTTTATCATTCGTAATTAGTTTTGTTAAATTTTACGTACAAAAAGCTTTTTTGAACAGAAGGTGTTTCGCTCTGTAAGAAGTGGGCTCATTAGGTTGCGAGGAGCGAAGCGACGAGCATGTTTGTTTGATATGAACCAACTGCACGAGCCGAGCGAGCGAAGCGAGCGTGCTGGCGGCCGGCGAGTGCCAGAAACGAGCTGGCCTCATTTTTTTCTTGCCGTTTTATACTTTGGAATTATAACTAAAGATATTTTGATAAAGAAATCATATGAATATATGTCAAAAGACGATTCTGACAGTAAAATTATTCATAATGCCCGGTAGGAGTGATAAATTCAAGCTATCTCAAACTTTGATTTATTAAACTGCCCACGAGTAGTCTCTCATTATTCATGTGGAAAGTGATGTACATAAACTCAAATTGAATAAACTAAACATACCGACTGTAGATATTAAATATGCGCCAGACAACATACCTACCATCTCGAAGTAAGAATAAATATAGTGCCCTTCGGATGGCCTAAAATGATTGCCCCTAATTTCATCTGGCCTAACCTTATTGGCCTAAACTTGTTATGCAGAATTATTGGTTCGCCTAATCGATGTTTTCGCACTGCTATAGTTTGGCCTAAATATTAAAAGCCCTAATTTCATAACTTCTAATATTCAATGTCCTAAAATCTATTTGCATAAGTTACTTTTGGCATAACAAATGACTAATTTTCTACCCTAATTTCATCTAGATTAGTATCAGTTTACGTAATTTCATTTGATTACCTAAACTATTTTATTTCATTAATTTACAAATTTAATGAGGAATCTAAAATTTCGGCTATGTAAAAAAAAATAGTATGTTACACCGAGCTGGCCGTTGTCCTTCGCCGTGATACTAGTCTGCCCTAAACTAGAGTGTAATTTAAGAGCCGGAGGCGCGGAGGGAGGGCAGCCATCGCCCGCTGTAGGCAGGCACCCGGGTGAGGTGACTAGCAAGCCGAAGCTGTGCAAGCGAGCGTCGGTGACTGCGATTTACTACGCAAGGGCTGGCAGCGCCAGAGAAGAGGCAAAGGCTTGTTAGCATGCATGCTTGGGCGCACGCATGCTTGCTTGATGGTTGCATGCATGCACGCATGCACGCATGCTTGCTTGCATGCATGCTCATTGGTATGCTTGCCTGAACGACTGTTTGAATTAATCTATCACTATGTGAATGTATGTAACTACTCTTAATTGGTAAATAAACTAAAATAATAATAATAATAATTTCCTTCGGAATAGTAGGGAAAATGCATCGTTCGGCCTAATGACGAATTTGGGAAATACGTCGATAAAACTTTAGGCGGAATGAAATAGGCCAAGTGGATTTTGTTTATTTTGAGTTGGATTAGGACATGTGATGATTGTTCCCTGCGGTTAGGGGACAAGAATACTACCGAGGTATCCCTGTCTGTCGTAAGAGGCGACTAAAAGGGCCCTTGGGGTCGCGAAGCGCACGCGGGGGGGCATGCGTGTGTTTCGGTTTGCGATCCCGAGGATGACGGTAACGCGTGTCTTCGGACACAGTGGTCTGTGTTATCGTGCACTGGAGTTGAGCTTGCTCCTCCCGAGGCTGGCTGCCAGGCGGCCTTGCGCGCCGAAGGGTCCTGCGAGGAGTCTCTCCCTCGTTGGGGATCCCGGGTCCCTTCCATTCTGCGCCGAAGATGACCACCGTCAGGTTTTAGTGGGTAGGGGTCTCTGTTTTCCCAGGAGTTCAGAGTCCCACATCCCAGGTGTCCCGAACCCAGGGCCTTGGTAATGCCTAAATGCATTTCCTGACGCAAAAAAAAGGACATGTGATGATTGTGCTAAAAAAATTTACGCCAATAGTTTGTGTGCCAATGATAATAAAAAATTAACCGTTGTGTTTTTGTGTACTCTCCAATATGATATTTAGGATACACAAATAAATATTTAAGAATATCATATTGTTGTAGGTTTTTCTGACACATTTGTTTGACCGAAACTACGGACATTTCGTTCGCGAGTTGGCCCCCAGACTTGACATTATGCGCCTAAACCCTGGCGATTGGCTAATTTATTAAAAAAGTAAACTATGCCTCCTAGAATTCCTGCATGTATTTCTTTGTATCCTTCCTATTACTTACCACCCTTATAAGTACTTCTGATGCTCTCGTATGCAAGCGCGCACGTCCCCATTCCCCGTGCAGCGAAAATAAAGCAAGCCAATCAATCGCCTACCTATCTACGAATGTCCCAATAAATCGCCCACCCATCCTCGGATGTCGCAATAAATCTACTCACCTATCCACTGATATGGCAACCAAGTTGAAAATGCTGGAAGTGGAGCATGTCACGTCCATGGCGATGTAGCAGTCGCACACAACCGCCGGGAGACCCCACACGTCATTGAACTGTTGACAGAAAAACATATTTATTGGAAAGTGATCGGCCAAGTTTGTATCTGGCTGGTTTTCAGAAGCCCTATCGGACATTCCGATCAACTAGCTACTAAATTTTAATTTTTCCTCGTTGTAATAAAATGTATATGTCGTGATTACCTAAATCACTTAAATGAAGATACGAATTACTGACTATCTGAAACGGTTTTTTGAAATGAAAAAAGAAATGGTGTTGATTAGTCTGGAAGTATTGCTGTCTGTAAACGCCTGTATTTGCTCGTCAGTAAATTAAATTAAAATTCTTAAGATGTCAAGATCCTCTCTAAATCCAATTCATTGGCTATTAACGTTGCTAAGAATAGAAACACTTTCACTTCTAAAGTTAAATTATTGAACTTCAGAATCGTTGAGAAGTTCTGCCTAACCAATTGAGCAAAGTGTTGAACAATAGTTTAGGCAGTGGGTACACAGGAGCGCAATTGCAGAGCGTTGACCGTTCGCAGGTCAATTGGAACACCGACCGTCACGTTGGCCGATGTTGGTCAATATTCACAGTGACAGGCGTTCATTTGCTTTCTCCCCACAAGTTAGATCGACAACCTGTATCCTGTTACTTTTTAATGCATTGTTTTGAGTAAGTACTTCATCCTCGAAGAATTGTTTGCTCCTGCAAGCAATATTTGTAATTGTTTTTTTTTAAAAGCGTTGGTTTAAAAATCAGGAAGAATATTAATGATAATGTCGCCATACAACGCTATAGACATCATTCCTAATGTGGTGTAAAGCAGTACTATTTTTAATATGGGCACATGAGAAGGGAAGATAGGAAAATGAAAAATTGTCCTACCACGTTATGGACCGCACTGGTCAAAAGGTAGTACAATGCTTATTTTTTGACGTTGCTTCATTTAATTTCTACAGTTATGTAAACGTATATGAAAATCTAGAAGATTTCACTGTCCTAGGAAAAAAAATAGATAATTTCCATCACGAAAGCACCATTTAATTTCTACAACACAGCAATTCTCCAATTACAATTTTAATGGAAATGGATAAAATTGCAAAAGGTGCTAATTGCGGTGCGATGCGATACCCTAGACGTTTTTTTTTCTTTTACGAGTAGCAGGGAAAGAGAGCTCAATAAGGAAGGAAGGTGGAAAGGACATATACTTAGTATCTATATTTTTATAATTTATTTTTTGTGAGCTACACTGTATGCGAAACATTATTATACTTTTTCAAAAGAAAGAAAATAATTCTTGGCATATTATTCATTAGTTGATAATATTGAAGTACAAGTTTATTTGGAGAGGAGACTTCACTTATTGCATCCACTTGATAGGTACTATTTATGATTTGCCAAATAGTCTCATATTCACTGTTTTCATTAGGTATATAATTATTATTTTTGTCTGTAGTCTAGATCTATCTTGATTTGACATTAAACTTGTTGTTTAACATTAAAGATTTAAATCATAAATAGAGAGTTTTTTGTAGCACAAACTTTGATCAGGTTGGGTTTGCCTAAAGATATTCCAAATTTTGTTTGAAGACTAAAGTTAAACATATAAAAATATATTTGGTTTAAAACTTGTTAAAATATCTTTTTAATCGTCATTTTAAAAAAAAGTACAATAATACGTTTAGTAATAAAGTTATTTGTCAACAGTAACTACAGAATATACATATAAATTAACAACAAGCTATAATTTAAAGAACACAAGCTATAACTTAAAAGCCCAGCTTACCCAATAAATTGATTCCCATGCAATTATTGTACGAGTAAACCACTTCTTATTCTGCCTGATTATCCCTGAAGTCCAACGAATGTTTGTCCGTCAGTCGGGCAATGGGTGCAAGCTTCATCAGGCAGAATTAGAATAGTGAAAAGTAATAAGGGCAACATTTGATAGGAAAAAAACGTTAACAAACCATGTCAACAACATCCAGGTTTACATCTTAAGTTTTAACTTGTGCTGTAGTAAAATTAAGATATTGCTACATTTGATGGGTAGATAAGTATTGGCTTAATCATCGAGCTTGCCAAATGCGAGTTGGTGAGCACAAACCAAGGCTATGTTCCGAAAATCCGAAAACACTCTTTCCCCGACCTGGAATTTTAACGCTGGACCACCCAACTTTGGGCATAGCTTTGTTACCACTATATCTACTAGTCAAACTCTTGTGTAACATACTTTTCTTACGGGTCAATTCAGTAAAGCAATGATTTCCGAATGCAGCGTGTAACTCAGATCTTGGCCGCTATCACGACCGCTAAACCTTTCATTTAGTCAAGGTGTTTATCCAGACACATTGAAATACTCCGTAGTAAAGCCACTATTCAAAAAAGATGAACGAACCAATCTTAACAACTACCAGCCTGTGGCACTTATACCAATATTGGCAAAAATATTCTTTACTTTGACCCAATCGCCTTCTTTCCAGTTTACTTTCACCTATAAGTTAATCCAAACCTTATTTTATATGTATGATAAGTATGTAGGTATAATATGTAGGTTTATTATTTTGCTTCGGTATTGTATGTATGTTTATTATTGTATGTATGTTTATTTTTATGTTACAGTTAATTAGTTACTGCATCTCTTATTTATCATCTTGCACCGCCACTTATTTTCTTCTTGATTCTCTACCTGAAGGTTGCCTGGAAGAGATCGCTACTAGCCGCCTATATTGTACATCTAATTTATTCAAATAAAACTGTAACATTTTGTTTGGGCAATAAAGTTTATCTTATTTTATCTTAATATTTAAGAGGGCGGTTTATTCTCGTCTAAGCTCTTTTAAAGAAAAAATCGGGATAATTAAAGATCAGCAACATGGCTTTAGGAAAAATAAAAACACAATCTCTGCCATCTATACATTAGTACGATCCGTTATGAACTCAATCAATGAGAGATCACCTATTGTAGCTCTTTTCTTCATTATGAGTAAGGCCTTCGATTTTGTTGACCACAAACTACTTTTCGAAAAACTCTACAAATATGGCATTCGAGGAGTGGCTAATGACTGGTTTGTTAGTTATCTTCAGAACAGATATCAATCTGTTGTAAGAATGTTAGTAATAGTTATAGTAGACCTACATACCGGTCTAATTATAGGCCCATTAGTTATGGAGTACCGCAAGGATCTCTACTTGGTCCTATTTTGTTTGTATTATGTATTAATGATCTGCCAAATGCGACCAATCATGAGACAATTTTGTTTGCGGATGATACGACAGTATTAATAGAAGATAATTGACAACATAAAAATTATAATAATTATGAAAATAAAATAAACCTAGCAATTAAAAATAGCATAGACTGGATGTCTGCTAATAATCTAAACGTTATTGTAGAAAAAACATAACATAAACAGTTCGGGACACATCGCACAAATAGAATACTATTGAATTTATCACATGAAGGTAAAAAAAATGAATTTACAAGTGAGACAAAGTTTTTGAGTTTAAATGTCGACGAGAATTGTAACTGTAAATGTCACCTCAGTTAAGTTTGTCATAAATTAAGCAGATTTGCATTCGCCCTTAGACGATTCAGGGAAATCTCATCTACAGAGACAGCTCTCATAGCTTACCACGCTCATGTAGCGTCATGATATGCGGTAACTGTACAAATATGGAACTTCTATTCAGAGTCCAAAAAAGGTGTCTGAGATCTTTGTTTGGAGCTTATTACCTAGATTCATGTGAACACAAATTACTAACATTGCCATCTTTGTACATAAAGCAAATTTGCATATTTGTTAAAAATAATTCAAAATGTTTTAAAGAGGTTAAAAGGGAATATTCAAAGGAATTTCGCCCTAGACCAAAGAACACACTCAAAATAGGTGATTCAAAACTAGCTTTGGGCTCAAAAATATGTACACTGTATGGCAATCAAGGTTTTTAAAGCTTTGCCCGAATACTGAATGGAAAGCAATTTGGATCTCAGTTACATAATTTTTAATCGATAATTGTTTTTATTCCATTAGGGAGTTTCTGGACCTAATCAATGTTAGTTAATATTATATTCCATATTTAACATTAGAAACTTTGATTAAAATATTGTAAATGTTACGATGTCCTAAAAGTTATTAATTCTTTTCTATTTCTATCTTATCATGTTTTCTGCAAGTAAAAACGTATTGAGTAGCTTCTATAGACCAGCATACTTACAAATAGACATATATTATTAAATTAAATAAAAATATGTGTAAAATTATTTACTGTCAGCCATTTATGATTATTTTCACATTTTAACTTTAATTGTATTATTTTGTATGATATTGTAACATTTCTATGCCTGTAAAGGTAGAATATAAATACCAATTTGACCTAACATCATATTAATGTACCGTATTCTATGAAATAAATCATATTCATTCATTCATTCATTCATTCTAATAACCTATGAACCGCCCGATTGGACCACAAAGCAACGTCATCAATTATGATGATATTGCTTCCACAACACCCACCCTCTGAATATCAATGAGATTGCCAGGGCAAATATGATCAGATTGCTTTTGCGTAACTTAATGTAATAAAATTACGAGCAAGTAGGTACAAAATAATTTTTTCTTCCAATTATGGAACCCCAATTTAGGAGAATCGGAAATGGCAAAAGTAAAGGAGGCATAATTTTACGAGTATATTAGGAAAAAAGGCACATTCTGTTTTTAAAGTCCACAATTTGTGGCCCGAAGTCCACAGAGAAGAATGACTAGTCAAACCATTTGAATTGCCATTATTAACGGTCTTTTATTTTGTAGTATTATATAAGCAACCCAACTCGGATCGTGGATCGCGTGGTCCCGAATTCAAATATGGCCAGAACCATATTTGTGTTCATTGTAAAATTCGCAACTGACTCTCCGGTGATGGAAAACATCGATAAAAAACCAAATCAACCGAATAACAGTTCTAATACCATTAGTGAAAAGTGGGGTTCTGAGTGTTCCGTTCATGACCGGATACCCCGTTTGGGATAAGTAGTGATGGTATGAATGTGTATGTATTATTTATGCCCACTAAAGGGTTCTCCCGTTCATCCGAACATGTTCAACAGCTTTAGGTGTCAAAAAACTTAAAGTAGTACTTACACTCATTTCTGGGTGCTTCTGATCTTCCAAAATTTGACGAAACTTCATAAAGTTTACACCGTTGGAACGTGAATCCAATATCAAAAAATGCTATGACAGATTAATGTATCGTAAGAAAACCGCATTACCCAAGCCTCATTAAAGCTTTTACCCCTATTATTAATGATGTTGTTAACCCGAAAGAAGGGGGTCGGTACTTCCCACCCTCGTAATAACTTTCCACCGTGATCGAGTAAATAGGTTGAAGTAATTTGTCTGTCAAGCCCAGTTATGGACGTGAGGTTGAGTGGCGGATATCCTGACTTAGTTTTGTGGTAAAATTGATAAATTGAAGCTCCATTTATTGAAGATTGACTGATGGCTACTATCTCTGTTTTAAATCTTGTTCGCAGGTTTACGTACAAGGGACACAATTCATGAGCTTAATTGAACACAAACAAAATAAATATAAGTACTACATTGTACAACTGAAAAAGTTCGCCCCGTTGATGAATATGTACGAGTATGTCTTCTAGGAGCTTACACCGCTGGAGCCCGCCTTGAGCAAGTTGACATTTTTGTATGGGATTCCAGTACAGTGCTTCTAGTGGTAAATGGAACCAGAAATAGCTGTGAAAAATGGCGTACTTTCTGAACGCAACTATCGCCGTTTACTTGACGGGAACTCATGGTAGACAGATTTTACAATGAGTCATTGCAGGACAATGAATTTATTTTTTCAGAAAACATTCACTATGATGACCAGCTTATGGAGGAAAAACTTGCTAAATGAACGTGAGTGATTTCAGCAAAAAAATAGTTAATTCGTTTAACCGAATCGTGAATAGACTCAGGTTATCCGTTTTAATAACTTGTTCTAGATTTCACGAAGCAGTTGATTGCATAATTTAGACAGCTATGTACGTATAAAAGAGCAAGGCATTCGTTTAATAATCGGTTGTGTAATATTAACGTTTAAGGCGTTATTATCTAGCTTTGAACAATGCGACTTTGATCTCAAACGATATTGTTTATAAGTCATGTGTGTAGCAACTGCCAAACTGTTACGTTTAAACTGTGCTGTGACCGAAATGACGTTAAGTCTTCCGTGAGATATGAATGTTGGAATTGCCAATTTCGCTCTACAGTCAACAAGTCTAACACTGGGGACTTCGTAGATACATTTCGTGTGTTATTTGCGATTTCATAGTTAGTGGAGCTAAGCTTTTGCCAGTGTTGCGATTCAACTACGCTGGCGAGTCTGGACACCCATGGCGCTGCCACAAATATTTAGCCATTCCAGCTGAGTATAGACTTAATTCAAGGTCCTGTGGTGAGAACTACGTCAAAATGACCTTTCGTGCAGTAAATGGGTGTCAGAACACAAAAGAAAAGCACAAACAGTATTCATATATGGAAAAATTCAGGAACATACCTATTAATATATGGTGACTTTGACAGTTTATTTTGTCATCACCATTGGGGCGCCTTTTTCATTGAACTATTTTTATAGGTATATTATTCTAAGACTGTACAAGTCTTAATAAAACTAAATCAATTAATATTACTCTCAATTTTTTTGTGCATCTCGCATTCAACGAGAAGTGGTTTGTATGCATTTATATTAAATTTCAATTTGATAGAATAGGGGTAAGCTCTTTATCGTTCATTTACAGTTTAACATGTAGAAACGCTAGCTAAAGATAGCTTTTGAATACGGCCACTGGTCATTTGTAAATGGGTTTACAGCAATGAACACTTGTAATAATTACAATATTGCAATGTACTGAATCATGCGGGTTGTCAGAATTTTCGCCGTGCAATCCCTAATAGATTGTTACTTTATTTCTGCAGATTAATAACAGAATTTGAGTATGCACTGGGTTTGGGGATATAAAACAATCATTGCTTTATATTAGTGAGTCCCAAACTGTGGTTTACGGAATATCGAAGATGTTGGCAAAGGTATTGCCACCAAGATTAGGTCGAAGCTGACTATCGATAGCTACTCGCGACGCCATTGTCGGGATAGATTGGGCAATCGGTTGGATTCAAGGGCTATCCATTATGGATTCGCCAGCTCGACTCATTATGGTTGATGATTTGATTTCACATTATGTTATATATGTATATGTTATTTAAAGAAATATAAATTAAGATGGTTAATTTGATTAGCAAGAGCTTATTTTACCTTCATTTGACAAAAAAATATAATAACTGAGACAGCTAAGATCATCCAACTCCAAATTAACGAATAGCATGTACATACGTGGGCTCATGAGTACGCTTCAATATTTTTGCATGCATATTTCAAAATATAATAACAACCAGACATGCACACTTTTGTCACCTCTTTTGTCTTTCTTTCGGCTAATAACATTTAAATGTTTTAATAGCATTTAGATTTTTGGTTCTGGATGTGTTATGTTATTTTTTGTGGATATGAATCAAAAAAGCAGCAGTCTTAAGATACGTCATAAAAACATAAGGAAACAGACCGAGAGATTGTAAAGTAAAATTCTACTTTATTTTTTGATTTGTTGATCAGCGAGGGAACTTCAACGAAAGGAGTATGGGTAATGTTGGCGTCATTTTTGAAAATCGCGGCCACTCACTAAACCTTATTATTATGAAAGATCCTTGAAACTGGATAATAAACATGCGACGCATTTAGGATTTAAGATGACTAGTTTTCAATGGCCAGGGGAAATTTTAGGCTAATTATTGTTCTCGTATTGTGGGTAAAAAGACTTTCAGGTGTTTTTCCCATGTAATGTCTCTAATCATCGTGGCCTAGTGGTTAAGCACTCCAACTCGGATCGCGGATCGTGAGGTCCCGATTCTGAGATTTCTGCATCCTTTTTAACAGCTGTTAGGTGAGATTAGCTCCTTAACGTAACATTTCAGAACTATATTTTATGTGAAACTAAGGCAAAAAATTATAAAGATAAGATAAGATAATAGTAGATTATACACCAAGGGGATAAAGCACTGTTTTATGTCACGGGCGCTACATTGAATCCTGAACGTGACGAAGGACTCCAAATTTAACTCCCGAGCGCAGCTAGGGTGTTATAAGTTAATTCCCGAGCAAAGCGAGGGAATTAAGATTTAGTCCTGAGTGTAGTAAGTGATTCAAGCGCCCAAGAAAAAAACAGTTTTATCCCGGGGGTGTATACTCTACTTTTCTCACTTTATGCGAGACAATAAAAAACCAGGCTTAGTAGATAGTGTTTAAAACAGCATATTAAAAGTGCAAATTGATATTGGAGACATTGTGCCAATTATGGAAAGATAACGTTTTCAGGTATTTTTCCTTTGACTTTTCTAGGAGTAGATTATTGACAATGCCTATGGCATCTAATTTGATAGCTTCTGGAGTCAAAATACTTTCATCAATCGACATTTTTTATTTTTTCTTTGAAATATTTATAGAATCTTCTAAAGCTAGTAGTACTACTAGCTACAGCTATAGCAACTTCTTTCAGCTGGCGTGGCCTACTCGATTTGACAAACAAATGAAGTTCGTCTCAGTGCGAATCTAGTGGGCCACGGCCTCTGTCTTCGAAAATCGAGTTGGCCGCGCCCGCTGAGGACACATTCTGTTTAGTGAAATTAGACTTTATGGACATAGCAATAAGAATTATGAAAGTGAAAATCACATTATTGACCAGCGGGTTATAATAGAACATTATAACCCGGCTAAAGCCAAGAGATATAATGTCTTGCTTTCGGTAAGGTTTACATGACATATAATTCGGCATTGTCGAGCATGTGGTGTGAAAATATTCTTTATTGCACATCAAATAAAACATTACAGCTTAGGATTACAAGATTATGATGAAGCAATTAGGCGGTTTTATTGCCTGAATCCAAGACAACCCAAGTAGAGGAACATGACAGGAAGGGTAAGCAAGTGCACAAAAAACTGAATATAATAAAAATAAAACAATTGATTCACTTAAATAGGTATAGTTCAACACTGAAAATACACTTGTAAGGTTGGTTCACTTCAAAGGCGGATGAAAGCTGTTACGATAGATTTGTTTCTAATCGACTACAACGAAAACATAATAAGTGGCTGAACATGCAAAACCACGGAACAATTTCAGGCTACTCTGCGTACCTTTCAATTAATTTTCCTTTGTGCCCGTTATTCTCCCCCCCCCCCCATCTAAACTTCCGCTTTCAGTCATTGACTTTCATAAGCCTATAAGGATAATTATCCGTTTCCATTTGGGATTGAAGAATTAAAACGTAAGTCGTAAATCAAAGGAACTTCGTTCACGTGCTTGAGAAATGTAAAGTAGCTTGAATAGAAGTACAGAAATGTAAAATGAAGCATTCTGTAAAGAAACAGTCCTATTGAGTTTTGCCGTAAGTGGGCCTAAAAATAAACATGGATGAAATATCAAATGCCCACTTCAATATCTGATCGAGCTCACTCACTTACATATTGAAGTTGTTGACAATTACGTTTCTTGGACAAGTGGACTAATTTAGGCAGGTCCAACTTAGTTAAAGAATAAAACCATCAAATCAAACTCTTTTTCTAAACACATTTAGACAATTGCGCTACATTTTCTCGTCCAAAATACGTTTTGTCTTTGGGCTAAAAATGTATACGAGTAATTGAGCAGTGTGGATCTGCAAAATGGTCTGAGAAATCTTCGGTCGTGTAAGACAGTTCAAATTTGTTTTTTTTACGATATCGCAGGCTGTTAATAAAGGTGACTTATCAAGATTTTAGCAAATTGACAAATGGTAAAATGAAAATACCGTGCTAGCTGGTAACTGAAGGTCAGATCTTTCATTATTAACATAAAAAAGAAGAGTTACGTAGAAACTAAAAATGCGTTTACTAATCCTTACAAAATGTAATGTTATTTTGTGTTTTGTCGCTATTGTTTTCACAGTTCTGCAAAGATGGTCTTCTCGTTTCTACAAATTAATAGCATACTTACCGAAAGATAAAGCAGCATTTCCTAGCTAAACGCAGTCACCATTTCCTAAGGGTGACACTTTGAAACGCAAAACGTTTTTTGCCATAATTTCAATTTGCATGCATCATTTGACATACAAATCAAAAAGCATAATGAATTTTAGCAAACTTTTCCATTACGCATAAACATAATTATGCAGAATTGTTAAAAGGCATAACTTTAAAAACCATAATTCCTATTAAACAAAATCCCTATTATTGTTTGTCATATTATTTTATATTTACGTATTTTCTTGCAACATTTTCCTGTATGATCTAGTTTTTAGTTTCCTAGATTTATAATTTCTTTTATTTCCCAATAAAAACAACCAATATAAATCTTAAATACATAAATATTGATGTATTTATCTTGTACAGTAAAAATTAAAAAGAAAACCTTAAAATAAATATAACTAAAAACTACTAAGAAAATTTTGCACCTGTGGTAAGGTACCCAAGATGCTGGCAGCATTCCCCCGTTGTATAGAAAGACTCATACGTTGTGCGAGGAATGTACCAGCTCTTGGGTCACCTGTAGTTGAAATCAATTTTTTAGCTAGATTTTTTAAAAGGTTCTGTGCACTCGGACCCAACGGACCCAGGGTTTCGACGCCGAAAGGCACAAAAGTGTAACCGGAACCGATGTTCTGGTACTTTTGTGCCTTTTTATATTCCGCCGCTTCAGCCGCCGCGCCTGCCCGTTTACTCGTAGCGGGAACATGGGAAGGGGCCAGCGTGTCGACGCAGGTCGCATCCCACACCAGCGGCCGGCCCATGGTCCATGGAACGAGTGTTATAAATAAATAATATTTTAAATAATTAATATTTTACCTTAAAACGCATATTTTTTTTTGACATAATCTCACAAAACTCAAAACATTATTATAGGCATAGTCTTATAAAGTATAACTGGAAATATACATACGCATAAGCATAGTTTGAATAGCATTTCTAACCCCAACAAGCCTATTCATGATATTTTTATTTTAGCCTATAACAGGAAGAAAAACAAATGGGTTATTTCGTTCATAGGTTAGGTTAGAACTGCGACCAAACGCGTAGCAAGCGTGCCGCGGCAGCGGCCGGCGAAGCGCCAGAAAACTCGCTATTTAGTATTTTTTTATGTAATATGGAGCAAACGAGCAGGAAGGTCACCGGATGGAAAGTGATCACCTCCGCCCATGGACAACTGCAACACCAGAGGAGTCACCGATGCGTTGTTTGCCTTTTAAATGGGAATACGCTCTCTGCTTGAATGTACGCGGAAGAAATTGATGCGAAAAACGTACGGTTGTTGAGCGCCAGCCATCCAGGTGATGAGCATGGAAACGACTTATGACGTGTCGTGCGATGATGAAATTAAGTGATCTTATACCTGCCGCTTACGGCAGGTATAAGATCATCCAATTCTTCTGAGCACTCCCCATTGTAAAGTCGGTAAAAAATACGAAGAGATGCAACGTCTCTCCGTAGGACCAAAGGATCTAACTAAGCGGTCGGAAATCACAGGGTCGACAATTCGAGCGGCTCTCCGCTGTATACGGTCGAGAAGATAGAGAAGATACTGGGGTGCTTCAGTCCAAAGATGGCAGCAGTACTCCATGTGAGGCCTTTCTTGTGTGTGTGGATACACGTTGCATTATACACGTTGCATTATAGTAAATAGGTGTTATTCCTCAAGAATTTAGGGATTTATTCAGTTATGCTTATTTCATCTATGCTTTTTGAATAGTATGTCTTTTCAATATTATGGCAAATTAAAATTATGCCTTTTGACACATATGCTTATCGAAATTATGCCTTTCTATGATTATGCTAAACAAATTTCGGTTTGATGTTATGCGTTATGAAGTTATACTATAAAGGCTTATGGCAAAAAACTATTGTTAGTTTATGGCAAAAAACGTTATGCGCTTCAATAGGTAAACTTTCCAAAGTGTTTGGTGCAATTGGATGCTCTTTTGCGAAGCACTTGTACCCTTTCACACTATCGAGCTGAAGCCTGCTCAATGTTGGCTACTGACGGTTATACACGCTAACATGCCATTCTTCATCCAGACTTTGGAGCTAACGTAAGAAATGTCATTTGATATTGCACCACAAAGTTACGTTTGATACTTCTTAAATTTAATTTTAACAAGACACATTAATTTATGATGTCACGCGATTTCATCCACGTACACCAGTGGCTTGGTCCAATGGTTCAATCAATGTCTATATTAAAAATTTACCGAAATTATGGTGAAGCAAGGTTTGAGTGTGAAAACGTTTCAACAGAAAAAGTTACCTTTGCAGTTATAAAATAAGGAAATCCACGAAAAGCAAAGCAGCATTTTCTAGCTCAACGCATTGACCATTCCCAAGGCGCTTGGTACAATTGGATGCGCTATTCTGAAGCACCTGTGTCCTTTCACACTGTCGAGCTAAATCCTGCTTAATGTTGGCTATTGACGCTTATACACGCCATTCTGCATCCAGACTCCGGGGCTAATGTTGGTCATCTCATTAGATATTACACCACAAAGTTACGTTTGATGGTTCCAAAATATGATTTAAACTAGACACAATTGAAAATACATAGTTGAGTTGGTGTAATTAGATTTTTTCCGCTTCGTCCACTTGGGACAGTTTTTTTCTACACCCAGTCTATGTCAATATCAAATACCTAATCGAAATTGGTTTGGCGTTTGAGTGTGAAAATGTTTCAACAGAAAAAGTTAACTTAGCATGTATAATATAAGGTATAAAAAGCAAATCAGCATTTTTTAGCTCAACGCATTTACCATTTCCAAAGTGCTTGGTTCAATTGGAAAGTAAATATCAGTAGGTATTGATTGTGTTTTGACTTTAACGTCTAAGATTTTAACATTTTTGGTCATTTTCGTCAAGAATTGGCCAAGAATGTAAAAAAAATTACAATATTTTGAAGTTGATTGGTAGTGTTTCTGTGGCGCCGTCGACAACCGACTATAAAACATAGTCAAATTGAATGGGGCCGGAAGAATAATAGGCCTTCATTGGAAAACGCTTTGCATCCAATTCTGCGGTATTTGGGGCACATATTCAATTTGCAATCACGCTTCTTACTTGATGGATATGATGGCTCATTAGGCTTCCTTTTTTTGTAGGTTACGCTTTTTGATCGATTACGTAATGGGCTTTATTATTGGCGCACTCTTGTTGTATCTGTCGTGTGATACGTCTTTCTTGAGGAATGTTACTACAACTAAAAGCTACAAATACGTTTACGGTTTTTGCGTATTTATTAATGCTCATGCCATTACCATTGCTATAGATTCATTCAAATCAAAACCAAATCTTAATGAAACAAATTCATTGAATCCGAAACTACTTAATGCAATATTAAATCAGATTCACAGCCGACTGAACTGCATTCGATAGGTCGTATTACTATATTAGAGCGTTATAACCAAAATATTAGTTCGACAGCTCGTTGAAAGCCATTAGCTTTTCGTAACCAACACGATGAAGTGAAAATAAAAGAAGGCTATTGTGAACTATTACTATTAGTTAATTTGTTTTTAAAATAACGAAGCGGCTTGCGGCGTAAGATTCTAGTTGGATATTATAACATCTGGCTCCCTTATTATAATGAGTTTTAAAAACAAAATTATACGGGATGTTCTTTGAAGTAAGAACTATTGTGAATGCAATTTTTAGTCACTGTCAGAATCGTCGGTCACTTTATTATTTGAGACGTATTTATCGTTGAAATTGTGACCAATAATTGGTGCTCTAATTTGTGCCATTGGTGGCGATAAGCAGCCAATTGGTGCCATCACATTTGAGATGAAAAAAAAACATTTAATGGTGGCCGGCCATCCTGACGTCAGGTTGGCCAGTCACCTAATCGTAGTGACTAATGTACGTAGAATCAGTGAATTTTCTTCGACCAGCCATTTATTGCCGTAGAATCAACAATGAATAAATAAATAAATATGTGCCAAACAACACACCTCTTGTAATGGTCTCGAAGTAGGAATTAATATCTTTATGTTACGAGGTACCACACAAGGAAACAAGCCAGGGGCGTCTCCCAGCACACCCAGACAACTCAGAAAAGATCGATTCCTGAATTGATCTGACCGGGAATCGAACCCGGGACACTACGGGAATCGAGGCGAGAAATCATGCCACAGCGCACTACGCCAATTGTGTCGTCGAACAATGCTATCAATCTGCAAGTTATGCTAACTGCAGTATGAGGGTGTACGAGTATGTGATATATTATCACACGCTTATCTGACTCAATCAACAATTTTCAAAGTAAAAAATAAACTTCTCTCTCTCTCTTTGTAGTGCCTGAGCATATTGTCATAGCAATTTCAAGTGTAAACATGCTCGTTCAATTCTGTCAGGCGCTAATAAACTTGATCGATATTTTTCATTATTTCTATGATAGCTACAGAAGCGGAGTCTTAAAAGTTTTACGGCAATAAATAAATGGTGCGGCTGGTCGATGAAAAATTCAGTGATTTCGCGTACATTAGTCACTACGGCTTGGTGACCGGCCAAATTGACGTCAGGATGGCCGGTCACCATTAAATGTTTTTTTTCATCTCAAATGTGATGGCACCAATTGTCTGATTATCGGCACCAATGGCACCAATTAGGGCACCAATTATTGGTCACAATTACAACGATAAATACGTCTAAAATAATAAAGTGATTTTTAAACCTGAAATATTTATTTGTTTTATCACCGTTCAAAAGTTATGACCTATTTAAGTTTATCGTGAAATATCACCTAAGCTCAACACAAAAGGGACTATTAAAATACATCAAAGTTACCAATTTATTTCACGTTTTTCTTACCTTATTCGCGTCAGAAGATTCAGTCTATGTCAATTTACACAAATCCTTTCAGCCTCTTCGGAAAATTGTAACGAGGCCGAATGTTACAACTAATCCAAAGAAAGGTCTAAAGAATAAATACTTATTTGCATAATATGACCCCGGGTCCTCTAATGTATGTCGGGCCACGCAGGCCACATGATAATGAGAAACGGGGGGTTGAGAGGCTTGAGAGTGCCCAGGCTTTAATCTTTAGTCCGAGAAGGTGCTACCTTACCGGGATTCACGGTCAGCTATGTTATTCTGAAAAACTCACCTCGAACCTCGCTCAGTGAATCCGGTGTGAGATACTTGTAAGTAATTGATCTATCTACTGTCCCTCGGCTGCGCAGAATTCAATTGCCTGGCATGTTGGTGCAATGGTAGCGAACCTGCCTTTATCAGCAGAGGTCGTGGTTTAGATCCCCAACCAGGACAAATACTCTTTGTGTTTGTTCTGTGTCTGTGCGTTATTAATTTAAGAAATAATGATTCTAGAAATATTTGAGAATATAGTAAGTACAACATCTGCTTAGTCTGGGGCCAAATTATCTTGACGTAAGTTGTCCTAGATATACTTATATTATTAATTTATTTATAACCTTTCAAATCAAGTTTTGGTACAATTTCTGGGCAACTTTTAGTGGCACAACTTACAATGGTACAATTTATACGGAAAAGTGAGAGCTGGCTTGTATAATCTCATCATGGATTTTTATAGTACGGGAAAATACTTGGTGTTCAAATGCAAATTAAAACAAAATATTCGCATTATGAATATCACATTAATGCCATAGGTCGTTTTATATTAGTAACTTTACCCTTAAAATCGAATCTTGTGTTGTGATATAACAGGCTCCCGGTGAGGGAGCACCTTATGAAGCAAAGGGATAAAAGTTGTTTTGACTAGAGACCGGCCCTTTTTATCTTAAAAGTTGATTTAAAAGTTTATCAAAAGAATAACGTTGTTTCTTTTTGAGGCACCATATTATTTTGCCCCGTTCCTAGAGTTAAATAATGAGAACCGCGGTTAACATCGAAGTTATTCTCAAAATGAAATAGACATTGTTATCATATTTTCTGTAGAATTTCACCTAATTTTTTCATTATCGTCGACAGTTTATGATTTTAAAAAAAAATATTTTGCTGATTCTAATATAGCTGTAATACTGGAACTTCTATACATAGGCTGGCTAAATGAACATAAATCTTGGAGTACCCTGCTAAGGCTGCTTTTCCAGCAGAGATGTCCTACGCTACCCTTCTGTGGATGCGTAGGACATCTCTGCGTGTCCTTGATATTTACCAATCACATTCATTGGTCCACATAGCATTGCTTTGGTTGAAGCTGGTTCTGCTAAGCTATGTTTTAATATGACGCATGGATGCGTGCTATGGAGGCGTGCTGTGCGTGCCCCCCCTCCCCCCTAGCTTGCACATTCTCGCAGAATAGCTGCATAGCACATCTCTGAAGGAAAAGCCGCCTAACATGTCAGTGAAGGAAAGTGCTAGCTACATTTTAAGGAGAGCTAACTTTGAGTAATTTTTAGCTATTAGTTACTAAGTTTCTGACCAATCATTACGCTGAGGATTGCAAGTGTTCATTGTGAAGTACATATTCTACAAACCAACTCAGTATATTATCCAAGCAAACAATTTCATAGCAAACCAAAGCAGTTATGTAGTTAGTAATGTTAAACATTGGATACAAGATAAACAATAAGCTATTCAGATGGAGGGGGCCTACTACGAGTCGTCCAAACAAGTCTTGACGCTGAAAATATATTTACGCGGCGGGAAATTATTTTTTTAGCTATTCCCAGGACTTCATGCCAGTGGAGTTGGACCTAGCTTTTAAAACGTTTTACCCAGTTTAAGGATCTAAAGCCCCCTATATTTTATTGCAGCTTCCAGTTAAAAACTTTTACCAAAATCCAGTGGTTTTCACGAGATAATACAACACAAAAGCAGACAGCAAAAAATATATAAAAACAATTTTTCTTATTCGGTATAGGTACCTAGTTGTTGTTTAAAAACTGCCATTTATTTATTTATTTGTATATTAGTTGAGTTTCAATGACGTCATCTCACTATTATGCTGGATCACCACAAAGCTGGCTGCAGCCAAGAATTTGAAACCAAGAGTTTTACCACATAGAGTCACTACTCGACCACGGAGGAGATATCAATAATTACTAACAATTTGCCACTCTTCACAAGCACTCGAAGTTCAAATATGACCCCCTTGCCACACTATCAAAGCGTAGATCCGACAGAGTATGTGAGCCCGTTATGCATCAGACTGCTTTCTTTATAGGACATTTATATTTTCTTGCCCCTTACTGATATAATAAAATTAATAGAAAATTGAATAGCTACCACAGAACACGATATGAATGTAAGTAACTTATTCAAAAATGGCTCCTAAAAATGAATTACACTGACACAGAATCCTTAATACTTACTTTGCTATAAAAATCACAATCACAGAAACAAGTAACATAACTTACCCGCCATACACGCAGGACATGCAGTAATTACACTTGCACCAGACACCCCTTCATTCACCACACACCTCACATCATTCACCATACACCTCACATCATGCACCACACATCACACCTCACATCATGCACCACACACCACATATCACGCTCCACTCTTCACCCACCTCACATCGTGCACCTCACACCACACCTCACACTGCACATCACTCACCACACACTACACATCACGCACACACTGCACAGCATGCAAGTGTCCACACTCGTAGATCGAGACGGTGAGACCTAGAGTCTTGAAACACAGAGCCACCCTATAGTTTAGGCTCCAGTTCACACGTAAATAATGTAACGCGCTAGATCCTAGGTGTACTCTGCATGTTATAATTTTATGTGTGAAAATAAATCTTATTTTTATTTATTTATTAAATTTCCTCACATCCGTTTTTAAATATTGTAAAGTTTACATAAAAGTTTCGCAACGTAGTAGGACCCCAAGAACGCCAACAAGTTTAAATTGTTCGGAAAATTACCCGAAGCAAGTGATTTACAGCCTTTTTAGTCGAAAGTGTCGGTCGAACGTTACTCATGAGTGTAGCAAAACAAATAAATCTTTGGTTTAAGAGAGTGTGGTGCTGGTTCACACTGTGCGGATTTGCGGTAGGGATTTAGTTTCTTAACGACTTGCTACACGTTCACCGTATCACCACAGGGTAGGTAAACACGTCAGCACGCCAAGCTTTATAAAGAACCCATTTTGCAGACGTTTTGAGAACGTTGAGCTTTTGTCATGCATATATTGCAGACCATCCATATATTGCAGACCATCCATATATTACAGACCAGACCAGCAGCAAAGATAATTGGTACCCATATTATGTTATCATTCCTTACTACCTGTTAGTAATTGTTGCTGATCCGCCACTAAGTTACTGGCACCTGTTTTACCTTTCAACTTTAAATCCCCTTCATAAATAAAGTATTTGTTAATTACAACAACTGAACACAATAGGTTTTTATTATGCTGTTCCTTGCTTTATTATATTGGCTTAAGGTAAGGCCAGCGAAAAGAAATAAATAACTCAAATAAACGTTGTAAGCCCAAACCATTTGAATTTGAAATATAATTATAAAGGCTACAGTTCTTCATGTGTAAACCCTCGTTAATAAATCCTTGTATGCAAAGTGTTTATTTGTGGTAGCCATTTTCGCTCTAGATTGTTGAAAAGCTACCTTGTCAGGACTGTGAATAGAAACATGAGTTACGTCAGCACAAAAACGATTCATCAAAAGTTTTTAAAAGCGGTTTTAAGTTATGTAATAAATTAGTAGAACTTCTGTGTATATCGCTACCGTTTGTTTCATGATTGCAGTTTTATAAAAGATAGTTAGGCGGTGTTAAAATATTGTTTTTGTTCCGTTTTTCTATAATAACAAGAACAAGGTGTAAGAATAGTTCGAAACGAGATTGCGAACATGTACCTTATTTATTCAAACGTCACAGAGCGTTTGCTGGGGGTGGATAGAAAACGTTGCATTTTGTAAGATTTTCGTGGTTATTTCATTGAATAGAAACAAAACTAAAATTTTTACTTTATTATTGTGTGCATACTACTATTTAAAAACACATTGAAGTATATAAAATTAGGTAGTCACCAATTATATGCTAAATTAAACCAAAAAAAATATTTTTTTAAATTGATAAGTCTCTAAATGTAAAGTCTCTACTGTAAACAGTTAAAGTTATAATTATGAATTTAAAAGGTGCATTCAATAATAGAATGATAATTTATACTTAATTTGAATACAGCTAAATAATCAAGAAAACCTTAAAAAATAAGACGTTTACGATCTACCCCAAACGCAAAAAGCAAATCCTCTTAGGAGCATGAAAGTTTGAAGAAAGAACAAGGACATTGAAATTTCATTGATGTTAATAAACTAGCTCTATCGTTCGTCGACTGTAAATCCTCACTATTAAAATGTTTGGATGCAAAAGTGTTTATTTGCGGTCGCCATGTTCAGTGAAGATTTGTGAGAAGTTAGCTCGGCGGGACTGTGAATGGGCATGATTTATTCGGCATGAAAGCGATTTGTCAAAGGATTATAAAAGGGGTATTAACTTATTATAACATACTTTAGTAATAAATTACAACTCCAGCGAACTTTAAACGACAAACAGTTTACAAGCTGTTCACGCGGGTGTCGTATTATTTGTTTAACCAGTTATATTGGGAATGTGGGTTATGAAATGAACTGTCATTATTTTAAATGTCATAGTATAGGCGATATTTAAATGTTGTTTGACTGTAACAAGAAGTTAAAAACTTACTCTATCGTTCGTCGAGTGTAAATCCCAACTAATAAAGGTTTGGATGCAAAGTGTTTATTTGCGGTCGCCATGTTCAGTCGAGATTGGTGAAAAGCTAGCTCGGAGGGACTGCGAATAGGACATGATTTATGTAGCACGAAAACAATTTATCTTCAGTGTAATCTTTGGGATGTGGTTTGATTAATTATTATCGAGTAAATATTTGTGCATAATGGATAAAATGCTACCTTTTTAAGAGTACCGAGAGACCTACATCTACTAATTTAAAATATTTTCTGATTAGTTTTTTCTTCATACATCCACTCACAAAACTCGTACAATTGCAAGAAAAGAATGGATATGCTGTTTAACATCGGTTATACTGTTTAATTACGAGTACATTTAGAAATTGTATGTTACTAACTTTAAAGTAATATGCGCCAGACATAGTCTCGAAGTAAGGATAAATATCTTAGATTAAATCAAGATAGGTGACTCGCCTTTAGCGCGTGGGCCACTTAAATCAGGCCCCCGTCGCCTAATTTCACTCAGTCGCAATACGATTGACAGGACTTCACTCTGATGCACGCTTGACTCGCTTACGCTAAGCTCAAAACAAGTAGGTTTTTGTCTGTCCTACACATCGCATAACGATAATGTAGTTGTGCATCATCCCCGTTTTCAGTTGACAATTTTAGGGACGGTGTCGGATCTTCCGCTATTAAATCTAAGATAAATATCCTTGTGTTACCAGACAAGGATATAAGCCAGGGGCGTCTCCCAGCACACTGAGACCCGAGCCAATTTATAAACGACTAGCTTATGTCCGATCAGCTAATTAAATATTTAGCCTATAGCCTTCCTCGATAAATGGGCTATCTAACACTGAAATATTTTTTTAAATCGGACCAGTAGTTCCTGAGATTAGCGCGCTCAAGCAAACAAACAAACAAACTCTTCAGCTTTATAATATTAGTATGGATTATTTCCTGAAATTGATTGAATTGACCCGATTGAGATCGAACCAGAACACTAAAAGTCGTGGCAAACCGTGCTACAGTGCACTACGCCAAACGTGTGGGAGTATTGAGCCGTCGTCGCGTAAAATGTGCGAGAGGTTGGAAAATAACGAAGTCATGAAACTGTCAGAAACATTTTCAAGGTATTAAATGGAAAAAATGCACAATGGCTTACTGCATATCGCACGCCTGATTTAATATTTTAAAAACACACTCGTGTGGATTGTGGAGTTTACTCACTGCATTCAGGTTTCTATTTAGTCTCATGCTATTTCTGCTGAAATATCGTTTGTGAAGAATTTCAATAGTTTACAATAATGAGGATTTACCTTTAAATAATTTCAACCTATTTGCAAAATATGTATGTATAGGTAGCTTAGTTCAGACCAAGACAAAACTACACGGAACAAGAAAAAGAGATAGTAAACGTCATGTCGTAGTCCAGGGACGCTGGCGTAGTCCAGGGCAGAGTGGCGGTTGCTCCAACGACAAGACCATGGCTCTTAAGTTAAATAAATGAATGTATGTATAGCTCGGCTTAAAAAATAACTATCGGAATTTATTTAAGAACTTGCCGGCCGACGGAGCTACATTATCCCGTATCTTCCATTTATTAGATATTTAAGGTGTTTGGTACAAATACTGGTAAGTATTTCTATAGACCAGTGTCGGTCCCGGGCGACCTTTGTGATCGCGGTGACTGTTGGCTCCGATACCGGGGCACAATCCGGACTAATCCTCAAAACACTTACTGGTGCGTGCACTTATGTTCACATACGTTTCATATAACCTAGTTATTATTTACTAGTATTAGGTACCTTCGATCATTTAATAAACCCAATATACCTAATTTAGCACTCAAACACTCGCGAGTGTCAAAATATGAACACAGTGGTTGCATTGAAAATGAAAGAGGTCGGTACTCTAGCGTATTAAGGTTGCTTTTCGAAAATGTTAGATTTGGCCAAGATAAGTATGTGTGCGTTTTGTGTTTAGACACTCGCATAGTTGAAGTGTTGAACTAAGCAAGCATCGGACACTTTTTCGGAGTTGATTTTGTTCGTAATGGTTTATTGAAGAGTAGTCCACATACTCGTATTAAATACAAAATAATAACCTATATCTAGTATCATTCGTGTTGGTGTTGCGTCAATCAGACCGTACTAATGCAGGACACAAACGTGAACACTTTTGTGTCTTGTGTCAGATACAAGCTACTGATGAATACTGGATTTCTATAGAACCAGTAAAAAATCATCCACTCCTGGCGCATACGTAAACGTAAACAACTACGGTTCCCTGTGATGGTGTGCTGTGTCGCCAACAAAAAGTGTCTACACAGCGCCTAACAGTTTCAGCAATTTTTACCAAAATCAGATCGTTTGGCGACTCATTTGAAGAAAAGTTGACTAAATTTTATTATGAAACTTAACATAATCGTATTTTTGCTTAATGAGTTTTAATTTTCTGTTGGGTTAGATTCAATTGGATTATTGAGGAGAAGCATAGTCATTTTTATAATTAATAGTGTTTTGCCATAAAGGTGGGTTCACAACCGGGATAGACTGTGTTAGATGTATATGGACCTATCGGACGAAGCCGAGCGAGCAAAGCGAGCATGCCGCGGAAACGGGCGCCGAGTGCCTAGATTTTGATGATTTTACTCATTAATGTTGTGCGTTAGAATATTATGCTAAGTTAACTTTATCCATATCTTCTATGCTTTAAAAAATATGCGTATAGTTGCGTATCATTATTCCTAAAAACACAATGCCTGAATAATTATGTCAAAAAAATTTATGCGAGTAAATAAAGACCCTTGTGGTTGGTTAATTTCATAATAATGTACACAATCAACAATCAGCCAAAGCACAGGTTTTGTTTAAAATAATGTATTTTATCAAATATTTCCACACAATGTTACTTGCCGCCGCCATAAATTAGACTGAAACTAAATTTTAGCTTTCTAAATAAAATGTGCTGAGAATCACATTAAAAGTTGAGAAAAAACCAAAAGCTACATTTACTCACCAAATAGTAGACTCCAAAAGGCATCACTACAACTGCCACCAACAAATCGGCAACAGCGAGACTCACTATAAAATAATTAGTTGCAGTCTGTAAACTACGTTCCCTCGCGACACTTATAATAACTAAAACGTTGCCGAACAACGTTAATAACGGAAACACTAATAACGACAGCGCCCAAAAGTTATAACTGACATCACTAGCACAAGTTTCATTTCCAAATGAGCAGTTTAAAAAAGTTCCGTTCGCAGTTCGGTCAAAGAACACTTCACTAAATGAGTCGTTTAGGTCTAATATCATTCTTAGACTAGAGTCTGATTCGTTCACTCTTTCGTTGTTGAGGAATGTGTCATTCGGGTCTGGTGGACGTAATTGGAATGCGGTGAGTTTAGTTGCGTTCTGGCATCCATTGGAGCATATTCTCTCGGGAAGTTCCATCTGAATTTCGCGTTCGAGGTTTTCACTACCCCCATTCATTATTCAAATTCACGACGTCTGGGGGGCTCATCTGATTGGTTGGAGGTGGGCTATGTCTGTGCGCCATGGCGGGCTCCGTGCTCGGTCATTGTGCTCGTCCGGCAATCTGGAACAAAATTGGATTTTATTAAAACTTGCTTTCAGATCGATGTTTTATTCATCCGCTTTACACCCGGAAGGGTGATTGCTGACTCAGCATGAACGTTCTGTATTTTTCGATATTTGATTTGTAACTGTGAACAAAAGATTTTAAGCTCGGCTTTAACCTAAAAGTAGCGTTTGGTTAGACAACTGACAGATGTATTTCTTGTTTAAGATTTTTTAACGACTTTTTGAATAAGAAATGCTAAGATGCAACGTAAAAAGTCTTAAAAAGATTGTAATATAATAATATGCCTCTTTTTCAGAATCCTGAACTTCATTTAAAGCATTTTGATTTTAGATGACTCGAAATCAAAGAGATCTAAAGTTATTATTTATACACAAAAACCTGATTATTTTCATATTTTTGAACATTTTAATCTCCACAACGTTTGGACTTATTGATAGCACAGCAAAAGAAATCGCGTAACATACCTAAAGAAACGGGTGCCCTCCGGATGGCCTAAAATTATTGCTCCTAATTTAATTTGGCCAAACCTTAATGGCCTAAATTTGTAACGCAGAATTATTGATTCACCTAATCGATGTTTTCGCACTATTATAGATTGGTCTAAATATTGAAAGCTAATTTCATAACTTCTAATATTTAATGTACTAAAATTTAACTGCATATACATTACTTTTGGCATAACAAATAACTAATTTTCGGCACTTATTTTATCTAGATTAGTATGCGTTTTTGTAATTTCGTTTGAATATATACACAAAAATCTATATTATTTCATTTATTTACAAATTATATGAGGTACCTATAATGTCGGCTATGTATAAGAATAGTAATGTTAAACCGAACTGGCCGTGGTCCTTCGCCGTGATACCTGTCTGCCCTACACTAGAGTAATTCAAGAGCTGGAGGCGCGGAGGGAGAGCAGCCCTTGCCCGCAGTAGTGAATCTCAGGCACCCGTGCGAGCTGAAGCGGCAGCAAGCCGGGAGCAAGCCGAGGCTGCGCAAGCGAGAGTGGGTGACTGTGATTTACTACGCAAGGGCGAAAGGGCTGCACTTCCCACAGCGTATTCATGCTTTTGCATGCTTGCATGTGTGCCTACTTGTTTGCATGTAAATATGCTTGCTTCTTTGCATGCATGCTTGCTTGCTTCCTTGCATGCATGCATGCTTGCGTGCTTTCAGGTATGCTCAATTGTATGCTTGCCTGAACGACTGTATGAATTATAATTCACCGCTTGTGAATAGTAGTGATAATGCATCGTTGGCCTAATGAGGAATTGGGGAAATGATAATACGGCGATAAAACTTTAGGCGAAATAAAATAGGCCAAACTCGTTCAGGGCATGTGATGATTGTGCGAATTTTTTTTAAGCCAATGGTTTGTGTGCCAATGACAATGGACCCAAAAAAACAGTAAAATCATTTTATAGTTAGTCCATTTATCAACCCAATGCGGGCCATTAAGTTTCATATTTTAATGCAGTTGTGAACTTTCGCATGCTTAAAACAAAAGAAGTTGGCAGGAGCCATAAGTTTTCTAACAGCTCTACTTACGTGGCAATTCCTATCTTTTAAATTTCCTGGCACACGATATTAAAAACGTCGGCTACAATATCTTTTGTCGGGCTTCACATTTCGTCGCAACTGCCACTTTCTCAGAGGTAAATAGTTAGTTGTTGTAAAATAAAATTCCTTCTAAGAATGATTAAGAATACTCTCTGGTGTTTGTATTCTGCTAGTTTTCAGCTCGGGTTTTTATTAAAATTGAAACTGAAATCCGTTTCTTGCATCATAATATGGTAGGTTAACTGTTAGGTTTAAAAATAGAAAAGAACAATTGAATCGCAAACGAACATCGGAATCTGCATTTTAATTTAGTCCTTTTTAAATTGTGTTCGCAAAAATGTTCATTTGGAAATTATGTTAATATTTATAAGCTGCTTAACTAGATTTTTTATTTACCAAAATTAAACAAAACCGGAACAAAATATAACATAATATTTATAATATATGTATGGTAAAAAAATAACATTTTTTTTTTTTATTAATCTCCTTAGATATGAATGTGTACAGTTTTCTTACAATAACAGTCTTGCAAAAATGAAAAAAACAAACGAACTAAATTAATTATTAAATTATTCCATTTGTCCAGAATTGAAAATCGAACACAGCGTAAACGTAACTCAAATGAATGAGTGAGTGAGTGGGTCTCTTGAAAAATCGCGGCACACGTTTGTGCGTTTGTTGTTATTTTTATGTTTTATTGTGGTTGAAATAAGAAAGAGGTTGACCATTGGTAGTTAAATAACTCAAATGCAAAGGTGGAGCTCTACTTTGCTCCATAAATGAAACCGAAATAGGTACCTATTATTTATTCAGAAATAGCTACACGTGCAAGTACTTACCAATAGAAACATTTAAAATCATTTCATTATTCCCTGCATTCCATCGAAAATGCATTTATCATGTCTTTCCTTGTTAGAATGTATTCCCCGTTTATAAATTCATTAAAACTTTATAGCCGTGTCGTATGGAATAAATATGCAAAAGACTGTTAATGCGATGTTCATGGCACGTGCATGTTGTTTATAGGGACAGTAAAAGGACCCGTGCCTTTCATGAAAAGTGAATTAAGAGGAAAACACCTTTTAAGCCCGGAGTCCCAAGTCTATTTTCGTATGTATGTCGGAATACGTTTACTTTCCGCTTGAGTAAAGTAGTTTTTGCAACACATGGACATTTGCGGTACCATCTCCTCTTCCTCGTTTCTGGGGTGTAGGTACTTCAGTTCCGTGAAGGATATTGTGTGTTTATGAAGCCGTCAAAAGTATTTGCTGCTTAGGTGAGTAATATTCATTGTATGCGCGTTTTCCAATTTATCCTTAACATAAATGAGTAAATTAGCTCTCTGATTGGCAAAAGAGCGTCGTGGCATAGGCCAGTTAGAGTGCCTAACCCATAGGGGACAGGGGTTAGGTTAGGTTAGGTTAGGTTCATCTTTTCACTGGTGGATATTTTGAAAGTTGAAAGTCTTTCTCAGGAGTATTTTGAAAGTGTTTAAATTGATCATAAATGTTAAAATGTGCATGAAAACATACGTTTGTAAATAACTTACCTAATTATTCCAAAAATATCTTGCAGTGCCCTAGCAGGGTTCATGTGTATGTACTATATTTTTATTTAAGACCTGTAACTTACCACATGAAGCATCGAATAAATGAATTATGAATTATGAATTATTTATTTTGCGCTTACCATAGCCAAATAGTTAACCGTCCAACTTCTGATCGGTTGCATTTACCTCTCGCCGTTCCACGCGTGGCGAATCCGAAATTGAAACCCGCTACCGGGCCCCGTTAAGGATTTTTTACCCGTTTTCTCTACCGGTGCGTTTTATTCCCGCACTGAACTGGTTAGATGCGATTTAGATTGCATTCTGTTTACCACTGCGAGAACTGTTAAGCCAGATATTTATAGTAAAGTAAAGTAAAGTAAAAAATCATTTATTCATTTAAGCTTGTACAAAGCACTTATGACATGTCAAAAAAGTATACAGAAATAATAATAATAAACGTAAATAAAATAGTACAATATTAGTACACATCGTGAATATACATAATGTGAATCTACCACCGGTTCGGACGTTGCTTCTTAATGTCTTCATAAAATGCAAAGTACCTAGTCCTTGGGGCGTAAAAAAGATAGCACAAGAAAAAAGCGTATCTAACATAACGTTTCTTAAAACAAATGAATGTAAGCAGAACGATTTTGTTTAAAGAAGAAACATTTTAACTTTATATAGAAATTAATACACGAGCGCATGACCACTTTTTTACTAATATTATAAAGATTTGATTGTTTATTTGTTTGTATTGAATAGGCTCCAAAACTACTGGACCGATTTTAAAAATTCTTTCACCATTATGAAGCTACATTATCAGAGAGTGACATTGGCTATATTTTACTATGATTGAAAAAAACATTGAGTGAAAAATAGTAGTATGTGTTAATCAAGTCGGAGATACGCGGGCGAGAAATGTGCTGCTTTGCCGACGCCGCGAGCAACGAGACGTGCGATTACTTTTGACAGAACGAAGTCAGTCGAGGCAGCTAGTTAGAAATAATTCGGTATACACGTGATTTACTCGTAGGAGGCACGTTGGAGCGTTGGTTAGTAATGAAGAGTACTGCGCTGGGGGTCATAGGGTCTTCTTTTTAAGTATGCTCAATCCAGAGACACCCTAAGTGTGTACTATCAATTAGTTTACCGAAACTTTGTTAAAGCCTTATTATTTTGGTTTATTACGTCCAAGCACGAATTTGAATGACATTATCTTATTTTAACTAGTATGCAAAGGACCATAAAATGTTAAATCGTATGAAACTGAAACCAAGGGACGTCTATTTAAAAATTAATTTGTTTTTTCGCTACGGAGCCCGAATAAGAACGAGTCTTGGTTTTTAGAATGTTCCACAAATTAACGGCCTTATAACATGTTCAATTTAGACGAAGAAATTCGTGGTTCCAATTTTGGAAAGAGAATAAATGTATTCAAAAGTGACAAAACCACAACATAATATAATTTATTGTACTGAAGGCAATATAACATCGCAATTTTGAGTTGCGTCAAAAAGTAATTTAAAAATAAAGTGAAATTCTGATTTAAATTAATTTATTAGCTCGAAAAGTGATATAATAATAATAAGGGGTGCTGTAAGATTGATTAGGTATAAAATGAATGGAAAACCCTTTTTTTTGGATCTGATGGAAAATACAAATAACAACACATCTGTAGAGCTAAAATACGCCCTGCTGAAAAATTTTGTCATGCGTTTAGAATAATTACCTATTAATATTATTCTAAAGTCATGCGATTTTTTCTAACGATTGCCAGACTCTCGTATGTTAAAAACAGGACTTCCGAGTTACGGCTCCCGTACACCTAATCCGTTATCGGCCGAACTATGCTCGTCCGTCATCGGCCGATCAAATCAAACGTATGTAAATGAACGGTACAGTACAAGTAACACCAAACCGATTTGTCGACCGATGGCGGACCGAAATTTTACAGAGTTTTGATCGGCCAAGTTCGGCTGTTAACGGCCGAGCATAGTTCGGCCGATAACGGATTAGGTATACGCGAGCCGTGAAGGTGAGGTTTATACGAGATTCAGAACTGTCAATATGTCCCAAAGCAATTACTCTAGTTTAAATAAAGCTTATCTGTTTTGAAATCAAGTACCTACAGGTTAAGCTGTAAGCGTCGGACATGAGCATCTCAACGGTTGACGGGTCGGCCGGTCCGAAATTATGCGGGTACGACAAATGACCAGAATTATGCAAACATTCGCCCAGAGCCCTCCCCCAACAAATACTTTAAGTAATTTTGTACCGTCCCTTTTTAGGGGTCCGTAACTAATTTACACAAAAATACACATACATTTTTTTTACATAAATGCGAGAAGATAACTGTGACAATTTTACCCAAACTTTCATTGGTTTGTTTCGGACTTAGTTGCATATGCTGCAACTTTAGTTGAGGAATCAATAGTTCGTCAACTTACTATTTACCCCTTTTAGAATATAGTTGTGAAAATAAGTTGTATTTAAAAACGGCTGAAATCCACCTACCACGATGGGTTCTAACACCATTGGTAAAAAGCGGACTTCTGAGTGTTCCGTTCACCATGACTGAACAATCACTTGCCTCTGACTACCCTGTTTGAGATAAAGTCGTGATGGTATGCATGAAAACAGTTATTTTATAATAATAACGATTATGTGTTACTGATTGTACAAGAAAAAATATGAAAAACATCCATCTAGAAAAGATGCAAAAACTCTGATTACTGGTTTGGAACAATGTCAGCAAAACGCTCCTTTATTGACTTTCAAACATTTGCTTAATGACCGGAAAAAGATTTTTTGATTCCCTCCATTTCTTTTCACGGTTGGACTGTTATCCAGTTGGCTTAAAAATACGTAAGGTTAGGTAAGGTAAGGTAAATAAATGTGAATCGGGAAATTTCTTGCATCAGCCATTTGCAAATTAACAACGAACGGAAACGTATTGCCTAACCTAACAGTAATCACATTAGAAACGTGATTCAGCAGATCCTCTAAGACCTGTTTAGGATTGTTTAAGAATGTTTCGCTTCGTTTAAATCTGTGGCGCGTTTTTCATATAAACTTTTAATAATATTTTCTTAAACATGCTCGGAAATATTGTCATTACTTTTGAATAAAGAACACGCAAAGTATCATATTTACGTAGACTGAAAACCCAAAATCACTTCCCGGCGCGTTCTTTGAATTTCGAACGAAGAGCGCGCCGGCAATGTTGTATGAAACGGTGTGCTGTTTGAATTTAGAACTCTTTCATCTATCGTACACATTGCGTTCTCGTGGCTGTATAGCCACATATGCGTTTACCTTTCGGCACAAATTGTAAAATAAAAAAAAGCAAATTGGCGGTAAAGCGGAGTTGTTATTTTGTTAATACTATTAATTAAATTTATTATGTAAAAGGCCCTTTTTATTTCCTTGCATTTTTTTAAGAAAAGCACTATAAATGCCTCGGCCGAAATGGCAATTGCCTGTCTCGTATCATTGAAGTCCTCGCCTGCGGCTCGGCCTTCAAACTCATACTCGACCTGCAATTGCCTATTTCGCTGCCTTTGCAATAATGTACTATTGTCTGAAGTGCACACTAAGTAAAGTAATAATAGCTAGAATATTGGTCTAGTGCGGGAAATGGATCTCCCTATCATCAGATTTTATCCTTTTTCTGCCAGGAGCCATTCTCAATGCCCTGGGCGTATTCTGAAAATATGTTAGTTTACTTCAAAACAATTATTTTAACCCTAGTGAAAATTTTAATAAATTAAGAATTCAAACAAGTTAAGAATAAAATAAAGGCCAGCTATCGAAGATCTCTATCGGGGACCTTTTAGCTGTTGGCTGCAGGCGTTGATTGTAGAGACACATTTCCGACTGGACTCATGTGTTTGTGTGTGTTCTACCTCAACTTTCAGCTTGTTTTGTGTCCATGTGGTAATAATACTTATTATTTAAAGTCAATTTTCACAAATGTACCATTTGACAGTGAAATGCACTTCTAAATCTTTTGGTGTAAAATATCAAATAATTTTGTGAGACGTTTAACGGAACTGCGCAATAGACATTTATTTACAACTTATTCTATTTTGCTGTTGTCACCTATAATTAGATTCTAGTTCACGATAAAGTTATTGTGTATGTGTTAAATCATGTTACAAATAAATATTCCTATCAATCTTCTGTACATAATGGAATGCAGAATACGAAATGGTCAGAGGAAGCGATAGTGGAATATTAGAAATTGTAGACACGGCTATTTACACTGACGTTAGAATGTGTTGCTGCACAAACTGCTTTGCCCCTATCTTGTGTGGTCGGACACAGCTAAATTTTCCGCAGCAAATATTCAGGAGAGTAATAATAATAACCACTCTACTATCAGAGAAATGACTATTGCAGCTAGTAAGCCTGATGGCAGAAAATCTCTGGCAGTATTTGTGGCAACCCACGAAGCATATGCACAGTATGATCGTATTGAATTATATCTAAGCTTTAGTTGTTAATAGAGCAACGTGGCCTAGGGGTAAGCACTGTAGTTTGGCTGCCGTGTGGTCCCGAGTTCCAATCTGGCCGGAACCAGGTTCTTGTTCAGTGTTTTTGTGACTAACTCTCCGATAAAAAAGACTTAGCAGCCCAGATAACGGCGAAAGGCTCACCACGTTAGGCTCTAATACGCTTGGTGAAAAATTCTAAGACTTCCATTTACCAAGTGGTGACGGCAACAGTCCCCCGTTTGGGAAATAGTCTTAGACCGTATATATAAAAACAGCACAATTCTCGCTTGACAATGTAAATAGCCAACATTTACGATGTTTCAAGCCGGCGCCACGCCGATCAGAAATGCCGTACGGATGATTTGATAGGTATTCATGCATAATATATTGGTTCAGGCGCGCTACAGATAGAAACAGTGAAAAAAATAATGTATTCCACTCTGTTTCTTTAACTGGTTTTTACCGGGAGTTATTAAAATATTGAATATACAGAATTCTGAAAAATTAGAAAACTTGGGAACAGAAGTAAAAGGGGTTAACAAAATTGCTATCGCTCGTCTTGAAACATTGCAATATATATCCCAAAAAAAATCCCAGTTTGTCAAAACATTTGAAGCGCAAACATAACTTTAAATTTTACTTTCGTTACTTTCATATTAGTTTTGCTACTCATTAGCATATCTATACTGATATTATGAAGAGGAAAGATTTGTTTGTTTGTTTTTATGTTCATTTGTTTGTTTGTATTAAATAAGCTCCGAAACTACAGGAACAATTTAAAAAATTCTTTCACCAATGTACTACATTCTCAGGGAGTGGCATATGCTAAATTTTTAAATTATGGCTATATTTTAACGGAACAGAAAGCGCTGACGGAATGCTAGTTCGGAGGGGTTTGCTTTTTGCGTTTGGGTTAGATCGTAAACGTCGCATTTTTTAACGGTTTTCGTGATTATTTAGCTGAATTCAAATTAGGTATAAATCATCTTTCTATTACTGAATGCACCTTTTAATTTTATAATTATAACTGTAACTTTGTATAAATTTTTAAGTGTCTCATCACTTTATAAAAAAAAACGTTTTTAATTAAATGTAGCAAATTATTGGAGACTACCTGATTTTAGACAGTTCAATGTTTTTTTAAATAGTATTATGCACACAATAATAGAGCAAAATTTTAGTTTTATTTCAATTCAATTAAATAACCACGAAAATCTTACAAAAATTCAACGCTTTCAATCCACCCCAAAAGTAAAAGCTCTTAAAATATAAATAGACTTCGGGGATGTGTGTTGAATGCCGATTACTTTAAACTACATACTATGCATACGAAATCCAACCTCTCCGTTCATTTGATCGATTTCATCTGGCACTATTTCTGTGACGTATCAATCAATCAATGCTGGCGGAATCACACGAACAAAACAAAAGCTTGTTCACTCACTAACTCACTTATAACACTAGTCCTCGTTACTCGCGTTTCACGGTAAATTATACATATAGGCGGACTCGAATAACAGGACGCGTCGGGACTGCCGCGAGATCTTATGCGGAATTGAATTAAGTCTCATAGAACAGACCTAATGGACGGTAGGAATAGGAATTGGTATAATCGCGGGTAAAAGTGTTAAGCAAGTAAAAAAATCTTAGTAGCACATGCCAAAGAAAAATACTCAAAGTAAATCATAGAAAGTAGTAAATCTTTGATGATTTTCTTGGTTGCCATTTTAGTGAACGAAACATTCATTTTCAAGTATTCAGACAAACGTTTCAAAAATAATACATTCTTAGGTATTTTCTCAGCATCAGAATCAGAAAATTTATTGCTAATAAACTAGGTCAGTAACAGCGACGTGACATGGAACGTGGAACGCTCTTCCAGCACATGTGTTTCCTTCCTCTTATAGTCCCGGGTTCTTCAAGTGGGGCGTGAAAAGGCCTTCAAGGTGAGGATGGCCAGCCCAGTGATTCGTTTGAATGACTGGGCTTGTCAACCTCATATCTGGACCTCACGACCGCTTTCCATCAGGCGGAGTGAAGTCATCATGACGGGCAATATAAAAAAAGCAGGGGTGACATTACAGATTGGTGAATTTCATAACAGTAAACCCATTTTACTCCGATCATTTTAATAAAAATATTTTCCGTCGACAAGCCAGAACGAAGACACTTCTGACTACTACTTGCAATATTTTTCTAACTCTGGTCAAGTTAACAGGTAGTAGTGAACGCCAACCAGCATAGAAACCAGCAAAGCGTTCACGTTTCCAAAAAAAAGTTGAAAAAATGAATGTAAAATCTTGCCAAAACCCGCGATTGTTTTGTCGTAAGAAGTTTTAAGATATCTTACAGAGCCAAGTCTGTCTTCATGTTACCTACAACGCTCTAGTTAGCAAAGACAATTTTCAAACTTGGCAACCATTTAATAACGGATACTGTAACTGCCTTACAGCCACTACATAAATGTATTTAATGATTGTAGTGAAAAAACAATCATAACAGTTTTTGTCATTTTTCGTCGCTTTAATTTTTTACTCGTCTGTACTTTCAATTTTGTTGTAAGGACGCTATGACGCCTCGAGCTCAGGTTATTTGAATTTGTTTATTGTGCACTGTAAATCAATCTTCAATCAAACTTTGAAAATACTATTTTTTATTTAACTATTTACCACGTACTACTATCGTACTATGCAAGAAACTATCGTCGCCAGTCTGTCGGTGTTTTACAGGCTTTATTTCGGGCAGTGTGCGAGCGAACTGCATGAGTTAGTTCCGTCAGCGTCTTTTCACCCTCGGAACACAATACGTACATTAGCCTTCCACTCCCACGTTGTGGATATTCCGGCCATACCAACAAAACGTTTTGCAGACTGCTTCATGATGCGAACACGAACAGCAAAGGAGTGGAACTCGTTGCCCGCGCATGTGTTTCCAAACGAATACAATCTGGGTCTCTTCAAGGCAGGAGTGAATAGACATTTACTAGACAGACATGTTCTATCATAGATCGCATAGTCACTTACCACCAGGCGCGATTGCGTACAAGTGACTGTCTAGTCTAGTGAAAAAAAACTACAGCTCAAGCTCAAGAGTAAACCGGCCCTACGGTGAGACGTTGCATCTCTCTGCGTTTTCCACCGTCTTTACAATGGGGAGAGGAATACGTTATGTAGTGTGATCAATATATTTGTTTTATTGTTTTAGGATAAAATAATTACTAAATATTTGTGTTAAGTAGATTATTTATTTCGTTAAAATTGAAAAAGAATTGTATTTTCCTATTTTTATACTAAAATTAGTACCATCCTAAACATAATTAGTGTCACTACATACCGTAATAAAGATTTGATGATAAATATTTGTTTTTTATTGTTACCCTATTTGGTTGATAGAATTTCCTTTACTTCAATGTACAGTAGACGGCACATCAGACTATATTTTTTATGCCAAATTCACACCTATTATAATTATAACTAAATACGGTGCCGCGGTGTTTAGCTTGATATGCTGTCGTCTGTATAAAGAATATACAGGAGAAAAAAAAAAATGTGAATGACATTTTGCGAAAGTGACGTTTTGCGAAAGTGACCTTTTGAGAAAGTGACCATTTGCGAAAATTACATTCTGCGAAAGTGACCAGTTGCGAAAATGACATGCTGCGAAAGTGACTAAATTTTTCGTGATGACCATTTGCGAAAATGACGATCTGCGTCAAACAAAACCTTCGTATTTACTTTTTTGGTCTATCTTTTTCTACGTTTTAGCCTTTAGGGAAAACAAGTGGATGGTGTTTGAATGAACTTTGTAGTTTGATTTTAAACGCTTGGCGTATTTGAGATACTTTAAATTCATATGAGGAATGTAAATTTTAGTTTTTGCATGAAGTTTAAATTGAAAACGCTAAATCATGTTTAGATTATGTAAGTAGGTAACATCAAACTTTGGAAGATAAAGTAGTGGGCAACAGCCTGTTAAGTCATTATATAAAATCAGTCAGCTGAGTAATTTCCACATTTACGAGAATAGAGTTTCGTTTGGCTTTACATTTGGTGTATATAAAGTTTTTATTAAAATTTGATAAGTATAAAATAAATAAACGAATATCTAGGACAAAGTACACCACGATCATTAACCCCAAACTATGCAGAGCATGTACTATATGAGCGTCGAAGACTGATAAACATACTTAAATATTCCAAAAAACAAGAAAAAAATCCTAATTTTATTTATTTCAAACATATTTTTATTTGTTTCATTTGCTTGATTTGTTTGTGAAATTCAATGTGTTCGGAAGATGAAATATTAAAAAGTCAGTTTTTTTCTACGATCAAGTACCGCATATAATATTGCAATGAATAAAAAAAATAACGTATTGTATTAGCAGCATATTATTTTGCATGCTGGTATTAACTTTATTTTAAGCATAGCACCGTATCTTTTACTTTAATATCTATATGGTCAGTACTTAAACTATTGCTATTAAACTGAAAATAAGTGTCGAAATTGTCTCGTAAAATGAAGCCATATTTTTCTTGAGCGGAATCAGTTCCATCAGCGATTTTTGAAGAACTTAGTCAATTTACTTTATTCCAACATCTTTTCACACTCGCAGTTTAACTGCTGTCAAAACGCGCTGGCAAAAGCTGTGACTTGAATGACCTTTGCAAGGATTGCCGAATAATAGCGAAACAATTAATTGTGAGTACCTACTAAAAATAACTAAAGCCTGATTAAACCTTCGTATATTATTAGTTTCTGTAGGTCACGTATACCAAGGTACCTGATAAATCATACCTACTAATTAGTATTGTTCCTGCAGAAGAATTTTCCTATTTGAGATTGTGCAATAGACGTTGGTAATCATATTATTAAAAGACTAGCTTCTGCCCGCGACTTCGTGCGCGTGGAATGATGATATATAGCCTTCCTTGATAAATGGGCTATCTGACATTGAAATAATTAGTACTAGTTCCTGAATTTAGCCAAACATAAACTCTTCAGCTTTATAATATTAGTATCAGTATCATTTACACGAAAAGACCGCGACAGTTTGCAATATGAGGTCTCATTATTGTGTGACAGTTAGAACTATCTGATTGGACCATCCAGTGACATTTATCTGAAACGATAAGAATTCGTTTCTTCATTTTACTGGAGCAATAATTCAGTCCCTCTTACGCAACCAACATCTTAAAGCACGAACCTCAATGAAAGTAATAAAGTGCAGAGGTATTTCCAGTCCAGAATAAATTGCTGAACGAGCCTCTCGGCATTTCGTGTGTACGCATCTTCCCCTTGAACAAAATGGAAGCAAATCCTTCTCGCAACAGCAATAATTTAATCCAATCAATTTATCCCAATCGGAAGATATCTTTCACAAGCACTGGTGAAAGAAAATTGAAAAAGAATCTAAAGGATTATCCAATATCCTAATATTGCCAGGGACACATCATTCTTTGAACATGAAAGAAAAAGTCTACAAAGACCGGTGTAGGTGAAATGATAACAAATAAATTTAATTCAGTTGTAGGTTCTGAAAAGAACGTAAGAAAAGCACAGGAGTATTGTATATGAAAGAAAACGTCAACTTCTGGAGTATCGTTGCAACAAAACCGATTGATGACCTTGGGAATAATCACAATATCGATAATCCTGTAGATAGTATCAATAATAGTATTTACCAATAGTATGCACAAACGTTCAACTTTTTAGGGTTTTAGTTGATGATAATGATGCCTTCCATGGCGACACGGCTACGGCGACTGCAAATGATTTAAAGGTCTCCACAGGTGAGCCCGAATGTGACTGACGTAGTCAATCTTAGCGGTGAACGTTAGCCCGCATATAATGCGAGGGATTTAGTTACTGTGCTAATGATGATTTTAACTAAAAAAAATGTTTTAACATTTTACAAAATAACCTAACTGGTAGACAACGGTACATTAGCATTGGCAGAATAACAAAAATGGAAATAACACAAAAAACACGTTCGAGTAAGCAAGAACTATTTTGTCAATGGTGTTTTTTTATTACAAACACACTCCCTTCAGTAAAAATGCCCATAACATTTCTGTAAGTGCGCCTTTGCTACCCTGAACTTCGTGAATGATGTCTACTAAATTCTGGGGCTCCACATACATTTATTATGATCGTGAAACATGCCGACTTTCCATGTCGGATCTGAATGTGCTCTCAGCAATGTATTCTCGCCATTATACACTGTTTATAGTTTGTTTACGACTTCTTAAATTATTCTAAGGATACCTTATATTTTCTGAGAGCATGTTGAGTATGAGCGAATATAGATTTACAAATGACATTGTCTTGAAATGGAGATGTCCCAAAACGTATGGAGTCTTGGCCAGGTCTATGTACACCATACCAAAAAATAAGAAGAACTATGTGAGGCAGTTTTTAAATAGGTACTCAATTTTTATAAAAAGCTATATTTACTTGGTTCAAACAAGATTTTCAATGAGCAGAATTGCAACACACGACAAAAAACATCATGGCGGAAATGTGTCAACACATGTTCGACAAGACTACAACAAAAACGGTGACTTCGGTGACTCGTTTCTTTGTCATACCATCTAGACGTAGAACGCTCTTCCAGCACATGTGTTTCCTCGTATAGTCCCGGGTTCTTCAAGCGGGGCGTGAAAAGGCATTTCTGCAGGCCTTCAAGGTGAGGATGGCCTGCCCAGTGATTCGTTTGAATGACTGGGCTTGTCAACCTCTTAACTGGACCCCACGACCGCTTTCCATCAGGTGAAGTGAGGTCATCTTGACGGGCAAAATAAAAAAAAGATAAACAATAGGTTTAACCATCAATTCAGAGTTCGTAATATCAATACTACGCGCAGAAGTTGCGCTCGCGTGACGTAATAGTAAAACGGAGTGTTATACTATTCGGTAATAGTCACGTGACTGGGAATAAGAGATCTTAAGTACCAAAATGCCAGGACGGTCAATTCACGGAAACATAGCAATAGAGCAAGCTTCAAGAGATTATAATAGGGCCCCAGGTCGTTCAAACCAAAGTCAATAAAGATAAAGTCACTTTACAGAATTCAGTGACTAATAACACTGTTGGCTATGTCTTTGTCTGTCTACTATGTCTGCGATTCCACACACCAATTGACAAACCACAAAAAGAAGAGCCCCTAGCCCTACGTTAGTCACTAGTCACAGATTGATGGATGACTACAACGTTTGCTTTTTTCTCGTAAAGGAAAAAACAAACGCCTTACCAACCCTATCCCTAATGGTTTAACTGTCCTGGGTCTTATTGCAATCTTTTTTATTAAGTTATAATAACAGTTCTCTTTGGGGTTTTAAAAAATCAAAAGGCTGACTTTTAGCTCACTTTTGTTTACAAATTTGATTATGACCTAACAGTGGAAAAAACAGTTACGCAACGGTATCGTACTCGTAAAATCAATGGTTTAATTTGCCACATTGAATTAAGACTTAGGGCCGATTTTTAAATCCTCAGATAATGCAATTTATCTGTAGAAGAAAGTTTATTCGAAGGTTAACAAGTTTTTAAATTTTTCAATGGTCAAGATAGATGTTATCTGTTGAATAAAGCTGCTAACTGAGGAAAAAAGTTATCCGCTTCTTGAGGAGGTGGATAAGATTTATCTATGCGTTCTCTTTGACATTTTGAGGTTATGTGGTGTGTCATTTGAGATTATTTTCATTTTGTTCAGGAGTTTTGGAGTGTTATTATTAATCACAAACTTTTTACCACAACTTTAGACAACAAAAAAAGCTGAGGTTGTTTTTCTTATACATTAGTGTCAATTTGTCAAACATCATCTTTTGTCTCGTTTCATTCTAACATTTCAATGATTGTATAAGTGCATCTCGCTTGTGGATAATCAGTGTGAAGTTAGCAGTTATAAGTACATAGACAAACGATAGATAGCTATTCTTTGGATATAAGACGATCGAAAAATTGAAAATATCTATTCGCTTGATAAACAGCCAGTTAATTTTATACTTCTGTTAGCTATCCAGGGAATAAACTAAGAATTGAAAAATCGGGCCTTCGAAGAGTAAATCATTCTGGCCTGCAAACAGTCAAGTTTTACTGGCCAGAATGGAAAATTACTCCTATATTTTGCGCGTTTTTAATAACTATACTTCGTTAGTATTTTAAAGAAGCCGTTAGCCTATTCGGATCACGTAGGGCTGAACAGATGGCAGTTCGGCTCGGGCGCGGCACAGCTTTGTAATTGTTTACGATTATTGGAGACTCTTTAAAAGTACTAACCAGAGGGTAAGTTTCAAAACGATTGCTTGTCATGTCTTTTCGAATATTATTACGGGCACGCTTTTAGGAGGATTAGCAATGTCACAATTTGGAAGGTTTTTTTGATTATTTTGTTCAATTTAGATTTATATCGTTTTTTCTGTTGCTGTTTTTCTTTCTGAACGAAAGAAAACTTTGGCCCGAAACCCGGAGATTATGGGCTCTCGCATTTGGCAAGCGTGGTAGTGATTAAGACAATAACTATATGTATGTTTTTATTATTTTAAATGGGTTTGCGCTTGGCCTCAGTCTCGCCTGGTGGAAAGCGATGACGAAGCCGATGGCGGTACACGCTTACCCAGAATATGCCTGGCCTTGAAGACACCCAGGTTTTAGTATCCAAAAATCCTAGTGGTGCGGACCAGAAAAGAGCGAACCGCTGAGTGCGGATTGCTAGAAATTCCACCAAATGGGGGTGGAAACCTTCCCGGTGTCTAGTGGTCCGGAGGTAGAAAGTAAAGGGTGGTATCTGGTTGAGTAGTTCCTGTGCATAATCTCCGAAATACACCTTATGAAAATTACTTTTTTTTTTATTTTTATATTTATTATCCAAATCACAAACTTTACAATATTTTAGTATAAACCTACCTACTGTAATCCCATACAGTGGGTTTATGTATAGGCGGTTTGAGTCTTTACACACAAATTTGAAATAAGTGCTTACAATGTAGGTATTATCAATACAATGCATTTTTGTTTTGGGTATATACGTTTTTATAGTGATAATTTAGTAAATTTTTACATTGTTTAACATTTTTCTGCATCAGTAATTTCTGGACTAGATCTTTAGGACTATTATTAAGAATGTACGGTAACATATATTGCCTTGTTCTTTGCCCGTATACATTCCTCATTGTTTACTTGACTTCCTCTGTTATTTCTATTAACTGCGAGTACATTTAAACCCCCTTATACAGCAGAAGTCACATGGAGCGCCAGTAATGTACGAGCAAGAGGAACTGAGTATTGCCCAAAATTACCGCTTTGAGTGGAAGATTGAATACCAAGAGAAAAATTTCGTATCATTCACACTATACGATGCACGCGGCTGTAGCTTATTTACAACCCCCTCCTTACCTACTATTCTTTCAACTGTAAGAGATTCTAAGTATTCAATACTAAGCTGCTGTCTTTTGTTTTGCCCTTCTTTTAATACTCGTAATACCACTTTATTGACATTACCAATCAGCTCTATCCGATAAATAGGAGATAAAGATACCTTTTTGCGGATTGCTTTTTATTCCATCATGCGGGAAACAATTTTAGGTCAGAATAGAAAGAAAGCAGCAGTGTATACGGTGAACTTGTTCATTTTCCGATTCTTCATGAAATTTTTAAGGTAACCTTTACAGTCAGTCTTGGTGGACTTCGTGTTCGTGACATCGCAGATAAGCTGCAGGAGTGCCGCCTTCGTTGGTATGGTCATGTCTCTCGGAGATCAGCAAACTACGTGGGCAACAAATGTCTGATAATGCCGCCCCCGCCAGGTAACGGTAGAAGAGGTCGACCCAAGAAGCGGTGGCTCGACGTCGTTACGGGTGACATGGGTGCCAACAAACTCACCACTGAGGATGCACAAGACCGCGCGAAGTGGGCCAAGAAAACAATTCCTTGTCTGCTACGAATTGAGCAGTGGTTGTTGTGAATAATTCTCATTTTTGCATCATTACAAAACTGTTAATCTCTCAGTTACTGCTTCAAGAGTGTGATGATATTTAATAATAAGCCTAGGGAGGGTAGATTGGGTACTTAAGAAAAGTCTAAAGAAATAAAGTCAGTCTACAACTAACCGGCGTTCTTATTTAACACACTCGACATGGCGCAGCCGGCGCAGCCATTGTTAAAGAAATGGAATCTGTGTTGCAACCGCCGCCACCGTTTGGATTTGAAAATAATTTAGTCAACGTGACATCGGGAAATTTAAGCAGAGAGTGGGAAAACTGGAAAAGAGCATTTATGATCTACTACGAAGCATGCGAACTCAATAAGAAGCCTGTAAAAGTGCAAATTAATATATTATTACACATAATTGGAGGCAGATGTCGGGAAGTCTACGACCAATTTGCAGAGGAATTTGAATCCGTCAAAGATTTGATCGGAAGATTTGATGAATATTTCTTACCGAAAAAGAACCTTACAGTGGAAAGACACAGGTTTTTCATTCGTAATCAAAATGAATTGGAGTCCATCGAGCAGTACGTGTTTGAGTTGAACAAAATGGCGGCCAAATGCGAATTCAAAGATTTATGTGATGATTTGGTGCGTGATCGGCTGATTTGCGGTTTAACAGACGCGGCGTTGCGGGAACGTTTGTTACGAGAACAAGATCTCACATTGAAAAAGGCTCTGGCAATATGTCAAGTAGCGGAAATATCGCGTGTCCAAGCAGGGCATATCAAAACAGAAAACGTAGATTATCGAGTTCATGAAGTGCTATCCCACCAGAAGCAAAGTACAAATTTACCAATTTATACAAGTGAAGAAGCGGTAGTTGATGCAGTGAATCAGGGTGCCAGCAGCTCGCAGTGGCGTGGATTTCGTCGGCCCCGAGGCAGGGGCAGCGACCGCCAGAGGTCAGCAACAATACCTACACGTGCACCAGCGCAGCACCGTGAGTCAATACGTACTCCAGCTCGTTACAAAGGATGCTCAAGATGTGGTTCAAACCATCACGAACGCGGTCGATGTCCAGCGGTCGGGCAACGGTGCAACAAATGTGGAAAAATGAACCATTTTTCAAGAATGTGTAGATTAATTTACGCTGTACAAGAAGAATCCACCGATCAGGTAACAACAAAAAAATGTTTTAAGGATTGGCTAGCAGAATTGTGCATAAATAATATAAATATAAAGTTTAAGTTGGACACAGGGGCGGATGTCAATGTTATACCACAAAGATTTTTGAAAAAGTTAGGTATCAAAGATCATGAGTTAATTTCTACTAAGTTAAAATTACATGGGTACTCAGGGCGTGAAATTAATGTGTTAGGAAAATGTAACTTAAAGGTCAAGTACAAAGATAATATATTCATTCTCAGTTTTATCATTGCGGACGTTCAATCAGTTCCAATATTGGGGCGGCAATCATGTGATGAGTTAAATTTAGTAAAAAGAGTTTTTAATGTTGAAAAAAGTAACGTTGAGGAACCTATTTTACATGAATATTCAGATATTTTCGAGGGGATAGGATGTTTGCCTGGTGAGTACAAAATTGAATTAAGACAGGATATTACTCCTGTAATTCATTCTCCACGAAAATTGCCATTGGTTCTACGTGAACTGGTAAAAAATAAATTGGATTCCATGGAGAACGAGGGCATTATAGCGAAAGTTGAGGGTCCAACAGACTGGGTTAGTAGTATGACAGTTGTAAAAAAGCCGAATGGAGACCTCCGCATTTGTTTAGATCCTAAGGATTTAAACAGAGCAATTAAAAGAGAGCATTTTAAATTGCCAACCCTAGATGAAGTAACTGCTAAGTTATCTGGTGCCAAGTATTTTAGCACTTTAGATGCCAAACATTCGTTCTGGCAGCTTAAATTAAATAATGAAAGTAGTAAGTTGTGTACGTTTAACACTGTGTTTGGTAGGTACAAATTCCTTAGATTACCCTTTGGTATCTCTTCAGCTTCGGAAGTATTTCATAAGAGGCTATATAATCATTTTGATGATATAGAGGGCGTTACATTATTCGTTGACGATTTATTAATACACGCCAAAACCAGAAAAGAACATGATGAGATATTACGAACGGTATTACAAAGATGCAGAGGAATTAATATTAAACTAAATAAAGAGAAGTGCAAAATAGGCAAAACGGAAATAACATACTTAGGCCACAAAATAACTCAGTCCGGGGTACGTCCTGATGAATCACATATTATTGCAGTTAGGGCCATGCCCACACCTAAAAATGTAAAAGATTTAGAAAGATTCTTAGGTTTAGTAACTTATGTCGCGAATTTTATACCAAACTTGTCTGAGAAAACATGCTTATTGCGTGAATTGCTAAAAAAAGATATACAGTGGCACTGGGAGGAAAGACATCAAAAATGTTTCGAAAATATTAAAAACTTGTTATCAAAGCCACCAGTGCTACGGTATTACACTTTAGCGAAACCGGTCACATTGTCGGTAGACGCAAGTAAAAATGGCTTAGGTGCATGCTTAATGCAAGATGGTCTTCCCGTTTGTTACGCATCAAAATCGTTAACAAAAACTGAACAGGCGTATGCTCAAATAGAAAAAGAGCTATACGCATGCGTATTTGCCTGTGAAAAGTTCTATATGTATATTTATGGTAGGCAAGATGTCACTATAGAAACTGATCATAAGCCATTAGTAAGCATAATTAAAAAACCGCTCGCCAGTGCTCCCGCACGATTGCAAAGAATGTTATTAAGACTACAACCCTATACGTTTAGCTTGGTATATAAACCAGGTAGGTACCTATACGTAGCCGACGCGCTGTCCCGCGCGATCGCCGCAGGCGCATCAGATGCGACCGAGCCGCGTGACCAATTAGATATGCAGGCGCAAGTGTGTGCCATGCTCGCAAGCAACCCATTGACAGATACTCATTTTTTACGAATCCAAAAGTGTACTAAGGACGATAAAGAGTTGCAAGAATTAAGTAAAGTGATAAGGAAAGGTTGGCCGGTGCAAAAGAAAGAAGTAAGTGATGTGTTAAAACCATACTGGGAATGTAGGAGTGAGTTATCAGTCGCATATGGGATCGTATGGAGGGGAGCAAGGGTTGTTATACCTAAATGTTTAAGGTCAGAGATGTTGAAATGCATTCATGCTAGTCATTTTGGCCTTGAAAAATGTAGGTTGAGGGCTAGAGAAACAATATTTTGGCCGAATATGAACACACAGTTGCTAGATTATCTATCTAATTGCCAAGCTTGTTTAACTTATAGAAAACAAAATATGAAAGAAAGTTTAGTACAGCACGAAATACCTACAAGAGCTTGGTCAAAGATAGGCGTAGACATATTCCATTACAAATCTGAGTCATTTTTAATAGTTGTCGATTATTATAGTAAGTTTATTGAATTGGAAAAATTAAAATCACTCACTAGTAACCTAGTAATAGAAAAATTGAAGAAAATTTTTAGCCGACAAGGAATACCAGAAATGGTGATGTCTGATAATGGACCTGAGTTTTCCTCTAATAATTTTCGGACGTTTGGCCAAGAGTGGAAGTTTCAACATGTGACATCATCACCTAGATATCCCCAATCAAACGGTCAAGTTGAAAGGGCAGTGCAAATTGTAAAATCTATGTTAAAGAAAACCACATATGATAAAGCTGATATTTATATTGCTCTTTTGGAATATTCAAATACACCATTAAACAGTGAGTTAGCATCGCCGTCTGAACTTCTTAATAATAGAAAATTAAGGAGTATTTTACCCTGTAACCCTGACTTATTCAAACCCAAGATTCAGAAAAACACAAAAAACAAGCTAGAAAAAAGGCAATCATTACAAAAGAAATATTACGATAGGAGTTTTAGGGATCTGTCATCTCTTGCAGTAGGAACTAAAGTAAAAGTAAGACTGGATTCTGGCTGGGAAAATGGTGTGATTCATAAGATTCTAGAAAAGAGATCTTATTTAATAAAAATGGCCTACGGTAACATACTGAGACGTAATCGTCGCCATCTGATTCCAGACTCAAAATTTAGGCAAGATAGTTCACAGTGTTTTAGGAATAATTATGATGACATTCAGGTTTCTTCTCCGGTCCCCTGTGCTCCAATGCAAACTATTCCGCACAATAATACTAATTACAATAATACTAATTATACCACCCGTTTTGGCAGGACAGTGAGGCCTCCTGATCGGTGGATGCATTCCTCAGCAGAGCATTGATTGATATGTGGGCTGGACAACGCCAGTGTAAAATAGTTTATAAGTCTATTTTTGTAAGCATTATGAAGATTAAATCAAGGAATTTATTATTTAAATATGTCTTAGGTAATAAGTAATAAACATAAAATGTATTTCATAGGTTAAACAAAAAAAAAAATGTACCTATTTAGCAGTCAAAATAAATTTTTTTTTGGACACTCAAATGCAATAAAATCCTTCCCAGAATTTAATGAATTTTTGAATTTTTATTAATATCAGTAATTATATTCCAATTATATTAATCAATGTGATAGCAAAAGATAAATAATGTATTTATTAGAATAATTTTCTCAAATCTCAATGATCTTTCTTCAATATTCATTTAGGTAGGTAATGTAGATTTATGATGAGAAGATTGATTATTATTTTAACTCCTAAAACAAAATGTATTGAAAAAGTTTGTTGATTTAAGAATATAACATTTTCATTCAATGTATGCATGTATGAAGCAATAAATCATTAAATGTGTTAAATTTATAAAATATTTGAATATAATGTAATGAAATGTATGTAATGTAATATATAAATTGTAGTTATTTAATTTAACATTTTAATATAATATAATGTAATTTAAAATTGTAATCATTTAATATTGTTACCTGTCTATTTTGTTATAGAGAAACAATTTTATTAATAATGTTTAAATTAAGTAATTGCCCTAGTGATGTACGAGTGCATGTAGGTGTAAAGTATGTCTTGATTAATTACATTATTATCTTTGGAGAAATATGATAAGTAGGTATGGATGTAGTTTTTAGTTTTATTGAAGGAGTAACGTGGAGATTGAAAATTTATATAAAAAGGGGAGTTGTGATGATATTTAATAATAAGCCTAGGGAGGGTAGATTGGGTACTTAAGAAAAGTCTAAAGAAATAAAGTCAGTCTACAACTAACCGGCGTTCTTATTTAACACACTCGACAAAGAGTAACAACTTTATCATGATTTCTTGCTTTATCCAGATAAATGACAGAATATTATTTTCAAAGAAAATATTTTTGCTAATTATCACGTATCGTATTCACAAAGTTTTTTCCCGAGTTAGCAGAGAAATCCCTATAGGATAAATAATGTAAGTTTCCTCTGAAGTTCGTAAGAGGTTTTTTGTAGTTGTTAGTTGCCAAAGTTATACAGTAGTATGTATTTTGATCTGTGTTATTATAAAAGTTTTACTATAGAGTACACAATATAGATTCAGTATTTGTGTTTTGACAAATCCCCCCTGTTTACAAATAGGGACAACTATACAAATTCTTGTGGCAAAAATATTACAGGATTGTAGAAATAACAGTCACAACTTATGAGAACGGCGAGGAAAAATAAATATATTTTGGAGTTACATGTACACTTTTATTGAGGCATTCTTTTCTAGGTTTTCAGATAGATGGAAATATATTTAAGGTTCAGTAAAGTAGGTTCAATAAGTAAACGTTTTGTATCATCACGATTTGAAAAAACATGCCGTACATATGAGTTTACGAAAGGACACCGTCGAAATCGGCCCTAGCATGCACAGACGAATGTCCTTCATTGTAATTCTTCTATTTTATTTTATTTTTATTAGAAATTATTCATATTAAACGGACATTCTGTGGTTAAAAACGAAAGATAAAAAAAAAACACGCCTGCTTTTTGTTATTTCTTTAGTAAATGTATTTTAAAGGTGCCATTTGCCAACGCTTTATGAACAAAATGAATATTTTTGATTTGAAGTTGTAATAAATAATTGTATCTAATGTTCATTTAATTCATATCACTCAAGTTGTTACATACCTACATAATCAGAGATAAACAATATAATCAGAACATAACAAAAAGTATACATCGATTACGATTAAGTATAACCTCAAAATCTAATACATTCTGTAGTAGGCCACGGTTTCTAAAGTTATCCGTGTTTCAGCAAATGCCTGATAAGAATTTGTGAATGATTTCCTGGTCATTCAATGTATGAGGAACGAGCGATGTTCTTTTTATAACGCTGAATTTGCCGCTAAGCGCATACATTATCATCAAAACAAAGATGCTAAATCCTGATTTCCTGAGGTCATCTTATATGAGTTTATAAAAGTTTGCTTTGAGGTTTGTAGCAAGCAATATGAAAAAAATCAAATTTTCCTTTTTCAGGAATTTTCAGAACTTTTCACTCGAAATTGTCATCATCTCATCTCATTATTTAAACTTGACCTACAGTCGTGTGTTCCTACGCGATGTGTTATTACCTTCCAGGTTCTGTGGATAAACATTTTAGATTTTATTTCGCGCTAATAATCTGTTTGTCCTATATTGTTCCCTAAACAACGGAATGGCGTACAAAAGGAAAAACAATAGCGCGCAATGATAGACGTAATCCGCAGAAGAATGGAGAAAAATAGCAAGCGATGGGAGGTCAGGTCATTGATCCGTCTGAGAACTTTGGTAAGTGGGTAGGGTTTCTAGTTACTTCTGCGAGAAACATTGCTTTTCAAAAAGATAACGAGTTTTAGTTGTCCTTTCCCATAGAGCCTGATTCACTAGCCGCGTGTAAAAATATTGTGTAGCGTTGCTACATTAATTGAAGAATTTGTGAGAAAATCTTTTTTGTTGGGAAATTGGGAACACTAGTTTACATCTGGAAGTGTTTAAGTAAAGTTAAATGAAGAAAATTTTGGGAAGATTGTAGATCTAATGGACAAAAAACAATAACAGTTCGGCCACCATTAAACAACCTAACTCATGTTAATCCACTTACGGATTATCGCAGGCTTCCGATAGTCGTGAGCAATTGTGCTTTACGTAATCTCTTGGTCAGGGGACTTTCATCAGCCCTCAAGTCTTCGCCAACATCCAATCATATTTTGGGGTGTGGTTTCACTTACACAAATCTCAACGAATATTAAATTATGTAATAACTGGGAGGTGAAGACAACCATTCTTGGTTTTTCCTAATGGCAATTATCATAATTTCGACATGCGAATTAATTTATTTGGTAGTTATTAATTTATTTATTTTGACTGGCCTGTTGGCGCAATGGCAGCGATCCTGCCTTTAGCGCCGGAGTTCGTGGGTTCGATCCCCACCCATGACAAATATTTGTGTGACGAACATGTGTATTTGTTGTGTGTCTGGGTGTTATTATCTATTTAAGTATGTATTAAGAAATATTTAAGTATGTTTATCAGTCTCTGACGCCCATAATACAAGCTCTGCTTAGTTTGGGGTCAGATGATCTTGGTGTGAATTGTCCCAGATATTTATTTATTATTATTATTATTATTTATTAGTAAATATGAATGACAGCTGTCACACCAAACGGCACTGACTTTTGACCAGATCCTTTGACCATAATAAGCATAGCTAAGCTGAAGGAAAACATTTTAATAATTAAAAGTATCACTATTTAGAACGTGTTCTCGTACTATGGGCCTTATAAAGAGATTAAAGTCCCACATAAAACTTTTGGAGGGGTCTTTTTTGGAGTTTTGCCACGTGATTGATTCAGAAATGAAGAAATCTTTAGAACTAAAGTGACTGACGTAGTCCAGCGGGTTAGATGTTGATGTGGTAGTAGGCAGGGCATATCGAGGAACGATGAATGAGGAACTAACTAGGAGGAACTAATGGCCGTTGGGGCGGAAAAGTTCTAGGCTGTAGCCCTACAGTGAGTTTACACCAATGACCGCTTGATGGTAAGCGGTTACCGCAGTCTATGGACGCGTGCAATACCAGGGTATCACTCGCGCGTTGTCCACCCTGCAACAACCTATTCAAACCCCTTCTGTATAACTTTCATATTATTACTCATCGGGATAACTTCGGCAGGGAGCTCATTCCACAATTTCAGCGTCCTCGGAAGGAGCCATCTCTAAAACTGAACTGTACGAGACTATTGCGGATTCAGAGTGTGCCAAACACATTTTCTGAACTGTAGCAAGCAATATGAAAAAAATCAAATTTTCCTTTTTCAGGAATTTTCAGAACTTTTCACTCGAAATTGTCATCATCTCATCTCATTATTTAAACTTGACCTACAGTCGTGTGTTCCTACGCGATGTGTTATTACCTTCCAGGTTCTGTGGATAAACATGTTAGATTTTATTTCGCGCTAATAATCTGTTTGTCCTATATTGTTCCCTAAACAACGGAATGGCGTACAAAAGGAAAAACAATAGCGCGCAATGATAGACGTAATCCGCAGAAGAATGGAGAAAAATAGCAAGCGATGGGAGGTCAGGTCATTGATCCGTCTGAGAACTTTGGTAAGTGGGTAGGGTTTCTAGTTACTTCTGCGAGAAACATTGCTTTTCAAAAAGATAACGAGTTTTAGTTGTCCTTTCCCATAGAGCCTGATTCACTAGCCGCGTGTAAAAATATTTTGTAGGCGTTGCTACATTAATTGAAGAATTTGTGAGAAAATCTTTTTTGTTGGGAAATTGGGAACACTAGTTTACATCTGGAAGTGTTTAAGTAAAGTTAAATGAAGAAAATTTTGGGAAGATTGTAGATCTAATGGACAAAAAACAATAACAGTTGGGCCACCATTAAACAACCTAACTCATGTTAATCCACTTACGGATTATCGCAGGCTTCCGATAGTCGTGAGCAATTGTGCTTTACGTAATCTCTTGGTCAGGGGACTTTCATCAGCCCTCAAGTCTTCGCCAACATCCAATCATATTTTGGGGTGTGGTTTCACTTACACAAATCTCAACGAATATTAAATTATGTAATAACTGGGAGGTGAAGACAACCATTCTTGGTTTTTCCTAATGGCAATTATCATAATTTCGACATGCGAATTAATTTATTTGGTAGTTATAAATTTATTTATTTTGACTGGCCTGTTGGCGCAATGGCAGCGATCCTGCCTTTAGCGCCGGAGTTCGTGGGTTCGATCCCCACCCATGACAAATATTTGTGTGACGAACATGTGTATTTGTTGTGTGTCTGGGTGTTATTATCTATTTAAGTATGTATTAAGAAATATTTAAGTATGTTTATCAGTCTCTGACGCCCATAATACAAGCTCTGCTTAGTTTGGGGTCAGATGATCTTGGTGTGAATTGTCCCAGATATTTATTTATTATTATTATTATTATTTATTAGTAAATATGAATGACAGCTGTCACACCAAACGGCACTGACTTTTGAGTTGTCCTTTCCCATAGAGCCTAATTTCACTGGCCGACGTCACAAATTAGACATGCGCGGCGGTCTGTGCCGACGTGTAAGAATAGAGATAAAAACTAGAAAAAGACTGCTCTGACCTACAAACTGCTGAAATCCTAACGGATCGAACGAACTTATCTAGAGTATAAGAATAATAAGTGACAGACAACACACCAATTCTCATGGTCTCGAAATAAGGACCTACGAGTATCTTTGTGTTACGAGGTACAGAGGCGTTCACATCAACCTTTACAAAACCATTGCGAAATAAGCCTTGTGTCAGCAGCATAAGGCGTACGGCGTATACCAGCACACTCAGACCAGAGACAATTTAGCAAACGTTCCTTTTCTGAATAGACTCGATTGGAAATCGAACCCGGGATAGCACTCAAGTAAAGGCGAGATTCGTGCTACAGCGCGTTTACGCCAACCGTGTCGCCAAAGGCGTCCAGAATGCTAGCAGTGAGCAAACTGCTAGCCGTACAAAAAAGTTCTGGAATAGATAAACATATTAATACCTAAACAGTGAACAAACTTACGTGATGATCACTTAGGGACTGATTTCCACTAAAGATGTGCATGCTACGTTGCTGCGGATGCGTCTGATATCCACCAATCACATTCATTGGTGCACATAGCAAAGCCCTGGTGGAAAGGGGTTCTACTAAGTTACGAGTATGTTTTTACTACCACGACATGACACATGGATGCGTGCTGTGGGTGTCTACCCTACTGTCGATACATCGCAGAGCTTCCTCGCACAGCTACCTTGCAGCGCCGCATCTTCGTAGCACAACTTACTGGCTCCGTTACATAGCATAGCATCAGTGGAAATTGTCTAAGAATTTCGTATCGTAGCTCACACATCCCCGCAGCATAGCTGCATTGCACATCTTTGGGTGTAAACAGCATAATACCCAAGTAAGGAACAAACTTATGGTGATCACTAGAGCAATTGTCACATGAACATTTGCTACATGCGAGTAATGTTGGTCATAGTATGTAATGTATTCGTTAAACATTTCTTGGATTAAACTCTCATCCCGCGACAGCAGCCACTCAATATTATTTCTTAAATTATTATATTTGCTTGCATACAATTTTTTCATTACGCCAACAATCAAATACATTCACCAACTTAAATCAGTTTTCATACGCGTAGGTTGGGTGTTTTCCATTCAGGTTCCAATTTAACTGAAAAGGTTTTACGAATCCACGATTAAATACACTCTAGGAATATCAATGTTATTTTTGTCGTATGTTATTTATTATTGAATTGGATCGTTTACGGAATTAAACTGTGCGGGTATTGAAATGGATTATGTTGAATATTCATGAAATTTTGCAAACCAGTTGCAGTTACAAAGTTTGGATGCTATTGCAATGGGAACCAATATTTGTATTTTATTATTTTTAATGAAGATTTGTTTAACTTAAGATAAATCGCTAGCGAGATGAGTCACTCATCCCAATGTAATACACAATGTTAAGCAAATAAACGTTTGAGTTTGAGATGACAAATGGATGCGTTGTTTTCTGTGTCATTATGATTGAAAAAGGCAAATTAAAATAACCCCGTGAATGTCAAGTAAAATTGTATTTGAATGGCTAAAAAATTATTGACTTCGACCCGAAAGTGTCATTTGGTAGGATGGTTGTATAAATAAATAAACTAAATATCTGGGACAATTCACACCAAGATCATCTGACCCCAAACTAAGCAGAGCTTGTATTATGGGCGTCAGAGACTGATAAACATACTTATATATTTCTAAATACATACTTAAATAGATAATAACACCCAGACACACAACAAACACAAATGTTCGTCACATAAATGTTTGTCTTGGGTGGGGATCGAACCCACGACCTCCGGCGTCAAAGGCAGGATCGCTGCCATTGCGCCAACAGGCCAGTCAATAATAATATACCATCAGAAGTTCTGAGTTCCATCAACGATCTGGGACAGAAGATCCTTTGACCATACTAAGCATAGCTAAGCTGAAGGAAAACATTTTAATAATTAAAAGTATCACTATTTAGAATGTGTTCTCGTACTATGGGCCTTATCAAGAGCTTAAAGTCCCACATAAAACTTTTGGAGGGGTCTGTTTTTTGGAGTTTTGCCACGTGATTGATTCAGAAATGAAGAAATCTTTAGAACTAAAGTGACTGACGTAGTCCAGCGGGTTAGATGTTGATGTGGTAGTAGGCAGGGCATATAGAGGAACGATGAACGAGGAACTATCTAGGAGGAACTAATGGCCGTTGGGGCGGAAAGGTTCTAGGCTGTAGCCCTACAGTGAGTTTACACCAATGACGGACCGCTTGATGGTAAGCGGTTACCGCAGTCTATGGACGCGTGCAATACCAGGGTATTACTCGCGCGTTGTCGACCCTGCAACAACCTTTTCAAACCCCTTCTGAATAACTTTCATACTATTACTCATCGGGATAACTTTGGCAGGCAGCTCATTCCACAATTTCAGCGTCCTCGGAAGGAGCCATCTCTAAAACTGAACTGTACGAGACCATTGCGGATTCAGAGTGTGCCAAACACATTTTCAGAACTTAACTATCGTTGTTCATGTGACGGGAACTCATGAACAAGTCTCCAGACTTATTTAAGGTAAACTCAGTGCGGGTGGTCGCACCCGCAGGGTGGATGGACGACCTGTTAAAGGAAGCAGGATTCTGGTGAATGTGGAACGCCTGCAACAGGTTGGAAATCTAAGCACGAAGCTTATAAGATGTCCACCTCTAAACATAGCCCATGTTCAGCAGTGGACGTCTCATGGCAGCAAATGACGTTTATTTATTTATTCAAAATAAATAAACAAATGTGACTAATTACACCAAGATCATCTGACCCTAAACTAAGCACAGCTTGTACTATAGGAGTCAGAGACTTATAAACATACTTAAATATTTCTAAAGACATACTTAAATAGAAAATGAATAAATGTTTGTATTGGGTGGGGATTGAACCCTCAACCTTCGGTGTTGAAGGCAGGATCGCTGCCATTGCGCCAACAGGCCACTCAAAGTTAAATTGGGTATGCAAACTAATGAAAGTCATGATGACACCACCAAGAAAATATAAAAACTTATCATCATCATCATAATATCAGCCATTGGACGTCCACTGCTGAACATAGGCCTCCCCCAATGATTTCCACCTATCCCTATTAGAAGCGGCCTGCATCCAGCTATTCCCAGCGGACTTGACCTGATCGTCCGTCCATCTCGCGGGGGGCCGTCCTAGGCTGCGCCTGCCGATACGCGGTTTCCACTCGAGCACTTTTGGGCCCCATCGGCCATCAGTCCTCCGAGCAATGTGTCCTGACCACTGCCACTTCAGCTTGCTTACCCGCTTGGCTATGTCGGTTACCTTAGTTCTTCTACGGATCTCCTCATTTCTGATTCGATCTTGCAGAGAAACACCAAGCACAGCTCTTTCCATAGCTCGCTGAGTGACTCTGAGCCTATTTAGGAGGCTCACAGTTAGACACCACGCCTCGGCACCGTAGGTCATCATTGGCAATACAATAATTATAATTAGACCGAAATCCTAAAATAGCATACACATCATGATTTATGCTTACATCTAAAACGAGGGTTAAACAATTTTGATTTCTTTCTATATATTTTAACAATAGGTACAGTGTGCTTACCCTACATTATTTGTGTACAGTCAAGACATCATGTTGATGATGACCAATGCAAAGTTGGTATCTTTTGCTGTGATCAGGAAATGATTTCTGATGTTTTTGCCCTTCCATGCTGTCACGGCACATTATCGCCAGTAGCGTAATTTCCGCGCTGATAAGTGTGATAAATTGTTACTCCCTTCTTCGGTTTGCAGAGAGCTTTTCAATTTATGTGAATGCACAGCGTTGGTTTCCACATATTTCCCCTGAGGGAGCGACATATCGTAAATACAGCATTGCTCTTTTGTGTTGATTTGAGCAAATGATAAGTCATGCTACTGTTTGTGTTCGGATTGTAATTATTCAAGTCCTAATTTGAGTTTTACTTTAAATTATGGATTCATTAAATTGTTTGCCTTTATTTGATAACCTATTAATTATCTTTCAGCAGTAGGTTTATGCCTAGAAAAAAATAAAGATTAGCAACAATGGTGATTAAAAATACTGCAAAGAAAATAAAATTATGTTTAATATTCAATGTGTTTTTTTATTCAACTTCATTTTAGGGTTTTGATGTGAAATTTGTGTGTGAAAACCTTATTTAATGAATTTCTATTATTATTACATACGAAAGTTTCTAATTCAATCAAGTCATATAATTTTTCTAAGATACTGAATAACACTCGTTTTAAATAAAATACACGTTTCCATAAATCATTTTAATGTATTTTTATGAAAGGTTTCCAGCGTTTTGTAACTCATCCACCCTACAATTTTAAGTACAGATAGATCGACAGCATGGTGTTTAAGTCCATCAGGATCCATACAATTATGGTGAGGATTTACAAAATATTAAGATAACTATGTATTTAGTACCTAATATTAGCACTCGAATAAGTTCATTTATGACTCGAATAAAATCTTAGTATCAGCTACGCTATAGCAGGATGAGACAAAAAACAAAATAACATCTAAAATTTCGATCTAAAAGTATGAATGTTGAGTAGCCCCCAGGAACCGCAGTTCGAATCAGAGAATTTGAATAGAAGAACTATAAAAAATCACGATAGCAGTATAAGATGAAAATCTAAAATACACTTTTGGCTGAAGAAAACAACATTCTAGCTGTTTTCTTGTAGCCTATGGACGTCTACCACTTAAGAGATCTATCTCACTTAAGAATGGGGAAATTACCCCTTAACTGTCGGAGTACGTAAAGTTCAAACCGTGGGAATGGCCAAGTGACGTAACCGGGAGACCACCAAGATTTACGACTTCAGGATTGGGGCCAAGGCTCTTTTTCTCCAGGACTACGTTACGGCAACCTTGATGGAGTTAAGCGTCCAGATATTGGTTTCATTATATAACTTTGGAAGGGTGTGTGAGGTGACAGCACTTTTCTTCTAACTATTACGCTTTTGCTAGTGCTAGCTAATTATGCAAACTTTTTTACGAACTCGATCATGAACTCAGTAAATGAACGTCTACCATCAGTTGCCTTTTAAATTTACGTTATCGTTCGCGTGAAATATTTGTATGGGATTTTGCCTTGTATGCCTCTGTTGAGTCGAAATGGAAATAAAAAACGGTACCAAATGCTATTGTTGCGTTATGGTACTGTTTTTAGATTCTATTTCCAGCATTTGTAAATGGATCTAAAACATGATACCGAAAGATGCTATTGTTACGTTATAGTACTAACTACGTTTATTAGTTCCATTTCGACTCAACAGAGGCGCTGTACGAAATCCCAGACAAATATATTTAAGCAAACAATAACGTAAATTAAAAGTGCCAACTCATGGTAGACGTAGTGTTAACCTTGGGCCAAGGTGATCATTTTCCACAAGGTGACCCTCAAGCTCGTCGCTTTTTATAATGTCCCACTGCTGGGAAAAGGCCTCCACCATTGAAATCATCATCGCTATATATATTCGATGGATTTAGAATGTTAATGATAATAATAATATTGTTTATGATAACATATACACATAGTATATATAACATATAGTCATAAGACTATGAGCATTATGTTCACCCTCCCTTAATAACTCTAACTTACGTGCTAAGCTTGTTCACAGAACGTAGCTTGCCAAAGTTTAGACTAATAATTATTCCTACCAGAAAATACTCTAGCATACTATATAATTCTAGCTCAAAGATGAAAACTGCCGTAGTAGATTATCGAGTGACCGCACGCCGGCTGCCTTAGTAAACACTTTACGCTCTAAGCACGACTTGGGGCCTTATCACAATCACTTAGAATTTGTCAAGTTCATTCCCTACATTGAGCGTAGCAAGCATTTTCATAATTTGATCTTCCATTTCCAGCCAGACAGCGGTAACCTGGCACTAACGCATTTTTTTATAGTAGGTACCCGTCAAGATGATCTCACTCCACGTGTCCATCACGTGGAGTGAGATCATCTTGATCGTGATCAGCGGTCGTGAGCTCTAGATATGAGGCTGACAAGCACAGTAATGCAAAGCAATCACTGAGCTGGTCATACTCATCTTGATGGCCTGCAAAAATGCATTTTCACGCCCCGCTTGAAGACCCCGGATAAGAGAAAGGAAACACATGCGCTGGGAGAGCGTTATACGTCTGGATGGTTCGACAAAGAAAAGAGTCACCGAACCTTTTTGTGCGTGTAAACAAATGCTGGACTGTGTGTGGATGACGCCGCAATCCAGCACGCGTGGTACGTAAGTGAAAGGGTGAGGATGGGACAAGTTGAAATAACTCTACAAAGCATTCCCAATTGTAGAAGCGATAGAAAACACTCAATCTGGCAATGTCTCTACGCAATTGGAGAGGCTTAAGGGTCATAGATGCCTCTGGGTTTCCGATAGTACGGATAGCACGCCGCTGCCACCTGTCGAGAGCCTCGAGCAAGTACTTGGCAGAACCGCCCCAGAGACGCATCTTCTAGGCTGGATATTTACCAACGAAATTGCTCGCTACCCTTAGTTTAGAGCAGCGTTTCCCATTTGCTGGGTCGCGACCCGGTACCGAGCCGTCAACATACCGGGACGCAACGTTCCCGCCTTGTTTCAATAATAATACCTACTATCGATCGATTCATCGTCAATATGTCAAATTGTAAAATTTCCATTTTCCTTTTACATATTATTATTATTATTTTTTTTTTGTTTAAATTAAAATTTCTTATTTAATTTTCATGTCTCTAAATTTACGAGTAACATTACATAATTATAGTGTTTGCTATACTGGTCCGATGGTGGGGGCCGGAATTCTGTAACACAGGATTTCCTAGTACAAGTTCCGTTCTCTCACGTCGGTTGCATACTACAACATGTAATATAACTTTCGTATTGTAACATTATTTTTAAGATTTCTATGTAGACCTTTGTGATTGGAAATAAATGCTTTTTTTTAATATTATTATATTATATTCATTAATGTCGTCAAAAATACACAAAATTACCTCATCAAGCAATAACTTTTTAATGCCTTACACACTTGTCACAACTTATAAATGTGAAGTTAGGTTTTCAACACTAGTTTACCTTAAAAGTAAATTAGTGACTAAATAGGCGATACCAAAATATGTTGTTTTCATAAAACATTTACTATCAATAAATGTGCATTAGTAATTAAAGTAATTAGCCTAGGTATATACTGTGCCACTGCTGGGCAAATCATCCATTATTGAAATCAAGTCATCGCTACAATGGATGATAAATGTGTATTTTTTGGGTATAAATTTTAATAAATGTATAATGTTCCATGGGGTAAAATATACCCAATGGAACCAGCTTAGGTTTAAAAGTATTATGTGGGTCACGAAGGGGCAGTATGAAAATTACCGGGCCATGGCAGAACAATGTTTGGGAAACACTGGTTTAGATAATTATCTTGACTGGATATAAGCGATTGTGATAAGGCCCTTGGAGTTTCTCCCAAGTCTTAGTCCTAAAGTCAAAGTAAGTCTTCATTCAATTTAGGACTCAGCTAAACTCGAAGTTTATCCGAAAATTAGATCATGCAAGTAACAGATTAAGTTTCGTTATTTATTTACGGGCTTTTTTGGTAGTAAAAGGACTTTCAAAGAGCTCTAAATTACGGGGAAAATAAAAAAAACTTAACTGACGGTAATTTAAATAAACAACTATAGTAAAATACTTACAGTTTGGTTGTATTTTTAACCGACTTCAAAAAAAGGAGGAGGTTCTCAATTCGACTGTACCTATGCTTTTTTTTAAAAAAAAATATGTTTGTTACCTCCTAACTTTCGACTGGGTGAACCGATTTTGTTTTTTTTTTTTTTATTTGAAAGCTCTTGCTTCCCGAATGGTGCCATTTCAATTTGGTTTAGTTATGACAGTGGCATCCATGAGAAAACCATATAAGTCCTAAATCTAGATAGAAAAAATGCTCGACATATGGACGAATAACTCAATATTACGCCAACCGATTTTAATTATTCTTTTTTTATTTGAAAACTGGTGCTTCCCGAATGGTCCCATTTTAATTTGGTCTAGTTCTGACAGTGGCATCCATGAGAAAACCATATAAGTCTTAAATCTAGATAGACAAAATGCGCGACATATGGACGAATAACTCAATATTACGCCAACCGATTTTGATAATTATTTTTTTATTTGAAAGCTGATGCTACCCGTGTGATCCCATTTTAATTTGGTCCAGTTCTGACAGTGGCATCCATGGGAAATCCATATAAGTTTAATATAGATAGACAAAATGCGCGCCATATGGACGAATAACTCAATATTACGCCAACCGATTTTGATAATTATTTTTAACCCCCGACGCAAAAAGAGGGATGTTATAAGTTTAACGTGTCTGTGTATCTGTGTATCTGTCTGTGGTATCGTAGCTCCCAAACGGATGAACCGATTTTCGTTTAGTTTTTTTTGTGTCATAGATAATTTTATCCCGAGTGTTCTTAGCCATGTTTCATAAAAATCTGTTCAGCCGTTTGAAGATCATCAGGTCTTTTCTAGTTGATGAGGGGATATGACTAATTTCCTTATGCCCGATCAATTCGAAATTTGGTACCGTGTTACTTCAAAGATATTGAAAGTATATGGTAAGGTAACCATGACCTGATCAGCCGTTTAAAGATCATCAGGTCTTTAATAGTTGATGAGGGGATCTGACTACCTTTCATATGTTCTAATGATTTGAAATTTGCTACTGTGTTACTTCAATTATAATGAAAGTACATAATATGGTAAGGCAAGCATGACTTTAAATATGACATACTCGTATATAAGGGTAAGGTTTAGTACCCATCACATTAAATACCTTCCTCATATTTTACCTACTTTAAAAAGGACAAAATTAAAGTAAAATTAATAATTTTAAAAACCCCCAACACAAAAAATAAACTCCAAAAACTAACAAATAATATTTTCAATTCACATATAAATAAGGTAAGTTCAAATATTTTTATTATCCAAGCGTCGCGTCGCGTCGGGGGACCGCTAAGTCAGAAAAACAGGTGTAGTCGCAGATTGCAAGAAAATAATTTACTCCGAAAAATTCGCAAAATCAACACAACGTCAACGTAGTCTGCCCGTTCGGGTCGCCGCACATGGTAGCGCCCACCCCCGCAGCACGCGGCATTACGAAGAAGACTATGCATGAAACTTAAGATCGCTTGTAGGTACACTACATGTAATTTGTAATAATTAATTAGCTGTTTTTGGAAAAATACTTCATAAACTTGAGCGGTCCCCAGACGCGACGCGACGCTTGGAAAATAAAAATATTTGAACTTACCTTATTTATATGTGAATTTAAAATATTATTTGTTAGTTTTTGGAGTTTATTTTTTGTGTTGGGGGTTTTAAAATTTTTAATTTTACTTTTATTTTATTTGAAAGTTGATGCTGCCCGTGTGGTCCCATTTCAGTTTGGTCCAGTTCTGACAGTGGCATTCATGTGAAATCCATATAAGTCTTAAATCTAGATAATAAACCACATGCGCGACAAACGGACGAATAACTCAATATCACGCCAACCGATTTCGATGCTTTTTTTTATTGGAAAGGATATATATATACTTCAAGGGTAGTTTGGTAAAAGTTTGGTTAGGTTCTGATTATGGAATCCATGACAAAGTACCAGAACTCTTTAATTCTTAGGATCAATTGGATGATACTTTTTCGATGTATAAAATAAATAAGAACTATTCACTGAAAATCAAGAAATATACAAAAATTTAACAAAAAAAAACAACTTCAAAAAAAAACTATTCCAAAACAAAGTACTAAAAAGTAAAAAAATAATTGCGTATTTTTCTAAAACTTATACGATAATATAATGTAGGTAGAATTATTGTTATTGTTGGAGTCAGTGTCAGCCAATGTAGGTTTGTACATACAATATACGTAAACGTGTTAAGTAAGAAATAGGTATATTGTAGTTTTTCCTTGGCTGACACCGACTCCACCAATAACAATAGTTGTACATACATTATATTATCGTATAAGTTTTGGAAGAATACGCTTTTATTTCTTTACTTTTTAGTGCTTTGTTTTGGAATAGTTTTTTTTGAAGCTGGTTTCTTTTTGTTAAAATTTTTGTTTTATACACTGCTAAAGTTATAAAAGAAATGTTTTAAAACTTACTTAAGCTTTCGGAAATAAGGAACATGCAACGGACAGAATAAAGACTCGTAAGGCATTAACTTTTTTAATTTAAAAATTACTTAAAACTTTAAAAGTGTTAGTTCCAGTATGCGTACAAAATATTGTTTCAGCTAACGCGTATAACTTTTAAATAAAATGCCGTGCCCTAAAAACCAAGGCTGTCCTATAAATATGTATGTGATGTCACGCAGGAATATAATATAAGGCGACGTGCGGGCACTTCGCCGCCAAATAAATGTGGCTTCAGACACAATAGCCGAGTGAATTCGTGACACATTTTATTATTATCTCCGCCGCAGAGTTGCTAACGGACGATGACGATACCTTGTAGACTATCTCATTATTTCAAAATGAAAACGCTTATAAATAATTCAGTCTGAAACATTTATTTTTATTATCTTTAAGGTCTTGCTCTTGACTGCCCAGGCCATGCCAAATAAAATGGGAAATTGATTGGTAGCCAATAGTGCGTTTTAGGGTTTTTTACAGAAATTATTATAAGTTAGGGCGAATACGGCACAGACAGACAGTCGACAACAAATCCGTCCCCTGAGGTGTAATTTGTATATAGGTGAAGATGTTGTTTAGTGATTTAGCATACGAAAATGATGTTTTTGAGCGTTAAATCTCACTTTAATATCAATTAACAATGTGACTTATGTTCAATAAACAAACCATCTAAAACTAATCAAACAATATTGTCCAACAACTAACATCAGTTATCATAACTATGGCAAAGCCTGAAATTGTCAGTATCTAGTAAGTTAGTAACGACTAACGACCAAACAATGAAATGACTAACAAATTACAGACGAAACCTATCTCTTAGAGTATTATATTATTGTTGTCTAGGTACGGGTCATTTATCTTTTCTTGTTATGATTCGACTATTGAAAGTACTTGCTACAGGTCTATTTGAATGAAGATATTTTTGTTTGTTTGTTTTTGGTTTTCGCCAATTGTCTACGTCAATCAGTCTCTTCCACTGTAACCGAGCGACCTTCTGAATATCATTTTTCCCTTTGAATACATTCCATAACTTTTCCATCCTAACGGCCCGTTCGTGTGTTCGAAATTGATGGCGATTTTTTGTGATTCCAATTATTATCATATTTGATTCAGAAAAATACTTTAAAGTGATTCGGGTGACACTACTTTTTCCATGGTTTTCGGCGTCCTAAAGTTTAACATACTTAACTCCTTAATAAATCGAAGTAAGCCCTCTGAGGTATTTCCAAAAAGAGAAAAGGTGTCGGTCTCGTGAAGGCAGTACAGCCCAGTCTGATTGTTCTATTGACATCTTTCTCAAAGTTAGACTTAGTTGGATCACTTGTCTAATGTAGATATGTGTCGACAACTTAGAGAATCAAGTTTTCAAAGTTTCTCAACACTAAAATCGACACAAACCAAATATTTGATATGACATTCGTCTTGTCCATGTTCACTTGAAGCAGCACTAACTATATTGATTTAATGTATATTACGTGCATTTAAAGTACCTACCTAATTCTTCCTTGACCACACACCCCACAATGATTTTATACCTAATTGGATAGGCTTTTTTTTATTATTTAAGCGATATTCACAGGCTTCTAGCTCACAATTTCTTAGGGTTGATATAGCAGTTAGAAGTTTAACTCCTCTAATTATGATATTATTATAAAGCCGGCGAGGAAGCCTCTAAAAGTTATATTAAGGTAACTTTCATTACAAGAGCCTTCTGATCCACCATCCGACCTCATCATCAGAGAAGGCGGCAACCAGATTACTGAAAGGATACCGTCATATAGAGCCCCATCCCGCGATTAGAACTCCGTTAAGCTTCAGTTGAGTTGACCTCATGAGTTGAAAATAGTCAATAAATGTGTTAAGAGACAACCCAGCTTTAGTACTTGGAAAGAAGACATGCATAACCCTAGTAATCTTCAAAATACACCTAGGACCAAGCATCTGCTTGGTGTCGATGTAAAAATAAAAAGTGAGCTAGACATAATTTTTAGCTTGCTTTATTTGCAATTTACTCACACTTATCAGAAAGAGACAGAAGACAGGATACAATGTAACATGTTTAGGCTTTTTAATTGTATAACGTGCTTTATACAGTGTATGAAATAACATTGCAGAGCCTTAAGAACTAGGCGGAGAATAATTATCGTGCTCAAATGCTTGCACTTCTGAATTAACCCTTTGAATGGTTTAAACTTTTGCTACGATCAGTCTTAGCCTTAGCCTTTTGTGCGAACCAGGAAGGCTGCCACAAAAGCTCTGGTGCCGTGATCGACGATCGCCTCAATCCGTTCCTTTCTGTAATCCTCTTAGGCTAGGTGCTTTCGGGTGACCAATTGACAAAGTGAAAGCTTCCGTCTGCTCTTTTAAATTTGACATTGCAATATCCTTGCAGGACTTTTTGTCAAACCGTGACACGTTTTCTTTTGTTCTGACCGGTATAGAAACAGCTTTTAAACAGTCTTATTTATTTTATTTTATAACTAAAGAAAGACTTTTATATCGATAAGAAGTAACTGATTTAGAAAGATACAGCTGTTCAAAGTCTAAGATAAGTATAAGTTTGATTGAGCTAAGCATGATTTACAGATCTCGGCCTTACAGCAGTAGGGCATGAGGTTGAAACTTCAATGATGGATTATTATTTTTATTATCTTTATTTTTATACCACTTTATACAAAAACAGCATGCAAACCGCCCGATGATTTCCAACTAATACTCAAAGAAGATTAAGAAATTTAACGACAGTGCATTTTTACCTTTAGTAATGTACTCGTATTAATAGTAGTTAATTAATTTTGTAGACTATCTCTTAACGATTTAGAATATTACGTAAATTAGGATGCAGGTTAGATTAACCTCATAATCTTAGGTCTGAGATAAACTTTCTAATAAGTAAATTTTTCGTATGTCGGGCCAACTTAAGTACGTGCATAATATTGAGATACGTTTCATAATAAGCAAACCTGAGAGTTTCACAACTTTATTATTTTGTGGGCCTAAGTTATAACTAACTTAATACCAGGTTTCACAAACAGTTAATAATAAATTGGCCGTAAGTGCCGGAGTAAGTCGGTAAATTGATTTACGGAAAGACGATGTATAAAATGAACAACTATACTCGTGTACGTGCTATACTGCCGAGCGAAGGCTTCCTCATTTAGTATGTTAAGCTTAACCGCCACGCTTGGAAATTTCGATCTAGGGCCCTATTCAATCTCTTACCTATATTGTCAAGTTCATTCTCCAGACTGAGCATAGCGAACAATTTCGTACCATCATTTTTCTTTTCCAGCCAGTCAGCCTGGATATTTACAGCCTGGATATTTCAGGATATTTACTGACGAAATTGCTCGCTTCTCTTAGTTTAGGAAATTAACTTGGCTGAATAAAAGCTGGCCCCTGGGAACTAATGTCTTATCTTTATCTTTGGATTTTAGCCTGATTCCATTTATCATTCGACCATCTAAAATGTTAAGGTTCAAATTAAAGTGATCCTGAATTTGGTTTACATAATCGTTCACGTAAAAAAATGTATTGCGATTTGACATTGTCATGTTAAGTCATGCATGTGTCATCCCAATACAATTTTTTTACGCGAACGTTGACGTAAATTTAAATTGGCAACTCGTGGAAGACGTATTGGTTTGCTACATGTCTATCCATAGATAAACAAATCATTCATTTTGATGATCCTATTACTGTTGCATTAACATTGATTTTTCAAGTTCACAGAAGGCACGTTTCTTGATTTACCACTGTTACAACATAATGAAGTTCTTTTTGGATTTAACCAACTATCAAATTAAATTTTACGGTCTAAGAAAATTTATAGCGAGAGAAAAAAACTCTGCTGTTGGGTTTAAATAAAATAAACGCTTTGCATCCATACATTCACAATGATTGTGATTCACGATTTAAAGAACCTAAATTAGTTATTAAATTTTTTATCAACTTGTTATTGCTCTAACTAAAAAGTACAATCTGCAGAATTATTGCCAAGAGGCAACTTGTTCTCCTATTAGTCAACCACCCTGACAAACATATTATTTACAGGCAAATATATAAATGAGAGGTTACCTAGACTAGAAAATTTGATACTCACCATGCAGTCAAAAAATAATTCTGTTCTATCTTGATGGATATAATATCCAGACTAGAAGATGTATTATTGACAAGTAACCCTGGCCGGCTGGAAATGAGGGTTCCTATTACGAAATTACTTGCTACGCTCAGTTTAAGAAATGAAGTTGACCAGTTATAAGGGATTGTAATAAGGCCCTTGGCTTGTTATATGTGAGTTCACAGCAATGACGCCGGGAAGGCTTCCACCCCCATGTGGTTGACTTTCTAACAATCCGCACTCAACGGTTTGCTGCGTCTTTTCTGGTCCACACCGCTAGGGAGTGTAATGCTCTCCCTGCGTCTGTGTTTCCGGATACTTACAACCTTAGTATCTTCAAGGCTAGAGTGAATAGGCATTTTCTGGGTAAACGTGTACCACCATAGGCCTCGTCATCGCTTACCACCAGGCGAGACTGTGGCCTAACGCGAACCCATTTTAAATTAAAAAAAATGAACGCTCTATGCAGTGCTAAATTTAGGAAAATATTTCTCCAGCAACTCTGAACCTACAGGTACAATAATGTTTTTATTAAAAGTAAAAAATTATGTACATTTTAAAATTGAAAATGATTTTCGTTATAACTACGAAGTGGAAAAGAAGATGCTTGTCTCGAAGAAACTATCTTAAGATATTGTCGACAGTATTTTCCATTAATTTCTAAAAATATTTTATTTAGTTTTTTCAAGAATCTTTTATGTACATCTATACTAATTTTATTAAGAGAAAATATTTGTTTGTTTGTATTGAATAGGCTCCGAAACTACTGGACCGATTTCGAAAATTCTTTCATCAATACATTATCAGGGAGTGACAAAGGCTATTTTATTTTTTAATTTCGGCTATATTTTGACGGGAAAGACAGTCTACGCGGGTGAACCCGCTGACAGACAGTTAGTTCTCTAAATGTATTTTACGCGAAAGATTTAAATTTCACAGTTAAGCACAAAATCGTACCCATGTGACGCCAGAGCGGGTTGCTGGTAACATTATGCTTTTCAACAACCAAATATCAAACGTAGAGCACTCTTAGTATTCGTCACACGTAGACTTTGCTTTCATCTGTAACATCTGAGTAAAGGGCGAATGACCGTTCCGGTAGAAATATGTAATTTAAAGGGACCCCATGCATCCCATCTATTTGGATCAACGACAACCCAAGAAGCTTAGTAGGTTTGTGTGTGGAGAAGTGGGTCACACTTATCTACTTGTCTTGTATCACTTAACTCATACACTTACTTTACTATACTACTACACTGTGTCACTCTAACAGACACATAGTTTAATTTGCAGTTAACTTTGCTTACAGTTAGGTAGTGTAAAATAAAAATAAACATTAAAATAACCAAATTTTTAATCCATCGACTAATATTCCCTCAGAAAGCTATAATTAATTATTTATTATTTACAATTTCGTACACAAAGAGACAATTACATTAAAAACAATAAAAAGATTTCTCACAGTTCTTGTTCACAAGGAAGGTTTTAAAACTTTCTGCCAAAATTGTTATCGTAAATGTTACCGTCGTTATTCTTATTTAGAAATGTTCATTTTTGTAAAAAACTTTGTTATTGTTTGTCATCTACGAAAATACTCCAATTTGAAAGTTGACTCCATAAAATGTCCACCTCAAAAGTTTGTTATTATTTCATCACATTTAGGCCCGATTCTTCAATTCTTAGTTTCATTACCTAGATAGCTAATCGAAGTATAAAATTAACTGGCTGTTTATCAAGCGAAAAGATATTTTCGATTTTTCAATCGTCTTTTTATTTTATTTATTTATTTATTGGGGTCAAACAAACAATATCACAATAAGGTTGAAAATAATATTTAAAGTAACTTAAAATAATAATTGTGATACCAACACCGTTAACCACAGGTTGTTACATTATTCTTGAGAGGTGAATGCTAAATTATTGTATCCAGTATCTAAACAATCAACTCAATATTAGTGTCTAATAATGAAAATAATCAGTGTTGCATCAGATCACTACACATCAACCATGGGCCGGCTAGTACAATTCATTTTAAGGTATATTTACAAGTATTCTACGCATCAATTTCACATACTTTACTTATTACAGTATTTTTGAAGGTTCTATAAGCATTATAAGCAAACATATATATCGTATTAAAATACTTATTATAAATATCATTAAAAACGACACATGGGCGAACGCTTGCCTGCATTAGTGCGGAATGTTGGGGTAGAAAACAGATTAATATTACGACAAGTGCGCTTATGTGGCCTCAGTGGCAGTCTATACCGAATTTTATTTATGAAATTACTACAGTCATACTTGTTATGCAGCAGATCGTATAATAACATTACTTGCAATTGCAATCTTCTAAATTTGAGATAAGGTAACTCAAATTTACTTAACAAGTTAGGGTATGATAAACGGTTACCACGGTAGCATTTGAAATGCATACGACGCAGGAATTTTTTTGGACTCTTTCAAGGTTATCAGAATAAATGATATAAAACGGATCCCAAACGCATGCAGCATAATCTAATTGCGATCGTATCAAGGTTTTGAATAAGTGAAGATAGGTTGTAGATCGTTTGAAATCGTTACTAGCACGCGCTACGACACTATACATTTTATAGTTACAAATATTCTCAACATGGGTGTCTAATATCAGCTTAGAATCCAATGTGATTCCCAAGTCTCTAATTTTTTGAACTTGGCAAATATGAATAGCATTTAGAGAATAATCGTATTTACTACTCAGTTTTTTTTTAGTGAAAGTTATCCATTTGCATTTGTTGAGGTTCAGTTCTAGTTTATTATTGTTACAATACATAATGAAATTATCTAAGTCTTCTTGTAGCAGTTGGTTATCAGAGAAGCTCCTGATCGTACGATAAATTTTAAGGTCATCAGCGTACATCAAAAAATTACAGTGCTTAAAACAGTTGTTTATATCATTAATGAATGAGATAAATAGAAGGGGACCCAATATTGAGCCCTGCGGAACACCAGAAGTTATGGTAACTATATTAGATTCATGTCCATTAATAACAATCTTTTGCGTACGATTTGTTGTGTAGGATTTGAACCATCTCCATAATACCGTTAAAAGCAGTCTTCTCTAGCAGTATTTTGTGGTCTACTCTGTCGAATGCTTTTTTAAAGTCAGTATAAACACTATCTGTCTGTTCATTCACGTCCATCTTTTCAAATAGTTCAGTGGTGTAAACTAGGAGGTTAGTAACAGTGGATCGCTTACGAACAAACCCGTGTCGCTCTGGAAGAATAATATTATGAAGAAGTGGGTATATGTTGCTACGTATTAGCCTCTCAAAGAGCTTCGACAGAGCTGGGAGGATGGAAATAGGTCGGTAGTTAGTTACATTTTTCTTGGTCCCCTCTTTGTGCACGGGCACGATTCTAGCTGATTTCCAAACCGGCGGGCACACACGCTCACTTAAACACTTGTTAAACAAATAATGCAGTGGTTTACAGATAGTCTCAGCAGTGTTTTTGAGGAATAGAGATGGAATGTTATCCGTTCCGGCTCCTTTGGTAGTATCTAAGGTTTTAAGCTCTCTTAAAATTTCATCAGCCGAAAAATTCAAGTCAGATTCTTTTATGCAAAGAATAGCTATATATCGTTTGTCTATGTACTTATATCGCTAACTTCACGCTGATTATTCACAAGCGACAACACTTATACAATCATTGCAATGTTAGAATGAAACAAGACGAAAGGTGATGTTTGACAAATTAACACTGACGTATAAAAAAAACAATCTCAGCTTTTTTTGTTGTCTTAAGTTGTAGTAAAAAGTTTGCGATTATAATAACACTCCAAAACTCCCTAACAAAATGAGAATAATCTCAAATGTCACACCAAAAAACCAAAATCAAAATGTCAAAGAAAACGCATAGTTATATCTCATCCAGTCCCTCAAGAAGCAGATAACTTTATTCCTAAGTTAGCGGCTTTATTCAACAGATAACATCTATCTAACCATTGATAATTAAAAATCTTGGTAACCTTCGAATAAAATTTATTCTACAGATAAATTGCATTATCTGCGGATTAAAAAATCGGCCCTTAACAAAATTTGTCTATGGGAGTTTACGTGTTTTTGATTCGATTAGAAGACGTGTGCTAATGTCATCCTCGTACATTTTTCATATTTGTATTTTCATAAGTCCAAACTAAAGTAGGCTAGGGCCCTCGAGTGTTTATTATTCTATGACAAAGCAGAGAAGCTAGCCCACCCAGACTTCAAGGCAGAGGGACTACCTTTTCGGTGAAATTTGGACTGCCTTTTCGGTGAAATTTGGACTTACTTACTTTGAAAATCCATGGAGGGAGGCAAATAAGCAGATTTTATTTCGAAATGTTTTACAATGTGTATACCAAGCCAAACATTCTACATAGGTACATGGTGTTTTCTTGGAATAATAAGTAGATTGTAAGTCAGTTACGCTCGAAATCACAGTAGCATAATCTATTTAGAGAAAACTGACCCAACACGGTACAAAAAAACGGTATGCTTTATGACGAATCGACTATAATTTATCAATAGCTCAATTCAAACAGTGCGAATAGCACAGAGCTGCTCCCGAGTCAAAGTTTGTACACGAATTTCCAATCAGCAGCTCGGTCTAGTTTAATGATATTACTGCGTTCGAGAACCGAACTTCACGTCGGATTTGAATTAGTCACAAATAATTCGTGAATAAATTTTAAATATTAGTTAGTAATGATTATTAAACCTTTTTTGAAACTTGCTTGATCGAGTACTTTCTTTGAACATAGCTATTTCGAAATAATTAACATACAGGAGAAAATGAACTTGGATGGTTATAGTATGTTAACACTTCAGCTTGAAGTATAATGCTGGACGGCTTCTGCGGTAAGGGTGGTGAGGTACGGGGAAGGACATATCTTTTCCTACTACTTAATAGCGAAACTTCCACTACACTTCATCTCTCTCTAATTTTAGACACACATAGATATTTGTGCCAGTGTAAAAAAAACAAAATTCCAAGATGCTGTCAAACAAAACAAAAACCTTCACGATAGTCAGAAGGAGTTGGAATGAATTAGAATAAGTGTCTATCATACAGTCTGCCACTTCTCAGAACGTAGAATCGCAGGTGAACGATAATGTTCTGAAAGCCGTAAATAAAAAAGTGGATGAAAGACAGAACTTTGTAGCTAAATGATTACTTTGTGTTCCATCATTACGAAGCTATAATCCATTTTAAGTTAGAGAATTAAATAAGAAAAGACAAAGAGCTACCGCGACAATTTATCATTAATTTATTCGATAATTCGACATAGGTAGGTACATAACGTTTCTTTAAACTTCAAATTTATCTACCAGCTATAAAATGAACAGTGTGAACAGTTCAATTTTAGGAAATAAACCATTCGTTTATTTCCTAATATTGAATTATCTACGAATTCCTTAATGTTCAGTATCATGACGAAATCGTTCAAGTGAAAACCACTCCACTCTGGTACACATGGCTACCTTAAGGGATCGCAGAGTGGTGAGGCGTAAACAGAACGCAAAATAACCTGACGCGGGTACGAGGTATATTTAGAAGATACATTTGTGGTAGCGGTTTGCTTCGGACATGAGCTGATGAAAGCTTACAATCGGCTGAACGAGTTTATTAACCATATGACCAAGGCACTTTTGGTAGCGGTTCGGAGCAGCGGGGTAGCGGTGGTCTTCACTTGCCTAATCTTATTCAAACAAACGTGATGTCGCTGTTATGATAAAGTATGAACAAAGATTTGCGTAGGTGTGTAGACGATACAGATTTTTTAAATTATTATTCTCTGTTTGGCGAAATAAATATAAATATGAATATGCGCCAGACAACACACCTCTTGTCATGGTCTCGAAGTAGGGATAAATATCCCTGTGTTACGAGGTACCAGACAAGGAATAAAGCCAGGGGCGTCTCCCAGCACACCCAGACCCAAGCCAATTTAGAAAAGATCGTTTCCTGAATTGACCTGACCGGGGATCGAACCCGGGACACAACGGAATTCAAGGCGAGAATCCGTGCTAAAGCGCACTACGCCAATCGTGTATGCCAATATGTCACATCTGCTTTTTCCTTATCAATTCTCTACTGGTAGGTTTTCTGGAAGAGACCACTTTCAGCTGTGAGACCCCTTAGTTATAAACATAAAATAATATGAATATCTTAGTTCATCAAAAACTTCTGTTTAAAAGGTGTCCCCTATAAAAAATCTATTGAATGACAGGTTTAGTTCAAAAAAAGACAGCACACGTGAACCAAGCGAGCGAAGCGAGCATGCCACGAAAAACTGTTACCAACTGAAATAACAGAATGAATGGAAAGGGAACCGTTTGACTTGACTTAACGCTGAAAACCCCTTTTAATAATTAATTTCCTTCCCTTCTCTGTCAAACGATGTTTTCCAAAAACAAGTCGTATGTTAAAATCCTGGAAAAGGTAGTTGTACATTTAAATTTTGGGTAACAGTTTGTAAAGATTTTGTTTTCAATGCCAGCCCATTTCTGTGTACAAACCATTTCAAAAGAGGAATATTAGTTTCGCCAATTTAAAATAGTATTAATTATTTAGAGTTTGTTCCTAAATTGATGAATAAAAACGAATAACAAGAGGGCTTCTAGATATTACGTTACGAGTATTGTATTTTTTTTAATTATCTTAGGGAGACGCTATTATTTACAGATTATATGCGTGAAGAGTGACTTGAGTACTAAACCCAAAATTAAAGGATATAAGTAAAGGAGCTATTAAGCCATATGCTAACATAGTTATACTACATCACTGACTGAGCATGCCACGTAAGTCTTTTGACATATTAAATTGAATTAAATGAAAGGAAAATCCTACAATATTATGTTATTTTATTTACACATTTCGTATAATGTTTTTCAACACTATCAACTAGTTTCTGCATTATTTATGCACATACGAGTACGTCTACCACGAGTTGCCGCTTTAAATTTACATTGTCATGTCATGTCATGTCAAATTCCAATACAATTTTTTACGCGAACGATAGCGTGAATTTAAAGTAAAGCAACTCGTGGCAGACGTGCTGAACTCTACCTCTCTCCTAGAACGCTACTAGCGATAATACCGTATTGTGCATTGTTTTGAACGTAATACTTAGCTGTACAGCTAAGTTTATTTTTAAATGTAGAATAAAAATAAAATCCTCAAGTTTTTAGGGCACATCACCCGTAACGAGAACTCCATGAAGCGGCTCTCCGACACGGTGGACAGAACTTATTCAAGTGTGACGCACTCCAGCATAAATGATTGCTCCCACGCTGCCAAATATCGAGCTCCATGTAACATCGCGAAAGCAGCGTTGGCGCACAAATCGACCAATATGCTATGACCACGACTACTCTGTCAAGAGTGAACGATTAAAAAGAGAAATAATATTATGTGACTATCCCCCGTATCCACAAACGCTACTCAAAAGTTGAAGACACCTCAAATTGATGCTGCCCTGTCCCGTCACATGTTAATAGAAATGAAAAGGACAGACAGCTATACAATATGTAAGGACTGCTCAGCTTTGATTGATGTTTGTGAATTCGGGCGTATAATATAACAAATATTAGTAAGTATTTTATTAGTGTTGAGGTTCATTTATCCATTCTGTTCGAACTTCAATTTGGGCTAGTTGGACCATTTCAGTCGGGACGATTAATTAGAAAATACAAATAGGTACACTAAATTGTGTGGTGTATTTTTATTTAATACAAAATGTAGATACAATTCTGTGCCGGCTTCGAACCTTTTATTTTGATTATGCATTTCAATAGGCTTAACGTAGTTAATTTGTTGATATGGCGTATTTTGGATTAGTTTTACCTCTAATTAATATAACTCGCAAGTAGGAGTACGGGGTAAAAACTATTTCTGGTAGCTCTATTTCAAATAACTTTCATATTTATGATTCCAAACAAAATCACACAATTCCTAAACTCGTACCTACTTAATAAAAAATCAAGCTTTACTTAGATGGTTCTTACACATGACCTATACTTTATTCATTATAACATTAGAAATAAGAAGGAGGGGTGCTATAATGAATGACAATTTGCCTTAGCCGTTACCATGACCATGACATACCTGAGTAAAACCTGGCATAATTGAAAACCCCTTCCGCCACAACGTATGAAGGGATTATGTAACATTTTAGATTTGCTAGAGTTATAGTAGTGACAGTAAAAATGTGCTTGGGTAAAAACCCCTGCGTCTTTTAGGTTTACATCGACAATATAGTTTGATGCAAGACAAAATACTTAATTTGTTTAAGCAAAAGCCTAATAAATTTTGAAGTTAGGTACTTTACTATAGGTGAGAATTGTGACAGCTGCTATCTATGCAGATTTTATTAAATTCGGCATAAATCTTAAAAGCGATAATGTTTATTGTACTTTTACTACAAAGTTTACCCTAAAAAGAACCTTTTTTTATTCTGTCTAATGCTGTAATGAATGGAGTACTTATGGTGTCATATAATTATCTTTACGGTAAAAATAATCACACGGTATGTACAATTGTACATCGATGAGATTACTTGTAAACCACTTTGAATGTTTATAGAGCAAAACAACAACAGACTAACGGGAGTCATTAGCCTTTAAACTGTTCGGCAGTAATCTTCATAAAATATCCCTGGACATTAAATATCCCTGGACATTATTCCACACAGCGCCATCTAGCCCCAAAGTAAGCTAATTAAAGCTTGTGTTATGGGATACTAGACAACGGATAAACATACTTAAATACATTTTCTTTTGTAAATACATACTTATTATACATAGGAGACACCCAGACCAGTACAAACAGACATGTTCATGCACACAAATGTTTGTACTGTGCGGGGATCGAACCCGCGACCTCTGGTGTAGTAGCCAACTTCTTAACCATTACACCAAGTCGGTCGTCAAATGATCGAAAACAAAACTAAGAATATTGTGAAATCACCGAAAAGTATGTCCAGTTCAAACGAGCGCTGTTAGATTGTGAGGAAAATAACATTTTCATATTTCCACCAACTGCTTTTCAGGACGCTGAACGGGCAAACATTTGCATCAAGAGAAAACCAATAATGGTTAGGATATTAAGTGGCAACCCCGCAGACTATTAGCATTACAGCGGAAATTCAAATTCAACTCAAAATTCAAAATTGTTTATTGGGTATAAATACATTTATATGGCTTTTCAGTAGCTGGAGCCTCCTTTTAAGCATAACAATGCCTGTGCCAGGAGACTCCGCTCCTTCTTAGAAACAGTTTATGCAACCCTTTTAATAACAAAAGTTTAAGAAAAAACTAATTTAGAGAGCGACATTCGCTTAAATCTATATACGTACAAGGCAACAGAAGTAATAATAATTATTTTTTTTACAAATTCTTGTCCACAATTTACATAACTTGTTTGTACACATTTTAATATATATATTTTTAAAACCCATTTGGAACTGATACAAGTTACCAAAATAACCTGTATTTATTCCAGCAGAGTCTCAGTTTCATTGTAATTAAGTTGTTTTAACCAGGCCGTAACAGTAGATTTACATTCATATAATTTTTTATTGTAAATATGTACCTCCATTATTAACTTTATTATACAAGACAGCCGAGCGTGTTTCAAATTGCACGAATGCAAATTTTGTCTTTCTGTAAGGTACATCGATCACATTTTTTATTCTTCTGCCCTCAATGGATTTTTTCAATGTTAGGTTTTTGTGTTTATTTAATATTATGTGTAATATATAAAGTTTACGTACTGATAATAAATTACATAGTTGATAAAGGTCTTGAGTTGGAAAAATTTTTCTTTTAAAATACATTATTTTAAGAAGAGTGCGCTGTGCCCTTTCTACATCTAGAAAGCGTGTCTTTAGAGCACCTCCCCAAATTGGGATACAATAACTTAGTACAGACTGCACCAGGGAGACGTAAACTTGATTCAGCAGGTTTTTAGAAGTAGTGGTTCCATCAATAATATCTTTTGGAGCAATGTATCTCAGTTGTTTGAAGATCCAGTTGAATTTGCGTATTCTCGCTATTATTTGTTCGAGCTGGGGATACCACGAAAGCCTTTGGTCTAACACAACTCCAAGATATCTCACGCTATGCACCTTGTTTATTTGAGGACATTTACAGTTGTTATGACTCATAGAACAAGTGTGTATTTTTATGTCCAGTTCATGACCAGGTTGCGAGTTGTTATAAATACCGAAACATATGTAACTGGTTTTGTCAGCATTAAGAGTCAGGAGGTTATTTTTTAGCCAAAGAGCTACCCTGCTTAAACCCTGTTCAGCGTTTTCCTTTACATAAGTCCAACTACTAGCAGTAAAGACTATTGCTGTGTCATCAGCATAGGAGATTATACTAGCATCATTTAGCGACATATTGCATAAGTCATTTATATAAATGAGGAACAGGGTTGGGCCTAGAACGCTTCCCTGGGGGACACCACACGATACTTCTATATCTTCACTTACATATTTTCCCAGTTTGACTTTTTGTTTTCTATTAGTTAAGTAGTCTCTAAAAATTGATAATTGAGTGTCTCTAATGCCAATTTTTTCTAATTTTTTCAATAAAATGTAGTTTGAAATTGTGTCAAAGGATTTTTTTAGGTCTATAAAGACCGTTTAGCACTTTTTACTTTTGTCTAATTCTTTAGTTAGGAGTGTACTTAAGGAAGCTACTGCATCCTCAGTTGAGATTCCACGTCTAAAGCCAAATTGGTTAGGAGATAATAATTTATACGCATCTAGGTAATTTAGCAATCTAGTGTTAAGGAGCTTTTCTAAAATATTAGCCATAACGGGAAGCACTGAAATAGGCCTGTAATTAATAATGTCAGCTTTATTTCCACCTTTATGTATGGGCGTAATTATAGATTTTTTTAAAGAGTTAGGGAAAATGACAATCCTAAAACAAAGGTTACATAAATGTGTAATAATAGGTGTTATTTCGTTCTTGATATATTTAAGGTATGAAGTAGAGATGTTGTCCCAACCTGGCGCACTGTCTGATTTAAGGTTTGTGATTATGCTATATATTTCATCATTATTGGTGTCTAACATTACAAATGATTGTGTTTGAGATGGCAAATCACAAAGGTATTTATTTAAGTTATCCTCAACAAATAAAAAATAACATAGTTTTCATGAGTTTTAATAAAAATACATACATACATACCATCACGACTTTATCCCAAGCGGGGTAGTCAGAGGCAAGTGACTGTTGCTGTCATGGTGAATGGAACACTCAGAAGCCCACTTTCCACCAATGGTATTAGAACCCAACGTGGTAGGTGGTGAGCCTTCCGCCGCTATTCGGGTTGATTTGGTTTTTTATCGATGCTTTTCATCACCGGAGAGATAATCGGAAATTAAACAATGTACACAAAGATTTTGGTTCTGGCCAGATTTGAACTCGATCCGCGATCCGAGTTGGAGTGCTCTCCCAGTAGCCCACGATGCTAGGCACGAGTTTTAGTTAATAAAAGCAACTAAAATTACTTAGAATTTTGTCTCTAAATTGTTGGTTACTTTCTGTCTATGACTTCGTCTGCGTAGAGCAGGGGGGCTAGCCGAGACCAACACGCTGCTTTCGTATCGACAAGTCAAACTTAAAAATGTATGGACTGACATCAAACTTCATCTCGATCAGACGAGTGCTTTCGTCATTCTCGTACATTTTTCACATTCAACATGTCGAAACGAAAGTAGGTTGTTGCTCTTGGCTTGGCCCCCAGGTTTCTCTACACAGCCACGGTTTTTCGCAGTAAACTATACGCAACAATATCTTCTAGGTCCGATCTTTCCCGTAACTCATCGAAAGTAGTTCAGCGGTTTAAGCAATACGTTTTAATGTGAGCAGTTAAGGAAGTGGAGTTCTTCACTCACTGCCCGCGCATGTTTTTGCAGAACAATACGAGCCGCAGACCTTTTTGAAAAAATAGACAGCTCCATCCATGAAAAGAGTGATTATGAATTCACAGGGCAGACATGTACTATCTTAAAAAACATTATCACTCATCACCAGGTGCGATTGTGATTAGATGACTGCCTTAGTATTTAGTAAAAATAAACACTGTGTGTACCTGGAAAGTTAGTTCCCCCTTCTACGAGTATTTCAGGTTCAGTGCATGACTCTAATTTCTTACTTCTAATAGAAATCTGTGAATGAATAATTTTCCAGCTTATTATTAGTGTTACCTAGAAGCTAAACCATCTTAAGTTTATTATCCTGTGATCCTAAAACACAGAGATATATAAATATTACCCTTAATTCAGTAAAAGTGGCAGTCTGTCTCAGCCCTTCTGTACGTAACTGCTAAGATTTAAAAAATCTTATGAATTAAATTTTTTAACGTTAGAGCGGACATCAACGACTTAAGTAAAGCTCAACGTCGTACTTTCTGTTCAAAATGGTTTCTATGGTAATAAAAGTCCTAAACTTGGCTAAGCCTATAAAGTGGCTTTTAATTCCAGTCATTCAAAACTCGCTCTTGCGACACTGACACAGGGATCCACACATCAAGTTGGTTGCAGCGTAATTTTTAATTAAATCTTGGCTGTTCCGGCATTAACAGTGCAGTACACGGGGAAACTCCCTTTTTGTTGCGAAGCGAAACTGCAGTAATTGAATCTGCATAATGCAACTGCTCTAGTAGAGAACCGGCCGTGTTTCGAACATTTCGTCAAAGGGAATTTTAACTACGTTATATTTAATGCAATGGCTGAGACGGCAAATTCAGGTACTGTCCAATACAGCTAATCCTGGTTAAATTTAAGTAAATAGGAACTAATTAGCCATTACACCGTTCTACTGCTGGGCAAAGGCATCCATTTTCGCTACAATTATTGAAGTATAAACTTTTTCATTGTTGTTGTTTCATTGTTACTAATGCATAAGGCCTGTATTCACTTTGATTAGTAGTTAGTGCAAGTGATTAGTGCAGGTGCTTAGTGATTTAGAGAAAACACGTGTGGTCAGCGATTGATAGTGCGAGAGAGTTTGTTTTCTCCTCGCACTACACAGGATAGCATAAGTTCAGCATCAGTTTCTTACCAGTTTTAGACCGAAAACTGTTCTATTGTACGTATGTTATGTGTAGATTATTTAGAAACGCAAAATTCAATTTAATATATAATTATTACCTTTTGGAATTGATGAACTTCTTTTATCACCGGTCATTGCTGACTTATTGGGTTTTTTATAAGGTCTAAGTTCATAAGACTTCCCAGACGTTTGTTATAACTTTATTGACTTCTGCTTTTGAAACTTTATGTGGAGTGTTAACTTTCAAGAGGAACTTTAACAATTTTCTTCTTACAGAAGTGACATAGACGATATTTCAAGACGCTGCGCTCTAACAAGAGCACGGTGTGACGTCTTTTGGCCTTTGCAGGGTTCCACGAATGAATTCAAAAACCTATTTTTATAGTCAAAATGTCATAAAGTTAATTTTACTAAAAACTAGCTGCCCCGACAGATTTCGCTTTGTCAAAAGTTATCGTTTGACAGTCGGGAAAAGTACGTCTACCACGAGTTGCCACTTAAAATTGCCGTAATCGTTCACGTGTTTTTTTTTTAAATGACACATGAAATGACATGACAATGTCAAATCCCAATACATTTTTTCACGCGAAAGATAACGGCAATTTACAGAGTGGTTTTATGGGAAAAGAAAAGTGTCGTTTTTATTATTTTCCTCATAATTTTTACGTTTTTTGTTTCCATAAAAACCTTCTTTGTGCTTTAACAAAAGTCGAGCCCTTCTCGAGAGTTTTGCGCTTATACATTCGGCGATTCAGTTTTATTTTTATAGATAAGTAAAAAAACAATAAAAAGAAATTGTTGTTTAAAAATATCACCTTAACATGGAGAATGCTGTAGCCAACTTCCGCTTGTTCCTTTAAAAATAGTCCCACCCAAAAATCTTTAAGCATATACATCAACAGCAGAAATTAGCTTGATAGCCACTGAAACCTGTCCGTCTGTTTGTCAGTTGAACCCTCGTCATCGTTACCATAAACAGCTGTCGGATAAAGGATATAACTTTATTATACACTTACCTAAGTTCGGACAAAGTATGTTCTCGCTTACCAAAATACACACAGTAATTGGATTTTACATGTTACATATACTTTTAGTGATTTTTTCTTTCATGTAGGCACAAAAACAAGGTGTCCACTGCAAAGGATGGACCTCTACCCTATCTGTAATAACTACATAATAATATAACCTCATGGCGTCATTTGTTTTAATCTTCATTTATTTGTGGGGGTTTTATCCGAAGATAATATGTCATCCCCATTAATGTCTTGGTACAAATGACCTTTGACCCTTGAGCCTCTCCAATTGCGTAGAGACATTGCCAGGCTAAGTGTTCTCTATCGCTTCTACAATGGGGAATGCTCTGACGAGTTATTCCAGCTTATCCCACCCTCACCCTTCCACTCCCGTACCACGCGTGCTGGACTACGGCGTCACCCACACACAATTCAACATTTGTTGGCCCGAACTAAAAGGTTCGGTGACTCGTTTCTTTGTCGTACCATCCAGACGTGCTCTTCCAGCACATGTGTTTCCTTCCTCGTATAGTCCCGGGTTCTTCAAGCGGGGCGTGAAAAGGCATTTCTGCAGGCCTTCAAGGTGAGGATGGCCAGCCCAGTGATTCGTTGAATGACTGGGCTTGTCAACCTCATATCTGGACCTCACGACCGCTTTCCATCAGGTGGAGTGAGGTCATCTTGACGGGCAATATAAAAAAAAAAAAAAAAATATCTGCCTATCTATTTCTAATAGCTAATTGAATTTTGATATATAAAGTAACTGCTTCTTCGATCCTTGGACGCATCAATATACAATTACAAGCACTAATATCAAAACTGATACAGTCTTTCTCTGAGATCAGCAGTTCGGAAACATTCCATAGTAACATGGTACATATCTTCCACTACATTAGAGATGTTACAATTCGGGGTGTCCACTTTTCGCATCATAAATCCAAATTTATTCAGTGGGATATGACCAGATCTAAGTCGTAAAGCGGTAACAATTTCATTTCTCTTTAGCGAAGTGTCTTGGTAGAACCAAGGGTAACGAGGAAATGACGGTTGTATAGTTTTATACCCTACACCTTTGGCTACAGATCTCTTAATACTCTTCCCATGCTTTAAAACAGTATCTTTTAATTTGTTTCACAAAATCAGTATGTAATGGCCGACAATTGTACCTATCCCCATCTGTCAAGGCTTCTTTTGCCAGGCGATCCACTTCCTCGTTTCCCACTACGCCGACATGGGAAGGAACCCATTGTATTACTACATATTTATTAACAGCCTTCAATTATATAATGACTCACGAATGAATGACGACACGATTGGCGTAGTGCGCTGTAGCACGGTTTCTCGCCTCGATTTCCCTAGTGTCCCGGGTTTGATTCCCGGTCGGGTCAATTCAGGAAACGATCTTTTCTGAATTGATTCGGGTCTGAGTGTGCTTGGAGTCGCCCCTAGCTTAATTCCTTGTGTGGTACCACGTAACACAGGGATAGTAATCCCTACTTCGAGACCATTACAAGAGGTGTGTTGTCTGGCGCATATTTATTATAATAACGTATGCCAGTGGAAATCCTCTAACATTAAAAATGTTAAATAGTACTTTATGAGTCAGTTACTATAACGAACTAATTACTATCTATGCTTTGGCAATAGAAAAGAGCTTTTAGAATGGCAATCATTTCTGTATACATGTTAGATATATCAGACTCAGACTCAATTACATTTGGCGACACGATCGGAGTAGTACGCTGTAGCACGGTTTCTCGACTTGACTTACGTGTCCCGGGTTCGATCCCCGATCAAATCAATTCAGGAAACTATCTTTATTGGATTGGCTCGGGTCTGGGTGTGCTGGGAAAATAATTCCTTGTCTGTACTTCGGTAGCTTGTAACAAAGGGATATTTATCCCTACCCCGAGACTATGATAGGTCGTGTGTTGTCTGCGGATATTTATATTAATTTATTCAATAAAAGATAGCAAACTGATAGCATTCTGATGACCTCTATAAAAAAACAGGTCTGCTAAGTGTTATAAAATTGTCTTCTTCTTCTTGAGTCGATACCCCAGTTACTGGGGGTCGTGACCTCTTTTATGAAGCATCTTGCGTTTTATTATTGACCGCCATTGATGCCGATCTGCGGCGGTGTGGAAAGCGTCGTGGAGTGTGGATTCGAGTGTGGTGCGGATCTGGTCGGTCCAACGTGTCGGGCTTCTCCCTCTGGGTCGTTTCCCTTCGACCTTGCCTGTAACCACAAGTTTTTCCAGGTTGTCGTTTTCCTTTCTGGCAATGTGGCCGAAGTACTCCAATACCCTGCGTAGGCATGTCGTGGATAGCCTGGTCTGGACCTTAAGCTCCCGCAATATAGACACGTTGGTACGGTGGGCTATCCAGTGGATGTTCAGCATTTTCCTCCAGCACCACATCTCGAAGGCGTCTATGCGGTTTCGGTCGGCCTTTTTCATGGTCCATGTTTCAGCGCCGTAAAGAATATATATGGAGAACACCAGGGTGCGTACAAGATTCATCTTGGTGTTTCGGGAGATGTTTCTGTCCTTCCATATTTTCTGCAGCTGCGTCATGGCGTTTTTGGCCATGCCGATCCTCCTTCGAATTTCGGCCTCACAGGACCCCTTGTTGGAGATGCTTGAGCCCAGGTAAACGAGATTGTCCAACACTTCTAAGTCGATAGTGCCACTGAGCTCCAGCCTACCAGATCTGTCGACTACCATTATCTTCGTCTTGGACCTGTTTATGGATAAACCCATCTCCATGCTGACCCTCTCCATCCTGCTCAGTAGCGTAATCAGTTCGTTCTCGTTTGCAGCCAGTAGAGTGGTATCATCCGCGTATCGCAGGTTGGAGATTTTGCGGCCGCCAATAGTGATACCGCCGTCCCACTGGTCGCAGGTGCGTCTCATGATGTATTCACCGTAAATATTGAACAGAATGGGAGAGAGGATGCAGCCCTGTCGAACTCCTTTCTCAAAACTGAACGTTCCTGAGGTTGACCTGTCCACCCTGACCACTCCCTGGCTGTTGTAGTACAGCGACTGGAGTAGTGCAGTTAGGTGTTGAGGCACGCCCAGCTCCAGAAGTACCTTCCACAAACAATTCCAGTTGACGCAGTCGAACGCCTTGCTGTAGTCGACAAAGCACATTATGACCGGGATGTCGAATTTGTAGCTTTTCTCGACTATTTGCCTGACATTTAGTATTTGCTCCCGGGTGCCCTTGCCCTTCACAAAGCCCGCCTGCTCTTGCGGGATTTGCCAGTCCAGGTAGTGACGGATGCGCCTGTTAATGATATGGAGCAGGATTTTGCTAGCATGGTAGATCAGTGCAAGTGTGCGGTAATTTTCGCATCTTCTTGTCGAACCTTTTTTGTGAAGAGGAATGATTGTCGATTTTGTCCACTCTTCCGGCCACTTTCCGCTGTGCCAGATGCCGTTGCAGATGTTGTGCAGTAATGTTATGCCTGTGTCACCGAGGGACTTAAGCACTTCCGCTGTTATTTCGTCTGGACCAGGGGCTCTTTTGTTCTTGAGGTCGTTCAAGACAGCAATTATTTCGGTGCGCAGTATGTCAGGCTCAGTTTCTACGTCGGCTAGGTTGATCCGTTCGCGGTCCGTCGTGAGTGGGTCGCCGTAGAGATGTTCACAGTAGCCACGCCATCTCTCGGATATCCGGTCAAGCTCGTGTAACAGTTTCCCATCGCTGTCTTCAACAACCCATGATTTTGGCTTAAACTGTTTCGTTAGCATTTTAAATTTTTTAAAGAGGTCAGAGGTCTGCAGTTTTAATTAAATAAAATTGTACATTTTAAATATTGTCCTCAAAAAACACAAATCCAAGCCTCTCTCATCAAATTAGATCGTCTCCTCAACGGGTGTCTCTGCTTCTTAGTTGGAGTACGAACATATGACCACATCTCTCCCTACCGGGCCTTATGAAATGGTTGACCATCCGCAAGCGCAGAGAGTTGAGAACGCTGTGCTCGCTCTTCAGTATTCTGCGTGATCCAAATTCTCCAGACTATATCAGGTGTAAATTTCAGCTGAAAGGTGATACCAGTTCTCGTAGACAGCGCTCATGCAATGTGCTAAGACTGGAGACTCCTGCTCATAGGACAAGCCACGTCGATCATTCTTTTGTTCTCACAGCTGTCAGATTGTGGAATAAGTTGCCAGACACTATCTAAATGTCACCCAAGTAAAGCCATGTTCAAAACAGCAACCCGTGATTTTTTAAGAAATTCTCAGTAGTTTCCACTGTTCATCATCTATTTTATTTTATTGTTTTTCCATAATAGTGAGTATGTTATATATTATGTAAGTATATTTTTTTTATGTTATGTATTTCTATGTTTATACGTATAATTTATATTGATTGGGTTGTATCTGTCGTTTTTAAGAATTTATAAAATCTTTGTATTCATTTCCTATTCTAAATGAACATTTTGCCGATCTGATGGTTGACTGGTAGAGAATGCTTTAGCATTAAGTCCGCCTAATGTAAATTTTTGGATTGAAGATTAAATAAATGAATAAATATCTTTACTTTAAACCGGACGCCACTAGGACTAGAAGGAAGAATAATGTTGCTCCTTATATTACCGTTGAAACCACTTTTGCAAAAAGACAGTTCACAAGACAGGCATCTCACCTTTACAACACGATTAACAAGGAATTAACAATTTCCCCACTATCACATTTTTGTTGTAAGAAGGTCCTGGTTTAATGGCTGTTGACCAAAACTACGTAGATATAGAAAGATTAGTACAAAGTACGTAAAAACGTGAATAAGTTTTTAGGGTCTAAGATTTTTATTTTTTTACTGTAGATATAATGAGTAATTGTACATAGACATTGTACCATCCACACATAACTTACAAGCACCCCACAGTACACATACAATCACTCACAATCACAACACAACACAAACACTACACACATTCACACACACACTACATCACATACATCTCAACATAATGTGTTAAATGCAAAAATTTTAAGATGTTAATTTATTTTATTGTAATTTGTCATTACTTTTTAGTTTACCTAAAAAATATTTTTATAATTGTTAATGTTATTGATAATTTTTACTATAATTGAAGAGCGGTATCTCCTAATACAAGCATAATATTTGCTTAAAAGGAGACTCCAAATCCTGTTAGAACTATTTTATAAGTTACTGAAATAAATATTTTTGATTTTAATATTTCCTATTGTTTTCGTCCTTACCATCGATGGAGATTTAATTATCGGCACTAGAAGTAGCCCCTGTCCTTAGCCAAGGTGCAATCTACAAGTAACAAACTGACAGCGTTATAATTTACTAGGTAGATGTATCAAACAAAAATATTAACAATGCTTTTAAGAGTCTGTTCTCGATCTTGACCTCGCTGCTTTTCTTTGGGCTACGGACCCTCTAAAACTCTTTACTCGACAACGTTTGACCAGTTTTTTTGGGTTCATTCATTCGGAATGTTTTCTTGCATAAAATGTCCTTTGTAAAGCAAGCGAGAGTAAAATGAGGTCAAATGTTAGCTTTATTGAGAAAAATGTTGGTATCAAACATTTACTTAAACTTATTTTTTTTTTACTACTAAGGAACTGAAAGGTATTCCTGAAAGTGGCATGTAAATAAATTTAAAAGAGTGATGAAAAGGAAGACACAAAAGAGTTGGGGGTTAAGTGATGAAACGACTCAACAGGTTTACTGTTATAAATTTATTTAAAATGTTTTTTTTACAACTTAAATAGAGGATTCCCCCAACAAATGTTAAACCTACATTACAATAAAGTTGTCACAGACCACATATGGCATGACACTGTAAAATATGAAGGATATTAAACATAATATCCTTCATATTTTACATCTATTTACTAACAGGTAAAGGTGGCTTCCAGTAGAAGTGATAACGTGCTACATAAAATTGTTAAATGCATTTGAAGAAGATAATATACTTCATTTTGGTAAATAAATAGGGTAGATATAGGTAGATGCCATAGAGAATTTAGAAACTAAAATTTGTTTTAAGGAGTAGAGTAATAGCAAAATATGATGAATTATTAAATGGAGCATCTTAACAATTGCACTTTAACGCCGATGCGTATGTAAGTGTAACAATAAAAAGCATAAAATTGCGATTAAATCAAATAAATACTTAAAAAAATATATTCAAAAAGCCAATGATCATTCCAAACTGCATCAATGAATGCATAATATGTTTTAATTTATCCTATGATCTCTCATTACCTTACCCACTACTCTTATTTTATTAGTAAATTCCTTACACGTGGGTTGCCTGGAAGAGATCGCTTCCTAGCGATAAGGCCGCCTAAATTGTACTAGACTAAGTTTTTATTCGTTTTTAAGCACTGTTGTAATTGTTTTCTTTGTAGTTGTACAATAAAGTATATTTATCTTATCTTATCTTATCAACGCGGTTCCTAAAACTGTACTTCTACCACGAGTTACCACTTTAAATATACATTATCGTTCGCGTAAAAAAAATGTATTAAGATGACGCATGACATGACATGACAATGAAATCCCAATACATTTTTTTACGCGAACGATAATGTAAATTTAAAGTGTCAACTCGTGGTAGAAGTACTGCTCTAATAACGTTTAAGGTCACGACTAAAACCCGGTTAGAACTTAATGCTATAAGTAGATGTGTCGTAAGGGTCGCAGTTGCTTTTAACTGGTGTCAGAACTGCCGTAAACTTACTTTATTGTTATGGTCGCCCATTGTTCTGCTGAGTGCAAAATTTATATGAGGTCGAGCTTTGCCACCCTCGAAAAATATGCATTTGACACCAAAGCGGGGTCAACAGTGCGTTGCCACTGTGAGCTTTACTCACTTTTGAGTCGACCTCATTGCTAAATACTGCTGCGTATGTGTACCATGAGTTTCTGTCACGTAAACTACGATAGTTGGCTTCAGAAAAGATGCCATTTTTCGTTCCGTTTATAGTCACTAGGGGAGCTGTACTGAAATCTCATACAAATCGTCAACGTGCTTCACGCTAGCTAGTGTCGATCGTTAGTGTAAACTCATGATATACAGATCCATAGCTCGCCGAGCTACCTAAGGCTAAAAATAACTCATAGTTAATTAATTAATTGCAAGCCTTCCAACCTGATATATGTAGTCATAGTCATAGTCATAAATATTTATTGCTTCATGTGGTGTAACAAGTTCTTAAATCTCAAAAGTACACACATGACCCTGTTAGGGCACTGCAACATTAAAACATTTCGTACAATAATTAATTCACATATATATTTATGTATATCATCACACGTGGGGACTGGAGGCTTTTGTAGGTAAATGCTGAATGAATAGCGCTACGCTGAAATAATCACTGTGTTATTTCAATGTCTAAATAAAAATGAACGAGAACATGCGAGAAATGAATCAATAAATCAATCAGAAAGTCGTCCGTGTTGGTCAATCGCTTTATTACCACCGTCAAATATGACATATTATAAAACTGAGACCAAATCAATACAAAAAAATATAGAAATAATACCAATACTTAGTCCAAAATGCGTCGTTGTCACTTAATGTCCCTATTTATTGCAGTAAAATGCTTTAGCTAAAATTTTCATTTAACTCTACTTCGAACACCTTTGGGAACTAATTTCCATTAAATTGATTGGGAACTAATTTCCATTAAATTGATTGGGAACTAATTTCCATTAAATTGATTAATTCACACAAAATATGAAAGATTAAGATGGTATAAAAAAAAACAATTCAGCCATCGCCAACTTCGAACCTTATTGGTGAAATTAGTTTTGCTTTACGTTACAAAATTAACAGTTTTATTTTTGTGCAATGTAGTTTTAAATATTTTAATTCTACTATCATCTCATCAGAGATATCGGTAGAACCTCATATTCCTTAGTACTTTGTTAGTGGGCATTTAACGAAATAGATACCCTTTATCTTTTAACTCCAATGTGATTGAAATAAAACCTTACCCCCCCCTCGTTTAGTCTGACAGTTAAACGACCGTAAAATAGTTGTAAAAGCTTTGCGACCACTGAACACGCGATAACAGCTCATAAAACAATAAATTCCCCTCGGGACCAGCTATAAATCAGAGCAAAAAAATATCAAAGTACCCTATAATTACCTTGGGAACAATGTCGAAAGTTTTGGAAAGGGTTCCTTTTAGAAACAATTGTGAATGAATCCCGGATATCAGTGTGGACAGTGAGGTTGCAGATACGATAAAGAATTACTAAATTATTTCATTTATTCAGACAGTATTAATCACTTATGAAATCTAAAGTAATAACCTAAAATTTCTTAAAGTTCTGCTTCACAGACTTATTTAGATGTCAACGAGTGACAGAAAAAGTTACTCACACTAGACACCAGAGGCGCTGGCGGCCTTGTCGCAGATACGGTGAACGACACGCGCACACACGCGTAGTAGTGTACCTGCCACAGCGCGGTTGTTGAAGCTTTTTTTCTGTACCATTTTATAAATTCACGTGCTTTTTTTTATTTAAAATGGGTTCTCGTTTAGCCTCAGTGGCGCCTGGTGGTAGGCGATGACGGGGTCTATAGTAGTGCACGCTTACCCAGAAAATGCTTATTCACTCTGGCCTTATAGACACCAATATTGTTAGTATCCGGAAACACAGACGCAGGGAGAGCGTTCTACACCTAAGCGGTGAGGACCAGAAAAGACGCAGCAAACTGTTGGATGCGGATTGATTGTAAGAGTTAACATTAACCTTTACATAACCATTGCAAAATGGGTGAGCAGCATAAGGTGCCCCTATGTAAAGGTTGATGTGAACGCCTCTGTACCACATTAAATTATAGTTCGAGCTCAAAACGTAATAATTACTTGTTTTAGTTACAGCGCCATCTGGTGTGTTAAAAGTAACTTTTTCTGTCACTCCTTGACATTAATGCCGGCTCATGACACTCACTTGGTAATAATATATGTTTTTGAAGCTTTGTCGCTGCCGCTGTTCTGTTTGTACAGTTTTCTACCCTAACACAAGCAAAATAATTGCTTAAAAGGGGAGTCCAACCAATGATAATATGTATTATTTGACGACACGGTTGGCGTAATGCGCTGTAGCACGGTTTCTCGCCTCGATTTCCGTAGTGTCCCGGGTTCGATTCCCTGTCGGGTCAATTCAGGAAACGATCTTTTCTGAATTGACTCGGGTCTGGGTGTGCTGGGAGACGCCCCTGGCTTATTTCCTTGTGTGCTACCTCGTAACACAGGGATATTAATCCCTACTTCGAGACCATTACAAGAGGTGTGTTGTCTGGCGCATATTTATATTTATCTTTGACTGAACAGTTCTATCTATATCAGTTACTTCTTACTCCTGTGGTCAGCGCTAACGTGGTAGAATTTCCTCCCTGCCCGGAGACGACAAGAGCGGTTCCGGGTTAGCCAGATAGCGTCAGATACATTAATGATTTATTAGCTTAAATGTTACAGTGTTTTCGTGATAAGTTTAATTGCTTAGATAAAATGAGTTGATTATATATAAATGCTGTCGTAAAAATTATGAGGACTATCATTTGTCCAGATTGGAAGATAGCTTCTCTGAAGATTTCTTTATAACTTCATAACAAACGGTTTTTATTACGCCAGACGAAAGAAATAAAAGTTTTTTTTAGTAGACTATTAACAAAAACGGGTTATGAAGTGTCGACTTAGAGTCAACAGCTTTAAGTGAGCCCCTAAATATAATGGTGTCCCTGGAAGTATGGGTGAAATTCCATCCAATTTCCAATCTTTCAGACCTTTGTTGGAACTTTGTATCAATCCAAACCATTAAGTTATGTTCAATTATGAAATTCGTGAAGTTTTACTACATTTTCAAGCTGTACTTAGAAAACAACTGAAAGTTTTCTACGTATTCAGACAAAAATGAAAATTATGAAGAGTTCGCTCTCACTTGGCCTCTTTTTCAGGTCGTCCGTTCACCTTTCGGGTGGGCGTCGGACGTTGCGTTTGCCATCATAAGGTTTTTACAGAATTTTTAATATCGAATGTTGATATAATTCTTTCTATTCTCAGCTCACTGGAATGATACTCATTGGTTTAATAAGGTCGACCTTAATAGCATTATTCGATCACACGATCAAATCGCTTTCTATTTACGTCACGCAACGCTTTTATTTGGGAATGATCAAAACATGCTTAGGTAGAGATCTTAACGTGATGTTTTCAGCTTTTTCGGTCGTTTCAAGCCACCCGGTATGAGCTAAAGGAGACTATATAAAAGAATAAGCACAATTTATATGCAGAAGCAGCAATGTCATATGCATTTTATGGCCCCTAATATGAGTTTCAACCTGTATATCAAAGGTTACACGAGTTCATGTGTTAAATACGTTCTAGGGGCTACATTTTCGGGAAATAGGTGATTTTATTTGAAATGCGCATAACTTTTGGAGTTGTAATGTATGTTCATGTATTAAATACATTGCTCATAATATTTTTAGTTTGAGGTAAAAAATAAATTTAAGATAAGATAAGATAAGATAAATATACTTTATTGTACAACAAATCATACTTAACATAAGCATTACATAATCTTAGATTGTACAATGTAGGCGGTCTTATCGCTAGGAAGCGATCTCTTCCAGACAACCTGCAGGTAGAGGAAATGACAAGATTAAAAAGAGAAAATAGGTAAGGTAGTGTGAGATAGTGAGATAATTATATATTTATACATGAAGTTATTTTATGCATTCATGAATGCAATTACATATAGGTAGTACTTATAAACGTAGTAAATATCTGTAAACAAACACAAAATTATAAAGAAACGGTAAAAAAGACTTATTCAGGGTGGGTTTATCCACGCACTAGAGACATTTAAAAGTTACAGTGTGAGGAAATAAGCTTTGAGTCGGGATTTGAAAATAGGTAAGGATTGAGATTGCCTAATAAGTAAAGGTAGCGAATTCTACAAGCGAATGGATTGGACAGTGAAAGAATTGGAATAACAACTTGAAGAATGAGACGGGAAAGCGAGAAGAAGATTCCGGGTTGACCGCATATTATCACTCTTGGCAGACCGCTGAAATTGGAACAACTCCTTTAGATAAGGAGGTGACCGGGCATCGAACAACACAGAGTTTTTTTTTTTTTTTTTTATTTATTTATTTCCATATAAAATAAAGCATAAAGCAAGGAGAGAATATGAAGATGTCGTCGGCGACGAATTGGAAGCCATTTTAATTGGGCGCGGAAATCAGATACATGATCATACTTGCGTAGGCCTAAGATGATGCGAATGCAGAAATTCTGAAGATCTGCTCAATATTGAGAACTTCCAACAAAATAATCTGACCTCGAACTAAACAGACCTTCTCCCATCATTTAGGGGTATAAGAGACTTAGAAATCAAATTCTAGGCACATACTTAAATAGATAAAAACACCCAGATTCAAAAAAACAATTGTTTGTACCATAAATATTACTTACAAGAAAATCATTTTCTCTTGACAGTTTTAAGAAGTATGTTTGTGATACTTTTAGTTATCAACTGTCTCCACTTATCACTCTTAAATGTAATAAAATACCCAGAATAGCTTTGTGATCGACCACTAGCGTAGTGATTAAATCATTAAGACCTACCAATTAAAGTGACAAGTTATTTTCAATGATACATACATACATACACACATACCATCACGCTTTCTTCCCAACGGGAATGGAGTAGGCAGAGACCACATCTTTCCACTTGCACATTAATTCTATCATGCAGGCTCATCGATTATGGGTACTCTTGACCTGACCTTTTTAAGAACGTCTTGGACTTGTCTTAACTAAGTACGTCCGTCTAGGCCTTCCCCTACCAACAGATCCACCCATCCTCATCCAGCCTTATAAATTTGTTTCGTTAATCGCCTTTCATCCATCATTTCCATATGACCAAACTATCTTTGCATCCACATTTAAATTTTAGGTTGTCTTTTGAATGGTGTGAAAGAGGAAGCCTTGATAGTTTTTTTGAATCATTAAAACAAATAAATAGAAATAAATACCTTACGTTCTAAGGAAGGTACCTAAAGTACGTTTGCCTAAAGGCAAAAGTTTCAGAAAATATTTCAGCACAAGCGTGTTCATGCGATAATCCAATCCCTAACATAATCACCTTTCCTAACCTACAATTTTCTACACACTGCGTAGCCATAATTCGATTTCAAACTTACCCTTTGTGCTTCAAACTAATTGTAAACAGACTCCATCGTCATGTTATTACGCGAACAATCTGCGGATCCCTATATTAGCATATTAGTAAGGCTTAGCATAGAGTTAAGCGTTAAGTTATTCTAAACTGACAAGTAAGGCTTTACTATGATTACGCAGTGACAATTTCTGAGTGATTGTACTTAAATAAATAGACGCAATACATAGTTAGAAATTGTTGTTTTTAATTTGCTACTAAACTCTTCTGTGATAGAAAACGCCGTTGAAACCGAAGCAACCTAGCTGACCACGGTAGTGTTCGCTGTTTGAATTTTTACCGCTTGTCATTCAAACGGCAACCCTAGAAACGGCCATCTATGCTTGATCGTCACTTTTCGAACTATTATTTCTGCTTTAACGAACTGTGAATCTAAAAATATAACGTTTAATCGATTTACCATGTTTTAATCAAAACAAGTGATTTTTCCTGCGCCTCCCTCGCCTTTATGGCTATCGTTAGGCTCGCCACGTTGCTGTACGTAAACCAAAAGTGACACACTTACTCTTATTTTTCGAATTATATTAAAAATAATGTAAATTGATAAAAAGGATGACTAATAGAGAGTGAAGCCGAATCGGGATAAACTGAAGAAGGAAAAGCTCAATAGAAAAATCGTAACATTTTTGAATGAAACTATCTTTCCGCCAGCAGCTATTGGCCCGCGTGGACTATTTTTCTGTAATACTGAAAAATTTAAATATAGCTTTAGTTACTCGCTGATCATATAACTTTATTGAAGTAAAATAATTATTTAAAGCGGCGTAGGTAGTAGGTTTAAAATAAATCAAATTCCTCTGCAAAATATAGTGTGATCAACAAAACAAACTCAATGTCGTTGCATTGAAAGCTCGGGGAAGACACAGTTGAAGGCAATAATTGTGCGAAACGGAACCGTTAGAGTACTTAGTTAAGTAGTCACGACTCTCAGAAATTTCCCTAATGGAGAGAAGGAACTTAGAAATCCTGTAAAACGTTTAGGTACCTAACCCATTTGCATTAACAGTATGACCTAGAGCTTCACTTATTACTAAATGAATGTAAGGTTTTTATTCCTAGCCTCGTCTGTGTGTTTGTGTTAGTATAATGAAGACAACGTAAGGCAATTATTTTAAAAAACAAGTAACAAGTGTGTATAGTATTTTATTTAAAATAAAAAAAGTTTAACCCATCTTTTTCCGTAGGAAACACTGTGAAAACGTAACACTACGTACTGACCACATGAATGCTCGCTGTGTAACATAATAATAATAATAATAACCCCCCCAAGGGGCCACCTTGTCGTGGTGGGGGGGCTTACAAGGGGGTATGTACAGGAAATATAGTTGCTCAAACCTCAAACTAACCCGTCTTACCGGCTGAACATAAAACCTGCCAGAACACCAGGCCACTCCTCCTTAAACCAACGGTCCCAAACCCATAGCACTTATTATGGAGTCAGAAAAAAGAAATTGCAGATATAACTTACGGTCGCTGCCCGGGGGTCGCCGGGGTGCATCTGGAGCCGGGGCTGGATGCTTCAGGATGCGAACCACCGGTGACGTGGCGCTGAGCAAGCGGGCCCACGTCAACCAAAATGTTACAGCCGATCATCAGGAACTGAACAGGCGGGTCCCCGATGTAGAAGCTACAGCCGATTTGGATGATGACGCAGAATCTTTGTTTTCATCCCTCCCTTCGACTCGCCCCTCATATATGACGAGATCAACCACTACAGCGAGTAGTAGAACACCTGAGGATGTTGTGCAGGATGTCACACATGACGTCGATACTGCACCCACTGAAGGTGAATCATCAAAGCGTAAAAAATGGACAACAGAAATGAATATGTTCATATTACGCACATATCTTCTACTTACCGCTTTAAACACAGACACAAAAAACTACCTGGAAGCATTACACCTAAATTTATTGAAAAATTCTTAAATATGGACGTGAGCCGACAGAGAGTAGGTGACCAACGAAGGGCAATAGAACGGAAGAAAATGTTACCTCACACTACAGTAGACCAAATTTATAAAGAAGTAGCAGATAAGCTGCAGATTTTACAAACAAACTTACAAGAACACAATTCCACACAATCTCACACACACTCTCAATTTCCCGACTCTCTACCATTACTAACGTCAAACACGCAAACAAGACTGAGATGGAGTAACGAACAAAATGAAGCAATTTATAGATCTTACCTACATATCACTCGTCTTGAAACCAACCGAACAGCATATAGAAAAAATTTACACCAACACTTTATTACACAGTTTCCTGCACTATCACACCTTAGTGAGCAAAGAATCGCCGACCAAAGGAGAATATTAATCCTTAGTAAGTACATCACACAGGAAAGAATGGACGAGATTCGACAAGAAGTAGCAAAAAATCTGGGAATTGATAGTCAAACAGATACAAATGAAACTCCTTATATTAGTGAATCTCAATTAACAGACATCCCATTCGCCAACACCCATATAACAGATACAGAAAATGCAAATACTCAATTTATTCACAGTGTAACATCGGACCCACAAGATGCGACGGGACAATGGAGGAATACTGAAATTGATAACCTATTCTCAGAGACACTCTTACACTTTAAAGATATAGACCCTCTTTGCAGACCGTACATACCCAAACAAAGAACCTCAAAGAAATTTGCTAGTACAGTGGCATATATAAATAATATCTTGCTGCCGGAATGTACCAGTAAAGACACAGACTTTAAAAGTTTACAAAATGTCATATATAGTGCTGCTTGGACAGCTGCTAAATTCAATGGTGCCAAACTTACTCTGTCACCTCCAGGAAATAGAGCAGGACAAGTACGACCAAAACCAAGGTGGCAAGTAAGGCTGGAACGGAAAATAGAAGATTTAAGGATTAAGACAGGAAGATTAACACAGTACATAAACGGTAACAGAAACATGAGGCTCGTTCAGCAAGTTGATAAGATTAAAAAACAATACCAGATACACTCCACACACGAAGAACCCAATACACAATTAGTACATTTTCTAGACACTCTAAAACAAAAACTTGTGATTGTTTCCAGTCGCCTTAAAAGATACAAAGCATGTACACTCAGGAAGACACAAAACCTACAGTTCACACATAATGAAAAACTATTCTATCGTGGAATGAAATCTGAAAGCACGAATGCACAGGCAAGTAATGGTAGTAGATCAGACAACAGCCCAGACCCAGAGACAATACGCCAATTTTGGGCCAACATATGGGAGAATCCCGTTGATCACAACATGCAAGCATCATGGATCAAAGATGAAACAGAAAGATATTCTAAAAATCCTCAAATGCAATACGAAGCTATTCCAATAGAAGTGTTTCAAAAAGTTATACAAAATCTACATAGCTGGAAAGCTGCAGGTTCTGATCATATACACAATTACTGGTATAAAAAGCTTAGTACTATACACCCTTACCTATACAACCACCTAAATTCATTTATTCAACACCCAGAAACAATACCAGCATATATCACAGCAGGTACAACGTACATGATTCCTAAGGACCGCAATGACATCATGAACCCAGCCAAATATCGACCGATAACGTGTCTACAGACAATATACAAAATAATTAGCAGCTGCATCTCTGATCTAATATACAGACATATTAACGAACAGGGAATCTTAGCAGAAGAACAAAAAGGATGCAGAAAGCTAAGCCAAGGATGCAAGGAACAGCTGACGATTGATTCGATAATTTTAAAACAAGTTCGTAAAACAAAATCTGACCTTTTTACTATGTATATAGATTACCAAAAGGCCTACGACTCTGTTCCTCACACCTGGTTATTGAAAGTTTTAGAGATTTACAAAATACACCCTGTAATAACTTCATTCTTGGCGACTACTATGAAAACCTGGACTACACGACTCAGACTCCCAACATCTACTGAAACAATAGAAACCGACGAAATTAAAATCCAGCGTGGTATTTTTCAGGGTGATGCATTAAGCCCCTTGTGGTTCTGTATTGCCCTGAATCCGTTATCAAACACTCTCAATGAAACATTAAAAGGAATACTACTAACACGAGACCCGACAAATAATAACAGCCGCACAGACGCAGAAAAAACTATATTTAATCATCTTCTCTACATGGATGACATCAAACTTTATTCATCAGACGAAAACGACCTAATACAATTAGCTAATCTCACTGAAATTTTCTCCAACGACATTAAAATGCGCTTTGGCATAGACAAGTGTAAGATAAATTCTATTAAGGCTCAGCAAAATTATCAGCATAACTACACTCTAGAATCAGGGGAAAAAATAGACTCATTGGACGAAAAATCAACCTATAAATACTTAGGATACATACAATCACAACAAATACACCATTCAGAAATTAAAGACCACTTAAAACAACAATTTAAACATAGACTGAACTCAATATTCAAAACACAACTAAACGCACGAAATACAGTGAAAGCAATTAACACCTTCGCGATACCCATTCTAACTTATTCGTTCGGCATAATTAACTGGAATAAAGGTGATCTTAAAGCTCTTCAACGTATTATTAATACAACGATGACTAAATTCCACAAGCACCATCCACGATCTTGTGTGCAAAGACTGACTCTACCACGGAAAGAAGGCGGCAGAGGCCTCATTGATATAGTCAATTTACACAACAAGCAGGTTACTACACTACGACAGTATTTTCATGAAAAATCTGATTATTACCACATTCATAAAGCTGTAGTTGCCATGGATTCTAAATTTACACCTCTAAACCTTCAGGACCGCGATACACAAAAATCGGCTACATTAACTGACCATAAAACCAAAATTGCACAGTGGAACGCAAAATCCCTACATGGTAGACATCTCCAAGATTTAAACCTACCTAACGTCGACAAGGCAGCGTCGAACGCATGGCTTAATCGAGGGGAGCTTTTTCCAGAGACGGAGGGTTTCATAATGGCAATACAAGACCAAGTAATTGAGACGCGCAACTATCAGAAATATATTACAAAAACGAGCACAATAGACACTTGCAGAAGATGCCAAAGTTCACCAGAAACCGTACAACATAATTATTACAGGAGCTTGCAAATCAATAGTACAAACGGATTATAAACATCGGCATGACCAGGTTGCCAACATAGTACACCAGAGGCTTGCAATTAAGTACCAGCTCGTCCCACCACCAGCTACCGCGTATTACAAATATGCCCCGGAAACAGTTCTAGAAAATCAGGCATATAAAATGTATTTCGATAGGGCTATCCTCACAGATAGAACCGTGCATTACAATAGACCTGACATCACAGTCGTAGATAAAGTCAACAAAACAGCATTTCTGATTGATATTGCAGTCCCGAACACCCATAACGTCCAGAACAGTATTGCGGAAAAACTGTCTAAGTATACTGACCTGAAAGAAGAAATAACCCGAATTTGGAAACTTCGAAAGGTCACCATAATACCCATAGTTTTGTCCACTACAGGCATAATCCCTAAACAAATTCATCAGTCCTTAATTATGTTATCACTGCCGGCTAGTTTATACATATTAATGCAAAAAGCGGTAATCTTGAACACATGCAGAATACTGAGAAAGTTTTTGCAGAATGACATCACCTAACAACACACACCCTATCCCACTATCTTCGCTTCATATAAACGCTACATACAATTAAAAGTTTATAATATCATGTAACATATTTTATAAACATGGATTTTATATCATGTAACATATTTTATAAACATGGATTGCACTTGGCTTAGGCCCGTGTAACTCATTAAACCAGCTTTCTATTCTGAGAAATATGTCTTAAAAAAATATAAATAATAATAATAATAAATCTTTATTTACTAAAAACATGTTACATTACTTCTCGTAACGTTTTCAGTACCCAGATTTTGAGAAGAATTATCCTTTATCTCACATAGTAAAAGTGTTTTACCTACCTATAATATTTCCCGCCACTATATCTCCGTGGATTACTTTTCCTCACTGCGCACTTCCTATTTAAGTTTTTAAAACAAAGCTCAAGGTAATTTGAACGTTGATGTGGATAAGCTCAAAGATAACCCCTTAAAATGGCGCCACCTGCATCGCAACGGGTAAATTATGCACCCCTGTTAGGCGAAAATTCAAAAAGAAGGGAACCGTCTTTCGTATGGCTAAATTTCTCTTTTAAAGGAATACTAGAGAATTTCTACTTAACGTCCCTAAGGTGATTGTGCTGCTTCACTTGTTTTGTCCATGTACTGCTGCTTTAAATTCAAATGCCATTCATTTGCAAATACAGGTATCAAAGGTGTTCAAAATTTTACAAGTGATCAGCCATATTTTGCTGTTAATCGTGCAAATTACAATAGAGAAATAATATCGAAATAATATCATCGAACAAAAATAATTAACGAGTTCATAATTATTACACAAGTACACAAAAAATATCGATTATTATGTCAAAAAAAATAATGATTAATATGTCACAAAGATAATGATTAGCAATTAAAGATAATATCACAATGTGCTGTCGAGATTTAAACTATAGAAAGCGTTTTTAATTAACAGCAACTTCAATTTTGTCCTAAAAATGTGACAATTGTTGGTGTCTAGTACATCAGAAGGAAGTTTATTGTATATTACCGGTTCTTTACAAAATATGCTGTAGTTAAGGAGCGCAGTTCTTTCTCTCTGGGTATTATTATATAAGGTAATTATACTATCTAATGGTGCTGCCAATCCACTGTTATAAAATGTTATCTGGCATTATTTTGACAAATGGTTCGTTGTGAGTTTTTTTAAGAAAATTAACTAGCAAATGTTCACCAACATTTTTTACGCTCATGGGGCCTAGCCAAGAGCAACACGTCAAACTGTCGACTCAAACAAACTTTCGCGCGTTCACGTTTAAAATTCGTAGCCAAAATACAATTTGCTCAAAAACGCACTGCCGACTATTGTGGTCGTTAAAAAGTAATTTTAGTCTATGGTCATTCGTTCTTTTGGGCGTTCGCGCGGGTCGGAATTATTTTTTCTGTAATCTGTGGTCGGAAATTCGGAATTGTCAAACTTTCAATGAACTCTGGAAGTTTGTTGTTAAATGATAAAACAGTGAATATTAAAAGAATAATGATATTTATAACCTTTAAAAACCAACACAAGTTAGTTTTTCAATTATTATAAGTGTTACAAATTCCACTAAAGCATGATCTTAGTGAGTTATAGTGCTAAATATCGCAAACTAAAATGTACCCTAAGGACGCGTACAAATAATAGTAGTGTTCGATTCATTTATAAATGGCAATCACCTGAGTAGGGCTCAGCCTCGGTGCTGAGGCGCGTCAGATAGCAGGCCGTCTGTGGCGGTCCCTAAACAGCATTGGCAATTTGGAAGTCGAGTTAGCCGGAGGAAGTTACAGGTGAGTTACTATGAGTAAAATGTTCACTTGTATTAAGATTCATCTATCTATCTAATATCTAGGGCGCTTCCAAAGTCATTGAGGTTATGTCACATAAATAATAGGACATTTATAAATACATGTAACCTTTATTGTTTAGTATACCTAATCCTTCCAATAGGATGTGTGTAATCCAACCCGTAATCAAACTTCACTTTGAACATTTACTCAGTCACAGTTGTGTCACAGGTTTCACTCTTGTGTGCTGTTCAAATGAACTCTGCTTGTTGCTCTTCATTCAGGTCTGGACAGATTGAAAGACTAAAATCAAGAAATAGGCCATAACACAACAGGGCTAATAGCTTGTCTATATTACTAATTTGTGGTCCACCTTATTACCAGACGCTGACAGTGTTGGAAGGAAGGCTGCTATTTATAATGGGCCCCATTGCTGTTTAAGGGATAATAATTTAATGCAAGTACTACTGGAATTTATCAGCAATTAGTAAATTTTGTGAAAGCTTTGTCAATAGGTTATAAGAGAATGCCTTTTGGCATCAAGTCTGCCAATTGTAAATTTTAGTAAATTTAATAAAGAATAAATTAGAAATTTCCCCTAAAAATTATCTAAAACTACAAACTGAAATTGGTTTATTATTTAATACTTGATTATTAGTTAACATAACAGTTAAAGTATGTTGTTGGCCTAAACTAGTGTATTTATTTGTACTTTTTCTGTAATAATGTGTCGGGTAATAAAAGCCTTGTTGTCTTAAGTTAAATAGAAATTTGGTGGTAACAAGCATTCATGATTTATATTTTGATTCAAGAGGCCACCATAGCCAATTAAGGTAATAATATGATAAGGCAAAACTAAGTTTTGAGATTGTAGATGTGTTATTATTAAATGTGACATTAACAGGAAATTTCTATTAAATTGCTAGTGATTTCTTAGTAAATAAACTTCTTATTATTCATTTAATTATGAGCAATTTAAGACTAGCTATCTAGTAGCATTTTACCATCTTTAGAAAGCATTGTGAATGCTAAATAATAAAATACTATTAATTGGACCTACAGTTGGCCAATAGTGTACCGAGAAATACTTCCTTTTGAACTAGTCAGGACAAACCTCCTAGGCTCTAGTACTGCTTGAAACAGCAATATTGAATACACATTGAATAACTTTTTGCAGAAAAACCACCTTCTTCACCTACTCTTCGGACCCTTCCTGAACCATCACCATCAAGAAACTGGATTCCACTCAGACTTCTGGTTCTTGGGCCTTCAGCTCGGCCTGCACGCTCCACACCTCTTTTGATAACTTAGTGAAAATATTTCTAACAATTCAGCAATATTGCTTGGGTTTTAAACACCATAATATAAAATTTATAAAGACCTCATTTTGTTTTCCTTCTAGGTAAATAAATACATCATTTTCATATTTATTAAAATTGAAGCATTTACAATACTATACTTATATCTAAAAATAGCAAGTTACACACTTACTTTATTTTTGGTATTTAAATTGGATGACCTAAGCTAGGGGAAAAAATTTAAAACCACTTTTGAATTCATAATTTTTAGGTGATTTCAAGACACACTTATTTGATATGAATCCTGTGCTGTTATTGTATTAGATAATTGATACTTAAACTGTTATATTTAAATAATCCAAGTTTAAAATATACTAAGAATTATTATAACTTATAACTTGAATATTATTGGGGAACTTGGTTAGGAAACACCTTAAAGAAGTTAGTTTTATTAGGTATACAGTGTGAAAAATGAAATGACAAGTCAATATTTTAACAATAAGCTATTTATTGTAAAAAGGTACAAATAAAGTAAAGCCAGAAGTAATTGATCCTCGCTTGACTGCTGATGACTTCAGGTTTATACTTGGCGTCCACAGCCAGGGTCGTTGAGGATAACCAGAACACCTGAAACAGTATAGTGAAGTATTCCTTATAACAACTACCTTTTTTAACTTACTCTGTTGACTGGCCCGTTGGTTAAATGGCAGAGATCCTACCGATAGGACCAAAGGTCATGGGTTCAATTCCCACCCAGGACAAACATTTATGTTTGTTTTGTTTTACCATGATGTGAAATTGTCTATCTAAATACTATGTATTTAGATATATTTAGGTATGCTTATCAGTCTCCAGTCTCTGACAACACTCAAAAGATTTGCTTAGTTAGGGCTTAGATATTATGTCCCAGATATTTAGGTGAGGTTGAAGTTTTTAAGATTAAATACTAATAAAGTCACTTCATTGTATTTGTACACAGTGTTGTGTGTGTAAAAGCATAATATGATTTTTTTTGCAAATAATTTTTCTAAAAGGAAAAAGTAATAACTTGCTCAGGTAAAATACCTTTTAGCTTTGCTTGGTGGGGCGTCATGCAAAGATGTTATCATGTGCTTAATGAACTGATGTAAACTACCATTTTGCATACCTTTATTAATGAAAGTTAAAATTTAAATTGTGTTTAGGTGGGTGAAAAGTGCTAACACTTCTTTAACATTTTACCTGGATTTATATAAAGGGCGTTTGCCGGTGGTGAAGTGAAGTAGCTTGCTGTCTGCTAGTGCAAGGTTTAGTTAGAAACACTCAGATTCCTCTGGTAGTTAAGAACCAGTCGCTAAAAAACTTACAGCGCACGGAACCTAGAAATAAAAATATAGATAAGAACTAATTTATTTACGTAAGTATAAGGCAGGCCATGCGAATATTGTAAGTGTATTTACATTGTGTGCATTACATTAATATAGTATTAAATCAATTTGATGCATGCTTTTGTTAATACAATTTGTTAGACAAAATGCACAGGTAGGTACTTACTCACCTAAATGATTTTGCCTCAAGAGAAATTACCTTAGATCCTCTTAAATTATGATTTGTGCACGTAATGCACGACAATGCTTCACATATAACTTTGATAAGATATTAGAAAGTTTCACTCTCACAGGCACGAAAACGTTCTTGGTTCAGGCTTCGGCAGCCTGAATGTTTCATTGTTGGTGGCTTAAATTAAACTATTCACCCTAAATTGTATCAATTAATTTATAGTTTTTTCCAAGACTGACTATCACTACACTTTGACGGACAAAATTACTAAACTGTTCGAAGGACAAAGATTTCCCACTCAAAAGTGCCGCTAAAACGTAACCCTGCCATCAGCTGTTTAGCAAACCGCCATTTTGAATTCGTCGCTTACTACAACCCCGAGGTTGACGCTAAACGGTCGACTGCTCGAAACGCCAAAAGTTGCTCTTGGCTACGGATTTATGTCATTTTGTATAGGAATTCCAAAGACCGGTCGTCCATCTTTCGACAAAGTTTGGTAGAAACGCAGGAGACGTCAGTTTTTGCATTTTGGCTACGAATCTTAAGTTTCGTTTTTGAGCCAACGAGCGCTTATGTCATCCCCATACATTTGAACGATTTCTATTGTAGAAATCGTCGTGGCGCGTTGCTCTTGGCTAGGCCCCCATAACTTCACCATAAAAATACTAATGCATATAAAAAAAATAAAGAATCAATATGTGGTGACAGCATTTACCTACAACATTAACCAACTAGTTGAAATGGTGCGACAATTCGTATTTATTCCACAACGAACCGATTTTCCAAATACTAGAGCTCGCTTACAAAGAACTCCGATAAGTAATAATTTCATAATCTATACGCCACTTCAGCGAGTTCTTAGCTCCCATACAGTTGGCCATATCAACAACTTTCAAGATACACTTGTTAAGATTAGTCCGCAGTATTGTTATTTTGCCGATACACTGCGCACCAAAGCTCAGCACAGAACAAAAGATAAAAAGCATCCGCCACGATAGTGAGCGAGTTGCTTTTAACGGAGACGGAAAATGCCGTAGTAACGCACAAAGTTGGGTTGGATCTTATTTGATTGTCTTTTGCATTTCATTTTAATTACCTAATGCTAACACGAATGGCATCGTCGATTTTCAGAAGATTTTCATGATTATTTTGCGAAATTCCAATTTATTTTTTTTGCTTTATTTTATAACCACAGTAATACGTCAATATTGAGTGTCGAAAATTACCGAAATATAACAGAGTTTTCCCTTTTTAAATAAATTGTAATAAATGAAGAAACTTCGGCATGTGCATATATGGAGCATATATACAATAGAACCAGATACTGTTTACTATTAAAACAACCTACTTTCAAAATAATAAATCTATGCTTTAACATATGCTTGTTAAAAAGACCGCATTATTGTAATCTTACAGAACATTGCGCAATAAAGATCAGAACCGAACAAAAGTTAAAAAAAGCATCCGCCTTGATAGACGGAAATGCCGCGGTAACGCACAAACAGAATTAGGTTGGATCTTATTTGTTTACCTCCTGCATTTGAACTCAATTCTCTATTGTTAACGGCGCGCGCTTGGGCGGATGGAAAGTCGCTTTTTTTGGAAAATTTCCTGAATATTTAGCAGAATTCAAAAACATCGTTTTTACCTCTTTAATGGTTTGCATAACCACAGTAATTGCAGTATTTATAATTCAAAAACATTTTGACACGTCAAAAATTGGGTAGTCACTGAATAAAGTACTGAATACGTGTATTGAACTGGAGCAATTATAGCGACGCGACGTTGTCAATCCGCCCCCAGTGTACGCTCTTAATGTTTACGTTACGGGCTGTTACGTGAATCGCGAAAAAATCGTAATATGGTTTTTTATCTATTCACATCAGGAAAACAATAAGAACAGGGGCTCGGTTACCAAAAAATACAGGCTACAAATACGTGGTAGCGGATGGAGGTAAACACTCGTTCGTTTTTAAAATTGTATGGAATTTTTAAAAATGAAAAAGGATAACCCTGCGCGTTGTATTTGTGGCTTAAACTTTTCTGTGTATCGAGCTCCAGAAGGGATTATAGGTACTTACGTTTCATATACTAATTCATTTACATTCATTCAGGAACCATTATTAAAACCCTTAAATATATCTATATATCTTTATGCCAATCAATTGTTTCCTACTGTATCACAACTTGGGGAGGAGCAGTTATAAGCAATCTCATAAAAAAATTGAACAAAAAAAAACAACTAAAAAAAATTTATTCCAAAACAAACCACTAAAAAGTAAAGAAATAATTGCGTATTCTTCTAAAACTTATACGATAATATAATGTAGGTACAATTATTGTTATTGTTGGAGTCGGTGTCAGCCAAGGAAAATAAAGAATTATCAAAATCGGTTGCCGTAATATTAAGTTATTCGTCCATTTGTCGTCCATTTGTCGCGCATTTTGTCTATCTATATTTAGGACTTATATGGTTTTCTCATGGATGCCACTGTCAGAACTAGACCAAATTGAAATGGGACCATTCGGGAAGCACCAGCTTTCAAATAAAAAAAGAATGATCAAAATCGGTTCACCCAGTCGAAAGTTATGAGGTAACAAACATTAAAAAAAAAAAACATACAGTCGAATTGAGAACCTCCTCCTTTTTTTGAAGTCGGTTATTTATTTATTTATTTATTAACAATTACAAAAAGAGCATACGTTTCTAAAGCTGCTTACAGTGTAACAAAAACCATTTTAGGTTTGAACGTACACTGGCGATCATCGCCGAGAGTCCAGAAAAAAGTAATTATATTAACTAGGTGGACAGAAACAAATTCAGAATGTGGGTGTAACTACATTTTTTTCCCCTATCGTGCGGTTTCTCGATTTATTCCACGCGCATAGACTGACACCACACGAGGAAAACTTAGCATTAATTCGAAACCGCGGAGCCACACGGGGGGAATATGTTACGGTCAACTAAAGACAATTCATGAAGCGGATATTTTGTTCTGCACTTAGTTTTATCGTGTTGTCTGAGATATGTCAAAGAAATACCGTTTAAGTTTATATTTAATATTGACTTTACTAATTTCATGTTTTAAAGATGTAGGTAGGCTATTTATTAATTTAGGTACTTGATACCTCAAAAGATGCTTCCCATAAAGGTTGCTGAAGCTGGGTACTATTAGTGTATTTTTATTCGCACTGCGCGTTTGTTTGTTACGTACAACAATGTTTTGAAAGTCCAGATCAAAGTAATTTTCAGCTAGAATCATAAAATAAAAAATAAAAAAAATAGAAAGTTGAAAATAGAAAGAGCGCAGAGATTAATACTTAGGATTTCAAACCGATCCTACCACTGCTTTGTAGAATGACAGCGCAGTCTTAACGGTACGCCAGCTGCATGTATTAGAAACATTACTTAAGCAGCATCAAATAATACAGTATACGCAGGTCGAGTCGCAAATCAGTGGCCGTAGATATAAAAATGTATGTCTGACTGAATTCTTCAATACATTCTTTACAAACAATTTTTTCTGTGTTCAAGGTCCTAAACAGTACGATAATGCAAATGCACTGTTGAATATCTATCCTAAGAACAGATTTGAATGTAGAAATACTTTATGCAAATGGCTGAAAACCTTAACATACCAACAGACGGAAGACCTTATAAAGAAAATATGCATTTAGATTTAAGTTCTTGATTAGATTGTTTGGTTTATTTTTATTTTATTTTTTGCCTTTTTGACTTATGAATGGATAGGTAATATCAGACTGGATAATGCCTGAGGGTGGAGACCTGGTGGTCTGTAACACAAGTATTATTTTACCATAGATCACCAGTCTCCACAAACAAGCACTATATAAGTAAAAAAAAAACTTATTTTCTGTTACTTAAACTAGTATTGTAACTACCTACTTGCTTGTTTGTGGTGAGAAAGAAATGAAATTTTATTATTGTTGTTGGTACTTGGAAAATTCATAGACCCATGGGGACCTGGTCCTTTGAGGCTTGCGTGGGGCCGAAGCCAACACGTAGAGGCCTTTTTGGTACCATTTAATCTACTTTGTTATGTGTACGTCTGCTGAGTTTTGTCTCTAGATAAATATTGATAATCTACCTAAAGACAACACCCAGCAGATGCAAGGGGTATATTGCAAAAATGTTAAAAAGTAAAAACTGGGCTATGGAGGTGAATTGTTTGGTGGACTTGTATACTACTTGCTATTGCTTGAGACAACGGACGTCTGCCATGCAAAATGTCTCAATGTTTCTTCTCCTGGCAGACGGTGACTAGCCACTCACTAAATGGGCCACCTAAACGTGCTGACGCATAGGGTCAGCAAAAGCAGCAACATGGTCGTGAACGGCTCAGGGTGCAGAGAGGTGTACACCGCTTTCTACGGGGTGGATAAACCACCCCACCAACTCGCGACTTATGCATCTTTCACTTCCACCCTGCGAGCATTCCGCTCTAACGCCCCACTCTGGACGGCCAGTTAAGGCAAGCCAGAGGTGAGAGTCCTGCGGCCCCCCTCGGGCTCCACTACAGCCGGCCGGCTAAGGCAAGCGGAGGCGGAGGGCCTGACCGACTCTCGGGGGAACTCGGGTCCGTGGTATCGCTACACACCAACAGCTCGCCACAAGCTGCCCTGCGGGTTAGCGTCGGGATGATGGTAGCCCGTGGTGTCGCTACGCACCAACAGCTCATAGAACTGCCCTGCGGGCTTATTATTATTATTTATACTTGAAGTCGAATGTGAATCTGTAAAAGGAATCTCACAGAGATGCAGGTTTCCACAAATCGGACAGTGTGAAAATCGTTAAGGAACACATTGTGGCTGTTAATAATAATGAGTGAAAAATTATACAAAAATTAAGAAATGAAATTTCAAAAAATTATGCAGTTAGAGTAGTAGTGTATAAAACTTTGCAAAATTGCAAGTTAAATACTAGATGAGATGATAAAACCTACTTCCGGACATTTTTGCTTTCCTAGTAAAATTTGTTGTGTTGATACTTTTTTACCGAGAGGGTATTCTAGAGTATTTTATCGATTATTAAATGTGTTCATAGGTATTTGTAAAGAAGTATAGTAGCTCTTTGTTTTATTAGAGAGTTAATCGTCCCTAAGAAGCGGTTTTTGAACAAAACAATGAATCAATCATATTTCTGCTCTAGTGCGGCGACAGTTCGCATACTTCTCTATTCATCATCAAATATCTGATCCTTACTACACTAGTAAAAGAAATACTTTGCATGCCAAATGTTAATTAAATAATTATTTAAAAATTGAAATCTTATAATAAAACTTAACTGTTGAAACTAATGAAAGTAGCCTGTACACTTAGCTAGTCTTTGCAATATAAATTACTTGCTTAATCTTCTTGACAGCGAAATAAGCAGAGCTTAATCTTCCTAAAAGAGCTGACAGATGAGGATTCCACTGAAGTAGGTGAACCTATGTTTAGGGGTGTACGAACCTTAAAACTCTAATAAGTCTACGAGCGTAAGTGAATCACCTTTTAGAAGCTCGTTTTTGCAGCGTATGTAGACGCGTATAGGTGTGCCTTTTGCCACTCTCGTAACTTGTAAGAGCGCTTAAAATAACTCACCACTGCCCGTTCGAACCGATACGCCCGTGTACGCGCGTTTGGGTTTTTGAGGTGCGCTACATCATGTAAGTGCGTTTTCCATAACGACCATTTACGCGCAAAAAAAACGCTAGGCTGAAACCGATCTTAATTTTAAGTTGTATCAATGCTCCTAAAAGCGATCACCAATTAAGCAGATTTCGTACTGTTTGGATATTATCTTCGTCGCTTTATTGGTATAGAATCGAATAAAGTCCCTCAAAACTATATGCGAGGTGTTGGCCGACGTAGGCGTCAGCTTTTCTCCACTCTGGGTAGCCTGCGCACACAGCATGCTAGCAACTGTCCCACAGCTCGTGCTATTAATTTGCTGAATGGATTTTTGAGGGAAGTCCATGATGCCGACGTTTTCGCTGATTCCTTGCAGTGTTTCGTTACAAAATTGCGACGCTACCTTAGTTTTATGAAATAGATTTTAGAATAACAATATAAACGTGTTGGCTTAAGTAGCTGTACTTAAGTTTATGTTTGTATCTGTGTTAATAAATAAATAAATAAATAGAAAAAATAAGCCCATAATTAAGTTAAGAGGTACTTACATCTAGTCTCTAGTCTCTCGTACATTATATTCCACCTGAAATAAAGACATAATTTATTTTAATTGACCCTTTATTTATATTTGATCATATGACAAATTTTAATGATTTATGAAAAAGTAGAAACCACGAATACAAGTTGTCCGTATGTCTACCATGGAAATACACCAATGACAGCCGCGATGACCACGTTGACGTTTTTGTATGGGATTTCGGAACAGCGCCCCCTAGTGATTAGAGGTGGAACCAAAAATGGCATACACATTTCTGAAGTCAACTATGGTAAAGATAGAAACTAGAAAAGTTCGACCTGATCCTTGATCGTGCATTGTAAAATGCTAGAAATAAAAAATCACTTATTCAACTATTGTAGTTTATGTGATAAAAACTCATAATACTGTCTTCATACGATCACGACTTTATCCCAAACGGGGTAGTCAAAGGCAAGTGACTGCTGCCGTCATGGTGAACGGAACACTCGGAAGCCAATTTTTTCACCAATGGTATTACGGTAGAACCCAACGTGGTAGGTGGTGAGCCTTCCGCCGCTATCCGGGTTGATTTAGTTTTTTATCGATGTTTCCATCACCGGAGATGCAGTCGGAAATTAAACAATGAACACAAGGATTTTGTTTCTGGCCAGATTTGAACTCAGGACCACACGATCCGCGATCCGAGTTGGAGTGCTTAACCTAGGCCACGACGCTCTTATGACTGTCATGTTTTTAATATTTACGCAAACACTACTCATAGAATAAAGACTGGTAGTAAAATTTAAATTATGAAAGTCCCTTTATAAATTATCCAACCAGTCTATAGCTCCGTTTTCAGCTTATAAGTACTCGTAACTTAGTAGAGCTGAGGGCAATTCTAAAAAAACAACTTCAAAAGATTAGGAATTCCAAATTTTATTCATTAAACATTCACAAAGTCGGCAGCCTTGGGTCCGTCTGACCACGAGTTAATGTAAGCTCACCATTAAATTTAAAAGGGAGATTTAAATATTAGCAAAGGGATTAAGAAACTTTTTGCAGCCGCGTATCTTCAATAATTTCTTTGTAACTTATCACTTTTACTTAAACTTTAAGTTTTCTTTCGGATCTGAAAGCACATTTTCTGTTACTTATTGAACCGGATGCTTATTACATACTAGGTGGTGTCCGTGACTTCGTCTACGGAGAATAATTATTTCGACTACCTTATGTTTATTATTTTGCACACAAAGAGACAAATCTTATAGAAATCAATTAAGACTACAAAAGTACAAGTTAGCTCATCTCTAGAAAGAGATTTCTTCCAGCAGACCGCAGAAGTTTATATTCTTTCATGTTTGATTTTTTTTCCATTGTTTTACATTCTTTAGATTAGACACTCAACAGGTTCATTTGAATCAAAATGACACATTATACTTTACTAACGCCTGTCGTAAACCCCAAACAAGATGAAAAGAGTAACTGCTGAGTTTCTCGCCGGGTCTTCTCAGCAAGAAACAACTCCGACGCGGTGGTAGAGTCGCATTATGTCTGTATACTGTGTATTTATATATCTATATTATTATAGTAATTATGTCTTTTATTTAGTATTGCTTTATATTTGACGATTTGAAAGTACTTACTGTGAAAGTCTATTTGAATGAAGTTATTTGAGTTTGAGTTTGATCATGGCAACAAGAAACTCATTTAAAATTGTTGAGGATAGACAAACAGTGTAAAAATGAAATGAGAGTACACATTTTACTGTAGGTACTTTAAGGTAAGCCAGTCCTGAAAATCTTTATAAATCTTGTTTCGAAATGATGGATTCCCATGCCCCAAATATTAAGTGTGTGCTTCAGGTTTAATATTACGGGATAATATTATAACATAGCCTTTATCTTTCTCCAATGTTAATTATACTTAACAAACAGTCAAAGTTACTGTCGCTGTATTATATTATTATAAGTACTCCCGATGAATCTAAATCTTTAGTTTTAAAGCTCAGGTTTGGTCTGATTTTCACAGTGAGTTTGTTCGCACATAATAAATAAGCGCTGCGGGTTACTATTTGTCGAACTACAAGAGCAAATACGAAGACATGGATCGAATAGATTAGAAACATGCGGGCTCACTTCCTGACAGAATTGACTTGTAATTTGGCGCTATCTTGAATTTAATTCTTGGTTTGAATCATTCCCTGTTGGTTACCTTAATTTTGCAATGCTTACAATGAATATAATTTAAAACATAACATACCATCACTACCAAATACCTAACGGGTCAGAAGCAAGTGACTGTTGCCGTCATGGTAAATGTAACACTCAGAAGTGAAACGTGGTAGGTTTTGAGCCTTCTGCCGTTATTCGGGTTGATTTGGTTTTTTATCAATGTTTTCCATCACCGGAAAGTTAATCGGAAAACAATAACACAAAGCTTGGTTTTGACCAGATTCGAACTTGGGACCACACGATCCATCCGAGTTGGGGGTGCTTAACCTAGGCCACGACGCTCTCATATCACAAAGCTTAAATGATGAAACGAATAGAAGTAGTCTGTAAACTGTCTACAAGGAGCTAGTCTTAGCTCCTTGTAGACAGTGAAATAAGTATCCCAGAAAAACCTGACAGATGAGAATAATTTCTCGAATGTAATTATTATTAATAAGCTGTAAATTAATAATGGTAAACCCTCGAAATTAATTTACAAAAACCATCTACTGCATTCGTCGGTTGGTTGTCAGCAGGGCGACCCACTTGGCCCCGCCATTTTTAGTTTGGCAATCCATCCAATTATATCGGCCCTTAAATCAAAATTAAACATAATAATATGGTATCTCGATGACGGGACTATTGGCGGAGATGTTTCGACAGTTCTTGAAGACCTTAAATTCCTTATAAATAGTTTTCGTGAAATTGGCCTAGAACTACATTTTAGCAAATGTGAACTTTACATCCCCGACTTCAATCCTCATAGACCAGGCATAATAAATAAGTTCTCTGCTTTAACTCCCAACATTGTCATCCTCAGTGCTTAATCACTTCGCCTCCTTGGTGCCCCAATCCTCGACGAAGCCATACCTACTTTTATATCTGAACAAGTTTTAAAATTCAATAGTTCCTCGGATAAGCTTACCCAAATCAACGCACATATGGCCCTGTCTGTAATTCGCTTTTGTACATTTGTACCAAAATTTATATATTTCCTAAGATGTTCGCCGCTTTGGAAATTCAAAAATCTACTCCACCCTTTAGATAATCTACTCAAATCTTTAGTCTGTGAAATTCTAAATTGTCCCCTTTCGGATCGTTCCTGGGCCCAGGCCACGTTGCCTATACGTTTTGGCGGCCTAGGTACCCGCCTAACGTTTGATGTTGCTCTACCGGCATTCCTGTCTTCAGCTTACAGCACATGCAACCTCTATCATTCAATATTAAATTTGTCGCTTGGCGATGTTGAGGTTGCATGTTTAGCTGATGCCAGGAATGCCTGGTCTTTTGCTTGTCCGGGTGAACTTCCCACCGTACTGTCTTCCCAAAGGCTCTGGGACGAGCCTCTCTGTAAGTCGGTCTACCAGGGTCTTTTATCGTCTTCGACGACTGATACAGAGAGTGCTCGTCTCATTGCCACCGCCGAAAGGGAGTCTGGTTTTTGGCTACAAGCGCTTCCGTCTGCTAACGTGGGGACTGTTTTGGATAATATTTCTTTATCCATTACAGTCTCCCTCAGACTTGGCGCCAGGATCACCCATTCACATCGATGTCGTTGTGGTGATTTTGTTGGGCATCTGGGCCACCATGGCCTTTCCTGTGCCCTAAGCGCCGGACGTATACCACGCCACGCCAGCATTAATGACACGCTCCGAAGGGCCTTTGTAGCAACCCGCATTCCGGCAGTCTTAGAACCCGTAGGAATTTGCCGAAATGACGGTAAAAGGCCCGACGGGATGACGCTCATCCCTTGGAGCTGTGGCAAAGCGTTGGTGTGGGATGCCACGTGTGTGGATACCCTTGCCCCTTCTTATGTCCATGCCACAGCACAGAACGCGGGCGCGGCGGCAGCAGCTGCAGAGTTGAAAAAAATAAATAAATACTCGTCACTTGGCAGCTGCTACCGCTTCGTACCGTTTGCGGTAGAAACTCTAGGTCCATGGCGCCCAGAAGCTCATAAAATATTTAGGGAGTTGTCCACTCGCCTGATAGAAGTCTCCGGTGACCAGAGAGCTGGCAGCTATCTCGGTCAGCGTATTAGCCTGGCCATCCAAAGAGGTAACGCTGCCAGCATTCTGGGCACCCCTGAGATCGAGGCGGTGGACCGTTCTCTTTAAGTTTGTATAATTGTATATTTTTAATTGTATATATATGTTATTTTTTAAATTTCATTATTATTATTAAGAAATTGTTGAAACTATATAAATAAATATAATAATTTCTATAAGCTGTAATTATTAATAATATTAATATCAACTTTACATTTGTACTGGCAAAAATTTCCTATCTCCCAACCCTTGTAGCAGTCCAACATATTAAACATAACCTATGCCTACATTACAGAATGCAAACTGTTTCTGATATTGCGTGATAGTTCACGCTTCACGGTTACCGCGACAAATTACATTCTCCGGGAGACGCGGTAATGCGTGTTGGGAACAATGTTGGAGTTCTGCTTACTATCGCGGTTTGAAAGTCACTTAGAATTATTGTGGTTGAGCAGACCAAATTATTTAAGTTGATATTTAATTGAAAGGAAAACCAGAACATTTCGATCCTAAATGTCAAGCGGGATTCGAACCCACGTCTTCTGCGAGCCAAGCTGCTGCACTTCCGAATGCCAAGCCAACGTTATTTCATCAATATTTTATAAGTACCTAAACATCCGAAAAAAATTAAGCATCACGGCTATGATAGTAACGGGTTAATCCAAGGCAAGCTACTGTTGCCGTCGTGGTGAAAAGAACATTCAGAAACCCACTTTTCACCAATGGTTTTAGAACCCAACGCGGTAGGTGAAGAGCTTTCCGCCATTATCCGGGTTGATTTAATTTTTTATCGAACTTACTAAAATTTAAGATTTTGGTTATAGCCACATTTGACCTCGGGATCACACGATCCGAGTTGGGGTGCCTTACCCCGAGGCCACGACGCTCTCTCGAAAATAATATTTTTGCAAATATTTACTAGTGGTAAAGATGAATCTATATATGTTGGGGAAAAAGTCTTTTCGCATTAGTATGAACTTGTACTAAAATCTTTTTGGCTATACTATTTGTATCTGGTTGGTTTTGGTATCATTAAAAGTTTAAGTTTCAAAGAAAATAATTCCAAATTCAAATTAGGAAAATGTGTGTTTTTTGTTTGTTTTTCTTACTGTCAAGATGAGTGAATCTAATGAAGAAATTCGATACGTTTTAAAATGTTACTACAAAAAAGGTAAAATGCAATGCAAGCCGCGAAAAAAATGTAATGATGTTTATTATGGACCTAGTGCAGTGTCTGTGGGAGTAGCACAAATTTGGTTTCAGCGTTTTCAATCCGGAAATTTTGATGTCAAAGATGCACGTGGGTCTGGTCGCCATATTACGGATAAAATGGATGCCATTTTTGAATAAGTGGAGCAAGATCGGCATATCAGTAGTTACGACGTAGCTGAAGAACTGGGAATTGACCACTAAACCGCTTTGGCGCATACGAAAAAAACTGTGTACACAAAAAAGCTCGATATTTGGGTACCTCACGAGTTCACTGAAAGAAACCTAATGAACCGTGAACTCATTTGTGATTCTTCATCACGACGTAATGGAACCGCACCATTTTTGAAGGAGCGGATAACTGGTGATGAAAAGTGGATCACGTATGACAAGAACATGCGAAAAAGGTCGTGGTCAAAGGCCGGTCAGGCTTCACAGGCTGTGGCGACAACCGAGTTAACTCGCAACAAGGTGATGCTGTGTGGTGGGATTGGAAGGGCATTATTCATTATGAGCTGTTACCACCAGGCAGGACCATCGAATCCGAACTCTACTGCGAACAACTGATGAGATTAAAGCAAGAAGTTGAGAGAAAGCGGCCGGAAACAGAATGGGTATGGTTTTTCATCATGATAACGCTAGAGCTCACACATCTTCAGCCACTCAGCAAAATCAAGATAGTTTGGCTGGGAGGTGTTAATGCATCCGCCGTATAGTCCTGACCTTGCACCTTCAGATTTCCACCTGTTCCGGTCTCTTGAGAATTCTTAAGGCAGTGTCAGGTTAACATCACGAGAGGACTGCCAAAACCACTTATCGCGGTATTTTGAACAGAAGCCTCAAAATTCCTATTGCAATGGGATCATGTCCCTACCCACAAGATGGCAAAAAGTAATCGTACAAAATGGCACCTACATACTTTAGTTAAATGTAAATAAACTATTTTTAAAAATGTCTTACATTTTCTTAAAAAATGCGAAGAAACTTTTTCCCCAACCTATTATTATTTAAAAGAAAGTCGTGTAAGTTAGTTACACCACTTTTAACTCAAGAACGGGGGACCGATTATTATGATTTATGTGTTTTTGGATTTGTCTACATCGGGAATAGGAAAATAAGTAAGTATTTAAAACATTGGCAAATTGACGAAAAAAAAAACACTTTTCTATACTAAATGTTCACAGCTGTCAAGCATTTGCCAATAACTTTTGACAGAACGAAGTTTGTCGGGGCCACAAGTGAATAAATAAATGAATGTGCTAAGCTAAATGATCAATATTTAAAGATAGGAAAACCAGTAAAATTCAAAATAAGATTAGCTTATTAAACAACATAAATTAAAGTAATAAACATATTTATATATATTTTTATTTGACGACCGACTTGGTGTAATGGTTAAGAAGTTGGCTACTACACCAGAGGTCGCGGGTTCGATCCCCGCACAGTACAAACATTTGTGTGCATGAACATGTCTGTTTGTACTGGTCTGGGTGTCTCCTATGTATAATAAGTATGTATTTACAAAAGAAAATGTATTTAAGTATGTTTATCCGTTGTTTAGTATCCCATAACACAAGCTTTAATTAGCTTACTTTGGGGCTAGATGGCGCTGTGTGGAATAATATCCAGGGATATTTTATTTATTATTTGTTATAAATATAAGACCCACAATGTATAACATGAATGCAATAAATAATTTGAAAAAATAATGTTATTTAAAATACTCAAAAAGTTTGTTACACGCAGACACAACATCAACACAAATTGTCGTCATATGAATCTTTATCATAGGTGTGGATAAATCCTACGTCATTGTTTCATGTTAACTGGCTATTCAAAATTAAAGAAACGCAGACATAGATAGAAAAAGACGACGTTAGTATATTTACTTCGCGTGAAGAAAGATAGTATGAATTATTAAAGTATTATTAAAGTAAAAAAAAAAAAAAATTGCACAACATAACAGCAATACCAGGGCATTGTACAATTTAAATAAAAACAGTTATGAAACAATAATAATCAAATAAAAAAATAAAAAATACACAGCAATGGTTATAATTTATAACGGCCCTCGCAAAATTTGAGGCATACATTGACAATAACGTGGGGCTCGTCAGCAAATACATCACATGGTACAGTTGCCAGAAGGAGGTTCAGATCGTTGAGCCCACGTATGAGAGGTGAGAAACGGCGAGCCTGAGTTCTGGTGGTCGGCACCGCCAGTAAGTTGTGCCGACGACTACGCGTATAATTGTTAGGCACAAAAAATCTGCATAAACGGGTCACCAACTGGTGACAGTCAGATTCACCGCGTAGGATACGACAAATATAAACAACCAGATGCCAGTTACGTCGCACCTGCAATGAGTTGAAACCCAGTGCACCTAAAAGGAAACTAGTCGGGTAAAGAAAAGGGTAGTAACTGTAGATTTTCTTATACAAAAACCTCAGGAATGCCTTTTGAACCTTTTCGATTATTAGGGCATAGGATGATTCGTGAGGGTTCCAAACTCTAGAACCTGACTCTAATCGACTTCTCACCAATGACATGTAAAGCAGTTTAATAGCGCTAACATTCTGAAATTCCCTGCAGTTGCGAATCACAAAGCCCAGCCGCTTAAAGCTATCAGCAGCTGTCTTCTTTATATGTGCATGGAACGTCAGTTTAGGGTCAAACAGAACACCGAGGTCCTTTACCTGATACACTCGAGATATGATATCAGGACCTAATTTATAATCAAAATGCATTGGCTCTTTAGAACGAGAGAACGTCATCACACAACACTTAGATTGATTAAAAAGTAGTTTATTAGCTAGAGACCACTTATAAACGGACTCGACATCTTCTTGCAGCCTTCCGTGATCAGACTGCGTCTCAATATTAAGAACAATTTTTAAGTCATCTGCATAAAGAAGACATGAGGAATGCTTGAGAACATGCTCGAGATCATTTATCATGAGTATAAACAAAAGTGGACCCAAAATTGAACCCTGGCTAACACCCGAAAGTGTAGGGTACTCATGAGACTCGTAGCATCCATGTCGGACAAATTGTCTACGATCACGCAGGTAATCCGCAAAGAACTTAAGTAGTTTTGGAGTAAACCCGAACATGCAAAGCTTATCCAGCAGGATATCATTGTCAACGCGGTCGAATGCTTTTTTAAAGTCGAAGTAAATAACATCAACTTGGCAGCCTCTGTCCATATGGCATGAGATGGTATCAACAAGCGATAGAAGATTAGAGTCAACAGACCGTCCACCCCTAAAACCATGCTGGGAATCCGTCAAAAATGGTTTGACTTGCAATGCGAGTTTTTTGTGGAGCACAGACTCCATGAGCTTAGGAAGTGATGACAAGATTGCAATGGGACGATAATTTTTCACATCAAGGGTGTCGTTACTTTTTGAATGCTTTTGCAAAGACGCTGCTTCGTTTATTCCATGCTTTACCGTTGCCAAAACGGATGTCAAAATCAAGTCCGTTAAGGTTTACATTTCCTCTCTATCTATGAACTAATTTAGGGTCAAATAAAAAAATAATCGTTTCCATTATTTTACGACTTTAACGACACGATTGGCACGGTTTCTCGCCTATACTTTCTTGGTGTCCCGGGTTTTATAACTCGAGGGGTCAATTCAGAAAACCATATTTTATAAATTGGCTCGGGTCTGGGTGTGCTGGGACATTCCCCTGGCATAAGTCCTTGCCTGGTACCCCGTAATACAAGGATATTTATTATTACTTCAAGACCATGACAAATGGTGTGTTGTCTGGTGCATCATACTAATATTATAAATGCAAAATGGTATATGTGTAAGGTTTTTACTCTTTCACGCAAAAACAACTTATCGGATTTTGTTAAAACTTTACAGTAATATACTCGTAGCTTATCAAAATAACACATAGGCTACAATTTATAACGATTTTATGTAATTTGGGCAAAATATGTAACGATGAAGTTCACGCGGGCGAAGCCGCGGGCGTAAAGCTAGTGCAATATATTTTTTAATAAGAAAATGCTATCGTGGCTTCACAATACGTGCCATAAAAGTAACATCGTTAATCTATTTCAGTTTACGAGTATGTCTGTGGATCGGACCATCTATTAATCATCATTTAGGCGCAGCGTGGGCGCCTGCCGCATTATAACACACCTAAAACAGCACCAACTACTAAAGCCACAATTACGACACCTGTATAACCCGTTGCAGGAGACATTTGCCATCCGGAGAGTTAATTATTCTATGTTAGTGCTTCATTTGGGACGCGACACGTAACGAATTCGCGACGCGAGCGTACGTGACGTCGACGGGAGATCGACGACGCTTCCGTGTTAGAGAATTAATGTATTTGGGTGATATTTTAAGAGAACTGCTGAGGCGAACTGCGGAGCTACGCACTGGTATGTTTTAAATCAAATTCCTATTGTTTGTTTTTATTCGGCAGCGAATGGGATGATCTGTGCTTTTGCTGGTACACTATCAGCACACAACATTTACAAAATGCCAAGTTTTTGCGCAAAATTAAAAATATTAACAATTGGATGGAACACACTCTAATTTGAATACCGCAGTCTTCACAAAAATATTACCTACACCGTTACCAAGATACTCGTATACAGAAACATTCTTCTACCGAAAAAATTAGACTGTCACTATCATAAGTCCCTCAGTTAGGGGTTATAACTTTGATTAACTTAGTAAAAATTAGGAGGAAACCTTTTTTTGGTAATACATAAAGGTATTTAGAATAATAAACACTTACTTTGAAGTGCTTATTTCTCGGGTGTTGTGTTTTTTTAACACAGATTCTAAATTCTAATGCTGAAAATTTAGAATCTGTGTTAAATAACACAACGTTGCAGAAGGTGAGAATATCGTGTTTTTTTTTTATATTGCCCGTCAAGATGACCTCACTCCACCTGATGGAAAGCGGTCGTGAGGTCCAGATATGAGGTTGACAAGCCCAGTCATTCAAACGAATCACTGGGCTGGCCATCCTCACCTTGAAGGCCTGCAGAAATGCCTTTTTACGCCCCGCTTGAAGAACCCGGGACTATACGAGGAAGGAAACACATGTGCTGGAAGAGCGTTCCACGTCTGGATGGTACGACAAAGAAACGAGTCACCGAACCTTTTAGTTCGGGCCAACAAATGTTGAATTGTGTGTGGGTGACGCCGTAGTCCAGCACGCGTGGTACGGGAGTGGAAAGGTGAGGGTGGGATAAGCTGGAATAACTCGTCAGAGCATTCCCCATTGTAGAAGCGATAGAGCACACTTAGCCTGGCCATTTCTCTACGCAATCGGAGAGGCTCAAGGGTCAAAGTTGCCTTTGGGTTTCCAATAATACGGATAGCACGCCGCTGCAACCTGTCAAGAGCTTCGAGTAGGTACTCAGCGGAACCGTCCCAGAGATGAGAGCAGTATTCCGCACACGAGCGAACTTGTGTCTTATACAAGAGACAGAGCTGCTCAGGCGTGAAGAATCGTCTCACTCTGTTCAGGACTCCGAGTTTACGGGATGCAGTTCTAATGACGCTCTCAATGTCAAACCAGCGGGACTGGTTTAGGTTGCTACGAACATCCATGCCAAGGATGTTTAGGCTATCCTTAATCGGTAGCGGGGTGCTCTGAAGAGTGGGATGGGAAAGGAACGGCGACGCCTTTGCTGTGAATGCACACACCTGCGTTTTCTTGGCATTGAACTCGACAAGATTGCATGCACCCCATTCTGAAATGCGGTCCAACACTCCGTCAAGCTCAACAACAAGACTTCGCCTCTTCTCCTCGATGTCAGTCTGCTTTGCCCCAGGGCGCTCGAAATAACGCGCGTGGACCGTGCTATCATCCGCATAGCAATGAATATTACCAAGAGATAACATGTCATTGATATGCAGAAGAAACAACGTCGGCGACAAGACGGAGCCCTGCGGCACTCCGGCATTAATCTGGAGAAAGCGTGATTTTCGACCATCGCAAAGGACACGAATTCTACGTCCGTCCAGAAATCCGGCGACCCAGTCGCATAGGCGAGGTGGCAGACCATATGCCGGAAGCTTGGAAAGAAGCGAACGATGCCATACACGGTCGAAAGCTTTGGCAATGTCAAGGCTGACGGCCAAAGATTCCCCATGCTTGTCCATAGCCTCCCTCCAGATGTGTGTTACGTACGCTAGAATATCACCCGTAGACCGTTTTGGTCGGAAGCCGTACTGACGGTCGTGAATGAGAGAGTGATCCTCTAGGTAGCGGATGAGCTGAGTGTTTATGATTCGCTCAAATACTTTAGCTAATACTGAGGTTACGGCTATTGGACGGTAATTGGCAGGGTCAGACCGGTCCCCTTTTTTGGGAACTGGTTGAACGTTCGCCTCCCTCCAAGACAGCGGCACAAGACCCGAATTGTAGGAGAGGCGATACAGGCTAGTGAACACTGGAGACAAATCCGCTGCACATTTCTTCAGCACCACAGCTGGAATTCCATCAGGGCCACTGGTTTTCCTGACATCGATTGACTGCAGTTCGGCACGAACATCACACTGCCTGATACGAATATCAGGCATTGTGGAGCCACAATGTGGTATTTCAGGCGGCGCAGCACCGCAGTCATCGATACAAGAGTTTGCGGCAAGGAGGTTAGCCAGTAAATCGGCTTTCTCTTGCGGCTGATGAGCCAACGATCCATCAGGGAATCTCAGTGGGGGCAGCGAAGGCACGCAGAAGTTAGATTGCACGTGTTTAGCCAGTCGCCAGTAGGAGCGGCTACCCGTAGGGTGCGTGATGAGTTCTTGGCCAACACGTGCAATTCGCTGGGCGTCTGCTCTAATGTAAGCCCTCTTCGTGGCCTTGGTGGCTTTATTAAAGGCTGTTTTCAGGGAGGCAAGGTTTGATCATTGCGTGCCTGGGCCCTAGACCAAGCACGGTACGCCGCCTGTTTTTGTTCAACAGCTGCGGCACACTCGCGATTGAACCAGGGACCAGTTTTGCTAGCACTGACGACATCAGTATAAGGAATGTAGTATTCCATTCCGGTACTGATCTCGTCAGCGATAGCAGATGCACTCTCTGAAGCATCCCTTTCTCCAAAGCAGCACTGCCGCCAAGGGACGGAGGCAAAATACTCTCGCAATCCGTCCCAATCTGCCGACGAGTAGTGCCATAACCGCCGCGTCACCTCCACAGGTTGTGGGGGAGCTGCACAAGGCACTGTAGCGCCAACCAGACAGTGATCGGAGGAGCCCAATGGAGCACCAACCGATACTTTATACCCGGCTGGGTGACTCGTCAGCAGAAGGTCCAATAAAGAGGGAGTATGACCGACAATATCTGGTACCCGGGTGGGCTGGTGTACCAGTTGCGTCAGGTCTTGCGTGAGAGCAAACGCATGGGCAGTTCGGCTTGCATGGTCTGTTTTTGATGAGCCTAACCAGGACTCATGGTGGGCATTGAAGTCTCCCAAAAACACCATTTCGGCATTTAAGAACTGCGCCTGAGCGTTGTCTGCGGCCTGACTCAGATGCTCGAAGAGTCGAGTTGTCTCGGCGTCGCCTTTGTGGGAGCGGTATATGCACGCATAGACCCGGCTTGTGGAGCCCAGGTCAACGTGCACCCAGAGGGTGGAGAAGGATGGGTCTTCTAGGCAGCGGAGACGGCTACAGCAGACGTCCGCCCTGACGAATAGACATACACCGGCTTTAGGTTGGAAGGACTCTTCCAGCACATAGCCGGGGTAGTGCAGGTATGACGTATCGGCAGGGCGGCCTATCTGTGTTTCCGTCAAAAAGAGCATCGCAGGCCTCGCCGTCTCAAGGTGTTGATGGACGGCGTTGAGGTTTGCATGGAGTCCGCGGATGTTAGCGAACTCCACCTCAAACAGCGTGTTGGTGGGGGATGAGGATGCCGCTGTTGGCCGTTTTTACATGCTTCTGACTGCCATAGAAGTTGGAGGATGGTAGGGGCGTGAAAGGACGACTGTGATCGAGGCAATGAAAATCAAAAAAAATATCGATTTGAAACGGATTTGACAGCAGATACCAAAAAAGATGTTGTCATTATTTTCCGTTTTCCATAGTCTTATAAAATGAAAGATCTAAAATACAATAAATCGTGCAAAGGAAATTGTCAGTAATTATCTAGACTAGTATTATAAAGAGGAACAATTTCCTACTTTGTTTGTTTGTTTGACGACACGATTGGCGTAGTGCGCTGTAGCACGGTGTCTCGCCTCGATTTCCGTAGTGTTCTAGGTTCTATTCCCGGTCGGGTCAACTCAGGAAACGATCTTTTCTAAATTGACTCGGGTCTGGGTGTGCTGGGAGACGCCCCTGGCTTATTTCCTTGTGTCGTTCTTCGTAACACAGGGGTATTAATCCCTACTTCGAGACCTTTACACGACGTGTGGTTGTTTGGCGCATATTTATTTATTTTTCTGTAGTATGGTAATCTTCGGAAATACTGATCCGGTCATGAATTTTTTTTCACTAACAGTAATCTACACTATTCAGAAGTGATATAGGTTATATTTTATTCTGACTAACTTCTTTGATAACTTTTGACAGAATGAAGTCGGTCGGGGCAGCTAGTTTTTAATATTTTACAAATTATACTGTCAAAACTAGATGTCAAGTTCTAAGAACCCTAGATTGAAAAGTTTATTTAAATATATTACATAGTATCGAATTTATTATATCTAATCTCCATCACGACTTTATCGCAAACGGGGTAGTCAGAGGCAAGTTACTGTGTCGTCATGGTGAACGAAACACTCAAGAGCTCACTTTTCACCAATGGTATCAGAACCCAACGTGGTAGGTGGTGAGCCTTCCGCCGCTATCCGGGATGGTTTGGTTTTTTATCGATGTTTTCCATCACCGGAGAGTAAGTTGGATATTTAACAATGAACAAAAAGATTTTGGTTCAGGCCAGATTTGAACTCGGGACCACACGATCCACGATCTGAGTTCGGGTGCTGAACCACTGGGCCACGACGCTGTCTGATGATGAATCTGATTAACTAGTAAATAATTTCCAAAAAAATATATACTATTTAATATTTAAAAATCAAATTCCTTAAATACCACGCCATATAGCGTCTAAGAATAGCATGAATAAAAAACATGACCACCCTATTACCAACACCAATGTCTGAAAAATATCAAAAACTTGAACAACCCTTAATAAATTACACCTTCCCCGATAAATCTGCAATTAAAATCTGCCAAAACCTTTGCAGCGAAAATTTTCAGACACAAAATATTTTCACTCAATATTGTGTGACGGATTGTGCCGTACCCTGGATGATCGATGAGTTCCACCATTTTGATTGTATCAGCTTTTAGTATGATGTCCTTTTGTCGAAGTTTAATTACGTTCCGTAATGCATGTTTTATAATGGGGAAATCGGAGCGATAACATGAATAAAGGATCGTTGAAGTTACCTGGGAACTATAATAGGCAGTGAACAAAATGCCAGCTAACATTAAATTGTTACCACTCTTAACAACTTAAATGCGTTAAATAATATCGGTGGTAGGTCTATATCAGTATATAAGTTGATGTATGTTTTCAAAATATCTCATCGTGTTCTACTTCAATTAATTGTATAGTATTATTAATTATTGTAAGAATAATAATTTATATTCAGTATCTTTTAAAAACAAGGTTGAGTGTCTGTATGAAACGTTTTCCACTAAACCATTTGGTCCATTTCTGTACAATTTGACCTCTGAAATGAGCAGAGTGTAACTACCACTTACAAGCAAAGTAGCAGTTAGGTGATGATGTTTACTGCATAAGATACAAAGATAAAACACATAGTCACACTTACATTTGACAGAGCGCTGTTATCAACCCAATGGCATTGGTTCATTCTCATAGAATTACAACTGCTCTATATAGACTCTCTATCTCATTAGTCGGTCATTACACCATCATCAGGTGATATTATATACCACTCATAAATATTATTATTTGGAGTAGAACTCAATTATTCGTGAATAAATTATGTTGCCCGACAATTTAAATGATGACCATTATCTTCCAACCCTCTAGGTGGACGGACGACGATTGGGTGTGGCTACCTTTGACCAGGGAACCTGAGAATCCATGTGGAAAGCCCATATTCAGCAGTGCACGCCTATGACTGATGGTTAATAACATCTTTTGACAGACATGAAAAAGCCATCAACTTTCATTCAACTGCTAAGATGCCATGCTAAAGGATATCCGAATAAGCCTAAGTTTGAAATATCAAAGGGGACCCATCACAGCTTTATTATTTTTTTTAACTTTATTTTACAACGCGATCTATCTTATGATATTAAGGGATGGGTTGTGAGGGTGGTGCTAAGGCTTGCATGGCATAAACCCAGTGACTTATCCATCTAAGTTTAATAAGAAGGTCCCGTGGGCTCCTTCTCTTCAGTCTGTCAAAAGTTGGAGCTCTTTTGATTAAGTTCACCGCCAGGAGGATTGTATGATTTTTCATTCTGTCTGCATAATTTATTGCAGTTCTAGCAATTTCCTGCTTTATTGTTGGAATGTTTAAATTTTTTTTTTATTTTTTATTTTTTTTAATTTATTTATTAAAGAAATCAAGCTTACATAAAAATACACACTGTCCCACAAAACTGTTTACACAGTTTGTCTGTGGGATCAGGATCACGGTGTAAGTGCTCGTTTGTTATGTACCACGGTGCGTCGACAATCATGCGCAGGATTTTAGATTGCAAGCGCTGAATAAATTCCCCACAGTTGAATGCCATAGCTTTATTAAACTTTATTTTACGACAGTAGGGGTAAAACGATCAGTCTTACAGATTGATGTTAGATCAATAACGTGTGTCTGGACCCTTGACTATAAACATTTAATATAGTGTTTGATAGGTAAGTACCTAACCAGTCTACAAGTAGTCTAGATTGATGGACTGGATTTACCCCAGGCTGTAAGCTCCGGCTATTTGATGCAAGTAATTTTCGTCAACCTGTCAGCCTGCCGTCGATCCATTCTGATCCCAACCCCACTCATCATTCTTCGACGTCTTTCATGGTCTAGTCATACTTTTGCATTATTTTGATCAACTTTATAAAACATACGTTTTTTTGACAAAATGATTCACTTTAATTTCGTCTTAAAAATTTAACCTGAAAATTGGCATTTAAATCAAACATAAAAAAAGTAATTGCACTTTATTGCGTATTCGTTTCATATAAATAGTAGCCAACCGGTCCCGAACTAATTAACTAAGTAACCGAAAAAACTTTTTTTTTTGTGAAATCAGGCTTGCAGGTACTTCATGTAAGGCTAATCTTTGTTATGTTAATTACTGTTAAATAAAAGGTCTCATTAAATCACGATGCTGACTTCGAAAATTATTACGTTTACTAATATAAAATTACGGATATCTTTGTGATGCGGATTAATATTGAGAAACGGATGGCTTTGATCTTTCTCTTTTTCTTGTTATTCTACTTGATAATTGTTATTATTACAAAAATACGAAATTCTTTCAAACATTCCTCGCTTATGTCCCTCGCACAGTTTTCGTGATTACGAATACCTACTTCGACCATGGTAAGTTATGTAATAGGTTGGGGAAAAAGTTTCTTTGCATTTTTTAAGAAAATTCAAAACATTTTTTAATATAGTTTATTTACATTTAACTACAGTATGTAGGTGCCATTTTGTTCGATTACTTTTTGCCATCTTGTAGGTAGGGACATGAGCCCATTGCTATAGGAATTTTGAGGCTTCTGATCAAAAAACCGCGACAAGTGGATTTGGCAGTCCTCACGTGATGTTAACCTGACACTGCCTAAAGGATTCTGAAGAGACCGAAACAGGTGGAAATCTGCAAGGCCAGGACTATACGGCGGATGCATTAACACCTCCCAGCCAAACTCTCTTAATTAATGCTGAGTGGCTCAAGATGTGTGACGCGTTATCATGATTAAAAACCACACCCTTTCTGTTGGTTAATTCCGGCCGCTTTCTCTCAACTTCCTGCTTTGATCTCATCAGTTGTTCGCAGTAGAGTTCAGAATCGATGGTCCTGCCTAGTGGTAACAGCTCATAGTAAATAATGCCCTTCCAATCCCACCACACACACATCACTACCTTGTTGCGAGTTAACGAGGGTTTCGCCACAGCCTGTGAAGCCTGACCGGCCTTTGACCACGACCTTTTTCGCACGTTCTTGTCGTACGTGATGCACTTTTCATCACCAGTTATAAGCTTCTTAAAAACTGGTTCAGTTTCGTTTTGTCGTAATAAAGAATCACAAATGAGTACACGGTAAATTAGGTTTTTTTCAGTGAGCTCGTGAGGTACCCAAATATCGAGCTTTTTTGTGTACTCAGTTTTTTTCAAATGCGCCAAAACTGTTTTGTGCTCAATTCCCAGTTCTTTAGCTACGTCGTAACTACTGATATGCCGATCTTGCTCCGCTTATTCAAAAATGGCATCCATTTTATCCGTAATAGGACGACCAGAGTAACGTGCATCTTTGACATCAAAATACCCAGATTGAAAACGCATAAACCAAATTTGTGCTACTCTCACAGCCACTGCACTAGTTCCATAAACATCGCAATTTTTTTTCGCGGCTTGCGTTGCATTTTTACCTTTTTCTGTAGTAAAATTTTAAAATGATTCACTCATCTTGACAGTAAGAAAAACAAATGAAAATCGCATATTTTCCTAATTTGAATTTCGAATTATCTTATTTTAAATTTAAACTTTTAATGATACCGTAACCAGCCAGATACAAATCGTATAGCCAAAGAGATTTTATTACAAGTTCATACATACTATGTATATGCGAAAAAACTTTTTCCCCAACCTAATAACTTCTTTTTAAATTCCAACTTTTGCTTAGCTTCCATGCAAATCTCTGGTAGGAACCCACCTTTATGCTATTATTTAAGTTTCGAACGTATCCCGCGAAACTTCTAAGTACTATGTTTTACATAATCTATGCTACAAAGGTTACAATGTCGAACATTATAATTGCTTTACCGATATAAGTTTTAATTAGTGACTCTGACTTACCAAACTAATTGTCATTTTACCTCGTTAAAACGGCAATTCAAAATAATGAAGGAATTTACAAACGGGTCTGAGTGCAGAAAAGAGCCGAAAATTTGAGAATTGGCTTTTAAGAGAAATGGCAGGATATAACTTCGCGGTTGGATCAAACATTTTATTTTAATGATGCACATATTTTACTTTTGATTTTGTCAATTATGTTTTTTAAATAGGTTAAGATTATCCACCACTAAAAGTTGGGTAATCCACTAAACTACTCACAATGCTTAACAGGTTCATTGAGTAAGTAGCTGTTGTGGTTTGGACCCATGCCTGACCTGTACTTAATTTTGCTTAGGTTTTTTATGGTCACACTGGTATACTTTCTGGTTACTAAGCTGGTCGAATTAATAAATTATTCAAACGGAATCAGTTAAGCGTAAATTTAAATTAAACGGGATGCATTTCACCAGACGGAGTACAATGCAAGTGTGGTGCCCATCGCCATCGATATCAGGCCACAAACTTTGGAATGCTTGTTCTATGGATAACGAAAACGGTGCTATGTAACTATTAGTGCTGCAATGGTTTATCTTAGCATTCTGTAATTAGAGAACTAGTCTTTGTTTTAGGCGGGAAAAGTGTAAGTGCGCGTCCCAGCGGTTGGCGAATTATAAATTAGTTTGCATTCAATCGGACAGACTGTTTGATACCTATTATACTAATTGTAATACTTACAACCGACAACGATTACCAATGCTTTTTTCATGAATTGTCGGCCTGAGTAAAGATTGAACCGACGATCTCACCCTCTTTTAATTTTATGCAGAACTTCCAAACACACCAACATTTCGAACTATTTTCATTATGATCTGTGCTGTCATATTCCCGACTACATTTGCTCGCTAACGTGCCAGAGAAATTAAGCATTGTTTCAGTATACGAGTATGCATTGAATGCATCTGGCACGTTTCGGTACAGTCAGCAACAAAACAACGCTGATTATTGATAACTTTGTCTAAGAAGCTTATTCGACGGCTCCTGGATCGGTACTATAATAAAGGAGATGTCCTAGCGCCCATACATTATTTGACCCAAAACATTTTTTTCGTGATCATGCGTCACGCACGATTAAAATTTTTATCGTTAAGTTGGTTTTCCATTATGATTATTTCAAAAAGGTGAGCGTATGTGAGTTTGTATGTTTGAGTTAGGGAATCTCCAAAACTAAGGAACCGATTTTAAAAATTATTTCACCAATATAAAGCTACATTATTAGGGAGTGACATGGGCAATTTTTTTTTTAATTTAGGCTACTTTTTGTCAGGAAAGACAGTTTACGCGGGCGAAGCCGCTGACGGACCGATCACAGAAGCTAATTAAACGGCACCTTGGTAAGTTTGTACTATGATACATTCAACCAAGTAACCGTGAGACAGTACTGCTTTTTTATTCTTTTTGTAGCGCCGCAAGGTGAGGATTTCATCAAGAATGTTTGTTTATTTCAGTAAAGGTTTGAATCCCAGGTCAGGTAAAGTGTGTTTTACGATTTTTAGGGGCCTTATCACAATCCCTAAATATCAGGATTAGGCAAGTTCCCTGAACTGACCGTAGCAATAATTTTTGTAATATGATCTTTCATTCCTAGCCAATCAGCGGTTACCTGGCACTAAAGCATCATCCAGGCTGGATATTTACTGACGAAATTGCTCGCTCCCTTCAGTTTAAATAGGGAATTAACTTGACTGGATATATTAAGCGATTGTAATGAAGCCAGCGCATATGCCAGGGTTGTAATCGTAAACTCGTGTTTGATCAATTATTGTGATTGACTTGATTTCAATGATGAAGGCCTACGCCCGGCAGTGAGACATTATTTAGGCTGTTTTTTTTAAAACAGTAAGAATACTCTGCACCAAAGCAGTCCGGATAATGACGGAAGGTTCACTGCCTACCACGTTGGTTTACAATTGGGCTGCTGAGTGTTTCGTTCACCATGACGGCAACAGTCAACTGGCCTCTGACTACCCGCTTGGGATGAAGTTGTGATGCTATGTATGTATTTATACTCTTTATTGTCCAAAAAACCATTCGCAAGCCAGATTGTCAAAATGCAAGTGGACTGGCTGAAAGTCAGTTTTAGGCTGTAGAAATTTCAAAGTTCATCTTTCACAATGTCAGTCAGCTTTAATGTTTTCAGATTATGTCACCGGGCATACCACTTTCCGAATTGTGCTTTGTTGCCGCGCGTTGTAAGCAGCTGGCGAGTCGTTAGGCACGATGTAAATGGAGTTCACTACTTTCACACGACGGTTTTTTACAGCTCGGACGAAGCTTTTTGAACAAAAAAACATCTAGAATGCTGAAGTAAGGTGGGGGAGGAAATCGTGTCCGAGCCTACATTTTGGTTTGCCTTGAGAATATGGATTCTTTATGTAAGGGACGGATCTGAAACTCCTAGATGAGTCATTTAATATGGTCCCAGTGTCTGATGTTCATCTCCCGCTATTATACGTTTGTTTTTGACGACGCAATTGCCGTAGTACGCTGTAGCACGGTTTCTCGTCTAGACTTACGCGTAGTATCCCGGGTTCAATTTGCATTCAAGTTAATTCGAGGAAACGATCTTTTCTAATTTGTCTCGGGTCTGGGTGTGCTGGGAAACGCCCCTGACTTAATTTCTTGTTTGAGAACACAGGAATATTTATTCCAACTTCGTGACCAGGACAAGTGGTGTGTTGCCTGGCGCAGATATAACTAGAGTTATTTATAATTAGAGTATGCAAACGAAAATGCAAAACGCACGAAAGTAGGTACTTGTGACAGGTTAAACTTAAGAGCTAGTAAGTCACAAGCTTGTGCAAAGCTCTGAAAATATAATCACTGAAGCTTTAAAAAAGGCAGTGTTTTGCTGCTGCATAAATCAAGTGCACTGTTAATCAGGTGATTACGATAATTTGATCGACTATCCAAGCCAAATAACATCTTCCTTTAAATAAAAGTTGCAAAGCCAAGCCGCGTACGGACAGACAGATGCTATGTCGAAACTATAAGATTTCCTTGTTAACTAAGGAGCCTTATAAACGAAAGGGTTGCACAAACTGTAATTACCAGAGAGACAAACTGGTTCTAATTAGCACTGCTCTCTGCTCTACGTGTTATCTCTATTCCAGTCTCTAAACTAGATTATAGGTACAACTTGGAAAAGGAGCAAAATGTAATAGGTTTGTTGACACTTCCGTTGGTTTTTGATCTCTGCAATGATAAAAGATGACTTGATTGATAAACGTTTATAAACAGAACCTGGTTCAAGTTTCGGTTTTGATTAAGGAATCCTTTATATCCCTAAATATTATGCATAGAAAACGCAGACCAATTAAGTGAATAGCCCACGCCTTCATACCCTCTAGTGAAATATTTGTCAAAATGCATTAATAAAAATGTATAATAATAATAATAAATATGCCCGCAGGGCAGTTCTATGAGCTGTTGGTGCGTAGCGACACCACGGGCTACCACCATCCCGACGCTAACCCGCAGGGCAGCTTGTGGCGAGCTGTTGGTGTGTAGCGACACCACGGACCCGAGTTCCCCCGAGAGTCGGTCAGGCCCTCCGCATCCGCTTGCCTTAGCCGGCCGGCCGGAGTGGACCCCAAGGGGGGCCGCAGGACTTTCACCTCTGGCTTGCCTTAGCTGGCCGTCCAGAGTGGGGCGTTAGAGCTGAATGCTCGCAGGGTGGAAGTGAAATATGCCAAAGTCGCGAGTTGGGGAGGTGGTTTATCCACCTCGTAGAAAGCGGTGCACACCTCTCCACACCCTGAGCCGTTCACGGCCATGTTGCCGCCTTTGCCGGCCTTTTGCGTCGGCACATTTCGGGTGGCCCATAAAGTGAATGGCTAGTCACCGTCTGCTAGGAATAAACCTTTTTGAGACATTTTTTATGGCAGATGTCCGCTGTCTCAGGCAATAGCCCAATTGCCAGCCCACTGATTTTACACCTCCATAGACCGGTTTTAAATGTTTTTCATAATGTAAAATAGTTCATGCATCTGCCGGGTGTTGACTTTGGGTAGATTTTCAATATTTATCTAGAGACAAAACCCGGCAGATGTACCCATTGCAAATTAGAGTAAATGGTACCAAAAGGCCTCTACGTGTTGGCTTCGGCCCCACGCAAGCCTCAAAGGACCGGGTCCCAATGGGCCTGAGAATTTTTCAAGTACCAACATAATAAATATTCTTTATTGCACATCAAAAAAAATAACAATGAAGGTTTGTATTACACGAAATAGTAAGATGACACAATCAGGCGGTCTTATTGCTAAAAAGCAATCTCTTCCAGACAACCCAAGTAGAGGAAAATGTTAAAAAAAGGGTAAGTATGTGCACAAAAATAGTCAAATGTAAATTTAAATAACAAAATAATCATACAAGATATGTACTACGATATGTAAGATATGTATTGACGACCGACTTGGTGTAATGGTTAAGAAGTTGGCTACTACACCAGAGGTCGCGGGTTCGATCCCCGCACAGTACAAACATTTGTGTGCATGAACATGTCTGTTTGTACTGGTCTGGGTGTCTCCTATGTATAATAAGTATGTATTTACAAAAGAAAATGTATTTAAGTATGTTTATCCGTTGTCTAGTATCCCATAACACAAGCTTTAATTAGCTTACTTTGGGGCTAGATGGCGCTGTGTGGAATAATGTCCAGGGATATATTTATTATTTATTATTATATATTTACTAATTAGCCCACCAATAACCAAAGAGATCAGAAAAGGAAAATGAGTTCAATAAACGGACGAGGAGAAGTGAAAGGAGGAAATAAATTAGGAGATAAAGTAGAGTGTTAAAGGCCGAGGAAATGTGCTTTAATACTCTTCTTAAAAATAAATGGAGACTCTGACTCCCTAATAAATAAGGGTAAGGAGTTCCAAAGTCGTACAGATTTAACCGTAAACGACTGTGTGTAGGAGTGTGAGTAATGAGAAGGGAATTGAAGGCGAAGCTTCTTAGATGACCGCATCGCCTGACCTCGTACTGGCTGCAGAAATTTGAAACGCTCCTTGAGGTAACGTGGCGACAAAGGGTTAAATAAGATGTTATAAAGAAGAAAAAGAACATGGGAATCTCGACGATAACGGATGGGAAGCCAGTTGAGCTGAGATCTGTACTTTGAGACATGATCATACCTGCGCAGTCCAAAAATAATGCGAATGCAAAAATTCTGGAGCCGCTCAAGTTTGTCAAGTAGATTCTCAGTAAGATCTAAAAACAACAATCTGCGTAGTCAAGAATAGGAAAGAGTGATGTACTGATGCTACACTAGATTTAGGCTATCTGCATAAAAAATGCCATAGTTAATTGACCCAAAAGGAGTGGCAGAAAGCTGGTCTTAGAAGTGGCGTGCAAACGCTAGTATCTATAATAATTAATATGATTTTAAGCATCTAAGTAAAGAAATCACTGGCTGAGCTTTAAGGTAAACTAGCTAAATGCGTAGCAATTCCAAAATTATATTAATATCCTAAATATCTGATCAGTTTCAGAATGTTTCCTCATGTAGTTCGTGTCAAATGCATCGAAGGTAAACTTAGTTGAAAGCGTCGGAACGAGAGAATGGTGCACGTAGACTCGTTAGACGGATATAGAGGCGCAAAGTGTCCATCAGAAGAAGGGAGGGCTCCGTTCTGCGAAATTGGAGTTTTTTCACGAAATACTCGAGTTTCCCGCTTATCCAGACCACACTCGGGTGCAGGTGTCGCAAAGGGGGTGCACTAGGGACTTTATTTTTAAAAATCTTTTTTTCTGGCACTCGCCGGCCGCTGCCGTGCACGCTCGCTTCGCTCGCTCAGCTCGTGCGTTTTTTGGTCGCAGTTCTTACCTAACCTAACCGAATTTATGTCTTTTCACGGTTGAGTAAATTTTTCTTAGTCTCTACACCCCCTTCGCGACACCCTAACCCAAGAAGAACATTTTAGGCTTTCATAACAATGAAAAAAAAAAAAGTTCAGTAGTTAAAAGCGTCGCAACGAGAGAATACACGTCTTGCACGTAGCGTCGCTATACTGATTTATCAAGACGCATAGAGTCCATGAGCACGGGCGGGAGGTCTCTTCATCTGCGAAATTGGAGTTTATTTTACAAAATAATCGCGTTTCCCGGAGCGATATTCACCAATATTACGACACATTCTGGAAGTAGCATGTTACTTGACTTCACCAAATAAGCTTGTATTATTTTGAGGCTAAGAGTCTTGACAAGAACTTACTTGAAACTGGAACACAAATATTAATAGATTTAATGCTTAAATAATTACTTTACCTCGTTTATACATGAAAACCTCGCGATTAAAATACTGTAAATCATATCTTTCGTTTCCAGTCTAAATTGTGCAATAACTTCAAATTCTTATTTGTTTCTCAAAGTTAATCAGCTTACATAATCGAAGCTTTCACACCGTCTGCCCTCACTCCTTATAAGCACAAATTAGACATGCGCGGCGCTCTGGCATATAGCCCGCTTAGAACAACACGCCATTTTTGACGCACGCACACAGAGACATGAGTTTACAAGCGAAGTCAGTGAGCTTCGGTGAGTCGGAAAGTCGCACTGTTTCGAATGTTTTTGTTTTTGCAATTTTTCACATGATGAATTTTGTTTTTGGCCGGTTCTGTCAAGTAGGTATAATAGTGCAGTCATTGAAGCATTATTGCTCCGAATTTTTTTACTGTGAACCGAATTGCATACAATTTTGGAATTAGGTTCATCTTACCCTTAACTTCAAAAGTGAAAATGATTTGAACTCCGCAACCACCCTGGGGGTGGTTGCCACCCCTTCTCGGGGGTGAATTATTTTTTTGCAAAATAACCTCGGATATCGATAGAAGGCCTAATTTTAAGCAAAAAATCATCTCTAAAGTTTTTCAAAAAATCCAATACTTTTCAAGTTATTGGCAATTGAAAATTCGCAATTTTTTCACGTTTTTCATCGGTTTTTTGCAAATATCTCCAAAAATATACGTTTTATCGAAAATTTTACGAAAAACAAAATTGTAGCAGGTAAAACAATGAACAATTTCGTTTTTTATAAAGTATTCTAAGTGCAATATTAAGCTAGATATTAAAGATCAAAGCCGTTTTTTATTTTGTCTGAAATTTAATCGATGTGGTCAATGCCATCTAGCGGCGAGCAGATGAATTTTATGCATTCTAATACAAAAGGGTTTTGTGTGCTTGAAATAAGCTTTAAAATGAGCACTATTAAAAGTCTCTTGCACGTAAAATAAGTGAGCTGTATTGCAAATAAGGGGAGCATCTAATGTTTTTTCTTTTAAATCAATGGGTTTCATAAGTGCCATTTCCACCAAAATTAAAATTAATCGTATTCCGCCTAGAATTAACTTTATTATGAAGAGTTTGATAGATAGTATCAGTTTGGCTGCTTCAGGACACATATTTTTCAAAAAAGTCACGATTAAAAAAAAAAAAAAAATTTTTTAAAAAACCTACTTTTTTTAATAATATCTCAAAAATGACGACAGATACGTATAAAAGTGTACAGATTAAAAATTTAGGTATTTTTCTGTCAAACAAAAATTGACGGAGATATGATTGTTTAAAGAGCGCGTGGCAGCGCAATCACAGCCTCTCTTAAGCCCTTTAACCCTTCACCGTTTTTTAAAAAGGTTTTTTACTATATATTGCAATAAAGGATGTTGTAGCTCTCTTAATTACCTTTACAATGGTTTTTTATAAATTGTGATAGCATGAAAATTGAAGGAGTTATGGTCCAAAAACTTACCATATTTTTTTCTACTTAGTAACTGAAAATTTCGGAGTGTGAATATTTGGAGCAATGTGAAAGTACGCAGTATAATAGAGACCCACAACTATTTTAATGTGTATATATATATAACAATTTTAATTAACATTTTTTTTTTTACAATTTTTTATCAAGGGGTAGTTTTCAAGGGTTGAAAGGGGGTTAAAAATTTGATAATTATTATAGAGAATATAAAATATTACTTACTCTATACTTACATCTTTTTATGTCATACCAAAGTATTTTTTTGTGATTTTTTCAATTTAGGGGTTGTTTGCAAGGGTTGTAAGATTTTCAAGGGGTTGAAAATGATTTTAATATGAGGTAATTATGTTAGAAAATACTTTACAATTTCACCACTTACTATTAGACATGTTTTCTAGCGAGAAAATGGCTCAATGTCAATTTTTCCATTAAGGGGTTGTTTACACCCCTTAAAAATAATAGGCGGAGTTCAGATCATTTTTACTTTTCAAGTTAAGGGTAAGATGAGCCTAATTCCAAAATTTCATGCAAATCGGTTCACAGTTAAAAAATTCGGAGGTAAGACCGTATTTTTCGCTTCAATGACTGCACTATAACTTACTTACTTCATTTTAAAAATTCAGAGCGAATATATTAGCAACCCTAGGTGGTTCACGCAAGTTTTGGAAAAAGGTGCGAGCGGTCCTTCTGTAAACTATTTATTTTGTGTTATAAGAGAGTTTAGGACATACTCAAGTAAAACGTGCAGGCAAAACGTATATACTTCGGTATAACAAATATGTGCTCACACTTCCAACCGTCATGGTATTAAAAGTTTTTGCTACTCATGGCAATAAATAGACGAAGGAACAGACGACAGCGATAAATTGTGTAATACGATACGTGAAGCGACGAAGAAACATTATCAACATTGTTCTAACAAGGGAGAAGCGATTAAGAATACGACACCAAACACATATGCTTACATGTTGTCCAAGATACCTTTTAGCTCGTTACACCAACCCTCTCAGATCTTGTATAAACGATCTTGTAACCCTTTGCCGAGTTATTTTAGGCACGCATTGAGTGTTTTTTCTCTTTTTTACTAGGAGCATAGTGGCAAAACAAAGGATACCACAGCAGCCAGCAAGATTGCGAGGTTATCTCGGACTCATGTCAATATTAACCCTGTAGTTCTAGAATTCGATAATCTAGCGGTGTATCGGGGAAAAAGAAGGTTTCACAATGCCTGGCTGGCCTTGCTGCCGGTGATTGGTCCCCTTGGGGCCCTTTAGTTAACCTCTCCAATAAAATAGAAGGCCAAACACCTTAAGTATGCAAACACGTCCGCCGTACGGGATCCCTTTCATTGGCATAATGTGTTTTGTCCTAAAATGGTTTGGCATAATGAAATTGGCATAATTTATTTAGCATAATATTAATTAGACCGAATTTGGTTTTAGCATAATGTGTACTGTGGCATAATTATTATTTAGCATAATGCATTTATGCATTATTATTTTTGGCACAATTTTTTCATGCATAATGGACCACCCGGAAATCCTTCAAGTGTCAGTAGGTTACGGTTATTTTTTTTTATGACCACCCAGAAATCCTTCAGGTGTCGGTAGGTTAGGGTTATTTTTTATGACCACCCAGAAATCCTTCTGGTGTCAGTAGGTTAGGGTTATTTTTTTTATGACCACCCGGAAATCCTTCAGGTTTTTATATTTATGGTTAATTATTTTATGCTTAATCATGTTTATGCTCATTGCATTTATGCTAAAAATTGTATGCTAAAAACTGTTGTGCTTATTAGTATTATGCGAAATTATAATTAGTAGTAATTACAATATGCTAACTTATTTTATGCTTAAAATTTTTATGCTTCTTGACAGTGAACCCCGCCGTCCTGGTTAAAGCCGTGCAATGAGTGCAAGACACCTCTGCTCTCAAGCGTACTTATTGTACCCTACTGGACCCGCAACCACGAACTATTCGAACCGCGATGCTCACGTGGAATTAGTGATGATGATGATCGTGCATTTTATATCAAGAGTTTCATTGGCATCCGCTGACGTTGCACCCGCTCTTGGCAGTCAGCGATGGCCGCTGCAATGCCTGCTTGCTTGAAGTCGATGGTCAACGCCACCGCCTCGTGTAAGATCTCCTTATTCCTTTTTTAACAATTAAATCATGTTTTTGGCGTCCTGTCACTAGCTTCAGCTTTAATTCAACCTATGAATAACAGCGATCAAAAGTTGTTCATTTGATTCTTACGAACGGTTAGCAACACCAGACATTAAGCGGAGTAATTGAATCAAACAAAGTACAAAATCAAGGGGAATGCCTCTAATTATGAAAGTTGAGAATCTACTTGTAAACATCTAAATTGTTTGGCGTAACAATTTAATTAGCTCAAACGGCCCTCATCAGGGTACTGTAATTCGTAACAAAAACAAGCAATTGAAACAATGCTATGGGTTGTTAAAGAGTTTTATTGGGTTGGAGTTATCGTGGTCAAACTTTAGTGTCGAAGGTTTTATGAGACACTAGCTTTCTGCTATTTATGGCCAAATTACATAAAATCTTCATAACTTGTAGCTTAAGTGATGTTCTGATGTATCAGCTGTATGACTGTAAGTTTCATCTAAATCTGTTCAGTCGTTTTTGCGTAAAAGGGTAATAAACGTACATAATACTCACAAACTTTCGCATTTATGATACGAGTAAGATTTTACGAAAAAATAAGCTTATTTTTGGGTAGACGTCTTCATAACAAAAAGATAAAGAACTCAGCCCATTCAGAGGTCATATAACATAGTTTTGTTATCACCAACCCGCGGTTAGCAAACCGTGGTGATTTGAACAATGAGCCATAAATTGCAGCGATGCCCTTTATTTTAAAGATGGAAGTTCACCAGTGGAGCATTAAATATATTAGTATATCGTCGCTGCATGGATTATATTGTAAGTACGCATCTACAGAGCTGTCTTCGTGGACAGAGGGGCTAAGTACAATGATCCCGTTAGAAAGAGCAACGATCGGAATAGAAACTGTATAATTGAAAATGAAAAAAAGCTGAACTTTCACTTCTGTCAGAATACGAGACTTAGCCTTTTAATAAGGAACTGAGACAAAAGATCTAAAAAAATCCAGTCCTTCATAAACCTTATTAAACATTTTGTTCTCTCTGAGAATTGCTCAAAAATGCACATAATTCTTAGGAGAGAAATAACTTTTTTGCGGTGTTATTTATTAACTGTCTTAAGTGTCTGGCCAGTTAAACCCTTTTGTTTACTTTGGGACAAGATTTTAAGTGGCAGGCTTAGCGAACTTCTTAACAATACGTTCTGAAATATACGAGTATCTGATGAGTTTTTACACAGTTTGAGATTTATAAACGTATTTTGATAGATTACCCTTTGTTTAATAATAGTACTATTACCTATTCTGTGGTAATACAGTGTGTAGTATAAATTAAGATCTTTTATCGTAATCGCTCTCCACACTGAACTGACTTAAGTTGTTTTCTTCTTTTCTTTTAGGAATGAAATAGGTACTTACAGACTTTTAGTATCAGATGAGAAACTCATTTACAAGATTATGTATGCTTTTGTGGTTTTTAAACACAATATAAGTGAATAGTCTGTTTATGATTTACGTAAAAATAAAGAAGGACAATATTTTACATCAGAGTTTAAGTTTAAAATGTGTGCTCAGACGAAGAATTGAGAAAATAGGATGGCACATTCCATTTTCCTTTGGAATCCAATGTTTGTTCTACCTTATGTTATGTTCGACAAAATCTATTTCCGTATCGATAGGATACCGTTGAACGTACTTGAGTAAATATTGCGGTTAGGAAAATTGAGGAAATGTTATCGTATTTCTTAAAATTGGATAATATTTGATTGTTATTTCTTTCATGTGTACCTATTACAAATAAGAGTAATTTCCGTTTTAAAAAAATATAAATCATCAGTACGAGATTAAAGACAACGCTCTAAGTTTAGCGTTAAAAACGCTATCGTCTGAAGTCTGAATCCAGACTTTCATTAAATGAAAGTCTGGCTTCATTTAGAAAAATATGTCTTCAAATTTTGAAGAAATATTTTTCTGTTACCTGATATTAAACAACTTTTACCAGGCTCGGCATGTCTAGAACTCACTTTCACACTTTAGAAAAAGTAACTACAAAGTTGATGGACCTTTTTTAATTTGTCCACTATTCAAATCGACGTCAGCCAAAATATTTGTGTTCATTGTTTAATTTCCGACTAACTCTCCGGTGATGGAAAACATCGATAAGAAACCAAATCAACCCGGATAGCGGCGGAAGGCTCACCACCTACCGCGTTGGGTTCTTATACTATTGGTGAAAAGTGGGCTTCTGAGTGTTCCGTTCACCATTAGGGCCACAGTCACTTGCCTCTGTCTACCCGTTTGGGATAAAGTCGTGATGGTATGTGTCAAATCAACGTTGTCCATTTATTGCTGATGTCAAAGTAGTACTCGTACTAACAAGTTATTCACGAGTTAAGCTGGGCAGGATCAGAACTAATATGCAAATACTTGGGTCTATCATCCACGATTTTGACGAAGGTAAGGTATGGGCTCTCTACGAAATACTTTACAATGACAATTTTAGAAGCGCAAATAATTTTGGTACCCGTATCTCGTCTTGTTTTTGCGAGTGAATAAAAAAGGCATTTCTTGATAATAATACGACAGCTGATATTACCTGCTCTCTGAGAGAAAAAGATTGACGGTAACATGAGCAAGATGAGTCGACATTGAATAAAATATAGCGCCTTGATTATGAATGTCTAAAATGGATCTAAATAAAAAATATTATTTTTTAAATCTAAGTATAAAGAGCTACTCGCAGAAAAAGAATAAGTATTTTTTTAAATCGTTGGAACACTCAAAATATTCCTACGTGAAATAAATTTCACACACACTTACTTATTTTGTCGATTATGCAGCGACTAGGTACTAATACTAACGGATGTTGATTAAAAAATACATCAAGATTTAGTTATTTTTTATATAGGTCTCTGTAAACAGTCCTCTGTAAACAGATTAAGTAAGGCTTATGATTAGTATAATATCTGATAGCTGCACATTATGGTAATTATTAATTGACATCCGACAGTTTACTTCGTGACGTCATTTTATACCTCTGTATCTGCAATCCCGTGTGAATGTATGGCAGGACGCAAACGTGGAAACTTTTTTATCTTGTGTCAGATATAAGCTACCGATGAGTATTTGATTTCTATAGAACCTGTATGAAATCATCCACTCCCTACGCATACGTAAACTGTTTCCGACCACCGCTACAGGACACAGCAACTACGGTTCCCTGTGATTGTGTGCCCTGTCGGCAACAAAAAGCACTTGGGTTTTAACTAGAGCTGTGATTGCAGTAGTGTAGTTTAGCAAATTACATAACATTTTGGGTGTTTGTTGGCCCGAACTAAAAGGTTCGGTGACTCGTTTCTGCATCGTACCATCCAGACGTGGAACGCTCTTCCAGCACATGTGTTTCCTTCCTCTTATAGTCTCGGGTTCTTCAAGCGGGGCGTGAAAAGGCATTTCTGCAGACCTTCAAGGTGATTCGTTTGAATGACTGAGCTTGTCATCCTCATATCTGGACCTCACGACCGCTTTCCATCAAGTGGAGTGAGGTCATCTTGACGGGCAACATAAAAAAAACATCAGTTTAGCAACCAGCCACTTCTATAGCAAATTAGTTGGAAGAAATAATAAATTCTCGTGCAGCATCTTAGTGTTAGTTACATTTATAAAGAACATTGCTGTGAAAGTACAGCTCGTTTGCAGGCTCTTCAAGAGGGTAATACGAAAGGAAAGAGCTTTTAGTCCTTACAAAAACAAAAGAATATGTACCCCTGAATAGGTCCATTGTGCAGAAGTAAAACCCTCAGTGAGATCCCATGCCGAGTATCAACCTTATTTTTACTAATTGAAAGTACCTACAACCTTGAATTAATAATGCATATTCTGCTTAAAAAAATCTATCAGTTTTTACACTGTAACTGTTGGTAGACTGCAAAATAAAAATAATAAACTTTAATCATGAGTGACTACAACCGCGTGAGGTACGCTTTTGAAAAATTTTGCCCTAAATACAATTTTAATTCAGCAAAACTTTGTAAAAAGTTTAATTAAAATCTATTCAGTAGTATTTATTCACGTTATGCTGTCACTCCGTATTCAGTATTTACTCGGTATAGTTATTCTTTTTAATTTTATTTCCATGACATGAATTAGAACATGCATCACCGCGGAACGATACACAATACATTCTATTGTTTTTGACTCCACGCGGAGTTATTGGCAATCACCCTGTTATAAGAGAGCATTGTGAATCTAGGGGTAAAACACCCCGAATCGTATTGTGCATCGTGTGGTCCCGAGTTCAAATCTGGCCAGAACTATCTATGTGTTCAGTGTTAAATTTCCGACTAACTAAAGAAAAAAACATCGATAAAAAAAAGCCAACTCAACCCGAATAACCGCGGAAGGCTCACGACTTCCCACGTTGGGTCCCAATACCATGGTTGTAAAGTGGGCTTCTGAGTGTTCCGTTTACCCTGACGGCATGTGAGACAAGTCACCTGACTTAACACGTCGTGAAACCTACGAGTACCACAGACTTGCATGTTACTACCCCGTTTGGGATTATAGTCGTGATTTTATGAATTAACAGAATAAAGTCAAAACAAAAATTGTGCACAGAAGATAGGCACCAAAGATGACCACATATTCCTGTCATTTAAGACATAATCTAGTAACATACAAATATGAATGTAATAATGCTTAAACTACCCATTTAAATTTTCAGAATACCCATGCTTTACAGTCTGTTGTAGCCTGTACGTCTACCACGAGCTGCCACTTTAAGTTTACACTATCGTTCGCGTAAAAAACTGTATTAGGATTTGACATTGTCATGTCATGTGTCATCCCAATACAATTACTTTACGCGAACGATAACGTAAATTTAAAGTGGCAACTCGTGGTAGACGTACTGATCCTCTGAAATACATATTTTTTGTCTCATAATGTATTTAATTTTATCTCTTCCCCACGTAATGGCCACGGTAAGCCCCACCTGTTAGAGCTGATAAAAGCAATTTATGATACAAAGACTGCCCACAATTTTTAATATACGTTAATTTATATCCTACTCAAGTTGAAGTACCTCGTAAACTTGTAAAATTTTACTTTTGCATTTATGACACTGTTCAAAAACTCGGAAGGTTTTATACTTGGTTAAAAACATTGCAGGAAATAAGTAGAACAACAAATAGGAACAGATTATTTCTGTTCTTATTTTCTCATTACATACACACATACCATCACAACTTTATCCTAAACGGGGTACTCAGAGGCAAGTGACTGTTGCCGTCATGGTGAACGAAACACTCAGAAGCCCACTTTTCGCCAATGGTATTAGAACCCAACGTGGTAGGTGGTGAGCCTTCCGCCGCTATCCGGGTTGATTTGGTTTTTTATCGATGTTTTCCATCACCGGAGAGTTAGTCATCTCATTACATTCAATAAATTAAATATAAATATATATGTATTTTTTACTATAGACCAGGAAGTCATTTGATCACAATCGCACCTGGCGGTGCCTAGTAAATGCCTATTCACTCTTGTATTTAAGATGAAATACGAAAGTATGTGCACCTGAATAAGTTGAGTCAATTTTGATGACTTGTTATAGAGATAGCTTAAATAGGCTTGCCTTCTGTTGCGAAAATGAAGTACAGAGGTGAATGTGATATTCATTACCATAGTCATCTTCAGCCTATAAGTCTCTACTGCTGAAAATAGGCATTTTTGAAATAGCGCCACCGCACACAGTATTTAGCTGCTTTTCGCCACCAAATCAGGTCTTCAAGATGTACATAGTTAAATATATATATATGTATATGTTAAGAGGTAAAGTAGGTGTGGTTCACGGGGAAAAAGTTGCGGACAAAAACTAGTGGTGCGTTTTAAGTGTAAACATGAATAAACTTGTATTAAAATAGTCGTTCAACAAAACAATTTTCAGATGCTCTATACAACAGGAAACTCTGTTTTTTCCGGGTCAAGGTAATTTATGAGTTCCTTGCGGTCATAAAGCATCTGATTTATTTTTATAGGAAATCACTTTTTTTGAAGTGAATTATTTACGGTTATTAAGAGAGGTTTTTCCTCTAAGCGCTAGGCTAAATATTATTTTGCAACAAATATATTGTTTGTTTTATAACGATCAGTAAAGATGAGAAAAGTAACAATTTAAAGAGATTAGCGTTCGATGTTTACGAGTAGGTTTTCAAAAGTTTATTCGTAATGAATCTTTATCTAATTTGGTATTATTTATTTCTGTACAAGCTAAAACCATGTGTCATACAAGCAGATATTAAATTGCATATATTCGGGAATACAAATCAGGATGAGAATAAAATCATTTTGGTATTTGAAATTTAAGTCAAGATGACCTCACTCCACCGGATGATAAGCAGTCGTCAGGTTCAAATATGAGGCTGACAAGCACAGTAATGCAAAAGAATCACTGAGATGTTCATCATCATATTGAAGGCACGCAAAAATGCAGCCCCTCTGTAAAACACCTGGAGAGCGCAGACACTTCAACCCTCTTGTTTGTTCCTCTTAATTTGCGTGTTCACACATATATTTTACCTACTAAATCAACCTTACCACTACGTCCCACTAAAACACTAGCGCTAGGGTATTCAAATTGTGTTGATGTAATAGCTATCCAAATGTTTACCACGCAGTCGCTCTGTTGATTATTGTAGTATTTCCAAGAACACATTGCTTCGCTTCTTCAATCAACCTAACCCGAACTCCACCTTCACACACGGTTCCTGATAATTGGAAAAGCACGAGGGGTTTCCCCGCAAACACTCAACACGAATTTATACTAATGATCATTCTGGAGACTTCGTGAAGGCTCTTCAAGCACAAAAGGTCTTTTGTTTAGATTTAATAGCTCTTTAGAAGAACTCTTGACTTTGTTTACTGCTGAAGGTGAATTAAGTCCTTCATTCTATTGGAAGGCATTCGTATTGAAAGTAAATAAAAGGACAATTTATTGAAACAGTGAACTCTTTACACCATAACTTCGATAAGTTTATTTCGATATTTTATGTTTATTTATTACTGTCCCACCTCTGATCATCAGGAAACCGGGCTATGTTCTTGAAAATTCCAAAACGCATTTCCTAATAATATCAGGAAATACGTTCCGGAATTTTTGCTTAAAACCTCTGGGTTCTGATCTGAGCACTCCACAGCTTAGCCAGGAAGGCGGTAGCCTCGTGAAAAATTGAATAAAGCTTTGTCGGCCCTTGCCTTACAATAGTAATTTTTGAGTGTGCCTTGATTTGAAGGTTAAGGGCACACATAACTTCAAAAAAGATTTTATTCATGGTCAAGGCTCAGTCCGCTTGAATGAATTTACATTCAAATATTAAGTCAGGTAGTAAAAGGCTCTAAAACAAACTGCTAGGGGAAGAGCAAAACCTTCGTCTAGTGGTTTTATAATGATTTGTTAAGACACATACTAGCTATTTACAATACTGGCAAATGAAACGTTTGTGACACTAAAATTAAAATAGCGTAATTAATATTCAAAAATTATAAAAGCGTCATAAAATCTTCGAAGCTCGAAGTTTGATTTGGGAAGGCATATATAAATTGGTGAAACCTCAACACGTTGATTAAAAACCATATTTTACTAAGGTTGACTATAATATGACGACAAAATTATAGTCTTCGGTACGAGAAATAAATTAATTTTGCTATCTCATTATGGCGTTTCTAGCCGCCAACTAGCGCCACCAATTGGTTCAATTTCATAATTTACAAATTAGACATTGTTTTTTAAAACTGAACAATGATTAGCTCAACAAATACCTCTTTTGAATATTGAACGACCACGACTTTTCATTCTGTTTTTTATTTTTAGATCGCGTTTTTGCGCAAAGTGGCCACTTGAAGCAAAAACGCGTAAATCATATTGGATACCAAAACCACCTTACATAAAATTAACAGTCTCAATTAAGATAAGATAAGATACATATTTTTAATTGCACAAACAAACAAATACAGCAAGTTATACAGTAAGTAGACATAAAATGTACAATTTAGGCGGTCTTATCGCTATAAAGGATCTCTTCCAGACTCCTTCTGAAGAGAGACTTGTATAATAAAAAACGGGTGAGGCTGTGCAAAATAAAGAATAGTTAAGAGATTTTTAAATAATAAACTAAATAAATTGTGTTACATAAAATACATATAGGTATTGTAATTGGATCACCAGTTTTCATTTTTAAGGACTGAAAAATCAAGGATGTGACATAATATAATACTAAGTTACAGAGAAAGGAAGTACGATTTGACTTGGGATTTAAAGACATGTAAGGACTGGCCTGTTGGCGCAATGGCAGCGATCCTGCCTTTGACGCCGGAGGTCGTGGGTTCGATCCCCACCCATGACAAACATTTATGTGACGAACATTTGTGTTTGTGGTGTGTCTGGGTGTTATTATCTATTTAAATATGTATTTAGAAATATTTAAGATGTTTCTCAGTCTCTGACACCCATAATACAAGCTCTGCTTAGTTTGGGGTCAGATGATCTTGGTGTGAATTGTCCCAGATATTTATTTATTTATTCATTTAGATTTACGGATGGGTAAGGTAAGGAATTCCACAGACGAATGGAGCGAACAACAAATGATTTGGAATAATAGGAAGAGGAATGAGGAGGGACTGTTAGAATTAGTTTCCGACAAGACCGCATGTCTTCACTTTTGGCAGATTGTAGAAAGTGAAATAGTTACTTAAGGTACGGAGGTGAAAATAGCTTTGGGCAAGTTTGTAAGCAAATACGTGTTTCAGATTATGTTTGTAACTCTACCTACATAAATTCGTTATATATTCTTACAAAAACAGAGATTTAATAACATTAAAAACAACTTATGAATTATAATTATAAAAACGAAATAATTACAATTATAAAACTTAGGATTAAAGTTACAAAAACAATGATTTATAAAAATACCATAAAAATCTTAACCTAGGGAGCCGCCGGTAGCAGGGCAGGCGAGGCCTAGACTACCGGTGGTTAGGGCTGCAGAGAGAGGAACCTCCTGACAATACGTGCCGTGTCCAAGAGTACCGCCTTCTGTATCTGACCCTTGACCCAACCGCTGAGCGAGAGCCTCTCGAGGTGTTGGTCGAGGCTCTTCGCTATTAAGCCGTTTGCCGATACGACTATCGGGACAATGATTGTCGAATCAACATTCCACATGGCGGTCACCTCGTGAGCCAAGTCAAGGTACTTGCTGAGTTTATCCTTCTCAGCTTTTACGAGGTTATCGTCATGTGGAATGGTAATGTCGACGAGCACTGCCTGGCGTTGAGATCGGTCTACCAGCACGATATCAGGTTTATTGGCTACAATAGTCCTGTCCGTGATGATAGAGCGATCCCAATAGAGCAATGCACGACTATTTTCGAGAACTGGTACCGGTGCGTACTTATAGTACGGTACCTCCGACTCGACAAGGCCATATCGAAGAGCAAGTTGCTGGTGGATGATCCTGGCTACTAGGTTGTGCCTGTGCAAGTACTCTCCGTTAGCAAGGTGAGAACAACCGGAAATAACGTGGCGAATAGACTCGCTAGGACGGCGGCATGCCCGACAGATGTCGACCGTACCGTCCTTCATGATGTATTTCCGGTAGTTATTCACCTTGATAACTTCATCAGCAATTGCACAGACAAAACCCTCGGTTTCCCCAAAGAGGTCCCCGAAGCGTAGCCAGTTCACCGATGCGGAGAGGTCCACATCGGGCCCTGTTAAGGCCCGATAGAACCTCCCATGCAGCTCCTTACTCCTCCATATTTCCTTGCGGTCGTCGGTGGTGAGCACCGGTGGTTGACGCCAGATTTCATTCGCCAAGGATAGCGGCGTGAGGCCCTTATCAACTGCCACAACATCGCGGTGTATCCCACATTCGTTGCTGAGGAAAAACCTCCTAAGACTGCACACCTCGCGGTTGTGAAGGTTCTTGGCATTTAAAAAGCCACCTTCCGCGGGATATACAGTCTTATGACAGACGAGCGTGGGTGTAACATGCGAAATGTTGTAAGCAGTTTTCGGACTCGTGTATCCAGGGCGTCCAGCTCAGTTTGAGTCCATCTTAGTATGCCAAAGGAGTATATCAATAAAGGCATCAACCAACCGTTGAAGGCGCGCACCTTATTGCCACCTGACAAAGAACTCTTGAGTACCTTTGTAAGGCGACTAAAGAAGCGCTCCCTCACCGATTGCTTGACGTCTGCTACTGATATACCCAATGACTCTGACATACCAAGATATTTGTAGGTTTCGGCTACAGAGAGAGATCTGAGTGTCATCGTCTCAGAGAGCTGTAAATTCGATGAATCTACAACCCTCCCTTCTTGTACATGCATGACCGCACACTTGTCTACACCGAACTCCATCTTGATGGCATTGCTAAAAATCTCAGTTATTTTTAACAGTTCCATCAATACCTGGGGGCTTGGTGCAAACAGCTTCAGGTCATCCATGTACAACAAATGAGGGATGAACTCACCCCCTCTGCGAAGCCGATAGCCTAGCTTTGAATCCTTTAGTAAAGTACTAAGAGGATTTAAAGCTAAACAAAACCACAAAGGGCTCAAACTATCGCCCTGGAAAATACCTCGCTCTATCCTTATGAAGTCCTGCGGATCAGGGGAGCCATTTTCACCACCTGGCTGACGAAGGACTGTGATCCACTGCCCCATGCATGTGCTCAAGAAAGATCTCAAAGTTGTATCAATTTTATACAGCTCTAAGATCCTCCTGAGCCATGAATGGGGCACCGAATCATAGGCCTTCTTATAGTCAATCCAGGCTGTTGAAAGAGCTTTCCGATTCCACCGGACTTGTTGGCAAACAGTCGTGTCTATGAGGAGGAGTTCTTTAGTACCTCGGGACCCAACCCTACATCCATTCTGAGCAGGGGCCAAAACATTGTTCGCAACGATGTGCGAGTTAATTTTTTTTGCTAGAATGGACATAAGGAACTTGTAGATGGTAGGTAAGCACGTGATGGGTCTATAGTTTTTTGCTTCCGAGGTACTACCTGACTTGTATAAAAGGAAAGTGACACCAGAAGTCAGGAAACTAGGGAGAGAACCAACCTCGATGGATTCCTGGAACTGCACTGCCAAGCACGAATGCGAGCATCGAAACCACTTGATCCAGAAGTTGTGCAATCCATCCGGGCCAGGACTTTTCCAGTTCTGAGCCGTCTGAATTGCACAACTTACGTCTTCGGAGTCAATAGTTACAGACTCCATGGTTTCGATGGATTCGCATTCATGCTCGACAGCACGCATTCAGTCACCCTCCATATGCTCGACAGGCATCGACCAGATGCTGCGCCAGAAGGCAATCATGACACTTGCATCCGGTCGCTGACCGTCGCCCACACGTTGGTTAGTCTCTTCCTAGTTTCGGTACACCTTCCTTTGGTCACTTTGGAAAAGGCGATTTTGTAAATAACTGTCCACACGTTCTCTGTAGCGACGGATACGGTTTGCCCACGCATAGACCTTCTGCTTCAGAAAGTCAATGCGTTCCGTGACACAAGCCATATACTGTTCGGGCTTAATACCCGTCAATGAGGGTCCTAAACGTGTTGATACGCCGCTCGATTCGCATTTGCCATGCGGGTACATTTGCGGCAGGTCGCACTGCACGGTCAAAGTCCGGAAACTTGACACGAGCAACACGGCATGCCGCAATGGCCCCGCAGTACAAAATCGAGTGAGTATTAACTAAATCTTCACTAGTCCTTAGGAACGGAGCTAGTAAATCGTTCAGGGCCCCCATTAACGCTAGGTTGCGTCTATTAGTAGGCAAACGTGGTAACCGCGGCCTAGAGACTAGTGTGGAGCGATATTCCAAAATCGCATCCTCCAAAGCCCTCCTCAATTGCTGTTTTGCTTGGGTACTTACGCTTGCGTTCTGTTATAGGGTCCCAGTGAAAGATCTTTTTAAAAAAGATTATTTAATTAACACATTGAAATGGAAAGAATAAAGTACAATATTAATTTGGGGACCCTTGGGCAGCCGTACCCGATTGGAGGTTGAAAGCAGACTGACGCGTCCGCTGGGCGAACTGAGCTCGAACAAAGGGACTATGGGAACTGCTGACATGCATGTTCCCTGCTCAGCACTTTGGCTTACATAGTCTGGGTATAACACCTCCCCCTTTAAGAGGAAACTTCTGGGATGAAATAGAAGTTTCTGGAAGGAAAACAGCAGAAGAGTCTTACTCAGATCTTGGACCTGATGGTTGGTAACTGTGTACATTCTTCATTAGGGTCATGTACGTCCAATTCTATATCTTTCTTTGATCCTGAAGGGATTGACAAAGGTTGGGTGTTCCTGCGAGAACGTAAAAGGCTGCTGCTGGGTAAACATTTATAAAACACAATAAACAGCTTATAGAGTAACGAAAATATTAAAACTAAACTAATTATAATAACTATAATAGAGTAATGGGTCCCGTACTGAACTATGTGAGGTTCCTCAATTATCTTATCTAATTTCGTTGAGGTTTTTATTAGGATTTTCCTTTCTTTTTCTAGGTTATCCAAGTCTATGTTCTGTAGTTCAATAGGGGATACATTTTCTATAGATTTATTTAACCTAATTAAATTACAGCAGGTGTCGTTAAGGAGGTTAAAGTCCGGTATTTTAATAGGCGAAGTTACATTGAGGGTTCGCTTTTTAGGTAAAAGAATGGTGCTTCGGCAAAAGCCGGTGCAACTATTTGGAATTGAGATAATGCCTGTACCGGATATGTTATCTTCATAAAGTTTTGCGTTAATACAATCAATGGAAATCTTGTTTGGTCGGGTTTGTACATAAATCCATCTGTTATTACTAATTGGTTTCCATACATCAATTTTTCCGTAAATGAATTTGGTCTCGCACTGCACTGGTGTTTCATAGATCACTTTAGACATAAGTTCACTTTCACAGGATGGTTTGGCGTCACTCGCGTAAACGTTGGTAACGTCACAAATGTAGTTATTCACTGAGGGGTTTCCGCATTGGGTAAGACTATCAAGGTTAACGTAGTGGACTTTGTCTTTGGTCATTGCTATAAATTTTGCGTTTGGTATAATTAGACTAAAAGAGTTCTATTTACATCATGTGGCATCGGCAAAGCGATGGTATGGAATAACATAAATTCTTTTGTAGAGACTAAAGGAATCTGTAATACAAAAATAATCTTACTGTCTATATAGTAACACAAAACCTTAGAAACATTTAATATAAAACTAATTGAACTTATATCTAGTGCAGTTGGTAATTTAGAGTCATCAGCTAAATGTTGGTAACTGTCGGTAAGCTCTTGGTGTAGCTGTTGCGGGTTTAATACTGAAGGGTGTAGTATATTCTGACTGCTGAAGAGAATGGCGTTGACTAAGTCTTCTATTTGGAAGGACATTACCAGAATGGCAGTCTCCAGTTTAATCAGGATTTGATCCGCATATGATTTCATTAAAAATTCATCGGATTTGAGAGAGATGTTTTGTAATCCGGAAGAGAGCTTGTCGATAGCTGTAAATAAATTAGCTTCATTGATTTTTATCTTATTTAAAGTGTTATTGAATTTTAATATCACTGAATTTGTGACCAAAATATTTTCCTTCATCAATGTGGCTAATTTCTTTTGACCATTCTGTACTGACTCAATAGCTTCGTTATATTTGATGCCATCATCTTCGTTCAATGTGCCAAAAATATACTTAAGGACGGTTCCGCCGCCTCCTATCCAAGCACTGCGTTTGCTTCTGTTATCGAGAAGGTAAGAGATGGATGTATACTCCTGCGCCATGTCATGATACAGTACCGAGAGGGGTACCAGCACGCTCTGACATTCGGAGAGTTCAATGAAACTGGTTTGATAACACAGTTTTTCTGCAGAGGCTAAGGCGGACTTTATGTTCCCTATGTGGAAGGCTAGGTGTGAGATATCTATTGGTATCAGGACGTCCAACTGACCATTCTTGATTCTAAGTTCTCCAAGGTAGTCGAAATAGAGACCCGGACCTGTTCTGATCGGTTGTATGTAATCCTGCTGTCCGTGGACTTCCGAGAAGATGCTGAAAGTGAAGTAAGTAACTTTTGTCTATTATTTACGGTACCTGCTTTTTAAACTAATCACTTAATTATTTATATATATTTATATGTATCTAACCTATTTAATATAGCAGCATGATTACAACTACTGACTACTAGCTAACTAAACTAACATATTTTGCAGGTTCTTCCTGAACTTCTGCAAGCTTTACTTGATCGTAATGATGCCGCACATGTCGGCGATTAATAAGCAGTGAGAGTGTATTATTTCCGTGTATTTTAACGACTTTATAAGGGCCTTTCCACACTGGTGAAAGGGCTTTACGTAGCCGAAGGTGATTTCTTAAATAGACATAATCACCAATTGTATACTGAACAGAGCGAGTATGTGAGTCATAATAGTTTTTTGATATAGTTTTAGACCGTTGAATGTGTTCGACTGCTTTCTCATGGGAGTATTTAAGACGATTTTGTAGCATTCTTACGTATTCAGGGTAAGTTACTCCTGAAATGTCTTCAAAGACAGAATTTGGTATGAAAGGCTTAGTGCCAAATACCAGTTCATACGGTGTGTACTGGGTTGTTGTATGTATAGCTGTGTTGTATGCCAGCATAGCAGTATATACATAGCGGGGCCAGTTATCCTGACCTTCGTTTACATAGGATTTTAAATATTCTTTTAATGTGGAGTGACTCCTCTCTAAAGCTCCTTGAGTCTGTGGGTGATAAGGTGAAGACCAGAGTTGTTTTATCTTTAAGAACTCACAAGTCTTCTTAAAGAGATCTGACGTGAAGTTAGTTCCCTGATCCGTAAGTATAATTTTAGGGATGCCGAATATGGAAATGTAGTGTAATAGGCATTCGCTGGTTTCTTCAGCAGTAGTACTACGAATGGGATAGGCAGATGAAAATTTAGTAAGGTCATCTTGTATGGTGAGTATGAACCTCAATTTGGCTGGCCCGGACTCAGGAAGTGGACCTATAATATCTAGGGCTACCCTTTGGCATGGTGCCGTCGAAGTGCTCGTTATCTGCATTGGAGCGCGATTTATTTTCCTAAGAGCTTTGTTTTCCTGGCAATGTTTACACTGTTTCACATAGTTTTCTATGTCAGTGCGCATTCCCTTCCAGTAATACTGCTCCTTAATTCTGCCGAGCATGCGAGCGGACCCTAAATGGCCTGCTATAGGTATATCATGATTGTCAAACATGATTTTCTTGGTTTCGCTAGGCGTAGGATAAGTAATTTTATTATGGTAGATGTTGACAATGATATTTGTATTGTGGAAGACATATAAAATAATGTTATAAATTTTGATGAAAGAGTGGACTTCAAAGGCATTTCTGAAGTCATGGATACTTATTTCATGCGTATCTCTGGTTACTACTAATGTGTCACGGACTCTTTTCAGGGTTTTGAGTATCTCCGGGTAAGAGGCGACATCGAAATGGTTTACCCTAGTGAAAAGAAGGTAATATGTTTTGTTTTTTGATTCGAACCTATAATGCGAGTAGAGTTCTTTTTCAGCGTCTTGGACATTGGTGAACGAATCGCCGAGGATTTCTTGGAGGTAAGGATTGGATTCATCCATGTCGATGGAGGTAGGTATTAGAATGACTTTAGATGTACTTTTAGTGAGGGCTTCATTGTGTTCAATCATGTGAGTGTTTAGAACGATTTCTTTGTTGGACAAAGTTTTGAGTAGATGAGGATAGTCGCCAGTAAGATGAGCGGGGTTGGAAGTCGAAGGGATAGGTTCGGTTTCATTTATGGACCCCTCTTTTGCTTCCTTTCCAGGACTGTAAGTAAGTGAAGGCAAGTCATCATTTTCAAGAAGGTCTACAGATGGAAGGTCGTTGCTTTCAATATTGATTGGACTAAATGTAAGTTGAACATCGAGATCTTCCAAGGTTATGGGACTAAAGGGGGGTGATGCTTCAGCAGCACCCTGATTGAGGCCGGCCGTATTAGTAGGAGGAACTTCTACTGCGGGAGGAGCTGGTGTTGCTTCCTCATTTGGCGCATTCTTTCCCGTTGGTAGGATAGGATGGACTGGGTAACGAGACAATGCATCGGCATTTGTATTCGTTTTACCCTTTTTATAACGGATGCCACATTCAAACTCCTCTAGTTTGAGCCGCCAACGGACGAGTCTAGAGCCAGGATCTTTGCTGTTGAAGAGCCATTCTAATGGCTTGTGATCCGTAAGGATTTTGAATTGATTACCATACAGGTAAGGGCGAAAGATTTTGGTACCGAAGATTATAGCTAGGCATTCCTTTTCAGTGACACTATAATTACATTCAGCCTTGTTGAGTGTACGAGATGCGTATGCAATAGGGCGATCTTGCCCAATGGGACCTTGCGATAAAATAGCAGAGATCGCATAATTTGATGCGTCGCAGGTCAGGAGGAAGGGTTGTGAGAAATCTGGATATACGAGTACTGGGGCGGTAACTAGCTTTTCTTTTAAAGTGTCAAATGCTAATTGTTGTTCGTTCTGCCAGTTAAAGGGAGTGTCTTTTTTCAGAAGCGATGTCAAAGGCTTCGCAAGTTTGGAGAAATTTTCAATGAAACGTCTATAATAAGAGACGAGTCCCAAGAAGGATTTTATGTCCCTTTGGGAGCCTGGTACTGGAAATTCGGTTACTGCTCGAACCTTTTCGGGGTTAGGTTGGACACCGTTTTCGTTAATGACATGACCTAAATAGACTACTTCCTTACGGAGGAATTCGCATTTGTCTGGCTGAAGTTTTAGTTGGAATTTTCTGATTCTGTGGAAAACGCTTTGAAGGTTATTAATATGGGTTTTAAGGTCATAACTGTAAATGACTATATCATCCAAATAAACGAAACATCTGCTTCCCTGTAAGCCAGACAGACAATTATTCATTAATTTTTGAAATGTAGATGGCGCATTCTTTAGACCAAAAGGCATTCTATTAAATTGAAAGTGGCCCTGCGGGACCGAGAACGCAGTTTTGGGTGCGTCTTGAGGGTCTATGAGGAGCTGATGAAAGCCAGAAGCCAGGTCTAGCGTACTAAAGTATTTACTTTTTCCTAGCTGGTCAAGGATCTCGGAGATCTGGGGAATAGGGTATGTTTCACCTATTGTTATATTATTCAATTTGCGATAATCTATGACGATTCTCCATTTTCTATGGCCCTGAGAATCTAGTTTCTTGGGAACTATCCAGATAGGAGAACTCCAAGGAGAGCACGAGTGTTCGATAATGTTTTGATCAAGCATTTGGTTGATCTGAGTTTCTACTTCTTTCTTATGGCATTCTGGGAACCTATAGGATTTTGTGTGAACTGGCACGTCAGTAGTGGTCTTAATTTTGTGATCTAACGCAGTTGTATGGGTTAGTTGGTCGCCGGGTAAATGAAATATATCAGAATACTGAGAGCAAAGCTCTATGATAGCCTCAGTTTCCTCTGCGTTTAAATGGTCGAGCCTTAGGGAGTTTACAACCTCTTTAGTGCGACTTATCACGTTTGATGTGTTAATAGGAGCTTGTACCGAACCAGGCGACATTGGTAACATTTTAAAATTGAGATTTGAGCTTACTTTAACGGGGAGCTCTGAGGTATTAGCGACTGTGATATTTACACGTTTGTTTTCTTTTACTCTGACGATGCAGTTCGCGACCATGAGGGATTCCGATAGGTGTTGATCCAGAATGATCCCTTCTCTTAAATTAGGATTTTGGACGGTACATTCAATAACCGCTTCGCAACGAGGAGGAATGACATAAGTTGGTTCAAAGAAGTGGAGTTTGATTTGAATATTGTTCATTTTGAGGATGTCTTTTGTATAATCGATGTTACAACCAAAGGTCGTGAAAAAGTCAGTGCCTAAGATACCATCATAAGGCAGGTTGATGTCCTGAATGACATGGAATTTATGCTGGATTCTTCTGTGCTCAGAAACTTGAAGTTTTAGTTGGAAGTGACCAAGAGTCGGAGTTGTGCCCTCACCAGGGTCGATACCTTTTAAATTCACTGGTTCTTTTATGAGTGATTGAGGTTTGAGTATTGAGGACTGTTTCAGAACTGAAATGGCGGACCCCGAGTCTACTAAAAGTGTTAAAGGAATGTCGGAAACTTGGGTGTTTATAAGAATGTGAGGTAACAACCTTTGAGTTGTATCCAAATTGATTTCGTAAATTTCATGTTTATGTAGTTGAGGAAGGGCGCTTGTTAGGGGCTGGCTACCCATGTGGTCCCTTGGAGGTTGAGGAAGGGCACTCGTTAGGGGCTGGCTACCCATGTGGTCCCTTTGATTTTGAGGAAGGGCGCTCGTTAGGGGCTGGCTACCCATGTGGTCCTTTGGAGGTTGAGGAAGGGCGCTCGTTAGGGGCTGGTTACCCATGTGGTCCCTTGGAGGTTGAGGAAGGGCGCTCGTTAGGGGCTGGTTACCCATGTGGTCCCTTGGATTTGGTTTGGTGTCGTTAAATATCGTTTCTAACAATTGAGATTTAGGTCTCGTGAGACACCGACGCGAGCCTACTGGGCGTTTAAATGATGATTTTCGTCAACTTCGTCATAACCTGGATCGTTTTCAGCTTCTTCAGGCTCCTGGACAAAATTTATTCGTCTAGGGAATTGATGACCAGTACTGGGCCCTGCGAGTCCAGATGCGGACTGTTGCTGGCTCGCCCTATTAGCAGCATACTGCCGTTTCCTACAATCCTTTATGTCGTGCCCAGGATTCCTACAATAACGACAGAACAGGCCGGTGCTACTATAAGTTGATGTGCCGTTGGATTGTGGATTGGGATTTGGTCTGCCCTGAGCAGGTGTGAACCGCTTACCGCAGTTGGTTGGAGCGGATGATTTACCTTCGACCTGTGGAGTTGGCTTTTTATAAAGGGACTGCTAGATGCGTTCTTCCGATATGGCGAAGTTGATGGCCTCGTTTAAGGTTTTAGGTGCCTGACACCGCACAATATTCGATATCCTGGGGTGAAGCCCCATTACAAAATGATGAAGGGCGAGATCGGCCATAGCCGCCATTCGACCGGCTAGTTCCTTTTGTTTCGTTGTTGAAAGTGATACTTCGGTTAGAAGCTGAGAGAGACAGGTTTCAACTCTGAGAGAAAACTGCGATACGTTTTCAGATTGACCCTGCCTGCTTTCCTGTAAGTCCATGAGCAGGTGAGCATAATGCTTGCGCTCACTGAATTGTGTTTTAAGAAAAGTTTTTAATTGGTCCCATGATTCGAATTCTTTTATGGAACATGCAGTCTCTGCCTTGCCCTGCAATTGGCAGAGGATGTATTTGAATAAAATATCCTTTTGTTCACTTGAGGCTAGATCATATGCATTATTGCAGTTTACTAAGAAGGAGTTAAGGGTCTCTCGGTTGCCATCGTATGGCTTGATAAATTTCAATAGAACGTTGAGATCCATTACAACGTTTGATTTAGGTGTTTGGGTTTGAGACCGAGTTTTGGTACGAGGAACAGGAGAGCTGGGGGCGGAGCACCATTGCTGGACCTCGGGGACGTCGATTTTTAAATCTTCAGGTTCCTCCACTTTGGAAGGTTTTGGCATCATTGGGCAGATGACGACAACAATAACATGCGCTTCGTTCAAAACACGTATCGTTAAGCAAAACAAAAGTAAACAAAGAACAATGGATTAAAATTGAAGTACAAGTACAATTAACAAAATGCAATGACCAAAGACTTACAGGTACAGCAATGTTGCAGCTAGCGACGAGACGGGCGGATGTGCGGCTCGCATTCCGGAGCGATAAGACGGCGACGAGACGACGCGACGCGTGGGCTTCGAAGCGCGATGCGTAGTAACAACACTTGGGAGACTTGTTGTTTGGATCGCGATGTCACGATTATTTACAGGAACAATCAAGCTCGGCCACGACTGATGAAGAGTTTACAGGTGCTGTTGGCGTTTGCCGTGATGGCCACAGCTCGATGGTGATCACGATTCTGGTGCTGGTGATGATGGTGATGAGTTTATGTTCACACACATCTGAGGGTTTATACACTGAGAATACACTAACACTGAGTTTTTCGGGTACAGCTATGAGTCTGCCGTGTTAGGTATAGTTGGAGTCTTTTAATTTATTTATTTTATTTATTTATTTGGGAACTCAACAGCTTTTTTTACAAAAACATTTAAAACACTTATATAAAATTACTAAAGCCAATTACAGAGTTCCACCACTAACTTAATTCACTTATAACTAAGCACAATAGAACACCAGAATACTGACAAGTACTGACAAGTCTTGTTATCAGACATTGGCAAACAACAACATAATTCAGCAAAGACGTCTGGTAACACTTCTGAATAGGTGACATGTTTAATAATTATTATAAATTTAATATAAATTCTCAATTACTCTCCCAAAGTGTCTAAGTTAAGGTTAAAGTTAATTTATTAGGTTAACAAGTCCGGTTAGTTTGTTAATTTAAATTTTAGATTAAATGAGGACCACAAGCCAGACCAGGCCAATACAATACAATTTTGATTTTTTTATTCATTTAATTTAAGGTATATTCATTTGATTTCCCGGTATCTAACGATTACTAAAGGTCTCTTCAAATGCTTTCATTTTCATGGCTCGTTTTCCTGTACTAAAAATGTCAATGTGCTTAAATTTTTCGTTGTAGGTTCTAGGCAACCTTGTCATAACAGAATTTTTTGAATAATTAGTACGGTATTTGGGAACCTTAAACAAAGGAGTATGCCTCGTGCGGATCCTCGGTGCACAAAAACCAATTTGTGCAATAAGGTTAGGCACGTCCAGGTTATTACGGAGAATATCATGCAGTAAACATAAGTCCAGTAAGTCTCGACGGGAATCAAGAGGCAACAGCTGATAATGTTTGCAATCATGCGCATAGGGCTGGTTCCTTCTGTGGGTTTTAAAATTTAGGTGTTTGATAAAGCGCTTTTGTATTTTCTCCAATTTATTGATATACGTAGTATATTGGGGATTCCAGATTGGGCTAGCGTATTCAAGAACACTACGACAGTACGCATAATAAACTATTTTGAGGCTATGTATGCTTTTAAAGGGCTTACAGGTTCTCATTAGAAAGCCTAAATTACGATATGCCTTGTTAGTAACGTAATCAACGTGTTCTGAGAAAGTCATTTTAGAATCCAATAAAATTCCAAGATCTCTTACAGTGCTTGTCCTGGCTATGTTAGTACCGTTAAAGTTATAGGAAAATTTGACAACTTCTTTCTTACGACTAAAACTAATGCATTGACATTTACTGACATTGACTGTGATATTGTTTTTCTGATAATATTGGTATAAGGCATCTAAGTCACCCTGAATGGCTTCACAGTCAGAAACCGCCGCCACCTTCATAAACACTTTCTTGTCACCGGCGTAAAGTATATGTTCCGAGTTTCTGAAGCATCGATAAATGTCATAAATGTAAGCACAGTAGAAGAGAGGGCCAAGATGCGACCCCTGTGGAACGCCGGAGGAGACTTCTACGAAATCAGACCTAAAACCCCCCATTACAACAGCCTGCGACCGGTTGATGAGGTAAGAGGTAATCCATCTAAGCAAATCGCCTCTGATCCCGAGATAAAAGAGTTTCTCCAACAGGATGACGTGATCCACACGATCGAAGGCTTTTTCGAAGTCTGTGTAGATCACGTCAACCTGCCCACAGCTTTCCATTCCACACAAAACATAATTGCAAAACTCGGCCAGGTTTGATGTGGTCGATTTATGTTTGAGGAAGCCGTGTTGGTGGTGAGATATACCTCCACTAATAATGGGATAGATACTTTCGTAAATAATTTTTTCGAGCATTTTGCTTAGGGTATTCAAAATAGAAATGGGTCGATAATTACAAATTTCGGTTTTTGATCCCTACTTATGCACAGGAACTATATGCGCTCGCTTCCAAAGACCAGGACAAACGCACTGTTTCAACGACTGTGAGAACAACAGATAAATAGGGTAGGCCAGAGAAACAGCACATCTTTGCAGAAACAAGGGTGGAATACCATCACATCCCGGACCCTTGCTGATATCGAGGTTCTCAAGTAATTTTTTCACCTTATCCTGAGTAATCTCAACATACGTCAAGATGTCTACAGCGTCATCATCCGTCTCAGTCCGAGATGTTACGGCACCCTGAGAGCCTATTTGGGAAAACATGCTCTTAAAGAACTCATTAAAGCTTTCACATATAGAAGCGCCATCTATTAAAATATTGTTGCGGTAAGTAAGTTTCTTGGGGTACTGTGACCCACCACGTCTAGATTTCACATACGTCCAGAAGGCCTTAGGGTCGTGACGGATTTTGCTTTCCAGGCTAGACATGTACTTATTATAACACTGCTTTTTGACTAACTGCTCCCGCTTTCGCATCAGTGCGAATGTGTCGTAATCACGAGGGTTGCCATATAGTTTCCACTTTTTATGGTATTTAATTTTTTCGCAGATTATTTTGACTAAAGCAGAATCATACCAGTTAGGATATTTTTTCTTTGAATCAAACTTTCTGGTCAATGGAACAAATTGGTCGAAACATTCATTAAGAGCCTCATAGAACCTATCCAATGCCACATCAACAGACACACCCACCAAAATATCCCAATTAACCGTATTTAGATAATCATTGATTGCATCGTAATCACAACTACGGAAGTTACGGCGTGGAACGCTTAATTCCTTCAGGGGCTTGATGAACAGATCTTTGATCACCACGAGCAGAGACGGGTGATGTATGTCCTCCTTTAAGAGGGGTTGATTAGCTTTAGTTATTTCTGAATTTAAATTACAAAATACCAGGTCAAGTGAACGTCCATTGCTATTTAGAACATGATTATATTGAGCCAAACCAGCAAATGCCATACTATCAACAAATGACTGAGAGGCGTCTCGCATACTAGGTCCCACGTTCTGTAGCAGCACATAGCCATCATCAAGCCATTGCAAACAAGGTAAGTTAAAATCTCCGATTAGGAGAAATGTCTCTTTCGGTGACCGCTCAATCAGGCTTATTATAAATAATTTAATCTCTTCTAGCTATGCGGGTATGCTGCCATGGTTAGGTGGGAGGTATACCAATACTATATTCAGGCTATTTGTACTCCCGACAGTATGGGCCGGCACAGTAATGAAAAGCAACTCAGTTCCAAAACTCGACAAAAAGCTGTGATCCTGCTGTGCACCAAGTACACTTCTCACACAAGCCATAACCCCTCCACCCGTTTTTTTATTTGAAACTCGTAAGTTACGGTCCATTCGAAAAATGTCATATCTACTATCACACAGTTCTGAGCTGAGTATATCTGGCTGAAGCCATGTCTCAGTAAAAAGTAATATGTCGATATCAGAGCCAGTTACGCTACCATAAAATTCATGACATTTTGTTCTAAGTCCACGTACGTTTTGATAGTAGATATTCAAATTATTTATGTCATCATGCATTTCCATAACAAACAAAGCAAAACACCTCGATAGACATAAAGACAAACTGCATCAACTCAACCATGTAAAAATTGATTGCATTACAAATCAGAAACCGTAGTATTTCCCCAGGACAAATACAGACAAAACGCCAAAACCACATTGTTATTGTAAATACTTTATGCAAGGTTTGTGTTGTAGTGTAAATAAATAGATTAATGTTAGCCGCCAATATTATATTTCCTGACGTATAGTAGTTTTTAGTACATGCTTTCTTATACATTATACACAAAGAACGAGTTGCAACATTTAGTGACCTAGGTTGTCTCCTACAAACAATACATACATCTTCGACATTATTTTTAAGAATTAATACAAACCTATACAGCGAAGACAGTTTCTTTATAATTTTAACGTGACAAGGATGTCGTGAAACACTAATAGAAAACGGATTGCTAGGAAAATTATTAGTTAAGTTAGAAACACAACAATGTTTTACTCGGGTACACAAAAACATGACGAAACAACAATGTCTGCCCTCACTGACGCACATTAAAATTATATTCAAAACAAAAGACAGTTCAGGCGTGATATTACGGCAACCCATAATCACGTGACAAAAGATATCTATTACTGTGAAAGGCAATATCGTTTCGGCCATCAGCAATAGTTGGATGTGAGATAGAACTACATAATAACAAAGTTCACCCGCACACATACCTACAGTTAACCACACGAGAAAAAACTCAGACATAAAACTAGTTTGCCTACCTATCACTATTCCAGGATTTCTTTGACACCTACAGTAAACAAACAATGTACAGGGTTGGGATCCCGCGACAGATACCTCGTTATCAGGCGCCCAAAGGCTGCGGTTACCGCTTACCATCAGGCGGCCAGCATGCAGATTTCCCACGTACGTTGCATAAAACAAACGGTAAAAGGCTACATCTGAAGACAATAGAAATATTCTAAGTTCTCTCAAAAGATACTGGATAATAAAAACTAGTAACACAAACAATCTTCTTAATGAGCTCTGATACTCGTATAAAATCACTTCCAATGAAAACATTCTCCTCGAAACAAAATAGTATAACTTGATACCACTACAGCTTATCAAGTACAGACCCGTCCCGTATAAAAATAGTTTCACTAGTTTCACCTTGCCGCATGTAGACTCGCCCTCCACGTACCCAAACGAATTTGTATTTAAGCTCATTTCCTCGTCGACGAGCTGCAGCATGCAATTGCTTGTTCTCAAATGATAAATTTTCTATCACAAAGACTGAAGACTTTGTCTCACTATTAAAGCCAAGGTCGTGGGTGTTTAATTTGTCTTGTGGGTGCTCCTTGTTGTGTCGGGCCACGGCCGAAAGAATGGTGTCCCTGGTTCGCGGTGTGGTAAACTTGGCTAGTATTGTGCGTGGCCTTACACTGTTGGGTTTCAGCTTTGCCACTCGAGAGCAGTACGCTATATCCTGATCCGCAATACTGCAATTCACAGCACGGCCCAACTGTTTCACTAATTGAACAACATTTTCATCTGTTTTCTCGGGAACACATTGTATTTCCAACGAAGAGGATCGGGATAGCTGGTCAAGCATATTCAGTTTACTTGTGAGACCGCTGACCTCAGTGCGCAAAACTGAGTTCTCCCCCCTCAGAGAAACAATTTCTTGCTGTTGCCGTGAGACATCAGCTGAGATCTTGTCAAACTTATCGCTCATGAACTCGATCGATTTTTGGAAGTTACTAATCTGCTCTGAGTATTTATTGAAATTTGCCTTAATTTCTATGGTAAACGAGTTCAACACAGAAGACATTTCCTCTCTAATTATACTGCGTAAGTCGGAGCGTTGTACATAGTCACACGTATTACCATTATTATTCGCAGCAGATATGTCCAGTTTATTAGGCGCTTTGCGGCGAGTAACGTTAAAAGAAACCTCCGCCAATGTTGTCGGTGTGGACGGACGAGCTAAGCATTCAGAATTGTTCCCTTTGGGTTGCTTCGTCATACATAATGGGCACAACCAGTTCGTCACAGCACAAGAAGTGATATCGCCAGGATTCACATTTAGACATAAAACATGGTATAGTTCTTGACATTTCGAACATTCCAGGCGATCTTCATTTTCTCTTAGCTCGTTGTTACAGGCTTGACAAGTCCTCATATTGAAACCGGTGTAGGTAGGTAGATTAGCTGGTTGAAATAATATTCACACGGAGGGAGGAGCTGCAGTGCCCGAGTCAGCGGCGTAAACAAACGACCTGACACGACGAGTGACGATAGACAGAGAGGGCAATTATGGCAGGGACCTCTCTTATCGCAGCGGTGAGGTAGAAGGGCACCCCACTCACTATTTGTGTGCACCGATGGAACCGCGCGCAAACTTTTAACCGTTTATCTTTACGCAAATATGAACACACGCGACACTTTCTAACTTGGAGACAGACAAATTCTTGTTTATATTTAGGTTATTATTATATTTAGGGAGAAAACTGTCAGCACGTCTGCTCAGTTATGCGTTCAAAGACGAATTGTAAGACACTGGGGATATTCGTATCCCACCGCTGCCACCAAATGTTATAGGGTCCCAGTGAAAGATCTTTTTAAAAAAGATTATTTAATTAACACATTGAAATGGAAAGAATAAAGTACAATATTAATTTGGGGACCCTTGGGCAGCCGTACCCGATTGGAGGTTGAAAGCAGACTGACGCGTCCGCTGGGCGAACTGAGCTCGAACAAAGGGACTATGGGAACTGCTGACATGCATGTTCCCTGCTCAGCACTTTGGCTTACGTAGTCTGAGTATAACAGTTCGCACTGGCCTCTCCATCGGCATCTGGATCCATCCGAGGCGCTACCGGAACCGAGTCTGTAATCGGACTCGGATGTGACAGCGCGCTGGACGGGTCCTGGGTCGAGGAAGAAGTCGCGCGAACTGGAAGCGCCTCCAGGCGAAGCCGATCAAGCGTAGGCTGATCCAGCATCTGTAGACGCTGAATCGCCCGCGCTTCATCCGACAGACGTTGGGCGGAAACAGCCACGGTCGGGTCAAGGGCCTGAAACAGAGGCATCATCCGGTCACGATACGCAGACAGGTTGGTTCCTCCCTCTGTAGCCCCGTAATAGGCGCGCATGCAGTTGACATTCATGTCGTGTGTCCATCGCATGCGGCGCACTACACCACCGGTAGCGGGGGCCCCGCGCGGGGCAGACTGCCCCACAGGCCCCAAGCGTGCCGGCAGCGGTCGTCGTCCACATCGCGCAGGTGGTCGCGGCGGTCGTGGCGGCGGTGGCCCACTCTCATCGCTCGAAGTTGAGCTCGCTGCGGTATCTGGAGGAGTAACAAACTCCTCCACCGACGACGAGCTGGGCGACGGAGCGGGCGGTTGTGGTGGTTGTGCGCTTGTAACGTTCGCTCTTGCCTTCGCTCTTGTGATCATTTTTTAATGTAAATTGCACTATTGTTGTAGTAGGCGTTTTGACATTTGTCACAGTTGACAAATCCATATTAATGATTTTCGGAACTTCTGTAGAATGGCCAAAATTGTATTGCAAATTATCTGTATTATTCTTATTATTTTTAATATGTAAAATTATTTTAGTTAGATTCTTATATATTTTATATTTGTAATAATGTATGTATAATTGTAAGTGAGCTAGTCTATTTATAGGAATTCTAACCTTTAAAATTATGTACACAGTTTTGTCTATCCATCACTGTTTGTTTTATGCTTTTTCCTTGCATCAAGGTCTGCTGGAAGAAATCTCTCTTCAGAGATAAGCTCACTTGTACTTTAGCTATTTTTATTTTTCTTTGTAAAAAACTGTAACTTGTGTACAAACTAATAAATAAATAAATAAGATATTTTACATGTTTAAACTGAGACACGAAACAAATATCAATGTCATGATAATCAAACTTATGACCCAGTAAGCAGAATTCCTGACCATTGCGCTATCGAGGTATATTTTCCAGACACTTCAATTTGCTGGCAAATCAGCACCTAAAGGCCAATTACCTAGAGTGTCCCAATGATGTTAGCAATCTCGCAGTGGTCTATATCATTTAATTCAAGGGGGGTCTATATCATATCATTCTATTTATGGGGTAATCTTAATCATCTATACTAATTTAGTTACAAAGAGGAAAGATTCGATTGTTTTTTTTGTTTGTTTGTTTGTATTGAATAGGCTCCGAAACCACTGATTATAACGTGAAAATTATTTCACCAACAGAAAGCTGAACTATTCAGAAGTGTTATAGGCTATATTGTATTATGATGAAGTGTTATAGACTATATTTTATTATGGTTGAACAAAAAATCTGTGAAAAATAACAGGGCAGCTCGTTACTATAGTTTGTCCAATATCCTGAATTGATGAGTTGATAATTTTGACAGCTTTCAATAGGGATGGGGTAGTTCATAATCGTTGGTAAATCTATTCGATTTTTGATTTATTATTTCATTGAACATGGAATCGTTAGTTTATACTATAGATAAACAAAGAAAATGTTCTTCGAATATTGTAATGTGCATTAAAGAGATAATTCAATAACTAAAAATATATTAGTGAATTAAATAAGAGAGGTATTAGGATTTGAAGTTATTTATTACCTACATAGACAGGGTTATTGAAATAACATCAACAACCTCGCAAGAATAAGTAGCTACCATCATACACAGCAAATTTTGTTCTACGACTTCTGATAATTTGACACATTTTACTTTCATATTATTATAAAAATCAATTTGATTTTACGTCTGAATGATCTTAGCTCTGTGCGCATAATATCGCAAAATAAAAAAACGCTTCCGAATCACGGGGTGTGAATCGGAATCACTTACTCGTACTATATATACTTCATAATACTATCAGCAGTCGCTTTTTTGGGTGTGAATGGAACATAGGCTTAGAAATGTCACGACAGTACAATAAAATAATTTTAAATTAATGTATCGTCATTATTACTAGAAGACTAATCATATTAACATCGAACAATATTCAAGTTCAAAATCTTTATTATATTTAATCAATATTTTTTATTATATTTTTTTTTTTTGGGGGAGGCCTATGCCCAGCAGTGGGCGTCGTTCGGCTGAAATGATGATGATGATGATATTTTTTAAGAATAATCATATAATGATAAATAATTGCAAATAACTTTAATACTAATCAAAGTTAAACTGTATTAAAAAAAAAAATTGTGCTTGCCGCCCTTAATCTTAAATTTTAATGTTAGATACATTTTATTTCACAACCAATTTAATATTTTCTATTGCTATTCGTTCGCAAGGCACTTCACTAAGTGGGCGGTACCCTTCAATAAAGTATGACATTATCTGTAGTGTCAAAATTATATTTTTTTTTCCTCTGGCTCTTTTGTGTGTTTTCCTTTCATACAAATTCTGCCAATGTCAAGTAAGAATGAAAGAACAAAATAATCATCCTAAATTGGACAAACTATAATAATCACAAAACATGGCAAATAAAACTGACAGTACTTTGTCCAACTAAGAACCGCCAAGCACTTTTACTACTCTGCCATCGAGGCTTTCAAAAGGTAACTACATAATTACTTCACGCCACAAAAAGGCTAAGTTCGGCTTTCCATTCCCCAGTGAGCAACTTCCCTTAAACTACCCACGTCCGTCCAGTCTCGCTTTACCTTTTAATTAACTGTATTAATGCTCTTCATATCTCAGAAAGAATATTATCATTCTTAGCTCAGACAAAGACTATTTTTAAGCAGACGACGAAACGATACTGATTCATTATGAGAATACATTAAGTTCATTCATTGTTAGGGTTAGTGTTATTAAAACTGAATTTTCTTTGACAACGAATTCGTTGCAAACATTTATAAGAGCTTCAGCTATATAAATCTGCTGAGAACCGTATACTAAAGTTCAACGTCATTTATCGAGCTGTTGGTATAGCTACGAGTATGTTCGATATTTCTCTATTACACAAAATCTTATCAAATAAGAGAAATTCGTATCAAACTAAATTCCCGAACTGAAAAATGCAGGTCCAACGGTGAACATACGAAATGGGAGAAGATCGATTCAGGATAAACATCCTGAATCAATCTTCTAAACAAGAGCAACGTAGCTGCTGAAGATGATGATGATGAAGAAAGCTACATTTTTGTCGTTGACCAGAAAAACCAAACAACTCGATAATTATGCATGTACCCATACAAATTGATCTTAACCTGAAATACAAAAGACTTTTCCTACGAGCATCTATTGAAAATGTCCATATAAATGTTTCGGATGAAGGTAACATTACAATGAATATTAAGGACCATTTTTATCAAGTCATAAAGCCCAATAGATGTACTCGTAAGCAGTATCACACTATGATGCCATAAATGGCCAATGAAAAACTTTTCTGCTGTTTTTCACAAGGCATTATCTTTATCATGAATAAAATACCACCCAAGGATTGGTACAGCATCTGGTTATCTTGCTATAATATAACTTTATGGCACTTTTTGCTTGCAGTTGAACAAAAGGCTCCAAAGTTTTTTTTTATGTAATAGGGAGCCAACGAGCTGGAAGTTCACCTGATGGAATGTGATCACCTCCGCCCATGGACAACTGCAACACCAGAGGTGCCACAGATGCGTTGCTTGGCTTTTAAATGGGAATACGCTCTCTTCTCGAAGGCTTCGATGTCATATTCCTTTGGAAATATCGACGCAGGAAGATCAGTAGTTCTCTTTATTATTGACACATTGTCCTATCTGATAGATATTTTGTAACATGTTTGAACGAGGTCCCAATGATCTCTGTACTGTGGCGGGTTCTCTTTGTACTCTCAAGGTTCACTTCTAGGAATATTGTCCTTATTGTTTCGCATTTAACTTAACTGATACTGTAGTTAACCCGTCGTTTAATCTTATTCTGCTGCCAAAACTGAACACTCGCCTGGTTGAAGTATAACTGACATAATGTTTTAAAAGCATTGTTAACCTGTAATATTATAATAATATGTTTTTTCTCTTCCATTTTTACTTTTACGCCTAAGTGCAGTTTTAAGAACAGTTAGCTGTTGTTCTTTTATAATCCTCTACTAAAGGTAACAAGATTTTTTTCTGATCAATCTATATTATTCGATCGTGCAAGATATGTTATTTAAATTATCCTATCTTATCATTTGCTGGTGTTTCCTAAAAAGAAAAATAAAACTTGTTGTAAATCCAACACAATCTGGGTCTCTTTAGGGCAAGAGTGAATAGGCATTTACTAGACAGACATGCTCCATCATAGATTGCATCGTCACTTACCACCAGGTGCGATTGCGTTCAAATGACTGTCTAGTCAGGTATAAAAAATAAAAAGATCTTAATCAAGTTTTTTTTAAGGTCAGTCGCTTGGTTGTGGTGTGCCAGTACAATAGGACCCTAAGTATGTCGGTTCACACTCCAATAAGTCGGAATCAAAGCGTCGTTCCATCCCGAACCTTTCTTCAGTTGGACCTTTCAACCCTAATGGAAGAAATAAAATCTCCTCTCCCTCTGATTTTAATTTCATGACCTATGGTGGATCTTTAAATGGATTGAGTTCATTTAGTTCCGTGACTCCTGCCAGTTACATGTATCAAATGTCGAGGGTTTTTCGATACGCTCACTATTGTGAGTTTCTGTGAAATCTGGGACTATAGCCATGGTCAGTTATGGGACCCATAGGTCAGTTTAAGGCTTCCCAGAATGTGGTTTAACCCGTTCACTGCCGAATAAAAACACAATAGGAAATCGATTGTTAAAATGCACCATTGCGTGGTGTGACATTGAAAATGTAAAATTTTGAACTGCTGAAAGTAAACAGGCTCATCTAAGAGAAAACACGATATGAATAAGGTCGCGGATTCTATCCCTGACCAGGACAAACATTCATGAGACAAAATATTTGTGGAATGTAACTAACAGCTCAGATCATATTGCCTTGTCAAACACGTCATGAATAGTGTTTTTACAAAGTAAGATGTTCCCAATCAAATCCTGGATACGTTTACCACAGGCGAATGGTAGCCCGATTATAACCTTGGCAGCAATTCCAATTAGCGAATGAAATTCGTGCCATGTGATTTTATTTAATCAGTTTAATGAAAAACTTTTATCTTACTTCACGACCGTTTTAACACTCGCTGACAACTCATCTTATTCTTACAGTGTCATAAAAATTCAATTAATATCCTAATCTAGCAATTAAAAAAATCAATGAAACTTAAGACGAGGCCGCGTAATTACTTTCTCTTCCCAATAATTTTCCGGTTCCTTTAAAATGAACTCAAGCATGATTAAACTGAAATTTGATTGAGGTGCTCAAATATCCAGTTTATGACGTTCATAGAATAAACCAATTTTGTGACGGTACTCGGTGGAATTAATTGCGTTCCTAAATTAATTCAGTAAATCAATTATTTGGATGTCATTTGCCTTCTAGACAAAGGAAACGGAGGTTGGAAGCGAGATGGAGGCCTTTTGGTTTCAAAGGCCAAATTCATTCGCTTCGATATTTTAATCCAAGGTTTGGGCAGTGAATGGGAGTAAAAGTCAGTGTTCAATTTTAATAGATGATTTTGAAATATAATTTTTAATTGTCTCGCTATTTAGATTTCCAATTTAACTCATTGTACTTAAATGCTTTATTGGAGAGCAGTGACATTGTTGTCACATTAAATAATAAATAAAATTCTCGTATTATGGTTCAGCCATTCCGAAAGTTCGGTTTCAGAGATGCTTCTTCGTGGGAAGCGTCGCCTTACGAATGAGGAAGGAAGCTTAAATTGTGGTCGGAGCTTCAGGCCGGGCTTTTCCCAATGACCTATAGTATGGCGGTCTTCGAGTGAGGCCTCTGATGTTGCTTGCGTATGTCGCGGTAACCGTTTAGCACCAGGCGGTCCGCTTGCTTGTTTGTTACCGACGTTAAATAAAACAAACGCATTTTTATTCTTACTAATATTACAAAATAATGTTTGTTTGTTACACTTTCACGCAAAAACGACTAAACGGATTTAGATGATACTTTACAATAATACAGCTTATACATTAGATTACCACACAAGCTACATTTCATAAAGATTGTATGTGATTTGACCACAATGTATAATTATAACGCGGGTGGAAAGCTAGTGCCGAATAATAAAATGTAAATGAAAAACGTCTTTCATTGTAACTCAGTTGAATGTCCCTTAACGTTAAAAAAGAAGTCTGAACTAGCAGTTTAAACAAATATTTTCCCTGCTGAAAGCCTGTACAAGTTGCCTCATCACGCATATCCCAGCGGCCGATCATCGAAGCTCCCCCGGGTCTCGTTATATGAGATGCATTGTATGGAAATTGGATCACTCGATTCACAGTAGGGCCCCAGCCCTACTGTGAATACTTATGTCGGCCGCGTAATTTGCGTAGCTTTTCGGATCAGGCGAGTTTTTTTTCAAGTTTCACTGTATTTTCCTGGCCTCCTTGGAGGGTTTAAGTGCAGGTTGGTTAAAAAGAGCGAGGTCAGTCTCATATTATACTTTTTCACTGCTGGGTAAAGGCTTCCAACATTGAAACACATCGCCAGTCGTCAGGCTGGGCTTAAATAAATATAATAACCTCTAACTTTTAGACCGAGTTTGATGTGTCATGGTTTTACTGTATATAATTTAAAATTAAGTTAGAAAAATAACATAACGTTATTTTACGCAAGCTAGTTGAATGTAAATACATCATATTTATGTAATAGGCTTAGGCATGCCAGAATATAACTAGATACCATGCTTTATAAGGACCCAGACACGTGCATCACTGCATGCGCGGTCTGTTCACGCGGTAATAGGCTAATTGACTACAAACGAATTGATAATACTGTGGCGAATCGTTGCAGGCCAGCAATACAGGAGCCGGAGCGCCGGGATTCGTTATACAATATTTAGGAGTAGATGTAGTTATGTAATAGTGCATGAAAGATCGGTCAATCCAGTAACTTGTTTATTGTATGGGGTAAAAGTATAGGTAGGAAAGAAAAACCCGATACACGGGTTCCTGTTACATTATATATAACTATTTACAATTGGTTATTTAATAATCACCATCACGTATGTAATTAAACTTATACTGGTTATCTGGTAAAATGCTCGCAAGCTCTGTTCAGCACGATGGTTTTGGTAGGACTGCCTAAAAATGCTAAACAGGGAACGTGAAAATATAAATTAAATGTTTAAAGGACAGGTACAGAATACTATTGATGGCCAGTAAGTTAAACTATGAAGTTTCCAGCCATCGTGGATGTTCTAACGTACATGAGACTGGAACGAAACGGCATCGTTACAATACTAACCACGATTTTCATAGTAATGGTCTATTCAGTTTAGTATTTTGGCCTAAATAACCAAACTACATTAAATTTTGATGATCCCTCTGAAGCAGTCATTTGGCAAATCAGTAAGGCGTATTCGGTGTAAATACTGTGTTATACGCGTTGAGGTTAGCAGGGGAACAGGGCACATAGTATGGCCACCAATTGATGGTTGGCTGGTACACCTGGTCGATGTAGACCGCCTACAATTGACCACTTTATTAATACATTGAGACAGCATAAAACCCAAACTCAAATAACTTTATTCAAATGGACTGTATCAGTACTTTCAAATCGTCAAATTTACAGCAAAATTTACTAAATAATAGACATGGATACCATAATAATATGGAATGTAAATAAACAGTATACAGACATAATGCGACTCTACCACTGCGTCAGAGTTGTTTCTTGCTGAGAAGACCCGGCGAGAAACTCAGCAGTTACTCTTTTAAACTTGTTTTGAAAGTAAAGTAAAGTAAAAAATCATTTATTCATTTAAGCTTGTACAAAGCACTTATGACATGTCAAAAAAAGTATATAGAAATAATAATAATAAACGTAAATAAAAGAGTACAATATTAACTAGTACACATCGTGAATATACATAATGTGAATCTACCACTGGGTAATCTGGGTTTACATTACAGGCGTTAGTAAAGTACAAGCAGAGTGTCATTTTGATACAAAAAAATCTAATGAGATTCTTAACTAAAGAATATAAAACAAAGAGAAAAAACCAACCATAACAGAATAATATAACAAAAATTCATTTAAACAATTCAAAAAGAAAAAGGTAGTACATACTAGGTACCTATTATCTATTACAATAAAACATCTGTTACAATAGAGCTATTTAATACCGCATCGAGCAGAGCGCTTATACCCAGGCATTTTTATCTATAAGGTAGTCTTTTGCCCTTTTTTAATAAAGCTGTTTTGATGTGTTTTTTGAATCTATGTAAAGGTAACTCACAAATGGTTTTTAGAATTTTGTTGTAATAATGTATACCTTGCCCCTTAAAGGATCCTAAAACTTTCTGTAACCTAAAGAGTGGAAGTGCAATTTTATCCTTATTCCTAGTATTTCTGCAATGTATGTCACTGTGTTTAGCATAGAGACCAATATTTTTTCTCACCAAAACAATGCAATTGTAAATGTATTGTGACGCTACAGTGAGGATACCAATTTCCTTAAAAATCTCCCTAAGTGAAGCCCGTGCACGAAGCTTATAGATGGATCTGATCGCTCGCTTCTGGAGGATAAAGATGGTTTGTATATCCGCCGCTTGACCCCAAAGTACAATGCCGTAAGACATTACACTATGGAAATAACTAAAATAAACTGAACGAGCAGTATCAACATCTCTTAATAACCTAATTTTTCTCACTGCAAATGCAGCCGAACTAAGTCTGCCTGAGAGAGCTGTTATATGAGGGTTCCATTGCAGTTTTGAATCTAGTGTGATTCCAAGAAAAAGTTCATTATGTAAGTTCAGTTTCATTAAGTATTACCATAAGTTTTTAGACTAATGGGGTTATCTTTAACATTAGGCAACTTAAAATTAATACATTTAGTCTTTTTTGCATTAAGCTGTAGATTATTTACTGTGAACCATTGTAAAACCTTTGAAAGTGCGTCATTAACATCATCAAAAAGGTTTTTATTTTTGTCAGTTTTAAAGACTTAAGATGTATGTCTGCAAATAATACAACATCACAAATATCTTTTACGTCAAAAGGTAAATCATTTATATAAATCAGAAATAGTAATGGACCTAGAATGGATCCTTGAGGAACCCCCATTTTAACTTGTGATCCTGTAGACAGTACACTGTCAACATCAACTTTTTGAGTTCTTAATCTAAGATACGAAATTACCAAATCTAAAGCATTATCCATAACCCCGTAAACTCCACCACATGAGACAACATTGTCAATGCCCAGGTTCTCAAGTGAAGTTTTCCCTTATGTTTTGGAAACAAAAATAGAGTTACTAACAGCCAAAACTAAAGCAAAAATATCTGTTTCATCAGCTGACTTTGTGCTGGTGCTTTGTGATCATGTGAAAAATTGCACCAAGTTCTACAAAAACAAAAACACTCGCGACAGTGCCACTGACTGGCCGCGTGACTGTTTCTGACCGCTATCGCCTGTAAACTCTCTGTGTCTGTGTGCGTGATCAAAATGGTGCCTGGTTTGTTCTAAGCAGACTATCTGTCCGGGGCGCCGCGCCGCATGTGTAATTTGCGATTTTGATGTCTCAGTGTTGCCATTTGACATCCCATTGTACGTACCTATACGCTGAAGTCACCTAAAAAAATTGTCAAAAGTTAGATAGTGATTGTTTTTTTTTATTATATTGCCCGTAAAGATGACCTCAGTCCACCTGATGGAAAGCGGTCGTGAGGTCCAGATATGAGGTTGACAAGCCCAGTCATTAAAACGAATCACTTTTCTTTTGTTTTTTTTTAGAAGTTTCCGCGCACGATATAACTTTATTATTTATTTATTTATTCTTCATTGCACAAAGAGAAGTACAATTGTGCGGACTTAATGCCTTATGGCATTCCCTACCATTCAAACATTGTGCGAAGCAGAAATCAATCATCATCATTGGCGATTATATGATAGAGAATAACTATACAACCAAAAAAATTCATAAAATCCGAAACCCTAAAGTGTCACGTTTCCGAGTTATTTGAAGTAAAGATCAATATGAAAAATGTGATATTATTCAAAATCCACCAATTTTGTGGTGTTTCATGTCATTTTGTCAACAAAGAACAGATTTCAGGACATTTAACCCGTTAGATCTTTTTACTACGACATTTTTATGGAGTTTACATTTAAAAGTGGGCAAAATAGTAAAGTTAATGAGGATTTTTCCTGTTTTTTGGTAAAAAAACTACAAAAAAGTTTCAAATTAAAATCCAATAAAATTTATTGCATAGTAAAAATATAATTTAAAAGTATAGTAGCATAGGCTATCCTATGCTACTATACTTTACTTTTTTTTCTAATGGTGACCTTATCACTTTGAATGATTTCTTCTAGACGACTTTGGGATGTGGGGAGATTGCGGAAGAAGATAACGGACTGTTCAAATCTTAGAATAATGACACCTTCTAGGTGTTATAGTAGGTAGGATAGTTCCATACAAAAAGACGTGCCAAACTTGAAGCCAAAACCAAATGTCAAAAATGTGTCATGGGAGAAGTAACCAAATAATGTTGCAAGTCGACAGCATTTTTCCTAAGAAGTTAGGGAGTTTAAAGCCATTTCTGAATTTAAATTTCGTAGATTTTTTGATGGTCTAGCGCAGAGGTTCCCAAACTTCTTTTCGCATAGACCACTTTAAAAAATTTGCTGGTTCCGGTGGACCCCCTGCAGCAACATTTCTAGCATATTACCAAAACTCGACAAAAAATAAAACTAACATAGAACCCCTTCGAGTCTCCCGTGGACCCCTTGGGGTCTACCTGGACCACTTTGGGAATTAATGGTCTAAACTAATGTGACATGAGCGATTTTGTTTGTTATCGATAAAACTGTTTTTGGGGCAGCCCTAAAAAATGAATAAGTATATTTGCATTTGACAGCTCGTTCTATAACAATATTGAAACTGAATTTATAATGCTTCAGTCTAATTCTTTTCCTCTACTTTCTCTCAGCTTTTCAGGACTAAATTTTGTTCATATTTGGCACATGTGCTGTTATTTTTCATCTCAGTTGACGTGTTGTCTTAATAATGTTAATGCATATCACAATACTAGATTTACTTTAACGTGAGCTGGGGTAAAAAACGCTTTTGTTTCGTCAGGAAAGTAATAAACGAACCTACTTATAATGTTTTCTAAAATAACTAAAATAAAGCGCTCATTGAATTGGTCTGGGCCCAGATTCTGCTATTTATATACCAATGGGATCGTATGGACCAACCATCAAAATCATGCCATTCAATTACGATTCCATTAGCAGTTTTGTCAAAGACCTATGTGGGATTGTGTTATTTGCTGATGACACTTCTCTGATTTTTAACGTAGATAGAAGTCCTAACATAGCACTTGACGACGTAACTAATACTCTCTCTAAGGCACTTGGTTCACGAGTAACAATTTACTGCTTAATGCTAAGAAGACTAAATGTATCAAATTTTCTATGCCCAATGTAAGACAGGTCGATACCATTATAAACATGAATAACGAGCCATTAGAGATTGCGAATTCCACAGTATTTTTAGGAATTACTCTCCATTCCAAGTTACAGTGGGGTCCGCATATTTCTGCTCTGGCAGGAAGACTTAGTTCGGCAGCTTATGCTGTTAGAAAAATAAGGCTCCTGACTGATATCGCAACAACAAGATTAGTGTACTTCAGTTATTTTCACAGTGTTATGTCGTATGGTCTACAGTTGTGGGGCTCGGCAGCGGATCTCAACACCATCTTTGTTCTTCAAAAAAGAGCCATCCGCTCCATTTACAACCTTAGACCACGCGACTCGCTTCGTGAAGTATTCAAAGAGATAGATATTTTAACTGTGTACTCTCAATTTATTTATGATAATGTAGTATATGTGCGTAAAAACTTGCATCTCTTCAAGAAAAATAGTGATGTTCATAAACTCAATACTAGATATAAAAATAATCTCGTAACTCCCAGTCTAAGACTGCATAAGGTAGGAAAATCATTTGTTGGCCAATATGTTAAAATATTTTAATATGATTCCGCAAACTCTTGTTGAACTGCCTCTTCACCAGTTTAAGTCACAAATTAAAGCTACGTTAATGAAGCGAGGTTATTATAGTGTTAAGGATTTCTTAAATGATAAGAATTTGTGGTCATCTTAGGTATAATTCGCTCCTCTGCACATTTGTTTTTTTTTTGTTATTACTTTACTCTGTCAAATCAATTTTTGTGTTTAAAAACAAGATTGAAAAGAGTAACCATCGAGTTTCTTGCCGGAGAATTCCCCATCGGAAACAACCTCCGAATCAGTGGTAGAGTCACATTAAGTTTAATTATGATATTTACTATCATAGAATGTTTTTATGTAAGTTTATTTTAGTATATTTTTGCTTTAATATTTTTTTTGTAACTATATGACTTGTCATAAGTACTTATTATAAGTCTTTTTTTTTTTTTTCAATATTGCCCGTCAAGATGACCTCACTCCACCTGATGGAAAGCGGTCGTGAGGTCCAGATATGAGGTTGACAAGCCCAGTCATTCAAACGAATCACTGGGCTGGCCATCCTCACCTTGAAGGCCTGCAGAAATGCCTTTTCACGCCCCGCTTGAAGAACCCGGGACTATAAGAGGAAGGAAACACATGTGCTGGAAGAGCGTTCCACGTCCGGATGGTACGACAAAGAAACGAGTCACCGAACCTTTTAGTTCGGGCCAACAAATGTTGAATTGTGTGTGTGTTGAAGGCCCCTGGACTCTGAATAAAATTTTCGTAGTTTTCTAGACATTTTGACTTAAATTTATGCCAAATGCCAAAAATCAGAGCTGCCGCAAGGGACGGGTCATTAAGGCTGCTTTTCCACCAGATGTGCCATGCTTCGTTGCTGTGGTAGCGTTTGATATCCACCAAGCACATTCATTGGTCCACATAGTAGGTATAGCACTTGTGAAAGCGGGTTTATTGAGCTATGTTGCACGCATCTATTCAAATTCAAATTTATTTATTCGTCATGTCTATGTGTCATGTCTCTTGAGATGACACATGGATGCGATGCGTTTTGTGAATGCGTGCTACGGGTGCGTGCTGTGCGTAGTGTGCATGCCTTCCCTACAGTCTATACATCGCATAGCTTAGCTCGAGCTGCGCATCTTCCTCGTACAGCTACCTTGCGGTACCTTGCGGTAGCGCCAAAAACAATAAAGATATCTCTTCGTTTCAGTTTTAATCATGAACTATTACTAGGACGTGGAACCTCCCACAGCTAGGCAAAGGGCCAACCCGTGAAATTTTTGACTGATTTAGCATCAAGCTAGTTTTGCTGACAATTTCATATTCAAGTATCATTTTAAACATTAAAGTCTAACTAAGGTAAAAAAAAAACCTCCTATTACGGCGGTAACCAAAATCGACTCTAATTACGGTGGTATTTTTATTTACATGATTTGTTCTCATTGAAATTAGTTTAGGTACACGAAAATGGAATTCACTAGTTCAAAGTCTTTTGTTTTGTTACATATCTGACATTTGCGAATATAACGTAGACGTACTCTTCAGAATAAGTCAGTCTCTGCCACGGCGGCGATGTGAAAGGACGTACCTATATAAACGCGGAGCGACTCAGGTAAGTACACTCATATTAATATAATTGAGTTTTTCATAGAAATATACTATTCAATTTCATCAGTATGTTATTTATATTATAGTTTTATTGTTATTATTACCATATATTTAGTGCTTTTTAATATTTCTAATAGAATATATTATACCCAAGAAAAACAAAATAAAGCAGTAATAGGAAACGTATGTTAAAGGTCAATCCTAATACGTTGGTATCATCCGTATTAGGGAAAATAGAGCGTCAGAAGTATTTGCTTATAACTTTCAATATAATAAGTTATTCAATTGTTTAAGAGTTTAATTGAAATTATGTTTCATTAAACCAACTTAAAACCTATTTCTGTGGTATGTTTTACCCTCTAGAAATCCTATTTAAAAGTGAAAACTGTGATTGCGAGTACATACCTCCATAAAAGGAACTTCATAAAACTTAATACGGACCTAAAATTTAAACAGTAATTCGTATTTTAGGGTTCAGGAAAAGATGTTACGTAGGCTTAATGAAAATAAGAAAATAAACTTCTATTTTTATTCTTCGATCGTTCTTTTGATAATTCTGAAACCAAAAACGTACAAAGTAGAAGTAAACGTAAGTAAAGAGAGACTGTGAAAATAAATAGTGCAAAGCCAACGGTTAGTGTTGGACGGGACTATTGTAACTATGGAACCATCGGGGATTAAAAAAACATGACAGAACTATGCTATTAGAGTTGCCAAATCACTATGGGTAAAATAAAATATAGACGACGATTTGTTTTTATAATAATAAACTATAACCTAAAAAATCCTATAAATGTGACATTTATATTCTGTGATATTTAGTGCCCAGGTTTCATTACCGTAGTTCCCGATCTAATAGGAAAAATAGTTCAGAGCATAAACATAAAACAAACCAGTAGTATAATGTTAATGTAAGGAACCCCAGTACATTTAACGTTCTGATTCTGACGCTCTGTCATAGGAGCCGACTACCGCCGTAATTAGCTCGAACCTTAGTTATACTTCCCTTATAGGGAAAATCGACCTGAGCACTTAAATATATATTTTTATGTATTTAATCACTTCAGAAACATACAGTGTCAGAAGCAATGTAAAATATAATCTTTTTTTTTGTCGAAACAAAAAAAATTCATGCTCTATGTTATTTGTAAATGCTTATTTTCCTTTCTCACTTTCAAATGTTGCTATTTGCCTCTGTAATAGGAGCTTTTACCTTACTAGCAAATTAGAATGAACTAGCTCTACGAATAATACAATAGTTTTAATTTTTCTTGTACAAACAACTGCAAAAAAGATGGACCTTTTCATTCCTGACAAAACCTCAAAATACTTCCAAGAATTGCGGAAATGTGCGCTACACGGAGAAATCACTGTTTTATGCCATTCCTTCCACAAAGCAACAACCTTTGTTAAAAACCCCTGTTATATCTATGTAAATACGAGTATACTGACTCATATTCATGATTAAAGCAGGAACGTACATGAACGACATGATGCGGCCACTTCAGCGAATGAAGTCATGAATGATAATGAGTTTTGCATGATTATAATTTAAGCTGCCACAGGAGGAATGACTTCGAAATAATAAATCATCATTATATTTGTTAGAGTTTGAGTTGAGATTATATAATGAACACGTGGTGTTTGGGCCTACAAACAGACGTAATAACAATACTAATGACGTAAAAGAGTAATTATTACTCTTTTATTGCAAGTAAATATATATGAGTGTTTTGGAATAAACATTTGTTAAATAATCTTTAATTTTCCAGGTGATAATAATGAAAAAACTTAATAGACCTCACATGGTCTGGTTCTCGAGCACCTAAGTTTTTAATGTGTATTGTTTGAAAATTAATTTTTGTTCCATAACATCATCTAGGGACATAGTTGTACATATTTGAGGTTATCCATTATACATAAACTCAAGCTCAAATATCTTTATTCAATTAGCATGTAAAAATACTTATGAATAGTCAAAGAAAAGAAAGTAAGTTTAGTGTAATACTTACTAAATAATAAACATAAGTACTATAGTAATATGAATTTATAATATACACACATAATGCGACTTTACCACCGCGTCGGAGTTGTTTCTTACCGAGAAGACCCGACGAGAAACTCAGTAATTACTTTTAAACTTGATTGGTTTTATAATGCGTGTTAGTAGAGTACAAATTAGTTTGTTGAAAAAAAATGCTTCAATTCTAACATTATCAAATAGATGAACCTAATATGTACATCAAAGCTAAAGAATATAAAACGATAGGATGTACCAAGTCATTAATACAACTCCAAAAGATAAAAATTGTTAGTCATCAGATCACACTTAAGTGTGGTATTAAATTGATAACTATTTCTAAAGTTAACTGATCCCGGACTGAGCAGAGATCTTTAATCGCAGGCTTTTTTATCTAACAGGTATTCATTGGTAGTATAATACCCCTTTTTTAATAGAACAGTGTGTGAACAACCTGTGCAGCGGCTTATGCATACATACAGGGTAATTATCAAATAACTTCCGAAAACGATATTGCATACTCAGAAAGTGATGTAGTAACTACCTATATAAGCAAATAGAATAGAATAGAATATATTTTATTGCACAGAATACAGGTGTCACTGGTAATTAGAGTACTGATAAAGTACATTGCTATATTCTGCTTATCTAAGGCATAAAAAAATTATTGAGGTTTTTATTTATGAGTATAAATCATGTTGGTACACATAATATACAAAATAAATATAAAAAACAAATAGTAATGTACAGTAGAGTTAACAACATTACATCTAAAATGTATCATTTAGGCACTCTGCAAGCGTATAGTAGCATTTATTAATTAACATTTTTTTAAGTTTATATTTAAATAAATTCACATTAAACTGTTTGAGTTCGTTTGGTATTTTATTGTAGATTATAGGGCCCATGCAGACTATACTATTCCGTAACAGTGATGTTTTAGAAGGGAACAGACGGAGTCGATCTATATCACGTCTGACAACTTGGTCTGAAAAGCGCGGAAACCAACCAGGGTTATTTTTAACAAATAGGGCTATCTCAATCATGTACAGAGATGGAAGTGTTGAAAGTTGATGATGCACAAATAGGAGCTGACAACTATCGGTACTATGCAGTCCAAACATGGCTCGAATACAACGTTTCTGACATTTAAAAGCCACATCTTTATTAGAGGGTTCCCCCAAAAGATTATACCATATCTGAGCACTGACTCTACAAGCCCGTAATAAGCTGTGAGTAGTGCCATCAGTGTTAACTGTGGATGAAAGTCTAAAAAAAACAAAAGCCAAACTACCTACTGGTTTTTTTACTCATGTGGTCAATGTGATTTTTCCAGTTTAATCTTTCATCAATTGTTAATCCAAGAAACCGTGCAAAGTCAACTTGTTGAATATTGATGTCATGATAATTCACTATTATGTCAGAAGATTAAGGAGATCTTTGATTAAAATGCATTACGTTCGTTTTATTAAAAATGATTTTCAGATTATTATTATTATGCTAATTAATTATTAATGTCAAGGTTTCATTGATGTCAGATTCATAAGAATTAATATTATTACATTTTGTTGTTACTGTGCTGTCGTCGGCAAATAATGTCATTGGTTGATTAGTTACACCTTGAGGAATACCGTTCATAACTTTGCGCTCAGTCGCTTGGTATGTTTCTTTATGTTTCGTTGCAAAATTAAGTCTAGTTATCCCAGTTACTTGTCGGCGATCAGATAAGTATGATTCAATTAGAGCCAAGACATTGCCTCTGATCCCGTAATATTCAAGTTAATTTATTAAAACTGTATGGTCTACCTACGTAGTCAAAGGCTTGTGTCATATCACAGTTTATCGAGCAGACGGGCAATATTTTATCAACTTGCGTAATAACGTTTTTAAAGAAATCAATAACTGCCTTATTTATTGTTTTGTTACGCCGGAAACCCTTTTGCTCATTACAGAGAATATTGTTATCTGATTCGAAATTTGATTTAAATAAACTTTAATTTTAAGGTTTCTATACAAATATACTGACCATTTGTATGGCAACCTTGAAATGAAAGTTAGTTAAATAAATAAAAAAAACATTTTCGCCTAGATAGTTTCTACATCACTTAGTGAGTATGCCATATCGTTTTCGGAAGTTATTTGATAATCATCCGGTATAGTGGCAGGTGACCCAAACTGTACTTTGCAGTAGCCGCGTCTAAACCACAAGCTGCTTCGGCCGCGTTTGGGCTGCTTTTCCACCAGAGCTATACTGCGAGGATGTGAAAGCCAAGCTACTAAATTATCTAACTGTTTACACTTATGCTATGTTACGAAGCGAGTAAGATGTACGACTGGTAGATGCGCTACCAGTTTTATTTTTGTCAAATTATTCAATATTATTCCTACCTACAATATATTGTTTTAAACAATTATACTTAGTAGCTATTCTAACAAAATATTATCCTCTACCGCAGCCGTGAATTTGAATAAAACACTCTGATACTTTGCTTGTAACATCTGGCGATGGCGTCGGACGATTAATTTGTACAGGCGCCTTCACATCAACCTTTACGAAATTGTTGCAGAATGGGTCTTATTTTAGCAGCATAAGGTGCTATGTAAAGCTTGACGCGAATGCAAGTGTACAAGCAATTCCTTTCCGCCACTCGGGAGTTTTCACGCAAATTTACAAAACCGATGGGACGAAACCGCGTTCATGGGCAATATGCGATGAATCGGTTCTGGTTTTAAGTTATCAAGTTATACGAAATCACTGGCTGTCTGCTGCTGAAAAAGCAAGCTTATGTTTGATTGGATTTTGGTAATAGAATGATTTTAGCTTTAAACTACTCCTTTGGATCTATCGGCATCCAAATTTATTCGTGCGAGATGACTCACTTTTTAAATCTTGATTGATTGAATGCAATCAAAAAAGATTTTGAGATGAGACATTGAAAGCTTCTGAAGTATTACGAATAAAATGAACTGATGGAAAGGTAGAAAAGACAAACGACGATACTTATTATGATTGAAGATATTAGAAACCCAAAATGACGAAGTACCTACTTAAAAATGTAATTGAACCAAAATGACGAAGTACCTACTTAAAATCCTTCCTTCAATTACATTAGCTTAAGGCTGGCTGGCAGATAGATGGCTGTATATACATCTAGCAAATCATTGTCGAAATCGATGATGGTAAAACTTCACGACGGATTACTAAAACGAATGACTGCAGCAAAAATATGCTCTTAGTAGAAAAAGACACACATCTGTACAAATAAACAAAAATTTTAACAAAAAAAAACTAACTTCAAAAAAAATAATTCCAAAACAAAGCACTAAAAAGTAAAGAAATAATTGCGTATTCTTCTAAAACTTATACGATAATATAATGTAGGTACAATTATTGTTATTGTTGGAGTCGGTGTATATGGTTTATCTAGATTTAAGACTTATATGGATTTCCCATGGATGCCACTGTCAGAACTGGACCAAATTAAAATGGGACCACACGGGCAGCATCAACTTTCAAATAAAAAAAGAATTATCAAAATAGGTTGGCGTAATATTGAGTTATTCGTCCATATGTCGCGCATTTTGTATATCTAGATTTAAGACTTAAATGGATTTCCCATGGATGCCACTGTCAGAACTGGACCAAATTAAAAATGAGACCACACGGGCAGCAACCAGCTTTCAAATAAAAAAAGAATTATCAAAATCGGTTGGCGTAATATTGAGTTATTCTTCCACATGTCGAGCATTTTGTCTATCTAGATTTAAGACCTATATGGTTTTCTCATGGATGCCACTGTCAGAACTAGACCAAATTAAAATGGGACCCTTCGGAAAGCACCAGCTTTCAAATAAAAAAAGAATGATCAAAATCACCCAGTTGAAAGTTATGAGGTAACGAGCATAAAAAAAAACATACAGTCGAATTGAGAACCTTCTCCTTTTTTTGAAGTCAGTTAAAAATATCGGCCAAGTGCGAGTTCCGTACAAACCTGTAGTAGGTATATTAATAATTTTTTTTTATTATTATATGATAAAACTAAAAATTTACGGTTCCCGCAATTTTTCCTTTATCTGTGCTATAAGACGTTGCTTCGTACCAAATTTCAAGATTCTGAGTCCACGGGAAGTACCCTGTAGGTTTTGATTCCCTTGCGAGTGTCGAAAATTTGCGGCATAAACGGCTGTATCTTTTGATTGCGTTAGCTTAGAACTTTGATTTTTTCACAGCTCTAAGAGACAGTAGATTTGAGTATTTAATATAAATTCCAGCTTGATACCTTCACGCGTTCCTGAGAAAAAGGGTCTTGACAGACAGATAGACGAGGTACGGAAAGCTAAAAACGAAAATAATTTATTGGACTGTTTTAAATTTTAGCTAAGGCAAAAAAGCAAATAACTTAGACATTTTATTGAGAATATAGGTGAAGTTTAAATGTTTGTTGTAGCATAGATACTGCAATGAAGATATGCTTCGATAAAAAATATTTCTGGCCAGAACTATCTTCTAGTTAATTGTTTAATTTTCGGCTAACTCTCCGGTGATGGCAAACACTTACGTTTGTATACTGTTTATTCATATATTCATATTATTATTATAGTATTTATTTTATTTAGTATATTTTTTGACTTTATAAAAATATAAATGTAATATAAATAAACCAAAGTAACTTGAATAGCGGCGAAAGGCTCACTTACCACGTTGGCTTCAACACGCTTGGTGGAAAGTGGGCTTCTGAGTGTTCCGTTCACCAGGACGGCAACATTACAGTCGACTTGCTTCTGACTATCGTTTGTGATTAAGGGCGAATGTATTGTATATTGTATTTAATATGCTAGATTAAACCCAAATAAAAAAATCACAAGTAAGTATTTTGGAGAAAAAATCAAAATGATAATTTACATTGAATTGACCATGTTTTCTTTACTAAAGATTGAAACTAGAAAAATTCGACCTGATCCTAGGGGGGTATTTTCATGTTTAATGTTTTATGAAACTCTCTTCCATAAGAATAAACTTTGTATTTCAAGATATATAATCTGTCTTTGCAAGCTCAGGACTAGTACTTATTTAAACGGGCTGATTTGCCCGTCAGTATGTCAATGTCACAAATATACCAAATGTTTCATAAATAGAATTACCCCGCAAAATTCACTCACATTTCTCTCACTTCCCATTTCTACCGGATTATACTAACATTTTCCACTGAATCAATTTGTTTTGTTACGATATGATGAGCGATTTACATACTGGTAGCAGCGGAAGCTTGAGTCTAAAAAGCTAATTATTTGGTTTTTGTTTTATTTTGGGTATTTGTAACAGCTCACTAGACTGAAATCGTATTCAATGGACGCAATAAACCTGAGAAGCAGAAATGAGTTCAATAAAGTCGCAAATAACTCCATCCGAGCTTTAAGGCCAACACAATAAAAAACCGTATCAGTAAGGTTATAAAGCAACAACCTTATAATTTACTGTCTCATCACCCGAAAAAAGACAAGGAAATCTGATGGACCATTGAGTAAAAGTCCTATAACTTATCCCATTGAATTTATAAGTTTTGATTGCTTGGTTTTATTTGTGTTTAATTTACCACGTTTGTTAGAGAGATTTGATCCTAATAGATCAATAATAATAGAGGGTCAATACCCTAGCGATCGATGCCGTAAAAATACAGGGTGTTATTTTTTCGGATTTTACCCGGTTCGATTCCCGGATGTGTTAAGCGAATTTTCGAAAATATATGAATGCAGTTCTGTTTCTTTTCAAAAATAAAGGAATGTTTCCTTTGAGTAAAATTGTCTATCTCCAGTATGTACAGTACTTTCTCTCCAGGTGGCGTTAAAAAATTCCACCTTGTATAGCTTTTATGTGTGATTTTTTTGTCCTTCAAGCGGGATTAAAGGCTAGAATATCCTTCTTTGACGTTGTAAACACATGACATAGGCAATTTCCTGTTCTACAAACAAGGTACAAGGAAACTCTTCACAAGCTGCGCAAGTTTGAGATAACCCTCTTTAAGTAGAATTTATGTGTTTTCATGTAAGTTGAACATCTAAGTTACTGGTTTTATTTCGGCTGTAGGTACCTAGCAGTCTACCGTAGCAGACAATGTATTTGAAATGTCTCCACATCGCTGTCTTCAGAACATCTGTATCTCGAGACATAATTGGCAATACTTCTTCTGATAGGTATTTGCGAATCCTTTTACAGACTCGTAAACAAAGAGAATTTCAGTCATTGCATTCCTACTAATACCTGCATGAGCAATTGATGAAAAACGTTTTGTTGTGACTACGACTGACAGTGAAATTGTTTTCCATGAATATAAAAGTCGGAACATTTTTGATATAAAATATTTCGATGTAATATTGTACTAATAAAACGAGTTCAGCACGTACACTTTTATTATTCTGAAAATACTTTTCTGTTGAATTTTATATGTCGCAATAAATAGTAAAGTTTCCTGTATTCATATTTCGTAAAGTAGCGAGTTTATAAACATTGATAAGAACAGTCGCAGCCTGAAATGTTTCGGATAGGCTCTAAACTATAATTGTACAACAACCTACAATTTCTTGTGGATGGTGAAGTCGGCTAACTGCAGGATGTTACAATACCATGGACTCGCGTCCTTAAACCACTTCGACTGGAACGACGACCATATTTATTGAACCCTCAGTCTTTGGACACATTGCAGACCACGAGGATGAGGGTCGACAAGACGGTTAGACCAAGTCGCCAACACGCTAGAGGTCTAACATCAGCCAGAAAAATGAATTTAAAGTACCCATCTTGCAACCATCCTTCGCGAAAGTCAAGATCGTCAATAGTGGAGGATCGACTCGGGATCGTTGTCTTCAGTTGATCAGTTTTGAATCTGTAAAAGTCAGGTTAGATAGCCATATCTACTGATGCCCGTTTTGGTTTCATATTTGAAATACTTCACGCAAAATCCGTTAGTGGTATTTACACGCTCTTTGGCTATTCGCCAGTGTTTCCCAGCTTATCAGTTTCATTTTAGTCAATAAACAGTAATTAAGTGCGATTTATAGTTTTCAACTAACCGATACGTAACGGTGTAGGCTAAAAAGTGAAAGAAACTGAAGTTTAAATAGGAAGTAGAGTCGAGAGCATGTAATTTATATTTTACAGCGATTAAACTTTTTGAGCAATTATGCCATCATATAGTTAGTTTAATATTTAATATATAGTAATTAAGTGCGATTTATAGTTTTCAACTAACCGATACGTAACGGTGTAGGCTAAAGAGTGAAAGAAACTGAAGTTTAAATAGGAAGTAGAGTCGAGAGCATGTAATTTATATTTTACAGCGATTAAACTTTTTGAGCAATTATGCCATCATATAGTTAGTTTAATATTTAATATATAGTAATTAAGTGCGATTTATAGTTTTCAACTAACCGATACGTAACGGTGTAGGCTAAAAAGTGAAAGAAACTGAAGTTTAAATAAGAAGTAGAGTCGAGAGCATGTAATTTATATTTTACAGCGATTAAACTTTTTGAGCAATTATGCCATCATATAGTTAGTTTAATATTACACGTAAAACAACTAGCAACTCTCTCATTGTTACCGTCACATAAAAAAAATTAAAACTCAATATTATAAATAGCAAACGTTAAAATTAAACTTTCAAGACGAAATGTACAGCAAATTTTTTACGTTGCAAACAGGATTCTTATTCAAGTTCCGATTTTCGAGCGAAGTTGAAAACCAAAACTGAATATTTTATCCCTACTACAACGTGCATTCTCCGACAGCCATACTTTCATTACTAATGTAGGAGGGAGATTTGCATATCCTACATTATACTCGTGTAGTGACCTCACTCTGCGAGAGACAGGAATATTTTATTTATCGAAATGTTTACTTCGAATGCTCAAACTTAGATTAAAGAAATAAATTATAAATATGAGTATGTCTGCTTCATCATTCATGTTCAGGAGGCCACTGGATTCAAAACTTAGCACAACTAACTTGTACTGATGGATCAGGATCACTGAATTCAAATCAAAGGCTGCCACGACATGCAATGTGGACTAAACATTATCATTGGAACTGAAGATTTAGATGAAGATTTTTAGCAGTAAACATTATTTTTATTTCTAAATGACTAATGCTGTTAGCCGCTGGTGGTTTTCACAACTTCACCGGACAAATAGGGTAAACGGGAGGCCCCTAACCCTCAAATTTAAGGATCGTACTTAAGGGTGCCCCAAGTTGGGGCTGGGTAAACGGATGAAGGTTTGAGGAGAGAAACGGCCCGGCATGTGCCAAATCGCGAATCTAAATAGAAATGGGATATTCAACCAGGTTTTTGCATGAAATTTTTCAAACATTGAAAAAAAAGTCACAAGTGGTAATTATTAAAACAGTCCCCCAGCTCCAACGAGAAGTTTCTTCAACAACTTTTTTACTCAAATTATACAGTTGGGTTTTGAATATTTCTGCTGTTTCTGGGGTTGTTTTTAATCTTTTCTCCGCAGTTGGTCTTGGAAATGGGCCCCAAACGAACGTAACTCTAAATAGATGTTACTTTGTTGCGGGTTTTCTTAATAAAGAAGTCCAAGTGAAGGTTTAAATGTTTTTAAGTAAATCAAGAAGACAAAAATGTTTAAAGAAACGGTCATTAAAATTCAGTAGTCTTTTTAATCAACTATTTACTTAATTTAATTACCCACCTGCTGCCATCGGCTTGGAAAGAAAATATACCGTGTACATTTAAAGTACCTAACGCACATAAACATTACTTTTATAACTGGACCAAACTTCAGATGTTGTTCAAATTCGTAACTCATCAATTTCTAGATTTTCATTAAAATCATAATAAATCGTACTGTCAACTATTATACCCCACAATAATTTGAAACTATTATCTGGTAAACTATATATTTATAGCTAATATTAAACAGTTTGAGTGGTTAAACCTCTGACGGGCAATTACTGAAATATTCCAAAGTAGAATTCTGTAACTTCAGGGTATATTGCATGTCAAAGATTTGAGATAGACAAAATGAATAACTATTCTCTGTCCACTCTCTTACGACTTAATTATAATATTAAAAGTAGTGTTTTTCTGATAAATAATGATTTTTCAGTAAAATGCTGTCTTAACTTAATTTCAGGCATTTTCCTTCCATGCATCGTTTTTTGGCCATATCATACACATCAAACGTTTTCAAGACATTAATCCAATTAAGACCGTCTACTGGTTAACAGTGATACAAATTCGAGAGATAATTAAGATAATGGAGGAAACTAAGTCCATAAGCCAGTGCATCGAGGCCGAAACTTCCGGCTCCGGTCCACCCTTTGTTAATCGGAGACCCACTTACTCTCACAGCTATAAATCTTTAAGAAGCTAGCAAGAAAACTCACTCAATTTTACAAGTGTCTGAGTAATCGTAGATATACTGAAGATTGCTTTATTCTAACTATTATTATGTAGATTTCTACTAAATTAAAGAAACGGCCTATAAAACTGTATACGAGTATACAGGTCTATTTCATCTGTATTCTTTATAATAAATTTAATATGATATCAACATAATAAATAAATAAATAAATATTCCTGGACATTTTATTAAGCTGACAGGTTGAAACGAAAGTTGCGAAGAGGTGATGTCGCAGGAGGAGACAGCGGAGAGGGCCCGGGAGGCAGATCCTCAGTGAGGAGACGGCGGTTTGCACGCCTTCTTCCCGCTCCCTAAAAGCAGCACCGGGGTTAAAGTCGTGGGGCTTCCACCCCATTGCACGGTGCTCCTGTCTGGGGGTGTCCCCGTATACCGGGACGCCCCTGTTGCGTGAGGAGGCCCGGCGTGAAGGCTGGGCCGTCCGCCAGGGACGGCATGGTAATCCGAACTAGGCACCATGTCGTCCCGTCAAGGCGATACCGGGGGTCTTTTTAGTGGGTATGCCGTCACCTTCAGTGACGGAGAGTCCCACACTCCCCCGCTGCCCCACCCAGGCAGCGGGATAGTGCGTAATGCATTTTTTCCCCGCAAAAAAAAAAAAAGGCTATCCCCCCAGGACTACCTGACTGTGTATTTATTCTCGTAAAAATTACAAGACAATTTTTGCGGCTAATCTAAATGATTTGTGACCCAGAATTGAGAATATAGGTACTTAAAAAAACTAAAAACCAATAATATAAAAGAGTTACTCAAAAACCATTAGCGAGCGATACTCGGATACGGTCGTCTGTGAAAAATGTATGGATTCATGCACAGGAAATAAAATTTTTGTCCGATGCTCATTTCCTTCTACGTCAGCATCTTCATCGATTAAATGTTCAGTTTATTAATTCATAATTGTTTATAACAAGTGAACTGAGTGAGCATTGTATTTATGTGGAACTTCTTTTCATTATTAATGTGAGGGTAAATGGATTTGAAATAGGCAAACCATTCTACACATAACAGAGCGTAAATAGGATATTATGTAACGAAGGAGGTTTTTTTTAATTATCGTTAAGGTTTCACATTTTTCCCTTTCTACTCAGATGTTGTTAACAACGTTTTTATTAATTTTCTTAGTTATTTACCGAAGGTTCGCAATTTTGAATTTGAGTAGCTGGTTTCTTAATATCTGAATAAAATAGTAAATGTAAATCTTTATTTTGTTTTATTGAGAAAATTAAATCATCGATTCTTCTGTCTTTGAAGTTTCCAATCGAATAATGTAAAATAAGAACAATGTAAAGATAAAAATATGTTATAAGTATTAAAAAAAATAATTGTAAAACAACTTTATTTTTCGTTTTAGCAACGAGAAAGCTCTCCAGACATACACTGGCTCCATCTTCGCGTTATTTAATTTAAAAATTATTATTTATGTTTGACATAAACATCTAGCTATCTAGGCACTTATCATTTCAATTAATACCGCTTTTGCACGTGAAGGCTATAACAATTATTGTACTAGGTAACTATGAACCATCTTAGATTTACCGCTCTGTATTTAACTATACTTATGTGTTAATTAAATCGTAGATAACTATCACCTATGGCCGTGAGCTCGCAGTTCAGCTAATAACGATAATTGATTGGTATTACGCGTGGTGTGCTATTGTTGATAAAGATTATTTATCGTGGAATTAGTAGAATCTTATTGGCCATTGCGAGAAGCAATTACTAATATTTCTTATTTATCTGATAATGTAACGCAAGATTTAGTTAAGAGATCTCGCCGCCGCGGCCTGATGGTATATTAGCCTACTAGCGTCACTCTCAGACCGGGGTACTGTTTCCGAATTTTTCTTTCCTTCTACTGTAACTATTACTTATATTAGTTAAAATATAGAAAAAAAAATAGTTTGGTATGAAAATACTTTTACGATACTTCTATCGAGAAGACTTCGGTTAAGAAACTCTAGAGTAACTCTTTATAACTGAGCTTTTTTTCACATCAATAATTGAGTGCAGGGTAAAGTAAGAAAATACGTAATGAAAATACATAATAAAAGTTATGAGCAGAAGAGCAGAAACTTAACTTCTCTCGACAAACCGGTTACTAACATTTCTTGATGTTTCAAGACTTACGTACAATTTTGAGTATTCATCTATATATGTGTGTATATGTATGTATTTAACTTAATAGTATTTGAATTTTGGTTTATTATATTGTTTCTCCTCATCAATTTACATTTTCAGAACATGCCGCCAACATGATTTCTGCTTCGCCCAATGGTTGACTGGTAGAGAATGCCATTTGGCATTAAGTCCACCAATGGTACTTTTTCTTGGTGTTATAAAGAATAAATAAATAAGAGCAGATTATGTCTTCTATGACCACCAAGTTTTATCGTGTTACTAATCCTCTACAACCTTGTTTCGTCAACTTTGTTTTAATTTCGGACTTAAACTTGTGAAGAGATAGTTCAACATTTTATGATGAAGGCCTTTTCTAAGTTAGCTAAAGGCTAATACTGAATTGATTGGGTGCTGTATTTTTTATGTTGTGAATAAATCTCGCTAAAATTATAAATGCGAAAGTTTGTGAGGATGTATGTACCTATATATGTTTGTTACTCTTTCACGCAAAAACTACTGAACGGATTTAGATAAAACTTAACAGTAATACAACTAATAGATCACATTAATAGATAGGCTACAATTTATAACGATTTTATGTAATTTGGCCAAAATATGTAACGATGAAGTTCACACGGGCGTAGCTGCGGGCGGAAAGCTAGTACCTACTTAATATAAAATAAAAAACCCTATACATTCTTACAATTTGTGTCTGTCTGTTTGTATGTTCCACTACCACGAGGAAACTACAACATAATTCGATCTAGTTTTTCTTTAATCATTTGATGTTGTTGTCCTACATTGTACAACCCTGTCGCAAATATTACATGAGCATAATGCGAATACTATGTAGCAGATACGTTGTGAGCATTCCCGTGTAAATAAAACGTTGTTTAATGTATGGCTAAGTGCTTATTTGTGAACAAAATAGCTGTCTTAGAACAAGTATTGTAGTGATTAACTTAAGTAGTGATTTTAAGTTGCCTAATGTTAAAGATAACCCCATTAGTCTAAAAATTGATGGTAATACTATGAAGCTTGTAGATACAACTGTTTTTCTTGGAATCACACTAGATTCAAAACTGCAATGGAACCCTCATATAACAGCTCTCTCAGGCAGACTTAGTTCGGCTGCATTTGCAGTGAGAAAAATTAGGTTATTAACAGATGTTGATACTGCTCGTTCAGTTTATTTTAGTTATTTCCATAGTGTAATGTCTTACGGCATTGTACTTTGGGGTCAAGCGGCGGATATACAAACCATCTTTATCCTCCAGAAGCGAGCTATCAGATCCATCTATAAGCTTCGTGCACGGGCTTCACTTAGGGAGATTTTTAAGGAAATTGGTATCCTCACTGTAGCGTCACAATACATTTACAACTGCATTGTTTTGGTGAGAAAAAATATTGGTCTCTATGCTAAACACAGTGACATACATTGCAGAAATACTAGGAATAAGGATAAAATTGCACTTCCACTCTTTAGGTTACAAAAAGTTTTAGGATCCTTTATGGGGCAAGGTATACATTATTACAACAAAATTCCAAAAACAATTTGTGAGTTACCTTTACATAGATTCAAAAATCACATCAAAACGGCTTTATTAAAAAAGGGCTATTATACTACAAAAGACTACCTTATAGATAAAAATGCCTGGGTATAAGCGCTCTGCTCGATGCGGGATTAAATAGCTCTATTGTAACAGATGTTTTATTGTAAGAGTTAATAGGTACCTAGTATGTATGTACTGACTAACAATTTTTGTTTTTGAATTGTTTGAATGAATTCTTTTATATTCTTTTATGGTTGGTTTTTTCTCTTTGTTTTATATTCTTTTAGGTTTATTTGTATCAAAATGACACACTGCTTGTACTTTACTAACGCCTGTTGTAAACCCAAAACAAGTTTAAAAGAGTAACTGCTGAGTTTCTCGCCGGGTCTTCTCAGTAAGAAACAACTCCGACGCGGTGGTAGAGTCGCATTATGTCTGTATACTGTTTATTTACATATCCATATTATTATGGTATTTATGTCTATTATTTAGTATATTTTGCTGTAAATTTGACGATTTGAAAGTACTGATACAGTCTATTTGAATAAAGTTATTTGAGTTTGAGTTTGAGAGTTTATGTTCAGAAACTAATGTAAGGTAGTAGCAGTAGCAAAGTAATTAACCCGTATGCTGTCTGTACGTCTACCTTGAGTTGTCACTTTAAATTTACGTTATCGTTTGCGTATGGGATTACGTACGCAGCGCCTCTGTTGAAGCGAAATGGAACTTAAAATCAGTCCCAATAGTAAACAATAGCTTTGATTACTATTACTTTATATTAATTCTTTTAACCAAGAATTAATACAAAGTAACCATCTGGCTGACTCATCACTCAGCCTATTTCTATGTTTTCTAATTAGTAATGACGCTTTAGAAAAAAATCTCTCAGCAGATACTGAAGTGCAGGTATTGAATGAAAATCACGGGCAATCTTCAAAAAAGTCGGATACTCTGTCTCATGCGTCCTACACCACTCTAAAATGTCTTCCGAGCTGGCTGCTCTGGGCTTACTTTGGTACTCCTCCAACTCGTCAACATCTAAGCCTTGAAGACAAGATCCAGATCCAAATGACGTTGAGGGACATGCATACAGTTTTTCAATGTCTATTACGTCTTCATGTTCATCTTAATCAGTCCAATTTTCCAATTTTTTTTCTATATTTTTTGGAAGCCATAAGCGTATACCCGAACTCCAATACTCCCTGAAACGACACTTAGTTCTTAGATTAGTCTTGTTCTTGCTCAAATCTTGTACGGTCAGTCTTGGCCTTGGTCTTGCTGAAATTAGGCGGTCTTTTTCTCGGTCTTGGTCTTGCAAGAACAACACCAAGACTGCAAGACCGAGACCGATTTTGGGAAACACTACTTAAGATGCTCTTGTTACGTTATGCTACCGTTTTACCGTTTAGTTCCGTGTCGACGCTGTACGAAATCCCACACAAATATTTTACGCGAACCATAACGTAAATTTAAAATGGCAACTCATGGTAGATCGTTTAGGTTACTAAAGGTTGGTGATAAGTATGTCCTGGGGCCTAATTACAATCGCTTATCAAGCCAGTCTAGTTAACATGTCCTAAATCGAAAACCATTTCGAAGTATTTGTTTTTTATACCTTACTTAAATATTTAACATTTTTAAAGGCAAAGGACCTAGGATATTTTTAATTAAATACGTTAGCAAACTGGGGTCATTCATTTGATCCCAGATTACCAACGTACGCAAAGAGTACATTAAGGTTCTCATTGGACTCTTGACGGTAATCAAATTGACATCTCACAATTGAAACCCATTGGGTCGTAAACGTCCTTTCACGTGATTGGTTGATAATATATCCATTAATTAATCAAATGACGCGATCTGTTTCATATGTGAGATTTTTAGCTAGGTGATTCTACTGCATGGTATTAATGGTGTTTCCAGATAGCAGAATTCAAATTCCCCCAGATGAAAAATACTTTTCCACAAAGTAATTTTTAATAATACGTACATTAATTTACACCCATTGCCCAGACGGGTAGGTAGGTAGGACTTCAAATAGCCATTTGCTATAATTCCAACCCATTTAGGTAGGGCTTGGTTTCAGAACTTGGCAAAATAAGTTATATCTGAAGTCAACTTCTCACATTCTCGTGAGATGCTACATGATGAACGGCGAGCTCTGTTTTGGCCATAAGTGCAGTAAATCAGTAATTTTCTACTCATTATTTATTTACCACGAATCGGGGAAAAACACATATGTGGGAACACTAAGTGATTTTGTGACGTCATGAGTTCGCAATGTTTAAAAATAAATAAAACAGTAACTACCGGCTAGATTAACAAAATATTGAAATTTGTTATTTAAAATAGTAAAAGGTTTTATAAAAAAATAAAAAATTGTTCCCATACCCAATTCCTTGTAAAATTTAAAACTGAGGGCAGCGAATTATTACGTCAGTCAATATCCAGAAATGAAAGATATTTGCTAAGCTCAGCTTAAAGAATGAAATTGACAAGTTATAAGGGATTGTATGGCAAGGCAAAGATAAGCACCGCTAAAAATATATCTCAAGCTTTTAACTCATATCAGGGACCTTATTTCAATCGCGTGTAGAGAGCAATTTCGTCAGTGAATATCCAGCCTGGGACGTGCTTTAGTGCCAGGTAACATCTAACTAGCTGGATTTGAAATATCATTTTACGAAATTGCTCGCTTCAGTCATATGTTCACCATGAGTTTACAGCATTGACATTCTGCGTCAGCGTCTGTGTTGACGTTTTTATCTGAGATTCAGGTACAGCGCCTCTAGCGTTGAGAAATGGAACTAACAATTGCATTCAAATTGCTGAACTCAACTGTCGTCGTTCACGTGACGTAAACTCATAGTCGACATACTGTTTCTTAGTGCTGTTAAAGTATACATACAGTATCTACTGCTAAACCATATATATAGTTTCTTTACTCTCTCTCTGATTAAGATTTTTTGTAAATCTGAACAATAAAACAACAAGAAAAGTGGTGAAATGAAATTCATGAAGACTAATTACGAAAATTACTTAGAAGGTAAGAAAATGAACCCTAGAAAATATATTTAAAACAACCAGATGAAGATTGATCGTAGTTTACAAGATAATTACTGGCCTAGATATTTAGAAGTCTAATTAAGAAATAAGAAAATGAAGATAACCTTTTATTACCTTTTCATTAGACTAATAGGAGAAATAATGCGAACATTTAGAACTGAAGAACAACTTTTTTTTTTAAACACGAGTTGCCCCAAGAGACTTCGTTCTGTCAAATGTTTGAGAGCTGGTGTCCGTTAACATTATCTCGCCCACTTTTCTCTGACTTGATTTACATAGTTATACTATTATTTTTCACTGAGTTTTTCGTTCAATCATAATAAAATATAACCTTTATCACTCCTGAATAGTTTAGCTTTCTGTTAGTGAAAGAATTTTCACGATCGGATCAGTAGTTTCGGAGCCTACAAACAATCAAACAAATAATAATAATAATAAATCTTTATTTACTAAAAACACGGTACAAGAAATGATGGTTAAAGTTAAAATAAAGTAGAATCACATGTTTCGCCAAATATATGGCATATAAAATATTTTAATTAATAAGCTCTCCAACACTATAAAAATAATTTATAAAATAAGGTAACTCCCAATGACTTTATCGTTTCTGGAATTTTGTTAAAGATTTTGATACACATATTTAAACAATTCCTCATATACAAAGTGGTTCTGGGTGAAAATTTTAATACTAATCTATCAGGATTCCTTTTATTACGAGGATTAATGTCACCAGCCCTATCAAACAGTCTTTGATTTGTTTTAAAAAAATTTAGCAATTTCGAAAATGTACAGGCTTGGTAATGTCAAAAGCTTCAGTTCCCCAAAAAGTGGTTTACATGTCTGGAAAGGTGGTAGGCCGTAGATGGCACGCACACATTTTTTTTGGGCTACAAATACTTTACGCACATCTACACTATTTCCCCAGAATACTAAACCATACCGTAATATAGAAGCGACATATGCATGATAGGCAGCAAGGACTGTACTACGGTCCGCTACATGGCGAAGTCTACCTAAAACATATACAAAGCGATTAATTTTGTCACATGTTTGCACATTATGTGGTTTCCAATTAATGTCCCTATCTATTTGCAATCCCAAAAATTTTACATTATCAGCCGATTCTATTTGTGTTCCTTTATATGATATATTTAAATTGTTATTTTTAAGTTTGTTAAATTGTATAAAATTTGTTTTAACTAAATTAATTTTCAAATTATTCATTTCAAGCCATTCAATAAGATAACTTAACGTTTTATTAATTTCAGTTTCGAGATGGGTTAGACCTTCATTCAAATTAGTTGTTATTACTATCGATACATCATCAGCAAATAATATGGTTCTATGAGGCGTTAAATCCATTAGGTCATTGATGTAGATCAAAAATAGGAGTGGCGCAAGTACACTACCTTGCGGAACTCCAAATTTATTACACAAATATTTAGATTTATGTTTTTTTATTATATTTTTATCGTTTGCCATGGATATTGACACATACTGTTGTCTGTCACGCAAGTATGATTCTAGCCATTGATGAGGTAAACCTCTTATTCCCATCATCTCTAATTTTTGCAACAATATGTCGTGATCAACGAGATCAAATGCCTTTGACATATCTAGGAACAGAGCTGTAGTCATCTTTCTCATGTCTACGTTAGTCAAAACCTCTTGAAATAAGGCAAATACAGCAAGATTAGTCGATTTGTGTTTCTGAAAACCATATTGATCTTTAGTAATTAAGTTGAAAGACGAACAATAGTGCATTAACCTAGTAAACATACATTTCTCAAAGATTTTTGCTATTATTGGTATGAGAGTTATAGGCCTGTAATTACTAATGTCGTTTTTGCTGCCCTTTTTGTGCAACGGCTTAACAACTGACAGTTTCAATCTGTGGGGATATTTTCCACTTTCAAATGACAAATTTATAAGGTAAGTTAGAATAGGCGATAACTCATTGACGCATTCTTTGATTACCTTAGTGCATATTTCATCATGACCCTCAGAGTTTGTATTTTTTAGAGAAAGAACTACTTTCTTAACTTCATCTTCAGAAAACAATCAAATCTTTGATCTTTATAATATTATTATTAATATAATAGCGTTAGTTTTAGTGTATTAGTATAGATTTGAAACTTTCTTCGTGAAAAACTGGTGGAAAAAAATGAAACCGCCTGATGATAAGCAGGTACAGTCACAAAGAAGAAGCTTAACAGTTAAGTACCTTGTCACATTAATTTTGTCAGTTGTCATAACAATTAAAAGGGGGAGTGACTTCTGGCAGTGAGAAAGGGAGGGAGAGAACTAAAACGCTCAGCTACTTCCGTAGCTGACAATTGTACAATTGTACATCATCGTCATCATCTCAATGTATCAAAATCGTAGACCATGTACCTATCTATTTATCTATCACAGCTTTTTAATTTTTCGCATGTAACATTTTTTATTACAAAAAGTATATGATCAATATAATGTTTGTTAAGGTTTTGCACACAATCTTTTGTTTCAAAAAAAGTTACGACAAAATTGTTCATTACACCAAGTTTATTACAATAACCTTGATTTCAGCTTCGATTAGCATTCCACAAACAATTTAATAAAATCCTTCCAACAAAGCTTTCCCTCGGTAATGCATTCAAATGCTTTCTCACGAGGGACCTTTAATTCTTTTATTAACTTTGCGCGCCAAATTATTTAGAAGGCGACGTCTAACGGAGGGAAATGTTAGCAAATTGTATTTACGACTGTTGACTTTGAGAAACGAAACGAAAAGAATCGGCCGTTGTGGACGTGACGGTTGGAAAAGTCGAGTTTCGAGTTCGTAGGCTGGAGTCAAGCAACATACGAATAAGTTTCTACATGTGAAAATCTTGAAAATGTATGGGAAAAGATAAGATATTCTTTATTGCACAAATATAACAATTACAAGATAAAGTCACCATAATCTTGCCCTTGCGTGTTACTCTTGGCTAAGGAAGCGAAATTAATTGTTGTCATCTAAGTTGTAATTTCGGTGTACACTTATAGAAAACTTAGAACCATTCGTTTGTGAAATGTATCCCAACTCAATGTTTGCCGAACTATTACTGTTTTATGGGTAGATTAAAGAGTAGTGAGATTCCGGGTCTCTTGAAGCTTAGTCGGTAAAAAGACTTGCTCCCCTACACTACACTTTGCATATATAAACCCTGCTAAAACGCAAATAGTAATTGTGGGCAGTTGGTGGCTGATCTCTGGGGTTGACTGGGATGTTCTGCCTTCTGTTGTATTTGACGGTGTGGTAGTTCCTTTGAGTAAAACTGTCAAAAATCTAAGTGTTTGTATTGACAATACATTAACTTGGACAACCCAGGTTGGTCAGGTTAGCAGAATCTTTGCTGCTGCAAGTTCACTAAGTAGGCTTTGTAATTTTTTGCCAATACCTACCAAAATTGCACTTGTCCAGGCCTTACTCCTTCCCATTCTACTACGCAGACTGCTGCTTTCTAGATCTTACTGAGAATCTTCTTGATAAACTTGAGCGGCTCCAGAATTTCTGCATCCGCATTATTTTTGGACTGCGAAAGTACGATCATGTCTCTGAGTACAGGTCTCAGCTCAACTGGCTTCCTATGCGTCTTCGTCGAGATTCTCACGTTCTTTTTCTCCTGTATAACATTTTGTTTAACCCATTGTCGCCGCGTTATCTTAAGGAGCGGTTCCGATTTCTGCAACCAGTACGAGGTCAGCCGATGCGGTCATCTAAGAAGCTTCGCCTTGCATTCCCTCCTCATTCGTCGGACTCCTACACACAGTCGTTCACTGTTAAATTTGTTCGTCTCTGGAATACCCTACCCTTATTTATTAGAGAGTCAGAATCATTGTCTATTTTGAAAACAAGGATCAAAGCACATTTCCTCGCCCTTTAATCTCTCCTAATCTCTCTCCTTCTTTTTACTTCTCCCTTTCTGTTTACTTATAATCTTTTTTTCTTTCCCTGATCACTTTTTGTTATTCGTGGGCTGTTAGTTACGGATTCTATATTTTATTGTTATTTATTTGTCTTTTTATTGTAATTTTTTAAGTGAATCAATTGTTTTTTTTTTCAGTTTCTTGTGCACTTGCTTACCCTTCCTGACATTTTCCTCTACTTGGGTTGTCTGGAAGAGATTGCTTTTAAGCAATAAGACCGCCTAATTGCTTCATCATAATCTTGTAATCCTAAGCTGTATTGTTTTATTTGATGTGCAATAAATAATATTTATCTTATCTTATCTTATCTTATGCGCGTTCATGTAAAACTCTTAAACCAATATTCCGGTTACGATGTACGTAACCATCCTTTGAATAATCTACGCGTTATTCCGCATTATTTCTTAATACGTTTTTCCGACGAACCTAGTGTGAGAGCCTTTAGCCAGGCGGAGGCGACTTGTAAAAAGTCTGGCAGGAAGTGGATGAGTCATGCGACAATCTCAAGCAAACAAGTCGCTTAGATAATTTATAACCATTAAGTATGAGAAGAGACTTTGTTCCCCTATGCATGTTCTACAATGGCGTCGTGCGCTGGAGCATGGTTTATCGCCATCACTTGCCATGTGTACGATTCCCGGTCAGGTTAATTCAGAAAACGAAAGTTTCTTATTTGGTTCGGGCTTAGGGGTACTGGGAGAGGAGTCTGGCTCCAATCCTTGTCTGGTACCTCATGGCACAAGGATATTCATCCTTACTTCGGACCTTGACAATTGATGTGTTGACGGGCGCATAAAAAATGGCGTTTATTCTGAAGAACTGTTTGATCTGTCTGCATGCTTGTTTGCCAATTACCATGTTCATCAAAAACTGGAAACACGATGCGACAACGTTCATTTGCAACTAAGATACCGAAGTCATCAACGGATCTTGAAAAAAATCTAGCCGTCTTACAACGTAAAAACAGTAGATAAATTCGCCAGATTCGTATTTGGTCTCAGTAGCGTAGTTGGATGAGCAGCTGCCCGGATTCAGAAGGAGCGAGATCAAGCGTCACTCGATCTAAATAACTAAGGTTGTTTTTTTTTATTTCTATCTTTAGTTGGAAACTACTTTTTATTTGTCAGTAATTTTCAGGCCATTTGACCCAATAAAATATTGGAATTCTGTCTAGAAGGTTTATTTTGTTCTCTACAACTTAATTATGCTTCAGATATCAATCACTTCGAGTCCATCATTGTTCCGTTTGCTTTAGAATCACAAAAGCATTTACTTTTGAAATTCTATGGACAACATTTTTCAAATTTCAAAAGTGAACTTAAATCCATTGTGTTAGAATCTGTTTTCCAAGCAACAATGAAGTGTAGGTTTAATTAGAGACAAATAGGTCCAGAGCGTCTTTGATCAAGAAAATTATTGCCGGTGACGTCTTTGTTGGTGGAAATACTGAAATCAGTTTGTGCCCTACAATCGTAGTCATTATCATGCTATCTGAATCAGGAAAGTCCTATTTCGCAGTAATTATTAACGGTGTTTTAAGTCAAACTCAGAATTTTCATTTTCTCGTAGCTACTTGGTGAAATTGGGTCCTACGCACCGCTTGCCACCGACAGGGAGTTCATCCTCACACTCTAGATCTGCCATGGTCAGAGATGTTTCCTTCCCAGGACGCTTAAATTGTGACACGAGCTACCTGCCGAGGATATCCCAAAGAGATATAGTATGGAGTTCTTCCAAAGGGGTTCGAAAAGGTTTCTGCAGGGCTGACAACGCGCGAGTGATGCCTTGGAGTTGCACGAGTCAATAGGCTGCGGCAACCGCTTACCTACGATCAGGTGGTCTGCATCCTTGATTGTCACCGACATTGTTTGAAAAATTAAAGGAATACAACATCGTTTACCAACGAGATTGCAGACCCACTGATGGAAAGTGATGACAAAAGCCTATAGACAAAATTATAACTATATTAAATTATATAAGACAGATACTAGATGTGTCTCATTATATTAACTTGATATTTTGACTTTTGATAAAACACCTGTGCTCACGAGTATTTTCAGACCATTTCACAAAAGAGAAATAGGAGTGGAAATACCTGGCAATTAATTAAAAAGGTAAGGTAAGGAACAATTTAGAACAAACATTAATAATGTAGCATCGCCAGCACTCGGAGCCTCTGTTTGAACACGGTGTTATTGCACGAACTTTGATTTCCAACTTTTGCGGTCTGTAAGTAAACTCCTGAAGTAACTAATCACTCCGTGAAATGACTGCGTTAAAAAACAGTTGGTTTCGAAAAATTTGTAATATGCTATGCTAGTGGTCTTTTGACTTGCAAGTCACCGTCATCACAAATCTTACTTCAAGCGTGATTTCCACAAAAAAGAACTGTATGTCTGCCATGAGTTTCCGTCACTTTAACTACGATAGTTTATTTAAAAAAAAATAGCTTAGTGTTTTTTTATATCTAATCAAGATGACCTCACTCCACCTGCTGGAAAGTGCAGGCCTATAAGTGTTTACTAATTAAGTTTTCAAATAAGCCCCACTACTCCGTAGGGCGTGGTTGAAAATTTGATGTTCAATATCATTTATTATTAGTTAGAATGGGGTGAGCATATACTATCTCTTTCTATGACTGCGTCGATGCTACTGATAATTCTTGTCGCTTTTTTTCTTTCTCCAATGTAAACTCAAGTATCATTTCTCTTTCAATAGTATTTTTTTGCGCCTTATCACCATATACGTCGTATAAATAGGTAACTGTGTTTCAACAAAATTTTGCTGATTTTTTGGATATCGCAACATCTATTTAAAAATAACATTTAACTGTCCTAATTTACTGCCCAGAATCTATTAATGATTCGTAGTAAGTCTATGAAACAAAGCACCCTTAATCTACATATTTTTACAGGATGCTCATCTGCATCAGTTAGTTGCTTGGCTTCTCCGAAACGTGGTTGCAAGACGTGACATAAAATTGAGTATGATGCAATTGAACAGCCTATTGCCTAAATCGCACCATTAAATAAATAAATAAGCATCAGACAACAAACCAATTATTATGGTCTCGAATAAATGATAAATATCCTTGTATTATTAGGTACCAGACAAGGATTAAAGGCGAAGACGTTAACGGGAATCAAACGTGGGACATTGGCGCACTACCTCAATCATGTCTCCACTTACCGGTACTTCACAGAATATAATCTGTTCCAAACGATCTATTCAAGCAGACCACTTTATATTCAACTCTATCCAATTGTCAGAAAAACCAATAGAAACATCATAAACTCACATTGTGTTGCACATATGAGGACCTCGTGAGCGCCAGCAACAATGCCGTGCAAGAGGCCGAATTCTGGTCGCGCTTAGTGTAGTGTTGCCACTCGACACGATAAGAGAGAGAGAAAATCATAGTACGAGTACTGTTCACAAAAAGGCATTGTTCACCATTAAGCCATTTTAATAAGTATTTACGAGTATAATTAAGGAGGTAACTACTTGTCTTAATACAATATTTCCTCTTAATCGTAACATATTGAAAGAAGAGGAACAAGGAAAAGAGGGATCTCAAAAGGGTAAGTTAGACAAACAACCTAACATATCGAATATCATTGATTACATACGTTATTTCCTTTCACATGTCTGGTGCTAATCCAGTTTCCTCTTCCTTGCTTACTCTTTGTTAAGACTGATGTTTCTTGTATCCTCATATCAATACGTATATGATGTTTGTTGATTAAGATTAATCGCCTGATCTAGACAAACCTATCAGGCCGATAATGTCAGAGGTAATTTGATTGTTGTTGTCTTTGTAAACGAAACAACATTAGGTATGCCCTATATTTTCTGTTATTAGGTGCGAGTAATGGTAGTAGTGCTATTTCGCAGAAAAAACCTAAATACATTTTTTCTGAATGAATGTAAATCTAGGATATCTAATAGTGAGGTGATCTGTCTCTAGCAAAGCGAAGCAAGAAATATGTAAGTACTGATATATTTTTCAATATATAAGAATACTTACATCCAATACCCAGAGAAAAATAAACACTCAATTCTTTACTAACTATATAATGTTTACACCTGCGTTTGTCATCCATCCAACAGAACTTTTCTAATAATACATTCCGAAGAAACCGTATCTGATTCTATGGATATCATTTTCTCCTCGATTTAGTTTTCTAACTTTAGAAATGAAAACAAGCATTGTAAAATACTCAAATCAAAAGTGATAATTATTATTTTCTTGTGGTTTTCTGACATTTTTAATTCGTGACACTTATATCCTTCTCCAAAACAGCTGAAGTTGGCACCAAAGCCCAATTTTATCATGAACTCTTGAATCTGGAAGTAGAATCGTAAAGTGCTTGTTAAGGGACCACCACTTATGAAAATTTAGATTATCTCTAAAGTTAGACTTCTTGGCTTTTCATTATGTACTAAGTTGTACTACGCTGGTTATGTCTAAGCTTTAGTGCCCTTAAACATTGTGATCGTAAATATAAGTGATTTAACCCTCCGCCTGTCGCGTCTTTATTGTTACGTGAACAGTCACGTGGGGTCTTCAGACACCCCAAAATTAAATTGAAATAAATTGATACTAAAACATTTTTTTTCACATTATTTTGACGTATCTCATTTGGATAAGATTATATATTGAAACAAAAAATAAAAGATATTGCAAATCAGAAAATTATTCATACTGAAAAAACTAGTTAACATTTTTTTCTCATATTTTAACTCAGTCATATAAAAATTTACTTAAAAATAAAAAACATATATTTATTTTTATTAAAAAGATCAACGAACTAATGATGAAAATGTATACTATATACACACAACAACATGGTCTAGGGATATATAACACTTTTTTAAATAACTTAAAAAGTACTGGCCTTACTAAAAAACTATTAATGACAGTATACGGTAAATAAAGTACGGGATCCGTGAACGTATTCCAAGTAGTCCGAATTCACAGTTTTCTGAAACCTGGGCTTTGAGAGACCCCACGCGACGGTCCGAGGGTTAAATTGAACTGCATGTAAGTTTTCATGTAGTCCATTTTTGGGTTACCACTCGTGAAATTTCTCGGTCTGCTGCTGCCACTAAAACCTCATATTGAGTTCTATCTATATACGTTTATTAATCTACTCAAGCTGGTATACTACGCCGGTCTTATCAACTCTGTATAGTTTAATCGTTCCAAGAGCTAGTTGCCTTAATAACGTCATATATCAAAAACCGTAAACGTTTAGCATATTCTGCTACCTTCTTAAGATTATCTGATCATCATCATTAGCAGCTTTATGACTGAATTTGTGTGTGAGGTAGGTATAGGATATGCGTATGGTACTTAGGTATGGGCTGTAGTTTCATAGCAGCTGACCTTCATTTACCGGAAATCTTCATCAGGCCAGTTAAATCAATCATGCGCGACAGGCTTCCGACAATACTAATTAAAACTTCTAGAGGTAAGACTTATTAACTTCAGTTAATCAACATGAAACAAGTGAAGAATTTCGAGGCGAGAGTGGCAAGACATCACCACAAAATTGTAATGCGAACTTTAAGTATCACGTCCATTAAGTTAAAAGGAATGTCACGACTCTTCAACACACTTGCGATGTGTCTTCTAAATGATAATGTTGGTAAACACACCCCTAATGTTATAAGTTACATTTGATTTCGACATTGTTAAAGTGGGAACGTCTAATGGCTTTTTGTTTCTTCGAAACTTTGACTAAGTATTTGACGTATGATTAAAACACTGTCTTTAGGTGATGGCACATTTCAAATCAAAGCTGAGCAGTCCTTACATGTTTAGCTGTCTTTTTCCTTTCTATTGGGCAGCATCAATTTGAGGTGTGCTCAATTTTTGATTTGCGTTTGTGGATACGCGGGTAAGAGACACATTTCTTATAATATATTTTTTTGTATCTTTGCTCCCATAAATTATCATAGGGATAATGTGTGCAAAAAACAAATCGTACTTAATATCTAGTTTTGTTTATTGGTAGTAGGTAACAGGTTATAGTATTGTAAATAAGACGATAAGTTGACGCTTTCAATGTTGAAACTTATGATGGAATGGGCTTAAGATTTTTAATTTTGTAAAAACACTTTGCATTATGCATAAAAAATAATGATTAATTACTAATTCGTTTTGCTTTGACTAACATTTTTTTTCCAAGTCGGCAGATTGATGCATCCTGTTTTTGACGATGAAGTCAGTCGTATTTAGTAAAAACTGAGCTTTCTCTTCTTCTTGCTCTCTCTGTAGATCGTCTGGAAAAGATTGCTTTTAGCAATAAGACCGCCTAAATTGTACATCCAAGTCATATGTTTTTGTTTTTTGTGCATTATAGAGTATCTTATCTATTTCCTTCAAATAAACTCAGTTATTTTCAGTAGTCGAAACGTAAAAAAGAAATACAATGTTATTGTTCACGTGTTTGCAGCAGAAGTTGTAGTAAAAAACCTTTTTTATTATCTTCCCAGGATGTTCGTTTCTTATAACAAGAATTGGCTGGTTTAATATGAGAAGAGATAGAATAAAAGTTATGGTTTGTTGACGGAAATGCGACAAGACATTACTATTTTTTTATAACTTGGTGGTGACAAACGAGTACATTGAGCAACTATTAATAATAATAAAACTTCTTGTACACAATTGTGAATAACAGCTTTATGGCTTTCGTAACAACAAGTCCTCCTTGCGTTTTGGTTATCTCAGAGCTCTAAGACTGCCTTATAATTTCATAACCATTAATTCACAATATTGAGGACAAATTACTTTAATTATGACCGACTGATCAGTGGGTGCAATGGCAGCGATCCTGCCTTTAGCACCGGAGGTGTGGGTTCGATCCCCACCCATGACAAACATTTATGTGACGAACATTTGTGTTTGTTGTGTGTCTAGGTGTTTTATCTATTCAAGTATGTATTTAGAGCGTCGTGGCCTAGTGGTTCAGCACCCAAACTCAGATCGTGAATCGTGTGGTCCTGAGTTCAAATCTGGCAAGAACCAAAATCTTTATCTATTTACGACTTTACTATCCGGTGACGGAAAACATCGATAACAACTTCAATTAACCCGAATAACGGCGAAAGGCTCACCACCTACCACATTGAGTTCTAACACCATTGGTGAAAAGTGGGCTTCTGAGTCTTTCGTTCACCATGACGGCACGGTAACTTGCCTCTGACTACCTCGCTTGGGATAAAGTCGTGATGGTATGTGTGTAGTTATTACATTACTTTCTCTAAATTATACTGTATATATCCCCCAGATCAATAGTAACCAATAGTTATCTATCTATCTATCTCAATGTCTATATATTGAGATATCTCAAGTAATTCATATAAAACTGGCCTAAATCAACTACTTAGTTTGTAATATTACAAAGAAATCGATTCAATATTCACACAAAAAATAGGTAAAAAGTGTTGAACTGAACAGAGCTTTTTCGCGAAAAAGTGAGCGAAAACCCTGTCGATTTCGTCTCTCACGGAAAATACGTCATAAACAAGACTTTTCCATGAATTTCATATGAAATAGCTAAAAAGCCCAGTCGATTTTGTCGCCTAGATAGACGTAATGAAATAGGGTGTTTGATGTTCAAGCAAGAAAGAGCCCTGTCGATTTCGTCGTGCGGTTACGTGGTGAACGAGGTAAGCCATAACAGGTACGCCACTGTGGGTCCTCTGTGGATTTAAACATATATTCATATTATTATAGTATTTTATCTACACTGTTAATTTTGATCGCAATCGCACCTGATGGTAAGTGACGATGCGATCTATGATGGAACATGTCTGTCTTGTAAATGCCTGCTCTTGTCTTGAAAATGTTATTTTAAATTTAATGAGACACACGGAAAGAGACCTACAGAGACGTAAAATAAATATGTACATTAAAAAAAAGTAAAGTAATTAGACTATACACTGTCCCACTGCTGGACAAAGGCCTCCATCATTGAAATCAAGTCATCGCTACAATGGATAGGTGTTGGTTTAATCACCTCGCTTGCCAAATGCGGGTTGATGAACACAGACACGGGCTATGTTCCGAAAAGCACACTTTGCCCCTCCTGGGAATTGAACCCGGGTTTTTGGGCCGAGCTCTGGAACCAGTCGGCCACGGAGGCGTTATATGTACTATGTAATACAATATTGACTTACTTCTATGTTAAAAGTTAAATATAAGAAAATGAATTCCATACAAAACCATTCCGTAAGTGGGTTAGTAAATTACATTGATAGCGAAGAACGGCGTAAACAACTCAATAAAAACTAATTTGTTATTTAGTGATGATCTTAGATGAATGAACTGTTAAAGTTTCGGGCATACCGTCACATTCAAGAGCAACTCAACGCTGCTCTTCCACGAGAGATGTGTGCCTATTTTTTTGGCACCATTTTAGCCCGCGTGGACCGCTTACTTGCTATTTCTATAAACTTTTATTTTTGTGGGTTCTTTACATTTCGTTTTTTTTCAGGTCTTTTGACTGTTATTTGGAGACTGATCAATCAGATCGCTAATAGCATAGTGACATCCATATTGTGCTTTTTTTCTAATTGGACCAGCCATTACTGCTGTGAGTTCTCAAATTGAAACGCCTTCCTAATAACACCTTCAGTCTCGTTTGCTTGATGACAACATTCGTATTGTAACGGACTCTTTCATACTTGCCTTACTAAACAGATATAATAGCTATTTATTTATGCGGCATTTTACACATTTTTATTTTTAGTCATACTTGAATTTTGGGACTTAGAGCGATACTGGATAGCACTAGGCACGCATGCGTGGACTAATGCTGTTCGCAAATACTCACAGAAGGTAGACGCCGAATACCACTGACGTCTTTAGGCTATTAATAATAGTGATGCTAATTTAAAAAAAAGGCACTTACATGTTAAACTGTTTAGCACGTTGCATTAAAACTCTGCAAAAAAGAAAAATTGTTTAATAAACTTTCAAAATAAGACAATTTTTCCAACTGTCGTGCTTCTCCAAGAAGACACACAAACATTGACTTTTTAAATCTAGGGAGAGAAAAAATAAAAAAGAAGTATACTTACAAAGCAGCAAAATTTTTAGCCAGCCTTCTTATTTTTTGCAAGATTAAGTAAATAATTTATTGTTATTTAGCAACAACTTAAAAGTGATACATAGAAACTCTGTAAAGTACCTATACCGGGTATATAAATAGTATACCATACTTAGCAGGTGATGTAGTAACTATATCATTATTCGTAATGTAAAATAAAACCTTTGTAAATGATTTTCACGAAGAGACCTTCACAATTATCTACTGAGTAGGCTGTATATTATGTACTTTATGTAGGTATAATAAATCTACCTTATAATTTTCATCTAAGACCAGAAACTATAAAAAATAAGCTCTTAGGTATACTTCTAGTTTCTTTCTTCAAATGGAATTGTTAAATGATAAATAACACAATTGAATAAACTTTTCACTTTATTTATTTTCAGAGAAATAGCGTTCGAATATTTATTATTTCTGCTCCGGAACAAATAACTCGCCAACATGATAGCTTCAAGCGATATTACCAATCCACAATAGACAATGCGTTGTGTGCGTTGCGTTATTTGCGTTGCAGAGAAATGGAACAGTCCGTGCCGTTTCAAAGGCTATTGGAACGTATCTGTTGTTGTTGTTCCACGCCTGGAAAAGAACGCTCCGCTATTATTTGACGCGCAAATATGCTTTAATGTATCTTCTCATCCTACTTGATCGTAAGTGATGAAAAAAATAGTACATACATTAACTAGCTTGAAGGAAAGGAACGGGGTCAAGAAAAAACGCCAGTATTTGTTAAAATGATTCGGTAAGCAGATTTTAACCAAATTATTTCACCAAACAGTTTAAAAACTTAACACATCAAAATTTGAAAGTCCTAAAAGATCTTAAGAGGACGGGTCCTCTCGTCTTCGTCTCGAGAGACGTATCTAGGCAATCAATTAAATTAAATTAAAATGGTTCCTTCATTTTTGAAGTACTTCGCTGGCTGGAGGTCAATTATATATTGTATTTTTTAGGTTTCATTTTAGTCTTCAAGAGAAATTTAGTGCAGTTATGATAATTAAAAACAGGTAATTATAGAATAAACCTAAACTGTAATATTTCAACTTTTTGAAACCTGCTATCCAAAATGTCTGTTACTCTCCTTGATTAATTAATTAACTCCTTAAAACTTAATTTTGGAACTTTAATTAAATAAATAAATATAAATATCAAAATTAGTAATTGCTTGCTAGCACAACACCATCTATTGGCACACTGGTTAACTAATCATGGAAATACATTTGAATGAATGAAAACCATCTGAGTTCAAAACATTTTATGGCCATTAAAAATAAACTAAAATTACAAATATTTAACGAAAAGGTAATTTTTTTTTAAAAATAAATGTTGATTTAAGGTAAAAATATTGCAATATAGCCGTTGATATCTGAGACTGTTCTGTATTAATAATTTAATAGAATAATATAGGTGCATTTTGCTATATAAATCCTATTTAATTAGGTGAGCATTTCGCAATACCTTAATAAAAGGGTTACTAAGTTTCAAGCACAATAATGTTATAAGATTAGATCTACTATATACTACACTTGATTAGAAAATAAATAAAAAAAGTTGTTCCGTCCAACGTGATCACGAACTTAGCAGGTATCCGTACCGTTAACTCTAGCAAATACATACTGCCAAAGTTAATACATAATATTATATACATTCTAAAATTACTAACCGAGCTTTCGATTAGATACTTTTGAATGTTTTTTATCATTACTGAGAATGCAGTTACTGCGACATAGCTCATTTTACCTGCAAGCCAAAAAGTAACAAAAATGTTTTACGGATACAAATTGTGAATCTATAAAATGGAGACTAACGGGCTTAGTTGCGGTACTAAAACCTGAATGGCCAATTTCTTTCGAAAAGGAAGAAATAAAAATGAGCTTACCAGTGGAAGAAATAAAAGCAAATTCCAACGGGGTAATCCGGAGTGCTAGAGTTCGTAAAATTCTAACAAAATACGAGTATAGAACCTAGCAGTTTAATCCCCTAATTCTGCGGTTGACATTTTGAGCTGATGTGGTGTGGTGTGGCTATTCTGTGTAGCAAAGGACCTAAGGTGAATTGATCGTGTATTTTTTGCTGTTCAGTATGGAAACACCCAAAAATTCTGAAACATTTAATTCCGAATTTGAATATTCCGATTTTCATAATTCCGAACCGGCGATGCGCCAGAATGCATTGGTGCTAAATACAACATTTTAAGAGGATATTATATTTCACATTATTTGCTTTCTTCGTATTCATGATAGTTTTTGATTCGAAATTGTGGAATTCGGCATTCTGACTTCCGTACTTATGAACATTCGGACTTTTGAAATTTCGGATTTTTATTAATCGGATTTATGATGAATCGGAATTCCGAATCATTCGGAGTTATCAAAATCGGAATTTTGAGATTCGTGATTGTGACTTTCGGAGTTAAGTTTTTCAGTATTATGTAGTTCAGTATTGTCTACAGTGAGTTTGCACCAATGAATGCCACTAGCATATTGACCTCGTTGAAGTTTTTGTAAGGGATTTCGGTGCAGCACCGCCAGTGAATAAAAATGGAACCAAAAATTGCATACAAATTTCTGCAGCAAATTATCGTAATTTACGTAACAGAAAGTCATGATAGACAACAGGTTCTTTTTTACTTAAAAATAGTGGCTAAAGTTGTTAATTACGAACGCTACATTTTTCCTGAATTTTATAACGAAGCAACAGGTTTTTTAGCTTTAATTTTGATCTTGATTGCCTTCATTGCCATACGTTATAAGGGCTATTTAGTAACGTTTGTCTTGAATATTGTTCACAAAGAGACTTTATATTGGTGAAAGATTTTTTATTAACGGGCCAGTAGTTTCGGAGCCTATTCAATACAAATAAACAAACAAATTTTCCTCTTCAACATTAGTTTAAATAACATAGTCCAGCAGAACTACTACTACGGAAACTTTAACCCCTTCGTATGTTTCAGTAAATTTGACGAATGGGACTTTCCGTTCAAACAAGATCAAAGCAAATAGGAAGACAAACTTTTAAATTTATGGCATACGGTACCGAATTTGGCAATAGGCATTCCATGTATCGGCCATTAAGTCGATCGGTAATAATACTTATTAATGGACATTAAGCATTACGTGAAGCAGCAGTAAGTTTACTTTGGAAGAGGCAATAGATAACGTAGACGTGTTTCGATTAGTAATTTGTGTGGGTGAAAGTGTATCGGGAAATTATGTCAGTAATTTTCCTAATACAAGTTTGTTCGACATGTGGTGATGATATTTGGAACGTATAACGTATCGCTCTTTTACCGTGTTTTTGGTAAAAGCTTCAAAGGACGGTAGATACCTACTATTGAGATAAGTTTCGCAATAAGAGTATTTTTCTTTTTTTTTAATTAACAGGCCTGTATGTCTAGTCTCAATTTGTCAGATTCAAGTCAGATTGTTGACTACAGCAATTTGTATTCCATTTTTAGTTACATTTCTTTTCACTAAAAGCGCTGCACCGAATTCACATACAAGAAGTCGGTTGATAACATCAACGCTGACGCAAGCGACTGTCATTGGTTTAAACCCATGGTAAGGGTACCTACTGATAGTAAAATAGATATTGTGCCGTTGTGATATAATAGATTTTTTGCACTTTAAAAGAATACTTTCCACAGCCCCATATCTTCCCATGGGTGTCGTAAGAGGCGACTAAGGGTTTCTTCCAGCAGACCATCTGCTCTTCAGGTGGGAGACTTATGTCGGCCGGTTGTTGTTACCACCATGCAGTTGTGTAAAACCCGCCAAGTGATTCTGACCTATCTCGGTCAGGTCGCGTTCCGGGATCAGCACTGCACTAACCGGTGCCAGGGGGACTGTGATCGTGGCAATTGTTGGACCAGTGGGAGCCCTAGCGGCGGTATTGTGTGTGTAGTGTGTATCGGCCCGCCGGCCAGGGAGACCCGTAGAAACGGTGGTGCCGCTGGCCGCCCGCGGCATAGTACAGGGGCCCAAAAGGGGTTAACCACCTCTGGAGGCTGCCCCACCAGGTCGCGCATAATCTCGGGGTGGCTCGTCGTGCCGGGTGGTGCCCGGTTCCGGTGGGGCCCGGCGACCACACCCGAGGGGGTACGGGGGCCCTTCCGTCCGGCGGACCGGCCTACACTATTCCACGCGATTAATACCAATGCAGGGCACCACGCTTTGTCTTTCATTGCCTCGACCACAGTCGTCCTTTCACGCGCCTCCCATCCTCCAACTTCTATGGCAGTCAGAAGCACGAAAAAACGGCCTACAGCGGCATCCCCATCCCCCACCAACACGCTGTTTGAGGTGGAGTTCGCTAACATCCGCGGACTCCATGCAAACCTCAACGCCGTCCATCAACACCTTGAGACGGCGAGGCCTGCGATGCTCTTTTTGACGGAAACACAGATAGGCCGCCCTGTCGATACGTCATACCTGCACTACCCCGGCTATGTGCTGGAAGAGTCCTTCCAACCTAAAGCCGGTGTATGTCTATTCGTCAGGGCGGACGTCTGCTGTGGCCGTCTCCGCTGCCTAGAAGACCCATCCTTCTCCACTCTCTGGGTGCACGTTGACCTGGGCTCCACAAGCCGGGTCTATGCGTGCATATACCGCTCCCACAAAGGCGACGCCGAGACAACTCGACTCTTCGAGCATCTGAGTCAGGCCGCAGACAACGCTCAGGCGCAGTTCCCAAATGCAGAAATGGTGTTTTTGGGAGACTTCAATGCCCACCATGAGTCCTGGTTAGGCTCATCAAAAACAGACCATGCAGGCCGAACTGCCCATGCGTTTGCTCTCACGCAAGACCTGACGCAACTGGTACACCAGCCCACCCGGGTACCAGATATTGTCGGTCATACTCCCTCTTTATTGGACCTTCTGCTGACGAGTCACCCAGCCGGGTATAAAGTGTCGGTTGGTGCTCCATTGGGCTCCTCCGATCACTGTCTGGTTGGCGCTACAGTGCCTTGTGCAGCTCCCCCACAACCTGTGGAGGTGACGCGGCGGTTATGGCACTACTCGTCGGCAGATTGGGACGGATTGCGAGAGTATTTTGCCTCCGTCCCTTGGCGGCAGTGCTGCTTTGGAGAAAGGGATGCTTCAGAGAGTGCATCTGCTATCGCTGACGAGATCAGTACCGGAATGGAATACTACATTCCTTTTACTGATGTCGTCAGTGCTAGCAAAACTGGTCCCTGGTTCAATCGCGAGTGTGCCGCAGCTGTTGAACAAAAACAGGCGGCGTACCGTGCTTGGTCTAGGGCCCAGGCACTCAATGATCATTCAAACCTTGCCTCGCTGAAAGCAGCCTTTAATAAAGCCACCAAGGCCACGAAGAGGGCTTACATTAGAGCAGACGCCCAGCGAATTGCACGTGTTGGCCAAGAACTCATCACGCACCCTACGGGTAGCCGCTCCTACTGGCGACTGGCTAAACACGTGCAATCTAACTTCTGCGTGCCTTCGCTGCCCCCACTGAGATTCCCTGATGGATCGTTGGCTCATCAGCCGCAAGAGAAAGCCGATTTACTGGCTAACCTCTTTGCCGCAAACTCTTGCATCGATGACTGCGGTGATGCGCCGCCTGAAATACCACATTGCGGCTCCACAATGCCTGATATTCGTATCAGGCAGTGTGATGTTCGTGCCGAACTGCAGTCACTCGATGTCAGGAAAGCCAGTGGCCCTGATGGAATTCCAGCTGTGGTGCTGAAGAAATGTGCAGCGGAGTTGTCTCCAGTGTTCACTAGCCTGTATCGCCTGTCCTACAATTCGGGTCTTGTGCCGCTCTCTTGGAGGGAGGCAAACGTTCAACCAGTTCCCAAAAAAGGGGACCGGTCTGACCCTGGCAATTACCGTCCAATAGCCGTAACCTCAGTTTTAGCTAAAGTGTTTGAGCGGATCATAAACACGCAGCTCATCCGCTACCTAGAGGATCACTCTCTCATTCACGACCATCAGTACGGCTTCCGACCAAAACGGTCTACGGGTGATCTTCTAGCGTACGTAACACACATCTGGGGGGAGGCTATGGACAAGCATGGGGAATCTTTGGCCGTCAGCCTTGACATTGCCAAAGCTTTCGACCGTGTATGGCATCGTTCGCTTCTTTCCAAGCTTCCGGCATATGGTCTGCCACCTCGCCTATGCGACTGGGTCGCCGGATTTCTGGAGGGACGTAGAATTCGTGTCCTTTGCGATGGTCAGGAATCACGCTGTCTCCAGATTAATGCCGGAGTGCCGCAGGGCTCCGTCTTGTCGCCGACGTTGTTTCTTCTGCATATCACTGACATGTTATCTCTTGGTAATATTCATTGCTATGCGGATGATAGCACGGTCCACGCGCGATATTTCGAGCGCCCTGGGGCAAAGCAGACTGACATCGAGGAGAAGAGGCGAAGTCTTGTTGTTGAGCTTGACGGAGTGTTGGACCGCATTTCAGAATGGGGTGCATGCAATCTTGTCGAGTTCAATGCCAAGAAAACGCAGGTGTGTGCATTCACAGCAAAGGCGTCGCCTTTCCTTTCCCATCCCACTCTTCAGAGCACCCCACTACCGATTAAGGATAGCCTAAACATCCTTGGCATGGATGTTCGTAGCAACCTAAACCAGCGGGACTACATTGAGAGCGTCATTAGAACTGCAGTTCTAAAGTTTACCGAGTTTACGGGATGCATCCCGTAAACTCGGAGTCCTGAACAGAGTGAGACGATTCTTCACGCCTGAGCAGCTCTGTCTCTTGTATAAGACACAAGTTCGCTCGTGTGTGGAATACTGCTCTCATCTCTGGGACGGTTCCGCTAAGTACCTACTCGAAGCTCTTGACAGGTTGCAGCGGCGTGCTATCCGTATTATTGGAAACCCAGAGGCAACTTTGACCCTTGAGCCTCTCCAATTGCGTAGAGACATTGCCAGGCTAAGTGTTCTCTATCGCTTCTACAATGGGGAATGCTCTGACGAGTTATTCCAGCTTATTCCACCCTCACCTTTCCACTCCCGTACCACGCGTGCTGGACTACGGCGTCACCCACACACAATTCAACATTTGTTGGCCCGAACTAAAAGGTTCGGTGACTCGTTTCTTAGTCGTACCATCCAGACGTGGAACGCTCTTCCAGCACATGTGTTTCCTTCCTATTATAGTCCCGGGTTCTTCAAGCGGGGCGTGAAATGGCATTTCTGCAGGCCTTCAAGGTGAGGATGGCCAGCCTAGTGATTCGTTTGAATGACTGGGCTTGTCAGCCTCATATCTGGACCTCACGACCGCTTTCCATCAGGTGGAGTGAGGTCATCTTGACGGGCAATATAAAAAAAAAAAAAAAAAAAAAGATCAGAAAAACTACATCTGGAAACACATATTTTATGAACCTAAGAGGTTTAACTTTTTATTTGATAGCGTGTTTTTATTTAACATTTTCAACTTTCTTGTTGCATTTTAACTAATTCTAATAAAAACGGGTTTTTGCAACGGAACAAAACTACGGTAAATTGTTTAAGCTATTTTCTCGACGTTTCGGCGACAATTGCATGTCAGAGTCCGCTCGTGACTACGGTCACGGAGACGTCGAGAAAATAGGTAAAACAATTTACCGTAGTTTTGTTTCGTTGCAAAAACCCGTTTTTATTAGAATGTGATTTATTTGTTTTTACGGGCATTTACTGAGTTAGAACTGAAACATACAGTATGTAATTTGTCTTTCTTCTTTAGGATTAATGGTTAGTTCATCTTTTTCTCACATCTGTCTAGATTGCCAACCTTACATTCCTGCAGCTACTACAGCAACCATTGTCTTACAGTTTTTGGTTCATACAGTACAACCCATGTGAACTAAGCCTAAGAGAAAATCTATTTAATTTCGTTCATTCTAACGGCAAAAGAGTGGAGTTCTTCTAGAACATGAGCCTCTCAAGAAAAGAGTGAAGAGGCATTTGTAGATACTACCTTGGACTTTATTATCACCTTAAATATGGTGACATTTTAGAATTAGTTTTGATTAAAAAAAGAGAGAAGAAACATCTTTTAAAGATTTTTCTACACACCTGCTGACCGTATATTTTTTCATTAAAGCCTGTGTACAGCTGAATGGCTCACCCGATTTGCACAAATGATGTGTCATTACGTAGACACGGAGTGAAATCATGGAAGCCACATACGAGGCACACCGAAATGGTTGGTAATTTTTATTAGAACCCATCGCAGAAGATGGCCAATCTGCTTGACAAATGACTGAAAAAATAAAAAATGTATTGAAATATTTAAATAATAAGATATCAGCAACGTTTAATGAACTATCCTACTAACCTCGAATTGACAATGAAATTCCTGTTCTAAAAAACAGTTAACCTAAAAAAAACATAATTCACATCATGTCGTTCACACTGTATCCGGCAACGGCGCGGTACCTCCAGTAAGTTTTCTAAGTACGTTGTAAGTTTCATGGAGACTCATCACAGAGTTGACGGACTTCCTTAAAAAGTACATAGGCAAGAAACAGAGACGTTGCTTTTCGCTGCATTGTTTGCGACATAACATTTACATCTGACCTAGTCATAGCTGCTGTCAAGACTGCGAATTTTGCCCCAGCCAGTTAGTTTAATACTTCAGTTAGCTATTTAGGGAATAAACTAAGAATTGAAAAATCAGGCCTAAGGCGTGAAAACAGGCAGATTTACTTTTACATTTATAACACAATATTTGGCCTGTGATGTCCTCCGCCCTAATAATCTTTTCAACACATATTGAATTTAAAAAATCTAAACAACATCAACGCCTTCACCATCACCTCGAAACCGCAAAGTGCTGAGACAATGCTTTTCCTGACCGAGACGCAAATATCTTGCCCGGCCGATACATCTTACCTTCACTACCCTGGGTACAAGCTTGAGCACAATTTTGTGCCTCACGCCGGGGTATGCATGTTCGTCCGGGAGGACATTTGCTGTCGCCGTCTTTCAGGGCTAGAAGACAGGGACCTGTCAATTATGTGGGTGCGTATAGACTACGGTGGCCATACCCGTATCTACGCGTGCCTCTACAGGTCTCATAGTGGTAATCTGGGCATAACTCAACTTTTTGAGCACCTGCAAGTGACGTCCGGCAAAGTCATTGAGCAGTATCCGACAGCCGAGTTGGTGGTCCTGGGGGACTTCAATGCTCACCACACTGAGTGGTTGGGGTCTTCTTTGCCCACTGACTACGCTGGAAGGTCTGCCTACGAGTTTGCCTTGGCCTATGGTCTTTCGCAACTGGTACCTTCTCCCACGAGAGTACCGGACGTCGTCACCCATAGGGCAAATTTACTGGATCTCCTGCTGACTTCGCATCCGGACGGGTACACCATCTCAGTGGATGCGCCTTTGGGCTCGTCTGACCACTGCGTCGTCCGGAGCCAAGTGCTTTGCGATTCACCTGAAAAGCGTAAGCCTATTGGGCGCCGCCGCGTGTGGCACTATAAGTCAGCGGATTGGGATGGTTTGCGTGAGTTTTTCGCGTCGTATCCCTGAAGGCAGCTCTGTTTTTCATCTGGTGATCCCGATACCTGTGCAGCTGCGGTCACTGAGACGATCCTGGCGGGCATGGAGTGCTATATTCCTAATCCGCTAGTGGCTGTCGGGGGTAGGAGCCAGCCGTGGTTTGACAAGCACTGCAGAGAACCCTTGCGCCTCAAACAATCTGCATTCAAGGCTTGGACTGCGGCCTGTGCTAAAAGGGATCACTCTATACCAGATGCATAGCGCAAACGGAATGCTGCCTCTAGATCAAGTAAAAAAGCCATCGCCAGGGCTAAATTCGTCTTCGTCGGCCGCATTGGGGAGCGGCTCGTGGGCCACCCTTCAGGGAGTCGTGCCTTTTGGTCGCTTGCCAAGGCTGCCGAGGGAAACTTTTGCCGCTCGTCTTTGCCACCACTCTAAAAACCAGATGGAAATCTGGCCCACAGTGCTAAAGAGAAAGCCGATCTCTTGGGCAACCTCTTTGCCTCAAACTCGACTTTGAACGCTGAGAGCGCCGTGCCACCTACCATCCCTTGGTGCGGTCACATTATGCCGGAGATCCGCATAACCCAGCAAGAAGTCCGGCGAGAGTTGCAAAATCTGGACGTCCACAAGTCGAGTGGGCCGGATAACATCCCAGCAGTGGTGCTCAAAGTGTGTGCTCCCGAGTTGTGCCCGGTATTGACGCGCCTTTTCGCGATTTCCTACGCAAAAAGGCAATGTCCGTCTTTGTGGAAGACCGCCCACGTGCACCCGGTGCCTAAAAAGGGTGACCGGTCGGACCCGGCGAATTATAGACCTATCGCTATTACCTCCCTTCTTTCAAAGGTTTTGGAGCGTGTGTTGAATGCCAAGCTCTTGAGGTACCTAGAGGATCACGATTTGATAAGCGACTACCAATACGGCTTCCGTAATGGTCGGTCGACTGGCGATCTTCTGGTGTATCTCACACACCGCTGGGCTCAGGCCATTGAAAGTCAAGGCGAGGCTTTGGCTGTTAGCCTAGATATAGCTAAGGCCTTCGACCGGGTCTGGCATAAAGGTCTTCTATCAAAGCTTCCATCTTACGGACTGCCCGAGGGTTTATGCGGATGGATTGCCAGTTTCTTGTCCAGCAGACGCATTAAAGCCGTAGTAGACGGTAGTTGCTCCGATAGCTTGGACATTAATTCTGGCGTCCCACAAGGCTCTGTGCTATCTCCAACGCTGTTTCTCTTGCATATCAATGATATGCTGTCCAATGACGGTATTCATTGCTATGCGGATGACAGCACTGGAGATGCCTATTACACAGGCCGAGCAAATATCCCTCGTACCATTGTGGAGGAAAGTCGAACTAAACTTGTGTCTGAAATCGAGAATACCCTAGCTTGGGTTTCCGATTGGGGTCGGGACAATTTAGTCCAGTTCAACCCCACTAAGACACAAGTTTGCGCGTTTACCACTAAGAAAACTCCATTTACTGTAGCTCCTCAGTTTCAGAACACTTCCCTTACCATATCAAGTAGTATTGGGATCCTTGGCGTTGACATATCTAGTGACGTACAGTTTCGGAGTCATTTGGAACAAAAGGCGAAGTTGGCATCCAAAAAGCTCGGTGTGCTAAACAGGGCGAAGCAGTACTTCACTTCTAGGCAAAGACTGCTGCTGTATAAAGCGCAAGTCAGGCCACACGTGGAGTACTGCTGTCACCTTTGGGCAGGAGCGCCTGGATATCAACTCAGTCCTTTTGACTCGGTCCAGAGGCGTGCGATCCGGATTGTCGACGATCCCAAACTGACAAGGGGTTTAGAGCCGTTAAGTCTGAGGAGAGACTTCGCCTCCTTATGCGTGTTCTACCGCTTGTACAACGGGTTTTGTTCTGAAGAACTGTTTGATATGATGCCCACGGCTACTTTTCATCACCGCACCGTTCGCCACCGACAGGGCATTCATCCTCACACTCTGAATCCGCAATGGTCTCGTACAATTCGGTTTCAGAGATGTTTCCTTCCGAGGACGCTTAAATTGTGGAATGAACTCCCTGCCGAGGTTTTCCCGATGAGTTATAGTATGGAGTTCTTCAAGAGGGGTTTGAAAAGGTTTTTACAGGGTCGACAACGCGCGAGTGATACCCCTGGTGTTGCACGCGTCCATAGGCCGCGATAACCGCTTACCATCAGGCGGTCCGCGTGCTTGATTGTCACCGACGTAGTATAAAAAAAAAAAAAAAAAAAAAATCCTGTTTCCTCGTTCTTAGCAATCTTTTAAGAGCTTGCGTGGCAACGCCTAAATCTTGTCAAAAAGTCTAGGTGAATATTTCCGATCAAGTAGGTATTTACGTAACCGTACATACAATCAAAGTAATTAGTTTCCTATACTATTACACCTTAGAAGCTTAACAACAGCCTTCTACGGGATATTGCTAATAAATAACGTGCTTATGAGGCTTTCTTGGCGGTTACTTAGCCCACGCTGTAATTCGGGATTATTTTCGTAGTTAATTGCGTTTTAACTAAGAGTTATTGCGGTGTAGGTGAAATACACGCTAATGTTTTGACTGCATAAGCTTGTGAACTGAATAAGTCAGTATAGGACTAAGTAATACGAGAACACTGCGTCGTTGTTTTGGCCAGATAGGGTTGCTAAAGTGAAAGACACTTTTGAGGAAAGTTTAACTTACCAAACTCTTGATATCTAGGACAGGACAGCTTACATTAAGATCATAATTGCACTAATGGGTGTCAAAAACTTAGCAAAATATCTAAACAGCATACCCCAAATAGATTAGAACATAACCGAATGACATCACAATAACATTTTTTTAAGGTGGAAATTGTACTCGGGCCTTATTGCAAGCTCTTAAATCCAGTCAATTTCATTCTCTTTACTGTCGTAGTAAGCAATTTTAACAGTAAATATCCATTTTAGTAGATGCGTCAATGCCAGGTAAGCACTGACTGGCTGGAAATAAATATTGTAAAACGAAATTGCTCGCTACACGCAGTTGAAGGAATGTACTGAAAAGTTATAAGGGATTCTAAAACGCCGCCTGATGCCCTTTGGCGTTTTAGACAGGTTCCATATAAAATTTCGCCAGTGGGCTAGATTGTTCTGCGCTGATTTGCATAAGTATCTTTGAAATAAGTAATTTCTCTTCTGCTCATAATAGTGCAGCATGACATGTTTACCATCCCAGGTAATTTAGTCAGGAACGCAGCTACGGCGAGCACCTTCAATTCCCTACCCAGTTTATTATGCCTTGATGCCAATTAAAACTTTTTAAAACTTGACCGGCCAGCATCAGACCGTAGGTACCAAAAGAGGCTGTCGCTCTCCCTTAGGTAGGTCACGGTCGAGTGACTTCACGGCAGCCTATGAGCCTCGTAAATTTTCAAAGTGGAAAATGTGGGTCCAAATAAGAATTAACTTTGTTCATTGCTGCATATCTTGTTAGCATCAAAAGTGAATTGGTCAGTGTCTAATTCTAACATGTTTTTTCATAAATATAAGTTTCGTTCGTTATCATTACAGATACTATGCTCCTTCTTCTTCTTCTTGAGTCAAGGGCAAATGTAGTATATTAATCAAATTTAATTTAAACGGACCCCGACCAAAACCCAGCTACGTTTAGCGCAGCGGCATTCGCTATAAAATTACGGACATACAAGAAAATTTTGAAGAAAACGTTCAAAGTCTTTCCATAGTCAATGAATAAACGTTTACTTTTCATATTTCATAGATCAGCATGTATAAAGCTCTTCTGGTAGTAACTGAGAGAAACTGAATGTATGTGAGAGAATGCACCAGCAGAAGTGAGTAACTAACTACTACTGGAAGTCGAAAGCTGGAATTTTCCATGTGGTAGGTTCTATAAGAAGTGTAGAGGAGCACTAAAAGGGGATATCCGAAATGCCCACGGGAATGAAAAAGATATGTAGTTAGTTGCAATGCCATCATAAAATTTAAAACTGGTAATCAGGATTTCATTAATTTCGTTTTCCCTCTCTAAACGAGTATCTACTTGAGGCTGTTCCATGTAAATATAAGAGTTCATGAAGTGATGCTCGGAGACGGTGCTCAACAAGTCAAATCTTATTGGCATACCAACGTATGAGGTTAACGATAAGGTTTGGCACATAATATTATCCAACTCCAAAATTTCTGTATTCGTATTATAATCGGTCTGCGCAAGTTTGATCATGTCTCCGAATTCCGCTCTCAACTTAATTGGCTCCCAATACGTCTTCGTCGCGATCTTCATGTTCTTTCTTTACTCTACTACGTCCTGTTTGATCCGCGGTCACCGCCATATCTCAAACAACGTTACAATTTTCAGCAATCTGCCAAAGGTGATATGCGTTCGTGCCGTTCACTGCTTCTGTCATTTCCTCCCTCATTCCACTGAATATTATTCTAAATCTTTTACTGTCCAATCTATTCGCCTATGGAATTCCTTGCCCTTATCTATAAGGTCTTCCAAATCCCTGCTTATTTTCAAATCACGGGTCAAAACATATTTTCTGTCACTTTGTCTCAAACTTCGCCTTGAAGATTTAGTGTTGTTACTTAGGTGCCTACTGAATAATCCATACAAAACTTTATGTTTATTAATTTAAGTATGTTTATTTATTGCTATCTTAATAATATGTATGTCTATTGTTTTAGTCAATATGTTTATTTATTTTTTATTGATTAACTGCTTATCTTGCACCACCTCAACTGTTTACTCTTTTTTGTTTCTCTACCCGAAGGTTGCCTGAAAGAGATCGCTTCTAGCGATAAGGCCACCTAAATTGTACTAATAAGTTATGTAAACTTTATTTTTGTAATTGTTATAAAATATTTGTGCAATAAAGAATATCTTATCTTATCTTATTATCGGCCTCTTGTGTTGAAGATGGTTGGGAGAAAAATGGGCAAATTACACACATAAGTACAACTAACCGCATACTTGCATGGAACATACAGAGATTATTTAATCTGAATATGGTAGGTGGCAAGTTTAGCACTAACACTGTGGGTCCTTATACGAGTATAGAACCTTAATACGGGTAATTTAGCCTTTTAACGGAGTTTTTCATCACTTAGTACAAACCTTTTCACAGGCTTTTCCTACTAATACAATATTTTAAGGTTTTTAGTTTTATAAACCATTCTATAAGTAAACTATTGCTGACTTGCAGATTTAATATCCTTTGCACAGTGAACAAACTGATAATGGCTACGGTTACTAGACATCGATCTACAATGGCGGAACATTCCCGGGGTGTGCTGCCTAACTAATAGCAAGTCTAAAATTCAATATTTACTATCTAGTCATAACCAATTTCCGTCCTGCGACTACTTTCAAAGAACGGAAAAGTTGTACTAGAGGCGCTCACTGTCGGGCTGCAGGATCTTGAACACCGGTGCAAGGTTGCCAGCCTCTCGATTTTTTATACAATCTATTACGGAGAGTGTGCGAGCGAGCTGCACGAGTTGGTTTCGCCGGCACCTTTTCACCATCGGAGCACTAGACGCACATTGGCTCTGCACCCTCACGTTGTGGATATTCCAGCTATCCGCACGAAGCGGTTCGCCGATTCTTTTATAGTGAGAACAGCAAAGGAGTGGAACTCGCTGCCCGCGTTTGTTTTTCCGGAAGAATACAACCTAGGTCTCTTCAAGACATGAGTGAATAGGCATTTACTGGGTGGCCATGTACCATCATAGACCACATCATCACTTACCACCAGGTGCGACTGTGCTCAAATGACTGCCTGGTCAATAATAAAAAAATAGCAACTTTTTCAAGGTTTTTTTGTCAAGGGTTGTATGCGCAATTGCGCATCATATTTAAATATGCTATCATTAGCCTATAGCATATAGAGACGGTATTTACTAGGTGTTATTAATCTGAGTAAGCGTAAACCGTGTCGAAAGAGTAGTGTATTTTTAAACTCAAATTGTCAAGTACTTATTGGGTTACATTAAATACGACCAGCTCTCCCAATCCAAACCACCAATGTCGTGTAGTGGAAGGCTGTATCACTCGCGTATTGGTCTGCACAGCCAAATAAGGGAATGTGTCACAACATTAAATAACTCGTCTCCAATAGACTGCTGATAGGGTTAAGTTAAATTATACGACATACTCAGTAGATGATGGGAACTATCTAAGTTAAAATCTGAATTTAATTTTACCTTTTTTTATCGCTTTTCATAACAAAATTACAAAATGTCCTTGTGATTTTTATTGAGAGCTAAAATAAAAATTTAGTGAAATAATCTGAGTTTCACACAGATAGTTCTAACAATAATTCCCTTACGGAATAAATAAACATCTGGTACAATTATGATAGAAAGCACAACCTCCACCGGATGATTATCAAAAACTCACAAAAACGATATGGTTAGATATGTAAAACTATCTGAGTGAAAATTAAATTTATTTACTTCCTTTACTTTAATTTCAAGGACACCATACAAATGAAACTTAACATGTCATAATAATATAACGTCTCCGAAAATTTAAATCCCTAAATACGATAGTGCCCAAAATCATCATCAATCATAAAAAGTACTACTTATCCTTAAACAATTTCAAAACTTTGTGTACCAGAAAGCTTAAATTTAAAATTAAAATTTTATTTAAAATTTTAATTTTAAATTGAATTGAAATTAAAATTTTATTTTATTTCTAAAATATTTTCATTCTACCAAAATCCAAATTGGTGCATAATGTACTCGTAGTGGTAGGTACCTAAGTACTAAAAAATTAGGTTCCTTGTGCAAACAAGTAAAAATGCAAAATCCATAGCTTCTTTGATGGCTCCGGCGCTGCAGGACTCTGGCGGCGCCACGCGCCCCAACCGTCGCAGACGGCTGTTGCTCAACACCACAGCTTTGGTCGCAGCCACCTGCTTCTCAGCTTGCGGGCAGCCTCGCCCCTACGCGGCTCTGAATAACACTCCAGGGAAGGGGAAACAAGACTACGTGGAGTCGGTTTTAAGGCAATTACTGTCTGTCAACCAAATTTTCATTAAATGTTTTCATCAAATGTTTAGGATTAACAATTTTATCATAAACAAATTTTATGCAATTAGACAATTCGGACATGACTTTATGTCATGAGAAATTAGGAAACCAATAATTATAGCACCCGACATTTTGACAGAGAAGTTTACGAAGGAAGGAGTATTAGGTAAAACAAAATTTCGAACATTAGAATATTAGTGCCAGTGAAGTGTTATGAGAAGTGATTTTCGGTAAAAAAAATTTTTTTTCGGATATGAAAGGGAGTCCCTACAACACTTATTTATGAGTATGACATATCGTTTTTGTGAGTTATTTGATAATCACCCGGTATAAAGAACACATTCTTGAGATAGTTGAGAAAATAATTATTTCGTAAGTTTGTTTCAAGTATGAGTTCAACTTACGAAAATCATCAGTGTTGTAGGTAATTAGGTATTAATCTTGCTGTTTAAAGTGCATTTGCTGCAATGCTTGTACCCTAATTTAAGCTCTCAACGACTTGATAAACAACAGAACATGTGTATCATACATTTTATCACCATAATAATGACTAATTAAAACTTTATAGAGCGCACAGACTTCTAGGAAAGTTTTCCATGACAAGTTTTATTGCACTTATTACGAAGAATGTCGAAGAACTTTGACTAAGTCGTATCAAGTGGCTTTCTATGAGATACTTTGTGTTATGGTTATGGTAAGGTTAGAATAACATGAGGCTTAAGTCAGTATAAAACCGACATAACCTCGTCGTTCCCCCGAGTTCCGTAGACAATAATAAATGAAAATGAAGATCGAACTCACAATGTATTGTTTTGATCCAGCGCTTTCATTTTGAAATGACCTTAAAAAAATTTAGGTCCCCAGTTTATTATATTATCACACAGTTATGAGCGATATTTTTTTTAAACGGTTTTTTTTTGTTTGAAAAGAACCTTGTGAATGAGAACTCGAATATTGCCAGGCTCCTTGGCTGTATCAGTGACGTTTAATACCAATTTCACTTTCCAATGTTCTTATTTGTAAAGTGATTCGGTATTGAATGTGGGCCAGCGGAAACTTACCGGATCAAGAAAAATGCTGCGATATTATTTATTCACAAATCCGTTTGCAAATATTTTCCGATGAAACAATACGTTATGAAACCTGTTATAATATTCGAAAAGTTTTTCTTCTTATGTGATTGTATAAACATTATTCTTTGGGAGCCCCCCAAATCCAGTATTGTGTTGGACTCAAGATCGCCCAGGATTAAACCACGCGACCGCCTTCCCGAATGACGATAAATCTTGGTGTAACGAAGGAGAGATTTTAAATTATTTTTGTAGATAGATGGCTCTTTGCAACGCCAACATTGAAAATGTAACAAAAGAACATCACTGTCAGATATGCTTGCACTTTTTGAATTCTTTTTTGGGGAGGTACTTATGTATGAGCCAGAATGCATGCGCCAAAAGTCATTCCTAATGTAAGTAATAATAACAAATAATAGTACCTACTCATCCATGGCATTATAGGCCAAAAAATTGTTAGTTTTATTGATTTCGTCGCGGTAATCCGAACTTGTAGAAGCTCGCTATTCACCCGCCTACAGCGTTATTTGAGTTGCAACAGTATTTTCCATTATTAAATTGAAATCAACAAAAACTAGGGGCACGTTTACAGATAGATGTATTAGAGAGAGAGAGATAGAGATTTACGGACTTAAAGGGGTTCTAAAGTGGCTCTTCATAGCTTATTTGTCTGGGCTTGTTAGCTACATAGCAACACTAAGAAGCAATGGGGCTGTCAAAGAGACTAACTGACTCCGACACAAGCACTAAGTGCACGTATTTGCATTTCCTTGTAACTATTAAATAATTGTTTAATGCAAGAAGTGCCCTCTTATGTACCTTTATCTAATGCATGTAACGCCGGAGATAGTGAGTTCGATTTCCACCCAGGACAAAAAAAGTAATTGTGTCTAACTTGCGTATTTGTTCTATTCGTGGGTGGTATTAACTTATGAATATTGACGTATGATTTTCAGTCTTTAAAACTCTTAATACAAGCTCTGTTTAGTTTGGGGCCAGATAAGGTTTTAATTGTGTTCATACTCAGGTTTACATTGGTTAATCTAATTCCTTGTTCAAATCAAATCAGGTATGTCATTTTTGCATTATTTTGTATACTAACAACACTTTGTTATAAAAAACAGTCGAACAACATTCAAAATCTTTCATTTTTATATTCAATTTCAAACAAATTCACTGAATAATCGTTTGACTTCCGAATTCCGTCCTAAAACATTTTTCCAAGGCTGAAGATCGATGTCCTCTCCGCCTGCCCCACTGTGTATGACGTGACGATCCTTTGAAAACCGAGGAAAAGCGGTGTCGGTTAGAAAGAAAACCCTTGTGAATAAAGTAGGTTTACCCCTTTGTCGGTCACACAATTTATCAAAAAACAAAGAAAACTACTAACATGATTCTAGTGAATGCTTTGCCTCGGGCCTCTTTTGGTTTATTTTGCAAGAAGGTATAGTTCGGCCACTATGCACACCTTTGAGTTGTTGAGCTAAACAAATGAATTAAATTAATAGTGAATTAATTAATTTTACTGACATTGCTATTGTGCTACCAAAGCTCTGCCAGGTTTGGATTTCAATGATCTTGGCTCACTAGGTGTGAAATGTACCAGGTGTTCATCTTTACTTATCCTACTAATATTAAGAATGCGAAAGTTTGTGAGGATGTATGTTATGTGTGTGTGTATGTTTGTCACTCATTCACGCAAAAACTATTGAACGGATTTAGATGAAACTTTACAGTAATATAGCCTAAACATCAGAATAACACAAAAGCTACAATCTAAAAAGATTTTATGTAATTTGGCCATGGAATATAACGATAACAGGGGCAAAGCCGCAGGCGCAAATATATTATTTTTTAACGTTAAATATTGATTGTCTGTTTCTTATAGGCTCCGCAACTATTGGACCGATTTTAAAAATCTTTCACCGATACGAAGCTAAATTATCAGCGTGTGACATAGGCTTATATTTTTAAGGAAGAAATAGTCTACGCAGGCGAAGCCGCCGACGGACAGCTGGTTATTCTTAATCAATGAAAGGCTAGACTTCGTCACGGAAATAATGTACAAAAATCTAGCTGTGGTATGAGAAAGAGAAGTGCTGATAATGTTATCAAGCTATTATAACATTATCTCCTAGCTAATTATTTCCTAGCTAAGTCTTTTGACTATATAATTTTGTTTTCGAGCGCGTAAGTTCTTGACCCATTTGATCGATTTTTTTGATCAAATAATCTGGACACAAAACTTCCACCTTTTCAATCGGCAATCGCTTGAACTGTTTTCTTTAAAACATTCGGATTGATCGGAATAATTCATAAGTAGTCACTAGTCATACTGGCTAAATTGTGCAAAATGATGTTTTCAAATACTTGACTTTGGCGAAATCAATATGCTATATTATGTGTTAAGCACGATAAGCCTTAGGGTAACAAAACAAAACCAATAATTTAAAGACAAAATATTATCGTAATGATTTCAAAAAATATTGTAGCAAAAGAGTTCCAGCCCCGATTATACCTAAAACAAGTAGATATATCTAATGTTTGCGTTTATTTGTTTTAATTTTTTTGTTGATATGACATAATTGTGTAATCTCAATTCGTTATAATGCAAAACACTGATTATGTTTCTAATTAGATACCATTTGAGTAAAAAAAATGTCACTGAATAATTTTTGGTTGTTCTATAAAATATTTTACACAGTTTTTCTACCTAGAAATCCAAGACTCTGTTCAGCCTTCATAGCGATGTGAGGGTGCCATTCCTTTGAGAGGGTGGACACTCAATCCTTTTGTCGCCGCACTATTATAACGAAACAAAGAAATGTGAGTAAACGGAGCCCTAGTACTGAATGATGCTGTATCTTCAAACCTTTTACATACAAAGAAAGTCTTTTACAGTATAAAAAACATAGGTACTGTAATAAAAGTGAATAAGTACTAAAATCCAACCCAAGTACTAATAGCATAGAATTCTAAAGTGTTTTTTTTTAATAATGAGCCTCGTTAAGAAGCTGAACTTTACTTAAGATCGATGAAGAGAGCTGCTGTTTTAAGCATAGGATTTCGACACGGAATCGAAAACAGCTATCAGGTAAAACCATTTTCAGCAGTGGACGTCTTGTTACTGCGAATGATAATGATGACAAAAAAGTTAAAAACAAAACTGTTTTTTTTAAAAAAGTTTTTAAATTCACCTTCATGAGATTGCAGTCAGACGTGATATTATGCTTAAGCAGAAAAAATTAAGACCAAAATTCGCCAAAACACAAGGAAACTAATCTTTTAAACCATAATTAGTCACAAATACGAGTTAATTACTGTTTTCTGCTAATAGTTATCATATTTTCTCCCAAATTACAAAAGTACACACTTAGTTACTTCTTTTGAAGATTTAACATACTGTCTGAGGCGCGCACAGGCCAAGAAAATAAGAAAGGCGGTCCCTTAGAGGCCTTATTACAATCCCATAATACTTGTCAAGTTCTTCTCGCCAGGTACCAGTAGAAGAGGTCGACCCAAGAAGCGGTGGCTCGACGTCGTTAAGGGGGACATGCGTGCCAACAAACTCACCACTGAGGGTGCACAAGACCACGCGAAGTAAGCCAAGAAAATAAGAAAGGCGGACCCTGGGACCCCACACACCGGTGTGAGACCACAACCGGGATAGAACACACGGATGATGATGATGATTACTTGTCAAGTTCTTTCCCTAAACTGAGCATGGTGAGCAAATTCGTAATATATCTTTCATTTCCAGCCAGTCATCGGTTACCTGGCACTAAGGCATCTTCTAGGCTGGATAATTACTGACGAAATTGCTTGCTACCCGCAATTTTGAGAATAAACTCTGGTACTTGAAATAATTACAAGAAACCAAGTCCGCGCGCCCATTTTGAAGCACCTTAATTGGAGCCATAAATGGCTCCAAACGGGCCGCTTTGCGGTGTTCATTACAGCTCCGCAATGTTCAATGACAAAGCGCGCAGCACGCAAGCAAGCAATAGTCACGCATGTGTGGATCGGATTAATGCTTAATTTTGAATGGGGCGGTTTTATGAACACTATCTCAAGTGATAGTGACTATATGCAATGGTATTGTAAAATAGAAAGTTTTATTGTAAAGCTAAAAGCACCTATTATAATCTTAGGTGATTTAAACTTAAATAGTGCGTCCCTGAATGTAACCAATTATTACTGTTATTTCCTATCTTATTGTAACCTATCTGAAATGAATATGGTCCAGAATGTGTATGGTGGCAAGTTGGATGTGGTTTTGGTCGGGGGAAGTGATGACGTAACCTGTGTTCGGGTTTCTGCCACAGATGGAATAGTCAATCCTGATGCATATCACCCACCTTTAGACAATGACATCAAAGTCAAAATAGCTCGTCATGCAGATCTTTTGCAACCATCGAACATCCATCCAGGCAAGGATTGGAATTTCGTAAAATGCGACTACGATCTGTTGAAAGCGTTGCTTTCTGGAGTTAATTGGGAATCAGTCTTGCAAGCAAAGGATGTTGACACGGCAACGACCGCGTTTTACGACATTCTCTATAGTACCTTTGATGAGTGCACACCTAAGAAGACCCGAAAAAATAACGTCAGAAGTGAACGGATACATTTGCAATGAGCAGCATGGTTTCCGATCAAAGAGATCAGTAGAGACCAACCTTTTGTCTTTAGTTGAGTTCATTTCCACCAGGCTGGACCGAGGTTTGCAAGTGGATGTCCTGTATTTTGACTTCTGTAAGGCATTCGATAGGGTTGATAATGATATTCTGTTAGCAAAACTGGCCAATATAGGTGTTGCCCCAAGACTGCTACGGCTACTTGCAGACTACCTCCGCGATCGACAGCAGTTTGTTAAACTTGGTTTGTACGAGTCTGCTCCCTATCACACGCGTTCAGGGGTCAGTCAAGGTTCAATATTGGGACCTCTTCTATTTGCTGTAATGGTTAATGATCTTCCAAACGTTCTCGAACATGCTCAGTGCTTGTTGTACGCAGATGACTTTAAGCTGTTCGTAGAGGTTGAGTCGGCAGCAGATTGCAATGCTCTTCAGCAAGATGTTGACGCAATATGCCAATGGAGTCACCAGAATGGCATGGAATTTAATATATCTAAATGTAGTGCAATGACCTTTTCACGAGTTCTCACGAGATCACTTCTATAACTACCAAATAAATGGAAATAATCTGAGCCGCCCCTCAACCATTAAGGACTAACATTGGGAGTAACATTCGACCATAGACTAACGTTCCATGACCACGTGGAAGCACTAGCGAAGGAAGCCTACAGGCGTTTAGGTTTCATTTTACGAAACTAAGGATTTTCACAATTACCACGTAATTCGTCTGATTTTTGTGGCATTGGTTCGCTCCAAGCTGGAGGCTTCCATGTGCATTTGGAACCCACATGAAAGCAAGTATGCACTGATGCTTGAAAAAGTGCAAAAAGCTTTTCTGAGGTACCTCTACAAGCGAGTGCATGGGTATTACCCATACATGTACCCAACTAAATTTTTACTTGGCTGCCTTGGATACAATTCCTTGGAGGTCAGACGAGTAAAGCATCAATTGGTTTTTATGTGCAAGATATTGCGCGGGAAAGTGGATGCACCTGATCTCCACGAGAAACTGGTTCAGTTGTTTGCCCCGAACAATTACCACCGCAGCAGGAAGCACCGACTGTTTGCTGTTGGTTCCAGCCGCACTGTGCCCGTGCCCAGTCACCTATACCACGGTCTCTTGCTTCACTCAACGCTCTCCTCGATGCAAATCCACATTCAGATTTGTTTGCGGATGAATGGTCAAAGGTGTGTTTCAGTGTTTGTGTTTTTGTGAGAGTATGTAAATGTGTGTATTAATTTAGTGTCTGTTAATATCCAATATATTTAATGTAGGTCTAATTTAATGTTTTTATTTTTATTTCTGTATCTTTAATTATTGTTATTGGTGTACCGCCGTTTTAATTAAAGTAAAATAAATAAATAAATAAATAAATATTATTCTACTTATAGAAGTAATAACGTATTATTATTCTAAGCTCTGGTATAGTATAAAGTAAGTTAGTTTGTGTTTGAGCTACACAGTTCCACTACTGCGAAAGATAGATAAAATCTTTCGCTATCGCTACAAAGCGATTCCATCAGTATCAAGTATTAATTTTCCATCAAAAGCGTGTATTTGACACACTGATTCACGAAACAAAACAAACAATGCCTCTTTCAACATTCAGTATTTTCAATGAAACAATTTGAATTTATAGCTAGAAAATTTAAATAACACAATTACAGTTTCTAGTCATGAATGTTAAAGTGATAAGTTTTAAAGTGTGGTTCTGATCCTACGTACGTCCTTGATATTATTAAGGCTTTTTTAAAGGACGTAGCAGCAATCTTCGAAGAAAATCTTTGTATTGCGAACATTGAAGAAAATATTTGCTTAACCGTTTTGTCGTTACACAATTTTATTTCAAAGAACGGAGTGATATTAAAACACCACCACCTTCGTTATTCGAAGAGAACGTCGATGTAGTTTTTTTAGTTGATAAACATTGTCGGGAGCTCTTATTAATTCAACATTTTATAATTTGATGAGTTTTGTTTTGGTTTCTACTTGATTGCTTCTGGAATGATTTGAGTGGCATTACAAATCCTTGTTGTTGCCAATGTGACTTTGACTAAATAGATCTAGTCAAAATAGCTGTTTACAACAGATTTGTGGGTTCTATTTTGGTATCTGTAGATGTTTATACTGTCCTTGTTTTCTATAACACAAGCGAAAACATTGTTTTTGGACTGACATTACTTTTGTCATATAATTATGGGCCTGGTTGGATTTTAAACAGCCTATTGTTTTATATAATGTAGCTTGGCTGTACTTGGTAGGTTGTTCTTTCTATGTATTAATGTTAGAATTAAAGCATTTTTTTTCTAAACCAATAAATTGTACTCTATTAACTCACATTGTCAAACCACAACAAGTTTAAAAGAGTAACTACTGAGTTTCTCACCGGGTCTTCTCAGTAAGAATCAACTTCTCCGACGCGGTGGTAGAGGCGCATTGTGTTTGTATTCTGTTTGTTTATGTATTCATATTATTATAGTATTTATGTCTATTATTTAGTTAGTTTTTGACTATTTAAAAGTACTGATTAAGTCTCTTTAAATAAAGATATTTGAGTTTGAGTTGGAACCATACGGCCATATCGTCAGCATAGGTAAGTTTGTAAGAAGATGCGATTTTCTTCTTCTTGTAATTATGGGGTACAACGATATATCGGATAGTTACCGAAAGACTTACAAAAACGATATGGCATGGCATACTTTGTAAGTGATGTAACTCTATGTAAGTATTTTTTTTTCATTTGACTTTTAGTTTTTTTTTTATACTGCCCGTCAAGATGACCTCACTCCACCTGATGGAAAGCGGTCGCGAGGTCCAGATATGAGGTTGACAAGCCCAGTCATTCAACGAATCACTGGGCTGGCCATCCTCACCTTGAAGGCCTGCCTTTTCACGCCCCGCTTGAAGAACCCGGGACTATACGAGGAAGGAAACACATGTGCTGGAAGAGCGTTCCACGTCTGGATGGTACGACACGAGTCACTGAACCTTTTAGTTCGGGCCAACAAATGTTGAATTGTGTGTGGGTGACGCCGTAGTTCAGCACGCGTGGCACGGGAGTGGAAAGGTGAGGGTGGAATGAGCTGGAATAACTCGTCAGAGCATTCCCCATTGTAGAAGCGATAGAGAACACTTAGCCTGGCAATGTCTCTACGCAATTGGAGAGGCTCAAGGGTCAAAGTTGCCTCTGGGTTTCCAATAATACGGATAGCACGCCGCTGCAACCTGTCAAGAGCTTCGAGTAGGTACTTGGCGGAACCGTCCCAGAGATGAGAGCAGTATTCCACACACGAGCCAACTTGTGTCTTATACAAGAGACAGAGCTGCTCAGGCGTGAAGAATCGTCTCAAGTTTTAAGGCTTTCATCGAAAAAATACTGACTGTTCGACTTATTCGTATGGTGACTTTGAAATGAAAGTTAATTAAAAGAAATTAAATTTTTACATTAAAAGTTTCATAAGACTATCTAAAACTCAGCCTATCTTCAAATCACGAGTTAAAGCTTACCTTCTATCACTTTGACCCAATCGCCTTCTTTCCAGTTTTCTTTTACCAATAAGTTAATCCATACCTTATTTATATGTATTTTAAGTATGTATATTATGTAAGTATATTATTTTGCTTAAGTATTGTATACAATGTATGTGTATTTTATGTATTAGCTAATAGGTTTTTGTATCATTAGTTATCATCTTGTATCACCACTTAATTTTTCTTCCTGATTTTTTCCTGAAAGTTGTCTAGTAGAGATCTCTACTGGCGATAAGGCCGCCTAAATTGCACATCTGATTTTATTACTAGAATATGTAACATTTTTATTTGTGCAATAAAGTTTATCTTATCTCATCTTATGGTTTCTATTACTGAGTATGGCTTATATCCTATTTGTTAGTCTTTTGAAAATCAACCGGTGAAACAACAATATGTGTGAAAGTTCTCATAGATTAGACCGTAAATTAACCAGATGTTCTAGCCTTTTAGTTTCTTGAATATGCACAGTGAGGGCAAAACTTGCTGGCGTGATAAGTCTGATCGGTAAGGGACCGAGTTTAATTGCTTAATCAACATTGACGTGCGTGCCTGCGAGGGTTCCACTTAAACTGCCCAGGTGCTGTCTGTGAACTCACTAGGTAGATCACAATCATGTTTAGTACTCACTTGCTTGTTGTTTTGTCCGAATGGTACTGTCCAAACATTTAAAATAAATGAGTGATAATTAAAGCACAGTAGATACTTAATTCCTGTTTATTTTCTTAGAAAATTTCAGTTGTCCAATTATTATGCATAAATTGCATGGAAATTGTAAAGTATGACGTGAATATACTTGCCTATGTTAAACAGCTTTTAATGTTAAAGTGATAACTATTTTATTTTATTTTAACAGTTTAATTGTAATTTGTTATCATATTATTACTTCGATTTTTTATTATTTGTCATACATACAGGTTGGTCCAAACATACTCGTCAATATATTTTTTTACTTCACTTACTCACACTCAGGGGTATCCAAAAATACTCAATGTATCTTACTCGATTTTTTGTAGCTTTTGAGTTATGAATTTTATTACGATTTTTTTTAAATTTCTGGGTCGAGTCACTTTTTCGGTCACTGTGGGGCGATCTGTTAAAATAAATGAATAATTATTTTTTTCGGTATTAGATAAATAATAGCGCTAAAAATTTGCGATGTTTATGAGCCTAGTGCAGTGTCTGTTAGAGTAGCACAAATTTGGTGTAAGCGTTTTCAATCCAGAAATTTTAATGTCAAAGATGCACGTCGCTCTGGTCGCCCTATTACGGATAAAATGGATGCCATTATTGAAAAAGTGAGGCAAGATCGGATATCAGTAGTTACGACGTGGCTGAAAAACTGGGTATTGACCAGAAAACAGTTTTGGCGCTTTTGAAAAAAACTGGGTGCACAAAAAAGCTTGATATTTGGGTACCTCACGAGATCACTGAAAGAAACCTAATGAACCGTGTACTCATTTGTGATTCTTCATTACGGCGGAATGGAACCGAACCATTTTTGTAGAAGCTGATAACTATAAAAAATATAATCATGGTTAATTCAGTACTTTTGAAATCACGAACACTTGTAAGGTTACCCAATGGGATTGGGTTAACCGTTAAACGAGTTTGTGCCGAATGGAACCACAACACGTACGGCCTAAACGACCCGATCTAAAAACTCCCAAGTCTCCAATGATCGGGTAGGATTCGACCCCAATTTCGGAGAAGTAATAAAGGGAAAAATGTTAAATATTACGTTTGTCCAGTAAATACGGTTGGCCGCAGGTAAATGATAGTCACTGACCAAAATAGTAAACAGTTTCGTGAGACCAATTTTACTACTCCAATCTGGAGAAATGTTCAATGACGAGTAAAAACAAATCGTCGTTATCAATACTTAATACTCAATATTTTATTTGCAAGCCATAATATGTAGGTACAGAAGATGGTAAATTATTATAGTATGATACATGACCAATATGGACCCTGTCGGGCACGCAAAAAGGTAATGAAAGAGAGGAAACGCTTCAATTAAAGAGATGAGATAAGATATAAGATAAGAGCAGTCCACAAATTTAAAAATTAAATATTAACAAAAAAATAATTATAAGATGTAGATCATTATGCACGAGGTTTTAATAATTATTGGATATATTTATTGCTAACTCTATCAACTAAATATTCATTCATACTATAATAACATTTAGTAAGTAGTTTCTTTAATTTGTTTTTGAATGTGGGGTATTTGTTTTCACTTATTATGGATTCTGGTAATTTGTTATAAACTTTAATCGAATAATGGAATGTACTATTAGATGTTAATATAAATTAATTTGTTTTTTTGTCGTGTTGTATATCTATCACATGTGTTTGTTGTGTATCTGGGTGTAAGTGTCTACCAAAAGTATTTATAGTACATGAGGCTAAAGTGAAAGACGGTCAAACAACCTTATAAGGTGAATTACAACCAGTCACTTCAGAAATCTATGGTGGAGGACTTTGTTGCAGCAATGATACTATAATGGCATGTGAATAGTGATGTCGATATATCACTTACATGAGACTTTTTAGTAACAAAACAGATAATTACTAAAAAACCTATACTATTGGTGACGGAGACTAATAAACACACCCAAATATTGTAACTAATGTTTTGAATACTGTAAAAATAAACTGTACGCCATGAGAATGTTTATCCTGGAAGGGAATAAAACTCAAGACCTTCAGCACTAAGCAGGACATCTACCCCTCGCGCTAACTGATCACTATCAGTGTTAGCTAGATTTAGTTCTAACAGGTTCTATTCACATATTACTAACAGAAAAGCCCAGACTTTATAACCTGCCAGTAATGCAGGCTGTCAGTGGTCCAGACAACTTTCCCGATAATTTTAACACCGTTTCCATCTGGTATTCCATTAAACTTTGGACGGTTCATTCGTTCAGTAGACTGTATTCCAATCAGAATCTTTATAGGTTGAATAAGAGATACTAACCAGTATCAAATGACGCTTCTTTATGTTATCACTACTTAGTATATAGTATAAATAAATTAATATAAACAACATGTTTCAGACAACACTTGTCATGGTCTCGAAGTAAGGAGACATTTCCTTGTGTTACAAGGTACCAGATAGCGAATTAAGCCAGGAGCGCCTCCTAGCACACCCAGATCCGAGCCGATTTAGAAAATATCGTTTCCTAAATTGATCTGACCGGAAATCGAACCCGGCACACTACGAAACCAAAGTCGCTTCCCAAGCTGTCTGTACGTTTAAACCTTGTAAACTACGGAACAGATTTAACGCGAAATAACATTTTAAGCTTTCTAGTTGCATTTTAACTAATATAAAAATAGAAGAAAAATAGATAAAAAAATAGGTAAAAGAATTCACCGTAATTTTGTTTCGTTGCAAAAAACTCTTTTTCATTAGAATTAGATTTAATGCGGTTTTCATCAATAGACAGAGTTATTCAAGAGGAAGGTGTACATATATATAAAGCTGCGTACTGGCCAACGTTACGCGGCGTAATGTAACATGTAAAACAGTGAACATTCGTCAAATCAGTATGGGGAAACATGCGAATAATCCGTACTGACTAGACAAATGCTCGTTGTGAAACATGTTACGCCGCGTAACGTTGGTCAGCAGGTACCCAGCTTTATACATGCACATTTTAGTTCAGAAATGCCTGACGATATCAGCATCTACATTGCACAGGTGCAAAGCTGTTGCGGGTGATGATACTTCTACCATGAGTTTCCCTCAAGTAAACTACGATAGTAAATCACAGCAACTTATTTGAGTTCGAAAACTAAGGCACCTAACCTAACTACCTACCCATTTTAAGTTAGATTTCTTTCCATAGAGGCGTGGCACCGAAATCATAAGATTTAGAACAAAAACTTGACAATATACCCCAGCGACTGACGTAGATGTCAATTCATGGTAGACTGTGTCTTTTTAAAATCCTTTTTTTTAAACCTTTTTTGTTGTATTTGGTATGTACGTAATGTGCCCAGATTGTTGGGTACTTTGTTCGCAAGCAAAATAATAAACAATTAACCTAACAACTCTCAAATATTTTTTCACATGTTAATAGGTTATGACGCTCTCCCTATATGGAAGGCCTATGGTGAGCAAGCAGTGAATGTATCCTGCTGCTAATGATATTTAAACCTATTATTTTTCAATTTAGGATTAATCAAAATAAGCGGTTTGACGAAAAGTAAATTAAATCATACGTAAATCTTTGGCTAATCCTAATCCTGAAATAACAAGTGTGTAGATAGGTATATTTTAGAGGAAATTGTTAAGCAAAGATAACACACTTTTAATAATATCCGACAGTTGTTCTGAGGAATATGCTTAACATAATTATATAGACCACTCTCAACCTTTTTCTCCTACCTCATACTTATACCGTTTTTTAATGACCTTTATAAAAGACATGGAATTAATTTGATTCCACAGACCACATTGGTCTGTGTTTGATTCTAACGCTGTCCCCTTGTTATGACGAAATTACAATGTTATAATGTTCAATTAATTTGTATTATCAGGGTCAGTAGGACTAATTATTGTAGTATAAATTCAGCGTGCAATAAGTATGATAAAGTTCGGAATACTTAATTATTCACGGTCAGCCAAAAGTCAATATTTGGAAGATCCAAATCCACTTTTATTCAATAAGCAAGACCTCTTCCCCATTGCGCCTAGGCGGTCCTGATTGGCCAACGATCAATTCAATCAATTACTACCTAAAATATAAAAGGTATAATCTGCTATCCACTCTCTAGTTGGCTGTTTTAACGAAATACTTCAGCTTTAAAGTGTCGCAGCGATTTTTTTACTCTGTCGAAGCTAAATCCCTAGGGATTAATTACTTGACAGAGTGGGCAAGCTGCAGGTGCACGTGAAGCAGCTCTCGAACTCGCCGAGGTGTCCGTCCTGCATCTTGAACACTTCTCATGGCTAGTTACGAGTACATACCTCGTCCATGAACACTTGCGTCTGGTGCTTCACAGCGTCGCGGCCGTAGTTGGCTATGCTTCTAGCATAGTATTGGACAAATCACAGCACTATGGTTACCTAGAATCGAAAACATTGTGCTTCGAACTTTTAGTCTAAATGTGTATCTATACTGATAATATAAAGAGGAAAGATTTAATTGTTTGTTTGTTTGTATTGAATAGGCTCCGAAACTAACTGGACCGATTTTAAAAATTCTTTCTCCAATATGAAGCTACAATATCAGGGAGTGACATGGGCTATATTTTATTATGATTGAACAAAACATTCAGTGAAAAATAATAGTTTAAGTAAATCACGTCGTGAAGCTGGCGAGATGTGCTGCTTTACCGACGCCGCCAGACGTGCAATTACTTTTGACAGAACGAAGTCTGTTGAAGCAGCTAGTCAATAAATAAAATGGGGTGTGCGATCAAGTATTTAATAGTAATAAACTATGTTTACGATTAAAATCATTCAGTCGTAGACAATACCATTTCCCAGTGCTTTTTTGATATTTTGATTATATTTTTTCTTTTTTTTTGAACGTTTATTTATTTTTCCCTTTTCAGTGTAAATAATTTGTGACATGTTTTTGAGTACTAGAGCTAGGTTTTAGCTACCAAAGAGAAATTCCACACGGCATAAACTTTTAGCCCCATTTTGTACCCTTAAGTGTGTAGTTCTGAGGTAACACAATCATTTAAAAAACATAGAAATAATTTGATAGGCTTTTTCATTTTTTGAATACGAATAAAAAGTACCTATAGCAATTTATGATAGGTAAATAAATTATAAAGTATATTAAATATTACCTTATTTACTTCTTCTTTTCACCCATAACAGACCTATTACTCAAAATAACGAAGAACATAATGCCAAATATAATTTGTTTAACCCTGGCTGACGGTTGCGGAGATAATTCTTCGTTGTATCCGGAAGAAAGGACGTTTGACCGAACAAACACTGGTTGATTGATGTCAGCCCGTTGTTGTTCGTTGTTTACGATGGCTCTTGTTTCTATTAGCCCTTTGCTCTTTGTGCGACATACGCCCTTTTGGCAACCTGAATAAACTCTCTGTAACATTTTTTGTAAATAAAATTGTTAGCTCACAAAATATTTCATACTAATTTTTCGAATGGCCTCTAGGCACAATGGCTAGTATTGGTTTGCTTTTAGCACTGATAGTCATGGGTTTGATTCCCACCCCTGAAAACCATTCATCTGTGATAAATGTTTGTGATTCTTAAAAATATGTGTTATTCTTTAACAGTCTCTGACACCCTAAGTAGCCCTAAGTTCTCGTACAAGTTCTGCTTAGTCGGGGTCACTTATAAATACAAACTTTAACATGACAGCCCAATTACCGTTTAACAGCTGATACGGCAGTAATAAAGCTGAGAAACAAGAAACACTCAGAATCTAAATACAAATAATAGTTAACATAATCACGATTTGAACTATTATGAATCACACAGCTCTGGCCCTGGTAGAAATTCTGAAGGTCTTAGGAGTAAAATAAGAATGAGTTAATATTCAAGGGAAAATAAAGCTGTGTTAACTTAAAACAAAATAGTAATTTCATTCTGGATAATATACACATTGTTTTTATGAAACCGGTTTTGGTTTTCATTTTATATTTTGTGACCACTTTAATAGCTAACTTTTTTTAATTCATATTAATTTGTACACAATTTACAGTTTTTCACATAAAAAAATAAGAATAGCCAAGGTATAGGTGAGCTTATCTCTAAATGGAGATTTCTCCCAGCAGACCATGTTGCAAGGAAAAACATAAAACAAACGGTGATTGATAGACAAAACTGTGTACGAAACTTTCAAAGATCAAGTTCCTTCAAATCAGTAGTTCCCGTGGACCCCTTGGGGTTCAGGTGGACCCCAAAGGGTCCACGGGAGACTCGACGGGGGTCTATGTTGGCGTCACTTGTCGAGTCTTGGGAATTTGGTCGAAATTAGAGTAAACCAGCCACCGGAACCAGCAAAATTTTGAAGGGTCTATGCGAAAAAAAAGTCTAGGGGCCGACTACGGTACAAATTTACGCAGTTTCGTGAAACTTTGGAAGGGAAAAAGAACACAAAACGTAGTAAGATACGAATGGGTTTTAAATATTTTGTACAATAAAGAGATCAATAATCAACTTCGATTTCGAATGCTAAGTATGTTTTTTAAACGACTGAAAATTTACCTAACTATGTGTTTGACGAACGGGAGTGTAGGCCCTGGTGACCTCTGCTTTAAATAGACTAGCTTACTTACAAACTTAACTTTGAGTCAGTTTCGTACTGTTAAACGCCAATGAATGTTAAAATTGCTGTTATATAGACGTTATTTATTAAAATTTATTGTTTTTTTAGATTTATCAGCGGTCCTGGTTTTATTTAGCCGTAAGTATGTGATTTTAGCATAAATCATAGAGATTAAACGAACTTTTATTTATGTCGTTACATATAATAGACCATAACCAGACCTACTTGATAACTACGAGTATACTAACAAGCTCTGCTTAGTAAAATTAGTGGTCAGGCTTAGAGTGAGATGTCCAAGATTTGATTTTTATTTTTTTAATTCTTACACATTCCGGGCATATCCTTAATAACATATCCGTGATTGATGTCGGCGCATCAAATTGTTGTATTGGCTATTGTGAAGTTCTTGAGGGCGTTTACCGGGAAAATGCTATTTATCTAATACATTGGGCAAAGTTTATTTATGTATTGGAACAGTATCGTGGAATGCGATTTTAGTGCGGTCAGCCTTAACAAGTAACTGTTCTATGTAGTTGGCTTTTTAGGAAATACATTACGTCACGATCGAAGAAAAATGTCACAAATAAAAAAAATTCAACATAAGGTTCAACAATTACCTTAAAACATCTACATAAGACTTTTAAAAACTTCATAACGATAAACATAGTTTGATAAAAAAATTAAGGTAATTGTTAAAAAAAGAGCGTTAAACCTTTAATAACATACAAGGTTTTTATAATTGGCAGGATTTAAAATAACAAAAATGAGCCCTTTAAAACGTTTTTTTGGAGCCTGATGTTTACAGTTTAAACTATAACAAAATATTACATTAACTTTACTATTTAAATATATCGTCTGTTAATCAAGAACGGTGCATATAATTTTTGTGACTAGCAAGTTTGAAAAAAAAATTAGCTATTTTATGTTATAATTGTTAAATAATCGTTTCATCTAGAAAAGATGACAGACCTTAAGCAATATCTCATTTCTCTTTATTTTGGAATATTGAATTGCTACGTTTCGGATAGTGCTACGCTACGAATACTACAACTGTTGCTACGACATTGATTACGTCGTAGCAGTAAAATAAGAGATTGAACTGAATGAGGATTTTTCTCGATAATATTACGGTTTTAAGTCACAGACCATAAAAGAAATATTTAATAATTACTTTTTTATCAAAGTAATGTATTTAGTAATGGAATAAAAAGAAAATGCCACTCACACCTTAATTATTAAACAATTCTTTAGAGCATTTACTAAATCAATATTCTTAAGATAACAGTTTAGGTCAAATTATAACTCTTATCATTACATCTAATTTAAATTCGAAAAGGCTTCCAACAAATTTTATAAATATTAAAAGTGTGTTTGCTTGAATGTAACATAAAAATATATGATATTTTAAAAATAGTAACGGAAATCCCTTCTAAACATTTTATTAAAGATACCTACTAATCTAAATAATAAAATAAAAAAACCCTAAAAAAAGAAGAAGAAAATGAAGTAAGAAAATTAAAAAAATACCAGACCAATTATTATTGATTGCGAAATATTTGTTTAAAATAACAAGTTTATCAAAAATAAGCTTACCAAACTTCGTCAAAGTTCACCAAACTTTTACACAAACATCACTACTTACACTCTCAAGTGTTTTATTTCAAGTTTTATACACTTAGCAAGTCCTTCAAACATTGTTTATTTGATTTCTATTCCGTTCATAGCGAGTTTCGTCCTGAAGGTTTCACTAGAGGGTGGAACACACCCTTTCTCGCGCACCGTTCGTCCCAAACTGAAGGTAGTTCGGGCTTCACGCACAGGCGCACAAATAACTCTGTAACTTTTCTTTTACTTATTTATTACATCTTGATTGTGTCTTTTTGGCAATAGTTTTGGTTTCCAATACTTTTATGGCTAGTCTGAACATCTGGCTGCTCCTCTAAGTAACGAAATTTAGGAGTTGACAACAAGTTTGTACTATTATTTCATCTGGCTGTGATGCTCTCTTAAATCTCTTGTTCAAAGGCTGGGGACTTATTACGATCGCTTATATCCAGTCCAGTTAGTTCCCTAAACTTAGATTAACGAAGAATTTTGTCAGTAAATTTCCAGTTTGGAAAATGCGTTGGTGCCAGGTATCCGCCGACTGGCTGAAAAGGAAAGATCATTTACGAAATTGTTCGCTACGCTCAGTTTCGAGAATGAACTTGACAAGTTTATAAGGGACCAGCTTACCGCCCGCGGCTTTGCCCGCGTTATCGTTATAATTGGTGATCCCTTGTTTCACAGACCGAATTTTCATAGAATTTCGGTTCACAGAAAATGTTTCATAGAATATTCGGTTCAAATATTTTCATTTCGAATGTTATTGTTTCAACGACTGTTTACTTCACAGAAACATACTTCACAGAAATTTAATTAATTTAATAATAGACATTAGTTTAAAAAGTCTCTGTTGGTTAGGTTAGGTTAGAACTGTGACCACATCACTAGAAGTGAATTATCGGCGAATGAACATCAGTGGCAAAAAAAATGTTCTTGAGAATACTTCTTACGAAAGCCAAACATTGAGAGCAATAATAATACTTTATTTGATATTCTGTGAGATGAATATTCTAAGAAATGAATTTTATTTGTAACAAAAATCTATGAATTAAATTTCATATTAGTTACTATTCTGCGTACTGATTATTCGATGAAATAATAATATGAGAAACAATTTATATGAAACGAAATTCTATGAATCGATTTTCTATAAAACATTGTACAACCGTTATAAATATTATGGCCAAATTACATAAAATCTTTATAAATTGTAGCCCATGTGTTATTATGATGTATAAACAGTAAAGTTTCATCTAAATCCATTCAGCAGTTTTTGCGTGAAAGATTAACAAACATCCTCACAAGCTTTCGCATTTATAATATTAGTAAGATTGTAAATAGGCCTGTTCATTTAAAATCGTGCTAAAATGTAAATTTTTCGAATGCTTCATCAATGTGTTCGGATAGATCACAGTAGCTAGAGCAAAATTGCCAGTTAAACAACCTTCGGCGCAAAGACTTAGCATGGTCTTGAATTAAAATGGTTCTCGAGAACGCATTGATTTTGCCGATTAATGTTAATGTTGTTTGGTGGCTATTCTTCGATTGTTGAATCAAAGCTATGAAGATGAAAGTTCAATAATAATGACTGATTTTTCTTACAAACCTAAACACAGTTTATAATACGAATACTGAAATACCTCATCCTAGGATATTACAGTCTTGATTCGAAACCATTTATTTGTGTTTGAGATTAGCAATAGATATTTGGCAAGCGTGGTGATTGCCAATGGTAGTAATGACTATTTTCCATAATGGAATCCTTTCTCGCGCACCGTTCTGTGTTTTTGGGTGATCAAACTATTGCATAGTCATCATAGATATAGATATACATTATTGTACTCAGAAACAGTAACAGTAATATTTGACAATGTAAACAATTTGTACAATTTAGGCGGCCTTACCGCTAGAGAGCGATTTCTTCCAGGCAACCTTTGGGTAGAGGAACTTCATAAAGAGTGGAGTGAAAACAATTATAAGAGCAATATATAAAATATTGATTCAAATACAATCAATGAATAAACAAGCAAAACAAATACATTACATATACATAAATGAATATAATGAACATACATATACCTACATGTAATGTGGCTATGCAATTAATAAATGAATATGAATACACACATACATAGATCAACCAGATTTCCTAGCCGTTTTTCAGTCAGATAAGGCTTGTTTTACCAGCTACCGCTAGTGTTGCATTACTCGTTCAAAGGCTGTAGTTATTCTTAGCTTCAGATGATATTACTTCGGATGATAATAGGTATGTAGGTATGTTTGTCACTGACGTTGTAAATAAATAAACACAGGGGTGAGGGCGAATTTCTGTAAGCTATTATTTTTAGGGTGGGGGGCAAATAGGAAGTTTAAAGTCAAATCAATTTCAAAAATAAAGAAACATGAAATATCAAAAGAAGTATCCTCCTATAGTTTGAGGTTTTTCGTTTTATAATATTTAGGTTAGCAACCGTCATATCAATAAAATTGCGGTAATGAAAATAAAATCACAATAAATGTACATTATAATTAACTTGGCAAGAGATACGGGTATGAAAGATCTTCATTTCGAGAAATTCAATACAACTTTATCAGGATACTTTTTCAATTTCGTGTGTATCCAAAGTTCAGTATGTCATTAACCAGGAAAGTTCCAAACAGCGACTACGAGGTTGACATAATCATAAGTTCAAATAAAAGAGTTTGTTCAAAGAACCTTTTATGTTCGCACTACAAAGTGTAGTCTCGTCGGGCGTGTAATTGAGTAAACAGTTTTATTGGGAATAAAAATGTTCATAACAACAGTTATCAAAAAGCTATACTGACTTTGTAGGTTCGTGAATCGTGAGGCTCTGACGGAGTTGGCTTCACGTCAAAGTAAAGGCATTTTTTTATATTTTTATTGCCCGTCAAGATGACCTCACTCCACCTGATGGAAAGCGGTCGTGAAATCCAAATGTGAGGCTGCTAAGCCCAGTCATTCAAACGAATCACTCACCTTGAAGGCCTGCAGAAATGCCTTTTCACGCCCCGCTTGAAGAACCCGGTACTATAAGAAGAAGGAAACATATGTGCTGGAAGGGCGTCCCACGTCTCGATGGTACGACTGGTGGCGTTTATTTATGCATTAAAATATTTTTCCAGGTATTTTAAACAGAACTATGATGCTGTCGCTTTATACTCCCTCATTTTTATCCCTCTTTAGTTTCTGTGTGTTCTCCAAATTTACTAATGTAACTAAAACGCGATAATCAGAAGATTATTGTTTAAAGAAAAATTATGAAACCTCTCTTGGTCGATCACCGGTAAAATTCTAACTTGAAAAATAACTCGCGGTGATTTTGTTAATATTGTTTGTGTTCACCGTCAAACTAATCTTTTCAGTTTATAGTTGTGTTATTATAATTATAACAGCAAATATTAAGTCAAATCGTGAAAATGGCAAGAATCTGTCAGTTTTAAAATAAGATATCACGCAAACTCAAATTCCGAACAAACTCCAAAAAATTTCGTAATATATAAACATTTTTCCTGAGTAAGCATCGAACTCACTACCCAACGATCCACACCAAACGAGACAACAAAGCTAATCGGATAATGTAACAGGGTTATTATTGATGGTAGTTTAATTAGACCGACGAAATGTATTTAATATGGCAATAATTAATCCAGACAATGAATACCGTCATTACTACTACAGCATTTGATCCTAAAATAGCCCTTTGATTAAATTTATAGGCTTCATCTGACGTTAATTAAATTATGAAAAAACAGTAAATGCAAAAGGCGTAGTAAAATCTTTTGCGTTGGCTTCATAAAAAAATACAAGTTGTTTGCTCAGTCTGCCTAAAATAACAGAGTTAAAATGAATAAGCTTGTTTTATCATTTAAGAGCAAAATAAAGCATTGGTCAACTCTCAAGGTGTCTTAGGTAAATCAGACAGACTCTCTCTCTCTCTCTCTCAAGGCCTCGCCTTGTTGCGCCGGTAGGGCTAACACCACGGATTAGGTGTGGATCAATGAGCATCAAAAGGTTCAGGCGAGGCGTTGCAGCAGTTTACGCACCCAATGTCTGCCCTCAGAGCCACCTAGGGGTGCCTGCAGTACCCGCAGTTGCGAAGTGGAAGTCAAGTTGATTTGTGCATTATGGCACCGCCGGCCCAGTAGAGCCTGCGAAGGCCCTGAGGTGTGAAGTGGGGGCCACGGCACATGAGTTAATTTAACGTTTACCATAGGGGCCAGGGGGCCCGTTATATGTAGGTAAATCAGAAGGGGTGTGTGGAATGAAACGTAGACGTTAGGTAAAACTTGCTGAATGTATTGATCCGATAAGTTACAAATACAAAACTTATAAAAGGCGTGAGTTCGAGACGCGGATCCCGATTAGACTGGCGTCCGTACCTCACAGGCACACAGAGCAGGCCGCGTCTCGCTGACTAAGCTAATACAATGTGTCGCTACAGTACTTCCCTCGTTTTGAAAAATTTGTGTTATACTTACAAATTTAAAAAAATAAAATTATTTTACAATAAGTTGTTTTGCTAACCCTATTTCTCAACTGTGTAGTGAAGCTGAGTGACAATTATTTATGTCAACTATAGGTAAGGGTTACTAATAACTATGTACTGAGCGACGTTAATCTAAACAAATTTAGGTGAAAGTTACACAATAATAATTGTTGTGTTACATAAAAGAATTAAAAGTAAATAATAAATGTACGAAATGAAAATAATCATACAAGTAAAGCTGTTATAATTCTAAGCTAGTTAAGGTCGAGTTAAACTACTTTTTACTAAGGGTAGTTCCGTAAAACTAGGCTCTGCCATAAAATAATAATCAGACTTGGTCTCTGCAGCTTCGTCTTACGAAACGCCAACAATACAGCAAAATAAAAAAAATACAATAAAATTACTCGTACCTTAAAGTGTCTAGAATTATGCACAAACACTCATCGTGTCGACGAGCAACAGCTGCATCAGCAAAAACGACGCCGCACAGGGCGCGTGTATGCCGCTTATCGTAAGTATTACACAATGTTGCATAGTATACTAAAAGTCAGTAAATTATATCTGAAACTAACATATGACATTTATTAAATCCATTACTGAATACAATAAACATTAAAATATGAACTCTGAATTTCACATAATTATACATAATTAGTGTTTGCTTGTTGAGCAGTTTGCTGTTGTTGTGTACGCGTAACAGGACCGGAATCTCCATTTGGGAATACAGCTTGTTTTCTAACCCATTTCCTTACTTTGTTCTGAACGCGTTTGCTAATGAAGCACAATAGAATTACAGCTGATAATACTCCAAGTAATAATAGCACTGTTCCAAAAATTTCTAGATCCTTATATTGGTTACTGTTATTCACTTGACTGTTACCAATTAAGATATCTTGTTTGTTCTCTTCCTTACTTTAGTATTTACCCATTATGTTAGATATGGAATGAACAACCAACTTGATTCACAATAATGATTATAATGAATAACTCTAGAGTACCTAAAATGAAATAAAACGATTGACATAATTAATGATTACAAAATGCGTGCTTACTGCTGAAATCGCACTGGCCTCCTTGTGGGCCTGCCACTGCTTGTGGTTCGAATGTCACTCTGTTTGTTTGTTACACATTTATTACTGTAATTAACGATATTATTTCTAGAGTCTAAACTTGGTGTCCTAGGTACTGGAATAGACTGGTCATTGAGAATATAGGCCGGCTTCAGTCGGTCAATAGAAATGTTAACATTTTTACCTAATCTCTGTACACTAAAATACTTTTTACTTCGTTTAATAACGCTATAAGGGCCTTGATACGGTGGCTGTAAAGATTTCCTAACCGTATCGTCTCTAACGAATACATGTGTATATGTTGCTAAATCGCGATGCACAAAAATAGTTCGCGAATTTCTGTGTTCTGATGACTTAGGCCTATACTTCTCTATAGTTTCTCTTATATTCCTTACGTAATCATGGTGAGTATAATCTGTTGACTTAGAATTTCTGTAAAAATCACCGGGTAACCTAATTGTTAATCCGTACAAGAACTCTGCAGCGCTTACACTAGTTTCGTCCCGTGGTACTGCTCGTAAACCGTATAAAACTGTTGGCAATTCGTTAATCCAAGAGCTTGACTCTGTCAAACGTGCCATAAGGGCTGATTTTAAAGTTCGATGCCATCTTTCGACCGTCCCGTTGCTCTGTGGGTGGTAGGGTGTGGTTCGTAACCGATTTACGCCTAGAAACTTCATGAGTTGTGCAAAAAGGTTACTTTCGAACTGTCTACCTTGGTCGGTTGTAATTCTCAAAGGGCAACCAAATCTAGTGATCCATCCCTCGTAAACAGTTTTGGCGATGGTCTCAGCGTCAATTTTTTTAGTAGGGAAAGCTTCTGCCCAACCTGTTACCCTATCTATCATGGTAACACAATACCTAAATCCATCTTGAGTTATAGGCAAAGGGCCAATGATGTCCGCGTGAACATGTTCTAACCTTCCGCATTTGTCAAACTGACCTAAACCTGAAATTGTGTGACGACTCACTTTGACCTTCTGGCACTGAATGCACGTTTTGGTCCAAGTACCTACGTCTTTATTCATGCCTGGCCAAAAATACCTATGAGCCATTAAGCGCCTAGTTGCTCTTATGCCAGGGTGACTTAAACTGTGTACTATATCGAACGCTTGTTTGCGATATTCTTTGGGTACGTAAGGTCTAACATTTGAAGTTGAAATGTCGCAATATATCTGTTTATCACTGCCTGGTAAATATACCTTTTTAATACTTGCATTACTACGTGTTGTTGGTAACGATAACTCTTTCAGTTCATTATCTACATCCTGTGCCGATGCTAACTCTGTATAGTTAATGCTGTTTGGACAAGTTATTGTTTCGAGCCTAGACAAAGCGTCAGCAACAACGTTATCGCGTCCGGTCACGTATTGAATGTCAGTCGTATATTCGCTTACAAACATTAAATGCCTAACCCGTCGTGGTAAGTCCTTTTCATTAGGTTTCTTTGTAAATGCATAGACCAATGGTTTATGATCTGTGAAAATTGTTACTTGATGACCTTCAATACGAGACCTAAAATGTTGCACCGCAAGGTACATTGCCAATAACTCGCGATCGTATGTACTGTACTTTCTTTGTCCTTGAGACAGTTTTTTAGAAAAATAACCTAAGGGCGCGAACTTCCCGTTAATGTTTACTTGTAGAACGGCACCGATGCCTTCGTCTGACGCATCCGTCATCAATGCTAAAGGCGTGTTAGGCGTTGGGAGCAAAGCGTGGCAGCTTGTAGCAAAACTGTTTTGCACTGCGAAAACGCTTGCTCAGCCTGAGGTGTCCAATCTATGGGAGTTTTGTCCTTTTTCTTAGGGCTATGAATAAGCTCGTTCAATTTAGTTTGAAAATGCGCAGCCTTGGGTATGTGAGATCTATAAAAATTAACCATGCCCAAGAACCTTCTGAGCTGTTCTACTGTTTCTGGTTTTTTAAAATTCACTATGTCGTTGACTTTCTGTTCAGCCGGCTTAATACCTTCGGGTGAGACTTGGAAACCTAAAAACTCTAATTGTGACTGCCCGAATTGACACTTAGATAGATTGATAGTGATGCCAAAATCATTTAACCGGCTAAAAATAGCGTCTAAATGCTTTCTGTGTGAGCTCAAATTTTTACTGGCTACTAAAATATCGTCGATATAGCAAAATAAAAAATCGTTTCCGTGATCTACGGAACCATCATCATTCATTACCTCAATTCCTTGTAAAACTGAATGATTCATAAACCTTTGAAAGGATTGCGCAGCATTTTTCAAACCGAAAGACATCCTGGGGAATTCAAAAAGTCCAAACGGGGTAATTATTGCCGTTTTCTCAATATCCTCAGGGTTGACTAAAATATTATTAAATGCTCTATTTAAATCAATTTTTGACATAACTACTTTTCCTGCCAAAATGTTAGTAAAATCTAATACTCGCGGAACCGGGTATCTATCCGGTTTAGTTATTTTGTTAAGTGCGCGATAGTCGCCGCACGGTCGCAACTGACCGTCTTTTTTTGGTACTACATGCAATGGACTTGCCCAGGCTCCCTTTGACGGCCTGCATATGCCAAGTTCCTGCATAGTTTTAAATTCGTCATAGACTTTTTTATAACGATCTGGCGGTAAAGGACGTGCCTTAGCGTGCACGGGTGGACCTTTCGTTTCTATATGATGATATATAGAATGTGGAGGGTTATTCCTAAAACAAGTCGGCTTTAATATGTCAGGATAACGCGACAACAAATCATAAAAAGGATGACCGGCGTCTATAGTTCCTAATGATGAGTCATTCCAGTAGGTAATCTCAGCTATAACACTTAAATTAGTAATTTGATCGACTAATTTACGATTACTTAAATCAACTAATAACTTGTGCTCTATTAAAAAATCTGCCCCTAATATGGGTTGCTTCACATCTGCGACTATAAAAGTCCACTTAAATGGTCGACGCAAATTTAAATTTAAAGTTAATGTTTTTGAGCCAAAAGTCTTAATAACCGTTCCATTAGCTGCGTATAATACATAGGAACTAACACTGTCACTTTTAGGCACAAACCTGACTGGAAGAACTGAGACGTTTGCTCCGGTGTCAATCAGGAAACGGATTCCCGACTTAGCGTCCAAGACTATGAGGCGGTTGTTTCCGTAGATAGCGCAGGAGCCCGCCGTTGCCTGCACTGCTGTTAGTTTTCCGACGTTTGGTTGTCCGTATTTCCTTTCCAGCTACATGGTTGATAGCACTTCCTAGCCTTTTCACCGAATTTATAGTGGTACCAGCACTTCTCGTGGGGACGTTTCAACGGCGTAGCGCTTCTTTTATTTGAGCGACTTCTTAAACGTTGATTCCTACCCCTTTTGTCAACTTCCAAACGCGATAATCGAGCGTTGACGTTTGCAATTTCTGCTAATATTTTTGCTGTATCGGTCTCTTTGTTTTGCTGAGAACTAACTTGTGATACACTTGCACTAGTGGATTCCATTATTTTGTCTGCCACTGCGGCTAATTTGTCCAACTCTGTGACTTCTGTAACTGCTAGCACAGTTTGCACAGCAGACGGGAGATGAGTTTGCCACAGTACCTGCAGCGTGGCATCTGGAACTCTGTCCTGCGCTAGCTCGCGCATGCGACGCAGTAACTGTGACGGCTTCTGCTCTCCTAACTCCATTTCACCAATGAGTTTTTTGATCTTCATGTGTTCCGACTCTTCAAAAATATTAAGAAGTTGTGCCTTCAGATACTCGTACTTCTTGACTGCAGGAGGGCTAACGAGGATGTCGGTTACTTGCGAAATGACGTCTCTATCCAACTTTGTGATGACCAAGTGGAATTTGGCTTCATCACTCAGCTTCTGAGATGCTAGTATGGCCTCCATTCGGATAAACCAAACGCGGGGCTGTTCCCGCCAAAAACCAGGTATCCTCGAAGCGACTGTAATTTGAGCCAACTCACTATAGTCTTGCAGTAACGATGTTGAAGGTGTTGTCGGCTGTTGTGGTGGTGCAGGTGGTGCTGGTGGGGCTGGTGGATTTTGTTGGAACATTTTTCTTGATGTTGTTAACCCTGTCGTCCAGTGCAGGGGAGTCTAATGGGTGCAAACCGCGTGGAACACAGCGATGACGTAATAAATTCCACGCACCGTATAATTGTTCGAAAAGGGGGTCACCAGTTTACCATAGGGGCCAGGGGGCCCGTTATATGTAGGTAAATCAGAAGGGGTGTGTGGAATGAAACGTAGACGTTAGGTAAAACTTGCTGAATGTATTGATCCGATAAGTTACAAATACAAAACTTATAAAAGGCGTGAGTTCGAGACGCGGATCCCGATTAGACTGGCGTCCGTACCTCACAGGCACACAGCAGGCCGCGTCTCGCTGACTAAGCTAATACAATGTGTCGCTACAAACGCAACAGGGACAATGCTCCAACAATCACGCTGTGAAAGGTGACACTACTACCACAAAATAAAGAGTTTACAGAAGGACCGCTCGCACCTTTTTACTTATCTTGCGTGACCGCCCAGGGTTACTACTATACTTGCTCTGAATTTTTAAGGTAGGTTATACCTACTTGACAGAACCGGCCAAAAACAAAATTCATCGTGTAAAAATTGCACCAAGTTTGACATAAACAAAAACACTGGCCGACTCAATGAAGCTCACTGGCACGAGTATCGCCTGTAAACTCCCTGTGTCTGTGTGCGTGGTCAAAAGGGCGGGTTTGTTTAGCGAACTATCTGTCAGAGGTGCCGCATGCGTAATTTGTGCTAGTACTGTGCAGCCTCGTCGCGGACGGAGAAAAACCAGTATTTGTCAGATCGGCCAATGGTTAAGTTAGGGCTCACGCACACGCACAGTGGTAAACCTGCCACAGCGCGAGTATTGCAATCAAAGCCCAAAACCCTAAGGTCCTAGGTTCAAATTTCAGGTGGTGATCAAACCATACCTTATTTATTGCCGTGATGACACTTGGTTTTAACGATGCAAGCCCTTGCTTGCTTATCTAAACCAACTCTTAGAGCGCTTTCACATTTAGAGATCTAGCAGCGCGACGGTCGAGTGACAAACGTGCGACAGTCGCGCTGCTGATAATTCTATACTATGGGCCTCGCGCGGCATTTGCAACATTCAGTGAGCCGAGCTAGTGTTGTAAGTGTACGTTTTTGTTAACAGACAGCAAAATGACCGCGTTCGACACCAGAATATTCATTATTGCGTGGATTGCACCGCACTAATTCAAGTGCTATCGTGCGGGGGCAGCGCCGCTGTTCTTGTAATGTGAAGGCGCGGATGCGGTCTAATGCTGACTGCCTAATGTGAAAGCAGTCTTCTTTTCAAACGGTTTTGATTTGTTTTATTTAAGATGGTTTTAAACATTTCCTAGATGCACTTTTTATGTTGTTTTTACTTAGATGAACGTCAAGGAGTAAAACTGTTTCATAGTAATATCAGGATAAACCTAAAAACTGTACTTGTAAAGTTTGACGGAGAAATCCAGTAGCTCTACTGTCCATAAAATGACGTAATATGACGCTTGCGCGCTCTAGGGCTAAGAGCTTTTGCTGCGAAATGTACGGGAACGTGGAGAGTTTGAGCGAAGATATAGAGCAGTTCTAATGTCTCGCTTATTTCAAAATACCTCGCAGAAGCAAAAACTGATTTAGAGTTACGGAAAATTCGACAAGGTGCTTCGCATTTGACTGTGTTTTTTCAAGTAAGTGATTTAAAACACTACCTTTTATTATCATAATAGCTATTAGATACTGTTAGAACGGAAAAGTGGAGAACATTATGTAGCAAGAGCAGAGAGTGTAACTTATCCAGAACGTGAATGAACGACTTAATAATTTGAGCGGAAGCGTGCTACCTTCCGGCAACTCAGGAAATCATTGATGACCTTACCTATCATACGAGTACTATAGATGATTTTCAATAAAATAATCTAATTATTCCTACTAGACATTTTTTTTATTTTAAGGCCGTATTTTAGCAAATATACCGGCGGAAAGCTAGTATTCATCACTATCGACCGACTGGCTCGTTGGCACAATGGTTCTCTGTAGGTCGTGGTTTTAATATTTATTCAAGACAAACTTTCAGCGACGAACATTGTAGGTTTTTCAAAACACTTTGTTTTAAGTGCTTCAATTTATTTAACCCTGGAGGTCGGATGATTTTGTACCACTACCTACCATTCAATTAAGGCACGTTAATAACAGCCACTTGTAGCCACCGAATTCGGCAAAATCGATACTAAACAATATTTCTACTATTAATACTTTAGAACCTGAGATACATTTTTTTTGCGCCGGCCTTGGGGTTTTTTGTATGGGATTTGGCGGATGTCCTTTAAGATTGTATGGAATTGACAACAAACGTCATTCTGATCAGACGAGTGCCAATGTCATCGCCATTTAATTTTCAGTAGTAAAGTAGCTCATCCATATAAAAAATACAATTTTCTTAATCCTAAATGCGTACTGTCATGTGACAGACATATATTGCCATTGCTCTTTAGATATAGATATCAGTAGTCAGTACTTACAGTATGTCATTTCGTCATATCAACCGCAAAATTCGCATACAAATGCTCTACGCGGCTGTTGACAACCAACTGCCAAATTAGTCATGGAATACCCGGCGGCTGGTAGGTAATTATCACGCGCAAGTACATGCAGTGACAGAGTCCTAACTAGGGCATCTAGAATAGGTAATCCCAGGTTTATCTTGTGAACTTATTATACTTTAATTTTACAAAAGTTGAGTAAAAATAATTTAACTGTTAATCCAATGATCCAGATAAATCATGACAGCAGCTGTCTAAGTGTGGCTTAACTGCAGTCGCTCCTCGGTAAATCAACTGACAATGTTGGGTCTTAATATTAAACCGGCATTATTAGATCGACTACATAGTTGTGTTATGACTAGAAATTCCTGTCCAAGTTTGTGAAACTTACAATGAGGTATTCTGGTCTAGCTATATAATTTCATGGCTACTAAAAAGCTATGTGCACTCTCTTGAGGAAAGAAAAACAATTCGTTATACTAAACTGCAGTACTAAATAAATTGAAAAATAAAATTACGTCAGGTCCCCCACTTGAAAATAATAGTTTTATAATTCTTCCATAGATAGTAATGACATGATAATAATAAACAAATGACATGATTTTATTTAAAATATTTCAACCGCACTATTGGAATTTTCCCTCAATCTAAATCTGTATCAAAATAACTTTTGGTTTTTTATCATTAGTTTAGTTAAGATAATGACTGTGAAGATATTATTTATCTGAAATTATGATTTGTTATGTCTGCTATTCATGTTTATTAAATGAATATATTTAACGTTATGGAAAAGTGTTTCGGTTTCCGATAGGCTGTCTCTTACGTCCCCGTCTTCGGGTTTTTAGTTTAGAATAGAGGGCCTACTCCCGTTTGTCCGAACAGGCGGCAAATAAAGTACTGTTGATTTTTTGGTAGGCCAATAATCATACATCTCAGTCTACAAAATACATGTTTTTTTTGTATTACTTTTTGTGCATCATTGAGTCCTTTTTTCATGAATTTTGTGATTTGGGAATGATACCACAACAAAATTATTTAATCAACATATTTTTAGACCAAATGGCATCAATTCCATCAGTGTGCCTCTACAAATATTGCCAATGCACTACAAAAGGTCAGCAGCCACTAAAACGCCCTGAATGCGTTTATATTGAATCCGCAGAGCGTTTTAAGCCTTCATAGTATATCTGAACCACAGTTACACCGAGAACAGTTACGTGCAATATGTTTTTGAGTGCGTTTGTTTTCATTGCAATTCTAAAGTTTGTTCACTGCGATACAAAAACAATCAAAATACTCCCAAGTTAATCTGTGGCGTTTATATGGTTGAGCAATTTACTTTTTTTTTAATAGTTGAAAGTATTTTTATTTTTTATTGTACAAATACAGCCTTATACGGTCCACTGCTGGGCACAGGCCTCACCTCAACTATGAGGTGGTACGAGCCATACTCCAACACGCAGGCTCAGTGCGGATTGTTGGAGAGGTAAATGTACGGCCAGTGATAAACCTTACCGTCAGATGTTATCAACCGCCTTTTTAAACCTCTGACTAGGCTTTACGACTGATATCTTGCGACTTCAGCCGGGACCAACTGTTTAACGTGCTTTCCGAAGCACGGCGATGCCCGAAAAACACATCACTTAATTTCGGTCGGGATGGTCACCCATCCATAACCCGACCTGACTGGCGTTGCTTAACATCGGATCGTTGCCGATCCGCTGCCGTCACTTAGCCACGGGCACCTCCTGCCGTCACTTAGCCACGGGCACCTCCTGCCGTCACTTAGCCACGGGCACCTCATTTTTTATTGTGTTTTGTTTTTTTAAGCTATAGGAAATTTATATCTTGTTTTTCATCAATTTCTATGTATGTATGTAGATGATGATATATGTGTAAGTAAGTAAGTATATTTTGTTGTTTTTTTTTTAATGTTTAGCATCAGTTATCATAGTAGTAAAATGTTATCAGTTTGATCTCTTGCACCGTCTGTAAATTTATCTGTTTAATCGTGTGGTAAACTGGTAGAGAATGCCCTTTGGAATTAATTCCGCCTATTGTACTGTTTAATTCGTGCAATGAAGAATAAATAAATAAATAAATAATACAAAGTCACCTAATGTGGAACCTCACTATACTCAAAAGGTTTAGCCAATGACCTTTGAATTACAAAGACTCTGCATCTGCGAAAAGAACAGAAAAAAGAGCGCTCAACGTCCATCCTAAGCAGACTTTTTCCTTGATTACAATGTTTTTCTACTCTACCTCATACTTGCCAGAAAGAGCGGGATGTCACTGTTACGTGTGTGTCACGTTTAGGCTTTTCAATTCTATGACGTGCTTTATCCAGTGTATGGAAAATCATTGGGCACAGCAGTGATTTTTTTGCAAGTGACGTTTCGTGGAATTTCGCTTTATTACGATTTAGAAACACAAGTTAGGCGAATACATGAAAAATTCATATTTCCGGGAAAGTTTGTACGGTCTAGTGTACTTTATTTAAACTCTTAGAGATTTATATGTTCTTTCTGCCGTGGCTGGGTAATATTTCAAAAGCTGTTTGTTTTTAACGGGAATTACTCGACTTTTTCTTTGTTCAGTGTTAATACATTTCGTTTGCCTTTATTTTAGTTGGTTAGTTTCATTTTTGTTACGTTAGTATTTAAGAAATACCTACATTATTAACAATACGAGTAGGTATGCATAACTAATAAGTGTTATAATTGTGATTCTCACTAGCACTGTTGGTCTAAAGTAAAGTAAAGTAAAAATCATTTATTCACTTAAGCAACAAAGAAGCACTTATGAAATGTCAAAATTCACAAAAAAAAAATAAACAATAATGGACGTAAATAAAATAATACAATAATAGTACATACATATCCTAAATAAACATAATGCGAATCTACCACCGGTTCGGACGAAAAGGTAGAACAAGTGAAAGAATTTGTGTATCTGGGGACTAGGTTCACGAGGGATGGAAAGCATGAGGGTGATATTGATAATAATTCATAATTCATTCATAATTCATTTATTCGATGCTTCATGTGGTGAGTTACAGGTCTTAAATAAAAATATAGTACATACACATGAACCCTGCTAGGGCACTGCAAGATATTTTTGAAATAATTAGGTAAGTTATTTACAAACTTATGTTTTCATGGACATTATAACATTTATGATTCCTAATTCTTTATCGCTCATAGATAAATAGCTCGATAGGAGAGTGAATGCAGGTAATCTGTTCAATGGATGCCTTTATGAACAGCCAGAAAATGTCAGAAAAGGCGCTACTGGCTGTTCATGCAGGAGTGTTAGTGCCGACGCTTATGTACGGAAGTGAGAGTTGGGTATGGCAAAAGAAGGATGAAAGTAGGATAAATGCAGTGGAAATGAGAGCTCTTATTTCTAATGCAAGCATTGACATTAAGTGATAAAGTAAGGAATATCATAGTATGAGAGCGATGTGGTGTGAAAGAGGATGTTGTCACAATAATTGAGATGGGAATACTAAGATGGTTTGGGCATATGGAAAGGATGGATGAAATAAATAAATAAATAAATAAATATGCGCCAGACAACACACCTCTTGTAATGGTCTCGAAGTAGGGATTAATATCCCTGTGTTACGAGGTACCACACAAGGAAATCAGCCAGGGGCGTCTCCCAGCACACCCAGACCCGAGTCAATTCAGAAAAGATCGTTTCCTGAATTGAACCGACCGGGAATCGAACCCGGGACACTAAGGAAATCGAGGCGAGAAACCGTGCTACAGCGCACAACGCCAAAAGATGAAAGAAAACAAATTTACAAGGCGAGGGTGGATGAAGCTGTTGAAAGGGGAAGGTGTGGACGGACGTACTCGTACTTAGGACAAGTCCAAGACGTGCTCAAAAAAGGTCAGGTCAGGAGTACCCATAATCGACGAGCATGTATGAAAGGATAATGAGTTTGTCGTTCAAGTAATCCTCTACATTATAATAACCTTGTTTCATCAACTTTGCTTTAATTGTAGACTTGAACTTGTGAAGAGGTACGAGTCACGTTAAGGAAATAAGTTAAACTCAACATTTCTTATTTTTTGTAAGGCACCGGAAACATGAAATAAACTCTACCTTAAAAAAACTTAGATCAACAAGACTTTGAGGTATTTTGTTAAAGTATTTTACAGATTGACCCACAAAGGAATTTCCTACCTTATGTAGCCTAAGTTTGTTTTTATTTCTAGTATTGTGTTTATGAGTATCACTGTTTTTTTTTGAACATATCCAATTTTTGCGCGCATACATTATGTTATAGAAAATACACTCGCGAGCAACCAAATCGACTCAAGCCCTAACTCTGAATATAGAGTCTGTTTTCAAGAAAAGTATAGGAGATATTTTTAAAGACAATATATTATTTGAAAGCTCCAAACTTCAGCTTTAATAAGATATCATCATTACCAATATCCGTTCATAATCTTTGTAATTAATGATATCTGAACATAAATACAGGAAAAACAGGAATTTGGGAGAGGTTGTTGTGGTTGGGTATTTTACAAATAAAAGAAAATTGATTAAGAAAACACATAACAATTTATTACATCAATACTTGTTGGTATCCCCCCCCCCCCCCCCCCCTAGCCCTAATCACCGCTTGAAGTCGATTCTGATCAACTTTTTGACGTCCTCTTGAGGTATGTTATCCCACTTTTCCAAGAATGCTGTCTTCAATTCTTCTACCGTCGAAGGGGCTTGATTTCTGGCTCGTACTCTTCGTTTTAACTGGTCCCATAAATGCTCGATCGGATTCAAGTCTGGACTGAGCGCAAGCCAGTCCATTGTACGCAGCTCGACTTCATCCAAAAACTGCAGGGTAATGCGCGCTGTATGACAACGAGAATTGGCGTGCATTAAGACCAAGTCCTCGCCGACAAATCCTTCATAGGGAACAACGTGTTCCAGGAGAATATCGGTGATGTACCGATCAGCTGTAAGCCCGCCTCCTCGGCCTCCACCAGGCACGAAAACGAACTCCGTTTTTCCCTCTAAAGAGATGCCGGCCCACATCATATAGGAACCACCGCCATATGCTACTGTTTCAGCGAAACAGCATTGGGCAAATCGTTCGCCCGGACGCCTGTAGACTCGGCCTCTTCTGTCGTTGCCATGCAGACACATTCTGCACTCGTCAGTAAAGAGAACCAACTGCCATTGGGCAATGGTCCAATTGACATGCTCTCGAGCAAACTGAAGACGCGCTTGTCAGTGGGCTGCAGTCAATTTGGGCCCCGTCGCAGCCCTTTTTGGAGTGAGATTGGCTGCTTTCAAACGTCTTCTTATTGTCCACTCGCTTACAGCTACACCACGAACGTGTCTGAGTTCTTGTTGGACATCAACACCCGAGTGCGCAGCGATGTAGAGACAATGAAACGGTCGTCTCTGTCAGAAGTACACCGGTGGCGGCTGGTTCTTGGTCTTCGATTGAAGGCACTGGTCTCTCGAAATTGTCTGTAGACCCGGGACACAGCAGACTGGCTTAAGCGAAGCTGGGCAGCGAATACTCGCTGGCTAAGTCCTTGTTCCAACAAGGCAACAACTTGAGCGGCTTCTTCAGGTGTGGTATCCATGGTAACGTGGAAAAAATAAGTGCGATTTACGGAAATGCGTACCTGTCAACTTGTGATAAGCGACTGATAAGGTGTGCCGGTTGCGAGAGCTTTTATAGGGGTGGCAGTTAGCGCAAGTCGCGGGTAACGTAATGAGAAAAACGACTCATAGTGCTGTTGATGTGAAAATGAATGCGTTAGAATTTAAAAAAAAAAAAAAATAGTGTTTTATGAAAGCTTGCATATTGAGCTTTCTAATGATTTTTTTTTTTAATTACCTTGTATACTTTTCGTAAAAACAAAGTTTGTAAGCAGAATGAGGACTTGAGTTGATTTAGTTGCTCGCGAGTGTATAATGAGTGTGCACAGTTAAAATATCAATCTTCTTAAATACTTATCTGAGCGAGTCGTGTGGCCTAAGGTTGTATATCGACCGAATGGCTCTTTTTTGAAGTACAAAAATGGTGTTAGGGTCTGCAGCTGAGCCCTACAACAGTAGACCATACGACATAACGCTATGAAAGGAACTAAAATACACTAGTCTTGCTGTTTCAATATCAGGCGGGAGTCTAATTTTTCTGACAGCACAAGCGACCGAACTAAGTCTCCCTGCCAGAGCCGTAATATGTGGACCCCACTGTAACTTAGAATCTAGAGTAATTCCTAAAAATACCGTAAAGTTCGTAATTCCTAATGTATCATCATTCATGTTAATAATGGTATCAACCTGTTTCACATTAGGCATAGTGAATTTTATACACTTTGTTTTCTTTGCATTAAGTAATAAATTGTTACTAGTGAACCTACATCGTACTTTTGAAAGAGCATTATTTACATCGTCAAATGCTTGCTTACCTCTGTTGATTTTAAAAATCAACGAGGTATCATCAGCAAATAATACTATTTCACAAATGTCTTTGACAAAGTAAGAAAGGTCATTTATATGAATAAGAAAAAGCAGTGGGCCCAATATCGATCCCTGGGGCACTCCCATGGTAATGGTGGCACCGGAAGAGGTGGTTCCGTTGATACTCACTTGTTGTGTTCTGTCTGTGAGATAAGATTGTATGAGTTCAGACGCAATATCTGAAACACAGTAATGTTTCAGCTTAATCAGTAGGATTTCATAATCCACGCAATCAAACGCTTTCGAAAGATCACAAAATATTCCTAATGCACCCTGCTCGCTTTCCCATGCATCAAATATGTGTTTGATAAGTGCTACACCTGCATCAGTAGTGCTCCTATGTTTAGTAAAACCAAATTGTTTCTCATGTAGTAATTTATTTAAAGTAATGTGTGAAAGCAGCTGATTTATTATAACTTTTTCAAAGATTTTACTAAGAGCTGGTAGTATAGAAATGGGTCTATAATTAGATGGGTCACTTTTGCTACCAGATTTAAAAAGTGGGATGACTTTACTAAATTTCATTAAGTTGGGAAACTGACCTTCGTCAATGCAGTTATTAAAAAGTATTGCTAAGTGGGCTGAGATGATATTTATGATTGATTTAAGTAGACTTATCGAAATACCCCACAGATCTTCGGTGTTTTTCATATTAAGTTCCTTAAACACCTTGATTATGTCATGAGAATGAGAATGAAACTCGCCTCCATATTTTACAAAAACGTTACCAAACGGGAACATGTTAAATAAATAGAGTTAAATTTGTTGAATTTATTTCCATATAAACAGGATTTTTAAAGAAGGCAGGTCAAAGATAAATTATTCCCGATTTCAATGAAACAAAACTTTTCTGTAGTGCAACGAAAACTGCAAAAACTGAACGGTTTTATTTTTGCTGTGAGAGTATTCCAATCTACGCAGAAGTTTTCAATCATGGAATTAATTTTATTTTCAATTTGTGTTATGGTAAGTTATATTTTAACTGTCTTGACCTATTTTAATTAAATAAATACACTATAATGAAAATTTAAAAGCCACATAATTGTATTTTGAATGTATTCAAGTGCAAAGTGAAAAAACAAACTGACAAAGAGGCTGTATGGTAATATACTTCTTTGCCTTTTGCCCATTGTTGTCATCAATGTCAATATTGTCAATGTCAAACGAATCACTCACATTACGTTACGTTTAATTTTTATTATTTTATTGTTTGTAACAGTTTTTTTTCGTTTTCATCAAATAATCAAACTGTAAGAGAAAGTAGAATCCCTCCAGAATTACCTGCACCACCTGTTGCAGAAAAACATAATCAAATTGAAACCCAGCAAGCAAATAATAAAGCAAACACTCAAATAGCTCTTACAACAACAAGAAGAGCAGCTGCCTTTGCTGGCCGTTGCTTGTTTCCAGAGTGTGATGATCGGGAAAAACTTCATGTACCTGAGTCTATACACAGAAGGGTCCTACTTAGTAGACTTTAAGTAGTACAAGGGAGTGAAGCCATTTTAGGATATTATTGTTATTGTGCTGCTGGAAATCATACAGTTGGGTGTTGCTCGCACATAATGCCCATTTTATGGTACATGGGGTACGCTTGTCATCCGGATCATTTCGGAGCTCCTGCTGCATTCTTGGACCACTTGTAAATTATTTAAATAAATGTACAAAAATAAGTTAATATGGTTTTCATTTCAAAGCTTACATAGCAGTAAAACTTGAATAAGCCTCATACTGAGCTTAACGAACTTAATATAAGTACACCAGAAATGTACTTCTTTTGTTCTTTTTTTTTATATTGCCCGTCAAGATGACCTCACTCCACCTGATGGAAAGCGGTCGTGAGGTCCAGATATGAGGTTGACAAGCCCAGTCATTCAAACGAATCACTGGGCTGGCCATCCTCACCTTGAAGGCCTTTGTCTTGTTCTATAGTTTTGTGATGATGTGATAAGGGCGACGGGTGACAGATCGCTCGTGCCGCGCACCGATGCGGCAAGAGCTATACGCGTATTAGAAGAAGCACGCGGCCGTACTAACAAACTCGCAGTGCGCCTTTGCATGGGATGAGGATGTGGTGGATGAGGCCCATCGAGGGTTCTCATTGCACGTATCATGTAGCGCTGTTGACTGAACAAGCCCGTTCGTACACCCGCGACGGGACCCGTCGCATAGACGTGGGCCCGTCTGGGAGGGCGCGGAGTCCGCCTTCCCACGACGGTCATCCGCGCAATTCTCCGGAACGGAACACTTTGCATGGAACCGTGCCTAGTCGGACAAAATTCGGATATTGTACGTTGCATTGTAGTGGAACATGTATCCATTCTGACTGATGTGTAAGCATCAGTATCATTTTAATAATTAAAAAATGATTAAAAACCAGCGATTTAAAATATAACCTCACTACCTTCGCCTTATAGCTTTAATATCTTTTTAACCCCAGCTTTAAGAGAGTTAAAACAATTAACTTTTTTGTTAGTCTAGCGTAGTTCTAAAAACATCTACCGATTACTTTTATGTACGTGGCCCGTAAGTAGAGGTCTGAAATTACATGGAAGTTCGCCGTCCTTCTTTCATTAAGTTGGCAAACTGACCTTGGTCAATGCAGTTATTAAAAAGTACTGCTAAGTGGGGTGAGAGAGATTATGTCATAAGAATTTATATGGGCACAGTTGAACTGAAATGAGCACTCATCAACACTAGATGTGAGCAGGGACCTAGCTAGCGGTGCACTAGAATTTAAGGTACTTGTAGTTACAATGGGTATATTAGAAAAAAAAATCAAATGTATTAGCTACGAGTATGTCAATCTCAGACTCAATTATCTTGAATTTTAAAAGCCGATGAGTGATCTCGAGATTTTGATTTACAAGTTTCCTTAATGATTATGTTCCAAGTAGTTTTAATTTTATATTTGCTTGTTTTATTTTGTCACGCAAAAAGATAGACATAGCCATATGACATAATTTGTCATGATCTACTAGTTTTTGACACTTAGAATTAGCTTTTGAACCATATAATTCGTATAATTTATTTCTACTTTTATGAATGCCTGGCGTAGCCCAATCACTAAACTTTAACTTAAAATTATCGACCTTTAATTTCTTCTTAGGAAAAGTAAAATTATTATCCTGTTTTATTATTTATTTATTTAATCTTCAATGCAAAAATTTACATTAGGCGGACTTAATGCTAAAAGCATTCTCTACATTTTATCTCAAAGAGATGCATATACTGATCATCTATGTTGTGGCATTGGGGTAGTAGATTAGAAAGGTTTTTATTCACATTACTTTAGAACTTTTCTACTCGATTCTTAGTAACCAGTCTATAACTAATATCCACTGATTGAGAGACATGACGGTGCTCAAATTTGATCAATAGACCACAGTGATCTGATTAGAAACAATTTATAATTGATTTTTCTAATTGACATATTTTCACAAAAAATATTGTCCAAGCCAGGTGGCTGATGTGTCAGTGATCCTGGTTGGTTTATGATCTAGATTTAGTAAATTAAATGATTTGAGAATTGAAAAATCTTACAGAGGTCTGAGAAGAGTCTAAAATGTTAACATTCAATGATTTTAAACAAGAGGGTGGTTGTATGCGATGACCCTCTTGTTTGATTTACAAACCTTTTTCAGCACTTCTTCCATCGTCTCTTCAAACCGAAATAATCGGCCAAAGGGGGTCTATACACACAAACAATAATAATCTGCTTTAACTCTGCACATGAAAGTTCAATGGTTCACTCAATTCAGAGCATGAGTGGCTCAGACAGCCGGAACTACATGATATAGGAGCAAGTGGCAGTCAATATTTTTTGCAAACCAGTAGGTGTTGAGTAATTCAGTGTGACATTTCAACTGAGAAATTGATCGCCATACCGAAGAAAACTGCATTATTTATGAAGGAAATTCAATAATTATAAGCAGGTCATCATTATTGTCTTTAGTTATGCATTAGGAATATTTAAAACCATCTTTTTCCTGAAACAAAATCGGTCTAGCGACGAGCGCCTTGAATCCGACACGCAGAACCGAACCACGTGCCTGCTCTAGTAAATGACGGTTCTGAGTAATAGAAAAGGATAGAAGCATGGGAAAGTGCGATGCTTCCAGATATAGTTCAACCCTTTAAAGGACAGAGCATGTTGAGTTTTTTCATTGCTTTTTGATTTTATGTCCATTAAGTTCAAACATGGGGAACCGATTACTTGTCCGAAATTTACTTGTTCGATTTTCATTTGACCGAAGCCTTACCTTACTCCTCTCGGTGAATAAATAACTATTTTTCTCGCCTCGAATTCCTTAGTGTCCCGGGTTCGATTCCCGGTCGGGTCAATTCAGGAAACTATTTTTTCCGAATTGACTCGGGTCTGGGTGTGCTGGGAGACGCCCCTGGCTGATTTCCTTATGTGGTACCTCGTGACACAGGGATATTAATCCCTACTTCGAGACCATTACAAGAGGTGTGTTGTCTGGCGCATATTTATTTAACTATTATTAAGTTGACGTAATGAGTTAATAATCACAGATACGATGGTACCTACGTGGCATTTGCTTCGACATATATTATTATGTGTGCCTCCAAGTAAGTACTTTTAAAGTGTTGTTGTGTGCAGGTTATATAAACCCCCTTTCATTATATCAATATTATCAATCACTCGCGCTAATCAGTCGCTGCACTGCAACACTGTCCACACGTTTTTTCTCCTAATAAATAATCTCTAATCACTATGCATCTGCTGCACTGCACTATTCATTAGTCAAAGTGAATACAGCCAATACAGGCCCATCCTCAAGGACCTATGTAAAAATCCTTAATACTTAATATTCTGAAATTTCTGAAATAGGCAGAAATGTGAGTTAAAATAAGATGAGTACGTGTGACAGTGATGCCACACGGTTCACCTTTTCAAAAATAGAGAGCTTCAGAGCTTCATTCACCCAGGCTATCAATTTTGTAGTCGGAACCTCTTACATGTCAGTGAAAACATACTGCTTGCGCGATTCAATGACGTACAACGCCATCTGTTGATCTTTTTAGGGAAACTAATATTTCATTCAATTATGATATTATAAAATTTAATGCAAAAATAGGGACGCCTGGTAGACCGATTACTTGAACTGCAAGTGGCAGGAAAACGCTAAATGCTAATAGCTCGCTGTGACGTTCTATGGGGGAGCCCTATGCCCAGCTGTGGACATCAAAAGTCTATATATGAATCAAATGAACTACAATAATAATTATTACTATGTCTCTTTGCTCTTTACGTTTAAACTTATTAGAAATTAATATCAGTGACCCACCGCGAATAGCAGAACTTCTCAATAACGAACTAATGACACTATAATTATCAATGCTTATCATATAATCATTTTTTTTCAACCAGTGTTCGGTTATACATACACCATGTATGTCCATACAGTCTAAGAATAATCCTACTCCTAATTCTTTGCCAGTTTTACCGTCATAATAGTAAAACTCAATCAATGTGTGTTTTACCTAATAAACTGTTTTGTCTCTTGAAATACATGGGGCACACTAATTGTTTTGCACTTCTAGCTAATCAAAACTATTTGAATTTCGAATGTTATATTTTTTTGTCCGTTGCCACCTTCTTAGTAATAAAAAAAACAATTGGCTGGAAATCATTTGTCAATTGTTTTTTATCACGCATCAAAGTTCTTTCAGGAATTAAGTAGAAAATATTTTAGAGCGATGATTTTTTATGATTTTAAAAGTTCTATCTCTCCGCAAGACTGTGCCGCTCGTCTTCAAAATGCTTTTGGGAGAGAAGCATCTGGTTTGAGCACCGTGAGGCGATGGTTTGCTGAATTTGAGAGAGTTCGAGTTTCTTTACATGACGAATTTCGTGAAGGACGGCCTTCAACTGCCGTCAACGAAAATAATGTGGCTACTGTTAAGCGGCTAATTGAAGAAAACCCGCGGATTACCTATGAGACAATTTGAGGACTATTGGGGATTGGTATGAGCCATATACAGAAAATTTTACAAGAAGAATTGAAAGTTCGGAAACTTTGTTGTCGTTGGATCCCTCATGAACTGACACCGGAGCAGAAGCAGCCTCGCGTGGAATGGTGCTCACAGATGCTACTGAAGTACGACCATGGACATTCTAATGCTGTTTATGACATTGTCACAGGAGACGAAACGTGGATTTATTGTATTAAACCCGAAAAAAAACAGCAATCTTGTGAATGGGTGTATGAAAATGAGAACAGGCTAACAAAAGTGAGGCAGGCGAGAAACGTTGGTAAAAAAATGATCGCGTTTTTTTTCTCAGCCACGGGTCCCATCTGTACAATTTTACTTGAAGATCAAAAGAGTGTTAATGCCGAATGGTATTCTACCATTTGTTTACCCAGGGTGTTAGAAAAAGTTCGCGAAAGACGACCCAAAAGCCGCGATCTCCTACATCATGACAACGCTTCTTCACACACGGCCCACAAAACAAAGTCATTTTTAGCTTCCGAAAAAGTACAACTCGTCACCCATCCTGCGCATAGCCCCGCCCCGACCTAGCACTCTGTGATTTCTGTATTTTCCCCAAAATCAAAGATTTGATGAGAGGTTTCACTTTTACCAAGAAGCCGAAAAGGCAGTCCTCAGAAGAGGCAGGCCGGTCCTCCTGTTTTAAAAAATGGTTCGATCGCATGAAAAAATGTTTAAAATGTAAGGGAGAGTATTTTGAAAAGCAATAAACATAATATTTTGGTTATAACATGTTGCTTTTTTAAGTTATGAAAAACTTATAGTATGACTAACGTATACACAGCGCTACACAGACTTGTCAGTGTAAGTCTTTCGTTTTTATTTAGCTTTTATTTTGACTTCATCATTCTCGTTTGAAATGTAAGCGAAACTGATTATATTAATTAAGTATAAATCCTTGTTTCATGAGTTTTTTTATTATTTTGTATTATGAGAACTTTATTGACTGGCCTGTTGGCGCAATGGCAGCGATCCTGCCTTTAGCGCCGGAGGTCGTGGGTTCGATCCCCACCCATGACAAACATGAACGTTACAAACATTTGTGTTTGGTGTGTGTATTGGTGTTATTATCTATTGAAGTATGTGTTTAGAAATATTTAAGTAAGAATGTTCATCAGTCTCTGCCACCCATAGTACCAGGCCTGTTTAGTTTGGGGTCATAATGATCTTGGTGTGTATTTTCCAGATTTTTATTTAGTTTATTTATTTTATTTTGCTCGTCCAAAATAAAGGTTGAACACAGTTTGGCCTGCGGTTGTCATTTGCAGTCGTTTTCAGAATCATACCTTCACAAACTGCCTTGTACGTGTACACCTGTGCATCTTATAACTTACACCGTATCCTATCAAATCAAGTTCCGAGCGTTTCTCGTTAAAACTTCTGTCACCCTCGCATGATTCAGCTTCCGTTAGCCAAACTGTTTCCTCGCACTTTCGGCTACAGTTTTTGAAACGAGTCCACTTGATTACTCTTTATAAGTTTTTATTGCGTCTCAACAAAGTTTGACAAACATTTGTTGATAAAGTTACGTTTCATTTTTAACAGCAAAAGGTGAGGAAGTTAGCTTGTTTCAAGTAGCTCTGAGATTTTGCTTCAAAAAATGTGTAATTCAAGTAAGAAGAATAAAATAACTGTCCAAAAAACAAAGATAAGAAGGTCCTCATAACTTTTGAGAGTTCCAGGTCTACGTTAATTTAATTAATTTCAATTCAGACGTGAATCAGCAATCCACTGATGGCGATATGAAAACGTTTCATAATATTCATGGCAGAAACAAACAATTACACTAAAAAAAGTAACAGTGAGAGACTGACATGCAACGCGCTAATAATATCTACATCAAAGTGTGGCACAATTTCAAAGGCAGGTTTTCATAGAAGGTGTCTTCTAATATGTGTATATTTGAACATTGTGTTAACTAAAAACGAATATGTGTCAAATAATTCGGAAAATTACTCATCACCAATTACAACAAAGTAGAAATATAAAATAGTCTTCAGAGAGAGGATGTAAGACTAGGGCACATGTCCCACCGCTGACGAGAAAGTGACTAAGTATCGACTATCTACTCGCTTAGAACTGTACAATAGATATCGATCACTGATGTATGAAATATAATATTTATGAATAGAACATCGCGGACTGTACACACTGCTGTGGAAACTTACTATGATGGCGGACATAAGGATAAAAAAAACACTATTTATATTCAGCGCAAACTCAGGCCTTTCCTATCTATTTCCAGGGAAATCCACATCGTAGGGAATGGTAGCAATACCTGGCACGCTATTGGCAAGCTGGTTGGAGTTATTGAGACATGACGCTTCTGAAGGTATTCTTATCTTCCTATACACTTGGGTACGTCATGTCAGTAGATCATGCTGCTGTTGGTTGACAGAGGAACATACCATGTAAAGGAAGTTCGCTTTCGGAAAGTCGTCATTTGAATTTACGACCCCACATCTCGTCACCTGGGCGTTGTTTCAATTTGTTTCAATCTTGATATTTATATTCCAGTGTTTTCTGATTATTTAGATTATTCATAGCTAATGTGATGGTGAGACGTAAATGATTCTGATTATCTTGCCGTTATAAAAACCTTATAAAATTTTTCATGAAATCTTCTTTATTAACTTCAAATGTAAAAACAGGAAATACCGAACTACTTAGTTACAGCATGTGTGTCAGGTTGTTTAACTTACTTCGGATTGGATCCAAACTCTGCCATTAGTTGTTTTTAAAAGAATTGTACTCAGAATCTTGGCAAAGAATTGTTTTTATAGCGTCAATGAATTTATGCAATTTTGTCGTAATGGTGGCCTCAAAAAATTATATAATGACTTTGTTAAAATTTTACCGCAGATTAAGGATATGCATTTGACTGATTACCTATTTATGTATAATGGACGGACATTTATTTATTTATTTATTGTTTAATGAACTGACATTTTATTTTTGTATAATAGGCTTGGAATTGAATTAAAATTGTTCTAAATGTACTTACTTTAATCGCATATTAAGGGTTTAATGTTTTTATGAATTTTTTAGTCAACTAGTTACGGATGCCGATATCATAACATTTGTATATCGATAGATCGATGTATGCACAATACCTAAAAATAAGAACCAAAAATGTACCATGTTTATACAAATAAATAGTTTATCATTTATCTTATCTTATCTTAGAAATTCATTGTTTCACATCAAAACCCGTTTGGACAATTAAATAAAATTTTAGAAAAAAATGCTTTGGTCGTTTCTGTTAGGGTTTATTAACTTTAACGAAGTTTAAATGCTGTAAAAACAAATTCCTAAACTAAAATTTACGCTGAAATGAAAATGCAGGAAACATAACATTGTTTCAACGATATTTTGATAAAAAAGTAGTTATCAAAATTGATCAGATGAGTGTGATATCGTTACTGTGGCATGTTTCCACGTGCTGCTGTTCACGTCAAATTATACGCATGCTTAGTAAATACAGCCTTAAACGTCGCACTGCTGGGCACAGGCCTCACCTCAACTATGAGGTGGTACGAGCCATACTCCAACACGCGGGCTCAGTGCGGATTGTTGGAGAGGTGAATGTAAGGCCAGTGATAAGCCTTACCGTCAGATGTTATCAAGCAGCCTTTTTAGGCCTCTGACTAGGCTTTACGACTGATATCTCGCGACGTCAGCCGGGACCAACGGTTTAACGTGCCTTCCGAAGCACGGAGATGCCCGAAAAACCCATCACTTAATTTAGGTCAGTATGGTCACCCATTCATAATCCGACCTGACTGGCGTTGCTTAACATCGGATCGTTGCCGATCCGCTGCCGTCACTTGACCACGGGCACCTCTACGCATGCTTGTTTCCAATTAATTTTTGAAATATTATTTATTTTTGAGTTTGAAAACTAAATACAGCCCTCTCGACTCGAATTTGTTTCGAATTAAATTAATTTATTTCGAATACTAATACTAATTTATTTCGAATACTAATACTGATATGATTTTATTCGTACTTATCTAACATTCCCTGCATTAGTGTGGCTGAGCAAGTTATGCTAGAATGCGGTTAACCGGGCCGTCACGGCTCGTTGTGTGACGGACAGAATGCTCGAGATATCTCGCTAGTTTACTAAACGGGGCCATTTCCTGGAAATGCTGTGATATGATTCCCGAGCCGGGTTCCTCAAGCTGACAGTGATCATTGAGGGGAAAGAAACAAAAGAGCGTTTTATCTGTGGTATGAGCTTCTAGCTGCCTAAAAAAGACATGATCTATTATTTTTTATTCGTGTTATAAGTTTCTGCCGAAAAAAAGACACGATCGGAAATATGTCGTTGTTTGACGTATGAACGACGACACATAATGAAAAGAGGTTAACAGAACCAACGCAGATTTTAATTGCAGGTATAGCTGTGTTTCTTAATGACATTTTTTGCCTTTGAGTAGATAATATAAAAAAATTAAAACAGAAACCTTGAAAATACAATGGACAAAGTAGGTAGCAAGTAACTAGGTACTTCAGTATCACTTTAGTGGCGGTGTTAATCTAGTTTACATAATTCATTTTTTAAATTCTGTGAACTAGATTAACACCGCCGTTGTATTTTTAAGGTTTCTGTTTTTTTTTATATTTACCCAAAGCCAAAAAATTTCATGCAGAAACACACACAGCTATACACGCATTAAAAAACTGTGTTATTTTTATTAACCTCCTTTCATTCTGTGTCGTCGTTCATACGTCGAACAACGACATATTTCCGATCGTGTGATTTCAAGTTAGGAATTTTTTTTAGTCTGGCTATTCAAAGTGGGAACGCTGCCAGTATCTTTGGAACCTTGAGTAAAGAGACTCCTTTTAATAATATATTTTAGTTTTTATATTATATTTTTTAGGGTTTTTAGGTTCATTTTAAAGTTAATTTACTTGAGTGGTGATATACCTATGTTTCAATCATATTTTATTCTCGTGATAATCAAAGTTTTCTATGAGTTTTCTACTATATTTAGTTAGGAAAAACTTTGCACATACAATCTTTTCACGATGATATCGGGCTTTTTCACTGCTATGTTGCTATTACCTGAAGGTCAAACAAGCAAACAAATTAAACATATCTTTATTTAAATAGACCTGTAACAAGTATTTTAAAATCGTCATTACAAGAAATAAGAAATATACTTAGTAAAAGATTTAAATACTATAATAATATGAATACATAAATACACTGTATACAAACATAATGTGACTCTACCACAGCATCGGAAGTTGATCTTATACTGAGAAGACCCGGCGAGAAACTCGTACTTACTCTTTTATACTTGGTTCGGTTTTACAAAAAGAGTTAGTAAAGTGCAATGAGTATTTTTTTAAAAATGCTTACGTTCTAACATTTCCCTAAAATTTTTATTACCTGGGGGATCCTTAGCACTTATGACACTTTCCATTCATTTTATGCTGCGATACAGTATATGGGGCAAATAGAACGGAGGAAGTAAAATATAACATTTACCCCAAAGGTTCAATCTTCAAATCAAAATTATTTTCAACATCATCCGGAAGGTCGGAATAAGTAATTGAAGATGTTATCATACATTATCAGAGCGAAAATAATAACCCCTAGCCATACTAAAAACATGTACCTTACGAGGTACGTTCTTTTTATGAATCCCAGTAACACGAATACATGAGAGCAGAAATAAACATTGCAGTAGGAAAAGTATGTAATTTATTTGAATTTTCTTGTTTTTACCTCCAATTTATTAATGCCCAGATAGTTATGATTTTGCGTCTAGTTCATCTTTACCTTCAATTTATTAATGCCCAGATAGTTATGATTTTGCGTCTAGTTCATCTTTACCTTCAATTTATTAATGCCCAGATAGTTATGATTTTGCGTCTAGTTCATCTTTACCTTCAATTTATTAATGCCCAGATAGTTATGATTTTGCGTCTAGTTCATCTTTACCTTCAATTTATTAATGCCCAGATAGTTATGATTTTGCGTCTAGTTCATCTTTACCTTCAATTTATTAATGCCCAGATAGTTATGATTTTGCGTCTAGTTCATCTTTACCTTCAATTTATTAATGCACCGGAAATAATGATATGGTGTTTGGTTAGTTGAGGTAAGTTCAGAAAATAATCATTATTTCCAACAGTTATCTTAATCATCGTTTTGAGCCTTAGAAATCCCGTGATGTGTAAAAAAGGTGATTTTGATATTTTTTCCGGTGCTGAGTTTAATACATTTGATTTGAATGAAAATTCACGCTAATACAGCTTAGCTTATACACCAGAATAACACATCCTGGGCTACAATTTATATAGATTTTTGACTGGCCTGTTGGCGCAATGGCAGCGATCCTGCCTTTAGCGCCGGAGGTCGTGGGTTCGATCCCCACCCATGACAAATATTTGTGTGACGAGCATTTATATTTGTTGTGTGTCTGAGTGTTATTATCTATTTAAGTATGTATTTAGAAATATTTAAGTATGTTTATCAGTCTCTGATGCCCATAGTACAAGCTCTGCTTAGTTTGGGGTCAGATGATCTTGGTGTGAATTGTCCTAGACATTTATTTATTTATTTATTTTATGTAATTTGGCCAAAAAATATTATATAACGAAGCGCGGACGAAGAAGCGGGCGGAATGCTAGTATCAGCCATAATTTTAACCACTCGGAGGACTTCCTAATAAAAGCCTATTCCAAAGTGTCGTATGCATGATTCATCGCAAATGAGCATACTTGTTGTGACAACTAAGTTTGCAAACTTATGAGCTTGCGACATAGTTGTGTCTTGTACACTGCATTGACAATGAGTTTTGCGAAAACTATGACGGAATCATAAAATACAGTACCTATTATCAAAGGGACGTCAAGTTATGATTTTATGTTCATAGTGACTCAATGTTATAATAAAAAATAAATATTGATTTAGGCAAATAACAGCCATATACAGGAAACAGTAAGTCTACCACGAGTTGCCACTTTAAATTTACATTATCGTTCGTAAATTTTAAGTGGCAACTCGTGGTAGACGTAGGTACAGAACATTGTACTGCAATAATAAAGTGTTTTCTGCCCGTGTGTTGGCCTAAAATTTACATTCCAGGTGGTCAACGGTTAACATTTAATTTAGGGTTTTGTGAATCCCTAGGGTGAGCCTGGTTGCATCGAATAGCAAAAGCTCTTACTTACGAGTGTGGAGAAACGCTTTAATATTTGAGTGCTTGCTCATGATTGAAGAATGATTATCCAACCTGTGAACAGTTTCCACCATTGAGAAGTATCTGCGTAGGTTCACTTTAAGATACCTTAGTTTAAGTTCTTTATAATCATGCTATGCTTTATCGTCCTTGATTAAATTTTGCCTTAAGAAGCATGAAAGAACGCTAAGTGCCAGCGCAACCTCAGTCACTAGCCACGGCTACAGGTGGCCGCCTTAAGCTGCGGCTAACATTTTGCATACGATTAGTTGGGTTATACACTGTTTTATAGAAAATCGATTCATAGAATTTCGGTTCACATAAATTGTTTTTCATATTATCATTTCATCGAATAATCAAAACGCAGAATAGTTACTTCAAAGAAATTTAAATCATAGATTTTTGTTACAAATAAAATTAATTTCTTAGAATATTCATATCATAGAATATCAAATCAAGTATTAATATTGCTCAGAAGGGCTTTTGTAAGAAGTATGCTCAGGAACATTTTTTTTTGCCACTTATGGTCATTCGCCGAAAATTTGTTTCTGGCTCTCGCCGGCCGCTGCCGCTCGCTACGCTCGCTCGGCTCGTGCGATGTGGTCACAGTTCTAAACTAACCTAACCAACAGAGGCTTTATAAACTAATGTCTGTTATCAAATTAATTAAATTTCTGTGGAGTATGTTTCTATGAACTATAAACAATTTTGACATGAAAATATGTGGACTGAATATTCTATGAAGTGAATAGTCGTTGAAACCATAATATTCGAAATAAAATATTTGAACCGAATAATATTCTATGAAACATTTTCTGTGAACCGAAATTCTATGAAAATTCTGTCTGTGAAACAAGAGATCACCAATTAGTTGGTATAGGAGCCAACTGAGCGTTCACACAAAATAAAGAGTTTACAGAAAGACCTCCTCTATCCAGTTTAATTACCTAAACTAGCCTGACTACTACATTCGCTCTGAATTTTTAAAATGAAGGAGGTAGGTACGAGTAAATACCTACTTGACAGAACCCGCCAAACACAAAAAAAACCGTGAAAAATTGGAACCCGGTTTGACCAAAATACTCGCGACAGTGAAGCTGTTCGCGTGACCGATTCTGACCATTATCCCCTATAAACTCACTGTGTCAGTTTGCGTGATGAATATGGCAGTTTGTTCTAAGCGGTCTATCTGCCCGGAGCACCACGCCGCATGCGTAATTTGGTGTTCAAATGGCCACGTCCAACCCACAATCTACTTGTGATTGCGTTAAGTGACCCGCCTCAAGTGCACACTTAGCTACAACTTAGTGGCAGCACAAAAAAAGGACTTCACTGGTAACATTTAAATGTCACGACAAAGACGATATATTCAATTGAAGACTAAGCATAACACCAAAATACTTACTCGAGTGTGCCAGCCATAAAACCCCAAAAGTGGCGGCGCGTACAATTTAAATGAGACTTGACACAATCTCAGAATTAGAAGACACGTTCTTGTTCCGTGAAATACACCGGAATCGTCTTATAATTAATCTCCTTAAGAAGCACGGGTATCTTACATCTTTGAAAGCAGTTCTGTTATAATTTAAGCTGATACATATAGTTTATTAGTATACAATTATAGGTTAAACGCAAGACTTTTTTTTTGTTGAGAGTATTTTTAGTGCTTTGAAAAGCGTTAGAGGGTAAACACTGGCAATTTTTTTTCGTACATCTGCGAAGGTGCCCAAAATGTCTAAAACTGCTTTCCGTGGCCAGGCAAAAACCTTTCGTCCCTTAAGGAAAGGTTTTTGCCTGGGAAAAACAAATGGATGTGTTTAGGGGTCTAGCTTTTCGGGCATCATTGTATCAACACTTTGCTATAATACTATTTTAGGTGCTTGTTAGCATATTTATTTTGTAACAAGTCTCATATTTAGGATACGATCGATTGATCTGAAACAAATCCAAAACAAAATCATAGATACTACTACTTTCCGATTTAATGTTAATATTCATTGGTGTGTATGTTTTGTACTCATGTTCAATAGGTAATTGATTGATGACATTATAGATCTGAAAATACATTTTAGAGTATTAGTGAGATTAATCCTAAAGATTTGATAACCTCGGAAGAACAAAAATGATTTTATGGAATGGTTTACAAACCCACAAATTGGGTAAAAACAAAAAATCTTTTACGCTTTCTCTTCCAAAGTGAAAAATTAGTGTACTTTAGGCATATTTAAATCGATCAAATCAAAATGGAACCTGTATATCGGAGGTCAAATAGCTGAATTACAATCGCTCGACTCTAAGACAAATAATCCGACCCCTGGAGACACTTAAAAGTTTAATTAAAGAATGATGGAGCGGGCTCTCGAGGGCAAAACTGCATTTGCATTTTAAATGGATTAAATTATTCTAATCCAGTTGTAACCCTCTGTTTACATACTGCTTAGACAAACTGGTCAATGAATTAGATTCTTAGCTATAGGTAATAAAGCGTTTTATGGTGAAAAACAAGCAAATCGTAGTCACGCAGAAAAAGAATAAGTATAATGATTTTAATTTGATAAGAGAATCAATATCCCTTCTCAGTAAAATAAACTACGCATTCAAATGAACAGTTTGTTCATTTAGTCCATTTTATGACGACCGACTTGGTGTAATGGTTAAGAAGTTGGCTACTACACCAGAGGTCGCGGGTACGATCCCCGCACAGTACAAACATTTGTGTGCATGAACATGTCTGTTTGTACTAATCTGGGTGTCTCCTATGTATAATAAGTATGCATTTACAAAAGAAAATGTATTTAAGTATGTTTATCCGTTGTCTAGTATCCCATAACACAAGCTTTAATTAGCTTACTTTGGGGCTAGATGGCGCTGTGTGGAATAATGTCCAGGGATATTTATTTATTATTTATTTATTTATTTATCTCTTAAACTCAAATTTCATACAAAATTTTTAAATTGTATTGTCATTTTATTCCCAGGCCGCGTTTGAATAAAATGACTTCTTTCCTTTTAGTGGTTAAAGACATATCAAAAAAACTGTTACGCTTTCTCTGTTTTTGTTTCTATGATATATAACGAGTATAAGTGTGAATTATCCGCAGAGATGACTGAGAAATGTTAAATCGTGCAACATCCAGCGGACTGCACTCTTGCCCGAATCACAGATTACTTATTAGTTAATACGTAATAATCACATCATAGAAAATTTACCATTTTGTCATTGTAAATAAGTGCTGTCAAGTGACAGACATATTTCGCAAGAGCTATTTATCTATTTGATATAGATGTCAGTAGTCAGTGCTTATTTTAGGTACGTACCTAAAGTAAGCACGGTTAAACTGACGCGATGACGTCATCGCGTCAGTTTAACCGCAAGATTCGTGTACAAATGCTCTTCGCGGCTTTTGACAACCAACTGCCAAATAGGTCTAGGAAGACCCGGCGGCTCGTAGGTTATTATCGCGCGCAAGTACATGGAGTGACAAAGGCCTGCCCGAATCCAGAAACTATTATCAAAGTGAGGTGTCCAAAGCAGGACAGCATCATGTGTGCTCAATTCAGATTTTCGTTTCTGGATTCGGGGGTATGGGTTCACTTATTTAAGTGACGTTTACGCCTATCTCTCACTGACGATTGTCACCAAAAATTATACCCAACAGATAATTAACTATACTATGTCAAACTATGAATAAGCTGTCTTAACTCAGGTATGTAAGCAGAAAAAGATGATGAGAAATGCAAATAACTAATGAGTTTGACTTCAAAACATATAATGAAATTGGTGGCGTATATCTAACTGAAGTCTAGCTTCAAATAAGAAATTGATTTTGGGTTAAGATAGTTAATTCTGTTACCAAGTTAGAAACTGATTGCCATGGCGACATGAATAGCCCTTCAAATAGGATATGAATATTCAAACAGACAGACATGCTAAGACAAGGGACTCTATTAGAGACGTTAGCTACGCGCTGAGACTGAAAATAGGACCCTTATACTTCAGTGCATACGTTTAGACAATATATTTTTATTAGCTTTTGCCCGTAACTTTGTTTTTTTCCGATCTCAATAAGTAGTGCCGCCGGCCAACAACAATGTCTAGGGGCCTACTCTGTAACACAATGTACAAGGTTTCGGAAAAAAACGTAGCATGATTACTTTATTAAAGAGGTAAACATTTCTTTACCACACGCTAGAGAAGCAGCTTTATGTACGTTTTAGTCAAGTCCAAAAAACAAGATAGTCAATTTTTGTGTATTATGGTATCCTCCTCCATGCGTGTATCCCCAATGCTGAGGGTCGTGACCTCCCCGTAAAATTCTCGTTCGGATTATTTCTCGCCACTCTTTCCTGTCTTCGACAGCCTGAACTGCAGCGCAGACGGTAGTCTCTAGCTCCGCTTGGGCCTGGTCTGAACAGCACATGGGGAACCGTCCTCTGGATCTCTTTACCTTTGTCTTCCCCATCAGCAGAATATTTTCCAGGTTGTCGCCCTTTTCCGAGTGATGTGACCAAAAAATTCCAAAATACGGCACGAGCACACGGTGGAGAGCCTCATTCTGATGCTGAGCTCAGAAAGTATGGATGCATTGGTCCGGTGTTTTGACCAATGCACTCCAAGCATCCTTCTCCAGCACCACATCTCAAACGCATCAATGCGCGAGCCATTGCTGGTTATGATTGAGGCTAGGTAAGTGAAGCTATCCACTACCTCCAAGTCCAGCGTTTGGTGATGGTGACTGTGTTGCTACGGTCTACTACCATTATCTTAGTTTTGGATCGATTTATCCGGAGTCCAAGGCTATTAGTAATGCTTTCCATCCTGTTTAAAAGAGAGACCAATTCATCTTCGGTAGCAAATCAGCAATTATGGTATAAAACGATGTAAAATTGGCAACAACAATTCAAGTACAAGGTATTGTACTGTACCCACTTGATTTGTATTCCGTAGTCTCAGTCGATATTGCTTCTGCTAAATTATTCACTCGCAAATATTTGTTTGAGGAAACCCTTTTTATCCGCTGGGCCTTTGTCAACCACACGCTATTTGTTATCGAAAGCAATCGGAAAAATAGGAAGAGAATAAAGGGAAATGTTTTGCACTATTACATGCAAATCTCTCAGAAATTATTCAAATACAGGCAAGTAATTGAAAAATAGAAAAAAAGGCAAAAAAATATTTTAAAATACGTATTGTACAACTGACGAATCTTACGCAGAAATATAGGTTTTTCTACAAGCTATTTAATGATGCTTCAAGTGGTATCAAAAGTATCTCCGTGTATCTAATCCGTCGATACCCTAAAACATATTATTTTGTAAAAAATATATATATAATAAATTATTGTACTGTATGCTGTAAAAAACTACTCAAGAAACGCAAATAGATGAAAAACAAAAAAACCAAACACATTCTACCTACGTAGTACTATCAAACGAGGATTTACATTCCATGCGAATACATAAATGATTTTCAGGCACTACTAATAAGGAGCAAACGTCAATTTTTTTCATTAAAGATGAACTGATAATAACCTAGATCCAACAAAAAATAAAAAGGTTTTATTAAGAAAAGCGGCTGTAAAGAAAATACAATAGATATCCGCCTTAATAGAATTTATTTTTAGGGCGACCTATTCAAAAATATTTTCCAGGGTGTCCGTAAAAAACTAAAAAGTATGAACCGCTTGCAGCGCTTGTTAATTGGTAAACAGCGGAAGGAAAGGTCGTCAGTTCAAGCCCCAGCGGTGCACTAGTTTGCTCAGATATTAATCAAACAATTAGAAACTGTCTGCTCCTACAAAGCGACTAGTAAGAATTCTCTCGAGGGATGTTAATTTATGTACAAAATAATTTTCAGATGCACTTATTCATGCAACGAGCATACTGAACTGAAAAAGCATTCGGTTGAAATTACGGCACACATTCAAAAAAGAAAAAATACTAAATTTGAAACCACGTTGTTACATCTCAGTCATCTGGTTTTAGTTTCATAGTGAATCGTTTCAACAACTCATTCATTGTTTCTTTTTTATTGTATTTCTAATGGATAATTTATATAAATAATAACTTTTAAATTAGACTTTTTTTAAATTCGAATTTGACAAGATAATTAACGGATTCCGCTCAAGTCAGGGCATCTCCTTCGTGTCTTTTTGTAACAATATTTTACGCGAAAACTTTTAGGGAACAATTTGATCAGTACCGTATACTTATATAGACTGTTAGTATTATATCAAGTCGGGTTACAAATTTGGACATCTGAAATTTTCATTAAATTGTTTCTGCAATTGTTTGCTTGAGCAATGAAGTACATCTTTTTAATGTTCAACTGACTACTACCTGAAGGACTTTTTTCTCAAATGGTTATGGTTATCAAGTTAAAATATTTGCTTTGAAAATGTGGTTTTCTAGTCAACCATTTAGAGTTTATTCAAGTAAATACAATTGAGAAGTAAATAATCTAAGGTTAAAAATTGTTAAGAAAACTTATGTTTATTTCGTTGTTGTCGCAATAGAACCCAATGACCATAAAAACGAATACCGGACGATGTGAACTGACTTTCAATCATTGGCTGTGCAGCTTTTGTTACGCATCCTAGGCATTTGATTGACATCAATCGAAATACAGGGTGTCCCTGGAAGTGAGGATCAAATCAAAATAGCGCATAGCTGGAGTCTTTTCTGACCTTTTTAACCCTATCAATGTTGGTCCGCTTTCCAACCGTTGAAATGTTATAATCAATTTTAGTTTTTTTCAGAAAATCCCGTAAGTCCATACAAAAATAATTATTTAAAAAATGTATCAAAAGTACAAACTATCTTTTTTGCCAAGAGAATAGCAGGTATTTATCTTACTTCAAATAGTTATTTTATTGAGCTAGAATATCCATGTCAATTTAAAAAGTCACAATATTGCTAAAAAAAATCTTAATCAAAAATATTAATTCATGTTAAAGCAGATGTCGTGAAAAAAAATGTACTACGGAAAGTGGTCGAAGTGTTTAAAAAAGTTGCTCATTCATTACTAATTCTTTTAAGGTATAAATTGCAAAAATATTCCAATAATTTCTAAAGTTGTGAGTATTTTAAAAAAGTCGTGTTTTTTGGAGTTTGTAATTTAATCCTATTTATCTTTTTTTCATGAAAATCCATTTAATGTTACTTTCTGACGAATGAAGGACGGTTATAAGCTTGATAACATTATTTTCAGTAAAAAGCAAAAATTTTAAAAATATATTCCTGTAAATTAACTAACTTTTTAACTAATTAGAAAATCAGAAGCTACTATTATTCAAAAAGTGGAATTATTCATTTCCATTAATTAAAATAACATTAATTTTTACTTATTTTTTTTTTATTGTGGTTGATGATACAAAACAACAACAAAGGATAATGATTTGAAACTAACTTTCACATTACAGGAAGTAATCATAAATGAATTTTCGTGGAGTGGATTTATCCATTTAGTAGATTTTTTTTTAAAATTTTCGCTTTGTTTTATTTTTTCACCAAAATTAATTGTATGAAGCTTATAACCGTCCTTCATTTGTCAGAAAGGAACATAAATGGATTTTCGTGAAAAAAAAAGATAAATCGGATATAGATACAAACTTCAAAAAAAACCCGACTTTCTTATTCAAAATACTACTTATAACTGTAGAAATTATTGAAATATTTCTGCAATTATTTGCAGAACCAGTTTATTGCCAGTACTTTTTAAGTTATTTAAAAAAAAAATATATATCCCTAGATCATGTTGTTGTGTGTAGATGTCATTTACATTCCTTGTATAAATATTTTTACAAAACATACATATCATAAATAAATAAATATGCGCTAGACAACACACCACTTTTCATGGTCTGGAAGTAAGGATAAATATCCTTGTGTTGCGAGGTACCAGACCAGAAATAAGCCAGTGGCGTTTCTCAGCACGCCCAGACCCGAGTCAATTTAGAAAAGACCGTTTCCTGAATTGACCCGACCGGGAATCTAACCCGGGACACTACGGAAATTAAGGCGGAAAACCGTGCTACAGCGCACCACGCCAATCGTGTCGTCAACATGAAACGAACATCTGAATTAAATATATCGTCATTTTCATAGAATCGCTACAAAAAGTTGAGCAAATGTTCCAAAAAATGTAGGTGTTTCGAACCGACATTCTTTTTAATTTTTTTTTAATTTTTTGAAGGGTTGTAATTTTACCGGTGAAATATATGTATGTATGTAAGTAAGTTATGAAGTAACCCTCAGAACTTCCAAGCAACTTACAATAATTTAAGAAATAAGGTATTGGCGGGAGCGTCTCTATTTTCGGCTGGTAATAAGCTATATGAATCACATAAAATTGAAAATGTTGTATTAATAACGTATTATATGAAATGGCTTATAAAATTATATGTATATTGTAAGCTTTTACTTGCGGGTTTTCTTGCTAAAATCTACCCAAACATATTTTCTCTAAAAATCAACCGATAATACACATTAAACTAAATATTTTATGCACTAGATCCAAGTGATCTAGGACCGCACGGTTTTCCTCTGAAAATCCGTGTGAGTATTTTTATTAAAATAAATAACATAATTCTAATAAAAACGGGTTTTTGCAACGAAACAAAATTAGGTAAATTGTTTTACCTATTTAATTAAAAATAGGTAAATTGTTTTACCTATTTTTCTCGACGTTTCGGCGACCATTGCATGTCACCGTGGTCACGAGCGGACTGGTGGTGCGCGGCGTCGTCTAGCTGGGCGCGGCGAACGATCTTCATCCACCCGCACATTTTCAAATATTCTGTCCATAGTACAGTCAGGTCGACAAACTAAATAAAAATAGGTAAAACAATTTACCGTAATTTTGTTTCGTTGCCAAACCCGTTTTTATTAGAATTAGTTAAAATGCAACAAGAAAGTTTAAAATGTTAATATATGTATTATAAAATATCTGGGACATTTTCTTGTTTTATTCTTTCTAGAGCCTGTAGTCCAGTTTAAGTTTTCGAACTTGCTTTTTATCGGTCATTGTTTTTGCGTTAGTATAATCGGATGCTGTTATACTGCTAGCATAGGTATAAAGTATTTTTCTGGGTTGCGTCATGTAACATAAAATGTAAACACTCCACTATACATTCGTTCAGATGCTTAATTATACCGAGTAGTCTTAAGACCGAACCATGAAAAGTGAGCTCACTGTTTTCAGACGATGTTTCCTTGTTATCGGACGTGTTAGTTGAGCCCTAAGTAATTTCCCAAAAAGTACAATTTACTAAAAAAAATACATTGATAAAGTAAAATGAAGCCAGTCACAACAGAGAAGATAACATTCATCAGGTGTTGCAGATCAGAACCGTTGTACATGTTAACAAAACCTTTTCCGTATTTTAAAGTGATTTGAAAAGCAAAAGTGCGTCACTAAAGTGACCTACCCATTCACTGGCTTTTATGATTGGAGCTACAGAAAGAGGCAGGTGACTAAAAGACCAAAGGCCGTTTAACAAAGGGACCCACTCAAAAGGCATCTCTGAAAGCTCTTGGAAGATATCGATCTAATTGCGTTTCTTCTGTGGGTGGCTTTAGATAATGCACTGAGGTTCCTGAATGCTTTCTTTTATTAGAGATAAATTAATGTAGTATGTAGTATTAAAGAGCTTTTATATGGGTTACATTTTACTCGCATATTTATTTTTGACGAATTTTCTTAGGCATAATGATTGTTGTATAATATTTACTGTCATAATGTAACGATACAATTAGAATATTGAGGAGACGCCTAATGGTTTTTAGCCATTTTTATCATACTTACTCCTAATAAGAATTTAGCATAAAAAAACAAGGCATAATGCGTTGGGACTATAGGTTACGCACCTTAACCTATAGTCTGCCTATAGTATGCTAAGATAATGTTATGCGTTTCTCATTTAATGCGTTAGAATATTATGCTAAGTTATATTTATGCCATATCTGATTATGCTTCATATGCGAATACAATTATGCGTATAGTGGTTTTGTCATAATATCATTATTCCTAAAAACACTATGCCATAACAAATAATGACAAAAGTTTTTATGTGAGTAAATAATAGAACCCTCTCAAATAGGTGTCCGTTATGGTTATTATAAAGATACAAGGATAAAGTAATTATAGGATCCAAGTATTACGTTATTACGTAATGGTGTGTAAAATTGCCAAGACAAAATTTTCATCATGACCTGAATTTAATTACTAAATAAGTGGAACTATTCAACATTCCGTTTATGCAACTGTATGTAATTATTAATGATTATAAATATTGTAAATTGATCAAAATAGAATGCTTACCTAAACAATATGAATATTTGCATGTTATGAAGAGGGGCAATACAATTATTTTAAGGACTTAAATGTAACCCTTATCATGAGCAACTAAATATCATTCAGCATTCATTCATCAATGCAACATTTATTATATTTTCGATATGTACTTAGACAGCTGGTCTAAGTAAGTAAGTATACTGTTAATAAAAGTTAATAATAAATAATAATAATTAATACATTGCATTCCGTCAGGAGAATTCCATGATTAAGTCCAATAAAGATAATACCCATCATACAAACTCTAGCATATTTGAGGTCAGACAAGCAAACCTCCTTCGTAACCGTATGGTCTTATCCCTTTTTATTTCAAAATTTCACCCGATTTAAAGCGATTAGCATACAATTTGTACATCATCCGTTTAAATGAGTTAAATCATGAAATTCAATTATTGCCTTATTCTAATCGTAACAGTTTGTTTGACATTTCAGTTTTGTAATATACATATAGCCCATTTAGAGCAGTCAGTTTGGGCAAATCTCAAACTGTAAGACAGAAAAATAAAAAGACATGCTCCTAGGAATGACATGGTTTTTTACAACCGATCTTTGTATGTTTTCAAAGGACATCGCTTGTTCCCCATACATTGAATGCCCTGAAACGCACAGCAATAAAAAAATACTAGTTGTGTTCGGAATCATTCACAAATTCTCATCAGGCATTTGCTGAAACACGGACAACTTTAGGAACCGTGGCCTACTACCTACATAATGTTTTCGATTTTGAGGTTATACTTTATCGTAAACGATGTACACTTTTTGTTATGTTCTGATAGATATATTGTTTACCTCTATGTAATAATTAAGTGATATGAGTTAATTGAACATAAAATACAATTATTAATTACAACTTCAAAACAAAAAATCATTAATGCTCATATTCATTTTGTTATTAGAGTGTTGGCAGATGGCACCTATAAAATACATTAACTAAATGAATAACAAGAAGTAGGCGTAACGAATTTAAGTTCTTATATGCTTGAGACAAAACACAATTATAGCGCGATCTAAAGGAGTATATTATTTCCATCTGTTGGTATTACTTGAAACTAATTGGTCATTGTGCCGGATGGTCACGTAGTAAGATTAGGCACACACAGTGTACGTGTATGAGTTCGTATATAAGCTTTACTAGAATTATAATAAACCAGACTATTACCAACTGTTGTCTCATTTCACTGCCATTCCGTCTGTGGTTATATGGTAATTCTTAAGGTCCAACTGTGTCTTATTGCATCTACGAAAATGTGTGCAAAAACGATACGAAACGCAAGAATAGCCGACGCAGCAATTATCGCAAGTATGTATTACGCGCCGAAGTCAAGTTCAAGATCGCGTAACAAAGAAGCAACAATTTATCATTATCATCGTAAATATGGAAAATACGCTCACAGATGTGAGGAACCATGCAATTGGAAGCAACCCTTTTTGGCGACCGAAAAGGTCGAGGTTGAGTTTTTTTTTAATCGATACAGGAGCAAATATCCTAGGTAATGTAACCCCTCACTGTTACCGACCGAGAGGGTCGAGGTTGAGGTTTTTAAATCGATGCCGGAGCGAATATCTTGTTTAATGTAACCCCTCATTGTTACCGACCGAAAAGGTGGTACGAGGTATTTTAACGATACCGGAACAAATGTCTCCGAAGTGTAAGCTACATCTAGGCCGCAGATGGTTCAAAAATTAACCCATGGAGATTGTGTTCGAAAAATTGTACAAAAATGGGTTAATTAATTGGTTAGTTAATTCCTCCAGAGCGAGTTTGATTTCTTAGGTTATCGTGTAACGAAACGAGCCAAGGGATACGCCAGGAAGAAGAAATATTATAAAGCATCAACAAGTTCCCCAAGCCGAGGACAACAAAGAGGCTAAGAAGATTTTATTTCACAATATTGCACACATAAGTGGCCGTGACAATATTGTCGTAAAAGTGCATAGGCATACAAAATCACCTATGAGAAGGTATTTGCCTGCACAGCGTTTATTATAAATAATGGTTCGAGAACGTGATGGTTTGGAAAAAGACAAGAGCACGTACATGATAAGATCAGGTAGATTATTCAAACCAGTGCTCAGATTCCGTTGAAGTGATATAATTAACATCCTATGTCATTGCAATTTTTCAGGACTTCAATTTTGCAAGAGGGTAAATTATGGTTTTTTTTTTAAAAGGGGGGAGTACTGTGCCGGATGGTCACGTAGTAAGATTAGGCACACACAGTGTACGTGTATGAGTTCGTATATAAGCTTTAGTAGAATTATAAACCAGACCATTACCAACTGTTGTCACTGCCATTCCGTCTGTGGTTATATAGTAATTCTTAAGGTCCAACTGTGGTGGACCCCGACGTGATGTCACTTTTGACAAACCGTCCACCAAACATATCCACCACCAACCATTTCAAATTGTGTAGTAGTTACAAAACTTTTTATTTTTCGTTTCGAACCACAGAATGTGTGTTTACTATGAATAACAGCTAATAAAAAAAAAAAAGAAGAATTATAATGAAGGACATTCGTTTGTGCGTACTAGGGCTGATTTCGACGGTGTCCTTTCAGGCTTGCCTGTACTGACCCATCTAAATGGGACACTCTGTATTAATTTAGAAGTTTGACAACACGATTCGTGTAGTGCGGTGTAGCACGGTCTCTCGCATTGGTATCGTGTTGTCCTGGGTTCGATTCCCGGTCGGGTCAATTCAGAAAACGGAGTTTACTAAATTGACTCGGGTCTGGGTGTGCTGGGAGATGCCCCTGGCTTAAATTCTGGTCTGGTACCTCGTGTTACAAGGAGATTATAATCCTTACTTCGAGGTCATGACAATTAGTGTGTTGTCTAGCGCATATTTATTAATTTAGTTTTAGTAGGTCACAAGTCTGGCGTGGCCAGTAAATACTTGCAGCTTACATTACAAAGATCAATCGGTTTGGGAGCTTATTTTTTTAGATGCGTACTACCTTCTCCTGGTTGTGCATGATGATGCAATGAGGCTCATCAATACATGCAATTAATAATAATGTACCTGCATTGCAACCATAGAGATGAACAGTTTAAGTAAATATCCGAAACCGCAAACAAGAATGCGGGTACCTACTATTCGTTGGGGTAGCTACAACAATGAACGAGCGGTATTTGTTTGCGGAGATTCGGACCACGTATGTGACCACAGATAATTAATTGATGAAATATTTTGCATTGTTGTAGAGCTAGACTAAAATAAATTGAGTGATTACTTAACCTCTTTTAAAGAATGGCCTCTGATGGACGGTCAGTTAGGTACATAATGCAAAAAAAAAATTGGCTGGCTGATCATTTTTGCGTTTTGTACCTTAAAATAAATAAATATCTCGCTCTCTCATATTTTATTTGAGACTGTACAGAAAAACATTAACGTTGATATTTTAAAATCATTGCTATGGTTGCAATGCAACTAGGGTTTCAAACAAAGTCTAAAACATAGCACCTATAAAAATCACTCAATAAAGAAAATTATATATCTCCATTCGTAAGAATAGGTATGAAACTCTCTGAAAATCGGAGAATTATCAGCGCAATGTACAGTCTCAAGCATATATCTGTACGTTTCAGAGGCTTCACAAATATCAGAGCATAACATAAACTACAAGGCAATAAAGAGTCTGAACGAACTCTCGTATAGATATTTGTTTAGCCACAAATAGCAATTTTTTTGATCAGATATGAAGCCTTGGAAACGTATAGATATTTAATGCTTTTGATTGTTGCTAAAGATCTTTGTAGATCGTACACATGAACTAACAAAGGATTTACTTCAACTTTACAAGGTGAATATTTACATTGCACACAGCCAGCAATCAAATGATTATTGATTTTCTTTTGCAACCTGTAACATGTAAAATATCATTTGCATAATATTTCATTGGAAATGTAAGTACTGAACTGTGAAAATATTGAAAGGTTTTTTATTAAGATGAAATAAATCGATAAAGATTAAATGGGCATTGTCGCTAGTTGGTAACTATGACCATATACCTAGACCCGTAGCGCTGGGTTTTGAGGTTTCGAAAATAGTAAAGTTTTTTCTTTTTGGCATATAGGTACGAGTAGTTTCGGGATCGTTTGTCAAACCTAATACATTAATTTGTGTCATCCTAGGCAGTCGCATAGGTATATATTTAGGTATTTGTATTTTCGGTCAGTACTGGACGAAAAGAAAATTAGAGATAACAATTTTACTTTCATGATGATAACGAAGTAGTATCCGATCTACAGAGGCATTTTGTGTCATCTCAGTCCACGGGAACCGTGACATTTAACTAATACCTAACATGTCGCTCGACGAGCTCTAAAAAAATATTATAGTCGGTAAAGGTGTTATGCGTTTCAGAATACTAACATCTGTTGTAAAAAGTATTTTGTGTCGAAGTTATCCACGATATTACAAGATATTTAATTTTTTATCATAATTGTCTGTATGTCTTTTGGGGGTCGAAGTTGCTTGCGTCCGTATGCTGTATCCTCGAGACCATACACGTGACCCCTGGGTGGTGCCAAACGAGCAACGATTTCCTGGTGGTAGGCTTCGGCCGTGGCTAGTTACCACCACCAAGGCAAAGAAACGCCACCAAACGTATTCAACGTGTTCCGGCGTGATGCCTTGGGAGCCCTAACGAGAGGTTGGGTCTGGTTTGTTGCGCGGCGCCGCGAGAACGGGTGCGACGAGAAGGTGCCGTTGTACCGGGAGCCTCATCATGGAGACCAGCGGGATCCAAAGCACGGTTTTTCCGCTGGCCGACCGCAGTTAGTAGGGGGCCCAAGTAGTAGGCCAGCCACCTATGAAAGGCTGCCCCGCCAACTCGCGAAAGATCCCAGAATGCTCCATCGTGCCGGTTGGCGACCGGGGGACAGGACCCGGTGGCCATTCTGGGAGGGTTCGGGCGTCCTCGCGGTCTCCAGATGAGTCTCCCATTGGTGCGGCGGTATCGCTGACGTTGCTGGGTTGTCGGTGCGCGTCATGTCCAACAGGCCTTCCTCTCGCCCATTCACTCTTCCCAAATTACAAACAATGGCAAAGACACAAATAAGGAAAAAATTTCAACAGCGGAAGCACTTCCTGTCACTCAAAGTGCACCTCTGTAACATTCGAGGTCTGCACTCTAATCTCGTTACAGTCCACCACCACCTAAAGACTGATAAGCCTCAGCTGCTCTTTGTCACGGAGACGCAAATCAGGTGTCCGTCAGACGCAGCGTATTTAAACTATCCAAGGTATAATACCCTGGAGCACAAATTTAAACCACGCTCTGGCGTATGCCTATATGCTCGCGATGACATCTGTTGCCAGCGTCTCCGTAACCTTGAAAAACCTGGTTTTTCTGCCTTGTGGGTACTAGTGGACACAGGCGTGGGGGAAATTATCTATTCCTGTGTCTACCAATCGCACAGCGGAGACCAGGAGACGACCAAACTCTTTGAGTACCTTGGTGCTACGGCTGATATAGTCCAACATCGGTATCCATCTGCGCAGTTAGTGTTTCTGGGGGACTTTAACGCCCACAATCGTGACTGGTTGTTCCCATACCAGGACACTGACCATGCTGGTAGAGAGGCGCTGAGGTTTTCTTTGTCGCTAAATCTCATACCGATAAGCGCATACCTGATGTTTCGAGCCACACCCCAAATTGCCTGGACCTTCTGCTGACTACAGATCCAGACCACTACTCTGTGTCGGTTACTGCCCCTCTGGGCAGTTCAGACCATTGTCTGGTGAAGTCTGTGTCCAACTACTCCCCACCCGATCCCAGCCCTAGAGGCACAAGGCGGATGTGGCGATAGAAGTCTGCAGACTGGGATGAGATGCGGCATTTCTTTGCATCTTATCTTTGGCAGCAAGCTTGCTTCTCTTCTGGCGACTCATCGAAATGCGCTCCATAGCCGTACATATCATCTCTGAGATGATATGTACATATCATCTCTGAGATGATATGTACGGCTGATCTGAGATGATATGTACGGCTGATCTGAGATGATATGTACGGATGGGTGGGTGGTGGGTGGGTCCCCCACCCATCGGGTAGCCAGGTTTTCTGGTCCTTGGCTAAAACGGTCAAAGCAAACTTTTGCCGCCCATCTCTGCCGCCACTGATGAAGCCCGACGGATCTCTGGCCCACTCTGCGGAAGAGAAAGCAAATATTTTTGTTTCTCTATTTGTAAGCCATTCACGTCTCAATTCTGGAAGTAAAACACCACCTGTGCTACCTCAAAGCGGTTCTCTAATGGCAGAAATTCATATACGCCAAAAAGAGGTACTGAAAACGCTCCGGACTCTTGACGTGAACAAAACCAGTGGTCCCGATGGGATTCCTACAGTGGTTTTGCGGAATTGTGCGCCCGAGTTGTCTCCTGTACTGACACGCCTGTACAGCCTCTCTCTCAAAACGGGACAAGTTCCTAAGTCCTGGAAGCTTGCCAACGTTCAACTTGTGCCCAAAAAAGGTATTCGAGCTGACCCTGCCATTATAGACCAATCGCAATCACCTCCATACTTTGCAAAAGTATGGAACGTGTATCAAACAGCAAGCTCCTGGCGTACCTTGAGGACAACAGTTTGCTCAGTGAACGATCAACTGGTGATCTTCTTGCGTATGCCACTCACTTGTGGAGTGAAGCCATCGAGAAACACGGCGAAGCACTCGCTGTCTCTCTCGACATCTCGAAGGCATTTGACAGGGTTTGGCACGACAGTCTCAATAGCAAGCTTCCTTCATACGGAATTCCCACCGCACTGTGTGACTGGATATCTGACTTCCTGAGCGAACGGTCAATAAGGGTAGTCATTGATGGCTGCTCTTCTGACTTTCTGACTTATTGGCTATAAATGCCGGAGTACCTCAGGGGTCTGTTCTTTCTGCGACACTTTTCCAGCTGCACATTAATGATCTATTGTGCACAGGTATCTTTGGATACGCAGACGATAGCACTGTTACAGAAAGATATATATCCAGTGCCCGCGCCAGTGTCGCTGAGACTGAGGCCCTTAGAGAGGCGATGGTTGAGCGGATGAATTCAACATTACAAGCAGTGTCCGACTGGGGCGAAGCTAACCTCGTTGAGTTCACCGCCAACAAAACCCAGGCTTGTCTGTTCTCCGCCAAACGGAGTCCATTCAATCTGACTCCTACTTTCCTGAATGCACCGATAATGATCACCAACCACCTCGAGCTCCTAGGTATGTAACTCTTTTCCAACCTTAACTATGGTAGTTCTATTGAGTCGAAAGCAAAAACCGCTGCCAAAAAACTTGGTATCCTCTTTGAGGTTCGGCAATACTTCACACCGGAACAACTGCTCCACTTGTATCAAGCACAAGTTAGGTCGTGTATGGAGTACTGCTGCCACCTGTGGGATGGCTCTGCCAAGAACCATTGGATGCGATAAACTCAGTGGACCGAAGGGCTAGGAAACTCATAGGCTAGGAGTTTTTTCTATTTTGTCTCCCGTTCCTAACATGGCAGCAATTGTCGTGACTTAATATTCAGTACAGGAAATCGATTGATCGACTATTCGTGTCAATTAATCGATTGTTATTTATTAATTAACACATTGGTCGCCAAATGACCGGCAAACAATAGAAAATCTATTGTGTCTCGTTCCGCGGCGACGAATGTGTTAATCAATCATTTATTTAACGATCATTATTTCGAATCGATTAATTGAATCAATTAGTTGAATCGAATAGTTGAATCGATTAGTTGAATCGATTAGTTGAATCGATTTGTTGAATCGATCACTTGAATCGATTAGTTGCATCGATTAGTTGAATCGATTAGTTGAATCGATTTGTTGAATCGATCACTTGAATCGATTAGTTGCATCGATTAGTTGAATCGATTAGTTGAATCAATCAGTTGAATCGATCAGTTGCATCGATTATTTGGATCAATTATCAACTAGTTGAATCGATTATGTAGATCAAATCCGTACCATTGATATTATCGATTATTATATTGATAAATCTGTGCTAAATATGTTACACCGCTTTGTCATGCGAGCGGTCATGCGAGGAAACTCGTATTGTCTACCACTTTTGTCGACTCTCAGTACGAGAAACGATAAATTACTCAATGTTGCGCATCTTAGCCCTGAAGGTCAGTGTTATTATTCATTGATTTTGAGGTTAGGTTACTTTTCCATAAATGCATCAAAACTCCCGTTTTGTTTCCGCAAAAAACAACTGTATCGTAAAATGCGCTATTTTATATACCGTTTAGGCAACTTTTGTATTATAGCAAATCTGTACCGTGGTCCAAACTTTAATGGACGTGATCCTTTAAAAAAAAGGAATTAAGTGCCTCGTTTTAGGGTTCCGTACCTCGGAACGGAAAAAACAGAACCCTTATAGGATCACTTTGTTGTCCGTCCATCCGTCTGTCTGTCTGTCAAGACCCTCAGGATCGCGTGGAGGTATATCGCTGGAACTTGTATCAAATACTCAAGTCTACTGTCCCTTGGAGCGGTGAAAAAATCAAACTTCTAAGCTAACGCGATCAAAAGATACAGCCATTAATGACGCAAACATCCGCAAATTTTCGACACTCGCAAGGGAATCAAAACCTACAGGGTACTTCCCGTGAACTCAGAATCTTGAAAATTGGTTCGAAGCAACGTCCTATAACACAGATAAAGGAAAAATTGCGGAAACCGTAATTTTTTAGTTAAATCATAATAAAAATATTTAAATAAATATACCTACAGGTTTGTACGGACCCCTCTGTGCGCGAGTCCGATTCGCACTTGGCTGGTTTTTTTTTCTATTGCTTCATTATATCAGTGTGTCTCAATCTGGGTTTCGTTAAATAACCCGCTCTATTTTATTTTTGATATTTTCGAAATTCGGAAATCGGTCGAAGGCCAAAAGTGAATCTGTCAGAAATTAATTATGTTTTCGCAGTTCTTTTAATGTAAAGTGAAGTAATAAGTAACGGTCAATAATGTGAATGAATTCTCTTTCAAATTTTATTTTTCCATAATATTTTTTGTATCTCGGATAGATACGGCGTCAGAGCTGGTACAACAAGGTTACACTTCTTTTATTTTTTCAAAATGTTAAGTATGGTATACTGCAGCTTCTAACCAAGTGTCCCATCTGGTAACAACTGTTACATTTTATTACGCGAACGATAGTATAAATTTAAAGTGGCAACTCGTGGTAGACGTACTGATACACGGTAGAGAGTGAGCCAAACATGTTACGTGCTTCATTTCAAAAAGTTATTTTTTAAATCGTCCTGAAGATAGCATATATGCTGCGCTATCAGTGCAGAGGACAAGAAAATTACTTACTTCGATGCAAAAGAATTTTCATAAAAAAATTCTAAACATTTTAAGACAATTCCGTGATTGATTGTGAGCGTTTGACAAGCTGATAAATAAGGTCTGCTTAAATTGCTAGGATGCAATGATTTAATTATAAAATGTACTATAATATATCACCCTAAAAATCAGTCCTTTCATCTAAAGATATCCTCAGTTACTCATTTTTATTATTTTGTTTTGTTAAACTGATTTTATTCTTAAAAAACTTGTTTAAAAAAACTTTACGTAACTGCGATTCATCTGGCAGTTTACGACTAGTACACGCCCAACAAATACTACACTTTTATTTTCGAAATAATTCTTGAATGCCAGTATTTTTCATTTGCGATCACGGAATGTTACCTAAAATGAAAAATGTGATTAAATAAAAATAAAATTCCTCTTCGGGCCGCAATAACTTTTTCTGGTAAACTGCTCCTTCGATTTGTTTTTTAATGTTACCTTTATAGTTTTTAAATGGCTCTCACATTTTGAACAGTAAAATTAATTAATTAAATTCATTTTTAACATTTATTTAATGTTTGGTAAATAAATGCATTTTATCTTCGTCTTCTCTAGTATATTGTACCACTAGTGGGATCGTAAAGTAGTTCAGGGTGACTGGATTTCCATTTTACTACAGTATCAGCTTTTATGTTTGCCATATCGGATCTCTGTTAAAGCAATTAAATCTCATATATACAACCACCTAAAACCAAATTTACAAAATAATAACACAAACGCTAAGTAGTTATTCCTTTGAAGGATTCGTGGCCTAATTGTAGAGCAGAGTCATTAAATTTAAGGAACGAAATCTGAAATTAACACTTTTTTGTTGGGCTGATCTTATTGCATAGCAGTAAATCACCACGTGTTCCACTTTGATTCCAATACGCGATTCACAATTATTGTAGTAGCGATGACAGTAGATTTAGAAAGATAATATTTTTTTTAAGAAACAATAATTACTCTTCAGGAATACAGCACATTTAAGTGTTACAATAAACTTAAATATTGTAGATTTTACAATCATAAAACTCATACTATTTTCCTATATTTACGCGAACACTACACATTGATATGAAATAAAGTAAAGTTATTGTATTTCTCACCACTCATGTTATAAACATGGGCTAAAATTGTTTGGCATATGTCTTAAAATACATTAACTCGTAAAGCAGAATAATTATAATGAATAATGTTCGAAAGCATAAAATAATCAAAAATAATAATTACTGAATGCATATTTTTTAAAGCATAACCATGTAAAATAAGTATAATTTGGCTTTGGCACTCGAAAGCCGCTGCCATCTGGCTCGTGTGATGGGTCGCAGTTCTATACTAGCTATTTCGGTCAAATTGACCTACCCTAACAAACCAAGTGAAATTGGTTTTAGGGATTTTGACAATTATGCCATTATGCATTAAGATAATAGTATTAACTATAAATTGCCATAAGTATTTCACTACTTATGTTATGTAATGATATTAATTTAGACTGTTATGCTATGTAATAATATGCCTTTGGACTATTATGCGATTTGAAAGTTATGCAATGCGTTATGTCTCGTTAATCAGAATCAGAAATATCAGATCAGGTCTTAGAACAACTTACATTTATTGTAAAAAGCCACTCGTTTAAGTTATTTATTGCTACGCCGCGTTCAAAAGAATTAAAATTATAATGTAGCTCATGTTCATACATGTCCTACCTAAATTCCAGAAAAAAAACCCTTAAAAATCAACCAATTCCGGAGGAATGTCTATATTAATATGGACATTTCAGATCAATGACCACAATTCAATCTACCTACTCCGATCACTGATTTTTAAGGGATGACGGTATTAAGAAAAGAAAAGTTCACAGCCCCTGATTTACAAAATGAATGTATGGCGCACCTGCCCTCTTAAAATGGGGCTATGAAAAAAAGAAAATGTTATGCGTTTTGTCGATTGTTTTCTAGTACTAAAACATGTACGAGTAAGTAGCTAAAAATGCCAAACAGGTAAATAAAGTATTATATTAATGAATTTAGTACCCTACCAGGCGTACCTACTTTCTTGATGTCGCTTTGTACGGACAACAGCATATTTAGTGCAGTCATTGAAGCATTATTGCTCCGAATTTTTTTACTGTGAACCGAATTGCATACAATTTTGGAATTAGGTTCATCTTACCCTTAACTTCAAAAGTGAAAATGATTTGAACTCCGCAACCACCCTGGGGGTGGTTGCAACCCCTTCTCGGGGGTGAATTTTTTTTGCAAAATAACCTCGGATATCGATAGAAGGCCTAATTTTAAGCAAAAAATCATCTCTAAAGTTTTTCCAAAAATCCAATACTTTTCAAGTTATTGGCAATTGAAAATTCGCAATTTTTTCACGTTTTTCATCGGTTTTTTGCAAATATCTCCAAAAATATACGTTTTATCGAAAATTTTACGAAGAACAAAATTGTAGCAGGTAAAACAATGAACAATTTCGTTTTTTATAAAGTATTCTAAGTGCAATATTAAGCTAGATATTAAAGATCAAAGCCGTTTTTTATTTTGTCTGAAATTTAATCGATGTGGTCAATGCCATCTAGCGGCGAGCAGATGCATTTTATGCATTCTAATACAAAAGGGTTTTGTAGTGCTTGATATAAGCTTTAAAATGAGCACTATTAAAAGTCTTTTGCACGTAAAATAAGTGAGCTGTATTGCAAATAAGGGGAGCATCTAATGTTTTTTCTTTTAAATCAATGGGTTTCATAAGTGCCATTTCCACCAAAATTAAAATTAATCGTATTCCGCCTAGAATTAACTTTATTATGAAGAGTTTGATAGATAGTATCAGTTTGGCTGCTTCAGGACACATATTTTTCAAAAAAAGTCACGATAAAAAAAAAAAACAAATTTTTAAAAAACCCACTTTTTTTCATAATATCTCAAAAATGACGACAGATACGTATAAAAGTGTACGGACTAAAAATTTAGGTATTTTTCTGACAAACAATTTGGTTTTTTTGTTTTTTCTGTCAAACAAAAATTGACGGAGATATGATTGTTTAAAGAGCGCGTGGCAGCGCAATCACAGCCTCTCTTAAGCCCTTTAACCCTTCACCGTTTTAGAAAAAGGTTTTTTACTATATATTGCAATAAAGGATGTTGTAGCTCTCTTAATTACCTTTACAATGGTTTTTTATAAATTGTGATAGCATGAAAATTGAAGGAGTTATGGTCCAAAAACTTATCATATTTTTTTCTACTTAGTAACTGAAAATTTTTTTTTTTTTTTCAAGGGGTTGAAAATGGTTTTAATATGAGGTAATTATGTTAGAAAATACTTTACAATTTCACCACTTACTATTAGACATGTTTTCTAGCGATAAAATGGCTCAATGTCAATTTTTCCATTAAGGGGTTGTTTACACCCCTTAAAAATAATAGGCGGAGTTCAGATCATTTTCACTTTTGAAGTTAAGGGTAAGATGAGCCTAATTCCAAAATTTCATGCAAATCGGTTCACAGTTAAAAAATTCGGAGGTAAGACCGTATTTTTCGCTTCAATGACTGCACTAATTATCAGGTCAGGCTACCTACCACAAACTGTCAAAAAATCTCAATGATTAATGAGTTGAATATCGCTTGCGGAAATCTGACAGTTTTGGATAGGTCGATGTGCTATTGACTGTACAAAATTCAGTAGGTACTCTTTTGAGATAAAAGTTAATCAACACTTAATATTAAATCAAATGTAGGGATGTGTAATTTATATAAACGCTTCGCATTCGCATTTGAAGAAATCGTACCTTTAGAATTTTTTAAACTTATGACCTCAAAATAGCCTAGCGCTATCGGTCTACTGTGTTTGTGTGCATGATCAAAATGACGGGTTTGTTAGAAGCGGACTATTTGTCAGAGGCGCGACCCAGGCGTAATTTGTGACAATAGTATGAACTATCGATGGGACTGCCGATAGTATCGTCACCTTGGAAAATGGTCACATTGTCGATATTGTGACTATATTCCCAGGAAAACTATCACCCGTGTGAACCAGTCTCCCATATTGAAGGATATCAAAAGACACATCAATATTAACAAACCGCCATCAAAGTGTATTTAACAATTACTTGACAGTTCATTCTAAAATCAAATCTTCAAGGTTGTGCTCAATTCAGTTATGGTTTATTAAAATATAAGCAATTACATTATTCTGACAACTGATTCTAAAATTTTTACTCAATATATGTAGTTTTTACTAATAAGATGTTCTTGCACATAGGTACTAAAGAGTGTTTTAAAAAGAGAATTGCAATATTCGTTTAACAATTTTGTTGCCGAATGAAATTAATTTTAAAATAAATTATGTTGAACCAGACCGTAGTTCGTAGAATGTGCTAAATAAATAAGGGACATGTTTTCCACGAAGTTTGAACAAAATACGGTTACTGCTGCTTCTTCGTGATATTCTAGTAAAATGCTTGCTTTTGTAAACCTTGTACTCGTAAATTTCAAGCAAGAAAACCTAACTGTTAGATATTACTGAGCATACGTTTTGGTGGAGGTGTTACGGAGAATTTTTTTTCAACATTGATGGCAAGGATTAGATAAAATAAGAGCTACACCATGTATCACTAGTACTTTGCCAACCAAAGCGAGGATTATATTATGTAGACAGACGAAAAACGGCAATACTCTGACTTCCCCAGCTGCTACATAATAGATTCCTGTTAAGCTAGCTCAACGTAAAAAACACTTAGCTTGGCTTAATCCAAAACATATGTCAATAAACTGAAAACATGCCACTATATTGGCGTAGCATGTAGGTTTTGGTAGCCTATCCAGTCGCCTGCATTTGTGCGCCTGACAGGCCTTGCAGACCGGACGCCAAACACGCTTCGGTTGACTGATCAAGTGAAAATAACAAGTCTGTAAGGCACGCACTGTTACCAGAACGAATAAATTGGCATGTTCAGCACACCTAGACCTGAGCCGATTTAGAAAATATCGTTTCCTGAATTGACTGGACCGGGAACCGAACACTACGTAAGGCGAGAAACCGTGCTACAGCGCACTACACCGCTAATCGTGTCGTCCATACCATACTATGCAGTAAAAGACTCTCTTCTCAGTAAACTACAGTCTTCATTTGATGTTCAATGAGTGTAATTTTTTTTATACTACGTCGGTGACAATCGAGTGGACCGCCTGATGGTAAGCGGTTACGGCAGCCTATGGACGCTTGCAACACCAGGGGCATCACTCACGCGTTGTCGACCCTGCAAAAACCTCTCCAAACCCCTCTTGACAAACTACATTCTACAACTAATTGGGAAAACTTCGGCTCCGCTCCCGCTCATTCCACAATTTAAGCGTCCTCGGAAAGAAACATCTCTGAAACCGAACTGTGAGACCATTGCAGATTCAGAGTGTGAGAATACTGTATTGTAAGGTTTAGGGGAGTACTCCTATTTATATAGCTTTTAGGCGTTAAATGGGTATGTAGGTTGGAGAGTAGGCCCAGTTTACCTAAGCCAAATAGCAACCGCAGTTAGTTTATATATTTTAGCACTACAAAACACACTAGCCCGATATGAGATTTAACCCCACGATCTACGGGATTTCGGGCGAGCTCTGTTACCACTCGGCCACGGAGCCGTTAAATAGAATCGCTGAGAAAGCCCGCTCGCTAAATCATAATTCGTAATTGAATAAATGGAAATGATCCTCAAGTTGAAACTTCAACCAATTCAATCGATAATTACGTGCTCAAAATTCTGAAGCATGAAAAGTGCAAGTTTGAAGTTTAAATGAATAGCTGGTCTCGCGATAAACTTATTGTACTAAGTTTCTTAGCTTACGTGGCTCCTCTTGCTTCTAGCTGATTTGGGCTCGTTCAACTCGTAATCTTTTTTTAAATTCATGTTGTCTTTTCCTGTCGATAACCTACCTGATTTAGAGAGAAAGGTGTATTAAAAAAACTAACGTAAAAAAAGTGGTGGAAAGTATTTAATTGTAAAACATGAGTCAGGCTAAAAGGAGAAAAGTAACTGCTTGCTTATTTAGGCTTGGTCTATGTTTGTGGCATTTGCTTTTTAACATACATGACATACACGACTTAATCCCTAACGGGGTAGTCAGAGGCAAGTGACTGTGTCGTCATGGTGAACGAAACACCCAGAAGCCCACATTTCACCAATGGTATAAGAACCCAACGTGGTAGGTGGTGAGCCTTCCGCCGTTATCCGGGTCGATTTGGTTTTTTATCGATGTTCACCGGAGAGTAAGTCGGATTTAACAATGAACACAAAGATTTTGGCCAGATTTGAACTCAGGACCACACGATTTACGATCTGAGTTCGGGTGCTGAACCACTAGACCACGACGCTCTCATTTGTTTTATTATCTGAAATAAATACTAATAGATGCAAATCTATAATTTGTCATCCAGTTACCATTAGAGTATTAAAATAGTTACAACTTAATGTAAACAAGTCGATTTCTATGCTCTGCTAGTAAGTATCAAGCCATGAAACAATTGTGGTTTGCGTCTGGTGTTGTATTAGCGCAATCATATTTATGAGCAGGTTTTCGCCCGCCGCTTCGCCCGCGTAAACTCTCTTTTTATGACATACAGGATTTCTTCCGACTTACGATACTTGATTCGCCAAATCCCGTCTTACTCGTAGTTGGCACTTACGTTCTAAAAAGAACCTCAATGCAAAATTAGACTCCTATCACTTGTAGTAAAACTTCATACAAATAAACCATAAAACAACCATCAACCCCCATCAACTCATGCAATCTTATTTAACAGATAGACAACAAGCAACTATATTGGATACGTATGATAAAAATACTAAAACAATGTTAAAAGTGCAGTCAAATTGGGAAACCATAACCCTGGGTTTACCGCAAGGTAGCCTACTAGGAACACTTTTGTTCTTGGTCAATCACCTATGTGTCATGTTTGCCGATGATGCTACTATATTTTTATCTAAAGAAAAATTAAATGATGAGAGCTTCGTGGACACAGTACATTAAATGGAGTAGTGGAATGGCTGGCATCTATAAATCTAAGGGTTAATTTGGCGAAAACTAAAATACTAGAATTTCGGAACTATAAAAACATCCATTCAATATAGATATGGCTGTTGGCACGACACAAATTGAACAGGTTGCTGATTTTAAATTCTTAGGTGTTACCTTGGATGCTCACTTAAACTGGAAATCTCACATAAAGAAAGTAAATAAACGAATATCCAGTAGTTGCTAAGCCATATCAATACTCGTAAGTGTGGCCTAAATAGAAATAGCAAAAAATTCATATTACGGATATGTCTATCCTCTCCTGACATATGGAATAATATTTTGGGGCAATTCCGTAATTACTGAGTCTACTTTTATACTGCAGAAAAGGTGTCTACGAATCATTCACAATATTAACCAATGTGAAACATTGCAAGTCGTATTTAAGGAAGGAATTTTTTTAACTTTGACGTGTATTTATATATTAGAAATCTGTGTATTTGTGAATGGACATGAGTAATACTTTAATAGGAAAAGTTACACAAAAAATAATTACGGTCTAAGCATGACATTTACTTAACTCAATCATCAAGTTATATCAATGGGAAAAGTACTTTTATAATGGGTATCAGGATCTTTAATAAGTTACCAAGTTTTATTAAAGCTTTGGACGGTCCACAATTTAAAAAGACATTAAAACCTGCTAAATATTAATTTGTTATTTTACCAATCTATATTGTACGCCCGCAATGGGCAAACTGTTGATTCTAATATCTATGTAACAACAATGTAACACAGTTCTGACAATAAATGATTATCTTATCTTATCTTATCCCTAAAACAACCCCTTAGGGGTTGAATTTCGAAAAATCCCGTGTTAGTGAACACTTACGTCCTAAAAAAAACCCCCATGCAAAATTTTAAACTCCTTACACTTGTAGTTTCTGGGATTTCGTGATGAGTTATCTTTCGCTTTTATTTATAAAGACATATCTATATTTAAATGGATATATATATATATCTCTTTATAAATAATACGCATACTACAACAATTTTAAGCTCCTAGTCTTTGCACCTTATATGTAGTCTACAAGTTCTACAACCCACACCGTCTTTCAATAATGTTTTTCACAATAATACCACCATACCTACCATGCTTTTAATGCCGTGAATCATGATATTCTGCTTTCGATTCTCTCCCACCTACGTGTTTCTCCACCGGCCTTGAAGTGGTTCGCTTCGTATCTTCGTGACAGGCAACAGGTTGTCCGTGTTAAACAAGCATTTTCCGACTGGTGTGTCCTTAACTCTGGAGTCCCACAAGGAGGTATCCTCTCTCCGTTACTTTTCTCCGTCTTTATTAATTTTGTTACGCTCCATCTGCGCTGCTCGTACCACCTTTATGCTGACGACCTGCAGCTCTATGAACGATGTGGTGCTGATCAATTCGAGAAGACCGTTTATGCTCTGAACGAGGATTTAAACCGCTTGTATGACTGGGCCAACAATTTTGGAATAGCAGTAAACCCCTCAAAATACCAAGCCATTATTATAGGTACTCCGCATCTCCTGGCAAAGGTTAATAATGGGGCTAATGCCTTGCTTAAATTTATTGGAGCTGTGATTCCCTTTTCTGGAAATGTTAAAAACTTAGGCCTATTTATTGATAGTACGTTGAGCTGGGACAAACATATAACCGAAACTAGCAGAAAGGGGTCGGCTACCCTTCGAGCTCTCTACCGTCTCAAAAATTTTCTCCCTTCTGGCACTAAGGTACTTTTGATTCAGGTGCTGGTGTTGCCCATTATTGATTACGCGGATGTCTGTTGCTCTAACCTATCCCAAGCCTCTCTCAACAAATTAGATCGTCTCCTCAACGGGTGTCTCCGCTTCATATTTGGAGTACGAAAATATGACCACATCTCTCCATACCGGGCCCAACTGAAATGGTTGACCATCCGCAAGCGCAGAGAGTTGAGAACGCTGTGCTCGCTCTTCAGTATTCTGCGTGATCCAAATTCTCCAGACTATCTCAGGTGTAAATTTCAGGTGAAGGGTGATACCAGTTTTCGTAGACAGCGCTCATGCAATGTGCTAAGACTGGGGACTCCTGCTCATAGGACAAGCCACATCGATCACTCTTTTGTTCTCACAGCTGTCAGATTGTGGAATAAGTTGCCAGACACTATCAAAATGTCACCAAGTAAAGCCATGTTCAAAACAGCAATCCGTGATTTTTTAAGAAATTCTCAGTAGTTTCCACTGTTCATCATCTATTTTATTTTATTATTTTCCCTTGATAGTGAGTATGTTATATATTATGTAAGTATATATTCATTTATATTATGTATTTCTATGTATTATATTGATTAGGTTGTATCTGTCGTTTTTTAAGAATTTATAAAATCTTTGTATTAATTTCCTATTGTAAATGAACATTTTGCACCGCCAACAGCATTTCGGTCTCATCCGACGGTTGACTGGTAGAGAATGCTTTTGCATTGAAGATTAAATAAATAAATTTATAAAATACCACAGCTAAAGGATGTCAAAACGGGCCTTTACTATAAAGTTTCAACAGGCCGATTGTAGACTGCATGCATCTTGCAGTTTGAGCACTCACGTTCTATGCATGTCAGTTCTCCACTCTAAGTGCCAGAGCTGCGTAGGAGTACAACTAAATGATGAATTTCCCAATAGAATCCAATTTCCAAATCAGCGATATTTTCCTATGAAATAAGATTCTAAAAGTTCGGTCACCGACATCTGGTGAATACGCTCACAGCGAGCTTGTTGAATGTTATGTTCGCCTCGGAAACGTGAGACTAGTTCTCGACTTTTTTGTTTAGGAAGTGTGAACTAGAAAATAACCGATGCCAAGCTGACGTCTGCAGTTGCCTATGAAACGAAAATAGACACTATTGAACTTCCTCCGATTGCGAAGATGCATACAACCAATTGTATACCTACAGTTTGTTGTTATTTGCTGTCATGTCACCTACTCCTTTAGATACTACGAGTATTATCACGGAAATGCGAAGAATTTCCTCTGGAAGTTTTCATCTCACAGTATCAGTTTATGTAAAACTACTGATAAACGAAAACGAGCAATATGTAGTTCGTTACATACAACGCACTTTTTTAACTTGACGTGACAATAATTTTCTGCGTTTTTGTGTCTGAAGTACATATTAAGTAATAACGTTTTATCAGTCAGTTAAACCTTTAACATAAGCTTTAGTAACCGAGACGATAGCAAATGTAAAACATATCAGAAATTTAGCTTAGATGATTTAAAATGTAATTTTTGTAAAATGCCATTTTTATGATTATCTAAAACTTTCAAACAGTTGCTTCAAGAATTGATAAACCATAACTAAGTTTGCTATAGTGTGGCTAGTGTATTAGTAAGAAGGCATTTCTACTTCCCTTTCAAATCTTTTAGAAAGATCAACCAGGGAGTGATTTCGACTATTATTACCTTTTTGGAGTTAGGTACTTACTTAATTAATGTAACGAACATTTTTTAAATGAAGTTATTAATTCGTCTTGTTAGGTCTTTGCAAATATACACCAAAATCAATACCTCCGAAGAAAATGTTTAATGCGCCTGAGATGTCCTTAGCCAGTTAGACAATTCAGACAATATGTCTTGAACGTAGCGTATTTAGATACGTTAGTAGCTATTGGAAGGATACCTCAGGGAGCTGTGACGTAATCTTGCCTAGTTTACGCTTGGTAATGTGTAACAGTGCACTACAGGTTTGTAGTTATTTGATCAATTACGACGTCCCAGGGATATTTCGTAGGCAGGAATCTGATGATTTAAATACGAACCCATTATGGTAGGTATTACAGTATTCATGTGTATGAGTTTAATTTAGTGATACTATGTTTAACTATACAAAAGCAATTCTTTTGAAAATATACCCAATACTCAAGACTACACGATTTGCGTAGTGCGCTGGAGCACGGTTTCTCGCCTCGATTTGCGTGGTGTCCTGGGTTCGATTTCCGGTCGGGTCAATTCGGGAAACGATCTTTTCTAAATTGACTCGGGTCTGGGTGTGCTGGGAGACTTCAGAGATATTAATCCCTACTTCGAGACCATTACAAAAGGTGTGTTGTCTAGCGCATAATTATATTTATTTTATTTATTTATACCTATCAAATACTCATAGTATGTTTGAAGTTTTATTTATTTTTACCTTGTGTATTAGGTCATGGTGATCGCGATACGTGATCGCGATACGTGTTCTGCAAATAAAGGCTATAGACTTACGCTTTATCTGTAGCTAACTCTACGTTTCACTAACTTACTTTCAACTCAATTCGCTTTCTTGTGACAACTTAAACATAATCGTTCGGAAAATATGATTCACATAAGACGCCTTAGAGCTGTTAGCTGTGAAATTTTAAAAGAAGTTACGTTTTGCTCTTTTGTGAATAGACATTAAGGACACTATAATACTCGTAGGAGCGAGCTCGATAGATAAGTCCAAAGAAAACGGTCAAGATTATAATATATTGTCTTGCTTCTTATTGCGGATTCAAAAGCTTGCACGCGGCAACCTCAGCCTTTCGTGGAAACCACGATAAATGACAAATATCTAGTCTCTTTGTACATTTTAGTTCTACATTTTTAAACTTTATATATTTGTGTGTGGTGCAAAGTAGGAATGATTATGATGGTAGGGGTAGCTACAGGTATTAATGTGACTAAATATAATTTCAAGAAAACTAACAAAGGTTATCCGTGAGTAGTTATTTCTTGCCTATTTAGTTTTTAAATTGCGGTCACAATTAGATCAAAGGTGCAAGGAATGATGATGTTTTCTAATAACTGGACTATCAACTAATCAAAGCAGTTATAAGCGCGTAGCGTAGTCTCGTTGAAGCGCTAACACTCGAAGTACCTATACTTTGTTACACTGTGGAGAGAGCGTAGAAAAAAATAAATAAAGAAGAAGTTTTCCACTAAGATTTTAAACTTTAAGAAAATATTTTAGGTTAACTTCCCACAAAAATATGCAGAAAATCCGTTAAGACTGAAAGCAAAACAGAATAACTCAGAGAAGCTCCACGTATGAAGAAGTATAATAAGGAAAAAAATGAAATTATGCCGCCAAGGCACACGGGGTAAAATATTTAGTTGCAGAATTACCCATGTTGCGTTTCACTTTTGTATTCATGAATGTGTGTGTTGTATAATAATGTTGGCAGCTGAAAACTGAAATCATCTGTAACCGTTATTGCTTTTGTTGTAGTAATGGTAATGATGAGTATAACTTTGTTCATTTGAAATGTTGCGTTCTGTAAAATTTAACTTTCAACTTTTAATTATAAAAGTCGCCAAGAGTCTATTCTGAAGTTGGTAAGTAATAAGCCTAAATACTGTCTTCGTATCGATATTTAAATCTAGTCTTCACAATTTATGAGTATATGCTTCTTAACCTCGCTTGCTAAGTGAAATGGTGATCGGTCTCTAACATTTTTTCCTTTCAAGGGTGCGCTTTCACAAATCCAAAATCGGTCTTTGTCTTGCAGTCTTGGTCTTGTTCTTGCATTTTCGCACGACCAAGACCAAGACCAAGACTGGCAGCGCAATACCAAGACCAAGACCAGGTGTATTGGCGCAAGACCAAGACCATGACTGGCTTAGTCTCGTCTTGTTCTTGCATTTGGGCAACACTAGCTTCCACCAGAGATGTGCGAGAATGCGTTGCGAGGAATGTGTTTGTTAAGAAACAATTGAATCGCGAAGCTAGGTGAATGAAACAATTATTTTGGTTCTTTACACACATTCCTCGCAACGCATCCTCGCACATCTCTCGTGGAAACGCACCCTTATCCAGGTTCGCTGCCACACCCTGCACCGGTGCGTTTTAACAATCGATTTCCTATTGTCTTCTTTGTGGGACAGCGAATGAAAAACTGTATAAACTAGTGTTTGAAATAAATCTTGTCGTATAAATTATACAATGTGATATTTTATTAATTGGTTAGCTAAGTGCCAATATCACCGTCAGCCGACAAGCGATAAATTGCTTTTACACTCAAACTTAATAAGGTTACGAGCTCGTTTACAAGTTTCCGTTGGCTTTGGCATGGGCTGACGTCACGACTTTGACAATGGCTTTGTTTCTCATCTAGGCTGTCTTAAAACAGCTGACCCAAAGCAAAAAAAACAATTCCAATTTGTTTCTAAATGGACTTGATTGTAAGAGATAACCTAGCCAACACTTTACCAGATGCTTGAGTGTTTTGGCCCGGCTATAGGTACCTAACGAGTAATTTAAAAATACATTGTAAAGCCAATACGAAATCAGTGATAGGCCAAAATTCGGGAACATTTAAGTTCAATATTTAGGGGGCTACTACTCAGAGGCCAAATGCGAGGCCACACCGACATCAGTTCGACACGATGCGTAAATATAATCTGGAGTCAGCAGCATGCGTTGCTTGCGCTTTAGTACTCAGTCATGTAGCTGATCTGGGAGCTCTTTGGAAACACCAAGAATATTGTAATTGCATTTGTTATTCCATAAAATATAGTGAGTATGATAAGGTACGTGTTAAGCGGCTTCATTGCTGTACATCGAGACTCTCGTTCACCATAGCTCGCAATAACTTCCGTGAGGCCCTAGTCAAGGGTAAAGGCCCGTATTCACTTTGATTAGTAGCAAGTGCAGGTGATTAGTGCAGGTGCTTAGTGGTTATGAGAAAACACGTGTAGACAGCGATGTATTATCGCGAGTGATTAGTATCCTGCGTCGTGAAGTGATTAGAATCGTGTTCTATTCAAGCGCACTAATCAAACGCTGTCCACACGTGTTTTCTCATAATGACAAAGCACCTGCACTAATCACCTGCACTTGCTACTAATCAAGGAAATACGGGCCTTAACACGCTACCACAAATTAGGCATGCGCGGCGCTCTGTCAGATAGCCCGCTCAGAACAACACGCCATTTTTGACACACGCACACAGAGACGTGAGTTTACTGGCAAAGTCAGTCAGTTTCAGTCACGCGGTCAGTCGCACTGTCAAAAACATTGAGAGATTATTTGTGCGTCAGATTTATAGTTTAATGGTCGAAAATGGCTTCGCGAAAATATAATTTGTGTTGCAGTGTATTTGGCTGTTTGAACACCACACAAAATTGTAATTACACGTTTTCTTCGTTACCAAGATGAAGAAAGGTAAGTAAAAGTACTATAAAACTCAGTTAACTTTTACAACTAAGTAGGTGGTATAAGAAGATAGGTAGGTAAAACATTTCCGTAACTTATCTCATCATGCATTGGTAAAACACCAGTATTTAAGGTATATTCTTTTGTCGAGGCACGCGCGGCTGCCGAAGCCGAAGCTTTATGCTGATACTTGCCTACTATAAGTTATTTCGCGTTAAGAATGCAGTGAGTCATCATTGTCCGCCGGCCTAGACCCGCCCCCTAACCAATCAAATGTTTTCAAATTACAAGTTCAAGTTCACATTGTCCAGTTGAATGCATTGCTTTGAACGCAACCGTTGTGTTTATTAACCGACTTTAGAAAAAGGAGGAGGTTCTCAATTCGACTGTATGTTTTTTTTAATGTTTGTTACCTCATAACTTTTGACTGGGTTGGTTAACTCAGTCAAAAGTTATGAGGTAAAAAATTATCAAAATCAGTTGATTTTGATTTTTTTTTTTGAAAGCTGGTAGTTTCCGAATGGTCCCATTTTAATTTGGTCTAGCTCTGACAGTGGCATCCATGAGAAAACCATATAAGTCATAAATCTAGATAGGCAAAATGCGTGACGTATGGACGAATAACTCAATATTGCGCCAACCGATTTTTATAATTCTTTTTTTATTTGAAAGCAGATGCTGCCCGTGAGGTCCCATTTTAATTTGGTCCAGTTCTGACAGTGGCATCCATGGGAAATCCATTTAAGTCTTAAATCTAGATAGACAAAATGCGCGACAAATGGACGTATAACTCAATATCACGCCAACCGATTATGATGCTTCTTTTTTTATTGGAAAGGATATACTTCAAGGGTAGTTTAGTGATAGTTTGGTTAGGTTCTGATTATGGAATCCATGACAAAGTACCGGAACTCTTAAATTCTTAGAATCAATTGGACAATACTTTTTCGATGTATAAAATAAATAAGAAGTATTCACTGAAAATCAAGAAATGAACAAAAATTTTAACAAAAAAAAACCCACTTAAAAAAAAAACTATTCCAAAACAAAGCACTAAAAAGTAAAGAAATAATTGCGTATTCTTCTAAAATTTATACGATAATATAATTTAGGTACAATTATTGTTATTGTTGGAGTCGTTGTTAGTCAATGTAGGTTTGTAACTACCTACATACATACGTAAACGTGATATGCGAGAAATAGGTATATTGCTAGGTATATTGTAGTGTTTCCTTGGCTGCCGAAATCGCCCCACAATATGATAAATATTCAATCGATGAAATGGCTAGAAGTAACGGCATAGAAATTATCCGTTTACCTCCGTAACACTGCAAACTGAACCCCATTGAGTTGGTGTGGGCCCAAATAAAAAATTATATTGCTGCCAACAATACAACTTTTAAGACAACGGACGTGAAAACATTTTTTATGACGCAATTCGGTTAGTAGACGCTGATCGATGGAAGAAATGCTGCGACCACGTCTTACAAGAAGAAAATACCATGTGGGATTTAGATGACGTCATGGAATTCACTGCAGAAAATTATTTTATTATAAATACTACAATAGGTTCTCCTTCAGAAAATCTATCCACAAGCTTTTTTTACAGACACCCTAATTGGTTTGAAAATATTAGTGCTATTTAATCATTGGTCAGATTAATCAGATCGTCGATCATATCATTCCGAGTTAATGTTTCGTCTGCCATTTGAGTGCATAATATGTATTTTTATATCATTGTATTCACGAATTTATATGTTTTGCAATTTTTATATGTATATATATATTGTAATTGAGATAAGATATATATATTATATGAGTAAATTGTTAACTTTTATTTTACTGAAACTTAGTTTTACAAAGCCCCGCCGCAAAGATTTTTGCTTCACCTAGTGGTTGACTGGTAGAGAATGCCTTTAGGCATTAAGTCCGCCAACTGTACTTGTCTTTATGCAATGAAGAATAAATAAAAAATAAATAAAATACTAACAAGGATACTAGTGATAGTGATTAAAATATGATATTTAGGACAAACTTTTGATTTTAAGCTTCTAAGTGTATTTTTATAAATTCATTAAACTTAATATTTCAAAATATTATTTGTTTGAATTTCAACACCTCTGTAAATACACCTTTACCCTGCAGTTGCACTGATGACTCACTGCATTCTTAACGCGAACGGGTATAAGGACTGTATGATCAAACCCAATAAGCTAGCAAGTTGCACCGGGAGCCCGGTTTATTTAGTGGACGCCTTCTGTAGGTAAATGACTGACTTCTTAATTTGTTATGTTTTGTTGACTTTATTAATGATGACTTCTTATAATCTGGCGCAAAGGTTCATGAATTTAAAGACGTCGCTAGATTATCCTTTAACCGTTAGGAATGTTCAGTGAGAACATTATTATTTTCCCGTTCTCTCAGATCGGACTTATCGGGCGAATATAGTAGCAACCTTAGGCGATCAGGCAAGTTTAGGAAAAAGGACTAGAGCGGTCCTTCTGTAAACTCTTTATTTTGTGGCCGGGCGCTATACGTACCTACTCAGATACGTCTACCACAAATTAGGAATGCGCGGCGCTCTGAACTCCTTATTTTGTGACGCTATTTTCATTTCGACATTTCAAATAAAAAAATGTGCGGGAACGTTCCCGCACATTTTTTGAATGACATCATTAGCACTCGTCTGATCGAAATGGCATTTAATGTCAGTTCCATTTATTTTTCAATTTGAAATGTCGAAACGATAGTAGCGTGATGCTCTTGGCTAGGCCCCTGTACGTCTGTCATCCCAATACAATTTTTTTACGCGGATCATAACGTAAAATAAAATTTGCAACTCGTGGTAGACATACACTGGAATATAGTCGTGGTAACGAATTTTTTCATGTAGGTAGAGCTGGTCTGACGAGAAATGACCCTCGCCATTACTTTTTTATTGCTTCTAGTTTAATTTTTTTATATGAAACCAATACCCATCCAGTGATTTCTATGCAGTGGGACAGTAAAAAGATTAAATCAGTAGTCAAAGTCAAAGTATTTACTTGCGAACTAAGTACTTCTAATACGGTGGAGGGGTGCGTCATTTCAGATTAGACAAGCTGTAACTATTAAACAAAGCTTCAAAACAAACTGTTCCCCCAAATAACATCCCCTGGGAAACGCGGTCATTGTTCGAAAAAAGCAACGGCTTTCGATACATTCCTTATGAGGGCACTAATTAGAAATAACTGTTTTGTTCATCTCTAGAGACAAGAAGCCATGAATAACGTGTTGTTTTTATTGTGCTACATTCAATGTTTAATTAACATGATAGAGAAACAATAGACAGGGAAAAAGCTTTCCAATAAAAAACCAATTATTTCAATATGTTGTTTTAAATTTTCATGGTCATTAGTCACTTACATTAGAATGATTATTAATAACGGGTTTTTACCATGTTTTTGTTTTTGAGATTCTGAAATTTCTGCACTATTGCAAGTGCCATGGTCATGGAGTTCACATTATTTCAATTCAACTACACGCTATTTTAAACGAGGCCGAGACCAATTTCGATCGCATATTTGTGTGTTAAACCATCTATAGGTACAATTTTTCAGGAAATCTATAGTTCTGAATATTCCGGTGTATTCAGTTTACCTACTCTTTAATGCAATATAAAACTTTTATAAGATTTTTTTGCATATACCTTACCGCCATAGTGACCAAAACTTGACCTAAATCCGACAGTTTAAATCCCTGATGAAACAAAAAACAGTACAGATTTTTTAGAGAAAATTGTGACGGCCAAACCGCGTTTGAAGAGTTTAAAGAAAAAACCAATACCTATTCATGTTAACATCAATTCATGAAGTTGGTGATCGAGGCAAATGCCCACCTGCGACATGAGGAGTATGTATATATGTAGCTATGTAGTAATTACCAAGCTTGCCATATATGGATTTGTGATCACATCCCCATGTTCCGGAAGTACTTTTCTCCTGAACTGGGATTACAATTTAGGGTTTCATTCTTAGGGTGTTTTTAACACCGAGCGGGATTCATCACGTTTTGCGCTTCGAAATACCAAACGCGCCGACACGGGCTTATTTCGGCGTATTTGCTCGAACGGGTAGTGGTGAGTCAGTAATTCTTTGGATTATACGAGCTTATAAGCGTGTCAACGCGCGTATAAGTTACGCGTGTGGCAAAAGGCACCCCTGTGCGAGACTACATGCGTTTCCAAAAACGAGCTAAAATGTTAGCCAAAAACCGCTCTTAGCTATGTGATTAACGTTTAGATTACTTTAGCAAAAACTTGATTACTTAATTATCTTGCAATCATTTACTTTTGCTCGCATTCGTTTGCGACAATAAATTCAAAATCTAATTAAAGCGTTAATTAATGTCCAACGATATTGCAAGGTAGCTTTATTAGACAAAGACATGCAAATTGTAATAAACGCCATAAGCAAATTTATTGTTAAGTCTAATGGTTTGCGACTCAGCAGGTTGCCAGATAAAGATGCTAATTTATTGGACCCAAGCGCAGACAGACATAACTAGAAATCGATGACGCGAGCGTATTTAAGTACTTCTTGTAAGAAAAGGGAGAGCAATGATTTATTATTTACGAAGGTGAATAATAAATTAACGCTAGTATTGGTTACATTATAAAGGTTTAGAATTATATCAATCCAATATGCACTCAACCTTTAACGCTTACGTGACGTGGTCCGCCCATTATTGGAGTCCGCCCTTGAAGTGGCCATAGCTATTTGTCACGAGAACTCATGGAGGTTTTGGTTTATTTATAAAACAATTTGCAATAGTAACCTCTAAGCAGTTCCGCATAGAAACCGTAAGATAGAAAACATTCACGTTAAAGATGCCTCTTTGGGAAGGTCTTTTTTGTGAAGAGGTTTGCTGTTTGCAGAATAAGATTTCATTATGTGCGTTATTATGATTTAAAAAAAGGGATTCTCGATAGCAATATAATATCAATATGTTAATTAATATCGATTCACATGGTTATTAAGTTTTATATCATTACATTAAGTGTGGCATCTAAAATCAAAGGCAGCTAAAGTCCATACAGTTGTATGGTGTTTAGTTAGCTGCCTAACTATCGTAAAATTATCAAGGTTTATTGTTTCCAATGCAAAGCTGTATGTTAGGGCACTACCCTGGCTTGTCATCCTTTTTTTCCTGATGAATATATACTCGTATCCAAGTCATATGACTGGGATTACGAGTACACAGCAACTATGTTGACCACTTGCTGCCCTCATATTGTGATCTTAATTTAGTTGGTTTTGTTCAAGACTGTTAAGGCATTTACTGGGAAGATTTTTCATCATCACTTACCACCAGGTCTGCCGGAATAACTAACTACTAAATATTAAAAATGGAACTCAAGTATAACTGAATAGTTGTCATATTTAAACAATGGCTAACCAGCTTACTTTGCCAGTCATTTGATCACAATTACAAAAACTTACATGCAACAAAAGTAATTTTCAAACTCATACATACATACACACCATCACGCCTTTTTCTCAACGGGGTAGGCAGAGACCAGATCTTGCTCCTTGCTACGGTTCTGACACACCTCTTGCGCTTCTTCCACTGTCATTAATCCTTTCATACATGCTCGTTGATTATGGGTACTTCTGACCTGACCTTTTCTGAGCACGTCTTGGACTTGTTCTATGTACGTCCGTCTAAGCCTTCCCCTTCCAACAGCTCCATCCACCCTCGCCTTGTAAATTTGTTTCGTTAATCGCCTTTCATCCATCCTTTCCATATGCCCAAACCATCTTAGCATTCCCATCTCGATTTTTGTGACAAGATCCTCTTTTACACCACAACGCTCTCTAATTAAGCTATTTCTCACCTTATCACTCAATGTTTTCAAACTCATTAAATATGTTAAAGCCAGCTTTGAACCAGATTAGATGGAAGTGTAGGTATTTATAGATCTCGAATGAACTTTGAAGGTATCGTAAAATTTAAATAATGGATATCCCTGATTAAAGGTTCCTTAAAGGTCGCAATTGGGGGATAGTCGAATTAAACTTGAATAAAACCAACTTTTTGTTAATATTATATGGATTATAAGTTTGGAGACCCTTTCATAAGGCTTATAAACGAATAATACTCACATAATTCAGACTAATTACAAAAAGTATTTTGTGTTCGTTTCGGACGGTTTAAAACTTTTTATAGGTATTCATACCCAGGCATAAATTAATTAATATTTTAATTAATACTGCCACACCTTGTTTTCAGATCTCAAACTGGCCAGAGCTTTAAATACTTTGGTCGTCTTAAGACAAATTATTTAAAACTTATCTATTAACTATCTTACCTTAAGACATTACCTAAGTAAAAAAAAATTTTTTTGGTACAAATTATCACATAGTACTTTATATCCAGACACAGATCTGACACGAATAATGTTTATCAAAATCATTATTTCGTAACAAAAGCAAGTTGAGACATTCAAAGTCTTCTGGTTTTCGTTAACTTATTTTAAAGAAACTTGTCTATAAAATTAAACTCTATCGCTATCTATCTATAGTAACAAATAAAAGATATTCATGAAGAAAAATTTGTTAAACGGTATTCTAAACTGAAATACACACATCAAAAGTGTCTAGGGATCAAGCATTTTTATGCGGATTTCTTGAGATTGAGATGTGGCTTTGTAATACATTTATGATTTTATAAATTTATATGGATCCTTTTTGGTGCATTTCATAATTTTCTTTTTGAAACAGGAACTGTCAATCAAATTCGAGTAAAATAAGAAAATCAGCTGTCAATATTTTCCCTATAAAAACATACAACGCATTGAAGACATTATTAGTGCTACTGTTTCCCTACTACTGATTAAAACCAACGTTATTATGGAGCGGCGACGTCATTTAAGCAGGGAAGAAATGCTCAGAGCCGTGGGAATGATAGAAGCTGGTTCCCGGAAACGTACTGTGGCTTTAGCTCTGAATACAAGTCAGAGTGTTATCAGTCGACTTTGGACACGTTACCGAAGCACTGGTACCGTGGCTGAGCGCCATGGAGGACGGTATCGCTGCACCACACGGAGACAAGACCGATACATTCAAATCACAACTCGAAGAGCTCCAACAATAACCGCCATGATGTTAGCCGTGAGGCTTCATCACTCTTCAGGGAACTTAATTAGCGACCAAACAGTCAGAAACCGCTTGCATGAAGTGAACCTTCATTCCCGAAGACCGCTAAGGGTACCACCTATAGCAATGCACAATCGTAGGATTCGATATCAATGGGCTCTTGAACACAGAAATTGGGCAGAAGAACAATGGCGTTTCGTGTGCTTTTCTGATGAGTCTCGTTTTGGTATGAGACCGGATACAAGACGTATACGACACTGGAGAACCCCTGGACGCCAACAGCGATTAAAATCCTGCCAGGAAGTCCATCCTTATAGTGGTGGAACCATCATGGTATGGGCGGGTATTTGGATCGGCGGAAGAACTGAGTTGATTTGGATCAGAGGCAACCTCAACGCTCAAATTTATGCTGAGACGATTGTATCAGACGTCATCGTTCCTCTACAAGTGCAAATCGGTCCCTTATTGCAGTTAATGCATGATAATGCACGACCGCACACCGCAAGAGTTGTAAGACAGACTCTCGCCGCAGCTAACATCAATGTCCTGCCCTGGCCTGCTCAGTCGCCAGACTTGAACCCGATTGAGCATGCATGGGATATGCTACAGAGAAGAGCTCTGCCGAATATGGAGGGTATCCAGTCGCAAAAAGACCTTTTTTTGTTGTTGCAACGAACATGGGCAGCCATTCCACAGCGTGATTTGGATGAACTCATTTTGAGTATGCCAAACCGATGTTCTTGTGTTGTTAGTGTTCGCGGTAGAAACACGGATTATTAATTGTTTAAGTTACCCAATAAAATTTTAAAGAAAACTGTTATTTCAGTCTTCTTTTCGAACTTTAATGTTAGTGGTTCAAATGTCAAAAATCCCTTTATTAGGAAAATGGCAAATTTCTTTATTAATGCAAAGGTGACTTGGTTTATCGTTACTGTAGACAAACGAAAACACTTTATTTGATGAATCCTTAAAGAAAATTTTAATTAATATTAATCAGGAGAAAAGTTATTGCAAAAATATATGTTGATCCCTAGACACTTTTGATGTGTGTGTTTTTATAACATCATTGGAGACAATGGGCTTCTGAGTATTTCGTTCACCATGATGGCTACAGTCACTTGCCTCTGGCTACCCTGATTAGGATATAATCGTGATGGTACCTATGTTTAGTATTCTTAAGGAAATCTATTGAGTTTCCTATTTTGGCAACATTGTAAAATTAAAACTTGTCAGTAATTACGCCAGTTTCAAATGTCAAATATAGTTTACGAGTAAATCATAACATTGGTGTTGATTAATGAAGGCGCACCAAAATTCAGTTAAAAAACACAAAAAAAAATAAAGTTAGGAAACATCTCTTTTTAACTTTTCTTAGATTTATTGATGTATGTAAAGGTGTTCGGATCACCTGTAGCATTTTCTTGTAATGTAACGTTACAGAGTCGACCATTAAATCAGTGAGGGAGGTGAAGAACCGAGCATTAAAGTGCGCACAGTTTAATGTTACAAATTTTAAGCATTACGTTGGTGAGGGAAAAGCAGCGATCTTACAGTGCGCAACTTGATGATACAATGTGTAATTTTGATACAACTTCCCTGAAGTTTTGTAATTTAATGCTCAAAATCGAATCTGAAATGTAAATTGCGTTATATTAAAAAATTTGCTCAATCCAGGTTCGAAATGGATGATTTGAATGAAAACCGCTGCATCGAGACGCTCAACCACGCCATGTTCATGAATCAGTTCAAAATGTAAATCCGGCCAAGGCCTAAAGATTTCTCAAGTCACTCTGAATTGGAAGCTCTCGCAATGACCCTGTCCCTGAAGATGTTAACATTGACCTTCTGAATGATCACTTCTGCTCGTCTGTTGCTGCTAGTGACGATGGCATTAAAAATATACTCTTTCACACCTGTCATCTCTTCCAATTTCAGATTACTCTCTCTTTGTTTTTAGTCTGGTATCCAACTGTGACGGACAATTATTTTGTCCGGGGCTTCTAATGCCGTTGGTAGTGATAGAATTAGTCGTCATATGATATGATATGATATATATATATATATATATATATATAATACGACCATATGATCGTTTCCGTCCTTTATATCCTTAATCCAATTATTACACACATCCTCAACCACTCATTGACATCGAGCTCTTTACCTCTTGCCTGTAAGGATGCTCAAGTAATTCCTCTACTAAAAAAGTCTAAACCCGATACCTTCTCCTACTATTGCCCAATTTCCATTCATCCCCTGCTGTCTAAAGTCTTTGAGTGTATTTTATACCATCAGCTCGGCTATTTCCTGTCCAAAAAAACATTTTTTTAAACGCTGACTACTGCATTAGTCATGATTGCCGACAACAGTCGTCTTGGAATGTATGGCAGACGTCTGACGGTTTTAGTTTTGCTCGATTTCGGCAATGCCTTTAATACCGTTGACTTTGACATTCTCCTTAGCGTGCTTCGTTCTTTTAACTTATCTCCAGCGGTGCTAGACTGGTTTCTATGTTACGAGTTCGTGCTGATGATTTGTTATCTGCTTAGCGTGACATTCGTGCCGGTGTTCCTCAAGGTGGCGTCTTGTCTCCCCTTTTCTTTGCTATCTGCATAAATGCTATAACACATAGGTAATTTCTCTTCTTCTTACCACCTATATGCAGATGATTTACAAATTTAATCGCAGGGTTCCCTTAACGACATTCGTGAAGTCATCCAGATCGTGAATAATGTCCTCGTAATTATTCTGGAATGGAGTAAGGCTTTTGGCCTCAAGGTAAATCCTAATAAAACGCAGGTTATGGTAGTAGGTGACTCACAACTGATCTCCAGGATCGACTGGAAGTCCTTGCCACCTATTTTTTTCGACGGGGTTAACATCCCGTACAGTAAAGTGGCAAAGAATTTAGGCATTAACATTGACAGTTCACTAAACTGGGACAAGCAGATCGGCGAGGTAAGTAGGAAGATGTTTGCGTCAGCCAGTTCACTTAGTAGACTCAGAAATTTCTTACCTACACCCACCAAAATAGCTCTTGTGCAGGCTTTACTTTTGCCAACTCTTGATAACGCCGACTCCTGTTATGTGGATATCAGTGAATACTTTTCTGATAAGCTAGAAATACTACAAATCTATTTTATTCGGATTACCTTCGGTATATACTTACCACGCTCTAAATTAGCTTCCAATACGTCGTCTGCGTGATTTACATGTTCTCTCATTACTTTACTTTATCCTGTTGGACCCGCGGTCACTTCCATATCTCTAACAACTTTTTAGTTTTCAGCAACCTGCCAAAGGTGAAGACTTTTTGCCGTAAACTGCTTCTATCATTTTCTTCTTATTCCTCTGACTTTTATTCTACATCCTTTACTGTTAAATCTGTTTGCTTATGGAATTATTTGCCCTTGTCCATTAGACTATCTGAATCTCAGCCTATCTTCAAAGCACAAGTTAAACCTTACCTTCTATCTCTTCGACCTAATCGCCTAGTTTTCTTTAACTATTAAGTTAATAGGGTATGATTTATTATCTTGCAACACCACTTAATTTTTCTTACTGATTCTCTCCCTGAAGTTTGTCTGGTAGAGATCGCTACTAGCGATAAGGCCGCCTAAATTGTACATCTGATTTTATTACTTTAATTTGTAACATTTTGTTTGTGCAATAAAGTTTATCTTATCTTATCTTAAATTACAGGCGAAAATTCGTCATGTCGGGGCGGCAGTTCTGTAATGTAATGCTCAAAATCGAATCTGAAACGGTACATTACAGGAAAATGCTCCAGGCGAATGACCACTTTAAAGATGGACTACCCCAATGTATTTTTGGATCCTCGAGAATTACCTAATTTTTGAATATATAAGTACTTAACTTTTAGTGCGTCCCTAAAGTTTTCGTCTTGGAAAGTTTTCGAGGTAAGTAATATAAAATACATCAGATGCGGTAAAAGAAAGTTATTACACGAAAACCGACGAATATATCACACGACATTGACGTCTTGCATAAACGTTTGAAAAGTGGAAATAACTGGTATTTCCCAAAAGAACTAAACCTGAGTTTCGTATACACATAGTACCTATATCAAAAGTAGTCATACACATTAATCACAGGTTAACTTCTAATTGATTGTTACATCAAAATTAAAAAAATATATATATAAGTTCAAAATTCAAATTCAAAATAACATTTAACTAAGATAGAATAACTAGTATCCAGTCATAAACCTTTCTGCTTCAACGGGCTATCACTTTCTCGCGTTTTGTACCCTGAAATTACCAACGTCACTTTAACTTGCTTTCCCACTAGATTGCAAAACTTCAGTAATTCTTTTTCGTGTGACTGATACTGAAAATAGTTGGAAAAAATTGCGGAAAATGGAAAATCCCTGTGTTTTGTTGCAAAAGTGGTTGTTTTCAACGTGCCTTTTAGCAGAGATAGCCTTCCTCCTTCTTTTGATAGAACTGATATCTAAGTAAAACCGCGTCATGGTACAATAAGTATGAATACATAGGCTACCTTTTGTGAAAGACTATATTGTGTTATAAGGGTTTTCTAGCAACACGAGAGAGAGTGATAGTTTTGGTAGCTTTTAAGTTTCTATCTTTTATATGAGTAATCCATTTTAGATTCCATATCAATTATTTTACGACTGGGACCCCACACACCAGTGTGGGTTCACAACCGGGATAGACCGCACGGATGATGATGATCAATTATTGTATGAAAGGTTCATATACAAAAAGTTGCAAAAGCTCATTTGTTAAATTTGTCTACGTAATTGTACATTATTATAAGTGCATATTAAAACGGTAAAAGGCCATTTTAGTGTTGTGTGTTTCGTCGTACCATTTTAAAATTCTCTAGTTTAGCAAAATAAAGTCTTTATACGCTTGAATAAGCGAAAGCAAACAGTTTATCTCCGACAGTGTAGGTAAATACCTCCTTACAAAGTCCCAAAGAAGATTTAAAGGGATTTAAGATGTCCCGGGCAGCATTGAAGTCGTGAAAGTTTTATACCGGTCCGAAGTAAGTTATATTGTATTGGGGGTCAATATACCCTAATACCAAAGTATCAAGAAGTAGCCGAAGTAATTGAAGGTGGATTATAGGAACTTCTTTTGTTTTGACTGTCTGATCAACAGATCGTTAAAAAATACGATTCCAAAACAAAACACTAAAAAGTAAAGAAATAATTGCGTATTCTTCTAAAACTTATACGATAATATAATGTAGGTTCAATAATTGTTATTGTTGGAGTCGGTGTCAGCCAAGGAAACACTACAATATACCTATTTTTTACATCTCTCGTTCACGTATGTAGGGTAGTTACAAACCTACATTGGCTGATACCGACTCCAACAATAACAATAATTGTACCTACATTATATTATCATAAAAGTTTTAGAAGAATACGCAATTATTTCTTTACTTTTAAGTGTTTTTTTGGAATAGTTTTTTTTAAGTTAGTTTTTTTTTATTAAATTTTTTGTTTATTTTTTGATTTTCACTGAATAGTTCTTATTTATTTTATACATCGAATGAGTATCGTCCAATTGCTCCTAAGAATTGAAGAGTTCCGTTACTTTGTCATGGATCCCATTATCAGAACCTAACCAAACTCTCACCAAACTACCCTTAAAGGTTGGCGTAATATTGAGTTATTCTTCCATTTGTAGCGTATTTTGTCTATCTAAAATCGTTGTTTCTTCTGCTTATCAATGACATGTTATCCTTTAGGTAATATTCATTGCTATGCGGATGATAGCACGGTCCACGCGCGATATTTCGAGCGCCCTGGGGCAAAGCAGACTGACATCGAGGAGAAGAGGCGAAGTCTTGTTGTTGAGCTTGACGGATCCCATCCCACTCTTCAGAGCACCCCGCTACCGATTAAGGATAGCCTAAACATCCTTGGCATGGATGTTCGTAGCAACCTAAACCAGCGGGACTACATTGAGAGCGTCATTAGAACTGCATCCCGTAAACTCGGAGTCCTGAACAGAGTGAGACGATTCTACACGCCTGAGCAGCTCTGTCTCTTGTATAAGGCACAAGTTCGCTCGTGTGTGGAATACTGCTCGCATCTCTAGGACGGTTCCGCTAAGTACCTACTCGAAGCTCTTGACAGGTTGCAGCGGCGTGCTATCCGTATTATTGGAAACCCAGAGGCAACTTTGACCCTTGAGCCTCTCCAATTGCGTAGAGACATTGCCAGGCTAAGTGTTCTCTATCGCTTCTACAATGGGGAATGCTCTGACGAGTTATTCCAGCTTATCCCACCCTCACCTTTCCACTCCCGTACTACGCGTGCTGGACTACGGCGTCACCCACACACAATTCAACATTTGTTGGCCTGAACTAAAAGGTTCGGTGACTCGTTTCTTTGTCGTACCATCCAGACGTGGAACGCTCTTCCAGCACATGTGTTTCCTTCCTCGTATAGTCCCGGGTTCTTCAAGCGGGGCGTGAAAAGGCATTTCTGCAGGCCTTCAAGGTGAGGATGGCCAGCCCAGTGATTCGTTTGAATGACTGGGCTTGTCAACCTCATATCTGGACCTCACGACCGCTTTCCATCAGGTGGAGTGAGGTCATTTTGTTTTGAGACTTCTATGGTTTCCTAATGGATGACACTGTCAGAACTAAAACAAATTAAAACGGGACCACATGAAAAGCACCAGCTTTCAAATAAAAAAAGAATTATCAAAATCGGTTCACCCAGTCGAGAGTTATGAGGTAACAAACATAAAAAAACATGCAGTCGAATTGAGTACCTCCTCCTTTTTTAAAGTCGGTTAAAAAAGGTCGTAGGTCGATCCAACATCTGTGATTGTTCCGCGTATAGGTGTATTATAGGTGTATTATAAAAACATAAAAAACACTATAGTTTTTAAAAATTAATCATTATAGAAGCAACATAGTTGTCCATAACATTGAACATAGATGTCCTTTTGGACAAATTAGCTACTTTTGGTTTTACTCCCAAATTACTGAGATTTTTTGCGGATTACCTACGTGATCGCAAGCAATTCGTCAAACACGGTTGTTACGTTTCTGACGAGTATCATACACGGTCTGGTGTAAGTCAAGGTTCCGTTTTGGGACCCCTGTTGTTTATCCTTATGATCAGTGATCTTGAGCTAGTCCTTTCACACTCTTCCTGCCTGCTGTATGCAGATGATTTAAAGATTATTCAAGGCATTAAGGACGATCTTGATTATGTAAAGCTACAGAGGGACATCGATTCTGTCTACAATTGGACCATAAATAATAAGTTGGCATTTAATTTTGCTAAGTGTAGTGTCATGACATTCACTCGATCGAATGTACCAGTTCACTTTGAGTATAAACTAGATTGTGAAGTCATACCACGGGTTAGCGAAGTGAAAGACCTGGGTGTGCTTTTTGATGTCAAATTGACCTTTACTGACCATATAAGGAAAGTGGCGCTTGATAGTTTTAAGAGGTTAGGCTTTCTGATCCGCAATTGTAAGGAATTCCAAAACATCAATGCAATAAAACTTCTATATACTGCTTTGGTTAGAAGTAAGCTTGAGGCTAGTTCTATTGTCTGGAATCCTCATGAGTCTTCATATATCCTTCTTGTGGAAAAAGTCCAAAAAGCTTTTTAAAGGTTTCTTTATAAAAAATAAATAATTATTACCCTTTTCTTTACCCAACGAGTTTCCTGCTGGGCACATTAGGTTTAAATTCGTTACAAGTAAGACGGAATTGGCATTTACTTGTATTTACATGTCGCAGTCTGCGTGGTGAGTCAGACTGCCCTCAGCTTGTGGCTAGTTTGTGTAAATTGTTCGTGCCAAACAACTACATGTGTGCTCGTCGTCGTCGGCATAAATTGTTCGCATTGCCCTGGACGGGAACTGTGGCTCGAAGGCACTCTCCTCTTGTAGAAGGGCTTGCCCTACTGAATAGGCTTCTTAAAACGGAGCCTGGGTCTATGTGTGATGTGTTTGCGGATAGGCCTGTCAGATTGATGAATGCTTGTTTATTGTTTTGTGAAAGAGAAGTATGAATGAATTTTTAGTTGTTAAATTGTACAATGATTTGGTTTTTAATACTGTTATGTTGTGCAATTTTTTGTAATAATAAATAAATAAATAAATAAAATAAATAAATAAATAAATAGTTATTTATCAAGTTTCCTGTACTTGGTTTACATAAGTTTTAGTACTTGTATGTTTTACGTGCTTTCAAGCCTTACAGCGATAATGTTGACTAAAAGTTTTGAGGTTATAAAACTACAAAGAAGCGTACACGGAAACTGACAATAAAATGTGTTATGGCGTTAAGTAGAACCATTATATTGATGTTTATGGTTGGGTCTAATAGATACCTTTTTCCGTGATCATAATTCCCTATAAATGTCATGTTTTAGACTGAAGTGAGAAGCTATTTAGTAAACTTTATTTACATATCAAATTAAGTCTGACTCTGACTGGCATGTTGGGGCAATGGTAGCAATCCTGCTTCTAGCGTCGAAGATTATGAAATCGATCCCTTCCCAGGACCAGGACTAACGTTCATATGTGTTTTTCTTTGTGTCAATTTTTTTAAGTTTTTAAGTGTTTTTATCAAAATCTAAGTGTGAAGAGTCTCCAATAATGTAAAACTTAAAGACGTGTTTATTTAGTGCTTTGTACAACTTTATATTTGTAAATAAATACAAACAACATCAGCTGTTGCCATGACGTATTCTGCTCAACATAATCTGGTTAAAGTCTGCCTGAAGCCACCAAAATATTGCAACTCATTTTATATCGTCGCACTATCTCACGGTGCGGCTTAAGAAAGTCAAAATATAATAACCATAACCTCGTCAGTGAATACCAATCAGGCTTTAGGCCAGGCCACAGTACGACCACTGCTCTCTTGAAGGTTACTGAGGATATCAGAGCTGGCCTGGAGGCTTCCAAAATAACTGTTCTCGTTTTAATAGATTTCTCTAATGCCTTTAACGTCGTTGACCATGACATCCTTCTTGCCATGCTCTCTCATCTGCACATCACTCCACAGGCATTGGATTGGTTTTCGTCATATCTCCGTAACCGGAAACAGGCAGTGCGCATTGACCAAACTTCTTCTCAGTGGTGTGACCTAGATTCTGGAGTCCCACAAGGAGGAATATTATCCCCTCTCTTATTTTCTATATTCATTAACTTTGTAACCCATGTTCTCTGCAGCTCTTACCATCTGTATGCTGATGATCTTTAGCTGTACGTACAGACTGACGTGAAGGGGTTTGATGATGCTATTTTCCAGTTGAACGATGATCTCAAACGCTTACTTGACTGGTCTATCAGCTTCGGGATATCGGTGAATCCAACTAAGTGTCAGGCAATCCAATTGTGGTAGGCACCCCGCGGCAGCTGGGTAGCCTTGGGACTGATTGGCCGGTGTTAACCTATAACGGCACTGTTATACCTTACAGTCCTCACGTCAAGAACCTTGGCCTGTTTATGGACAATACTCTGAGTTGGGATAAGCACATTATTGAAACGAGCAGAAAAGTCATTGCGTCCTTACGCTCCTTAAATAAATTCAAAAACTTTCTTCCTCTCGGCACCAAAATTATCTTAGTACAAGCACTCCTTATGCCCCTCATTGACTATGCAGACGTTTGCACTTCTAATCTGTCCCAAGGTCTCCTTGATAAACTTGAACGTCTGGTAAACAGTTGCATTAGGTTTATCTATGGTGTACGAAAATACGACCACATTTCTCCCTTTCGTTCTCAATTAAAATGGCTTGAAATTCGTCACCGTAGGAATTCTCGAACGCTCTGTTTACTTTTTAATATTCTTAGTAATCCCAATTCCCCCAGATATCTGAAATGTAATTTTAAGTATAGGGGCGAGTGCAGCACGCGCACCCAGCGCTCGCATAGCCTTTTGCTGCTTCATACTCCTCTTCATACGTCTTCCCATATGTCGAATTCTTTCACATTAGCTGCCATTAGGCTATGGAACTCGCTGCCTAATAAAATTAAATTGTCAACCAGTAGGTTTTCCTTCAAAAGAGCAATCCATAACTTCTTCATAGATAAACCTTAACTCATTTAACCAAACCTCTCTCCTTTCAAGGCAATATTTTAAGATTTAGGTACGATATTTAGTGTATGTATCTTTAAATTTATGTATTATGATTATGTATGTGTAATATGTATAATTTTGTTATAAGTATGTTTTTTGTATTAATAGTATATTTTATTTCCGGTTTTATGAGACACCGCCAACACGATTTCTGCTTCGCCCAGTAGTTGACTGGTAGAGAATGCCATTAGGCATTAAGTCCGCCAATTGTACTTTTTCTTTGTGCAATAAAGAATAAATAAATAATAAATAATAAAATATACCAGTCCATAGTTTTATTAATGACTAGCTTCACGCTCACGTCTTCGCTCGCGGGAACTTCATTTCTGTAACATGTATAGATCAAATCTTTATAAATAGTAGCATATATGCTATTCTGATGTATATCTAAAGCTGAAGGTATTACTGTAAAGTTTCATCTAAATCCGTTCAGTAGTTTTTGCGTGAAAGAGCTACAAACATACACACACACCCATACATCCTCACAAATTTTCGCATTTGTAATATTAGTGAGAGTAAGACGTAAGATTGGAATTTATACTTCCTTATTCGGTTGCATAATAAATGTCAATGGCGCGTGGGAATTATAAGTTTTTATTAATACTTTGTGCCCTGCCTCGTACCAAAATGGCCTTGTAACTCCAAATGAAATACGGAACAGCCTTTCTGGATCAAATATTTCACAGAAATAGCTCAAAGACGACGGTGATTTCCACGAAAATTCTACTTCGATGGACATTACGTCGAAATAACTCTTTGGCGAGGACGGATGCTTTTAGAAGAAATTATTTTGCCGAATTATTTCCACAATAGAAATAGATAGTTTATGAATAGTTTCATATGTATTTCGTAACTAGATTTTTTATACTATTCATCTCGATGAAAATAGCTGTTACATAAAACCTAAGTACATACCACACATGCCCGTAAAAATATTCAACAAACTGCCACTTGAAATTCAGAACATAAGAGAACTCAAAGGAGTGGCTGATTGGGAAATGTTTTTACTTTGTTAAAGAGTTTTTAAATGAAAAATTATAATTTGTAAAATACTATATTTTATCATGTATTAAATTAATAGAAGAATAAACATTAAATAATGTGAATTTTAGTTTGTAAGTTAGGTATCTATTTGTGTTGAAATGCCCTAGCAGGGCTCATGTTACAGGTTCTATTTTAATTTTAAGATCTTATGTACCATCATGAAGCAATAAAAAACTATGAACTTTATGATTTATTTTCAATTAAAATGATATGAACGTAACAAAAGTTAGCTGAAAGTGCATTATAATTTTTAACTATCAAGTCTTACTCAAACTCTAAACAAATAAATCTTTAGAAAGAATCACTTGTATTTCGGATCGAAGTAAAATAACACCTAACTGACAGTGTCATATCTTAACATTCTAAAAACAATAATATTATTTTTAGACTTTTGAATTATCAGCTTGAGATTTTCCCTAATTTTGTGCATCTTTATTTCTTTATGCTATCACCCATAAAAACACCTTAGGTGCTTACAAAATATCTTTCAGCAAGTCTTTGTTGGAGGGTGAAGACGTCGCAGCTGCAACAAAGTTGAGCGCATCATTATTCAAGAACAAAACGCAACAAGATTAGAGTCGGGGCAGCCATCTTGTTTTCACGGTTTTACATAAAGGAAAGATAGGCGGGGGCAAATTGTAAAGGATAACATTTTTCATGCTGTAACTAATGCTTGATAAAGGGGAAAGGCTTTTTATTGCTTTTCAAACGATGAGATTATTAGATTTGAAATTGATATTACTGATTTTTCAATAATTATAATTCAGCAGTATGCTATTCAATTAACTAACTGCGACGTGGACTTAATACTACTTGATTGCCATTTGACAGCTCTTTAAACAATGAAGATATGGTTTGTTACGAGTACATCAAAAATCAATAAATAAATACTACCAAAATCTAAATTTTTCCGGGGTTATCCCAAAGTATGAAGTTTTACAAGGGATATCCGAAAAGGGTAAGGTCAGCCACGTGCCAATAATACCTTTTGTGTTGCATGCGCCCGAAAAATGCGGTACCTACCTGCATGCTATATGTATGTCTAAATGAGTTTCAGACACGTAAACTACGATAGCTGACTTTAGAAATTTGTATTTTTGGTTCTGTTTCTAATCACTAGGAGCGCTGTACTGAATTCCAATACAAAAACAACAACGCGAACGCTATCCGATGTCATTGGTGTAAACCCATTGTTACGGACTCTTTGACTCTGCTGGTTGACTGGCTATCAGATTGACAGACGCGACTTAGACAAAGACTGATGACAAGACGGACACGATTTAAGAGTGACGGCGGCTGGCTTTATTTGCGATTCTTTAATTAATTAATATATTTAATTTATCTTCAGTTTCATCTTTCTTTCATCCATACATACATACAAACAGGCGGCTCGCAGTGTATTTGCCGCAGACTCACGGGAAAAATGTGACAGATAATTTTTGATATTTTAGTTTGTTTTTTGCCTGTTATTTTTGTTATATGTGCAATAAAGATTATTAATCTAATCTTTATCTTGTTCTTTACCTACAATAACGAATCTCTGTCGAAATAGCTTGAGCATGTCTGCAATTCTGGAAGATATCGCGCGCCGCTGCAGTTACAAATTAGTTTAAGTTTGGTAACAATGTTGCGAGCTTCTCCTGCCAATTAAACTTACTTGTATTTTGAATTTACCTATCTTCACAACAAAACAGTTTGCTTTGGTCATAGACTTAAGGATTAGTACTGTTATTATTACCCAGTAATTAAAATAAAATTTTAGATTTAAACTAATGAATAAATAATAATTGTTACTTTAACATATAAAATGTTTGAATAATAATCCGCAGCATAGATAGTTCAAAGTATACAATAAAAAATAAAAAATAAAATATCGTCACTATAGGACATACGTAACATTAAAAATTAAGTTGCTTGAGAATGAAAACCTTGTCATTTCTATGCCGTTTTAGTGATTACTGAAAAAACACGTCTTCCGATTTATGCAACACATTTTGCTAGCCATTTATTTAAGTGTTAGGATTTGGAATTGTCTCAAGTTCTTTATTACGTCTAGAGATTAATGATATTATTTTATCTTCGTCACTATAAATTCAATTCATATTTTTACCGGTATGTATCTGTGAATGATAAACCAACATACCAGTATGTCGTCCATGCTGCGTCCGCATGCGACATTGACATTCATGCATGTGCATGCTGTGTTGACCGCGTTGGCGTTTTTGTATAGAATTTCTGTACAGCACCCATAGTGATTATAAATGGAACCAAAAATGGTTTTCCTGTAGCCAACTATCGTAGTTTAGGTGACAGAAACTCATGGTTTACATAGACTGGTCTTGAAAATGCACAAAAGTGCGTATTCACGCCCAATTGATCAGCGTAAGTTTGTAAATTATTATGTCGCACTTGAGTTTTGTTTATTAAGTATTTCAACAAGTAAATATGACAAGCTTTGACAGAGAAACTACCAGAGTTACAGTTATAAACTTGTCGCTTCTGGTGCTAGCCATTCAAGCAACCGTAACATTATGAAAATGACGTTTTCAAATAGATGCTCGGCGTCTGAGAATTCACCAGTGAAGCGCAAGGCGACGTTGGTTGCCATAAAAATTCACTTTACTGCTAAATTTTGCATTTTTATGTATTTTGCATCTGTGCACGCGAGACTTATTATCTGAGCATACGATTTTAGATTGTACTACGTAACAGGAAATCTTGGGATGCTTGCCGAAAGATGCTGCAATGCTTCATCACTCTTGCACAAAATTTTACATGACGGATTAAAAGTTATTATAACATTGTGGACACTGCATTAAGGAACATCATGAACCTTATGTAAGGTTTAATAAGCTGTATGAATTTTTCGTGATTTCAGAACAATGAATTTGAGACATCATAATAATGCAATGTCTTGGTTTCGGAACAGAAGAGAAACTAAGAAAAAAAGGACAAAAAGTTTTTGAGAGAACTTGAGACAATAATTGAGAAAGGGAATGTTATCTCTCTTTTTCTCTCTCTCTCTCCGGTCGGTCCTTCATGCCTAAAGATCGTGATTAGGGTGCGTTTCCACAAGAGATGTACAAGGATGCGTTGCGAGAGATGTGAATGTAAAGTTCCAATAGAATCGCTTTCATTTACCTAGCTTCGCGATTCTATTGGTTCTTAATAAATACATTCCTCGCAACGCATCCTCGCACATCTCTAGTGGAAACGCACCCTTATGGTGTGGTGTATGTTCAGCACACACAAATTGGATTTATATGAAGATAAGTGTTATTTGTACATTTACCGCATTTTGACCGTGGAATGTAATGACAGTTTGACAATCGGATTTTTAAAGCTATCATTGACTAGGACTAAGTACTGTACTGTGAGTGTGATGATTACACTCAAGTGAGGGTTGAGTTTCGAGATAAAGAAAAAAACTGAAAATATCCAAGTTAAGTGACGATTATGATGGAACAAAACTTTCAGGGAAAAATAATAGTATATGTAAATCAAGTAGGAGAAACGCGAGCGAAATGTGCTGCTTTACCGACGCCGTGACGTGCAATAGGATAGTTGTTTTTTTTTGTTGAGTTTCGAAAGACCTCTCAATTTAGTGTAGTAAGAACTCGAGTCTTTCAGTCTTATTTAATAAAATTTGAGCTTTTTTTGAAGTCTCGAGTCTTATAAATAAAACTTAGTGCTCAAGTCTTTCGGAATTTGGAGTCTTTTGTAAAGACTCCAAAAAAAATAAAGACTTGGCAAAAGTTACTAACTATAAATTGTGTGGATTATAGAATGGTATAAGTATTAATTTTTCACTTTTAAAATTTGACTTGACTTTTTAGTTTATTTTTACGTAAACACGTTGGAAGGTCTGTCTGTACGTAACCTTCAAGCGTATTTATAAATTGACCGGTTTTAAAAAAGTTAGTGACCTACGAGTAATTCCCTGAACAGCTAAACTCAAGTTTCCGCGGTCGCTCTATAAATGTCGTTATTCGCAATGACGACAGTTATATCTATGGGCCAAAAATTTAGGGCCCAAGAGGGCCATGAATTGAAAGGTGTCTCCGAGGTTCTAATAAAATTGTCTCAAATAAAGAGGAAATGTATGAAATAAGATCGTCATCTTTTATGGTTCCTGTAATAAAAGAACGGTAAGGCCCCCGTTTTCACATTGTTATGAAATGAATAAAATCGTTGAATGAAAAACGATCAATCTAAAAACCCAATGAAATTAAGTTAAAAACATGTAGGATATGTATTAAAAAGGGACAAAGGATTCAATTCATATTTTTCAAACAAAATGATTTACAAAATACATACTTATACCAGATGATGATTAAAAGTCTTACAAAAACGATATAGCATATTCAGTAAGTGATGGAGAAACTTTCCAAGCGAAAATTGTTTTTTTTCTATTCAAGGTCACCATGCTAAATAATATTTACTTTGAAGAAATATAGCTTTTCATAAACCTAAGGACGTAGAAGGGAAGCAAACCTCTCAGCCGAATAGTAATTCTGTTCCTTCAAGCGCAAGAGAAAATATATTCATAACACATGAAGCGAGACCGACCACGTTAACATACCTAATTGAAAATATCAAATGTTCCGTGCTAAGGCCTGGTTACTCGAGTAATAGAAGCAATCATTTCTCCTGAGGTTTCCACTGGCGACCTCCGAACTCAAGTACAGCCCTCATTATAATTTTATTGCGTCTCCAGTTACTATTTTATATGTATTCATACAAAGTTACGGTGTGGTTTCTGTGTTCACTGTAAGGCCTCCTCCTCACCGGATCGGTGCGTTTTCATTTTCTTTTCGGTAGCGCCTTTGCAACGAATCTGTACATATTTTCTACTGAAAAACATTTCCTAAGGCTCTGGATGTTTTCGGTACGGTATTTTTCTGTACGTCTACCACGAGCCACTTTAAAATTACATTTAATTTAAAGTGGCAACTCGTGGTAGATGTACTGGTGTTGTGAGTGACTGGTGTGAGTGAGGTGTGTTGCGGTGCTAGCAGGGGTCAGACAAGGTAGGCCGGCCGCTCTGTACAGAATCTATGCACACGCGCGCGCGCTCTTTAAAAAATATGTACCGAAACGATTTCATGCTCTCGGTACACAATCTATACAGATTCGGAAGAAGCCTAAGTTTTGACGTGTATTCGTAGATTTGGACGTTCAACTCGCTTGATTTTTACCACTAGTTGTTTTTATTTGGCATTCCTAATTATCTTGTATACTAAAGTAGAGTGGTAAACTGAAGGGGCCTTATTCTTTCGCAATCGATATAAATTACATTTAAGCATTTTCAGAGAAACTTTGGTCATAAAGAAAAGCGTGGAGGTTGAATAATTTACCTTCGGACTGTCAGACAAAGCCAGTTCTTGTTTTTTTTTCTCTTAGAAGGTACTTAGCTGAGCAATTTAGTTCAAGAATGATAAGCTTTAACGTTCCTTTGGAAAAAGTCAGTAATTGAAACGTAGTTCAATGATTAATAAAGGCAAAATTAGCCAATTTTATTTCATTGTTAATGGTTATGTTACTGCCAGTAAATGTTTTAATAAAATAACAGCAAATGTAAACCAGATCTGGAAATTGATGTAACTCTAGGAGGGTGTACTGTGAAATTCACAGATAGAAATCTGAACAGATAACGCAAGTCCCTTCATCTGTAAGGAAAACTAAGCGTGCCAGTATTTACAGGCAAAGATCGATATTATATAAGATCCGCAAAAGATCAAAAGTTATCGAAATAGCTCATCGCATAGCCCAGCTGGAGTGGCAATGGGCTGGCCACATAGCTCGCAGAACTGATGACCGCTGGGAAGTGAAGGTTCTTGAGTGGCGACCACGAACTGGGAGACGCAGCGTGGGCAGGCCTCCTACCCGGTGGACCGACGACCTGGTGCTGGTTGCGGGAAGCCGTTGGATGCGTACGGCCCAAAGCTGCTCGATGTGGCGTTCGATGGGGAAGGCCTATGTCTAGCAGTGGACTTCCAAAGGCTGATGATGATGATGATGATCTATATAAATGACCTGCCTTATTTTGTCGAAGACCTATGTGGGATTGTAATATTTGCTGATTAGACTTCTCTGATTTTTAACGTAGATAGAAGTAACAAAGCACTTGACGTAAATAATGCTCTCTCTAAGGTACTGCATTGGTTCACGAGTAACAATTTACTGCTTATTGCTAAGAATACTAAATGTATCAAATTTTCTATGCCCAATGTAAGACAGGTCGATACCATTTTAAACATGAATAACGAGCCATTAGAGATTGCGAATTCCATTGTGATTTTAGGAATTTATTTCGATTCCAAGTTACAGTGGGGTCCGCATATTTCGGCCCTGGCAGGAAGACTTAGTTCGGCGGCTTATGCTGTTAGAAAAATAAGGCTCCTGACTGATATTGCAACAGCAAGATTAGTGTACTTCAGTTATTTTCACATTATTCTCGTATGGTCTACAGTTGTGGGGCTCGGCAGCGGATCTCAACACCATCTTTGTTTTTAAAAAAAGAGCCATCCGCTTCATTTACAACCTTAGATCACGCGATTCACTTCGTGAAGTATTCAAAGAGATAGATATTTTAACGGTGTACTATTAATTTATTTATGATAATGTAGTATATGTCCGTAAAGTCCCGCGGGGGTGTAAGGGGGTCCTCCAACATCTTCAGGCCCCAAGCCAACCTCGCCTGCAAGCTGGTGCACCCTGATCAACAAAGGAGGCTCTGGCGGCGGCTCCCCTTTATGGATTGGTAGGTCAGATGCAGTAAAGCCAACTCAAACTAAACATAAAATAGTCAGTCAGCAAAGAGTACCCGACTTGAATAGGGCGTTGCCGGAAAACGACGCTCAGGGGGATCGCCCTATTCCTGTGTTAAGTGGGTTAGGGCTGTGGGCGGGCCCGGTTAAAGACATCAGTCCAAAGAAAGGTTCGTTTGTTCTGTTCTTGTTGTTGGTTCTTGTTGTTTGCCGATGTTCTCGGGGCGGGGGGTGGCCGTTGCGTTCCTGCAGGAGACTCGCTGGAGAGGCAACAGGTCCCGGAACATCGGGCACGGCTACAAGCTGATCTACGCGGGTTCTCCTGGTATATCTAATGGAGTGAGGGTGGTGCTGTCCGAGGAATTCCAAAATAGTGTCTTGGAAGTAAATCGCGTTAGCGACCGCCTTATGGTCGTGAGGGTGCTTATCGAAGGGATCAAGACCAATTTGAACGCAGGTCGGTTGTAGCGATTCGGATAAGGCACTGTTTTGGTAGCAAATCGACCAGCTCCTATGCACTATTCCACTGTCTCAAGGCGTCGTTCTGGGTGGCGATCTGAACGGTCATGTGGGTAAACAGTGTGAGGAATACGGGCGTGTTCACGGTGGTTTTGGTTTTAGCAGTCGTAACGCTGAAGGCGAAGAGATTCTCCGGACGTGTTTGGCTGCCGACTTGGCCGTCGTGAACACGTTCTTCAAAAAGAGTCCCGAGCACCTGATCACCAAAAAGAGCGGTAGGAGCGCAACCCAGATCAACTACTTTCAGGCAGCTACCTGTAAGGTCATACCCAGAGAGAGTCTCACTGCCCAACACTGTCTACTTGTAATGACCGGCGAGTGAAGCCTCAAGGCAAATGCCGAGAGAGCTGCCCACGCCGAACCAGGCGGTGGCTGCTTGAAGGAGCCAAATCCCAAGACTTTACTGCCGCTGTCGGTTACCTGTGTATCGCAAGGGCTTATTGCGGCGGGTCGCTCTAACTGGTAATTGTGTGTATCTATTTGGATTATACTAGCTGCTTATAAGCACGTCAACGCTCGCACCTGTGCGCGCCTGCATGCGCATTTATAAATGCAAGTCTAAAGAGAAAGAAGCATAAAAAATATCGTTTTCATTATTTTCTCAGACGCAAGTAAAACACACTCGGCAAATAAAAGAGCTTCCTCTTTTCGAGCATTCGACTGGCCTGTTGGCGCAATGGCAGCGATCCTGCCTTTAGCGCCGGAGGTCGTGGGTTCGATTCCCACCCATGACAAATATTTGTGTGACGAACATTTGTACACACATCAATAGTGTCTAGGGATCAACATATATTTTTGCAATAACTTTTCTCCTGATTGATATTAATTAAAATTTTCTTTAAGGATTCATCAAATAACGTGTTTTCGTTTGTCTACAGTAACGATAAACCAAGTCACCTTTGCATTAATAAAGAAATTTGCCATTTTCCTAATAAAGGGATTTTTGACATTTGAACCACTAACATTAAAGTTCGAAAAAAAGACTGAAATAACAGTTTTCTTTAAAATTTTATTGGGTAACTTAAACAATTAATTCGGCAGAGCTCTTCTCTGTAGCATATCCCATGCATGCTCAATCGGGTTCAAGTCTGGCGACTGAGCAGGCCAGGGCAGGACATTGATGTTAGCTGCGGCGAGAGTCTGTCTTACAACTCTTGCGGTGTGCGGTCGTGCATTATCATGCATTAACTGAAATAAGGGACTGATTTGCACTTGTAGAGGAACGATGACGTCTGATACAATCGTCTCAGCATATATTTGAGCGTTGAGGTTGCCTCTGATCCAAATCAACTCAGTTCTTCCGCCGATCCAAATACCCGCCCATACCATGATGGTTCCACCACTATAAGGATGGACTTCCTGGCAGGATTTTAATCGCTGTTGGCGTCCAGGGGTTCTCCAGTGTCGTATACGTCTTGTATCCGGTCTCATACCAAAACGAGACTCATCAGAAAAGCACACGAAACGCCATTGTTCTTCTGCCCAATTTCTGTGTTCAAGAGCCCATTGATATCGAATCCTACGATTGTGCATTGCTATAGATGGTACCCTTAGCGGTGAATGAAGGTTCAATTCATGCAAGCGGTTTCTGACTGTTTGGTCGCTAATTAAGTTCCCTGAAGAGTGATGAAGCCTCACGGCTAACATCATGGCGGTTATTGTTGGAGCTCTTCGAGTTGTGATTTGAATGTATCGGTCTTGTCTCCGTGTGGTGCAGCGATACAGTCCTCCATGGCGCTCAGCCACGGTACCAGTGCTTCGGTAACGTGTCCAAAGTCGACTGATAACACTCTGACTTGTATTCAGAGCTAAAGCCACAGTACGTTGCCGGGAACCAGCTTCTATCATTCCCACGGCTCTGAGCATTTCTTCCCTGCTTAAATGACGTCGCCGCTCCATAATAACGTTGGTTTTAATCAGTAGTAGGGAAATAGTAGCACTAATAATGTCTTCAATGCGTTGTATGTTTTTATAGGGAAAATATTGACAGCTGATTTTCATCTTTTAGTCGAATTTGATTGACAGTTCCTGTTTCAAATTATGAAATGCACCAAAAAGGATCCATATAAATTTATAAAATCATAAATTTATTACAAAGCCACATCTCAATCTCAAGAAATCCGCATAAAAATGCTTGATCCCTAGACACTTTTGATGTGTGTATTTGTTGTGTGTCTGGGTGTTATTATCTATTTAAGTATATAGTATTTAGAAATATTTAAGCATGTTTATCAGTCTCTGACGCCCATATTACAAGCTCTGCTTAGTTTGGGGTCAGATGATCTTGGTGTGAATGGTCCCAGATATTTATTATTATTATTATTCTCTTTATTCAGTATAAATCTTAAGATATAAAATTTGTATAGTATTCTTACAAAAACAGAGATTTTATAACATTAAAAACAACTTATGAATTATAATTATAAAAACGAAATAATTACAATTATAAAACTTAAGATTAAAGTTACAAAAACAATGATTTATAAAAACACCATGAAAATCTTAACCTAGGGAGCCGCCGGCAGCAGGGCAGGCGAGGCCTAGACTACCGGTGGTTAGGGCTGCAGAGAGAGGAACCTCCTGACAATACGTGCCGTGTCCAAGAGTACCGCCTTCTGTATCTGACCCTTGACCCAACCGCTGAGCGAGAGCCTCTCGAGGTGTTGGTCGAGGCTCTTCGCTATTAAGCCGTTTGCCGATACGACTATCGGGACAATGATCGTCGAATCAACATTCCACATGGCGGTTACCTCGTGAGCCAAGTCAAGGTACTTGCTGAGTTTGTTCTTCTCAGCTTTTACGAGGTTATCGTCATGTGGAATGGTAATGTCGACGAGCACTGCCTGGCGTTGGGATCGGTCTACCAGCACGATATCAGGTTTATTGGCTACAATAGTCCTGTCCGTGATGATAGAGCGATCCCAATAGATCAATGCACGACTATTTTCGAGAACTGGTACCGGTGCGTACTTATAGTACGGTACCTCCGACTCGACAAGGCCATATCGAAGAGCAAGCTGCTGGTGGACGATCCTGGCTACTAGGTTGTGCCTGTGCAAGTACTCTCCGTTAGCAAGGTGAGAACAACCGGAAATAACGTGGCGAATAGACTCGCCAGGACGGCGGCATGCCCGACAGATGTCGACCGTACCGTCCTTCATGATGTATTTCCGGTAGTTATTCACCTTGATAACTTCATCAGCAATTGCACAGACAAAACCCTCGGTTTCCCCAAAGAGGTCCCCGAAGCGTAGCCAGTTCACCGATGCGGAGAGGTCCACATCGGGCCCTGTTAAGGCCCGATAGAACCTCCCATGCAGCTCGTTACTCCTCCATATTTCCTTGCGGTCGTCGGTGGTGAGCACCGGTGGTTGACGCCAGTTCTCATTCGCCAAGGATAGCGGCGCGAGGCCTTTATTAACTGCCACAACATCGCGGTGTATCCCACATTCGTTGCTGAGAAAAAACCTCCTAAGACTGCACACCTCGCGGTTGTGAAGGTTCTTGGCATTTAAAAAGCCACGACCTCCCACCTTCCGCCGGATATACAGTCTCATGACAGACGAGCGTGGGTGTAACATGCGAAATGTTGTGAGCAATTTTCGAACCCGTACATCCAGGGCGTCCAGCTCAGTTTGAGTCCATCTTAGTATGCCAATGGAGTATATCAATAAAGGCATCACCCAACCGTTGAAGGCGCGCACCTTATTGCCACCTGACAAAGAACTCTTGAGTACCTTTGTAAGGCGACTAAAGAAGCGCTCCCTCACCGATTGCTTGACGTCTGCTACTGATATACCCAATGACTCTGACATACCAAGATATTTGTAGGTTTCGGCTTCAGAGAGGGATCTGAGTGTCATCGTCTCAGAGAGCTGTAAATTCGGTGAATCTACAACCCTCCCTTCTTGTACATGCATGACCGCACACTTGTCTACACCGAACTCCATCTTGATGGCATTGCTAAAAATCTCAGTTATTTTTAACAGTTCCATCAATACCTGGGGGCTTGGTGCAAACAGCTTCAGGTCATCCATGTACAACAAATGAGGGATGAACTCACCCTTCACCATTTAGTAAGGTACTAAGAGGATTTAAAGCTAAACAAAACCACAAAAGACTCAAACTATCGCCCTGGAAAATACCTCGCTCTATCCTTATGAAGTCCTGCGGATCAGGGGAGCCATTTCCACCACCTGGCTGACGAAGGACTGTGATCCACTGCCCCATGCATGTGCTCAAGAAAGATCTCAAAGTTGTATCAATTTTATACAGTTCTAAGATCCTCCTGAGCCATGAATGGGGCACCGAATCATAGGCCTTCTTATAGTCAATGTTGAAAGGCTGTTGAAAGAGCTTTCCGATTCCGCCGGACTTGTTGGCAAATAGGTAAGCACGTGATGGGTCTATAGTTTTTTGCTTCCGAGGTACTACCTGACTTGTATAAAAGGAAAGTGACACCAGAAGTCAGGAAACTAGGGAGAGAACCAACCTCGATGGATTCCTGGAACTGCACTGCCAAGCACGATTGCGAGCATCGAAACCACTTGATCCAGAAGTTGTGCAATCCATCCGGGCCAGGACTTTTCCAGTTCTGAGCCGTCTGAATTGCACAACTAACGTCTTTGGAGTCAATAGTTACTGACTCCATGGTTTCGATGGATTCGCATTCATGCTCGACAGCACGCATCCAGTCACCCTCCATGTGCTCGACAGGCATCGACCAGATGCTGCGCCAGAAGTCAATCATGACACTTGCATCCGGTCGCTGACCGTCGCCCACACGTTGGTTAGTCTCTTCCCAGTTTCGGTACACCTTCCTTTGGTCACTTTGGAAAAGGCGATTTTGTAAATATCTGTCCACACGTTCTCTGTAGCGACGGATACGGTTTGCCCACGCATAGACCTTCTGCTTCAGAAAGTCAATGCGTTCCGTGACACAAGCCATATACTGTTCGGGCCTAATACCCGTCCCAGCAAAGGCTTGGTTCACGTAACGCATAACCCGAGGGCGATGGTTCCCCCGGCTGAAGCAGACCAGCTTTGCAATGAGGGTCCTAAACGTGTTGATACGCCGCTCGATTCGCATTTGCCATGCGGGTACATTTGCGACAGGTCGCACTGCACGGTCAAAGTCCGGAAACTTGACACGAGCAACACGGCATGCCGCAATGGCCCCGCAGTACAAAATCGAGTGAGTATCAACTAAATCTTCACTAGTCCGTATGAACGGAGCTAGTAAATCGTTCAGGGCCCCCATTAACACTAGGTTGTGTCTATTAGTAGGCAAACGTGGTAACCGCGGCCTAGAGACTCGTGTGGAGCGATATTCCGAAATCGCATCCTCCAAAGCCCTCCTCAATTGCTCTTTTGCCTGGGTACTTACGCTTGCGTTCGCACTGGCCTCTGGATCCATCCGAGGCGCTACCGGAACCGAGTCTGTAATCGGACTCGGATGTGACAGCGCGCTGGACGGGTCCTGGGTCGAGGAAGAAGTCGCGCGAACTGGAAGCGCCTTCAGGCGAAGCCGATCAAGCGTAGGCTGATCCAGCATCTGTAGACGCTGAATCGCCCGCGCTTGATCCGACAGACGTTGGGCGGAAACAGCCACGGTCGGGTCAAGGGCCTGAAACAGAGGCATCATCCGGTCACGATACGCAGACAGGTTGGTTCCTCCCTCTGTAGCCCCGTAATAGGCGCGCATGCAGTTGACATTCATGTCGTGTGTCCATCGCATGCGGCGCACTACACCACCGGTAGCGGGGGCCCCGCGCGGGGCAGACTGCCCCACAGGCCCCAAGCGTGCCGGCAGCGGTCGTCGTCCACGTCGCGCAGGTGGTCGCGGCGGTCGTGGCGGCGGTGGCCCACTCTCATCGCTCGAAGTTGAGCTCGCTGCGGTATCTGGAGGAGTAACAAACTCCTCCACCGACGACGAGCTGGGCGACGGAGCGGGCGGTGGTGGTGGTTGTGCGCTTGTAACGTTCGCTCTTGCCTTCGCTCTTGTGATCATTTTTCAATGTAAATTGCACTATTGTTGTAGTAGGCGTTTTGACATTTGTCACAGTTGACAAATCCATATTAATGATTTTTGGAACTTCTGTAGAATGGCCAAAATTGTCTTGCAAATTATCTGTATATATTTTGGATGAGCTTGTTGTTGTTATACTATCGGATAAACCGAAATGGGACTGAGAAATGAACTAAAAAAATATATGATTAAATAAGCACAAAAAGACGTTTGCTGTCATAGAGCGTTTTTTTTTATTATTATTATTATTATTATTCGCCTGTAATGTAACGGTACAGAGTTGAGCATTCATCAGTGAAGGAGGAGAACCGAACATTATGACAAACATTTGTGTGACGAACATTAGTGTTTGTTGTGTGTCTGGGTGTTATTATCTATATTATATATGTATTTAGAAATATTTAAGTATGTTTATCAGTCTCTGACGCCCATAGTACAAGCTCTGCTTAGTTTGGGGTCAGATGATCTTGGTGTATATTGTCCCTGATATTTATTATTTATTATTATTTATTATTATAGTGCGCAAACTGATGATACGATGTGTAATATTTTGATACAACTTTTAACATGCACATCACTTGTAAATGAGCATGTTACACTACAGGCAAATGCTCGTCAGTTGGGGAGGCTGTATTGTAATGTAATGCTCAAAATCGAATCTGAAACGTTACATAACAGGCGAAAATGAACGAGCACCTTAACAATTCATATCTGTGTTGAAATTAGGTTTAGTTAAAACAGATTACTGCAACATTTAAACGCCATTTCGCGTGATTCGGCTACTTTTGCTAGTGAAATGTGTCATTGGTTGGCATGGCATTCATGCAGAGTTAATTTTTTGTGTAAAAACATGTTTTTGTGCTCATTAATATGCCATTACTATATTTTACTTAAATGTTAGTTTTCGTTGTTCACCACACCTATTGTTTTACTGTTATCATTAGATAAGTTTTTAATTCTCTGGCGATTGTACTTTTATTAGATAGTTTTTTTCATGGTGCCCGTCAAGATGACCTCACTCAACCTGATGAAAAGCGGTCGTGAGGTCCAGGTATGAGGCTGACAAGCACAGTAATGCAAAGCAATCACAGAGCTAGCCGTACTTATCTTGAATACATATTAATAAAATAAGAAAGACATTCTTGTTTATACATTAAATTTTAAATAATTAAAACTCAAAATAATTATGTCCATTTTCTCCATCGATCGTTCCGAAGTTAAAAAGACCAGACAGATACAAACTTAACCAGAGTGATATAATGCAAACATGCATAACGTGTAAAGACTATATCCCAAGCCTATATCACATACCTATTTTGTATACAATTATGTTTTAAGTTTAAAAAATCACTTCTAGACACACAGTACGATGTTTGTCCTCAAAATCAAACACGCTTGTTTCAGTACATATACCAATAAATATAAATAAACATACTTACGCAAGACAACATACCACTTGTCCACTTGTCATGGCCTCGAAGTAGGGATAAATACCCTAAGTTACGAGGTACCAGACAAAGAATTAAGCCAGGGGCGTCTCCCAGCACACCCAGAAAAGATGATTTCCTGTATTGACTTAACCGTGAATCGAACCCGGAACACTAAGATATTCAAAGCAAGTAGCCGTGCTACAGCGCTCTACGCCAATCGTGTCGTCAAATAATACGTTAAAAACGATAGAAGTTGTTTTTTATTTGTAAAAAGTACCTACTCTTTACAAATACAAAAAAACAACTATCGTTTTCATACTCAAAAGTTCTCCCATATTTCATCATCCGCACGGTCTATACCAGTTGTGAACCCACACTGGTGTGTGGGGTCCCAGGGTCCGCCTATCTAATGTTCTTGGCCCACTTCGTCTTGTGCATCCTCAGTGGTAAGTCTGTTGGCACGCATCTCACCGATAACGATGTCGAGCCACTGCTTATTGGGTCGACCTCTCCTGCCGGTACCTAGGCGTCTTTCATTGTCTGTTTCTTTTGATATCGATAGCTTCTGCAAATATTGTTTAAGTCAACACATTGGTGTAATTAAGTAAGTATTGGTAATAATAACGTTGTTATACCCAAAGATAAAGTTACAGATAGTACAACTAAAAAAACAAGTTCAACATATTACATATATTCGAATCGTTTCGTGAAAGTTGGTGTTCCATCAGCTACTATTACTTAATTATGTTTTAATATTTTTTTACGAAAACGTAATAAAACAGGACTGTACAAATAGTTGCCATCTGTTGATAGTTCTCCAAAAAAAAATATTTTTATTTATAGGTATTTGTAGTAATATAAAGCAGGAACACTAAAGTAACGGTTTGGGTTTCGGGGTGTGTCAAATAAGAATTGGGTATCCCATTTTGTTTGTATTATCAGTTTTAAAAATTAGGTTAATTTTCCCATCTACGAGTATTTACGTTTTGCAAACAGCAGATGATATTACATAGTTATAAATGAAAACCCCTAAAGGCACATTATTCTTTTTATGTGCACATACAATATTAGTGCTGGCTTATTTCAAATTCGAAAACTAAATCTCACTAACATAATAAATGCGAAAGTTTGTGAGGATGTGTGTAACTATGTATGTTTGTTACTATTTCACGCAAAAACTACTAAACCGATTTAGATAAAACTTCACAGTTAAATAAATAAATAAATAAATAAATATGCGCCAGACAACACACCTCTTGTAATGGTCTCGAAGTAGGGATTATTAAATCCCTGTGTTACGAGGTACCACACAAGGAAATAAGCTAGGGGCGTCTCGCAGCACACCCAGACCCACACAGTTATACAGCTTATACATCAAAATAACACGTAAGCTACAATATACAAAGATTTTGTGTAATTTGACGCGTTCACGCGGGCGAAGCCGCGGACGGAAAGCTAGTGTTATCTAGAACTCTGCTTTTTGTTCTACTAGCTTTCCGCCCGCGGCTTCGCCCGCGTTATCGTTATGTAAAATGGCCAAATTACATAAAAATTTTATAAATTGTAGCCCATGTGTTATTCTGATGAATAATTTGTATTACTGTGAAGTTTCATCCAAATCCGTTCGGTAGTGTTTGCGTGAAAGAGTAACAAACATACATATATCCTCACAAACTTTCGCATTTATAATTTTAGAAAGATAAATGTTGATGGAGGACTCCTGAAGATATGTCAACGTGATAAATCACGTCTTAGTATTATAAACTATTAAAAATTTAAGATTTAAGAACAGTTTTTCACATTCTACGTGAAAATTTAAATGAAATAAGGAGCTCAAAAATCCATCTTCTTACCAGAGATATGAGTTTGAAATGTGAAGAAGTGCAGTAAGTCGTTATTGGTAAGCTTAGTGGTGATGTTGATTGAATTATTACTAATTAATGTAACAATGTATATTAATTCATTTCTACAAAAGACTTTCATCAAAAACCTCACCACATTTTCTCGTATCTAAGCACCGCTCAGTGGGCACTTAACTTAATCACTGAGTCGCGTGCTTCGCCGAATAAAATCGACCTCGGTTCTCTTATTTTTGGTTCAAGGATAAATTCATTTCAAGGCTACATCGAATAAAACACAATTAATTTGGTTGTGAACTCCACTTTCAATAATTGTTTTAATGTTTATGAAAATTTAAAAGTATCATGAATCTGGAACAGCTAACGGCTAGATTCAGAGCCTCATTTATGGAGAAACATTTAAACTACTTTTGACTTAATATTTTCTTTACAAAAACGAATAAATTAATCCAATGTCAAGCGGAAGAAATATTTATTAATAAAACATTGCATTCTGTTTTATAATTTACCCAGCCTATTGAAGTCATGGGTACCTACTGAACTATAATTTCATAAAACATTAAAAATACGATTATTTTATACGCCTTTTAACTTTTTCTTCGCAAGAACGCAGTTTCACTTATTTTAACTGATACAAACGGGACAATCTATGTTACCTAAACTATTCCGTATCATGCAAGCAACGCTATCCCGAACAGCCTGGAATTGAGCAATAAACAGGCCATCAGCTGGAATACATTCGAGTTATTGCAAAGGTATTGTCTCTGTTACTAGCTTACTTACTAAAAGTTCCTATCATTGTCGCGGAGCAATAGCTGAACAAGGATGTAACAGATGTTAGGGAAACAGCAAACGTGCTCTGCAGTCAAATCGTGACTGGTAATCCTCGACGTGTTGAGGATTATGTTATTGGGAGCACAATACCTCAAAAGTATCAAGGTTTCACAAAAAAGCTAAAAAGGCATCAAAGTGTAATTTATTTAACTATACACAAATAGCCCACAGGTAACTAAGCCTTCCCCTTTTTAAGATGAAACTTAGTTGGTTTTCCTAAGCCCTTAGGAATGAAAAAACTTCCTGAACCTTAGAACGCCCTCTATGGGCGAGTCTGTAAATTATCCCCTTATCAACGCAACCCTCACAGCTATCCTTGATAAGGGTAAAATCTGGTTCTAGAAAATAAAAACAGATGGCGTGGTAAAGCAAGGACGATGATATTTTTGCGTGGATAAATGATTGCGATGAAAGTCGGTAGATCTCGCATTGTTATATTTTATGATTATTAGTTTGTTCAATTTAGGATGATAATTTTGACAGCTAACAAAATGGGAATGAGGTAATTTCTAATCGTTAGATAGTAATTCTATTCGATTATCGATTTGTTATTTCATAGGACTTGGATTCGTTACTTTATAAACAAATAAAATGTTATTCGAATATTTTAATGTGCAATATAATTATTAAATAAATATAAATATATCACTACTATAAAAGCGACTATAATGTACGTATGTATAAAAGCGCCTAAGTGAATTTAATAAGGCACGTATTAGGATTTGAAGTTATTTACTACTAATATTATGGTGCGCACCCTAAACTACACACATAACAACATGGTCTAGGGATATATAAAACTTTTTTAATAACTTAAAAAGTTATACAAAGTTAAAGTTGACAGATTATAAAAACATTAATAAGTCCCTTTTTTGAATTTAAATTTGTATATAAAAGGTTTTGTTTTAGGGTGAAATTCGCATTCATTGAATTTCTTCCAAAGAAGTAAATCTTCACGAACTTCTAACTTGATTAAAACTCCACAAATTTCTATAAATCTTTGTCAAACGCATCTGCGGTGTTCATTTAATCATGCCACGTAGACACTTGACCAGAAACGAAATATTAAGAGCAGTGGGCATGATTCAAGCTGGCACTACCCACATTGCGGTTTCTGAAGCCATGAGGACCAGTCAGAGCGTTATATCCAGGCTTTGGTCACGTTAACGTGTCACGGGGGAAGTGGTGAAACGGCACCAAGGACCTCAACGCATTACAACACATGTACAGGACAGATTCATAGTAAATGCTGCACGAAGTTAACCAAATATAACAGCGATGTCATTGGTTCAAAGGTTACAGAGAGAGTATAGTTTGCTGATAAGCGGTCAAACTTTGAGAAGACGACTGCATGAATTCAACCTACATGCTCGTAGGCTACTTCAGGTACCAGCGCTAAGGAGAGGCAATCGAGGAAGAAGATTACAATGGGCGAAAACAGGAACCATTGTCAACGGTCACTTGTGCTTTTCACTGATGAATCCAGGTTTGGATTTTCATCCTGATTCGCGAAGAGTACGCGTTCGGAGAAAACTTGGACGTTGGAATCGACTGCAGCACCCACAACAAGTTTGAAATTCGTCTCGGCGGTAGAACGGACCTCGTTTGGATACAAGGCCATATGACTGCTCTAAAATACCGAGATGAGGTGCTAGAGCCTGTAATCTTGCCCCACAGATAGCAAATTAGACAAAATTTCCAGCTAATGCATGACAATGCCCGTCCACATACGGCGCGTATCGTTACAAGTTGGTTACAACAGCATGATATCCAAGCTTTAGACTGGCCTGCACAATCCTCTGACTTAAATCCTATTGATCATGCTTGGGATATGCTTCAGAGAAGAGCTCTTAGGAATTTCCCCGAAGATATTGTGCATGAATACCAGCTTTTCTTGCATCTTAGCAGGACTTGGGACAGTATTCCACAACAGGATATTGACACCGTTGTTTTGAGTATGCAGAACCGCTGCAGATGTGTCAGGAGAGTCTTAGGTGGATCCACGGATTAGTAATTTTAAGTTTTCAACAATTTTTATAAAAAAAATAGTTGTTTTGTTTAGGTTTTGATGTTTCAAAAATAAAGTTAAGATTGAAATTTTGTGCGAGTTTTTCCTCTTCTACTAAGTTTTTTTTAAATTTAACTTCATCTAAAAGTTTATTTGACAGATTAGATAGGCTATATTATACAAGGTTTATTTTAATGTGTAGGTGTCTTAACAAAAAGTTAATAGAATTTTAGTTATTTAGGTTTACTTGAAATATCCCTAGACTATGTTGATGTGTGTGTACTTTCATAATCATCATCGTCGATAAAAATTAAACAATTGAAAGAAAATGTTGTGCTAGCGGCCCATTATTCTTAAATTTTATGTTTGATTTTTGTTTCAATTTTTTATTGTTGTTCGTTTGCAAGGCACTCCACTAAGTGGGCGGTACCCGTCAATAAAGTACGATATTATCTGTAGTGCACTTCACCGATAAAAAATGCAATACTTCATAGGCGTGAACTGTCAAAATTAATAATAAATAATTGTTTTGTCATCCTATAGGTAAGACAAACTATAAAAAAAAAAAACTAAATAAACTATATTACAATCATAGCAGGTATAATTATATTTCGTATTTTGTTACAGATTTCGTTTGCCCTCTTGTCCCTTAAATCTATCGGCACCGCTAGGGAGTAGAACGCTCTCCCTGCATCTGTGTTTCCAGATACTTACAACCTTGGTTATTTCAAGGCCAAAGTGAATAGGCATTTTCTGAGTAAGCGTGCACCACCATCGGCCTCGTCATTGCTTACCACTAGGCGAGACTGAGGCAAAAGGCAAACCCATACTAAATATTAAAATAAACTTGTTTCTTTCCTTTGTTCATTGTATCTACGAACGGTTTATTTGCACCAGCAGATAACTTTAAAATACGTACAATATTTTAGTATAATTAAACCAGTCTAGTCCTCCCACGCATTAATTCGTAAGAACAGTTAAAAGCATAAAAATCTTTACATTTGCAAGGTTTTAATAATATCTGAGAAAAACATTAGCCACAAATATCTATACAAATACCGTCGCTAATGTTATTCAAGTCATTAAGATGTACAGTTATTATACTTTTGACTGTACTAACGTACCCGTTGGTGAATAATAAATTGGAACGTGAGTAAAATTTTTGCGAAACACTTTGGTATAATAAACTAAAACCTATTCTAATTAAGCAACAGATGTAACGAACTCCTCGATCGTAAAAATGGGCTAAACGCAAAATTAAGCTTTCCGGTTACGCCACGTAAACAAGGAACTTTGAGTAACTGAAGTAAATAAATAAAATAAATGAATAAATATCTGGGACAATTCACACCAAGATCATATGCCCGAAACTAAGCAGAGCTTGTGATATGGGCGTCAGAACTCAAACTCAAATAACTTTATTTAAATAGACTGTATCAGTACTTTCAAATCGTCAAATTTACAGCAAAATATACTAAATAATAGACATACATACCATAATAATATGGATATGTAAATAAACAGTATACAGACATAATGCGACTCTACCACCGCGTCGGAGTTGTTTCTTGCTAAGATGACCTGGCGAGAAACACAGCAGTTACTCTTTTAAACTTGTTTTGGGTTTACAACAGGCGTTAGTAAAGTACAAGCAGTGAGTCATTTTGAAACAAATAAACCTAAAAGAATATAAAACAAAGAGAAAAAACCAACCATAAAATAATATAATAACAAAAATTCATATAAAAAATTCAAACAGAAAAATTGTAAGTCAGTACATACTAGGTACCTTCTTCTTCTTCTTTCGTGTCGGCAAGAGCACGGGCTAAATCTGACTTGCCCAGAAAGCGGCAATAAAATTAACTATAAACTAACTATTAACTATTACAATAAAACATCTGTTACAATAGAGCTATTTAATCCCGCATCGAGCAGAGCGCTTACACCCAGGCATTTTTATCTATAAGGTAGTCTTTTGTAGTATAATAGCCCTTTTTTAAGAGATTTAAGTATGTTTTTCAGAGACTGATAAACATAATTAAATATTTCTGAATACATACTTAAATAGATAATAAAACCCAGACACAAAACAAATGTTCGTCACACAAATATTTGTCATGGGTGGGGATCGAACCCACGACCTCCGGCGCTAAAGGCAGGATCGCTGCCATTGCGCCAACAGGCCAGTCGAAAATAAATCTACTTTCCGGAATCTACTAGTGGTTTAATAACGCAATGCTCACTGCTCAGTGCATTGTTTAATAACGCAATGCTCAATGCTCAGTGCATTGTTTAATAACGCAATGCTCACTGCTCAGTGCATTGTTTAATAACGCAATGCTCACTGCTCAGTGCATTGTTTAATAACGCAATGCTCACTGCTCAGTGCATTGTTTAATAACGCAATGCTCACTGCTCAGTGCATTGTTTAATAACGCAATGCTCACTGCTCAGTGCATTGTTTAATAACGCAATGCTCACTGCTCAGTGCATTGTTTAATAACGCAATGCTCACTGCTCAGTGCATTGTTTAATAACGCAATGCTCAATGCTCAGTGCATTGTTTAATAACGCAATGCTCACTGCTCAGTGCATTGTTTAATAACGCAATGCTCACTGCTCAGTGCATTGATTAATAACGCAATGCTCACTGCTCAGTGCATTGTTTAATAACGCAATGCTCACTGCTCAGTGCATTGTTTAATAACGCAATGCTCACTGCTCAGTGCATTGTTTTCGTTTATAGGAAACAATATCTATTTGCCTTAGTTAGGTGATAGTTACTACTGACTTATCGAGCTAGCTTTGACTGACCTGTTGGTGCAATGGCAGCGATCCTGCCTTTAGCACCGGAGGTCGTGGGTTCGATCCCCACCCATGACAAATATTTGTGTGACGAACATTTGTTTTTGTTATATGTCTGGGTGTTATTATCTATTTAAGTATGAATTTAGAAATATATAAGTATGTTTATCAGTCTCTCACACCCATAGTACATGCTCTGCTTAGTTTGGGGTCAGATAATCTTGGTGTAATCTGTCCTGGAATTTGTCCATATCAAAGAAAATAATGAACTATGTTGAACAAAATATTTCTCGCAGTTTGGCTAGTCCTTCTGTCGTCCTGATCATGAACAGCCTCTCCTGTCAGTAGCCATATTGAAGACTAGATCTGTGATGCTTTTGCGTCCGTAAATTGACTACTTATTAAACCATCTGATTACTAAAATCGGCCTCTAAGTCTATTTCTCAACGATGGATGATGTATAAAAATGGCTTGTAACAAATTGTCACAGTTATGAGAATCATAAATTTCAACTACCATTCGAAACTTCTAGCGTAGGTAAAAATAAGACACATTTATATATATTATTCTAAATACAATTAAAGTTAAATGTGAGTCTATTTAACTCCACCGTTTACAAAGTCACGATCCCTAAATTAATATAAGGTAACAAAACGCCGAGCGATTTCTTGGTCCCACTAATTTGGGGTAAAAATACTCGGAAAAAGCAGAGTGGGAGGAAAAGAAACCGCCTGAGGAAAATTCAAACACGGTCAAATACAAAAACAGCCAAGAATGCAAAAACAGTATTTTTATGCCAAATTCACTTACTGTAAATGTTATGAACCAAGACTTCTGCCCAAAAAGTTTGAATAACTTGTTCGTGCAAGTCGTTGAAGATATAAAGTTAAAAATTTACTTTTGACTGTGAAATTTTAAGAGTAAACGGAACATTAAAAGTTGGTATGCTCTTTTGCTTTCGAATGATCATACATTTTGAAGTCCTTTAAATCTTAGTGAAGCTAACTATATTATTTTGATTTCATAGTTTAAACACTGATATGAACTAGTCATAATAGCCATCATTTAGTAAATAATAAGTTCGTTTTTTCCAGCTAACAGTATGACTGGGGAACATAAATTAATTAGATGAACATAATCTGAAGTGCAGAGACTCAAGAAGCTTCACATTGTGTTCATTAAAATCCGCTGAGTTCAGAGATTACGAGCCCCAATTAAGACTCGCTAGGATCCAGGTATTTTTTTCACAAATAATTTGGGCAAGGAAAAGCAAAAAAATACCATCGATCTCAATGTGATGGTGTCCTATGGTGTCTTCAGTCGTACATCTTTGTCTACTACTACTATCTCGGTCTCGGTCGCACGCGCATATTCAATGATTAGATTTTGACAATTCACATTTAATATCGTAACTGGTGGTAACGTTATTAAACGTGTAATTTTGCGTTACGTTCAACAACGTAACGCAAAATTACGGGCTTACATTGAAAATGAAAAAGTACCTCATCGTAATAAGGTTGTTTTTCGTAAAGGTTTTTTTTGTGGCCAAGATAAGTGTGTGTGTGTGTGTGTGTTTTGCGTCCAACAACACCTGCACATTTGAACTGAACATCGGACTCTTTTTGTAGTTGATTTTGTTCTTAATGGTGTATCTTGGGTAACCGCTGATCAACGGACGCTGCCTTCTGTCTAGGATGCGACACTAACTGTCACTCACTTAGACTTATTTCTAACTTAATGTCGATTAAGTGAAGTTTCACGGTGGTGTAATTCACTGCTGATCATCATCGTTAACTTACGAGGCTATGAAATTTGTCTGACAAATTACAACCTGGTTTTTGTGCCCGAGAAGAGGAGGGTTACTCTAGGCTCTACTAAATAAAACGTAGGCATTTTAATGCTCTGCATTTTGTTGCCTAAAGTTAATTGGATGGAGTTTGAAACTAACTTTTAACAAGCGGTCCCTAAATGCTCACATATGAAGGAAACTCCAGCAAAACACATATTATGAGATGTTTAATGTGTGGTAATTTTTGTCTAACTACCTTCTCGATTGTAGCTCTAAACCTTGACGGGGGAAAATTTTATTTGCATACGGTTTCATTTATATGATCGCAAGAGCATTTTAGAATGTTCTTGTATATTTAATACCCACAACCATTTTTATGCTTTGAAATAACGTTCGTTGATCCTCAATTAGCAAATAACTAAAAAAATCCTTTAAAAGAGTTACTTTGTTTAAAAAGTTGTTGCACAAATGCAATTTTTACTCTTTAAAGTAACCACTTCTTAAAGTGAATTAAATAAACTATTCAAAAAGTTCAAATATTACTACGCTTACATGGGGTTTTTCGTAAGGTTGCAATCACTTAACATTTTTAGTAAAGTTTGATTCGGGATACTTCTTCACCAAACGTCTTTATTAGAGGTTTCCCCAAGAAGGGTTTGAAAAAGTTCCCGGTCCGGAATATGCCAGGGGTGGTTGGTACTTTTCTGGTATAGTACTCGTATGTGCACATATACTGAGCCAACATTAGGTTGTTCCCATGCTTGTTTGAAATCAAAGTTGTGTGAGAACCTGGTCATAGTTATGAATACACGATTGGCGTAGTGCGCTGGAGCACGGTTTCTCGCCTTTAATTCCGTAGTGTCCCGGGTTCGATCAGGTCAGGTCAATTCAGGAAATGATCTTTTCTAAATTGGCCTGGGTCTGGGTGTGCTGGGAGACGCCCCTGGCTTAATTCCTTGTCAGGTACCTCGTAACACAGGGATATTTATCCCTACTTCGAGACCATGACAAGAGGTGTGTTGTCTGGCGCATATTAATTGATTTATTTAATAATAATCCTTTTTTTGCAGAAGCTTAAGTTTTCAACCGCCAACGCTTGAAAAAAACAGCGACTTTTCAACTTACGAGTACTTTAGAAAAGACTAAGTCGAGCTAAACTTTCAACTTCATGCTGTTGCTCTACCAGTTATTACTTTTTCTTTCATAAATACGTGTCGTGAACTATTTCGGATCAAATTTCATCAACCAGTTTACAGTTGCTCAGATACCGAGGAAAATTATTGCGAGCTTTCAAAAGCGAACTTTTAAAACGGGACATCCTTCGAATCCTTCTGAGTCACGCTAGTTAGCCAACTTCAACACTGAGATAAAGTAAATAAAATAAAAACCCACTAAGTTCTGGATTTTTATCATTACAACGCGGGGTGTTTTGATACAACTGAGAGACGGCTTAATTTATTTAGTTTGTTTTAACTTCCGTTGGACGATTGACAAAATAACGTCTAAATGACTTTTTGGTGTTTTAATGAAAAACAAAGTTTACAAAAAAGGCTTCAAAAAAGGCTTGACGACACGATTGGCGTAGTGCGCTGTAGCACGGTTTCTCGCCTTGAATTCCGTTGTGTCCCGGGTTCGATCCCCGGTCAGGTCAATTCAGGAAACGATATTTTCTAAATTGGCTTGGGTCTGGGTGTGCTGGGAGGCGCCCCTGGCTTTATTCCTTGTCTGGTACCTCGTAACACAGGGATATTTATTCCTACTTCGAGACCATGACAAGAGGTGTGTTGTCTGGCGCATACACACATCAAAAGTATCTAGGGATCAACATATATTTTTGCAATAACTTTTCTCCTGATTGATATTAATTAAAATTTTCTTTAAGGATTCATCAAATAAAGTGTTTTCGTTTGTCTACAGTAACGATAAACCAAGTCACCTTTGCATTAATAAAGAAATTTGCCATTTTCCTAATAAAGGGATTTTTGACATTTGAACCACTAACATTAAAGTTCGAAAAAAAGACTGAAATAACAGTTTTCTTTAAAATTTTATTGGGTAACTTAAACAATTAATAATCCGTGTTTCTACCGCGAACACTAACAACACAAGAACATCGGTTTGGCATACTCAAAATGAGTTCATCCAAATCACGCTGTGGAATGGCCGCCTATGTTCGTTGCAAAAACAAAAAAAGGTCTTCTTGCGACTGGATACCCTCCATATTCGGCAGAGCTCTTCTCTGTAGCATATCCCATGCATGCTCAATCGGGTTCAAGTCTGACGACTGAGCAGGCCAGGGCAGGACATTGATGTTAGCTGCGGCGAGAGTCTGTCTTACAACTCTTGCGGTGTGCGGTCGTGCATTATCATGCATTAACTGAAATAAGGGACCGATTTGCACTTGTAGAGGAACGATGACGTCTGATACAATCGTCTCAGCATAAATTTGAGCGTTGAGGTTGCCTCTGATCCAAATCAACTCAGTTCTTCCGCCGATCCAAATACCCGCCCATACCATGATGGTTCCACCACTATAAGGATGGACTTCCTGGCAGGATTTTAATCGCTGTTGGCGTCCAGGGGTTCTCCAGTGTCGTATACGTCTTGTATCCGGTCTCATACCAAAACGAGACTCATCAGAAAAGCACACGAAACGCCATTGTTCTTCTGCCCAATTTCTGTGTTCAAGAGCCCATTGATATCGAATCCTACGATTGTGCATTGCTATAGGTGGTACCCTTAGCGGTCTTCGGGAATGAAGGTTCACTTCATGCAAGCGGTTTCTGACTGTTTGGTCGCTAATTAAGTTCCCTGAAGAGTGATGAAGCCTCACGGCTAACATCATGGCGGTTATTGTTCGAGCTCTTTGAGTTGTGATTTGAATGTATCGGTCTTGTCTCCGTGTGGTGCAGCGATACCGTCCTCCATGGCGCTCAGCCACGGTACCAGTGCTTCGGTAACGTGTCCAAAGTCGACTGATAACACTCTGACTTGTATTCAGAGCTAAAGCCACAGTACGTTGCCGGGAACCAGCTTCTATCATTCCCACGGCTCTGAGCATTTCTTCCCTGCTTAAATGACGTCGCCGCTCCATAATAACGTTGGTTTTAGTCAGTAGTAGGGAAACAGTAGCACTAATAATGTCTTCAATGCGTTGTATGTTTTTATAGGGAAAATATTGACAGCTGATTTTCATCTTTTACTCGAATTTGATTGACAGTTCCTGTTTCAAATTATGAAATGCACCAAAAAGGATCCATATAAATTTATAAAATCATAAATTTATTACAAAGCCACATCTCAATCTCAAGAAATCCGCATAAAAATTCTTGATCCCTAGACACTTTTGATGTGTGTATTTATATTTATATTTATTTATTCATTCATTTATGAGATGAACATGACAATGTCATCGTTATTAATAACATCAAAAAAGACAAATAATTCACAGTGTCTCTTGTATTGTGTATTCATAACTTAATGTTAAGATCGTGTAGATCTCACAGGTATATCTTTTTTATACCCTGAGTAGAACAATTCATATTTTCTTCAAAGTCTGTGAATCATCATCATTCGCAGTCCTAGAATGTCCTCAGAAAATAAGTCCGCAGATTTCCTGGGCAAACGGGCGTAGGAGGCTTGAATCCATCATAACCCTGAGGCATAAATCCAGGCATCAACCTTGCGTTAGATAGTTTGGGCTATTACACGAGCTAGTGTTTATTCATTAAATAGAGAAAATGAAATTCAGCAGAGTAGGTGGCGGAGGTATTTAAACAACAAAGTGAAACTAAATAGTAACATACAAAACAACATGGATAAAATAACCGGTAGTGGTGTCAATAAGCGGCTCGCGCTTATATGAGCTTACCAGCGCCTCAACGCCCGTACAATTTGCGCGTATGAAACCTCATAATCATGTATTGTCAGCAGTAACAACAGCTAACCTTGTAGTTGGTAATTTGTCATACAAGCAATTTACCTGCTAGTTAAATAAATAAATAAATTTAAATATGCGCCAGACAACACACATCCTTGTGTTACATTGTGACACCAGACAGGGAAATTAGCCAGGGGGGTCTCAGTTGAGTGAGATAGGGCCATATTACAATCTCTTATAGCCAGCCAAGTTAATGCGAGCAATTTCGTCAGTAAATATCCAGCCTAAAAAATGCATAAGTGACAGGTAGCTGCTCGCTGGCTGGCAATGAAAGTTCATCATCATCATTATGAAATTGCTTGCAACGCTCAGTTTAGGGAATTAACTTGGCTGGCTATAAGAGTTTTCAATATGGCCCCTATCCTATACCTTGCAGGAAAGTAATAAGTATTATTACGTTGCAACGTTTAAATTCACATTGCCACATTAATGTTCCTCCTGGTTATGTCACTATTGCACCAATCATAGGCCGCCTTAGGCCCGTATTCCAGAATCGTACTCAAGCACTGATCTGTGCTTGAGTAGAGATTTCAAAACGTCAGCTCATACAAAAACGTCACTCAGATCTATACTCAAGTACAGATTTTGTTTCTGAATACGAGCCTTAGAATACATAATCAATATACAGTCTGGTTTTTATGTTAAATATTTTATTAATGTTAGAAATGTGTAAGTATAGAGTGCCCTCTATTATATTGTCATGTCCAATCCGGACCCATAACTGTGCTATGTATCTAATTTTAAGACCTCTATAATACTTATGGAGTGCCATAAACTGATTGAATTGAATTGAATTAATATAAAATGTTTACTACCAGGGGATTTCTCGTGAACAGGTTACTCCTAATTTATCTTTCAGGTCAAGTTTGTTTACAATTTCATTAGTTTACCGTCCTTAAAAAATAATAATCATGCTATTTACACTTTTATTGGATTAAACTGGTTTATTTTTAATAATATTCATAGTCATGTTTTGACAAAAATCTGCCAGTGTACCTATTGTAATAAACAGATTCTGAACTAGATATTCTGTAAATAAGTACCAGTATGTATTCTGTGCCAACGAGCCAGTTTATGATTATGGAACCATAATTTGACCGTAATACCCTTACTTAGTTAAGAATCAAGTGCTCATCATGGCCGAAGGATCGATGCCCCAGAAACATCGTAACCCGCCTACGTGACGGGACTAGGCGGGAACCAAATCAATGGATCTTCCAACTTTATTTCAGTGAAAATCAAATAAATTCCAATCCAAACCAAATTGCAACTTCAGCCTTGCCCTTTTCACGGACTTTTAGTTCTTCTTGGTATGAAACGGAAATAAGATTACAAATTCCTACTCAGGAAAACTGAATTAGGACTAGCAAATGCACTGTTCTGGGGGGCTAGCCAAGAGCAACACGCTACTTCTGTCTCTACATGTCAAATTTCAAATTGTATTTACATTTTTTTACGCGAACGATAACGTAAATTTAAAGTGGCAAATCGTGGTAGACGTACTGACATCAAATCTAGAGATAGAAATCACTGTCATTTCGATTAAACTAGGTGCTAATGTCATTCCCGTACATTTTTTAATTTGTCATATCGGAGTGGATGTGGCGTGTTGCTCTCGACTAGGGCCTCCGATGTGACTTACTGGCGAATGTTATTAACGCTAAGAAAAAGAGACAAAATAGAACATTAGTTACAGAAATGTTCTGAAACTGATTGAGTTTTTATGGCACTTGATGGTAATCATAGCACCAAATGTCAATAATGGGTTAATTATGCAAGGAATGATAATATTTTGAAAAATGTTCTGCGTTAATGCGGGTTGCATGGTCATAGCTCAAACATACTTTTCTATAGCTTGATGGCATGTTTGGTCATGTGCCCGGTCATAGCACATTATCGCGGCGCGGCAACGGCTCCACTCATACCTGGCATCGCCTCTTATTAAAAAGCGAACGGCGCGCGGCGCGCAGAACGCCCGCGGTCCAATTTTTTATATTGACATTGTAAAATATACACAATTCAAAGCTTTTTTTGAATGGCAACTTAAATGCCGGGTTGAAGCGGTTCTGTTGCGGTGCTGGGATAGTGTGCTATGACCAATATAGCATAGAAGGATGTGACATGCAACTTTTTGGAGATTACTACACCTTATTGGGAAAGCCACTACTCCTACTCCTCACTGTTTTGGTTTTTATAAGCTCAATCTTATGTAAAGTTTCATGTATAAATAATACATTAAACCCATAAAAAATTCAGGTCATTGTTTCTTAGGTACTTACATATTGAAAGAGTTGAATAATTCAATCTTTATTTCGAAAATAGGTAGGAGTCAGCCACTTTAAATCCGTCAAAAGTTAATGAGCTGTTCTTATTTCCAATTCCAAACTTCGTCTCATCTATAAGCGCCCATCTTAAAAAAATGGACGACCATCTTGAAAATGTTTCTGCAAAATTAGAGCCAACAACAAAACACGGCGTTGTTAGGGTAAGTAATCTCATATGCGGGTAAGTTGCCGAACTTAGAACTTACGTAACAGCAGGAGGGCATACGCTTAGTACGTGCAACTTCGAGCAGCTAACGAAATCTGAACCTTGCTTGTATACTATAATACTCGTATGTCTGCAACTTTTTGCTTACCTACGTAGTTTTGTAAAATGAGACTTACGCTTACGACTAAAGGACATTGCTACGGTTTGGACCAAGTGCTGCCTAGGAAAGAGACTTGGTGCAGTGGTACTGTAGTATTAACATGAACTATAAAATATATTTAAAAAAAAATAGGTTCCAGGAAAAGGCAATTATAATTCAACGCACAAATAAAAATATTAAAAAAGGGGCTGTTTTTCTTTGGACTCCTGGGATAGATTTTTATGCGCTTTGAATTACAGATTAGTGATAGTCTGAGGAACAAAATGCACTATGTGAGCATTCTACCTTGGTCCAACTTCCATACAAAATTGGGCAATCTCCTTTGTAAGCTTAAAACACTTTGTACCTCACTTTACGCCAAGCTTATTTATCCTGACGTGATAGGTGAAAACTTGGCGGGCCAACCGCCGTTGTCAGGATTGCTCTGGTTTTTTACCAATCTTTTCCTTTGCCAAAAAATCAAAAACCAAGTTTTATTTGTTTTATTAAAGTACGTTGTCACATTCACTTCATTTGAGTGTTCGTAAAATTGGTTTAGTTTGTTGGAAATGCTATGATTCCCAGAGAATTGTTTGTAAGGCAAGTGATAAACCTAACTGCCAGATCTTATTTAGGCTTTCCATTAGACTTTCATGTAGCTACGTCAGCCGAAACAACTGTTTCACCTTGTGGAGTGCCTTCACAAAGATGAAATGTCAAGAAAACACATCCTAAAATGTTAGTAGGTATAAGGTCAGAAAAAGGTGGAGTGACGATCAGGAAGAGACTTAGAGGCCTTGTTATTAAATTAAGTTAAGGAATTTTGAAGATACCTTGCTTAGTAGTGTGAGGAAAAGGGAAAAAAAATAGAAAATTGTGTAGACAGATACGTACCAAGGCCCTTTTAGGTTGTGGTTTAATAATCGTGTTGGTATTTAAACCTCGGTCGCACAGACATAAGTCACTGCAAGCTCATACACAGTTAAGCGGTATTTTGCACCAGTGCATGAAGTTGCGGTCCAACTTTCTATCCAGCCATCTGCTGCACTGCCACATTCATAATGCAATTACAACAGAAGGAACGCAACTCGTTACCCGCATAGGTACGTGTTTCCTGGAATAACTTGGAGTCTGCAGGAACAGAGTTGCTTAGGAACACTTGCCGTGTGTGGTAATAGGCTCGATAGTCATAGCATTGAACACTCTCAGACGTAATAGGCAGTTTTTGACGCATAGTATAAGATGAAAAGTCTATGATCTTATACCGGACCATAAAATAAGTGAATAAAATTAAAACTTCCATTGAACACTTGTACAGTACAGGATCGGACATCATCCGTTTTTATTAAATAGGAATAGGTATAATAAGTCGATTGACACGTCCCAAGACTAGAATACCTTTTTGTATTTTTTTTTAAATCAACTACTTGAAAGTTAAAGGAAATAGCTAAGTTACACACGTGTTCAAGATAGTTAATTCAATAACAGTTGCCATTTGGCAAACCGTTCATCATTCCTCACATATTTATCAGTTTCTCATATTTTATTGATAATTATGAAACCTATTGTGAAACTTTTTACTAGTGAGAATACTGGTACGGAGGCGTTCACATCAACCTTTACAAAACCATTGCAAAATGGGTCTTATGTCAGCAGCATAAGGTGCCCCTTTTTAAAGGTTGATGCTAACGCCCCTGTACCTATAGGTTGTGACTTCATCTTCAGAGATCGTAAAACAAACTTAACCTGAATACTTCATATTATTATTGAATATAATAATAACACGGTTTTTTTTTAAGAACAAAAATGTCTAAATATCACTTCGTAAAATGTAAATGATGACCTTTTCTAATCGCCTTCTGAAAGAAATCCCGTCGGTCGTATCATGAATTTAGTTTAAAAAAATACCTGAATTAGAATAAGAATACAATTAAACTTTGTTAATTAAAAAAGAGATTGGGGATATGGAATTTTGTTGCCTAAGCTACGATGACGTAGCTAACATCTTATTTGTAAAGATACGGATTTCAGCCGCAGGCATACGGTAAAACGTTATGAAATGTTGTGTAAGTATAGAATTTATATCTAAACTCACTGGAAATCATATTTTTTCATGCAGTGACCGACCGACTTGATTACAGCAATTGGTTATAATTACCTACATGTTTTTCTACAGACTTAAAGACACACCACACCTATCTCTTAAAATATATTTTTTGAACGATGATATAAAAAAAGCTTCAAGTCCTTGTCAAATGTTTAGTATTTTGAATTTGCATCAGTATTTTTCTGATGCAAAATAATGAAAATTTTGACAAACAATAACAGCATCAAAAAAGAGCACATAATTTTATTTTCATTTTATATCCTTTCATAGCTTCAAAGTGAAAGAGAGGGAGGACTTAATTGGTATGTTATAGTGTAGTGGCACACACCTGCCCTACTAAAGCTCAAGTAAGTATAATATTATTGATTATTAATTTTTACATTCCATCACGACTTTATCCCAAACGGGGTAGTCAGAGGCAAGTGACAGTTGCCGTCATGGTGAACGGAACACTCAGAAGCCCACTTTTCACCAATGGTATTAGAACCCAACGTGGTAGGTGGTGAGCCTTCCGCCGCTATCCGGGTTATTTGGTGTTTTATCGATGTTTTCCATCACCGGAGAGTTAGTCGGAAATTAAACAATTCTCTTCTCCTCTGTCGTTTCGCTCTTGGCAGAGCGGTCGTGGTCACGTTGAGGCGTCCACATTAGTGTTAGAGGCGGACACAGCTTTTTTCACGATCTCCCGCCATTTGTCTCTGTTTGCAGACTGTCTGGCGCAGTCTGACACACGGCTTCCCACTGCGGATTTTATTTGATCAGTCCAGCGCATAGGTGATCTGCCGCGCGGTCTGGTGCCCACTACTTTCCCTTGCACAACCAATCGTTCTATGGAATTGTTGTCCCGTCTGGAGACATGGCCAAAGTACTGCAGTATGCGCGTCGGTACTAGGGTCGACAGACGCTTCGTGATGCCGAGTTCCCAGTGTATGGACACGTCGGTGCGGAACTCTGTCCACAATATGCCGAGCATCTTCCTCCAGCACCACATCTCTAGAGCATCTATTTTCCCCTTTTCCAACTCAGGCACTGTCCACGTCTCTGCCGCATAAAGAAAGATTGGGAATACCAGCGTTCGCATGAGCCTGACTTTTGTGGCTTTGGTAATATTGCGATTCCTCCACACTTTCTTCAATTTCTCCACGGCGGTTCTGGTTACGGCCATACGACGCTTTACTTCATTTACACAACCTCCATTATTTGAGATTAAAGCCCCAAGATATACGTAGGCTTAAACCACGTCGCAGTTCGCAATCTGTGTAACTTCTGGCGAGTTGTTATTGACGCGGTCGACGATCTTAATCTTGGTCTTGGATCGGTTAACCTTCAATCCAAACGTTTAGACTTACGCGCTCCATTTTGTGAAGTAATCCCTGCAAAAGGTCCGCGCTACTGGCAAATAAGCTGGTGTTATCTGCGTATCGCAAGTTCGAAATCGTGTATCCACCAATTGCAACACCATCGGCCCAGTCTTCGAGGGTGATTCGCACAAACAATGAACACAAAGATTTTGGTGCTGGTCTGATTTGAACCTCGGGACCTCACGATCCGCGATCCGAGTTGGAGTGCTTAGGCCATGAAGCTCTTCGTATTTTTACGATTTTATGATTTTGTGTTACTGCATGATCTGTGTGTCTACCATGAGTTTACACCAATGACAGCCGCTAGCGTCCGCGTTGACGTCACCCATAATGCCACAGTGAGCGGCTTTAGGCTATTTGCATCCAGTGGCTTCCTGCAACTTGCACTAAGTCATTGGTCCAAACGGGTGGAAATTTCTTAACCATCTTTAAATACAGGATGACTTTGATATCATTGGCATCCTTTTAAAATAAAAACCCACTCATGAAATACTTATTTACTATTTTTCTTGTATTATTGGTCAATTGCTGAGTATTAAACATGATGTTTATAAGGTTTAAAAATATGCAATTGTGTACCCATGAATATTACCCTCATACTTGGGGAACGTACATCATGAAAATGTTCTTATTTTGAAAGGATGCCAATGATACCCAAGTCACCTTAAATAATAATATAACAAACATCAACAAAATAGCATCATAATGGCAATTTAAGAAATAAACAAGAACCTAGAGTCTAAGTATTCGTAACACTGCTTGGCAAAGGCCTCATCTCAACTGTCAGGTGGTAAAAGCCATACTACAACACTCTTGCTAGAGAGGTGAATATAAGGCCTTACTTTCAGATGGTATCAAGTCGTCATAAGACTTCTGATGTCTTGCGACGTCAGCACTGGGACCAAAGGCTGGGACGACCAGCTTAACGTGCCTACCGAAGCACAAGTATCTCCGTAAAATACATCACTAAATAGGTGGACCCATCCCATCGCCTTGCCTGTACGTCTACCACGAGTTGCCACGTTTAAATTCCGTTATGGTTCGCGTAAAAAAATGTACTGGTGTTCAATAATGAATTTAAAAAACAAAAGACAACCGAAAAACAAATTCACATGAAGCAAAAAATAAATAAGCGAACGTAAGAAAAATATAGCATTATATTTTTAACAGTGGTCTAAGGGTTTTTCGTTTATCTTTTATGTTATTTTAAGTTTTTCCGATCATCCGGTCCGGTCCGGATATAAAGTGGTTGAGCCGATGTTGAGTTGGTCGTAGCGCTACTTTCCGATCTTTTAACCCCGTTCTCATTCTAAAAGCCAGTCCAACTATGTTATTTTCTTTCATATGTAAAATAAAGGCCCTTATTATTAACTTACGACTCAGTTGCAAGAACTGCTTATTATTCCATCTCCGTCAGGGCTCCGATGAAAATATCATGGAGAAGTATACTGCGTCGGACGCTCGTTGGGTTTCAATTTGATTTCCACAAATGTTTCAAGGCCTGCAAACTGAACGGTCTTTCTTGAGACGAGAATGCAAGTTTAATAATATTTTTTGAATACAATGACGAGCAAAGTAAAGATTTCCATAAATTTGTAATTTTTTAAATTATACTGATGAAAATAAAAGAGGAAAAACACAAGAATATCTCTGGCTGTTTTTTTGTTTGACTGGCCCGTTTGGCGTTATAGTAAAGATGCTGTCTGTGTTTTTTAAGATAGGTTTGACTAATTTGTATTAAACCCAATTAAAGGAGACGACAAAACAAAAATAAGTATATATATGTCCAGGTCTGGGCTTTGCTACATCGCATCAGAAAATAATCATTAGCATTGTTGCTATTTTAAAAAGGTTAGCAAAAAAGCAACATTTCATTGCTTAACTTACATTTAAAAAAAACTATAGCTATATTATTTACTTATCATTTTTAGAAAGTAGATAACATATCTACAATTTGTTTAATTATTTGAGGTATTTTTGTAACTGAGCTTTGAAAAAAGAGAAAGGCATAAATCCCAGTAAGCCTTTGAAACTACTTGACAAAACGCAAGTCCTGAAGAGTTTCAAATAACTCTGATCATCGCAGTTCAGTTACTCATCAACTTTTTAATGACGTTAAGCCTACCTATCTTTCATCTAAATTGTCTTTGACACGTTAATAAGCGCGTAATCATATTTTAATTAACCTTTTAAAGGGTAATTTATATTTCATGAGCTCGTTCGAGGGTTTCTAAGGAAATTTTGAATGGTGAATTAGTTAATTACCGCTATCCTGAAAAGCCACCCGATTGGCGAATTAAGTTTCCTTCGTAGCTCTTCTAACCACCAAACTTCCGTTGCTGAATTTAAAATACACTTAAAGGAAGTAAACCGGATTACATTTTACGGTATAATTATGTTTTACAACATCGAGGAGCAGTTTATTAGCATGAAATATGTAACGGAACGCACCTTAGCCTACACTATTTAAAACTGGTATTACATTTTCTTCGAATTAAATCTATCCAATAAAAACTTGTAAATAAATACAATACAAAAGGTAATTGTTTTCATGAGTAGATTCATTGTTAGCTAGAATTTCAATTTGATATTTAAGTGTGAGTCTTACTTGATGGTTGTTTTTGTTAAATATTTTCGAATATCCTAAGTCTCTGTTAGTTCTCATGACCATAAATAATACTAATAAAAAATTATATATGTGACTGTTTGGTCCAATAAATTAGTCCAAAAAGTTTGTTTTGCTGAAAGGTGAAATGACAAGGTCTAGTGGTTGGTGTAAAGAAATCTGTTTAAAAAAGTGGACAAGTGTGAGTCCGACTAACTGAGGGTTCCATACCTATTTAGATATTAAAATTTATTCTTCATTGCACGGGAGGAACACGTACGAATGGCGCAGTTAATGCCTGGAGGCATCGGTTCTATATTTATCCTGTTAGTTGATCTGTGAGACATTACCTTTTCTTAAATACTGATTTTATAACAAGGCCACAAGGGAAGTAATTTATAGGTTTTGATTATCTGAAAAGTTTCAGAATATTATGTGACTTACAGTGCGGTGTCTTTTGTTTGCGTTGACTTAGAAGTCTGAGTTTTGCAATTCTAACGAATAGTGAAATTTAATGTTTGAAATAGACTTCAGCATGATGCCTGTACGCGTGACTATGAGGGATACAGTCAAATAGACATAAGAATAAGATTTTGTGGTGGTTCTCTTTGTACTCAACGTCTAAGAGGCGGAACCCTAAAAATATCCAAGTACTAGTAATTCTCATGTTCAGCATTCCTATTTAAGGGTAATAAATCTCTGCTTCTTATTGAGGAACTTAGTTTGCATTATGATTTGGGGATTGGTAGGGAGGGCAGTTGGTTTGCGGTCGTGAGAGAGTAAGGATCTAGGCCTCAGACTGTCAAAGGTTTTTTAATTACTTGAATTATTTTATCTAAAGTGTAATATTAATTGTAAAATCAGTGATTTTAGAGACGCAGCATCATAAGGTCAGATCTTTCCGTTATTATATAGAGCTAAAAGAATGTGAGCAAATCTAGACTTTCATTATTTAGAAAAGAGTCTGTTGGTAGCCCTGGAACGTTAGGTTCAGAACACGGGATAGTTCGTTTTTGGTTGTGATAGAGTTAGGTTCTATGCCTAAGACCAGTGAGGTTTAGTAACAGTTCTGTGTAAAAGTGTTTTAGTTTCTTCTATTTATCTAAAATAGAACATTAATTGTAAAATCAGTGAATTTAGAGACGCAGCATCATAAGGTCAGATCTTTCCGATATATATAGAGCTATAAGAAGGTTAGGAGATCTAGACTTCTATGATTTAGTAGGACAGTCTTTATTTGGCAGTGAAATAATCAGGTTAGAAAGTCAGTAATTCAGGGTTAGGTTCAGTAATAGTTTTATACAAAAGTGTTTTAGTTGATTTACTTAATCTTTGTATTATCTTAAATAGAGTTATAAATTTTAGAATCAGTGAAGTCAGAGACGCAGCATTTTAAGCTCAGATCTTTCCGTTTTAAGAGCTATAAAATTGAGATAAAAATTGTTAGAATTTTATTTCCTATTAAATTTCAAATATAGTGCAACATATTCATCTAAAACTAGTAATGATTTTATTAAACAGTTATATGTTTTATGCGTGTACCTAATAAATATTTACATAATGAAATCTAGTCATGGTCTTAGCATTAATTACGAACATTAAAATGTTGAGGCTTACTTTTAATGAAAGTAGTACTTACAAATATAGTACAAGAATAAGTATTTGTAGAATCTGTTTTACATTGGTAAGGTAATTAGTAAAGTTCACCTTGTCATTTATTTAATTCACTGATATGGTCTGCGTAGTCCGGAATGGATCAAAATACATTTGATTATATTACCATCTTATATGCAATATTGTGTGGAAAAGAGGGATGTTTCTTTGGCCGCGTAGCAGTATACCTAATATTAATTAGGGTATTGATATGTGTGTGCCTCCCGCTGAGTCTTCTCATTATAGTTATAGGTCGTGGCCGCGTAGAAGTAGGGTATGTGTGTTGCCTGGCTGTTAGGCCGCGTAGCAATACGTGTGTGCGTGGCAGCTGGACCGCATATCAAAACGTGTGTGCCTGGCTGAGTTTACTCTTCTCGTCCATTGATTAGCCGAAGATTTGAGCGTACCAAGTCCTAGGACCTCCATCCCCTGACAGGTCTGGCTATAAACGCCGCTGTAAACGAATGGAACCTAGAGATGAGGTTTAGTTTTTATGTCCCGTTAATCAACTCTGCTGGTCAGTGGCTAACCACTGCTGGTCAGTACTCCACATGCTAATTGCTAGCTTATACTAGATTTTGTGGGGGTCCAATGCCTAGTATGAGTGAATTGTCTTTTTGTATTTACTACCAACATGTATGCTGGACTAAATGCTAATGTTACCTCATGATAACAACAATTGATTTTAACAAGGGAACTTGAATAAGGTTCTTAGATTGCTTTTGGCAAATGCTATTGGTTAATTTAACCTACTAAACACTGTTGATTTTAACAGATATTCAATTATTTATAAGTGTTGATTCACTTTAAACCAAAATCTGTTATCTAATGATATCAATTGATTTTACAAGAGAGCTTGATTAAGGTTCTTAGATTGCATTTGCAAATATTATTGGTTAATGAAACCTATTACTAAACACCGATGATTTTAACAGTTATTCAACTATTTATAAGTGCTGATTCAATTAAAACCCAAAACATAATAATTTAAACTATCCCAGTTTAAATTAAACCATATCCTACAAACCTAGCTGCAACATTAATTATTGCAAAGCTAATTATTGACTATTTTATATAGTTCAATCTGAGTCTTGGTGGTGATGCCGCTTGATGGCTGTGAATATGTACATTTCATATTACATTAAATATTACAAATCTACAAATATGTGGAGGCATCTTATCTCTCAGTAACGCCATGTACTACACCCTACTCTACATATATGTGGCGGTATTCTGATATAAGCCAATACCCTTTTCCACACCAAATTATACAAATTAGTGGTGGTATTCTGATTTATAACAAATATGCTTTTTCCCCACATACAAACTCAAACTTCACACTAGCTTTCCTGTAAGTGACCTAGCTGTCCATTGACTCGAGTATTTTGTTAAGTCTTCATGAATTGAATTATCTTCACCCTAAAGACGATGTTTTTGATGAGTCCTATATTATCCGGTCCAACGTCTGCTTTTGTGAATGTTTATCTACAATCGACATCAACATGATGTACAAGTTGACAAGTCATGAAGTATCATGCTACCAATGATTTATATTGAATTATTTCATTTTAATTAATGATGATTAATCTACAGAATGAGTTACGTTGGTGCTGGGTTTGACATCCTGCTACAATCCTACAATTCAGTGTTTCAATTGTGTTTTACACATTGTCACGCCACAGTCTATGACTGTCACTACAAATATCCTAAATCCTATTTCGGGGGGAGGCACGAGCTGGTTGGCCTTCATCGGTCTGGAAGCGGGGTGGAGCTCGTTATGACCACCTCCAAAGGGAATGCTTCTTTGGAGAAATTTCCTATAATATTTTGATTCTTTTAACTATATTTAATGATTCTAAATATCAGCTTTTCACTCTAATATCAAATTCTGCACTATATTTAAAATCATAATCTATATTTGTTGAGTACATACATAGAATAATATATACTTGGTTCCGAAATCAGCAATTTATTTTAAACTCGTTATTCTGATTTACTTAGGTACTTCTGAAGAGTTACCAATTTCACTGTCTTTGATTTCATGTTAGTCTTCGATTAGGAGAGTTAGTTAGTCATGTAATAAATATAATATCTGAAACAGTTTTACATAGCATAGTAGGTTCTTAATTGTCCAATCGAACTCATAATTAGCACTCACATACCTCATAAAAGAATGTTGAGTTACTACAGTAATAAATACTATTTACACAACACAACGTAGACGGTTCTACCACTATTAGACGATCACAACCATTTGGTCATTTTATCTTCAAGTTACATGTTCGATCATGTATTTATTTTTAAATATTGATAATTTATATCGATATGTTTATTCATATTGATTTGGGTAGAAGAAGTCTTTCAACTGTGAAATATGTTGAAATTGTTAGAGTTGGTGAGACGGGGTCGTTACAAATAGACTGATTAGATTGCCTACTGTCAAAAATAAAAAATACATGTTAGTAATATACATACATACATACATACAAACCATCACGCCTTTTTCCCAACGGGGTAGGCAGGGACCACATCTTTCCACTTGCTACGGTCCTGACACACCTCTTGCGCTTCTTCCACTCTCATTAATTATTTCATACATGCTCGTCGATTATGGGTACTCCTGACCTGACCTTTCCTGAGCACGTCTTGGACTTGTCCTAAGTACGTCAGTCTAGGCCTTCCCCTTTCAACAGCTCCATCCACCCTCGCCTTGTAAATTTGTTTCGTTAATCGCCTTTCATCCATCCTTTTTATATGCCCAAACCATCTTAGCATTCCCATCTCAATTTTTGTGACGACACCCTCTTTCACACCACATCGCTCTCTTATTATGCTATTTCCTTACTTTGTCACTCAATGTCACTCCTGCCAAACTTCGCAATGCTCTCATTTCCACTGCATTTACCCCACTTTCATCCTTCTTTTGCCATACCCAACTCTCACTTCCGTACATAAGCGTCGGCACTAAAACCCCCGCATAAACAGCCATGCCATAAAGGCATGCAGAGCTCCATTTAACATATTACCTGCATTCACTCTTCTATCAATATCACCCTCATGCCTTCTATCCCTCGTGAACCTAGTCCCCAGATACACAAACTCTTTCACTTGTTCTATCTTTTCACCTCCAATTAAAATAAATAAATAATAAATAAATAAATATCCCTGGACATTATTCCACACAGCGCCATCTAGCCCCAAAGTAAGCTAATTAAAGCTTGTGTTATGGGATACTAGACAACGGATAAACATACTTAAATACATTTTCTTTTGTAAATACATACTTATTATACATAGGAGACACCCAGACCAGTACAAACAGACATGTTCATGCACACAAATGTTTGTACTGTGCGGGGACCGAACCCGCGACCTCTGGTGTAGTAGCCAACTTCCTAACCATTACACCAAGTCGGTCGTCAACAAACATCAAATTCTGTCATATCCTCATCTCTTTAAAAAACCATGGTTTCTGTCTTACTTACGTTCACTTTCATACCTCTCTCTTCTAACGACGCATTCATTAATGTTACCATTACCTGCAACTCGTCGGCCGACGACGCCAGTATGACTTGGTCATCAGCGTAGAGAATGGGGTAGAGTATGGGGACGCTACACAACCCTGTCTAACCCCTTTATGGATGTTAAACCAGTCAGTGTACGCCCCGTTTATTCTGACGCAAGCACTGGAACACTCATAGAGAGATTTCAGCGCTCGTATTAGACAGCTGCTCACCTCATGCGCGGATAAAGACAACCACAACTCTTTCCTTTTCACCCGATCATAGGCTTTTTCCAGGTCCAAGAAAATGCAATAGACATTTTGGTTTTTGGTCAAAAAAAAAATCCGCTACGCAACGCAAGAAAAAAACCTGATCCGTACATCCCATTACCTTTCTGAATCCCGCTTGCTCATCCGAAATCTTTTCTTCCGTCTCTTTCACAACCCTATTAATCAACACCTTAGCATGCAGTTTGCCGACAACACTGAGAAGGCTGATTCCGCGGTAATTTTTGCAGTCCTGTTGTGAACCTTTCCTTTTGAAAAGCGGCACAATCACAGCCTTGCACCAATCTTCTGGTACCCGGCCGGCCCTACAACACAAATTAAAAAGATGGTACAACTGACTAGCAGCTATGCCTCGCCCAGCCCTCAGCATCTCAACAGACACTCTATCATACCCGGCAGCCTTACCAGCTTTCATACTTTTTAACACTGTCACTATCTCATCCATACGAATCTCACCCTCACATCCATTTTCTTCCATGTATGGCTCAGCCTCATCTCTTTCACACAAACTTTCAAAGTACTCATTTGTCCGAAAGTCTTCAGTAAGCCTCTTATCAAACTCATCCTTTTATTCTTCCTTACGTTTGTTCACTACATCCTTCACAATTCCTTTCAATCTTTCATACTCCTTTTTTGCTTTAACCACATCTCCATCTGTCGCTTTTTGCATCCTTTGATTAGCTCCTATAGCTAGCCAATCCAACCACGCTTTCTTCTTTTCATCTACTGCCACCTGCACACTCATGTCCATCCACCTACTCTTTATCTTACCACCTTTCCTTCTTCTCGTAGTTTCACAAATACTCACAGCCGTACTCACTAATCCATCTTTAACACCATCCCACAGATCTTCAATCCCTTGCAGCTTTTCCGAACCTTCAAATCGCTCTAGTAACCCATTCACAAAATTGTCTTCCTCACCTTTCTCTTGCAGCTTCTCCACCTTTACACGTTCCAGAACCCCCGTACTCACTGGAGCTCTATGACGCCACTTATCAAAGAGACCACTCATTCGTGCTAGCACCAGAAAGTGGTTTGTGTCCACGCCGACCCCGCGATACACCTGGGTGTCCAGAACATTCCTCCTCAATCGTTCATCCACAATCACATAGTCAATCATGCTCCTCGACACCCCTTCTTCTCTTGTGTACATATGAATCCTTTTATGCTCAAACATGGTATTCATCACACACAAATTCCATTCCATGCAAATCTCTAATAAACACCTACCATTGTCATTTACTCTATTGTCACCATGTACACCAAGAACCTTTTCATACCTATCTCGCTTTCTACCTACCCACCCATTAAAGTCTCCTAACATAATCACTGTCTCATTTTGCGAACATTTTCGTAACGTCTCTCTCACACTATCCCAAAACTCCTCCCTTTCTTTTTGGGCTTTTACAGTGGCGTTGGGACCCGTATCTGTGGGTGCATACACGCCAAGAACAAAGATACCAGTCAACCCCACTTTTAGCCGCACCTAGAGGAGTCTCGGGATTACACACTCATACTCATTTACATATTCGGCCAATAATTCGGAGACAATAAGGCCAACTCCTTGAGACCCTCGGCTGTTGGCAGAAACTCCGAACCAGTAAGCCGCATAGGATCCATGCCTCGACATGTCACATCCTTTCCGCTTAGTCTCATTCACACAAAGAACATCAATATGCCTTTCATCCATCATGTGACATACTTCATCAATTTTGTCATTCATTCCACCCCCCCCCCCAACATTCCCCTTACATTCAACGTAGCGAAGCGGCTTTCCGTGGGCCGCTTTTCGCCCCCGCGGAGAACGAGACGTAATGGGTTGCGAACCACACCGCCGCCAACTGGATTAATAACAATTGTGTACATTGCGTTCCCACGAGTAGCAAGGGATATAAACTGTCAGTTCCAGCAGAGCCCCGCGTGCCAGGATAAGGCTAGCCTGATTCTGGGGTCGCCCAGCCCCAGGGTAGTTTGGCCGTTCGCGACTAGGCTTGTTGCCCCTAGCCACGCATCCATCGGTACGGCAGGCCTTGGATTGGCGGAATAGGTAAGGAAACAGGAAATAGGAGAGGATTAGGATTGAACATAGGAATTGTTTTGGGCATGGGTAGGAAAAAGGTCAAGAGGGATATCACTGCCTCGGAAGGATTGGAGTGAGTCAGTAATAGCCCGGGGGCTGGGGTCGCGTACCCGTATACCATGCCTTAGCTACCGGACAAGTAGCTAGGATGAATATCCCTGACCTTAGTAATATTATTATAATAAAAGCTCATTACTCCACGATATTGCTGTTTCAAAACTGACTCGTTGTAAACATTCATAGCTGATAAATGAAAAAAAAAACATTTTTAAAAGATTACCAAAGTTAATAGAAGCCTGTTTTCATTCCTGCTTCTGTCATCAGGCCATCAAGCTCACAAAGAGCTTATGTTTCTTCACCCTTCGTTCTGCTTTTACAATGCCACTTCAAATTACCAGAACATTGGTTATTTTAATGTTATGACGATTTATTTTCCTGATTTAAATGTTAAGAAAAAAACCAAACACATCTTTCTAAGCCACTCACGTGTTTCAGACAATTATTGAACCCAAAACCAGTCTGCTGATTTTTTTTTAATGCTTGCTCAAAGTGAGGAAGCTAACCGACACTTTCAATATCACTGACATATTTATAATACCCGACAGCGCAAAATTAAGAACTTCCTATATTTTACAGAATTTAGAGGTACCTATCTATTTTTATGTTACCAAAACATCATCGATCAACACGAAAACAAGCGTAAAATTTTAGTATTATTCGTATGAATAAGGCCTCTTCCTCATCGGCTAGGTTTGTTTTCGTTTCAGTATAATAATAATAATAATAAATCTTTATTTACTAGAAACACGGTACAAGAAATGATGGTTAAAGTTAAAATAAAGTAGAATCACACGTTTCGCCAAATATATGGCATGTAAAATATTTTAATTAATAAGCTCTTCAACACTATAAAAAATCTTATCTATGAGCCATAAATGTATTTTTTTATAAAATAAGGGAACTCCCAATGACTTTATCGTTTCTGGAATTTTGTTAAAGATTTTGATACACATATTTAAACAATTCCTCATATACAAAGTGGTTCTGGGTGAAAATTTTAATACTAATCTATCAGGATTCCCTTTATTACGAGGATTAATGTCACCAGCCCTATCAAACAGTCTTGGTAATGTCAATAGCTTCAGTTCCCTAAAAAGTGGTTTACATGTCTGGAAAGGTGGTAGGCCGTAGATGGCACGCACACATTTTTTTTGGGCTACAAATACTTTATGCACATCTACACTATTTCCCCAGAATACTAAACCATACCGTAATATAGAGGCGACATATGCATGATAGGCAGCAAGGACTGTACTACCGTCCGCTACATGGCGAAGTCTACCTAAAACATATACAAAGCGATTAATTTTGTCACATGTTTGCACAATATGTGGTTTCCAATTAATATCCCTATATATTTGCAATCCCAAAAATTTTACATTATCAGCCGATTCTATTTGTGTTCCTTTATATGATATATTTAAATTGTTATTTTTAAGTTTGTTAAATTGTATAAAATTTGTTTTAACTAAATTGATTTTCAGATTATTCATTTCAAGCCATTCAATAAGATTACTTAACGTTTTATAATTTCAGTTTCGTGATGGGTTAGACCTTCATTCAAATTAGTTGTTATTACTATCGATACATCATCAGCAAATAATATGGTTCTATGAGGCGTTAAATCCATCCCGTCATTGATGTAGATCAAAAATAGGAGTGGTCCAAGTACACTACCTTGCGGAACTCCAAATTTATTACACAAATATTTAGATTTATGTTTTTTTATTATATTTTTATCGTTTGCCATGGATATTGACACATACTGCTGTCTGTCACGCAAGTATGATTCTAGCCATTGATGAGGTAAACCTCTTATTCCCATCATCTCTAATTTTTGCAACAATATGTCGTGATCAACGAGATCAAATGCCTTTGACATATCTAGGAACAGAGCTGTAGTCATCTTTCTCATGTCTACGTTAGTCAAAACCTCTTGAAATAAGGCAAATACAGCAAGATTAGTCGATTTGTGTTTCTGAAAACCATATTGCTCTTTATTAATTAAGTTAAAAGACGAACAATAGTGCATTAACCTAGTAAACATACATTTCTCAAAGATTTTTGCTATTATTGGTATGAGAGTTATAGGCCTGTAATTACTAATGCCGTTTTGCTGCCCTTTTTGTGCAACGGCTTAACAACTGACAGTTTCAATCTGTGGGGATATTTTCCACTTTCAAATGACAAATTTATAAGGTAAGTTAGAATAGGCGATAACTCATTGACGCATTCTTTGATTACCTTAGTGCATATTTCATCATGACCCTCAGAGTTTGTATTTTTTAGAGAAAGAACTACTTTCTTAACTTCATCTTCAGAAAATGGCTTTAGATACATTGACAAACCTGATTTATTTGCTTCTACTCGTCTATTATAGTTCTTCGAAGATTCACTTCGTACTGTTTTGTGTGTTGAATCAATAAAATATGCATTAAATATAGTTGCTATTTGCTCGGGGTCATATATTGTCTCTTTGTTATGTTTAATTTTTTCAATACCTTTATTAATTAATTTTCTTGGTTTTTAATAACTTGCCATGAGGCCCTACATTTGTTGCTACTATTTTTTATAAATCCATTGTTTTAATTTTTTGTGCTTGATAAATACATTCCTTTAGAATTTTTGAATACTTGAAATAGTTAACTTTTGAGGTCATAATCTTATATTTATAGTATCCAATTCTAAGCGCACGTTTGGTTTTACAGCTTTTTCTAAGACCAACTGTTATCTAACTATTTAAAGAGGTGTCATTGTGTAATTTTCTTTTTAGCTTTGGAAAACAAGTTGTAAAAAAGTTGAAATTGCTTATGAAATAAGACTTTTCGAGGTCATTCTCCATGTATACTTCATGAAATAATAATCTACTAATGCTTTCACGAAACAGTTCTATGTTGTCTTTGCTGTAGTCTCTTTTATGCTCAAAGATAAGTTTAGGATTGTCGACATTATTTTCTACAGGGATTTTCAACATTTGAGCTGTCTCGTGATCTGACAGCCCAAGAGGTAAAACTGATCCAAGAGCTTCATCAATATTACTTAATATAAGATCTATACAAGATAGCCTTCGAGTTGGCTCATTTATGTGAAAAGTCAAATTATAGTTCTTAGCTAGATCTCTCAAGGTGTTTGACGTTTTGTCAGACTTCAGGATGTTAATATTAAAATCACCTACAATAACTACTTTCTTTTTCCTACATTTATTTAGTTCATTAAGTACTAATACTACTAATTTAGTTAATCTGTACAGATTCGGTGCAGAGGCTGTACCGAAACGAAAACGCACTGATCCGGTGAGGAAGAGGCCTTAATGAAAATAAGTAATAGGTTCTTCAGCTAATTCGAGGTGCTTACGACTCCCCAGAGTCGTATAACTACGCGAAGGAACACAGAATTATATTAGATGCGGCATTTAGTACCTTCCCCAATGAAATGTTTAATTTTAACTGCATCGAGGAAGAAGGCTTTTTAGACTTCTTGTTTTAAGTATCAAATTAAATTATTTACACGTATGCGTCCGTTGCCGAGTGGTTTTAGAGCTCGACCCAAAACCCGGAGGTCCCCCAATATTATTCAATGAACTACTGCTTAGTAGGATATTCAGTAGGTACCTATCTATTACTTTTCCTATATCCTGCCCACTTCTTAAGGGAACAAAGTTGAAACAAATCACCTATAGAACTCGCAACTGATGAGTTTTCTTACGAAACTACGGAACGGCCCAAGTTTCGACGTCCGTGGAACCCTGAATATTCATTTAAACGGCACTCTAGGGGAAATCTTCTTTATGGAAGAAGTGATCTTTTACGAGAATCACTATCATAAAACGAAACCACCATCTGGACTCAAGAAGAATTAGAAAAAAAAAACTGAATAACTTGATTCCAGCTGTTCTAGAATACGTGTGTTTCTATACGTATGACTAGTTTCACACGCCGCGCGGCGTTTGACGGCGTTTTGTGCGGTGAGGTGAACGCAACAGTTGTTTATAGTAGTTTTGGTAAGTTATAAATTACAAAACGTATGTTTATCAAAAAGTTGGGCAGTTAATCCTCAGTAGTAAATTAAAAAAATAGGCAAAAAAAAATTAAATGGATCATTGAATAAAGTTTTAAGCAGTAAAATTAGCTACGTGTTGGCATTTAACAAATCTGAATACGCTGCCAGGAAATCTCATTCTAAGCAATTATATACAAGGAACACCCAAAAATTCCAAAACCCGTAATTCCGAATTTCAAAAATCCGATCTTCGTAATTCCGAAACAACAGAATTCCGAATATTCAAAAACACGAAAGTATTTTTTCCAAAAGTCACAAATCCGAAATTTCGAATTTACGACGAAGAATTAAAAATCCGAAGTTTTATTGGTCCGATAAACAATATTCCAAATTTCTAAATTCCGAAAATTCATTTCTAAAATTAAAAAAAAACATTTTTATCAAAAATATCATAAATGTATTAAAATTAAGCTGGTTAACTTTATTAACAGGATTAAATGACTAGGTTAAGTTAGGTTAGGACTGTGACCCACCCATGAGCCTTCGCCTTGTTGTGTCGGAGGGGCTTAGTACTGGTGGCTGGTGGAACCACCAGGAAGCTAAGAGGGCTCAGCCATGGCAGTGCGGTGGACTTCCCAACCACCCATAGCCTGCCGCCGGGTGTGGTGGTGGTATGGTGCCTACCACTGGTCGCCCAAAACGGCGCCCACGTGCGCAGCGCTTTCGGGCGCGAGGGGGGGGGGCATAACCTCGTCGTTCCCCCGGGCGAGGTATCCATGAGTATTTCCCCACGATAGTAGACGCCTTGACTTGCGTGGTGTCCCGGGTTCGATTCCCAGTCGGGTCAATTTAGGAAATGATCTTTTCAGAATTGACTCGGGTCTGGGTGTGCTGGGAGACGCCCCTGGCTTAATTCCCTGTCAGGTACCTCGTAACACAAGGATATTTATCCTTACTTCGAGACCATGACAAGTGGTGTGTTGTCTGGCGCATATTTATTTATTCAATTGTTTATTAAAAAAAAAGGTTAGAACTGTGATCAAAACGCGCGAGCTGAGCGAGCGAAGCGAGCGTGCCGCGGCAATGGCCGGCAAAGCGCCAGAAAGCATTCATGCTTCATGCTTAATAAATACAACATTTAAGAGTATATATTCCACATTATTTACTTTCTTCGTATTCATAATGATTCGGATTATTGTTAATTCGGAATTTTGATGATTCGGGATAGTGAGATTCGGCATTCTGACTTTCGTACTTATAAACATTGGGAGTTTTACAATTTAGGTTTTTTTTTTAAATTCTGAATTATTCGGAATTATAAAATTCGTGATTGTGACTTTCGGGGTTAAGTTTTTATGTAGTGTACCCATATCAACAAAGTGGTGATAAAATATATTCCTGTGGTGTTAGAGTATATTCAGTGAGTGAAGTGAAAAATAAAAATATTTAAGTATTATGTTTTTTGATTTACCTGGGTACATTCAGTAAGTTTATGTTATGAAAAAGGAAATGACTTTCGATTTTACCGATAGATTGAAATTAAAACAAATTATCACTCCAATGATTGCTTTAATTAAATCAATTTGCTAGGTTTGATACAGTAATAGTAAAAAAATAGCTTAGAGGCTAAAATGACCCCATTATCCGCCCCCTCTAACGAAAATTTACCTCTCTTTTCAATTTGACGACACGGTTGGCGCAGTGCGCTGTGGCACGGTTTTACACCTTGATTTGTGTAGTGTCCCGGGTTAGATTCCCGGTCGGGTCAATTCAGGAAATGATCTTTTCTGAATTGACTCGGGTCTGGGTGTGCTGGGAGACTCCCCTGGCTTAATTCCGTGTCTGGCACCTCGTAACACAAGGATATCTATCCCTAACTGGGAGACCATGACAAGTGGTGTGTTGTTTGGCGCATTTATATTTATATTTAATCGGTCTGGGTTCGGGTTTTTCCGCTACCTGTGAACTGCCGAAGTATTTATCTAACTGCCCATTCCATCATTTTACTGGCCATTCATTTATTAGACTGCTTTCGGATTTTTAGTACTGAAATTGTAGGATGAAATAACCGGCCAATTTATTTTTAGTAACTGTTCATGTTTTACTATCGCTTTAAATTACCAACCAGCGATTAATAAAATAACTGCCAATTATCTTTTTCAACTGATCATAATAACCTCTCATTTTTTTAAATAACAGTTTAAAAAGTTATTGGGTAGCCAATATAAAACACATCACTGCAATATACAAGTAAACATTTGACAAATAAACATGGGTAGCAAATAGGAAAAAAAAATGCACAGGCAAGCTTTAATACCAGTTCACCAACTAAAGTGATATTTTAATAAAGTTGGTTATGTTTGTTTTGAAAAAAATACAGTTTTTCAACTTATACCGAAAACATTAAACCTCCTACGTTTAATATGTCGTCGTATGTTTGAGCAACATCCTGCTCACTATATTTTGCCACGAATCACTCTTCGGGTTAAGATAACCTTTATCTCAGTAGCTGGACTAATTGCGCATGATTTACAGTTAACCAAAGTGAATGAAACATTAGAGTTCTCACACACGAATGGCACTTTTCCGAAGACCTCAATAATGTGTTTGGACGGGACGGCAATCTGTTTGGAGGTCCGTTCTTGGCGGTCCTCATTTTTCATGCGGAACTTAATCAACTTAAGTTTTGTGTGTCGAAAAAACCAGTGTGGCAGCCCTGAGTATCTGCAGCCGTCGCCAAATGTCAGCGGCTTGCCCGTTTGCACGGCAACGCTTGCAGTTCTAGCTTGTAGACGACACGGCAGCACGGTTCTTCGCCTCAATTTCCGTGGTGTCCCATGTTCAATTCGTTGGGTTTCATCGGGTCGAATGCGATCTTTTCTAACGAACTTTTGAGTGTACTGGGAGCCGCCCCTGGCCCCCTTTCTTGTGACGGCCATCTACAGTTACCTTAGCGGTTGACTACGTGCCGCTCGTATGAGAGAACCCTTAATGTGTCCGACCAAACGACTATTGCTCTGAAGCAGCACTCACGCTCTAGAGAGGTGCTCGAGGCTTTAATGGTATTCAGATGGTTACAGTTCAAGAGATGAGTTCCTAGTCCTACTGATTGATGTAGATAGATTGATAGTTATACTTTATTGCAATGAAGTTTAACTATCCATCAAATTGTGCAAAATTTGCACAAAAAAAACTATAGATAACATTAATATTTTATAATAGAAACAATTTCTACAATGTGGCCATATAGCTTGAGAGGGATTTTTTCGTTAAGGAACCTTTTGGTAAAGAAACTTTTTGAAGCTTAAAGACATGTGGATAGAAAATAACTTTATGAGGAAAACGTAAAATATTACTAACTACTTCATGCACGTGTATTTGATGACAGGATTGTAATGTAGAAATTCCTACATGTATGACTAAATTATAACATGGTAGGTACGCATCTATGACACTCGGTTTAGCAATTTTCACGGGTAGGGTGATCACTTCCCACCAGAAGACGACCCGCAAGCTCGTTTGCTAACTCTAATAACAAAAGTTATTAAGGTTTTTTTTAATGTAATAGGAAGCAAACGAGCAGGAAGGTCACCTGATGGAAAGAGATCCCCTCCGCCCATGAACAACTGCAACACCAGAGGTGTCACGATGCGTTGCTTGCCTTTTAAATGGGAATACGCTCTCTTCTTGAAGGCTCCGATGTCATATTCCTTTGGAAATACCGACGCAGGAAGATCATTCCATATCTTGAATGTACGCGGAAGAAATTGACGCGATAAACGTACGGTTGTTGAGCGCCAGCCATCCAGGTGATGAGCATAGAATTTCGACTTATGGCGTGTCGTGCGGTGATGAAATTTACCGGCAGGTATAAGATCATGCAATAACTTCTGAGCACTCCCCATTGTAAAGACGGTAGAAAATACAGAGAGGTGCAACGTCTCTCCGTAGGGCCAAAGGATCTTAGCGGTCGAAAATCACAGGGTCGTTGACAATTCGAGCGGCTCTCCGCTGTATACGGTCAAAAGGATGGAGAAGATACTGGGGTGCTCTAGCCCAAAGATGGCAGCAGTACTCCATGTGAGGCCTTACTTGTGCCTTGTAAAGTTGAAGGCGCTGCGACGGCAAGAAATACTGCTTTGTTTAGACCTTCAGTTTTTTTGAAGCTAATTTGGCTTTACCCTCCAGATGACTGCGGAACTGTAACTGTAATGAATTAACTTGAAAAACAACCAGAAACTATACGAACATAGAATACGAAGTGTTAGAGACCACCATTGAATGAATGGTCTTCTAGTTCCAGAAATATCACAATCTCACGTGTCAAACTTTATTGTTATCCTACTTTTCTTTGAAGTTGGTTTTGAGAAATAAAACTAAAGAAACTGACGCGTGCGGTAAAACAGGAATAGGACTATACAGCACTACAGATTAGAGCAGGTGCAGCAAAATAATTAGAGAAATAATAAAACGACAGGATCTAAACAAAAATTAAAACTTTAAAAAAATTCAAACGATATTGTAAAAAAAAGTCAGCGAAACCATTGGAATCAGGCGATTTGGTTCTTACTTTTTTACTGCTAACCCAGTGTTTCTTTTCTTATTATAACTTAAAGAAAATAAACCTCATATAAGTAGGCATTTCAGAGAGCAGCTGGAGGGATCTTAAACTTATGTAATGTTTTACCCAAAGCGCCCACTTGGGTCTGGCATTATTAAAACGTGGCCTGGAAGGCCAAGGTTAAGGTTTTGTTGGCACTGAAAGCTTTGATTGCAGGATATTATTTTTTATTTATTTTATGCTATTGCGAAGCTTTAATCGTCAAGTAAAGTAGGTAACATATTTGATTGATATTCATACAATAGTATTATTCCACACCGTCTATACTCCATTCATTATAGCACTAGACAGAAGTAAAAAAGGTTCTTTTTAGGGTACACTTTGTGGTAAAAGTACAATAAACATTATTACTTTTAAGATTTTGCCAAACTTATACAGGGTGTCCCTGGAAGTAAGGATCAAATCGAAAAAGTGCATAACTGGGGTCATAATAAAATAAATAGGATTAAAATACAAACTCCAAAAAACACGACTTTCTTATGCAAAATACTCACATCTTAAGAAATTTTCGAAATATTTCTGCAATTTATACATTAAAAGAATTAGTAATAAACGAGCAACTTTTTTCAATACTACGACAACTTTCACTGGAACAATTGTTTTCACGACATTGCTTGAACTTGAAGTAATTTTTTTGACTAAGATTTTTTCTTGCAATATTTTAACTTTTTAGATTGACATGGGTATTCTAGCTCAATACTATAACTAGTCAAACTATGACATATTACCTGCGAATCTTTTGAAAAACATTAGTTGGTACCTTTGATATATTTTTTTAATAGTTATTTCTGTATGGACTTAAACGATTTTCGGAAAAAAACTAAAATTGATCATAACTTTTTAACGATTCGAAATCGGCCCAAAATTGATAGGGTTAAAAGTTCAGAAATGACCCCTGCTATGCGCTATTTCGATTTGATCCTTACTTCCAGGGACACCCTCTACAGGGTGTCCCAAAAAGAAGTGTCAAGCGGAAGCCCACAGATAGAGCACCCCTTGGGGTACCCGAATCACCCCCATGTATGTTCCGTGATTGTTCATAGTTTTCGAGTTATGATTTTTTTTCTGAATTTCTGAGAATTTCGGACCTAAAAGTTTAAATTTTGTATTTTTTAAAAAGTAGAAGACTTTTCAATTTTTTTCTTTGCCCAACTGAATCATCCTTAATTGTACTTCGATGCATAAAATAATCAGTTTCATAACTTTGACTAAAATGATGAAAATGTTGGTATAAAACCAAAAATGTACGGTTGATGAATAAAGACTTAAATTTTCAACTTTAAATTAAAAATCTAAGCGGGTGACTGTATGGTTTCTAAGTAAAGCTCGAATATGCTCCAGAATCTCAGTTTTCTTAATCATTACAAAAAAGATGTACTTAATGGGCTATTTGGCTAAAATCAGCCTTCAAAGACAGCGAGGTGGAAAATTCTTGAAATTAGCTATCAGATTAATAACTGTTTTTTGGCCATTTTATCATTCCTGAAGTTCATGAATTTGTTATCTAACCAAAAATTACTGCAGGAACTTCTTTTTTGTAATGATCAAGAAAGCTGAGATTGTGGAGCATTTTTGAGCTTTATTTATAAACCATACAGTCACCCGCTTAGATTTTTAATTTAAAGTTGAAAATTTAAGTCTTTATTCATCAACCGTACATTTTTGGTTTTATACCAACATTTTCATCATTTTGGTCAAAGTTATGAAACTGATTATTTTATGCATCGAAGTACAATTAAGGATGATTCAGTTGGGCAAAGAAAAAAATTGAAAAGTCTTCTACTTTTTAAAAAATAAAAAATTTAAACTTTTAGGTCCGAAATTCTCATAAATTCAGAAAAAAATCATAACTCGAAAACTATGAACAATCGCGGAACATACATAGGGGTGATGCGGGTACCCCAAGGGGTGCTCTTTCTGTGGGCTTCCGCTTGATACTTCTTTTTGGGACACCCTGTATAGCAGCCGTCATACTAAATTGTTCTCATTTAATGTTTAGTCACTTCAGAAATTATGACGCTCTTGCTTAAATAAATTATTTTGTCTGGCATTAAATTATATTGTCGATGTAAAAACCTTAATTATGAAGGGGTTTTTATCCAAACACATTTTTACTGTCACTATAACTCTACCAAATCTAAAATATAACATAATCCCTTCATACATTGTGGCGGAAGGGGTTTTTCAATTTTGCCAGGTTATACCACAGAATTATACTCAGGTATGACATCGTCATGGCAACGTCAAATATAAATTGTCATTCATTTTAGCACCCCTGTTTTTTGTTTCTAATGTTATAATGAATGAAGTATAGTTGTACCTATATATCTCTTATGGAACTGCACGCTAAATGTAAGAACGTATTAATGGCTCAGGTCAAATATTGTTCTTCAACGAGACTGACGATCCGTGTGTGTGCTGTAGCACACATTTAGATTTCGGTATAATACAAGAGAAAATAGGGGAAAATGAAATGTGGCGTAATATAAGCCTAACCAAAGTCCAGAGATATAGCCAAGCTTTAAACGTTAATGGATGTACTCAGTGTATAATTTAAAGGACTACACTCTAAACGACCGTTCTAATTCCTCAGTCACTCTGTCTACCTTGCTCTGCAATTATGTCGCAGAGAATGTACTAACGTCAAGCTACGTGCATTTGCCGTTTTGTACGAAAGGTGACGTGGTCGTGTAGCTTCAAATAGCCCTCGTTAGAACCTGCCGAGTGGCTCGTTAACAAATTTGCATGAATATTATAAGAACAGTAAGGATTTAACAGCAATGTCACATCCAGTTAACCTTATTCAAGGTAAAGCTAATTGGCAATTGCTATCCACATGTCAGAACCCCCTTGACTTAATAGATCGATAGGTTAACAAATCACTATAGAAAACCAAAAACATTGTGCTGATTAACAGTCACTACAGCTACTATTTGAGAGAAATATCTACAGTAACTTATTATTATCATTTGCAGTATTTTCTTATCTTTCAGATCATATTTTGTCCAAGTGATGGGATGGGCGCCATTACAAAAAGTGTTATTTTTAATTATTTTGTAGTTTTGCGCATTGTCATTTAATTTTTAGCCCTTACAATTCAATTTCTTTAATCAATACAATTTTATTTCGTTTAACAATATAATTTTATTTAATTTCATCTTTTTTTAAATTTTCCTTTGAAAATTACGTTTTATTTCATTTGACAACCTGATTGTAAAATTAGAAAAAAAACTTTGAGAACTTTTCAATAACACACTGTAATATTATGTAGGGTCGGAAAAGAAACTATAAAGTATATGTTATTTAATTGTATGAAATGCTACACAATCTATTACCACGACAGCGCGCCACGGGCATGACGTCAAATGCCTTCGTTAGACGTCGAGTGCCTCGTTAACAAATTTGCATATGGAGAGCATGGAGATGAACGTTTTGCGCTTACACGTGAAAAAATAATTAAACCACCTTTTGTTTGAATTAATTTTGCAGCAGTGAATAATTGTCGCCGTTTGTTGGAGGGCCGCTAAAATGAGGGTATGATAGCGATAGGTTTCATTCGCAGAATGCATACACCTATACACAATGACAACATCGGCCATCCTTAGAGGAAGCAATAGCTCAGGACATAAATTTTATGAAATCATGAAAATATAGCGGTGTTATTGTTATAGTTCGCGTCAAACTTCTAGTCCACTCTGAAGTTGGTTTGCGCATGCGCAGAACCTAATTTACTATGAAAAAAACTCGGGATGCGGGCTTTAGTACGTCTACCACGAGTTGCCACTTTAAGTTTACATTATCGTTCACGTAAAAAAATGTATTGGGATTTGACATTGTCATGTGTCATCCCAACACTTACATTTTTTTTGTACGCGAACAGGACAACTTTAGAGTGGACTTTATTTAATTCATTATAACATTAGAAATAAAAAACAGGGGTGCTAAGATGAATGACAATTTGCATTTGCATTTGACGTTGCCATGACGGTGACATACCTGAGTATAACCTGACAAAATTAAAAACCCATTCCACTACAACGTATGAAGGGAATAAGTAACATTTTAGATTTGGTAGAGTTATAGTGACATTAAAAATGTGTTCGGATAAAAACCCTTGCTTCTTTTAAGTTCTTACATCGACAATATAGTTTGATGCAAGACAAAATAATTTATTTAAGCAAAAGCCTCATGAATTCTGAAGTTGCTTTACTTTAAATGAGAACAATCAAAAACAAAAACAGCTGCTATATAAGTAGTTTTTAATAAATTCGGCATAAATCTTAAAAGTCACAATGTTTATGTTTCTTTTACCACAAAGTGTACCCTAAAAAGAACCTTTTTTTACATTTGTCTAATAATGCAATAATGAATGGAGTATAGAAGTTTGAAGCAAACCCTACCTCCTAAACACTTCAGATGAAGCACTAACATAGATTTTAATAAAAATGCTATTTATAAAATAACTTTTTTGTTGGTTTATATATATTTTTTTAGAATTAATTGCTAATAATTCAAGAAAAATACATAAAGAGAACCTTCCATTTATAAATGGGAATTAATAGATAGATATAATGTATCTATTCTTTTTATAAAGACCTGGGCTACAAACGAACCATAGTCAAGATTAGCTAAAAGGATGAAATCTAAATACAGATTAATTGGGTTCAATACAAAAATAAACATAGGTATTGTGATACATAATTTTTTTTATTTCCTTTTGATTTTTTATCTTCTTTTTTTTGGAACTTTCATGAAATACAGAATTTCGTTTGGCGACTATCGTTTTATTTAAGCGATACACCAGTAAATATGTTAAGATTGTGAAGCACATTGTGGGAACATGTGCGCGAGTTAATCTATCCTAAATTTAAGAAATGGATTTTAGAGATGAGGAATTTAGGCAATTTGTGCCTTCTTGCAGATAATATCGTTAAACCTCTTATCGATATACAAGTTTAAATGTTTTTGGAATTAACATACATATGACAAAATCTACATTCTCATTTAACATTATTACTTAAAATGTTAAAAAAAATAAAGCAATCAGTGCTAGTCTAACCTGTTAATTATGTTATGTTATTGTTTCGTTATGTAGTGATCGCAGTTAAAGTAAATTAAAATAATACCTCTATTTAACTGAGAAGTAACCTTAAAAAAAAGAAGAAGCATTTTTAACTACGTTTTTTTAAAAACAAAACAAATCATTGGAATATAACAGTAACCCCCTATTAATTCGTAGTTAGGGCATTTCTGTTTGCTTTTATCAATGTTTCAGAAACTTTAAATCAGTTTAGTCAGCACCTGGATTAGTTTACTGCTGTCGTCTGCACACCCATCAATCAACGTCAAGTTCCCAAGGTTTAACCTAAAGCTATTTTGCACGTCAATCTGCTTTGTGTAGAAATATTTAAGTAATCTGTTGGCAGCTAACATATTTGCTTTTAAAAATAAACTCGCAGAAGATTTTATTTTTCTGCAAAATATTTGTGGTCAGCATCACAGTGTATCGTCCCGGTCTGGTATGCAAGCATTTGTTATTAACTACGTGTTTATTGTCCAGTACATCGTTTAGTTAAAATAGGCTAGCAAGTAAATGAGTTTGAGGGAATTATGCATTATATCAATTTATCCCATGTATGCAGCAGAAAATCCAGATTTCATCAGAATATCTACGTTTAGGCTAGCGATTTGGCCGGTATATGTTGGCACGAATATTCTAGCGATATGTACTTGTTACGAGTTATATTCTGTTCTCACTACAGAAATGTCGAATTCTGATGGCGAATTGAGACCTGATATATAATTTTTGATAACTAAATTAAGTAGGTTTTATGTTAACAAAATATTGTTTTTTGATAAATGAAATTTTCAACAAAGCTGACGTTCGATTTTCTTATTTTAGTCTAGAGATTCATATAGGCCTTATTATGTAAACAAATATCACAACGTAACAAAATCACGAATTCCCGCATTGATCACACACTATGAGTCGCACATAAACATCTTGCGTTGTAAAAAATAAACATAAAACATGAAATTCATGCAATACTGTAAAACTTAAGCATTCTAATAAGACTATTTTATCAATAATTAAATAATTTATGAAATCTGCTTGACAGCAATTTGACATCATTTTCCTCCTAAATAGAATAGGGTTGTCTTTGGATCGTAGTGATAGGAACGTTTTGATTGAAAGTGGTACAAATACAATGCTGTCGATTTATGGTTTTCTACTGTCAAGTATAAAATAATATAAAGGAAATCATTCTGGCTCCATACATTTATGGGCCTTTTTTAAAAGTGCCGGCCAACGAAAAAAAGTGTTACGTATAGTTAGAACTAGTTATACGGAGCAATAGTTATTATCGCACAAAAAGGAATTCCCTACTCAAAGCGGCAGCGCCCACGTGCGCAGCGCTTTCGGGCGCGAGGGGGGGGGGGGGGCATAACCTCGTCGTTCCCCCGGGCGAGGTATCCATGAGTATTTCCCCACGATAGTAGACGCCTTGACTTGCGTGGTGTCCCGGGTTCGATTCCCAGTCGGGTCAATTTAGGAAATGATCTTTTCAGAATTGACTCGGGTCTGGGTGTGCTGGGAGACGCCCCTGGCTTAATTCCCTGTCAGGTACCTCGTAACACAAGGATATTTATCCTTACTTCGAGACCATGACAAGTGGTGTGTTGTCTGGCGCATATTTATTTATTCAATTGTTTATTAAAAAAAAAGGTTAGAACTGTGATCAAAACGCGCGAGCTGAGGGAGCGAAGCGAGCGTGCCGCGGCAATGGTCGGCAAAGCGCCAGAAAGCATTCATGCTTCATGCTTAATAAATACAACATTTAAGAGTATATATTCCACATTATTTACTTTCTTCGTATTCATAATGATTCGGATTATTGTTAATTCGGAATTTTGATGATTCGGGATAGTGAGATTCGGCATTCTGACTTTCGTACTTATAAACATTGGGAGTTTTACAATTTAGGTTTTTTTTTTAAATTCTGAATTATTCGGAATTATAAAATTCGTGATTGTGACTTTCGGGGTTAAGTTTTTATGTAGTGTACCCATATCAACAAAGTGGTGATAAAATATATTCCTGTGGTGTTAGAGTATATTCAGTGAGTGAAGTGAAAAATAAAAATATTTAAGTATTATGTTTTTTGATTTACCTGGGTACATTCAGTAAGTTTATGTTATGAAAAAGGAAATGACTTTCGATTTTACCGATAGATTGAAATTAAAACAAATTATCACTCCAATGATTGCTTTAATTAAATCAATTTGCTAGGTTTGATACAGTAATAGTAAAAAAATAGCTTAGAGGCTAAAATGACCCCATTATCCGCCCCCTCTAACGAAAATTTACCTCTCTTTTCAATTTGACGACACGGTTGGCGCAGTGCGCTGTGGCACGGTTTTACACCTTGATTTGTGTAGTGTCCCGGGTTAGATTTCCGGTCGGGTCAATTCAGGAAATGATCTTTTCTGAATTGACTCGGGTCTGGGTGTGCTGGGAGACTCCCCTGGCTTAATTCCGTGTCTGGCACCTCGTAACACAAGGATATCTATCCTTAACTGGGAGACCATGACAAGTGGTGTGTTGTTTGGCGCATTTATATTTATATTTAATCGGTCTGGGTTCGGGTTTTTCCGCTACCTGTGAACTGCCGAAGTATTTATCTAACTGCCCATTCCATCATTTTACTGGCCATTCATTTATTAGACTGCTTTCGGATTTTTAGTACTGAAATTGTAGGATGAAATAACCGGCCAATTTATTTTTAGTAACTGTTCATGTTTTACTATCGCTTTAAATTACCAACCAGCGATTAATAAAATAACTGCCAATTATCTTTTTCAACTGATCATAATAACCTCTCATTTTTTTAAATAACAGTTTAAAAAGTTATTGGGTAGCCAATATAAAACACATCACTGCAATATACAAGTAAACATTTGACAAATAAACATGGGTAGCAAATAGGAAAAAAAAATGCACAGGCAAGCTTTAATACCAGTTCACCAACTAAAGTGATATTTTAATAAAGTTGGTTATGTTTGTTTTGAAAAAAATACAGTTTTTCAACTTATACCGAAAACATTAAACCTCCTACGTTTAATATGTCGTCGTATGTTTGAGCAACATCCTGCTCACTATATTTTGCCACGAATCACTCTTCGGGTTAAGATAACCTTTATCTCAGTAGCTGGACTAATTGCGCATGATTTACAGTTAACCAAAGTGAATGAAACATTAGAGTTCTCACACACGAATGGCACTTTTCCGAAGACCTCAATAATGTGTTTGGACGGGACGGCAATCTGTTTGGAGGTCCGTTCTTGGCGGTCCTCATTTTTCATGCGGAACTTAATCAACTTAAGTTTTGTGTGTCGAAAAAACCAGTGTGGCAGCCCTGAGTATCTGCAGCCGTCGCCAAATGTCAGCGGCTTGCCCGTTTGCACGGCAACGCTTGCAGTTCTAGCTTGTTGACGACACGGCAGCACGGTTCTTCGCCTCAATTTCCGTGGTGTCCCATGTTCAATTCGTTGGGTTTCATCGGGTCGAATGCGATCTTTTCTAACGAACTTTTGAGTGTACTGGGAGCCGCCCCTGGCCCCCTTTCTTGTGACGGCCATCTACAGTTACCTTAGCGGTTGACTACGTGCCGCTCGTATGAGAGAACCCTTAATGTGTCCGACCAAACGACTATTGCTCTGAAGCAGCACTCACGCTCTAGAGAGGTGCTCGAGGCTTTAATGGTATTCAGATGGTTACAGTTCAAGAGATGAGTCCCTAGTCCTACTGATTGATGTAGATAGATAGATAGTTATACTTTATTGCAATGAAGTTTAACTATCCATCAAATTGTGCAAAATTTGCACAAAAAAAACTATAGATAACATTAATATTTTATAATAGAAACAATTTCTACAATGTGGCCATATAGCTTGAGAGGGATTTTTTCGTTAAGGAACCTTTTGGTAAAGAAACTTTTTGAAGCTTAAAGACATGTGGATAGAAAATAACTTTATGAGGAAAACGTAAAATATTACTAACTACTTCATGCACGTGTATTTGATGACAGGATTGTAATGTAGAAATTCCTACATGTATGACTAAATTATAACATGGTAGGTACGCATCTATGACACTCGGTTTAGCAATTTTCACGGGTAGGGTGATCACTTCCCACCAGAAGACGACCCGCAAGCTCGTTTGCTAACTCTAATAACAAAAGTTATTAAGGTTTTTTTTAATGTAATAGGAAGCAAACGAGCAGGAAGGTCACCTGATGGAAAGAGATCCCCTCCGCCCATGAACAACTGCAACACCAGAGGTGTCACGATGCGTTGCTTGCCTTTTAAATGGGAATACGCTCTCTTCTTGAAGGCTCCGATGTCATATTCCTTTGGAAATACCGACGCAGGAAGATCATTCCATATCTTGAATGTACGCGGAAGAAATTGACGCGATAAACGTACGGTTGTTGAGCGCCAGCCATCCAGGTGATGAGCATAGAATTTCGACTTATGGCGTGTCGTGCGGTGATGAAATTTACCGGCAGGTATAAGATCATGCAATAACTTCTGAGCACTCCCCATTGTAAAGACGGTAGAAAATACAGAGAGGTGCAACGTCTCTCCGTAGGGCCAAAGGATCTTAGCGGTCGAAAATCACAGGGTCGTTGACAATTCGAGCGGCTCTCCGCTGTATACGGTCAAAAGGATGGAGAAGATACTGGGGTGCTCTAGCCCAAAGATGGCAGCAGTACTCCATGTGAGGCCTTACTTGTGCCTTGTAAAGTTGAAGGCGCTGCGACGGCAAGAAATACTGCTTTGTTTAGACCTTCAGTTTTTTTGAAGCTAATTTGGCTTTACCCTCCAGATGACTGCGGAACTGTAACTGTAATGAATTAACTTGAAAAACAACCAGAAACTATACGAACATAGAATACGAAGTGTTAGAGACCACCATTGAATGAATGGTCTTCTAGTTCCAGAAATATCACAATCTCACGTGTCAAACTTTATTGTTATCCTACTTTTCTTTGAAGTTGGTTTTGAGAAATAAAACTAAAGAAACTGACGCGTGCGGTAAAACAGGAATAGGACTATACAGCACTACAGATTAGAGCAGGTGCAGCAAAATAATTAGAGAAATAATAAAACGACAGGATCTAAACAAAAATTAAAACTTTAAAAAAATTCAAACGATATTGTAAAAAAAAGTCAGCGAAACCATTGGAATCAGGCGATTTGGTTCTTACTTTTTTACTGCTAACCCAGTGTTTCTTTTCTTATTATAACTTAAAGAAAATAAACCTCATATAAGTAGGCATTTCAGAGAGCAGCTGGAGGGATCTTAAACTTATGTAATGTTTTACCCAAAGCGCCCACTTGGGTCTGGCATTATTAAAACGTGGCCTGGAAGGCCAAGGTTAAGGTTTTGTTGGCACTGAAAGCTTTGATTGCAGGATATTATTTTTTATTTATTTTATGCTATTGCGAAGCTTTAATCGTCAAGTAAAGTAGGTAACATATTTGATTGATATTCATACAATAGTATTATTCCACACCGTCTATACTCCATTCATTATAGCACTAGACAGAAGTAAAAAAGGTTCTTTTTAGGGTACACTTTGTGGTAAAAGTACAATAAACATTATTACTTTTAAGATTTTGCCAAACTTATACAGGGTGTCCCTGGAAGTAAGGATCAAATCGAAAAAGTGCATAACTGGGGTCATAATAAAATAAATAGGATTAAAATACAAACTCCAAAAAACACGACTTTCTTATGCAAAATACTCACATCTTAAAAAATTTTCGAAATATTTCTGCAATTTATACATTAAAAGAATTAGTAATAAACGAGCAACTTTTTTCAATACTACGACAACTTTCACTGGAACAATTGTTTTCACGACATTGCTTGAACTTGAAGTAATTTTTTTGACTAAGATTTTTTCTTGCAATATTTTAACTTTTTAGATTGACATGGGTATTCTAGCTCAATACTATAACTAGTCAAACTATGACATATTACCTGCGAATCTTTTGAAAAACATTAGTTGGTACCTTTGATATATTTTTTTAATAGTTATTTCTGTATGGACTTAAACGATTTTCGGAAAAAAACTAAAATTGATCATAACTTTTTAACGATTCGAAATCGGCCCAAAATTGATAGGGTTAAAAGTTCAGAAATGACCCCTGCTATGCGCTATTTCGATTTGATCCTTACTTCCAGGGACACCCTCTACAGGGTGTCCCAAAAAGAAGTGTCAAGCGGAAGCCCACAGATAGAGCACCCCTTGGGGTACCCGAATCACCCCCATGTATGTTCCGTGATTGTTCATAGTTTTCGAGTTATGATTTTTTTTCTGAATTTCTGAGAATTTCGGACCTAAAAGTTTAAATTTTGTATTTTTTAAAAAGTAGAAGACTTTTCAATTTTTTTCTTTGCCCAACTGAATCATCCTTAATTGTACTTCGATGCATAAAATAATCAGTTTCATAACTTTGACTAAAATGATGAAAATGTTGGTATAAAACCAAAAATGTACGGTTGATGAATAAAGACTTAAATTTTCAACTTTAAATTAAAAATCTAAGCGGGTGACTGTATGGTTTCTAAGTAAAGCTCGAATATGCTCCAGAATCTCAGTTTTCTTAATCATTACAAAAAAGATGTACTTAATGGGCTATTTGGCTAAAATCAGCCTTCAAAGACAGCGAGGTGGAAAATTCTTGAAATTAGCTATCAGATTAATAACTGTTTTTTGGCCATTTTATCATTCCTGAAGTTCATGAATTTGTTATCTAACCAAAAATTACTGCAGGAACTTCTTTTTTGTAATGATCAAGAAAGCTGAGATTGTGGAGCATTTTTGAGCTTTATTTATAAACCATACAGTCACCCGCTTAGATTTTTAATTTAAAGTTGAAAATTTAAGTCTTTATTCATCAACCGTACATTTTTGGTTTTATACCAACATTTTCATCATTTTGGTCAAAGTTATGAAACTGATTATTTTATGCATCGAAGTACAATTAAGGATGATTCAGTTGGGCAAAGAAAAAAATTGAAGTCTTCTACTTTTTAAAAAATAAAAAATTTAAACTTTTAGGTCCGAAATTCTCATAAATTCAGAAAAAAATCATAACTCGAAAACTATGAACAATCGCGGAACATACATAGGGGTGATGCGGGTACCCCAAGGGGTGCTCTTTCTGTGGGCTTCCGCTTGATACTTCTTTTTGGGACACCCTGTATAGCAGCCGTCATACTAAATTGTTCTCATTTAATGTTTAGTCACTTCAGAAATTATGACGCTCTTGCTTAAATAAATTATTTTGTCTGGCATTAAATTATATTGTCGATGTAAAAACCTTAATTATGAAGGGGTTTTTATCCAAACACATTTTTACTGTCACTATAACTCTACCAAATCTAAAATATAACATAATCCCTTCATACATTGTGGCGGAAGGGGTTTTTCAATTTTGCCAGGTTATACCACAGAATTATACTCAGGTATGACATCGTCATGGCAACGTCAAATATAAATTGTCATTCATTTTAGCACCCCTGTTTTTTGTTTCTAATGTTATAATGAATGAAGTATAGTTGTACCTATATATCTCTTATGGAACTGCACGCTAAATGTAAGAACGTATTAATGGCTCAGGTCAAATATTGTTCTTCAACGAGACTGACGATCCGTGTGTGTGCTGTAGCACACATTTAGATTTCGGTATAATACAAGAGAAAATAGGGGAAAATGAAATGTGGCGTAATATAAGCCTAACCAAAGTCCAGAGATATAGCCAAGCTTTAAACGTTAATGGATGTACTCAGTGTATAATTTAAAGGACTACACTCTAAACGACCGTTCTAATTCCTCAGTCACTCTGTCTACCTTGCTCTGCAATTATGTCGCAGAGAATGTACTAACGTCAAGCTACGTGCATTTGCCGTTTTGTACGAAAGGTGACGTGGTCGTGTAGCTTCAAATAGCCCTCGTTAGAACCTGCCGAGTGGCTCGTTAACAAATTTGCATGAATATTATAAGAACAGTAAGGATTTAACAGCAATGTCACATCCAGTTAACCTTATTCAAGGTAAAGCTAATTGGCAATTGCTATCCACATGTCAGAACCCCCTTGACTTAATAGATCGATAGGTTAACAAATCACTATAGAAAACCAAAAACATTGTGCTGATTAACAGTCACTACAGCTACTATTTGAGAGAAATATCTACAGTAACTTATTATTATCATTTGCAGTATTTTCTTATCTTTCAGATCATATTTTGTCCAAGTGATGGGATGGGCGCCATTACAAAAAGTGTTATTTTTAATTATTTTGTAGTTTTGCGCATTGTCATTTAATTTTTAGCCCTTACAATTCAATTTCTTTAATCAATACAATTTTATTTCGTTTAACAATATAATTTTATTTAATTTCATCTTTTTTTAAATTTTCCTTTGAAAATTACGTTTTATTTCATTTGACAACCTGATTGTAAAATTAGAAAAAAAACTTTGAGAACTTTTCAATAACACACTGTAATATTATGTAGGGTCGGAAAAGAAACTATAAAGTATATGTTATTTAATTGTATGAAATGCTACGCAATCTATTACCACGACAGCGCGCCACGGGCATGACGTCAAATGCCTTCGTTAGACGTCGAGTGCCTCGTTAACAAATTTGCATATGGAGAGCATGGAGATGAACGTTTTGCGCTTACACGTGAAAAAATAATTAAACCACCTTTTGTTTGAATTAATTTTGCAGCAGTGAATAATTGTCGCCGTTTGTTGGAGGGCCGCTAAAATGAGGGTATGATAGCGATAGGTTTCATTCGCAGAATGCATACACCTATACACAATGACAACATCGGCCATCCTTAGAGGAAGCAATAGCTCAGGACATAAATTTTATGAAATCATGAAAATATAGCGGTGTTATTGTTATAGTTCGCGTCAAACTTCTAGTCCACTCTGAAGTTGGTTTGCGCATGCGCAGAACCTAATTTACTATGAAAAAAACTCGGGATGCGGGCTTTAGTACGTCTACCACGAGTTGCCACTTTAAGTTTACATTATCGTTCACGTAAAAAAATGTATTGGGATTTGACATTGTCATGTGTCATCCCAACACTTACATTTTTTTTGTACGCGAACAGGACAACTTTAGAGTGGACTTTATTTAATTCATTATAACATTAGAAATAAAAAACAGGGGTGCTAAGATGAATGACAATTTGCATTTGCATTTGACGTTGCCATGACGGTGACATACCTGAGTATAACCTGACAAAATTAAAAACCCATTCCACTACAACGTATGAAGGGAATAAGTAACATTTTAGATTTGGTAGAGTTATAGTGACATTAAAAATGTGTTCGGATAAAAACCCTTGCTTCTTTTAAGTTCTTACATCGACAATATAGTTTGATGCAAGACAAAATAATTTATTTAAGCAAAAGCCTCATGAATTCTGAAGTTGCTTTACTTTAAATGAGAACAATCAAAAACAAAAACAGCTGCTATATAAGTAGTTTTTAATAAATTCGGCATAAATCTTAAAAGTCACAATGTTTATGTTTCTTTTACCACAAAGTGTACCCTAAAAAGAACCTTTTTTTACATTTGTCTAATAATGCAATAATGAATGGAGTATAGAAGTTTGAAGCAAACCCTACCTCCTAAACACTTCAGATGAAGCACTAACATAGATTTTAATAAAAATGCTATTTATAAAATAACTTTTTTGTTGGTTTATATATATTTTTTTAGAATTAATTGCTAATAATTCAAGAAAAATACATAAAGAGAACCTTCCATTTATAAATGGGAATTAATAGATAGATATAATGTATCTATTCTTTTTATAAAGACCTGGGCTACAAACGAACCATAGTCAAGATTAGCTAAAAGGATGAAATCTAAATACAGATTAATTGGGTTCAATACAAAAATAAACATAGGTATTGTGATACATAATTTTTTTTATTTCCTTTTGATTTTTTATCTTCTTTTTTTTGGAACTTTCATGAAATACAGAATTTCGTTTGGCGACTATCGTTTTATTTAAGCGATACACCAGTAAATATGTTAAGATTGTGAAGCACATTGTGGGAACATGTGCGCGAGTTAATCTATCCTAAATTTAAGAAATGGATTTTAGAGATGAGGAATTTAGGCAATTTGTGCCTTCTTGCAGATAATATCGTTAAACCTCTTATCGATATACAAGTTTAAATGTTTTTGGAATTAACATACATATGACAAAATCTACATTCTCATTTAACATTATTACTTAAAATGTTAAAAAAAATAAAGCAATCAGTGCTAGTCTAACCTGTTAATTATGTTATGTTATTGTTTCGTTATGTAGTGATCGCAGTTAAAGTAAATTAAAATAATACCTCTATTTAACTGAGAAGTAACCTTAAAAAAAAGAAGAAGCATTTTTAACTACGTTTTTTTAAAAACAAAACAAATCATTGGAATATAACAGTAACCCCCTATTAATTCGTAGTTAGGGCATTTCTGTTTGCTTTTATCAATGTTTCAGAAACTTTAAATCAGTTTAGTCAGCACCTGGATTAGTTTACTGCTGTCGTCTGCACACCCATCAATCAACGTCAAGTTCCCAAGGTTTAACCTAAAGCTATTTTGCACGTCAATCTGCTTTGTGTAGAAATATTTAAGTAATCTGTTGGCAGCTAACATATTTGCTTTTAAAAATAAACTCGCAGAAGATTTTATTTTTCTGCAAAATATTTGTGGTCAGCATCACAGTGTATCGTCCCGGTCTGGTATGCAAGCATTTGTTATTAACTACGTGTTTATTGTCCAGTACATCGTTTAGTTAAAATAGGCTAGCAAGTAAATGAGTTTGAGGGAATTATGCATTATATCAATTTATCCCATGTATGCAGCAGAAAATCCAGATTTCATCAGAATATCTACGTTTAGGCTAGCGATTTGGCCGGTATATGTTGGCACGAATATTCTAGCGATATGTACTTGTTACGAGTTATATTCTGTTCTCACTACAGAAATGTCGAATTCTGATGGCGAATTGAGACCTGATATATAATTTTTGATAACTAAATTAAGTAGGTTTTATGTTAACAAAATATTGTTTTTTGATAAATGAAATTTTCAACAAAGCTGACGTTCGATTTTCTTATTTTAGTCTAGAGATTCATATAGGCCTTATTATGTAAACAAATATCACAACGTAACAAAATCACGAATTCCCGCATTGATCACACACTATGAGTCGCACATAAACATCTTGCGTTGTAAAAAATAAACATAAAACATGAAATTCATGCAATACTGTAAAACTTAAGCATTCTAATAAGACTATTTTATCAATAATTAAATAATTTATGAAATCTGCTTGACAGCAATTTGACATCATTTTCCTCCTAAATAGAATAGGGTTGTCTTTGGATCGTAGTGATAGGAACGTTTTGATTGAAAGTGGTACAAATACAATGCTGTCGATTTATGGTTTTCTACTGTCAAGTATAAAATAATATAAAGGAAATCATTCTGGCTCCATACATTTATGGGCCTTTTTTAAAAGTGCCGGCCAACGAAAAAAAGTGTTACGTATAGTTAGAACTAGTTATACGGAGCAATAGTTATTATCGCACAAAAAGGAATTCCCTACTCAAAGCGGCAGCGCCCGGCGAAGCGCGTGTGAATTAGTCAGGATAGTGGGCCTGGTACAGGCTGAGGAAAACCATGAAATATATTTACTATAATTTATTTCAATTAAATCATTCACATGAAAATGATAAATAATTAGAAAGACAATTTAATAATGTTACATTTTATTGCTTTACTTTCAAAGACTCATAATACTATATTGCATAACTGAACCTACAAAGAACCAGTGAAATCTACATACCTTTAACGGATTTTGCACCGTTTACCAACAATTAAAATTTAGAGTCTAAACTGACAAAAGAATACATTTATTTTACAGTCAATCAGTTACTTTGTAAATCAGTATCTATAGCTCAAATGCAAAGTAAGTAAAAGGAACAACACAAATCAATCTTGATTAACATTGACTATTTCACAAATTAAATCTGTCACTACTTTTATAAAATATGAAATTGAAATATTGAATCTACTGATATTTGAAAAGAGAGAAATCATTATACACAGTACGGTACTTAACTTAGATCCGTCCAATTTGAAAGCTCGAGCAAAAGTGAGTCAAAAGCCACTGGTTTTCACCTTTTATAACAGCTACGAAAACTAAGTCTCAACGGCTTCCACGTCACAACCATTTTTTATTGCAATTCCGAAGCTATTCTTGTAAATAACATTAAGAAACCAAAAGTATTAATTAAATTAAGCAAAATAGATGTGGCGTAGTTAAACACTGCTATTTTTTTCTAAAAACTAAGATTTTAAACACAACTTTTCGTAAAATCAATTCTGCTAACCGGAAGTAGGAAACTATTTTTAAAAACTAAGATTTAAAACAACCTTTCGCAAAATCATTTATGCTCACCGGAAGTATGGAACAAATACAATGCTTTATAAATTTGTATTTAAAATACCAAAATGTATTTAAAATAAATTTGAAGAAGTGATGAAAAATATTTGTATAATTACTTATTAAATTGACACATTTCAGTTACAATAGAAATAAAGTTATTATTAACATCGTGATTATGATAATCGATTGATATTTGAATAACCTTTTCTTTGTAAAAATGCCTTTTTATAACTAAAAATATTTATTAGACTTTTATCTGCCAAAATAATAATAATAAATCTATCACGGCCAAACTGACCTGTCCTTTTTTCTGGAAGGACTTTCATTAAATCGTCTCTGCAGCAAAAACTATTATAGCATTTTATATAATCATCGTCTCTGGCCTTTACATACTAGTCCTATCACCTGCTGCGTATGAGTTTCAGAAAAGTATAAGGGCAGTGACCGACCAGCAGTATTTTGTATAATCATAGTCTCTGGCCTTTACATACTAGTCCTATCACCTGCTATGTATGAGTTTCAGAAAAGTATAAGGGCAGTGACTGACCAGCAGTTGAAAGAATATAAACTTAGTAAAATTATTTTGGTCTTCACAATTTTCATATCCATTTTCATTTTAAAATAATAAAGGTTATTCAAGTACAATTATTAAACAGGTTACATTACTAAATATGAACTATTTACTATCTCGATATCTTAGAAACATAATACTTAGATGTAAATTACTAAAAGAAATATTGTAAAGTAAAAATAAAATACCAATCGTGTCGTAATTGAACTTATCTTATAAATTAAGTATTAATTGAACACATTAGGTATTGACTAATTTACATTTTTTTTTACAAATAATAAAACAAATTTACATTATGATCTATCACGGTTATACCTTATTGTGTATAGGGGGCTAAATATTTATACATAATATTATACTGATTATACAAACAAAAAAATACGTTAACAGGATTCTTCAAATGAAGAATTCTCTTCTATCCATTCACCGGGCCAATATCTTAATTTTTCTTTAGCTATAATGACATTTCTCAAGTTATTTTGTCCTTGCAAAGAAATCCTGTCATGATCTAGGATTTCTATTATTTGATAAGGAACTTTAAACTTTGGGCTTAATTTATCGTGCCGCCTGTGGTCTTGATTAACATAAACAGTGTCACCTACATTATACATTTTGTTAGTCCTTCTAGTGGCATCAAAACGTTCTTTATATTTTTCACCAGCGGCTAGCAGACGCTGCTTAGCTAAATCTCTGTCGGATTGAACATCGATAACTTGAGGAGTGTCATCATGTTGGATGTCAGCTAATCGAGCTTGTATTGGAGGTATGATTCCGTCACGCCCTATCAACAATCTTACAGGGGAAAATCCGGTAGACTTTTGAACTATAGTATTAAGAGATTGTTGCACCTTCCATAAAACGTTTGGCCATTCTGATATATTATTTATTGAAGTTGTCAACATGTTAGTAACAGTACCTACATATCTTTCTACTTGACCATTGCTTCTAGGTGTGCCTGTAGAAATCATATGGTGTTGTATTTGGTTCTCTCTAAAAAATGATTGGACTTGGTTTGAACTGAAGTTAGTTCCTCTGTCTGTAATAACTAGTGTTGGAGTGCCAAATAGTGTTAAACTTTCACTTAATATAAATGCCAATTCTTGGCCATTCAAAGACTTGAGGGGTTTGTAACGATTTCATTCGTTTCTATAAATAAACCAGACTACTTATAAACTATTCTAATAATTAATATAAAAACAATAACATCAAACCTACATAACTAGAACTAAACCTAACATCAATCAAATCTTAGTAAAATTAACACTAAAACATACCTAATCATTATAAGCAAATTGTACTTAATTATTGTCGCAAATATATCAGCACGGCGAAGCGCTTGGGCCGGCCGACCGGTTTCGGTGAGTGAGCGAACGAAAGATTAGGCTACGGCAGGTGGACGCAGCCGGACAATCTAAGCGTCGTTGTCCTAACGCATAGACGTACTACCTACTTATAAATATCAGCGAACGTGAGCTACTCTGTTCGTGATTGTGTTTTGGCTGATAAACAGTAGATTGTTCGAATCTGTTTCCAAAGTTCCAACGATTAATTGTGTTACCCCGATATAGGGTGAGTGTTGCATATACATTTTAGTGCTTTGTAGACGTAAGTACCAATTAAATAGGCAAAGTAAAATGTAGTGCCATGCATGTTATTAAGTTTTAGTGCTAATCATTAAACTCTTGAGCTATCTCCTTGCTGGTAAGCTTTTGTTAATTGTGAATCTAAGTTATTAATCATTTGGATGTAAACACGACTTTCATACGCACGGGTTGTTCAATGACCTTCAAGGGTCACCCACTAGCGTGTATAATCATTCGTGCTGTTCCTTCTTCTGTTCGAGTTATTTTTCTTATATGTTCTTTTATTTTGAGACAATCAAAATAATTTGGGTTAATTAAAGCTTGTACTATTAATTTTAATTACCTATTCTAAGATAAACTGTTAACTGTAAATTTGATTCTGTCTGACTGCCACATCATTAATCACTATTTTTGCCAGTGATCATTCCAACTGCTTCGCTTATGCTGCTTGGTAGAATTGATGCTGCAGTCAGAATTAGAAAGTCGTCATTTTCTAAAATGTCCGGTTTCCGGATTCCAGGGTCCTTCTTCCGGCTGTGATTTTCTGTTCACGTGCATAGTGGATGCAAAGAAGCGCGACGCCTGGGTATGAAGACTTGCCCCTACCCTACGTCTCATCTACCCTGAGCAACTTCCGGACACGATCATCACACCACTACTAAGGACAGTGCGGTTTGATCATAAACTCTAGTAGCGGATCGGTTGTGATTGCGTACATTTTTAGGACTCACTTCCCCGTGACTATTTTGTGTAACATTACTTAAAATTAAATATTGTAACTAAGGTCTTATTTTTTTGTTATAACTTAACTTTTATTTGTTACCTTCCCCAACTAAAGGGAAACGGTACATTGGCGCCCAATAATAGGTTTAATTTACATCGCAACCGATACGTTACTAGTTTTTTTAAAGCATATAATGGTTATTTTTGGTGTTGGCTTTAAATTTTAGTTTTAAGGCTGATTTTGCTAATTTTTTTCATTCAAGTATTGTGTGATCGTATAAATGTATGAAATTAAATATTAATAATAATAATTAAACATATCAATGCTCATTTATACTACCACACATTTATTGTTTGCTTTTTTATGATTGTAGTTGTGTTAGAAGTGTTGGTGTTAGTTTTGTGTCTGCAACACACATCCTGATATCTAACAACAATGTCGTATCCAATTAAGTTTCTCTCCTTGCAAAAGGCGGAATTAGAATACGAAGTTGAGCTTCGTGGTGGCTCAGGCGATTCGGTTTTGGAATTAAGGAAACAGATCGTTAAACTGTCGATTCTTAATGATTCAGAAGACATACTTGAATCACACTTGGAACCAAGTGATGATTTAAGATATGTCAAAGAATCACTTCTGAAATCACAGAATTCACTACTGAATTTAAAGGCAAAATTTGATAAAAATCTTTATTTAAGGACGGAAACCTTACTAAATCACCTCTATCATCGTATTAATAGAATTACCGCTGTTCCTGACGTTGCGGATATTTATAAGGTATGCGTGTCTAATTTCAACTCCCAGTATAAAGAACTCGCTGCATTGAAACCTCAGAGTGGTCTCTCAAAATCTATACCCACAACTTCTGCTGATAGTGCTATGGAACCGACTGCCATATCAGTCTCCTGTGAGCGCAGTCTTTCTGCTGATATTGTAAAACTAAAGTTTTCAGGTAAAACATGTGTTCACGCATTTATAATAAAAGTCGAGGAATTTGTACAGTCTCGCGGTATCTCCTTCGACAAAATACTGTCGCTGGCGTTCGAAATTTTTGTTGACGATGCACTACATTGGTATCGCTTCAATACAAGTAAAGTCAATTCTTGGCCAGAACTATGCACTCTACTTAAAAAAGACTTTAGCAGTAGCGATTATGACTACCGACTTGCAGCTGAAATCAGGTCTCGAACGCAAGGTAGTGACGAGAATATTGTTATTTATATTGCCATTATGCATGGATTATTCTCACGTCTAGGGAAACCTTTCTCTGAAGAAGAAAAGTTAGAAGTGTTGCTTCACAATATCCGACCGTGCTATGCCAATACTTTAGCCGCCACTTCTGAAATTAAAAGCATTGATGCACTTGTGTCGGTATGCCGAAATTATGAAAGCGTTCAATCTAAATTTGCTAACTTTCATGAGCCACCAAGTGTATCGACTAGCACACTTGCACCTGAATTCGCTTACAAACCTATTTCTTCGTTTGTAAACAATAAATATAAAAATCATCAAACGAAATATGGAAATAAAAGTAATGAATTTAATAAACAACAAAAATATTATTCTTACACTAATACAAACCTAAATAACTATGAATCGAATCCGACGGCACAAAAAGAGCCTGATAATCATGTTAGCGCAATAACTACAAACGCCTCTAAACATCCTTACTGCCCCAGATGTAGACAAGATGGCCATTCCTTGAGATTTTGTAAGGAGGAACGGGTCATATTATGTTTTAGATGCGGTTTGAAAGATTATCGCTATCCTGATTGCCCTCATTGTAACCCTACAAAGGGTGACAACCAAAAAAACTAAGTAGGCAGGATTGGAAAGATAGTGCTCGACAAACATACCAACATAAACATTTTAAACTGACAGATTGGCAAAAATGGTTGAGATTTATCTCCTCATTTTTCACATATAGCGCTGTCTCTTCAATCCAGGCTAATAATAATATCAATACATCCCGACCTTATGTAACTGTTACCGCTGGAAACAAGTCAATCCTGGGCTTGCTAGATACTGGTTCATCGACAACCATATTAGGAAATGGCTCACACCACGATCTTATTAAGGCTGGGTATAAAATGCAGCAATCTGATACCGCTCAATTTATTGCTGCTGGTGGTGAGCAACTTAATTCCATAGGATTTATCGATCTTCCTATCACACTACAAGACCAAACTTATAAACTTAAAACTTATGTAGTTCCTAAATTAAAATATACACTGATATTAGGTATGGATTTTTGGAGGTTATTTGGACTTTTTCCAAAGCATCTGGACCGCATTACCTATTTTAAAGACTCTGAAGACATTTCCACTATAGCCTTACAAGATACAACTAACCAAAGCTTATGTTCATATGACTACTTAACTAGTGAACAAAAGTCAGTAGCTGATCAGGTAATAGCTCAATTTCACGACATATCTTATGAGGAACGTGGTTTAGGCCGTACAACCTTAATTACTCACCCGATTGACACTGGGGATGCTGCCCCCATACGTCAAAGATACTACAGAATGTCACCGGAAAAGCAACGCATTTTGGTAGAACAGTTGGACGAAATGCTTAAAGAAGACGTAGTCGAGCCATGTGAAAGCCCATGGTCATCGCCAGTTCTCCTAACTCCTAAAAAGAACGGTGAACTTCGGTTTTGCCTAGATAGCAGAAAATTGAATGCCGTAACAAAGAAGGATGCGTATAGTCTACCCTATATCGCAGAGATTTTGGATAACCTACGTGATGCAAAATACTTGTCAAGTTTGGATCTTTCCAAAAGTTTTTGGCAAATTTTAATAAGAGAAGAGGACAGAATGAAGACTGCATTTTACATTCCGTCGCGCGGCACCTTCCAATTTAAGTCCATGGCATTTGGACTGACCAACGCACCTGCTACGCAACAGAGACTCGTAGATGCATTGTTTTATGGGCCTGAATTTGAACACAGGGTGTTTGTATTTGTCGATGACGTCGTTATTGTTTCCAATAGCTTCTCTCAGCACATAAGTTTACTTAAACGGGTTCTTGTAAAACTACAAATGGCCAATTTAACCATAAATTTTCAAAAAAGCCAGTTTTTCAGGAAGCAACTTAAATACCTGGGGTATATTGTGGACTGTAATGGGTTGCAAGCTGATCCTGATAAAGTAGAAGCCATTGTCAGTTACCCTACTCCTACGAATCGCAAAGAAGTGCGAAGATTCTTGGGTACTGCTTCTTGGTACCGAAGATTCATACCAAATTTTAGCACCTTAGCGAGCCCCTTAAATAAACTAACAGCACAAGGTAAAAAGGCGCCGCCATTCTTTTGGTCTGAGGAGGCGGGTGAAGCTTTTAACAAACTTAAAAAATGTCTTTCAACTACACCAATACTTTCTTGTCCTGACTATTCAAAACCTTTTGAAGTTCACACTGACGCCAGTGACTATGGTATTGGAGCTGTACTCACACAGATGATAGACGGAACTGAAAATGTAATTGCTTATATGAGCAAATCGTTGTCATCATCGGAACGTAACTACAGTGCCACAGAACGCGAAGCTTTAGCAGTACTTACCGCAATTGAACACTGGCGTTGCTATTTAGAAAATGGGTTACGTTTTACTATCTTTACTGACCATTCCTCCCTAAAGTGGTTCCTAAACCTCAACAACCCAACTGGAAGGTTAGCTAGATGGGGTGTAAGACTTTCAGCGTACAATTTTGAAATTAAACACCGAAAAGGAACCGAAAATATTGTTCCAGATAGTTTATCTCGCGCTGTAGCAGTAACCGCTATTGATGTCATTCCTCAGGCCAGGGCACAAATCACAAGCGACCCCTGGTTTGTGAACATATTTGATAGTAGTATTAAATCCCCTGCTCTTTTTGAAAATTATCGTGTCCATAATGGTAGACTATACCGTTATATTAAGTCTCTCAATCCTCTCACTAGAGAATTTGAGTGGAAAGAAGTGGTTCCCCTAGAGTATCGACAAGAGATTATAGCTAAAAACCATTCCGAACCGTCTTCTGGGCACTTTGGCATTTTCAAAACCCAGAAACGTCTCACCCTAAAGTATTTTTGGCCTAATTTGCATCAAGATGTAGTTAATTTCGTGTCAAGTTGTACCGCTTGCCTCTCACATAAGCACCCTAATCACCCTACACTTGGCACGATGGGCAGACCTAAAGACTGTGGTCGCCCATTTCAAATGTTAAGTGTTGATCTTGTTGGGCCCTTACCAGTTTCAAAAAAACAAAATACCTTTCTCCTCGTAATTACTTGTTGTTTTTCTAAATACTGTTTATTATTTCCCATAAGGCGGGCCACAGCAGACATAATTTCCAAAATTTTGGAGGAAAATGTATTTTTGGTATACGGTATACCTAGCACCATTTTAATGGACAACGGGAGACAGTTCATCAGTGGATGTGGGTGGCCGTAATTTAGGAACATGGCATATTAAAGATTTTAAATTAACTTAAGTCAAGCTGTCAAGCGTATTTTCATAAGGAAAATACTAACCTAAAAAGGGGGGTATGTAACGATTTCATTCGTTTCTATAAATAAACCAGACTACTTATAAACTATTCTAATAATTAATATAAAAACAATAACATCAAACCTACATAACTAGAACTAAACCTAACATCAATCAAATCTTAGTAAAATTAACACTAAAACATACCTAATCATTATAAGCAAATTGTACTTAATTATTGTCGCAAATATATCAGCACGGCGAAGCGCTTGGGCCGGCCGACCGGTTTCGGTGAGTGAGCGAACGAAAGATTAGGCTACGGCAGGTGGACGCAGCCGGACAATCTAAGCGTCGTTGTCCTAACGCATAGACGTACTACCTACTTATAAATATCAGCGAACGTGAGCTACTCTGTTCGTGATTGTGTTTTGGCTGATAAACAGTAGATTGTTCGAATCTGTTTCCAAAGTTCCAACGATTAATTGTGTTACCCCGATATAGGGTGAGTGTTGCATATACATTTTAGTGCTTTGTAGACGTAAGTACCAATTAAATAGGCAAAGTAAAATGTAGTGCCATGCATGTTATTAAGTTTTAGTGCTAATCATTAAACTCTTGAGCTATCTCCTTGCTGGTAAGCTTTTGTTAATTGTGAATCTAAGTTATTAATCATTTGGATGTAAACACGACTTTCATACGCACGGGTTGTTCAATGACCTTCAAGGGTCACCCACTAGCGTGTATAATCATTCGTGCTGTTCCTTCTTCTGTTCGAGTTATTTTTCTTATATGTTCTTTTATTTTGAGACAATCAAAATAATTTGGGTTAATTAAAGCTTGTACTATTAATTTTAATTACCTATTCTAAGATAAACTGTTAACTGTAAATTTGATTCTGTCTGACTGCCACATCATTAATCACTATTTTTGCCAGTGATCATTCCAACTGCTTCGCTTATGCTGCTTGGTAGAATTGATGCTGCAGTCAGAATTAGAAAGTCGTCATTTTCTAAAATGTCCGGTTTCCGGATTCCAGGGTCCTTCTTCCGGCTGTGATTTTCTGTTCACGTGCATAGTGGATGCAAAGAAGCGCGACGCCTGGGTATGAAGACTTGCCCCTACCCTACGTCTCATCTACCCTGAGCAACTTCCGGACACGATCATCACACCACTACTAAGGACAGTGCGGTTTGATCATAAACTCTAGTAGCGGATCGGTTGTGATTGCGTACATTTTTAGGACTCACTTCCCCGTGACTATTTTGTGTAACATTACTTAAAATTAAATATTGTAACTAAGGTCTTATTTTTTTGTTATAACTTAACTTTTATTTGTTACCTTCCCCAACTAAAGGGAAACGGTACAGGTTTTAATAGGCAAAACTTAGTAAAGCCATCAATCATAAGTAATACGTACTTGTAACCCTCGACAGACTGTCTGAAAGGCCCTGTGCAGTCTAGGTGCAGTGTGTGGAAAGGAATAGATTTCTCGATCGGGTGTAAAAGACCTTGCTTAGGTCCAGAGTGAGTTTTGCCCTGTACACATACGAGACAATGGGCGATATATTTTTCGGTGAAGGCTGAGATACCAGGAAACCAAAAGTTTTCGCGGATTTTACTTAAAGTCTTGTCATAGCTGACATGACAGTTTTCATCGTGAAATAAACGTAATATACTAAGCCTATAGCCTTTTGGTATGTAAAACTTTGGATTTTCATCATTATCACATTTGTAAAGCAATAAATCATTTCGAAGAATATATTGGTTTAAATCTAAATCCCCAGTTCTAGCTTTATCTATTAAATTCTGTGTTTCCGTGTCATTATTTTGTGCCACATGTAACCAAGACGGTGGACTGCTAGGGTTATCTAGGGTTATTGATCACGTTAACAGATTCAATTATTTTAGTAGTTTGTCTAACAGGATTGCGGCTCAAATAATCGACGTGGCTCACAAACTGTCCCTTTTTGTACATGATATCAAATTGAAAATCTTGCATATACGTCCACCACCTTGCCACACGTGGTGAAAGGTCCCTTTTGTTCATAGTGGACTTGATGGAATTACAGTCTGTTACAATTACAAAGTTGATGCCTAAAAGATAGACCCGGAAATGCTTAAGAGCATTAAAAATTGCTAGAGTTTCTAAATCATAGGAACAATATTTGGATTCAGCTGGTTGCATATTTTGAAAGCACTGAGTTTTTACATGACCTAGTTTGTTGCATAAAAAACACCTAGGAATTTGTGTATTATAATTTTTCTGTCGTTTATTAGGCACTGTACAAGAAGAAATGTCATTTGTCCGGCTGTCTGAATCAGAAGGACGCTTTCTAGAAGGTTTGACATATGTAGTAAATAGTGAAATTAGTTCAGGTGTGTTTTTGACACGGCTGTTAAATGCAGCCATTCTAATATTAATATCATTAATACCTCCGCAAACAAGCTCTACTAGCTGCTCCTCGGTAAAGGAAACCTTAGTACTACGCAATAACCTAAGCTTCTCCCTAGCATATTCACGATAGGATTCGGCCACGTCCGATGTGTGAAGCACAGCTTTTGTAAGTTTATCGGAAAGATTCCTTTTTTCTGGATATAAATCCTTGATACACGTTTTGAAATTTTTCCATGATCTGCCATCTTCTGGATCCCACGTTTTAAACCACAAAAGTGCAGAGCCCTACAAAGCTTTACCTGCTTTAGCAACTGTAGTGATGCTGCTCCATCCACGATCCTTTGCGATGGAGTCTATGTTGCTACACCAGCTCTCTGCTCCGTTGTCATTCTTCTCAGGGTCAAAAGGTGGCAGGACCAAATCATCTTCACGGTGATTACCAGATACAGCATCCTGAAGTGCCTTAAGAAGGCCTTCCAACACGGTTGGTTCCATCTGCAATGAGACATAATATGAGTTATGATTAAAGTAGGTAATCCCACTTCTGATGTGAATTAGTCAGGATAGTGGGCCTGGTACAGGCTGAGGAAAACCATGAAATATATTTACTATAATTTATTTCAATTAAATCATTCACATGAAAATGATAAATAATTAGAAAGACAATTTAATAATGTTACATTTTATTGCTTTACTTTCTAAGACTTATAATACTGTATTGCATAACTGAACCTACAAAGAACCAGTGAAATCTACATACCTTTAACGGATTTTGCACCGTTTACCAACAATTAAAATTTAGAGTCTAAACTGACAAAAGAATACATTTATTTTACAGTCAATCAGTTACTTTGTAAATCAGTATCTATAGCTCAAATGCAAAGTAAGTAAAAGGAACAACACAAATCAATCTTGATTAACATTGACTATTTCACAAATTAAATCTGTCACTACTTTTATAAAATATGAAATTGAAATATTGAATCTACTGATATTTGAAAAGAGAGAAATCATTATACACAGTACGGTACTTAACTTAGATCCGTCCAATTTGAAAGCTCGAGCAAAAGTGAGTCAAAAGCCACTGGTTTTCACCTTTTATAACAGCTACGAAAACTAAGTCTCAACGGCTTCCACGTCACATCCATTTTTTATTGCAATTCCGAAGCTATTCTTGTAAATAACATTAAGAAACCAAAAGTATTAATTAAATTAAGCAAAATAGAAGTGGCGTAATTAAACACTGCTATTTCTAAAAACTAAGATTTTAAACACAACTTTTCGTAAAATCCATTCTGCTAACCGGAAGTAGGAAACTATTTTTAAAAACTAAGATTTAAAACAACCTTTCGCAAAATCATTTATGCTCACCGGAAGTATGGAACAAATACAATGCTTTATAAATTTGTATTTAAAATACCAAAATGTATTTAAAATAAATTTGAAGAAGTGATGAAAAACATTTGTATAATTACTTATTAAATTGACACATTTCAGTAACAATAGAAATAAAGTTATTCATCGTGATTATGATAATCGATTGATATTTGAATAACCTTTTCTTTGTAAAAATGCCTTTTTATAACTAAAAATATTTATTAGACTTTTATCTGCCAAAATAATAATAATAAATCTATCACGCGCAAAAAGATGCTAGTTTCTAATTTTCAACAGACTTAAAAAAAAAGAGGAGGTTCTCAATTCACCTTTTTTTTATGTTTGTTACTGGGTACGCCTGGGTGAACCGATTTCGATCATTCTTTTTTTATTTGAAAGCTGGTGCTTCCCGCGTAGTCTCATACTCTCAATTTGGTCTAGTTCTGACATTGGCATTCAAAGGAAACCATATATGTTTTAAATCAAGATGAACAAAATGCGCGACAAATGGACCTTAACTCAATATTACGCCACCCGATTTTGATAATTCTTTTTTTATTTAAAAGTTGATGCTGCATGTGTGATCCCGTTTTAATTTGGTCCAGTTCTGACAGTGGCATCCATAGGAAATCCATATAGGTCTTAAATCTAGATAAACTAAATGAGCGACAAATGGACGAATAACTTAATATCACGCCAACCAATTTCGATGTTTCTTTTTTTATTGGTAAGGATATACTTCAAGGGTAGTTTGATGAGAGTTTGGTTAGGTTCTGATTATGGGATCCATGAAATGGAACAGGAGCAAATTAACAATACTTTTTCGATGTATAAAATAAACAAGAACTATTCACTGAAACTCAAGAAATAAACAAAAAAATTAACAAAAAAAAAACAACTTTAAAAACAACTATTTCAAAACAAAACACCAAAAAGTAAAAAAATAATTGCGTATTCATCTAAAACTTATACGATAATATAATGTAGGTAAAATTATTTTCATTGTTGGAGTCGGTTTCAGCCAATGTAGGTTTGTAACGACCTACATGGATACTTAAACGTGAGATGTAAAAATAGGTACGAGTATATTGCTTGGTATATTGTAGTGTGTCCTAGGCTGACTCCAACAATAAAAATAATTTTATTGTACCTACATTATATTATCTAATAAGTTTTAGAAGAATACGCAATATTTTTTTTACTTTTTAGTGTTTTGTTCTGGAATACCTAGTTGTTTTTGTAGTTGTCTTTCGACTATTGTGCTTCGGAGCCTGTGCATTATGGTTATTCTACTTTTTGATTTTATGCGTTTGTGTGTACGTATGTATGCCAAACAAGTTTAGGCTACACAATATTATGCTTTTTGGAAATATGCCACTCAATCTGAAACTCGTGACGATTAGAAAAATCTGAAATATGGAACACGATATTATGACAATGAACATTACGCTTAGGATTGGTGAGCCCTCATGAAGACTTGGTAAAAATCGGTAGATTGTCGTTCAAAATGTACAACGCGTCGCCAAATTGCATTGGAAGCCAAAACCATGAATAGTTTTAAAAAACGTCTCAAACAGTATATTTTAGTTCAGTTCAGTTTCAGTTTTTTTTTTCAATATGAATACATAAAAATAATATAAAACAAACATATTAAAAAGATGATATGATAAATAAAAAAATAATAATGAATATCAATTTATTTATTTTATTAGGTACTTAATAATATACAAATTGCAAGATATAATAAATGAAAATAATAAAATTAAAATAAAGTAAAATGAAATGAAATAACTTTGCCACTTATCTACGCTCATCAATGCCGCATCATGCGCGACCTACAAACTTCGCACATCCATGTATCTGGCAACTGTCTGTGTACCGGACTATCGGCCACTAGTCAGATTTTTGCATGCTACCGACATTTATGTTTTAATTTTGTTGTGCGCTCATCTGAAGCGATTATAATAATACTGATATGAATGAATTGTTTTCTCAGTAAGTGAATTTGTAATTCTTATGAGAAATAACGATCTTCGACCGTAAAATCAGTAGTTCAGTAAACTAAGGCACATTTCGGGATATCTACAGAATTGAATTAACAACTTCAAAGTTAATAGTATCATACACGTAAAGTTAAAAGGCGAGTCGTCGTTTCGCCACACACGCACAGTTCTGTCCATCTGACACCCGTCGGGCAAACTCATACGTTTATGGTAGGCTAATGGCTCTGTATGATTCATTCGATGATTTCTCAACACTACAAATTGGCCATGGTTGTCAATACGCCATGTTTTTTTAGAAATAAGACATGGCTGAAAGAACAGACTATAGATGATTTTCAAGATAAATAATAAACGGGAATTAGTAGTAGTTTGAAGAATGCCGAAAATTTAAAGACTCGCTATTTAACATCACAAGACCTATTGTTCAAATCCTAACAAAAATTTCTTAATTTTCATAAATTAAATACTTAAAAATAATGTTCAATATTGGTGGTTTTTCCACTATGCATTTGGAGAACTCCGACAATAATCATCATTCACTTACACTGCTTCTTGAAAATCTTGAAATCCTGCCCAAATCCATTAGCCAAAATGACGACTTAGCCAGATTTTAAAGACATTAGCCACAGTGACATTCTCCCACTTGCATACAGCTGAATACGAAAACACTGCGCATAGCCCGGAATCCTATTGCGGATCGTATAAAATCCCACTTATAACAAAGAGTTAGTTCGTCTGAATCCGAGGAAAGAATAAATTACGCTCGAGTGAAAGACCAAGATGGCGCATCTAGAAGGGTGACCGTAAATGTGAAGTTTTGAGGATTTTATGAGATTGGAAGCTAAATTTCCCCTGCACTATCTAACGATATTTTAGTTCCTAAATACAAAGATTTAAAACATTATATTTTTATTTACTAACATAAATAAGGCCATCACCCAAAATTTAGCAGACTTAGGATGGTAGAGACATTGGTAGTTTAGATTGTCAAAACATTACTATCATAATATTTCTAAACGCATATGCATGCCTATTCCATTACACCATCATGATGGTTACTCATGTAAATTAATAACACGCGACGTATGAGAACGCTAACTGTCACGCTGCTGGGCAAGCTATCATTGTAATCGATTTTTCACTACGTTTGATGAAACATGACTAAATAACACAACGCTTAATTACAAGCCTGGCTTGGTTACGCAACACTTGTAAACGTACTTTTTGGTTGAGCTGGAATCAAAATAGAGGTCCTGAACTCCTGACCTCTGCTATTACCGAGAAATTAAGCGCTCTCTGATATTAGGCGTAATTCTCTGCAAAGGCTTGCTAAAAAAGGAATGAATTTCAGGAAGGCATTTGGAAAAACCGACTTTCGATTATGAATTACTATCTAAGTATACATTTCCAAATATGTACTTGGATAAATAAATGTACATTAATATGCTCCTTATATAACTATTTAAAATTTAAGTGGTTTGTATTTTTGAGAACATGGATGCTTATGCTGGATTGAGTAGGATGGGATCACTTGCCAATGAGGCAGTTAAAGATTACACTGACTTATAATCCCATATCTTTTTGCAAAAGAATGGTGACAACAGTCACACGTCCGGCGCAAAGGGACAGCTGGAGCTTTTGAAAATAGGGAAATGATAATTTCGATGTGGTATCTATTTTACCGTCACATTTGTTTCTCAACCTTGCAAAAGCACAAAAAAACTTGCAAAGCAAAAAATGTAATTCAAACTTCCGTCAATACCTATAATTGTGGGGCTTATTAGTAAGATGCTGTAAAAGTTATTTCGTAGATTGTTTTATATAAAACGTCAGTAACAATCATGCATTCGGACCGCCTGATGGTAAGCGGTTACCGCAGCCTATCGACGCTTGCAACACCAGGGCACCACTCGTGCGTAGTCCACCCTGCAGAAATGATTTCAAATCCTTCTTGAAGAACTCCACACTAATAGCTCACTGGGAATTTTCTCGGCTCATGCCACAGTTTAAGCGGTCTTGGAAGGAATCATATCTGCAACCGAACTGTACGAGGTCATAGTTTTAATACCTGATACCCCTTCACAGTGTATTATTGCTATTTTGCATAAATTTCTTATTTTATTGCGAAATAAAATCAGCTTTTATGTTACTTGCTGATGATGTTAATTTCTTTATGTAAAAGGAACAGATATCTAAAAAAAGTATTTTCTTTATATACTTCATACAATTTTAAATTATTGCAGAACGTGTGTCTCATATACTAATATTATAAAGAGGAAATATTCGTTTGTTTGTTTTGAATAGGCTCTGAAACTACTGGACCGATTTTAAAAATTATTATACCAATATGAAGCTACATTTCAGGGAGTGGCATTAATTTTTTTGTTGAATTTATTTTTTATTTTGACGGGAAAGACAGTCTAAGCGCGCAAAGCCGCTGACGGACAGCTAGTCATATAATTAAAACGAAACCAATTTTCTCAGAAAACTAAAGAGGATCTTGCCTGTATTGTTCCAACAGCTGCTTTAAATTAAAAGCAAAACTCATTGTTCCTTCGAGGATGCTCCAAACGCTTCTTATCACATCTGGGCCATGCGCGCACTCCGTGATAATCTCCACCGGCTGCATTAAAACGGTGACTAAACGAAGAGTAATGCTCACAATCCCGGATGGTGCGCAGTCTTCTAAATATAATAGTTGAATTTATATTTGACTGCTTGAGAGCGGTTATCCCGCTCCGGAAATTCGAAGAACGGTTGGTAGAATGTTTGAGGATTAGACAACAATTTTTCAAAAGGAACATTTATGAATAATATGGGAACTGCTTAAATATTTTTTATGCTGGTGGATTTAAGTGTTTGGAAACTTAAGAGTGCCGAATGCGAGTTGCAGTGAGAGACGCGAGTATGTCAGCGCCATCTAGCTGCCTTAATGTTGCCTGAATTGACTCGATGCCAGACAAAACGCTCTCTGAAACTCGCACTAGCGCTCAGAAGTAAATTAAATCGACGGTTAAGAATCAATACCTCCTATTTACATATTGACTATTAGAAAATGTATTTTCGATGTCTTTGACGTTAAGGTACTTTTTCGTGATAGGCTCGTGTTCCACTTCCTAATGCCAAATACTTAACATCTACTGCTTGTAAACAATATTATCATAATGGATAATGAAATAAATAAATAATAAATAGAAATATACCCAACAGGTACATCTCTGAGCGAAAAACCTTCCTCTCCTATTTCTGCATCCTTTTTAATTAACAGCTGTTAGGTGAGATTAGCTTCTTAAAGTAACATTTCAGAACTATTATTTTCCTGGAACTATGGCAGAAAATAATACTTTAAGAAATCATATCTCGTCTTCGATATCACTTAGAACAATTATGACCACTCAGATATGTTCCTTTATTAGGGTGCTATAAAACACTGATAAAATTATTGCTGGCCGTTAATAAAAAAAAATATGCCATGGGTCCATACAAAGTTACTCAAACCCCTTTAAAAGATTTTAAAAGGGATAATCAAAGCGTAAAAAAGGGTCTTCGACAATTATGTTATCTCTACCCAGCTACAGTGGCAATCGTAAATATTGTGAATTAGGTATGTAGGTTATGATCACATTCCCTCCTAGCACTACCCATCCAAAAAAGAACGTGTGACAGTGCGTCGCAAAACCTCCGCGGTTCAAGAGCCAACGCATTTGGCGGCTTCCTGCGCAGACATCCTACGCGGATTCGAAAACCCCCGACATCAACAAATACCCCGCGGCCTATAGTGTAAATATTTTCAAAATTGCTTCTTTTGGGTTGGATATGAGGATATTACGTCCCATCTGAGGTATATTTTACAAAAAAAATAATCAACCGTATCATGTCTGGAGGAGCCCAAACGTGGTATGTTTTGAAAATTATTTTTATTTTTATTTAAAACAAGTAACTGGAATGTAATGATATGAATTATATATTCCAAGATCCCAGGGCTCCCAGAGTGCCCCAGACGTTACTTATTTTCTCATAAGAAATATAAACGGGATAAAGTCGGTAGTTTTAATTCATGCTTTGAGTGTGTGCATACCTGCTAGCTTGGGTCGACGGCCAATTCATCGGTACCAGATCCTGAACGTCGATAAAAACAGTACTCACTTTTCTTATAGTCTCAGTACTGATTTTCACATATGTTTTGGAGAATTTTGTTACAAATTAATAATAATTGTCACATCGAAACTAACCGTCGAGCGTAAACTTCGTCCGTTTGATTTCTCCTATTGTTCTTATATTTACGCGAACATACTACACTTATAATAACATACAACTTATAATAGGTACTGTGTAGATACACAGTACCTATTATAATACTTAACATTTAAGTGCTACGTTAATCCCGCTGGGGATCACAGCTACTGCCTTGACCCGGCTGACGCTTGGGCTAGGAAGAATCCCTGCCTACCCGCAGCTGCGTTCAGGCGGTGACTGAAGACCCTCACTTCCTTCGTGTGGAGCAGCTCGTCCCAGAAGACCCTCGTCAGGCCAGTGTTCTATATGTAATATCTCACCAGTGCTTGCGGAAACAGACGGTGTATTACACGCTACTGTTAGTACACAAGTGGTTTCATTGAACCCCACCCTGAATTCTGCGGTGAGGAGGGTATACATCCTACACCAAACCCTAGCCGCCGCAGGTCAGACACCTTACCCATACTAGACGCTTTAGAGCTCTAGAAAAAATAATGTTTTTTTACTCACAATCTCAGGCTTTGATTAACATAAACGACAAAAAGAAAATCCTATACAAATAAAGATGGCGTCCTAACTCCTTAAGTATAAAATATGGCCTGATTTCGTATGGACCAAAGAACAGTCGTTCCGATTTTTATGCTTTTAACACTATTTGCAGCTTTTTACTATATTTCAGGGTGTTTTCGCCGCACAGAGAGGGTTCGTATTTTCCCTTCATAATAATATTTTATATAATCAACACCTATGGACCCTCGTCTTGTGATGAGCTTTGTATTAGCGGGAGGTAAAAACACAGAAAACGCACCTTGTCAATAGTTGGATTTGCATTTGACGGCTTGAGAGCGACTATCCCGTTCCGGAAATTTGAGGAACGAGCGGTTTGAAGATGAGACAATTTTGTTTCAAAAACATGATAGGATTGTAAGGATCATTTAACTATGAATAATTACTAAACCGGACCATCTACACATACTTAGTTCACTACTATCACCCAGTTTCTGTAGTAAGATAAGATAAGATAAGATAAAAAAACTCTTTATTTTATTTACTTTTATTGTACATCAATAAAAGTAGTTACAAAAAAGTAATACACTAAAATCATAATGTACAAATTTAGCGGTAGTATTTATGAACATAAACTCATTCATTAAATTTTATTTACTTATAGGTTGCCCGTAAAAAATCACTTTTAGCAATAAAGTGGCTTAAATTGTGTTTTTTTTAAATGGAATACTTAGCCGTAAGTTTCTTTCTTTCTTTTTCTTTGTTTAATGTATCCTTATATGTATCCTTATTATGTATCCTTCCAAAATGCTGTTAAAGCCGCCCTAAGCCGGTGACTAAGCAAACACAACTGTTTGGAAAATAAAGTAAACTATATTAAATTTCAGAAGGAACCCAATTCTTTTAAAGACATCTTTCAAATTGTGTTCCAGGATGTCTACATAAAAATAAACTTCGTAAACATGTGCTATTCAAAGTTCACGAACAGCGTAAATAAATCTAAGAAACTGCGGTTCTATACAAGTTTCGTTCTAGAACTAGCTTGTGCATTGTGTTCAACTCTTCTTTGACTTTTAAGAATTAGATTCAAGGTTTATGTTCCCAGATGTTTATATTATAAATCTTTGGGGAGTGTTTTTTTATAATATTATAAAGAGGAAAGATTTGATTGACAATACAAAACAATATAATTCAATTTTATCCATACCAAAGAAAATATGAGAAAGCCTTATTATAATCCTCAATACTGGATCGAAATATGTGACGCAAATAGGATTTAAGGTTGCTAGTTTCATTGGAAACCATTGGGCCATTGGGCCAGGTGCAATATTAGGCCATTATAGTTCTTGTGTGTGGGTGAAGATACTTTCATGTGTAGTTCCCATGTAATGTCTTCAAAATCGACTGTTAAAAACCAATACCAGGAGGTATTGGTATTGGTATATGCATACTGAATATAAAAAAATATTTTTTTGATGTCACTGACGTCAAGTTCGTTTTTCGTGATAGCTTGTGTTCCACTTTCAAATGCCAAATACTTTTCATCCACTGCTATATAAACCATATTTTCATCTGGATATCTAACTTGATATATTGCTGGATGTACTTTTATTGAAAAATATACCCAACAAGTACATTTTAAAAATAAAACCTTCCTCTCCTATTTTTGCATACTCTTTAACGGCTCTTAGGTAAAATAAGCTCCATAAAATAATATTTCAGAACCATTATTTTAGTGGAACTAAGGCAAAAAATAATGCTTTAAGAAATCATAATTATCTCAACTTATAACAGTTTTGACCGTTCAGATCTGTCTCTTTATTAGGGTTTAATTATTGCTGGCCGCTAGTAAACAAAAGACGCCACGGGTCCATATATAAGGTTACTCAAACCCCTTTGCATCCGTGTGTCTTTATTTTTTATGATCTACAAAAAATGTTGTGTGTGTATGTAAGATTGTTTGTTATTGAATTACTGCAAATTAGTAATTCCAACCTTTGTTTCATCTTCTAATACAAGATTATCAGATCTTATGAACAACCCTGAAACATAACCGCAAATCTTTCTCGCCTTTTCCATAACAAAAGTCAATAGAGCCGCGAGAATGCCATATAACCTGTCATTTCTAATTCCCAGCACAGAGCATAGTGCACGACACACCAACTCATGAATAAAAAGATGCAATTCCCTTTAGACGGCAGCTGTTTGAAGCGATTGCAGCGGTTATTGGAGTCTGAAGGTTATTGCTCATTGTCGAGCGCGCGTGTGCTTTTCACCTGCATAACTAGGGGGGGGGGGGGCATAACCTATTCCTATTTAGGAGTTTTATTTCCAATTGACTCAAAAGATAAACTTACTGATTCACTTTCCGCATTGAATGTGCTGTTGTTAAAGCGCCCGTTTTGCTTATTTTGTACTTTTGACACAATTAACTTAAGAAGCGAGAAGGTGCGTTCTGCGTTGCCAAGCGTGGCGAGTGATACGTGTCTAAAGCAGTTTACGTAGGAGGTCTTTATTCAGTGGAGATTCATTGTTGTCGTGCCCTAACAGTAATTCTAGTATTATCACCTGTTAAATTCTGACCACTTGAAATGGTTAAAGACATAAGACCGATACTCTCACCATCCATCGGAAAGTTCCAGTCAAGATGGCCAAGATGAGGGCGGAATAGCAAGGTATTGCTGATTTTATGCTTAATAATGCTAACCAGTTATTAAGTAGGTATATTAGAAGCATACCCTTCGCAGCTCTTATTGAGACGGTGACAAAATAAATCAGCAAATTCCCCTAAAATGTGTAAACACATTACAGGAGGGTTGTGGTGGCATAAAATATTCTTTACGAGAACATTTTTCGCCTACACGGCAAACTGGAAATTAACCTCTTTATGTCGATAATAGAGCCAAGCACCGGAGGAAAATCCCTTAAATTATTTACCACCCAGAATGTATAATGGGCCTTGAGTAAAATAGAACCCTTGAAAATTATTACAACTTAAATACGGAAAATATATTATTAGGAATTCGTTCCGAATTTTCGGCGTTTAACCCTTTTGTTGCGAGCGATGTCGTGTTTAGATCAAAGAATATTGTTCGTGAGACCGTTTCGTTTATTCGAGTCCACTGTCGGGTAGGGATAAATTATACAGCGTGTAAGGGGTGAAAAACAAATCGGAAATGAAATAATATTATTGTGGTCTTAATATAGCACATAATCAGTCTGAAGGCTTTTGACTTTGAATGACGTTCATTCATCAGATCGTATATCTATCTTTTGGATGGGCAACTTACGCTGCCATTGGCTTCATTTGATTGCCATCCTGAACTAGAAACGTCCGAGATGGCAATCAGTTTTTAAGGCAATACTGCTTTAAGTTGCCAACTGTCAGTTAAATTTACTCATTCGCAGGACTAAGTCGGTGACCTTAATCTATTACGATTTTTCGTCTATTGATTCGATCTCTCCATAGCTCGTTTATTGACCATGCGGTTTCAATGTCAAAAACCAGTAGGTAAGGCTGCTTTTTCACCTGAGATGTAGCAATGTATGCAGCTATGCTGCAAGGATGTCCAAGGTAAGTCACAAAACAATACAACCGTTTCCACTGAAGCTACCATGTAACGGAGTGAGTAAGATGTGCTACGAAGATGCACCGCCGCATGGTAGCTGTGCGAGAAAGACGCGCAGCTCGAGCTGTGCGATGTATCGACAGTAGGGAGGGCACACACAGCACGCATTCATTCATAAAAAAACACAGCTTCAGGGTTCTACTAGAACCCGTTTCTATCAGTGCTTTGCTATGTAGTGTCGCTGGTAGTGTTAAATAACACATAGCGTACAAGAAAATTAATAATTTATTTTAAAAAAATAAGGGTCGGTGTTAACTGACGGTTTGCCCTCGGTCCCAAACTTCCCTGGGGTTTGTGGCCGTAGTTGAAGGGTGGCTTCGGTGATGGAATTCGGCGGTAGGGGTGCGCAGGCACGACAGTGGTTCCGGGTCTTACTCGAGAAAACGGCGCCGCTCCAAGCCCGATCTTTGTTCCCTATTAGAGATAAACAGCCAGCCAAGCAAGTCAGGCTTACGTGAGATGGTAAAAGTGATGGGACGGTGATCACAATCAGAACGGAGTGAAACATTCAATAATATCTCTGATGAAAAAGCACCCTTAAGCAGCGTTGGAGAAATAACGCGACCTTTTATTGTTTGACCAATTTCAGTAGATAAAAAGAGTCTACAACCCGCGTGATAAGGTTTGAAATCCAAGTTGTACCTAAGCTCTAGACTTGTTAAAGTAGTGATAGCAAAAACAGTATGAGCCTAATTCTCGAAATTACCATGAATGAATTCTGAATTCGGCTGCCCCAGGGCACTGCATTAGATGTGATTTTCGAGTTGTGACAAAAACATGCGACATTGCACGTCAAAATATTCTAACAACGTTAACATCAAATTATGAACTTCAATCTTAGAGCACAAAAGCCAGTCCTTTCTGGCCACGACGGAGTCAAGCAACAGTAATCAAAATGTGACTTTGTTCGGAGATTGTTTTTGTTAACAGCGGAAATTGGAAGAGAAATTCTGAGATATGGCTCAGAAACATCTGATAAAACTTTGTCTTAAATTCAGTGGATGAAAGCGTCGAGACGTAGGGGCTAAGCACCCCAGGTCGGAACCCGTGTAGTCCTAAGTGTATATCAGGCCAGAACAATATTTGTTTTCGTTGTTAAAGGAGATGTCCCATTTCTGGCCAAGTCTATGTACACCTATTTGAAAAATGAAGAAAAATCTACTGATATCAGTATTTGTGATTTGTATTTTACAAACAATGACAGTTAACACTTCATTTTTTTGTTCTTCAGTAAAAATGATTCAGTATTCATGTCCTATTTCAGTATGGCAATTCACTTGTCTATAGACATTCAGAGCGAACTGTCACTGTCACTAGTGTCACTTGTTTTGGCTTTCGATTTTGCATTAATATTTGTCTCAGCTCAGCTTTTGTTCTGAGAGCTTAGAACTTCTAATGCTATTTCAATTCAAGGCAAAAATAACAACAGAAGTTGTTCGTAACGACTGGTTAGGTGAAAGTAACCTCCATGTTGTTGTGGTAGTCTTGTCAAATTTTATTATTGGAAATATTGTTTGAACCAAGTTAATAATAATATACCTTTTCATGGAAATTGTATATTCAGAATCTGTTCCACGTATTTTGTTCTATTTTTTGGTAAGGTGTACATAATTATACCTGGTTAAGACGGAATAAATAAATGAATAAATAAATAAATAAATATGCGCCAGACAACACACCACTTGTCATGGTCTCGAAGTAAGGATAAATATCCTTGTGTTACGAGGTACCAGACGGCGACGGAATTAAGCCAGGGGCGTCTCCCAGCACACACAGACCCGAGTCAAATCAGAAAACATCATTTCCTGAATTGACCCGACCGGGAATCGAACCCGGGACACCACGCAAATCAAGGCGTAAAACCGTGCCTCAGCGCATTGCGCTACCGTGTCAAAATACCCAAAATGTATGGAATTTTGGGACATCACCTTTGCAACCTGCTCTCGGGTAACGGAAAACATTGGTAAAAAAGCCAAAGTAACCTGGATCACGGCGAAAGGCTCAGTACCTAATACGCCAGGTGAAAAGTGGCATTTTGAGTGTTCCGTTCACCGTGACGGCAATGGTCAGCTTGCTTCTGACTGCCTCATTTTGGGATATAATCGTGATCGTATGTATTTAAGTAAATTTAATAGACTATAAAGATCACGTAAAAGGCGTAAGTGCCTTTGAAAGCATTGTCGTCACTATAGTTACTTGTGGCGCAGAAGTCTAGTTAATCAGCGGCTATTGTACAGCTATTTAGTCCTTGCAAGTCAAATGCTAAAGGAGATTAGTTTGAATGCCAGTTTAAAGGCAAATTAAATGTACTGTGGTTTATAAACCAAAAATCAAGTGTAACAAAAATGTTTGTGGTAACCTTATGCACTTTGTACAACCAACTTTTAATATTATTAAGTTAAGTTAATATTTTTTTTTACTTTCAGTCGTGTGTAAAGGTTACATACAAATATTAAGTTTTTCTTCAGAATCTTTTCAATGAATACTGTCGGTTAATAAAACCAATTCAAACTCACGAAACTGTCACCTACCGGATCCACATATAGCGGATCTACAGGCAATAAATTACTAAAATTCAAAGAAAAAAATGGCCCAGTTAAAGATTGAAACGTTTTACGTGTAATAGACTCGATTACATTGAAAATATTTTTAAAACATCTGTCCATCTTTCAATGGTTTATATTCATGTCAATTCATGGGACCAATATTATCCTCAAGTAGTAGTCAGTGATAAAGCAACTTAGTACATACAATACAAAAAAGATAAAGTTATCTTAAAATCTAGCGATAGAAGAAACTTATACAATAAACCACAAAGAGCCACACCTGTCGAGGCCTCTCTTTCTTTCTCTCTTCTTTGAAAAATAGTAAAAATAATACACAGGCTCTGCACCTTTTCAGTGCTTACATTATTTTATTTTCCCCCAATCTTTCAACTGGCCAAGACAAGGTACCCATGTAAACATAGCTTTGTATACTCACAAAGGGTTCTCTGTGACCCTAAGCATATTTTATAAAGAAAGGTGGAAAATTCGAGTTATATGAAAGCCATTCGCGGCAAAAGACCAAGGTAAGCTGTAGTGTTTAACATTACAAAGTTAAATTATGTTAATAAAGGACTAAAACACCGTGTGTTGAGTTTATGTGCAGAGGTAAAAATTATAGCCTTTTTAGGGTTACATTCGGGATCTTTATGCCTTTCATCTGTTTGTGTGAATTAAGGAATATACGCACAGCGGCTGTTTTCTATTAAAAAGGCTTTTGCATTTGTTTTATTATAGAATAAGTATCGCATTAAATGCGGTTGAACATTTTTTAGGCGAAAGTGCCTAAGAACGAAGTTTCACAAGCAGTGTGCGATCAGATAACTGTATCGCTAATGATGATGTAAGCCTCTAAACACATTGAACGTCGTGGGGGTCACAGGTAACTGGCAAACAAAGGATTTTCTATTGTCTGGTTTGGTGGCAGTCAAAGACCTAAGGAAGCTCAAAGTCACTGATCGAGCTATGAAGAGGCTTTACTCGGTATTTTGCTATGTCATTAAATCCAGAACTTGACTGGCCTGTTGGTGCAATGACAGCGATCCTGCCTTTAGTACCGAGGGTCGTGGGTTCGTTTCTCATCCATGACAAACATTAATGTGACGAATATTTGTGTCTGGATTATCTACAAGTATAATATAGATTATATTATAATTATGTATTTAAAAATATTTTAGTATGTTTATCAGTCTCTGACACCCATAGAGCAAGCTCTGCTTAGTTTGGGGTCAGAATAATGATCTTGGTTTAAATTGTACCGGAAATATAATTTAATTTGTGTATTCATTCAAAATTAAGAAACTCAGCGGGTAAGTCAAAGTCAAAATATTTTTACAAGAATACACGTCAAAAAGGTCTTAAAATATAGCATAAATTCATTATCATGTTAAGTAAATTGACGTTGCAGAGAACTGAGCACCCTTAGGTACGTATATTATTGCGAAAAATTACTGGTCGTTGAGGTGGACAAATTTTAGATTGAAGTCATCAGTCCACCTGGCCAAAGGTCACAGGACTCCAATGGATAGAGCCAACAGCTCCAGAAAGATAAGTCTATTTATTTATTCATTAATTCGTACACATGAAAAGCATATTTTTCCAACGGTAAAATAAAACAATGAGCTTAATAGGCCCATCATTAAAATTACCTCTCACAAAGCAAACGCCTTCAACTCCCTAGTGATGTTCATTACGCTGAACATCTCGTTCTTAACACCAGCCATTATCTATGAAATGGTTTGCAGCAATAAAAAGTAACAATTCAGAGAGTTATTATTGTGTTCAAATAGGGGTGATAACAGTATTATTTTATTATAAAAATTAAATTTTGCCCGAAATAAAATAATTTTAAAATAATTGTTAAATCTCGTAACAGCGAACGTCAAATCAAAGAGCATGACGTCGCTAATAACTGTTCGTAAACATTATCACTGTTTACAGCTATTTATATTATTTAATTACCGTTAAATTTCCAAGATATTTAAAAGAATGAAAATATCTTTAATATTTTTACAAACTACACAATTATGAACACATATATAGTTTCTTAAAACATTGCTTAAGCGATGTCAAAGTGATCACGTGAGGTACAAATTTATAACATATGATTTTCAAGGAAGATTGTATTAAAAAAAGGAAATAAGCCACCAAATGCACATACAAGCAGGATAATTACCTTATTCCCCGCTTCATCAACCAACTACCATCAGAATTACGTACTCAACTAACTATTAAAAATAAACTAAAACTGTACTTTTTGAATAATCTTTAACAGTACAGCACCGTGAATTATAGATAGATCTACCCAGTTTCTACTTTTATGATTTATCTATCTTTAATTGTGATATTAACTGTAATTGTATTTAACCATCCATCCGTTAGCAGTTAAGACAACCATTTAATTGTATCGTTGTTTTATTTTTTGGTGTTTATTTCGTCATAAACCCAAGTGGTTTTAGTATGCGACCGTATTATGATGATGTTATTTAAGCTTTTCAATGGCAAATAATTTTTTAAAAGAATGATAATACTTTCAAAACACACAACAACCCTAATCATGTTATTATCGCATTCAAATTTAGAAATCAAGGATCCCAACAATAACATAATCGAGAGTATTTCAAGGACCAAACACCTGACGAAGTCGCCAGGACGCATGCGTGGAAAGTTGGGAGGACCGCGCGTGGTGACCCTACTTTCAGTTGCCGAACGAATCTCAACCGCCTCTCACGCTGGTCTGATTGGTCGGCGAAAAGCGCGGGACGAAACTACCGGTATTTTTAAACGCCGCGCTAACTCGTGAGTGAAGTTAGCTGGTTAAGTGTAAATGAATTACAGTGGAGGTGCTATGTCGTAGCGTATCGAGCTCAAGGTAAGTCGAATATGGCGTGTAGTTAAATTAATCAACACTTGAACATACCACATGTTCTTCGGAGTAAGTGGGTTGTAATTTATTCGAACGATTTGTTATTGGATTAAATTTGCATCTTGATTTAGTTGTGATTGTTTTCGTTAGGTTTAGATAAGATTGAATCTTCTCAAAATAAGGTTTTAAATTACTGTGATAGTAATTTGTTGAAATTGGTAAAGTCTTCTTATTTATCAACCCAGTGATAAAATATCAATACTCAAAAAATAAAGATTTATAAAAAAATATGTTCTATTTTATTGCGGCAAAATAATTTATAAAAGTTATAATGGCCATTATTAAATTAAATTACTCAAGCTGTGCAGAGCAGGGTGCTGCATACTAGTGCAGGTAGAATTTTTTTTCGAGATAATGGGATTACTCACAGTATTCTATATTATTTTTACGAGTATGCCTATTAATAATAAATATATTTTATAATTCGATTCTAGAATTAAATATTACTTGTACTCAACTTCTTCTTTAAGTTTGGCCTATGAATTATCAATGAGTAGAAATAATATGTCAAGGCTATGAACAATTTGTAAAATAAATAAAATGGTCACTACAAATAAATTGTTCTTTTATTTACGATAGCGTTTAAATCAACAAAAAAATTAATCAAAATGAATAAACTCTATATCATTAATGAATGAAACATGGATTTCTATTTAAACAATACGCTTGGAATAAAAAAAGGAAATTCAAGCGCGCTAATTGAAAGTATTGTTTTTTAAAGTTATCTAAAACTAGGTTAGTCACATGCCTATAAAAATAGAACTGACAGAATTCTGAATAAAATAATTTAAAATAAATATTTTTTTCTAAAATAATTAAGCTTATGTACTATAGTAATAGCTATCAAAATGTATTGAAATATTTTATTGACTTCATTTTAATCCAGTCCACATGTAGTTATAAGTTATCTGAATTGGTTTAGACATTCGAGTGCACGTCATGTTTTTAAATATATTTATATTTGCACACCATAATACTGAGATAATAAACGGGGATTTAAATTTTATCCTATATGTACAACTTACTCATCCGTAAATTAATAAGTTTAATATATTACATCAAAATCACTAAGGGGTAAAAATGAAACAAAATTACGGTAAATTGTTTTACCTTTTTTTAAACAATTAACTGTAATTTTGTTTCGTTGAAAAACCCGTTTTATTAAAATTAGTTAAAATACAACAAGAAAGTTTAGTTAAAAATGACTCAAAATCTACGCTATAAAGGTCATTTATGATATAATTATATCAGACTTTTATAAAAGTCATATTGAAGCTGTTGTTACTATTAGGACAAACTCTTCTATTATCACAAACCCAAAGTAATCAGACACAACAGTTCAGGTCTCGTGGTTTCCTTAATTTATTCGAATGACGTTAAATTATTCTATGTTATTAAACCTTTCGAAATTGAATTCCCCAGCCAATTAAAATGTTATGTAAATTACGCCTCGCTGAATATTGAATACTTACTCTAACCTGATAGTTTGCTGTAGACTTATTACTACAAGCCTTAGAACTAAGAGCAAACTCAAAAGAGTTCTAATTAAATATATACATGAAATGGAAATCAACAAACTAAATACAACATTAGGTTTCGAAAAAAATAAGTAGTCGTTATTATGAATTATCCCAATGACGATAACGACAAAACCTGAAAAACGGATGTGACGTTCGACGAATTTCTTTCCTCCCACGGTTCCTTAAATTGGTATGGTATGTATAATACATATAAGGGTCAATTTTTTAATAATTGTGTAGATACAGTTAACAAAATAAGCAGCTACACACGTAAGTACTTTATTATAGTAACGAATCTGACTCTGTTTTTTTGATTTTTATGACAATTTCAGCAAATTTCGAGAATTAAATGTCTGTACGAGTAGTTTCAGTCAAACTAATGTCTCAAAAAAACCCACTTTATTATTCACAGAATTCTTGAATATTTATTTGCGTATGGTGAACATCATATTTAGGAGTTCAAAAATACATGACGATTGTTAAAACCGTCTTCGTTTGTATACTATTTAGGATCTGATCTGTTAGTTCTCCCGAAACTACGGAGTACCTATTCCCTAAGAATATGTACGTAGTTTTGGGTACCTAAGTGGAGAGATTTCTATGAGGAAGTCCAGCTCCATCACAAATTTGTGCCTTTTGTATGTTTCAGTACACTATATATGCATTTTTGGACAGCCAGTTTGGGTGAGCTAAAGTTAATAGACGTAAAACTTATACTGGAGTCCACTTCTGCCACCTAACGAAGGCAAGTGGCGATGAAGAGTATGACACTCTTGGCGAAACTCGAGAACATGATGTCGTTACGTATCAGTAGATGGTTAAATGAATGAATCATTTCGTAATTAGCGTACACACTGTTCCACTGCTGGGCAAAGGCCTGCATCATCAAAGTCAAGTCTATGGTACAGTTCAACACGCTTGCAAAATACGGCTTCGGGATTTCTAACCCAGGCTATTAATCCTTTGAATTACAAGGACTCCGCATCTGCGGTCTGTCAAAGGATCTGAAAAAAGTGTGCTTGACGTCATTCTCAATACATTTCCTTTTTAGTTACAATGTATTCCTATTCCTTTCACTCATACTCGTACATGTCAGAAAGAAACAGAAGCCAGGATGTAACGTGTGCCATGTTGAAGCTTTTTAACTGTATGGACGTGCAATATCCAGGGTATGTAAAATAATTGGATCCGAATGATACCATCTTTTTTGTCGACCAGGGATTTGAATCCAGGACTTAGTGACGACAAGGTTGGCGTCGAACGCTGTAGCACGGTTTCTCGCCTCGATTTCCGTAGTGTCCCGGGTTCGATTCCCGGTCGGGTCAATTCAGGAAACGATCTTTTCTAAATTGACTCGGGTCTGGGTGTGCTGGGAGACACCCCTGGCTTATTTCCTTGTGTGCTACCTCGTAACACAGGGATATTAATCCCTACTTCGAGACCATTACAAGAGGTGTGTTGTCTGGCGCATATTTATATTTATTTACTTTCGAAATTCGGGCCGAGCTCTGTTACCAATCGGCCGCGGAGGCGTTCATTCATACATAGGGACATATACATATGCCATCACGCCTTTTCCACAACGGGGTAGGCAGAGACCATATCTTTCCACGGTCCTGACACACATCTTGTGCTCTGCATAATGCATAATGTTTTTTAATAAAATCGGCTATTAGCTTATTGTTAAAATAATTTATCAAAACGAAACCTTCGGGATCGATCACATCGCCTTAGCGTCTTGTCCTCGATAATCCCAGAAGGCACACTTAATGACATCTATGAATAAATTGGTTCTCGCGTTCTGTGTATAAATTGTTGTTATTAATTTCTCCAAAAGCGTTTAGCGTAAAGTAATCCAGAGGGGCTTCTTCTGTTCGCCCAAACACGTAATAGTTTAAAACTAAACTTACTGTTCGAAATTGATTATGATAATTTGGTATCAAAAACATCATAACAGCATTTTACTGTCGATTACAAAACTTACTGGTTTTTGAACTATAAAGTCTGAAATAAAAAATTATTATTAAAAAAAAACCCGACTGATAAATGACCACTCAAAAGGAAAAAAACAAGCTCGTTCGCATATCTAGGATATGTCCTGGTGTTTATATCGGGTAGGTTCAGCTTAAGTATTTATCAATACATTCAGCATTTTGGTCCTCTCACAGATTAACTGGTAGTTAACGATTTTGAATCACATATTTCTATATCAATCTCAATTTTCAACATTAATGAAGTAATCATATTCCCGCTCCCACGGTGACGTCACCGTTACCCCATTTTCAGGAATGCAATACCCGACGCAGTATATTATTAAACATGAGTCCAACAACGGCAAACTTTGCCTGCGACTCAGTCTTATAGCTCGGTAACCGATTTGGTATTGATGGTATTCAAGACTAGAATAGAACATATTAATTTAATTACACAAAATACAGATGTCACTGTTATTTAGATTTTGTGGAAATACATTAGCTGCATTAAAACTATCTGAGATATCAAAATAATTAAGAATAGCCAAAAAAATGTTAAGAGCAACTGCTACATTTAATAAATAATGCAGGTACAATAATTAATAAATGTATTTATTTTAAACAGTCATTTCTACAATGACATTGAAGCTAAATCTTGTTCTACAGAAATAATAATCAGTAACTAATTGTTGCGTACTAGATTCGACCAAAAATGGTAAGTGACATAACTTAACATACAATCATGACTATATCCCAAACGGAGTAGTCAGAGACAAGTGACTGTTATCGTCATGGGGCACGGAATACTCAGAAGCCCACTTTTCACCGATGGTATTAGATCCTAATGTGGTAGTTGGTGAGCTTTCTGCTGTTATCCAAGTTGATGACGGTATTTAGTGATGGTTTTTTATCGTTATTCTCCATCACCGAAGAGTTAGTCGGCTTAACAATAAAATAACCACAAAACCGTGACAAATGCTTTTCCTTGTATTCATGTCAGAGTTCAAGTATTTATGCCCTTCGTACATGCTTATCTGTTAAATGAACTGTATGCTATATTCATTATTATCTCCTTAACTGGTAATATTAATAATGCTAGTTTTCATTTCATCAAGAACCATAAGTAGCTTGAATAGAGTTTAAACAATGTCAAACTGTGAACGAGCCGACCACTTTACCTAAGGGTTAAACGTTTAACAAAGTCCCCTCATCAATGCGAGATTAGCACAGAAATGACCTTTCCTGTCTCTTTTTTTTTAACCCTGTAAATGGATTGCTGGCTTGAAATCGTCACGGCCTTAGTAATCTCGGAAGAGCTTTGTAACGACTTTTAAAGCACACGCCGGGGTCTCTTGGACCTAATTTGTTGAAGTCGTACCTATTTACCCTTTTTGTGTCATCCGTGGGAAGATTCCATGTTGGATTACATTTTTTAAAGGAAAACGCGATTTTGGCCTACTCATTATTGGTAAGATGGGCTCAGAGATTGTACTTAATGTTATGTTTTTCATTTCTGGAATCTCTGTCTATATTACTGATGTATTTACTTATTGCCAACTTTGTAGGTACTACAGAAACTGATGAGACCTTTTTCTCGGGTTGCTTCAGGACTAACACCTAACCATCAGTTAAACTTGCCTGGTAACTACTCAGCCTTGTTATTTTATGTAGTTATGGTTACAATGGCATCGACAACTGATGATGACCAGATTGATGTTCACAGGCAGATCCAGTACTTACCCCTTAGCTTGAATTACACCGACGATAGTCGCTAGCGTCTGTGATAAGCATACTTGACGCTGTAGTAAACTACCGCAGTTTACGTGAGGTAAACATGAGGTAACCTCAGCATGAGGTACGGGTACAGGTTGTTCGAAAATACCCTTCCAAACCCTGCGCTATCTAAACGCTTGGGGATGAAAAATTATATCTATTAATTTAGTTTGGATTAACAGATTTGGTACTGCAGTAAAAATTCACAAATTAGCTTCATACTGCTGGTAAAACTCACGAATTAGTTTCATACTAAAAAAAAGTATTTGTCTTAATAAAAATTAGAAAGAGCAAACTTGTAAGGTCGGACTAATAAATGAAAATTAATATGCGCCGTTTGTAATTGACTTAAGTAAATATTGGTCTCACCAACTTTTTTTTCATTTCGGAGAAACCAATGCTTTTTACTGTATTAATATATATATCTTATGTGAAAAAATAATTGTAAATAGGATGTATTTTGACCACATTATTAAATAGTCAAAAATCACTGTGTTTTATAAATAAAATGAATAAATAAATATGCGCCAGACAACACACCTCTTGTAATGGTCTCGAAGTAGGGATTATTAAATCCCTGTGTTACGAGGTACCACACAAGGAAATAAGCTAGGGGCGTCTCCCAGCACACCCAGACCCGAGTCAATTCAGAACAGATCGTTTCCTGAATTGACCCGACCGGGAATCGAACCCGGGACACTACGGAAATCGAGGCGAGAAACCGTGCTACAGCACACTACGCCAATCGTGTCGTCCTTTTTGTTGTGTTTTCTTGCACTCACGTAATGTCGTAATGTTTCATAATCTGATGTGCTCGTGGCTCTACCTATATTATAATTTGGTACGCCATTTGACAGATGTATTTAAGCGGACGTTATGTGAATGGCAATAAATAGTTTATTGTTTCGTCTCGAGTAGTTAACAATAACAATTACAGACTTTTATGTAAATCGCACTCATAGCAAATCTTTAACTCTCTAACCCTATCCGATCCGCCATGCTACTTTAGAAAAGTGTGTCGCCGGAATGTGAAATACTAATTAATATCACATTTTTATTTCAATTTCAGTGTCAAAATTCTCGCCAGCAACATCAGTGTCAGAAGCAACTCCATTTTACTTTCGCGGTCTTTGATGGCCGCCGTGCCCAAATAAAAAGGTTGTTCTAAAATACGCATCGCCACTTCAAAAATAAATTCCCCAGTTTTTTGCGCCATAATGAAACCGAGGTAATTTTCCTGAGGCTTTTTACACTCCGAAAATCATTACTTTGAGTAGCTGAATAGGCGAGACTTTTATAGTGCCAGATTTTTTTAGTGAGTAGTACGACTTTTTATTGTGCGAATGTGTCCCTCATTTTGCGGTAGTTTTACGATTGAAGCCAGTGTACTGCAGTGCCCAAAAGTTTCCTTGGCTTGCTTACTACCGCAATTTAACGTGAGCGCTTAGGTCATAAAGTTTTGAGGTAGTATAACTACTTACGTGAAGTTAAAATGTTTGTGTAACATCCTAACTCTACATCTCTGTCTTCTAAATTTTAAAAGTACTTGTTATTAAAAATTGTGAATAATAACGTGAATATACAATTGATAAAGCAAGTTATAATGTACATAATCATCATGTACTTGAGCGTCATTTAAATTAGCAGCTATTTTGGAGAAAAATAGAAACAGGGCTCACTATGATAGGTCGCTATGGTCACGCTAATAACCATATTATAAAATGAACAGAATACAAAACCGGTTATTTCAGAATTTTTGTTCATAATATTATGTACAAAATCGAAACAATTGTTTAACGTAACATATTTAGGAAAGATATGACTGCTGTGATTTCTCGAGACATACCCTAAACGGAGAAATCATTGGGGCAGAAAATTAATAAGAGCAATATATTTACATATATTTTAAAGTTTGGGGGTAGAAGCCCTCTGGAGAAAGCCATTTGGGGCCAGGCGTAGCGTGAAATGAGGATAATGCAGACTGTTTTTTTCATAGCTTTTGAAAAACCAAAAAAAAACGTTATTTTTATGAAAGACTGCGCTGCTTTTTCAAGCCAAGATCTATAGTCGTTTCTTAGCTAATCACAGACTTATCACATTAAATATTATCTTACTTATTGAGTATTGTCATAATCATTACTAACGAATATATAAGTTGATGTTTAACTAAGATGAAAATAATTTAATATCGATAAGAATAACTTATATAGATAGCAGATACAGCTGTGCCTCAGAGTCATTAAATAAAACATTTATTTATTTATTTAACCCTCTACTGATCTTAGCAGCAAGAGACCGAAGAGCTGGCTCTTTCCTCGCTCAACGGCTAAGCATAGCCGTTCAGCGTGGAAATGCTGCCTCTATCCTTGCTGCCATGCCACACTCACAGGATTTGTTCAACGATTGACGGTATTTTTAATTTCTTTTATTTAAATAAATAGATATATGTTTTGTTTTTTAGTTAGATTAATTTTAGGTTAAGATTTCTATATTGTATTAATAAATGTCTGATAGCTTAAAATATTAGCAAATGAATAGATGGTATATTTTAAATTATTGATACAATTTTGGACCCTGTTGGGCACAGCAATTTGGTGGAGAGGATGACGCCATTCATTCATGAGACATGAATTTAATTTTACCAACAAACAACAACAAATACAGCCTTATACGTCCCACTGCTGGGCACAGGCCTCACCTCAACTATGAGGTGGTACAAGCCATACTCCAACACGCGGGCTCAGTGCGGATTGTTGGAGAGGTGAATGTAAGGCCAGTGATAAACCTTACCGTCAGATGTTATCAAGCCGCCTTTTTAAGCCTCTGACTAGGCTTCACGACTGATATCTTGCGACGTCAGCCGGGACCAACTGTTTAACGTGCCTTCCGAAGCACGGAGATGCCCGAAAAACGCATCACTTAATTTCGGTCGGGATGGTCACCCATCCATAACCCGACCTGTCTGGCGTTGCTTAACATCGGATCATTGCCGATCCGCTGCCGTCACTTAGCCACGGGCACCTTAATTTTACCATTAATGCTTTATTGTGAAATTAATATTTCCTTATCAGTTGAATATAACTTAATTACATTTAACATTTTGTATTTAAAATTTTATTAATAAAATCAGTCAGTTTTGAAGTATTCCAATGGCACTGCACTGAAGATTGAAACCTTTAATTTTTAATAGACTTATGATGATGTTACCATCGATCGTGTTTGAAGAACTTACCAAACGACTCGTGTAACGTTATAGATACATACTATATTATACCCACCGTTATACCCACGCCTCGACGTCGAACTCATAAAACGGAGAATCGGTCCATTAATTTCAACAATTTCGGCCTTCGATGTCGAAAAATTTCGTACATGCCATTTGTTATCCAACATTATAAAAATTCTCACATAATTACGTTGATCTAAATAATGCCTGGGCTATAAATATGGAGAATTATTTCTAAGTATAACTAATTTATCAGTTTTCAATTATTATAGAAAAAAGTTTAACAGGTAAAGTACTTATGAACTTAAGGTCATCTTGTCAATCTACATATTATTATGAGTATAAAGAGGTAAGCATTTGTGAGTTTGTATGTTTGGGACAAAAAAAATAATCTCCGAAACTACCGAACCGATTTCAAAAATATTTCACTGTTAAAAAGCTACATTGTCCCTGATTGCTATAAGCATATATTTGTTTTGAAATTTAGTTTTCAGCCATATCAATTAACACTAATTTACACTGCGTGTGCTGGCCCAATGTTGTTTATACAATGTTGTTTACATGCATACAATGTATTACAAAAATATAGGTTTTAGTAGGTCCTTAAAAAAGTCCGTGACACAATACTTCTCTTATCTATCATTCATAAATAAGTAGCTATAAGGTATGTTATGAGTTAAAAAATAATGCAAATTAAAAGGTAGATTTTGAGAATTATTACTACGCAACCATAATTAAAAGTAAAAAGTAAGAAAAATTCACGGAGATAAATTTTGTCTTCTACAACACATTAATTGGATTAATAGTAATATATTTTTAAACGAAAGTCGATGGGTCACTCATCACGAAATTTCAGAAACTACAAGTACTAGGAGTTTAAATTTCACATGGGGGTTCTTTTTAGGACGTAGGGGCTCACTAAGACGGGTTTTTGCGAAATTCGACTTCTAAGGGGTTGTTTTTGAGGTTGATAGTTTATTTGTATGAAAATTCGCTACTTCAAGTGCTAGGAGTTTAAAAATTTGCATAGGGGTTATTTTTTAGGACGTAAATGCTAACTAAGACGGGATTTTGTGAATAACAAGTATCGTAAGTCTGAAAAAATTAAGTTCACGCGGGCGAAGCCGCGGGCGGAATGCTATTATTTATAAAGTTAATTTTTTTTCTAAAATAGTACAATCAATAAAAAGCAAAGGTGTTAGTGAAAAAAGTCACTAAACATTATAGCGATTCGAAGCCTTTGATAATGTCAATTCTAAAGTGAGTACTGACAAATGTTCACTAACTTATGATGCTGATCGTAAGTAAGTTCTAAAATCTGACTTGAATCTTAGATTATATTTAACCATTCTATTTTTAAAATTCATAAAAATTATAAAACATTGGTTTTTCAAATCATTTGTGATGTTAGTACAAGTGAATTATAAACGACATTTGTAAACGAAACAAGAATACAGTTTGTCAGTTTGTTCGTTTTGAAGAATACAGTTTGTCAATTCTTTCTTTTCAACATATTGCAAAATCATAGTTTTCTCAAACCTTCTATTTACTATTTCAAAAGCCACTTTTGTACTTCTCCTCGCCCAAGAACTGCCCTCCTCGTTCCCTAACGCTCGCCTGGGAGCAATATTACTACCATCTGAACCACTTGAACAAGGAATAAGTGTAACAAAGTAGTTGCGAAATGATCTTTATCGCGTTGATATAAGGTACCATATTCTGAAGAACGGAAAATGATATCTGCTCCAAGGAACTACATTTTACACGTATTAAGCGAATCTTATATCCTTGCTAGCATCTTCTTTGATTTGTGTCCGACTAAGAAGAAATATTTAACCTCCTTTATTTTAAAAGTCTCAACTCTTAAGAAAGACAATAAGAAATCGATCGTTTCAACGCACGGGTGCGTGGTGTGGCATTGAACCGGTAAAGCGGTTAAAACAGAATATTGTAATTTTATCTTACTGATATTATAAATGCGAAAGTTTGTGAGTATGTATGTATGGATGTTTGTTCCCTCTTACACGCAAAAACTGCAGAAAGGATTTAGATACAACTTTACACTAATACTTCGAATACATCAAAATAACACATAATCTACAATTTATAACGATTTAAAATTTTAATAAATGGGCCAAGTGCGAGTCGGTCTCGCGCACCGAGGGTCCCGTACAGATTTGTTACCTACAAATCTGTACGGGAATCAACATTTATTAAAAATATTTTTATGATGTAACTAAAAATTTACGGTTTTCGAAATTTTCCCTTTATCTGTGCTTTAAGACGTTGCTTCGTACCAAATTTCAAGATTCTGAGTTCACGGGAAGTACCCTGTAGGTTTTGATTACCTTAAGAGTCTCGAAAATTCGCCGCATAAACGGCTGTATCTTTTGATTGCGTTGGCTTAGAAGTTTGTTTTTACACAGATCCAAGGGACAGTAAACCTGAGTATTTGATATAAATTCCAGCTTAATACCTCCTCGCGTTCCTGAGAAATAGGGTCTCGACAGACAGACAGACAAAATTGAAGAAAAGAAAAGAACGAAACATAATAATATTATAAGATAAAACAAAAAAAGAAAAATAAAATAAAATAAAAATAGACCCCAATGTGGAGCCAACTAGGTCCATTTGTACCATGATAGATAAGACGGTAATATCCCGTAAAAAGCGTTAAACGATGTACCTAAGAACGATTCCCTTTCTTGATTTTATTTGCGAGCCGAGACAAACCCGATGCATCGGTTTACTCCACATCGATACATGAATATCAATAAGCGAATGCGGAATGGATTCGAATCATTCGTTTTGTATCGGTAACTGTGACGTAGTTTACTCAGTCGCGTCGCTGACATCTGTAAGCCTACTTCGCTAGCAACTTGCACTATTAAATATGTCAGTTAATAATATTATAATCAATATCTGGGACACTTGACATAAGATCATCTTACCAAAATCTGAAGAAAAGGTGTGCTATCAGAGACTGATAGGTACAAATTTCTTAGCAGATTACTAAATAACATTTAAAACGTTCTTGTTGCATTTCTGACTAGAAACTTTAAGCACTATTGGTTTTTACCGTTATTTCCATCGTTGCTAAAACCCGATAGTGTTTTAATTATGTGGATACCTTATTAGATTAATCACCCAGACACACTAAGTTTCGACACATGAAGGATTCCCGAGTGGGCATCGAATCCACGACCACGATAAAAATCCAAATTTATAGGTGTAGGTAAGGAAAGCATTCTTCATTTCAACACTTACCATCATTTTAGTACCGTATATACGGTGCGATTGATCATAACGACAAATCGTTTTGTGTTTGTCGATTGTCAAGGTCGTAAACGATTTCATAAATTAAACACTAACGATTCGTCGTTGCATCGTACCGTATATCGCAACGTATATGGGACCCTTTAACGTGGGTATAGACTAAAGTATTTGCTAAATACATTTTATTATACCGTTTTTAGAAATGGTAAAATACAGGAAAATAATCAGTTTTCTAATAATAATTTCTATGTGATATAACTTTCTTGCTTCGTTTTTAAAATCAAGTTGCTACATAGCACGATGCCCCGGCCTTGTTCGCACTGTGGTTTAAGTAAATTTAAAAACGACGAATGTTCGATGTTCTGATACAGGTGACTGTTTTAATCTATCAGAACCTTAAGGATATAATTTCTTTAAAAAGGAACAAAAAATCTTTTTACTTCTTTTCTCATTTTTGAACTTATTTTGAAATTATTGTCATAAAAATATCAATCTTATTGGTTTTAATTTATCAAGATTGCTATTCTAGCAAACAAACCCACCAAGATGCAAACGTTTTGCTAAAACATCATTACAGCTCCGTCGCCGAGGCAGCCTTGACCTCGTCATCGTCATTTCCTCGCCGGAAGGAGCAGAATTCGCATCTCGCGCCCGGATGCGACGCCACCAACATCTGGCTCTTGTTATGTACTCTTTACAACTTCTATAGCATTATATAGGTTTTAGCAAATGTTTTTACTGACTTAGATCGAAAGACTTAAGCTTTGCAAAACAATATATTTGCTTCTGTTAACATTATAGGTATCTGAGACTACGAGTATTTACACCAATACCATCTGTGCCCGAACTAACCTAATTAGTATTGTATGTACGAGTTTAGGTATAGCTGCGAGTAACACTTACTTATACTTTCATTTGTTTATCTAACCTTCTAAACTAGCAGAACTATTTTATAGGGCATTCACTCTCAGACCAAGGAGACTCTGGATCGTGCCAAGTAGGTATAGTATTTTACGTGTGGTGAAATATACAGTTCCTACTTAGTGTTGTTCTAGTGTATTTTACTCCCTCAAAGCGCTGGGTGCCCGATGTTAAGCAACGCCAGTCAGGACAGATTACGGATGGGTGACCATCCCGACCGAAATTAAGTGATGTGTTTTTCGGGCATCTCCGTGCTTTGGAAGGCACGATAAACAGTTGGTCCCGCCTGACGTCGCAAGATATCAGGCGTAAAGCCAGTCAGAGGCCTTTAAATGCGGCTTGATAACATCTGACGGTAAGGTTTATCACTGGCCTTACATTCGCCTCTCCAACAATCCGCACTGAGCCCGCGTGTTAGAGATGGGCTCGTACCACCTCATAGTTGAAGTGAGGCCTGTGCCCAGCAGTGGGACGTATAAGGCTGTATTTGTAAAGCGATGGGTAGCGGGAGGATGGTCGCGGGTTTTAGGTCAATGTCTGGTTGTAATTTTCTTGTTATAAAATATTGTAGTATATTTCATGATCTTGGTGTAACTTTTCTCAGATGCCTATTTATCTTATTCTCAATGAAAACAAAACAAAAGCGCAGATAATACTAACATCGTAAAATGAGTGCCGAAAACAAATCCTTGGGTAAGTGCCTTTCAATTATTTATTCAACTTGTAATGATAGGCAGCCATTTCAAACAAAACCTTAATCTGTTAACGATACTTTACTTCACTAACTTCCTCGACAGTAATAAATTAACGTGGTAAATCAACGGCTCAAATCTACCATGCAATCAGTAAAGCCTTATGGCTTGGAATGGCCGTAAATATTGGCTGTCTATAACCTATTATCGATAGCTAATTACAGTACCGGATTATTTTTATCACTATGAAAACAATGTTAACTACAACAACATCAGATAGATAAAAAAATATTGGTTCAATTATAAGATTTAGTAATAAAGACCAATTTATACAAATCATGATGGTTGTGACACGAGTTCTCTAAGAGCGGATTCAGAAAATCGTTTTTTATCGCGCCTTTCGGCTGCCTGTCCACCGAAGCGGAGCGAGGCAGCGGTTGGAGTTTTGGCAATATTAAACCAATAGAATTGAAGGCAAGCGTACCTTCAATCTTATTGGTTGAAAGTTGCCAAAACTTCGCTCCGCTGCCTCGCTCCGCTTCGGTGGGCAGGCAGTCTTACGATTAGTTTGACGTACGCACTTACAAGCGCGCTCCATTATCGCTAAATCGAATGCGCGTGCACGGGCTTATATTGCGACATGTCCGTGTATCTAATATGAATTATACGCGCGTACGAGTTACGCGAGCGCCAAAAGGCGCGCCTGTACGCCTGTACATGCCCTGTCAAAAAAGAGCTTGCACGCGTAACTGTAGTCTGAAACCACGCTTATGCTGCTGCACGGAGCTCTGAAAATTATTTGCTTGTCTTCAGTTTTGGTTAGTTTCCGTAAGAGTATTTTCTGTAAATTTTCGAATACTTATTGTGCATTGGGATTGTTTCCAGCAAATCCTAGATTGTTTAGGAAATAATCCACTCATTTGAGTTTAATCCTAAAAGCAAAAATGTACCTTGATTTGTATGGAACTATGCTTAAATACTGTAGATATGGCCATATATATAAGTAAAAGCGAGCAAAAATTAACTATTTACGCAGGATCACAATCTTGTAAAAAAGTTTATCAATAACAACCAACAGAGTAGCTGTCTTCTTAACTTAGTAAGTATCAGACAGAAAACATTTTAATTCACAGCGTTCTTGCATAAATAATGGCGCTCGCGTCGTATGGCGGCGATTGAATTTTGTCTCACACAAAAGACTGACTGGCTGATGCATAATATATCCCTCACTTGGTTCGAGTTAGTTATCATGCTTTATTTTTTTTGGGATCGTGTAGGTTCACCGAGGAGGCAGCCAAGTTGTTTAAAAAAGTTCTATTGAACCGTGAAAGCACATCGGTGAGGGCAGATTGTTTTTGATGCTAAACCTATTCAATTATAATGTGTAGACTTTGTTCAGACTGGAAGGTCTTTTGTAACGACAAAATATTGTACTACTAAAATTATAAATGAAAAGTTTTTATGATAACAGAAGTGATGGAAATTTTACTCATTTATAACACGTCGTCAGTCATTAACTAACATTATTCGTTCTAATAGTTAGAATCAGCAAGTGAACTCGCTGATCCTGCAGTCAACCTGTTGTGTTGTATTTAGAAAATATAACATACCATCACGACTTTGCCAAACGGGGTAGTCAGAGGAGAGTGACCGTTGGCGACATGGTGAACGGAACACTCAGAAGCCCACTTTTCATTAATGGTATAAGAACCCAACGTGATAGCTGGTCAGCCTTTCGCCGCTATCAGGGTTGATTTGGTTTTTCACCGATGTTTTCCATCACCGGAGAGTTAGTCGGAAATTAAGCAATGAACACAAAGATGTTGGTTCTGGCCAGATTTGAACTCGGGACCACACGATCCGCGATCCGAGTTGAAGTGCTTAACCACTAGGCCACGACGCTCTCTTAGAAAAGATAACTCCTAGAAACCCATCCTACATAACAATACTAGTGGTCGTGACGAGCTTGTCACGCCCTAATACTGAGCGGGGACCAATTTGGTACCCATCTATCTTATAAGTAAATTATAAGCTATTTATAAGATTAAGAGTTTTTTATTTTTTCTTCTTACAGTTTTGTTTTGTTTTATGTGTATTTTACTGGTTCCAAATAAAGTTTTTTTCTATTTCTATTTAATAGTCTTCTAAAATATGTACTATTTTAATGACTTTCTTGAGCATTTTTATATTTGTGCTCATCTCCAAATTGTGTAATTGAACTGATAGTGCAGTACGCTTTAAACTGAAACTGACCTGTAAAATGTATCAACTTTGAGAGTTTTATCATCATTTAGAAATTTGTTATACAAATACCAGGAATAGTAAATGGACGGAGTTACTCTTTACCTTAAAAAAACTACGATAGTTAACTATGTACAGCCACTTGTAGGACTGTTCAGTTACGTTTTTATTAACGAATAGGTATTTGTACCGAAAGTCATACAAAAGGATTGCCTTATAACATTGATGAAACAACGTAAAGTGGCTCAATACGTGTTGAAAGACAGCTGATGAAGTACTGCGTTGATGGAATGGTGTCGAATCAGCGGAAGTGAAGGACGGTTGACAGACAGCCAGGGGGTCTACCCCGGTGCAAAAATTACGAAGCAAACTTTCAAGGACTAACACACTGGAAGTAGTATAAGTTTTATGTATTTTGTAAAATAAAACTTGACGATTGAGACATCAAATAATCAACATAAAATTCGAACTATATCTTTTTTAACGGCTAAAAATTCAACTTCTATGTGTGCGCTCGGAGGAACGCGAGTAGGCTCCAGCCCCCCGATTCAGAACGGAGTTATCGACCGATTCGGTAAGTTTCATTTAATTATTGCTAATTACCTGCTTAACGGTAGCATTTAATATTTTTATACGTTAAAGCCAAAGGCCTCTAGTTTTCATAAATTTTATAAAATAAAAGCGACCTTACTTGAATAATGAATTAAAAATAAAATAAAATAACCGAATCGGTCGATAAGTTGGTTCTGAATCGGGGGGCAGGTCCGTCGACACTCCACGGCACTCGATAAACTGTCGGCTGAACCTCAATACACGTGTCACAGCACCGCTATCAGGATAAAAACTGTTAGCAACGGCTAACAGGGGCTGAGTCTGTTTTTTCAATTCCCATTGTAGTCATAGTTAAATTGCATGATTTTGTCCTTTATTCCATACCAAAACTGCCATTCTTGGATGTGGATATTAAGGACTTGAACGCTGATAGTAAATAGTAGTGATTTAGGTACTTCTTATATATTTGGATAAATATTTAAAATAAATAATAGCTAAATTAAATGCATGCAACAATAATATTTGAAATTATTGAAATACCTCAAGGGTAACATTATAAATGTCCAGATTCTATGCAAATCATTCGCTATTCATCAGAATTTTGGCTGTCAGTCCGTAAGCCTCGATGTTTTGTAGTCGTAATCATGATGGACCTTTCGTGATATCGGTTACATCTCTATCTAATGACCGAATGAGTGAAGTTAGTAGAGGTCCTCGAACAATGATGAATCTATAACGAAATTTCATATCAAATAAATACAATCATGCGCCAGGCAACACATTCGTTGTCATTGCCTCGAAGCGAGGATAATTATCCTTGAGTAACGAGGTCCCAAAAAAGGATTAAAGCCAAGGGCGATAATCAGTAGGTACACCCGGATCCAGAAAAGATCAATTTCTAAATAGAAGGTCATATTCTTTATTTAAGTAGACAATTTATATAAACTACTTTTGAATCCACAAAAATAAAATGATTTCACTAAAGAAAAGACAAAATAATATAAATAAATAAATATAATATAAATATGCGCCAGACAACACACTTCTTGTAATGGTCTCGAAGTAGGGATTGATATCCCTGTGTTAAGAGTTACCACACAAGGAAATAAGCTAGGGGCGTCTCCTAGAACACCCAGACCCGAGTAAATTCAGAAAAGATCGTTTTCCTGAATTGACCCGACCGGGAATCGAACCCGGGACACTACGGAAATCGAGGCGAAAAACCGTGCTACAGCGCACTACGCCAATCGTGTCGTCAAGTCAATATACATTGAAATCATCACTCTAACACTGGCGTTGGATAGATGTTTCCACAAGAAGACCTGCCTACAAAATACAGTAAGTAAGTCACTTTTATCAGAAAGCGGTTTTTATAATGCAGTAGGCAATTAATCCCTTTTTTCATAATTTTCACTTGTGCTTTTGCATTTGTTTTCCACTTTATTATAATCCCAAAGGGTTGTAACTCGTTTCGCGTACGCATTAAGAAAATAATAAGATCAATGTAAAAGTAATTAAAACAAACGACTGTTATAAACTTTTTTTGTATACTTTGGGTACATTGGCTCAACTTTTTACGGTTTATAATTAGAACGGTGCAGTCAAGCGGAAAACGTAATTAAGAATATAAAATTTACTGAAATGTGATTTTGAGTTGTATTATATTATATTTATGTGTACGAGTATCAAATTAAAAAAGGTAAATTAGATTACTGTTAAAAAGTATCGTGTGAAAATGAGGAAGGTAAAAATTAATTTATGGTAACATTATTTATTAGGGTTCGTACGAATATACGGGTGGGAAAGTTTCGTCTTGCTATCTTATCCATCACACCCTTTTTATTAGAGGCCATTCATGGTTTGAATTACGGTTGCCTAAATTCTGGCATCCCTTATTGATATACGATCGCGAATACCTCTACTCCGCAATATTATATTGTATTATTTATTATAAAGGTATATTTGAATTTCTTGACTCCTTAGACCTGTATGAGACCGAAAATAACACGTTGAAGCCTGTTTGTATTATAATATTTTAACCGAATTTGAAATGGTATTATTACCAGCGGATAGCAAAGATAAATTTGAATGATCATCGGCAGTCAGTCATCAACATGTAAACATTCTACACGAAGCAGTGTTGTTAGAGTAATTACAGGTAGGTAATTGATTTGGACCTAGCACCCATAAATGTTCCATTATGATTCAAATTAGATCTCGAAATGAGTCTAAAGAACTAAAAGTAACAGCTTTGTTTGTAGAGACTTAAGATATGCCACTATTGATAAAAAAAACGTGAAAAGCCATTTTCTTGCCTAATTATTAAATGAGCTACTTAAAAATAAATTTAAAAAAAGCGAGATGAAAAAATATTCTGGCTGCTGGAAATTTTAAAATTCATCATGACTATAAATGGGTTAAGTAGGTTTTAAGTAAACGAAGGATTTCATTCTTTAAGTAATAGGCGAAACCTTTTAGTTTCATACGATAAGCAAACATTTTTTCTGGTTAGTACTAGAATTATTTTGTTTTAGAGATAAGCACGCTGGGTTTTATAAAATTGAAAATAACCACGAGTTTTTGTACAGGTGAAATTCTGTATTACTTTCATTTTGATGTAATTTGATCGTGTCGTAATTTTTTTGTTCATGTTTTTTGCTAAGTAAAACCTTATTTTTGCAAATTGATGCATGTTTTTATTCAAACATTGACATTGAGGCAGGTCGATTTATCATTAAGTACAACTTTTCAGTATATGTTTGTTATCTTTTTGATTTGAGAAGATTTTTGTTCTTACAATAAAATTCAACAGAGAGACAATTACGTCTGCTACTGAAATAACCTAAGTAGTATCCTGAAATTAAATAACAATTTTGCGAAATGTAATCACGCTTAGCTAAAAGGTTCCAAGTATTTTTATTTTGTTTAACAACAAAAGACACGGTAGAATTTAATTTGTAACTAAGTTTCCCTGTCAGATACACAGTCAAAACTCTCTTCCAGTGAAAGTTTGCTCCACAAAAGGTACCTTAGGTAAATATCTCTCGAAGAAAAGTTTGGTGATTTCATAAATTCATTCCGTATTGAAGCTTCCGTTTCATTCAAGTTACAGCTGTAATAAATGGCAATGGATTATTTGTAATTTAAGACATTGTGTTCTCGTAAACGCAGCGATTTAAATAGTTATAAACATATATATTTTTAATGTGACGAACCAAATAACCATTTTTTTACATGACTGAATTTTTGCATTGTAATTCTTATACAATAATTAAACCTTGATTAAGAGAATTAAACTCTAATCTGATAGGGACATATGGCAAAATAAGAAGGAGACCTTTGCCCAGCAGTGGGACAGTAAAGGTTTAAAAAATAAGTAATCCCTTTCTTCAGTACTTACCGAGAAAGTAGTGCACGATTGTCTAACATACAGTAAATTTATATTGTAAAGGTGGTTCCTCATCTTGAGCATTTTCCTGTAATGTAACGTTTCAGATTCGAGTTTGAGTATTACATTACAGAACTGCCTTACAAACCTCAGGGAAGTTGTATCAAAATATTACACATTGTATCATCAAGTTGCGCACTGTAATGCTCGCTGATTTGCCCTCACCAACGTATTGCTCGAATTTGTAACACCGCACCGCAATGCTCGGTTCTCCTTCCTCACTGATGTAATGCTCGACTTTGTAACGTTACAGGAAAATGCTCCAAGTGAGAGAGCACCTTAAAAACACATTCAACCTAAACAAGGGTTTTACAATATATTATCATCAATTATCAAGCTACGCGCAAAGTATTTTAGAAGAACGTCTCACTCCTACAGATAAACCTACAAGGTTTTTGTATGGGGATTGTAAGTCATCCATTGTGTATTTAAAATGTTTTGAATAATAAATAAATAAATAAATAATGAATATTGATAATTTTCCGAATAATCACGTTTAATTTGAGGAATATTCTCCAGCAAACTTTATATCTAACAAGTTATTTATAACCTTACTTGAACACGGTGTTCTCGGTTGTGGGTTGAATTTTAGCAATTAATAAAATTAGTTTTCAGTTTGTTGGCATTGGTACTCGAAATGTGCAAAGTTTCTTGATTAAAATCAAATAACTTCACCACGTTATTAAATTACTGAGGGATATTGGAAAAGACATATTGGATGAGATTTGCTGAGAATTTATTTGTGTTTAATTTTTGTATTAAAGTTTTTGTTACCGAACACAAATTAACTCTACTTTGACCATTATTTTTTCAACCACTCTTCAGAAACGTAATTGCAAGTAGTTAAATTATAATAGTGATTCAAAAAACAATTATTTCTTAAGTGAATTTTTATTTTTAGCATTTAACAATGCACTTTTTTCTACACAGAGGTAGAAACTAGAAAAATTCTACCTGATCCCAGGGATCCCGCTTGAGTCCCTAGGATCAGGTCGAACTTCTCTAGTTTCTGTTTTTGTGTATAAAGCTATTTCAGAGTGACTTCTAAATTTCAAAAAAATAATTTCATCAAAAATATTTTTAGTTGAATTTAAAACTAATGTTTCAAAATAATTTGCTATTAAAAACCATTGAAATATTCTAAAAGCAACGTTGCTACAATTTTCTACGCAAACATTTGTGTTGATTAACTACATCCAGATCAGTTTCAAACGATCTCAAAATTGAAAGTTTCACAAGCCCTAAAACTGAGTACACAGCCGTTCGAACCAGGTCAGCCATTGTAATTTTGAGTACTCCGATCAACACCCCTTTTAATCAAGCCAGATAATACAGCGATCTCATACGGATCAGTTTGATCCCGCTTTAGTACCCGACGCTAAAGGTAAGCCTCTCATATGGGCATTAAGTGCAAAATGAAGTTACCTGTGTTCATTGTAGTGTGGTGCCGAATTTATCACTTAATTAACGCGCTTCAATTAAATTTTTGACTTGATATCTGTAGTGATATTCTCTAATCAACTACCCGTATTCTGCTTCGACAACGAAATACCATTTTACCCTGAATTTAGCACTCCGATGTCAAACTTATATTAGGTGATAAAATGTTAAGATTGCTGTATGAAGCAGCATCTTAAAATTCTTAAAGCAGTAACTGCAACGAATTTACGTGACGTAAACTACGTACAAACCTACCACGTTGGGTTCTAATACTATTGGTGAAAAGTGGGCTCAGAGTGTTTCGTTCACCATGACGGCGGATGATAATAGACAGGCCGAAAGAAAATTGAACATTAGGTGGCGGGACAGCGACATCAGGCATTGCGACCATCCGATCTATTTGGGGGTGACCCTAGATAGGTCCCTTACATACAAGTCCCACTGCAACAAGGTTAAACAAAAGGTAGGCTCGAGAAATAATCTCCTTTCACGCCTTACCGCAACAACTTGGGGAGCCTCCCCGCATGTGCTCCGTACCTCAGGCTTGGCACTTTGCTTCTCGGCAGGCGAATATGCATGCCCAGTGTGGCATCGTTCGGCTCATGCTAAGCAGGTGGATGTGGCTTTAAACGAGACTTGTAGGACCATAACGGGATGCCTCAAACCTACGCCACTCGGCATGATATACCCTCTAGCCGGTATAGCCCCTCCAGTCGTGAGGAGGCATATCGCCGCTTCTGCTGAAAAACAGAAGCAGGAATCAGACAGGAGGCACCTGCTCTCTACATTCACGCCTTATAATCCCCCTCGCCTTAAAAGTCGTAATAGCTTTCTCCGCGGAACCTCCTCTTTAAAGTGCACCCCAGGTGAGGGACGATGTAAATTGTGGCGTGAGACTCACCCTCCACCACCAGAGTATATGGCGCCCCTTGAACATCTTCCTGCCGGATGTGAACTGCCGTGGCCCACATGGAAGTCGCTTAACCGTCTCCGAACCCAAGTGGGCCGCTGCAGGAGTAACCTTTTTAAATGGGGTTACATCAGTGCGGACAGGGTAAAATGCGACTGCGGAACCTCGGACCAAACAATGCAGCACCTGCTGGTTTGCCCCCAGTGCCCTACCAGCTGCTCAATTAAGGATCTATATGAGGCCTCTCCCACTGGGGTGGCGATGGCGGAGCACTGGGCTGCTGTTATTTAGTATTGGCGATGGGATCATCGACACGAAGAAGAAGAAGACCATGACGGCACAGTCACTTGCATCTGACTACCCGCTTGGGGTAAAGTCGTGATGGTATGTTATGTTATTATGTTAATAATACATTATTTACGGCCACTTGTAAAACCATTACTAGTTCCACTTCCTCAGACGAAATGTTATAGAAATTGCTAACTACAGACGAAGGCCACACCTACTTTGTCTTGTTATTATGGGCTGATGATCTATACTAATATTATAAAGAAGAAAGATCTAATTGTTTCTTTGATTCTTTATTTGTATTAAATAGGCTCCGAAACTACTGAACCGATTTAAAAAAAAACATCAATATAAAGGTACATTATCAGCAAGTAACATAGGATATGTTTTTATGGCTATATTTTCACAGGAGAAAAAGGTTTATATAGCTATAGTGAAGCCGCTGCCGGACAGCTAGTATGATATAAATCTCGTCGCTGGAAAACTTAATACCTGTATATATTTTGAATTGACGACGAAATTTTAACAGCTACAACCATTAGGAAAAAATATTATATCGTCATCACATACATGTACTAACTTCCCAAATCTTTGTTTTTATAATTCACAGTTAATATATTCGATTTTTGTCACACATTTGCCAGAATCAAATTCTAACCAGCAAAATCACATTAAAATTTGGAATAGGTACACATTACAAAAAGCAGTTAACACCTAAATGTAGTGTAAAATTTTAATGAGGTACTTACGGGAATGCGATAATCCGAGTGAAATCAACGAACGAATTAAAGCCTTAATTTCATTGGAGCTCCAAATCAACAATTATGAGGGTAGTACATACACAGGTGAAATCGTCATGTTAATTCTGATCCAATTTTGGATTTAACTACGTCATACTTTTGTGCTATCGAATAGTTATTAGAACAACGAAATACCTTGATTGATTTAAACTCCGATGATTTAAATGCATTAAAGTAAAGTAAAGTAAAAAAGTAAAAAATCATTTATTCACTTAAGCTTTTACAAAGAAGCACTTATGAAATGTCAAAATTCACAAAAAATATATATAAACGATAATAGACGTATAAAATAATACAATAATAGTACATATACTAAATAAACATAATGCGAATGCGCAAAAAACCACCGGTTCGGAAGTTGCTTCTTATCGAGAAGACTCCGGCAAGAAACTCGATAGTTACTCTTTTGAACTTTGTTTTGTTTTACAACAAATAAATTCAGAGTACAGTCAAAAGAACAATCATCATATAAGATTGTTGCAGCTAATATTAGTATTAAGGTGCTCCCTCACTTGGAGCATTCGCCTGTAATGTAACGCTGTGAGTGAGGAGAACCGAGCAATTTAGTGCGTAAACTGTAACTGTAATGTTACAGATTCAATCATTACGTTGGTGAGGGAAATCACTGAATAATGTTCTAATGAAGCAATTCCAAAATCTAATCTGAAATGTACCAAACAGGCGAATGTTCGGCACGTCAGGGAGGCAGTATACTGTAATGTAATGCTCAAAATCGAATCTGAAACGATACAATTACAGGTGAATGCTCCAAGTGAGGGAGTACCTTTATACTTTTTCTGCTTATTAGACACTGGTAAGTAAAGAGAAACCTACTATTAGTCGATAAGCACCATAGTGTAATTTATTTTTTGTATAACTTCATTGGTTTCTTAATAAATAAAACAAAATAAATACCTATCTACTCACAAATAGTGTGTGACAGGTACTTTGCTTGCTGCTAGAGCACTGGCGGCCTAGTCTCGTGGGTTTTAATTAGCTGCATTATATATTTATCATTATCAGATGATTTTGTTCTGATATGTCCCCAAATTTTATTAATTAAATTTATTTATATAATAATTTATTTATTTAATATATTATAATTTATTAAATTTATTTAATTTAAGATTGAGAAGATAAAACCATTTTATTGCATAAACGATAGACAACTGGGTCATTTGTATTTAGGTTGTCGCAAGTTATGGGTGTAAACATTTTTAGATGCATGTGTTTCTTCCGTACAACACCTTCCGCTATATTACCGTGTGTTTACCGACTGAAGGTAAATAATGGTTTATTCATGTCGTTGGGTAACAGTCTTCCGTGGTAATGGTATCTCAAAAGAGTTATGATAGTTTGAAATTCAAATTCTAGAGAAATAATTTTACGATTCGAAAATGTAAATAATAACAACTAGCAATTTAACTCAAGTTTGTAGAATTGATTTTGTTACTAAATAATGAACACAAATATTATGATAGCTACACCTGAAAATTATACAGCTAAGAGTTTAACTCCTAAACCACTACTTTCACTTTTTTTGTGAATTCGATCTAAGAACGTTCGAGATCGAATTATGCATTACACTGGCTGACAACATATAGTTTCCATCAATGTAACCATCCAAGCATCTTGGATTGTAAAATATTGTTTCACTGAAGGGGAAGAGCTTAATGTAAGCACATAATCGATTTAATGATCATAATAATTTGTTTTGACTGGTTACTGCTAAATAAGGCTCGGTTCTTCCCACGGTCAGCTTACATGTAAAACTGTATCATTAAATTATTAAATATTTTATAGTCATTCTCCTCACTCACACTGATGTAATGCTCGAATACATACTTAAAAACATACACACTTTAAAATACATACTACAAAATACATACTTTAAAATCACATACTGTCACAACTATATCCCAAACGGGGTAGTCAGAAGCAAGTGACTGTTGGGTTCATGGTGAACGGAATCGCAGAAGCTCACTTTTCGCCAATGGTATTAGAACCCAACGTGGTAGGTGGTGAGCCTTTCGCCGTTATCCGGGTTGATTTGGTTTTTTATCGATTTTTTCTATCACCGGAGAGTTAGCCGGATATTTAACAATGAACACAAAGGTGGTTCTGGCCGATCGACGATCCACGACCCAAGTTGGGGTGCTTAACCACTAGGCCACAACGGCATTTCACATTACAGGCGAATAATCCCGGTGAGGGTGTGCCTGAATATCAGTAAATTGCCAACAACACACATCTCACTTCAACATTCTCAATATTTCACAAGTCACCGTCTTGAGAATGTTGATTCACGTTGCATTTCGCTGGAGAAACTTTCGTAGATATTTTCCGTTATTGGTTTATATTTCGTTACATGATATGATTTTGCGGTAAAGGCTCTGATTTAAGTGTTTGAAGAAGTATCTTGTCGTCGAAAATGGATGATCTCTTATTTTTTATTTACTATTTATCGTTCTAGAATTAGAGTTTTTCTTATTTCAGGTAAAATGCATACTTCTTTAACGTTAACAATGCCCAACAGTGATTTCTTGGAACAGTTCTCAAAATTGCTCTCTTAATTTTCAGATTTTTTTCATCCTGAACGTGCGTTTTATTGTTATTTTATTTTAACGTGAATGATTGATGTCTTTCCCTTTTTTATGAATCTGGATAAACTGACTAGATATTCTACCAGCGTGTGTAGCTTAAATTCATCAAGCGTTGCCGATCTACTGTCGTTATTCAGACTCGGCGTCAACCAATTTTATCCATGAAAAAAAGAGTTGATTTACAAACCATCAAATTAACACATTTTATTTTATCTATCGGCTGGCTTAAGAAGTTTCTGCTGTTTATATTCTGATTGAACAACAGGAGTTAGCGAATGGAGTAAACAAGTCAGCTAACATTTTGTTTGCGGCGAACTCACGTTCCTTGGCGCAATCTTTATCGCAAATAGCGACACTTTATTTTGTATCGGGTTGTATTTACATATTTTTGTAAGAAAGGTTGGGACAAGTTTGGGGCGATCGCTTCGGGAGATTACTTTGACAAGTTGTTTTTTATACACACAGTTTCTGTCTCAATTTTCTGGTGGCTTAATTTTACGGGTTTGTGGGGTCGATCCTAGAATTTGCAAACATCATTTAAAAAAAAAACTGCCTTTAACCCCTTATAAGCTCTTATTAACTTTATGTACGGTTTGGAATACGAGTGTTTTTACTTCCATGTTAGAACTTTTTTAGGCTTTAGCTAATAAAGAACCTAGAAAAACTCGTAATTTGGAATTTGAGATTGACCTAATAGGATGCGACATACTTAATCGATAAATGCGATTATACAAAACAATGCGATTATACAAAACCGCTCCTAAATAAGTCAAAATGTATAATGCTCAGTGCATTTTCATTTTTAATAGTTTAAATAAAATATCTACGGGTGAGCCTTCTCAGGTTGTAGCGTATTTTCAAAGGCGTTAATTTACATCATTAGTACTCCTAAACTTTGTCCAATTTTCTAGTTTCTATCTTTGTGTAGAAAATAGAGCATTGTTTAATGCTAAAAATAAAAATTCACTTATCCAATAGCTAGTTTCATCTTAATCTAAAGTTAAATATTTGCAAAAATATTTCTTTCGGCTGTTATAGGCGCTTGCCTATAACATTGATGAAACAACGTTGGCTTACAACGTAAAAACACTAGACAAAATTCGCCAGGTCTGTTAACGGCCTCGGTAGCTCAGTTGGAAGAGCAGTCACCCGGATTGTGAAAGGTCGCGGGTTCGAATCCCGCTTGAGTCCTAGGACCAGGTCGAATTTTCTAGTTTCTATCTTTGTGTAGAAAATAGAGCATTGTTTAATACTAAAAATAAAAATTCACTAATGTCATTAATATTTTGTCCTCATTGAGAATCGTACCCACGCACGACCTTTACGCGCTATTGAAAGGGTCATTGTGCCAACAGGCCATTTGCCATGAAAGCCGATAATGTGACTGTAAATTAACATGACACATTGTTGACATTCAGGGTAAATACAACGGATGAAACTAAAAGGTGGCAACACCGGCCCTTCAATTTTTTTAATGACAGAAAACTCTCATCAAAAATTTCCTCTTCACTATTAGGTCAGTCAAATGAAGGCCTTCCTCGACGTCAGTGCATGAGTGTCGGGTATATTTGATAGCACTTATGTCTACAAATAAGTCATCTAACTAGGTTGGAGCAACCTTGAGTAAGAGGTCAGTCCACGAAGCAAACTGAGCTGGGCAGTTTTCGGAAAACTTCTTACACTATTGAATATCTCAGAATATTAATACAAAAGTTTACAAATAGCACCCATGAAAGACGTGTAAGTGGTCATTCAGATCACTCGGGAATTGGGAGATATATAGATATAAACCATAAGTACCACTGCTGATAATACGAGTAAGTACTAGTGTACCTAACGCAAATACTGTACGTATACCATGAGTTGCCACTTTAAATTTACGTTATTATTTAAAATATTTGTACTGGCATTTCGTACAAGCGCCACCGTTAAGTCGAAATGGAATTAAAAAACGGTACTTCGATGCTATTGTTAGGTTATGGTACCGGTTTTCAGTTCCATGAAGCAAAACGGTAACAAAATGTTGACTAGGTACTTGATGGAGAAGGCAACTTTGGGTTACCTTACCGACTAATCAACAAAATTTTCAAAATTTGGAAAAAACAAGTCAACCTAAAACCGATTAAACTTCATGAATCTGATATTCACTTCCGGCCAAATTGACGACTGTTTTACCTCACTCCTATAAAAGAAATAAAAAACATAGCATAACAATGCAATCATGACTATATCCTAAAAATGTCAGTCAGAAATAAGTTGACTGTTGCCATCGCGGAACACTCCGAAAACCACTTTTCCAAGCGTTGTTAGCGAACCAAAACCATCTACTTAACCAACACACAACGTTTACCCAATGTGGTAGTGACAAGCCGCTATCAGGGTTGCGTTGTTTTTCATCACCGGAGTATGTTATGGTAACACGCAATAAATTATTGAAGTTCAATGATAGGATGATCATTAAAGAGTTAACCATATGAGAGCGTCGTGGCCTAGAAGGTTTAGCACTCCGACTCGGATCGTGGATCGTGTGGTCCCGAGTTAAATTCTGGCCCGAACCATCTTCATGTTCATTGTAATATTACTAACTAGCCTAATCAACTCAGATAACGGCCAAAGGCTCACCACCTACCACGTTGACTTCTAAGTGTTCTGTTCAACATGCGGTACAATCACTTGCCTAGGACTACCCCGTTTGGGATATAATCGTGTTGGTATGTATGTGTGTTAACCGTATAGTTAATTCGCAAGCCAACGGTGTCTGAATATCATTAGGTTATCAAAAGCCTTTATAACAAGAGGCCAGTTTGTTTATTTTATCTGCGAACACAACCCTTACGCTGCGGGTGTAGGTATTCACGTCCCTTTTAATTTCCCTTTATCCGTATTTAGCTATTTGAATAAGTAGAAATTGTACTGGTAAGACATGAAACGTTTTAGGCGTACCTTTACATTGGGATGTTGTTATTTATTTGGGACAGCGTGAGTTTGATAATGAGGATTTATAACCTTCTCGAAAAATAACTCAGCTATTTATTTTTGAGAGCGGTTTGGTAATTTATTAGCCACTGGCTTGCCAATGTTTACATTTGCCAAAACATACAGGATATTAGAAACGGTTGGATATGGATAAATAACAATTAAAAAGATAACTACCAAATAAATTCGTAATGTTTCATTTAATTTTATGGGATATGGTTTTTAAGCTTCCCTTTTGATACCTAGTGTTACTCTCTTATTACTTTGAGTGAGTTATTTATACCTTGCTAGATCAGACGATCTTGGTGTACGGTGTCAAAGTAAAATTAAAATATAGTTTTTTATTTAATTAATAAAAATATAATTTAAAAAAATAGACACTAATTACTCCTTTCTGATTTTAAGGAAGCTTGATTTAAATAGTTCTAGGTCTGTCCACGAAATCTTATCAGTTGATCAATCTGGTAACATTTAACTGCGAAGTGCTAAAAAAGAAAAAAAAATCTGTTAAAATACTTCAAAAACCTAGCATATAAACATTAGTTCTGCAATGTAAGCCTGTTTGGAATTACGCAGGATCTTGCGGGGCACAACTGTGAAAACTATATTCGTAGTAATAAAGTTAAACCCTATCTTCTGTTTACAATAGCTTCCATTTCAGACCTGCTTAGGTCAGTAGATATAGCTTTATTGCTTGAAGCTAAGTGCAGTCTATTTTATTTGATACTGTTGTTTGAAATGAAAGCGGCGGGCTTAAAGGAGCCTCGATGGTTTCTGTTTTTGTTGTTTTTGCCTGGCCTATTTTTCAAACTGGGGTGTTGTTCTTTTTGCTGGAAACAATTTAGTGGCGCATTTGGTTAAAGATGATGCGTATTTGGATTATTTTGCTGTCAACAAGGTACTCAATTTGTGAGATACCCACATCATATCCGGGAATGATAATACCTAAACGGGGTGACCCAAGTACAAAAATAATTAAGTTCCGTGATACAAAGTAAAGTTCAAAAGCCGATAAAATGTAGTAAATAAATCTTCGATTTTATGTATTTTGTATAATAAGTTATGATGATAAGAAAACCGAGAGACCTGTATAATCTATATTTTTTAGGGCAAATGACCTGACCACATGATAGTGTGACCTACCATGTGTTATATACTGTTGAAATTGTGCGCTCAGACTTAAGACCACATCAAAGACAACGCAACTCTGGGTGAAGAAAGACAGGACAGGTTTCAAAATAAGGGCTTTAGCCACAAATTACGCATGCGGCGCGGCGCCTCTGACAGAGAGTCCGCTTACAACAAACCCGCCAATTTGATCACGCACACAGACACAGTGAGTTTACAGGCGATACCAGGGAGCATCAGTGTCGCGGCCAGTCGCACTGTCGCGAGTGTTTTTGGTTTTGTCGAACTTGGTGCAATAATTCACATGATGAATTTTGTTTTTGACTGTTATTTTGTCATGTCGGTATAACCTACCTACTTAATTTAAAAAATTCAGAGCGATTACAGTAGTAAGCCTGGGCGGTAACGTAAGTTTAGGAAAAAGGCGCGATCGGTTCTTCTCTAAACTTTTTATTTTGTGCTTTACCCGTGCAGTCTTTGATTTCACGATCGACAAAATATAGCTGTTCCTTTTCTTATTTACAACAATATTTAAACTAATCCTGAACTCGTTACACTAAATTTAGCGTTTAATATTCCACCTTGCTTTGACATGTTTCCGAATTATGACTCTGATACTGGAACCACAAATTTTGCAGTTTAAATGAACAATGGCAGTTACAAAATAACTAAAATAGAACGTTGTTAGATTTTGATCGCGAAAATCTGTTGACCAAACAGCAAGTTGGTGAATTATGTGAGCTTCCAACCAACGCGCATGGTTTAGTCTCATTAAGTCAGAACTAATTCGCCGAATAGTTCACAAAGGAGACGTATGCCTTAAACTTAAGAGCTGCTGAACTTTCTGACTGATGGTTTTCGTGTAGGGCTGGAATGTTGTTCAGGCGAGAGGATGAGAAATGTGAGAATGGCACTATTTTTTATTTATTACTAAAAAATAAAAATATCTGTATTCAATAAATACATTTAATTTTTTTTTTCAGACCCAAATGCACACACTATTTTGAAACATGAGATACTTTGCTGCCTTGTGGTTTTTTATTATTCACAATTGTTATCCCACGTTTCGACTATGACTTTAACAGTAAAAGTATCTTTCATTTCATTTCAAAACAATTTGAGATGTTCCGTGTTAGTTAAGTCATGTTTTTTTCAATATAATTGATTCGCCATAGTTATACCGCAATTTCGGTGCACAAAATACTAGATTTTGTGCACCATACTAACCACAAGGGCAAATATTTATTTTATTTTGAGGGTTTTTAATTAATCTATGATTTGTTGGTTTTGATTTAACTGCATTCGAAATATGAAATTTTGGTGGTACGAGTAAGTCTAAATTATTCAGCAGTTGCAAGATGATATTGATTGATATTTAAAGGCGCTGGTATGGTACTCGTATATGTTTTTGTAGCAATTGAAATCGTTTCCAGCCTTATAGGAAAGTTGTAGTCAAACCATTCATCAGCTCTTAGGAACGAACACATGTCGACGAAGTTTCGTGCGAGTGTATTTGCCAGGTGCGCTCAACCCCGGCCCGCTAAGTTTCACGGCCCAATAGCCTCACGACCCTTTGATTTTCCACCTGGTGCCCTCGGCTTGAAATAGACCAGACATGACAGCAGACAGAGAGGGCGATAGCGCAGACAGAGATAGACGCCGGATGGTTTTATTTGATGAGATAAACGTGTTTGCGAGATTAGCATCTGGATGTTTTTCAGTAACGTTACTTGTACTGTCAATGAATTTTGCCTTCATAGCAAACGACAAAGGGTGAGAAACATGAGTGATGAATGAATAAATGCCAATGTTCTATTATTTGCCAATGTAAACTTATCAAACAAGACAACTAGGATTTGGGCTTAAAACTTTAAATAAATAATAAGAGAGACTACATTGTTAGGAAATGCCGCATGAATCCTTGACTATCCACATCAAGATACTGTTGAGTATCAATCCATGATGATCCATGTTTATGGAGCGTTACGTAACAATACCACTTTATTGATTATTTCCCTGTAATGTCAAAAGTATAGGATATCTTTGGTCCCACGATGCGCATTGTAATACTCAGTTCTTCTCATACATCTTTCCAGAAGTGAAACGTTTCACCAGCGCATGATGTATTGTGTTTCTTTCCTTTTCCTGCTTGAAGCCCTGGGACCTGAAGAGGCAGTTTTTCAGATGAAGCTGATAAGTGATTGCTTTACTTTACTGTGCTTGTTGGCTTCATATTTTAATCTCACTGCTGCTTTCCATAAGATCGTTTACCATGAGTTGCCACTTTGAATTTACGTTATCGTTCGAAATGGAACTAGAAAACGGAGTCATAACATAATAATAGCATCTTATGGTAATGTCTTTTAGTTCCATTTTGACTCATAACAGAGGCGTTGTACGACATTCCATACAAATATTTCATGGGAACGAAAACGTAAATTTAAAGTGGCAACTCATGGATGGTAGACGTATAGGTGGAGTGAGGTTATCTTGGCATGTATTTTTTTAAAACCTGCCACGTTGGGTTCCAATACTATTAGTGAAAAGTGGGCTTCTAAGTTTTCCGTTCACCATGAAGGCAACAGTCACTTGCCTCTGACCGGTTTGGGATAAAGTCGTGATGGTGTGTTTTTTTTTAAAATTAATACAATTCGTGTCGTTAAAAGTTGCGCACCCATAATTTTTGCTCGGTTTACCTCACTCACTGATGTAATGCTGAAATCTGTAATTGTTTCAATGCAAGCAAATTTTCCTCTAATGAAGCACCTTAACAAAACATATTATACGTTATCGCACCGGAACTGATAGCACAAATTGCCATTTAAATAGACTATTGATACGAAGTCAAGTGGAAATTCAAACTTTCCAAGTATTTTTATGTTTTGCAGTATTCTCGTTGAAAAACAAAACGTAATTTCAAGCTTAGTAAGCTATTGCTTATTAATGTGACGGTTGAAATTTTTTCAAAATTAAAACAAAATCTGAAGCTTTATATATCTTTATATAGCTTTATATATAATCTATAATTTTTATAGATCTTTTTTAATGACTGTTCCATTTGCGCCGTGGGTAAAGGACTTAGATTCCATAATGTTTTTTTTAGTGTTTATGCTTATTCTGGATGTTTTAAAAAAAACATTTTAGGATGATTCAATTCGAATACTAATAGTACAAGCTCTGCTTAGTTTGAGCTTAGGAGATCGTGTTACAGTTTCCTATATACCTATTGTGAAATACAAAATAAATAAAAAAGAAACTCTAGACCCTTGACCGCGCTGATCAGAAACTAAACAAAGGATTGTTTTTGTTCAAAGGATGAAGTTTAAACTAATATTATAAAGAAAAAAGATTCGTTTGTTTGTTTGTTTGTTTTTTCGTTTGTTTCTATTTAATAAAAAAATATAAATATAAATAAATATGCGCCAGACAACACACCTCTTGTAATGGTCTCGAAGTAGGGATTATTAAACCCCTGTGTTACGAGGTACCACACAAGGAAATAAGCTAGGGGCGTCTCCCAGTACACCCAGACCCGAGTCAATTCAGAAAAGATCGTTTCCTGAATTGACCCGACCGGGAATCGAACCCGGGACACTACGGAAATCGAGGCGAGAAACCGTGCTACAGCACACTACGCCAATCGTGTCGTCAAATAGGCTCCGAAACATTATTAGGGAGAGACAGATGCTATATTTTTTTAATTTAGGCTATATTTTGACGGGAGAGACTGTCTACGCGGGCGAAGCCGCTGACGGACAGCCAGTCTTGAATAAGGGCGGTAATAAACACCGCTTCTTGGTAGTTAACGTTAAGTATTATTGTTCAAGACTACTGCTCTTTCAAGAACTAAAATGCTTACGGAACTCATAACAATGATGACAATCATTCATTATTCATTGCGTTAATTACGTAGCAGTCTAATTCATGTTTACGGTGGCAATTACAGGGGAATACGGCCTTTCTGCCTGTTGACACAAATGCGTGATTAGCCTAAACAGCCGTTTGGCGTCAGGTTCGTTTTATGGCCTCTTCCATGTTGTCTGCTTTAATTGTAAAGGAAGTCAGCGATGCTGTAAAACATTTTATTTGAAGGGATTCTTGCAATGGTGCCTTTATAATAAAAATAAAGAACCTGAGACTAATGTTTTTTACCTTCTGATTCGTTCAAACGCGTAGTATCGTAGCGTGTTTTTTTGTAGCCAAAAAAAAAAATTGTCTAACAATTGGTGGAAATTTTCGATATGAAGTCAAAGATATAAAATCATACAAAGCAGCCGAAAAGTTTTCTCACTTGACCACAGCCTCACTGAAAACGATGCGGTAGACGATGAAGCATCCGTGGCTAAAACGTATCTGTTAATTACATTTGGGCGATGTTCCAAAACGAGTGGAATTTCACACTAAGGAGTGAAAATCACTTTAACCCGTTCTAAATTGACCCCGAGGTTGACCGATCTGTCACCTGACAGTTTTCTTGACAGTTGTTTCGGAACGGGTTCGGGTGACGTTTATCACTCTGACAAGTGCGAATTCTACCGGTGCCTGAAGCCGGATGAAATTCACCTGATAGCTGTCCGACGAAGGTTTTTCTCGTTTTGTCTCTCTCTATTCGACGAGGGTGAAAATCACTCGACGAAAAGCGATTTGGAACGGGCCCGGGCCGGAGTGATTTGCACTCCTCAGAGTGTAATTTCCACTCGATTTGGAACGCAGCCTTGGTATAATATAGTTAATCCAAATATTTCCAAGCAAAATTAGTTTATAGCATAATTTAAGATGGCCTTTTTAGAAAAATAACGAACACTTGTAAGACAAACATGTCTGGACAGTTATAAAAAGATATAAAAAATTCGAAGCGAGAGAAAAATAATATGAACCTTCCTAGTCTACCTACTTCAGAACCAGCAGAATTTAATTGAATAGCAAAAAATGATAGATATACCCTGTACATTTTTTGCTACATTTTACACGAACTAGAAACTGTTAGGTATAAGTAGGCAAAAACCTTATCACAGACTGACCTTTGGTTATTTATGATTCATAAATCTAGTTTTAGAATAGTTCAGACGACGGACCGTGGCGTGGCCTCAAATGTTAGACCAAATTGTAAAAATATTATTACTAAAAAATATAGTAAATTAGCAAACGATAAAAAAATACCATGGGTAAAAAGTGGACTTCTGAGTGTTCCGTTCACCATGACGGCAACAGTCACTTGCTTGTGACTACCCCGTTTGGGATGTGATGGCATGTGTGTGTATAAAAAAATATTGAAGCAGGAGAACCAGTGAATTTGCGAACTCTACTAAAAACAAGCATTCTTGGAAATGTGTAACTCAGCATGTATTAAAAGAAAACTTACCTTATACCGAGTTTCCTGTTTAGTCATGTTGTATGCCACTATGTATGAAACCGCTGTTGAGTTGTTTTATTTTAATAACTTCACTTTGCCGTACCTAGCCGAATGAAACTCGAGGGCCGTTGCAAGCAAATGTAGTAGGTACGTATACTTTGCCCAACACTTGTCAGACAACGAGGAAGTAAAACAATTAGCCTCGGAGCCCAGCAACATGTTTTAATAACTTTAAACACAATTTGCATGAATCCAAAACTTTAGACCGGGTAAACAAAAATTTACGAAGGCACGTGAAAATTTTGTTTAGCGGTAACCATGAGTGTTTAAAGTACTATGTTGTTTCCGAACTTGTGCTAGGTACTGAAAATGCAATGCATAAGGCTAGTGTACATTGGTGAAAGATATCTAATGAACACCTAATTATTCAGTCTTTTTAAAGCGCTTTCAATATTTGTCAGTTTCGGAATTTCAGTAGATTACGAATGCTGATTAACTTGCTTGCAATCACTTTGTTTTATTCCACAATTTCGGTATTTATGTAAAATATATCCTTAGAACGGAATCTTTAAAAATCTATTTATTTTAATCTAGGTATTTCATCTATAGATATATATGTAAAAGCGGAAGGTCATTCACTCACTCATTGCAAATCTCAGAAACTACAAGTGAGTCTTGAATCTTGCGGGTTCTTTTTGATACGTAGGTGCTAATTAAGATGGGTTTTTGCAGATAACATATAACGACAAGTATAAATATACTTGTCGTTATATATTGGAAAAATCCTGTATGCCATAAAAATGAAGTTCACGGGCAAAAAGCTAGCTTATCAATATTCTGCTTCAATTATTATACGACGTGCGGTATAAAGTTACAATTTAACCTTACTAAACCTTACATTACTGAAGGTTGTAGACGTCTTGTCTCTACCAAAAAACTGTAATCTTAATTAGGTAGACAATAGTAGACTAGACATCTAGTGTACAAGGTACATATCTTTGCTGGCCTAACAAACATGAGTTTATTATGTGAACTGCCCCCCGATTCAGAACGAGGTTATCGACCGATTCGGTAAGTTTGTTTTAATTATAGTAAATGACCCGCTTAGCGGTAGCAATCAATATTTTTGTATATAAGAGCCACAGGCCTTTAGTTTTCATAAAATTAATTATATAAAAACTAACCATACTAAAATAAAGAATTAAAAATAAAAGAAAATATCCGAATCGGTCGAAAACCTTGGTTTGAATCGGGGGGCTGGTCGCCCGCTACTTCTATTTACTGTTAATATTCGTCAACAGATAAATCACAAGAAAATTAATTAAATTACTGTATTCAAAAAACAAAATTTATAAAGAACTTAGGCGGTATTAATAGCTAAAAGTGCTAAACAAGCTACCATTTATTAATATTTTTATTTGTAATGTACTGTAAATAACAAATATTATTGGCGGACTTTGTGACCACAGAGCAGAGCAAGCTTTTAGAAGATAAATTCAAGAAAAGAAATATTAAGGTGCAAGTTAAACCATAACAAAAAACCAAAGAAAAAAACCGGAGGAACTCTATACTGCGTAGTGGCTGGCTGCTGCGTCGACCAGGAGACAAGCGCGTCTCTGCTTGCTGACCGGCCGAAGTGCAGTTTGCTGTGCCAAGGTCGCTGAGAAGGCTGTGGGTGATGACCAGGAAGGTGCTTCCGCTGCATGCTGGTGGTCAGGATACCCGTAGTAGCCGTGGATGCTGGCTGGCGGTATGGCTCGCTTCTCGAAAGCTTGAGGAAGTGATGATCATATCGGGGTCACCAGTTATGGGGTCGTGAATTTGGGGGCGTGAGGAACAGGGTGTAAAGTTCCTCATACATCATTGGAAAGGTAGGATCCTCCGACCAGACGGGTGTTGTGTCTGGTGGGCTACTGCCCAACGGTTGTTATCGGGTTCTTGTATATATCTTCAATCGCTCGTAATACTTTAATATCGTGATGTAGGATACATCAGTTTTTTTTAGTTCATATGTGGCGGGATAGATGTCGCTACAACTGTAACCTCAATTACTGGCAATCAGGGACCGTTTTTTCACGTTTGCGGTTGCAGTTATAAAAACTGCAGAAAAATTTTATGATTTTGGAGTTATTGATGAAAAAAATCTATTTGGACTACAAAATCAATACTTAAAAAAACAAATAGAGATAATCCTCTTATACGAGCTTTCACCACCTATTTCCTATATTTCTTAGACAAAAACAATCACAAGAACTCATTACGTCACAGCTTCCTATATACAAAAGGCAAGAGTCCAATGAATGAAGTAATCCCCAGAAATCTTCTATATAAGGACATGCGCAATTGATATAGAAGGGTCAGCTTTGCGTAACGGTTTTAATATGTGGGACGCTTTTTGCTACTAAAAAGTAGCAGTATCTTCTATAATACTGAAGATTTATGCTTTAACCGTTTCTAAACATCGAGGAATGAAAACAAAATTGCTCCTAAACTATTAACACATACTTACAACACAAATCGTTTGCTGTTGACCATTCGATCTGTTGTTAACAAAAGTTCAAAATGATGTACGCTTAACTCATAGAATGAGCTACCTAAGATTACCAATTAGAGTATTGAGTTCTTCAAGAGCTTGTTACAGAGTCAGCTGCGCCCGACTGATTACTCCGATATTGCAAGCATCATAACGTTGCGGTAGGCATTTAACATCAGTTCCTGCGATTACGGGATTAAAATACTGCCGAGGTAGGTATAGTATCCCCGCTTGTCGTAAGAGGCGACTAAAAGGGCTCTTGGGGTCGTGAAACGCACGCATTTGTTTCGGTTTACGTTTCCGAGCAACACAGTAACGCGTGTCTTCGGACACAGTGGCCTGTGTTATCATGCATTGGCGTTGAGCTTGCTCCTGCCGAGGCTGGCTGCGAAACGGCCTTGGGCGCCGAAGGGTCCCGAGTAGAGTCCTGTTTCAGGGATCCCGGGCCCCCTCCATTCTGCGTCGAAGACGACCACCGTCATGTCTTAGTGTTTAAGTGAGTAGGGGTCTTTTTCCCCAGGAGTTCAGAGTCCCACATATCCCAGGTGTTCCGAACTCAGGGCCCTAGGAATGCCCCAATGCATTTCCTGACGAAAAAAAGATATTCACCGTCATCCGGCGCGCATGCTGGTTTGTCACCAAATTAGTATAAAAAAGATGGAATCATCATTACCATTAAGATGGGCGACGATGAATGAAAACCGAGGTGAGAAATTAGAGGTCCTTAGCTCTGAAAATGGGCTGATAGTGGGTGAGCGATGGTAATGTCCCACACATTATTTTTGTTGGCAAGCAAATGTAACGTTACATATTATTTAGGGACATTTATTTAATAACGCGTGGGGGAAGAGACGATATTTTCGTTGAACAATCGTGAATCATGGCACTGGAATTGTTAATGTTTGGTAATAAGGTGTTTGAAATCGCATGGTAATTTTTACCTTTTAACCCCTTAAAACTAACCACCTTATACGTGGCTCCGCAAATATTACATTAGGTGATGCGTTGTATGGTCATTAGTTATCTCAAAAAATTGACAGCGCTGTAAAGAGAATATTAACATTTGATTTTATAATTAAACTAGCTGCACGTCGCAGCGCGTCGGTGAAGCAGCACATCTCGCCCGCATTTGTTCGGCTTGATTCAAATACTATTATTTTTCACTGAACGGTTCGTTCAATCATAATAAAATATAGCCTATATCCTTGATAATGCTCCACATTGGTGAAATAATTTTTAAAGCCTATTCAATACAAACAAACAATCAAATCGTTCCTCTTTATAATATGTATAAGATAGATAATCTCTCCAACGTAAAGAATCAACAAATGATTTTATATCCATTTTCGTCGAATCAAACATAAAACAGAGGACTCATAGACGGTTTTGACACTACTTTTATGTAATGTTATTGTCGTCAAAGTAACAATAATGGACTGATTTTTCTTTAAACGTAATTTAGGCATAACTGCTCATCCAACGTTTTGGTAGCCCATAGTAAGTATGATAAAGGTTCATCAAAAGACATGCGTAAATTAACCGTAAGTAATAATTTAGGGTTAGGTTAGGACGTGTCAGTGAGTTTTTCATTTTTTAGCTAAAACTGACCTTAAAATAGTATTAGTAGTAGTTTAGCCTAATATTTATTAGCCTAAATATTGTCCCACTACTGGGCAAAGGCCTCAATCATTGAAATTAATTCACCGCTACAATTGATGGATATTGGCTTAATCACCAAGCTTGCCAAATGCGGGTTGGTGATCTCAAACCCGGACTATGTTCCGAAAAATCCGTAAACACAATTCGCCCGACATGGGAATTGACCACTCGGCCACGGAGGCGTTAGGCTTAGAACAGTATTTTTTTCATATTTTTAGCTGAAACTGTTAGGAGTTAAATCAAGTTTTATGGTTTCAACCGTAGAATAATAACGCGGAGAAGGCGAGTCGGGGACCTGTTTTGATGCCACAAATATTTAGCCGTCACAGCTGAATATGAACTTACCGATATCAATTTATTGAGGTAAGAGCTTTTCCAAATGGTTTATTTGTGCAGTTAATGGTTGAAACAACATAACAGAGAAGCACAAATAGTATTTATACATGTTAAATACTGAAAATTGTGATCTATATGAATATTATAAAATAAAAGTTTCAGTCAACCAAGTCGGAGAAAAGCGGGCGCGATATGATAATGGACCCCGGCTGTCAGACATATTTTGACAGAACGAAGTCTATTGGGGCAGATCGTTACATAATGTGACGAATGTTTTTTTTACACTGGATTTTGTTATCACAAATGGCGCGTCTTTTTGTATGGGACTATGCTTCTAGGTGTAATTATTCTGAGGCTTCAGCTAGTTTGTTATATTTCTCAAGAAAATCATTTATATAAGGGTTTATTATATGATGGTAAAATACGAGATTAATTTTGTAGAACAATCAATCATTATTTACTTTAAACTATTTCTAGTTGCTTAGAAACAAGTAACAGTTATAACCCACGGCTGAGTCGTATTAAAGGCAAGCCAATTAGTAACTGAAACACTTAAATTGTCCTTAAGTTTAACTGCGCATCTAGAGCACCTAAGATTTGACTCAGGTGCTATCTTAGATTTCAACAACATTTAAAAACGATTAAACGACTTTCCTACCAGTTTGGAGTGAGATACCTGTCATGGGAACGGAACGCTCAATAGGCCAGGTTGCAAATCCTTCCACTACAAACTATCGATTGTATTCGGCATAAACACTTCAAGATATACCTTTTTACCGATTTTTAGGTTACCTTCATCTAAAATCCCTTATATTTAATGTAACAGGATCACATCAATAAGGATGCCCAAAATAATTTCCGAAGTCTTTGAAGTTCATCACGCAACTATCATAACAAAAGGAAAAACGTAAAATGACACCCCAGGGCGAAAGTAAACACAAGTAGATCGGACATCAGTGCCAGTGACACGACTCCCAAGTTTCGGAGGGTGCTCAGAAACAATTTGCAGAAGTCCATCGTGAAGATAAGCGCCCGTAACGGCTCAAGATTCTTTTCAGATCGAAACACTTGTTCGGGAATGTTTCGAGAAAGTTCCCCGATACAATAGAATGGGCGGGATATACCTTAAGGTGTGATACTTATTGATAGCTTTTCGTTTATTTCTACCCTGATGCAGATTTAATGCCTGCTTATTACTGCTTAGGCCTTTTGCCTGCTTGCTTAATTTTTCACAAAAATGCCACGAGTTATTTGTGTATTTATATCCCCGAACCCCTGATCCACGAACTTCAAAACCTTTTTTTTGTATCGTACCATAGTGTTTTATTAGGTAACTAAACTGTTACCCGAGACCACCCACCCTATTGCCTGAGACCAAGTTGGTTGTTTTAGGTTTCCATCTTTACATAAACATAATAAGGGTTTTTTGTTTTGCGATACCCCTGTGAAAACTACACTCAAAGACCTACAAATAAATCTAGGGAGATCCTTAGTGTACAATTTAGTAAGATTCTTAGAACAGCGCAAATGTAATCCATAATGAAAAATTAGCGAATATTTACTACACAAAGATAGAAACTAAAAAAAAAACGACCTGGTCCTAGGGTCTCAAGCGTAAAAGGCGATGGTCACCTTCTGCGAAGAGGTGATGTCGCAGAAGGAGACAGCGGAGATGGCCCGGGAGGAAGATCCTCAGGCGGGCCATCTCCGACGCAGACGGCGAGGGGTGAGGAGACGGCGGTTTGCACGCCTCCTCCCTGCTCCCTAAAAGCAGCACCGGGGTGAAAGTCGGGGGGCTTTCACCCCATTGCACGGTGCTCCTGTCTAGGGGTGTCCCCGTATACCGGGATGCCCCTGGTGCGTGAGGAGGCCCGGCGTGAAGGCTGGGCCGTCTGCCAGGGTCGGCATGGTAATCCGAACTAGGCACCATGTCGTCTCGTCAGGCGAGGAGGTATACCGGGGGTATTTTTAGTGAGTATGCCGTCACCTTCAGTGACGCAGAGTCCCACACTCCCCCACTGCTCCACCCAGGCAGCGGGATAGTGCGTAATGCATTTTTCCCCCGCAAAAAAAAGGGTCCAAGCGTGATTTTTTTTTGGTAATTTTTCTAAATTTATATCTTTGTGTAGAAAATAGAGCATTGTTGAATGCTAAAAATATAAATTCACTTGTTTTTATCTTTTACTCAAAGAAACAAACATAATTGTTTTATAAAACGCTGAAGATCCTAGAATTATAATTTAAAGTGTTGTGAAATAGGTCCAAGAACGATAAAATTGCTTACTACAATTTGACTTCATTATACTTGCTATACCTTGAGAACCCTCAACCCTCCGAAAGGTTGAACAAAAGGGTATTTTCTTGGGTAAAATTGTAAGAGGCCCGAATTATACTCAATGGGATCGCGAAAATTCTACTTGAATGATGATAAATAATTTAAGGGATGCTCCTATTGAATAATGGCATGCGAAATGTGAGTAAGGAATTTAAATTAAATCCGCTGAAGGTTCAAAGTGGGTTCGTCTTCCCAACGTTTATGTTGCGTAAGCAACTCTGACCAATATTTTTGGTAAGAATGGTAAAGATTCGGTTTTTTTGCTCCTGGAAATCAATTTTGCGGATAATTTGTTTGTAACGGTTGATTTAAACTGCTTTTGAAGAGGAATTCGGAGAAAGTGTTCCATCATCAACACCTAGAAAACTTTCTGGGTCATGAATATTACAAGTAGGGACGTCCTTTTTCAGGTCTCCTTCAAAAAGTAAACTTTTTGACATTTAAATTGTACAAAAAAACCTGTACGACTAGCCAGCCAGCTTCGAACACCAGAAAATCGCAAACAAGGTTGCAAAAGAGCGATGGAGCAAAACATTCGAAGCATTCTCACATTTGACGACACGATTGGCGTAGTGCGCTGTAGGTGCGCTGTAGCATGGTTTCTGGCCTCGATTTCCGTAGTGTCCCGGGTTCGATCCCCGGTCGGGTCAATTTAGGAAACGATCTTTTCTGAATTGACTCAGGTCTGGGTTGTGCTAGCAGACGCCCCTGGCTTATTTCCTTGTGTTGTAACTTGTGACACAGGGATACTAATCCCTACTACGAGACCATTACAAAAGGTGTGTTGTCTGGCGCATATTTATTTATTTATTCTCACCCTACAGCAGCTAATCCAAATAAATAAACGAGCCACGACAGCATGTAAAAATTCGATCAAAAAATATTAGTTATTTTCCTAGTTCCTATCTATGTGTAGAATATTAGTTAGCATTGCGTTAAGAATCAGCCCGTAAGCAAATAACACGCTTGGCTTGACTGACTCAAGCTAATTTAGTTCGGAGACAGAAGATCTTGATGTAACATGCATTATTTTTTTATCCCCCTACTGTGACTTTATATTCGGGATTTATAACGGTCTCAAATCGTGCCATCATGTACCTAGATATCTAAAGACGAATTCCTTTGCAAGAAAAGCCTTTATAGTGATAATTTGTAGTATCCTAGGGAAAATCAGCAAAATATAGTTAAAGTAACAGGCATGTCAAGAAAATTTGGCATGACTTTCGTTCACAAAAGATATACACGGTACTAATAAATAAAAAGGAGCTTTGTTGTGATGTTTTGATCATTACTTTGTTTGTGTTCATATTAAAACTTTTGTTAATCTATGAAATGGCTTCACTTTACCGCTTCGTTTTCAAAGAAAATATCCAAACTGTTCCAAAACATAACTTCTTTTGTTTTCTTAGAAATTTAACATTCTCTTTTTGAAATTAAAAATAAAAACTACAGAATCGAAACCATCCGTCTCCCCCCGTAGTTGACGCCATTTTGGATTTTGAGTGTTTCACAGTTTAATAAGGGAATATCTTCATAATTCCGTCACATGAGGTATAAATGTTATTTTTAGTTAAGATCTTTAAATGTAATTCGTTGCCTGAAATGATTATTATATTCCAATCTAATGTTCTGATATCAGATCTCAAAATGACTTGGGAGCGTTAATGCAAAACTACTTATTTAAGTTCTTGGTTTGGCTTAATATAAGAAAACATAAAATTTGTAACTAGCGACTGGTAGAACCAGTACAAAAAGTAAAGTAAGCATAAAATTTAATTTCTCATGTGCCCGAATTAAGTCAATAATTCCTCTTGCCTGAATTCTGTACATAACATTGTCTTAGAGGTTTACATGAGTATTTGCATACGAAATTGTAATCACTTGTAACGGCTGTAATTAATATGTTAGATATTTACAGAGAAGAGCGTATTTTGTAAACAGATATACACTTCCAAACGATTTAGTAGCTGAGTAGCACCTAAGAGTTCATGGTCTTTGGTTTTTTGGCCTAACTTTCATCTCTTAGTGAGATAGTATATAAAAACGATTACCGTCTTATTGGAGTCACAGAGAGCAGGTTTAGGCTGTGCAGCTTCAGAGATTACAAACCCACATTAAGATGTGGGTTTACTCATCTCTGAAGCTGCAAGAGAAAAAAATTGTAAAGGGACAGTCTAACTTATTAAACCCAACATAATGTTACTATCCAAGTTGTATACTTCATATGACAAATCAAATCAATTTGATTTTACGATCCCAAATCCTCACGGATGGAATCTAATCAACATTTTCAACGATGTTTTGATGGAGGTTTGAATAATCAAAACTAAAGTATGAAAACCATAATCAGTTCAGTGCTTGAACGTGATCCAAGGAATGGTTGAAGTATGTCATTTGAAATTTTCATGGGCGTCTAAAACGTGATCGGTTTGAAAATATTAAGCTAAATATACTTTATTGTACAACAAATCATACTTAACATAAGCATTACATTACATCATCTTAGATTGTACAATGTAGGAGGTCTTATCGCTAGGAAGCGATCTCTTCCAGACAACCTGCAGGTAGAGGAAATGATAAGATTAAAAAGAGAAAATAGGTAAGGTAGTGTGAGATACTGAAATAATTATATACATACATGAAGTTATTTTATGCATTCATAAATGAAATTACATATAGTACTTATAAACGTAGTAAATATCTGTAAACATACACAAAATTATAAAAGAAACGGTAAAAAAGACTTATTCAGGGTTGGTTTATCCACGCACTAGAGACATTTAAAAGTTACAGTGTGAGGAAATAAGCTTTGAGTCGGGATTTGAAAATAGGTAAGGATTGAGATTGTAAGAAAATATTCTCAAAATGCCTTAGAAATAGTATTTAAGAAGCTCTTTAACTGAGACAAAGATTGTGTATTTTGAAACAAGTTATCACATGCGTTGTTAGCTTTAAGTCTCAATAGGTTTTACAGTGGCTGTCTGAATATAGAATCAGATTACCTATGTGCCTAGGTTATCTCGATAAGAAAACTATCAGGATTGATAATTGTTGACATTAGACAGAGGTCGGGTCTAGAAGAAACCTTTGCCTAGCAGTGGGACAGCGCAGAAATAGTCAAAAAAACATATTTAAGGGGCTACAGTATCGCATCCCGTGATTATTTAATCTGTAACAAAACCTCAGAAGTGCCAAGTGTTTAGCGAATTTATCAGATCTGTTATTCACTGTTGTCCAGGCTATAACGGGTTAAGTCATCAGTGTTTTGCTGTTAAAATAAATTTCCCCAAGGACAAAGCTTAAAGAAACTCGGCATTACATTCCTGTGACAGAAATGATTTTTAGACCATTGTATTTCCATCACGAATGTTATTACGCAATAGTTGTATAAGTACGTCGATCATAATCATTTGATTATGGTTTGTGGCTGTTAACTATTAAGTTCGGGTGCCTACAAGGGTGTGTACAAGGTATTTACAGAAAATAAAATTAATAATATTTTTTTCAAAGGTCTATTCGGAACTTTAAATTGATAGGATAGTGTTAGTCTCTCTTATTTAACTGTATTTGATTTGGTTAATTCACTTCATTGGATGAAATACAATCGTATTTCTATTACGGTCACTTATAACGAAACAGTTTATACTTTTTTCAATTTCCTTTTTGTTTCCTCTAAGCATTTAGGAAAAATGGAGATTGTACATAATACTCGTAGTACGGACGTTGAAATAACGTAGGGGTATCAAATTATGCGGTCCAGCCCATTGCACCGGAAAATACAATGTAATAATGTTGCTTCTGAATTATGCCGTAACTGATCCTGGTAACAGTTGTGGAAAATTAACATTCTCAATATAAATAAATGCTCCAGATTCTAGTCGCTGTTATGTTGATATAGTCTACTGAACTGAATTATTTGTTTTGTTAGTAATTAATGTTAACTGGGTCTGTAAACAATTTCATTGGCCTGAATCTCAGTGAAGTTAAAAGTCGCTGCTCCTTGTGGTAATGGTTAAAATTTTGTACAATTGCTTAACATTTTAATTTTTTTCATTGGAATAAGCGGTAGTAAATAGTTAAAAAATGTAAGATATAAGCAAGGTGTGAAAGTGTCATTTTTTAAAAAAAGGTCAGTGTTGTTATTAACCGCTTTACGGTGTTTATTACAGCTTCGCAATGTTCAATGACAAAGCGCGCCGCACGTAAGCAAGCAATAGTCACGCATGTGTGGATCGGATTAGTGATCGCATCTTTGACGGCGCGGTTGTATGAAGACTATCCTTCTATACGTTATTATTCTAAGATCTAGCCCAGAAGATGCGTTAGTGCCAGGTAACCCCTGACTGGCTGGAAATGAATAAATGCTCGCTACGCTCAGTTTAGGGAAGGAACTTGACAAGTTTTCAGGATTTAAGGTAGATAAGTTGTATGTTATTGGTGAACGTATGTTTATTGGTGAACTGTCCAAAAAAACTATCCAAATAATAATTAAATGTATTTAATTATCTTGCATTTCAAGGTCATTATACAAATCAGACGAAGAGTCAGTATTTTTTGTACGAAAACCTTAAAATTAAAGTCAATTAAAAAGATCTAATTTTCACTCAAATAGTGACTACACTACTTACTGACTATGCCGTATCGTTTTTGAAGTTTTTTGATGATCACCCTATTTAAGGGATGAATATAAAAAAAAACATTTTAGATTCAGCTATAATATCAGTTCAGTTAAAATAAATAAATATCTGGGACAATTCACACCACCAACACACCAAGCTCATCTGACCCCAAACTAAGCAAAGCTTGTAATATGGGCGTCAGAGACTGATAATAATACTTAAATATTTCTAAATACATACTTAAATAGATAATAACACCCAGACACACAACAAATACAAATTTTCATCACACAAATATTTGTCATGGGGGGGGGGATCGAACCCAAGACCTCCGGCGCTAAAGGCAGGATCGCTGCCATTGCGCCAACAGGCCAGTCAAAGATGATCTTGAAGATGACACAAATTGTTTCTACAAGTGTTGGGAACTTCCCTACGAGTGTCTAAAACTCGACACGTCAATAAAACACTTAAACCTATCTCCATCTCCCTGCTTCACCGACTAAATCTCAATAACTCAGAACTGCTTCACTGAAACAAACTCAAGCCGGTAAACATATTCACATTAATAATTCACGACTGTACTCCACATGAGTAAATAATGGGGCTCAGCGCTCGCGATTAAAATTAAAACTTAATTAATCACACTGTTATCCGAAGATTAAGCCTTGTAGCACACGGGATCGTGAAATACATCGTTATTTTGTCCGCGTATCAGTTCCGGGAGAGGGAATTAGTAAATAAAGATGAATTGTGTATCATCGTGTTAATACTGTCTTATTTATATTAATATTTTAAAGGGGAAAGATTTGATTGTTTGTTAGTTTGTTCGTTTGTTACTGCTCCGATCGTGGAAATTCTTTCACTAACAGAAAGCTAAACTATTCAGGAGCAATATAGGCTATATTTTATTGCTCAAGAAATTCAGTGAAAAATAATAGTATTATGTATATCAAGTCGGAGAAAAGCGGGCGAGAAATGATATTGGACACCAGTAGTACGTCTACCACGAGTTGCCACTTTAAATTTACATTAACGTTCGGCAAAACAAATGTATTGGGATTTTGGGATTGACATGACATGACATATGTCATGTCAAATCACCATACATTTTTTAAGCGAACGATAATGTAAATTTAAAGTACCACTCGCATTAGACGTACAGGCTGTCAAACATTTGACAGAACAAAGCCTGTTGGGGCAGTTCGTGTAAGTATATGCTTCTAGTGCTGCCGATCAATAGTCAAATATCGATAGTAACCAAAAGAAATAAATATAAAAAAAATATGCGCCAGACAATACACCACTTATCATGGTCTCGAAGTTAGGATAAATATCACGACGTGTTACGAGGCACCAGATTAAGGCAGGGGTGTCTCCCATTGTCACAGATTGAGGGTAAAAGACGAGTTCGAAGAAGAAAAAAGTCGTGGCTGAGAAATATCAGAGAGTGTACTGGAATTGCCAGCTTGGAAGAGCTGTTTCGGCTAGCGAGAGATAGGAAGAAATTCGCGGAGCTGACGGCCAACCGCCAGTAGTGGAGAGGCACTGCAAGAAGAAAAAGTGTCTCCCAGCACACTCAGACCCTGCATTGACCTTGTCGGGAATCCAACCCGGGACACCACGGAAATCGAGGCAGGAAAACCGAGCTACAGCATATTACGCCAATCGTGTCGTCAAACGCGAGACTGTCGAGAGTACCTATCGATACTTTCTTCAAACTGCTGATACTATCAATAGTCTTCAATAATATGATAAAGAAGAAAGGTGTTGTACGAATAAACCCTGTACATTTGCATAGTATTGCATTTTAACGACGTCGGTGATTCATACTGATTTGACCTACATAGTTTAAGTAGTCATTGTAATTAGCATAATCAAGTTATAATTTTAGTGTTGAATAAAGACTACGACAATCAACATTTCTCTTATCATTTCTTACATCTGCATCAGTCTTCGGCACTCACAGCATCATATCAAATCTTTAATGTGTAGACCTGACACTGTACACTATACAGGTGTGTTAGTTTGTTTGTATTGAATAGGCTCCAAAACTACTGAATCGATTTTATAAAATTCTTTCTCAAATATAAAGATACATTATCAGGGAGTGACATGTATTTTTTTTTTATTTAGGCTCTATTTTGACAGGAAAGACAGTCTACGCGGGCGAGGCCGCTGACAGCTAGTTGTTGTATAAACACCATACCTTTAATAGTTTTGTATCGTCCTACCTAAACTAGATAATTTCTATATAGGGTGTCCCGGTAAACCTGTACCAGCGAAGGTCTGTGGTTTTGGGACCCAAATACCTATCGATTGACCACCACGTATGATTCGCCATTTTAGGTAGTTTTCGAGTTATGATTTTTTTACAATTTTTCGAAAATTTCTGGGTTGTGTCACTTTTTTGGTTACTGTGGCGCAAATAGTTGAGGTACATGCTAAATTTTTTTTTCATTGTTAACTGAGTACTTCTACTTGATTCAGAAGAATTTACATTTATATCACTGAATGCTAATTCAGAAAAAAATATGAAACTGAAAAAGTGGTAAAAAGCTCTTTTTATATAGGGTTCCGTAACTCGAAAGCAAAAAACGGAACCCTTATAGGATCACTTTGTTGTCCGTCCGTCCGTCCGTCTGTCTGTCTGTCAAGACCCTTTTTCTCAGGAACGCGTGGAGGTATCAAGCTGGAATTTATATCAAAACTCAGGTCTACTGTCCCTTGGAGATGTGATCTACTGTCCTTTGGAGATGATCAAACTTTCATGCCGCAAATTTTCGACACTCCCGTGAATTCAGAATCTTGAAATTTGGTACGAAGCAACGTCTTATAGCACAGATAAAGGAAAAATTGCGAAAACCGAAAATTTTTAGTTACATCATATAATAAAAATATTTTTAATCATTTGAAATTACTTGATTGTCGTGATGGGTGAAATTTTACTTATATACCTACAGGTTTGTACGGGACCCACGGTGCTCGAGTTCAACTCGCACTTGACCGTTTTGTTTCCTAAGTTTTGAAAGCCATTAAAAAAAGTTACATTCACTTTTTATTTCAACCTTTTTTAAGAATTTGACTATTTAATTAACTTATCATCATATAAATTTCAGTGAGATACTTTATGCGTTATACTTAAATTTACATTCAAAGTGTCAGAAGTATAAAATAAACGATCATAAGGTAGCAAATAAAACTTAATTATAAGTACGCCAAATGCTTTTTTTTTAAATACAGGGTGGTCCAAACATACACGTCAAAAATTTTTTTTTAGCTTACTCACACTCAGTATCCGAAAATACCCTAGAAACTTTCCAAAAATCTTGAAAAAATTCATAACTCGAAAACTACAAAAAATCGGGTAACATACATGGGGGTAGATAATATACATACCATATATCTCAATACATTTTTTTTATGCGAAAGATAACGTAAATAATTTAAAGTGGCAACTCGTGGTAGACGTACTGTTAATAAACATGTACAGTGAGACATAAAAATGTAGAGCTAAGTCATCTGCGTAGAAAAGTGGTTGTTTCTAAGAATAATTGATAGCGCATATTTATATTATTGATGACAGCCACTAGTGAAAATCAATTTCACATAAAACAAGTTAGTATAAAGGTGACGACGATTGCCCTTAAGTTGGATCGTCGGGTGAAAAATGACAATATTAATGAACAACTTTTTAAATTCTTCAAGTTAATTTGATTCTATTTCAACCTTCGATTGTTGATCAAAGGTTTCAAAGAATAAATACAGGGGTTAGGTAATGGGTATAATATAATCAATCTTATTATTAAATGTTATGTCTGTGCAAAAGCAACTCATTGCCATTAGATTCAAGTTGACAACGAAATATTTCGATTCAGTTATAATCTCGTAGCCTGTGCCAGCTTCCAGAAATTTCTTCGTCCCAAAACCGGTGACTCGGCAGTTTGAAACTGGCAACCCAACACTAATTGCAGCTTTGTTAGTCTGACCTGACTTGAATTCCTAATAAATGCGGTCCGTTTTACGTTTTATGACACGAACACATGTTACGGTAGCACCAAAGCTATCATTACGTGGAACGTATCGCACACGGCGAAGTAATGAAGTGGTTTACGATGATCTTCTCGATTTTATTACAACAAAGATTGCGTTTAGCACTTATTAGCTAAATTTACGTGTTTAATGTGCGCTTAGAATTTATGTTGTCATTTAATTTTAATCTTAGTGATTAAAATTTCGTCTGAAAATTCTCGCTGGCGTTGTTTGACTGAAATACGATCCAATTATTACTGAGAAGTTTCTGCAGCGATCTATACCTGGTCTGATGACTGTAACATTATCATTACTTTGTTTTAGTTTACAACAGGACTCAGAGTTCATCCATAGCGCTTTTGATCCTCGGGGTGATTTAGCCATTATTTATTACGCTCCAAACCTTAAAAACTTCCCAAAAAAAGAAACATAACGTTAACGTTTTGCTTATTCTATCTTTACGCATCAGTTTGTCTACCATGAGTTTCAGTCACGTAAATTAAGTTACTTGAAATCAGAAATTTATATGACATTGTTGCTTTCATCAAATCGTTAACGCGGACACTAGCGGTTGGCATTGGTGTAAACCAGAGGTTCCCAAACTTTCTTTCGCATAGATCACTTTCAAAATTTAGCTGGTTCCGGTGGTCCCCCTGCAACTACACGTTCCTACCATACTACCAAAACTCGACAAAAAATTATGCCAACATAGACCCCCGTCGAGTCCCCCGTGGACCCCTTGGGGTTCACCTTGACCACTTTGGGAACCAATGGTGTTAACTAATGTGGTGGACATACTGGTTGCAATTCAGCACGAGTGTATGTGCAGGTTTTAGCTGTAAAATTGTATAGTTGTTCTATTGTGTCAACACATACGGCATTAAGGGATAATATCACTTCTGTTTTTCATTGCACTTTTTTGATTTCACAGGTAAAGGTCTAGTAAACGACGATTCCATGCCATTTTAGAATAAATACGCTCGGCGAATCATCAGTCCTGAGTTACGTTCACCACAACAACATAAGCCTAGGAACTCTTGTTTTTTGTTGTTTCATCCTTTTTACCTAATGGTGACGGCAAATTGGTCGATAGGTACTAAGCTGCACTAGCTAAGTAAGTTAGTGACATCAACGACCGAAATTTTATGTTGTATTTTTCGGGTATCTTTTTTAAGAGGCACGTGAAGTTAGAATCTGCTCTTATCATTAGATCTCAGTCGTTTAACCTATCCAGAGACCTTTCAGCCAATTGATAACATCTAGGTTATAGTTAGCTTCATCAGTATTCTTTAACTGAAGCCTGTTCAATTTTCATTATGATCGAGTCGAGTGAATGATGTACCACTTAATATATTCGAGACAATTTTATTTCGATCCTTAAATTTAGTCAGGCATAATATAATTAATTAACAGCGTTGTTCAATTGAAAGTAAGCCTCATTGGCAGGGTATTCGTTCTTCCCAGTTACAGTAACTTCGATCTAATCAGTTTTACCACAAACTGATTCTCTGCTAAAGTTCAGATAGGGTTCAAGTATAACTTTAGAGCCAGACGTAGTACATTTACGTTACGTGAACTAGAAGTGTCCATTACTATCCACTAGAGGCGCTATACCGAAATCTCACACAAAAATTTGCAAGAGGATCAAGCGACTACCGTCGGCGTATTCTCAGGGTATGGGCACTGTATTCGCATCACATTGTAGTTGCATTTTGCTAGTTTGAGTAAGTGGTCCATTTGGCTTTGAATGTCAAGAATGTCTTCCCAAGATACATTTATCGGTCCTTTAAGGTGCAAGTTCGTAGCCGACTTCACGCAGCAGCAGTGGACGACGTGTCGTTGCGACACTACTAGTTTCTTAGTATTTCTAAGAAATAGCATCCGTAGGCAGCTTCAATAGACACGAAGCTTTGACAGAACTACATAAAAACCAGCAGTGTCGCTACGACACGTCATTTGCTGCTGCTGCGTGAAATCGGCTAGTAGTAGTAAAAGTGAAGTAATTAGCCTGTATACGTCTGTCCCACCAATGGGCGAAGCCTTTGCCTTCATTGAAATCATCGCTACTATTGATGGGTGTTGGCTTAATGACCATGCTTGACTAAGCTGGTGTTGATCACAAACCCGGTTTTTGGTCCGAAAAATGCAAAACCACACATGACCTGGGATTCAAAGTTTTCTGAAAACTGGTATTTCGGGTCGAGGTCTAAAACACTCGGCCACGGAGACGTTATGATAGTTAGGTATTGATTAGTTTGCTGTCAGAAGTTATGATACCTAATAGAGAGAATTCACTTTTTCTATAACGAAGAACTTTACTAATAAAAAATGCCGTAAAATGGCACGAATACATTGAAAGTGGGTCTACGACCATGGCTTTCAGTAGATCTCTTTTACTGTCGAGATCCTTTATCCTCTGTTCTTCAAAGGCAAAGACCTTCGACTGCACAATATGCCTCCACTCTGGTCGATTAACTACGCATTGTTCCCAGTTCTCGGAGGCAATGTCGCATCTCTTCATATGCCTTTTAAGAACATCCTTATAACAAAGGAAATGACCACCCTGTTTGCGCTTGCCTTCACAGAGCTCCGAGAAGAACACGCGCTTCGCCAGCTTCTCATCAGACATGCGAGAGACGTGGCCGCACCAGCGCAATTGCCTTCTCATTAGATAGGCTTCAATGCCACCAACTTTAGCTAGACGAAGCACCTTTGTATTCCGAATGCGATCAGTCCATTTTATATTTGAAATTTCACGAAGGCATTTGAGGTGAAATCTATCTAATGCCCGGATGTGCCTGCGATAAATGCACCACGCCTCAGCTGAGTAGAGGAGATTCGGCAGTACTATTGCCATGTACACAGCGATCTTGGTTGACCTTCGAATGTCGTGCGAGCGGAAAAGCTTCAGCTGCAGCATCCCGAAAGCAGCAGAGGCTGCGCCAATCCTGCTGCTGATATCAGCATCAGGATCACCCTTGGCTGTCAAAGCACTTCCTAAGTATCTAAACTTGTCCACCTGCTCAAGAGTATTATTAAAGAGATCTACTGAAAGAAGCCCGACCACCGGCGGCCATAACCTATCGGTATGAGACCGGTATCTTGAAATGTGATATATGCGGGCGAACGTTCACCGCTAAGATTGGCTACGTCAGTCACATTCGAGCTCACCAGCGGGGCCCTTTAAATCATTCGCAGTCGCCGTAACCGTGTCGGCATGGAAGACATCATCATCACGACTATGGACAGCTAAAAAGGAACCTGGAAATGACTAGCAGTGAATTTAAATTCTTTATCAGTTAAATGCTTTAAGCGCCTCACATACTTGTTTGAAAGAAATTCTACTCATTAATTTACCTCAACATCGCCAAAGTCACTAATTAGAAGACATCAACCACGTAGCAAATACTTCTTCCAAATTAGGATAATTTTGTTTCGAAACAAAGTTAGTTAAGATTTACAAGCGGTCTAATGGTGTAACGCAAAACTTTACAGTGGCAATACATTCTGTTTAAGGCACGTGCAAACTCGTCACTTAAGAGAGATATTACCACATATTTGAAGATATATTTTGAATCACTGATCACTTGAAATTGGTTGATTGACACCAAGTTCAATTGAATTCACATATACTTTATAAATTACATAAACAATTGAATCATTAATACATAAATATTATTTAACTAAATACGAATTTATTTGAAGACCCTCTCTCTCCTAATATTTTGCCATACCTACCAAGGTGCATGTTAGTTGTAAGTATTGTTAAGCACTTATTTGTAACTTTCATATGCAATAAACATATAAATAAATAAAATGTTATTATTGCAAGAGACTAGTTAGAAGTACTTTAAAATAAAAAATCGGATGAAATATATCAAATAACATTATATTATAATAACAATATGAATATGTACGTACGGAATCGTACATGATTTATATTAAAGAATATATAATTAATTATATCCAAATAGTTACAACGAAGTAGTTATTCTTTCCTATATGACAAATATTTGTGTGACGAACATTTATATTTGTTGTGTGTCTGGGTGTTATTATCTGTTTAAGTATGTATTTAGAAATATGTAAGTATGTTTATCAGTCTCTGATTCCCATATTACAAGCTCTGCTTAGTTTGGGGTCAGATGATCTTGGTGTGAATGGTCCCAGATATTAATATTATTATTATTATTATTATTCGCCTGTAATCTTCGATCGACATGTCACGTGACTGAATCGTAACGAATCATAGATTGGTAGCCAAGTGTATAATTTTTTTTCACATTAGTCGAACGCTAAATACAGCCAAGTGGCACTTTTTGACAAGCTACTACGCCCCATGAGCGTTTCAACGCTACGATGGTTAGCGAACGCCGGCCCCTTGACGCCAACGTAACAAAATGGCGATATTTCAATCAGCTGGTGCTGTCTTTGTTTGAAATTTAGTATTTTGTGAGTTTTTTATTACAATGCATGCTCTAAAAATTTTGTGGGCTGCACACCTATTAACTTCACAAATACAAATACACTTTACACTTTTTTATCCCCACCCATGACAAATATTTGTGTGACGAATATTTGTGTGGAGATGGCGCTAGCGTCGCACGATTCAAATCCACTCCGTGTTATTTTATTATCTAAAAATACTTAGACGTCGTTTAAACTACCAAAATTGAGAACAATCTATAGAACAGTGTTATAATAAGTGCCACAAACGTTATCCAAGTGAAAGCTAAAAGGACAGTGGTTGTTTAATGTATTTTTGTTTTTGAACCAAAAGTGAGTGATTAAGCTTATTATGAGTGAGTGCATACACGGAAACGAATATTATAATTATTGGACATGATTAACATTATTCTGACTAAGTGAGTGACGATATAAATGATAAAACTAGTGAGCAATTAATTATACGGACGTTTTTTATTCAAAACATAGATCAGCGGATGAATCAGCCTGCAATCACATAACCTGTAAAGCTACTCGCCACTAGATGTCACCACTTTCCATACAAACTTCGCCACTTATCAACGCCATCTATTTGCATTATAAGGATATTGACCATTCGCAAACGGTTTAACTCCCCCGTTCCCAAAACGATACATCCCCTCGATACTAGAGGTCGCTACTTTCCATACATTGAGTTCTTTCACTGGCCTTGTTTTGGAAGCTGATTGATTCTGCTACTCACTCTACTGGGAACAGTTTATAGATATTGACCAATCGGCTCTCAGAATACACCCTGTTTGTGTGCGTCTGGTGATCTAATACTGAACTAATTGAAAGCATCTGATTACTATCGAATTATCCTAACGAAATGTCAAAACCACATCCAAAAAATAGTTCATTGGATCCTCGCAGGATGGCGCTACTCGTCACATGCCGTAAATGTAAACAAAAGGTGGACCCTAAAAATACAGTACTATGCTCATTATGCAAAAATAGTTATGAGTATGACTGCATAGGATACTCCGAAAAATTACACCGATTAAAAGATACAGCCACAAAGAAAAACTGGAGATGCAAAATATGCGAAAAAAAGATAAAAGGACACTCGACACCGAATGGCCCAGCTTCATCCAACATAAACCAGAGGGAAAATCTCCCCTCGCCAAGTGGTTACAAATGTCCCACACCCAACAGTACGATGGTTGCACGGCTTCAGTCTACACCAACAACGAGCACTACCTCTCGAGTGCACGACTTACCGATTGCCATCATGACTGAATCACCGGTCTCCCGAATTGATGACTCACACATACTAACCGTCTGCCACGACCCAGATCAGACGCTACATGCTGCAAATAAGACACTGCAAGGTAGAATAGACTGCACCACTAAAGACTCTCCGGGCTCACAGTATGTTGTATCACCGGCTAGCTCCAACGATGACGTCATTACAGAAACACGCAACATATCGAACGTCCCAAAACCTACCTTTTCCCCGGAACAAAATGTTACCGTACGTAAGCCACATAATAAGTTGGTCCGATCTGTGTCCTGCGAACTAGTAAATCTTAATAACTCATTAGATAATCCAGCGGATCTACTCCAGAACATTACTCGAAGTGTGGAAAACTTTTGTGATTTTGAAATAACAAAAGTACTTAAAGATAAGCTTGAGCTGCTGCAAATTGAGTTACAAAGTACACAGAATGAATTGGAAGATGCCTTATTGGAAAATAATAGATTGAACAGACAAGTGAAGGAGCTGACTAAAAAAAACAATATTTTGAATGACATCTGCAAGAAACCAAGAAACCACCAACCTAGTTATAAAAAGAAAAGCAAACGTTGCATTAGCCAAAACACTCTAGCTGCAGAAACTAATTTAATGAATGCTAATGAATCTTTAGACCATAGCTTTTTTTCTGACAATACTGCTACACATGCAAGACGTTCAAACATCAATGAAGAATTATTAACACTGGAACATTTTAATGCACAACTTCACGCCAACCTTGAAACTGCTCTCAGCGAAATTGCCTTACTGGAGAAGAAAATTGCGGAATTACAAGAAGAATTAAGTAAAGAAAAATTCTCAAATTTAGAAAAGTCTGACTACACTTCGATTACGACTAAGAATGTTACTGAAAACCATTTAGTTAATAAACATAAAATCGTAATACTAGGAGATGAACAAGTGTTAGGCTTAGCCGGGAAACTTCTTAAATCTAGACAAAATAAGTGGAATGATAAATATGTGCCATCTGCATTTGTTAAACCAAACGCACCCTCACTAGAAATTCTTAACCACTGTATTAGGATTAAGGAAGAGGTCTCCATAAATGACTTTGTAATAATTGGCACAGGTAGCCACGATCAAAATCCTAGTACCTTACTCTCTAGAATTTGTGTCATTTTACATGAGCTACGAGGAACAAATGTTATTTTATTGCCAATTAACAACAATAGGCACTTAAATGAAAAAAAATTGAATAACAGTTTGAAACAAATATCCAACACATTCTCAAACTGCATTAATATTGAATCCGATGTATTTAATCAAAGCCAGAAAAGATTTCTGGAGTCAATGTGCCTCAAAATAAATGTTATAATTGATTACCCGACTTACGAGGCCTGCTTTCTGAAACACATAGCTAGGAACACCGTGCCGTACATTACTAGTGCATCAAAACCAAACGACAGGGAACCCATTATCTTGCCCAGAAAAGGTACTATTCCATTTTATTTTAAGATAATACCGAAACCCGCAAAAAGCGATCTTAGTTGTAGTCAAATTCAATTAAATAAAACCGACACAAAAAATAATACTTTTTTTCGTGCCTAGTCATGAAAACAACCAATCTACACCACCACATCATAATGTTTCGGACTCTAAGACGATTAGCTCAACCATGCAGTTCAAAATTATGCACCAAAATATAGCTAGTATTCTATCTAAACAATCATTGTTAGAAATCACCTTGAATGAACTACGCGAAGCTGACAAAGAACCAGACATGATCTGTCTGACAGAGACATTTTTAAAAGAAGGCTATGGTTGCTATCTCAGTGTCGGCGACTTCAAACTAGCTGCTTCATTTTGCAGAGCAAAATGTAGAGGTGGATCATGCATATTAATTAAAAATAACTTACAATACACCGAATTAACACACCTACAAAAATATGCTACACTAAAAACATTTGAGGTGTGTGGTGTGGAGATCCCATTATATAAACTAGTAGTAATCTGTGTATATAGAACTCCGAATTCTGACCCCCTAATTTTCCTTACTAAATTAAACTGTATGTTACATGACTTACGTAAAAAATATAAACGTAATACAAAGATTGTCATTTCAGGTGATCTCAACATTAACACCTTAAAACCCGGAAAATTCACCAATTTTCTACAAGACCTATGTTGTAGTTACAACTTAACCATCCACATTGACCAACCTACTCGTAGAGATGCATGTATAGACCACATTCTCAGTAACATTAAGGAGGCTGCTGCGACTGTTTTACCACTGTACCTATCTGATCATGATACTGCACAGTTTCTAAGCTTTCCTATACAGCAAAAGCCCTATAAACCGGTAACATATTTTAAATATATAAGAGATGATAGCACAGAAAATTTGGAAAAGTTTCGAAACTGTCTTACTGGTTTGTCTTGGTCCGAAGTCTACGATGAAACGAACTTTAATGACGCTTTCAATATTTTTCATGAAAATCTGTGTTTGTTTTACGGTTTGTGCTTTCCAAAATTAAGAGTTAAGCACAAAACAGGGACAAATAAAAAACGATGGATAAGCCGTGGACTAAAAAAAAGCTGTAAAACTAAACGATTACTTCGTTATAAATATTACACGAACAAAACAAAATCTGATAAAAACAAATACCTATCGTACTCCACAGTCCTTAAAAAGTGCATACTTCAATCAAAAAAAAATTCAAACACACAATTCATAAAGAGAAGCAAAAATAAATGTAGAGCAACTTGGTCTGTTATCGTAAAGGAAACCGGAAATCTAAAACCTGACAATGACATCGATACTATTAATTCTAATGACATAAAAATTTCAAGTCCTACCGACATAGCAAATAATTTTAACGACTTCTTTATAGATACTACGAGTATGAATATACCTATTAGCTTACCAAATAACACCGTACAAACAAATAAAAATTCTGCTATGGCCAACTCAATGTTTCTCAGGTCATTGACAGAGGAGGAAGTAAAACAGGAAATATTGACATTAAATAATACAAACTCTGAAGGTTTTGATGAAATCAGCACAAAAATAATTAAAGCTTGCGCTAGTGAACTGACTTCTATCTTAACATATCTAGTAAATAAGTCATTTATGTCTGGAACCTTCCCTGAAAAATTAAAACTATCCATCGTGAAGCCTTTTTATAAGAAAGGTGATAAAGAGGATGTTAATAATTATCGACCAATTACACTAATTCCAATACTTTCTAAGGTATTTGAAAAGTGTATGCACAAACAACTAATATGTTTCTGCGACAAGTATAATGTAATTAAAAGTGAACAATACGGTTTTCGAAAGAACAAATCAACTACCTTAGCAATTTTTGAGCTCGTAGAAGGTTTATTGACTAATATTAACAAGAATCGGTTGACTACAGCACTGTTTTTTGACCTATCAAAAGCGTTTGATTTTGTATCGCACAAAATATTATTGCAAAAACTAGAGCTCATGGGAATCAGGGGCTTACCCCTTAATTGGTTATCATCGTACCTACAAATTCGAAGACAGTATGTTGTCATAACAAGAATCCATGATAATGAAATGAAATTTTACCCATCTCATTGTAGAGACAATAACCATGGCGTTCCACAAGGAAGTATATTGGGCCCTATCTTATTCATTTTATACATAAATGACATAGTCAACTCAGTAGAACACAAGTGCATCTTATATGCTGATGATATTTCAATAATAGTTACAACTGATAAAAAAACAAATAATTCAATAAGTAGACATGAAACAGAGGTTAACTTCACAATTGACAAAATAATTAAATGGGTAGAATATAATAATTTGAAAATTAATTTACATAAGTCTAAGTACATTCAATTCAATCAATCAAAGCATCCAAAATACAATTTTAAATTAAATATCGAGAAAATCGAAGAAACATCAGAAGTACAATTTTTAGGAGTTATTTTAGACCATGACCTGAACTGGAAAATACACATAACTAACCTCTGTAAAAAAATCAATAGATTTGTTTACGCAATCTATCAAATAAAAAACATAACCGATAGGAAGACTGCTATTCTATCTTACCATGCATATATAGAATCCATACTGCGCTATGCTATCGTGACGTGGGGAAATGGTACAGACTGGATAAAGGCCTTTATTGCACAAAAGAAATGCATTAGGGCTATCTGTGGGATTCAACCCGACCATTCATGTGAACCCCATTTTAAAAACCTTGCTTTACTGCCTCTACCATCTTTGTATATATATGAAATCTGCAACTTTGTTTATAAACACAAGCATCTGTTTAGAATGGCTGGTGACATAAACGCCAGAGCACGCAGAGACCCACACAGGCTTATACTTGTTGACGCCCCAAAGTCAGCAAAATATGGTAGAAGTTGCCTGGCTATGTGTATTAAAATTTATAATCATATACCCAACGAAATAAAAGTGCAAAATGTGGCAATATTCAAAAGGCATCTGTTTCGGTGGCTCAATGACAAAAATTTCTATAGTATTAAGGATTTCTTTGACTGGAGAAAGTAGCTTTATTTGGTTATTTAATGTGCTAACCCAATGGGAATTTAGAACTTTTTGCACTTTATTGTTAATTCTGTCATATCATTTTAATTATGACATTTAATGATGGAATACTTGACATATAATCATTTGTAAGAATAGAAATGGGACATTTTGTTCATTGGTAAATTCATTGTATGTTTTTTTTCTTGTAACATTTGCATGCTAATTCTAGTAGCCTTACATGAGACTCAAAATGTAACAAAGATCTATTTATACCATGTTGGATGCAAATAAATAATTATGATTATGATTATGACGAACATTTGTATTTGTTGTGTGTCTGGGTGTTATTATCTATTTATGTATGTATTTAGAAATATTTAAGTATGTTTATCAGTCTCTGACGCCCATATTACAAGCTCAGCTTGTAATATGGGCGTCAGATGATCTTGGTGTGAATTGTCCCAGATATTTATTATTTATTTATTTATAGAGAAATTCAGTTGGCAGTTTCACCATCATTTATGTGTTTGGTTCGAATTATCTTTGAAATATGAATTGAGTATTTTTTTACCATTATGCTCTCTCTAGATGAGTTTCTTCCCGAAATGAACTTTCGAACTAGTAAGGCTGAAAGTAACTTTAGTCTAAAACTTCATGATTTTATTAGGCAAGCATTTAAAGAGTTTTTAACAGCAGTGAGGACATGATTATATTTGCAATCACTTTTTACCCGGCAGTAGTAAAGATCATCATCATCTTCGCAGCCACAAGACGTCCACTACTAGACATAGACCTCCCCCACCGATTTACAAAGCGACTGTCTGCAGGCGGTCTGCATCCACCAAAATCCTGCCACTTTTATCTGGTTGTCCGTCCACCTTGCAGGCTAGTGTCCCACGCTGCGCCTGCCCTGAAACGGTCTTCAGTATAGATATAACTTTTTTCTTTTGAAGACACATCACTGATATAATCACTTCTAGACGTAAAGAACTAATTAATATGGTTAACTGAGTCAGTAATTTACCCAAGCGTGTTTGAAACTAAGCCTGTTCCAGATTGACATATTTCACGATAATTATTGGTAAAGTTCACGGCACCAATATTAAGTTGAGGCGAAAACCGCATGTTCAAATTCCGCGGTTCCGTCGTTAGTGATAACAGAAGAACGTTTTGGGAGATGAAATTCGAGTTGGTAAACTGACAGTTTTAGTTTTTCTATGCGATCAAAGTGTTGAGTAATGGGTGCTTCTCAACCAAAGTTTATTTTAGTCAGTTTTCGGTGGCTCATTTTAATCTGCGTGAGAGGCATGATAAATGATGACTACATTAATTCTGGCAGCAATTGATGTATAGTTATGTAAGGGCCATGATCGTATCTGCTGTGGTTATCGAAGTACCTATTTAAGTTCAAAGTTTTGTGCGCCACCAGAGCGGAAACCTCGCCACCTTGGCTGAAACGTATAAAGGAAACATTGTTTTTACAAGAAAACCACATCTGTTAATTCATATTTGTTCAATTTTGTTTCTTAGGCGTATTTTGTCAGTCAGTCTCACCGGTCAAATTAGGAACAAATATTTTACTTCAATCATAATCAGTCTTGATTTTACTATCTTGATATAAAATTAACATATCAAAAATAAATAGGGGTAAATGTATCAAGGTATTTTAACATATTTTCCTGATGGCATGACTAAATAAAATAAAGATAAATCTTATGATTGTAACTAAAAATAATTAAACAATTCTTATAAACATACGTGGCAAAGCTAGAATACGACTCTACAGTCTTGCAAGCTAGACAATTTGACATGACTTCATTTTTGTCTGTTTAGATATTCAAAATACAATGGAATATCATTAAACATGAAGCTAGGTTGGAAGTCATCCTGTTAGCTTAATGAATTGTGGGTTTGTTTTCACACGAAATATGCCTTAAGAGAACAAACTCTTTGAGGTTTTAAAATATTTAAGGCTAGGCTTTGGCCGCGATGGAAAAGCTTGGCTCTCTCCAGTAGGTCACTCTCAAATGCGTGCATGATGCATGCTGGTCAAAAATGGGCAATGTCTACTCTTAATTAAGAGACTCAAGAATTAATGTTTTGGTATGCGTAATGAAATTTAAACTATAGAGCTTTGAGTTTAGAATGAATTTCAGTCATTTGATTTTAAATTCTTTCAGTATTACTCATAGTATGTATGTACCAGAAGTTGTAGTTTATAATTAAGATACTCATATCTTAATTATAAACTACAACTTCTGGTTAGTTCTAGATGACCGTGATAAAAAGATATTCTCATTTAACCTCATCGCCTTGCTTTCTATAGCCTGGGTACATTAAAAGAAAAAAATGGAAAATATAAAGTAACTCCTCCACACATGAATTCTTTAATGTTTCTGACACCGTTTGATACACTGACCCTAATAGTTCCTCACATTTTTGACTTAAAGAGAAGTAAAAGTATCGTAAGACGTGTAAATAGGGTGATCGGAGGGTGAAGGGTATGCCCGTTGTAAGCCATTTCACTTTTTTCCACGGAAATTTGCTTTGTTAACCTGAATCTATTTTCAACCCGGGTTCTCGTAGTCAATGTGACCAATCAAATGTGACTACTTGAAAAAGATTTCGATCGCAAAAAAACTGTTTAAAGTAGTGCTGAAGATTTAAACTCAAAAAACTCAAGACTCAAAAAAATAATGTATAAGATATTTGGGTAAGAGTGTATTGTGTTCTTAGAATAATAATGTATAGAAGGATAGTCTTCATACAACCGCCCCGCCAAAAATGAAGCACTAATTCGATCCACACATGCGTGATTATTACTTGCTCACGTGCGGCGCACTTTGACATTGAACACTGCAAAGTAGTCCGTTTGGACTTTGGAGTCATTTATGGCTTCAATCCAGGAGCTTCAAAATGGGCGCGCGGACTTGGTTTCTTTAAGTAATTATTCTAAGATTGTCTTACTACTTCAAAAATGTTTACTGTTTTATAGTCTTCACCAGCATAAACTAGTAAATATCAAAACATAAACAAGTATACTGCACTGCGAAGCGTATGTGCATGGGCCTTTTTACAATCTCTCATAACCTGTCAAGTTCATTCCCTAAACTGAGCATTAGCAATTTCGCAGTTTGATCTTTAATTTCCATTCAGCGCTTACCTGTCACTAACTCAACTTTCAGGCTGGATATTTACTGACGAATTTGGTTGCTACCCTCAGTTTATGGAATTAACTTGACTGTCTAAAAGCCATGGTATCGCTTGTCTAACTTGAAATGAGGCGCCCCACTACTTTTTAGGTTGATTTAGATGTGCCGAGTGTACTTTTGCGAGCAAAAGACGCATGCTTCTAGGTTCAAGTTCAACCGGCTACTGAACGACCAATTACACAAGCTCTAATAAGGCTCCATGTGTGAAAAATCCGTGTATACCGACTCGGCTAGTGTTGTTGAAGCATCGTCTCTGTTTTGTTTATTTACTCATGTGCCGTGAACGCCACTATTGTGGGTGACGGCAGACCTTCTGTGCAAGCTGATGTCAACATATGTCAACATGTGTCAGCACGCAGTGTTCATGTTTGAATGGGTTTAGTGGACTTAAGTGGCTTTAAAACTTGAGTTTATCTGTATAACCATGACTCCCGTTGCCCCGCAAACAACCCGTCGCTTAGCTTACATAAGTAATTCGTTTTTTTGAGTAATCAATTAAGATGAACTGAAATGGTTGACCATCCGCAAGCGCAGAGAGTTGAGAACGCTGTGCTCGCTCTTCAGTATTCTGCGTGATCCAAATTCTCCAGACTATCTCAGGTGTAAATTTCAGCTGAAGGGTGATACCAGTTCTCGTAGACAGCGCTCATGCAATGTTCTAAGACTCCTGCTCATAGGTCAAGGCACATCGATCACTCTTTTGTTCTCACAGCTGTCAGATTGTGGAATAAGTTGCCAGACACTATCAAAATGTTACCAAGTAAAGCCATGTTCAAAACAACAATCCGTGATTTTTTAAGAAATTCTCAGTAGTTTCCACTGTTCATCATCTATTATATTTTATTCTTTTCCCTTAATAGTGAGTATGTTATATAAAATGTGAGTATATATTTATTTATGTTAAATATTTCGATGTATTATATTGATTAGGTTGTATCTTTCGTTTTTAAGAATTTATAGGATCTTTGTATTAATTTCCTATTCTAAATGAACATTTTGCACCGCCAACAGCATTTCTGTCTTATCCGATGGTTGACTGGTAGAGAATGCTTTTAGCATTAAGTCCGCCTAATGTAAATTTTTGCATTGAAGATTAAATAAATAAATAAATAAAAAAAATGAATTAAGGTAACAAAATACTGCGTGTGTCATATATTTTATTTGCGGATTAGATGACCTAATCTTGCATACGTATAAATATATATATTCGTACTTTTAAATACTGAAAATACAATGCAAACACGACCATAACGACCATATCCCGAAAGTGGTCGTCAGAGACACGACGTGACTGTTGCCATTATTGGGAACGGAACACTCAGAAGTTTACTTTTCACTATACTAATGTTACTAGAACAATGCATCTAAATAATTCAAAGAGGCGCTTTTTATTACCTTACCAAAGATCCAGGAGAGAATCAGTAATTCTACCACGATACCTTCGCGTAAAAAAATATTGGGATTTGACATTGTCATGTCATGTCATGTCAAATCCTAATACATTTTTTTACGCGAACGATAACGTAAATTTGAAGTGGCAACTCGTGGTAGACATACAGCTCTTATCCACATTACGAGGCTCGTGGTAGCTAACGCGTTCATAAAGTTTCACTTCTTTATAAACTCGTTTATTTATCTCTGACCTTTATCTATTTTTTATATATTTATTTATTTGCAAGTCACATTACAAAATGAAACCTTCGACAATAAATAAATTGATGCCTTGCTGGCCAAATATTTTTGGCACGTAAGTAAAATAAAAAGGATTTATTGCAAAAAATGCAATTCCAGAGCGAACAGAAGCTAAATAAATATTCATCAGTGTTACATTTTTACGCCCGTTCGTTTAAATCGTACTACAAATGGAATCCATTAGTTCGACATGTTTCATTTTACATGTACACTTTTGTACCCTAATCACAAATATACATAGTTGGTTATGTAATCATATCTATCGCACGGGTCATTGGTTTGATTTCGAACTAGGAAAAAAGTGCAAAAAATGAACATTTTGCTAAGTATCTCGGTGAAAAGATGTTTATGACTGGCCTGTCGGCGCAATGGCAGCGATCCTGCCTTCAGCGCCGGAGATCGTGGGTTCGATCCCCACCCATGACGAACATTTATGTGACGAACATTTGTGTTTGGCTGGGTATTTATTATCTATTTAAGTATGTATTTAGGAGTATGTATGTATGTTTTTCAGTTTTTGACGCCCATAGTACAAGCTCTGCTTAGTTGGGTCAGATGATCTTGGTGTGAATTGTCTTAGATATTTATTTATGTTTTTGTTTATATTTCTTTTAAAAGATTTGTTTTATGTTGAATGTATACGTATAAGAATAAAAAAAAATACGATACGATTGGCGTACTGCGTTGTAGCACGATATCTTGAGCCTTGAATGTCGAGGTGTCATTCGTTCGATAGCCGGTCGGGACAATTCAGGAAACGACTATGACTGAGTGTTAGGACTGGCGAAATGTATGTTCGAATTTTTATATTTCAAAATAAACATTATTTCCCTTACCTGAGATTATAAACACCAGAATTCAGCTAAATACATAAACACCGTGGCTACCGATGCATTCTTAACGACCAGGAACTCAAATAAGTATTATTTTCCAATTCTATCTAATTTTCACACCTTTTATTACCGTAAGCCATTTCAAATTGCTGTTTTGGCCAAATTTATAAATTGAAGAAGATAGCTTGCGGAAAAAAAGGTCCGTTGCTTATAACTTTTCAAATTAGGGGCTGTCTTTGATCATTTATACGAAAGTGTGGCAATTTTGAAATTAATATTTTCCTCTATCTCCTTCGCTAAGTCACTGAAAGATACTTGAAACAGAGCCGTTCTTATTTTTCATTAAATATAAACCTGTCAATATAAATGTTACGTTCAGGCTTATGGTTCCGTTGTTTTGTTAAATTCGGTATTTCCTGAAAAAACTTGGCTTAGTAGTTGGCAAAGATCAATCTTGGATTTATGCTCTGTTTTATTAATATTCGTCCTGAAAGTTTGTGTTTTAACGATTCTTTTAACCATCGCCCTTAGTCAAATCATCCCTTTCAGACGGAGACCCTGGTAAATTATTTTTATATCAACACTTTAACCTTGTGCTAAATCATAGCGCAATTAATTAGTTGTTGATGTATTTTGAGTAGGAAGTGTTTACCATTTTTTTTGCATATATTTTGATTGGCTTTACTATTTATTTTTATTCTAAGATCAGTTTTGCCTCTTCGTCTAATTTAATAAAAAAATAAGTTAGAATGCAACATCTGTATGTTTCAGAGAATCAAAATTAATAACGGCAAACAGACAAACATGGCATTAAAAGTGAATAACCTCCTTTTCTTCTTCTTCAATACGTTAACTGAATAACAGAGCAACATTTAACATTCACAAATCATTAGTTCTGCATAGATGTGTTTTTCCTTCGAATAAATAAATTACAAAAAAAAAAAAGCCAATATATAAATTATTTCTAATGTAATGCAATGAAGCCATAATTTATTTTTATGTCATACCACAAGGAACCCTGGCAAAAAATAAATGAAGAAACGCGAATTGCACACAGTCGAGTGAACGATGTCTTTAAACGGTTCCGTGATTTGTGGTTCATGTGATCCGCTTAGTTCCAAACAAATATCGTTGAAACTTTCATAGGTAATTGGAAAATACTCCACTTTATTATTTGTACAGTCAACCTCGACTAGAGCCGCATAATTTAAACTCTAATTACCGTATAAACTCGTTCACTAAGTTTGAAATGCTAGTTAATATGATTTTTGTAGACATACTTTATTACCATTAGTTACCGACTTTATGGCTTTCTTCAGTTTTAAAGAATCCAAAATCAAAAAAACTTTACTTAAGATCCTTCACTCAAAATGTTTTTACTTATTTTTAATTCTTTAAAGATATTGTGATCAGTTAGCTCCTCTCCGTAGCTTCAACATAATAATGGTACAAACGGATATATTTATTGACTTGAATATGACTTTAATTGTATGTTAATTGAATTGAATCCGGAAGCGATAATCAAATTAAGCGACCTTCAAATTGATGCTGTACTGTCACATGTCAGTAGGGATGTAAAGGTCAGCTTTACATATAAGGACTGCTCAACTTTGACTGTAGTTTTTGGCTTCGGGCTTATAATACCGCCTCATAAGTCAAAGAAAGAACACCTAACTTCATCCTGACCGTTGAATTCTTATTATTTCTTAAATCCAAAGCAACCATTACTCAAAAACAGAGAAACAAACTCAAAAACAATTTGAGCCAATGTTCTAATTTGGTAAACATTTTAACTGCCAGCATCTTTTCCACCGAATAGCACACAGGCCTTGCAAATGACGTCATAACCGTTCATTCAGCAGGCATTAGGGCCTACGTACATTTGCATCCTAAGGTCCTGGCTAGTGATGCCACTCGATTTTCTACTATCAAAATACTATCGATACTATCAAACACAGCTAAACTATACTGAAACATATCGATAGCATCAAGAAATTTAATAGTATTGATACTTTTGGTAGTCAAATATCATAAATACTAAAACCGAATACTGTCAATACTAATAGTTTGATTATTCATTTTAACAACGGAAGTGGTATTTACCACTGATCAAACTGCAGTCAGTTTAATTATTTGCTCTATCGACTATTTTTGTATTTAGTTTAACATTACTATCGATTCTTTTGATAGTGTGTGAGTTATATGGGGTTAATTTTGCGTCTTGCTGTGTATCATTAGTATTATCAAATTTAACAATCGATACCTTTCATATAGTGAATAATAAATAATACACACATCAAAAGTGTCTAGGGATCAAGCATTTTTATGCGGATTTCTTGAGATTGAGATGTGGCTTTGTAATAAATTTATGATTTTATAAATGTATATGGATCCTTTTTGGTGCATTTCATAATTTGAAACAGGAACTGTCAATCAAATTCGAGTAAAAGATGAAAATCAGCTGTCAATATTTTCCCTATAAAAACATACAACGCATTGAAGACATTATTAGTGCTACTGTTTCCCTACTACTGATTAAAACCAACGTTATTATGGAGCGGCGACGTCATTTATGCAGGGAAGAAATGCTCAGAGCCGTGGGAATGATAGAAGCTGGTTCCCGGCAACGTACTGTGTCTTTAGCTCTGAATACAAGTCAGAGTGTTATCAGTCGACTTTGGACACGTTACCGAAGCACTGGTACCGTGGCTGAGCGCCATGGAGGACGGTATCGCTGCACCACACGGAGACAAGACAAATACATTCAAATCACAACTCGAAGAGCTCCAACAATAACCGCCATGATGTTAGCCGTGAAGCTTCATCACTCTTCAGGGAACTTAATTAGCGACCAAACAGTCAGAAACCGCTTGCATGAAGTGAACCTTCATTCCCGAAGACCGCTAAGGGTACCACCTATAGCAATGCACAATAGTAGGATTCGATATCAATGGGCTCTTGAACACAGAAATTGGGCAGAAGAACAATGGCGTTTCGTGTGCTTTTCTGATGAGTCTCGTTTTGGTATGAGACCGGATACAAGACGTATACGACACTGGAGAACCCCTGGACGCCAACAGCGATTAAAATCCTGCCAGGAAGTCCATCCTTATTGTGGTGGAACCATCATGGTATGGGCGGGTATTTGGATCGGCGGAAGAACTGAGTTGATTTGGATCAGAGGCAACCTCAACGCTCAAATTTATGCTGAGACGATTGTATCAGACGTCATCGTTCCTCTACAAGTGCAAATCGGTCCCTTATTTCAGTTAATGCATGATAATGCACGACCGCACACCGCAAGAGTTGTAAGACAGACTCTCGCCGCAGCTAACATCAATGTCCTGCCCTGGCCTGCTCAGTCGCCAGACTTGAACCCGATTGAGCATGCATGGGATATGCTACAGAGAAGAGCTCTGCCGAATATGGAGGGTATCCAGTCGCAAGAAGACCTTTTTTTGTTGTTGCAACGAACATGGGCGGCCATTCCACAGCGTGATTTGGATGAACTCATTTTGAGTATGCCAAACCGATGTTCTTGTGTTGTTAGTGTTCGCGGTAGAAACACGGATTATTAATTGTTTAGGTTATCCAATAAAATTTTAAAGAAAACTGTTATTTCAGTCTTTTTTTCGAACTTTAATGTTAGTGGTTCAAATGTCAAAAATCCCTTTATTAGGAAAATGGCAAATTTCTTTATTAATGCAAAGGTGACTTGGTTTATCGTTACTGTAGACAAACGAAAACACTTTATTTGATGAATCCTTAAAGAAAATTTTAATTAATATCAATCAGGAGAAAAGTTATTGCAAAAATATATGTTGATCCCTAGACACTTTTGATGTGTGTAGTTGGCCTATGATATTGAAATTCAAGGCCAACTATCGCTATTTATGCAACACTAGCCCCTGCTTCAAATTAACGAAGTTAACATATGCCTGACTCTTACTACGCAGTGTTAAGGATCATATTCGATTAATTATTGCAGAGTGGGAGGAACCTTGATACCGAATCTTGACACTTACACTGGAATTGTCTGACGGCAAATTGTGTATAAAGTACAGTCAGGTTAGTTCTCGTAAATAAAATACATTATATTCATACTATCGCGAATAAAGACCTTATGACATAAGCACAGAGCCGTATAAATTTAATATTATACTATTGCTTATAAACTCGTACTCGTTATAGTTGTTATATATACAAAAATATAGTTAATAACAAAGCATCGAGCATCTAAATAAACCTTTCAAAGCATCTTTGACATCTCAATTTACAAGAATATAAAACATTCTAATGAATCCGACATAAAAAAATACATACCTACATGGTAGGTATTCTTAAAACATAATGTGAAACCACCGACGGAAAAGTAAAGTTGAAAAACACTCTTTTTAATTTTTTTCGGGCCCAGTGTATTTTTGATTTTTCGGAACATAGCGCGGGCTTGTGATCACTAACTAGCATTTAGCAAGCGTGGTGATTAAGCCAATACCCATCAATTGTAGCGATGACTTGATTTCAATGATGGAGGCCTTTGCCCAGCAGTGGGACAGTATATATATTTTTTTTTTATATTGCCCGTCAAGATGACCTCACTCCACCTGATGGAAAGCGGTCGTGAGGTCCAGATATGAGGTTGACAAGCCCAGTCATTCAAACGAATCACTGGGCTGGCCATCCTCACCTTGAAGGCCTGCAGAAATGCCTTTTCACGCCCCGCTTGAAGAACCCGGGACTATAAGAGGAAGGAAACACATGTGCTGGAAGAGCGTTCCACGTCTGGATGGTACGACAAAGAAACGAGTCACCGAACCTTTTAGTTCGGGCCAACAAATGTTGAATTGTGTGTGGGTGACGCCGTAGTCCAGCACGCGTGAAACGGGACTGGAAGGGTGAGGGTGGGATATGCTGGAATAACTCGTCAGAGCATTCCCCATTGTAGAAGCGATAGAGAACACTTAGCCTGGCAATGTCTCTACGCAATTGGAGAGGCTCAAGGGTCAAAGTTGCCTCTGGGTTTCCAATAATACGGATAGCACGCCGCTGCAACCTGTCAAGAGCTTCGAGTAGGTACTTAGCGGAACCGTCCCAGAGATGAGAGCAGTATTCCACACACTAGCGAACTTGTGTCTTATACAAGAGACAGAGCTGCTCAGGCGTGAAGAACCGTCTCACTCTGTTCAGGACTCCGAGTTTACGGGATGCAGTTCTAATGACGCTCTCAATGTAGTCCCGCTGGTTTAGGTTGCTACGAACATCCATGCCAAGGATGTTTAGGCTATCCTTAATCGGTAGTGGGGTGCTCTGAAGAGTGGGATGGGAAAGGAAAGGCGACGCCTTTGCTGTGAATGCACACACCTGCGTTTTCTTAGCATTGAACTCGACAAGATTGCATGCACCCCATTCTGAAATGCGGTCCAACACTCCGTCAAGCTCAACAACAAGACTTCGCCTCTTCTCCTCGATGTCAGTCTGCTTTGCCCCAGGGCGCTCGAAATATCGCGCGTGGACCGTGCTATCATCCGCATAGCAATGAATATTACCGAGAGATAACATGTCATTGATATGCAGAAGAAACAACGTCGGCGACAAGACGGAGCCCTGCGGCACTCCGGCATTAATCTGGAGAAAGCGTGATTTTTGACCATCGCAAAGGACACGAATTCTACGTCCCTCCAGAAATCCGGCGACCCAGTCGCATAGGCGAGGTGGCAGACCATATGCCGGAAGCTTGGAAAGAAGCGAACGATGCCATACACGGTCGAAAGCTTTGGCAATGTCAAGGCTGACGGCCAAAGATTCCCCATGCTTGTCCATAGCCTCCCCCCAGATGTGTGTTACGTACGCTAGAAGATCACCCGTAGACCGTTTTGGTCGGAAGCCGTACTGACGGTCGTGAATGAGAGAGTGATCCTCTAGGTAGCGGATGAGCTGCGTGTTTATGATCCGCTCAAACACTTTAGCTAAAACTGAGGTTACGGCTATTGGACGGTAATTGGCAGGGTCAGACCGGTCCCCTTTTTTGGGAACTGGTTGAACGTTCGCCTCCCTCCAAGACAGCGGCACAAGACCCGAATTGTAGGAGAGGCGATACAGGCTAGTGAACACTGGAGACAACTCCGCTGCACATTTCTTCAGCACCACAACTGGGATTCCATCAGGGCCACTGGCTTTCCTGGCATCGAGTGACTGCAGTTCGGCACGTACATCACACTGCCTGATACGAATATCAGGCATTGTGGAGCCGCAATGTGGAATATCAGGCGGCGCAGCACCGCAGTCATCGATGCAAGAGTTTGCGGCAAAGAGGTTAGCCAGTAAATCGGCTTTCTCTTGCGGCTGATGAGCCAACGATCCATCAGGGAATCTCAGTGGGGGCAGCGAAGGCACGCAGAAGTTAGATTGCACGTGTTTAGCCAGTCGCCAGTAGGAGCGGCTACCCGTAGGGTGCGTGATGAGTTCTTGGCCAACACGTGCAATTCGCTGGGCATCTGCTCTAATGTAAGCCCTCTTCGTGGCCTTGGTGGCTTTATTAAAGGCTGCTTTCAGGGAGGCAAGGTTTGAATGATCATTGAGTGCCTGGGCCCTAGACCAAGCACGGTACGCCGCCTGTTTTTGTTCAACAGCTGCGGCACACTCGCGATTGAACCAGGGACCAGTTTTGCTAGCACTGACGACATCAGTAAAAGGAATGTAGTATTCCATTCCGGTACTGATCTCGTCAGCGATAGCAGATGCACTCTCTGAAGCATCCCTTTCTCCAAAGCAGCACTGCCGCCAAGGGACGGAGGCAAAATACTCTCGCAATCCGTCCCAATCTGCCGACGAGTAGTGCCATAACCGCCGCGTCACCTCCACAGGTTGTGGGGGAGCTGCACAAGGCACTGTAGCGCCAACCAGACAGTGATCGGAGGAGCCCAATGGAGCACCAACCGATACTTTATACCCGGCTGGGTGACTCGTCAGCAGAAGGTCCAATAAAGAGGGAGTATGACCGACAATATCTGGTACCCGGGTGGGCTGGTGTACCAGTTGCGTCAGGTCTTGCGTGAGAGCAAACGCATGGGCAGTTCGGCCTGCATGGTCTGTTTTTGATGAGCCTAACCAGGACTCATGGTGGGCATTGAAGTCTCCCAAAAACACCATTTCGGCATTTGGGAACTGCGCCTGAGCGTTGTCTGCGGCCTGACTCAGATGCTCGAAGAGTCGAGTTGTCTCGGCGTCGCCTTTGTGGGAGCAACGCACGTGCACGCATAGACCCGGCTTGTGGAGCCCAGGTCAACGTGCACCCAGAGAGTGGAGAAGGATGGGTCTTCTAGGCAGCGGAGACTGCTACAGCAGACGTCCGCCCTGACGAATAGACATACACCGGCTTTAGGTTGGAAGGACTTCCAGCACATAGCCGGGGTAGTGCAGGTAAGACGTATCGGCAGGGCGGCCTGTCTGTGTTTCCGTCAAAAAGAGCATCGCAGGCCTCGCCGTCTCAAGGTGTTGATGGACGGCGTTGAGGTTTGCATGGAGTCCGCGGATGTTAGCGAACTCCACCTCAAACAGCGTGTTGGTGGGGGATGGGGATGCCGCTGTAGGCCGTTTTTTCGTGCTTCTGACTGCCATAGAAGTTGGAGGATGGGAGGGGCGTGAAAGGACGACTGTGATCGAGGCAATGAAAGACAAAGCGTGGTGCCCTGCATTGGTAATAATCGCGTGGAATAGTGTAGGCCGGTCCGCCGGACGGAAGGGCCCCCGTACCCCCTCGGGTGTGGTCGCCGGGCCCCACCGGAACCGGGCACCACCCGGCACGACGAGCCACCCCGAGATTATGCGCGACCTGGTGGGGCAGCCTCCAGAGGTGGTTAACCCCTTTTGGGCCCCTGTACTATGCCGCGGGCGGCCAGCGGCACCACCGTTTCTACGGGTCTCCCTGGCCGGCGGGCCGATACACACTACACACACAATACCGCCGCTAGGGCCCCCACTGGTCCAACAATTGCCACGATCACAGTCCCCCTGGCACCGGTTAGTGCAGTGCTGATCCCGGAACGCAACCTGACCGAGATAGGTCAGAATCACTTGGCGGGTTTTACACAACTGCATGGTGGTAACAACAACCGGCCGACATAAGTCTCCCACCTGAAGAGCAGATGGTCTGCTGGAAGAAACCCTTAGTCGCCTCTTACGACACCCATGGGAAGATATGGGGCTGTGGAAAGTATTCTTTTAAAGTGCCGCCACCAGCACGGCACAAGAGTATATAGTCGAATTTAGCCGAAACCCGTTAGTGGCGGTACAGACTGGCCAAGTTTGAACATTTTTAGGCACAGTGTCTACCAGGCAGTCCGTCTGTAAGGCTTCCGACAGAATTTAAGACAATAAGCAAATTGACTACCTTTAAAAGGAAACTAAAACGCTTTCTAATTAATAAATGTTATTATTCTGTGGAGGAATACCTAGCGGACAAGCGCCAGTTTTGAATAATATCTTGGATTATCTTGACATTGTTATAATTATTTTGTAATCATGAATCTATTGTTATAATTTTATGTGACCATGTACTTTTATTTAATCTGATCAATGTTATTAAAATTAAGTAAGTTATTTAATCAATGTATGCAACTTATACTCATTATTGTAATGTTACCGCGATATGAAGGTATTGTAATTCTTATGAGAAATAAAGATCTTCAACCGTATATGTATTGCTCTGAATAAAAAATTGAAAAATTGAAATTATTTTACTACTACCTACTTCTACTTATTCTTTCTTTTTTAAATTTATTATAAAATCAATCCAAAGCATGATTGCGGGCAAACTATATTGGTCTCCGCTCAGCCCTCGAGCAATAACAAGCGTCAGTGCCCCGCGGAAATGATGGGAATCATATTGGTTGCCTCGTGCGTTTGTGATAAATTGCCCTTGATTTACAGGAAAGGGCACTTACTCACTGTAGTTAGTTATGTTAGCAGCGCCTTACATGGTTTCACTAAAATTACTTGCAAGATGTATAAACATACAGCCTTAACACGATCTCCCAGATATTCATCGCCATAAATAGCGAGCGAGAGCGTCGTAGCCAAAGAGTTCAGCACTCCAGTACGTCTACCATGAGTTACCACTTTAAGTTTGCGTTATCGTTCGCGTAAAACGGTACCATAACGTAAGAATAGCATCAATTTACCGTTTTTAGTTCCATTTCGACCCAACAGAGGCGCTGTACGAAATCCTAATACAAATATTTTACGCGAACGCGTTAAATTTAAAGTGGTAACTCATGGTAGACGTAACGGTCGAAACCCATGTGGTAACAAGATCAAATCTGACTAAAACCATCTTTGTGTACATTATTACATTTGTAAGGAAGTTTCTGGTAAAAGAAAAACAGTTTAAAAACCAAAGTTTCCTGGATAACAGCAAAGGCTAACAAATTACGACGTTGGGTTCTAATATGCTTGGTGAAAAGAGGGCTTCTAAGCGTTCCGTTCACCCTGATGCAATATCTGTAAACTTGCCTCTGACTGCTAAAGAAAATCGGAATTAATACCCACAGGCAGAAATAACAGGTCAGAGGCCTGTGCTGTCATGGTGAACAGAACACGCAGAAGACCATTTTTCCCCAATGTTATTAAAACCCAACGTGGCAGGTGGTGAGCCTTCCGCTATTATCCGGGTTGATCGGAAAATTAACAATGAACACAAAGATGTGGTTGTGGCCAGATTCGAACTTGGGACCACACGATTCACAATCTGAGTTGCGGTGCTGAACCCCTAGGCCTACCGCTCTCTCACGATTATCTGAAGATTTTCAATTTTTTAGCTTTAGAAGTTTTTCGTCCTTTTCTTCACAGCCTCCTCCTATCTAGTCAACCTTACTCCGTGTAAAATAAAGTGTATTAGGAGTTGGGCTGGCAGCACACTTAGCGCAGGAAATGTGGCCCATCGATTAGCGCATTAGTGCGGGTTCGGTGCTCGTGCAAGCCTTTGAACGTCTGCTCGCTCTGAGCTATCTGCTGTTTCTTTGAGGGAGTGAGGGTATTCGTTGCATTTATATTTTATCTAACGTGTAGATAAAATCAGCAAAAATGTAGTCTTTAATTAGGTCAACTCATTGTCATAATTAGCACTCAGTAAACTGATGATCACCGATGCCGGTCACAATTAATAAGCTGGCGACGTAATGCTACTCGTTCCGTCATGTGCACATAATTATAAACGTCAATTTGTATGTTGTTAATTTCGCATGCATGATAATTAAGACTAGGAGGGGAGTGAGACAGGTTTGTATCTTGTCACCTGCACTTTTTAACATATATGGAGAGTACATTATTCAAGATTATCGAAAATTGGGAGAAGGGTTTCCTCATAGGCGGAAAAAGGCTGTCAAATCTTCAATATGCCGACGACACCATTCTCCTGACAACATCCATAACACACATGAGTGAGCTGTTCTAAAGACTCGAGAAAGAAAGTGGTACCATTGATCTCGCAGTAAACAGAGCGAAGACCAAAATGATGATAGTTGATAGAGCTGGGAAGTTATCAAATGTCACATAGAACATCCCTGGAATTGATATCGTCGACCACAAAATGTACCTGGGCTCCCAAATCTACAATAACGGCAGCTGTTTCACCGAAATAAAAAGGCGTATCGGAATGGCAAAAGATGATAATTATGACCCGTTTAAATAACATCTGGAAAAAAAAATGAATTGGCATCAAAACCAAGATCAAATTGATTAGAGCTCTGGTACTCCCTATTTTTCTGTATGGAGTGGAAACGTGGAAAGACATGGGAATGATGCATTCGAGATGTGGTGCTGGAGACGAATGTTAAGAATATCTTGGACGGCAAAACGCACCAATGCATCGATCCTGACCCAGCTCCGTATAAAAACTCGCCTGTCCACCATATGTCAACAGCGCATCCTCTCATGTTTCGGCCACACATTGCGCAGAGACGACAAAAGTTTAGATAAATTAATTTTGGTCGGAAACACTAATGATCACGCGGGCGTTCACCAACAAGATGGACCGATCAAACGAAAAGCTTGTCGTCCTACAAATTTTACACCGCTGTAAAAGATGCGCAGGCCAGAAACCGGTGGAGGCAGATCAACGCTCCAGATGCAACCTTAATGCTAACCACGATCCTCAGACACGAGGGACTGACGAGAGATGATAATTATTATTCTCGGTAGCCTCCGGTATCGACCGAGACCAGACACTACATGAAAAACCTTGATCCCCTTGGTTTCCCCGCCAACCGCCATCTTTACACCACGTCCGTACTCATTAGTTATTTATGCCTCTTAACCTAAAAATAGTTATCGATTCTTAACACATGCATCACCGCGGAACGACACACAATAGATATTCTATTGTTTTTGACTCCACGCGAAGTTGTTGGCAATCAACCTGTTAAGCATAAGTGGCATAGTACTACGAGTTTGTAAAGCTGAAAGATTTCCATTTCCATGATTTTGGGTATGTGTTAAGAAACTTGTTGCAGATTTTATCATTTATAGAAACTCCGAGCACAACTCTTACGACGGCTCGCAAAGCGACCTTCCTTAACACCCACCTTAAATTTTACGTTATTAACTACCTCATTCTAATTTAGTCTCAAGATTCTTCCTATTTTAAAAAACTTACAACCAAAGATGGCAAATTACACGAAACCAAGAAATATGTTTGCGTCAAAGCAATGTGTCGGATATTTTCCACATTTATTATGTCGTCAATATGAAATCGAATGCATGCCTCTTTTTTTTACGACGCACCGTTCACATTATTTTATAGATGCCTTCGGGTGCTATATTTTGTGTCCCAACACATTGATTTGTTTGAACAGGACAACAAGTCGTTTTGTCATTTTTATGGGAATATCAGCATCTAACTTGCCTCCTTTTTAGATTGGCTCAAAGAAATGGTTGGTATGAGAATGAACAAATAATATGCATACAAAAATAAGTCTTAGTTGTAAGTTTCCTTACTGAACGAAAAAGTTCAGTTTTGTTAGACTAAAATAATACTTTCATTATTTCAGAGTGTTCTTTTATTTATTCCATGGGTTAAGTAGCAAGACATCATGAAATTCTTATGAGGTTATCAAGTTTATTCACCATGGGATGGTGTTATTATTTTTTGTTACGTCTACAACGAAAAATATTGAAATTGAATTGGTCGCTTTTTTTTACAGTCTCTATATTAAAACGTCTCTAAACTAATTCAATGCATGAAAAATTCAGGTTGTTACGACCAACGAAAACTGGAGTTCAAAGTAATAAATGGAATCTGTAATCATTAACTTTTACACAAATTATCGCGGACAAAAACATTTCCTCAATCTTTGTTCTCAAGAACTAGTTAGCCAACGGAAATTACAGTCTAAAGTACTTAGGCATAAATCGGAAATGGAACAAAAAACTTTATGTTGTATTGTGGAGAAAATTATTTGTTTAATACCTTTATTAGATAATAGGGCTTTATGAATCGTAATCTCACCTTCAACTATTGTTTGTAAAAGTATAGCTCTTTTGTTGTTCGAAGGTTGAATTATCTGTAACTGTCACATAATTTAACAACGTGATTGGCGTAGTGCGTTGTAGCGCGGTTTATCGCCTTGACTTGCGTTGTGTCCCGAGTTTGATTGTAATTATTTTCCTGAATTGTCAGCTCGATCCAGGAAAAACAGTTTTTAAATTGGCTCGGGTCTAGATATTCTGGGAGACTTCTCCCGGCTTAATTCCTTATCTGGTACCTCGTTATGGTGCATGGATATTTTTATTTATTTCGAGACCATGTTGATTGGTGTGTTGCTCGTATTATCAAAATTTGTCATTTATGTTATGTGCACAAACGGAAGAATACATAATTCATGTACAGAGTGCCAAGTGAAGTGCGAATGCATTCGGTCATACGCACCGAGAAAGTGAACGTGGATTTGCATAGATAACAATGGTTGCTTTAACGTGCCACCAGAGGCACCACCCGTAATTACATATAAATTCACGTTTACGTGGTCGTGCCCGAATAGTGAACGAGACTCGTATTCGGTTCTCTGAAATCTTAGACGTGCAAATGAGGTAGAATTAGTGGTAAAATAAGTGTTTACCTTGTGGAATAAAAACAGAAGAAAGGTAACTTTCCAATGGCGTGAAGACAAGCTCAAGTTGTTTTAATGCTGAAGCCTAATAAATCAAATCCCGACAATATCTCCGCATACAGACCTATCAGACTTATTCCAGTTTTCGATAAGTTACTTAAAAAATTGTTTACTAAGCGAATCACATATCATGCTGATCGCACTAGAAACTGGAACAAACGGCAATTTGGATTTAAAAATCAAACTTCAACAATTACTGATGCATTACAATCTGTAATAGACTATATAACTCAAGCTAAAGCGTCGGGACATCAAGTAGTTGCAGTTTCACTCGATATAAAAGCTGCATTTGACAATGCTTGGTGGCCTCTTCTGTTTCACAGACTTAGAAATATAAATTGCCCCAGAAATATATTCAATTTGGTCAATGATTATGTTTCTGATCGAACTGTTACGTTGAGTGACAATGGCTAAAGGATGCACTCAGGAGTCAGTATGTGGGACAATCTTTTGGACCATCATCATACTAGATGACCTGCTCAACACGTCCCTTCCACCAGGTGCACATCTACAAGCTTTTGCTGATGATGTACTACTACTGGTGAGGGATAAATCGGTACCTGAGACACAAGATATAGCCAAAGCGTCCCTGCAGATCATCAATGACTGGGACATCAGAGCTAAACTCTACTTCGGCCCATCCAAAACACAGGCTATCGCTTTTACGCGGCTAAAAAGGTCGAGTTAACAATGAACAAGATCGCAATTCCTACTCTGAATGAGTTAAACCTTTAGGTGTGATTATCGACGACAAACTGAACTTAATTAAATATTACCACCACACTATCAAAAAGGCGACTTAATTTTTCAAGAATCTCTGTAAGTTCGTAAGACGTTGGTCTTACGAACCAACGGGGGGCGTACGCTCAGAAATCATTGAAATTATCTACAGACAACTTATTCAGCCTATTATTACATACGCGGTGGGCATATAGGAAAGGAACCAAGTTTAATTCAGTCGGAAAAGCACTGCGATCATTTCAAAGACAATATGCCATCGGGGCAATTCGCGGCTTCTGAACTACATCTGCTAATGCAGCGCTGGCGCTAGCACAATTTATACCTTTGCATCTTTTGGTACACCTCCTGCAAGAGATACATGAAATTAAAAATACCTGCATTTTTGAAAGCCTTCCAAATGACACAACGCTTCGTAGACCTGCGCGACCCACTCAACAATTACATCCAGCAATACGACAAACCATTTCATACCATAAAGCACTTACACAGGATGACGTTAATAAATCCACTCTCAACTGTTCTATTAAAATACATATATACTGATGGAAGCGAGTTTGAAGACGGCGGGGTGGGAGCGGCTACAGTTATTTATGTCAGAAATGATAAAACGATTATTAAAAAGAGCAAACTAAACCCCTTATAGCTGAATTGCATGCGATAGAGACTGATGTCAGATGGTTAATCGAAAGTCGCAACACTCAACCCACTGCAATGATATCAGATAGTCAATCCTCTCTCAAAGCCATCATTGATCGCAGTAACACTGACCCAAAAGTTGTATCCATCCACGCTATGCTAAACCAATTAAATCTGCAAACAGAGGACACCTTCATCTGGGCCAAAGCTCACGTTGGCATTGCAGACAATGAGGCGGCTGACCAAGCTGCAACTAGCAGAACCCGAACCAAATAAATCACTTCCCGATATCCTTCGCCAAGCTTAAACTGCGATCAAATATGGCAAGAACTGTACCAAAATAAGTCAAGGAAAAACAACGCGACGATTATGAGGCATACTAGACGAAATAGCAGAGTTCCGAAAACATATACCACTATCATTTGAAATTACACAAATACTTACAGGACATGCTTACAACAAAGAATATCTGCACAGATTTAAGATTATTGAAGACGACAAATGTCCTTGTGATGACACAACCGTGCAAAGCATCAGCCATTTACTGAAAGACTGTCCAATATTCCAATCTCCGATACCAAACCATGAGATAGAATGTACTAACCTTGAAATTTATCCCTATAAGATAATGCAAATAATAAGTAAACAAGAGTCCAAAGATACGTTCAAAATACTCACGAAAACCATTATTGGTAGGTAGGCTAAAAGCTATAAATAAAACCTAACTAGTAATCAACCTTCACATTCATCACCACAATTATCATCTTTATAATTTATCGAAACCGACCAAGTTCTATAGGTATAAAGAGACACACGTCATGTATGTACATGGTTACACCCATGTTAATAACATAAGCGACTAAAAACCCAATACAACCAAGAATACAACAGTTACCTGTATCCAATAGCAGGAAACTTTTTACGTTCATTTGCCGAACACAAATAAAAAAAAAACCTACTTCACTAAAATCAAATGGATAAAAGACTTTATATGACAACTTACCTATAAGAGTTTTCGTGTAGAAAATGACGACTTTTGAATTTATAGTACTTATCTTTGCTTTTGAGTGTGCTTGTCACTTTTTCAATTCAATTTAATGTAAGAATAAAGTAAATCAAAAGTCAAGGCAAATAACTAAGACGTTCTGCTGTAGAAAGTTGTGTGTGTATTGTGTTATTTGACAGAAGACAAACACTGCTACTTAATATTGGTTTCAAAGATGGTTCAGTTTACAACGGAGCGTTATGATTTCCTCAAAAATTCAGCAAAGTTCGTTTCAAAACTTAATTTTTTTTTTATATTGCCCGTCAAGATGACCTCACTCCACCTGATGGAAAGCGGTCGTGAGGTCCAGATATGAGGTTGACAAACCCAGTCATTCAAACGAATCACTGGGCTGGCCATCCTTACCTGGAAGGCCTGCAGAAATGCCTTTTGACGCCCCGCTTGAAGAACCCGGGACTATACGAGGAAGGAAACACATGTGCTGGAAGAGCCTTCCACGTTTGGATGGTACGACAAAGAAACGAGTCACCGAACCTTTTAGTTCGGGCCAACAAATGTTGAATTGTGTGTGGGTGACGCCGTAGTCCAGCACGCGTGGTACGGGAGTGGAAAGGTGAGGGTAGGATAAGCTGGAATAACTCGTCAGAGCATTCCCCATTGTAGAAGCGATAGAGAACACTTAGCCTGGCAATGTCTCTACGCAATTGGAGAGGCTCAAGGGTCAAAGTTGCCTCTGGGTTTCCATTAATACGAATAACACGCCGCTGCAACCATGTTAAACAATTTTTATTAAATGCTAAAAGCTAATAATAATAACGTATAGAAGGATAGTCTTCATACAACCGCCCCGTCAAAAATGAAGCACTAATCCGATCTACACATGCGTGACTATTACTTGCTTACGTGCGGCGCGCTTTGACATTGAACATTGCGGAGCTGTAATGAACACTGCAAAGCGGTCCGTTTGGAGCCATTTATGGCTCCAATTAAGGTGCTTCAAAATGGGAGCGGACTAGGATTCTATGTGTAATTGTTCTAAGGCTAAAAGTATCTATTATTTACAGTGTAAGAATTTGCGTCTTGGTAGTTCGATTGCAGGACAGGTTGTTTGTATGGCGGAAAGCTCCGGGTGCGAGCCGGGTATTTTCTTTTTGTTTTATTGTACGAGTAACGTTCTTAAATGTACTTGTATGTCACTTAATTTTTAAAGTTTTTTCCTTATAGGATCATTCGTCTACAATTCGCAGAAATAATGCGTAATTAATGAGTTTGACTTGGTCCCTTGTCACTGTTTACGTGTCAAATTAGCAACTTCTAATTTGTTGTTACGTGTATAATATATTTTAGAATTAAGTAGATGTTGACCTCAATAAGCGAAATTAGGTTAGGGCACCGGAGGTCTTACTTAATTTAAATATCTACTTCGAAAATAATAAATCAGTTCGCGTTTATTTGAATTGCTTGCCAATAATAACAGCTTCTTAATTTCAAACGAGCAAAGTAATAGTCTGTTTTATATCGAGGGACTAAACGAAGCTATAATATACCAGAGGTGGTTTGAAACCAAGTCAATCAAACCGAGGGTATATTAAGTTGGCGTTGAGGTGCAAACTGTACTTTTCACTTTGAGTGCGAGAAAATACACATGACAAAAGTTCTGAAATTTTCGTGGCCAGTTTTTTCTTCTGAACTGAACCACAGATTAACAATTTAAAACACATGGGGCCACCTTCTTTGTGGACAAACCATGGAACTAAAACTCTCAACATTTTCGCAATGAAGACGGTCCACACTCCACAGATAATAGTATACTTTTACTGGCTGTTTGAGTTTGTTTTTGTCACATGAAGGAAATTAAAAAACTAATTTCTTTTTACACCCGAGGGACTAAAGTGGTCACTTTAGTCCCGCTTCTTGGGGCTATATTGGCGTAATTTTAGCGAATGAGAAGTGAAAACTTACTAACAGTTGTAATATTTAGCCTGGGTAATGACTGCAGCGCCTAGCGCTTCATTTGTTAAATTATTTTATCAATATGTTTATGATTTCTGTTTGCATCATCATTCGCAGCTACTAGACATTCTCTGCTGAACATAGGTTTCCGACATGAATATTTTGCATCCACCGCAATCCTGTGACCTTAGGCCGGTGGTCTGTCCACCTTGCGGGTGGACCTACCACGTTGAATTTGATTCTAATTCCAATCTCGAGCTTTTCTATCCAACATACCACATCAAGGTGGTCCCTTACCTGAAGCATTTTACTGTAAAGGTACGTGACGTACTTGAGCGTTACATTACAGAACTGCGTCCCTGACATGACGAACATTCGCCTGTAATGGACATGTCAGATTCGATTTTGAGCGTGACATCACAATACTGTCTTACAAAACTTCAGGGATGTTGTATCAAAATGTTACACATTATAACATCAAGTTAAGCACTGTATTGCTCGGTGCTTTTCCCTCACCGACGTAATGCCACTAAACAAGTAATAGTACTCCGTGTACTGCTCGACTCTGTAACGTTACATCCCATTGAAATGCTCCAGGTGAGGCACCTCTATGTAAAAAAACAATTGATGTGTTATGTTGGACAGAAAAGCTCTTGATTGAAATTAGAATCAATTAAAATATTAACATTTGGGACCACTTACATACAAATCGAACACACGACCTTCTAATCTTTGGAATCTTCTAATTATTTGGAAAAATTTGCGTTTTGAATCTAAAATAGCACACACATATTATGTATAATTCCGTAACGCAGTCTACAAATGTACATAAGCACAAGAAGGCCGTTCCTCTCTGCTGAGTCTATTGGACTCGCGCTCTTTGTTCAACGCAAATCATAATGTCGCTCGGGCGTGCAGGCGACGCGCCTCTCTTTTAGCTCGTGTTTATTGTGACGTCACGTATTTGAAAGAAAAAGTCAAGGAAATTTCACGTAATGGATGTGTACTGTCTTTTACGTAAATGTTATGGGGAAAATACTTTTCTATAGCTTGCTGAATTCACGGATTTCATCCCCAATCAACGTAAACACAGTTTAGTAGATGTATCATAAATATACGACGATGACCGTCGCTCGCGTTTGTTGTGATATTTTTGTATGATATTTATTTCGATACAAAACGCCTCTAGTGAACAGGACACATTGTTACTTAAATGGTAAACAAGTTGCTGTAGTTAACTATCCTAGTTTACTCGAGGTATACTCATGGTTAGGGTGCAAAAAAACATACATGTGCCATTCATTTGTCATATCTATCACGGTAAGAACACCCAGGAGATTAGTGCTAAAAAAAACATAATAATGTGAACCCACCTTTACGATTGTCAGCTGTCTAATTTTGCGGAGTATCACAAATGCACCGTCATGTTAACACTTATATTGCGTAGTTGCTGACTTTCCGCAGCTGACAGTTATAATGCTGTTAGTTTGCCGACACAGTTAAATGCATTGTTAATTATTAGAGACACTCGAAATTATATGAGTGCATTAGACGTCAAAGCAACAATACTACAGCGTAAACTAAATATGAAGTCTGTTATTATCATTATTAATTGAAACAATCTGACTTTCAGCTGGGTTTCATTGTGTTGTTTAATAGAGCAATACCTAGCAGAAATTAGTATTGAAAACTCCAAAATTATTCTTGCTTAGGTTCAAAAACTAATCGAGCTAGAAGATTTGGCCAATAATATTCGTACAACTAAATTTCTCTACATCTTATAAATCTCCATACCTGTCCTAAAATCGTCATCCTGATCATCACTGAAGAAATAAGCCTCGGAAACGGTGGGCGATAAGTACTTAAATCTTTACTCTTTATATAGTAATATAAGCATATAACGGGAAACCTCGATGCTGGCCAGCAATACAGGAGCCGGAGCGCCGGGATTCGTCACACAATATTTAGAAGTAGATGTAGTTGTGGAATAGTTAATAAAAGATCAGCCAATCCAGTGACTTGTTTATTAAATAGGATAAAAGTATAGGTAGGAAAGAAGAACTGTAACAAAATAACAATAAATGAATACACAGAGTCCTAGTTAATAGATTATCTAATAGTAATTGGTAAGTAAATAGGTATGATATGCTTACCCCGATACACGGGTTCCTGTTACTTATAACTGTTTTAACTGTTTACAAAATTGGTTATTTAGAGTATTTAAAAATACACCATCACGTAAGTTATACTAGTTAAACTGGTGATCTGGTAAAATGTTCACAAACTGTTCAGTACGATGGTTTTGGTAGGACTGAATCAAAAAAGCTGCGCATGCAATGCGAAACAAAAATCGAATTGAATCAAATTTGAAAACAAGTACAAAATACTTTTAATGGCCAGCAGTTAAACCATGAAGTTTCCAGCGATCGTGGAGGTTGTAACGTCCACGAGACTGAAGGGAAACGGCATCGTTACAATACCGGGGTGGCCGGCGCAAAAAAAAATCTTTAAGGATTTTTTTTTTGAAAGTTAAAGTTAAGTTAAGTTAAAGTTAAGTTAAGTTAATCTTTAGTTAAGTTAAGTTATGTAAAAGTTAAGTAAAAAAAATAAGGTAATGTTAACGATGTCGTTTTTACAATAAGTTAAATTTGGAAGATAAGTTGATAGTTACAAGTCAACAACCAAGTCAACAAACAAGTCAACAAACAAGTCAACAAACAAATCAACAAACAAGTCAACAAACAAATCAACAAACAAGTCACTTATTTTATAAAAAATAAAAAATAAGTAATAACCTATTAATTAATTAAATGGAAGTGCATGATAGAATTTTGGGTAAACGAATGTTTTTTACAGTGAGAAATTTACACTAGGTTGGTTTCGGTTTCATTCAAATACTAACATCCGTCGTATCTAACAAAGTCTTAATTCTGTAAGTTTGAATTAAGGCATCAGTCAAGTAGAGAAATCTTATATAATAGAAGATGTTTCTCATGAAACTAACCCAGATTAGTGCAGGCTTATTTAAATATGCCAGTCACCACCCGCTGGCTTTTGGTGATCATGTTTAGTTTTTATGTGTGTGATGAATGTCATGTGTAAGTGTTGGTGTTAAGTGTCTTAAAAATGTACAAGTTTACTAACCTTAATATGGTCAGAAGATAAGATTTAATCTCATTAGGGATTATAATAAGTAACTACTTGTTAAAAGTAATTACTAATAAGGTAATAAGTAAGTTGGTTGTAGTCCAACTACTAGGTAGAAAATAACAGAGGCTTATTTAAGGAGTTGTTATCCGCTCCATAGGGAAAAATACGACGATTACTATAACATAGGCTTATTTAAGGAGTTGTTATCCGCTCCATAGAGAAAATGACTAATGACTAAAGCCGGAAATACGACTAGTCGTTTTTAAAAAAAAATTAAAACATAATAATCTTATATGTACAAAATTACGTATTGACATGGTAGTTAATGGTTAGCCGAAAGGATGAAGATGTATATAAAAACAGTACCTATATAAATCAAGAGATTAAGTGACATGCGTCACGCTTAAAGTAATAATAAATTATAATAAATCAATAAGTAATTATATAAAGAAAATATGGTAAATTAGAGTATACGGTGATCGATAGTTATCTTAATTTTGGAATAGGTTTAATGTCTTTTACATGCCAACGACCTAATGGTTTATTGGACATGTCCGATAGATCGTAAATGAGAGGTGAAACTTTGTTTGTGACTTTACATTTAATAAATTTAGGTGCTAATTTTGCCGAAAAATATTTATCAGCTGAGCTAATGGGGTAATTCCGTTTCCAGACAATATCACCTTGGTTGAATTCTAATTGTTGATGTTGTTTATTATAATAATGAGCATTAGTTCGGTGACATTTGTAGAGACGAGCTTGGACTTCTGAAAATATTGGGCTAAGTAAACCAATGTTCTCAGAATATTTGTCTTTAGGTGCTAGAATGGCATCTTCTGTTGTGTCGGTGTTGTAGATAGAACCGCATGTGACAAGTTCACGACCGAAAACTAGATAAGATGGCGTGAAATGGGTTGTTTCGTTCACAGCCGAATTAATTGCAAACTGAATTTTGCTGAGATGGATATCCCATGTTCTATGATCGTCATCGACAAATGAAGCGATTGCGGTAATGATGGTTTTGTTGTAACGTTCTACTGTATTTACTTGTGGGCAATAGCGTGGAGTATAGTGTACTTTGGGTATGTTGAAGCATTTAAATAAGTCTGTGATTTCATTGCTTATCATTTGAGGGCCATTGTCTAAAATAATTGTTTCAGGAATACCATAGGTCATAAAAACTAGATTTTCAAGAATATGCTTAATGACTGAAGATGTAGCACGTTTAATAGGATATAATAAACAATATTTAGAAAAACAACAAGTTGCTACAAAAATAAATCTGTTAAGTTTACGAGATAATGGTAATGGTCCAATTAAATCAATTGATAAACATTGAAAAGGACGTGAACAATGTTTAGGTTTACCCATCAAACCAATTGTGTGTTGGTTTTGGTGTTTGTAGGCAAGGCAAGTTTCACATTTGGATATATATGTAGCTATGTCTTTATACATGCCAGGCCAAAAGTAGCTATTTTTGATGCGGCGATATGTTTTGAAAGTTCCGAAATGAGCTGTCGTAGGCGTAGAATGGTTTTCGGAAATAAGGGAATCTCGTAGTTCTAAAGGAACAACTAATTTCCAAGAAAACTCAGAATGATATGGGGTATTAGATCTTGAATATTTATATAAGTTATTGTTTATAATAGAATAATCAGGGGTTGAAGATGGGTTAGCTTTACATTTAGAAAAGATGGTATTATACCAATCATCATTGGACTTTGAAATATTTATGTTGATGGCATTAATGGTTTTTATACGGGATAGGGTATCTGGTACTAGATGATCTTTACCTTTTTTATGTTTTATTTCAAAATTAAACATGGATAAACGGATACTCCATCTGGCTAGTCGACCTGTGGGGTTATCGAGTCGTAAAAACCATTGAAGGGCAGAATGGTCTGTATAGATAGTGAACTTTTGGCCGTTATCTAAATAACAACGCCAATGCTCTAGAGCAGTTATGACACTTAATAATTCGCGTTCAGTGATTGAATAATTCCTTTGGGGTTGGGTAAGGGATTTACTCATATAAGCAATAGGTTTCTCTATCCCATCAAAATCCTGTGTGAGCATTGCTCCCAACCCGTATGCTGATGCATCACAGTGAACAGCAAAAGGTTTTGAAAAATCAGGACAAGTTAAGATTGGGGTAGAAACTAGAGCTTGTTTAATTAAATTGAATGCATTGTTTGCTTCAGGAAGCCATTTAAAAGGAGGTGCTTTTTTGCTGGTTGAAGTTAATCTAGTGAGAGGGGCAGCCAGAGTGCTGAGATTTGGTATAAAACGACGGTACCAGCTTGCTGTACCGAGAAATTTTTTGACTTCTTTAATAGACTTAGGCGGTTGTATATCTAGAATTGCTTTAATTTTGTCGGGGTCGGTATGTAAACCTTTGTCGTTAACTACATAGCCTAAATATTTAAGTTCGCTACGAAAGAAAGCACATTTTGGAAAGTTAACAGTAATGTTAGCTGGTTTTAATTCATTGAAAACTTTATTTAGTAGGTTAATATGATCGTCAAATGTTTTACTAACGATAATTATGTCATCCAAGTAACAGAATACGGAACTGTCAACGTCACAAAGAAGATTATCTATGAATCTTTGCTGAGTTGCGGGTGCGTTGGTGAGACCAAAAGGCATAACCTTAAATTGATATGTTCCGCGACCAGGAACGTGAAAAGAAGTCTTGGGACGGTCTTCAACCCGGAGAGGGATCTCCCAGAAGGCTTTAGCAATATCAATAGAAGACAAGTATTTAGCGTCTTTCAAGTTATCAATAATATCTGAGATAAAAGGTAATTTATATGCATTTTTTCTAGTAATGTCGTTTAGTTTACGGCTGTCTACACAGAAACGCCAAGTTCCATCTTTTTTAGGGGTGATAATAACTGGGTTAAGCCAAGGGCTTTCGCAAGGTTCAATCACATCTAATTCTAACATTTTATCTACTTCTTGGCGAAGAGCTTTTTGTTTTTCAGGAGATAAGCGATAACATCGTTGACGTATTGGAGGGTGGTCACCCGTGTCAATGTGATGTTCAGCTAAGTGAGTTTTCCCAAGGGGCAAAGTTTCAGTAGAAATGTTTTTAAAATTTTGAATGATGGTATCAGAAATTAGGCGTTGAGTTTCGGAAAGATTGTTATAATTATTCAATTTAATATCAGTAGTATTGATTAGGAAAGTTGGAGCGTTTGAGGATTTATGGATAGTAATTTTGGAAAGGATTTGGGGAGCTAGGTTGAAAGCTTTCCAAAAATCAATTCCTAGTATAAATGATTCAGAGATGTTCGGTATGATGTGAGCAATAATATTAGAAAATTGATTATTATATATAGTAGGTAAGTTAATATAACCAATGGAACGTATGGGTTGACCATTTGCAACCGTTCCGTGTATAATGTTGTTATGTTCTATCGCAAAACCATGTTGAAGCAATAATTTATGAGAGTTATTCCCTAAAATAGTGATTGCACTACCACTATCTAATAATCCAGATAAGAGTAAACCGTTAACGTTAATATTAATGTAGGGACGTTCAGTATCAGTAGTATTAGCAAAGAGGAGCGTAGTAATTTTATAAGATTTAAAAATATTTTAATAGTATTTAGCCAATTGTCCCAATCTAATTTGTTAAAATTCGACTTACTACGATCCTCGCTTATTAGTTTTTTGGAGGGTTATTGTTACATTTTGGACAATTAGTAAAAATAACATTTTGTTTTCCGCATCGAAAACAAACTTTATTAGTACTAGTACAATCTTTTAAGTTGTGGTCATCTGTTCGGCAACGAGGACAAGAAAAGTATTTATGTTGTTTAGTGGTAGAAACTGTATGAATAGGTGTTTGTGGTGTGTAGGTATGTGATTGTGTATCAACATCGAAGTTGTGAGAAATTGAAAAACTTTTTTGTTTCGAAGTTAAATTATTAGAGTCTGTATCAGAAACTTCTAGACAGTTCTCAAACCATTTGCAAGATTCAAGCAATGTATTTACAGAGGATAAATCATGAGGTAATAATCTTTGACCGAACTCAGGTTTTAAGTTCCGTCGTAAAATTTCTATTTTTTGTTTTTCAGTAAGTGGTTCATGGAGTTTATGAAACAAGGACTCCATCGTTGCAAAATAAATAATTACTCTTTCATTATTTTTTTGTTTGCGTGCATCTATAATTTTTTTGAGTTTATAATCATAATCTGTGATTTCAAAATATTTGAACAAAGATGTTTTAAAAGTTTCCCAATCTCTAATAGTATCTTTGTTGGCTCTGAACCAATCCAAAGCTATTCCTGAAAGTACATCGTAAATGTGGTTGAATAAGGTATTATGACTGATATTTCTAGCAGTTGCAAATTCTTCCACTTTCAGGATGAATTCCCTGGGACAGCCATCGCCAGTAAAAGTAAATTTTTTAATCTCTGTGTTCGGTCGAGAGTTAGTAATATTTGATAACGTTTGTGTGAGCGTATCAAAAAATGAATTAGGAATAGCGGTTTCTTGAATAGAAACTGTTGAATGGTAAACAGATGTTGGTGGTGGTGATTCGAGAGTTTGGAAGTGTTGCTCGTGTGTTTTTAATTGATCCCAAAGAGATTTATAAATTTGAATATCTTGGGTTGGACTTTCGGTGTCGATTTCTATTAAAGACAATCGGTTACGAACGTGAATAATATAAGGTGCAAGTTTTGCTATCCTAGTAGGATAGGAAGATATCGTTATATCTATAATATCCAAGCATTTTTTTATTTCATCCACATCGAGAGTAAAATTATAGGGGCTTGATGAAGATGGTGGATATGTATTTGGTTCTGATAGGGTATTGGATAGGATTTCACGCAATTCAACGGCAGTTTGAGTTGGTTGAAAATTTGCGTTACGTAATCTAAGTTCATAAATAATTTCTGGTTTGTTCAATTGAAAAATATCCATGGTGTACAACTGGTATTATAATAAGGTATAAAATAAAAATAAGGTATAAAACCTTTTCTTAGTTTGAAAAGAGAAAATTATTTGATTTGAAGATAAATAGTGTGACAATGTCAGTTCAGAAGAAAAGTTGACGTTTTATATTGAAAATAGTAATGATTATAAATTATTGTAAAAATTATTGCTCAATTCTAGTAAGATAAATTGATGAAGTACGAAAATAAGTTGGAGAGTGGTGTATTTGGTATAAAATATTTTGCTATTCGATGTATGTAATGTTTGTAAGTATACTTAGCTTACGTAAACTTAGTCGGCCTCGAAGACCTAAAGAAATACGAGCTAAGCGTGTAGTATCTTGGTTAAGGATACTCTCCAAAGCCAAGGATGTGGTAACAAACGAGATTTGGAATAACCAAGGGTTTAAACTCCAAAACCTCGAAGGTTTATGTAGCTGTCGGTTAGACAAGCCGTAGAGTAGGTGATGTCTGTAGGGCTGTGGTGTAAATAAAGTAAAGGGTACTGAAAGTATCTTTGGGATAATAAGTAAGGGTAGGTAATAAGTTTGTGAATGTAATGCCTCCGCTACTAAAGCATCGGGAACCGATTACATTTGTAACCAGCAGTAGTAGCGTCGATCGTATTATTGTCTGTAAAATGTGTGTATAGTGATTGAAGTATATTTGGTTGTGAAAACGGTATGGTATAGTGTAATGAAATGGGGATGAATGATAGTACACAAAATAGGGTAGGGTAAATGCACTAAATAAGTACCACACTTAAACACACATTATAAATTGCACAAACGTCCTAAATTATCTTCTTTTTCAGTTACTGGAAATAACAAATATTATTCTTCACTCGTGGTTTCGAGCTGCAGAGAAGAGATATCTTCGATTTTTTGTTCGGGCGCCATATGACGGGGTCCTCGTGGCAGTCCAATATACAGGAGCCGGAGCGCCGGGATTCGTCACACAATATTTAGAAGTAGATGTAGTTGTGGAATAGTTAATAAAAGATCAGCCAATCCAGTGACTTGTTTATTAAATAGGATAAAAGTATAGGTAGGAAAGAAGAACTGTAACAAAATAACAATGAATGAATACACAGAGTCCTAGTTAATAGATTATCTAATAGTAATTGGTAAGTAAATAGGTATGATATGCTTACCCCGATACACGGGTTCCTGTTACTTATAACTGTTTTAACTGTTTACAAAATTGGTTATTTAGAGTATTTAAAAATACACCATCACGTAAGTTATACTAGTTAAACTGGTGATCTGGTAAAATGTTCACAAACTGTTCAGTACGATGGTTTTGGTAGGACTGAATCAAAAAAGCTGCGCATGCAATGCGAAACAAAAATCGAATTGAATCAAATTTGAAAACAAGTACAAAATACTTTTAATGGCCAGCAGTTAAACCATGAAGTTTCCAGCGATCGTGGAGGTTGTAACGTCCACGAGACTGAAGGGAAACGGCATCGTTACAAGCATAGATACTAAGCTATGGCCTACGCTGTGGTACATAATTGAGTCATCATAGGCAACCATACCAAATCATGAGATAAATAATCAACCAAACTACCTGTAGTTAATTGCTTATTTATTTTCAGATATTCAATTTATTTATAGATAATTACTAGTTTACTTACGTTCATAACTGAAGTACTATTTGAATTTAAAGTGGAATTTCCAGCAAAAAATACAAATTTCGCAGATACCCAAACATTAGGCAAGAACCGCAGAGTCGTCACATTTTAGATCTCTCCTTTCATCTTCTTAGTTCATTTGGCTCGAAGGTGAACCGCTACAGTAAATATTAAAATGATACTCCAGTATCAAATTTTGTTTATCATTTTAATAATGTCGTTGATCTTGCCATTCATCCACTATTGTAATTCAAACAGACCAAAAGCTTTTCAGTGAAACTATATAAAAAAAAAACTTTAAACCACATTCGTGTCTCCTAGATTAAAGACTAGATATTTGTTTTTTGTTAGCACGTAACTTTTTCATAAAACGTCTTGGTTTACAAGCATGTGGGCAGTCACATGTTGTAAACAGTGAAAGACTGGTAAAACAGGTGTCATTTATAAAAATACTGGTATTTTAGGACAAAAGTTCTAAAACAAAACATAAACTTTGTGCTTTCATTTATTTTACTTGTTTCAGGTAAAACTGTGGTTCGAACAACAAGCACTTAAAAAGAAGACATTCCAGTGTTCATGATGCACCCAGAACTACTATGTTCAATGCAACAAAACGCAAGGAATTGTAGCACGTAGAACTTTATGGGTTATACGAGCTACGAGAATGCTACGGACAACGGGAATGCTACGAGAAACGTAAACGTTACGCTTTGGTAGAACTCCATATTTTATTTTTCAAACAAATGTTAGAAGATTTTAAAATATGGTTAAGGTTTTTGAGGAGTCGTGTAATGGTTTCTTTTCTTTTGAATGGAAATTACGTGCATAATTTTAATACAAGGTTGGAATTCGTTTTATTTTCGTAATAACAAAAGGCAATAACGCGGAATATTTAGATAAATGCAAATTATGACTGACTGAACCTAATTTCCTTAAAAAAAACAAACGTCTTGGTACCCGCTTTACCTGCTAAAATCAATGACTCTATCAACAATGACAGTGTTTTTAACGAAGAGAAGTCTTTAGCGGAAGCCATTATTTCAAGTTCTGAATGCAGAAAGCGTTGCTTGAGATTTGCATGAGGTTTAACTACTGATAAGCGTGAGCGAAAAAACCCATTTGAAAACCAAAGGAGGTTCTGTGTAATACTCTGATTTAAAAAGGATCCTTTTGCTAATGAACAGACCTTAATATTTGGTTACAAATAGGACTTTCCTTGGCTTACTATCTTAAAATTTGTTTCAATAAAATGGAAGTCAGTTATTTTCTTGTTTCTCCTATAACATAGTAGCTGCTTAGCAGCAGTGGTCAGTATGTGATTCAATTTAGATTGTTTATAATGTATAAGTTATTTAAACACAAGTGTAAACTATAACTGGGCTAACTAAATCTTGCTAACGTTAGCAATTAATTGACAAGCCGTTCAAACATCCTAGTAGTAATCCCAGGTTGACATATGAATGCCTAAGCCCGTCCAAAATTCTAAGACCACCCTTTTAGCTGTTTGACAAACGAGTCGCATTAGGCCCGTTTTCGAAATCCCCTAGGTACATTTATATCTGTCAGATTGTGAAAATTACGAATTTTCAGCAATAACCACCCGGTCGACTAACCGCCAGGTTCGTTTGTGAAATCTTCATTGATCTAGGCTGTGCCATTTATTCTTATCGGATTTTCTCCTCCAATGCATTCGATTTGAATTGAGTCAACTAAGTTAAGTAGGTACGCCCGTGGAGAGTTGCAAGATAAAGTCAAGTGGTAATTTTTTCGTATATCGAAAGACAGAATATAATAATATATTTGCGTTTAAAGTTGCACATTGCAAAAATGTCTAACATCAATTTAGTACTCATTAAAATATATTTAGATAAGATATAATTCGACGACACGATTAACGTAGTGCTTGCTTGGTTTCTCGCCTTGAATACCGTAGTGTCCCGGGTTCGATCTCCGGTAAGATCAATTCAGGAAACGATCTTTTCTAAATTGGCTTGGGTCTGGATGTGCTGGAAGACGCCCTTAATTCCTAATTCCGCCTAATTCCTTGTCTGGTTCCTCGTAACACAGGGATATCTATCCCTACTTCGAGACCATGACAAGAAGTGTGTTGTCTGGCGCACATTAATAAATAAAAAAAATATTACTTGTGCTCACGGACGAGTAAAAAACACGGACTCGGTTGTGACACTAAAGGGTCACTTTCAAATCTTTGTGTGTGTGTGTGTCACGCGACTGTCATGGGCAATGATAGATGGTAAAATGGCGGCCGACCCGTAATTACGATACTATTGGCTTACACGGCATCACTTAAAATGTAGGCAGCGCGGAGTCCTTGCTTTTTTACGCGTCCGTGCTTAAGCTACTGATTATTGGAATAAAAATACAAATTCTTATTTACACATAGATACAAATATAAACTTACAGATACCTAAGCCGCTGCAAGCTTTGTAGCGGTGTAACATCTTTTCATTTGGAGTGGATTACATTGCTTTCAGGCCGATTGATATAAAGCCGTCATCACATCGATCACGCAGCACTGCGACTGCGTTTTCTTAACACTCATGTCCGTCTACCACGAGTTGCCACTTTGAATTTACATTATCGTTCGCGTCAAAAATGTATTGGGATTTGACATTGTTCTATCATGTCATGTGTCATCCCAGCACAATTTTTTTACGCGAACGATAACGTAAATTTAAAGTGGCAAATCGTGGTAGACGGACTGTTCTGTAGCGACGCTGTCCTAGCGACTTTCCTTGTTCTAGGTTTTTTACGACCGGCCATACTTGATCACCGAAATATTATAGATTAATGATGAAACAAACAATTTTCATAATAGCTTACTAACGCAGTCCATTGGTGCGCTGGCTACGCTGCCGAACAGAGTTATTTTCAGTATTTGTGGATGTAACTTCGAATTTCCCTAATAAAATGCGTTTTTCAGTGTGATAGTTTTTACATCACCTACTAAATGTCTTTATCACGTCCCAGGCAGTATTAAAAATCACCTTAAACAGTACCGGATGGCAGAACTCAAGTTGTCCACAGTAAAAACGTTTAGGACAATCTAAGAAAACGCCACGTCATCCTGGTTGCCTAGAAACTCCGTCCATGACTTTCAAACTCAAATTCAAACTTAAATATCTTTATTTAAATAGACATAATCAGTACTTTTAAATAGTCAAAAAATAAACTAAGTAATATACATGAATACTATAATAATATGAATATATACATAAACAGAATACAAACATAATGCGACTCTACCACCGCGTCGGAGAAGTTGAATCTTACTGTGTTTCATTAGCCTTTCTTTATTCTATGAAGATTCGCAATTACCTTAAACTTTGAGTTATTAGAAATGTCAATTATTTTTGTTAATTGATGGTCCTGTTGAAATAATTGGCATGGTGGCTCCAAACCATTAAATCACTCGACTTCAGAGTTAAATGCTGTGAAAGCACACAAATTAAAGAGCCTTGCTGTTATAAATGGAGCCTTAAACGTTCTTCGCTTCGCTTTTATCGTAGGGTGTCTTTAGGGTTGTCTCTTCAGTTAATTATATACAAAGTGCACAGCAATTACCAGTCTGCCTTAGCGACCGAGATATTTCAGTATTAGGTATTTTCAGGACTGTCGTAACGCTTTAATTACTGCAGATTATTCTGGAATGACCTCAATGCTTTGTTGCTAGTTTCGGCATTATTATTTATGAGATTTGTCAGAGAAGTAAGCCGAAAAAATAACGACATGATCAGTTCTAATACTCCTATGAGTGGCAAGTTTTGACTCTTGACGGAAATCGCTAAATATGTTATAAGAATACTTTGCCCAGTAGTGGGACAATTAGGCTAAGTATAAAAACAGTACAGCCAAAATAAGGGGCCCAAGTGCAAGGAGATCATGCGAGCGTTATGAGTTTATAAAAAATATTGGTCGTAAACCTCTTGGACCTAGGACCAATCCTTTTCAACATCAAAACACTAGACTCACATTGGCAGGAAGCGTTTCGCTGACTCTTTCATTATGCAAACAGTGCTACGATTATAAAATGTTGTAAAACATTTTCGAATATTTTGTTTTGAAATAACAACAACATATTTTTCATTATTTTTTTACAAATTTTAGTGAATGATATAATGTGAGATAAACTTCATGAACATTTGATAACAGCGGTGTGGCAGCATCAAGATGGAAAAAAGGTGGAACTCGCTTCTTTCCATCCATACTTATATTATAAAGAGGAACGATTTGATTGTTTTTTGTTTTTTTGTTTGCTTGTTTCTATTGAATGGGTTCCGAAACTACTAGACCGATTTTAAAAAATCTTTCACCAATATTAAGCTACATTACCAGGGAGTAACATAGGCTATATTTTATGTTGATTGAATAATACATTCAGTGAAAAATAATAGTATATTTAAATTAAGTCGGGGAGACGAGGGCGAAAAGTGCTGCTGTATCGACGCCGCGACGTGCAATTACTTTTGACAGAACGAAGTCTGTCGAGGCAGCTAGTAAACAATACAACGTGGACCTCTTCAAACAAGAGTAAATACGCATTTACTGGGTGGGTAGACATGTTGCCATCAGAAACCACCTCAATACATACCACTAGTTGCAATTGCGATTAAAACCTGCGTAGTCTAAAAAAATAAACTATCAAACCGGTCTGCCTCAGTGGCTTCGGTTGTACTCGTAGAGTGCATAACACTAACATCAAGCCTTGTCATGATGAAGAGGTCTCTCTTGTTAACATGCACTTTATTTTCAATTACCAGCCGAGAATATCATAAAGCGAACTTATCATTTTTCGTTTTAAGTATTTAATCTTAATCTAGACATCATTGTTGTCTAACGACTTTTTCGCGGTGTAAACTTTGAACTTCAATAACAAAGAACGTAGGTCTTTAGGTCATTGACATCACACGCAGTTAGGTATAATATTAATCAACGAATGTTTATTTTACTGCCAATGTACTAATCTTCACCAATTTACCTAAGTAGCTACTAGTTTCTCTCACGACAGCAACAGCTATAATCATTACAAGGCAAAACTTATGCTGTGGCTCATAATACAATGTACATCTAAATACATTCATAGACACGGTACTTAAGCAACCACAACTTGAAAGTTAACCATCGCGATGCTAATCAGCTAGGCAACGCGAGCATAAGTTTTGTTCAACAATATTATTACACATAAAAACAAAAAACAAAACAAACAAATACAGCCTTTTAGACACGTCCCAACTGGGCACAGGCCTCACCTAAACTATGAGGTGGTACGAGCTATAGTCCAACACGCGGGCTCAGTGCGGATTGTTGGAGAGGTGAATGTAAGGCCAGTGATAAACCTTACCGTCAGATGTTATCAAGCCGCCTTTTTAGGCCTCAGACTGGGCTTTACGACTGATATCTTGCGACGTCAGCCGGGGCCAACTGTTTAACGTGCCTTCCGAAGCACGGAGATCCCCGAAAACACATCACTGAATTTCACACATAAATGTATCTAAATATTTCGTTACATGTCATTTAGGCGACTCGAGATTTCTTTTTCATTATGTGTTTGAGGCTGTCACGTTCAGGAAAAATTACCGCGTGACAGCCCTGGCAGTTCGTCCTCGTTTCACGACATTTCCCAGCAACAGTTTATTTATTGAGTGTAGTATTGTAGTAGTAGTACTTTGCTAGTCTTTCAAATGGAAAGCTTCGAACAGATGTGCGCTCTGTGCCTGGGATCCATCTTTTAGTTTTAACTGTTCTAACTTCTATAGCCAATTTAATTTTAGCTAATTGAACGGATCTTATTTGAACTCAAAACTTCTTCTTTAAAATAAACCTATGACCTAATTACAATAGGCTAGACGAATAAAAAAAATACAATTTAGTCCGTCAGTTAGATTATCAATAAATTCCGGACACGTATTTTTTCTTTTTCCACGTAAACGAAAAAATACGGTATACCCATTATTTATAAATAAATAAAAATAATGACGATACAGTGCGTTGATGTTTTGCGTGACGTCACGCCTAGGTACAATTTTTACTTAGAAGTGACGTTACAAGCCCCCACTCCGGGACCTAAATGCTCTTTATCTTTGTATTTATTTATCAATTTGATGAAGCGAAAAATATTTGTCACTAATATATTATTGTATTTGTTGTCGACATCTATTAACTTGTAATTAAATAAAATACACGAACATCATGTGACTAGTAGAGATTTCTTCTCCTTTGCACTAAAAATATTCTCCGTAATGAGGTAATACGTGTGTAGAAGGGCAACAAAAGGTTTGCGTGGACCTAACTGTCAAAGACATGCCAACCTGCAAGAATACGATAACACAAGGAGCAGCGGCGTGGTCTCGTGCCGAAGGCCAAAATCCATTATAATTCGGGTCGTACGTACTACGTACTGGTCACGGAGTAGCTGGAGAGAGTAGCAGAGAGTGGACCACTTAATATTTTGTATTTTCTTTTATATATGTAAATAACTACTTAAAGTTAGTACTATTGAAACACATATTTATCTTTACGATTGCTTGAATTTATTACTTGAACAAAAATTTTGTTAGTGAAGAAATTTCTCTAAGATATGCTGTGTTGTAGATAACTAGGGTAATAGTATTATAAAGCACCTAGCCGCCACTGCGTGGGTTCGTCAGGGGCAGGGTTGTCACAACAAAAACTAGTCAAATATTTTACATAAAAATGTTTTAATTTGAAAAATAACATTACAAGTACCTACCTACGCTAGGACTTAGGAGCGGTACCAACAAGTAACTGCCTACTTGCCTCAGTAAAATTTGCAGTTTATAGGTAGGTAGTAAGTAGGTAAATGTAGGTACTAATTATTTATAATCCTGAAAATACATCGTAAAATAGGTATAGTCTGCACGCTGGGCTACCACGACAAGGTAATCAAATTCAATTAATTTTATACTTAAATTCGATGACATAAAGCTTTGTGTAACCTGACGTAGCTAGGTACCTATTGCTGCCTGTACATGTAAAACACGAAACGAAACATGCGAAAGATTCGTCAGAACTGTATGAAACTTTCTGTAACTTATTGAAAATTATAGTGGCCGTTGCGTATTAAAAATACATGTAGGTAGGTATGTAGGTAGCAGGTATAATTAAGTAGCTAGGTAGGTATTAGTTACGTGTCATTTTCAACGCTAATCTGAACTAGGATTATTGATGTAGGTACTAGTATGTGCGTGAATTTGCGAATAACTCATCTAAAATAAGTACCTAACAGCAATTTTAAAAGCAAGGTAGGCACCTGCCTAGTTAAATAAAAATAACTTACCGGTCGTCCTGTGGAAATCGGTGAAATTTTAAATCTTTGTCAAGCCTTGACGTGGATTTACAATTATAAACGGAACAAATCCTGTTAACCATTATGACGTTTTAATATTTTGTTACGCTTCTTAAAACTTACAGTCACATGCAATGATAAGTATACAAAAATAGTTCTTCAAAACATTGTCAACACTATTCATTTTCGAAGACATAGTATATGCACTTCCTTTCAAAATATGTAATTTTGCCATTGCCTCAAAATGAGGCATACTCGTACATTTGAAGCACTTTATTGTTATCAGGACAAAATCATAACGTAATAAAAAAATCATAACGTATATATAGAGTTACGAGTAAGTGGACGTATGTGACATTTCTATTTTGTCAGTCATTTACATCTACGCACTTTATTCCATAAGCAATTTACACCTTTGTCTTGAGTTAACTGTTTTACCTATTGAAGTTTGTTTCTATCAATTCACCCATCAACGGCCAAATAACCATACTTATCACCACTTTGTCGCATACCAGCAAAGTAAATAATTCAAAGCGTTTTAGTATTTCATAGTACATCTTTCTACGTGTCTACGATGTCACGTCTATAAAACCAAGTTACCTGAAACAGACCACGGTAAATTCGTTTTTATGTTCGGTGACAACACTAAAATACATTTATATTGTACTGACAATTGTAACTTTATTGTCTTTCAGATTTTGGGTCACGTATTTTGAAATGAAAGATTCTGCCTTTTCCTGCAAAATGTGTTACTGTAAATAACGAATGGCAACAGGATGGCATGATTCGTCTCGATGTCTTTACTATATTTGATACTAAAAGTATCGTTTAAAGGTAATCTCAAGCAAACATTATTACATTCGTTTTATTGTTTGCCGTAAAAATCGTTGTGTAGATGCATTAACTTTCAAGCAAACGCAAGGTGGTCGGACGACCTACTAAATCTACAGTTCGTCTACCACGAGATGCTACATTCAATTTACATTATCATGACTGAATGACATGAATTTTTACGCGAAAGATAACGTAAATTGAAAGTGGCAACTCGTTGTAGACGAACAGGTCTCAATGGGTGTTTGAAGGCTACCTTGAATTACCTATAAGCGAAGATGATGACAACCGTTAGGACTTCACTTTCTAGTTTCGCTTGCCAGCACAGCTTCTATGCTGCTTCAATAATCAGCCAATAATAAAATTAAAGAAATAATTCAATAAATTAGACCTTATTCAGATGACGCGTTTTACGCGCGATTTGATGTACGATATCGGTCACACCGCTGTTTATACTGCAGAATCAACAAACTAACCTAGTTCCTAGCGATCGGTGTATAGCAAATTTCTAGTTCTGGCGCGTAGGTCTGGACAGGGTCCTAACATCGTTGAATAAAGTGAGGTTTCCTCTCCTGAAATGTCAAACACCTACTTGACAAAATGTCCCTAGCCATTCCTACTAGCAATCTAAGGCTCCGTCATGAAATATAGATGATGATCCCCGCTCACCCTTTCGGCTTAACCCATTTGGAGACACTAATTCTTTGCAAGAACAAAACAAATTTCTCGCTCACACCCGTGATACGCCTCGTAATGACCCAGAATGGGGTAACAAACTTCGATTTCGGTATCTTTGTCTTTTCGAGGAAACGTGATAAAGTTATAAATAGACAGTGTTTCCTTTTTGGCTTTTTGTGGTGTGTAAATAATTTAGTTCTTATCCTTTCGGTGTAGAATATGTAAGTTTCCATTATACGAAGTGCAGAAATCAATAATTGAAAAAATACTTCGTTTTACTGTTCAAACAGCAAAAGGGCAACTTTAGATTCATAATACAGACTTGAAAGTTTAAAAACATAATAACAACAAAAATATAGTAAATATATATTTTTTTAAAGTAGATTTTATCGGCTATGTGCCAGCGTGGTCTTAGCTCTTTACAGCCTTTTCACACTAGCGATTCATCGGCGCGATTTAGCGGCGTGTACGCCTCTGCTTCCAGCGCCGCCCCACTATAAAATTGCCCTGCTTATAAATCTTATGGTACCGTTTTTTAGTCCCATATCGACTCTTAACAGAGGCGCTGTACGAAATCCCATACAAATATTTTACACGAACGATAACGTAAATTGAAAGGGGCAACTCATGGTAGACATACTTTCTCATGAGATGCTGAAACATTCAAAATAATGTATGGCGTGACATTTTGTGGTTTTTAGTATCCTATTAATTATTCACATCACAATTGAGAAAATTGAACAGTTCTACTTAATTCAGCGTTCTATTGCATATTAAAATGGAATTATACACTATGTATTTACTGAGATACTATTTTAAGTCGTAAATATTTGACATCCACTCAATTTTTTTGCCGTAATTCTTGCCAGTACAGTCCTTTACAAGTTTGAACGATCTCGGAGCGAATTTAATCAAACGCGAAATAGAAGTAGGTAAGAAGTAAAATCGAACTTTCCTCAAAGCATTGCGGGGATAAAAGGTCTACTTTGTTTGTAGGCTTTGAAAAGATGAATAAATAGATTTACGAGTAAAAGATAATTTAATGATGGCTTAAGCTAAGCAGAGTGAGATAAAATTGTAGAAGCTGGTTGCTTTTTTTCATTCAATCTAATACATAGATTCAATTGGAAAAATTATACCGTTTTACAGTTTGGCTAAGCATCCTCGTTTCGTTCAGTTGTATCCATACATAATTAATGTGTTTAATGTTATTCGCACATACGGTACAATATCGTCACTTATGTAATTTTAGTCAAAACTGAACTGAGTATAAAATATACCTAAGCTACCTCTTTGCTTGGTGCGTAATTGTCACTCTGGTAGTATGCATACCATTCACGTGAGGGGATTAGTGTCGTTATGGTTTTGGTGCGAATCTGAACGCCACTGGGAGTCAACGTTTCATTGGTCAGTTGCGCGCGGCCCCCACACAAGACGTAGTCTCCTGAAGCTACAACGTTACTGACCTCAGTAAACACAATTACCTAATTGTGACGATTTTTTTAACTTTTTTTTTATGAGCAGTAATCACACTTAGTTGTGAAGTATGTATCTTGAAACAACAATGACACTTGTGTAAGTATTTAGTGTTTTCTTTTGACATAATTGTCCGGTTATTTGTTTTCTAGTGTCATCGAACATCTGCGAGGGTAGTAACTTTTAAACGTTTATATGTTTTTAATAGTAATTAGTCAGATGTTTGCTTTTACTTTCAAATGAAGTTCAAAGTTGTGGTTTAATCATTTTCATTTTATTTTTTTAGTCAAGAAGAACTATAGTTCTTCATGACTAAAGAAATACGTTGTGATAGGGTATTGAATTTTCAAATGCTTCCCCTCAAAAATTACACTTTTTGCATAAGTGACGTTATTGCAGCGTGTGTGTGGGCGGTATGTTGAGTGAAATAGCTCCTTTCTTTCCTTTATGATATATGAATAATATGAATAAGCAATTTATAAACATTCATTTGACATTGTCAAATAAATATAAAGCAAGGGAATTTTTGTATTCATACGAGTAATATACCAATGGCAATTTGGACATTTACTCGTACGTCAACGGAAATCTCAACATAATGATACAGAAAAATAACCTTTTGCCTTGATATCATTGTAGGTAAATATTATTTACACCTTCTAAATTGAAAGAAGGAAAGACAGGATTTACCTTTCCTTTGATTGGGATACATAAATATTCGAGGGCATTTTTATTTACAAACTCAAAGATGAACAAACTGCCAAGGACATTATCAGTAAAATAAATGTGCAGACTTGACGCCCCTGTGCTGTGGCGGAGTAAGCAAGCGATAGTGCATGTAGCATCTATTCTTTAAACTGAGCATTTGAATATAAGAGAACGTATTAATAGGCTTAATTACCACAAATCATAAATCCAACTTTGTTCTACCTTGAGTTCAGCAATTCGTAAGCCATTTTTAGTTCCATGTCTGATCACTAGAGACGCTGTAATAGAATCCTATAAGTACAAAAGTGTCAACGCGTACTATAGCGACTGTCATTGGTGTAAACTCATGGAGGTACGGGGTACTGGGATTTGGAAACCGTATGTCTGAATATAGGACTTTTAATTACTCATAGTTTCGCGGTTTTTTTATGAAAAAACACTTGTACACGGTTACAGGTTAAGTTGTAGTTTAAATAATTTGTGACTGATTTGATGATGAAACACCATACCAAACTCAACCGTTTAACGTTCGACTTTTAAGATTTTTATTGTCAATTTTTTTAGGCTAATGTATTTGTTTTTACAAATTTTGGGTACCTCATATGTGGGTTCATTAGTTCTAACACCAAATTTGCAGGTGAGTGAACAAACCGGGTTGTAGTAGACGACTAATAAAAAAAAGGTAAAAATAACATCCATAACTACAACATCTCAAAGGATATACGTCAACCTAACTGTGACCCTCTATTATAGTGTTTATTTTAATATTAAATAATAAGGTACAATTTATGTTTTAAATAATTGACTTATTAGATCAAAGAGAAATCGTAGATATTATTATAGCTAAACCACATAATAGAACTCAATTAAGCGGTCTTACGATATAATAGAAGAGTTGAAACACAAATCTCTGGACACACTGAATAGAGCACAGATCGGTATTAAAGATTTATACAGAAAGACATAATTTTGATGAATCTCATGAATTATTAAAGAATGTCGTAAAAGACAATTCGTGCTAGCGAATGGGATTTTAAGATGTTATTGGGCACAGAAGATGGATTAATCAAACTCAATTGATTTTTCCTCGAATTCCATGAAAAGGTTTACTGAATTGAGTCCAATTTCTTAGACAACGGTCTTAGATGTTCAAGAGAGACAATACGAAACTAATTGAAAAACGAAAAATACTATGAGCTTTACAAGATGATGTCCTCCGTTGATATAAGGCTTTTGTTTCATCAATAAAGGTGGATAAAACAATGGTCTGTTTTGTACCTGAACTTTTTATCTAAAATAGTTACCAAATTAAGAAAAACATTGGTACTTTCTAACGCAATGATAATTTTGAAAAGACACCGGCAGTACGATATGTGACAAACCGTTTATAATGGGACTGACATAGTTTTCAAACATATTATGATTGTATTTTAAAGTTAACCATAACACAGATTTAGTAAGTTGTCAACAGGATATATTATTGTAACACATGATTGTAAAACAGCGAATTTCTGGCCCAGCCCCAAAATTTTCCGATACCGTTAAATTGTAACTGCACAGTATTTCAGCGTGTCGCTGCTTCACTGAATTTGGACTTTGGCAAATATAAAGACGCATGTATATAATGTATATAGTCTCAGACCAACAGGTGTAGGCAAAGTTGTTAAATAAATCTCTCCCACAAGTTGCTTCTACTTGTAACTTGTAATTTACGTTCCGAGTTGGCTGTCTGATGGTGCGTTTATTGTAAGAATGTTGTGATAAAGAGACGTACGCTTTGGCTTCGGAATTGGGTCTCTTTTAAGAAAGTTTTTCAACGGTGTGCAAATGGTGCTCATGAATTTTTGTCTTTTTTTAACTTTGCCTGTTACTGTCCTACTACTCAGCAAAGGCTTACCCCAAGTTTTTGCTAAAAGTGGCCACTTTGTGCACAAACGCGATTTAAAACAGAATGAAAAGTCGTGAGAAACATTCAGTATTTAAAAGAAGTATTTTTGAGATATTCATTGTTCAGTTGCGCTAGTTGGCGGCTGAACTCCCCTTATGTGGATCTCTATATCTAAGCTCGATAAGATAGACGCTATGATTATTAATTTTAAATTAGCCAGGGACAAATCTAGAGTTTATTCTAGCTCTGGATTTTAACAAGCTAAGCACGCTTTAAGTCAAATTTTATTTGGATTCAATCAGTGTTACAGCTCATTAAAGAACCTATTCAATAATAAACTCGTACTTAATACATCTTTATCATGCCATTGTTTGCATCTAAATATTTTTGTTGAAGAATTTGATGTTCATTTGCTAATTAGAAACTTCAAAAGACTTAGCGCTTAGGTATTGGCATTTTGTTAACACTTATCGCAATAGGTACTCATTACTAAAAAAAATCAGGCAAAACAGCTCTTCGGATTGCCAAAATAAAGTGGCAATAGTCCGGTCATATCGCTCACAGAACTGGTACCTTCAGGCAAAAGGATATGAGATTTCGCACATTCTCGCTTTCATGCTTACAGGCCAAATGTAGGTTGGTACTACCTCGCCGTAACAGTGGGCAAAAAAGAGACTTGAAGCTAACGGCATAGTGTTAACCTATCAGTACCTACGTCTACAATCAGTTTCTGCCACGATAACTACAATAGTTATGCCATTTTTGTTTCATTTCTAAACAAAAGGCGAGCTGTACCAAAGTCCCATACAAAAACGTCAACGAGGACTCTAGCGTCTGTTATTGGTGTGAACTCATGGTAGAATACCAAGGATTTTAATCGATAGGAGTCCCACATAACGTTGTTCCCTCCCGGGATAAGCATCCCTTAATAGGGATGTTGACACATGTTACTATTTCATGTGAAGTTATATTTTATACAATAATAACATTTTAAGATTATTTATGTATTTGTCATAAATTAAAGAAAATAATTCAAACTATAACGCTAGTTATTATATCCTCTTTGATTCAAAGTGCGTTTTTAATACCCATCATCACGTGACTGCGAACGCCATTAAAGCGCGATGACGTCACTGACCGGCAACCAAGCTGACATAAATATATAAATATTTTTTTTTTATTGAAACTTGACGTATTTTTTCATGAAATTATTATTTTAGTGTTTAAATATACAAATTAAATTCCAAATAATAGTCAACATCCCTATTGTTTACTGTGTGTGTCAAGCGTTGAGCCTATCGCCCTTATTTGGGTTGACTGGGTTTTAACAGAGCTTTTCATCATTCAGAATTATATAGAAAATATAAGTATATGGAACAGAAACTACTAAACTCCCAAGCGACAATGCTTTTATCCTGGCTTAATACGCAAAATCAAATATAGTTGCAAAACCCAGCATCAGATAGCGTTCGTCAGAATCGTATTTATCTGCGGAACTTCTCAACTGAAATCTCGGTAGTTCCTCGAGTTTATTCATAAGGGCAACTTCCAAGGCCGATGAAGGGATCATTTGTAAAGGTTTCTTACCGTCAAATTGCGTGCTGCTCTCTAATTTAATCAATTAAACTGCTCGTGTAGTTTTGCACAAGGAAATCTGAACGGACACTAAAATGTTCATTCATTTAGAAGAAATTGCAGTCGCCATTGTGGGTCTTGCTTGCAATTCAATTTAAACTCTGAACTTAAAAGAACATTCGTGAATAAATAAATTCCGCGATAACCGCTTACCATCAGGCGGTCCGCGTGCTTGATTGTCACCGACGTAGTATAAAAAAAAAAAAAAAAAAACTGTAGTTTAAAAGATCTAATTTAGATTCAGCCTACGGGCAGACAAGGACTAATATAACCTTTGTCTGGTGCGTCCAATCTAGTTCTAATTCGATGTGGAGTCTGTCGAGCTTTGAATCTGGAGTACTAAAAAACTGACAGACAGTCTCTTAACATATTATTATCTCAAACTCAAATTTAGAAAAATGTGAAGGCTGATAGATTATATTTTTTAATTATGTTATCCACAGAACTGGCAAAACTTGCATTTCGTGTGAAAAAACACCTAAAAAGTCTCAGAGTCATGACGCTGATTTGCAATGAAATTAGAACAATAAATACTCTGCTATTTGTTCTGTAAATAAACCTCTCACATATAGATTCATACTCATATAGATTCAACTCTTTCATATCGTATCTTGTCCCAATTACCTCTCCGAAAAGTCAGTAGATTCGCGTAATTATCGGAACGTGTATTAAAGCGTAGAAATATTACACTTCATCAGCTCCCAAAACGGGACTTTCATCCTGTCAAAAGCTCAAAGAGAAAAATAATTAACAGGTCACCAGTCAGGTACTCGAACGGCGCTAACGAATACGTACGGCCTCTGTTCGATATTACGAATACCGTTGCCTAATACGATTCCTACTAGTAAAAGATCCTAGTACGAAAAAGAATGAAAATTACGACAAGTTGAAATGATCAACGAATTCCTGATTCTCTTCCAAGCTTATTTTTTCTAGTTTTAATCTTCAGAAAGAAAATGATACGAGTAAATAACGCGCCTAATAGTCACTTCCATTACTTCACATAACCAATTGCACAAGACAATGATGATCCTTAGATTACGTTTTATTGGCAAGTGAAACACTCGAAAGCTAGGAATGAAGACCGTAGAGCTTAAAACCTTTAAATTAGAGTAACATAAACAAATAATTTGAAATGATTTCTAAATAAGACAGAACGGAAGTAAAAATAGATCCCCTTTTGAATATAAATAGGTTCACGAACTGTCGCTACAGTTTGGCAGTGATCCAAAACTACGACAGAAAGAAAAAATGTCTGAAACCGACGCTTTACTTGCCAAGCGGTCTTAGACTTGAGGTAAACTGTAAGAAGTTAACTATTTACTGTTTTATTGTGTACGTAAAAATATTATAATGAGACAATTTAAAGATAGTTTAAAAAAAATGAATGCAAACTGTTCTTTACTCTGTATTACTTTACGATAGTGTGACAGACCAGTCATGTGAACAGATTATGTTAATCTTACCTAAATTAAAAAAGTGAGTTTGTATGTGTGTTCGTTAACTAATCTCCGTCACAGGCACAGACTGGTAGCCCCTCTCATGAAGCTACTTATTGTCAGTTCGGACCATACCACATATCGGCAAAGATATTTAATGAATTACCTCCTTCAACCAAGGGTATGAATAGTTTGTCTTTATTTAGTTCTAGACGATCCGATGTTGAGCAACGCCAGTCATGTCGGGTTATGGATGGTGACCATCCCCACCGAAATTAAGTGATGTGTTTTTCGGGCATCTCCGTGTTTCGGAAAGCACGTTAAACAATTGGTCCCGGCTGACGTCGCAAGATATCAGTCGTAAAGCCTAGTCAGTGGCCTAAAAAGGCGGCTTGATAACATCTGACGGTAAGGTTTATCACTAGCCTTACATTCACCTCTCCAACAATCCGCACTGAGCCCGTGTGTTGGAGGATGGCTCGTACCACCTCATAGTTGAGGTGGGGCCTGTGCCCAGCAGTGGGACGTATAAGGCTGTATTTGTTTGTTGTTGTTTGTAGTTATAGTGACAAATTTTATTTGACGTCAAACTGTTTTTATTCTATGCAAGAGTTTTTGGAGAGATTTTTTTTTTAATTGATGTTTGTATAAATTTCAAAATGTACATGAAAACCTATTTTAATATAAACAAATGACCTATAATTACTACATAACCTAATCATTCCAAAAATATATTGTAGTGCTCTAGGAAGGTGTACGTGTACCTACTTCCATGTATTATATTTTTATTTATGATCTGTAACTTACCACATGAATCATTTATTAATAAATTATGAAATACTCTTTCACGCCAAAACTACTAAACAGATTTAAATGAAACTTTACAGTAAAACAGCTTATAAAATTAGAATCACTAATGCTACAATTTACAAACATTTGATGTAATTTGGCGCGTTTACGTTAAGCCGCGGGCGGAAAGCTAGTGTTAAAATACTGAAAGATAATGTTTTTATGAATAAGGGGAGTATGACCTATTTATTTTTATTATGTAATCTTGACGTTTTTTGAATTCAGCTTTTGAAATCCTGATTATTAATTGCAAAGTCTCAGTCATTCATTTACCAAAATAGCCAGGGCTTGGAGTTAAGAGTGGGAGTCCACTATTTCACCATTCGAATCCGATTAAACAAGATAGTAGTCAAACGACTCTCACTTTAGCTCCCATAAAATACGGCTATATCTATCTACACGATAACTAACTGGCGACTTTCAGCACAGACAATGAATGTTTATCCTAAGATTTACGATACCCAATGCCCCGGTTCCAGATTTAAAATTCAATATAGGTTTAACGGAACGCTTGTTTCGATTGGTCAAAAAAATTCAACCCTTTTGGCGCAGTATCCGCAGCCGAAATAGTGAGTTATGGGTAAATCTATAAAGGTTTACGTAAAAGCGTTAGTGTTGCTCAAATATCGATAGCAATACAATAGTATCAAAATACTATGAGTATTGTATACCTACCGATAATTTGACTATAGATCAAACTATTTCAGGATATCATCATTGTCAGGAAAAGCAATGCCATCGACAGTACCCATGAGCGCTTTATTCATGACTGAGTAGAAAGTCGTATATTTCTGCACTATCGCTGGTATCGATACCGTGGATAGAATGGTCACTATGGGCGGCTGATACTGTTGATACAATTGCTATTTACATTAACAGTTTTTATGTGGACCACGCTATAATCGCTCGATAATATATCGATACTTTTGAAAGTGGAATTAACGGAATATATAAAAAAGTGCATTTTCGCTTTTGACAACATAGTCTTGTGACAAAATAATCAAACTATCGATATTTCAGAATCACTTATGAGCTTTTCAAAACTTTAGCATGCTACCAAAGATAGTTTGGGTGATGAGTGCCAAGTTCACTGTTGTGTTAACATTAAAACTCGAGCCCTTCGACAGATTTATTAGGAATAATAAACTAAATTAAAGGCGTGATGGTAGAGAGGACGGAGATACTAAATGCTATGTTAATGATGTTAAAACACTGTTTTATATCATTACAATATGCAGTTGTTGCAGTGAGAAATCATTTACGTTGATAAAAGAAAAAGTTGTCAGTGTTGTGTTGTTTTGTTTTGATGATAGGCTGCCATTTAAAGACGTCATGGTTATTTAAATAGAACATTACTGAAGCGTGCAAAAGTTTGTCATGTGATTTTAAACATGATACAGATAAGATAGTTATTGAATCTATATTCAACACAACAGACTCGAAATGTATGTAGATACATATTTTGAATATCGAGATCCCAACAAAAACATAAATGTGAAATGAGAGCCAAGTTCAATATTATGACATGCCTTGGTTGATGACTTTAACGACAAAAGAAGTGAGATCTAAATGGGTGCCAAGTTCAATGGTCAGTAGGATAATATATTGTAGCCTAAGGTCTGACTACGCTAGTCATCATATATGAATTATATTATGTCTAGACCTTATTTGTCGGTTCTGCTTACCTATTGTTGCTATTGATTCAGGTTAGAGGAGAAGAGGTGAGCTATTAACTCATCACATGAATATTTGTTCTGGGTATGAACCAAACGCATAGCCTTTAGCGCAAAACAGGCTCATTAACCATTGCCACAAGTTAGACATACGCGGCGCTCTGACAGATAGCCCGCTTAGAACAACACGCCATTTCTGACTCACGCACACAGAGACGTGAGTTTACAGGTGAAGTCAATGAGTTTCAGTGTCGCGGTCAGTAGCACTGTCAAAAACATTTTGATATTATTTGTACGTCGTCAGATACTTACATCATTATAGTTCAATGGTCAAAAATGATTTCGCACAGATATTTCTGTTGCAGTGTATTAGACTGTATGAACACCACACGAAATTGTGATTACACGTTTTTTAAGTTACCAAATGATGTTGAAAGGTAAGTAAAACTCAGATTACATTTGCAAGTTAGTAGTAGGTACTATGTACGAGTAGTTTAAGTATATGTAGGTAAACCCTTATATTTCGTAACACATTCAAATCCAGTAGAAAAATGGGCTTTTACTTTTTCCGTAACTTATCTTATCATGCATTGGTAAAACACCAGTATTTTCGGTAGGTATATTCTTTTATCGAGGCACGCGCGCCGCGCCGCCGACAGGTGACCGCTGAAGCGGTGGCTCATGGTGTTATCTACAGCCTACTATGTAGGTAGGTAGGACTGTATGATCAACCCCATTATGCTAGAAGGTTGCACCTGGACCCCGGTAAATGACTCCTTATAATATCTATAAGTAATACTTTTATGCGTATTCTACCATCTTAACTCTTTAGTGAAATTTTTCACTTAATGTATTTTATTTTTGGTGGTATCTGTCAAATTGCTTTTATCTGGCGAATATAGTAGCGAGATGATAGAATAAGGCGAGAGCGGTCCTTCTGTAAACTCTTTTTTTTGTGCCATAGCGTCAACTTCCACTGTTGCGTGATGGCCGCCATCTGCAAAATACAGTCATCGCTGCTAATTTGTTCGTGTGATTATCAAGAGACTTCCAAAAACTATGTTGCATGCTCAATTAGTGAATCAGGTAGTAATAATGTCCCTTACATTATTACTAAAAATTGGATTTTCTCAAATTGACTTAAATTTTAAGGATTTCATACAAAAAATACTGTCAGTGAGACTGATTTGTATGGTGACCTTGAATTGAAAGTTAATCAAATAAATTTCATTTTTACTTTAGATTATTATTCTACATCACTAACTGAGTATGCCATATCGTATTTAAAGTCTTTTGATAATCACCCGGTATTATCAGTTAAATTTCTAAATAGAGTATTATATTTCTGAAAATTCATTAAAAATAATGTATCACTTCTTACCTGGACCTCAGTGACACCTCGCTTTGGTAATAGAATAATTATTGTGACACGAAGAAATGTTTGGGTTTCTTGTAATTTTATCAGAATCCATAATGATGTTACATAATTTTGTAATTATTTCACGCTGTAGCTGTTGTAGGTAATTAGAATTATATATAATCATAGGATCTAAATGTACGATGTTCACCAGGCAAAGTGAAAATTATCAAAACTTTACTCGGTCTCCCAATAAACATTTCTTTATTTCTCACGATGGCGTACTGTTTAAGAAATGACCTTGAAAATGAACGTGTTATTACTCAAACTACTGGGCAATGAGAATATAAAGTGAAAATAAATGAGAAACCGTCCCGAATCGTTTTCAGCGCCGTTACGTCTAGAAAATTCGCCTCTACAGGTGCGTAATATTATTGAAACCGTCGTAATCTTCTCGCAAACATTGAATTATTTACAATGTTGACTTTTTACAATAAATCAATCTGGAACCAACCCTATTCTCAAAGCAAACGATAAATAATTCATGAGGCATTTATGCTTAGCTTCCAAGCTATGGTGTTGTAGGCGTCATTTTTCATAGGCATGGAGATGTTATTTGTGGAAATTCACGGGAGAGGTAGACTAATCCATCAAGACAAACAGCCAGCTTAAGTGTTAAACCTTGTCTCCTTCGCGTAAGAATCATTTTCGAGAATGTTTTATACGTGGGCTTTTTAAATAGCTTTGCTGCCATAACGATCTTGTACATTAGCTGAGCTTCCTCATACGTTTTTTGAATTCTACAACGGTGCCATATGTTGAGTGGTTGCAAAAAAACCCCAACTAGACACTGATTGAGATCGTAGCTTTCATTATTGTGTTTTTACTTAATAGTGTTCATAGATTGAAATGAACTCCTGACAAATCTAGCACAAAATGAACGTCCTTCACTTTCTGACTTATCAATCTATAAAAGTAATTAGTACAAAGACATTATGTCAAATCACAATAAATAAACAAATGTCTCATAACATCAAGATCTTCAAGAGCCAAACTAAACATTAGCAGCTTGCACTATATGTGCCAGATACTTTTTAAAACTCTTTCACCAATATAAAGCTGCATCAGCTATCAGCAAATGATATAGACTGTAGTTTTTTAGGCTATATTTTACCGGGCGAAGTAATCTTAGCTGCTGACGGACAGTCAGTGCAACATATACAGACAGTATTTATCAAAAAATAAATATCTGTCGAGATTTGTCTTAGTAGTTCTGTTGAGAAGTCGGCTATGGTACCTATTTATTTCGATGTGCTCATGTGTGTACAAACAAAAACACCTTTGAATCTTAACAAGGTTCTCAAGGTTTAAGAACCCGTTCTTCTTTTCATTCACCGCACAAATGCAGTTCTCCCAAATTTAACTATATCATCACTTTCCAACGCGAAGTGTTGCTCAAACTAGTTTAGTGTAAATGTTCAATTAGTTGAGTGTCCACTTACAGAGTTGCAAACATATCGCAAGTGAAAACTTGGTTAATCAGTGTCGAGACACTAGGACGCTAAGTTAGGAGTTGGACCAACCTGTGGCAGTCAGCTCGCTCGACTCGCCCGACTAGCCCGTCCGAGTTTGCTTTAAACCGGTTTTACGAGTGACTTGCTGGTCACACCGAAGTTAGTTCTCGTGCTGGTATTAAAGTATTAGCTACTAGCTTTTCGCCAGTGGCTTCACCCGCGTGGGCTACATGATTTAAGGTGCTGTGAAGGTGCCAGTAATAATGTAATTTAGCATTGCTAGAAACTAAATACGCGTAATTCCGTTTATTGTGCACAAGCCCCTACAGACTTCGTTCCGTCAAATGTTTGAGAGCTGCTTCATCATCACATCTCACCCGCTTTTCTCCGACTTGATTTACGTAAACTATTATTTTTCATTGTTTTTTTGTTCAGTCATAATAAAATATAGCCTATATTACTCCTGAATAGTTTAGCTTACTGTTAGTGAAACTTTCACTATCGAATAAGTAGTTTCGGAGCGTATTGAAAACAAACAAACATCAAATCTTTCCCCTTTATAATATTAGTATATGTTGTCGACTCGATGTTGTCAGTTCTATGTTGTGTTTGTTTTAATTTATCTTTATATGAGTTGACCGATCATCGACTGTGTATTATCTGCATATATCGACCACCCCATAATAATCAGAATACATTATATACTTTTTTTGACCAGTTGGATAAAATGTTAACTAAGTTCCTATCAAAAAACAAAAACATTATTGTATGTAGGGATTTTAATATTGATATCTTGAAGTCGACAGGATACGCCGATGAGTTTGTGAACTTGATCTTAAGCCATAATCTTAAAATAGAATTTAAACAACCTACCCGTACAGCTAGTATACGTGCATTGATAATATGCTCCACAATATCAGGGGCTCTACAGGCAAGCTTACTGAACTTGCTTTATCCGATCATTCTGCGCAATTACTCAAATGCCCAATCAAAAAAAGTTGTGCTTTGAAATATTGGTTCAAGGAAAAACGTGATTATTCCTTAGAAAACAGGAGAAACTTTGTTAAGCATTTGAGTAAACTTAGTTTTCACAATGTTTTTAAAGATATTGACCCGAACATAGCATTTAACAGATTTCTTGACGATTTCAAGTTAATCTATGACTTGTGCTTTCCTATTGTAAAAATTAAAATACAAACTAACTCTAGACCGAAGTGGTTAAGTCGTGGGATACGCCTATGTAGTAAACGGAAAAGAGATTTGTTATGGCAATATAGACGAAACCCAAACATAAAAACTAAAACAACCTTTCAAATTTACGCAAAAAGATACAGATCTATAATAAAACTAACCCAAAAATCTCAAAATGACTTTTATATCAAGAACTCTTCGAATAAATGTAAAGCTACATGGAAAGTCATTAGTAAAGTAAAAGCACAGTATCCTAGTGAAAGCATAACAAAGATCAAAATAAATGACATAGAAATTACTGATCCCCATGACATTGCAAATGAATTTAATAATTATTTTATAGATGAAATTGAGACTAATAGTAATAATAATAATCTGAACAATGCTCAAATTGACAATAATCTTAATACAATTTTCTTGACTCCTACAACTCCCATTGATATTGAAAACATAATACTCTCTTTAAAAAATACGAATAGCACTGGCTACGATAATATAAGTACATTAATAGTAAAAGACGCTTGCTATCTAATATCCCCAGTATTAAGCTTTATAATAAATTTGTGTATTGCACATGGCACATATCCAGGTGCCCTTAAGTTGTCAATAGTGAAACCATTATTTAAAAAAGAAGATAGGACTAACATGAGCTTTTATAGACCAATAGCCCTAATTCCTATTTTCTCAAAGATATTTGAAAAACTTTTGTATAATAAACTTAATTCATTCCTAGAAACGAATGATATTTTTACACCCAATCAATATGGTTTCAGGCAGAATAAATGTATAAATCAAGCAGTATACAATTATTTATTAAACGTCATGAAAGGAATGGACCACCGCATACCTACGGTTGGTTTATTTATGGATATGACCAGGGCATTTGATTATGTTGATCACTCAGTATTGCTGGATGAGCTTTACCGTTACGGAATTAGAGGAAATATGTATAGTTTATTAAAGTCTTATCTGAGCAATCGACAACAAGCGACACGGATCGAAAGGATTGATGCTAAAACAAGGACTGAAATTATTTATCAATCTGAATATAGGTGTGTAAGATATGGTGTACCACAGGGTAGTGTGTTGGGCCCCCTGTTATTCTTGATTTATATTAACGACTTACCTACTGTAACGAATCACAATATGACTTTATTTGCAGATGACAGTACAATTCATTTGACTAATAATAATTTAACAAATTTAGAAAACGATATAAATAACACTTTGACATCTGTAATTGAATGGCTTAAAAATAATAATCTTAAAATTAATTTAAATAAAACTGTGTTAATGAATTTTAGGCAAAGAAATTCTGATGCAAATGAACTCAATGTGGCATATGGTGAAAAACGACTCGACGTAGTCAAGTCAACAAAATTCCTAGGCTTGCATATTGACAATAATTTGAAATGGAAGAGTCACATTGCTCACATTAGAAAGAAACTAAGCCAATTTTCATATGCATTATATAATCTGAGAAAAATCTCAAACATATCTGCACTGTTAACAGCTTACAATGGTTATGTTGTGTCTACGTTACGGTACGGCATAAAATTTGGGGCAACTCAACTGATAAAGAGCTTGCTTTTAAAGCGCAAAAAAGGTGCCTTAGAGCCATGCACAACATGCGACAAACTGAGACCTGTAAAACATTATTTTCTAAATTAAAGCTATTGACTGTTCCAAGTCTATATGTGTATGAAGTTGCTATTTTTGTCAAAGCTAACATAAATTTATTTCAGTTCCGGAATCGAGAACGGCATAGAGATAAATTGTGTATGGTAGCGAGTAAGACAGCCCTAATGAGTAAAAGCGTCTTCTGTAATGCTTCTCGTATTTTTAATAAACTGCCAGACGGTATACGGAATATTGACAACTTATTTGAATTTAAAAAGAAATTACACGAATATCTGATTCAAAAATGTTATTATTCAATTCAAGAATTTTTAGGTGACAACGTTAATATTTAATAATGAATAATGTATTTATATTTTATAATTGAATGAAACTTTTAAATTGTAATAATTGAAAGCATTGTAACTTAACATTAATACGTGAGTTAAAATATGAATTAATAATAGTCTAATCAATATAAGAATGTTATTTAAGTTTACCCGAAATGTATTGTATGCTTATAAGGCGGAACACAGAGAAACCTGTTAAACTCTCCATCTGTACTTACCTGTGATTCACAATAAAAAATATTCTGATTCTGATTCTGATTCTGATTCTGTGATTCGTTGTGTGGTTTTGTCTGTCACGCGGTGCCACCGCCTTCCTTTAATTTTCATTATAAATATTCTGTAAACTTTTTAATTATATATATATATATATATATATATATATATTAATTGCAAGGTACCGCAGAAAATTAGCGTCAGAGCATGGACTTTCAGTCCCTGCCCTGACATCATGCTGAGCGGAGACCTTTTTGGTATAGATGTTATTAAATTGTAATTTGTATTTTTTTAAATTGTATGTAGTTACCTGTACCAAATAAATATTTTACTTTACTTTACTTTACTCGAAATTTATTTAAAAACGCTCTTACTGTTTATTTATTTTTTACCTAGTCCTTATATACAATAACGAACTTCTACATAAACTTTTATCTCCTATTTCAACCCCTCCAAATCTAATTTTCGCGATAAAGGATAGTCCCATTCTAAAGCTTTATTAGTCTGTCTTTGTACCAAATTTCTTCAAAATCGGTTCAGTGGTTTAAGCGTGAAAGAGTTAGACAATAGACAGACAGATTTCCTTTCGCATTTAAAATATTAGTATGGATTCCGCGGCTATTGACTTGTTTTTATTCTGCGAGTGGATTATGCATAGATTAAAACAGACTCGCTACGTGAACGAATTCTGATTCGCACTTCTGAATGAGGAAATCTGGAGAGGAACGAAGGTAGGTAGGTACTGTAGCTCCTCAGTTTCAGAACACTTCCCTTACCATATCAAGTAGTATTGGGATCCTTGGCGTTGACATATCTAGTGACGTACAGTTTCGGAGTCATTTGGAACAAAAGGCGAAGTTGGCATCCAAAAAGCTCGGTGTGCTAAACAGGGCGAAGCAGTACTTCACTTCTAGGCAAAGACTGCTGCTGTATAAAGCGCAAGTCAGGCCACACGTGGAGTACTGCTGTCACCTTTGGGCAGGAGCGCCTGGATATCAACTCAGTCCTTTTGACTCGGTCCAGAGGCGTGCGATCCGGATTGTCGACGATCCCAAACTGACAAGGGGTTTAGAGCCGTTAAGTCTGAGGAGAGACTTCGCCTCCTTATGCGTGTTCTACCGCTTGTACAACGGGTTTTGTTCTGAAGAACTGTTTGATATGATGCCCACGGCTACTTTTCATCACCGCACCGCTCGCCACCGACAGGGCATTCATCCTCACACTCTGAATCCGCAATGGTCTCGTACAATTCGGTTTCAGAGATGTTTCCTTCCGAGGACGCTTAAATTGTGGAATGAACTCCCTGCCGAGGTTTTCCCGATGAGTTATAGTATGGAGTTCTTCAAGAGGGGTTTGAAAAGGTTTTTACAGGGTCGACAACGCGCGAGTGATACCCCTGGTGTTGCACGCGTCCATAGGCCGCGATAACCGCTTACCATCAGGCGGTCCGCGTGCTTGATTGTCACCGACGTAGTATAAAAAAAAAAGAAAAAAGAAAAAGGTGACTGACGTATCCTAGTGTTGCCATACTGTGGTGGAACACGCCGATAAAAAGGGTTTCAACAAAATCTAGCCATTGTTGAAACCTTACCAGTCTGAACCGGACACAGATATATACATTCCTAGCTTTCCACCCGCGGGTTCGCCTGCGTGAACTTCATGAATTTACATACAATCTTCAAACGTTGTAGCCTATATGTTATTCTGATGTATAAGCTGTATTAATGTGAAATTTAATCTGAATCTGAAAGAGTAACAAACATACTCACAAACTTTTTCGTTCAAAATATTAGTAAGAAGGAAGAAGTAAGTGGTAAGAAGTAAGAAGTAAGGTATTAGAAAGTATGGTTTGTCTGAGCTTTCATTTAACTACGGCTTTGCTTATAACGTTTAAAAAAAAACGATTTTCCAACGCTGAAAAACTACCTCATGTTGTTGAGTTTGATAATAATTTAAGTTGACGATGTACGTAAAGTTGGCCACTTTCCTGTGAAAGGCATATCGGTAAACCGTTTAGGCGCAAGCTTTTATATTTTAAAACAAATTTTCTAACAATACACTGTCGTGGTTTTTGAAACTCAGAGTGTTTGTGTGATTTCTGCCGGGAAAACTAGGAAATAGCAAATCTATTAATTTAGTTCAGTGTTACATTGTAATTTAAAATTCAAGGTTTATTTTATTATTATATTTCAATGGAGGCACTCCGCGGCAGAGTGATTTCAGAGCTCCTCCCGAAACCTGGAAGTCCCGGGTTCAATTCCCACGTCAGGCAAAGTGTGTTTTAGATTATTTCGGAACGTAGCCCGGATTTTGTGATCATCAACCCGCATTTGGCAAACGTGGTGATTAAGCCAATATCCATCCACTTTAGCGATGCCTTGATTTCAATTATGGAGGTCATTGCCTAGCAGTTGGACAGTATAATATAGGCTAATTACTTATATGACTTTGTTACATGTTATTAAAAACTCATTTTACTTTTTTTTTATTGACTGACAAGTGACGACACGATTGGCGTAGTGCGCTGTAGCACGGTTTTTCGCCTTGATTTCCGTAGTGTCCTAAGTTCGATTCCCGGTCAGGTCAATTCAGGAAACGATCTTTTCTGAATTGACTCGTGTGTGGGTGTGGTGGGAGACGCCCCTAGCTTGTTTTCTTGTTGATACGTCGTAACACAGGTGTATTTATCCCTACTTCGAGACCATTACAAGAGGTGTGTTGTCTGGCGCAAATTCATTTATTTATTTATTGTTATATTTCAATAAGGAAAAGTAACATGCGGACTATTGCAGACCACCTGATAGTAGAGCTTAGGCTCCCGAGAACTTTTCTCATTCCCTATGAGCCCTCCTTGCTGTGCAGGATCAGTTGATCATCTTCATTTTCATCTTCGCCAGACATATAACCACCATCAGAATTTGTGAGTAGGTGGCGCTTTTATCCAGCGATGCGTTTATTGCATTTAGAAACGCTCCAGCAACATGTTATAGGTTTGGCATTTTAGAATGACCCTGATGGCAATCTGTAAGTTGCATGAAATAAATAACTGTGTATTAAGTAGAACAATGATCTCAGTTCTACTACTATAATACTTTATTGTTTCTGAACACCATCTTGTATTTTACCTTCCCTTAATACATTTTTCACACCACATGCTCGACAATGCCGAATTATATGTCATGTAAACCTTACCGAAAGCAAGATATTATATCTCTTGGCTTTAGCCGGTTAGCTTTATAATGTTGTATTATAACCCGCTGGTCAATAATGTGATTATCACTTTCATAATTCTTATTGCTATGTCCTTAAAGTCTAATTTCACTAAACAGAACGTGTCCTCAGCGGGCGCGGCCAACTCGATTTTCGAAGACCGAGGCCGTGGCCCACTAGATTCGCACTGAGACGAACTTCATTTGTTTGTCAAATCGAGTAGGCCACGCCAGCTGAAAGAAGTTGCTATAGCCGTAGCTAGTAGTACTACTAGCTCTAGAAGATTCTTTAATATTCTGTAATAAACACTATCTACTAAGCCTGGTTTTTTATTGTCTCGCATAAAGTGAGAAAAGTAGAGTATACACCACCGGGATAAAACTGTTTTTTTCTTGGGCGCTTGAATCCCTCACTGCACTCAGGACTCAATCTTAATATAACACCCTCGCTGCGCTCGGGAGTTAAATTTGGAGTCCTTCGTTACGTTCAGGATTCCATGTAGCGCCCGTGACATAAAACAGTGCTTTATCCCCTTGGTGTATAATCTACTAGTACTATACAAAGACATAAACTAGAAAAATTTGACCTGATCCTAGGGAGTCAAGCGCGATATCCCTAGGATCAGGTCGATTTTCTTCTAGTTTCTATCTTTGTGTAGAAAACATTGCATTGTTAATTCCTCTATTACTTGAAATTGTAAACTAATTCCTTGTGCGAGATCACATGCCCCTAAATGTTCTCTGTAATTCTGTTCTTTTTTTTTAGCCTTGTTAGACACATAAATTGTTTACTCATATGAAGGATTAATATTAATTTTCAAAAATTCTAGTCATTTTAGAAGGTTGAGAAACAGACTGAAACCGAACCTGCACTTCCGCAATCCTAACGTATGCTCTGATCAGCTACCTAACGAGCCCTTCAGTTTTAAATAGAAATAATAATACAGACTTGCTGAACTCCGGCAATACATGAACAATGAATTAGTAACGAGGTATTTAACAGGCCTGATTAAATAAAATATTCAAATAATATAGATCTTTCAAGGAAAGTCCGCTTTTAAAGTATTTTTGGTTAAATCGTAACGACTTAGCGTTCACAAAGTTACTCGTTCGGGTTTAAAGTTTTTATTCCTTCACATTTTTCAAGTTGGACAGTTATAAGAGCGGAGCCACAAACTTCTAAATACCGTTGCCAAACATGGAGCAGTAGGTAAAGCAAATTGAAGACTTTTTCTGCACAATCTGTGTTCCGTATGCTTTAAATACATCTAGACTGACTTAACGGAAACGTTTTTGTAAGTTAGTTGTGATTAGGAGTAGCAATATGGTACAGATAAAAAAAAAATACATTATAACTCTTTTTTTTACCCAAGGTTTGCGATTCAATAAACCTGTTTGATTTCCAGATGCACGCAATATGGTGGAAAAACTTCTACATCAATAATCGAAATGCAATCAATAAAGGTGGGCTGTCAAATGGTAGTGATCTAAAGAATAATCTTTAAAAGTGACTGAAAAGCGTGCGCTAATAGCGGAAAAAGTAATAACCTACATATCCAGCACGTATCGACTATGAGAATTCTAAATTCAAAATTCACAGCACGTTCCTTAAAAATTCTAATTTCCAGCGGCGTGTGACATTTCATGTGAATTTTCGCCACCTGTGAACGCAGCGACTGGTTGCCGCTTTTACTCGTAGAAAGAGAAAAAAAAAGTCGGTTGATAGACGTGATATTCTACCATTGAGAGCTCTGCTACGAATGTAGTACGTTCTCGTAGCAAAGCGTTTTGGTGTATCTCTAACCGCATAATATGCTTTGACTGAGTATGCAGCTGGATTGGTCCGGGTATCGTTTTGAATGTATTGTGTTTTTTTTAAATAAGTCAAAAGTGAATTTCAAAATATAGGATGTAGGTTGTCTAATAATATTTACGAAATACGTGTTACTTCCATACCGATATCCATTTTTATGTCGAATACGTAACTGGATGTCGTAGACAAACACGTCTTCTACAATATGAGATTTATTTTTACTACGTGCGTTTGGTACCTCTTGGTAACACTTCTGCTTAAGCCTCAACACATCTGAAACAATTTATTTGATGTTTGGCACAACATACATTTTCAAAATAAACTGGGTCATCCTTACGGTGCGTTTACACCAAGCGAGCGAATGCTCATTCTATCCCCTCTCTCTCAAATTCTCTATATGTAAACAGAGACAGACAAATAACATTCTATAGAGTTGGGATAAACTGAGCATTCGCTGGTTTGGTGTGAACTCACTTAAACACACATGAACATTGAATTCAAAGCTTGGACGGTGTTTTAAGAAATGAATATACCTACTATATGTTTTAAAGACGTACCCATAAATAATTTAATATACCCCCATCCAATAATATAGCCATATTCCCTTTAATCAATATTTACACCCAGTACAACTTTTAAGCTTATTACTCGTACAATACAGGGTTTGGGTTTAAATATTAATATACTGTATTAACTATTTTATATCTACTGACTGTGGAACATCGTGACTTGAGACACGGGTTACAAAAATGCCTTCAGGGTGCATCATAATGGCAATTTCTGTTCAAAAATTAAATATCTCTGTAGGGAGGAATTCCGTCTCAATGAAAATTATACAATATTTTTTGTAAATCCCTCGGAAGATTATCTGAAAAATCAATTAGTCGAGACATGAATTGGCCTCTGGAGACAGAACATTCCTGCCCCCAGGATACAATAAAGTCTTAATAATAGGAATTCTTGAGCATTTTCTTTTCACAAAAGGCAATAGCAGGTCGGCTGTCAGATGAAAAAAATATGTAACATTTATCTGAAACTGTTCACTTTTTCGTGATTTGTCATGTTTAATAAAGTGATTTTCGGAAAGGTGACTGTTTTTGAGGATAACAATCACCTTGGTGGTGGTTGTTACTTAATTAACAATGATAGGGCTTGACTCCGAAAGTGGTTTAGTAGTAAGCTCAGGATCTAGGCATGATAGGCTTTTTCAATAAAAGCATTTTAAATTGTTGTGAATTGATAAAAACTTGTCGTTGTTAACTTGTTGCTGTTAACGCATTAACATTCATTGTACGGAAAATCTTGCAGATAATATTCCTTGCGACCAAAGTGAATCCAGAGCATAGTTCTAATTTTAAATATTATTTTTAGTTATCATAACTCTACGTAGCGTCCATCCACTTTAATTAACAATTGGAAATACTCTTAAAGTATTCCTGGAATTCGAGCTCAGACAAAGAAGTAATAAACTTCAATATTCATGTAATTTTTGACGACACGATTGGCGTAGTGTGCTGTTGCACGGTTTCTCGCCTCGACTTCCGTAGTGTCCCGGGTTCGATTCCCAGTCGGGTCAGTCCAGGAAACGATATTTTCTGAATTGACTCGGGTCTGGGTGTGCTAGGAGACGCCCCTAGCCTATTTCCTTGTGTGGTACCTCGTAACACAGGGATATAATAATCCCTACTTCGAGACCATCACAAGAGGTGTGTTGTCTGGAGGAAAAAAAAAACAAATCTGCTTCGAGTACAAATCTAATTTGTACCAATTATTAAGATTCTACGAAACTTCTACAACAGCAATTATTAAGTTAGTCAATAACGTTACTATTTCTTTTGACTATTGCAACACTCACATTTCATTAATCCCCCTCAAACAACAGCAACATAGAATGATTAGTCTGCAAACTCCAATATTGCACTAGCCCAATCCAGGGCCGTATTAAAGTTCCTGATCGTGTATTGCGTTGTCACTTGACCGCAAATTGTTAATAACGTGGGTCTGTATGCGGCGTCCAGCTCTCGGGGGATGGCATTCAGTGGGAGGTTTTGTTGGCCTTTGGGAACATACTTCCAATCGGAATGACGTATTGAATATTTTATCGCATGTATGAATTTCATATTGTTTTGACATAAACATTGATAGCATACAGGACTTCGATATTGAAATCAATTCTTTGTGTAATGATCCATACATTGTCTAAATGGCGCGCAACATATTTTGTTAATTTTTATGCGACGTCATTGGCAAGCAAGCATGGAGACTGCTTGATGATGAATGGCTACCGACGCCTTTAGATAAGTGCAACAGGTAGCACTTTTTGGTTGCCCAAAAGGGTAGGTAGTGTCCAGATGGGTAGCTTAGTGAAAACATTTATTTCTTCATCACGAACGACGATGTTACCGGTAACAGCGGCTAACGCCTCGCATACACCTAATCCGTTATCGGCCTATGCTCGGCCGTCTACGGCCGTCATCAGCCAATCAAATCAAACGTATGCGAATGAACGATAAACGTACACCAAAACAGAAACTGTCGGCCAATGGTGGACAGAACTACTCGCACGATTACATGCTTTGGTGATGAAATTGTCACCTTTCCAAGTCTGCAGACTTGTAAAGTCCACATAACCGATAGTTGGCTTGGTTTTCAAGCGTTGGCGTTTTACTTGTATTCTATAAATCACGTTGGGTTCTAATACCACTGGTGAAAAGTTCTGAGTGTTCCGTTCACCATGACGGCGACAGTCACTGCCTCTGACTACCCCGTTTGGCATGAAGTCGTGATGGTATGTTATGTTAGAACTGTTCAGGGGCCTTATTATAATACCTTATAACTTATCAAGTTCATTCCATAAACTGAGTTGCGGACCATGTCATAAATGATCTTTCATTATCAGCCAATCAGCGATTACCTAACGCATTTTGTAGGCTGGATATTTACTGACGACATTGCTCGCTTCGCTCAGGTTAGGGAAATAACTTGACTGGATTTATGCGATTGTAATTAGGCGCCAGTTTTGATTTATAATGGGCAACCGGTTTCACAGTAGTTTTGCTTATTTGCTGTACAACGTATATTAGACCATCAGATTACTCAATCTACTGACCATCTCGCTCATTATACCTGAGGGTTATTAATGGTCTCCATCGCTCACGCAACTCAGGGCAGTTATGTAGCGTCAAAATACAGCCCTGGGTGGATCAAATTGTATCCAGTGTAAAATTGTAAATTGTTTTAATAATTCACATTGTTCTTACACGCTTTATATCTTCTCACTAAAGAAATTTTCTCCTAAAGATAAGTTCGCCCGTACTTTTACGGTACCTAAGATTTTTCTGCGCAACAACGGCATAAAGAACTGTTATTTATTGCACAAGAAAAGTACAATTGGCGGACTTAATGCTTAATGGCATTTTCTACCAGTCAACTACTGGGCGAAGCAGAAATCGTGTTGGCGACGTTTTGTACAAACATGGATTGGTGAATATAAACAATATGCTAAACCAGATTAATATATATTGTTAATACAAAATACTTATATACAAACATAATGATGAATGATGATATAAAAATATTTACTTTCACTAAATATTATACCTAAATCTTAAAACGTTATCTACAAAGGAAAGATAATCAAGTAACGCTATCTCTGGAATAAAATATCTGTAAGTTTTTTTTTTTGTATTAATAGTTAAATGTATTTGTTTATTCTTATTCATAGAAAAATAAATGATTATTGTTTTTTTATACTAGAAGACTCATTCACGAAAAATAAAGTACCTAAGTATTTTATTCTTCCATTTAGAAAAGTTAAAAAAAGAGTAAAAGCACATAACTAATGAATTCTTTTATTCGGATTACTGATTTTTGTTCGCCGTAAAAGTTTTTACTTAAGTCTTAAAGTGAAATACTGAGTAAAGGAGTTATAGCCTAATAAAACGAGATAAAAGCGTTAGTTTCAACTAGCATAATAAAATTGTCTTTAGAAGAACATAAAATAAGCGCTCCGGGCTCTCGAATAGACTTCCGAATTCATTTATGTAACAGTGCATTAAAGGATAGGAATAATTAATGAAATAAATTCAGTATGATTGTATTGTTTATTTAATTATGTAAATTACGCTACACGCCCGTTTATGTATAATCTGGTTATGATCGAGGAAAAAGGATTTCACAGAACAGTTATGAGTATCTCTCCTCCAGATTCATTAAAAAAACGATATGACATACTCAGTCAGTGAAGATTTGTTTTTTTCAATTGACTTTAATTTTAAGGTTTTCATACAAAAATACTGACTGTTGAACTGATTTGTATCTTGAAATAAAGGTTAATTAAATAAATTAAATTTCACTTAGATAGTTCCTACATAACCTTCTGAGTACCTATGTCATATCGTTATTGTAAGTTTTATGATGATCAACGTTTCGGAGTCACGTGCATGTTGGACTCCAATCCGCCCCGACATATTCACCGCACGAATTATAATATTAACTATTAAACTTAGCGATCATCAGTACGCACCATGAGTTCACACAGATTGCAGTCGCTAGCATCCGTGAAGATGTTTTTGTATTGCATTGCGGTACAACTCCCATAGTGATTGGAAATGGAACCAAAAAGGCATACAAAATTCTGCAGTCAACTATAGTAGTTTACGTTATGAAAACACATACTGTATACTGCCACTTTTACCAGCTTACGCGATGGCCAATGTTAGTTACTCTACTTTTCTCCTCTATCGAAAGTGTAATCGCTCGCTAACGATAATGCCGCCTAAATAGGCTAGCTAGACGACTAAAAACACTATTTAATCCGTCAGTTAGAGTATCAAAAAGTTCTGGACACGTATTTTTTATTTTTTCTCGAAAACGAAAAATGACGACGACACAGTGCGTTGAAGTTTCGCGTGACGTCACGCCTAGGTACAATTTTTAATTAGAAGTGACGTTACAAGCCCCCACTCCGGAACTTAAATGCTCTTCATCTTTGTTTTTTTTACTAATTTGATAAAGCGAAAAATATATTATGTCCAGTATTTTTGGACGGTCTCACGAACGGACTAAACAGAATGCCATTTTTTTAATGTTTTCCACATGCCTATTGTACAATTTGTTTTACATTGTGCAATTTTACGAGTATCATTGATGTTAGTGCAATAAAGTATATTCGTATCTACCTTTTTTATACATTCCAAATGCATAATGATGTTTGTTTATATTTTTATAATGTCTTCATACCGCAACTTGTATGATTGTACTTGTAGCGGAGTTTCCTTAAATATATATTTTCAAATAAATACCTTTATTTATTTTATTATTTATTTATTTATTTACAACAAATCCACAGCACTTGCACTATCTTAACATATGTTATAACTAGACAAATCCTACTGCCAATTAAGGATTCGAATTTTATTAACTAAATTTTATACACTTAATTTTTGGTGTTTAGTTCACGTCGCTTAAGAAAAGTGTGTGTGTGCGCGCATGAGTGTGTGTGTGTGTGTGTGCATGTGTAATAAGTTAAAATAAATAATAATAATAATACCTGGAATAAGTTCAAAGGTTCCAATTTTATTATTCTCACAACTGAGTCTCGACACTGGCTGGTCAAATTCTCATGGCATTAAGTGTTTATTGGTTCGTTACTTTCAAACTTTCATCAGATTTTTTTTATATAAACTTCCAATTCGTCTCGAAGCTCAATGCCATTGTCGGATTAGAACCTTGTTTTTCTAATAGTTTACTCGATATAAAATCACATGGAATTTTATCGCTCAAATAAAAAACACTTACAAAAATTTGACACAATAACAAAGTTGCCCTCGCAGACGCGTTAAAATACCAAATGCAAAAAAGACAATGTAAGCAGTGAATGAAATTGAAACAGACTGAGTAAAAACACCACTGACGGCATTTGCCCAGGGCTGTTCCCATTTCTATCAATTTTGGTTTTATAAAAACCCCGCAGTGTTGCGCCTTTCGCACCTAGTCTTTTAACAACTGTTCTTTAAATAATGACGACCCCTTTGTTTAGGTGATCGTGAGCAAAAGTGCAAGTTCGTAGCCAACTTCACGCAGGAGCAGCAGACGACGTATCGTTGCGACACCACGGTTTCATGTATTTTTATGAAATACCATTCGAAGTCAGCGACACGAACATTGTCGCGAAGACACGTCATCTGCTGCTGCTGCGTGAAGTTGGCTACGAACTTGCACCTTCATTAATAATTTGAATTTTGATTTTAAAATGATTGGCATAGTGAGCTGGAGCTGAAGCTCACGGCTTCTTGCCTTGACTTGTTTGGTGTCCTAGATTCAATTCCTTGACAGGTAAATTCAGGAAATAAACCTTTGTAAATTGTCTCGATTCTGGGTGTGCTGGGAGACGACCCGGGCATAAATCCATCTCTGGTACATCCACCACGAGTTGCCACTTTAAAATTACGTTATCGTTCGCGTAAAAAAATGTAGTGGGATTTGACATTGTCATGTCATGTAAAATCCCAATACATTTTTTTACGCGAACGATAATATAAATTTAAAGTGGCAACTCGTGGTAGACGTACTGGCACCTCGTAACATTAAGATATCACGAGCATCTTTACTTCGAAACCGTGAAATGGTGTGTTGTCTGGCGCATATTTATATTCAATAACAGAGTCGAAAAACTATTATCAGTAAACAAAATCCTACTTAACTTAAAGTTATCACATTCAATCCTGGTTTTATAGTGGTTATCAACGTAGCGATTGATTAAAACATGCTATGTCTGGTACTTCAAGGATACTTCAATACGATGTCTTGAGAGCTCCTTAAATCTCACCATTAAGAAATAAATTGTAAGACGTTTTAGATAAAATCAACTTCAACATATTATGAGATGAGAGATGAAAGCTCAAACCCCTTGCGAAAGAAGGCGTCCCACGATCTTAATCTCGAGTTCTTCCAATAATGTTCAAGGCTTAATCGGTCATCAAAATTGGTAATTTGTTGAAGATAAGTTCAACAGCTAATAAATGCTCGGCCTAAGCCCCGTCGCTAATGATGTGCCGATCGGTCATCTATCAAGTCAGATCGTCGCCTGTCTGACTGACAGAGCCTTCTAAAGTAAGTTGTGGTCGAGGTATCAGCGGGTTTGCGAATTTCACTGCACAGTTTCAACGGAACTTAGTTTTGTTTCTGCAACTAACAGTGAGGTTGCTGCTGTTCCAGTTTAACGAGTAGCTGGTTTCATTCCTGAAATAATTGTAACCCCAAAAAATTATATTGTTGACGCAATAACTGAACGTGTTTCACTGAAAACAAAACGAATGACAGGCATAAGAAGTAAGCTTGCTCAGATCACCTATTATATTCCTGCCCATAGAGCCAATAAAGTCACTATTAATAGTAAAAAATCACCTCAAATTGATACCACCCATTAAAAAACGATTGATTATTTCTTTATTCGCCTCATGCTTAGGAGACAACAGAATTACAGAGTTAAAAAAGTTACTAAGCTATTTCTGAACGAATAAAAAAGATAACTAACTTATTGACCAGAACAAATTAGCTAGTAAAAGTAAACGCAATAAAACCATCGTAAAAAGCCCCCAAAATTATCAAAAGATCCTACAATATCGGAGTATTCCATATCCTCGCTGTTAGTGAGGCAACGTCTCAAGTGACTAAGAATCGGTTAATGGCTCATCTCCGAGAGTGCCATAATCGCTTTTCACTCATACTATGGAGAGGAAAATCGAAAGATTTAAACTTTTAAAGGTACAACAACAGTCACAAAGTCATTATTTCTGTTATTTGATATTTTCATTAGCCAATTGTTCAAGTATTTTGCTTCACATAATGATTGTTACGAGAACTATAAGGATGACTGTGTACTTAAGAAGTGAAAATCAAAAAAAATTGTTATCTTTCGTTTATTTATAGCAGTAGGTACAGATTGTGAGTGCCTAAGAAGTTTTCAATAAATCAAAATAAACAGATAGATGAATCTAGCAAACATGATACATAAACAATACTCGTAATTTTGAAAAAATAGTAATGGATGTTGTGTGCAAAAGATTCATAGAACCAAAGTTCGGTGTGAACAATAAGCCTTGTTTTCATACTTTTCCATTTGTATTTCCAACCCTTAACTAAAATAAAACGTACCGTAAATCAGGCAGTTCCCAGCGAAAAGACAGCCCTTATCTCTTCTGGGGACTGTTGGCATCTGTAACGATGTTTTGATAGCGTCCGCTTGAGGATACAGCTGTAATTAAAATGTCATTACGAAAAAATCTCTCTGAGAAAGGACGGGAGTGCAAAAAAGAAAAAATATATATCTTGCTAGCGATATGCCAAACAAAGCGCAGTAATTGGTAGTGTTAGTTTACTAAACCGCTCAATCAAGACTTCAGATAGACAAACACGCGAAACTAAAAGAAATAAACTTACTTATATGCTTGTGTTTAAGTTACCGGCAATATGTATAATCCGGCATTATGTATAGTCCGGCATTGTATACAATGCTTAAAACGTTCAGGTAATGTATGAAATATTCTTTATTTTATACTTTGCCTAGGCACTGTAAACAATTCCGGATGCGCAGCCGGCAATGTTTATACCGACTCCTATTGTAACATTTTCAGAATATCTTTAGTTATGATATCAAAGTAAAAAATAAAATAAGTTCGTTTCTGGCACTCGCTGGCCGCTACCGCGGCACGCTCGCTTCGCTCGCTCGGCTTGTACGGCTGGTTCATGTCAACCTAACATGCTCGTCGATACGCTCCTCGCAACCTAATAAACCCACGTCTTAGATAGCGAATCACTTCTGGCTTAAAAGGTGTTTTGTATGTGAGATTGAACAAAACGAAAAACCAAGCAATGCGTTTTGTCAAATGATATTTATGCTTTACGTTGTTTGAGTTTGAGTGTCATTTCACACATTGTTGGAAGACCACAGGACATTCTATACAATACCTAGACATTGTATACATTGCCTAGGCAAAGTATGCCATGGATAATAAAATTCCTAATATTTCATACATTGCCGAAACGCACCCGTCATTGTAGACATTGCGTAGATATTGTATACAATACCTAAATTATACACATTGCCGGACCAAATTATCACATAATTTTTTTTGACGATCATAATGTGAAAAGACGGTACCTAATTGACCATGTAATGTATATCAAGAACTGTGTATTTTGCATTGATTTATAAATCTCAAATGGATTGCATCTGAGTGTAACGAACCTTGCTTGCAGTCATGGTATGCCCCTGATTCCGCCATTGTTGTCAAACAATTCAGTAGATTTCTCCGGTTTGAATAAATCGTTACTTATTATCTTTCAATGTTTGTTATAAAACCAAGAAGCTGAGGTTTTACTAACAAGATAAAATACATACTGTACATATTTAAAAAAGCAACACCTAGAAGCCTAGACGTTTGTCTAAAGTATTTGAATATAAACGTGGTAGTGGAGTGTGTACCTTTCATTAGAATATCAAACTCTTGGTTATAAAACTGTAACTTGGACATAAAACGTAACATGCTTCCGCGACGAATAAATAACTTAAACGAAGTGGAGCAATTTATATTTTGATTTCGGAAATTAATGTTTGATCCTGTCCCGATAGCGAATAATAAATGGCTGCTCTCGTTAACATACTAAAGAAATGTAAATAAGTCAATAAGCGAGACATTACCACCATTATGCAAATAAGTCCAGGCAGCGTATAGTTTAGAGGTCATTCTTAACCATTCAATGTTGTTTATTTAATGGTACTTCATACCAATTTAACTATTAAATGAATGAATAATAACTATTCCTAATTAAATTAAAAATATTCGTTTCATACAAGCATCTTGCGTTTAAACTGCACAAACATCGCTGGACTTTTGAGAAGGCAAAATTGTTTTCCGAAATTCGTAGATGAGGACATAATTCTGTAATGAAAGTATCATCCAATAATTGGACGGCAAAATTTAATGGATCACTCATTATTTTCGGATAGCCTCTATAATTTTATTATCTTGTTTTTATAACACATTTTAAAGGAACAAGGAAAAAAATATTTTGAATTTGTACCTCGTGGAAAATGTGATGTTTCAAATGTTATCAATCGTGCTACAACATTGATAACAATGAAATTAAGTTCTGACATATATACCTATGGCGTGGACGGGTTAATGTTCTCGAAAGCCTTTTAAAATGTTGAATATTTTTAGCAAATAACCATACTTTCTGATTGTATTGAATGCGATTATTGGCATAGCTAATAAACAGTTTTTTTTGTTTGTTTCAGATATGACAAGCAATAAATGATGAGCTGAAGAAAGAATTCGTCATGAAATTACAGATCCAATGTTGATAGTCATTATGACATTATACCAAGAAAAATACCAAAATGGCGCTTCCGTGACATAGCGGTAGCAAATTTGACGGAAGAACTATGGCCAATACCACTCAAGTGCCATATTACTATAAAACTACGTACCATAGTTCTACAACGTACCTTTATCCGTCAAAAAGACCACCTGATGAACTCAAACTAGAATCCAATCACACTGTAGTAGTTAAAACAAGACAAGTATTCAACAAAAGCGTTAAAAATGTTACAAATAATGACACTAGTGGCAATTATATGATGCTAGTAGAAGATTTTAGTGACTATTTCTATGGGAATACGAGCCATGATATATTTAGCGAACACAATGGTACACTAGATGCTTTAAATGATGTGTTTGAGTACACTAATTGTACTATAAACGGTACATTTAACGCTTCCTGCTTTAATAGAGGAGATTTGCCGCTAGAGTATAATTTCTGGGCGTTATTGTTGATGATATTTCCATTTTTTACTCTTTTTGGGAATGTGTTAGTTATAATGAGTGTCGTGCGGGAGAGGACATTGCAAACAGTGACGAATTACTTTATAGTGAGTTTAGCTGTAGCTGATCTTCTGGTGGCAGTTGTGGTGATGCCGTTTGGAGTTTATTATTTGGTAAGTACAATCAATATTTTGATTTTAAAAAAGAAAATATTTCATTGTTGTGGCAGTTCTCCAAAGAGGTCTCGCTTTCAATCAAAATGTACTCGTTACTCGTCATTGAACATACTTTGGAGACACAATAGGTGCATTATTGTATGCATTTTGCTGAAATCACAGTTTGAATTTGTATCCGAAGTAAGTTAATTCCTCTTCACGACTATCATTTGTATCGCTATTGATTTGTGTCTTAAATATTGTAATATTGAAATAGAAACATTAGTGACACTTTAGACAATTTAATTAAATATTATTTAAGTTGGCACTATCCGTGAGCTTACCTCATGTAATAGTTAAAACTATAGCTACTTGTATACCATTTTTACCATTCACTAGCGGCACTGTAGCGAAATCCCAAACAATAACTTGACATAAGACGTAAGCTATTGTCATAGGCGTAAACTTATGGTACAGAGGCGTTCACATCAACCTTTACAAAACTTTTGCAAAATGGGTCTTATGCCAGTCAGCATAAGGTCCCCCTATGAAAAGGTTGATGTGAGCGCCTCTGTACCTACGGACACTGAGAATAAGTTCAATACTTACGTTTAAGTCTTGAAGAACTCAGCTTATGGTAAAGTGTTGAGAGACCGGTACTTCAAAGAATTTGATATTGCAATAAAAAGAAAATGTTGAAGTACAAACGCCAACTTTCTCACTAAGTAGGTAGGCCGTTTATCAATTCTAAGCAGTAAATGAACTATTTCAATGTCGCAACCTCGTCACGGTTACAGTCTAAATGTTTTACTTTGCTTTCAATCACAGTTAGCAAACATGCAAATGGAAAATCCAAATACCGCTGAATTTTGTCGCGGAGTAACCGTTGAAAGTTTCAGGGGCCGAATAGACAGGGAGTGCTAACACTGTTTCAGTAAATACGAACAACGGGACAAAAGCTGAATTTACTTGCTTGAGATAGGTTGGTGGCGGTATTTACTGCATGATAATCTGTGTGGTTCATAATATGATGAGTCAAAAAAACGTTTAGTATTGAATTGCTTGTTTTTAGCCTGTTGAAAAACCGGGTGTAATATGTTTTTGCGTGTTTTGTAACAATCGTAGGAAAGTAAAAACAAAGTATAGAGTTCGAAAACAATATTACTTAGTTTTAGTTGTTTAGATAAGAATGGAAATAATTGATATGTCTAACAATATAGTTTTGATTTTTCGTGTACTTTTCCCAATTATGGAACAAATTATAAAACAAAAAAAGGTTTTCTATAAGTTACTATTTCACTGCTGGGAAAAGCCTTATTGCAATGAAGTTATCGCTACCAAATGCAGGTTGGGGATCACAAATCCGGGCTATGTTCCGAAAAATCCAAAAACACGGGATTTGAACCGAAGACCTCCTGCTTTCGAGCTCTTATCACTAGGCCTAGCATGCATTTATAACTCAATAAAAATCAATAAAAACTATAAAGATACACCTACGCATGATCCATTTCACGTCTACTGAGATACAAGGAAATGTCGTAAAACTTTTACTGGAACATGAATTCCAGCTTGCCGTAAAATATTTGCAATAAAATTATATTTGCCGAAAAGATATACTCCCGATGGTGCTGAATTTTTCGGATTCTTCTTGCCACTAGGGTTGATATGATAGATGAATGTGAGAAAATTGAATACTTTTGCTTGAGGCTTCATAAATATGTGTTTTAAAAGTATTTTCCTGCGGTAACAAGTCAAAAGTATTTTTTATCAAAAACATGCAATATTTTTCAAAGTATTTCATTTCAATTCTCCTCATAAGCTAAAAGTTACTTAAATTTAAAGGAGATGGAAACGCTTTCATACAAACTTGTGCTTGTGAAACTTGGCATGTAAAAATATGAAATTAGTGTCAAATAATAGCATACATAAATTTAAACCAACCTCAGTTATTTTATTGATTTTAGAACAGAGTTTTATGAGATTTTGAAAAAGTGAGGCTATGTATGTTTTATGCAGATTATTAGCTAACTTTCAAAGTTTTTGGAGTATAATGAACTGTGTGTATTATATTACCTATTGGTGGTGTGGTAAAAATAAACTTATACTCTAAGGTAGGTGGGATAGGTGAGGATGACCACGTCGTCATTGTTTTGAAATATTTAATTGTTTTATTCATCTTGAATTATCATTTATCAATCATATAAGAACTGTGCAGGGTACCATATCATCTCCGAACTGTTCGAATCCTGTCTGATTACTTCAAGGTCCGAAATTCGTTTTTTTCTTGTTTTATCTATTTTGATATGAAAACAAGCAAATCATTGTAAAATGCTAAAATAAACAAATTATAAATATTTATAAAAATATTTCTTTCAGATGTTTAGAGGTACTTAGTTTGCCTCATAACAGAAATAACGTTAGCTGTCAACGTAAGCATGTACTAAAAAGATTCGTTTGGTCCACTAAGATTTCGGTAGCTAAGTGGTTAGAGTCGCCACCCGAATTGTGGAAGACGCGGGTTCGAATCCTGCCTGATTTCTTCAAGGTCCAAAATTTGAATTTTCCTAGTGTTCTATCTTTCGAAACAAGTTCGAATACACTTAACATCCGATCTCTACATTTGTCAAGAAAAGGCAGAAGCGAACATGGCTTAGTAAGTTAGTACGTACATCTGTGATAGAATTCACCGCAAATAAAGGGCAACCCTACAAGACAGGGTAACAGAGGGCTTTCATTGCAATCTAGCTCAGGCGATAGAATATCGGGATTGGCGTGGTTTACGGGTCCTTTACGGTGTAGATTTGGATACTTTTTGGAAGCTGTTTGTATTGTTATCTAATCTTTAAGTTGTGTTTTAATGCATTGTATTTTAAACTAATTACTAAACAAATTCAACAGGTAACTTCTCCGCGCTAGGCCAAAATTCAGAGGAGTAATATTACTTTGGTATTATTTACAAAGATTAAAAGTTATTTCAACATTTAAGTTGGTTCGCATTGCCTCGGTGTAGTTTAAGTATATATCCTCTTATATTCTCTATTCATTAAAAACGTTGCTGAAATTGAAACATGCAAGAAAAAGCAACACTTTTGCGTCATAATTGTGATAAATATTGCTATATCTTATCTTTTGAACAATTCCGTCAGAGGAACGAAAGAAGTTGGACTTGAGAAGCACTTAAGCTACAATTTGAAGGAAAATGCGGGGTTCGTAATGGGCCTTTAACGGCGTACAGGCGATTTACTGTTTAAACAACTTAACGATCGCGGAATGATTTAAACTTTGAACAATTTAAATCTAATTGTTAGCTCTGGGGCGTTACGATCATGGTAAATCTTTCTTAATCTTACTAATATAATGAATGCAAATTTTTTTGAGGATGTATGTATGTGTGTAGTAACACACATACATACGCAAAAACTACTGAACGGATTTAGATCAAACATCAGAATAACTGAGTCATTTGTAAAATGATTAGTAGTAAAATGATCAATTGGCGAAAGCATTTTTTGGCAAACATTGTTTGTCAAGTGTAATTTTGCCAAATGACTTTTGGTCAAACAGCAGGACCCCCAGAATAACACATAGGCTAAATTTATAAAGATATTATGTCATTTGGCCATTATACTCTAACACAGTGACATTTGTATCGTCGCAGTCCCGCGGCGGGGTGATTCGGCTTCGTTAGTACTATCGATTAACACACAAAACTTAAAAAAAATATATATTAAAAATAATTCGTCAAGAACTCGAAAGTGTGAGAACCAATAGTGAGAACTTAGTCCTTGCCACGGTTAGTTTATTACGAGCGGCATTGCAGTCAAAGGCGGCTTTCTTTTGATAAGTGTATCGTAAGTAGAAAAAAACTTTTCTCGCGTGCGAAGCCGCGGGCGGAAAGTTAGCTCGTGACAGATTTCAAAAATTCTTTCACCAATACAAATCTACATATTCAACGATTGCAACTTATATTTTTATTACAAATGCATTTATAACTTTGGCTGATTGTCAAGTTGTTACGCCAAAAAGTCTGAACCAATTTTAAAGTACATAGTTACATCCAGATACGAAATAAACATAAAATGTAATGTTTACTTAATTAATACTTACGTATAAGAAGTAAGGGCCCTAATTCGCACCTTTCTATCTGACGAGACACCAATGCCGAACATCTCAGTTACTTATAATTATTATGACTTAAGTTTTTGCTTCTGCCAGTGTAAAAGTACTTAAAAGCTAAATGGACTATGAAAGGTGAATTTTGAGCACCGCAGTTAATATAAAAGTTATTTGCATATTTTTTGCTAGAGTTTCTGTTTAAATTGTATTTTGTAAATGTCTGCTGTTGGGCTAAAGTTTTCTTTGATTGTCCCTAAATTATGTTTTCAAGTTCTGCTTTCAGCAGGATTCGTGTTTTAGATTTATCTACATTCTTGGTGCTACTCTTGCTAAATTTATAAATTTATAAATTTTTGATAAACATCGCAGTCCATATAACGTATATTTGACAAGGTTGCATCAGATCTTGTAACACAATTTTTTTTATTAAAACAAAATATTATAAAATTGCTTTTGTTATAGAAATACTGAAAAAAGACACGTCTACTATGAAAGTGTTAAAAACTATCTAACGTTAAAGTCCATCTCTCTTTATACCAAGCTGATGGAATATGTATTTAGTGCAAAACTGACCTAAGACAAACTTTGAGTGAAGTATGTACTAAAGAATTATGACGTATAAATGCACAAATAAGCACAGCTCGTAATTGTTTTCCTTTGAAAATTGGTCAATAAACAATGCATTGAGATATCGTAAAAACTTTAACGGCCCTTCACAGAGACCTTGGCATAATGCAAATACCTGCATATTAGTCCGATAACAAAACCTGCCATTTACCATTGGCGTTAACGGTGGTATTTTATAACGTAATTATGGTGTTATTCGCCACACGGGATTCCGCGGTCGACCTCTGACACGCAGAACATACTCGACCGCAGAACATGCATAAGCATAAGTGGCATGCTCAAATCTCTGTCTTATCACCGTGAAATTAAAAGCCAATTTTAATTGGCGAGCTGAGATGATGTTACATAATTGAAATCTCATTATTGGCTATCGAATTTTGTGACGTGTTGTTGTAGATCTAGAGCTCATTTTTGGGTGGTAGTGACTGATGGGATGTGATGGAACGGTTGGCGCCGCTAATTGGGTATTTTGTAGACGCAGCGGGAGATGGAGTGTGTCTGTGTCTACATAGATACTGGATAAAAGAAAAGAATTGATTCAAATTGGCAGGCTATTCCGTAGAAAATTGAGTTCAATTTTTAATTGTTATAATGTTTGCGATAAGATTAGCTACTTCTATTTTCAATTAATATCACTGAAGACTGCTAGGGTTGTAATTTTACCTTAACATGAGTGATCTAACAGATAGGGAGTCCACCAAGATTATAAAAGTTTTGGGAAAGATAAATATTACTATTGACACCGGGGCCATTTTTAGCATTCTTGTTAACTCTTCTGGATGTACACCACCAGTACAAGCCTATTATACAAAACAGTCTATAAACTCATGTGTTTTAATTTTCCAAAAAGATTAACTAGTTTCTAAATTCTAGTCAGATATTTCACGAGTGCTAAGCCAAAGACAGCCATAAGCCATGCATGCAAAGCCGGAAATTGAATGCATTAATTTAAATACTGCTCTGCGTTAGTACGTGGCACTCTGGAACACTTTATCTTGCCTTCCCTAGGGCATAATTTAATTACCTGATGTTAATAGAGTATTAATGGACTACTCGACGAGGTCGATTGGAACTAAAATGCTTTGATTGTAACGGATTTCAGGGAAAATTGATAGATATGTCGCACTATCTCAGGGGCTTCAATTTAGAAAGTGTAAAGTTCAGACTTTTTATTTTTAATGATACTTTTACAGTGTACTTAGTAAATTTACATTGTATAACTGCGTAGGAAGAGAGAGACTCTCCCAGAACAAGCATCATTCAATTACTTTCTGGGAACTTATTTGTAAAAAAATTACAGTTTTTCTTTAAATTATAAAATTTTTGAACATTTTTAAAAGTATTGAAAAATTATGCACATTCTGAAATTTGCGATGCCAGAACTTTGATCTACTCAATTGATTTAAATTCAGTTTAGGGTCAGAGGAATGACAAAAGTAAATCTGCTAAATTTTGACATCAGTGCCATAGTAGCGGTTTCAGTCTAGCGTTTTTTTGTGCCGCGAAAACCCAAACGCGCCCACACGGGCTAATTACGGCGTGTTCGCTTGAATTTGTAGTGATAAGTCAGTATCTATATGCATATACGAGCTTATAAGCGCGTTAACGTTTGTACGAGTTATGCGTATGGCAAAAGGCGCGCAAGTACGCGCCTGTATGCGCTTTCGAAAGCAAACTTATACTTAAACGGTGAAGCGTTGACTAAATAAAACAGCGTCAGAAAAGTTTTATCCCGTGTGTTATCTATTACGATCTATCTCTGTGTCTTTGTCCTATATGTTGCGAAAATACCTTTAAGTTTTTCCTATGCATTGTCGACTGCCACTTCAACTTACTTTTCCACGGGACCACGTCCTACGGAACCTTACTATTAACGCTTTAAGAACCTGACATTCCAAACTATTAGCTTAAAACTTAGTGAAAGTGGCGGTTTAAACTTTGTCCAACTAAAACATATTCCAACATTTTCAGTAATTATTAGTTAGAGAGCCAAAACGTGTTTAAATTTATCTCAAATTGCCTGAACTAATTTTCAAGCTAAATACACCGTCAGGTCAGGTGAGAGTTTGGAATATTAGTCAAACTGTGAAAAGCTTAAAGACTTTCACTTTTGGCTGGTTGTTCTGATTTACGCGATCTTGCTTGCTTCTGCTGAAACATTCTAAAGGTTTAAGTTTTAACTGACGAATAAACTATTTCTGTAGGTCCGATACACTAACTAAGGATAAATAAGGTAATGGTTTGTATATGTAACATACTCGTACCTACAGGGAGTCCCAAAAAGTAGTGATAAGCGGAAGCCCAGTAGTAGCACATCACTAGTGCTATGATGCTGTTAAACTATTTCATTGAAAATCACGTGATGAATAGTTAGTGAAATAACAAAGTTGTTAACTTCACCCCGATGCTAATGTAATCCAAAAAAGAAACTGCTTTGTTGTATAGTACGAGTAAGTCACACCACTCGCACAGTAATGCTGTCAAGTGTAAATGGTGTTTTTGCAAAAGTGCCGGCACAATGCGGTCCGTCCGAGCATCCAACAACTTTGTCACTCAGCTGGCTGGCAGTGAGAACTTCTATAATTGGCTCTGTGTGCGCCGCTCGAGCGCGAGAAGTGGAAGATACGGATAGACGCGAGGAACGGAAAACAGCATTTTATGAAGGTTCAAATCAAATCAAATCAATAATTTATTTGCAAGAATACACAGAGTTACAAATAAGGTCTTAATATAATGGTATGTCATAAGTATTCAGTCTGCAAGCAGACGTGCAAATATTAAATTAAATGATAATAAATGAAATTTAAAATTCAATGAAATTAATTATTCAATGTCAATTATTAAACTATACTATAAAATTCAAATTATTAAAAAAATACGAATCATTTTTTACACTTATTGCAGAAGTCAGTATATTCTTTAATGTCATAAAAGCTATTTATTAGGTTGTTCTAACTTTATAAATATCTACCAGAAAAATCAAATGAACTTTACTTTAAGGAATCCGTTGGCACCACGGTCGTAGGAGCGTCGAAAGACGAAAGATTGATTCCATCCACACAAGTGTTTTCATACACTCAAAAGGAGAATCCAAACTCGGATATTGTAAACACAAAATTGTAAAGCAATAAAGATTTTTTCATTTTTCATTTTCAAACATTCAGTGTCGAATATTTGTGTATTTTCTGTCTTGGTCTAATTATGTGTATGTAAGTACCTATATTTTAAAGACTCTGTCACCATTCAAGGTTAGATGCAATTCGAAGTGATAAGTTACAGAAGATTTTTTTTGTTTATCTATTTTATCTATACTTCTGTTTTTGTACATCTACAAAATTACTTTGTGTAGGTATGAAAAAAATAACCGCTTTGTTTTATAGTAGGTCACACCACTCGCACAGTAATGCTGTCAAGTGTAAATGGTGTTTTTGCAAAAGTTGCGGCACAATGCGGTCCGTCCGAGCATCCAACAACTTTGTCACTCAGCTGGCTGGCAGTGAGAACTTCTATAATTGGCTCTGTGTGCGCCGCTCGAGCGCGAGAAGTGGAAGATCAGGATAGACGCGAGGAACGGAAAACATTTTATGAAGGTTTTAAGTGTATAATATATCTATGAAATCTTAATAGACTGGATTTTATACTGGCGATATAATATGGGTCGAAAAACGAAGTGCGTCCGACCCCGCACATGACCAACAATCTGTACCTTGCATTTAGAAACGTTACCCCAACTATGACTCGTGAAATCGTCGTAGAGCGAACGCTGCGATCATCGGACAGTCAGTCGCTAGAGCTTGTTGTCAAGTATTTGAATAGTATTACAGTGCAGTGCCTTATGTGAATAGTTATGTAATTTGAGATGACATACAAGTTTGCTGTAGTTAACTTTTGTAGTTTGATTCAGGTAAACACTTGTAAGGGGACAGTATGGTATTAAATTCTTTCAATGATTTGAATGTCAACTATTTCAGATATCAATTCATTTAATAATATAGTAAGACTGGATTTATCAATGCTTCCAACTAAAAAGTATAATAAATGCGGTTTTTTTAATTTAGTTTCTAATCAATGGTAAGCGTGAATTTCAAGCCAATATTAATTTACTGTGCCAGCTTTCGCTATCAATGATGACTGGCCTGTTGGCGCAATGGCAGCGATCCTGCCTTTAGCGCCGGAGTCTTGGGTTCGATCCCCACCCATGACAAACATTTGTGTGACGAACATTGGTGTTTGTTGTGTGTCTGGGTGTTATTATCTATATATGTATGTATTTAGAAATATTTAAGTATGTTTATCAGTCTCTGCCGCCCATAGTACAAGCTCTGCTTAGTTTGGGGTCAGATGATCTTGGTCCCAGATATTTATTTATTTTATTTAATTCAGTCTTTTGATTTTACATGAAAGACCTTTTATCTTCACAGATATCATACATTCAATCCATTAAAAGACCGTACTGTGAATAAGCGAATCGTAAGGCTCTAAGATAAGTGATGGTAGCGTCACAAAGCCTTAAATCTACCGTCTGAAAGAGAATACTTAGTCTGCAGATATTTGAACCAAGTTATTCCAGAAACCACTACAATGTCCTTTCTGTTAAAAGCTTAGTTTAACTAACTTTGTGAAATTCTGCATCTGGTAGCTTTAGGTAGCATCACTAACGCCACAAATTCAGGGCTATTAAAAAGGAAGCTTTAAGCTAACCGCTTCATGTAGGAACGATAATGATTTCCAAGAGCTTACATAAAGTTACGATTTTAGACATTACATACATAACGAATATTGCACATAAACAACTTAAGGCGAGGTGGTTCTGCACAAAATTTCTTGAAGAAAACTCACTGAAATAATCGATTAAAGAATTAGTAGATGTAATAAAAAAACCATCGGACGAAATTCCTCCAGTTATCTTTAAACTTTGTTTTGGTAAAGGGCCAATATTATCAGATGAATTATTTTAGGAATGAAACCAAAAATAGAAGAAAAAATGACACGAAAAGAGGTAACTTTGTGAATTTATTCTATCGAGCCGAATTGGACATGCCATGACATGACAATGTCAAATCCCAATACGTTTATCTACGCGAACGATAAATTAAATTCAAAGTGGCATCTGGTAGACGTGCAGAAGTTAACTTTGATACTTAACTACACTTACTTACTTACTTACTACGCTGGCTCAGCGATCCGAAGTGGGTCTTGGCCTCCGACGTCAATGCTCGCCATTTCTTTCGGTCCTGTGCCAAATCCGCCCAGTCATGCACGTTTAGTGCCTTGAGGTCCTTGGCGACTTCGTCCCTCCAGCGGTATCTTGGACGACCCACAGGACGGCGTTCTGTTGGTCGTCCCAGATAAGCTATTTTGGCAGCTCGATCCTCTCCCATTCTCTCCACGTGTCCGAGCCAGCGTAGTCGGGATGATGTTATTTCCCCCATAATAATATACTAACTATACTTAACTACAACAACTTATTTACCGTTTTTAGTTACATTGCTGTTCCCTGGCGGCGATGTACCGATCCCATTACAAAATCTTGACTACAGACCCTATCGACTGTCATTGACGTAAACTCATGGTACTGATTTTGTATTTTAAATTAGTTATAAGTAGATTTAATGATTTTAGTAGCGAGAAATGTGTGAAATTCTTTTACAAAATGTTTGAAATGAACATTTATTACATGAGAAGCAGAAGTAAAAAATTACCGGAGCGTATAATATCAGGTGCAATCCTGTCTCGAAGTGCGAAGTTTGTGAATTCAATGGAGAACAAAATATTGCTCATGGGATAAACGTTTGCGTAGTTCTGTGTTGTCATTTAATGAAGTTTATATTTAGAAATATTTAAGAAACTATGTTTATTCGTCTCTCATTTTGTCATCGTGTTTTGACGACACAATTGGCGTAGTGTGCTGTAGCACGGTTTCTCGCCTCGATTTCTGTAGTGTCCCGGGTTCGATTCCCGGTCGGGTCAATTCAGGAAACGATCTTTTCTGAATTGACTCGGGTCTGGGTGTGCTGGGAGACGCCCATAGCTTATTTCCTTGTGTGGTACCTCGTAACACAGGGATTTAATAATCCCTACTTCGAGATCATTACAAGAGGTGTGTTGTCTGGCGCATATTTATTATTTTATTATATCCATAGTCAGGCCTCTGCCACTCCATGTACTTGCGCGCGATAATCACCTACCAGCCGCCGGGTCTTCCTAGACCTATTTGCAGTTGGTTGTCGAATTTGCGAAGAGGATTTGTACACAAATCTTGCGGTTAAACTGACGCTATAACGGAAAGTAAGTACTGACTACTGACATCTACGAGTATATCAAAGAGGTAGCGCTTGCAATATACGAGTATGCCTGTCACATAACAGCACGCATTTACAATTAACAAAACGGTCAATTTTCTATGATGTGATTTAACTGTTACGTAGTAACCATTAAGTAATATGTTTTATAACATATTTGCTCGTAAAGGGTCTCTTATTTCACCAATTCCAATAACGTAATGTATCTCATTACGCACTTGTGCGGTAATGTAATGTAAAACGCACGAGTTTTTTTTATTATGGTAAAACGTACGGTTAAGCAAGATGCTCCGTCTAAAACGAACGGTACTTTTTAAAATTTTAGCAAAGAGTTTTTATGTCAGAAAAGAGGTCAACATTTTATGATAAAATTAACTTTGGGAGATGAAATATAATAAATAAACATTTCATTCTTTAATTTATTTAATTTTGACAATAAATTACAACCATCTGTAACAAAAACACAGAAATATTAATTTACTTTATTAGTAATACTGGCTGTTTTTAATGCCTTTTGCCTTAAAAAAAGCGTTGATGCGCGCGCATCGCTAATTTGTGAACAAGTAAACATTTTCTAACTGCTCTAGCAAGTGATTAAAGATTTTATTTGTTTTAGAAAGTCCGATTTTTATTTATTTCCTCTCAAATATATTATAAAACGTCGTATGACATACGTGCGCTTTGATAATTACAGCCTCTGCTTTCTTGTAGCCCTCGCCTACGGCTCGGGCTAGCAATATCGCCTCGGCTGTAATTTTCAACTTACCGCACTTATATCATAATGTACTATTATAACATATTTGCTCGTAAAGGGTCTCTTATTTCACCAATTCCAATAACGTAATGTATCTCATTACGCACTTGTGCGGTAATGTAATGTAAAACGCACGAGTTTTTTTTATTATGGTAAAACGTACGGTTTAGCAAGATGCTCCGTCTAAAACGAACGGTACTTTTTTAAATTTTAGCAAAGAGTTTTTATGTCAGAAAAGAGGTCAACATTTTATGAATAAAATTAACTTTGGGAGATGAAATATAATAAATAAACATTTAATTCTTCAATTTATTTAATTTTGACAATAAATTACAACCATCTGTAACAAAAACACAGAAATATTAATTTACTTTATTAGTAATACTGGCTGTTTTTAATGCCTTTTGCCTTAAAAAAAGCGTTGATGCGCGCGCATCGCTAATTTGTGAACAAGTAAACATTTTCTAACTGCTCTAGCAAGTGATTAAAGATTTTATTTGTTTTAGAAAGTCCGATTTTTATTTATTTCCTCTCAAATATGTTATAAAACGTCGTATGACATACGTGCGCTTTGATAATTACAGCCTCTGCTTTCTTGTAGCCCTCGCCTACGGCTCGGGCTAGCAATATCGCCTCGGCTGTAATTTTCAACTTACCGCACTTATATCATAATGTACTATTATAGTAAATCAATTCATGAAATTTCGTTACATATAAATTTATTATCATTTCATCGAATAATCAATATGCAGAATAGTTACTTCAAAGAAATGTAAATCATGGATTTGTGTTACAAACAAAATTCATTTCTTAGAATATCAAATCAAGTATTATTATTATTGCTCATTATGTTTGGCTTTTGTAAGAAGTATTCTCAAGAACATTTTTTTTGTCACTTATGTTCATTCGCCGAAAATTCGCTTAAGTGGTCACAGTTCTAACCTAACCTAACCAACAGAGGCTTTTTAAACTAATGTCTGTTACTAAATTAATGTTTTTTTTTTTTTTAATTTATTTTCCATATAACAACACTTATTTATTTTCACAACATCTGCCAAACTGAAAAACAGTTTGTCGGCAATAGTTCTCGTGGATTCACATCTACCCATCCACCTACCTACACAAACACACACACACGTACACATACACTTGTACACACACGCACACACATATACGCGCATACACATACACACGCACACACAAACTTATCTAGGGAGAGAGACACACACTCGTCACATTCGCTATTATTTTCACAGTCTTAGAATACTTACACCCAGAAGGATAGTTATACATTTATAAAAAGGCGCGCCATTTGTGATGCCAAAATGAACTATCAAAAATACTCGTACCAACTCTATTATTATTGCTCATTATGTTTGGCTTTTGTAAGAAGTATTCTCAAGAACATTTTTTTTGTCACTTAAGTTCATTCGCCGAAAATTCGCTTATGTGGTCACAGTTCTAACCTAACCTAACCAACAGAGGCTTTTTAAACTAATGTCTGTTACTAAATTAATGTTTTTTTTAATTAAAATCATTTGTCATTGCAATTGCAAAGTTGTTGTTTGATTACATTTTTTAGTAGCTTCTTTGTATTGTCAGAATCAAATCAATCTTAAATTAAAATTGTTGTATATCAGCTAAACTGTTAACTTTTTAATTAATTTGTCAATTAGTAGTTCAGAACTTACTGCAGTACTATGAGGGTTCGCTAAGGTCGAAATTATTCAAGTTGCCATTAAGCAAGTGGGTTTCACGAGGTATAATTAAATTTTCAAGCACGAATAATGAAGAATAATGACATAAAACTTTTTTAATGAGCCCTCTAAGTGGTTGGGTAGATAACATCGTTAGTTTACTAGTAAAACAAGCCAAATGAGAGTAAGCATGTTTTAGATCGTCAACCACTGAACATATTCGTCCTAAAAAGTTTTAGAGTCCACTTGCAGGCAAAAATCTTGTAACCTTTGTAAGGTCGTGCGCATTTGCAAGGTAGACACCTTGGAAATAGCTGTTTGTCACCTTTTATTACTTGTCACAAATTGAGATTTTTCAAACAAATAGTAGCATCGGCCAGTTAGTATTAGTTAGTAGTTAGTTAGTAGATATAGGCCTCATTAACGGAGACGCGGGGCATCGCGCGTTGTGGTGGGCGGCGTGGCCCGCACTGAATTTGAACATGTCGCTGTATGAGTGCTTTTATGGATAAACTATTTTACAAACGCTACACGCCGTAAGAAACGCTCCAATTCAAGCAAACGCGTGTAAAATCTCTTCTCCGTAAAAGCACTAACACAAAGTCAGTGTTTGAATTCAGCGCGGGCCGCGCCGCCCAACGAAAACGCGACGCGTCTTCGTAAATGAGGCTTTTTAAAAATGCCTATGTCATTTCACTTGGGTATCCAAAAATCCAATTTCTTAAATAAACCATAAAAAACTTTTGGAAAGCAACATTTTGCACGGCTGTTTTTTTTGCAGGTCCATCTTGTTCTTTGACTGACTAATCCGTTACGACTAAGGGTCCTGCTCAAGAGGATACAGAAGCGCCGTTTTTCCATTCAAACGTAGTCCCCTGTTTCCTCCCTGGATATTGCTAGTAGAGGTTTTTTTCTTCTAAAAATCTATTACTACTATAAATTGGCATGTCGTTATGTTTCCTTTTTTATTATATTTGATTAACTTATAGGAACTTATAGAACTATTATCCTAATACAACCTACAAAAATCAAAAAAATTGGCGCAAAAAATTGATTTTCTGCTGTGTTCGAACATCTAGAAAACTGATTTGACTAGTTCATATAAGATAAAGAAAGAATAGAAACCCGGCAACATAATACCACAAATTAGACATGCGCGGCGCTCTGACAGATAGCCCGCTTAGAACAACACGCCATTTTTGACACACGCACACAGAGGCGTGAGTTTACAGGCGAAGTCAGTGACTTTCAGAGTCGCGGTCAGTCGCACTGTCAAAAACATTGAGATATTAGTCGTCAGATACTTACATTATAGTTCAATGGTCAAAAATGGTGTCGCGCAGATATTTCTGTTGCAGTGTATGTGGCTGTATGAATACCACACGAAATTGTGATTATACGTTTTTAAGTTACCAAATGATGTTGAAAGGTAAGTAAAACTTAGATAACGTTTGCAAGTTAGTAGTACTATGAATAAATATTATAAGCATATAGGTAGGTAATCCATTATATTTCGTAACACATTCAAATCCAGTACAAATGGGCTTTTACTTTTTCCGTAACTTATCCTATCATGCATTGGTAAAACACTAGTATTTTTGCTATATTCTTCTATTAAGTAGCACGCGCGGCTGCTGCATCCGCGCCGCGCCGCCGACAGGTGACCGCCGAAGCGGTGGCTCATGGTGTTATCTACAGCCTACTAGGTAGGTAGGTATTTTTCACTTGATGTATTTTATTTTTGGCGGTATCTGTCACATCGCGCTTATCTGGCGAATATAGAAGCGAGTAGCAACCCTAAGCGATCAGGCAAGTTGATAGAAAAAGGCGAGAGCGGTCCTTCTGTAAACTGTTTATTTTGTGATAATACGTCAATTTTGTGTACTTTTGATAGGTGATTTAGGTCGAGTTACAGTTGTCAACAGGCAATAGATTTTACAAATACCTATTGTCTAATTCTCGCCCGTACTGTGTCCTGTTAATGCGCTGTAGGTCGTCGGTTCCAGCCTCGGTCAGGGTTAAGCAATCATTCATGTGTCTTCCGAGTCTGGGTATTATACAAATACCAGGTGATACTGCCAGGAAAATGATATGGCTTACTCAGTATATAGATATTTGGCAACATTTCAGTTCCAAGGCACACAGAGTCATGTAGTAGCGTTCTGTTTCCCACTACAGCCATAAACTAGTTTTCACTCGAAAAGGGATGGTCAGTAGCGCTTTAAATCCCAGGAAACACGTGAGAGCATGCAGTTTTGTTCTACCGTTTACTTTGTTTTAAGAAGGCTACTCATTTAGAAGATAATGTGAGAGTATTTACCCTGAATTGTGGTATTGTGGAGGCCAAGCTTCACTTTAGGAAATCTACTTGGTCAAGGTATTAGCCAAGCCTTGCCCCCGTAACGGTTCGCCAGCCAGACGACTGCTAAATGAGCTAGAATTTTAGGGTATACACACCTATTTGACCTTTTGGCGCAACGGCAGCGATTTTGCCTTTTGCGCCGGAGGTCGTGGGTTCGATATCCATCCATGGCAAACATTCATTTGACGAAAATTATCTATTTCAAGACACTTTAAAGTATTTTAATCGGTCTTTGTAACTCATAGTGAAAGCTCAGGGGTCATATGATATGGGTGTAAATTGTCCCAGATATTTATTCTATGAATATTTTGCTTACAATAAAGTTAAAACTAACTATTTTACGATAACATTTTGTTGTTTTGCAGTTAAAACCTACTTTATTATCAAAAGTCGTATCAACGTAATGAATATTTGTGTCTTTCAAATTTCTTACTCTACCTTAAATATAAGTAAAAGAGAAATACAAATACCAACTGCCACAGAATAAATGAATAGTAAATTCAAAAATAATAAGTGCCATCTTCCAGATCATTTGATTTCCTCTCTCCGTCCAACTCGACCCGTGAAATATGAATGCCTTTCGTATCCGAGGGTTTCATACCAAATCCATTCCTCCTTGGGTCCGTAATGTTCACAGCCCTTTACTCGTATATCTGCGGGTTTTCCTTCTTTCCGACCATTATCTAGCTTGATATTCGCATTCTGAAGATGAAAAAGATTTTTCAATGACTCATTCTTTCTGGTAAAAGTCATAAGCAAAAGCTTGTCTAGAAATCAAGTCATCGGTCTAATTCTTCCAATTCATAACTATTTTTCATGTGCGCTATTCAGATTTTTAGGAAGGATGTTGCAACCACATTGCCATCGAGTGAACAACATCTGAATGCTTTTAACGCATTTTTTTCTATTGTTTTACCCATCGAACACACCATGGGAATGCAACACCGCTATGGAGAGGAACGATCCTCCTGCGACTGTGTTTCCGGATACTAACAACTTTGGTGTCTTCAAGGCCAGATCATTTTCTGGGTAAGCTGGTACGACAATTCAGCCTCTTCATCGCTTACCAACAAGCGAGACTGAGGCCAAACGCAAACCCATTTAAAAAAACAGAAAGATCGACGATATTTGTTTTTTCCCTACTGAAATGAAACGATTAAAAATGCATACTAATTACTGTTCTTTTACAAATACGGCCTGGGTGGTCCTAGACGCTTCAACGATGCTAAACCACCTAGCTCCGTTAGGGTGCACCAAAACGGTTATTTTAATAAAATAACGTAACTGTTATTAGGCCGGGACTAGAACAACCGACAGCCAACGAAATATAGTCTGCGAGAAAAAAAGGGGGGCATGAGCCAGCGCCGATTTAAACTCGTGCAGCTTTTAAACCATTATATACTTGCATAGAATTTCAAAATCTGCCGCCCCGCGCAGCGCGGTGGAGCGAGCAGAGGGATAATCGCCTTACAGGCAGACAAAGCAAAGGGTAAAACCTTATTTAATAATTAGACGCTGTGACGTCACGTCAGTTAGCAGCTACCTATATCAAATCTAGAAATGCCTGAGTGTTCAACATACAAACATGCCATCACGAGTAAATCCCCCACGGGGTAGTCAAAGGCAAGCTAACTGTCGCCGTCATTGGTGAACGGCACATTTAGAAACCCACTTTTCACCAATCATACCTATTAGAACTTAACGTGGTAGGGGCAGAGCTTTTTCCATTATCCGGTCTCCTTTGGTTTTTTATCGATGTTTTCCATCACCGGAGAGTCGGTCACAATTTTGACAATGGATGGTGTTTGAGCAGATTTCAATTTCGGCTCTCTGGCGCTTAGAGCGGTTTCAGAAGCGCGCATAAGCTCGTTTTCGGAAGCGCATGTGTGCACGCGGTGATGCGCTTATAAGCTTTATCGATTCTAATATTACAAAGAGGAAAAAATTGTTTGTATTTATTACGAGTGACATAGGCTTTTTATATATTTCTTTCATTTAGGCTATATTTTGATGGGAATGACAGACTACGCGGGCGAAACCGCTGACGGACAGCTAGTAATCCATATAGTTAATGCCTCACCATATACCGGTTCGAGCGAACACGCCGAAACAAGCCCACGCGCGTTTGGTTTTTTGAACCGCGAATTGTAGTGCACGGGTAAACGCGTATGCCAAAGCGACAGTATACGCGCGAAAAAACATCAGTCTGAAACCACTCTTAATGAGGTGGAAATGTTCAAACAAAGCAAACAGTGAAACCCTAAACACTGCAAGCTCCCACGTAAGTTCCTAGGAGTTATAGCGCTACTGACCATCCCTTTTCGGGTGAGATTTAGTTTATAGCTGTGCTAGGAGACAGAAAATGCTACTGCAGGACTCAAAACATACCGGGGCAATATAAAAGGCTTACAAAAACGATACAGCATACTCAGTAAGTAATGTAGTAACTTTGTAAGGGAAATTTTTTTTTTTCGATTGACTTGAATTTTTTTTTAACTGCTCGTCAAGATGACCTCACTCCACCTGATGGAAAGCAGTCGTGAGGTCCAGATATGATGATGACAAGCACAATAATGCAAAGTAATTACTGAACTGGCCACACTCACCTTAAGGGCCTGCCCTGGCACCGGTTAGTGCAGTGCTGATCACGGAAGGTGACCTGACCAAGATAGGTCAGAGTCACTCAGCGGGTTTTACGCCACTGCATGGTGGTAACATCAACCGGGCGACATAATATGTCTCCCACCTGAAGAGCAGATGGTCTGCTGCAGGGCTCCCATAGTCACCTCCTACGACACCCACGGGAAGGAGATGGGGCGATGGAAAGTATTCTTTTAAAGTGCCGCCACCAGCACGGCACAAAATTAAAGGTATTTTTTTTTAGTTTTTCTTTAACAACTCGTAAACGGTGGCTCTTAGCAAAAAAAAACTTTTACTCAAGTAATCTACATCAAATTTTTCTAAAAAAAAGTTTCTATACACTTTTTCACTGGGATCAAGATTTAACGACATATTGAAGCAGAACAGTGGAGAGGATGTCGACTCGATAGTCCTCCTTATGGGATTATCTTCACCAAATATCAACGTGTTCTTTGTGAAACCAGATCGTGGTAAGGTGGAGACCAAATGGTTTTCAGTGCAACAACTTCAACATTGTTCTCCTTCACAGCTTCTCCGGATGCGACTCCACCACCACCTTTACGATCTAACGGAAACGGAAAAAGGAAAGTGGGAATCGCTAAGCTGTTCACGGCTAAACAAGAATTGACCAAAAAAATCTCAGACATGTGGGGGGTGGGGTTCCAGTGTCTGCGTAGTATGCACCAGCTCATGCACTAACGGAGCCATCGAAAACACCATCGACGATGATGTTGATGACGATATTTAAGATTTAGAAGCGGTTAGAATTGTTTTAATACATAAGTTTATTTTATTATTGTCCATCCTCATTCCTTCATATCTCACTAAATATTGATCCCAGAGAAAGAGTGAATGGGATCTTTTTTGTAGTAAATTTGATGTAGATTACTTGAATAGAAAAATGTTTTTTGCTAAGAGCCACCGTTTGCGAGTTGTTTAAGAAAAACTTTAAAACAGTACCTTTACACCCCCGTACCGTTAGCTGTTAGCTCCACCCCCATCCATCAGTACTTTAAGTATGTTGCTTTAGACACCATTCCCTACATTTGTGCCAAAATTCGCTTTCACACGAATTATTTCCCCTACTTTTTTTCGTTGAGGGGCCTAATAACTAATATTCGTAAACGGTATTGTCTCTTGTATTCTCAGTGCTGCTGTTAACATTTACGTTAAATTGACAACACAGGTATTTTGCTGAAGTAGAGAATATGTTTTTATGAATAAAAAATACCAGATATAAAATGTTGTAATATTGATAAGATAAGCATTTTTTGTACAGTTATTGCAAATAAGGATAATTTTATCTGTTCTCGTTTATGACATCCATAAATGTTTGTTTTATTACTCCTACTAATAAAGAATAAGTAGCCGCTGCTGATTAACTGTTGTTATTATTATAGCATGAATATATGATTAATAAAGATAAGGAATAGCTATACATTTGTGTGAAAGTTGAGGGCACTCATTCTTTTAATTTGTTTCTTAATGCGAAATAATGATAGTATTGTTTGGATCTAGAGATCATATTGTAACTTTCCAAACACGTTTGGGTACATATTCAGTAAGGTATAAGATTTCAAGTTAAATGCACGTTACTAGTATGCTTTTTAATATTTCAAATTAGTTTTATTTTTATTTTTAAGTGGCCGTCACCAAAATAACACACGCGCTTGCAACTGTGCATCGTGATTTATTGCAAATTTTAGAGTATTCTCATTACGTTTTTAGGTCTTATTTAATTTTAAACAGTAATTTTGCTTCATTCAAAACAAAAATCAGTCGTAAACTTGAACTTCATTCGGAAAAATTAAGAAATTTGAAACTTTATTTTACAGTTATTGTGATGAACTATGCATATTCTGGTTCATTATTATCAACAAAACTATATGTCTGACGTTTTGGTCGTTTCTTTTTGCAACTAAGTGAACTTATTTAGAGATTTAGCTACTTAAAGTTGACACGATAAGGCTTTCCGTAAAACGAGGTGGCGAGATTGATAATTTATAAAAGAAAAAAGAATTTATTCACAAATGTGTTTCATTATGTGTGAATACGAAAGGTTGGAGTATGTCTTGTATGTATAGAACAGTGGTTTTTTTTTCAAAAGGTCTTTAACTATGCGCTTGAAAAGTTGCTCTGGAAAAACTCAAAAACTACTCTACGGCCTTTTGAGAAACTATCGGTAGAAAAAAAAGAGTTAGGGCTCGTCCGGGATTTGAACCCGGGACCTCTCGCACCCTAAGCGAAAATCATACCCCTAGACCAACGAGCCGATGGCAATGGGCTCCAAAAATACTATACCAAGATAGTGACCACACGTCAATTTCGGTGAAAGGTGACCTAGTAAGGCCTAAGTCCGCTGACCGAAAGGCACATAGCCGCGGCGCGCGACGGCTCTTACATACGACAGGATATATATAAGAAATACCGGTAGTACCTACTATGGTTTGAGCTAATTTATATCTCTGCCTTTACTTTATCATAAAATTAATGTACCTAGATTTTCGGGAATTCCAAATACTCATGGATTAATGGTTTTGTCATTAAAGGATTGCTTTGTATTCTTAATAACAGACACATTTAATTAGCATATAAAAACTCAGCATAGAATCTGTAAGTACACAAATCAATTTGTCAATTTAAAAGATATGACATACTTTTGACTAAAATTTACAAGTTCATCTATTTAACGAATATTGACATAAATCCACAGTTCATTAGCTAGTATACTGCTCTGCTAAAGTTGTATACAGCCTGTTTATTTCCTAAATCTAACTAAATTAGGCGACGGTTTGATTGCGCGTGTAGGATCAATTAAGGCTCACCTAAAACGTGATTTGGATTGAAAATCATTGTTTCATAATGTAACTAGCTGTCCGTTAGCGGCTTTGCCCGCGTATATTAATTTTCCCGTCAAAACATAGCCTAAATAAAAACAAAATATGGCCTATATCACCCGCTGATATGTGGATTTATTTTTGGGAAAGATTTTTTAAAAATCGGTCCAGTAGTTTCGGAGCCTATCCGTTACAAACAAACTAACAAACAAACAATCTAATATTTTTTAAAAAGCGTAATAAAAAGCATGTATTTTCTCCACTATCTTAAAAGTACGATTAGAGCTATGGACATAATTTAATTGGAGACAACAATAAAGTTTGTAAGAGACTGGTGCCTGAACTAGGCAGAAGCCTGTATCTCAGAAAAAATATAGTATACCTAGATAATTTTTCGATAACGAGTCTCACGGAAATATTTTTTCAAACTAAGCAAAGAATCTGTATAATAATACAACTACAATACAATTTCACGCAGGATATACCTACCTACGTATATCTTAAGTAAAAATTGTAAATTTGAAAGATATTACAAACTTTTAGCATTAAAGTGCAAGTTCATTGTCTTATATTCACATTTCATGGGTTTTTATCTTATATACTGTCATATTAGTATAAAGCTTGTATATTCCCTAAACAAAGGCTCATTGCGCGTGTAAGATCAATCGAGATCACCTTAAACGTGATTTGGATTGAGAATCGTTATTTTATTATTTTCAATGGTTTATTAAAAACTCATTATTTTAAATAACTTACTTTTAAATCATGCATTTAAGTCACAATTTTAACATTTCTACTTCCGTAGTTCCGTATGGTCTTAATTTGTATAAAAGCGAATCAGATTTATAAAGCCATTATTTATATAAATGTGACCCTGACCATAGATTATGAAAAACTCTCAGAGTATATCTAATTGTAATACAATTGTAAGGATTTGGTGCTATTTTTTTTTTCAAATCATTGGAAGTTTTATGAGGGAGTAGGTTTACTGAAGAGATGAAAGAGAACAAAATATAGCCCATGTCACTCCCTGATAATGTAGCTTCATATTGGAGAAATAATTTTTAAAATCGGTCCAGTAGTTTCGGAGCCTATCCAATACATACAAACCAACAAATCTTTCCTCTTGATAATATTAGATAAATTATATGTATTATCCATATTCAAATTGTAAGGGTTGTTTGCACATCATTATTCTCAGTAGACTGTGTTGACAAGTAGTTTAATTTATAACAAAGTTACCGTCACGGGTAACCGAACTGGGTCAATTGCCCAAACTACTACATACTACTTACCATTCAGCACATTCATGACCGAATTTTTAATGAGCCAAACAACGAAAATCTATATTATAAGAGTTCAAAGCTAATATAAGAGGCCCATAATCTAATTTTCTTGATTATATTATTATATTCCTATTAGATATTTTCCAGCCCAACACTGAATAAGAACCCCGGACCAAATGTATGGGACAAGCCATTCAATAAGACTTGTTTAAGTAAATTTTAGTAATAAATAACGATTAACGTTGTAAGATAGCGTAGTACACACATAGTGATAGAATTATTATAGGTATATCGCTAAATAGGGGTTTTGGTTACATAGCTATTTTATGTTGAAACCGCTGACGTTATTTTATGTTCCTGCGCCATTTTTTAGGTTTCACGAAATGTGATATTCCGTGAGCTCAGATAGCTGTACTTTATTTTTAGAGCAAAAATAATGACTCAATATTGTTTCACAATTTTTATCAAATCTTACTATTATATCTAAATGCGAATGTGTGTGAGTATGTATGTATGGATGTGTGTTTGTTACTCTTTCACACAAAAACTACTAAACGGATTTAGGCGAAATTCTACAGTAATACATCTTGTATATTAAATAACACATATACCACAATTCATAGGGATTTTATTAATAATAATGACATTAACGCGGGCAAGACCGAAGGCGGTCACAAACTTTCGCTTTATGAAAGCGAAAGTTTGTGAGTATGTTTGTGCCTTTTTCCCGCAAAAAATACTTAACGGATTTAGCTGAAACTTTACAGTAATACAGCTTAAACATCAGAATAAAAGATAAGCTACAATTTAGTTATAAAGATTTGATATTTAAAAAAACGAAATTTACGCGGGTGAGGCCGCGGGCGGATAGCTAGTGATGTGATAATGATTGGACAAACAGCACTGTAAGTGAGCAAGCAATTGTATCTGGCTCGTTGGTCTAGGGGTATGATTTTCGCTTAGGGTGCGAGAGGTCCCGGGTTCAAATCCCGGACGAGCCCATATTAATTTTTTTGTAATACTTAAAAACAATTATACTGCCCCACAGTATATTCGATATAGCACATTTAATAGGTAGTGTAGACTACCCAAGTTTTTTGTGTTTTATTAGTTATGGAAAAAAGATGGCTTCCTTCTCTTACCAGGTAAATAAAATAACTTAACTTAACTTTCCACAACAAGCCTTTTGTTATTCCTTACAAAACACTGAATAAATACATACACTTCCTCAAACAATACACAAATAATTGGCAAAAAGTATTTTTATTCTCCGCATAAAATAATTTAATTTAAATAATCTTTCATTGATGGGTGGAAAAATATTACATTATTCCGGTGTGAAGCCATGGCTATACTTCAACCACGTTTCGGTGCGCGTTTGCTTTCCATTAAATTGATTTATTCTCATTGTGTTTTGTTCGTTTTATCTCAAATACCTCGGATGATACTACCCGGCGGTATGCCGGGTAATTATGTCTGAAATATTTGCTCTCGGCTTTTTTGGGTTAATCGATTTAATATCGGGACGTACGTACTGCGTACGTGTTGGTACTGCATAACTTAGCACTAGCTGAGCTCTTCATCTACAATTTTAAACCTGAATTGTACTTAACTTTACGATAATTTGTAAAGGATTCATAAATTCTACAATAGTTAGAAGAAGTAAGAGAAATACGAATTAAAAAAAACTTTCAATAATACTGTTAATTTTTTGAAAAGGAAGGGTCAACAAACTGCTACCAAGGAAACAACATAAACATCTAAAGAGTTTTCTGTTTCCAAAAAATAAAAATGGGCTCGTCCGGGATTTGAACCCGGGACCTCTCGCACCCAAAGCGAAAATCATACCCCTAGACCAACGAGCCGATTAGTTACAGCTCAGAAATAGTACACCGATTTCAAATGATCAGGTCATCAAAATAGTCTTCAAGGCTTATTTATAATAAACGACTTTTATTAATATCTGACTAGCATGCTTCGCCCGCAAGGACTATTTCACTCGTTAAATATAGTCTTAAAATAAAATTAAAGCCTTTATTAACAAATACAAACAAAATACAGCCTGATATACGATACGTCGCACTGCTGAGGCCTCACCTCGACTATGAGGTGGAATTGTTGGAAAGGTGAATGTAAGGCCAGTGATAAACATTACTGTCAGATGTTATAAAGCCGCCTTTTTAGGCCTCTGACCAGGCTTTACAACTGATATCTTGCGACGTCAGCCGGGACCAACTGTATAACATGCCTTCCGAAGCACGGAGATGCCCGAAAAACACATCACTAAATTTCGGTCGGACTGGTCACCCATCCATTACTCGACCTGACTGGCGTTGCTTGACATGGGATTGTTGCCGATCCGCTGCCGTCACTTAGCCACGGGCAACAAGCCTATTACTCGCTCACAATGTAGCTTTTTATATTGGTAAAGAAATTTTTCAAATCGGTCCGGTTTCGGAGCCTTTTCGGATTAGGGTAGTTCGACGTTCCTGTGGTATTAAACAAGATGATGATTATGAGGTGCTGCGTTTACGGTTTAATACCTAAATTTGAAGTCCTTCTAATCATTGGACATATTGTTGACGTTATTATCAATATCATGAGTGAAGACTGTTTATGTTAATTGGTTATGTTTTACAGCTATAATCCTCAAGATACTACCAAAGCCATCACTTCACTTCACTAGCCTTTTCGAAGGCCCCCCACTTGAGGTGCAAATTCCCTTTTCCCACGACTGTTGACGGCTCAATGACAATAGCAACTTGGTCTTAGATCTACGATAAATCAAGCCTGGCTGGCTGGTTACTTGTGCTCGAAATATATTACATATATTACATACCATCACACCTTACACCTACCCAACGGGGTGGGCAGAGAACACATCTTTCCACCTGCTACGAAACTCACACCCATCTTGCGCTTCTTCCAATCTCATTAATCCTTTCATGCATTTTCGTCTATTATTATGGGCAATCTTGACCTGATTATGTTCTAAGAACGTCTTATACTTGCTGGGTTCGTGCTTATAGGTGTTTTCCTTTTAATATATCCTCGCCGCAAGGTGCTGATTTTGAGCATTCACTTGTACGAGTATGAGATCATCGAGCATTCATCGTGTTTGAAAATAGGAAACTGATAATTTTGCCTGAATACTGCCTTTCGAGAAACGTTATATCACAATTATGTTCTAGCAAATGCTCTAGTGGGTATAGACCTACCTTTTTAAATTTGTTTCGTAGGTAATCGCCTTTTATCAAGAATATTTTTTCTTTATTGCATGTTTAGTAAGTTATTTTGTAAGATTTTGATGTAAACAAACGCTGGAAAATCATATTTTTTTAATTAATATAAATTGAATGGTTATGTCAAACCGTGGAGCAGCAGTGAGATCGAGAATGATAATATCATCCAAAATGAATATTTACTATTCCTAACGTGTGAACTCAAAGTCTTCCCCATTATAAGATACCGTAATACACCAACGAGGTCAAACAAAACGCAACTTTAAATGAGTTCCTTGCAAAACATCAGCTCTTTTGCTCGCATATAAAATAAACTCAAAGTACAAGAAAACAAAGGCTTTGACCCCGTTACTCAGTTTCTATCAGACTTTCAGTATCCTACGACTGCACTGAATGGCTCGATACGTAAATCGAATCTTCCATTGGCTACTAAGACGGTCCTCTTTAGTAGGCTAGGGGACCGACATTCCGTATATCAATCATTAATTTTATGACAGCATACAAAATCCAAACAAGCAATAAAAATGGATCAATGTTTGTATGTTACAGCAGATTGTGATAGCGCCCGAATAGATTTTATTGAAACTGAACAGTTAGGCTAATAATTGCAGTACTTTGGGTTGATATGGGACTAACTTTTTGATTTATATAGGACGACTTTGTCCACATTGGCCAGTTTTCTATAACGATATGGGAATTTTATTTTCGAGCAAAGGCTACTGGCTTTGTATATATCCAAGGATGATCTAAAAACAGTAGCAAAAAATTCAAGCCTACACTGTTTTATAGCTGTTTTATAATATCGCTATATCAAAAATAATAACGACAAAATTCCAAAATTATGTTGCTCATCAGAATATCTTTATACCAAAATTTATCAACATAATATGTCGATAATATAAATGATGACGTAGCTTTATGTTAGTAAAATTTTTTTTTCAATTGAACTGGTAGTTTTTAAGTTCATTTGCTACCAAATACACACATTTGCGCTTTATAATATTGGCAGACACAACAGCCAATAGCCTGACCGAGCTAGCAGACTCGACCGTACCATACTTTTGTCGAAGCAAATTGTAGCAATTTTAAGCTCCTTGTATCTTTGTTCCAAACGTCAATTCCTATCTGAAAATCTGGGTCCATAACGTTCTTAAATTAATTACTGTTTTTGCTAAATGCATTTTTAAGTTTTGGTACATGGCTACAAATGTTTTTTATCATGTTAAAGCTAACAAAAAAGAAATTGGGCTCGTCCGGGATTTGAACCCGGGACCTCTCGCACCCTAAGCGAAAATCATACCCCTAGACCAACGAGCCAGTTAAATAGCAGTGTGAAAATTATATCAAGTTGTTCCACAACTCTTAATACAAAACTGGTCGTAAATCATGATTAACAGAAAGTGAAAGTAGATTCCGTTTCGTTTTAAATTTAAAGTGACTACTAGTGGTAGAAGTACTGATAAGAACACCTTAGTATTATTTTGTCTTATATTGGAATATGATGATTTTACTATCTTAAATAAACTTAAGTTTTAATCGAGCAATATTTTTCGAAGGACCTCGTATTTTTCCTCTGAAGTTGGTACGTTGGAGCATAACCTTCCAAATCAGCCAAGGATATTTTCTGTTCTGTCTCAAAACGGATTGTACCTTGCAACCACAAGCCAAATTTCCTACAACCGGAGTCACAAGCAGGCACATTCACACAAACAACACTGTGGCTTGCAGTCGATGTCATAGTTTGAATCATGCCTTCATCGTCAAAGCCTTCAAATCTATAATTCCTTGAATTTAAATACTGGATCTGCACAATTAAAGCCAAAGGTCATTGCTACTAAAATAGTATTGTGTTATTAAAAGCTTTTACTGACACCTAACAGCGAAAGGCAATATATACTAAACACGTTTTGGATCCGGCTCCGCGCCTAAAATGGCACTAAATAATTTGCATTGCAAAACACCTTCACTGCACTTTGTTGCATATGCCATTTCAGTTCCGAGCTGTTCGGAATATCGGTCGGATAATTTGCCTGTTACATATCAACTGAAGGAGATGTCCCAAAATGTATGGAGTGTTGTAAGAGCGAACACAATACGAGTGATATTGGTGACAGTGACAGTTTGCTTTGAATGTATATACAAGTGAATTGCCATTCTGAAAAATTGACTTCAATACTGATTCATTTTTATTAAAGAATCAGAATATTAAGTAGTTATTCGTATTGTTTGCATTTTTACCAGAATCAGTAGATTTTTCTTCATTTTTAAATCACCTATTACATATATTGGGCCAGAAATGGGACATCTCCTTTCTACAAAGGATGTGCTACTTGGTAGTGTTTGAGTATACATACTATAGTGTCATGTTGCGGGACGGGACCCGCTTGAGTCCTAGGGATCAGGTCGATTTTTTCTTTTTTCATTGTGTAGAAAATAGTACATAGTTAAATGCTGAAAATAAAACTAAATTTAGCCAGTTTCATCTTAATCAAATGTCCAATATTTGCAAAAGTATTTCATTCGGGTGTTTAAAGGCGCTTGCCTTATGAAATTGATGAAATAAGGTCTGTTTATAGCATTGATATATCTTTATCATGAGCAGCTAACCAGATTCTGGTAGACGTGGGTTGAGTCCCGCTCGAGTCCTAGGATCATGTCATTTTTTTCTAGTATATATCTCTGTATGTAGTTACGAGTATGTCTTTGTTCAAAACAGTAAATCAACATTCCCTGTCTATACAGTATGGCTGCTTAACGTAATTGCAATTTTCTTCTAAATAGGGGAACTAATGCAACACGTTTTCGCAACAGAAGCATAAGTAGGGCCAAGGCTAGTTGGAACAACAACACTCCACGTGTATTATTCATTCATTCATTCACGTTCTCACAGAACAAATATCTAAAGATCTGAATTATATCAGTTAACCATCTTACATGTGAATCAAAAAATATTATGTTATGTAATAACAATAATATTGTGAGGATTATGTTTCTTTTTCATCTAATCTGTAAAAAGTTCAATAAAATTAAATTGTTCGATAGAGATATTGTTGTTTATTTTTTTATTAAAGTGTGTAAAAAAAGGCAATTAGCAATTGGCTCGTTGTAGGGGGGTATGATTTACGCTTAGGGTGCGATAGGTCCCGGGTTCAAATCTCGGACGAGCGCAATAATTTTTTAACCCAGATTTCATTTGATTTACCATACGGTACTACTACTACTGGACTTGTATAATCTTGTGTGAAAAAGTGTGTGTCTATACTTCTTATTTGCTTATCCATAGGTTTATTATGTACCTAAGTCGGGAGCAAGATTAGAAATAGGACTATTTAAAAAAGACACCGACCAAAATACTACTACTCAAGATTAGGCCACTTTACTATCCAAAGAAAACAGTCTTATTAAATTACTTATCAGGCGGTTAAAAACTTCAACAAGTTACCAGTTGATATCAAGAGTGCTGTTTATCACACAATTTTTAAAACAAGATATTTTCAAAAAATACAATTTCAAAAAGTGTTTGTACAGTTTTATAGGAGTTATGATAATATTCACGACATTTTTAATTTGAAAATATAAAATATTATTTTCAATTATCATTCTAATTCGTAAGTAGCTAGTATGTGGTTTTAGTTGAAAATAAAATTCTTGGTTCTGTCTTTTTTGTGTAATGTTTTGACGTACTTATAATTTTATTTTAATGAATTGGCTTTTTTTATTGTAATTTCATACAAAATGTTTTTTTTTATTTTTTGTAAAATTAAATAAATTGAATTGAATTGAATTACAATCGCTGGTTGTAGTTTTAATATAATGTTAATGATATTTGTTTTGTCAAAACCAATATAGAAGCAGAAATGAATGAATGGTACACGTGGAGTGTTGTTGTTCCAACTAACCTTGGCCCTAGCTTGTGCTCCTGTTGCCAAAACGTGTTTCATTAGTTCCCTTATTTGGAGGCAAATTGCAATCAGAAAATCAGGGAATGTTGATTTACTGTTTTAAGTAAAGACATAACTACATACCTACAAATAAATATCTGGGACAATTCACACCAAGATCATCGGACCCCAAACTAAGCAGAGCTTGTAATATGGGCGTCAGAGACTGATAAACATACTCAAATATTTCTAAATACATACTTAAATAGATAATAACATCCAGACATACAACAAATACGAATGTTCGTCACACAAATATTTGTCATGGGTGGGGATCGAACCCACGACCTCCGGCGCTAAAGGCAGGATCGCTGCTATTGCGCCAACAGGCCAGTCAAACATAGAAACTAATATAGAAAACAATAGAAACTAATATAGAGAACAAATATAGAAACTAGAAAAAATCGACCTGATCTAAAGCAGCTCCGCCTTCCACAATTCTGGTGGCTGCTTCACCTACTGAGCTATCGAGGCCAAACAGACCTTGCTAGGTTGTCTAGTGTATTTTTTGTTGGAGGCCAACGTTGTCTGTTGTGTCAGGATTAGTTTCTATCTTTGAGTGGAAAATAATGAAATTTTTATTTTGCCAAAAAAACAAATTTGCTTACACCCTACCTACATACGTTTCTACATACTTACTACAGTACATACCATTACGACTTTATCCCAAACGGGGTAGTCAGAGGCAAGTCCCAGAAGCCCACTTTTCACCAATAGTATTAAAACCCAACGTCGTAGGTGGTGAGCCGTCCGCCGCTATCCGGGTTGATTTGGTTTCTTATCGATTTGATTTCCATCACCGGAGAGTTAGACGGAAATTAAACAATGAACACAGAGATTTTGGTTCTGATCTGATGTCCAGATTTGAACTTGGGGCCATACGATCTGCGATCCGTGTTGGAGTGCTTAATCACTAGGCCACAACGCTTTTTTCTACTTGTCGAAAAAATACAAGTGAGATTTATTTGAATCATTAGGTGATTTTTTTCTAGGGCTCTAGCGGGACACTAACCCGTGTCCTTCACAATCCGGGTGGCTGCTCATCCAATAGAGCTATCGAGGCTATTAACAGACTTTGTTTCAACAATTTGATAAAGCAAGCGCCTTTTAACACCCGAAATAAATATTTTTGCGAAGATTTGACTTATGATAAAAGTGAAACTAGTTTGAGAATAAGTGAATTAAATTTTTAGCATTTAACAATGCACAATTGTGATATGTAGCGAGCAATTCCTGTCTAAAAGATGCATTAGAGCCAGGTAACCGCTGACTGGCTGGAAATAATAGATCATATTACGAAATTGCTCGCTACGCTCAGTTTATAGAATTAACTTGACAACAAACATACATAACATCACGCCCTTTTCCCAACGGGGTAGGCAGAGACCACATCTTTCCACTTGCTACGGTCCTGACACACCTCTTGCACTTCTTCTACTCACATTATTCCTTTCATACATGCTCGTCGATTAAGGGTACTCCTGACCTAACCTTTTCTAAGGACGTCTTCGACTTGTTCGAAGTACGTCCGTCTAGGCCTTCCCTTTCCAACAGCTCCATCAACCATCGCGTTGTAAATTTGCTTCGTCAATCGCCTTTCATCCATTCTTTCCATATGACCAAACCATCTTAGCATTCCCATCTCAATTTTAATTTTTCATTCTCTTCCACACCACAACGCTCGCACTGATAACTTTACATGTCTTAGGTGATTTTAATATGGCCCCAGATTGGCTGGCTAGGACGAGACCTTCCAGTGATAGGTCGCTAAGCCCAGCCAGGTGGACCGATATCATGAAGAAGGTAGCGGGATCGGGAGTTCAGTTCAGGAGTGGGAGCCAGACTGCAATAGGCAGTTGGTGATAACAGCTGCTCTGTCATTGGCCTTTACATTCGCATCACCTTTTAATTAAATATTTTGGTATGTAAAGAGCATTTTGTTCAAAAATATGGCTGACATTATTATGTGGGCAGTACAATATGATAACTGGACCTTTACTTAATTTTGAAGTTATACTCGTTACTACACATGATATTATCCTATTTTATTGGCGATATACAACTAGTATTATAATGATATAGTATATTTTATATCGAGGGACTTAAGGAAGCTATAATATACCAGAGTTGGTTTGGAGTTGGTATGAAACCGAGGGTATATTAAGTTGGCGTTTAGTCTCGAGGTGCAAACTGTACTTTTCACTTTGAGTGCGAGAAAAATAGTAAATTTAGTACAAAAACATTTAAAACCAAACAAATTTACACTCGACAAAAGTTCTGCAATTTTCGAGGTCGGTTTTTTTTCAAACTGAACCAGTCACAGATTAACAATTTAAAACACATGGCGCCACCTTCTTTGCGGACAAACCATGGATCTAAGACTTTCAACATTTTCGCAATGAAAAGGGTCCACACTCCACAGATAATAGTATATTTTTACTGGCTGTTTGAGTTTGCCTGCATCACATGAAGGAAATTAAAAAACTAATTACTTTTCACTCCCTAGGGCCTAAAGTGGTCACTTTAGTCCCGCTTCGTAGGGCTTTAATGGTGTACTTTTAGAGCATGAGAAGTGAAAAGTATATTTATTTTATAGTACGCAATTTCGAGCCCAGACACTTCTTTGCCTGGTCTGCAAGCTGCCACTGTCCGACAGCATCAAACACTACTGTAATTGTTTATGGAGTTATTTAACCCTGTAGGATGAAATGAAAAAAAACAAGTCTTCTAGAACGGCGAGCAATACATCGCACAACGATAAATAGAATCACAGCGGTGTGAGTGTGCGTGCATGTAGTTGTGCATCATACCCGTTTTCAGTATGTTTTCAGTTGTCAATTTTAAGGACGTGCCGTATCTCCCGCAATTGGATTTAATATTTTACTTAGTATTGATTTAATCTTTTACTTATTTAACTTAGTATTCTATCTTTATCGATTTTACAGACAGTTGGATTTGATTAAAACGGTAGATAAGCAGAAAATCAATAAATAGTAATTTATTTAGAACATGTTGATTGAACGAAAATAGTTTCTTAATATGTCAATTAAAAATATCGCGTTTGCGGAATATCTTCTGTATGAAAATTCAGTATTTTCAGACTTTAATAATCAAAGTTAAGTAAAATGTAAATATATTGTTAGGTATTAGTTATGTTTGCCAATTTCTTGAAGGGCGTCACGAGAATACATTTGTAACTTATTATATAAACCGTTATAAAATTGTAATGTGATGCGCAATAAACGCTTGAATTAAATTTACCCTTTTATTTTAGATAAGGTTAGATGATCTATGAAATGTCCCAGCATAGATTCATTATTGTGCCGATAAAATGAAACAAGAACAAGCAGGCCGATAAGATCTTAAGAATCCTTGTGCCGAACAGTAATAAATCGCAAAAAGTATAAAAATACGCCATAAACTGAAAAGGCTCCTAAGGAAACCTCATAGGCCAGTAATTGTGATACGGGACGTGAGTTGGAGCCGAAATCGAATAACGTAGCAGAAGCTAATGCGATACGTTGCGGGATGGCCCTGGAATCTCGGCATCATTTTCGGGTAATAAGTTTCCTAAATCTATCTGGATGCCAATTTTACTTTCATTTTTTTGTCAGAAAACATTAGTTTTATAAGCAAAAGACAAAAAAACATTGATTATTTTGCAAGCTTGTTAACAACACTTCTGAACAAATTACATTGCTTACATGAGCGAAACTAACACTTATAAAAAATAAACTATAAAAAATAGTCTGATTAAATATAATAAAAAACTAAATGTGGTTCTGCAGCTTTACTAAGAAGACTCCGGAAAGAAACTTAATAGTGCCTTTTTTTGAAAGAATGTTACAAAACAATAATTATTTCACAGAGGGCTTTAAAGACACTGTTAGAGCATTTAATATTACTAAAGTAATTTTATTTATTAATGTCTCTATTAAAGATTTTTTTGCCACGACGACCGTTCGCGCCATGTGGCCAACTGCCATTTTAACCTGACACTTACTGACCTAACAATTTAACCTTACAGACAATATCAGTGACTTCAGTACGTCTACCACGAGTTGCCACGTTAAATTAACATTATCGTTCAGGTAATTTATTTTTACGCGAACGATAACGTAAATTCAAAATGGCAACTATGTTAGACGCACTGTTCTATTTAAAATATGATCCAAACTATGAGTTAACACAGAAAATTCATATTTTGCGCACGAGTATACGTTTCTTATTTTCTTGGAAGCCGATAAAAGGTTTTGTTGAAGTAAGAAAACATCAAGCAGATTTCCTGATAAAAGATCAGATGCATTTACGCTTTTATACCTCGCCTTTGAATATTATGCTGTAGGTATTACTTTTGCTTTATTCAGATGTGCTTACCGTAACATGACACAGACGAAACGTTATGCACATTTTTAAATTCAAAATAAAGAAAAGTCAAATGAATTATTCAGAGCAATAATGATTCGATTTGAAAATTTTATCTTTCTGACGCAGTCTATTAAAAACTTTAAGTGTATCTCTAGAATATGCCAATATAAATCAAAACATTTTTCTCTAGTTTTCCATTTCTAACATCCAAATTATTACTGAAATGTGCTTAGTATTGTGTAAGACATGAATTAACTTTCTGATTGAAAAACTTTTAATCTCCGCCCTTGGTCTCATTAGGGTGCCTTCTTAGTTAATATTTATTACCCTCCCTACTTGTATTCGTAATTGAGAAGAAATTTATGTACCTCACTTTGATAGGACTAGACTAATTTGGTTTTAAAATAAGGCGAAATAACAAACTCGGGAACGAAAAAATACTTCTTCCTTTTAGATTAAATGATGGAAACACGCATACTTATTTTAATTATTTTGTAACGAATAATCTTAAATACTTATTTTAATTATTTTGTAACGAATAAATCTTATTTTGTAAAGTAACACAGAAACAATGGAAATAGAAAAGAAGTGCAATGCACTCCTTTCTATGCTGTTTAGTCTACGGTCAACCCCTATGGCAATGGATGTCAAAATAAAGCAGATTTAAATAATCTCTAAGTCTTTGACTGCCGCTAAAGCAGAAACAATAGAAAATCTATTGTTTGCGGGTCACCGGTGACCCCATGGCAGCTAATGTGCTAATGAATTCGATTGAAAAATTTAGAAATCTCATCAATAAAGAACTATAGTGACGTCACCTTTAGCGACAAAAAGAGTGACGCGCCTGGTTTTCGAATAGATGAAGGGCCTAATTTATTAAAAAATATTTCTGGGATAAGTACTTGCTTGATAAACTGCTTATTTGTTCTCTCAAAATAATAATATCATACACTGACAGGTTTTCGATATAATTGTTACAATCTTACTTTTAATTAGACAGCTCTAATTATCTTCTTGCAAAAGTAAAAGTAGTCTAAGTAAATCACCGCTAGTAATTCTTACGCAATCTTAATTAACATAGACTTATCAAATACTTAGATCGTTAAATTAAGTTTAAGGTGGCAAAGTGCGCCTAGCGGGCAAGTGTGCCTACCACAAATATATCGAAACTTCCGATTGGATACTAGTAGTGACACCTTACATAGAACTATGTGTTCGTTTGTAGAATCAATGTTAAGTGTCGCTTCACTACTAGAATCCAATCTGAAGTTCACGAGATATTTGTAGTAGGCTCACTTGCCCGCTAGGCGCACTTTGCCACCACTGAATATATTTCATCCAGAGCGACCACGTTCAGTAGCTGCGTAAACGATGGGTTCACACACCGATGACAGTCGATATCGTCTGTGGTGAAGTTTTTGTATCCTATAGGATTTCGGCGGAGCGCAGCGTTTCGAGTGAAAAGTGAATAATAATGTAACTAAATATGACATACAAGTTACACATGCTCTAAAATAGCATGATTTAAACGAGCATGCTCACTTTTCACTGAAAAAGCATGCTTATTTTTAGCATGCTCTCGTGCTAGTAATGAGCATGTGTAACTGTAGCTTTAAATTATCGTAGTTTACCTAGGGCCTACTCTTGGGAAGGATACTGCTTCCTGAGAAGTTTTCCAGTTTCATGTCACAATTTTTTGTTGGAAAAATAAATCCTTAGTAATAAGATAAATAAGATAAATAATCTTTATTGCATAAACAAACAAATACAGCAAGTTAAACAGTAAGTAGACATCAAATGTACAATTTAGGCGGTCTTATCGCTTTAAAGCGATCTCATCCAGACTACCTTCTGAAGAGAGACTTGTATAATTTAACGGGTAAGGCTGTGCAAAATAAAGGATAAGTAAGAGATATTTAAATAATAAACTAAATGAATTGTGTTACATAAAATACATATAGGTATTGCAATAGGATCACCAGTTTCCATTTTAAGGACTGAAAAATAAAGGATGAGACATAATAAAATACTAGGTTACAGAGAGAGGAAGTATGATTTGACTTGGGATTTAAAGACATGTAAGGACTGAGATTTGCGGATGGGTAAAGGTAAGGAATTCCACAGACGAATGGAGCGAACAACAAATGATTTGGAATAATAGGAAGTGGAATGTGAGGGGACTGTTAGATGCAGTTTCCTACAAGACCGCATGTCTTCACTTTTGGCAGATTGCAGAAAGTGAAATAGTTCCTTGAGGTACGGAGGTGAAAGGGGATTAAACAAGACAGTGTAGAGAAGAGACAGAATATGAAGATCTCGGCGAAAACGTATTGGAAGCCATTTCAACTGTGCCCGGAATTGAGAGACATGATCGAATTTACGCAAACCGTAAATGATGCGTATGCAGAAATTTTGGAGGCGCTCGAGTTTATTGAGGAAATTTTCGCTAATATCTAAATAACAACAATCAGCATAGTCTAGGATTGGTAATAGTAAGTAGTAATCTTAATAACGACAATATGTTTAAAAAAAATTAGATAGATGATGTTGTTCCTTTTTTTTACGTTTAATAAAATTACTGTTGTTAGACAATTATAATTGTTAAGAATTTAAAAACTTAAAAAATAAACAAATAATGTTTGAGCGCTTTACTATTTTTATATCAATGTAGCCTTCGTAATTTGTTTTTTGTTAATGGTACTTTCAGACATGTTTTTAGTAGAGTCTGAAAATAATAGAGTCACGCTAATTAAATTCCTGCTCTTTAGGGCTATTTAACTAAAATGTGACCTGGCTACAAAGGTGCATTTTCGGCAAGCTTAAACTTGGCACAAGCTCAGACATGTATAATAGCCCCTAGGAAATAACTTACATGAATTTTGCACTTAAGCTTATTAATGTTATAGCTTATATTAAAGCGAGGTAGAACGACTTTATGGAAATACCGATCGTTTGCAGTGAACCGATCACAGTTTAATTTAAGCTAAATGATATTCGAAGATTGTTTAGTCATTTTTTTAAAATAACTTGCTTCGCGTTGGTACCTACGAGTATAGAGGCTGTGGAGTGATTGCGATCAAGTAAAATTTTAAATCATATTAGGTACCCGTGACAAGCATTTAATGCGAGCACTATTATTGGATAAAGGACCAGTGAGAGATAAATTTGTGAGCTGGTTAGATGACAAATAACCGCACGCAAAAAAACGTCTGAATTTTCTAAATTAAAATTAACAAAAGAAAATAAAATACAGTCTATGGTGAAGCTCTTTGTTTTCTCCCTCAACTCCATGTTACTATCGAAGACTGATGATAGAATAATATCTTTTAGTTTATATATATTTTTTAGTTTATAATTCCTTCAAAATTAATACTACCAAACTAAACAGTTATTGAAAGTACTATCAGAATGACCCCCTTATCCACAAACGTAAATCAAAAGTTGAGCACACCTCAAATTGATGCTGCTCTGTCACATGTCAATAGAAATGAGAGGGACAACTACGCATGTAAGGATTGCTCAATTGACGTTTTTGGATCTGGGCGTCAGTAACCGCAAAACGAAATACAAACATTTCAAGAATAGGAGTATTCTATCATTTTTTCTTATTTCCAGCTTTTACTCTAAGAGGAAACTACTTACCCACCTCAGAGTAATATACTTAAAAGTTTTCGCAAGTACTTCGTTAAAACAAACCACCCGTAAATATGTTCTCCCAGTTAATTATTCTAAAAAGGTGGTTCTGCCTGGAGGTCAGGGTTGCCATAAAGGAAACGAGTTTTCGCCATAAATCTGCCTCCAACACTTGATTACGCGCCTGTACTTCGCTGCAGGCGTTTTTACTGTATGAACACTTCTGTACACAAGCCACTTTTCTATAATTACCTTGTTATACAGGGCTGTTTTATAAGAGATGTAATTTATGCAAAAATCCAACAAGGTCTTTGTTGAAAACTTGAAGGCCGTTGTATGAGGCTATTCGCCTTAATTGCAATTGTGGAAGAAGAAATGGGCACATTTTTTTCAGAGTTTTAACTGATTTTGTCAAAATATGAAGGCATTGTTGATAATATCAATTGCATGCAATGCACATTTTGCAATTTACCTATTGAGTAAGGTAATCCAATTTTAGCAGAGCGAAGCCCCTCACTTGATTATGTTTACATTTTAGCGGTTTAAAGTTACCTGATGAGTCTTTTAAATCGGACAAATTAGCCTATATACTCTCCCACAGCTGGGCAAAGGCCTCCATCATTGAAATCAAGTCGTCACTACAATTGATCGGTATTGGCCTAATTACCACGCGGGTTGGTGATTATAACCCGGGTTATGTTCCGAAAAATCTGAAAACACACTTTGCCCGACCTGGGAATAGAACTCCGGGTTTGAAACCCGGCCCTGAAACCACTCTCGGACGCGTTATTAGAATTATTGTTTCATTTTTATGTATTTCATTTTTAACATAATAAACTCGTAACCCATACAATTAGCAACTAAAGAGCTTTGTGCGGTTGTACTTGAGCTATTAGCTTAAGTACAACCACACAACTGAAAAAAGGTTACTATAGTTGAAATCAGTCATTACTACCATTGATAGGTTTTGACTTTATCACTAAGTTTTTAAAAAGTAGGTTGGTAATTACAAATCGAAACATCCAAGAATACTTTTCAACCTGAGATGGCGAGGATATTGTCAAATTACACAAGCCAGTCAATATTGTAGAGAACTCTAATCAAATGATTCATGCTCGCACCCTGATCGTAAGCTACGGCGCATTTTAATCCGATTTTAAATAAAAGTTTGCAATTTACGACATCCCACCTGCCTTGCCTGCACGGGATAGTGAAATATCACATTCAGAGCACTCATATTATAGACGCTTGAGCTTAAAAACAGTTTGCTTTTAAAGAATATAAATGTTTAAGAATGACCGCACCGCTCGCCACCGACAGGGAGTTCATCCTCACATTTTGGATCCGCAATGGTCTTGTACAGATCGGTTTCAGAGATGGTTCCTGCCGAGGACTCTTAAATTGTGGAATGAGCTGAGGTTTTCCCAATTAGTTGTAGAATGTAGTTCGTCAAAAGGGGTTTGAAAAGCTTTTGCAGGGTCGCCAACGCGCAAGTGATGCCCCTGGTATTGCACGTGTCCATAGCCGCAGCCTATGGACGCGTGCAACACCAGGGGCATCCGCTAACCATCAGGCGGTCCGCGTGCTTGATTGTAACCAACGTAGTTTAAAAAATAGAAATTTACTACACCTGAGGCCCTATCCAAGACTAACATGCTATTTTCGTTTCGACCTGTCCAATCATAAAATCTAGGAGAATGACATCAGCAGAATGATATCTATATAATCGAAATGACATTTGATGTCAGTTCCATACATTTTTAAATTTGACACGTCGCAATGAAAGTAGCGTTGTTGCACTTGGCTAGCCCCCCCAGGTCATTATTAAAGGTCGTGAGAGAAAATCATATTTTCTTTTATCAAACTTTTTATTCTGTATTGTCCTAATGATTTTATTTTCCAAATAAACAGTAAATTTAATTAATTATAATTGCAAATTTTCACCTTCTGAGTATACCGTATTTTTATCTTATGGTAAAAATAATTACCCGGTTGAAACCCGGTTTAAATTTCAAATTTAATACCTTATCCAATATTTTACATCAACCTGCAGTACTTATAGAAATAGAAATAAATTTATTTTGACACTTAAAATATACACAGGTTACAAAGACAAAAAAAACATTACAAAAAGTGTCAAATAAGCTACCACTCAGCATGTGCCGCAGCGAAATAGCACCACGACGCTGGTTTTCAGTGGTCACCTAAGTGAAGAGGGAGAAACGGTACACAATTACAAGGGAGAAGCGGTTCAATTACAGAATTAAAAAATATATAACATTTACGATAAAGGTTGTATAAATCAGAACAATTGAAGCTGTGACACATGAAAACCGGACATTATAGTTACACGACTAAGATACTTTGTTAAATTATTGTTTTTGCAAATTCAATAAATGCTCTTTAAATTTAATTTTGAAAGATTAAACAGTTTTTGAGTTACTTATGGGAGGTGGTATATTATTCCAGCATTTCGTGGCAGCATAACGAAACGCAGTCGTGCTGTACTGTATATTTGCCAATCTCAATGCTTTTCGACACGGTCTCTGAGAAAATTTAAGTTTTTCATACAGGTATGGGGGTGTTTTGTTATTTATGATACCAAAAAGAAGAATAGCAAAATGAAACGCTCTTCGCGATTCCATTTTTAAAAGTCCCCCCTGGTTCAGATATGGTGTAATATGGGCTCTGCGTGGAACCATGTAGCAAAAACAAGCATAAACAATTACTCGACTCTTATTAAAAAACAAAAAAGAATCTGTTTTATTCGGTGTCTTTCAATCACTACTCGTATGTGTTTGAAGTTTTGAACTAATAGAAGTAACTATGCTCAAAATGGGCTTTCATCGTTAATTTAAATTCGTGACACCTCTATATTTGGATTTACTCTGTGAAACGTAGAACGCCGAAACGTTCGCGCTAAGTACTGATGGCAAATAAATTAAACAGAGCGAGAGATCGCAGAGAGGGCAAATAAAAATCGTTATATTGCTTTCGCACTTGACATCTACACTTGGCAACAGGGTTGGCAACTTTCAAAACTAGGAAAGAAAGAAATTAAACAATTTATGAACCCAACGTAGGCATAATATTAGGATCAAGATGAAAGTTTTATAAAGTTATAACCCACACCCACTAGGCACTACCCTAAATAGGTATTTGAATAGGCCACTGTATCACGGTATCGACCTGTATGGTTTGAGCACATAAATCGAAAGTGAGTGTTTGTATGTACTTTGCCTGTCAAAAAGGAGTGCAGTGCTCTTCTTTCAAACTCGTTTTATTTAGCCCGCGCTATATCATAATGGCAACGGATGTCAAAATCAATTTACATTTATCATTTCTGTGTCTACAAAATCAATTGAGAAATGGAGAATTTTTGTAACTAAAACGCTAAGATGAAGTCACAGTAAGCTCCAAAAAAGTGACATATATTACACATAGTATTTTTAAAGTGTTCAAAAAAAAAATTGGCAAACATAATTTTAAAACGACAATGGCATCGTCATGCAGATAATAATACTTAAATTACTATCAACCTTTTTCACACTAGCCAACCCTAATTGAACCCGTCCTTGTCTGGTATTCAGAATTAATGAAAATTGAATTTTTCCATTCGCACTTTTAAAATAGGTGCTCATGAAAATGCTGATGAACTATCAAAATGATTTCAATTTAATTTTCCCTTATTCTAGGGGTGGATCATTTCATTGTCTATTTTACATTTCACACCAGTTATAACGATTGGGTCGAGGAAGTCGTGGATAGTTCCCTAGGTCTTTACCCTAAATATGTTATAACATAAATATAATATTATGATTTTACACTATCTATCTAGTATTTATAAACAATTTTGCAATAGTTATTCATTGATGGTGGTCGCAATACAGAATCTCAATAACCCTTGTTTTTTAAATCCTTTGCTAAGGGATATTACCTGATCCAGATTGTTTATAGTCCCCAAATCGTGATAAATAGCTGTAATCGTCTCGAGTTTAAATTAAAACTCATATTTGTTGCTTTCCACGTTGATTAAATAACTTTTTTGGGTGGTTTGTTTTTCAGTATGGGTAATTAATGTAAAAAAAACTTGTTTACTGTGAGATTTTTTGTCAAATCTTAAAAACCTGAGGGTGTTTCACGCAGCTTTTTTTGCTGTGAAAATTGCATTTTGATTTCATTTATAATTGAAATTTCACGCGTTTGAACAGTTTTTCATAATAATTTCCTTAACTGACATTACAATGCTACTTTATTAAAGAGAATTAAATTTAAAAAAAATTAAACCACTCACACTTACATTCACGTTCAGTTTAAATATTTGTCAAGGATGAATTAAAGTTCAATTTGCCTTTTTTCTTTAGCATTCGTGAACAATGTAAAATATATAACTTTGGTTCAAATTATAAGTTCATTAGAGGTATCATGATGTCTCAATTTCGTGAGCAGTAAAGCTTAATTTTTTTTATACCACAATAGACAGTCATTTGATTGCAATCGCACCTATTCGTAAGTGACGACGCGACACACTCACTCTTGTCTTGACGAGACCCCGATCGTTTTGGTTTGGAAACACATGCGCGGCCAGCGAGTTCCACTCCTTTGTTGTTTGCATAATGAAGGAGTCCGCGAAACGTGTTGTGCGTATGGCTGGAATATCCACAACGCGAGGATGGAAGGTTAATTGCGTCTTGTGCTCCGATGGTGAAAAGGTGCCGGCGGAACCAACTGGAGCAGCTCGCTCGCACACTCTCCGTATTAAATTTTATAAGAAAACGGAGAGTCTGGCAACTTTGCGTCGGTGTTCAAGATCCTGCAGCCCGGCAGTGAGCGCCTGGTCACTTATGAGCCTTACTGCAAGCGATTCCACCAAGTCCACAGCAGTCAGCTAGTACTTAGCTGATCCGCCCCAAAAGGTGGCAGCAGTACTACATACACGGTCTGATCTGTGCTTTATGCAACTGTAGCAGCTGTGCCGGGGTGAAACTCCACCTAACCCTGGAAAGAACGCTAAGCTTTTTCGCAGCAGTTTTAGCAGATGACTCAATGTACTTTTTAAAATATGAGGTTTGAAGACAACTCAAGGCCAAGCAGCTAGATGTGGTCTACAATGTGCAGAGAAACGCCCCGGAATGACGGAGTCAGTTCAATGGGACTCTGTTCAGCCGTGAACAAACACGCCTGCGTTTTAGTTGCATTGAACCCGACCAGATTGTCATCGCTCTAGTCAGACACAGCTTCTAAGGCCAGATTCATGCGCTTCGTTAAATCCTCACGCATGACTGGACCTCCGCCCTGGTGGCCCTAGCCCTGGACATGGGTTTAATTGCAACTGTGCTGTTGTCGGCATACCCAAAAGTACCAGGCACAAGCAGATCGTTTATGTGCAGCAAGAAGAGTGTTGCAGATAAAACAGACCCCTGGGGGACTCTGGCATCTAAAACCTGTTCCTAACCGCGGTTACCAATTTGTAACAATGTCCGAAGCACTTGTATTAAATGTTAGGGGGCGTTCATTCCAGGTCGTGCTTGAAGAAAGCGCGTCTCAGGAACAGGCTCTAAATGCCAGAGTCCCCCAGGAGTCTGTTTAATCTGCAACACTCTTCTTGCTGCACATACAAAATGTTTGTTATGGGTGGGGATCGAACCCACGACCTCCGGTGATAAAGGCAGGATCTACCATTGCACCAACAGTCTAGTCGCGACTAGATTATGTGACGAACATTTGTGTTTGTTGTGTGTCTGTGTCTTATTATCTATTTAAGTTTGTATTTAGAAATATTCAAGTACGTTTATCAGTCTCTGACACCCATACTACAAGCTCTGCTTAGTTTGGGGTGTGATGATCTTGGTGTAAATTGTCCAGGTTTTTATTTATTTATCTAAATTCGCTTAGCACAGCCGTTAGCCATTTCATGAACCCAAACTAAAAGCCTTCTTAATATAGCGGCAACGCCTTCACATGGGCCTTCAAACACAATCATCAGAGTGACTTGGACACAATCCCTCTGAGGTTTACGACCCATACTGTCATAACAATTAAACAAGATCAAAGCTCAAAGCTTCAAAGTTTCACGCCATAAATGTTCCATTATAGGCTGTAGGTACATTTTGGCAATGTGTTCCTTACGCAGATTTGTTCCGACTTTGGAACAAACTTAGTAGTCACGTTGCCATTGTCCCAATCTGTTTAGATTTTAACGATTTATTTGCGTCATATTTAGACATCCAAAAATATTCTACTGAACGAATACTTCATGTAAGTGGAAAAGTTCCTAAAACACTATTAAGGTTTTCTTACAAATAAATATACTCTAAACAGTTTATGGATAGGTTTTGATCGAATATTTGAAAGAAACTATAGTAAACATAGTCATTTAACGTTTTTAGATACTAATATATTTACAAACGAATTATTAAGGAATTTAAAGGTGTAAGTAAAAAGTACTAAATTTATTCTAATTCAAATTCAAATTCAAATGTTTATTTCAGGCTGGGCCCATAAAAGTTAGTAACAATGCTCCTTAAAAAACTAGTGTTAGTACGTACAGCACACAAATAGAACAAAAATACAATTAACACAATTACAATTAAGTGGTGTGGATTGTCACCCACCTTTGAATAATTGGTAAATCCCATCTGTCAACAAAAACCCCCAGGATAGAGCTGGTACTGGCACGCAAACGAGTCATCGCTGAAGCACACCGTTTTCTAATGGTGGCGGCAAAGCCATCAACTTGCGCTTCCGCGAACATGCCGGATGCACTGCATCGCCACGGCAGCCCCAGCAGTATCCTCAGGGCGTTGTTGTATTGAACACGCAGGTCGCTGTATGCGCGCTGGGTAAAACTAACCCACAGGTTACAGGTATAAAATGTTTGGCAGTATGCTTTGAAAAGCGTTATTTTGACTGGCCTAGTGGAACGAGTAAACCTGCGAGCCAGCATGTTGCAGCGAACAGCCAGCGACCTACGTTCCCTCTCTATATCGAGATTGTCCTTCAAGTTCACAGGGACCCAGTGACCCAAGTATTTAAAACTCTGTACACGTTTTAGTGTTGTACCACAGAGCGATATTTCAGGAACGTTTGTGTAGTTAAGTGTCCTTGACTGAAATAGATCCATTCGCTTTTGGTTGTATTACACTTGAGACCGTGAGCCTCCGCGTAGGACTCACAAATAGACAGGAGCCTCCGTAACCCTAAAAAGTTAGGTTAAACTTAACCTAATCCAATTAATATATCAGTATCCAAAAACATTTATGTTACCATGTTAATCACATTTTCTCCTCGATAATTGATCAAAATCAATCCTTAAACTATTTACGGTTTATTAATTTAATCAAAGTGTTATTTTAAAGACAATCTTTGGTGTAGTTATTAGGATCATAAAACGTCTATGTATACTAGAGGAGATATAAATTACATTAAAAGGGTTAATTACTTGGGTACTTAATTAAATTGGTACCGGCTGTCAAAGGACTCTACCCTTACACACAGTGGGGGAAGAAAATTGTTGAAATTAGTTCCTGAAACCCTTTATTTAATAACACAACCTGTAATAATAACTATTTGCTATTACGTGGAGTTTTATCTACAATGTATTAAAATGCTGTTAATAATCTTTAGTATCCCAAAAAACAACGTTGAGTTGGCCACCTGCTCCGTAGAGTTCAAATACGCTTATCAAAGTACGCGCACTCTGAATATTTCGTGCCTATGAATAACCCTTCTGGGTTCTGTATCCCAAGTGGTCGTTTTTCTATTTTCAACCTTATTTTTTGGAGCAAGCGTCACGAGTAAATTTTTACACATATAAACTGATATGATAAAAAAAACTGCTCTGATCAAATAAAGTTCAGTTTGAAGATATTTCCTATTGTGTTGCTCAATTTGTGGACAGAGCTTCTTGTGGAGGTTCTCCCAAAGTAAGTAACCGCAGTAACCACTTACTATGAAGCATATTTTTTTTAAGTAGCCTCAATGTACATTCTGTTAGAATTCGGCTCCGAGATATTAAAGCAACCTTTCTTTTACAAGAATAATATTTCTTCTGAAGGGTTTTGAAATTGAGTAAACAAAAATATTCTTAGTGATGGACTGAGATAAGGTTTCTAATAGGTAGTGAAGATTGGCACTGGCACCACTACCTGATGTTCGAATCTCAAACCTTCTCCATGCACAATTTTTTGCTTCGACTTGGACATCTCACAAAGGTTGTAGCACCATACTTACTCCACTTCACAACTAGAACACACGTATTGCTATCTATCGCTCGAATCATTAAAAAATTTAACTCCTTTGCTTCATAGTGAAGTCTGTATTTTACATTCTACAGCATAATGGTGTATATTTGGAATACAAAAAAGACCTAAAAGTGACAAGAAATTCATGCTACGGCCGTAGATATAACAAACCATAATTTTGTCAGATATTTGAACCTTATACCTTCAACTTAGGGTGCAAAAAGGAGTACACTATAACGCTCGGATATACGTGTAGTAGGCTCTAACAAGAAACCTCATTAACACAGGCTTACCGTGATTAACGTTAGTATTATCGTAGACAGACCAACAATTCTTACAAGCTGTCAGTGGGGTAAATATCGATAAACGTGATCGAGATAAAATTATAAAATATCATGATTGTAAAACACTATTTAAAACTCTTACAATTAATCAGTTTGATAAATTAAATGAGTTAATGTAACATAATGTTAGCTTAAAAAAAATTATCTTGCTGCCAAACCCTGTGGCAAAAAAACACTTAACGTACAAAAAAGTTCTCTTATCTTTAATTCATTTGTACACGTTTGTCTATCCATAACAATTTTAAATGAGTTTTTCCTGTCGCCATGGTCTGCTGGAAGAAATCTCTTTCTAGAGATAAACTAACCTGTACGTTTGTACTCCTTGTTGTTTCCTCTGTAATTTGTCTCTTCGTGTACGAAATAATAAATAAATAAAAAGTTCCTACCTTTCTCGTAAACCCCGAGTAAGCGAAGGAAGACAAGTGATAATAATTAATATTGATTTAGGATAAGTTAAGAGATATAAGGTATAAAGATATGCGCCAGGCAACACACCTCTTGTGATGATCTCGAATTAGGGATAAATATCCCTGTGTTACAAGGATACAAGGAATTAAGCCAGGGGCATCTCCCAGCACACCCAGACCCAAGCCAAGCGAGAAACCGAGGTACAGCGCACTACGCCAATCGTGTCGTCAAATTTGTTGATAATATCGATACCTATTTGTTTTACCGTGAACATCGTTGCATCACTCTAGTACTCGTAATTTCCACAACCTAGTGTAGCTATTAGCTATTAAGAGCGAAGGAAAACTGCTTGAAACGGTTCAGAAAACTAGCCTTTCCATTAAAGCTGATTATGAGTTTTCTAACCAAATCTAAAGAAAAAAGGATTACCTGCGTTTGAACATATAAAAATATTTTTCATGTTGAAAAATAATTAAAAGAAAAAAAAATATATCTGGGAAATGAAAAATGTTTAATTTAACGAAATAAGGTTTTACTAAGTAATTCAGGCCCAAAGTTACATATGCAAGGTGGTCCAAACATACACGTCAGTAAAAAAAACTACAAAAATCGGCTGACATACATGGGGTATTTTTGGATACCCTTGAGTGTGGCGAAGCTATAAAAAAATTATTGACGTGTATGTTCGGACCACCCTGTGTACAATACTCATAAACATTAGCCACTTGCTGATAAATATAGCTATTTATAGTGATTTTTTAAACCACTTTAGTATGTGTGAGATAATTTGTTACAAACAAACACGCAAAAAATTAAATATTACTACTTTTATAGTATTAGTTTAGATTTGAGAGAGTTTGTAAAATTGTTTATCTATGGTTGTGATTGTGAACAGATACCTACACTATAATTTCATTCCGTAATAAGTAGGTATTGTTATTTATTCTGTATTCGTCGTACAAAAAATAATGATAGGTCAGACGTTCAGATTATTTCTGTTTCTAAAAATGGTTGTGGCTCAGTCTGCTATAATCGCCCTCGTCTAATAAAAAGTTCGACAACGGGAAAAGTGGCGTATACATAAATCAACCGATTTCCCGCTCAAGCCGACAGCAGCCGTAATTTTGTTTTGGCATCGGTTCAAAGTTTGTTGACAGAGTTCTTGTATAAATAAATTAAAAAGTCGAGGAATGCTCGCGTTTATTGCAAATCGTTATCGTTTCCGTAAATAAAGACAGGGGAATTGCTCGTTTGAATAAAAAGATACATTGATCTAAGTAACGCATGATTAACGCCCGAACCTACAAACGTCAATCAAAGCTGAGCAGTCCTTACATGTACCTATACCTGTCCCTTTCATTTCTATGGACATGTGACAGGGCAGCATCAATTTGAGGTGTCCTTAACTTTTGATCAGCGTTTATGAATACGGGAGTAAGCTTCTTAGTTCACATTCAGTATCATTTTTATTCAACTTTGAAATAAAAAAAGGAGAATCTCTTAACGAAGTGACATTCAGGCAAACATTGATTATATCGATATTTAAACCGAGAACTAATCTGGATCATCTTAAGTTATTTCAATAAGTAAATAGACATTTCATAGATGCAAATATCCTCTGATCCAAGGAGAAGTTGTAGATAGGGGCAATCACTACATTCGATTCTGCAAATACCGATATAAGACGCAAACACAAGACGATTTTGAACTCGCTTGTGCAAATTTACCGGAAGTAGTAACAGTACAACGCAACTGCTGAGACTTACGGTGCTGTAATACCATATCTTTAGATAGATCACATTAGATTCAGTTACATAGAGGTATAAGAAATCTAGATTCACGCGTCGATACGAATATAAAATGGCTTCAATTTTATAAAAAAAACAGAAAAATTGTACGTACGTATGAGGTAAATTTCCAATATGAACCCAAGCCAGCCCAACCCTTCAGCCAATCCTTAGTAAAGACAGGAATCTAATCATGCACTTGAAGGAGGCAGGTATTTTTACCATCTATGTAAGAGTCCATCAAAGTCTCCGCATCAAAGTCTCTGCCCTCGGAGGCCCAACGGAGCCCTATCTATTCTGCAAGCATGAAGCCACCCTGGCTTCCATTAAATCTTAATGATATCGTGTCCATCACCAAGCACCAAAACGGTCCACCTGTGCTGACTTCCAGGACAGACAGTAGTGCGCACGGTGGAAGGTACTAAGTAGGAGGGAAGTCTACCGCCCCGCCATGGCGAAGGACTTTTTGGCTGTCGGCGTTTACTCCTCTGATCAAGCATGATAAAAAGATAATTCTCTTAAACATAAGATAAAGATAAGATAAGATCTTTATTGCACAAACAAATCTCTATAAGACTACCTCCTGAAGAGAGACTTGTATAATATAACAGGTAAGGCTGTGCAAAATAAAGAATAAGTAAGAGATATTTAAACAATAAACTAAATGAATTGTGTTACATAAAATACATATAGGTATTGCAATAGGATCACCAGTTTCCATTTTTAAGGACTGAAAAATAAAGGATGAGACATAATAAAATACTAGGTTACAGAGAGAAGAAGTATGATTTGACTTGGGATTTAAAGACATGTAAGGACTGAGATTTGTGGATGGGTAAAGGTGAGGAATTCCCCAGACGAATGGAGCGAACAACAAATGATTTGGAATAATAGGAAGTGGCATGTGAGGGGACTGTTAGATGCAGTTTCCGACGAGACCGCATGTCTTCACTTTTGGCAGATTGCAGAAAGTGAAATAGTTCCTTGAGGTACGGAGGTGAAAACATCAGGGTAAAAATGATTAAATTCCGACACAAGAATATGAGTGTTATATACAAGTAGTATTGAGTTCGATTCCCCTCAATGGGTCATAGCGTTCGTATCTGCCTAATTTTCCATTGTTTAATCGCAATGCCTAGTGAGCCACTACCCTCACCTAAATCGGTCGTCACCCCAAGTCCCGATCTGGGTCAGTCTACGCACTTAATGCGTAAACAAACCTAATACGAGTTGTGCTAGACATGTCTAGCTGTCGATAGTGGTGTACCATCGATAGACTTCGAAATCAGATACAATTCAATCATCAGTTTATATCCATCCACTACTAGGGACGAAAATTAAGCCCTTTTTATCGTTTGATGCATTTACTCCCTGTCAGCTGGCTAGGGATCTGAACTTATGTATCTGCTCACCCCTTTTGTTATCTGTTTAACGGAAAATGTAAGCATCTCATTGATCAATGTTCTCATTCTGCTCTCAGAATATCGAAAATAAGGTCCACAAGGTCAAGGAAGTTTTATTCATCCTCATTTTTCCTAATATTTTTATAAATCTACCAAATTCTCGATAATCTGATCAGCAACACTACCAGCGTACGTTAGATCCCATTTGATCCCGCGGGAGTGCCATAAGCAGACTCCTTTGTGCACCCGGCTCGCCTTGTTCAATGGGACCTTTTGTATGTCCTGAATCTGATCAATGAGCCGGTAATTGCATGATGATTAAAAGTATTTTTAGATCTGACCTTTGGGTGTATTTTTAGAAATTTGAGAATGATTTGGATTGATTATTCGTATTTTAAATTATTTTTATAACCTTTTGAGATCTTTTAAACTTTATTCTGGATTAACTGTTTCTATTAATTACATTATTTATTTAGTGTACTTTACATGTATATTAAATGACGTGATATTTTTGTTTAGGTTTAACTCTGTGGGTTAATCCAGCCTACAAAATAGTCGAAAAAGATTAATATCAAATAATTTTCACTTTAAATTCTTACTTATGATTATAATATTGTAACATGTTTTGATTTCGCATTTGTTTGAGAAAAAAACATTCAAAGCGTAACCTAAAAATAATTCCCATCCTTAAATTATATTTAGATAATGTTTTAAAAATTTAGATAAGATCTTTATTAGGACTGAAATTTTGAAGTAGGTACATTTTTCGCAAACTGGTACAGTATGGTCTTTTAATTTCTTTATGCCATCAATGGCAATCAGTTTTAGGTTTTAATTATTTTTCGCGGACGTTCGCGAGCGTGGCTGCGGGGCTTTTTCTTGGTGATCACGACTCAGATTGTCATTTTGTTCAATACTGCTAGTCAACTCAGTAAAAACATGATTTTACCTTTTACCTGGAGATGGTTTGATATAGTATACCAGTACGTCTACCACGAGTTGCCTCTTTAAATTTACATTATGGTTCGCGTAAAAAATGTATTGGGATTTGGCATTGCCATGTCATGTGTCATCCCAATACATTTTTTTTACGCGAACGATAATGTAAATTTAAAGTTGCAACTGGTGGTAGACGTACTGTACAAAACAAGGCATCATGATAGTCTAAAAACGAATTGTAGATTAATAAAAATAATAGGACACAAATAATCGCTAAACGTCTTTTTTTTTGAAATGGGGGACGGACCGTTACACGTTTTTAAAAAGGTATCTAAAGCGGCGCAGCACAAAAAGAAGTAGAAAAATAAACATTTACGATTTATGCACTATAATATTGTAATGGATGTGTCCAAGTAGGGAAGGTGAGCACCGCCAAGTTAAAACAAACGGGGTGGATAGGCAGAACTGTATTTATTAAATTCACACAATTCGATTCGGACCGAGCAACGCGTCTTACTGGCGTAAAAGCACGAGCTCAGTGCATTAACAAAAATGGGTTTAAACAAAAAAGGTAACAGTCGTTAGTGGAAAACCCAGAGATTTTGCAATAGCTTGCAAGCAAACCCGAGTGTTTCAACTGGTGGCGCTACGAACTAACAAAATGTATGTATAGCTTACTGTTCCGGCTTGCCGTCCTATATTCCTTCCCTTTGAACCCTTTCCATACACCTACACCATATGTGCAGAGCAGTCGTCATTCTGTACACCATTAATCGCCACTCTATGGCAAGATTGGTGCGACCCAAGCGCTCGCGCCCCATGAACCAGACTATCGGGAACAATACTAAAGCTCGCACGCGCGACATGTGATCTTAACATAAACAGTCTCAAAGCCCCATGAAGTAGGAGCCGGCTCCGTTCCAGTGAATACAAGCATCCTGTGAAGACGTGTCAACAGTAATCACCTTCACCAGAATCATCATCATAACGCTGACGAAGTCGTCGCTGCCAACCTGCACGAGAGTCCCTTACTTTCCTTATATTCTGTTTCCTGGTGGGCCAAGCTAATACGCCTCACATTAGGTCAAGCAGTAGCAAGTTAGGTCAAGGAACACGGGGTGTATTTGGGGTTTCTTAAATCTATCTAAAACCATTCACTTACTTAATAACGGCGAAACAAAATGATTGCGCGAGGCAATGTACTACCTGCGACATCTATTGATATCTGTGTGAACTTTAATAGTGGAAGCTCGTTACACTATTTATTTATTAATTTATTTACTATGTGGTAAATATGAGCCGGTTACACCTCTTGCCGAATAAACATGTTATAATAAAAATATTTAGTGACTGATGCCAGGCTCGTTAAGCAAAGTAACTTAAACTGTCACTATCTCTTTAAAGTTGTCTTGTTATGAGAAGAAAATGAATAATAAACTTAATACTAATACTAACACTAACGTGCAACTGAAAAACAATCTAAAACGAACTACAGCCAAATATAATAAGTTAGGAAACGCAATGTGAAAATCTGTCTCCATTGTTCGAAGGCTAGATTTCCCCGGAGTGCCGAGCTCCAAACATATAAGTCTGGCGAGGTTACGATTGTAATTGTTAAGGTGCCTTGAAAGCCAATCGGTGCACTTTTGGTCGAGAATTTCGAAGCAGTCTAGGCCTTACTAAGAATTACAATAGGTTCTATTTTTTTTGAAACTCCATCTTGTACGGTCTAGTTTATCGTAAGAGAAGCACAGCACGGCTGGTATCTGCCCTAGTTGCTGGAAAGTGGCTTAAACTTACGAAATATAATAAAGTTCCTTGTTCTTTGAAATTTTCTCCTGTACGGTCTAATGTATAGTAAACCGCGTAATTAGAGTAGAGTAAAGCAATGGTTTCAGCACAACGTATTGGCAACACCAATTAATATTCACTTTGAGCATTAATTAGGTTGAATAGGCAGTTATTGAACTTTGAGAAACTATCAAAGTTTTCAATTAAATTAAATATTGCGGTCAGTTTACACAAAACTATGTCTAATACAAAACTAAGCAGAGCTTGTAATGAGAGACACTTTGTAAACACATTTTGTGAGTGAATTTTGTGAAATAGTAAAGATAAATAAAACTTAGTTACAAAACAATCACAGACATAATATTTCCATTATGTGTACTTACTCTTTGCCACAGCTAACCGAACTCATTTCCATTCCTTATAGATTTGAACTGTCAAATTCATATTCATTTTTTCTTTGTATCTCATCCGTCTTTATAACATACTCTTTGTCAATAAAGTTTGCTTTAAAATATGATCATTTATTTGACACCTACAACGCGTTTAACTCCACTTTCCCCTACGTCCGCAATATTCTCGTTAATATTTTGTCTTTAGTGGTTGTGATCGAATAATTAAAATATATTTTAGGTTTTATTAGCCGGACCTTTTTTTATGACGCAAACGGGATTGATAGTCAAGCACGAATGACTGTAGCAGCGAGAAATGGTCTTCAGTACGTCTACCACGAGTTGCCAATTTAAATTTACGTTATCGTTCGCGTAAAATTTTTGTAATGGGATTTCGTACAACGCCTATGTTGACTCGAAATGGAAATAGAACGTACCTTGATGCTATTGTTACGTTATGATACCGTTTTTTACTGATGTCATAGTTGGTCATTAAGCTTTATTGTGCGCAACAACATGAAAAACATCTAAAGATAAAAAACTAGATAAAATCTCATTTCGGACCTTGATTATCTCGAGCGGATGAGAAACATCACAGTTTAGATTCAATCAAAATAACTGAAGATACGGCACGTCTTTAAAATCGTCAAAAAATGGGGATGATGCACAACTACATGCACGCAATCTCACAGCTGTGATTCTATCTATCATTGTGCGATGTTAAATAAAGGACAGAGACAAACCTATTTTTATAACCATAGCGTAAGCGAGACAAGCGGATGTCAGAGTGAAGTCCTGACGATAGTTTTTTTTAAATTTCTATCTCGCGTAAAATAATTGAATTGATGAATTTAGAAATCTCATGAGAAATTTTAAGTTTGCATGTTCTTACGAGTGAAATGTGATTCTATGAGATTTTCTTTCCTTTCTGAATGATTTGTACACCGCATAAAAGTACACGAAGGCATTTTGGTAACCTTTATCCCACTTAAAACAATAAAATATGTTTTTTACGTAACACGCTTATTATGTCACTCGCTGATTGCGACTAAGTGAAATTAGGCGACAGGGACCTGATTTAAGCGGTCCTCGCGCTTAAGGAGTCACCTATCTTACGCTATTTTGATTTAATCTAAGCATCACAGTGAGTAACATTAACGTGCAACCTGACAGCATTAAGTCTTGTTGAACTAATTTTGAACCTTATTATAATATAAGGCCCTGTGGATTAGACAGTAAGACGTGACAGGCACAAATCATCTGATATGTCTGTTATGTAATGTACAATCCGTTCGGCCAGGGCCAAACTTGACACGCAACTCTGACCTTTAAATCAAAAGTTTTAAGAGCTAAAATATCACGTGTGTATATGGCAGAAGGTTGTTTTTCTGAATCTCCTGATGTGGGTCGTGGGCTCCCATAAAATACTTCACTGGAGTGGTTTAGTTCCATACATCACACACTCGAACGTGTTTCTGCCGCTTCCTTTGTATCTGCAGCGGCATTTTTCTTTGACACAATTATATTAGGTTAAGTGGCTGGTGGACATTCAAGATTGTTTTGTTTTTCCACGGTATTGCTTTTTGCTAATATTTCGCATAAATAATGTTTAGGTATAATATTGGTGTGTAAGGATTCAGTTAAATAGGTCAAACACTTTTTTAATGTATTACCGTATGCTTGGTTTATTTTTATTTTAGGTATTATCAAGACCACAACCTAAAACATAAATGAATCGGTAAACAATCAAAATACCTTCAACATGTTTCGATAAAAATAATTGGACTACAAGGAGAACCTAGTAAAAAATATTTTATCACAATAAGAATATTTTGATAAAATATTTTTTATCATTTAAGATGAGAGGATAATCCAATAATATAATACTTATTTAAGCGCTTGACGGTTTATTATTACGAGTATAAGAAATGTGAGTTATACTTGTTTATTTAGGAGCGAGCTCCGAATATCTAATTAGAGCTATAAACAATGATAAGGTCACTGGATAAAAAGTGAAAGGTAGATTTCACATTCTTGTGCACAGTGCTGGTATAGTGGTACGTAATTTCGTGTTAACAGTTATCTGGCTCGTTGGTCTAGGGGTATGATTTTCGCTTAGGGTGCGAGAGGTCCCGGGTTCAAATCCCGGACGAGCCCAAATTCCTTTTGATGTTTTGTTTCTATTTGCTAATCACAGTTTTTTAAATTGAAATTCTTTGGTATCAATTTCAAATTGTTAGACGAATTACAATTGATTTAACTATTAAAACTCCAAAATAACTTACAATCTCTTGTTAAGTTACATAAGAATATTCAGTATCCACAACAATGGAGGACACGCTAGGGTACTCGTGCTTTTTGGTTTGCATTTAGAAAATAAATATTTACAAAATGCCGGAGAAGCCAAAAGTCTATCTTTACCACAGCACATTGTGTATAGAAGCGATTAGTATGTATAAAATTGCTTGATCAGGACTTGACCATAGGGAAACAGGGCCTTTAATGTTCAAAAATATTAATATATTTTTGCACATAAAAGTCCTGTTTATTTACTACAGAACCGTTGCAAAATGGTTCTTATGTAAGCAGCTTGAGGTCCCCTAGGTAATGGTTGATGTGAACACCTATATTATGATATAATATAATGTGCGTTAGACAACCCACAACAAATAGTCATGGTCGCGAATTAGGAAAAAAATCCCTGTTTTACGAGGTACTAGACAAGGAATTAAGCCAGTGGCGTCTCCCAAAATGCTCTTTGAATTAGACTCCAAAAGCATGATCAGTAATCCCGTTTCAAATTCTAAACTCTCTAATCAAGCAAATGGCGGGGATGTGGGGCATTGTTTTTATATTGCCTTCCCCCCCCCCCCCCCCCCCCCGTCCTCCTCCTCTTCAGCCGGCGAATGAGCAAACAAAATAGAATTAAACGGGAAGGAACGTTTTTATACGGGCCATGTTGCATTGTCGTATGTAGTTGCCAGGTGGAATGATTGTATTATAATTGTATTATTACTAATTCTAAGGCTTACGCCAGAAGTTCTTACGTAGAGAACACTGCAAGAGCAAAAATTGTGTAGGTAGTTTTAAAATTTATTAAAAAATGTGTAGGTTTATGTACTAACGACCTAGTTTTGAAGAAAAATCTAAATATATAAAAGAAAGTGTATTTTTTTTGGGAAGTTTGATGGCAAACATTTTATTTCTCAATTGAAAAAGAAATTGGTAGCCATTTTGTTTTTTAATTAGGTAAAGCATATTAATTCAAGTATTAAGTAGAACTTACAATCACAAAATTGCAAGTAATTAAACAAAGTGAAATAAGAAATTGCAAAACAAAATTGAAACCCCTGTAATATTCAGAAAAACAAGCTTATATTTTTTATGTTTTTTTGTCGATGAGTTTAATCCTAGTTTACAGCCTATAAGTTTGTTATACTACGAGCGGGTCACACAATGCTGGAATTAGGCAGCCTAATTAGAAATTGTTAGATATCATCCATCACGCATGTGGCAGTAACATACTTATTAGCAACCAAGCTTGTGTGCGAATCGAATTGTTTTGTATAACGTTACACGGATCTCGAACTAATATATTGATAAGTGAACATTATTTAAAACGTATCGTCTTCCATGACATCCTGCGACTCTTAGTAAAATGTATTTACTGTCCTAGTGCCTAACAATCTTGACGAAAAGTGGAGGGCGTGTCTCTTACAGCGGTTTCAGGCTATCGTTTTATACGCACGTATAAGCTCGTTTGGAAGCGCGTTACGGCCGCGTCTTTTGCCAAACGCGCAACTCTTATGAGCGTTGTCGCTTATAAGCCACTTCATTTTTGAATTAATAAGTGGAATAAGGCAGCGGGCACGAAGTCAGCGTCTTGCGGGGGTGGAGCGGCGCGGACGCGGGCGCGGTACCTTTCATTCAATGCATAGATATGGCTGGGCTCGAAAGCAGTGGCGCGGGCGCATACGCTCTCGTTGACTTCGGATCCGCGGCCTTAGGATCAAAATAATAATGTAACCAGAATATCAGCAGTAGTTTCGTAGAAATCGGGCAGCGCAGCGAAAGACTGATGCGTCTGGAGAATTAGCTTTTGGGCTTTTATCAACGTATCATTTTATAAACCGACTAACTTTTTGCTCGCGGCTTTGCCCGCGCGAACTTCATTTTTATGACATACAAAATTGTTCCCGACTTGACCGTTCCAGTCACTCACTCAGTGGTTTTTGTAAACTTATTTCTAGTACTAAAAGTGAATCGAAGTCATGATTTTGAGTCTCAAAATAATTTAAATTAAAAACCCGCGTTTAAAAGTGTCCTAACTAATTAATTGAGTAGGTAAGTGACTTGTTTTATTTCCCATTTCCATTATTCAGCCCACTGCAAACCCTTTTTGCTCAACAAACAATACAGAACGGAATACAAACCGGCTTTTACGTTTCCCGTCTCAATGGACAAACAGATCTTGTTTAATTGCGTATTGAAAAAAGTTAAAACCAATCTTTGGAGTTCTGGCCAATATTAACGAACGCCAAACAAACTCGCATCGCATCGGACTCCCGGTGGAATTAAATTCTGCCACCAATAACCACATTAACGGGATTTCTGTTTGATTTTCAAAGCCGTCAATATTGTGTTATGGGAGTCGTACTACGAGTACTTTTGTTCGTTATATGAATTTAGTATTAGAAACGTGCATTTCGGATATTATACCTTTGTCTAGATTTTCTAAACAACGTCAGTGACAAACATGCAGGCGAGTCACCAGACGTATTCGTTATTTTAAACATCAATTACTCTCTCTCACTCAAATTATCCTTTTTGTGGGTTGGGGATTTGAGAACGTCAAACTCACTTTTTTTTATTACGAGTGTGACTTTTACTTCACATGCTGATTTACCATTATACACTACATCGTATTGTCATTTTCTTTCTACCAGTACACATTGGTATTGACATGACATGACATGATAATGTCAAATCCCAATACATTTTTTTACGCGAACGATAACGTAAATATAAAGTGGCAACTCATGGTAGACGTACAGGTGTGATTGTAATCAAGTGACTACAATATACAAATTTGCATTATGTTTTCAAATCCAAAGACATTTAATAAAAATCAAAATAACTCCTACGCAAAGATATTGCTCTAGTGTCTTCCAAATTGAAGGTGCTATATATAACAGCTCAAGCTATTGATTTCATTTTAAAAGCTGCGCGAGTATCACAAAAGACAAAATGGTATTTCTATTCGTACAAAAATGGTATTCTAAATTCAAATATGAAGTTCATAGATTCGTGGATTCCCGTGTGCCATCACAAATGCAGCAGAAACGCATCAGTGCATCATACAAAACGTGAGAAGGGTTTGTTGCCTAAGTTCGTCTTACGTTACTCTAAAGGATCTGAGCTATTTTATGGCTATACACGACCAAGAATGTCGTGACGTAGGGTTTTAACACTCCAGCTCGTGTGGTTCCATGTTCAAATCGGCCAGAATCTTAATATTTGTGTTGATTTTTACTGTTTACTTCTAGAGATAGAAAAATTGTAAAAATCGTGCCTTGATGATCTCGAGCGGGTGTTGAACCCGCGTTTTTCACAATCCGGGTGACTGCTCTAATCACTGAGCTACCGAAATCTCAACGGTACGAACGAACCTTTAAAGTATAATATGCTAACGTAAGCATATACTGGAAAATATAAACTTGAATTTCGAAGATTCCGATTTCGTAATCTCCTAACTTATCTTATCATAATTGTATAGTGCTTGTGAAAGCCTAAGATAGAATAAAGTTTTCTTTTTTACATTAATTACTTACTTTTGTTGTGGACTGTACATGCAGAACGCATGCACATTTCCCTATCCGCATGGCTCACGCGGTTCCATTCACCGTGCTATAGACAGCTATTCAGATCAGTGGTCATTTTAAATTCCGTGTACATAGCGTTTAGTTCGGCGTCCCAGCAAACATAAAGCTAAATAGGGGCTATTTAGACGGAGGCTAATTATCAATAAATCTTAATAATTAGGTACCTAATGATTTGTTTATTCAAATTTTAACTTTAACCCTTTCCCTGTCACGTATCACTTGATACATAGCAATGGATTTTCTATCGTTATATTTCTTGGACAGGAAAACTGTTAACCATGACATATAGACATAGGAAAATAATATTATTACGATATACTCACAAGGTACATGCTGAAATTCTGTCTGGTCTGCTGTTTCTACTGAGAAGATCCTGGTAGAAACCCAGTAGTTACTCTTTTGATAAAAGTTTGTCCACATGTAGGTTTATAACTAACAATTTTTGCGGTTATTGAAATTGTAATTGAAAAAAAATATTTCGGACAGGTCCATAAAGATGTTAGTATACACTTGCTTACAGACTATGTTAGTCTAATATATTGTGACTATGACAACAACAACTATGACCACTCTGATTATTATTATTTCAGGTGAGTTTCCACCCACCTTTTTAAAAGGGGAGAATCCCACCTGTCCACAAACGCAGAGCTTGAGCATTATTGCCGCGAAGCCATCAACGCGCGCCTCCGCGAACACCCCTGACGCACTACAGCGCCACGGCATCCCCAACAGCACCCTGAATGCGTTATTATACTGGACACGCAGATTGCTGTATGTCCGCTGAGTAAATTTGGTCCACAGGCTACACGTATAAAACGACTGGCAGAAGGCCTTGATAAGCGTTATTTTTACTGGCCTAGTGCAATGCGCAAACCTGCTGGCCAACATGATGCAATGGACAGCCAGCGACCTGCATTCACGGTCAATGTCCACGTTGTCCTTCAGCTCGTAATAATATATTAATAATATTATAATCCGAGCCATTCGCTTACGGAGTTTATATTACGGAACTTAAACTAGTGATCCTGAACAGACCACTTCCCGAAAGGTTCACCTGTTCACTAGTTGACGACACGATAGCTCTTTAACGACAAGGATTTCTCATTTTTCTCAATCGATTCGTATTGACTTCATAGACCGAGGAACGACCAAAGTTATCTTCTTGATAACGGCAACGGTACAGCGCAGACTAAGGATGCTTTTCAACCAGAGATTTGCTATGCAGCTATGCTGTGAAGATGTGCAAGCTAAGCTAGGAAACTATTAGACCATTTCCACGCCGCAAGGTAACTGTACAAGTAAGATGCGCAGCTCGAGCTTTGCGTTTATACAAAAACATAGCTCATTAGAACTCGTTCCCAATGTAGACCCCATAAATATGATTGATGATATCAAATGCAAACTCAGCAACGTAGCACAGCACATCTCCGGCACAAATTAAACACGTGGTGCGGCTACTCTGACAGATAGTTCAATTAGAACAAATCCGACATTTGGATCACGCACGCAGACACAGTGTGTTTATAGGCCATACCAGTGAGTTTCAGTATTTTTGGCCAGTTCTGTCAAGTGGGTATAACCTACCTACTTCATTTGAAAAATTCAGAGCGAAAATATAGTAGTAACCATAGGCGGTTCACGCAAGTTTAGGAAAAAGTTGCGAGCGGTGCTTCTGTAAACTCTTTATTTTGCGTCTCTGGTGGAAATGCACCCTTATTGTAACAACACTAATAGCTCTTCTTTTAACTTCTTTTGATACGCAAAGTACTAACATAAGGACGCGGCATCTGTTTCAATGTATGTCAGAGCAGTCTCCAATGTTTCCAATTTGCTAGATTGTTCCGAATTTGAACGGGTCGGGCGCGGCGGTAAGAAGATAAATAGAACAAATTGTTTTGCGATTTACATACGTACGTACGTATTCCTTAGCCCAAGTCAGTTTTCAAATTGAAACCTTCTGGATCAGTCATTAAAGGCTTTTTCATTTTCATTATTCTGTTGCTGCCTCAAACTTGTCAGAGGAGAAAATTAAATTATTTAGGTGTAGTAAGTAATTCATCTAGGAGGCACTTTGAAAGGTGGTCTCTGATTAGTTTATATTATAATATCCAGTAAAATAAATAATTCAATAATTAATATAATATACTTAGCCTTTTTCAAGTAGGTACGTGGCAATGATTTGATTTTTTATAATAAAAAAACAGGCTATTTTCATCGTCTCCTTAAAAAGAAGATAAAAATTTGTTCCGCTTAAGCATACAAAAATGAAGTCGTCTGTAGAGGATAATTTTATTCATCTGGGCATGTATTCGTATTTACACAGTGGATCGATTGGATATGTCTCTAGACTTAAATGGATATTACAGTAGATCGATCTTGGATCCATTACCCATACCCCGGCCTTAGGGAGGGCCGTTGAGGTGAAAACATAAGGGTAAAAAATACGCCGGCAAAAAAATACTCTATCAATTTTTGATTTTACTAACGTCTTACTTCAACTAATTTAAATAAGACCACTACCTCAACCACGTGTTTAGCTCACGTAACCTATGATAGTTAACTACAGCAGCTTGTAGGCCATTTTAGTCCAATTAATATCCACTAAAGGCGCTGTACCGGAATCCTATACAAAAAAGACGCCACAGACGCTAGCGACTCTCATCAGTGTAAAGTTTCGTATCTGTTGATCCAGTAAATATGAATGGAACTTAAATATACATACAAGTGGCTGAAGTAAACTAAAGCAATTTACGTGACGTAAACCGCTGGTAGGGGTAGAGATGTCATGTCAGTGTATAGTCAGATGAAGTTCGGTGGCTTGATAATATCTGAAAGTTACAAGTATATATTGTTTTAATCTTTCATGGTCACTAACATAGGGACCCTCAATGTTCCTGGAGCATGTTCCTGTAGTAACAAGTTTTTACTATTTTTTTTTTTGTGTTTCCGATATTTCGGCACTATTGCAGTGCCATGATCATGCAGTAACTTCGTGATCATTGTACGTAATCTTACTTTTAGATTAAAATTGTTATTGATTGGGGATTTTTACCATGTTTTTTGTTTTCAAGTTTCCGATATTTCGGCACTGTTGCAAGTGCCATGATCACGGAGTTACTCCGTTATGATACCTCTACAACTGTTTGCACTGAGCCCGCGTGGGCCTTGCAGTGAAAGGCTGGATGTCGTAGGTACTTGAAGTTGATTGCAGTTCGAACTTTTGATTTTAAGTCTTGGCTGTTTACAAGTCTATATACTTGATAAAAATGTTATAGAAACAGCATAAAATGGTTTTAGTGATGTTCAAGCATTTTTTTTACTAACAAGAGAATGGTGGTAGGTACACTGTTTTTCTGCCATTATCAATATAAAATGGGAAGATTTGTCTTACTTATGGCAATCTGTAGGTCTCTTCTAAAAAGTTACTTGGCAGTAATGTTCATTTAAGTTCGTCTACCACGAGTTACCAGTTTAAATTTACATTATTGTTCGCGTAAAAATCTGTATTGGGATATGACATGACATGACATGACAATGTCCAATCCCAGTACAATTTTTTACGCGTACGATAATACCTAAATTTAAAGTGGCAACTCGTGGTAGACGTACAATTCTTTATTTAAAATTAGTTTTCTATTTTAATTTTAAGAATATTTTCCCTAGAACACTGCGCAAGAACTGTCCTATTAGAACGCCGCCCTAAATTGTTCAAACAAAAGTAAGAAATTAGCCCATTTCGTACTACCGTCCATTTGCTGGGTAAAGGCCTCATTGAAATTAAGTCATCACTACAATTTTTCACCTTTTTTTAGTGATCACCAACCAACCTGGTGCCTAACATACTTTGCCCGCCCTGGGATTTGTACCTAGGACCTCGGGATTTAAATTTTTAAAATAGCCATATAACCTTGCGAGTTTACAACCATGTATTTTCATCGCAAAATCGGTATAAGAATTCATGTGCGCGTCCCTTTAAATGACAAATTTCAACTGAGAAGTATAGTTACGTATCGTCTATCGTTCCGGAGAGCTTTCATGCTCTTACATCGGAATTAAACGAATTGTAGCAATATTAAAGACATTTATTGCTTTCCGTTTTAGAAAGTGGAAAAGGGGCTATTAATTTATTATGAGAAATGGAAGTTAGGCAGAAAATGTTTGCAGACTAGCAGTAAACATTTGGGAAGGATAAATAGGGTAGGTAATTCTACAATGACCCACTGCTGAGCAAACAGCTTCGTTTTTGACTGGCCTGTCGGCGCGTTGGTAGTGGTCTTTTCTTTCTTTAGCGTCGAAGGTCGTGAGAAATATGTGCACGCACGATGTGAATTCTTTGACTAAGATATTCTATATCTATTTTTAAGCGTTGTGATTAAGCCAATACCCATCAATTATAGCGGTAACTTGATTTCAATGATGGAGGCCTTTGCCCAGCAGTGGGTCAGTATAGGCTAATGACTTTGCTTTCCATAATCCATTTTATTTGTATAGATCGGATCATCTCTCGAAGAAATATCATTACATACTTTTTCGCCTTCAAAGTTCAAACATCTCACGAAACCAAATTTCTTATTTTTTCTTTCTTTATTTATATTCGAGACTTCTGTTTTTCTCTTCTCTTTTTTTTTGCTTTTGCACAGCCAATTTTTTTCCTATAGCGATTCCCTACGGAAGGAAGAAATAGTTTTAGCACCTTATTTTGAACCTGCATTTTTTTTAAATGTTGTCAAAACCTTTGTATTTCTTTTTTGTACAGTAAATCTTATTTAAACGATCTTATCTTATTAGTTGAAATATTGTGAATAGAGGCGACACGTAAAAAAAGATGAAAATAATATATAATATACCGCTGTATGAAAATTCCAAATTTGATATTTTGCGTGATTTTTACTTCATGCCAGGCTTTATATTAGGTACGATTTTCACTCAGATCAAGCATCGTAAAATTCTTGAGTTAAAATAAATGGTATCACTCTAATATAAATAATATTTATAACATATTTGCTCGTAAAGGGTCTCTTATTTCACCAATTTCAATATCGTCATGTATCTCAATACGTACTTGTGCGTTATTGTAATGTAAAACGCACGGTATATCAAGATGCTCTATCTAGAACGAACGGTACTTTTTTAAATCTTAGCAAAGAGTTTTTATGTCAGAAAAAAGGTTAACATTTTATGAATAAAGTTAACTTTGGAAGATAAAATATAATAAATAAACATTTATATTCTTTAATTTAATTAATGTTGACAACAACAAAACAGTAACAAAAACACAAAAATATTAATTTATTTTATTAGTAATACTGGCTGTTTTTTATGCCTATGCCTCAAAAAAAGCGCTGATGCGCGCGCATCGCTAATTTGTAAACCAGTAAAAAAATATATAACTGCTTTAACAAGTGATTGAAGATTTATTTGTTTAAGAAAGTCCGCGTTTTATTTATTCCCTCGCAAATATGTTATAAAACGTCGTATGACATACAAGCGCTTTGATAATTACAGCCTTTGCTTTTTTATAGCCCTCGCCTACGGCTCGGGCTAGCAATATCGCCTCGGCAGTAATTTTCAACTTACCGCACTTATATCATGATGTACTATTATAGAATTTGCAAAAGCAACACACTTACAACGTCTGACTACAATGCGGGGATGTGAAAGCTCCAGAGGTATTATGTAGAGATCATGGTAGATTATGGGACCCTTTTAGGCCAGTGATTCTATGTGTTGACGGCTTGTGATATAAACAGTCGATTCTAAAAAAAACTATGCAGGGGTTTTGTAAGATTATCTATTCAAAAATAAACTAGGTATGAGAAATCTCAAAATAAAGCAGAGAATTAGAGAGAAATTTTGTTGTTCCTACAAATTCACTTCGGAACTGATAAAACGAACCACTATCGTTTCTCAGGTTATTTCTTATATTTGGTATCATTTATTGAATTGAATATCTAATCGTCTTAATAAACTACCAGCTAGGTAGTCAATCACATAGTTTTGTTAAGTACAATGTTTTTTTTTAGGTTTATAAGACTGTTCCATTATGATTTCCTGCTTTCTAATTTATTTGAATTTGCGTATAAATAATGCAAGAGACATTTTCAAACGAGCCGATAAATTGCACAAAGGAATTTTAATATACACTTTCCTTTTAGAGAAGCAAGCTTTGACTAACACTTTTATGTTCCAAACCCTTTGTCGGTGACTTTCCTTTGTATAACATTATGTTATGAAACAATGACATATTCTAAGTATGTCGGTAGTTGCATAGTTATTCTTTAGTTCCTTTGATATATTTTTGAAAAGATAACATGCGCTTAGGCCTTTTACGAAATTCCTTTTTTATTTAACTGCTTACAATAAGGCCTCTTCCTCACCGGCTTTTGCGTTTTCGTTTCGGCACAGCCTCTGCACCGAATCTGTACAGACTTTCATTTACTGACAGGCTCTGTACGTCTACCACGAGTTCATCATCATCATCCGTCCGGTCTATCCCGGTTGTGAACCCACACTGGTGTGTGAGGTCCCAGGGTCCGCCTTTCTTATTTTCTTGGACCACTTCACGCGGTCTTGTGCATCCTCAGTGGTGAGTCTGTTGGCACGCATGTCACCCTTAACCACGTCGAGCCACCGCTTCTTGGGTCGACCTCTTCTACCGGTACCCGGGCCGCGTGGCCAGACATTTGTTGCCCATGTGGTTTGCCGATCTCCGTGAGACATGACCATGCCAACGAAGGCGGCACTCCTGCAGCTTGTCTGCGGTGTCACAAACACAAGGCTGCCTCGGATGTGGGTGTTACGCACGCGATCTTTGCGTGAGACTCCACACATCTACCGCAGCATCTTCATTTCCGTGACGCGCAGCTCCTGCTCGTGATAGACCTGCCCCATTAACTTGATCGGCATTTTGGGATCACAAATGACACCAGTTACCTCACGCCATTTGGCCCAAGCCCCGGAAATTCGGGCTCTGACGTCGCGGTCGATGTCCCCGGACGCGCTTAACACAGATCCCAGGTATTTAACACGGTCCGTGCGCTCGACCACGTCAACGCCTATGCGGACGGACTGGGTATCTGTGGTGTTGCAGGCCATGTACTCCGTCTTCGCCACATTAAGTTTCAGACCGCCGTTTTCACGTGATTTTTTCCACTTATTCACCCGTTGTACCAGCCGTCCCCTGTCCGAATCTGCTAGCGCTATATCATCAGCATACATAAGCAACCAAGGTGGTTGCTCATGGTGGTCTAGGATGCTGTTTGACAGAACGTCTAATATTACGCTGAACAGAAACGGGCTAAGCACGGTGCCTTGGTGTACTCCAACGGTGATAGGGAAGGGAAGCGTGTCACCAACCGCAGTCCTAACTATGGAACTGGAATCGTGGTACATGAGCCGGATAATGTCAATAAAGACTTCGGGAACGGCCCTGGACCGCAGCGCCCAGCCGATCATCTCACGAGGGACACAGTCAAAGGCCTTCTGCATGTCTAAGAAAAGTAGATGCAGAGGTGTATTCTTCAGTCTGGATCCCTCCATGAGCATTCTCAAGGCAAATACGGGGTCCATGGTCCCCAATTGCCCATATTTTGATGACATTTTTTATTTATTTGCCTAAACCAACTCCGAAATAACGGAGAGGAATTTAAGGCTATTGAATTAATTTTATGGAGAAACTTGTTTTTCTTCATCGCACCAAATGGCTTGAGGATGCCACTCTATAAAACGGCATAGGCCATTTCCCCCTCCTTTATTATTTTAGGGGCGTATTTTGCAGTAACGAAGTTCTTTGGAAATGCAAAGAAAATAGATGACATGTACAAATTTAACAACAAATGTGTAGAAAGTAATAATTACGCTTATATTATTTACTTAAGTTAAAGTTGTTTTAGAGGAGATTTATTCTCTGTTTCCTAAATAAAGCTGTCTACCTTTATTTAGAATTGGTTTTATCTCCCTTCAAGTACCTATTTCGTTGGTCTCAACCAACTCTCAGTAGTTACTTCGACTGGGAAGCTAAGTATACCTTGAGTAGCAATGCATTATCAATAAACATTAAATCTTAGTTTTGATTTAAGTAAATTAACTCTAAAGTTTATCGCGAAATCCTTTTCCCTGACATAGGTAGGCGCTTTAATTAATTTGATTATCAAATAACTAAGCTTTATAAAGACCTTTGACTATCAACGGGTTGTTTTGATAGTCCCTTGATGCTGACAGTCGGTTGGACGATCCAATTTAGAACTGGGGTTATTGAAGTAAATTAATTTGTTCTATTTATACAAACATCGTGTTAAAACGTCATTGTTCAATTGATTAAATAATTTTGTTGTGATGTTCATGTCGTAAGTGATCTACAGGCAAAGGTTATTGCCGCATAGGAAACAATTAACCAAACAGCAATTCAATTTTATTAATAAGTTATACGAGTATGATTACTTTAGTTAGGACTGGAAAAAACAAATATTTATGTTTATACCTACTACTACCTCTAGATTAATAAAAACTTAGTTGTTATGTTTTAAGACCTAATCGATCTATACAGTATTTAAGCCAAAAGCTCCACATATAGGGAAATAAAGTCACCAAAACTGTCCCTCGAAAATAGCTATATAGAATAAGAAAAGACGCTTAAAACGCAGTAATAAACCCTACTTACCCATCGACAGCATTCCCATAAAGCCTTCAATAGACCCGTTTGCAACGACAAATCTTCCGCACAACCTGCTCAATAAAACTATCAACGCTTGCGACTGCTGTGAATCGCTTAAGCTTCGCTATAAAACGGGCGAAGAAGCAACAATCGTCAGCTGGCTCTCAGCCAAGCCTCAGCTCAGAGTACTTTCAGCTTAGATAAGTCACGGCAATGGCCAGCTCTCGATGTTACGACGACCCAGATATGTCTGTGCTGAATAGCATTAAGCCTGGCCGCACACGAGCTACCGACCACAACCACGAAGCGCCGCCACCGACCAATTTCCTGTAGTTTTCGTTCATTTTGAACTCTACGCACTCTGTTTGCACCGGTGGTTGCCACGACATAAAGCCACAGATAAAACGCAGAAATAAGCGATTCGTGCATTCTCTACAACTACCTACTTTCACTTCAGTCAACAAATTCGAATCGAACGCACCACGTGGTCATTTTTAATGTCGATTAAAATAAATTTGAAAGTGGATATATCAGAACTTCAATCAATTTTAATACCGACCACAAGTGTCTGTGGCACGCTTCAGCTACCTTTGTAGCCGCTTCTAGCTTCAAGTAGTTGTACTACTACAAGTATTTGTAATTGTCGTATGTGCGCAGCCACGCTTAGGCCCGACTTTCACCAATGGGAGGAGAGAGAACCAATTAGATTGCCTAATTTCCGCATTTCACAGACAAATGTGAAAATAACGAAATGTGATTGGTTATCAAAACACATCTCCTCTCCTCCTTCCTTGGCTCAACAGCTCATGGCTATTAAGAGGTTTTGGCAGTGTTGTGCTGCTGCTGGTAAGTGGGAAGCTTACTGAGGAGTTGCAGTGCAGTCAGATGGAGAACCAGAGGTTCACCATCTTGTAAATTTCATGAAATTTCATCAGATAGCTTCATTCATTTTCTCACATTATACTAGAACTAGACATCTTGACATAATATGCCCATTACAAAAAATGTTTTAGTAAAATGTATAAGCACAACACATTTATTTTGGTCCAATACGCTTAAATGTTACATTGTGTTCCTCTACATTCATGAAAACGCTGTGAAAAGTAAAATCGAGAAAACCGCACCACATGTGCCTTTAACATAACCTTTACATTATGTTTTTTATTGAAGTTGAGAACTCTTTGAACGGCACAGGAAAATATCGAGGATGTTCCCATAATATTTACATAGGTGCCCACAAACTCTCCGTCCATTTATGTTGTACAATCGAATTTATATCGCAAACCGAGCTAAATAGAGATGAGAGTGGAGCAAGGAGGTGATAATGGAGGTAAATTTTGCAGACAATAATCGTACGATGAAAAGAAATCCGGTGTCCAATAGTTTAAACAATATTTGAGGCTTCTTTAATCCGTTTTAGAAATCATATTTCATAACTTCAATTTACACTTTTTATGTATCTGAACACTTAGGAATGTAAAAATATTTATGTTGCATAATTTTCACTTGCTTCTTTTTAATACTATCGTTCTGAGTACGAGTCTAGTCGTGATAGTACTTATAAATTTCTAGTTAAATGAAGAAAGGGATTATATAATGAAATCTTCGCAGCTTTGCAGAGGAATTTAAATTATTTAACCACTGTTTAGGTAATATGTTTAAACTGCATACTTAATAATTTGTCAGTTCATACGACAATCTGTTTTTTTAACAATTGGGGGGAAGTAATCCATAAGTAAAATTACACCCTTAACTTGAGTAATAATTTGTGCAATCAACCCTTATTGAGAAAAGCATTATTTTGTAACGCTACACTTTAAAGTGTAATCTGCATCGAGTTTAGGTGATTAAGTAGCTTTTTTATGTACAGATGTTATTAAATCACAATAGTATAATAGCTTACTATTTACCGCTTACTGTTAATAAAGCTATTAAAAATCAAAATCAATCAGTTGTCGCATGGTTTCTTTCACGAATACAGACCACAATTCCAATACATTTATTTTTTCAAATGTAATATTATGTAATAATTCTAGAAATCTAGATCAACGCCACGATTAGCGTAGTGCGCTGTTGCACGGTTTCTCGCCTTGAGTTACGTAGTGTCCCGGGTTCGATTCCCGGTCGAGTCAGTTTAGGAAACTATCTTTTCTAAACTGGCTCGGATCTGGTCGTGCTGGGAGACGCCACTGGTACCATTCCTTGTCTGGTATCTCGTAAAACAGGATATTTATCCTTACCTCGAGACCATGACAAGTGGTGAGTCGTCTGTCGCATATATCTGGCGAATATTTAGATCATTTAGATTTATTTAATCATGTCATCATCATTCAAGTTGCAATTATTTTCTTTAAATCTATTTAAACGTTGTGCGCGGTTGTCATCGAAATGCAAATTAGACCATGTTACAATGTACTCAAAATCGATGTATGTATTAGTTTGTATTTTGTTACTGCGCCAAAGAATAAATAAATAAATCATCATTTGCAGCCATTAGATGTCCACTGATGAACATAGGGCTCCTCTCTAGATTTCCAAAGCGACCGATAGCTTGCAGTCTGCATTCATCGATATCTACCACTACAACCAATACGTCTACCACGAGTTGCCAATTTAAATTTACATTATCGTTCGCGAAAAAAACTTGTATTGGGATGACATGACAATGTCAAATCTTAATACATTTTTTTACGCGAACGATAATGTTAATTTAAGGTGGAAACTCGTGCTAGATGTACAGTCCACCTTGCGGTGTGCATATCTCACAGCGTATGCTTTAAAAAGTTTCCAGTGTAGATCTTTTCAGCCCCAACGGCTATCTATTCTTTGCACGTCGTGCCCACTTTAACTATCGTACCACCGTATCCACAAACGCTAGTCAAAAGTTGAGGATACCTCAAATTGTCAATAGAAATGAAAGAGACAGCTATACATGTAAGGACTGCTCAGGTGCTCAGCTTTGATTTACGTTTGTGACGTTTGTGGATTCGGGCGTTACTCGCTGGGCTACGTTGGTCACTTTGAGGCTACCTTTCAGTACAAAATTGCAATTTAAGAAATAGTATTAAGATCGTCAAAAATAATAGTCACTAAAATTAATCAAATCTAATTTTTGCTCACTTTTCTTGCGAAGTAAGCTTAACTTTTGTTTTATTCGACCAATAACTAAGTAAGTTAAAAGTTTTCAAATAAACCGTCCTATTTGTTTAATGCGATGAACTGGAAACTATGCAGGAGATACAAATAAGAAACTAAGTGAAGTTCGCCGACTTGAAACTCCAAGAATTTCTTATTAGCCGAATTTATTTCGAGGGGAAACTTCAGGACCTGGTTTATACTTTTTCTTACGATGTTATTTAAGTTGCGTTGAAATAAAAATGCGAAAGATTTACGTAAAAAGTCTTTTGTGAAATACCATTCCGTGAAGCCATGAAAAAAAATTGAAATTTTAATTAGTATTGTTGTTTTACATAAATTTAACTCTCAATGAAATAAAAACGCTTCCTTTAAAATATACTTCGTCTTCCTTAAAGTCGATTTTGTCATAAATCCATACAGAAAATTAGTTTAATATCATACAAGTAAGATGGCAGATTGGAAACCTAACAAGATGTCATAACAAAACATAAAGAGATTAATTATTTCATTGAAAACGTTCAATTTTACAGAGACTGGCTTTGTAACGAGAGTAAACCGCGACGATAACATAAATTGAAATCTACAAATGTTTTGAAGACACGGTTGGCGAAGTGCACTGTAGCATTGTTTCTCGCCTTGACTTGATGGTGTCCCTGGTTCGAGTCGCACCCGATCAACTCAGTGAATAATCTTTTCTAAATTGACTTTGGTGTACTGGGAGACGCCCCTGCCTCAATTTCTTTCTGGTAACACAAGGTTATATATCCTTAGTTCGTGACCATGACAACTGCTAAGTTGTCAAGGAAAATGGGACACCCAGACACAGGATAGCAAGACCTCTGCGATGGTTATGAAAAAGACTCGGTGAGTCCTTTAGTCGTTTATAATAAAGACTAGCCTCTTTTTTCACGAATCGACTCTAAAATGAAGACTGTTGCTTTTAGTCCTTATTATTATGACTCAGTCGGTTAACCGATATGACTAGAAGACTCAAACGACTCACACGACTAAAAGGCTAAAATGACTGCAGGCCTGTACGAAAGAACTGGCGTTTGAGTAAAGTTGTTAATAAAAACTCACTAGGCTGAAATGAGATTATGTACTCTTTTTATTATTTAAAGTGAAACTATGTATTAAATGGATAAGCGTAAGGAGCTGTAAAATAAATAATAGTTGCATGAACACATGCCTTACGACTCGACTCACCAGGCCATAGGTCGGCAGTCTTTTAAGTAAGTACCTAATATAAGCTGTTAAAGTAACAGCTAGGTTTTTACATTAAAAGACTTCGATTAAAAAGGCTAGCTCATGACTTAAGGTTGGGGCCTAAATACTGAATGAGTCGTGAGTCGTCAAAACCGAGGCGAGTCTTTATTAAAGGCCTCATGAGACAGAGTCTCTTGCATCACTACTCGGCGATGAAAGTCGCTAGTGCCTGTAAGAAAAACATTTCTTAAAAGCGCCGCTGGTTACAAATTGTACTAAAAATGGCATGCCAGATTATGAAGTTAACTAGCGTAACGTAAACTTATGGTAGAGGTACTAGCCAGAAGTCTTCGACAATCGACGGCGCTAACCCGTTGAAGACTTTTGGTTACAACTGTGCCCAAAAAAAGTTTGACACTTGGAACTAAAAGTGTGTCTTCAGCTAAAAATAAGCTGGACTATGTGGTACTTGAGGTATTTATATGGGTATTTACAGTGTCACCAGATAATAAGGTAGTCCGTTTACCCGACCCACAGTTAACCCTTTTCACATCCCGCAAAGGACGCCGGACGTGTTTATCTAAGATCAATAAGCACCGGTTTCGTCACATGTCTCTCTTTGTATTTAAAAAAACATTCGACTTTCATTGTTCTCCGATTGCTTTTATTTTGCGCGCATTAAAGGGTTGATAAATCCACTGTTATTAATGGTTTTGTTGAAGTGTTAAATGAATTTCAATGTTCAATCAAAGTTACTACTTGAAATATTTGTTGGATACATCTCATTTTACTTAAATTTATGATTTATTGCACTGGGCCTACGAATAATACGTCTCAAGATCTGTCTCAAAACAAAGTTATAATCAAGTTAACCTATTTCTTATCTTTTTCTTACCCCGAGATATTGATAGGGTAGTAAAAAACTTTCAAATGAAATAGCACCAAAATAAGCCATGTAGTTATCTAGTCATGTACCAGTAGTATAAACACATTGCAATACATTTGCACTGGTGTTTCCTCCAACAATCACGAGACAGTTTCCAATCTAATCAGTTTGAATAGGCCTCTTAGTCCGCCCGAATACCTGCGATGCATTCTGATTTAATCGCCGCTTAAAGCGTCTGCAGCACTTGTAGTCGAAATATTGAGTAACCGGTTTTCTGCAAGGCCTTCTTGCGGGCTGTATATAAATAAATATCTCTAAATAAATACTTAAATAGATAATAACACCACGACACACCACATACACAAATGTTCGTCACATGAATGTTTGTCATGGGTTAGTTTCGAACCCACGACCTCCGGCGCTAAAGGCAGGATCGCTGCCATTGAGCTAACATGCCATTCAAAGTTTTCTGTGGATATGAAGGATGAAGTAACTACTGATGATTCGATGCAAACAATAAAAATGAGTTTGTAACAATTGTATTTTGTCTGTAAGTATATTTATTAAGTCTATGAGTATAATGCATAAGTTTGCGGTTCATGAATTGATCTTGTTATAACAATACATTATTCTGCTTGATTTTAAAGGCGACTTTTGTGGCTTAGACAGTTAAAGTGAACCGAGCAACTTAGTTTGAATCAGGTGTTTCAATTATTACAGAACTGTAACTGTTGAATTTTATTAACGACTCAAAAACTAAGTTTTTTTTTAGTTTAATATTGTATGTAATCTTAATGGTGCTGTACTCTTAAGAAACAATTACACGTGTAGATAATATTATAATTTTATAAAAAAATCTGATGCAAATTATCAATAATACAATTTTGCACAGTCTATGCAAAAATGATTATAATGAAGCAGTCTAAGCAGAGAAAAACAAAAAATACGAAATTTGTAAATTCTGTGTATTTGAGCGCCTAGTTTTAGCATTATTAGGCTCTTATCTGATACGACTTTTTGGGAAATTACCCTAATTCTGCAAAATGACGACTCTAAAGCGTTCCGTTATGGTTTATACGCATCCAGGGACACATTATGACTTTCAGTGCCTAACTCGGTGTACAAGGGCAATTTTAGGAAGCAACTTATGAACAAAGGATCACATTTTGCCAAAGTTTAATAGAGCTGTGTTGTGTCATTAGAATTGTCTTACTTAACTATCCACCATCAATCATTTCGGTTTTTATGATAATATTTGAGGCTAAATCTCCAGAGATGGTAAACAACATTGAAAATTATAGCAAGTGCAGTTTTGCTAGAAATGGGCTGCTGAGGCTTTCTTTGTTGTGTTTTTCTTCTGTTATTGTGTGCTTCTGTGTGTGGGTTAAGCAAATAATTCCCACATTTAATTTAATTTCACAATCTAATCTTTGAAAACGTTATTTTAATACAATAATAGAGGTTGCATACCCCTCTTGTCCTTCATCTATTCTTGGAGCTCCTGGAAGTTTATAATGGTCTGATGTAAAAGTTTGTCTGAAACACTTACAGTTTGAGCAACAGTTCCACATATATACTCTCTCCCGCTCTGAGCTATTTAGCCCATCAAAAGATCCTATTTCTCTAATTCCCTTATATAATTGAAGAGCCTTAAAAGAAATATTAATTTTACTGTGTTTTTGTTCAAGATTGACGACACGAATGGCGTAGTGCGCTGTAGCACGGTTTCTCACCTTGATTTCCGTAGTGTCCCGGGTTCGATTCCCGGTCGGGTCAATGTAGGAAACGATCTTTTCTGAATTTACTCGGGTCTGGGTGTGCTGGGAGACGCCCCTGGCTTATTTTCTTGTGTGGTACCTCGTAACACAGGGATATTAATCCCTACTTTGAGACCATTACAAGAGGTGTGTTGTCTGGCGCACATTTATTTATATTTATGTTTATTTCACTTCGACATTAAAATTATTTTAGCATTCCAATAATTCGGCTGATGAGGATACTGCAAAATATTATCTTAGTGCAGATTAATATTGAATTTGTATTTTGGTTATTTCAACATTTTGACAGATTAAACAATACTTCGTTCGTAATAAACATTGTAGGTACGTTTAATTTTCAGTGACTTATTTCAACTAGCAAATGATTTTATTTTTTCTCTTTTTATGTCATTATTTATAAAAATGTACAGACAACTACATGTCCTAATGTATTTTTATCATGTTTACCAAAATGTTCATTATGATTCCTTTGTACTTTTCTTCAGATAAAATGATTTGGTTTAAGCTATACGAATGATCCTACAAAGTAGGTAGCAGGTATCTCTTATCATACTAAAAAATCTAGGTCAAATGTTTTTTTAGCAAAGCAGATAATCCGGAGTTACACGTTTTGTTTTTTTTTAAAGTAAAAGAATCCTTATACAATTCGCAGTGTTTAATCAACAAACGCATTCGTTGCTTAGTGGTGTTAACTAACAAATGGTAATAGCCGCCCACGGTCTGCACAGGACAGGGTAACCAAGCGTTGGTGTGAATTATCCAGGACATTGATTATTGGTATTGTTTATTGCTGCTTTATTCTGCTTACTAAACTATTGACATTTTTGGATGTACTACCCTTATACATGACGTAACGTATCGGCTGTCATAATAAGTGATGTAGTTACTTTGTAAATGAAAATTAGATTTTTTCAATTGACTTAAACTTTAAGGTTTTCATACAAAAAATACTGACTGTTTGACTGATTTGCATGGTGAACTTGAAATGAATATTAATTTGAAAAGAAATCGTTTTCACTTAAAGAGTTTTAACATCTAATCAGTGGATTAGGTATGCCATATAGTTTTTGTTAGTATTTTTCAATCATCCGGTAAATTACAAAGTGCGTTATAAGTAATTTACTAATTGAAAGTTATATATGATTAATGAAATACAACTATTTTAAATAAAATTTGTTACGTTTTAATGTATTATGTATTCTGTACGTAATAATATATTACGTATTACCAATTTGTAGTATACGTTGCACACCACGAACTTTATATGTTCTTTGCTAAATCTTACAGTGAGTCCGTCAATTGTAATTTATCATATTGTGCAATAAAGAAGAACAGAGATCAAGACGTCTTTCTATAACTTAAGGCTTTTTTTAGATTATTGATCAAATCGACTAGTTTTGTTTTAAAATTGTAAAATTTAGGAAACTTCAAATGGTGAGTCAACTACCACAAGCATACAACAAAAAATTGCTTTCAAGCGCTGTGGGCTGGTTTAAAATAATGAATGAATATCTTTATTTTTTCCAAAAAAATACAACAAAGCAACTGAGTACAATGATACCTATTCACAATGAACGTAAACTTTAGACATCACGTTGGACAAACCTAATGGATTCTGATGGGGTGTGATGGATGTTTAATGGGATTCACGGATGAGTGAACGAAAGTGACGGTTCGTTAAATCGACTGCTTAGATCGAAACAAAAGAAGGAAATCCCGCGGTAAACATTTTCATCAAACCGTGCAGTATAATATCTTTCATTGTATATACTATATTTAGATAACAAATTTTATTGATTAAAGCAATTTTTTATCTTGGTTCAAGAGTCTGTAAGGTTTCATCTTGTGAAAACGAAAACCAGAAACAACCCTTTTTTTTTTTAAAAAAACAAGAAACTCTAAAACTAACACACCAATATACGTTTCATAAATAAAAACTACCAACAACCTCATGATTTAAGTGTCTATTTGATCTAAGACCGTAAACTTTATATTATATCCAAGTCAGCCAAAAATGCTCGAAACTCTTAAGACATGGTCACCGTAGCTATCCTTACTTTGGCCTCGGCTCGATTTATTGAACTCTATTTCCTGAGGTCTATGTCTTTAAATGAAGATTGAACCGCTAATGTATTTCAAGACCTTAGAGCGGCGTGATTTCTATTGAGAAGCAAATTCGATTTGAAAGTAAAGGTAGGCAATTGCCGGGTCTTGCTTTGAACAAATTAGTTAATACTGTCCGCTGTCCACTAGCCGCTCGCGTAGACCATTTCTCCGGTGAGGATACAGAAGCGCCGGTTTTACCATACAAACGTAGTCCCCAGTTTCCTCCCTGGATATTCCAGGTAGAGGAATCATTTTCCCCCAAAAAATCTAGATAGCCACTATTAGCATGTTCCTATGTTTTTTTTTTAGATAAACTATTTATCAAAAGAGAAATGGCCCTTCGAAAATCTAAAAAAATTGTCAGATTTTCCGCTGCGTTCAAACATCCATAAAATTAATTCGATTAGATTATATAAAAAAAGGAAACACAGGAACAGGGCCTAATACTTTATCTATTTTTTACTAAATAAAGTAATTCAATCGGTTAAGTTTTCGAACAGGGATCAGGTCAAGGGTCGATTTTGTGTTTTTTGTTTGGTAATTTCGGTCCGATTTGCAGTTCTTCTCTATGGCCCAAAATTATATATAGCTGTTGTTGTTCGCCGAGAATATAGCTTATCTAATATTGGTAAAATAATTTTTAAAATCAATCCAGTACCAAGTTGCGGAGCCTATTAAGTAAATACAAACAAACAAATAAAAAAAAACCCTTTGTAATAATGGTTTCGATAGATTTAGATATTCCTTTCTAATTGCAATTACACGTGATTTTGAGCAAATATATTAAAATCCGTACAGTACGGCGACCTGATAAAAAACCTACTTAAATTTATTTTCTGCTTCAATACCTCTGAAAGAAGCCTAAATAAATAATATCTCACAAGCATCGATGAAACTCAAGTTTTTGGTAATGTTTTACTCGAAATGAAAACTAAACTAAATTCTTACTTACCTGATTGACTATGAAAACTTAGCAAAACCCTCGCTAATGTACTAAATATTTTTGGCACAAATTCAAAATTGTTGAAAACATACCTAGTGTTTCAAAATCAATGTTGGTGGTTATCAGCTAATATAAACTATCAATGCCTAATTAATGTGTTTGATTACGTTAATTATAGGCGAATTGCATTATAAATGATAGCACGAACATCGAACGCGAGGCACGGCCTACTGTTGACAAAACACATTTCAAATTTAACCTGAATAATGTAGCTAGTCGTATTTGAAATGGGTATCAGTTGTAGAATCGTAACAATTTGTTTAAAACTTAGAAAAACAAATATTTTTGTCCTTGTAAGCTTTTTTTGTTAAGTGCCAAACTCTAGTTTTGGCTGGTTATAGGTGGAATCTGCCCTTAAAAAAATTGTAAATTTTTAGGGTTCCGTACCTCGAAAGGAAAAAACGGAACCCTTAAAGGATCACTTTGTTGTCCGTCTGTCTGTCTGATAAGACCCTTTTTCTCAGGAACGCGTGGAGGTATCAAGTTGAGATTCATATCAAATATTCAGGTCTACTGTCTCTTATAGCTGTAAAAAAATCAAACTTCTAAGCCAACGCGATCAAAAGATACAGCCGTTTATGGCGCAATTTTCCGCAAATTTTTGACACTCGCGAGGGAATCAAAACCTACAGGGTACTTCCCGTGAACTCAGAATCTTGTAATTTAGTAAGAAGCAACGTCTTATAGCACAAATATAGAAAAAATTGCGAAACCCCTAAATTTTCAGTTACATTATATAATAAAATTGTTTTTCATAAATATACTTACAGGTTTGTACGGAGCCCTCGGTGCGCGAGTCCGACTCGCACTTGGCCGGTTTTTTAAGACAATGCTACATGTACAGACGCGTTCACATCAACCTTTACAAAACCATTGCAAAATGGGTCTTATGTCAGCAGCATAAGGTGCCCCTGTGTGAAGGTTGATGTGAACGCCTCTGTACCATCATAGACCACATCGTCACTCACCACCGGGTGCGATTGTGATCAAATAACTGTCTAGTCTACAATAAAAAATAAATAAAAAAAATACCGATAAAAACCAGTCAAAGATTGACTGGTTGTTAGTTTGACTGACTATTCGTTTCTAAAGTTTTTAAAAAGAAATGGCTGTTTCAAGTGAGTGCTAGAGAGCAGGATTAAATAATGTTTATAATTTCGTCTGCGAACAAAGTTGACTGTGGGTTTGATCCGTCACTTCCGGGCACGGTAATTACATTTCCTTTTGACGTGAAAGCTAGCAGTCTCTATTTATGTTCAGTACGAAGGCCAAAGTAATTAGGTCTAAAAATAAAAATAGCATAAGTCTATAACATTAAGAGCGTCTGTTCCTCAAAATTGTATTCCGACAAGTCTCTCACTTTATACTAATTGATTTTTATCGCTTTTCAGGTAAGTCCACTTCGAGAGACTTCCATTAAGTGCGTAACTTTGTTCTGAATTGTAAGTATGAGATTGACGGCGAGTTTGAAGCCATTTTTCCTCGTCTATCATTAAGTTGATATTTTAGCGTTCGGTTTCTCGAGAATTAACAGAGCTCTTGTAAGTTCATTTACTTTCTTTTTTAAATACGTAGGTATTTGCCGAGATAATTAGGCTTACTGTTTTTTTGCCAGGGGCCTTATTACAATCCTTTCTAACTTGTCAAGTTCATTCCCTAAAATGAGCTCAGGGAGCAATTTCGTAATTTGTCCTTCCTTTTACAGCCAGGCAATAGTTACCTCGCTCTAAAGCCGACGTGATTATTAGCCACCTTATGTCTTCTGTGAGACGTAGGCTCGCAGTAAAGCTTTTGAGAGTAACTGACCAGACCCTTAAAAAATATACTGGGGACTGCCAAAACTTTTACCTTTTACCATATTTTCAGGCTGTTTCCAAATGGTGACCAATCCGAATGTGTTAACCCATTCCGCGTTTTTGTGATTTGCCACTTTAACTTAATTACCCCTTTACGTAGGTGCGCGCTAGATGTCGCAAGACTTAATAAAAACTATTTCGATAATCTTTACTGGTTTAATTTGGAAGCGATATAGGATTCCAAAATGTTCAACTGCTTCGGATTTAATTTTACCCAATAAACGCCTGCGAAATCCAAAGCGCTATTTTCAGAAAGGGTTGATAATCAAATTTCAAATCATTGAAGATGTCTAGCTACGAATATTCATTCGAGCCTCTTGCCAAAAATCTCATGAACAGTGCTGCAGACGAAAATATGCGGAGCCTAAATGCTTAAATAAGCATTATGAAATCATAGTCCCAAAATAGTAGAAAATGTTAAATCTTACTCTAAGATATTTAAAAAACCATGCAATGTCTACAAGCCCATGTTTTTGCGAGACAAAATAAAACAAGCAAAAAACATAATTAAAGTGACTTGGAACATTACAAAAATAGAAACTTGTATGTAAGTCTATACCACGCAATAACTCTTACTCACTTAAACTTAAAGATGATATTATTAAGTCTGACGTTGATATAGCTAATACATCTGAATATTTGTTCTCTGAGATACCTTTTATAACTACCAGTAAACTAAATTCTAGTTCACTGCTAGACAGGTTTCTCCTCACATCAAGTGTTGATGAGTGCGCCACTAGTTTTTACTTTGATTATATATCTCCTCATACCATCCTCAAAACGTTTAAATAAAACTACACATAAAAAACGGAGGATATATGGGGTATTTCTGTTGAAATACTTAAATCAATCATAGATATGATCTCCCCTAGTTTAGCTTTACTTTTTAAGAACCTGGCGTAGACAAGGGTCAGTTTCCTAATTTAATGAAATTTAGTAAAGTCATACCCCTTTATAAGTCAGGTGAGAAAAGTGACCCATCCAATTATAGAACTATGCTCTGAATAAATTATTACATAATAAACAATTCGGATTCACTAAAAATAGGAATTCAACTGATGCAGGTGTTGCGCTCTTCAAACACATATTTGATGCGTGGGAAGGCAAGCAAGATGCATTAGAAGTGTTAACGATGGACAGAAAAGCAAGGATTGAGTTAGTAAATTGAAATATATTTTATCAAAACAACGACCATTACAAGCTACAGCATAAGCCCGCTATCAAAACCATCTTTACAGAAAAAGGTGGCATTCATAACACACTTAGTGTTCACAAATCCAACACCCGCCCTTAAACCAAACTACTTAAAAGTAACACAAACAAATAACTTCTAAATGAAAACACAGAACTACAATTCACTACTACATCACCCTACCTGTAAAGTCAAACCATTAACACAATTAATATGTTTTTGAAAAGTTAAAGGTTTTGTGCATACATCAGCAGTCATCTTCTCCGTGGGACAATATTCAATACAGAGAATGCCATTGTTAAATATGTCTCGAATAAAATGATGTCTCACATCTATGTGTTTCGTTCTCGAATTAAACATTTGATCAGTACATAGTTTCTGTGCCGATTGGTTATCATTGTACATAGTAATACACAATTCCTTACCTGAACACTCAAATAAAAAAATACTAATAGAAAGTCCCTCTTTGCAAGTATCAGACAAAGCCATGTACTCTGCCTCGGTACTACTAAGGGCAACCGTCCGTTGTTTTCTACTTTACCACGAAACCACACAACCCCTAATCTTAAATACGTATCCAGTGTAAGACCGCCTGTCAGTCTTGCACACAAATTTCTAAAGTCATGGTTACTTGTTTTTTCGTTATTACCTTTATTTAATTTCAGTCCTGCTTCCATTGGCGTTCTGGCCGAGTTGCATTCGCTCGTGTTGAATTTCTCTAATGTATTATTTATGTATTGAGTTTGATCGAGGATTATCTGACCATTCTCCCTTCTAATCTGCATACCCAATACGTGACTGGCAGGTCCCAGATCTTTAATCTCAAAGTCATTTATAAGTTCCTTCTTTAATTTATTAGTTTCTTCGACAGGACATGAACTAAACAGCATAAAGTCATCAACATATAGTGCAAAGACGACCAGATTACCCTTTATTGTTTTACAGTAGACACACGGCTCTGAAGTTAGCTTCTCTACCAATACAGAATTTATCTTTTCATACCGTGCCTTGGTAGCCTGTTTCAAGCCATAAACAGCCTTTTTCAGTTTGTATACTTTATTCTCACATACTTCTTTGACAAAGCCTTCTGGCTGTTCCATCAGCACTATTTCTCGAAATTCTCCATTCAGAAAAGCTGTTGTCACGTCCATGTGTTGAATATCCATACTATATTCTGCTGCTAAAGCTAGAAGCAATCTGATTGTTGAATATCTTACAACAGGAGAAAAAGTTTCCTGGTAATCTATACTGTATTTTTGTGTAAAACCTTTCGCCACAAGCCGGGCTTTGTATTTAAAGATTTCGCCATTTAAGTTTCGCTTGATTTTAAAAATCCATTTGCAATTTACCGGTTTTCGATCTATCGGTTTATCTACAAGTTCCCAGCAAACATTTTTTATGAATGATTCATACTCATCTCGCATAGCTTTTTCCCATTTCTCAGCATCACTTCCACTTAACGCATCTTGAACTGACGTAGACTCATGGCTTTGCTTCAAGCATCCAACCATGCAGCCCATCTCAGATGAATAAGTGCAGTCTTGGCACTCCGCTTCCTCCATCTCCAGAGACGAACTGCCTGGAACATATGTTTCATCCGAAAGATCATCTATTCCATTAGATACAGAATCACCAGAGTCGTCTATTGAGAATACAGTCTCTCGTCTGCTACTAAGTCTAAATTGGTCATCAGATTGAACACTTAAGTCGCTGCCCTCATTAGGTGAAACTGAATAGGCTGTGACATTTACACTGCTCTCGTCAAGATTTTCATCTCGTTGAGAACTAGTCATGAGCTCAATACGATCATTTTCAGGATGTGACAATCTTTTATTGTAGAACTTATCCTCGATAAAAAATAAATTTCTAGCTCTTATACACGTTGTGGGTTTTTGGGGATCAATTAATCTATATCCCTTAGTTTGTTCACAATAGCCCAAAAAAAAATATTCTTTGCTCCTTGAATCTAATTTTTTGACATTGTGGATTATGTTATACGCAATACATCCAAAGATACGCAAGTGGCTAACATTCTCCTCTCTGTTGCTCCATTTTTCTTCGGGCGTCATTCCCATCACAGCCTTCGTCGGACTTCTATTTTTTAAATACACTGCTGTGTTCACAGCCTCTGCCCAAAACTGGTTATCTAAGCCCGCATCCATCAGCATACACCGTGCCTTTTCGATAATTGTTCTATTTTCGCGCTCAGCGACACCATTTTGCTGAGGTGAGTAGGGCACAGTGGTCTGATGTTCAATGCCGTTTTCGTTCAGGAACTTCTGAAATTAAGAGTTATTGTATTCTAAGCCCCCATCGCTCCTTATGATTTAAACCGTCTTTCCCGTTTGATTTTCAACCAAAGCTTTGAAATTTTTAAAAGTTTCGAAAGCTTCATTCTTTACTGCGAAGAAAATACACAAACGTCTTTCGGGTGCAATCATCAATAAAAGTCATGAAGTATTTACCCCTGAATGACGGCACCTGTAAGGGCCCACAGAGATCTATGTGCACCAGTTTTAATGTGTCTTTTGCTCTTTAGAATGACTTCGCTGGAAAAGGAACCCTGGTTTGTTTGCCTTTGACACATGTAATACAAGATTTAAATTGGCTATGATCATAATCAATACCAGACACCATACCTTTTTTCATCAAGTGCATACTTCGTAGATTCATGTGACCTAAGCGCCGATGATACACACTTTCTGTAGCTTTCGACTCAGACGCAGTCGCTGAAGAAGCTTCTACTACCTTCACTTCAGTCTGCCTGATTTCAGGATCCACTTGTGCCAACTTCGTCTTTTCCTGTGAACAAATATTGGGATTGCCTTACCCTACACTAGTTGATGGTTCCATGGCTTTGACTGATGTTGCTTTACAGTGTGACAATTCAGATCTACTTACTAATTGATAAATTCCATTACATTGAGTAGCCGTTGCAATTACCTTTTTACCGTTATATACTTTACACAATTTATTTGTAAATACAACTTCATACCCTTTCTTTGTCATTGCACTTACTGACAGTAAATTGGTTGTCAAATTTGGCACATAGTAAACACCGTTTATGGTTCTGGAGCAGTCCTTTAGTTGCACCATTACATTGCCACATTCATCCGTAGAAAGTCTTTCCCCATTTGCGACACGTACTTCCATTGCCTGGCTTTGCTTTAGATCAAACATGTATGACTTCTCGTTGCACATATGGTTTGTGGCTCCACTGTCCACACACCAGACATCACGATGCACACTTACCGAAAGAGCCGTGAGAAGAGCATCATTCTCATTTTCACCTTTTTGATCTTTAACAATGAAATTTTTTTCATAAAGTGACCTTGTTTCTTGCATTTAAAACACTTAAATGTCTTTTTCGCTACAAACGCAGATACTGACTCCTTTCTTTCATCTCTGCGTAGGCTTTCTTGAAGTAGTTTAGCCTTTTCTGTCTCATTTCCTAGTTTAGTGTTTGAATTTTCAAGAGCCATGATCAATGGATCAAAGTCGGAAGACAGTCCGCAAAGCATAATAATGCCAATAAAATCATCGTCGACAGGAGAACCTATATCGTTTAGCTGTTGAGCTAAGGTAGTTACTTTTGAGGTATATGCCTCCATGCTTGCATTTTCTTCGAGTTTGACCGCAAACAATGATCGCAATAGATTCAAACGCCTGCACAGACCTCTGTCTTCAAATGCTTTCCGCCAACTATTCCATGCCTCATGTGCAGTGGCTGCGTTTCTAACCAATGGAAATGCCGACGACTGCACTGACAGGCATATTTTAGCAAGAGATTTCTGATCTTTCTTCTTGTATTCAGCCACAACGGTCTCAGACTCCACACATTCCCAAAGATCTTCTATAATCAACACATTTCTCATAGAAAATTTCCAGTTGTGGTAATCTTCAATTCCCCGTAATTTTTCCATAGGAATTATTCCATTTGCAGCCATTGTGTCGTCGTCTATATACTATTTCGATTTCATGCAATTCCGGACCACCGGAAATTAAACAAAATGGTTGAGCAAAAATTTTCACTTCCAGCACGTAATTTACGCAATATACTCAAAACTAAGCCGATAACTCGTCCTGGGCCCATAACCTGTTAACGATGGACAGAAAAGCAAGGATTGAGTTAGTAAATTGAAATATATTTTATCAAAACAACGACCATTACAAGCTACAGCATAAGACCGCTATCAAAACCATCATTACAGAAAAAGGTGGCATTCATAAACAATAAGCGTTTGTGTTTACAAATCCAACAAGAAGTTTTTTGTTTGACTTTTTTTGCATTTAACTGCGTAGATTATGAAATCCTAATGATTAGGCTGAGACATTTCGGTGTTTCAAACATTTCACTTAGCCTTATACAATCTTGCCTCACTGATAGAATACAAAAATTTAGTATCAATGGTACGAGCTCTTCCAGTGCCACCATACGCATGGGTGTGCCCCAGGGATCAATTTGGGTCCTCTGCTGTTTCTGAACTATATAAATGACCTGCCTGATTTTGTCAAAGACCTATGTGGGATTGTATTATTTGCTGATGACACCTCTCTGATTCTTAACGTAGATAGAAGTAAAAAAAGCACTTAACTACGTAGATAATACTCTCTCTAAGCCTTTAAGGTAAGGTTAATGCAGTAGCATTGGTTCACGAGTAACAATTTACTGCTTAGTGCTAAAAAGACTAAATGTATCAAATTCTCTATGCCCAATGTAAAACAGGTTGATACCATTATAAACATGAATAACGAGCCAATAGAGATTGCGAATTCCACTGTATTTCTAGGAATTACTCTCGATTCCAAGTTACAGTGGGGTCCGCATATTTTGGCTCCAGCAGAAAGACTTAGTTCGGCGGCTTATGTTGTTAGAAAAATAAGACTCCTGACTGATATCGCAACAGCAAGATTAGTGTACTTCAGTTATTTTAACAGTATCGTGTCGTATGGCCTACTGTTGTAGGGCTTGGCAGCGAATCTCAACACCATCTTTGTTCTTCAAAAAAGAACCATCCATTCCATTTAGAACCTTAGACCACGCGACTCGCTTCGGGAAGTATTCAGAGAGATAGATATTTTAACTGTGTACTCTCTATTTATTTATGATAATGTAGTGTATACCCGTAAAAACTTGCATCTCTTTAAGAAAAACAGTGATGTTCATAAACTCAATACTAGAAATGAAAATATGCCCGTAACTCCCATTCTAAGACTGCCTAAGGTAGGGAAATCATTTGTTGGTCAATGTGTAAAATATTTTAATAAGATTCCGCAAACTCTTGTTGAACTGCCTCTTCACAAGTTTAAGTCACAAATTTAAGCTAAGTTAATGAAGGGAAGTTATTATAGTGTAGAGAATTTCTTAAATGACAAGAATTTGTGGTCATCTTTGGTATAATCTGCTCCTCTGCACATTTTTTGGAATGACTTTACTCTGTAAATTCAATTTTTGTGAAAACAAACAAGATTGAAAAGCGTAACTATCGAGTTTCTAGAAAGGGTCTTCTCGATCGGAAACAACCTCTAAACCGGTGGTAGAGTCACATTATGTTTCTTTATGATATTTACCATCATAGTGTAATATTTCAAGTACTTTTTTTTTATTTAGTATAGTTTTACTAGCATTTTTTTTTTATTGACTTGTTATAATTACTTTTGTTAAGTCTACATATTATTTGAATTGATAAATTTCTTATTTTACTTTTCTTCACCTAAAAATATATAAACTGATTTGTCGTATATTGTTCTCTTTAGCTCATTTTTGTTGGTGATAGTGAACAAAAGATAGGTAAGCCAGCCTATGAGCTCTGTCTCTAGAGGATCGGCATCGCTTATCTGTTATCGCTTGCCATCGGGCCCTCCTCTGCTTATTTGCCACCGACGTACAAAAGCAGAAACTGTTTCACAAAACATACTCTTACTCGTATCTAACCATTGTCTCGGCAAAGTCATTGAACTTTGGCAAATTCCAGTACGTTACACACGAATATCCTTGTTATCCACCCGTCAGCCCTTGATCGACGGGCAAGGTTAGGGCGCTAATTCGATATAAGGCAGGGCTATTGAATTCCCCTCCATCCTTGAGGAACGACCTTAGAAAATCTGATAACACATGTCTTACGTACAATTATTGCGTTATGGCGACATCTTGGGACCCTTTGCGAGTCCGATACGCTGAGCTTACTCATACTGTGAGAGCGGACGCGGAAGCTTGTATGTAACTTATATAAACAAGTAGAAACATCATTTAAATCAGAAGTAATGTTAGTATGATATGATAATTGGAGAATAAAATAAAGTTTCATTCGGACAATCTCTGCCTAGTTTTCAATGAGACGAGCATGTGTATTATTGATTTTGATTTTATTCACTAGGAATGAAAAAAAAACAACTAAATCCTCATAAATATATACGAGGATTTAGTACAAAAATATTTTTGGGCCAAAAACTATCAACTATCAGCCAAAAGAGCAACCACAAAACATCAGGTTGTGGGTTACAGATTTATGTTTGAAAGCTCTTACATTTCCTGTGAGTTACATTTTTAGTGTGCTATATAGCATATATTGTAAAGGCCATACCTAAATTTTTATACTTTTTAACAGAAATTAAAATATCCAGATGGCGGATAATTTCGCAAGTTTTAACAACAATGAGGAAGTTCATTTATATGAAATATAAAAAAAACACTTGTCTTATTATTAATGATAAATGAACATTTATTAAAGCTTTGTACTCAATTCACTTTTCAAATATTAGCTAGAATATTTAATAACTTATTAAACATCACTACAATATGCTTCTTCATAATATTAAACAGCAAAACGTGTCTTACCATTGATTTACCAATAATATGTGTCTGTTACAGCAAACAAGACTAGCTACAAGACAGAGTAATAATTCATACTAATTGATTGATAGCGCGTGTAACCGTGCATGTCAGTGCCAGGATATTGATACCAAAATACATCAACATTGTGTAAAGATGGTATTATGAGCATTAATAAGTGATTCAATGAAAAAATCCAAAATAAATGGAACTAACGTTCTGGAAATAGATAATGGTTTAATGGATTACTCTGTTCCAGGATATTAAACCTACTCTTATTACTGACAGTTATTTTGAGTTCTTTGAATCCATTATGGTTGTTAACTTTTTACGTGGCTGATTAGCCCGTTAAGCCTGCCTACAGCGCCTAAGATCGTAGGTACGATTTTTTTACCTGACTGCCCCAGAAGGAGGGTTAGGTTTTTGAGAGTATGTATGTATATATTGTTTGTCCCACTCTGCAGCTTGAACGGCTCAATGGATTTTAGCTAGATAGGTGTCGTTAGATTTGCATTTACTGTGAGAGTGACACTGAGTATATCAAAACAATAAAAAAAATGGCGGTTTTTTGGTTTTCTACCCATCCCCTTGAGCGGGGTATCAAAATGGTATATAAACACTGGTTATTCAAGTTAAAAATCTGAAATAAGAAAATATTATTAAAAAAAACCACCGTGTGCCAAGTGGTATTATTTGCAGGGTTTTTTTTATTTTTTAATAATATTTTTTTTAAATGTAAAAATGGTTTGCGTTTTGCCTCATTCTCGTCTGGGGGTAAGCGATGACGAGGCCGATGGTGGTACACGCGCACCCAGTAAATTCCTATTTACTCTGACCTTGAAAAAACCAAGGTTGTAAGTATCCGAAAACACAGACGCAGGGAGAGCGTTCCATCCTAAAAAATACGCAGCAAACCGTTGAGTGCGGATTGTTGGAAAGTCAACCACATGGGGGTGGAAGCCCTCCCGGCGTTTAGTAGTCCGGTGGTAGAAAGTAGAAGGTGGTTGGTGGGTGGTGGTTCTGTAGTTCACTCCAAAACAGTGTTCTGAACGGTTTAACTATTTATTTACGCACTATAAATTATTAATTATTTAGGTATGATTATCATCGTTGTATTTATTTTAACATTTAGAACGTGCTAGTCAAAGTCACAAATTAAGCCATTTCATTAATTTTACCTTTACAGAAATGGTTAAGTAGTATTGTCGTAAGGTTACTTTGGTACAGAAATTAAATAGACAATTAAAAAATAGTTTTTCTTCTTACTTCGAACTTTGCTTACAATGTGAACGCACCCTAATACGCAGGGCGGGCGGCGAAAATCGCATGAAGATTAGATTAGCTTCGGTATTGTGCTTCGTTACAACGGTTGATAAAACAAATCCTTCAAGGCCCCTGGTGGCTGAAATTCAGGTTTTAGTTTTGTATTTGACACAATATATCATGAAGTGAAAGCAGCTCTTTGGGGAAACATTTTAACACCTTGCTACGCTTAAGATTTGATTCGATTTACATTTTACACTTCGTTTTCGGATCGGTATGATCACCAACCTTCTTTCCCCTCAGACGATTGGCGTATTGCGCTGTTTTGCACGGTTTCTCGCCTTGACTTGCGTGGTGTCCCGGGTTCGATTCCCGGTCGGATCAATTCAGGAAACTATCTATTTTAAATTGGGTATACTGGGAAACGCTCCCGGCTTAATTCCTTGTCTGGTACCTCGTAACAAAGGGATATTTATTTCTGCTGTAACAAAGCATTTGGGTACACTATACTATATTCCTCATTATAGCGAACAACAACACAAGAGGTTAACGCAAATTAGTTTACGATACAATACGTTACAGATCGCTTGAGATCATTATTGGAAAATTAACTAATTATACTGTCCCACTATAATTATGATGCTTCATCAAGTAATTAATCGATAGTGCATTATAATTGCATTATGGTAATTGGTCCTTTATTGAAATAAATGCCGGTAAGATCATCATACTAAACGTCAATGGATAGATACTTGTACCTTCAGTCACTTATCTCATGCATTATATCAAGATTAGTGCAATTTATTAATAAATGAATTCATACAACCAACGAAGAAAAACTTAAAAAAAATAGGTAGGGATTTAAAACCAAAAGTTTTCTACATGAACGAGCCATAAATAAATATGGTATAATTACTTCAACATCTGCAGGACTATAAAATTATTTTCTTCGTGTTAGTCGGGCACTACTGGAAAAGTGGTCGTGGCTGTCGATGGACAGGTTTGCCGTGCCATGTCTCTCCACTTTGGTATAATTTGTGCGTTGCAAGTACACTGTACTGCGGTCGACTACAAGGACAAATTATACCCCTTTAAAGAATGAAGAGATCAGTTCCCGAGCGGATGTTATTTATTAATTTTTAAATATTTTTTACTACATTATGAATATGACCTTTATTTTATTCTCTATTAGAGTCACTCATATTACATGAAGAAAAAAAACTATTCTATTTAAGCACTGTGCTACACCGCGGGTGCGGGTAATCTTTTTTCGAAAGTCGATGCTTTAGTAGCAGCTTTTTGTATGACAACTTATTTCACCAAAACCTTCATAAATTGGTCCGTACTCGATGATGGTATACTTAAAATGAAGTTTGTCTTATTTTTGATGGAGATACTCAACGACATTTTGGCCCCTATTGTTAAACTGATAAGCGCAACTGTAAGACATGCAGCAGACATTGTATGCCTATCCTACGTCAGCTTAACATCTTTCAAGAGAACGATCTGACGAAAAGGAGTCCCCTTTACTGTAACTTAAGGGTACTGGGGCAAACTCTGGCTTTTCCTTAACGAAAACATTTTTGCATATTCAAATGACTTCTCGTCTACTTTAATATGAACCATCCTTGTTGCCACGCTAGTTACGAGTACATTGCATCATGCTAACTTCATTATTTTCGTACGCTCAGGGCTTTTCTATGTGCACATACTCTAAAGGGTAATTTGGCGTGGAACTCAGTGCGAGTCCCTTTGACTCGATGGCAGACATCGTGACATCGTGATACAGGCAGATGAAATATCTTGAATACCGTTAAATTCCCTAGAGACGGAACTTTACTGATATATTAATTCGGGTGTAAGGATTATGGATTTTCAGTTGAGTTTATGATAATTTTAAAAGAAATATATTTTAATGTATCAAGCCACTTTATATATATAAAGCTATATGCTACGGTATAGTCACCTATTTATAAGTGAATCTCATAGTATATCCATAGTGTTAATTAGAATTGTAAGCCTGGTATAACCCCAATATTTATAAGAATTAAAAACAATACCAACATGATTTACAACAGCACTGCTGACTTAACGTTGTTTGGTGGTTTAAATATTTTTTGTTGTGGAGGATACATTTATTATTTTGTATCGGAATAGTTTTTTAAAGAGAAAAGATCCGGAGTGAATTGGTTGGACTAGAAAGCCCAAGTTGCCTTTTTTCAGAGGTCATTCATATTGGGTTAATTTTACCAGCGAACAGATACGACCCCATTTACCTAAGCGGGTCTCTAGAAAGATATTAGATCTCGAAATAAAAAGAGAATTATGAAATACGATCATTACATTACAGCCTATGCGTGTAAAGCAAAATGAAGCACGAATAAATATCTAGAATGGGCACAAAATGAAACATTTGAGGACATCACGTTATCGTTTAAACGCCACGATTTTAGAATGGATTTCCAAGTCGTAAAATGGATCTCGCTTATAGCCTTTTCGTGAATGTGAAGAATTTAATGTAAGCTATGTTGTATAAAAAATATATCGTTTGTGATATGAAATAAATTTTTATGGTCGATAAATTTGTATCTTTACGGAGGTTTTTATTTTACACGCTGAGGTGAAGCGTTACAGAGAAGTCGAGGGGTAATAACGAGTCGTGGGAGATATAAGGCGATAATTTAATGCTTAGGGACCTCGTGCTGAATAGTTAAATAGTAGAAATGGTAGGAAAGAGACAAGCGGAAGTGCTATTACAACGAATGGACTCAGCCCTCACAGAAAATATCACGTTTTCGTAAAAAAATGAGAGGAACCATACCAAATATTTCGAAAAGAAGATACATTTACAATGAGAATATATTTATGAATTAAAGTAAGAGTGTGGCTGGTCACGTTCAAATACGCATCCAAGCAAATAGTCTGGGATGCCATACAGAAGGATTTAACTACAGGGTAGGTCAGAGTCCTAACAGAAGTTGAGAGTATAGCAAAATGGATTTATTTAAATTGATCGCTAAATCAGCCTCAAAATATGAACGCAATTACTTAATTATTACAGTGATATCATTACCTAATTAATTTTGATAATATTAATCAAAACGTGCAAACTCAATTTTAGTGGGTATTCGTAGGTGTAATAACCAAAAACAATAAAATAATATTGATATAAATTGACATTAATTGTAATAATAATAATGTATGTACTTATCTCATTGTAAGTGAACTATTTAGTTTATATGAGAAATAAATTTCTTTAAACCTAAAACATGATTGCAGTTAATTTATTTAATTATCAGGAAATCAATTACCTCCTATGGTGTTTGTTGTACATAATTTGCCTGGATTTAAAAAAATAAACACAAAGTAATAATTTACGAGTAAGGCCTCATTTACGAAGATTTTTTTTTGGATATCGTTTTTTATGTTAAGATGATACCTTATGTACTCGTATGTAATAATTCATTAATATAATTATAGTTTTAAATAAATAAATAAATAATTTTGTATGTTTTATTTCAATTGCTTTGATAAATATGGCGTTCGGTGAAATGGACTGTCGGTAATATAGGATTTTGTATATTTGGCTTTTCGGTCAAATGGATCATCGGTAAAGTAACTCATCGGTCCAATGACTCTTCGATGATATGGCGGTGAGGAAATGGCTTTCGGTAATCAGCCCAACACCCGTCAATTTTTAGCCACACTAGGTGATCAAACGTCTAGCTGAAAACGCTAAGGTAGCACTAATCCCACTAAAAACTAAATTGTTCACTCTAGTAAACACATACGGAGTAGTAAGTAGTAATAAGCCAATAACCATCCACTCATAGGCAAAGGCGCCTATCATTGAAAATCCAACATTTGCAATCAAAAAAACAAAAACGAACATATTCACGACTATATATCAAAATGGGGCAGCCAGAGGCAAGTTACTGTTGCCGACATGGTGAACAGAAGCGCACTTTTCACCAAGCGTAAGGCCTTTTGCGCATGGAGCAACTATTGCAGCAATTGGCAACTAGTGGTTTACATATATATCAATGGGACTGCGCACACATAGCAACTCGGGTTTCGAGTTCCGGTAATCGTTAACAGTTTTCAGTTGCTGTAATCGATGACTAAGTTAGTTTTCAATTGCTGCAACTAGCAACTGTTAAATATATACTAATTTTTAAAGTTAAATTTTCGACTGCGACGACGTAATAAACTGAGAACAAGTGCTGCTTTTTCGATATCCATCGCCACACTGAACGCAGGTCGCTGCGTAGATTGAGTAACTCAGCTATGAAAGCAGCTCAAGGATTGCCATAAAATTGTGGCAACCGTAAACGTTTTAGCAACTACCAATTTTTCACAGAAAACTTTTAAAAAGTTATTAGTTACCTCAACTTAAGTTGCTCCATGTGTCAGAATCAGAATCAGAATAATTTTTATTGTGAATCACAGGTAAGTACAGATGGAGAGTGTAACAGGTTTCTCTGTGTTCCGCCTTATAAGCATACAATACATTTCGGGTAAACTTAAATAACATTCTTATATTGATTAGACTATTATTAATTCATATTTTAACTCACGTATTAATGTTAAGTTACAATGCTTTCAATTATTACAATTTGAAAGTTTCATTCAATTATAAAATATAAATACATTATTCATTATTAAATATTAACGTTGTCACCTAAAAATTCTTGAATTGAATAATAACATTTTTGAATCAGATATTCGTGTAATTTCTTTTTAAATTCAAATAAGTTGTCAATATTCCGTATACCGTCTGGCAGTTTATTAAAAATACGAGAAGCATTACAGAAGACGCTTTTACTCATTACGGCTGTCTTACTCGCTACCATACACAATTTATCTCTATGCCGTTCTCGATTCCGGAACTGAAATAAATTTATGTTAGCTTTGACAAAAATAGCAACTTCATACACATATAGACATGGAACAGTCAATAGCTTTAATTTAGAAAATAATGTTTTACAGGTCTCAGTTTGTCGCATGTTGTGCATGGCTCTAAGGCACCTTTTTTGCGCTTTAAAATCAAGCTCTTTATCAGTTGAGTTGCCCCAAAATATTATGCCGTACCGTAACGTAGACACAACATAACCATTGTAAGCTGTTAACAGTGCAGATATGTTTGAGATTTTTCTCAGATTATATAATGCATATGAAAATTGGCTTAGTTTCTTTCTAATGTGAGCAATGTGACTCTTCCATTTCAAATTATTGTCAATATGCAAGCCTAGGAATTTTGTTGACTTGACTACGTCGAGTCGTTTTCACCATATGCCACATTGAGTTCATTTGCATCAGAATTTCTTTGCCTAAAATTCATTAACACAGTTTTATTTAAATTAATTTTAAGATTATTATTTTTAAGCCATTCAATTACAGATGTCAAAGTGTTATTTATATCGTTTTCTAAATTTGTTAAATTATTATTAGTCAAATGAATTGTACTGTCATCTGCAAATAAAGTCATATTGTGATTCGTTACAGTAGGTAAGTCGTTAATATAAATCAAGAATAACAGGGGGCCCAACACACTACCCTGTGGTACACCATATCTTACACACCTATATTCAGATTGATAAATAATTTCAGTCCTTGTTTTAGCATCAATCCTTTCGATCCGTGTCGCTTGTTGTCGATTGCTTAGATAAGATTTTAATAAACTATACATATTTCCTCTAATTGTAATTGTAATTGTAAAGCGCCTTATAGAACACAGGGATAGGGTTGCTTTGGTTTTTTACTGGTGTTTTCAATCATCAGAGAGTTATATAAAAGTGTACTAAAAACAATAGTGCAAGTTCTATTGGTCTCTTACCTTGGATGAGGACCTAAATAAGGCGACCAGCACTTCTAAGAGTAAAACGTGTGTTATAGCCCTAAAATAATATCCCGTGAAAATTCCCGCGGTGAAATCCACAAGACTGTTTTATAGGCAGCGGTTAGCGTGCTGTGAAATTTCGTCAACCGCAAGCTGCCATGTTTACTGATCGGGTATGCCGGGGACGCGTGACATTTTTCATTCTGTGCGAATGTCCGCAACGAGCAATACTTAGACCTGGGGACCGTATTTTTTTATTTATATTTATGTTATCGATTCTTAGATCTTCGTATTGTATTCTTATAAAAACAGAAAGCTACAAGAATAAAACAATTTGTGAATTATTAAACAAATAATATAACGAATATGAAAATTAGGTTTTAAGTTAAAATACTATGAAAAACGCCAGCAGCAGGGCATTTGGGAACCAAACCCCAAGTGGTAAGGTTCCATTTCTATTCCACTAGCGGCGCTGCACTAAAGAGCATTTTGACTTCAAAACCGGACAAAAGTGACAATCACAAATTTCTGTAAATGTCGCCCAAGTTGGCGTTTTATGGCACCTGAGTAATGGTACTATTATAATCCGGTCCTACCTTGGACCCTCCCCCTACGTGCGCCCCGGTCAAGTAGTCGGAATCTATTCTTCGTTTATTATGTACGCAGCCTATTTTCACGGTACGTTCTGTTGTTTTCAAACTTGCACGTGGTGTTAAATGTGTTTTGAAGTGGATTGTGGAAACTTTAGCTATAGCTTTAGCTTCCTTTAGCTATTCTTTAGCTAAAATTTCCACAATCCACTTGTTTGAAAGAAAATACCATGTTCTTCAGATGAAGAACAAGGTATTTTCTTGAATATTATGTATATTATTTTTAATATGATTGACTATTTTGTATTTTTAGAGCCATCATCAATAGGTGAAAAAATTCAAAATCGTGTATATTTTTTTACTAATTTTGTAATAGTCCCGAGTTAGTTTGGGTTATATTTATTATGATTTTCCGGTAAAATATAGAGTTTAACCATGTCAAAACAGTAAAAACTTTTTCCACATCTTTCCACCACTTCAAAAAAAAAACTTTAAAATTATATGTGAATTTTTCAATTGTTTAACTTATTTACAACTATGTCGTTTCTTTGCAGATTTATAAGCTAATAATATTTATAATAATAATAAGCTTCAAGAAATGATGAAATGTCTGTTAGCATATAAATCTTGTGGTGTTTACCAGTAATTGGTTTTTGTACTTATTCTTTAACTTAAGTTTCGTTTTAATTTGCATGTTTTAGTATAAGAACTGTTGGTAAACCTTGAAATAAATAAATAAATAAATGTTTCCAAAACGAAAATAAAACCTTTAGTCACGATTAAGTCATTTCAGATCTGATTTAAAGAAGAGATGGGCATCGTGCAATCATATTGTGAGAGGTTTATGAAAAAAAAAAGATGGCTTATTAATTCAATGCCAGTATTTATATAGACGCAGAACAGTAAGCCAGGGCGCCCAAGCAAGGACTTCCAAGAATTAACTGATCGCAGCAAAAGACGGAATCGCAGTGCAATAAATCATTTTGTGTTTTTTTTTACTATTCTTAGACATGTTTGCCAAATATATGTTTTTCTTTATTTTGTTACGTATTTAAAATATTTTTTTTATTATTTTTATCCATATTTCTAAAAATATGTGTTTTCTTTATTCAAATACTTATTATTTTCAATAAAATAAAAGTACTAAGTAATTTTGTCCGGTTTGAAGTCAAAATGCTCCTTAGTGCGCTGTTAGAAATTTTATACAAATACTTAACACAGACGCTAGCGAATTCGGTGTTAGCTCATGTAAGGGGTACAGGACGTGCAAGATACATAGTCTCCGTCTCACTCTAGATAAAATAAGATAAAAATTAAAAAAAAATATGCGCCAGACAACACCACTTGTAATGGTCTCGAATTAGGGATTAATATCCCTGTGATACGACGTACCATTTCAATTTCAATTCAGAAAAAAGATCGTTTCCTGAATTGAACCGACCGGGAATCGAACCCGGGACACAACGAAAATCAAGGCAGGAAACCGTGCTAAACAGCGCAATACGCCAATCGTGTCGTCAAGCCTACTTAAATGTATATTGTCCCACTACCGGAAAAAAGGACTATCATGCCTCGTCGTCCCTACAACTTACGGGAATTGGCCTAATAACCAAGCTTTAACTATAACTCGTTTCAGTGCTTGTTAAATATTTTAAATGTATTTAACATAACCCAAACCTTACTTTATTACTAAAATAATATTGAGGTCTGCATTAAAAAGACAATCCGCTTAAAATAAAGAGTGTTGTGGCTGTGTTATACCAATTCGGTCACACCTTTAGCCTCAGAATAAAACCACACTGTTGTTTTTTCACGCTGCTAGTCGCGTTTGCGTTGGATCCGGCAACTGTATAATGCATAGGCTCAGAGATATGTAACAGAAAATCTATAAAGAGATTTACAACGAGTCGTCGTTCTAGATACTAGAGTTCTAAATACTAGATACAATTTATATTACTATAACCAATCATTATTAGCCACAAGACCAGACAGCATTGGGTGGTGTATTTTAATTATTGTACAGGGTCTAACTTTCTTTATATACCTACCGACTGAAGCAAAGTAGTTATTATGTGTGAACTTCGTTATGTATCTTCCATTTATACTCTGTAAGGTTTTTGATGGAAATGAACCTTGATTTTCATTATCACCACATTGAAGTAGGTCCTATCTAGGAAGTATCTAGATTTCTACCCTAACAGAAGTGAGTTCTATCACAAATTAGACATGCGCGGCGCTCTAACAGATAGCCCGCTTAGAACAACACGCCATTTTTGACACACGCACACAGAGACGTGAGTTTACAGGCGAAGTCAGTGAGTTTCAGTGTCGCGGTCAGTAGCACTGTCAAAAACAATGAGATATAATTTGTACGTCCTCAGATACTTGCATTATAGTTCAATGGTCAAAAATGGTTTCGCGCAGATATTTCAGTTGCAGTATATTTGGCTGGATGAACACCACACGAAATTGTGATTATACGATTTTTAGGTAACCAAATGATGTTGAAAGGTAAGTAAAACTCAGATAACGTTTGCAAGTTAGTAGTACTATGAATAAGTATTATAAGCATATAGGTAGGTAATCCATTATATTTCGTAACACATTCAAATCCAGTACAAATGGGCTTTTACTTTTTCTGTAACTTATCTTATCATGCATTGGTAAAACACTAGTATTTTTGCTATATTCTTCTATTAAGTAGCACGCGCGGCTGCTGCATCCGCGCCGCGCCGCCGACAGGTGACCGCCGAAGCGGTGGCTCATGGTGTTTTATCTACAGCCTACTAGGTAGGTAAGTAGGTGGGACTGTATGATCAAGCCATTAGGCTAGCAGGTTGCACCTGGACCCCGGTAAATGACTTCTTATAATATAATACTTTCATACGTATTCGCCCATCTCAACTTCTTTTAATCTAACTGGACCCTTTTTGTATATTTATGTTTTTGTCGAACTAGGTGCAATTTTTTACTTGATACATTTTATTTAACTCGGTATCTGTCAAATCGCGCTTATCTGGCGAATATAGTAGCAAGTAGCAACCCTGGGCGATCAGGCAAGTTGATAGAACAAGGCGAGAGCGGTCCTTCTGTAAACTCTTTAATTTGTGGTTCTATGCCCTATGTCTGTTGTCTAATTTCGTTCCAACTTCAGTACCGACTGGGCCGGGTATGACTCAACATCATTATCACCATTAGTTGAAAAGTCATTACAGTTATTTTTTCAATGGTTTTGATACTTTAACTTATTATTTCTGACATATTATTATTTTTGACTCCTTAAATCTTAATCAAAAAAGTAACCTATTTTCTCGATGTTCAACGCCTATGTTTTATCATCAGTTAACTTAAAGTTTCCATTTCACATCAATAGCACTAATGTAATGCATACGTCGTTAGACATTTCCACAGGACTCGCTGAACGTTCAGTGAAATCACGTCAACCACAGTGAGTTATGTTCCCGCAATCGCATATGAATTCATTTTGGGCGAGCGCCTGAGCTCACCGGCGCGTACCCCGTTTGTTATGTGTGACTATGAACTCAAATTGGTGTATATAGCTGTGTCTTGCAATGGCATCGGTACATTCAGCAGAATGTTGAGTGGGTGCAGCCACGTCGGACTGCTCTGCTACCGCCAGCTGAAGAGCAGAGCTCGGCTCGTTTTTGGTTATCAGGTAAGTTAGAATTGGCTTGGTTTCATGTAAGTATAAAGTATTAAGTTCGGACTGCTAATCATTTCACGTTTACTTGGAAACTAAAAGCTAAATGGAAATATCATGTGTACAATTGAGTATTATGATAACCGTGGTCCGATAGTACCGCAAATACACTAAAGTAGATCAAAAGACTAAAATAAGCTTAAATTAAAGTCCTCTATAACCGAGGCAAATAAATAATAACAAATAGCTCGAAGAGTAAAAGAAACAAATCTGAACTGAAACTGATCAACCATAGCTGAACTTAGTCAATCCAAACTCTATAACTCAAATTATAATAATTATTATTACTTCAAAGATAGAAAACTAAAAATAAGAATTTCGGACCTTGAAAATATCGAGCTGGATTCGAACGCGCGTCTATCCCAAACCAAGTGGCTGCTCTAACCACTAAAATATCGGAATTCCCATGAATCGAACGAATCTTTCCAGTGTATGCTTACGTTGCAAGCCAACGGTATTTCATCAATGTTTTTAGGCAAGCCGGGGACGCATGTCACAGTCAAAGGTGATAAAATTTAAAGTAGGTACCTTAAACACCCTGAAGGAATATTTTGACTTTTGGTAACGATGAAATATGCTATTCGTTTTTTTTGCATTCTACAATATTTGGTGTCATATCTAAAGATGGATAACAAAAAAAAATTGATTTTCTGCAAGTCGTTTATAAAATTTCTGCTCCCAGGCCCCTTGACTAGACGCACAGCGCTGCACGTACAGTATCTGAGATCCTATCTCGTTTGCGGATTTAACATTTTTCTTCCCAAGCTTGTTTACGATCTGCTAGGAAGTTCTTCTATCTACGAGTATCGCCTTTCTTCGGGTCAGCTTTATTTTTACGGCGCAGAGTCTTACACGTAAACATTCACTCTGCGGCGAATCTCCATTACTGGTATTCATTAAATCTATTCGTCTGGGCTAAGCGACCTTTTTTGCTAAGATATTAACACAATGGCTAGAAGACCTGTCTATAACCGTCAAATGTAGAATAAATTCTTATATGACAAAATATCTATACTTCATTCATTAGAACATTAGAAATAAGAAGCAGGGGTGCTAAAATGAATGGCAATTCAGATTTGACGTGGCCTAGACGATTACATGCCTGAGTATAACCTAGCAAAATTGAAAACCACTTCCGCCATAACGTATGAAGGAATTATGTAATATTTTAGATTTGGTAGAGTTATAGTGACAGTAAAAACGTGTTCGGATGAAAACCCCTGCTTCTTTTAGTTTTTACATCGACAATTTAGTCTGATGCAAGGCAAAATTATTTATTTATGCAGAAGCCTCATAAATTCTTAAGTTACTTTACTTTATATGAGAACAATTAAGTGTGACAGCTGCTATATAATAAGAATATTTTAATAAAATCGGCATATTATCTTAAAAGTAATAACGTTTATTGTATTTTTAGCAGCAAGTGTACCCTAAAAAGAACCTTTATTACTTCTGTCTAATGCTTTAATGAATGGAGTATAAGTAACAAACATATTTATTAATGTCTATTTGAGTGGGTATGTATTTTATTTCGGAACACGATGGTTGATAGCGTGTCTAGTGAAGTATATCTATGGGATTTTGGTACACAGATCGGAGAGCGTGAAATACTTAATTTAAAAAGTGTTGTCATTAAGTTGAATCCAAGAAATACTTTTTATTATTAACATCATTTACGGTTTGTCGTCAATGACTATAACCGGGTTTAGTACCATCGCAGGAACTCGTAAAATCACGGTGCGTTCAAAGGACCAATCAAATTTGAATTTGATGCCAGATGGTGATTACAGTGTTAGGGGAAATAAATTTATTATGGCATAGAGGTGTACCCTTCTTTAAAAACACTGAATGTCGGGATTCCTACGAAGTATCGATTGGTGAACGTGAAAATATTTTTTTTGCACTAAAAAATCTGATATAGTTAGCTGGTGTTTTTATATAGCGCACATAAAATGAGATGAAATAATTATTCAGTAGGTGGAGTAGAAACTATCTAAGTGAAAATTGAAGATAACAACCAAGTCAATAAGTATTATACTGTCTACTGTCCGACTACAAAGTAAAAGCCACCAGCATTGACTGGTCTGGGTGTCTCCTATGTATAATAAGTATGTATTTACAAAAGAAAATGTATTTAAGTATGTTTATCCGTTGTCTAGTATCCCATAACACAAGCTTTAATTAGCTTACTTTGGGGCTAGATGGCGCTGTGTGGAATAATGTCCAGGGATATTTATTTATTTTTATTTATTGAGATCAACTCACTGCTACTATTGATAGATATTGGCCTAATCACCATTCTTGTCTCAAATGCAGGATGATGATCACAAACCCCAGCTTCATTCCGACAATTCAAAAGACACTATTTTGAGTAGCCAAAGAGACTTTGCTGATGATCAAAACTTTAACGTGCTTTGGTTGAGCACATGAATTGAGTCCGTAACATTATATGAACCTACCTATATATTCGTGTGTACCTATTTTCCTACACACACAAATTACGCATGCGACGCGGCGCCGCGGACAGATTGTCCGCTCAGAACAAACCGCAATTTTGATCACTCACACAGACACAGTGAATCTACAGGCGATACCGGTCAGAATCGGCGTCGCGGCCTGTTGCACTGTTTTTATTGAACTTGTTGCAGTTTTTAGCATGATGAATTTTATTTTTGGCAAGTAGGTATAACCTACCTACTTCGTTTGAAAAAATCACAGTGAATAAAGTAGCAACCCTAATAAAGTAGCGGTCAGGCAAGTTTAGGTAATTCTACTGGGAAAAGGCGAGAGCGGGCTTTCTGTAAGCTCTTCATTTTGTGGTACACACGCACGAACAACCTCCATCTTTCGAGTGCTAACACACTGAGCTCACGTACGAATAGTGATACACGACTGACACCAAGTTGACGTACGTGAATTATAAATCTGGCGAGAGAAAATTAAATGTTTTATTAATTATCTTTCAACATTAACTGGATAATATTTTTCGCTACGAGTACCGAGTGAGAGTTGCAGTGAGAGAAGTGACTTCGCCATCACGTTTTGCGAGCACGTAAATGTAAATTAGTATAGAATCGAGTCAGCGCCATCTAGCGGCGATATTCGGGCAACATTAAGGCCGCTAGGTGGCGCTGACTCGATACCATACAAATTCGTGTTTTTTTTCTCGCAAACGCGATGGTGAAGTTATTCACTTTTCTAACTACGACTCTCACTCAGCACTCTGCTATATTATGTTTCCCCTGTTTTGTAAAAATATTAGGTTGAAACTCTTATAAATTATCTTTCTGAAATCGTCTTTTTGAAACTCTCTTTATGAAAATACTCAACAACTTTGAAGGGATACAAAACATCTTATTTATCATAATAATATGATATGTACAAAATGTAGCGTTTAAATTAAAAAAAAAAAAGTTTTTATTGCCAAATTTAAAACACAGTTAACGGAAAATTTATAAATGACTACAAGTTACAAAATATAAAAAATGAACAGAGAAAAAAAAGAAAGTCATTAAAATGCTGGTTCGGCAATAGGTACCACCAGTCTCAGCGTATGCTTGATATCTCCCTTTTAATTATAGTAATATACTAGCGGCAGCGTATTCTTTGTTCATGTCTACTCATTAGAATAGTTATGAACAAAGAAGATTAAGAAGTTTAATGAACTGCTTATTTCAAATTAAAAAAAAATACACGATTAATAAGATAAAGTCTAATTCTGGTCAATATTACCCCTTTTCCTTAATATTATAAATATGGGCATGAGAATTCCTAAGAATATTGTGTGCCCGTAGTGTCATTGTATTACGGTGAGTTTACATCAAGCTAGCGAATGCTCATTATATCACAACTCAATGAAATTTTCTTTGGCTGTCACTGTCGAAGAGAATTTGAGACAGAAGGGATGGAATGAGCATTCGCTCGCTTGGTGTAAACGCACCGTTACTCTAACGTGTTCTGAAACACCATCCAGAGGAAAGAATCTCTCGAATTTTTGATGTCTCGAAAAAATCACCCAGTAAACTTACGAAGGTATATTTGCTGGTGTATTTCATAATAGTGTTTATTTGCACACTGTTTTCCAACAATAGGCACCCAAATGTGCGGGCACAAGGAAAACTCCCCCGGGTTTTGGATTGATTTACTTTCTCATTTTACCAATGATATTTTACGGCGTACGGTGTTGTTCCTAGAATATCTTCTTACGTATTTCCCTGATCTTGTTTTGATATTTGGAAAAATAATTCAACTTTCCCTGGTGTCTACTTATCTCCTAAGTTGTATATTTTACATAAAAGATTTATGAATAAACCTAGAAATGTATTAGCGCTCTTTTTCACTTTCATCACATAATGAATGAGAATATATTGAAAAGTGCTTGTGTAAATTGAAAATGTGAAAAGTATCTATGGTTAATTCTAGTCAAAGGGCATTTTCCTGTTTTAGCCCTAGGATCAATTCAATTTTTTCTAGTTTCTATTTTTGTCTAGTCGAGTTTATTAGTTGGTTGGCTCGGTATTCCGAATTCCTCAAGGCGCTTAATAACAACCTACTCAAACTAATCCTTCAATAGCCTCAAATAGCAATCACGTCTAAATCAGCCACAGTACTTCGTCTTAGCGTAATTGAGATAGAGTATAGGTGGCATTGCAACGGTCCGGTATAATGGAATTGCCGCAAATCTGATTGTAATTTCATGAATTTGTCCATTGATACCTACGCCCTTTAACGTGTTGGCATTATTGTTTCCGTTCGGTTTGCGACTGCCTGTCGATATCGATAGGCTATTGATAGTCTGACCCCCGTATCCACAAACGCTAATCATAAGTTGAGGACACCTCAAATTAATGCTGCCCTGTCACATGTCAATATGAATGAAAGGGGCAGCTATACATGTAAGGACTGCTTAGCTTTGACGTTTGTGGATTCGGGCGTGAATAACTGCAGTACAAATATTGACAGTGTCGAATGCAAATTCTAAGACTTTCGTCTGATCCGCATCTTGCTCTTATGAGGAACTATATAAGTAAATAAACTATCCCCATTATATCATTATCATTTATTATTTTTGTATAAAATGTTATATGAAAGTCATCATCGTCATCATATCAGCCATTGGACGCCAACTGCTGAACATAGGCCTCCCCCAATGATTTCCACCTATCCCTAATAGAAGCGGCCTGCATCCAGCGATTCCCCGCGGACTTGACCAGTCCCGTCATACGCTGCGCCTGCCGATACGCAGTCTCCACTCGAGCACTTTTCTGCCCCATCGGCTACCGGGTAGGTAGGGTTTTCGCAGTCCCTATCTACTCCACCCGGGTAGGTAGGGTTTTCGCAGCCGGAACTACGGGTCTGGCTGTTAGGATCAGGGTACCACGGGTGTTGGGGGTCCCAGTTCTGCCTTTGTTAAGGTAGGCCCCAACTTGGAGTTGGATTCGTGGTGGCATGTGGTTACTTGCAGAGGTGGGGCATGTTCGTCTGCTCGGTAGTGTGTACTGAGCGTCCCTCCTCGCGCGCAACAAGTATCTAAATTCACTGGTCTAGGGCGTTGGGCCGCTAAGTGTTTAGATGCGATGTTAGTGAGGAACCCTTATAGTGGCTTGCTCCTCCTCCGGTACTTGCCTGGATAGCAAGGAGATGGGTATCCGCTAGATTGCCCATCCGGCCACCCTGCTGTAGCTAAGGGTAGATGTACGGCAGTGCATTGAGATGTGAGCGTGCTATACAGCTCCGGCACCATTCTGGAGAAATTGTAGTTAGCTTCTCTGACGTCCCTAGCGGGGGTTGAAGCCGCTAGCGTTCTTTGGATGTGCGTGGTGAGCGACTATAACTGCTCCGGTACCATTCTGGATAAATGAGAGTGGGTAATGCCACGGGCTACTCGCCTATGAGTACCATAATGTGTAATGCATTGTGCGTTGTGCTTTATGGCGGCAGGACCTACTGCAGATGGTCCCTGGTACACTTCACGGTGTGCTAGGAATAGTGTGCCTTTCTGCATAACCGCGAGGTTGGTCGGGGGGGCCACTAAAATAAATCTCAGTAGTTTGGGAAAGGGACTTGCCCCATCGGCCATCAGTCCCCCGAGCAATGTGTGTATATGCAAGTAACTGCCTGTGTGTATATGTGTGCAAGTGACAAATATAATTCGTTTGCACAATTTACCATAAGATGGCATGCAAATTCAGGCAACATAATCGTTCCACTAAAAAAACAATAAAATCACGAATTTAAACATCAGAAAATAAAATACCAAAGCGAAAAAAATAACCTTGCGTTAGTAACAATATCGAAATATCTTGGTTCTGAAAGCGATATATTTGCTCACATTATCTTTTTATGAAAGATAGCGATTTATGGCAAACCCTCGTTAAATGTAAAATTTTCGGAAACACTTTGAATGGGTTTGAAAGGGATTTATTTCTTTACGCTATTTAAGATATTTGGTGCCGTTTTATGTTTGTGATGGTAAACCTGAGTATTATTTGAAAGGACCTGTAAAGGAAAAGTGAATACCACTTAAATAAAAGTTCCAAGTATACATCACATGAAGATAAGTGAAGAATTGAACAAATAATCGAATAAAGTTAATTTCGACCTTAGTAATTTTGTTTCTTTATCGTAAATCAGTTTTAACAGACATCGCCTCTTCCACCGAACCATTACATCTTCAAAAAAATTTTTTTTATAATTCTCAGGATCGGTAGAGCCCTAAAGGTATAGTTTTATTGCACTTTTATAATTATTTTAGTAATCTACGGTCAAATACGCAACTACGTTTTGCGTTACCGAAATAAAAATAACGTTTGGACGGGACACCCTAAACCTCATTAAAATACACTTGCGAGCAAAAAAATATGATTGGTATAATAATAGCTACGAAACCTATTAAAACCAAATATTTTATTTGTCCGCAAGTATAGCAATTATAATAATATTTAGGTATAATTATTCGCCAGACGACACACCGCTTGTCATGGTCTCGAAGTGGGGATAAATATCCCTGTATTACGAGGTACCAGACATGGAATTTAACCGAGGGCGTCTCCCAGCCCACCCAGACCCAGGCCAATTTAGAAAAGATAATTTCCTGAATTGACCTGACCGGGGATCGAAACCGGGACACTACGGAATTAAAGGCGAGAAACCGTGCTTCAGCGCACTACGCCAATCGTGTAGTCAAAGCAATTAAGTCACTTTGCGCGACGTTACGTGTTTATTTTTTAGATTACAAACATAATAAATTCAAAATACACTAAAAATTACTGCAACTATTAGAATAGTTAATAGTTACGGGATTTCTACCATTTACTATTTTGTTTTTTCATCACGGATTTACTGAAAATCCTGCGGGTGAGTTGTTATTCGCAGACATATCGGTGTACCCTATTTCTAAGTATTTTATAAAGAATAAAATAAAACAATAAATATTACTGCAACTAGTCACCATAACAATATTTTCATGGTGACTTCATGGTCTTAACATTTAATAACGTAATACGGATTTGAACTCCCCAGCCTGCTTGGTATTCCGTACACACATGAGTTTGCCCAGAATTGTCACTTTCCTACGAAACTCCTACATTATTTGTGAGGGGGTAAAATTTATTTCTTCCTAACTTCTAGTTTTGGCCCAAATTTTATGTGATTTTATTACTCTGCCTGGATAGACACATATTCGGACGTGTATAGAATAATGCGTTGATGTTTGATTTATTCTATTATACTGGTTCACAAAAAAATAATAAAACAGTAAGCCATGTAAATTGTACTGTGTCATGTAGGTAAATGTTTATTACATGTTCAAATTATGCATTTAAATTAAAAAATTAAATTATGCATTTAATTTAAAAAAATTATTGGACTTTCACATTGGTTACTGTTTTACTATAAACTTGCTTTTTCGCGCGAATTCGTACGAGCAGAAACGTTAAAATCTGTAATTTATCAAAATCAACTCAATTTCGGCCAATGATTTCGGCTGGGCGTTGTCTGTCAGTCAGTCAGTTAGTTACGAAACATAGATTATTTTTATTTTTTCATGTATAGATGAATTATGCAAACCCTTCGTTTATTTTAAACTTTCAACTTCAGTTTCCTCATCAATTTACAAACACATCAGAAACTATCAGTTGTCCAAAGCAGTAAAGGTACAAGCAAATTCGAAGCTTAAACAGACACGACAACACTCCGAATGACCTTTCTACAAAAGCTGGTGAAACAAAGTGAATTTGAAAGTGGTTCGCTTCCATAACACTGTGTCAAATTGACGAAGCGTTTTAAATAATTCATTCACACGGCAAATTCCGGTTAAGGCACCTGTACAGTAGCACTTACGATTTCCAACGCCCATTTTAGTTATTCAAACTGTAGTTCTGTACATCTACCACGAGTTGCCACTTTAAATTTACTCTATCGTTGACATGACGTGACATAACAATGTTAAATCCCAATAAAAAAAATACGCGAACGATGACGTAACGTGATAAAGAGCTACGAAGACTTACAGCAATGTTAAGGAAACTTTGTGCGGTCATATCTTATTTATTATATTTTATGATTTAATATAATTCGTCACCACGATGAGATATTATTTATATTTTTTTCAAAAAATTGTCTGTATGTATGTATCAGCATCATTTAAATTATTGGATGGGTTTAAATAAAACTGTTGAAAAATATGGTGAAATGATGGTTACCATGGTCACACTGTTGACGACGCTTTGAATTAATGAAATGTCGTATCTGTATTGAAATGTGTAACTATTCTCGTAAATAAGTAAAATCATTTGTTTGCGCGTATACTTTTGGGTAACAAGATAATAATGTGAACTTAAATATGGTATGTATTTGGCTTTTTAGCAGGCGTGCAATATCAATGCAGAATTACTTTTGACAGGATTATAATAATTGTATGGCTAATTACTATTAAAGCTAACAGCATTATTAACAAAAAATGCAAACTTTTAAATAATAATTATTCAAAGCTTCAAACGTAAATGATAAAAAAGAAGGAGAAAGAAGGAGGAGAACAAAGAAGACACTGGTTATTTTAATAAATTCTTAATATTTTTATGTCTCTTCTTTTTCTGTGTTTTAAGCCAACGAAAAGCGTTCATCTTTGACCTTATTTCAAAAGCGGGAGCGCCATTTGCACGAAATATACATGGATCATCCGGTTAATAATAAAATTGTAATAAAGCAAATGAAACCAGAATGTTATATTTTAAAGCTTTTTAATAATGTATTATTTCGCACAGCGGATGTGTCATCCAACTGGACTAAATGGCTTAATGTAAATTGTTCATTCATAAACTGAATGTTCTGGGCTGTCCATTGTTACACGAGTTATTGTTTATGTTTGTTATCAGGTCGCTCGACCTCAGGGTTAGGTGACTAACAGAGTTTGTGCTTGTGTGCGTGGGTTTATAAATGATGTTAGGATTATGGATTTGTGAATCTTAATTCAAATTCATCTATGAACATGAATTATACTCGTAATTTACTTTTGAAACGTAAATCTTTTTATATGTACTCGTATACATTTATGAGATGGATCTAAAAGTTATTTTTCATATTATTATTCTAGCCACGAAACGAAGTGTTTTGTTTTCATAGTGCAACAATATATTTTTAAACATTGTATCTGGGACAATTAACACAAGTATATTCTCTGACCCCAAACCAAGCAGAGCCCTGTTCTTTGAGAGACGAATGAACACACTAGAGTATTCATATTTACTTACATGCATAAAAATACCTCGTCTACAACACAGATTCAAATGTCTGAAAACTTAACATTTGTTCATCGTTGTTGCTTGAATAATCATTTTAAAACGTTTTTCATCAAAATGGCGAGCCATTGCTTCTATTTTGATATGTTACTTAAAATACCAGTAGCTATAATCTTAACACCCATAGCTCAGTACCTCTACAAGTAAAACATTTTGGCCCCACTGATACTGGCCTGTGTCTGTGCCCAAAGTTGAGTAATCTCTTGAGTCATTTGTCAAAAGCTTAATAACGAATTCTCGTTTCTTATTTTGTGTATCATTAGTCATAGCGCCAGATGCGAACTACTGAGCAATGCTTGTTACTTTGATCAAGGAAAGCTGTAAAACCACACTGCTAGAAAAAGTATATTATAATAACAGTTTTGGAACATTTTGCTAAGCTAAATTAAAATCACAATTTTCCGCATGTTGAAAATTTTGTCTAAAAATCTATAGTCACGAATGTGGAACTAAAAAGCTTGGAATATTGGTGGAACTGGCAAAAAAATAATAACTATCTTAGTTAAGCTTCAACTTCTAACCCTCGTAATGCAAGAATATTTATTCTTATATCGAAACCATGACAAATGGTGTGTATTCTGGCTCAATCAAAATATTATTTTTTTCTTCGAAATCTAAAACAAGTACGAGTAGGTACTTGACCATAATCTTTATCTTCTAGTTAAATGTGACTAGCCTGAAAGCCACAGAAATCAAACCCCAGAACCCAGAACAAACATTAATGTTTGGTTGTATCTAAGTGTGTATTTTAAAAGTGTAAGGTTGTTCATCGGTATTTGTCACCCATAGTGCAGCTTTGCTTAGTTCGTGGTCATTTGTCTATCTACTCAAATAGGTTGTTTTTAGTTCTCACTTTAATATCCCTTATCTGATTTAAGTAATTATGGCCTGAAAAACGGCCCCTAAATCAGCTAGGCAAACTCTTTGTGCAACTTAGTTTACAAATAAAAAACTAAGACTAACTATACAACGGATTGCAGTCATCGCTGGTTTAAAGCCCCTCGCCCCTCTTAAAGTAAAAGCCCATCTCTTGGGAAAGTGCAATATCAAAAATTGTCGTTGCAATTTCTTGTAGTTGCATTACAATATTTATTAAGCTTTTTTCATTCGTAGTGACGACACGGAACGATCTTTCGCTTCCTGGTTTACTTTTGCTCTTAAATTTGTTAAATGTTTTACAGGGTAGGAAAAATCAGGGAATGGAGAATATTTCTGGAATGAAATTGGCTTATAATAACAGGAGAATGTTTCTTCTCTGTCGTTTTGCTCTTGGTAGTACGGTCGTGGTCACGTTGAGACGTCCACATTAGTATTAGAGGTAGTTACAGTTGCTGCAGAATGTTTACAAGAACATCGAGAATGGGCATAAAAAGGAAGGGTACATCATTGATGTGAATATAGATATTTAATTCGCCTTACTAACAAAAATACTTGTGTTACACTTGCTATTCCAATTGATAGAGCACTATTTTGTCGAAGAACGACGTGCCATTTTTTTAAAGCTTAGTGTAGGTAAGGACTGAAGTTGCAATGAGTTAAATCAATGTCGTCGTTAGGCATGAAATAAATAGTGTGTTGAGAGTGTGACATAACTACTTACCGTTTTAGCAGATATGAGGAAGGGGTAGTAGTGTACAACGTAGATATAACATAAATAAATTCACATCAATCTGTCGTCTCGGCTAAACACCGTGCAGGAAACGCCACCTGGCGGTGAGTGAGCGCTCGAGGTAGACCGAGAGGCGCAGAGTGAAGACGCCTTGCATAGCAAGCGAGCCGATATTCGTAAAGAGAGTTTGCTGGGGGTGGATCGATTCAGCTATTTGATCATGAAAATCTTCAAAAAATGCGACGCTTACGATCTACCCCCAGCAAACGCTTTTATTCTTAGGTCTAGCGTTCTACTGAACTCCAATAGGTGTCTTCAATAGGTATCAGACGAAGACAATACAGGTAGTAGTTTTGATTTTATTGAATGAGTGGGGGAAAAAATAATGTCTATTCGTCATAGAATTTGGTATGAATGGTATTAAAAAAAGATAATTTAAATAAATAAATTATTTAACTTAATGGCTCTAACGCCTGAATTCACAAACGTCAATCAAAGCTGAGCAGTCCTTACATGTATAGCTGTCCCTTTCATTTCTATTGACATGTGACAGGGCAGCATCAATTTGAGGTGTCGTCAACTTTTAATTGGCATTTGTGGATATGGATACTGTGACTAATAGTACAGTCACAACTTTTGACACAATTCTCCTTGACCCCTCTAACTTTTTTCACTGAAACGGTAAGAAGAAAAAATCAGTTTTCAACAAATTTGTTTATTTATGGACACCTCTCTACTCGTCAATGATCAGCGCTGCTCGGCGCTTTATACAAGGAGACACATTTTTGTGCTCTCCGCCATCATAGTTTTATGCGGTTAAAAGCTTCAATGTGCATTAAGATTACATGATAATCTCATCTTTAGAGGAAACGCAAAATAAGACGCGGAACCCTTGTTCAGCAATATTCATCACGACACGGGTTCTTGAAAAGAGTAACTGCTGAGTTTCTTGCCGGTTCTGCTCAGTACAGAATCAGCCTTCCGACGCCAGTTTATGTAGATGTATATTTATTATTAATTTATTCATGTCTATTATTAAGTATAAATAATTTTAAATAATTTAAATTTGACCATTTAAAAGTGTTTATATCAGGTCTTATTATAATATAAAGACATTTTGACTTTGAAAATGAAACAAACGTAGTTTGATTCTATCGTAATTTAGTTATTATCCTTTAATAATATCCACTTTCGTTACATGAGCCTAGTGAACCACAAAGCATTTACAATACTTATGTCAAAAATTACACTGGCCAGAGTTCATCTATGGCAGATTATATTGTTTCCTAAATAGAAAATACCCGCTTTGTGCTTGCTTGATCCAGATACCTAACACACTACAATAGTGAGACATATTTGCGACATGTCTCCTGCTGATAAGCCACAGATATTAAAGCTACCTACATGAATGTTCAATTACACGGCTTCATCTTCGCTGAATAGTTGTTCAATTACTAATTCAATAGCGATTTACTTGTCTAACCATGTGTTTGATATTTCGCTATACAATTACAAGAGGAAGGAATGTAAACAGGGTTTCTTGATACTCAATGTCTTGTTCAAGTTGAATTACTTACCTAGACTATAATATAATACTAAACTATAATATATAAGCAAGACTTCTCACTGTGCGTTGATTTCAAGGCAGCTTCATTTTACTAACATTGTCCTAAGTTTTGCTCATCCGTATATATTATTTAAACACTTTTTTAAATTTCATGGAAATCCTTATCATAACTCGCTACATAAATGACTGTTATTTTGGGCTCCGAGTTTCGAAAACCGTACGGTTCTCGACCTGAGCACCACAGTAGCGAACAAGGTTTCATGAATACAGTAAAAAACAAAGGGTGAGTACGATGTTTACCAAACCGCCACGGTTGAGTCTTCTTAATTAACGGTGTGGTTTTCAGGGCTCTCTGTTACAAAGAACTCTGTCGAAATAATACAAAAGTTATGAGCTATATTAAAAAAAAACAACTGCTATGGTAGTTACATTTTTGGCGATAATTTTTGGTATCACCTGTCATACATTAATTATGTACTTTCGCGCATGGCGCCTTTACCTGTTACCATTTCTATGCCATTTCTTCTTCGAAGCTCCTGTCCTTATTTCTTGCCCTAATGACGTCATAACACGAGTGTTAGCAGGTACACGAATGTTCAATTAACACAACTACACCCTTAGTTGGTAATTACTTCAGTTATGAATGCCGTCTGTATTGCATTCACATTCTCAACATGTTGCTATTTCGGTTCTCATACTAAAAGTAAACAAATGTCTTGGATTAGTAGAACTATTTTAAACTGTACCGAATGGTATTCATGGAGCACGACGAAGAAACTGGTTAAGTTCAGCAGTTTTCAATAAAGTAAGACATTTCTGTACAAATGACTATAATAAACAAATTGTTTAAGCCTTAATCTTTCTCCTCCCTGTACTAATGTCTCCCCTTCAATATGAATCGGTTCAAATGTGTCTACCTATGTTATACCCACATGAAACATAACAGAATCGTCCAGTTATTGATAGTCACGACTGTCCGTATCATCAAAATTATGGCAGCTGGACCCATATCATGAGTACTGTCAAACTGACATTGGGAAAACGTCATCGATCTTCAGTTGATTGAGGTCCGCTCTCGTTTCTAAAATTAAATTTGCATTCGATAGCATATGAGTATGAAATGGAGGCTTGAGCGATTTGATACTTCATCTATACTATAATCATAATATTATAAAGAGGAAAGCTTTGTTTGTTTGTATTGAATAGGTTTCGATACTACTGGACCGATTTTAAAAATTCTTTCACCAATATCAGGGAGTGACATTGCTACAGTCTATGCGGGCAAGGCCGCTGACGTATAGCTTGTTTGTTATATTTATAGTGCGCTCTGTTTCTTTCTATTTCAGTAGACGAAGATTATGTATTCGATTTAGGATGAAATCACGTCATGAAAATTATTTCTTTGTTCTATGCTTAGTTGTTATCTTACCTTTAATTATGCATTCAGTATGTCTATCTGCATTTCTTATTTCGTTACTGTCATGTCAACTTAGTTAGTTGGATTCAGAAAGGGGTTCGGGCATTTTTTTTTTTATGTTTGTCACCTCATTACTTTCGTCTGGGTGAACCGATTTTGATCATTCTCTTTTTATTTGAAAGCTGGTGCTTCCCGTGTGGTCCCATTTCAATTTGGTCTAGTTCTGACATTGGCATCCATGAGAAAACCATATGAGCTCATCGCTCAGCCTTAAACTTTCATTTAACTGCTCCTCCCTGTAACACGTGCATGTATGGTGAATCTTTTACTGTTCATGCTGTTCAACTGTGGAACAAGTTGCCTGTATCCCTTCGCGAATCGCGGCACTGTAGGTTCTTTCAAAAGACTGCTAAAATAACATCTTTTGAGTTTTACTTAAATTGCGTTGGATTATTATGTTTACATGTATACATATATTTATTGATATTTAATTTATTGTATGTATTATTATGTTTATCTATATGTTTATGTATTTATTGTAGAATATTAATTTACTTGTTTGTAAGTAAAACATGTACTTAGGGGTTTTTAGTTTGTTACGTTTTTTGAATATGTAACTCTCATTTACCTTTCCATTTGTACACGTTTTTCTATGCATAACAATTTTAAATGAGTTTTTCCTGTCGCCTTGGTCTGCTGGAAGAAATCTCTTTCTACAGATAAGCTAACCTGTACTTTTGTACTCCTTATTGTTTTCCATGTAATTTAACTATTTGTGTACGAAATAATAAATAAATAAGTCTTAAATCTAGACAGACAAAATACGCGACAAATGGACCAACAACTCAATATTACGCCAACCGGTTTTGATATTTTTATTTTATTTGAATGTTGATGCTGCCCGTCCCATTTTAATTTGGTCCATTTTAATTTGGTCCAGTTCTGACAGTGGCATCCATGAGAAAACCATATAAGTCTTAAATCTATATAAACTATAAGCGCGACAAATTGACGAATAACTCAACACCACGCCAACCGATTTCGATGCTTCTTTTTTTATTGGAAAGGACATACTTCAAGGGTAGTTTATGAGAGTTTGGTCAGGTTCTGATTAGGGGATCCATGACAAAGCAACGGAACTTTTCAATTCTTAGGAGCAATTGGACGATACTTTTTCGATGTATAGAGTAAATAAATAAATAAATAATATAAATATGCGCCAGACAACACACCACTTGTCATGGTCTCGAAGTAAGGATAAATATCCTTGTGTTACGAGGTACCAGACAGGAAAATAAGCCAGGGGCATCTCCCAGCACACCCAGACCCGAGCCAATTTAGAAAAAGTCATTTTTCTGAATTGACCCGACCGGGAATCGAACCCGGGACACCATGGAAGCCAAGGCGAGAAACCGTGCTACAGCACACTGCGCCAATCGTGTCGTAAAATAAGAACTATTCACAGAAAATCAAGAAATAAACAATAATTTTAACAAAAAAAAAACCACTTCAAGAATAACTATTCCAAAACAAAACACTAGAAAGTAAAGAAAGAAACCAACAATAACAATGATTGTACTCACATTATATTATCGTATAAGTTTTATAAGAAAACGTAATTATTTCTTTACTTTTTAGTGTTTTGTTTTGGAATAGTTTTTTTTGAAGTTGGTTTTTTTTTTAATATCTCTTAAAGAACGAATAACTATGGCGCTTGTCTTGATTTGTTGTCCTATCAGAGCACGCGTAACCGTGCGTTTAACCCTTTCACCATCAATTCTGCTTTCATATATTTTGGGTATAAAAACAGCTGTTTCATTTCAGTATATTTTAATTTTACATAACATATACCAACTGCATTACTATAATAGGTAAGTAGGTACTTAAAAGACTAAATATTGTCAGTAATTACATTGTTCTAGCATATCCATATACCCTGTTATTGAAATAATATGCGCACAGGAGCCTACCGACAGTGTCCCGACATGTCAAGCACTTACAATAATGTTGAATAATTGTATTATTATTTGAAAAAAATAACTTCAGACAAATTACTGAACGCGTAATGTATGTTTGTAATAATATATTTAAAACCATTTATTAAAAAAAGTCAAAGTCAAAGTTTTATTGCACTCATGGGTTGACAAAGTTGTTACAAAAAATTAGTACCTAACATGAACCCTGACAGGGTATTGCAATTTAAATAATATGAATGTAAATTATAAAATTACAAAACAAACGAAATTAGATTGAAAATAACAATTACACTTCTCTTTAAGACTTAAACATAAATTTACAGTAAGAGCTATCTAGAACCCATCTATTAGATATAAAGTAAGTCCATGTGTTCAACCTTTGCGATAGGCTACGGATCGGTAACCATAAAAAATGATTTCAACAAAATAACAACAATTTGGATCTTATGCTGTTTTGCGTATCTATACTTACTCTTACATATCTCGTCTAACAACTCTGCCCCGAAGACATTGGATGTTGAGAATTGAACCCTCCAGGTATGCTAACCTGATCTACTCTAAGGACCATATTCAAAAACAAAATCTGTACTTGAGTATAGATCTGAGTGACGTTTTTGTATGAACTGACGTTTATTGTTTTATAGTAGTTTTGCTGTACTTGTTAGGTTGTTCTGTTTATTTTTTAATGTTAGAATTTAATCATTTTTTTCTATCAACAAACAAATTGTACTCTACTAACTCGCATTGTAAAACCACAACAAGTTCAAAAGAGTAACTACTGAGTGTCTCGCCGGGTCTTCTTAGTAAGAATCAACTTCTCAGACGCGCTGGTAGAGTCGCAATATGTTTGTATACTGTTTATTTATTCATATTATTATAGTATTTATGTGTATTATTTAGTATATTTTTTAATAGACCGTAGACTTACTGGTCACATAACAATGGAATAACCTGGATCATTGGTCAATGGTACCCTAAAGTTTCACGTTTCCGAGTTATAGAAAAAGGTGATATTCATTGAAAATCGACTAATTATGAAGCTTTTCGTGTTTATTTGTTATCAGATAACAGATTTCAGGGCATTTGAACAGTCTGTTACCTTCTTCCGGAATCTCCCCACATGCCAAAGTCGTCTAGAAAAAATCGCTTAAAGCGATAGGTCACTATTTGCCGATCCTATGCTACCTAATATAATATAATACTTAATATATTATAGTTCTTTCAAGTTGTATTTTTTCTATGCAATAAAGTTTATTTGTTTTTAATATGAAGCTTTTTTGTAAAGTTTTTACTAACAAACAGGTAAATTCACATTCACTATATTTAAATATTTCACTTAAATATGTAACCACTTTGAAATGTACACTCCATGAAAATGCAATAATTTACACAGCCAACGGTTTAAATTTACTAAAATCTGTTATTTGTTGACAAAATATTCTATAAAATTCGTAGATTTTTAATGATATCACATTTTTCTATCGATCTGTACCCTCAAATAACTCGGAAACGTGACACTTTAGGGTACCTACCATTTTATATAACATTTTTTGTTTGTATAAGTATCTTCTTTCTATATACTTACATATACTACTTTCATCGTGCACGGAGACTTCAAAAAGCTTCCATACAAAAATGTTCAAACCCCTTCATATGGTAAGAAGTACAACTTATTATAATTGTAGCATAATTGCCTAGTTGTAAGTAAAAAATAATTTAAGAGTCTGTGATTAGCAAGAATTCGTTTTTGAGTAAATGTAAATTGTTACATATAAAAGCTGTGATTTCAAACCATTACCATATTACTTCTGAAGATATACACGTGTTAAAAATTATATCAAAAATATTATGCAACTTTTTTGGTAGTAAGACGGGAGGTTACTCAAACTGTAATTTTGTTACTGAATCTGTTATTAATATGGTACATTAAAATAGTATTATTTTTTATATTACGTATTATCACAATTTTTTTATTTTTAACAAAACATTTTTCTACTTATTTGTACAAAAGATTAAATCTGATAAACAAATGAGCTTTTGGTATTTTTTTTACGGTAGGCCGGCCGAATCGACACATTTCATAAGATACAACATGGGCCGTTCGCACCGCTGTAACCACTGCGGTGCGAATTGTCCCATTCTAGAACAGTACTTGGGCGATTCGCACCGCGGTAGGTTGGACTAATTACCTCACATTATTTTACCCCTTATTCTAATACTAACTGTTCTTAGCAACGAACAGTTTACGGTAAATTAATTTACCTATTTATCTCGACGTTTCGGCGAAAATTGCATGTCACCGGAGTCACAAGCGGACTAGTGAAAATAAGTAGTTAAAATGCAACAAGAAAGTTCAAACTGTTCCATCTTACCCATTTCTCTATTTTACTAGTATCATGTAAATTCTTGAAACAAGAGGTGGACTGAAAGAGATCGCTTCCTAGCGATAAGGCCGCACCTATATTGAAAAATGATGAAGTGCGTCATGAATTCGCCGAGCTATGGAAGTCGATCAAGGGGAAGTGTCGCAGAGATAAAAATCAATTTTTGACCAGTATTTGTTCTGACGTCGAGACCCACTCCCTGAAATTCGAAACTTCGGACCTATTCAAGAAGGTTCGGTTACTCACTCGACAATTTACGCCTAAAACATGGGTGATAGAAGATGAAAACCGCTTCCCCATACACGACCTGGAAGATATAGCAGAGAGATGGCGCCGTTATTGTGAAGAATTATACTCCTGCTTCTACCTCTGTCGAGCCTCTACCTCTGTCGAGCCTCTACCTAGCTGGAATGATCTAGTGCTAAAGCCTTCGATACTACGCTCCGAGGTGACAGCTGCCCTGGATGCGCTAAAGAACAGGAAAGCGCCACGACCTGACCACATTACGGCGGAGATACTCAAACTTCTAGGTGACCGAGGTACAGATCTATTGCATCGTATTTGTATGGCAAAGAGTGCGATGGCTCGGCTGGACCGAGTATGGAAAGATAGGAGCATATCGCGGAAAACCAAAAAGCGCCTCGTTTCCACCTTGGTTTTCTCCATCTTTCTATATGGATCGGAGACGTGGACCTTGAGAAAGATGGACCGCTCGCGCATCGATGCGTTTGAGATGTGGTGCTGGAGAAGGATGCTTGGTGTGTATTGGTCAGAACACCGGGCGAATGCATCCATACTTTCTGAGCTCGGCATCAGGATGAGGCTCTCCACCGTGTGCTTGCGCCGGATTTTGCAATTTTTTAGTTACATCACTCGAAAAAAGGGCGACAACCTGGAAAAGATTCTGCTGCTGGGGAAGACGCAGGGAAAGAGATCCAGAGGACGGTCCCCCATGCGTTGGTCAGACCAGGTCCGGGCGGAGCTAGACACTACCGTCTGCGCTGCGGTTCGCGCTGCCGAAGACAGGAAGGGGTGGCGAGAAATAATCCGAAAGAGAATTCTACGGAGAGGTCACAACCCTCAGCATTGAGGATACACGACGCAAGGAGGAGGATATAGAAAGAACTAAGTTTTTCGATGTAAAAACTGCTGTAACTATTTTTTAGTTCCACGATATACTTAAATATTTATTTTATCTTTAATAACTGTACTTTTAGTAAACGAAAATAAAAGCATACTTAGATAATATCAAAAAAAATTACCTGAATATACCATATTAAATTCAGAGAGTAAACTTGAAATCCAGACACAATGTGCAGATCAATGTAAAAATATTCCGCTGCTTCAAAACCCTGAATCAATTCATCTATCAACGCATCTGTTATCTACCACTTACACTGAACGATTTCTCAATTTCATTGAAAGCTTTAGTTGGCGATCGTAAACGAAACATGGGCTTTTGTCGTAGATTCTAATTAACCTTACGAAATTGTAGTGTCAACCGACGGGATGAAATATGGTGCAATTAGCAACCTCTCGCCTCGGACCCCTATTGGAAGGAGTCCCCTTTTATGGAAATCCCCAAAAAGCCTTCCCAAAATAAAGTACGGAAAGCCAGTTTCTCATTTGCGAGGAAATGTTTATACTGAGTAATTTGGCCGGCAATTTAAGTACCTACAGGTCAACCTAACAAATAAAGCACGATGTCAATATTTTGTTTGCACAGTTAGAGTAAAATCTGAGTACTAATTTAAACTTGAAATTTATAGCTACAATTTTAAATTACTCCAGACAACCAATAAACGTAATACGCAAGTAGGTACTCGAGAAACGACTAGAATAGCTGGAGATTCCTAAAAATAACGTTTTGTATTTAATCCATGTATTTAACATGTTAATTGTAGCAAACTTGGGGTTATTTTGACCATCAAAGTTACCAAATAGCCTTTCCGATATTTAAAATTACACCCGACACCAAAAGAGCTGAAATATGTTCTATTAAATAACACAAAGACCAGAATCACCCGACAAAATAAGACCACATTAAGAAGATGATTGTTGGGAGTTGGAAATGCGAAGGGTAATTCCTTTAAGCGCTTAGTTAAATGTTTTGATGCTAATAAAAAATACCCGCGTAACTGTAACAGCCGTGCCACAAATTACAGTCTATTCTTTCAGCAAAAAACCCCACGATCCCCGGAGCTATTATAATTAATGCCGTTTTTAACTGAGTTTCAGTGAAAATGGAAATTTCTTACAGATTTGCTACTGAATTAAGTGGAGGAGTCCAGGATCAAATTGTTTCAAGATTTATTAGAATAAGCAATGATGAGTCAATGGAAACTTTAGCAATTCAATTGTATTGAAAGTATTTATTTAATAGTGTCTATTTTCAGTGCCGGTTTAAAAAACATAAAACAGGAATAGTGTTTTTTTTTGACGTCTGAATGGTTTGTTCTTACTGGCACTTAATAACGATTAATTTTCTCGTCATCAATCGTATGCCAGAGTTCTCTCTTCAAAATCTGCAATACATATGCCTGCAGCTGGCCTGGCAGGCAGTCACGTGACAACATAAGCCCATAAAATTAGATAAAATGTTTTACCGGTCATAATCCTGCAAATTATTACACCATTTGATTGGCTTTTGCTGTCAAGTGATTGCCAGTGGCATACCATCAGGCATCCATCCATCAGCCATACAGGGCACATGTGTTAGTCGATTTTCTTTCTCCCTACCGGATATACCGGAGCAGTACTGCCGCCCGTCGCCCCCGCAGACACCGGCGCGCGAGGGCGCTCGCAACAAAACACTATTTTTTTTATTTTCTTGGAGCGCAGGAGGTATTTTTGAAAACCAAAGAAAATTTGATGGCCTATATTTTCCTGTACAAACTATAAAAATCACACTTAAAGTTTAGGAGCCTTAGCAAATTGAAGTTTTACAACGACCCTTTTTCAAGTAGTAGTACTTTTACATAGTATTTCCTATGCTACGACAATTAATTCCAAACTAACAAAATAAAGATAGTTCTTTATCATGTTGAAGTTTGTTATATATTATTCAAAGAATTTTTGCCCATCCGTTTAGGGGAAGTAGGCCTTTGACAACGAAGAAATTTATGATTTTGACGTTAGTTCGCGGAAAAATAGTATGAGACGCGCACTATTGCACGGGCGCCCGAGACGGGTTGCTCATGTGATTTTTCGATCTAGACACGCGTGCGACCCGCGTGAGTTTTAGTGTGCACCTTTATATGCAGTGTTATTTCATTTACAGTACTTACAGCCATTCTAAATGTGGTAGTTAAATCACAATTCCTTAAGTAAATACAAACAGTAAAGTTACGCAAGTTTTCCTGGCATTATGCCCAGACATTAGCATCAGCTCAGACTTTAATTAAGGCGGTCCATTTAGATGTAGCTTCTTTAGCTAGATCACCTGAGGGACCTGTAGATCTGTGGACATTTATCTGTTTTACTTTGTTCGCGAAATAAAAGCTTTTTAAAGATTTTTTTCATAATTTATGCAGTTACGTAAATCTTCTGCGTTTGTTCTTTCATCTGACTGAAACTTGAAAAGATTTTGATTGATTTGATCTTCATAAATTTTATGAAAAAAATCTGTACACTGTTTAGTATTTTATTCGGTATACTTGGCTGAAGAAAGGATTAATCCTATTAAAACACTTGCGATTTTGCCTGAATTATTGGTCTGGAATATCAACTTCGTATAACCTTAACCACATATTTTTAAATCATTCGTGTTAAAATTCGTGTGCAGAAAAGTTTTAACCGCCTAAAAGTCATAGAGTAACAATGGATGCAAAACGCCTATGATTTCTTGGAAATAAATAAGAAAGGTTAAGTTTATTTATCAGTGATTGTGCTGGACTCTTTAATTATCATTTATGTCATTATTTTTCACATTCATAAATTACACAGAAAATCTTCTATTGTATTTGTACGAATATCTTACCAATTTCAGTTTCTCTTTTTCAGTTACACGCACATGACTGAAGAATCAGATTGTTACTCATTATTAATCATGGCCAAATTGACTCAAAAAGTTGTAGCGAATTTTGGTGGGTTTTACCCACCAAAAATTGACCGTAATCAGAATTCAACAACATCGAGGTCGTCAAAATCAGAGCATAATGCATTTTTGCACGGTTGTTAGTCCAATTCGGGCTCCGGTGATGGCGTAATTGAGCCCGCGGGTGTTTCCCGTGACGTCACTTTTGCACACTCACCCATTCCCACCTTGCCATTTGACTCAATTAAGCCAGAATAAGCATGACAACAGGTACTTCCATTAGCTTGTTTCGGTTTCGAATCGGTTCTTACATTCGCTCGCTAGACTAACTGGTTTTAAATAGGTAGCGATGCAAATAGGATCACTTTGTGTTTTTTCTTGTTGTATAAGACCAGATTGTGTCTGAAATTTCCAGACTAGTCTAGTGTTTGGCATAATAAATTAGTGTTCCACTGTAGATAGAAGGTGACAACGTGCTATGCTTAAAATATGTGTTCGGCAAAAAAAAATTGAAGAGATAAAGAGAAGCCTCTGCACGGCAGTAGAACAGGACAGCAAAGGGTGAGAAAGACTAGTGGCGTCATAAAATACGTTGTATTGAATTACAATCGTCAACACAGTTCAATAGTATTATAGTTAGATAGCAAGTCCACTGCTTTACACATGATTTAGTTCAACAAAGCCCACATGTACGCGAGTAAATAAACTTTCCATTTACTGACGGGAGATGGGTTGATATCCGTCAAAATCTGAAAGTGTTATTCGCACTATCCCCGCATTCAAAGCGAAAATACGCCACAGCATAGTTGACGAGGGTCCGGTCAATTATGACGTTTGACGGGAAATTAACGCAGCCGTAGCACCGAGATATTCTGTAATCACAGGTAATTGGCGGTAAACAGATCGCACTATTAATATCAAGCTGAATCAGCAGTTTGTAGAATAACTTTATTCACTGTGCGTATAAGCTAGTAACATATCTATGAGGTAAGAGCGCTTTCGAATGTCCCGGTTCGGGATCACCAAACTGCATTAAGCAAACTTAGTGATCAAGTCCATACCTACATGCGTAAACATTATACACACACATACTTAATGCATATTAACACTACCCTAGGTACAAGTTTTTTTTGGCGTAAACTAACCTTAATCATGAGGTAGTATTGTTGAAAAGATGCATATTAGTTCAGTAATGAGCCTCAATTAGATGTTATATAATATTAAGCTGCCATAAGAGAAGTCTTAAGGGGATACAGAAGCACCGTTTTTCCATACAAACGTAGTCCCCTGTTTCTTCTCTGGATTTAGCTAGTAGAGGAATAATTTTTTACCAACCAAAAAATCTATTGCCACTATTTTCATGTCTCTGTTTTTTTTAATAAATTCGAAAAAATTGGCCAGATTTTCCGCTGTGTTCAAATATCTAAAAAACTGATTTGACTAGTTTATTTCAAAAAAAAGAAAACATAGGAACACGGCCACAGTCCTTCTTTAATTTTTAATGAAAAATTAACCAAATCGGTAAACTTTTCGAAAAGGTATTAGGGGACTACAAAACGTCGATTTCGTGTACTTTTGATTGGTAATTTCGTTCCGATTTGCATCTGTCTCTATCGCACTCTCCGGGGCACTCGAGGTTTGCAAAATACAGCAATAGATTTTACAAATACCTATTTTTCAATTCTCTCGACCGTGCTGTGTCCTCTTAACCACTGATCACTTGCTACGTCAGCTAGGTGGTCCCAGCTGACGATGTTCAGCCGATCCTTCCGGAGCACAGCCTCTGATACATTGCTCAATTTCGTAACTTAGATCACTATTTTTGATTTAATACTAGATCATAAACACGATGCTTCTAATATGGCCACAAAAGCGATTTCACCTGTTGGTTTAATATGCTTCGTTAATGATATATGGTCATGAACATTCGTTATGTCGGCGTTATCGCGGACTATTGGATTAGCTTCGGTCGAGGTTTGCTATGGATTAACTGAATTGAACTATATTTTGGGTGTGAGTTTCAAATTTAACGTCCAAACGACAACTGCGTTTTAACAACAAAATAACTCTCTAAACTTTATAAATGCAGCCGCGGTAAAAAAAAACAACCACGAGTATGTAATAAATTACTTTTATCCATACTTAGGTTCAGATAAGCTTGTAGCAGTGTGGATATCCCTGGCACCTTGCCAATCCCGTAAAAACCTTTTGAATCCCTTTTCCTGAGGTCCATGCTATAGGTTTAGAAAACCTCAGCAGAAAAACTAGACAGCTTACTTAACTGCTTACTTAAAAAAAAATATTACTGGATGGACATTTTTTTTTATTTAAGAAAGCTATTCAAAGTTAGTTATTAGAGGTAAAGGTACCTAAATAATGGTAGTTTGATGGAACTACCATTATTCAGCTGGAAATAAAATGTCTCCGAAGAAAACATTTTGGAAAACCAACTGTTCAAGATCTTTGTGGTATCTTATCGTAAGTATGAGGTTTTGGCTATAAATAAGTAGATGTGAATTTGTTTTAATTAAAAATTAAGGAAAATGTAAAGTTTGTTTTCTTGACTAACCGATTAAAAAGTGACCTTATATAGTTGACTTCTAAACTTTAAAGTTATTGCTAGCATAGTCAGATTGGGTGCCCAAAGATGTAAAATAGCCTCGCAGATGATCAAAAATAAAACTATTGGATTACAATACTGGAAGTTTAGAAACAATGTGAGAGGGATACCTTTACCCTGCAATGGGACAGTTTGAGTAGGTACTTGATATAAATACAGTTAAAAACTTAAATTTTTATTCTAAAGGTTTCACACGGAAAATCAATCGCGCGACTAAGTCTGACCTCGAATACGACGCTTTATACCCATAATTAATTCGATTACGCGTCTGCCCCAACGTATTATGTAGTTGACAGGGTCGCGTATGATAAGGGTTAAGTTTTTAGGTCGTATTTGTCATTTCTATTGTCAGCCGCCGCTTTGTTGTGCCTTAATTATCACTAATATAATTAGGATGTTTTGTTGTAAACAGATGCTTCTCGAAAATGGGGAATTCTTATCCTTCTGCTATTAGAACACAAATTAGGATATTTACGCCGCTGCAGCCGCCACCAAGTCTCTACGGACTGAGTGGCGGCCGCCTCAGGAAAAGTAGGAAAAACGGCAGGAAGTTATCGAGCGTCCTGCACTTGTCGCAACACAAGCACATCTTTGCGACGATGAGGGCTTAAGAAAAGTGGAAAGAAAGAAGAAGAAGAAGCCCGTTCACCGCAATTTGTGTGGCGTTGCGCCAGCCTTGCCTGACCAGCTGTTGCGTCCGGCGATACCTGCGACGCTGCTATAATGTATCTCACCTCTACTTCACTACTAAGGCGGAAGATATCGTGCGGTACATCAAGAACAAGGCCAACTTCTCTTTGAGGGTCGAGCGGTTGGATTCCCGCCATAATATTAATTTCATTTCATTTGTGGTGGGGGTGCCGATGCCGGCCGTACCGAATCTTTCGATTTCGATTTCGGTTTTGGCCGAAAGGTGTCGTTTACCGGCGGTTCCAAGGTCGGTTATCGGACACCATGCTGCGTCACACATTGCCGATGAACAATACGTGTAAATCATTTAGGTGATATTGTGTATTAAATTGTATATGTTAGTTTTTTGAGGTATTTATCTATGGGCCGATTATGTTTAGTTAAGATCTTTAAATGTAATTTGTTGCCTGAAAATAAATGATTGTATTGTATTTACCCCTAAGGTTTTATTTCACTAACCCATGGCATTAATTGCTGATTTAAAACTAAACAGACAAGGTCAGTTAAGTAGTAGGATAAGTTACAACCTCGACCAAAATTTAGACTTTTTTAAAGTAGGCGGTATCTGACGACATCGCTAGATCTCAGTCAAAATCCAACACTAGAGGACTCGCGCATCAAAATGTTTCTAAAGTGCTTGCGTGAGTGACTTATCATCCATAATGATGCTATGATGCGCTAGGATGCGTGCTATGAGGCGTGCTGTGGATGCGTGCTATGGTGGCGTGCCTTCCCTACGATAAATCGCATTGCTCGAACTGGGCATCTTCCTCTCACAGCTACCTTGCGGCGGCGCATCTTAAATGGCATAGGTGGAAACGGGTTATTATTTTCGTAGCTTAACTTGCACATCTTCGCATTATAGCTGCATAGCACATCTCTGGTATGATATCATTTAATATGTATCCATTGTTTTTTGGTGTGGCAGTTACACAATCAGCTCCTAAAGGTTACTTCCATTAGCTGATTTGAATTTCGTTCAAACATCTTTAAGAATTCCTGATAATTCCGACTCTTGAGACAAACTTAAAACTAAAAACTTATATCTTAGGTGCAAGTTCAAAAGCGTTTTATAAGCGGCCTTGGGTTTTCTCCTTAACTTTGTGGAAAATAAGGTGCGAGAGATTTAGCGTGAAAAATACTTTTATTGCTCAAACTTTTATTTTGAATATTTTAAGCTAATCGTATCGTTTCACGTGAGCCAGAAAAATGTTTTGTGTAACCCCTGGGCAAACAACCTTAGTCAAAACAACCTATAGACGTAATGCGAATACTGATAGTGAATAATTATGTGCTGTAAGGCTAATAGGTACATAATTAAAACCTGTAATACAGGTATTTTTATACCCATGTCAGGCACCAGACTCTCACATAAGGTTTCCATTTCTTTTTTGTATATTAGCTAAGCTGAAAAGTGTTTGTTCAAGCCGAATGTGATGAGTAAATAAAAACGTATATTATATTATTATAATTATGTTTATAATTTTTTCTACCCTTTTTACACCAAAGTTACAGTCAAAAGCATAAATATCTGTACGTTTCAAAGGCTCCAAAAATATCTGAGCAAAACATTGGTCACAAATATCTATACAGGTTCACAAAGAGTCTGAATGAACGTTCGTATAGATGTTTGTGGCTGATATTTTGCTCAGATATTTTTAAAGCCATGGAAACGTGTATATATTTATGTTTTTGACTGTACATATTGAATAAGACTAAATAATACATAAACGGTCCTACACTATAACGAAATCCTCGATGCTGGCCAGCAATACAGGAGCCGGAGCGCCGGGATTCGTCACACAATATTTAGGAGTAGATGTAGTTGTGGAATAGTTAATAAAAGATCAGCCAATCCAGTGACTTGTTTATTAAATAGGGTAAAAGTATAGGTAGGAAAGAAGAACTGTAACAAAATAACAATAAATGAATACAAAGAGTCCTAGGTAATAGATTATCTAATAGTAATAGGTAAGTAAATAGGTATGATATGCTTACCCCGATACACGGGTTCCTGTTACTTATAACTGTTTTAACTGTTTACAAAATTGGTTATTTAGAGTATTTAAAAATACACCATCACGTAAGTTATACTAGTTAAACTGGTAATCTGGTAAAATGCTCACAAACTGTTCAGTACGATGGTTTTGGTAGGACTGAATCAAAAAAGCTGCGCATGCAATGCGAAACAAAAATCGAATTGAATCAAATTTGAAAACAAGTACAAAATACTTTTAATGGCCAGCAGTTAAATCATGAAGTTTCCAGCGATCGTGGAGGTCGTAACGTCCACGAGACTGAAGGGAAACGGCATCGTTACAACACTACCTACAATAAGCCCATTTGTGGCACCAGCCCAGCCATAATTGGCGTGTCTGAACATCTGTTACGACTCCGGTTTTTGCCGCAGAGCAGTCGGGAAATTCAATAAAAAATCAGGCAAGTCCGCGGCTTTTACAAAACCTTTCAAACGTTTCCGCAGGACAAACAAATGGGCGACTTTTTTGGATTCAGTTCATTTGTTGGAGTAATAAATTAATGGGTCCCTCTTGATTTCGGGATCGTTTGCATAAAGAAGGTTGTAAACTAATGAAATTATTTTTTGCAAGTTAAATATAATTTATCATTTAAGATAAATAATACAAATCACGGAGATAAAACAGGTATGCCTGATTTCGGACTAATTGTATTTTTATACTTACTTTATAATTATAGGGCACATTCATATTCAGGATTAGAAGTTTTAAGAACTAAGTACACGCGGACGAAGTCACAGGTTGCAGCTTGTCAGAAAAAACAATTTATTTAACAATTGAAGGTGCTGATGTAGACTGCTGGGTAAGTATGTTGTATTGAGAGTAGGCGGGGTATTGGGATTAGTACGCTGAACTGATTGCTATTGCATGGCTTTTGTAAGCGTATTCTTATCCTCTAGGTAACAACTGTCTCGACTACGTCAAAAGGGTGGGAAATGAAATACCCTTCTTATGCACACCACTTCAGAAATATTAATTATTTAATTCAATTAACCCGTCTACAGTTAAATCGCTTGAATAAAATATGTCATGGTGTGTGTGAACTCACCTTTTGCGAGGGAAATTACTGCTTTACAAAAAGGAGCCTTCCTTATTGCTTATTTATTCAAATTCTAATTACTCCGCTGTTTTAAAATGCGAACGAGACATTTTCAATTGTTAAATGCAATTGTCTTAATTACAGGAGCAGTACCTACGTCTACCACGAGTTGCCACTTTAAATGTGCATTATCGTTCGCGTAAAAAATTGTATTGGGATTTAACATGACATGACATGTCAATGTCAAATTTCAATACATTTTTTTCCGCGAACGATAAATTGTAAATTTTATGTGGCAACTCGTGGTAGACGTACTGGAGTGTTTTCTCTAACTAAGGTACTTCATACATTATTCTTTAGGACCCATAACCAAAATTAATTAAGTTTTTGTTGTGGATAATGCATAATTCTTAGTACTATGTGTCTACAAAATTAATGTCAGATGTTACGGCCTTTTTTTAGCAGCATTAGCAGGCTTTAATCAGATATATGGCTATTTGAAGTTGACACGGTTTTCTGTAAATCGAGGTGGTGAAATAAAGAAAAAAAAAATAGCAAAAGTGATTCCTTTTTCGAACTATGTTTGCATGTTTTGAATTGTTTATTTTTTTCCGGAAGTTGTTAATTAGACACTCGAAATGTTGGATCATGCGCTCAAAATTGTAGATGGCTCTTAAATTAGATCTTATTTTGTAAGATCCTAATCTATTGAATAGTTCTGTTAATTTCTGCTCAAGTTCACAAGTTTTGACACTTTTCACGCTCTAGGTGGTTTTTAACGTAACACATAGAAAAATACATAATGAGCAATACAATAATACCACAATAGTGTTGTTGGTATATAAGAGGTAAATTACCAAACTTGACTGAGTAACTTTTGTTAAAATTTTCTTAGTTGGATACTATCATTTAAAATTTCTATGTAACTGAGCAAATTCTGCAACATATATATATATTTTTTGATAGCTGCCGAACTTTATTAGTGGTATTTTAAACATCACATTTTAACATACAAATTGTAAGTAGTTATATACTATGAAATATACAAACGATATTACATAATTATTTGACAAACCATGTTTGATTTAGATATTCTCAAAACAGAATCTTAATTGATTCTGACACTAAACCACTGCCAAAAAGGCTTTTCAAATTCAAAATAACTCTGATTATTATTTCTTATTAAATCAGTCTAAAATGGCGAACTGGTCCTAATAACTGCACTACTTGCACCAACGTGGCAATTTCAAAATCAACGTAGAGAACCTTTATATAACTATAACCTAACTCAAAAATCACTGCAAAAACACCACACAAGTCATTGAGAAACACAATTTCCGTGCGTAGAACAGAAAAACTACTGGCTGTTTTCAACTCCCGTCCTTTGATTCACACAGTCAGCTTCCGTAGAGAGATCGAAGTATCCTATACACAGCAAATCAAATCTAATAAAGGACGAGCTATGACCAAGAGAGCCGCGCAAGTAGAACAGAAATGTTTTAGGGAATTTTCAATGGAAAAACCACTTCTACTTTATGGAATGGCTGAAACTAGATACGTTCCTTTTGACTGGTAACTTTACAAAACTAAACTAATTGAAAATGATCTCAGTCCATGTATCAGTCTGAACTCTGACACCTCCACAAAAATGACCTTAAAGTGCACCTTATGCACCGGAAAAAGTTAAAACCTTCCAGTGTTCAATTAAATATGAACCATAAAAACCACATCCGACGATCGGGAGTGGGCCGGGCCTCCTAGTGATCTATGATGATCTTCCTTGCGCATCGCGATGGTATGCTAAAGCATCCATTGGTGTGGATGCGTTGCGACACAACCGAATGCATCGTTAATAAGGAGCACATAGCAAGTACCATGAGGTTTTGTCGAATGGAAGTTCATAACCGTAGTTCCCCCAGGTGGCAAATAATATAGCAGGATTTCTTTCGCTAAAAAAATATAAAAATTGCAATCACACGGGAAGGCATAGCACGTGCGGTAGAGCAATTGTAAACGTTTTATTACACTTTAAAATCGCACTGAATCGCGTCAAATGTTTTAAACGATTCTTTCCAAGCGGATGGGTGGGTTGATTGCGCCGGACGGCGGCGCTAGTGTAGCCATTCAAGGGGCTTTTGTCCGGATTCCTTTTGAGTGTTCCAAAGAATCTTTATCTCTGACCTCGCCTTGAATTTCTGTACGTGACGTGCTTCTCAAACTTTTCCATCCGGATATTAGTGACCATGACTTTGTTATATCGAACTTACTTACATTCTATTCTAATATTAACTATAAAGAGGAAATATTTGTTTGTTTGTATTGAATAGGCTCCAAAACTACTGGACCGATTTTTATAATTATTTCACCAATAGCTATATGAAGCTACATTAGCCGGAGTGACAAAGGCTATATATTTTCTTGCTAGCCCTCTAAAAGATAATCAACTGTAAAGGTTTGGAAGTGCATCACATCTTCTATCTAACTCATATTTTCTTGAAAACAAATTGGTTATTCTACAATTTTACATATTCTCATGAAACAACACTATTTATGTCAGAATTATACACTTCAGACTTTTTTACCTACAGTGACTTGCATGAACTGATATACTCGAACAACTTGATCAATCATTTGAAGGAATTGTCTCAGACATGCGCCAATTCCAATAAGTAAGGACCGCGACATACCCAATTTGGTTGAAATAGGTTAAATCTCCCTTTTATATTAACACAAATAAACAATCTGAATTGATCAATGAATTATATCCATTTGAAATATATAGACAAGCCTATTTACTACAGTAGAAGGATATTAATAGTTATTTCCTTCCTTTGTGTTGCTGTTAGCCAAAACGTTTGTAGTCAAGTACTGTATTATTTACTGTATAGCTATAAGATAGTGTTAAATCGCTCTTTCCAAGCGATCGCGCGACTTGATTGTCGCCCAGTGGCGCTAGTGTCGCCGCCCGCCTTTGTCGGAACCCTTTTGAACGCCCAAAGAATCTTTATCTTTTGACGTCAACTGGATTTTCTGCACGTGACGTCTCAAATATTTAAGAGCCTGAAGATTTAAAGTCTTTAGGGTTTTTCTGGTTTCTGTGGATATCATCACAATGTACAGGATGCAACCTATTTGGCAGTTCAAAATAAACGTTAATGAAACGTATAAAGCACTATAATAAACGTAAATAAAATAATACAATAATATTTATCGTAAATAAACATAATGCGAATCTACCATTATTGGTGTTGAAGACTGATAAACATATTAAAATATTTCCAAAACCATACTAATAAATAATAACACCCATATACACAACAAACACAGTTCTTCGACACATAAAGGCAGGATTGCTGCAGCCAGTGTTTAAGAAGAAACTAAAAAAAAAAGTCGTTATAATTGAAGTGATTCACAAGAATTAACTATAGTTAGTTGTAGTTCTATATAGCACGAACAATCGACAATAGGGAAGGATTTTGTTAACTAGGATCACTTAAATATTCTAAATTAGGAGCTTGTCAGTTATTAATGAAGAGGGTCAATGGGGTCTGCTGTCTGATTCCAATCCACTGTATATTTTATTGGAACTGATTTGTTTACGTGTACTGTTACTTAAGTTGGTTGTACTTTAATTTAATTGATTATACATGGGACTTGGGTTTCAGATCGTATTTTGGAATTTTGTGACAGTGCTTGGATCTAGCATGAATCAATGTTTCGCTTCGATATGAGTCCAGCAGCAGCTGGAAGACGCCTCTGGTTTATTTCCTTGTCTGGTATTTCGTTACACAAGGATATTTATTATTACTTTGAGACCATGACAAATGGTGTGTTGTCTGGCGCATATTTATATTTATCTTGTACCGAGTTCCTTGTCAAACAGTTTGCATGCCTGCTTAGCATTGACGTTGTAACATAGCATGTTACTGGTTACTAGAACTTGCCAGAAAAACCTACCTAGATGTTCAACCCTGGGTTATTGGGTTGCAAATATATGCTACTATTTGGTGACATTCAAATAAATAAATAAATAAAATAAATATCCCTGGACATTATTCCACACAGCGCCATCTAGCCCCAAAGTAAGCTAATTAAAGCTTGTGTTATGGGATACTAGACAACGGATAAACATACTTAAATACATTTTCTTTTGTAAATACATACATAATATACATAGGAGACACCCAGACCAGTACAAACAGACATCATATCAAAGTACTATGACTTTTATTATAATACCTATAATCACTGCATATTATAACAGTGTTGATAAAATATTTATTGGCGCATATTCAATTTTGAAGAAGATAATTCCAAATTCAAATTAGGAGAATGTGTGATTTTCATTTGTTTTTCTCACTGTCAAGATGAGTGAATCTAATGAACAAATCCGATACATTTTAAAATTTCACTACATAAAAGGTAAAACTGCAAAAGAAGCCGCGGAAAAAAATTTGCGATGTTTATAGACACTAGTCTGTGAGATACACAGTGTCTGTGAGAGTAGTACAAATTTAGTTTAAGCGTTTTCAATATATAAGGTCACTTAAATTGTGTAACTTTAAGTTACGTATACATACTGTAAAGCTAGTTTTGTCAAAAGTGGTTTTTGTCATTGGTATTTTGAAAAGACAAGTAGGTATGTCTGTTGGTTGTATGTTTCACAACATGGCAAAACCACCACGGCGTAAGCGTAACATTGTGTTCTAAGTACTTCTGGCGCTGAGTAATCTCCTAGTTGACAGTACTCACTCAGATATAACCGTTCAAAAATAAAACCCCTCGGCATGAATTTAATCAAACGAACTTGTCCGTTCGTACTTACCACCATATCTACCTCCCGAATTAGGGCAGTCTAATTGACTTAACGTATTTAACGATGGCTCTTCACCAGCCTCCGGGTTTAGGCCGAACCGTGACGTCACATACTTAATCCCATTATCGTGATGCGGGTCGGCTCTCATGATAGCAAAATTTTCAGTTATTACGAGAACAGTGTTAATAAATTTTCGGGGTTTTATTTCGGGCGGTCTCGGCTTAATCGACGAAAAGAGATAAAAAAAAATAAGTGAGCCTATTGTGGCTCTACTTGCAAGGTTGGACTTATTTTCTGATCATTCAGATTTGTTTACCCTAGATAGATAACCATATTTGACTGTACACTAAAGATATCTCGACTAAAGTTGACTTGACGTGCGAATGGTTTAGTAAGAATATTTTGGATTATGTATAAGCTAGGTTTATGAATGTGATATTATATCTTAATGTATGTAATTGTGTTCTGAGTAAATGAAAAACATTAAAGTACATTTATATTTTTATTGAAAAAAAATTCAAGAACATAACAAGATACTTCTCAATTGACAAAACTCAAACATTTAGGAATCTCTCTGGCAGTCTCATAATTTACCATAAAATTTTTCAAAATATCACTAATTATCACTTTTCATTCATTTCGACCTCAAAGGCACTATGGACAGGCGCTGGACTTGTGCTCTCCACAAATTTGAGTTTTGCAGCTGTCTCTCATTGTCTATGTCATCCTACTAACTTTTGATGGACTATTTTCAGTATCCAATGGGTTTATAACAGGTAGAGCACTCATTTTATAGTCTTCAACATCACTCTGTACTTCATCTTCTATACTATTTTCACTGTAAGATGATATGCCTGACAGCTCTTATTGTTCCGTGTCACGCATACTATTTCAAACTAAATAAAAAGTAACTGGCAAAAGAAGATGTTAAAAACTATTAAAAAACTATTGTTCTTTCGAATCTTATCAAGTAAATTATTCTTATTATTATTACCGTTAATAAATGAAGTATTTGAAATCAAATTAATATATCTTTACAGCCCCTGATGCGTGAAAAGGAACGCCATTCAATAGTGTATAGACACTGAATCGACAAAAATCGATGAATATAGGAGCGACCATTTTGTAATTTGTAATCACGTCATTCGCATCAGTACCAGTGCATCTGCCTTGTGTACTATTTTTTAACTATTATTTACGAGATACCGCGTTTTATTCTATAACCTATTAGACATAACCCGTTTATTAAGAATTTATTTAAAAATTAAAAATTGATAAATCCGATTCCCTGCCTACTCGATTAAATTACATCCGTTACAGCACTATAATTGACAATTATGAACTGTCAGGGATATCATCATACAGCGAAAGTAGTATAATAAATTGTCTTCAGTTTCATTGTCCTACCCCTGATTCTCTGCATCCCTCGTTTTATGTAACAACCGACTGAAATCTGCATCGTCTACACATCTATGTGACGTCTTTATGTTCTGTTTATTGTGGGTGTTATAACAATTAAAAAAACTAATAAAAAAAATCTTTACTTTTCAAAAAACTCCTCTGAAAACTGACTCTAAGGCCCGTATTCTAGAAATGTACTCAAGCACTGATCTGTACTTGAGTAGAGATTTCCAAACATCAGTTCATACAAAAACGTCACTCAGATCTATACTTAAGTACAGATTTTGTTTTAGAATACGGGCCTAAAGATCCGACGGCCGACTGAGATGGCAGGAACGGCCAGGTTAGTGAGGCGAACAACAAACGAACTGTATCGATTTTTAACCGACTTCAAATAAGGAGGAGGTTCTCAATTCGACTGTTTTTTTTTTTTTTTTATGTTTGTTACCTCATAACTTTCGACTGGATTAACCGATTTTGATTATTCTTTTTTTATTTGAAAGCTGGTGCTTTCCGCGTGGTCTCTATTACTGTCCCAATAATAATTTGGATCAGTTATGACAGTGGCATCCATGGGAAATGCATATAAGTCTTAAATCTAGATAAACCGTATGCGCGACAAATTCAATTTCACGCCAACCGATTTTGATGCTTCTTTTTTTATTGGAAAGGATATACTTCAAGGGTAGTTTGATGAGAGTTTGGTTAGGTTCTGATTATGGGATCTATGGCAAAGTAACGGAACTCTTCAATTCTTAGGAGCAATTCGACGATAGGTACTTTTTCGATGTATAAAATAAATAAGAACTATTCACTAAAAATCTAGAAATTAACAAAATTTTTAACAAAAAAAAACAACTTCACAAAAACTGTTTCAAAACAAAGCACTAAAAAGTAAAGAAATAATTGCGTATTCTTCTAAAACTTATACGATAATATGATCTAGGTACAAATTGTTATTGTTGAATTCGGTGTCAGCCAATGTAGGTTTGTAACTACCTACATACATATGTAAACGTGAGATGTAAAAAATAGGTATATTGCTTTAGGTATATTGTAGTGTTTCCTTGACTGACACCGACTCCAACAATAACAATAAACATTATATTATCGTATAAGTTTTAGAAGAATACGCAATTATTTATTTACTTGCTAGTGCTTTGTTTTGGAATAGTTTTTTTTTAAGTTGTTTTTCTTTTAAAAACGATTACGTCGTTTCGACGTAGGTTTAGAGTTTAAAGTCATAGTCAGCCATACGTTAGGTTTCAAGTTCAATTAAAGTCGACATCTAAAGTAAATACAATATTTTCAATTGACTTAAAATTTTAAGATGTTCATACAAAAACCCTCCTTAAATAAATAAATTAAAAAAAAAAAAGATGCGCATACAAAAAATACTGATTTGTTCATGTCATTTTCACTAAAATAGTCTCTACATCGCGTACTGAGTATGGGATGTCGTTTTCTTCTTTTAATAATCGTTACCCGGTGTAAGGTCAGGGGCGCGCAATATTTTCAATTCACAAATTCATAAAATTAAGTAAAACCTTCCAATACTGTAACTAAACTCACACACACCTGCTTGTTCATCCGACGAACGAATCTAAAATCACGAGATGCTTTCAAGAAAATCAAGCAGTATTTACCTGCAAAATAATAAATGAGATTTGAAACAACCAACAGGTTGCTATTGCAACAGGTGGCTGAATAAGGGAAGAGTTCTCGCATTTACAGCATCTGTTTAGTCATTTAACAATGTTTTGTTACTTTAAAGAATTGCGCACTTTCTTCCTTTTAATAGATCCGAACACAATTTCAAATGATTTTTTTTTTCAAAATGAGTTTGCGTTTGGCCTCAGACTCACTTGGTGGTAACACACGATGCTTTGAGTTGCATTTCTCAATCAGTCTTAATAACTACCGATCTATCCCACGTATGATTTTTACTTAAAACATGTTTTATATGTAATTTATTACCGAAGAACCAGATGAAGTCGCGGCGGGGAGCATAATATTAGAAAATTTTGTCGATAGATTTTATACTATCTGTGTGAAGGCATTAAACAATATTTTCCTTTGTTTCAGGTGAGTGGGGAATGGATGAAGAAAGTAATAAATGTATTAAAAGGGGCCAAGTAAGCTTTTTTTTCCTTTTGAACAACCCCCTACTGGGTTAGGTTCACTTGACGTATTTTTCACAGCCTTCAAACGTGTGAACAGATTCTTAAATACCTAGCAGTGCAAGAGTTTTTGATGAACATAGGACACGTGAAACGTTACTATCTTAAACGACCTTAGAATAATTACGCATGGAAGGCGAGTCAGGGCACCCGTTTTGATGCCACAAATATCAGGACGTCACGTCTTGATCTGAACTTCCCGATGTTAATTTCTCGAGGTAAGAGTTTCTTTAAAATGTTACTTTGTGCAGTGAATGGTTGCAATAACATAACTAAAAAGCACGAGTACTATTCATACATGTTGAATACTGAAAATTATGATTCCATGTGTGAAGAAATATTATTTTGACAGTTGATTTTGGCATCACAAATGGCGCGCCTTTTTGTATGGAACTATCCTTCTAGGTGTGATTATTCTGAGTATACGACATTATATTATGGTCTGTTTAATCTTACAAGTCTTATTTCTAAAAAAAACATGGCGTATTGACAACCGTAGCCAATTTGTAGTGTTGGGAAATCATCGTATGGATCTTACAGAGTCATTAGCCTACCATTCACGTATAGGTTTGCCCGACGTGTGTCAGATGGACAGAACTGTGCGTGTGTAGCGAAACAACGACTTCGCTCTTTAACTTTACGTGTACGGAGGCTATTAACTTTAATAAGTTGTTGATTGAATTCAGTAGATCTCCCTAATTTTGCCTTAGTTTACTGAAATACTGATTTTGAACGACAATCTACCGATTTTTACCAAGTCTTCATAAATGCTCACCAATTCTAAGCTTAGTTCATTGTCATAATATTGTGTTCCATATTTCAGATTTTGCTAATCGTCACGAGTATCATATTGAGAGGCATATTTCCAAAAAGCATAATATAGTGTAGCCTAAACTTGTTTGGCGTTTTTAAAACGTATAAAATCTTAAAGCAGAATAACTATAATGCACAGGGTACGAAGTAAAATAGTCGAAAGACAACATGGCATAAAATTAGAAACTAGCATGCTTTTGAGCGCTTCGCCGGCCGCTGCCGCTTTGAGTAGGGTATTCCTTTCAAATCGATCACTTGTATTGTTCACGATCACGACGATGGGTATCGATACTATGTCCCATGTGGCTTCAGATATGTCATTTTTTTAGTAGGATATTTTTTTTTCCTATATTTAGCTAAAATTATAACATAAAGAACCTTATCTCGATACCTAGTAATGACACCCTCATGGATATATTTTGTTACATATTGGAAAAAAAGCTTTAAATAACAAAATAATTCAAACTTAAATTTACATTATTTTATACTTGATAGTAGGAACCATAAATCGACAGCATTGTATTTGTACTCTATCGAAATAAATGATTCTGATTCTGATTCATGCTACCTTCCTATATCACTACGGTTCAAAGACAACCTATTTTATTTAAGAGGAAGAAGTTGTGAAATATTGCTCTCAAGCAGATTTAATAAAAAAAAATTTCAAATAAAGTCATCGTATAAGAATGCTTAATTTTAACAGTTTTGTGTTATATGTTTCTTTTTTACAACGCAAGACCAGAGAAGATAGTGTGTGATCAATGCGGAAATTCGTGATTTTGTTACGGTGTGATCTTTGTTTACATAATAAGGTGGAGTGAGGTCATCTTGACGGGCAATATAAAAAAAAAAAAAAAACCTTGAAATCGTAAAGCTCTGTTTAGTTTGAGGACAGCTGATATTGGTGTAAATTCTTATCACATTTTTTTTATTCTCATTTCTTCTCGTGTAAATAGCAAATAGGTTTGATCTAGACGGATTCCAGCAATTTCTAGCCCAGCATCAGTCGCCATTTTATTATTATATTATTTTGTTCGTATATATATCCATTTTTAAACATGGGCTTCTGAATTTTTCTTTCACCAGAACCACAACAGTCAACTTGCCTCTGACTACCTCGTTCGGAATATAGGCGCTAGGGTATTTTATGAAACGTCATGTTTTTAAAAAGATAACAGCGGCTAACTTCAACTTTTTTTTACCTTTACCTTCTGCAAAAACGAGGAAGAATCCGTACGTCCGTGATATGTGATGTTCGTTTACCGATATATCGGTAATGTGACACTTTAAGAACTTAAGTTACTCGTGCTTACATGCTAATCTTTGTTTTAATTCAAGTTTCGAATAAAATGTTTTATTTATGCCAAAATAAGGGCATTAATTACAAATCAGCTCGTATCCATTCACGATATTGAACCAAACGCAAATTAATCAGAAATCACTGCTCTTTATCTAAACGCAAAGCAAAAATGTTAAACCAACAAAAACTGTTCAGCCACAACGTTTAACGCATTTATGCTAGTAATATTATTACTAGCATAAATGTTAGTAATACTTGAGATACATTTTCAAGTAGGTGTGTTGTATTTATTGTTCAGGTTGTTTAATTTTAGTGCCTACCAGCTGCGCCAGTTGTTTGTTAGTTTTCGTGGTCTAGGCCACTAAGGCAGCGTATATTAAAGTACAACGGGAGCACCCAAAAATTCCAAAACACGTAATTCCGAATTTCATAATAGCAAATGATTCAGAATCTCGAAAGTCAAAATTCCGAATTTTCTTAAATCCGAATAATAAAAATCCGGAATTGCAAAACTCCGAATGTTCATAAGTCCGAAAGTCAGAATTTCTAATTTCAGAATACCGAATCATCAATATTCCGAATCAACATTATTCCGATCTTTCATAAATACGAATTCCGAGTAATCAAAACTCCGGAAAATCATAAATCCGAAATCTATTATATTTTTATGAACTTTTTTTTTGTAGAATAGTTACTTTGCTGACAATTCCGTTCTGAATGTTTTTCGGAATTATGTAGTGTACCCAAGTACATCTTTAGAAGGCCGAACATGGTTAACACGTAATTTTTGCTCAATTCTTCTGTCATCAATAGTTATCAAATCATGGTTTTGCAAAAAAAAACTTTGTTGAATCCTCACGTAGTAGCCAGTAGTAGGTAAAGCAAGGTGTGACCCAGTAAGACCTAAAGATGTTAGACCAACTACGTAGTCTAATAATTCTGCCAACATACCGTCAATAAATGAAGAATCTTCTAAATACGTTCATTTTGTGGGCATCGCTACCACGTTTACTAGACAACATTATGAACAACAGTTTTACATTAATCTTAACACGCTTGTTTTGTGGGCTTACTTTCATCAAATACGCATGCTTGAAACATGTATCGTGTGTGCAATAGGGAATTGTAATCCTGTTCCACAACCGACCGTTACGAGTGCGTGTAAGTACTACGAAGTACGAACTGTGAATTACTCGACTCGTAGATAGGACTGGAGGCCTACTTACTAAGGAAATATCCGTTATTTCTGTTATAATAATGACGTGTGAACACGTAGCTTGTCATAGTACATTTGATAAGTAGTCCAAATTGAATTTGATTTGATTAAAAAACCTACTACAATTTACTAGTAATTATTTATTGATTATTTGGTTCAAGAGTTGAATAATGATCCAAACAACAACATGTAAATAGTTTTACATGAAAAAAAAAAGAACTTAAATTGGTTAAAGACTTAATAAATTACATGTATGGGTAAAACCACCTAACAGTTAGGGGTTACCTAGCACGAAACGGGTATTGAAAATGTTGTACTCTTACTGTTGTATAGACAATTCTTGATGATTATTTGTTTATGGTTCATATTTAAGACTGCAAAAATACAATACAGTTGTAAAACGTAATTAGTTTTCATTCTAATGAAGACTGACTTTTGCCGAAACAATGGATAATGTGTTAGAAAGTAGGCCCCCTGTCACGTGTACCCAGCACGTAATGCCTAGTACCTACGTAACTTGTAAGTCGAGAGTGATCACACAATAGCTGGTAATGCCATACGTTAATTAACGATACCGTATAATATTATTAATACTCCTACTATAAAATCTGAATTAAAATAAAACGGCGTATACAAAGAAAGTAAGTCCATGTGCACGAATTGACTTGCAACGGCTAGCCTAGATAAGTTTAATGGCATTTTATGTAATGTTAACTCAAACTCAAATAACTTTATTTAAATAGACTGTATCAGTACTTTCAAATCGTCAAATTTACAGCAAAATATACTAAAAAATAGACACAAATACCATAAATAAAAGCTGATTTGCTTTTGGGTTCAGCTACAGACGCAAGGTCTAGAGTCTGAAGTGAACAGTACCTCTACCACAAGCTGCCACTTTAAATTTACGTTATCGTTTGCGTAAAAAAATTTATTGGGATTTGACATGACATGACAATGTCAAATCCCAATACATCCCATAGTTTCAATAGTTAACGAACCTACACTCCTTAACTATTGGTATTGGATTTTTCCAAAGAAAAATATCTTCTTGTTCAGGCACAAAAAGTGTCAAGCTCATTGCTTTAAAATACTCTTTGCCTTTGATGGAAGATGCAAAGAGCAAAAACATTTACAAGTTACCGTCACGAGTATTGACATGCATCTATTTGCTTGTGACTGTGTGAAGTCGCAATCGCATGACAATAGGAAAGGCGTCGAGCCGTATCGCTGCCGCTAGCACCCCTAACCACAGGCATAAATGTCAATAAATAACGCAAGATGCTCCGCTCGCATGAAAGCCAAGCGTAAATTTTTTTGTCGTTTAAAAGACGTCTCAATAGCGTTTTAGTGACAGAAATCCGTCATTTCTCAATTTATTTTCATTTAGTTTAACAGAAAGAGCGATGATAAACTGACTGGTCTGTTGCCAACTGGTGACCCTAGTTACGAAGGCAAAATTTGTAAGTGACTAACCTGAATTGTAAACCACCTCTTTTTTAAAAGAGTAACTACTGAGTTTCTTGCCGGGTATTTTCAGTGGAATCAGCCTTCCGACGTCGGTGGTATAGTATGTAGATTGTATAATTATAATGTATGTATATTTATACTATAGCTAAATTTAAAAAGTTAAATGACTATTCAAAAAACTATAAATCAATGGTTCACCTAAATAAAGCATTTTTGATTTGATTTGATCTGGGCAACATCTGTGAGTCTTAGTGTTAGTCTTTATATCATACTTTTTTAATCATACTATTTATCTATTAATGATCTTAGCATAATTTGCCACAGTTATATATTTGTTTATTTATTAATTAATTTATTTTATTTATTTATTTATTGCTTTCTCGTATGTAATACAAAGTCTCAAAAGTAATAATAGTAACAATACTGGCATAGCAAAAGTAGGTGAGAGAAGGACTTACAAATATTAAGCAATCATTTACAAACATGAGGAGAAGCTATTCTGCAGTCTGATATAATATTTATTTATGGGCAGTTTTCATTAATTCAGTATGTGATTGTAATAAGAATCATATTTCATTTGCAGTCTTTAAAGTATTTTTTAACGTATAATAGCATTTTGATACAAGATGATCTTTTAGTTCCTTCAAAAATCCTTTTCTGTTGGAATATTTTTAAAGAAGTAGATAATAGATACATTATATATTTTTATGCACATAACTAAGGGGCTTTTTGAATGTAATTGAAGTTTAGAAGTGGGTAGCATTAATCTTACTTGGGTCTTTGGTCGGAAGCAATGTCTAGTGGGTATACGAGTATCTTGTCGTTTGGTAAATAATTTTGGGTGTTTGAAAACAAATTTACAAATCTCGAATATATAAATGCATGGGAGACTTAGTACTTTAAGTTTTTGAAAATGTGATTTGCAGCTATCTCTTTGTTTTATGTTTACTATAATCCGGATTAATTTCTTTTGCTGTGTGAATAAGTTTGGGGTGATTGTGATATTTCCCCATAGCATAATCCCATACTTTAGCCACGAATAAGCATAGTACGTCACTAATGCAGTTTTTTCGTAAGTACATTTTTTTATTTCTCGTAGAGCATAAGTAAACCTAAAAAATTTTGATTTTACATTTGATATATGGGTTTTCCAATTAATATGAGAGTCTATTGTTATTTTAAAATTTAAACCCACTTGACTGTGCCATCCGTTCCATAACGGTCTAAATGCAGGGTGAGCGAAATGAATCAAAAGACGACACGATTGGCGTAGTGTGCTGTAGCACGATTTCTCGCCTCGATTTCCTTAGTGTCCCGGGTTCGATTCCCGGTCAGGTCAATGCAGGAAACGATCTTTTCTGAATTGACTCAAGTCTGGGTGTGCTGGGAGACGCCCCTAGCTTATTTCCTTGTGTGGTACCTCGTAACACAGGGATTTAATAATCCCTACTTCGAGACCATTACAAGAGGTGTGTTGTCTGGCGCATATTTATTCATATTTATTTATAATCAGCGTCAAAGTTGTAGTCAAACGAAGTACGTAGATTAGGGTCATCTATTTCGACTTACCTATGTCTGCGCTCTTAACTGTCTGGGGAAATGACCGGGGCACCGAGGAAATTTGTGTACCGTACTAGCAACAGGTATGCTGCCATTGTAGTGAAGCTAGCAATATGTTGGGTTTTGCATCATTTATAAAAAAACATATTTTCACTATGACATTACTTGCTTCAGGCACCACTCTCCTAAAGTGATAATATCTTTATAATAACATACAAAAACTGTACTCTACTCATATAGGGGCAAATTAGGATGACGGGGCCCTTCAGACTTTTAGTCATTTACTCTTAGTGCTTAAAAATCTATGTTGCAACTTAAATCTCTAAACTAAAACAATTTTAAAAGCGATGTTAACAATAACAAAGATAATAATTGTCAATTTTGAATTATCTGTCTTGAAATCTGAATAAAACCTCATTTTAGGGGCCCTCTGTATCGCGGCGCTCTGGGCAGGTGCCCAAATTGCCTAAAGAGTAAGATATGTCTGAGCGCGGGTTACTGACCGCAAGAAGGACGGACGATCTGGTAAAGTCACTAGATTTAATAGAATTCTGGTGGGCAAGCTATCAGCAACCTGCCACTCAGTCACCTTATGAGGAAACTTCTGCAGTGAACGTCTTATGGCTGCGAATGATGATGAATTTATAAAACTAGAGCATCATTCAAAAAACGAGGGATTCATTTCATATTTTAACGTTAAGAGTTTGGCCTACCTACCTTGGTTGATTTAAAAATCTTTTGGCCAATGTTTGAAGTCCATTTTTTAACACGTCTATTAATTGCTTAAACGACTTTTGTTTCCCGACACAAACAATACAAACACTTCCGTAAATACCTAATGAAAATGACGTAATGTATCAAATTAAATAGGTTGCTCAGCCCTAAAATAGTTTCCTTTGAATCACTTTACGAGTTTTTTCCCGGAAAATAGTTGCTTTACGATCCTCTATCTCGAAGTTTGATCGAACGATAGCCGAAGATGGGGTGCCGCAATTCGAAAATACGAAAGTAGGTCATGACCATTGAAGCTGGCGAAGCGCTTCATAAAGATCGAGGATTGCATGTCGTAATGTTTTAAGGCTGGTTTCTTTAGCCTGAAAGTTTTCTTTGATTATTTCAGAAATTGCGGGCAAGGTAAAGAGCGCGGGTATTTTATTATGACCCCTCTTAATGTCGTAGCTCAGCCGGGCCAATCCACCGGATTGGGCTGCTTTTTTCACTAAAGATTTGCTTTGCTACGTTTCTGTCTTTGGGTTTGATATCCACCAATCACTTTAATTTGTCTACTTATCATAGTACTGGTGGATATTAAGTTCTACTAAGCTATTTGAATAACACATGACATGAATCATGGAGCATGCTATGAAGGCGTGCGGAAGGATGCGTGCTGTGTGTGCCTTCCCTACTGTCGATACATTGCATGCTGCGCAACTTGCTCGCAAAGCTACCTTGCGGCGGCGCATCTTCGAAGCACATCTTTTTCGTTACATAGCGTTAGTGGAAACGGTCTAATAGTTTCATAGCTTAGCTTGCAAATCCTCCATTTCTGTTAAAATGCAGCCTAAGACTGTGGAGCCACCTAGGCGGTTCGTTGGATCAGGCAGGTCCACTCCACATAATACGGTGGGAGATAGTATACTGGAGGGCCACGATGTTCCTAACGTTCCTGCGTTTACCGGCCATGTGAGTACAGCTGATTTGCTGACATGATAAGTAGCTAAATACTTTAGTAAATTGTAAAATTACCTTTGTCGAAATTAACTACACAAAAAGAATAATACCCAGTTGAATGACGTAAAGTTGATTAGTATATAACTACAAACAAGACTCTTAACACAACTAAGGAAAGCATATAACACTTTTAACTAGATAGATTCGCATTTTTGAGAGTGAAAGAAGCGCAAGAGGTGTGTCAGGACTGTAGCAAGTGGAAAGATGTGGTGAAAAGGTCGTGATGGTGTGTATGTATGTAGATTCGCATTATGTTTATTTATGAAATGTACTTTTATTGTAATATTTTATTTACTTTTATTATACATTTGATTTTTGACATTTGATAAGTTTTTTATAAAAGCTTATGTGAATAAATGATTTCTTTACTTAACTTTGCTAAAGTCTTGTAAAATGATTGTTCATCTGAGACATTTACTGCAAACTCAGAACGAGTATCATCACAAATGATTGATGTGGGTAATAATAACACGACTCGAACTATCAATGGGAGCCCAAATACCTACCATGATGCGAATATTGCTGTAATTTTCTGCAATTTTCCCAATTTTACCCGCATCTGTCCTGACATTAGAACATTTTTCTGTGGACACGCCATGTTCCGTTGAATTGATTGTGATTTAGTAAAATACATGAACAACCTAAAGTTTAGTAGTTTGTAGTTGAAGGTTGCTTTAATGGTTTTCATGAAGATTCTAGTTCCATACAAAACATTTTTACTACGTTTGAAAAAAAAAATTAGTTAAAATACAATATGCCTAATAAATTACAATATTATTCTATGTCATTTGACAATCAAGTTGTCACAAGTGCTTTTAAAATAAATGAATGAATAGTTTATTTACTTATTTTACTATTTGGCCACAATAAGTGTTGAAGCAGAAGCTTAGAAAAACCTTTATTCATAGAAATGAATAAAGGTTTTTCTCTGTCTTTTATAACTTAATCTTATGAAAGCAAGATCAAGACTCTCATTTGAATGTAATCCCAACAACATTACTTTTCTGTTAAATATAACCGTTCATCGTTATTATGCCACTGCGCGTTTTTAGGTCAAACTTTTCAGATTTTCTTCTTAAAATAATAATAATTGCGTAAAGAAAATTCGTTTCCGTTTGATCCAAATCCGATATTTGAATGTTTCTGATGAACGTCTGAATGATACCCGAATCCTAATTCAAAGACTTTTAAAAAAGCTGTTCTGAATATATTTTGTTGAACTAAGAAATATTGTTTTTCTCTAGCATTAAGAAACAATTGCACTAATCTTGAATTAGTTATCTTATCTTACTAATTTATTGAATGCGAGAGTTTGTGAGTATGTATGTATGTGTTTGTTACTCTTTCAGCCAAAAACTTCTAAGCGTATTTAGATGAAACTTTACAGCGTCGGTGAAGCAGCACTTCCCGCCCGCGTTTCTCCGACTTGCTTTACATATACAATTTGTTTTTCACTGAATGTTTGATCAATCATAATTAAATATAGTCTATGTCACTCCCCGATAATGTAGCTTTTTATAGTGAAAGAATTTTAAAAATCGATCCAGTAGTTTCTGAGCCTATTTATCCCTACTTCGAACATGACAAGAGGTGTGTTGTCTGGCGCATATTTATTTATTTATAAATTGTAGCCTGTGTTATTCTGATGTTTAAGATGTATTACTGTAAAGTTTCATCCAAATCCGTTCGGTACTTTTTGCGTAAAAGAGTAACAAACATCCTCACAAACTTTATCATTTATAATACTAGCTTTCCGCCCGCGGACTTCATTTCTGTAACATGTATCCATAAAATCTTTATAAATTGTAGCCTATGTGTTATTTTGATGTTTGAGCTATATTACTGTAATGTTTCATCTAAATCCGTTCAGTGGTTTTTGCGTGAAGGAGTAACAAACATACACACATACATCCTCACAAACTTTTACATTAATAATATTTGTAAATAAATAAATGAATAAATATCACTGGACATTATTCCACACAACGCCATCTAGCCCCAAAGTAAGCTAATTAAACCTTATGTTATGGGATACTAGACAACGGATAAACATACTTAAATACATTTTCTTTTGTAAATACATACTTATTATACATAGGAGACACCCAGACCAGTACAAACAGACATGTTCATGCACACAAATGTTTGTACTGTGCGGGGATCGAACCCGCGACCTCTGGTGTTGTAGCCAACTTCTTAACCATTACACCAAGTCGGTCGTCAAGATTAGTAAGATTTCTGAGCGAACCAATGTTGTTAGCAATTTTTTTAATCATCTACCCCAACTTCTAATCTTTATTTCTAAATAATGATAAAATTGATTATCTTTTAAATATATCTAATATTATTTAGAAGAGTTGCAAAACACATTCCATAGTGATATAAGTTTATAATAATATAACATAAAATTGTCGTTTCCGTCCACGAACGCTTTATATTATCTCCCTTACAAATTTATGGATTTTTTTTAAACACAGATGTGCCAAATAAATAAATAAATAAATATGCGCCAGACAACACACCTCTTGTAATGGTCTCGAAGTAGGGATTAATATCCCTGCGTTACGAGGTACCACACAAGGAAATAAGCCAGGGGCGTCTCCCAGCACACCCAGACCCGAGTCAATTCAGAAAAGATCGTTCCCTGAATTGACCCGACCGGGAATCGAACCCGGGACACTACGGAAATTGGGGCGAGAAACCGTGCTACAGCGCACTGCGCCAATCGTGTCCTCATAACTCTATTAAGACTTCTTAATAGAGTTATGAGGAGAAATAGGAGTTTAGTTCATTTTAAACGACCCCTAGGCGTTGTCAGAAGTTAGTGTTTTACTTACATACAAAATACGTCAGGCAGCACTGACTTCAGGATTTAGACAATTTTGTCGTATTAATTTCTGTATGTGATAAAATACCCAAATACCACGAAACACTTCTGCTTTTTTTAAGACTGAGATAAGTTGTGATTTGAACTTCGAATATCCATAAATTTTTCGTATTCAACTTAGTGGTGGCCAATTTGTTCACACTTACACTTGAGCTTGATGTAAAAATGGGCCTTGAAATGCTGAAAAAAGATTTAAAGTTGGCTTGAAGAGGTGCTGTTAACTCTATTCCCATTGGGCCCGCCAATAGCTATGAAGTACTGACATTCCGTGCCAGGGTTCTATTACAGGCGAGCCATCCTTTTTAATACAGTCTGCTTCTTACCCTTTGAATTTGAAATAATACCGTCACGTGGTAAAGCGTGAGTGTCTGGAATACTAATGGAGTCGGCAATCGAAAATAATCCTAATATTTGCGTATTTTCAGACTTTTCGCAGTGAAACACATTATTTTAATATGCGGCCCGCATCAAAAATGATTTAGGCGGTACCTAACCAAATGTAGCGATGAATTGAAATGTTTTGGGACTACGGACTCTTTCGATTTAACTCTTCGTGCACCACGTGCGGTCTGACAAACCCTTACATATCTCATCTTACCGGTTACCCTTGTACATAGGTATTCAGATATGCTGCAACAAGTTTTGTATCTGTTTGTTATAGACAGGTAGTCGCGTTGCCGTAACAGCGAAGTAGACCGTCCATAACTTTTGGTATTGACCGTACAAAATAATGAACGAAAAAAAAAATGTATGAAGAAAACCCACGAGATTCAATTGCACAGTCCACTGATTCTACTAGACATATTAAAACAAACTGCAATATGACTGCCGAAGTAAAGTTAATGTGTGTTAGTTACTTATAGTAAAATCTGCTACCGCTTTATGATGTTACCTATAATATTTAATTAACCTAATAATATAAAAACTCGGAGATGTTTTCTGAATATCAACCATAGCTAAATATCACCTGGTTTGTCGCTGAAACCAGATGCGGTAAATTGTATTGTTATTACTATTGTGACTACTATGTCAACTGACCACGTGTGATATTAATAAACATTGTCGTATGTGTTTTTATAAATTGCTCTAAGAGCTTATGGTAAGGCTTTTCATCACGCACCAATGCGCAAAAGCTTCAAATTATTGCAAGCTTACACAGTCATGCTCTAAAATTAGCATGCTTTAAAACAGCATGCTTATTAGCATGCTTAAATCGATCATGCTTATTAGCATGCTTAAAACGATCATGCTCACTCTTCACGGAAATTAACATGCTCATTATTAGCAATCCTAACACACGTGCTACAAAGTCGCAATTGCTCAATAGAAGCATGCTTTCGTGCTAGTGATGAACATGTGTAACTATAGCTTAACTGTAGCTTTAAGTAAGTGAAGTACAAAATACGTTTTATAGATTCGTTAGATACAAGCAGAGATTAGGCAAAAATCAAGCAAATTAGTGGATAGCTGTCAGCCAATTAATTGTGTGTTCTGTGGCTTAGCGACGTCGGCGTCAGTCCTGTGGCGTGGCGGCGACAGCTCGCAACATGCACCGCCCACTTCATTTGGGGTATATTGTATCTGCGAGCAGCGAGAGGGTTAAATTAAATGGTTGAGTTTTAATGTAATTACTGTGTTAGGTCAAAGAATCTAGGAGATCTAGGATAATAATAGCGTGAAAGCTTATACCACATAAATTAATAGAAATGCAAGGTCCTTGACGCTTAGAGTGACGTCTCGATAGCGTTTTCGCGACTTAAATACACTGTCTTAATTGATTATTTTCTTCACAGAAAAGAAATATTCGGGGTAAATCAACTTGTTTTCGACTTCTGTTTGCAATACGGTGGACTAAATAAAGCAGCATCAGAAAAATGCACAGTCAAAAAAAAAACATTGACTAACATTTTGCTCAGATATTTTTGAAGCCTGAGTAACGTACAAAAATGCGCCTCATCTATTTAAATTTTTGTCGAGACGAGAGCATTCCTTAACAGTAAACGGAATGTCTGCCATGTATGAGTATATATATATATATATATATATATTATTTATTTATTTGATTTATTTTATCTATTAATATGATTTTTTTTTTACTTGTTTTTTTTTGAGCGTCTTGGGGCGTCTACCTGCACACGCAGACCCGAGCCAATTTAGAAAATATCGTTTCCTGAATTGAACAGACCCTGAATCGAACCCGGGACACTACGGAAATCTAGGCGAGAAACCGTGCTACAGCGCACCACGCCAATCGTGCCGTCAAAGTTTACACCAATGAGCCGCTAGCGTCCCGGCTTAAGGCCTGTTCAGACCTGAGCGGTATTCGCTGCCGCTGTGGGTAGCGGTACATTTCAACGCGGAACTTGATACTAAATAGCTGAGCGAAACCCGCGCGGTATCGGACCGCTACACACAGCGGCAGCGAATACCGCTCAGGTTTGAACATGCCCTTACGCGGGGTTTTCGTATGGGATTTAGGTACAGCGGCCCTAGTGATTCTAAAGTGAACTATCTTAGTTTATGTGATTCAAACTCATGGTAATTGTTATTGGACGGATGTAAAATTCTGAAAAATGGTTTTTATAAAGTTAATTTAACCATTCATTGATATAACCCATCTTAAAATATACTTAACTTACAAGCGCAAAAAACACGACTATGGCTTATGACATTTATGAACTGACGTTAATCGCCGTGAAATTTTATAAATTAACGTTGTAACACGAGTCGAAATTATAGGGGCTTGTCTTTGATGACTGAAATGTCATTTATCAAGATTAATTAATGCAAAGTATTTCCCTTCGGACTTTTTTGCATAATTATCTCTAATAAGACAAGGCTTCGTCTTCATTTATGGTAATTTCAACGAAGATTCAGTCAAGACGAATTGAAGGTTGGAGTATTTTATTGAATTTCATTAATTCCGATATTGAATTGAACATTTCATTTAAACCTCTTTTTCATTGTATAACTTAAACCTCGTTTTACTGATTAACGAAATTTGTCAATATGTTCTTTGTACGTCTACCACGAGTTGCCACTTTAAATTTCATTTAACGTTCGCGTAAAAATTCGTATTGGGATTTGACATTGTCATGTCAAATACGTAATAGTCATGTCATCAGTAAATGTCAAGTACGTTAATTCAAAGTGGCAACTCGTGGTAGACGTACTGGAATTTGAAATTAAAAATAACTAGAATATTAAGTGAATATTTATTTTTAGCATTTAACAATGCACTATTTTCTACACAAACAGTAACACAGTTGGAAGAGCATCCACCCGAATAGTGGAAGGTCGCGGGTTCGAATCCTACTTGAGTTCCTAGGATCAGGTCGATTTTCTCTAGTTTCTATCTTTAACTAGAATATTTACTTATTACAAGAGATTAAGAGATAAGTTTAAGGTCAGATTTTATAGTACTGCAACTTAAAATAAAATTAACATAATGGTAAATTTATTAAAGCCTCTAGTAGAAAATCTATTACTTATGTTCAGATATAGGAGTACATATGATACAGCGCCAATGATTCTATCTACTGCAGTCCGCCTATCATCGTGATGAGAATGCGCAGTGACGTCACAGCCACGATGACAAGCCATTTGCAGACTTGATCCCTTTCAGGAACTTGGCACTCTCCAGTACTGCATGTAATGGTCACGTACAGTGCACTACAAATGCTAGGATTACGAGGCTATCACTACGTGTGAAGGATTTTCGGACTGCATTTAGGCTGCTTTTCACAAGAGATGAGCTACGCTAAATTGCTGTAGATGCGTTTGATATCCACCAATCACATTCATTGGTCTGGTGGTATTATATGTTTAATAAAACTCATGACATGACACATGATGACGTTTGACGACACGATTGGCGTAGTGAGCCGTAGCACGGTTATTCAACTCGATTTCCGTAATGTCCCGGGTTCAATTCCCGGCTGGGTCAATTCAGGAAACGATCTTTTCTGAATTGACTCGGGTCTGAGAGCGCTGGGAGACGCCCTTGGCTTATATCCTTGCGTGGTACCTTGTAACACAGGGACATTTATATCGAGAACTACTTCGAGACCATTACAAGAGGTGTGTTGTCTGGCGCATATTTATTCATTTGTATTTATATATACGTGCTGTGGATACCTATGGAGGCGTGCTAAGAAAGCGTGCTGTGCGTGCCTTCCCTCCTGTCGATACATCGCATAATAAATAATAATAATATTTATTTATTTAAGACAGTTACAGTCTACTTGTTAGTATACAGGGAAGCCTTACAACTATTTTAGTAATACCTAATAACTAAGCATAGGTTTGGCAAGCTTGGCACTAAACATTTTCAGAACTGAGCCGCATTCTGTTAAAAAAAAAACACAGTGGGCCTTCTCAAAATTGCGAAAAAGTCGTATAGCTCGAGCTGTGCATCTTCCTCGCACAGCTACCTTGCGGCGGCTCATCTTCGTAGCACATCTTACTCGCTCCGTTACATAAAATAGCATCAGTGGAAACTGTCTAATAAATTCATAGTTTAGTTCGCACACCGTCAGCATAGCTGCATAGCACATTTCTGATGGAAAAGCAGCCTTGTACTTGTTTTGGTAAGCGAGGAAATATCAGCCGATGATTGCACTCTCGCCAAATTTCGTAACGTAACTAAAAGTAGGTCATCCTTATCCTTACTCATCCTAACTAAAAGTATTTCAAAAGGAATATGACATCGGAGCCTTCAAAAATAGAGCGTATTCCCATTTATAAGGCAAGCAAGGCATCGGTGACACCTCTGGTGATGCAGTTGTACATGGGCGGAGGTGATCACTTTCCATCATGTGACCTTCCTGCTCGTTTGCTCCCTATTACATAAAAAAACCTCCTATCTGATGCCGTCCTATGAAATAGAATTGTGCTGTAACATGTGAGTAGAAATAAAAAGGACCTTCAGGCTGCTCAACTTTGAGTGCGACTTCAGTATGTCTACCATGTGTTTCTATCACTTAAAACGATAGTTAACTTCAAAAATTGGTATGCCATTTTGGGTTCCATTTTTAATCACTAAGGAGTGCTGTACTAAAATCCCATACAAAAACGTCAACGCGACTTACACAGACGCAGGGGCTTTCGTTGGTGTAAACTCGCGGTAGACATAAAAATGCATCCAGATCATCGGGGTTGCAGCGATTGCTACTATGCCCCTGCGATCGCACGAGAAGTTTTAAAATTGTGGACCAAAGAGCAAACGTGGCCAATAAAATTATATAAATTTGAATGAGGAAACTCTCTCTGATAAAGTCTCTATCTTTTTTGACTTACAATAAGAAGGAAGAAACTGTACTGGAGAGCGACCGCGACTGTTTGCCGTAGTGGCTTCCGCGCTTTTGCAGTGCGGCTGCTCAGTGAGACTGTGTGAATATGGTTACCAAACATGTACAACTATCGTAATATCCAATAGTGTAATACGCAGTAATAAATACACATTATTTATACTTACAATTACGAGCATCTGGAATCCTAATAGTAATAACCGTCGGAAATGGAAGTCTTAGCTTGATTGCCAATAATATCGTAATCGTCTCACGTAAACACGAGTACCTTCCTACCAAAACCTAACGAACCATGCTCTAGATATTATCCGTTATTATCGATATTACCATAATTATACTTCGAATGTTCAAAAAAAACAAATAAAATAAAAGATGAGTCAGTACATTGATAGAATTACGTTGTTGTTTTTCCAGTCTTACAACTAGCCTTATAGGTACCCTCAATTTGATGAAGTCCCGTTTGTTAAGATGTCAATTGTTATTTGACGTCATTAATTTATCCATTTGCGTCTCGAATTAATGGTAACATTCTGTTACTTATAAACATCACTATTAGTAAAAATATCAGCACAAATAACCATAGATTAAATTTTTTAAAAACAATCAGTACGTAAAAGTCCATAACAGTGAAAGCACCGTAACAAATGTTCCCAGCCATCCATTGTCTGTGAAAGACTACACAAATGACACAATGCAGGCGATGTTAAGTTACACATAAAATTGTGATGGATAAGCCAAGCCTATTTACAGTCTAAGGGATAATTAACTTTGTCAATAGCAGCTTTTTGTAAGGCTGAAAAGTAAAAATTGCACTTCTTTCATGGGGATAGCAGAAAAACTTTCCAAGTTTTTTTTTCAGTTAGTATCTGATTCTGTAGCTGAGACCCAATTGGAATTCTTTAAAACAGTCGACATATTATTATAAAAAAAAACTACAATCGAAAACCTGTTTAATTTTGATATTTGCAACTGTTTATATTTTCAAATAAATGAATAGCCATAATATGTATATTATGAATAGTTTGCACCATCGGCGCGGTCCAGAATGTTTACAGTATTTTTATCAAAATGCAATATGCAATTTACTCTTTTTAGTTACTGTAGAACCCTGGGATTTCAGCACTTTCACGGACCAGTCCGACAAAAAAATGCCTTACAGTGTGACCTTTAGAAAAAGATGTCATAGCTCTAAGACTATAATGCTGAGAGATAGCTCACACTACGCGGCGGTGGCTGTGACATGTTTAGGGTTGTCGCTCGACGGATTACTATGAACACGTGTTTTTAGTGTATGTAACACCTGCAGACGTAAACATTCGCATCTAAACCGTCAGATTTTAGGCATTAGTGAAAGCTTTTAACTGGAAATGAAAAATAAGTTTTCCACTACTACTTTTACTGAAGTAAATAATTCTGTAACTTTCTAGACACAGATAAACGCCACCAAAAATAAAATGCCTACAATAACATGTCGATTTGATAACGTGCGGATTGCTCCGCTTACGTGGTACAGGCAAGTGTCCTTTTTCATACAAGTTTTTCATCACTGCTATTTTTTTATTTAATCTGCCTTTTTTTAATTAACAATTTTTTCATAAATTATTATTATTCATAATATACTAAAATATAGTTTTAGTGATAGTCTTAAAGTTTCCAAGGGGTAGGTAAATGCAAGAGAGTTGTAGGAGTTGTACCTACCCTCTGTGGTAAGTCTCGGTAGAAGATTCCTTCCAGAACACCTACAGGTATAAAGTGCATTATGTTATGTTTTTTTTCTCTCTGTATTGGTTTGTTTTTTTTTTGTTTTTTAAATCTAAGTCAAATATTAATGTAATTTAAAAATAAATTACAATCATTACCTACATTTAACTCGACGACACAATTGGCGTAGTGAGCTGTAGCACGGTTTCTCGCCTCGATATCCGTAGTGTCCCGGGTTCGATTCCCGGTCGGGTCAATTCAGGAAACGATCTTTTCTGTATTGACTCTGGTCTGGGTGTGCTGGGTAATAAATTAAAAATATATACAATATTAAAAACACCCTAAGACCTTAGTGCTGTAACTAACTTGAGGACAATACGGATATAATGTAAACGGTCCCATCCCAGGGAAAGCGCCAATACACCAGGCAGTAAAGAAAATATTTCTCGATTGTATTTTGTCTACTATTAAGAATTTAAACAATAAGAACTTTCGTTAATTGGCAGCCCTGTCATGTAGGCAGATTGGCTTTCGAAACTCGATACCCCATTATATGAATCAGGTCAGTCTGATTTTTCTCGTATTCTTTGGACATGGTCTCCAATACAAAAAAGTTGAAAGAGATGCGCCGAATGTAGGTTCAACCGAATATGAATGTTCGGCCGAATATTCAGTCCACAATGTACCGAATCAAATGATTCGGCCGAATTAATCGGTTCAATTCCGCGCGGAAAACAGTTTATACACGTCCATGTGGCGCTCTGCAAGAGCCGGGCGGCGTTTGCCACCGCCCTCTTTGCCCGGGCGCAACCGCTCAAACGTTGATATTTAATTGATTGTAATGTTAATTCCTAGATTTTCTTTTTGCAAATTCCCTAATATTTGCTACTCAGGTTTTTGTTTCTGTCGATTTCATTAATAATATCTCTTATAATCCTAATGTTCATTAAAAGGTTTATTTGGTTAAAACTAATTTAGATATCATCCCAGGGCGTGTCCTCCCTTACAAAAATCACGTCCCCTGGTTTCCCGGTTTGACCGGATCGGGTTTAGTCCTGGCTGGGTGTAGTGCACAATCACAATCAATATCATCAAATAATTTAAAGATTCGGTAATTTTGTGCCGTGCTGGTGGCGGCACTTTAAAACAATATTTTCCACCGCCCCATCGCCTTCCCGTGGGTGTCGTAAGAGGCGACTAAGGGAGCCCTGCAGCAGACCATCTGCTCTTCAGGTGGGAGACATATTATGTCTGCCGGTTGATGTTACCACCATGCAATTGCGTAAAACCCGAAAAGTGACTCTGACCTATCTCGGTCAGGTCGCGTTCCGGGATCAGCACTGCACTAACCGGTGCCATGGCAGGCCTACAAGATGAGTATGGCCAGCTCAGGAATCGCTTTGCATTATTGTGCTTGTCATCCTCATATCTGGATCTCACGACTGCTTTCCTTCAGGTGGAGTGAGGTCATCTTGACGGGCACTATTAAAAAAATCGGCATATCCACCAAATGTTCGGTCGAATACTTACGAACATTCGGTTAACATGCCGAATGTACCGAATACGAACATTCGGCGCATCTCTAGTTAAAACATTTCATTGAAGTATTCACTTGAGAAGTTAATACCTAAAAACTTAACCCCATTTATTTATTTATTCTTATGGGAATAAATCATCGGAAGCACATAAGACACAATAACAATTACAATTATAACTCTAATTTTACTTAACCCCATGAAAACCGACCTCTACAGTACTCTTTAAAGCAATATTTATATCAAATGTTATCTAATAATGATAAAACGTTTGTCTGAACGATATATGAGAGAAGTCTGCTACAAAACATCGTTTACTGCTGTTTATAGTCAAAATGAAAACAATAAGTATATACCAAATAGTATGAAGAAAAATTATTGTGCTACAATAAATAACACCTCGTCCATGATCTTGAATTGTGGCAAATATTCCTGAAAGCGATTTTATTCAACAAAATACGAGGAGTAATTGAATGGCAGGCTGTCAAGCAAGCCATGCGTAAGGGCTTATGCCTCGCCAACAATGAATTCGAAGGAGAGAGTATGGTCACAGGGCAAGCGGTAGCGGGAAAGAGAACATCAGACAGTGTCTCGTAGTCGTAAATTGTAATTTATCTTTATTTCTAGTCTACAATTTTCATTGCTTATGGTAAAATTGTTCAAGCTATGGAGAAACTCCAGCAAGGCAGAATTCGGGTCCTGAGTTTTCTTTTCACCATGACCGCAGCATTTGCACATTTGAAACATAGCCGTAGGGTTCCATGAGCTTACATTGAGGTCATGAAGAAAGTTTCCTTCTGACGCCTGTCTGAAGTTTTTGTTTAACTAAGTAGAAAACTTCCTAGAAATGTATATCTACATAAGTTTTATGTTAGTCTTCTCTCTTTTCCAGTAAATAACAAGCGGAAACGAACCTTGTCACAGACAATTAGCTCTGGAGAACTAACTCGTCGTAATAAAAACTATTTTTTGAGGAGGAAAATTCTGATTGTAAAAATAAAAAAATGGCTTAGAATAAACCCGTTCTCGGTTTCACGCTTAAGACTGTCATATGCTCACTGTCTTTAGTTGACGATTTTGACACAGCATATTTCGTTAGTAATTATTTTCTCATATTACAATATTATTTTTGATGTAGGATACAAGAAATTGGTTTCGCATTAAAATGCTTCTTTGTTGTGAACGTTAAGCTTGAGCTTGTTGGAATAAATAAGATAGCTAGTAAAACGAGTTTTGAATTCGAAAACGATGTGCTCTCATGTAACACTTTTTGATTATATCATTTTTGCCTAGTCATAGATAAAAATCATAGGGTAAAAACTCCTAATACAGAGGCAAATGGCAACATTTGAAAGTGAGAAAGGAAAATAAGCATTTACAAATAACTTAAAGAATGAATTTTTTTTGTTTCGACAAAAAGATAGATTATATTTTACATTGCTTCTGACACTGTATGTTTCTGAAGTGATTAAATACATAAAAAGTAAATATTTAAGTGCTCAGGTCGATTTTCCCTACAGCGGAGGTATAACTAAGATTCGAGCTAATTACGGCGGTAGTCGGTTCCTAAAACAGAGGGTCAGAATCAGAATGTTAAATGTACTGGGGTTCCTTACATTAACATTATACTACTGGTTGGTTTTATGTTTAGGCTCTGAACTATTTTTCCTATCAGATCGGGAACTACGGTAATGAAACCTGGGCACGAAATATCACAGAATATAAATGTCAAATTTATAGGTTTTTTTAAGTTTATAGTTTATTATTATAAAAACAAATCGTCGCCTATATTTTATTTTACCCTTAGTGATTTGGCAACTCCAATGGCATAGTTCTGTCATGTTTTTTTAATCCCCGTGGGTTCCATAGTTACAATAGTCCCGTCAAACACTGACCGTTGGCTTTGCAGTATTTATTTTCACAGTCTCTCTCTACTTACGTTTACTTCTATTTTGTACTTTTTTGGTCTCAGAATTATCAAAAGAACGATCGAAGAATAAAAATAGAAATTTATTTTCTTATTTTCATTAAGCCTACGTAACAATTTTTCCTGAACCCTAAAGTACGAATTACTGTATACATTTTTGGTCCGTAATAGGTTCTATGAAGTTCTTTTTATGGAGGTATGTACTCGCAATCACAGTTTTCACTTTTAAATAGGATTTCTAGAGGTTAAAACATACCACAGAAAAAGGTTTGAAGTTGGTTTAATTAAACATAATTTCAACTAAACTCTTAAACAATTGAATAACTTATTATATTGAAAGTTATAAGCAAATACTTCTGATGCGCTATTTTCCCTAATACGGATGATTCAACGTATTAGGATTGACCTTTAACATTCGTTTCCTATTACTGCTTTATTTTGTTTTTCTTGGGTATGATATATTCTATTACAAATATGAAAAATCACTAAGTATATGGTAATAACAACAATAAAACTATCATATAAATAACATATATATGAAAAACTCAATCATATTAATATGAGTATACTTACCTAAGTCGCACCGCGTTTATATAGGAACGTCCTTTCACATCGCCGCCGTGGCAGAGACTGACTTATTCTGAAGAGTGCGTCTACGTTATATTCGCAAATGTCAGATATGTAATAAAGCAAAAGACTTTTAACTAGTAAATTCCATTTTCGTGTACCTAAACTAATTTCAATGAGAATAAATCATGTAAATAAAAATACCACCGTGATTAGAGTCGATTTTGGTTACCGCCGTAATAGAAAGTTTTACCTTAGACAACTTCTGGTTCTGTTTTTTTTTTCAGATAAAAAGGTTTTGAATATGTTCGGCTCAGTGGTTATCTTGTTTCATATAAAAGATTTTCTACTATTTGATTTTGCGGCAATCAAAGTATCAATGCTCCAAATCCATTCTGACTAGCAAACATTAAATTAGGACAGAAACCACAGATGGCTTAGTTGTACACCACTAATGGCTTATTCGAAACCGATTTGAAATTTTCAAACTCAGCAAGTGCGGGTGACGCGGCGCACAAATTAGCAGGACAGATTGACAGGAGACGTGCTAGTGACGATGCAAAATGTGCCAGCACGTTGTAGCGGCTAATAAGTAATTACCGGCACGAGTTTGGTTTATTACGCGGGAAGTGCAGTTTCGTTGGATAAATTGTGTTCGATATTCACGATATTTTGGCCATTTTTCCGATTATTTCGACTGGTTTCTTGGATTTTTCTTTCAGCTCATCTAACATGCACCCAGCATGCACCCACATCATGTTTTCAAAATATCGCCTAGGCTCAAAAATGAAAAAAATGTCCGAGTTTTAAAAAAAGTTTGGGTGAAAATTAATATAAGATAAACTGTTTATTTAACTAAGCTTGAAAACTGGTGTCGATTTAAATTAAAATTCTCAAAAGAGAAAAAAATATCTCTGATTTTCTCTTACATTTTTAATTTCTAGAAATCACTATCACAGATTTTAATTAAATACTGAAAGATTATTTTTAATTTTTTACTTAATATTATGATAATAACTGTAGCATTCAACATTTAGTGCATGTGAATTTTGCTACTCAGTTCTTAAATAAGTTATATTTAAAAACAAGAAGATACCGTGCATTATAAACTCAATAAATAACTAAATAAGACGTATTTGTGATAGTTCAACTAGTTTCATAACTTAAATGAATATAAACAAACACTCAAAAATCAAATTTAAGGTATTCAGAAACTTTGATTCATAGCATCATCCTGGATTACAGAAACTTCCTTCAACAGTGATTGTTGTTCAGCCGACTTGGAACTCCTTAGGCTGGACACCCCCCAAGTTTTAGTTCTTCTCAGTGGTGGTCTGCAGCGTATCCGTCCGTCGTACCTGAAGAATAAAAGGAAACCTTAGTGACTTCAAACCTGCAATCGGATTTTTTGAGAAATATTAAGAGCTGTGATTCTGTCCTGCTCCCTGATTCAGAACGAAGTTATCGACCGATTCGGTAAGTTTGTTTTATTTATAATAAATGATCCGCTTTACGGTAGCAATCAATATTTATATATGTTAAAGCCAAAGACCTTAAGTTTTCATAAACTCAATTATATAAAACTACCCATCTTATATAATAGATTAAAAATCACCGAATCGGTCGATCAATTTGTTCTGAATCGGGGTGCGGGTCATCTCAGTCAAGAAGCAACACCATTCAGACTCCGGTCGTAGATCCACATCATATTTATGTATTGTGTTTTTATTATATTATGTTCATAGTATTTATTGTTTGTAAATGTAGATTTACTAGTAGTTAATTCGATTTGACTGTTCGAACGTACCCATATTTTGTGGTCTAATTGAATAAAAATATTTTTGACTTTGGACTTTTCGGAACATAGCCCAGGTAGCATAGCAATTGTAGCGAGAACTTGATTTTAATGATAAAGGCCTTTACCTAGCAGTGGTACATAGGCAGTACATAATTAGTTTATTACTATACTTTACTTCTATAGTAATCTTAGTGGAGAAATAAAATTCTACGACATTGAGATTGTATGATGTAGTTTTCAGAAAAACAAAAATAATACTATTCATCCAGTATCTATTAGAGCTTGTCTAGCCAAAAATGACGCGCGACACTATTTTTTTATTGCGTCCTTAATTAAAGTTTTATAAATGATGCCAAAACACATCCACTGTAGCGATGTCTTGATTTAAATGATGGAGGTCCTTGGCTGGCTGTGGGACAGTATATTATGTATACTGACTGATTAATTAACTTTTCTTAACTTTTTGGGTGTGTTAATGCGGTGAAGGGGTGCGTCATTTTAAATTAGACAGGTAGCTTAGGCAACGAATAATTTTGGATGGAAAAGTCGAAAGCAGAAAGTTTGACTTTAGGATCTCTGTTTGGACTGGTTAGGAGATAAACATACTAAAAGTCCCTTCCGAGGTGAGCCCGAGAGGGGAGGGCACAAAGAAGGTCACGTTTTTTGTTTTTTTTGTATACATCTCGAAAATGGTGCGTCGTACGAAATTTTGTTGTAAAAAAAATTTCCAAGATGTAACCAAGCAAACAAAAAACGGGACCTTCTTTAGGCCCCCCTCTCTCAGGCTCACCTCGGAGGGGTAAGGTCTTTAGTATGTTTATTTCCTAACTAGTCCAAACAAAGTTCTTAAGTCAAACTTTCTGCCTTCGACTTTTCCATCCACATCCCTTTGTTTGCATTCATTGACTGGACTAAACCTATACCTGTGTCGTTTGTGGTTCAGAGGGCTGATGGCAGGGTCCGTCATCTCATTGCATTTGCGCTTCGAAGCCGAAGACGACGCGGAATCGTTCGAGTCGCATGCTTTGTGCGGGGTTGTTATAGCTGTAATTTAATATGATTTATTACCAAATAGTTTTATTCTTAGTTTAAATAGTTTTTATCATGGTTGCAAAAAAACGGTAAGAGGTATAGAGGTATGTCAACTACGCGTACCATTTCATACAAAAAATACAAGTAAAAACATTCTCATCTTCAATAAGATAGTGTTTATGTTACCGGCCAAACCCGATTTAAAGACCAACTAGTTTTTCGTAGGCCGATCTAGTTCTTCCTCAACGTGATAGGATCAACCGGTATAGCCTAGTCTAAATAGTTCATCACAAGCCCGATAGGATTAACCAGTTTGGGCTGGGCCAAACTAGATGGTCCTGATATGAATATTCACACAAATAATTTAATTTCATGCTCTCTAACTACTCTATTCTTACTAGCTACGGAAACCCTATCATACAAAAATACTCGTGCACAATGCACAAAATGTGTTCTCTCATGAGTGTAAAATGCAATTTTGCTGCACTAGAAACGGAACGGAACTTGCAATTAGAATTTTATTTGCAACTTATACTTTGGAGCCGTTCCAGATTATAAATCAAAACAGCTATCAGAGAGTTTTGAATGAGATCCAGTAATCTACACTACAGCATCATGAGATGTACTTAATAGGCTGTATGTTTAATTAAAACATTGCCTTTGGTTAATACTATTTCTTTAAGTTAATGCTTGTGTTTTTGTGTCATAGTTAACATTTTTCTAGCGAAATAGTGTTTAAGCACATACTCATCATAATAATAAAACAGTAACCGATGTAAAACTGTAAATTAAATGTTTTAGGTAGAAATTGATAACGATGTGGATGATGAACGATAGGTTTGAGTTTTTAGCATGTATCTATTCAACATGCTGATTTGTATACCGTCCTAATACCGTGACCGTAATGTTAGAGACTGTAGCAGAGAACCTGCGTAAATCATTAGTTTAACCACGGTTTGAGCACCTAGTTCATGCTGATAAAACATATCCAACTTTTTCTTGACGATGGCAAACATTGACAAAATTGACCGAGCTACCGTCGCCAGTTGCAGCAAATGTAAGAATGTTACATATTATCGTATAAACTTTAGTAGGTACTTCTTATGCTTGTTTCGATAAACAACTGTGGAAAATAATATCGTATAAGTGTAGATCCAGTCTTGCAAGTAAAAACACAGTAAACACTAACCTAAACTTGTACCTTCCTCTCCCCAGAACACGTTTCTAACAGCTTTCGCCACACTCGACCAGATATTCTCTTTATTTGCTCCAGAATTCTGTTCAAATTCACTAGATTTTTCGTCGGTTCCTTCGCCGTTGTCCGCAATTCGTTTAACGCTCACTTTCTTTTTGGTTATTACAAATTTAAACTGAATTTCAGTCTCTTCTTCAGTTGTTGTAAGAACTGACGTGAGACAATTTTGTAGAGAACCTGCAATATTTGTTGTAAGTGCTGTTATGGCCGTGTTGATATTGTTGTTGTGTTGTTGCTGCTGTACTGTCTGTGTAGAAGTTGGAGAATCAACACAAGTTTTGAATAATTCATTTGATTCTTTTGAGTAGTTATTGGTTTCTACAACTGGGCTGTCATCCTTGAAATTTATAGCTCTAGCCGGCATGTGGGGTTCACCAGTGGCTGGTGTGCTTTCTGGTGTTTTTTCTTTGCTATGAACTGGCGTTCTTGCTACTGTTTGACCATGGTTTTCGAAGCGGTTGATAAGAGCTTGAAATCGTGGATTTAGACAAAATCTTGGTTTTTGGGGACCTGGTGTCAGCATGCGTTTTGGTTTTCTGTACACTGTAATAATAAACATTTAGTGATAGATTATTTTGCATTATTATTTGGCACTTGTAGTTCAGCCTAGTGAGACCAGATCAGATTACGATGAATTGCTAAAATTGTATTATTTCATTAATAGTTAAGCGGTCCTATGTATGTTTGAATTAAATTAAGAATGTTTTTATGAATACAAATAGGTTAAAAATGTAGTAAAAAAATGTTCAGTAAATATGACACTAAGATCATATGACCCCAAACAAGGCAGAAATTTTATCATGGGTGTCAGAGACCTAAAAACATCCTAAAATTTTACAAACACAATTAGATAATTATGTAATATTACAACTTAGATAAATATAATAACACGACAAACACAAAATGTTGATGTTCTGATAGTAGTTTTTTTTTTGTTTGGTTGAGCAGGAAAGGTCAAAATTTGAGTAAACATGCAAGCAGGCTTAACTTATAGTGAGGTACCTCGTTTTATTTTATTATCTTGCTCGAACACCGTGTCGTCGGCAAATTTGACTTTCTTTTGTTTGATGGAGGAAGCATCGGTATTATTAACTGACTCCTGAAACGTGACGTGCTTCTCCGAACTATCTTGACTGCCAAGACGGATCTTGCTGCCAGTTACTATGATACTCTTCAGTTTTGGTGCCAGGTTTTCTGATTTTGAAGGCTGCAATTAAGGTATGTAATTGTTAGGCTTAAAGTTGATTTTATTCAATAATTTATTATTTGTGTCATGAAATGAGAATATGTTTAAAGCAAGGGTTATAAGAGCTCAGGATGATTTTGTAGTATTTTTAATTTACGTGGTTATATATAGTATCAAGCTTACTTTGAGGAAAGGGACTTTTCAAAGGTTAATATAGCAACACTTATCTTGTCAAAAATAAAAAAAATACATATTTGTAAAAAGTAGAGCTACCACGAGTTGCCACTTTAAGTTTACATTATCGTTCGCGTAAAAAATGTATTGTCATGTCATGTGTCATCCCAATACATTTTTTTACGCAAACGTTGATGTAAATTTAAAGTGCAGCAACTCGTGGTAGTACAGACATTAGCGAAAAAACAGTTTTTATATACCTATAATCTTATTATTCTTACCTCGTTATTTGTACTTTGTGCTGGACTCTCAGCATTCTCAATTTCTGAGAGGGGAGAATCAGCACTTTGTTCTGGGAAGAGAGCCCAACCACCCATAACTGGGTGCGTGGGAGTACTAGTAGTAACGATTTGAGCGAGCTTCAGAACATGCTGGATATTAGAAGTAGGAGTAGTCATCTCTTTCTGGTTATCTGAAAGTTCGATTTATTTTGTTGAGTGAATAACCCTGACCATCATCATCATTCGCAGACATAAGACGTCCACCGCTGAACATAAGCTTCCCACAAAGATTTCCAAAGCGACCGGTTGAAGGCGGTCGGCATCCACCGGAATCCTGCACATTTACCAGGTCGTCCGTCCACCTTGCAGGTGGGAATCCCACGCTATGCCTGCCCTAAAAAGGTCTCTAGTCTAGAACTTTCCTCTCCATGTGCTCTGCCTACTGCCACTTCAACTTACTGTCTGACCATATTAACTGCAAATAGAAATCTAAAAAGTAAAAATTTGCGTAGGGAAATCACGAAATGTTTCATGTTGTTTTTATATATAGTTTAACTAAGTACAACTTTTTATACTGCTTGCTTTTTAAAAAGAACTCAGGTCCTTCATATCCTGCAACTTTTAGCAGTGATACATACCCGCGTTTGACTGAATCGCGGTTGTATCGCTGCAAACTTTTTCAGTGTTCAAAGGGTCTAAGGCTACTTTTCCACTAGAGATGTGATATTCACCAACCTTAAATTAATGGTCCAAATAACATAGCACTGTTGGAAACAGATTCTACTTAGCTATGTTTTTTTATATGAATGGATGCGTGCTGTGGATGCGTGATATGGATGCATGCTGTGCGTGCCTTCCCGTGATACATCGTATAGCTCGATCGAATGCCTTGCGGCGGCGCATCTTTGTAGCACATCATAATCGATCCGTTACATAGCATAGCTTTAATGGAAACGGTCTTCTAGTTTCGTAGCTCCGCTTGCACAATTGCACATCCCGGCATAACTGCATAGCACATCTCTAATGGAAAAACACCTTTAGTGTCCCATAATGTAACATACCATCACAGTTTTCACTTCTCGATGGAGTCGTCTTACTTGTGGCCGGTGAGCCATCATAGTCATCGTCGTTTACAGTTTCTTCATATTCTTCAACAACCTTCTGCCTCATCAAACTGAGCAACTTCTTAGCATGTGGTGTTGCTGCTCTTTGTCTTTTTATTTTTGGAGTTTTAGGCACTAACTTAGGGTGTGGTGTTTGTATTCCAGAATGTTTAGGATCTTCTGCCTCACTCTCACTTGAATCATAATCGACTATGGTTTTCTTCCTTACTATCGGTGTTATGACTGCAGTTTTGCTAAACTTGTTCACAGAGATTATGGCTTCAAAATTATCTGCTTCATCTTTTTTACCAACTTTATCGTACAAAGAATCAAACTTCTCATCCACTTCTTTTATAAGAGACTTGCTTGGGTCTTTTTCTTTGCAGACTAATTCAGATATACTTATGCATTCGTCTATATATGTGAGATCTTCCATTGTAGTGAAGTGCTTATGACACTTTTTACACTGAAGTGGTAAATGTTCGATAAACAAATGTTTCACAAAGTCTATATTTAGTAGTTGAGGCTTACAGAGATAAATATTTCCTCTGCAAATTGGGCAGTCGTACGTCAAACCATGAGCAGATTGTTCGTGCTTCCACCGACATTCAGAGCAGCAAAAAACTAGTTGGCACACGATGCAGCAAGCCTGAAACAAAATCATTATTATTTATTTATGCATTATATATTTATGCAGATTTATACCAATTTCAATGTTTTTTTATGTTATTTTAGCACGGCAGATAAAATAAATAATGAAGATTACGTTTCATGTTTTTTTTGGCATCAAAACATTGCCATCTTTACATGTAAAATATGAAGATTGTTGAAAAATTATGTGGCTCTTAGAAAATAGGACGTCCGTTATTTCCCTTATTCACAGGTCGATACCTGTATATAGGCAGGTAAATTAAAATCCAAGTTTTCTAATTTTGTCTTGGTGCTCAACATAAATCAATCAAACGGAGGAACTAAATTTTAATGTAAAATTTTAATTTTATCTTTTTTAATTTTTAAACTTAAATGCAAGATCAATTTATTTCAGTCAACCATAACACGAAGTAGTCCATTGCATTACCTCAACTAAAACACACGTCCAAAGCAGGAATATTATGTCAAAATAAAGAGAAGCCATGAAAATAGCTCCCTCAAGGTGGACTTAGCAAAAAGCGAAAACGTGTTCTCCTGGCCATCCACATCATGCATTGTATGGTAGTACGGGGCAGGTTATACGGAATATTTCAGTAAGGTGCAAGTTTATCATTGGATGCCTAATTTCAACTATGTTCCTTGTTATAGCTCAGAAAAAGTTTACAAAATAAAAAATACTTAAGTTGAATCCATTCTACTCGGCGTGGCTAAGTTGTTTGTCGTAATTAATGTAATTTCGTTATTACCTAATTTACTATATTTGATCTATTAAAAATGAAAAATAAATTAAATTAAGCTGAACATCATATCAACACCGTTATAGCAAAAATCTAGCATATTTTTTTCTCACGTATATTAATTTTGTCTGGCCTCGGCTTTCGCAATAATGCAAGAGGGTGGGTGGGTAGTGGGTGCACTCCCCACCCAGGACAAACATTCATGTGATGTACTTCTGTTTATTCTCTATTTGGTTGTTTTTTTTATTTATGTTACGTTGGATGAGTTATTGCGTTTAATGATTATTAGTCTCTGACACTTATAGTAGGTACCTACCTACGAGCATTTGCTTTGTTGAGGTCAAATGAATGATTTTGCTGTGATATATCTAATTTTATTATTCATCCTAAATTCGACCAGTAAGTCTGTATAGTCATTGTTACAACCCTAATCCATTGTTCGTATTTCGTTTACTGCCACGTAAAAACTTTCACTGTTTTGGGGTTTCAATGAAATAAAAAAGATAGGTATTTTGTTATTTATTGCCTAACTTAACTTATTACATTTGCATTTTATAACACAAACGTAGCTGCAGCAATAAATATATATCCTTCATCTTTTCTAATTTTTCACAGAGGAAACATTTGCTTGTTTGTTTGTTTGTATTGAAAAGGCTCCGAATCCACTGGACCGATTATAAAAATTCATACCAATATAAAGCTATCATCAGTGAGTAAGGGTGTTTAAATATCGTGCGAATTTCATCATGTTCCAGGGGATTACCAAACAATAACCGATGCATTACTGTAATTTCAACATATTTTTAAAAAACCAAAACAGAAAACGAAAATACAAAAATTCAAATAAAATAATTTACTTTTTTTTTTTTTTATATTTATTTAACAAAAAGTTTACATAATATTCTTATAATAAAACATCACAAAAACCGTTGATCGGTTTGTACGGATGCTTTGAGCATCTTAGCGCGCGGCCTGTGCCTAAAAACTTAGTTAACAATATTTCAAAGTAAGTAGCAATAACTTACTGTACCTAAAAAACAAAAATTCATAGCCATTCACAATTTAAAACAATACGCAGCTAACTAACAGCACACTAACTGCATATAATGCATAAAAACCACGGCGGCACACGTGTTTACTTGTTGTCGACAATCATCGCTCGCGACGCGCCAGGAAACCAGTTTGGGAAGTCAGGAAACCGGCGTAAACAACAACCAATACAGGGTAAACCATACCATTATAATTGTAAGCTTTGATGCTGTTCGAGAAAATATTTTTTGAAATTATGTTTATAGTTTTCAATATTAGTTTTTGATATTACTTTTGCTGGTATTTCGTTCATGAGTTTAGGTATTAGAAAGCGATGTGTACGTTGGCCATAGTAATTATTAACTCTAGGTATGTGTAGTTTAATTTGAGTAATTTTTCTGGTAATTATTTTGTGTTTGATTTTGATTTGTACCTGCTCATTTTGAAACTGTTCTATTAATACAAGCATTTTAAACTTTGCGTGAACGGGTAATATTTTACAATATTTAAATATTTCTAGCGAGTTGTTTTCTTTGCATATATATTTTTTAATTTTATTTGGTATTATTATTTTTAATATTCTTAGCTGTAAGTTATAAATTTTATCTAAGTAGGTTTTAAAAGTTCTTCCGTAGCTAGTTAGTCCATACGATATAATAGACTCAGCTAGAGAGTTATACAAGTTTAATAGGATTCGAGGCGGCACTTTATACTTTAAGATGGCAAATTTAGCCAACATGGCTCTTAATTTGTCACAAATAAGATCGATGTGAAAGCTCCAGTTGAATCTGCTGTCTACAATAAGGCCCAAATATTTATAGTGAGTGACCTGTTCTAGCTGATCACATTTACACAATGTATTTGCAAAAGGAGCATTATGCAGACATTCGTGGCTGTGTGATATTACCTTAAGAGGTCTCATCACGTTCAACAGGTAATTTGACCGGACGTGCATTATCTTAGTTTTGCTATTATTTATTACTAGCCCTGCATCATGCGCCCATTTACATAAGTTTGTAAAATCTTTCTGTATGATCAGTTCTGCTTTCGAGATGTCTGTATCCGCTGCTATTAGGCAAAAATGTGATCAATACAAGTGCTTTGGCAGACGCGATCTAGCAAAAATGTGATCAATACAAGTGCGCGTTATTTTATCATCCCGTTTCTCGATCCTTGTATAATCAGTTATCGCGTTCGTCAGGCCGGACTCAGCCATACAGCTCAAATAGCGGTCTCGTATGTTATCATGAGATTTTAGGTCTATATTTAAATCACCTAGTAAGTAAAAATCGGTGTTTTTGAAAATACTCATAAACAATAGTTGATTTAACTCAGTTATAAATTCAAATATACTTTACTTATTCAAATATACTTTCTACGTTGGATTCAAAAAGATGTTGCAGATTCATTCAAATATATGAGAAGAATTTTAACACGGACAAAGTCGCAGGCAATTGCTAGTGAATGATATAATATGAACTAGTAAGTAAATATTATGTATGTCGTATGTTTCAAACGTTTGAGTAGGTGGTGAATTTAAATTATGTTTATTTCCCTACACACGAAACCATTAGCTTATGTACCCATAACTTGTGCAAACACAACTGTCGTTTAATAGTATCTAAACAATATAAATTTGAGATAGATAGAGATAGACCCATACCGCCATCTTGTTATGAATTGTACACAATACGCATTATTATTTGAGGTTAAATACAGATACAGTTGCGACTCCCTCATTTCCGTATACACACTAAGATATACTCGTAAGTACCTAAAATAGGTTATCATTCAATCAATGTATAGTTAGCAATAAACATTCCTGGCTGAAGTTTAACATAGACTCACTTATTCTTGAAACCAGTTTAAAGATGCTCCCTCACCGGTAACTTTGATCTGAGTGGTGAGTGCGAGTTGCAGGGAGAGAAGTGAATAACTTCACCATCGGGTTTGCGAGAAAAAAAACGCGAATTTGCATGACATCGAGCGAGCGCCATCTAGCGGCCTTAATGTTGCCCGAATTCCCGAACTAGATGGCGCTGACTCGATTCCATAGTAATTGACATTTACGTGCTCGCAAAACGCGATGGTGAAGTCATTCACTTCTCTCACAGCAACTCGCACTCGGCACTCAGTACCCCTGCCAACAGTTTACGATGACAATCACGAAAAAGCACAAGAAACAATGTACTTTCGCATCTTCATTAAGGGCCCATAACCAAAATTACCTACGTCACATCGTGATTTATTGCATACTAGCGGCCCTCACAAACTTTGTTCTGTCAAAAGTTATTGGCAAATGGTTGACAGCTGTGAACATTTACTATGGAAAAATGATTTTGCTTTTATTTTATTTTTTCGTCAATTTGCCAATGTTTTTAATACTTTATAGCCTATTCCCGATGTGGACAAATCCAAAAACACGAAAATCATAAAAATCGGTCCACCCGTTCTTGAGTTGTAAGTGGTGTAACTAACTAACACGACTTTCTTTTATAGTATTCTAGATTTTGGGTATCCATTTCTTCAATCTCTAGCCATTGGTCCACAAAATAATCTTTAATTTGTTACTATTGGTTGCAGTTTTGATAATTTTTCATCATCAAAACTGCAACCAATATGTAGGTGATAATTTGTGACAACTTACTTTTCAAATATTTATAAAAATGTTAATACAAAAAAAATTAAAGACTGCAGTATAAATGTTATATTTATCAAATGTAGACATTCAATAAATATAGACTTATTTTTAAAAATTGTAAAACGTGCTATTTTAATAATACTTAATTAAGTAACTTTTGACGTTGACTAAACCATACAAAAGTTCTGTTATAAAAATGGTGTCCAAACGCCACGAAATATATAAAATTTAAAAAGTTTACGAAACGCCACTTTTGCATAGGTATTTATTGAGGGTTACGAATCGGGAGTTGTCCAAACGGGAAAGACCCCTTAATGGGGTTGGGTATCTGGTTGGATTGTGAATAAAACTTTATATTTCGATTAAATAAAGATCATAGTTAGGTATACTGACATTAAATATGATATTTAACCATACAACCGAAAACTTGGGCTGTTTGAAAATTGAGAAATTTCTAACTTTTTATACATTTAATGTGGTACAAAATTATAAGTCTGACGTTACGGCCTTTTTGAAGCAACTAAGTAAGCTTTAATCACAGATATAAAACTTACTTTATATTTTATAAATTTGAAGTTGTTACGGAAAAAGGTTTCCGTAAATTGAGGGGGCGAAAGTAGGTATTCATTTAGGAAACATAAAATATTTTATTTCAAATGTAATTACTTTTGTGTCAATACGAAATGTTGGTCCAAGTTACATGGATGTATTGAACAGTCTACATTTTTACCGAAGGTCGTAAATTAGGCGCTTGGAATTTTGGATTATGCGCTCAAAATAGTAGTCGGCTATCTTCATAAATATGCGGAGAAGTGATACCCCTATAGAAGGGAAACAGATTATTACTAAAGTTATGTTGAAATAATATTCCGTAGGTTTTAATGACCCTGGTTAAAAAAATAGATGAATTTGAAAAGATAAAGCTTATACATAAAAACCATATTCAAATTGTTCAGTACTGATATTGGCAGAATTGACAAAACCATTTCCAAATTGGTCATAACTGGCCGCAGAAGGGGCCCACAGCAAGCCTTGACGTGATTTTGTGTGTATAATTAACATATTGCTAGATTCGAATAAAGAAAAGAAGATCTGGTCAAGATTAAATAGATCAGTGAACAAACTCTTATTTTGGCAAAACAGTTTCTTTTGACAACACGATTAGCTGTAGCACGGTTTCTCGCCTTGGTTTGCATGGTGTCCCTGGTTCAATTCCCGGGCGGGTCAATTCAGGAAACGATATTTTCTTAATTGGTCTAGGTGTGCCGGGAGACGCCCCTGCCTTAATTATTTGTCTGGTACCTCGTAACGCAGGGATATATCCTTACTTCGAGACCATGACAAGTGGGATATTTAATTGTCTGGCACATATTTATTTATTCGCATTTTCTAAGACACTCCGACTTTCTATAATATAATAATATTGAAAACATTTCTATCCATAGGAAAAGTTTTAGTTGCTACCCACGTTTTAATATCAAATGTTCTTAAATTGAGCTGAACGGGTTAGGAAAATCGTTAATTATTTATTTATTCGTAGAAAAGAAGATTGCTCAAAAGTACGCAAATAATTAAAAAATCGCACGATTTAATAAAAACTAACTTTACATACCTCAGGCGAAGATTTCATTTTCATAACACTTCATTTCTCATCAATATTATCAAAACACTTAACTTTCAATTCATTTGATTTGTTCCTATGAATACAATCACTATCGTTTTCATTTAATAACTAGTGGGAGGTTTGAAGTCTTTTTTACAATGACTGCTTTTCATTCGCCACCGTCTATAATTCTTATTTATGAATGAAACTACCGTCATAGGCGGCGTTAGCGACAGCAAAAATTCTTCACAAATCGTCCATTATTAAAAGTTTGCATTGCATGCATTATTTGAGTGCTAAAATTGTTTTTGAAGTGATATCTTATTTTTATTTACTGACTTATGTATTACGACCACTTAGCTATTAAAAAATAATCTTAGTTAGAGCAAAAAATATATATAAAATAACATTTTACGATTATGGGTAAATTACACCTATAAAAAAAGTTTATCACAAAACAACTGGTATTTAACTGCATCTTGATGTTGGTATTAGGAAAAAACATTACCAAAAAGGGTCTCCGCGGCGGGGAATCGAACCCCGGTCTCCCGCGTGACAGGCGGGGATACTAACCACTATACTACCGCGGAATTGTTTAAATAGCACGAAAATATGAGTACTAATCGGCAACACCTCTTCACATTCAAAGCATTCATTTGAACACACACAACTGGAATGTGTGCCTAATTTTGGGGCAAAACGTTAGCTTTTGTCCTGATTTTGTTCCTTTTACAAATGGGTTTATCTCGGCTATCATCATAATCTTACGTTCACGGCTATTATTTTTTAATCAGCATAAATATTTTAAGTGATAGTTCATTAGTGGTAAGTATCATTATTATCAAGAAAAATGTATGACATCAAATCAGATGCATAAAAATTATTTCTATTTTTAGGACCACGTTTATGATATTAACACCTTGTGTACTGTGTTAGAAATAACGCCAACGTAATGCTGGGGTGACAACAAAATGCTACAACCTCTATCCTGCAATGGGTTGTATGCATGTAACAGATTAACAATAAAACCCAGTTTAGATTCCCATTTCGCTTAACCAGCGCGGGTTAGGTGGCAGTTAATACCCAAGACTGGCAAAACATTGATATTTAAAAAATATATTCAAAGCAAAATGGCCGCCGTGACCGCACCGTAACTATTTTGAAGGCTTCTTTTTTCCTTGCTACCAGTGAGCGTAGGTAACGTGATTTATTACCGGTCGAGTATACTGTGTTGCTATTAGTAAGTTCTTAATCGTAGATAATAATTTAAGGTAAATAGGTACAACAGAATAAGTTCTAGGCTCTGTACAAGTACATCTTTTTAAATAAACTTCGCTTTGCGTTTTAAACCGTTTATACACTGGCTGGGCTGGCACTAATTTGCAATCGGAAGAATATCGCAATTTTGGAAGTTATTACCGCTAGTTGTCATCGAATACTCCATCGTGATCGTTTGATAAGCTGACAAAATGCGAGCGACTCGCGTTACGAGTTATAGAAAAGGGGCGTTCTGTTGTTAAAAAATACATTTTGATCCATTATAACTAACACTGAAACCGAGTTTAGTGTTAAAGTAAATCAAAAACGAACATATTAACATGAAACTGGACACAATGTTGCTGCCAATGAGTAGGAGTAGGCAAGGAGGGATAAAATCAATTTCCCGAGGGGCGTATCAATTTGTGACTCAATTACACAACGCCTTACTGAAATGTAGCAGACATTTTTTTCATCTTCTGATTTGCGGACACTTTTAATTTATTTAATTCCGTTCCTCGGTAAATTTAGTAAGGGTTACTTTTTTTAACGTATTTTTTAGGTTAGCTGAAATGTTTCATTTTATTTTATTTCTAATATGAAAGAGGTAGGTATAAAGCAAGGAAAACCTCATTAACAAGAAATATCGGTACACTAGCAACTTTTATTGTAGTTTCGAAAAGCTTATTAATGCTAAAGCTTATTAGGTAAGTTAATAACCAAAACCAAATTATTTTTTTGGTCTCTTATCGGATTCCTAAGTTTAAACGAAAGAAAAAAACCTACTACCTCAAGTGTATAAAGATCTACGCTTTAAAAACTAAAAAATTTGGAACGTGGCTATTTTCTAATCTTGTCAAAGGATTTTCTAGACAATCTACAGGAAGTTGCCGGATCAGTCAACATCCGGCACAGGGAGCGAGATCCGGTCCCATTATTTGTGTTCTATAGTTTGCGGACTGATTTGGACAAACTAAGATATGCTAAATTAACTCTTTTCCCGGGACGAGTTAGTATCATATATATGCGATACAACCTATTGTTCGTTATATCGTCTGCTGTCTGGACAGGTAACATGCTACGAGTATGAAAACTTTTAACTGTTTTGTGTGTTTTACACTAAAAAATTCTAAAGGATCATTAATTCCTTTGACATTCAATTCTCATTCATGTAGTAAAATCATCATAATCACCCGTGCGGTCTATCCCGGTTGTGAACCCACACCGGTGTGGGGGTCCCAGGGTCCGCCTTCTTAAAAATGAAGTAAAATAAATGCTCTTCTAGATCTATCGCCGGCCAATGCTGAACTATTATATTTAAAACAAAAGGGTATGCCTAACTTCAATTGGCTTTGATGCAATCGGCGCTGAAAAGGTTTTGAAGTTGGTTTGATAGCTGACCAATCATATATAGATAAAAAAGTCGTTTACAAAAAGCATAGTAAGAAGGTCTGATGGAGAATATGCATCTAAAGATAGGATACTAGAAAAAATCGAATTTCGGACCTTGAAGAAATCAGGCGGGATTCTAACCCGCTTTTTCCACAATCCGGATGGCTGCTCTAAGTCTAACTACTGAAACTAAATTTGACTGGCCTGTTGGCGCAATGGCAGCGATCCTGCCTTTAGCGCCGGAGGTTGTGGGTTCGATCCCCACACATGACAAATATTTGTGTGACGAACATTTGTATTTGTTGTGTGTCTGGGTGTTATTATCTATTTAAGTATGTATTTAGAAATATTTAAGTATTTTTATCAGTCTCTGACGCCCATATTACAAGCTCTGCTTAGTTTAGGGTCAGATGATCTTGGTGTGAATTGTCCCAGATATTTATTTATTTATTTAAAACAAAGTAATACATGCATCTACCTGTATATTTGTCTTTGTGCCTTTTTTGTGAACCCATAACCATTCACGCTTACGGCAAAATAATTTAAAAATCTTTTGAACTACAATGCCCATCATGATATAAAAGCTGAGTCGCCATTTTAAGGGTCGGATCAACTCAGCACAGGTAATTAGGTACACGGACGACGACAGGTCAACTTTTACAAAACTATTGCAAAATGGGTCTTATGTCAGCTGCATAAGGTATGCTTGGCTCAAATGTGATTTCTTGTGTACACTAACGACCACGGCCGAGGGCTCAGCTATCCTCATTTGCATGGTGTCAGCAGATTTGCTGTTTTTTGCAGTTTTGATTTTTTAGGAACCTTTTAATAAATACAGTAGGATATTTGGATCAAATCAAAAGAGATATTTTGTTTTTTTTACTTCTTTTTCAGAAATGTCTGGCTGAATTCTGAGCATTTAAGCCTGAAATTCATTAGGAAAAGTTAGTACTTAAGCAAAATGTGTAGTTGCACTATGATTATAATAGTAAATGTTGCAGTCCACCTATTATTAGTTTCATAAGTTAAATATTACACATTGTGGGCCGTTTATAAGAGAAGACATAATTAAGATCACTTGCAGGATTGCAGAAACCAAATCTGTTAAATATAATTAATTAAAGCTTGTTCATATTGTCATTGTAAAATATACTATAGTCCACACCATTCAATGCTCTAATTTGAATGGCAAGTTAATAGCCGAGCTGGGAGAGGTGCTGTCACGGTGCCGTGACCTTTAGCCAGATGTCTAAAAGCTGAGAGTAAATTAACACTGAATCTCACTAGAATTAGCTATTAAACTATGAAGCCTACATAACAGTAACAATATCCTTACTTCAAATTATTTGACACTGCCAAATGGAGGTCAGCTCACCTCGGCACAAGTTATCGCCCTAACGACCGTGGACCCGGCAATCCTCTAGATCTTGGGCCGACCTCTGTAACTAATGAACTGGATGAGATTTGGTAGAATAGGAATAAATATGTACAATCAACTTAGCAGGACTTTGTTCGCTGAGACACGATGTCCACTCTATAGGTATATATCAGTCTGTAACGATGCCGTTTCGTTCCAGTCTCATGGACGTTAGATAGAACCTCCACGATGACTGGAAACTTCATAGTTTAACTTACTGTTTTCTGTACCTGTCCTTTCAAAATTTAATTTATCGTTCCACGTTCCCTGTTCAGCATTTTGAGTCAGTCCTACAAAAACCATCATACTAAACCGAGCTTGCGAGCATTTTACCAGATTACCAGTATAAGTTTACATTACGTGATGGTGTATTTTAAATACTCTAAAGAATAAAATAACACTAATAATTTAACAGGAACCCGTGTATCGGGGTACGCTTATCATACCTATTTACTTACCTATCACTATTAGATAATATATTACCTAGGACTCTTTGTATTCATTTATTGTTATTTTGTTACAGTTTCTTCTTTCCTACCTATACTTTTACCCTATTCAACAAGTCACTGGATTGGCTGATCTTTTATTCATTATTCCGTAACTACATCTACCCCTAAATATTGTGTGACGAATCCCGGCGCTCCGGCTCCTGTATTGCTGGCCTGCAACGAGGATTTCGCCACAAGTCTAAGCAATTAGGCCTGATTACAATCCTCAAAACTTGTCAAATTCATTCCATAAACTGAGCGCAGCGAGCAATTTCGTATTATGATCTTTCATTTCCAGCCAGTCAGTGGTCACGTGGCACTAACGCATCTTCTAGGCTGGATATTTACTGGCCAAATTGCTCGTTACCTCAGTTTAGGTAGTCAACTTGACTGGATAATAGCATATTTTATATCGAGGGACTAAACGAAGCCATAATATATCAGAGGTGGTTTGACTCCCGAGCGCGCAAGGGAGTCAATGAAACCGAGGGTATATCAAGTTGGCGTTTAGTCTCGAGGTGAAAACTGTACTTTTCACTTTCAGTGCGAGAAAAATATTCAATTTAGTATAAAACCATTTGAAACCGAACTTTACACTTGACAAAAGTTCTGAAATTTTCCTGGTCAGTTAGTTTTTCTTCTGAACTGAACCACAGATTAATAATTTAAAACACATGGTGCCTGCACCTTCTTTGCGGACAAACCATGGAACTAAAACTGTCAACATTTTCGCAATGAAGACGGTCTACTCACGGATAATAGTATGGGGAGCCCTACTTGGGAGTGAAAAAAGTCAACGAAAATAGGATCCCTCCATATAATATTTACACAAAATTATTTACAAAGAAACAGAACAAAAGATCGCGTGAAAAATTAGGAGCGAAACCGGGCGTGCATTCGCGGTGCTAACTAGGAACGGACTGCTGGCTGCTGATGGTGTCGGCCGGCGTCAGCGGGCCGCGGTTGCGCGCGCAACCGCTTTCGACGCGCGCAGACGGCTCCCATATTGAAATGGTACCGCCGCACTGCGCAACGCGGTAAAGCGTGAGAGGTTTTGCCTCTCTAGTCCCACGCCCGGCCTTGCTCGTACAACCAAAATATGTATCTAAAAAAATAAGAATAAAAATAAATAAACTTTATGAAAACACACGAGTGACGCCACACTACCCCCCTGCTGAGACCGAGGCTACCGAGGTTGAAAGTAGTCAGGAAACCGGACCGTCCTTCCAGCCCTCGTCTTTGTAGTGGCGTCGCGAGGTACCGCTGATGGTGGAACTTCTTCGGTGTCATCTTTGGTGACATAAGCTGGCTTGACCCTGTCTATTGATACCGTGGTCTCTTTGTTTCTGACAGCCAGCTTTATCGTCTTCTCCGTTCGGGCCAACACTTTGTAAGGCCCCGTGTATGGCGGCTCAAGGGAACGCCTAGAAGCGTCTTGCCGGAGATAGACGTACTCTGCTGTGGCCAGATCCTTTGGCACGTAAAATGTTTCTTTGTTGTGTCGCGCCGCTGGTTTAGGTGTTAGGTTGGCCATGTGAGATCGCAGCCGCGATGTGAAACTCGACGGGTCGTGCATTCGCGGTGCTAACTAGGAACGGACTGCTGGCTGCTGATGGTGTCGGCCGGCGTCAGCGGGCCGCGGTTGCGCGCGCAACCGCTTTCGACGCGCGCAGACGGCTCCCATATTGAAATGGTACCGCCGCACTGCGCAACGCGGTAAAGCGTGAGAGGTTTTGCCTCTCTAGTCCCACGCCCGGCCTTGCTCGTACAACCAAAATATGTATCTAAAAAAATAAGAATAAAAATAAATAAACTTTATGAAAACACACGAGTGACGCCACAATAGTATATTTTTTACTGGCTGTTTGAGTTTGTCTTTCAAACTCGAACTCAAACTCAAATAACTTTATTCAAACAGACTGTATCAGTACTTTCAAATCGTCAAATTTACAGCAAAATATACTAAATAATAGACATAAATACCATAATAATATGGATAATTATGTAAATAAACAGTATACAGATATAATGCGACTCTACCACCGCGTCGGAGTTGTTTCTTACTGAGAAGACCCGGCGAGAAACTCAGCAGTTACTCTTTTAAACTTGTTTTGGGTTTACAACAGGCGACAGTAAAGTACAAGCAGTGTGTCATTTTGATGCACATAAACCTAAAAGAATATAAAACAAAGAGAAAAAACCAACCATAAAAGAATATAATAACAAAAATTCATTTAAACAATTCAAAAAGAATAATTGTTAGTCAGTACATACTAGGTACCTATTAACTATTACAATAAAACATCTGTTACAATAGAGCTATTTAATCCCGCATCGAGCAGAGCGCTTATCCCCAGGCATTTTTATCTATAAGGTAGTCTTTTGTAGTATAATAGCCCTTTTTTAATAAAGCTGTTTTGATGTGATTTTTGAATCTATGTAAAGGTAACTCACAAATGGTTTTTGGAATTTTGTTGTAATAATGTATACCTTGCCCCATAAAGGATCCTAAAACTTTTTGTAACACAAAGAGTGGAAGTGCAGTTTTATCCTTATTCCTTGTAATTCTGCAATGTATGTCACTGTGTTTAGCATAGTGACCAACATTTTTCTCACCAAAACAATGCAATTGTAAATGTATTGTGACGCTACAGTGAGGTTACCAATTTCCTTAAAAATCTCCCTAAGTGAAGCCCGTGCACGAAGCTTATAGATGGATCTGATCGCTCGCTTCTGGAGGATAAAGATGGTTTGTATATCCGCCGCTTGACCGCAAAGTACAATGCCATAAGACATTCCACTATGGAAATAACTAAAATAAACTGAACGAGCAGTATCAACATCTGTTAATAACCTAATTTTTCTCACTGCAAATGCAGCCGAACTAAGTCTGCCTGAGAGAGCTGTTATATGAGGGTTCCATTGCAGTTTTGAATCTAGTGTGATTCCAAGAAAAAGTTCATTAAGTATGTTCAGTTTCATTAAGTATTACCATCAATTTTTAGACTAATGGGGTTATCTTTAACATTAAGCAACTTAAAATTAATACATTTAGTCTTTTTTGCATTAAGCTGTAGATTATTTACTTGTAAAACCTTTGTAAGTGCGTCATTAACATCATCAAAAAGGTTTTTATTTCTGCAAACAATACAACATCACAAATATCCTGTAAAAAGGTAAATCATTTATATCAGAAATAGTAATGGACCTAGAATGGATCCTTGAGGGACCCCATTTTAACTATATATAGCAATAAATAAATAAATAAATAACTTGTGATCCTGTAACAGATCCTGTTAACATCAGCTTTTTGAGTTCTTAAACTAAGGTACGAAATTACCAAATCTAAAGCATTATCCCTAACCCCGTAAAAATCAAGCTTGCGTATAAGTGTATCGTGATCAACGCAATCAAAGGCCCTGGACAAGTCACAGAAGACGCCAAGAGCGTTCTGTGAATTCTCCCAAGCCCTAAAGATGTGTTTTAGAAGTGCAATGCCAGCATCAGTAGTAGAACGGCCTCTCGTAAATCCATATTGTTCACTGTGTAAGAGATTGTTCTCATAAAAATGGCTTAATAGTTGTTCTTGAATGATTTTTGCAAAGATCTTACTTAGAGCTGGTAGGATTGAAACAGGCCTAAAGTTACCTGGGTCTTGTTTGTTGCCTGATTTAAAAAGTGGTACCACCCTACTGTGTTTCATTAAGTGGAGAAGTTTGGAAAAACACCTTCATGAACACAATCATTAAATATTACGGCTAAATAAGGGGCAATCACGTCAATTATGTGGCTAAAAATTTTGACTGATATACCCCAAAGATCAGCGGTATCTTTTGAATTAATTAATCTAAATGCTTTTAATATATCTAGTGACTCAACATGTTTAAATTTAAAGAATACACTGCAACAAGATACATTATCTTTCAACAAATGTTCCGCTCTAGTTGGTGAGGAATTTAATGAAGCTGTAGTGATTATAGGTATATTACTGAAATACTTATCAAATGCTTCAGCAACAGATGCTTCTGATTGTAAGATGTTATTGTTAATATTAAGAGTGTATGAGGTATCGCGCTGTTTAGCTTTACCTGTTTCGTGATTTATGACGTCCCAAGTGGTTTTTATTTTGTTAGTAGACTTTGAAATTTTATCACGAATGTGCAATGCCTTTGTCACATGAAGGATATTAAAAAACTAATTACTTTTTACTCCCTAGGGCCTAAAGTAGTCACTTTAGTCACGCTTCGTAGAGCTATATATAGGGTACTTTAAGAGTATGAGAAGTGAAAAAGCGATTTTATAATGGCCCCTGGAACTTTGAAAGATCTTTCTCTGAGAGAATAAGTGAAATGCATCTACTGGCTTGCATTAATGTATCAGTCAGTCAGACACGACGTTTGTTATTTTATGCTAAACTAGCGGCCCAGACAAACTTCGTTCTGTCAAAAGTAATTGGCAAATGCTTGACAGCTGTGGACCTTTAGTACGAATTTTTTTTTGTTTTTTTTTCGTCAATTTCCCAATGTTTTCATACTTATAATCCTCTACCCGATGTAGAGTAATCCAAAAACATAAAAATCATAAAAAGCGGTCTACCCGTTCTTGAGTCATAAGTGGTGTAACTAACAAGACTTTATTTCTTAAACAGGTTGCTACTGGAAGTAAGGATCAAATCGATAGCGCGACGTCACGCTTCGACGTCTGCTTGAACATGAAGTAATTTTTTTTAATTAGGATTTTTTCTTGCAATATTTTAACTTTTTAAATTGACATTGGTATTCTAGCTTAATAAAATAACTATTTAAAGTAAGATAAATTACTTGCTAATCTTTTAGCATTAAAAGTAAGTTGGTACCTTTAATCCCTTTTTTTTAATAATTATTTTTCTATGGACTTGGGGGATTTTCTGAAAAAAAACTAAAATTGATCAAAACTTTTTAACGGTTGGAAATCGGACCAATATTGATGGTGTTAAAAAGTTCAGACAAGACCCAAGCTATGCGCTATTTCGATTTGACCCTTACTTCCAGGGTCAACCTGTATATAAGATTAAATCTAACTTTTACATCACTTTCAGAAGTACATTATCTTCAACGATTTTCCATACACTGAATAAAGCACGACATACAAATTGAAAAGCTTAAACATGGCACTCGCATGGCAGTGACATACTGTCTTCTTTCTCTTTCTTATGCAGCAGATGCATATTCCTTGTAATTCAAAGGTCACGGATATCTCTTACGTTTTCTTTACTAAACTGCATATTTAAAATAACAGTTCTTAGCAGTAAACAGTCCGAGGGCACTATTATAATTGCTTATCCAGCTAAGAAGATCTTAATACGAAGTTGCTCGCTACGCTTAGTTTAAGAATTAACTTGATTGGATAAGCGATTGCAATTAGACCCCGAGACACCAGTGTGCGTACTACATTACCTTAGTCGTAACGTTCCTTAATGAAACTAGAACCCAAAATATTACAAGTTACGCAATATCATCCATATTCAAGCACGCAACGGATGAGGCATCGAACCCAATATCCTCTGAGGCTTCGTCTCGATGTCTGCCAAGGCAAGCGATATGGTTACCGATATATGGGAATCAGAAATGAGGAAATATTTCTGGAGTTCCGCCACCGCCTTGGAATGAAATAGAGAGGCAATTTAGATAGATGGTCAATTTTTTTTGTTAGTTTATTTATGGTCAGTATGTCTACCAAGAGTTTCCGTCACGGAAAAAGCGATCGTTGCGTTCAGGAATTTGTAAGCCATTTTTGGCTTCATTTTAAACTACAATAAGGAGTAAGGACGCTGAACCCAAAATCCATGCCTGTACGTCTACCACGAGTTAGCACTTTAAATTTACGTTATCGTTCGCATAAAAAAATGTATAGGGATTTGAAATCGTCATGTCATGTGTAAATTATATAGCTTAGCTACAAGCGAGATAGACAGGATTATTTTATTTCCTGATTACGAGTATGTACACGAGGACATAATTGTCGTTGTTGTACATACGATCAATGTACACACAGTTGTATATTTCAATAAGTTCTGTCGACATGATAGAAAATAATTATAGGCCTCTAAATACATGCCCAGTCGTTTATCGTCCTTATTCTTCCTACCCGTTTCCTGTTTTGGATATTTTAAAACATTATCTGAAAATAAAGTTTTGTAAATTGTTGATTCAAAAGGATAACTTCTACTTAAACTGTTACATTTATGTCACTTTAAATCCCGCAATACCTGACAGTACATTTCTACAATACGTTTGGAAATTTTATTTCCCGCTCCAATTTGTATTTTAAACCTTATGGCAGGTTAATAATGTTAAATTTTGTTTACAGGTCCACGGCTCGTGGGGACTCCCCGCGTTCGTCTGTGACGTTTACATAGCGATGGACGTCACCTCCTCCACGTCGAGTATATTCAATTTAGTTGCAATATCAGTTGATAGGTGAGTGTTATTTCGTTACATTTGGAATCGTATTTTATCTATTTATCAGTTGATAGGTGGGTGTAATTTCGTTACATCTGGAATCGTATTTTATCTGTTACTCGTACCGGAAATAACAATATGTGAGTAGAGATCATAGCCCCGCTGTTTAGTCGCAAACGTTTAGGTTAGGGTTCAATTCCCGCATTAGCACATTATAATGTTTGTTCATGAAACAGGAAGTGTTGGGTCTGGCTAATTGCGGTGCCATTATTGTTTTTGGTTTTCATAACTGAAGGGTACATTGGGACTAGGGTAATGTTTGTACCGTTTTCAGGATTTATTTATTTTTATTTTATTCAATTCGCGACTTAAGTTTAACATCTCGCCACAAGCTTTAGGCTGCTTTTCCAACAGAGATATGCTATGGAGCTATGCTGCGAGGATGTGCAAGCTAAGCTATGAAACTATTAGAGCGAGTAAGATGTGCTATAAAGATGCGTCGCCGCAAGGTAGATAGATGTGCGAGGAAAGGCGGACTAACTTTTCGCATAACGTCGATTATCCTAAAGTCGCTTGGCATAACTAACCAAGTTTAACTGTTTGCATAATGAGGCATAATATCATAAATCATAACATTAACTTCTCATAATTTATGCTTTGCATAACTTTTATGTAGCATAATAGTCCAAATGAATATTATTACAAAGCATATGTAGTGAAAGTCTTAATTACTTTTGGTATAATATAATTAATTCTAATATATTAAAGCATAATTTAAGATGGCATAATTAGTAAAATTCCTAATACCAATTTCACTGGGTTTGTTAGGGTAGGTCGATTGAAATTGCTAGGTAGGTTAGGTTAGTACTGCGACCCCAGAACCAAACTTTACTTATAAATTAGAGTATGCTATTGAACTAAAATATATTTTTTCCCAAGCATAATGTTTATTGTCAAAATATCTCAAAATATATTATTATGCATTGAAAAACTATGCGATTTGATTATTATGCTTTGAAACAATGCATTATATTTATTCTGTCCTTCGAGTTTATGCGTTCTAATACGTTTTAATACTTGTGCCAAACAATTTAAGCCCACACAATATTAGGATATCTGAAAATATGCTATACAATATGGCTCGTGACGATTAGGAAACTCAGAAATATGGAACATGATATTATGACAATGAACATTATGTTTAGAATTAGAGAGCTGCGAGGAAGATGCGCCACACAAGCTATGCGAGTATCGACAGTAGGGAGGCACGCACAGCACGCACCCGTGTGTCATGTCATGACGTGTTATGTAATATTAAAATCATAGCCTACAAAAACCCGTAACAAAGCACATCTCTGGTGAAAACCAGCCTAATGTTACCACAGACAAATACACCTGTGCTGGCCACTAATGCTAAAATCCTTTCCAATTCTCGCTCAACCTCCAAGCTATATGGCGCTTAAATTACCGATAACCTAAACTATTGAGCTTCGGTTGAGTTAATCTAATAAGACTGATAATTTAGAAACTAACAGCGGGATTTCTAGCCAATATTTTGGCTTTAATACTGGAACAAAATATTTTAGTTGGAGTTAGTTATAGTCATATTTTTAATTAGATGGAGTAAAACGACGTTAACTTGGTTGTCAGGTTTTGGTAAAACAAAAAACTGTCGAGGCAGAGTGAATGAAGAATCATTTATTTTAGGTGATTGTTTATCATAAATAGCACTTAAAATACCTTAAGTACTTTCGGTAGCATAGTAAGTAGCTAGAACACCGGACTGCCGATATCTGGTCCCGGGTTTTGGCACCATTATTTCATAAAGTGGCATTAGCAAGACAGCTGGTTGCTGTCAGTTTACTCCGTCTAATTAAAAATACGACTTTAGGTATTTTTTGCACGTGGCGATAGGCAGCATTATTTTCTTAGTAATACCATTACGATTATCTTTTCAAACCAAAAGGTTTTTCGGCTGTTTCCTTAGATGAAAAATGTTGTTATATGAATATTTAAGTTGCAAAGATCAAAACAAACTTGAAAGTACGTGTACTAAGATCTTGATACTGATTCTTTTTTATGAATTTCTTATCAATAGGTAAAAAACACATCTGAAGAGCTTCTTAAGATTTTTACTTATTCAACTTCTTGGAAGTATGTTCAGATAAAATTTAATCTTTGCCGTTCACGCTTAAATTTGAATATAAACTAATAATAAAAAGTTACAATAACATCTCGATTAACGTCACAAATATAGTACTACCATGAGATTCTACCGAAGACAGTCGCTAGCGACCGTCTGTATTGAAGTTTTGTACAGCGCCTCTAAGGCATAATAATGGAACTAAAATTGACATACAAGTTGCTGTAATTAACTAACGTAATTTACGTGACGGAAACTCATGGGAGGCAAATGTTAACCTTATTGTCTGGTGATGAAGCTATCAGGGCAAGACGTAAATCATCTACCAGAAAAATATAAGAACAATTTCTATTCAAGGTTTATTTCCTCAGGTACATAGCAGTAACACAACCAATCAAGTACGCGAAGCACAAAAACAACAGACGGGTGTGGTTCACAATCGTCCTCGTCTGGCTCATATCGGCCGCCATAGGCGCGCCTATAGTCCTGGGCCTCAACGACACCCCGGACCGCGACTTCGACGAATGCCTCTTCAACAGTCAGAACTACATCATCTACTCCTCACTGGGATCCTTCTACATACCTTGCATCATGATGACGTTCCTTTATTATAGTATTTTTAAGGTAAGTCACTGTATCTGTCACGGCAGTACAATTTAAATAAAAGTGTGTAACTTATTCTTAGTCGACGGGCCTGTTGGCGCAATGGCAGCGATCCTGCCTTTAGCGCCGGAGGTCGTGGGTTCGATCCCCACCTATGACCAACATTTATGTGACGAACGTTTGAGTTTGTTGTGTGTCTGGGTGTTATTATCTATTTAAGTATGTATTTAAAAATATATAAGTATGTTCATCAGTCTCTGACACCCAAAGTACTAGCTCTGCTTAGTTTGGTTTCAAATGATCTTGGTGTGAATTGTCCCAGATATTTATTTATTTATTTAATTTAATCTTTTGAAAAATCACTTTATTTTGTTTATGCATTTTCGCACTTTATAATTTTCTTAAACTTGTTCACTTAAATAATTTAAAACATTGCAATATTATCAATACTATTTTAAAATGTCAATCCATCATACTCATTTTATCACTCTCTAATAAGTATATTCCTTATCCCAATTTTATTTATATCAAATTATAGATTGATCCTAGTGAAGTTTTAACTATCATCAATTGTTCCTACCAGGCTTTAAGAAATAGAGCAAAAAAGCAAAGAGCCGCGAAGAAGCCACCAGTAGCAGGAGATGGTACAACCGGCGCCACTGCTGCTGTAGTGATAGAGAATGTGGCTCAAACCAGACGACTGGCGGAGACTGCACTGCACGAAGACCGACCAACCAATACTGGATCCGGCAGCAACGAAGACGACCATGAAGACAGGTGATATAAAAATAATCTATTTAAAATCGTAAAGGTGGCTTCACAATGTTTACGATATTTCGAAACAACGCCTATTGTATGAATCACTCTTTTTTTTTTAACTAGTGAAATGGATGAAACTTTTAAAGGTGGTCTATAAAAGGAGATCATTTTAGCTCCATTCATTTTTGGGCCTTTTCTGAAAGAGCCGGCCAACAAAAACAAATCGTACTCGTACGTATAGATAAAACTAGTCACACGGAGTAATAGTTAATGTTCCAAAAAAGTCCTAGGGTTGCCTCAAGCCAAGTTATATACGAGTTCAAAAATTCCTAATTTTCATACATTTACTGATTTTGAAATTGATGTATACTGCTAGAAGTAATCTCTTGCTCTGAAGCACTTTAACTTTAGCGCATGAGATTTCAGATAATTGGAAAACCGTCATCGTCATAAAACAAAAACCATACTTTGTATCAAATCATCGATGTATTTGCTGAAAGTTCCTGTCAATGAAAAAAAATTGGACGTTTAGTTTGGACTAGTCATACGGAGCAACAATAATTTTGGCATAAAAGTCGTAGGGCTGCTACAAACAAAGTTAAACGAGTGCAAAGATTCGTAATTTTAATACATTTATTAAAACAAAATAATCAAAGTCAAAGTCAAAAGTCAAACTCCGTATGATTACTTCTAACTTTACATAATTTTCTTTTTGGCCGGCACTTTGAAAAAAAATCTGTTATATTCATACATAGTAGGGTATTTTTTGATGAATTGTGAGAATGACTGTTTTCCAATTGCTTGAAATCTTTTGCGCTATAGTAAAAATGCTTCAGATTATTATTTCTAGCAATATCTATAGTCATGTTTCGAAGCACTTTCAAAAACCAATTGATGTATGAAAATGACGAATTTTAAAACTCGTAAACCATGGCTTGTGGCAACCTTATGACTTTTGTGCCATATTGACTAAAGCTCCGTATGACTAGTTCTAATTATGCGTACCACTTTTTTTTGTTGGCAGACACTTTCAGTAAAGAGCAAAGAAACTGAATGAATCATGTTTGACACGATCCAAGCCTAGTATTTAAAGGCAGATAGGTTTTAAGTGTAGGATGTGAAATTTTTTAACACCAAGTTAAAACACTACTTTTATTGAAAGGCCTTTTAACCATAACTGTTTTCTAATGGATAAGGGACAGTCAAAAATTTGGAATATCATGGTATGTATAAATCACTGAATAAAGGGCACTAGGGCACTGGGATAAAAGGTCATGCCCACCAAAATCACGATTGCCAATTCAAACCACATCGTAAATGGGTCTGTATGCGTTAAAAATATACTTAGTTTACGCAGTGAAAGAACATAATTTCCGGCGAAAAATTGGGGCGTTCTTGGGGACTTTTCCAATACAGTAGAAAGAAATTTACTTTTCACATCAACATTATTTTACGCTCATGTAACTTGATCCGGATTGTCAAGTGCGCCCCGGATAAGTCTGATTGAGTAAGAGTTTTATCTTATATCAGGTTTTAATGGAAATTTAGTATTTTCCCTCAGATTTTTACCTCGTTAGGACTACAATTTTCAGAAATTGTTTTGAGTAAGCAACAAGTCATCTATGTCGTATATTATGCTATGTCAATAAAAAAAGATACTCTTGTTTTTAAATTAGGTAGCTTAGATTTTCGTATTTCTATCTGATGATAGTTCAAACTAGCACGTGCATGCCGCGAGCACGCATCGAACCGCCTCGCCGTGAAATCGTTCAAAAAAAATCGCTAGTGTGAAAAGGTTTCAACTCTTGCAAATGGTCTAAGCATTTTTTTTTTATAAATACTTATTCAATAAATAAATGAAAATTGACCACATTTAGTCGAAAACATTGTTTGAATTGCTGTTGTTCATAATCAGCAACCAATTAGTTAAAAAAACACAAATTGATTCAATATATAACGTAGGTGATAATACCCTATTTAAACTAAGTGCTCTACTTATTCAAGACTTCTGCTCAACGTTATATTTGGTAAACCCTGTTTACCCACACAAAGGACCTTGGAATGGACACTCATAAAATTACTCTGTAATGGATGTAATAAAAAAGAAAGACATTTAAGGGAAAACTTTATTTTTACAGCTTTGACAAAAGGTCTGCTGATCTTGAAGCAGACGCAGATGAGTGTCACGTCATACCTAATGACAAATCTACAGAGTTTATGTTGGCCACTGTGGCAGAGGAATCGGGAAAGTGAGTAACTATTAAACTCACTATGGTACGAGTATGTTCTTAGGTTTTTAAATTTTCATTATTTTGTCAAATGAAATTTTGCATTGTGTAATGTTTGCCCAATACACCACAGCCTAGCCAAAAACAGCTACCTTAGGAGCATTAAGCTTAGAAATATTTGTACATCTAACATCAAGGGACAAGACCGTAAAAAAAAGGATTGTGTGATTGATTTTTATAAACATATCTCTAAGATTTTAAAATGGCTTTCTGATCCCATTAGTTAGTTAGTTATATCTATGGCTCATCTGTCATAAGTATTGTGTATATTTTTATGTAAACTTTAAACACAAACTACAGACTCGGTATAACTTACCACTATCCTCCTAATCACATAATAATATAATCTTTGTTCAGCAGCCCCAAAAAAAATCTGAAGTCCCAAGCAATAGACCCGAATGGAAACAATGATTCGGGGTACGCACCGTCCAACCTTGAGGATACGATAAGAGAACACACGTCTTCACCTCCGGGGTCACCCGGGTTGAAAGACGCTACCGTCCTGAAGAATATGGCCTGTGATGGGGCCAAATGGAAAAAGAATGGGAGGACTGCTAAAGTCATGACTGATTCCAGGTACACTAACATTCCACTGATTATTTTTTGCTTAGCAGACTGTTCAAAGTTTTTTGGTGCTGTTTTTATTTTGGAACATCTCTAAAGGTTAGTGATCACCACGGCAAATGTGATAAGTTTAGTCCTCAGCCATGACTGACTCATGGATACCACGCTGTCCATGGGAACAACGTGGTTATGCCGGACTCCTACCGACTAAAAACCTAACTTTTTGCCCTCAACCACTTTTTGGGACGGTATGAAGAAACGAGTACCTATTACCACGCGTAGCCGTGGCGCGGCCGGGCCTGATGGTAAGTCCGGCTACTGCTTCAGTAAATCCGTGCAATGCGGATCAAGGCCCGCCGACCTGACCCGCTGGATCCACTGCGGTAATGGCGGCCTGCTGAAGAGGACCACCCGCGGGATACTCCCGCCATCCCACGCCGCCAAAGCAGCCACTAGAAGTCTCAGCCCACGTCTAGGGTGCAGAGCGTCCGCTACGGAGACCCTATCATCTACTGGTACGGTGCAGAGCCCAGATACCAGGTTCGACAACCGCGCTGCTGGGGAGCAGCTGCTGGGGAGCAGCCGCTGGATGTCCTGGTCCGCGTCCAGGGTGCAAAGCGTCCACCACGGAGAGTGATTTATGCGCTGGTACGGTTAATAGCCAAGAGGCGCGTGTCAGGACTTTCCCCTCGCCCAGCAAAATGCCGGCGCAAGCCCATCAGACCCGCCAACCCACGCTACCAATGGCAGCCGCTGACTCCGAAGAGTCCCCTCAACAGGACCACATCCCGTAATTCCTCCCGGGTGAAGAATATGGGAGCGGTCCTCCTCTAACCAACGTTGCCTAGGGTGGACCAAAACAGGAGCTTGCCATTACGCAGTAATTAGTAAAACTATTCCCACGGAGAAGCACGCAAGGAGGTAACTTGGCGTCCCACCCCAGCCATGACTACCGCTACTCTAAAACCTTGAATGGCTTTCAATGTTGGAGACTTTGGCTAAGTAGTAGGAACATTATAGCCTTTTTACTTTCTTACGTTAGGACAATGACTCCTGAGAAACCATTGGGGTTAAACTTGTAAATATATTGGTAACAGTCCATACAAACAACGATGAATTTAACCCAACTTCTGGGCTAGGTCGTCCCAAGGCACTAAACTTCGTTCTAACTCCATTTTATGTTCTCGAACTTCAACGACTTTTAAAATAGGGTCGGTCGATTTATTTATTAGCAGCTGAGTACTAATGATAGATAGTTTTGTTTTAGCTTCCAAAATTAAACTACTCATTATTAAAAAAAATACTTAGCTATTTACCCACTACAACATTATCAAAAATTGTGCTGTTTATGTACTGGCACACTACTGGGCAAAGGCCTTCATCAATTTTCATTGGTATTTGACGGTTATTGGCTTAATCACCACGCTTGTCAAATGCGGGTTGATGATCACAAATCCGGGCCACGTTCTATTACGAAATCACACCCGATATCCGGAGGGTCCAGGTTCAAATCTAAGGTCGTTCAAAGGACCTCAGATTTCGGGATGATCTCTGTTACTCGGCCTTAGAAGCGTTGAAATGTATCTAATTATAATTAAAATTGTGTTTTATTTTGTAGAAACGTATCATTACAAATCCACTCCGAAGAAGAGCACGACATTACAACAAGCCAATATGATATTAGAGATGGATCAACAGCGAAAAAGGAGCGAAAAGCGAGTGCCGCGACCGCTCGCTTCACCATCTACAAAGCGAATAAAGCGAGCAAAAAGAAAAGGGAGAAATCAAGCGCGAAGAAGGAAAGGAAAGCTACAAAAACTTTGGCCATTGTTTTGGGTAAGTTTTGGCTTCTTTTAACCACGAAATTACGTACCCTGTAAAGTTGAGTTTTGTTTACCAAAAAGTATAAATAATATTCGAACAGATTCTTAACCCCTAATTTAAAAAAGCTAATGCTATCCAGGGTAATGTATTTAGTGAAACCTTCCTATCTTCTTGTGGTACCAGATTAATTCTATGTAGATTCATGATTTACATTTTCGATGAAAGACTTACAATCGATCTTATACTATCTCCTACAAGTTATTAGTATTGTGGGTATTAATCAGTGTTTTTATTACCACAGGTGTTTTCCTATTCTGCTGGGGCCCATTCTTCACGTGCTCCGTCCTCGGGGCGATCTGCGATAAGTTTGATCTGCCCTTCGCCCCTGGTATGACCACCTTTATCCTGACCACGTGGCTTGGCTATATCAACTCCTTCCTTAACCCCGTCATCTACACCATCTTCAACCCGGAGTTCAGAAAGGCCTTCAGAAAAATACTGAAATGCGGCACCTAGCCCTTAGACTATTTGGTCGTCTTTACCCAGTAAGTGGATCTCGATTGGTTAGTTTCTCTTGTGTTTACATTGAAAGTTTTGATCCGACCAGAGACTGGCAGTGAGAATTATGGGAAATCAAGGTGAAGGAATATTGCCCAATGCCTATATTTACTAAAACTGTTACAGATCATACCTTAATTTTATCCTAAAGAAAAACTGTCACACTTAATTTCTATGACCAAACTTGTGTTTTTTTATTGGCAAAAATCCGTCTATAATTTTTAAGCTTTCTGTACTTTTGTGAATATTCTATTTTGTGAATTATTCATTTAAAATTCATGTCTCTGGTTGGAAACTTCGTAAACTAGGTGTGAAAATGACAACGAAATTGTCTTTTCTGTTAAATCGTTTTTATTATAGTAACGAGATCTACCGACGACCAAATATAAAATGAAACTAAACTTAAGGATTATTTATTTAATGTGATAACTCAATAATTTAAATAGCACTAAGTGTACCTATGTACGTGTTAGTATTAGAATTATAGCATATCAATCTGTAGATAATAATGTAACAGATTAAAATATTAACACATAGTGAAAATAATTAATAATAAGAATGTGTATATTCGTTTTGGCTTTTGTATATAAATAAATAAATATTCTAGTCAGTATTATTAAGTTAAGTATGGACGATTCTTACAAATGTATATGCCAAATCTTAAGCAGTATTATAAGCTTTAGTTATTTTCAGGTTGTGATTATTTTAAATTCGATTAGAGATTATTTTCAATTATTATGTACATACATGAAAAAATTTAATATTTGTAGAATACTCACAGATTATAATAATATAATAAATGCTATTAATATTTGAAAACACCAAGTAGTTGCATTGTATATTTATGAGAAAGTCTTCTTATAAATTATGACCTCTGTATTATAGTTGAAATATTCAGATGCCATTTGTATAATTTTTAGTCAGCTCCAACTGCGCATAGCATGCTTAATCCAGAAAAAGCCTAATGCCTGTTAGCACAAAACTTAGATGAAGCTAATAGTATGATTCGAATAAGCCGACTCCAGGCAGCATCGAAACCAAAGAATTTGGAACTGTCACTTGCAATCTTCTAGAGAAAGTATAATGAGAATACAATATGCTGTCTCTGGAAGTAAGAATCAAATCGAAATCTGACCGTTTTAGCCATAGAAATAAAAAATCAAAAAATAAATACATAATTATAAATTCCTTAAAAAGTTTCGATCAATTTCAGTTTTTTCTCATGAAAATCCTATATATTTATATAGCAATTAAAGATACATGCCTCAAATTTGACATAAATAATAATCATACAATGTTCTCAGTTATAGAATAACTGAAAGGAAAAAGTAAAATTAACCTGGATTAAGCTATGTGCGCAGTGGATTAGTTTGTTAATATTCAATAGTTGCCTTGCCGTCTGTTGTTGATATTATATAATTTTATTTGATGTGCATGTTTTCATCCTTGGCCATTGTTAGTAAATAAATTAACAATAAATGATGTATGTATCGGAGTTGTCTTTTCAGACACAATTTGCACTGCGAGATTTGAGTAAGGTAGTCTGTAATTATTCGCCAAATTATAAATTTGACCATATCAATAAAAATTTTATTGTATCATATTTCCAATTAGCGTTTTATAATTTAGTAGATTAATATTGTTGTAATTTGATAACTAATTAGATGTTGCAATCGATGATCTTCCAAATAAATGATAACAAGAAGTATTAGAATGAACCAATAAATGAGTTAGTGTATCAAACTTGAATGTAACACAGGATTGGGATAAAGATATAAGTATTTCCAAAAAACCCTTGAATTCTAAAAAACTTGGCCCAAAAAAAATCTATCGTTCCTGGATTTTGAGCGTTGAATGCTTTTATAGCATTTCCAGGAACAACAGTTATTTTAGCCAAGTTTTTCAGCGAATATGAAACCTCGCTCAGCTTCATTTGTTTTAGTATGCAGAGCAGTTATTGCATACCACGGCTTTCATGTGATGGAATGGCATGTGAGGGAAATACTCACCTGCTGAAAACAATATGGCAGGTTCGCATGTTACGAGGGGTGTTCAATAAAAAGTAATAATGACATATAAACTCCTTGAACAACAAAAAAGTAAATACTGACAGGTAAAGCCCAGATATTTAATAGAAATTATTGATTTTCTTTTCTTGTTTTAAAAATAGAAGTCATTTGTTTTCGTCGTTCCGGAGCGTGGTACTCAAAATTAATAAAATTTAAATTCGCATCGTAATAAAATATCACTGCCTGAAAAAAAATACTACTGAGCAAGTAAATCTAGACTTAACACTAAGAGTTTATGCTCCTCCGTATTCTACGGTTGCGCGGTGGTGTGCTGAGTTTAAAAGAGGAAGAACTCTAACTAAAAACGACCTGCGCTAGGGACGCCCTACGACGCCAGTTACCGAACAAATGACTTGAACTTGGCTTTGACACGCTACCACGAGTCTAGGTAAGAAAAGTTTAAAAAATTTCAAATGCTGTGCTCAAGTATTTTTTAAATAGTTTGAACTTGGCTTTGACACGCTACTGCGTGTCTAGATAGAAAATATTAAACCTCGTTTGGGTTAGATGCCTAATGACTAAATTTCGTCCTTTCAACTATAGAGCGTCGTGGCTTAGGGATTAAGCACCCCAACATGGATCATCCAAGTGTAAATTGTTAAATTTCCGACTACCTCCCTGGTGATGGGAAACATCGATAAACAACCAAATCAACCCGGATAACGCTGGAAGGCTCACCAAGTACCACGTTGGGTTCTAATCCCATTGGTAAAAAGTGGGCTTCCGATTGTTCCTTTGCCCTGATGGCAACAGTCACCTGCCTCTGACTAGGTTTGGGATATAGTCCTGATGGTATGTTATGTTATGCTAATCAACTATCCAAGAAAGGATCTAAGCACTAGATTTTGTCAGTAGCTGCTTATTTGGCCAATAATTATAATATTTTCTTTGGTAACCATGTATATGCCATGCTTTATCGTGAATACATTCCGGTATGTAGAACGCAAATATTAATTTTCAATTGCTCAATAATAATTGAATTTTACTAATAGCTAATTGTATCGAAACAATAATTTATATAACGTACCTATAGATATATATCTGTATTTCTTATTATTGTAGATGTAATGATAAGTGTATTGTATAATATAGCTGTAAATAATACCTAATACTAATGTAAAAAACAAAGTATAACAGGGTTCCTGAAAAAAATCCAAGTGTAAAATGATATTAATTCTAGTCATAGACAAATATACCTATAAATAATTATATGTCGGGTTTATTGCAATAAAAACTATTAAACATCTCGGAAAACTAGGTAAATTATTGAGAAATGTTATTGTAATAAAGCCAGGCTTCATAGAAAGTTTAGTACACGCATCTATAAAATTCCTTAATATAACTACTTAAGTCAATAGTAAGATACATTAATATATTCATTCGCAAAGTGTTAATTTATTGCGACTTGATAGTTCACTATCTTTACTCTTTTGAAAGGCCGGTAATATCAAAGATATTGATAACACACAATAAGACATGGTAATACTATGAAGACTTGTAAAATAGTGTTGATGGTACCGGTAAGAATAAATCGTAATCGTTCCTGAAATAATTACTGATAATATGGATTGTATCGAGATATCAGACACAAGTCAACATCACTAGTATGAAAACGGGAATTTAGTTACCTAGTAAACTTTACAAGAGGATAAACAATCGCACTAGAAATACTATTCAAGGAATACTTAATGCGCCAAAAATATATATATTAACCTCTGTGGACAACAGAGCTTCGCCTGAAATCTTTAGGGTCCTTTATGGGGGTTCAATTCCCAGGTCGGGCAAAGTGTGTTTTTGGATTTTTCGGAATATAGCCCGGGTTTGTGATCACCAATTGCATTTAACAAGCGTGGTGATTAAGCCAGTATCCATCAATTGTAGCGATGACTTGATTTCTACCAGTGAGGCCTTTTCTCAGCATTGGGACGGTATATTGGCTAATTTTTTTTTTTTGGACAATACACACCAAGATCATCTGACCCCAAACTAAGCAGAGCTTGTAATATGGGCGTCAGAGACTGATAAACATACTTAAATATTTCTAAATACGAGTACATACTTAAATAGATAATAACACCCAGACGCACAACAAATATAAATCTTCGTCACACAAATATTTGTCATGGGTGGGGATCGAACCCACGACCTCCGGCGCTAAAGGCAGGATCGCTGCCATTGCGCCAACAGGCCAGTCAAACATTAATTCCAAAGGGGATGGTCGATATTTTCTTTGAACGTGTAATATAATCAAAACCAGTGATCTACCAGGAGGTTTATTACACTCATTAAGAAAAATGAAACATGAAATATTTAAACTGCGTAGCGCCTGCATTACAAATTTTAAAACTCTGTGTACATATTGCAATAAGAAGTAATTATTTATTAAATATAGATAATATTTACCTATAATAGCAACTGTAATAAAAATGCTGTGTTTTTTTTTTTCAACTGCGTACAGTAAGCGACACATTTTAGCAAATATTTTGTATTTTTTTCAATTGTTACCATTTGTAAATTCAAAAACAAACTGTGGCTTACTATACTTTGTTGAATTTAACAAGTTGCTTAGTGGTTAAAATATGTTTCTGAAGTAGTGTTTTAACTTTCTATGCGGAATGTGATGATGATGATTTAAAAATATTCTGTTTTTAAACGTATTTTTATTTATAAACCCACCCAATATTACTAAGACTTAAAATACAGATCATATTATTGAAACCAAAGCTATCAAAGCGGTATGGGACTTAATGATGAAAAAAAGTGAAGTGTGTAAGTATAAGTGAGGTGATCCTTCAAGGTGAGGATGGCCAGCCCAGTGATTCGTTTGAATGACTGGGCTTGTCAACACCATATCTGGACCTCACGACCGCTTTCCATCAGGTGGAGTGAGGTCATCTTGACAGGCAATATAAAAAAAAAGTCATTTGGTAAGTACCTACTCGTACTTGCGCACGCATTGATGAAATGCGTGAAAAAGAACGATGTGTGCTTATGTACAGAATAGATGAAAGGGAAGGGAAGGTCTATACTAGCATAACTCGGAACAATTCAAGATTATTTCTTATAAATGTTGGTCAAGAGTTAGTCATAATTGAACGAAGAATAGATGTCCTGTACGTCTACCACGAGTTGCCACTTTAAATTTATTGGAATTTGACATTGTCATGTTATGCCATCCCAATTATATTTTTTTTACGCGAACGATAATGTAAATTTGACGTGGCAACTCGTGGTAGGTGTACTGTAGAGCTAGGAAGATAGGTCATAAACAGGTCTTATTCATTGTAAAATAGGCTAAGTTCATTTATCGGTTCCTGAAACAAAAATTTTGTCACTGATGAACTTTTTAACTAAACGACACGGTTGGTGTAGTGCGCTGTAGCACTATTTCTTTCCATGACTAACGTGGTGTCCTGGGTTCGATTCCTGGTCGGATCAACTCACGGAAACAATCTTTTCTCAATTTATCCTTACTTCGAGACCATGACAAGTGTGTGTTGTCTGGTGCATATTTATATATTTATTTATTTATCTCGGACGAAGTAGGTACTTTGCAAAAGTTATTTGCCTCTGAAACGACAACGACGACAAGATACTCGTATATTCTGCGATGGTAAAGTTGAAACTATTTGTCAGACGTATTACCACTTTGGCTACGTGCGAGTATATTTCTCCGTCTGACGCAATATAAAATTCATGACACGTGATTGCTTAGCAGTACTTTACAAGGCAAGTGTTGTCTTTACAACCCTTTTTCGTTTTCATTTTTGCCTTTTTCGTTGCACTAGCCATGTACCGTGTAATTTTTCTGTGCAAGAAAATGTGTTGTGTCATCGCCTTGATGGACGAAATTGTCAAAAATATTAGTTTACCACTGGATGCCGAAATTCATTAGACCGCTTAGCACAAGACCGATAAAACTTTTGGCCATTTTTTAGTTTATCGACCAAACAATTGGCCTAAATGGACTTGGTCGAACGAACTATAGATTTTTTTTCATTTGACCGAGTGAACGTTTGGTCGAAAACGTATTTAATTTCTATACCTACTCGTATTATTTGCAAAGTTTTTTATGGCGACAGTATGTAAAAGTATGTATGTGAAAGGAATGAAAGAGAAAACAATTAACTAAAAAGCTAGCCAAGTAACATTTTCTCATTTTATTATTTTAAATTTTTTGAAACATATTTTTCTATTTATACTTAAAAAAGGAAATAGGTATAGATAAAAAGTGGACTCGTGTACTTCCGTATTGTCAAGTGTTATGATGAACTTATGAAGATGCGATTTTAACTTTTGCAAATAGGAATAGAAATTAAATCTTTTTTCGACCAAACGTTCACTCGGTCAAATGTAAAAAAACCTATAGTTCGTTCGACCAAGTCTATTTAGGCCAATTGTTTAGTCGATCAACTAAAAAATGGTCATTAGTTTTATCGGTCTTGTGCTAAGCGGTCTAATGAATTTTGACATCCAGTGGTAAACTCCAAAAATGATTGGCGATGTATTGTCTGAGGAAGTTAGCCATACTTAGTTTACATTCATTACTAATGTGCCTTGCATAGTGTACAAACTGTCTTCTGTTTCGGTCGGTGCGCCAACCGCAACACCTTTATTTAGTACCTATGTTTTTTATAACGCTCATGGATATTTTAACTACTACGTGTTTGAACGACGTGAGTAGGCTCCTTGGGTGCGTGAACGGGGGCAGACTGCGAAGTAATGGTAGCGCGTACAGTCACCAGCATTAATATTTAGGCAGTTTAAACGCTGCGACTTTTTGCAGGGATACAAACGCGTTTAGTCGCAATACAGTATGGATGTTGCAACATGTCCTTAATTGAAACAGCGATATATATATATTTATATATATATATATATCGGTGTTGCGTTGCGTTGAAGTCAAACGGGCGTTTATATCACTGCAACAGTTGCTATCCGTATTATTGGAAACACAGAGGCAACTTTGGCCCTTGAGCCTCTCCAATTGCGTAGAGACATTGCCAGGCTAAGTGTTCTCTATCGCTTCTACAATGTTTGACTGGCCTGTTGGCGCAATGGCAGCGATCCTGCCTTTGACGCCGGAGGTCGTGGGTTCGATCCCCACCCATGACAAACATTTATGTGATGAACATTTGTGTTTGTTGTGTGTCTGGGTGTTATTATCTATTTAAGTATGTATTTAGAAATATTTAAGTATGTTTATCAGTCTCTGACACCCATAATACAAGCTCTGCTTAGTTTGGGGTCAGATGATCTTGGTGAAAAAAAAAAATGTAATGGAATAAGCTGGAATAACTCGTCAGAGCATTCCCCGCTCTGACGAGTTATTCCAGCTTATTCCACCCTCACCGTTCCACTCCCGTACCACGCGTGCTGGACTACTGCGTTATCCACACACAATTCAGCATTTGTTGGCCCGAACTAAAAGGTTCGGTGACTCGTTTCTTTGTCGTACCATCCAGACGTGGAACGCCCTTCCAGCACATATTGTGTTTCCTTCCTCTTATAGTCCCGGGTTCTTCAAGCGGGGCGTGAAAAGGCATTTCTGCAGGCCTTCAAGGTCAGGATGGCCAGCCCAAAAAGTGTATACTGGGCCCTATCTAAAGGTGATTATCGAACTGCACCGCTCTCTGTCGCGTATCGCGGGGCCGCAGATTCTTAAATTGTATGCAAGTATCTTAATTTGTATAGAAAACATGCCTAGAACCACAGACTAACAGCGCGGCTGCGCAAGAGAGCCGAGGTCTGCCGTCCCGCGCACCGCGGCGAAGCGCGGTGCAGTGTGTTAATCGTCGTAGACAAATAAATAAGGTTAATAAAATGTGGGTAAAACACATGAAATTTACATTGTTTGCTTAATCTAGTAACTCCAGTTATACAGTGCGTACAGTGCGTACCTCTCTACCCTTTTAGACTATACTTAGATACATGTACGAGTATCTAAATAATGTTATTGAAAAACATATTTTTAAACAAAAACTGAATCTATTTTATAGTAATTTTCAGAAATATCAAGCTGCAAAATAACAAAGAAGAACAAAGTCACCCCGAATTAGAGTTCCAATTTCAGCTTTTTGTTACGCAACCCTAAAAGCTTGCAGGTAAATTGTAATCCTCTAGAGTTGGTTTTTAAAAGTCAAACTGTTTTTTGTCGCATAGAGGTCGTGAAGTGGCTTTTGTGCGCGACAATACCGCAGTCCAGTGACCAGTTACTTTGTTCGCAAGTGTAGCTGTTTCTGCATTGTTACAATAAAGTTTGCACTATACTGATGCAACTTGTTCTCTTGTCTTGTTAGTGTAATGGTGGACACGGACAGACAGTTGTACGCAGTATTTATAGACGTTATTGGCGGTGGTTCTGTTTGTACCTGCTTATGATTCTATCTCGTTTTCGCCTTAGTGAATGAAAATAGACAGCCGCATGATTTAAGCTGGAAAACTTGAAACATTTAAACCTGACCCATTCTGACAAGCATAACCGAAACCGATATGGCGAGAAACAAACCGTGAAAGACTAATTTTCAACCGACTTCAAAAAAGGAGGAGGTTCTCAATTCGACTGTATGTTTTTTTTTTATGTTTGTTACTTCATAACTTTCGACTGGGTGAACCGATTTTGATCATTTTTTTTATTTGAAAGCTGGTGCTTTCCGAATGGTCCCATTTTAACTTGGTCTAGTTCTGACAGTGGCATCTATGAGGAAACCATATAAGTCTTGAATCTAGATAGACAAAATGCGCGACAAATGGACGAATAACTCAATATTACGCCAACCGATTTTGATAATTCTTTATTTATTTGAAAGCTGATGGTGCCCGTGTGGTCCCATTTTAATTTGGTCCAGTTCTGATAGTGGCATCCATGACAAAGAAACGGAACTCTTCAATTCTTAGGAGCAATTGGACGATACTTTTTCGATGTATAAAATAAATAAGAACTATTCACTGAAAATCAAGAAATAAACAAAAATTTTACCAAAAAAAAAACCAACTTCAAAAAAAACTATTCCAAAACAAAGCACTAAAAAGTAAAGAAATAATTGCGTATTCTTCTAAAACTTATACGTTAATATAATATAATGTAGGTACAATTATTGTTATTGTTGGAGTCGGTGTCAGCCAATGTACGTTTGTAACTACCTACATACATACGTGAACGTGATAATATGTAAGAAATAGGTATATTGCTAAGTATATTGTAGTGTTTCCTTGGCTGACACCGACTCCAACAATAACAATAATTGTACCTACATTATATTATATTATCGTATAAGTTTCAGAAGAATACGCAATTATTTCTTCACTTTTTAGTGCTTTGTTTTGGAATAGTTTTTTTTGAAGTTGGTTTTTAGATTGACTGTTCAAAAATGGAAACAGTTAATATATCTGTTGCAATTAAACTACATTTAATTTAAGTGTTTTTTGTCTATTCTGTTGATGCTGATGTCATTGTCAAGGACTCTTTTTTTTTTCCTATATAAATATATAAATATGCGCCTGACCACACACGTCTTGTAATGGTCTCGAAGTAAGGATTAATATCCCCAAGTTACGAGGTACCACACAAGGAAATAAGCCAGTGGCGTCTCCCAGCACACCCAGACCCTGGCCGATTCAGAAAAGATCGTTTTCTGAATTGACCCGACCGGGAATCGAACCCGGGACACTACGGAAATCGAGGCAAGAAACCGTGCTACAGCGCACTACGCCAATCGTGTCGTCAATCTATGGCGCTGTTGTGTGTTTTTCGTCAAGGACTTTATGCGGGTTATTAAAATGATCATATTATTATTATCTACATGACCTCTCATGAACCTAACTAAGGGCTCACTTATCTTGATTGCGGTCATTGGCAAGTACATTCGTACAAGTCATTGTACTACGAGTAAATTAGTACGCTAGGTCAGAAGTCAGTTGTCACTTTTTGCAAATATTATTTTTGGCAAGAATAGAATGTGAACTCTAGATTTTGAATATACCTAATAAAGGGCCTTCAAATAAGAAATACTTTTACCTTGAAAAACATGAATTGGTTTGTCTGGCTCGCTCAGGAAATACCTACAGCAAGAAAACTGATACAAACTATTTGTGTAAATATTTTGTATCCACGGCTAAACTGAGTCGTTTATTTTTGGGTCCGGAAATCCGTGAGCCTTACTGTCTTCATTGTAGTATTACCGAATTCGGCTTAGATATTTCTACGTTCCTTGTCCCAAAACAGACTAAAATGCAGCTTGTCCTATGTTAAAATATGTATGGACATCGAAAGTTTTTGCGTTATTTAGAAGTTATCAAGTACCAAAAACACATGCATAAAATTAATCTTTACCATTGATTTTTACTTCTAACAATTAGTCACATAATACAAATCGGTTTCCCTTAGACAGATAAGATTAATGAACTGTTATCTCTATGAGATTGATTTCTAAGACAAAGAGCTATTCGGCAGAAAGAAATCCTACTTTCGATCAACTCAATTAGCCTATTAATCACAGATTCCTCTGAGGATCCTGATTTTCTTCAAATTACTCATTAGGACCAAGTAAGTAAATAATCACTTTCTATTTTTGTATTTAGTCTAATCTAAATGAGATAGTTCCTGAGTTTATAAAAAATCAGTTATTTCTGAAAATCGGTGCTTCCGACCCTGATCAGCTTTTTTCATTTTATACTGTTTCTTGTCTAGCTAAAAATCATTAGCTACATACTTTTTTGCATTTCTTCAAATAATTAAAACGCTTAAACGACCACTTGCCTTCTGGCTTCTGTTCAATCAATCAGCTGCATAATATAAGCCACTGCCCACTTGATTACTAATTCATTTCCTATAAAAAAGTAGCGACAGTAGGTTTCTTTTTTATGTTTCAATATAAGTAAAAATATTCTCTAATTTAAATCTTAATTTACTATGCAACTAGCACTCGCCAGTCCAAATCTAACCAGTTGTTTCTCATTTAAATCTAAAGTCGAATAACAAAAAATACTATTCATCCTCTCACCGAATCAATATGGGATTATCCGCAAAGCGCCTGATCTCAAATTGTCTACAATATCGCAACCTGATGACGCGAGAGACGCAGTCAGGAGCTAATACCGACAACACTCGACTATTGTTGGAGTCACAAAGCGCCTGTTGTGCGGGACTGATTCTACTTTTCTATTTGGACCTGGGACAAGTCATGGGACAGAAGCGGGTAACGCGTTCAATCTATACGTGGGTACAGACTAGAGCTTTAGCTAGAGCGTTATTACGTTGTAATGCAACGTTTTTACTAATGGTATAATACAGACAAATGCTCAGTTTTCTAAAAACATTTTCATGTAGTGTAACGTATTTGCTTGGCTTTTAAAATCAAATGTATCGAACAATTGAGCGTCGTGTTCGCAAGTAAATTTTAAAACGACGAATGCTCGATGTTCTGTACTGTATGCTCAAATCTATTATTAGCACCAAAGGTTTTGTGACTAATTGTTGTTAAAAACCAAGCCAAAATGTTGCATTACATGGAAAAGTTTTCAGAATACTGATCATTTTCTTTCATTGTAGATAAAGATAGAAACTAGAAAAAATCGCCCTGGTCCTGGGACTCAAGCGGGATTCGAACCCGTGACCTTTCACAATCCGAGTGACTGCTCTTCCAACTGAGCTACCGAGGCCGTTAACAGACAAAATTTATCAAGTGTATTTTACGTTGGAAGCCAACGTTGTTTCATCAATGTTATAGGCAAGCGCCTTTAACATCCGAAAGAAATATTTTTGCAAATATTTAACTTTCGATTAAGATGAAACTAGCTATTGGATAAGTGAATTTAGCATTAAACAATGCTCTGTTTTCTACACAAAGATAGAAACTAGGGAAAATCGACCTGGTCCTGGGACTCGCGCGGGATTCGATAGCTCGGTTGGAAGAGCAGTCACCCGGATTGTGAAAGGTCGCGGGTCCGAATCCCGCTTGAGTCCCAGGACCAGGTCGAATTTTTCTAGTTTCTATCTTTGTGTAGAAAACAGAGCATTGTTGCTAAAAAATAAAAATTCACTTATTGTAGATAACATTCGTAGTTTTACAAAGTTGACTAAAAAAGATTGAATTTTGTCAGGCAATGAAACAGACAGCCACTCGAATACTTTTAAATCCCATTAAGCTCGTCGCCAGCGCTACATAGAACCAGTTCACACCCTGACCCTGTTAAAAGACTGTAGTTGTAAACTGGTAAATTCACAAACTTATTATCTTCCATTTCTGTCTGCTACTTGGGCCATCCACGTTCCTGGATAATGGTCGAGTTGTCTCGAATCCCGAAGTCAATTCCGGCCATATTGTCCCGGGAGAAAGGGACGGAATGACATCTCTCTGGAGTTAAGCTAAATGTTCTTTCACGACAATTTTATTACAATCGTTTTGAAGTAGGATATTTGTTTTCATTTACATCACTTTGTGAATGCAATTTGAAGAATTGATACATTTTGTTGCGTAAATTTAGTAAGGAGATTAATATTATAATTAAGGAGGCTAATGTTAGGCTCAGGTGCCTTACAAATTTAGTTTTTTTGAATTTTGATGCTTTAAATACAGTTCTTATATCAGAAATCTTCTTTCCGATATTTCTTCGTTAGGTCCTCAATTAGGGCTATCACTTTCTGGCCGATAAAAATGTCGAAATAAGTTCAAAGTTTCATCAAATTACTGCAACCAAAGTGACGATACCATACTCAGCTCTTCTGTACTATTCTTCCTAATTAAGCAAATGATTCAACAGTAGGTAGTTATTGGGAATTCTACCCCAGCTTCATTCGCTCGGGCTTAAGCCCTCTCTCACTTCGCTGTGGTAGCATTCCCAATAACTACAATGTCTGAGAGCAACTTTTATAAATAAAATCATGATTGGTTGAAAGCACCGCGGCAAACAGTTTGAGGCGAGGTTTGGCTGCTGGTTATCATCGTTTTTACCTTCAGGATATCACTAATAAGGCTTTTTAATAATTTGTCATAATCCATTAATAACCATTTTCTTACAAACCTTTAAACAGGACAGTTGAGTTTGATAGCTGCTATGAAATTTCTTAAACAAAAAGAATCATTAAAATTAGAGTGTGTCGGTCCTGCATTACTAAAAGAACCAAAGCGTCATGGAAACTTATTACCAAACACAATACGTAGCATCGTTTGCGGACCTTCAAATTGTGGAAAGACCAACTTAGTAATAAGTTTATTGCTACATGAAAATGACCCACGTTTTTGTAACCTTTATGTGTATTCCAAATCATTATATCAACCGAAATATATTTTTTTAGAGCAGGTGTTAAATAAGGTTCCAGATATATCCTATAGTAAATATAACCATAATAACGAGATCATAAGTCCACATGAAGCATTACCTAACTCAATAATTATTTTTGATGATGTAGCATGTGAGAAGCAAAACAACATCCGAGATTATTTTGCCATGGGACGTCATAAAAACATTGATTGTTTTTATATCAACCAAACTTATTCCAAAATTCCTAAACAACTTATAAGGGATAACTCTAATCTCATAATATTATTTAAGCAAGATGATATAAATTTAAAACACGTTTATGATGAACATGTAGGGTCTGACATGTCATGGCCTCAATTTCGTGAAATGTGTTCAAATGTTTGGAGTAAACCTTTTAGTTATTTGGTGATTAATAAGGACTGTGAAAAGAACAAGGGGTGTTATAGAATGATGTTTGATACATTTATAGTGGTAGATTGATATTCATAAGTAGTGGTATTAACAAAAAAAGGTCATTCTTATTTTCGCTTTGGGACTGAGTAGAATCCCCAATAAAAATGGAAAAAGATCTTAAACAACAAATTGTGAAATCCGCATCAGCTGTAAAAAGAAAAGTTGAAATGATAAAAGATATCAAAAATTCAAATAACATGACCTTAGAAACATTGTTCAAACCTATATCTGACCCACTTAAACTAATAGCTAACAAGAAAAATCAGATTCATCACAATGAAGAAGAAGAAAGTATAGCAAAAAGAAGTAAAAATAATGAAAGCCAAGTATCTTATTCATCCGGTGAAGATTATGATGTATCTAACAGCGAAGAAGAACACCATTCAAACAATGAATTGTATGAAAAACCTAACAAAACTCTTGTAGAAGCACCAGAAGACCTTAATGCTAGTGAAGGGTCATTCAAATCTCTCCAGTCATCACCAAGCATAAGAAACCGATCCCTTTCATGGTCTGTTTCATCTGAAGTATTCGAAGATATCCCGTTTGGAATCAGAAATAAACGCGGAAAACTTATGCTCGGTAAAACTCGCGTTTATGATGATGGAGCTGTTTTGAAAATTGGAAATCGAAAAGTGAATAAGACCCTTGGTTTGAAGGAGTTATTGTTTAAAAAAACACCTAATCTAGATGTAATTACCGATGAAGACTTACAAAATTATAAATTACTGCTATTAGAAACCAATGCACATAGGCGCTGTTGTGATCCATGCAGGCAAATAAATAGCAACAAAGGATTTAAGTACATGCATATTATTAAGCCCTTGTTTAAATACGCTAGAAATAAAACTGTTAGTTTAGAGAGTCTTCATCAAGGAAAAGGGATAAATATTTTTAAAAAAGTCAAGAAAGATTCCGATTATGTTTATTGGGATGATCCCAATGAGTTAGTAGATCGATTAAAATTACTATTTGCTTCTCGAGATGCTGGTAATACTGGTTTAGAAAATGAAATAATTGCAATAATCGAGGAATTGAGAGAAGCTGGTATCATTAACAAAACCTAATATAAATAAGATTTTATGAAAAAACAATCAGTACTTAACAACAGCTGTAAAAAACTAGCATGAATATAGATAAATTTGGGCATCATGTACATAAGCGTTTACGATTAGCTGAATTAACTGATACTTACCACGAGACTTTAGTGAAATCAGAAACAGGAGATTACGATGTGAAATCATCGAGACTGAAAGGTTTGGTATCTCCTGAAAAAGACGATGAAGCTGTGAATAAAGCTTACGTTGATAACATTATTCAGGAAGTTAATAACGAAATTATCAAAGTTCACAAAAACGTTAAACGTTATCTAAAAGACTTGGAAAAATTGACTTCTGAGAGATTAAGTACTTTGTGTTACTCAAAAGAAGAAATAGATCATATGATTAAATCAATTTCTAATAAAAATGAGTAAACAAGATATAGTCAATGAACTTCATAAAGCAGCAAGGAGGAATTTTCCCCGTCGATTTACAATTATAAAAGGAATTGATGATTTGTGGCAAGCTGATCTTATAGATTTACAAAAATATTCTCTATTTAATAAAGGATATAAATATGTGTTAGTAATAATTGATGCTTTATCAAAGTACGTATGGGTTGGTCCTTTAAAATCGAAGGCTAAAGATGCAGTCATGAATGCAATGCAAAATGTTTTATCTCATTCATCACGAAAGCCTAAAAATTTGCAAACAGATATGGGAACTGAATTTTACAATGACGTTTTTAAACAATTAATGAAAAAATATAAAGGTAATCATTATTCCACTTACTCCATTAAAAAAGCTTCAATAGTAGAACGCGTAATAAGGACAATAAAATCCCATCTTTATAAACTTTTCAGTTTATATGGACAATTTAAATGGCTTGGAAATAATTTGAGCTCTGTTGTACAGAATTATAATAAAACTATACATCGCATTACGAAATTTAAACCTGTTGATGTTAATAAATCAAACGAAATAATAGTGAAGTTTAATATAATACAATCTCAGAAACAAAAGCCAAGTACGAACTATGCGTTTTGTGTTGGGGATCATGTACGTATAAGTAAATACAAAGGTGATTTTTACAAAGGTTATACTCCGAATTGGTCCACAGAAATATTTCGGGTAGTAAAAGTTAACCAAACCAACCCAAAAACGTATCAGATAGAAGACCAAAATAAACAACAAATTTTAGGACTCTTTTATGGATACGAATTACAAAAAACCAAGTTTCCAGACCTGTACCTCATTGAGAGAGTAGTAAAAAGAAAAGGAAACAAGCTTTTCGTTAAATGGTTGGGATTGACAGATGACGAGAACAGTTGGGTTGATAGGAGTACATTAGTTTTATAATATAAAATCGCTGGATTTAGTGCACATTAGCACTTTAAGCTTATCAATGAAGGAAGGAAGTGGTATTATCAATAATTTAATTAACAATTTACCTTTCGAATTACATTTACCTGGATATCAATTTTGTGGTCCCGGAACTAAACTAGAAAAACGGTTACAAAGGGGTGATAAAGGTATAAATAAATTAGATGAAGCTTGTATGCACCACGATATTGCTTACAACAACAGTGATTTAAACATTCGACGAAAAGCTGATTTAGATCTTTTAAATATGGCTAAGAAAAGACTAAAATCAAGAGATTGTAAAAAAGGGGAGAAAATTGCTTCTTGGATAGTCAAAAATGCAATGAAAGCAAAACTCAAAGCTGGCGCTGGTACGCGTTCATTTATGTCAGTTGTGAAGAAAATAAGAGGTCAATTAAAGAAACTGAAGACGAAAGACAATCGAAGTGCTATTAGCTATGCTTATGCAGCTGCAAAAAAGCAATTTAAAAACAAAAAAAATACACGTTTGCCACGCTGCATTCCTATTCCAAAAAGTGGAGGGCTACTACCTTTAATTCCAATTTTCGCTGGGTTGTCAGCTTTGGGCTCTCTGGCAGGTGGTGCAGCAGGTATAGCAAAAGCTGTGAATGATTCTAAAGCAGCACAAAAAAGTCTTCAAGAATCAGAACGCCATAATAGAATGATGGAAGCAGTAGCCCTAGGTAAAGGGTTGTACATCAAACCTCATAAAAAAGGTGCAGGATTATATTTGAATCCTTCAAAAAACTAATTAAACGGCTACCCAGAAGACCGCTTACAGATGAAGATATACTAGAACATGCGATAGACATTCCATATTTCCGTGGAGTTTTTATGCGAGATACATTACCATCTAAACCAAAAAAGATTGAGTGCGGAATTTTAAATTTAGATAGTTCTGATCGTCCTGGAACTCACTGGGTAGCGTACGTTAAAGATAATAATTATGCTGAATATTTCGATAGTTTTGGTAACTTAAAACCACCTTTAGAGTTGATACATTATTTGAAAAACTTATCCTTAAACTATAATTATAATCAGCAGCAGAAGTTTGGTACTGTTATTTGTGGCCACCTCAGTTTAAAGTTTTTAAAAGACTATTGGAAAAAACATTTATATTAGGATTAAAATGAAAATCTTTGTCAGTACAAAAATGTCTTTCACTGTATCAATTACCGGAAAGGGAGAATCTTTGGTAACAAACTACACTCCCACTTTGGAACTACCTGGTGAATATGAGTGTGGACTCCTGTACTGTTCTACATTCAATTCAATTCCTAATGTAGACGAAAAAAACAATAAGTTTTACTACGGTGAAAATGAAGTGATTGAAATTCCAGAAGGATCATATGAACTTCAAGATATTTGTGACTATTTAATAAGTAACATCAAGAATGCTGTTTTAAAAATTTATTGTAATAACAATACACTTAAGACTGCTATTTTCTGTTCCGAAGATGTTCACTTTAACAAAACTAATTCAATTGGTAAAATTCTGGGTTTTGGAATGATCACAATAAAGGCCAATATAAAAACTGAATCCCAGTATCCTGTCAGTATTTTATCAACAACCATCGTGCGCATCGAATGCGACGTAGTGAGTGGATCATTTGTGAACGGGAGACCAAGTCATATTATTTATGAATTTGTACCTAATGTTCCACCTGGGTACCGAATTATAGAAATACCCAAAAACTGAATATATTTTCCAGTAAACCACAGTTCAATCAGTGCAATTAATATTCGTTTACTAGACAATAATAATAAGCAAGTTAATTTACGTGGTGAAGAAGTGCAATTGTATTTACACTTTAAGAAAAAATGATAAACTTCAATAAAAACCCCTCTACATCTTGTATTCTAATCAGTTCTAAAAGATCAACTCTAAAAGGAGCACCGCTTCAATTGAGAAAGAAGCTTACAAAAAACAATAAGGAATTTCTTAAGCTGATAGGTTTATTAAAATGAGTATACTAAATATATCTCAACAGACATCATACGATAACAGCATTGAAAGTTTCGAATTTCATTCATACAAACCATACGTAACAAGTTTTAACAAGAATGATGAAATACGAATACCAATTAACCAACAAGACCTCTATGTGTTGCCCTCAGCCAGCACTCTTTATATCGAGGGTAAAGTTAGTGTTTACAACAGCAAGAAGGAAAAAGTATCACATGTTCAATTTGTAAACAATCCGCTATTATTTTTATTTCAAGACATTCGATATGAATTGAATGGTGTAGAAATTGATAAAATAAAAAATGCTGGTGTTACAACAACAATAAAGTCTTATCTATCTTTAAATGAAAATGAATCTAAATCGGCAAAGGTTTGGGGATGGTCAACTACTGGAACAGTGCACACTGGTGATGGGATTTTCTCTGCATCTATACCATTAAACAAAATTTTAGGCTTTGCAGAAGATTATGAAAAAATCGTGATGAACTGTAAGCATGAGTTAGTGTTGTTAAGGAGCAATACTAATATCAACGCCTTGAAATTAAACGCTGGTGAAGTTGTGGAGGACATAATAATTAATAAAATAGTTTGGCGAGTTCCACACATAAAAGTATCAGATCGTGAAAGAATTAGTTTACTAAAACATCTAGAGAAAGATCGAGCTATCGCACTATCTTATAGGAACTGGGATCTGTATGAATATCCACTACTTCCTAAAACACGTAAACATTCTTGGTCTATCAAAACTTGTTCTCAAATAGAAAAACCACGCTTCATTGTGATTGCTTTCCAAACTAATCGTAAACATAATGCAAGTTTATCAATGGCAGAATTTGATCATTGTCATATTCGTGACATACGAGTCTTTCTAAATTCAGCATACTTTCCCTATGAGAGCCTAAACGTCAGCTTTTCAGATGAAAAATTTTCTTTAATATATGAATCTTACATAAGATTTCAACAGTCCTATCATGGCCGCCGACCAGAGCCATTGATGAGTTTGAAAGAGTTCAAAGACGTTGCTCCTTTATTCGTTATTGACTGTTCGCGACAACACGAGACTTTAAAGGGTTCTATTGACGTGAGAGTTGAAATTGAATCGGACCAAGAAATACCTGATCAGACAGCTGCTTACTGCTTGATTCTAAACGATTGTATATTTGAATACAAACCTTTGAGTAATATTGTTAAAAAAGTATCATGAATAAAAATACAATAGTTGTGGATTTGCAAGGATTTAAGGATTATAAAAACCAGTTCATCGTTAAGGAATTGGCATTGTCTACAAAGGAATTCACTCAGGTTTGGTTAGTAAAACCACCATTTCCATTTTCAAAGTTATCTTCTCAAGAAAAAAAGACTGTAAAGTGGGTCGAACGGAATAGAGGAATAACTTGGAGTGAAGGAAATATTGACTATAGAGAATTCAAGAAATTAATCTATCCAATTTTAAAAGATAGAACCATAATCATGAAAGGTCTTGAGAAACAAAAGTGGATTAAGGAGTTATGTGAACAGTGTGTTTTGATAAATATTGAGGATAGGGGTAGCCCTAATTTTTCAATACTATCTTCATCATTTTGTGAATTCGAATCTAATTTTAATTGTTTAAGTCATAAAAAAGAGTGCGCATTAAAAAATGTTATGTGTATTAAGAAGTGGTACTTAAATAATTGTATTGAGTAAGTAGTGTAAGTAATTAGAGTTAAGTAGGAGGTTTTTTAAAATAAATATTTTTTAGATAAACAGTTGTTTTTAATTTTCCACCTAACACCTAATAATGAAATATACATATAATCTATATAATGAAAGTAAATAAAACAATTATTACATTAGATAATACATTTATTTTATGATTGTAGTTGCAGTACAAAACTGTCTTAAACTTAATTTCTTAATCACTTTGATAGAATAAAATTTAACAAAAACATACTTGATAATCACATTCAAATAAACTAGTACAACTTTAACCGCATATTTTCTTAAAGATATCGCTAATTATTTTCTCATTCTGACACATAAATGAATATAGTTGCAGTACAAAAATATCTTAGACTTAAATAATAGAATAGAAGAAAAATAATAAACAATTAATCAATATTACTTATCCACTTTAACAGAATAAATTTTAAATTTTATTACAAAAAGATACCTGTTAGTCGCACTAAAATAAAGTAGTATAACTTTAACCACATATTTTCTTAGATATTGCTAATTATTTTCTCATTGTGACTCATAAATGAATACAGTTGCAGTGCAAAACTATCTTAGACTAAAATAAGAAAATAGAAGAAAAATAATAAACAATAAATCAATATTACTTAACCACTATAACAGAATAAATTTTATTACAAAAACATACCTGTTAGTCGCACTAAAATAAACTAGTATAACTATAACCGCATATTTTCTTAGAGATATTGCTAATTATTTTCTCAGTCTGGTCCATAATTTCGTCACCAATGTCTTTAACCACATATTGTGAACTTAGTAAAACACTGTTATCATTAACACAGTCACTAACACGTTGCGATGCATCCAAATCCATAACTTGGATTTTGATGAGACGTAATCCTTTTGTAGGTGCACTATTGATCACGAAGGAATGCGCGCCGTGGTATTTGGCTGATTTTAGCACAGTTGCACTTTTCTTCGTTTTGCACTTGGTTTTGCGACGTGGTTTTCTCGGTGTTGAGGAGCTGAGAGGTTGAAAAGGTGTTGTTATTGGTGTTGAGAAGTTGAAAACTTCTTGAGTAAACCCTTCAAGTGGATCTTGAGCACATTGAAACGAGTCCAAATAGCCTTGAGCATCGTAGTTGACGCATTCATCATCCGAAATGGTAGTGATGTTCTTTGTGCTGTTCATCTGTAACAAGGAAGAAAAATATTAAAAACGGTACTTAAAAATATAAAATAGCAGTTTTAATAGCCACATAGTTGTATAACTTACCGTTGTTGTTTATTTATTGATCTGAATTTATTTTTTTCTTGTGAAACTTTTAAACGTACGATGTCTGAACTCTACTACAGTTATTGCAATAATGAGCCCAGATAGACTACCAAGACAAATTACTGAGTAACAAAAGGACGCATTCCATTTTGCATAGTTGCAAATTTAAGCTCGTTGTCTCACGCCTTTTCACTCGCACTCATCGTGAGAGCGGTGGGTTAGACTCATATTACACTGCTCAGGCCACCTGCACCTCGATAACAGAAAAACAAGTTTCAACTTGATTTGAAACCATCTCAATAACAAAAAAAAACAAGTTCCAACTTGATTTGAAACCACCTCATTACCAGAAAAACAAGTTCCTACTTGACTTCACTCTAGCTCTTGTTTTTACAACTATTGCTCAAAAATATAAAAAACGGCTTACCTAAAAATATAAAATAGCAGTTATAATAGCCACATAGTTGTATAACTTACCGTTTTTGTTTATTTGTTGATCTGAATTTATTTTTATCTTGTTAAACTTTTAAACGTACGATGTCTGAACTCTACTACAATTATTGCAATAATGAGCACCAAGGCAAATTAATTAGTAGGTAACAAAAGAACGCATTCCATTTTGCATATTGGTGGTGCCATCTATGGTTTCAATATATTATGAAAGTGTCGTCATCTAGTACATATTAACTAATGTGATTATGTCGATAATCATTCTGTGTTTGCCTCCGTAAGTAATTCATAGAGCTTGCAATAGGTGGCAGTGAACAGGAACCTGCACGTCAATAACAGAAAAAACAAGTTTTAACTTGATTTCACTCTATCTCTTGTATCAACTATTGCTCATGTTTACGTTTATGTAGGTTTATGCGAGCATCATGGACACGGTGGTGTCATCTATGGTTTCGATTTATTATGAAAGAGTCGTCATCTAGTACTTATTAGCTAATGTGATTAAGTCAATAATCATCGTGCTTTGCCGCCGCAAGTAGTTCATAGAGTTTTCAATAGGTGGCAGGGAGCAGTAGAAAGACGAATAAAAGAGATTATTATTACCCATTTCCCTATAACATGGAAGACTAGGAATGTTAAAAGAAACAAAATCAAGTTGAATTTCATATTTTTATTCCATTATCTACTAATTAGATTAAACATATTTTATTTTCTACTAGCGACCTGCCTTAACATGTAAAGATTACAACACAACAAAGAAACAAAACAAGTAAATCTTACTTGATAATAAAAGTCAAGATAAGAAAATATTTAGGATTGGTTAGTGGTCTGATACATGATCGAACTGGGTTAACGGGTAGACTTACCACTAGGACGTAGATGTCTACTTGAAATACAATCACATCACTCCTACATAATTATCATTACACATTTCACAAATAAGTAGATGAGAGTTGCCGCTATTATGTTGTAGGCGCTTGAGTTTATTTTTTTATAACATTTCAAAGAGAATCATGTTTTTTTAGTTTACGTCATTTTTAAAAACTATTAAAAAGAACCTATAAATTAAATATGCTAGTATGTTCCCATGTCCTAGTAGATAACTTATATAACTTTATAGACAAAATAATGTGATTTTAGCTATTACTTACATAACTAATTAAAAAAATGACTTAAAAATTAAATATGCTAGTATGCCCCCATGCCCTAGTAGAAACCTTATTTTTAGATATCATGCGTTTATCATCATTACCAGACAAAGCTATTTTATTCACAGCACATGTGAAAATTTCATGTTTAATTGACTTAAATAAGATGTTTGTTTTTCGTACAATTTCACCTTTGAAAAGTGCATTTTCATAATCTGTTACATCGAATTTATGAATTACACTTTTTTGAATACCTTTCGCTTTTTTGATTGTGCTGTCTACAGTTTTAATACAATACAGCTTTGAACGAAGCCCTACAAATTCAGATATTATTTTACCCCCCATTTCGTCTTTGAATAAGCCAGGGACTTTTTTATGTTGTATTGGTAGATTGTGTTCATTATCTTTAGGGAAATTACTTGTATCAAAGTAAGATAAAAACTGTTTTTTTACATCATAATAAAAGTCAGGGCTTTTCACTAAATAAATAAAACTATCGGTGTCCGTGTAACACATCTGCACATCATTGTTATAAAAGGGTTTTACAACTGAGTAGTGGAAATCATACATGTGACTCTTTGATAGCTCTAAAACCGTAAACCCAATGTATATTGGTTTGTTTAAAATAATTTCCTCCGGTTTTAACTGCACTGCAACTAAATTTTCAGAGAATACTGTTGCACTATGGAAATTAGGTCGCGCAATAAGCTGTTGTGCACTTTTCCTTTTTTTGGTGATGTTGTTTTGGTCAGACCACTGATTAACTAGATCAACTTTGACTCGCTTTTCATTGTTTTCTAATGTTTTTCCAAATACACTATTATTTAAGAGTTTAAAAAAATCTTGTTCGAACGTTGATGAACTTTTCTGTCGTAAAGTTGTATTTAAATCAATATATTGTTTCAAATATGTGCTCTGTCTAAAACTTATAACTCGATGAATTTTCTTGAGTACTAAACCATGTTTAAGACAAGTTTTTAAATGGACATAATGTATGACATAATTAAATTTATCATACAAATTTGGAACGAGTTTACTATCTTTACCTCCGGGGGAGATGCATTGTTCAGGACAAAAAGGTAAATCATTATGTATGTGATGTAAGTGTTTAGGATACGTCAAGTCTACCTCAAGTATATAACCGTTAGCAGCATCTGATGGAATTGCATTCACATCGAAAATTTCAATTTCGTTCTGTTCTAAAAATCTAAAATTTGATAAAGGTAAGTATTGGCACATACTATAACCATAAAGATTATTGCAATCAATATAAGTTATAAAAGAACTAGGTTTAGAACGGTCATGGTCTGGTAGAAATTTATTATTTGCTTTGGCATATCTATGAGAGCACAAGCACACTCCACCTCTAATACCACTTTGTAACATTCTCACCATAGACAAATCATCAATAAGTTCGAGTTGTACCCCAGTTTTCAACAACATCGCGTCGAAAGATAAACTAGGCGCAGTTAAATAAAAAGCCGGATCTAACTGATAATGTAATTTACAGGTGTGTCTGAAATTCTCGAAAATATCTGCTAGTAAAAGCACATCAGTTTTCAGATATAAATCTGTATAACTTCCTAAGTCTTGTATCTTAAAGGTAGACCAAATTAAATGAGCATGCTGATAATCATCAACAGAAATGTCTTGATCCGAGAGTAAACTATAAAAACATTCTTTTTTTGGGAGAGATTTTTCTTGATAACGCTCCCAGGAGTTCATATACTCATAAGGATAAACACCTTTACGAGTGAGTAAACTAAATTTATGTTCACTGGGAAAAAAGCTTTTTAAGTGTTTGAATTCTTCGGGTTTTAGGGTATCTGCTAACTTACTTAAACTGGTTCCCAAGAATTTGAACGAGTCAACGAAACGTAGTTGAAAAAAATTATTATCTGAAACACTCACAAACTTTGTGAATGAGATGTAATTTTCTTTGGTTTTTGGTATTATTTTAATACCACCAGACACCTCACCCAACGCTTTTATAAATAAATGGCAGTCGTACCCAGCCAAATTGTGAAAAAATATAGGAACGAATGACGGACGTTTATAATGCAAGTTACAATATGGGTGCGCGGCTCCACGGTACTGTCCCGTCACGTGACAGTGATCACGAACTCTATCAGAAAAAAGAAAATTTTGGCAAATGTGACAAACCTTTGCGTTTTTAAAATCATGTCTGTTTTCCTCAGTAAATGTCATGGGAGTGATAGTATTCAACTTTTCATAAATTACCTGCACATCTTTTATTATTGAGTCAACAAATTTATCAACACAATCAGGACCGCGATGTGAAACATATCGGTTATAAGTAGGATTATCACGACAAACAATGTAATATGCAAACGCGACGGGTACATGGTGATGCAAAAAAGTAGTGTTTGAGGAGCAGCTGGGGGTAGAATTGGGTTGCAACATCGATTCAAAATCTGCATAAATACAGAATGGTACATTTTGTTTACGGTCATAGTTTTTAAACTTAATAACCGAACCTTTTTCAGGTAATACTGTTACTATACCACTACATAAATGCTTATCAACTTCCTCTACAGTGTTAAAAAACACAAGACACAAATCACAAAAATACAGCTTTCCATGGTGAGAAGTAACTTGGCTTCTAAAAAGTCTAGAACAGTCTTTAATCAAACAGTAATGGGTGGTGTCATTATTTTCAATCAATAACAAGTGTATAATTTTATTGTTGTGTTTCCCTTTAATATCTGATTTATATAAAGGACCTACCAAAGTTTTGTTATTTTTCAAACCATAAATAATAAATTTAATGTTTAAGTTATTATTTTCAAAGATCTTTATATCTTGGAAAGTAACAGGAAAACACATTCCAGAAACATCAAACAATCCCCGGAAATTCGGATATGATGAAACTCTTACTGGATGTTTCCTAGCAGGATAAAGAGCAGCGGTCACACACCATAAGAAACAGCACTGATCTTTGTTCTTGATATTCAAACACGCCTTTTTTAATTGAATTGATTTAGGCAACGGAATGAAACTAGCACCTCCAAGTGGCTGGTACTTATTGAGATTGACCTCTAAATGTGAATTATTTAAAAAAGCCCACCCACTATCACGGTGCTCAAATTCCTCAATACATGTCTTAAGATAATTAACTATATCTCGAAAAAAAATATCGAAGTCGTAATTAGAAAACAATGCTTTGTTTTTCGTTCCAAAAGATTTGACCTCTTGTGAATTATCGTTAAATTTTAAAAATATTGCAAATAGCTCAAAATTCACTTTTACACATGTATGTGTTTTCAGAAAGTTGTTTAAGAGAGACTTTACTTTATCCCATATTTCATCAAAAAATCTGTCCACTGACCCTAACTGAAAATCGTTTATAGCTACTATTTTATATGTAATAATACGACTACGAAATGCAGATGTGATGATCTCTACCCCATCACTATGTTTCAATGAAATATTATTTTGTCTATGCAGATTACTTCTTAAATGACCCACCCATGATTTATTAGGAACAGTTGTGTTACACGTCGCACAGAAAGGCATTTTACCTACAATGAAACTAAAATACCACTATAACTTACAAGGATACAAACATTTATTTAAATTTATTTCAACACTAAATACTAAAACATTTTACCTACTTATTTAAAACTAATTTTGTCAGAGTAGTGGACAGGGTCCGAATCTTCGAATACCGTCCACGCCTGACTCAGAAAACGTTGAAGGGCTTCCCACGACGATGAAGAGTCGTCGCACTGCAACTTCACCGACACCAGCGCCGTCTTGTACCGAACGTTAACCGGGTGGTTATTGTAGTCCGCCGTTTTGTAAACCTTAAGGTCTACAAAGAAATCGCTCGTGGTTGAGGTGGTGCGACGACTCGTCCCGGTCGAGACCCTGCTGCTGAAACTAGACGTTGCAGTGCCGCCAGCTCTTGGTTCGCTACTCGCTGCCTCCTCCGACTGCAGAATATGGAACAAGTCTCGCTTCTTGTTCACTCTGTAACAAACAAAAAAAACCATTTTAAACCATTATTAAGATAGCATAACTATCATGAGTCTATGTAACGTCATTAATACATAGGTACTTATGTTAACACTTTAACGAAAGTCCCGATTTAACTACAATCTAAGGTTGAAGCGGAAACTACAACACAAATTTGTCAAAGTGCAATATTTAAAAATGTGTTACATACTTGTTAAACGTGGGAAAGTCATATGGCGCTGGTGAAGTTGCTCGTGGCTTCGAAGCCTGGGAAAGACGTTTGCCCTCACTGCTCTTGCGCTTGCTGGTAGCTTTGGCACCTGTGTTGGTTGAGCCCCTCTTCTTTTTCAGAGGTACTTCTGAGGTTACTGAAGGCGCTTCGAACTCAGAGTCAGACCTGTAGGAATTAAATTTGGTTTTAAAAATAACTCACAGAACAATGTTAGCAGAATTTAAGTTCTTTTAAAAAACAAAGTTACTTACTTACATTTTTATAGACTTTTTTCACAATCACTTTACACAACTACTTATAATACTATGTAGGCACGAGCACTGTGTGACTGAAATAATTCACGAGAAATGATGAAGTTTCCCTCAGTGTTCGTATTTTTATGCAGAAAAAAAGACTGTAGTCATCAAAAAACATTGTATAAGATAAGTCTCTATGTGTGTATGCGTGTGTTTGAGTGTGGTATTTTTAGCAGAAAAAAGAGACTGTTGTCATCAAAAACATGGGAACAGTCAAGTGCGAGTTCATTATTGTGCAATAATATATTATCTTTTTTTCTATTTCGCTCTAAAGCAAATCCAGTCATCAATGCTTGGTGAACACCCAAAATTCTAAAAACAACAACCTTGATCAGGATTCGATCTCTTGTCACTAGATGATTACATCGAGGTGAGTTAAGTACTCTTACCACTTAGCCATGGATGTTTTGATACGCAAGTAAAAAGTAGGTAGGTTTGTTGGCTTGAAAATGTAGTGTGTATGTGATCATTACCTCTTCAGTAAGTGCTAAATTTACTGAGTGCCTCTAAAAGGGAAAAATAACCACTGTACTAGTCGACGTAAACATACATAATATTATTATTTCTAAGTATGTTATCACGTAAATGACTATTCTGTCTTTGTGGTGATAAAGATCTTTAAACCTAAAACCTAAACCTAGGTAAAGCTATTATTAGTATTCGCATTCTCCCTCTGCTGAGCAGAGGCTCCCTATTGAAATCATGTCATCATCATCATGTCATACTTTGTGATTCCAAACTGTTGCAATAAATCTAATAATATACTTTTGCTAGAACTCACGACCCTAGATTGTGTGTTAAATCCTCTAACCACTCATCCACACAAGCATTTTGTTATTTTTAAGAATAACGTCAGTGAAATCAAATGATTTTATCGGTTGATTTTTAAACCTTATTGACCAAATAATTCTACATGGTAAACAAGCAGATCCGAACGCAGCTACTAAAGTATGACAAAAAATTATGAAAACGTGCTGAAATGATTCCCTTCATTACAATTCTCAACCTTAACAACTATAAGGATACCAATGAAATCGGTTTGCAAGCAATCAGACTTACAGCATTCTGATGGGTAAACATATTCTGCAACAATGTTGCATTACAATACTTCGTAATAGAATCTCCTTAGCTGTTCAAAGAACTGTCGATTTTGCTTACGTTGCTGAGTTCGTGTGAAGCGCCATGGACGCGCACCCAGTGGAGGGGGAGAAGGAGGAGGTGAGGTAGTACCGCACGCCTCCCGCCGCGCCGTGTCAAGTCCAAGTCCACGTGTTGTTGCAAACCTTACACGTACTTATTGAACACGATCTCTCTCATTTACAAAGAACGAGGCTAGAACGATGGTATGGTTCTCATCATCAGTAGACATCAAGTTATTTTTATATCAAAGTGTTAAAAGTGAATATGGTAAGTACGGGGCAAATAATGTGAGTACAATTAATTATAATTTATCTCGGATAGTATAATCATTTGAATATTACCATTAAAGTCTACTCTTTTTTGTTTTTAGAAAAAACTAATTGAATTGAATTTCTTAACCTCTAACCTAAATCAATTTATTACAAAATTAGCAATTTTCGTTTTATAAGAATAATTATTTGAATCTGTGTATATATATATTTTGAATGTTAAATTTATTATTCGATAGATGAGATTGTTAAACCTATATCAAATAGTAGACTAGCTGATTTTAATGAAAAACAATTCTAATTTACTGAATATAGAAATACCAGAAGGATTGCGAAAGACAAAGGTTCGATTTCTGTTTGAGCCTTGACTGATTATTTTTTCTGGTATTGCAATATTCAGATAAACATAGCATTGTGAATGCAAAATAAATATCGCAAAACTGTGTAATTCTTATTTTATTATTCTTATTTCAGACCTTCATTCGGGTGGAGTTGAACGAGCAAAACAGGATGAAAAGACTGCATTATCTTATTGTAAGTAGATGTGATCGTTATTTTAAAGTTCAATCGAAATAACCTAAATGGATCTTGAAACCCATTATAGATACGTCTTTTTCCCAACAGGGTAGGCAGATAAAAGCTTAAAAATATACCATTTTCTTAAACGATTATTTTCTTTTACAGAATACCGGAACTACCATCATAAGATGTCTCAGAAGGGAGAAAGCAGTATTTATTTTTAAAATTTGTGTGTTTTGTGTTAAATAAATATAATTGCCTTATTCAGCTAAAATGTAGACTTTCACATACTAAACGGCGTTCGATTGGTATGTCAAAGTCGAGGTATGAGATTCTTAGGTGAGGTAACAAAAGGTTTTGTACTTATGTTATGATGTAGGCTTCCAGATACTATCGTAAGTATGTGATAGCTGAGGTAACGGGAACGGTATTGGTAATGGTAACGGTATTGGTAATAGTTGATGCATAAGGTAACATTTTTAGCGTAATTTAGTAGCATTGATAGTCTTTGTAGTCAGAACATGAAAAGTAAGTAGAGATAAGTTAAGAGTTGGTTTGGTGTGTGATCTGACCATAGGCTCGCAGGAGGCTCCTTGCAACAAAACTTGGGGCTTCCAACCAAACATGATAGGAATAGGTTTTGGTGCGTGATCTGACCATAGGCTCGCAGGAGGCTCCTTGCAACAAAACTTGGGGCTTCCAACCAAACATGATAGGAGTAGGTTTTGGTGCGTGATCTGATCATAGGCTCGCAGGAGGCTCCATGCAACAAAACTTGGGGCCTCCAACCAAACATGATAGGAGTAGATTTTGGTGCGTGATCTGATCATAGGCTCGCAGGAGGCTCCTTGCAACAAAACTTGGGGCTTCCAACCAAACATGATAGGAATAGGTTTTGGTGCGTAATCTGACCATAGGCTCGCAGGCGGCTCCTTGCAACAAAACTTGGGGCTTCAAGCCAAACATGATAGGAATAGGTTTTGGTGCGTGATCTGACCATATGCTCGCAGGAGGCTCCTTGCAACAAAACTTGGGGCTTCCAACCAAACATTATAGGAATAGGTTTTGGTGCGTGATCTGATCATGGACTCGCAGGAGGCTCCTTGCAACAAAACTTGGGGCTTCCAACCAAACATGATAGGAATAGGTTTTGGTGCGTGATCTGATCATGGGCTCGCAGGAGGCTCCTTGCAACAAAACTTGGTGCTTCCAACCAGACATGATAGGAATAGATTTTGGTGCGTGATCTGATCATGGACTCGCAGGGAGGCTCCTTGCAACAAAACTTGGGGCTTCCAGCCAACTATGATAGGAACAGGTTTTGGTGCGTGATCTGATCATGGACTCGCAGGGAGGCTCCTTGCAACAAAACTTGGGGCTTCCAGCCAAACATGATAGGAGTAGGTTTTGGTGCGTGATCTGACCATAGACTCGCAGGAGGCTCCTTGCAACAAAACTTGGTGCTTCCAACCAGACATGATAGGAATAGGTTTTGGTGCGTGATCTGACCATAGGCTCGCAGGAGGCTCCATGCAACAAAACTTGGGGCCTCCAACCAAACATAATAGAAGTAGGTTTTGGTGCGTGATCTGACCATAGGCTCGCAGGAGGCTCCTTGCAACAAAACTTGGTGCTTCCAACCAGACATGATAGGAATAGTTTTTGGTGCGTGATCTGACCATAGGCTCGCAGGAGGCTCCTTACAACAAAACTTGGGGCCTCCAACCAAACATGATAGGAATAGGTTCTGGTGCGTGATCTGACCATAGGCTCGCAGGAGGCTCCTTGCAACAAAACTTGGTGCTTCCAACCAGACATGATAGGAATAGGTTTTGGTGCGTGATCTGACCATAGACTCGCAGGAGGCTCCTTGCAACAAAACTTGGTGCTCCCAACCAGACATGATAGGAATAGGTTTTGGTGCGTGATCTGACCATAGGCTCGCAGGAGGCTCCTTGCAACAAAACTTGGGGCTTCCAACCAAACATGATAGGAGAAGGTTTGGTGCGTGATCTGACCATGGGCTCGCAGGAGGCTCCTTGCAGCAAAACTTGGGGCTTCCAACCAAACATGAAAGGAGAATGATCGGAGTGTGATCTTGTCTCAGGCTTGCAGAAAGACACTTCACAATGCTTTCAACTGTTCATGTTAGGAGTAGGTTTGGTGCATGATCTAACCATGGGCACGCAGGCAGCTCCTTGCAACGAAACTTTAGGGTTTGCAGCCAAACCTCGCCTCAAACTGTTTGCCGCGGTGCTTTCAACCAATCATGATTTTATTTATAAAAGTTACTCTTAGACATTGTAGTTATTGGGAATGCTACCACAGCGAAGTGAGAGAGGGCTTAAGCCCGAGCGAATGAAGCTGGGGTAGAATTCCCAATAACTACCTACTTTCAACGATGCCAATTTTGCTACTAATAAAACAAAAGATGCTTATTCGATATTTGTAAGTGAGTTACATCACACGTCAGCTCATCAACTTAAATCCTCGAAACTCGAAGTTAAAGGCACGAAATGTCTATCAAGTAAGATTCCAAACGAGTATATCCACCAGTAGGGCTGTCTGCACAAAACTTTGAAACGCGCAATAAGAAGTGCAATTAAAACTATTGCACAATGCCCCGCGTTCCTATTCTGATTCCATATTTCCATCACAGTGAAAACGGATGAAATATTTCATTTCAGCTTCCATCGTTAGCCCGCTTTTAAAAACCGTCACGACGATATAAACGCGAAGAATGAACGTGAGAATTTTTCACGGACGTACTACGAAATGGCTAAACAACCGAAGATGAAAGCTCTTGAAATAACTAAAGCTAAACTAAAAATTTCAAGAAAACATTATTTCACCTTTATAAAATACCGGATAATTATCAAAAGACTTACAAAATGATGTGGCGTACGCAGTAAGTGATGTAGTACCTACGCGTAACGAAAATTAGATTTTTTTAAATCAACTAAGGTTTTCATACAAAAAATACTGACCGATCGAGTGATTCAAACTCAAACTCAAACTCAAATAACTTTATTCAAATAGACTGTATCAGTACTTCCAAATCGTCAAATTTACAACAAAATATACTAAATAATAGACATAAATACCATAATAATATGGATATGTAAATAAACAGTATACAGACATAATGCGACTCTACCACCGCGTCGGAGTTGTTTCTTGCTGAGAAGACCCGGCGAGAAACTCAGCAGTTACTCTTTTAAACTTGTTTTGGGTTTACAACAGGCGTTAGTAAAGTACAAGCAGTGTGTCATTTTGATACAAATAAACCTAAAAGAATATAAAACAAAGAGAAAAAACCAACCATAAAAGAATATAATAACAAAAATTCATTTAAACAATTCAAAAAGAAAAATTGTTAGTCAGTACATACTAGGTACCTATTAACTATTACAATAAAACATCTGTTACAATAGAGCTATTTAATCCCGCATCGAGCAGAGCGCTTATACCCAGGCATTTTTATCTTTATGGTAGTCTTTTGTAGTATAATAGCCCTTTTTTAATAAAGCCGTTTTGATGTGATTTTTGAATCTATGTAAAGGTAACTCACAAATTGTTTTTGGAATTTTGTTGTAATAATGTATACCTTGCCCCATAAAGGATCCTAAAACTTTTTGTAACCTAAAGAGTGGAAGTGCAATTTTATCCTTATTCCTAGTATTTCCGCAATGTATGTCACTGTGTTTAGCATAGAGACCAATATTTTTTCTCACCAAAACAATGCAATTGTAAATGTATTGTGACGCTACAGTGAGGATACCAATTTCCTTAAAAATCTCCCTAAGTGAAGCCCGTGCACGAAGCTTATAGATGGATCTGATAGCTCGCTTCTGGAGGATAAAGATGGTTTGTATATCCGCCGCTTGACCCCAAAGTACAATGCCGTAAGACATTACATTATGGAAATAACTAAAATAAACTGAACGAGCAGTATCAACATCTGTTAATAACCTAATTTTTCTCACTGCAAATGCAGCCGAACTAAGTCTGCCTGAGAGAGCTGTTATAAGAGGGTTCCATTGCAGTTTTGAATCTAGTGTGATTCCAAGAAAAACTGTTGTATCTACAAGCTTCATAGTATTACCATCAATTTTTAGACTAATGGGGTTATCTTTAACATTAGGCAACTTAAAATTAATACATTTAGTCTTTTTTGCATTAAGCTATAGATTATTTACTGTGAACCATTGTAAAACCTTTGAAAGTGCGTCATTAACATCATCAAAAAGGTTTTTATTTCTGTCAGTTTTAAAAACTAAAGATGTATCGTCTGCAAACAATACAATATCACAAATATCTTTTAAGTAAAAAGGTAAATCATTTATATATATCAGAAATAGTAATGGACCTAGTATGGATCCTTGATGGACCCCCATTTTAACTTGTGATCCTGTAGAGAGTACACTGTTAACATCAACTTTTTGAGTTCTTAAACTAAGGTACGAAATTACCAAATCTAAAGCATTATCCCTAACCCCGTAAAAATCAAGCTTGCGTATAAGTGTATCGTGATCAACGCAATCAAAGGCCTTGGACAAGTCACAGAAGACGCCAAGAGCGTTCTGTGAATTCTCCCAAGCCCTAAAGATGTGTTTTAGAAGTGCAATGCCAGCATCAGTAGTAGAACGGCCTCTCGTGAATCCATATTGTTCACTGTGTAAGAGATTGTTCTCATAAAAATGGATTTGTATGGTAACCTTGAAATGAAAGTTATCTAGTAGAACAAATGCTTTTTTGTGATTTATATGAACAATAAATTTTGTAAATAACAGCCACGTCATAAAGGGAATTAATGGTATTAAAAGAAACTAACTAACAATTTACTAATTTGAACTATAGTAAAACTGCTTCAGATCATTACTTCTAGCAATATTTATCATTATTTTATGTTTCCCAGCTCTCTCAAATATCAATAAATAAATAAATAAATATCTGGGACAATTCACACCAAGATCATCTGACCCCAAACTAAGCAGAGCTTGTATTATGGGCGTCAGAGACTGTTAGACATACTTAAATATTTCTGAATACATACTTAAATAGATTATAATACCCAGACACACCACAAACACAAATGTTCGTCATGTATGAAAATAACGTATTTTGAGCACATATAAAAATAACGTATTTTACACATAGATAGTAATCTACATTACTTAGTGAGTATGCCATATCGTTTTTGTAAGTTATTTGATAATCACCCGGTATCATTCTATAACTAAACCTGTCATGGTTTGATGTTTACTGAATACTCAGGATAGATTTTAATCCAAATACTCGTAGCTCAAATGTATAGCCGAGTTTCATATTACACTATAGATACTTAATCTTGGAAAATACTCGTAATTGCGTTCATATCAAATTTCAGCATAATTGGATATGGCTTAGAAACTACACAATTTAATAATCTCGTGAGTGTTATTGCATGGTTATAAACGCTTGAAGATCAGTGCTTAATTGTCTCATGCGAGACCTTAAAGCTGATTACTTCTACATATTAATTTATTTTTTCATTTATTTATCTATTTAGACCTATACTTTGCTTATGCTCAACAGATGAAAGGGTTTTGAAGTTTATGCTAAAGCTACTCGCATCATTACATCTATCGTTTTAATACGGTGAGCTAAGCTTTTCTTCTTTAGGTTGCCGACAACTGGTCCTTATCGATGTTAAAGTATTCAGCAGTAAGCTATATATAATACCGACTTGATGTAATGGTTAAGAAGTTGGCTACTACACCAGAGGTCGCGGGTTCGATCCCCGCACAGTACAAACATTTGTGTGCATGAACATGTCTGTTTGTACTGGTCTGGGTGTCTCCTATGTATAATAAGTATGTATTTACAAAAGAAAATGTATTTAAGTATGTTTATCCGTTGTCTAGTATCCCATAACACAAGCTTTAATTAGCTTACTTTGGGGCTTGATGGCGCTGTGTGGAATAATGTCCAGGGATATTTGTTTATTATTATAATGCCTGCTGCGAATCATGGTAGTTAGACATTTTTTTTAAGGTTATGTGTATGTATGACTATACCGGGTGATAATATGGCATATTCAGTCAGTAATGTAGAATCTATTAAAGTGAAAATGACAAACTTTTATTTTAAGGGCTACGCAAAAATCAGTCGATCAGTCAGTATTTCTTGCATTGCAATTAATCAATTGAAAATCAAATTCTTACATATTTATTTAGCACATCACTTACTGAGAAATACCATATCGTTTTTGTAACTTTTTTGATAATCACCCGGTATGTGGAGTGGCTGCCATAATATTGTATAAGAGCATACACGACAGTATCGTTAGTTCTAGCCTAGTTAGGTGATTGATGGAAAAGATAGTTTGTGAATCACTTAGGTCGACTTTCTCTTAGAAGAATGTCGCGTCATTTTACTTGAACGAACTGTACAACTAACCTCATTGGCGCGGAGAACAATGGAGTCCTCAACAGGCAGGCTGAGTCATGTCAAAGAAAATCGTTTTCATCGGTGTTCGATTAGGCTGAAAACTCACGGAGCGGTTCCGAACCGCGTCCGTATACGGTCCGCTATAGCGGTGAAGGAAGGGCGGTTTTTTAGCCATACCTACTCACGAAACCGTAGTTTTGTGCGGTGCCGCAGCCGCCGTGGTTACGATTTTTGGGCAAGACGGGCGGTTGGAACTTGGAAGACACCCGCCGGGGGAATGCAGAGCGCGCGGGAATTGCACACCCCGCGGGAATTAAACAGCTCGTGAAGTCCTTTTTTACTAATATTTCTACCGCGGCGGTCGCGGTTGAAAACCGCTCCGTCAGTTCTTAATCTTCAGTTTTCTGCCAGAAACATATATTCTAAGATCACTTCAAGAATTCATGCGAGTCTCATAATACTTAGAATACCCACACTTTCAAAATTGCTCTCTCCTTATCTTCATTACAGTTCGCTTCGGTCCCAAGACCTTAAAGTTCCAAAGTCCTTTATTATTGTTTCTTGGAACTATTTCCTAATGGAGGCTTACAGATACTTTGGGGGCATATTTGGAGAGAAAGCATAGGCTGGCTTAAATTTTAAGACAACCTTCATTCCAAACAGGCTTTGTACAATACATTTTAAGCTTAAAATTACAAGGCAATAACACAGTCAATTAATTTTACTCAATTTATTGCCGTCACAAGCCTCTTCCAGAGGCCATCAAAGAAAACACATTGAAAAGATTTAAGCTAGGCATATAGACGTATGGGCAACCGGGCCGCCGGATGGTAGCTCGCCCACCAGACGGATCTCTGCGTTTTCGACAGATCTACCCCCAACCATGAATTTACACCGATAAAAGCCGCTCGCGTCTGTGGCGACGTTTTTGTATGGGATTTCGGAACAGCGCTTTTAGTGAATAGTTATGGAACTAAAAATGGTATAAAAGTTGCTGCAGTTAACTATCGTACGTACGAGAGGCAAACTTACTACCCGCTTAGATAGGTACATTAGATTTTTTTTATAATTTTATATGGGTTTGCGTCTCGCCTGGTGGTGAGCGATGACGAGGCGAGAAAATGCCTATTCACTCTGGTCTTGAAGATACCAAGGTTGTAAGTGTATCCGGAAACAAAGACGCAGGTAGAACGTTACTCTACCTAGCGGTGCTGAAAGCAAAAGACGCAGGTAACCGTTGATTGCGGATTGTAGAAATGTCAACCACATGGGTGGTAGAAATTAGACGGTGATTATGCTCCTACGTGTATATTTACGTATACATTTGATCCAATTTACGCCGTATGGCCATCCAATCAATCGGCTATGCTATTGATTCACATAACATAGCACTGGTGAAAATTGGTTCTACTAAGATATGTTTTTTTTTATGAATGAGTGCGTGTTGTGGATGCGTGCTATGGTTGCGTACTGGTGATGAGTGCTTTGGAGGCGTGCTAAAGATGCCTGCCTTCTCTGCTGTTGATACATCGCATAGCTCGAGCTGCGCATCTTCCTCGCACAGCTACCTTGCGGCGGCGTACCGTTACATAGCATAGTGTCAGTGGAAACGGTCTAATAGTTTCGTAGCTTAGCTTGCACATACTCGCAGCACAGCACCCATCTCTGGTGGGAAAGCACCCTACCTAATGAGAGATAAATGAGACATAATGGAAAGATAATTTTTATTATGTCTGTAGACATTCAGTGTTTTCATAGAAGTTCGGTAGGTACTTGCATTGTAGTATCTTTGATCATAATGAAATTGTTTCATTGACAAAATAATTGTATGATTTAATGAGTTAAATTAAAATATTTTTTAAGTTAAGCTCATATTGTTAACTTACTGGCTTATCGACGCTGCAGGTATACTTATTCTGCCTACAATCGGATCTATACTTCATATCATGAAGTATTGAACCGATTACCACCCAAGAAAAATATGAGATGGGAGTAATGCGTCGTTAAGAGTCAGATCGCGCCAAAATCTCAGATGCTCCTTCACCGTTTGACAAAGAACATTTTTCAGCTTTCGTTTCATAATGTTACACACGTTGTTATTGTCCTTTGATATTAATATTCCTAAAATCTTCTTCAGACTGTGCCATAATAATATTTTCCGAGGCATAAATAAAGTGTAGTGTCTTGTTTCATCACTGTTCTACATAATCCTCGCCGTGCTCATTACACCTTATATTTTCTCTTCATTACCGTCATAATTTTGTTTCTTGCCTGCCGTTGGCCGCCGTATTTTTACGAGGTATCTTGTGAATAAAATTTGCCTTAATTAAAATATGACTAATTGAGTTCGTTGCAAGTTGCGAGACGTATCTTTTTTTGATTGTTTGCTCAGTTTTTAATTTAGTTTAAGCCTGGAACCCCTCGATGACCTAGGGATAAAAATACTATAACACCTATTTTAAATAAATAAATAAATAAATATCCCTGGACATTATTTCCACACAGCGCCATCTAGCCCCAAAGTAAGCTAATTAAAGCTTGTGTTATGGGATACTAGACAACGGATAAACATACTTAAATACATTTTCTTTTGTAAATACATACTTATTATACATAGGAGACACCCAGACCAGTACAAACAGACATGTTCATGCACACAAATGTTTGTACTGTGCGGGGATCGAACCCGCGACCTCTGGTGTAGTAGCCAACTTCTTAACCATTACACCAAGTCGGTCATCAAAAATTTAGAATATTACTCAAGCATTCTTTGGTTTTGAAGTAATTTAATTAGGCTCCGGTAACTAATTAAGCTCAGGTGGACCGTGCATACGTGCAATAGTGGTTGTTGACATTGTGAGGCTAGAGTGAAGAACAAAACAGTGTGTTAGAGTCCAAAAAAATGAAAAACATGACTGAACTACATATTTTCTTACTCAGCAGCAGATCCTCAGCACTGCCCAAGGCAGGTATATTTAGTAGCTGTTTCCCGAAAAGTGGGGGTATTCGCATCCGAAGTGGCAGCTTGGTATACAGAAAGATGAAAGATGCACAACTCGAGCTTTGCGATGTATCTATCGACAGTAGGGCTAAGGGAACGTACAGCACGCATCCGCAACACACATTCATTCATGCTCGTAAAATACATGGTTTAATAGAACACGTTCAAACCAGTGCTATGCTATATGGATAATTAATATAAATATAAATATATAAATATAAATATGCGCCAGACAACACACCACTTGCCATGGTCTCGAAGTAAGGATAAATATCCTTGTGTTACGAGGTACCAGACAGGGAAATAAGCCAGGGGCGTCTCCCAGCACACCCAGACCCGAGCCAATTTAGAAAAAATCATTTTTCTGAATTGACCCGACCGGGAATCGAACCCGGGACACCACGGAAGCCAAGGCGAGAAACCGTGCTACAGCACACTGCGCCAATCGTGTCGTCAAATAATTGGACATTGATCTACATTCATTGGATTATGATTGGTGGATAGGTTACAAACCCACGTTATCGATCCTGTAATAACCTCTATCGTATTGATTTTTCAGCAAACCCTAAGGAAACTGATAACAATGATACTTTTTCAAAAAGCTCATAAAACCAGGGAGTTTTTCTTATAATTTTTACGCTAGCTTTCACACATTTCTTTTCGAGCAATTGATATAGTTTTTAGATAGAAATTACGAAATTTCGTTATCGTCGCTATTTAAGTAATATCGTTTCTTTCTGAGGAAATTAAGTTTGAAGGCTTCAACTTTTTTTAAACATTTCTAGCTAATCAGCTTTCTAAAAAGTATCAGTAGAGAGCCAAGGCTTCACAATTTTTTCAAGCAGTTTTTTGTGACCAATTTTGGAGCCCTAGAGAGGCTTATTTTGTTGCAAATAACGTCTACTATTGCCCTTTTCACGGAATAGGTCTATTTTCTCTATCACCCGTTGTAAACTTGTGTGAACAGTGAATCCACAGCAACGAAGCATAGCCCATCTCTGACGGAAGAGCACCCTGATTGTCTAATTCTCGTATTTAGATAATTAGGATGCTTTTCCGTTAGCCACCGATACCTGTAGTTGAACTGAAAACCGCAGCTACCGACCACACATTCTATTTCAAAAACCTCGCTCCTAATTCAGCCTAAAGTATTTTACCTATCAGGTAATAAGTCTGGGTTTGATTTACAACGTGCTGCTCCATATCCTTTTTTCATTTGACTTAACAATAACAAAACATTCTGTTGTGAAAAAAATATGCAGAAAAGCGTAACCTTTTTATGACTTACGCTTCATTGAACGATTCCTTCTCATCCATATTTAAAATTGTTTCAAAGTGTTTGATGGGCCCCAGTTACTTTGACTTGAACCTTTTTTAACTTAGTTGAAAAAGTTATTTCACGGCCGTTCAAAATTAATGCGGAATCAGTTCATCAGAGCAAGAGCGGAAAGTTTCCGTTATCTCTTGAACTATAAGTCCACTGAAGAGAACATTATAAGTGTACACAACTACTCAATCACGTTGTATTCCGCAGACAAGACCTCTAATGAACAGACGTGACAATTTACTGTTATTATAAGGATCATTAGCAAGAAGATAATTTGCACTGTTACTTCAAGTGTACTGTATTATTACTATTTGCTTGTGCTAGAGATGATAGCAACTAACACACTGCTAATATGATGGTATACACGTTGAAAGAAATAGAGCAACTTATTTATAGCCGAAGAATTTTTCATCAAAGGACATTGCCAAGGTTTGGACCAAGTGCTGCCTAGGAATGGGAGTTGGTCCAGTGGTACTGTAGCCTTAACATGAACTATAAAAAATATTAAAAAAAAAAATGTCCCGCGAAACAAATATATAATTTAACGCACAATATATTTTCCGTTGAAAATATTTAAAACAAGAGGCTGTTTTTCTTCGGACTCTTGGGATAGATTTTTATGCGCTTCGAATTACAGATTAGTGACAGTATGAGGAACAATATATTCCAAATTTTTAATTTTAATTTCAAAATATTACTAAAAAAACATCATGCAGGTGTTCTTCTGCTGGTTGAAAATATTGAATATACAAATATATAAATAATGAATGTTTAAATTGAATTGAAAAATTTATTTCGGATAGTTCCATAGATGTTAGTATACACTTGCTTACTGACTATGTTAGTATATTACATTGAACCAAAAATGAGGTGATAATTATTATTATTTCAGGTGAGTTTCCACCCACCTTTTTAAAAGGGGAGAATCCCACCTGTCCACAAACACACTCAGGATGCTGCTGGTGGCAGAGCGCAGGCGTGCCAGCATGGAAGCGCAGCGTTTGCGCATTATCGCCGCGAAGCCATCAATGCGCGCCTCCGCGAACATCCCTGACGCGCTACAGCGCCACGGCAACCCCAACAGCACCCTGAATGCGTTATTGTACTGGACACGCAGGTCGCTGTATGTCCGCTGAGTAAATTTGGTCCACAGGCTGCACGTATAAAACGATTGGCAGAAGGCCTTAAAAAGTGTAATTTTTACTGCCCTAGTGCAACGCGCAAACCTGCGGGTCAACATGTTACAACGAACAGCCAGCGACCTGCGTTCCCGATCAATGTCCACATTGTCCTTGAGCTCGTCGGTGACCCAGTGGCCCAAATATTTAAATCGCTGTACTCGATTCAGTAAGGAACCAGCGAGTAAGAGTTGTGGCAATTGCGTGTACGTAGAAGTACCGGATTTGAAAACGAGCCACTCACTCTTACTGGTGTTGTATTTGAGCCCATAAGCCACCGCGTACGACTCGCAGATACACAGGAGCCTCCTCAGAGCGCCAATAGATGGGCTCAGCAGCACCATATCGTCGGCGTAGCTGATGTTGTTTATGCAGACTCCGTCTATGTGACATCCCACCTTGGCGCTGCTGAGCTCACCTATCAGCTTGTTTACATAAAGGCTAAATAGACGAGGAGAGCTCAGCCCCCCCTGCCTTACTCCACACTTCAGGCCGAATGCGTCTGAGTACGAACCTGCCCACTTCACTCTGTTTTTCTGAGTGGTGTACCAATATTTTAACAGCGCTGTAACGTGCGCGGGTACAGTCGTTTCGTGAGACAGCTTATACCAGAGCAGATCATAATTAACTAAGTCGAATGCCCTCGATAAATCCAAGAAACAGGCGAATATGGGCGTTTTTCTCTCTGTATAATATTGAACAGTCTGCTTTAGGCACAAGATTGCGCTTTCAGTCGATAAACCCGGTCTGAAACCAAACTGGCCGTCCTCTAGAACAATGTTTTCAGCCAAAATTTTATCAAGCAGACTGTCCAATACCTTTGCTATCACTGTTGCGAGAGAGATAGGCCTGTAGTTGGAGATATCGGAGGCATCCCCTGTTTTATTTTTTACAATTGGGACTACAATCGTTTCGGTAAGTTCAGATGGCAGGTAACCATGACTCAAACACAAACTAAAAAGCATTGCAAGTACTCGCGGCAGGTGCACACCTGCATACTTTAAGTGTTCGATACTGAGGCCGTCGCGGCCTGGAGACTTTCCCCTCACCATCTGCTGAATGACTTTGGTAACCTCTTTAGCAGAAAATCTAATTGGGGGAGAGGACGAGTCCCCAGCCACGACCGCCCCACCATCGCTCACTTCCAGCACATTACAAGTGGTAGGATCAACCTGAAAATGCTTTAAAAAAGCGCTTGCGATTTCAGTGGGATCGTGCACGCCCCCGACGCTCCCCGGCAGTCCCGACTTATGATTTAATTTGTTGGTTAATTTCCAAAATTTACAAAACTGCTTTTCTTTATGACTATTTGCTAACATGTCCATCCCAATTTGCTGTCGATTATCCTGGCAATATTTTAATTTAGACTTAAACTCATTCCTTGTTGTACACATATTTTCATAAATAGAGCCTGATGTCGGTTTGCTGTATAAAAGCCATTCCTGATAGCACAGCCTGGCCTGACGATGAGCCTCGCGGACATGCTTATTCCATCCCACTACGTATTTACCACCATGGCGCTTTCTTGCAATGCTCACATGTGTACGCTCTGATCCTTCTTTGAGAATACATACTAGGTTGTTATAAATACTATCAAGCAACAAACAGTGACTAGGGTCATGACACATACCATCCGCACATTTACTTAAACTTTCAGGAAAATTTATTTGTTTTAATTTATCATTACAAAATACATAGTATTCATTTATTTGCTTTTGGTCCCTTTCACCCCAAATTACTTTATTATTAACAACTTTTGAATTAATAATTTTCGGTTTGATTAAATTAATATTAAATTCTATTAACAATGGAATGTGGTCTGATACATATACACCATACAAAATGGTTGCATTGGTAACTAAGTGTCTGGCCGAGTTCGTTACAACACAGTGATCCAGCCAACGGATGGCCCCGTTCGCAGAGCTTGTAAAAGTATGTGAGTCCGAAGGCAACAGTTCCATGTCAACACAAGACCATGACTCATTACTACAGATCGTAAGCAACTCACGTGAAAATCGTGTTCCTGGGTGTGCGTTAAAGTCTCCCAATATAAACACCGATTCAACTTCACTACTTTCAATCACCGAGATAATTTCACTCAAACAATTTGTAAAATCGGCAAGATTTTCAGTACAGTCAGTGGGCATGTACACACTAAATATTAACAAGGAGCGCTCCCCCTGCACTATCTTAATACACACAATGCGATCACTAACACAGCTCACAACTGACACGGAGGCAAACAGAGATTTCCTCCACAGCAGCGCCACCCCGCCATACGGTCTCCCGACGAGGACTCCAGCAGACGTGTCAACAGCTGACTTCCCGGTGAACGCGAAGTCCCCATGGACACTCGCGAGGTAGGGCACGTCATGGGGCAGGAGCCAGGTCTCTTGTAATGCTATCACATCCGCTTGGTTACATAGATTCCGCACGCAGTCCGCAGATCGAAATATGTTTTTACAATTAAATGTACAGAGTGCAATATTTGATGTACTAACCATTATGTTTTAGATAAGGTCTCATCAACACTCTGTTTATTTACTTCCTCTGTATTTTTCTTAAAGTAAATAAACTTTCTAAACCGAATACCTTCGGGCCATATCCTGTCGTCTAGAAACTTATTTATTTTATATTTAGAAACAAACAACTTGAAGGCATTATAAGGTCTTTCCGACTTCATATTAATTTGTTGTAACTGAACTATTTCCTGGGTCTTACTTTCTATATATTCACAGATATCCTTTTCTGTAGCATGTTTGTCAACATTCGTAATGAAAAGCGGAATTTTTGAATCGGCTGCCTTAAATTTAGAGTTCGAGTTAGGGGTTGCGGTCCCAGTTTTTCCCTCGAAGCGATTCACAGACCTTTTATGTTTTACCAATTTCCAACCATCATCTTGTTTATCCTTTGGCCATTCACCTTGTGACAATACCTCCGCCGTAGTTCTAACACGCTGTGTTGTTTGTTTATTAGTCATTAGGTCGTCTGATGCATTAACTGTCCTTTCTAATAGGGTCGAGTTTCCTGGCGCAGAAGCGTGATTTACTATCGCGTCACTCGAGCGCTCCGGTATTCGAGAGTGAACGAGCGAGCGATATTGCAGTGCGTCGTCGTTATCGGGCGTGTTATTGTCCATCAGCTGTGGTGATGATAAGCGCGGCGACAATCCAAACGGTCCGCTGTTTAGGTTGTACCCTCCACCTCTGATTTTATTGACGTTGGAGTTAAATATTGGATCAGGAAATCGATTCGAGTTTAACTGCACATTACTCGTAGAACTATCTTTCAATGCCTGTTCCAAGTGTATCTTCGTGACATAATTATTTTTTTATGTCAGAAATTTCGGCTTGTAGCACCAACAAGTCTTTCAATAATTTCGTTACATCCACATGATCAAAGCATATGGGAGGCAGTTTATGTAACTCGAAGGCAACAAACACTGGCAATTTATCTGGGTCTATGGTTTTGAAAACCGATATCATGTCCACCAAGTCCTTTTGTTTTTTCTCCTTACGTCTAGATTTTAGACGTTGACCGGTTTCCGATGAGCTAAATAATAGCTTTTTTGCTTCATCAATCTCTTCCTCAGAGAAAGCTGACACACATATCCTTATAAGACTTTCATTATCCATAACATCATGTTTACTCCTTATGAAAGCAAGCACTTCCGAAATCACAACATTGCAATTAGCACATTTAACCGTATTCACGGACATTTTCACGTAACCGTTCGCAGCGAGCGTTGACGCGTGACTGATTAAATATATTCATTATTTTCACACAAACTCAGACATTAAAATACGTAGGTACATTTCCTATTTCACGCCACCGTTAGTTTACAAATAGTCCAATTTACAAATCCCAGTTAGCGAGAAAAAAGGCTATTCTAAAAATATCGGTTTAAGACTGCTTTACCACCAGAGATGTGCTATGCAGCTATGCTGCGAGGATGTGCAAGCTAAACTACGAAACTATAAGACCGTTTTCACTGATGCTATGCTATGTAACGGAGCGCGTACGATGTGCTAGAAAGATGCGCCGCTGCATGGTAGCTGGGCGAGGGAAATGTGCAGCTCGAGCTACGCGATGTATCGACAGTAGGGAAAGCACGAGCAGCACGCATTCACAGCTCATTAAAACATAGCTTAGTAGAACCCACTTCCAACAGTGCTATACTTTGTAGACCAATAAATGTGACTGGTGGAAATCAAACGCATCGACAGTAACGTAGCATTGCACATCCCCACCAGAGATGTGCTGATGAGCTTACATTGATGGGCTGTGAGATGATGGGCTTACATTTATTTTTATCGTTGTCCACGAATTGACACTTTTTGGAAAACTATTTTATTTTTGTATTTTTGTATTGATTTTGTTTTCTGTTTTTATATGTAGAAATAGAAATAGAAAATTTAATATGGCGTATATTATTTTGGGGATAAATATTTTTTGAACCTAATATGTTCACCCTTAAAATTACCAAAAAAAGAAAAGTGTTAATAATAGTGTACAAAATATTGAACATCTAAAATAGTAAATTCGCATAGCAAATAACTACAAAAAACAAAAAACTAACAATAGATGTAACTTGTATCTGCAAAAGTGATGCGTCAACTGTGAAATGTAACCGTATGCCAAAATTTGTAAATGTTCATAGGTACTCATTTGACGCGGCAACGCTACCCAAATAAAGTACAACGATTGCATTAGAATGTTTGTTTTTTGGATGCTGATATTTTATCAGACTAACAAAATGGTTAAATTTTAATAACAGATTTTAAAAAATTGGAGTTAACATTTTGATAAACATCAACTAAATGTGTGTTATAGATACATATTATTTAGGTGTCAGTTGCTTTATTTGGCCAACGTTGGCTTAAATAAATGAATACATTTTAGTATTAAATAGGGTAACAAAATTTGGTGAGCTATTGCTATACCAATTTTGGGTGACAAATATTTTTTTTGGATGTCACTTTTAATCAAATTTTGTGTACAGTTAAACATAAAACAGAAAAGAAAATCAATACCTACATAATGTAAAAATAAAATAATTGTCCATTCGTGGACAATCGTTTTGTCTCATTTATTTGTTACGAACAAAGATAGGAGGTCACAAGGGAACTATTCGTTTTATACGTCGGCTGATAAGTATTTAATATTATGAACTGCTACCTATTTATTAAGTACACATTTATCCTCGATATTTTTTTATTAAGATCTCTGGGGCACCGAAGTGAAGTTAAAAAAAATGGACTAAAAAATATGTAAAGGACATTCGTGTTTGCTCTGTATTTAGAAATATTTGGTACAAAAAGGTATTCTTCTCTGACATACAGGTTTTGTTAGGATAAAAGCAATATGTTTATGAAATAGCAGCAAATTACATGCGTTATTTGCATTTTAGGTTCGAATCGTATCCAAAAAACCTTTTTTTTTTCATCAGCACGGAGTTTTGACTGGAAGCATTTAATGGTATTCATGGTAATGATAAATATGAGAAAGGATATTAGTTACTAGTTATTTATTTGATAGATCCTAAGCTTTTCACCTCGGTACCTGGTTCCAGGGAATGGATTTTCTTTGCGAAATAATTGTAAAAGCCTACATGGAAAAGTTAACCCATTTATTTCTTAGATACATCAAAATAAATAATATCTCAGTGTTTTATTAAGATATTTATTTAGTTCTAAGCGAACTCTAAGTGTTTCACAAGACCGCGCGAAGTGGGTCAAGAAAATAAGAAAGGCGGACCCTGGGACCCCACACACCAGTGTGGGTTCACAACCGGGATAGACCGCACGGATGATGATGATGATGAACTCTAAGTGTTTCACATTTTTATGTCTTTATCGGCCACTAAACAATAGTGTTTTAAGAATCATGGATATAGCTGAACATTGAACACCAATCTTCTGTATTCCGGACGAACTGCAAATGATGGTCATGATGAACAAGTTTCCTTTGATGATTACACTTTTCACTGAAGTTCTGTCAGTCGCTGCGTTTAATTTGCAAGCGACAGAGGGTGGCTTCAAAAATGCAAAATGCAATTTGCATCGCAAATTTCTTTCGTTTGTGACTGACATTTTTCTACGCTAATTGCCTGTTTAATTTTCTTCTCTTTGTGCTGTCAAATGCACGAGAGACAGACGCTTTTACAATTACCGTGTGTGAAAACGCATCACGAACAGCCTTTAGAAATCCACTGCTGGCCACATAGCCAGCAGTATATAGGCTATATGGACATCCGTGGAACCTTCCTACTGCAAGCGGCTTTGAACTGGAGCTTTCCTTTTGCACGAAGAGGCATCCCGCAACGTGCATCAGGCCAGAGTTCCACCAGATAAGGCCTGTGCATGCTGCTTACTCCAGTTTATAGTCACTAACGGTTACTGGCATACTTATCGCCAAAGTGGCTTTCCGAAAATCCATGTCGGAGTACTTTAGTAATTTTGCGGATATCCTTACTGCACACATTTCGGTATTCAGATTGATCCGACAGGTACTACATAAAGGTAAGGTTTTAGTGTAATATTACATATCACGCCACCACCACCCTCACCTTTCCACTTCCGTACCACGCGTGCTGGACTACGGCGTCACCCACACACAATTCAACATTTGTTGGCCCGAACTGAAAGGTTCGGTGACTCGTTTCTTTGTCGTACCATCCAGACGTGGAACGCTCTTCCAGCACATGTGTTTCTTTTCTCTTATAGTCCCGGGTTCTTCAAGCGTGGCGTTAAAAGGCATTTCTGCAGGCCTTCAAGGTGAGGATGGCCAGCCCAGTGATTCGTTTGAATGACTGGGCTTGTCAACCTCATATCTGGACCTCACGACCGCTTTCCATCAGGTGGAGTGAGGTCATCTTGACGGGCAATATAAAAAAAAAAGTGTTATTTCACATAGATTCCTAATGCTAATACCTACCATTGGAGAAAAGTGGGCTTCTGAGTGTTTCGTTCACCATGACGACACAGTCACATGCCTCGCCCCTCTGACTACCTAGTTTGGGATAAAGTCGTGATCGTATGTTTTTATGTGTGTGATTCTTAACGAATGATACTAAAAATCTTACCATTTCTTTCTATGGAAGTTTTATGTTAACCTGATGTGTTCTTGTACATACAATGAAAAAAAATGTAAATTTTAAACAAGTAAATTTCTGTTAATTTCTCTAACGCTGCGATGATTTCACTGTGAATAAGCAGCTCAGCTGTGAGAAAAGATCGGTCGTCACCACACGCATTAACTAGAACGAACATGTTTGTATTCAGCCCATTATTTCCAATCTGTCACAGTTCATTGGGTTCGTTAAGTACCACCGTACGTACCTAGTGGCTATGTTGAGCAATAGTGTCTGCTCGGTCACTCAAGAGCCTGCACCATTAACTCAATAAACATAACGGTGCTTAAGCAAGCGCTCAAGCTTGAAGCTATAAACGTGCCTGAAACTGCAATGAAGATGGAGTGGTAAGATTGAAAAGTGAAGGGTATATAATTATTATCTAATAGCGACATATTTTTTAGTTATACGAAATAGAGTTTTTATTTTAATTTTTCCGTGAAAATATAAAATACTAGCTAACGCCCGCAACTGCGTGTGCGTTGATATTTTCAATTTCAAACTTACAAATAAAATATATATAAATAAATATGCGCCAGACAACACACCTCTTGTAATGGTCTCGAAGTAGGGATTACTATCCCTGTGTTACGAGGTACCACACAAGGAAATAAGCCAGGGGCGTCTCCCAGCACACCCAGACCCGAGTCAATTCAGAAAATATCGTTTCCTGAATTGACCCGACCGGGAATCGAACCCGGGACACTACGGAAATCGAGGCGAGAAACCATGCTACAGCGCACTACGCCAATCGTGTCGTCAACTTACAAGGTTGTTTTATTCTTGTCAACGTTAACAGACAAAGGACATTACATACTATTACGACTATATCCCAAACGGGGTGTGGGATATAGTCAGAGGCAGGTGATTGTTGCTCTCATGATGAACGGATTATTCAAAAGCCAATTATCACCAATGGTATTAGAACCCAACGTGGTAGGTTAGCTTTCCGCCGTTATCCGGCTGATTTGGTTTTTTATCATGTTTTACGTCAATTTCCAACTAACTCTCCAGTAGTTGGAAATTTGACAATGAACACAAATGGTTCTGACCAGATTTGAACTCGAGACCCCACGATCCACGATCCGAGTTGGGGTGCTTTACTTAGGCAGGATGAGCTTGACCAGGTTGCTTCGAATTCTGTGATTGTCCACCGTATACCTGCAGCCGGACAATATAAAAAAAGAACCAGAAAATAACAAGCGGCTAGAAATTCTGGGTTTATGAGTAGGTACATTCTAGGTCTGCCAAAAGTGTTTTCCCAGATTTTTGGGAGGCCAGCCGAAGTTTGTTAACACTAATCCGAATGAAATAAACATGGGGATTATGCCAATATGGAATAATTGTAGACCTTTACGCAGCAGTGGGACAGTAGGTAAACATCACTTTCTATTAATTAGTAAAAACTTTAGGGGATGTACAAATAAAAATTAACAACTTTTTTTTTATACCACGTCGGTGACAATCAAGCATGCGGACCACCTGATGGTAAGCGGTTACCGCAGCCTATGGACACGTGCAACACCAGGGGTATCACTCGCGCGTTGTCGACCCTGCAAAAACCTTTTCAAACCCCTCTTGAAGAACTCCATACTATAACTCATCGGGAAAACCTCGGCAGGGAGTTCATTCCACAATTTAAGCGTCCTCGGAGGGAATATCCTTATTAAACATGGGGTCACTACACTAACTAGTCACCAGAAAACAAAGGTAAAATCAGTTTCACCCTATGTTGCCAAAAACAGGTTATTTAATATTATGGGTATGAGCATGCCTTAAATTCATTGTACTAATTTAAAAATAGTAGTGTGGGCTAATTAATTTACAGCAAATTCTGTGAGGTAAGTTTAACACAGCAGGCATGTAAATCGTGTAGAATCTGTTAATAGAATGTCACTCGCATAAAACATGACACCAAATGTTTCCTGTTTGAATATTCACCCGGGTATTTTCCATTGCCCTCAAAGTAAATGCAAAATTCTTCCCAGTGATGCTAATAGCAACCGCAATATTTGGTTTATATGGGAGGACGGCACTAACCCTGTCTCACTGGAATACTAAAGCACCCATCTGTACGTCAACCATGAGTTGCCACTTATATAACTATAAGAACATAACATAACATACCATCACGACCTTATCCCAAACGGGGCAGTCAGAGGCAAGTGACTGTTGCCGTCATAGTGAACGGAACACTCAGATGCCCACTTTTTACCAATGGTATTAGAACCCTACGTGGTAAGTGGTGAGCCTTCCGCCGCTATCCGGGTTGATTTGGTTTTTTATCGATGTTTTCCATCACCGGAGAGTTAGTTGGAAACTAAACAATGAACACTAAGATTTTAGTTCTCGCCAGATTTTACCTCGGGACCACACCATCCGCGATCCGAGTTGAGTGCTTATCTACTAGGCCACGACACTCTCTAGTTATAGTCAGCTTAAAAAAAAAACATTTTCTAGGTCTTTTAATTGAATAAATAAAGAAAGCTATGCTATTATAACCTGTGGTTTTAATTGTTATTAGGGATTAAGTTTACCACCAATCTTAGCACAAAATAGTCTGTACTGTAAATTATGCTTAAGTCACCAGCTCCGGTCAGGTCAGGCCTAAAAAAACTGTTTTGAGAAGTGTATTTCGTGAGTTCTGTCTACCATGAGTTTACACAATGACAGCCAATGTCGACGTAAACCACGTTGACGTTTTTGTATATATTTTGTGATTTAAAATGCAATCAAAAATGGCATATGAATTTCTGAACGCAACGATCGCCGTTAAAGTGACTGAAACTCATGGTAGTCATACTACGCCGGATTATTTCAAACAAAATAATTCACTGACACGCTCTTCCGGCGGTAGTTTCATTGTCACCATCACCAAATGTATTTATTTCTGAACATAGCACCGTTTGCAATTTCTCTGTTTCTGCTAATTTTACTTTGAACTTTGTGCATTTAAGTCATTACCTCTTTTTAAAGACCCTATAGCGCAGCCTTTCAATACAAATCCGTGGGTTTTTTAAAGAGGATCGGCTAACATTAGCCATTGTCATGCGCATTGGCTCCGACTAGAAATGGAAGTGGTTGCCATAACCGAAATCGGTCGGACAATCACCAACAGCCGTACTTGACAAGTTGACAATTCACCAGTTTTAGGAAACTTTGTATATCTTTGGGTTGCTTCAAAGCGTCCTAGTGCAGTATGTCCCAAAGACGCCGTACATAATACATTTTGTATTTATTTAGCCATAGCTTAAATATTCAGGGACCGGACCCCTGGGTTGGATAGGTTAGACACACCTGGCAGGTTGTAGATTTAAATTTATAAAACGACCACGTGTATTTGTGAGAGTAACAAATTGGGACGTGAGTATTTGTATGCCAGATGTAAATGAAATTAATACAAAATTTACATTTGGACAGGCTAGGTTGTAAATTACATAACGTTACATTTGACCCCCTCGTTATTCCGACATACACACACTCAACAAACTATACAGAGTGTTCCAGTAAGAAGCTTCAAGTGAAAGCCTGGTAGCGCTTGTCTAAGCAGAAATGACGCGCCCATCTACCGCATTCACGCACGAATAGAAATTTTAAGTATGAACATGTAAACATAACATTTTATACATTCAAACACGCCACTGTAAATGGTCGTTAAGTAGCCGGTTGAATTCGAACCTAGGAGCACGCGCCGTTTGTGCGCAAAAGTACACTCAGCACATTTTTTTTATTGCACGTGAAAACAAGTACAAATGGCGGATTCAATGCAATTTTTTCACATTTAAATCACTAAAAAAGTAGTGGAACGCGTCATTTTAAATTAGACAAGCTATAGGAGAACATTTCTTGGGCAACCCGAATGAAGCCAACACGCGCTTGACACTACTTTCTGGGACATTATGTGTACTGTATATAGCACGAAACTGGTCAACTAGCCTTATAAGCGTATATGGCATTTAATTTCAAAAACTTACTTCTTTAAAAAGCGTGGTGATAAAGCCACTCATTAATTGTGGTTCTTGCAACTCACGGGTGCGTTGAACAACCCAAATTGTATTCAATTGGTGAGAGCATCAAAAACAATAGCAAATAACTTGATGTCATTGAGGAGTGTAAGGCCTTGCAGTCGAAAAGGTAGTAGGTATACGAGTTACTTACTTCACTTGGCTTTACGGTGAATACATAAAATAGTTCTCGTGAACCCTGCAATAGCTATGTTATTATCAATATACATAGTGAAATAACTCGAATTTGTGTAAGGGATGCTTCCCCTGCCACCGCAGGCCATTAAGGAATTTAGGGGCGTTTCAGAGGCAAAAAGCCCAGGTAAATATCTACGAAGCCGATATTGAATACCTATAGCCCAAAATATGCTATCGAAACAATTTTAGAAGCGAAATAAGAACGATAAAAATGTTTATGATCCTTTTTCATGTGAATACACATTCTAGTACTAAAAGGCAATCTGGGTTATTCTGAAGCCATGCATTCACTAGGGGATATGCCCTGGAAGAGATATTGTGGACTTGTGCGAGTTAGATGTCGTAAGAAGTTTGAGAATTTGTCGCAAGGTTGCGGTCACTCTGAGTACTTACGTTTTGCGCCAGTGTACCTAAACTAATTACTTTTGAACATCATGAATGATTACAACTTTTGTAAGCTTGAATATAAGTTACGAGAAAGCTATCTGAAATATCCATAATCGCAATTATACAAGTTATTCGTTTCTAAAAACTGACTTACATTTCGGGTAACCTTTCAGCTTTTGCTTATTAAAACAAAAGCTTATTTAAACTCGTTTTTGTACACTTATTTCCAAAAAAACTCCACAAATGCTTCGCTCTTAAATAAAATACCCTGTCATTCATAATAAGTAGTCGAAGTTAAATAGCTTAGAATGCTGTCATTCACTCCCAACTGTTTATTTTTTACGTGCAACCTTCTTCAGTCTTAATAAAGCACGTTCAATTCTAAGCGATTTTACGACTAGCACTGGAAGTTATTGAAGCGCCCTAAAAAGGTTCCAAAAACGGTGGCCCAACTTTCATCAGGGCACGCGGTCAAAATACAGAAGGGTCCCGTATAATAAATCGTCGGGTGACCTAGTGACCCTTGGCATAAAGGAATTTCCCTACAGCCAAACAGACGTGACAAAGGACATTGCGATGCGAATATTAAAGACTGTAATTAAGTAGGCTGTTGATGGATTCATTTCATGAGCTTATGGTTATTTTTTAATAGGTGTTTATTTTCTCAAATTCGGGAACTTTCCCATTCTTTATTTGGCTACAGAGACTACCAAGCGCTTAGATCTTTATTTGGTCTCGGTATAGTCTCAAAATGGTTATTATTTGCACTGTTGTTGGTTATTATTTGCAATTTACTATCGTAATTCTAGTGTCATTGTCCGTTTTCGATATGTTATTGTATTGAGTTTTGTCAAGGAGACTGGTTTGTTTTCGTATATGTAATTTGCTCATATTTCTACTATACACCTTAAACTACAGTCCATAGCCTTTAATTTCACCTTTGTCATTTGATCCTTGTCATTGTCAGTTTTTCATACAATAAGTATTGAGTTATGTTATGGAGATTGATTGGTTTTCGTATGTTAAATTTGGATAATTGTAGCCAGACACAATATGAAAAAAGAGTCCGCCACATGCACGATAAAGTTATACTTATTTATTCCATGTGTACACCTGCTTTATAGGAAGATGCTTGTTAGGCAAATTGGCAGTTTTATAAATGTTTTTTACTATTTTATACAATATAACGTGAACTTTTGAAAAAAAACATGATTTAAAGAAACATTAAATGTAAGATGCGTCCATAGTGGTCATAGACATTGTTTGGAGGGAGCTGAAGAAAGACAAGATTATTTTGACAGTTGTTTATTCCATGAGTGCAGAAATCGAAAGAGAGAGTTTCGAAAGAGCCTGTGTTGTTTTACATGCCACAATGCTGTTTAAAGAGATACGAGATTGTAGCGCCATCTATGTTAATGTCGTACTACTATTTTCTACTTTTGGTAAAAGGCCATATTGGCTATACATACAGATGCAATACAGATGGCTTGGTGGTTATGCTGCAATGTTACAGTTTTCTCATGTTAACCCAAGTAAGTATACCTGCTCGTTTTCCCGCCTCAATTTCCATAGTGTCCCGGGTTCGATTCCTGGTCTGGTCAATTCAGGGTACTATATTGTCTAAATTGTCTTGGGCCTGGGTGTGCTGTGAGACGCCCCTCGCCCCAAGCCAGGGGGCTTGAATCACTGTCTGCTACCTTGTAACACAAGGCTATTAATCCTTACTTCGAGATCATGACCATGAAGCATATTTATTTATTCCTTCCCTTTTTATGCTTTTCGAAATAACCAATAGGTATCTCAAATGAGTGAACGAAAGCTAAAATCTAAATGACACGTTAAGAAACAACTAATCCGGTAAAGAAACCCTCTGTCAGTTGATAAGCAAGAGAGGAGGACTTTCACTCTCGTTTCATTATCAATTATGCTTCCGGGAAGTGGTCGTAAAGCAGACCCCGTGGGACCGTAAACAAGTTGGCCGGGATGACTACAGGTATGGAGTCAGGGGTTCTGGAACTTTCCGAAACAAAAAAGCAGGGATGAAACCAGACTCACTTAATTAAAAAAACTTAGATCTTACTGTAGTTTTATTATATATAGAGCTATTTTATTATCTTTGTACTAGTTATCACCTTTAACTTTCGAGTAATGCTTTGGATTTTCTTGTCTTGTGTTGTGGAGATTTGTATTTGCAAGAGATTAATTGATAAGTTACAGCTATCCTGACATGGTTTCATTTGATTAAGCAATAGCTTGAACTTTGATCTGAAGTAAATATTATAATAAATGATCAAACGGTAAATTGAATTAATTGTGTTGTAATACTTTGCATTTTTTTTATTTCACTCATTTTGTATCCAACATTTCGAGATAGGGACTTGAAAAGCTCAAAATCCGTCCTCAACTAAAAATATCTTTACGCGACGTTTCAGTCGTATGAAAGTCACCCCTTGTATTTAATGTATTTGTTCAACGGAAGACCGATTGCAAAGGCGACCTGTCCGGTCTTCAAACAGCCCATAGGTACGTTAATCAGGACAAGGCAATATACCGCTATTGACTCGGATTCAAACACGCCCGTTGCGTGTAATATCTCCTCAAGGGGTCACTTTTCAATCCTTTAGTTGAACTCATGAATTTAGGGTTAGTTTACATGATTCGTGCATAAAATATGTCGCTTTGAGAGGATTTTGTAGATTTGATAACATAATGGTTGCCAGTAATTTATATCGGGCCGAGGTGTTTTAAAACAGAAGTGATATGAAACAGACTGACCCTTATTTTTCACATCCATGGGTCAAAACGTGCGGTAAATTCCACAATATTAAGTTTTTTTTTAGTTCTGTACTAGCAATTCTACTAGACAACCATCTTGCTTAAAAGTAACAGTTGCAGCGAAAGCTGAGCCCTTACTCGAACTGCTACAAATAACGCACGGGACGAAGCAAAGCTTAGGTGTGGTTGGTTTTGACAATTCATAATTGTTTGACGACACGATTGGCGTCGTGCGCTGTGGAACGGTTTTTCGCCTCGATTTCCGTAGTGTCACGGGTTCGATTCCCGTTAGGGTCAATTCAGGAAACGATCTTTTCTGAATTGACTCGGTTCTGGGTGTGCTGGGAGACTTACTTCCTTGTGTGGTACCTCGTAACACAGGGATATTAGTCCCTACTTCGATACCATTACAAGAGGTGTGTTGTCTGGCGCATATTTTATTCATATCATAGTCTGTTTAATTTAAAATTATCTGTGATACGAAAAGTCATAGCTTGATGGCCCCGTACTTTGTATTTAGAACACATTATGGTACATTTTAAATCTGGGCATAGACACATTAGGAAATTAACCCTTCACAAGGCTCAGTATTCTTCTTACACCTAATTTTGAGTATTTTCATAACTTTTTACTATTAAAAAATTATAATAAATTTATTTGAATAGCACAACTATCAAGATATACACTGATAAAAAAATCCTTATGTTAAAAAATCTGACGAATTGAGAACCTCCCATCTTTTTGAAGTTGGTTTAAAAGTATCTTTCTTTATGTTACAGTATGTTTCTTTATGTTACAGTATGTTAACCTATACCTTGTAACAAAATAATACTGATAAGGTGTACATACAAGCTATATCGCAGCAGTAATTGCTAACCTGCCGAAAATCAACCAGAGATTATAGAAAAATCCGCTTTTCGCCGGCGGCTTTGCCTTCGAGAACTTACCTTTTTATATATGATGAGGATGACCGAATTACATAAAATCTATATGAATTATAGTCTTTGTGTTATTCTGATGTATAAGCTGTATTACTGTAAAGTTTCATCTAAATCCGTTTAGTCGTTTTTGCGTGAAAGAGTAGCAATCATACATACTCACAACCTTTTGCATTTATAAAATTAGTAAGATTGTGTGTTAGTCATCGATGACTGACATGGTTGTTAAGTCACAGGGCAAACATAAATGATGAATGAGCAGTTTTTTTTGGTATGGGTGTTTAAAATTCAATGTTGAGTATTATGTTTGAACCATTTTCCATCAAAAGGACCTGCTTGTCTTAAAGAACTTATCTATCTAACAACGTTATCACAGGACACGTCTTCTAATAATCGGATGTGATGAAACAATATAAAATTGTAACTTTGTTGTAACATTGCTTAATTGCTATCCTCCTAAATCAATTAGTAGCTTCAGTATAATGTTGCTTACTAATTATGTCAAGCTTTAGCGAGATAATCGAAAACGATTAAATGTTTTGTGCAAATAAATTGGTAGCTCTTGATAATTGGTTGGTTTAGAGAATGTAAATTTGAAAATTTATTCAGTGATTAGTGTGGCCCACATTTAATTAATTTATCAAATAAAGGCATAATTATCATAGCCGGTTATCGCTTAGCTGTTGATTAGTCAGTTGGGAGACCTTATAACTTTTGGTTGGTAACTCTAGTTTTGCACTATGTTATTAGGCTGAGGTAACCTCCATTTTTTGTAGTCAGGAAAATCCTCATGGTTACGACGCTGTCCGGGGAACAACGTGGTTATGTCAGACTCCTACCGACTAAAACCTCACTTTTTGCCCTCAACCACTTTTCTGGACGGTATGGAGAAATTAGTATTACCACGCCGTCCCTGTGGCGCAACAAGCGGTCCGTAAGTTAATTTGTCATCGACACATAAAAAAACTGCATAGTACTTCAGAATAAAATGAACTCCGCAAGTCCGAATCCCGCCTGATTCGGGATATTTTGCTAAACTCTTTTATAAAAAGTGTGAAAAAATCACTTTCACATTTACGTCCGCTCCGCTAATATATTCCGCCCAACGCCAATCCAATAGTCGCAGCGTCGCGGAGACGTATCAGATGCAATTTACACCGTGACATTTCATTTCACGAGTGCATTTCTTTGGGTTCGCCGCAGCTTCGGCTTACAGATGCATTTTATGCACGTGTCAAGGCTGGTTTTAGCTGAAATGATATTTACATTTCTGCACGGTTTATTGAGATGGGTGAGATTATGATTTTGTAGAAGTTACGATGTTTTAGCTTTGCCTAGGTTTGATTCCAATAAGTTAATGTTTAACGTAATGAGGGTATACCTATAGACTGGAGCAGTTGCTAGAGTATCACCATGTAATGTAACGTTTTGACGACTGGTACAATACAGTAAGTATTTCAGTTTTCTAAAAACATTTCCATGTAATGTAACGTTTTTGCTTGGTTTTAAAATTAACTTGTAACAAACCATCGAGCGTCATGTTCGCAATGTAGTTCGAGATTTAAAAACGAAGAATGCTCTATATTCTAATTAAATTTAATTGAATTGAATTGAATTAAAGTTTATTTGGTTAATGGATTCAAGTGAATGCGTAAATCTATCAGCACCTTTAAGTGAAATATTTGTTTACGCGACTTATAGGTAGGTAATTAGTGTTGTTTTCTTCTTTGATAATTTGTTGCATGTGGTTAATTGTGATTGGTTAATAACAAAAACTAATTCATATTCCACAGCAGCAAAATAGTTGTTAAAATTTAGATCTTGAATGTTGAAAGTGTTGGAACGTCTTCGTTACAGTGTAAAAACAAATTTAGAAATGAAAGGTAGCTTGTTAGAATACCACCCAATACCTGGAGCAAGCTTATTCTCATTTCTATCGTTCTAATTTTAACTAGCGAAATTTTTTGCTTGACTCAGGTTTTAAAAGAGGTGAAAAAAAAGGCCAAGCATACGTGATGGGTTTCTATACGGACAGGACGGAACAGGATAATTTAAAATATCGTTTCATACGAAAAACATGAAGGACACGTAATCACGGACGGGACGGGAACGTGGCACTTTCTATGAAACGAACTTCCTGTCCCGTCCCATCCATATTAAAACCCGTCAAGTATGCACTGGCCTTAACTGAGCGCGAAGGCGTACTTACTCATAGGTTTCAGATACAATTTACATCGTTGCAACGCACGAGTGCAATACTTTGGTTTTGCTTCAGCTAACAGATGAATATTTTATGGACGTAGCAAGGTTGGTTTTGAACTGAATTCTATTTATATTTCCGCATGGTTTTAATGGGTAGAATTCGATTTTACGAAAAACATCTGAATTAGTTATTATAACTGATTATGAGTGAGCCCGTTGGCGGCATGGATCGTTGACTCAATGCACCCAGAACAAAAACATATCATGAACCAATTGTTACGTAAACTGCTACGGTTGACTATAGCAATTTGAATGCCATGTTTAGTTTCATTTCTATTCACTAGAGGTGCTGTACTAAAACCCCACACAAAAGCGTCAATACTGACGCCAGCGTCTGTCATCGGTGTGAACTCATAAAAGAACAAAACAGTTCGTCTACCTCGAGTTGCCACTTTAAATTTACATTATCGTTCGCGTAAAAAAATTGTATTGGGATGACACATGACATTGACTGGCCTGTTGGCGCAATGGCAGCGATTCTGCCTTTAGCGCCGGAGGTCGTGGGTTCGATCCCCACCCATGACAAATATTTGTGTGACGAACATGTGTATTTGTTGTGTGTCTGGGTGTTATTATCTATTTAAGTATGTATTTAGAAATATTTAAGTATGTTTATCAGTCTCTGACGCCCATAATACAAGCTCTGCTTAGTTTGGGGTCAGATGATCTTGGTGTGAATTGTCCCAGATATTTATTTATTTTATTTTACAATGTCAATATGAAAAAGCGGACGGCGGGCGGTCAGCGCGCGTCCGCCTTTTTAATACGAGGCAATGACAGGTTGGAGCGGTTCTGTTCCCGCGTCGTGATAATGTGCTTTGACTTATAAGACTGGGTCCAGTACATCTACCACGAGTTGCCAATTTAAATTTAAAAAAAGGTACTGCGATGACACATCACATGACATGACAATGTCAAATGCCAGTAGGTACATTTTTTTACGCGAACGATAATGTAAATTTAAAGTGGCAACTCGTGGTAGACGTACTGTGAGTCTATCACGAGTTGCCACTCTGAATTTACGTTATCGTTCACGTAAAAAAATTGTATTGGTATTTGACATAATATGACATGACATGTCAAATCCCATATAAACAATGGTATGTACGTCAAATAAGAGTTCGTGATACCAATTCGCGTGACATAATGATCACGTGACTGGGAATAAGAGATCATGATACTAAAATGCCAGGACGCTCAATTCACGGAAATACGAGCAAGATTAGGGAGATCGTAATAAGGCCGCTGTACCCTAATGCGAACGGTTCTCCTGGGAAGTAGCTGGAATCTCCGACAAGGCTTAGGGTTGAGAGTATCTTCTGGGTAAGAAGATGCTAAGATCGCATGTACTTAGTATTTACGCAAGGATAGCTTGTTTTGCAGTGGTATTCTTGATTATGATAAATTAGAACAGTTTTTACAGTGATTAAATATTTAAAAACAAGTAAATTACCTAAAAAGTAAATTACCTAAACCTGCCGCGTTTCCATAAATTAAATCGGAGATTATTCAAGTGATCATTGATTGTATTGAGCTAGATAGTTAGTGATTGTTACAATAGACCCCTAGTGTACCTGAATAGACTATTATTTCCGATCCGCCGCCATGCAAGACCCTTCTGATAACGGGGATCCTGATCCTTCCCCGTCATCAGAAGTGGGGTGCAACCACAACGCGCCACAACATGCGAGCAGTGATTTGAATAATAGACAGTGCAATGAAGAGACATGTCCTGGGAAATAATAGTATCGACGAAAAATGGCGGTTGTAAATGGAACAACAAAATCGAAATTTTTTGGCTTTGGTTCAAGCGATGCGTACACCTAATTCGAGTGATAGTTTTCGTCTACCTGACTTCGACCCTGACAGAAAAGACGTTGACGCTCGTGCCTGGATTACAACCGCGGACATGTGTGTAACCGAGCAGCATCGAGAAAGTGCATCATTGATGATTGCGTTGAGCCGCGCCCTCAAGGGTGATGCCTCGTCTTGGCTGTCATCTGTTTCCTTCCCTGGGATGACATGGAGCGACTTTAAGGAGCTATTTATTACAAGGTACGACAGTCCTGAGACACCCGCCTCTTTTCTTATTAATTTAAATGGTAGCAAGCCAAAGGATAATGAATGCCTAGCCGCCTACGCTGCTACCGTCATGTCATCATTGATGTCCAGATGGAATGGCTTTACTACTGAGCAGATTGCAATCGCTACCGTCTTGTCACACATTTCTAAATTCGAACCACGAGTCCAGAGATTGGCATTCACGACAGATATTAAGACACGGAACCAGATGCAAAACGAATTGAAGGCTGTGTCTTTTCTTAAGAGGAATTCAACTTATGACGACCATGAGAGTCCGGAAGCCAAAAGAAGCCGACCTAGCAATGTACTCAAGTGCTTCACGTGTGGAAAACTTGGACACAAGTCATCATTCTGCCGCGCTAGAAGAGATATGATGCCGCAGGAGGATAGACATCGTCAGAAGCCGCCTAATCCCATGCAGAGTGGCAAGACTCCTGTAAGACCTGATTCTATTACCTGTTTTAACTGCCGGGGCCAAGGACACTACGCATCCAGCTGTCCAGAGCGTAACAAGAAGACGTCGAGCAGCAACCCGGGGGCAGACTCAGTCATAGAGAAGCGTGTCGACGTGTGCGTTGTCAACGCACCTGCTGGGACTTTACGTCACTGCGGTGAGCAATTTTCCTTTAATTACGATTCGGTTGCAGAATGTTCTCTGGTTAAAGAATCTGTAGCTTGTAAATTTAGTGGTAAGCGACTTTATAACAATGTGACTTTGACTGGAATTGGACAGACTTCGATCAACTCGACTATTCAAATATCGACTACAGTTGAGGTAGATGGAATTAGTTTTCACATTCTTTTGCACGTCTTGCCCGATTATTGCCTACGACACGAAATCATGATTGGTCGCGAAGTTTTAGCTCTTGGTTTAGTAGTTCACATGTCATCAGGAAAGTTGCAATTCGAGAAGTCGCGAGTTGTTGAATCAGTTCAGTTGATCGGGGATAGTAAATTTGATTTGAACTCAATTGACACTGATGTCTCTTCCGACTATAGGATCCAACTTCTTAACATTTTAGAAAGTTTTCAACACTGTTTTACGACTAGTGTGCCTACTTCTGCTGCTGACACTGAATCTATGAAAATACGTTTAAAAGATCCCCACAAGACTGTAAACCGCCGTCCATATAGATTGAGCCCCGAGGAGAGACAGATAGTCCGCAACAAAATCGACGAACTTCTACAAGCCAATGTTATTCGCCCCAGTTCATCGCCATTTGCTAGCCCAATTTTACTAGTCAAGAAAAAGGACGGTACAGATAGAATGTGCGTTGACTACCGTAAGTTAAATGATAATACCGTACCTGACCGCTTTCCTCTGCCTCTCATCTCGGATCAAATAGCTCGGTTGCATGGAGGACGCATCTTCTCATTTTTAGACTTATCCTCTGGCTTTCACCAAATCCCCTTAGATACTGAGTCTATCGAGAAGACAGCCTTCGTTACGCCCGATGTTCAATTCGAATACTTAAAAATGCCATTAGGACTTCGAAATGCACCTTCTGTGTTCCAAAGGGCGATTATTCATGCTCTAGGGGACCTAGTAAATACCTACGTTGTCGTGTACATGGATGATTTGCTGATTATGGCTGGCAGCGAAGAAGAAGCTCTCGAACGACTACAGGTGGTACTTGACATTCTCTCCCGAAAAGGTTTTTCTCTTAACCCCAAAAAGTGTGTTTTTTTCAAGCACGAAGTGGAGTATCTTGGATTTGTCGTCAGCAATGGCCAGATCCGACCAAACCCACGTAAGAATAGCGCCCTAACATCTTTGCAGCCACCTGAGACGGTGGCACAGTTACGTCAATTCATCGGCTAAGCGTCATACTTCCGTCAGTTTGTGCCGAAGTTCTCGCAAATGATGGCTCCCTTGTATGCACTGACTTCCGGAAATGGTAAGATCGATTGGAAGCTCCAATTTGATTGGAAGCACGAGACTATTAGACAGAAAATCATTATGATTCTTACAAGTGAACCTGTACTTATGATTTACGACCCCTCACTTAAAACAGAATTGTACACGGATGCCAGTGCCGTTGGATATGGAGCAGTCCTCATGCAGAAAAAGGAAGGCAAGTCTTATCCAGTTGCTTATTTCAGCAAACGAACAACAACCGCCGAGTCCAGATACCACTCTTACGAGTTGGAGACCTTAGCAGTTGTCAACGCAGTGAAACATTTCCATCACTACCTACATGGCCGTACATTTACTGTGGTGACTGATTGCAGTTCACTTCAGTCTACTCGTAAGAAACTGGACCTGACGCCACGCGTACATAGATGGTGGGCATTTCTACAAGGATTCGATTTTGATATCGTACATCATAGCGGTAAGCGAATGTGTCACGCTGACTTTTTCTCGAGAAACCCCTTACCAATTGACTCCACAGACACATCCTCGATTGAGAAAGCGGAACCAAAAGCAGATAAACCTTGCGGAATTGCCTGACAACTGGCTGTTGGCAGAAAAGCAGAAGGATGTGGAACTCTCTAAGCTCATGGTTGATCTAAATGAAGGAAAGCTCACTCCTGATATTGCGAAAACTTAAGAATTTCGATCCGGTGTCCTTCATCGTAAAATTCAGCGGAGAGGTAAGGTCCAAGGTCTTTTCGTTGGTCTGTCATCAACCTCATTCACGAAGGGTTGCTGCATCTGGGATGAGAGAAGTTGCTAGAAAAGGCTTACGACGTTTACTGGTTCAAGAACATGACGAGGTATGTAAGGAAATTTGTGGAGAGTTGCATCACCTGTAAAATCTCTAAGTCACACTCTGGCAAAATTCAGGCAGAAATGCATCCAATCCCGAAGGTAGCGATTCCTTGGCACACGGTACATGTCGATGCCACAGGCACGCTTAGCGGCAAAAACGACCGGAAGGAGTACGTCTTCGTGCTTATTGACGCTTTCACAAAATACGTGATCCTTCACTATACCCTCAACATCGACACAGTAAGTAGCATCAGAGCTCTTAAGGCTAGTGTAGCTCTGTTTGGTGCTCCAGTTCGTCTGATCGCTGATCATTTAAGGATTACTGCGACTCTGTCAATATTAAACTTCACCTTATTGCGACAGGTAGCTCTAGAGCCAACGGTCAAGTAGATCGCGTCATGAGCACCCTGAAAAATATGCTGACAGCTGTAGAAGCAGGTAGTCGCTCATGGCAGGACGCTTTACCGGATGTTCAGCTCGCCCTCAATTGTTCTGTCAATAGAACTACGAAGGCTAGCCCGTTAGAGCTACTTATAGGCAAAGTTGCAAGGCCTCTTGATATTCTCCTCGCCACTGATAACGAAATAGAAGTAGATTTGGATCAAGTTAGATCCGAAGCCGTGGAGAACATAGAAAAGGGTGCTGCCTATGATAAAGCTAGGTTTGATTCCACTAAGGCCAAGATTCAATCTTTTTCTATTGGTGATTTTGTCCTTCTTCAAAACGAAGAGCGAAATCAAACAAAATTTGATCACAAGTATCGTGGCCCCTTTCGAGTCGTAGAGGTTCTTGATGGTGACCGTTATATTCTGAAAGCATCAACTCTAAACGGACGTACAAATACTCACATGACAGACTTAGGAAAATGTCTGAAAATAATGATGACTTATGTAAAGACTTGGACAATGACGAACCTAACTTGACTGATGATGTTGTAAATAATGATGACGGGGCTGGACCTTCATCTAATTGTGACTAAGTCGAACGAAACTTTTCTCTTTTTATTAATTTTGTCTGAATCGTAGTGTGCAAGTAACTGCTTTCAATTCGTCGGATAGAGACGAATGACACCGCTGGTTAGAGGCGATGTGTAGTATACGGGTACCGGATGGAGGTCACCCAAGACTGTTGAGTGAACGGGTGTCTGGATGGAGGACACCCATGATTGCTAAGCAAATGGATGGCCGGACAGAGGTTGTCATGGGATGCTGGATGGAAGCACCTGAATTGTGGCGTATTGCATACTACGGTGTAACTTGTTTAGTTCGGAAAGCTTTGCTTATTAGATAAGTTTCTTTCGACTTTACTGAATCAAGATTTGAGTTTTTGTTAATCTTATTGTTAAAAAGAAATTTGATTTGTTTTCGCTTATTAAGTAATTCCCTAATTAAAATTTTGGTATTTAGAGTGTGGTATTATTTGAACTGACTCTTTTGGTCAGGAAAGCCGAGCGATAAAACTTTTACTGCCCGGTGCCTTTTCTCTTCCTCCAGGTACTACATCAGCTGCCTCACACGAGGACGTGTGAGATGTCGGGATGGCCGTGTCGTGGCGTCGCCACAGTGCTGCCTCTAGTAACGCCGTGGTTGATCGTAGCGTTGCTACAGTGCTGCCTCTATTAATTGTTTGAACCGGAAACGTCAAGTGATGACACTTGGGTAGAGTCGATACGGCGATGGCAAACACTTGACATTGACAGTGACAGCGTCAGCGTCACTTGACAGTGACGTCTGACGTTTCGGCCCAATCAAAAGGTGCAGAGGGAGCGCGTGGGCATTAAGAATACAAAACGTCGGAGTGATCGCACGTGCTTTGCTATCGCTGTGTCGAACCTGACGCGTTTCCTTAAATTAAATCGGAGATTATTCAAGTGATCATTGATTGTATTGAGCTAGATAGTTAGTGATTGTTACAATAGACCCTTAGTGTACCTAAAAAGACTATTATTTCCGATCCGCCGCCATGCAAGACCCTTCTGATAACGGGGATCCTGATCCTTCTCCGTCATATAGATTAGTTTTAAAAGCGTAAACTCCTATTCTTTTTGCTTACATGAAAATTGATCTAAAGTGCAAAACCATAGCCGTAGGCTTCACCCCTTAGATTTAGCAAGAAGCAGGTTGTGGAAAACCCGTAACCACCGAGATACTAAAACATACTTCTGACCTTCTTGCGGGCTGGTATCCAACATGGTTTTAGACTCAAAATATTTTTCATTTCAGAGCCAAAAAAGTACTAAAACAGAAAGTAACTAAAGCAGAAGTTCTAAGGGTGCGTTTCCACCAGAGATGTGAGAAGAACGAATAGAATCGCGAAGCTAGGTGAATGAAACAATTCTATTGGTTCTTAACACACGCATTCCTCGCAACGCATCCTCGAACATCTCTGGAAACGCACCCTAACGGCCGTCAGTTTTTTCTCTACAACATCCTTCATGCACCATGCATTAGAATCAAACGTAAGTAGGTATTCGTAGAAAATTGTAGGATTATATCTATTACAGAATAAGATTAGGATTTTAACGTCCTCACAGCATAAATTCTGATTCTTCACTGTGAATAACATTACCTGTAAGATAGCCGTAGCTTAATACGGAAGGTCCTCTTGGGAATTAGCTGGAATATCCGACAAGATGCCGCAGGAATGCAACTCTGTCCGTCCTAGGCTTAAAGCATCTCGGGTGCAAGGGGATTCCGAGATCGCATTTACTTTGTAATTGCAAAGGAACCCTGTTAAGAGTCAAAGTTGAGAAGATAATACTAAACGGTGCTAACATGAAATGCAGTTTAATATTTTACTGCCCATTACCATGCCCATACAGAGTAGTTTTACTGAAGAAAATAGGCACCAGCAAGAAGCAAGAAACACCTAATAATTTTGATTTCAAACATTCAAAAGGCTTACTCTAAAAGTCTAAAGAGAGCAAGTAATTAGCCCACATACTGACTTCATTTCAAAGATGGAGGCCCTTGTCTAGGAAGTGCTAGACAAGGGCCCCCATCTTTAAAATCAAGTCTTCGCTACAAGTGATGTGTATTTAGAACATACAATAAGTTACAACATACACGAATGTTCGGCACATAAATGTTTGTCATGAGTGGGGATCGAACCTACGACCTCTGGCGCTAAAGGCTAAAGGGATCGCTATTCCAAATCACGATTCTACCATTGCACCAACAGGCCAGTAATTATATTTTTACACACTTCCTTAAGCGTTAGTTTGAAAACAAAGTTATTAGCTCGTTCTTACTTCTTGCTGTTGCTTATATTCTTCAGTAAAACTACTCCACATGGGTTGGTAATGGGCAGTAAAATATTAAACTGCATTTTATGTTAGCACCGTTTAGTATTATCTTCACAACTTTGCCTTTAAACAGGGTTCCTCGCCTGTTGGTGCAATGGCAGCGATCCTGCCTTTAGCACCGGAGGTCTTGGGTTGATCCCCACCCATGACAATCATTTATGTGACGAACATTTGTGTTTGTTGTGTGTCTGGGTGTTATTATCTATTTAAGTATGTATTTAAAATTGTTTAAGTATGTTTATCAGTCTCTGACACCCATAGTGCAAGCTCTGCTTAGTTTGGGGTCAGATGATCTTGGTGTGAATAATTGTCCCAGATATTTATTTATTTTGTGCGCAAACTGTAATGTTACAAATTCGAGCAGTACGTTAGTGAGGGAAAAGCACCGAGCATTACAGTGCGCAACTTGATGATACAATGTGTAATATGTTGGTAATATGTTGGTACAACTTCCCTGAAGTTTTGTAAGGCAGTATTGTAATGTAATGCTCAAAATCGAATGTGAAATGTACATTACAAGAAAATGCTCGAGGCGCGGGACCAACTTCAGTTTACGTGATAGAAATTCATGGCAGACATACAGGTTAAGTGTCCATGTTTTGAAACTGAAATCTAAGGGGTAACGCTTTATAACTCAATTCCGGCACTAAAATAGACATTTACATAAATAACACTGATATTACTAGCTAGTTGAAATAAAAAGTAACATTGTAGTTTCATTATTGATTTATCATTTTTTTTGATCCCCACCCATGACAAATATTTGTGTGACGAACATTTGTATTTGTTGTGTGTCTGGGTGTTATTATCTATTTAAGTATGTATTTAGAAATATTTAAGTATGTTTATCAGTCTCTGACGCCCATAATACAAGCTCTGCTTAGTTTGGGGTCAGATGATCTTGGTGTGAATTGTCCCAGATATTTATTATTATTATTTATTATTATAGTAAATAAATAAAACTGATAAAATTCTACACGATTTTGTCTTTCACAGTTTATTTATGGTATAAGTATGACATTTACCATATGAGGTAAATTTTGATGGCGGAGTAAACTTCTCACCATGCTCTGCAAAAATATTAAGACCCCTTACCCAGCCCCCATTATCCCCACTCTAATTACTGCGATTACGTGTGACCGATAACCATTAAAACGTTGTTAGGAGACGACCTAAGTCAACAGAGTTGTTGATTTTGCGTGATTGTCCCGAGGCGAGTGGTTCAAGATTTATAAGGACTTAGTTTGCTGAGCAGTAATTTATGTCGAATATGTGAGGATAATGGTTATTGAGGTTAGAATATTGTACGGGTTAAGTGCCTGTGACGATAATCTTGCACGCAAATTGAGTAGGTTGCGCTTAAATTAGCGCTAAGTCTACGCGTCTGTAGATTCTTGGGGCTACCACAACATAATAGTAAGCCATACTCGATCCTATCGAGCTGTCACCAAAATTACGTGCGGCTAAACGCGCGTGTGTGCATCGTGATTTATTGTATGTGTTGGGTTATTCTATCTAATTACGTTTTTAGGTCTAATTAACTGTTTCAATTATAAATAAAACTTATCATTTAGATTCAAAGATCATAGGAAGACTAAAATTATTTTTTAATAGTTGTTATGCTTTATCAACACAATTAACTGTCTTAAAGTTGGGCTATTATTGGGGAAAATTGGGAAAGTATAAACTTTTTTTACAGTCTGTTATTGTCATGAATTATGCATAATTATTCTGGTTCGTTACGTGTCAACAAAACTATATGTCTGCCGTTTTTCTCAGCACCTAAATATAGTTAGCTTTAATCAAAGATTTAACCCCTAGAAGTTGACAAGATAAGGCTTCTTCGTGAATCGAGGTGGCGAGATTGATCATTCTATAAAAGAAAAAAGATTTTATTTACAAATGTGTTTCATTTATGTGTCAATACAAATGATTGAATTATTTTTTTCCCGAAGGTCGTGAATTAGGCGCTTGAAAAGTTGGATCATGCACTCAAAATGTAAGCTGGCTCTTAACACTTAAGGCCCGAATTCTATAGTGACAATCAAAGTTGAGCAGTAATTAGCATAGACGTAAGTACTAAGAGCTGATCAACACGTCTCCTTGCCTTGATTTCCTTAGTGTCCCGGTTCGATACCCGGTCAAGTCAATTTAGCAAAGGATCTTTTCTAAATTGGATGGTTAATTCCCCGTATGATACCTCGTAACACAAGGATATTCTTCGAGAACATGAAAAGTGGTGTGTTATCCGTCGCAAAAAAAAACCATAAAGAAACTTTGAGTAATGCTACAGAATTCAGACGAGAGTCTCTTTTTAATGTTTTTATTTTAGGGTCTGTCTGAGTCTGGCGATTTGCGGTACAGACGCGTTCACATCAACTTTTACAAGACCATTGCAAAATTGGTCTTAAAATGTCAGCAGCATAAGGTATGTACTTACCTTTTTGGTTTCTGGCTTCCTTAGCACGTGGGAAAAACCTTACCAGGAGCAGGACAATATAAACATGCGCCAGACAATACACCAACTGTCATGGTTTCGAAGTATGGATACCTAATTATCGTTGTGGTACCAGAGAGTGATTTAAGCTAGGGGCGTCTCCCAGCACACCCAGACACGAGCCAATTTAGAAATTCTGGATTGATCTGACCGGGAATTGAACCTGGAAAACTACACAAATCATGGCCAGAAACCGTGCTGCACACTGCGCCAATCGTATCGTCACAACGTATAATGTTGTCTCATAAGTATTCATTTGTTTTAACAGTAAATAAAACTTTCACTTTTGTTTGCCTTTTTGCAAACCAGTTATTATCGCTATAGAGACCATAAATAGGTTTTTTTAATAAACTCTGCCCTTTTTACGTGATTTCATTGTTAATTCAATATTTGTCGCGAAAGCTTTAAACTGAATAGCACCTTTGTAAGGCTTTGTTGTTGAACGGACAATGAGAGTAAAGATATCTTCGTGAACCATTCTTGACTCCTACAATTCTTGAAAGCTAGTCGAAAATTTAAGTGGTGATCATTTTCAAGGTATAATATGATTTAAACTTTTTTTTTTACTTTTTGATCATTTAAAATTGTGTGTCTTGTATTGTGATATCAAATTTTAATTAAGTGACAAAAATTAAAAACTACGTTTTAACCTTCCCACAACGTTTGAATAATGTCAGCAGTCCGTTTAGTGCATTTTTTTTAACATTGTGTTGCTCATTACATGATCAGTGAATATTTATCTAATAACCATTGAGATGATTTTGTTTAAAACTGTTAACTTTAGTTCGCGGTTTTCTTAAGAGTAAATGCAATTAATCCTTGGAGATCAATAAATAGAACAATTGAATGTAGGTGAGTTTTGGCACGTCACCTGTCAAAACCTAGATTTTACTTCATTACTCGTTACGCTCAATAGCAAAAAGCGTAGTTTATGGGTCAATAAATATTTATTTATTATATTTTATTTTATATAAAAACCTCCTAAGGAAAAAAAAAACAAGTTCTTCTTTTTCATAAAAAATGTGTCAAAATGAGTTTTTTATATCTTTTAGCGAGATTCTGTATTCTCTTTGACACCGACGGGATTCGATATTTCTGATTATGGCAGTAATCGTGAATCTTAAATTTAGTTTGTTTTGATTATATATGTTACAGTTAAAAACCCTATTTTCGTTAGAACTCCTTTTATCTAGTTAAAACTAGTTTTTACTTAATGAAAAAGATAGAAGATAGATATAAAACTAGAAATACCTAGTTTAAACTAGAATTCATCACTAATATATTTGATTTGCGATAGTTTTATCTGCAAATCAAATATATTAGTGATGAATTCTAGTTAGCAAGTATAGTTGTCACATCCAGCTACAGATAGAACTAGCACTAGAGCAACTAATTTGGGATTGAAAACAGGACATAGTTTTAAAAATGGGTGTCTAACTTTTCGCATAATGCCGAACTTCCTGAAGTTGCTTAGCATAACTAATAACATCATACAGCTAAACATTAACGTGTCATAATTGATGCTTCGCATAACTTTTAAATAGCATATTAGTCCAAATGCAATTATTACATACCATAACAGTATAAATGCATATCATTACATAGCATAAGTAGTAAAGCCCTAATTACTTTTGACTCAATAATTATAGTTAATCCTAATATCTTAAAGCATAATTTAAGATGGCATAATTAGTAAAATCCCTAAACCATTTTCACTTGGTTTGTGAGAGTAGATCAATTCGACCGAAATAGCTAGCTTAGGTTAGGTTGGAACTGCGACCCACAGCCAAATTAGTATTTTTTCACTTGGTTGTTTAGCGTAGGGTAATTGAACCAAAATTTTTTTTTGAGCATAACGTTCATTGTCATAATTTATCATGTCAACTTATAATTCTTTCCAATTATTATGCTTTAAAAATATGCGTTTTGTAATTATTCGTTTTGATTATTACGCTTTGGAATATTATGAATTATAATTATTCGGCTTTTCGAGTTTATGCGTTAACTCGTATGCCAAATAATTTGAGCCTACGTTCTATTAGGATATCTCAAAACATGCCATACAAATTTCTTGTTACGATTAGGACAATCAGAAATATGGAACATGATGTTATGACGATTAACATCATGCTTAGAATGAATAAGCCTTTAATAGTAGATTGTTACACAAGGTGAGAAAGTTACCCTTTCAATGCACGAGATGGTTTGGCGCGCGAGCGTAGCGAGAGCGCTAATAGTTCGAGGGCATTGAAAAGGTCTTTCTTCCGAGGTAAACACTCTGCTTTTCATTACGAATATAAGGAAAGTAAATAAAAATCAGATACATAAGTTCAACCAACAACATTTTATTGAAACATTACCTACAACAAAGTTGATGATATTTCTATTTAAAGTTTATATTAAAATTAGAGCAATTGTTAAACGAGAGAGAGAGGTTACTTCCTTTGATGTTGATAGTTGATATTTTTTGTGAAACTTGAGCATCTTGAGTAAATGTTGGTGATAGAACAATCTCTTCATCCGGGCAATCTTTTGAAGTACTTGGTAGGTAATTTATTGTTTCAGTCAACTGATTTGAAATGTTTGCCTTGTTATTGACCGATTCCTCGATGTAGCCTTCAGCTAGCCTACTGTACTAGATTTCCATCAACCATGTCTTTTATTGTAGTCAAATTGGCGCCTGAATCAGCTAATAGAGTCGCTGAAGTCCTGCGGAAGCAGTGACCCGAGTATAAATTTGGATTTGGTAAATCAAGATACGTGGTTATTTGCTTCGATATACTGGATAATTTGTTTTTGCCAATTACTTGCCTCAAACATTTTCCTTTTTGGTAATTGAGGAAAAAACGATCAGTTACCATAGCAAGTGGTCGAAGTCTTTGGTATTTTTCTAATATTTGTACGAACTCTTTCTTTACTACGAAAGTTCGGTCGACTTTTGTTTTAGTACCTCTTAACTTGACTACCATCATTTCACCTTGTTTCTCTATGTCATGTTCCATCAAATTTACCAGTTCAATGGTTCTACAAGCGCCACTTATGGCCATTACCAACACGACCTGAAAAGTAAATACAAATCTTTAAATGGGGTTTTTATTGTAGGTTGGTTACCTGTATATAATTTTAAACACATTTTTATGGATGCGATGTTGTTTAAAAGAAATCGTTACCTTTATTGCTAAATAAATGTTGTCTGGCGCTTGATTTAAGAAGGTTTGGACCTCTTGTGCAGTGAAAACTTTGGATTTTTTGGCTGTGTATCCACCCGACTGCCTTTTTAGGTAAGGTGATAGTTTCGCGAAATTTTTCAAATGTAGGATATCGTGTTTTGTATTTAAAGTCGGCTTTAACATTGAATATACGCTCCACAGAGTTGAAGATTTATAATTTTTGGATAATTGATTGAAAGATGTTAATAACACGTTTTGTGAAAAAAAACTTCACTTTTTTTCAGTGCGCCATTTCATAAAATCTTCATAAGCTCTTATGTATCTTTCTCTTGATTTCGGCGGTAAAAGGTTTTCCACAACTGTTTGAGCTTCTTCTCTAATGAAATCAGGAGTCAAATCCATATCTAAGTCTGATGAACTCATTTTGCAGAAAATAAACTTCTCACTCGATTTACGAAACAACTGAATGAAGTTCGAATAGTTGCAATCCTGCCTTTTTTTTGTCTGTGGAATTCAACCATTTTTTTAAATATTTGTAAAAAAGCATACTTAGACAATGATGATGGAATTCCCCCGCCTTATTTTATTTAAAGAAAATATATATTATTTCATTTCTATCGTAAACGCTTAGCTCAAATTTATTCAATTAAATACTAATTAAGTGAAACAAACATTAATGAGTATATTCCTGCTTCGATTATTCAAATATTCATTTGAAATCAAGATAAAGCAATTTCAAATACAGCTGTGGCTGAATAGAATACATCGACTTGCCGCAAAAGGAATGTCAAAATAGAAGGTGACATTTGACAGTTTTTTACTTTCAGCCCTAGGGCTGAAAAAAACTTTACAGCCCTAGGGCTGAAAGTGAAGCTTTTAACCATATGCTCAGGCAACTTCAAGCGTACTTTCCGTGTAGGAGTAATGAAAAATATTTATTAAAAAGATCTAAGGCACAGAGGGCCAAATAATAATTTAACACTGAAGTGACATTTTAGGGAACATTGACATAAAGTAGTTGCCAAGGTGACAACATTAATCAAAAGTTAATAAAATAATCAATTAAACGATGGTTAGGTGACGTTACGCGATCAATCAAAATAAGGTACTCGTATGATGAACTTTAATCTCGGTCAGAACAGTTTAAACTGACTCGCTTCGGAAAAATACGTTTTGTCTAGTAAGAACTAGTTTTAACTAATATTCAATTTTGAGCATTAGTTAATTCTATATATGTTTATTCTGATGTATAAACTTTATTACTGTAAAGTTTCATCCAAATCCGTTTAGTAGTTTTTGCGTGAAAGAGTAACGAGCATACATACATACATACATTCTCACAAACTTTCGCGTTTATAATATTAGTAAGATGTTATGTATACATATGTCTATGGCTGCAACCCCTTCGAACCACGTCCCGCCATTTATGAACACAAAATTGTCGCAGCAAAAAATAATTGAAACATCAACTTTATTTAATGAATGTAAGGTAAGATCTAGTTTCCAAACTACATCCACAAACTATACAACTGTCGTATTAAGGCGGCGGCGACGCGCCTCGGGGATTACTCACACCTGCAGCGCTTATTAATTTGATTTGGTTCTACGTGTTGGAATTGCGGACGGGAAATGTAAGAGCGGGGTTGCATGTCGCTTTCAGTTATGTTTGAGAACGCACTTTAATCTTGAGCGACATTTTGCATCAGGTACTGTCAAATATTTTCTTAAAATACTATGATCAAGTCTAACTAATGGCCGATTGCACAAAACCTAATATGCGTTAATTCTCATTTTACGCATGAGAGGCAGGGTTCTTAAAAAAAGTTTCTCAACAATTTGCTTTATATTAGTATTTTTCATTATTCAATTTTGAAACTACTGGGGCGGTTCTGGGACATCTCTTACAAAAAATATATTAAAACCCTATTTAACTATAACTACCGAACTAGTACAGAAAAAATATATTTAACAAACCAAACTTATGAATATTAAAATATAGGCAAAAAAGTATTAATTTTGAAGGAGCACAACTTTAAAACAAATTGCCCGACACTTTGAAAAACTCTTTGACAACTAATATTTTTAAAACAAGACTTAATAAACACATTTTACAGGATTCTGAAATCTCACCTAATGTATAAAAAAATTGTAAAAGCAAAAATTTTTATTGTAACTGTTGTTTTTGTGAATTTTTATGTTACTTCCCTTGCGGGAATAGTCTAAGCTCGGTACTGTAATGAGGAATTAATATTCTTTAACCCTAAGCACATGCAAATATCATATTTTGTTGTAGGTTTTTTTGACTTTAGTTTGACGGAAACTACGGATATTTCGTTAGCGAGTAGGCCCTCAGATGGCGGTACGTGAACGCGAAGTTATTTCGAACATCATCGATTCTTATCTACCTTGGCTTTGGGACTTGAGTTCTGATATACATAAACAAAAAATTCGAACCAAAACACGGAGCGTGAAAGATTGTGATTGAAAAATTAAAAGCAATTGAACCGAATGCAAATACAGCAACGGCCAAAAATATTTATAGTAAGGTACGCAAAAAAAAGTGGTTGCTTAAATTTTGCTACAAAAATAACCCGATAAAAGTGTAATTATTTGTCTTTGGCAGTTAGCAATAGAGTTGATGCCGTAGGCCGTTTATTTCCCTTTACATTGGTCTAATTTCCGCTAAAAACGGCAATTGCCATAGCAATGGCAAACCTGACCCAGACGCACTTCTTATTGAAAAAACACTTTGCATTAGATAATTAATAACAACAGAGCGACGTTATTGTATCTGCCTCTTTCCTACTAATACCGCACGCTTACTAGCGGTCTCACTCTCCCTAAGCTAGACAAAGCAACTCCTTGTGACGCCAGCGGGTAGCGCGGGGCCAATAAGCCTAAAAGGTGGTAAACAGCGGCGAAAGGTGATGTACAAAAGGGAACAATTAAAAACTTCACAAAGTATTACCTTATCAAACACACTTACTGACAGGAAAAAGACGGGCGGCCGCAGTAGCTCCTACCGCTTCATGCAGAACTTCTTCTGCTAGGGATCAGTTCCAAGCCCAATGTGCTTATCTATTCAATAGGATGCATAAAAAATATAAAATCTATAACCAACAATATCACGGATGTAAAAAATTGTGACAAAAGCTCTTGAAACGCTTGGATATTGTGAAACGGAGGAATTGTTATTCAAGTCACTTTTATGAATTTTAAACGATGCTTAGTAGTTAAACCTAAACTTATGCCAAGATAACTTATCATAGGGCTAAGCAGCGTCACATTTATGTTCGACACATTTAACCCCTTAGTATAATTATTTCATTATTTCTTTAGATAACATTTTGACACACATACACGCACCCTCACACGCGTACATATGCACACTCATACTCACACACACGCGCGCGCGCGTGTAAACATAGTGAGACTTTTGCATGCATTTTTCCTTTTGCTATTGTTTATGCAAAGTTTGGTTACTGTTTGGAAATAAAAATAAGTTTTGTTCCTCATAAGGTTTTTACTATGATATGCATTGTGATGGCAGAGCGAGGCTTCCTATCACAGGTGTTATCATATACCTACTTGGTAGGTCCCAGCCTTGGTTATGTATTTGCACTTATGTTGAAGAAATAAACAAATTTTATTCGTTTTTTATTTAATTATAGTATTGATGAATGCTGATTTACCTTGGCTAAAGCTTAAATCAAAATATCTACTTTATGTACGGGTTCATTGTGGTGTTAATTGGCGTTTTATTTATTATCTGTATCTGCAGGTTCTTTTTTGTAATAGGTATTCATCACAAACACTTTATTTAAAGATGTTTATAATAACACCCACTTATCTCTGGATGAACTGATTTCTTATATTTTGATGTCAAAGTTATGTACCGGTGGTTTTGGTCTTTAGTTCTATTATTCGTTAAAGCATGTATGTAAACTTTGAAACATTTTAGAACCATTATATTATGTGTAAAGCATCGAATACAGTTTTCAGCCAGTCGAACTCGATGAAATCTGTGTTTGAAAAAAAAGATCTTTAAAATGTAATCTGCAAAAAAACCCAAATACTGAAAAGGTACGTATTTTTTCTAAATCTTAATGTGACACAAGTACAAACCAAGAGCTACAAGTGTATGTTTATTCTAGAGACGCACATACCATGGTTGGAGAGATACACGATTCCGCAAAACGTTACACCAGCAGGAAACGCAATATCGCGTAAACCTGAAGCACCACATATTATGTTTTGGCGCTCATTTTTCCACAAATGTAAGCACTCTGCCCATGCACAATACCTATTACTTTTTTCGATCATTCATTTAGAATTTTCCTGCTAGAACAACTTTACTCCAGTAGGAATCGTTTTTTTCCAAAACGTCAATGCGCACTATTTTTTTATGACGCGCAAATCCACTGCACATATCGCTCTAATTATACGTTTCCCTCATATCACTTTAGAAGCTACTGTCTAGCTGGAGTAACGCACACTGAGATCTCTCATTTGAGACCAATGGCATTAAGTCCGCCTTGTACACATTTTGTACTTAAGAATAAAATAAATAAATAAATAATCGTGTAGAACTTGTTGAGACCAAACACGAGGGGTTGGTATTATCGTTGTTTAACGAACCAAACCATTTACGAATTATTATAAAATATTTATTTTACATTTTTAATTGTATATTGTACCTACCTAAAAACCGAATCACCTACAACTTTACTGAGTATTTCTTGTTTGTCATTATTTTATCTTTTGATTGGTGAGTGTTTCATCGGTGTACACCAAACAAAAATCCGAGCACAACACAACACAGGTCCTACCTCGGCGACGTCCGACTGGACACTGGCGGGGTGACTTGCACGCCTTTTATGCATGATTTTCGAGGTTCTTTCATTTTTACATATAAAAATAGTTTTTTTTTGCACCGAGACACTAGGAAATTCAGATCTTTAGTAAACTGCATATTTTTTATATAGGATAAAGATAAAGATAAATATACTTACTTACTTTATTGTACAACAAATCATACTTAACATGAGCATTACATAATCTTAGATTGTACAATGTAGGCGATCTTATCGCTAGGAAGCGATCTCTTCCAGACAACCTGCAGGTAGAGGAAATGACAAGATTAAAAAGAGAAAATAGGTAAGGTAGTGTGAGATAGTGAGATAATTATATATACTTGTATCATATAAAATCTTTTCAGAAAATCAGTCTAAAAATCATAAAACGACCTTCTTTCAAATAAAAACTCTATCGAGGCAAATCATTATTATCCTGTTTTGGTTACATCGAGACATCAGATAAAATATCAAAAATTTTGATAGTATTTTTTAAAATTTAATAAGTTGCTTAGTTTTGTGAATAAATCCGTCAAAAGATGACCAAAAGTCGGACACCCTCGCTTTAAGTGGTGAGTAGTTACCATGTCAATGTCTCTATTAAGTAATAGAATTGCGTGTAAATAACAATTCAGCATATTTGACTTCTGTCACGGCTTTCGCTCACCATCGCAGCCTCAGCCACGACGGCTTACTTACAGCCACCTGCTCCTCAGCCCGCAGTCCGCCTCACCCCTACGCGCCTGCGCGGCTCTGAATTACACTCTAGGGGTAGGGCAGACAAGACCACGTAGAGTCTTTGATTGCTGGTTATCTCGTTTTTCTTTTATAAAAAAAATCATTTTGTGATATAAAACATTCGTGAAAATCAAATTATGGGACTTTATCGATATAACAAAACATCGATGAAACGAACAAAATGTAGAAATAAAATTCGATGAAATGAGTTTTATGTTAAATACTATTCGAGGAAATGAAATTGCGATGTATTCAATTTTGGTGAGTTGTTGCTTGTTGAAAAAAAACATCTGCGAACAGTTTTCTGTGAAATGAAATTCGTTGTATTAAATAGCGATAAAGTGATGGATTCCATTTGTGACCACATGGTAAAACTTTTTAGGATAGAATAAAGTAAAGTTAGGAAGTAAGTAGGAAAAGCAAGATGATAAGAAAATCTTTTTCATTCTACTTTGTTGCAAACAATAGATGATATAATAAACGCCTTACCCGACTCTATAAATAGCATCACAAACACAATATCCTTCTGTAACGTTGTTGGTTCTTCACACCAAGTCAGTTAGCAGAACATTAACCTAAAGCGACTCATAATAATATTATCAGTGTCATCTGGCGAGGTAACTGTGTCCTGTAAACATTTTTGTGCATCCCGCAGAAACGCTTATTCCGACGTTGCTCCTCCTAATTGGTTCGTTCCCGACTGAATAACTTGGAGGCTTTTTACAGTGTACGATTCACACTATTATGTTAATTTTACGATTGAAATGTAACAAGTAGAACTAAAGAAATAAGTTATTTACTATTTAATTAAGTAGGATAATAGTAAAATACGTACAAAAATAGGAAAACATAATTTACCAATCAATGAAACAATAACTCACTTTCAATGACATTTGTTCTTTGTTTGAAAATAAAGTAGTAAGTATCTAATAATAGTACTGAAAGCTTTCAAAATAGGTACGTGAAAAATTAAATATGTTGTTAACATGCGAGTGAAGCCCAGAGTGGAAAATACTTTGTAGTGTTGTTAGAAAACTGATTATAAATAAAGTTTCTAGTTCTTTTCGACTTATAATACACTACTATCAAACTCGCACCTAACGTTATGCACGAGAAAATTATCTTCAACTGAAGATTAGTAGCGGCTGATTACTCTACGCTGAGTGTAAATTTAATTGCCAAATTGGCTTCTCGTCAAACTACACTACGGATTTAATGGAGTTCAAATGAAACCTCAGGCTTTCAAGTCAATTTCACCTTCATGCGACAAGTACTGTTTCAATGAAAAGCTGTTACCCAAATTTTCAACCTGATCAAGGCGTATGTATGGCTTTTGAAAATAACAGTTTTTTTAAACAGGCGAGATGAGTTGTCATTAGTTAATTTAATATGTTTTTGACCTATCACAACGTCTCATTCGTGTGTGCTCTTGACTGTGGTCTTAGGGTGCTACCTCACTTGGCGCATTCGCCTGAAATGTAACGATACAGAGTCGAGGATGACATCAGTAAGGGAGGAGAACCGAGCACTACAGCGCGCAAACTGTATGTTACAGATTCGAGCATTACGTTGGTGGGAGAAAAGCACCGAGCATTACAGTGCGCAACTTGATGCTACAACGTGTAGTATTTCGATACAACTTCAGGGTGGCAGTATGCTGTATGTATGTAAAGCTTAAAATCGATTCTGAAATGTACAACAAGCAAAATAAATGTTAGTCATGGTAGGGAGGCAGTAATGTATTGTAATGCTCAAAATCAATAATATGAAACGTAACATTACAGGCGAATGCTGCAAGTGATGTGGCTGACCGATAGCGTCCAAGCCGGCCCTAGTATAAAGCATCGGTACCATGCACCCTGGCAAGGTGTCAAATTAAAAAACGGAGGCCTTTTCTATACTCGTATTGGTAGTGTTACAATCGGCTTCGCCAGGTGCAAATAAAGAGTTTTGCAGGGATCTCTATTATTTTCATTACCTACACTTCATTATAGTCCCGAATAATTGAGTTTATTTACACAAACAAAGCAAAAACACTTATCTATCTCTGGATGTTAAACTAGCTAAGTTTACGTTGATGGGGAAATCAACCGATCGTCATCGTATCGTCGATTGTCAACGAGCCGAAGACGAGCACTGCAAAGTATTCGTATGTCGCTCGCCCGGTCTTATTGGACATTACCGCTTAGGTCCCTGAGTTAATTGCGCGAGCGGTACTTATTGTCTCAGCAGCTCTCTTGCTGGGTAACGAACTGTAAGTATTCGGACTGAGAAGTGTCCACGTTGCTTTTTAGAACAGGGTTTCTGATTACGCTTCGGTATTTTTGGATAATATTGACAAATTTCCTGGCAGAAAAGGTTCATTGCTTTTTTACACATGTACCTAAGTACGTGCTTTCTAAAATTAGATAATATAAGAGCTGTACTGTATTTTATTAATATAAAGCTTTCCGCCCGCGACTTTTCCAGCGTGAATTTTATCGTTACGTATTATGGCCAAATCACATATTTTTTTTATCAATTGTAGCCTATTTATTCTGCTGTTTAAGCTTTGATATCTACTATTAAGTTTTATCTAAATCCGTTTAGTAGTTTTTGCGTGAAAGAATAACAAACATACATACATCCTCACAAACTTTCGCATTTATAAATATATAAATAAATGTGCGCCAGACATCACACCACTCATGGTCTCGAAGTGGGGATAAATATCCCTGTGTTACGATGTACCAGACAAGGTATTAAGCCAGGAGCGTCTCCCAGCACAGCATATCATTTCCTGAATTGACTCGACCGGGAATCGAACCCGGGAGACTACGTTAGTCAAGACAAGAAACCGTGCTACAGCGCACTACGACAATCGTGCCATCGAGGTTTAGTTATTTAGTAATGAGGCCTGCTATACTCTGTTATTTTATTAAATTTCTATTCGGTAAAGGAATATCCCCCGTCGAGCAAGCAGTTCGCCCTTGCAGCAAATAATATCGAGCGGCGAGCCTAACCCGAATTACGTGAACGCAAATTAAATCGTCACTTCTTCACTAATAAATTAGCCGAACTAGTCGCGTTAATATGAATTAATGGTGTTACAATGAAAATGAATGCGATGGGAGTGCTGAATGTAGCTACAATACAAGACCGTTTCAGTAACTTTAACCAGTTCATCCGCGATTGGCGCGTTTGAGGATTATTGGTTTTTATGAAAATAAAGCCAATGTTCTTTAAAAATAACGTTATTATTTTGAAACATCGCACTCAGTCTTGAAAACTCACAACTGCAAGTTAAGATCCTACATGTCATTACGTAGTTTTAAGAAGATAACATTCCCAACCAGTTGTAAATCTTTTGATTAATTTAACTGGTTAATTAAAATATTAATTCAAAATATGGCCTTACTTACGGCCTTTTCTTTTACTGCTTATTGTTGGTGAGAGAGTTCGAATTCAGTGTATTTTTTTTATATTTATAATGAATAAAAAAAAACAAAAAACAACCAAAAATCAAATTGGTAGTCAAAATCAATTGTTTTGGTATGCACAAAAATTATGATGGATCTAAGGACGAGTAAAAAAGGAAGGACTTCTTGCTGCCTACATTTCAATTGACGCCATGTAATTGTCTAAACACACTATGCCGAAGTTACGCGACCGAAGTTCCGCATGATTACGCCTGCAATGCTATTTGAATTACTGATGAACTGATGACACATTAAGCCGAAATTACGTTGCGTTATACCGTTCAACCTAAATTCGGTCGAGCGTAAGTTCAGCGGCAACTTATTTTGTAGAGCACACAATTATAGACAGAATACACACACAAAAATGTGCAACTGAATTTCTGCTGCGTAAGTTCGGCACCTAAGGTGTGTCATATCAGCCAAATACGTCGGAACGTAAAATCAGATGCGGAACTACCGCACAGTGTGTTTAGACACTAAAAAAACCAATAGTAGCGTATTTACGTACAACATGTACACACTTGAAGGCCTGTCGGTCCGCCATTTTGCGATCTATCATTGCATAGCAGTTGTATAGATTTAAAAGTGCAAGCACCCTCTGGCTAGTGTCACAACAAGGTCACAACGGGGAGCCTAACTTTTTTACCCGTCCGTGGATGGATCATAATTATATATGTTATAGGCCCAACTTGGGAAGTTATTCGGAGTAGTTTTTAACTACCTGATAACATTGTAATGACCGTAGATTAAAGTTACTGTTCTTAAATTGCTGTAGATATCCTTGTTCGGAACGGTACTAATCCATTCATGTCGTTAAGTTAACAACCGCTGCTTAATCCACATAGAATATGTTCTCTTTAATTAAATTACATTTAAGTACGATCTCTAGTATGTTAGTTCCATTTCAGCAATAGGTATTTGAAGTGAAAAGCGTTTTGAATGAGATCTGACGAATTACGTGCCTCTGATCTGAAAGGGCCTTAGAAAATTTTGTCGCCTTTGTAAAGACAAATAGGGTTGTTTCCATTGTTTCACGACGTTAAATATTCATGTAAAGGTTTCTTTTCAAATTGGGTGCAAGTCTTTTATCTTTTTTGCTTTTATAAATGCTTGTAAATATACGAGATGCCAATTTATTAAGACGCTTTTCTTTCTGAACTGTTAGTTCTTAATAATGATTTAATTATAAAATAAAAATAATATAAATAAGTGAATATCTGGGACAAATTACACCAAGATAATCTGACCCCAAACTAAGCAGCAAAATGTGATAATTCATATTCATAAGATTGACTATTGCATCTACGCAGCTCTACAAACGAATAGTCTCGTAGGTACAAGTTTGTTGCATATTTGCAATCCGATATAATAGTACTTTTTTATTGTCAAACGCAAATATGAAACGTAGGAGATATCATCACATTTGCTATTACAATTCTAACAAACAGCACTAGCCATGACTTGATTTTAATGACACGACAAGTGAAGACATTAAAATAAACAATCATTTTTTTTTTTTTTTGTGGCCTAAACTATCATTTGAATGTCTTCACTTGTCGTGTCACTGAAACCATGACTAGGTATGTTTAGCAAAATAACACCAAATATCTGAAAGTCTCCGACCGTTTTCATTCAAACAAATCTAAAAATACACGAAGTAGTCAAGTACTATTAATAACAAATCTAATAAAATCCAGTGAAGCAACTGACATAAATCCATTCTATTTGAAAAGGGTTGGGGCAAATAAGCAGAGAGCTGACTTGACCAAAGGATTGACACTGATGTATTAATATGAACCCCAATTTATATAAAAGAGGGTTTTATCATGCAATAGAGTCTGTTACGAAATAATAAAAAAATCCTTATCGTTCTTTAGTAGCTTACTATTATCGTTGTGAAGGCACACTTACCCTATTATGCCTACCACGAGTCGCCACTGTAAATTTATGTTATCGTTCGCGTAAAAAAATGTATTGGGATTTGACAACACATTTTTTTTGACATTCATGACATTCATGTCAAATCTCAATACATTTTTTTACGCGAACGATAACGTAAATTTAAATTAGCAACTCGTGGTAGACTTACGTACAGGTCTTTGTATTAAGGCAATAAGTAGAGTGGTGTTCGAAGCTTCAAAATAATAATGAAACATAAGAATGTCGTCTTATGAATGTCAAACGGCTACTGTTGAATCAACAGTTCAACAGTGTGGATGACAATCGGCCTGCCTAAATATTTTTATAGACTACATTTTATAAACTAAATTGCATTTGTCACAAATTGTCTCTATATCAGGACTTGTCTACTTCAATTATACCATCAGAGGCCTCTATACAAGCGCTTATATCCAGGCAAGTTAATTTCTTAACTTGTGTGTAGCAAGTAATTTCCATAATAGAAGATGGGTTAGTACCAGGTAACCGCTGACTGGCTGGAAATGAAAGATAATATTACGAAATTGCTTGTTACGCTTAGTTTAGGGAATCAACTTGACAAGCTTTGTGTGATAATAATAAGGCCCAAGCACATTATGTGCGCGGCCCTTCGATTTAGAACAAAGATGTCGACCGATTCGGTAAGTTGATTTCTATTTCTTTCATGTTATGTAATTTTTTTTAGTATGGAGTGCGTCTTTATTATCTGGCCATTGGCTTTATCATACAACAAAATTTAATAAAATAAAAAGATATTTCCCGAATCAGTCGATCACTTCGTTCTGAACCGGGGGCTGGTCACAAACATTTCATTTTTATGAAAACTTTGTTTGAAGCTTCTATGTTGTCGTAGTCATGTAGGTACAAAAAAGTATACTAACAAATACTACAACAACTAGATTTGATGAACATAAGTTTTGACGTTGCTACTACCGAGAAAGAAACTTGAAGACTGCACTTATTGGCATTATTGATTAACAACCATTTAAATAGGTACGTACGGGTACGGAGCGGCTCCAACAGCCTCCTGAGGGTGGTTGCCGCGAGGCTGGATGTCATTATGGGACACTGGAATCGGGTCCAACTCGCCAAAGACACTAATATTAAGTACAATAATTATATTAACTAACATAGTTTTCAAGATTTATTGTTACTTACACTATGGACTCATGTTGCCGAAATATTTTTTTATTTTTTTATTGAAATCACAGAGCCAACAAGACACATTGTGGAGCAAAAACTGCAACATCAATTGACTGACCTACTCACTTCAATTTCCTTATTTTTGATTCGATAAAATGAATTCACTGCAGGTAATACGAACTTAAACGAACCCAAACCTCTTCATGAATAACTGAAATTTCTTGACAACGAAAAACTTTGGTCCAGTAAAATCTACAATCAGAGTCAGTTTACAAACTTGATTCTTAGATAAGTCCCTAAAATTCTGTGGAGTTTAAAAGAACTCCGACCGGTTAACTTCACAACGAAGTCGAGTTTTACTTTAAATCTAATTCAGAAAGGCTTTTCGTGTCAAAACCCCGGTGTATTTGCATCAGGTAGGGAAGTCAAACAGGAACTAACTTGACACTGGAATCGAGTTTGGAAGAAGGTATTCTAGAGGATACAGATACAAAAGAGCTCACGTAAAGGAATTGGTTTCAAGATTTCTACCAGTTTCATTTGAAGCTATTTGTAGTTTAGATTTCAGATTAAGTTTAGAATTTCCATGTTAACCTACCATGTTCCTTAAAATATCTCTGGTAAATAATACTCTACCTAAGTGTTTGTTTTTACAGTTAATTTGAATTAAAATAAATAAGTGTAAAACGAAACATCTAGGACCACTTATACATCACTAACCCTAAACTTATAAAAGTGAAAAAAAACTTAAAAATTCAAAATATCATAAATTATTTACTCATATCAAATACTTAATAGTCAGTCTTGGATGGAGATCGTCCTCACAAATTTCAGGTCAATAGACAGAATCTATGCATTGCGCTAATACATTTTAAACCAATTTTGATACTATTTAATTATTTAAAAGAAGGCATGATGAAAGCAAGTCCCCGATCGATTTCTATATGAATAGTCAACACAAATCTTTTTTTGCAATTAGACCTACAAATGACTAGCGGCGGGACGAGAGTTAATTAAATTCCCTTTTTAAAAAGTCTAATTCATTTAGAGCGTTTAAAAGTTATTGTCGTTCTATTAGATTATCAGTGACGTCAAACAAAGCTACCAAAAGTAAGTAAATATTTTTGTTGACCCACTTACGCTGTTTCGTAACAACCAAAAATTTCGGACAAACATTTAAAGAAAAATACTGGAGTAACAATGAAAATGGGAAAGACCAACAAAAATTACTCCAAGCCTTTTGTTGGACTGTTCAGTCAATATTGGTTACGTGTCGCCAAACTAGGCCGCTTTCGGAAAATATTTCGTACGTGAACAATATTTCATCAAAAGTAGTTTTTACTTTAACTATTAGTTGTACAGGGTCATTTTGAAAAAAAGACGCACTTCTTCAAGAACAGTTCAAAATCGTGAACTCAAGTCTATCCAACAAATAGAAACGATTAAAAATGTTTTGACTTTGTTTTTTTATTTATTCTTTATTGAACATACAAATAAAACACAATTGGCGGACTTATTTTCTACCAGTTTAAGGTTTAACAGAAAAAAATAGGTATTTCGGGCTGTGCAACCTATAGAAAATAAGGGCAAAAAAAACCACAACAAATTTTGATCTTAATTACTAATATTTAATACATATATTAAACTTAATATACTATAAATATGCTACATACCAAATACGGAAACATATATATATATATATATATATACATATATACCTAAATAAGTTTTAAATAAATATACTATTTTATATTTTAGTGCCTTTGTTTGTTCTTGTCCGTCACTAATAAATAATGCTCATAGATACTCTATTCTCACTCATAAACCACTTTACTTTACTTTAGGTCCGGCACGCCTGGATGTGCAAAAACTAGAATACAATAGCAAAATAATGAGAGCAATCAAACTTAAACAATCAAATAAAGTCATTATCGCAGTGATCTTGGCACGTAAATATAAACCTCTACTGGTGCGACATAAGGTACATTTTTTACATTGCCAATCACCAAATGCAACAAACCGAAAGGCCGCACAGGATCTCACCCCCGCCAACCCTCTCTCAGTCAGCCCGACAATAATAAATAAGTATTGAGTAACGGCCGTGACCATGCGTGAGCGCATGTTACGCTTTTCGTGCAAAAAACCTCCTGTGTGTTAAATAAATAATGGCCCATACTCAGTTTCCTATGGTACGCACATTGGTTGTTGTCAGTTTAAAAAATGACCTATCTTCATTTTCAGTTGACTAACATTTCTGTATGATAAATTTATGAAGAGTACAAAAATACACCATGGTTGTTAAAATCATCTTCGTTTTCATACTATTTATGACCATGTTAGTTTGCCCGAAACTGCGGACATTGTGTTGGTGTGTAGGTACCCTGGTACGGGTTTAGTTACGAGAAACTTTTATAAATATTTACATCAATCTTTACAAAACTATTGCAAAATGGTCTTATGTCAGCAGCAGAAGGTAAAAGGTCGATGTGAATGCGTCTATACTTGGTAAGGCTTGGTGGCAACCGTGTAGCACCCGTTTTATTGGCAACCGTGTAGCACCCGCTCACTGATATTTAATATGATATATCGACTGGCCTGTTGGCGCAATGGCAGCGATCCTGCCTTTAGCGCCGGAGGTCGTGGGTTCGATCCCCACACATGACAAATATTTGTGTGACAAACATTTGTATTTTTTGTGTGTCTGGGTGTTATTATCTATTTGAGTATGTATTTAGAAATATTTAAGTATGTTTATCAGTCTCTGACGCCCATATTACAAGCTCTGCTTAGTTTGGGGTCAGATGATCTTGGTGTGAATTGTCCCAGATATTTATTTATTTATTATTTATTATATTTTAATGTGTCTTTATAGCTTTAGGTGCTGATACTAAAAGCTGGCCGGCGAAGCAATACTTACTTATAGAATTCAAATTAAGAGAATAAAAACAAGAATTTCCTTATCAACTAGCTCTTTTATTTATGTATTCAAATTTTCCCCTCAAAATTAGGTTACATAAATATGATTGTCAATAAACATTTAAACGTGACTGTACGGATAACAGTTTAGCTTAACACGTCCAGTAAAGAAGGTCATCGATATGTATGAATCCGTAGCTTTTTCGTAGTCATTGGAATTTGGTGTTGAAAATTTTTTTAAAAAAGTGAAAAAATATTCATTGACCTTAACATGATAATCTTAAACTAGTAACAACAACCTGTGTCTTCTTTTAAGCTTACATTTGACTGTGTCAGAAGACACCGCTCATCAGTAGAATAGCATTTCTAAGTCTATATTAATTACGTACTACTTATATCACAATTTTAACCTAATTTACAAAAATATGAAACATACATTAATACATATTGAACCCATAGTACACACACCATTGCATGGATGAGCTCGGCCACTTGTGTGTATGTGTGTGTGTTTGTGCGTGTGTGAGAGCGTGTTTGGGTGTGTGTTAAAGGTGATGTTAAAAGGTTTTGATTTAGATTTATATCTCTTTAAATGCTAATCATTGGAACCTGAAAATTTTCACAGTATTATTTTATCAAACGCACTGTTTTTCGGTTAACACCCACTTATCTCTTGATGAACTGATTTCACATAAATATTGACGTCAAAATTATGTACCGGTGGTTATGGTCTTTAGTTCTATTATTCGATATAGGTAGCATGTATGTAAGCTTTTGAAACATTTTATGACAATTAAATGTGTAAAGCGGAATCGAATACAGTTTTCAGCGAGTTTATACAGTTTCTTACTCAGACACAGTGATTTTATGTCAGACTTAAAAAAAACAATTACTGAAAATGTACTAATATTTTCCTAAATCTTATTAAGTGATGCAAGCACAAATCAAGAGCTTCAAGTGTATGTTTATTCTAGAGATGCACAAACCATGGTTTGAGAGATACACGATTCCACTAAACGTTACCTCAGCAGGAAACGCAATATCTCGAAAACCTGAAGCCCCACATATTATTCTTTTGGTGCACGTTTTTCCACAAATGTAAGAAATCTGCCCATGCACAATATTTCTCTCTTTGATCATTCGTCTAAAGTTTTCCTGCTAGAACAACGTTACTCCAGCAGGAATCGTTTTTTTAGTTTTTTTTCCAAAACGACTGCACAATTTTTTTATGCCGCGCACATCCACAGCATATATCGCTCTGATTAAATGTTCCAATCATATCACTCTAGAAGCTACTTTCCAGCTGGAGTAACGCACACGAGATCTCAATAAGTCCTACACGTTTCTTACATAAATATGTTATTTGGCTATAATTATTAAACTAACGCTAATAGACCTCTCGACTTTGGTCTGAAGTGAAAGCTGCATGCGCTCGTTTGAAGAACGACCAACCGCGCAATTTCGTAAAAAAATTAGGTCTTTCTTTAAGTTTTCCGTATGTCACTACTTCCCTCCCAGATTTTTTTCTTATTAGTGACCCCTATCGAATGGTGTTATAATGCAGGTGGTTATTGTTCAAAATCAACCGAACCTGTTCTTTTTTTCAAAATCGAATAATGCAGTTTTAGTTTTCATTAAAAAATCGGACCTGAGATTCCTTTTGACTTGGCCTGCCACGCCCACTTAAAAAAATTCACACTGTGTTGAACAGGGGGGATAATTCATAATTTGAGCAAAGAAATAAAGGTTACGACGATATATATCAAATATACACTTCTGAGTTTTTTAAGTTATACTGATAGGAAATTCTCCCCGCGCGGGGAGCCCCCCGCGGTAAGCGGGGTTTTCCACCCTCGCAATTTGAATAAATCGCTGAATACGCTGGCCTTAAGGAATCAATCAATGAAACAGTTACAGTACTTGAGTAGGCCAATATGCTTTACGAACATATTTCGTTAAAAAGTGGAATTGATAATATAAAATTCATGCGAAATGTGTATTCGATGAATGGTGGTTCGGGTTCCAAAAGCTAAATGGTAAAGTTTTTTTGATGAAACGTTATCGCTTAAATGAAACAGCGTTTTATAGTTATTAGATATGCTATTTGAAAAAAAAAAGGTTTTGAAATTCGTGGAATCTTTTTCTGTGAAATGAAATTCGATATTGAAAAATTCTGTATTTTAATGGAGAGTCACAATTACTTTTGTCATTGATACATATGTACCTTGAGCATGACAGCAATACCAGAGGGGCTAGCCAAGAGCAACACGCTACTTTCGTTTCGACATGTCAAATAAAAAAATGCATGGAACGGATATCAAATATCATCTCAATTAGACGAGTGCTTATGTCATTCCCGTTCATTTTACACATTTGACATGTCGACACGAGAGTAGCGTGTTGCTCTTGGCTAGGGCCAAGCTGCTGCTAAGACAAGATATTGTATACAGGGTGATTATCAAAAGACTTACAAAAATTAAATAGCAAAATCAGTAGGTGATGTAGATACTATAACATAAGATGAGATAAATATTCTTTATTGCACATCAAAGAACCCCAATACTGGTTGCTTTACATGAAATACAACGTTGACACAATAAGGCAGTCTCATTGCTAAAGAGCAATCTCTTCCAGTCCAGACAACTCAAGTAGAGGAAAATGTTAAGAAGGGTAAGTAAGTGCACAAAAAACAAATATACAAACATTCTGAAAATACTCACTTCAAAATACCATCTAAGTGAAAAGAAAATTTATTTAATTAACTTAGTCGATCAGTCAGGGTATTTTGTACGAATTAACACATTAAAATTAAAGTCAATTGAAAAAATCTAATTTTTAACCGACTTCAAAAAAAGGAGGAGGTTCTCAGTTCAACTGTATGTTTTTTTTTATTTATTCATTTTATGTTTGTTACCTCATAACTTTCGACTGGGTGAACTGATTTTGATCATTCTTTTTAATTTGAAAGCTGGTGCTTTCCGAATGGTCCCATTTTAGTTTGGTCTAGTTCTGACAGTGGCACCCATGAGAAAACCATATAAGCCTTAAATCTAGATAGACAAAATGCGCGACATATGGACGAATAGCTCAATATTACGCCAACCGATTTTTTTTTTTTTTTTGAAAAATAATGCTGCCCGTGTAGTCCCATTTTAATTTGGTCCAGTTCTGACAGTGGCATCCATGGGAAATCCATATAAGTCATTAAATCTAGATAAACCATATACGCGACAAATGGACGAATAACTCAATTTCATGCCAACCGATTTCGATGTTTCTTTTTTTATTGAAAAGGATATACTTCAAGGGTAGTTTGATTAGAGTTTGGTTAGGTTCTGATTATGGGATCCATGACAAAGTAACATAACTCTTCAATTCTTAGAAGCAATTGAACGATACTTTCCGATGTATAAAATGAATAAGAACCATTCACTGAAAATCAAGAAATAAACAAAAATTTTAACAAAAAAAACCAACTTAACAAAAACTATTCCAAAACTAAACACTAAAAAGTAAAGAATGTAGGTTTGTAACTACAGGTATATTGTAGTGTTTCCTTGGCTGACAGCGACTCCAACATTAACAATAATAGTACCTACATTATAGTATCGTATAAGTTTTAGAAGAATACACAATTATTTCTTTACTTTTTAGTGCTTAGTTTTGGAATAGTTTTTTTTGAAGTTGTTTTTTTTGTTAAAATTTTACTTACATAGTTACTACATCACTTACTGATTTTAAGTATCGTTTTTGTTAGTCTTTTGATAATCACCCGGTACTTGAAAATCAGTCACCATGAGATAGGACACAGACGCTAGGAAACTGACAAATAATACGAAATAAATAAAAAAATGTATAAGGATACTGGCAAATATAGATTCAAGGACGAGTTGTAGATGCTATTTGGTCAACTACCACATCCTTACTTTAATTTCATTGTACATATTAGAAACTTGCATTTTAGTAAAAAATAATGCACACTGGTTTCCACAACATTCCCGTCCTGAAAACTTAAGGTCGAAAAAACAACTAGCCAAAACATATTCTAAATTGCAAATAGTAAACTCTGGTCCATATTCAATGTCGATTAAAATATTTAATTCCGTTCCGGAATCTTTTAAAATGTACAGGAAGCCAACGTATTTAAAAAAGAACTTACTTAATACCTGGCTCAGAAATGTTTTTACTCATTGCAGGAGTTCTTTGATAGGGAAAATTAGTTAGAAATAAGGCAATATTGAATTATTATAATTTGTATGGCAGTGGCAGGATTAAAAATAATATTTTAATAATTTAATTTTAATTTATTAAGGTATATTTTAATTTAATGCTAAGTACTAAAATAAAATTGAAATGTAAAAATAATGTATAATTATATATGTAGTGCCCTTACAGGGTTCTTGTTTGAAACTACATATTCGTCTCTAAGATCTTTGTACAACAAGAACATCAAATAAATGTTTATGATTTATGATAGACTACACGGCCTACTAAATCTCTACAGTCATACTCATATCTCACATTGTAAAATAGAGCCCCTTTCCGCTGTCTACTGGATCCTCAGATCTTTCAAACTACGCAGTAGAGTTTGTACATAATAATTCCTGAGAATGGTTTACTGTATCCCAAACCGGGTAGTCACAGGCAAGTGACTGTTGCCGTCATGGTGAACGGAACACTCAGAAGCCCACTTTTCACAAGTGGTATTAGAACCCAATGTGGAAGGTCGTCAGCCTTCCGCCGTTATTCGGGTTGATTTGGTTTTTCATCAATGTTTTCCAGCCCCGGAGAGTTAGTCGTAAATTTAACAATGAACACAGAGATTTTGGTGCTGGCCAGATTTGAACTCGGAACTACAAGATTTAGGATTCGAGTTGGGGTGCTTAACTGGTCGCCTGTACGATGTTCATACCGCCCTACGGTAAAATTGCATTGTTTTCCTATTGCGTCTAGCACATACGACATTCTATGGGTTAACCTCTAGGCCACGTCACCGATTGAATATAATATAAGAAAAGCCAGAGAAAAGCCTAATACTAAACATTAGTATCCATAAATAAATATCTGGGACAATTCACACCAAGAGCATCTGACACCAAACTAAGCAGAGCTTGTATTATGGGTGTCAGAGACTGATAAACATACTCAAATATTTCTAAATACTTAAATAGATAATAACACCTAGACACACCACAAACACAAATGTTCGTCACATAAATGTTAGTCATGGGTGGGGATCGAACCCACGACCTCCGGCGTCAAAGGCAGGATCGCTGCCATTGCGCCAACAGGCCATCTATATTTCACCCGTGCAAAGCCTGTGCTAATTATTAGTTCAAAATGTAAGTTGTTGTATGTAACTAACATAAATTGTAAACCACTTTGCGCTTATATTCAATAAAGATATATAAAAAAATAATTTAACTATAAATAAAAAAAACTATCGAAATCTCTAACCGCTGATTAATTAATTATTAATAAGTTAGTTCTATGACATTGAACTAATAAAATATTCTTACTTTAATGATCTGTTATCAAAGATACATAGTTTTAACATTATCACCCAATATCCATAACCCTGAATAGCATTTTAGTTTTCAAGCCACCATTTTACAACTCCCATGAACCCTTGAACCATTTCCGTATCGGTTGAATCTAAAACGCCTTTCACGCGTTCCACCCTTACCATCTCGGGCATCTGTGGAAGATGGCGGCGACAAACTGCCACCATAAATAAGGGAGACTTATTCCCGGGTGCTTCTACAAGCCCCTACTTATAGGAACGGTGGATACATGAAGTGATTGTTTACCTGGGATTCGAAGAATTTAAGGCTTAAAGGTAAATTAAGGTTATAGTTGCCGGGGCTTAGGAGAATTTGTTACATAGCATCGGCTGAATGCAAGCTACGGGTATCTTATTTGCAAAGTAACATCTATGACGGGTACACTGTATATCACTCTTTGGAGATGAGCTCACCAGTAAAGTACAACTATTCTCAAATTCATCTAAAATTGCGATACATTTGTGTACGAACGAATAAGCGATTATAGTAATATACATCCATCCTGAATATTATCGGGCTCGTGTCTGGGTGTGCTGGAAGACAATCCTTGGCATAACTCTTTGTTTGGTACTCAGTTACAGAAATATATTATTATTAACGTATTCTTACTTCGAGACCCTGATTATCAGTTTGTTGCCTGGTCATTATCATTATCATAAAATCATTATTATGATTGATTTCTGAATAAAACTACAATCTTATGGTATGATTGCGAGACATACTGTAAGCGGAAACCTATTTGAAAAAGTATGGATAAAAACATTTCTTGACATAAACTTATCTGGCTAAATTTAAAAACTAAAACAATCTTTCAAAACTGTCAATCATGTCGTGGTCAAGTCAATTGATACGCACACTGCAATGTTACGATATTTTTATTTATTATTGTTTTTGTTACTTGCAATCAAGTGGACTCTTTGCTACGAATATATTTCTGATCACAAATTTGAACATAAACATGAAAAGCCGTTAAGTAGAAAAGATAGAAGTCAAAATCAAAGATCTAGGATCGAAAAGAAAATGGTGAATAATAAGAAACATAGGCACTACAATTTCATTGAAGATAAAAATCCCACTGCCCAGATAGATGTTGCTAGTTTTATCCAGAAGCCGGATGAATACGCCCTTGAAGATAACTATGTGTACAAAACTGAAGCCAAGAAAAGGTAAGGTATAAATTCCATTGAATTCTGAAACAGAATGACTTGTTCAAGAAAACACGTCGTATATATGCTAAATGAACTGACTTACTTATTTTAATTCTGAGCGTAGCGTTGAAATAAGTTGAAGGATATCACAAATCTCCTAATTCTTCTTTTGTATTGTATTGGAAGTCTATGTAATATTTCAAGTTTATTTTTAATGAAGCGAAATTTTTTACTTATTTTGTGTTGGTTGTGTTTTAATTTTATTCAGTGTGCTTTAAGTGTTGTTATATTTTTAGTTTTTTTAAGCGCGGTTAATCTATTTAAATGTCCGTAAGGTTATGTTGGTCCTTTTTCTTGTCTTGCAGTAAAAAGACTCAAAATTACAACGACTACGGTTCCCTATTAGGATATAACACTGAAGATAACAATATTAAAAGAAGCAACAAACGTCCATATTTAAACCTGGCTGAAGATAAGCAACTCGACTTAGGAGCAAATTCGTTTTCTCTCAAAGACACGATAAATCCGCGACAGTTGAATTTAGATTCCCTATCTCTTCCTGGATTGAATAATGAAAGAAATGTTAAAAGAAGAAAAGCGACCACAAGTGATTATCAGCGTGAACTTTACAATATTATAGATCCTAATATTGTTCATAAACCTGAAAAGAAATGGTAAGAATATCTCACTTAAAAGAGAAACAGATTCAGGGAGGAATATCATAAATATCCCTGGACATTAAATAAATAAATAAATATCCCTGGACATTATTCCACACAGCGCCATCTAGCCCCAAAGTAAGCTAATTAAAGCTTGTGTTATGGGATACTAGACAACGGATAAACATACTTAAATACATTTTCTTTTGTAAATACATACTTATTATACATAGGAGACACCCAGACCAGTACAAACAGACATGTTCATGCACACAAATGTTTGTACTGTGCGGGGATCGAACCCGCGACCTCTGGTGTAGTAGCCAACTTCTTAACCATTACACCAAGTCGGTCGTCAAACATCATAAACATCATAACTACGCTAGGTTTTTGACGTGTTCATTGATCACTCTCTATCACAGTCTAACAGTAGGTCAACTTTAAATACAGTAGATTATCAAAAAAATATTTCATTACTTTGATAATTGTATTAAATGTAGTCTAATTACCGTTTAATGTTACACATAGGCTAGAGTGATGGAAAAAAACTGTACTGTACTGTACTGGTTACACTAAGAAGTACCTTTTCATTACAAAACCTTGTGGGGATTGATTGTGTTAGATTTTAATTTTCTCAGTACCGTTATGGTCATCCCCACCACAAAATATTTATTGTAGAACCAGTACTTTCAAATTTCACAATTCTCGTACTTTACAAACCACATTTGAACCTAAGAGTACGATTAACAAATATTATTGAGATCGTTTTACTTTTTGAGTGAGACTTTTTAATTGACAATCATATTTTTTCAGTATATTGAAACATGTGATGAAGCTCCCGTTTTTTTCCCATAACAAAACTGACGCACAAAAACTTAAAAAGGAAAAGAAACGAAGAAATTTCTGCTTTGAATGCTCTAAGAAAGAAAAAGAAAAGTCTAAAAACCTCTCTACGGTAAGTTATTTAAATATTCAAAAGTAATAATAAGATATGAGAGTCAAAAGATTAACAAAGCGTATTGTTTAGTTTTAGAACCTCTGTTTTATTCTCATTTGATTGTATTATTTCTTTCAATTAAACGCCCCAGGCTCCCTTCGGTTTGGTGAGTAAAATACTGCCGAGGTATCCCTGTCTGTCGTAAGAAGCGACTGAAAAAAACCTTGGGGTCGTGAAGTGCACTTGGGGGGCCTGTGTGTATTATAGTTTACGATCCCGAGGATGACGGTAACGTGTGTTGAGCTTGCTCCGTTGTGCTTTTCCTGACGCAAAAAAACTTCCTCTGGCTAGGCCATAAGCAGCCTAAAAGGGGGTTCATCTCAAAAGGCAAATTTTGAAGTAGAACAGCTGCATACCTACTCCTGAAAATGCAACATGTATTGTTGAGACATTCCTCTCTCTACATTCACAGTTTGGTACCCATATCATGTAAATATAAAACGGTATTCTTGAGTTTTTATTAATAAAAAGAGACCATACAATAACTATAGAGCTTATATAATAATAATAATTATTATAATTACTCAATTTCGTAATTTATTGAAGGAGCTCGAGGAATTTCAAGCTTAAAAAAGCATTTTATATTTTCTGAGGCCAGAGACCCTAGAAAGGACAGGAACACAAAACGAAACCCTAACTAGCCAGTTAATATTTGATCATTTCTTCTAGGGTGATCAAGCAATAAAGGAAGAGGAGACCAATGAAAATATACAAACTCCAACCAGGGTAACAGAAAAAGATCCAGACGAAAACTTTGATGAATTGAAACCTACAAAACGAGAGAAAAGAAATGAATGGCGTAGTGATAGCCAGAGACAACTTCAAGAATTAGAAGAAATACAAAAGAAAGTGGACAGTGTGGAAATTTCACCGCCATATCAGAAAATGCCCGAAGCAACAAGTTAGGTAGTTTTTTTAGTGCCATCTGTTATTAATTTGAGAAATAAATCTATATTATACGTTTAAAAACATGTATTTCAGTACCTATACTTCATTCATTATAACATTAGAAATAAGAAGCGAGGGGGCCAAAATGAATGACAATTTGCATTTGACGTTGCCATGACGATAACATACCTGAGTATAACCTGGCAAAATTGAAAACCCCTTCCGCCACAACGTATGAAGGGATTATGTAACATTTTAGATTTGGTAGAGTTATAGTGACAGTAAAAATGAAAACCCCTGCCTGTTTTAGGTTTTTACATCGACAATATAGTTTGATGCACGACAAAATAATTATTATAAGCAAAAGCCTCATAAATTCTGAAGTTCCTTTACTTCAAATGAGAACAAATTAAGTGTGACAGCTGCTATTTATGTGGATTTTAATAAATTCGGCATGAATCTTAAAAGCAATGATGTTTATTGTACTTTTACCACAAAGTTTACCCTAAAAAGAACCTTTTTTATTTCTGTCTAATGCTATAACGAATGGATTACTTATAAGTAATCTGAAAACTCAGTCTAAGAAGATGAATGGAAAACAGTTTTCTTAAATTGTAAATTACACTAAGGGCTCGCTTAAGGAGACGCGGGGCGTCGAGCGGCGCGGTGCGCGAAGCGGGCCGCCAGAAACAAACATACGGCGATGTTTGTAGCGTTCAAGGAGAAGCGTGTTTGCAAGCGTTTGTTTAAGTTGTAGCGTCGCATGCGACGAGCGGTGCCGCGTCGGACGCGGCAAATTAAGCGATAAGCGACGCCGCGGGTGAACTAGCAAGTTTCGCAACGGGGGAACGCGGCGGATGAAGCGGCGGGCGACTGCCGCGATGATGTCTGCGAGAGTCGCAGCGGGTGGACGCCGTATACAACGCTGCGTATTACGCGGCGGGTGCAGCGTCGTGCGGCATGCCATACCGCACGTGACGCTCGACGCCCCTTTTCTTAAACGAGCTTCTACATTTCTATATTATGTTTGAGTTTGCGCGTGGAACGACGCAGGCCGCTTTAAGCGCCGCCTCACTATAAACGGTAAAAACGCCCGACACGCCACGGCAAGCAAGCCACGCCGCACGCGACGCTCGACGCCCTGCGTCTCCATAAACGAGCCCTTAGGCTCCGGTTATTTTAGCGCTTTTCCGAGAATATTTAGTATGAAAAAGTTACCCATTACATAAACAGTTTTTTTTTAATACCAACACCATGAGTTACAAAATAATTGCAAAAGCTTGTTATCATATTAGGGATCAGTTAGCAATACAATTATTTTATTCAATTTGCATTCCTCTGTTCTCGTTGCCGCCATCATACACAATTTTTTTACTGTAAATAAAATGAAGGTTCTTGTTTCATGACAAAAGTATTACAAGCTTTGCTTATTTCTTTGAACATTGTAGGTAATTTGGGAGTAGCATGCCGGTTCTTGATATAATCTAATTTTGTAGATATTGTGCGATGTCTTTCTTCTGCGTCGGGTTTGGGGTATTTTTTTATAGATTATGGGGATTTTATTTTATGGGTCGGTCAGATCATTTAAGTGGATATTAAGAGTCAAATGACCTGATGAATTCCAGTCTAAGTCAAGCTTGCCTGCATCTCGCTTCGAAGACATCACAGCTTCTCTACAGGCCAATGGAACAACAATAACAACCAATTGCTATTAGGGAAACAAGAAAAATAACGGAATTTAAGTTCACCTTGTAATTTATTAGTACATTATTGCAAAGGCAGCGAAATAGGCAATTGCAGGTCGAGTATGAGTTTGTACGAGACAGGCAATTGCCATTTCGGCCGAGGCACATATAGTGCTTTTCTTAAAAAAATGCAAGGAAATAAAAAGGGCCTTTTACATAATAAATTTAATTAATATTATTAACAAAATAACAACTCCGCTTTACCGCCAATTTGTTTTTTTTTATTTTACAATTTGTGCCGAAAGGTAAACGCATCTGTGGCTATACAGCCACGAGAACGCAATGTGTACGATAGATGAAAGAGTTCTCAATTCAAACAGCACACCGTTTCATACAACATTGCCGGCGCGCTCTTCGTTCGAAATTCAAAGAACGCGCCGGGAAGTGATTTTGGGTTTTCAGTCTACGTAAATATGATACTTCGCGTGTTCTTTATTCAAAAGTAATAGCAATATTTCCGAGCATGTTTAAGAAAAAATATTTAGTTCGTTATTATTTTTATTTAACTCACGTTTACTCATGATTTGCTAGGATGCAAATCATCTGCACTATAAGAGTTTTCTCTGAGAATAACGTTGAAAATGTGTGAAATATCTATGTTTAGTGGGACAATGTAGCTGATGATGGAATCTGTAAGGACCTCTCCGCATTCTTTGTTGATGGAAACTTTCTCAGACATCCAGTAACCTACTCCCATTATGAATGCACCACCTTCTATCTGTAAATAAAATAACAATAATTCATACTAATTTGAATTAGTATGAAATATACTTGTCCCGGCCTCCTAATTAGCGCCTAAGCGCAGCATTAATACCCAGCATCATACCATTAATATGCAGTTGCCATTTTCAATCGTCAAAAGCATTATTACGATTGTGCACTATCATTTTGGGCTTTCATATTTTAATTAAAAACTACATATTTCAATAACTTATAAAATAGTTCTTACAGGGTTTGGAGTTTCCTTTTAAGCAAATATTATGCTTGTATTAGGAGATACCACTCTTGAATAACAGATCAATTTCATTTTAGTTTCAGGGAAACTAAAAAGTAATGAGAAATAACAATAAAATAAATTGAGATCTTAACATTTTTGCATTTAACACCTGATGTTGAGTTGTGTGTGTGAGTGTGAATGTGTGTAGTGATTGTTTAATGTCGTGAGTGAGTGTATTTGTATTGTGTGGTGCTTGTAAGTTATGTGTAGATGGTAAAAGAAAAAAGGACAAATTGACTAAGTTTTACCTTACTTGGCCCACGTCTATTCCTGGGTTAATACTTCTTCCTACATCTTCTAATATCGACCCTCAAGATTTCTCGCTGGCCTGTTAAAATATCTACTTCACTTTCACAATGGGCCACAGCAAGACCCGGAAAGCTGTTATTTGATTCGTTGAATTTTACGTGGCCATTTTTCACTCATAAAGTAGATAAAAGTAGTTTTCTACCTATTGCATATAAGTTCATTTATTAATTAATATAGGTACTTAGTAACGTTTCCTACTTTAATTTATCTAGTTAAAGACAATCCAAATGTTTGCGCTGCAAAAGTGCGTGTTCTAAACCAAATTTTAGTTATTTTATCATACACGACTTATGTTTATAATTGTTTTCAGTAAAACAAAAGATTCAAATATACGTAGCCATGACCCAGCCCGAAAAACATTAACCACACTGTGCTGCGTATTTTTTCACTATAGTGTTTTGAATGGGATGATATTCAATGCTTTTGTTGCCCAAATGGTAATTTGCCAGCCATGACATGACTAAAAGATTTCGCTAAGTTTGGCCCCGCCACGCTTGCTCCCTCTTAGCTTCCTGGTGGTTCCACCTACCACCAGTACAACAGCTAAGCCACGCCACGACAAGGCGATGGCATATGGGGGCGGGGGGGGGGGGGCCTCATCGAAGGCTCGATGCCCACCTAGCACAAAATAGTGTCTTTTCTGTTCTGACCTAACTATGCCAGTTTATCCATCTTTGACAACCATAGCGCTTAGTTTTATTACTGACTGACCTTTGCATAATCTGCTAATAATTCATACATATTTTTTTCTTCAAACGGGCGAAGGAATAGTTTTAACGCAGGCCTTTAAGACGAGGTTGACAGGTCAAGTGTATTCCTTTGCATTATTGTGCTTGTCAACTCTATATCTGGACCTCACGGCCGCTTTCCATCAAATGAAACCTTTCCACTCCCGTACCACGCGTGCTGGACTACGGCGTCACCCACACACAATTCAACATTTGTTGGCCCGAACTAAAAGGTTCGGTGACTCGTTTCTTGGTCGTAACATCCAGAGGTGGAACGCCCTTCCAACACCTGTGTTTCCTTCCTCTTATAGGGTTATTCAAGCGGGGCGTGAAAAAGCATTCTGCAGGCCTTCAAGGTGAGGATGGCCAGCCCAGTGATTCGTTTGAATGACTGGGCTTGTCAGCCTCATATCTGGACCTCACGACCGCTTTCCATCAGGTGGAGTGAGGTCATCTTGACGGGCAATATAAAACAAAATGAAGTGAGCTCATCAATTTAAAGAAAAAAGTAACAATCAACTCCCTGTGATCAGGACGACTTAAAATTCTAATTTTTATTGAAGAATAACAAAAGTTTACTGGAGTATTACTTACAGAATTGGCGGATACAGTTTTTCCTTCAGGCTTTTTGACAACACTGACTGTGCACGCCCCGCACCCTCCCGCCCGGCACATATACTTGGTACTTCTGAGATTCAATGTGCGGCGGAGGTAGTCTACTAATTTTATATCAGAGCTAACTTCACTGCCCACTAAAATATTTAAAATGAAAGAAGAATGCCTAAGTGACTATGGAAGATTGTATCACTATCAAATTTATTGTCCCTCATTATAATATAGCTTAATTTGTTTATTAGTTTTAGTTCTATTTATTACAGTAATTATTATTTTTACAACTCTTCGCTATTTGCGGCAATTTAATTTTGAATTAAGCAAAAAACGACTTGGAATAGATTATAATTATTATTATTTATTTATCATTTGATTTATTTAGCCCGAGTTCCTTATAAGCACTGCTGTTACTTTCAGTTTTAAATATAACTGGGGGCAGGATGTAATTAACTCAAAGGCTTCTTGACAATGAACTATAACGGAATCTTTAATGTTTTCCATATAATAAACCTGCATGATTTAAATACAGATTAGTTATGGTTAAGTTAGGTTTAAAGAACTTTATTTCTCATAAAAAACATAACAGTTTCATTTAAAATGAGATACAGATAAATTGTTTATAATATGAATACCTAATAACCGCTGGGGCTTCTTAATTACCTATTAAAAATTAAATAAAATTCAAAATGATTTTACAAGCGAGTTATATATCGTAGTGCGGGTTCTGTTTGGAATGCAATATGAGACCTTACGCAGTGCACCCAGTATTGAGGATAGCTTCCCCCGAACATGCTCAATATGACATTTCCAGGTAAGCCCATCATCATCCCATAGCCCGAGGTATTTATCTTGACTAGAACGCCGTATTGGTTCATTATTTATGCTGAGAGGTGGGAAATCAGGTATGATCTTATTTTTCGCTGAGAAAAGCATGTAGACTGTTTTTGCCGTGTTAACAGTTAATAAATTAAATTTAAGCCATTCATTAATTATATCCAAATCTTTTTGAACCTCAGTTATAAATTTTTTTTATAGATTCACCAAAATAAAAAAGACAGGTGTTGCCGCATATACTGTCAAATACCCTGACAGACCTATTTTATTTATAGTATTAATGTAAATCAAAAACAACAGCGGACCGAGTATGGAGCCCTGAGGTATATCGTATGAGATACTCCGAGAAGAACTTGTGAAACTATCGATCTTAACAACCTGCTGCCTGTCTTGCAGATACGATTGAAACATCTTCAAAGCCCTACCATTGACACCTATATCGTTGAGTTTTAAGAGAAGCTCATCGTGACTCACGGTATCAAAGGCCTTTCGCAGGTCGATAAAAATACCCAATGCGATATTTTTTTTATCAATATTTGTTTTAATTTTAGTCATTAGGTCTATGGCTACTGTAAGTGTACTAGATTTTGATCGAAAGCCGTACTGTTCGTTGATTAGAAATTGTTTATCAGCTAGATAGTCATCGAGTCGAGTATTCAATAGCCTATCAAATATTTTTGATATCAGTGGCAACACTGAGACTGGTCTGTAATTGCTCGGATCAGTCTTAGGCCCAGCCTTATAAATAGGAGTGACTTTGGCAACCTTGAGAGAGTTTGGAAAAATACCCAGAGAAAAACATTTATTTATCGAATGCACTAAGTTTTCTACTATGAGATTCTTTAAGCATTTAATTGATTTTGCGGAGATTCTATCCAGTCCCATACTAGTATCCGAGTCAAGGTTATCTATAATTTTATTGACCTCGTCAGTAGTACAAGGTGTAAGTTCATCTAATGTGATGCCGTGTGTGTAATTGTCTCCAAACATAAGAATATTTCAAGTCTCAATGTGATATTTATGGGGTATTTGACCAGCTAGCTCTGCGCATATGGATGAAGAGAATGAGTTGAAAACATTGCATATTTCCGTACCGTCGTTTATAATCCCGGAATCAGACACCAGTTTTGGGGGAGCAGTATTGTGTTTTGTTTTATTAGCTGCTAATGCATTTATCAGTTCCCACATTTTTTTAGGTTTATTGTAAGTGTCGTTAAAGAGCTTGTGATAGTAGTTTCCTTTACATGTCTTGATCATCACTAACTTTCTCTCGTTCCTCTATTAAAGCCTTTCTCAGGTCCTCATCCTCCGGATGCATTTTTGTTTCTTTCCATAAACAGTTCCTTTTATTTATTGTGTTGATTATATCTTTATTTATCCAGTCCTTCTGTGGTGGATTGAGTATTTTAGTCTTCTTTATTTTATTACTTTCTATATGTTTTAATACAAATTCTTCCTATTTACAGTAATTGTCACCACCAGAGTATGATGCTTCAGAGACGCTTTGGTAAAGTTTTTCGAAATCTAGTGCTGTGTATTGAGTCTTAGGATTTGTTTTCGGTGCTAATTTGCCAATATCAAGATATAGCTGTTTGTGGTCTGAAAGCGAGGATTCTATAATCGAAAGACTGAAGGAATGGTTATTTATATTGGTGCTGACGTGGTCTAATATTGTTTTGGTTGTACTGGTTTCTCGAGTACAGTAGTTTAGGTCAACTTTATTTAATATTTCGTAGCCAGATTCTTTAATCTCATTTGTGTAGTGTGTGACGTATTTATCTTTACTGGTCAAATCGATGTTAAAGTCTCCGAAAACTACGGCCCTTTTACGCTGATCCAATTGAGACGAATAAGTCTTAAGAAAATTATCCATATCAGCATTTCCGTCAGGTTTATAAACAACTCCAATATTAAGTGCTAATTTATCTATATAAATCCACAAATAATGGTTCTCGTTTTCTATAACATCCTCTGTTAGTTCAGATTTTATGCAATCATGGACATATATCGAAACGCCACCACCTTTGCGGTTTTTTCTGTAGTTGTATATATGTGTGTAATTCGGAATTTGGTACAGTTTAGCAGAGACAATCCATGTCTCCGTAAATATAAGCAACTGGGTGGTTCTTGGAATGGCTCTTAGTATGTATTTTACTTCATTGAATTTGTTATTATTACGGATACTGCGGAGATTGGAATAGAAGAATCGTAGGGCTGATGGTTCGAGGGGAAGTTCCTCATATTTGGTAACCAAGTGATGACGTAGTCTATGTGGGGATGCCCTGCTTTGTACAGGGATAGAAATCAGTTTTTTTGGTTGACACTGTTTTCTACTATTCGGGGTATTCCTTTGGTGTATTTAATTGTCCTTTTCACCATTCTCTAAACGTTCATCCAATTCTTTTTTAACTGATTGGAGATATTGTTTTTGTGTAGGAGTTTGATCTGAGTAAATCCTTATATTTTCGGGTAGGTTTGTTCTTTTTTGTAGTGAAAGCCTAGGCGTGGTGCTGTCATTAAAAAATATTTTCAGTGGTCGGTCTTTGCTGGGTACATATTTGCCTAGGCGCATGGACTTTTGTTGGGTTTGGACAATTTTCAATTCAAGGCGTGGCTATTTTTAAGAACGCTGCGATATTATGGGATTGCCGAGCGTTATGGTTTTTGTCGTTTATTTCTGGTATGCCCAAAACCACAACATTCTTCTCACGTTCAGATCTCTCCCTGACCTCTAAAATAACATTTTCGTGGCTCAATAAAGATGGTCGCGATGTCGTATTGTCAGCAGTTGATGCTGTTTTTATCTTATTTTAGGGATATTTCTTTTTCTATATTTTAAATTTTTTCCTGTGTCATTGCGTTGTCAGATTTAATATTGATTATTTCATCATTTGTATGCTTTAATTTCTCTGCTAACTTCCCTGTTGTTGATTTTATTTATGGTTTTAATTTCTTCTTTTATTTCGCTTATTTCCTCTCTCATAGTAGATAAATGTTCATTTTGTATTTTGGCAAAATTTCCAAAGAAATCCATCATTTTCCTGCGAAAACTTTCCAGATCTTTCCTATAATCCTCCTGTTCACTGCGCTCCTTTCGTTTCCTGGTGTTTATATTAACAATTGTATCATCATTATAATATGAACTAGTATCAGGTACTGGCCCGCCATCGCTACCGCTTCCGCCCAGCGGCTCGTAAGGTGGTGATCTCTGTACGCTCATAGTTCTACTCTGTGTGGTTTGTATCAACAAACTTCCCAGTAAAAATGGTTGGTACGCGAGAACAAGAGCAACAGATGTTTATATTGTCAAATCGAGTGTTTTAGTTGCCTAACCGTCGGACGTTCTGTCAGCAAATCGTGCCCCTAGCGCCCCAGCCCTTTTCAACTCTATAAAATTAGTGATGTTCATCATCTTGGCCATAATTTTATTTTAAGATGCGTTTTGGTGAAAATACCCTATATATATTTGCAAAATAAAATGTTTTCAAACAAATAAGAATAGCACACAATCATTTCTAGTCTAACCAACAAATATGAGATTGCCTAAAACATAACTTATTTTAATTTTAATTCTGCAGAATATCGATATTCGCAAGCCCTATTTGACCTTGAAATGGTGGTTCGTCATGTATAGTTGACCCCGGCGCTGACACAAGCGTTGTTTTTAGTTGTTTTAGTGATGTAGGTAACTCGATCAAAATCATTTCGATATTTCGGTTTTAAAAGTATGTATGGAGGAATACCAACTACTTATTAATAATTGAGCAAAAATAAGTTGACAAATACAAGTTTTAATTACAGAAATTTGGTATTTTTATAGTAGGTGATTACTATGACAGTATAACTTATTAAAACTAAATAAGAAATGAAGGAACCAAATTCGATTAAAATGTGTTTTAACAGCACCGACCATGCACCATTTTGTTTGCTTACATTTTCTGATTTAGATTCAAGCTCGTGTTCATAAAGTAAACTCATAGAAGTAGCCAAGTGAGATATTAATTTTATTAAATAAACAATTGCTGAAACTCAATTGTCACATGTAAGTATTTTGTTTATTTAAATATTATTCAATCTTAATATTCCACCAACAGTTACAGGGTAGCCTTTTGCAGTATGTTAAAATGCCGCCCATAGTGTATTTGTGAAAATGGATAATTAGCTAACCCTAAAAAAAGACATATCGCACCAATAATATTAAGGTAATATGTTTAGTTTGAAGAGTGGTGTGAGTAGGTTTACGCTTCGCTAAGAACTTTTTACACCCTTTGTATTATGCAGAGCCTAGATAATCTGGGAACAGGGCAAGCGAATAATGAGGATGACGTTATTCATATTTTACGAAGAATCAGCTTATCATAATAAGCGTTGTGTTAGTACATTCATCATACCTACCTTTTTACAGTTTTACAATAATTGTGATAAAGATAAGATAAAGATAAAGATGCATTTATTTGTTCGAAACATGTGTGCAAATAGGATAATAAATACATGAACATTAGGTTTCAACATGTCGTGCCTCTGCGGCATACAAATTAATATAAGTTACTACTATTTAAAAAAAAATGTCAAATCTAAGGCATTCTAGAAAAAAAAAAAAATACAGCAATAAGTAGGTACATGTCAAATTAATAAAAATATAAAGTCAATCCGTAATTATATCAAAATTTGTCACATAAGAAGTCCGGCGTATTATAATAGCATTTTTCAATTAATAAATTCTTGAATTTCATTTTAAATTCATTGAAATCTAAGTTTTTTAATGTCATTGGAATTTTATTGAAAATTTTAGGTGCCATACCTAAAATGCTTTTACTCTTTAGAGCTGTCTTTGATGGGGGCAAACGTAATCTTGTGTCGTCGCGTCGGTTTCGACTAACAGCATCTGCCAAACGAGGGAAAAATGACGGATTGGCTTTTACAAATAATGCTATTTCCAAAATGTACAAGGACGGAAGTGTAAGAACTTTATGTTTTTGGAAGAATGGTTTGCAACTATCAGTTGGTTTTAGTCCAAACATTGCTCTTATGCATCGTTTCTGCATTTTAAAGATTGTTTCCTTTTCCGTGGAATTTCCCCAGAAAATAACCCCATATCTCAAATTTGACGACACCAGGCCATGGTAGGCCATGAGCAAAGAATCGATATTCAGTAGTGGAGCTAATTTATATAATGCAAAAGCAGAACTGCTTACTTTCTTACTCAGATACTCTATATGGGCCTTCCAATTCAGTTGTTTATCTATGAATATTCCTAGAAAATTTGCGTTATCGACTTCAGCTATCTTTGTGTTATTGTAAATTACATTTATGTCAGATGTATGTATTGTTCTTTGTCGAAATTTAATAACTTGTGTCTTAGATAAATTTATTTTTAAATTATTATTATTTAACCATGCAATTATCGATGTCAATGAATTATTAATGTCACGTTCATAAATGTCAGGTTGTTTACATGCTACTGTCAGAGTACTATCGTCCGCAAATAGAGGCATAGGGTTGTCAGTTGAACGCGGTAGGTCATTAATGTAAATTATGAATAGAAGTGGTCCCAAGACACTACCCTGTGGTACTCCATACTGAACACTCCGTTCCTTCGAAAAGTATTCTTCTTCTGTTTTCGATTTTAGATTTATGCGTGTAATTGATGTGTATTGTTTCCTATCATTTAGATAAGATTTTATCAATTCTACAACATTACCTCGAATACCATAAGCCATAAGTTTATCAAATAGAATGTCATGTTTTACGTGATCAAACGCTTGCGTCATGTCACAAAATATAGTACAAACGGGATTTCTTCGGTCAATATTTGGTATTACATTACTTAAGAATTCGAATATAGCCATATTTGTGTTTTAACTTTGTCTAAATCCGTTTTGTTCTTTACAAAGTAGGTTATGTTTTTCTAAATACAAATAGATCTCTTTAGATATGTATTTCTCAAAAATTTTAGACACAATAGGCAATAATGAAATGGGTCTGTAGTTTTCCAATTGTTGCCTACTTTCTTTCTTATATAAAGGTTTTACTACGGATACTTTAAGAGAATCTGGATATCTTCCTTCAGTAATGCATAGGTTGATAATGTGACTTAAATGTGTGCTTATTATATCACTTACATTTTTGATTATTTTTGTAGCTATACCGTCAGTGCCCTCGCTGTTTGTGTTCTTATGATGTTAATAATATCATACGGTAAGCTTGGTGCCATGAACATGGAATTTCGTTGACACTGTATATTTGAGCTTACGTTTATTCCTGATCCAGGCAATGAAGTAATCTTGTCGACAAAATGATTGTTAAATTTTTCTGCTATGATCTTTGGATCTGTTACCAAGTCGTTCCCTATTTTTATTTCTCCAATAAAATCTTTGGGCTTGTTTATTTTTGAATAATTTACCATTGCCCATGTGGTTTTGACTTTGTTCGATGAATTTTTTATACAGTAGTCATTTTGGATTGTGGAAATGGATACTCAAAAATTTGGAGCCAAGAGTTGAAGAATCAATTGAACATTCCGGTTCTTGTGCGGAATGCACAAAACACGAACAAAGCAGCAATACACCAAAACCACAAGATAAAAGGAATTAATATTTTTCACAGCTCGTATGTGCAGAACTCCAGGGCGTCTATCCTTGTATGCGTACCCGGTGTTACATAAAAAATTTAAATTTCTTGCACAGCATTAAAAATAACCACACCAATGAAATAGAACTGACGCACACAGAAATTAACTGAGATGTGATTAAAGATTTAAAACAAGTAGGTAGCTTATCTTGTTGAAGTCCATGACACTATACTCGTTATGTCTTTTTCTTTAAATTAAAAATTATTTCCAATCATTAGATCAGCATAAGTCACTCATAATATTTGTCTATTGCTATATCACACCAAAACTACTTATAACTTAAGCTTATCTTATGATAAAGTATTAAAAATTGTTTAATTTCAAATATCTTTAATTAGTTCAGAGTAGTAGAAGAGGTAGTCCGGGTTCGATTCAGCCACCATCATATTTAAGTCTGATGCCATAACAACAATGCTTACAGTATTGATTGTGTTCCGGCAGCTAAGATAGCTAATGCCTCTGTGGTCAGGGTTCCAGGCGAAGTTTCCATCTTACGACCTTATTATCACTTTCCACCTGTAGGATCAAGATCAACAGCAAAGTGCTATTGCTGTTGTCAATAATAAAGAAACTAGGTACCTAGTTATTTTTACCTAAGTTATTGTTACTTACTCTAACTAAAGTATACCACGTGACCAATTTATCATTATTTAATGACTGTGTATCTAAATATTAAGAATGTTGATTTGAAGTTTATTTAGGAACAATTTTATTTTTCTTCTAAAATGTGTACTGAAGAGACTAACAGATGTGATTACATTTAACAAATAAAACAATTATTCAAACTAGTTACTTTTTTATGATACTCAATACTGCACAAACCCACACAAAGATAAACATCACATTCCTTACACATAAATCTTGTTACTTTTCTTTCTTTCTTCAGTGCACATATTCTGCAGCGCTGGGTTTTTCCATTAGGTATTCTCACTGAAAAATGTTTAGTACATCTGGAGACATAAACCGGCATGGATTTTTTTGCACTTGGCGCGATGTCGAGGGAACTGGCTGATAGTCAAGTAATTTATTTTTAGTAATAATCTGTCTAATTAATTCTAGATGAAATTCACTAAAAGGCTTTTTGGGACAACCTTTTATCTTTTTATATGCATAATATGCATTTAATATATGCATATCCATCACACGTAGGGCAAGCTTCAGGTACCATCTCCTGTTTTTTTTAATGCAGGTTAATGAGCTGATCAACATGTCAGCGGTATCAATTATACCCATATTTTTTTTGTGTAATCCAGTACGCACGCAGGTTTTAAAATGGACAATCCCGTTGCTCTGTCCTCTTTGCTTGAAGGTACGATGCTCGCGTCATGTAAAGTACTAATCATCGTCACTGCTTTTTTGTCCTGCCATTTCAAGGTCATCAAAGACGACGAATAAAATGCCTCCACTTCACCTCTTTTTAACTTTTTAAATTTTGGCATATGTTTTCTGTTTTTCTTAACACTACCACAAGCAAAGTATCTTCGTCTTTTAATTTCTTGAAAAGATTAGGACTCGAATACCAGTTATCCATATAAAGATGTCGGTCAAAAGACAAGTAATCTTTAATGAGTGTCATTACTACCGACCCGCTAACTCCTAACTCCGGGATATTTTCGATATTGGTTTCACACCCGCAGTACACAATAAAATCAATTAAAAAGTTTGTCTGCACGTCACATAAAATAAACAACTTAATACCAGAACGATTTCTTTTCTTCGGCATGTATTGTTTCAGTACAAGCCGGCCTTTGAAAGGGACTATACTTTCGTCTATACACAGTTTTTGGTACAGTGTGATGGCTTGTTTAAATTTTTTGCGAGCGTGAACAATTACGTAACTAATTTTGTGAAGCCTCGACCAGTGGTCCTCGATACTGATCCTTTTGTTTCTAGATAACAACATAGAAACCGCGATAAACAAATAGAAATGATTAGCGCCAACATCACTCCAATCGCGAGTTCTAGAATGTTCTCTTGAATCCACTCGTCTGATGTAGTACTGGTAGAACCTATTCGTACAACGCGCGATTTCGCACATTAATTCTCCATCAGCAAAATGTTCGAAGAATTCAAGTTCACTCGAGGATCTCGTCATCTCTTGAGTGAAACCGGCGGTGAAGTCATCAAACGGTTCTACAGTTGGGGCAGTACCTTCTTTTGACCAGCTCCATGCTGATTCGTCGTTCGGTACCTGAGAAATAAAAATAATAAAAGACATTAACTACGGGTTTGATACTCGGTGGTTTTTCATGTTCAAAAAGAAACAAAAACCCTACATATTCCGCATCGATTTTCACTAAGAATAATGAAGTTTTTATCTAACACACCTCCGTTTCGTCCAACTCCAATTCTTCGTCGGATTCAAATACTTCATTTTCTTCCAATCCTTCCAAAATTCTTATTAATTAATGATTAAACGAACTTACTTGTAAGTGAAGTTCGATCATAATTATACGAGCTGCTTCGTCCGAAAAGATTAGCTTATACACATGTAGTATCACATACGGTGTCGCCAGATTGCACTGAAAGTTGAAAGTTTTCTACAAATTTAATATTTAAATAAAAATATTTCTGAGGGTATTTTGTTCTGACACTTCCCGAACGCCATTCTATAATTTCGTCATTTAGTTCAGAGAGAGCGTTTTTTATAATATTTTACGATAAAGGGTCAGGGAAGGGTGGGAGGCTAATCTTTTCGGACGAAGCAGCTCGTATCATTATGATCGAACTTCACTTACAAGTAAGTTCGTTTAATCATTAATTATACCGCGCTTCATCCTTCAGAGATTAGTACCTAGAATAAATATTATTATCTATATGACTCATGTAGTTACGCATAATAAGTAACCCCACTCTGCACTAAAGTTGAAAGTAAGGTATATTTTAGGGTAGTTCATTATAAAGTACCTATCGGTCTCTTCGACACTGCCTCTCATTCTCGTCAGACGCATTTTAAGTGTTCCACCACTCGTTCACATTTATCTTCGCTAAAATAAATTATTTTCCGCTCATCAAAATGCCAAAAAGAAAGCATTCGGCCTGTTTAGAAGACGATCTAGCAAAATTAATGCGTAAAATGAAAAAATTAGAACGGAAAATTCAAGTTCAAAATACTGTTGGTGAAAATACTTAACGTTTCTGTATCCGTTAACGAGGAAGTGCCTGATGTGAATTTATTTAATAACCAAGGACATTCAGGTATGAGCCATTAGTTTAATAAGTTAAAACTCCTATTGTATAGTATACAATTCTAAAATAACTTGCCTAGATATTACAAAAAAAAAAAAAATTCTTCAAACTTGTGCATAAAATGCATAGGTACTACGTGCAACCAGAGACGTCTTTGGGACTATCTCAACGCACACACACCACACAGTGGTCTATAAAACTCTCGTATCGACGTGAGGTTAAAATAAGTTAGCAACCTGAGCGGTCTTTGGGGCCGACTCGCCGCTACTTATAAATAATATATAACATTCCTGCTCCCTGTGGGGGTGCAACTATCACTTCTTGAAAATCTTGATACAGTAGTGTTTTTATTGCTTGAAAATTATAGTTAATGCCTTTTAGAATGGTTTTTTACATACTATCTGATTTAATTCAGATTGTTATTAAATCAAAATCTTTTTTATTTTTAATATCAAACATGAATATTATGCAAAAAATATAAAGAGCTTTATGCTGAGCAAATAAGAATGTTATATACGGTTTCAGCCTCGCCCATGCTTGCTCTGGAACCGAATGATTGGCTCACGGCTAACTGGATGATGGCAGAGGAACACGATCCCTGTGACTTTCCCAACTTAAACGTTGCTAATTCAAGCGAGGCAAGGCAGCCGTCACCACCACCGCCGCCGCCGCCGCCGCTATCATCGCCACCCGTGGTGGACATTACGCAAACAGCAGCTGAGCCAACATATCACGATATCCTAGAGGTCCGTAACACCTCAACAGCAGAGGCGCAACAAGAACCCAAGTTAGACGACGATCTGCAAAGGTTAAATACGGGAAAGACCTGAGAACAGAAGTAGCCTCTCGTCTTAAGCATATTGTTACGAAAGGTCTCGACAAAGACACCCGTAAAAGCTTAATTGAAAAATACCCGTATAGCTTATTTTTAGGCTCACCCGCTATTAATTTAGAAATCAAGGCAGCCATCCCGCCGCCTATAGCCAAGCGTGACAAAGGAATCGAACAAAAGCAAAAGCAAATGGCCAGTGCATTGTCTTGTCTAGGTGAAATTATCACCACTCAACTCAATGCTCAAGAGAAAAATCACGATCTATACAAAAGCTCTTAGATACAATTCGGTTACTCTGTGACCTTCAACATTGCGATTCTGTGGTCGGAAGGAACTTTATATTATATGGACTGAAAAAAGACATGAATGAACACCTAGCACAAACAAAAATTGACGAATTTTTATTCGGGGATAATCTACCTGAAACATTGAAATCTGCCAAAGCAGTGACAAAAACTGGTTCAGAATTGAAACTAGATTTAAACAATCGGCCAGGCTCGAAACGGCCCGCAAGACCTGCAACAAACAAGCCTTTAAACCGACGAGCTCCTCTGGTGCGCAGGCAGCCAGGCCCCGCGTTCAGCGCGAGGAGCTACGAGCCTGCGACGTGGCCACGCACAGCGCCTCCGCCGCCGCCGAACCCACCACCGCCGCCGCCGCCCGGGCCCTCATACAGGACGTCATTTCGTCAGCCGCCGCCCGCAGCGCAGACCCAGAGGCGCCGGTACTAGACACAGTTAAGTACGCAGGGCGCTTGTCCAACTTTTATGATCAATGGACGCTAATCACCCAGGATCGGACAGTGTTGTCTTGGATTAAGGGGTACGAAATACAATTTAATTCTCCCGTTGTCCAAGCGTCCCTCCCTTTCTCAATTCTGTATACAGAGTTAGAAAAACACTACTTTAATGAAGCTATACATGATCTATTAAATATTGGCGCTATTTCTGAGTGCAAACCGTGCCATGACCAATTTATACCGAAAGTCTTTCTCACACCAAAATCTAATGGAAAATGGAGATTTATTTCGAACCTTAAAAATCTTAATAAATTTATTACTACTTATTATTTCAAACTGGAAGACCTACGTACAGCTTCAAAATCAGTCACAAAAAATTGTTTCATGGCTAGCTTAGATTTAAAGGACGCATATTTTTTGTTAAAAATTCATGAAAACTCAAGAAAGTACTTGAGATTTACCTTTGACAACAAATTATTCGAATTTAACGTGTTACCCTTTGGCATAAACACTGCACCATTTATTTACACAAAATTGATGAAACCCATTACCAAATGGTTGCGTTCTGCAGGTTTAGTATCAACCCTGTACTTAGATGATTGGCTGCTGCTCGGCCATTCTTACGACAAATGTTTGGCCAACTCGGAGATAACACAAAATTTTCTAATTTCACTAGGATTTATAATAAATAAAGTAAAAAGCTCTCTTCGACCGTCTACCACGTGCAAATTCTTAGGCGTCATAATAGATTCTGTCAAATATGAGATTTATTTACCCATCGAGAAAAAATCTCGTATTAAACAGGAAATTTACAAAATCTTGTCCGTGAAGCGTTGCAAAATCAGAAAATTTGCTCAACTCTATTAGTGTCCGCCTGCCCCGCAGTCGAGTACGGGTGGATGTATACTAAAAGTGCTGAGCGCTGCAAGTACTTAAATTTGTTAAATCACCAAAACTATGAAAAATATATGAATATTCCAAATTCTCTTCACCCAGATTTACTGTGGTGGTATAGAAACATAGACAAATCAACACATCGGATTAGAAATGATAACTATTCTGCTGAAATATTCTCTCACGCCTCAAATACGGGATGGGGAGCAGCATATAACAATCAAACCGCTAGTGGGCAGTGGACAACTGATGAAAAATTAAAACATATCAATTATCTTGAACTTCTCGCAGCTTTCATAGCACTAAAAATTTTCACTAAAGATTTTCATGACTGTCAAATAGTTATGCGCATAGACAATTCAACGGCCATATCTTACATTAACCGCATGGGGGGCATTCAATTCCCTCATCTCACTGAAATATCAAAAAATATATGGCAATGGTGTGAATCTCGAAAAATTTTCATACTTGCGTCCTACATAATCACGCCATAACGCTATTGCTGATGCCGAATCAAGAAAAAATCATCCGGATATAGAGTGAGAAATAGCTGACTGGGCATTTAACTCACTAGTGTCCGCGTTCGGTAAACCGGGAATAGATTTATTCGCTAGTCGGATTAACAAAAAATGCGAAAAATACATCTCTTGGCATCGAGACCCAGATGCCTATGCAATTAACGCGTTCACTTTAGACTGGTCCTTTTTATTTTTCTACGCTTTCCCCCGTTTTCAATGATACTGAAAACTCTGAGAAAAATAATTATTGATAAGGCACAGGGCATAATGGTAGTACCACTCTGGCCAACCCAGCCATGGTACCCTGTCTTTACTAGTTTATTGGCTTCTAAAGTCGTAACTTTTAATCCTGACACAATTTTTTTGATTTCTCATTCTAGATCCCAGCAGATACACTCATCGCTTACCCTGGTAGCAGGAGTATTATCAGGAACGCGCTATCAAGACGAAGCATAGCTGAGGGAGGCTCAGCCCTAGAAATAATGATGGCATCATTATCTGAGAACTCAATTAAACAATATAATGTTCGTTTTAAAAAATGGTGGACGTTCTGTCAATCAAACTCAGTCGATGTTTATAACGCATCTGTGCCAAATGTCATTTATTTTTTAACCAAATTATTCAACGACGGTTGTCAATTTGGTACCCTTAATTCATGCCGAGCGGCGTTGTCTTTAATACTAGGTAGTGCAATATCTAGCGATGATCGTTGATCCAGATTTTTCAAGGGCGTTTTTCGACTTCGGCCACCAGCCCCAAAATACAACATAACCTGGGACACCAATTGCGTTTTAGAGTACGTGGTATCCTAATGAAGATCTTTCCCTGGAACAATTATCAAAAAAGGCCATCACATTGATAGCACTGACAACCGCCCACAGAATACAGACTCTTTCCAAAATTTCAGTTGTAAACGTAGAATTTACCAGCGAACGTTTAATGATAAAAAATCCAGATCTAATTAAGACTTCCCGTCCAGGATCAAAGCAACCGGTTCTTTTCTTACCATTTTTTGAAAACAAGCCAGCAATATGCCCTTAGTCGCGTATGTTGAGAGAACTAAAACTATCCGCAAAACTGAGTCTCTGTGGATAGCCTTTAAAAAGACTCATGGTGCAGTTAGCAGCCAATCTCTTAGTCGCTGGATTAAACGCACGCTAAGCGAGAGCGGGATCGATACGAGCGCGTTTTCCGCGCATAGCACGCGGCACGCGGCAAAATCGCGCGCGCACTCGCTCGGTGTGTCTATCGATAATATTCGTAACACTGCTGGTTGGAGTGGTAACTCGAATACCTTCGCTAAATTTTATAACAGAACTATTGTTACCGATGACAGTGAATCGTTAGCTAGAGCCGTTATTAACAATAACAATAAATGATACCTAACTGATTATCATTTAGTTTTTAACTAAGCTGTTTCCTACGTATATGCAAATTATCATTTAAGTATTATTTACGTACGATTGTAATTTTATTTGCTTACTATGCCAATTATTATATTTGTAATAATTTATGAGTTATCAGTGCAAGCTTTTCAAAATGATTTTCTTGTTTTTTTTGTGCTTTTGGTTTCGTGTTGTGATTATCGTTAATTACTTGATTTAAATACTTATTAACAGTAAATAAAAGGTCTGAGTTATTCAACAATTGTATCATTGATGATATTTCCTACTGACTCTCAAAGTCTACATGAGTCATATAGATAATAATATTTATTCTAGGTACTAATCTCTGAAGGATGAAGCGCGGTATAATTGATGATTAAACGAACTTCCTAAAGTGAAGTTCTATCATAATTATACCTAGCGCTTCATCCGAAGAGATTAGTACCTTACTTCCCACCCTTCCCTAAAATTACCCTCAAAAAGAAGGAAAATACATCAATGATAAAGTTGGGATGGAAATGTAATAAAACTTTAAACTATCTGACGAGAATGAGAGGCAGTGTCGAAGAGACCGATAGGTACTTTATAATGAACTACCCTAAAATATACCTTACTTTCAACTTTAGTGCAGAGTGGGGTTACTTATTATGCGTAACTACATGAGTCATATAGATAATAATATTTATTCTAGGTACTAATCTCTTCGGATGAAGCGCTAGGTATAATTATGATAGAACTTCACTTTAGGAAGTTCGTTTAATCATCAATTATACTCGTGCTTCGTCCTCAAGATTAGCATAAACACATGTAGATTTTTAGAGTCCAGTAAAATATTATCATTAAAAATGCTAATATTATCACAAATGATGTATTTATTTATTATTTGTTTTCATAATCCAATTTTAACAGTTTTATGTTATAAATTAATTGAAACTCCCATTCACAAAATAATTCCTAAAAATAAGACATATTATTATTTCTATTATATAATTAATAAGTTTGTTTCACTAAGAATAATAAAATACCACTAATTGACAAATCAAGTGGGAAAATCAATCACTAATCCTTAGCTAAATTGTTTCGTTAAGTATTGATCTAGCAAAAGAATGGTTATCTGCTACATCCACAATAGTTCTATTGTAGAACCTCCCAAAAGTGTTATAAGATCCGGTCCAGCCCGCGGTCTTCCTATTCGAATCTAGACTTACGCCTAACTGATGTGCCTTCGAAGTGGCAGCATGTCGAGTGCTGTGGGCCGTAAATGTAGAAATATCTATGCCACATTCACTTAGAGTGGATTTTACCCATCGATCAAGAGTCTGAGAAGATACGGGCTTGTGCGGCTTTTTAAGCCCAATAAATAAATATTCAAGATTGCCACGTAGCGGCTAAGTTATGTTTAAATATGCATTTAATGTTGTGACAGGACAGATTTCAACTTTTTCTTGAAAGGACGGTAGCGTAAGTACCGGCTGTAACGCTCCTATATTCGATGTCTATAAGAGATCTGGGATTTTTATAATCACTCTATCTGCGAACTGTTCAATATTTTTAACGTTAATCTTTGAAAGTGTCTGCAACCTATGAGCAGTGACTAACGTTAAAAGAGTGACCAACTTTTTTGAAATCTTGTCCAGGCTCAATGTTTTAGTAGGAAACCAAGTCGCTAAAACATCTAAAACTGACGACACGTCCCAGGTCAAGTTGTATCTAGGTAAAGGCGGCCGAAGCCCAAAAACGCCTTTAAAAAAACGTTTAATACGCGGGTCATTTCCTACTTGAGGCCCAAGTATTAAAGAAAGGGCAGATCGAATACTATTTAAGGTCGAGTACTGAGCACCTGATTCAAATAAGGTAGTAAGAAAGTATATGACAATCGGGACCGATGCTATGTAAAACTCAATTTGATTGGACATACAAAATTGGTACAACTTTTTTAAACATACGTCGTATTGCTTCATGGAGCTTTCCGAGAGGGATGCCAACATAATTGATACAGAAGATGGTGGAACTCTTCGCCTTAGCATTGACTGGCGGATAATTTTCCGGCCACCAGGGTAAATTGGTGATGGGCGTTGCGACGGCTGGAATGAGATAAGATTAGGTCTTGATGTGGTCTAAAAATGATTGGTTTAGATATCAAAAGTTTTTTAAAAAGAGGGTACCAAGGCTGAGTAGGCCATAAAGGAACTATTAGAATACCTGTGGCACGGTCTTTCATAATTTTTCGAATTGTTTTCAAAACCATGGAAAATGGTGGAAACGCATAAAAGAACAAATTTGACCATGTTACTGTAAAAGCGTTTATGGCAAAAGCGTCTGGGTCTCTATTCCAAGAAATATATTTAATACATTTCTTGTTAATGCGGCTTGCAAAAAGGTCGATTTCGGGACTGCCGAATTTTTCCACGATTTCCTTGTATGCATTTTCGTTTTTCTAGACTCTGCATCTGCAACATGGTTTTCGGCTGAACTTATATAAGAGGCAAACACTATTATTTTTCTTAACTCGCACCATTGCCATAAAGCTTTTGTTACTTTTGTGAGGTGAGGAAACTGGACACCACCCATACGATTAACGTATGATATAGCCGTGGTGTTGTCAATACGAAGAAGAATTTGGCAATTATTCATTGATTTTGCACAGACTTTTAATCCTAAAAAGGCTGCTGAAATTTCCAAATAATTAATATGATTAGAGCGTTCTTCATCACTCCACGCGCCATTTGCCGTTTCCTCGCCACACGGGCAGCTTCCACCCCGTAGTGGAAGCATCACTAAAAATTTCCATGCAATATTCGTCATATTTGATTTTACTAGCTGGCTTTTCGATTGCCTTAGACCACCATTCGAATTCAGCTGAGCGGTGTGATGGTAAACTCATGAATTTATCATAGTTAGCAATATCGTAATTAAGACTTAGGAATTTACATCTCTCAAATTCTTTAGTGTAAAGCCATCCATAATCTACTGCGGGGCATGCTGAGGTAAGTAGGCCTTAATTTTTTCTTCGGGTAGGCTTACATGGAAATTTTTAGAATCTATAATATAACCCAGAAATCTGCAAGACTTACTAGGTAGGTGATTGCTTTTTTCTAGGTTTATTATAAACCCTAGAGAAGTAAGTAACTTTCTTGTAACATCAATATTCTCTAAACACTCGTTATAATTACCCCCAATGAGGAACAGGTCATCTAAATACACTGTTGATAGGTACCCACGTGTTCTGAGCAATTTTATAACTGGTTTCATCACTTTTGTGAAAACAAAAGGTGCAGTACTAAGGCCAAATGGTAAAACATTAAATTCGTAAGTTTTTACTAAGAATTGAAATCGTAGGTTTCGAATTGTCATGGATAGGTATTAAAAAATAGGCATCTTTTAAATCATTAGTACTCATATAACAATCCCTTAAAACGAGTTTTATAGCTGTGCGTATGTCTTCTAGTTTGAAATGTTCGGTAATGACAAATTTGTTCAGCTGTTTTAAATTCAAAATAAATCTTTTTTTACCATTTGGCTTTGGTATCGAGAAAAAACTCGATAAAAATTGATCCGCAGTGGGCTCACATTGTGATATAGCACCTTTATTTAACAATTCATTAATACAATCATTAATTTCTAACATTTCATTGTGAGAATAGGTTTGAATTCTAGGTTTTGCACCACTAAGGATGAGAATTTAATATCATAGCCTAATATCCAAGATCGAATAGTCTGATCATTTGTCAGAAGAGTCCAATTGTGATAGAATTGTGCGAGTCTCCCAGCATAGTTTAAGCTTACCGAGTCATCTAGGTAGGTTGGTCGTCGTTGGTGGTCGATACGATGGTCGAAAGGAGCTCACGGGCTGTGTCCCCAGAGCAGGATCCCTCGTCCTCTGATTCCCCCTTTGCCTGCGACTTGGAGGAGGACCTCTCCAGTTTAAATTATTTCGCTGTGGTTTCACTTGCGAAGATGGAGTGGAGTGGTGAATGATTTGGTTGATTTGGTTTTAGGGCAGATGCCCTACTAGTAGAAGGTGCAGCGGCCTTTAATTCAGCTCCAGATTTTGAAATAGTTTTAGCAATTCTAATATTCTCTGAGAGGTCCGCTCCAAACAAATACTTATCAATTTTTGTCTTTAACAGTTGGTCTTTCATGTCTTTTTTTAAGTTATAAAGAATGAAATTGCGTCGAGTCAAAGAATCCATGTTTTGACAGTTGCAAATAATGCGACTAGCATCCATTAATAGTTTAATAATTAAGGTATCCTTGTTATCATTTTTTAATAGGAGTGTCAATGCTTCTCCTATGCTTGAAATTGCGGAGCCCAGTTGTTTTTGTTTTAGCTCTATGCATAGGTCTCTTTTCAAAACTGGTTCCGATAAAGCAGCCTTGATTTCAGGGTTCAAACAAGGGGCGTCTATAAGAGTACAGTTTGCAGGTGGTAGGTAACGATCCAGTAACTCCTTTTTGGATTCATTTGTAAGTCCTTGTGTGGAAATGTGCTGTAAGCGCACTGCTAAATCAGCTTGAATGTCTTTACCGTAGGCTTTTACAACTGATGGGCCTTCTCCGAGAATTTGTAAAATTTCACTGTCCAAAACGGGCTGGGAAATTTCAACAATATCGCCATCTTGCTCTGGAATAGCCTCGGGCATAGCTGAGCTAGTTGATGGTAATGTCTCGTCCACTGGAGTAGGTAGATTCAATTCCACTAACTCCACGTCATCAACAACTTGATCATGTTCTACTGAACTCGCGCAGACTGCAAGTGATACAAATCAACGCTAAAATATGCCATAAACTATAACCCGGTATATCTTTCTAGTAAAAAAATGTAAAAAAGTAACGGCAAAGTGACAGCCCCAAAGGCTGACCGCATTACGGTTATAATTACAATTTATTAGGTACTTTCCTTTTCAGTTTGAAAAACAAACATAGCAACGGTAAAGTGTCAGCCCCAAAAGCTGACCGCATTACGCGTATGATTTCACGTCCGTTAATAAAGTGACAGCCCCAAAAACTGCCCGCATTATTAACATTTAACGTGTTAAGTTTTAGTTACATAATCTTGAAGTGATAAGTTACCCGCAATGAGATATCGTAACATAATATCTTCAACCACAGAGAAGCTTTAGTTTTAATCCAAAAGTAGGCATTACACAACTAACCTTCTATGTTTGACCGCGAATTCCTAGTAGATGACGTAGAACGGGAATCGGAACGTTTACACCGGCTCCGTTCCATTTTTTTTTTCCAATTTTTTTATTTTCTTCGCTATGTATTCATAGCTCATTATCACGCTTCCTTTTGCCCATTTAAATGGGAATTTAACACTTTTACAATTTTAGTTAAGGTAAATGCGCGCACTGGCGGAGCACTGAACTGTGAATGACGAAATTATAGAATGGCGTTCGGGAAGTGTCAGAACAAAATACCCTCAGAAATATTTTTATTTAAATATTAAATTTGTAGAAAACTTTCAACTTTCAGTGCAATCTGGCGACACCGTATGTGATACTACATGTGTATAAGCTAATCTTGAGGACGAAGCACGAGTATAATTCTTCGGCATCTGACATGGTTCGCACAAAAAACGCAATACTCAAATAAATATGAAATATATGAGATAGTGAGTATGGCGTAAGTGAGTAAGCAAATGGCGTCTAAATGGTCCAGTATAGTCTCAAACTACCCACTTATAAATTATAATCATCATACGATAAAATTATCAACCTACCCTCACTATGCCAAACTTCCGTCCATCTATGACGTCATAAGCGGTCACTTATTCCTGACTCCGGCGCTAGCGTATTATATGAAAACGTTGTCTATAGCGTACTGCTAGTAATGCGCAAGTTATCAAATATTTGTGGTTTTCTATCGTCGTTTATTTAGAATTAATACAGCATTCTAGCTAAAATAATTAGTCAAAGTAATTCATAGTGATATAAAGATCATTCGGGGTTGAAATCTGCATGAACTAAAACAATATTCCACATTATTGACATAATTATTGCCATGTTGGTTAGATTTTACTACAACACTATGGTCATTCATTTATGACAGTGGCGCTGGGGTCCTTAGAAGATATTACTTTCTGCGACGAGTAATTTTTCACATTATTTTTCTGGATTATCTACCTGAACAAGTTAAGGTAAAACCTCCAACCAAGGTTAACCAAAATCGACTCTAATTACGGTGGTATTTTTATTTACATGATTTAGTCTCATTGAAATTAGTTTAGGTACACGAAAATGGAGTTTACTAGTTCAAAGTGTTTGGCTTTATTACATATCTGACATATTATTATGCGAATATAACGTAGACGTACTCTTCAGAATAAGTCAGTCTCTGCCACGGCGGCGATGTGAAATGACGTTCCTATATAAACGCGGTGCGACTCAGGTACACAAGTACACACTCAAGTACACTCATATTAATATAATTGAGTTTTTCATAGGAATATACCGTTCAATTTCATCAGTATGTTATTTATATGATAGTTTTATTGTTGTTATTACCATATATTTAGTGCTTTTTCATATTTGTAATAGAATAGATTATACCCAAGAAAAACAAAATAAAGCAGTAATAGGAAACGAATGTTGAAGGTCAATCCTAATACGTTGGTATCATCCGTAATCAGGAAAATAGAGCGTCAGAAGTATTTGCTTATAACTTTTAATATAATAAGTTATTCAGTTGTATAAGAGTTTAGTTAAAATTATGTTTAATTAAACCAACTTAAAACCTTTTTCTGTGGTATGTTTTAACCTCTAAATAAATAATAAATAAATAAATATCCCTGGACATTAAATTACCTACCTATTACGGACCTAAAATGTGTACAGTAATTCGTATTTTAGGGTTCAGAAAAAATTGTTACGTAGGCTTAATGAAAATAAGAAAATAAACTTCTTATTTTATTCTTCGATCGTTCTTTTGATAATTCTGAAACCAAAAACGTACAAAGTAGAAGTAAACGTAAGTAGGGAGAGACTGTGGAAATAAATACTGCAAAGCCAACGGGATGTTTGACGGGACTATTGTAACTATGGATCCCTCGGGGATTAAAAAAAACATGACAGAACTATGCTCTTGGAGTTGCCAAATCACTAAGGGTAAAATTAAATAAAAAAACCTATAAATGTGACATTTATATTCTGTGATATTGAGTGCCCAGGTTTTATTACCGTAGTTCCCGATCTAATAGGAAAAATAGTTCGGAGCCTAAACATATAACAAACCAGTAATATAATGTTAATGTAAGGAACCCCAGTACATTAAACGTTATGATTCTGTCCCTCTGTTTAAGGAGCCGACTACCGCCGTAATTGGCTCGAACCTTAATTAGGTATAACCGATAAAGAGAAATCGACCTATAATATAAATTTTATATATATTTATTTTTATGTATTTAATCACTTCAGAAACATACAGTGTCAGAAGCAATGTAAAATATAATCTATCTTTTTGTCGAAACAAAAAAATTTCATTCGTTAAGTTATTTGTAAATGCTTATTTTCCTTTCTTACTTTCAAATGTTGCCATTTGCCTCTGTATTAGGAGCTTTCACCTTATCCCATTAATTTGAAACTTAATTTTATTAATTTTGAATAAGAACCGAATATCGAGAAGTTCAAGAGTTTGAAGTAAAACACTTACTGCCACGAGTCTACACCAGACTTTTTGTTTTTATAAGTTTCTGTATATTTTTAATTAGTATGCATTTATTTTGCCAATGTTTTTGCATTCACCTATCTTAATGATGAACAGAGACATAAAGTATAGGTAGTTAAGTAAACTTATGCGTCTTCAAAAGTTTAATAATAAGACTAAATTTTAAAAAAAGCCTCTATTTCACCTTTGCTGTCTATAAATACTATGCGTAAAATCGAGCACCCAACGTCACGTGGACTTCAGTTCGGGAACGACACGCACTGCAGTGTTGATCTCTAAGCCACGATACTCTCCCCACGACTTTCACCACAAGTCAAAATAGATCCATCCACATGATTAAAATTATAAATAGATTTTGTGTTTAAAATATGCACCAGACAGCACATAATTTGTAGTGGTCTCGAAGTTAGGATAAAAATATCCTTGTGTTCCGAAGTGGACTAGAAATTAAGCCAGAGGCCTCGCCCAGCATCCTCAGACCCGAGCCTTTGCTGCGACCGAGAATCGGACCCAAGATACACGAATGTATTTGTTAATCTTAAATTTATTAGCAAACAGAAAGTAAAGGATGGCTAAATTAAAGTATACTTAATTTGCTATCTAATTCACAGTTAACTTCCATACTTGCTTCGCATTTTTCAACTGAAATTGAAACCAAGCGCTTGCTGTCCGAACTCTCTATGAGCTTAAGCTTCTGCTTATCCGGCTCACGCAACAACTATTTTGGATATCTAATGGCTTTCACTTATAAGGTAGATATATGATGTCGCGAACTTTCATTAGAACTATTTAAAACCAACAATCCCACAGTACAATATCTTCGTGTAGCTCCAATGGTTCAGTGCACGCCAAGATGGCGCTCCGAGGGCTTAAAAGATCGATATATTTATTTACAAGATAGCTCCGAGATCGGGCTTTTAATAGTTGGACGGCAGCAAACGAGCAGCTATCGTTGGCCGATGAAAAAATAAGTAATTACACGCACATGAGGTACTATGACTTGGTTACCAACCAACCTAATGTCAGGATGGCCGATCACTCTTAAATATTTTGTTTTATCTAAAATGTAATGGCAGATTGTCTACTCATAGGCATAGGCAGCAAACGGCATCAACAGGACAGCAATTATTTTTCACAATTTCAACGATAAATATGTCTATAATAATTAAAGAGACCGGTCATTCTGACGGTAACACTAAATCTAGTAAATCTATTCTCTTCCAGAGAATAGTTTTATATTACAGTGATTTGTCTGTGAGGAAACCCTCACAGACAAATCACTGTATTACTGTCGACATTGATTAGCCCGTTAAGGAAATACCCAGTAGAGATCCTGCCCATTAGATCCACTTTATTTTTATGTCATATCAATAATTTTTTTAAGTAAACAAGGGGCCTAGCTAAGAGCAACACGCTACGACGATTTCTATTGTAGAAATTATCGTGACGTGTTGCTCTTGGCTGGCCCCCCTGAGCTGTGACTAAGTCGACTATTTGACATCTTCATAATTTTGTGGTTTCTCTAGGGATATAACGCAATCTCTGGTATTCTAGTTTCCATGGGACATAGGTAGGCACTTAAATGGATTACAAATAAAAAAGATTTATTATTTAGCCAATATTTAGCCTTAACTTTGAAATGAAATTTTGTTTGCTGGTGGAGATAAGGGTAGTAAAAAACAAACTGACCTTATAAAATTTAAAATAATATTTTTTTACTATCTGCAGTAAGCTCAGTTTATTTGTTAGTAAGTTTGTACATATTTATGACAATGTTTTATTTAATATCAAAGTAAGATTTCAATAGTAATTCCGAAAAATTAAAAAAATGATTGATACAGTATAGTATATAAAAACATCAGGAAAACACAACATTAACTAACGGCATACCTACTTAGTGAAGTGAAGACTTTAATAGTTAAAAAAATATTTTTTTAAGTTGCTCAAATATTTAATTTGCGAGTGTTATTACCACCCTACTTACACATTTAAAATTTTCATGTAACATTTAGAAGCGATATTAACAAGTTGCTATTAAATAGGGTATCTTGTATGGCTGACAATTTTATTTCTCCAATTGAAAACTCGTGACCTCTGGATTCATTCCTTTGGATTTCAAACTGAACGTTTAGTTTACTCGATCATCGACGATGATACATGATAACTTGAATCTTACTCAGCCACTGGTTTGATTAATGGGACATTTAAAATAATATCAATACTCTTAATTTTTAAACATAAGTTTATACAAATACGTCGCTGTGATCTCTATTCCAGTATAGATTTTATTTACGCTCTTTAAAAAACTGGCCTCAAAGCCAGTTCAAAACTTAAAACCCCTCAAAACAGCAGTGTAACTTGCTTCGGAACTATGTAATAAAACATGATTTTAAATCAATAAAATGACGCGATTCATGAAACACGAAGGCTCGTAGCGGAAACTGTTATGCAGCCAATTATATTTATTTCAACCAAGATACTACAACGTTCGTTCTTACACAAACGTCACTGTGATCGCTATACCAAGATAGATTTCATTTACTCGTCAAAAATACTGTTCTCAAACCCAGTTTAAAATCTAAGACCATTAAAACAGCAGTATAACTTGCTTAGGAATTATATAACAAAACATGATTTCAAATCAACTTAATTAACTTGTAAAACATAAAGACCTGTTGCTGAAACTGTTACCTAGCCAATTATATTTATTTCTACAATAATACTACAACGTCTGTTCTTACATAAGCGTCACTGTGATCTCTAATCCAAGTTAGATTTCATTTAATCTTCAAAAATACTGTTTTCAAACCCAGTTTAATATCTAAAACCATTAAAACAGCAGTATAAGTTGCTTAGGAACTATGTAACAAAACACGATTTTAAATCAACTTAATTGTCATGATTTGTAAAACACAAAGACCCAAAGCGGAAACTATTACCCAGCCAATTATATTTATCTAAGGGCCGATTTTGCAATCCTCAGATAAAAACATTTATCTGCAGAATAAAGTTTATTAGAAGGTTAACAAGATTTTAAATTTTTCAATGGTCAGATAGATGTTATCAGTTGAATAAAGCCGCTAACTGAGGAATAAAGTTATTTGTTTCTTGAGGGGCTGGATAATATTTATTTATGCGTTTTCTTTGACATTTTGAGGTTATGTGGTGTGTCATTTGAGTATATTTTCATTTTGTTAAGAAGTTCTGGAATGTAATTATAATCACAAACTTTTTAACACAACTTTAGACAACATAACAGCTGAGGTTGTTTTTCTTATACGTTAGTGTCAATTTGTCAAACATCAACTTTTGTCTTGTTTCATTCTAACATTGCAATGATTGTATACGTGCATCTCGCTTGTGAATAATCAGTGTGTAGTTAGCGATGTAAGTACATAGACAAACGATAGATAGCTATTCTTTGGATTAAAAATGATTGGAAAATTGAAAATATCTATTCGTTTGATATCTAGTAAATAAACTAAGAATTGAAAAATCGGGCCTAAATTGAACAATGATATTACGTCTGTTTTTACATAAGCGTCACTGTGAACTCCATTTTCTAAAATATCTGTGAACTCTGAAAAACGGACGTCAAACCCTAAAACCATTAAAACAACAGTATAATTAACTTGCTTAGGAACAATGTAACAAAATATGATTTTAAATCAAAAAATAACATATAGAGGATTTTAAGTATCTCAACTATAAACAACAATGTAACAAAACATGAAATTGTAACCAACAAAGTAAGTGTATAACAAAATAAAAGTTTAATTGAATTTAAATTCGTCTGTGCTTGTGGCTGCCATCATACAAATTTTTTCTACGGAGGATGGTCCATCTGCAAAAAAAAAATATATTATGTAAAATCGACCTAAATATAAAATCGATTTAGGAGAAAAATTTGGGAATGGCGTATAAAGTGTGGATGATCACTATAATGTAGCCTTTCAGTTTTTACGTTTCAGTATCAAAACAATGTTTCAAACATTGTGAAACACGATACCTTGACTCCCGATGAATCGCGAAAGTTTATTGATAGTAATGTCACATTTTTTAACGTGAGAATTATAAATAATGTGCAAGAGCGATTTTAGATTTTTAGTTTTTTTCGCGCATTTACGATCGTTTTGTCATACGCGCTAACACGCTTCTAACAACAAAAGGCGCGTACACGGGCTTATTGCGGCGTCTTCACTCAAACCGTTAATAGTTGCAGTAAGCGGTTCGCACCTATGCGAGCAAAAAAGCGCGTCAACGATTTTACGAGTTACGCGTGTGGCATAACGCGCGCCTTCACGCGCCTACATGCGCTTACAAAAACGAGTATATACGCACGTATAAAACGCGAATCTAAAACCGCTCTCAAACTCATTCATGAATTTTGAAACGTATTGCATGACGTTTATTGTCATTTTTTGGCAAAACGGCGTTGATATGCTAATTGTATGCACCTACACGCCATTGTACATGCTTCTTTAAGAAAATATGATTGAAGGTGTAAGTAAATGCTGCTGTCATTTGGGATTGAGTTACCTGGTGAGATCCATTCAGTATCGGATTTGCCCGCGTCCCGTCTAGCAGACATAACAGCTTCCCTCAATGATATTGGGACAACAACTGCTAGGCATGCAGCTGGTTCACCAATAGCTATAAAAGTTGAAAATGTTATTACTGGTGTATAGCAGTACTCTTACCACATATCTTTAAAATTCAAAGAAACACATTTTTTTAAATTGATTCGGGTCTGGGTGTGCTAGGAGATACCCCTGAATTACTGTGTGGTACCTCGTAACACAATTTTTATATAGTCTGGCGCATAAGTTATATAAGAATAGTATAATAATGGTTAAGAAGTTGGCTACTACACCAGAGGTCGCGGGTTCGATCCCCGCACAGTACAAACATTTGTGTGCATGAACATGTCTGTTTGTACTGGTCTGGGTGTCTCCTATGTATAATAAGTATGTATTGACAAAAGAAAATGTATTTAAGTATGTTTATCCGTTGTCTAGTATCCCATAACACAAGCTTTAATTAGCTTACTTTGGGGCTAGATGGCGCTGTGTGGAATAATGTCCAGGGATATAAAAAAAACAAAAAAATAGTCTAGGTATTTGGATTAAGACATTTTTGAATTTATATTAATAAGGTTCAGTTTGAATTTATAGAGCCTCATTTTAATTCACCTATGTCTTCGTAATGGTGAAAATTGTTGGCATAGGTTCCTTCCTGCTCGATAGTATTTATTCATAGGGTACTCTCAGGCTGGTTTTCAGAAATGTTTGTCAACATTTATAAATGTGACGTTTCGAAAGGATTATATATTAGAAGGCATTAGAAGAGGAAAACGTTGACCAAGTTTTATAATTCCGGCGTTGAAGTGCTTTTATGTGAAAAATAATAATTTGACGGGTTTATTAATGCATCTTTGTGAATCGTAAGTTTGATACACAACTAGGACATTCATTCATGTGATGAACTTTATGCTCAAAGTACTCGTATGTAGTACGAATTTCAATTCTCACTGACGTAAAAAAACAACTGCAAACTTTAAAGTATCAAATATTGGGAAATAACAAAAAAACATATTTAACAGGTGCGTTATACACATTCATCTTTGAGACTCTTATAGTACAGGCTTTGCTTGGTTATTGAGTGATATAATATGATAATGATAACCAAAACGATTTGGCTATAATCCAAGCAAAGCAGCTGTCCCAGATATTTTTTTTCCAAAAATTGTATAAAGTTTTATATGAAAAATCACCTTTTGCGCCCATTATTTCCTCGGCACTGTTAGAGTTTTCTTTGAGGTTGACTACGAGATTCTGCGGTATATCTCTGCATAGAGGGACTGTGTACTTGAGGATAGAATCTGTGAGGACTTCTCCTGTATCTCTATTTATAGAAATATTTTCAGACGTCCAGTAACCTACACCCATCATAAAAGCACCTTCTATCTGTGAACAAAAAGATTAACTCAAAATATAGTCCCGAAAGGTTAGAATTGAATAAAAGTGGGGTCCTGTTCTGCCCGGCTAATCCTGTGAATAACAGTCCTATTCTTAACTGGCAAAAAGTGTTATAACCAATCAACTTTTTTCATGATAATATTGCCTAAAACACAAAATAAATCGCAAAACAATCTGTGCTAGGCATTATTTTTTATGTTATTATATTAAATGAGGCTGTTGCCTGACTAAAATAACACACGACGTAAACGACTGTAGTATGTCGATTGAAAATAAAATAATACAATAACAAAAAAATGCTGAAGCACTACACATGTTGTTTTTTAATACCTTTTTTTATAATTTGATCATTAACACGTAGCCTGTCATGGCAGTCACCGGGAACTGACAGGTACATAATCTGTTCGAGCCATGTCAGTCATTGGTACCTGACACTGAAGAGTCAAATTTTAATGAGTGCAGTGAGCCGTCTGGCGCGTTGTTAGACTTATTTCCTATTAGAAATGACTGCTACTTTTATACCTAGAACATTTTTTTACACATTAATGAAATACTTAATAAATCACAATGTTTTTTTCACAATTACATTTTAGGAATAGCATTATAGCAGACTTAACCCTATTGATATATTGTTTAATTATGAAAATTGTTTATGTTAAAAATGAAAACATTCTAGACAAAAATGAGGCTAAGTACTTGTTTTGTCTTTTTTCTAGTATTATTTTCTGTCCACATTTCCTACATTTATTTTAATGCCAAGAAAACGCAGGTGTGTGCATTCACAGCAAAGGCGTCGCCGTTCCTTTCCCATTCCACTCTTCAGAGCACCCCGCTACCGATTAAGGATAGCCTGAACATCCTTGGCATGGATGTTCGTAGCAACCTAAACCAGCGGGACTACACTGAGAGCGTCATTAGAACTGCATCCCGTAAACTCGGAGTCCTGAACAGAGTGAGACGATTTTTCAGGCCTGAGCAGCTGTCTCTTGTATAAGACACAAGTTCGCTCGTGTGTGGAATACTGCTCTCATCTCTGGGACGGTTCCGCCAAGTACCTACGCGAAGCTCTTGACAGGTTGCAGCGGCGTGCTATCCGTATTATTGGGAACCCAGAGGCAACTTTGACCCTTGTGCCTCTCCAATTGCGTAGAGACATTGCCAGGCTAAGTGTTCTCTATCGCTTCTACAATGGGGAATGCTCTGACGAGTTATTCCAGCTTATTCCACCCTCACCTTTCCACTCCCGTACCACGCATGCTGGACTACAGCGTCCCCCACACACAATTCACCATTTTTTAGCCCGAACTAAAAGGTTCAGTGACTCGTTTCTTTGTCGTACCATCCAGACGTGGAACGCTCTTCCAGCACATGTGTTTCCTTCCTCGTATAGTCCCGGGTTCTTCAAGCGGGGCGTGAAAAGGCATTTCTGCAGGCCTTCAAGGTGAGGATGGCCAGCCCAGTGATTCGTTGAATGACTGGGCTTGTCAACCTCATATCTGGACCTCACGACCGCTCTCCATCAGGAGTGAGGTCATCTTGACGGGCAATATATATTTTTAAAAAAATAGCACCTTGAACAGGATTTTCGTGTTTTTTTCACTGTATCTTCTTTTTTAGCCAACTCATGCTTCTGCCTCTTGTTTCGAGTGAATGTGAAAGTGCCTGACATAGTGCTGTGAAATGATATTGATGATTTTTAAACCATTTGGGCCACGTCAGGCACTGGTGACTGACACTTATATTCTTTTAGTAATTTATCAAAATAAATTTGTAAAAAATACTTTTTGATCAATAATTATCCGGTTTGCCGCGCTCCCCCCCAATGACTCATCGACGAACGCGCGTCACTGTTTTTATGTATTAAAAACCATTTTGTACCAGCATCCGAAATTTGAACTACTTAGCAAATCAACTATGGCAGGCTACGTGTTAATTCCTAGTACAAACATTATGTCTAATATAAATATATTAGACATAATTAGTTATAACTACAAAATTGTTTCTATAAATTGTTGCCTTGATAATATAATCTAGATAATGATTTGAATAAAGGCGTATTATTTTTGTAAGTAATTTTATTTTTAAACGTTCCTGTAACAATGTTTGAAATCTAGCGCTCTCCTTAAGATGCTATTAGAATAAGATTTTTTACTTACTTGGCCCACATCAATTCCTTGGTTAACGCTTCTGCCTGCATCTTCTAATATATCGACTCTCAAAATTTCTCGCTGACCGGTCAGAATGTCTACTTCGGTTTCACATATAGCTACAGCAAGAACATCGAAGGAGTTTATTGAATCAGTAAAGCTCACGTATGCATTAGCTTGTAAATTAGTATTAGCAGCGTGCGCTGCTTTGATCAGTTCTTCCCAACTGACATCCCCTAGATCATCTTTAAAAGGTTTCAACCTTTCTAGAATCGTTTCACAACCTCTTTTAACTCCCATTATGACATTTTGAGTTGATACACTTGCTCCTGTTATACCAGAATTTGGTGCTATCATCGAATCATTCTTCTTAACGTTGATTTTTTCAACTGGAACATTTAGCATATATGCACAAGTTTGGACGGCTTTGGTGTTCATGCCCTGACCCATTTCAACACCCCCATGTGTTATAGAAATTGATCCGTCTCCATGATAAATAGAAATCGTTACGTTTAAATTAAGACCGCCAATCGGTGTCCATCTCACAAATGAAGGTCTGAGTCCTCGTTTCATCCACCTGTGTTCAGCATTATATTTCTCTACAAGCGCCCGCCTGTTTGTGTAATCAGCGGAGGTTTTTATATCTGCCACCATTTTAGTTAGTTCTCCATACTTTTCCTGATCTAAATTAGCTAGACGCACGTCAAAAGGATCTAAGCCTTGAGTGTATGCAATATGCTCCATGACCCACTCGGTATTAGCAATACTTTCTAAGGTTCCTGTAAAAAAGTGTCAATTTAAAAATCTTAACCAATAGCTCTGATAGAAACTTTGAAAAGATCTATCTACATGATTGTGATTTTCTTAGCTAAGAAATGCGAATGCCTAAATTAATGTTTAACTGAAACAATAGTTATTTGATAGCAAAAATAAATTACTGATATAATATGTAGGTACAGGATACGGCTTTTCTAGTCTCAGTTTAAGCTAAACACGCGTAAGCACGCTAAACACGCATACAGGGTATTAAAGCTACCAAAAATCGCGCAACATACATGGGGCAGATTCGGGTACCCCTAGTGATGTTCTATCACTGGGCTTCCGCTTATCACTCATTTTCGGGATACCCTGTATACTTGTAGATCTCGGTTTAGTTATAGCCAAGTTAATATTCCGAAGCAACATATTTGTTAGTCTCTTTCAATGAGCGATCTTTAGTCTAAAATATAAAATATATTCTTCGCCTCGTTCGACAACCATCAGACTCTTTTTTAATAATATAAAGCATTAAACAAATTTATAAAACTATTATGTACCTGGAGAACGACAAAAAGTATTCTTGGGTGTATCAGTTATCAGGTCATAACCTTTGAAATTCCATCTTGCAGGATTGTAGGCATTGTTAAAGATATCCATAGCAAATAAAGATATGACCTCATTGTAAACATATCCATTATCCATATATAGCTGGGCGTTCATCTCTTGTATAACTCCAGATTTATCAATTGAAACCTGCAACGACACGTGTTGGTAATTATATTTCAAAGTTATATAAACAACTAGCTTCTGCAAGTGACTTCGTCCGCGTAGAACAGTTACTTTATAACGCTGAAGGCTAACGCTTACTTTAACCCGCGACTTCGTTCACGTAGAGGATGATAATAAATGCGCGCGCAGTACTTGATCATTATTTTGCTGTGATATGGTTATTTTAAAACTGCGATATCTCCTAACCTAAGATATTCATTGAAATCAAATGATGTTAAGGGCAATTTCGTTTTAAATTAAACACTTGTGATGAATAACGTATTTATTTGGATAAAGAATAATATCACTTTTATAAAAACACCTTCGCAAATAATGCATTATTTTAGAACGAATTTCGTAAGCCTAAAAAAGGTTATAGTGAGCCAATCTTAAAAGATAGAATACCTATGCTGTCTGTTTTTTTTAGAACTTATAAAGGGAATAAATTCTGTCATACTCGTATATGGTTTTTGCGAAACTTTAACCGTTTACGCAGCGCACGCAGCGGAAGCTCTCAAAAAGAAAAAAAATCCCCGATTTTAAAACATTTTTCATTGGTGCTCCGCTCCTATTGGTCTTAACGTGATTGTATATAGCCTATATGGTATAGATATAAGAAACAGGTTAAAAATTACCTCATAATCAGCCGTGTAAGGGAATCGTTTTCCAACAGCTTTTAAATTAGTAGACAGTGACTGTATCATTCTGCAGGGTTTTCTTAGTTTCAATGACACTAGACCGGATGCAACAGCAAGTTGCGTGTTACGCGATATTTTTAAGCCATAGGATCCCCCAAGTCGACGACAAATCATTTCTACTCTGTAAACAAGAAAAAAGATGCACACTAGGTTATATAGGCAAGATCATTTTTCCCAATAAATCAGTCAATATGTTATTTACTCAACCAGTAATTACTGCACAGACTCATCACAAAATTTTGGTGCCAGATTTGAACTTGGGACCACACGATCCACGATCCGAGCGTCGTGGCTTAGGGGTTAAGCACCCCAGTGCTTAACCCCTAAGCCACGACGCTCTCGACGAGAAATATAATGTTCCATAGATTTTAATTATTAATGTGATTTACCTGTTTTTATTTATATTTAGAGCACTTGCGATTGACACGTGACCTGCATCCATTCCCTGTGAAGGATTATATACTTCCAAACAGTCATCAACCGGACGAGTCACAGTGGTCAAAGTTTCAATTGTGAGATGATACTGCCAAGCTGCAGAATTAGAACCTGTTAAGGTTTTGTCCACAGTTGTCCCCTTGTCAGTTGGTTCATGTTGTATATATGGTGTCAACCTAGATGGATCGTTCTTTGCCTCCTTAACATCAGTGACAGGTTTAGTAACTCCACTGTAGGTAAGTTTTACCAATTCTGCAGCAGTTTCAGCTAAATGACGTGATTCAGCTACAATCACTCCTACGGCCTGTCCGTGGTGTTTAATAGGACCGCTACAAAACACTTCTTCACTAGCCGCGTAGAAGATATTTCCAGCGGGAGTGAAGGAATTGACGCCTGGAATATCTTCTGCTGAATAAAATGCAATCACACCTGGTTGTTTCTGAAAAATAAAAGTTAAGTTGAATATAGCTTTCCAATTTAATTTGCAATATAATGTGTGTATTTCGAGTTATATTATTTTATAACAAAATATATGCCATACATCATGGTATGTTATGACTTTAATTACAAGCATAATTTTGAAAATGATCTCACCAAAGCTTCACTAGCGTCAATACTCTCCAAATTTCCTGTAGCGACCTTGGTTCGCACAAACGTACCAAACACTTCTCCAGGGTATATTGGTATATCATCTGTATATTTTGCTTCGCCAGAGCACTGAATCTGTAAATGATAAGTAGCTAGTTAACATTTGTGCCTCCATAAAATACTAGTTCAATAGTTTGAGTCATAGAATAGTCAGATTAGATAATTTGATTTGCAAATAAATATGGTCACAACATGCTACATACCTTAGCTTCTATTTTCTCAATTGGCTGGTTAAGAGGCCAGATACTTTCATCAGCAGTAAAGTTTTGGGTGCTCTCGGACACAGGTCTAGTATCAATCAAATTGATGGCGCCTGATCTATATTTTTCATCAATTAAGTGATCAGGGCACAAAATCAGCAAAGACTGAAAAAAAAATGTTAAAACATAACAAATTATCTTTTCTTTGCTACATTATGACACTAGTAAATCATAACTTTGTGATTCAGGGACAACCATTTGTTTTATGAACTCAATATTCTATAGCTAAGATGGCATGAAAACAATTCAAGACACAAGGTACCAACAAGGCAATGGTACCTTCAAAAATGGTTGATTATATATGCGAAGCTGATATTAAAATTCAGACCATTGGAGTAAGGTTTCTTCGGGAACATAAATTCTTTAAAAAACTAAGTACATTTGTCGCAATCAAATCTTACCTTGTAGAATAAAGCTAACGCCAAATGTTTTCTGTACTCTACTGAAAAGTCACCCATTTCTGTCACAACCAATTCGTCCTTCAATGTTTGGATGGCCGATTGCAGGGTAGCGTTAAAGAACAAGTTTTTGTTTAGAAGATGTTTTTCGCATTTTGTTGCTCTGCGGAATCTTGATGACAGCCCTTCATATACCATTCTTGCTTCAAGCACTTTGTTATCGCTGCTTAGTTTGTAAAGAAATCCAGCAACGACAATAGCTGGAGCGTTAGAAGCTCTAGACATGACCTGTGAAATATCAATTCAGGAAAAACTCATTATGTGACTTTTGTGTGGACTTTGTGTTTAAAAATGTTTATTATTTTTTCTTTTGTATAAGCATGGTTTTAGGTTACTATCACAAGTCGTCTGTTACTACTAGACAACTTTTATTTAACACTTAACGTCTTTTTAATAGTGTCTAAATAAAATAATCCGCATTGTAATAATTATTATTGAAGGTTTACCTTAAAAGTTTTGACATGATGTTCTTTGCTTAAAGGTGGGAAAATTATATTCAAAATCAACTTCCCCTTCATATCCGTTTGGAGAAAATTGTCCAGTGTAACATTTTCTTTTCTAGTGAATGGCCACCTTGATGCTAAAAATAAAGAAATATTGCTTGATACTTCTACGACATGAAAATATTGTCGTTAGTGTTACGACCGTACGCACTTTCAAAAATTAAATTTCATAACATAAAATCAGTCATACTCTTACTACAGTGTCTGTTTTAAAAGCAGCTTAGACTAGATCAGAACTAAAAAGTTATGAGTCAAGAAAAACTTTTCTTTTTTTCAGTAATTTTAAAGTAACTGAAGTTGAATTAGTTACAAAATTCGTTCATTTCAAGCCAAGAGCATCACCTACGTACTATACGAAAACTCACCAACAGTTATTTCGGCACCAACCGTTTCTAAAAGCAAAAATACGTCTGAAATATTGTTATGTTCGTGTTTTATCATCAAATTGCCTCCAATAGACCCCAGCTGGAAATAATATAAATCAGTTTATTTTATAAAATTTTGTAAAATACTTTTTTCTAATTAAAAGAGAATTGAACAAAATGGTTGCATAGATATAAATAGCTCGGTCAAAGAATACTAATGTCACATAGATGTTTGTCCGGCGTTGGATTCAAAACAAGGTCATTGCCAGGACCACTTGAGTTACGCCAATGATCCAGACAAGTCAGTGAACTACTTAACTCGTATGTTTACAAAACTGAATATTATGTGACTTTCATGAGCTTAACCATTAAATTAAACTGATGATTTGCATAATTCCAATTTGTTATCACAGTAGCCGTATAATCGGTAATGGGTCAGTATACCAAACGGTGTCAGAAACATGTCTGGTCTGTGAATTCATGTGTGGAGTTTACCTTACATTTTCAATTATTTTTTATAGGTATGGATGACTTATTGTTCGAGTGTGGCAATCAAGCATTTAAGTAGATCAAACGATAGTAATAAAGTGATATTATTTTAACAACACAATTCATATCCCGGTGGCATGTCCATAGTCATTTTAACAAAGATTGTGATTTATAAAACCTATGTACATTTTGAAAAACATGTAACATCATGATACTTTGCAAGCACACGGTCGTAACTAGTTGAGACGCGACCATTTGCACATCGCGAGACTGGCTTAGTTTCGGGCTGGCGTTCGTGATGTCAGCACGGCGTTAGTATGCTGGTTTAAAAAGGTGAGTTGATATTATCAGGTGGCATGGTAGACACAAATGCGCTAGCTCAGGTGGCTCATATTATAAATGGTTGAACCTGTTTAAAATTAGTATTACGTTTATTTAGATTTGTTATGGGTTTCTCCTTGTGATTAAATTTGTGTGTAATTTTTAGGTGTTTCTTTGTTCTTTTATAAACCTTTTCACCTGAGGTTCTAGCTCAAGTGGTTCAGATAAACTAGCTCAAGTGGCTAAAAGTAAGCCACCTCAGCTGAAAATGAGCCACCTGAGCTAACTTCCTATAAATAAATAAAAACAAAAGTGAATTTACTGGCCCACTGCCAGAATTGATTGTAGCTCCGCTTGCAGCACACAGATCTTCTAGGTTTGGTGGAAACCCAGAACAAATATTTTTTGTGACAAACATTTTCATTATGTACTCAAAGATAAAAACTAGTGAAATTCGACCTGATCCTAGGGACTCAAGCGGGATTCGAACCCGCGACCTTCCACAATCCGGGTGGCTGCTCTTCCAACTGAGCTACCGAGGTATTTAACGTTATAAGCCAACGTTTGTTTCAACAATGTCTTAAGCAAGCGCCTTTAACACCTGAAAGAAATATTTTTTCAAATATTTGACTCTTGATTAAGATTAAACTAGCTACAGAATAAGTGAATTTTTATTTTTAGCATGTAACAATGCACTTTTTTCTACACAAAGATAGAAACTAGAAGAATTCAACTTGATCCTAGGAACTCAAGCAGGATTTAAAACCCGGGACCTTCCCGGATTGTGGAACGACGTTTTTCATCATGATAACACAAAAATTAAGAGTTTGGCTGGGAGGTGTTAATGCATCCGCCGTATAGTCCTGACCTTGCACCTTCAGATTTCCACCTGTTTCGGCTCTTCAGGATTCTTTAGGCAGTGTCAGGTTAACATCACGAGAGGACTGCCAAAACCACTCGCGGTATTTTGATCAGAAGCCTCAAAATTCCCATAGCAATGAGATCATGTCCCTACCTACAAGGTGGCAATAAGTAACCGAACAAAATGGCACCTACATACTTTAGTTAAATGTAAATAAACTATATTGAAAAAGTGTTTTGAATTTTCTTAAAAAATGCGAAGTAACTAACCTAACCTAACCTATTATACGAGTATGTCATAGTTCGGCAAGTAAACGCTTGGTCTCGCTTTAATCGCAAACCGGAACTGACATCTCTCATCTCATCTCAGTACAAGGTGGTCCAAACATACTTGTAAAAATTTTTTTTAGCTTACTCACTCACACAGTGGTAATCGATAATACCCCATGTATGTTACCGGTTTTTTTGTAGTTTTCGAGTTATGAACTTTTGTACTAATTTTTGAAAATTTCTGGGTTGCGTCTCTTTTTCGGTCACTGTAGCGTGCGTGATCTGTTGAGATAAATGCTTGATTTTTTTTCGTTATTAGATGAATGATAGCACTAGATAATTCTGAAAAATTTACATCCATAACGCTTATAGTAACTCTGAAAAAAAATGTGAAATTGAAAAAAGTTGGAAATGCTGTTTTTTCCCTGAACTTTAAAGTCCGTTTTAAAAAAGAATGTAAAAATTCTTTTCATTCAAATCTTTATTAAAAACTTCACTACCTATACTCCTTACTATTCAGCATATAAATTTCAAAGTGTAAAATTCAAGCAATCAGTGCATCAACTAAATCTTGATTACAAGTTGACTTAATGTATTTATTTATAAAAAAACGCTACGTTATGTGTTCAAAATCGTGACTTTTTAGTTTCATATAGATTTAATCTCGTTTAAAAGAAATATTTTATGGCAAAAAAGTCGTCAAAATAAACGCATTTATAGCATATATTTTTTTTTTTTGTTTTGACGATGTATTATCTTTGAGCAATAAAATGGTCATTTTGAAAGCGCTTTATAGCTTTTTTTTTCATTAAGATGTTTTTAGTTTTAGTTTTACTTATAATCAAGTTTTAGTTGAAACACATTACTTGAATTTTACACTTCTGACAATTTGAATGAAAATTTAAGTATGATGCCATTGAAGAAAATCATTGAAATTTACATGGTATTTAGTTAAAAGTATAATAAAGTTTTTAAAAAAGAATTAAAAAAGTTTTAGGTAACTTTTTTTTTAAAACGGTTTTAAAAGTTCAGGGAAAAAATAGCGTTTTTATTTTTTTATTATATATTTTTTTAAGTATTATAAGCGTTATGGATTGTAAATTCTTCAGAATCATCTAGCGTTATTATTCATCTAATAACGAAAAAAAATTAGGCATTTTTCTTAACAGACCCAAAGCCAGTGACCGAAAAATTTCTTAATACAAAAAGTACCATACAACGACATCTAGTGGCACTAAACAAGCAACTTACCAAATAGGTTAATAAAAACAAACAACTGCATATTACAACAAAAATATAAATAGAATACCTGAAGATGGCGCTAGAATGTGCGGGCTGTCTACAAAGGATAATACGAACACGCCTGTCCGCCAGCAGTTGAATGATTTACCAACTTGCAACGAAAATGATAGCTTCTCAATCAGCAATATCACCTTAAGAACTAAGAAAACAAAACAAAAAGAGAGCGATGACACGTCTGGCACCATAGACGACTTAAGCACGTTGGACAACACACTAAATCAAGAAACTTTGACAACTATGCCGAGCAAAAGCTCGACCCCGGAACATACACTCCAAGCCATTACATTGCAACAAATTGAATACCTCTTAGAGCAAAAATTAAATACATACAAACAATCCTTGCTTAGCGACCTTATGGAGAGTATCGCTTCCCTGATCTCTAAAGATATGGCTTTATTCAAAAAAGAAATAACAGTTATCTCTGATAAAGTAATATCACAGCAAAGAAGTTTCAAAGACGATATTAAACATTTAAATGACAGAATAACCGAACTAGACAAAGAAAATTGCAAATTACACGCCGAGATAAACAAAATTCAAAACTGATTTGATGGAAATAAGACCCAGCAGTATCCTAGTAAGTTTACAAACGAAAATTATCAAAATGTTAATAAAAAGTTCGTAATATATGGTTTGGAAGAAAATGCATGGGAAGGTGAACTAGAACTGCATGACAGAGTCACCTTCCTTTTGCAAGATATCTTAAATGTAAATGTTTCCGGATACTTGGAAGACATAAGAAGACTAGGGAACAAAAAGGGACGCAAAAGACCTCTGCTGGTTGAACTTTTGAGCAAGAGTAAGACAAACTATATACTGAAAAATCGTCGTGCTTTCAGAAATACTGGTATTGCTGTCTCAGAACTACTAGAAGGAGATTCACTTAAATATAGGAAAGAACTTATTGAAAACCTAATATCTGCAAGGAAAAGTGGTTATAGGGCCTACATCAACAACAACAAATTAATAATTGAAGGCAAAGAAATTTCACTGCAATCCGAAAATGAAAGCTTTAATTTGGAACATCGATCCCAATATCTAGAAAAAGGAAGAAACACATCTGATACTTTACGAGACATACAGATTTCACCAAATAAGCCCAAAAATAATAGTCATAACAGAACCCAGACACGGAACCAGTTTTTTCGAAACTGATAACGACTTCAACATACTTTACCAAAACATCTGCAGTTTTAACAAAAAACGACATTTGTTCGAATCATATACGGAAGAAGATAAAAGCATAAAAGCACTCTGCCTCTCCGAAACGTGGATTACTCCCTCAAAGCGAGACCTTCTTCGTCTTGACGGATTCAAAACAGCAGCATCGTATACTCGGCCAAACTGCGAAGGAAGTGGTGTATGCATTCTTCTTAATGAAGATGTTGAGTATGAAGAACTTTTTGAAATTTCAGCAATCTCAATTGAATTAATTTTTGAAACGTGTGCAATAGACATTCCCAGCTTAAATTTGATATTGGTAATGCTTTATTATCCAGATAAAAAAAGGTGTCCAGATATATTTTTAAGCTCGTTGAGAAAACTTTTGAAATACTTGTGTTGGAAAAAATTTCAAAAGAGAAAAATAATCCTCGGTGGTGATTTTAATATAGACATGATGGCGACATCCACTCAAGCCACGTCACTAACTGATCTTATGTATAGTTTCAACTTTTGTCAACAGGTCAAAGAGCCAACAGAGTGACTAGTCATAGCGAAACTTGTTTAGATTTAGTATTCATGAACTATGCTACTAGACAGAATATTGTAACCGTTAAAGAATTGGGTTTTTCAGACCATAGAGGTGTGATCGTAAAAATTCCTACTAATAACCACCAGCAGCGAAATACATGGTACACAAGCAAAAGAATCTTCAGTGAAGCTAACATGAACAAATTTTTATCAGAAATAAACAATATAGATTTTAGTAAGATTATTACTACAGACAAAAATGCAAACCAAAACTTCGAAGCATTTACAAATGCTGTCCAAACAGTTTTAAACACCACAATACCCAGGAAAAAACTAAAACTCAAAAGAAACAATAAAAAGACATGGTTGACTACAGGAATTAAAACGTCATGCATAAATAAAAGACTCTTGAAACAATTAAATTCAAAAGTCAATAATCCTATACTTATGAATAACTATGAAAAATATGAAAAAACCTTAAAAAGGGCAGTGAACACATCAAAAAAGCTAAATAATATAAAAAAAATTAACAAGGCAGATAATTTAGTAAAAACGATGTGGCATATAATAAAAGAAAATACAAATAAACTTTCTAACAAAGCCTACAAAAATATAAAGTTGAACGTTAATAATGTCTTAATAGAGGAGCCGACTAGTATCGCTAATATATTTAATCAATTTTTTATAGCTGTAGGAGACGCAAATATCACACCAAACACCAAATTACCATTAGGAAGACCTATTCTAAATACGTCTAATTATTCAATGCTTCATGTAACTGATAAAGAAATTGAGAAAATCATCAAAAATTTGAAAAATAAGAGGAGTTTTGGGTATGATGAACTCCCGCCAGTCTTAATTAAAAAATGTGCAGAAAAAATAGCTCCTGCTTTGTCCTATCTTATAAACCAATCTTTTGAAGAGGGAGTAGTACCAGATTTGCTCAAGATAGCTGTAGTAAGGCCAATTCATAAAACGAGTGATAAAAAAGACCGAAATAACTATCGCCCAGTGGCTCTTCTATCAACCTTTTCTAAGATCTACGAAATAGCGATGGCAACACGTTTGTACTAGTTTTGTGAAAAATTTAACATTTTCAATGATAACCAAAACGGATTTCGCAGGAACAAATCAATATCATTAGCAGTTTTCAACTATGTTCACAATATTTTAAAAATAATACATGGTAAAAAGCATGCCATTGGTCTACTCCTTGATATGAGTGAGGCTTACGATCGAGTTTTGTATAATATTTTACTGAAAAAACTGTATGGAATAGGAGTGAGGGGACTGGTATATGATTGGTTTGCATCTTATCTCAGAAACAGAACTCAATACGTAGAAATCGAACATCATGATTATGACACTGGGGAAATTAGCAGATGCCAATCTCAAAAATCAAATGTGTCTAAATCGATACCACAAGGTAGCGTGCTGGTATGCGTTCTGTTTCTGATATACATAAACGATCTCCCTAATATAATTGAAGCTCATTGCACCTTATTCGCAGATGATGTTTCCGTACTAGTCCCCTGTAAAAATAACACTGAATTGAACACCAAATTGGAAGAAATACTACTAAACATAAAAAACTGGCTAACTCACAACCTGAAAATAAATTATTCAAAAACTAAACTAATGCAGTTCGGACCGTACCAAAGGGAAAAATTACAAATTGATTACACCTTCGAAAATACTAAATTTGTTTGCGTTGACACTTACTCACTGTTAGGAATTGATATAGATTCTCACTTAAATTGGAAAAATCACATTAAGAAAATAACTACAAAACTATCACGATTTACTTACGCGCTTTACGAGTTAAAAAAGTCCACCGATAAACAAACTGCCATAAAAGCATATTATGCATATGCTCACGCTTGGCTACAGTATGGCATCGTCCTGTGGGGAAATAGCGTGGATACAACAAGACTTTTTATTCTTCAAAAACGATGTCTCCGGATTATTTTCAATATTGAAAATATGACGAGTTGCAGGTCATTCTTCCGTAGCGAAAAATTTTTAACACTAGCCTGCGTCTATATATTGGAATTATGCATCTTCATAAGAAAGCACTCCCACTTATTCCCCCAGCAAGAGAGACCCAAAAGATTGAGACCGAACATAAAATTAGCCCCCCAACTTCAAAATTACATTTAATTCACACCGGCCCGTATGCTATGGCTGTGAAGGTATATAATAAACTCCCTGAAAGAATAAAAAATGTAACTACAATCAAGAGATTTAAAAATTTATTGAAGGAATTTTTGGTTGAGAATGCTTTCTATACCTTGACGGAATATTTTGAGAATAAGTTGTAGATTTAGGATTTCTGTCTGATTTGTTAATTTCGTATGTTATTTGCTTTTGAAAATGACTTTCTCTCAAAAAAAAAATGCTATTTCGGCCGGTTTATGTTTGTGTATGTAATGAGACAAATGACGTATTTTATTTCAACTCTAATTTTGAAATTTGTTTAAATGACATTTATTTTATTTGTTTTTACTTTGTATGTTATAATTATTATGAATATTGATTTAATTTGATTTTTATGTGATTCTAATTTGATTTAATTTTATTTACTTAAACAACGTTGCTATGCCCTAACAGGGTTCATGTTATTGGTACTGGTTTGATATGTTTACCATCTTTGTAACCACATGATTGCAATAAATATTTTGACTTTGACTTTGACTTTGAAAAGATCACTTACATTCCTCACAGCTGAATTTGCCACTTTTTCCAAATGTTCATTGATATTTTTCAAGTAACTAAATTCTTCCCGTTCAGAAACAGTTTTAAATATTTCCATTGTTTCTGTTAAACTGCATCCTGCACCAATGATGAGGTTTTGGTCCATCTTGTATCCTTTTAATTCATTTATCTGTGATATGTCAATTAGTTTTTGAGGGTATTCCCTCGGAAATAACCCTGGAAAAAGCAAATTTTTAGGCACTAGTAAACTCAAACTCAAACTCAAACTCAAATAACTTTATTCAAATAGACTGTATCAGTACTTTCAAATCGTCAAATTTACAGCAAAATATACTAAATAATAGACATAAATACCATAATAATATGGATATGTAAATAAACAGTATACAGACATAATGCGACTCTACCACCGCGTCGGAGTTGTTTCTTGCTGAGAATTCATCAAAAAGCTTCCATCTTACGGACTGCCCTAGGGTTTATGCGAATGGATTGCCAGTTTCTTGTCCAGCAGACGCATTAAAGCCGTTGTAGACGGTAGTAGCTCCGATAGATTGGACATCAATTCTGGCGTCCCACAAGGCTCTGTGCTATCTCCTACGCTATTCCTCTTGCATATCAATGATATGCTCTCTAATGATGGTATTCATTGCTATGCGGATGATAGCACTGGAGATGCCTTCTACACAGCAAATATCCCTCGTACCTTTGTGGAAGAAAGTCGAACTAAACTTGTGTCTGAAATCGAGAATACCCTAGCTTGGGTCTCCGATTGGGGTCGGAACAATTTGATCCAGTTTAACCCCACTAAGACACAAGTTTGCGCGTTTACCGCTAAGAAAACTCCATTCACTGTAGCTCCTCAGTTCCAGAACACTACCCTTACCTTAACAAATAGTATTGGGATAAGGATCCAACACCAAGGGGTGTTGGCATATCTAGTGACGTACAGTTTCGGATCCATTTGGAACAAAAGGCGAAGTTGGCATCCAAAAAGCTCGGTGTGCTAAACAGGGCGAAGCAGTACTTCACTTCTAGGCAAAGACTGCTGCTGTATAAAGTGCAAGTCAGTCCACACGTGGAATACTGTTGTCACCTTTGGGCAGGAGCGCCTGGATATGAACTCAGTCCTTTTGACTCAGTGCGACCCGGATTGTCGATGACCCAAACTGACGAGCGGTTTAGAGCCGTTAAGTCTGAGGAGAGACTTCGCCTCCCTATGCGTGTTCTACCGCTTGTATAACGGATTTTGTTCTGAAAAACTGTTCGAAATGATGCCCACGGCTACTTTTTACTACCGCACCGCTCGCCACCGACAGGGCGTTCATCCTCACACTTTGAATCCGCAATGGAACAGTACAGTTCGGTTTCAGAGATGTTTCCTTCCAAGGACGCTTAAATTGTGGAATAAACTCTCTGCCGAGGTTTTCCCGATGAGTTATAGCATGGAGTTCTTCAAGGGGGGTTTGAAAAGATTTTTACAGGGTCGACAACGCGCGAGTGTTACCCCTGGTAATGCACGTGTCTATAGGCTGCAGTAACCACTTACCATCAGGTGGTCCGCATGATTGATTGTCACCGACGTGGTATAAACAAAAAATGCAATTTAATTTTCAATCAATCATCTTTTAATGGCATTTCAAATTTCTTTAGGTATTTATTGTGTAGTCTCAGTGGTAATTTCATATTCTTGTAAAACGTAATTGATATCATTTACTTTTTAAGTAAAGACTAGTTTTTATTAAAAAAACAAGATATCTTTTTAAAAATAGGCTGAGACTGCAAAAATATCCCTTCAGTTTTTCTATCGTTGTTTGGCATCCGCTACTCGTATCGGACTTGGTTTTATAACGTGTATTAATATGGCGGTAGACTCTGATGGTTAGTATTTTATAAAATAAGACGGCGGCAGAGTTGGAAAATATGCTTGCAGAACTGAGCACAGCAAGCCTTGAGGTTGGACTGAAGATGAACATGGCCAAAACGAAAGTGATGACCAGTAGCACAGAAAAGAGGGTAATGGTTGATGGACAGGTAATACAATACGTCGAATACATTTACTTGGGCCAGATAGTATCCTTCGAAAACAAGCAGGAAAAAGAAATCGATTTCTGCATCGACAATGCCTGGAAGAGTCCTGGTCCATGAAGGCTTACATGAAGGGTGACCTTTCTGTCTCACTAAAGCGCCAACTCGTTGATTGTTGTATCCTGCCCATCTTAACCTACGGTGCGCAAACATGATCTTTAACGAAAAGTCAGAAGTCCAAACTCAAGGTTTGCTGGAGAGCGATGGAGCGAAGTATTCTCGGTGTAAAGCTCGCTGACCGAATAAACAACAATATCATACGCTCCAGAACAGGCATAACAGAGGTGGGCGAAAAAACAGCAAAATTTAAGTGGAACTGGGCGGGTCACGTTATTCGCATGCATCCCGATCCGTTGCCGAGGACGGCCCAGAAAAAGTTGGAGGTTGGACGATTTGAAACATCATGAAGGGGACTGGCAGAACCTGGCACAAAATAGACTTTTGGAAAAAAATGGGAAAGACCTTAGCTCAGCAATGGGACACAACAGGATATTAAAAAAATACTTATAATAATATAAAGGTAGTAGGTAGTACCTTGTGATGTATTTCCATTAACAAGCATGTACGAGTCCATGCCTTCTCTTCTGAACAAATTCAAAACATCCCTTACTGTACGAACACTATACCATGTTCTTTTATCTTTAAGCTGAATTTGTACCTCATACGGCCCATCAACAGTATCACTATCGGCCACAAAACACCAATCATTATCATTACAATCCCCACAGCATTTGCTTTCAACGCATTTGCTCTCATCGCAGATTTTTAGTTCTTCTATATCAATTAGTTCATCTGGCTTTGGGGCATCTGCACAAAATGTCTTGAAAGCTTGCAGAATAGGCCTGTAGCCAGTACATCTACAGATGTTGCTCCCCAGTGATTTTTCTAAATCTAACATCGTGATATCTCCTTTGCCCTTCAAAAGGCTAAAAAATGCATAGTTTTATTCATTAAGATTTATCAACAGTTGTTACAATATTACATGAGAAAGAGGTACAGACAGCAGATAAACTAAATCTAAAAGCACAACCTTACAGAAAAACACAACATGCAATTTGTTCAGTGGATAAAAATGTAGATTATTGATAATATGCATTGAATGTATCCTGGACGATAGAATTATAACTGTTTTTATTCTAATAAAACGTTTTGTTTTAAGCGGGACATACTTCTTCATTCGTAAGAGTGTTAACACCATCCAAAATTTTCCCAGACATTAGGCATCAATCGAAGACAGCTTTTTCAAAAAAGGGTAGGTCTTTCTAACTTTTACATTATTATATTTTTTTCGAACAGATTATTCGTGCAGCGTGGTTACTTATTCAAATTAAATTTCAACTTCTGAATAAAGCGCGGGCGGGGAGTTGAAGAGACTGCAAGCCCGCCGCCGCTCACGTCGTGTACGACGAAACTAGTGATTTTTTTTATACCTTTGAATAGTTATAATAACATTTATAACTCAACATTTAAGTACTGAAGGTTGTCAAACAGAAAAAAACGAATTTTGCCATTTTCTCCATGGATCCTCTTATTTCAATTTGGATGGTGTTTTTAAAGTAGCTCTGTATGTATTGAAAAAAAGGAATTTCTTAATAAATCGGTTTAAACCTTACCTGAAAGCTTCCTTGGAAGTTTTAGGGAAAAAAACTTTCTAGAGTTTGTTTAACTCTTAATTTTGTTTTTCTAACACACAAATTCTATAAACAACAGTATTTTCTTACTGCTAACAAAATTATTCACTGTTGTCGGTTTCAATGACGTGATTCACTTGCTCTCAATGCATACATCATTGGTGCGTTCAAACAAATAAAATATAGAGGTATACTAAAAAAAGGCTATAGAACGATAAAAGCCAATAAATACGTACTTGTACATAGCCATAACCCAGCCAGGGGAGCAATAACCACATTGTGACCCGTGGTTTTTAGCCAGAGCGGTTTGTACTGGATGGTAACCCTCGCTTTCGTTCCCCACATGTTCCACCGTGGTGATCTCCCAGCCTTGGCATGATGTTATTCCCACTAAACACTGCAAATTTCAAACAAAAGGCTATGGGTAATGTTGGCGTCATTTTTAAAATTTCGTGGCCACTCACCAAAACTTATTGTATGAAAGAACATATTGAAAGGAACAAACTTTATTCGTAGCATATTATCATATAGCTAATGTTTATCAGAGCTGAGATTTAGGTATTGTATTTTCAACTAACTACTCAATTAATTGAACTTGATTCATACCAACCAGTATTTTTTTACCAAAAGGTAAAAAGCGACATTATTTATAATCTTTAATACTGGTTATAAACATGCGATGCAATTAGGATTAAAGAACGCTATTTTTTAATGGCCAGGTACAATATTAGGACAATATTGTTCTTGTATTGAGGGTAAAAAGACTTTCAGGTGTTTTTCCCATGTAATGTCTCCAATATCTACGGTTAAGAATCAATACCTATAATTTACATAATGACTATTAGAAAATGTCTTTGACGTCATTAACGGTGACTATGATAATGTCATTGACGTTAAGGTCGTTTTTCGTGATACACATCTACCTACTGCTTTGTAAACAATATTATCATAACGGATATCTAACTTGATTTATATTATTGCTGGATGTACTTTTATCAGAAATATATACCCAACAGGTACATCTTAAAGCGAAAAAGCCCCCTCTCCTATTTCTGCATCCTTTTTAACAGCTGTTAGGTGAGATGAGCTCCATAAAGTAACATTTTAGAACTATTATTTTAGTGGAACTAAGGCAGAAGATAATACTTTAAGAAATCATAATATCTCGGCTCCGAAATCACTCAGAACAATTCTAACCACTCAGTTATGTTTATTTATCAAGGTGCTATAAAACTAGCTGTCCTCAGTTATTGAGCTTGTTTCGATTTAAAATTACCATAAGACATCCACGTCAACCAATAGCGCCTTTGACACCACCATTCCGCAAGACTGTTCTTGGCTCTAACTCTCCACTACCCAGACTGTGTAATCTGCTCCATAGATATAAGAGCGTCATTGATATTAACTGTGATTCTGCATACAGATTTCGTAAGATTATTTTGAAAAAATTGTCTTTATGACCGATTATTCGGTTTCTTAAGCTGTTCTTTTTTAGAACTATTTTTGTATACCTTGGCAGAATCATGAAATTTGAGTTTTGTCTTGCTTGTTTTCAACTTTTTCAACTACGTTTTCACTTATATTGCTTGCATAAAGTTAAACTTATATTAATTTTAATTAAAGTGCATTCTGTGCTTACCAGTAAGTAGTCACTAGACAAGAATAATATCTTCAAATGTATTTGTTGCTTTAAATGTGTAAGATGACTGATGATAAGCCAAATAAAAAAAATAATGGGAATTTCGAGCATGTATCGATAAAAAACTTACAGAATTGACGGATTCTATTTTCCCTCCAGGAGTTTTAACAGCCCCGACGATACAAGCTCCGCAACCTCCAGCCCGGCACATGAACTTGGTGCCACTGAGATTTAGTTCGTTTCGGAGGTAGTCCACTAGTTTCATATCAGACGACACTTCACTGCCCACTACAATAGGAATTAGTGTTTCAGAAACATTACCAAATATTGTATACGACATTGAAGGCAAGCAAGTATATGAGTCGTGCAATACTAGAGGTATCGTTCACTCGTCGCTGACACTGTAGCTATGGTTAGTCAGCAGCCATGGCTAGTCTCGGCTTGCTGCGGACCAAAAAAAAAGCTCTGCTATGGTACCATAGCACCATCGAAAGTGTTATAAAGGTCTGATTCTTAACCAGGTGAGGGTATTTGCAAACAAATAGGCAGCTCCATTACTTAGCTCTCTTGCCATTATTTTAAAATCTAGTTACTTATTTCGAAGGTAATTAGTGCTTTTCTTAGTGTTAAGTCACATTTTGATTTTCCTGTATGTCAACCATAAGAGTGCGTTCTACCAGAGATGTGCGAGGATGCGTTGCGAGGAATGTGTGTGTTAAGAATAAATATAATTTTTATTCACCTAGCTTCGCGATTATATAAGGAACCACAAAAAACATATTGTTTTCTTTGTGATTTAATGACCTACTTATTTTTTCTCTTTAGCGGATAGCAAGTAAATAAATAAATAAATAAATAAATTCCTGGACATTATTCCACACAGCGCCATCTAGCCCCAAAGTAAGCTAATTAAAGCTTGTGTTATGGGATACTAGACAACGGATAAACATACTTAAATACATTTTCTTTTGTAAATACATACTTGTTATACATAGGAGACACCCAGACCAGTACAAACAGACATGTTCATGCACACAAATGTTTGTACTGTGCGGGGATCGAACCCGCGACCTCTGGTGTAGTAGCCAACTTCTTAACCATTACACCAAGTCGGTCGTAACTTGTAATTTTACTTTTTAATGTACAATTTCCAGCATAAACAGGATTTGTTATTCTCCCAACAGAGCTTAAGCCAATATTATCATTGATGATAAATTACATCATTAATAACTGTTAATCTTTCGAAATGAAAACAGTACGCAGAAAGTAAACTGATCTCTGATTTGCCAGTTCATCATTTCAGCCGAACGACGCCCACTGCTGGGCATAGGCCTCCCCCAAGGATCTCCACAACGATCGGTCCTGCGCTGTCCGCATCCAGCGGCTTCCCGCGACCTTGACCAGATCGTCGGTCCACCTTGTAGAGGGCCTGCCCACGGAACGTCGTCCGGTACGCGGTCGCCATTCGAGAACCTTTCCGCCCCAACGGCCATCGGTTCTCCGCGCTATGTGTCCCGCCCACTGCCACTTCAGCGATGCAATCCTTCGAGCGATGTCGGTTGTTTTTGTTCTCCTGCGGATCTCATCATTTCTGATTCGATCGAGCAGGGAAATACCAAGCATCGCTCTCTCCATTGCTCGCTGGGTGATCTTGAGCCTTCTTATGAGACCCATAGTAAGGGACCACGTCTCACTCCCATAGGTCATTACTGGCAACACACACTGGTCAAAGACTTTTGTCTTGAGACACTGAGGTATTTCGGACGCAAATATATGCCGGAGCTTCCCGAACGCTGCCCATCCGAGCTGGATTCGACGAGAGATCTCTTTCTCAAAGTTGGACTTACCTAGCTGGACTGTCTGTCCCAGGTAAACATAGTGGTCAACAACTTCGAGTGTAATGTTCCCAACGTTAACTGGAGCGGGTGCAATATGGGCATTTAACATGATTTTTGTTTTGTCCATGTTCATCTTAAGACCCACTCTTTGAGAAGCATTACCGAGATCTTCGAGCATTATGTTCAGGTCTTCCAAGGTCTCAGCCATAAGATCTACATCATCGGCAAATCGCAGGTGTGTTAGGTACTCGCCATTGATGTTGATGCCGCGTCCTTTCCAGTCCAGAAGCTTGAAAATATCCTCCAACGCAGCCGTGAACAGTTTCGGAGAAATAACGTCTCCTTGTCTCACGCCTCGCTGTAGTTGGATCGGATTAGAGCTCTGGTTCTGTAATCGGACGGACATGGTGGCGTTCTGGTATAAGTACCTTAGCACCTCAATGTACCTGTAGTCTATTTGGCACCTTTGGAGAGACTGCAGTACTGCCCAGGTCTCAATCGAATCAAAGGCTTTCTCGTAGTCCACGAACGCTAAGCAAAGTGGCAAGTTATACTCTTCGGTCTTCTGTATAACTTGCCGCAGCGTATGAATGTGGTCTACGGTACTATAGCCTTTTCGGAACCCTGCTTGTTCGGGAGGTTGGAAGTCGTCGAACCTGCGAGCGAGACGATTCGTAATGACTCTCGAAAACAGCTTATAGATATGGCTCAGAAGCGAGATGGGTCTGTAGTTCTTCAAGAGAGTTTTGTCACCCTTCTTGAAGAACAGCATCACATCGCCTCTGCCCCATGCCTTTGGCGTTTTTCCCTCGAGGATGACAGAACTGAAGAGCGTCTGGAGGACCTTAAGTATCGGCTTACCGCCCGCTCTCAGGAGCTCAGTTGTGATTCCGTCATCACCCGCCGCCTTGTTGTTTTTAAGCTGCTTGAGAGCCATCCTAATCTCGTACAGGCTGACGTCCGGGATATCTTCGGTATAGTGTCGGGTAAGCTTGGCTCTAGGATCTTTAGCCTTGCTTTCAACAGGTATTTGCGTGGAATATAACTGTCCATAGAAACTCTCAATCTCCCTCAGGATTTCAGGTGTTGACGAAATGATGCTACCTGCCTCCGTTTTCAGCCTCGTCAATTGGCTTTGCCCAATAGACAGATCTCTGGCGAACACTTTGGAGCCTTTATTCCGCTCAATTGCCTCTTTAATACGCTGGGTATTAAATTGGCGAAGGTCGCTCGTCAAAGACTTAGATATCTGTCTATTGAGTTGCCGATAACGATGGGCATCCGCTGAGTTCTGTAGCCTCATTTCGTTTCTCTGATCCATGAGTAGGAGAGTCTGACTGGAGAGTTTCTTTGATTTGGGACGGCGGGTTTTAAAGTGCTTGGACCCTACCGTACGGACAGTATCCACCACCATGTTGTACAGATCGTCCACATCGATGCTGTTCTCAAGGGCTTCGAAGCGGTTTTGAAGCTCGAGCTGAAAGCACTCGGGGTTTTGAATTTGAGCCGGTATTGGTCGGAGCGTGGATTTTATCAGTCGCGCTCTCTCAAGCTTTAGGTCGATATTCAATGTGCCTCTGACCATGCGGTGATCGCTTCCTGTCTTAACAGCGTTGATCACAGTGACATCATTGAATATATGCTTCTTCGTCGACATGATAAAATCGATCTCGTTTTTGACTCTACCCTCCGGACTGATCCAGGTCCATTTGCGGCTTACGGGCTTCTTGAAGAAGGAGTTCATCATAAAGAGGTTCTCCCTCTCCATGAAGTCTGCCAGCATCTGGCCCCTGTTGTTCCGTTGCCCAAATCCAAATTGCCCCACTCTCAACTCATCACCGCAACGTTGCCCCAACTTTGCATTAAAATCCCCCATCACAACCGTGTAGTGGGTTTTATAGCTATGCATGGCTTTAGAGATCTCCTCATACATAGCCTCCACTTCGACATCGTCGTGCTTTGAGGTCGGAGCGTAGACCTGAATGACATTCAGCGAATATCGTTTCGATATTCTGAGTATCAGGTACGCTACCCTGCTCGAAACACTTCCGATAGTAATCACGTTGTTGACAAGGGATTTGTGGACGATGAACCCGACACCACCTAGGGACTGTTGGTCGCCCTCCCGGTGGTATAGTAAGTTACCGGATTGCAGGATTATCGAGTCCTCCCCCTCTCTTCGGACTTCAGATAACCCAATGATATCCCAATGTAACTTACTAATTACCTCTTCCAACTCTATGAGCTTCGCGTCGAGCCTCAGTGTGCGCGTGTTATATGTTGCCAGGTCGAGTCGTCGTTGTTGGCAGCCGGATCTTACCCGGGGATTCCTAGCACCCCCTGCCCCGCCGTTACCATAGCCGCTGCCGTAGCTAGGAATAGCAGGGCCGCCGGGGACTGGGGGCCGATTTTTAGGTTGTGCAGCCATTTTGGGGGGGGTTTGCCATAATCGCCACGCTTGGCAGGCGGGTTGGCGATCGCAGTATGGCCTGCTGTTATCCGGAGACGCTGCTGCCCATCTCCTTATGGCAATTTTCCCTCGGTCGGCTCTTACGACACCCACGGGAAGAGAGGGGGTAGTGCTATTCTTTTTTATGTGCCGGCACTACACGACACCATTGCCGACGAGACGACGAGATTTGCCAGTTAATTCATCACAAAATATTTTCTGTAAATTTCATGGGATTAGTAAAACTACTATTTAACTGGAAAGGCTCCCTTGAAAGCTGACATCTCCCAAAACAAAAGGCATTGGCTTAATAATAGCGCATGGTACGTAATTATCACAAACGCCGCCTGCTATAACTATAATGTTGGCAAGAACTTCAATTCCGAAAAAGGCGGTTCTGACGAATGTTGAACCACAGACACGGTATTACATACGAAAACCGTATTATTTAGAACAAGACCATTTGTTTAAGCAGTAGACAATGATAGAAGAAGTGAATTTGATCTTGGGACTCCAGGATTTCTTCCCATTTTAAACTCGAGTTCGTCGACAATCTTGTTGACATGTTCTGGTCGGAAGAAAAAGGTAAATTTGTATCCAAGGCCCATAGATGAGTGTAGTACCATCACATAAGATCTGCCCTTCGTTTTATACAGCAGCAGTCTTTGGAGTATGGTAGATTCTGCTTCCGCTGGTAACCCCATGCTGGAAGTGTCTTTCGCATACTTCAAATAGCTTACTTCCTTACCTGTATATGGAACTCCATTAATTTTAAATCCAATTCTATCCATTTTCAATGATGTAAAAGCGATAGTAACGAAATGTAAACTGCTAATGGTGTAAACATGTAATATACGTTTTATATAAGTTCCTACCTGTTTGATAAGAAATTATCTGTAAAATTAACATAGTCAATTATATTTTAAATTCATTTTTATTCCTTCTCCTACTCTAATACAATCCTTATTGTATATTTTACACTACCTAATTGTTTTGAAATACTTAACATTTACAATTTACATTGCCGCTGATATACAGTATCACAGATAAGTACAACTCTAACAGAAGTTAGTTACAATTAGAATTTATTACATAATATTGTTTTTATAGTACTAGTACACTGGTATGAAAATTCCCATAAAAGTGTTTTTGTACGTGTTCTGATGTGTCATAAAACTATTTTATTTCGGAATTATGGTTATTGTGTTCACTCAGTTAATTTTTACCAAACACTGATCATAAACTGGCTCACTGCGATCCTACAAATTTTGTGTCAGAAAGAAAAGATAAGAAAGATAAACATTTATTTGGTGACAAAACAGTACAAATAGAAACAACAAAAGTGTGCAGATAAAATAGGGTGACACGTTTTGACACCAAAAGGGCATGTACCCAGCATATGTCGGGGTATCATGAAGACACCGCGACGCTGTTCTTCCCTAGATGCCTTAGAGGAAACACTATGCGCACCAAAAGTACAAAAAGCAAAAAGCAGCAACCACCTCTATTCGCAACTCACGCACACAGTTTTTTTAACAATAGTCTTCACAAATTTCAAACGTAGGTTAGTTTACTAGTAACACAGCATTACCAAAACACTCAGAGTTATGCAACTAGGTACTATAAATTATTGAATAAAAATGCAAATATACAGACAGAACATGGCACAGCTAATTAACTTAAATGTATTTTTGAATTTCTAATAAGTATCTTTTTAATTGAAAACGGATGGATCCCAACGTTGAGCATTTTCTCTAAGGCGGCGGAATATTATTCCAGCATTTGGTGGCTGAGTAACAAAAACTGCCACGAAACGCTGCGGAGCTGTGTCTTGGACAAACGAGTCTCGAGACTATAACAATAGCATATCATATAAGTATGAGGGTGCTCCCGTCTGCACAACACCAAACAGTAGACATGCACAATGAAGTTATCGCCTCGACTTCATGTTCATAAGGTTACTCTGGTTGAGAAACGGGTTAACATGAGCTCTACGCGGAATGGGAAAACAAAAACGCGCACGAGAATTCCGGACACGCTGTATGAGTTTTTTTGTTTAACCGTACAAACAGTCGCCGATAACGGTATCCACGTAGTTCAGTTTGGATAGAATTAACGTTTCACATAGGTGAACTCGTACATCAATATCCAAATATTTACCCTATACCACACCTTATGTCGATAGAAGCAGCTGTGAGCAGGAAAGTCACTGGAACTCTTCGGGCACTTTATCGGTTGAAGAACTTCCTTCCTTCATCAACCAAGACATTGCTCGTACAGGCCCTTATTTTGCCATTAATTGATTATGGCGATGTCTGCCTCAGTAACGTGGAGTAAAATGGATCGACTTCTTAACAATTGTATACGTTATGTTTTCGGACTGCGCAAATATGATCACGTTTCTATGTACCACTCAAAACTTAACTGGTTGCCTATTCGACAGCGTAGATCCATTAGAATTTTAAATGTTCTTTTTTCTATTCTTTTTGGCCCCAATTTCCCGTCTTATTTAAAAAGCAAATTTCAGTTTCTTCATTCCTCACTGCTGCGTTCTGAAAATTCTGTTTCTCTTCTTACTCTCATTCTTCCGGCTTTATGTCCAGTTCTTTCACGGTTTCTGCGATATGCCTCTGGAACGAACTCTCCCTGTCCCAGTAAGAAAGTCTCTTGGAAAATATGGTTTTGAAGTGGCTGTTAAAAAGCATTACAGTGTAGTAAAACATGCAAAATGAAATGACATGACAATGTCAATACATTTATTTACGTGAACGATAATGTAAATTTTAAGTTGCAACTCGTGGTAGACGTACTTAACTAAGTACACAGTACAGTACACTACTACAATAGTAAACTAAGTTTAACATTCAATTAATGCGATTTTTATAGAAGTGGCATCATACCTAAAGACTGGCTGTACAGAACCTTCGTAACTTTTTCGAAAACCAGCAACGCCAAGAAGTGCAACGAGTATAGGACAATATCATTGATGAGTCATGTTTTGAAAGTTTTCCTGAAAATAATCCATAACCGCATTTATAAAAAGGTGGAAGAAAACATGTCAAACACACAATTTGGTTTCAGAAATGGTTTCGAACTCGAGATGCACTTTTTGGTTACCAGGTGTTACTACAACGTTGTTGGGATATGAATCGATGCGCATACATCTGTTTCATTGACTATGAAAAGGCTTTTGACAGAGTGCAGCACGATAAGCTTATTAATAATTCTCAATGGCATAGGACTTGATCCCAAGGATTTGGCGATCATTAAAATCTATATTGGCAACAGAGGGCACGAGTACGAGTGGACCAAGAATTGACAGAAGAAATCGAAATCAAGCGGGGAGTCCGGCAAGGATTCATACTGTCCCCACAGTTATTCAATATATATGCTAAAGCCATATTTGCAGAAGCTTTAGAGAACGCTGAGGAGGGCATCATAGTAAATGGTCATGTGTTGAATAAGATACGATATGCTGACGACACAATATTATTCGCGTCCAATTTCGACGATTTACAAAGTTTGCTCCAACGCGTAGACAAGCACTAGTGCAAGTTATGGTCTAAACATAAACTTGAAAAAGACAAAAGTCATGATCGTTGGTAAATCTTAACACCTTACAACGAATGATCTAATTGTAAGGAACCAGGTAGTCCAAAGAGTCCACTCTTACAACTATCTTGGATGCATCGTAAACGACCAGTTTGATCACAGCGTTGAAATCAAGTGCCAGATAGAGCAGGCGCGTAACGTTTCTCTGAAGCTAAGTCATCTCCTCTGCAATCGATCGCTGAAGATATCTACCAGAGTGCGTTTGGCACGTTGCTATGTTTTTTCAGTTCTTTTGTATGGTGTAGAATCATGAACCTTAAACCAAAATATGAGCAACCGCTTGGAGGCCTTTGAAATGTGGGTGTACAGAAGGATTCCGAAGATATCGTGGACGGATAGAGTGTCAAACGAAAGAGTTTTGCAGATGGTGAACAAAAAGGTGGAGATCTTGAAAACGGTCAAGAAACACAAGCTCCAGTACTTTGGTCACATGATGCGTAATGATAAATACGATATGCTCCAACTCATCATGCAGGGGAAAGGCGTACTTTGTGGCTAAAAAATCTCCGGACATGGTTCAACCTTAGCACAAGCTCCTTGTTCCGAGCCGCTGTATCAAAGATAAGGATAGCACTAATGATAGCCGACCACCGGTAGGAGATGGCACCTCAAGAAGAAGAATGAGATTTTTGGCTTCTGGCCGCGGCTCCCTTGCTTCGCTAGCTAGGCATTGGTTCATGCATACCTAACATGCTCGTAGAATCTATCACTAGCCTCGCTACGTCAAGAAAGCGAGTTTCTTTTTAGTTTTTCTTTTTTTGCCTGTAAATTTATTTGTTTGTTTTCCGTGATTGTTATGCAGTAAGAAGTTTTTGACTTATCTTGAAGCAGGGAAATAACTTGAACGCCTCCGCTTTAGAACGAAAAGTGCGTTTAGAGGGCCAAGTGCGAATTCATTCGATCACACGCATCGAGCGCGTAAACGTGGATTGGCATAAAAAAATTGTAGCTTATCGTGCTAGCAGAGGCGCCAAAAAAACCATAAAATTTCGCGTTAGCATGCTCGATGGGTTTGACTGACTAATCCTCGCACTGTGCACTCAGGACTTGGTTGGTGCGTTTCTAGTTGAACACGTATGTAAGCTACGAGTTTTGACTTCAAAATTCTGGTCAGCGACCAAGTTTGTAAGCCATGTGTTTGGTAGGCATTGTGCCAAAAGTCAATAAGTTTTTGAAGCGAGGCAAGGTAGGAAGGTTTTCCTCCAGAGATGCCGTTATGGACCAGTGGTTTTTAGGTACTTACGTTTCCAGCTTATTTTGTCAGGGCACTTTACTTGGAGTAGTAGATACCTCATACGACTACGTATTGAAAAACCGAAGGTGTATAAGCCCTACAGTTAAAATACCGATGTTCGATATCCTGGAAGTTCAAAATTCCGATAGATATGGAACAATTGCAATTAGCAGCAAAACAGCATGTATGGCCTCTGTCATTGGTCCGGCGGATACACGCGTGCTAATCGTCGCAGACGGCTGACGCTGAGGCTGGCCGGCGAAGCCGGTGCTCTGCCCGCGGGCCGTCTCGCCCCTACTCGCCTACACCTTGATGTATTGCTTATTCTATTATCATTGACCATAGTTTCTTCTGGATAACTTTCGGTCGAGTAAACTTATGGAATTTTGAACATTCGGTCGAATAAGCATTCGGCATTTAAGTATTCGGTCTTCCGTTCATCGGTATTATGAAATTCGGTAATATTAAAATACGCACCCAAATTTTGACGGCCTGTTGAGGTTGAAATGGCGTCGATGCTTTTAAAAATGCAACTGTATTAAATGGGCTCCGCAACTACCGGGCCTATTATGAAATTTAAGAAGAGCTTAAGAAGCTACATTATCAGGGAGTGACATAAGCACGTTTTTTTTTTAAATTTGGCTTAATTTTGTCGGGCGAAATAGTTTACGCGGGCGAAGCCGCTGACGAACAGCTAGTGTCATATAATTTTGATGGTAACAAGCTGCTTTTACCTTACTATTATAGAAATCAATTGAGAAGGTTTTTATGCTGGCTAACGAGCAGCATTTGGTTTTATTTATCAACTTCCACCAACACAAGAAAATGTTAAAAAGTACTAAATTACTGTGAACAACAAAAGATCTTTGATGAGCACCCACCTGTAGGAATTATTCGAATAAAAATTTATAATATATGTTGCAGTGCTGTCGAGGAGACGCATTAGGACACAGTTGGACCTTAAGAGTTACTAACTTTAATCAACACAATTATCAACTTATATACTACACATTTGTGACCCCAAAATGCCGATCAAGCTGAAAGGGCAGGTCTTTAAAACCATCATTAGGCCTGTCCTTTTATATGGCAGTGAAACATGGCCGTTACTAGAGCGACACAAGCAGGAGCTGCGCGTCACGGAAATGAAGATGCTGCGGTGGGTGTGTGGAGTCTCACGCAAAGATCATGTGCGTAACACCCACATCCGCGGCAGCCTTCGTGTTCGTGACATCGCAGACAAGCTGCAGGAGTGCCGCCTTCGTTGGTATGGTCATGTCTCACGGAGATCGGCAAACTACGTGGGCAACAAATGTCTGGCTATGCCGCCCCCGCCAGGTACCGGTAGAAGAGGTCGACCCAAGAAGCGGAGGCTCGACGTCGTTAAGGGTGACATGCGTGCCAACAGACTCACCACTGAGGATGCACAAGACCGCGCGAAGTGGGACAAGAAAATAAGAAAGGCGGACCCTAGGAACCCACACACCAGTGTGGGTTCACAACCGGGATAGACCGCACGGATGATGATGATACTACAGAGATATTCACACATATGCCTTATCTATACATATGCATAATCTATGATCTTGACAATCTATTAGACGTGATTATCTAAGGTATGTGGCCATCCGCCACATTATTCCCCCTCTTAATCAACAACAAATAAGACCAACAATAATATCTAAATCAATAAGTAATAAAATTATACAATACAATGAAATTAAATTAAATAAAAACAAAAATAAACAATCACGGTTGGTTCCCGCCGCAACTACAGTTTCCGCGGACAGAATTCTGGATCCGCCTATCTACTGCTTTTATTATCACTACAACCACTAATAAACCCACTAACAACGTCATTTGAGCCAGCACCACATTCCTTTTCGCCCAACATGACCTCCTTTAGCTGATCTGCCTCGTTTTGGTTGAGGCAGTTATCCAGGTTATAAGTAATTTGGTCTTTTGAACTTTGCGTACCCATGATGCTGGTAGCTGATGATGTATCGAATGATTGATCATCAACTAAAATTCTGCATTTATACACATTATCCTAACTTGTAATCACGGCAAATTAAACCTTACAGTCGGTTTACTAACTCTGCCTGAATTCGTGACATACGCGGTTTTTGTAGAATTAGAAGATAACATGTCCTCTGAATTATTTACTAGAAATGCAGGTTTTAATCTATCTACAGATATTGTTATTTCCTTATCTTTAATTTTAACTAGAAATACCTTATCCATTTTCTGTAACACCGGATATGGACCTTCGTAAGGGGGAACTAAACTTTTACGCATCCTATCACAACGAATAAAAACATGAGAGCACTCTCTTAATTCTGGGTGAATAATTATTGCTCTACCATGCGTTTGTTTCTTTGAAACTGCCGTCATCTTTGAAATACTACTCTGAATATTTTTTACAAATTCCTCATAAGTGTTACTTTTCCCCTGTGCCTCAAAAAGTTCTCCTGGAAGTCTAACTGTTGAGCCGTAAACCATTTCCGCCGCACTGTAACCCGTATCGTCGCGACCACAGGATCTAAGCCCTAATAAAACAATCGGAATTTCCTTTATTCAATTAGACCCAGCGTTTCTTGCCATCAGAGCCGCTTTTAATGTCCTGTGGAATCTTCCAACCATTCCGTTCGCCTGTGGGTGATAAGGGGTGGTCCTTATTTTGTGAACGCCTAAAAACTTTGAAAGTTCACAAAAAGTTGCTGATTCAAACTGACGGCCTTGATCGGTAGTGATACGTAAAGGACACCCGAATCTCGAAATCCATCCCTCGAAAACGGTCTGCGCAATCGTTTCAGCTGTTATATTTTCTACTGGAAATGCTTCCGGCCATGACGTGCAACGATCTATTATTGTAACTAAATATCTTTTACCTTGTGAGGAAGGTAATGGTCCGACGATATCAATATGAATGTGTTCAAAACGTTGCGCAGGCAAAAAACTCCCGACCGGTGATATTGTACTATGCACTTTCGATTTTTGACAAGCTAAGCATGTTTTTGACCAATTTTTAATGTCTTTATTCATGTTATACCAAACAAATTTGTTTGTTATCATTTTCCTGGTAGTTCGTTTACTGGGGTGACTCAACCCATGAATTGTATCAAAAACTATCTTCCTAAATTTATGTGGCAAATAGGGTCGCGGTTTTCCCGTAGACATATCACAAACTATTGTTTCTGACCCGGAAAATTTTATATTTTTAAATTTTAGGCATTTACTATTCCTAAGTTGCTTTAATTCTACATCATTATATTGCTCTTTCGCCAATTCCGCAAAAATATTTTTAGTTCTTTTACCGTTTGAGGCTTAGGATAATCGACAATAGCTCTATATTTTTCCTCCGTTGGGCGAATACCATGACTTGTTACATGATATCCCAAAAAATCTATCTCTTCCTGAAGGAATTCGCACTTTTCTAAATTTATCGTGATCCCATTATCATGCAATCGTTGAAATACTGACTCTATTTGCTGCAGTGCCGTATTTTCATCCCCCGAACAGCTGTTGGATGACACAACAATATGTCATCACAGTATACGAAAACGAATTCTAAATCCCTAAATATAGAATCCATGAAACGTTGAAAAGTTTGGCAAGCATTACGAAGTCCGAACGGCATTTTTGGAAATTCAAAAAGCCCAAAAGGGGTGACGATCGCAGTTTTTTCAATTTCCTTAACTGGTATGCAGTGATACGCTTTTCTAATATCGATTTTGCTGAATAACTTGCCTTTTTCTAAGATAGGTATATGTAAAATCCACCAACCGGGGCAACGGATATTTATCAGGAACAGTTACTTTATTTAACATTCTGTAATCTCCACAAGGTCTCCATTCTCCATTTTTCTTCTTGACCATATGTAATGGACTTGCCCATGGACTGTCAGACGGCCGACAAATGCCGAGTTCCATCATATTCTGGAATTCTTTTTTGGCTATGTGATATTTATCCGGAGCTAATGGTCTGGCTCGGGCAGAGACCGGTGGTCCTTTCGTGATGATGTGGTGCTTAACCTTATGTTTTGGCGGTAAGCTTAGCGATGACGGCCGCGTAATTTCATTATATTTCTCTAATAATCTTTTAATATTCGGGTTCACCTTAATATCAATAGTGCGAATAGACTGTTGCGCCGACCTACTTACATTAACAGGCGTTGTAAACTCTGTTATTTTATCAATAATTAGCCTCTTGCCAGTGACGTCTACCAACAGTTTATAATGTTCTAAGAAATCCGCTCCAATAACGGGTTGCCTAACATCGGCAACTACAAATGTCCAACTGAAGTTTCTTCGCAACCCCAAATTCAAAGTAAGGGTCTTCTCCCCAAATGTATTTATTTTCGTGCCATCAGCAGCAAGCAGTTTATACCCCTTGAACTGAGCATCATATGAATATCTGAATGGTTTACAAACAACTGAAATATTTGCTCCTGTATCTATTAAAAACCTCATGCCACTTTTTCGGTCAGCAATAATGAGGCGGTTTGACGGGGAAATAGCACAGAGGCCCGCCGTTATCTGTGCTCCAACTAGTTTCCCTGTTCCCTAGGAACATTGCTCTTCCAATCACATGGCTTAACGCATCTATGGGCATTCCTACCAAACCTGCGATGGTACATGCATAAACGTCTTCTTTCACGGCTGTCCGATCTTGACCTTGTCCTTGGATAACTCAAGCCGCGTTCATTACTGCGTCGAAAGCTTCCATGATCACGATGAGTTGCGCATAATTCTAATTTTGCTAACCGTTCTAAAATGCGATCCATTAACTCATTACAAGTTTTCGCTGAATTTGTATTAATCGACGCCACTTCGTTTAATGCGGAATTTTCTAATATTTCATCTGCCATTTCAGCCATTTTCTCCAAATCCAGCGTATCAGCGATTGTCAAAACCGTAGTTACAGAAGATGGAAGCTGCCTAAGCCATAAAAGCCGAAGGGTTCCTTCCTCAATCTGACCAGAACACAGACATCGCATCTTGCGAAGGTAATAGGAAGGTTTTTGAGATCCTAACTCCATTTCCGATAATAACTTCTGGAATTGGCGCTGATTCGATTCTTCATAACAGCTAATCAACCGATCTTTAATCACTTTGTACTTGTCTGTCGCTGGTGGCGCAATCAATAAGTCACTGATTTGCTGAATTTCTTCTTTAGATAGCTTGGCAATAACATATTTATTTAAAATCTTCACCTTGTTTTTGTGGCGCTACGATGGCTTCAAACTGCGTGAACCAGAGTCGAGGTTGATCCCTCCAAAATTCGGGAATCCTGGACATTGTCGAAGAGCTTGCAGCAACTTCTAAAGATTCCATGTTGTTACCCGCTGACACTGCGCTGCTTTTACACGGAGAACACAAGTTGCTGTTTCGAGAAGGTCGCGTATTTGTCCCGACGCGGGGTCACCACTGTTGCAGTGCTGTCGAGGAGACGCAATAAGACACAGTTGGACCTTAAGAGTTACTACCTCAAGAGACCTTAAGAGACCTTAAGAGCTGAGACATTACGGTGTTTCGGATATTTCGTCTAAACCGATACAATCTTATCTCACAGACAGAATACAAAAAGTGAGTATAAACGGAACCACCTCTTCCGGTGCCACCATTAGCATGGGAGTGCCACAGGGATCGATATTGGGCCCACTGCTTTTTCTTATTTATATAACTGACCTTCCTTACTTTGTCAAAGACATTTGTGAAATAGTATTATTTGCTGATGATACCTCGTTGATTTTTAAAATCAACAGAGGTAAGCAAGCATTTGACGATGTAAATAATACTCTTTCAAAAGTACCATGTTGGTTCACAAGCAACAATTTAATACCTAATGCAAAGAAAACGAAGTGTATTAAATTCACTATGCCTAATGTTAAACAGGTTGATACCATTATCAATATGAATGATGAGGCATTAGAAATTACGAACTCTACGGTATTTTTAGGAATCACTCTAAATTCTAAGTTACAGTGGGGTCCACATATAACGGCTCTGGCAGGGAGACTTAGTTCGGCCGCTTGTGCTGTCCGAAAAATTAGACTCCTGACTGATATTGAAACAGCAAGACTAGTGTATTTTAGTTACTTTCATAGCGTTATGTCGTATGGTCTACTGTTGTGGGGCTCAGCTGCAGACCTTAACACCATTTTTGTACTCCAAAAAAGAGCTATTCGGTCGATATACAACCTTAGGCCACGCGACTCGCTCAGAGAAGTATTTAAGAAGATTGATATTTTAACAGTGCACGCTCAGTATTTTCGATAACATAATGTATGTGCGCAAAAACTTGCATATGTTCAAAAAAAACTGTGATACTCATACACACAATACTAGAAATAAAAAAAAACTTATTACTCCAAGTCTTAGGCTACATAAGGTAGGAAATTCTTTTGTGGGTCAATCTGTAAAGTACTTTAACAAAATACCTCAAAGTCTTGTTGATCTACCTCTTCACAAGTTCAAGTCTACAATTAAAACAAAGTTGATAAAACAAGGTTATTATAACGTGGAGGATTACTTGAACGACAAGAATTTGTGGTCATAGTAAGAATAAACTGCTCCTCTGCTCAAATAATGAATTTTTATTGTTCTTTTGACTGTACTCTGAATTTATTTGTTGTAAAACAAAACAAAGTTCAAAAGACCAACTATCGAGTTTCTTGCCGGAGTCTTCTCGATAAGAAGCAACTTTCGAACCGGTGGTAGATTCGCATTATGTTTATTTAGAATAAGTACTATTATTGTATTATTTTATTTACGTCTATTATCGTTTATATATATTTTTTGTGAATTTTGACATTTCATAAGTGATTCTTTGTAAAAGCTTAAGTGAATAAATGATTTTTTACTTTTACTTTTACTTTACTAACTTTAATCAACACAATTATCAACTTATATACGAGTACTACAGAGATATTCACACATATGCCTTATCTATACATATGCTTAATCTATGATCTTGACAATCTATTAGACGTGATTGTCTAAGGTATGTGGCCATCCGCCACAATATACACCTTTTTCCGGCATACCAAATTCTATATTCTTCAACGTTAAAATTAACGAGGAAACCGCGCGGTGCCGAATTGAAACTTGTTTATTATTGTCTTTGTAATAACCTTGATGATTTTTTACAATAATGAACGCGTTTGTTTCGAATTCATTATCCTGAAATTAATAGATAAGCCAATAATTATTCTGAAATGAATATGCTACCTCTGCTTGGAACGCTTATTTAAAACGAGTGTATGGCTGAACACAATTGGAAGCATTTTGGCTGCCAATAAACAAATAGTCACGTTTCTTTAGACTGGTTATCGGCCAAGTTCTTTTTGGGTTAAAAAAATTTTATTCTTAAAAAAAGATTTACATCCACTTGCATGAGAACAATCATTTTCTTAATTTTATATAATAATGTCACTCGAACTATGTACTTACTCATCTGGTGCATTACAATTTTACCAATTTTACGACTGGGTTTCAGTTAAGTACTGCGCGACTTTAAATTTGAATGCACCAAATGAGCTTACATTTTTAATGGCTGAGGGTATTTTGTTATAAAGCCGCGCACCTTCAAAAGTGATCATTTTTTTGCCATAGTTGGTTCTTACCTTGGGTAATACAAGAAAACTTGCGCGGCGTGTACTTCGTTTAGCAATTTTGTTAACGGTGTTTAGAGCTATGCTAGTATGGAGAGAGTTATTCAAAAATTTTCAAATAAGAATACATGTGAAATAATTATATAATTGCTATATGTTCATTATTTTGATATCTAAATATATTTTTGAAGTTGGTGTTAGAAGTCATATTGGAAAAGTATTTTAACAATTTTGTTTTGTACAACTTGCAGATTAGCTAACCTTGTTTTACAAGCACTACCCCATACTTCTATTAAATAAATTAGGTGTGGTTTAACCAGCGAATTATACACGGTATCGGGTTTCATGTGGTCCAAACGAAAACCATCGATCGTCCAGGGGCTACTCTAAGGACCCCCGTGTATGTTCCGCGAAAATTTATAGTTTTCGAGAAAACAGCATTTTTCGAAATTTTTTCTTAGTACCCAAAATGACGCATTTTTTTAATGATTTCTCCTAAAGTATTATTACTAAAACCTTGATTTTTTTGTGAATGTGAACAATTAATAGGCCTTTCATTACACCACTACAGTTGTAAATCAGGCTAATTATTTTCTGCAAAAAAAAATAAAGAGTGAACTTTTTTTATTTGGATGATTTTTTACTTCTTTCTTTAGGGTGGTGTAACTCCCAAAAAGCACATAACATAAAACTTCAGGACCCATTTCAAAAACTTGCCAACTATGTGGACCCACTACTTGTAAAATTTCAATCAGCTACGGCAAGAGCTTCATGTCAAAAAAAAAAACTGAAATGGGAGGATTTTAATATTAAATTAAATTTCGTCAGTCATGAACTCAATTGATTTCCAATGGTATTAAAAAAGTTTACTTTGAGATAATCTGTCTTAAGACATCAGACGTCATTACAGATACCAGTTTTGATCCATTTGTTCAAGTATACAAACTGTTTTGTTAGTCTTCCCTTGGCTGCTCTCGCGTTCGTACATTGTTCATACTATCCCTTTTTAACTACTGGCGTGTTAACGGACTTTTCGATTGCTTATTTACTTTTATTTTGACGCCTCTGGAACGAAGACTTGGCACGATTACTGGACTAGATTTTGCCCTTAATACGTACTGTGTGTTTGTGTTTGTGGGTTCGTTCAAAGCATAATGCCTTACACGGCACGAGAATATGCAGAAATGCATTATTATTATGGATACGCTCGACTTGCGGCACGTCTGTATCAACAGCGCATGTTACAACGAGGTGGACCACAACCTGAAACATATCCAGATCATCGTGTTTTCATCCGGGTGCATAATGCATTCATTGAAGGCCACCGTCCAGGAGCACCGTATAATGAAGGTGTTTTAAGAGAAGATCCCTATTTGGTGGAAAACGTTTTGGAAGAAATTGCTAGGGAACCTGCAGCTAGTACGCGGTCAATCGGTCGGCGTCTAGGTGTTCCCTAGAGTCGTCAAAATAAAAGTAAATAAGCAATCGAAAAGTCCGTTATCACGCCAGTAGTTAAAAAGGGATAGTATGAACAATGTACGAACGCGAGAGCAGCCAAGGTAAGACTAACAAAACAGTTTGTAAACTTGAACAAAGGGATCAAAACTGGTATCTGTAACGACGTCTGATGTCTTAAGACAGATTATCTCAAAGTAAACTTTTTAATGCCATTGGAAATCAATTGAGTTCATGACTGACGAAATTTAATTTAATATTAAAATCCTCCCATTTCAGTTTTTTTTGACATGAAGCTCTTGCCGTAGCTGGTTGACACATTGTACTTTACTAACGCCTGTTGTAAACCCAAAACAAGTTTAAAAGAGTAACTGCTGAGTTTCTCGCCGGGTCTTCCCGGGTAGAGTCGCATTATGTCTGTATCCGCTGAGTTTCATCACCGCACGACACGCCATAAGTTGAAATTCCATGCTCATCACCTGGATGGCTGGCGCTCAACAACCGTGCGTTTTTTGCGCCAATTTCTTCCACGTACAGCCAAGATATGGAATGATCTTCCTGCGGCGGTGTTCCCAAAGGGATATGACATCGGGGCCTTCAAGAAGAGAGCGTATTCCCATCTAAAAGGCAAGCAACGCATCGGTGACACCTCTGGTGTTGCAGTTGTCCATGGGCGGAGGTGATCACTCTCCATCAGGTGACCTTCTAGCTCGTTTGCTCCCTATCACATAAAAAAAAAAAAATACTGTGTTTTATATATCTATATTATTATTGTTTTTTTTTGCAGAAAATAATTAGCCTGAGTTACAACTGTAGTAATGTAATGAAAGGCCTATTAATTGTTCACATTTACAAAAAAAATCAAGGTTTTAGTAATAATACTTTAGGAGAAATCATCAAAAAAATGCGTCATTTTGGGTACTAAGAAAAAATTTAGAAAAATGCTGTTATCTCGAAAACTATAAATTTTCGCGGAACATACATGGGGGTCCTTAAAGTAGCCCCTGGACCCCTCTATCGATGGTTTTCGTTTGGACCACATGAAACCCGACACCGTGTATATAGTGTTACGAATCCGACGCGGTATGCACCGTGAAATCTGTCTCAGTGATCCAATGAGTGACACCAATTTACATCTAATGTGCTCAATCTGTGCATTCCACGTCAAGCCGCTGTCAATTCTAAGGCCAAGATATTTCTCGCAGCTACTTTCTTTTATGATGATATTGTTTATTTTCAAAGGTTCATAAGGTAAAATTAATTTGTTTTTAGCTTTAAATATTAAGTAACTAGTTTTAGATGGATTTATGGTTAGGAGGTTATACTGGAACCAAGAAAACAGTGTTGTAAGGTCTTCTTGCGCTTTGTGGGTTATATCTCGTATGTCAGCCCCAAAATAAAATAGACATGTGTCATCCGCGTATAGGGTTACTTGGCCATGCAAATCTAGTTCATGTACGAGTATGTTATTTATGTAAATCGTAAAACCCAAAATAGATGGGTGAGTTTTCACTTTGAATCTGACCCATTCTGACTATTTGCGATCTATTTGCCAAATACGAACGGAACATGTTAAGCGCAGACTCTTTTATACCTATCTTGTCTAGTTTTTTTATTAACAATTCGTGGCTAACGGTGTCGAAGGTTTTTTTTAGGTCAATAAATATGCCTAGAGCTACATTCTTTTTTTCTATTTCTGATTTAATGTTTGTTACTAAATCTATAGTGGCTGCGAGAGTGTTACTTTTGGACCGAAAACCAAATTAGCGCTTATAAATGAAGTCAACTGAAATTACATAACTTTCTAGACGTTTGTGGATCACTTTTTCTAGGATTTTAGATATCACGGGTAAAACTAAAATTGGCCTGTAATTCCCAGGGTCAGTTTTTGGTCCTGATTTATGCAATGGGGTGAATTTGGCCGTTTTTAAGCTAATAGGAAATGAGCCAGATTGTAAAAGAACATTGAAACTTGTAGCTAAGTTATTAGATATGAGTGTTTTCAAGCATTTCAAAACTTTAGTATTAATCCCGTCCTTGCCAGTTGAAAGTTGAGTCAAGGCTATTAATTTTTTTTTTTAATTTCATCTGGAGTACAAGGTTCAAGTGTTAAAAGTTCTGACGACTGTACCGCACAAGGTAAAGCTCTTGAATAGTTATCATGAAAGTGACTGGAAATTTCATTTGCGAGAGTAAAACCTATTGATGAAAAAAACCTATTGAATGCCTCACAAATTTCCCTAGTGTCAGTAATCTGTTTGGATTCAATGATCAGTTTTGAACAAGCGCCATCTTTTTTTATTTTATTTTTGAGCTAAGTAGTTAATTAAATTCCACATTTTCTTCGGTTTACCTAAACATTGTCTGAATTCATTAAAGTAGTATTTATCTTTGGTTTTCTGTATCAGGTTTTTCACAAAATGCTTTTGTACCTTAAATGCCTTTTCTAACGTTTTATCTCCCAGATTCTTCTTTAAGTTTGCCCACAACTGATTTCTTCGTTTTATTTCGTGATATATTTCATTATTAATCCAATCCTGTTGCGGCAAATTAAGTATTTTAGTTTTGGATTCTTTGCAGTAATTTACAAAGCCTTTCAAAGTGCTTTCTAATTTTGTATAGTCCTTACTGCACTCATGAAACCCAGCCCTCTCGATTGTATCGTATAGTTTGGAGTAATTTATTACTTCGTATTTATGATGAATCTTCTTCGGGGACTTGATCTTTTTTATTTCAACGTAAGTATATTAGTTTATGGTCAGACATTGCGGACTCCACTAACGCCATATGGAAGTAATCATTCTTCAAATTAGTGGTAACGTGATTTAAAATAGGCTTTCTTGTAGCCGAGTATTTTTTAGATGTTTTATTGAGTATAATATATCCAGCTCCATTGATTAATTATTTTTAGTTCTTAGTCTTTTTGTCTTTCGCCAACAGATCCACGTTATAGTCACCAAATACAATGGCTCTTTTTTTGTAGTAATTGTCTATTATATTTATTTATTTTATTCATTCTTTATTGCACATAATCTATGTTACAAAGGGACTTACATTCTCTACCAGTCAACCACACAGTCAGACAGAGATATTACAGGCAGTGCTAAAGATAAAAGTTTTAAATAAGGTGTACAAAAGGTGAAATGGTTTAAATCAAAATAAGAAGATTTCAAAGAGATTTTATAAATATAATATATACATAATATTAGCAATTACCCATTATATAGACAAAAAGTAAAATAAAATAACAGACAGATGACAGGTGGATCCAAGAGAATAACAAAACTACAGTTCTTGGGGCGTCAATCTTTTAAAGTACGCACGCAAAGCCTTTTTAAATGCATATTTACTGCACGCATTTCTGACCAAGAACGGCAGTTTGTTCCAAAGTCGTATTGCCGAAACAGTGAAGGAACTAGACAAAAAGCCACAAGAAAAAGAGAGAGAATTTAAAGAGCGCAAATGACGACTGTGCGAGTTATGAAGGAAGATTAATTTATTTTTTGAATAAGCAGGAGAATTAGGGTCAAAGAGGATTGAGAAAAAAGTGTACAAAATACGAATGCTTCTTCGCTGACGGATAGGTAGCTAGTTCAGCTTCATCCGGAAGCTAGAAACATGGTCGTATTTGCGAAGCCCAAAGATGAAGCAAATGCAATTGTTAAGCAGACGTTCAATTTTGCTTAGGAGATCTTGTGAAATGTTGCTATAACAAACATTGCCGTAATCGATGAGAGGCAGGATGAGAGCTTGTACCAGCAGAGCCTTGGTCGATGTGGGAAGAAAGTTCTTGAATCGGTAGAGAGCACGAAGAGTCCCAGTTACCTTTTTACTGAGTTCAGTTACTTGCTTAGTCCAACTAAGCGTACTGTCCGAGTGGAGACCAAGATTTTTGACACTGGGAGAGTAAGGGACCACGACACAGTCCATTAAGACAGGTAGAACAGAACAAGTATCCAGTTTAACCGGTTGTCGTGAGCTACCGATAATAATCGCTTGGCACTTGTCAGGATTAACCTTAATGCCAAATTTAGCAGACCAATCAGCAACGCACTTGAGGTCATGGTTGAGATGGTATATAGCACTGTTAACCTCATTGGCCTGGGCCGACGCGTATATCTGCAAATCATCAGCGTACAGATGGTGAGGACTGCCAAGATAACCCACAAGAGTATTTATGAAAACAGAAAAAAGTAACGGGGATAATATGCCGCCCTGTGGCACACCAGAATCCAAGTTGGCCCAATTGGAGACAACGTCGCCCATGCGGACAGCTTGCCTTCGATCACGGAGATACGTTGAGAACCACTCAAGCACTAAGGGGGAAGCTCGAAGATGTGAAAGAACTACAAGGAGAATGTCGTGATTAACGGCATTGAAGGCATTAGAGAAATCAATCAATACAAGTATCGTTAGACGCGACTCCTCCATGCTAGCCCGGATGTCATCAATTTCTATGTGTCGAGAAAGTCTTCGAGGTTTGTGTCACCTGGCTTATATACTACCTACTCCGACATCTAAACCGTAATTTTGAAGCTTTATCGATAAATAATTATTTCCATTAATATAAATTGATTCAGCTAAGATAAGCTTTAGATCGTTGTGCACAAATGTTGAAACTCCACCGCCCCTTGAATCCGTACGATAGTTGAAATAGTGTGTATAGTTCAGTAGTGATAGTTTCATGGCCAGTTCCTCGTAACTTATACTATACAAGTCTCCGTTAGTAGAATCATATGTACAGTTATTGGAATTGCCTTTAGAATGCATTTTAATTCATCAAATTTACCTTGCCTTCGTAGACTACGAGCATTCAGCTAAAGAAAGACAAGACGGGGTTTGCATGTTTGTATGTGTTGATGATCATCAATAACTTGTTAACTGTTACTTTGCTTAGTTAAGATGGAGGATGGGTCTATGGGAGGATGTATTTGATCTAGTTTTTTGGAACAGTTTCTACGATGGTAGTGTGCCATTCACATACTTTATTGTGAGGTTAGATTCACCTGCTTTAACGCGCCGGGCAAGCTCATCTTTTACGTTCCGGAAGTATTTTTGTTGCACCGGGATTTGATCCGAATAAAATTTTATATATTCAGGTAACTTATTTTTGTAACGTAAAAGCTCCTTTGCAGGCCCGATTGTGTCATAACATACCTTGATGCTGCGATTATTCCCTGGGTTGTACTTCCCGATTCGTATAATTTTAACCGGTTTTGGTGTATCCCTGCAAACTAAAGAAGTGATGTTCATTATTTTGGCTTCATCCTTAGATATTCTTTTAGTAACACTGACTGAAGTTTGCTCCTGAAGTCCCGAAACCATGATATTTTTTTCCCTTATATTGCGTTCTTGAATCTCACGAATCAAAAATTCGTCCAACTTAGGTTGAGTTTGGGTTTCGGACCCCAAAGATGATGTGGTAGATAACTTTGAGAGGTTCGTGGTATCAAGCACAGATTCGATTGATCTTAGTTTGTTTTCTCCAACAGTTAGTTTATTATCAAGTAGAGTCACCTGAGCTTTAGTTTTATCATTTTCTAGTGTAACTCCATGTGTTATTGATTTAACGAATTCAATCTGTGTTTTCATTTCGTTAATATTTTCTTTTAATAAGGCAGTCGTTTGCTCGTTAGCCACTTTTATTTCAGCAATTTGAGTCTTAACTTTGGCAATATTGTCTTGCATTTTGGTTATTATTTGTTCATTGCAGCCAATATGCGTAGATCGAGTTTCGCGCTGCACGAAAGCACAGTAGGCACCGTTTATTCGTATCAGATACAAACGAAGCAATGGAGACAAAAACGATTCCGTAGTTATCGCGCAGATGTGAGGTATAGCATGAACAGCGTACCTTGTAGTCCGTGTGTGAGCGAGGCGAAAAATGGCAACTGTTCTCCTCCCGCGGGAGAGCTGCGGGCACAGCCAACGGACACTAGTAATTAGCTAATGGATCCAGAAGCAAAGCAGCCCAATCACATGGTTAAACGAAACACTAAAACCCAGCCAACACTGAATTGAATTAAGCTTAATTTTGAATAGCACTCTTATTTATTTTAAGCAAAAATTCAACAAGCGTTCACTCTCTTAGACGTCCGAGCGACATCATTAGTTCATCATTATCATCCGTGTAGTCTATCCCGGTTGTGAGCACACACTGGTGTGTGGGGTTCCAGGGTACGTGTGGAAAAAAAAGTCACAGATTTGCCCGCCAGACAACCCATTAGGTCGAGCTGGCGGTCACACTAGCGACGTATAACAAAGGATACTTCGTAACGCGTTGTGTCTATTACCATAATTTCAATTAGCATACGTGGTAAAAAATATTTCATGATGCACAATCACTCGCCAGCACTTTGTCCGGGTGATGGTCGAATAGGTTATTTTGTTATGGATTCCCCCGAGCCAAGTGTCTAATTTTTTCCTAATGTTATTTAAATTCAAACATTCGTTAGGTACTAAGTCAATTGTTTTGTATCACTAACCCTTGGATCTTGTTATCTCATTGAATAAAATGAAATAAAATTATATAATCTTTTCATTGCAAACATTTTGAAAGGCAATATCGTTTTAAACTGTGTTAAAATTAAAAATTAAAATTAAAAATATTTATTTTAGTAACTTATAAAATAGTTCTAACAGGGTTTGGAGTCTCCTGTAATTTTAACAACGGCAAATCCACTAAGAAGTTTGTGCAGCAGAGAAAACGACCATAAATACGTCATCTGTGTGACGGCACATAGATCTCTCTGAAAGCGGACTGACTGCACTCGATTCTAGTTAATTGTTTTACTTGTATTTTCTCTTTTCTCTCTTTATTATTTTATCATTCAGAAGTATCTTAATTTAACTCTTTTACTTCTTCTAACTTTCTGTAAACTTACGGATTCTCAACAAACTGGTTTTTTTAAAGCTTATAAAAATAGGTTTGATTTGAAAAGGCATAACTTAATATAATTCATATTAATAATTTAACCAGGTGGTGGGGATGGCTCGCCTGCTCCGCAGGACTTGATAAGGATAGAGCGAGGTATTTCCCAGGGCGATAAATTGAGTCCTTTGTGGTTTTGTTTGGCTCTGAATCCTCTTAGTACCTTATTAGAGGATTCAGAGCTAGGCTATCGGCTTCGCAGAAGGGGTAAGTTCATCTCTCATTTGCTGTACATGGATGACCTAAAGCTGTTTACACCAAGCGCCCAGGTCTTGATGGAACTGTTTAAAATCACTGAGATCTTTAGCAATGCCATCAAGATGGAGTTCGGTGTAGACAAGTGTGCGGTCATGCATGTACAAGAAGGCAGGGTTGTAGAATCACCGAATTTACTGCTCTCTGAGACGATGACACTCAGATCCCTCTCTGTAGCCGAAACCTACAAATATCTTGGTATGTTAGAGTCATTGGGTGTATCAGTAGGAGACGTCAAGCAATCGGTGAAGGAGCGCTTCTTTAGTCGCCTTACAAAGGTACTCAAGAGTTCTTTGTCAGGTGGCAATAAGGTTCAACGGTTGGGTGATGCCTTTACTGATATACTCCTTTGGCATACTAAGATGGACTCAAACCAAGCTGGACGCCCTGGATGTAAGGGTCCGAAAATTGCTCACAACATATCCTATGTTACACATACGCTCGTCTGTCATGAGACTGTACATCCCGCGGAAGGTGGGGGGTCGTGGCTTTTTAAATGCCAAGAACCTTCATGACCGCGAGGTGTGCAGTCTTAGAAGGTTTTTCCTCAGCAACGAGTGTGGGATACATCGCGATGTTGTGGCAGTTGATAAGTGCCTCACGCCGCTCTCCTTGGCAAACGAGAACTGGCGTCAACTACCGGTGCTCACCACCGACGACCGCAAGGAAATATGGAAGAGCAAGGAGCTGCATGGGAGGTTCTATCGGGCCTTAACAGGGCCTGATGTTGACCTCTCCGCATCGGTGAACTGGCTACGTTTCGGGGACCTCTTTGGGGAAACCGAAGGTTTTGTCTGTGCAATTGCTGATGAAGTTATCAAGGTGAATAACTACTGGAAAAACATCATGAAGAACGGTACGGTCGACATTTGTCGGGCATGCCGCCGTCCTGGCGAGTCTATTCGCCATGTTATTTCCGGTTGTTCTCACCTTGCTAACGGAGAGTACTTACACAGGCACAACCCAGTAGCCAGGATCATTCACCAGCAACTTGTTCTTTGGTATGGCCTTGTCGAGTCGGAGGTACCGTACTATAAGTACGCACCGGTACCAGTTCTCGAGAATAGTCGTGCATTGCTTTATTGGGATCGCTCTATCATCACGGACAGGACTATTGTAGCCAATGAGCCTGATATCGTGCTAGTAGACCGATCCCATCGCCGGGCAGTGCTCATCGACATCACCATTCCGCATGACGATAACCTCGTAAAAGCTGAGAAGAACAAACTCAGCAAGTACCTTGACTTGGCTCACGAGGTGACCGCCATGTGGAATGTTGATTCGACGATCATTGTCCCGTTCCCGATAGTCGTATCGGCGAACGGCTTAATAGCGAAGAGCCTCGACCAACACCTCGAGAGGCTCTCGCTCAGCGGTTGGGTCAAGGGTCAGATGCAGAAAGCGGTGCTCCTGGACACGGCTCGCATTGTCAGGAGGTTCCTCTCCCTGCAGCCCTAACCACCGGTAGTCTGGGCATTGCCTGCCCTGCTGCCGGCGGCACCCTAGGTTAAGGTTTTTATAGTATTTTTATAAATCATTGTATTTGTAACTTTAAGCTTAGGTTTTATAATTAGTTTTTATAATTATAATTCTTAAGTTGTTTTTATTGTTATAAATCTTTGTTTTTGTAGGAATACTGTACAAATTTTATATCTAAGTTTCATGTTAAATAAAAAGAATAATAATAAATATTAAATAAATATCTGGGACAATTCACACCAAAATCATTTGACCCCAAACCAAGCATAGCTTGTATTATGGGCGTCAGAGACTGATAAACATACTTAAACATTGCTAAATACATAGTTAAATAGATAATAACACCCAGACTCACAACAAACACAAATGTTCGTCACATAAATGTTTGTCATGGGTGGGGATCGAACCCAAGACCTCCGGCGTCAAAGGCAGGATCGCTGCCATTGCGCCAACAAGCCAGTCTATTGATTGTTATTTTTATTTTATCCCTTACTTTTATAGAAGAAGCATCTGTACCTACTTTAATGAAAATGTAAACCACTCAATTTTATTTTTATTTTCTCGGTTGTCATGAAAATTATACATGACGTCGTGATTGCAACTTATCGGCTGTAACTGTACCCGAATCTGAGAGACATCTGACGGGCACCTGCCGGGAAAAAAAGTGCGTGTGTGGTAAACGACGGGTTTAATCTATAGGAACGTATGTTAGTAACAAGCTTCACCTCAGAAACCATAAAAAAAGCTGTCAGTAATTGCAATACTGTCATACAATGACAGCCAATAAACAGTTCATGGAACCTGGTCTGTTGGTAGCGCTCCTACCTTTAGCACCGGAGGTCGTGGGTTCGATCCCGACAAATGACAATTTTTTTAGTGAATAACATGTGTGTTTGTCATTAAGCTGGAGAAAACTCTCCAGCTTTGCTCTACAAAAGTAAAGTATTATCATACTCGTCACTATAAATTAATTAATTAGGTGAGATTAATGCACAAACAAAATGCCTTTTCAAAACGTTTTGATGACGTCATCAAACAACGTTATTTCAGTTTTACTAGTTGTCAAAATGCCGCTTGTAATACCGATTGAGTGAATGACAAATCAATATTATTTAACTACAAAAAAGTATCACTAAAGTGCCTACACTTCACTAGTTTGTTAATAGCATTATTATTGTTTTTCGGAGACCAGTCGGAATGCCAATGCAGGGACCTTATTACAATCTCTTAAGTCCAGTCAATTTCATTCCTTAACCTGAGCGTAGCGAGCGACACAGGTAACGGCTGACTGGCTGGAAATTTTGTATTTTTAAGCCATGGACCTCGTTGCCCAGCAACTGACCGAATGATGAAACCCTTAAGAGTAAAATTGACAGCCACCATAAGTGAATTATTTAATTGCATAATCTTTGCTCTCAGCAATATAATATATTAATAGCATAATTATGACGAGTATTATTATTTCAGGATTTTATTTCATATCATACGGCAAGTTGGTATAGCACATTTTTGAACAACTTGACGTATTATATAAAAGAAATAGGGCTTTACCGGTTATATGGCAGTATCTCTTTCCTGCTTTCAGCAGGAATAAGACAATTGCATGAAAAACCTTCGTTCTTTCCCCGCACTAAGCAGTACTGTTTATGTATAGGTCATAGTACGAATTTGAGCAGCGTTCGTTTCACATTGTTTTAGGCTAGTATGAACTTGAGACTGTTTCTAAAGCACCTTATAATCAGGCCCCAGTACCCTGAGCGTTAGTATCTTAGTAAATTCATCACACTTTTTGAATTTTATTCAGTCACTATGAAAGTCACGCCGCAATAAGTCCGTGTGCGAACGTTCGGTTTTTTAAAGCTCGAAATGTACCACTCGTGTAAGCACGTATGCTAAAGCAGCTACACGCACGAAAAAAACGCTACTCTGAAACCACTCTAAATAATACACCGGCGATCCCAGACCTGCCCAAAACATAGTAAAAATAGTTAATGAGAATGAATGAGAATGAGTACATTTATTTCAAAGAAAGTGGTATTACAGGTTCTTAAGTATTATGAAGTTCAGCACAATCTGCCACTGGCGTAGAAATATTTATAATGATCGTTTATACATGTTACAGGCTATTCAGGTTGAAATTGTTATTCTGTTAATATTAGTGTGGATTTCATATAATTATCTGGTAAAAGAATGCACATAAGATGAAAAAAAATATGGTGACCGGCCATCCTGACGTCAGGTTGACGAACAGCCATTGGTGCCCATTTGATGCCGTAGAACTTTTAAAACTCCGCTCCTGTAGCTATCAGAGAAATAATAATAAACATCAATCAGGTTTATTAGCGCTCAACAGAAGTTTTTTTACACTCGAAATTGCTATGAGAATATGCTCAGGCGCTACAAAGAGAGTGTAGATTATTTATTACTTAAAAAATGTTGATTGAGTCAGATACGCATATTATCACATACATTCTCGTACTGCAGTTAGCATAACTTGCAATTTGATAGCGTTGTTAATGTTAGCGACACGGTAATCTATCGTCTTCCATAATTTCATTTTCCAAACTGATCACCGGTCATACATACTTTTTATGATATTACTATTTGGGGGCGAGATAACATAATAAAGGAGGGATAGGCTTCTTTAGCATTGAGATGCAACCTTTCTAGGAGAAGAAAAACTCCAAAATCACACCCGGAAAGAAGTCCCCGTTAGGTGCTCCGTTAAGTTACTGTAAGTAGGGTACAACCCGTACATGCGGCAGGCTTCGGCAGCCAACCCTACTCCGCACGTATTGACTCGTCTTTCCTGCGGAACTAGTCGGCGAGGCCGAGAGGGCTACGCATGACTTGGGTAGCCCTGTGTTTCCTTAACCCTTAATTCGACGCCGTGCAGTGTACTTCCCATTAGAAGAAAAAAATATACATAAAAAAATGGTATATTCAGGGTTTAAGGTGCTTTAATGCACCGTGAACTATCTACCTACATTGTCAAAAATCGGAAACGCAATCACATTGATGGGATGTGAGTAATCGCCGGCAACATGACGAGAAGGAAGAATGGCACTGCGCGGGCTCTCAGTCAGATGTGTTTTATTCATTACTTTTTTGGCTGATGCCCCTGTAATGTTTTTGAAAACTAAAAAAAACATAACATACCTAAAAAGCTACTTATAATGTTTTAATTGCCTTAGTTAGTTTCAATTACTTTTTACGACGCCCGCAACATGTATGTCCAGTATACTTCCCGTCGTCGAATTACTAATAAAGTAACTGCTAGTTATTATGTCCAGCATTCTTCCCCTTGCCAAACGAGTAGAAAATTGTTTGCTTCTTATTTCTCGTTATTATTATTACAGGGATCCGTGGATAAAATGTTTTACACCCTATTGATTTTGTTTTGAAAAGTTTTAAACCTAAAAGACATGTTTATCAGCATTTTTGCCGCCTCCTCGCTCCTTCAGTTGATGATAGTGGTTCTGAACCTGAAAATAAAGAGAGAATTGCCGTCCATAGAACTGAAGAGTTATATAATTGAATCCACAATAATTTAGACATTCAGCGCATGAATTATAGATAGAATACAGGAGTCGAATGAAAAGATAACAATAGTTTATTTCCAAGCAATAATTAAAATTTTTGCAAATAACGATGACTACCAAGCTCTGAGCTTGTGTTGCAGTAACTGTAAACTTAAAACCATCACAATTAAACTTAGATTAACATAGTCATGCCCTCTCCGTCACCTTCTGACTGTTCATAAAGGCATGCAGTGCTCTATTCACCATATTATTCCCTGCTATCAAAATCACCTTCATGTTTTACATCTCTCGTAACCCAGGTACCCAAATACGTAGGCTTTTCCAAGTCCACGAAAATGCGGTAGACATTATGGTTTTAGACTTATTATTTTTCAGCTACGTAACGCATAGAAAACAGGATCAGGAGTAACGCAAGACAATTGTCTAGCACTCGGCTGGCTCTCCGACAGAAACTAAAAAGGCGGTGCATTTGACTGACCGCTTTGTCTCGCTCGGCCCTCAGCATCGCAACAAAAACCCTATTATACCGTGCAGCCTTACTACATTTCATACTTTTCAACGCTGTCAAACAATTTCCCCTGACTCTCTTCACCATTTTCTGTCTCGAAAGTTTCAGCCATTTCTGCGAATGCATCACCCCTTATAAACAAAGTTACAAAATACTCCTTTGATTTCTCTAAGATATCCTCTTCCTCTTTTGAAATCCTTTTATCCTTGACTCTGGTTTTTACTAGTTCTGTTACGGTCAATGCCCCTCTAGTAGATCGTACTGACTTCTAGAATATTTGACTATTATATTTGAATATTCGACTGAAAGTCTTCAGTAAGCCTCTTATCAAACTCATCCTATCGTTCTTGTTTACTTTTGGTTACTATATCCTAATTAATAATTTCTAATTATTTAAATAAGTTTTTTAGACTCCTTTTTTGCTTCAAATATCATCATCCGTCCTGTTCAACCTCACTTACTTTTCATTTCAGCTACCAGCATACTTATATCCATCCACACACTCTTTATCCTACCAGCATTGGTTTTTCTTGTAGTTTCACATTTATCAAAATCCATTTCTAACACAATCCCTAGATCCTTCATGTTTTAAATAAGATAAATGCTTATTATTATGAAAAGTTCTTAGACATAATTATGTAATAAGTTCAAATCATAAGTGATTTCTTAATGTTTATATGTTCTCCAAGTTCGTCTCAGTGTTTTAAGCATAAACCAATGTAACTATGAGACTTTTCTAAATATAGTGAATATTTTAATAGAACATTACTTGTTTCTCCTATTCTATCTCTTTGACAATGGGAAATATACTGCATATGGTTCGACTGCACCAGTTTCTTGTAAACTTGGCAATGTCCAGTATAATGGACGTAGATTTTTCAGGAAACTGATACCGGTAGATTTTTCCAGGTTTTTTTTCTAGGGTTCCTTTCAGACCAAGAACCAAAATCTGTAACGGTTTAACGAATCAAATTAGAAAAACCCCCTTACAATTAAGGGTTAACTTGAAGAGGACACTTCTTCCACGACGGTTTTGCCACGTGGGAAAAAACATGGGGAATGGCTGCAACCAACCAGTTATAAGTCCGCGCAGATTGGCGAAGGCGCGGGCGCCAGGGATCACTCTCGACAGTGGGAGGGTTCACCGTAGGCCAACTTATCAGTTACCGCCCGCTTCAACTGGGCAGCCCCCAGTCAATTAGGTCCTGATCCGCCTCGGTGGTTTGTCCTGGTGAGCGGAGCAATATTCTTAGTTTGACGACTGGTGCTGTTGTTTTTCACACCTGCTCAAAAAAGGATAAGAAAAAATACCTCAACTATACTACCCATGCGCATTGCAACATGGAACGTCCGTACTATGTGAACTCTCGAACACCGGTGGAGGTCTATTGGAGGTACAATATCTACGGAAAACCGCTATCATTGATGCATAACTCAGAAATTGACTAGAAATATTGGATTTATTGACTTTTTCTAAATTGGCTCGGGTCTGGGTGTGCTGGGAGACGCCCCTGGCTTATTTCCCTGTCTGGTACCTCGTAACACAAGGATATTTATCCTTACTTCGAGACCATGGCAAGTGGTGTGTTGTTTGGCGCATATATTTGGCGCATATTATTATTATTAGAATAACTGGCGAGACTAAACATCTCCATTGCTGCCCTTCAAGAAACGCGATTAGCGGATGAAGGCTATACATATTTAGTCGGATCACGAGACTAACGGCGGTGCAGGCTTAACATGTATTGAAGGAGGTTCCAGGAGTAAGAGTCAGTGAGCGGACAGTTTTCAGAAGATTCAAAAAGTCGGTATAGGCTCATTTGTGCCCGCCAAAGCACCATATCTTGAGAGACACCACCGAACAAACCGACTATACTTTGCTCGTGAACATCGTCATTGGGACTTTGACGAGTGGGAACATGTTCTTTTTACTGATGAATGTGGAATTCTGTTAAATCAGATTGATAAGAGGCAGCAAGTATGGAGATTCAAAAGGGAGCGTTATATCCTGTCTAAATTTGAAAATACAGTGGCATATGGCGACGGCTCAATTATGGTCTGGGAAGGGATATGTTTAGGAGCTTGCACAGAGTTGGTAGTAGTTGACTGCGGCATTCTAACTGCTGATCGGTATATCAGGGAAATTTTAAAAGAACATGTTGTACCATTTTCCCCCATTATTGGCAACGACTTTGTTCTAATGCAGGGTAATTCTCGGGATCACAGTGCTTGCACAGTACAGGCATACCTAAACCATGTTGGTGTAACGGTGATAAAGTGGCCAGCACGGTCCACGAAAATGAATCCTATTGAACACGTTTGGGACTTGCTGAAATGGCGTGTTATATCAAGAATGCCACCTCCCAACAATCTGGGCGAGTTGCAAAACGCAATACTCGGAGAATGGCAGAGGTTACCCCAAGAAATCAGCAAGAATTGACAGCATCATCCGCAGCATGCTCAGATGGATCGAAACCTTGATCAGAGCACGGGGGGCAAACACTCCATATTAAACAGTCATTTAATTCATTTTAAATCGTTACAAAATCTTGAATTATCAACTGTTGCTCTGTCATTACGAAATCTAAGAAAAATGCATTTAGTTTAGTTTTCGTTTCATTAAACTTTCAGTAAGGTGTTGCAATGCAAATTATTGTCAAAACATGTTAATCTAATTGTTGTTTCATGTTTAATTATTATTTGTTTAAAAATAAAATTAGCTATTTAACATTCTAACTTTTTTATGTTCCGCTAATTCTGCCGGTGTGGTAGTCTATCTGTTAAAGCAATTTTGCTCTGATTTTTAAATATATAAGCTGAAATTACATTCGGTGGGTGGCGAGTGTTGCCGCCTTGTCCACGAATTATCTCAAGACCATTGAAGATAATTACTCTAGTTAAAAATAAGTTAAAGTCTTAGATTTTTAATTGGATATACTAAAGTCACATAATATAAAAAGATGCCCGTCTTGCCCACCTTATTCTAAAGTTATCTCATATTATTAAGACATTGAAAATCATTCTCTTATTAAAAATGAATTATGACAATCGGTGAGCTTCTAGTGTTGCCACTGCATAACTAAAATAACTCGTACTAATAAAATAAGATCGTTGGTGATGATTATCTCATCAAAAACCATCATCAATCAATAATTACACTCTGTTTATTAATTACTGTAGTGATATTATTGCATTGTTATGTGAGTAATATATAAAATATCTGTACATGCGGCCACCTACCTACTTATTATTAGATCAGTGTTCATCCAGCCACCTGTGTTTCACTACATGGTGACAGCGTGGAGGCTAGTATTAATCATATTTACTAGTAATTTCCAATTTTGTGGTCGTGTTGAGTAGAGCAGTAAATTACTTAAACATAGTACGGTGTAATTTAAATATGGAACTCGCGCGCCCACTGCCCGAATTGCACATTGAAGGGAGTCCAGCGGCACGGGCTGACATGTGGCGGAAATGGTGGAAGCAGTTCGAAGTTTTTCTCAAAGCATCTGGGATCAATAAGGAACAGTCAGATGTTCAGGCGAGTTCGCTGGTAAACCTCATAGGAACAGAGGGCTACGAGATATACATATTCGACTTTTACATTTGACAAAGAAGAAAGTGCAGACGACGAAAAATAAATTTGATTTGCATTTTAAAGCGAAGGCGAATGTTACGATGATTCGTTTCAAATTTTTTACGCGCGACCAGACAGGGGGAGAATCAATTAATGAATATGTAACGGCACTAAGACTTCTAAGTCTGAATTGTGAATTCAAACATTTGACGGAGGACCTCATAAGAGATCGTGTGGTATGTGGGGTGGCAGATAATGTGGTTCGCGATCGATTATTACGCACGGAAAAATGGAATTTGCAAAAGGCAATGAAAATATGCGAGATGGCGGAAATGTCCAACGAAGAAGTGCGTCAGATCGAGGAAGCTACGACTAGTACTCGTGTGGACGAGCTGTCGAGCGGCTGGCGTGGCGGCCGATGACGCGGGGCTCGGCCGGGGCGCGGGGCCCGAGCAGGACTGTCTGGCGGAGGCGGAGCGGCGACGCGCGCGAGGAGACCGTGCTCGCGAAAGCGTATCTTGTGATTATCAGAACTGCCCGGCGACTAATGTTTCATGCTTTGTGTGTGGAGTTCGAGGGCATTTTGCAAGAGTTTGTGTTAATAAAGTGATCGGTGAACGAGTGCATAATGTAAGCGTAGAGGACACTGTGGAAGATTCTAATGACGAAATAATGTTCGTGAATGTGATAAGTGAACGTAGTAAGGCGAGAAGTGGCTCGCTGAAGGAATGGATAGAGGTTATTGACTTTAATGGTAAGCGCATTTGTTTTAAACTGGATACCGGTTCGATGTTAAACATACTCGTATTATCGAAATGTGATTTTAAACACTTCGGTTTAACTACCGAGTTGTTATCTAAACATAATAACAAAGTATATTCCTATACGGGCAATAAGATACCTATTGTGGGAGAGTGTAATCTTGTAATTAAATTTAAAAAAGAAAACTATAACCTTAAATTTGTAGTTGCAAATATGAGTTGTCAAAATATAATGGGATTAGACAGTTGTGTGAAGATAGGCGCAATTAAAAGGGTTGACAGTGTACGAATTAGCAACAGTTGCTCAGATTTATTTCAAGGTTTATGTGAATTCCCGGGTGTACATGAAATTATCATAGATCCTTCAGTGCAACCTGTCATATGTCCGGCTCGGAGAATCCCAGTAGGCCTGAGGGAGAAGCTGAATACGGAACTTAAGAGAATGGATAATCTTGGAGTTGTGCGTAAAGTGACTCACCCTACTGGTTGATCCTATAGTAATAGCTACAAAGAAAAACGGGGACATACGGGTATGTCTAGACCCTCGAACTTTGAACCGAGATAACCGCCGCAGCGATACCGCCGTATCGCTACGGCGATCTCACTTTATGTTACCCACTGTGAGCGAACTGACTTCGCGGCTGCATGGCGCGTGTCACTTCAGTGTCCTCGACGCTAGGTGCGGATTTTGGATGCTGAAGCTGGATGAGGCTAGCGCACACCTGCGTACGTTCAGTACACCTTTTGGCAAGTATCAATTTTTAAGACTTCCCTATGGCGTCAGTTGCGCACCAGAAATATTCCATGCAAAGGTAAGACAACATCTGGTGGACCTGAATGGTACAGACTCTTTCATAGATGACCTGATTGCGTTTTGTTGACAGCACGAAATTATCAACGATTAAAAAATGACGAATACAGTAAAGTGTACTAACTGTAACATTGTCGTTGACGAAATGTTATCGTACGTGCAAAATAAAGTGTCGAATAAAGACGAAATTACGCTGGTGCGCGTTTGTTCCGCGTTTTATACCAGTGACGAAATAAAAACCTCGAAGGCTTTATTGTTTAATAATATAATATATGATTTATTTCAGGCTACAAAATTACATTTTCAGATCTTACAAAATGTAATTGGCCCATAGAATAAATACCATCGAGACTAACATACATATTTAATAAACAATAAAACTATGTGACGCAGGCTGTAGTCCGGTTGCCGCTCTCGAAACCGCCGATATAAGACACCTTTCGGCCAGAACTCCTCTTTCATGAAGGTCGACAGATGTTCAGTGGGAACCCTTACCACAACTGTATCGACGGAACTCCGAAAAATAACAAGGAAGAACAAAGGCAAAGAAGAAAGGGCAGCTAGGCAGACATCTTAAACCTCATAAGTGTGGAGCCGGATGAAATACCTGTGTTTGTAGCCAGACAACTCGATAGGATACCACCTCTGGATTTTGAGCCCCTGGACGGCGCGAAGCTTATTAAAGACCTATCAAATATGCAAGCTACTTACTATTGAAGAGATCAAATCGTCTTATGTAACGATGAATTATGTACAAGATTTAAAAATTAAACTATTACAATCAAGAAATGATTCACTGCCACCTACGTCTGCTTTCAAAGTGAATATTATGGTTATTAGATAGTGGTCCGGTAGGCCTTTCATACATGCATAGTTCATGTTTAGATGAGTTAAATAATAAACATGATTGTGGCTATATGATAAATCACCTCAATTTCGTGAAATTATGCAGGTACATCAAAAATAGTTCGATCAAGTTTCGAATGCGCAACAACGGTCGGTTAATAACTAGCGACAAACGGCAGCCGCTCCGAGTTGCGAGCCGAGTGAACTCGAGTGTGTTGGAGTGAAGAGCGCAGCGGTATCGCTGTCGCACCCAAGCAGCTCAGCTGTGTCGGCAAAACAGTTACCTGTCACTGATAGTAAGCGGCGACAAGAGATGTACACAAACAAAATGACGAATGGCATAAAGTGTCCTATCGTAAAAAAAACTCAAATAATTATCGTTAGGTTGGAAGATCGGGTAGGGCAAAAGACTCTGAATTTTATTTAAAAGCGGCGGATGGAAGGATTCCAATTTGTCACATGAGCTACATGTCTATCGGAAGAGGGCAAATCTTGCTGAACGAACGGCGGATGATACCAGATGCAGTTCGAATATCAGCGACGCGATTAATGCCGTCAGCACCAGAGATGACGGCGACGATTCTTTCAAGCTTCAATTTTAGAGGCGGCAAGTTATCTTCTTTGATGACCACCATAGTGCTGTTGCTAATTGCCCTTTAGCTTGTCTCCATTTACTTCTGACTTGGAGTTCCGAAACGTATTGCAGGGATTTATTCGTGACGCATCGCTTAATGACTCACTACTCGATCTATCTGTTCGATATAATCATGTTTGTTAGAAAGAACATATGCAGCTTTTTATCAATGAATAATAATAAACGGAGTCACCTTGCAGGCCGTCTGAAATCGGTTCCTCGATGCATGGCGCTTTCAGAGAAGAACCCACGAGTCATTGGCCAGACATATTATGAAAAAATGCCTACAAAACTAAAAAGCGAACCATCGGGCAACGCATTTGTAAACTGTTTATTTAATTTATAGTTTGTGTACCATTATTTGACATTTGTTTATTTTTCCTTTTGATTTGATATTGACGACACCTTATTTTATATACTATTTTGTGATTGCCTTGACAAATTTTTTTTTTGGGACTTTTTGTATTTAATTTGAATTATTGTGTTATTGTTCCATATTTTGTTATATTTTATTCTAATTTATTTTCTTTGACGATCTCATTGTGAAAATTATTTAATTGCCCATGAACAAATGTAATTTAATGTGTATTTTTGTAAAGATAAATAAATAATCTATCTATCTAGATAGATAGATAGCTTTGACAAAATGAGAGATTCTTTGTTCCATTGGATCCAAAAGTGTTGCTTAAGTTGTTCGATTCGGTAGTATCTAGTAAAAGTAACTGCTGAGTTTCTCGCTGGGTCTTCTCAGCAAGAAACAACTCCGACGCGATGGTAAAGCATATGGTTCATCTAGATTTAAGACTTATATGGATTTCCCATGGATGCCACTGTCTAAACTAGACCAAATTAAAATGGAACTACACGGGCAGCATCAGCTTTCAAATAAAAAAAGAATTATCAAAATCAGTTGGCGTATTATTGAGATATTCGTCCATATGTCGCGCATTTTGTCTATCTGGATTTAAGACTTATATGGTTTTCTCAAGGATGCCACTGTCAGAACTAGACCAAACTAAAATGGAACCAGTCGGAAAGCACCAGCGTTCAAATAAAAAAGGAATGATCAAAATCGGTTCACCCAGTCGAAAGTTATGAGGTAACAAATATAAAAAAAAACATACAGTCGAATTGAGAACCTCTTACTTTTTTTGAAGTCGGTTGAAAAATAGTGTTGATTAATTGGTAAAAAACGATTCCTGCTGGAGTTAAGTTGTTCTAGCAGGAAAATTCTAAATGAATGATCCAAGAGAGTTATCTTAGTTAGTTAACTCGCCAATCTGCTTTTCCCAATTTAATGTACCATCAAGATAGATACTCGTACCAAGGTTTTTAACTGTATTGCTGTAAGTTATTTGGATCCCGTCGAACATAATAGAAGGCATCGACTTCCACTCGATTCTCGAAACCAACCACGAGCTTCCTATGATAATAACTTGAGTTTTGTTGGGATTCACCTCGAGTCCAAAATCATCGCTCCAAACCAAAATACGCGCCAGATCATTATTAACAGTCTGCACGACTTCATGAAGGTTTTCTAGGCTGCCTTGCGAATATATTTGAAGATCATCTGCATATAGGTGGTAGAAAGAACATAGGTTATGGGTTATTGAATTTATAAAAATGGAAAAAAGAAGAGGAGAGAGGACGCCACCTTGCGAAACACCGGCTGAAATACCGCGCCATGCGGAGAAAGAGTCCTCAACGCGAATGCGTTGCCGGCGTCCATGCAAGTAACTATGAAACCAGTCAAGCATCGCTGGAGATATGTTTAGAGAACGCAACAGGCCAAGAAGAATGTCAAAGTCAACTGTATTGAATGCGTTACTAAAGTCAAGCAGCGCCAACACAGTCAAACGCCTGCAGTCCATGCCACGCCGAATGTCGTCGGTAATCTTAACTAGAGCTGTAGTCGTACTATGGCCTGGTCGGAATCCAGATTGAAATGAATTTAGGAGGTTGTTTTTGGAGAGGAAGCTGCTGAGCTGGAGATGAACAAGACGCTCAAGTACTTTGGATAGGAACGGTAGTATAGATATAGGACGGTAATCGGAAATAAGATGCAGGGTTAGACTTTTTTGGGAGAGGAATTACTTGAGCCTCTTTCCATATATTAAAATAAAAATACTATAGGAAATTTCTCCAAAGGAGCATTCCCTTTGGAGGTGGTCATAACGAGCTCCACCCCGCTTCAGACCGATGAAGGCCAACCAGCTCGCGCCTCCCCCCGAAATAGAATTGAGGATATTTGTAGTGACAGTCATAGACTGTGGCGTGAAAATGTGGAAAACACAATTGAAACACTTAATTGTAGGATTGTAGCAGGATGTCAAACCCAGCTCCAACGTAAATAATTCTGTAGATGAATCATCATTAATTAAAATGAAATAATTCAATATAAATCATTGGTAGCATGATACTTCATGACTTGTCAACTTGTACATCATGTTGATGACGATGGTAGATAAACATTCACAAAAGCAGACCTTGGACCAGATAATATAGGACTCATTAAAAACATCGTGTTTAGGGTGAAGATACTCGTAATTTCAATTCACGAAGACTTAACAAAATACTCGAGTCAATGGACAGCTAGGTCACTTACAGGAAAGCTAGTATGAAGTTTGAGTTTGTTTGTGTGGGGAAAAAGCATATTTGTTATCAATCAGAATACCACCACTAATTTGTATAATTTGGTGTGAAAAAGGTATTGGCTCATAGCAGAATACCGCCACTGTATATGTAGAGTAAGGTGTGGTACATGGCGTTACTGAGACATAAGATGCCTCCACATATTTGTAGATTTGTAATATTTTATGTGATATGAAATGTACATATTCACAGCCATCAAGCGGCATCACCACCAAGACTCAGATTGAACTATATAAAATAGTCATTAATTAGCTTTGCAATAAATCTTGCAGCTAGGTTTGTAGGATGAGGTTTAATTTAAACTGGGATAGCTTAAATTATTATATTTTGGGTTTTAAGTGAATCAGCATTTATATATGTATAGTTAAATAATTGTTAAAATCAACAGTGTTTAGTAATAGGTTAAATTAACCAATAGTATTTGCCAAAAGTAATCGAAGAAACTTAGTCAAGTTTCCTTGTTAAAATCAATTGTTGTTATCATTATGTAACATTAGCAATCAGTCCAGCATAGATGCTATGTTGGTAACAAACACAAGAGGACAATTCACTCATACTAGGCATTGGACCCCCACAAAATCTAGTATAAGCTAGCAATTATCATGTGGTGTACCAGAAGGGACTAGTTAAAGACACACGACTGGCAGAGTTGATTGAAAGGTCATAAAAGCTAAACCTCATCTCCAGGTTCCATTCGTTTACAGCGACTCAGATAGCCTTACCTGTCAGGAGATGGAGGTCCCAGGAATTAGTACGCTCAAATGGCCATCCAATCGGTGGATTTGAAGAGTAAACTCAGTCAAGCTCCACGTTTTGCGACGCGGCCTAAATTTTCTCGAGTAGACTCAACCTAGGATCATACGTGTCAGCACCCTAATTGATTTTAGGAGTACTGCTACGCGGCCCAACCATCCCTCTTTTCCACACAATATTGCAAAAAGGACACCCTATTATAAAACGCATTTTGATAACCTCCATTCTGGACTACGCAGACCATATCAGTGAATTAAATAAATTAAAAGGTGAACTTTACTAATTACCTTACCAATGTAAAACAGATTCTTCAAATACTAATTCTTTTACTATCTTTGTAAATACTACTTTCATTATAAGAAAGCCTCAACATTTTAATGTTCGTAATTAATGCTAAGACCATGACTAGATTTCATCATGTAAATATTTATTAGGTACACACATAAAACATATAACTGTTTGATAAAATTATAACTAGTTTTAAAAGAATATATTGCACTATATTTGAGATATAATAAGAAATAAGATTCTAACAATTTTTAATTTCAATTTTATAGCTCTTATAACGGAAAACGGTCTCTAACTTCACTGATCTTAAATTTATGACTCTATTTAAGATAATACAAAGATTAAGTAAATCAACTAAAACACTTCTGTATAAAACTATTACTGAACCTAACCCTGAATATCTGACTTCCTAACCTGATTATTTCACTGCCAAATAAAGACTTTTCTACTAAATCATGGAAGTCTAGATTTCCTAATATTCTTATAGCTCTATATGTAACGAAAAGATCTGACCTTATGATGCAGCGTCTCTAAATTCACTGATTCTACAATTACTACTTTAGATACTGCAAAATTAGATAGGACAACAAACCACAGACTGTTCCGCGTTCTGAACCTAACCGTACTACGGCTACCAACAGACTTCTCTGCTAAATAATAAAAGTCTAGATTTCCTCACATTCTTATAGCTGTTTATAATAACGGACCTTATGATGCTGCGTCTCTGAAATCACTGATTCTACAGTTAATATTACACTTTAGATAAAATAATAAAAGTAACTAAAAAACCTTTCACTGTCTGAGGCCTAGATCCTAACTCTGTCACGACCAAAAACGACCTGTCCCGTATTTTGGACCTAACCGTCCGAAGGCCAAAAACATACTGTCTTCTAATTAATGAAAGTCTAGATTTCCTCACATTCTTATAGCTCTATATAGGTACTCGTAATAACGGAAAGATCTGACCTTATGATGCTGCGTCTCTTAATTCACTGATTCTACAATTAATGTTCTATTTTAGATAAATAGAAGAAACTAAAACACTTTTGTAGAGAACTATTACTAACCCTCACTCGTCTTAGGCCTAGAACCTAACTCTGTCACGGCCAAAAATGAACTGTCCCGTATTTTGGACCTAACCGTCCGAAGGCCAAAAACATACTCTCTTTCCTACCGATTCCCAAATCATAATGCAAACTAAGTTCCTCAATAAAAAGCAGAGATTTATTACCCTTATGTGCGAACGCTGAACATGAGAATTTCTAAATGTATTGTTTTAAAATATGTCACTAAAACAACACCGGACCCTTGCACATGTGGCGTTAAAGTGAAATGATACTTGAGGTTATAAATTGAAAAGGGCTGACAGATTTCTTAACAACGTCAAATTACTAATCAGAGAAATACAAGTACTTGGATAGTTTTTTTTTTGTACATTGAATGGAAAAGGGAACTACCTACTACAAAATAATGTCTTGTCCTTCTTTTGACTGTCAAAATCCTTCCCCTCATAGAAACGCCTGAAAGCATTAACAGTAAATTAAAATCAAACTATAGTTTCTGAAGAAAACTATAATTACAACTCAGACTTTTATTGTGTTTATTCGGACACTATAAAAAGACACCGCAATGTAAGTCACATAATATTCTCAAACTTTTAAGAGAATCATATCCTATAAAGCCGAGAATCATACCCTATAAACAATACTAGCGGCACCCGGCCTAGAGCTTGTATGGTTCTTCAGAAAAGTATTAAGTTCATCCCAATTCTAGAGATGTGTTGCGATGACCTCATTGCCGCCTACGTCTCTTTGCCTAGTCCTCCTCCTATGTGAACCGACCTTTGTTAATAACCCAAGCTCTTTGAAAAATGGTCTGCAAGATGTCATGATATCTATGTTAGTGATGGCTCTAATACATTGTTTTTGTGCTATGAGTGCTCGATTTGCATGGCACGAATTACCCCAGAGCAGAATCGCATACCTCAAAAGAGAACCCACGTAGCCGTGATATGCCTGTAAGGCAACTTTGGCATCACTGACTTTAGTCAAACGCCAGAGTGCGTAAGCAAATGAGTTTATTTTATTGCACAATTTCTCTATATGACTGATCCAAGAGAAGCGATCGTCCAACATGATTCCAAGAAATAACGATTGACATGATTCCTGAATAGGTTCTCCTGCAAAATGTACGTTCAATGGAAACTTTTTGCCATTTCTATTAATAAATTGGATAAATGTCGTTTTTTTTAAATTCACATTCAAATTGTTATTAGTTAACCATTTAATTACCTTACATATAGTGTCATTGATTTCTTGATTGTACGCTTCAGTACAGTTCCGAGGTATCACAACAGATACATCGTCAGCAAAAAGTGTACATTTATATTTTAAGATATTTGGGAGGTCATTGATATAAATAAGGAATAGCAAAGGGCCCAATATGCTTCCCTGTGGCACTCCCACTCCATTTTGTTTAATGTCTGACTTAAACTCATTCACTTCCCCACAGTCAACCCTCACTATTTGTACATACTGCTTTCTGTTGCCTAAGAAGCTATGAATCCATTCATTTGCTACGCCACGAATCCCATACAGATTGCATTTTGTTAATAGTATTTTATGGAGCACAAAATCAAACGCCTTACTCATGTCGAAGAGGACTGCTGTTACCGGTGTCCGCTTATCCATATGCTGCATAATCCTATTTGCCAGTGAGAACGCAGCTAAACTAGTGGATTTGCCCTTTTGAAATCCGTACTGTTCCGAATGAATTATTTTATACTTCACCAGAAATTCACTCATGCGTTTATGCATTACTTTCTCAAAATTTTTTGAAATGGTTGGCAATAAAGATACCGGCCGGTAATTATCCATAACATACCTATTTCCTTTCTTATGCAATGGCTTTACGACTGCTACTTTTAAGGGTTCTGGGAATATACCAGACGTAAAAGACAGATTTATCAGATGGCTCAAGATAGGTGCAATTTCAGTTTTGCATATTTGAAGCATTTTTGTCTGTATTTCATCGTAACCCGACGAGTTTGTGGATTTAAGAGAACTTATTACTCCCATTACTTCAAATTCATTAGTTGGTGACAAGAAAATGCTTGCTGGATTAGATCTAATGTGTTTCGTCTCGGATGTAGATTCTCGTTGCAAAGTAGAGTTAGTCGAATTGATGTAATTATTATTAAAATTATTTGCGATGTCAACTGGGTTATTTATTATCTTATCATCTATCATTAAAATGTCAATATTTTTATTACTTGAATCTTGTGTCTTATCTTTAATAACATCCCACGCTGCCTTACATTTATTTCCTGATTTGTCTTTTATTCGATATCTTTTGAGCCTGGTTTATACATCTTTTTAAGCATTTTGCGTATTTTTGATACTTTGTTCTTGATAAAGTATTTGAATTTTGATAATATTTAAATCGCAGTCGTCTCTTTGTGACTGTTGACTTTCTTATACCTTTTGTACACCAGTGCGATTTTTTATTTTGCTTAACTCTAATCTTCAGTGTAGGAAAACATAGATCATAAAATAATCTGAATTCATCAAAAAAAGTCTCAAATGAAATTCTCATATTGGCTTCTTCGTACACTTCGTTCCATGAGAGGCTTCTCAAACATACTAGAAATTTTGCAATGTTATCGGGGCTATAGTCACGCTTTTTATAATATAACATTTTTGGTAATCTATTTGTGATTGACATTGGAAAACTAATCGATTGTGCAGTATCATGATCCGATAGGCCTAGTTTATGAGTTTCTCCAGTTGCTTCCGATATGTTACTAAGGATCTGGTCTAAGCAGGATTGTTTACGGGTGGGACAGAGGATGTGGAGCTTTAGATTATTGTTAGCAGCGATCTGCTTTAGTTCCTCGGTATCCTTGCTTTTTTTTAGGACATCTATGTTAAGATCTCCAGCGATAACAACTTTATAATGCAGTTTGTTTTTTAATTTTATTAACAACTGTTTTAATTTGCGAAAGAAAACCTTAATGTCCGATGTTGGTGTTCTATAAATACACACTACTATGCATTTTATTGATGTAATATCTATACCGCAACACTCAAAAACAAAATCCTGAGACATCTCTTTCACCCATTTTAATTCCTGTACTTTTACTTTGGCAGAGTTAAGTATACAAACTCCACCCCTTTTTTGGTGAGACCTGGAGTAGTACGTTGATAGGTTAAAACCAGAAATATTAATGTTACCTTCACTGCCTGCTCTAACAAATGTCTCACTGAAGCACAGTATGTCAAATACTTTATTATTGGTTGACATTTCGGCTAATGTTAATTCCAGTAGTTCTTTCTTACTAAGAACTCCCGCAATGTTCTGGTGGAAGACAGAAAATGAATTATTTTTAACGAAAAAACGAACTTTGGTCCGATACCGATGTCAGTTGGTTCAAATTCTTTCTCGGAAAGTAATTCGTAATCAATTTTTGTTTCCCTGTTTTAACTGGCTTTGCATTGTTATTGGTTTTTCTCATGGGCGGGAAAAACCAAGGAATTGTGCCTTTACGCGTTTGACCCTGGTTATATGTGAGACGTACAGATGCTAATTGGTTTTTATTGACCGTGAGTCTATTGTAACCCAAATATTTCTCGTCGTAGTACATGAAATCAATATGATTATTTATTAAATTACACGTTTTATGCAGAAAATATTTGTTATATTGTAAGTTATCTAAATCTAGAAATATGCAGTTGTCAAAAGTACTACTTAATAACTTCAAGTTGGCATTCAAATATTTTTCATTCAAATGAATACTATTTTTAGTACTAAGTACAATTATTTGCTGTTGTTTGTGTGATTTAAAAAAGAAGCTTAGTTCAGCAAAAAGTTTAGTCGGGTTTCTATCACACTCCCCAATGCTTACAACAATTATATCATTTGATTTCACATTTAATGTATCTGAGGTTTTTAGGATTTCCTCACATAATGCATTGGGCTTAATATTAGACATTACATTATATCGTTCATACTTAGTGTCCTTTCTACATTTATATAACGCTGGGCCTAACCCACTACATTGTTGTCCTCCCAGAATATATATAGTGTTGTTTTTCCTGGGGTAGGTGTACTTTTTGTTGCGTTTTTCTAGGCTATCTTCAGTTGTTGTTAACGTTGTTGTCATGTTTGACGAAGCATTCGTTGCCTTCTCTTGGTCCTGTTCAGTGTTATTGTCCAATTTTTGGTTCGTGTTGTCTAGCGCTATATCTGTTGCCACCTGTTTTTGCTGGCTTTTATCCAAGAAGGCTAATTTTTTTTTAAGCAATCATTATCTACCGTTAGGCCTCGGATTTTTTCATGAGCCAATTGCAAACTCTCCTGTAGCTCTAGTAGTTCACGCTGTAACTGAGCCATGATTTCTTCACTATAGTTATTCTTAGGTGAGCCCCTTGTACAACTTTTTTGTGACAGCGGCATCACTACCGTGTCACCCTCAGTGCAGTTTAACAGATCCTCTGAGCAGAATGATTCATTATTGCAGTATCTGGGCATCTTTCGCCGTAGTGTCACATTACTCTGGCTTAAATCGTCCCCACTACAAGTTTCAATGACGTAGGAGTCACAGTTAGGTCCGCTATCACAATCAAGAATGTTAATGTGTGGTCTTATAGGTGTATTTTTGTTATCTTGTTTAGGCTGTTTTGCCTTGCAGAGAGGACATCTCCAGTTTTGTTTATGTTCAGCCGTCATCGTGTTGTAGAATCTTTGCTCAGAAACATTTGCGCAATCTATATCATAGAACTGAGCACATGTATTACATTTTAGGTATCTTCTATCAGGGATTTCCTGTAAGCAGCCAGTGCATTGTAAAGCCATATTGAGTTTTGTCTCCAAAGACAATCAACTTATATTTGCGCAAAAAGACTTTTTGACTTTTCTCAAATTTGTTCGGATCCGAACCTAGAATTTCAGATTTCAAGCCGCAGTGTTTTACCACTAGGCTAAGAACGCTTAATATACTGCGTCGAATTTAGTAATTGGTATTATAAGTGTGCTTTTACTTATCTAGTTTCTTTCAAGTGCTCATGCTTTTCCGTAGATATCACTGCTTGGTTGGTTGGTTGTTGAGTTTAGCAGTAGTATGCACATCCAACGATAGATGTCGTTGTAAAGGACTTCACAGTAAGAACAACCGTACCAGAATGGCTTAGGAGCGCTATTGGCGTGGCACGTCAGTGAATTTAAATAAAATTAACCGCCGGTGTTTGTTATGTAATGCAGTCGCATAATTACTTCATAATAACAGTCACTTCGCTGAACTTCGTCACAGGTTTGCACATAAGTGTTAAATTGTATTTATTTGGCTATCACATTCACAGAACGTTAAGTTTTTATTCACTTTGTAAGAAGATGGTTTATACAACTTGGCACACACAATTGGGTTTTGCTTGCCGAGATAACGTTCATGAAGTATATTTCGGCACCACTGCACACACTTATCACTATTTTAGCCACTATGAACTATGTTGTCTATTTTTTAAGATTATTTATATGCGGAGCTAATGTTTACTTGGCAGTAGCGCCATCTACCCTGTACGTATTTGGAGAGTAATGGTATACTTCCCGAGAATCAATTAGGATTTAGAAAATACCACAGTACTTCTACTTCGCTTCTCCAAGTGGTGGATGACGTTTTGTATGCCCAAGATCAAGGCAAGGGTACACTCCTGACACTTTTAGACTTTTCACGAGCATTTGACTGTTTAAATATTCCTCTGCTTATTTCTAAATTGCGTTTTTACTGCTTTAGTGTGGAAACCGTCACGTGGTTCGAGAGTTACTTTGAGCACCGGACACAGCGCGTCGAATTAGGTGATCCGGAGCGTGGTACACTGTTGTCAGAGTCCAAGGACGTGAAAAGAGGTGTTCCACAAGGATCAATTTTGGGCCCATTACTTTTTATTATCTACAGTGCGGATGTAATAACAACTATAAAAAACTGTAAATACCATCTTTACGCTGACGATATTCAGATATACATATCATCTAGGCCGAATGACATTCATACAGCTGAAAAGCTTATGAATGAAGACCTAACGCGTATAGCTGATTGAGCAGATTCTAATTCCTTGGTGCTTAACAGTAATAAGTCCAAATGTCTTATTCTAGGTTCTAAGGACCAAATTAGGAAAAACTTAAATAGTAGGGTATGTTTGACAGTTAGGGACCAAGTTATAGAACGTGTGAATGAGGCTAGAAATTTGGGACTTATTATGGATGAGGAACTACGGTTTGAAAAACATGTTGGTAATATTATAGGTGGTTGCTTTTATAGGCTTAAAGTATTGTATCAAATTAGGAAGTACATTAATACAGCTAATCGCATCAGGCTCTGTGATTCTTTGGTGCTCTCAAGATTCAACTACATGGATGTTGTCTACGGTTCCCGCCTCCTAACGAGGACGCAACAGGCTATCCAACGTGTGCAAAACGCTTGTGCTAGGTATTGCTTTGATATACCCCCCAGATCTCATGTTACTCCCTACTTAAATAACGTCAATATTTTAAAAAATAATTCTCGTAGGACGTTGCATTTCGCTACACTTCTGTTCGGAGTAATAAAGGGCAACACCCCAGCTTATCTCGCCAGCAAACTGAGGTGGTCGCGTGATGTGCAGAACAGGACTCGCCGGTCCGCCCACTCGCTCATTCTGCCGCCGCACCGCACTGTTGCGTTCCGGGGGGGCTTCAGGTTCGCTGGCTCCAAGTGTTGGAACGATCTTCCACCACCTTTGCGCTGTCTGGAAACATTAAGTTCATTTAAAAATAAAATCAGGATGAGTTTAATAGATGCACAAAAACAGTTGCAAGTGTATCATTATAAATAAAAATTACCATTGGGTTCAAGCCAGGCAAGCGATCTGGGGAAGTAGGGGAAACTCCACGGATCAGGTGGAGGTGATGAGTGTCGCCTGCCGGTTCTGTCGCTGTTGTCTGTAGATACACGTAGGTTATAGGTACGGTATTTTACATCGGTATCCTAAAATTGAAGATGATATGTAACTTTGTGGTAATAATTAATTAATTTATACATTCAATGCATATAATGAAGGTATAAGGGTCTTACCCGGAATTAGCCGTTCACAACACTTTAATGCTCCTTGACATCCGACCTATATTTTTAGTTTATTTTCTTTTATTACCTTCTTAATGTCGAAATAATTTTCCAAATACAATTTGTTAATGATTAATTATTATTGTTACCTATTTTTCTAGTTTGACTATTACTTATATCAATTATGGCATGATCACGAAGCACCAATGCAATCATTTAGGAACTAATTCTAAGCGTGAGTTAGTCGATATTGAGTTATTACACTAGCGGGCCCAAGCGCCGCTCTGAATAGTCAAACTACCCACCTGCGGCAGATTCTTATTAATTTCCAGTCGCAGCACCACCTGTATTGTGCTGTACCAATACACACACGCACACACACACACACACACACAATCACACTACACATTCGGTACCGTATCTCTTGTCTATGCATTGTATTACAATTATTACACTACACAATATATTGCATCACTCACCATTTATTTTTATCTATACTATAGTATTTATGATACTTATATGTACGAGTATATGCACACACGTATGTCCGCCGCAAATGTCCGTGCGTCATCTCAATCTGGGCCTACTGAAAATCAGCGCCTGGGTCCATAAAGCCCAGGCTATGTGCTGAAAGAGGTCCATTTGTCTTTTTGGGCATCGGGACCTCTGACCTATATATTTTGTTGTTAATGCCTACTTCTTTTGTGTTTACTTTATAAATGTAACGATGTCTATAAAGTTAATAAATTTTTTTCTATTCTATTCTACGTCACATCTGGGACTACTAAGGAAACCCGATGGGACGTTTACAAACTCGGCAGAAGAAACACTAGGGCTACTTACCCAAGTACACTTCCCGGGCTCCATACCGATCACTGGCAACCACCCACCTCCTAGGATTCCTAAGAGACCTAGGCCAAGGCCGAAAGACTGGAGAAGGGCGTCATTATTCTTCAGACCCAGCCAGGTCAAATGGGCCATCAACAACTTCAAGCCCTTCAAATCGGTAGGCCTCGATGGTATCTTCCCAGCGCTAATGCAGAAGGGCATCGAGGCCCTTCTACCATTTATCCTCAATATATTTAGAGCTAGATATGGACATGGCTTTCTACCTACTGATTGGACTAAGGTTAAGGTGGTTTTTATACCTAAGGTTGGCGACAAGGACAAGTCCGAACCTAAATCCTACAGGCCAATCAGTCTAACGTCTTTCCTTCTGAAGACGATGGAAAAGGTATTAAACCTTTACATCAGAGAGAGCTACCTAAAGGTAAATCCTCTGCATGGAAGTTAACACGCCTATCGCTGCGGTAAATCCACTGAGTCTGCTCTGATGGAAACCGTTGCAACCAAATGGTTAGATCTGCAAAGCGTCGTCATATTCACGAAAACGTTACTTTATCCTCTTCTTCTGACTTATGGAAATTTCTCAACACTCTCGGCTTTGGTAAAACACCATCTAGCTTGAGCTCTACTCCTTTTTCTCCCAATGATCTTAATAAGCACTTCTCCTCCCCCATCCCACTAGATGACTTTACTAAACGCAGCACGATTTCCTCAATTATCTCACTGCTTCCTCTCTCTTGCAATATGTTTTCATTCTCTCCAGTATCTGACGAGGAGATAAGAAAGATAATCAACTGCATTAAGTCTAAGGCCATTGGTTTCGATGATATTAGCCGGTCCATGATTCTCCGTGTGTTAGATCATATTCGCCCAGCTATCACCCATATCGTGAATTTCTCTTTCACCGATTCTCAATTTCCTAAACTATGGCGTCAAGCGTTTGTCATCCCTCTTCCTAAGGTTGCGAACCCAAGCAGTCTGAATCAATTCCGTCCCATCATACTGCCCTTTTTGTCTAAAATTCTCGAAGCAGCTGTTCATAAGCAATTTTCTAGTCACGTCCTGGGCAATGGGATGCTTAGTCAGTACCAATCGGGCTTTCGACCAGGGCACAGTACAACTACAGCACTTATTAAAGTCACTGATGATATCAGGGCTAGTATGGAGGATTCTCGATTGACGGCGCTTGTTTTAATAGACTTCTCCAACGCCTTCAATACCGTTGATCACGATATTCTCCTGGCAGTCTTGAGTCATCTATTACATCTACATCTGTGTCTCTCCTTCGGCTGTAGATTGGTTCTCTTCCTACCTGCGCGAGCGCCGGCAGGCTGTTCGCGTGGATCAAGTCCTTTCGGATTGGTCAGACTTGAAGACAGGTGTACCGCAAGGTGGAATTTTACCGCCTATCCTGTTTTCGGTTTTTATAAATATGCTTACAGATAAAATTCAATGCTCACACCACTTGTATGCCGATGATCTGCAACTGTACGTGCAGGCGGGTGTTGCTGACTTAAACGCCGCCATTGACAAACTTAACTATGACCTCAGCTGCATCAGTGAGTGGTCACTTAAGTTTGGTGTCAAAGTTAACCCGGGCAAGTGTCAAGCTATAATGTTTGGTAGCTCCTATCAGTTGCGTGCAGCTGGCTGTTCACTTATTACTCCGGTAGTGATGGACTGCGACTTGATACCATTTTCACCATGCGTCAAAAATCTCGGTCTTTTCATGGACAGCACACTGAGCTGGGGCCATCAGGTGAAAGAGATGAGCAGAAGGATATATGATATATCACAGGAACTTCTCAACAAACTTGACAGATTCCTGAATAACTGTATCCGCTTTATCTTCGGATTGCGAAAGTACGATCACATTTCTTCGTATCGATCTAAGCTCAACTGGTTACCGATTTGTCAGCGCAGAAAAGTGAAAATTTTGTGTGTTCTTTTTTCTATTCTCTTCGATCCAAACTCTCCGATGTACCTAAATAATAAATTTCAATTCCTACACTCGTCTCATTAAAAAGATCTCCGTTCAAGTAAAACTTTAGCTCTATTTACACCCCTTTTCTTTTCCACCTACATGTCAAGCTCCTTCAGACTGTCTGCCATACGGCTATGGAACTCTCTCCCAAGCAACATTCAGAAATCTACCTCCAAACTTGCTCTGAAGAGGTCGTTGCGTGAGCATTTTAAGTGAGCCGCTGATTCAGTAAACCATTTTATTGAGTTCAGATTCAGGCATCTACGTTTAACTTTCTTAAATGGCAATTTAATTTAATTTCATATTATATATTATTATTTAATATTATATTAGTATATTTATTTTCAATATATATAGATAGGTATATTTGTTGGCATGATAAGTATATATCGTTTATATGTATCTAAGTAGTATACTATGATCTATATATGATTTATTTAATTTACGAAGTGTATTAGGTATTTGTTAGTTTGAGTATTAGTAGGTTTTAAAGTTTTAGCTAAGTAACTAATTTGTTGTTTGTATTTTCTTGCACCAAATTCCATACGTTGCACAGCCCAAAATTTGTATGTTCTCTGTTAAACCTTGCGGTTGACTGGTAGAGAATGCCTCTAGGCATTAAGTCCGCCAATTGTACCTATTTTTATAAATGTGCAATAAAGAATAAATAAATAAATAAATAAATGGAACTAACAAACAGACTGGAAAAGTCTATGGCGGACAAAGAGACAGCTCTTTGCGCCTTCCTTGACGTTTAGGGTGCATTTGATAACACCTCAACCGAAATCATAATCAAATGTATGAGGAACAAGGGCGTGGACGAAACCACCCTAAGGTGGATTGAATCCATGCTAACATCAAGGACGGTAAGAACGTCCCTCCTTGATGTGCACGTAGAAGTCAAAGTGACAAGAGGCTGCCCACAGGGAGGCGTACTGTATCCCCTGGAGTGGTCGATTGTCGTTGATGCACTTCTTTACTGTCTGAACAACGCACACTTCACAACACAGGGATATGCGGACGACTTGGTGATGATAGTGGTTGGCAAATGCCTGAACACCATCTCAAGCCGAATGCAAGGTGCTCTGCGTCTTGTGGAAAACTGGTGCCGGGAAGTTGGCCTGTAGGTCAACGCAGACAAAACCACACTGGTGCTTTTCACCAGGAAAAGGAACTTGGAAGGCATTCGTAAGCCCACCTTGTTCAGCAAACCTGAAGGGTTCTCCAAGGAGGTCAAATATCTGGGAGTTATCATCGACCAAAAACTTACTTGGAACTCTCATATCAGCTACATATCCAAAAAGGCGCGAATGGCTTTAGGTATATGTTGCCGTTTGGTCAGCACCAAATGGGGCCTTAGCCCTAAGGCTGCTCTCTGGATATACACTGCCATAGTGCGACCCATGATTGCCTATGCATGTATCGTATGGTCCGAAAAGACCACCCAAATAACGAGCATTACCTTGCTCAGCAGGGTCCAAAGATTGGCCTGCTTGATTACAACTGGTGACATGTGTTCTACACCCACCGTGGCTCTAGAAGCCATGCTGTTACTGTGCCCGCTCCACTTGCATCTTAGGATGGAAGCCAGAGCGGCCATGCTGAGGGCACTAGACGGTGGTAGTAGCCGGTACCAGTCAAAAAACATGAATTACCTGAAAGCTGAGCTGCACAAAATGCCAGTCATGCTCATGCCTAAGGACAGCATGTCGGTACAGTATCTTTTTAAAAAATGGTACTCAGTTAAAATACCAGGTAGGAAGGAGTGGGAGGATGGCACTCCTGCAAACTTCCGAACCGGAGACATCGTTTGGTATACTGATGGCTCCAGGATAAATGGGCGGGCTGGCTATGGAGTCTATGGCGAGAGACCAAAAGCGCAGATTCACAGCAGTCTGGGCCTACACGCCACCGTCTTTCAGACCGAGATGACCGCCATCTTGCACTGCGCACAGAAGAACCTGGAACGCGCTTTTAAAAATAAGAGTATTATACTATCAGACACTCAGGCAGCCCTTAGAGCGCTTGACGCAGTTGAAATCAACTCAAAACTCACCCTTGATTGTGCCGAAGCCCTGAACAAACTCGGGGCCAACAATAGGGTGACGATACGCTGGGTACCGGGACACTGTGATATCCCAGGTAACGAAACAGCAGACGAACTGGCCAGTGTGGGTGCGGCAACCATCACACATGCCCCTGAGCCTGTGGTGGGTATACACAAATGCGCCCTGAGGCAGCCGCTATTAGCCCGAATGGAATACCTTAGCAGGAAACACTGGCATGGTACATGCTAAGGCACTTATCAAAGGCTACTCACACAAGTTCACCACAAAGGCCCTTGGATTAAGAAGGGGACAGATAAGAATCCTTACCAGAAACCTTACGGGGCACTGTAGGCTGAACAAATACGGACACAGGATTGGTATCGCTGAGTCACCAACCTGTAGATTCTGTCGTGAAGAGGAAGAGACCCCGGTCCATGTCCTATGCGACTGTGATGCTTTAATACACAGCAGAAGCTGCGTTCTCGGCGGGCACAAGCTGGCCCCTTCGGATGTCATTGACATCACTCCCAGGAAAATAATTCAGTTCATGATGGCTGTAGGCCTGGAGAGTGATCTTTGAGGGGATGATGACCACAATAGATCAATCCTGGTCGCAGTAGTCAATCGCTTTGCCGACATCCTAATGCTAAACGAATAACGAATAACATTAACAATGCTATCAAACTGCAAGATATGCTAACTGCAGTATGAGGGTGTATGTGATAATATGCTTATCTGAGTCAATCAACTTTTTTTTCGTTCTACGGCATCAAATGGGCACCAATGGCTGGTCGATGAAAAATTTATTGATTCTACGTACCTACATCACCATTAAATATTTTGTTTCATCTTAAATGTGATGGCAATGGCAGCAATTGTCTGCTTATCTTCACCAATGGCAGCAACTAGGGCACCAATTATTGGTCACAATTTCAACGATAAATACGTCTAAAATAATAAAGTGACCGGCGATTTTGATGGTGACTAAAAATCATCGCTCGAAAACTACCAAAAATTGCGGAACATACATGATGGTGATTCGGGTAGCCCTAGTGATGTTTTACCACTGGGTTTTTGCTTATCACTACTTTTTGGGATACCCTGTGTATCGACGAAGCCTGATTGAGCTGTTAAGATTAAGTTCACGCAAGCTTAAAAAAATATTTCATGTCATTTTAATTCCTTATTAATGAGAATGGAAAATAAAATTATAACATTTTTTCGTCCCCAATTTGAAAATGAGACTGTGTACGAAATAAGACTAAATAGCTATAAATATTTTACCTACCTACCTACTAAAATGACTTATAAACCTAAATGGATGAATGTTGAAGTTGTTTTATTCCTTTCCCATCCCACTCTTCAGAGCACGCCGTTACCAGTAAAGGATAGCCTGCCTAAACATCCTTAGCATGGATGTTTGTAGTAACCTAAATCAACGGCACTACATTGAGAGCGTCATTAGAACTGCATCCCGTAAACTCGGAATCCTGAACAGAGTGAGACGATTCTTTACGCCTGAGCAGCTGTCTTTTGTATAAGACACAAGTTCGCTCGTGAGTGGAATACTGTACGTCTACCAGGAGTTGCCAATTTAAATTTACACTATCGTTCGCGTAATTTTTTTAATGGGATTTGACATTGTCATGTCATGTCATGTGTCATCCCAACATAATTTTTTTACGGGAACGATAATGTAAACTTAAATTGGCAACTTGTGGTTACTACCTACTACTCTTATCTCTGGGACGGTTCCGCCAAGTACGTACTCGAAGCTCACACAGGTTGCAGCGGCGTGCTATCCGTATTATTAGAAACCCGGAGGCTACTATGACCCTTGAGCCTCTCCAATTGCGTAGAGACATTGCCAGGCTAACTGTTCTCTATCGCTTTTACAATGGGGAATGCTCTGACGAATTTTTCCAGCTTATTATCCTTTCCTGCACCGCGTGCCCGTGCTGCCCGTACCTTAGCTGGACTACGGCGTTATCTACACACAATTCAGCATTTGTAGGCCCGAACTAAAAGGTTCGGTGACTTGTTTCTTTGTCTTACCATCCAGACGTGGAACGCTCTTCCAGCACATGTGTATCCTTCCTCTAATAGTCCCGAATTCTTTAAGCGGGGCGTGAAAAATCATTTCCAAGGTGAGGATGGCCAGCTTAGTGATTCCTTCGCATTACTGTGCTTGTCAGCCTAATATCTGGACCTCACGACCGCTTTACATCAAGTGGAGTGAGGTCACCTTGACGGGCAATATAAAAAAATACTATGGCCATAGGCCACAGAAAGAGAAAATATATCATTGTCTATGATGCAATGTATATTTTACGGCTAAAGTTCTATGTGAATATTAACTTCAGTTTAGGTCAGATTGTTTACATTATTGTTCTTGTTGTGCTGGCCTTACCTTAGATTATCTGTTCCACGTATGAACTTCAACAACGACAGAAGTCACGTTCGGATCTTGCTATGACCGTTTATTATTATATCGGTGTGTATGGTCAATAAAAGACATATTTTGTTTTTATTAATTTATCACCTCATTTTTAACAGCTAATTTGAACAAGATGATAAGTAACAGAATGAAAATTGTATAAGTTATCAAAGAACAAAGAAACAAAATCCAAATAGCTATTTCCAAATAGTGGTACTTTCGCAATCATAATATTTGGATATTTGAGGAAAAGTTGTTAGTTAGTAAGTTTGTACTATAAATATCACTGGGTGAATAATTATGTATACAGTAAATGGTTTTATAATACTCGTTATTGTATATGTATGTTATTCACATGTTTTTATATATATTATATAATTTATTTATAAGTAAAAATACTTTGAAATCCTCTTCAATTTTTGCACTTGCTTGCCCATTCTGTCATCTTTCCTCTGCCTGTGTAATTGGTCGTCTGGAAGAGATTGTTTTTAGCAATAAGACCGCCTAAGATGTACCTACATCATAGTTATATGTAATTCTCACTTATTGATTTCCTAACTGCTTTTTGGGCAATAAAGAATATCATACTCGTATCTTATTTTATGTTAGTTAATTTGATCTTTAGATTTTCATCAAAAAAATAAGAATATTATATAATTAAAATATTCAATTTTAACGTCCGTTTGATTTAGTTAGTTGGTCTTACATAACTCCAAAGTAGCTGATAATTTAGATAACACAATGAAACATTTGAGAGATCTTATTGCTTAAAAAATCGCTTCCAGGCATCCCGAAAAGAGTTAGTTACAAGATATATACATCACGATGATAATTAAGCATATGATAATTAAGCATGCGATATAATTTTACTTACGGTATGAACAAATATCCACTAATTTTAAGTAATTGCCTGACAGAATAATTGTACATAAAAACTAACAACTAACTATACACATATTTTCAATAATTAATTGAATTTAAAATCTTTAATGTTAACAGCGGACGCCAAGCAAATTTTTTCCACAGTATAAGCTCCATCTGTAACAGAAGATCATTTTAACTAAACAAGTAAAGTTATAAGGTGCAGTAAAGCTTAATGAACTGAAAAAAAAACCCAGTTTTTATTTCCATTTAATTACACCATAACACCAAACTACGTTGACCCCATAATGTCAGAGTTTCATTCTCTTCTTATCGAATCGATTCCAGCAAGTCATATATATTTCGACCAGTACTGTATCAGTACAGTCTGTGGCGCTGTAGGGGTCCGCCAGTGTGCTGGTGGAAGGGCACGCAGGACACGACAAGGTGTGCCATTGTTTGTGGAGAAGCTCCGCACGGGCATAAGTTGTCAGAGCTGAAACCCCACCTGGACATGTTCTCCTTGCTACGGCCGACTTGGGTCCGGAGTCTGTTTAAAGATTTCTATGTCAGCCAAGAAAGGTTGTGACCGGGGGGGAGTTCCTCCGACAAAGGAAAGAGCGAGGCCGTGGGAGATCTCTCCCGCCCGATGTTTAGCCGGGTGACATGAGTGCTTCGCTGTTGGGGCGGAACCTTTTAAGGGCTAGGGCAAATATTTTTCGACAGGAGTAGGTTTAAGACAGCCCGTGCAAAAAAGCAGCAGGGCAAGAACGCTACCCAGGGGTAGTCCATTCTTTTGTGATCTCCATCGGCTCTTATGGCAAGAGTTTCTTTAATAGGACTAAACTCAAAATCATCATTTTTATGGAGCTGCCAGTGCCATAACAATGGAGGTAAGAAATCACTGTACTTCATTCATTAAAACATTAGAAATAAGAAGCAGGGGTGCTAAAATTAATGATGATTTGCATTTGACGTTGCCATACCTAATAACCTGGCAAAATTTAAATCCCCTTTCACCACAAAGTATGAAGAGATAATGTAACATTTTAGATTTGGTAGAGTTATGGTGGCAGTAAAAATGTGTTCGGATAAAAACCCCTGCTTCTTTTAGGTTTTTATATCAACAATATAGTTTGATGCAAGAAAAATAATTTATTTAAGCAAAAGCCTCACTAATTTTTAAGTTACTTAACTATAAATGAGAACAATTAAGTGTGACAGCTGCTATTTAAGAAGGTTTTAATAAATTTAGCATAAAGAAATTATGTTTATTGTATTTTTATCACAAAGTGTACCCCAAAAATAACCATTTTTGCTTCTGTCTAATGTTATAATGAAGGAGTATATTCTCGTATTCCGTCTGTCCCATAATGAATGTTATCAAGTCAATATATTAAAAAGTTTATATTTTCTTGTCACATTATTTCAAAATAATCATGCAGTTAATTGGCAAATTAATTAGAAATACCAAACTTTCACGTCTATAACTAATAGTAGATAACAGTTGAAATCTTAAAGTTAGAGAAAGCGATATACAGGGTGTCCCGGGTAACCTGTACCAGCGAAGGTCTTTGGTCTGGGTACCCCAAAACCTATCAATTGGACCCAGGGTATGTTCCGCGATTTTGGGTAATTTTCGATTTATGATTTTTATTTTTGGATTGTGACACTTTTTGGCGCAAATAGTTGAGGTACATGCTTTATTTTTGCATTGTTAGCTGAATAGGTATTAGGTCCACTTGATTCAGAAGCATTTACATTCATAGCACTAAATACTAATTCAGAAAAAAAATATGAAATTGAAAAGGTGGTAAAAACTGTTTTTTTCTATATTTTGATCGCCAGTTAAAAAAAAGTTTTAAACACTTTATCTCCCAAACCTTTTTAAAAACTGCTATTTGATCAACTATTCATCACATTAATTTCAATGAGATACTTAAGGGCATCATTTTTAAATTTTCAATCAAAGTCTCAGAAGAGTAAAATTTAAGATCCTATTATGGTAGCAATCAAGTAGACCTAATAATCAGTTCACAATGAAAAAAAATTAAGCATGTACCTCAACATTTTGCGCCAAAGCAATCAAAAAAGTGATACAACCCAAAAAATTTAGAAAATTCGTAAAAAAAACATAGGTAACTCGATAACTACCAAAAGTATACATTGGGTCCAATCGATAGGTTTGTGGTCCCCGGACCACAGACCTTCGCTGGTACAAGTTACCCGGGACACCCTGAATATTTAACGCAATTCCGAGTAATAACAAAAAGCTTAACGACGATCGTCAAAAAAAATTGGTGTCACGTAGCAACGCCCGACTTGGGGCTAAAAGGGCTACTGCCGCCATTTTTAGGACAGCAAATTATGCTCGTATATTGTGTGTCAAAGTGACTACGAGTACATATGAGCAGGTGAGGGTATAAGAATCTTACCAATAGAAGCCCAAACTGTATTTCCTGCTTCAAGGCGAGCAGAGCTGATGGCTTCTTGAATAGCTAGAGGCACAGCTACCGCCAAACAAATCGGAGGCTCACTAACGGCTGTAAATCAAAATGTATGTATGAGATGAGGAATCAATTTATGGTAAGCAAAGATAATAAACGGAATACTTTAGTTCTAAAGAGGTGAATTTCTTGGCATAATTGATAAATTTGTTATTGCATTTATACCTCATCCCCAACTTGTTCTCCTACATCAAACATTAATTCACTGTTGAAATACACCAATCAATATGAATGCACATTTCATTTACATCACGATATTTTTTACATTTTATAAATTTAAGTAATAACTACAAACCTTTACTTCCCAGGTAGACGTCCTCACTAAAAGAGTTTTGTTTCAAATGAATGCTAAAGTCCTGGGGTATATCCCGCCCCTGTGGCACTTTGTAGTTCCATGTACGATCTGTTAATATTTCACCGTTTTCGGGATTAAAAACTATATTTTCGCAAGTCCAATATCCCATTCCCATCATAAAAGCACCTTCGATCTGAAAAATAGACATGCAATAGAACTTTTATTACCTCATCAGTGTTAGCCGGGACTCAAGTTCCTTAAGTTCTAATTTAGGGACTGGACTCATTTTGGCAGTGCTCGCAATGCTCGGGACTAAATTGAGTGCTGAGATCCGTCTTGAGTCTTTTTTGTGGAGTTCTGGATTGGAAAAAGACTTGACTCATAGAACTGAGTTTTCAGTAGAGAACTTATCGACCACGACCACTGCCACGACAAAAACCACGATCACGACCACGACCATAATCACGATCACGACCAATACTATGACTATGACCTAGACCAGGTATAATAAGTAGTAATAATAATAATAATAGTAGTAGTACCCATAATCGACGAGCATGTATGAAAGGATTAATGAGAGTGGAAGAAGCGCAAGAGGTGTGTCAGGACCGTAGCAAGTGGAAAGATGTGGTCTCTGCCTACCCCCTCGGGAAAAAGGCGTGATGGTATATGTATGTATGTATAACCTAGACCTAGACATTTCGCAAAAACCCTGATATCCCCATTGCCCTGCGACATATCAACATAATGAAAATGAAAATGACTTTTTTCGAAAACATACTTTGTAACTGCAAAAAGACTTGAGCTCTTAAGATCTATTGTAAAGACTCGTGAGTGAGTCCTGTCTACAAAAAGGCTTGAGCTCTCATTCACGAGTTCAGTCACAAAAAACCAAGTCATGTCCCTAAATTAGGACTCAAAAAACTTAAGACCCGGCCAACACTACTCGTAAGTACAGCACGTATGCAGTCAGTTGAACAAAACCGACTTGCGCCTACGCCCGTTAGAATTCCAATATGATTTTCGCTTCATTACAGAGTATGTATAGTAAATATTTCTAAAAAAAATATTTATTGTAATGACAAAACAGCAATAAAAGCTTTATTAATTGTAATAGTTTAATTTTTTTGGAAATCGGCTTACCTGTCCTACGTCTAATTCAGGGTTAATAGATCGTCCAACGTCTTCTAAAATATCAACTCTTCGTACTTCAAATTCTCCTGTCAGTATATCCACTTCAACTTCAGCGAAACATACACCATATAAATTATACGGATTCGTAACTCCAACGATGGGAGAACAGTATCCTAGTGTTTGTAAATTTATGGTTAAGTCATAAGCTCTGCTGACTATGTCTTCCCAAGATGCATCATCCGGCATTTGTTTCTTTACTGGTGCTAGTCTCTTAAGTAATTCCTCACAGGCTTTTTGGATTGCAATGCCAACATTTTGAGTTGTAATACTCCCGCCAGTAAAGTATGCGTTTGGTCCAATAATTGAGTTAGACGCTTTTATTTTAATTTTCTCTGCAGGGATATTCAGACAGAACGCTGCAGTTTGGATAGATTTTGTATTTATTCCTTGACCTAATTCAATGCCAGAATGTGTTATTGATACGGTTCCATCGCCGTGATTAACTGAGAGAGTTGCATTCATAATTAGGCCTGCGAAAGCTCCAAATTTCATGAAAGAAGTCCGTAAGCCTCGTTTCCTCCATCTGTTTTCGCTATTGAACTTATCCACGGCAGTTCTTCTGATTTTATAGTCTGATTTTGTTTTCAACGTCTCCAACATTTCTTTTACTTCCTTGGCATCATCATCTAAATTAGCCATGCGTACTTCTATTGGATCTAACGATAATTCGTATGCAATCTGCTCGAACATAAATTCCACCAGTGCAATACTTTCCAGTGAACCTAAAAAATAAGAATTGTTTCATCAGTTAAAGTTATAAGTAACAAGTCTGTACGTGCAATGTCAGAGTTCCTGCCTTTAACGCCGAAGGTCATAGATTTGATCCCTACTAAAAAAATGCTTTTAGATATATGTATTGCCCAGTCATTTGAGCTAAAAGAGAGAGAGTTTTTATTTAGGTTGGGGAAAAAGTCTTTTCGCATACAGTATGTATGAACTTGTAATAAAATCTCTTTGGCTATTATACTATTAGTATCTGGCTGGTCTTGGTATCATTAAAAGTTTAAATTTTATAGAAGATAATTCCAAATTCAAACTAGGAAAATCTGTGATTTTAATTTATTTTTCTTACTGTCAAGATGAGTGAATCTGATGAAGAAATTCGATACATTTTAAAAATTTTACTACAAAAAAGGTAAAACTGCAACGCAAGCCGCGAAAAAAATTTGAAATGTTTATGGACTTAGTGCAGTATCTGTGAGAGTAGCACAAATTTGGTTTAAGCGTTTACAATCCGGAAATTTTGAGGTCAAAGATGCACGTCGCTCTGGTCGTCCTATTACGGATAAAATGGATGCCATTTTTCAACAAGTGAAGCAAGATCGGCATATTAGTAGTTACGACGTAGCTGAAGAACTGACAATTGACCACAAAACAGTTTTGGCGCATTCGAAAAAAACTGGGTACACAAAAAAGCTCCATATTTGGGTACCTCACGAGCTCACTGAAAGAAACCTAATGGACCGTGTACTCATTTGTGATTCTTTATTACGACGTAATGAAACCGAACCATTTTTAAAGAAGCTGATATCTGGTGATGAAAAGAGGATCATGTACGACAAGAACGTGCGAAAAAAGTCGTGGTCAAAGGCCGGTCAGGCTTCACAGACGGTGGCGAAACCCGGGTTAACTCGCAACAAGGTGATGCTGTGTGTGTGGTGGGATTGGAAGGGCATTATTCATTATGAGCTGTTACCACCAGGCAGGATCATCGATTATGAACTCTACTGCGAACAACTGATGAGATTAAAGCGAGAAATTGAGAGAAAGCGGCCGGAATTAATCAACAGAAAGGGTATGGTTTTCTTTTGGAGCCACTCTGCAAAAATTAAGAGAGTTTGGCTGGGAGGTGTAAATGCATCCGCCGCATAGTGCTGACCTTGCAACTTCAGATTTCCACCTGTTTCGGTCTCTTCAGAATTCTTTAGGCAGTGTCAGGTTGACATCACGGGAGGACTGCCAAAACCACTTGTCGCGGTATTTTGATCAGAAGCCTCAAAATTCCTATAGCAATGGGATTATTACCCTACCTACAAGATGGCAGAAAGTAATCGAACAAAATGGCACCCACATACTTTTGTTAAATGTAAATAAACTATATTAACTATACTATATTATTATAAGCATAAAATAATATCTGTTTAACAAATTCTTACACGTTTTAGAGATAAATGTATGGATGAACGCTGAGCGCTCACCGCCTTTTATCTCAAAAACAATTGAGCGCAGAAAATAATGTTTCTTTTTTGTTTTTTAATTTTATGTTCTACACTCGTTCTTCAATAGAGACTATTTCAATGATTGAGCACAAGAAATAAATGATTTATATAATTTTGTTCAAAATGTTATGCTCTTGAATTTTAAACTGCATGTTAACATCAATAAACGTCGCGAGGGATAATCGCGAAGATCTGCTTTTTTACCTTTAACCTTGAATAACTCACGACGCAGACACAAAATTACATGTGACTTTTGAGACAACTTTAAAGAACGCCTAAGTGAAGGTATGTACAAACATACAGGTTATCATTTCTTATTCCGAGGTTGATCGCCAAAATGACTGGCATATTTCTGCTGTATCAAGCGAAGGTCCAGTAGCTTAAGATACACTAGTAACAGGTCTTTCCATGCCAGCAACGTGCAGTCGTAAATACCAAACGTATAAGCTGGTTCGCTAGACGATGTGGCAAAATAGAAAAAAAAGTGAAGGTCAGACTCTAGAAAAAGCAAGGGAGTTTAATGTGCCGATGTGCTCCATTAATCACTCAAAAGCTTTTGAATGTGTGTGCAATAGGATAGCCTATAGAGCGCCTTAAGAGTAAGGGGGGTACCGAAATATCTGTTCTTACTAATTTCTAGTCTGTACCTAAAAGGCAAGTCAACCGTAAGGGTCAACGACGTAGTGTCAAAGCCTTTTTGCTAAGAGAAAGGAGTCAGGAAAGGCTGCATTTTTGAGTCCTCTGTTGTTAAATATATACGAGTACGTGGAGTACATTAGGAGAAAAGCTCTATACAAGTAGGATGGTAACATTGCGATAAGATGCAAAAAAATTAGCAACCTTCGATACGATGTGATGGTACCACACTATTCGCGTCCTCGGAAGACGAATTTGCGAAACTGATAAGTAGAGTTAAGCAAGGAAGTGATCTGGTTAGGTTTAAAATCAACAAGGCGAAACCTAAGGTCCTGATTATCGATAGAGCAAACCAAGTCACTTCGTCTGGAATTCTTGCCAACTCAGAAATCGTAAACGAGTACGTTCACCTTGGATCTATGTTGAGCGACGAAGGAGGTACGAAAAAAGTAATAAAGGTATGCCACCCAGATGGCTGAGGACGCAATGAGCAAACTGCGGAAAATCTGGCAGTCTAGAAACAGCTCCAACTGCACAAAAAAGCAATTATTGTGAACCTTAGTATATTTTTTTGTATAGCTCAGAATCATGGATACTTCGTGCATCTGAACGATGATCGATCGATCGATTAAAAAACTTATAAGATTTGAAAATCTTAAAATTTTTCCCGGTTCTCCTAAGCTTGCCACAAGTTAACTTAAGAAAAAATATTACAGTAAGATGATCCTATTTTTTCAAGAAAAGAAAATAGCTGAAAATAACTTTGAACGGCGATTACTCAAAACTAACTTTTGCGAGATATTAGAGATAGGTGTGATACGGCAAATTTAGTATGTTCATCAGTCTCCGACACCTATTGTTAATCGGTATACTCATGTTCTTTGGTACTGTTAAGTGTCTTATATATTTATTTATACAGGCTGACTTTTAAAGTAGTAGACAAATTTTTAAAAGCTGGTAAGTACCAAAGATAGATACTAGGAAAATTCGAACTGGTCCTAGGGACTCAAGCGGGACACCAAATAATGTTTTCAAAACGAGGGACCATTACGACGTTATTGAAAATAAGAAGCAATTTTCATCATGAATCATAAAAGATCATCATTGATGCGCATGTATTTATTAGTGTCTATATCCTATTTCAAAAATGTGCCTAATCCTTCAAGGGTAACTATGTACATCAAAATGTGATATTATATGAAAACATACACGTAAGGAGGCGTCCATAAATTACGTGAGATGTTCAATGAGGGAGGGGGTCGAGTCAAATCTCATCTAATCGTACGTTGGAGAGAGGGGGGGGTCTCGGCGAATATCACGCAATTTTTTTTCTGATTGAAACAAAAAAAAAATTATACTATTTTGGTCCATTTAGTCCAGATTGTACATGCTTAAGATTTAACCTTAAGCGTATATCGATTAGTATTAAGATCGCTCACTAATTCGTTCAAAAGAAAATAATTTCATTCATACTTCGACGTTATACATCTACTGACTGTCAAACCACCATATTTGTTTTATACCAAATATATCAATTTAATCTGAATTTACGGTACAGTGTAGCTCGTTCTTTGTTTTCGGGCCAAGCGCAGCATTTTTTTTTTCTTTTTACAATAACAATCCAACGCTTTTACGTAAGAAACCCACATTTTGAAAAATCTTACGCGAGATTGGGGGTTGGGGGACAGGGTTGAATAAAATCTCACGACATCTCACCAGGGGGGGGGGGAGGGAGTGACAGAAAATTTAAAAAAACAACTCACGTATTTTATGGACGCCCCCTAAGATCTTATTTGAACCTGTCGAACGGGATGAGTAAAAAAACATTTACCTGGTGCTCTGCAAGCTGTGTTTTTATGTGTATCGGTAACCACATGGTATCCTTTAAAATTCCATCGAGCATTGTCGTAAATGTTAGAATAATTTAGAATTATTGTTGGAGTTATATCTTCATTGACAATGTAACCATTATCCTTATAAAATAAATATTTAGCACGTTGAATAACACCTGATTTATTGACGCTTACCTAGAAACAAAATAAGAATGAATTTTCCCCGCATTCGTAAAGTTCGCTATTGAAGTACCTAATGCTTTTATGCTAGTGGAATTGAACGTGATAGCACTAGGTACTTGGGGTAAAAGTATTGCTACAATTTAAATAATGATAGCCAAAATGCCCATGCTTTAAATATCTAAATTAAACATTTTATTGCTTCACTATATGTTTTTTTTTTTATATTATCCAAATACTATTATGCAAGATATGTGATGTCATAATCATATTTTGTATAACGTGTTATGGATGATAAGTTTCAGATAAACAATTTTAGGAATAGAATTGGGGTGGGCCCTTTTAACATTATAGCAAAATAATGCCGTTTTTTACAAAATTGAATTCACTAGAAATTGATAATAATAAATTTAATAAGCTAATTAATAAATTCATTTATTTTCAGACTATTGATCCATAGGTTAGTCACAATTCCTTAAAAATTATAATGTTAGTAAAAGAAGTGAAACAAAATAGAATACTTAAAATAAAACGAAAAACGTCCTCAAAATACGAAAAGTAAACTGGCGAAAATTGCCTTTTTTTTTACGAAAAGACAGGTAGGAATAATACCCAATATTATTGTATATTTCATGTCGTAAACTTTCGAGCTGTATGTTCCCTTTGGCACAAAGTGAGAATACGAAAGAATTCAAGAAAATCGTACCTCAAACTCAGTACCAGCAGGATACCTTTTTCCCACGGCTCTCATATTTGTAGTTATCGGCTGTATAAAGCGACATGGACGATTCAATTTCGATGTGACAAGAGCGCTTGCCACTGCAACTTGTGCGGCGCGGGACAGTTTTATACCAAACGAACCACCCAGGCGTCGGCAGTACACATCCACACTGGAAATAAAATTGAATACCAGTTAGGATGGATTGGTTAGTACAGACTAATCCATGGCATAACTGGCATGAACTGCCGTGATTTTTCCCGGGGTTTCGAAATAACTATGTTGTATGACACATCTCATTCAAAATATAAATACATAATAATGTCATAATTTTTAATTTTGGTGTCAAATTGCTTTTAAAAATCGATTTAATTTTAAGTATTTTTTAAATAAAAAGCCCATAATGCGATAGCCGCTATGCTTATTATTAATATTTTTTGATCATGAAAAGGAATTTATTAATACAGATTATCTAGACTGTTAATGATATTGTATTTATCTAACAGAGACGCGAGGTGAGAAAGTACAGACCTGTTTTCATCAATTTTTAAGGCTCGATGTATCATCAACTGAACTGAATCAATCCAATGTGTTGCACTGTGAACTTCAAAGCCGTCCTCTACCGGCCGAGTAACACAAACTATAGTCTCCATAGGAAAATGATATTGATGTAATATTGTTCTTCCTCCTTTTATTACTTTAGCCACGTCATTCCCTCTTCTTGTAGCATCCTTTGAGAAAAACTCCGTTACTCGACTTGGATCTTTTTTACCTTCTCGAAAGTCAATTATCGGTTTCTTAACATTTTTGTATGTCACTTTAACTAATTTAGCAGCTCTTTCAGCTATAGAACGACTTTCAGCAACCACAATTCCTAGAGGTTGATTGAAATATTTCACAACGCCACTGCAGAGCACTTCCTCATTGCTGGAAAATAATAGCTCGAAATCTCCTGGAACGAATGAATTTACCCCTGGAATGTCTTTTGCGGTGTAAAACGCGATTACTCCTTGCTGTTTCTGTAATATGAGTTTTATTTTTTTTAATAATTTTTAAGTAAAACCGTTTATTGTGAATATAGTATTCAAAATTTTGGTTCTCATGGAAAATGTATCCCCACGTAGTAGGTTATCAAGCCTTATCTTATTTAGTCAATCGATGGTGAAAGATTATCATTTTTAATAAAATAAAACTTACGAGTGCTTCAGAAGGGTCAATGTTGGATATGATTCCAGTAGGTTCTGTGACAAGTACGAAAGCACTAAAAACCTCACGAGGTAATGAAGGAATATCTTCCGTGTATGGAACTTCACCTGCACATTGTATCTGTAAAAAGGACAAATTATTTACCACATGGTCAACTGACATTACGAAAAGTCAGTGGCGTAGCAAGGCTGGGGCTGGGGGGCGGGCCGCCTCGGGCGGCGTGCGGCCGGGGACAGGACAATGTGACCGGTTCGTAGTGTAACAAACTTTAAGGCTGTAAACTAGGATCCAATTCATCGACATAAAACTTAAAATAACATCCCGTAAATTATTATTGTAAATTTTACAGGAGTTTCAATATTTTTTTCAAATTTTTCTTCCAATTTGTTTATTTAATTGTAATTTTGTGAATGTAAATCCTAGAGCTAAGATTATTTTTTGTAAAACACTTGAATTAATAATCTTTAATTTGAAAATAAAATGGTATTATAATCACATTACGTTTTTAAGTCATGTTAAGCTTTTTCGTCAATCGAGGTGGCGAGATTGATTTATTTATTTATTTATTTATTTATTGCTATTCCACAATGTAACAATTAGGCGTTAAAGTATGGTATTAAGATCATCATGGACCCCGTCGGGCACAGCAAATTAGAAGAGAGGGGGACATGTGCAGTGTTTCAATATTATATAATAGAAAAAAGATTTTATTTACGAATGTGTTTGATTATGTGTAAATACGCCTTAGTTGATTTGTATGTATTGAACAGTCAATTTTTTTTAAAGGTTGTACCTAAATTAGGCGCTTGAAAAGTTGTATTATGCTCTCAAAAGACGAAATGGCCCAGAAAACATTATTTTTACCCTAAAAAAACAAAAGCTGAAAAGCTATAGATTATTTTACTTTGTGACTTACTGTGGAGGAATCCTTCAAAGGAATAAACATTTTTTATAGTATGTTTAGAGTAATGGTACAAGTTTGTAATGTTCAAATTATTTGTAGCAATAATAGTGTAGTTTTAAAATGAATTTTAAAACATGTGGATTTACTTGCGACCTAGTTTTCAAAAAAAATTTAAATACTTATTACTTATTTATGTAAAAAAAGCTGTAATTTTTTTGAATAATAAGAAGTCTGATAGGGGATTTTTTTTTCAAAAGAAGAGAATATTGGTAGCCATTTTATTTTCAAATTAACTCATCCCGTGTTTCTATTGTTCAGGTCTTTGGATTGTGAGTCATTGTTTGCCAAATTTTTTCTTAGGGTTTTCTTACGAACACTCGTGTGTACGGCTGACACTCAGGGAGGTTGCTACGCCACTGCGAGAATGTCACAATCAAGTTTAAAATTTGTAAATAAGTAATGAATTCGTAAACAAGTGACAATGATATAAATGCAGCTTGACTAGTTTTTGACATAGTTCGATTTAGATTAAGCGGTCCACAAGCTGAAAAATAGAAATGAGTACATACCAAAGCTTCCGTTCTAGGAGTTGGCTTATTAAGAGGCCAGAGAGAAGTATCAGTTTGAAAATCTTGTTGGCCTTTTGTCACTCCGCGGGTACTATGTATATTTCCACCTCCAGATCGATAACGAGCCTGTAGTGTTTCCTTTGGACATAGCGATAGTAAACCCTGAAAATAACATGAAGTCAAATTATATAGCTACGTAGTGAAAGTAAGCTACTGAATACAGAATTATTGGCATTAGAACTTCCAAGAACATTGTAAAAGGAGTAAAATCACAAATTTAATGAATTTAACTGCCCCTTGGCGGTACGACGGCTGAGCCATGGCGACCGCGGGGCGGCGCGGGGCGGCGCGGGGTGGCGCGATGAGGATCGATGTAAGCGATCGCCCTGCCCCGCCAACGCTCGTTTCGTGTGCGTCACCTATACTGTTCACGTTGTTGTTGGCATCGCCGCCGCTCCGCTGTCGCGACACCTCGCCATCGCTCGGCCGTCGCCATTTTCGTGCCCGCAGATTTAAAGTCATGCATGTAGCGTCAAAGTTGCTTTCGATACTCTGAATAAACATTCATGATACAAACAATTTTGTGTCTGAAACTCAAACTCAAATAACTTTATTCAAATAGACTGTATAAGTAATTTCAAATCGTCAAATCGTTCACAGCAAAATATACTAAATAATAGACATAGTTAAATACCATACTAATATGGATACATAAATACACATTATACAGACATAATGCGACTTTACCACCGCGCCGAAGTTGTTTCTGAGAAGACCCGGCGAGAAACTTAGCAGTTACTCTTTTAAACTTCTTTTGGGTTTACCACAGGCGTAAGTAAAGTACAAGCAGTGTGTCATTTTGATACAAATAAACCCAAATAAATATAAAACAAAGAAAAAAAAACAACCATAAAATAATATAGAAACAAAACGTCATTTAAACAACCACTATCTCTGGGTGTAGTTATCTATTCGAGTATGTATTTAGAAATATTTAAGCAAGTTTATATTCTTTGACACCTATAGGACAAATCCGACTTACTTGGGGTATGATCATTTTGATTTAAACATTTGTTTTACCTTGTAGAACAACCCTAAAGCTAACTGCTTTCGGTATTTAGCTGATGGTTCCGGGAGATTTTCAACTGCTTCAATCTCTTGATCTAAAATTTTAACAGCTGCTTGTAGGGTTTCATTGGTGAAAAGCTCCTTTCCAGTTAAGTATTTTTCTGTGACCGAGGCCTGAGTGAAGGGTGGTTTAAGACCACTGAAAATAATTCTGCATTCCTTGACTGTATTATTTTTTTGTTGTAATCGGTAAAGAAACCCTGCATTCACGATGGCATGCGCATTTTGAGCTCGTGGCATTGTCTGAAAAGTGATAATAGGATGAAAAAACTATAACCTGTAATGTAATTTACCTCTACGTAGACCATTATACAATTTCAGTACAATAATATTTAAATTACCTTCGACGATTGGTTCGTCACGAGTTAATTAGGTATTTCATGACAAAACAAGAGTGACAAGTAATACTTACTTTGTACGTTACCAATTTGTATTCATCGTTCAGCGGTGGCAGAAGTACGCTTACAATAACGTAGCCCTTCATATCAGTTTTTAAAAACTCTTCCATTGATACTCTCTTGCTTCCTGATCGATTGCCTGCAGTAGATATAAGAATAATGGAAGCGGCCCATGTTTTAGGAGATGTTACGTTAATTGTGCATTATTAATATATTTTATCAAAACAACAAAAAAAGAAGTGAAAACAGAATTGTAAGTTATTTTGGTTGAGCTTAAACCATGAAAAGTACATACGTATAGTTAGTTCTGCGTACACAGTAGTAAATAACAAAAAAATATCTGATGTGGAACCGTTATTCTCATGTTTCATCATCAGATTTCCTGCTATAGTTCCAATCTGAAAAGTATTTTAATTCATTAATTTCTATAAATACGAATAAATATAAATCAATTCGTTATAAATCATACTAACATTTCTCAAGGAAATATGAGCTACTAATTCGATATGGTCGTAAATGGTTTTCAGGTACTTGAAATCATTATCATCGCTTGTTTTTAAAAGTATCTCTAACATTTGAGATAATGTATTCCCTGCATGAATTATTAGGTTTTGATCTTGTTGTGAACCTTTTAACTCCGATATTCCAGTTATATCAATCATTGTAGGAGGATATTCATCAATGGGATAAGCACCTGTTACAAAATGGAAATGTTATAAACAGTAGGTATAAAGGACCATTTTTTGGGCCTTTTCTGAAAGTGCCGGCCAACAAAAAAAACCACTGTACGTATAGTTGGAACTACTCACACGGAGCGATAATTATTAAAGTACGAAAATCGTAGGGTTATCACAAGCCAAGTTAAACGAGTTTAAAAATTCGTAATTCATACATTTACTGATTTTTGAAAGTGCGTGAAAAAATAAAATATAGATATTGCTGGAAGTAATGATCTGAACGTTTTTACTGTAGCGTAAAATATGTCAGCCAATGAAAAAACGGTATTTCCACAATGAAACGAAAAAATACCTTACTCTGCATAAAAATCATAATCGATTGCATTTCTGAAAGTGTCGGCCAACAAAAAAATACTCGTAAAGTTAGAACCAGTCATACTGGGCCATTGTTATGGCTGTGCTGCCATAAGCCAAGTTATATACGAGTTCAAAGATCTGTCATTTTCATAGTATATTACATTTATTGATTTTTGAAAGTGCTGGGATACATAAAATTATGATACTTAGTTATTAGTAGAAGTAATGACCTGACGCATTTATACTTTAGTTTTTACTTGTATGTTTGAAATTGACAAACTTGTAAACTCGTATAACTTGGCTTGTGGCAACCATAATATAGTTATTGCTCTAAATGACTAGTTCTAACTATACGTACCACTTTTTTTTGTTGGCCGGCACTTTCAGGAAAGGCCCAAAAATGTATAGAGCCAGAATGATTTCCCTTCTGGTGCTTACTATGCCATTGTCATTAAAAAAAGGTTCTACAAAAACTTGTAGTAGTATGTTAAGGAAGACGGAGATACAAGATATACAGTTATATAAGTACATACCTTTGGCTGTATTACCCGCTACCAACATATACGAAGCATACCCTCTTTTGTCTAATACGTCAAATATGTCCCCAACTGTTGAAACTCTGTACCATTTTTTTCCATCTTTTAAATCTATTTCCAAGATATTCGGTACATCTGATTCATTTAAGACACACCAGTCATCTTCGTCCGAACATTTTATACAATTAGAACAATTTTGTTTGCACTTATGCAAATCTTCTATATCAGGTACTTTGACAGTTTTTGGAGAATCTTTAGCAAACTTTTTCAAAGAATCAAGTATGGATCGGTATCCAGTACATCTACAAATGTTACTTCCAAATGATTTTTCCATATCTAGCATGGTTAAATCTTTTTTTCTCTTCAGTAGGCTGTAAATAGACATACAAATTGACATGTATTATAATTATGTTTCTATTGCATTAGAGAAATAGATGAATATACATTATTTTAACATGATAACATTGTTAAAACTGCTAGTATAAACTATCTTACTCTTCTTGTATATTGATAAAGAAAATATTTGATAAATCTATACACACGCAGATATCCTTCACAAAAATACGAAATGTTCACAATAGAAGTAGCCGTAGAAAAGATAACATTGTTCTACCAAAGGTGCGAACTGATTATGGCAAGAGGTCAATTAGTTTTGCAGGGGTGCAAATTAACAATAAACTTCCTCAGAATGTGAAGTGTGCAGAGTCGCATAATGTATACAAGGTTAAATTGAAACAATATGTATTAGAATCTATACCTGTATTAAAATAGTAACAAGTTCACCTACTGTATTGTAACTGCACTGTGACATCTTTTGCCTCATACGTAAACGTCGAATAATAGATACCCTCTTTAAAAATTTATTAAATGTATTGTAATGGTTTGCAATTTATTGTGTCAATTTCTTTTAATATTAAACTCTTAACGTAGTTAGGTAGTTATATCCAAATGTTACACAAATATATCAGTAGTCAAGTGCAGTGAACCTACTTGTGTTTGGTGTAAATGAGAAAAATTACTTCATCTGTTCTTCGGCCGTACTATATAATGTGTACTACAAATGTGTTCTCATGTAAGTGAAATGTTCATGTATTTCTTTATGAGAATAAATGTTCTTTAACCAGATCTTACTTAAAATCATAAAAAGCTAAATTTTACCTAAACATGGCCATGACCCATCCAGGAGTACAGTATCCACATTGCGTAGCGTTGTTCTCAGCCATTGTCTTCTGTATCGGATGGTATCCATCGAGTCTGTTTCCGACTTTCTCGATTGTGGTTATATCCCAGTTGCTGCAAGATGTTATTGAAACGAGACACTTAAAAAAATAAAAAAACAAATGTTAAAACGTCTTGTTTAAACAATCTTACCCAAAAAAAATGAGAGAACGAAGAAATTCTGTTTTGGCACATCCGATTCCCGCTTTAGCATAATTTTGTTCACTGTTCTAATAACTTCTAGTAAAATAGGCTTCACGTACTAAAAACACACTCGGTAACTTTGCGCGAGAAAAAGGCACAGGCGGTAGCCACTGTCGACTGACAAGCAGTTCACATGACTCAAACTCAAACAACTTTATTCAAATAGCCTGTATCAGTACTTTCAAATCGTCAAATTTACAGCAAAAGATACTAAATAATAGACATAAATACCGTAATAATATAGTTAAGTAAACAAACAGTATACAGACATCATGCGACTCTACCACCGCGTCGGAGTTGTTTCTTGCTGAGAAGACCCGGCGAGAAACTCAACAGTTACTCATTCAAACTTGTTTTGGGTTTACAACAGGCGTTAGTAAAGTATAAGCAGTGTGTCATTTTGATACAAATAAACCTAGAAGATATAATAACAAAAAATCATTTAAACAATTCAAAAAGAAAAATTGTTAGTCAGTACATACTAGGTACCTATTAACTATTACAATAAAACAGCTGTTACAACAGAGCTATTTAATCCCGCATCGAGCAGAGCGCTTACACCCAGGCATTTTTATCTATAAGGTAGTATTTTGTAGTATAATAGCCCTTTTTAATAAAGCTGTTTTGATGTATAATTTTTGAATCTATGTAAAGGTAACTCACAAATGGTTTCTGGAATTTTGTTATAAAAATGTATACCTTGCCCCATAAAAGATCCTAAAACTTTTTGTAACCTAAAGAGTGGAAGTGCAATTTTATCCCTATTCCTAGTATTTCTGCAATTTAAGTCACTGTTTTTAGCATAGAGACCAATATTTTTTCTCATCAAAACAATGCAATTGTAAATGTGTTGTGACGCTACAGTGAGGATACCAATTTCCTCAAAAATCTCCCTAAGTGAAGCCCGTGCACGAAGCTTATAGATGGATCTGTATATCCGCCACTTGACCCCAAATTACAATACCGTAAGACATTACACTGTAGAAATAACTAAAATCAACTGAACGAGCAGTATCAACATCTGTCAATAACCTAATTTTTCTCACTGCAAATGCAGCCGATCTAAGTCTGCATGAGAGAGCTGTTATATGGGGGTTCCATTGCAGTGTTGAATTTAGTGTGATTCCAAGAAAAACTGTTATATCTAGAAGCTTCATAGTATTACCATCAATTTTTAGACTAATGGGGTTATCTTTAACATAGGGCAACTTGAAATTAATACATTTAGTCTTTTTTGCATTAAGCTGTAGATTATTTACTGTGAACCATTGTAAAACCTTTGAAAGTGCGTTATTAACATCATCAAAAAGGTTTTTATTTCAGTCAGTTTTAAAAACTAAAGATGTATCGCCTGCAAACAATACAACATCACAAATATCTTTCATGTTTAAAGGTAAATCATTTATATATATCAGAAATAGTAATGGACCTAGAATGGATTCTTGAGGGACCCCCATTCTAACTTGTAATCCTGTAGACAGTACACTGTTAACATCAACTTTTTGAGTTCTAAAACTAAGGTACGAAATTACCAAATCTAAATCATTATCCCTAACTCCGTAAAAATCAAGCTTGCGTATAAGTGTATCGTGATCAACGCAATCCTAGGCCTTGGACAAGTCACAGAAGACGCCAAGAGCGTTCTGTAAATTCTCTCAAGCCCTAAAGATGTGTTTTAGAAGTGCAATGCCAGCATCAGTAGTAGAACGGCCTCTCTAAATCCATATTGTTCACTGTGGAAGAGATTGTTCTCATAAAAATGGCTTAATAGTTGTTCTTGAATGATTTTTTCAAAGATCTTACTTAGAGCTGGTAGGATTGAAACAGGCCTAAAGTTACCTGGGTCTTGTTTGTTGCCTGATTTAAAAAGTGGTACAACCCTACTGTGTTTCATTAAGTTTGGAAAAACACCTTCATCAACACAATCATCGAATATTACGGCTAAATAAGGGGCAATCACGTGAATTATGTGGCTAACAATTTTGACTGATATACCCCAAAGATCAGCGGTATCTTTCAAATTAACTAATCTGAATGCTTTTAATATATCTAGTGACTCAACATGTTCAAATTTAAAGAATACACTGCAACAAGATACATTATCTTTCAACAAATGTTCCGCTTTAGTTGGTGAGGAATTTAATGAAGCTGTAGTGACTATAGGTATATTACTGAAATACTTATCAAATGCTTCAGCAACAGATGCTTCTGATTGTAAGATGTTATTGTTAATATTAAGAGTGTATGAGGTATCGCGCTGTTTAGCTTTACCTGTTTCGTGATTTATGACGTCCCAAGTGGTTTTTATTTTGTTAGTGGACTTTGATATTTTATCACGAATGTGCAATGCTTTAGCTGCAGTGCAAACTTTTCTGAAGATTTTGGAGTAGTTCTTGACATACTCAACAAAAATTGAATCGAAATTGTATTTTTTCATGCCGTACAACTCATACATCTTACGTCTGCTTGTGTAAATTCCAGGCGTGGCCCATTCACAAAATTTAGATTGAACTCTGCAAGTGACTTGTTTGGTGGTAAAACAAGCATCAAATTCATTTTTGACACAATCAAACAGTATTTTGTGTCTGCATCAGGGTCACCCTGCTTGTAAGAAATGGAAGATACTATAAGCTTAAAATTAGTTTTAAAACTATTAATGCGATTACCCGTCTTCGGTCTACATGTTACTTTCCTATAATTAACGCTATTGTTAGTTAAATCTAAAAATGTTATCTTCTGCCCACAATGATCAGACGTTATTAATTCAGTTACTATTGCCTTTTCGAAGGGTACACAGTTGCAAAATAAATTATCCAGACAAGTAGATGTTGTGGCTGTTATCCTCGTGGGTTCATGTAAATGACAGTCCAGACCAAAGGATTTAAATAGAGACAATAACCTATTGCTTTTCTTCTATCTATATAAAGAAATATTTTTTGTGTGTTAACGTAACATGTACGAGTATTATACCAATAAAATATTTTGTATTTTTTTGTATTTGTATTTTTGTATATTAAAACGGGTTATTATCAAAAGACAAAAATAATATAGCATACAGTATAAGTGGTGTAGTAACTATGTTAGTTAAAATTCGTTATTTTTATTTGATTTTAAATTTAAGGTCCCCTTACAAAATCAGACTCAATGAACAATCAGTGTTTTTTTGTTTGAAATCGTTAGGTCAATTGAAAAAACGAATTTTCACTAACAACGTTACTACGAGTACTTCAGTTACTGAGTATGCCCTATCGTTTTTTTAAGTTTTTTGATAATCACCCCACAAATTACAACTGATCGATTGTAAATACTGCATGTAACGGAAAATTATTACATGTGATATCGAGAGCGTGTGGAAATTTTGCGGCCAGGGGTTTCAACTACGGACTTTGTACTATTATAATATGTCTAACTCTCCAGGTATAGATTTTCATAAAACTTACGCACTCCGGATAACTACAGCAAACCACCTACTAAATTATTGTCAAATACCTCAATCGGAGCATGAGGGCTTGCCTCTGATAACCTTATTCGGTATTAGTCGTGAGCGGAAAAAATATGGGGCGTCACATAGGTACAAATAATAACAATTCTAAATCACCAATAGGATTAATTATCATATGTAGGTACCCAACAATTTTATTAGTCCTACAATAATTTAAATTGAATTGAGTTCAGTTACTGCTTTGTAAGACCAGTGGGATTTCGAGAAAGGAATTGTAACAAACTACGTGATGATATTACAAATAGCTACAAACTTACCAAGCAGTTGTTACATTTGTTTATTCAAATGGTTCGTGTATATTTAGAAATAATAAAAGTATGGTTACAAAGCAAATTTATATCGTAGAGAGACAATGTGTACAAAATATTCTTAGTGTTATGCAAATGATCTCTGATGCTACATGAGTGTACTTATCTATTAATTAACTTATAAAAGTATTTTCTTAAGTAAGGCGAATTAAATTCCAATTACTCTATTCAAATAACAATTTCATTATCATGCCAAACTGACTCATTTCAAATAATGACATCATTAATTAATCACCTTGCACAACCATTGGTGAAAATCTACCTGTGGGTTGCCTGGGACAGATCGCTTCAAGCAATAAGGCCGGCAAAATTTTATTTTTGAAGTAATATAATATCTATCATCTACAATCTAAATAGTAAAATTTTTCATTAAATCTTCCAAATTAGAAATAACTATTTAAACGTTGTGATAAATCAGCTTATGATTTATCTTAACATTTAAATAGTTATTTCTAATTTGGAATCAAAGGATTTTCTATAATATTAGAAATCCAGTACATCTCTCTTATTGGACGCATGATCTATCTGCGCAGATGTAATTGCTTATCAGCAATTTCAGCATCTTCTGATGTAAAACTCTGTCACTTTTGCGGGACTTGTACAGACACAAACAAAAAAGGTGCCCGTGGCTAAGTGACGGCAGCGGATCGGCAACGATCCGATGTCAAGCCACGCCAGTCAGGTCGGGTAGGTAATGGATGGGTGACCATCCCGACCGAAATTTAGGGATGTTTTTTTCGGGCATATCCGTGTTTCAGAAGGCACGTTAAACAGTTCTTCCCGGCTGACATCGCAAGATTTCAGTAGTAAAGCCTAGTCAGAGGCCTAAAAAGGCGGCTTTATAACATCTGACGTTAAGGTTTATCACTGACCTTACATTCACCTCTCCAACAATCCGCACTGAGCACGCGTGTTGAAGTATGGCTCGTACCACCTCATAGTTGAGGTGAGGCCTGTGCCCAACAGTGGGACGTATATAAGGCTGTATTTGAAATAAAAGTTGTTGAACACTTTTATACCTTTTGAAATGGTTCGAAATTGTGTTATCAAATTACTACCTGTTTTTGTGCTGTGTAGTGCTCCTTTACACTCACTCACCCCCCAAATAGCATTGATGCCTTTCAGCTTCCTACTACAACCAACGTTTTTTCCCATTTCCCTCGTTTTCGTAATAATTTGAAGAAATCCTCTCTTGCTGCCCTACCCTGTCCAAGGCCCTATTTCAACTGTATACGCTCAATAGTTCGGCTGCCAAATTGATGGTATAAAACCGCGCGCAGAAGCATCCCTGCTGGTACTACTTAACTGTCGCCTAGCGTTTTTTTTATGAGCGGTTACCATACCTCTAGTATTGCACGTGTTGCTACAGTAACCTATTACAATTGAGTACCGAAACAAAAACTGTTCTGCGTAGCCACAGATATCTAGAAATAGTAATAGTCCAGACCCACCATTCTACTGCAACTTACAGAGTTGACGGAAATGGGATCTTCCCCCGGGGACCTAACGACAGAGACAATGCAGGCGCCGCAGCCACCCTCAAGGCACATGTACTTAGTGCCTCGCAACTCCAGGTGTTCGCGAATATACTCTAGCAAGGACACGTCTGACCTCACTTCGCCGCCAACTGTTGACAAAAATATTTGTAAATTTTTTAGGCCACCCAACGAAGCAAAAATAGGGGAAATATGTAATTCATGTAAAAGCGAGTTTTGGCAAAAATGTAGTGAATGGTGTCTGAAGCAACATACTCAAAGTAGTGATGGATAGGGGTGGAGCTAACGGGTAGGGGGAGTAAAGGTACTTTTTTAAGTTTTTCTTAAACAACTCGTAAACGGTGGCTCTTAGCAAAAAATAACCTTTTACTAATGTAATATACATAAAATTTTCTACAAAAAAGTTACATTCACTTTTTCTCTGGGATCAATATTTAGTGAGATATGAAGGAATGAAGATGGACAATAATAAAATAAACTAATGTATTAGAACAATTCTAACTATCTTCTAAATCTAAAATATCATCATCAACATCATCGTCGATGGTGTTTTCGATGGGGGCTCTGTTAGTGCATGAGCTGGAGCATACTATGCAGACACTGGGAGCAGGCGATGCCTGCTTTACGGCAGCCGCATCGCACCCCACGCCCTAATGTCTGAGATTTTTTGGGTCAATTCTGGTTTAGCCGTGGACAGCTTAGCAAATCCCACTTTGCTTTTTCCGTAGATCGTAGAGGTGATGGTGGAGTCGCATCCGGAGAAGCTGTGGAGGAGGGAATCGTCTTGGCTAACGGAAGCTGTAGAAGTTGTCGCACTGAAAACCATTCGGTCTCCACCTTTTTACGACCTGGTTTCATAAAGAACACGTTGATATTTGGTGGAGAGAATCCCTTATAGAGTAACAAATCAGCATTTCTGCAGCAATGATCATGGTATGGCTGTATTCCTAGTTAAACAGTATGAGTAAATATAATACAGGCTGATTACTTCTTGAGGTGGTCATTGCTTTATAACAGAAGAATTCACTGGTAGGTAGCATTATCAACATTACAAGGAGGACTATCAAGTCGACATCTTCTACAACTTTTCTGCTTCAATATGTCGTTAAATGTCGATCCTAGCGAAAAAGTGTATAAAACCTTTTATGTAGGAAATGTTGTGTAGATTACTTAAGTAAATGATTTTTATTGCTATGAGCGACCGTTTACGACTTGCTTTTAAGAAAAACTTAAAACAAGTACCTTTACCATAGACGTACAGGACTACTACTTTCCATTATATGGAGCTATTTAGGGAATACTAAAAATGAAAGAATTTCTTTGTTTCAGCTTGTTTTATTTTATCTATACTAACATTATGAAGAGGTAAGCGTTTGTGAGTTTGTACCTATGTTTGGGACAGGTAATCTCCGAGACTACCAAACCGAATTCAAAAATTATTGTCTTGTTAATAAGCTACATTATCCCTGATTGCTAAACTTGTTTTGGAACAATTCGTTTCCAGCCAGATTAATTAACACTTATAAAGTAATCCGGAGAAAAAGCGCTATCGAAAATCTTTTCGTGCGTGCGCTATCGAAAATCTTTTCGTGCGTGCGCTGGCCTTACTGTTGAATATACATGCTGACAATGTATTACAAAAATATAGGTTTTTAGTACATCCATAAAAAAAATCCGCGATACAATACATCTATCTTTTATAAATAAGTAGCTTTAAGGTGTGTTATGTGTTAAAAAAACGTGTAAATGAAAAGGTAGATTTTGAGAATTATTACTACACAAGCATATTAATCCTTTTAATTAAAAGTTACTTCATCATTAAGAGAATTTTACGGAGATAATTTTTGTCATTTACAACACATTCATTGGATTAGTAGATCCTGATATATCGTGAAATTAAAAAATACGCACGCAGAATTATAAAAGCGATAAAATATATAAAAGCGAAAGGTCAATCATCACTAAATTTCAGAAACTAGGGGATTAAAATTTTGCATGAGGGGTCTTTTTAGGACGTAGGTGCTCACTATGACGGGTTTTTGCGATATTCGACCTCTCAGGGGTTGTATTTGGAGTTGATAGTTTGTTTGTAGGAAACTTCGTTACTTCTAGGGCTAGGACTCTCAAATTTTGCATTGGCGGTTTTTTTCGGACGTAAATGCTAACCAAGACAGGATTTTGTGAATAACAAGTATCGTAAGTCCGAAAAAATCCCTATGTCATAAGCATGAAGTTGACGCGGGCGGAAAGCTAGTAAATAATAAAAACAAACTTTTAAGGATGAAATACTATATCTGCCGAAAGATTTGCGTACGAACGCTCTACGCAGATGTTAACAACCAAGGTCGCTGCCCGGCGGCCGCGGCCGATAGGTAATTATCGCGTGCAAGTACATGGAGTGGAAGAGGCTTGCCTCTGCTCCTTCGCGTCTTCTCTAGTCCAAACATTCCAAGGTGATTAGTTTACTTCTTTTCGTTTATTGGTTTTGATTGTCAAAATTGAAATATTCAATTAATTATTAAAATGTGAATCAATACAAACACATTGGTTTGGTACACATTCGTTTTAGATATTGATTGGCTATTTATAACTGAGAATAAAAATAAACCACATTTTTGTTTTTGATTGTCGAACACTTAACGTGTAGTAAAAAGCCTAATGCTTAAAAATACTTATTACGTATATATAGTTATCTACTTATCTAGTTTAAAAACATGATTTGCACGTTTTAACATTAAATTATTGCTGCACACTTAAGCGTTATTTATAAATTTTTGTTATGTTCTTACTTTTACTGGCTTTATTTTTCTCCCCATTACATGACTACTTTAGACTTATCAGCTGTCGGAATATGTTTGGCAATTAATTGAATAAATTGGCAAACCGGCGTCATTACCTAATTTATATGATCATCCTAATTCTAATCATTTGATCCCCATAGTTAAAACGCATTACACAAACTGCGTAATTTATCCAAAGATAAGGTCGAATGTACTTAGGGTTCGAAAATTTAAGAAATTTTATATTCGGAATGAAACGAACGAAAGATGTTGTGCTACTTTGCTCGAGCGCTTAACACATTTAGTGCCAAAAAAATCAGACACAAATCGAAGACGTCTTTTGTTTACGTATTAAAATTTATACGTATAGCACTTAAGGTGTTAAATGTGGTAGCTTTCCAGGAGCCACACCGGCTTTATGAAAAATATTGGTAAGGAGAAAACGAAAAGAAGTCACCTTCTCCCGAGTCAGAAACGTTGTCCTGAAGTCAATTGTCCGTTGAACTATTAGCCAACACAACTTTTTATCGGCGTAGGTATGTTTCCGCAAAATATCCTTCACCTATAAACTTTTAGTCAGCAATCTCTTTTGCAAAAGTACGTTTCACCGGCAGTCGTTTCGGCGGCAATCGTTTTGCCTAACTAATATTTTGAAGGTGATCTTTTCACCGCCAGATTCAATATAATTTTACTAATAATAGGCTATTATTAATATATTTTAAATATAGCAGAGACCACATCTTTCCACTTACCACTCTTACTAATAATAGGCTATTATTAATATATTTTAAATATAGCAGAGACCACATCTTTCCACTTGCTAGGGTCCTGACACAACTCTTGCGCTTCTTCCACTCTCATTAATCCTTTCATGCATGCTCGTCGATTATGGGTACTCCTGACCTTTTACCATTTAACAATGCTTTTAAGAAAAATAACGAAACTGAAGCCTCATTTCATAAGGTATCCATTAAAATTTAATGTCAGTTCTGACTTACCAGACCATTACTTAAACGAAGCTTCACAGCATTAACAAAGACTGCTTATAATACCGTCTCGAAGGTTCTTATTTGAGCACTCTTATCATAAGGCCACATTTTCTGATCTCGATAGGTGATGGTACCCTCCACCTCCAACTAGTTTTTAGAGCAGCGATGTTTTGTTTTTTATGTTTTATTTTGTGTTTTGTAAACTCTACATTTAGGGATAAAATAAATATGTAGAATATTTAACACCAAAAATAACAAGACCTAAATATATGCAAAGCATAAAAATATGTTTAATAATTCTGTAATTGATAACAATAACTTATCCTACACCTACGCATTGAAGAATACTTCTTTAGTTTGATCAGTGAAAAATACAAACCGAAAAAAAAAAGTATATAAAATTTTAATATTATAAATAAATACAATCAACAAACCAAAAAAAAACAATTCAAATATAAATTTGTTACCAAAATTACAGACACAATTGATAAAACCAACTCACCATGACATTTGACGCCGTTTACAGAAAATGATATCCTATCCATATTAATAGATTCAACAGAACAATCACTATCATATGAATGAACGAAAATAAAACGAATTCTTGTTTAAATATCGATTCAGTTTAAGTAGGTAGGTATTAATACGAGTGACGGGAGTTTGTTTTAGGGCTGAAAATAGCGAAAGATAATACATGAAACTTTGGAATAATACAAAAGGGCTATTTGAAAAATACCAATTTACATGAATAATACGTGTATTAATCAATGTATTTTTCATAAATTACAATGATTTAAAAAAAAATTGACACTAATTTTGAGGCACCCTACATATATTTTATGCAATTCATTCCTTTGTTGTTTATAGTGGTTTTTATTTGCTTTACTGTTTAACAACATGGATGAAGATATCAAGAAAATTCAATTGCCGAAAAATATAAAACACGACATTCTTTATGTTATTAACAATTCAATGATTTTTTATTATATGTTGATTTAACCATAAAGTTTTTTTTATTACTATTAGTCCTAAAAAACAGGTAAAAATACAATGCAAAATACACGTAAAAAACGGAAAATTGCCAAAGATACATCGTAAGAACTCATTGAAAGTTTCTGTATTTTATTGAAAAATACAAAGTCCGATTGAAAAATTCATGTATTTTACTTGTGATTTTCAACCCTAGTTTGTTTACGTAAGATGACCTAGACTAGACAGGTACATACAATTAGCGTGGCGTTGGAGAAAAAACAATTTTATTGGCAATGGAAACGTCATATCATCCAAGTCCACCAGAAAATAATGCTTTCTGTAAGTTGTTTAACAGCAATTGTTATATTGGCTTTGACAACAGAATTGGCGTAGTGTAATGTGGCATCCCGGTCAGGTCAAAAATTCAGAAAACGATCTTTCTACATTGGCTCGGGTCTAGGTATGCTGGAAGAGGCCCCTGGCTTAATTCCTTGTCTGGTTACTTAACACAGGAATATTTATCCTTATTGTTGACAAGTGGTGTAGGGTTGTAGCGATTGATAATAATGATGACATCAAAGTCCAATTGTTTATAAGCCAATGGCATGTAAAGTTAAAAGTGAAGTCATTCAGCGAATGACACGAAATTCGATAACGTAATGTCACAATTATTCAGTTAGTTAATAGACCTGTGTGTCAACCTTGAGGTTTCGTCACGTGAACAGCGATTAGAAATTTGTATACCATTTGTGGTTTAATTTTAAGTCATTGTTGTGAACTCATGGTAGTTTACTCAGCATTCATTCCCGAGTATTTGTTTTTGTAGTAATTTATTTCAAAACCAATTTACAAATTTCTTCTTGTAAACTATTTTCTTGAAATGGATCCCGAAAGTAAGATCGTCCTTAATGTGAATATTTGGCGTTGTCTCACTTCCTAGTATTTTTAGGGTTCCGCCGCGTCGGAGTTGTTTCTTGCTGAGAAGACCCGGCGAGAAACTCAACAGTTACTCATTCAAACTTGTTTTGGGTTTACAACAGGCGTTAGTAAAGTATAAGCAGTGTGTCATTTTGATACAAATAAACCTAGAAGATATAATAACAAAAAATCATTTAAACAATTCAAAAAGAAAAATTGTTAGTCAGTACATACTAGGTACCTATTAACTATTACAATAAAACAGCTGTTACAACAGAGCTATTTAATCCCGCATCGAGCAGAGCGCTTACACCCAGGCATTTTTATCTATAAGGTAGTATTTTGTAGTATAATAGCCCTTTTTAATAAAGCTGTTTTGATGTATAATTTTTGAATCTATGTAAAGGTAACTCACAAATGGTTTCTGGAATTTTGTTATAAAAATGTATACCTTGCCCCATAAAAGATCCTAAAACTTTTTGTAACCTAAAGAGTGGAAGTGCAATTTTATCCCTATTCCTAGTATTTCTGCAATTTAAGTCACTGTTTTTAGCATAGAGACCAATATTTTTTCTCATCAAAACAATGCAATTGTAAATGTGTTGTGACGCTACAGTGAGGATACCAATTTCCTCAAAAATCTCCCTAAGTGAAGCCCGTGCACGAAGCTTATAGATGGATCTGTATATCCGCCACTTGACCCCAAATTACAATACCGTAAGACATTACACTGTAGAAATAACTAAAATCAACTGAACGAGCAGTATCAACATCTGTCAATAACCTAATTTTTCTCACTGCAAATGCAGCCGATCTAAGTCTGCATGAGAGAGCTGTTATATGGGGGTTCCATTGCAGTGTTGAATTTAGTGTGATTCCAAGAAAAACTGTTATATCTAGAAGCTTCATAGTATTACCATCAATTTTTAGACTAATGGGGTTATCTTTAACATAGGGCAACTTGAAATTAATACATTTAGTCTTTTTTGCATTAAGCTGTAGATTATTTACTGTGAACCATTGTAAAACCTTTGAAAGTGCGTTATTAACATCATCAAAAAGGTTTTTATTTCAGTCAGTTTTAAAAACTAAAGATGTATCGCCTGCAAACAATACAACATCACAAATATCTTTCATGTTTAAAGGTAAATCATTTATATATATCAGAAATAGTAATGGACCTAGAATGGATTCTTGAGGGACCCCCATTCTAACTTGTAATCCTGTAGACAGTACACTGTTAACATCAACTTTTTGAGTTCTAAAACTAAGGTACGAAATTACCAAATCTAAATCATTATCCCTAACTCCGTAAAAATCAAGCTTGCGTATAAGTGTATCGTGATCAACGCAATCCTAGGCCTTGGACAAGTCACAGAAGACGCCAAGAGCGTTCTGTAAATTCTCTCAAGCCCTAAAGATGTGTTTTAGAAGTGCAATGCCAGCATCAGTAGTAGAACGGCCTCTCTAAATCCATATTGTTCACTGTGGAAGAGATTGTTCTCATAAAAATGGCTTAATAGTTGTTCTTGAATGATTTTTTCAAAGATCTTACTTAGAGCTGGTAGGATTGAAACAGGCCTAAAGTTACCTGGGTCTTGTTTGTTGCCTGATTTAAAAAGTGGTACAACCCTACTGTGTTTCATTAAGTTTGGAAAAACACCTTCATCAACACAATCATCGAATATTACGGCTAAATAAGGGGCAATCACGTGAATTATGTGGCTAACAATTTTGACTGATATACCCCAAAGATCAGCGGTATCTTTCAAATTAACTAATCTGAATGCTTTTAATATATCTAGTGACTCAACATGTTCAAATTTAAAGAATACACTGCAACAAGATACATTATCTTTCAACAAATGTTCCGCTTTAGTTGGTGAGGAATTTAATGAAGCTGTAGTGACTATAGGTATATTACTGAAATACTTATCAAATGCTTCAGCAACAGATGCTTCTGATTGTAAGATGTTATTGTTAATATTAAGAGTGTATGAGGTATCGCGCTGTTTAGCTTTACCTGTTTCGTGATTTATGACGTCCCAAGTGGTTTTTATTTTGTTAGTGGACTTTGATATTTTATCACGAATGTGCAATGCTTTAGCTGCAGTGCAAACTTTTCTGAAGATTTTGGAGTAGTTCTTGACATACTCAACAAAAATTGAATCGAAATTGTATTTTTTCATGCCGTACAACTCATACATCTTACGTCTGCTTGTGTAAATTCCAGGCGTGGCCCATTCACAAAATTTAGATTGAACTCTGCAAGTGACTTGTTTGGTGGTAAAACAAGCATCAAATTCATTTTTGACACAATCAAACAGTATTTTGTGTCTGCATCAGGGTCACCCTGCTTGTAAGAAATGGAAGATACTATAAGCTTAAAATTAGTTTTAAAACTATTAATGCGATTACCCGTCTTCGGTCTACATGTTACTTTCCTATAATTAACGCTATTGTTAGTTAAATCTAAAAATGTTATCTTCTGCCCACAATGATCAGACGTTATTAATTCAGTTACTATTGCCTTTTCGAAGGGTACACAGTTGCAAAATAAATTATCCAGACAAGTAGATGTTGTGGCTGTTATCCTCGTGGGTTCATGTAAATGACAGTCCAGACCAAAGGATTTAAATAGAGACAATAACCTATTGCTTTTCTTCTATCTATATAAAGAAATATTTTTTGTGTGTTAACGTAACATGTACGAGTATTATACCAATAAAATATTTTGTATTTTTTTGTATTTGTATTTTTGTATATTAAAACGGGTTATTATCAAAAGACAAAAATAATATAGCATACAGTATAAGTGGTGTAGTAACTATGTTAGTTAAAATTCGTTATTTTTATTTGATTTTAAATTTAAGGTCCCCTTACAAAATCAGACTCAATGAACAATCAGTGTTTTTTTGTTTGAAATCGTTAGGTCAATTGAAAAAACGAATTTTCACTAACAACGTTACTACGAGTACTTCAGTTACTGAGTATGCCCTATCGTTTTTTTAAGTTTTTTGATAATCACCCCACAAATTACAACTGATCGATTGTAAATACTGCATGTAACGGAAAATTATTACATGTGATATCGAGAGCGTGTGGAAATTTTGCGGCCAGGGGTTTCAACTACGGACTTTGTACTATTATAATATGTCTAACTCTCCAGGTATAGATTTTCATAAAACTTACGCACTCCGGATAACTACAGCAAACCACCTACTAAATTATTGTCAAATACCTCAATCGGAGCATGAGGGCTTGCCTCTGATAACCTTATTCGGTATTAGTCGTGAGCGGAAAAAATATGGGGCGTCACATAGGTACAAATAATAACAATTCTAAATCACCAATAGGATTAATTATCATATGTAGGTACCCAACAATTTTATTAGTCCTACAATAATTTAAATTGAATTGAGTTCAGTTACTGCTTTGTAAGACCAGTGGGATTTCGAGAAAGGAATTGTAACAAACTACGTGATGATATTACAAATAGCTACAAACTTACCAAGCAGTTGTTACATTTGTTTATTCAAATGGTTCGTGTATATTTAGAAATAATAAAAGTATGGTTACAAAGCAAATTTATATCGTAGAGAGACAATGTGTACAAAATATTCTTAGTGTTATGCAAATGATCTCTGATGCTACATGAGTGTACTTATCTATTAATTAACTTATAAAAGTATTTTCTTAAGTAAGGCGAATTAAATTCCAATTACTCTATTCAAATAACAATTTCATTATCATGCCAAACTGACTCATTTCAAATAATGACATCATTAATTAATCACCTTGCACAACCATTGGTGAAAATCTACCTGTGGGTTGCCTGGGACAGATCGCTTCAAGCAATAAGGCCGGCAAAATTTTATTTTTGAAGTAATATAATATCTATCATCTACAATCTAAATAGTAAAATTTTTCATTAAATCTTCCAAATTAGAAATAACTATTTAAACGTTGTGATAAATCAGCTTATGATTTATCTTAACATTTAAATAGTTATTTCTAATTTGGAATCAAAGGATTTTCTATAATATTAGAAATCCAGTACATCTCTCTTATTGGACGCATGATCTATCTGCGCAGATGTAATTGCTTATCAGCAATTTCAGCATCTTCTGATGTAAAACTCTGTCACTTTTGCGGGACTTGTACAGACACAAACAAAAAAGGTGCCCGTGGCTAAGTGACGGCAGCGGATCGGCAACGATCCGATGTCAAGCCACGCCAGTCAGGTCGGGTAGGTAATGGATGGGTGACCATCCCGACCGAAATTTAGGGATGTTTTTTTCGGGCATATCCGTGTTTCAGAAGGCACGTTAAACAGTTCTTCCCGGCTGACATCGCAAGATTTCAGTAGTAAAGCCTAGTCAGAGGCCTAAAAAGGCGGCTTTATAACATCTGACGTTAAGGTTTATCACTGACCTTACATTCACCTCTCCAACAATCCGCACTGAGCACGCGTGTTGAAGTATGGCTCGTACCACCTCATAGTTGAGGTGAGGCCTGTGCCCAACAGTGGGACGTATATAAGGCTGTATTTGAAATAAAAGTTGTTGAACACTTTTATACCTTTTGAAATGGTTCGAAATTGTGTTATCAAATTACTACCTGTTTTTGTGCTGTGTAGTGCTCCTTTACACTCACTCACCCCCCAAATAGCATTGATGCCTTTCAGCTTCCTACTACAACCAACGTTTTTTCCCATTTCCCTCGTTTTCGTAATAATTTGAAGAAATCCTCTCTTGCTGCCCTACCCTGTCCAAGGCCCTATTTCAACTGTATACGCTCAATAGTTCGGCTGCCAAATTGATGGTATAAAACCGCGCGCAGAAGCATCCCTGCTGGTACTACTTAACTGTCGCCTAGCGTTTTTTTTATGAGCGGTTACCATACCTCTAGTATTGCACGTGTTGCTACAGTAACCTATTACAATTGAGTACCGAAACAAAAACTGTTCTGCGTAGCCACAGATATCTAGAAATAGTAATAGTCCAGACCCACCATTCTACTGCAACTTACAGAGTTGACGGAAATGGGATCTTCCCCCGGGGACCTAACGACAGAGACAATGCAGGCGCCGCAGCCACCCTCAAGGCACATGTACTTAGTGCCTCGCAACTCCAGGTGTTCGCGAATATACTCTAGCAAGGACACGTCTGACCTCACTTCGCCGCCAACTGTTGACAAAAATATTTGTAAATTTTTTAGGCCACCCAACGAAGCAAAAATAGGGGAAATATGTAATTCATGTAAAAGCGAGTTTTGGCAAAAATGTAGTGAATGGTGTCTGAAGCAACATACTCAAAGTAGTGATGGATAGGGGTGGAGCTAACGGGTAGGGGGAGTAAAGGTACTTTTTTAAGTTTTTCTTAAACAACTCGTAAACGGTGGCTCTTAGCAAAAAATAACCTTTTACTAATGTAATATACATAAAATTTTCTACAAAAAAGTTACATTCACTTTTTCTCTGGGATCAATATTTAGTGAGATATGAAGGAATGAAGATGGACAATAATAAAATAAACTAATGTATTAGAACAATTCTAACTATCTTCTAAATCTAAAATATCATCATCAACATCATCGTCGATGGTGTTTTCGATGGGGGCTCTGTTAGTGCATGAGCTGGAGCATACTATGCAGACACTGGGAGCAGGCGATGCCTGCTTTACGGCAGCCGCATCGCACCCCACGCCCTAATGTCTGAGATTTTTTGGGTCAATTCTGGTTTAGCCGTGGACAGCTTAGCAAATCCCACTTTGCTTTTTCCGTAGATCGTAGAGGTGATGGTGGAGTCGCATCCGGAGAAGCTGTGGAGGAGGGAATCGTCTTGGCTAACGGAAGCTGTAGAAGTTGTCGCACTGAAAACCATTCGGTCTCCACCTTTTTACGACCTGGTTTCATAAAGAACACGTTGATATTTGGTGGAGAGAATCCCTTATAGAGTAACAAATCAGCATTTCTGCAGCAATGATCATGGTATGGCTGTATTCCTAGTTAAACAGTATGAGTAAATATAATACAGGCTGATTACTTCTTGAGGTGGTCATTGCTTTATAACAGAAGAATTCACTGGTAGGTAGCATTATCAACATTACAAGGAGGACTATCAAGTCGACATCTTCTACAACTTTTCTGCTTCAATATGTCGTTAAATGTCGATCCTAGCGAAAAAGTGTATAAAACCTTTTATGTAGGAAATGTTGTGTAGATTACTTAAGTAAATGATTTTTATTGCTATGAGCGACCGTTTACGACTTGCTTTTAAGAAAAACTTAAAACAAGTACCTTTACCATAGACGTACAGGACTACTACTTTCCATTATATGGAGCTATTTAGGGAATACTAAAAATGAAAGAATTTCTTTGTTTCAGCTTGTTTTATTTTATCTATACTAACATTATGAAGAGGTAAGCGTTTGTGAGTTTGTACCTATGTTTGGGACAGGTAATCTCCGAGACTACCAAACCGAATTCAAAAATTATTGTCTTGTTAATAAGCTACATTATCCCTGATTGCTAAACTTGTTTTGGAACAATTCGTTTCCAGCCAGATTAATTAACACTTATAAAGTAATCCGGAGAAAAAGCGCTATCGAAAATCTTTTCGTGCGTGCGCTATCGAAAATCTTTTCGTGCGTGCGCTGGCCTTACTGTTGAATATACATGCTGACAATGTATTACAAAAATATAGGTTTTTAGTACATCCATAAAAAAAATCCGCGATACAATACATCTATCTTTTATAAATAAGTAGCTTTAAGGTGTGTTATGTGTTAAAAAAACGTGTAAATGAAAAGGTAGATTTTGAGAATTATTACTACACAAGCATATTAATCCTTTTAATTAAAAGTTACTTCATCATTAAGAGAATTTTACGGAGATAATTTTTGTCATTTACAACACATTCATTGGATTAGTAGATCCTGATATATCGTGAAATTAAAAAATACGCACGCAGAATTATAAAAGCGATAAAATATATAAAAGCGAAAGGTCAATCATCACTAAATTTCAGAAACTAGGGGATTAAAATTTTGCATGAGGGGTCTTTTTAGGACGTAGGTGCTCACTATGACGGGTTTTTGCGATATTCGACCTCTCAGGGGTTGTATTTGGAGTTGATAGTTTGTTTGTAGGAAACTTCGTTACTTCTAGGGCTAGGACTCTCAAATTTTGCATTGGCGGTTTTTTTCGGACGTAAATGCTAACCAAGACAGGATTTTGTGAATAACAAGTATCGTAAGTCCGAAAAAATCCCTATGTCATAAGCATGAAGTTGACGCGGGCGGAAAGCTAGTAAATAATAAAAACAAACTTTTAAGGATGAAATACTATATCTGCCGAAAGATTTGCGTACGAACGCTCTACGCAGATGTTAACAACCAAGGTCGCTGCCCGGCGGCCGCGGCCGATAGGTAATTATCGCGTGCAAGTACATGGAGTGGAAGAGGCTTGCCTCTGCTCCTTCGCGTCTTCTCTAGTCCAAACATTCCAAGGTGATTAGTTTACTTCTTTTCGTTTATTGGTTTTGATTGTCAAAATTGAAATATTCAATTAATTATTAAAATGTGAATCAATACAAACACATTGGTTTGGTACACATTCGTTTTAGATATTGATTGGCTATTTATAACTGAGAATAAAAATAAACCACATTTTTGTTTTTGATTGTCGAACACTTAACGTGTAGTAAAAAGCCTAATGCTTAAAAATACTTATTACGTATATATAGTTATCTACTTATCTAGTTTAAAAACATGATTTGCACGTTTTAACATTAAATTATTGCTGCACACTTAAGCGTTATTTATAAATTTTTGTTATGTTCTTACTTTTACTGGCTTTATTTTTCTCCCCATTACATGACTACTTTAGACTTATCAGCTGTCGGAATATGTTTGGCAATTAATTGAATAAATTGGCAAACCGGCGTCATTACCTAATTTATATGATCATCCTAATTCTAATCATTTGATCCCCATAGTTAAAACGCATTACACAAACTGCGTAATTTATCCAAAGATAAGGTCGAATGTACTTAGGGTTCGAAAATTTAAGAAATTTTATATTCGGAATGAAACGAACGAAAGATGTTGTGCTACTTTGCTCGAGCGCTTAACACATTTAGTGCCAAAAAAATCAGACACAAATCGAAGACGTCTTTTGTTTACGTATTAAAATTTATACGTATAGCACTTAAGGTGTTAAATGTGGTAGCTTTCCAGGAGCCACACCGGCTTTATGAAAAATATTGGTAAGGAGAAAACGAAAAGAAGTCACCTTCTCCCGAGTCAGAAACGTTGTCCTGAAGTCAATTGTCCGTTGAACTATTAGCCAACACAACTTTTTATCGGCGTAGGTATGTTTCCGCAAAATATCCTTCACCTATAAACTTTTAGTCAGCAATCTCTTTTGCAAAAGTACGTTTCACCGGCAGTCGTTTCGGCGGCAATCGTTTTGCCTAACTAATATTTTGAAGGTGATCTTTTCACCGCCAGATTCAATATAATTTTACTAATAATAGGCTATTATTAATATATTTTAAATATAGCAGAGACCACATCTTTCCACTTACCACTCTTACTAATAATAGGCTATTATTAATATATTTTAAATATAGCAGAGACCACATCTTTCCACTTGCTAGGGTCCTGACACAACTCTTGCGCTTCTTCCACTCTCATTAATCCTTTCATGCATGCTCGTCGATTATGGGTACTCCTGACCTTTTACCATTTAACAATGCTTTTAAGAAAAATAACGAAACTGAAGCCTCATTTCATAAGGTATCCATTAAAATTTAATGTCAGTTCTGACTTACCAGACCATTACTTAAACGAAGCTTCACAGCATTAACAAAGACTGCTTATAATACCGTCTCGAAGGTTCTTATTTGAGCACTCTTATCATAAGGCCACATTTTCTGATCTCGATAGGTGATGGTACCCTCCACCTCCAACTAGTTTTTAGAGCAGCGATGTTTTGTTTTTTATGTTTTATTTTGTGTTTTGTAAACTCTACATTTAGGGATAAAATAAATATGTAGAATATTTAACACCAAAAATAACAAGACCTAAATATATGCAAAGCATAAAAATATGTTTAATAATTCTGTAATTGATAACAATAACTTATCCTACACCTACGCATTGAAGAATACTTCTTTAGTTTGATCAGTGAAAAATACAAACCGAAAAAAAAAAGTATATAAAATTTTAATATTATAAATAAATACAATCAACAAACCAAAAAAAAACAATTCAAATATAAATTTGTTACCAAAATTACAGACACAATTGATAAAACCAACTCACCATGACATTTGACGCCGTTTACAGAAAATGATATCCTATCCATATTAATAGATTCAACAGAACAATCACTATCATATGAATGAACGAAAATAAAACGAATTCTTGTTTAAATATCGATTCAGTTTAAGTAGGTAGGTATTAATACGAGTGACGGGAGTTTGTTTTAGGGCTGAAAATAGCGAAAGATAATACATGAAACTTTGGAATAATACAAAAGGGCTATTTGAAAAATACCAATTTACATGAATAATACGTGTATTAATCAATGTATTTTTCATAAATTACAATGATTTAAAAAAAAATTGACACTAATTTTGAGGCACCCTACATATATTTTATGCAATTCATTCCTTTGTTGTTTATAGTGGTTTTTATTTGCTTTACTGTTTAACAACATGGATGAAGATATCAAGAAAATTCAATTGCCGAAAAATATAAAACACGACATTCTTTATGTTATTAACAATTCAATGATTTTTTATTATATGTTGATTTAACCATAAAGTTTTTTTTATTACTATTAGTCCTAAAAAACAGGTAAAAATACAATGCAAAATACACGTAAAAAACGGAAAATTGCCAAAGATACATCGTAAGAACTCATTGAAAGTTTCTGTATTTTATTGAAAAATACAAAGTCCGATTGAAAAATTCATGTATTTTACTTGTGATTTTCAACCCTAGTTTGTTTACGTAAGATGACCTAGACTAGACAGGTACATACAATTAGCGTGGCGTTGGAGAAAAAACAATTTTATTGGCAATGGAAACGTCATATCATCCAAGTCCACCAGAAAATAATGCTTTCTGTAAGTTGTTTAACAGCAATTGTTATATTGGCTTTGACAACAGAATTGGCGTAGTGTAATGTGGCATCCCGGTCAGGTCAAAAATTCAGAAAACGATCTTTCTACATTGGCTCGGGTCTAGGTATGCTGGAAGAGGCCCCTGGCTTAATTCCTTGTCTGGTTACTTAACACAGGAATATTTATCCTTATTGTTGACAAGTGGTGTAGGGTTGTAGCGATTGATAATAATGATGACATCAAAGTCCAATTGTTTATAAGCCAATGGCATGTAAAGTTAAAAGTGAAGTCATTCAGCGAATGACACGAAATTCGATAACGTAATGTCACAATTATTCAGTTAGTTAATAGACCTGTGTGTCAACCTTGAGGTTTCGTCACGTGAACAGCGATTAGAAATTTGTATACCATTTGTGGTTTAATTTTAAGTCATTGTTGTGAACTCATGGTAGTTTACTCAGCATTCATTCCCGAGTATTTGTTTTTGTAGTAATTTATTTCAAAACCAATTTACAAATTTCTTCTTGTAAACTATTTTCTTGAAATGGATCCCGAAAGTAAGATCGTCCTTAATGTGAATATTTGGCGTTGTCTCACTTCCTAGTATTTTTAGGGTTCCGTACCTCAAACGAAAAAAACGGAAACTTTATAGGATCACTTTGTTTTCCGTCCGTCCGTCTGTCCCTTTTTTTAGGAACGCGTGAAGGTATCAAGCTGAAATTTAAAATTAATACTCAAGTCTACTGTCCCTTGTAGCTGTGAAAAAATCAAACTTCTATGCCAACGCAATCAAAAGATACACCTGTTTATACTCAAATTTTCGACACTCGCAAGGGAATCAAAACCTACAGGGTACTTCCCGTGAACTCAGAATCTTGAATTTGGTACATAGCAACGTCTTATAGCACAGATAAAGGAAAAATTACGAAAAACGTAAATGTTTAGTTAAATCATATAATAAAAATATTTTTAATGAATATACCTACAGGTTTGTAAGGAACCCTCGGTGCGTGAGTCTGACTCGCACTTGGCCAGGTTTTTTTTATATGTTCTGTGGATTACCCAAGCTTTTTTTTTAATAAGATCTGATAGCTGTATAAATAAGAATTTTATCGTTCTGTTGATTATAAGAATAATTATGACTTTGTAAGTCATGCATTTTGTTTGCTCAGCTCGCTACCTGACATTTTCCTTCCAGTATGTCTACCATAAGTTTTTGTTACGTAAACGGCGATCGTTGCATTTCGAAATTTGTATTACACTATTGGTTTCATTAGTTTAAATCACCAGGGGCGCTCTACCGAAATCTCAGACAAATACGTCAAAACGGTATAAGCGCTTGTAATAAACAGACTATTACTTACCGGTGACATTTTACAAATACATTAATAACTATTTTTATTTTATAGCATTTATTAGTTAACAAATATTATTAGAAATAGTAATAAAAATAGAAAAACATTGATGAACTTTTGAGGACATCGTTACAATTTATAAAAAAAAACACAAAAGAAGTAGGCATCAACAACAAAACAAAATACTCGTAACAGAAAAAAAAGCCCATACCACCAGACAGCAGTGCCTAAAAAAATAAATGGACCTCACTCAGCATTTAGCCTGGGCTTTATGGGCCCAGGCGCTGATTTTCAGTGGGCCCAGACTGAGATGACGCACGGACATTAGCGGTGGACATACGTGTGTGCATATTATTAGTATCATAAATATTATAGTATAGATATAAAAAAAGGTGAGTAACTAATTAAATGTACTGTGTAGTGTAGTGTTATAATTGTAATACAATACATAGACAATAGATTCGATGCCGATTGTATAGTGTGATTGTGTGTGCGTGTGTGTTGGGACAGCACAATATAGGCGGCGTGGACGCATGACCTCGACTCTGGACTGCAACCAATTAATTGAACTGGAGAGTGTGCGAGCGAGCTGCACGAGTTGGTTCCGCCGACACCTTGTCACCATCAGAGCATTAGACGCACATTGGCTTTTCACTCTCACGTTGTGGATATTCCAGCTATCCGCACGAAACGTTTCGCCGATTCTTTTATAATGCGAACAGCAAAGGAGTGGAACTCGCTGTCCGCGTTTGTTTTTCCGGAAAAATCCAACCTGGGTCTCTCTAAGACAAGAGTGAAATAGGCATTTGGTGGGTGGCCATGTACCATCATAGACCACATCATCACTCACCTCCAGGTGCGATTGTGGTCAAATTACCGCCAGGTCAATATAAAAAAAAATCATAATCAACAAATGGCAAAATGCTCTATCAATACCATAATAATAATTTCAGGTGAATGAAAATTAATGCTATTAAACTAACTAACAATTTTTTACTTCTAAAAAGATTAAAGCGTCTCCAGTGTCGCGCTAAAAAAAGACCAAAGAAATTCGCGTGTCGGCCCGCGAAATTGTTTGCGCAGCATTTTTAACCTATTGTCAGTTTTTCCGTAATTTCCTTAAATCTTTTAGTTAAAGCTTGTACACAAATTATATTTTTTTATAAACTAGATGTACGAGTAATTAGGTGTTATACTTCGTAGCCACGCCACTAAAGCAATCGCTATGAAATTTTGTAGAATAATTTGTCCATAAAATGTCGTTTTTAGTCCACAGTCGCAAAAAAAATGACTTAATATGGTTTAAGAGAAATTAAAAAGATAAAGTGGCGCGGCCGGGACGTATACTTTGTCGCCACGCTACCTCGCAAATTGTTTTAAAAGTGGATTAATTTATGCAAATTTATTATTAAACAAATGTAATGTAACTGTGTATAGTAATTGTCTACGTTACTGATAATAGAAGAACTGCTAAAATCATAACGTACTTAATATAAAAAAAATAAAAAGGAAATCTTTGAAATGGTAGGGAATATGGACTTTTTAATTTGTGTAAATTGCACTCAATAGCTGTGGACACATTTAAAAGCTTAATAAAATGTAAAATTATTGAATAATAATAATCACAGAGATTGTGCTATGGGTACACTAGACAGCTGATAAACATACTTAAATATAGTTTTTTTTTGTAAATAGATAGATTTAAAGACATTCAATTTCATAAAAACATAGAAGTTCACTTAGAATGAGACAATAATAGACTTAATATTAATTAAATACTTAATTAATTTAATTCTTAATTATTAATTTATTACTTAATATTAATATTAATTAAACTTAATTTTTCTGCAATCTGCCAAAAGTGAAGACATGCGGTCTTGTCGGAAACTGCATCTAACAGCCCCCTCACATTCCACTTCCTATTATTCCAAATCATTTGTTGTTCGCTCCATTTGTCTGTGGAATTCCTATCCTTTACCCATCCGCAATTCTCAGTCCTTACATGTCTTTAAATCCCAAGTCAAATCATACTTCCTCTCTCTGTAACCTAGTATTTTATTATGTCTCATCCTTTATTTTTCAGTCCTTAAAAATGGAAACTGGTGTTCCTATTGCAATACCTATATGTATTTAATGTAACACAATTCATTTAGTTTATTATTTAAATATCTCTTACTTATCCTTTATTTTGCACAGCCTTACCCGTTATATTATACAAGTCTCTCTTCAGAAGGTAGTCTGGAAGAGATCGCTTTAAAGCGATAAGACCGCCTAAATTGTACATTTTATGTCTACTTACTGTTTAACTTGCTGTATTTGTTTGTTTGTGCAATAAAGATTATTTATCTTATCTTATTTATCTTATTAAAATTAGGCGCAGCGCAACTGCATGCTAGATGTTAAATTAGCTTAATATAAAACTAATGGTTGGTAGCTTATCTCCGTGGCCCGTACGCACACAGGCGCACATCCACAGCGGATAGTTTTTTTTTTTTGCGACATATTCACAGCGCATACCGGTCTAGGGTCTGGCACGGCTGCCGAAAATACAATGAACTTTTTATGTCTATTTTTATATATTGATTTGATAAATTTGATAACATTTAGATAGAACATCGCAAAAAAATATTTTTTTTAAGACAATATACTTTATCGCATTTATTTGCGGAGATAATTGGAAACTATTGCATAACTCGAAACACGATTGGCGCAGTGCGCTGTAGCACGGTTTCTCGCCTCGATTTTCGTAGTGTCCCGGGTTCGATTCCCGGTCGGGTCAATTCAGGAAACGATCTTTTCTGAATTGACTCGGGTCTGGGTGTGCTGGGAGACGCCCCTGGCTTATTCCCTTGTGTGGTACCTCGTGACACAGGGATATTAATCCCTACTTCAAAACCATTACAAGAGGTGTGTTGTCTGGCGCATATATAAATATATATATATACATATATATATATATATATTTACATATATATATATATATTTACATATATATTATATTCCTAACTCCTTAGTAAACGCGCCGAGTAGGTAGGTATCCAGGCATCCATAAAAGTAGAAATAAATTGTACGAATTATATGGATTAAAAGCTAACTCAAACTGTCAAAACCTAGTTGAGCATGTTAAATTATATTCAAAAACATTCAAGAAATCATGTCATATTGCAAAGTCCTTTTTGCGAGACAAAATAAAACCGGCTACAAATAAAATCAAAGCCACTTGGAACATAATTAATAAATAAACCTGTAAATCTAAACCTCGCGATCACTCATTCTCTCTCAAAATTCAAAATAATGTTATTGAGTCTGAGATTGAAATAGCAAATACATTTGAAACTTTTTTCTAATATACCTATTGTAACTACAAGCACGTTAAATTCTAGTCTACATATAGCTGAGTCCCTGCTAACATCTAGTGTTGATGGGTGCACAAATCAGTTCTGCTTTGATCATGTTGATTCTCATGACATCCTCAAGGTATTTAAGGAACTTAATATGAAAAATACCGAAGATTTGTGGGGTATTTCGATTAATCTACTCAAATCAATCATTAATACGATATCACCCCACTTAACTAAACTTTTTAATAATTGCATAGACCAAGGTCAGTTTCCCAACTTAATGAAATTTAGTAAGGTCATTCCACTTTTTAAATCTGGTAGCAAAAGTGACCCATCTAATTATAGACCCATTTCTATACTACCAACTCTCAGTAAAATCTTTGAAAAAATTATATTGAACCAGCTGCTTTCACACTTTGATTTAAATAACTTACTACATGAGAAACAATTTGGTTTTACTAAACACAAGAGCACAACTGATGCAGGTGTACCACTTATCAAACACATATTTGATGCTTGGGAAAACAAGCAAGATGCAGTAGGAATATTTTGTGATCTTTCAAAAGCATTTGATTGCGTGGATCATGAAATATTAATGATTAAGCTAAGACATTACGGTGTGTCAGGTATCTCATCTCAATTAATACAATTCTATCTTACAGATAGAACTCAAAAAGTTAGTATCAACGGAACTGCATCTTCCGGTGCCACCATACGTATGGGAGTGCCCCAGGGATCTATATTAGGACCTTTGCTTTTTCTTATTTATTTAAATGATCTTCCTACCTATGTCAAAGATATTTGTGAGATAGAATTATTTGCTGACGATACCTCGTTGATTTTTAAAGTCGACAGAGGTAAGCAAGCATTTGACGATGCAAATAATACTCTCTTAAAAGTACTATGTTGGTTCACTTTGTAATAATTTATTACTCAATGCAAAAAAACAATGTGCATCAAATTCTCTATGCCCAATGTGAGACAGGTTGATACTATTGTAACTATGAATGACGAGCCATTAGAATTAACAAATTCTACTGTATTTTTAGGAAAAACTTTAGATTCTAAGTTACAATGGGGTCCACATATAACGGCCCTGGCAGGGAGACTCAGTTCCGCTGCTTGTGCTGTTAGAAAAATAAGACTCTTGACTGATATTGAAACAGCAAGACTAGTATATTTTAGCTACTTTCATAGTGTTATGTCGTATGGTCTACTGTTGTGGGGTTCAGCTGCAGACTTGAACACCATTTTTGTACTTCAAAAAAGAGCCATCCGTTCCATTTACAAACTTAGACCACGTGACTCGCTTAGGGAAGTATTTAAGAAGATCGATATTTTAACTGTGCATGCTCAGTATATTTTAGATAACATAATGTATGTACGCAAAAACTTACATCTGTTCAAAAAAAACAGTGATACTCATAAACATAATACCAGAAATAAAAACCAATTGAAAACTCCCAGTCTTAGGCTACACAAGGTGGGAAACTCATTTGTGGGTCAATCTGTGAAATACTTTAACAAAATACCTCAAAGTCTTGTAGATCTACCTCTTCACAAGTTTAAGTCTGCAATTGAAGAAAAGTTAATGAAACAAGGTTATCATAATGTAGAGGATTACTTGAACGACAAAAGTTTGTGGTCATAGTAGGAATAATCTGCTCCTCTGCTCAATGTTGGGTTCTTTTTTCTACTCTCATTGACTGTACTCTGAATTTATTTGTTGTAAAAACAAACAAAGTTCAAAAGAGTAACTATCGAGTTTCTTGCCGGGGTCTTCTCGATTAGAAGCAACGTCCGAACCGGTGGTAGATTCACATTATGACATATTCACGATATGTATTAATATTGAACTATTTTATTTACGTTTATATTATTATTTTATACTTTATGTATTGTGTGTGACGTCATTAGACGTGGCCATTTTATATGGAGCGTTTTCAACGAGTGCAACGACTTTCAAATGACTATCATCAGACGATAGCAATAAAAAAAATTAATGCCTTAATTCTCCTGAATCACACTTTTGATTTTGTTACTAAAAAAAGATATGCATTTTTTCCTAAATACAAAATATTACGAATTAATTCATTATAAAGCTTGTCTGTGTTGTTAAAAACATCATTGCTCAAAAGTAAATATCATGAGCTCGCATACAGTATTACATCGTTACATCTACCCACATTATTGTGATAATATACACAATTGTGGTTCTGTTTCGATATTTAAGACACTTTCCCTTGATATCTTAAAGTCTTGGGGACGCCCTGTCTAATATATACTTAGCTTATACCTACAATACATATAACAATATAACTTAATAAGACATAATTACTTCAAAGATTTTCTTTTTTTATAATAAGTACGTTATGATTTTAGCAGTTCTTCCAATTGGTATTAGCTACTGATGTAGCGTAGAGAATTACTATACTATAACATTTGTTAAATAATAAATTTGCATAAATTAATCTGCTTTTAAAACAATTTGCGAGGTGGCGTGGCGACAAAGTATACTTCCCGGCCGCGCCACTTTATCTCTTTAATTTCTCTTAAACCATAATAAGACAATTTTTTTGCGACTGTGGACTAAAAACGACATTTTATTTTTTTCGCTGCCGTGGTACGGCAAACGATACTCGAGAAGTCCAATCCAAATTTCTATCACATTGGATACAACACTATTTTTATATTACAACAATAACAACCCACCAAAAAAAAATTAGCAAACAAACTCATTGCAAATGATATTCGAGCATGTTTAAACATTTTTTTTTGAAAAAAAAGATTAAGGTTTGGGGTGATTTTTTTTTAAAATAAAAATAATAAATAAATAGCAAACATGAGTGATATAACGTACTCAATTAACTTTAGTGACAAGGTTTTTTGTTATGGAGCTGTGGTTTGTATCGGTTCAAATTTATGTTTATTTGCAAATGATATTCGGGTATGTACAAACAATTTTTTTTTAAATAAAGGGCTAAGGTTTAAATTAAAAAAATAAATAAATAGTAAACATGAGTGATATAACTTACTAATTTAACTTTAGTAAAAAATATTTTTGTTATGGAGCTGTGGTTTGTATCGGTTCAAATATATGTTTATAAAAGAGCACAAGCTGAATATAGTTATTTCATTTACGATATGCGACCATGATCCTACGTTGACGGTAATTGCTAGCATCTGTGGTCCTTCTCAAATAAATACTTAATTTTTAATTCAAGAAGTACTTAGTCTATAAAGACTAAGTAATCGTGTCGTCGACCTTATGGTTTAGTAGATTGGCGTAGTGCGCTGTAGCACGGCTTCTCGCCTCGATTTCCTTAGTGTCCTGGGTTTGATTCCCGGTCGGGTCAATTCAGGAAATGATATTTTCTGAATTGACTCGGGTCTGGGTGTGCTGGGAGACGCCCCTTGGTGATTTCCTTGTGTGGTACCTCGTAACACAGGGAAATTAATCCCTACTTAGAGACCATCACAAGAGCTGTGTTGTCTGGCGCATAATTATTTATATTTAGGTCGCGTACTCGTTTCAATGCATTCACTTATAGAATAATTCTTAGTAAATAGGTACAGAGGCGTTCGTATCAACTTTTACGAAACAATTGCAAAATTATGTCAGCAGCATAAGGTGTAAGGCTTCTGAAGCTTGATGTGATTCACCTCTGTACCGATCTAAATTTAGAACCTTACTAATCAGTAAAAAAAAATAAGTAAAATTATAGTGCCAACCCCACATTTTTGTCAATGATTTTGTATCAGTCTTGCTTGAGTATGGTTTTTCAAAATAGCCAGAGAGAAAAAAAAAGAGTATGGTTTTGTTCAAAGTCAGATTATTGACTTTAATCAAAACCATAACCACAATAAATATTTAATATGGGTGCAACGCACTTTGACTGAAAGGGTTTATGCTCCTTTTAACTGCCTATGAAAGTAATCGCAGAATATTTAAAAGAAATGATCTTCGTTTGACTTACACGTAATGTTCAAAGTATCAAAATAATTGGCTTGGCTATGGTTGCCAAAAACTCTTCAATTTTATTAATGTATTTCATTGGGTTATCAACCAACTTTATGTACTATTGACAATTCGAAACAAAACTACTTGCACTACGGTGAAAACAGCATGTACAAAAACATTATTTAAAATAAAACTAAATCAACACTAGTGATATTATTAGTGTTTGAACACACTATGCCAAAGCTACGCCACGCCACCGAAGTTCCGCGACTGATTTTACGTTCTGACGAATTCGGCTGATATGACACACCTTATGTGCCGAACGTGGCAGAAATTCAGTTGCTCAACTTTGTATGTGTATTCAGAGTCTGTAATTGTGTGCTTTACAAAATAAGTTGCCGCTGAACTTACGCCCGACCGAAGTAAGGCTGTGCATACAGCCTACTGATACCGAAATTTCGGTAATTTCGGTATCATGTGTCATCATCAGTAATGCGGAACTTCGGTCGCGTAACTTCGGCATAGTGTGTGTAGACACTTAAGAGGAGAGTTTTGATTGTTTGTTTGTTTGTTTGTATTGGATAAACTCAAAAACTACTAAACCATTTTTTTTAATATTTCGTCATTGTAAAGCTACTATCTGCAGCATATAAAATGAATCGTGCAATTTGAAATCATGAAAATTTAAAATCATCTATATCAACTGCGGAAGCCATTCGTATTTTTTCCAGGTTGTAGGGACCGTCTGTAACAAAAATAAAATTAAAATAATTACTTATAATTATTTTTTTCAATTAAAAAAAAAAGAGCAAACGCAAAAGGAGACCAAAACTCGAGAAAGGAAAGCGATTTATCATAACCATGCACTAGATATAAAATAAATTATTTTAATAAAAACAAATTGTGCCCATGTTGAAATATATAATATAATAGGTATAATTTATTTCACACCATTGATGCATAACATATTACAAAGGAATGGGATAACACAAAAAAAATGTGATTATGATTCGAAAACTTACCAATTGGAAACCATTCTGTCGTTGGAATACCAGCGTCGAGCCGAGCAGAAGCAACAGCCTCACGAATAGCCAATGGCACTGCTACCGACAAACATATCGGCGCCTCTGTAACTGCTGTAATTAGAACATCATCACCCTGGTTATAATCGTATTTACGAGTAATCGGTAACGTCTTATTGAATGCTATATTTGATTTTATAAATATCTCAGCTGTATTTTGCAACATATACATTTGCGCTTTTTCAATAACACGTTGTATGAACATGCCACTGTAATTGGTCGATAAGTAGCGGGTTAGACTCGAACGTAGGAGCGAGCACGCGTCGTTTGTTTGCAAAGGCAAAAGTACACTCGGTGCATCTAAATCAACTAAAAAAGTTGTAGGGCGCGTCATTTCAAATTACACAAGCTATTATCATTTATTCATTTATTTTCATGTGTGCAATTTGTAGTATCAAGGAATGTGCATATTTGACATAAGTGTCTTGGGTCATAATTTTTTATAACCAAACCCATGAAACATTACGAATAGAAATTATTCATGATAAATGAACTTCAGAAACGATACGAGTAATATCTTTGATTGGTTTAATGAGCGCTAGATTATTTTCAGAATATAATTTTGTTTACCTTTACTTCCTAGGAACTTGTCCAAGCCAGTAGAATTTTTCCTTAAATAAATTCTGAAATCTCGTGGTATATCGCGCGCTTGCGGCACTTTATAATTCCAGGTACGGTCTGAAAGTATTTCTCCATTTTCACGATTGTAAACTATGTTTTCCGAAGTCCAATACCCCTGTCCCATCATAAAAGCACCTTCAATCTAAAACAATAACATATTATAAATATTGAAATACATAGGTCAGATGTTTTTTGCTATTTTCTGTCTATGTTCATGTTATTTTTTTAGCATTACTGACCTGGCCAATGTCAATTATAGGGTTTAAACTCCGCCCTGCATCCTGTAGAATATCAACTCTTAAAACGTCCGATTCACCCGTCAGTATGTCAACTTCAACTTCAGCAAAACAGACGCCAAATAAATTGTATAATGAAGTCGCGCCTTCGAACACACTTGTGTAGCCTTGTGTTTGCAAATTGATGGTAAGATCATAGGCTTTGCTTATTATTTCTTCCCAAGATGCATTCGGCATCGTAAGTTTAACTGGTATTAATCTTTTCAGTAGTTCTTTACAGGCTCTTTCAATTCCTACACCAACGTTTTTTGTCGTTGTACTTGCACCACTAAAAGATGCGTTTGGTCCAATCATTGAACTGTTTCCTTTTATTTTAATTTTTTCTACCGGTATGTTAAGATAATACGCTGCAATTTGAACAGCTTTTGTGTTCAATCCTTGACCCATATCAACCCCCGAATGTGTAATTGCTACAGTTCCGTCTGAATGGTATACAGACAGAACCACAGACAAAGTTTGTCCCCCTGTTGGAAAATATCTCATAAACGCTACTCGTAATCCTCGTTTTCTCCATCTGTTGTTCGCGTTAAAATCTTTAACTGATCTTTTTCTAGCCAAATAGTCAGATTTCAATTTTAAATTTTCATACATTTCCTTTATATCGTTGTATTTTTTATCTAAATTTGCCAGGCGGACGTCAACTGGATCTTGTGATAATTCATACGCAATACGTTCCATCATAATTTCTGCTAGTGTAATTGCTGCGAAAGTACCTGTTTTTTATATTCATTAGTATTTGTCTCATTAAAGGTTCAAAATAAAAATGGATTTTATTGATTTATTTAATACCTGGTGCTCTACACAATGTATTTTTATGTGTATCCGTGGTAACATTGTAGCCTTTAAATTTCCACCTAGAGCTGTCGTAAACATTGCTATAACCAGGCAACGCATAAGCAAGCTCTGGTTCATTAACAATGTACCCGTTATCTCCATATAAAGCGTAGTTAACGTACTGAATCACGCCTGATTTGTTGACACTAACCTATAAAAATTATAAAAGGCATCTTTATTTATCTACGAGTACCTTCTTTCAACATAGAAGATTAAATATATATATAAGTAGCACAAATACTTTACCGAAATACAGCAAGCATGATTTTTACGGGGTAAGGGATAATGCTTTAGATATGATAATATCGTACATATTAGTTCAAGAACTCAAAAAGTTGATGTTAACAGTGTTCTGTCTACAGGCTCACAAGTTAAAAACCATACCTGGGACCATTCCTATTTCTGATATATATAAATGATTTACCCTTTTACTTAAAGGATATTTGTGATGTCGTATTGTTTGCACACGATACGTCTTTAGTTTTTAAAACTGACAGAAATAAAAAGCTTTTTGATGATGTAAATGACGTATTTTCGAAGGTTTTAATTGTAAAACCTTTGAAAATACGTAATTTACGAGCTATTGAGTTCACAGTAAATTATCTACAGATTAATGCAAAAAATACTGGATGTATTAATTTAAGTTGCATAATGTTAAAGATAACCACATGGACCTTAAAATAGATAGTGATACTATGAAGCTTGTTGATTCTACAGTTTTTATTGGAATTACATTAAATTCAAAACTGCATTGGAACCCTCATATAACAGCCCTCTCGGGCAGACTTAGTTCGGCTGCATTTGCAGTGAGAAAAATTAGGTTATTAAAAGATGTTGATACTGCTCGTTCAGTTTATTTTAATTATTTCCACAGTGTAATGTCTTACATCATTGTACTTTGGAGTAAAGCCGCGGATATACAACCCATATCTTTGTCCTGCAGAAGCGAGCGATCAGATCCATCTATAAGCGTCGTGCACGGGCACTTAGAGAGCTTTTTAAGTAAATTGGTATCCTTACTGTAGCTTCACAATATATTTACAACTGCATTGTTTTAGTGAGAAAAAAAATTGGTCTCTATACTGAACACAGTGATAAACATTGCAAAAATACTAGGAATAATTATAAAATTGCGCTTACACTCTTTAGGTTATTTAGGATAGATTCAAAAATCACATAAATCAGCTTTATTAAAAAAGGGCTATTATACTACAAAAGACTACCATATAGATAAAAATGCCTTGGTGAAGCTCTATGCTCGATGCGAGATTAGATAACTCTTTTGTAACAGGTATTTCATTGTAATACTTAGTTTGTACTGACTAACATTTTTTTTTCCCATTGTTTTAGATTATTTATGTTAGACACTCAGTAGGTTTATTTGTATCAAAATGACACATTGTACTTTACTGACGCCTGTTATAAACCCAAAACAAGTTTGGGTTTATAACAGGCGTCAGAGTAACTGCTGAGTTTCTCACCGGGTCTCCTCAGCAAGAAACAACTCCGACAAGGTGGTAGAGTCGCATTATGTCTGTGTATAAAGTTGTTTGAGTTTGAATTTACCGTATATTCTCTGACCCAAGGGAACCTCTTCCCAACTGCTCTCATATTTGTGGTAAGTGATTGGATGAATCGGCATGGCCGGTTAAGTTTCGAAGCGACAAGTGTGCAAGCTACAGCCTGTTGCGCGGCACGGGATAACTTTTGTCCAAATGAACCACCCAGGCGACGGCAATAAACATCAATGCTAGAGACGAAAAACATTCCAATTTCATAAAAATAACTGGCTACTTAATAGTACAGTAGTAGAGTTTACTCTTTTACAAATTATTTCAAATTTAATGTATTTTTCATATTTTCTTTTTTTGGGAAAGTATAAAAATAAAAGCCACTTACCTATTTGCATCAATATTTAATGCCTTGCGTGTCACCCATTGGGTTTGATCCATCCATTGTGTAGCATGATGCACTTTAAACCCGTCTTCATCAGGTACAGTTATACAAACCATGGTTTCCACAGGAAAATGAGCTTGTGCATAAATCGTCGTATCGCCCTTAATTACTTTTGCAATAGCATCGCTCCCTCTTTTTATGGCGGGAAATGAAAACTTTTCAGTAACTCTAGTTGAATCCTTTGTGGCTTTTTTGATATCAGTCACTGGTTTTTTTACATTCTTATATGTAACTTTAACCATTTTAGCAGCTTTATCAGCTAAATATCTACTTTCAGCTACTATTATTCCCAGCGGTTGATTAAAATATTTAACATCGCCATTGCAAAGTACTTCTTCATTTGATGATACTATGATCGAAAAATCTGGAGTAAAAGCGTTTACACCTGGAATATCTTTGGCGGTATACATTGCTAGCACTCCTGGTTGATTCTATAAATATAAAAAGGAAATATCTGTATTAAACATATAAATAACACATGTAATCAGGACTCCTTTGTTTGGAGAGTGCTCTCTATAATCTCGATGTAAGCTTGCTATATCAGATTTGTAATCATCATCATTTGCAGCACTGACACGATGACTGCTTTAAAATCAGGACTCCCTCATATATTTTGAGAGAGGCTTATTACCGGGTTTCTTCTACGTTTACCGGAATCATCCGTTCCGTTACCCACCCGCCTTGTGGGTAGGAGTCCCTAAATATTTTTTTTATTTAATTACAGCAAGATCCGCGTACTTTATCGCAGGTAATACAAAAATGACAAAAAAAACAAAAACTTTAATAAAAGTACAATTTTACCTTCATTTGTCTGATACATAAGGAAAAAATCGGAAGATGTCCAACTTACCAATGCTTCGCTAGGATCAATATTGGTTATTTTTCCCGTAGGTACTGTAGTTAGGACAAAGGCAGCAAACACTTCTTCCGGAAATGATGGTAAATCTTCTGTGAACGGAACCTCAGCTGAACATTGTCTCTGTGAATGAAAGGTTGCAAAATTTACAAGTTTTTTTCTAGGCATCTTTTAGCAAAAAAACATTGTTCAACTAAGTATCTGATGAAGGATGAAAATAGCAAAGATTCTAAGTGTATTATTTACTTCTATTCTGGTCAACTTCGGTGCACTTGTAATATCTGTCAGTTATTTCTTGCTTTAGATGAAACAGACGCAATAACCAGTTTATTTAGTTTGTTTTAAGGAAATAATAATGGATCAAAATATCTCCAAATGTAAAGTAAGTTTATTTTATTTATGTAAGTTATTAAACTTACATATTTTTCTTTAGTAATTAGTAATTGTTTATGTTGTATTTATGCACACACACATTCGCCTCTCTTTTACCAATTTTTCTCTACCCGTAGGTTGCCTGGAAGATATCACTATTAGCGATAAGGCCCCCTAAATTGTACATTGTTTAAGATGTAATACATGGCTTTATTTTCTTCGTTTTTGTACAATAAATATTTATTAATGTAATAATTTGATAGAGACACACCAAAGCCTCAACTTTCATCAGTGGCTTAGTTAATGGCCACATTGAAGGATCAGTTTCAAACTCCTGCTTGCCAGAAGACAATAATCTTTCATCGCGAAGTTTTGTAGTTGCAGACCGATAACGGCTATTTAGAGTCTGCGGCGGACAAAGTGACAATAATCCCTGAAATGTAATTTCTGATTATAGTTTCATTCATTGAAATTCCTATTCATATCTGACATTTTATGATACATTTTGTATGTAGGAATTTATACAGAATTAACTTTTGACAACCTTGTAAAAAAGTCCAAGTGCTAGTTGTTTCCTATATTCCGCTGAAAGTTCTGGCAGGTTCTCTGTGGCCATGAGCTCTTTATCCAATATATTTACAGCTTTTTGCAAAGTTTCGTTCGTAAATAGTCTTTTTCCAGACAAATAAGACTCCGTATCTCGGGCTCGGCTAAAAGGTGGGGTTAGACCACTAAATATTATTCTGGATTCTTTCACTATATTTTCAGGTTGTTTCAGATAATATAAAAACCCAGCATTTACAATGGCGTGTACGTTTTGAGCTCGGGGCATTATCTAAAAAAATATTAAATATATTCAAATATATCATTCGAAAATGTTGAGCAAAACAATTACAAAATCACGCAAAATCATAGAGCTACCTACTTACTTTATAAGTTACTATTTTGTATTCCTCATCATTCAAAGGTGGTAGTAATACGTTAACAATAACGCTACCCTTCATATTTGTTTTCAAAAAATCATCCATTGATACTGTTTTGCTACCATTACGGCTACCTGGAATTTTATGTATCAAAGTGTAGGTGGTTTATGAACTATAATTTTATAATTTAAATATTTTTTTCTTTATTCATAAAAAGCTGTGGATTGGTAGTACCTAATTCTTTTGTTCACCAATCGTTGTCAAACTAAACTAAGTATAATACTACTTAAGCAACTTACTATTTTACTAAGTAACTTAGTATAACCTTTTCCTCCTCAGGGGAAGCAAGCGACAGTAAGCTGATTTTGAATGAAGTCTTTTAAATTATTATTTATATATTATACAGGATGTTTCTTTTAAGGTGTCAAGCCGAAACAGGGCGATAACTGAGTACCTTATATATCGATTTAACCCGTGTATGTTTTACGATTGTTTATAATAGTTCTCGAGTAAGTTATGATTTTTTATGAATTTTCTGGGTATTGTCACTTTTTTGATTACTGTGGCGCAAACAGTTGAGTTACATGCTTGTTTTTTTTTCATAGTTAGATGAATACTAGGTCTACTTGATTCAGAAGAATTTACCTTTATAGCACTAAACAATTTTTTTTAAAAAAATATGTAACTGAAAAAGTGGTAAGTACTGTTCTTTCACTAAGTTCTGAACGCCATTTAAAAAAAAGTTATTTGAGTTTGTTATTCCAAACCTTTTTCTTAAACTTTACTATTGTATTAACCATTCATCACATAAATTTAAATAGGATTCTTTAAAGGCATCATATTTCAATTTTCATTCGAAGTGTTAGAAGAGAAAATTTTAAGATCTTATGGTAGCAAATAAAGCTTAATTTTAAGCAAACCAAAGGCATCATAAAAACACATCGTTTGCGTGAATATTAAAAAAAAAAGGTTTTATTTGTTGGTTTTAAACAAGAAATGGTGACCACCATTCTCAAACCTTTTTGTGAGTATCTGTACAAAAAAATATATCAGGCTTACTTTTAATTAGGTTTTATTCGCTACCATAAGATAGGTTTTACACTTTTTACACTTTGTATAAAACTTTAAACATGATGCACTTAAATAATCTGATTGAAATTTATGTGATAAATAGTTGATAAAATAATGAAGTTTTTAAAAAAGGTTTGGAAGAAAAACTTCATAATTTTTTTTTAATGGCGTTCAAATCTTTGGGAAAAAACAGTATTTACCACTTTTTCAGTTTCATATTTTTTTTATAAATTATTATTTAGTGGTATAAATGTAAATTCTTCTGAATCAAGTAGACTAGGTCTAATAAGCTAACAATAAAAAAAAGCATGTAAAAATAAAATTGAAAATTCATAACTCGAGAACTACAAAAATTCATAAAACATACATAGGAGTTAAATCGATAGGCAAGGTGCTCAGTTATCACCCCGCTTCGGCTTGACACCTTAAAAGAAACACCCTGTATATACATTTTCATTCTAGCTTAAAAGTGACAACTGCTTGTAAATAAAACTTTTTCATAGATACTTACGTATTGTTAGTTTAGCATCAACAGTAAATAATAGCACAAAAAGATCCGAAGTAGAATTATTATGCTCGTGTTTCATCATCAAATTACCGGCTAATGTCGCAATCTGAAATTAAAATGACTTATTTGAAATGTATCAAAACCATGAAAAAGTTAAAGGGGTAAAAGTTAAGTAAAAGCACTTTTTATTTATTTTTATAATGTTCTGTGTCATACTAAAGTTATATTGTATGAAGCTAAATTCAACTTAAAATGTAATATTTAGAAAAATATCTTACGTTTCTAACTGCAATATGAGCTACAAGTTCAAGGTGATCATAAAATGTTTTCAAATATTTAAAATCGTCTTGTTTTCCCTCTTTTTTAAATATTTCCAGCAAAGTAGTAAGAGTTGATCCTGCGTTGATAATTAGGTTTTGGTCCTTGCTGAAGCCTTTCAACTCAGACACAGCGTTAATGTCGATTAATGTGGAGGGATATTCGTCGATTGGATAAGCCCCTGAAAAATAAAACTGGTAAAACTAAACGTTATTTGTTAGCTGAACTAAGAGTACATACCTACACTCCGAGGAACAAAAATTTCAATATATTGTATGATTTCAAAACCGCAAGCGCAAAACACTGCCGCCAATTTCCTGTTACTTGCAACCTATTTACACTTGGCAGCAGTATTTTGCGCTTGCAGTTGGCAGCAGTGTTTTGAGTCGGGTAGTCAACCTGCCTGCCTTCGTCTGCGGTCGACTGCAGTTTCTTTTGAAATCATGCTTCAACATTTAAGCTAATTTAAATAAATCACAAGTACTGCGTAATTCACTTGAGCTGCATCGACTAGCTAGACCATTGAATTACAAAATCGGCAAACAAAACTGTAAAAATATTAAAAATGAAAGGTAAAAGTTATTTTAATATTAATTCAATCTTGCTTGACCAGGACGAACTTCTACTAAATAATTACCTTTCACTGTGTTACCCGCTACCAACATATACGAATCTTCTCCTCTTCTTTCTAGGACGTCAAAGATATCTGTTAACGTTGAAACTCTGAACCAATGCCTGCCATCTTTCAAATCGATTTCTAAAATATTTGGTAAATCGTCTTTGTTTAAAAGACACCATTCATCATCACCCAGACATTTAGTACAGTCCTTACAATCTTTTTTGCAGTTATGCAAATCTTCTATATCAGACACTTTATCAGATTCTGGGGCATCCGTAGCAAACTTCTTCAAGGCTTTCAGAATTGGTCTGTATCCAGTACATCTGCAGATGTTGCTACCAAATGATTTTTCTATCTCAAGCATGGTGAGATCTTCTTTGCTCTTCAAAAGGCTGTAAGATTAGGGTTTTTCATGTATTTAAAATACCGAGGACCAAGATCTATGACTCCAATTCAAAATGAACTTATAACATTGTTTTCGACTGTCGTACCTACTTATGTTCGAAAATGATGATTTGTTATTATTTTTCAGTTTTTAAATAATGCTATTAATTCCAACTCACAAATCATTTCTATTACCGAATTATTATTATTATAAAATAAAGTCATATTTTTTGATATCACTATTCATGCCTTATGCTGGATTTGGTGCTACACGGACGGTCCGTGTCCATTCCGTAATAGAGCATTCGGTCGATCGACCGTTTAGTGCTCCACGGACTGACGTGTGGCTTGAACAAGTAATGTCGAGCAGAAAATAAAAATGTAGAGCGTCCTGATACGGACGTCCGGAGCACGGACGCGCTCGACGGATGGTTTTCCTCCGGATGGAAGGACGCTCCGCGGACCGTGTTCCACTAAAACCAATAGTTGATTTTCTGTACGATATCTGGACGACGATTCTCCGTACGGACCATCCATATATCACTAAATCTAGCCTTAAAACTTTTTACTGCGACATACGAGTACATCACATACCCGTGTGGCATACCTTAGATCGTGTGGGCATAGCCTAAGTACGAAAATGGCTAGTACAGCCCTTGCTGTGTGTCTTGCTTTAGTAAACATTACTGTAAATGATAAATAAGGGAAGTTGAATACCTATACATTGCCATAATCCAACCAGGAGTGCAATACCCACATTGCGTAGCGGCGTTCTCTGCGAATAAATTCTGTATAGGGTGATACCCGTCGAGTCGGTTGCCGACTTTTTCAATCGTAGTAATCTCCCATTTGCTGCATGATGTTATAGAGACGAGACACTTGAAAAAAAAGCACGTCAGACAATGAATTACTAAGTACTAATTTTGCTCTACCATTATTGGGATCACAAAGACTTCCACTGCTGAGCATAGACCTCCCCAAGAGATTTCTTAGAGTCATGCATGCCTAGGTTTTTCTTTGACGCCCATTCGGGGTTTTCTGCTAATTTGATAAAAAAGGGGAAAGAGTCAAATTTTCACTATAAACCCTGTTTCGCTATAGCTACAGTATAAAATTCTAGATAATGAATTTAAATAATTAACAATTTTGATAACGTATTTCATATTTCAGGATACTAACTATATCATATAAATAAATGTTTATTCAGCTTGTCTTCACCGAATGTTATGATACATACACACATCTTTTATAATATTATACTTTCAGCATCTTTTGTTTTAAAACAACTATGCAGACCATTCAGTAGTAATTTGCTACATTAGGTAAGTACAAAAAACGCGTGGCTAACCCTGTAACGATTGTGGGAACTTTTGCGCATGATAAACAACATCATACCATTACGACTTTATCCCAAGTGGGGTAGTCAGAGGCAAGTGACTGTGCCGTCACGGTGAACAAAACACTCAGAAGCCCACTTTTCACCAATGGTATTAGAACTTAACGTGGTAGGTGGTGAGCCTTCCGCCGTTGTCAGGGTTGATTTAGTTTGTTATCAATGTTGTCCGTCACCAGAGAGTTAGTCGGATATTTAACAATGAATACAAAGATTTGAACTCAGGACCACACGATCCACGATCTGAGTTCGGGCGCTGAACCACTAGGCCACGACGCTCGCTCAGATAAACAATTTTATTGATAATTTCAGGTTTTCCAGCTGACCACGCAACAGAGTGCCTACTGCGAGTTGCAGAAAGAGATGTGTGAGATGTGTGTAATGAAGTCATTCGAATCTGTACACTGTATAGATTATTAAGCAAAAGTAGCAGGATGAACCACATCTGGCAGAAAATGCATAGGGTTACACAGCGCGCTATGGGCACAGCTATGCCTGGTGTCTCTTTGCGTTATGAGATCCGTAATGAGGTATGAACGCATACGGACCAAACTGACCGTCATAGTTCTTCGGATAACCAAGTTAAAGTAGCAATCACAGCAAGGGTCACATTGTCCGCAGGTCTGGAAACCGCTGGAGTGTAAGCGTCCTCGAATGGCGACCATGAATTTTAAGACGCAGCATAGGTAGGCCACCCGTAGGTGGACCAATGACTTGGTGCGAGTTGCAGGAAGCCGCTGGATGCAAATAGCCCAAAGCCGCTCGCTGTGGCGTTCTATGGGGGAGGCTTACATGAAAGTGGGATTAGTGCTGCCAAATGTAGATCAACTTAATTATGTACGTTAGTATGTACAATAGTATGAGCTTACTGAATTGACAGAAATTGCGTTTTCACCCGGAGCCCTGACAACTGACACGATGCATGCGCCGCAGCCGCCCTCGCGGCACAAGTACTTGGTACCACGAAGCTGTAGGTACTCCCGAAGGTAGTCCAGTAAAGTCACATCTGAACTCACTTCGCCGCCCACTGTTAATGACAGGGCAAATCTTTTGAGTAAGGCGTTGTAATTCCACACTTATAATTATTAATATTAAGAGGAATCAAAGTGTAGATGAAGTCGAAATAGCGTATAGCAATAAATATTTAACTGATTCCTAACTCCTAAAAAATTAGGAACATTTCTATTTTTTTATTTCAATATCCTTCTAAACTAACCAAACAATCCTAAAAACTTATCAAAGATATTCATTTGTTGTTTTGTTTTTCAAAGAGGCAAAAAAATAGGATAAAAAACATATATTTTGAATTAAAAGTTACAAAAAACACTAACACGACGTTCTTGATTTGTATTGTTGTTTTTGAAAAATTCACAACTTCGATAATAATTAGAGATACTCAGAGATTCAAATCTTCCTCAGCATCTGTATTAAATAGAAAACTTAAGAATTCTTAATATACCCGTAGATTATTCATCCCTGTTCACAAGTTTCAAATACTGTTTAAAAATTAATAAAATTAATTATTTTATGCATTTCCGAAAAATGGCGCTTAACCAGTGGTGGTTTTTAAATTCTTTTTGTGAATATTATCATAAGAAAACCAACATAGTTCAGAAATTTTCAGATTTCATTGAAGATTTGATAGGCTACTTACCGTGACATTTGACCCCATTCACACTAAAAGATATCCTATTCATGTTTGAAGTTTTAAATAAAAAACAATGAAGAGTAACTTTAGGTGCTCAAATCTTTACGACACAGGCGGAAGAAAATGAAAGTTAACGCTTAAATACTCAATATCGAAACCATTCGCATAGGACCTACTACTTGATGTTAAATTAACATTCATCATTCCACTCGCTTTAATATAAAGTGATTACCATAAATTTGTATTCTCCCCACATTGGAATGACATCACACTATGCAAACTTAATACCAAAAAACGGACAAATAATCCTTCAAATTAATGCTACAATCATACTACTGTTTGCTATAGTACTTTAGCTAAAACGTACTCCCCTGGTGAGGAGCGAAGCAAAATGTGGCATGAGATGCACACACACCACCATCTGATTTCTAGTGAATGCCTACCTCCAGGTTGCGCCCTACCGTAGCCCTAATGTAAGTCACTCAACCTCCTCCAGACTCAAGTGAGCTGCTGCAAAAGTAACCTCAGTAGGTAATACATTACACCAGATGGGGCACAATGCGAGTGTGGTGCCTCAAGACAGTTCATTGCTGCATTTGTTGTCCTGCCCAAGTGTCCCGTTAGACCTAGCTTAAAAATCTTTATGAAGCCACCTCCCACGGGAAAGCAGCTGCAGAGCACGGGTTGAAACCTTTATATTTTTAATATAACAGAAAGGCAAAAGTCCCGATGTTTGGATAGTAATATTTACATAGAGTGACACTGGCCATACAACAATTTTACATGTAAAATGTTTTTAAACCCTCATTTTGGCTATAGATTTGTAACAACAGCAAAAAGCGAAGGAACTGAACGTAACTTTTGACCAATTTTCAGCCAATCAGCTCTTATAACGCGACTGTTCATTCGCAATGATAAATGTCCGATTCCCATTATACGGCGTTTCGCGATTGTCCTAGGATTTTAGCAAAAATCCGGCTCTTCCTATTATCCTACGACATGTACAACCGACTGGAACTCAGCGTAAATCTTTTGTATACGTCCCGCCTTTACGTGGCATACAACATCATAGCAAGTACAGCTCAACTAACAGCAACTGTGTTGCTTTCGCTCTGTACTTGACTGTACGATAGCACAACTGCTGAACAAATAATACAAACAAATAGTTTCGTAGACTTAATTAATTTGTTATGAAAATTGGCTATTTTTCAAGGCCTGCATTATTTTATCAAGTGACTTAATTATTTCAATCTATAAAACTTAAAATTCACAATAAAACCTACAGTTTTGATTTATTTTTCTGAAAATTTTTTGAGGTAATCCCTTCACCCTATTGAGCGTTTAAAGATAACGGACACGAGGATCTTGATTCTTTTAACTCCTATTTATTAACTCTGATTATTAATAATAGAAAGTAAGATAATTAATGCAATATTAACATTAATATTAATTATTATAGGACATCTTCATACTTTTATTTAACAACTATGACCTATTTTAAAATATGACGTTATTTAAACTAGTAAATTGTACATAATTTAATTGTAATGAAATAAAACAAAATACAGATACAAATATGAAGTTAGTTTCAGAGTTTATTCAGATTATTGACATAACATACCATCACGACTTTATCCCAAACGGGGTAGTCAGAGGCAAGTGACTGTGCCGACATGGTGTACGAAACACTCAGAACCCACACCCACCCACTAAATGGTATTAGCGTGGTCGTTGGGTTCTAATACCTACCAAGGTCGGTATTAGAACCCAACGACCGACTTCCGCCGTTATCCGGGTTGATTTAGTTTTTTATCGATGTTTTTCGTCACCGGAGAGTTAGTCGGTTATTTAACAATGAACACAAAGATTTTGGTTCTGGCCAGATTTGAACACCACACCACACGATTCACGATCTGACTTCGGGTGCTGAACCTTTAGGCCACGACGCTCTTAATACTGACAGTTTATATATAAATATATTTTTTTAATTGGTTTTGCGTAAATAAGTTTTCCTAAATAAGTCCCCACGCATATATCTAGGTATATCTACTCGTAGTACCTACTACTATTTAGCGCGTGAATGTCGATTGATTTTTGTATGGAAAACGAACCACCTTAACGACAGGTGGCTACGATGAGACACAGTGATCAAATGTGGACCCACCTTTATATTTGCAATTATTGTTCATCTGATTATAGTTCCGACATATTACAGAGTAACTATTATATAATCTCTGACCAGGTATGGGCATAAATAAGGATCACATAAAAACATAAAAAAACAGAAATGCTTCGTGTAACTATGGAGATTTTATTTCAAAAATCCGATGCACAAATTTATTTTCAATTAAATGCAAAATCACTCATTTTGACTGCCGATGACATGCGTATTTGCTCCAGAGTGTAGGGTCCATCTGAAATGAAACCATATTTGTTAGACCGCTTAATTGAGTCCTCGCCTTGCGGGTACAGGGGAGGGCAGAACACCTTGCCTGCCGCCCGCACCTCCCGCCGGCCCCCGTTCTCGTCCTACCCCCGCGCCCCTGTACCCCGCAGGCGAGGACTCAATTAAGCGGTCTAACTATAGTTTTGTTGCAAAAATACTCCACACAGTACATGCAATAGGCTACAAATATAAAGCAACAACGTATTATCAAAACCAGCATGATGGCTTATAAAAAGCGTAACACACTAGGAGAATTCAATCGATCTGCTTAGGTTTATATTTTGGTATAAAGGTCGTTTAACGAAAGGTAGCAGGTTCGATAATCGCCTGATTTCTTGACCAAGTGATTTTTATAGTATTTCTATTTAGAAGGCAACGACGATATTATTTCCTATCGGTTGTGAACCCAACGCGGCATCAATAAGTAATGACACTCTTTACACAGCATTATGCGTCATTTTAAAAATCCGACTCTTGCTAGCAACAAAGACATTAAAAAAATATTTGTAGCTCTTCAGGTATAATATGAAAGGAAGTAATAGAAGGTGTTTGTGAAAATGTAAATGTCTGCTTATTTTTTACGGTAATGCGTATTGATTTGATTCTCAAATTTCATTGATTATCAAAACATTCCAGTTTTTCCGGTTTCATTTGATGTTTTGCCAGTTGCTTCTAAAACAAATCATCGCTTATGAATCTCACCAATTTGAAACCATTCAGTCGTTGGTATATCTGCTTCTAGCCGAGCGGCAGCAATAGCCTCACGAAGGGCTAGAGGTACTGCCACTGACAAACATAACGGGGGCTCCGAAGTCGCTGTTAAGAAAACAAAACTATCAATTCCACCACCAGCAACATTACAGGCTATACGAAAATTGCCACGTTAGCCAATATTTCTAAAATGGTAGTATGTAGGTATGTAGACAAATTACTAGTATGTCCTAGTAATAAGCTCATTCAACATTTTGTCTTTTATTATTACAACTCTATCAATACGTACAAACTCTATCAATGATTTGACTGTATCAATCAGATTTATCATTCATTCACCTTTAGCCCCGAAGTTCTCGTCTCGACCGAAAGAATTTTGTCTAAAATGCACTCTTAAATCTCTAGGAATATCTCGCGCTTGAGGCACGTGGTATGACCATCCACTGTCTGAAACTATTTCACCATTTTCACGGTTGTAAACTATATTCTCTGAAGTCCAACTTCCCATACCCATGATAAAAGCTCCTTCAATCTGAAAATATAACATCCAACTTGTAAATTACTGCGTCTTAGTTAAGGCTTAAACTTAATTTATTACTTTTTTCCGAACCTTTACTTACTTGGCCAATGTCAATTTCTGGGTTCATACTCCGCCCTGCGTCTTCTAGTATATCTACTCTTAATACTTCTGATTCACCTGTTAAAATATCAATTTCGACCTCGGCAAAACAGACCCCAAAAATATCGTAAACATTAAATGCTTCCAACAAACTTGTATAGCCTTGTGACTGCAAATTAATAGTGAGTTCGTATGCCCTTTTTATTATTTCTTCCCAAGTAGCATCATCAGGCATTAGTTTCTTTACCGGCTCTAATCTTTTTAATAGTTCTTCACAAGCTCTCTTGACTCCACGCCCCACGTTTTGAGTTGTTGTACTAAAACCAGTTAAGAGGGCATTTGGTCCAATCATCGAATTGTTTCCCTTAATTTTTATTTTTTCTTCTGAAATACTAAGACAATGTGCTGCAACTTGGATAGCTTTAGTGTTTATTCCCTGACCCATTTCAATTCCAGAATGTGTTATAGCTACAGTACCATCAGAATGAAAAACAGATAGTACTATATTTAGATTTTGGCCACCTTTTGGTGTAAATCTCATAAACGCCGTTCTTAATCCTCGTTTTCTCCACCGGTTCTTTGAATTAAATTCCTTTACTTCCGCTCTTCTTCTCGAAAAATCGGTTTTCGATTTGAGATTTTCATACATTTCTTTAATATCGTTGTATTTTTCTGTATTTAAATTTTGCATGCGGACATCGACTGGATCTAGCGCTTGTTCGTATGCAATGCGTTCCATCATGAATTCTGCCATTGCGATTGCTTCGAATGTGCCTGAAATATTGTATTGTTTTTCAAGATTGAGGAAAAAAAAGGTTTTTCATAAACTGTATCCAAAAAGGTAATCTATATGAAACCAGTATTCTAGCCACATTTTTAACGTACCTGGTGCCCTACATGTTGTGTTCTTATGAGTGTCGGTTATAACATTGTAACCAGTAAAAGTCCACCGTGTGGTATCATAAAGATTGCTGAAGGAAAGTGCCATTAGTTCACCGACTGGCTCATTAATGACGTAACCGTTGTCAGAGTACAGCTTGTAATTTGCATACTGTATTTTTCCCAATTTATTTACACTCACCTGCAAAAAGAGCATGTTATAAATAATTTTATCCTAATGAACAGGTTGGCCAAAAAAATGTCACTAGGAGAAATGAATACTATAATTTATTAATGTAAAGTTTTAAAGAAAATAAGCCGATCTTGTTTGCCTTTTCGCTAAAGATTATTTTTAGTGATTGTGAATTAGAATAATGTCAAAAGAAAGAAACTATTCAGTAAACTTAAACAAGTAGCTATAAATTAGTAAATATATAAACTGGCGCAAAGCGGTGTGAATCCATAAATCATTGAACTCAACTCATCGGAGAAAAAATGAATAAACAATTACCAAGTAATCACTGGTGCAAGGGAATCTTTTGCCAACTGCTCTTATATTTGTGGTTAAGGACTGAATAAATCGACATGGCCGATTTAGTCTTGATGCCACAAGTGTGCAGGCTACTGCCTGTTGGCAGGCGCGGGAAATCTTGATGCCAAACGAACCACCTAAGCGCCGGCAGTAAACATCGATACTAAAAACATATTAGAAATATATTACAGTTCAAATGCTATAACTTTACAGACAAGGGAAAATTATCTTTATCACCGGACGTATAATTTTAATTAGATCAAAATACACTGATTTTCGTCATCTATAATCTGGTTTATTTGTTGATACTAAAGACGAGAATACCAGATCTAACGGCACTATTGTTGTAAGAAAAACCAATATCATTGCCATAATTACCAACTATATTTTCAGCATACACTTTTTTACAACATATCTAACATATAATGAGCACATATCATAAACTTATGGATAAAAAGGTTTGAAAAAGTATAATGATGAAAAAGCCTGCAATCAAACAAGCTGCATAGCTATATCGGATAATACAAATTGAACTTAAAAACATGATCTTTAACAATGAATTTAGATGAGGTTTTCGTACACTTTTCAGTTGTTTTCGTAGTATTTTAAAAAGGACTATTTTTTAATTAATCATTGACATAAGACGATCGAGATTTAAATAATAAATAAAACCATTAAATCTGATAAGATGAAAAATACTGACCTATGTGAGGGTATATTTAATGCCTGATGTATAACCCATTGAGTTCCATCTACCCATTGGGTTGAGTTATACACTGCAAAACCGTCTTCTGAGGGTACAGTGACACAAACCAATGTTTCTAATGCAAAATGATACTGAGAGTACATTGTCTGACTGCCTTTAATAGTTTTCGCTACATCATTTCCTCTTCTTGTAGCAGGTAATGAAAAAATTTCATTAGCCCTACTGGAGTCTTTTATAGCTTCTTTGATATCAGTAACTGGTTTTCTCACATTTTCATATGTAACTTCTACCAATAAAGCAGCTTTGTCAGCTAAATATCTACTTTCAGCAACAACAATTCCTAATGGTTGATTATAATATTTAACGTCGCCACCACAGAGTACTTCTTCAACTGGTGAAGATAATACCAAAAATTCTGGAACGAAAGCGTTAACTCCGGGTATATCTTTTGCTGTATAGAACGCTATAACTCCTGGGTGTTCCTGTGAGTTTACAATAAAAACAATGAAACAATTAATCAAGAAGGAATATTAATGTAAAATATTTTGTTTAAACTTACTAATGCTTTCGAAGCATCTATGTTGACGATTTTTCCTAAAGGAACAGTAGTAAGGACAAAGGCAGCAAACACTTCCTCGGGTAATGATGGTACGTCATCTGTATATGGAACTTCCGCTGAACATTGTCTCTGAAAAAATATTTTCAAACCAATTTCTTATAAGGTAATGAAAAGCGATTTAGTAAAAGAATCAAGTTACTCACCAAAGCCTCGACTTTTGTGACTGGCTTATTTAATGGCCATACTGATTCATCTGTTTTAAAGTCTTGTTTGCCACTAGTCAGTGATCGTTCTTCACGAATGTTACGAGCCGCAGACCGGTAACGGCTGTGTAGAATATCCGTTGGGCATAGGGACAGTAATCCCTGGAACATAACATAAAATTATCAATTGTGATGAGATTTATACTTCTGATAATTGGTAATTAACATAAAAGAAAATTTTAGAACTATTTTAAAAATTAGTTGTCAGCATCGTAGATATTTTTATTCCACTAGGTAATATTTATAAAATTTTCAATTCATAATATTTAGGAAGTTTCCGATTTTGAATTTAGTATGCTTCAAAGCAGATATCTTTAATATTGTTCATTGAGTGATTTGTCATTTTCATGCCATTTAGTAAATAGCTCTGTTTGTAGATAAAACTGAGAATGAATAAATACAAATAAAACAACGATTCTCTTAAGGAATTTAAAACTGCATAACGTTGAATGACTCGCTTTTATGATAATTATATTTAATACACACACCTTATAAAATATCCCGAGAGCCACTTCTTTCCTATATTCAGGGGAGGGTTCCGGGGGGTTTTCTGTAGCTACTAGCTCATCCTCCATAATTTTTAATGCTTCTTGCAATGTTTCATTCGTGAATAGTTTCTTACCGACTAAATATGATTCGGTGTTTGTAGGTCTGCTTAAACCCGACGTCAAACCACCGTAAAAAATTCTGGCTTCTTTTACTGTGTTGTCTGCTGATAGGTGGTATAAAAATCCGGCATTTAAGAAAGCATGAGAGTTTTGGGCTCGAGGCATTATCTGAAAAATAATCGTAACTTATGATGAAAGATGATTCGTGCGACACGGTTGCTATGTATCTCAAGCTTATTCAACACCTTCTGGCGTGACCCAGGGATCCATACTTGGTCCTTTGCTCTTTTTGCTGATGATCAATGACGTTGTTGATGTCCTAAAATATACTAAATGCCTTCTTTATGCCGATGACCTGAAGCTTTATGCAGAGATCAGCGACGAAGTAAGTTGTGAGTTAATTCAGAAGGATATCGATGCGCTCCTTAGATGGAGTACATTGAACGATTTAGAGTTTAACCACAATAAATGCTCAGTCGCCAGCGAAATCCTGTGAAATTTAATTATTTGCTTGGTTGTAATGTGATCGATCGAAAATACACTATAAAAGACCTAGGTGTAACATTCGATTCCGCTCTTACTTTCAATAAGCACATTACTACTTTAACTCGTAGTAGTTTCTGTCGACTGGGATTTGTATTACGTAATCTGCGTGACTTCCACAGTACTGATGTAACCAAACTTATATTTATAAGTCTTGTTAGAAGCTCATTAGAATCTAGCGCATGTATCTGGAATCCTCACGAAGCTAAGTATAGGTTTATGTTGGGAAAGATTCAAAAGGCTTTTCTTCGGTACTTCTATAAGCGAGTGTATGAGTATTATCCCTTTATGTACCCCACCGATTTTTTGCTGGGAATGTTGCAGATGAACTCTTCAGAAGTGAGAAGAGCCCGTTTGGAGGTTTCAACTGCCTTAGCAATCTTGCGGGCCTGGATGGACTCGCCCGAGTGTGTTGAGCAATTGTCCCGTCTGAATGTGCCTGATAAATATTTACGTATTCGCTCCGGTCGGAGACATCGGCTGTTCGCTATTCCAGCGTGTCGTACAGTAGCTCGTGAGCAATCCCCGCTTTGTCGTATGCAGAGGGCGCTAAACATGTTACTGGTCGCTAACCCTAAATTGGATATATTCATTGACAGTCCTCAATCGCTTTTAAAAAAAGACGAAAAATTGGTGTAGTGTATTCCTTCCTGTAGCTTTCATAATTATGTAACTGGGATTATCCCGTTTAATTGTGTTAAATAAATAAATAAATGAGAATAATAAATAAATGACTTGTTGAAAGAAATCTCAAATGATAATACTAAGTGATTTTCATATAAATCACCCAACGATGGTATTTGTTACTTTTGTTTTTTTTTCATGTTAAGCAATTAAGTTAAATACAGCATGCCTATAAGGCTGCTATGCGAAACTGGCTTGAGGTTTGCACTGATCATACGGCAGCAAAGACGCAAGAGTGAATTTTTTTCTAATGAAATAACTATGAAAGTTTTACTCTCTACCCAATTATGAAATTGATCTTAAGAGCGTTAGTTGGGGTGCGACGAAAACGTTGCATTTTTGTAAGATTTTCGTGATTATTTCATTGAATTGAATCAAACTTAAATTTTGCTTTATTATTGTGTGCATAATCTAATATTAGGTAGTCTCCAATTATTTTCTAAATTAAATAAAAACCCGTTTTTTTTTATTTATAAAATACTTAAAAAGTACTGTACACAGGTAAAGTTATAATTATGAAATTAAAAGGTGTATTCAATAATAGAGAGAGAATTTATACTTTGTTTGACAGCTAAATAATCACGAAATGCTTGAAAAAAATACGAAGTTTACGATTTACCACTGTGAATCCATTTTACACATTATAACATAACGTACTTTATAAGACACCATTTTATGTTCATCACTTAGAGGTGGCAGCAACACCTTCTCAATAATATGCCCCTTCATATCTATCTCCAGGAACTCTTTCATTGATACCGTTTTGCTTTCTGAACGATTGCCTGAAATAACATAAAAAAAGGTTGACTTAACAACAGTTTATTGCACCAAAAGATATTAAGATTGTTACATAGTGTCACTGCAATACTGCAAATATTGAAAAACATGTGCTTAGCATTTACTTAATTTCAGCATACAAAGCAGCTTAAATAATTTGCTATTTATTTGCTACCAACGTAGTAAAATCTGTGCGTCATCCCATTCTTCCTAGTTGCAAGCTTTTTTTATTCATGCTTACTGCTGAAAATAATAATCTAAAATCTACGTACGTATTGTGAGTTCTGCATTGACAGTACAAAATAGTAAATAAATGTCCGAAGTGAATTCGTGATTCTGATGTTTTAACATCAAATTTCCGGCGATGGTCCCAATCTGTGAAAAAATGTTTTAGTATTACGGCATTTTCATTTAACGTCATAAAAATCAGCAAAATTTTTAAATAGTAAATTTTTGGAGTGAAGGAGTGTGCGACGGAATCAATACTTATACAGCCTAGTAATTTACGCAACAGTAGAACGATTCAATCGCGTTGCATTAAAGCTGCGAGCTTTGTTTCGATCGTTTTAAAAAAGCAAGTCGGCACAGAATAATCTGTCTTTGACATACGGTGCCACCATATGCGACAGACAGGGGTATTTTTGACATACGGTCCCACCGTATTCGACAGTCTAGGGGTTTCTATTTTTTCTAGATATACTATTTTAAGAATAATCAATTTCAGCGACATACGAAATTCATTTTAGTTTCATGGTTAGTTTCATGGTGAGTCTTAACTATTTATCAAAATATATTGTAAAACATAGTAATATGGATAGAACAACATTTTGTTGGTAAACATTTTATGTAACATGGTATTATCGTGTTATATAAAATGAATTATTATGTAACTCAAAGCAGTTAGCTTACTACAATTTGTATTTTTAACAAATATGTATGCCACAAAAACTTTTTGGACTACGCAGACACAACAGCTTCTAGGAAAAGAATTAGTACAACTTAGCAAAATATATTAAAAATAAATACTTACATTTCTTACTGCAATATTACCTACTAATTGAAAATGATCATAAAAAGTTTTCAAGTAATGAAAACCATCGTCCTCGGCTACGTCTTCGAGTATATCTAGTAGTTTAGTTAACGTTGTTCCAGCAAGTATTATTAAGTTTTGGTCCCGGCTAAAGCCTTTCAACTCAGACACACCACTGACATCGATTAATGTTGGGGGATATTCAATGATAGGGAATGCACCTAAAAAAATACGATTGTCAAAACGTTGACAAGTAAATATGCTAAGTTAATTGTAGGAAAAGTAAAACATATTCCCAAAGTTTATTATTTTATTGATACATGATCAAATCAGGCAAGGTTAGGTTATGAAGCATAATCAGTTTGTATTCGTAATGATGTAAAAACACTTTTTACTTATTTTTTAGTTCATAGAATATAAGTCGGATGAATATCGGACAGAATGATGGAAACTGTTGAACCATGATTTTGTAGTCGTCCATGTACGCGGCCTAAATTCACATAATAAATTCAGGCCCGCAAAGATGATCATTGTGATGAACTTACTTTCATAATAATTACCTTTTCCAGTGTTACCCGCTACCAGCATATATGCATCTTCCTCTCTTTCTTCTAAAATGTCAAATATATCTGATATTGTTGAAACTCTGAACCAATGCTTGCCATCTTTTAAGTCGATTTCTATAATATTTGGTATATCCTCTACGTTCAGCAAGCACCAGTCTTCTTCACTAGGACATTTTGTACAATCCTTGCAAGTTTTCTTACATTGTTGCAAATCTTCTATGTCAGATATTTTATCTGTGTCAGGAGCATCTGTAGCAAACTTCTTCAAAGCTTTTAAAATAGGTCTATAGCCAGTACATCTGCAAATATTGCTAGCAAACGACTTTTCTATTTCAAGCATGGTAAGATTATCCTTGCTTTTTAAGAGACTGTAAGATAAAAATCAGGTGAAAAATTTGTGCAGTATAAAACTATCCCTTTGAAGATCGTTTGTGCTCTATAATATAAATCAATACCTAGTATTTCAATTTTATTCGAAAACAATAAATGTCATGTCAATACTGTTGCCATTTCAATTTCTAGCGTAGGAATCCGCTGTTAATTCTACAGTGTTTTGATAAAATATTAATAATCTGAATTTTACCTGTACATAGCCATTATCCATCCCGGAGTGCAATATCCACATTGCGTAGCGTTGTTATCTGCAAAAGTTTTCTGTATGGGATGGTACCCGTCCTTGCGGTTGCCGACTTGTTCTATTGTGGTGATTTCCCATTGACTGCATGATGTTATCGAGACGAGGCACTGTAAATAACAAACTATACATAACCAGGTAGAAATTGAATACAAGGAAGAAATAAAAGAACTACAGTACCACATGCTTGCGATTGTTTCCCAGGTGGCTACTTACAAGGGAGCGATCGTTATCGTTATAGTGAATCACTCAAAAATGCTCACGTAATCGCCCAATAAATTAATTCGTATTCAGAAAAGACCGTTTATGGATTCAGTCTTAAAAATTGTCCCTGAACAAATAACGGAAAAATCTCAAATAACTAATAGTTATTAAAAGTAATAAAGAAAAAAACGTCGTGGCCTATAAGTAAGCACCCCAACTCGGATCGCGGACTCGGAAAGCTCACCACCATCCACGAGACCTGAGTGTTCCGTTCACGGCAACAGTCACTTGCCTCTTACTACCCCGTTTGGGATATAGTCGTGGATCGTGGTGGTTTTCATGTATTATGTTATGTTAACAAATGAACATAATTAAGTAATAGTAAACATTGCATTCACGACCAGTTAGAATAGAGAGCTTTTTACAGTTTAAACGATAATCCTTATTAACAAAGAACTTATTTTGGAACTTGTGTGCTAGTACATCAACTGACCTTCCACTCTACTGAGAGAGTTTTCTAAGCCACGCCTGCATGAACCGAGAGGTTAACATGGCTTGTTTTATTTGTTTAAAGACTGCCATTGAGAGTGGCCAAGAGCATCGCTGATCTGAAGTACTGAGGAAAATCCTATGATTTATCTGTTTTTATTAAAAATCTATTTTATTTTCAGTGTCTCTGTGGCCGAGTGTTTTCAGAGCTCGGCCCGAAACCCGGAGGTCACGGGTTCAATTCCCAGGTCGGGCAAAGTGTGTTTTCGGAATTTTCGGGACATAACCAGGTTTTGTGATCACCAACCCGCAATTGGCTAGCGTGGTGATTAGGACAATATATGGAGGTCTTTGCCCAGCAGTAGGATAGTAATGTAGGCAAATTACAGACTACTATATCTAATTTTAATCTGAAGACCAGGAACTAGAAAAAAATGACCTTAGTCCTAGGGATCGAGGGGGACTTAAACCCGCGACTTCCGCTATCTGGGCGGCTGCTCGTCCGACTGAGCTACCGAAACAATTAGCAGACCTGACAAATTTATCTGACATAGGTTACGTTGTAGGTCAAATTGTTTAATCAATGTTAAAGCACGCGCTTTTCAACATTCTGAAGAAACATTTTTCTGAAATTGGCTTTCGATATGGATGAAACTAGCTTTAGGATGTAATGAATTGAAATCATAATACATTTTCCAAGTTTCTATCTTGAGGTAAAAATTTGTAGTAATTTTTTGACTGTTATTATTAGGGTGACATAAAATAGTAGTTGAAACTACTTACTGCATTTATGGCAATTGCGGCTTCTCCCGGAGACCTAACGACGGAGACGATGCAGGCGCCACAGAGGCCTTGGCGGCACATGTACTTGGTGCCACGGAGCTCCAGGTATTCACGAATGTAGTCGAGTAGTGTGACGTCCGAACTTATTTCGCTGCCCACTGTCACAATGTTCAAATGTTCATTATAAAAGTAATTACAGGTCTTGAATTGTGAAACACCAATTTTCACACATCAACAGAATCTCGGGATACCTTAGTCCGAAATTATTTACGACTTTTTAGTTTCCAGAAATAGTTATAATACAGATTGGACCCTATTTTATTATTCCTTAAAAAAATTAAAATGCAAAAAAAAAAAACGGTTGCAAAATTGTTAATAATTCATTACGACAAGGAAAATTAAAAATTATTTGATTGATATTAATTTATGAAAAGGGATTAGATTGTTTTTCGTGAGCTTTAACAGTCATGTCACGTCGTTATTTGAGTCCGCGAAGAAATGTTATGAGTCGTGGGCATGTTTGAAAATGGTGCTATTCAATGCGTCGTTGCTGAAGCCCTTAACACCTGCTAGAAAGTGAAATCAAGGTTGTAGTCACGTTATTGCAGTAGTGGGTCTGGGATGTGGCAGAACGGCGCACAGGTAGATATCGCGTTACTACGCAAAGACAGGATCGATTTCTTCAAATGACCGAAAGAAGACAACCCAACATCATAGCGATCCAACTAGAGCAAATGCTACAGGGGGACCACCAGCTGCTGGTAAGCGACCAAACCATGGATGGAGGTTGCATGAAGTTGGTCTTCATGCTCAAAGACCGCTTACGTGTTTCATTGTGACGTGGCAACCTCGGAAAAGGCTTTCGTGGGCTCGGGAGCATTTACCATGGAGTGACGGACAATAGCCTTTTACTTCACAAAGAACATGCGTTTGGAGGCGCTCCGTACTTAAATCGTATCGAGCATGGCTGAGACATGTTACAACGAAAAGCTTTAAGAGGTTTCCCACCAAATTAAGTGACGGAATAACAGTGATGGCAAAGGTATTGGACAGTCTGCTTGATAAAATTTTAGCAGAAAACATTGTTCTAGCTAGAGGATGGCTAGTTTGGTTTCAGACCAGGCTTTTCAACTGAAAGCGCAATCTTGTGCCTCAAGCAGACTGTTGCGGAATATTACACAGAGAGAAAAACGCCTATATTCGCCTGTTTCTTCGATTTATCGAGGGCATTCGACTTGGTTAATTATGACTTGCTCTGGTATTAACTGTCTCACGAAACGACTGTACCCGCGCACGTTACAGCGCTGTTAAAATATTGGTACACCACTCAGAAAAACAGAGTGAAGTGGGTTCGTACTCGGACGCATTCGGCCTAAATTGTGGGGTAAGGCAGGGGGGACTAAGCTCTCCTCGTCTTTTTAGCCTCTATGTAAATAAGCTGATAGGTGAGCTTAGCAGCGCCAAGGTGGGATGTCACATAGACGGAGTCTGTATAAACAACATCAGCTAAGCCGACGATATGGTGCTGCTGAGCCCATCTATTGGCGCTCTAAGGAGGCTCCTGTGTATCTGCGAGTCGTACGCGGTGCCTCATGGGCTCAAATACAACACTAGTAAGAGTAAGTGGCTCGTGTTTAAATCCGGTACTTCTACGTACACGCAATTGCCACAACTCTTACTCGCTGGTTCCCCATTGAACCGAGTACAGCCATTTAAATATTTGGGCCACTAGGTCACCGACGAGCTCAAGGACAACGTGGACATTGACCGGGAACGCAGGTCGCTGGCTATCCATTGCAACATGTTAGCCCGCAGGTTTGCGCATTACACTAGGCCAGTAAAAATAACGCTTTTCAAGGCCTTCTGCCAGTCGTTTTATACGTGCAGCCTGTGGACCAAATTTACTCGGCGGACGTTGCCGTGGCGCTGTAACGCGTCAGGTATGTTCGCGGAGGCGCGCGTTGATGGCTTCGCGGCGATAATGCGCAAGCGCTGCGCTTCCATGCTGGCACGCCTGCGCTTTACCACCAACGGCATCATGAGTGTGTTTATGGACAGGTGGGATTCTCCCCTTTTAAAAAGGTGGGTGGAAACTCACCTGAAATAATAATTAATCAGAGTTGTCATATAGTCACAATGTAATATACTAAACATAGTCTGTAAGCAAATGTATACTAATATCTATGGACCTGTACGAAATAAAAAAATCCAATTTCAATAACAACTTTACGTACACTTGCAAAGAACATGGGACCTCATAACGCAGCAAGACATTGACAGAATAAACGATGATGATGTGTAAATTAATTTAAGAGATGGCAAGAGTTGTTACTGATATTTTTTTTATTTGTGAGCATTTTATTTACTATATACTTTCTATTTGTAATTTAGAGTCATAACGTTAATCTATTGTTCGATGATTCGTGTTAAACATCAGTGAAAACTTTACTGATTTTAGTGTTATTTATTTTAAGTTAACTCGATGTAGAATATTGTTTGTTTCCTGAACAAATAAAATTAATAAAATAAAATAAGGTCATAACATTTCTTCAGAAGAAGTGAGGTTTTTTTATCGTAGTAATTTTCTTTCTTTTCATTAAAAACCGTTTTATTATTTAGAACAAAAAATCTCAATATGATTTTTTAATTAAGACTCTAAAATAGCCTATCATTTAGCCATTTACTATTATCAGATTTTTTTTCATGTGATAAATTTTATGAAATGTAAAGTATTCCTAGATTCTGTTGATGTACCTATATAATTTCCATTTCTTTTGTAAAAGGTTACCAAATTTTAGGCTTTTTTTAATTTTATTTATTGCATTTATGGGCCTTATTTATGCCAAACACAACGTCCTTTGGATTTCGTTCAAATGTTTTGATACTATAATTATTATTTTTTGCGCCAGACAACACACCTCTTGTATTGGTCTCGAAGTAGGGATTAATATCCCTGTATTACGATGTACCAGGCAAGGAAACAAGCCAGGGGTGTCTTCCGGCACACCCAGACCCGAGTCAATCCAGAAAAGATCGTTTCCTGAATTGAACCGTACGGGAATCGAACCCGGGACACTACGGAAATCGAGGCGAGAAACCGTGCTACAGCGCACTACGCCGAACCTGTCGTCGATTTTGATTTGAATTGTTTGAATTTGAATTGAATTAACCAGGTCTCGATCTTGAAACTATTGCGTAGTTTTGAAAATTTATGTTTTTCTCATTTTTCTTGTGTTTTTGGGTGACACCTCAAATGCATTTATGTCTAATTAAGTGGAAACAGTTAATGTGATTGTCTGGTTATTAGACCCGCCAACATTGTAAGAAATAAATAAACAGGTTAACTATACACACCACAAAAAATAGAATAATATGAGAATAAAAAAAGCCTCCATTCAATAATTCATTGAAAAAAATAAATCTAATCATGTCATTTTCTTAAACATGTCAAAACGTTACTTTTAATCAATTAAAAAAAAGATAAACATACTAACCGTGACATTTGAGACCATTCACACTAAAAGTTATTTTATTCATGTTTGAAAATGAAATCGCACGAACAACAAACAGTGTGTTTACAACTAATCCTAGCTTGTAAAGCTATGGGCTACACGGAGATAGTGTAGCTCATTTAAATACCAAATACGAAATGATTAACTACCAGAAGCAACCAACAAAAACCCATTTAGGTCAATAAAGATTAAATAAATTTAAAAAACACCTTCGCCTATCAAAAGAAACAATGCGTGGAAGCTTGTCATTGTTCAGTTTAGACGTCATATATACAATGTAAACTTGATGAAAAACACTAAAAAAAGCAAAAAATGACAGCACGCAACCTCTCATTGTAAATATTATAGGGGTCTATTGTTTTTCTTCAGCTATGTTTTGTTTTATCTATACTAATTTCACAAAAAGGAAAGATTTGTTTGTTTGTTTGTATTGAGACTCTATTTGACCTATTTCCATTTTTTTTTCACTTATGTAAATCCACATTAACAGTTCAAATTACTTAAAATAGTAAGTAGAAGGTATTTATAAAAAATATTTAAAAAAAAAATTCTCATAACCAAATAAAATGATATTTATTCCGAAACCAGATGGCTGCCCAGCGTAGGTATAGCGACACGCCCCGCGCTCAGGCGCTTGCCAACGTCGGACTTGCGTCAAATTTTCTTCACGAAAATGTGTTTTTTTTTAACATCAGCACTTATCATTTCAATTAGAATAGTTCTTCATTTTATTGAAAATTGCAGGAGACACATTATTTTTCAATGGTTTAGATATTTTACAAATGAATTTTAAAGTTACGCTATGCGACTGCCATCTAGCTTTGAATAGACAAAAAGCAAATAAATGTGTTGTGTCAAAGTCATATCAACTTATATTTATTTTATCCTATTGAAATATGATCCACAAGCCGATGTGTTTGAGAGTATGGTAATCGCATTAATATTCATCATGAAGTGACAATAGGAAGTGATGCATTCTTTAGCTTGTCTCTGTCCGAGTTAAATGCAGAGACGACATACAGAGGGACGTTTTTTTTGAAAACATTATTGTGACTATTTTCATTTCATGTAAGGAATAAAGTAAAGCGAATTAACCGTAGGTACTACTTTTATACTGAAGTGTTGAGTGTGAAAAAGTGCCTATGGGTCAATCAACTATTCTTTGTACCTATCCATGTCCTCATATCAAAAAAATATAAATCTTCAAAATATGCAACGCGTTTTTATATTTTATTACTGTTCGGTCAAGCTAGGACACGTATTGTATAAATTTGTCCAAATCCATAACAAATAATATTTTTTAATAGTTACTTGGGGGACCTCATCACTCTCTCCATATAAAATCTCAGTGTTCCCACTGGCTGTGCTGTATATTTTTATCGCATTATTTCCATATTTTTATACAGTAGCATAGCATTAACGGCTAATATTATTATTCTACAATAGTTTTTGCTATAGTATTCAGTAAATTGTGATATAATTAAAGGTTATAATATATTTTTATTAATTTTACAAATCTTGTCCCCAACTCGTCACTAAAATCAATGTCCCTTATGTAACCATTCTTGTATTACGAGCATCGAGTCATAGATGGCTCTAGTTGTGGCTAATCGAAGCATTTTTGGCTAATCACCGCTCATTGCCCACTTGTCGTGTAATAGCTAAGGTGTGTTTATTCGGTGTCCCCAAAGTTTCGACGTAAAAATTGGTAAGTACCTTTTATTACAGTATAATAATTGTCATGGATTACATTAAATACGTCTGTTTTTCATTTGTTATAATCAATTCTATAATATTTTTAAGAAAACGGAATATTATTAACTGATAACCTATAAAAATCTCTTACGTTACCGGAGTTACTTCAAATGGTAACGTAGGAGACCTTATGGTGACTCGGTAGACACTTATTCTTGGATATTCAAAGATTGACATATAAAAGATTTTTGGAAAATATTCTTTACGTAGCACTTTATTAGTTGTTTAATTTTTCCATTTTGAATATTATTTTCAAAACTGATAATATAAAAAAGATCATACGTCAATAACTTTGGATGCAAGATGTAATCTCCGAAACGGCTTAACCTGTTTCAAAAATTAATTGATTCTTTGTAAGGTAAATACATTATTTATAACGGACATAGCATTGTGCAAATTAGCTTTAATTATCATGTATTCGTCACCTAAGTCTGGAAAAATGTGTTTCAGGGATTTTGATACTGATTCTACCCGCCCGGCCGAAGCTGATCACAAGTAATAAACTAAATTGTTCTTGTTACAGACAAAAGATAAACATGGTTCTTACACCAGCTGAAAACCAAAGATGATAGCTGAAAACCAGAGATACAGGGAAAAATTAAAGAAAGATCCGCGAAAATATGAATGAACTAAAAAAAATCAAAGAACACACTATCACAAAAACAAAAGACTAATTAAAGATTTATCTGCTAAGGAGAAAAGTAATGCACGAGTCATTTAGAAGATTCGGAAACGTGAACAATGACAACGCAAAAGAGCGCTTGAAAATATAATCAATGATACACCTCCCGGATCTCCAGCACTGCAATAATTTGACGATGCACGAATACTGCTCCGAAACCAAGAAACAGCCTCACCTGAAGTTAGTTTATCCAATTCAACAAACAGCCCAAGTACAAGTAGAGCTAAGAGATGAAGGAAAGCGGTAAGAAGACATAGAACCAAATTATACAGAGAAAACCAAAAGCTTCAATACGAAAACGAGAAACTAAAACTCAAGTATGAAAAATATAAGAAATGGTTTCACCGAATTAAAAAGAGAGAGCAGGAAGAACTTAAGAACAAAGATTCATCAGAAAAGAAATATATACAATTTTAACAAGCGCTATTAGCCAAAGATATAAAAAAAATGGCTGAGAAACGGTTTTTTAAACGAATATTTATTGACCCTACAGTACGTGAATCGAGGGTAAAGAAACAGTTGTTGAAAGATAGCTTGAATTTAGTATTCTGGGAATAGTAAAATTCTGCCAAGTAACGGAGATTTCCTTTTAGTAAAAGTTCACGCTGGTAAAAATAAAACTTATACTTACGCAAGCCTTGCAAAAAGTGATCTCGAAGATGATGGCGAGGTTAAAGTGGTATTTCTCAGGGCTTTCAAGGGTGCGACTAAGTTTAAATTAGACGAAAAAGATATAGCGTTGATTGAATTCAATGATATAATAAAAATTCTACCTAAACCAAAACGGGTAATTGAGAATGGAAAAGTTTATTTTGATTTTCAAGAACAACTAGACATTTTTGAAAGATAATTGTTTATATGCATTGCTATTAATGATAGTTTAAAATTACTTGTATTGACTTTTAGACTGATAATATTTTAAGACTGATCTTTATGAGAAACCTGTTGATTAAGAGTTTATTTTTGTTATTTGGGTTTCTTAAGAATAAATTTATTACTATGAAAACCTTTACGTTGATCTCATTACTATTGTAAAGAAAAAAAAAAGACTTTTAAATATTACAAAGATTAAGAAATAAGTAAAAATTACTTAATATTGTAACTTAAGTGGGTCGAATTCATTATGTTAGAGGATAACAGTTTTGTTTTCTTATTTTATTTTAAAATATGATTTAAAAAGTTCATTAAATCTGTAAGGTATTCATTTAACTCTTGGCAGTAAATAAACCAATTTGAGGATATATGTCTTTAACGTTATGAAATGTCTCTTAAGTTACTGATTTGTCCCCAAAATTTTAAAAGGTTAATTACACTAAAATCATATGATTTTTTTGATCTTACGTCAAAATGAATATTGAAGAGAATTAGCAAAGTAATGAATACACACATCTTTTAGAGCTAGTTTAATACATAAGTAATTTTAGATTTATATTAAAAAAGGCTTCACAAAACGTTCAAAAGTAACTTAAGAGACTCAATGAGATTGTTTAAATTTGTTATTATCTTAAGCTCTCTTTCGATTACTAACGTGTTGAGTATATATTTCTTTGTGTTCAGTTTATAATGTAGTGGCAACTACATTATAAACTGATTTTCTAACAAATTGCATTTGTTTTATTCGAATGAAAACGATTTAGCAACAAGTAACTTAGGGGACGTAAAACGTGAGACTACAACATTAAAAGTTTAAAAAAAATGCTTTAATTCAATAACTTGCATTGCTGATAGCTGGCTTTTAATTTTCAATATCCTTGCTACTAATTACTTAGGTAGAATATTTGATTAATGTTCACTTTTATTTTGTAATTTATTTTTTGAATTGAATTGTTTGGGTACAGAGAATAGTTGATTGACCCACCTACATTTACCAATTCAAACTTATCCTTTTAGAAAATTCGATGTAATAATGAAATTTTACTTTCACACAATCACGATTATCTTTACCACAGAATTTGTTTGAGTACTTTGAAGGTGCCTGCCAGCCTGAAGATGGAATTTTGTTTGATTAGCTGCACAGAATAAGATGTTAAATTTTGCACTTCAATCAAATTGCAATTTGGAACAGTGGACTTCGACTTACTTATAAGGTATTCTTAAGATCTACGGTTCGAATCCTCCTTCACATACGACTTTAGGCTCGAGTAAATTTTTTCATTTTTCTTATTTGTTATTTATTGTGTTCTTATTTTAAACACTGTTTCAATTAAAGAAAATTATTTTGATTTAAATTTTAAGAGTTCGCATATCTGCCAGTGGCTAACATTGCTGACATTAACTTAAAAAATGGGTATATTATTCAGCCGTTTTTATTTTTTTATTGATATATCAATATTATTGAAAACTTTATCATTAACTTCGTCTGGCTCCAATGCTTTTCCAGAAATGGATTGTGCACGTCATACAAAATGCAATGTGGTAACAATTTTTCACAATATGTTCATGCTCAGTATATTTTAGTCAGTCCTGTGGATTACCCCTTTACGAGTTTAAACCTACAATCAAAGCAAAATTGATGAAACATGAGGGTATTTATGAAGAGGATTACTTGAACAGCAAGAGTTTGTGGTGATAGTAGGAATAATCTGCTCCTCTTCTCAGAAGGTTTTTTTTACTTTGCTGTGAATATATCGGTTGTAAAACAAAACAATGATCAAAAGAGTAACTATCGAGTTTCATGCCGGAATCTTTCCGATAGAAGCAGCGTGCGAACCGATCGAAGATTCGCATTAGGTTTATGTATAATATGTATTATTCTATTATTATTTTATTTACGTCTATATTATTTATGTACTTTTACGTTGTTGACACGTCAGAAGTGCTCTCTACAAACTTAAATGATTAAAAATGATATTTGTTCTTTCTTTCTTTTTTTCGGAGTCCTTGTAATTTAAATGTAATTTTCTGGATCTGCCCTGTTTCAATTAATTCAAATGCTAAAGATTCAACAGGTGTCAACAGAAGTCAAAGATTTTCGGCATAATACGTGCGCCATCTATTATAATTGTTGACTAAATAATTTAAAACCAAACATTAAAAACAGTTGTAACTGCAATGAGGTAACGACTAAGGATATTATAAAATAAATGGCGGCAATTCTTCGAAGGGGTATATCCCCCCGCAGCGTTTGTCAAATTTTGACAGAAATTAAATTTGATATCTCTCAAATTACCGCCTTAATCAGGTTATTTAGTGAGCATTCAAATATAAAAAATTATGTATACTGTGACGTGGCTTAGAAGTAAATACGTTTGATGTTAGTAATCGGTAATTACTGAAATTTAAATTATCTTTGTTCTACAAAACTAACTACGCTGTTTTATGTTTTCTACAAATTACTTCTATGTAATAAAGTTTTTATCGATTCTTCTTCTGCGATAAAAACTTTATTACATACATACATTAGCGATACATACTACTTATTTAAATTTTCCTTTTCTTTATTGACTGGTTTTGGTATTAGAATTTAATTGATATGACGTTCATTGAGTAGCTATTCGTGGAAGACTTATGAAGACTACACGAACGACGTGTAGTCTTCATAAGTAAACTTTGTCAATAAACAACAGACTAATTAAAAAAGGGTCTTTACTTACCTTCTTTATATTATCTATCGTGTTTTATTGCTGCGCCAGAGGTCACCACCCCCCCAAACATTGTAATTAGATAAAGTTACTAAGTTATGTTTAATGTTATTTTGTAGTTATTAATCAAATGCTTCCTAATTCTGTATCTTTGAGTAACTTACCGCTTAACAACTTAAACGCCTAAACTATTTGGGTTTTAGGTAAGTAGATACTACCACCAATAGATTTTTGTGGCTTCCTCGCATTTATCAAGGCTAAACTGATTCTGGTATAACTATTTTTTCTTTTGAAGTGGATGAAGGACGTCCGCCAAATCCTATACAAAAAACGCCACGCAAAAGAAATGAATCTCAGATTTTTAAGATAAATGAGTAGAAATTACTACTAAAAACTACTGCCAAATTCGATGGCTAACATAGTTTTTTTGGCCGGTAAAGTTTCATAGGAGCTACATGTTAAAATGAAACTTTCAGAGGAAAACTTAATCCTCTTACTTTGTAATTAACGTTAACAACATGTATTTTGAAGCAATGTATCTCATGGAAAATAAAATATAATGCGAATTAGCGCCTTATTATTACGTTACGCCATTCATTTATTACGTTAGACGTTTTTAGCCCTTTTTACACCCCTGTGTAAGAAACAAGAATATCAGCATATTGTTGTCCACCTACACCCTCCCTACTGTTTAACATTTGGTTTTGTTTGTTTTAATTTTTATTATCAGTGACATACATTTTTTTAAATATTTAATTAATATACACTCGGTTCCAAAAATTACGGGTCAGTCACAAAAATTGAAATACCTCCAGAACTGTAAAAGTTAGATCAATGAATTAAAAAACAAAATAAAGACGTTTTAGTTGCGCTTCAAATAACATATTATTTAAACCTGGTTAATGAAAAAAACTTCATTAGAAAAACAAAATTTTTTAAAATGCCTAATTTTAAAAACAAAATTTTTGCTTCATGTCATTATGGATGCTTTCCATTTCTATTCTGTCACAAAAAAAAATATCGTTAACGTCTTCCACGTGTATAATTATTATTCTGTGAGGTGAAGCATGTCAGTCACGCTAGAGGAATGTACCAGAATTCAAACTTTTTTGGAACTTAGGCGGAGCCAGCGTGAAACAGCCAGAATCATTGGTGTATCTTTGTCGACTGTTCAGCGGGTAGTCCAGCGGTACCAAGAGGCCGGATCACACCTTAGGAGACCAGGAAATGGCAGACCAAGATGCACAACGGCCAGGGAAGACAGACAGCTAGTGGCTACAATGCTCCAAAATCGTTTTCAAACTGCTGTTGGTTTAAAAATAGAATTTGAAACCATTGAGGCCCGAAAATGGTCCCAAACTGGAACGGGCACATCGAATTGCAAGACGAGAGATACGTGCGCGACCACCTAAACTGGACACTAGACGATTGGTCTAGGCTAGGGTAATGTTCACGGATGAGTCTAAATTCATGCTTCAGACCAGGGGAGCGCTTCCATCAAGTGTGTATGGAGGAAAGAGTAAAAAATTGGGAATTGTAAAAATCAACTAGTTTTGTCAGCTGATCGGTCATTTTGTAGAGAGTTGACTGTTTTTATACATACTAATTCCCAGGTAATCAACTTGAGCGCAGAACACAGAAACTTGCAGTTTTTCCTTGAAGTGTTATTTTTACATTTAGTGACCTCGAAACTTCACCGGGCAAAAAAACTATGTTAGCAACCAAATTCGGAAATACGAGTAGCAGTGCTATACAATGTTTCTACTATTATGACTCTTTATCCTGAGTTACCTTTTTTATGCGCTGCGCCTGGGGTACATTTGGTGGATCCCTTTTCATTTAAAATTTTGTTCATAATACAAGTGCAGGTAAACTAACAATGAGAAGTTTTCTCCCGATTGTGTTTACGTAATAGAAGATGGTCACCACGAGCAAGCTTGACGCGAACAAAATGTACGTTGAAGGGTGCGTATAATACCCATTATCTAAAGGTGGCCTAGCGAGGAAATGCTCATTCTATCCCTACTCTATCAAATTCACTCAGTGTAAACAAGGACAGAGCATTCTTTCGTCTATCTTTGGTCGTGGTAAAGTAAGTAAAGTAAAAGTAGTGGAGACCCTAAAGCACGTGATAGAACGCTCGTTCTTGATTTTACATTCTTTTTTGTTTGAATTGTTTTGGTGTAAATGAAAAATTAATTATTATATAAGTACACTAAAAGATCACGACAAAACATTCTTGCTCCAGCCATAAATTAGAAATGCGCGGCGCTCTGACAGATAGCCCGCTTAGAACAACACGCCATTTTTGACACACGCACACAGACACGTGAGTTTAAAGGCGAAGTCAGTGAGTTTCAGTGTCGCGGTCAGTCGTACTGTCAAAAACATTGAGATATTATTTGTACGTCGTCAGATACTTAACATTATAGTTCAATGGTCAAAAATGGTTTCGCGCAGATATATTTCTATTGCAGTGTATTTGGCTGTATGAACACCACACGAAATTGTGATTATACGTTTTTAAGTTACCAAATGATGTTGCAAGGTAAGTAAAACTCAGATAACGTTTGCAAATTAGTAGTACTATGTACGAGTATTATAAGTAGGTATATAGGTAGATACACCATTATATTTCGTAACATATTCAAATCCAATACCTACAAATGGGCTTTTACTTTTTCCGTAACTTATCTTATCATGCATTGGTAAAAACACCAGTATTTTTGGTATATTATCTTATTGGCACGCGCGGCTGCTGCGTCCGCGCCGCGCGCCGCGCCGCCGACAGGTGACCGCCGAAGCGGTGGCTCATGGTGTTATCTACAACCTACTAGGTAGGTGGGTATTTTTCACTTGATGTATTTAATTTCTGGCGGTATCTGTTAAATCGCGCTTATCTGGCGAATATAGTAGTGAGTAGCAACCCTAGGCGATCAGGCAAGTTGATAGAAAAAGGCGAAAGCGGTCCTTCTGTAAACTCTTTATTTTGTGCTCCAGCTCTATACTTCATTCATTATAGCATTAGACAAAAGTAAAAAAGGTTCTTTTGAGGTATATTTTGTGGTAAAAGTACATCATCATCATCATCATCCGTACGGTCTATCCCGGTTGTAAACCCACACTGGTGTGTAGGGTCCCAGGGTCCGCCTTTCTTATTTTCTTGGCCCACTTCGCGCGGTCTTGTGCATCCTCAGTGGTGAGTTTGTTGGCACGCATGTCACCCTTAACGACGTCCCTTAACCGCTTCTTGGGTCAACCTCTTCTACCGGTACCTGGCGGGGGCGGCATAGCCAGACATTTGTTGCCCACGTAGTTTGCCGATCTCCGTGAAAAATGACCATACCAACAAAGGCGGCACTCCTGCAGCTTGTCTGCGATGTCACGAACACGAAGGATGCCGCGAATGTTGGTGTTACGCACGCGATCTTTGCGTGAGACTTCACACATCCACCGCAACATCTTCATTTCCGTTACGCGCAGCTCCTGCTTGTGTCGCTCTAGTACCGGCCATGTTTTTGATGGTTATATAGACCTGTCCTTTCAGCTTGATCGGCATTTTGGGGTCACAAATGACACCAGCCACCTCACGCCATTTAGCCTAAGCCGCGGAAATTCGGGCTCTGACGTCGCGGTCGATGTCCCCAGACGCGCTTAACACAGATCCCAGGTATTTAACACGGTCCGTGCGCTCGACCACGTCAATGCCTATGCGGACGGACTGGGTATCTGTGGTGTTGCAGGCCATGTTGTCCGTCTTCGCCACATTAAGTTTCAGACCGCCGTTTTCAAGTGAATATTTCCACTTATTCACCGTTGTACCAGCCGTCCCCTGTCTGAATCTGCTGGCGCCATATCATCAGCATACATAAGCAACCAGGGTGGTTGCTCATGGTGGTCTAGTATGCTGTTTGACAGAACGTCTGATATTACGCTGAACCGAAACGGGCTACGCACGGAGCCTTGGTGTACTCCAACGGTAATAGGGAAAGGAAGCGTGTCACCAACCGCAGTCCTAACTATGGAACTGAAATCGTGGTACATGTCCTGGATAATGTCAATAAAGACTTCGGGAACGGCCCTGGACCGCAGCGCCCAGCCGATCATCTCACGAGGGACACAGTCGAAGGCCTTCTGCATGTCTAAGAAAAGTAGATGCAGAGGTGTATTCTTCACTCTGTATCCCTCCATGAGCGTTCTCAAGGCAAATATGGGGTCCATGGTCCCGCAACCTGGTCGAAACCCATACTGATACCTCGAGATTGTACACTCCTGCCGGATCCGAGAGTCTACTATGCGCTCGAGGAGCTTCATGGTGTGGGACATCACCTTTATGCCGTGATAATTGCTGCACTCCTGCACCGAGCCCTTGCCCTTGAAGACTGGCGTGATAATGCTCAGTCTCCATTGGTCAGGTATCTTCCCGGTGAGGAGAATGCGGTTAAAAAGGTGGGTAAGTATGCCCACACCACAAGAGCCCATCGATTTCCACGCTTCGATAGGGACTCCATCGGGTCCGACAGCTTTCCGGTTCTTCATGCGGCGAAGAGCCAACTGGACTTCATCAGGCGTTACCGGGGGCACTAGTCCCTGATTTGGAGGGAGTTCAGGTAGCTGCACCTCTTTGTGCTGCTTGTTGAGCAGCTCGTGGAAGTAAGAGCGCCATCTCTCCTTCACCGCGCGGTCCTCGCATAGCAGGTTACCAAGAGTGTCATTTACACAGCGGCACATGCAAATATCCTGGGCCACTTTGACTCTCGAACGTGCCAACTTGTAAACGAGCTTCTGCCCCTCAGACGACTCCTACTTATCGTACAAAGGACGTAAGTGGTCACGTCTGGCTCTGGCTACAGCTCGTTTAGAGGCACGTTTGGCATCCCTGTACGCGGCGCGATCTTCAGGAGATTTGGACGCTTGCCACGCTTTGAAGAGGGCTTTCTTTACCCTGATCTCCTTCTGGACTGCTCCCTTCCACCACCAGGTCTCCTTGTCAAGCCCACGTCCACCCCGAGACACACCCAACGCCACCCTCGCCGCCCCGGTGATAGCTGCCTGACACCTATCCCAGAGCTGTTGCCCGGACTCACTATCCGCTGCGATGCACAGGTCACCGACAGCGGCAGCAAAGTCGTGGGATCTGGCTCCTTCAAGCAGCCACCACCTGGTTCGGAGCGGGCAGCGCTCCCGGCATTTGCCTCGAGGCTTCACTCGCAGGTCCATCACAAGTAGACGGTGTTGGGCAGTAAGACTCTCTCCGGGTATGACCTTACAGTTAGCTACCTTGCCGATCTGGGCTCCCCTGGTGAGAAAGTAGTCGATCTGGGTTGCGCTCCTACCGCTCTTGTAGGTGATCAGATGCTCGGGACTCCTCTTGAAGAAAGTGTTCACGACGGCCAAGTCGGCAGCGATACACGTCCGGAGAATTTCTCCGCCTTCAGCGTTACGACTGCCAAAACCAAAACCACCGTGAACACGCCCGTATTCCTCACACTGTTCACCCACATGACCGTTCAGATTGCCACCCAGAACGACGCCTTGGGACAATGGAATAGTGCATAGGAGCTGGTCGATTTGCTCCCAAAACAGTGCCTTATCCGAATCGCTACAACCGACCTGCGGTGCGTAGGCACTTATCAAATTGGTCGTGACCCCTTCGATAAGCACCCTCACGACCACAAGGCGGTCGCTAACGCGATTTACTTCCAAGACACTATTCTGGAATTCCTCGGACAGCGCCACCCCCACTCCACTGGCCCCACCAGGAGAACCCGCGTAGATCAGCTTGTAGCCGTGTCCGATGTTCCGGGACCTGTTGCCTCTCCAGCGAGTCTCCTGCAGGAACGCCACGGCCACCCTCCGCTTGGCGAGCACATCGGCCAGCTCGCGAGCGCGTCCCGTCAGCGTGCCAACGTTCCACGATGCGAAGCGGACCTTCCTCTGGACTAATGTCTTTAACCGGGCCCGCCCATGGCCCGGTAGCCCTAACCCACTTAACACAGGAATAGGGCGATCCCCCTGCGCGTCGTTTTCCGGCGATGCCCTATCCATGTCGGGTACTCTGTGCTGACTTTTCATGTTTGTTTGGCTTGAGTTGGCTTTACGGGAGCGACTGCCATCTGACCCCCAACCCATGAAGGGAAGCCGTCGCCAGAGCCTCCTTCGTTAATCAGCAGGGCGCACCAGCTTGCAGGCGAGGTTGGCTTGGGGCCCGAAGATGTTGGAGGACCCCCCCCTTACACAATCTTTATTGTACATTTTGTGGTAAAAGTACAATAAAGAATATTATTTTTAAGGTTATGCCGAATTTATTAAAATCTACTTATATTGCATTGCAGCTGTCACACGTAATTGTTCTCATTTAAAGTAAAAAAGTAACTTCAGAATTTATGCGGCTTTTGCTTAAATAAATTATTTTGTCTTGCATCTAACTATATTGTCACCTAACACATTTTTACTGTCATTATAACTCTACCAAATATAAAATGTTAAATAATCCCTTCATACGTTGTGGCGGAAGGTGTTTTCAATTTTGCCAGGTTATACTCTGGTATGTCATTGTCATGGCAACGTCGAATGCAAATTGTCATTCATTTTAGCACCCCTGCTTCTTATTATAAGTTTATAATGAATGATGCATCACTCTATGTTAGTTTGGTCTAAACCTACCTTTACAAGAACGCTGGCCAGTGAGTCAAACATGGTTTTACACAATTGACAGCCTAGTTGACGTATTTGTATGGGATTTTGGTACAGCGCCCCTAGTGATTCAAAATGGAACTAAATAAGACATACTTTCTTAACGCAACGATCGCCATTTACGTGAGGGAAACTCATGCTAGACATACACGGCCAGTCCACTTGTCCAGTGAGCGAATTTAGGGTCAAATGGGTGGTATGCACCCTCATTCATACTGAGCCTTCCCTAGCGTTCTTTTTAGATGGGAGTTGAGTCATGATTGTATCATATCTTGCAATTGCGCGGTTGGCCGGTCAGCTCCCGGATTTTGCGCAGTGACATGAATCTTATCTGTAGCGCTGATCCAAATGTACAGCTCACGATCTGCTTTAGTGTTAGGAATACAAAAATGGTTCATTTTAAACTTCAGCTGCAACCACAAAAATGTAAACGAGGCAAGTCTATTTTCGATTAAGATGTTTCTTAATAATTTTCGTAAATTTCTGCAGATATTCATTTAACAATCTGGCGTTGGATAGTACGAATTTCCGGTTGTTCCCATACGCCACCGCTAGCTCTGCCCCCACCGGTGGCAACTGGGAATTTATTCAAAAATATATCCCAGTTGCCACCGGTGGCTGACCTCAAGGTGGCAACTGGGAAATCAAGTTTCAGGCGTCCCAGTATTGATATGTCCCCGCTTGATACGTCATCCTAAGCTAGTGGTCACCAGAGATCATTTCATTGTGGTGTGTGGTGGTGTGTTTCAAGTGACAAAGTTGATAATGACAAAGGAAAATTAGAATATCAAGGATTTCGTGAAATGTATTATAAAACATTAGGAGCTACGACTGCACAAACGAAATTGTGTAAAAGCAATTTTTTTTTAAAAACAGGTGCAAATTATAATTTATTAAAAAAAAAACATTCGTCTTTAAAATACTGATATATAGCTACAAGGCACTTCATTATATTTTTTTCATGACTTATTTACTTATTATTTAATTATTCAAATTATAAAAAAACAAACCTAATTAATCCGGATAACGGCGAAAGACGCATCAAAAATTACACATGGTTTTACATTTATTTAGATTGTTTTCAAAAAATGTAAAACTGTACATTTTTTGACGTGTTTGGCAGAAAATTTGTTTTTTTTATTCAAAGAAGATGTTGGTAGCCACTTTATGTTTAAACTTTTCTTATTTTAGTAAATACAAATACTTAGCGCCTTATGGTTTCCAAAAAATGCCCGACTGTGATATTGCCATGTATCAATTCCATTTGCGTTTCTAAAATAAACTCATCCGTGAGCAGCGTTTTTTTTGTCTCTTTTTCAAAGGTTTAATTTTTCGATTCATGGTATTAAAAACATTGAAATATGCCGAATCTTTACTTAAAACTTCCAACAAATGCATTAAGTTTGGATTCTTTTTTCCCACTTCTTGATTTAATTTATGGTTCCATGCTTCCAAAGAGTTCTTAGTTCTGTGCTGTTCACCATAAACACACCAAGTTGGTATGAATGTCTCTCTCATTCACTGTTTTCTTGTGATCTATGGCGGGTAATATATTTCCAGCCATTAGGGATTTCTTCTGATGGAAGTAGCGGGAGTACTGCAGTAAGTGCTACTTCTCTATATTTTTTCGGATTTTTACTTTTGGTGATGCCTAGTTTCCGGCCTTTCTCCCAAACAGCGTTGTTGTAATGATAATAACATCCCGACATGATAACACTAGGATTTTTTTTTTGTAAAGCTTGCATAGCCGCCATTTCAAAGTCGGTTTTGTATTTTTTGGGAGTCCATGAGGGAATCTTTGTTTGTATCATGCCGAAAAGATGGTAGTATGATTCAGTTTTCCTGTCACTCATGAGTGACACAAGAGTCACTATATTTGTGCTATTTACCGTGCTTCCCAAATCGCCGTGTATTACTCGTACATACAGTTGCGAAAAGGGAGCAGGGCAACTTTTAAAAGTCCCATCACTAAAAAAATCAGTCAGTTCAGACATATACTCTTTTGCTTTTTCTGAGCAAAAAACCAGTATCCGACATTCACCCTCGAAATCAGCTAATAAGAAATTTTGAAATTTTGATAGCACTTCAACTTCAACCACATTTTTTGATTTCAGTCGCTTTACTCCAGCTACTGAATTTCTATACCTGGACAGAGATGACTTTAAACTGGCAAAGTTTGGAATTTTGCACAGCAAGTCTAATCCAGAATTTTCAAATTTTGCCACCATACTGATTATATGTTTGAGGTACTGGTGGGTAATTTCCACCTGGAATTGCCTGTTTACAGTCATGAATCTTTTCGTCCCCTTCATTTTTTAAAAAGTCTGGGGTACATGAGTGTGGAGTTTCGTGTGCGACATTTTCATTCTGCAAAAAAATAAGTAATAGATACATTTAACATAAACATTCCGACGAATCGAGAACCTCCTTTTTTAAAGTTGGCCAAAAAATTTGTGCTTGAATGTTCCATGCGTCCATTTTATTACATAAAGTTTCAATATTGCAACCGCTATGTTTCTCGGACTCGTGTTCGGTTCTCTAAAAAACCATACAAGAGCTGTACGCGGATTCACTACGACAGCGTAACTCAAGTCAGCGTAAATCGAGTCCAGTTACTCGACTACGCGTAACACATGAACGCGCTATCCGTACGCAGCTTTACAATGAGTAGCGATGATAACCCTACACAGGCCTACACAGTTATTATCGTCTACTGGGCAAACCTTATTGCCATTGCCTTTTTATTGATAGTAAAATACTCACAAGAATCTTAAACACTCCTTTGCACTTCTTTTTTCGCTGGGCACACTCCCACACTAATAGACCACTTTTGTATTTTCTTTTCAAGTGATATTGATATCCTGCACGAAGAAAAACAGTCCCATGCCGCCTTTTTATATAAACCAATGAAACTGCACCCGAACTACAAGATGCACTTGACCCTGACATATATAGGAACGCGGTGATCAGATTATGGAAAACTTTTTCATGCTCAATCGTCGCGAATAATAAGATACGAACATGAAATTTGATTACTTCATAACGTCAAAAGAGACAGGAAAATTCAAAATATAAAAAAGTGTAAAAACAAACTAAAAAATTTTTCACTAATGAGTGATTATACCTGCTTTTTACCTATAAAAAACTTTAAAAAACGATACGGCATATTTAGGAGGCATATACAAACTATTTGAGTGAAAATTAAATTTATAAATTTAACATCATTTCAAGGTTGTATGAAAAGCTTAAAATTAAAATCAAATGATAATATCTAATTTTCGCTAACATAGTTACTACATCATTTACTGACTATGCTATATCGTTTTTGTAAGTGTTTTGATATTCACCCGGTGTAAATAAGTAGTATATAAGGGTGTCCTTTGAATTCCATTAATATGAAAAACTTTGAAGATAAATTAATTTTTATTTTCAGCCAATAACAATGCCCCTCTATATTCTTTTGAATCTTTGAAGACTTGCCATAACAGTGAATTCACTTAACAAAAAAACATAAAGATGGTCCCTCACCAGCAGCATTTTCCTGTATTGTAACATTCCAGATTCGATTTTGAGTATTACAATGCAGTGGGTATTGCCTCCCTTGACATAGGAACATTTGTCTGTAGTTTGCATTTCAGATTCGATTTTAAGCATTACATTACAATCCTGCCTTACAAAACTTCAGGGAAATTGTATCATAATATCACACATTGAAACAACAAATTGCGCACTGTAATGCGCGATTGATTCTCTTCCCTCACCGATGTAATGCTCGAATTTGCAAAATTGAAGTTTGCGCACTGTACTGCGCGGTTCTCTTCCCTCACCGATGTAATGTTCGACTCTGTAACGTTGCATTACAGGTGAATGCTCTAGGTGAGGGAGGAGCACCTTACTGTGAAAATGTGATTACCATAATATAAAAAGATATAGGTAGTAAGAATGAAACACCAATTTTTACACTTCTAGAAACACATGAGAATCATATCTGCGGACCCTAAGTTTACGGTGACATTTCCACCGAGGGAGACTGGGACGTTTAAAACTTAATTTCCCAGTTGCCCCCTCGAGGTGGCCACCGGTGGCAACTGGGACATTTTTGTAAATAAATTCCCAGTTGCCACCAGTGGGGGCGGAGCTAGCGGAGGCGTATGGGAATAACCCCGAATTTCTGTACAGTATCTCTCGTGAAGAGTGATGTTACTAAAAATAGCATACAAGTTGCTGTGTAGAATAACGCAGATAACTTGAGGGAAGCTTGAGGGTACCTATGGCATCATTGATCGCTGTTAATAGACTATTGGAAGATTCCTGGGAGGAAGTTCATAATAGAGCGGAGATAGGCCTCCAAGTTGTTATAAAATGGTTAAAAAACAATCTGTTGACATTAAACACAAGTAAAACAAACTACATTACTTTTTCGATTCTCAACTCTCTTCAGCCTAATGTTAACCTAAAAATTTCTGCTCACACCTGTAATAATCACATCACTGCATTTAATTGTAACTGTTCAGCTCTTGAAAAAGTCTCTACGGCTAAGTATCTTGGACTTTACATTGATCACCAATTAAATTGGCACACACAAATACAAAATTGTACTTCTCGAATCAGAAAATTAATTTGGCTTTTTAAATATCTCAGACATATTGCTGACAGACAACTTCTCATATATATTTATAAAACTCTAGCGCAGTCAATAATCAGCTACTGTTTGCCTGTTTGGGGTGGAAGTGACAAAACTAATCTGATGCAGCTGGAACGAGCTCAAAGATCCATTTTGAAAGTTCTCCTGTTAAAGAAACGTACTTATAGCACAGTAAAAGTATATGAAGATTGCAATGTTTTGACTGTTAGACAACTTTACATTTTGTTAAGTGTTTTAAGAACTCATAAAATTACTATTCCTGATGACAGAGTTAATGCAAAACAAAATCCCTACAATGTAATAAATATTAAATTATCAAAAACGAAATTTGCTCGCAACCAATTCAATTCAAAATCTGTAATCTTATACAATAAACTAAATAGGAAACTAAAGTTCTATAATGTGTCTTTCATGGAATGTAAAAATAAAGTATTTCACTGGTTAAGAAAAATGGACTATATGGAAACTGAAAACTTAATGATGTAATAATAATAATGTTTTAATATTTTTGTAATTAATTAGTTAATAAACACGTATCATTTATCTCACGCTACCAAACTGCTACTAAAACTGAGGATTATTTTTTAAGAACATGTTTGTTATCCAATGGAAGAGCGGCCTTATCCTAGGACAGGTTTTTATAAACTTAATTGGATAAGGTCCTACACATTTTTGTAGAGGCCATGTTTATTTCAATAAATTATTTTGTATTTGTATTTGTATTGGAAACTTTAAAAATTCAAATTAGAATCTAATAACAAGGTTTTTCAAGGGCGCACATGAGTCCGAGACTGGCACGTTGCTATTCAGGGCACGTGTAGCAATAACAGGTGTTTTTCACTGCTAGTTTGTTTATACAGTGACAAAGCCACGAGTTATCACTTAAGCCATTTAATACAATTTAGTCAAGCTTACTGACTTGGCGTCACTAATAGGTATACACTCAACACAATGACCGTAGTTTCGGGAAAACTGACATGGTCTAAATTGTTATTTTATCGAATATTACTTCAAATAGGTACCATCTCGTGTTTTTGTACTCCTGAATATCACACTCATCATAAATATGTTAACAGCCTAATGGTTAAAGCATACTATACCGGCAGCGTATATGGCTTACCTTGTTCACCACGTCACCGCACGTAGAGACGAAACCGACAGGGATTTTCCGCGCCTAAACATCGTAAAACCCCAGTTCACCTCGTACGAAATTTCATACGAAATAGCCCGAGAAAGCCCAAGCGATCAAGTCACCTACAGTAGACCTATTGAACTGGGGTTATCTGATGTTTAGGTGCGGAACACCCCTGTCGGTTTCGTCTCTCCGTGCGGGCGTGGTAAACAAGGTAAGCCATATACAACACACATCGCACACACACGCTCCAACCCGGCAATTAACTTGCCATTCATATAAACTCAAACTCAAGTAACTTTATTCGAATAGACTGTATCACTGTACTATCAAATCGTCAAATTTACAGAAAAATACTAAATAATAGACATAAATACCATAAAAATATGGATGTATAAATACACAGTATACAGACATAATGCGACTCTACCACCGCGTCGGAGTTGTTTCTTGCTGAGAAGACCCGGCGAGAAACTCAGTAGTTACTCTTTTGAACTTGTTTTGGGTTTACAACAGGCGTTAGTAAAGTACAAGCAGTGCGTCATTTTGATACAAATAAACCTAAAAGAATATAAAACAAAGAAAAAAAACAACATATAAGAATATAAAACAAAAGTTCTACTAAACAATTCCAAAAGAAAAATTGTTAGTCAGTACATACTAGGTACCTATTAACTATTACAATAAAACATCTGTTAAAATAGTGCTATTTAATCCCGCATCGAGCAGAGACCTCACACTCAGGCATTTTTATCTTTATGGTAGTCTTTTGTAGTTTAATAGCCCTTTATTAATAAATGTGTTTTGATGTGATTTTTAAATCTATGTAAAGGTAACTCACAAATGGTTTTTGGAATTTTGTTGTAATAATGTATACCTTGCCCCATAAAGGATCCTAAAACTTTTTGTAACCTAAAGAATGGAAGTGCAATTTTATTCTTATTCCTAGTATTTTTGCAATGTATGTCACTGTGTTTAGTATAGAGACCAATATTTTTTCTCACCAAAACAATGCAATAGTAAATATATTGTGAAGCTACAGTGAGGATAAGAGTATTGAATTGGGTGTACTATAGTACATTCTACAATGTCAATAAGAAAAACCGGACGGCAGGCGGCCGCGGGCGGGCAGCGCGTTGGAGCGGTGCCGTTGCCACGCCGTGTAAATGTTCTGTGACCTTTACTCCGATTTTGGGCTTTTGAATTTAACACCTACCCACAGTCATCGATCTACGTAGCATCTTCAAGAAGGTTTGAAATTACATCATTGCTTAATTTTCTCTCGAATGCATTCGTTCCCTCAAAATTTTATTTTCTTAGACTTACTAAATAGTTATACGTCTTTTGCCTGACTCTGGAATTACGCTGTGCGAGAGAAGCCAATACCTTTTTTTTTCTCATTTGAGTTTCGTTGTAAGTAGTAAAAGTAAGTCTTTAATCGCTAAACCTATACAGCCTTATTACAAAAAAATGCTTCAGAACTGGTTTAAACCTGGACTAAAAGATCTAGAATTGTTACAGTATTAAAGTTAGTACCAGGCTTAAAATGTGTTTTTATTACAAACCTAAGACTATCTAAGGACAAGATAAATCAAAGATCGTCCGTGGTAAAAGCAGCATTCATTCATTCTTTCACACAGACTTCGTTCAATACGCGTTCCGTTTCTCTAAACGTCCGTTTCTCTAAACGTTTAAATGAACTTCATACTCTAGATGCATAAATAACTATTTATCAATAACAAATCAAATCATTTATTTGTATATCTCTTGAACGAGTTTAAAGCGTTTTTAAAATTATTCTTAATATTTTTTTACGATCAGCATGAAACGGAGCGCAGTTACACTGCGCGTAATTTAAAACGCAATGGTGGTCTAAGAAAGAACTTTATTGTTGCTAGCAAATACTAATATTATTATACTGGAGTATACTGAGTTGTTAGAAATACGTTGAAAACTGGATGCAAATAAAAAAAGAAATAATTGTTCTTTAAGTATTTCAGTGTTCCTAATATTGTACTGCATGGGTCGGAGTGTTCAACTGTTTCGTGATTATATGTGTGTGTTGAATTGTTGCAAACCACTTGAAGCCTTAGCTTCAAGATGCCCCTTAAGCCCTTAGGCTCAAGGGGCATCCACGGGAGTCGTGGGCTAAATCCTCACGTAAAATATCAATAATTTTTTGGCCTTAACGTTTGGTAAATCTATATTTATATTTGATGTCTTCATCTTCCAATTCGAAGGGTTGACTCGCTGACGATGTTTACCAAATCGCTGAGACATCTCCAATATATCTAAGATTTAGAAATCCATTAAATCGATGTTATTTTTATAAATTTTCGGGAAAAATTGACACCACATTTTTTTTTAATATTGCCTGTCAAGATGACCTCACTCCACCTAATGGAAAGCGGTCGTGAGATCCAGATATGAGATTGACAAGCCCAGTCATTCAAACGAATCACTAGGCTGGCCATCCTCACCTTGAAGGCCTCCACCAAAAATTCTAAGATAACCTCGAAAGCAAAGTTAGTCCATAAATAAACTAGGGGTCACACGGGTTTAGCTTTAGTACCACAGATAGTACGAAGTTTAGTGTTAAACTTCATTTTGTGTTAAGGTTTTTTTTAGTCCATGGTTAAATCCAAGTATAAACCTGGTATTAAATTTAGTCTCTGTATAAGAATAAGACGGATAGTAATATACATAAATTTTATTCATTTTATAACTATGTAGCGACATCTATCTCGCCACATACGAACTAAAACTGACGTATCCTACATCGCGATATTAAAGTCATCCGAGCGATTGAATATATATACAAGAACCCGACCACAACCGTTAGGCAGTAGCCCACCAGACACAGCACCCGTCTGGTGGGAGGATCCTCCCTTTTCAATGGTGGCTGGGGAACTTTACACAATGTTCCTCACCCCCCCAAACTGGTGACTCCAACGTGATCGTCAGCGCAACCTTCGCAAAGCTACGTCATCATGACGTCATCATCACTTCCTCAAGCTTTCGAGCAGCGAGTCATACAGCACCACTCTGACTCACTGGAACATTTGCAGCTTCACCCCGACGACGGCATCACCGCAGACAATTTCGACTCACCGTGACCTATGCGGCATCTGGTTCCGACTCACTGGAATATTCCACTGGTCCGGCAGACATCACAAGATGTATGGACGACTCAATCTGCTATCGACCTTCGGTCTCGGAGGGGAGTGACATCTATCTCGCCTCATACGAACTAAAAACTGACGTATCCTACATCGCGATATTAAACTTATCCGAGCGATTGAATATATATACAAGAACCGGACACAACACCCGTCTGGTCGGAGGATCCTCCCTGTTCAATGGTGGCTGAGGAACTTTACACCATGTTCCTCACCCCCCGAAACGATCTGTTCTTTGTAGACACAATAAGTAACTGTAATAAGTCGAAGAGTGGAAAGGCTCTTTACCTACTAGTATCCTGCGGCGATAGTACTAACTAGCGCTGCTCATTTTAGGGTTAGGTGGCCGTATAAAATAGACTTGTATATTTTCACATACCGATCATAAGTAGGTAAAAAGTAAAATAAAGTAAAGAAAGTACCGGGAAAAGAGCAATAATACACAAAATGTTTGATAATCATCCAAATTTATTTTATCACCTTCAAAGTATGCTCTTTCAGAAACCATACACCTACGCCAACGAATAATCCAATCAGCATTTTTTAAACGCTGTCTCCGAAATTTCATTTCATTTTTCAGAGTTCATTTCTCGCCGCGAATCTTCTACCGATTGAAAACGGGTGCCACGAAGTGGTAATTTGAGTTTACAAAAACGAAAGAAGTCGGCTGGAGCCATATCTGGTGAATATGGTGGTTGCTCGATGGTATTTGTTGAGTGTTTGGTCAAAAATTCGTTCACAATGATGGCCTTGTGCGAAGGCGCATTATCGTGGTGCAAAATCCAAGAATTTTCTTTCCACAAATCTGGACTTTTTCGTCGAATTTGCTCTCGACCGCTTTTGAACGCTTTGTACCACTCATAAGCACGTGTTTTTGATAAAGACGATCAGCGTAAGCCTACTGTAACATTTTCAGTGACTGCGAACACGAAACTTAGGCAATGCAAAATTTAAGACAAACTCTATGTTTTTGTCCATTATGGAATTCGCTATACACACTAGATATGATATAACTAATAACAGCACTGTATTTGATATAAATAACAGATGCAACTGAAACTCTGCGCAAAAATGGTAAACAGCAACAACAAAAAAAAACAAAAAATTGAATTTGGAACCATAAACAAATCATCCATTCCCGATACTTTATTAACTGAATGTATACTGTCCCACAATCCATCATTGGCAAAGGCCTCCATCATTGGAATCAAGTCATCGCTACAATGGATGGGTATATGCTTAATCACCATGCTTGCCAAATGCGGGTTGGTGACCACAAACCCGGGCCATGTTCCGAAAAACACATTTTGCCCGACCTGGGAATTGAACCGGGTTTCGGGTCGAGCTCTGAAAACCAATCGGCCACGGAGGCGTCAAATTTACGAAGTTTCGTAAAACTCTCTCTGGATGGGTAATTATGACACAAAACGTAGTATGTTATGATTAGGCTTTATGTATTTTGTACCAAAAAATTTGGTTATTAAAATACTTAAGAATCAACACCAACTTCCGAACGGTAAGTACAAGTATGTTTTTATAACGACTGAAATTCACTTAACTGCGTGTCATGTTTGACGAACGGAAGTCAGTCTTCAGATCAAGTTCAGTTTTTACCGACCGTTTTCTTCACTATTATGGTCTAGATATGCTAAATGTGATCGTCATTTCAGTTTTGGTAAGTAAAATAAAAAAACAACCGCTGAATTTTGTTATTAACTACTTTTTTTTTATTACTGACTCCCCAATGACTTTTAATTAAATTTATAATCACTTATACTGACTGCTGACGACATGCGTATTCGCTCCAGAGTGTAAGGTCCATCTGAAAGCAAGATCATCAATCTAATTAAGGTTTTCAAATAAATACAAATTGATTGCTGTCGTCACCCTTCTCCGTGACATTTTTTCGATGATGAAATAATAAAACGCAAGCATATATTGTTTTAATCCTCTATTTTGCTTTACTTCACATGCTCTTGTAAGTAGGTATTTCATCTTTGAGTTTATAAAGGAGCTAGGCATATTAATTATGTCATTTCAAAATAGAAAAAAATATTGACTATCTTTGTTATAGGTTATATGGCATTCGCACCCAAAATAAGTCAATGCACGTAAAAACCTCACCAATTTGAACCCACGCAGGTTTATCTGCTTCTCGCCTCGAAGAACCAATAGCCTCATGTATGGCTAGAGGTACTGCTAATGACAGGCATATTGGGGGCTCAGAAGTTGCTGTAAAAAAAACAATAGCAATACAAAACACATCTCACGAATGCGAATAAAATTACGATAACACCAATCATGAATATTCATTGTATAAATAACTGTTTGAATAGCGAGTAAGGCTAAATTTCAAATTCATCAGATATAATTTAAAGTTTTATAGAAATGGAGCAACTCAACGGACTTAACTTTAATTGTCGGTTTTAATATTTTAATAAGTGTTAAATCAGTGCAGTTGTTTCATTTCAATGTGCAATGTTCGTGCAAATATATGAAAACAATTTAAAGTTGGATGTCATAAAATAATGATTTACCTTTAGATCCAAAGTTCTCTTCTCTTCCGAGAGATTTTTCTCTGAAATAAACTCTTAAATCTCTTGGAATATCGCGTGCCTGCAGCACGTGGTATGAAAATCCACTGTCTGAAACTATTTCACCATTTTCACGATTATAAACCACGTCCTCTGAAGTCCAAGTTCCCATACCCATGATAAAAGCTCCTTCAATCTGAAAAGGTGAAAAATTGTCGCTAAGGTTTCAACTGAAAACCCCTGGAAGCAATTTATATGTTTCGGAACAAATAAAATGTTATTTTGGTCAAATATTTACTTACTTGGCCAATATCAATTTCTGGGTTCAAACTTCGCCCTGCATCTTCAAGTATATCTACTCTTAAAACTTCTAATTCACCCGTTAATATATCAACTTCAACTTCAGCAAAACAAACGCCAAAAATATCATAAACATAAACTGCTTCCAACAAACTAGCATAACCTTGCGTCTGCAAGTTGATTGTAAGTTCATAAGCCCTTTCTATTATTTCTTCCCAAGTTGCATCATCAGACATGACCCTCTTTACTGGTTCTAATCTTGTTAAAAGGTCTTCACAAGCTCTTTTTATGCCACGACAGACGTTTGTAGTGGTTGTACTGAAACCAGTGAAAAAGGCGTTTGGTCCAATCATTGAATTGTTTCCCTTAATTTTTATTTTTTCTACGGGAATACCAAGAGTATGAGCAGCAATTTGAACAGCTTTTGTGTTTATTCCCTGACCCATTTCAATTCCAGAATGTGTTATACCTACAGTACCATCGGAATGAAAGACAGATAGAACTATATTCAGATTTTGGCCTCCTATTGGTGTGAATCTCATAAACGCAACGCTTAATCCACGTTTTCTCCACCTGTTATTTGCATTAAATTCATTTACTTCTGCTTTTCTTGTTACAAAATCTGATTTTTCTTTCAAATTTTCGTACATTTCTTTGAGGTCACTGTATTTTTCTGTATCCAAATTTTGCAGGCGTACTTCTGCTGGATCTAGTGATTGTTCATACGCAATTCGTTCCATGAAAAATTCTGCCATAGCGATTGCTTCCAATGTGCCTGAAAATAATCGTAGTAGTGATTAACTGGTTAAATAATAATTATAAGAATTATCAACAAGCATTTATCTTGTAAGTATGCTTAGTTTAAAAATGATATTCATGTGAAATATTTTTTTAATTCAAGAAAAAAAAAAAAAACTACTAAAGTTATTATATTCCATTCCGTATGAAATCATCAGCATGCTGAACCCCATATCAACTATGGTACGAAACCGGTATTTAAATTGTATTACAAAGTTTTTCTTAACCATAAGAAACGTCGTGTTTTTGAACTCAATGCAGACTGCCTGCAACTTGTCGCTTTGGAAATCTGTGGGGGATGTCTATTAAAAGACAATAAGCTCAAATTACTATGCAGAGTTTTTTGTGAACAAATTACATAATAACATTAAATGATAACAACCGCAACATACGAGGTATTTTCGACCCAAAACCGCTGTCAACGTGTTCTTTTTTAATTCTACTGAGTAGATTTAGTTTTCACGTACCTGGTGCTCTACAGGTTGTATTTTTATGTGTGTCTGTTGTTACATTGTAACCCGTGAAAGTCCATCGAGAGCTATCATAGGCATTGTTATATGCTGCTGCCGTTATACCACCTATTGGGTCATTAATAACGTAGCCGTTATCTGCGTATAGATTGTAATTAGCATACTGTATTTTGCCTGATTTATTGACACTAACCTGTGGAAAAAGTAGTTATGATCAAACTAAAAATCAGTAAATGAAGACTTTAAATATGCCAGTGACGTCGAATTTAGGCGTAAATTTAATTGACTCTTGTATGATACAGGACTTACTTACAGCTTATAATAAGCAAACTGCTAAAATGTCTTTGAATTTCAAGCATTATTATAATTACCCCTGATTCTTGCATGATCTAACAAGATAGCTGCTAGCGGCGGGTAAGTATATAAAGAGTAATAGCAATAAATTTACCAAGAAATCACTGCTGCACGGGAATCTTTTGCCAACTGCTCTTATATTTGTGGATAAAGATTGAATGAATCGACAAGGTCGATTAAGTTTGGATGCAACGAGAGTACAAGCAATTGCCTGTTGCGTGGAGCGGGTAATTTTTATACCAAACGCACCTCCTAAGCGCGTGCAGTAAACATCGATACTAAAAATTATCAAATATATTAATACCGGGCACGTAAAATACATATACATCAATTACATAAAATTAGACATTTGAGTAATATATCATCTTCCCTCTACGAACTATTAAAATGTATCACATAAAATATTAATGTTCACTTTTGTTCTTATAATCGATAATGTATTATTTAATATGTTTTTTTTTGCAAAAGGTTTGAATAAAACGTTCATGTTAGTTACAAAAGGATAAAACCTTAAAAAATGCTTCTAAGATAAGTCACTAATTTTGAGCAAAATAATAGATATAAAACAATTACTAACCTATGTGACGGTATATTTAATGCCTTATGAATGCACCATTGTGTTCCATCCACCCATTGTGTTGAATTATACACTTTAAACCCGTCTTCTGAGGGCACAGTGACACAAACCAGTGTTTCCATCGGAAAATGATATTGAGAGTACGTTGTCTTACTGCCGTTTATAGTCTTCGCCACATCGTTTCCCCTTCTTGTAGCAGGTAATGAAAAAATTTCAGTAACCCGGCTTGACTCATCTTTAGCTTTTTTGATATCAGTCATAGGCTTCCTAACATTCTCATATGTAACTTCTACCATTTTAGTAGCTTTGTCAGCTAAATGTCTGCTTTCGGCGACAACAATTGCCACTGGTTGATTATAATACTTAACATCGCCCTCACAAAGTACTTCTTCAATAGGAGAGGTCAAGACCAGGTAATCTGGAGTGAAAGCGTTGACCCCAGGTATATCATTTGCTGTATAACACGCTATAACTCCTGGGTGATCCTATAAGTTAAATATACCAATTATGTCAAGGAAAACATGTGAGACATAAATTTAATACGTAGTTACTTTTTTTTAAACTCACCAAAGCTTTGGAGGCATCTATATTGACGATTTTGCCCAAGGGTTCGGTAGCAAGCACAAAAGCGGCAAACACTTCATCCGGTAATGATGGTATGTCATCTGTAAATGGAACTTCAGCTGCACATTGTCTCTGTAAAATAATTTTCAATCATTTACTGAGGCAAGTGAATAATATAAGTCAAGCTATTAGCCTTTATAATGTCCTACGGCTTGGAAAAGGCCTTCATCATTAGAATCCAGTTGTCGCTACAATAAGGTAGTTGTATTTTTTTTGTTGAGGTGTTATCGAAAGACCTTACAATAAAATAAACATTGGTGAAAGAAATATTTCGAAAACACGAAAACTCCCTGAGATATGACAAATTCAAAAATCATATTTTTGGACTTGCCCAAAACGCTACAAACTGTCGCAAGATAATGACGTCACAAGTCGCCTATTTCTATGCGTTCTGCAAGACACTTGTTCGACAGCTATATTAAATTTTGCGTTTATGAATATGGTTTCTTCATAAAAGTTCTGTGAATTGTGTGGATTATAGAATGGTATAGATATTTTTATTTATTTTACACTTTTAAAATTTGACTTGCCCACCCGAGTTTGAAGAGCCATAAAATTAATTATACCTGAGTAAACGAACTAAAGGTTTACATCATTAGGCCCCTTTTTTAGTGTGTTTTTGATTTTTTTTTTTTTTTTTTTAATTCCATGATGTTGTCAACTACCCAATCGATGGGTATTGGTTTTATCACCACGCTTGCCAAAATGCGGGTTGGTGATCACAAACCCACACTCTGCTTAACCTGGGATTTAAACCAAGGATCTTCGGATTTCGAGCCGAGCTCTGTTACGGCGAAGGCGTTTGGAATACATAATACTCGTACAAGTAATACTCGTAATGTTCAAAAAATACTTACCAACGCTTCGACTTTCGTCAATGGCTTGTTTATCGGCCATACTGATTCATCTGTGCTAAACTCCTGAATTCCACTAGTCAATGATCTTTCTTCACGAATTTTACCAGCCCCAGACCGGAAGCGGCTGTTCAAGATATCCGACGGACATATTGACATTAACCCCTGGAACAACAGGGTAAATTGTTAGAGTTTTTTGAAGTTCAATGACCGTACATAAAGCTTTATATTGTAACGTTGATTTATAGTTTTTAATGTCCGTCATAGTGAGTTATTGAATAATAACTGTTTTATTAGAACTACAAATTTTACATATTTACGAGTACTTACCACGTTTACAAAACACCTGCGAGAAAGACTAAAGACAAAATTGAATATAATCGATGAAACGGTTTTTTCAATTTATATTATTTAACTTATTCTAATAGGTAATATTGAATCTAGTTTTGTGAACATCACAATTAATCTTTTAAGCCCTGTAATTGCTACAAGCTTCTGGAAAGAGTTATTTTACCGCGTTTCTCACCTTTGATAGACCAAATCATTCCTATTGAACAAGGGGGTTTTTGAAGTGGCCGGAATTGTACAGACCAAGTGCTAGCACGCAAGCTTCAAGCCCGGAACAACATTGTCCAGAAGCTATCAGGGTACAATTTGGGGAGCTAACAGCCAGGTGCTCCGAACTACGGCTTTGTCACTGGTATATTCTGCGGCGGAATACTGCGCTCTTGTCTGGCTGGGCAGCGCGCATACCGATAAAGTGGATGTGGAGCTGAACAAGGCTCTGCGGTACGTCTCCGGGATACTAGGCTCAAACCCTTGCCACTGACACCTGTGCTGAGCATACCATGCCGGAAAGAGGCCCTTGGCCAGGAAGTCTCCAAGGTCGTTAACAACCCAAGACTGCCTATGCACTCCGAATTCCTGGAGCCCACAAGCCCTCGACTGATCTCAAGAACGCCAGCATATGAAATAGCTGCGGCTCTGCTGCAAGAGGATTCCGGTGGTGGAAGTAAGTGGAGGCAGACGTGACCGTCGGTCATGGTAGATAGACCTGGTGCTAAAATAATTTCGGGTACTAGGCTGGAGGGAGCGAATCTAACAAGGTGCAACTGGTGTAACCTGAATTCCAACGAAAACATAAATGTGAAACGGGAGCCAAGTTCAATGGTATGATAAGATTATTATGCCTTGGTAGTTGACTTGAACGACAAAAGAAGTGAGATCTAAATGGGTGCTAAGTTTTTTTTTTTTTTTTATGCGCCAGACAACACACCTCTTGTCATGGTCTCGAAGTAGGGATTATTAAATTCCTGTGTTACGAGGTACCACATAAGGAAATAAGCTAGGGGCGTCTCCCAGCACACCCAGACCCGAGTCAATTTAGAAAAGATTGTTTCCTGAATTGACCCGACCGGGAATCGAACCCGGGACACTACGGAAATCGAGGCGAGAAACCGTGCTACAGCACACTGCGCCAATCGTGTCGTTCAATGGTCAGCAGGATTATTATTGAAGTTTTAAGGTCTGACTTATGAGCCGTCGCTATTTTAGCTATTTATGAGTGTGTAAATTTTATATAAAAAAAAGTAAATTCAAATAAAGTGTACAAGTTTTTTTATCTCTGCTAAAAAACTTATCTAGGTATTATTTCCCAGAAAACAAGTGTTGTATAAATAGGTTGGGGGTATCAATAGTAGCAATTAAATTATTTATATCGATTATAGGTATCGAATAAATCAATAATTTGTATCAATTAATCGACTATTCGTATCAATAATTTGATTGTTATTTACCAATTAATCAATTATTTATTTAGCGATTATTATTCCGAATCGATTCGTTGAATCGATTAATTGAATCGAGAAGTTAAATCGATTAATTGAATCAAGTCGTTGAATCGATTAGTTAAATCGATTAGTTGAATTAATTCGTTGAATTGATTAGTTTAATTGAGTTGAATCGATTGGATGAATCGATGAGATGGATCAATTATTTCTACTAGTTGAATAAATTATATCTACTAGTAAATCGATAATATCGATTAGTTAAATCGATCATTTCGATTATTTTTATCGTTTAGTTGCATCGATTAAGTCGATAAGTTGTATCGGTTGTTTATATCGTTACTATCGTTTCTTCACATCCGTACTATTGATAATATAGATTATTATACCGCGCGCCGAGTGCCGTTGGCGGAGGTGGCGGAGGTGGCGGAGGCGATTTTTAAGGTAAATCTTCCGCGATTTTGGTGGCAAAAGATTGTCCATTATGTCTTTTGCTCTTTGCTCGACGTCAAACTCTTCACTGCCACAGGACATTCTTAATAAATTTAATAAATCTATGCTAAACTTGTCTACACCGCTTTGTCATGCGAGGAAACTTCTCTTGTCTACCTCTTTTGTCGCCTGCAGGACGAGAAACGAGAAATTACTCGATGTTGCGCATCTTAGCCCTGCAGGTCACAACAATGTTCTTCGACTAAATGTGGTCAAATCATTTGAATTAATGTAAACATACCTTATAAAATAATCCAAGAGCCACTTCCTTTCTATATTCCGGAGAAGGTTCTGGAAGGTTTTCCGTAGCTTCCAGCTCACTCTCCATAATTCTTAAAGCTTCTTGTAATGTTTCATTCGTGAATAGATTTTTTCCGGCTAAGTACGATTCTGTATTGGTTGCCCGGCTAAAACCTGACGTGAGACCACTAAAGAATATTCTGGCTTCTTCTACTGTATTGTCAGAAGACAAGTGATATGAGAATCCGGCATTCAGGAAGGCAGACGCGTTTTGAGCACGTGGCATTATCTGTAACATATTTGAATCGTCGGGTTCAACCAAATTAATGTCAGCTTATAAAGATGGCTGAAAAATAGATGGCCTTGTCAAACTTTCTAAAATGCTTGAAATGAAATTAACCTTTAAAAATGCTATACGAGTATTCACATGTTTTTGTTCTTATTCTGTAAAACTTTAATTATTGATAAAGGAAGATACTGCTATAATAGGGAATAAAATCAGATACCCAGTATTAGTGGCCAAAAATAAAAATTCAATACACATAGCAACATATTCATACAAATAAGTTCTAATACTTCCCGCTACTTCCCAGGACATCCTGTCATTATCATTATCATCATCACCCGTGCGGTCTGTCCCGGTTGTGAACCCACACCGGTGTGTGGAGTCCCAGGGTCCGCCTTTCTTATTTTCTTGGCCCAGTTCGCGCGGTCTTGTGCATCCTCAGTGGTGAGTTTGTTGGCACGCATGTCACCCTTAACAACGTCGAGCCACCGCTTCTTGGGTCGACCTCTTCTACCGGTACCTGGCGGGGGCGGCATGGCCAGACATTTGTTGCCCACGTAGTTTGCCGATCTCCGTGAGACATGATCATACCAACGAAGGCGGCACTCCTGCAGCTTGTCTGCGATGTCGCGAACACGAAGGCTGCCGCGGATGTGGGTGTTCCGCACGCGATCTTTGCGTGAGACTCCACACATCCACCGCAGCATCTTCATTACCGTGACGCGCAGCTCCTGCTTGTGTCGCTCTAGTAACCACTATGTTTCACTGCCATATAAAAGGACAGGCCTAATGATGGTTTTATAGACCTGCCCCTTCAGCTTGATCGGCATTTTGGGGTCACAAATGACACCAGTCACTTCACGCCAAACGGCTTGAGCCAAAGCCCAAGCCGCGGAAATTCGGGCTCTGACGTCGCGGTCGATGTCCCCGGACGCGCTTAACACAGATCCCAGGTATTTGACACGGTCCGTGCGCTAGACCACGTCAACGCCTATGCGGACGGACTGGGAATTTGTGGTGCTGAAGACCATGTACTCCGTCTTCGCCACATTAAGTTTCAGACCGCCGTTTCAAGTGAATTTCTCCACTTATTCACCCGTTGTACCAGCCGTCCCCTGTCCGAGTCTGCTAGCGCAATATCATCAGCATACATGAGCAACCAAGGTGGTTGCTCGTGGTGGTCTCGAATACTGTTTGGCAGAACGTTTAATATTCCGCTGAACAGAAACTGGCTAATCACGGAGCCTTGGTGTACTCCAACGGTGATAGGGAAAGGAAGCGTGTCACCAACCGCAGTCCTAACTATGGAACTGCAATCGTGGTGCATGTCCCGGATAATGCCAATAAAGACATTGGGACTGGCCCTGGACCGCAGCGCCCAGCCGATCATCTCACGAGAGACAGAGTCGAAGGCCTTCTGTATGTCTAAGAAAAGGAGATGCAGAGGTGTAAGCTCCAGTCTGTATCCCTCCATGAGCGTTCTCAAGGCAAATACGGGGTCCATGGTCCCGCAACCCGGTCGAAACTCATACTGACACTACGAGATTGTACCTGTCGAATCCGAGAGTCCACAATGCGCTCGAGGAGCTTCATGGTGTGGGACATCACCTTTATGCCGCGATAATTGCTGCACTTCTGCACCGAGCCCTTGTCCTTGAAGACTGGCGTGATAATGCTCAGTCTCCATTGATCAGGTATCTTTCCGGTGAGGAGAATGCGGTTGAAAAGGAGGGTAAGTATGCCCACACCACGAGAGTCCATCGATTTCAACGCTTCGATAGGGACTCCATCGGGTCCAACAGCTTTTCGGTTCTTCATGCGGCGAAGAGCCGACTGGACTTTATCAGGAGTTACCAGGGGAACTAGTCCTTGATTTAGAGGGAGTTCAGGTAGCTGCACCTCTTTGTGCTGCTTGTTGAGCAGCTCGTGGAAGTAAGAGCGCCATCTCTTCTTCACCGCGCGGTCCTCGCATAGCAGGTTACCAAGAGTGTCATTTACACAGCGGCACATGGAAATATCCTGGGCCGCTATCCTGACTCCCGAACGTGCCAACTTGTAAACGAGCTGCCCCTCAGACGACTCCAACTTATCGTACAAAGGACGTAAGTGATCACGTCTGGCTCTGGCTACAGCTCGATCAGAGACACGTTTGGCCTCCCTGTTCGCGACGCGATCTTCTGGGTATTTGGACGCTTGCCACGCTTTGAAGAGGGCTTCCTTTACCCTGATCTCCTTCTGGACTGCTTCCTTCCACCACCAGGTCTCCTTGTCAAGCCCACGTCCACCCCGAGACACACCCAACGCCACCCTCGCCACCCCGGTGATAGCTGCCTGACACCTATCCCAGAGCTGTTGCCCGGACTCACTATCCGCTGCGATGCACAGGTCACCGACTGCGGCAGCAAAGTCATGGGATCTGGCTCCTTCAAGCAGCCACCACCTGGTTCGGAGCGGGCAGCGCTCCCGGCATTTGCCTCGAGGCTTCACTCGCAGGTCCATCACAAGTAGACGGTGTTGGGCAGTAAGACTCTCTCCGGGTATGACCTTACAGTTAGCTACCTTGCCGATCTGGGCTCTCCTGGTGAGAGAGTAGGCGATCTTGGTTGCGCTTCTACTGCTCTTGTAGGTGATCAGATGATCGGGACTCTTTTTGAAGAACGTGTTCACGACGGCAAGTCGGCAGCCATACACGTCCGGAGAATCTCTTCGCCTTCAGCGTTACGACTACCAAAACCAAAACTACCGTGACCACGCCCGTATTTCTCACACTGTTCACCCACATGATCGATCAGATCGCCACCCAGAACGACGCCTTGGGACACTGGAATACTGCATTGGAGCTGGTCGATTTGCTCCCTAAATAGTGTTTTATCCGAATCGCTGCAACCGACCTGCGGTGCGTAGGCACTTATCAAACTGGTCGTGACCCCTCCGATAAGCACCCTCACGACCACAAGGCGGTCGCTAACGCGATTTACTTCCAAGACACTTTTCTGGAATTCCTCGGACAGCGCCACCCCCACTTCATTGGCCCCACCAGGAGAACCCGCGTAGATCAGCTTGTAGCCGTGCCCGATGTTCCGGGACCTGTTGCCTCTCCAGCGAGTCTCTTGCAGGAACGCCACGGCCACCCTCCGTCTAGCGAGCACATCGGCAAGCTCGCGAGCGCGTCCCGTCAGCGTGCCAACGTTCCACGATGCGAAGCGGACCTTCCTCTGGACTAATGTCTTTAACCGGGCCCGTTCATGGCCCGGTAGCCCTAACCCACTTAACAGAGGAGTAGGGCGTTCCCCCTGTGCGTCGTTTTCCGGCGACGCCCTATCCAAGTCGGGTACTCTCTACTGACTATCCATTTTTGTTTGGCTGGAGTTGGCTTTACGGGAGCGACTGCCATCTGACCTCCCAACCAATAAAGGGGAGCCGTCGCCAGAGCCGCCTTCGTTGATCAGCAGGGCGCACCAGCTTGCAGGCGAGGTTGGCTTGAGGCCCGAAGCTGTTGGAGAACCCCCTTACACCCCAGGACATCCTGTATGTATATTAATGCAATTATTTTTTAATAATGAATCCTTAAGATACATACTTTGTAAGACAATATCTTATGTTGATCACTCAGCGGTGGCAGCAACACATTTACAATAATGTGCCCTTTCATATCTTTCTCTAGGAACTCTACCATTGATACTGTTGTGCTCTCCGAACGATTGCCTAAAACAAAGTTGTTAAAGGAAAGTTTACTGCAACATTTTATTGAATTTACTATACTAAGGGTTATGGATAATGCGTTATTATGCAACTTCGGCCTCAATACGCTCTTCACAGACAAATTCAATGGGACTCGTATTGAAAAATGATAAATGGTCGAACTGCAAATCATTACTATAGTTTGTACACATTACAGGTATTTGTTTATAAGTAACTAAGTATCTCAGTATTTTTGTCACCTTTAAGCAATTTTTTACGAACTAAACGATTAATATAAAGTAAGTTACGTACGTATAGTGAGTTGTGCGTCGACAGTGCAAAATAGCAAATAAATATCTGAAGTGAATCCAGGATTCTGATTTTTCAACATCAAATTTCCGGCAATGGTTCCAATCTGTAAAGAATATTATTTCATGGAAGATGTTCTTAGTTCTATGAAAAAATATTCATAGTTATTTTTTTGGATATGAGAGTAACACAAATACAGCCTTATACTTCCCACTGCTGGGCACAGACCTCACCTCAACTATGAGGTGGAACGAGCCATACTCCAACACGCGGGCTCAGTGCGGATTGTTGGAGAGGTAAATGTAAGGCCAGTGATAAACCTTACCGTCAGATGTTATCAAGCCGCCTTTTTAGGCCTCTGACTAGGCTTTACGACTGATATCTTGCGACGTCAGCCGGGACCAACTGTTTAACGTGCCTTCCGAAGCACGGAGATGCCCGAAAAACACATCACTTAATTTCGGTCGGGATGGTCACCCATCCATAACCCGACCTGACTGGCATTGCTTAGCATCGGATCGTTGCCGATCCGCTGCCGTCACTTAGACAAGGGCACCTCGGAGAGTAACAAGATTAAATGTAAACGAGGGAAGATTTATACGAGGTACGGTTAATATACTCGTAATATAAGTTGCAAAGCTACTGGTCTACATCGATTGATCGCTGGACTGGAATGCTGGACTGGAATGATGGTTACAGGGGCCATATTACAATCTCTTATAGCCAGCCAAGTTAATTTCCTAAACTGAGCAAGCAATTTCGTAATATGAACTTAAATTTACAGCCAGTGAGCAGCTACCTGTCACTAATGCATCTTTTCGGCTGGACTGACGAAATTGCTTGCTACCGTCAGTTTAGGAAATTAACTTGGCTGGCTATAAGAGATTGTAATATGGTCCCAGGGCATTACTTACCTTAATTTACTTTTGTTGGCGGTTTGTTGAAATTTAAATCAGGTCAATTTGAGGATATTTAAAGGCAACATTTTAAAGAAAATATTGTCAGCCTAACTGTGTAGATTTTCGTAAATAATATAATATAACGTTTAGGAATAAATTACAGTAGGTACTGTTTCTTTAATTTTACTTACATTTCTTACTGATATATTGGCAACTAATTGAAGTTGATCCTCAATTGTTTTCAAATAATTAAAACCATCTTCTTCGGCTACCTCTTCGAGTATTTTCAGTAGCTTAGTTAACGTTGTTCCAGCAAATATGATTAAATTTTGGTCCTGGCTGTAGCCTTTTAACTCAGACACACCACTTATATCAATTAATGTCGAAGGTAATTCAATACTAGGATATATCCCTAAAACCATTAAAACTATTTAATTAAGTATTTTAATTTCACTATTGTTAAATATTTATTTCATTGTATTTTAAAGGCTTTTGACTAACTTTACGATGAAGATGGATCAAGCTTGCCCAAAAGATACTGATAAACATTCTCATACACATGTAACACATACTCAATAAAATAGTAACGCTTTGATGCGGAAGAAATACAATTAGATTCTTATCATACGAATGTTTTTCTGGGTGGTGATCGAACTCACGACCTTCGGCGCTACAAGGCTGCTACTAATGCGCCCACAGGAAATGTGTATTCGAAAGACACAAATCTAGTTTTCCGTCTGATGTCTTCATCTGGTTTTTTTTAACGTAACTATTTATAATTAACTATTATATAGAATAATAACTTCCATGATAATTACCTTCTCCTGTATTACCCGCCACTAGCTTATATGAATCTTCTCCTCTTTCCTCTAGAACATCGAATATATCGGAAATTGTTGAAACCCGGAACCATCGCTTGTCATCCTTCAATTCTATTTCTAATATGTTAGGTATATCGTCCTCGTTAAGAAGGCACCAGTCAACATCTTCGGAACATTTTCTACAGTCCTTGCAAGTTTTCTTACATTTTTGCAAATCTTCTATATCATGTACTTTATCAGATTCAGGGGCGTCTGAACAAAACTTTTTTAAGGCTTTTAAAATAGGTCTGTAACCAGTGCATCTGCAGATGTTGCTAGCAAACGACTTTTCCATTTTAAGCATCGTTATATTATCGTTGCTTTTCAAGAGGCTAGAAGATAAATATTTGTTAGTACTCAGTTGTACAAATTTTTACTTGTGAATATGTAAATATTTTCCCGTTCGATAGAAATATTTGTCCAATTAAATCCATTTTTATTTTAATTACAAATGCGAAAGTAACATTGTCCGTTTTGGTAACATACTTTGCATAAAAAAATATTATCGTGTGGATAAAAAACTAGCCTGCGTGGACAAAGTTGCTAACACACTTAATAATAGAAAAAACTAAATTGAGAATAAATACTAGTGTATCAATGATCTTAACCAAGGAGAATGTTCTTAATACCTGTACGCAGCCAATATCCATCCCGGAGTGCAGTATCCACATTGCGTCGCGTTGTTATCCGCGAAAGTTTTCTGTATGGGATGGTACCCGTCCTTGCGGTTGCCGACCTTCTCTATGGTGGTGATTTCCCATTTGCTGCATGATGTTATCGGAACGAGGCACTGTTATTTACAAAAAAAAAATAAAGGTACAAGAATTGCACTTGGCACTATAAAATAACGCCCATGAACGTAAAGAAAGTATTCACGTGCCTTGTATTTAAAAAAATAGGTGTTTTTAACACAATACAAATATAAATATGTGCCAGACAACACTCCACTTATCATGGTCTCGAAGTAAGGCGGGATATAAATGTGTAAATAACCCTGTTATGTGAATATCCTTGTGTTACGAGATACCAGACCGATAATTATCCAAGGGCCTCTGACAGCACACCCAGACTCGAGCCAATTTAGAAAAGATCTCTTCTTAAATTGACCCGACCGATAATCAAACCCGGGACACTACGGAAATTGAGGGAGAAACCGCCTCAATTTCTTTATTAAAAAATTATTGATAATGGTCATATTCAATACATCCATACATACCATCACGCCTTTTTCCTAACGGGGTAGGCAGAGACCACATCTCGTCGATTATGGATACTCCTGACCTGACCTTTTCTGAGCACGTTTTGGACTTGTCCTAAGTACGTCCGTCTAGGCCTTCCCCTTCCAATAGCTGCATCCACCCTCGCCTTGTAAATTTGATTCGTTCATCGCCTTTCATCCATCCTTTCCAAATGTCCAAACCATCTTAGCATTCCCATCTCAATTTTTGTCAATTTACAGTCTAAAAACTATTTCAGAATTAGGTGACGCAACATGTTAGATTTACATGATTGCTACTAAGCGTGTTCGTGTCGCACAAGCCCATACGGCTAGTAAATTTGACTTCCTTACATCGTGAAACTGCAAAATACTGATAATACAGCAAATACTAACCTATTAAGCAAATTTGCTAAACCTGAAACCCTTCAAAGCCAAATGGACGTGACATTTAAACACTGCGGTCTTGGGGCAGCAGATGCATCTGGTTCAGCGTGCCTTCTGAAGCACGAATGCCACTGCTACCGGCATAACCTTTTGATCATACCTACTACTTATCATTAGGAAGATGTTCGTTAGGAGACAGTCTAATGAGTCGAAGCCAGGCGCAAAAAGTTTATCATCGCTTAGAAAACAATACCACGAGAGTCAAATTTGACTGGAGTATTTGACAGCAAATACCGCCCTAGTAAACGAGTTTGCCAAGCCTGCAACCCTGCAAGGCCAACAGCAGCCTGCGGGAGGCAGGTCTAATGACCCCAGGCCAGGCGGTTATGCCAGTATTCTTTAAATTAAGTTCAGGCAATCTAGTCCGCATGCCTAAATCTGTTTTCTTCAGGCGTAGTTGGATCATTATTTCTTGCATATACTTCACGGAAGTCGCTTTGTAGTTGCTTCCTATCACTTTCTCTCTTTCCTATCTTTCTTACATCTACTGACAAATAGCGAGCACGTTGTGATGGCCGCTGAGGTTTCGTAAGCCAGGCCTGCGGTTAATAACCAGTCTCTTTAGTCTTGTTAGGTAAGTGTAGAGTAGTAGTTATAGTCACACACACTTCATACTATTACTTACTCCATTCACAGCGATAGGGTCTTCCCCCGGAGACCTGACAACGGAGACGATGCAGGCACCACAGATACCCTGGCGGCACATATACTTGGTGCCACGCAGCTGCAGGTATCCACGAATGTAGTCGAGCAATGTGACGTGCGAACTGACTTCTCCGCCCACTGTCAATACACATTTTTAAATGCTACAATCTTTATTTTATAATCCACGTCAAAGATGTTTCGTGAGGTCCAGAAAAACACATTATTGTAAAAAAATTACCGAGCTGGCCATCCTTCTCTTGAAGGCCTAAAAAATGCCTTTTAACGCTCGCTTGAAAACCCAACGATTATGAAGTTATTTTTAGTCTAATCTCAATTAATTTGTTAAAACATCTATCAAACCAGTATTTTATATATCTAAAAATCTGCATTATTTATCAAAGTTTCTATAAAATCCAACAAAAAATCTTAAAAAAAGACCCTATTGCAGTAATGTTTATATTAATACATAGCAATCGATTTTGCCAAAAAATTACATGGCTATCATCATAATAATTAGATATGTTCTCATTTAGTTCATCATTAAACTTATTATGTTGTCCGTCAATCTATATTTTCACTAAGTTACTATTAGATATTTTATAATAATAATGTACAAGGGCTGTTAAATACAAACGTACTTATGTTGCAATCCTCTTAATATTTTTTAACGCAAACGTATACGTAGGAAATTCTACCTAAGAACGAAACAAACACAAATATTTATAAAATGAATAATTGCGTGGTTTGGAAAAGTGCAATATTCAATTTAGAGTCACAACTCACAATCACCAAAAAAATTGCCATCTGTAAAACTACACTTAAGATGTCGTTTTTTACTTTCCACAGCAACACAATCTTCATGGCAAATCATTTATTATTTTACATTATTCGTTATTTATCGAATTTCAAAAGGAGGTGACATTTAACTTACGAGTATGTATGTATTCATTTGAAAAAATAATAATTAATTCAACCTACCGCGACATTTAACACCATTAACACTAAAAGTTATTTTGTCCATCTTTCCGACAGACAACAAACAGTGTGTTCAAAACTTGTCCAAGCTGTTATATATATTGTGTACGGAGCTAGTGCAGCATTTAAATAACAAATTTAGCGATTATTTTATACCTTAGTTAAAATTAAACAAAGTAATTCAGGACGATATAGATTAGAGAAATACATTTTGTAATTAAACGGCCTTTAAAATAAATACACGCGAGTGATAGTACTAGCGGTACGCTAAATTTACCTGCAAATGGTGTTGAAGGCATGAAAATCGGAACGATTTATATTTAGGCCATACGAATCAATTTGACCCGTAGCACGGCAAAAAATAAAAAAGGGAGGGGTTATGGCGACACATCTTTTTTTTGTATGAGCAAAAAACATTTTTTGCTTCGAAACCTATCGTGTGTGGTATCTAATGTAAGGTCTTACTGAGCCAATTCTAAAAATAAATCACATCATTACATTTTAGTCACTTGTATTAAATTAAAATAAAAACATACCAAGTTTGGGCTCCTCCAGATATGATAAAATTTCAACCCTATCGTAATATCTACGAGTATATACTATACTATACTATACTTGCCAAAGTGTTGGACAGTCTGATAGACCAAAATTTAGATCAGTGTCCAAATATACATGACGCGCGATTTGGGTTTAGGCCTGAACTTTCAACAGAGAGCGCCATTTTGTGTCTAAAGAAGACTGCCCAATACTACACAAGCGGGAAGACACCGGTGTATGCCTGCTTTTTAGATCTTTAAAAAGCTTTTGATCTAGTGGCGTATGACGTGTAGTGGACGAAGCTCCAGGAAGCAGGTATACAGCCGGAAATTCTTTCATTATTGAAATTTTGGTATGTAAACCAAGAAAACTGTGTGAGGTGGGGTGAAACCTCGTCAGATCCATATAGGTGGGAGTGCGGAATGAGGCCCCTGCCTCACTCCGCACGCTCTCTTGGGCATAACCTCACCTAAGCTATTCAACCTCTATGTGAATGAGCTAATTGTGGGACTCAGCAGCAAACCAGTCGGTTGCTGGGTAGATGGAGTATGTGTTAATAATCTTAGTTATGCAGACGACATGGTGCTGCTGGGACCTACGGTTGGCTCTATTAGGTCGTTATTGAAATTATGTGAGGATTATGCAATCAAACATGGCCTTACGTACAATGTAAAAAAAAGTCAATACATGGTCTTTGGGGTTCGCGGAGGGGTAATTGACTATGAACCAGTGTTAAAACTCAACGAAGTACCTTTGAGCTGTGTGAAACTTTTGAAATATCTTGGTCATTACATCTCCGAGGATCTCAGGGACCATGCAGACATAGAGCGTGAACGTAGGGCGCTTGCTGCCAGATGTAATATGCTGGCCCACAGGTTTTCTCGGTGTAGCAATGAGGCTAAAATAACATTGTTTAAGTCGTATTGCCAAACATTTTATCCGTGTGCCCTGTGGACCAGTTACAGCAAGAAATCACTGGACGCACTGAGAGTGCAATATAATAATGGCTTCAGGGTGTTGTTGGGACTAAGACGCTTTTGTAGCGCATCCGCAATGTTCGCTGAAGCGAGAACAGACGACTTTTTCGCAATTTTGAGAAAGCGAACTGCGTCTCTTTTTAACAGAATAGGCTCAGTTCCAACAAAATTCTGAAAATGTTCAGTGCCAAGCTTGCCGAACCTATGCTCCAGCATTTTGTTGGCGTACTGGTATGGCAAGTCAGACTAGGCAAATAATTCATAAAATATTTTATTTTAGTTTTTAGGTACTACTAACATTGTTGTAAGGCTTCTCTGTATACTAACAAGTGGACTGTAACTGTCTTAAAAAAAAAATTACTATTATTCTCTTTATTTAGCATAAAACTTAGGTATAAAATTCGTACAGAACGAATACGAATACTGTACGAATTTTATACCTAAGTTTTAAATGATTTAGAACAATAAAAACAACCTATGTATTATAATTATAAAAACTGAATAATTACAACTAAAAAACCTAAGCTGAAAGTTATAAAAACAATGATTTATAAAAATACTATAAAAACCTTAACCTAGGGTGCCACCGGCAGCGGAGCAGGCAAGGCCCAGACTACCGGTGGTTAGGGCTGCAGAGAGAGGAACCTCCTGACAATGCGAGCCGTGTCCAGGAGCACCGCCTTCTGCATCTGACCCTTGACCCAACCGCTGAGCGAGAGCCTCTCGAGGTGTTGGTCGAGGCTCTTCGCTATTAAGCCGATCGCCAATACGACTATTGGAACAATGATCGTCGAATCAACATTCCACAAGGCGGTCACCTCGTGAGCCAAGTCAAGGTACTTGCTGAGTTTGTCCTTCTCAGCTTTTACGAGATGATCGTCATGCGGGATGGTGATGTCGACGAGCACTGCCCGGCGTTGGGATCGGTCTACCAGCACGATATCAGGCTGATTGGCTGCAATAGTCCTGTCCGTGATGATAGAGCGATCCCAATAGAGCAATGCACGACTGTTTTTGAGAACTGGTACCGGTGCGTACTTATAGACAAGACTTATAGACCTCTGACTCGACAAGGCCATATCGAAGAGCAAGTTGCTTGTGAATGATCCTGGCTACTAGGTTGTGCCTGTGTAAGTACTCTCCGTTAGCAAGGTGAGAACAACCGGAAATAACATGGCGAATAGACTCGCCAGGACGGCGGCATGCCCGACAGATGTCGACCGTACCTTCATGATGTATTTCCGGTAGTTATTCACTTTGATAACTTCATCAGCAATTGCACAGACAATCGGTGGTGAGCACCGGTAGTTGAAGCCAGTTCTCGTTTGCCAAGGAAAGCGGCGTGAGGCCCTTATCAACTGCCACAACATCGCGATGTATCCCACATTCGTTGCTGAGGAAAAACCTCCTAAGACTGCATACCTCGCGTTTATGAAGCTTCTTGGCATTTAAAAAGCCACGACCCCCCACCTTCCGCGGGATGTACAGTCTCATGACAGACGAGCGTGGGTGTAACATACGATATGTTGTGAGCAATTTTCGGACCCTTACATCCAGAGCGTCCAGCTCGGTTTGAGTCCATCTTAGTATGCCAAAGGAGTATATCAGTAAAGGCATCACCCAACCGTTGAAGGTGCGTACCTTATTGCCACCTGACAAAGAACTCTTGAGTACCTTTGTAAGGCGACTAAAGAAGCGCTCCTTCACCGATTGCTTGACGTCTCCCACTGATACACCCAATGACTGACATACCAAGATATTTGTAGGTTTCGGCTTCAGAGAGGGATCTGAGTGTCATCGTCTCAGAGAGCTGTAAATTCGGTGTATCTACAACCCTCCCTTCTTGTACATGCATGACCGCACACTTGTCTACACCGAACTCCATCTTGATGGCATTGCTAAAAACCTCAGTGATTTTTAACAGTTCCATCAAGACCTGGGGTTTTGTTGCAAACAGCTTCAGGTCATCCATGTACAACAAATGAGAGATGAACTCTGCGAAGCCGATAGCCTAGCTCCGAATCCTTTTGTAAGGTACTAAGAGGATTCAGAGCCAAACAAAACCACAAAGGACTCAAACTATCACCCTGGAAAATACCTCGCTCTATCCTTATCAAGTCCTGCGGAGCAGGCGAGCCATACCCACCACCTGGTTGACAAAGGACTTCGATCCACTGCCCCATGCATGTGCTTAAAAAAGATCTCAGAGTTGCATCAATTTTATGCAGCTCCAAGATCCTTATTTATTTATTTATTCTTCATTGCACAAAATCAATGATACAATTGGCGGACTTAATGCCAAAGGGCATTCTCTACCAGTCATCCACACGATTAAACAGATAAATTAAACACGGTGCACGAGATTAAACTAAATAAATTACTTTTGAAAACAACAACAGATGCTAATTATTATAAAATAACAAAACAACAAAATAAATAATATATAAATTCAATATAAATCGATAAAAATAAACATACATAAATAGAAGTCATAATATAAATAGAACCAACCAAACCAAGAACTGCTTGCCACAAAAAAAAATACATAATAATAATAGGTTTATATCCCTCAGAATAACCTCGTATTAACTTTGAACCACATTCACCTAACAGTGACTCAAGGACCCATCCCTAATGCATGACCACCGATCCGTAATGCTTTCGAACAGCCACTTCAAACCTGTATTTACTAATAGATTTTCTTATTGGAACAGGAAGTTTGTTCCAAAGACGAATCGCAGATACAGCGAAAGAACTAGACATGAAACCGGAAGAACGAGAGGGCATAAGAAGGGAAAGAGTATCTTCAGAACGCAACTGACGACAATGTGAAGAATGAAGAAATTGAAATTTACTTTTTAAATAAGATGGAGAATTAGGATCAAAAAGAATAGAAAAGAGAACATTTAATATTCGAATGGACCTACGCTGCCGGATAGGCATCCAGTTAAGTTTAGAGCGGAAAATGGAGCGGTGTCATATTTGCGCAATCCGAAAATGAAACGTATGCAGTTATTCGGAAGTCGATCCATTTTGTTCAAAAGCTCCTGTGAAACGTTACTGAGACAGACATCACCATAATCAATCAACGGCAAGATAAGGGCTTGCACTAGCAGTGTCTTTGTAGATGACGGCAGAAAGTTCTTCAGGCGATAGAGAGATCCTTCTCAGCCACGAATGGGGCACCGAATCATAGGCCTTTTTATAGTCAATCCAAGCAGTTGAGAGAGCTTTCCTGCTTCGCTGGACTTGCTGGTAAATGGTCGTGTCTATGAGAAGGAGTTCTTTAGTACCTCGGGACCCAACCCTACATCCATTCTGAGCAGGAGCCAAAACATTGTTCGCAACGACATGCGTGTTAATTTTTTTTGCTAGAATGGACGTAAGGAGCTTGTAGATGGTAGGTAAGCACGTGATGGGTCTATAGTTTTTTGCTTCCGAGGTACTACCAGATTTGTGTAAAAGGAAAGTGACACCTTTAGTAAGGAAACTAGGAAGAGAACCAACCTCAAGGGATTCCTGGAACTGCACTACCAAGCATGGATGCGAACATCGAAACCACTTGATCCAGAAGTTGTGTAATCCATCCGGGCCAGGACTTTTCCAGTTCTGAGCCGTCTGAATTGCAGAACTAACGTCTTCGGAGTCAATAGTTACTGACTCTATGGTTCCGTTGGATTCGCATTCATGCTCGACAGGCATCGACCAGATGCTGCGCCAGAAGTCAATCATGACACTTGCATCCGGTCACTGACTGTCGTTCACACGTTGGTTAGTATCTTCCCAGTTTCGGTACACCTTCCTTTGGTCACTTTGGAAAAGGCGATTTTGTACATATCTGTCCACACGTTCTCTGTAGCGACGGATACGGTTTGCCCACCCATAGACCTTCTGCTTCAGAAAGTCAATGCGTTCCGTGACACAAGCCATATACTGTTCGGGCATAATACCCGTCCCAGCAAAGGCTTGGGTCACGTAACGCATGACCCGAGGGTGATGGTTCCCTCGGCTGAAGCAGACCAGCTTCGCAATGAGGGTCCTAAACGTGTTGATACGTCGCTCGATTCGCTTTTGCCATGCGGGTACATTGACGGCAGGTCGCACTGCACGGTCAGAGTCCGGGAACTTGACACGAGCAACACGGCATGCCGCAATGGCCCCCAAGTACAGAATCGAGTGAGTATCAACTAAATCTTCACTAGTCCTTATAAACGGAGCTAGTAAAGCGTCCAGGGCTCCCATTAATGCTAGGTTGCGTCTATTAGTAGGCAAACGTGGTAACCGCGGCCTAGAGACTCGTGTGGAGCGATGTTCTGAAATCGCGTTCTCCAAAGCCCTCTTCAGTTGCTCTCTGACCTGAGTACTTACGCTTGCGTTCACACTGGCCTCTCCATCAGCATCTGGATCCATCCGAGGCGCTACCGGAACCGAGTCGAAAACCGGACTCGGATGTGACAGCGCGCCGGAAGGGTCCCGCGTTGAGGAAGTTTACAATTTTTATTTTTATTTAATACTAGTATCTAAAATGTAGATTTGATATATATTTTAAAATTGGCTTAGTAAGCCCTTTCATTAGATACGACATAATATGATGGGTTGAAGAGCAAAAAAATGTTTTTTTAAATTGATATTCTTTTATTCGCATAAAACATGGCAGTTCAGGTTACAATAAAGATACAAAATTAGAGCTCACGTTTTGTCAAACGAGGTGACATGCAAAATTGTCATCAATTAATTATTCAAATGCATTCAACATCACAACAAATGGTCGACAGATATAACCACATTTTTAAAGATTTAAATATACATAGCATGCTCTCATCACAAAATTAAATTATACAAACAATGCCTTACACGTGATCCCTGGGTGGCGCTAAATAAGCAGTAGCTTTAGTGGTAGAGCCTAGCTTCAGTCTGACTGGAGCTCAGAAATGGGCTGGCTCAAACGGTGCAATATCACACTCATTCAAAATACCAGCGTGAAGCAGAGATTACTCCCTGTGTTTCGTTTAGGTTAGCGTGCAGACTCAGTTGCCGATGTTCTGCTGCAGAGCATGGAAATGTTTATTCTAAATACTGCAGTTCCCATCGGTGGCAAGTCCTAGCCTTGGTTCGATCGGTCCTCCAAAACTGACCTGACCTGCGCCTGAAGCGGGATTGTTATCGTGCCTGGGCAGAAGCTCTGGCAACCGGGAATTCCAGCAGCTTGTACTTCAAGAAGCTGTACAATCTTGCCTCCAGGTCTTACAAAAGGACAATTGCCATCCGCAACATTGGCGCAAAGCTGGCACGGTTTCTTCCGGCAATCAATTCCTTGCAATTGTTCCGGTTGTCTATTGGAAGACAGTGCTTGTGCACCCGATCCCAAAAAAGAGAGACCGCTCTGACGTAAATAATTACAGGCCAATCGCCATAACCTACCTCCTTTCTAAGATAATGGAAAGTATTATCAATGCTCAGCTTTTGCGGTACTTGGAAGGCCACCAGCTGATCAGCGACCGACAGAATAGCTTCCGTCATGGTCGGTCTGCAGGTGATCTTTTGGTTCTACTTACCCACCACTGGGCTGAAGCAATTGAGAGCAAGAGAGAGGCTTTAGCGGTCAGGTTGTATATAGCGAAAGCCTTTGATCGGGTTTGGCACAAAGCGCTCCTAGCCAAACTTCCATCATATGGGGTTCCCAAGGGATTATGCACGTGAATTGCAAGCTTCCTCTCAAAGCAACGCATTAAAGTCGTCATCGACGGCTCATACTCTAACTCCATGCCCGTTAATGCTGGCGTTTCACAAGGCTGTGTGTTGTCTCCGACTCTGTTTATCCTGCAAATAAATGATGTGTTGCAAACCAGAAAACCATTATAATTTATTTTATTTTATTCCAAATTAAACTCAAATTCCAAATTGAAATCATTTGAATATTATATTGAATAGTGTATTAGTCAAGGATAAATAAAAATAGTAGTGCCCAATGCTAATATAGTTTATGTGTAAGCACCTACCTGCTGGCTACAACTCACTACACTTCACTGATACTACTGAGACATCACTACTGGACAAAACTCTGTCTATCATGGTAAATACACCCAAACGCACCTTGGAGGAGATTGCTGAGACATTGGAATCAAGTCTGATGAAGCGCATGGAGGAATTTAAGGCCCAGATGAACCCCACTAGAGCTGCCGTGCCAAAAGATGTTTCCCAGCTGTATACAGAGTTCAAGATCTTCAAGGATGTTGTGTGGAGTGTTATCAAGCTTCTGCGACAACAAATGGCCGAGCTGGAAAAACAGATGGACGTCTCAGAGATGCGGCATCGCAGAAAGTTCTTACTGCTTGTTGGTGTTGCCGAGTCTTCGGACAAGGTTGTTACGGCCACTGTTCTGGACGTGTTGCAGTTAGCTTCAAATCCCTGACGCTTCCCTTTCCAGCATAAAAGCTTGTTACAGGCTGGGCACTGCAAGTGATGGTCACCCGCGGCCAATATTGGTTAAGTTTGGAAATCTTGGTCTCAAATCTGCTGCTTGGAAGAATAAGGCTCAACTGAAAGGTACATCATATGTGTTGAGCGAGTTTCTGACACGTAATTGCCAATCCCTGTTCATTGCTGCCCGAAAACACTTCGGGATGCGGAACGTTCGGACGCTTGACGGAAACATCTCCATTAAACTGCCTGATGGGACCCGCAGTCGGATTAACACTCAAGCTGAGCTCGATGTGCTTGTAGGAGCTCATGGCACGCTGGCCGTAGATGCCCTGGACACCCAAAGGAGCAGCAATAGCCAGCCATCACCATCTGCGCTGAAATCGCAGCCAAAGGTCGTGCAGCCTCAGAAACAGAAGAGATCTACCCGCAAGTAGTTTTCTGGATTCCATTTTGTATATTCTATTCCTAAGTTTGTACTTGATTTTTTTTTCTCCTTCTGATTTCAATTAGCGTTCCTTTTCATGTTGATAAGCTCCATTACCCACTAAAGTTATTATTATTTTTCTGTTTTGATGTGTACCATAGACAAAGTAAGGTGACGTTATCGACAACTTCTGTCACTGTCACTTTTTTTTTCTCTGTTTATGGCTTTGGCACTAGCTAGTTGGAGCTTTCTTCTAATAAATTTTTAATTTCTATATTTTAGCATTGTGTAAGTAAGTAGTATTGTAACATAATGTCTCATTAAGTTTTAGTAAACGGTTGGCCAGCAGGAGGAGCAGAAATTTAAACTTCATAGTAATTCAGTTTACCGTAACCTTTGCTTAGTTAATTATTTTATTTTAAATTATTTACCCTTGTAATTATTTATATTTCTTCAATTATTTATTCTGTTGATACCTAAGTACCTGTCTTAAATGTCAGATGATGAATTGTTTTTTTCAGCAGATGAATCTAGTAGTAGCACATCTTATCTTTCCCTTGATGACTCACAATTTCAAGTAAATACTCTTCACGACCAACTCAGGCTTAGTTTTCCTGATTGTAAAAATTTCAATGTTTGCCATATTAACGCCCAGAGTATACCTAGCCATTATGGTGATCTACTGGACACATTCACGGACAGTAATGTACACGCAGTAACGGTTTCAGAGACGTTTCTGAAACCTAACCTAGCCTCTACGAGCTATGGCTTGCCGGGCTATATTCTTCTGCGTAATGACCGCATAGGAAAGGGATATGGGGGGGTTGCCATTTATCTTCATTGCTCTATTTTCTCTCTATATCCCCACCCATGACAAACATTTATGTGACGAACATTTGTGTTTGTTGTGTGTCTGGGTGTTATTATCTATTTAAGTATGTATTTAGAAATATTTAAGTATGTTTATCAGTCTCTGACGCCCATAGTACAAGCTCTGCTTAGTTTGGGGTCAGATGATCTTGGTGTGAATTGTCCCAGATATTTATTTATTTATATCTTATAATATCCTAGCTGCCTCTTCTCCACAATATTCACGTTCGATGGAATATCTAATACTCGAGGTCAGGCTGGGTGGAAATAAGGCTCTGTTGGGTGTTGTTTACTCTCCTTCCACAATCGATTTTTTTGCGGACTTTGAGTCTGTTCTCGGCCTACGTGCAACAGACTTTCAAAATGTCATTATTATGGGCGATTTCAATGCCGATCTCATGAAGAACGGGCCCCGTTCATCAAAGTTACGTTCTGTGGTCGAGTCAGCAAATCTCTCTATTCTACCCCTCGATCCAACTCATCTCAACTCCAACACCAATGATTCATGGCTCGATCTTATTATCACATCCTATCCTGATCGTGTTCTTAAACATGGCCAATTTCCCGCTCTTAGATTTTCACACCATGATCTTATATTTCTGTCTTTAAAGATAAAGCCTGTCAGACGTCAGCCTCAAGTGGCCATCCTACGTAATCTTGCGAAGCTCAACGTTGTTAAACTGCAACAGGATGCTTCCTCCTTCAACTGGGAACCGGTTTTGTTGGCATCATCAGTGAATGAAAAAGTTTCAGAGTTCAACACCATAATATTATCACTGTATGATGTGCACGCTCCGCTCCGGGCAGTTAAGTTGAGGCGCCCTCCAGCTCCGTGGATAACTAGGATGGTCAGAGTTGCCATGAAAAAGAGGGACCGTGCTTTCAGGGCCTACAAGCGTAGTCGAAGTGATGTAAGTTGGGAATTTTTTAGGGTAGCCAGAAATCGTTGTAATCAGATGGTAAGGGCTGCAAAGAGACGGCACTTTCATGAAAACCTTGTCCAGTCTTCTTTTTCTGATACTTGGAAGTTTCTAAATTCCTTGGGTATTGGGAAATCTGATCCTTTGAACGTCAATTTCCCTCACTCTCTAAATGGCTTGAATCTTTATTTTTTCACAACCCCTAAGCTTCCTGTTGACATGCAAACCATAGCAGCTATCTTTGCTGAGGTGCTTCCCATTAGCGTCTCCTTTGAATTCACCACTGTTTCTTGTGACGAGGTTCGTAAGCTCATTCTATCCATTAAGTCCAAAGCGGTAGGCTGTGATGGTATCAGCAGAAGCCTTTTGCTGCCCATCCTTGATTGTATTCTGCCAACTATAACGCATATTATTAACTTTTCTCTTCTTTCTGGGACTTTCCCCTCTATCTGGCGCAATGCTATCATCCGACCTCTCCCGAAAATTTCTAGCCCTAGTCTGCTCAGTCATTACCGCCCTATTTAAATTCTCCCATTCCTCTCTAAAGCACTTGAAGCCGTCGTCCATAAACAGCTCTCCCATTTTGTCTTCACCCATAACCTCGTCAGTGAATACCAATTAGGCTTTAGGCCAGGCCACAGTACGACCACTGCTCTCTTGAAGGTTACTGAGGATATCAGAGCTGGCCTGGAGGCTTCCAAAATAACTGTTCTCGTTTTAATAGATTAACGTCGTTGTTGTTGTCTAATGCCTTTAACGTCGTTGACCATGACATTCTTCTTGCCATGCTCTCTCATCTGCACATCACTCCGCAAGCATTGGATTGGTTTTCGTCATGTCTCCGTAACCGGAAACAGGCAGTGCGCATTGACAAAGAGCAAGGAGGAATATTATCCCCTCTCTTATTTTCTATATTCATTAACTTTGTAACCCATATTCTTTGCAGCTCTTACCATTTGTATGCTGATGATCTTCAGCTGTACGTACAGACTGACGTGAAGGGGTTTGATGGGGGCTATTTTCCAGTTGAATGATGATCTCAAACGCTTACTTGACTGGTCTATCAGCTTCGGGATATCGGTAAATCCAACTAAGTGTCAGGCAATTGTGGTAGGCACCCCGCGGCAGCTGGGTAGCCTTGGGACTGATTGGCCGGTGTTAACCTATAACGGCACTGTTATACCTTACAGTCCTCACGTCAAGAACCTTGGCCTGTTTATGGACAATACTCTGAGTTGGGATAAGCCCATTATTGAAACGAGCAGAAAAGTTTAAAAAAAGCTTCCTTACGCTTCTTATATAAATACAAAAACTTTCTTCTTCTCGGCACCAAAATTATCTTAGTACAAGCACTTTATGCCCCTCATTGACTATGCAGACGTTTGCACTTCTAATCTGTCCCAAGGTGTCCTTGATAAACTTGAACGTCTGGTAAACAGTTGCATTAGGTATATCTATCGTGTACGAAAATACGACCACATTTCTCCCTTTCGTTCTCAATTAAAATGGCTTAAAATTCGTCACCGTAGGAATTCTCGAACGCTCGGTTTACTTTTTAATATTCTTAGTAATCCCAATTCCCCCAGATACCTGAAATATAATTTTAAGTATAGGGGCGAGTGCAGCACGCGCAACCAGCGCTCGCATAGCCTTTTGCTGCTTCATACTCCTCTTCATACGTCTTCCCATACGTCGAATTCTTTCACATTAGCTGCCATTAGGCTATGGAACTCGCTACCTAATAAAATTAAATTGTCGATTAGTAGGTTTTCCTTCAAAAGAGCAATCCATAACTTCTTCTTAGATAAACCTTAACTCATTTAACCAAACCTCTCTCCTTTCAAGACAGTATTTCAAGATTTAGGTACGATATTTAGTGTATGTATCTTTAAATTTTTTAATATGTATAATTTTGGTATAAGTATGTTTTTTGTATTAATTTTATATTTTATTTCCGGTTTTATGAGACACCGCCAACACAATTTCTGCTTCGCCCAGTGGTTGACTGGTAGAGAATGCCATTAGGCGTTAAGTCCGCCAATTGTACTTTTTCTTTGTGCAATAAAGAATAAATAAATAAACATTTATTGTTACGCGGATGGCAGCACTGGTGACGCACTGTACTTTGGCCAACGCAATCTCTCCAAGACCGCAGTTGACGAAAGCGAAGAGAGCTTGTGTGTAGTCGAGGCATCCTTCGGACCGGGGTCACAATGGGATCAAAATAACATCGTCTGTTTCAACTCCGGTAAGACACAACTCTGCGCATTTACCGCTGAAAAAGCCCCGTTTATCACATGTCCTAATTTTGAGAGCACTCCCTTGAGTATCAGCCAGACCTAGCATTGGAGTCCTTAGCGTTGCCATTTCGAGTGATGTACAGTTCCGTAGTCATCTGGAGGGTAAAGCCAAATTGGCTTCCAAAAAAACTGGAGTGCTAAACAAAGCAAAGCAGTATTTTTTGCCGTCTCAGTGCCTGGAACTTTACAAGACACAAGTAAGGCCACACATGAAGTACTGCTACCATCTTCGGGCTGGAGCACCCCAGTATCTTCTCCATCCTCTTGACCGTATAGAGCGTCCCTGTGATTTCCGACCACTTAGATCCTTTGGCCCTAGGGAGAGACTCCCCTACTTATGAAAATAACCTACGCATACCTACATTGGATCTGACGATAAGGTACATCTATTGCATACGCATCATAATGTTGCTTTATGTTCTTTAATTTATTTAAAATTTATTTGAAAGAACGATTCTTAATTGTACACTATTCTGTACAATCCATTGTAAAGAATAGTGGTTGAAAAAAAAACAGTATGTAAATTTTTGATAATGATCGCTGATAATATTTTGATTTATATTTATAGATTGGTAACAATGAGTGTGTATGGGACAAGTCACATTTGTTAACATTTGGAAAAAAATATAAGCGAACAGCGAGCTTCTATGGGCTTCACCCCCAGATTTTTGTGTAAAAATCACGAATGAAAGTAACTAGCCTAAATGATGTTGACTTTTATATTTTCCAACTATCAATTTTTATTCTAAAAAATACAATAAATCTATTCATATCAAACTACTTTTAGTGTGCTTTTAACTGTAACTCATCTAAAGTTTCACTGAACTTCGTAATTTTTGCACCGGAGTGGGCCCCCAAATACTTTCCAACATGCTACCATTTTACATGTTTTTTATATGAGAAAAAGCTGTCTGCCAGCGGCTTCGCCCTCGTAGACTATCTTTACCGTTAAAATCCCGTAAAAATTAGACCACAACCCCTACAAAAGCAAAAAAAGAAGAATCATTAATGTTATAGAGGCAATCCGGACACGTACACAATTTGCACAAACACAGTTTCAATATCTGTCAACTCATTTGTATAATGAATGTAATAAAGTCCTACAAATTTATCCCTTAACTCGACGTGAATGCAAGCTAAAAGTTATCTTCTGGCTAAAAACTTTAAAATATGAAGATGCTGAATTATTAATAAAACATTCTATGTAAATTGGATATCTACACACTCACACACACTCTCTCTCTCTCTCCCTCTCTCTCTCTCTCTCTCTCTCTCTCTCTCACACACACACACACACACACACATACACACACACGCACACAAAGACACACCACACATTTTTCCGGTCTTGGTTGATTTGTATTGTATTTTTGGATTTCATTAAACCTTGTATGTATGAGTGTGTTAAGGAAGAGTGGCTACTTCTGGCACGGGTGTTAACCGCACTCAAAAGAAGAAGTCGACCCTTGTTTATTGATGTAACCATGGTTAATGATGAAATAAATTTATTTAATTTATTTATTTATTTGAATTTAGCCCAAATTAAGAAAATATATAGCCCATGTCACTCTCTGATAAAGCTATATTAAGCTTCATATTGGTGTAAATATAATTTATAATAGTTATATGTAGAATTTTTAAAATATAATTTATGAATAACATTCCCCCGCCCATTAGGCATTCTACAAGTGCCAAAAGCTTTATGATAAAATTAAAAGAGTTTTTATTGCAGAAACTACCAAAAATAATTATTTATATTAATGTAAGCGCTAAACGGAAATGCCATGAATGAAAAACTAATTGATTAGTGTAGTATGAGGTTATGTGCTTTTGAAAACGGAGCTGTTGTAATGTCGAATTTTATGTAGGTGAGTAGGTGTGTCTTGTTTTTGATATTTTTCATTTATTTACTTATTCTTTGTTATATTTATAAGGTATCTGCAGAATACTAGCGTCGTGGTGCTGCGCCATGCATACTGTTGCTATTGTATATGTAAGCTCCTTTTGTGTATGTACCAAATAAACTTTCATTCATTCATTCATTCATTCATAAAATCGATCCAGTTCCTCTTTATAATATTTGTATAGGTGACTTCGAATGACATTAAAATTAGACTAGTGCTAAACGTACACCAGAATAATCGCTAGTTTCATGTAGTTACAGGGACTTTCAGTAGCTTTCTGGTAAGAGCAACCGTTTGGTTAGCGGAAGTTGTTTTTTTTAGAAATGAATAATTAGAATGTACCTACTGTACTTATACATTTACTAAAATAAAAAAACAAGTTTTTATCGCGCTATAAAATTTGCATTATTTTGTCACTATTTTCTGTTGTGAGAACTCTTTTTCCTTATTCCATACATTTCTAGCTTGTAAATTTGATAACAAACTAGATAAAAATTAATTGAAACGTTACCAACCAGTGAATGTACACATCACGTGTATTAGCGTGTCAGTTACAACGTGATATTTTGTGTGCCTATTAAATTTATTTTGAGCTGTCCAAATGTCCACAGCAAACACTTAAGTATACTATACATACATCCACATAGCTTATTAGATGAACAGGCTAAAGTGGCAGGCCCCAGACCTGATGACCATTGGGTAGTGAAGTTTCTCGGGTGGTGACCACGAACTGGAAGACGCAGCGTGGGCTGGCCTCCTCCAAGTTGGACAGATGACCTGGTGCAGGTTGCAGGAAGCTGTTGGATGCATGGCCCAAAGCCGCTCTCTGTGGCGTTTAATGGCCTACAGAGGCTAAATGAGGCAGTGGACTAGCGCGAAAACATACAGCTATTCCTCCCTAACCGACATCATTCGCCTATAATGTAACAGTTGAGACTTCAGCTTAACATCAGTTAGAGAGGAGAACTGAACATAACAGTTTGCAACTTGTGAAAACTCACGCATATTGTAAATAACATGAGTGAGGTATTCAATTATTGATCTAAGAGATGCACAACGTAAAAACCTACTTCAAAAAAAAATATTCCAAAACTAAGCAATAATTGCGTATTCTTCTAAAACTTATACGATAATGTAATGTAGGCACAATCATTGTTATTGTTGAAGTCGGTGTCAGCCAATGTAGGTTTGTAACTACCTACATATATACGTAAACGTGATATGTAAGAAATAGGTATATTGCTAGGTATATTGTGGTGTTTCCTTGGCTGTCACCGACTTCAACAATAACAATGATTGTGCCTACATTATATTATCGTATAAGTTTTAGAAGAATACGCAATTATTTCTTTTCTTTTTAGTGCTTAGTTTTGGAATAGTTTTTTTTGAAGTTGGTTTTTTTTTTGTAATATTTTTATTTATTTCTTGATTTTCAGTGAATAGTTCTTATTTATTTTATACATCGGGAAAGTATTGTCCAATTGCTCCTAAGAATTGAAGAGTTCCGTTACTTTGTCATGGATCCCATGATCAGAACCTAACCAAACACTCATCAAACTACTCTTGAAGTACGAGTATATCCTTTCCAATAAAAAAAGAAGCATCGAAATCGGTTGGCGTGATAATGAGTTATTCGTCCATTTGTCGCGAATATGGTTTATCTAGCTTTAAGACTTATATGGATTTCTCATGGATGCCACTGTCAGAACTAGACCAAATTAAAATGGAACCACACGGGCAGCATCAGCTTTCAAATAAATAAAAAAATTATCAAAATAGGTTGGCGTGATATTGAGTTATTCGTCCATTGTTCGCGCATTTTGTCTATCTAGATTTAAGACTTATATGGATTACCCATGGATGCCGCTGTCAGAACTGGACCAAATTTAAATGTGACCACACGGGCAGCCTCAGCTTTCAAAAAAAAAAAGATGATCAAAATCGGTTGGCGTAATATTGAGTTATTCGTCCATTTGTCGCGCATTTTGTCAATCTAGATTTAAGACTTATATGGTTTTCTCATGGATGCCACTATCAGAACTAGACCAAATTAAAATGGGACCATTCGGGAAGGGGTGTTTAGTCGTTTCGCCCCACAAACGATTCGCCCCGCGGTGCGAATCGCCCAAGAGCTGTTTTTAAATGGGTCCTTTCGCACCGCGGGGCGAATCGCCCAATAACTGTTTACAATGGGTCGATACGAACCGAAGTGGGGAAAAAAATAGTTATCTTTTAAGGTGGCTGAATTCGGATAAAAAAACAAATTTTCCCTTTACATCCCATTAAGTACAATCATAAACAAAATAGCTGGTCAAAGAAAATATTGTACAAAATTTACAAATTACTTGAGATCACTAAAAATATTCGTGCCAATAGACCGTCTAAAGTTATTATAAATTATTTCCGTAGTGAACATTTTGTTTAAAACCAAGTAATATAATTGTGTTAAATAATGCAGAAAAGTGCAGATCTACGCGCACACACATTCCAAGAATATCACAGATAAAATAAACCCTTCACGTAGACCGTAGACTTACTGGTCACATAACAATAGAATAACCTGGATCATAGGTTATATAGATTTAGTTATTAGATCATCATATCTCGTGCACCGTGTTTAATTTATCTGTTTGATCGTGTGGTTGACTGGTAGAGAATGCCCTTCGGCATTAAGTCCGCACATTGTATCATTAATTTTGTGCAATGAAGAATAAATAAATAAATAAATAGGCACGCGCTTCTGATTGGTCAATGGTACCTTAAAGTGTCTCGTTTCCGAGTTATTGAAAAAGGTGATATTCATTGAATATCGACTAATTATTAAGCTATTCGTGTTCATTTGTTATCAGATAACAGATTTCAGGACATTTGAACAGTCTGTTACCTTCTTCCGGAATCTCCCCACATGCCAAAGTCGTCTTTATGAAATCGCTCAAAGCGATAGGTCACTATTTTGCCTATCCTTTGCTACCTAATCGACACCCGCAAGGAAAAACATCGTAACTCAGTTTTAGGCAGTATTGAGTTAAAATGATATTCTTACTTAGTAAAAAAGCGGATTTTTTAACACTTATCATCGTATCTAAATTCCGTATAGTTTTAAATGTACAAAATGTGAAAACATCGTAAATGGGGATCAAATAGAGCTACCATAATTGTATATTTAGTTACGAGTGATTTTTATGCTTGCCATTAATATTTAACATGAATAAAAATGTAACAATAGGTACGATGTTCATCTTCGAAATTAATATTTCATATAAACTAATGTTTCATCTTATCTTTAGTTACAATGGTACTTTTAGAAACAATTACTTTGATTATAACTAGATTTCATCGCAACTTGAGATACAATGTTTTAATTCTATAATATAACCAAAAATATTTAATTCCACATTGTAACACGACATACAATTATTTTCTCCGCAATTGTTTACATGTTTCGTGCAAAATTTTGTTTATGTAGGTGATGTTACAATGTTTTCATTCCCGAACGCCGGTTGAGCAGTGCAGGTCTCGACAGGGTTTGGTTGATGGATATTGTTTGATTTGGACTATTTTAGTGTGAAAAACAGGTAATGAGTGTTTAAAATGAGTCGCCGCAGTAAGATAATTGAGCTAGCTTTAGCTAAAAGTGAAATAACAAACAATAATGCAGGTAAGCTGTTATTTTGTATCGTAGGTGAAAATATTTTTGGTTTGTAGGTATATAACCAATATACAATTTTATGTTTTATTTTAGGAGAAAATGTATTGAATTGCAGTGATAGTAATATTCCCGAGAATAAACAATCAGTACCGAATATTCCACCAGTGTTTATGGAAACTGGTAAGTGATTAGTAGGTTGCTGACTAACTTTTAGAAGTAATAAAGTATGTGCTTTACATAATTTTAATAATTAATGGTTTTATGTTCAGGAAATGATTTATTAAGTTTTAAATATTATCTTCGACAACGTACTCCAGAGAAAAAACAGAACAAAGTTTCGATGTCTAATGAAACGGAAGAGATTTATTCACCAGTAGTTTCGGAATACCTACCACCTGAAGAAAACGGTAAGGTTTATTGATGAACAGGCACTCTTAGTTATTCGAGCCTTTATTAATTAATTGCTATTGTACAGATGGTGGCACATCAAATTATACATATTGACCTTGAATGTTTTTTTTATGTACTACGAAATACAAAGTATGTAAATTCAACTTTATACCTTGTGTGCTGTTTTGTTTGCATAGGTTTAAATGTCTTTAAACCTATGCTGATACAGAGTCAATGAATGAGGAAACTATAGAAAATTATACAAATCAGCATAAGGAGGATACTTTTCAAGAAATCGGTAAGGTTATCTATCAATTTGATAGCTAGGAGATAGCCCATATACAGGGTGGCTCATTTAGATCGGTCAATATGGGAAAGTCTGAAACTATAAGATACTGACTAAGACTGTTTTTTTTTAAATGTATGAATGCAGTTTTTCTTGTTATTAAAATCGATGACATGGTACCTAAGAACAGATCTTCGTATTTCTTATAGTTTCAGACTTTCCCATACCGACCGATCTAAATGAGCCATTCTGTAGAATATTTTTTTTATTTGTTTTTATAGTGTATTTTTATTGTGTATTTTAGTTAACAATACCGTTGAGCAGTTTATACAGCCACCATATGAAGAACAGTTTGCCGCCAAAACCAATCAAGATAATTCTTTAACAGTTAATGCTGCCATAGAGTTACTAAATGAACAAGACGAAGAAATTTACAGAAATAAGCAAATAGAAAACATTTTGCAAGAAGTTGGTAGGTTTTTTGACTTGATTGCTCTCTAATAATGTATGCAGGATCGAAAATACTTCTAATAAAATAAATTTTCACTTTATAGTTAATGTTGGTTTTATATTACAGGGCCAAATAAAGTTCAAAATAGTAACGAAGAGCTTAACAAAGAAGCTGCCAATGAAGAACAAGTCAGCACTTCGACGCTAGATAAAAAGAAGAGAATATATCCAAAGAAAAACACTCCAGGAAGAAAAAGAATTCTGAATAGTGAAAATTTGAAAAATTCTATATATAAAAGAAAGAAAAATCTGGGTGAAGAGTTCATTAATAAAAAAGGGCAATTAATTCCTAAAAAAGAAATGAAGCCGACCTGTGGTGAAAACTGTTCACGTAAATGCCGTGAGCTGATAACAGAGCATCAAAGAAATTTAATTTTCACAGCTTTTTGGAAACTAGGCGATCACAATAGGCAAATGGAATATATTAGTCGTTTTGTCAAAAGGGTTGAAAAAAAACAAGTAACTATTCGTACAGCTTCCTCAAGTCGGCGTAAGTGGTCTTTAGAGTATAATTTGTTCATAGATGGTAAATAAATTCGAACCTGTAAAACTATGTTCTTGAACACTTTTTCCATTAGCGATATGTGGCTGCAGACACTTTTAAAAAAATTGATTTAGCTGCCACAGGTACTATTTCAAATGATAAAAGAGGTCATCACGCAACTCGAATAAATGCTGTTCCACATGAGGTAAAAGAATCCGTCCGTAGCCACATTTCACAATTGCCATTGGTAGACTCGCATTACGTTAGAAGCAGGACATCTAAAAAGTATCTAGATGAGCAATTAAGTTTACCAATACTTTACAAACTTTATTTGGAGTGGATGAATGAAGACACAAATGGAAATCAAATAGTAGCTACTTTAAGGAAATATAGAGAAGTTTTTAAGACTGATTTCAACATTGATTTTAACAAACCCAAAAAAGATCAATGTCCTCGATGTGATATATTTAAAAATGCCACTGGAACTGATAAAACTCATCTTGAATATGAGCAAGCTTTACATATTGCTAATAAACATGTGGTGCGGACTTTAAAAGATATCGATAAACGCCGGGCCAAGGAATCTGATACTGTTGTAGCAGCTTGTTACGACTTGCAAAAAATCTTGAACACCCCCCAATCCGAAGTGTCAATTTTTTACTATAAAAGAAAACTTGCTACCTATAATTTCACCATATATGAAATGGGCAAACATAGGGGGTATTGTTACATATGGGACGTGACCATTGGACGTAAAGGGTCTAACGAAATAAGTAGTCATGTATTTGATTTCATAAAAACTAAGGTCAAGGAAGGGTGCAAGGAGTTCCATTTTTATTCTGATAGTTGCGGCGGTCAGAATAAAAACAGAACAGTATTTGCAATGTATGCTTATGCTACAAGAACATTCAATATTGAAATACATCACCATTTCTTTGAAGTTGGTCATTCACAGTCAGAGGGTGATGCTATGCATGCACTCATAGAGCGGCGAAAGAAAAATAAAATTATTTACGTTCCTCAACAGTGGGTAACATTGGTTAGATGCGCGAAATCGAATGGAGAGCCTTATGTGGTCCAGGAAGTTAACCAAGACATGATATTTGATTTTAAACAGCTTTTGCCATATTATAGCAACTGGGAACACGACGTCAATAATGCAAAAGTCTCCTGGAGTAAGATTATGCATATCCATTTTACTAGTGACTCACCAAATCTGATTAAATTTCAATATGATTCACTGAGTGACTGTGAAATGGCTATAGATCTACAGCAACAAAAAACTCTTTGAGCCACTAAGCGACGCTCCGCCAGAGGACCTCAAAACAATTCGAGAGAAGAGTTGCCGAGCAGTATTCCGAAGGCTTATAATGCCCCTCTGCCCTTATCTTCTGCAAAATACAAAGACCTCGTAAGCTTGTGTAGAAGTAACGCTATTCCAGCTACTTATCACAATTATTTCATATCATTACCGCACATGACTACAACACGCCGAAATGATTCATCCGATTCTGAATAGGATATCTAAATTCATATTTTTATTATTTATCTAGAAATTTATGTTGCATAAACATAGTAAACTACTTGTCTGTAAATGTCTGATTGATTGTGATTTCCTGTAAGAATAATAAAGACTGTTGATTCCATAGCCAAATTTTATTTTTAAGGGTAACCCCAAAACACTTATTTAAACACTATCAAAATTGTATCTCAGACATACAGTTATATTTTTCAACTAATATAGCAATTTCATACCTTTTTTCATTGTATGTTTGATTTACAATGTAATTTTATAAGGTGCATGTGGATGAATTTGATTGTAAGTCACAAAAAACATTAAAAAAACATTAAATACATAAATAAGTTATAAATAATAGCAATCATAATCATGTAATAGTGTAGATCTTTCTTTGCTTAATTACATTTTCAAGAAAAATTTGCTTTAGGGTTTAACCGATAAACGTAGAATTTTTTTAAAACCTTTTCGCGTTCTCCTGACAAATTTCTTAATTTGAAATACAATGTTTTTCCTTGCAGGTGTCGTAATATAATATAATACTTAATATATTATAGTTCTTTGAAGTTGTATTTTTCCTATGCAACAAAGTTTATTTGATAATAATTTGAAGCTTTTTTGTAAAGTTTTTTATAACAAACAGGTAAATCCACATTCACTATATTTAAATATTTTACTAAAATATGTAACCACTTTAAAATTTACACTCCATGAAAATGCAATAATTTACACGGCCAACGGTTTAATTTTACTAAAATCTGTTATTTGTTGACAAAATATTCCATAAAATTCGTAGATTTTTAATGAATATCACATTTTTCTATCGATCTTTACCTTCAAATAACTCGAAAACGTGACACTTTAGGGTACCTACCATTTTACATTACATTGTTGTTTGTATAAGTATATTCTTTCTATTACCACATCATCATCATCATCATCATCATTTCAGCCGAACGACGCCCACTGCTGGGCATAGGCCTCCCCCAAGGATCTCCACAACGATCGGTCCTGCGCTGTCCGCATCCAGCGGCTATTACCACATATACCACTTTAATCGTGCACGGAAACTTCAAAAAGCTTCCATACAAAAATATTCAAACCCCTTCTTAAGGTAAGAAGTACAACTTATTAAATTTGTAGCATAATTGCCTAGTTGTAAGTAAATAATAATTTAAGAGTCTGTGATTAGCAAGAATTCGTTTTTGAGTAAATGTAAAATGTTACATTTAAAAGCTGTGATTTCAAACCATTACCATATTACTTCTGAAGATACACCTGTTAAAAATTATACCAAAAATAATATGCATCTTTTTTTGTAGTAAGACGCTTAGGTTACTCAAACTGTAATTTTGTTACTGAATGTGTGATTTTTATGGTACAGTAAAATTGTATTATTTTATATTACGTATTATCACAATTTTTACATTTCCAACAAAATATTTTTCTACTTAACTGTACAAAAGATCAAATCTGACAAACAAATGAGCATTTGGTAGGTATTTTTTTACGGTGGGCCGAATCGACACATTTCATAAGATAACTTGGGCTGTTCCCACCGCTGTAACCACTGCGGTGCAAATTGTCCCATTCTAGAACTGTACTTGGGCGATTCGCACCGCGGGGCGAATCGTTTGTGGGGCGAAACCACTAAACACCTTCGGGAAGCACCAGCTTTCAAATAAAAAAAGAATGATCAAAATCGGTTCACCCAGTCAAAAGTTATGAGGTAACAAACACAAAAAAATAAAACATACAGTCGAATTGAGAGCCTCCTCCTTTTTTGAAGTCGGTCGAAAATGCTCAAAATCGAATCTTTAATTGTTTCATTACATCAACATTACATGTGATGCTCGTCAGTCAGTGAAGTAGAATTGTCAGTTTTAATTCCTTACAAACAATAAGTGCTGTGCAGAATTTCCGATTCCTTAATATACTTTATTGTACATAATATACCTATTGATTATATATAAAAACTAGCCAAGTCATACCTTAGTATCCCACTGACCATTGAACTTGGCACCCATTTAGATCTCACTTCTTGTGTCGTTTAAGTCAACAACCAAGGCATAAATCATAACATTGAACTTGGCTCTTATTTCACATTTATGTTTTTGTTGGGAGTTCATTACTTTTCGTACAAAAATAATAGTACCTTGCTTAGGTTAAATCAAAATAGGAAGATAGGTGACTCGCCTCTAGCGCGTGGACAGCTCAAATCACGCTTGTCTGTCTCGCTTACGCTAAGGTGAAAACAAATAGATTTGTCTCTGTCCTTTACATCGCACAACGATAATGTATACTTCATTCAATAAAACATTAGAAATAAGAAGCAGGAGTGCAAAAATGAATGACAATTTACATTTGACGTTGCCATGAAGATGACTTACCTGAGTATAACCAGGCAAAATTTAAAACCCTTTCCGCCACAACGTATGAAGGGATTACGTAACATTTTAGATTTGGTAGAGTTATAGTGTCAGTAAAAACATGTTCAGGTAAAAGCCCCTGCTTCTTTTAGGTTTTTACATCGATAATATAGTTTTATGCAAGACAATATAATTTATTTAAGCAAAAGCCTCATAAATTCTGAAGTTACTCGTACTTTACTTTAAATGAGAAGAATTAAGTGTGATAGATGCTATTTAAGAAGACTTTATTAAATTCGGCATAAATCTCAAAGTACCTAATAATATTCATTGTAGATACTTTTACCACAAAGTCTACACTTGTGCATTATCCCCGTTTTCTTAGTAATTACTAAGAAAACGGGGATGATGCACAACTATACTCTATACATTAGACAGACGTAAAAAAGGTTCGTTTTACTAAGGTATTCGAACGAAAGAATAAGTTATAAGATTTCGGGGAGGTTATTAAATAAAGCAAAATGGTAACACAACCTTTTAGAACCGCAATTTACTAGCGACATCTATGATTTATTTATGGAAGTGTGTAATACGATGCATCCAGCTTGAGCTGAAAATTATTAAATATGTTTCACAAATGTATCCGAGCCCAACTTACACTGAAAATATAAACATTTCTGAAACATTATTTTTTCTACTTTAATAATAAACATTTCCTGATGCTGTGCATCCAGCTTAAGCTGAACCTTATTAAATATGGTTCACAAATGTATCTGATTTTTCAACTTTAGTAATAAAAGTTTACTAGTTTCTGATTTTTTCTCTAGTATTCATGCAACCACCTATCTGGAAGCCAAATTTGAAGTTTCTAGGTCATCTGGAACTGGGTAAGAATTTTGATCACATACAGGTCAGTCAGTCACAAAAATGACGATTTTTTAACGTTAATATCTAAATAACCGTTTGAGGAGTATTTATGAAATTTGGAATACATTTTTGTCTCGCAAGTCTCAATAGATAAGACTTGCTTGTGTAAAATAGTTTCACAGTTATGAGGGGGTCAAAAGTGACTCCAAATGGTTCGTGTAACGGTGCTGCTCGCCTCGCCTGTTCTGTTAGCTTGAACTTGGCTTGACACGCTACCGTCTGGATTTTTTTTCGGTGAAGTCCAGAACCACCGTTCAACAAATTCTGCTACATGCAGAAAAGGCGATTTATGTTGGCGTTATTACCCACTTTAGATTATCGAGTCATTAATTTACTCCAATTACGATGCATTTCAGAAAGTCTTGTCTATTGATGACGCTATTAGTATCGTACATTTTGTAACATTTTATTTACATTAATCTAAAAATAAAAACTATGCAAGCGTTTTAAAAATAGCATTGCAATGATAAGAGCATTCGTGTTTTGTTTATGTTCATTTGTTTTGACTGCATTGAAATTTTAAGGGTAAACAATGAAAAAACCGGTCAAGTGCGAGTCGGACTCACGCACCGAGGGTTCCGTACAAACCTGTAGGTATATTAATTAAAAATATTTTCATTATATGATGAAACTAAAAAATTTACGGTTTTCGCAATTTTTCCTTTATCTGTGTTATAAGACGTTGCTTCGTACCAAATTTCAAGATTCTGAGTTTACGGGAAGTACCCTGTAGGTTTTGATTCTCTTGCGAGTGTCAAAAATTTTACGGAAATTTGCGGCATAAACGGCTGTATCTTTTGATTGCGTTGGTTTAGAAGTTTGATTTTTTCACAGCTTCAAAGGACAGTAGACCTGAGTTTTTTTATAAATTCCAGCTTGACACGTCCACGGATTCCTGAGATAAACCTGAGATAGACGGACGAACGGTCAACAAAGTGATCTTATAAGGGGTCCGTTTTTTCCTTTCGAGGTACGGAACCCTAAAAACTAAATCGATCACTTGAATATTTATTAAAATACAACTTATTTTTTTTGCATCCTGTTAGATGCTAATTGGGTAAATTTAATTCATTTGCACAAAAACAAAGTCTAAATAATACTCCTTTAATGGCCATTTTTTCTCCGGTATCTATTGGGGAGGCCTATGATCAGCAGTGACGTAGATATCAATGATGATTATAATCCTTTTTTTGGTTAGGAAAAAAAAACTCAACTTTAATTTTATGTATCAGCTGTACTACCGTTGTAAATGAGTAACAGTTTAGTTAAATGAGTGATAACGAGTCGGGGTTAGTTAGGGTATCATTAGATTGTAGTCTATCCAAATCATGACTACAGTCCACAACTGGCACTGGTCAGGCTGTTGGCAAATCAGTTATCCTGCTCCGGTAACACCAAAAATGTATCATTTTAGGCATTTTGTAAGATCCTTCAACATGTTTTTAAATATTTCTTGTTTAATTATCACAGCGGATTTAAAGCGTCTATCATAACCTAAAGTCCATTAAGTGCGTGCAGCATTACTTCAACAACGTATTACGTCAGCAATCACCGACTCGCGTTATTTTGCAGAGAACTTCAAGTGGTCCTCACTCTACCTTATGTTAAGCGGCTATGAGGTCTAGTTCTTAGTGTATTTTTTTTATAAGTTACTAATTGTTATTAAAATGTAAAACTTCTAATACCTCTTTGTAAAAGACACTTTACATAAATAACATATATTTTTTTGAAGCTATCATCATGTCTACTTTGATAGATAATTAAATCGAAAAAATAAGTTTTTCCTTTTGATTTCTTTCCAGCGTTAGTATTTCTCTTAAGTAGACAAGTAATAGTGTGGCAGTTAGGTACTAATGTTACAGTGAGCTGGACAACTACATTTTTAGGGCTTGCGTTTCACGCGATTACATCAACGTTACTACGACTGTCCATATTCTTTTGCTGTTCTTTGCTAAGTTTTTGTGGCATTATCATGTCAGGAGGATTTATTATAAACTATAATAATTGTACTTCTAAATCAGAAAAAACAAACACAGTGTATTGCTATCAAGTAAATTTAAAATGTTCGGTTTTGGTGGCCGCGTTCATGCATATTTTCTCTATAGTGTAGGGTCCATCTGGAAATAAATAAATATTTTACAGCCAAATGCATGAAAGGTAAATAGATGACATTAAATTATAGATTTACCAACCACAAATATTTCAACAAATAAAATATATTATTTTAATTTTATTTACAAAACCAACTTCATAGTCATCTCACCTATTTCAAACCACTTATTTTTTGGTAAACCAGCATCTAATCGACCAGCAGCGATTGCTTCCCTGATAGCAAACGCTATCACAACACCTAAACACATCGGAGGCTCGCCAGTAGCTAAAAAATAAAAAATAAATTATGAAACAATCATTATTAACTTTGTCTAAAAAAGAATAAAATAGAAAACGGTTTATTTACAAAAAAAAACTTTCTGCAGATTTCATTCAACATGGCAAATATGCACTTGTATTATACGTATCGCCAGTAATCCGTAACTTGAAAAAAATATTAAATATTTAATGGATTGAAAATTACAACTTAGCCTTCAATCTAATCCGGTATGCATTCGCTACGAAAAAAAGATAAGATGATTAATAAAGATCTATTCAAATAAATAAAAAACAACCTTTCGATCCTAGAATCACGTCTGAACTATAGGATTTTTTTCTCAGGTAAATTCTAAGATCCTGTGGTGTATCTCTTGCTTGCGGTACGTGGTAGTTCCAGGTTCGATCTGTGAGTATTTCACCTTTTCTGGTATCATAAACGATGTCTTCTAACATCCAGTACCCCACAGCCATCATAAAAGCACCTTCGATCTGTTAAAAATAGTGTTCCAATAAAACATTCATTAAAAAGTTGCTCACTATGCCACTTAGTTATTTTCACAGTAAGGAAAATAATATGGCATACATAGTTAGACACAACGTGAAAGTCACTGTTATTAGTATGTTTTATCACTAAAAGTGTTCACAAGATGTCGGTGAGACTTACGACGGAGCTTGCTAAAGGGAACTATCGGGGGAAAATGAAGTAACGACAGTTGACTGCTTCATAACAGGAAATTCTTAAAACATCAATTTCATGATTACTGATTCAAAAAATGTTTATATTTTAATGACCAAGTATGCCAATTCCGTTTTTTTAAGGTAAAAGAAGCTATAGAAACATATTAAAATAGAAAGGGGCTTACTTGACCAATATCCAGTTCAGGATTAACCGGTCTTCCAGCATCCTCAATCAAATCTACTCTCAATATTTCAGTTTGTCCAGTTAATATATCAACTTCGACTTCAGCGAAAGCTACACCGAATACGTTATATTGCTGTATATCCAAAAAGCTCACAAATCCGTGACCTTGCAAGTCAATGTCTGAGTCATAAGCGCTTTTAATCAATTCTTCCCAAGCTGCATCAGGCATTTTTTCTTTTACAGGTTCTAATCTTTTAAGTAAATCTTCGCAAGCTCTACGGACTGCAATGCCAGAGTTCTGGCAAGTGAGGCTGCCACCACTTATAAATGCGTTAGGTCCGATCACCGTATTGTTTTCTTTAATTTTGATTTTTTCAACAGGTATTTTCAAAAGATATGCAGCTATTTGAACGGCTTTAGTGTTTATTCCTTGGCCCATTTCTATACCAGAATGAGTAATAGCTACAGTTCCATCGCCGTGGTAAACTGAAATATTGCAATCTAGACGTTGGCCTCCTACAGGTGACCACCTCATGAAAGCAACTCTCAAACCTCTCTTTTTCCATCTGTTTTCAGAATTAAACTTATCAACTGCAGTTCTTCTCTTGGCATAGTCAGATTTTGATTTTAAATCCTCGTACATTTCTATTATATCGTTGTATTTTTCTTTATCTACATTAGCTACACGCACATCAGCAGGATCAAGGTCTTGCTCGTATGCGATCCGTTCTAACATAAATTCACACATTGCAAGCGCTTCTAATGTACCTGCAAGATAAATTCATTGAAACACTATCGTATCATAATGCTTTAAAACAAGTATTCTAGCAGTTAATTTTAACTACCTGGTGATCTACACCACGTGTTTTTGTGAGTATCTGTCGTAACATCATTCCCTTCGAACTTCCAGCGTGACTTATTGTAAACATTATAATAAATATCAGCACCCAGCATAGAAAGTGTTTCATTTATTTTATACCCGTTGTCTTCAAATAACCTGAAATCCACATATTGAATTTCTCCTTTTTTGTTAACACCAACCTAAAAAATGAACATTTGAAAATGGTTTTAAAAATGATTTTTGCAACACATGCTCAATTCATGTTTTTTGCGTGAACGACAGTAATTTTGTTATTGTTTTACAGTGAAACAGTCTATCTTACCTCAAAATCATTAGCACAAGGTAATCTCTTCCCCACAGCCCTCATGTTAGTGGTGAGCGACTGTATAAACCGACAAGGTTGGTTCAGCTTCCATGACACAAGACTGCTTGCTACTGCGACTTGTACGACGCGGGATATTTTTATACCATACGCACCACCAAGGCGTCGAACGTATACGTCTATGCTGTGATCAAAGTGAAGAAACATTCTTAATGTTGTTAGGTTTAATCAAATAAACATCGATTTTATAAAAAACAACAATTACATATGAATTATTGAATCTACATACCTATTCACATCCATGTTTAGAGCTCTCGATATCATAAGTTGAGTACCATCCATCCATTGTGTAGCGTTGTGAACTTCCAAACCATCTTCTGACGGTCGTGTCACACATACCAGTGTTTCCATAGAAAAGTGGTACTGCGAGTACACAGCTTGTTCACCTTTTATTACTTTGTCTATCTCACTTCCTCTATCCGTTGCTTCTTCAGCTGCATACTGAGTCAGCCGGCTTGAATCGTTTTTTGCTTTTTTGACATCTATCACTGGCGGATTGGATACATTTTTGTAAGTAACATGAACCAATTTGGCAGCTTTGTCAGCCAGATAACGGCTATGTGCGACAATAATGCCTAAAGGTTGGTTGTAATACTGAATAGCACCGCTACACAGCACTTCCTCGTTAGCAGAATACAGCACACTTTCTGGGGGAGTGAAAGAATTTTGTCCTGGAATATCTTTTGCAGAGTAAAATGCTATTACTCCAGGATGACTCTGTGAATAAAGAAAAAGGATAAATAAGGTAGTCTTCTTGAAATATTAAGCAATGTTACATGGAGCCATTTAACAGTCGATAATATAGTATTTTCACTTTAAGATGATATGCCGGACAGTTCTCTTTTTTCCGTGTCACGCATAATATTTCAAACTGAATAGAGAGAAACTAGCAAAAGAAAATGTAATTAACTATTAGAAAACTATGGTCCTTTCTAAACTTTTCAAGTAATGAAAAATTCGAAACATAATAAGTAAATTAAGAAATGTCATACGGCGAAAAGGGTATAGCTAAAGTTTTTTTCGGAATATGATGTATTCGAATTAGCCCTTTTCCAAAAATACCACAGCAAAAACTAAAACGTTCAAATCATGATCCAAAAACAGGTTACGATTGTAATTTAGAACAGAAATTAATAAGATTGATAGCTTCATTTACTTTTTAAGTTAATTATAAACCACTTGCTATTACATTCCTCCTTGTACACTTACCAGTGCTTTTGAAGCGTCAATGCTCGCTATATTTCCAGAGCCCTCAGTAGTTAGCACAAAAGCAGCAAAAACCTCGTGTGGAAAACTAGGCAGGTCTTCAGTGTATGGAGCTTCCGCCGCACATTGTTTCTGTAAAATGTTATAAACACTCCATTGAATAACGTGAATATTGTAATCATCTAATCTTATAGTAACCAATGTTAAAATGTACATTTAATGAACTTCTACGGGTAGTTTTAAAGATGCGTATTCATCGTGATGTTTAAAAAGTAAAAGTAATAAATCATTTATTCACTTAAGCTTTTACAAAGAAGCACTTATGAAATGTCAAAATTCACAAAAAATATATATAAACGCTAATAGACGTAAATAAAATAATACAATAATAGTACATATTCTAAATAAACATAATCCGAATCTACCACCGGTTCGGAAGTTGCTTCTTATCGAGAAGACTCCGGCAAGAAACTCGATAGTTACTCTTTTGAACTTTGTTTTGTTTTACAACAAATAAATTCAGAGTACAGTCAAAAGAACAATAAAAATACATTATTTGAGCAGAGGAGCAGATTGTTCCTACTATGATCACAAATTCTTGTCGTTCAAGTAATCCTCCACGTTATAATAACCTTGTTTTATCAACTTTGTTTTAATTGTAGACTTGAACTTGTGTAGAGGTAGATCAACAAGACTTTGAGGTATTTTGTTAAAGTACTTTACAGATTGACCCACAAAAGAATTTCCTACCTTATGTAGCCTAAGACTTGGGGTAATAAGTTTGTTTTTATTTCTAGTATTGCGTGTATGAGTATCACAGTTTTTTTTGAACACATGCAAGTTTTTGCGCACATACATTATGTTATCGAAAATATACTGAGCGTGCACAGTTAAAATATCAATCTTCTTAAATTTGGTGACCATAATGATGTTTCTGGTGGGTTTACGCCAATCGAGCGAATGCACATTCTCCCCTCTCTCTCAAATTCTCTTTAAGTAAACAGAGACAGAAAAAAAAAATAGAGTTGGGATAGAATGAGTATTCGCTCGCTTGGGGTAAACCCACCGATAGATACAATACCCCTACAATAAGTTAACCTTACGTAAACTAAGATAGATAGATACACGAACTCATTTGGCATTTTTTTACTTTCATTCCACGATTCACTATGCCGAAATCACCCACAAATACTTTACTACAAACGCTAGCGGCTTTCGTGGGAGTAAACTTATGGTTTGTCTCTGAGAGATTTTAACAAAAATAAACATTTCTGGGCCTTTCTGCAACTCTAGTTTACGCTAATGACAATCGCTAGCATTTGTTGTCAAGTTTTTTAGGGTATTTTGGCACAGCGCCTCCAGTGAAAACAAATGAAAATAAGAGTGGCATATAAGTTGCTGTATTTAACTATAGTTGATGTGAGATGAAATATATCATGATGAATACTCATCTGTGAAGCTAACTATCGTCGTTGATTTGAAAACTCAAGAGGACTATTGGAGTAGAACTAGAGGCTAAATTGTGGGGCAGATGACTGCTGAAAGCTGAATAGAATAGAATAGAATAGAATATTGTTACTGATAATAGAGCAAGTAGCAATATAGCTTACCAATGCTTCCACCTTTTGCAGAGGTTGGTTCAACGGCCAAAGTGATGGGTTCGTATCGAAGATCTGACGACCATCTGATACCGGTCTTTCTTCGTGAATTTTCGCTGGGGCTGACTTGTATCGAACGCCAATGGCTTCTGGGGGACAGAGCGACAGCAACCCCTAAAAAGGAAATAAATTGTGTAAAAAGGTATACGAAAACATTACACTATTAAATAATTTTAATATTAATAAAGACAATTATTTTAAGTAAAGAAAATATATTTTTTTTTGTAGCTTAACAAAACGAACAAGACGTATAATCTTCTGCCCCCAACTTAATAAAGCTTAAACAATGAGCCCCATATTCATTAAAGCTTAAGCAGTGCTTCAAGAAACTTTACCACAGTCTAATGATTATTAATGAGTATGAATGTTTAACACTGGGATATGTCATATAAGGTTCAAAAAACACACCTGGGCATAGAACAAACACAAAATGTCAAATGATCTTTTTTCAGTGTAACCACCCCTTTGGTATTCAATTATTTCTATCCCAGGCAATCTTTTAAGAAATTGTAGATTATTGTTTGTTGTAAATGTATAGTATTCATATGTTTGAACATAATGCTATAGTAAGTATTCATTCACACACGCTGTAGCAGGAATTTTACTGCAAAAGTATACTCGACGCAATATTGAGTTGGATTTAACTTTTGTTCATATTATATTTGTTCATAGTCACGAACTCACGAGTATCTTAAAATATATATATTTTTAATATAATATTTACTTCTGGGTTTCATTTTTACCGTTGCTGAAGATCTTCGCACTAAAAAAAGTCTCGGAAAAAAGGCTCTACCCATTGTCTTTGAATCAAAACAATAAATTAGTTATTTATTTTAAGAAGCTATACATATTTATGCATTTTAATACTTTGCTAATATTTAAATCTTCCCTCCCTCCAATATAATAGACACTCAATAAATCTTATACACCAGGGCTGGCCATTTTTGATCTCTCGATCAATTAAAAAAGGACAGCCCAACAAAATAACCTCCTCCTAAGGATCAGTTCTTTGTAAATCAAAACGTGCGATCAGGATTGTTGATCTTATGCTGGCATACCGTTCAGAACCGTGAAGTCTGAGGAGAAACTGTGCGTCATTTCACCGCACCGTAAGTCACAGACATCAGGGCACCCCTGCAAGGGGGGCCCGGGGGAATGGGTGAAATGGTCCACCACAAACGGACCAATCTCCCGGCCCACTGCCAGCGCCCCAGTTGAAAATAATAATAAGTCATGGAGCACAGACGTGGAGTTTGTCATCACACTGGATCTACCATGTTGTACAGTTCCGTTTCATATATATTTTCTTCCTAAGACGCCTGTAGTGTCGAATGACTACCACCGGACCACTAGGCGCTGGGCGGGCTTCCACCCGCTTGTAGTTTACTTCCCCGCAATCCACAATCAACGGTTGGCTGCGTGTTTTCTGGTCCGCTCCGCTAAGGAGTGGAGCGCTCTCCCTGCGTCTGTGTTTCCAGATACTTGGTGTTTTCCAGGCCAGAGTAAAAATGCATTTTCGGGTTGAGCGTGTACCACCATCGCCCTCGTCATCGCTCACCACCAGGCGAGACTGAGGCCAGTTTTAAAATCGTCATCAGACGTTCCACGAGCTTGTTTACTTACTACCGAGTATTATAAAAAATTTACTTGTACCTTGTAAAACAATGCCAAAGCCAGCCGTTTCCTATACGCAGCTGATGGCTCTGGTGGGTTTTCAGTGACCACCAATTCGTTCTCTAGTATCTTCACAGCTGCTTGCAGCGTTTCATTCTCAAACAGTCTCTTGCCGAACAAATACTTCTCGGTCGCTGAAGCTCTTGTGGAGGGCGGAGTGAGACCACTATAGACTATTCGAGACTGTCTCACTGTATTTCCTGAATGACGCATGCGGTATAGAAAGCCGGCGTTCACGACTGCATGAGCGTTTTGGGCTCGAGGCATTATCTGTAATGTAAAATGATTTTATTTTGGTATACATAATAATAAATTGCAGGGTCAAAAACGATCATTTATTTCTTGCTACAAAGAAAATCAAATATTAAATTGGATAAGGTGATGCGAGTGATTAATCCGAGTGAGAATTCCCGCTATCGTGACGTCATTCTTACTGGGAATGACGTCAAAAATACCACGCTTGATTTTGCTTTCACTTGGATTTGCGTTATTTATTTCAATGTAGATCTGTCTGCTTGGTAACCCAACCCTTAATGGGAACAAACATAAGGTCAACTACAGTAGTACATTATGGTACAAGTGTGTAATGTTGGTGATGACCGCTGAGGCGCCATTGAGACCCGAGCCGTTAGGTGAGGTTCTTAAGAGAGCCGAAAACGGTAATCATCAATACACACGTGTATCATACGACGTTTTTCAACACACTTATGAAGAAAATAACACTAAAAAATCATTTTATTTACCCTCTTTAAAAAATCTTTTTATATCGAAACTTTTTCAAGAACAAAGCAACCCATTAATAAAATAAAAAAACTCTATAGCTCACTTGTGAATAATAGCAATGAAAAAGTCACAGTTTGATTACAGGTGTCATTAAGTGCCTATTAGCGGTGAAATTAGAGCCACTTTATGAGCAAGTGTGTTGAAAAATAATGTTTCAAGGCAGTTGTCCCACCAACGAGGAAACGACTTACTATCGGCTATTTTCTCGCTCAAGAAACGTACAATAGATATACTCGTACATTCCGTGTAAACAAAAGAGATGCATATATGCATAGTTGATCGCTGATTGTTCACAAGTCGAACCTGACAGTATTAAGTCTAAGTTTAGTTGTCTAGCGCATATTTATTTATTTTATTTCATTTATTTATCTTAGGCTACGTTTACTCCTGGTTTACATTATACCATTCCACTGCAATTGCCAAGACTATACTCGTAGTTCAATTCGCCTGGTTGATGTGCATGGTCGCAGGATCAAATGTTTAAAGAACGAAGTATATCATCATATCACCCGTCTCGTGTTTCTATTGTTCTGGTTTTTGCATTGTTTGCCATTTTTTTCTTAGGGTTTTCTTAGGAACACCCGTGTGTTCCGCTGGCATTCATGGTTATTCACATAATCTGATTTTTTAAAGTAGACACTAAATATTTTTTAGGCAAAAGCAAATTATCACAAAAAACGGACTAATTTATGACTATTATGACTTTGTTTTCATATCTTTTGATTTTGAATATACAAATTGATCCCAATTCATTTAAATTCAACACTTCGAGATTTATAAGCCACCGATTTTAATTTATCATTTAATTTAGTTTTTTATGAATTACTTATCCAAGTCATAAATTAATGACGATAAATAAGGTGATAAAAGATTATCTTTCTCGAAGGCAGCCATAGATCAACATTTCTGATGTAGGTAAATGATTTAATAATTTGCCTTATCGATCAGCTGGCTCGTTGGTCTAGGGGTATGATTTTCGCTTAGGGTGCGAGAGGTCCCGGGTTCAAATCCCGGACGAGCCCATATCCTTTTTGAGATTGGCAGTGCAATGTAAATTTTAACGCGAGTTAAGCCGCCAACAAGCGCCACCAATTGATTAATTTTTATAACTTAGTTTTTAATTTTTAGTTTTTAAAAACAATGTCTACTAAGGAAGTTATAAAAATAAATCAATTGGTATCGCTAGTTGGCGGCTAAAATAGCTATAATATTATTTATGTTCTCTTCATGGTGACACTTATCAAAAGGCTGGGTTATTTTGATTTCTATTTTTTGGAAAAACAAATAAACAAGACTTTCTTTTACAGTTTCGTATTTATTCAGTAGGAATCATTTAAAACTAATCAAAAACTAAAAACTTGTGTATTCTGATTACCAAATATTAACTGAAAATGATTATAGTTAAGTTTTAATAATGCATGATACAGTGTTGCATTTTGATAGGTAGAGGAGGAAACTACTTCTTCTAAGGATTTTGTTGAACGTGTTACAAGGTCAGTCTACGAAATCCTGTTGCTACTTTTTTAAATCCAATCCTGTGTATGAGCAGTTAGGCTAATTGCACACGTTTGGGAGATACAGATATCCCTATTACGGTTGGACGGTTAAAATCATTATCTAGGACCGCAGGTAAGTCGGTACAGTTGCCTCCAAAACAAGCAATCTTCACTTTTGTTTTGATTCAATGCAATAGAGTATGGAGCTGTGTTTACATTTCTGACGTTGACTGTACTAGTACCTTAAGTTATGTACATAAGTAGTAATTATCTTTCGTTTTGATGAAACACGGGCGGATGTAGGTTACTTATGCTGTTATTGTAAATGTTTGTTTTAGGGTCTGTCGCAAGAGCACTTCACCCACATTTATCAAGTAGGTCATTGAAGGTACTTCGATTATCTTTGAGGAAAATTTGTATGTAGGTTTTTTTTGGATTGGATTATTTAAATTAAGTCATTGCTTTTCTTAAAATGTTCGCCTAAATTAAACAAAAATAACGTTTTTCCTATTAACTGAAATATACAATTTGTATTGTACAATATTAATTTATTGTATTAATTATTTATTAAATACTAACTGTCCGTTAGCGGCTTCGCCCGCGTAAACTGTATTTCCCGTCAAAATATAGCCTAAAAATTAAAAATAAAGCCTATCGCACTCACTGATACTGGAACTTTAAATTGATGAAAGATTTTTTTTAAATCGGTTTAGTAGTTTCGGAGCCTATTTAATACAACCAACAAACAAATCTTTCTTTTTTAAAATGTTAGTAAAAAAAACGAATTGTGAGTTCTGACTGTAACATCACAAATACACTGCAAACAATTGAATACCGTGACAGAATCTCATGGCGTTCAAAATGGCGTAAAAACCTCTATTCATGATTATGACTGATTATGACCGTTTAATTATTTGGTATTGCCAAAAAAAAACGCTTAGTAATTAACTTAAATTGTTTACAAATATTGCAATATCTGTAATTACTTCCCCTTAAATGGGAAATGTTATGCGAATTATAACAATTTGAAACGCAAAACCAAATTACATAACCAGATTTATTCAAATCCATCTTATATTATCAGTATCAAGATAAAATATTAAATCTAAAAGAAAGAAATATATATAAAAGAAAGTCGTGTTAGTTACTCCACTTATAACTCAAGAACGGGTTGACCGATTTTTATGATTTTTGTGTTTTTGAATTTATCTACATCGGGAATAGGATAATAAATATTAAAAACATGGGGGAATTAACAAAAAAAAAAAGGAAAAATATTTTTTCATACTTAATGTTCACAGCTGTCAAGCATTTGCCAAAAACTTTTGACAGAACGAAGTTTGTCGGGGCCGCTAGTATTTGATAATTTTCACTTTGCGGACTTTCGAAAAAATATCCGATTTAAGACATAAAATAAAACTTATGCTTGAAAATTACCTACTTTGTAAGTAACTATCTTGTATTCATCGTTCAGAGGAGGCAATAAAACATTTAAAATAACTTTTTCCTGCATATCAGTCTTTAAGAATTGCTGCATATCCATAGTTTTCGTTACAATAAAGTCACTTCTTTTACGAAGTCGTTGGCCTGAAAAAGAAGAAAGCTTCAATTGAGTCTTGAATATCTATAGAGATTAATATTAGTGTTAAAGAAAGCTTAAACAAATAATTTTAAAACAATAAATAAATAAAATATCCCTGGACATTATTCCACACAGCGCCATCTAGCCCCAAAGTAAGCTAATTAAAGCTTGTGTTATGGGATACTAGACAACGGATAAACATACTTAAATACATTTTTCTTTTTTGTAAATACATACTTATTATACATAGGAGACACCCAGACCAGTACAAACAGACATGTTCATGCACACAAATGTTTGTACTGTGCGGGGATCGAACCCGCCACCTCTGGTGTAGTAGCCAACTTCTTAACCATTACACCAAGTCGGTCGTCTAACAATGAATGGCTATTTGCATACTTACACCTATGTCCATACTGGAGTACATTTTAATTGTAAATATTGCATTATATTCAATACGATTTCCATAAATACAGGGTGACTGGGGATTCATTGGCATCCATTTAAAATAAGAACCTACGCGTGATATTTAGTATTTTCCCCAGTTATGAGACTATTTCATAGGTACACAATTGCATATTTTCAAACCTTATAAACATCATGTTGATAACTTACAATTATGTAGCTAAGATAATACTCACTAATAGATATTTGAGCAACGACTGTCTCCAAAAGCAGAAATATATCTGACGTGAATTCATTGTGTTGATGCTTTATCATCAGATTACCTGCAATTGTTCCTATCTGTAAAAAAAATTCAAATAAGAGAAAAAAACAAAGTATCGATGCATAGCTAAAATAATTAGAGATTCACTTAAAAGATGAACAAAATAATGATGAGATAGATAATCCTACTTAAAATGACTTATCTCTCTTTCCGGTAGAGTTCTCTTGACTTCGTTGGCACACCTGCATTGTGCTATTTATCGAAGCAAAGGCCTACATCATGTCAATCAGAACATTATTTATTTTATATCACTACTAGCTTTCCGCCCGCGGCTTCGCCCGCGTTATCGTTATATACCATGGCCAAATTACATAAAATCCTGATAAATTGTACTCTATGAGTTATTCTGATGTTTAGGCTGTATTACTGTAAAGTTTCATCTAAATCTGTTCAGTAGTTTTTGCGTAAAAGAGTAACAAAAATACACACATACATACATCATCACAAACTTTCGCTTTTTATTAGTAAGAAGTAAGATAAGACACATAAGAATAAAGTAAGACATGAAATAAATAACTCACATTTCTGACTGCAATATGAGCTACTAAGCGAACGTGATCGTAAAATACTTTCAAATAGCCAAAGTCATCTTCCTTGCTTGCTTGTTGAAATATTTCCAATAATTCCGTCAGTGTCGTTCCTCCATGTATTATTAAGTTTTGGTCCATCTTCCAGCCCTTCAGTTCAGCCACTCCACTTATATCTATTAAAATTCTTGGGTACTCATCTATAGGATAAGCTCCTAAAAATATTGTAAATATATGAACAACATACACTCGTGCCTTCCAATTAACCATAAGGCTATTGAACTTTGAATGACGTTTTAAATTAAGCAGCGACTCCTCAGACAGCGTGGAGCTCACGGTGCAAGCATACTTAATATTTTCTTATGGATTTTATATGTGTGGTACTTAATACCACTGCTTAATTTTATGATTTACTGTTGTATAAGATGTGTGTATTTGGGTTATTTCAATACTTTGAAACTCGTCCAAGAGTATCTACCTTTTTAATTATTAATTTAATTTGCTGTCTTCAACCTAATTACCTTTGGCTGTGTTTCCCGCTACCAGCATGTAGGAATCATTGCTTTCCTTTTGCCATACTTCAAAAATATCCTGGATAGTCGTAACTCTGAACCAGAATCTTCCGTCTTTTAAATCAATTTCCAGTATGTTCGAAACTTCTTGTTTGGATACCATGCACCAGGCATCATCATCGCTGCACTTTTTTTCACAAATCTGTCCTTTTTTCTTACATTTCGGTAAATCTTCTATATCTGAGATTTTGACAGGTTTGGGCGAATCTTTGGCAAACTTCTTGAAAGCCTCTAGTATAGGTCTGTAGCCAGTACATCTGCAGATATTGCTGGCAAAGGACTGTTCTATTTCAAGCATGGTTAGATTATTTTGATTTTGTAATAAGCTAAAATGCAGGAATGGATATTTAATAATAAGTTTGCAAAAGGGCCAATATTGTCAATTTGTCTACCAAAACAGTACTCGTATATGAGTTTATAGCCATTGGAGTTACGTAGACAGTTTTATACAAGAGTTAATTTAACTTAATCTGTACGTCTACCACAAGTTGTCAATTTTAATTTACGTTATCGTTCGCGTAAAATATTTTTATTGGTATTTCGTAAAGCCGCCTCTGTTGAGTCGAAACGGAACCTCGATGCTATTGTTACGTTATGTTACCGGTTTACAGTTTCCATTTCGACTCAACAAAGGTGCTGTACGAAATCCCAAAACAAATATTTTACGCGAACGATAACGTACATTTAAATTGACAACTCATGGTAGAAATACTGTATGTTTTTTAAGGTAAGTCATGGCCAACATCTGCTGAAGTGCTGCATATTATGAAAAAAACTCAGGCAGGGACCGAATGGTATGGTCATGTGTATGCACGCATCCGTGAAAGTACTTGTGTGGCCGGTTTTGGCTGCAGTAACTGGAGCTTACAAAGATATCCAATCGCAAAAACTCGTTATTCAACATATTCAGTGCGTCAACTTCAAATTATAAACATAAGCACTAAGTTTCAAAAGGAACCGGGTTTTTTTCCGCCTGCAGTGTTAATTCTTAATGTGTGAATTCTTTATCGCATTAAGTTATTAGTGACAAATTGCAGGATGTATTTAATCATTAAAGACGGAAACTGAAACGATACATTTTAACTTGCTGTCTTTAAGTTATGTAGAAATGATGTTCCAAGAAGTGTCCCTATTCGGGAAGCTCGATTACTTCTGCTTTAACCTAAAGATGACCACCGCGAGGTTTTAGTCGGTAGGGTCTCATTTTCTCATAATGTTATAAAATATACCAGAAAAAAGTAAGTTACCTGTACATAGCCATGATCCATCCAGGAGTGCAGTACCCACACTGGGTACCATTATATTCAGCGAGGGTCTTCTGCAGGGCATGGTAGCCATCGTGCCTATTGCCAACTTTCTCTATCGTTGTGATCTCCCAGTTATAACATGAAGTTATGGACACAAGGCACTGTAAGAAAATAATTAAATAAATATCTGGGACCAATAACAACAAGATCATCTTTAGTACCTGATGTTGACTTTTGCTACCTATTTCATGACTATCAATAGGTAGCAAGAAATTGAGGTCTCTTTTCTAGAATGATACACAATCTGTATCTCATTACATCACATATAACGCCAAAGTTTCGTCACATGAATTAGATTAGAATGATTGAACCCAGAACACATTATTGAGTCAATAAATAAGTCAACTGATATCGTCAATCATCATTGAGCTTTACATAACACAGGCCCAACCCCACAGAACGCCAAGGCGAGCGACTTGGGGCCGTTCACATCCAACGGCTTCCTGCAACCTGCACCAGGAGGCCAGCCCTCGCTACGTCTTCCAGTTCGTGGTTAAATAAGCTGTTGGTGACCATAGTTTTTCTAAAAGAGCTTACAGCGTTAACGGAGACCACTTTTTCCCCTGGAGACTTGACTACGGAGACAATGCAGGCACCGCAGCCGCCCTCGCGGCACATGTACTTGGTTCCTCGTAGTTCCAGGTAGTTCCGGAGGTAGTCCAACAACGTCACGTCTGAACTGATTTCGCAGCTGACTGTAATATTTATTTCAAAATTGTTCATCATACAGTAACTATTATAGTTGTCCATTAAATATGATTTCATTTCATTTCAACAATAATACGTGACATACATTTTTATAGTTGTTTTTACTTTTACTTAAAACCTTCAACTACACAATACATATTTTGTACATTAAAGGTCTAATGTTTAGTTAATTTATTAACTGAACCCTTTGAGAATCCCCGCCATCTCTAAGTTACTTCAATTTTTTTATATGCTTAGTAATCGATTATTGTCTATTTGGGCAAAAGATTAACGCAAAATAATAAAAACAGACACACATTATTTCGTGTTTTGTTTTTTGATTCATTAAGACTTATTTCTTATGGTCATATTCAGAAAGGAACTGATGATGAACTTATATCTCTTACAGTTCGGGAGCTTTATAATATTTTTCATGCAAGCTGATGATTAACTCTGTTACACAAAAATACTTAACGATGAAACCAGTTACGAAAAAGAACCAGATAAAGAAAACCGTTATCTGTGTCTGCTTGCATTACTCAGTGCGTTACGCACGATGCAAATAAGGGCAATTATTTGGTTAAAGACCTTAACTTAACGACTAAGGGCTAATTAGAAAAACTTCTCGACCTAGAAAAGTGGCAACAAAAAAAATAAAGATTTTAATATTAGAAATTACTTTAAATAATTAAGGCCCGTATTCTGAAACAAAATCTGTACTTGAGTATAGATCTAAGTGACGCTTTCGTATGAACTGACGATTTGAAATCTCTACTCAAGTACCTACTAATCAGTGCTTGAGTACGATTTTAGAATACGGGCCTAAGATGTCAATTCTTCGTTAAAAAAGCAGGAGTAATGAAAAAGTCTCTTTCACTTATAAAACATTACCAAGCCGTGTCTTACTAACTAATTAAACAAAGTCATTGTCAAATTCTCAACAGAACACATTCAAATTCATGATTTTTAAAGAACTACACATTTCATTGCTCCCTTTAATATCTCCACGTTTGTCTGATCCATTACATGCTATAGACATACAATACAAATTATTTAAACCGCTACTTTGCTACTTACGTGCTTAAGCTCACATGCTACAAAAAATCTAGACACTTCTAAAAAAAAGATCCGTTATCTGCTCTCTTTTTAAACATGTGCGCCAATATGTTGCCTTATTTGATATTTCAACTATGAAATAAGGCCTATAAATCAAGGCGCTAAATCATATCTTTAAAATTTCAACGTGAACAAACGTATGACTTGTAAGAATAGCTCAATATCATTCATATATTTTTTTTTATTGTTCAAAATAATAAACTGAAATTTCTCTATGCACATGATGTTTAAGAGAATTGGATATTTGAATTTTTTTTAATTATTAAAAAACTTACCAAAACATTTGACGCCGTTAACACTAAAGTATATCCGGTCCATGACTGCGAGGTTCTGGAGTGTGGAAGAGACTGGTTAACTTCCATGTTACCGCAACTTAAAAAACTACCAACATTATGAATGAAACATACAGATCCTTATTGTGTACGGGCGCGTGTCGATCCCTAACTTAAAAGAAATAAAATTAAATATTTAATAGCTTTTTATATCTATTCTTGTTTTTTATGAAATAGCACATAAAACATTTGTGAAAAAGGATTTCTATATGTAGGTTGGTGCCGGTTCTGCCATTGCCTTCTCATTGAAACCAGTTTTTTCCACATGAATAATTACGATGTGGTCCCAAGATTAATCGATTGCCTGTTGCACTCAGTGTTAGCTGTGTCCAGCTGACCTTCATTGTTGTTTAAAATTATGGTCCTATCACGCTACCTGACCATAAAACGCACAAAACAGTAAGTTTTTGGCCGCACCCCAAATGTGTCAGTTTTGTTTTTAACTCACCCAGTAAGTAGGAAAAGTGCTTCATAGGAAAGATAAAATTCTCCACTTCTTGCTACACTCTCACACCCATATTCCGTTAGTTTTTTTCTGATCATGGTCTCTGTACCTACAAATTTTTCTAGTTATATGATAAATGTAATGATGAATCAATACCCTTTGTAATAAAAAAACTATTTCGGACTGAAGTTCTTTTTTGCATCCGTGTTTTTCATTTGTCTTACCGACAATTCGTTCCAGTATGTACGTCTACCACGAGTTGCCACATTAAATTTACGTTATCGTTCGCTTAAAAATTTGCATTGTTTAAAGTGGCAACTCGTGGTAGACGTACTGTTCCTTATTTTGTTCGGGTTCCTTACGTCATGACCACCCGTCTGTATGTACTCGTATGTCCCTTCATGGTTTTGTTAAAATAAATATTACTAGCTGCACAGACAGACTTCTTTCTGTAAAATGTTTGACAGCTGGGTGTCCATCACATCTCGCCCGCTTTTCCCCAAGTTGATTTACATATACTATTATTTTTCAATGTTTTTTTTTGTTCAATCATAATAAAATACAGCCAGTAGGTATCACTCCTGAATTAGTGAAAGAATTTTCAAGATGGGATCAGTATTACCGAAGATTAACCCCTCTACCTACATATACAAACAACAGAGTTAGAAACTTTACCTTTTTATAATATTATTAATACTTTACAGTTCAAATGTTTATTTTCTGCCTTTTGATTTGTCTTCCACCTACGGTGTGGGGTTTGCTTGGGTCGATCTTTCAAAGATAATGTGGTTGTGTGAAATTTATTTTTACAAAACAGGAATCGCGGGTTAGTTCGCTTTTTGAAAAAAAATAAAGGTAAGTACCTACAGTCACACGTGCTCATTACCAGCACGAAAGCATGCTACTATTGAGCATTGCTACGTAGCATGTGTATCAAAGCATTGCTAAAAATGGGCATGCTCAATTCAATGAAAAGTGAGCATGCTCGTTTTAAGCATGCTAATAAGCATGCTGTCTTAACTCATGTGGAACTGTAGCTTTACTGCTGAGTTTCTTGCCGGGTCTTCTGTCATGCAACAACACCTCTCAGACTCCAGGAGTAGGTAGATTCGCCTTAAAGGGGTTTGAGTAACTTTGTATGGATCCGTGGCGTAATTTTTTTACTATCGGCCAGTAATAATTTTATCACTGTTTTATAGCACCTTAATAAAGAAACATATTCTAGTGGTCAGAATTGTTCTGAGTGATATCGAAGCCGAGATATGATTTCTTAGAGTATTATTTTTTGCCTTAGTTCTACTAAAATAATAGTTCTGAAATGATACTTGATGGAGCTAATCTCACCTAACAGCTGTTAAAAAGAATGCAGAAATAGGAGAGGAAGGATTTTCGCTATAAGATGTACCTGTTGGGTATATTTTTCTGATAAAATTACATCTAGCATTGCATCAAGTTAGATATCAATTATGATAATATTGTTTACAAAGCAGTAGATGTTAAGTATTTGGCATTAGGAAGTGGAACACGAGCTATCACGAAAAACGACCTTAACGTCAATGATATCAAAAAGATATATTTTCTAAAAGTCAATATGTAAATAGGAGGTATTGATTCTTAACCGTCGATAATAGATGCATAACATGGGAAAAACACCTGAAAGTATTTTTACTCACAATACAAGAACAATATTGACCTAATATTGCACCTGGCCATTGAAAACTAGCCTAAAACGCAATCAGGACTCAAGAAAGTCCTAATTGCGTCGTATGTTTGTGAAGTATTAAGGATTATATAAAATGCTGCTTTTTCACCTTTTGCTTGGTATGGCTCAAGTTCAATTGAGTAGTTAGTTAAAAATACAATACCTAATATCTTAGCTCCGGTATACTTTAGCTATATGTGCTCCATATAAAGTTTGTTACCCTCGATCGGCCACTCACCAAACCTTATTATTATGAAAGGACATATTATGTTCTTATTATTCTTATTCATAATATTATGAAAGAACATATTTCAAAAATGGCCGCAAAATTTCAAAAATGACGCCATCATTACCCATACCCCTCTATGTATTCGATATAATGCCCATAGTATTATTGTTTATAAGTTTACATTTACTAGTTAATTCAATTAGACTATTCAAACGTACTCATATTAAGTATGTGTTGCATTTGAATAAAAATATTTTTAATTTTAAGAATCCATGCGTGATTTTCGCGAGAACGTCTGTATTTCGACGTCTCTTTTTCGCGAAATTAAAAACAAAATTCAACATACTAGTGGTGTTCAATAACAAGAAATATTAAATGATGATGAGATATGATATGAGAGGTATGAAGCAGTTAAATATTATTTATTGTTATTTTATTTTTCGCCATAATCTCCTTAGAGGTTTATACACTTGGTAGATCGTTTTTCTAATCCTAAGATTACTTTCTTGAAAATATCTTAATCTTGATCGCTTAAAAAATCATGTACGGCGGCAATCTCTTCCTTAACATTGCCATATTTGTGCGTTAAGCCAATTTTGATACCTCGTGATAAGTATGTTTTGTTTTTTAGTTGCTCGTTGAGATGATTGGTTACTTGTTTATTATATTAATAATTGATGTCACAATAATTTCATTCAAATAGACCTCATATTATTACAGTACAAACTGAAAATTATGATGACTTAATAGTACGTACAGTATTAAACATAATAATCAAATCGCTGTTCGAACTCAAACTGAAACGTTTATTTGCTTAACATTATATATCACATTGGGATGAGTGACAATGATATATTATGTTACAACAATGTTATACCCTAGTTTTGTGGGCATGCAAATGTAAATTATTCTGAGTATCACATATTTATGAACTAAATACATAAAACCCATTTACATCACTTTTTTTCGTATCAGCTTTTAGCGTGTTAAAGTTTTGAGAAACATCGTACTCGTAAATACATGTTGCAGGCACCTATTTGTTGATCGAAATAATTTTTAATAGCAAACACGTAAAAGTATTAAGAAATTTATAGTGCAATTTTATGATTTCCTACCATTTTTTCTCGAGCTTTTTCTAGCTGGCCAGTGATAAGATAATACAATTTTTAAATGGTAATCACACATACAAACACAACACTCACACAAAAATATATCTCCGCGAAAATGAGATCGCGACAATGTCGAGTTGTGTTGAATCTTTTTTATTTTTTAGTCAGGAAAATCTTTATGAATACCACGCTGCCCGGAGTAACAACATGGTTATGTCGCACTCGTACTGAATGAAAACCTGACTTTTTGCCCTCAACCACATTTCGGGACGGTATGGAGAAAGGAGTATTACCACGTCGTCCCCGTGGCGCGGCCGGGCCTGATGGTAAGCCCGGCTAATACTGCTTCAGTAAATGCGCGCAATGCGGATCAAGGTCCTCCGACCTGACCCGCTGGATCCACTGCGATAATGGCGGCTCGCTGAAAAGGACTAACCGCGGGATACTCCCGCCATCCCACGCCGCCAAAGCGGCCACTAGAAGTCCCAGCCCGCGTCTAGGTTGCAGAGCGTCCTCCACGGAGAGCCAATCATCCGCTGGTACGGTGCAGAGCCCAGAGGCGCGCGTTTGGGAGCCCCTCTCCTCTAATACTTTAGTTGGTGAAGAATTAAGTTTTTAGTTGAATCATAGTAGTATTTGAATTTATATCACACGATTTCTCGCCTCGATTTCCATAGTGTCCCGGGTTCGATTCCCGGTCGGATCAATTCAGCAAACGATCTATTCTGAATTCTTTTAGTTTCTAGTCTGGGTGTGCTGGGAGTCGCCCCTGGCTTAATTCCTTGTTTGGTACCTCGTAACACAGGAATATGTATCCCTACTTCGAGACCATGACAAGCGGTGTATTGTCTGGCGCATATTTATTTATATTAATAACTTCAAAAATTCAATAATGATTTTTTTAAAGATAAAATAATGCATTATATCATTGTATCAGAAATTACATTTTATCGCAATAAACGAAATCAGGGGCAAACACCACGGGGGCTACACACGAGTTTTTTGTTTTGTTTTCTATGCCAAAGGGGACAAAGTCGTAGTTTTGGGTTACATGTTTCTATTTATTTCACATCTTAAGCTCTGCCACCTCCACCGCAGCGCCTACTCGCCGACTCCGAAAGATGGGAAGGCGCAAGCGTGTCGACGCACGGGATACCCACACCACGAGCGCAACCCATCTTCCATGCAAGGAATAAATTCTGTCCTGCCTCTTGCCATCATCAGGCGCAGTTCCGTTCGGCTCGAGGATCGCTGACACATTGATGGTGACAATGTCGTTATTGGAGGGATAGCGTGAGAAGCGGCCAGCACTTTCTACACCTTTTACGTCGTCTAATAGGGTTGCTGCTAGCTGACCATCATCTGGCTGTAATTTAGTATCAGAAGTGTAAATGTATAGTTTTTATAGCTAACGACGTGTTGCAGTGCAGTGACCAATCATAGTCAAATTAATTTCTGTCATTGAATCATTATCAGTTTACATAATATGTATGAACAATCAATACTATATTTTATTTATAGGTGCTCGTAGTTTCTCTAACTGTAGGTTGGGGCCCGACACGTACTGGCCACCATTAATATATTGTTTCACATATTTTAGCTGAATGTAATAAAAAAACATGTGTACATATGTTTCTGGGCGTTCACATCACCCTTTACATAGGGGCACTTTATGCTGCTGATATAAGACCCGTTTTGGAATGGTGTTTTTAAGGTAGGATTCACATCGAACGACGCGCATCGCGAAAGATGCAGGCGTATGCGACTGCGGCCGACCACGTCCGTTTGGCCAAAAAGTGTAGTGGTGTGGTGGCGCGCATGCTGTAGACGTGTCATAATTTTATTTTAAAATGGTTAAATGGGAGTTGTTTTATTAGCAATCGCAATGAAAGAAGATGAAAATAACCAAAATAAAATAAAAAATAAGAGAAAAATTTGGGTGGACGCATGCGACGGCAGCCGGCGGAGCCAACGGCATCCGCGCACAGTCGATCATGTTCAGCGGAATACGCTAGGAGCCGACCGGCTGCCGCGGCATGCTCGCGTATCCGCTCGGGTTGCAAAATGTATTAGTTGGATGCGAATACGACCTTAAGAATTGATGAATAAATAATAATATCCTCTGCGGCTTTGTAAATGCGCTCCGATGCTCTCCGATGCGCGCCGTTTGATGTGAATCGTACCTAAAGGTTGATGTAAACGCCTCTGTACATAAATGTTTTGTCCAAAAACAAAGACTCATTAAAGCTAATAAGTTAGGTATTGCATTCGCAAATTGCCAAGATAGTGCATTGCCAATAATTAGTATTCCTGATGAATACTACAGTAATTAGAGTTTTTTGAAGTCTTATCACAAAAATATGTATATGTATTATGTATGTGTATTATTTTTCCTCGATGAAACTTTAGCAATAAAAACTGTACACATTTACACTTCTATTATTAAATTACAGCCAGATAATGGTTTGCTAGCAGCAACGTTATTAGACGACGCCGTAACAAAATTTATGTATGCAACCTCTCTTAAATTAAGCATATCCGAGTCTTTAGATTGAGAAGGTTTCTTACTTGAAATCTAATGTTCAAAAACGATATTTTTGAAACATATTTAACAGGTTCCTTCCTGCCTGGTGCCAAATGGTGTTAACGGCATGAAAATCGGAACGATTGATCTTTAGGCCATACGAATCAATTTGACCCGTAGCACGGGAAAAAAAGGGAAGGAGCTAAGGCGTCATCTTTTTAATGTATAGAAAAAAAAACTTATTGCTCTGAAACCTATCGTGTGTGGTATTCAAATGAAGGGGGCTTACTGAACCAATTCTAATAATATCACATCATTATCTTTGAGTCACTTGTATTAAATTAAAATAAAAATAGGCTATAGAGTGTATATGTTAAGGCTTTGCCGCCAAACCAGACACTATAGAAAATCTATTGTTTGCCGGTCACCGGTGACCGCCATGCCCCATGGCGTACAACGTGTTAACAAGAGAAATTGCCTACGCGGGCGAAGCCATTTCAAATAAATAAAAAGACATTGCTACCCGTCTTCAGCCAGATATTTTTTTTCTATTTTAAAACCTCTAACTGTGGGCGTCTTTTCGTACACAAGGGCAGGTTCAGTTGCGAATCCTTCTGCTACTCATGGTTATTATTTTGGTGTCTAGTATGCTGCGACATCCTTGCCATAGTAAATCTTTGTATGTGTGTATGGTATTTGTATGTTTATTGTATTAAGTATGTATTTTATTGGTTTGTATATATATAATATTTGTATTTGTAGGTATATAATATATTGATTGATTGAAGTATTAATATGTTTTTGTTTTTCTCATAGATTTATTTTCACTCCACACAAAGCTCAAGCTTTAAATTTCGAAAGGTTGCCTGGAAGAAATCGCTCCCCAGCGATAAGGCCGCCTAAATTGTACAAATTGTTGTTTGGTGGAATATTACTGTTTTTCTTACTGTTTTGTGCATTAAAGTATATCTATCTATCTATATATCATAATTCCCGGTAATTGTATAAGGCCTCTCAACATATTTTTATAACTCTACTGGTCGAAATTTTGCATCAATTCATAATAACAGATTAAGGACACAATAAAATACATATCAACATCATACATACAATGATCTAATTCATATTGGACTATTTATTTATACGGCATTTTATCAGTAAATTATCGCACGCTCTTTTTTTATAATGATAAGTGCGCGTACAAATCAATTTTACTTTTATTTATTGATGATTTACCACAATATAGACAATTGCCACTATTTATTTTTTTCAGTTTCATTTAATAAGTACTTAAGTTAAGTTTTGTATATTTTATTGTTGATGATTACCTACTTGTGGCATTGTAATTGTCGTTTTAATAAAACACAATTGTTATTTCTACTCTTGTTTGACAAATAAAACATGGAATCTATTGATTACCTACCTACTGAATAAATAAGTGATAAGTAATATCATCAGTCATGGTTTTAACTTTAATTACATTCATTTGCACGTCATAGTTGAACTTCCTTTGAAATAATTGTGTTTAAATACTACAGCCCGTATTTCATTTGTGTATGTACCTACGTATTTAAATTATTGATAGGTAAGTGCATACTCGTAAAACGAATGCACCGATAAGTTACATACTGTTTGATTATACATAAATCCATCAATTGAAACGATAACTACGAGTAACATCGATGACGTGGGTCAAACAAACAGCGGGATAGCTTCTTAACACTTTACCAGGTTATACCTGCGATTTATTTTTTTAATTTCGGTGATAACGATACCTAATAGTTAGTTTTCCAACAAATTGGTAGTTTCTGTGTGGTATATGATTTTAAATTACGACATAATTGGCGAAGTGCACTACGCTACGCTAGTGTCCCGGATTCGATTCCCGGCCGGATCAATTCAGGAAACGATCTTTTCTAATTTTGCCCGTGTCAGGGTGTGCTGGTAGACGCCCTTGGGTAACATATGGATATTCATCCCTACTTCGGGACCATGACAAAAGGTCTGGCGCAACAAAATATATTTTTGGATGAAATTTCGCTGGCTACGAATGTAATTATCAATCCGTAGTTGTAAAAGAAATAGCTCCTTGTAGTTCTTGGTTAAAATAAAAACATGTTCGCTCATCATTGCAGGTAAAATATCTAAGGCGTTTATTTTGACCACCAAAATTTAATTCTACAAATTAATCTGAAAAAAACTACGAGTAAGTAAAATATGTTTACTTCACACTGACAGGAATTATTGCGACCACTCATTTTTATTCGCAAAACATTAAATGTTTCAGCTGATGTGTGGCATGTTGCACCATCTTATAAATCCATCGCCTAAATTGTACATCAACTTTATTTGTAATACTTTATTTTTCCTCTGTTTCTGTGCAATAAAGAGTATCTTATATGGATATCTTTTTATTCCACTTCAATATCCTGAATGTGGTTCCAAAAACAATCGGACTATAGCACTTACCGACCACCGTTGACTGTTTCGGGCTGACCTTCATTTTTTTTAAAAAGTAAGGTCCTTTAACACACAACCAGCCCCCCGATTCAGAACAAAGTTATCGACCGATTCGGTTATTTTCTTTTATTTTTTTATTTTTTTCAGTACGGTAGGTTTTATCTACTTTGGTTTATGAAAACTTAGGGCCTTTGGCTTTAACATATCAAATTATTGATTGATACCGCTTAGCGTGGCATTTACTATAATTAAAACAAATTTACTGAATCGGTCGATAACTTCGTTCTGAATCGGGGGGCTGACCACAACGTTCACTACACAATAACTTTTTGGGTTTGCGATTAGGTCTTGTGTATCACGTAAAGATCATCTTCAGCCCTAATGTGTCAGTTTTCCAGATTTTCTTACCCAGTGAGTAGGCAAAGTGCTTATTTGGAAAAGAAAATTTGCTTTTAAAAATGTTTCTCCACTTTCTGCTGCTGGACTCATTTACTAAATTGTATCGTAATTTAAAAAATATTTGACGTTTGAGACTGGCGTCATCACTGACAATGTTTTGTTTTAAAGTGGCTCCAAAATAGGAAACTCAAATGGATCACTCTTTCTTAATAAAGTACAGTTGCAACATTGCGCTACAATATATCGGTTATATTATCCTTTTCACTATTTTCATATTTTTTAGTAAAAGACTTATCTTTGATTTTATTAAAAGGTATTTTTGGACAAGGGTCTGCATTATGAGTTGCAATTTAAAGGTCTACAAAGTTACGCAGAAAGTAGCTACAAAACGAATTCGCTTATAAGTAAAATTATACAGATACTTAGGCCCGTATTCTAGATTCGTACTCAAGCACTGATCTGTACTTGAGTAGAGATTTCAAAACGTCAGTTCATACAAAAACGTCACACAGATCTATGCCTAAGTAAAGATTTTGTTTTAGAATACGGGCATTAGTTACTGATATATTTATTTTCTATGTTGAAATAAATGAATACCTATTTGATTTAAAGTTATAATTTTAAAAGTTTAAACACAAGAAACACCTCTTGTTACACACTTTTTTTTTTTAATTGAGGTTGGTCTTCTTTCCACCATAGGTATATATTTATAGGGACACATCTGTAACTTAGCTATCTCAACGGCCAAAAGTTAATTTAGAAATTACTAGATTTCTGCCATAAAGTCTTGGTACTTTTGCTGATATATAAAAAAAAAATTAAAAACAGTGTCTATTATATACTTATACAGGAACACGTTGTAGTTTAACTCATGGTAAGGTTGCATTAGTCAAGTAAAAAAATTTGCGCCAGACAACACACCTCTTGTAATGGTTTCGAAGTAGGGATTAAAATCCCTGTGTTTCGACTACGAGGTACTACACAAGGAAAAAAGCCAGGGGCGACTCCCAGCACACCCAGACCCGAGTCAATTCAGAAAAGATTTTTCCTGAATTGACCCGATCGGGATTCGAACCCGGGACACTACGGAAAACGAGGCGAAAAAACCGTGCTACAGCGCACTACGCCAATCGTGTCGTCTAAGTAAGTACACGAATTGATAACCCATTGTTACCTGTCTAACTCCTATTACTACCAAAATGTCAGTGTAATAAATAGCACGGACCTTACAATTACTAGCAGCGGCAGATTGGTAGAAATTGATAGCTGGAGGAATTATTTTACAGGATGTTGAAAAAATCAGTACAATTTCTTTAAATTTGACTGTTTTTTTCAACATGCTGTATTGTATGTTAAAGGCGTTATGTTTTGTCTTACTTAAAGTAACCTTCAGAATTGGAATTTAAAACAAAGCATTTTTGGAAGGTTTAGTCAAGAAAACTGAAACAAAGTGACTCGACCTCCAAAACCAATTTAAGCACACAAATTGATCGAACCTTTGTCATCTGCCGAGTAAGGCATGTCCTAAATTTAAACATTGCACTAAAAAAAAATATGAAAGACATATTTTCAACGATACCTAAAACATGCAATATATTGTTCTTCACACTTTTCTGTGATTATTTCTTACGTAAGGTACCTATATGGTACGGCTTTTCATTGCACACCCTATAATGATAAAAGTGAGGTGACTCAATGAGTGTGAACTTTGCAAATCTGGAGCTGTTTGCTTCAGAATTAATTGTATAGCACTTAATTTTACCTATTATGTGGATTGTGGTGTTTCGAAGACCAGTGATAGTCTGATGAAATGCGGCAAAAGTACAGATTATTACGTTCTAGACTACTCTACTTGTACTTATCCCGTATTACTTAAGTTGAACTACCTTTTAACATAACTGTTGGTTATTGACTCTGAATAATGGCGTTGCGAGATTGTGTAGGCTTTATTTCCTGTAACCAGAGCCTTTATTTCGAATTCTTATTTTTGCTTAGCAGCTGTATTTTTCATTGAAAATACTAAAGAAAGCAGATTATTGAACTTCCAAAATCATAGAGACAAAAAAACGCTAACATACGTTTTGCTTAGCGTCTCATTACCAACCGACTCCCTAATGATACTCACGTCAGTGTTCATCATCTGGCTATCCGCATCTTGCCAGTCAAAAACTGATCCATACTAGTACAAGTATTATAAGAGGAAAGATTTGATTGTTTGTTTATTTGTTTGTATTGAATAGGCTCCAGAACTAATGGACCGATTTTAAAAATTATTTCACCAGTATGAAGCTACATTATCAGGGAGTGATATAAGCTATATTTTATTATGATTGGACTAAATATTCAGTGAAAAATATTAGTATATGTAAATCAAGTCGGGGAAACGCGGGCGAGATGTGCTGCTTTTACCGCGCGACGCCGTGACATGCAATTACTTTTAACAGAACGAAGTCTGTTGAGGCAGCTAGTGTGTGGGTCACATGTGGGTTTTCCACGAATCCACGAAATCCACGCATATCGGTGCAAAAGACAAGTATTTATTGCTGCGCTAATTAATATCGATACCATGAATACAATTTTAAATACCTCATTCTACATTTACAGCAACCTTGATATTTATCTACAGAAATTACTTTGCTTATTTACAAGATCCAACCCGAGATTAAATATGATTAGGTACACCAAAATGATCACGATTCTGCTCTTTATTGTTTTAGTGGTCTTAGGTTCGATTTCCGCATTGGGTTACAGCAATCATTACATTAATAAGATACATTATCACTTTAATGTTCCGATGAGATACTAAGTTTAAGTAGCAACTTCGGTTATCATTAGAGAACTGTTTCGTTATGGTATCCACGTTTATCTTGAGTATCTTGTATGATCGAACTGCACACAATCAAAGCGGGCCATCGGCACAATCTTGAACAGCCTCTCAGATGTTTTCTTCTCAGGTCACTTACCCCCGAAACCAGAAAAGAAAATCAAGTTCTTTCAAGACGTCTTAATGACGTTTTTACAGAAACTGATATTGTCAAATCATGACTCTACCACTGAATGACGTTCCCACAACGTGCGGATTATACTCGTACCTACCTTCTAGTGTTCACTAGCCAATAGACTGCGGTAACCATCAGTCGGTCCGTATGGTTGTTTGCCTTGGACGTAGAATAAAAAAGTCCGAATAGCCTCCGAAAAATAGACAGCCTCCTTAGCGTAGTAATGACGAAGTTCTATTACAAAAATAAATGGCTAGTCCCACCGACTCCCTGCAGTGCTCATTATTTTTAATTCAGCTGAATATTCAGTTTACATCAGTAAACCATTCACATAAATATAATGTTCAGTACTTCAAATACGTATTATCTTGAAAAGCCGCAACCACAATTCTATCGCCGCACTCCCGCAGAACAAAGCCAGCGTGTACCATTTCCGGTTTTCGATACCAATTTACTCCGACATCCTGTCCCGCTATTACTACGAGACTTTAGTCACGCAAACCGGGACGATTTCTTCTTCTATCGCCATGTCCATTGAACTTATCCCCTTAGACAAGGCCGTTACGGCATGAATATTTCACGCAATGGATACCTTTAAATATAAATTATTGCGAAAATAGAAACATAAAAAAAGTCTGCGGTGATTTATGTTAAACTGATCTTGTTCTCTGAAAACCTCTACATATAATCTCTTTTCGTATTATATTATAGTCTTAGTAGTTTTTAAGTGAAATTACCTATTGCTTACAAAAAACTTTCATTTAAACCGTGACTTTATGGATAACCACAATCCGTTTTAAATCAAAACAGAGTTGAAAGTGATTTTTCACTAGATTGTGAAAAACTATAGGTACCGTGTAGTAGGTATAACACTTGCTATTTAATAAACAATACTGACACTGCCATCCATGTAGACATATTATTATAAATTAGATTCGTACATACAGCAAAAATATCGTAATTAAGTTAAACAAGCAAAGAAATTGCTTGTTTAATTTATTTGCTTGTTTAATTTAATTACGATATTTTTACTTCCACTTAGCAGCCGGATGTAACGGAACTTGCTACAATCTCAATTTTAGATCTGCCATCTTCCACTAAGTAAAGCAAAGCTTTACGTTTTTGTTTTTACGACACGGTTGGCGTAGTGCGCTGTAGCACGGTTTCTCGCCTCGATTTCCGTAGTGTCCCGGGTTCGATCCCGGTCGGGTCAATTTAGGAAACGATCTTTTCTGAATTGACTCGGGTTTGGGTGTGCTGGGAGACGCCCCTGGCTTATTTCTTTGTGTGGTACCTCGTAACACAGGGATATTAATCCCTACTTCGAGACCATTACAAGAGGTGTGTTGTCTGGCGCATATTTATATTTATTTATATTTATAGAAAAAGAATAAGTATTATGGGATGATGGTGTGTATTTCAGAAATATGTAAGTAGGATTTCATCAGTCCTTGACATCAAAAATACAAGCTTTTCTAGGTGATCTAAATGAAACCTATTTCAGTTTTTTATTAAATAACGTTGATGACAATCAAACACGGGGACCGCTCTTTGATAAGCGGTTACAGAAACTTATGAACACAAGCATCACTAGATCCGGAATAAAACAAGTATAAAGCAACAAATTGTATTAAATAAAATGGGTATCTCGTCTCTTAGACTTTGTCTAATATCTTCGTTTGATTGAATCGCGGGCAGCAGGATTTGTGTAAGTCCAATATAAATGGGTTCCTTTGTCCGGTAAATGTAATATGCGATTTATTGGCCCTGTGAGGATAAAAGAACCCGAAAGTTAGTTTTTAGTTTATTGTAGCGAGGAAATGATTTTAACTGTGTGCAGAAATGGTGGCCATTATTTCTTCTGTAGCTCTCAAGCTGGTATACTTTTTAAAGTTTGGTTTTCTCCTAAGTCATTCAAATGACAAAATGAAATTAGGTTTAAGATTTTAAAAAGTTCAATTGACATAAAAAAATGTTTTACCCATTAATTCATAAAAACCTAACAGGGTCATTTAACACCAGTTTAGCTAAAACTTGTTAGGTATGTTTGTCTTTTTAAAAAATCACCTAATTTATTTTTATAAACCTCATTGCTTGTCCAATATGTAAAGATAAATTAAGATTCAATTTGATTGTAAAAAACATATTACGTTTTTATGATTACGAAATGTAATGTCCACCCTTATAAGCATAAAAAATAGGCAAATCTTTTTCCTACTACCAACGAAACACCACCACAAATGATTCATATTTTATGTAATGATCGCAACCTGTTTTTTTTGCATGTTACCAGAAATATCGTACCAGCCTTTGCAATACACAAGTTAATAAATAGCCACTATTTAATAATTCACACGATGAAAACAGGTGCATCTATTTAGGTTGCTTTTAAATTTATTTAATAACGCTTATGTATGACAAACAATTGTATGGTAGATAATAGATTCCATATTTCGGTTAATTTATTAAAAATAATAATATTATTTTATACCTACATGTAACATATTTCGAGGTCAATAGGTACCTTGAAGCATAGATAGATATATGAGAGTAAAAATATTAGTAAACGGCATCGGACTTCTACTTGATACAAGTAGATATCTATTTCTAGAAAATTTTAGTTTTAGTTTATCTACAGACTTCTTTGTTAATCGCTCTTAGTACTCGTAAAACACACAACAACCTGGTTGATGCACAATTAATGACACTAAATATTTCGACTCACTCTCATGGTTAAAAAACGCTGGAATAAAGTTATTAACTCTTTATCAATCTTCCCCTGTGTTTCCGGATATTTACAACAATATTATCTTCGAGGCCAGAGTAAATAGTCATTTTCTGGGTAAGCGTGTACCACGGTTCTATCATCGCTTACCACTAGGCGAGACCGAGGTCAAACGCAAACCCATTTTGTGTGATTTTTTTAAATCATGCACTTTAAGTCTATGATATCCACATGCAAGACAAATGCACAATGCCCCTTATACATGACATTTTCCACGGTCAGAGCAATCTCATGTTCTGAAGGAAGAGTCCAGCTGATTCTAAAATCTTTTTCTCTGCCGGCCGCATTATTGTTAAAAGTCCACCCAAGCAAGTCGCGCGGGCTGTAACCGTGAATCAGAGCGGCGTACGCGCCGACGCGGCACCTCGTTGAGTGCGATTGTCAAGTTCACTGGCAACTTTTTGTTGCTATTATGCAACCTTGCGTGCTATGGTTTTACACTTTAACTTTAGTGTCGTGGAGTAGGGAAATTAGCAAAAAATAAGTATAGCTCGTACTGCCAACGCCAAATTAATTCAAGCGTTACTTTAATGTGTCCTCGTACCATGCTACACTAGTTTAGTACATTAGTAAATCTGACTCACTAGAAGCTCATTAGGTGCCTGTAATTATACACTTAAAATTCTTGTAAGAAATTGATTTTACTGTCAAAATTGTATAGAACAAACCGGGATCTAATCAATAAGTTTTGAATAACAATCAAAATTTTTTCCCCCATGATGCCCTTTCTTTTAACTTTAGAACTAAAGTTATTTTTCGGTGGATAGATAAAGACAGAATCTCTAGAACATACCGAACAAAGATACCAATTATCACTCTTTATAGAATTCCATAGATTAGCGTTAAAGGTAATAAGAAATGAATGTAGGTATTGAACAGTTGAGAAAACGTAAAAAAACACATCTGTGCATTTAGTTCCCATAACCTCCATTGATAGTCAAACAACAACTCATATTCTCAATGACGTTTATGTTCTGCAACGAACTTGTTACAGTAACGTGACGTGGCACGCGACATTATTGCAAATGAGCATACTTAGTGCAAACTACTATAGCAGCTTCTACCGCCGTAACTGTGAACTAAAGAATATGTTACATAAAAAAAAATGTTTTACCCATTAATTCATAGAAACCAAACAGGGTCATTTAACGCCAGTTTAGCTGAAACATGTTAGGTATGTTTGTCTTTTTACTGCTTCATCATTTCAGTTTCTTCTTACTTACAAGAATTTTTGTATTTTTGAATAATAATGAATGATATCTTTAGATTGGATATTTCCTATGTAAACTTTTTTTTACATTGATGTTAATTTTATAAAATCACCCAATTGATTTTTAAAAACCTCATTGCTTGTCCAATATGTAAAGATAAATTAAGATTAAATTTGATTGTGAAAACATATTACGTTTTTTTGATTACGAAATGTAATGTCCACCCTTTTAAGCATAAAAAAATAGGCAAATCTTTTTCCTACCACCAACGCAATGAACCAATCAATGATTCATATCTAATGATAGCAATCTGTTTTTTTTGCATGTTACAAGAAAAATCGTACGAGCCTTTGCAATACACAAGTTAATAAATAGCCACTGTTTAATAATAAATGAAGAATATGTTACATAAAAATAAATCTGGAACACCTAATACCATGTGACCCCAAACTCAGCTAATTTTTTTTTTCTTACATACATATTTACTTAAAAAGATAGTAAGACAAATCACTTGTCTTACAATGTCTTACTGGCCAAATATCGCATTCGCAGAATGTTATCATCTCGAATATCCACAGACTAACCACCATTACAATATGATTAAATAATATCACATCTGTGGCCGAGAAACGGGTCATCATCATCATCCGTGCGGTCTATCCCGGTTGTGAACCCACACTGGGGTGTGGGGTCCCAGGGTCCGCCTTTCTTATTTTCTTGGCCCACTTCGCGCGGTCTTGTGCATCCTCAGTGGTGAGTCTGTTGGCACGCATGTCACCCTTAACGACGTCGAGCCACCGCTTCTTGGGTCGACCTCTTCTACCGGTACCTGGCGGGGGCGGCATAGCCAGACATTTGTTGCCCACGTAGTTTGCCGATCTCCGTGAGACATGACCATACCAACGAAGGCGGCACTCCTGCAGCTTGTCTGCGATGTCACGAACACGAAGGCTGCCGCGGATGTGGGTGTTACGCACACGATCTTTGCGTGAGACTCCACACATCCACCGCAGCATCTTCATTTCCGTGACGCGCAGCTCCTGCTTGTGTCGCTCTAGTAACGGCCATGTTTCACTGCCATATAAAAGGACAGGCCTAATGATGGTTTTATAGACCTGCCCTTTCAGCTTGATCGGCATTTTGGGGTCACAAATGACACCAGCCACCTCACGCCATTTAGCCCAAGCCGCGGAAATTCGGGCTCTGACGTCGCGGTCGATGTCCCCGGACGCGCTTAAAACAGATCCCAGGTATTTAACACGGTCCGTGCGCTCGACCACGTCAACGCCTATGCGGACAGACTGGGTATCTGTGGTGTTGCAGGCCATGTACTCCGTCTTCGCCACATTAAGTTTCAGACCGCCGTTTTCAAGTGAATTTTTCCACTTATTCACCCGTTGTACCAGCCGTCCCCTGTCCGAATCTGCTAGCGCTATATCATCAGCATACATAAGCAACCAGGGTGGTTGCTCATGGTGGTCTAGGATGCTGTTTGACAGAACGTCTAATATTACGCTGAACAGAAACGGGCTAAGCACGGAGCCTTGGTGTACTCCAACGGTAATAAGTAAAGGAAGCGTGTCACCAACCGCAGTCCTAACTATGGAACTGGAATCGTGGTACATGTCCCGGATAATATCAATAAAGACTTCGGGAACGGCCCTGGACCGCAGCGCCCAGCCGATCATCTCACGAGGGACACAGTCGAAGGCCTTCTGCATGTCTAAGAAAAGTAGATGCAGAGGTGTATTCTTCAGTCTGTATCCCTCCATGAGCGTTCTCAAGGCAAATATGGGGTCCATGGTCCCGCAACCTGGTCGAAACCCATACTGACACCCCGAGATTGTACACTCCTGTCGGATCCGAGAGTCTACAATGCGCTCGAGGAGCTTCATGGTGTGGGACATCACCTTTATGCCGCGGTAATTGCTGCACTCCTGCACCGAGCCCTTGCCTTTGAAGACTGGCGTGATAATGCTCAGTCTCCATTGGTCAGGTATCTTCCCGGTGAGGAGAATGCGGTTAAAAAGGTGGGTAAGTATGCCCACACCACGAGAACCCATCGATTTCCACGCTTCGATAGGGACTCCATCGGGTCCGACAGCTTTCCGGTTCTTCATGCGGCGAAGAGCCGACTGGACTTCATCAGGCGTTACCGGGGGCACTAGTCCCTGATTTGGAGGGAGTTCAGGTGGCTGCACCTCTTTGTGCTGCTTATTGAGCAGCTCGTGGAAGTAAGAGCGCCATCTCTCCTTCACCGCGCGGTCCTCGCATAGCAGGTTTCCAAGAGTGTCATTTACACAGCGGCACATGGAAATATCCTGGGCCGCTTTGACTCTCGAACGTGCCAACTTGTAAACGAGCTTCTGCCCCTCAGACGACTCCAACTTATCGTACAAAGGACGTAAGTGGTCACGTCTGGCCCTGGCTACAGCTCGTTTAGAGGCACGTTTGGCATCCCTGTACGCGGCGCGATCTTCAGGAGATTTGGACGCTTGCCACGCTTTGAAGAGGGCTTTCTTTACCCTAATCTCCTTCTGGACTGCTTCGTTCCACCACCAGGTCTCCTTGTCAAGCCCACGTCCACCCCGAGACACACCCAACGCCACCCTCGCCGCCCCGGTGATAGCTGCCTGACACCTATCCCAGAGCTGTTGCCCGGACTCACTATCCGCTGCGATGCACAGGTCACCGACAGCGGCAGCAAAGTCGTGGGATCTGGCTCCTTCAAGCAGCCACCACCTGGTTCGGGGCGGGCAGCGCTCCCGGCATTTGCCTCGAGGTTTCACTCGCAGGTCCATCACAAGTAGACGGTGTTGGGCAGTAAGACTCTCTCCGGGTATGACCTTACAGTTAGCTACCTTGCCGATCTGGGCTCTCCTGGTGAGAAAGTAGTCGATCTGGGTTGCGCTCCTACCGCTCTTGTAGGTGATCAGATGCTCGGGACTCTTTTTGAAGAACGTGTTCACGACGGCCAAGTCGGCAGCCATACACGTCCGGAGAATCTCTTCGCCTTCAGCGTTACGACTGCCAAAACCAAAACCACCGTGAACACGCCCGTATTCCTCACACTGTTCACCCACATGACCGTTCAGATCGCCACCCAGAACGACGCCTTGGGACAATGGAATAGTGCATAGGAGCTGGTCGATTTGCTCCCAAAACAGTGCCTTATCCGAATCGCTACAACCGACCTGCGGTGCGTAGGCACTTATCAAATTGGTCGTGACCCCTTCGATAAGCACCCTCACGACCACAAGGCGGTCGCTAACGCGATTTACTTCCAAGACACTATTCTGGAATTCCTCGGACAGCGCCACCCCCACTCCATTGGCCCCACCAGGAGAACCCGCGTAGATCAGCTTGTAGCCGTGTCCGATGTTCCGGGACCTGTTGCCTCTCCAGCGAGTCTCCTGCAGGAACGCCACGGCCATCCTCCGCCTGGCGAGCACATCGGCCAGCTCGCGAGCGCGTCCCGTCAGCGTGCCAACGTTCCACGATGCGAAGCGGACCTTCCTCTGGACTAATGTCTTTAACCGGGCCCGCCCATGGCCCGGTAGCCCTAACCCACTTAACACAGGAGTAGGGCGATCCCCCTGCGCGTCGTTTTCCGGCGACGCCCTATCCATGTCGGGTACTCTGTGCTGACTTTCCATGTTGGTTTGGCTTGAGTTGGCTTTACGGGAGCGACTGCCATCTGACCTCCCAACCCATGAAGGGGAGCCGTCGCCAGAGCCTCCTTCGTTAATCAGCAGGGCGCACCAGCTTGCAGGCGGGGTTGGCTTGGGGCCCGAAGATGTTGGAGGACCCCCTTACACCCCTAAAAGTGGCCGAGAAACGGGTGCTTGGCTCTAAACCCAAAAATTCTGGATTGAGTTTCCAGCCAGGATCGGGGTGTGTTTCAGATTTCGAACATTTGTGTTTTTTGTGTGTCTGGGTAAAAATATTTAAGTATTATCATTTGGCACCTATAGTACAAGCTGTGCTTAGTTTGAGGTCAGATAAAACAATATTTGTTCCAGATATTTTTTTTCGGAAAACTGTGCATTAAAAATAAATTATATTTTATTATATTTAAAACTAGCTAACTAGCGCGAGTTTATGATAATTAGCAACCAGAATTTGTCAAGCGTGACGATCAAATCGATATCCTTAAATTGTTACTTAAATTATATTTTATTTATAATTTTCTTAATTTTAGCAATGACTTGATTTAAAAATTGTAATGAGACATTATAAACCTACCACCACTTGAAATGTGATTAATCACGTTACAATTAGTAAAGTAATATAACTTCCACGATATCTAAGTGCCAAGTAATCGTGGTGTAACACCAAAAAGTAGCTGATAGGCGTGAAAATTGTTATATATGTCATACAAATACAAAATGCATGCAAGATAACACACTTGGGATGCGTAAGATTGCAAAACCGAATAAAAGTTGTAAGTCTTTGTAACACAATTTATGTAGAACCTTAATAAATGAAAACAATAAATACATGAGACGTGAAATCTTCATTATGAAAGTAATATGCCAATTTATTGGAAGAAACATATTAAACAGTTTACTTGACTGTTTGTAAAATTTAATTAAACTAAGGAAAAAAAACTGCCTGTTCAGAAATACAATAATGAAATTTTGGAAAATAATAAACTGGACAACTAAAAATAACTGAAATGGCGCCAGAATTCCTATGAATTAAAAAACACTGATTAATCGCCACTTATCTAATAGTACGATTACTGTACTATTTTGTTGGTTGGGTAGGTCAGGTTTGAGATTCATAGGCATCAAATTGCAAAAATATTGAATTCCTGATTCATATCCATGAATTTAAATTCCTCAATATTTTTCACTCAATATCTAGACAGCGTAATCAATACACTTAAGCGTAACCTTTCAAGTTTATCCACAACAAATTATACCCACAGGTCCTATTAACAATCTATGAGAAAATGTCCATGAATCTAACAAAGCGTACACTGATACCTCAGTACATGATTCACTAAAGCTAGGTAAGTAGGGCGTTAGTTCATTAAGTAAACGCACTTGGAACACTGATACAGCGCCTACTCAATACTGCGATTATGCAAGTGGAGCTAACAGTTCTCAAACTTTTTTAATTTCCATCCCACTTTCAAAGGATTATCTGCGCCCCTTAGTAAATGATGCTTCAGTTGGTGTGAAGTAAAATAAAAAGTCAAAGTCAAACTCAAATATCTTTATTTATAGACTTAATCAGTACTTTTGTATAGTAAATAAATATACTAAATAATATACATAAATATTATAATACATACATACCATCACGACTTTATCCCAAACGGGTAGTCAGAGGCAAGTGACTGTGTCGTCATGGTGAACGAAACACTCAGAAGCTCACTTTTCACCAATGGTATTAGAACCCAACGTGGTAGGTGGTGAGCCTTCTGCCGTTATCCGGGTTGATTTGGTTTTTTATCGATGTTTTCCATCACCGGAGAGTAAGTCGGGTATTTAATATATTTATTTAATGTTATGAATATATAAATAAACAGTTGCATGTTCCTCTCGTTATACAATATAGATAATGCGCATTTCATGTGATGTTTCTTCAGCTTGTAGGTCCTGTTGTTGTAATATTGCTTCTTCAGCTTAAGGCTCTCCTTCTTTCTGTGGGTAGTTATTTTTGTCTGCTAAGTGTTTTTTAAAGGCAGCACCTTATTGGCATATACGTTTCTATAGGTTTAAACAATAAAATAAATGTGATTTAAGATAATTTATTAGGAAGTGAAAACTATAAAATTATGAATCAATCTTTTAAATTGAGCACGTAACTGTACGAGCTGGCGTGAATCGATTAAGTTTGAGATCTCTCTGTTGAATAAAAGTTGTTTATAAGAAGATTTTAATGATCCTTGAACATTTATTTTATTAATCTACTTGAAAAACCTGTCAATAATACGTTCAAGCTCACACAGAACATTATTATTTCTCAGCTCTAATGCGTAAGACTTAAAGATCACTTGGTAATTGTCTATAATAAACTAAGTTATGATTAATTTTCGATAAATTACCCAGATGATGTGAGATGTGACTCATTATTAATTAGTCTCAGGGGGGTGTTATACCATTAGTGATTCATTTATTATTGAATGCATTCAATTTTGATTCACCCATGCATTTTTTTCTTGGCCTGATATCCTGAGGTCCCAGCTTCTAATCCCAGGTCGGGCAAAGTGTGTTATCGGATTAATCGGAACATACCCAAATAACCTAAAATTGGTATTACTCGCGAATTGTAGCAAAGACTTGATTTCAACGATGGAGGCCTTTGCCAGCAGTGGGATGGTATGTTGACTAATTAGTGCTATAACTACTTGGTGTTGTCTGATTGTTAGCTTAACTAGTTTAATTTCAATGGATTTAATGCAATTTTCGACATAATTGATGATGCCTTTCAAAAATCAAGGGGGTTGAACGTGACTTAGCTATTATTTATTACATCTACTCAAACTTACCTACTTTGGTAGTATATCCGCTCTGTTTATCTAAATTTAATCTGAAACTGAAACACCAATCCGGAAGATCACAAATTAATTATGTATGCCGAATAAATAACGCCTCGTTTAATTTAAAACCATATTAAATGAATGTTAATTGAGAAACAAACAAAAGTGGCCGCAATTATTTGGTGATCTTTTTATGCAACTGACGCAAAACAGAAGTATTATACGAAACTTTAAAGACAAACATAAACAGTGAAATAAAATGTAGGAAAGTGAGAACAACACAAAGGCTTATGATACAAGTTAAGAATAGGGCAAATGTTTTGCAACAAAGAATTGACCCGATAAAAGTTATGCTGTTAAACTTAATGATGATGATAAAAAATGAGACATGGATCAAATTATGAAAAAAAACTCATCTTATGCCAATCGCTTGTTTCAAATTTTTTTGTAAGTGAATTGAATGAACTTCCATTTTTGGCATTTAACATTGCTCTATTTTTGGCATAATCCTCTTCTCCAAGTTGCTGTGCCTAACAGGGTTCAAAACAGTGTCAATTATTTAAAATATACCATCTATGTAACCTTTTGGAACGCAAGTAAATAAATAAATAAAAATTGCACTTGTTACTCTGAAACGGTCAAGGTTATCTTTGACAGTTTTTCAAGGTTGTGATCAAGGTTTAAAAATTAATGGGACTTAGAACTCCTGGGAAACAGAGATTCCTGCCCATAAAATCCTGACCGAACTCTTCTTGGGCGCAAAAGCAAAAGAAAACTAAAATCACGTCTTGTCTTTAAATCCCAAGTCAAATCATACTTCTTCTCTGTAACCTAGTATTTTATTATGTCTCATCCTTTATTTTTCAGTCCTTAAAAATGGAAACTGGTGATCCTATTGCAATACCTATATGTATTTTATGTAACACAATTCATTTAGTTTATTATTTAAATATTTCTTACTTATCCTTAATTTTGCACAGCCTTACCCGTTATACAATATTATACAAGTCTCTCTTCAGAAGGTAGTCTGGAAGAGATCGCTTTAAAGCGATAAGACCGCCTAAATCGTACATTTGATGTCTACTTACTGTTTAACTTGCTGTATTTGTTTGTTTGTTCAATAAAGATTATTTATCTTATCTTATCTATCACGGAAACGGACTGGACGCTCCAGCGCGGCAGTGTTTACCCAAAAACACATAAGTGAAAATTGCAGTTTATTTTATCACTTGAAGTTATTTAATAGCTGTATAGGAGTTGCAAAAGCAGTAAAAGCTACATACTGGCATTTGCAACAGTCTTTAGTAGCAAAAGAAACTGTAACCCATGAGCCAATTTTTTGGCTTCAAGTCTGACTTTAGTTAACAAAAACCACTGTTTTCAAAAATCTATGACCTTACTCCAACCAGCTATGGTGTATTTGATGGTGCAACCACTTTGAGACGAGTTTTATGGTGCGGGGTCTAAAAAACTGTTTAAGATAGGTACATTTAACCTGAAATAACATCTCAGTAGAATGCCAAAGACACTAACACGGAACTTGAAGTTAATAATCAAATACACGCACATAATATTCATTGTGCACGAGATAATGAAAACATACTTGAAAGCATGGCTAAGTGATTTGATACGTATACTCGTGGATAGGCTCCCAGAACCCTGTGAGGTAATTACCGTCGATCGTCGAATTCACACACGTGTTAATGATTCTCTGTGCCAAGGGCAGAATAAGGCTGCGTTTGGAGAATTCATTAATAGTATTACTTCTTACTAATATTATCCCATTTTATTATCTTATTATCCCACTTAATAACATCATAAATGCGAATGTTTGTGAGAATGTTTGTTACCTTTTCACGCAAAAACTACTGAATGAATTAAGATGAAACTTTACAGTTATACAGCTTAATCAGAATAACATATATGCTACAATTTATAAAGATTTTATGTAATTTGGCCATAATATATAACGATAACGCGGGCGAAGCCACGGGCGGAATGCTAGTTTTAAATAAAGGCTCATTAGCAAAACCATTAACTACGACACGATTGGCGTAGTGCGCTGTAGCATGGTGTCTCGCCTCGATCACGGGTCCGATTCCCGGTTTCGTCAATCCAGAAAAGGTTTTTTTTTTAAATTGTATCGGAACTTGGTGCGCTGGGAGACCTCCCTGGCTTAATTCCTTGTCTGGTACCTCGTAACAAGGAGATCTATCATTATTTCGAGACCATGACAAGTGCTGTGTTGTCTGGCCTATATTTATTATTTAATTACACTCATCCGGTGTCATGGTTCTTTGTATTTAGCTGAGATTGACATTAAGACGACAATTTCTGAGTATGACTGTTTGAATATTGCTTTATGAAGTCTAATTGATGTGACGAATAAGACTCTTTTCAGAGTGCATCATCACCAGCTTGGATTGACCTACTTCTTCTTCTTCTTCTTTCGTGTCGGCAAGAACACGGGCTAAATATGACTTGCCCAGAAAGCGGCAACTGTGGTAGCCCTCTTGTTACTGACAAGTAAGTCCTTACGCGACCTATTGACCTACTGTTAGACCTATTCCAGTGGCATGAAACTATGGGCAATGGGTTTTCAACGCTTTTCCTAGTTTTCTGCGTCGATTGTAATATTTATCGTCAGTAGTAACTACATGTTTGCTGAAAAGTTAAGGAACAGTAATAATTAAACTTTAACTATTCTACTGACCTATTCAAATCTAACCTTTTCCTTCGGCACAATATGATCAAACCGTGGCTATTTTAGACGAAGGCTTGGCTTTAGGGATTTGCCTTTTTCTTTGCCGTTTTTGCGAACTAACCTCAAGGCTTGTAACAGTACATAAACCTGCTGATCGTTTGAAACATTGTAATTAGGTAATCAGTTATTTTTAGTGTAAATTGGCGAGCGGGGAATAGCTTATTTAATGTTAATTAGCCTAGTTTATTTGCGCATTATTTGTTTCAAATTACATATGTAGAAAGAATTTAGCTCTTTTGTGCGATATATATTATGTATATGTTTTAGGCCTCATTATAGTTTTAATAGACTTTATATCTGAATTATAACTTTCAGAACATATCCATTAAGATTGTTTAAAAAGTGTGTTAGGTAACTGTGCTAACCTTGCGAAATAACCAGAATTAGGCAATCATACAAAATACTTGTTACAAAATATAGTAAGTACTTATAATGTTGTTCATAATAAACTATTTTTCTCGGACACGTATTCATGCATGAATAATTGGATGAAAAATATAGTAAGTACTTATAATGTTGTTCATAATAAACTATTTTTCTCGGACAAGTATTCATGCATGAATAATTGGATGACATTATTTTTAATATGATAATGATGTAGATTTGATAATAATATATTTATTTTCAATAAGAGACGCTCGTGTAGTAGGTATTATGACTTGTCACAGCGCGGTTGTTGAAGCTTTGACTTTGTTCCGCTTAAAGTAAATAAACAACTTTGTTCATTTATACTGATAAAAAGTAGATACATACTTATGACAAGTCAAAAAAAACTATTACTAGCAAAAATACACCAAATGAAAATAAGCGTAAATAAAATAATACTATGATAGTAAATATTATAAATAAACATAATGTGACTGTACCAACGGTTCGGAGGTTGTTTCCGATCGAGAAGATCCCGGCAAGAAACTCGATGGTTACTCTTTTCAATCTTGTTTGTTTACACAAAAATTGAATTGACAGAGTAAAGTCATAATAAAAAAAATGTGCAGAGGAGCAGATTATAGCTAAGAGGACCACAAATTCTCGTCATTTAAGAAATTCACATTTTAGAATATTAATAGATTTGCCGCTCTTGGCCGAATCTGGCGATTTGACATTAGAGGAGAGTAGAAACTTTTCCATCTTTTTTGTAACACCCATGTTCTGCAAATAAAGATTTTGAATTTGAATATACACTATAATAACCTAAGTGAGGTTATTATAGTGTAGAGGATTCAAATTCATTTACTTGGCTTTAATATGTGCTTATTTAATCGTGTGCCCAGAAACAGTACAAACTTAATGTTACTACTGACTACGTATAAGGTTCAAGCCCCTGAAGTTCTTCAAATAAGATATAAAATATCGAGCAGCAATTTGAAGTATTCAGTGGATCAGCAGAACAAATCGGTAACGTGACTTAGTAGCGATTTATCCCGCGATCCCGCGCCGTGCGGTGAGCGCCGATACCATCGCGGATCCGCCTACGGATACCTGAGTCTTTACTACGAGTTTACGAAAGTGTATATCATTCCAAAAGCACATCGTTTGCCATTTACATTTACTTAACTATTTTTAGTATATGTAGTAATTTTAAACTAGAAATCATTATCTACCAAGTCACAAATCAGAGAACAGCAGAAATAAATACAGTTCTTCCTCCTAAGTGGATAAAGACAAAATAAGTAAAGTAGAAAGAAAAATAAATATATTCGTTGTTAATTTCTGCAGATGGCCAGCAAACGCATGATTGTCAGTTGTTTATGCATTATAATATGGACACGTGCATCGTGCAACACAAGAAGTACTTAATAAGGGTCGAAGCCATACCTTCTCCCAACTGCTGATCTTTATAGAGAGGCATCTGTACTAGCGGTCCGTAAATTGTACATTTTAGCTACCATATTACAACAGCATACTACTGTTCTATCTGAACTTGAACCCTCCAGCTCAAAGAAGAGGAATCATCACAAAGTCTGCTCAACCAAGGCCACTAGAACCACATTTGCACCAAACTTCTTCTCTTTTAGGAGTCCGTGGTGGAACAACACGGCAAATAAATGTTTATCTATTCTTAAGCTTCCCAAACTAGAATGCAGGAGCAAGGTAATTGAATGGCTAAGCAAGGTGGATTATGACCAAACAGTACAATTATTGTCCGTTATTGTGTAGTAATAATTCGATTTAAAAAAGGACCTTGTTGTTATTTTAAATATTTATGATTAAGCTTGTTTGTTATGTGGGAGAAAACAATAAATTATTTATTATTATTAATAATATTTGCACGTTACAAACGCTGTAAGACTAGCTGATAAGTTTGTATAGTCTGCTAGATAAAAACTGTTCTTCCAAGCTAAGCTACAAAACTATTAGACCGTATCCACTGATGCTATGCTAGTTAACTTCGCGAGTAAGATGTGCTCCAAAGATGCGTCGCTGCAAGCTGTGCGAGGAAGATGCGCAGCTCGAGCTATGCTATGTATCGACTGTAGAGAAGACACGCACAACACGTATCCATAGCACGTATCCACAGCATGCTTTCACAGCACGCATTACTGAGGTATTTTGCGAGTACGTAGTGACTTAATAAAACAAATAATTCAAAATATTTTTTGTGTATAAAAACAAGATTGAAAAAAATAACCATCGAGTTTCTTGCCGGAGTCTTCTCGATAGGAAACAACCTCCGAACCGGTGGTAGAGTCACATTATGTTTAATTATGATATTTACTATCATAGTATTATTTTATGTAAGTTTTTTTTTTGTATATTTTATTTTGTATTTGACTTGTCAAAAGTACTTTTCTAAGTCTATATGAATAAAGATATTTTTTACTTCACTTTTACTTTTAATAAAAACCGTCTTGTTTTGTTTTATTTCACAGCAGTTATTTTTGATTTAACTAGTAAACATACTCAATTGCAATGATGTCCACAATAATTCACTGTTATTTATATTGCACTATTCTACAGATTACTATATAATCTAATGTAATCTACAATTAGGGCAGCCGCAGTATTATCGATAACCTTTAGTAGGGGCAATCCGTATCTAAGAGGAACGTTTTCCCATTTTCTCGCGATTCTTTGTATTCGATCTTCGCAGCTCGTGATAAACACACGATCATCCTCCTTTGAGAGTCACCCAATTTCTTCACCCATCGTATTTCAGTTCTTATCTGTTCCTTGTCTTCTAACGCAATACATTAGAGTCAGTCCACTAATAACGTCGTTACAAGGTCAATGACTTTGAACGATCTGTTTTCTAGAGGGATCATTTTATTTGTTTCATTCTGATAAACTTGTTATAGGATTTGTGACAGTTTCACGGTGAATAAGTAATATTTAGATATTTAGATTTAGTGATATATATTATAATCTTTAGGCTTCATAACCTTACATCAGATGTATCTACGGATATACCTATACTCATAGAGGCATTGGTTCGTTGAGTTGGTTGATAGCGATTGTGCAAACAGGGGCCTCATTATAATCGCTTACAACTTGTCAAGTTCATCCTCTAAACTGAGCGTAGTAGAAATTTCGTAATATAACCTTTCATTTCCAGGCAGTCAGCGGTTACCTGGCAGTAACGCCTCTTCTCAGTTAGAGAACTACTACTTGAATGGATGTTAGCGATTGTAATTAGGCCCAGGAAATTTCGTGACCGTTTTTGCCTGGAAGATAGCATCTATTTGGATAGTATCATAAAACATCTCAATTTATGTTTCAGTATTTGACTATTAATCGGTGACCATGCGTAAAGATGTCCAGAGATATCCTTTTTGTAATGTAAAGTATAAATATACAGAATACCAGCGCGTCGTGGTGCTACGCCACGCACGACATATGCTGAGCGGAGACCTTTTGGTACTGTTGCGATTGTATTAGATGTAAGCTTAGATGAGTTCCTTTTGTGTATGTACCAAATAAACTTTTATTCATTCAAATAAAAAATACTAATAAAAAAGAAATTATGGCTACCGTCAACCGTTTGCTTATAAATACTAGCTGTTCGTTGGCGGCTTCGCCCGCGTAGACTGTCTTTCCCGTCAAAGTATAGCATAATTAAAAAATATATATATCCTATGTCACTTCCTGATAATGTACCTTTATATTTGTGAAATAATTTTCAAAATCGGTCCAGTAGTTTCGTATCATATTCAATACAAACACACAAAACTTTCCTCTTTATAATATTAGTATAGATTGGGAGTAACTGTTATACTTACTGTTAAAACTTCGATATTAAGTCAAAATATTTTAGTTTCTACCGAAAAAATATGTAAAGGTTTCCATTTTGACACTTGAACGCTGAAACTATTTTAGTTATAGTGTTCAATAAAAAATATATTATTAAATAATTATAATTACGTTGATAGCTCTATAAGACAAATATGAGAAAACATTATTGTCCCGGTCTAAAAAGTAAAGTTGTCCTTATATTATATGAAAAATCCTGAAACAATATAAGTAATCACAAACACCCAGTCACAACATGCCTGTTTCATCCACAAACAAGTTTATATACTGTACCGCATCCCGTCATACCAAACTCAAGTTTAGTAAGATCAGCTAAGTTCTACGTTTCAACAACCAAACAAACATTACGTGGACGTGTGAACAGAAAAGAAGCCAGCTAAGACCCTGTCCAGAACTACGCGAGTACGACGCGCATCTTGGTATACATCGATCGCTGTGAACTAAGCTAATTTGTTGATTATACAATATAAGCAGAGGTGTATATGTGCACCAATTTACGCATAAAACGCGGCAAGCTCTAACTAGAGCGACCTCACCAAGGGCGCGTGCGCATTCAAATTGCCTCTTTTTGTGAGAAAACCTCATGTTGGCGTATTATGACGTGGCTGCTACAAAAAGTACAGCAATCTTTACTTTGACAATGACCATGGTGTTGAAATCGGAGACTAATGTCGGCTATTTTCATGTTAGGTTTGTCCCTTGTGACATTTATGCCATTGCAACAATATCCAGCTGTATCTATAATTATTTTTGTTAAATGAATCAGTTTTATTTATAAAAAAAATTACCAGCCTTTGCTGGCAACTTTTTCCAGGGTGACCGGTTTCTTTTTCACACTATTTTAATTGTTTCATAGTGAGATTTGGGCCACTGTATTTTTCTGTCTATTAGCCACAACGTAATCAAATATAAGCTTGTATATACTTTTAAAAATCTCTGTACTTCTATAGTTAAATGTACATTTAACACCATAAAATCACTCAATGGTAACTAATACGCATACTTTACGTGGAGGGTAAAAAATACACAATCATCTACAAAACATTTACTTCCGTTGTTTCATAACAGGTACATAATGTAACCTTTAAATTCTTTAACATTCTAATTAGGCATTACTCATTAAAAAAATCAAAACGATTCCTAAACTCGTTGCTAAATAGAAGAATCCATTGCCCTGACGTAACAATAGTTGCGCAAATTTAAGGAAGGTCTGAACAATCCTAGAGCAACTGTATCGCCTAATAGGATCTAGAAACATATTGCAATTAATACAAACAATGTCGGCGAGAATGCAATAGGTTCCTTGTATGGGAGAAGCGTAATCGTCGTGTGGAAACACAATTTGGGCCAACCCTAAATTGAAATTCTTCAGTCAAATCACAACGTTGTTTTGATACGATTCTACGCATTGTGTCTACGCATTTTTCAGTTCCAAAAAAACAGCTCATATGAAAAAAGGGTAAGCGAAAAATGGCAGAAAATCTTTTTGTCGGGTCAACCACTTCGCATGCATTATACACCAGATACATCAACGATAGGTACTATATAACTCCAGACAGACCCCGAGAAATGGAAACCGGCAGCCGGTTTTTTTACCCACTACGCCAAATGTAGGTAAGAAAGAGAGAGCAGAAATAAAAAACGTATTTCATAGATTTATAGACTGCTGAGATTTTTTAATGTAGACTGATGTTAAATTTGTATTAGTTCTAGATTCAAATCTTAAACCTAATGCCATACCATTGGACGGCAAGGCTTAATGACATACCAGTGGAGCATTGTGAGAAGGGAGGCGAGACTCAAGTTCAAAAATCTTTGTTTTCATTAAGTTGGTTGATACATTGTGCTCTCTTAAAGTTTTTTATTCCGCATATAACTTCCAAATACCTTCTTGTAAATAGTTTTTGAAAATGTAGTATATAAAAATGTGAAGCGCTAACAACTTATGCTCGACTCTCCTGGTAGTTATTACTATGGTAAAAAAGTATGGCAACGAATAATACTTCAGGTGGCTTTGGCCTTGTTTTTCTGGCGTGTGGAAATCATGGAACACCTTGCTAAAGCGATGTTGCTGTGTGTTGGACTTGTTTATTTGCTCACTAAGTGTATAGTAGTTTGTAGCAAGGATAACATTGCCAAATGAAGATTCATAGATGTAGAGACCAGGGTGTACCCGTTTTGCACTCCATGCTATAGTTCATAGGAACTTGAAAATAGACTCAAGTGCCCAGTAGCCCGCTACTTAAACTATACAAACTAGCTCTTGACATGGTGGCGGTTGCTGTGCTATATATAGCTATAGATTTGGTTCTGGATCCGTATAATTCAAACATATACTTTGCAATTCATATATATGTCACTGGCAATGTGTATAATTCAGGTAGGTATTGTATACAATGCCTATGAAATGTATACAATGCCCAGGTATCGTATACAATGCCTAGGTATCGTATACAATGCCTAGACAAAAAATTGGTGTCATCCTCTCCTCCAAATTGATGTGCCCAACAGGGTCAAAAATTGTGTCAATAATTTAAAATATATATCTATATGTAACGTTTTGGAACGCAAGTAAATAAATAAATTGTTTTCAATGCCTGGGCAATGTATGCAATGAATTATAATATTCTTAATATTTCATACATTGCCTAGGTATTGTATAGAATGCACAGTGGTCATCCAGCAATGTGTGAAATGAGATACTGAAAACCTTTTTAAACCGAGAGTGTTTCACTCTGTAAGACGCGGGTTTATCAGGTTGCGAGGCTGCGAAGCGACAAGCATGTTAGGCTGACATGAACCAGCCTACAGCTATTGTAGAGCCTTCCCTCCCCCTTGCTAAGGTCTTTTCGTGCTAGGAGCGCGACATGACTTATCGTGAATGACCTGTCAGTCCGGCGCTGTATATATAGACCACTCATGCAGATGGGCTATACTGCCGCTGAATCATAGGTAATCTCAGCTTTGTATATATTCAAATAAAGTTTGTCAAAGGGCCATGGACCGTAGTATCTTAGGTGTAAAACTGATTGACCATGTCACTAACACAGATCTACTCTCTAAAACTAAAATAGCCAACGTAGGCATAGCAGCAGCCATGCTTAAATGGGATTGGGCGGGACGAATCCGTAGAATGCCGGATGATTTGTGGGCAAAATCAGCCACGGAGTGGCCCCACCGAAGCAACACCGACGACCTGAACGACCAAGATGCAGATGGCGTGACGAACTGGACGTCTTCGCCGGGGACTGGTCTGAATAGGCCAAAGAAGGGGGGAAGAGAAGCCTTTGTCTAGCAGTGGGATCCTATCGGCAAATTTAGATTAGATTAGACACATTCAATAATAATGATCATCAGGTTAATCAAACTATTAATTTCAAAACAGGAAATTCAATTTATATCAGCGCAGCCGCTGAGTAATATACTGATTATTTAGTTTATACAATATGGATGAGCATGCTGTCAAAATGACATCGATTGTTATTAATTGAGGTATTTTGTTCATTTATTACAGCATAATAATATTTAATTAATTATTAAACAAAATCCTTTTTAAACAGGATGTTTTTTGCCTTGACACTGCTGGGTCATCATCATCGTAGTGGTGCTTGAAATCGAGCGTAGTGTATGTATACGGATACAGGTCGAGCGCTATCAACACTTGTGGGTACTGCTTATACAGGTTCTATCCTTATAGGTAATGCCATCATAGATACCTACTACCCTTATAGTCACTACCCTCATAGGTTAGGATAATAGACCAAGGCCGTAGAGATATGCCTGAGATGTGGTTGACTCTACCAGACAATTTCTAACATAATCGATAGTACTGATCAGTTCCTCGATTTAAGTGATTATAAAATCTTCATTTATTTTGTAATTTCATACATAAATAAGCATAAACATTTGATTAAATCATTTTCAATTATAATTTTCAGTCAAATTTGCCGACTTTAGGTACGATATGGACTTACGGTCAGATTGGGCTAAGTAAAAGAATTCCCATAGATATCATATTTTAAATTATACGGACACCTTCAATAAATTTTAATGTACACGTGTAAAAAACTTTTTAATCATGGGAATGACATCATCATTATCAGCGATAATCAGTACGTCTACCACGAGTTGCCACTTTAAATTTACGTTATCATTCGCGAAAAAATTTGACTGGGATTTGACATGACATCACTTGATAATGTTAAACCCCAATACATTTTTTTACGCGAACGATAACGTAAATTCAAAGTGGCAACTCGTGGTAGACAATTTTCAAATTTCCTACTCATACAACTCAGTCAACCTATTAGTCAGGGCCCTTTTTTAATAAACGCGGTGTAAGTAATAAAGTACTAAGGCTGTAATTAAAGCAACTTCCTCTTTATTGTTTCAGGTTAACGACTTAATTAAGCAAAAACTTTAAAATTGAAAAATAACGTCAAAGGAACGTTTAAGTGAAATAGAAAGAGAGCAGTATTCTTATAACTTTCATGTTATATATTATGCCCCAGTGAAAAAAATCCTTTGCTTTGCAAAATGGAATAGACAGGTTTACAATCATTGTTTTTATTCTTACTTACACCAATTAGCAATATATAATGGAATTTCACGGTATAGTTTCCCATCACACAATAACAACTTGCAATCATTTGCACTGCAATCTTTCTTGCAGATTCTTCAACATCACTTTAAATAAATATTTCAATTAACTTTTATGACCAGCTAATAAATACAATTTATTTATTTTATAACTTGTGGTAAGGTTCCATAATGTCGAGATAATATTCAAGACATGATTAGCCAAGTGACCTATTTATTTGATGTAAAGTAATAGACCCCGACAACTTATAACGCAGATGTACCTAACTACTGAAAATTTAGGATGCGTTTACACCAGAGATGTGCGAGGATGCGTTGCGAGGAATGTGTGTGATGAGAACCAATAGAATTGTTTCATTCACCTAGCTTCGCGATTCTATTGGTACTTAACAAACACATTCCTCGCAACGCATCCTCGCACATCTCCGGTGGAAACGCACCCTTAGTCGATCAGCTACCACAGTTATTTCTTAAAAAATTAATGCTTCGAAAGTTGTACTGATTACCTTCCCGTGAAATCCTTAAGATGGCTGAATATCTAAAGTACGATACAACTGAAAGAAAACTATAAATAATAAATTAACAAATCCACGTTATTTACAATAATAATCCTAATATTGGGATTAGCCAATGTATAGTGCGCCAAAATCTGGCAGCATTAACTCACTGTATCGCCGCACCGAAATATAGGAACACTTTTGTTATCATCATCCCTCACGTAATTCCAATGCATTAAGATATCCTTGGCAATAGAAAAAATGTACAATAATTGGAGCTGACCATACCAGCCGCTGTACTTCGCACTCTGTATATAAGCTGGCTGCGCAGGAGTCGGTCATCAGTCACTCGTGCTCAGTGCTGTGAAACAACCACTCAAAACAACATGAAATTCCTGGTGAGGATTTTAGAAATAACATTACGATAACATTTGAATTACAAACTAGTGCGTTAACAAATAATCAGGATTTAAAACATCCAATCTTTAAAAAAAAAACAATAAATAATAAATAAATAAAAATTCAGTGTTTCTAAAATTATTGTTATATTGAATAAATCTTGACAAATCTAAAATATTTATTAAAAAACTAAAAAATGTGTACACCCTCAAAAACTTACATTTCTTCTTAAAACTACAGCATCGCAGTTAACTATTTGCAACCATTTTTTAGAGCTTCGAATACTACGTATTTCGTAGTCTTATTAAGTAATATTCGGCTACAAGCCTAGATTCTAGCTGATTCGATTTTAATAAAACGCTTCAAATTTGAGACCCAATTTAAGATCCTACGACTTCATTATATCGTAAATATCTGACTTTCAAATGTATTAACTCCACAAATTAATTCATACTACTCAAATATAATTTAAATTAAAAGCTGAATAATTTCCGAAATTGCTGCGCAAAGGCACAGCCGCGCCCTTTGCGTGAGTTTGATTACAGAAAATTATAGGACCCCTCAGATCTAAGATTTGATCTGACCACCGACAAACGTAACATGGGTAAGGTGGCAAATTATATTGTAATTATTGAGAAATTATTTACTTGAAAAAGGTCCTTTGCTATTAAACGTGTTTTATTATATCTTAAATAATGTATATGAAATTAACTGGCCTGGCACAAAGAATGCCAGCTGAAAAAAAAAAACTTCGATCTCCTTAATGTTTTGAGACATCTGTTCACTTGGCAGACACGTATCATCTTTTTTGGTGACTGTACAAATTTTTGCTGTGGGCCCAGTTGAGCAATTCAAAAATGGTTTATAATGGTATTGGTTAACTGTCCCCGCGGGGTCAGTTCGAGGGAGGCCTGTACCCTGGGACCTCGATAAGGAGGCACATTTGAAATTGATGCAGTCACGTGTCAATAGAAATGACAGCTACACATTTAAGATATGCTCAACTTTGACAATAGTTTCAGAATACATGCGTCTCTGATACACCGAGTAGAAACAAGGTCTTCTTAGTTTTGGCTAGACAAATATTATGTTAATTTTTAAGTACAATTATATCAAAAAAGAGTTCACGTGAACATTTTAAGGGTTGTTAGTGAATTTGAAAATACACGTCATAATTGCCGTGAAAATTGAAACGTTACTTCTTCTTATAAACTCACAAGAAATCCTAATTGGCCTTTTTTCAAGTGATATAAAATAACAATCTTGAAAATCGAGTTTCTTCACTTCCAGTTTATTTATTCGAGATAATGAGATGTTTAGGGTGTTACTTACCAACGAACACTATACGAAAAACATGTATCTAAGAACAAACCTCAGAATAAGTGCAGCTTCTAAGGCCACTTAATGTAGCGTAAAAAAACAACAATACAAACGAGAAAATAAATAAATAAATATCTGGGACAATTTACACCAAGATCATCTGACCCCAAACTAAGCAGAGCTCGTACTATGGGTATCAGAGACTGATAAACACACTTAAATATTTCTAAATACATACTTATTTAGACAATAACACCCCGACACACATCAAACATTATTGTTCGTCACACAAATGTTTGTCATGGGTGGAGATCGAACTCACGACCTAAAAAAACTAGCTAATTAAACTGTCATACTAAAAACACGTTGTTGAAAAAAAATTATCTCTAAAATACTGTAACTCTACCTAATAATTTGCTCTCAACAGAGCGTAAAATAACATAATTTTGATGATAAACTGTGCTATGATATATTTTATCTTGCTTCGTAATCTAGATTAATGTAAAGAGGAAGTTGCGATTATTTAAAATAAAACTCTGGGTTAAAGATCTTGTAATTTTAATATTAAAGTGGTAATATACCAAACAGCAATAAAATGTTATTCTTAATTTCTGATGAATTTAAAACGATTTGAACTTGGTTTTTCTTTACATAGTAGATTCTAACAACATAGTCCCTTGTCTTGGAATAAATAAAAAACAAACATTAACATCAACTTCTTAAGTTACGCCTCATAGATCGCACCTGAGCGAAGCCGCACAATGACAGTTAATTATAATAATTATCTTCATGGCCAATACTTTCTTTCTGCAAATCCTAATCAGGCAAAAAGACAATCAACACACAAAATGCAGCTAATTATCTAAGATTACTTAAGCAAACAGTAAAGTTTGTCTAGCCTTAAAAAATCCTTTGTTTACTTCATCGGAAGTAGTATTGCGTAAGGCATTGTTACTCGTGTCCGTAGAATTGACGCAGGGGGGCAATTATGTTGGCTCATATCTCCGCGACAGGTATTACGGTCTGGGTCTAATACCATAGGATCATGATCGCTATTCTGTTGCAAGTAAGCCTTTTTGAAATTGGCTTACTGGTTCTTTAAGTGTTTGGAGCCATTAACACAAACCCTTGAAGCAATTAGACTAGCAACAAATCTGGCTATTACTTGAGATGTTAGGTATATTCTGTACTTGCTTACTTAAGAAATAATGTATCATTTAATTCCAGTAGTGAAACTAATGTAGGTACCCAGAAATTACGTCAAACAGTTGTTATAAGACGTATGGCTACGTTAGTTATTTATGATCCTCTAAGATCTATTTTGTAACGTGAAAGGCTTGAATGAAACGTGAGTCATTCATTGCAATGATACAAATCTCAATATAGAGAAACAATAATTTTATTCCACGCTCCTCTACGTAGATTTTAGGACAAATGATGGATAGATAGATAGATTATTCATTCCTGATTATAAACATTAAATTACATTGGTTTATGGTCAATTAATGGATTTTTACAATAAGATCGTCAAGAATAATAGAATTGAATGAAATAAAACAAAATAAGGAAATATAACGCAAGAGATCAAATAAAGTACAAAAAGAATTAAATTTTCAAAGAAACCTAGGTACCTATGATAGATCTGTGTAGCGCCAACAGATTTTTCACTATTTTGTACACATCCTAAAACTTAGTTAACATTTTTGTGAAACAAAATTACGATGAAGGTTACTGGCACCTGCTAATCCTGGTCTGCCATTTTTGGAATTCTCCAAGATGACAGTCATAAAGTTTTCTTCTCCTGATTTATTTTTGCTTTTTTTTGTCATTCAAACAATAACATAACTTTGACTATCAAATATTAATCCACCTTCGTTTCTTCAGATTGTAGCCGCTCTTGCCATCGCCGCCGTGTGCGCGGAAGAGGCTAAGAAGACCGAGAAGCGAGGTCTAGCTGGCCTCGGCTATGGCGGCCTTGGCTACGGCGCCCATGGCTACGATGGTCTCGGCTACGGTGGAGCAGGATACGCCGGCGGCCTGGGCTACGGCGGTTATGGAGGATACGGCGGATATGGTGGATACGGTAAGCGAAAAAAATAATGAGACAAGTTTGAAAACGAAAATGTCTGGTGTTACAAGTAGTTATCACTTCGATCGTTCGATAATTTGCATTGGAATATTTTTTTACCAATTCAAAGGTTTTGTCAGAAGAAGGTTTTATTTTTTTGAATTTTATTTGTTTAATTTTCTTTTAAAATGTTAAGCCAGCTTTACCGCACAAGAAACTAGTTGCCAACTTGTTTTTTTTCTAAAAGAACATAAATAAAAAACAACCTCAGTAAGTTTCGTGTAACAACGTTACAGCTTAAAGTGCTACCTTAACCTGATTTATAGCAGGCATCAAACTTCTTTCCTGGCTTTTTGTAGCAAATTCTGAATGAGTACCTTTTTTCAAAAAAGGGCACTCACTAGTTTTTAATCATTATCCAATTTTCAGAGAAGAGCAAATGAAACTTCATTCTCTAACAATTCAATTGGTAAACTAGATTCCTTATGTAGATATCCCAGCAACTTAAGTTTGATTCGGTCCAACTTTAAATTGACCAAAAGCTTTTAGATTGAAAGCGTGACGGGATTCTCTTAACGTACCCTATACCTTATTTGTATTCAAAGGGTTTCATGTTGATTATCTTGAATTTTAATGGTTCTCAAATAGTATTAGTAAGAGGATTCTCTGATTTAGTCAGCAATGAACGCGATGACTGGTAGTAAGCAAAGGAATTGACATTTAAATGTACTGCACCCTCCCATACCTGACTCACTAAACTAAGACCCACAACCAAACTAACCAAACACCGAACCAAACTTATCATACACCAAATTACAATTTCAAAAGTATATTTAATGAATTAATCAAATCAATCACAGTTTGTAAGCCATGTTGTACCCATGTTGATCGACGCAATAATACGTTAATGATTGAACAAACGGATGTGAAGTGTTGTGATTGGTTATTTAAATTTTACGTCAACCAAACTCGTTAGCTGACATTACCATAATAACTGAGTAGTTCGTTTCATTAGCCTTTCAAAAACTGGTGGTTAGTCTTCATAATCCGGGCCACTAAATATCTATAAAAACGTAGTACGAAGATGTACTATTATTGTGACATCTTCAGTGCTTACGACGGTGGCATTATTTTATCCTAATAGCAAAATATGTCTTTCAAACGACAGGTCAGAGCTTTAAACTTAAAGCTAGCTAGCTTAACATGCAACTTCATTGTAAATATATATTTTCACTTATACAGTTCCAAAAAAGTAGAACTGTAACGATTCGCATCTTCGGCAATTAAAGCTTAAACTAACGTATACATTTCTGAACTCCCCTCAGATCCGAAGCGAACAAAGGATGCGATAAACTAACATTAGTAGTGCAATAAAACAGCAGTTAAGTGCACTGAGAGCAGGGCAAATCGTTCCGAGAGATTAATACCGGGGCAAAATGAAATGGTCGTTTACAGTGCTCATTATCTCTTGCGAGCCATCCCGATGCTTAGTGACCATATTTCATGCGACTTTGATCGCTAATTACAAACAATAAGGGTCCATGGATAATTAATGATGCAAGTATTTTAGTCAAAGCCACGATCTTTTAGGGTAGACAAAACAAGTTAAGCCCATATTGAGAAATCTGTTCGTACCGTGGAGAATTATCATGATTAGATGCAAAGACAAAATAACTCTTTGATGATCAATTTTGAGGAGCTAATTTAATGAAATAACTGCAGCCATGGAAGTGGCAGTTGTGTGATTGAACGATTTATTTACGAGTACCTAGGCGTAATGATTACCATCAAGTGCTCAGGCGACCGACGGTCAGTGACACAATGTCGTAGTATAATAACATGACGTGGGAACTTCAAGATCCTTGGCATACAACACGCCTAATTACTTTGCCTGTGACATACTATACTGTTGGAAATAAGTTGGTTTCGTAGTTTACATAATTACGAAGGTTTTCTCAACACATTTTTGTAGGACAATCAAGCGTATCTTTGTTTTTATACCCACTTAGTTATCAAGTTAAAATTAAATTTCATTATCTCACATATTGAATCGACACATTGTGTCATTAAAAAAACTAGTCGGCGTGTTGCGAAATGCACAGCCGTATTTCAGGTAAGAATTTAACTTGCTACCAGAAAAGGGCCAAAAGCTAAAAAAAAATCAGTGTCAACGGTTCCGTAAAACCCGGTAATGAAAAACTTATTATGTAGGTATTAATTAAAGCAATCAATTGTAGATTATTATTTTACTAAACAACAAATCGATTCGTCAATTGATTTCTTGTCCAACTATTTTTTGTTGCTAATAACCTCATAACAAAGAGGCTGCTGCACTACCAACCAGTCATGCGAATTTAAAAATCTATTAAGTTTTTCCGGTCAAATTCTGTGTTGGCCTTCACATTGACTGACCATTTATAGATTCGTCATGCATTGCACTTTATAAAGTGGTAATAGATAACATAATATTTTCCTTCCTTATTACTTTCTTGATATAAATTAAACAAAAATAGTTTCCTAAATAAAACTATGAATCCTTAAACCTACGTTAGCGACAGCAACCTGGGTAGTTTTTCAGGTTCTAGAAAACATTTCAGCAGGAATAAAATTGAATTGTTTTGTTTGAAAATCCCTGAAATGATTATTTATTTATTTACAGCTGCCGCACCAGTAGTCAGCAAGGTGGCTTACACCACCTCTCACGGTCTGGGCGGTTACGGCGGCTACGGAGGCTACGGCGTACACTCCGGCCTCGGCTACTCCGGCATCGGCGGTTACTCCGGCCTTGGTGGTTACTCTGGCCTCGGTGAGTACGAACGTGAGAATAACTTTAACGAACGTGAGAAAATCCCTTTTACTGCAAACAATTTTACAGATCTTTGCCAGATAATCAGACACTTTAGAATTCATAAAGCCTTAGTACCTTTTAATGATAGGTAGTTAGAAGGAAATACAAATACATTTGTATTTTAGTCAATATCCTGGATCCAAGTTGAACAATCAAACTTATGTCCTTTACCGTATCAGCGGAATTAAATTGCACGGAAACCGAGGACCCAATTCGATTACGTTGCGTATCCGTAATTAGAATTTGATCCGATATCTGCGATTGTTTTCGGTCCGGCGGTGACACCTGCCCGATGTAACGCTTGATCCTTTTTAATCCCGTTGCAGGGGCTCAGACTGCCACTTTCAATAGTTACTCAATAAATATAAATGGTTTTTCTGGTACAATAAAATAAAACAGTTCAGTTATTGTTTTTTATTCAATTTATCAATATGACTAGTTCGATTGGCATGGTTGGAAGCGCAATATTATTATGTAATAATGACTTGATTCAAAACTACTCTTACCCTGGAATACTTAGGCTTAGAGTGCACTAGAAGTGCTTTTACTAAGTCTTAGCTGTCCCCAGTCAAAGAACTACATGTGTAGCTATTTTAAACAGTTTCTTAATAATCTTCTCTTGCTGTTCCAGGCTACGGTAACTACGGTGGCCATGGATACTACGGTTCCCCTGCTGTCAGCTACGCCAACCAGGTGGCCTACAGTGGCGGCTACGGTGGACATGGTCTTGGCGGATACGGAGGATACGGAGGCCTTGGCTACTACGGACACCACTAAACGCCTACCACAGTTACCTCGCGTTCTAACCACAAAATGTGTTCTTTCGGTCTTTTCAATACTCATGAATTAAATGTCAAATTACACTGCCGGATAATTTATTGACAGAGCGTAACATCTTTGGCTTACAACCTTAATTGGACTCCATATTTTTAATGTATATTTTAATTGAGACTATATTTGTTTGCTAAAGTTTTGTTGGCCAAAGATGTTGACATTTGAACGAACGATATTTTTGTACAACGAATTATTTGATGCTTTGTAAATATACGAAATATAATACTTAATAATATAAAAAAATACCTTTTTATTTTATGTCCTTCTTCATAGAAATATATCAATTTCAGGGGCTTTAACTACGGACATCTCCTTGCTTTCAAGCATCCAGGAAATTAATTTTCCGTAGGACCCACCCTGGAGATAGCTTTAGCCTATAATCTTGAAAATAATTAACTATACATCGCTGGACACAGAGACTTAGCACTTGAGAACCAACTATGTGGAGATAGATACTTAATCTGCTTTAATCGGCTGCAAAACATAAGTATGATGAGACGTGTTTGAGCAACACACATTATGGGGCGATGATATGTGTTTATTTTATTTCTGGCTGTTTTAAGCATGCGATTCAGTTTTTGACACCAATAGCAAAAGTTCTGTTTATTTTAGTGAAGAAATGGCGAAAAGCACAATAAAAAGAAACATTGTTCGCAGGTGACCTACGCAGCAGTTAACGTAAAGCGTTCAACAATAATCGAATCAAAAAATAATCTATTTGCAAAATCAATGTCAGCTGCACAAATTGTTTCAAAACAAAACAACTTTCAGTCCTGAGGGAGCGGACACAGAAAACTATCCCAACAACGGTGTACTGCGGGTATTTGAAATGAATTTTGTATCCCTTCTGACCGACTACAAAGTGCCCAAAAAGTTTTCACTGGGTGCGGATATCTATTTGATTTATTACGAAATAGCCCGTCGATCACACAGACAGATAGAAATTACATTTGCTCTGAGTATCTCACTCCGGGCGTATGGCAAACGCCGAATTAGCATAAATGAATTATTGACTGCATGCAAAATAAGCGGCTGTGGGAGAAAAAAATGTATTATTCAGAAAGGTAAGACGAGTTTAAGGATAAAAAGTGAGATAAATGGTGTGTAGAGGTACACTAAAGCGAGTTTGAACCGGCTTACGAAGTTTCAAGTCCACTGATATTCCCACAGACATAAGTCTAAACAGAAAACGCAAAGCGATCCTTCTGTATGAAATCTAATCGTTCCACGATGTGACGCTTCAGCATCATCATCTTCAGCCCGTACGCGTCCACTGCTGAACATGGCCTTCTTTAGAGATCGCCACCACACACGGTCCTCCGCTTTTCGCATCCAGCCGCATCTTGCCAGGAGCTCCAGGTCGTCGGTCCACCTAGCGGGTGGCCGCCCTACTGCCGCTATTTGACGGTTATTGCAAAGTAACGATGGAATTTTAGTATTAGGAATTCGCCATTTCTTAATCGATTGAGAAATGTCCGAATCAAGAAAAACACAGTTGAACACCCCTCAATTTGTTGCTGTCCTGTCACATGTCAGTATAGTTTTTGCATATCACCAGCGCGCGTGAATCTAACGAAATTAAACTTTAAGTTTGGTAATAAGAGCGTCAGCGCGCGCGCTCGTGAAATGATTGTACTATAATAATAATAATAACTATACAGTAAAGACACACACTCACTACATAAACTTGCGGACATAACACAAACATTCTCAAACGATATTCAAATGGAATTTGGCATCGACAAATGTAAAACTTTGACTATTAAAAAAGGACAAATTGAACAGCACAATTACGACTTGCAGAATGGTGACACAATTGAATCGTTAGACAATAATAGCTCGTATAAATACCTAGGATTTAACCAACTGCAACAAATTAACCATAAACAAACAAAAGAGGAAATAATAGCAAAATTCAAGCACAGACTTAATATCCTACTCCGATCTCAGCTTAATTCAAACCACCTAACGAAATCCATCAACACTTACGCCATATCACTACTTACGTATTCGTTTGGGATTATAAAATGGACGCAAAAAGACCTAGTTCAACTGCAACGCAAAATACACACATCACTGACTTCCAATCGCAAACATCACCCAAGATCGTGTATACAACGAGTAATTTACACAATAAGCAGATAAAAAAAAAAGATTTACACAATAAGCAGATAAAAAATCTTAGACATTTTTTCCAGAATAAAACCGAGAACTCCATGCTACATAGAGCGGTTATCCAGTCAGACAAGTATTTTTCGCCGCTTAATTTACAGGACTGCAACTCTCAACGTAACGAAACCATCTCACTAGAGTCTTAAAAAGAAAACATGTGGAAGCAAAAATCATTACATGGACGACATTATCATGATCTAAACCTGCCCCATGTTGACAAGGTAGCATCAAATGCATGGCTGCAGCGCGGCGAGTTGTTCCCTGAAACGGAAGCCTTCATGATTGCTATTCAGGATCAAGTGATAAATACGAGAAACTACCAAAAACACATTCTCAAAAGCGTAACAGCTACAGACATATGTAGGCGATGCCATAGTAGTTCAGAGACCATCCAACACATCACAGGTGCTTGTAAAGCCATTGTACAAACTGATTATAAACATAGGCATGACCAGGTAGCTGCTATAATACACCAACATCTTTCATTTAAATATCAACTCCTACAGCAAAAAGTACCATATTACAAATATCAACCAGATTCAATACTCGAAAACAATAACTATAAAATTTACTGGGACAGAACAATTATCACAGACAAGACCATAGGTACATTACAATAGGCCAGACTTAACTATTCTCGACAAGAACAGCAAGACAGTTTATCTCATTGATATAGCGGTATGCAATACTCACAATCTGCAGACGACACACACTGAAAAACTAGCAAAATACAGAGACTTGGCAGTAGAAATCAAAACTCAGTGGAGAGTCACATCAGTTAAAGTAGTTCCGATAATTTTATCTACCACAGGAGTGATTCCAAGAGAACTTCATCAAAGCCTTCATAATCTAGATATTCCCTCAGCATTATATAAACTCCTTCAAAAATTGCTTTTTTGCTTTATGCTGATGACCTCAAAAATTTTTCTACAATTAAAAACTCTGGTGATTGTGAGTTGCTTCAGGATAATGTGAACATTGTGTCCAGGTGGTGTGACGATAATCTTATGAATCTCAATGTCTCTAAGTGTTTTTGTATATCGTTTACACAAAAACGAGTTTCGGTAAGGTTCGATTATACTGTTGATGGTCAGGTTTTGGAACGTCGACAAGTGGCTAAAGATTTGGGAGTTTGTTTCGATGACAAGTTGACTTTTCGCTCCCATTACGAACACATTGTTGCCAAAAGCTGTAAGATGTTGGGTTTTATACTTAGATCGTCTAAGGATTTCAAGAATGTCATGAGCCTCAATGTGTTATACTGTAGTCTTGTGCGGTCTATTCTTGAATACTGTTGTATAATATGGTCTCCCTATTATGCAGTGCATATTGAAAACATCGAAACGGCCCAGAGGCGCTTTGTAAAGGCTTTGTCCTTCCGGCACAATATGGGACGAATTTTATCGACCTATGGAGATAGATGCAAGCACTTTAATATCCAAAGTCTTGAGACCCGGCGCAAGCAATACGACCTTCTTTGCCTGTACAAGTTACTGCAATCATGTATTGATTCACCATGCCTTCTCGCTGCCATTAATATTAATACTCTGTACAGATTTCGCAACCCAAGAACCTTTTTGATTCAGGTTTATAAGAACAATACATCCTTCTACAACCCTCTATCAAGAATGTGTCGACTGTACGATGATCTGTCATCTAAACATGATATAGATATATTTGGGTCAAGATTGGTTTCTTTCAAAAGTAAACTTCAGTCTATCCTCTTTAGACCTTAGAAATTAGTAGCACACATTTTTCTTTTTACATACTCTTTTAAATGTATAATACTGAATAACCCTTAAGTAAGTCCTTATGACTTTAAGTCTGCATATTGCATAGCATGCCGTGTACACATGTTTAAGAATTGTACTCTAGTTCTAAGCTTAGATAAGATAAGACATTCACCATGTACTGAGGCAATTTGTTTTGTGTACCAAATAAATAAATAAATAAATAAATAAATAAATAAAAAGCCGTTATTCTCAGCACCTGCCGAATAGTGAGAAATTTTTTAAACTTAAAATAGTATTAGGATACACTTGGCTAAGGCCCGTGATCCTAATTTACACCTCTACTGAAAGAGAGATTAAAAATAGAAAACTGTATAATAATAATAATAATAATAATAATAATGTCGACCAACACCTCGAGAGGCTCTCGTTCAGCGGTTGGATCAAGTATCAGATGCAGAAGGCGGTACTCCTGGACACGGCTCGCATTGTCAGGAGGTTCCTCTCTCTGCAGCCCTAACCACCGGTAGTCTGGGCCTTGCCTGCCCTGCTGCCGGCGGCACCCTAGGTTAAGGTTTTTATAGTATTTTTATAAATCATTGTTTTATAACTTTAATTTAGGCTTAGGTTTTATAATTGTGATTATGTATTTTGTTTTTATAATTATAATTCTTAAGTCGTTTTATTGTTGTAAATCTTTGTTTTTATAAGAATACTGTACAAATTTTATACCTAAGATTTATGCTAAATAAAATGAATAATAATAATAAATATCCCTGGACATTATTCCACACAGCGCCATCTAGCCCCAAAGTAAGCTAATTAAAGCTTGTGTTAAGGGATACTAGACAACGGATAAACATACTTAAATACATTTTCTTTTGTAAATACATACTTATTATACATAGGAGACACCCAGACCAGTACAAACAGACATGTTCATGCACACAAATGTTTGTACTGTGCGGGGATCGAACCCGCGACCTCTGGTGTAGTAGCCAACTTCTTAACCATTACACCAAGTCGGTCGTCACTATAGATGTAAGAGGCACTGGTATGCATTTGAGGTTAGCTCTACTTTGATCGTCGTTTCTGATTCGGACTTAAATCTACTTGATTTGGATATCTGTAAATCTGTATGTCTACCATGAGTTGCCATCAAGTTTACGGCGATCGTTGCGTTCAGAGATTTGTATGCCATTTTTGATTCATTTTTAAATCAATGCCTGTATCGAAATTCCCTGAATGCGTCAACTCCGTTTACGCGAACGCTAGCGGCTGTCATTGGTGTCAACTTGTGGTAGACATAGGTAGTGGACAAAAGCAAGACAAAAGCACGGCAAAAGAGTGCACTGAATGCCTTTTCAACACTCAAAGTACATACTCGTACCCTCACGTCAGCTAATTCAATTATTGTCTGTGGATATTCCAGAACTTTCCCGATGTTAAATTCGCTCTGTATTCTTCAAGTGGAGTATGCCGTTGAAAAGCGTCCTCGACGAGTGTTTTTAAGTATATCTTTGATGTGAAATTGCGGGTGAAATTCCAGACTGCACCGCTTTTTATCTTTTATAGAATAGCGTGTGCTTAGTATAATGAATTACCAGAGTCCTTATCGGTACAGCATTGCCTGATAATATAATATGTTTGGGTTACCCATTTTGAAAGAGATAAACAACAATACGAATGAGAAAGCAATCACGGAAGCTACAAACGGAGTATGTAAAAAAAAACATATAGCTATCTTTGAAAAATCGAATTCAGTTGTTTATTGTTAACAAATATACAGTTTTTTAAATCTTCGTCTTTCTCCTTTCATGTGATCATATGATTAAGTAGATGGATTTTCATGAAACTTAGTAGATTACAATAAAACTTGCGGTACTTTAATTCTTACTTAGGCTTAAGTATTTTTTCTTAAAAGGCTTCTTTCCTCTTTCATCAAGATAATGAAAAAGACTTGACGTTCACTTGGTAAAAGTTTCAGGTAGTATTTAAACACTAGGTGATTTTGTATATCGTGTACCTAATAACAAGGTCTCTCGCGCTCTAAGCTCTCGCGCCCTACCAGTCTAAGGGCTAAAATTGTTTGCACTTACGGTGTTGACGCTCTCTTAAGGGGAGGTGGTTCACAAAACACGTTTTTAGAATTCATTTTTGAAGTAGTAAACATTGAAATTAAAATCTAATGAAATTCGCTGATATTGTTGAGGAAATAATACAGGGAATTCATCCGGTGGAAACATGATTTGATAAAGTTGGCTTGATAGAATAAATTCACAAAAATACCTCTTTTCGTGACATTTTGTCTTCTATTTTTGGTTTTATTCCTAAAATAATTTATCTGAATGATAACTGGAGGGATTTCATCCGATTGTTTTTTTTATTACAGCTATTAATTTTTTAATCGATTATTTTAGTGATTTTCGGTCCGCGTGGCGCTCGCCAGTTTCCTTCGGGAAATGTTGTGCAGAACCACCAACCCACGCCCTGCATCCATTCGTGTTTTTGGTCAAGCGGGCGCATCGATCACGGTTTGGCAATGTTAGAAAGAAATGACAGACTGACCTAAGGACGGTTACAAAAAACTTGTTTGTTTGTAAACAACTATTGTCTCCAAAATCATTTCAGTAGAAGATGATCACTGTGTCAGTGGTCCGCGTCACGGGAAAATGAACTCTTATCAAATGAAAACACGGTTCATTGTTCATAAATTATGCATCCATAAAAAATCAATTCCCCGTGACACTGACAATTCGCAGGAATATAATTGGTTATTGTAAAACGCAGTAAAAATAGGTATACAATCAGGGGCAGGTGAAGCTATTGCTCGGTGCGATGCGCTCACAGGAACATTTGTACAAAGTGGTAAGGCGCGAGCGACCTCAATAGTATGTACATTACAACTGTACATTTATTATTTTTTGGAACCATCAATTGCGAATCGCAATATTTAGGTAAATGAACGATACTGGATACGAACTCTTTTTAGCATGTGTCTGTGTATGTCTGGATGTTCCAGTATGATGTGATAACTAGGTACTTGATTTTTTGTGATATAATCTTACACTTTTAAAAATAGATCGAAATGTTTCCTTGATTCATCTACAGGATGAAATTTTGAAAAGCTAAACCTACGTAGATAAATTCGCTGGCAACAACTAGTTCGCTTTATACATTATCAAACATGAACCATTGAAGGCAAGCACAAGCAAACGTGAAGTGTGTGTCCTCACTCCTGTTACATACCTGTTACACATTACCAGAAACACTTGTCGTGAGAGTTAATTATGATAATGTACTTAATCAGGCATCTAACTGACTCTCGTGGTGTATAGTTAAGTCTTGATGTGTAGTTACATAATTCAGTTAGAGCTAATCTGAACCATATTAATGATTGTGATGAAATTGAATTGCTAACCCACTTGCTTTTGAATCAATATTTGGAAGTAAAGTAAAGTCTAAATACTGTCCCCTAACTAGGCAAAAGTCTCGATCATTGAAATCAAGTCATCGCTACAATTGATGGGCATTGGCTTAGTCATCACGCTTGCCAAAAGCGGGTTGATTGTTACAAACCCAGGCTATGTACTGGAAAAATCTGAAAACGAATTATGCCCGACCTGGAATCCGAAAGTCCTGGGGATCCTGGGCTCAAAAAATTGTAACAAAGTGAAATAATTAGCATGTATGGATGATGGCCTCTATCATTGAAATCAAGTCTTCTCTGTCATTGATGGAGATTAGCAACATTTATAGTTGGTATTAAAGCATAGTTGGTATTTACGCTAAGGCTTACCTCTAACCGAGTTCTTAACCAACAACAAAACATGAAAAAAACGAGAAACTTTTTAATTTATAAACAGAAAATTTTTGAAAACAATGTTGATTCTGAACGAATGGTTGTACTAGTAACATTTCTTAAGATAACAATGTTATTAAAGGTATCGAAAAAAGTGGGAGCACTTTTCTACGAACAGCTGATAAGCAAAGTCTCTGAAAGTATCTTTTGAATGATTATAACATTTAATTAATGAACTGAAACGATTCCCGCGTGAAAAACGGAAAAGCAGCATTTTAATCCCTAGGCAACACGATTAGGCAAAGATAACAGTAAAACTAGACTGCCCAAAAAATACAAAACGCTGGCGTAAAAGAAGGAAAAGAACGGTGGAGATTAACATCGCCCAAAAAACGGGGAGAGCTTAAACAGAGCTGCCACACTGGCAACTTGGCGTGCCCACAGACGATATGATAACGCCTGAATAAAAATAACAGGCAAAAACCCGCTCCGGCACTTTCACTATTCTCGCAGGTGCTTATAAAACTCATATGAGATTTTTAATTAACCATGTGTATGCACTTCTAACGTGCACTGAAATTGAATTTCAATGCAAATTGCTTTTCCTCGCGGTAAAATGTTATGTTCTCCTTCGACACGGTGTTACTGGAGAGGCTTTACACTGAATTTTAAATTCATTTAAAGCTCTTTCAGGAAGCTCTTTAAACCTGTAGGTTGTGACAGAGTGCAACCGCGACCGCGGTACGAGAAAGCAACAAGTTCACTGTTTGTATAAAGGATTTTGAACGTGAAACAAGCAAATTAATTTATGAAATATGAAGTTCCTCGTCGTAACTAAAATCAACATTGTTAACAAGGCAGGACTATGAATTTGAAACACCGTCGCGCCGGTGAATTGACTGAAGATGAGTAAGTTATATGGTGCATTCTCATTACAAGGCGTATCATGAAGCTCATGAATTTGAATAGTATAGAATATCATTTATTTCAGGCAAAAAAATACATTCAAAGATCTTAACTAAACATAATCGGCCCATAGATAAACCGTTAAAATAAAACATTGAAGTGTGCAGTCAGACACAATAGGTTTCTTTTGATCCTTTTTTTAAATGTACACGGATAGCACAAACACAAAGGTGACTTTAACCGCCAAAGTAGCCTACTACGCCTAGGTACGCTCACCCCTGCTTGCGTACGGAGTTGTCTTACGGTACTGTGTCTTATGTACTGAAGTCAATAATCTATTTTTCAAACGAGAAAATGATAGATAGATAGATAGATTATTTATTTCTCATTACAAAAATACACATTAAATTACATTTGTTCATGGTCAATTGAAGGATTTTCACAATGAGATCGTCAAAGAAAATAAATTAGAATGAAATATAACAAAATATGGAACAATAACACAATAATTCAAAATTCAAATGTATAAGAATATTGGCTAATATGAACATTCTTACATTATCATGTTTTTACACACTGGAAATCAGCAAATTCGTCCGGAAAAACATGCACATGTTCCCTACTTACTCAAGACCAAAAAACCTCAGCCAAAAAGATAAATTGGCTCTTCCGAATTCAAAATTAAAGGACCCCACGCAAGCGCCATAAAAATATACAATAAAATTCCAAAATATATCCAGGAACAAATAAATGTAGATAGTTTCACAAAAACATTGAAGAATTATTTATACTCGTAATATATAAATGCTATTATGATCTGCAAGAATTTTTCAACGGCAATTAAGTAAAAGTCATATTGTATGTCATTGTTGAGTTTATGAAATCGTTAAGTTCGTTATTTTGTTTTGTGTTATTAATACTATTATATAAATTATATTGCTGTGCCCTAGCAAAGTAAAATGTTTTGGGACACAACAACAATGTTATAAATTTGTACCCACATAAGTGCATTAAATCTTTGAATCATTGCGGGTTTAAAAAGGCAAGGAATTCTTCTGTGTAGTCAGCACGATGAACAGATGACCGCAGATAAGCTCTCCAATGAGCCAAAACGAAACACACCAGCCACAAAACTACAAAATTATATCTGTAACAATTGTCAGACCATTTGAAGCAAATATTAAAGAATCGTATTCCTCAAAAATGAATGCAAAGCACTAAACAATCCTACACCATATTTGTATCGAAAATAATATGACTAATAGTGTGTGTCTGTGACTAAAGGTTCTAAGGTGAAGGTTGAAAATTGAATTATAATATTATATGCGTAGGTGACTTTCTGAAAATCTTTCACCTTTTCTGCTAGGCTTTCAATATTTGCCCTAGGAGCTGTCATATGCAGAGTGAAAAAAATGAAGCAATTTATTTGATGCGTAGGTGGTACCTACTCGTACATGTCTATACTTATTTTTACTAATTTTATAAAGAGGAAAAAATTTATTATTTATTTGATGAATAGGTTCCGAAACTACTGGACCGATTTTTAAAATTCTTCACCAATAAAAAGCTACATCCAACAGCACAAAGGGACAGTTTCACTTGTAAGTATTGCTTGAAATTGAGATACGTTTCAGAATTTGGCCGTAATAAACGTAAATATCACCGTCCACCAAGTTAACATAGTCCGTTTGTAAGTGCTCAAATGGATGTTCAACCATCAAAAATGCAGCAACAAAACATTTTTAATTAAAATTTCACAGGCCAATGTCATTCTGCCCCACTCTGGCTAAAAGGGTTCATAAGGGAAGGGTTGATAAATTACTGCCCTACCGCTTTATTTAGTTACTAGTAAAATATAAGGGCCGCAAGGGCGACACCTTACCTTCGTAGCTATATTAAAAGCTCCCTACTAACGTTATTGCCTTCTTGACAGGTAAACACCTTTCGGGACACTTGACGACGACAGAATTAGCCGTACCTTATATCAAATTCGATATCTTTATTCCCACGGAGACTTTCCGGAAAGTGTTTTGCCTTTCCGTCCAATAAATGTGGCATATTGATTCGGTCAGTCAGGCATGCCTTATTATTATTAAAAAACTATTAGGTACTTTGACACTGGTTTAGTTATTGCAATTTCTTCTAAACAGATTGATAAGTGAGGCCCAGGACCGTCTTTACCTTATTTGAGGTATCTCAAACTCAAATAACTTTATTCAAATAGACTGTATCAGTACTTTCAAATCGTCAAATTTACAGCAAAATATACTAAATAATAGACATAAATACCATAATAATATGGATATGTAAATAAACAGTATACAGACATAATGCGACTCTACCACCGCGTCGGAGTTGTTTCTTGCTGAGAAGACCCGGCGAGAAACTCAGCAGTTACTCTTTTAAACTTGTTTTGGGTTTACAACAGGCGTTAGTAAAGTACAAGCAGTGTGTCATTTTGATACAAATAAACCTAAAAGAATATAAAACAAAGAGAAAAAACCAACCATAAAAGAATATAATAACAAGAATTCATTTAAACAATTCAAAAACAAAAATTGTTAGTCAGTACATACATACTAGGTACCTATTAACTCTTACAATAAAACATCTGTTACAATAGAGCTATTTAATCCCGCATCGAGCAGAGCGCTTATACCCAGGCATTTTTATCTATAAGGTAGTCTTTTGTAGTATAATAGCCCTTTTTTAATAAAGCCGTTTCGATGTAATTTTTGAATCTATTTAAAGGTAACGCACAAATTGTTTTAGGAATTTTGTTGTAATAATGTATACCTTTCCCCATAAAGGATCCTAAAACTTTTTGTAACCTAAAGAGTGGAAGTGCAATTTTATCCTTATTCCTAGTATTTCTGCAATGTATGTCACTGTGTTTAGCATAGAGACCAATATTTTTTCTCACCAAAACAATGCCATTGTAAATGTATTGTGACGCTACAGTGAGGATACCAATTTCCTTAAAAATCTCCCTAAGTGAAGCCCGTGCACGAAGCTTATAGATGGATCTGATAGCTCGCTTCTGGAGGATAAAGATGGTTTGTATATCCGCCGCTTGACCCCAAAGTACAATGCCGTAAGACATTACACTATGGAAATAACTAAAATAAACTGAACGAGCAGTATCAACATCTGTTAATAACCTAATTTTTCTCACTGCAAATGCAGCCGAACTAAGTCTGCCTGAGAGAGCTGTTATATGAGGGTTCCATTGCAGTTTTGAATCTAGTGTGATTCCAAGAGAAACAGTTGTATCTACAAGCTTCATAGTATTACCATCAATTTTTAGACTAATGGGGTTATTTTTAACATTAGGCAACTTAAAAAACTGGGCACATCAGGACAATAGGGAATATTTTATTAAACTGATTTTAGGATAGGCGGTCCTCGCGGGGCCCTTGGTGCATGCCCGAAGTGCCCAATATGAAGGAGGAGTCTGGTAAGGCCCTTTCTGGTAGTAAAACACACAATAGATTAAAAGTGTTTTTCTCAGATGAGAATTTTCTTTTCAATATGCTTTTTAATTTTCATTTTTTACTTTACCTACAGTTATACATTATTTTCGTAAGGCCCTTTCTGGAAGTAAAACACACAATAGATAAATTGTTTCTACCAAATGAGAATTTTATTTTTCATGTGCTTTTTTATTTTCATTTTTTACTTCACTTATAGTAAAGCACTATTTTCTATACTAAAAGTATAAAGATCAGTTTTGCTTACCACAAATTCAATCCTACCTACAGCTTTTGTTCAAATGGGTTTGCGTTTGGCCTCAGTCTCGCCTGGTGGTAAGCGATGACGAGTCCGATGGTGGTACACACTTTCCTAGAAAATGCCTATTCACTCTGGCCTTGAAGACACCAAGATTGTAATTATTCGAACGCACAGATGCAGGGAGAGCGTTCCACACCTTAGCGGTGCGGACCAGCAAAGACGCAGCAAACCGTTGGGTGCTGATCAAGCAACAGTTCCTCACAGAGTATTAGTATGGTGTTAATATTAAGAAGGATGGCGATTTAATTCATTCAATATTATAGATGCGAAAGTCACTCAGTCTGTTGGTTACGTTTTCATCAATTTTAGTAAACAGAGTTAGATTACTTTCATCATCATCTTTCACAGCCATAAGCCGTCCGCTGCTGAAAATAGGCCTCTCTTCAAGCGGTCTGCATCCACTGGAGTTCAATTATTAAGTCCTATCATCGACTTGAGCAAAAATGAGACTAGGTTAAGTCATAGGGTACTTTTTGTAGTGAAGAATAAAAGCTCTAACGGTGTGGAAAAAGTTGACCCACGCAGACAAGTAGAAGGCAGAAGCTAAGTAGTTTGTCTAACTTTAATATGAACTAAAGATATCCTAGTTTTATAAAAGACCTTCACTTTTCCGAATATAAACGAGGACATTTTTACAAACGTCCGCCCAGTACAAATATATTATCACTAGTCCCAGCAGGAATTTGCCTGCACTCCTGTTACCAGCCAATTTATGGAGTATGAAATATTGCGGCATTTTATTATCGAAACAGTTTTATGATGCTAATGCAGACTTCGGTCGTGAGGAGCGGAAAAAAACTTGAGCATGAGTCACTAAACTAGCTATAGTAACTTGAATCTGAATTTGGAAATTACAAATTTTATTTAGTACGCATGAAAATTAGAACAAAAATACTATAAAACTTAATCTGAGGACTGAGGAATGAAGGTATAAGTTATTAATAGAATTTATATTTAGTGGCCACAATTTTTCAGATGTGGTTCCTGCACTAAAATGGAATGGCATAAAAAATTTAATGTACCTTAATCAGTTGAGCAAACAGCTTGAAGAGAATGCTCGGAATAATATTTTGTACTGAGTGACTATCTCGTTAGATCGGATAGTAGTAAATCACTTTAAATCGTAAGTTTGACTACCGAAGTTGTGTTGTTTTAGAACATGAAGAACACCCAGTATTCGAGAGTAATTGCAACTTGATATCTCCACGCGTTCCTGAAAAAGCTCGAGGTCGTAAAAGGTCCATGTTTTGGGTTCCGAGGCTAACCACAACGGCACCTGTCTCAAATTCACATCATTTCAATCAAATAAACAAATAAAAGTATGTATAGTTAATCATTTATATGTTTATGGATTTTTATTATTTATTTTTATTGATATTGTAGGTAGAGTCTAGTGTATTTTTATATTCATGGGTGCATTATTTATGTAGTGTTTTCTTTTTAGTTGTGTGCATAGCTGTCTGTCTTATTTTGTCACACTTGTTATCGTATCCTGTAAGTTGGTCTGCTGCAAGAAATCTTTTTTTAGAGATAAGCTAACCTGTACTTCTGCTTTCTCTAATGTTGTCCCTTGTTATGTATCTCGTGTGTACGAACTAATAAATTAATTTTAAAAAATGTATTTTTTTCTTCATACAGGGTGTCCCAAAAAGAAGTGTCAAGCGGAAGCCCACAGAAAGAGCACCCCTTGGGGTACCCGAATCACTCCCATGTATGTTCCGCGATTGTTCATAGTTTTCGAGTTATGATTTTTTTTCTGAATTTCTGAGAATTTCGGACCTAAAAGTTAAAAAAAATTATTTTTTAAAAAGTAGAAGACTTTTTAAATTTTTTCTTTGCCCAACTGAATCATCCTTAATTGTACTTTGATGCATTAAATAATCAGTTTCATAACTTCGACCAAAATGATGAAAATGTTGGTATAAAACCAAAAATGTACGGTTGATGAATAAAGACTTAAATTTTCAACTTCAAATTAAAAATCTAAGCGGGTGACAGTATGGTTTCTGAGTAAAGCTCAAAAACGCTCCAGAATCTCAGCTTTCTTAATCATTACAAAACAGAAGTACTTAATGGGCTAGTTTGGCTAAAATCAACCTTCAAAGACAGCGAGCTGGAAAATTCTTGAAATTAGCCATCAGATTAATAAATGTTTTTTGGCCATGTTATCATTCATGAAGTTCATTAATTTGTTAAATAACCAAAAATTACTGCAGGAAAGTTGATTAAAACCTTTTCTCGCAGATAATCACTGTCACTTTGAAGCAAGGTGTCAGAACCCCTATCAGATTCCGTCTTGATAAATTTTGACAGCGGCGCCTGGTAAGGGGTTATGGACTTTGAGTGCGATTACGATTTAGTTTTGTGTGGATACTGGACTTCGACTAATTTGGCTTCTCAACGAACTTTCGAGCCCATTCGTTTGGTGAGATGCCTTTCACATCACGTGATTATGCTCTTATGCATTACTCTTATGGCTTTGCAAGACAGATTGTACAGGGAGCAAGTACAAAATTGAGGTGGACCTCAACCCGAAGAAGAACTTGGCCTGATCATTGCATGATTTTAAGAGTGCATAACTCTTACATGGAACGACATCCACCAGGTAGAAGACCAGGCCGTGTATCTCAAATGATACACGGCCTGGTCTTCTACCTGGTGGATAGTGTCGAATCAGTGCTCAAAGAAGTGGCAAGAGATTCATCAGTAAGTGTGAGAACAATACAACGTCGAACCGGAATTCCAAAAAGCACTGGCACATCGCATACTCCAACAAGAGGGTTTTCACCCATATCATATTCAAAAAGTTCAGCAGCTTAAGCCCGCAGACTATCCGAGAAGAGTAGCGTTTTGTCAGGAAATGTTGCGGCGTCAAGCTGAAAACGATTTTTTTTTAAATATTTTATTTACCGATGAGTCACATTTTAAGAGATGTGGAATTTTCAACATACACAACTATCATTCTTGGAACATTGAAAATCCACACTTGACCCGGGAATCTAATTTCCAAGAACAATTCAGTGTCAATCTATGGTCAGGCATCTTAAACGGACAGCTGATTGGTCCGTTCGAACTACCTGACCGACTAAACGGCGAGGCTTATTTGCATTTTCTACAACATAATCTCACCGACTTGTTAGGCGATGTTGACGTGTTAACGCTTTATAGGAATATGATTTTTCAAAACGACGGCGCCCCATGCCATTTTGCGAGAATCGTCAGACAATATTTGTCTGAAAGATTTCCAGACAGGTGGATCGGCCGTGGAGGGCCCATTGCATGGCCGCCACGGTCCCCCGACTTGAACCCAATTGATTTCTTTGTCTGGGGATATTACAAGGAATTTGTTTACGCCAACTACATCAGCAACGTAGCCGAATTACAAATAAAATTGAGGCAAGCAGAAGAGACGATAAAAAACAACAGAATTGCCTTTAAAAAACTTAAAGACAACTTTTTTAGACGATGTAGAATTTGTATCGAGAACGAAGGTAGACATTTTGAACATTTCTTGTAAATAAATAATAAATAATTATTAACTATTACTTTTTGTTCTATTAATTAAACTTTCAAATGTTTATTCTTTCTATTATTTCCTTAGCCTTCCTGCAGTAATTTTTGGTTAGATAACAAATTCATGAACTTCAGGAATGATAGAATGGCCAAAAAACAGTTATTAATGTGATGGCTAATTTCAAGAATTTTTCACCTCGCTGTCTTTGAAGGCTGATTTTAGCCAAAGTAGCCCATTAAATACTTCTTTTTTGTAATGATTAAGAAAGCTGAGATTTTGGAGCATTTTTGAGCTTTACTTAAAAACCATACAGTCACCCGCTTAGATTTTTAATTTAAAGTTGAAAATTTAAGTCTTTATTCATCAACCGTACATTTTTGGTTTTATACCAACATTTTCATCATTTTGGTCAAAGTTATGAAACTGATTATTTAATGCATCAAAGTACAATTAAGGATGATTCAGTTGGGCAAAGAAAAAATTTGAAAAGTCTTCTACTTTTTAAAAAATAAAAAATTTAAACTTTTAGGTCCGAAATTCTCAGAAATTCAGAAAAAAATCATAACTCGAAAACTATGAACAATCGCGGAACATACATGGGGGTGATTCGGGTACCCCAAGGGGTGCTCTTTCTGTGGGCTTCCGCTTGACACTTCTTTTTGGGACACCCTGTATATGCCGCGCAGGATTGCAGCAACCAGAGTTAAGAACTCCTGATAAAGGTTCTTTCTATTCCTTCTAAGTGATGAAACACTGAAAATACCTGTATGAATGTTTTTTTATTATGTAATAAAAAAACTAATGCATAAATGCAAAGAAAAGAATGCAAATGTTTTGTTTTGAATGAAGAATGACTGTTTTTCCTGGTAAAAAAACGAAAGTAGGATAATACAACATGAAATTACAATTTTAATCTGCAAGAAGCACCCTCAGCGCTGGAATAAAGCAGTGCCGACAAGGAAATCCAGCGCATGCTAATTTGGCGGCCGCTGCATCGCTGTTATTTATTACGTCCACTATTGCATTGCGCCGGCGGACAAGTCACTGGCTGGCGCTGAAAACATGTCAGAGGCAAAGAAAAAGTCATCTTAATTATATTATGTTTGATTTTGTGAAAACTTATCCCTCGTAGACTGACTGGTCTTTAAAAAAAAACACCCTGAAGTGTGCCCTAGATTTGAATCCAGTTTTAATAGTATTTTGGGAGCTAATACCTCTACTTTCGGGATGCCGGGGAATAAACGCGGGATAGGTATAAGTACCTATAGACATTTTTATTTGGTATAAAACCTCTAGATTTGGTTAAAGATTGCTTTTTATTGCAATTACAATTGTTTGTTAGTTATTGTTACATTAAAATTGTATTTAGTAATATGTACTCGAAAATTATCTATGTGCATAAACTAATAATGTGACGGACATGTTTTAGTTTTTTTTCGATGCGTTTATTTCTTTACCAAAATTCATTTTGGTGAAACAAACAGGGAGAAATCTTTGAAATTATTAATGTTAAACATGGATGATTATGTAGCAGTTTCTGGCAAGAAAAACTAATAAAGATGTCCTGGTTTTTTGATTAAAATAGTACCTGGATATGGACTTATGTGCCTAATTATTATTTACCACATACAAGTATTGTTTTTTAACCGTACTGAATATTATATTTTTAAAGCTCATGATTTGAACCACACCATAACATTTACCTGGCAGGCTACTTCGCGACCGTAGATATTGCAATATGCTCCTTGTCTTAAAAGGGCACACGGTCCAATTTTGCTGATTAATCTCTTGTTTTATTAATACGCTCTGGATATATTGCCTAAAATTTTACGGTGTTCATTTGAAGGTAACAATGTCATTATATTTTACATCTAAAACATGTGTTTGGAAGTTTTGAGAGGCGGTTAACTTTGAATATGTCATTTATGGGTACTCTGCTACAAAATCGACTACATAGTAATTTTATCAGGATTAAGTAGTTGCCTTTTATATTTGTAGATAGACCTCGTTGGTTCACAATGGAAGAGCCATTTCTCCAATAGAATAGCAGTCGGTTTGTGGAAGATCTTTTCCAGTTTCTGTCTTTCAATGAAAAAATCGCATTGTAAAATGCTTAATTTAATAACACACTGTAATCATCGAATAAATAGTGTATAGTGTATGTATAGTCTTAATTTAAGAAAATAAATGAATATCTAGAACAATTCACACCGAGATCATCTGACCCCTAACTAAGCAGAGCTTGTACTATGGGTGTCAGAGACTGATGAACATACTTCAATGTATCAATACTGTTCAATATATAATTCAAAAAACATGCTTAAATAGATAATAACACCCGGACACACGACAAACACAAATGTTTTAATCTTAATAAAATAGTCTTATTTTAGCTCAAATCTTATCCATAGTTTCTATTCAATTATAGTCCACGTGAACGGGTAAACCCACCAAGCTGCTGAGATGGTATACTCGTACTTCAACGATAGCTCGAAAAAATATAAAATCGTGCGACCTAGCAAAAGAAAAGCAAAAACGCGGCTGTGAAATTAGTTTTCCCTGCAATACGTTGGCTGGGGGAAGCTACAAAAAAAATAAACAAACGCCTATACAGCCCGTGTTACAATTAATTAGCCAGTAGGCACTTAAGCTGAGTTGCCATTTTTAAACACATTTTTCCCGGACACAGCAGAGTTAAAGCTATTTTTTGCGTAAAATTAAGAAGAAAAATCAGTAGTTTACTTTTCTGCAAGAATAAATAAAACAACGTAGTTGTTGTTTCATTCATTGACTTAACTGTTCAATGCTAAACATAGGCTCTCTCCATTGATCTTCGAAGCCTAAGGATACCATACGCAACGTCCATCGACCATGCTTTAGGCGCCCAACACTATGTTTGTATCCAAAGGGTACCTACTATGAGCAATAACATGGGTCGCTATTACGTTGCGTTTGCATTCAATGAATGGTAACTTTGGCGTTAGCTATGTAAACTACGGGTTGCTACAAAAAACCGACGAAACCGTTATTAAGGGTAACATTGAATAACTAACCCTTACTGTTAGCTGGTATATTGAATGATAAACACAGAGCACTTTGTCTTGCCGTTCCAGGCTTCCAGCGCACGCTAAAGTAATTTTCCGGAAAATTTAATTAAGCAGGAAATTAGTAGTAGTTTACTTTACTTTTTTACTTTATTTACTTTACACACAACAAATACACATGTTCGTCACACAAATATTTATCATGGGTGGGGATCGAACCCACGACCTCCGGCGCTAAAGGCAGGATCGCTGCCGTTGCGCCAACAGGCCAGTCAATTTGTAACTTTTATTTTCTATTTCTACTGCAAAACATATTAGAACAGATTTCATTTTAACTGTACGTATTTTGATAAACGCTGTTTATACTTCATCACAACTATGATCAAGTCTACGGCCACATTTGTTTGTCTGTCCATATTTAGAAATCGTTAATGCATCCATTTTTTATAAATATAATACATGATAACCAGACAGGATTTCTATTTTTGACGCGAATCAAACGAAATAGTGAATTCTAAATAATCGTATTTCAACTTAATAGTCGTCTAGTCAATTATATAAAGTCTAGTTCGGTTTTGCATAAATATAATTCAAGCAGGCAAGGACGGCCAACTTATACAATAAAAAAGCGAGACAAAATATTTTTATACGCTAATTGCTTGGTAGTCTTGGTAGATAAAGACTCACCTTATGGTGAGTCTCGCATAAATGGAAAGTTAAAAAAAAACACTGATTGAGTTGCTACGCGATTCTATCATTACTATGGTATTAAATCCCTTTTTGTTCACCTCCATCAATTCGCACTATGTACCATATAGGGTGAGTCCATAAGCATCAAAACTACCAAGGAATTGGACGTTATATTCAAGTCACCCCATAGTATGTCGTACATGCTAGACACAATAGGAAAACGATACAATTTTCACATCGACAGACGACCAGCTACGGCCTCCAATGAGGTTTAGGTTAGCTATAAGTCACATAAAGTTCTTGCGTACATCCATTTCATTTGACGTTACTGAAAACAATCAACATAATTAAATGATCTCGAACTTAATAGACACGTCAATTAGCAGTCAGGTCATACACAAACATCTGGGAATTTAAATTGTGTTCAGAATGTGAACTAAGGTAGACAGACCTTTTTCACAACATGACCAAAATAAATCACAGTTTCTAGTTTTTTGATATCCTTGATATCATCAGAGGCCCACATTCATCAACCTATAATGAGATGGCTCTGTGATGTGAAATCTTGTTTATGTTGTTTCTGAAAGGTGAATACATTGGTTTGGTATATTGCGGGAGGGCAGCATCCAGACAAAATCCTGTGACGTTCGTCTAGTCGTTTTAACTTGAGCTAAATAATGAGTAAAAAAGCAAGAATAATTTGACAGGGGATTAACCTTCTGTGTAGTTTGAATTCTGCAGTATTAATCATAATGCTAGTTTTGGTTTTGAGAACATTTGAATTACAAACAAACGGCTATTACGTAGTATCTTACTCGAATATCAATTAGTTATGTATAATTGTATACGTGACAAAGTGAGCGATCCCTTGTTATCTACTCACGTAGGGTCGGCAGTTTCAGACAGTCCTAAACCAATGCCTTCAACGAATATAATCCAGCTAATTGTGTTCTGCTCATTTATAGAATTTGTTTACCCTTTACCCTTACGGCTCTTAGTGTAAAAACGTAGATAAACATTCATTTTATCAATTGAGATTTTGTCAGTGATTACTAGATCCTAATTGAATAAGTTTTAAAGTTAGGAAATAGGAAAAATTAACCTTGATCGTAGAGATACAGCGGGCCTCAACCAAGGTAGTTTTTTTGTAATTACTATCTTTCGATTAAAAAAAAAGATTTGTAAAATGAGTATTGCCAAAATTAAAAACTCAGTTAACATAAAAATTTTGCTCGGAGGTGAGACAGTAGGTTCCACTATATCAAGGCCAGACATTTAACTAACTAAATGCTACTAATATTAGTCTAGTCCTGCGGCATAAAAAAGTGTCTGGAACCTTCATCATACATCGCATGTGCAGTGTGCAGTTATTTCCTACTAGGCGCGGCACATATGCTTAGTATGTGTCTTTGTATGGTAAGCGGGTTGCGTCACTTGTAAATGCCACCTCGGCCTGAATTGAGATCTCGCGTTGGTCAGGAGACCTTTTTGATCCCGTTAAATTAGATTGTGTGGCGAAACCAGTATTGTTGATTTTTCGTGTTGTTAATGTTGTTGTTATGAGCATCATGTTTTTGCTAAGAAATGTTACAAAATGTAAGTAAAATGAAAGTAGAAGGACACTGTGTTCTTCCTTTCCAGTAGAATGAAAGTAGAAGGACACTGTGTTCTTCCTTTCCAGTAGAATGTGTGTTATTCATTGAACAAATTATATTAGATTAATATAAAAATTATCGTTTATATTTAAACTACTGATAAGCATACTGATTATACATGTGTTATTTTACTGGTAGGTTGGAATTGTAATGTGTAAATTTAATATTATTTATTATGTTTTTATATTGATTTATATGAGTTTCTATGTCACAGACACATACTATTTTTTAAATCCATAGTTTCAATAGATAACAATCACAAAAATTAAATGCTCGTCACATGAATATTTTGTCCTGGTTGAGTTTTGAAGCCATGACCATTGGCATTATATATTATATTATTATTATTATTATCCGTATTTGGCTGTAAGTTTAAAATTTAAGTACTGTTTGTAGTAGAAATTGAAGAGCTGTGGATTTTGTTTTTCAGGAAATGAATATTAAACTCACGTGATCTAGTCTTACTATAGTGTTTTTTTTGTTCATGTTTACATGCAGGACGCGCCGGGTCTTCAAGCCGGGCTTGAAAAGGCATTTCTGCAGGCCTTAAAGATGAGGATGGCCAGCTCAGTGATTCCTTTGCATGACTGTGCTTGCCGGCCTCATATCTGGACGAGACGTTATCTTGACGGCCAATATAAAAAAAACATTATTCGCAAAGAATTGGAGTCGTTCTCAGTAGGCCTGGCAATTGAACGTCCATACAAATATCTGAGTAGTTTGTAATATTTTGGAGCTGGCTTTTTTTAGACTAGGTCTAGCAATTGTCTTTTAAGAATTGGAATTATATACACATCATTGTTATATATGTTGTTAAAAAAAGTACTTAATTTTTTTTCTAAGTTGTTCCCATAATTACTGTTCGCTGTCCAGAACCCAGAATCAATCTTTATACCTTCAACAGTTTCATAGTAAACTACGATTGGTGAAATTCAGTCTATTCAATGCACTTTAATATTCACGGAAAATTATCTGTTAAAAAAGTGTTTTTTCTTAGATAGAATTAAAAATAAGTTTGTCCTCTCATTGTAATACATAATTTCCGTTACTAGTTAAAAAGTAGCGAATACCTACTAACTAGGAGAGTAAGCACTTCCAATCCCTACCTCATCGTCGTCTATCGTCAGTAGTGCCGAGGCGGGCAACCGATATGGTACTGTGTACACCTGTTCCGCTGTCAAACTACGACCGTAAGTACCTAATCTCCGTTCGCATGGTTCACTACTATTGTAATTTCCGATCGCTACATTACTAAATTTGGCTACTTAGATTTTCATAATAATATGCAGAAATCCGTTGTAGAACTCATGCTTGAAGCAATAGGTATATCGTATTCCTTACCATTCAATTTTTATCTCATAAGTACCGTCGTGTTCCTAAATTCTGTCACCCGATTCCGTCACGCTATACGTGGCAGAAATTATAAAATACCTAATTACATTTGTTTTTAGGGTGAAAACGGGGCCCAACTACTAAGTATCCGCTGTCCGTGTGTCTGTCACCAGGCTGTATCCTATCAACCATTATAGCTAGACAGTAAAAATTTTGACAAATGATGTTTTTCCTTTGCCGCTAAAATAAAAGATACTAAAAACAGAATAAAATGGATATTTAAGGGGGGCTCTCATACAACAACCCTAAAAGTAGATACGACGTGAAAGGGTTTAAGTGATACCTATTATTAGGCGTATGAGTTTCTAATCAATAGACTCCAAAAATTCTTCATTAAGTCATAAAGGCAGGTTTTGCCCTCTAAAAAGTATAGCCTAGAGCTCTTTGGTTGTTTTAGATGCCATGGAGGTTTTTTTTGTAGCCTGAAAAATCACTTTTTAAAATTTATTTTATATATACAGTTTTTATTTTCTGTTTGTGTCTTATGACAATAAAATTTATATATTTAAAAAAAAAAACTAATTTACTCCACCGCGAATGCAGTTTCCGTCACGCCCAGAACTTCTCACTTCACAAGTCCTTAACCAGACCATTGAAGTGTTAAGTACATAATTTTGTTCAGTTTAATATCATCTTTTTAACCGACTTCAAAAAAAGGAGGAGGTTCTCAATTCGACTGTATGTTTTTTTAATGTTTTTTATTTATGTTTGTTACCTCATAACTTTCGACTGGGTGAACCGATTTTAATCATTCTTTTTTTATTTGAAAGCTGGTGCTTCCCGAATGGTCCCATTTTAATTTGGTCTAGTTCTGACAGTGACATCCATGAAAAAACCATATAAGTCTTAAATCTAGATAGATAAAATGCGCGACAAATGGACGAATAACTTAATATTACGTCAACCGATTTTGATAATTCTTTATTTATTTGAAAGCAGATGCTGCCTGTGTGGTACCATTTTAATTTGGTCCAGTTCTGATAGTGGCATCCATGTGAAATTCATATAAGTCCTAAATCTAGATAAACCATATGCGCGACAAATGGACGAATAACTCAATATCACGCCAACCTATTTTGATCATTCTTTTTTTATTTGAAAGCTGGTGCTTCCCGAATGGTCCCATTTTAATTTGGTCTAGTTCTGTCAGTGGCATCCATGGGAAATCCATATAAGTCTTAAATCTAGATAGACAAAATGCGCGACAAATGGACGAATAACTCAATATTACGCCAACCGATTTTGATAGTTCTTTTTTTATTTGGAAGCTGATGCTGCCTGTGTGGTACCATTTTAATTTGGTCCAGTTCTGATAGTGGCATCCATGTGAAATTCATATAAGTCCTAAATCTAGATAAACCATATGCGCGACAAATGGACGAATAACTCAATATCACGCCAACCTATTTTGATCATTCTTTTTTTATTTGAAAGCTGGTGCTTCCCGAATGGTACCATTTTAATTTGGTCCAGTTCTGACAGTGGCATCCATGGGAAATTCATATAAGTCCTAAATCTAGATAAACCATATGCGCGACAAATGGACGAATAACTCGTTATCACGCCAACCGATTTCGATGCTTCTTTTTTTATTGGAAAGGACTTCAAGAGTAGTTTGATGAGTAATGGAACTCTTCAATTGGACGATACTTTTTCGATGTATAAAATAAATAAGAACTATTCACTGAAAATCAAGAAATAAACAAAAATTTTAACAAAAAAAAAACAAATTCTAAAACAAAGCACTAAAAAGTAAAGAAATAATTACGATTTCTTCTAAAACTACGATAATATAATGTAGGTACAATAATTGTTATTGTTGGAGTCGGTGTCAGCCAATGTAGATTTGTAACTACCTACATACGAGTAATTTAAGATATGTAAGAAATAGGTATATTGTAGTGTTTCCTTGGCTGACACCGACTCCAACAATAACAATAACTGTACCTACATTATATTGTCGTATAAGTTTTAGAAGAATACGCAATTATTTCTTTACTTTTTAGTGCTTTGTTTTAGAATTTGTTTTTTTTTTTGTTAAAATTTTTGTTTATTTCTTGTTTTTCAGTGAATAGTTCTTATTTATTTTATACATCGAAAAAGTATCGTCCAATTGAAGAGTTCCATTACTCATTAAACTACCCTTGAAGTCCTTTCCAGTATATAGTATATACTGGAAAGGACTTCAAGTATAATATTTTTTTTTGAAGTTGGTTTTTTATTTGTTAAATTTTTTTCAAATTCAAATGTATGATTAATGAAGATATTGAGAAATTAAAATCGTTACAGAAATTATACAAAGAACACCTCATCGTGAGAATGGCCGTTTTAAAAAAATTGTTGATTGGGTTGTCCTTTCTTTTATTACAACGCTGTGACAACATAGCATACTCGTAGCTGTGACAACAATGAAGCTGATTGTCCAACAGTGATGTGCTAAGCAGCTATGCTGCGAGGATGTGCAAGCTAAGCTACGAAACTATTAGACCGTTTCTACTGATGCTATGCTATGTGTCGGAGCGAGTAGAATATGCTACGAAGATGCACCGTCGCAAGGTAGCTGTGCGAGGAAGATGCGCAGGTCTTCTTTGCGACAGTAAGAAAAGCACGCACAGGACGCATCCATAGCACGCCTCCATAGCGGGCATCCACAGCACGCATCCAAAGATGATCCACCGAACGCATCCATTCATATTAACAACATAGCTTAGTAGAACCCGTTTCCACCAGTGGTATACTATGTGAACCAATTAATGTGATTGGTTGATACTCGTATCAAACGCATCCACAGCCACGTAGCATAGCACATTTCTAATGAAAAAGGCCTCTAAAAGACGTTATTTCCGTAAACCAACCAGCACGGCCAATAAGTTTAACTCCAAGATGCTTTATAGCCCTTATTTATCTTAGTGGCTGGATTTATTACCACAGTAATGATAGCATCGCTTAGCAACTCAATTAGTGATCTATTTTATCTGTCCAAGCGAACCCAAATAACACTCAAATTGTAGTAGATTATGAGGGCAATTCTGGTGTACAGTCAACAGCAGAAGTCATGATCATGGAACAAGTTTCTCACATCGGTTTCAAGAATAAGAATTGGAATATTTTTTTTTAAATGAAATCAATAAAATCTTTTTATGATTGTCGGTTGAAATAGCCGTCATTATAAATGCTATATCTTGTTTATATTATTTGAATATTCTAATATTCTTCTCAAAATTATCAGTTTTGTTGACACGTTACACATATCACTTTTATGACGGATGTTACGCTCTAGCGGTGGTGGACTGTACTACAGAATTGCTACCAATATTCTAATTGGACAATGTAATCTAAACGAAGACAACTTAAGGGTTCGAACTCACATGCGCTTGGTAACAAGTTCCGTCGTAAACGGTTTTGAACAGGGCTGCCACGTCCTGTAAAGTATAGCCTATATATCGGTTGATTATCTACTCTTATACCGTAAGAAAAATGACATGACATACTAAGTAGGTGATATTATAACGATCTAAGTGGAAACTAGTATTCTCATTACTTCTAAAAAAAACTTCTCATTTCCCCTTAGATGGTATGTATCTACATCACGTACTGAATATACCAAATTATTTTCCTCGCGGGATAAATAATCATCCGGTATTGTCCCAAAGCTGGGAATAGCTCTTATATTGAGATAAAGTCATCACTAGTTTAAGAATACTGACTATTTAGTCGTGATTTCACTACGCTTGCCAGATGCGGGTTGTTGATGAAAAACCCGGGCCTTTCCAAAATCGGTTGAAATCTGTTAAAATAATTTTCCAGACCTGAGATTTGGACCTCAGAGTTTCGACCGAGTTCTTTTACTACTCGGCAATAGCATCCTATATAAAAGTATGTATATTTTGTCCCGCTACTAGTAATGTGCATACAATGTGCAATTGTGCATTTAGATTCATCATGCTCAATACTTTTAGTTTTAAGTGCAAATTCAATTGACCCCCTTGTCAACGGTACTTATACCTTTCTAAAATGATAACATAAACCAACACGCACTATGGTGCGATCTGCAAAAAAATATAACTTGTGAATCTTCGGTTTATTTGTAATAGCTAAACTTACTCATACTTACTGCTTTACTTACTTTCCAAAAAAATTGCCAACCCTAGCACTGGCTTATCGCTCGTAAAATTATTACGAGCTCAACCAAATAATATAATATGTCGCTTAGGATTGTTTTAAGGTATGGGGGATTAGTTACATTGTTTAACAGACTATCGATTTATTTATTACTCTGATGAAACTTTTGAAAAGCAGAAGAACAGAAGGATAGAAACTAGAAAAAATCGGCCTGATCCTAGGGCTCAAGCGGGACTCGAACCTGCGTCTTCCACAATCCGATTTCGCTCAGTGTTTTTTACGTTCTAAGCCAACATACTGTTTCATCATAGTTATAAGGCATGTTATAATGTTAGAAGAACGGCTTCAGATAAAACCTATGAATTTAAATAAAGTTTAGTATGAGCAGTTAATAACAGAGTATCTACAAATTGGCATTCAAACTTTTTCTTATTTTTATTTAAAAATTGGTTTGCGTTTGGCCTCAGTCCCGCCTGGACTTAGACTGGAGCTCAACTCATGATGGTAGTGGTCCGTTCTAGCTGTCACCATACCCATTTCTATGTAAATAAATATTGATGTGAATATATATATATATAAATATGCGCCAGACAACACACCTCTTGTAATGGTCTCGAAGTAGGGATTATTAAATCCCTGTGTTACGAGGTACCACACAAGGAAATAAGCTAGGGGCGTCTCCCAGCACACCCAGACCCGAGTCAATTCAGAAAAGATCGTTTCCTGAATTGACCCGACCGGGAATCGAACCCGGGACACTACGGAAATCGAGGCGAGAAACCGTGCTACAGCACACTACGCCAATCGTGCCGTCGAATGCACTTCAAAAGCTCTGTTATATGTGAGTATAACTGAAAGGACCTTTATATTTAGAGCGTCTCAATTTTAAGTATTGTTTCAGAATCCGGGTTAATGTAAGATAAACATGATTTAATAATAAATAAATATCCAGGACAAAATCCACCAAGATCATGTAACCCCAAACTAAGCAGAGCTTGTACTATGGGTATCAGAGACTGATAAACATACTTGAATATTTCTAAATACATACTTAAATAGATGATAACACCCAGACACAACAAACACAAAATGTTTGTGTTCAAATTTAATGTTCCTGAAAGAACTTGAATAAGACAACAAATAGAAAGAAAACAATGACTAACCAACCTAGTAGCGCTGCTGAAAGCCCCTCAAGCACCGATTCACTATAATTATCTGTAACATCTTGCTCAGAATGCCAACCACAAGGGTGAATTTCGTATTGAACCTTAACATGTACGTGTAGTCAAAGGGACTCACTTTGTGATGTTAAGCCAGTCTTCTTTATAGTACTTTGTTTCAAATGATTTAAAATTGACTCAACAATTCAAATAGTAATTAGGAAACGGTACCTACCGCATAACAAACAATTAATTTGAACACTATTTACCAACTAAATCATTACTAGACAGTGAAAATGCAGGCCAGAAGGTGCCTTACTCCAGACCGTCACCAAAAGTGGTTGAGGGCAAAAAGTCAGGATTTTAGTCAGTGAATGCACACACTCCAGCCGGATGACCGCTTACGTCATCCCCAGACATTTGACGATTTTAAATGTCGAAATCGTCGTGGCGTGTTGCTCTAGCCCCCTAGGTGTGCGTACACGGCATTGGCCGATCAGCGCCGTGCCCTAGTGGCAGACATGGCCGTTATTTGGGCTGTGTTGGGGAGCGAGAAGGCCTGGATGGCGATGATCTCCTTCAGCGAGGAGGTGATGACGCAGAAGAAGAAGACCGTGGTGAGGGCCCGAGAGGATGATCCAACGCAAACGGCGGGGGGCAAGAAGTAGACGGTTTGCCCGTCCTTCTCCTGCTCCCTAAAAGCAGCACCGGGGTCACCGTAGCGTGAGGAGGCCCGGCGCGTAGGCTGGGCCGACCGCTTCGACGATGTGGTAATCGTGCTCCATGTCGTCACATTCCAAAGCGGTGAGGTATACCAGGGTTGTTTTTAGGGGGTATACCGACGGCTTCACAGCGGCCTATCCAAAAATGCATTTTCAACCCGGAAAAAAAACAGTTTTTAGTCGGTAGGAGTCCGACATAACCACGTTGTTATTCCGGACATCATGGTATCAATGAAAAAGTCCATAAGGTGCAAACTGACCGCTTACTGGCTGGAATCAAAAAATCAACGAAACCGCGACGCTTAGTATAGGTAATGAACCACACTGACTAAATATGATTGCAATAAGGCCCTAGGGCTGCAAATTGACTGGCACATTCCATGGCCCTCTGACCTAGAAGCTCTGTGGTTTGGGCCGGCGTGGTGAGTGTGGTAACCACAGGAGTGACGCGTCACGCTCCGTAACCGAGAATGTTGTCTTACGTAAATGTTCATCCTTACCCTTACGGCCAGTTGCGGACTCAATATACTCAGGCATCTTAACTGGATTTATAGGTATATAAATTGAATACTGGCAGGTGGTTTCATAGTCAGATTAAGATTTATTTATAATATTGATTTGCATCCTTATTTTTTAACGGATATGCTATATTTTTCTAAATGACTTTCAGAACTGTTTTTTTGCTTTTACTATTACTATTGGCTACCCTAGTGTCAAGATGGTCAAAAGATATTGCTTGTTATGGAGAGACTCGTGGGTCAATTCCCACTTTAGTGTTTTTGTCGTATCTAGGTGCGAATTTATTTGTGTATTCCAGATCTGACCAATTGTGACTTTGGGCTTGTCAGAACAAAGCCCAGATTTGTGTTCACCGACCCTAATTTCAATGATCGAGGTCTTTGTCCAGCAATGGGATGATAATTCTTTACTTACTGTACTTGTATAAATAAATAAATACCTATGCGCCAGACAATATACCACTAGTCATAGTTTCGAAGTAATAACAAATATCTTTGTGTTACGAGGTGCCAGACAATTAATAAAGTCAGGGACGTCTCCCAGCACAACCAAACATATTAGCGAATTTATTTAGAAAATATCATTTCCTGAATTATCCCGGTCGGGAATCGAACCTGGGACAGGTGAAGGTAAGAAACTGTGCTAGAGCGCACTACGCCAATCATGTTGTCAAGGTTATGTATATTTTCATGCTTGTACATTTTCATGTAGGGGTACATTTTTAAATACCAAAAAACAAAACACCTTGATTTAAAATGACCGAGCCCAAAATACCTTACTATACAATACCAGACTTCAAACAGCAAATTTTCAACTAACCTTACATTAAAATTCCAAAATATGAAATGCATAATATAACAGTACAGTTTTCTATAATATTTTACTTGAGTGAAATTTAAAAAAACGGGCATTAGCTTAAAAAGTTTCAGTTGGTTAGGTTAGGTTAGAACTTTGACCACATGCCAGAACCGAATTATTAGCGAATGAACATAAGTGGCAAAAAAATATCGATATTAGGTATCTTAACAATGTGATAGTAGATCCTTTCACAGTAGAAATCCATAATATCAATACATTTTAATTTATAAGATTATAAGATGTTTTGAGCTTAGGCTATTCAACTGTAAGATTATTTGAATATATTTTTTTTTTAATATTAGTATTTTGATATTAAGGTATTTGAGTTCGGGTATTTTGAGTTCGTACATTTTAAATTAAGGTTTTTTGTTTTTTGGTATTCTATTAAGTACCCGATTGTAGACATAACATGGTTTCCAAAAGCACATTCGGCTAACTCAAGCTCAAGTCGTATTGTGAAATAAAAGAATTTATAAGATACAGGCTTCTGTTATTTCGTTTTGTTGATCTTTGACTACCTACTGCCTTTTACTTCGCCGTCTCAGCAGTCGTCGTAAGTTATTGAAACTGACAACTAGATGGGACAGAAATAACCACGGTATGGCGAAATAAAAGTACTGGGCCCCTAAAATGGAGGCTTAGACGAATAGCAGCAGAATCTTGTTGTTTCAAACTCAAGCTTAAACTCAAATATCTTTATTTAAACAGACTTAATCAGTACTTTTAAATAGTCAAAAATATACTAAATAATAGACATAAATACTATAATAATATGCATAAATAAACAGTATACAAACATAATGTGACTCTACCACCGTGTCGGAGAAGTTGATTCTTACTGAGAAGACCCGGCGAGAAACTCAGTAGTTACTCTTTTGAACTTGTTGTGGTTTTACAATGTTTAACGACAATGTGTAAACGAATTTCAGAAGTAACGACAAAACTGTAAATTAAATACATTTATTTATTCAGCATATAATAATCAACACAAATTCAATTCACTTGGCACTGAAACTTATAACTGTTAACAAGTACTTTGTAACTTTAGATATTACTACTATTTAATTAATTTTAACACTTTGATTCTCAAACACTTTGACTTCTTAACGCTTTCAATTCTAATTACTTTAATTTTGCAATATTTATTATCACACACTAATTTAGCACAATCAATCCAACTATTTTGTTGATAAATCCGAGGTAGCACTTTAGTATTCAACACGTTCGACATCCAACAGAATAATCAACGGTGAACTGATGCGCCGTCATATTCATACCCTCTTGCTTTGTCCGGACTTGCCACAGAGAAGCGATTATATCGCAGAACGCCGTTGAGTGGCGCTGGCGTCGCTAGCGAGGAACAAAATGGAGCGGAGCTGTGCCAATGAGATTGCCTAAAATCTCCGCTGCCGTGGAGGATTTAAGGTTCAAAATTTCATAAATTTTAAACGTGAAGTGCAAGTAACGTGCAGAGCGGGGAGCACAGCGGGTAAGCGAATTGGCTAAATTAGAGTGGAAGAAACAGGTTTCGCATGAACTCGGCCTAGCTCGGCTCAGTCCGTAACTCTGCTCCACATTACTTTATCGCCCCACTCCGCTACCTCACTCCGTCAATGAACTACACCTTCCATTTTAGGGGCCCCGATCAAGTTAGTTGAATTAGACATTACATGAACGTCACAGACGAACAGCAAGATCATTTGTTATGTAGAGCGTCTGGAAAAATTACATCTTGTACCTAAGATTTATGATTTTTATGCACAATATCTTTAAGTTTAATATCAGAAAAAGTGGATACACTATTAAAGAAGAGTGACTTACCTTTTTCCTTATTTTAGTGCTTCTAGTCTGAACATGAAGTTTAATTTAGTTTTCGTCATTAAATAAAAAACCATCCGAAGTATCCAATCCGAGTATATTCAGGAAGAATAAACGAACAAATAAACAAATAAACAAATATCCCTGGACATTATTCCACACAGCGCCATCTAGCCCCAAAGTAAGCTAATTAAAGCTTGTGTTATGGGATACTAGACAACGGATAAACATACTTAAATACATTTTCCTTTGTAAATACATACTTATTATACATAGGAGACACCCAGACCAGTACAAACAGACATGTTCATGCACACAAATGTTTGTACTGTGCGGGGATCGAACCCGCGACCTCTGGTGTAGTAGCCAACTTCTTAACCATTACACCAAGTCGGTCGTCATCCGACAGAATACCCTAACAAAATTCGAAATTATGTCAAGTCGTTATTTTTGGATTAAATCCTACATGACGGCACAGCACAGTATTGCAGAAAGGCCAGACTGTCCATTCCTGATGCACTGTTCCCGTAGGCATTGCTGCGGGTCCGGTGCTGAGGGAAGATATATGAATTAGGCAATGTAGTTGTTGTCTCTTGAATGTGCTTATCTTTGTATTACTACAAACATAGTTTTGTAAGTGTTTTGTAACTAACAAAATATGGAGATTATCCGAAATAAACGTATTATTATTATCACAGCACATCGCACTCGCGTGCAAGCAAAGTATTAACGGAACAATCTTTTATAGTTTTATTAAACAACTTTTTTCAAAATAGCTTCTGAAAATTCTATAAATTTCAATAAAGAAAGATGTTGATGATGATGGGTGGTTTCATATTCTATTTATTACCCTACGGGCTGGCTTTGTAAAAAATTAAGGCCTAAGGTAATTTATTCAAGTAGATCAATCATAGGTACACACTAACTTTGACAGGATATTTGCAAAGCCAATCTCCACTGGCCACAAGTTGACACACATCACTACGTCATGATTAATAGATGCAGTTCAACCAATTAACAGATTAGCAACTTGACAGACGGCCATCTTTAGCAGTCTTAGATAAGTGCTCTTTCATTTGTAATTAGTTATCTTTGTGAACGACGTTGCCAATCTCAATTAAATGAATTGAAGTAATTTAGATTTTCGATCTGTTATGAGAAAATTATTTGCCATTCTCTGTAGGCCTAAAATCCAATTGCTTTTAAAAATTTAATGTCATCCGCATATTGTGTATTGTATTGTATAGCTAACAAAGGTTATTTGAGGGACTGTAGTTGATCAAAATGACAGCTCAGAAAACCTACCTCAAATTTAGGGTGCGTTTCCACTAGAGATGTGCGAGGATGCGTTGCGAAGACGCACCCTCATGCAATACATTTAAAATTAAAAGACTAGGCTCTTGCAGGATGATCACCCAAAATGACGAACTTATGTGATCATGATTTGACGATTAGCAACGTCACGTTGCAAAACGTTTTGCAATGCCATACCCACCTACCGCAAATCGACCACATCCACACCCTCTGATAAGAATTAATTGGGTAGGACTAGTATCTGAATTTTGTCTAACCATCATCCAATTCCATCCATCTATCCTTATCATAAGATAAATATCTGGGACATCTTACACCAAAATCAACTGATACCAAACTAAGCAGAGTAAAGCTTGTCTAATCTGAAGTGGTGATTAAAATAATACCCATTCAACGTAGCGATGACTTGATTTCAATGATGGAGGCCTTTGCCCCTTACAAATTAATAATACTTTAATTACTTTTTTTTCTATACAATCAGTCTTTGAAATAAATGACTGCGATCCTTTACTTTACTCACTTCATTCATTAACAAAACTCTTATTTATGACCACTATTGAAAATATCACATAAAGGCATTTTCTATTCTTCTTTATTTTGGTCAAGAAAATACCACTGCCTATACTATGTCGCTAGCAGCGACGTCATACATAGGTCACGCATGTCATGATGAGAGTTCACTGCCGTTTCGTCCGCGCGAAGTAATTTATATTACGCGCGCAGGGAAAGCGCTGAATGCCCAGTTCTGCAGGAACACCTGGCCTTAATTAGCCTAACACATGGCTGGGCAAAGGCGTCTATCATAGAAATTATTTCTTCGCCACAAATGGATGGGCATTGGCTTCATATTAGTTTTATGTATTACGCCAGCTTCGCCCGCGAAGACTGTGTTTCTCGTCAAAATGCAGCCTAAATTTAAAAAAAAAGCTTATGTCCCTGATAATGTAGTGTACATTAGTGAAAGAATTTCAAAATCGGTTCAGTAGTTTCTAAGCCTATTCAATACAAACAAATAAACAAATCTTCCCTCCTCATAATATTAGTATAGATATCTCAATAAATAAAAGTAGTGAGGCGCATCATTTCTGGTTAGTATTGTTGGTTATCAGAGACTGATCAACAGTTTATCATTTCTTAATACGTACTTAAACAGATAATGATACCCGGACACGGAACAAACACAATTGTTCGTCAAAACCGTTGGACCCACGACTTGCGGCGCTAAAAGCAGGACCTTTACCATTTCGCCAACCAGCCGGTTCAACATCTTAAAACACATAATTTTCTTATTCATAATATTCTGAATACGCTCCAACGAGTATACTACCTGATCTTGATAAACGTCACCCGCAACCGCACGTACTAAATCAAATTCCCCGCCATAAGGGGAGCCACACACGCCCTCTGCCCTGGAACTTGTACCTGTGACAGGCAAGTGTGGGCAGGACCGTTGTCAATGGGTTCCTCTTCACTAAAATACTTATCCGTTAGCGAACGGAGTTTAAAACGGTGACTCGTTTCTTTGTCGTTTCTCGTGGAACGCTCTTCCAGCACATGTGTTTCCTTCCTCGTATAGTCCCGGGTTCTTCAAGCGGGGCGTGAAAAGGCAATTCTGCAGGCCTTCAAGGTGAGGATGGCCAGCCCAGTGATTAGTTTGAATGACTGGGCTTGTCAACCTCATATCTGGACCTCACGTCCGCTTTCCATCAGGTGGAGTGGTCATCTTGACGGGCAATATAAAAAAAAAAACATGTTGGTCGAATGTCAATTCACGCTCATTTACAAATGCTCATTCTATCCCTCTCTTTGAAATTTTCTTCGTCTGTCTCTGTTTACACAAAGAATTTGAGATATAGGGTATAGAATGAGCATTCGTTCGCTTGGTGTAAACGCACCGTTTTTGATTGGTTGATAAAAAGTTGAGCAATCAATCACAGCTCTTACACGTTGGACCATTGGCTAAACTTTTCAGAAACTGGGAGTTTAAATACTGATGTGAATGTTCCGTTGCCTTGGGTGTAAGAATTTGCCACCGAACCGTTAAACATTTGCTTAAAAAATCTTCTAACAAACTTAAAAATTGTGGTTTAACCTTGACAAACACTTAGTAAACCCTCTTTAGAAATACAAAAAAAAACAAAATCATTCAACTATGAGCTTCAATTATTGCTATATTCCTTTTCAAAATCTTAATAAATTACAACGCCATAAAGAAGTCAAGAATCAAGCTTTTGGGCGAGAAGGTGTTGACAGCTAGAAAGGCAGGCGATCAGACGAACATGCATGAATGTACCCTAAAAAGTTCAATATTGAGTTGAAACGCCTCAATCATGACAGCGTTTCCACCTATGAATATTTTTGCATAGGGCAGCCTTCTCTCGAGAAAAATGGTGTTCGATATGATATCCAAGCGCACAATTTAGGATGAATGGGAAATATAGAGAAATGGCAAATAAGATAGAAAAAATCCTAAGGAAACGCAGGGGTCGAATAAATTATCTGCTATCAAAACAGTGCAAGAAAATAAGCTTTTCTGCTACGAATGAATTAAACTATCTATACTAATATTATAAAGCTGAAGAGTTTGTTTGTTTGTTTGCTTTCCCCCTGTCCCCAGTCATGAGGGGTAAGGGCGGAGACTCCAATTAGCTCTGAGGAGTCCCCAATTTTGCATAGCGATAACCACGCGGACGAAGTCGCAGGCAACAGCTAGTGTTAGATAAAGTTAAGGAGTAGCATTATTTTAAATGCACAAGATAAATATCTAGAAATTTTACTTAAATTCATCTTATTTGCTATCTAACTTTGGACAACTTAACCTAAAGCATCATTAAGATATTCATCTGATAAATATAATCTACAGTTAACCCTACTTTTAGGGCCTAGTTTAGTGGAGACTGTATTATGTTTATAGTTTGGTTAGTAGTTACAAACTATAAACATATAACAACAAACACATTCAGAGACAACAGGAAAATACCCTATAAGAAACCACAATTATCAGACTGTCACTATTAAAATATTAAGTAAGAATTCGGAATGGTCGCAAAAAATAAATAAAGGTATCAAAAAGTATCAAAACGCCAAAACTCTCCTAAACTTATGATAGTAACTAACACCTAGACACAGAACGAATAGTCCAACAAATATCCAACATAAATATTTAAATAATATATCTGGTACCATTCACACCAACATCATCTGACCCCAAACTAAGCAGAGCTTGTACTATGGGTATCGGTGACTGATAAACATACATAGATACTCGTAATAACACCCAGACACACAACAAACACAAATGTTCGTGACATGAATGTTTGTCATGGGTGGGGATCGAACCCACCTCCGGTGCTACATGGGGATGGGTTTCCCCACGCAGGACCGTCTTTAACCTATTTGAAATAGAAATAGAAATAGAAAAACACTTATTAACTTTATGGACATCGTTACATTTATAAAGTAAACACAAAAGAAGTAGGCATTAACAACAAAACATATAGGTAACAGGAAAAAAAAAGATCATACCATCAGACAGCGGTGTCCCGATGCCCAAAAAGACAAATGGACCTCACTCAGCATATAGCCTGGGCTTTATGGGCCCAGGCGCTGATTTTCAGAAGGCCCAGAATTTATTTGGGGCTTTATTGAACTCATTAAACATTAATATACGTATATACACTTACGACTTTATCACGATCGAAGTAGTTAGAGGCAAGTTGGTCTCTCTTAACAATGAAAACAAAGGTGGTTCTTGCCCAGATTGAACTCCAGACCACATGTTACACGAACCGAGTTGGGATGCTTTACCCCCAGGCCACAACGCTCGTTAGAGGTACTTTTGTTAAAGTACACACGACAAAAGTGATTTTTGAAGACTCCCTCTGTTAATCCCGTTCCAAATAAACAGTTTAATTTAATTTTAAATGCTTGTGAAGTTAGGTGAAAGTTGATCTCATTTCTGACATTAACTAGATTTAGTCTGATGTTACATTACAAACATGACTGACCACCGTTAAAACTTTGCGGTCAAATGTTTTAAGCTTGATATTTTAAGCCCGGGTTAAATACACGTGGAGGTACATAATTAAATTATGCGAGTAAGTTTTCACTAAATTCGTTAGAGTGCAGACAATTTACAGTACATAATACCTACATTATTGTTATAATAATATTCCGGAATCTAACGATAAGCCTTTAGAGCAATATTAAAACAATTATACTCAAACGTCAACGTCTTATTTTTTTAGCTTAGTTAACAATCAGACGTCATTTCCGATAAAATACTTTTAAGAAGTTATGGTTTGGGGCTGGTCTACAAAAAACAACCTTACAAAAAGTAGTTAATCTTTTCAGAACTTATCAAGTTTTTTTTTCAAGTTATGAAAGTATCACAATGATTTTTATATGCAGATAAGAGGCAGTTATACTAAAAAAATATAAATGCATGACCACGTTGACTATAGTAGATTACACTAAATGACCCTCCAAATACTCAAAATAATTATTTATTTATAGCATTAAATCGTGATTATCCAAAGGCGAATACTTATGCAACTATCTCTTATATAAATTATGCAAGTGGTTACTTCTACCAGTTAAGATTTAACACATTACATTTATGCCAACCCTAATGTGTATCGTGAGAAATTAACTATTTATAGGTCCATTAACGAATTGACCAGATTTAACTTTAAGGCAATAAAATGACGACATGACACGTTACAAAATTTTAATTACAGGATGTTTATGGGCTTCCGAGGTAAATATGTATGAGGTAGTACATTATAATTTAGGTATGCTTAGCCGGTTGAGTCATAAGTGGTTAATGTACAACTTGCATACATTTGCTTTCTTCCGGTATTAGATGTAATGTAACTTATTTGTGGAAGAAAGGCATTTCACCACAGTGACACATGAACTAAAGTGATTTGGTAGTCTAAGGAAGTGACGATTGGCCCAAACAGTTATAATTTTTCGGATTTCACTTTGCGTTTCCTCAGAATTTCAATGGAATAAAATGAAGACGTTAATTATAAATAAATTTTATTAAGAACACGGCTATAGACTTTTTCTAATTTTAACTGAAAAAAGTAATTCAATCGGTCAAGTTTCCCAAAACGGATGTATATATCAGTAGTATCATATCAGTGGTTACGACGTAGCTAAAGAACTGGGAATTGGCCACAAAACAGTTTTGGCGCATTTGGAAAAAAGGGCACACAGAAGCTCGATATTTGGGTACCTCACGAGCTCACTTTCATTGCTCACGTACGACAAGAACGTGCGAAAAAGGTTGTGGTCAAAGGCCGGTCAGGCTTCACAGACTGTGGCGAAACCCGGGTTAACTCTCAACAAGGTGATGCGGTGTGTGTGGTGGGATTGGAAGGGCATTATTCATTATGAGCTGATACCACCAGGCAGGACCATCGATTCTGAACTCTACTGCAAACAATTAATGAGATTAAAGCAATAACTTGAGAGAAAGCGGCCGGAATTAATCAACAGAGAGGGTGGCAGTGTCCGGTTAACATCACTAGAGGAAACCACTTGTCGCGTTATTTTGATCAGAAGCCTCAAAATTCTTATACCTAACAATGGGGTCCCTACCTACAAGATGGCAAAAAGTAATCGAACAAAATGGCACCTACACACTTTATTAAAAAGTCTTCTAAATTTTCTTAAAAAATGCGAAGAAACTTGTTCCCCAACCTATTATTACCAATCAACAAGCCAAGATCCACTTTGAAGTTCCTCTTTTTCCTAATAATCACTACATTAGGTATGGCGTACCGCTTCTGATAGGCTATAAAGGCTTATAATAGAAAAACTAGAAAGTCTAAAACAACTTTTTTACCAAGTCATTGTTATTATTGTGTACCAGGATGTTGCTATAACAATATGATTATGAAATTACTTGCTGTTGCCTGCAGTTTTACCCTCGGCAAATGTTCATAACAAATTGTATACCCCATTAAAACGCGAATTTCCGAGAGTTCATTATTTACAAACCATATGGTTTGTAAATATTACGTCCGAATCCAGAAACGACAATTAAAAGTCGAGTTTGAGCACCCATCAAATTGATGCTGCCTTATAGTAGATGTGAAAGGAACAGATATCATATTGAGGTTTGCTCAACTTTCATTAGCGTTTTTGGATTCGGTCGGTAGTCTCGGAGACCCTGAGCTCTGCTTAGTTAGAGGTCAGATAATATTGAAGAAAGATATTAGAACATGCCTAATTCAGATACTGCAACCAAGATATCTTTAGATGAATCAAATATGGCGGGCCATAAATAAAATCCTAAGCAAAATGGAGGAAATGCTTAATTTGTCTAAAATTCAGCAAACCGCCAATGTGGAAAATTCGAACCAGTGATCTGTTAAATTAAACACCTTTTAACTGTTTTTTACGCGCCGCCGGTCCCGGTAGGGCACTTTTAAATATCACCAATCCGATTTGTGACAAGATTTATCTGTTGGAGTTTTTTTTCAACTAATTGCCTACGTCAGTGCGTAGAAATATGGCCTATGGAGTGAATTATACATTTTTATCTTCACAGGCCGTATTTGAAAGGTCAAAAGCTTATTGCCCGAATAAGGCTTGAATTACTTAAGTTGACGGTTGTTTTAATTTTGCGGCCCTAATGAAATGTGGTATCATACATACATACATACATGATGGTATGTATAACTATCACGCCTTTTGCCCAACGGGGTAGGCAGAGACCACATCTTTACACTTGCTACGGCCCTGACACCCCTCTTGCGCTTCTTCCACTCTCATGAATCCTTTCATACATGCTCGTCGATTATGGGTACTCCTGACCTGACCTTTTCTGAGCACGTCTTGGACTTGCCCTATATAAGTAAACTTGTCTAGGCCTTCCTCTTCGAACAGCTCCATCCACCCTCGCCTTGTAAATTTGGTATCATTACATCAAGTATATAAAATTAGTAAGAATTATTAATTAAATTTTATTTGACTGGCCTGTTGGCGCAATGGCAGCGATCCTACCTTTTTTTAATTTAAACATTAATTTTGTTTTTACTTTTGCACTGTCGTAAATTATCTGTTTGGCTGCGAGGTTGACTGGCAGAGAATACCTTGTGGCATAAAAAAAAACATTTTTCTTTTGTGCAATACATATTAAAAAATTAAATAATTAACAACTTACATTTAAATTTGTTTATCATTCCTTTTGACATAGTGTTGGCTTCATTACTATGCTGATCATAATTAGCGTAGACAAATTAACCAACTTGATAAAAAACATGGACTGGCTTATTGGCCAGCAATACTGCTTTTATCGCTGGAGGTCGTGGATCCAATCCGCACTCACTTATAACAATCGTGTAGTGAATATCTGTGTTTGTTTTGGGTCATTGTGTTATTAAAAAAAAACAAATTAGGTACACCAAGATCATCAGACCCCAAACTAAGCAGAGCTTGTACTATGGGTGTCAGAGACTGATAAACATACTTAAATATTTCTAAATACACACTTATATAGATAATAACACCCAGCTACACAACAAAGACAAATTATCGTCACATAAATGTTTGTCAAGGGTGGGTATCGAACTCACGACCTCCAGTGTTAAAGGCAGGATCGCTGCCGTTGCACCAACAAGCCAGTCACTATGATATATTATCTTCATATTTACCGTATCCAAAAAAGCCGTTGCAGCTTCAAGGAGACCAAGAAGTTAGCGAACTAGGGGTTACCTAATGGGGTCCCAGATATTTATTTTAAATTTATTTTTCGATTGTAAATTTACTCGTGAAATCAAAATTAAATAAAAACTCGCAGTAGCAAGGACAATAAACAAATTGAAGTGTAACTGCAAATATTTACTATTGACATTACGACCCGCTTACTCCAAATTCGTTTATTTTGTGTACTTACTGTAGTAATGGAAGAGGCGGAACGTTGTATTAGTATGGACATGACAAAGAAATAACGAGTTATCTTTGTATCAAAAATATTGTATTAAAAATTACTGCCGAAACATTGATATCATTTAAGACCACGTAACTACTAAAAATATTTAGCTAACTCTAGCAAACAACTTGTGTGGTCAGATTTTCATATTCACCTTTTTTAATAAGTTGGATACGTGCACCAAAATCTTGAAACCATTATCAGGGTCGTCCACTCGCACAGAGGGCTGGTCTCTCTATGCACTTGCCATCAAAGAAAGATGCCAGAAAAAAAATAATGCCCAAACCTCCATCAATTTATTTGTAGTATGGTCCCAGCTTCTTGCCACACTAAATTATGGGCAACGCGGTGACGTTAGTTGGTATGATTATTCATTTCTGATTTGATCCAGTGAAAGCGTTCCCGAGCATAGTATTAATATTAATATTAATATTAATATTCCTGTCTTCTGCCTACTTACATCCTATGTCATATCTACTTTTAAATAGATATTTTGTAATATCCACATATTGCTTGTAACGACGGCATCCGGTGAAGGCACAGATAGAATTGAGTTATTGCCGCTCGTGGATACAAATGTGTGATTGAGAGTTGCCGATTGCTACGCAGGCGCCTGCAACATACCTTGTAAGTTCAGAATCAAAAACTTTTTTTGAAGACAAAGTATCAAGATTTACGGTTTCAAAAGAACTTAATGTTCTTTTTTTGAGTGGCACTAGAGGAGCGTAGCGGAGCTGTAGATGTTGAATGGCAGGCCTGCAATGTTGGGCCTCATCACGTCATAACTCCTACCTCCTCGTACCTACATCACGAAATCTGCTAAGTTTGGGGTCAGGGAATCTACTTATTAATTAGCTGTGGCGGCAGGGCGGCTCGTCACCAACCGCGCAAACAACACGTACGGTGAGCGTACCGCGGCCTACCTAGCTCCGGGATTTATTAACGAACTACCCGCAGATCTTCGTGATAACATCACACCGAGTAACATTAAAAATAGATTGAAAATGAACTTTTTGGCTCAACTTAAACCAGATCTTCAAGTGAATACCTAGTTGTTAACAGTTCGCTTTTTGTAATGTAATGTACCCATGTAATGTAAGAAATATCAATGATGTACCCCGTAGTTATTTTATATCGATGCGAAAACCAACCAGTATCATTACAAACATCAGTGGTTTTCGAATACTGGACATTTTTAATGTAATGAGTTTTTTAAACAATAAAAAAAAAACAAATTCAAGACATATTTGTTAGTACGTAAAAACAATATCCTTTTTAATCATTCGTAGATGAGCGGTAACTCAACTTAACTAAAATACGTTTCACAATCCAGAAACGAAAATCAAAGTTTATCCAAACCAAAGCAAAAGCAAACCTCAAATGTATACCTGTCTCTTTCACATCCGCTCACATGTGACAGGGCAGCATCAATTTGAAGGTTGCTCAAATTTGTCGTTTCTGGATTCGAGCGTTAGTCAACTAAAACAAATTAGCTTTGGTTCATCTAAAATTATATTAAAGGTCACATACAGCACATTATCACAGCACTGCTCCAACCCGACAATTAACTTGGCATTGAAATTAGAGCATTGAATTGTGTGGACTATGTCAATATGAAAAAGAGTGCCCGTCCGCCTTTTTAATACGAGGCGGTGACAGGTTGGATTGGAGCGGTGCCGCTGCCGCGCTGTGATAGTCTGCTGTGCTGTGACCTTAACACTAAAGTCACTGAACCGTTATGCGATTTGCATATTTGATTTTGAGATGCTGTTCTACAGTTAGTGTGACATCGCATCTTAACCAAAGCTCATTAATGCAGCAGGTATATCAAATCACATCTCTGCTTAATATTCAGCGACAGAGTAACGAAATGGCAGCCTTGGTATTCAAACCAGTAGTACACGATCGTATCAGATCCTCAGGCATCTCGTGTTGACAATAGCAATCTAATTTATTGAGATCGGTATCAAAGTTACAACCAACGACAACGCAAGATGTTATTAAATGACACACCTGAGCTTACACAATCGCAAAATGAACCCGATACGAATTAATACTGATTATTTGCTCGGAAAACCGGTTTTCAAAAGTTAATCTACTTTAAAATTGTCCAAAGAGAATGTTTGCTAGTTAAAAGTGATGTCCGAAGATGACAAATCGGTAATCAAGGCGACATGGATTACATAACTAAGCGTGTATAAAAAAAATATTGGCTTTATGTCGATGCTTGACCTAAATAAATGAAAATGACTAAGTAATTAACCTATACTATTATACTGGCCTCCGTGGCCAAGTAATGACAGAGCTCGGCCTAAAATTCAGAGTCCCGGTTTTCAAAGCTTAGGTGGGGTCGAAGTGTATTTCGGGTTTTTCGGAACATAGCCCGGGTTTGTAATCACCAACCTGCATTTGGCATGCGTGGTGATTAAGTTACTAACTTACTTATGCTGGCGCAACGACCCAAAATGAGTCTTGGCCTCCGACACAAGAAGACGTCACGCTTGTGTGTCCTGCACGATCTCGTGCCAAGGATGCGCTTGGAGAGCCAACAAGTCCCGCTCCATCTTGTCCTTCCAGCGGTACCTGGGCCGACCCATCGGTCGATAACGCTCTCTTCACTGCCCGATTCTCGCCCATCCGCTCGACGTAGCCAAACCAGCAGAGTCTATGGGATTTTGTCTCTCCAAGTATGTTGGGTTCAGCCACTAGCTCTTCTATCTCAAGGTTTTTCCTTACTCTCCAACTCCCATCTGGTCTCCTCGCAAGCCCAAGAATTTTACGAAGCACCTTGCGTTCCTCTACAAGCATCTTCTGTTCTTCCTTTGTGTGAGTGTCCAAGCTTCACATCCATACATAAGTATTGGCCTTATGATCGTCTTATAGATGCGGATTTTCGTCTGTTTACTCAAAAGCCTGGACACAAGAACTTTGTGTAGGGCTGCACTACAACGTAGTGTTCTGGACGTGAACATCAAGGTGATTCATGATCATGGTGATTAAGTTAATACCCATCAATTGTAGCGATGATTTGATTTCGAGGATTTTTTGAAAGGCTTTTGCCCAGAATATAAGCTAAATACTATTATTGTACAGGCCCAATGCTGGGTGAAGGCCTCGATTATTTTTTAATCAACGCCCGTTGGCGCAGTGGTGGAGGTCCTGCCTTTTCTTTCAAGCTCAACATAACGAGTTCTGCTTTGTTTGGGGCAGATGATCTTGGTGTGAAATGTCCCTGATGTCATATTTTTTTATCTTTAATGCATGTTTTCATCACCATGCTTGGCAAATACGGGTCTGTGAACAGGCTCCCGGACTATTTATCGAATCTCTGACACATTAGAAAAATTAAAATAGCTCTTGTTTTATAAAACTTACATGTTATGTCATTCTCTTAAAAAGGATAGTGTCCATTCGCCCTTACATTTCGGCCTAAAAACCAACAACCATAAAAATACCTTTTAGGGTCCATAATAACATACACTTTAGTGACAAAACGTAGCACTGTTCTGAAAATGAATGAGTTCTAAAAACTCGTTAATTATTAAAAAACTTAAAATTTTTGAGGTTATGATTGATAATTTATTGCGAGGTTTTATTTACGTGGGATCTAATGTTCTTCAAGCGTATATTAAATCAGCAAATCATAAGTCCGTAAATCTAGCCAGGTAGGTCGCTTTAGAGAGCTATCAATGTCCGTTGTTCAAGCAGAGTCGTAAAAATATATCATAAAATCAAGAAATAAATATGCGCCAGACAACACACCTCTTGTCATGGTCTCGAAGTAGGCATAAATATTCCTGTGTTACGAGGTACATCATCATCATCATCATCATCCGTGCGGTCTATCCCGGTTGTGAACTCACACTGGTGTGTGAGGTCCCAGGGTCCGCCTTTCTTATTTTCTTTGCCCGCTTCGCGCGGTCTTGTGCATCCTCAGTAGTGAGTTTGTTGGCACGCATGTCACCCCTAACGACCTCGAGCCACCGCTTCTTGAGTCGACCTCTTCTACCGGTACCTGGCGGTGGCGGTATGGCCAGACATTTGTTGCCCACGTAGTTTTGCCGATCTCCGTGAGACATGACCATACCAACGAAGGCGGCACTCTTGCAGCTTGTCTGCGATGTCACGAACATGAAGGCTGCCGCGGATGTGGGTGTTCCGCACGCGATCTTTGCGTGAGACTCCACACATCCACCGCAGCATCTTCAATTCTGTGACGCGCAGCTCCCGCTTGTGTCGCTCTAGTAGCGGCCATGTTTCACTGCCATATAAAAGGACAGGCCTAATGATGGTTTTATAGACCTGCACCTTCAGTTTGATTGGCATTTTGGGGCCACAAATGACACCAGTCACCTCACGCCATTTGGCCCAAGCCGCGAAAATTCGGGCTCTGACGTCACGGTCGATGTCCCAGGACGCGCTTAACACAGATCCCAGGTATTTGACACGGTCCGTGCGCTCGACCACGTCAACGCCTATGCGGACGGACTGGGGATTTGTGGTGTTGCAGGCCATGTACTCCGTCTTCGCCACATTAAGTTTCAGACCGCCGTTTGCAAGTAAATTTTTCCACTTATTCACCCGTTGTACCAGCCGTCCTCTGTCTGCTAGCGCAATATCATCAGCATACACGAGCAACCAGGGTGGTTGCTCGTGGTGGTCTCGGATGCTGTTTGACAGAACGTCTAGTATTACGCTGAACAGAGGTTACGAGGTACCAGACAAGTAATTCAGCCAGGGGTGTCTCGCAGCACACCCATACCCAAGCCAATTTAGAGAAGATCGTTTCCGGAATTGACCTGACCGTCAAATGTCAAATGTTTGTTGGTTCATAGGCCAGTTTGGGAATGGTCCTTTGTAAAATTTGACACGAAGAAACTATAGTAGCTTATTGCTCTTGCTGGCTACTGCCTCTGGTAAAAGATAATGACAATAATTTTCTTTCAAAATCTGTGTTGTCATCCCTAAACAACAGCTGTTCGAGATCGGGGTTGCTGACCTCTATTAGTCAGTTTAGTTATCTCAACAATTGATCTTCAGCCGCTTACTTCAATCTCACACGATCATCGTGTTGATGACAGTGATCGATCTATCGATTTTACACACGTTATCCACTCGCGTTGAAGGGTTGTCGCATAATATAGAATTGATGGCCATTTGGGCAGAAAAGTTTAGGACTGGAGGCTTTTTTAAGGCAAACGCAGCGTGAAACGCCCATCCTTAGGGGGACGGACAACCTGGTAAATGTAGGCATATGTTCAGCAGTGGAAGTTCGAACGTAAAGTAAGAAAAAAAAACAACTACCTAAAAACTATTAACCCACAGCCTCAACCCACGGTTTAATACGGTAGGTTCCAGGCATCGAATCTTGACTAGCAGAGAACTTCTCAACGGTTGGCCCTTGAAATTAGATTAAAGACCACAGGACGACATGCAGCGTGACGGACTACCTCACTCAAAAAGCAGAATAACTTTGAAAATGTACAAGGTCGAAGCACAATAGTCAAAAGCCAATATTGATCTGGCATTAATTTATTAGAAACAAGCATGCTTTCGGGCGCTTCTCCGGCCGCTGCCGCTCTGAGTAGGGTATACCTTTAGAATCAATCACTTGTATTGTCGTTCACGATCACGACGATGGGTATAATGGATACGTGAAGAATGCAATATCCCACACATTTTGCATGTGGTTGTGCGTTTGATGATTCCATGCAAACAAAGTCGAAGATAAATTCCAAATAATTTAGGAAGCTTTCAAAGGTAGTCTTAATAAACTAGAAGCACATCATTACGGTGAATTTATAAAAATCCTTAAAATGTCTCGGTGTATGATACGGCAACCACGCGAAGCTATTTCGCAAGGAGGTCACATATCAAAAATAATTAGAGCAGACTACCAGTCACTGGAGCGAGCTAGGCGTATATTAAGGGGCTGCCTTACCAGGAGCTTTCGCATTTAATGAAACGTTGCGTTACAATACTTCCTCGCTGACTGGCGAGTCTTATCTTCTTATGTTTTAACAATTAAATATTCGATTTTGGCCAATTTGTTTTATGACCTTTCGCTTATAATGTACACATATTTTAAGAATAATGATTTTACATTCTTACGTTTTGCTTTATATTGCTAGGTTCTCATTAGATACTGTCGCTATACTCGTTTTACAAATTGTATTGTTCAGAGTTGCACACGGTTATGGTCGGTGATGCTCAATCGCTCAAGTAATGCTCGATTGTTAACTGTTACATTACAGTCGAATATTCCCGAAAAGGTACCAAGAGTACCCATAATCGATGAGCATAAATGAAAGGATTAAATGAAGGGCAAGATGTGCATCAGGACTGTAGCAAGTGGAAATGTGGTCTCTGCCTACTCCGTTGGGAAAAAGATGTATTCCCGGTGTGGGAGCGCCTTAAAAGCGAGAGTACGAGCGGTGTGACCGCGCTAGTAATAACTTAGTATTCTAGCTTACAAACTCTGATAACGCTCTGTAAGTTGGTACTTGGGATTAAATAAATAAATAAATATCCCTGGACATTATTCCACACAGCGCCATCTAGCCCCAAAGTAAGCTAATTAAAGCTTGTGTTATGGGATACTAGACAACGGATAAACATACTTAAATACATTTTCTTTTGTAAATACATACTTATTATACATAGGAGACACCCAGACCAGTACAAACAGACATGTTCATGCACACAAATGTTTGTACTGTGCGGGGATCGAACCCGCGACCTCTGGTGTAGTAGCCAACTTCTTAACCATTACACCAAGTCGGTCGTCAAATTAACACTGTACTGTGCATTAGTTTCTCAAATTTATGGCAGTTAAGCAAAATGCTACGTGAAATGTAGAAGAGCTCGTACAACACTTCTTGAGTGCAGTAAAAAATAATAGTTGTATTTTCCAGATTAAAATTGCAAAGGTAAAAGATAACCGAAATTTGTCAATAAATTTACTAAAAGGCTAAGTCGGTAGTAAGAAAGCCCATTGGCGATTTAGATAGGATGTCGGAGTTACGTTTCACACTCTAGGACTAGGTTATCTAACTTCAATTTCATTTGAAATCGTGGCGTGACAACTGTCCAATTCAACTTACCAGACCAGCGATGAGTTAAAGTATTAGTTCCAGAATAGGGGCGGTCCCATAGACATCAATTTAATATAGATAAAGCAAGTATGATCCCCTCTCTATCTGTATGAAAACAAAGCATGCCTTTTTTAAAAATTAGTGTGACGCAAGAAAGTGCTTATGTGTCGTCATTTTTTATCAAGTTCAAAGACAGACGATTGACATTTTTCACTTCCTTTCAACACGCGAAGTGAATACCCTCGTCTCACCACCTATTTTGATTTATGTCTGCGAGCAGGCAGAATTACACTGCGATGCGCTAGTTATTAAACGTGAATCTTTTGAAACAGTGTAATCTACTTACGCTAGCACTCGCGTATATCCACATTTTTTGTCGATTACCTGCAATGCCTGTATAACAAGCTCTTAAGCGGTCTTGCCAACTTTTAAATGTGAGGTGATTTCTTTTGAGAGCTATTATTTCAATAAGATTATTCTCAGTATGCACTTATGCAAATGACATAAAAACTAGAACAACTTTGGCAATCACTGATAAATCATCATTTAGCGTAAAAATCTAGGTCGCGACTATCTATTCTATTTTATCAAAAATGCAATGTCAAACTGAGGAAATGTAGAATATATTAATGAATTTATAAACTAGAGCTTTAACACAAGACCACCGAGACCTCGCGATATCTTTAAAAAATATGAGAATATCTATATTTGATTGATGATTATTGGTGTTTTACAGTACAAAAAACTAAAAACACACCCTATGTATTTTTCTGTAAACAAAGAGACGGTTATTATAAAACATAAAATATTAAGGTTTGCAAAAAACAAGCCTATTTATTTAATATTTCTGACATAAGGCATAAAAAATATTCATGAATAATTCTAATAAAGACCAGTAACGTCTATTATCATGCACATGACTGTGGTGGTGAAAGACATTATTATTACCACCTGTGTTTCGTGAGCTTCCACTCATTACAACACAACCATATAACAAAAACGCTCTAAAATACGCAATACGAGTATATGCCCTAATCTTATCAGTAAGTTTCCACGCGTGAGTCAATTAAAGCGACTTCAGACTTCGGGTGGACTGGTTTGGTGGATGAGTTTGGCAATACGCAACACACGCGCCCTGTGGGTTTGAAGCGTATTGGCACGCTGCGTAAGAATAAATATATTAAAAAAACGTTGGAAAATGGTGTGCTTAAACATAATGTATTAATAAAAAAATGTAGATGCAACTTTGATAGGTTCTCTATCACCATATTCTACAAAATAAACAATTACTATTATTAGAGATGGATAGCGGTGATAAATGGAAACTTATGCTTCCAATTATACTAAGTAACCACTGTCTTTAAATTAAAATAAATAGTGTATGTTCACGAGCGAAATTTACATTAGAATTTTTGTACAAAATCATATCCCTACTCATCTGAAGATTATCTTCCAAAACTAAGTGATATCATTTTATCAGACCAAAACTTATAAAGGGAACTTCTTTAATTAATTGTAACAACACTAAAACTAAACTTTGTGCAGATTCAAGTCCTGGACAACAATTTTTCCAAATCCAATTTATCATTGGAGGATACCCGTAGATTATCGGGCAGAGTGCCAAGCATCTCTTGCGAAACAACTTCCCGCCTCCTCTGCATTCATCAATTATCTCGTCGTTTTCTTTTTTCTTGTAGTTGGTACAGGATTCATTTTTTGCTTAGAAACAAGGTAATAAGAGATTGAATTATAAAAACAACAGTCAACTACAGCTAGAGTAGACACGGCTACAAAAACTTAGCTCGCAATGCTGGTAACTCATATGAGTTTACTACGATTTCAGATTATAGAAAATACTTTCGATCGTTACGTCCTGATTCTTGTTTGCTTGTGTTTTTTCTTTCTCGTGTTAGCCAAGGTCCGTGCACTATTTTAGGGTACCTTAGGTACGTTCCTTGAATAAGAGTTGAGAGCCTGCAGCACTTATCTTCAAGTCCGGTAATGGTCTCAAAGCAATCTGAATAAACTTATCAAGATTGTTTAAATACCGTCTCATTTTACGACTGAATTTTACTCAAGTTATTAAACGGTAAAATCTTATTTTTTTCCGAAACTCGAACAAAACGCATAGGTTACTTACGACTCATGCATGCCTTTGAAAAGTATTTGCTCGAAAGTAAATGGTAAATCCTAGTTTTAAAAAAATATTCATATTCCAAACGACCATTTCGCATCAAGCCCACTGCACCACCCTCTGTCACAAGCGCAAGAGCATATAAGCGAGTCATCGCACCCGCCGTGCGCAAACGCACACAAACGCGACGCTGCGCCGGAGCAGCGCGGATAAACAAAAAGTTCGCATTCGCGGAGTGATAGTGACATGAAGTTAACGGTTAGTCGATCTAATTCTAGTGCAATGAAAGTTAAATAAACTAGTCGGTATTACGTCACTGTGACATTATGTACGATTGGTAAAAACTCGTTGCGTGTTTCAGAATTTAAGATGGAGTTAAGTTAAGATATCTGCATTGTCAGATCAAGTTTATGGCCCTCATGTAAAGATATTGACTGTAGTAATTATCTTAATGTGTTTAGTTTTTTTTTTTTTAATTTTGCGCCAGATAACACACCTCTTGTAATGATCTCAAAGTAGGCCTTTATATCCCTGTGTTACGAGGTATCAGACAAGGAGATTAGCCGGGGGTCTCCCAGCACACCCAGAGTCAATTCAGAAAAGGTTACCGACCGGTAATCGAACCCAGGACACTACGGAAATCAAGGCGAGAATCCTTCACTACGCCAATCATGTCGTCAAAAAATGTTCAATTGGTAGTCTAATAACTTAGACAGAAACTTCTTAGGAGTTTAAAGAAAGATGAGACCTATGAACAATGGACCTGCCGCAATAAATTTTAGCTTTTTATGTTGATGTCGCTCAACCTCATTGCCTAATCCTTTTTTTTAGAATAGTAAGTTACCAAATAGCAATAAAGACATTAGCGTCGGCTAATGTTTAGACCATCTCCGCCTGAAAGAGTACTTACCTAATCAAGAGCAAACTAAACACTTTATGTCTACTACATAATCGAAAAAATCGCAATTATACTGAAAGTTTTCATTCCTTCACTTCATTCCAAAGTTATGTTTGATGTTTGATGCTGTTACTTCGTATCAACAATTTTGGCATTGGTCGAGTAATTGCTAGATTTTTTAGTTGTACAGAATTCACATCAAGCTCTCTATAGGGGCACCTAATACTGACATCAGAGACATTTTGCAATAGTACAGAAAAGGTTGACCCGTTTTCCTCCACAGCTGAATACTTCCAAAGAAAAAAAGTGAATATTTAAATCATAGAAATAGAAACCGACCAGTAGTAGCAATAACTAACGAGTTAAATTTGTGCTAGGTGACAATCGTGCTGCTGGTTGCAGCAGTCCAGGCTGCAGAAGTGAGGACATCTGCCAGGAAGCAGAAGACAGAAGATGCGAAGACCGACAAGCGGGAGCTGGAGGAAGGCAACGCTGCCGTGTCTAAGAGGGCACCGGTCTTACCAACAGGTATAGTATAGTAGTTGTAGAATCTCTTGCTGCCAATCACTTTGATTGGTTGGTTGGCACAATGACTATTTACCCTGTCTAGTAAACTGCATTATGTATCGTGAACTGTGGATTAGACATTTATCTGCGTGTGAATTTCCATATATTATATAATTGTCGTACTCTATATTGTAAATCAAGCTCTACTCAACTTAAGTCCATTGATCTTAGTGTGACCATACCATATTACCTTGAAGCATATTGCCACTCATAATTGAGATAAATAAAATAATCGTTTTGCCATCGCAAATTAAAGGAGCAGTATCGAAAGTCGCTGATCAATGTGCTTTGTAACTTTAGTTAAGCAAATGATTACTTTATGGCGATTTTTTCCTTAATGCAGAAAATTAAATTAACGGTAAGTTAAGCGATACTCAGCTAACCTCAACGCTGGCATAGTACTGCGAGCTCTTTGATGATTAGCTTGTGTCGAGTTACCATATATGGACTCTGGAGTGGTTTTTATCATTGGTATGACAAAATCTGCAACATTCTTTCATTTTTGCGCAGCTTTGCCATCAGTGACGCCGGGCATCGAATACGCTGACTCAAAAGAAGCGCATCATGAAAAATCTCCATCACAAGTAAGTACTTAACTAAAACCATAATGTGAAAACTTTCTAGAGCATTCGAAGAACACACATACTTTTACATAAATAATGTACATAGTTCTTGTGCTGCATTTTTAAAATGAAGTAGGTAGGTTATACCAACTAACTACAGAACCCGCCAAAGACAAAATTTCATCACGTGCAGAATTGTATCACGTTCGATGAAAACAATAACGCTCGCGACAGTGCGACTCGCCGCGTGATTCTCGCTCAGTGAAAGATCGTGACAATAATGAAGGAAAACAATAGTAATCAATTGCTTCATCTGACTTAATTGACGACACGATTGGCACAGTGTGTTATAGCACGGTTTCTCGCCTTGGCTTGCGTTGTATCCCGGGTTCGATTACCGGTCGGGTCAATTCTGAAAACGATATTTTCTAAATTGGCTCAGGAGTGGGTGTGATGGGAGATGCCCCTGGTTTATTTCCCTGTCTGGTACCTCGTAAGACAAGGAAATTTATCCTTACTTCGAGACCATGAAAAGTTTTAAAAATAAATTGCTTCATCTAATTACACCATTTTGACCAGGAAGTGAACTATTGACCCTTGACAAAGAACCTAATTATTAGTGAATGAACCTCTCACTCCCAGTAACTACTAGTATATAAAAACCTCATCAGGTCCCAGTCCAATCAATAGGTAAATTCGATCATATATCTCCTCATACCATCCTCAAATCGTTTAAAGAACTTAACATAAAAAAAACGGAGGATTTATGGGGTATTTCTGTTGATATACTTAAACCAGTCATAGATGCCATCTCCCCTAGTTTAGCGTTACTTTTTAATAACTGTGTAGACAAGGGTCAGTTCCCTAATTTAATGAAATTTAGTAAAGTCATACCCCTTTATAAGTCAGGTGAGAAAAGTGACCCATCCAATTATAGACCTATCTCTATTCTACCAGCTTTAAGTAAAATTTTTGAAAAAATAATATTGAATCAATTACATTCTCACTTTGCTTTGAATAAATTATTACATAGTAATCAATTTGGATTCACTAAAAATAGGAATACAACCGATGCAGGTGTTGCGCTCATCAAACACATATTTGATGCGTGGGAAGGCAAGCAAGATGCAATAGGAGTTTTTTGTGATTTATCAAAAGCATTTGACTGCGTAGATCATGAAATCTTACTGATTAAGCTGAGGCATTACGGTGTTTCAAATATTTCACTTAGCCTTATAGAATCTTACCTCACTGATAGAATACAAAAAGTGAGTATCAATGGTACGAACTCTTCCGGTGCCACCATACGTATGGGCGTGCCCCAGGGATCAATATTGGGTCCTCTGCTGTTTTTAATCTATATAAATGACCTGCCTTATTTTGTCAAAGACCTATGTGGGATTGTATTATTTGCTGATGACACTTCTCTAATTTTTAACGTAGATAGAAGTAACAAAGCACTTGACGACGTAAATAATACTCTTTCTAAGGTACTGCATTGGTTCACGAGTAACAATTTACTGCTTAATGCTAAGAAGACCAAATGTATCAAATTTTCTATGCCCAATGTAAGACAGGTCGATACCATTATAAACATGAATAACGAGCCATTAGAGATTGCGAATTCCACTGTATTTCTGGGAATTACTCTCGATTCCAAGTTACAGTGGGGTCCGCATATTTCTGCCCTGGCAGGAAGACTTAGTTCGGCAGCTTATGCTGTTAGAAAAATAAGGCTCCTGACTGATATCGCAACAGCAAGATTAGTGTACTTCAGTTATTTTCACAGTGTTATGTCGTATGGTCTTCAGTTGTGGGGCTCGGCAGCGGATCTCAACACCATCTTTGTTCTTCAAAAAAGAGCCATCCGCTCCATTTACAACCTTAGACCACGCGACTCGCTTCGTGAAGTATTCAAAGAGATAGATATTTTAACTGTGTACTCTCAATTTATTTATGATAATGTAGTATATGTCCGTAAAAACTTGCATCTCTTCAAGAAAAACAGGGATGTTCATAAACTCAATACCAGAAATAAAAATAAGCTCGTAACTCCCAGTCTAAGACTGCATAAGGTAGGGAAATCATTTGTTGGTCAATGTGTAAAATATTTTAATAAGATTCCGCAAACTCTTGTTGAACTGCCTCTTCACAAGTTTAAGTCACAAATCAAAGCTAAGTTAATGAAGCGGGGTTATTATAGTGTTGACGATTTCTTAAATGATAAGAATTTGTGGTCATCTTAGGTATAATCTGCTCCTCTGCACACTTTTTTGTTATGACTTTACTCTGTCAATTCCATTTTTGTGTATAAAAACAAGATTGAAAAGAGTAACCATCGAGTTTCTTGCCGGAGTCTTCTCGATCGGAAACAACCTCTGAACCGGTGGTAGAGTCACATTATATTTAATTATGATATGAACTATCATAGTATTATTTTATGTAAGTTTATTTTTATTCAGTATATTTTTGCTACAATTTTTTTTTGTTACATGACATGTCATAAGTACTTTTTATAAGTCTATATGAATAAAGATATTTTTTACTTTACTTTTTTTTACTTTACTTAATCATTCATCTAAGTACTTCGTCATTCAACCCTTTGAGTGCGAGAGGCACGGGCAGTCTGAAAGTCACGTCCATTGTGAACGTTAATTGAATGTACGAATTAGTCGTAGTCTGACATAAATCAACCTATTTGTTCGTAAAAACTTTCGCTATTTATTCTGAAACTTTTTCTTGTTAAGATACTATAGTTTTAGTATTAAACGTTAAGCTGAAGGGACCGATTATCATCTAAAAGTACTTGAAATAGGTACTTAAAAAATTACAACTATCGTGGAATGGCATTCGGTGAATTAACCAAAATAGCATGTTATTTAAAAACTGTTTTTGTTGAAAAAATGCGTAGGTATTTTATATATTCTTAATATCTACAGTTATAATTGTTATAAAGATTTCCAGGATCTAATTATAAGATTTTTTTGAAGTGATTTATATAAATTAACTGTGAGTCTGATATTTATTTTCAACTAACGTTGAACTATGAATTTGCTGTTGAATCACGAGCAATAATTTCCACAGCGAAATATCAAGTTAAATATCACACCAAATTAGAAACTGCGAAACAGCAACCATTGATATTTATCCTTCAAATAATTGCAAATACATAGTCCTACCTATTCATCAGGCAAGTTTCACCTTTGATTCTGTAGTTGTTACTGTTGTTCAGACTCGAGCATAAATAATGTTCCAATTTTTGCACCTTAGGTCAAAGCAATAAGATTCAAAAAGAAGTAATATTCGTGATCGATCGTGTCTGCCATACTCGGCACGCAGCACTCACAAGTCACGACCTGACGTCAATCTCAATCTGATCACCTGCAAAATTGCAGCTCACTTGTCACGCTCGCAGGGATGATACTCGTAACACAGTTGATTTTTTTTACAAAAACTGTTTTATAGACAAATCCTACAAACCTAGTAAGCCTCTACATAACACAAAAACATCAGCATTAAAAACTCCGATAAAAACAGAGCCAGTTAAGCATCCGATACCTAGTAATTGCACCATTCCCTGTCTCTCAGTCATTTTAAACCTAGCAGGTACCATATCAAAACCTAAGTTTGTGCTTCTTACTTTTTCAAAAGCTGACCAATTAGTTACGTTTTTGCGCTTCCTGTAAAAAGTTCATGATCTCTTGTTTGTCTTTGAATATGGTGTGACAAGACCGGATGATGAAATTAGTTACGTTTTTGCACTTCCTGTAAAAATTGCTTTTAAGTCCTTGTTGGGTTTTAAATTGGGACAGCTACACTCCACTGCATTGAAGCTCGGTTATTGCTACGGTGACTTGCAAATCGTGCCAGATTGATTGGCTATTTCCAACTTTCATGATATCTTGTTTGTCTTTGAATATGGTGTGACAAGACCGGATGATGAAATTAGTTACGTTTTTGCACTTCCTGTAAAAATTGCTTTTAAGTCCTTGTTGGGTTTTAAATTGGGACAGCTACACTCCACTGCATTGAAGCTCGGTTATTGCTACGGTGACTTGCAAATCGTGCCAGATTGATTGGCTATTTCCAACTTTCATGATATCTTGTTTGTCTTTGAATATGGTGTGACAAGACCGGATGATGAAATTAGTTACGTTTTTGCACTTCCTGTAAAAATTGCTTTTAAGTCCTTGTTGGGTTTTAAATTGGGACAGCTACACTCCACTGCATTGAAGCTCGGTTATTGCTACGGTGACTTGCAAATCGTGCCAGATTGATTGGCTATTTCCAACTTTCATGATATCTTGTTTGTCTTTGAATATGGTGTGACAAGACCGGATGATGAAATTAGTTACGTTTTTGCGCTTCCTGTAAAAATTGCTTTTAAGTCCTTGTTGGGTTTTAAATTGGGACAGCTTCACTCCACTGCATGGAAGCTCGGTTATTGCTAAGGTGACTTGCAAATCGTGCCAGATTGATTGGCCATTTCCAACTTTCATGATCTCTTGTTTGTCTTTGAATATGGTGTGACAAGACCGGATGATGAAATTAGTTACGTTTTTGCGCTTCCTGTAAAAATTGCTTTTAAGTCCTTGTTGGGTTTTAAATTGGGACAGCTACACTCCACTGCATTGAAGCTCGGTTATTGCTACAATGACTTGCAAATCGTGCCAGATTGATTGGCCATTTCCAACTTTCATGATCTCTTGTTTGTCTTTGAATATGGTGTGACAAGACCGGATGATGAAATTAATGTAATTTCACAAAGACAGTTAAATGTTGATGTTTCAACTTTACTAGCACTCTTTACTTTAATTAGTCTAGTATTAATAATGTCTAGGCCTCATTTGATCATAAATTCAATATGTGCATATTTTGTGCCCCTTATTTTCAATATTTACGAGTACTTTAATTTGGTCATCAAAAACTTTAAAAGACTTTCTGACGCCGATTTCAAACTTTCTACGATTAATATTACCTAATGGTCGTAATTTCGGTGGCCTGTGAATTTGTATGGGTTTCAGTTTATTTAAAGTTTTCATTTCGTTGCAATTAGCAGATAATTTACATTGTGACATATCCAAGTCCATTATTATGACTTTTAAACATTTACAGATAATGACTAATAATTTGAACTAGCTAGTATTTTATTTAAACGTAGTAAAATTAACGTGCCAACTCTATCATCAGGGTCCTAATCTACGACCGTTACTAGGACTTAGAAGATAATTTCTTAGTAAAGTAACGTTCGTAGTAAAAAAATGTTATCATAACTAAAACACTGAAATTTTTGAAATAATCTCACGATCTTATAACCAATTTATTTATTTTCAATTCCGAAAAACCCTTTGATTGGTATTGTTCTCTACCAGCAATTTATGAAATTATTAAACTACATGATAAATACCATTCTGTCTTATCTTTCACGCCACGTCAAATTCGAGGAATTATGTTATGTAATGTTATTAAAGATGAATTAGTTTCAGAAAACCGAATGTACCTATTTAAGTATTTGTTTGATATTTAAAATGCTCGTTAGTAAAACGTCAAACGCTGAAGCGTTAAAGAAGCTAAAAAAAGCTAATACATACATGTTTTTGTTGCTACAACTTCGGAATGCCATTATGACTCTACCTATTCGTTATTATTTTTTTTATTTTGTGTGACTTCTGTTTTTTTATTACTATTGGATGTTATTTACTTTTTTTTTGCCTGCTGAGCGGCAACACTAGAACTGGAAAAAAAATTAAACATCCATGTCATTAGAAAAGTATTCAATCTCAGCATCGATCCTCGCCGTTTCTTTATATCTAAAGTTCAAGGACGGTAATTTACGTCAAACAAAAAACCGTTCAATCTACATTTACACGTTGACCTCAAGAATGACATCTCCGAACAATGCATCAAGGGGAATGACGCGGGCACCTCAAAGGGGAGACTTATGAGGGAAGTTCCACGCAAAAGAAATTTAATATAAAAGTTGTTGGCCCGCCTCGACTCACCCGATAAATTTTTGTAGCGAAAAATTTTTATGGCTGCCAGTTTTATGAGCGTCCTTTTAATTTCAGTTACGCTTTAAATAGTTCCGATGAGAAACAAGAAAATAAACTTTCGGTTATAAAAATATAACTTTTATTTTATACGTGTACAGATTAATGAAGGTCGTAAACTGATGCACAAACCGTTATTCGCTGTTAGCGAATCTAACTACAGTAATAACTGAACTTGCTCCATATAGAAGTAAATAAAAATAAATAAATATGCGCCAGACAACACACCATTTGTAATGGTCTCGAAATAGGGATTAATATCCCTGTGTTACGAGGTACCATACTAGGAAATAAGCTAAGGGCGTCTCCCAGCACACCCAGACCCGAGTCAATTCAGAAAAGATCGTTGAATCGTCGTCCTGAATTGACCCGACCGGGAATCGAACCCGGACCACTGCAGAAAACGAGGCGGGAAACCGTGCTACAGCGCACTACGCCAATCGTGTCGTCATCATGAAGTTTTAAGCATAATTATTATACGAGTACTTATAGTCCTTTATGTGCGAATTGAGTAAAAACTACTTTTTTTCTGACGACCAGCTAAAGCGAGATATTAACTTGCTACTTACGGGTTTAATGTAACACATGTTAAGGTAGATAAGGTTTTTTTTTGCATACCAAAAACAACATTACAGGTGAGTTTTATTATGACAACAATTTTGCAAAAGCCTCTAAGTGGATTTGCAAAGAAAAAAGACGAGGTGGCCACCAACCTAGTTTTACGAATTCACATGATTGTTCAAAACTTCATAAATGCTCGTGCAAACAGAAATAAAAAAAAATTACAATGTCCCCAAGAGCCAGCTGGTCTATTTTCAAAAAATGCAGTGTAAAATTAAGTAGTCGAGGGTAAAGCTAGTTTCCGGCTTGCGGTGGTTTGCTAACTATTTAACTGCATAACTCCAACTTTTGCGAGCACACGCTGTAAAGAATTTATACAGCGTGTCGGCTTGACAACGAAATAATGCAACTGCTTGCCGGCAGATAGCCCTGCTCTCTTTGTGGACAAATGATCAGACAACACACAGATGTTTTGTTCTATATTTAATTATCTAATATTAATGCATCTCTTCAAAACTCTATTTTATTATGCAGATCAAGGAAAATAATCCTCAACCATCAACAATCGTCTTACACTGTGGAGAAATATCTTTGCGTTTTTAAATTGTCTATGCTCATAAGATATTAATAAGACTCACATTTTCCTGTCAAAATTAGATCCTTGCCTACTTTGAACTGTCGGTACCACTACACTTAGTGCTGCCGCACACGGTGGCACTCGTCGCGGTCACAAGCTGAGGACGAGATTTTTGGCATCGGTGCTGCAGGTGGTTCACAAAACACGTTTTAAAATTCATTTTTGAAGTAGTAAACAGTGAAATTAAATCTAATAAAGTTTACGGATATTATTGAGGAGATAATACAGCGAATTCATCCGGTGGAAACGTGCTTTGATAAAGTTGGCTCGATAGAATAAATTCACAAAGTTACCCCTTTTCGTGACATTTTATCTTCTATTTTTGGTTTTATAACTAAAATAATTGACCTGTTAATATGGGGCCTTTACCAAAACAAAGTTTAAAGGTAACTGGAGGGGTTTCATACGATGTTTTTTGTTTCATTACATCTATGAATTTTTGATCGATTATTTTAGTGATTTTCGGTCCGCGTGGCGCTCACCAGTTTCCTTCGGGAAATGTTGTGCAGAACCACCTCGCCTAAGGCGCGAACTCACGCCAAAATCATAAATACCGTCGTGGCCAAAGGCCTACTCCTCCTAAACGGATGGGCAAAAAAATCTGGAAAAAATATGTAATAAACTTAGACATATTTTCTTCAATCTTTAGGTCTAAAACTGTCGTAGTATAGAAATTTCTATACTAAAATACTTGAAAAGTAAAACTTCAATTTGCTAAGGCTCCTAAACTATAAGTGTGATTTGTATAGTTTTTACAGGAAAATGTAGGCCATCTTCTTCTTTAATCTGTACGTTGGGTTTTCAAAAATACCCCCCGTGCCCCAAGAGAATATCATACCGCTCTGATCTGTCAGAGGGAGACAGAAAATCGACGAATACAAGGGCCTTAATACGCGCGTATAACCTCGTTTTTGGAAGTGTAGCTGTAGGCGTGTACAGGCGCGCCTTTTGCCACACGGGTTACTCAAACGAGCGTTGACGCGCTAATGAGCTCGTTTAATCGAAATAGATCACCACCACTAACTTCCGTGTTAGCCACAATTAGCTCGTGTACGTATGGTTTTTTGAAGCGTGAAATGTAGCGCGTTTGCCAAAAACGACCGTATACGCGTGAAAAAAATAGTAGTTCGAGTCACCACGACCAAGCCACAAGTGACTGTGGCGGCGTCTGAGGTGGCCCTCCTCAACCACAGCTCAACCAGTAGTCGCCACGTTTATTATAGTGGCTACAAATACAATAATGACGACACGATCCATGCATTACTGTTTTTGTCAGCCTCTGGACCTCAGGACCTCACGACCGCTTTCCATCAGGTGGAGTGAGGTCATCTTGACGGGCAATATAACAAACGATTAGCGTTGTGTGCTGTAGCACTGTTTCCCGTCTTGGCTTGCTTGGTGTCCCAGGTTCGATTCCCAAGCGGATCAATTCAGGAAACGATATTATCTAAATTGGTTTAGGTTGGCTGTACCGCCGCACGGCTACCCGTGTACCACCATTGCTGACCGTACTGCTGCGCTCAAGGAAGTAACTAACGCTGACCTCATTCGGTACTGCCGCGCGCAAGGAATCAGCTGACGTTGACCAAACCCGTACTACTGCACCCTAGCGAAGCGACTACTGGACACCTGCCGCTTCCTCCTACCGCACTGCGAAACACAGGCTAGTGTGTCTAATGGTCGAGTAACGTTTTTCAGTCTGCGAAATTAACTCGTCCCACGCCTGGCCTCACCGGATCTTTAATATTCAAAAATAAATACATTTAATCTTTAATTTACTACTTTTATTTAATTCACTTTTGTTTTCATAAAATCTATTAGCTCCTTTAGTTTTATTAGTCGTCAAGGTTAGCTAAAACCGTCACAATGGCATGGCATGGCATGGCAATGGCAAACAATTTATTTATTTATTTAATCTTTATTGCACAAAGAAAAGTACAATTGGCGGACTTAATGCCTAAAGGCATTCTCTACCAGTCAACCACTAGGTGAAACAGAAATCTTTACGGCGGGGTTTTGTAAAACTAACTTTCAGTAAAATAAAAGTAAACAATTTACTCATATAATATATATACCTACTTATCTAAATTACAATATATATGTGTACCTACCTACCTATAAAAATAGCAAATATATACATATAAATTCATAAATACAATGATAAATAAATACATATTATGTAGATACTCAAATGAAAGACGAAACATTAACTCGGAATGATGTGATCGACGATCTGACTAATCTGACCAATGATTGAATAGCACTAATTCAAACTGATTAGGGTGTCTGTAAAAAAAGCTTGTGGATAGATTTTTTGAAGGAGAACCTATTGGGGGACATTTTGATTCCGTTCGGAAGCGAATTCCATAACCTTATAGCAGCTAAGGTAAAGGAGTTAGACACATGCGTGGTTAGATGAGGAGGAGTGGAAAGTTTTAAAAGAGTTTTTGAGCGTTGGTTACGTGAGCTGCACTCACCCCTATATTTAAAATTACGCTTGAGATATTTAGAAGCATTGGGATTATTAAGAACGTTGAACAGTAAACATAGCGTTCGATAATTTCTTCGTTGGAGGATTTTAATTTATTTTATTAATTACAACTAGTGGCTCAGTGTACGGCAGCACTTAGCGTGTCTATCTAATATATTAAAAGTGGAATGATGAATGTTCTCCGAAATTCCTCATTATCTTTATGACTACCGTCGAACAATAAGCTTAATCACAGGGAGAAGCTTTTGCCATCTCCATTATTAAAGAAGGCCTCGGAATAATAAACATAAAGGACTGGAATATTTATTTTTATGCTCTAGATTTAATAACGTCCTATTTTAATCAGGTTTCGCTTAATTTAATTTTTGGTTGGCGAGATCGCGTTATATTAATTTTGCTTGAGATAAAACTTGAGCCTTAGTATTAAAAGGTAATCTAAATAAATTGAAAAGTATTTGGAGAACGTTGTTTTCCGATAAAATTACTGGTTATTAGCTAATATACTTTATTTCTCAAGTAGTTAAAATGGAAATTCAGCCTAAATATTCATTTATTTTTATTTACCTATTTCTTGTGTTTACTTTACTGCAGTGCATCAAGTTGTAAGACTATATTATTGAACAATAATTATAATTTACACGAACATATATTAGAATATTAACCCGATATAGACAAAAATATTATGATACACTTCGTTGAATTAAATTCTTTTTTTTTTGTAGTTTGTATTTAAAAACTACCAAATACATTGAATTTTATTCAACATTTATTCCTCATTTTATTGTCAGTATTTTTTTTCTCCCTATTGCCGGCAAAGTTTCCTCACAAATTAACAACAATGTGCTGAATATCTCATCAAACTCTACTCAAAAATGCTTTATTCAAGCAGACCATGAATATACAGTTCTTTTGAATCGTCATTTAACATTGTTGAAGCGGACAGTAAGAGTCGCGTGACGTCATATGACGTAACCGTGACGTAGCAGCAGTGGCGGGCCAGCGGTGGGCACTTACTACGCTCGAGGACGTCTTATGAGCAGCACCATTTTTTACTTTTATTAAAATCATATTTTATGCATAAATTCTGTGAAGTTTAACAACGAATATACTTCATACACAAGATCCAGTGCCTCATTCCACCCCTGAAGTTTCAGCGCAGTCAAACTCTGTTTTTTTTGTGTTTAAATTTAGTTATAGTATAAACATAAATAATATTAATACTAGATAATCTATATACTAAATACAATCCATACATTTAATGTGACTCTACCACCGTTGTCGGAAGTCTGATTCCACCGAGAAGACCCGGTAAGAAACTCAGTATAGTTGCCCTTTAAAAAAGAAGTGGTTTACAATTATTCAGGTTAGTCACATACAATTTTCGCCTTAGTAACCAGAATCATACAGTTTGAACATGAATATAAGTTATGCATCGTTACGGTACCCAAATTATAGTGAACCTGAGCAGATCAGTTACCGAAAGTGGCACCTGTTCACAAGTGACGTATGATCCAGCCAGCGTTTCACCCGACCATATTTTAGGGAATGAAATGATCAAATAACTAAATCTACTAGCATTTTCACAATTATTAATGTATCTAAATAAACATCTTACTTGCTGCAAAAGCACAGCGAAAATTCTTGAGTTAAGCCTAGATCAATACCTACAAGGTTCAAATCGACTTTTCTTTATCCACAAGAATGCCATCGCTAATGGCATCTACCCATTAAAAGCATTCTATTTCAAAAGAACACGCAACATACTCAATATTCTGATAAAGGGTCCGATCAAAGATTGTTATGATAAAGAGATGTATTATACTAAACATACTGGTAACATAAGATATTTTACGCATTTTTGATCTTTGTAAGACGTGATGCGACTTTTCAGATTTTGTTGAAAGAAATAACGAGGATTATTCGGATATTTTTATCAGCGTAATCGGTTTTTGAATTCGAAGATAAAAAGATATGTTGCTTGTTTTTATACCGGCATTATTATCAAAAGACTTAAGAGTAAAAAAACGATACGACATACTCGGTAAGTAATATAGACACTTTTTTGTAAAAAAAATATTTATTTTTTATTTATTTTAACCATACGAAATCAGTTGAACAGTGAGCATTATTTAACTGAAAACCCTAAAATTAAAGTCAATTAACAAATAAGTCTTTTGATAATCACTCGGTATGTCAATCAACAACAGAACAGCATTATTAATTAAAATTATATTAAGTTAATCTAGTTAAAATAAATGTGAATTGAAACGTTACTAAAACGTAAGCATCACTCTGTTCTTCTATACGCAAAACATCAAATAACTCATCTGGAAAGCAGATTGTACATACGTGTATCTTACCACTTACGTTCTATAGCGAAGCTTAAATTAAACACAAAGTGCCCCACGAAATGAATGTCAAAAGCAGAAAGTACAAAACCGACTTAATTCTCGTTTGATCATTTTATATTATACTCGTTTACCGAAACAGCTCCGTGTGAGGCCCTCTACTACTAGGCCCTCTGTCAGAAACAATACGCGTTAAAACAGATATCATTATACGCGTTAAAAACAGTGATCAACATCATACGTTTTGAAATTGTCTATTTTCCTCGTTTTGACTCCATCGTTTAAACATGTGTGGGTATGTCGACATATGACGTTAAGCTTGACGCTTTCACCCCTCCCGCTAACAACCATAAGCTGACCGCGGCGTTATAGCAAGGTACAGGTCCATTTGCACAAGCGGGCCATATTATGTTTTGAGTTAGTCGTTACATTCAAAACAATTTATTTATTATTTATTGCACAAAAGAAAAATGGGGGACTTAATGCCAAAAGACATTGTTTGCCAGTCAACCTCGCAGCCTAGCAGATAATTTACGAAGGTGCAAAAGTAAACACAGAATTATTAAATTAAAAATAAAACTGTTTTTTTTTTTGCGCCAGACAACACACCTTGTTATGGTCTCGAAGTAGGGATTAATATCCCTGTGTTCGAGGTACCACACAAGGAAATAAGCCAGGGGCGTCTCCCAGCACACCCAGACCCGAGTCAATTCAGAAAATATCGTTTCCTGAATTGACCCGACCAGGAATCGAACCCGGGACACTACGGAAATCGGGGCGAGAAAACGTGCTACAGCGCACTGCGCCAATCGTGTCGTCAAAATAATAATAAAAACAAGTTATGGTCAAAAATATATATAAACTATCGAAAACAAAATATGTTTAAAAGTTAATTAAATGCGAAAGTATAAACACACACTGACTCCCATACTAGGTAGAGCTAACTAAGTGAAGTTTTTAAACTGACTGTCCCTTTGTTGAGTTTACTGAGACCTCGGCGAAGCGTTTTATGTGAATATTCGATAGTAATATATATATAGGTAATAAGTAGACGAACATCCACAGATTACGGAAGAAAGAAGACTATTCGTAAAGGAATGCGCTTAATAGACCTATTCAAAAAAGTAAGCTTTTTAAGCAACCAATTGTAAAAATAAAAGAAGAGAGCTCTGATAATTTCTCTGTTTATATGCAATTTAAGTCGTTTAAAAATTAAGTGAGTACTTACACTCTGAGAGTAATGGCGTTAACTTAATTTCGGGCTTGGCCCCTTATTTTCCATACAATCTGAACACGTATCATAATCTAGCATCTATCATTATAATTAATCACCTCAACGAACATGTTGTGGCGCGTGTGTGCTACTAATAGGGTTGGCAATAAACCAAATATCAAAACAAAACAGCACGAAATACATTATAAAGCCAATTAAATTGAGCAGTAAATAAGTTTAACCACTTGGTCTCCTTTCCACGACCTAGTTTTAGAAAGAACACGTTGATATTTGGTGGAGACAATTCCTAAGGAGGACTATCAAGTCGACATAGTCTCCAACTTTTCTGCTTTTATAAATCATAGCATAAGAAGCTTAACATTATAAAGATTCAGAGCTTAACATAAGTTGATATACAAAGCACACCTTCTGAGAACGCCTTATGGATTATTTAATTGTTTGTTTTTAAATAAACTTTGTTAAAGTTTAAGTTTTTTATGGAAACAAAAGTTTCTCGGAAAATTATTGAATTCGAGAAAAACTAAACGTTTTTATTATCTATGAGGTTTTCATATTTTAAACAGGAAAATGTCAGTAAAATAATTAGCGTATAATAGACAGTATTTCTATATATAAGCCTTTGCCCAGCAGTTTGTCCCACTGTCGGGCATAGGCATCTATCATTGATAACATCATGTCATGCTCCAATTGATGGGTAATGGTGTTAACCACGCTTTCCAAATTCCAGGTCAGGCAAAGTGTTTTGGAATTTTCCAGTACTTGGCCCGGTTTGTCATTCTACCCGCATTTGACGAACGTGGTGATGAACCCATTAATACTCATAAATTGTACCGAAGACTTAATTCTAATATTCAAGGCTTTTTCCCGATACTAGTAGTGGTACAGAATATAACCTAATTACTTACACATGGTACTTACTAATAACTTACACATTTATAGAAATTTTAATCTTTAAAAATATGTACACAGTTTTGTCTATCCATCACTGTTTGTTTTTTGCTTTTCCTTGCATCATGGTCTGCTGGAATAAATCTCTCTTTGGAGATAAGCTCACCTGTACTTTAGCTATCCTTATTTTTCTATGTAAAAAACTGTAATTTGTGTACAAATTAATAAATAAATAAATGGTATATGTCTTGACAGCCCTGTTCGAGCACGGACATGCGAGTGCGCAACACACGTGCGACCGGCGACACCGCTTTCACGCGACACGCCCTTCGCGAATCGCAACTGTAGCGTTTGAACTGTCCATTAACCGCACAGATGTGTTTATTAACTGGTAAATGGGTCAGCCAATACTGCCTTCCGTCTGTACATACGTAATGTACTCGTTATAAAAAGAATTTTAAGATTGTCTATAACCAACTCGCATAATGTGACATTAGGAAGCTTTAGGAGCTTTTTTCCACGCGGTCATCCTTAACTTTGCAAATAGATTAATTCACGTTATAAATATTTTGTTAAGAAAAACGATCCCTTCGTTAGTCAATTTTCATTTCTTCCTTATCACCAAGAGGCATTCGTGCTACACTGCCTACTATAGATTTCTAGGATAGTTAGTAGTTGTTGACCAGCATTTTCTAAATTTAGTCCGTCGTCTGTCGATGCACCGGCCGACGGTAAGTTGTATCGTTGTTTCATTGTGTCCACACATACGACATACTAGGGGTTTACCGGTTGTCGACTCGAGATGGTCTTTATTTAAGGCTATGCTTTCCCCAGATTGTCAATATTTGATCGACTTTGTTTGAAGGTAACTACTAAATTTAAAGATACTTTACCAAAAAAAAAATTACGAGGAGGTCAGTGTCTTTATTTTCTTTAACTAGGGCGACAACTTTTACAAAACACGTCATAGCATAAATTCACCGATAAAAAAACACAAAGAAGTACGTCGACGATTTTTTTGTTTTACTTTCAAATATTCATTATTAACTTTTTTCACTCAAAAATATATAAATAGATAGGTCTTTTTATATTCTAGGTCGACAACTTTTTTTTTAAATTTGTTTTATATTATTTCGTAGTAAATTCACTACACGAAAACAGAAGGAAGCCGCGGCGTTATTCCGTTCGCGAAGAACTAATCAGGCCCACCGAACGCTCTATCGGACGGCGCGCTAAATCCCAGCCTTAAGAACTCATTTTCCCCGACAACGGTCATCAGTTCTTTGATATTTTGCCATTACCTATCTATTTTATCTAATATACAAAACCACAGCGTCAAAACCTACAAACAGACCGTAACATTACATTACGAAATTATAAGGACTATAATAATCATCCATAAACTTTCATTTTAAACTATAACGGTTGCAAATATGATCCACTAATCTTACTTAAGATCGCCCACTCAATAGCTCGTAATAACACATGTCATTGCGCAACGTGTAGGATGTGATTCAACCCAACCTGTTTGAGGACCCGTCAGACAACTGGTCCACATGTCGATGAAAGTTATTCACTTACAGCCTAATTACAACAGCATGGTGAATCATAACTAGTTGTTTTGATAATGGTGTAAGTCGAGCAAAAACAAAGTCCCGTGAAGTTCAAATAAAACCAGCCACATTGAAAATCTTAATGTAAACATTTTAAAATGTAAGGAAATACATTCATAGTCATTTCGATTATTTCTGGTGGTGTGCTATTTATTCCTAATCAATTTAAACTGTTCTACATATTATTAAACATGGTTGCTCTCTCTACTGCGCCTTTGAAATACTTATGGTATTTCTTTTTATGCTATTCCTGAATTACTGCTTGAAGCTAAAACTTTTGAAATTAGTTACTGTGCTGCGAATAAATACTTCATGCCTTTTAAGGAAAAAAATGGCTTTCTTGAAATAATCATCTGAGTTATATAATTCCATGGTTGTTGGATAGTTCCTTTATAACTTTTACATTTATGATATGAAACACTTCGAATTGGTACGAATGAACAGTAAGTTTTAAATGTAAAGGATAACAATATCCAAACTAAAAAAGAAACAGTCGCTCCTACAAGAAAATGCAGTACAAAAAAGTGGACAAACTTAATTAAAATGCATCTCAAATCGCTAGAGAACCCCAACGAATGCAAAGTGGTTAAGTCTCCGTCATCCGCAAAGATAATTATATAATAGAGATTGAAAAAAGAAAATGACTGGCGAGGCATTTAAAAGAATTAATCGTGCAGCATTTTGGTAAAGGCTCAATGAGGACGTTCTCGCCGAAATTCCTTGCACCGTTTCTGTGAATTTGTCACTGGACTCGTGGCTTCCGAGGAATTAACGGCCGCTTTTATTTGAACCACGTCGGAATTCTAGACTGATGAATTTTGATGAATACGAGAACACCGGCGTCCTCTAATTAATATTTTAGACAACTTGAAAAACATATCACTCGAGCCAGCCTCCAGCACTCGAAACGATGATGTTGCGTCGCGTGGTTGGTTTACTATATTATTCAACACTTTGCATTTTATTTGGAAAAGATCTGATGCCACTTGGGGAAAGCAAACTAAACTCCTATAGGTACTACCTACTTATATTTATGATGGAAATTATAAGCGTCTTTAAAATAAAGTTAGTACAGATTTAGGTCAATTAATGTTTGCAATACAAATTATAATGTTTTTTTATGATGTGGTGAAAATTACTGGAGAATTATCAATAAATGTAATGCCAGTCTTGGGGAATAATCCGCGACCGACCGCCGGATGAATCTTTCAATTTATCCGCAGCCTCGTCTGTGCAGAATCTGGGTTGGAATCTTATAAATTAATCCTAATCCTATATTAATAAAGTACTCAGTAGTTCTGAACGCAAATTGCTAAAAACTATTCACAGAAATATCTACACAATCATTGTATCATTCATTATCTTATTTAAAATCGTTCAAGATATGATAAAAAGCTGGCGGAAAATTAAAAATATCAAATAATGGATTTGCGTTCGCAATGGCAGAATATTGCATCTTGTACATGATATGTAAAATAACAATAATAATACCGGGTGATTATCAAATAACTTCCAAAAACGATATGGCATACTCACTAAGTGATCTAAGCGAAAATGATATTTATTTAGCTAACTTTCATTTCAATACAGATCACTCAAACGGTCAGTTTTTTTTTTGTATGAAAACCTTAACTTTAAAATTAAAGTTAATTTTAAAAAACTTTTGCTTATATGTCATATCTGTTATCAGTTTATGAATCTACGAGTAGTGCAGAAATACGTTAGTCAAAAACCAAATAATTTTAAAAAATTTAGCGCTTATAGTTTTTAATCGCGGCTGCTAATTTTGTACTTCAAGTATGTCGTATGTTAATTTATTCGTATGGATTTTAATTTCCTTAATTTTAATTTAGCGACTAGGCCTCTTCAATATGATTTTAATTAAATTAAATGTAATTGATAGAGAATTTGATAAAGCTACATAGTTTTAAAAAGGCCGATGCTTATGATGTACGAGGACAGCAGAGTACATGCATGCCACCCTTAGTTTAGCCAGTTTTGCCGTTTATTTTAAGCATCGTTCATCATTATCTCTAGCTTTTATTAAAAACTTAATTTCAACACTTCGTTATTTCACCAACATCAATCAGAAGGGCTCTGCAGAGTTTTCAGCTTTGTCAGCCACCCTGTTATTTTTTATTTCGATTCGTACCGTGTCACAGTATAAATATTGCCACAATATTTTCGTTAATTATTGAGAAATGAAGTCAGTGAACCTTGTCTGTGTGTAGATTTTAAATGCGAATGCCGTTTCTCAAAAATTTTTAATTTTTCAACAACGGCGAACAAGTTGACCAACAAATTGCAGATTCGAGTCCATCTAGCTCCCGGCGTTGTATTTAATTTTAATCAGCGAGAAATTAGGAAATCCTGGGCGAAGTGTCAACTGTACATTTTCGCTAACAATGATGTATTATACGCGCAAAGCCTTTATTCAGTGGTGAAACGGAAAAATCATCATATGCAAAGCAAAAGGACATGAAAAAATTTGCATTTTATAAAGCAACATTTTCGCGGGGAATGAAAACAATGGAAGGAAAATAAAAAGGTTATTGGATAATATTAAACTGTATTTTGCATACCAGCTAGCGTGGCATTTTGATATAAAATTATAGGTAGAACTGCAGGATTCGTTTAGCCATATTACCTTAAAAGCTGTTAAAAAGTTGAATAGATGAATGAAAATTATGCCTTTTTGTATACGTGGATAAACCTGATTATGATAATACAAAATAATATTATTCAAATTCCTAAAAAGTAACTCTGGATATTCTTCATCGTCGTATATTCAGTTTTCATTAACAAAGAAAAGTCAAATAACTCTGTCTAGTATACACGTCCCCACATTTTGGACTTGACAAAATTACAATAAGACGACAGCGGTATTCATTTAACAGACGTAGGTTTTCACCCTTATTATCCCTTGTCGTTTGCTGTATAAGCACAAAACAGTCTTAATTAATTTCTGTCTCGGGATTTGTAGTCAATCCACTTTGCGTCGTTGCTATCAAGTAATTTAGTGAACAAATCTACATTTGGAATCCATTTTGTAGCATCAAAAAAGGATTTGTAAGCTATTGATTTAAAAAAAGATATGCTAAAATAAGAAACACCAACACAGTTTTAGCTTCCGATAGACCTTGTGCCTTTGCATTAGCAAAACAAGGTTTTGCTAATCATTGACAACACGTTTGGCGTAGTGCGCTGTATACGCGGTTTCTAGTCTTGACTTGCATAGTGTCCCAGGTTCGATTCCTGGCTGAGACGATTCAGAAAACGACCTTTTCTAAATTGGCTCTAATCTGGGTGTGCTAGGAGATGCCTCGAAGCTAAATCCTTGTCAGGTACCTCGTAACACAAGTATATTAATCCTTACTTCGAGACCATGACAATTGGGTTTTGTCAGGCGCATATTTACTATTTTTTATTTATTTATTTTACTATACTAATAGCATTACTCTGTAGCCGTTCCCACACCCTGGCCGGAAATTTATCACCAGCTTTTGCAAGTCTGAAAAATGGCGCCATCTGTTAGATCGTGTGCGTATCACATTGCTCCTAAGCGTTGGTCCTAACGCGGGTCACTCTGTCCTGCCGCAGTCATATATAAGAATTCGATGCTGAAAGCCCATTTATAGTAGCATCAGTGGGCTCACTTTTATGCGTTTGCCCCGTTTCTCTTGTTACCGCAACATTTTTCGCATCCGCTATCGCTAATTTTTTTTAGTGTATTTGATATTTTTAAACGCGCCATAAAGACATCTGCTACACGGTACAGCTTATGTAGTCTTTTGTTGACCCTGTTCTTGTTAATGCTCAACCCTGCCACTGCTTTTTTATCCACATAGAGAAGAAGGACTCCGTCTTAAACACTCCATTTTCAATATCGTACCCTATCGCATTTAATTTCTCTAAATTAAGGTCTACGAGTATATTGTCTATGCTAGATGCCGAAACTAACAGACAAAGATCATAAGTGTTGAATCTGTAGTAAATTATGACGGTCTTTCACCGGATTTATTTAAAAAAGTATCTTGTCTTTTTTGAAATGCTTGCAGAAAACAAAGATCTGCTCGATGCTGCGTGCTTTCATAAAAATGTTGTTGCACAGATCAAGCACGTTAGAAATGTAGCTAAGAACTTCATTTAATGCGGAATGTGCCTTTAATAATTTGCGACTGGAACGAAAAGCGAAAATCGCTCAAGCTCTTGCTCAGAACTCCCGCAGATTGCGTCATAATCCCTCAGCATTAGTGCCGCGCCGTTCACGGTCTTCACTACGCGTAAACCCTTCTAGTTATTGCAATCCGTAGAAAGAAATCCCCCATTTCAACGCGATTTCGACGTAATTTCACCCCAAATCTCCGGCAACTTTCGAATAAGGGACAATTTGGCCCTTCGTTGAGAACTTTTAAGAGCATTAAACGGACTAGACCGTTTTTCTATTTAATCCGTGTTTTGATTATTCCGTCACCTGATAATGTTTGTCGAGTAAACTAGGTTAACACGGTAACAAAATATTATGTTAAAATATACGAAGCCCATTTTGCTTTTTTACCGAATACCAGTGTTCTATGACTACTCTTTTTTGATAATTTTGACCTTCTAAAATGCATTAAATATGCAGATGATATTTTTTAAAAAGTTAGATGTTCTTCACTGTAAATAAATAAATAAATATCCCTGGACATTATTCCACACAGCGCCATCTAGCCCCAAAGTAAGCTAATTAAAGCTTGTGTTATGGGATACTAGACAACGGATAAACATACTTAAATACATTTTCTTTTGTAAATACATACTTATTATACATAGGAGACACCCAGACCAGTACAAACAGACATGTTCATGCACACAAATGTTTGTACTGTGCGGGGATCGAACCCGCGACCTCTGGTGTAGTAGCCAACTTCTTAACCATTACACCAAGTCGGTCGTCTTACTACTACTAAGTACTGTAGAAAAGCTTTCAGTAAATTTTCTTTTTATTTTAAAGGAATAAATGAATTAAGTAAGTACTCGCCGCTGTAAATTAAATGTGGTCAAAGAAATATATACCGTTCGAAAGCAAAGTTTCAAAAATATTTCGCTCTGATAATTAATTTTGATTTCAATCTTACTCTTAAATAATGTCACCCCATAATTGAACAAGGTTTTATCTCTGCAACTTGTTGCTAAAATGTTTACAAGAAAAATAACAGATAATAAATACTGACAAGTAAGATTGATGAGGTCTTTACATAATTACGGATTAATGTAAGATAACCGCAGAACTAACTTACGTAATTTCATTCATAATCAACACCTTTTGCTCCGTGAGCAAAAATTTAATTTACAAGTAACTGGTTACCAAAACACCTGTTACCTTAGTAGGTGCCAAAAATACTAGTATTTTGGTTTGCTTAAAAGCAGCAGCTTTTCAAATCTCAAAAGTAATATCCAAACTTATGCAAATGCTTGCAGACCTGCAAGTTACAGTGTTACAACGTCAATGCCTTTATTTAGCTCTAACTAAAGGTCATTTTAGAGCAATGTGACAGCTGCAGCATTAGTGCCAACTCGTCTGTGAACCTAGATTTCCCTGGAGCTGAAATTACAATACTATTAGAAACCGCAAACGTGGTAATTCGTGGTGGTCTAATGTGTTTCCCGATTTAGCCTGCCCGTTACGGTCAATGTAATTTCAAACGTGGTTGATCCTAACGCCATATTTGGCTATGGCCAATGGTTCATGGTTTTTGCATTTAATATTATACCTCTGTTTGTCAAATACTAGAGCAGGGCCGTGTGAAGAAGTGTTGGTAGATCACAAGTATTAATTGTTTAAAAAAATCAATGGGAAGTTCCGTTAAGCAATCGATACACTAAAATACTAAATCATAGAATGTCAAATTTTAATTCCCTTATTCATTAAAAATATAACAATCTAATAACACTATTTTCACTACAGTGAAGTGTTCTTGAAGCACTGTTTAATTTTTCATAAATAAATTAGCTAATACGATAACAACAAAAGAAAACAACTTCTTGCGGTGCCAAAACAATACAAATTTAGTGTAATTTAATATTTTGACATCATAACTTACCGTTAAATAGCGACACCCAACCCCAAGGAGGCCATTTGCCTCCCGTCTTTATGGGACACTATGACAGAATTTGTAGATAAACACGGGAGTCGTATTTCTTACCCTGTCGATGGTATTGCCTATATTTTGATGGGGATATTGTGCTACCTAGTGTGACGCTAGGGTATCATAAAAGTTACCACAAATTGTTGTGTATCCCATATCCGTCTCCATTGTTAACGCTGTCATAATCATGAGTTTAATCGTGAAAAAACAAGGTGTAAAAATTAAGCAATTATTTTTTAGGTAGCTATTACGGCCATAACTTGTTTTGTTATAGACAAAGGAAAACAACTCATACAGCTGCCTAAGGTCTCCACCACAATGACCCTTTGAACCTTTGACACCAATCCACTGTAATCATCAGAAGTTTAAAATTGCGTGTTAATAAAGTCATATGAAATATAATATCAATGCTTTCAACGATATTACATGCACATTAATTTTGAACATGGTCTATCGATATGTACGCGTATCTTTGAACGACCATCTGCAATTTAGTCACTGTATCTACCTACCCCATAAAGGTTCATATTAAGATAAGATGAGGTATACTTTATTGCACCAACAAAATGTTACAGATTCAAGTAATACAATCAGATGTACAATTTAGGCGGCCTTATTGCTAGTAGCGATCTCTACCAGACAACCTTCAGGGAGATAATCAGGAAGAAAAATTAAGTGGCGGAGCAAGATGATAAACTAATGATACAAAAACTTAATAACTAATGCATAAAATACACATACATACAATACTTAAGCAAAATAATATACTTACTTAACTTACACATACTTAACATACATATAAATAAGGTATGGATTACCTTATAGGTAAAAGAAAACTGGAAAGAAGGCGATTGGTCAAAGTGATAGAAGGTAAGCTTAAACTCGTGATTAGAAGATAGGCTGAGATTTAGATAGTCATATGAACGAGTGCAAAGAATTCCGTATGCGAACAGATTTAACAGTAAAAGATTTAGAATGAAAGTCAGAGGAATAAGAAGGAAATGATAGAAGGAGTTTACGGCATGATCGCATACCTTCACCTTTGGCAGGTTGCTGAAAACTGAAACGTTGTTTGAGATATGGAGGGGCCCGCCGGGTCAAACAGGATAATGTAAAGTAACGAGAGAACATAGAGATCACGTCGACAACGTACATAATAACTATATTATTCTCTGTACTAAAGATAAATCTTCAAGATACATTTAAATAGCTTGATGATAATGCCAGTGCCCATTATTAGAACAATGACTAGATTCAACGGACCTTTGGCCTACGTGATATTTACTTTATACTACACCTGCTCGGAAAGTGACTTGATACTTTATCAAATTTACGGTAGAAAGTACGTCATTGCATATCGAACAAATATGCGGGGAGAAAACGCACCTGAGAGGGAGAGAAAAGTGTATGAAAATCCATTTCTTACGTGGTTTTTCTTTTTTAATTTTGGGTAAGACTATGTGCCGGTAACCTAAATATCAAAAGCCAAAAAGTTTTTACAGTGAGTTTTTATCTCCAAGTTCGCAAAATGACACTGGCCACTAGCTGTGTGTCGGATGGTGTCGGGCTGGCAGTGCGACCCTGCGGCGGCAGGATAAACAATTTGAAATAAGAACATGTGAAAATTGCAGACGCCATTGGCGCCATTTTCAATTTGTGTGTTGTTTGAGGATTCAGTTTTCGTAGAAAGTAAAATAAAACTAACAAAATGATAAGTGGTGATAGTGATGATGAAGATTTCTTAACTCCGCCGCAGTTGAAGGAAACAGCAAAAATAATAAAGAAAGAAAAAGTGTTACATTAAGCTTCACTAACTGCAACAATTTCAATATAAATTTCAATTAGTAAAGATTTGGTTTTTTATTTTCCTCGTAGGTGTAGTATAAAGCACTATGTATCACTCGAGAGAAAGTGCGATTCCCGATCTCGGGTGTTTTAAAGCCCTCGCCTACGGCTCGGGCTTCAAACGACACCCTCGACGGTAATCGGTCTCTTTCTCCTCTCGGTGAACAATGTACTATTACATTTGCTAACTAAGCCTGCACAAAATGTATTTTTAAATCCTACGGCAGTTCTAAGTGGGGAAAACCGTGAAGAGCCGGAGTAGACGGACCGAGGGGACGAAGATAAGACGATTAGTGTCATCATCACAGATATAAATATATATAGATAGCGTAAAGTTTTAGTAAGAAAACCAAGCTTGCCACTTTTTATAAACATGTTCCGACGTCACGATAATATTTAAGTGTTAGGCATTTCTTAATCGATTTTAGCTCAGTTTATAGAAAGGAGAATGATGTTAATCTACTAAATTCTCTCATACGTTGCCATAACGGTTGACCATGGACGAAAGAAAACGGGTTTATATTGGAACGCCTAATAATTGTCATTGGCACACAAACTATTGGCCTAAATCTTTTTCGCTCTATCATCACATGTCATAGACAAGTTTGGCCTATTTCCTTTCACCTAAAGTTTTATAGCCGTATTATCACTTCCCAAATTCGTCATTACGCCGGACGATGCATAATCCCTACCAAAAACCATTGCCAAAAGGGTCTTATAACATCAGTTTAAGGTGATATAAAGGTTGATGTGAACGTATCTGTAAATTAGCTTCATCCATTTCCATTTACGTCTGAGGTCATAATGCTGTTCCCAGAGTATGTCGCGGAACTTGGAATTTGCCGAGACGAACTAATTTCTGGAACGGCTCGTATCAGCAGAAGATGAAGTTATTGAATTCTCTGGAATTTTGGCTTATGCTGGTTTGTTATACCATGTCTCTACTGCATGCCGCTATTAAGCAAAAAAAGTATAATTTTGTAATATAATATGTACTTACCCATATGGTAAGTTACGATAATCATATGATTATCGTAACTTTGGTTTCAAACATTCGCAAATATAGTCTATGATATGTGGAATATTATTCAAAAACACATGACAAAAAAACGATTTTTTTTAATAATCAATATAAGTATTAAAATAATTAACAAACTTAGTTGGACGTGAGTTTAAGGTAGCTCGCCCACATACATGTTATACTTTCTGTAGCTTCGATAATAAAATTTATGACCAAATTTTTGCATGTGGGCGTTTCATTATTGAATTCTTAATATTCTATATTAAAAGCGATAAAACCGTTAGGCGTTGTTTCATCACATAAAACAATATAAAGAAAATACTTCTAAGACATTAACTAGTTCTTAGATGTACAGAATGAATAAATTCCGTTTCAAAACTAGACTAGTAAGCTTCGCGAAGTTTCAGGAGCTTTTATTTGTACTAACTTTGAAAATTATGTCGCTGGTCAGGTCTTACTTGTAACAACTTTTTTTATGTAAGTGGCCTCTCGGGGAGTCATGACTTTTTTATTTTTATTGGTCGACCCTTTCGCACCCATTCAAGGCCACAGGATCTTTTAGTGTAGGTAATATAGATAAAGTGTCTTTTACTGTAGTTGCTTTTGGAAGCACGTACACTGTACAGTCGGCACAAAGTTTGTGGCGCGTCTTCCGTTCCTTTTATGACTGTGCAGATAGTGTAAACCATATTCTCTTGATTCATATATTTCTTTACGAGCATCTAAGTTTTTAGGGCAGGCAACAACTTTTAAATTAGTGATAGTTTCCTCAAAAATAAAAGCTAGTGAAAAACTTTGAGTTTGAGGCGGATCAACTTCTCTTACACTTTATTCCAACTCAAACCTACTTTTAGGGTTCCACAGCACATTTTTGTTTGTTTTAGCCTTCAATAAGGAATATTACCCGGTGTACAAACCACTCTTTAGTGATGAACTAAATATTGTACTAATCGGATAAATAAAAACACCGATACAGAATTCAGAGAGATATATTTGCATAAGTTTGCTGGCCTATTACCTAGTTATAAAAACATATTGCCAGCGCGTTTTAGAAACAAACTAATAGCTAGAATTACTAACGCCATCTATTGGTGTTTAGCTGAACTAATCCCGGTTCATTAGTAGATCTCAAAGAAAATCTTAACACCGTAAATTAGGATCTCTCAAATTGGGTGCGCCATCTGGCGATAGCGATGGTGATTTAACATACTGCCCACCAAGGACAATATTGACAAAATGTGTCCTTTCTGGGGATTGATGTACTTAACTACAATAGTAACATACAATATTAACTGTTCTACTAAACTAAAACTATAATGCATGACCACACTAGCAAATAATAAATACTACAGCTTACAATTTAAATCAAGCATTACACGTTTCTAAAGGTTACTAAATTAGCGTTCTACATACTACTAAGCAATTAAGCTATACAAACAAAATAAAATAAACTTAATTAGAGACCGGGAGGACGCATACCCTTGATGTTGGCCTTTTTAATGTTGACGTTTTGGTTTTTAACGTGACTACTCGGGTTATATTATCATGTCCTGGATGTTTTACTACCACCCGACCTAATAACCAACGACACGGTGGCATATTGTCCTCTTTGATCAGGACTACGTCTCCCACTTTGGGCTCATTAACTTGGGATGTCCATTTATGTCTCTGGAGTAGAGATGTTAAATATTCATTGGACCATCGAGTCCAGAATTGCTGTAACATCTTTTGAACGAATTGCCACCTTAGAAGCATCGCTAAATCCATGTAATTCCATGGCGATATCATTTTCATTACTGCCAATCCATCTTGGAATTTTGATTTGAGCTATGTGTGGCAATTCCTCCCGATAACTCTTCCATTCTTGTACTAATTCTATGGGAACATCTTGATCCCATTGAATACCTGCTAGCCATAATTTTTGAATAAAAATTTTTGCTATTATAACACTAGGTGATAACCATCCTAATGGGTCAAACAGCCGCGCTATATCTGACATCATTGATCTCTTTGTTACCGCTCCTGATATCTTCGGAAGGCTCACTGTGAACTGAAAGCTGTCTTCGCTGCGATCCCAGGTAAGTCCCAGTATTTTTGTAGGTTGAGTAATTGCTGTTGAATCAATTTTTATCTCCCTATTCTTCATATCATCATCCCTTTTGTCCTTTTCCGTGTCTTGTCTGGTCTTACATTTAGATATTCCTTCCAACAATTCTTTACTATTACTATTCCACTTCTGTAGTTCAAATCCTCCACGATGTAACAATTCTTTCATTTGCCTGTACAATTCAATACCTCGTTCCACAGTTTGAGCTCCAGTCATTAAATCGTCCATGTAAAACGAATTTGGTACCTTCTCAGCAGCCATTGGGTAATTTTCGCCTTCGTCGAATGCTACTTGATTTAATGATCTTACAGCTAGGTAAGGAGCAGATGCAGTGCCAAAAACTACCGTTACAAATTCGTAATCTCTTACTACAGCCTTTGGATTATCTCTCCATACAATGCGTTGGAAGGATACATCTTCTTCTGCGACTCTGACTTGTCGGTACATTTTCACTATGTCTGCTATTATACCTATAGGATGGATTCTCCATCGCAGTACAGTGTGACGTAATTCTGGCTGCAGCGTAGGACCAGTCATTAGAGTCTCATTGAGTGATAAACCATTATTATATCGACAAGAGGCATCGACTACGACCCTGACTTTTGTCGTCTCTTTATCATTTCTAATGACGGCATGATGAGGCAAGTATATGGCTTCCTTTTTATCATTTTGTTTTACAGGGCGCATATGATCTAGCAGTAGGTATTCATTGATAACTTCCTTGTACTTTTCTCTTAAATTTTGATCTTTCTCAAACTTTCTTTCTAACGTGTAAAATCTTTTCAGCGCAACATCGCGTGAATTACTATCAACACACGACGGCACGTCATCCCGAAATGGCAGCCTTACCATATAACGACCATCTTCTGTTCTTTTTGTAGATTTTGTAAATAGTTCTTCACACTTTTGTTCTTCTAGTGTAAGTATTTTGTTTGTACTAATTATTTGATCTTCTACTTCCCAAAATCTTTTTAATACATCATCTTCATTGACCTTTGTGTGCATTACTGTTATATTTGATCTATGGCCGATTGAACTATCGTTGCTATTCAATCGTGTGGCATTGATTACGCCTGATATAATCCAACCTAATTTGGTGGACTGCGCCACGAGATTACCAGCTGAACTTTTCTTTACGCCGTCATTCAATATATGGCTATAAACTTCAGCGCCAAGTAATACATCTATTTTGTTAGGTGTATTGAACTGAGGATCGGCTAGACTTAAGTCTGCTAACTCGATCCAATTATGCTCTTCAAACTGGTTCTCTGGTAGACAGCACGTGATATGTTTGAGAACATATGCATTAAGTTCTATTTTGAAATTTGTGTCTGTTAGCGATTGAATTACAAGCTTAACCATATATTTGGAGACCAATGAACCATCACCACCTAACCCCGAAATTGTACTTTTGACAGGTATCTTTTTTAATCTTAAGTGTTGGACTGCAGCTTCGGTAACAAAGGATGCTTGGGAGCCTTGATCCAGCAAGGCTCGCAGCACTTGAAGCCCACCAAGTGTAGACTGGGCTTTTATTAACGCTGTGGCTAATATAACTTGTCTACCCCTGGTAATATTTCTTCTAGACATAAGTGACACAACAGGAGGACTGTCTGCGGAGGTATTGCCACCTCCAGATGCCCTACCAATGATAGATTTGTCGTTAGATGATGTTTTCGGGTGTAAAAGCGAGTGATGCCTTTTTTTGCATATTCTACAGTAAGTATTCTTATTGCAATCATAAACGGTGTGGTTGCTTCCTAAGCAGTTAAAACAAATTTTATTTTTTAACACGAATTCACGTCTAGCATCATAATCTAACTTAGAAAACTGCTTGCAAAAACACAATTTATGATTCTCCGAACAACATTCGCAGCGAATACTGTTCGTTGAATTGGTCGCATGTAAAACTTTAGTATATTGGATTTGTGAACTATTATTACTTTGTCCTGGTGACCTTTTCAAATCCAAACACTCTAACGCTCGAAAACGACTCTCTACAAACTTTTGAAATTGTGAAAATGTAGGCAATTCGCTTGACGAATTACTAGAAACATTTAACTCCCATTGTTTTCTACTTTCGTTGTCTAGTTTATAAGTGATAATGTGAATGATAATTATATCCCAAGTACTGACGTCAATATCCAAATTATTAAGAGCATTCAAACAATCTGTGGTGGTATCTAACAGATCCTTTAAAGCAGATGCTGACTCAACTTGCATGCGTCGCTGCGAAAATAAACGTTTTAATACGCAATTGGCTAGGTATTTTTTGTTGTTGTACCGGTCGTTTAATTGTTTCCAACATTGATCGTAACTTGAATCGGAAATAGGCACGTATCTAATTAATTGTTCTGCCTCTCCTACAAGATGACTCTTTAAGTAATGCATCTTTTGCACTTTATCTAATCCGTTATTATTATTTACCAACGATGTAAATAAATCTCGAAAAGTAACCCATTCGGAATACTTCCCCGAGAACAAAGGAATGGAGATTTTAGGTAATTTTACTAATGAGCTTGATTTCTCCCCACTACCTGCACTATTCATTCCCAAATTGTATGACGATAATCTATTTAAATCGACTTTCATGTAGGTCTTGTACTCAATGTATGCCTCCTCCGTGGTAACGTACATAGACTTAGTTACATAAACAGAAGCATCTATATCTTCCATTTCATAAGCCTCATACAACTTAGAATTATTTTTTCGAAACAGCGTCCAATCTCTTTCTACAATTTCCAAACTAGTTCCTTAGGAGATTTTTTATAATTAACAAATCCCTTAGAAATTGAATTTTGGAGATCCTGCTGTACATTAATAATACTATCCATTTCGGTAAACAAAATTGTTAACTATCAAAAATAAAAAATGTAAATTTAGTTATTAATGTTTTATAATTACACACTTAGACCTAATTAATGAGTATTTCGTTTTGTATAAGTATACAGGTGTTACAAAATTACTAAACAATCATAAATTACCAATTAATATAAAGTATTAAAATTACAAGTCGAAAAAGCAACGATAAAAATTACAAGTGTTTTTAACTTAGAGGAAAATCGGGCATGGATTCCCCGTCCCGTCGCTCTTTCGCAAATTATTCCAAGTGTCTACTTCTAAGCATGCAATTAAACTATGTCTAAAATACCACCTAAACTAAATTACTCTAAATTTAAAAACTGGCGCGAAAATATTCTAAGTCTCAAGTTCTCAATGTCGATAAATCCGATCCAAGCAAATCTTCTAAGTTTTCTTCGCAATGTGTTTAAGGCTCAAATTAAACTGATAAAAGTACTCACAGTTGAACTTCACTTATGCACACACTTGCACTGGCAATACCTCTGGAATGCTCCAGTTCCGGTAGAGGGCGCTCCTTGGCTTCCGGTAGCTCCAGTACGTCACGTCCGCGGCCTTACTTGGTGACGCAGCTGCTGGCCGTACCTCCTGAACAGCGATCCACTGCTCCTCGAGGACGGTGTGTGGTTCCCAGCACCACAAGTACTCCAAAAAGTTGATCTTAGCCAAAAGCGCTCCGGCTCTCAAGGACCTTGTACAAACCACTCTTTAGTGATGAACTAAATATTGTACTAATCGGATAAATAAAAACACCGATACAGAATTCAGAGAGATATATTTGCATAAGTTTGCTGGCCTATTACCTAGTTATAAAAACATATTGCCAGCGCGTTTTAGAAACAAACTAATAGCTAGAATTACTAACGCCATCTGTTGGTGTTTAGCTGAACTAATCCCGGTTCATTAGTAGATCTCAAAGAAAATCTTAACACCGTAAATTAGGATCTCTCAAATTGGGTGCGCCATCTGGCGATAGCGATGGTGATTTAACACCCGGAAAGTTTTCATATCAGAATCGTTACAGTTTTTTTGCTTTACCTAAATTGTACTACGCATATTCATCGACTTTTATTACACAGCATTATTATGAATATTGCTTCACCAGAATAAATAAATACAACATAACAAATAAGTACTCGTATTATTTGCAGTATAAATCCAAAATTTCAAAGGTAAACGGATGAGTTGTTTGTGAAGCTTAAGCCACTTGGGAGTCTGCTTGTGACATAAAGGTACGTGGCCGAAACAAAACTGAACACTGGAGCGTAAGCGAGCAAGCGGAGCGTGAAGCGCTCGGTCTCAGACGTGCCCAATCTTAGAGGATCCTTTGTTTGACGATCAGGAAGAATAATTCATTAGACCATCAAACGAACATACCTCAGTGGAGTCGATCTTGGTTACACCTTGCGTGAGACACGTTGGCCTGTTTCAGGGGTGTTACATCAATATACCCTCATATTTACACCCTACTTTTTATGTTTTTAACAAATTATGGGTATGATAAATCCTTGCACTTAAGAAAAAAAATTCGAGTGTGCAATATCTGCAGACCCATAAATAGGGTTGTTATTACCCAAATATCATTATATTTGCATAAACAAACACAACACTTTTTCTGGTTATATTACTTTTAATACAACCTGAATTCTATAGAACTAAATAAAAAGAATGTTCGAAGCTAACACGTACATTTTTAACTTAGAAATGAGGACAAAAATAAATACGATTGTTATCACCACAGATGTTCTAAACACATTAATTTTAAACTGCGTTAGACACTCTCAATTCAACAGCCAATTCCACACATCAGAAAATTGTCAGCCACGCAACCTGCAAACTTCTTATCTCTCATTTAAAGTCGTTTGTTCCTCAGCAGGTGTACGCAACCCCGGTGCCGATCGGGAAGATTTCTGACCTGCTGACCGGGCACGGGCCGTTCCAGACCGCCATCGCCAGCCATCTCTTCGCCCCCGTCTCGGTTTACCAGGCACGGGTAAGTTATCACCCCATGATCGGTTGGCGCCCGTAAATACTGAGCAGGAAATTTAAGGATACGACTTGCCATAGATTTATGGAATTCTCAAGCGTGGATTTACTCAGGGAATACAATCATTCGTTTATCTGCAGTACCTTTTCTTGTTTAAAACGTTGTGAAGTTCAAAGATTTATGCTGGATTGCACCGAGCTTAAGTGACGCCTAACTGACAGTTTACTAAACTTTCTGACATACAGTATGGTTACTATGTAAGGCATCACCTAAATTAACACGACACTTTAGATATGTGTTTGCTCGGTGCGACCCTTTCCCCCTGCAGTTTCCGACGCGCTGCTTAAAATTTAAATTACTAAATAAGTTGAGACAGTTAAGTTGACAGACGTCTTTCCATGAAATCGAAAGTAATTGAAGATAACATTTACAAACACTTCTCAAACGTGAATACTAACTTATTAAAAAAGGGAAAAAGAATGTAATTGTTATTATACGATTGTTCTAAATAAAATATAACTAAGAATAAATATATTCTACACTCAAATTAAATTTTCTATTCTATTCATCTTCTAGCAAAATTGTTCTTATTATTAATAACTGACGAAAAAAATCATCTCGTATAAATAGAAGTCAAGTACGAGTATAAAGTACCATTAGCGTATTCAATTGTATAATGCTTACTCACTTTTTGCTTTTTAACAAGCTATCTTTATTCATTTATGGAAATTACACCTAACTAATGCTTGTCAGAGGTGCTGATAAATATTAGTGAGATATATATAAGGGAACTTGTTAAAATATTAGTGATTCAAAAATAAACGTCCAAAGAAAAATCCTTATTAGCAATTCAAAGAGCAACTTGCAATTCAGCAGTAACTAGCAAAAGCCTTCTTGTTTATCTTCTAATCTAAACAACTTTATTTACAGCTCGGCGCGCCGACAACTTACGAAGTATCCTCTCCGATAACATCGCAATTAGCGTACTCGGAACACAAGATATCGTACCAGCCGCCGCAAAACGCTATACAATACCAGCCAGTACAGTACAATCAGAAACTACAAGTTCAGAAGCAGGCGAACGTTGCTCGACCAATTAGTTATCAACAACCATACCAGCAGCAAATATTTGTTCAGCCTCAGCCTTTAGTGTACTCTCAGCAAGCTCAACACCTGGTGCCAGTACCTCAGCCTATTCAATACCAACAAACACCATTCCAAGTGCAAAGACCTGTTCAGTACACCCAACACACCGTGTTTCCGCAGCAATTTGTGCAGCAGCAATACAACCAAGAACAGCAGAACTTAGTTCGAGTCCCTGCTGAGCAACCAGGCATCACTTACTCCGAAGAGTCTAAGGATGATCCAAACCAGGAACAGGCTACCCAAGCACAACAGAAGGCGGCAGAGCAACCAGCAGAACCGGCCAAGGCTTTGGAAACACAGACACCTGCACCTGAAAAGGTAAAGTGTTTCATACCTACTTCGCCCTTTTAGTTACAAATATACCTTCTCAGATCATGGTTTTTTACTCGATGCTTTTCGAATTTAATAGATTGAAACTATGGTGTTACTATAAAAAAAAACCAGAGGAGTAGTAGCCATGCAACTGTGCTATATGATCTGATCCTATAATAAATAACTTGTACACACTTGTTTTACTTCTTTAAATACTAATTAATCTTTTTCGTGTTTCAGAACTACAACAGTCAGCCTCAAGGAGCAATCAGCTACGCAAGCTTCTCCCAAAGCCAGCCAGCGCCATCCTTCGCCTCCCAACCCTCTCGGCTGCAAGCTCAATATTACCAAGCTCAAGCTCAGTTGCAACAGTATGAATCACAAACCAAACAATATGAAGTTCAGCCTCAACAATTCCAAGCTCAACCTCAACAAAACCAAGCTCAACAGCAACAGTATCAAGTTCAACACCAAGCGCAACTTCAACAATATCAAGTTCAACCTTTACAATATCAAGCTCAACCCCAGCAATATCAAGCTCAACCCCAACCATACCAAGCTCAGCCACAATTATACCAAATTCAGCAAGTATTCAGACAACCTCAACCACAGCAGTTCCTTCGATATGATCTACAGCCCCAACTCCAGTATCAAACTTCGCAAAATTCTCCTTCTAAGGACTCCCAAGAGACCATTGTTACTGCTTCTACCAAATCTTTGCCTGTCAACCCTCAAAGACAAATAGCCTACTTCAGGCCAGGCCCAGTGCTACCACAAATTCAACCTCAACAGTATGCCCAACAGCAGGTATTGCTCCAAAACCCAGTCCATGCCCCACAACAATTAGCAGCCCCATCTTTCCCGCCTGTTCAGTACTTCGGGAAATACGCCCAATCTATCTTTGGCCCACATTAATGGAGGTAATTCCTAACTGAAGTAGACTTTTAAATAGGCAATCCATAATCAAGTGTACAAAATAAACTTAACATTGTCCTTAAAATAAGCCTAAGTATCATAAATGTAATATTAGTCATTTATTCATTATTATTCATTTTATTAGTAAGAAATCCATCATCATCATTCGCTTTTAAAATTGTATAGGTAGTTTCATTTATCATGGTAATTAAAAGAAAGAGGTGCTAAAGTATTTACTAAAACTGTGATGCCATGTTCTGTCTAGCGGATCAGCTAGGAGGAACCTCTATCTAATCAGCTCGTGAAGTTACAAGGTTGATTAAAAGATTTATAAAAATTAAAAAGAGTTTTTATTACGTTAAGAAAAACACTTAAAGATATTTTAATTTACGTTTAATAAAATGTAGCATCTATCTATAAAGATAGATATTTATGTACCGAATGCAACACGTTAAGAGTAACATTATAATATGTTGGTGACGGCAAGTGGCTTCTAGTTAAATACCTATAATACCAACTGTCCAAACTATAGTCTATAAATTATTTAGCTCCTTTTATAAGATAAGTAAACATAAGTAACTGGCCTGTTGGCGCAATCACAGCGATCCTGCCTTTAGCGCCGGAGGTCGTGGGTTCGATCCCCACCCATGACAAATATTTGTGTGATGAACATTTGTATTTGTTGTGTGTCTGGGTGTTATTATCTATTTAAGTATGTATTTAGAAATATTTAACTATGTTTATCAGTCTCTGACGCCCATATTACAAGCTCTGCTTAGTTTGGGGTCAGATGATCTTGGTGTGAATTGACCCAGATATTTATTTATTTTATTTTATTGCGTACTGACAAACGTTGAACGTTTAATGCTCACAGAATTACAGAATTCTCCACCATGGCGGCACACAACACAGTAAAATATATTTGAAAATCTCTGAAAAACTTCGGAACCCCTATTTATCGGTTACTTCGAAACTCGGTCGGTTTAACCCAAAATGATCGGGAAACTTGAAAGTAAGTTTGGGGACCTGTAACCCGTAGGCTAGTTACGGGCCGATTGTAGCTACCGGAACTGGATGAAACTTTACCAAATCTCCACGTGGGGCCTTGGGCAATCTTTTCTAGGCAGATATGCGAAAGCTTTAGAGAAGCAGTAACGAGTGAAAGCTCCATTTAAGAACTTATAAGACAGATTGGATGGACGAGTTTCGCAAAGGACAACCTAAAAGCTAGACACATTTAATTATCAGTTGTTCGGAGCAGTAAGACATCTATCTACTGTTTAACATAGGCTTCCCTTTAAAATTTCCAAAGTAACTGATTGCAGGTGGGTTAGTTCAGAGGCGTTCACAACAACCTTTACAAAACCATAGCAAAAATCTGCAGCATAAGGTGCCCCTATGTAAAGGTTGCTGTGAACGCCTCAGTACAATGTAGACACTCACCACTTGTGTATAAAAAACAATATCTATGAAGCAGAACTTTGAATCTACTGTTATTTTAGTTCCAAGGGCCAAAATAACAAAAACTGTAAAATCAAATGCCAAATCCGTAGGGCACTGAATGCGAAGTAGAGTTAATAGAAATCCTTTCAACCCTTCTGTAATACCAAGTATTATGCCAACATTGCCAACCGATAGGTACCTTCATGTGGTTACACTTCGAACGTTCAAGTGAAATAGAACGTTCCTGACCAACCGATGATAATATTAAATTAGGCTAATTGAATAATTTAAAACGTAATACATTGGAAAAAAATTACTTTACGGATTCTTATGGAAGAGGTCACAAGATATCGGTGTATGCAGGCCATTTAACACCGGCCATACGGGGGAGGCCTAAGTTCGACTGACCTGTAGGTCTACCATGGGTTTATACCAATGGCAGCCACAGCGTCCACTTAAGCTTCGTTGACGTTTTTGTATGGCATTTCAGTTCAGCGCCCATATGCGCGCTAATCACTGGTGTATAAAAATGAAACTCAAAGTCGCATACTGACGTTCACGTGATGGTATGGTAGACATACTGGTTGGTATTCGAGCCCCAACCAGGGCAAACCTTCATCGTTCGAACATTATTTTTTTCTGTGTCTATTTTAGTTTTCGCTTAAGTTGTACGTAAGTACTCATATACCAGTCTCTGACGAGTTTAGAATGGTATAACGAAAGACTCTTCGTCGATAGATAATTTCACCGAAATCACCCTTAGTCGACTATCGTTGAAGGTTGATATCGGCGAGATGTTCTATCGGCGAAACGTTCTACCGGCGAAGGAGTTTTTCGTAAAACCAACGATCGGCTAAGAGTGTTTTCGGTGAAATTATCTATTGACGAAGGATTTATTCGTAAAACCAACGGTCGACTAAGGGTGATTTCGATGAAATTATCTATCGACGAAGAGTTTTTCGATATACCATTCTAAGCTCGTCTCTGACACCCATCATAGTACCTACAGTCACATCAGAAATGATATGTTGACACCTGTAGTGCTGATCCAAACTCTGCTCAGTTAATGGTTAAGTAGCCAGATAATTTGATAAGTCTCAACTATAGTTGGCAAATAAGTATGAAACAATTTTATTGCTATAAACATTTCATCAGGCTCCGTTTATGTTACTGGTTTATATACGATTAAAGAAGATATTTTTCCAAAAACCGAATTAGTCTCAAGAATTATAGCTCACCTTTGATAATATAAGCAAACTTCGAAAACTAGAATGTGCCTTTCAAATAATTTACTAGTCCAAACGCTCCCCGAAGGTTTCGCCACGATCATAATATCATTTTGATGCTAATTGTACGGAACCCGTGTCCCATCCAACAATAGACTCAAGACAATATGCAGACCGCTTTATATCACAAAATGTCGCTTATGGTAGCTACGACTTAATTAAGTGAGGATCTCTAGCGATTCATTTTGTTAACCTTACGAGAAGATGGAATGTTAGGGCAGGATACACAAAACGCGATAAGACATACTCTTAGAATAAGGTTTGAGATTAATAAATTGATTGATCCATAGATGAATATTTTCAATAGAAAGCACTCGAGTCTTATAAGTGAGGTATCAAAGTTAAGTAGGTATGTTAAGATGCTGTATACAACATTCTGTAGGTTTAGAAGTCATGCAACAACATAACACAAAAGCTGGTGATATAATATGATCATCGTAATGTTGTGTTGGTGTAGGTACAATAAAGAATATTTATTGAATCTTCTACAACAACCTAAAAAGGTGTGAATAAGTGAACAGCAGGTAAACATGAAATGAAGCAATCTCGCACTTCATCTCTTTGACTTAAGGGCGAGCAGTCGATTTAGGGCGAAATTTCAATATTTTACTGATTTTGACCATCTACTTTGCACACAATGCAAGCGTATCGAATAAAGCAATTTACGATTATATGAAGATAACGTCTTGTTAAAGGTACTCCAGAAAAAAATTGCAGTGTTTATAAGTATATTTTGGTTAATTACACATTTCAGAAAAGCCGAATTTCAAAAGTGCTGGTCAGAGCTCACTTTGAGATAAAAATAGCTATTACATTATGTAAATCTATTTTATTTAATATTTTTAAAGGACAGATTACATCGTCTTATAGTGTACCTCAGCGGAAAATTTTAGAAATTGTTTATTTTTGTAATAAAAAAAATTAAACGGACTTAATTTACTTTATAAAACACAGCTTTTCTACAAGAAAAAACCGAATTTATTCATTAAAAATATATTTCATTTAATAGAAATGTGTTACAAAATAACCCTTAATTTTTATCCAATCAATGTCCGAGGTTAGTTATTTTATACGATTTTTCAAAGATGACCTAGACCTAAAGGACGTATCGCTCGCATCCCGCGCACCTACAGCCACAGGGTCGTTGACCATCAGTACGCCGAGATCCCGAAAGCGTATAGTGTGACCTGTGTGTGTTGATACTTTAGTAGGGAAAAATTCTCATTTCTACATAATATTTCTTCGAGTTATAATAACGCTTTATTAATAAATATAATAATGTTTTAGTCATGGGTAACAAACGCAAAAAGTACAGTTGCAGTAAAAGTGCTAAGTCTACAGCGAATGCCAGGCAAGCGAAAAAGTAAATTAATTTTGTAATATTTTGCTGTAATTATAGGTAATTTGCGATGTAAATAACATGAAAATATATCAATTTTTGGGGTTCTATTACAAGTTTTATTTAACTTCTTGCAGGCCAAAAATAATTGAGGGGAAAAACAAAGAACCAACATCAAATAAATATTTAGAGAAGAGAGATTCCTGTGTTGCTACAAAAAAATATGATGATGGCAGTGTGAGTAAAGTTGGTAGACGGAATATTATTTAATTGGAATATTAATTAGCTATACATAGTTAAATCAATATTCATAATTATAATAAAACAGTAGAACCCGGTGTGTCTGCACATTGAAGGTATGCATGAAAAATGGAGAGGGAACGATAAGTAAAAGGTAATTTAAGAGAAGTCAGTGTTTTTTTTATTATTTTTTAGTCTTTTTGAAATAGAAATAAATAGAAATAGAAAAACATTTGTTAACTTGTAATTTATAAACATTTATTAATTTTGTTTGCGCACATCTTTGAAATTACTAAACGAATTTTAAAGCGGTTTTCACAGGTAGATAGAGCTTGGCTGGAGCACATATAGGCTTAATATTTGCAAAATTTCAACCTCTTGAATGGAGGTTGAATGTTGAAACCATTATTTTTAAAGCTATGAACATTTGTAGATTTTGTGAATGGCCTTAATTAGCACAAGTTAAAACAAGAAGACAACAACGACAACGTTTTAGGACGCAAAATGTAAAAAAAATACCATTTTCACGAAACCCTCGGTGCGCGAGTCTAACTCGCACTTGGCTGGTTTTTTTGAAATTAGAATTTTAAATAGCAGTTTGAATGTATACATTATTTGAAGACTTTTCTTTATGTTGTAAAATTTAATATTCAATCTAGTTGTTTAAAGTGCTATTTTTTTTCTTTTATAAGGTATTTGACGCACTACTAGCAGACCTAGAAACAACAAATGAAGAGAAACAAAATTATAATTTAGAAGAAATGAAAAGTATTGAAGAGCTTGAATTGGTATTTATAACGTTGATCAAACCAGTATCACAGGGTTGAGTTGTCAACTCTGTTGAATTTCAACTGTTTGAAAATTATAGCTCATGTATCCCAGATATCCTTACATTTGAAAAGTTTACTCTGGGATGTCAACAATAATAGAGCCGCACAGTTCAACAGCATTGTGGCTAAGCATGTTGGCGGAAAAGTACAAATTATTCTTTAAACAATTCATATACTGCCAGGTATTACTCGAATGTCGTCTAATTGATCTTTGTATATTTTTTGACTATCTTTAGTTTGCATGCTTATATTTGAAGGTTTTTGAAGGTTTTTTTAAGTGAAGCATGTTCGGGGTCAAGGAATGTTTTATCTTTTATTGTAGGTGCTACGCTGCGGTTTTTGCTTTCAATACCGGTAAACCACAGTACACTATGTATAAAACTAACTTCAAACAGAGCCCGAGAAAATCAGTAAAAAGTTTTGGAGTTGCGCGCGTGTATGCGTTATCAATCGCCGCCGCCGGACAGGTCCTAAAAGAAAAATAATATTTCACAATGATAATCTAGACTATGGAGAGAAATGCCAAAAACCAAATATGACACTGGAGCAGTACGACTCAGTTAAAAGTTTGTTTTTGACTAACTAGAAATCCCTTGTCGAAAATCGTCATTGCATTGAACGCAACACGGTAATAAAATCCGAAAGTGCGTTATGGCTAGCAGCTTTGCAGATGCTTACTGACAGCCTCCTCTTTTAGCAAAGTAGGTATATATAACCCAGATAAAACCTGTCAATGTGAGCCGTCTTTTTTTCCTCAAATATGCATTTTTGATTTAAGAATAAATATTCTCTGTCAAATGTAAGTACTCGTAATTAACTTATTTTTTTCTTAAATTTGCAAAAGACGGCTTAATATTAGTTCCGCCCCGCTTGTGAAGTCCATCGTTGACTCGTATTCTTTGGATAAAATACCAGCAATTGGGTATGGTAAAAGTAATGAAAAGTCTGCCATAAAGCAATTGTAACAACAGGAAGGTATCTTTGTGGAAAAGTGTGAACTTTTCATCGAAAAAAACTATTTTTTCTTGGACGCATCTCCCGATGGTCTTTACAGTGACGGAATAGTGGAAATAAAAGGTCCATATTCTGCGCGCAACATGGACGCTGAGGAAGCAATGAAGCAAAAAAAGATTAAATTTTGGAAATTGGATAGCACCGTTAATACCAACCACGATTGGTTTTACCCAATTCAAGGTCAGCTTCACATCAGGTAATAATTATGTTAATTATTCATATCAAACAAAATTATATTTAGGTTGTTTAGTCGACTATATATATATTAATATTATTATATGACTATATATATATATATATATATATATATATTTTGCATAATATTCTAGAGACTGAAATGATTTATATGGCCAGTGGTGCTGGCGTGCATAGGCGACTGAGCAATGTGGACAAAGCACAGGCACTGACAATAACACTAATATCCACAAAACAAAACCACAAGCACACCACACCCTTTCACACAATCCTGTCACGCACTACACACGCACATACACTGTATATCAAACACACAAATAAATAAAAAATCACCGCTGATACATACATAGACATAAACATACACAAGCACACTTTAAGCACTTTTACAACTAAAATCCTAATATCATGTTTACTATCATACATTCTGTATATCCAAAGAACTCTGTGAATATCCGTACCTATTTCGTTATGTACTACTTACATGTTTACCTTAACTGTAAGAATTCTCTGATAAATAAACAAATAGTGGTGATTATTATTGTTATTTTTAGAAATAAATAAAATAAATAAATATCTGGGACAATTTACACCAAGATCATCTGACCCCAAACTAGGCAGAGCCTGTACTATGGACGTCAGAGACTGATAAAAATACTTGTACATATTTCCAAATACATACTTAGATAGATAATAACACCCAGCCACACAACAAACACAAATGTTAAATTAATATGGGTGTTGATAATCATGTGACATCTATTTTTATGTTTCAGCGAAATAGAATCGTGTCTGTTTGCTGTGTGGACTGGCTCAGAATTTCGGCTGAAAGTTACGAAAATATCAAGAGACGATAATTTTTGGTGTAACATAGTTAATAAAATTAAAAACACCCAAAATTAATACAATTTTATATGAACTGCCGCTTGCCCGAGTACGTCGACCCGAGGAAGAGTAGGATGATGGCAATTCGAGACACGTATTTATAATGCAATAAATAAATGTATTTAAGTCAGAGTATTATTTACCCAACTTGAAGCTGCCCCCGGCTTCGTAAAAATAACTAAGTTATTTGCGGGTTGTCTGGAAGAGATTGCTTTTACCAATGAGACCACCCAAATTGCATTACACGATGATTGCAATACTCGTTATTGTACCTACATGTGAAATGTTTTTTTTTTGGTAAGCCATAAAGAATATATCTATTTATGTATCTATGTGTCACCGCTGTTTTAATTTTTGAATTGAAAGCCCACGTACAAATTCTCATACTTCTAAGTCCAGGAATGGCGGACTCACCTACATACAAACTTTCAAATAGAGCATAGTAAAAAAATTGTCATAAAATAAACGTATCAAAATTGTTTCATCCTACTAGTCTATGCTCGAGCTAGCGCTTACACACACAGCCGCATTTACATTAGTGTGCTAGTTGAAATTGACTCTCGCGTAGCTGCCGTAGCGTTAGGTCCGAACAGCTGTCAGATCCCATAGAATCGTACCGAAAATATAATTGTTTTTTGATATCTATTAATTTAGATTATGGAATACGGCCAGAAACAAGTCGCTGAACAGAAGATTGAGCTCAAAAACAGAGGCGCAAAAGTCACTGGTACGAAGGAAAAGCTCATTGAAAGGTAACTTAAGGTACTAGTAGATATTTGTTTACACAATTAGATTTGGTTTTTTAACTTCTAAATTGCAGATTTGTGTTTCATTGAGTTGTAGTTGATTAACGTATATTAATAAAGCAAAATTAACCATGATTTATTGATGTACAATTATCAACTACAGCTCACAAGACACAAAAAACGTATACCTATTAATTAAGCCTAATAAACAATGCTTTATTAATATATATATAAATCAATGAGGCTATTTTTTCATCCGAGCGGCCATCAACCAGGCCATTTCAGAAAACTCTCATTGAAACTGTTTTTTTTATTTTGTTTACTTGTCATAATATCTATGAATTCATTAAAATATCGTTAAGATAATGATTTGGTTCTTCACAGTAAAATACTTTACTTGCAAGAAGTTTTTCCGAAAGAACTCGAAACGCGATGATTATGAAGCTTCAAATCCGAATCAATGTTTTTTTATATAGAAAACATCGTAACTTATCGTTTAGAAAAAATGTTAATTTCGCCAAAGTAGGTTTGGGAGCTATGTTTATATCGGAATTTTTTTTGTTAAAAAATTAAAAAAATGTGAGTTTTTTTCAAATCTAGACCGTAGAGACCACTCTGGTGCGATCACAACTTTTTAAATAAATTAAAGTTCGTAGCTTAATACAAGTTATAAATAACGATACTGCCCAAATGTGCGCTCTCCTTGCACTTTGCTCTGATTTGTATTTTTAAAATATAACATTATTCACAGTAAAAACTAATTATTAAAAAAACCCGACTGCAAAAAATGACTCTCAAAAGGAAGGACTCAAAAGGAAAAAACAATCTCGTTCGCAACGTTTTAAAGCATTGCAGGCGGGGGCCAACATTAATCGAACATAAACAAAGCTTTTTTGTAGAAGTTTAAGTAACTACTAAGTTATTTCCTGCTTTGTGCAATGATTCAGAACGTTGCGAACGAGCTTGTTTTTTCCTTTTGAGTGGTCATTTTTAGCAGTCATCTTTTTGTTTTTTTTAATTATTAGTTTTTATTTCAGACTTTTTAGTTGAATAACCAGTAAGTGGCCTAGTTCAGCATGTTTTAGGAGTGAGCCTAACAATTACACACATATACATAATTACACACATACCATCGAAAAACGTAACCCTTCTTTTGGCGCAGTCGGGTAAAAAGTATAGACAGAAACTATCAAATTACCTTACCTATTCGATTTTTAATTATTCATCTAGACGGCCCTCATACCCCATTCACAAGTGTACGCTGACGGTAGCCGCTAGCGTCTGTAGTGAATTGTTGGTAATAGTATTCAGTACAGCGCGTCTGGTGATCAGAAATGGAACTAAAAATAAATAAATAAATATCTGGGACAAATTACACAAAGATCATCTGACCCCAAACTAAGCAGAACGGGAGCCAGATACTGATAAAAATACTTAAATATTTCTAAATACATACAACAAACACAAATGTTCGTCACATGAATGTTTGTCATGGGTGGGGATCGAACCCACGACTTCCGGGGCTAAAGGCAGGATCGCTGCCATTGCACCAACAGGCCAGTCAAAAAATGATAAACAAGTAGGTAGCTGTTAAACGTCCTGATTCTCCAGTGGATTCTCTAGGTTCATCACTTGTATCCTCTATCTCACTCGTAGAAAGTTCGATAATACTTCGCCCTCTTTCTTCCTTTGTGGAGCCACAAGGTCCACCAACGGGACTGGTTCACAGTCAGCTCTATGTTAATTTTACGCATATGTTAATACACTGACCTTCCTTTCGACTCTGTCCGACCTCGCATTTCTCTATGTGCGATTAGCTTTTTGACTAGGTAAGTAGGTTTTAAGGTTCACGAACTGAGAGCTTTTAGAGGCTAGTTTAATATTCAAGTAGGCGGCTACAAGAATTGATAGATTGACGTGATGTTTTTTCTATTTGAAAGAAAACATTATTTATTTAGACCCCACACGACTACATTTTAATTCCCTAGGGCTATGCTTTTTCGGACTATTTTGTATGCTACGCATTTTGTGCTAGAAGTGCCCTTAAAAAAATTAAACTGATAGTAACTTTCAGTTGATTCTGAAAACTAGCTACCCAAGAGATATCAAACCTTTTTACAGCTCTGAGAGTACGACTTTTTCTAAAATATTTTTAATTCAATTTATTATTAAAATTTAATTTGTATTATTCAGAAAACTTTTACCGAATCTACATTACCATGTTTATCAACCTTCACGGACGGGAAGAAACATTATGTTTCCTAAACCAGTCAAAATGGCTTGTTGAATTAGTCTTAACTGTAAAATTCATTAGATTATGTGCAGTTTGTATCCTGTAATACTGTAATAATAAAGCAGTAAACTCCTACATCGATTCTTTTGTTAATAAATGATCTGAGTTAATTGGCAAGAGTAAACATTCCGACTATCCGAACCTCACTTCCGACCGGAGATATGTTGATGGCGCTTGTATTGTTCGGTATCGGAAAACGCATTTAACTTTTCGAGCATGTTTTCAGCAGAGTGATGCGCCCGTACCGTTTGGAAGAGATAAAATTTTCATCGCTTGAATGCAGAAAACGGTATGCCGGAAATGAAAACGTTGTGAGCCTTGCACACTGCAGCAATAAATGTTCGCACCGGACAAGATAAAACGATTGGGCAGTTGGTTTTAAACTTTTAAAGGATGGATGCGGGCGCGGCTGACGACGCGGCGTGGATTGACGCCCCAATAAAGCATTGCAGGCAAAACGTACGATACAAATGTGCACCACCAGAGATATCAGTCACCCATTGCCAAATAGAAACAATTGAACATTTCATTACAATGACAATATTCAGATATCAGACTACACAACTGCCTCAGTAATACGATTTCTAGCCGTGACTAGCGTGGTTTCTAAATCTCTCTGGAATTTCTGGTCTGGTATGCTGGGACTAAGAGGATCTAAGCCAGGGGTGGGCTTAGATGCTTGTCTGGTTCCTCGTAACACAAGGATATTTACCCTTATTTATAGACCATAACAATTTATTGATGTGTTGATGTCTGGCGCATGTTTGTTTGAAGATTTTAAAAATGAGTAGCCACTCCTATTGTATTTACGATGTTAAAACACCCAGCACATTATGGTGGCGACGCTAAAATGGTTCCTTTTGTGTAATAAATATTATTTACACGTACAATCAAAGTGAATTTATACCCAAATCAAGTACCGTTCAATGCCGAAGGACAGTCGATGGTTCGGCCTTTCCCCAACACGTCTGCATGGCGCACAGCAAGTGAGGCCACTAAAACAATGAATAACCAACGCAAGCATTTTGGAAATCTATTAAACGTATTGTTTTAATGTAACAGAATAGCGTTGGACCTTATTTGTTGTATGGTCTGCCTGTAGTAAGGACAACGCTAAAGTCCATATAAAAAAAAAAAAAGAACCGAGCGGTTGTTTAGAAAAAGTTACGCCTAACCATGAATTAGATAATTTCGACAATAGTCCAATCGATACAGGATTGGACCATTGTCGATTTACTTAAAACAATGTTATCAGATTTCCATCATAAACTAGACAAAGATATGCGTTTGTTCTGATTGTGGATGATATTTTATATTATAAAATACTAAAGTAGGTAAAAGTTTATCACTGACACTCTTAGTACAAGCTGCAGCTTTGGGGTCAGATGCTCTTGGTGGAAGTTGTCCAAGAAATGTATTTCTTTAATGATAGTTTTAGTGACCAGTGCTATAAAAATAGCGTGATTAATAAATCAAACACCTACCTATTGCGATCATCATTCACAAATGACCCCACGACTGCATTCCGCTATATGTTAAAAACTAAATAAGAAACGGCATAACATCAAATGCTTCTCAATGATAAATGTCCATTTTTAACGGAATTTATTTACAACATCTTATATTGTTGTATCCTCAAGTTTTCTAGCCCCACCACATGAGACTAGTCTCATGCACGGAGTCAAACCGAAAACACAGTGTGTGGAAGTAAGCAGGTCGCACCACCGGCCTTATCATAATATGTGACATTCAGAGATCCCGTGACATAAAAGTGTGACTTATTGATTTTTTTAATAATCCTTTTTATTCTGCAAGTCCTACGGTAAGTGAAAATACGTTAAATATACATAATAAACTAAAATATGTTAAATATACTTATATTTAATAGGTACCACAGTAATCTTTAAATGTTATCATTTCGCAAGCTTGCAAAATTCCAATCTCAAAATTTCCCCAATAGTTAAAGCGATTAGTTATACTATTGGATTTAAGGCATCTTCCTACCCAAGAACGTTACTATCTGGTTGTTGAATTAATCACAAGGTATGTAATTAAAAACCCTCAGTTAAATATTCAAATAAACAAGATAGGCTAACAAGGTGGTTGCTCCTTTAGCTGTGCTGTGATTGACCGTACAAACAGAACTTTATTCTGAGCATTTTAACAATTTGACGAGGTTATGACCCTGGCATATAATAGCAAAAAGCTCTCTTGGAAGTCACACGGAAAAAATAGTTATTAAATGAAAATAAAATATGGTGTATGTTTACCATCTCTGAGCTGTTAGAAGAAGTATATTATATCACAAAGTATATATTTACGTGAATGTTTTGCTAGCCAAAAGTACACTTAAGTGTCATAATTTCCACAAACCGATTCAGCCATATGGAGTTTCATTATCCCCAGGGGCCTTTTTACAATTTCGTAATATGATCTTTCATTTCCAGCCAGTCAGCGGTTACCTGGCTAACGCATCTTCTGGGCTGGATATTTAGTGACGTAATTGCTCGTTACCCTCAGTTTAGGGAATGGTATCTTGACTGGATATAAGCAATTGTTATAAAGCCCAGGAGATAACTCGATTCTCAATTATGATGATAGAAAGATACCAGTTTACGTTTCGGTACCTGCCAAATGACGTTCCTACCTACCTACGAGTATTTCTATTACAGCACTTTACAGTTAAAAGCTAGAAAATGATTGACGAATAGTCGTACTTTGTTATGCCAAGTCTTTAGCCTATGGTAGCTACATGTAATACTGTTCTAGGGAATTGTGGTTGGGCACAGTTACCCCTTTGCCTCACAAATCCACTGCCTGAAATATTTCGCCCCTAAATTTACGCTCGGTCAGATTACCACTGACCACAGGCTGACCTCATGCTAAGAACCCGCCTGGAATCTTACCAAGCTATGCACCAGGCTAAATTACACCTGCATTCCTGAGTAATGGTAACCGAATGATTGGTAGCAACACTGATTGGATTAAATGTTTAAACGGATACTGATATCGAACTAACTGTCGACTAATTTGTATCACGAAGTGAGCTAATTCTTAAAAAGTAATGGGAAAGGGGTCTTTTATCACTTTTTTATGGCAACTTATCAAAGATAGATATCTGAGTAACTAGTCAGAATTGTTCTAAAAGTGATATCGGAGCCGAGATATGATTTCTTTAATTATAATATTATTTTTTGCTTCAGTTCCACTAAAATAAAAGCTCGGATTTGATTCTCATCTCACATTGCGTAAATAGGAGAGGAAGGGTTTTTTTTAAGATGTACCTGTTGGGTTGGCGATATTTTTTTACTAAAAGTACGTCCAGCAAAACATCAAGTTAGATATCCTTAATGATAATTTGTCTACAAAGCAGTAGATGTTAAGTATTCGGCATTAGGAAGTGGAACATAAGCTATCACGAAAAACGACCTTAACGTCAATGACATCAAAAAACATTTTCTAGTAGTCAATATGTTATTAGGTGGTATTGGTTCTCAACCGTCGATATTAGAGACATTACAAAAAGAACAGGTAGTCTTTTTACCCACAATACAAGAACAATAATGGCCTAATATTGCAAATGGCCTTTGAAAACTAGCCTTCTTAAATCCTAATTGCGACGCATGTTAAAGATTATTAATAATCCATAATACACCTATATGTGCTAAAGTTTGTTCCCCTTGATAATGTCCTTTCATAATAATGAGGTTTGGTGAGTGCCTGCGAAATTTCAAAAATGACTCTAACATTTACCCATTATTTGATAAGATATTTGAGTACCTAACTATTTTTAAATTTTTGGCCTTTGTCAAAGAAAAATTATTTATACCTTTGTGAAGTTTTCTCAAAATGTTTATCTTCAAAGTTGCGCAAGTGACATTGGTATATAAAACAGGTAAGCACACCCTGTAGGCCTGTGTTAGAGGCTGACGAAAATACTTATAGTTTTGTAGGTGAGTGCACACAGATCAATGTGAACAGTAACTTGTTAATATATTATGTTATGATTTAATTCAACATTGATTACAACAAAAAACGTCCTTGTCTGAAAGCAGTTTGCCGAATTTCATCAAAGTAGAGCACACGCTCGACCAGCTGATCAAACCTGTTTCCAATCCATTATTATGTATGCTAATATTAATTACTCCATTGACACCGCCAACGGTTATTTAAACGTGATTTATGATTGCAGTCATGTTTTCAAAAAGTGCAATAAAATATCGTATGTTTATTAGCAGCCTGTATTCTAATCGGCAGACCGAAGCGCAGAGGTTGGTCTAACCAAAATTTCACAAAGCATTATTTTTAATTTTATTAGTTACATCTGAGCTTGATTCTACAGCCTACAAGGCGACTTCGCACGTAATTTAGATAATCAGTTAACTTTTATCATTAAAAATCTTAGTTTTATACGTCAGTGATAAAATATAACTATGCGCAGCCGCCTATTGGCAAGCGTATGCTGCTGCCTGCAAAACGTGCAAAATCAGAGGCACTACCCACTTATCGTCACCAAGGAAAAATAAGGCCCACCCTGACCTAACAGCTCCCAAATTAGCGTTGGCTCCCTTACACTCTTACTTGATCAATCATAGAAATGCGTTCTACGTTGTAGGTATATCTTAGCGTCTTCTGTTTAGCTATACTAAAAACAGTTTAATTATACATAACGCAACAGAATTTGAAAAAAAACTGATATGTTTTTGCATTATGGCTTACCTTTTCAAAATCTTGCTAGGTCGATCAAGTTTTTGCTGTCTGCCATCAATATTAATGAAGTAAATGATCCGCCTTACCTGTGTCTACATTGCCTGATCATCCAGACTTCGTGTTTCAGAAATGTAAAGGAAATCTATGGAAATCGCAATGTAATCTGAAAAGGTACATAACCTAAGCAAATCCGACAGTGACTACGAAAGGGCTGGTTTATAAATAATGCAAACGCAAAGGGCCCACTCGCATTAGTTTACATTAATTCTTTGAATATTATTATTAACCATTTTATTATTTACCGAGTTTTGTACCAAACAACCAATGTATTCGACCTTTTTAAAATAAGTAGCAGAAAGTGAAGTAAATGAGGTCATACAGTAGATCGATAGTGTTATGTTATTTTTAGTGTCGATAGGTAGTGATGCCGATTGATTTTCGAATATTGATTGATAATTTTTGATAACCATCTATAGTATTAATACAACAAAAGTTTGAGAAGTTACAATCAAGTGTAAAGTGCTGATAACAACGAGCTTTTAAAAACAATCTTTTAAATTATACATAATTAAAGTAAATTATTGCATATTTAAAGGTGACACCTTTTTACTAACGCAGTAACGGACATTCTATAACTACTGCGAATGTTTTTCGCCACGTTGTAGATTAGTGGTCTTGTTTATCCAATTGTAATCGACAGCTGATAAAATTGTATATTAACTAGCAGGAAAAATATTTCAAACTACTATTTTGTTCCTTTCCAGATAATGTCAAGAATTATATTCCTGCTAGCCACGATCAATATTCATCAGGTCTTCAATGTACCACTAGGATCTATTGAGAAGCAAACCAAAAACTATGTTCATCCTAATAGTCTCATAACAATTCTGAACCCAAATCATGGGGAAGAAAAAGTCACCGGTTCAATACTGGTGCCTATTTTACTGCCATCGCAACAAGTAACGATTGTGGACAAGAAACTGCCTAATGCAAGGAAAAAGAAAGGGCCAAATATACCAATAACACACCATTTACTTTTTCCGACACAACTGCACGTCATACCAATTCATTCAAACATACACCACAGCACGATTCACACAGGAGTCAATCTCATAACGAATGATAATGTTCACTCACCTTTTGTTTCCCATACATACATGCACACAACACACAGTACTTCCAACGTAACCCATCCATCGACACTTTATCTGTTTCCTATCCATACTCACCTTGTGCCTATACATGATCTCTCTGTAATACCTCTACACAGACAAATACATAACGTGCAACCGAAGTTGAGTCATTACCGAACAGTGATGGAGCAGAAAGAAGCCGAAGACGAAGAGCCTGCCAACAAGTTCCGATCGTTTTATGGTGGTTATGGCAACGGTCTCTACTTTGGCGGTCATGGTGCTGGCCATGGATTTTATGCCTATGGATAGGATATTTTTTTTTAATAAATTTGAAGAAAAATTACGTCTTAGAAAGTCTATTAGTTTTAGTATGTAGGTATTTATTTATTAAATCGTTAAAGATTCGTGGTTTTGTTTTTTTTTTTTAAATGAGTAGGTACTGGACAAACAAACACAATTATCGAATTTAAGTCCTTTTTTTATTTCAATAAAGGTACATAACCAAATGGACTCGACTTTTACATAGTTGAATGTGCAGGTTTAAAAATGAATGATAAAACAACATAATAAAAGTGTTGTTTCACAAGAGATTCACTTCGTTCTTTTTCAGTTTTCTACAACATCACTACGTGGACTTCATCCAGTTAAATCGTCCATGGAACCTCTAAATTAAAAAAAAAATATCACGAGTATAATTTTAAAAACTTGAGTGCAGTGGTTAAACTTGAGTGCAGTGGCAAACAGAGTCATATCCTCGTACTTATATTATAAAAACACACTCTAAAGTAATTTTTTTATAGGTTTACTGTTGAAGTGTGTATTTTCTGCACAAACTCAACTTTAGTGGAATTGATAGAAAGGGGAAAACACTGCCTGAGGTCGTAACCCTGGAATTGACCGATGCACAGCTCAGTTCGCTTAATCGAATTTATTTAATAAGTGTATTATACACACTATAATGTTTTCATTTTAAGAGCGGAAGAATTACGTTCGTTATAAAGTGAAAGAATGAAAGAGAGACAAATGATTTACTCAAGTGTCTTAACCATTACAAATCACATAATGCTCGTAATTTTGAGTACACAATTTTTTTTTAAAGTAGTTCGTTTGATTCGTCATCACTTATCGGTTATCAAGAATTCTGGTCGGTCACCTAACCGAAGTAGTTAAGTTGAAGTAAAATGGGAATGGTTTACCGCTATCTCAGACTCAAGGGGACATTACTCAGTTGACAAACACTTAGTCTTACGGATGGTCGGTAACCTTCCACTCCTAACTTTTATTTCAGTGTTAAAGAAACTTGTTTTGTTTGCTCTATATAAGTGGACCTGACTAGTGAAAAGATTAAAAATAATCACACTAACCTAGTAACAGCTTGTATTGGGTAAGTTCTAGAATTAAGATAACTGCCTTAGTACTACAAATATCTAACTTCAGAATCTAGTTTTTGATGTATAATAAAATAGATAACTTTCTGATTTTTTATTTCTTTTCACCGTTCTTAGTACATAATTTTATTTAACTCTGTTTTATTCCTTTTTTTTTAATCTTGCAGCAAATAAGGTAGAGGTAAAAGAATAGGTACATCGCGTGATACTACTATCTGCCTGGATTTAAAACTAAAATTGAATTCTGTAACTGCTATAACATGAGGTAGGTAAGTCTTAAGTTTAATATTTTAACGAAGTTTTTTTATGTTGTTGTTTTGTATACTTATTTCTTTATTTAGGGGAAGTAAACTTCACAAAACTCACTCGCTAGTTGAATGAGAAGAAATACTACAAGTAGGTAACAAAACATGCCCCCGATAGTGCAGACTTTGCTTCATAAAAAATATTTAACCCTTTTTTTTTAACAAACCAGAGAAACATGACCAGCTACAGTGAATGTGAAAAATACAAATCACATAACATATCACCCTTAAGTCCGAGATCTACTCGGATAGTCATTATTCGGCTAAGCACAGACATTAATTTAAAATCTTACTTATTGAGTATTGTTACTAACCAATAATTAAGTTAATGTTTAACCAAGGCAAAAATAATTTAATATCGATAATTAGTAACTGATTTAGATAGATACAGCTGTTCAAAGCCTAAGCTAAACGCTCTATAGATCTCGGCCTTAGACTACTTACTTAAGACAACATTATTTATGTACCTAAGTTAATATTTATTTCTGTTTGTTGTTTTATTTCTTTTTCAGGGTCAGTTGTGTTGTTATTCTTTTCATCACATTGGTTCCGGCTCTTTGTGATATTTCGAAAGGTTCGGCTTTGAATAACTACTTTTCAATCAAGTTTCCTAAAACGTATTATACGTTGATTAAAAAACATCTAGGAAATATTATTCCAACTTTTTTAGTAATTGATTGGCTCGTTGACCCTTTCTGCTGTAAGTTCGATTCCCAGTTCTGTGTCTTACTGTTATTATCTATTCTATAGGATCTGTTTATAGTGACTATAACAAACTGTTATTTGTTTATTCACCCACAGTTTAAAATCTTGATCAGTTTGGGTTCAGAGAATTATATAAGTATTTATTCCCTAACAGGTTACATCAAAAACCCAAAAGATGGACGTCGATACAAAGTTATGTACCACGGTCAGACCTGGAATATAGCTCGCGACACCTGCAGTAACATTGGAGCCAAACTAGCGGTGCCCAAGTCTAAGGTATGTAATCCAGGTTAGCAAATATTATCATACACTTTATATCCAGCGGGCGACCGCCTGATGTTAAAATGGTGTCTTCTCCTACTGTTTTTTATCTTTCTACTTTATACATTTTTCACAATAGATGTCATTAAAATGCTTCCGTGGCCAAATGGTTTCAGAGCTCGCCCAAAACCCGGAGGTCCCGGGTTCAATTCCCAGGTCGGGCAAAGTGTGTTCTCTGATTTTTCGGAATATAGCCCGGGTTTGTGATAACCAACCCGCATTTGGCAAGCGCAGTAAATAAAGCCAATACCAATCAATTTTTGCGATGACGTGATTCCAATGATGGAGGTGCCCATAAGTAGGAATGTTTAAAGGCTAGTTACTTTACTATTATTTTATGTCATTAATTATCCCACAAACTCATCCCTCGCAAGGCTCGTCGGCTCTGTTAGTAGATAAAATTGGAAGTAATCTATGCTTCTAGGTCATAGGTTCGATTCCAACTCGTGAAAAATATATTTGCGAAGAACTGTGAGTTTAAATATAGAAAGAAAAAAAATCGACCTGATCCTAGAGCTCGAGCAGGACTCGAACCCGCCCCCTTCACAATCCGGGTGGATGCTCTTCCAACTGGGCTACTTAAGTCATTAATCAACCTGGCTAATTTGTCTGCTATATATTTTACGTTATAAAGCTAACGTTGCTGCGTGGGTTTGCGTACCGCTCGAGCAATAGGATCGAGCCTAATTTTTCTAGTTGCTATCTTCAGACGATAAGAGTGCATTATTATAATGCTAAAAATAATAATTCAGTTGACTGTCAGTGCTGATATTTATTTAAGTGTTTATTTGTTTATGTCAATAACTCTCTTTTAATAATGGTTTATGTTCACAGGAACAATTCACATTTATTCAGAAAATAGTTCGTAGCATGCACTACCCAAGCATAGTGGGCAGCCGATACAAACTTCTTGTGTGGCTCGGGATTAGCAATACCGATAACTTCAACACGTGGAAAAACGTTGATGGTAAATATTCGCACTAATTACCTTCCTTTTTACTTTATTTGAAACCTTCAAAGGTACTCTGGCCGAAATTTTGGGCAAAGGAGATTTGATTTTTCTAAACATATCCAAGGTTTGTGATCAAAACCATCCCGTATTTGGCAAGCATGTCGAATTACGCCATAACATACAAATTTTAGCATACCTACTTATCTTTCTATAATGGAGGCCTATGCCCATCAGTAGGCCAATTCATTATTATAGGCTCAATACTTAAGCACTAACATCGACATACTTTAAAATATCATAAAACGATATATTATATTGATTGTATTGTGATAATGTTTCAGGAGAAAACATCGAAGATACTGGATTTCACACTTGGGCTGGTAAATACAACGGATTAACCAGGTAAATACATAGGAATTCTCAGGCCGAGTGCATTATGGTTGAGCTTATGGCAAATACCACCATTATACAATGCATTTAATGTTTTCTTATCAAATAAAATTAATAAGGACAAAAAGTGCTTATCTGCTATGTTCTAATATGAATTTATTAGAATTTTTCATAAAATAAATTTAATTTTCACACCGATGGTTTTTAATTAAATGCAATAGAAAGACAGAAACTAGAAATATCGACCCTAGGACTCAAGCTGGATTCGAACCCGCGACATAACATTGATTCAATGAAACAATTACAACGTAAAATACGCCTAGACCTATTCGCCAGGTCTGTTATGGCGTTTTTAGCCGCCAACTAGCGCTACCAATTTATTTATTTTTATAATTTCCAAATTAGACATTGTTTGTGTAAACTAAACAAAGAATATGTACGAGTATCTCATTCTGTTTTTTAGTTTCAGATCGCGTTTTTGCTTAAAGTGGCAACTTCCAGCAAAAACGCGATCTAAAACCAAAAAACAGACTGAAAAGTCGTGGCCATTCAATATTTAAAAGAAGTATTTTTTGAGACATTCATTGTTCTGTTTTTAAAAACAATGTCAACTTTGGAAGTTAAATAAAAAAAACAATTGGTGGCGCTAGTTGGCAGCTAAAATCGCCTTAAATCGAAGAGCAGCCACCCGGATTGTGGAAAGTCGCGGGTTCGAATCCCGGAGTCCTAGGATCAGGACGATTTTTTTTAGTTTCTATCTTTGCGTAGCAAATAGTGCATTTTTCAATGCTAAAAATAAAAATTCACTTAAATACTATTAATAGATTTTCCTCTAAGAAGGCATTTACAAGTACTGATTTAAAGAACATTTGTATAATATTGCAGTGCTGACCCCAAGGAGCCGCACTGCGTGGGTATGGATGCCACGAACGCAGGGCTCCGCGACTGGTGGTGCCATCATCGACAACCTTACATTTGTGAAGGGCTCACCCAAAGTCCACCATAACTTTACCTTTCGGAATTTCATACTCTAAAAAATATATTCAAAAGATTTATTTATTTATTTATTTATTTATTTGGTACACAAAACAAATTGCCTCAGTACATGGTGAATGTCTTATCTTATCTAAGCTTAGAACTAGAGTACAATTCTTAAACATGTGTACACGGCATGCTATGCAATATGCAGACTTAAAGTCATAAGGATTATAAAGTTATCTGAAGCAGTTAGGGATTTATGCAAGTTGTTGATATAAATTGATTGTTATGCAATGTGTCTGTGTGGTGCTTAAATCAAAATGTATTTATGGTATGTATATTATGTACTGCAAATAAATTACGAGCAGAGTTGATGAATAAAGTGTGGATAAATGTGTATTTACTTCTTTTTTCTGTAATGTGTGTTTACTTCCTTACTTAGTCAACTATTCATTGAAGTATAGTTTGCGTTGAACTTCTACTCCGTTGTGAACTCGAGGCGAGTCTCGCATTCCTATTTTTTCCTATGAAAAATAGGTAGGTATTGCACATGCGAGAAAGAACTTCAGAATGGAATTAGGAACTTGACGGGAACTAAAACTCTGAATTCTAAATACCTAAAAACCAATTTCCTTTTCTGTGCTTCCAATACTACTACTTCTGAAAAGCCATTGTACCTTATAACCTGCTGCCCAATTCTAGAACATAATTATTAACTCAAAGTTAGGCAACCTTCCGACTTATGCAACTTCATAATACCGTATTAAGTCACGTTTACTTACATGAGATCAATTTTATATGGAACCGTCAACAGTGAGCTACTTAATAGGTACTTAACACAATTTTAAAATCTGAAAAGATTAATCAGTATTAATTAATTAACTACCGCAAGATCTATCTAGAGTTGTTCTATGATTGGCACTTGCGCTATGATTAAATATATTTAATTTTCGTCAACCAATTACTTTAATCTCATGTCATTCAATACAGTTTTAATAATCTTGAGAATTTTCAAAGATAGCCTAGAGAATTTTGTTTTATAATTTAAATTGTACCGGATCAACCTCTGGTTTTAGTCAAACTCACGCAGCAGTGCTACTGAAATCGTAACATTTCTACCGCGGCGTGTCCCGGATTATGTTAAAATGTCAATATAAATGTTAAAGTCAAATTAAATATCAAAAAGCCGATCCATTAAAACTTTGGCGGATTTCGACAAAACTTTTTAATTTAAACGCGGTGGATGTGAGAAGGAAAGATATTTTTGCTCCCGCTTTACCTGTCTTCATTGTTAATATTATTCAACTATCTCCATAATTTTCACGGCTACGAACGCCTATCAGCAGAACACTGTACCTACCTACTGATACATTATAATATATTTAGTCTTCTCGACATTAAACAAGAAACTGTAGGTATCTACTTCGGGAAACCTCAAAGTAGATAAGATATTGTTTATGTTTATGTATGGTATGTAAATATTGATTATTTATTTAGTAAAGACCACTTTCATTCCTTTAGTATTTATGCACTTGCTTACCCTTTCTATCATCTTTCCTATACCTGTTAGTATAAGAGCTAGCGACCAAATTGGTCATGTGGCTCCAGCTGTATTGAAACTCCGTTAGCTACTTCCCTGAACAACCTTTTCCTATAATCTTCGTGCTGGCAGGCCTCGGGCGGTGGGTGCGGGTGTAGTGGGGTGGGGAAAAAAATAATAAAAATGTGGACACAGCGACTTTAGTTTTTTTTTCAAACAGTTGCTCTGTACTCCCTGTGCACCCAAATAAAAATTAAATCGATCGGGTGGTGGGAAGGGGTTCCCAGCGTTAATTAAAAGTACCAAAATAATAACAATTTTCGTGTGGGCTCTGCTGTAGATATTGGCTTTTTTTCTGACGCTAGATTAAATAATATGTAAGCCCCAAAAAAATAGCCATGCAAAAATATCGGTGGGAAGGTTTCGATTTAAATTTTTCTTGGGAGCACAGGGAGTACAGAGCAACTGTTTGAAAAAAAAATTAAAGTCACTGAGACCACATTTCTTTTTCTTTTTTTTCCCAACCCCACTACACCCGCATCCACCGCCCGCGGCCTGCCAGTACGAAGATTATAGGAAAAGGTTGTTCAGGGAAGTAGCTAACGGAGTTTCAATACAGCTGAAGCCACATGACCGATTTGGTCGCTAGCTCTCCGTCTATGTAGGTTGTCTGGAAGAGATTTCTTCAAGCAATAAGACCGCCTAAATTGTACATTAGGATTTAAGTCTATCACTCATTTGTAACTACTTCGTTTGATGTGCAATGAAGAGTTTCTTATCTTATCTTATCTTATTATTAACTCTAACTCGTTCGCCTACGCTACGAAATACCAATACCACCGAAGTATCCAAAAACCCTAGCCAAAAGACAATCCCGCCCGGGAATTTTAAATAAAAACCGACTAAATATTGTTTTCATGATAATATAGTCAAAATCTTCAAAATATCCTGCTTCTTTATTGACTTTCTTTAATCAGTTTGAAAAACATAGTTTCTCAAACACAATAATTCATTTCTTGTCCAAGCTAGTGTTGTGTCTAACACCTTTTGCTACTTTATTTTTCGCGCTAGTCACCCACTTTTCACGGTGCTGGTAAGATGAGCCTCACTAAAAATACCTACGTAGTGTCGGGTGTCGGGTCTCCGTCTCAATCCTTTTGTTTTTTTCGAAATAATCGGTACATACGGCGACGGCCACCACAACCTACCTAATCATATATCCACCTTACAGTCAGAACTTCTAAATTTAGTTATTTAAGTTTTATACCTATTAAACACATAAGGTAAATACGCTAAAGTCCTAGGTAATATATATCAACGAAGTTTTTCTTTTATTGAACATAGATTTTACTAAGTTTTAAACCACATTTTCAACTTCAAGCTAGGTAGGTAGGAAGGAAGTTTTATTGAAAATGGGCGCCCATGTGCCATGGCCGCCATTCCATTTGTTTATTTGAAAAAGAAGCAAAGAAAACTAAAACCATACTTCATAGTCATGTGATATTCCAGAAATACTTTGTGGAATGTGATATCTGCCATAACCTAAGTTGTGAAACTGCAAATGTGGCTGTAAAACACTTATTCCTTTGCCAAAACGGGAAAGTAATTGCAATAAAATAAAAAGTCAAAAGTTTGAGGTTATGTTGTCATATTTGGTTCGGTTTCATTTTCTTGATTTAAAAATAATAAAATTATCTAGTTGAAACCATACGAAATTCATATGTGCTAAGGTAAATTGCGTAGAATATATTGACTTATAATCTTTATGTTAGTCAATTTTGTTTGGTTACCTAGTTATTTAATTGTAACCATCTGTAACTTGGGTTTTAGATGAACGTCGTCAGAAAAGGACTGTCGCTCCTTTCCACGGGCATTAAAGCACAATTCACACAGCTCAGAGGTATAATAAATATGCTCTTTGTTATTCAAGATATTACTTAAATTGACTAATTTATAAAATTATTTTGCTTTTGTGTATAAATTTAGCATTTACATATTATATTCTTATAATTCTAATAGACTAATAATATTTTCAAACAAGTTTCAGCTATACCACCATCTCAACTAGCAAGTCAACCTTGGGCGCCTTCCCAAGGGTTGCTGTCCCGAGCTATGGCATCACTTACTCAAATGCATGTAACTGGGCCCCACATCAAAACAAGGAAGTCAAGAAATCCGCTGAACAAAAATCCATTTGCAAAGGTATTGAGAACTTATTACTAGAAATAAAAGTATCTGGTTTTGGTTTTTATTGCATTCTTCTGGGTATTTTATTTTCTTTAATACAAATCTTTTTATGTACTTGTGGGGTTATCCAAATCATTATGAAATAAAAATCTTAGATTGTAGTTTTAAAGTGAGATCCTATTCAGAAAGTCCTTAATTCTTAGGAAGTGATTAAAGCTTTGGTTCTGGCATGTATCATATCATATAGGATCATACACCATTAGCCACCAGGTTAGATTGTGGTCCAAAGATTTGACGAGTACGTAATCATAATTATAAAAACTCCAACTATGCTTGAGAATATGACTGTGCACTTATGACAATAGATTTCATGAAATTTTAATAGGGGATAATCCATCTATTTGTGATGTTTTAGGGTGTGGTACTGAAAACTGTGATTAAGAAGCCAAAAAAGCCCAACTCTGCTAACAGAAAGTGTGTGTTGGTGCGCCTGTCCAATGGCAAAGAGATGGTTGCTTATGTTCCGGGCATCGGGCACAACCTGCAGGAGCACAATATTGTCCTAGTGAGAGTAGGCAGGTAAGCACAACTGGTTTCAAACAATTTTAGTTGTTTTTCGAGCTCACTAATGTTCTGCTTACTTCTGCTGATTTAATGCCAATAACTAGGATAATAAATAGGATTTTAAAATGAATAATGGAACTTGATGTTAAAAACAAGTTAATTTCAACACCAGGCCTATAGTCCAGAGAAAGGCACTTGGGCCATTCTGGTTCTGGTGGTCTCAATTTACTTAATAATTATTTTTGTGCCTTAAAAATGTTATTGCTCAACAAACAAAACTCTTGCTAAAAGCTGATATTGAACCTTAATATGTATGATAAATATTGTGTAAGTTTAGCTTATTATATGCTTACTGTAAGGCTGTAATGCTCTTATGATATGTAGTGAAAATCTGTAGGTTTGAGTCCTAGTTTTCAAGAAAATGTTAAATATTAAAAATAAATGTAAATGATAGGGTAGCTGTAAAAATTTAGTTTCTTCCCAAGGTGTAAGTAAAGTGGCGTAAAAAACATTGTAAAATGCTACAAATGAAGGAATAATAGAAAACCATTTCTTCTTCAAAAATAATGTTGTTGTTTTTTTTGAAATGTATTGATTTAGCTATTTCATAATAAAAAAATCCACAGTAGTTGTAGTTTTTTTATATTTTTAAATGATTCCTAGTTTTTAACTTTTAAGTTTGATACAATGACATCACCTACTCGTCACATTGTATAACTTTAAATTTCAAATCTCAACCTTTGACCTAATAATTGGATTTATTTTTCACATACTACTTTGACATTTTATTTCTTTTCTTGATTATAGTTCGGTTTAGTTTTCCAACCAATTATTTGACATGTAATGTACTAGTACATTAGAGTCCACTTTAATTGAGATTTAAACATTCTACCGTTTTATTATTCTCATTAATTATGTGAGTTCATAACAATGAGAACTATACTAGCTGTGGTTGATAGTTTTATGCCCCTTTTACTCACACACACCTCTTCTAATTTTCAGGCTGAAGGACTGTCCTGGAGTGAAACTAAAGTGTGTTCGCGGCAAGTATGACCTGTCTCACGTCGTCAAGCAGAAAGTGTAAAGTAATGTAACTGTTATCTTGTTTTAGTCATTATAGGTATTTAGTTTAAGTACATTGCGAATTTTTATTTATTCACCAGCTTTAGTGTTCCTTTTGTCAGATGTGGCTGTTACCTGTAACTAATCTAGGCATGGACCTTATACAGTAGGAATAATGGGCAATAATGAACAATAATAATGGGCATCCATTTTGAGGCATTTTTACAATACAATGTGATACTAAGTTTGAATAACTTCTTAAGACTATCTTGAGGGATTTAAGAAAACATACAGCAAAAAGCATAATCACACAAGCAGGCACAATATATACCACTAGCATACACACCCACATACACACCCACGCACACACACATATACCACTTGCATACAACCCATATACACACAAACACACCTAGGCACACTTACTACTTGCGAACAGTATAAAACCTATCCCTTTTTCTAATTTGTTAATTTAACTAAGTAAGCTTTCTTAGTTAAAAAGAAACTTCTCATTAGATTAGATATTCACATTAAAGATTTACACTAGAATAAATCCTAGATTAACACGTGAGGATGAGGAGCGAGGCATTGCTCGAGTATCTTTGATTACTTACCGGGAAGAAATAAAAAAAAATACTTTATTCTATGAAGTATTTTTATTTTATTTTATGTTTAATACAATTTTTACAAAACACGAAATTATGCGAACAATCTGATGATAGGCGGCTATCGCAGCCTATGGGCACGTGCAACTTCTACGATAGTTAACTACAGCAACTTGTATGTCGGTTTAGTTCCATTTCTATGACACTGTACTGAGACGCTGTAATAGAGATACCGAGGTGCTCACACGTTGGAGACCACAAATAGAAGAGATCAGCAGGGAGACATTTTCCTTTGCTTGTAAATTGTAAATGTTTACTAACAAAATCAATAATGATGCCGCATTGGACAATGACCCTCTGTTTTCTGCGCAGAGTTGTGGGTTTGATTCTCACCAGGGATAATATTTTATGTGATGATCATTCGTTGCAGTTCTGTGTGATTATGAAGACTGTACTTAATTATTTGTTTGTTTCGCGGGCCGGCTATGGTAGGACCATAGGGCCGTTGTTTGACCATCCCAGAGAGCCGAGCGAGAGTTGCCGTGAGAGAAGTGAATGACTTCACCATCGCGTTTTGCGAGCACGTAATAGTTTATTTTATATCCAGGGACTAAATGAAGCCATAACATACCAGAGGCGGTTTGACTCCCGAGCGTGCGAGGCAGTCAATGAAACCGAGGGTATATTAAGTTGGCGTTTAGTCTCGGGGTGCAAACTGTACTTTTCACTTTGAGTGCGAGAAAAATAGTCAATTTAGTACAAATACATCTAATAAATATTTATATTATATTTATTAAAAGAAAAAAAATCACAAAAGATTTCAAACAAATGGCGCCACCCTCTTTGCGGATAATCCATGGAACTAAAACTCTCAACATTTCCGCAATGACGATGGTCCATCCGACTGTTTGAGTTTATCTATATACATGAAGGTAATTAAAAAACTAATTACTTTTCACTCCCTAAAAACTAAAGTGGTCATTTAGTCCCGCTTCGTAGGGTTCTATTGGCGTACTTTTAGAGAATTTAGAGCATGAGAAGTGAAAATGTTAATTAGTGTAGAATCGAGTCAGCGCCATCTAGCGGCGAATTCGGGAAAAATTGAGGCCGCTAGATGGCGCTGACTCAATACCATATAAATTATCTTTTTTTTTCTCGCAACACGTGATGGTGAAGTCATTCGCATCGCTCACTGTAACTCGCACTCAGCACTGGTCTAGGACTCTAGGCGAAACTCTTGTAAAGTGAGACTAACCCCCTAGACTTGACTATACAACAGCTACTTCACTCACCAATTGGGTATGGAAACGAATTTTTTTTTTATATATATATTTTTTAAATACCTTTTACTATTTTAAGTAACTGATTTGAATATTTCGTTGATATAGCCGGTAGTTATTTTTTTATTAATTTTTAAACATTGCGAACTCATGACGTCACAAATTCACTTAGTGTTCCCACATGACTGTGTTTTTTCCCGGATTCGTGGTAAATACATTATGAGGAGAAAATTACTGATTTACTGCACTTACGACTGAAACAGAACTCGCCGTTCATCATGTACAATCTCACGAGAATGTGAGAAGTAGACTTCAGATACAGTTCATTTTGCCAAGTTCTGAAACCAAGCCCTACCTGAAAGGGTTTGGATTATAGCGAATGGCTATTTTAAATTCTACCTACCCATCTGGGCAATGGGGGTAAATAAAATTAATGTATGTATTATTAAAAATAACTTTGTGGAAAAATATATTTCACCTGGGGGAATTTTAAATCTGCTATCTGGAAACCCCATTAATACCATGCAGTAGAATCACCTTGCTACAAGTCTTACGTATGATACAGATCGCGTCATTTGATTGATTGATGGATAGATACTCGTATATACACCAATCACGTGAGAGGACTTTTATACGACCCAATAGGTTTCAATTGTGTGATGTCAATTTGATTACCGTCAAGAGTCCAATAAGAACCATAATATACTCTTTGCGGACGTTGGCAAACTAGGGTCATTCATTTGACTCCAGTTTGCTAACGTATTTAAATAAAAATATTCTCGATCCTTTGCTTTTAAAAATGTTAAATATTTAAATAAATAAATAAATATCTGGGACAATTCACACCAAGATCATCTGACCCCAAACTAAGCAGAGCTTGTAATATGGGCGTCAGAGACTGATAAACATACTTAAATATTTCTAAATACATACTTAAATAGATAATAACACCCAGACACACAACAAATACAAATGTTCGTCACACAAATATTTGTCATGGGTGGGGATTCACTCGAGAGAAAGTGAGATTCCCGATCTCGGATGTTCAAACGACACCCTCGACGGTAATCGATCTCTTTCTCCTCTTGGTGAACAATGTACTATTAAGTTAACTGAGATCTCCCAGTTCAGATGTATCCCTTTTTAGCACTTACTATTTTATTAGTAAATATTACCTACGTGGCGAATTACCGTTGAAACTAGTAATAAAAAATAGTTATCAAGTTATGAAACTTACGAAGTAAGTATCATATCTTTATAGATACTGAACTGCTGCAAAAAATAAACTATTCTCAACCTTATATCTACTACTAAAAATTACGGTAGACTATATAACAAACCACTCGGGCTGCCAAAGTCGAAACAAACTATAAAACACTAATTTTGTAATATTGCTATTCAGCAACGACTGCCTTAGCCTCGACCCCTTCCCCCAGCCCTGGTGCAGACCCTAGTGAGTTCTTGGATATATTGTGAATATATTGTGTGCCTGGGTAGTAGTAACCCAGGCACACAATATATTCTTAGTCTGGGTGTATAAATGTGTATGGAAAATAAGTAATCATCCTATATCCCTATATTACTAATTTAATCTTAGTACGGGAATATAACTCGTTCAATTTTAAACAGCTTCATGTGCTATATACCTACCAATAAATAGGAAATGCAATAACTGTCAACATAGCGGACTCATAATTTGCGAAGCGAAATCCAACATCTGCATCAAATATAGCAGCTGCATTTCATTTCACAAAGCATAATGATCTCACAGGTCTTTCTTATATGGTTTATTTTGCTAGTTCGGTTGTGTTGGTCAATAATAATATTTGTTAGTGATTGTTAGGTCGCGCGCCTGTCATTTGGAACCCTTCCGCGTGGACGGGATTATGTCCCAGAGGATCGGGACGGGTAGCAAAAAATGGAACGTGAAACATTGGTAAGGCACCGTTGTTTGCTGAAACGTAACACCTAACGGTTTTGGCGATAAGTGCGCTTTGTCTTTCGGATTAGGAAGACATTTTTGTTAATGTAAGATTCTCTTGTGATAAAAACACTGCTGGGTTTTAGATTCTGACAGAGATGTGCGCGCTGATTGTACTGTTTTGTTTACCAAGATGTACTAAATTCTTTGGTTGTAACGAACACCTAACTAGGTAAGATGTAGTTTAATTACTTTGGTTGTTGTTTTCATCTTTTTTTCTGGCTGGGCAGGATTCAATGCACACCGTTTAGTTCTATGAACATAGTTATAAATTAATTTCACGGAATCTACTTGTGATATCATATAACACTACATTTTGAATCCAACGTTTCGACTCACAGCATGCAGTTTCGCCGAAGAACGAAAATGCTATAAATAAAAAAGAACCGCGAGTAGAATTCGTTATGATTATTTATTTTAATAATAAGTGTTCGCGTTAATTCTAAATACAATCTGCTGGCCATACCCGTAGACTCAGTCGCCCACCTAAATAAGGGTGCATGTAAAGGGTGGATGAGTCAGCTCGAAGTGACCACGCACCGGGCGCAATTCGCATAATCCTGTCCACCATTGACACCTTCGCATTGTCGCAGTTTGCATGACTTGAGATTTCTATTTGCGATTACGCTCACCAATTTGACAGCCTTTTATACTCTTTCAGTGTAGGTTGACTTTGTCCGGCAAAAAGTATATAGAATTGGTAATTCCTTTTAAATATTGCAAGGGGATTGCATGGTCAATGCTGTAGCAATTGTATTGTCCTATATATTTACAAAATAACTACATATTTGGTAAAAGCATTATTAGGAAAATGTAATACCTAATGATATCCCTGGGGTTCTTCACACCCAGTCACCTTGTTCCAAACTAAGAGTTGGTGCTGTGGGTGTCAAGGACACGGAGGAGTAAAGAAGTAGGTATCTAAATGCTTAATCAAAAACAAGCTGTTCGTCTGCGGCTTCGCCCAAGTAGACTATTTCTCTCACCAACATCAAAGCCTATGTCACTCCTTGAAAATGTAGCTTTTTATTAATGATTAATTTTCAAAATCGGTTCAGTAGTTTCGAAGCCTTCAAAACAAACAATCAAATCTTTCCTCTTTACAATATTATATAGAATATTAGATTTATATCTTTTTTGCAGTTCAGAATATTCTTGCCTTATATTATTTCATTTTTATAGTCATTCATAATTAGGTACTCCATGATATAAACGATAATTATTGGACAGCGAAATCAGCCCAGAAGCTGGTTCAAGCACAAAGTCGCAGGTTCGATTACGGCAGCAGCACAAGATATTTGTTTAAGTCCAGGTGTGTGCCGTGTGTGTGTAGGAACTTTGTAGTTTACATACTTAATTAAGATGTAATTATAATGTAGGTATGTCTGTGATTTTTTCTATGGGTACATTTGAACCAAAGAGACCGTTATTATTTCGACTATCCTGAAACATGGAGACCGTTTTTATGTATTTCGACTCACCTCAAATAATACAGTAAATAAATACAAGTTGGAATGGGCTTGGAAAGGTTGCTAAGTATATGAGGTCGAGAGAAATTAATAGCCCCGAGAGAAGCTGAAGAATGCCAATAAATATAATTTAACTTGTCATCATATAATAATATCATATCATAAATAATAACAATAAATAAATAACTGAGACAAATTACGCAAGATAATCTGACCCCTAACTAAGCGGGGACTTGAACATGCTTAAACATTCATAAATACAGACTTAATTAAAATAAGTACTAGAATCCAGACACAACATACAGAAATGTATTTTACATACTCCAGCATACATTTTTATGGTATATCTTCCATCTACTTCGCCATTTTTGCAAGTTTTGCGGAACGCTAAACACCAACAATTGCCGTCCAGACGTGTTTAGTGGCAGGCACGTGGCGAGTGAAGGGGAAGGGAGGCGCGTGGGACGAGGCTACTCGCAGTCCACTCGCAAAAAAATAAAACACGCTTCTATCACTTTACTACGCAGGTTACTAAAACTCGCACTAATCAGTCGCTGTCCACACGTGTTTTCTCCTAATCACTAAGCACCTGCACTAATCACCTGCATCAAAGTGAATACAGGCCTTTAAAGGCAGGATCGCTACCATTGCGCCAACAGGTCAGTCATACCTAGGTAGGTACTGTTCATTCACACCGTAACAAATACTGTGGTTCACCTCCAACCAACCTCCAACTCTGTTACAAAGAGTTGCTACATCGGGTGCAAACATCCAAACACACTCGCATTCATTTACAGTTACAGTTATGGTTGTATATTGTTGGTATGTATACCATAGGCACCGTGGGACCTCCCCCACATGCATTTTCACATGACAGCTTGCTTCAATCGATGCATTATCCATGAGCGCCTCCCTGCACGCTCGGACAAACCTTTTTGAGATTCGAATCCGGAAGTTTGTATTGAAAATGTCTTCGTAATCGTTATTTAAAGGTTTCTTAGTTACTTTATTAATGCTCAAAGGGTTCATTGTATATTCATCGTGTTAGTAACTTGAGGATTGTTAGGCATCGAAAATAATGTATTAATTCGTAGGTAGCTAGCTAACAAGCGCTATCTGCCACTGAAACCAAAAAGTTCTAGCATACTCACCATGCCTTTCTTATTCACGTAACTTGCCAACTAAATTATTTGTAAGTTGACATTACTAAAACTTTACTTTAATGTTTATCATCATTCGATATTAATTTGTAGCAAGAACATTAGGTATGTACCTCAAGCTAAGGAGAGCCTTGTGTATCCTACCTATTCGAATTGATGAAAATTGTTCCTGAAGTATATCCTCAGAACTAGAAAAAATGCTTGAAGAACTGAGCATGGCAAGCCTTGAAGTTGGACTAACGATGAATAGTTTAGAAAGTCAGCTTGTGACCAATAGCACAAAAGTAAGGTAGTGATAGATGTGCAGACAATACAATACGTGGATGAGTGCATTAACTTGGGCCAGATAGTTTCTATCGTCAACAGGCAAGAAGAGAAATCATGGACCGCATCGATAATGCCTGGAAGAGCTGGGCCATGAAAGCGTATTTGAAGGGCGAACTTCTTCTTTCTCTGAAACGCAAACTCATTGATGTTTGTATTCTGCCTTTCCTTACTTATGGTGCACAGACGTGGTTCAATGAACGAAAATCCGAAGTCCAAACTCAAGGTTTGCCAACGAGCTATGGAGAGGAGTATCATCATCATCCGTGCGGTCTATCCCGGTTGTGAACCCACACTGGTGTGTGGGGTCCCAGGGTCCGCCTTTCTTATTTTCTTGGCCCACTTCGCGCGGTCTTGTGCATCCTCAGTGGTGAGTCTGTTGGCACGCATGTCACCCTTAACGACGTCGAGCCACCGCTTCTAGGGTCGACCTCTTCTACCGGTACCTGGCGGGGACGGCATGGCCAGACATTTGTTGCCCACGTAGTTTGCCGATCTCCGTGAGACATGACCATACCAACGAAGGCGGCACTCCTGCAGCTAGTCTGCGATGTCACGAACACGAAGGCTGCCGCGGATGTGGGTGTTACGCATGCGATATTTGCGTGAGACTCCACACATACACCGCAGCATCTTCATTTCCGTGACGCGCAGCTCCTGCTTGTGTATGGAGATCTTGGACTAAAAAGGATCGACAAAGTGCGAAACAACACCATTCGCTCTAGAACTGGAGCTGCGGATGTAGGCAAAAAGACTGCCAAACTAAACTAAATGTTATTTATTTTATTTATTTATTTATTTAAAGTCGGACTGGGCAGGTCATGTGTGCAGAATGGGTGGAGAAAGGTGGGCCAGGATCGTCACCCAGTAGCAACAGGAAGACGGATTTCGTCAAAGAGGTCGACCAAGAAAAAGATAGCGGGACGATCCGTATAAGTACTCACAGGGGTGGCGGATCTTAGCTGATGATGGTGATCACTGGAGGGATTTGGGGAAGGCCTTTGCTCAGCAATGGGACACTACAGGCTAAGTAAAAAAAAACTCAAACTAGGACATATGCAAGGCCACGACGCTCTCGGACGACGGAAATTTTATTGAAATTAGTTTTTATTTTAAGCTTTAATTAAGTTCAAATACGATACTTAGTATTTCAGTATTGTTTGTGTAATAGAAAGCCACTGATAATGATTAACCCACCCAGACCAAAACAGACTCATTTGCTATTTATTACGAGTATAATGGATTTGCCTGCCTAATTATGGGGTCTATTTGAGCCGTGTTGTTAGATAATTAAGTATTGTGTTTTGAAAACAACCTTTGGTAAGCATTACAAACTATGCGTAATGATTATCACAAAGTAAACGTCGAAATAATGAATGAAAATAACATGTTATGGCTCAAAGTCTGCGGATAAGTAAGTTCACACTTCTGAGAAAAATATTATATTTCAAAACTAATCCTTCACCCAGTCCAGAACAGCGATATCCTACTGCGTAATATTGGTTTGGGATTAGATATGTATTATAAATTGCAGTTATTTGTAATAACCAAACTTCATTGTAAGTAGCTGCATCGACAATTGCGAAAGGAGAATAACGCCACAATGGCATTTCTGCAACTTTTATCAATGTGCTGATAAACTTGTGTTTTTTTAGTAGCTTTCTTACACAAATATGATTTACGACGTTTCCCGGGAAGGCCCAGTGTGCGGTGGCTCAACTCTTGCCCATTGTCGCCTCTAAATTCGAGTTTACTTTCAACCCTACTGCTTTGTGTTAGGAGTCATGTGGCAAAGGAAAAAATAATTTTAGATATGTCCGTCATCTGCGGACAATGCCCACTATTAGCGGATTATAACCCGCAAAAAGAGCAGGTACAGTCCATAATTTGCAAGCGCAAAGTATGAGCGGAGGAGTTTCATGTTTTTAGCTTTAGTTTAACTTAAAAGCACTCGGTTATGAGGGTATTTCAGATGTATGTAAGTGTACGCTGATTAATGTTGAGTATGAACATGTCAAATAATATCACGTCGACGTCGCAGTGGTCCCAAATTGCTAAAGTTCTCATGACATTTTACATTTAATTGTAAAAATATAATAAATTGTAGCGTTAGCGCTAGCAACAATCTAAAGCAAAGCAATTAAAATATTTTGAATTTGAAAAAGTTCGATATTGGCAAAAAATTCACGTGCTGAGTTGCCAGGCTTGACTCTTGTGTAGGTACCAAGGATTATGATCATCCACAATGTTTGGCATTTGTTACATCTTCGGCCCTTTTCATGATATCTATACCCCTACCATTATTTTACACCATTAACAGTCGCTAGCGTCTGCGTCGACATGTTTGTATAGGATTACCTAAGCTACAGTACAGCGCCTCTTGTGATTGAAAAAAAAAGTTTACGTGACGAAAATTCATGGTGGACGAAGTACTGTTGCTGCCACCTCGCGTGTCTCATCACTTGCGCCACTCGCATGCCGCTTGCGTTAGCAGATGCAAGCGCGCTGTCCCACGAGATACTCCTGGCCGTCACGATTATCCCAAACAACAACATCGGCTGGACACCACGCGGACGTGACGTTTATCCATCGTCCGAGCTGCGTTTGTTATTTTAGTTGTTAGTTTAATAATTTTAACTTCTGAAATATGTTTTCTTAGAAAATTATCAATGACTCGTGTGAAGGTTTCGATAGAATGACTTCTTGTAAATTAGCTTTTTATATGTCTACATGTCTGTGTACGATAGGGCTTAGGCTGAGATCTATAGAGCGTGTTTAGCTTGAACTTAGACTTTAAGACTTAGACTTAGTCTAAGTTCAAGCTAAAGCTGTATTTTTTTTTTTTTATATTGCCCGTCAAGATGACCTCACTCCACCTGATGGAAAGCGGTCGTGAGGTCCAGATATGAGGTTGACAAGCCCAGTCATTCAAACGAATCACTGGGCTGGCCATCCTCACCTTGAAGGCCTGCAGAAATGCCTTTTCACGCCCCGCTTATCGATAATAAATTATTTTTGTCTTAGTTAAACACCAACTTAGATATTCGTCAATAATAATAATTATAACAATACTCAATAAGTTAGATGATAAATAATGTGATAAATCTGTAGGTACTTAGCTAAGTTACGACTATAGATCGCAGCCTTAGTTTTATCAGATCGCTGGATTTTCACAGGAAACAGGGAAAATGTCACGATAACTAGCTCGGGTGATAGTGAACCAGCCTACACACCACTGGGCATGTAGATAATTAGACCAGGTGCAAATACACAGAGAAATCAAAATAGTAGGTTTTATCAGCGTATAGCTTGATTTTATCAACACCAGGGCATCATGAAGACCGCATTTCACCCTCTGTTTGATCATCTTGATTTGTGCAAAATAGTACAAAAAAACGTGAAATAAACCTAAGCCTAAGGAATAAAATAAATGCTGTGTTAGTAAAAAAAAGCCGGCATAGAAGCCAAAACCATTTGGCTACACGTCCAAAAATTGCCCTTATCCAAGTGTAAAAAAGGAAGTGAATCTCTAACTTTATTGGTACAAAATTTCAGAATCTTTAGTTTCTTCATCTTGCATCTCTCTCTCTCTCTCTCCTGACCTACTTCATATTTAGAAATAATAGAAAGTATAGAAAACAAATACATTGCCGTTAGAATAGACTTTCCAACTATCAGAAATTTAGAACCTCCAGTGAAATCGGGCCACCAGGAACGATATCAATTGAGATTTATCTGCTCACATTTTGCAAAGCTGTTTTTCCTATACCACTTGCAATCCGTAAAGCTCAGCGGGAGGCGTCAATCAGCCCTTCACATCCCGCTATTCCAGCACCAACGCCTATAATCGACACAACCCTTACAATTGACACAATCGATTCACAACGCCTCCATACCGCAATTGTTGCACACATTTTATTCAACCAGAATACACGCCTAACCGTATTCTTTTAGCTAGACTCTGCACAATACTTGCTCATTTTTCCGCAGTTTCTATAACCCTTTATTTGGTATTTCGTTTGGGATTAGATGCAGTAGTCGAGGTGACCTTTATGTGTATTGACATAAGTGCGATTTTCTGAAAATTTTGGACATGCATAGATAATGTTATCTAAAGATGAATGCTGTATCTGTTATTCTCTTGTCGACGGATAATCCGTGACTCTGAGGACAATGTGTTACTAGCACCTGCGGATTTTCGGAGCGAATAACGGTAACTGGTCTAGATAGTATCCAAAAGGATGAACTTAAAGGAAGATTATTTATTTTGCATGTTAGACTTAATAGGTTTTCAAAATCGAGTTCCTATAATACATTTCTCCTGCCATTAAAGTGCAGATCCTTGTTATTTATATTATAACACTAAATAAATACTTTGAAATCGTATTCTTCCCGCAATATAAAGAAATTTCAGTAAGTATAAGAATAGGTTAGAAGAAAGGATAGGTACCTACAGTTCATGAAAGCTGTGGGCCTGACAAATGATATTTGATGGAATGAGGACCACAATAGATTAATCCATGTTTGTGGTCCATCGCTATGCCGACGTAGGTTGTCTTACCAAAAAAAGGAAACGAATAACGGAAAGTAAGTAAGAAGTAAATCACTTTCTAGTCCTTGTTTAACAATTCAGGAACAACTTTTATTTTTAACTCACAAGTAACTTTGCATGTATTTTTTAGCAAAGTTACAAAATATCCCATTCAAGTTGTATAGGATACCTACAGATCTGAAATTGGTTTTTTTTTTTTTATAGTTCATGGTCAACTTATACCAAATTGAGATTATCTTTAACCAAAACTAGGCACAGCGTGTACTTTAGCCGTCAAATTCTAATAAACAAATACAAATAAATATGCATATACTAAAGAAAAAAAAGAAAATAAAAATATCTTAATTCTTATAGACTTAAGAAAAGTAATACAAAGAAAATATATAACAAAAATATACCAAATAAAAATAAACTTACATAAAGTAATACTATGGTAGTAAATATCATAATTAAACATAATGTGACTCTACCACAGGTTCGGAGGTTGTTTCCGATCGAGAAGACTCCGGCGAGAAACTCGATGGTTGATCTTTTCAATCTTGTTGTTATGCACAAAAAATTAATTGACAGAGTAAAGTCATAACAAAAAAAAAAAAAATGGTTGCCTGTAAAGTCGGTTTTACGGGCGAAGATTTTACGTGACAACGTCTTTTTCTCGGTAGAATATTTATTGATATGAATATAATTAAATTGCACAATAGGAACAAGGAATTGAATGAAAATAAGAATTGCGGCAGACCGATCATAGTTGAGTGGGAGAGAGACGCAAGGCATTCGGCGGGCCTCTCTCTCGTTCGGTGACTCATCGTAACGTTACCGAGCGTTACACTTTTTCATAAGTGACTCCCAGCCGCAACCTAATTTAAGACGTTGTCACGTCAATACGTTATAACAATCAGACGAAGAAAAAACACTAATGTTCGACATAACAATAACGCGCTTAGGGCGGTGCTGGGGCTGCCCCGTTTTTGCAGTGCCTCGGGTATGTTTGCGGTAGTGAGCACAGATTGTTTTCATGCCACCATGCGCAAGAGATGTGCATCCCTGGTGCGAAGAGTGCGAGCCAGCTCCAACACTATTCTGTCAATGATTGCTGACAGACTGGACGCAGTTATGTGAGGCATTGCTCGAGCGGACACACCTCAAGCTGTGGAGGTGTGAGGAACTTTTAATTTTATGTTTAAATTGTTATTTGTGAATTTTGTGTTCTAAAATATTTAATTATCATATTATTTTAATGCATTGTAATTTTAATTTTATTGTATAATATTTGATTGACATGTAAATGTGTAAGCCTGTATGAACCCTGCTGTCTGAAATAAACGTAATTAAATTTTTAATTTAATTTATGACAATATTTAACCTAGGTATCCCGAACACACGACCTTTGCCGCTATAGGCAAGGCTTGTATATCCATTTCGCCAACGAACTGATATTTAGGAATAGAAAAGCTTTTGACAGATAAACGTATTAAATAGGTACACTTAGGAACCACCTACTACAGATCTTCGTCTTCACTCAAAAGATTAAAAAACTTCTACCATTCGACTCAGAACAGGGCATTCTAAGCATAATGTTCATTGTCATAATATCATGTTCCATATATCTGATTTTCCTAATCGTCATGTGCCGAATATTGTGTGGCATATTTTCATATATCCTAATATAGTGTTGGCTAAAATTGTTTGGCATTAGTATTAAAACGCATAAACTCGAAGGGCATAATAATTATAATGCATACCTACTAATCAAAACGAATAATAACTAAACGCACATTTTTTAAAAGCATAATAATTAAAACGAATAATAATTTGACATCATATAATGATATTATGATACTGAACATTAAGCTTAGAAAAAAAATTTGGTTCAGTTAACATTCTCTAACTTTGTAACTAACCAAGTCTAATAAGTTGAGTTTGGTTCACATAAGTTAATGTTATGCCTAATGAGTTATGCCAAACGTCCTAAGGATAATCGACGTTATGCGAAAAGTTAGTAACCTTTTTAAATCGTACGTTTTTAGCAAGAGTTACAACAACTACGAGACAATTAAAAAAAAACTGATATGATATAAAACCTCTGTAAACATTCGGTAGCATTATTGTGTAATAGGTCATTATTGTTGTAGTCGTATCACTATCGTACTTGGGACGGAAATTACAAGATGAACATTTCATTTGTTATGGTCTTTAATACAGATTGTAGATATATTTTTACATACAACATTATTCTCGCTTTTAAAAATTACCTAATTGGTAATCAAGGTTGCTTACACAGCTAAGGTACGTATCGTCTTATTGACTAAACATCAGCCTTCATAAATTAAATTGCACACATCTTTATAGATACAATACAAGCATCCGCTATTCAATCATTTACACAATACAGAAAGTACTTGTAATCCAAGTAAGCATATTTACAAATTATCTTAAATTTAAAAACGTATAAATTAGATACCTAAGTTAAATTGCACATGAACGTCTGTCGCCCAGAAACTTAATAATCGTGTTTAAAAAGATGTCAACATAAACACATTTGTTGGCATCTTCCGCAAACTCTGGTCGCTAACTTCGCTTTGAGATTGGCCAGTTCATTCTTGAGGTACGACACCTTCAAAGCCAAGTGGATTTCTCTCATTTTCCTTCGGTCTCTGCTTTGCTTCGCAGCGAAGTTATTTCTTTCGCGTTGTTTTCTGTACACGTCGTTGGCGGCGTCTTGATTAGTCGAACGAACAGCCCGGCGCATCCGAGGATTGTTCCCCAACAGTGTTCCGCCATTCTTCTCTGCCATAGCCCTTAAAGCGTTCCTCTCGAACGCTTGAAAGCCGGGATCGTCCGACAGAGCGTCCACGTCTATCATCATTCTCGAAGTCTGCGACACTGGGGACTCTGGAGGTGACAGTGGGCCAGCCCGGGCGAAGTGCGGGCTTGGAGGAGCCGCCGGCACCGACGTATCGAAGGAACAACAGCTGCCTCCAGATATCGGTGACATCTGAGCGTTCGGAACTGTGTACTCGTGCTGAGGATACGGGTAACCACTGTAGAATGCGGGGTGGCCAACTGGCAGGGCTGGATACGAAGGGAACTCATATCCAGCCACTGGAGATCCCGCGAAGGTGTTCAAAGACAAGTCAGTCTCTTGCTCTTTTTTCACTGTAGTCTTGGTGAGGTCCAAGGCAGCGTCGTCAGCGTAAGGCGTCCAAAGAGCCATGGTAAGTTTTAATTGCGCGTGCTCCTTCTTGAATGGCAAGCCACAAGTAACTAAGACTCACTTGCTCAAGCGTCCCTCTTATCGTTGGGGGCGGGGCTTCTGAAGAGTGGGGTGGTTTTATCCCCACGACTCCCGAAAAGAAGGGTTATTTCCTACCTGCGCTTACCCTAACGGTACTGCAATGGAAAACAACGACCACGAGTGGTTGCGGTCTCGCAATTAATTCACAGTTCACAGACACCACAGATTTGGTGATATTGATATAGTTTTGGATTATCACATTGAATTACTTCTACAGCGGCACGGAGCAAAACAGTTAACTGAATGTTACTTTCCTGTCATTGCTTTGCATTTAAGTACAAAGTACCCACCTAATATTAAATAAGTATTTTGTTTACATATTCATTATTGCCAATGGTAATAGGTTTGTTTGTCACTAATTATTTTCTTTATCCCTTAAGTGCCTGGGATTACGCTTTATAATTATTAGCTCAGTTTCTAACATGATTGAAGAAGATTTAAAGAAGTTCATAGGTTATAAGGTTGATTAGTAGGTAATAATTAAAACAACTGCTTAACATTTTATTGGCAAACAATGTTTTCACGTGCAAAAACTTTGTATGAAGAAAATAAATGCGGGAAATAGTTATTTTCGGTCGGCATTCATTGTGTACCTGATATTGTGAGATGTTGTTTTAGATAATAATTATTTCACATTAATAATGCGAATGAATCGACGAATTAAAATAAACCTCGAGTATTTTATAGGCATCTCGTCCAAGTGAGTTTCGGAAAAACAAAAACTCGTTCACAAATGTATATGTAGTGTAGTGTATGTATATTAGACAAATGTTAACACACTATGACAGAAAACTACGTATTTTTTTACATCGCATGGTGCTGTTCGTTGCTGAAATAAATAAACTTGAACCAAATGAAGTAATGTTCGTCTTACATCTTAAAACATGTGCTGAAGATAATTGTTCTGCAGAAAACGATATGATAGCAATCATTATACCCGACCATATGGCTATTTCTAAGAAAACGTCCGTCTATTATACAATTATATTCATAAGTACGGAAACGACAGCTCTGCGATGTTCAGGGTAGGATCCTAATGATGCGAATGTCCAGTCGATAGAATGAAGTCGTCGATGCGTTATTAATAACGCAACTGTCGCGATGACGGCCATTATACGCAGGCGCAGACGCATTGTCCTGCGCAACTTCCGGAACGTAACTCTTTACTGTGACCAATAATGATGTCACGGTGGTCTGCTTATGCTGTATGGTTGGAGCATAAAAGAAACCGGACTTTGTCATTGATACAGATTTCAGATTTACTCGTATTTGTCTACTTTCATGTTATGAAAGAAACTGTTTAGTTTGCGCTTGAGTTTGGAAAAAGCCGCTTATCTTTAATTTATTTCGATCGATTTTAATAAATATTAGGTCGTACATTGAGTAAAGTATTCACAGGCAGTAAACTATTTTGTTCTTTGCGATGTCCAGTAGAACATGCCTCTTTTTTATCTGATAACCTATATTTTGCATGTTTGTTATACAGGGTGGATCAACTTACTTTATTAGTACTAAATTTGAAACCATCCTGCAGTGTTCAGAAAGTAACATTTAATGAACTTTCTTGCAAAAAAAGTTAAATAGGTTATAATGACAAACTCCAAAGAAGAAAGTCGCTTTCTTGTTCAAAATACTCACAACTTTAGAAATTATGAGAATAATTTACATTTTATACCTCTAAAGAATATGTTTTAAATGAGCAACTTTGTGAAATAATTTTTTTCACGACATCTGCTTGAACATGAAGTAATTTTTTTGATCGAGATTTTTTTTGCAATATTTTTAGTTTTTATATTGAGATGACCTGCTAACCTTTTGGCAAAAAAATAAGTGGGTACACACTTTTTTAAATAACTACTTTTGTATGGATACAAGCGATGTTCAGAAAAAAAGTAAATTTAAACATAACTTTTAATCGGTTAGGATAGGGTAAAAAGGTCAGAAATGACTATTCGCTATTTCGATTTGATCCTTACTTCCAGGGACACCCTGTATATATTGTAGTGCTTTATTTATTCCATATTCAAGGATTAGAAACAACGAAGAGGCATTATAATTGCAAATGATAGAACCTACGCATATAATTTAGGTACAATACGTATGTCCCCCTCCCTGCTCGCCTACGTCTTTCACATGTTATCATTGAAAATTAATGAAGGTAAGATTTTAAAATTTCATTTTAAAATACTTAATTAGGAAAAAGTAATGACCATAAGCGTTTACTAAGATTAGTTAAACACATTGAATTATACACAGTATTTTTTCCTTGATTTGATTTTGCAATAATAAATGGCTACTTTACTTATGTAGCTCAAACGTGTGAAAGTTTATGTACTTGCAGCGTGCGTTCCGAAAGATGTAAGAACGCAGTATTTTGTTAGTCGTTGCACCTGAGCATAAATGATAGCAAACAGAAAGTCGATGACGGTTAACGGTACTTTGAAATAAAGTTTAATATGCCAAATATTATGAATGGAAAAATCCCATCGTAAAATATCTGCTCCGAGGATTAAAAATTGGGAGGAACCAGTCACCATGCGGGTTTACTATTTCGAAATTTCTCAAAAGCTATTTGCAAATGCGCAAATAAGTTAGACAATACAGTGAGCGACCACCGCGGCGCGGGCGCAGGTAGCGGCACGTGGCTCAGAAGTCGCGCAAAATACCGATAAAGAACAAACAACAATGGCGACAACTGGCCGATGCAATAAAACTGCACCAAAAAGGCTTAAGTTTGCTAAAACGGATTAAAATTCAACATTCAACCTTGTTTCGACAATTTACTCAAAAAATTATAGGCCCTACAATAAACTGCCGGTTATTACTTTTCGAGGACGATCATTTTATGGTGGGATTATTTTATTCTATTGATTAGGTACTAAGTAGTTAGACATTGATTACTCGTGTTGTTAAATATTTTGTAAGATTATATCTGCCTTTGCTTAGTCTGAAAGCCCTAGGACAAATTAGCTTAAGGAAGAGGAAGAAGGGATCCTAACGGCTAATTTACAAAGTATATTTTAAAAATAAATATGACTCATTCTCGAGTATTATTAACTCGTCCGCCTCATACTCATATAGGTAGCAGCCCAATGATACGGTCCCACCTTTCTAGTGTTTCCAAATTGAACTATTTTACAATTGGTTTTTAATTGTTATTTCTACATCGCCAAGCATTGGCGTCAACCTCATTGTTGACAAATCGATTGATCAATCACAGGCGTAACAGTAAACCGCAGTGCGTATGGGGCTTCCGCCTGGCACAATGGTGGGCTCCTGCGGCTCATAGGTATTGAGTGAGGGTGTCACACACACCGAGGATCTTGTTAGATTGATGAAGTGCGATCTGGCCACACACGCGTGTGAATAGATCTAATAGTACTTCGGTCATTAGGTTATCCTGATACCTTGGGTAGACTTACTGATAAAACGCAATGGTTCGATCGACTCCATAGTCGACGACGAAGAGCATAGCCGGCTCAATAGCCGTCAATACAATTAAATGATCAGCTGTTTAGAAGGTTCTTTCTTGATTCTGAGCTTCCAAAAATGAACGCTAAATGCTTAAAATCTAATTTTTATAGGTAGAAATAAAGGTAAACTTTAAGTTAAGTCATAATAAGATAAAACCTGATCTCTCGATTTTAAATAATAGATGAAACCGTAACACAGCGTAACAACTGAATCACAAGTATAAACATACCTACCAACTAAAAGGCAGTTCGTTCCGCTTGCCTCAGGCACCCGCAATATGCAAATTCTCAATCTCATTTCGCGGCATTGTGTCCAACATTTGTGTCGGATTAACTCACAAAGGTACCCTGCATTTCTATAAACAATACGGACATCTTCCGAAAAATTCGCTAACAACGGGACCTGCACGAACAAAAGCCTTCGCCATTTCTTATCTAATATGCAATCCTTTCGAGGACGTTTGAGACAGTAAAGTAAATGTTCTTTTGTCATAGAGCAGCGTTCTGTTGAACATTTGAATTTTACCTATTCAAGCTGGTATTAATTTTATTATAGAGCTTATAAATATTCTTTTTGTGCTAGAACTTTCATTTCCAAAAGCTTAAAACTTCAGAGAGATGGGGTAAACCGGCACTATACCTAGGAGTAGGTACATCCCTATTCCTAAGTTGAATCACATCATGTTTTTGTATTAATGAAGATACTACTGCAACCGAACAGCAGGCAATTATTTATCGATTTGCAAGAATTTAATAATTATAACAAAATTTTGTCGATCCTTCTTTACCAACTACACTTTTCTGGGGTAGCCAGTTTTATTTTCCGCTTTTAGCTATTTAGTAAAAATTATGAGTGAACTTTCGCGTATTAAATTGATGTTATTGCCTTATTTGTATAGTCTAATAGTCAAGTCAAGTTTTTTAGTATCAAGCATTTATTAATTGTTTCATTGAGTTCAGAATTTATGGTTTTATGATTTCTTTTAATGATCTCAACAGTCTTTTTACATAAATCAGTAGCCCAATTACCTTTAAAAACTTTAAAAGGTGCAATCATTTTTTACCCCAATAAAAACATCAACGCGTTAGTGAATCCCAAAAAGTTTTTTTATGTAGGACATTTTGGTTTGCTCGTGAGTTTTTTAATAATGTGCTGAGTTTATGTACCTAACTATCCCGCATTCCCGCCCCTTTGACCTTGCTGGCTATTGCATCACGGACGTTGCTTTTGTGTTCAGAAAGGTGGTGTGTACCTACAACAAAAGGCAGGCACAAAAGTTTGTAAGTTGTGCAACGCCCTGCGACAAAGGGGCAGGGGCGGTTTTGTTGCATTTTGAACCAATGACCTTTTTTTACAGTAATAAATAATGTAAGCAGTGAAGTTTTGTTACTGGAAGGTTACTATATGTTGCGATAAGAAGGCTGTTTTAATTCGTTTGGTAGTACTCGTATATATAGTGGGACTATGTCAAAAGGCTTAGGCTTAGGCTTGGCCCTTTTAATTCCACTGCCGATTAAACATCTCCCCCATAAAAAGAGAAAAGGAGAAGGTAAAGTCAGAGTCGAGTTATGTTAAAATAATTTTAAAAACTATAAAGGCCAATAAGTCTACGTTGTAAGTAATACTCGACAAATAGTCTGAAATTTTCGAAATCATCCAAATCCATTTCTTTCTTTCGTAATGTCCACAGCATCGCAATTGACCAATGCTCACCCCTCCGAGGGTTCGGTTGCGAGGGTCACGCACTAATTAAGTCCAGGCTCCCAAACCCCAGGGCTCACCCCACTAGCACAATATATGTAACGTTGCGATCATATCGATCGATACTAAATACATATCGCAACGCGCAAGTTGGTAGTAGTCGGTAAATTAAAATGCTCGCAAGTATAGTATACAAACTAATTACCACTTGTCGTGGTTTCGAAGTAAGAATAAATATCCTTGTGTTACGATGTACCAGATAAAGAATTAAGCCAGGGGCGTATCCCAGCACACCCAGACTCGAGTCAATTTAAAAAAGATTGTTTCTTGAATTGACCCGACCGGTAATCTAACCCGGGACACCACAGAAATCGAGGCGAGAAATTGTGCTACAGCACATTACGCCAATCGTGTCGTCGGGTATTTCAGAAACTAACTTCTGAATATTAATGCGAGTAGTGTATTATTCTTACTTTTACATTTGGCTTAGGTTTGATAAAATCTTGTTTCTAACATTTTAAAGAGTTTGATTATCCGAAACACTTTTTCTTTTATTTTGTCTTCAACAGTAGTCAAAAACCTAAAATGTGTTGCAAAAAATTGGCCTGCAGTTACTTGAAAGATGCAGGTTGAAAATCAATTTCCGAGGAGATAACGTAACTCTTTCACGTGGATATATTTTTCGTAAGAGTAATAGTGGAAAAAGGGGTTAATTAACGACTCAATTTACTTACGTACTGATAATAAATACATAAAAGACACATCTACCAATTTAATTACTTACTGACTTCCGTCTCAGAATTCAGTGGGTTGTGGGACATTTTCTTCATTAGGTACTTTTATCATGCGAACCAAAAGTAAGGCAAATTGGAGATGCATCTGCGGGCATTGAATATGAAAGATGTCAATTCCGATAAATTCCCACAGCTGCTTTGTTATCAGATCGATTATAATATCCTCTCGAAGTGGCACGAGGACTCGAACTGTTCAGTGACCAATAATCCTTTCACAGGTGGCTGTTCCGATGACAGTCGCCGCTGTTGTCATAGGCCGCCGCGTGCTACTGTTATCTTTGTGACTGGGAATATGAGATCTGACACATTGCAGATTGCAGAGCAAGAAAAACTCATTCGTGGAAGTTTGGAAGATAAATATTTTTACAAAGAGGGGTTGACGCGTGGCGGTTATTAATTATTCCGTCACTAAGAATTTGAGTTAGTCATATGTTTATAAACGGTACTAAAATAAATGTAGTTAACATTGGAAGACTCTAGGAGATGAAGATGGGGTCTAGAGAAGGATTTCTCAATACGACGTAAGAAATCTATTTGTGAAGATAGAAAAACTTTTTTTTTTTTTTAAGTAATAATAAATAAATAAATATGCGCCAAACAACATACCTCTTGTAATGGTCTCGAAGGAGGGATTAATATCCCTGTGTTACGAGGTAGGTACCACACAAGGAAATAAGCCAGGGGCGTCTCCCAGCACACCCAGACCCGAGTCAATTCAGAAAAGATCGTTTCCTAAATTGACCCGACCTGTAATCGAACCCGGGACACTACGGAAATCGAGGCGAGAAACCGTGCTACAGCGCACTACGCCAACCGTGTCGTCAAATTTTGGACCTTGATGATCTCGAGCGGAAATCGAACCCGCATATTTCACATTACGATTACTGCTTTTAAACTACCGAAACCTCGAGGTTTCGGTAGCTCAGTTGTGAAAGACGAGGTTCGATTCCCGCCCGCGATCATCCGACATCGAATTTTTCCACTTTTTCTATCTTTATATACGAGTATTTTATATGAAAAACAAACATTGTATAATGCTAAATGATTCAAAGTAATAAATCTATATGTATTCGCCTATATGTATATAATGGATGCATCTGCAATCCCACATATTACACATACAAGCTTATTCCCCATTTGTGTGATTGGAAAATACATCTTTTTAATTCGTTATTTATATAAGGGATTCAGGATGATAAACAAAGTTGAGGAGCCCTTACCCTTATCATATGTAAAGCTGTCCTTTTCATTTCTGACATTCACTGACATTTGTCAGGACAGCATCAATTTGAAGTGTGCTCAACTTTGATTATCATTTCTGCATTTGGGAGTTAATTCGTTAATTATAAGCATAAATAAAAACATGTACCGACAAAATGTTATAGAATTATTCTAAGAGCGCCTATTGTATTATTTTTTGATATCACCTCGACCACTCATGTTTGTCCAAATGCTTAGATTATGTAGATTTTTTATTCACAACCTCATGGGATATTGATTATGAGAGACAAAACAGGAAAAGTCGTTTTAAGTACCAAGTTGCCTCTAAATAAATACTTATATATGAGACATCATCCATCCACCGCACATATTCACCTGTTCCGAAACTAAGCAGAGTTAAGGCATAGGTTTCCGTGTATGGTTTATATAAATAGCTATATTTTTTTTTAAATAGCTTCTTTCGGTACATAATACGAAAATTTAAAACATCTCTCTAGTTATCCCACAGTTTATGAAAAGGCAAAATGTGCCTTTAATTAGCAAAAGCAGACAAATAAAGTAAAGATTACTATGGAACACAATAACGCTTCCGCGAACATGCTTAGCGAATGTACCGCGCGCGTGTTGTGGGCGCGGCCTGCGTGCGCGCCGGGCGCTTGCGCCGCCCCTTTATTGCGACCCAATACCGCGGCAGGGCGGCAAATCAATGCATTTTATTGTGTAATAAAATTCAAGTATTTGTTCTGGTTTAAGAAACAGAGATAATATAATTATTGCCCTAATAGAATGAGGTTGGTAAGTAACACCATAACGCTATCAATTTAGTATTTAGGCTGAAAAAATAAATTTAAAGTTCTAAAATGGCATAGATTTTAAATTCTAAACGTATTCTTCGTGAATTCAAAGTATGTTTTTCTTTTTTTATGTTGCCTGTCAAGATGACCTCACTCCACCTGATGGAAATCGGTCGTGAGGTCCAGATATGACGCTGACAAGCCCAGTCATTCAAACGAATCACTGGGCTGGCCATCCTCACCTTAAAGGCCTGCAGATTTCTTTTGTAATAATGGTGTTAGTTACAAATATATTTATTTACAATATTTTATGAAACGTTCAACATAAAGTAGGTATTTACAGATGATATCTACTGATATCTAAGTTGATAATTGATTGATCATATCCATTATTAGATATCTATTTTACCCGGTATAAGTACAGGCACCCATTTGGTAATCATTTCGTAGCTACGAACTTTTACATGTATTTAGTAGTGAAGTGCCGTTGGGTTTGTAACCCGAAACACTAAAGCTTGCGCTGGTTGCACGCACGCGTGTCTCTATCGAACGCGCGCCAAAGTGCGCGACTCATACTAGTTTTCGATACACACACGCGTGCGTGCGACCCGTGTGAGATCGCGTGCGCCCTGAACGGATTCTTGTTCAACCCTTTTGAATGTATTTCTGCCACTACATATTTTCTTTATTACTTTAATATTTTGCCAAACAATATCATTAAATTTAAAACAAATAGCCACGTTTCGAGAGTTTTCATCATTTCTTAATGAAAACTTTGAAATTCTTCGCGCCGAAAAATAAAGTAGCGTTAGTTGTACAAACTTTTTAACAAATTATTAAATACCTACCAATTTTCAGGTATATCGAGTTTGAAACTTGAACGAATTTCAGAACAAAATTTCATTCTATCTAGGAATTAATGGAAGGGTAAAAGAAACAGATTTCTTGTACTTTTAAGAGTGAAAAGGGGTTTCAGCGCCTATCGATAACAAATAAATAAAATGTAGAATAGCTCATTTAATTCATATATTTACTCAACACATTCGTACCCACTTAATAATACTTCATCAACTTCGTGCGTATCATTTTATTAATAAATAATCATACGTATCATTAGTGAATACCATAGGTAAGCACATCTACCTAAATTATTATTACGAGTATATTATATAAATTGCACACTTAATATCGAATCTATTATTTACAATTTTTGCATCGTGATTAACTGTACAAATAAATTATTACAAAACAATGTTTTTTTAAAATGGACTTATAATTAAATATGAATAAAGTGAAACTTATGAGAACAAAGTTCAGAACCTACTTAGGTAGTAACTAAGTAGGTTTGAAGTCGTTCAAATGTTGCTTTATCAAAAAATTGCACCCTTTTAACACAACATTCTATGACCAATTAATTGACCAAGTTTTCGGTCAGTCAGTCCAATTCATGTTCACCAAGAGTCACTAGCATTCACAAATCTGTTGACATCGTCCACACACGCCAGCAGCCAGCCTGGCTCTTAAATCGGCCATTTTCTTTTTTAAGAACGTAACCTGGAAAGCCAGGCGGACTTCCCTGAGCTTCCTTCTGTCCCTGCTTTGTTTTGCGGCGTAATTGTTTCTTTCTCTCTGCTTTCTGTACGAGTCGTCCGCCGTCTGGTTCGTCTGTACCACTCGACGCATGCGTGGATTGTTGCCGAGTAGTGAACCGCCATTCTTCTCAGCCATAGCTCTGAGCGCATCTCGCTCGAAAGCCTGATACTCGGCGTCTTCATCCAAAGACTCGATGTCATATAACTCAGGCGACTGCGGCGGTGATGGGGCGGTGGAAATTGTCTTGAGAGAGCGCGGCGACCACGCACTACCGACGGATTCTGGTGATATCTGGGCTGATGGAACACTGTAAGTTGGATCCGCATATCCAGGGTAGAACGGCTGTGTTGGCAGGTTCGGCTGAGGCTGCGGTCCGTAGTGGTGATACACATACTCGCTGTATGTCGGCGATGCGCTCGCGACGGGCACGGTGACCGGAGAGGCCTGCTCGCGCTTGACAGTGGCGCGACTCAGGTCTAAAGCTGCCTCCTGCGCGTACGGCGTCCACAGAGACATTTTGGTAAGGAAATACACAGAAACTGATGCAATTCACACGGAACGTTAAGATTGAGTAAGCCTGTCCGGTGCGGCGACTTGCCCATACTACCCTTTGACGAATGGGCGGGGCTTAAAGGGTGGGGGTGCGATTGTCCCCGTTGCAACGGTTCCAAAAGGGTTATTTACCTGCGAGCTGTTAACGGGATGCACTTTGATTCTTACAAAATTGCGGAATACAGATGAATTGACATACCTATTTATCTTACTACTTATTTTATAAATATGTTAGTTACGATGTTTGGAATATGGACCTTATTACTATCGGTATGTATCATAATACCTACTTAATGAACAAATTGGCTTCCTGTAGTATTACGCTTAGATTTTTCAAACTATGCAATTTATTTCCATAAAATACAAATATCTTCTATGATTTGAGTGGCGAATAATAATGCAATGATGGAAAAAAAGTGCGATTAGAATATGAATGGCTATTTAGAAACGAAAAAAATATTTGCTGGGGTTGTTTTTTCCTTTCGGCCTGCTGCCTCGTTCATTTAATGACATCGTTAGTACCTAAATTAACTCCTTTTTGCTAAAGTTGTAAAATTAGCTACTTAATCTTAGTTTTACAGTCAGCTCTAATAATATTATTCAATAGATAATATTGTTTTTATGGTCATAAATAACATCATCCTGCTCGCTAATTACTGGTTTCATAATATTTATTAGATAGTCTGAAATTGTACACTGAAAAATGGTGGCACTCATCCCAATATAGTGATTCGATAAAATCTTATTTTGTAACTTGGGAATTGTGTATTTTTTTGTTTTGGTTAGATTATATACTTAACATATCTAAAACCACCAAACCATTTCGCTTGTAAAGTAGGATGTTTGTAGGTACCTGTACCACCTACCAGCTTGATATTTTAAACTATTCTAAATCATCATGTTCTCATAGATCTATAACTATGTTAGTAGGTAAAATGTTACTACAACTGGAGCATAATTGCGAAGAGCCAAATATATAATTAGGTTATTAGGCAACTAATTTATTATTAAGTTGTGATTATATCACATGTCTGTCATGTCTTCTTTATTATACTTATTATTTAGGTAGCTAACAAATGTTTGACTATAAATTTTAACTGTTACGAAGCAAGTTACAAATCGATAACGAGGTTTGCAAATCTTTTCTCTAATTCACCGTTACTTTACCAGAAACAACTGGCCTTGTGATAAAATTCTCTAATTCTTTCACAATTTGCATATTGTACAGTTTTGCGAACCCCTGTTGTGTTTGAAGGCAAGCGTAGTAATCGTGGAATTCTTGGGAAAAGGATTGCGCACTGACAATAAACTTTTGTTTTAGACTTTTACAAAGCATACACTAAGTAGGTCCCTGCCACTCCCTAAAACATGATGTGCCATCTCACGGAACTACCTACCGCGTTTCTACTTAATTGATTGGTTTTTGGGTTTCAAACTTAAATAACTTTATTCAAATAGACCTTCACAGTAAGTACTTTTAAATCGTCAAATTTAAAGCAAGATATACTAAATGATAGACATAAATACTATAGTAATATAGATACATAAATACACAGTATACAGACATAATGCGACTCTACCACCGCGGCGGAGCTGTTTCTTGCTGAGAAGACCCGGGGAGAAACTCAGTAGTTACTCTTTTAGACTTGTTTTGGGTTTACAACAGGCGTTAGTAAAGTACTGGTTTGACTGGGATATCACGATGAAGCATTTATTAAGAATGATCATATTTATTTCTAAGTCAACCTTGGTTCGGGTGGCTTGGCTGCTGCCGCAGACTGGCATCCTCTATTTTAACCTACCTACAGAACTCTTAATAGATGTGAGGATGTAAGTGTTTATTCATCATTTTGAAAACTTGTTTAGTGTTTTTGGCGGCTAGTAACTAATTGTATGAAGATTATGAGAACTAGTTACGAGTATATTATTAATGTAGGTACACCCCTTTTCTATGTCCTTAAAGAAATATGTCACGATTGAGCGGTTTCCTCTCAATCTATACAGGTTTTACAACTTAAAAAAAAGATTTCCCCAACAAATTTTAAACCTACAATACAATAAAGTTTTTTATTTTATTTATTATTTTTTGTTATTGATCTAAATAAGTCTCAGTTCACAGGTCACTTATTTTTTTCAAACAAACGATATCAGCTCTTGTAGTTACATACAAGTTATCCAGCAGAGTTAAACTAAGCAGTATTACAGCCATCTCTAACTCACAAAAAACAAGCCAAAAGTCATGGGTAGGTATCGCAAAAGTCTCAAATGGTATGGTTTGTGATTAACAAAAAAACTGTGTTAAATAAAAAGGTAAAACTAACTAACTAAGGTAAAGGCACCTCTGCTTTCTCTATGTTGTCCCTTGTAACGTATTTTTTATGTACCAACTATTAAATAAATAAAATTCCCTCAATAAGTGAGGAAGTTATGGCCTGTTGGCGCAATGGCAGCGATTCTGCCTTTAGCGCCGGAGGTAGTGGGTTCTATCCCCACCCATGATTAACAATTTTGCGACGAATTGTCTTTGTTGTGTGTCTGGGTGTTATTATCTATTTAAGTATGTATTGAGAAATATTTTAAACAAGTATGATTATAATGATAAATAAATAAATAAATATCTGGGACAATTCACACCAAGATCATCTGACCCCAAACTAAAAAACTAAATAATATCAGTTTTCTCAGTCTCTGACGCCCATAGTACAAGCTCTGCTTATTTTGGGGTCAGATGATCTTGGTGTAAATTAATTGTCCCAGATATTTATTTATTTATTATTTTCAATCGTCATTATTAGTCAGAATTACTCAGGATAGAGTTCATAAAAATTACATGAAAACACTTAGCTTAAAGCAGAGATCTTACCATAGGCATAGATTAAATACTGCCGTGCTAGTTAAAAACGGAGTAAGGCATATGAGTTACGTTTAGATTCGGAATTCGGATTAGGATTCCTAATCTACATGTAGGTAACTTAAAACTTGAAAAAATATTCCTCACTGCGTTATTAATTAGCACGGCAGTAGGTATATAGGTACGTACTAATTCACAATAAAACTCAACGGTCCTCTGTTAAGTTGTGATAGGTCCATGGCCTTATAGCTCCGAATGACCCAGTGGTCAAACTTTCAGTGCTTGCACGATGTCATTTCGAGCACTTCGTATTTACATATGTTCAAATCGGTAAAATAAATGATGAAATCTTAGGTAGGTTCTACTTAACTCGAAGGTTCATTTTAGAGTATTTTAGGAGACTGTCTAGAATTCTGATTCTTGTCATCTTTTAGCGAGCACCAGTAGTATATTAAATCTTCCTTACATAAAAGAGATGCCTAACGTCTAAACGGTAATTTTATAAATGTCCCATAATGAACTGACAGCTTATGCGGTATTAAGTTTGGTGCTTTTGGTCCTAACAGTTATTACCTACAAAAGCATGAGACAGCTTCGTCGAGTTATGACACCGCCTACTTCCGGCTCCAAATCCCGGACAACTCCTTCAACCTTGCTCAATAAGACGTCACGGTGGTCCACCTAACGTGATTGTAGTCTGCATCAACAGCGAAATTACTGTTATCCTCTCGAGTGAGCGAACGTTTTATGCAATGGACACCGTTTGTCGCTTACTGCTTATCTTTATTTGAGCATTCATTCATGAAGGATTAACTCCCGTCTTACTAAAGAAGCAGTGTTATAAAAGTTTATAGCAGGAGAAATCCTAAAAAGTTATACGGGTGAAGTTATAGTATATTTTATATCGAGGGACCAAACGAAGCCATAATATACCAGAGGTGGTTTGACTCCCGAGCGTGAGAGGGAGGGAGTCAATGAAACCGCGGGTATATTTAGTTGGCGTTTAGTCTCTTGGTGCAAACTGTACTTTTCACTTTGAATGCGAGAAAAATAGTCAATTTAGTACAAAAACATTTAATAAATATTAGTCAAAAATAAACACAAAATGTTTCTTATTTCTCCAATCTACCTACAACTTTCGTAAGTTTTAGGTAAATCCAAGAAGGCTAGAGACTAAGGAGAGATAACTCCCGAAGTGGGGGTAAGCTTTCGAGGGCCGAAAGTCGTATACTCTGTGCCGGGCAAAACGCTGTATTGCGCATGTGCAGCGGCAGCTATTTGTCATTTCATGGTCACATGGTTTTGTTTTGAACGGTGTCACGTGCGACAGTTGTTGTTTTTCGAGGTTGTGTTGACCAATTTTGACACTTCGCGAGGATCGCGGCAAAGAAGCGTAATGCGCATGTGTCACTGTGGGATACGGATTTAGTCCAACCCTTTCCAGGGAGTTATCTCTCCTTAGTCTCTAGCCTTCTTGGGTAAATCTTTTGCGATTTTGGCGGCTAAAGAATATTTAATAAGTCCTTTGCTCTTTGCTCGACGTCAAACTCTTCACTGTCACAGGACAATATTTACTACCGGACAAATTTACACTCGACACAGTTCTGAAATTTAAGCAGTCAGTTTTTTCTTCTAAATCAGTCACAGAATAAAAATTTAAAACACATGGCGCCACCTTATTTGCGAAAAAAACATGGAACTAAAACTCAACATTTTCGCAATGAAGATGGTCCGTCCGACTGTTTGAGTTTGTCTATGCCACATGAAGGATATTAAAAAACTAATTACTTTTTAAAGTGGTCACTTTAGTCCCGCTCCGTAGGGCTATATTGGCGTACTTTTAGAGCATGAGAAGTGAAAAGGTACTTATTTCTTGCTACCTGCTGCAGTTGGGAAAACTACTAAACTTATAACGACTTTCAAAAAAAATGTTTATCGATGGCTGCTAGGACTGGGCAATGATAGGTAAGCAAGTCAAACCCTTTCAATATTTCCCCCGGGTAAGTATTATTATACTAAAGTAATCACATGACAAAAAAAAAGTTGAACAACTGAAACCGGACTTATGAAACGAAGTGAAAAAACGTTAATTAAATGAAAAGGGAGGCTATATGGCTAAGTGATAACAGGAAATCGGCAACGCCAGCCAGTTCAGGTGAAGGAATGGGTGACCACCCCCACCGAATTCAGTGATGTATTTTTAGGTATGTAGATAACTGATATAGCCCTATCTGATATAGACGAGGGACTATCCACGAGTTAAGTACTTTGTTGTCCATCAATAAAGATCCCTCATAAAGTGTATTGAATAAAGCACACAGGGGACAAAAAGTACCCCGATTTTGATTTAGAAATATTTTTGAATACGTACATTTAAGGTTTGTTAAGAAATAAGAACCTTTTTTTCAAAATTCTCATACATACCATGCTGTCCGGGGGAACGACTTGGTGATGTCGGACTTCTACCGGCTAAAAACCTGACTTTTTGCCCTCCATCACTTTTGGGGGTGGTGTGGAGAAGCCAGTATTACTGATGGTAAACCCGGCTCCTGCCCAAGTAGATCCGTGCAATGGGGACCAAGTCCCCTGACCTCTACCTAAGCCACTGGATTCACTGGGTAGTAATGGCAGCCTGCCGAAAGGGACCACCTGCGGGATACTCCCGCCATTCAACGCTACCAAAGTGGCCACTAGAGGTCCCCACCCGCGTCTAGGGTGCAAAGCCCGCTGTGGAGAGCGAATCATCCGCTGGTACTGTGCAGCAGAGCCTAGAGGAGGTAACTTGGCGTTGCGCCCCGGCTCCAAAAAGCTTTTTTCAGCACTAGCACTGCCTGTAATATCTGTCTGACTATGTGGTTGACTGGTAGAGAATGCCTCTAGGCATTAAGTCCGTCCTTTGTAACATAGACTATGTGCAATAAAGAATAAATACTTATATAAATAAATATCTGGGACAATTTACACCAAGATCATCTGACCACAAACTAAGCAGAGCTTGTACCTACTATGGGCGTCAGAGACTGATAAACATACTTAAATATTTCTAAATACATACTTGTGATATGTAGGACTCGGAACTTCTTGGAAAACCGAGACCACGCACAGGTCACGATATGGGAAAACGCTGCCAATCTTCGCCTCGGGAACGCCTCGGTAACTTGACAACCTCTCTTCCAGGTAGTCTTCTAGGATGAACCGCAAACAAAGGTTCATCACGTGGTACCTCCTTTATGCAAGTCCACGGCAGGGTGTTGAAAACATTAGTTAAATCGAGAGAAACCGCCTTGACAACACCACTTGTTGCACCTGCTACATTGCCTCCTTGGCGATGACCTTCACGCGGAGGATCGCGTGAACCGTGGATCCAGGACGCCTAAAGCCAAACTGGCAATCTGCCAAGTCCAGCCCCAACGGCCCCAAAAACCTTTTTTGTTATTATCGTGAGGATACCTCACCGCCCAGGGGAACGACGAGGTTATGTCGGACTTCTACCGACTATAACGCCACGGTATTCAACCTCACGGGGTCCCCAAAAGTTTCGCAACGCCCCGCCCTGCCGCTAGTACTTCCCCGTATTGGGGTCCCCTCCAGCCGACCTTCCAATGAAGAGGGAAGGCCACGAAAGCACCTGGAGTACACAGGTACTCCCGCCGTCGCGGGGAAAGCCGTGCATTGCGGGAAAAAGCACGCCCGTACTTAAGCACGCTGGCTCGAATCCCGCCCAACGCGGACTCTTCTGGGTACTTGACCACGACCTTTGAGCGGGCAGTGGTAGGCACTCAGGCACCATATCACCACCACGCAGTGGCAGGTAGTGGGTGGGTGGGAAGTCCATCTGCAGAGGTGACCTTATAGATTGAGCTTCGCCTTCGCCTGGGGAACGCGCTTGGTCTGAGGTACCGGAAAACTTTTTTTTTGTAACTTACATAGACGGTAAGCTGTTGAAGAATAACCATATGATAGTGTAAGCCCTTAGAACATTCATGTAAGCCTTACGATGGGATTACCCTTTCGAATGAAGCTAACTTCTTTCCAATGGGCTCACCAGATTGAAAGGGTTTTGCATTCTTACCCAGAACAGGGTTAAAATTTGATCTCCCGTCTATTTTCTGCGCGTTCATAATTCATGCAACCTTTCACAATCCAATATTCCGAATGAGTAGATCATATTAAACAGTTTTGACTTGTTTTCTCAGAGTCTATATTCATTTATTAAAGTTGTGAGACAATTGCATACTGTACCATATTAACTGCTCAATCTGTGGTGGGTATTATTATTTTACTATGACTACTTTAAGACTTAACTAAGTATCCTATACCTAAGCAAAATTGTTATTTTCTTTTTTAAGTTTGAAAGTGAAATTCTGTTTGTATAGGTAATACAAATAATGTTTTGGATTGTACTCTGTAGTTGTACCATATAAATAAATAAATAAAATAAACCTACATTACATCTGGACATGTTTAGATACTTACATTCAAATATTACAGTAGGCTAGTATAATAATATTACACTAGCAAATACCGTACAAATAATTTTAGCCCTACAATTAAAGAAATTATACATAGATGAAACAGAAACAATAACAAACAGATACCACAAGTACCTAGATGCACCAACAGTTGACCAGAATCGAAGCAATAAATTTAATAGGGATAGTCACAGAGCAAGATTATGTGATTTGACTTTTGTCTTGAAAATAGGAATGGATTGAGATTACCTAATAGAGAGGGATAAGGAATTCCACAATCGGATAGATTGTAAAGGATTGCTTGTAGGAGTGAGAGGAATGAGGAGGGAATTTGATGAACGCATTTGTTATCCCCGAGTCGGCTTCAGAAAATGGAACTGCTCTCTGAGGTAAGTTGATGGTCACATGGGATTAAATAATACAGTAATAACGCACCATCATTAAGCCTGTCCTGTTATATGGCAGTGAAACATGGCCGTTACTAGAGCGACACAAGCAGGAGCTGCGCGTCACGGAAATAAAGATGCTGCGGTGGATGTGTGAATTCTCACGCAAAGATCGCGAGCGGAATAACCACATCCGGGGCAGCCTTCGTGTTCGTGATATCGCAGACAAGCTGCAGGAGTGCCGCCTTCGTTGGTATGGTCATGTCTCACGGAGATCGGCAAACTAGGTGGGCAACAAATGTCTGGCCATGCCGCCTCCGCCGGGGACCGGCAGAAAAGGTCGACCCAAGAAGCGATGGCTCGACGTCGTCAAGGGTGACATGCATGCCAACTGACTCACCACTGAGGATGCACAAGACCGCGCGAAGTGGGCCAAGAAAATAAGAAAGGCTGACCCTGGGACCCCAGACACTGGTGTGGGTTCACAATCGGGATTGACCGCACGGATGATGATGACGATGACAATAAAGCAAGAATATGGGAGTTATGGCGAAGACGTATCGGAAGCCAGTTAAGCTGGGCTCGGTACTTGAAGACGTGTTCGTACTTACGCAGACCAAATATGATGCATATGCAAAAATTTTGAAGTCGCTCGAGTTTATTATGGAGATTTTCATTGAGATCTGAATAGCAGCAGTCTGCATAATCAAGAATCGCAAAAGGTAATGCCTGCTGAACATGCGCAATTTTGGTGTGTATCGGAAGGAAACTACGTAATCTACTTAGGGAACTTGCAGCAGCAAATATTTTCCTACTAACCTCATTTATCTGTGTTTTGCAGGTCAGAGAGCTATCTATGTAGACTCCCAAGTTCCTAACATCTTCACTAAATTGGATTGGAATACCGTCAAATAAATCTGTGAGCAATGTGTTCCAATTTATTCTAGAGAATCTCCACGGGCTACCAACAATAATTGCGTGCGTTTTCCATAGGTTAACTTTGAGCCCAAACAAGGTGCTCCAGTTGGAGATTTGGTTTAAATCGGCGTTCACCTTCTGAATGACACACACGGGTCAGCAAAACTACCCTGTGAATAGATTTGGAGATCATATAAAACCAAGAAGAAGTTAGATTATGAGTGATTGAATAAATTAAAAAGAAAATAAGAGGAGACAAAATGCCACCTTGTGGTACATCAGTCTCTATATTGCACCATGTAGAGAAAAAATCCTCAGCAGTCAGCACGAATGCATTGCCGGCGTCCCTGCGGGTAACTGCGAAACCAATCAATTACCATTGGAGATATATTAAGAGAGCGCAGCACGCACAGCAGGATGTCAAAAGCAACGGTGTTGAAAGCATTACTATAGTCCAACAGTGCCAAAACGGTAAGACATTTTCTGTACATACCGAGTCGGATATCTAAGGTGATTTTGACGAGTGCAGTCGCCATACGGAAACCGGAATGCAAAGGATTTAGAAGAATGTTTTGGGTCAAAAAATGGTTGAGCTGTTGCTGGACAACACGCTCTAGGATCTTCAATAGAAAAGGTAAAATGGATTTAGGGCGACAGTCAGAGAAAGACACAGGGTTTGCCTTCTTGGGGAGAGGAGTGATTTGGGCATTTTTCCACGCTGTTGGAAAGGTACCTGAAGAGAGAGAGTGATTGAGGATGCGGGTGATGACTGGTGGAAGGATATCTAGGATGGAAATGATCATATTACGGCTATTGCTATCACTGCCGACCGCATTTGAAGCAATTGAGCGAACGTTTCTCTCAACATCACAACTGGATATTTGATTAAAGACAAAGGAACCATAGTCAGGAGTTGGAAGCGCTGAAAGTTGGTTTAGAGTGTCAGCTTTAACTTGGCCATTAATTTCAGCAGATGAGGACAAATGCTTGTTCAAAAGATCCACATCAATATTATTTGGGACAGTGTTGTTACGAGTTTTTCCAACTCCAATTGACTTAAGGAATTTCCAGACTTTAACTGGGTTTCCATTATTAACGGATTCATGAATATGGCGTCGTTGAGGGTCTCTGCATAGCCTATTGCAGCGATTCCGGAGCGATATAAATTTCTTTCGATTTTGATCAGACGGGTCCAGCCTAAATTTGGTTTCAGCAGATTTATTTCTATCTCTAAGAGCCGTCATCTCATCACTAAGCCAGGGTGCAGGAAAATGTTTGATTTTGACTGGGCGTACAGGAGCGTGTTTGTCGTAAAGCTGGATAACGAGCGATTTAAAGTGATAAATCATCTCATCTACACTTCCAGGCTTCGAATATATACTCTTTGGCTTCCATCACTATCAACCTCGGACCAGCCAACATTCGAAGCATCGTGCGGTAGAAGTTCAGTGTTTATGCCACCAAAATTACGTTGCAGGAGCATTATTGTTTTCGGTTGTCTGATTTTGTTTAAACGCTGATAGCACCGTTAGCCTTTTTATCGCGATAATCGATTTTTACCGGGCGAAAGTTCAGCACTTTTCAGTTCAACGCTAAAATCACTTTTTTCCCAAATCGGACCGCAGCCTTGGTTTCCGAACTTACCTGACAGATGTCAATCAAGTCAAGATTTATGTCAAATGTGTCAAATAAGGTTTTTTGATTGTTGATGTTATTGATTTACAACGAAAACTACTTCACTTCAAAAACTAAATCTTCATGATTAACTAATACCAATAGCTATTACAACAAAAATTAGAATGGATCTTAAAATATGCCGTATCTGTTGTGAAAACAGCGATGGAGTAAGTATTTTTAATACAGATTGTGATGGTATCATATTTAGCACAAAAGTAATGTACTGCTGTTCCAAAATTGAAATTAAAGATTATGATGGACTGCCCTCACACATATGCAGTTTCTGTGAGAAGGATTTGGCAATAGCATACCGCTTTGTGCTAAAATGCGAAGCAACGGATAAGACTCTTCGTACCCAGAGCCGGTATATAAACTCGAGCAAACGGAACGATCTGACATTAAAAATTGAGATTAAAGCCGAAACAACTGATGCCGAATGTAATGTTGTTGAAAATGATACTATGGATTATTCTCCCGATGATTTGGGAGATCCTCTGGAAGCTATTTGTCGAAAATTAAAATTACAGTCGAATTATTCGGGTAAAGGTAGCACGAAATATATTGATAGAACCAACAAACGCCGAAAAAAAGCATTTAGATTTAAAGGCCCACAGAAATGTTCAGAGTGTGGACGTGAATGTGCCAACCCTTCTACACTAGCAATACACAAGCGCTCTCATACTAATGATAAGCCTTTTCAGTGTAAGTTTTGTAACAAAAAATATAAAGATCCTAGCTCTTTGAAAAGACACATAGAACGGAATCACACATCAGTAAGGGAAAGAAGGTTTATTTGTGAGAGCTGTGGCAAAGGGTTTTATTCAAGAACTGATATAATAATCCACTTACGAACTCATACAGGCGAGACTCCATATGCATGCACTGAGTGTCCATCCTCATTTACCCAAATAAGCTCTCTGATAAGACAGAAAGAAACACATGGGTAATAAAACTGAGACATGTAATGTGTGCTGTAAAAAATTCTGTACTAGAGATCAGCTGCAACGGCATTACCAGGTTCACACAAACAGTAAAGAATTTGCTTGTAATATCTGTCACAATGTATTTAAATATAAGCATAATCTTACCAAACATTATAAGTTGCATTCAGACCCAAATAGTTATGTCTGCAATCACTGTGGACGGACATTTAACTCCAAAGGCAACTTAAAGATTCATATTAATAGGGTACATTCTGAGAAGTCTGGTTACTGCAACACTTGCTGTAAGATTGTTTCAAACATAGAAGTGCACATGTTGAGGCACACTGGAGAGCGTCCACTCAAATGTGAACTATGCACTAAAACCTTCTTTGAATTGAAATCCCTCAATCAACACATGAACTTCAGCCATAACCACACTGATAAGTACAAATGCACAGTTGATGGTTGCCCTCGGAGCTTCCCTTCTAAGCCAATGTTGGACTACCATGTTGCTAAACTACATGAAAATCGGTTTACATTTCCTTGTGATAAGTGCTCTAGAGGTTTTTACAGAAAAAATGATTTGGCTAGACATAAAATAGGCACGCACAAAGAAAAACTGCTGTAATTAAGTTATTAAAATATTTGTTCAGGAATTTGGCTTTTTATTGTTTTTATACTTTTAATTATGCCCTATAATAAAAATAAGTCGGGTTTTCCTTCCTGACGCTATAACTCCAGAACGCACGAACCGATTTCCACGGTTTTGCATTCGTTGGAAAGGTCTCGGGCTCTGTGAGGTTTATGGCAAAGAAAATTCAGGAAAAAATTTAACAGAAAAGCGGTAAAGAAAAATGAAGTTCACGCGGGCGAAGCCGCGGGCGGAAAGCTAGTGCCCTATAATGATTTTTTTTTTTTATTCAGGGCTAATACTATGATTATTTTATTTGGCACGTCACATGTCATACCCGTACATTAGGTACGACTGAATGCAATGAGGGTTTTCTGAAATGGACTGCGTGAGATGGCGCCACTGTGGCGTCAGGTCCAATCAACTGTCAAATACATACACTATTTGTATTTTCAATTTTTTTTTTGGTTTACTTATTCTTATAAACATTTCTATAGGAATATTGTTTTCTTAAAGGCCACAGTGTAGTGCAGTGCCTATGTGTGCAAATGAAAAAGGAGGGCATATGTTCCCTACGGGAGATAAATACCGATTAAAACAGTGGCTTGTAGCCATTGGCAGAGATAATTTTACTCCCAACAAAAAAAATAACCTCGTTGATTAATGTATATTAACGAAGCATGGTTTATTATGCCTCAATATTGTACATAGCGTTCACATCAACCTTTACATAGGGGCACCTTAAGCTGCTGACATAAGACCCATTTTGCAATGTTTTTGTAGAGGTTGATGTGAACGCATCTGTACATTAATCAACTATATTTCAATAAAACACAAATAACTGCAATTTATTAGTAAAAAAACCAAATCAAATTGTGTAAACAAATACTAGTACATTATGTTACCTTACAATGAGCTTTACCTTAGTACCAGTGGCTTTTGCGCCTCTGTTTTTGAGCTCAATCTTCAGTTTGGCGACCTGTTTTTGACCGTAATCCATAATAAAATCAATAACACTTCTAAATGCAATAGAATTTCAATAATTATATTTTCGGTGAGAATCTATGGTATCTGACAGCCGACAGCTAGACCTGACGCAACGGCAGCGCGGACTGGTGGCAGAAAAAGTATCGAAAACTCTCATTTCATTGATATCATCTTATTACCTAATAGCTTTTCCGCCCGCGGCTTCGCCCGCGTGGACTTAACTTTTATGACATAGGGATTTTTTCCAGTCATACGATGCTTGTCACAAAATCCAATAGTTAGCATCTACGTCGTAAAAAGAACCCCTATGCAAAATTTGAGACTCCTAGCACTTGAAGTAACGAAGTTTCATACAAACAATCAACCCCAAAAACAACCCCTTAGAGGTAGAATTTCGCAAAAACCCGTTATAGTGAGCACCGTCTTAAAAAAAATTACTTAATAAGTTTTAATTCATCTGGCTGAAAACTAATTTATTCAAAACAAATATATGCTTATAGCAATCAGGGATAATGTAGTTTTTTAACAGTGAAAGAATTTTTAAAATCGGTTTGGTAGTTTCGGAGATCACCTGTCCCAAAAACAAACAATCTCACAAACGCTTACCTCTTTATAACATAAGTATAGATGGCAGGAAAAAACAAGTTACACTATACAATAATATTTATTTAGTGCTGATGAATATCATGATCCAAAAATAAACCATATCACAGTCCACCACATAATTAAAGTAAAATAGAGTCAAGAGAAAGAAAGAAACATCAAGTAACTTCTGTACGAATAAAATTATTTGTATTCACCAATTAGTTTTAAAAATGAAATAAGACAACAATTATTATACTATGTAAATTCCTCGATCTATACAATCGTCTCCGTAACAATTGAATTATGAACTGTTTAATAATTATTACAATATGTCAATCATAGTTAGGTATTTCTTTAATAATTCTATCAACACATCTTGCATGTTTTGTACATAAACAATAACCTTATTTTAATATTCATAATAAAAAATACATTGCAAACTAGTCCATTATTTACATGAAATCTATAACATTTTGTAAGTAAATAAAAATTGCACAAGTTACAATCAGGTTTTTGATCCAGTCAAAATGTACAATGGATAATAACTTAAATAAATAAAACATTACGCAAACGTCATAAATTATTCAACCATCAGTCAACAGATTAAATCTAATTTACATCAACATTTATTTATAAACTGTATCAAGCTGAGACGCCGTTGTGTGCAAAGTGTAACAAGTTAACGATTACAGAAAATAAACTATTTGATAATATTCCAATATAAGTTTAGGCCGTTTTTGTATACGCTGCTAATAGTCATGTTGCGCGCGAAGCTCTCAGGGGTTGACAGACGTTGGCGTAACAAAATGTGCACTGCCATAACTTAGCCAAAGCCTTGAATGCATGCGAGATTACGGCTCAAGTTGCATTAGATGACATGCTAAATAGATACATGGGCTAAGTAGAAACGTTTTCCTCGCCATCTTTATACAATTTCAGGCAGGACAGTCGCGCACACAACTTATCGTTCGATAGTTGTCTCCATCGCCATCTTGCGAGGATTGTAACTCAATGCATCTTGATTCATATGGCCAACTTTCACAAAAGGACCACTTTTTAAAAGATTATTTAATTTCGTTCTAAGGTTATTGATATTAATTTAAGGCCTCCTACAATTCAATGTAAAACGTAATCCTTCAGATAAAAGTCTTTACATTAGTTTTAAATTAAATTGTAATGTAAAAAATAATATTTTTATAAAGTTGTCCTTTTGGGAAGTTGACCAAATGAACGTAAAGCACTCTATGCAGGCACAAGCGACGCATCACAACCAATGACAAGCATGAATTTCACATGACAAGGTATTTATTTTACAAATGATGCACGCCGCTAGACTAAGGTTAGCAATAAATATTTGAGTCGCTAAACTATGTCTTGTAGCACTAGATCCCAAACTAGTGAGAATAAAAAAACATTAGCACCAGAGAAATACAAGGTATTAATGGTTATATTTTTCGATTGGCCGAGTCGAATGGAATCGTTGTCGCCGATTTTTGTTCATGTTATCTTATGATTATGTATTTACATTTAAATTATTAGCGATTGGTACAAACAAAGTCAAATATCTATGACATTATTGAATCTTTAAAGGTCAGAAAATTTCCCTTACACCCTCAAATATAAATTTGTATTTTAGGTAAATTAAGGCATCATTTCTCTAGCTCTCATTTCATTGTAAAAGTAAAGTATACATTCATACTAATTTGAATAATTAATTTAAAAGCATTTAGGCTACCTACTTAACGCGTTCATTCCACCAAGACGCGCAGAAGTATTTTTTTAAATATAAGAATAAATATGTATGAATAAAATTAACCTATCAGATTAGGTTAATGATAAATTCCGCGCATCTTTCTAGACTGAACAAACTATACTTACCTATATAAAGCAGTGATCGAGCTTCACAAAGCACGGTAAAGCCTGTGCCAGATTATTTGAATAAAAAAAATCATAGCGCACATTTCAGTGCCGAACCAGTCTTCAACTATTTATATTTTCATCCATTCATTAATTCATAATTTATTGACAATATAAAAACCATAATATAAATTAAAACATTATTTAATTAACATGCGCAATGCCATGTCAAACCATCCTAAATTTGCAGAAGCACTAATATTTCTGCAAGTTCTTTGCAAACAATCGCCTAAAACATCTGCTCACACATCCAAACTTACCATTTATAATTTCGTTGTCAGTGGACTAACCTTAGAGGTAAAATTCAAAAGTTGCGTGTTATAGTAATATTACTAAACGTGAATTTCTATTTGTTTCACATTTTTATTTGTGTGCAGTAATTATACTTTGTCAGTAAATTATTTATAATTATAACTGAAAAGTATTACTTACTTTAATTAAAACAATAGTACATAATCTTAGGATATTTGACCTAATGAACATAGTCGTACCTTTATGATTATAAATAAGTCACACAAGGAATGAAGTCCAATAGAACTTATGGCAATGTCACAGACAGGATAACATAAATTTAAACTATAAATTTGGTACAACATGTGTTATATAGCGCTCATCCTCGGAAGCCAACGTGTTCCTTGAGTCAAGTCGTGGTCGAGAACGGGCGCATTATGCCTATCTAGTAACCTTTCAGTTGCCAACCATACACCTCTTTACATTGAATCGTTACCAGTGCCGTTTCATAAAGTTCTGTTCCGGAACAGTTACTTTAGAACGATTCGATAAAAAGTCACGAGCGGTACTCATGGTGAAATAAAAACATTATATTAACTAAAACATAGACTTACAGCTCTTCTACACCACCCAAGTCATAAATAATGGACTTTCAGTTCTTTACCTCTGTTACAACCGTTACGTCTGTTGATCATTTGTAGGAGCTAACCTTGCTGGCGCTAAGATACTTGTGACGCCGACCTGTAAAGTCTATGTTAAGAGTTAGCTGAACATAACATATCTTGCTTATCTAATTCACCTAGGTTAGTAGGGCAGGTACTGTGTGCACGCGCGGGTACTCAGTTGATGGCCTGCTCCGTCATCTGCAGGCACAGCGCGTCCAGGCTCGAGTAGTCGTCGCTGACTACAGATGGCGGCGGCGGCGGCCTGAGGACGGAGAACACACGAAGTAAGTAATTAGATTAGCATAAAGTAATTAGCCTATATACTGCCCCTCCCACTGCTGGGCGAAGACCTCCATCATTGAAATCAAGTCATCGCTACAACAACAAGTACAGCCTTATACGTCCCATTGCTTGGCACAGGCCTCATCTCAACTATGAGGTGGTACAAGCCATACTCCAACACGGGCTCAGTGCGGATTGTTAGACAGGTGAATGTAAGGCCAGTGATAAACCTTACCGTCAGATGTTATCAAGCCGCCTTTTTAGGCCTCTGACTAGGCTTTAAGACTGATATCTTGCGACGTCAGCCGGGACCAACTGTTTAACGTGCCTTCCGAAGCACGGAGAAGCCCGAAAAACACATCACTTAATTTCGGTCCGGAACGATCCGCTGCCGTCACTTAGCCACGGGCACCTCATCGGTACAATTAATGGGTATTGGCTTAATCACCAATGAGATTAGTTTATACTTATTATTATTTCATGAATGTCTTTCATTCAACATTCAAAGAAAATATTTTTACAAATATTTTAACTTTTGGTAAAGGATTGCTATTGGATTATTAAGTGGTATTCAGCATTTTACAATACTTATTTTTTATCTAAAGATATGGGAGGGGAAATTTCAATTATTATCTGTAGATAATATACTTGTTTCACTATTAGGCAGAAGCCTTCATTTGAAATCAGATCATGTCTACAGTTGATCGGTTATTATGGTTTGACCAATGCACATTGTATTAAAAAGTCCGGGCTATATTACGATGAATTCGAAAATATACTTTGGCAGTCTTGGGATTTGTGGTTAACCCAGTGGATTTCAACCTGCCCTTGTCACAGAGTGGTGAGTAAAGGAGAACCACTTGAACACTAGGCCACAGTGGAAAGAACGGTTCTTCCCTTGGTACAGTATGAAGGTGGGTCAAATTGGTTGTAGGTACCTAAAAATTATTCATATCACCGATTTGGCTCAAAATTCGCTCACTGCGCAGGTTCTGTATGTCTACCACGAGTTTCTGTCCCGTTAGCGTTCAAAAATCTCTACGGCATTTTTCGTTCTATTTTTTATCACTTGGGGCGCTGTACCGAGATGCTGTGGTGTAAAATCATGGTAGACGCACTGGCCAGCTTTCTCTTCAAGGGGCCTAGCCGGTTCACAGGACCTGCGCAGTGAGCGAATTTTGGGCCAAATTGGTGATATGAATAATATTTGGTTCACTAATGTCTGACAAAAAACTAGACAAATGATCATTTTAAATATGACTATAAAAACTCAAACTAATCACTTTCCATCAGAAATCATTTGACAAACATCTTATTTAGTAAACATATTAGGTACTTCATGTAATCATTTGACAAAATACCGATTTTGCAAACGTTTTACTTTGTCATTTCGATTAGACGAGTGCTAATGTCATTCCCGTACATTTTTAAATTTGCCAAGTATTGGTCTTGACTAGGGCCCCAGCCGGTGCGGTGCGGGAAGCCTACCTGAGCGGGAAGGCCTGCGGCGGGAAGGGCGGGTAGGAGTGGCTCTTGGGGCGCGGCGCGGCGGGGCCCACGGCGCACGCGGCCCACGCGCGCCGCTGCAGCGGCCGCGAGTAGCCGTTGTGCACGCCCACTCGCCATCTGGATGAACATAGTGAAACAATATCACATGATAAAAAAAATAACAATAACTTTAACATAAGAACGCAAAAAAGACAAGTAAAAAACAAGACAATAATTTATAGAATGAATCGCAAGAAAGAATTTCACAGTCACAGAGCATGAACTATTAGTTTGTCCAATTTAGGATGATAATTTTGACAGTTCACGCCTATGAAGTATTGCATTTTTTTTCGGAAAAGTGTACTACGGATGATATCGTACGGTATTGACGGGTACCGCTCACTTAGTGAAGTGCCTTGCAAACGAATAGCAATAGAAAATATAGAATCGGTTGTGTAATAAAATAAATCTAACATTTATATTTTATTTTAAGGGTGGCTAGCACAACATTTTATTTCAATACAGTTTAATTTTGATAAGTATTCAAGTTATCTCCAATTATCTATCATGCGATTATTCTTCCAAAACATTGATTAAAAATAATAAAGATCTTGAACTTAAATATTATTCAATGTTAATATGATTAGTTCTTCTAGTGATAATGACGATAATAATTATGAAAGTGATTTAGGGTATAGTAATAAAAGTAAGTGATAAATAACTTCAAATCCTAATACCTACCTCATTTAATTCACTAATAAATTTATTTAATTATCACTTTATTGCACATTACAATATTTTAATAGCACATTCTTTGTTTATCTATATAAAGAAACGACTCCAAGTTCTATGAAATAATATATCGAAAATCGAATAGATTCACTCACGATTATAAACTACCCCATCCCAATTTAAAGCTGTTAAAAATTATCATTCTAAATAGGACAAACTACGAGTATATTAAGGACCTCACTCATCTAACAATGGTTGTGTCAATAGAAACAGCACGAACATCGTAATTATGAAAATGATTAATGAACATTTAAACATTTCAAAAAACATACATAAAAGAACCGCATCCCAAATTTTCAGTCCAATGTGTCGTGTGTGTTTATAAAAACATAATTATTTTAAGCATGTCCGAGGTTTTAAGTTTAATTACTCGAATACATCGTGCGTAAAATGCAATTTCAGTCACCATACCCTACTTTCGAGAAATGTAACTGTGTGTGTAACTTTACTGTAACAAAAATTTACATATTCGTTAGCTGTCAAATATTTATAGGTGCGTTCAGAAATTCATTTTGTAACTAAAAAAAATTAAGTAGTGAAACTATCGATCGATTAACGAAAGCTGGCACCTTCACAGCAACTAAAATTGTGTAGTTAGCTATAAAACTCCTCTTGACTGTCGATCGACCATCTCCTGGTCGATGTCAAACACAGACCATATAGCCAATAGACTCCTCTTTGAGCGTTTCTTAGTTGAAAACGCAATCGCCAAAAGTTGGGGGGGTGCAGAGGTATGAAGCTCACTGTGATTGGCGGATTCAACGTCAATCTAGTGACAGATGTCACATGAATTGCAAATGGCGTCCGACCTAGGGATGGGATAGCACGATATTTATAGCGTTATCTACATTGTGTTTGTACTGTGATATTTGGTTGGGTGGGTAAAGTAAATAAAACAATCATTTATAATTGAGCCCACAGCTATCTACTGGGATTTAAAATGTATTACTTTTTTACAAAGGCTCCTTACGTTCTTTTTTTGTTCCGTATTGCGGGTCAAGTAAGCTAGCCGTGTGTTTATATATTTTTCCATCACGCATTTTGCCAAATCTATGACGTGATTGTTTTCATAATCGAACTGATGTTGCCATAACGTTGAGAATAAATTTTCATTTCTGAATGTTTGCAACGTTTTGACAGCAAAAGCACTGCGTTCGGCGATAAAGTAGCCCACCTTTATCTCTTGCATATATGAGAGTATTTTTGTTTTACTTTAGAGATATTAATGCCTAATGTCCAGGGATATTTATTTTACACATATACTGCATTTTATCCTTTTTTTCAGAGAATGCACAACAAATCCCGCAATGTACTCAATGATGTTTTTAGCAAACAGTGACAATGTTATGTCTTGCAACGCTTCAATAAAGTCAGTGTCATCACTATCAATTAAAAAAAAAAGTTAGTAACATTAGCGTAGGTTTTGCAAACACACATAAATATCTCCGCTTTTTCAATAGTTTAAAGCAATCCGCAGAAAAATGCTGAGAGCATATGACGCTATTAGGCGTTGGAAACCAATTAAGATCTCGACTTGTAGCGTCTATCCACACTTTTTTCAGCTTCGAACTTTTTGGAAACCTTTAGAATTGGAAAACAAAAAAAAATATAACAACGACTTTCTGTATTATATCTACCTTCAGAATAACTTTACAACTACCAAAAACTTCTGCCATCAACTGAACGATTTTTTTATTAATTAAATAAATTAGCATTGATAAGTGCTTTTTCTTAATAAAAAATTCAAAAGGACATTCGTTTAAATAAATTATTGTTTACTTTAAATTCCATGAACAAAATAACTTATCGATGAAAACGATTTTACTTTGGGTTTGCCCACATCACTAGCGAACAATTTCTACGTGAAAGCGGGATAGTCATTTGCAAATATACACAGGATAGAAAGGGATAGGGAGAGTTAAATAAGACAACAACGTATTGGTTTTGTAATATTTCCTCAAGTTATTTAAATCTGTTTTCTTGAGTTTATCTTTAAAAAGTGACTTACATATGAAAAGTGATACCGTCTTTTTGTAAACTTGATGTGGTACTACGTTTCCCGCACCATTTCACGGCGCAACAAGGCATTTTACCCACTTTTTAAAATTTATTTGTACGAAAATTTCGCGATGACGTTCGGGAACAGACTAAATCGCCAATTGGAGGCGTGGCACTACATATGATCAGTCGGTGCATATGCTTGGCGAGCGCGGTTCCCCTCCTATGCGGGGTCTATGGGCTATGTGGTCTGTGATGTCAAATTATGCCTATCTGTCGGAGTGACGAAATCGATCAGCTGCTGGTAGATAGTTCCCGCGCTTTTGCAACGACAAAATAACGGGTTGAAACTGTATCTACACTGCTCAAACTTGCACAACTCTAGGCAAATACGATAAGGACGGCAAATAACATCACGTGTTGAACAAATAAGTGCCATACATATATTGAGATATCGACATTTTAGTGCGAACGCGGCGATTTCGCCTGAACTACCCACGTCGATCTGACAGATGCGCCAAATACGTCACGGGGCCTTCGACAGTAAGCTGCAGAAAACTTTACACCAAAACAAATCCAAAATCGTCTAAAATCAGCCTGCATACACATACTCGTAAATGGGCTATGCCTGAAATGAATGAATAGAATAGTGTCACAAACCTGGGCTTCGGGCAGCGCCTGTTCAGCGGCATGTCGCTCACGTGGTGGAAGAACTGCCGCGGCGGCAGCCGGTGCCGCAGGCGCTTCAGCGAGTCCTGCAGCTCCGGCCGCGCGAACGCTTCGTGGTGCAGCGCCTGATAAATAAATTAATAAATTAATTATTTATTTCAAATAGGTTACATTAGCATTAACTGTGGCCGGATCCTCCTTTAAAGCGTAGAATTGCTTGTGTCACCGCTCTTCTAAACATATTACATGTGTGTTACCAATAAGAAAGAAAGTTAAGACTAAATTAAAATAAAGAAAAACAGAAAACAAACTTTTGGAACATATTCTAATCAGTACACTGTAACAGTCATCACTGAAGACAATATGAAATGCAAAATATAATAATATTATTTTTATTTTTTAAATTGTATCTCATTTTAAGCGAACTCTGTTCTTATGAGAAATACAAATTCTTTAAACCTAAATTAAAATCATAAGCTATAAGTACACGCGCGCTCTTGTGTGTGTGTGTGTTTGTGAGAGAGAGAGATTGTGTGTGTACGTATGTGTCTGTGTGTTTTTATACATTAGTGTAGGTGTGTGTTTAGATTTAAAAAAAATATTAAGTATTAGCTGTCTCTTCATAATTTTTGAACTGAAGCCATTTCATTATGTTTACCTTGCATTCATAATAAGGTTTGCTATAAATGTCCAGTTCTTTATTAACTGTATTATGGAGCTGAGCAGCACGATAATTGTATTTTCTTTTGGCAATTAAAGAATTCGTTAATTATGAATTACCAACGAAAACAGTTAGCCACTGGGATTACCTCAACTAGACATCACTAGACTCTTTTTTATCGATAGAGAACCGACATTACAACGATACAGACACGCGTGCGTTCGACTTGCGCGAATTTTAGGGTTACAATTTGTATAAGCACCCAATTATCGCTATCAGAATCAGCAATAAGGCTATCCAGTGAGTTTTTGACCATCTTGATTATTAATTAATTGGGGTGACCATCAAAAGAAACCGTCAAATCAAAAAGTTTCAATATCATAACGAAGAATTCACAGCTGCGACATAGTTAGGTTAAATACAATGTTGAATGTTCATTTAACAGTTCAAAGAGACTGTCAATAAATAAGTTCCTTTTCCCAACAGGACATTAGGTACATATTCATTACACATGTATACTGAATCATCTTTGTACTTTAAGGAAAATTGTAGTGCACAAAGAAATAAATTCTAATTAAGAAATATCTTTCATTGATAAGCTCACTGTAGTTATTCTTTCCTAATGACTATTGGAAGTAATTTTTTTGCTACAAAATAATAAATGAACATTTTGTAATCTGGGCCATGTTATGTTTAAGTTAAGCGTGATTCTGAACACATTCCCAAATGAATAAATTATAAATTTTAATAAATTAAATTTAACACTTTACCCATGTATTAATATTGTATGAAAATCCATTATTCCAGTTATATATTTTTTTAATTCCAAAACGAGCCATGGATGCGTGTAAGTAAATACTTTTTTTTAATGAAATTTTTGTACGAGATTTTGTTGTTATTTCCTCATAAGAGTACTATAAAGTATTTTTCAACACACTTGGTCATAAAGTGGCTCTAATTTCACCGCAATTAGGCATAATGACACCTGTAATCAAACTGTGACTTTTTCATTGCTATTATTCACAAGTGAGTTAAAGAGTTTTATTTTATTTTATTGGTTGAGTTGCTTTGTTCTTAAAAAAGTTTTGATACTTAAAAGATCGTGTTCAAAAGTACAAATAAATTAATGTACCTATTGCTTGCTCATTTCATGCAACTTCGTATTTAAATAGATAATTTCAACTTGTACGTGTTTAATAAATAAAACTTTCACTCAAATGTAATTTTTATTTTTTCAATAATTAAGAAAACTTGAAATTACCCATTTTGTACGTGGCTAAAACGCTATCCGCGAAAAGGCAAAAAAAAAGAAACCTCATATTTTAGTCTAAGGCCGATCGCCATTGTAAGATGCGCGCATAGGAAAACTGATTATTTATCCCCGCCATTGCGAAAAATTTTTCACAACTCGTTTTCACTGTTGAAATTTAATTGAAAGTTATTTGTAGTATTTTTTTCTTCACAAGTGTGTTGAAAAACGGCGTATGATACCCGTGTGTATTGATGATTACCGTCCTCGGCTCTCCTAAGGCCCTCGCGCCTGACGCGGCTCGGGTCTCAATGGCGCCTCAGCGGTAATCACCAACATTACACACTTGTACCATAATGTACTAATATATACCTCGAGGGTAAGTATTGATTACTCAACTCGTGTTGGTTAAGGACTCAAATGACCACTCGTTGAGTAATTGGTGAATGATAGTATATTTTATATCGAGGGACTAAACGAAGCCATCGCGAGTCAATGAAACCGAGGGTATATTAAGTTGGCGTTTAGTCTCGAGGTGCAAACTGTACTTTTCACTTTGAGTGCGAGAAAAATAGTCAATTTAGTACAAAAACATTTAAAACCGAACAAATTTACTGTTGACAAAAGTTCTGAAATTTACGTGGTCAGTGTTTTCTTCTGAACTAAACAACAGATTAACAATTTAAAACACATGGAGCCACCTTCTTTGCGGACAAATCATGGAACTAAAACTCTCAACATTTTCGTAATGAAGACGGTCCTCACTCCATTGATAATAATATATTTTTTTTACTGGCTGTTTGAATTTGTCTATGTCACACGAGGGAAATTAAAAAACGAATTACTTTTTACTCCCTAATAGGGGCTAAAGTGGTCACTTTAGACCCGCTTCGTAGGGCTATATTGGCGTACTTTTAGAGCATGAGAAGTGAAAAAACTATTACCTTTTCAACAAGCCAGCAGTGCAAAGAGAGCGGGTCGACGGGCGAGTCGTGCTCGCAGTCGTCGGCGGGCTGCGCGGGCACGCGCGCCGGCGCCGACACGCTGCTGCAAAGCGTTTTGGACGCTAAACAAGTAAACATGAAACAATTAATCTATACTACCTATTATTCTAATATTATAAAGAAGAAATATTTGATTGTTTGTTTGTATTGAATAGGCACCGAAGCTACAGGGCCGATTTAAAAAAATATTTTACCAATATAAAGTTACAATATGCTGATAATAAGCTGATATAAAGAATATAGTTAGCCTATGTTGCTCGCTGGAGCAACATAGGCTAACTATATTCTTTTTTTTTTTGGGTATTCAACCAGAGAAATGGTGTGGAACAATTCACACAATACGAGCTGATCTTTAAACTCTTAAAAAACCAGATACCTCAGAAAAACGATGGTATGTCGGTCTGATATCGTGTTACTAGGATGTGAAAGGTTCCCATGACAAACATATTTCAAAGGGCCAGTCAACTATTATGCTGACCTGAGATTTGAAACAGTTACCTGGAATTTTCAACTTGTCCGTGGTAACTTGTTATCCATTTATTTACGTAGCTAGAACTTTTCTTAAATCCATAGAGCGATATTCAGTATCCTTAAAGCAATATTGCATAAACTCATAATAGGTGGTGTATAGGTGTAGGTAAGCATACCAGTGTCAAGAGCTCGCACTATCTTCGCCGGCAAATCGCAAGCTGCGGGCATAGGGCTGAGCAGCACGCCGCGCAGCCGCTCCAGCGCACGCGCCGCGCACGCCGCGCTCACGCCCGCCGACAGCTCGCTCTCCACGCCCTCTAGCGTCGCGGTCCGCTCGTTCAGCTTCTTTATTGAGAGGAGGAGCTTGTGACGGGCGCCTTTTGTTACACCTACGAAATTTTGCTACATAGTTGTAATGAAGTGCTTATTACACGATCTAAGAAACTATGTAGGCCTATAATAAGGTTTTCCGCAGCGGCAGCGGGAGTCAAGCGGTAAGCGTCCGCGCGTCTTTGCCTTTTCTTTGCCCCCAATAAATCGAGCGTTAGGAATAAATTTAAATCAAAAAGATATTGTCGCCGTTGTTCAGACATTTCGTTCGCGAACAAAAACAAGTATGTCGACAAAATAACTCTACGCCACTATATTCAAGCACGCTGGTTTCAAAAACGGGTCTCCGGCGCACGCCCCGCTCCCCCGCGCCGCCGCCGCCTCGCTGCCCGCGAAATTCTAGACAGACTCTCTCTAACAGAATGGAATGTGGGTGGGGTCTTGAACCGAGCGAAACCTAAAAAAATCGAGTATGGTAGCAATAAACAATTGCACTTAACATCGATAGCGGGAAAATCATAATTCTAACAGCGGTTGTTGACATTTGAAGACAAATAACTGCATCATATAAGCAAAAAATTGTTTATTCTGTGTGATCGGTAGGATAATATTATAGCAAACATGTTATCAGTCGAGAGGGCATTGCCACTGAATATATCAATGGTGTAGTAATCTTAGACTTTATCGTTGTTTGGGACGTCCTGAGCGTCAAATATGTAAGTTTATATTCGTTAATCTCTTGGCGGGTAAAAGCGTAAATTCAGAGATTTAAGAGAAACAATCACGTTAACCGCCAAAGTCGCAATCTTAAATACCATACAAAATGACGTTTCCGGGCCCAACAAATGTGATGTCACTATGGAAAATCAATGTGCTGTCAAATGACCATTTTAATAATATTCTAACTTACCTAATTCTTCCAAATATTTTTCATCTATTGCCATCATCTGTTCATATGTAATATTTGTGAAAAGCCACACATATTTATGTAGCCTAAGGCTCTTTAACCATTGAGCTACAGTTGACATTCCTGGATGTTCAGTGTAATTATTACATTTGAGCTCGTCTAGCCGCGTCTCACTTCCCGTTGTCCCATACATTATACCAATAGGCCTCATTTGGCCTAAACTGTGTTCACTTGACAGGGAGAAACTTCGGGGCTTCTGAACGAACGGTTCATCACTTAGATTCTCGGCAGAGGAAGACATTTGCATAAAATTTGTTGAAGGAGGGGTCAAACTGTTGGATCTTTGAGATTTTGGCTGTGATATTGCTATGTCAAAGTTAAGCTTTTCACCTTCTAAACTTAGGTCTACATCTCTGCCGTTTTTAGAAAATGACTCCTGCAGGAGGTCTGTGTAGCATGAGTCTAATGTTTCAATCATGCCTCTAAACTCAACATTTTTCCCAATTGTTCTTCTAAAGGTGTTGCTTGTTCCCCAAATATTTGTTTCTGGTACTAAACAGGGCTCTATCCTTTGCTGCCATACTGATTCTGTATTTCTATTACCAGAAATATGGTTTTCTAAATAACGTAGCCATTGTGTCAAAGTGCTGAAAGAAATTATAAAATTATTGCTACACTATACACTAACACACAGACAATTCAAAGAAATGAAAAAAATACATTTTGAAACTGCAGTCTATAATCTGTTTTGAGATTTTCTATATGCAAATTGAATTACCTTTGGTCATGATGTGTCAACGCTGGATGCACCAGCAAGTATGACAGGAGCTGGCGGCACAGGTCAGGAGTGACGGAGGAGCGCCGCGGCGCGTCGACGCAGCGCTGCACGAGCGCAGGGGTGGCTGTCATGTACACATCCTTCGCTCGATCGTTTTCCGTCCTTAGAAGAGGTAGTAATGTCAAAAGTTGTAGAAGTTGTTCTCCTAGAAATGTAAGAAAATATTTTTATAGATTTTTCTGCCAATATGATAGAATGATAGAATATGAATAAATGTACTTAGGACTTCTGTTGGAGATAAGCTGTAAAAAAATCGAGTCCTGTTCGAGAACCTATACATACTTCATTATAACATTAGAAATAAGAGGCAGTACGTCTACCACGAGTTGCCACTTTAAATTTACGTTATCGTTCGCGTAAAAAAAATGTATTGGGATGACACATGACTAGAGAATGCAATTCGGATATCCGGATATCCATGTTATTCGGATATTCACCACATTAACTTTTCGAATAGCTTTATAATTATTCGTTTTTTTCGAACAATACGAATTTGTTTTGGTAAAAGTATCGGAACGCAAATTAACTAAGCAGCGTTTAGAATTAGCGTGTTTCCGATTTTGCGCGGCAGAAAAGAGTTTTTAATAAGAGTGAGCTATTAAAAAAAGAAGTCAAAAAGGAGCTTGACGATATATAAAGACAGCCGGCAAAAAATTTGCAGTCAGCTTGGAAGAAGGACAAGTGCGCGCAATCGCAGATATATGAATGTATTCGCCAGAGCTTTCGGAAGGTTTTAGAAACTTGGGATTGAAGAAAATAAGCGGCCGTGGAACATCCGATAACTGTTACAATATATTAAAGGAAAAATTGACATAATTTACGGCTTGAATATATTTAGATAACGATATCTCTTGCATGGTTTCCGACGGTGCCAATGTAATGTGCGTACTAGGGAGAATGATTCCATTCCATCATCAGTTGTGTTTGGCCCATGGCATCCAGTGCGCTGTCCTAGACGTGCTTTATAAAGAAGATAATACAGCAGAAAGCAACACAAGTTTTAGTGTTGGCAGATATTCGGATAGCTCTGAAGATAGTGATTCTGATGTAGAGAATGAAAATGAAAATGGTTTTGTTATTGAAACTGACCACCGTGGAAGAATTCCCAAACTGGTTTGGTGATAGCTAAATTCTGTAAAACAGTAAGATTTCTTAAATGCTCGCCCACTCGAATGGATACATTCAATTCGTACCTAGAGTCCAAATATAAAGACTCTACATTGATTCTCGATTGCAAGACACTTTGGAGCACCCTTTCAGATATGATAACAAGATTTCTGCAATTTAAAGACGCAATCCAAAAAACGTTAATCAATGTCAATAGTAGTTTTTCGGATGCTGAAACATTAGTATTAAAAGATGTGTCTAGTTCTCTTGATATCATGAAGGCTACTGTTGAAGAGATTCGCGAGCGTAAATCAAACTTACTGTCAGCTGAGATAGCACTTCAATTTATGATGGAGAAGTTGGCATTGAAGCCTGACATAATTATTGTATCCCTAAATAGAAGAATTTTGCAAAGGAGAAACACTACATTTATAAAGTACATTAAAATACTTACACAATCCAACAAAATATTTTGAGGAAAGGGATACATATGCATTTCCAAAAGCATCTAATACAGAAATAATAGCCTCAATAATAAAAATTAATGAGATGTATTTCTGCCACGATAAAAAAACTACTTTAATTGAATTAGAACCTGAAGATGACCTGCCTTTGGCAGAAACACAAAGAAAACAGGCGACCAAGATTCAAGGAACAGTTAAAAACAAAGGTAAATGAATCTTTGAAAGGTGCTGCTGAGGTATCAACAAAAAATTTGGCCAATAACAATGACTTGGAAACGTCTGTTAGGGTGGAAATGGCTTATTAGATCGAGGCGGTCCAAAAAGCATTCACCTACAGCCTGTTTATGATTTTTTACTATCCATTCCACCTACAAGCGTCGAAGCTGAACGCGTTTTTTTAGCTAATAGGTTGTTTTGTAATCATATGAGATGTTCAATGAATGACGAGACGTTAGATGCTCTTGGTTTTCTGAACACAAGAAAGTATTTTGTTTAAGTTTTGGATTAAAGTTAAGTAAAAAATTGTTCCCAATAAAAACATTTAAGTACTAAATGTAGTTTTTTTAATTTACTGACATTGAATGAAGCAGTATTAAAAAGATGTTTAATTCGAAGTATTCCAATACCATATTTTTTAGTATTCGAAATATTCAAGCGAATAATGCATACCCTACACATGACTTATGACAATGGCAAATCCCAATTCATTTTTTTATGTGAATGATAATGTAAATTTAAAGTGGCAACTTGTGGCAGACATACAGAGGTGCTAAAACGAATGACATTGCATTTGACGTTGCCATGACGACATAGCCAGGCAAAATTGAAAATCCCTTCCACCACAACGTATGAAGGGATTATGTAACCTTTTAGATTTGGTACAGTTATAGTGACAGTAAAAATGTGTTTGAATAAAAACCCCTGCTTTTTTTAGGTTTTTACATAGACCATATAGTTTGATGCAAGACCAAATAATTTATTTAAGCAAAAGCCTCATAAATTCTGAAGTTACTTTACTTTAAATCAGAAAAATTATGTAAGTGTAACAGCTGCTACATATAAGTAGATTTTAATAAATAAGGCATAAAACGTAAAAGTAATACTGTTTATTGTACTTTTATCACAAAGTGTACCCTAAAAAGAACCTTTTTTACTTCTGCCTATGATAATGATTGGACTAGAAATCTTTTGTTGGAAAATATAGGTTCGAAAAATAAAATGCAAAAAAAATAAATTCAATTAGCTGAAAGTATTTTCATCTAGTAAGTGCAGCTAATTTTTGATTAGGGTATATCATTGAATTTCATAACCTTATCTATGTCAGGTGCATTTTCAATAACATCAGGTAAAACTTGATAAGCAAGTAGGTAATCAAAGTTCAAATATTTTTTGATTACATTCACATTGTTTGGATTTGATTGTTTATGAATTCTATTAAGGAGTTACTTCTCCTTAAACCTTATGTCAGCCAGAAATTAGCATAATAAAAACAACAGCTTTGATATATAACATTTGGGAAATGCACAACAAAATGGTGATTTCTCAGTTGCAGTAAATAATTTCTGGTTAAACTTATTGATGGTGGTGGGTTTACCTATACCCTAATCTCAAATACCATGCTACTTAGTATAAAAACGGACTGGGCCAAGTGCATACCCATAGCAGATCGCAAAGGGGTCAGATGATAAAAGTTTTTCAGGTATTAATTTTATCATAATTTAGCCTACTTGTAGGATATATTTATGGTGTACTGCTATTGAAGATCTACATATTTTCATAAATGTGATCCTGATTCAAGTGAAGCCTAGAAATAGGTACCTATTTATAATTTCTAAGTGAGGGTAAGGTCAAAAAATAGCTATGATGCATTACTGTAAAATTATCAGAAATATTGAGCAGATTATTCTATTAATTGGATACCCATGAATGACAGGTGTATGGTCTTAAAGGTCTAGCACATATTAATCTGAATTATATCCGGTTTGAGTACTGAGGATAAAGGTTATCAGGAGTTTCGTTATTCAAGTCTTACCCTCATCGTCACTGTCGTCAGTCCTAGGCGTTAGAAGGGTAGCAAGCAAAGTTTCGTCATTAGCGTCCCGCTCGAGGCGCTCGTCTTGAACATGGTTTTGGAGAGCAGCTTCGACAGCTCGCTGAACCAGCTTCAGCCCAGGCCAGGGCACCCTCCGCGCCAGGGCACAAGTCAAGACCGTCTTCTCGCAGGCACCCCACTGATCGAACATCCCGGCTATGCCACCCAGCTGCTCGTAAAAGGTTCCGTTCATCTCGACAACAGCATAGCAAACCAGTATTTAAAAGATTTGTTTGTGTTCTACACGTCAAAGGTCCCTGACAGCTGATCGTCGAGCCACAGTTCCGCCCAAAAGGTACCGCTCGAGCGCTTGAAATGGTGTGTATGCAGGTCGCAAATTCAGACGAGCACCGTAATTTAAAAACTTATTTTAACTAATAAAATTAGAGGTAGGTCAAAAAAACATTTCCTTTGGGTTGCTTTTCATTATTTATCGAAATCCAAAATGGCTGACCACAGATAACAAACACTTCACAATAGAGTGATACTTTCCGTCACTTGATATTTTTAAGGGGAGCTACACACAACGAGCAACTTGCTTGCAGAAAACAGTTTTGTGTTAAATCTGGGACATTATTTACTGGGTAAGTAAAGAATATCTCAAATATCAAGTACATAATAACGTACTGGTTGACAAGAGATTAATTGACAACTGTTTAGTTTGATGGGCTCATAGGTATTTTGTGAAGAATTATCATCAATGAACAAGCGGCATAACGAGAGAAAATTTAAAAATAACTTAACTGCTATACCTGGTTGGTCAGGTCGAATTGATAAATATACAATGGTTGTTCTAAAAACATAATAATATTTTAATTTGACTGACTCCTACCATGACTGTTGAGGAATTTTATGTACACTCTCGAACGAGTGCTCTTATCAAGTCTATCGTCTTGTTCGAGAGGCCTATCAGCGAGTGCTTCCCTTTCTTAAATTCACTTGCGGGTTGCTCTCGGCATTCCTCGTGAGACTTGCTGAGACTCTTTGACTCGAGCGCAAGAATCCGACAAAGGAGCGAGAGCGGGCGAGTAGGCATCTTATGGTAAGGCGAAAGCTACCGTGTTCACTCTCGCACTCGGCCTGTCTCGGGGTGTCTCGGCGAGAGTGTACAGTCGCCTTAAAATGATTTATGTACAGCGCCTCCAGTGAATGATAACGGAAATGAAAATGTATTTTGTAGGATTGTTAGTGCAGTCATTGAAGCATTATTGCTCCGAATTTTTTTACTGTGAACCGAATTGCATACAATTTTGGAATTAGGTTCATCTTACCCTTAACTTCAAAAGTGAAAATGATTTGAACTCCGCAACCACCCAGGGGGTGGTTGCCACCCCTTCTCGGGGGTGAATTATTTTTTTGCAAAATTACCTCGGATATCGATAGAAGGCCTAATTTTAAGCAAAAAATTATCTCTAAAGTTTTTCAAAAAATCTAATACTTTTCAAGTTATTGGCAATTGAAAATTCGCAATTTTTTCACGTTTTTCATCGGTTTTTTGCAAATATCTCCAAAAATATACGTTTTATCGAAAATTTTACGAAGAACAAAATTGTAGCAGGTAAAACAATGAACAATTTCGTTTTTTATAAAGTATTCTAAGTGCAATATTAAGCTAGATATTAAAGATCAAAGCCGTTTTTTATTTTGTCTGAAATTTAATCGATGTGGTCAATGCCATCTAGCGGCGAGCAGATGCATTTTATGCATTCTAATACAAAAGGGTTTTGTAGTGCTTGAAATAAGCTTTAAAATGAGCACTATTAAAGTCTTTTGCACGTAAAATAAGTGAGCTGTATTGCAAATAAGGGGAGCATCTAATGTTTTTTCTTTTAAATCAATGGGTTTCATAAGTGCCATTTCCACCAAAATTAAAATTAATCGTATTCCGCCTAGAATTAACTTTATTATGAAGAGTTTGATAGATAGTATCAGTTTGGCTGCTTCAGGACACATATTTTTCAAAAAAGTCACGATTAAAAAAAAAAACAAATTTTTAAAAAACCCACTTTTTTTTCATAATATCTCAAAAATGACGACAGATACGTATAAAAGTGTACGGATTAAAAATTTAGGTATTTTTCTGACAAACAATTTGGTTTTTTTGTTTTTTCTGTCAAACAAAAATTGACGGAGATATGATTGTTTAAAGAGCGCGTGGCAGCGCAATCACAGCCTCTCTTAAGCCCTTTAACCCTTCACCGGTTTAGAAAAAGGTTTTTTACTATATATTGCAATAAAGGATGTTGTAGCTCTCTTAATTACCTTTACAATGGTTTTTTATAAATTGTGATAGCATGAAAATTGAAGGAGTTATGGTCCAAAAACTTATCATATTTTTTTCTACTTAGTAACTGAAAATTTCGAAGTGTGAATATTTGGAGCAATGTGAAAGTACGCAGTATAATAGAGACCCACAACTATTGTAATGTGTATTTATATATAACAATTTTAATTAACATTTTTTTTTTTAACAATTTTTTATCAAGGGGTAGTTTTCAAGGGTTGAAAGGGGGTTAAAAATTTGATAATTATTATAGAGAATATAAAATATTACTTACTCTATACTTACATCTTTTTATGTCATACCAAAGTATTTTTTTGTGATTTTTTCAATTTAGGGGTTGTTTGCAAGGGTTGTAAGATTTTCAAGGGGTTGAAAATGATTTTAATATGAGGTAATTATGTTAGAAAATACTTTACAATTTCACCACTTACTATTAGACATGTTTTCTAGCGATAAAATGACTCAATGTCAATTTTTCCATTAAGGGGTTGTTTACACCCCTTAAAAATAATAGGCGGAGTTCAGATCATTTTCACTTTTGAAGTTAAGGGTAAGATGAGCCTAATTCCAAAATTTCATGCAAATCGGTTCACAGTTAAAAAATTCGGAGGTAAGACCGTATTTTTCGCTTCAATGACTGCACTATGTAGGTAAGTACTCAAACTACGATATAGTTTACGTGAGGCAGACTCATGGTAGAGGTACTGCCAAAACAATTGCCGCTACCATTCTGCCTTTAGCGCCGAATGCCATGGGTTCAATACCCACACATAACAAATTTGGATGCCTGGGTGTTAAATTCATATAACTATGTAATAACAATTAGATAAGTACGGTTATTATAAGTCTCTGATGCCACGTTCACACGCTTGGCGTCACAAATTCAAACGTGTCGATTTGGCTTGGTTTGTGTAGGTTTGCAAGTGCTTGCAGCCGATCAAAAGCAATTTGCCGCAAGAGCTTGCGAAGCGTCTACACGTTTGTGCCTAACGTCGAATGTTATGGCCGACTTAATAATCTCCATGTCCGTCATGCTTGCCTCTTCAGATCAAACTAAGGTAAAAATTTAGTTGGTGGACGCATGAATGGGGGGGGGGTTGGCGGGGGAAGGAGGGGGGGGGGAGGAAGGAAAACCCCTCCTGTGAAGAAGAAGTTTAGGAGTTTAATAGTTTTGGAGAAAAATGAAAATGAAGTTTTGAGGTTAGGTTCCTATAAATAGGTATCTTTTTGGAAGATTAAGACTATTTTCAACATACTTTTTAATTTTAACATTAGTTTTTATAAAAAAAAACATTGATTCTGGCGCTTCGCCGGCCGCTGCCGCGGCACGCTCGCTTCGCTCGCTCGGCTCGCGCGTTTTCGGTCACAGCTCTAACCTAACCTAACCTAATCATCCCTATTGTAGTACTTTCTTAGTGGCGGGGGGCGAAAAAGAGGCTGCGTCCCCTCCGTCCCCCCGCTACTGTGGCTGCCTACTGTTATTGTCTGCCATTTATATGCTCTGTTAGGGCCCAGTTACACTTTGCTTACTAATTAGTGCAAGTTATTAGTGCAGGTGCTTAGTGTTAGGAGAAAACACGTGTGGACAGCGATTGAATAGTAACCTGCGTCGTGAAGTATATAAGCTTCGGAGACGCCATGTTAGTAGTCAAACCTTGTAGGTTACAAGAGTACACAAAAACGATCTCGACTGCAACTGCAAGACGAAAAAAAAACACTGACAACAAAATGGCGTCGCAATTTGTGTTTAATAACTATCCTTTTTTTTAAACGCTATTTTCTTCTATTGACAGCCGTCAAAATACGTGAATAACAGTAAACGAAACGCAACTAACAGCTATAGAAAATAATCACTACTTTTCATAGAAAAAAACGATAAGATTTTTTTTCTCAAAAACTATAACGTCCTAAAGTTGAAACTTCGCAGAAATGCTTCTAATACTAAGAGCTTTCTACCATACATTTTTCGTCTTTCAATTCATGCGTCCACAAACTAACGCGCTCGCAAGTAGCTCAAAGGTAGTCTGGAAGAGATCGCTTTAAAGCGATAAGACCGCCTAAATTGTACATTTTATGTCTACTTACTGTTTAACTTGCTGTATTTGTTTGTTTGTGCAATAAAGATTATTTATCTTTATCATATCTCCTCTTCCTCTAGTTCGCGCTCTCTAACTCTAAGGGGTGTACGTTAAAAGAAGCGTAACGAAATTTCAAAACGTCATATTGGTTTACAGGATTTGTTCCGTTTTTAATTGTAAATTGATTTCCACGGGACGACCGGTAAGCTATTTTTATTTACCTAGGTAGGTAGGTACCTACCTTGCTTTTAAACTGATGTTAAACAAGATAAATGAGTTATTCGCAAATTCACGCACTTTTAATAGTACCTATATCCTAAACCTAGTTCAGATTAGCGTTGAAAATGACGAGTACCTACTAGTAGTAGGTAGGTACCTAGCTACATATACCTACCTCCAACCTACATACTTACCTACATGTATCTTTCATACGTTACGGCCACTGTATTTTTCAAATACAGAAAGTTTTATACAGTTCTGATGAATCTCTCGCCTGTTTCGTTTCGTGTTTTACATGTACAGGCAGCAGTACGTACCTACCTACGTCAGGGGGGCTAGCCAAGAGCAACACGCCGCCACTACGATTTTTATTGTAGAAATCGCCGTGGCGTGTTGCTCTTGGCTGGACCCCCAGGTTATACAAAGCTGTCAAACATCTGCAATTTATTTTAACCTTAATATCTTCGAATTTGAGTATAAAATTGATTGAATTTGATGACCCTGTCGTGGTAGCCCAGCGTGCCGTTGACTATACCTATTGTACGATGATTTGGCTTTACCCTCCAGATGATTGCAGAACTGTACATTACTCGAAACGTCAACGCCAAGGATTCCGATAGGCCTGATACTCAAGGGAGTACTCTCAAACTTAAGACATGCGACAAATGGGGCCTTTTTCGCGGTAAATGCGCAGAGTTGTGTCTTACCGGCGTTGAAACAGACGATGTTATTTTGACCCCATTGTGACCTGTTCAAGGGATGCCTCGACTACAGACACAAGCTCTCTTCGGTTCTTGTCAACTGCGGTCTTGGAGAGATTGCGTTGGCCAAAGAACAGGGCGTCCCCAGTACTGTCATCCGCGTAACAATGAATGCTGCTGGTTTGGAACATAGCAGGATAAACAGGGTCGGAGACAACGCACAACCTTGTGGAACGCTAGCATTAACGGGCATGGAGTCAGAACATGAGCCGTCGATGACGACTTTAATGCTTCGCCTAGAGAGGAAGCTTTCGATCCACGTGCATCCCTCGGGAACCCCTTAGGTAGGAAGTTTGGCTAGAAGTGCTTTGTGCCAGTGCCAGACCCGATCAAAGGTTTTCGCTATATCTAAGCTGACCGCTAAAGCCTCTCCTTTGCTTTCATTATCTTCAGCCCAGCGGTGGGTGGGTAAGTAGAACCTAAAGATCACCTGCAGACCGACCATGACGGAACCATACTGTCGGTCGCTGATCAGCTGGTGACCCTCCAAGTACCGCAAAAGTTGAGCAATAATAATACTTATTTGTACTTGGTGTATTTTTAGGATTACCTATAAATAAATAGTACCTATATAAAAAATTAAATTAATAAATGTTTTTTCTTTCTTTCTTTCTTTCTATATTTAACTACTTACAATATACTAGGTCGCTTACGATAAAAATACTAGGTTTTAGGTTATACAACGTATTACAAAAAAAAAACCCTAAAGCTGAATATGGTTGTTAGGGACCATCAAACTTAACAACGTTTACTATGGGACAAACTTTGAAATCGCGAAAAAAAATCAGCGGTTTCATGTTTGCTGTTTCTGTTTTAGGTATGTCTGATAAGTTACTGTGATGTTATTCTTGAAAAGGCTCTGTTGACTATTTTTATTCTTTCGATATTACTAATTAAAATGTTATATGAGATTTATGTAGTTTTTGTTGTGACAACCCTGACCCTTGACGGAGTTTCTGTGCGAATACCTACGCAGATGGCGGCATGCGTTTATCAACAAAGGAGTCGGAGTACATTACAGGTAGGTGCTTTATAATACTGTGCTATCGGGGAGGTGTTGTTTGGTGAGCTGGAGACATTATATTTTTTCTTGGTGACTATGAAAAAGTTCCCATTAGACTAAGTCGAGCGGGTAAACTGTTGCACATCTTCATAGGCTGCGTGTCATCAGAGGCGGCAGTAGGTAGGTATCCTTAACTTTGGTCCTTCGATCAAAGTTAGTAAGTAGTGGGTATATTTTGTATGATGTAATTAAATGTAAAAAAAAAATGTGAGTTATTGGGTGTGTGTGTATCAAAATTATACCAAGCATTACGTCGTTATTATAACATATTGTAGATATAAGTTAAACAGCTGGAGCTTGCATTAAGTATTTAATAGGTATTTAGGAAGATTTTATTATAGGTACACCATCGATAAAGTAAACAATATTTTTACAGCAGTGGTTTCACGATAGACGCTGAATTGGCTAACCTATTTAAAGTGAATAAGTGAAAATGTTTAGTTTTGGATACATCGGCGATTGTTTTTATCAATTTGTGCGTTATTTCCTTCCCTGGTATTTCTGTCGATTCATCTTTATTTTGGACGTAATCTAAAATGTCCTGTGAAACTTTTATTTTGCACATCTTTGTAAATCCAGCAAGCTGTTGATAGCTTTCGAACGGGAAAACTCCTGGAAGAACTGGTACATTGACCCCAGCCGCAGCACACCGCAGCCGGAATATCGGGAAGAGGTTGTGGTCGAAGAATGCTTGTGTCAAAATGAAGTCTGCTCCTGCTTCCACTTTATGTTTCAACTGCAGTAATCTTTCGTCGTTGCAGTCGGGCAGACCAGCGATGCCTATGCAAAAATAGTCGCCTGTTTTTTCTCTAATGCTTTTAATGAGGTCTTCGCTAGTTTGAAAATCTGAAGATGTTGGATCGTAGCCCTCTGTAAAAAGGTCTTTATCATGTTCTTGCTGATTAAAGGTAGCAGTCGCGTTAAACTAGATTAAAGTGAACGATTTATTACTAGTGATAAGATAAAATAAAAATGCATTTAGGTAGGCAACAAATAGCATTATTTGTTATTATTATTCTAAGGAGGTAATCTTGCATTATTGCCATTGTCTCTTTCAAAGAAACAGCGGGCGTACAGGATGTTTCGTGAAAGTTTGAAAATGTTAAAAGGACACAAAAAGTAGTCTTATTATGATTGAATTAAATGTATTTAGTACGATAAAATACAGTTATTAGAATATCAAAAAAACAACATCAACTTCGACCGGTAAGTATGCTTTTAAACGAACGAAAAATCACGTAACTAAGGTGTTCCACAAACGGGAGTAGGGGCCCTGAAGCCGTGCGATCGCATTACGCTGGTAGAAGACACGAGTCCCTTAATTTCAAGAAAGTGTCTCTCCATAAATCTTACTTACCTCCTAAAATTACGAACAGATTTCGTATGCTGTTTTCCTGAAGAACTGTTAGAAGATCGCTCAGGAACGTTTGCTTCAACAAATCGCATGACAAATGTAACATGACCTCCTTTTCTTTACTTCGCAGGTACTTGGCTAGGCGCAGTGGAGCCACATCTAGGTTTTCATTCTTATGAGACTTGGCATGCCAGGTAACGGAATAGAAAATTGGCTCCACAGACAAATTCTCTAACTCCTCTAAGGGGAGCTCCGGTGTAACTTCGAAGGAAAACGTCAACTGATCAGTTTTGAATAGCAAGTCTGTGAGCTTAGCCATTTTTGCTGCCTATATTATCTGCGAAATAAGAAGAATATACTTACGAATTCCTTTAAATTTTTCTGGAAACTAATTAAAAAATTCCAACATCTTTAACCACGCCCGACGAGCTTAACCCGCCAAAGTAACTATTCGTAAGTTTTATGTAAGTTAGGTAATACATATTTGTAATTAAACAAAATTTAAATAATTGAATTTTAGCTCTCTCCTATTTCTCAGAAAGTTAAGTGAGTCGAGCGAGTTAAAAAAATCTCCTTATTAATCTAATGTATTGTATAGGGTGATCCCTTGTTTCACAGACCGGATTTTCATAGAATTTCGGTTCACAGAAAATGTTTTATAGAATATTCGGTTCAAATATTTTCATTTCGAATATTCTTGTTTCAATGACTATTTACTTCATAGAAACAAACTTCACAGAAATTTAATTAATTTAATAACAGACATTAGTTTAAAAAGCCTCTGTTGATAAGGTTAGGTTAGAACTGTGACCACATCGCCAGAAGCGAATTTTCGGCGAATGAACTTAAATGGCAAAATAAAATGTTCGTGAGAATACTTCTTACAAAAGCCAAGCATTATGAGCAATAATAATACTTTATTTGATATTCTATGATATAAATATTCTAAGAAATGAATTTTAGTTGTAACAAAAATCTATGATTTAAATTTCTTTGAAGTTACTCGTACTATTCTGCGTATTGATCATTCGATGAAACGATAATATGAAAAACAATTTATATGAAACCAAATTCTCTGAATCGTTTTTTTTTTAAAACAGTGTATAGTCTTAACGTGTTTGTGTTGCCATCTGTTAATGTTGCTATCGACAGGAGACAAGCAAAAGAACGTCTGTCTGTAAGATTAGGTCTTCTACGAACAGGTACGTTCAGTACCTAGCTTCATCAATACGCATTCTCGATCGTCAGAGTTTCAAATTTTCAACGGTCTCTCAGGGAAGTTTGTTTTTTTTCAATTCAATTCAGTCATTTATTTTTCCCTTTACAATGTTTCGCAGATGAGAGATTCAGAATGTGACATCAGCGTACTTTAGCTTTACTAAGTTTTTATTCAAACTACTTTATCTAAGCAAAGTATATTACATTAATATGGTTTGTTTCAAGGTGCTTTAAATATCAATAACAAATAAATAAATTACATTGTAAAGACAGCTGTTAAACTTACCAATATCGTTGAGACACTATCACTTTAATGCTACGAGCTTGACTGATCGTAGCGGTGGATTTGTAGTTTAATAACAGTTGATAAGACTACACCCATGCCGCTGTTTCTGACTGATACCGCAAAAGGTAGATACCTACCTAATATACTGCCTAAATCATCCGCCGCGCGTGCCGGCTTTGCATGACCAACTAGGACCACCCTAAGGGCGGATGTCCTACTTGGAATATTGGAGTATTGCCACTGTACAATGTAGTGACTAAATCAATAAATTATGTTAAGGCAAGTGGAGCGGTTTCCCATAAACCAACTTTAGTAAAAAGCAAAATGAGTCGCTAAGAACTTAGTCGTGGTCACATTCACTTTGTTGAGGTTGCCATAGAAATTGTCAAGGATATCTGAAATTATTATTCTCAAAAAGTAGTTAACTGTGAAAAATGATTATAGTATAAACTCTTATGTTCCTGACTGCACATTACTTCATTTATCATCTGATCTATGGGATTAGTAAGTATGGTAGAATTTTAACGACAAGGACATAAGGACAGTACCTATCAGAATGGGAGCAGGTGATTTAGAATGAAAAACAGACTTATTAATAATTTTCTGTATTATGACTGTTCCATACATCGATTATAAACCAGCCATTACACATTTCACAACCAAAATTAAGTTTATCAACGTAAAAAAACATTCAAATCCACTACTTATAAGTAGTTCCTAAGTAAAGCTGTTTCAAAGCTGTGTAATTATTTCTTCTAAATTTATTGTTTATAAAATTGACTACTTAATATTTTTTCTAAGATTATACTGCGGTTACCCATGAACATTGCTTGATAATGACGGATTATATTACAATGAAATATCACTAATCGTGTAAAAAGCATCCAAACACCTAATCTACGATTATCTAATATATTATTGATGTCTTATGGAGTCTACTTTAATAATCTTACGTATGCAAGTTATTGTTATTGTTTGGTAAAGCTTCGTATGGATCAGCGACGACGACGAGTCATTGATCTATGATTGGTTGATTGATACCCACATACTCGTAAACTATTGCATAAAGTCATTGCACTATTGTAAGGGATGACTAGAATTTTCACGTGTGACAGCTGCCCATTATGTTCGCACAGTATACAGCCTCAATCAATATGATTATGATAATGATCCACATAGGTACTTGTTTCTTTTATTTATGAGCAGGTTTTCTTCTACATGCAACAAGATGGGTGATTTTCGGAGCAGAAGTTGGATTTTGTTTAGTTTTTCAACGCCGCACATTTAAACAATGCACAACGAGCACTTCTCCGTTAAAAATATGTGACAATAACTATTACATTCTCGTAGTATACATTTGGAATTGTAACTTTACTTTGATAGTGCAAATGTCACTTAATATTCACAGGGTTGCACATAATTCTTGCTGTAAATGAATGATAGATAATTAATGATTAAACGAACTTACCATAAGTGTATTTCTATCATAATTATACGAAGCACGAGTATAATATGCGGTCTGACTTATAAAAGCAAATTGACAAATCATTTATTATTATAATAAAAAAATATCGAAAACACAGCATACTTAATTGTTTTTGTTTATAAGAGTAATTCTCAAGGGTACTGATAACTGATATAAAATAATCATTCACGTAAGTTTCAGAGCTAGAGATAAAAAAGATATTATTTTAATTAAATGGTTATTGATAATGGGCAGCATTGGAATTGAGGCAGCTAATGATGATGATGATGGTATCTACTGCATTAGGACGGGGTCTTAAAACTTGCGTATTGTATTTATAATTGGCTATGGGTTATGTTTGTAAAATATCTTGGACTAAGGTGTACGTACACACAAGCAAATTAATCCAATAAGTAATTTTAAAAAAAACTTACTATTCTTGTGATAGGTAGCAGCTTAAACGTGTTTAGGTGCTTACTAGTTTAACAAACTGTGTCACTGGATTACATGTTAATCATATATAAATATACAGTAATTTACTTAAGAATTGGTGTAACATTTTATCAACAAAAGGCAACAAACAACGACAGACATGAACAACAGTCTGATTTGAAAGATTCATCATACAACAGTTGTCTCTAAATGGACATGATTATGGTTCGGCCACATTTTTTTTTTATTACTTTCGTTAGGTAATGTTACAGCCGTTTGAATTCTAATTCAACAACAAACATTAATTACAAACTTCATCCAAAGTAGTTTGTTAAAGCCATTTATTTATACTTTTTATACACACGACTGACGCGTACTACCTAATAATGTCCGTTTGCTGATATGTCTAATTAATTCTTACGCTTACTTTCATTAACAGGTGATTTATATCATGACGACGACGTTAGACGTTTTAATTGTGTTATTCATAAATATTAATTTGCAGGGCTACTTATAATTTACGTGACAAACTAACATGCAATATCAATAATGGTAATCAGATCGGCAAGAACGTACAAAAGATTATGATAGACGTTAAATTCTAAAAAAGTATTATAGGTAGGTACAGATGTAAGTACATATCGCGTTAAAATCGGTTTAGGTTGCGGCACGAGAGTTAAGGTCCCACATCGGCTAATTTTCTTTTTACAAGAGAAAAATAAATAGATATTAAAATGCTCTAAACTTCAAACTCGTTTTGAATTGTAAATAACATTTTTTTTTGCAAAAATGCAGAATTTTCAAAGAAAACCTGATAGTCATAGCAGACTATAGTTTTGTTCACACATCAATACATCTACCTCAATCTGGGTCTTAACTCCCGTGCCACAATCTACGGGAATGTGCACTGCACTCCGCGTTTTTTGAGCCGCGCCGTGTCGCGTTTAGTGCGCCCGCGGCCCGCACATTGAGCCACTAGCCGTGGCGATCGACGCGCGTTTCGTTTTACCTACATCGATTGCTATAATGCAAAATCAACAAACTAGCTTAGTTTTCAGCAATCGATGTATAATAGCGTAACGCGCGCCGATCGCCACGACTAGCGGCGCAATGTGCGAGCGCACTTTTGCTACAGGAACAGGGCAGTTTTGTTTAACTTAGGTACATTTCGCGGCCGTATCAAAGTCAAAGTATTTATTTGCGATTTATTCACCGCTACAAAGGCGCGTCGTTGGTATGCTTAAAAAACGCGATGGGCACAGGCCCTACAATCTGTCACAAGCTTCGCCGATCTCCGTCTCAGCTCTGCAAGTACTTACCTACACTAACTACGTACGCTTGGAATAATTACATATAGAAAGATAGTCTTCATAAAAGCGCTCTGTCAAAAGTGAAGCACTAAACCGATTCACACAGGTGACTATTACTTGCTTACGTGCGGCGCGCTTTGACATTGAACATTGCAGAGCTGTAATGAGAACACTGCAATATCGGTCCGTTTGGAACCATTTATGGCTACAATTAAGGTGCTTCAAAATGGGCGCGCGTACTTGGTTTCTATACATAATCATTATAAGTATGTACGTCTGTTATTGGTATTTTTTTATGAATAACGCCGCGTCATCATGAACTCAACGAACTTTACAGGCAGCATTTATAGTAGATAACTTTATAAGTAGCCCAATTCACATTCGTTTAAAGGTACTTAACCGGTGATTATCTAACGTGTACGTCCGGTTTGATAGACGCCGTGTGACGGTTAAAACTTTGTCTGAATTGACATCGAATTCAGTCTTGTATCCGAAGTTAAAGTAAAATAAAGCAGACGTAGTTCTATTTACAAGGAGCTCCTTGGATTGGTGACCGTCACTAAAAATTTCACTCTGATTGTATTCCTAATATGTTATAGTTATGTAGTACTCGTAAGTTACTTAAAAGACACGATTTAATACAAATTACTGTCGGTGGGAGGTTTAGTAAGATTATCAGCGCGGTGATGACGGTGTAATTCCCGTTTTTTCATTCATTGTGCAGTTTGTTCATAGTGTGACTATCACCAATTACTCGTACACTTCTAGTAGGTACTGAGCCACTGAAATTCATTATAATAAAGTTAAGAAAACGTTCCACGTTTCGAGCAACAAAGATACTTCGACGGGCAATCATTAATGTTAAATGTTGAATTAACAGTTTCCAGTAAACCAGTAGCGCAATAGGTACTTCTCAGTTAAACAATGTTGAGCTGCAAAGAATGATAAAGAATACCTAAAGACCGATTTTGTTATAGCAACCATAATTTGTTTTCCAGGAACGTACTCAGGGTAACTGCTTGGCGCAAGGGGCTTTCGACAATTCGAGTCCCGTTGTTACCCAACTGCGCTTTTTAAGTATCACTTTATAATAAGATTAAACTTTTTTTTGTACGTTCGAACCTGTTGGGAGGTGATGAACAAAATGAACACCTGAGGGAATGCTTTTATTGAGCTGGTTACCGTGGGGCTTAATATACTTATCGTTGATTTCCGTGACTCAGTTCATAAAATTTAGGTAAGAAATTACTTATTAACAGCTATAACCTAATTTGATATTGTCACATGGTTTATCACTATAGTTACACGAGAAACGCTAAGTAAGTTAAATATTGACTTAGGTACCTACTGTAGTGCATTTACAACTACTTTTAAGTTTACATTATAACTCGTAATTATTTTATGCATATAAACTCGGAATTAAAAAATGTAGTGTCAAACTTCGTATCAAACTGGTAAATTGCAGTTTAACTGGTAATTGTCATTGGAATGTTACGTATTGAATAAGAGTACAGATCAGTCCAATCATAAATGTGATAATTATGAGCACAATTGATTTTTCAAACGAGCGTCAGCTCATACTTACGGATAATGTGGTTAGACGATAAGTTAACACAATGACTACATTACATTATGCCCTCCATTTATTTGTAGATACAACATAATAAATTTGTTTTACTGTATGTCAGTGTATGTATGGTATGCACCTTATAAGCTACGCAGCTAGGTACTTAGTATTGAGTTTTATAAACAAATGGTGATAATTCGCCAAGGAGCTGTTAATGCCTTGCAAGAGTCTAAGTGCAAAAGTGATAATGATCTTCAGAAAGTATGACACCAAACTAAGCAGAACTTAACGTGAATTAAATGAATGATCAAATAACATATCAGGGAGAAATAAAAATATAACGCTAACTAACCTAATATTCTATTTCAATACGAATAACTTAGCGTGCGTGAACGTCAAAAATGGCTCCTTAGAACACGGACGGATTAATAGCTTGATGCAGAATGCCGATATTACGAGTTGCCCAGTGAGTAGAATTATTGCGGCAGTTCAATCATGTTGAGTTGTGAGCACCGATAGGATGAAGGATGTTTGATGATTGTACGAAAGAATGACAATTCATCTGATTCGTGTACCCAGTACTACATTGGCCAAATGGGCGAGGGGCTTATTATTCCCATGTAGAATGTAAATCATTTACTCAGCACTTTCAAGAGGCAAAAAAAAAAATAGGCTAATGATAGTGGGCGGGCTTATTAAATGACCACAAAAGGGGAATAAGCTAAATTTCATAGAAATTATTAACAAACTATGAATGAATTCACTCAAAATTTAATGTACTTATAACAAACTGCAATTATTACGTAATCACTTTTGCACGTTATCTCAGTTACTCGTAATCTACTTATTTCATATGGACTCCATCTGCTCGGTAAGCTCCAGGATCGGACTCTCACTCAGGGGCAGCATGCTTGCGGCAGGCGGCAGGCTGTGTCCTTGCCAGTTTTGCTGCAAAATATAACACATTTAGCAAGGTCGATCTAATATGGTGTCCTGCAGTCACCTTTTGCTCTTCAAAGGCGAGATCGATTAAAATTTCAAGAATAAGACCATGTTTTTTGCTACTAAACCTTGAAATAAACAGACAAAGAAAAAAACTAACACAAAGGCACTTACCATTTTTATGATCTTACATCGAAATTGTACAGGGATGGACAAATAAAGAGGCGGTGGGAGTATTATGTCCGTACTCAACTGTGAGAGGAAATCGATTATGTACATACTAACAAACAGTAGAATCGGGGTTCTCATATAGCTCTCTAAAGGCAAACAATAGTGTTCATATCTGGAAAAGTTATTATAGCTAGGTAGAAATTAAAAAACTGTAATAATTAAATCATTCGGCCCAATAGGAAGTTTTCAGTAACTAAGCTTTTTGTCTAAGATTTCATGCTTGTGTACTTTTAGCTACTTGTTTACCAAATATCATGCAAAAGGTGTCATCTAATCTAGGAGTAACATATATAACCATATAAAATAAAAATAAGGGTGAATAAATAAAACAACAAGCTCTTATAAATTTTAGAATTGCTTGTATTTAAATAAACTTGGCTCTAAGTAAAGCTATCACATCTTACACAAATAGTAGCAAATAATAACAAAAAAACTATACAGACTTTTACATGAAGTACAGAGTCATAATATTCATAACAATAAATAGATGTCTAACTTAACATAATGGAGTAAAACGGATATAATAACATTATTATGTAGGAACATTTCAAGTGATGTTTTTAAACAGGTATTTTTTCAAAAAACTGATTAAGTAATAACTTGGCAAGTAAATATCGCAAGACATGGAATTGCGGTGTTTAATATTTTTTGACAACAATAAAAAATATTAAACAACATATTTTTAATAACAAGGAATGAACTATAAAACAACTTTATTGAGTGAATATTTCACCTTGATAACCGAGTGCAAATACAAGTTAAGGTGATAATTTACTAACTTTTTCATTATTAATAACTAAAAATCATCTAAAGATTTGATTTCCTATCAGCAGTAACATCTTTACGTGTCGTTTTTCAATTGGATGCAATATTGTAATACACAATTTAATAACGCTAAATTATTGCCATGCACTGTTTAATCAATATTGATACCTAATTAAACGCGTAGTCAATACGCGTAGTCATATATTAAACTACAGCTTACGAATACAAACTACAATGAGACCAATCGTCGTTCTAGCGCATATTTCAGTCCAAAAGACCGAGTTTAAGAAGCTAAGTTTTCGATTTCAAGAATCGTGCTCACCAGCGCTATCTTTGGAAACGGGCCCCGGACTCACGAAAAGCAAAAAATACTGTTTTTATTACTGTCCGAGATCTGAGATTGCAGAATATGCCCGAGCCTGCAGGCGCACTGGTGTCACGATCCCATACACTGCGTGCTCACTTGACACTAACAAGTCTACGGTCTACTCGTGGAGATCTACTTAGTTTATCTGTTGGAATACCTGGAAGCAGGGCTGCGGCTGGAACAGCGCCGCGTTCCACTGCGCCGGCCACACGCCCGCCGCGCCCGCGTCCGCCGCCGCCGCCGCGCTCACTCCCGGCACACTCACACCCGCCTCCCGGACTTCTCGCCGCCCCGACAGCTCCGAAATCTGACACGCACTCTGCATATTCGAAGGCAAATTCGACCAGTTCTCGTTCCCAAATCTCTCCTTATTCAATATACTAATCTCCATCGACCCTTGATACGCAAACTTGGCCACCTCATCCTGCGCCTCCTCTAGCTTCTTTGCGGTCCGATTCGGACCCTCCACTATCGCTTGAAATGCGAGAAGGTCTCTGTTTTCAGTTTCGGTCAGCGGTAACGGAGGTAATATCTGCTGCTGTTGAGCTATTTTGTAGCTCTGCTGTCGGAGCATCTGCCGCCTGCTGAGACCGACCTGTAGGTTGTGCAGCGGGCCGAGGTCGTGCGCGGGGACGTTCGGGGGAGTCATCTGCTTTTGCAGCAGTTGCCGTTTCTGTTGGAACAATCTGTGCTGCATCAGTTGCTGCTGGAGAGGGGGCTTGCTGCCTTGCTGCGCGTGCGGCGAGTCCGGCGGTTCCTGTAGCTGGGCTACCATCTTAGGGCTGGCGGGCATCGGTGGCGAGGTACTAGAGTAGTTGAAAGACTCCGGAAGGCTGATACGTTTCGTCGGGGTTTTAGATTCCAGGAAGTGCGGACTGAAATTTGCCGCGAACTGATTGTGCTGAAGCTGCCTCTGCGTCATCTCCTCCGCTGGAAGCGAAGATTGATATTGAGTTTTAAGTTTTTGAGCCTCTTTTTGGACTAAATGAAGTTCTAGCACACCTTTCGCTTTGCAGTTTTCGTTGAGTCTTTGACTATTGAATGCTAAGCTATTCTTTTGTGAATCGTTAGTTTGCGCCGCCTGTTGTGCCACGAGGCCGTCACTCGCACGGCGTCCTTCTCTGAAGTCAACAGGGCTCCGGGTGATCGCTCGGGGACAGTTTTTATTAGCCGATTGGTAGTTAAGCGGATTGTGCCGGGCGATAAACCCTGTCCCACTAGTTTTATTATTGTACGAGGATATATAAACGCACGGATGCATCGGACTAGTGTTTACTAACGAACTATTTTCGTATGCTAATTTATCTTCATTGGACGTACAACTGGGTAAGCTGCTGGCCAGTTCACTCGAGCAATCTGATAGTTGGTAATCCAAACTTTCGAACGTTGAGAAATTGCTTTGCGATGAGTCACAGCTAAGATTCTGGCTTAAACTTTTGTTATTAAAGAAGGTAACGACTCCGCTGCTGGAACTGGAACTGGCGTAGGAACTTAATCTGTTTTGGACTCCACTCGGTACGCTTGCTACGTCCTCCATGTCTGTCTCACAACCTTCATCGGTTGACGAAGAATACTGTTGTTGAAATTTTGTTACCTCTGTTGGATTACTTTGGAGATTTTGGGTATACGTTTGACCAGTAGTGTACCTATTTAACGAAAATTTACTGTCCGGTCTATACAAGGTGGTCGGATATAAATCACCGGTGGCTGCTGTGGACGTCATAGGAAAATTTGCTTCATTAGCGTTTGAAATAGGCGGCAAAACTGCGTTTTGTGAATAGGAATATGCTGGAAGATGATGATTCATGTAGTCTTTAAATGGTGGTGTACTAGTTTGAAGGCGGCTTAGATCCTGTTGCAGGGCTTGGGAGACCAATCTACTCGATTCAAGAGGTTTTGAAGGTTCTAACACACCCAGTTTCGTATCCGTTAATTGTGTCGGTATTGGACTAGTACTAAGGTTCACCGTACCTTTCAGTGGCAAAGGTGATTGTTGCAATGTGTTCATTAGTTTAGCAGCCTCTGAGCACATAGTAAATGTTGTTGAATTGGGTATTTTCGGAGTTTCTACGTTGAAATTAGTTGCCGATGCAGAATTTTGTAGAAAACTTGCGATTACATTATGGTCGGTCGCGGAGGAGCTTCTTCCACTATCTATCGCACATTTGGAATCAAAACTTGAGGATGTCAATAATCTGGTTCCATCGTTAGGGTTTTTATGCGTCTCAGGCCCAACAGTCGTCGACTGCTGCAACAGCCGCCGACAATCCTCGCTGGACTGTTTGAGTATATTTTGTTGCTGTTCATAAGTAGAGGTAAGTAATCTATGTGACGGGACAGTGGTATCATTTAATTTGGTTCCTATCCTTTGGTTGGACTGAGTTACATCGATATTCCTCATAGAAAGTAGCTTGGTTGAATCAGATTCATAGCTCCTGCTGGAGCCAGCATCCATGCTTCCGACTAGAAAGCTCCTGTGAGCATCCGAGGGGTCGGAGTTCCGCTGGAGCAGTCTCTGCTCTGTCATGTTGACGCCAGCGAGCGACAAGAGCCGCTGCGTCTCGGCCGACGAGGAATCTGCTGGGGCAGCTGTTATCGTGGGTGTCACTCTACTGAATTCTCTCGTCTGAGAGTCGCCGGAATGAAGCAGTCTGAAATTGACAAACATTCTTGTTCACTGGCAGATTCTGAGTTCCTGATTAAAGAAAGTAACGTTCAGGTATTACTGCCTGACATAAGAAACGTGTTAACGAACGAGACGATTGCTGCACAAAGTAACAGTAATCGCAATTCTGGACATAATGAACACAGCCAAGAATATTTAATTTTGTCGAAAGGGTTATTTGTAAATATACCAAAGTATTTAAATTTGTACATTGCTGAAAAAGTAATCAATCATATTCACCTATGATGTTCTCGTCTAGCATCGTGTGCCTCCCGTGCCAGGGTTTGGTCAGCAACGGAGGACGGTCGGCGCGTAGGCCGTCGGGCCTCAGCGCCCGCGCCAGCCCCAGCTGCTCGCGCGCGTAACCGCTCTAGCAAGAGCAGGTAGATTGCGGCGTGGTGGTCGTAGCTGTTTGATCGGAGGCTCTGGAATTCACAACGTAGTTTTTAGGCAGGTCATTATCGTAATGCTAGTTCGATCAGCACACATTTATAGGGATACCTTTTGCCTTTTGGCCACATCATTAACATTTGGAAAAGTATGTTGTTGTAGTGATTAACATACATATATTTCAAAACCGTTTTATTAATAAAACCAATTAGGTGTATCAAAAGTTGTGACAGCTGTAAATTACTAGTGAAGCCCGATGGAGGCATGTAAGTAGGTACTAGGTACACAGGGTTTCCAACAGAGAAAAATAATGTATTTAACATGCAGGACATAAAGTTTATTGCAAACTATCCAGTCTATCTTTCGTATATAACTCGTGACTACTAAGTATTTTTCTATACCATGTTTCTTGAGAAGTTTCAAGCATCCATAGATGCAGAACGTTATAATAACTTTAACAAAGAAATGAAGAAAGTACCATCAACAACAAAAATAGAACTCTAAGTCAGCTTATTGTATACATACCATACCATCACGCCTTTTTCCCAACGGGGTAGGCAGAGATCACATCTTTGCACTTGTTACTGTCCTGACACAACTCTCGCGCTTCTTCTACTCTCATTAATCCTTTCATACATGCTCGTCGATTATGGGCACTCCTGACTTGACCTTTTCTGAGCACGTCTTGGACTTGTCCTAAGTACGTCCGTCTAGGCCTTCCCCTTCCAACAGCTCCATCCACCCTCGCCTTGTAAATTTGTTTTGTTAATCGCCTTTCATCCATCCTTTCCATATGCCCAAACCATCTTAGCATTCCCATCTCAATTTTTGTGACAACATCCTCTTCACACCACAACGCTCTCTAATTATGCAATTCCTCACTTTATCACTCAATGTCACTCCTGCCATACTTCGCCATGCTCTCATTTCCACTGCATTTATCCTACTTTCGTCCTTCTTTTGCCATACCCAACTCTCACTTCCGTACATAAGCGTCGGCACTGACACCCCCGCATGAACAGCCAGTCGCGCCTTCTCTGACATCTTCTGACTTCTCATGAAGGCATGCAGCGCTCCATTTAACATATTCCCTGCATTCACTCTTCTATCAATATCACCCTCACGCCTTCCATCACTCGTGAACCTAGTCCCCAGAAACACAATTCTTTCACTTGTTCTACCTTTTCCCCTAGAATTAAAACATCATATTCTGTCATATCCTCCTCTCTTTCAAAAACCATGGTTTTTGTCTTACTCACGTTCACTCTCATACCTCTCGCTTCTAACGACGCATTCAATAATGTTACCATTTCCTGCAACTCGTCGGCCGACGACGCTAGTATGACTTGGTCATCAGTGTAGAGAAGGCATTTAACAAGCAACCCATCCATTCCCAGTCCATAATCACTGTCTTTCAGATCTGTCAAACAGTCATCCATGAATAGGTTGATCAGCCATGGGGACGCTACACAACCCTGTCTAACCCCTTTAAGAATGTCAAACCAGTCAGTGTACGCCCCATTTATTCTGACGCAAGCACTGGAATACTCATAGAGAGATTATAGTATGGAATACTTTTTTCAAACAACAAGATAACTACGCAGTCATATACTTCTTCTGGATTGTTTCGTCGTCGGAGTGAAACATATTGCAATTACTTACGTATTATCATTGCATTTAGGTCAAACAAACAATACGAAAAAGTGCTGTCTTTATTATTAAACGTCACACACCGAACAAACAGTTATAAATATGCAGATTATAGAAGATAAATTATTTAGCATCTGGATAGGAAATAGGTATTAGGTACTTAAGTGTGTATTATACAACTAAATACAATCCAATATTGTTTGCATCAGATGTTACTTTAGAGGTATACATGAGTAAATTTTTGGTCATCTGTTCTGTGCTATCAGTGCGAACATTTATTCATGAATATCATTTAATATTTTGTCGTATCATGATTGTTACTACTCGTTGTTTGTTTAGTAAAAATAAATAGTACCTACATAACCTACTTACGCAATTATTATGAAACCATATTGAAGTTTTATTTGATAAATACTAACGTCCGGTTAGTGATGAATAGATAATAATTTGGTTGCAGTGTTAAGTTCTGGTTATAAAAGGTTATAAAAGGTGTAAAATTCGTGCATGCATTTTCTTTAGTAGTCTGATATCTAGTTATTTAAAAATGAGGAGACCTGTGTTGCTTCACTAAAAATTACATGTTATAACAATTAATATCAAAATGTGGAAAAACAAAGCTGCTTTCATTGCTTTGTTCCGATCCGAATGACAAGATAGCCCCGGGGCGCGCCCTTAGTGTCACCCTGGTAATCCCCTCAATTATCAAGTCATCGTGATCTTGATTATTAGTTGGTAGAGATCGTGTGTTAGTTCGTTGGATAGGTTTTACTATCTTTACCAGCATCTTTATACTTTTATCAGGCCTTTAAATACACCCCCACAGTACAATCAACCCCAGCTAGAGGATAACACTTCCAGCAAGTTGAATTCTCATTCCTGTAAAGTCGCGTACCTACTTCACGCACACTGTTAGCTCTGCTTATTTTTGGGTCAAATTCTGTCATTTGATCACAAGTATCACAACTCTTGAGTTGGTAAATGACGACATGGTCTGTAATGCATGTCGTCACTTACCATTTTACACTCTTGTATCTATCAGATAACCATATTGTGACGGTAATGATGAAACCAATGCATTTCCGGCGAGTTCCACTCCTTGAACGTTCGCTTACTACGAGTCAAAAGCCAAATTGTGTCTTCGATGTGTTGATTTGTAATGATATGATGTTTTAAAGATATTCTCATAATGTATAATTACCTCCTTAGTTTTGACAGGGTCGATACCGAGGCTCTGCATGAGCCTGAGCACCTGGTCGTTCGGGTCTGCATGCGTGGGAGCATGCGTGGGAGCATGCGCTGGGGAGGGCGCGGGGGAGTGCGCGGGCGCATGCGCGGGGCTCCGCATCGGGTCGGCAGGCGCGGGCGCGGGCGCCGGCACTGCGTAGGGTTCCACCGCCATCCAGCGGTGCTTCTTGATCTGGTCTATGGTGTACCGCTTCATTGGCTCTAGTACTAGCATCTTCCGGATAAGGGATTCGCAGTCTGAAACAATAGACAGTTTGGTTAGGATTTATGTAGTGTTGCTTACCTATATCTGTGGAGTACGGAGTGTTTCAAAATGTTGATACATTGGTTGATTAAGTTATTAATCACACATAATCAATATACTTACTTAGTATTCTTTAACCTGACATCGTTTATCTCGTATTTCGTACCTCTACCTTTGTTTGGCAATAATTTGTGGCGTAATTCCAGATAACTAAGAGTGAAACATTCCAAAGTAAGATGATACCAATGGTTTAATTTGTAAACAAGTTTTATGAATTAAAAACAAAACATGATCTCATCAAAACAACAATTAAAGTATTGCACATGCATTCCAAGATCTTCAAGTCGTTAATTTGGAATTATGATCTAGATAGAATCAGAGGTAAGCAATTCAAGATAGCCGTTAACCTCAATAATATAAGAAGGTCAAAGATACTTAGCACGTACATTACGCACGAATTTCGTCTACGGCAATACACAGGGAAGCACATTACCAGCCGACAGGCAATGACGTCAACGCAGTAGGTAGGTGTTACTTACCTGCGTAAATAATGTACACAAAGGACGCTAAACACTGCTTAATTATCACTTCACAAGCTTTTCGACAGTTTTGTTTGATGCAGAATACCTACAAACTGAATAATTACCCGCATGTGACTTAAAATTTACAAAGATCTTGTAAAACGTTTGTACACGTTTCCAATCTGTTAGCAATCTGAGCCTCGTGTACCGACGGCCAGCTAAGGAACGAAGGCCACCTTGTCTTTAGCTGGGTATCAGCGTCTAGACGTTCTGATATGAGTGACAATAACGCGTTGTGTTACTCCATATCCTTTATTCAGCCGCCTTGTTTAGTTTAAGCATATTAAAGCAATGGCGTCCTGTGTTTAGGTTCTAGCATTTTGTAATTAGCTGAGTAAGAGTTTGTTTACTTAGAACACACGATTGTGTATGGGGAACCTGGACGGGACGGGGAGACAGGATTAAGCTTTTATAACGAGTAGACGCTGTAGGACGTATTAATTGGTTTTACAGATCTTTGAGTGTTTGATAGTTTACATCAGAAGTGGGATGTTCTTACGCCTGCTACTATGGGTAAATATAAAAGGAAACAGGCTCGATCTTCTTCAAGTGACAGCAATAGTGCTCGTTTACCATCTTCACCACTTCCCGGGGAACGCACCAAGATATTCCGTAAAATTGGAAGAGAAACTGTGAGTACCAGAGTTTGAGTGAATATTGTGTCATGGCTTATGTGATAGGATTATACGATCGCTAAAAGTTAATGATTTAACAGGTAGCGACAGAAGTGAAGAAAAGTATGCAGGCCAGACTGTTGTCGCAAATATGAAACCCTTGATAAAAAAAATATATAAAAAGATAATGGCTGAGACACAAATGAAATCCTACATTTTCTGAAATTAATAAAAAAGGGTAATGAAACGAAAGTGTTAGCAAGGTTCGTAGAACGGCTGGCAAACTTTGTAAACCAGTACTGGTATTCATATTCAGAGACAAAGTAGACAGAAAAAGAGTATTTGGTTGTACTCGAAAATTTGGTAATATCATGAATTTTGCAATAGTGAAAATAAATTTCGGTTATTTTGATGTTCTGGTTAATACGATCGAAATGGGCATTATAACTATTTTAAGTTGATTTTCCTAGCTGCAGGAGTCGCCTAAGGCAATGGTATCGCTGAAAGGCAAGTAGTCACGCATAGGGCCTGGCCTAAAGCATGCAAGAGTTAACTTTGGCTTATGGGACTTAACCAAGTCTTTTGAGTGCAGTAACTGAGGAGTTAACTTTGGCTTAAGTGACTGGACAAAGTCTTTTAAGTGCAGTAACTGAGGAGTTAACTTTGACTTAAGGGACTGGACAAAGTCTTTTAAGTGCAGTAACTGAGGAGTTCACTTTGGCTTAAGGGACTGGACAAAGTCTTTTAAATGCAGTAACTGAGGAGTTAACTTTGACTTAAGGGACTGGACAAAGTCTTTTAAGTGCAGTAACTGAGGAGTTCACTTTGGCTTAAGGGACTAGACAAAGTCTTTTAAGTGCAGTAACTGAGGAGTTCACTTTGGCTTAAGGGACTGGACAAAGTCTTTTAAGTGCAGTAACTGAGGAGTTAACTTTGACTTAAGGGACTGGACAAAGTCTTTTAAGTGCAGTAACTGAGGAGTTCACTTTGGCTTAAGGGACTAGACAAGGTCTTTTAAGTGCAGTAACTGAGGAGTTCACTTTGGCTTAAGGGACTTGACAAAGTCTTTTAAGTGCAGTAACTGAGGAGTTAATTTTGACTTAAGGGACTGGACAAAGTCTTTTAACTGCAGGAACTGAGGCGTTACCTAGAGCGGAAGGGACTGCTGGAAAGCGATGCCAAAGCATAGGGACTGCCACATAGCACTAGGAGAATTAATAGATCAAATTGTAATAGGAGAATACCAATACCTTTAGAACATCATGATTGGCCGAAGCGGTTGGTTCTGCTGGTCATGAATGAACATATCAGTATCATAAATCGAATTGTTGTCTTATGTCACAGATTGCAAACAACCAACCAGGGTTTGGAGCGTCCGCGGAAGTGCCTGGGGCCGGCACATTGCAGCATGGCCGTGTTAGCAATCGGAGCCTCGTGTACCGACGGCGAGCTAAGGAACAAAGGCCACCTTGTCTTTAGCTGGGCATCAGCGTTTAGACGTTCTGATATGAGTGACAATAACGCGTTGGGTTACTCCATTCCGTTATTCAGCCGCCTTGTTTAGTTTAAGCACATGAAAGTAATGGCGTCCTGTGTTTAGGTTTTAGCATTATCTTCGTAATTAGCTGAGTAAGAGTTTGTTTAATTAGAATACACGATTGTGTATGGGGAACTTGGACGGGACGGGGAGACTGGATTAAGCTTTTATAACGAGCAGATGTACAAGTCGTATTAATTGGTTATACAGATCTTTGAGTGTTTGATAGTTTACAAGTTCCGCAGCTGATTTAACGTTTTCACGTATTCGGCTGATATGACACACCTTAAGTGACGAACTTACGCGGCAGAAATTCAGTTGCTCAACTTTGTGTGTGTATTCAGGCGCTTTGCAGACGGCGGGGCGGAGCGAGCCGGTCAATTTCGCCGCGAACGATAGCACAAAGTGAATCCTATACTACAAACGCACACAGAGGGCAAAAAGACCGCGCCGCAGGTGCCCGAGGGGACTGGCGGCGGGGTATTTTTGCTTTGTGTTCGCCGTGAGGGTAGTCGCGGGCATAGACGGGCAGACGCGGTCTTTATTCCTTCGCGGTCAGAAAGACCGCCCCGCCCCGCCGTCTGCAAAGCGCCTCAGTGTCTATAATTGTGTGCTCTACAAAATAAGTTGCCGCTGAACTTCCGCCCGACCGAAGTTAGGTTGTACGCTGTAACGCCACGTAATTTCGGCATAATGTGTCATTAGTAATTGAAATAGCATTGCAGGCGTAATTATGTCGAACTTCGTTCGCGTACTTTCGGCATAGTGTGTTTATACACTAACGGTTGCTTTGTTATACAAACCTAAGCCTAATCTTAATTTGAATAAAATCAAAGAAGCCAGTTTGTAAAATAAATTTTCAAAATTATTTTTGAGTTAGATATGGTAAGTAACATTTTCAATCTTCCATTAAACGAATGCAAGTTAATCCCTTCTATTCAACCCAATGAAGCAAATCAAATACACAATACCTGTCAATACTATGCGTGAGTTTCTATAGAGCTGGCTCGTTTTACGTCATACGCGACAGGCGCTAGTTAGGAACTACTGAGAGAAAAGGTCACGGGCCCATACTACCTACTCCACTCGACGCGGAACAACGTCACGTTGCCGTTGAACCGTATATAGGGCGCTAAACGACGATTACTTCCGTTCAATTCGGCAAAGTGCGATACGGACGGGCAACGACGGCCATCCACACGATAGCGGTAGTACCACGTGAAAATTTTAGCACACTGCTTTTGAGAAAACCTTTGGTTAGGTATTGTTTAAAAAATCTGTAATCTCGTCTAATGCCGTAGTTTGTTACCACTTGAGTAAATGACACATCAAAACATAGGTATTTTATATGTTATCCAAGATAATGTCACTGTGTGTGACCTCATCTTTCGTGCAGCAGGCTATACCTACTAGCAATGGCGGATCTCTTCAGATAAGCGTTTAGATAAGACGACAACGTAAATATTAATTATTCAGATATTAATAACAAACACTGAGATAACAAAGTACGGATAAGAAGTTGTATACAATACAGGTCACGCATCCACTTTCTTTAATTTGGGGTGATGATGGCGTGATGTTGACCTACTTTTGATTTACCATTCAGTCTCCTTAAAATTGAATGAACCTTGATTTCAAGGCCCCTTATATTTCACGTTTTACGACGTAAATGGTATTCACAGGTTACAATACACGAGGAAGGAAACCACTCATCGTGGCCTAAACTATATGTATAATTTAACTTTCTATTAGTCCAGAGCTCAGTAAATATTCGTTAGCCGCGAGCGCGGATCTGACGTCAATGGCGCGCAGCATGACCGTCAAGGTCTGGCGCACCAATATATACGGAAATACCTTCTCACTCTGTAGGAATAGTCGGCAAAACTTGTTGATATAACAGCAAGAATCCCAATACAACAATAGTGACGTGTGATTGTTTCCCAGCTTTCGAATAGTGTCGTGGGTTTGACAGTTGGTGCATGGACTGACATTCAAACATCTAGTATCTGAGCCACGATCTTACGAACAGTTAGCTTAGAAAATAATGTCCCTGCTATGGGATTCTCTGAGAAACCTCGATGCGGCCGCAGTGCTGCCAGCTTGATATTTTGACATCTTCTTGTCAGCCAATGTAATCTCTTCTGCTTCTTCTTTTGCTATGTGGCGTTCTCTGGGTTTTTTTAACCACAATTCCGCCAATGTCACCTGAGTAGCCTTTACACGGTAAGGGGATTATGCATGTTAATGTAATCTCCACAAGACCAAAAAAAATTGCAAACTTCAGCAATGAAATGTCATTTACTCACAAATGTCATAACAGTACGTCTACCACGAGTTGCCACTTTAAATTTACATTATCGTTCGCGTAAAAAAATGTGTTGGGATTTGACATCGTCATGTCATGTCATGTCAAATCCCAATACATTTTTTTCGCGAACGATAGTGGCCCATTGGCATGGCACTGTGCGTTGGCTGCAGCCTATAGCCCTACCGAGGTCGTGGATTCGATTGCGCTCACTCGTGACGAACGTTGTGTCTGGGTATTACTGTCTGTTTTAAGTGTGTTCGCTCGTTTTTAAGTAGATATTTGGGTAGTTTAGGGTGTCATATGGCATGGCGATGAGTGCAAATAAGCATAGAAAATCGCACAGAAAGGTCACATACAAACTCACAAATGCCTCAGTGACGCAAGTCAGCTGTATGTTGCTTAGTGAAGTAAATGAACTCAAGTTATTACATAATTACCTTCCCTGTACAATTTAGTACTTTCCTATGATGATATGTCTACTACACGAAAGAGCAACAATGATTACAAAAAGAAAACAATCTTCCAAGTCAAGTAAGCTGAATTGTATCAAATTTTGTGATTTAGGTGTTGAGTTGTTAACACGTCGGTCGTCTGTCGATGCAATCAGATGCGGTAAACTGTATTGATGTTTCTATATTGTGTCTAATATGTCGGCTGAAGACGTGTTATACTTATAAAACTCGAGCTCTTCGCTAATATAAGATTTATTTTACTTCAAAAAGATATCTTGACTGTTTTGGGGATGATCGTAATTGATTTAAGTGACTGATAATTTTGCTTATCAGTGTATTCATACATACTTTTGTTAACCGAGTTGCTTGCGTCACGTATGCCATTGAGTGTTTGTAATGAAGCCTTCTAAGTTCAGATGTTTAGATACCGTTACGTTGACGTCATTATTTGTTACTAAAGTAGGTCGAAACTAACATAAATACCTCTCATTTTTTCTCAGTCAGTAAAAACGAAACCTACTTACCAAGTTGGAAACGAAAAAAAAACTAAAAGGAATCAAAAACAAGCAAAACATCACTTTAATATGACAGTGCTAAAGACAGTCTCATTTCATTCACTACAAAGAAGAGAAAAAAGATGTATGTTAATAATTTAGTCGAGACTAGTCAACAACAGAATAGCCTCCATTATTAGACCACTTTAAATTCATTCATTGCTACTAATGAGGGCTTTTTCCAATGTGTCTTTCTTGAAGCAATGGGGTCATGTCATGCGTCATTTGACCGAAAATACGAGTAATTGCTTTCATGTGCCGAAAGAGTGACTTTGACGAAAATAATCTTAAGTAAATATTTTATTCGCGGCAATCGATCTTTACATAGCTTTAACAAAACATAGTCGCTATCGGAGTGACGAATCCGATTATAAATATTCGCTTAACCTCAGTGCGTCTGGAAATAGACTCGCGCGTCCAAATCCGCACTTCACCGCGCAAACAAAACACACCGCGCATCAATCCAGAGTAATTCCGCAGATACTATTTTATTTACCTTCGTTCACTTCTTTCTAAAATAAAGTCGATGATTACAGTTTTCGCCAGGCGATTCTATTTTAATGGCCGCGCGGACGCAAATACCACGCGCTTCGGTGTACCATTGACGCAATCGTGCGAAAAATTCGCGGGCGTTATTTATCGGAACGTTGGAAAGTCGGGTGGGCGCCCCGACGCCTCGTAGCGGCTCCGTGAACTTGGCTGCGCGATCTCACCGCGTCGCGCCGCGCCCGGCTCCGCTCGTCGTAGTCGCATGCCGATGATGCCAAGCCAACCCACCGGCTAATTACCACCCATAAAATACATGTAAACACGCCAGACATGATGATGCATTTTCAGCGGCATTAGGAGGCGTACAAGTTTAAGCTGAAATTAGTGAACAGATCACTGAGAATCTTATTTTAGCAAACGAACAGGTCGATGGCTTTCTTTAATGGAAAAATATTTCATATTACTTGCCTCATCATAATATAGCTTAGCAAATACAGAATGACACGAAATATGACAGTGGGTAGTCTAAATCACGCCCATAAAAGAGTAACTTCGAACAAATATTGCAAGATTCATAAAAAACGTCGGCCACTAACTGTTTTTTTTTGTTTTTCCTTAAATACGCTTTTTAATGGGTATTCCTTATCTTAGGAATCTGTCAGTCACAATATTTTACAGATAGTACGTAATTCAAAATAAAAAAGGTAGATTGACGTCAAGAAAAAACATTACTTTTCACTTATTCGGTTATATACCAGTGAGCACGCGTTAAGTATGTGTAGTAAGTGTTAATCTACACGAGATTAAATCGACGTTAGCGTGTTCATGTTGTCGAGCATTTTATGAAATTGCACATCACGCGGCATCTGAATTTGCGAACGACATTTGCAAACAAAGGACAAGGCGGCGACTTTTCTCAGTTTAGCATTAATATGAAACGCTAATACGCGCGGCGGGAATGCGTGACGTCAAGCCCACCCGAGCGATCGCCTCTCAAAGAAAATACATTTTTTATAACGTTGTCGGCTACCCGGTGACGACAGTACGTGCGTAATAAACTCTCCGCGGCCATTTTTGGAATGTACTCTACATGTACCTCAACCGTATTTCACAGGTATTTAGCATAATACACATTCTATTTTCAGGTTAACATGTCGGGGTCACAAGCTTTGCCTAATTGGGAATTTAACTTTCAAATACCCGCCGACTGGTTACATACTTAGGTCTCGTTAAAAAATAATAACTCTGCGAAATGCAGTCGCTATTAAGGTTAGTTACACAAGTGAACACGCATCTAAATTCTTAAAAGCAGGTACTGACTGCGTAATTACTGTACCCCAATTTCGACGTGGCCACACGATAAGTGACATGTGCGATTGCACTTCTTAGGAATCTCGAGACAGGAATTTGAACGTTAGAACTGAATGGTTTTATCTAGTTATAAATGTAGAAAATGCATACAACACGCAAAACTAAACTAATTTCATGAACGGAAATTTAATATTAGTACGTGGGCATAAAATGGAAAAGCAAATGACCCGCACCTTCTACCTTACAGTTACGCTTCGCAACACGCGATTTCGTTACTTGCACCTGGAGTTCCGCAAACAACAAGTTCCAATTACCGTTCTTCTATCTTCGCTACATACACCAAAAACAATCTAGCATGACTAAAGTTGCAACACTAACTAAAGCGATCTTTTAACTTTTCGGAAAATATAAGTCGGTGAAAAGATTGCATATATATATATATATATGTTACAGTCAAAACTCATAAACGGTTAAAACCACTTTTGACTGAAAAAACAGTTAAAAGTGGTTTTGATCAACGTCCAGTCAAAGCTACTTTTGACTGATTTTTAAAGTAAAAGTGGTTTTTACCAACGTTCTTAGTCAAACGTGGTTCTGCCTGAATAATTCATATTATTTAACAATTTCACTTCTATGTGAAAAAACCTAAAATGTTATATTTATAAAACAAAAAAGCTTTCTGGTGATTCGCCGGGCGCTGCCGCGGCACGCTCGCTTTGTTCGCTCGGCTCGCGCGTTTTGGTCACAGTTCTAACCTAACCTAACCTATATTACCCAATATATTAAAAATACGAAGTAGTTTTGACCAACGTCCTTAGTTAAAACTATTTATGACTGAAAAAAATAGTTAAAAGTGGTTTTCACCAACGATAAGTTTTAACTGTAACATACATATATATACCTACTAACGGAAAAAATTGCTTCAAAGCACCGAGGTGCCTGCTGGTTGTAATTAGGTAGTGTTTTTATTTGTTTGTGCAATAAAGATAATGTTATCTTATTTATTTTTGTGGTCTGTGATATTTTTAATACTTGATACGTGCGCGCCATTATTGGCGGATGTGGATATAAATTGCAAGTATCTCTACATTTGTAACATTACATTATTAACTCTGTTTTTTACCAAATATAAAAATCAAGGTAAGTAAAGTCAAGCCTACTAAGATATCCGAACTAATTAGGTATGTTTAAATGTTCCTAGAACATAGCATTACTAAGATAGTAAATTAATTATTAGCAATGTATTTGACACAGCAGCACATAGTTTCTGCAAACTTTCAAATACTTTCAAATCAATAGATGGTGTGGTAAGAATCGGTAAGATTAAAAGACAGTTCTCGAAAAAAGAAGCGTGACGAATTAGAAATCGTCAATTGAGTCGCAACTTACACGTCTTAACGAACTATAGACGTGTTAATTATGTTTGTATTTCTAATTTATTACACATGCCGCTTCTTTCGATTTGCGGAAATGAATTAGCAAACAAAGCAGCGTTCCGTAATAATTTGTTGTGGGTAATCTCCTTAATACTTGCGTGTTATCCGCTAGTGTAAGGTGGCGGATTTCCGCGGCGAAAACTACCTTAAGAGGTTTTTTGCGAGGAGTGTCTGTGCCATGGTAAACCGGTAGTGTGCGTAATGATAAATACAGTTCATTTTTACGTCAAGCCCTAGTTGCGCTATCTTATTCTTTAGTTGCATTGGCAACATCCACCAAATTAACTAAATGAAGCGATTGGGCTTAAATGCTATTAACCTCGTCAAAATATTGTTTAAGTGAGATGTTGCGATTTATTTCAAGTTAGTATTTAAGTATTAAAATCAAAATTTCTAATAAATATGCTCAACATAATCTTAAAATCGAACGTGCGTGTCGAAATGCGCACATAAATGTTTCGCAGACAGCCTAAACAGAATGAACCTTATGATAGAACAGTATTTTCTGAGTCTGAACTTCGAACAGATGAACATGAATACCACGTAGTTCCTTGCTTTACTAACCCTAAGAAATTTAAGACATTTTTTCTCAAGAAGACAAGTTGTAGTACTAATAGCGAAGTCGATGCCCCAAGTCGCGCTCAGGTGCTCAACTTGGACGCTAAGACTTAACGACAAATTGAGTTGGCACGACTTGTTTTGGATTCCTACAATTCATTCAGCGAGGATCCTCTAATATCAGCTCCAATAAACTTTCCGGCACATGCCCACATTTTCCACGACACGAACTTTCTATTAGGAGCTTAAATAATGCATAAAATCGAGGCAGTTGGTACGTAAATATAAGCTCGTTATGAAGCGAGTTTTATCGCCAATGATATGAGGTGACAAGCGGGACCCGTGAATTGCCTTCGCCGCGGTGAATCCAGAATAAGCTTCTTCCACGCGATCTTAATCCTTCAAACGGAAGCAATTTGTGGTATAAGGAGCGTTCGTGCTCTCATTAACGACATTTCAAACGTTTGTAGGTAACTACATAGGTGACATACAAAACACGCAAGTGTTCTTCCTAAACCGAAATACACTTCGGATTGTGACGACTTTTGGTGGTAGAGTTTGAACCCAAAGGTTTCTGACGGTGGTTACAATCGAAAACTACCGACAAAGTTTGAATAGGTTAATTAAGAAACCAAATTAACTAGTACTACCTGACACAAAATTGAACATAGTCCGAAATGGCGCGTATTTATATGGCCATCAAAGTCTATAATAGGCTGCCTTCCTTTTTGAAGGATATTGAGAAAGACTCTGTTTTCTGTAGAAGCCATAAAGAGCTATTGCTGTCCAAATGTATTTACAGTATGCAGGAGTACTTCGAACTGAAAATGTAATTTTAATCCTAAAACTTCATATTTGTCACGATGTTTGTACCTAATACAACAAAATATGTTATATAATAAGATGTTTTATAAAAAGATGTTATTAATACTAGGTATATAATAAGATGTTAAGTATTGATAACTTTATTTGTTGAGAGAGAAGGTGCTCAACGGCATTTTTGCAGTGCCCCTACGGGGTGGGTTCATGTTTTAGTACTGGTGTTCTACATTTAAGATCTTGTAAACCTACATGGAGCAATAAATGATATGAATATTATGACTATGACTATGACTAGGTACTAAGACAATAAAAAATAAGACACCATTTTACGAATGACACCTGCTATCTATTGAATTCGAAAATGAGAATCAAATCCCTGGTGCTCAACGTTAATTCTAAAACGTTTAAAGCAAAGCACTGAGCAAGCGAAAGGTTCATTCATTATATATGTTTACCAATGGATTCCACGTTTGAATTTCGTGTACTAGTCGAGGTTAAGGCGAGCGCGCCCGGACGACCACGCAAGGGCATAGACAAAGCGGCTCTCCGTATACCCGCGGTAAGCGGTCACGGTCCGTCCAACGAACTACTCGTGGCATTATTGGGACAGTATAACAATTGAAATAACTCATAATTTATTCTACACTTTTGCCGTTCTCAATGACTAACTGACTTAGAACACAAGCTAAAATAAATATTCACTGATATTGTTGAAAAGTGTCAACGATGTGAGCCACGTGTTGCTTTTACCATAACATAACATCGAGTTTTCAGTGTAGCAGTGTAGATGTATTGTGCTTGGCAATCTCGAAGCATAAGACTAATCAAATCAAAAGGCAGGAACAGAATTAATCAATTTTAATTATTTTTCTAAGCCTTAGATAGTATAAAAATTCAGCTAAAATCAGAGAACAATGGTTGACAAGCGATACACGTCAACAAAGGATTCACTGACATGTACAGGGGACCCACACCTCCCATCCTTTGAAGACTCTCGAACGAACCGCGCTATCCCTTTGTAAAACTAACGATATAGCGGCAGCAATTCTGTTGTACCGTTTTTTAAACTATCAAAAACAACCTCTCCTGTTTTTCTGAGCATTGTTAATGAAAAAAGCGTGTCGCTGGTAAATTCAGAAGTAAAATTAGTGCTCTTAGTTGCTGTCATCTACAGAAAATTCTAGATGATAAATAAATCTTAAGTAACATGAATAAAAAACAAAAAGAGGCGTTAACTAATTTAAGTTTCATTATTACATGACAGTAATTTGAAGTTTTTTTTCATTTCATTAGCTATTTGGGCAAAGAAATGTTACGTTTATTTATTCTGTTCAAAACATTTGCCAGAGTGATACTAACAATGTTCAATACTTTGCTCATTTTGTTAAATAATTTTCAAATGTCACGTTACGTTGTGTAGGGCGCTAGCTGGGCAACGAACACTGAACAAAGTGTGGGCGGATCCGCCCGACGCTTGACATGTAATACGCGGACGGGGACGTACTCTGTGTACATCATTTGAAGGTCTTCTAACAAACCACGCTGTTTTAAACATCTCTTCATACGAGCTGCTACTTTTTCCGCTTTTGTGAGGTCAAATTATGTTAGGTTTGAATCTCGGTCATGAAACTCTTAGAAGCACTTCAGCAAAGAGCTGTTGAGTCCCTAGTTTAATTCTGGCAATAATGCCTTTTTTGTGATCATAATAAAATTTGCGACTAACTAAGTATCTGGTGATGTAAAACCCAATAAGCAGCCGGCATAACGCCGCGTTAGACTTGCCCTAATAACGCGGGTTTCAAATACGCTAAGCGATGTGTGTAGTTGTTAACCACGTCAGCAACTGCCAACTTGCTTCTGACTATCCTTTTCCTAACTACATATTTGAAGTCTTGAGCGCAAACAAAAAGTTCTGACTCATAAGAGTTACCTATCCCGTATGAAAAACTAATTTTCACTATTTTTTTTCACGAACAATAATACTCTTTTCAACACACTTTTTTCAACACGCTCATAAAGTGGCTCTAATTTCACCGCAATTAGGCACATAATGACACCTTTAATCAAACTGTGACTTTTTCATTGCTGTTATTCACAAGTGAGTTATAGAGTTTATTTTTTATTTTATTGGTTAAGTTGCTTTGTTCTTAAAAAAGTCTCGATACAAAAAAGATCGTGTTCAATACTACAAAACTTTTTATCTACTAAATAAAATGATTATTCAGTGTATTGAAAAACGTCGTATGATACAAGTGTGTACGGATGATTACCGTCCCCGGCTCTCTTAAGACCCTCACCTAACAGCTCCCGACCCACCCACCCAGCAGCAGACCCGAGGGTCTCAATGGCGCCTCAGCGGTAATCACCAACATTACACACTTGTACCATAATGTACTATTATATATTTCTTACTTACTTAGAGTTCGAAAGCGATTTTGTGTCACTGAACATAAATACGAATTAAAGTTGATATACAAGTCAAATTTAACTCAGCAATCACAAAAGACAAGCATATCTATAAATCTCTGCATATAACGGCCCTGGCAGGGAGACTCAGTTCCGCTGCTTGTGCTGTTAGAAAAAAAAAGACTCTTGACCGATATTGAAACAGCAAGACTAGTATATTTTAGCTACTTTCATAGTGTTATGTCGTATGGTCTACTGTTGTGGGGTTCAGCTGCAGACTTGAACACCATTTTTGTACTTCAAAAAAGAGCCATCCGCTCCATTTACAAACTTAGACCACGCGACTCGCTTAGGGAAGTATTTAAGAAGATCGATATTTTAACTGTGCATGCTCAGTATATTTTAGATAACATAATGTATGTGCGCAAAAACTTGCATCTGTTCAAAAAAAACAGTGATACTCATAAACATAATACCAGAAATAAAAACAAATTGAAAACTCCCAGTCTTAGGCTACACAAGGTGGGAAACTCATTTATGGGTCAATCTGTAAAATACTTTAGCAAAATACCTCAAAGTCTTGTTGATCTACCTCTTCACAAGTTTAAGTCTGCAATTAAAGCAAAGTTAATGAAACAAGGTTATTATAATGTAGAGGATTACTTGAACGACAAAAGTTTGTGGTCATAGTAGGAATAATCTGCTCCTCTGCTCAATATTGTGTTCTTTTTTCTACTCGCATTGACTGTACTCTGAATTTATTTTTTGTAAAACAAACAAAGTTGAAAAGAGTAACTATCGAGTTTCTTGCCGGAGTCTTCTCGATAAGAAGCAACGTCCGAACCGGTGGTAGATTCACATTATGTATATTCACGATGTGTACTAATATTGTACTATTTTATTTACGTTTATTATTATTATTTCTATATACATTTTTGACATGTCGTAAGTGCTTTGTACAAGCTTAAATGAATAAATGATTTTTTACTTACTTACTTACTTACTAAATGTGGGCTCGTCCGCGTGTCGACACAATCCCCAACTTTTGAAGTTTGGGAAACCTTTGGTACATTTTTACAATTATGCGTGTATACCTACGGTAGGTACTTAAATTAGCAATGTAAAACTCACTAATTATGCATGACACGAATTAATTGAGACCGTTTAAACTCGTTGCTGCTAACTAATATCGAGAACGACATTCATTAACTGTAACAGTACTCATAATTTAATAAATTGTGACCTTTTACAAGCATTTCATACATTACTTGTTGTTTCCTTTTGAACACGGATATTGGCCAAATACTGGTATTTACGTTCTATCGACACCAATCAGCTGCTTACCTTTTTTGGATTCGTTTAGATTTTCCTTAATTTTTTTTGTATTGTTACAACCACGGGTGGTAATACCCTAACAGAACTCAGGTATTACCCCAATAAGAGTAGGCCCAGGGGTAACAGCGTACTGAATAAAATAGGCACTGGGTTTGGTGGGTTATGGCGTTGCGGCAAAAATAACATTCGCATAATTAATGAGGAAACTGAAAGCTTTCGCACATTCAGCCCGGGCCTGGACGTCTGTCGTTATGGGAGCACAATTTTCTTTCGGTAACATGTTGTTATTTTCTTCAACCGACTACCTTGTGCTAACCTATTGCCTTCGTGTTCATGTGGTGGAAGGATTTGTTCATATTCCCATTCATAATTTAGGCAAAATAAAGTAGAAGTTACAAATGTTTTTTTTTACGAATAATAAGCGAAAGCTAACACAAAACTAGTATGTTACTCATATTTGATTAAAAGAGTATTCTTTTAATCAAATATGACTCATATTTGATTAAAAGAGTATTCTTTTAATCAAATATGAGAGAAAAATCTACTAACTGCAGATAATTAACTTAACGAACAGAACATAAAGACATTTCACTCAGGTTCTGCAAGCAAATTAAGGGTAGGTGGTTCACAAAACACGTTTTTAGAATTCATTTTTGAAGTATTAAACAGTGAAATTAAAATCTAATAAAATTTACTGATATTGTTGAGGGGATAATACAGGATATTTATCCGGTGGAAACGTGATCTGATAAAGTTGGCTTGATAAAATAAATTCACAAAGTTACCTCTTTTTATGACATTTTGTCTTCCACATTTTGGTTTTATTCCTAAAATAATTGAGCTGATAATATGGGTCCTTTATCAAAAAAAGTTTAAAGATAACTGGAGGGATTTCATCCGATGGTTTTTTTTATTACATCTATTAATTTTTCAATCGATTATTTAAGTGATTTTCGGTCCGCGTGGCGCTCACCAGTTTCCTTCGGGAAATGTTGTGCAGAACCACCTCGCCTTAATTATTCCTTTTTCGCTAAAGGCAGACAATACTGTAATCACGTACTAGGTACCTATCTGCATTCAATAATAAAAAGTGACGTTAGTTAAATTGATAGGTGAAAAACGAACTTTGAGGTTTTCAATTTTAATTTACATTAACAATAGGTATGTACCTACCAGAAACAGATGTAACGACAGATACGAGTAATACTTGTTATCAGAGAAGCTACCCATATACTATTTATAACCACTATCTTCCTCATCATTCAATATACTCCAAGTACAGTACCTCCTTAATCCTTCATTTCTTGTTACTTACTTCCTTACAAAAAAAAAATGAATCGCAGAACAAGTTAGGCACACACAGTTTGTAACATTCGAGTGCATTTCTCAAAAAGTACGAGCCACAAATACAAGCGTGTCACACGCGTGTGATTTTTGTACATGGATTGAGGCCTTGAGCTGTAGTAGTTATGGCTGTGAATAAGGTTAAGTATAACTCTATTCATGCAACGTTATGGATGTGTAAAGTGACCATAACTTCTATTTACCCTTTAGTAGAAATTGTGGAAAAGTAGGTAACGACGAACAATAGATACTCGTACTTAACGGACGTCATCGGTAAATACTATTCCTGGCGCACCCGACCGCGTCATTGCGTCAAGACTCAAGGTGCTTATTCAATTAACTAAAAAGGACACACTCGCACTTGCTATTGTAAAAGTGCCGTTGAGGAACTAGGATTTGTTTGGAACTATTAGCTATATAAAAAAAAATGAATAGCCTAATGTCCTACTTAGCGCAAAACTCGAAAACGGCTCGACCAATTTTATTGGGCTAATTTTTTTCATATGTTCGTACATCTTCAGTGCTATACGTATCATTTTTGATACGTATATAAAAGAACTTCTATTGTGTCTGGTTTTATAGTACTGAAGGTGTTAAGCCACAGAGAAGATTCTTAAGGAGAGAAAAAACATGAAAATTACGTAGAAAATAATATAAACTATTCTGTTCCCAGCTGTCAAATAATTGACAAAACAAAGTCTGTCTTTTATAGTTCAATAGGATATTGGTAAATGTACCAAAACTATGTAGTAATTATGTGCAATACCTTTTGCATAATTTTTGAAAAAATACCTTATTAACATTTTTGTATTACGTCAAACCAAAAAAATTCAATAACATTTGAAACACAAAAGCATACGAGCTGTAATCTTATTGGACAAATGTTAACTTGTCAATGAACTACCAAAGAGATAACAAACGCATTACAGATCTAAATCGCTCGTAATCTCTTAATCACGATTCCATTTGCGTCATAAAGCGAGCAGACTGAGCAATACTCAGCATTGACGGATTACAGACGCAAAATAAATTTTGTAATTAGCGATAAAGACATGTGAAAATTATTGTTTTTCCTTCAGCTAGAAATAGTAAAGAATTGCGCTAGACTAAAGGAATTTCAAAACGCTAATATGTTTAACCATTGAACTCATAAAATACATTTCACAATGATTATTTAGCCTATCAATTTGTCCCATTGAAGGAAACCTTGTTCACATCTACTACGAGTATATCATTGAAATCAAACCATGGCTACCATTACTGGGCGTAGCGGGACCAGTGAGCTACGCTTGCTGAGAAAATAAATCAATTTTTCATTAAAATCATAGTTGGAATTTGCGCAAAACATCTAGTTAATTCTAGTCAGCTCTGAGCGCGAGACGAATCCCGCATTCCCATATTCGTTCAAACTCTAAGTACTTATGTTTGTTTACGCTTACTTAAAGCTTGTAGCAGGAAATAATATTAACTACTATGATCTTTGGTAGAGGCCACCCACAGGTAGAGGCATACGAATATTTTATCAAATGTTGTAGAGTTCTATGTTCCCAAAAAGCCGAAACACATTTTCCCCTACGGGATTCTATAACCCTACTTGAAACTGTGCAAGTGATTACTCGAGTATTTGATGTGTATTGTAATTTTGCATGCAAGAAAGGAATCGGTCTAATAATCGATTTCAACCGCCCTTTCTAATTCAGACGAATGAATGGAACACTTTTTGTGGCAACCTTTAGAGGTTTTCCGTGGTTTTTAAGCGCTCTCCGAAACAGTAGAAGTTGGAGAGTGGTGCTTAAACGAAAAGTTGTACAGGATTCGAGAGAGTTTTGCTGTGCCGACATTATCACATTTAGTGGAATCCAACGTTTCACCTTTTCTGTTGTGTTCTGGCGATATTTTGCAATGTTTAGGCAAGGAATATAAAGTACGGCCACAGCTAGTAGAGTAGAGTATACATTTTATCTTAATCCCTTACAAAATTACCTTTTAGGTAAAGAATAATTTCAGATACGATAGATAGAAATTTGAAATTACATACTCATTTACGTATTTTACACCCAAACACAGAACAAATGCAAATGTTAGGCAGGCACTTAATGATTAATCCTAGGTTACATAATCCACGACCTTGTACGTTACAGGCCAGACCTGCGCCAGTGGCCACTTCAACATGTTACATAGTATCGCTGCCTGTCACTTCATATCGATAGGGAGGGGAGCCATAAGTAGAGACGCACTTTGCCATAACTGAACCCGAGAGACCAAGAAATTTCCCGAACACAGTTTAAGTTACGCTGCGGTGTCGACCAACACCACTTTTACGTTGCGTTTCTCCCATATTATACTATAGAAGATAAGGGTAGCAGGGGAAGAGTGTTAATCGTGCGGGAATTTAGTCTTTATGTTCAGAGACGTAAGATTAACGAAGTTCTTGATTTCATTGGTGCTGGGAGTCGACGTACGACCACGGGATGCATGATTGAACATACCGATGACGCAAGCGGCTGCCCGCTTATCGATTTGATTAATTATTATCTTTTATGTCCATGTACTAATTTCTAGGCTAACTTAGCTATCTCTCTCTGGATGAGGCTATTTAAAGGAGATAAGTAAGAAAAGTATTTATGTGACATTTATTAAAATGGAGAAATTAAGCGATAGCAACATAATCCATTTCTGATCACGTGCACCATCGTCAAAGTTGAGTAGGTACCTAAGTAGCCTGTACACTGCCACACTGGCCAAGGCCTTCATCATTGAAATCGAGTCATCGTTACAATGATGGGAATGAAATACTAACTTATAAAAAATGCACCCAATTTCACAGAGAACTAAACGAGTAAACAGGCAACCTACTACATAAACATTATGATCCTAAGCAGACATCATACATCATTGCCGGAAAACAGTAGATATAAGTTGTATGAGTACTATGAGCAGGCGTTACGTGATTATGCTTTTCGTGAAGTTAGAGACATAAGGACATATGTACAAAAGAAAAATGACAATTAACTGTCCGATTAGTTTTTACATCCCACTGCCATAACAATAATTCACTATAACACTTCTCTTCTCTTCTTCTAACACTTGTATTAATTCTACGAATTGATGCTCTAATTTCCAGTTCATGAATTAAATAAGCAAGTATTTGTAAGAATCAGTAATCACTAACATTTCTGCGTAGATTAATGTTAAAGCATAAGTGGTTCAGCTCCTTTGTACAGTAGACGCATCTAAATTGTAACAACGCGTTTAGTATGCAAGTTCATAGCTACGAGAGCTCAACTTATACTAGCAGTGATATGCTCTAGTAGTGGTTGACTGTACTTGCTAACTTTAACATGTACGCGGGTGCGAAATAAGGACGAGCCGAGATATTTGTTGTCTCCGCTGGAGTACTCCTTTAGGAAATGTTTGTGGCGTGTTATTATAGCACAAGTCGGCTAATGTAGGGTTACCAAACAAGTATCTGTTATTTGGACTGTTCGACAGGAATTTTCCACGAAGGTTTAACTTATATTGACGCTCGTTAGTCAGCAAGGCCAGTTGACACTGAATAATGTCACTTGTAGGGGTACGACGATAAAAAAAAGTTTAAAATTGTTTAGGGTATTGAATTAAGTTAAACTATAATGGACGAGTATTAATGCTTAAAATAAACGATGTAAAGTTATTTCGACGAACTGACGTCTCAGATTTTCGTTTTATCCTACGCATCGAAGTCTTTCAAATGTAAGTTTGGTGTCTGGAAAACAGATTTGATTGTTTGTTTGTAATGAATTAGATGAAAGTACTAGACCGATTTCAAATTTCTTCAACCAATATAAAGCTACATTATCGGGGAGTGACAAAGGCAATTTTCTTTTAATTTAGGCTATATTTTGACGGGAGAAATAGTCTACGCGGGCAAAGCCGCTGACGAACTGCTAGTACATCTTACTAATATTATAAATGTGAAAGTTTGCGAGGATGTATGTATGTTTGTTACTCTTTCACGCAAAAACTACTGAACAGATTTGAATGAAACTTTATAGTAATAGAGCTCATACATCAGAATAACACATGGGCCACAATTTATTAAGATTTTATATAATTTGGCTATAATATATAACGATAAAGCGGGCGAAACCGCGAGCGGAAAGCCAGTTAGTAAATAAAGGAGAATCGTCCTACAAAAAAGAATCGATTATATATTAATCCACTTACTATAAATCTTATGGCACATTCATTACCTAAATCGTGTTAGTCAGAAAAGTCTTCGATTGGCTGATGCTTCTCTAATGAAGAAGTAAATGAGCTTTTATAATTCGCATCGCACTTTTCAATAAATATATTTTGCACATCCAAATCGAGGATACGAAATCGTCAAAAGCAGAAAAACTTAAAGTTTACTTAAGCACTACTATATGTTAACTCGAGTTCGTGTACTCCGGAGTCATCGCGATGTGGACACAGCGAAGCCGACTTGTTAATGAGAGCCGTAAACATTTGCCCACGCTGTATTAGATTTCTCAAGATTACATCTCTGACGTCGGGGAACACGCTAAATGAAAATAATACAATTATCAGGATAAGAGTAATTAGTATGTCTTATAATTAAGATTGAATCGAAATTCTTTTATCATCATTAGCAGAAATACATGACGAAATTCCAACGAAGGCATTGATTGTTATCGAACTATATTTAGATGTCTTGTTTCTTCACTTGATGTTGCCCGCGGAAGTTACATACAAACTTTTAAAAAAGCCTAAATTTCAAAATCCCAGTGACATATCTTTTTGTATAGACCGGTAAGCAGCTGCAGCAGAAGTTCACAAAGTGTGTTTTGTTAATTTTTCCACAGAGCTAAAAATATGAATCCCTTTCCTTTGTGCAATGAGTCAGCAAAATAAGGCATCTTTATTATAAAAGTTGGCTAAACTGGCAGCCCTGTGAGAGCAAGGGACTGTTACCACAGCTCTCGGCCAGCTCGCTCAGGCCCACTCTCGATGTTTATTCAGAGCCACAAAAGTGTTTTTCAGAATTTCCAGCTTGTTGACATTAAACCTTGCAAATGGAGCTTGAAAAAGTTACCCCGAATCATGAATGGCAGACATGTTTATCTCTGTGAAAACTTTCTGATTTTACTAAGCAAATAAAATCTTGGGATGTTAGGGATCTATTCAACTCTGCATAACTTAATAAAATGTTTTTTTTTAATTGTTTTTCTGTCTTTTCACAAAAAAGGGGTATGTGCTCATCATTGATCCACATTTTGCAAAGGGGTTATTAACCTCCTCATTAATAAAAACACAATCAGCGCTTTAATATTACATTAGCGAATGTTGACAGCGTATGAAGACATAACAGGTTCATTATTAGTGAAAACAGCGTAATGATGATACTGCTTAAGCGATTCACACTACATCATATGGATTGGAATGGATTGCTACTTCCTTCACTGTAATTTAGTTCAAATACCAATGATAGCAAATTCATCCCGATGGAAGTGTGATCGTGATGAATTCACTTTGAGGTTGCTAACTCAAATAATTATTTCGAGAAGCAAATACGCAAGTTATTTCAGAGGAAAGCCCGAATAACATGATAATATTATAGCTAGTGGAACCAGTAATGTCTGTCAGCATGTTGGAGATTACTTTGGCATCTTAAACCCATATTCATAATAACACTTACAATAATTTATAATTTATTGGAACTAAATACAAAGTACCTGCACGTGACACAAAAATCTACCTGTGTAGGTAGGTGTGTAGGAGTGTAGGTAACTTAAACGTTATATTAAAAAGTTAATTGGTTTTATGTATACTCGTAAATGAGACCAAAAAATTAACAGCTATTAACGTTGACCTAAATTATAGCAGTAAGGATAGAAAAGTAAAACCTTGAACAAACATTAGATTTTACTTTAAATAACCCGAACAGAATAACTTATGAAAGAGGAAAACCTCTCATGAAAAGTACATTATCCTTTTAGCCTATAGCAAAAACGTGTCAAACATAGATCATCTACATAATAATATTGCTGGGGAATGTCTTTTCCTAAAGGGAAAGGGTCCAGGCAATCTTTAACTTTTAATTAGAGGAAAAATGGGTAAAGTTGGGCTGACCGACCCTCCTTTCATTTCGTTTAACGTTTGGGAAACTCACTCATAAATTGCTTGCGTCAATCGGCCCGCGGCGCGTGATCGCATCGATTGGAATACGACCTTTAGAATGCAATATTCACAGATTTTATTTCGAACTGTTACTAACTGCATCGTACTCTTCAAAGTAAAATAAATACCTAAAATAGCCAAATTATACAAATTCACAGACGTTAAAATATATATCCTATTACTCCTTGTGATCTTGGTTCCCTTTATTTAGTAATTAATTAGACCGCCCCATATTGTGTTGTTATTTTATTTTATGAGGTTTTACCAAGCTGTAATGTTATTTTTATTTATACTAAATACTAGTCATATTTTTTACTAGTATATAGTAACTACTTTTAGTGTTGAAAATATTTCTAGGAATGTAGAGCAGATTTTTCAATTGCAAATGTACGTCTAAATTACGTTACATTACGATAATTCGATGTACTGCGTGTTAAATACATTTGGAATAATAGCATGAAGCCTTTTCAAATATAATTGCCAATCTGGCTCGTCACCTGATAGTTTTATAATGAAATCAACTTGATATGCGGCACAATTTGATTAACAATTCGAATGAACTGGCAAACGAACCATGAAGTGTTTGCGACCTAAGGAAAAACTTTTCCACCAAGACAGAGGAAATCTTTTTATACTTTGGCAAACTTTTAGTCTTGGTCTGTCAGATAACTTAGTGTTATAGCCATGGGACTAAACCAAATTGCTTGAAAAACGGTGGAACTTTCTTTGCAGAGAGGCAGTACATAGCTTGCGTTGGGGAATTCTTAATAAAGCAGTGGGCACTTACCTTCGCTCATAAAATAAGGTATCCTAAATCTCCCCGACAGCACTCGATCCCGCAGAGATTGCAGCGTGGAGCCGTCGAACGGCAGCGCGCCGCACACCAGGACGTATAGCACCACGCCCAAGCTCTGGAAACGATTTCAAACTTAGTATCTCTGTTTTTAGTATAAACTAAGACTTTGTATACAAATAACCCGATGTCTGAATAATACTTATATAATTTTGAAGTGTTAATATACTACACTTACGTAGGCTCAAGAAAATTAATATGCGTTTTTAATTTATTATCATTTAATATAATTACAATTGCTTTAAATTAAGATCGGTCGAATTGCTTCACACTAATAAATAACAATACTATTCAGTGTGAGTCATGCCACCTTTAAAAAATCAAGAATATAGCAACGCTTACTCGGAACAACTATTTTTAATTTAGTGGTTGACACGTGCTTGTAGAGCCAAACATTGTTGTTTTGTTTGTCTTTAAAACAGTCAAGAATCCTCATTACCATATACTACGTTCGTAACCTGATATCATAATGTTATTATTATGATAATCCGCAGTAAAATATGTGAAAAACCTCGCGTTTTTACGACTGGAGCTTGAAAGAGTGAGTTATTATCGCCACCTAAGGAGTGTCGCCTCTGTCAGCGCCAGGAAGCAGTCGCATCCACTCTCATGGTTATTAGTCAGCTTTGCGAAACAAACCGGGACACCGAGAGAACTAGTCACCAACATCAAAAGGAGACTATTTGAGAGCTCCTCTGTGCCACGGCGATTGATGAACCAACATTAACGATAGAGCTTCAAGACAATTTGGAGCAACTTCCCAACAAATTCTCTACAACAGTTATAATGACTTGAGCATATCGATCTGTAACTGTATTAATAGAATACATGGAACACCAACTCGTTATCAACTATGCATGAAGCTAAATCAGAAACCGCTACGATTACGTCAAACATTTTTTACGCTCATACTGAACTAACTAGTAGAAATAAATCATGTTGGAATGTTATTTTTATTAGCTCCCGAAAAAAATATATATTTCGGGTGAGTGTAATATTTGCAAGTACAAGTCTGAAACTATGTTTATCAAAATGATAAATGATTTAAGTGATTGTCTCAACAGCCAAGTAGAATTAGGCAAGGCGAAGTAGGTCTTTCGATATAATTCACAGGCTGGGTTGAAATCCAAGGAAGGGCAAAGTGTGTTTTTGAATTAGAACATGATTGCTATCACCGACCACACAACGCATCTGGAAAGCGTGGTGGTTAATTAGCCAGTGACATTTAATTGTAGCAAATCAGTGGGACAGGCTCATCACTAGACCAAATAACTACTGTTTTATCTATATTCTTACCCATATATCAATTTCAGGTCCGGTGTACCGCTTCCCCTCGAATACCTCGGGCGCGGCGTAGGGCGGCGAGCCGCACCAGGTCGCCAGGAGCTCCCCCGCCGCGTAGTAGTTGCTGAACCCGAAGTCAGCAATCTTGATGTTCATGTTTGCGTCCAATAACAAGTTTTCAGCCTGCACAGAAAGGGTTTCCCTTTGTTATATAAGCTGTTTAATATGTTCATAATATACAAGGTGTGTAAACAGAAAGCTTAACACAATACAGAAGTCAACGCCACTACACTTTGTGGAGTCGATGACTTTCAAACGTGAAGCTTCGTAATAGGATATCAGAAGCAATCGAATTATTTCGATTTGTTTTGAACAGTCGAAAACTCACGACAATCAGTATTCTAAAAAAAGATTATATTATGTATAAGTATACGTTGGTACCTATAATAACACTTGATAAGATTTATCACAATTCGTAAGTACGTTGCCAAACGTACGTAGTCAAATCACATTATGCCTAATCTACCAACATTAGATTTACTTTTTTTGCGATTCTTTTACAATTAGCATGAGTGTTGAAAAATAGTCACATGCGCATAACCGATTAAACACAAATTATAGATCCATCGATATTTTTTTTAAACTACCACTCTATCCTAATAAAGTTTGTACTTTGTAGCTCTACCTAACCTAGTGTTCTTTGTTTGATTCCTAATAAAATACCTATCTACTACAACCAAACAATCAACAAAGGGTTGTAACGAGTTCCGAATGCGAATAATAAATTCTCAACTTTAATTCGACTATTGTTCTGTGTTCATTATTGTGCGATTGTGGAAACGACAATATTCACGCTATTTTGTCGATGTAGGCTAAGCCAATTTGATGGGTGGTTTTAGCAATTATATTATTTGGGAAATGAATAAAGTACATTTATATACTAATACTCACAAGCCAAATAGTAATTATTTAATTTAAGTGTAAGCATAAAGTAGGTCTTATGCTGTTATTAGTTTGTATTAGAATAGACAACAGTACAAAAAAACTATTATTTTAGTTAATTGTCGTATTCAGGTAGAGTACGACTCATATGAGACGTTTATCTTTATTTTTCTCTGAACTTACGTCAGAAAAAACAACAACATTTGAGATACGAAGGAAGATAACACTATTTCCTAGACATTCCTAAAAGGTAGAAGAAAAATACTGGTCATATTTCTTAATCTAGCCAAAATTTTTGTTCCCCTTGAGAGCTGGGGCCGTACAGCAACACTATATTATACATTAGAATAAGTCTGCCTCTTACTTAGCCGGAAATGCTCAGCAGCCTTAGCTAAATCGCTCACATTATTTATGTAAAGAATTACCTGATGCAGATGGACACTATGTTAGCTTAGACATCTTAGTTCCCAAATACGGAAGCCTGCTTGCTTGAGTTGACATAATCTTGGCAAAAAAACATATCAAGTCAGGAAACAGAACTTTGCTGATGCAGCAAAGCGTGTGAGGGGAAATAAAATTTCCAATTAGATTTCAATATTTTACTCGCAGCGTACGCTTTTGTATGTTTCTCTAACAACCAGCTCAGGTGTATCGATATACTTTGACATATTCTAGGCGGCGGAGATCTGTTAAGATGTAACAAATCAGAAGGACTTGATGCATCCTATAGAGTACTCGTGCCGCCTGTACTCATTTTGAGGTCAACTTGTGGCAGCCATCACCATCCACGCGTTGCAAAGGTGTATGTAGTCTTTACATTCTCTAGTTCTTACGTCACTAGGACAGTTGTTACCAACCTTGAGATCTCTGTGTACGATCCGCCTCTCGTGGCAGTACTCCACGGCAGAGAGGATCTGCCAGAACTTGCGGCGTGCAGCCTGCTCCGCCATTCGCCCATACCGAGCGATGTAATCTGCACAAATTAGCCTTAATAATAAATGTTATTAAAACATAATTGCCGGGCCGATACAACTTCCTTTCTTTTAGTCCAGGTATTTCTAGGTCATCAAATACACACTAGGTGGTCTAATCTGATTAGATTAATATTGGTAAAAAACCAAGTCCTACAGTGAACTTATTTGCGTCATAGAGTATCTGAACAGGACATACACGCCACTTCAATCGAGTCTGCCGGGCAGTTCCGGTCAAATGTGGCGTTGCAGGCTTTTGTTAGAATTAGCTTGTGTAAGCTGTGATTTGGCACACTTCCTGTTCGGTTACTTCATGACGCGAGGTTAATTGTCAGGGGACTCCTCCGCCGGAACTTTGACACCACCTAGTACAGTCTCTAGCGTGTCTGTTACTTACCGGTATGTGATATTATAACCTCCCCTGAGCCGAGGTCTGTTTCTGTCTATGGGGCGCCCTTAGGCAAGTTTCTTAAAGTTTAGGTTTGAGTCTTTTGAGCTCACTCTTAGGTTAGGGGTTAGGGTTGTAGGTAACGCTATGAAAGTCATCTTCCAGCAGCCGCAGATGATTTTAAGGCAGGCAAAGATGCAAAACTAGAGGAGGTTTTTTATTACGAGTGTAAAATAAGTATTATTAGTGGGTATTTCCATACTTATAAGGAATGTTACCAAAAGATGTTGTAAACCTAGTTTATTTAGGAAATAAAACATGTTCATTTTCTTTCAAGTAGCTAAAGTACGTTCTTAGCGAGCATGCCAGCTTTTCCCAAAAGGTACCTATTAAAAAAGTCCACAAAGTAAGCGCGCGCTTGAGTGACGCGTTATGTTATTTGAAAAAAGTTTTGAAACTAACTTTTACCGTTTAAATCTAAAAACATTTTGTATACATAGAGAGGAGCTTCATTCAAGTTGGGTAATAAAAAATCTCATAAACTAGCAAGCCTACATTGTTTTGGCAGAAAAACACGATAAACAGTGTTTATAACGCGATCAGTTACATAAGCCTAAATACAATCATTTATGAATATAAAGCGCCATTTTTCCCTCTTTGTTACGAATAGGACATTACTTACATTGTTTATATGCCTGCAGGGTTCAACGAAAGCACGAATAACAAACATTTGAAATTGAAAACGCTTATTTTACCATTATGGTCGGGATTGTGTATTAGCAAATTATGGTTGCTATTTATTTTCTTGCCTTTCAAACTTGCAAGCTTGCAACAGTACTAAAACATTTCGTTTTTATGGTAAGTGAATGAAACTTGGGCATTTCAAGCAATTGCATTCATCATTAGAATATCACAACGAGTATTCACCGTTGAGGCCAAGGCTTTTACCAAGCTCAGATTATTTTCTAAATCTCAAATATCTGGACATCTTACATGAAGTTCAACTGAGAACAAACAAGACTGAACTTACCTAAATGACCATATTTATGACTTGTTAACACTAAAACCATCGTCTGGGTTTCTGTGGCTTTAGGTTCAGTGTTAATAAATCTTCCCTTGAAAAATTTCAAAAGAGAACACAAACGAAATAGTACGATTTCAAACAGTCAACGGCGTTAATTTACAATGAAATGTCACGTTTAAGGTCCAATAGACGACGCGCAAGAAGACACGGGTGCAGCAAAGTGATTGCGAGACAAGATTTATCCATCGGATAACTGCGGCCGACCGGCGGATCGTTAAATGTTGTTTCGACCCGTAAAAAGCTTACACTACACAACAACTTTCCTTGTTAGACTTTTAAAAAACGGGTTATCATGCTAGACAACTAGGATGTTGGTTCTCTCTCTCTCTCTCTCTCTTCGACTGAACCGTTGAGGCAATTGTTAGTGACAACATCCTCTAGCTAGGGTCTTGAGTTTCCTTTTAAGACGTGTCGTGAGATGAACATATTTTGCATCTGTTGCGACTGGCTATGACCTATTTTTACGTTTTGTATTTAGGCTCATTATATTTGCTAATATAGACACAACATGGACATCACCTGCTTATGCGCAGGTGGGGAGTATTCCTGCATCCAATGCACCTGCTTCTTCATTTGACAACATCCGTTTTAACCACATAAGGCATTAGGAAAATTATTAAATTAACAAAACTTATATGGACCCTGTACCTTATATGGCACAAAATTGCTGTCTAAAATATTCTAAAACAGGTTTTAAAAATGACAGCTGCATTTGTAACGTAACGCATTCACTACACCAATTCTACCTGCACCCATAGAATGAAGCAAACAAACTCACTAGCTTACTTCAATAGAATTTTAAGGCGTTCGATCGATATTAAAATTGCGATTGGATACGGCCACAACTCGATACGAGTATTCCTGCAATTACCTTGTCTTCTTAGCATTGATCTTTTGATTGAAGTAACAATTTACATTTTAGCTACTTACTAAAATATAAGAACAACAGTTTAAAGTATCATTTTCTTTGTCATTTTTATATCTCTTCATTTTACAGGCCCATTACAATATTTAGGCTGAACCATGAAAAAGGTTAAAAATATCGGAACGCATTCTAAAAGGATATTACATAGGTGAAACCTTTCACCAATTCAATGAAGGTGTTTTTCCAATTCTTAGAAGACGTTTAATGTGTGCCACCACGCTACCTGTACTTCGTAGTGCTCGTGCACATGCGACCAAAAGAGAGATTTTTCAAGAGCGTTCGTTACTCAAGCAGTGATTAGAGGGATTAGTCAAGGACTTGTCTCTCTATAGCTTCGGTTTTACGATAGTCTAATCAATTTCAGCGTCACTTATCTGCGAACGCTATTTGTAAGGTGAGTGAAGATCAGACCTCGTCAGATCATGCAGTGTTGAATAAAGCAATAACGACTTAAATTACGTAGAACAAAGAATGTTGAGATAGTATTTAAAATTCTAATTCGAAACATAAAAAATGCCCGTATCTTTGGCGAGAGTCAAGCAATCCAGTCTTTTCCGTGCGTTATTCTATAAATAATATTGTAATTTTCGCAGCCTGAATTGAAAATGCGAGGCCAAAACATATCCACACAAGCAGAGTCATCCACTGGTAACTCCAAACCGTTTATATTCATGGAAAGATCACCGGTCGGCTTTTTGGGCCGAATGTAGTCAGCTGTGCGCGAAATTGCTTTCCTTCGCCCTTCCATCCTCCGCAGCCCCCTCTGGCACCGTGGCCAGTGACGTCACTACTCCCTGTTGACGTCATGGACGGAGCGGCCACGAACTTACTAGCGGCCTTAATCGATTTCGAGGTTACAATAATACGCTTATACGTGGTTAGTATAAGGACGCAAGGAGATTTATAGACGCAATGTCGTTATGAACTACGTTTCGAAATATAAATAGAACCTATTCTTGTTACCTATTTGTTGCTATCAAGGATTTTTGTAGAAAACTCAGCAGCCGGAAAATCGATACCGAAGGATTATTCAGGTCATTCGGCGACTCCGTCTTGAATATTACATTATTACCGTTTTAGAAATTATGTCACAATGACAATAGACTACATTCAAACCAATAACTTTTTGAATATTAGTAAAGAGTGAATGTTTATTTTGTAAAGTATTCGCACCTAATCATTTATTTAGGTAAGTTCTTCAAGAAAGATAGTAACAAAGTTGCGGTCGGTACCAATGTGTTAGGTAGAATTGTAAAGTCAGCCACAACTAACTTCATCGCATAGATGCACATTATGCTGTCTACATAAGACTTATTTTGGAATGATTTTTGTAATGGTCGACCTGCTGTCCTCCGAACGGGGTAACGCTAACGAAGTGTTTCATGTTAAAAGGTGCCGTCACCAACATTTACGGGGAGTTAACTAAACTTAGGCGCAGAGCTTGCGGGTTCAGGGCAAAATGTGTTTGGGCTATTTCGAAACATTGCCCCATGTAACTATAGTTACTGACCAGCATCGAGCAATCACCGTGATTAAGCCAATATCCATCAATTGTAGCGATGAATCGATTTAAATGTTGGCCTATGCCCTGCAATGTGACGATGCAGCTAATTTGTTTATTTTAGCCTGGCACAATATTCTCACATTAAGAAGGATGTACGAGAAATTAATTCTTTATTTCATAAATAACCCATTTATTCATAAAAACTTGAATAGTCCTTTAATACTATATTAACATAGTGAAAACAGTGTTGCAAGACTGTTTTTTTAAGAATAAGTGGATAGACTCATTGATTTCGAAGAGTAAATTCCTAAATCGAATAGAATCCACGACCAGTCGCGATGTATTTGAGCAGTAGGACCAACAGGCCAAAGACTTTCAGCATAGGTTTTTAATAGATTCGTTTACAATGATAGGACGAGATAGGTTTCAAATATTATTTTGTATGCTTACCGAAAATTTCTCCTTTGCTGGCATATTCAGACACTATGTAAATCATGTTTTTCGTCTCCATGACCTGAAAACAAACATCAACTGTTAGCAAATATAGAAGAAATAATTAAAAAAAAAATTTTTTTACTTTCATTTCTACTAACATTCATTTACATTTTCCGGCTTCGTAATCGTGAAGTACCTATTGTTTACGCCGTTAACGAAACCGTAACAATGTCGCATAATGTAAATACTCCTATCCTAAATGCATTTATATGTAAAGAAGGTTGATTTGTACGTCCGAATGTAGAGGTCGAATTATTAATGCCGACATTTCGCTTCATAACATTTAAATCGCCAAGATTTTTGTGCCGGAAGCTGCCTAATTATTAAACGGTTTAGGAAGCTTATAACTACTTAAAAGTTATTTTAAGGATAAATAAAACCTTTGTTTGAATCAAGAGGAAGCTCGTTATTATATTAATTAAGTCAGTGTGCGTAATTTATATTTTAATGGCAATCAAATTTTATTAAACTGATGCTCTATCAAAAAATTGGTATTTGTAAATTTTGGATATGAAGATATTTTCCTCAGTGCCTACTGTATAAAACCTATACAAAAGCGGCTTCCTGAGCCCAATTATAACTTTTAAACCCCATTTATGAAAACTATATTGTACGGTTACATAATAACAATGGTATCATCGTAAGTGTGAGAATATTTTCGAGCAAATTCAGGAAAACAAATATAAATTAGATATTAAATACCTAGTCATTTAAATCAGTTGAAGTTGACCAAAATTTATTAGAATAGTCATCATTAGTTATAAATAAATATTTCATTTGTGAATAAACTTATTTTAATTGTATTTTTGCGACCTGCTGACATGACATGTTCGAAACTTAACGAATCACTCGACTTGTTCCTGTCTTATTATCAGTCAATCACTAAATTATCAGTTAATTAAGGGCTCGTCGCAAAAACTTTTCATAAAATACAGTCCCTACCTAGTTGCATATTGCAAATAAACAGAGCTAACTACTTCAAAGTTTCAAGACTCAATCTAGCTTTTACTTTTTGATGAAAAATCTTCCAATTTTCTGATTCATCTCCAAAATTCTAGCGCAGAAAGAGAGAACGAGTTTATGAGATGTAAATTGACGTCAACTTTAAAGGCCTGTGCAGATGAAGGACTCTTGTCTTGCTGAGAACTTGATTGAGATTCAATGCAATTTAACAATCCCTCAACATTATTGAAATTTTTAGTCCTTTGTGTGCCTCTGTGTGTCTGTCACATAAAAATGTATTGACGCATTCGATACAATTTAATGTGATCTATATTAATGGTCAAAAAAGTACCTTGTAAATACGCCTCGTCTAAGGCATTACAGTTGCTGGGAAAATACCTACGCTGTTATCAGAAAATGAGTAAGTGTATTTATCGTCATATTATTTCACGCACGAGGAAATAACTGCTGATAAGCAAATTGAGTTGGTTGCGTACGAAGCGAGCACATATGTATTGTTATTTTTTTATTCTACTCTGATTTCTTTTAATAGCAAGTGATAACGAAGATACCTACCTATATTTGCCAAACGTTTATATTGCACGTCTTATTTAAACTCAAACCTAACAGAGAAAATTTCTCAATTTCGCATGTCTACAGAAAAAAAACAAATCATTATCATGGTAAAATATACACACATAACATGTTAATAAGTATGAAGCAGCGAGTAAAGTTATCGCATCATTGTTTATTGCGTAGTATTTTAGCGATCATTTTTCATTGACAAACATCGTAAATGAATAGAAAGCGAACCGAAATGTATGTGAACTGAATGTTTGTTTGGGCCGTGCCCGTGAACCATTCACGGCCGCAGTAAAAATGTAAACGCCACTAAAATATCCACAAATATTTCGTGAGTCACTGGTCTGATGGCACCGCCCGCGCCGCGTTAGACAGATCATGAACTCGTTTAGCCAACCATACCAAGTTCAACCACTAATTTAGACATATTCATTAAGCAAACATAAATAAATCACTATGAACCATGTGATTTCTTTTGTATATAAAAAAGTAATCATCATTCACGTTTCTTCTAACACTACCTCCTAGAGATTTAAATATAAAATTTACTGCATTAGAATTAAATATAAAATTTACTACCTGGAAATCTAAAGAGACATGAGTATCCCATGTTTGATTGAGATCATAAGCTAAAACCCTGCAGGTGTTGGTACTGCTTGGTGCAGTAGTTTTCGGTGCTTCAAAAAAAAATAATTACTACTCGATGTTCGATGATAAAACGTGTAATTGTGCAAATATCTGCAATTAAAACTAGCAACAAATTATAAATCGATGCACTGTTTAACTTTACCAACCTTACAATATCAGGGTAATTAATCTTTTTTTGGCGTTTTTATTGTGGTAGTACAGACTGTACAGACAATGATAGGGTAGCGTAACAAGGTATTTCGTGGCCAGTAGATAGGAGCTACGAAATAAACAGATACTTAAAGGTAATTGAGTAGCACTACAAACAACGGATATGGGTTTTATTGTTCCGCAATCGGAAATCCTTTCTAGCAAACAAGACGAGGACAGCGCTGTTGTTGGTGTTGCTTTTGAAAGAATACAGTTCCTACTTTTTCCTGATTGACGCCCGAGGTCTGACAAGTCACTCAAAATGTTGGCAACCTGTATTTCCACCATGAGTTCCTGTCACGAGACCACGATAGACATACAGTATGTCTAACATGAGTTTCTGTTACATACTCGTAGGTACGATAGTTGACTTTAGCAAATTGTATGCCATTGTCAGTTCCATTTCTAATCAACACACTAAATTGAAAAGGGAATTAGAAATGGGAGAGGGCGCTGTACAGAAGTCTCATACAATGATGTCGGACGCTAGGGGCTCTCTGCATCGGTGTAAACTTAATTTTGGATGTGTCATGATGAGACATCATCAGTTTAAAGAGTGGGATCACGACATCGTTCAGTTCAGTGACTTATTGTGTTTTGTCAATGTTATGGCAGTGGATCAAATAAATTCAAATTACCTAAGTTAAGGCTACGCCGGGTGTCTGTTTAAAAAGATAGTCGGCTTCTTCTCCAAACGAAAAAACGAAACTATTTTTTTTGTGATAAATTTGCAATTTAAAATATTTATTGTTGTTTGACATGCAGCATACCTTGGACATATACCTATTGGTGCCTTACTTTATTATAAGTGTATTTAAAAAAATCCCAAACGACCAAAAATTGATCACTCTGATGTGTCCTGACACCAGTTTTGTAAAAGTAATGTTAAATAACTTTTTTTCAACTACTGAATTTTGACTGAAAAAGGGTTTATAAATTTAATAGACAATGTTGTTTCCATAAATTAAAATAATTCATGTAAATACGAATTCGTTTTGCGTCAATACAGAAAGAAAGAAGTGTCAGACGTTTCTTGTGGATTACTCTGGAACGACATAAAATCGTTTGCCCAATGCCCATCTCTGGTTTATGACGCAATGCTTTGGTCTCCTCTTCCGATAGCTGTTCCCAGTCGGGTTTCAACACCCTTTAGGAGTCAGTAGGCGCTGCCCTGCCCCGTTTTCGATATACGAAGGTGAACAATTGATCACTCTGGTTTTGGTTTTCAAAATTGTTGATTACTATGGCACATTTTTAAAAATTATAATTAAGTTGGCATCTAAATGGAGTGATCTAAAGTGTTCGTATTGGGAATTTTAAAATAATGTACAACTATGGAATTCCTACTGCTATATCTATTACCAGAATTAATGAAAATGTTACTTTATTTGACTGCTATGGCATTGATCGCTCTCAACATAGTGGCCATAGCGTAGCGATCAATAATTGCAGACAATGAGTTAAATCAGTATTCATTCTAGTTCATTTTCTTTTTGCATGTATGTTAATAATATCGCATTTTACAAATTAATACCAAAACAGTAAAAACGGGACCCTTTTTTGGGACCCCACTATCCGTCTGTCTGTCACTAGGCTGTCTCATGAACTGTGAGAGCGAGATAGTTAAAATTTCCAAAGACGATGTATTTCTGTTGCCGCTATTAAAACAAATACTAAAAACAGAATTAGGAGATTTTTTTGCCTATTTTTGCTGAATATTAATAACGGCTTTACGTCTAATGTTGTATCATATAATAGTACGGAACCATTCGTGTGCGAGACCGACTCGCATTATAAAACAGAAAAGTAAGTCTTATCCTAAAAATTTGAAAAATAATAAATAATTGTGATCTTGACGCTCATAAGTCGTTGCGTTGGTAAGTACCAAAAAATTTTAATTTTCTTTTATTACGGGTAGTTACGTGAAAATACACATTTTTATTGTTTGTTATTTTACTTCATTAGGAGATTTAATAGTCTTGTTAATTTATTCTCTTTGATAAAAACCAGAACATTTAAATCAACTTAAATCTATTCGTGAAGCTACGTTAACGTTGTATTTGTAAGATAATTTAGTAAGTAAGTAGTCCAATTTTTCATACAAAGATTTAAACTATATAAATGTATTAGTGACACATTATTATGATTATACGGCGATCTTGCTATAACAAGTTAAATATAATATTTGTACTAGTTCACTTACAGGTATAATTTAAAAATAATTTATTTATATTAATTGTTTTTCTACTATTAATAGTATGCTTTGATCGCTCTGGCATCATTATTGATATAAAAAGTCAAACAGTTAATTTAAAAAAGCACTAGAGCGAACAACTCAATAACGTAGTTTTGGAGAAGTGGCCAGTCCTTACCCTGGTTCCACTTGTTCGACCTACGGCACAGAATAAAATAAAAACCTATAGTAAAAAATGCATTGTTTGCCTCCGGTTGCTGCCAATTTGCCATAGCCATTCAAGATGTCAGGACTGTTTGTACACACGGAGCCTTTCGCAAGTCCATTGAGCTTATAATAGTACCAAGCCCATTCATACATCGACACGTGCTACGAAAACATTATGCAAGAGTCATTGTTTAGTCGGAACTTGTGACCTATTTGAGATTGCTTACCATCTGTAGCGTTTATTTAGCATGCAATGCAATTTCAGTTAGTGCACTGCCGGGTAAAGGAGCAAGGAGCTCCTCTTTCAGAATAGCCAAGAATAGTCATCTGTTCACCTCACACCAGCTCATAATGGCTATAGTGCTAGCGGTACGCTAAATTTACCTGCAAATGGTGTTAAAGGCATGGAAATCAGAACGATTGATCTTCAGGCCATACGAATAAATTTGACCCGTAGCACGGCAAAAAATAATAAAAAGGTGACTCCTAACGGCGACATCATTTTTTTTGTATGGGAAAAAAAAAATCTCTGAAACCTATCGTGTGTGGTATCTAATGAAAGGGCTTACTAAGTCAATTCTAAAAATATATCAAATCATTACATATTAGTCACTTTTATTAAATTATAATAAAAATCCTTTTCAAAACATACCAAGTTTGGGCTCCTCCAGATATGATATGGTTGAATATTTTTTTGTAAAATACGCTTCAAATTGTACGGATATCCGCATATCTAACCCTAAGAAAGGATTTTTGAAAATATTTACATTTATTATTGTTTTTAGATTTTTTAAATTTATTAAAGATCAAGTGTCTGACTCACTACCACCATCAAGTTTGAAAACGACTTCGTTTGTCCTTAGCCTGACCTGCCCTAACATATAGTTTGTAAAACAATCATGGATGGATACGCGTAACTACAATTAAAAGTAAAATTATCGCAATTACACACACGCGTAGATAGATCGAATTAGATGTGAGGAAATCCATAGAATAACTTAAGTCAGTGTATGAATAAGTTAATTTATCTGTGGACAGGGATAAAGCGGTACCGCATTACCGTTGGGGTAGTGGATGGGTTGGCAACTAGTCATGTGATGGCAACGGCAGTGTACGAGGCACGAAAACCCGATCAAAATTACAAAAGAAACGTCGACGTTTTATAGTGGCGAATGAGGATGATGTATACATTACCTACGGTAGTTAAAAAAAAACTATGTTTACTGCCTAGGATTTAAACTTTAAGAAGTTACAACCATATTTGTGTTGGATCAATTGTAAGTTGTAATTATTATATGATTGTGGGCGCACGTGAACGCCACGTGTGACTGAGTCGAGACCATACTTATGCTGTGACGCCAAGACTAATCGATTGTCATATTAATACGTCTGAATAACTTTGATTCCTACGTGCCTGTGATACAGATAGACATAAGAAATGCCTTACCTACTGTCGCAAATCTGTTGAACGATGTTAAATACGAGTTTGCGTTTCAAAGCGTCATTTGAAGCGCGGAAAATCACATGCTCTTAACTTCCAAAGTGTCTTGTAATTAAAACACAGTCGAATTTCTTAATTAGGCATGTTTCAATATCGAAATCTCGCAATAATCGCTTAAATATGGTAAATAGTAAATAGTAATATAACTATTGCCTGTATTATATTCATAGTTGAGAAGTAAGTAACGCATAGCACTGACTACTATAAGCTTTGTACTTAGTACAGACGGTCGTTAAGAAGAACTAAATCTATTACATCAGTGATTTACAAAGCCGCTACACTGGTTCTCATCATTATTTGTGGCCTTTTTAAGGAGCTCCTTTTATAACCCTTTGTTTATGCCTTACTCCAGAGTCGATTATAAAAACAAAACACTGTAAGGATTCGCACGACGTTTCTTTCAGTATAACTACATAAACTTAAAAAACAATCGATTTGGCAGTTCATCAATATAAAAAACTGCTACGCTTATTTTAAACCGCTATTGTTAACTCAGACCACTACTTTCCAGTTTAGCAACTTCCTCCTTTAAACTGGATCTCCAAACAGTTGCTTAACAATAGTTAAGACTGGCTCTATAATTATTGTAATAAATTGAAAGAACGCGTCTAACCAGTGTCGATTACGTACAGAAGAAAACCGTGAACAGTTGATCCACTCCAAATACAATATCGTTATGCATATTTTTATAAAACAGCTTTAGACGCATGCATAGTAATTTCAAGCGGCCATTTTCAGTCACTATAGAGGCGGTATCTCTCAAAATACTTGCAAAAATATTTTATAACCAATTCGGGGTTTATTCTGCTAAAATAATTGTAAGAGGTTTTTGTAAAAGTGAAATCATACATGAAATATGAATGAATTAATCAATTTGCCTTAATTTTTCTAAATGTATGTTTTACGTTAAATCTATCACGGAATCACGTGCGATTTCATGACGTCAATAGGTAAAAGCAGGCATTACCGGCTGCAATGCATCTGAAAATAATTTGTATTGTCAATATACATATTATGTATGCTTATGACAGGGAAGAAAAGTGTGATTAGGTGATCATTCAAATATTTATAACCTTTTTGTTTATTCCTTTTTAATTTTAACTAACATGTATAGTAGGTATAAAGTCCACCGATAAACAAACTGCCATAAAAGCATATTATGCATATGCTCACGCTTGGCTACAGTATGGCATCGTCCTGTGGGGAAATAGCGTGGATACAACAAGACTTTTTATTCTTCAAAAACGATGTCTCCGGATTATTTTCAATATTGATAATATGACGAGTTACAGGTCATTCTTCCGTAGCGAAAATTTTTTAACACTAGCCTGCGTCTATATATTGGAATTATGCATCTTCATAAGAAAGCACTCGCACTTATTCCCCCAGCAAGAGAGACCCAAAAGATTGAGACCAAACATAAAATTAGCCCCCCCAACTTCAAAATTACATTTAATTCACACCGGCCCGTATGCTATGGCTGTGAAGGTATATAATAAACTCCCTGAAAGAATAAAAAATGTAACTACAATCAAGAGATTTAAAAATGTATTGAAGGAATTTTTTGTTGAGAAGGCCTTCTATACCTTGACGGAATATTTTGAGAATAAGTTGTAGATTTATGATTCCTGTCTGATTGTTAATTTCGTATGTTATTTGCTTTTGAAAATGACTTTCTCTCAAAAAAAAAAAATGCTATTTCGGCCGGTTTGTGTTTGTGTATGTAATGAGACAAATGACGTATTTTATTTCAATTCTAATTTTGAAATTTGTTAAAATGAAATTTAATTTAATTTGTTTTTACTTTGTATGTTATAATTATGTATGAATATTGATTTAATTTGATTTTTATGTTATTGTAATTTGATTTAATTTTATTTACTTAAACAACGCGGCAACGTTGCTATGCCCTAACAGGGTTCATGTTATTGGTACTGGTTTGATATGTTTACCATCTTTGTAACCACATGATTGCAATAAATATTTTGACTTTTTGACTTTTTATAATGTATCTTTGTATGAAAACTTTGAATTGTTTCAACATTAGAACATTTTGCAAACCTCTCGCGTAGTCACGTACGCAGAAGTCGGTAACGGTGCTCCTCAATCCCCCTTAAGACTCTCATGCATGAGTGGTATACAGTTAGCCATGTTGACATAGTTTTGGATTGAACACATTGACATTAGGATCGCATTCGGAGCGAGTCACGGTTTGCGAAGTGTGTGAGCCGTGACTCGCAGGGCGTGCTAAACTGCATCAGCTCTGGTTCCCTGTCACCGCCATACACTGTAGCGCAATTCCAAGTCTATGGTCAGATAATTCATGCGATTGTACCGCTATTAGTCGCTAGCTACAGTACGGTTTCTTTCACGTGACCGTATTTGACCCCAGCACAGTTAGCTTCTAAAGTCTTGTACTGAAACGTGTTATACCTCAGCGGCTACTTCATTCTTCATTAGGTGCTCGAAATTTACTCCTAGAGACGCGGACCCGCGATAAAACACTTGTATGCACGTTTTCATGGGAGCCCACACTTCTGAGATCGAGTTATCGGGGACGAAATGTTGAGCCTGATGATTATTAATACTGGTGTTTGAGGACCTTGTATTGTAGGCCTAGATGTCTTATACATGATTGTAAGAGTCATGATGCTGATACACTTTGATAGTCATCATGATAAGTAAGGAACGCAAATATTTTGTAAAACGACGAAACATTGGAAAATATAGTCTGTTCCTTTGTGAGTAAATTTAGATTGTTAAATTTAGATACAGAATTATGTAATTTAATAGAGCCAAGGAATGAAACTGACTTTAATAACTTCATCAAAACTTTGAGAAGTTTCCGCGCCGTAACTTTATGATATCCTTTGAGAACTTCTCAAATTGCCTATGGAATTTGCCGTGAAACTAAACCGTGTTGACATCAAATACATTTTAGTCGGTACATCCAATCAAGAGAACGCCAATGTTTGCTCTATTGAAATATATTAGTGCGACGATCTAGTTCTAGACCTAGATTGTAGGATATTCACAGATACCATCGACTTGGCAGAAAACCAGTTAACCCTGTTGCAATAATACAGCCTGATTAAGCTCCAGTATCTAGTCATATTGTAAGGAAGAAATATATGAAAGATCTGCTGTAGCATGAAGATATTGTGTTCCTTTGATAATGAAAATGTTGTGAAACGAAAATACCTAAGCACACAGATGCTGCGATTGTGGAATAAAATATATATACAAGATCCTCATGATTGATATTTATGTAATGGATGACTTACCTGATAAAGCTTAATAATATGAGGATGGTCCAGTCTCTTCATGATGTCCACTTCCCGGTACACCTTTTGGAGATTGCTGGCGTCTAATTGTGATTTATCTATTATCTTAATTGCTACCTGTAACAAAAGAGTAACGATGTTATAAATAATCCATTTTCTTTTACCCTTATCTGCTCACGTTCAATGAGAAAAGCAGCATTTCATTTGACATCAATGTTAAATTGGAAGAGCTAACTTCCTATTTCCCAGCTCATTACATCCAAGATTCCATTCTACAGCGGATTCCTGAACGTCATTAGAAGTAACCTAGTCCAATATTAAAGTCGTTGCCAAGATTAATAAAGAGATAAGAATTGACGTCTGAAGCCGTTGCGCTTTCTCACGGCTTGTTTTTTGTGTTATCCACTTGTAAAGTACCTACTCAGTCCGTACCGTAATTATATCCACTCGTATATACCTACAATGAATGTTCCTAATTGAACAAATACTGTTAGTTTCCAAACAGACAAAAAGGCAATGACGTCAAGCGAGCGTCATATTTGAACGATTGAGCCAATTGACGTGATTGGCCCGACCGCCAGACGTCTTCCCGCGTTCGAAGGAAGAAAGGCGAGTGGTTGGCCGGGGAAATGCAGAGCAGCGGGCGCCCACTCGATACAGAAACGTGACCAGCCACACGTGAGAGAGAGAATACCTACGCAACGCTTACGCCAGCCACCTTCAGAGGAAGTTCTATTAACGCAGACGCGATGTTGATGGGTTTGAACTAACCAGACGAGAGCTCGTTTGCTTTTATCACAGAATATTGAGAGATACCATTTGTGGGTGTCATATAAAGTTGAATAGGTTGTGTGTGCACGCAATATTTCGGACCTCAAGATACAGTCAGCTGATCAGTACTACCACATAGCTAGGAAGATAGAAACTTATCTAAATATATAAGTTAAAATGATGGTGGTTTTAAAGAAATTACATAGTTATCGTTGCCATCCCGTGATCACGATGAACTGGCTGTAAAGTAGTATAAACTTCGGGTTTAAAATGTTATTAGGTAATAAACCGCGAGAAGAATTCGTAAAGTATGTTTTATTTCGGACCGCGGTAGCATAGACAATAACAATTTAAAATACAAGATTAAGAAAGGTACATACTCATAACGCTCTACCTAATATTCTGTGCAAGCACTAAGAAGGTACTTTTGTAGTTGGTAATTTCCACAAGTTTCTAAGTACATACGATGTGAACAAACTGCTAGCGTTGGTTAATGCGTTTTGCACTAAGTTCACAAACTAAATTAATGGTCCAGTGCTTTCAATTAACTAATCGAAACAGCAATAAGTCCATTTCACCTTTAAACCAATAAATTCTTGATTCAATCTAATCGAAGTTATGCCTGAGCTAATGTAATTACAAAAATACCAATTTAACTAGCCTAACCTACTGACCTAAATGGGGCTGATGTAAAGTCATATAACCACTATACCTATCTACAATAATGTACCACATTTTAAGCAAAATAAACATATTCTATTCTATTCTATTCTACAATCCGAATTGGTTTACTTAACCTGAAAGTGCTACATCCTAGCGTAGCGTATTAACTGCTTCAATCATCTCAGGTTTTCCACCTCATCACAAGACAACACGTAAACAAAGCGCTTACGAAATACCGACTCAATTCTAAAAGATGATAAAAAACAGTACACAGATATGCCAGTCCAGTGTAATTGCAGCAAGATGTACTGAACTACCGGTCAGCCGCGCCGACATTGACCCCATTGTTCAGATGCGATAGTGGCTTTACGCACGGTCTTTACGTCATGCGCTCAAGAGCTCGAATCCCTCCCATTGATAACAATATAAACTCAAAATCACAGAATTCAGTTGAAATGCTAGTGTACCTGAATGAAGCACCACGCTCAACCGTTAAGGAAACGGATGTCTAAACCAAGTAAATCATTGGTCTTTCTAATTAAAATAGACTATTAAATTATTCCTCTTTCTCTGACCCAAAATAAAAAGATTCAGAAATGGTGGATTCCTAACACTAAAAGGCTATACCTATCATGACGTCTCAACACAACAAGCGGCAAAAATGTGACACGCTTAATTTTCATACAAACGGAGTGCTATGTGTTATCTAAATGTTTAAATTATTTGTCAGTAGCCACAATATCCTTACAAAAAGTAAGTTCAACAAGCAACAATGATAAATCGACATCTTCAATCAGATTGTTAAGTAGGTAAGATGTGAGCACTTTCCTCATTGTTTTCCGTCCAATCGAGACGTGAGAAACTAAAAGTAACAGGGTTTTTTTATTTATCAGCTCTCTAAGCAACTGTCAATACCATCATTCCCACTCGTGCGTCAGCAACCAGCGCACTTATTAATAGCTGAATAGGTAATCTAATTTACATTTCTAGTAATCTTAAATAACTACTTATCTAATTCAAACTCTGTAAAAACGTTTTCTTTGATATAAATCATAATCATGAAGATGACGTACGTACTGACGTAAACTGCCCAGTTTTAGTCTTTTCTATTCAAAATCATACTAAGTTTTATAACGTGTAGTTTTGCTGTTTTAAAGGCCTTACGGCCTTCCTCCTAGTGCATTTGACCGACTCCAACAATAACAATAATTGTACCTACATTATATTATCGTATAAGTTTTAGAAGAATACGCAATTATTTCTTTACTTTCTAGTGCTTTGTTTTGGAATAGTTTTTTTTGAAGTTGGTTTTTTTTTGTTAAAATTTTTGTTTATTTCTTGATTTTCAGTGAATAGTTCTTATTTATTTTATACATCGAAAAAGTATCGTCAAATTGCTCCTAAGAATTAAAGAGTTCCGTTACTTTGTCATGGATACCTTAATCAGTACCCTTGAAGTATATCCTTTCTAATAAAAAAAGAAGCATCAAAATCGGTTGGTATGATATTGAGTTATTCATCCATTTGTCGCGCATATGGTTTATCTAGATTTAAGACTTATATGGTTTTCTCATGGATGCCACTGTCAAAACTAAACCAAATTAAAATGGGACCATTCGGAAAGCACCAGCTTTCGAATAAAAAAAGAATGTTAAAAAAAAACATACAGTCGTATTGAGAACCTCCTCCTTTTTTTTCGGTTGAAAAGAAAAGCTGTAGCGCATTTATTTGTTCTAAAACTTTTACAACGCATGCGGTGCATATTTTGGCCGACATCTTATCGTTCAATATTCAACATTCACTCCAAATTAGTGAATAATCCTTAAAAAAATGATATAAGCAGTAAATTAAATAGGTAGTTCCACTATTTCACACAAATTGAAAAATATTTATCATGGCGAGGGCAAGGCAAGTCACTTGATTGCGCGATCATAACATTTGATTACAATGCATATTTTACGAATTGAATGGAGAGAATCAAGTGGAGAAAAAGAGGTCGTAACAATTGAAGGCCCTTGGTTTGTATTTTATTATATGCCCCTGGTTACGTCTGTAGCTGGTGCATGTTGGTTAATCTGCGTATCCAGACTTCTACTCACACGTTAACCCCGGCTGCCCTGAGCTTATTTGTCAGTCGGTCAATAACCCGATGCTATTGAACCGTGGACGTTTTTTTAGCATTACCAAGGCAGATTTAAGCGATACGCGCAAGCGAATTTGATTAACGTAGGTTCATATTATGGCGCGCTTAACTGAAAAAATAGTCGCTTCGACATTTGTATGATAGTTACACCTTCTGAAAATTAATAGAAAGATAAATAGAAGGCAATGAACATAAAGGTTTTAGTTGGAATTCCCAGAACGACCGACCAAATCGATATGTGACGACCATGCTAAGAATTCATTATTTAACGCGCTTTTCTTATAAATTAAAACTTCCTTTCTTTGACCGTCGTTGGGAGTAAAAATATTAACATTTATCAGCCTGACCTCCGATTTAAAAAAAGGTTACTTAAGTTCAGCCCTTCGATTGATGCCGTCTCGCAATAAGACAGTCAGTTCAGTAGGTACGAAGCCTATAAATGAAAGGGCTGGGGCCATTTACAATATTTTATAACTTGTCAAGTTCATTACCTAAACTGAGCGTAGCTAGGAATTTCGTAATGTGATCTTTCATTTCCAGCCAGTCAGCGGTTAAATAGAACGAACGCATCTTCTAAGCTAGATTTTTACTGACACAATTGATCGCTACTGTCAGTTTAGGTAATCAACTTGACTGGATGTAAGCTATTTTTATAAGGTCCCTTATTAGGTTGGTTCTTATAGCAGAACGTAGATTTTACTACAGGTTTTCGTGGTTCTCCTTTGGAGCTTCGGTTGAGAACTTAGAATAATTACAAAGAAACCAAGTCCGCGCGCTCCTTTTGAAGCACCTTAATTGGAGCCGTAAATGGCTCCAAACGAACCGCTTTGCAGTGTTCATTACAGCTCCGCAATGTTCAATGTCAAAGCGCGCCGCACTAAGCAAGTAATAATCACGCATGTGTGAATCGGATTAGTGCTTCATTTCTGACGGGGCGGTTGTATCAAGACTATCCTTCTATACATTATTGTTCTGAGGGTAAGAACTCTACCTACGGCCTAAGGTTTAATAATAGTGAATTCGGTCATCATAACTTGAAAAATAATTGCTTGTTATTTATGTTCTTAAAGCACAAAACACTTAATATAATTGTTTGAATTGTGCTCAAGTACATTGATAGGCCTCGAAGGGATTTGCGTCAACACGCACCTATCTTGGGTAATTGTGATAAGCCCACATCCTTATAAATTATGATCAACAAAGCAGACACGTAAATATATCATCTACATGTAAACTTTGAATTCCCTAAAGAAAATATAAGGCAATATTTCCATCGTAGATACAGTTAAGAAAGCACTAGATGAATAGAATTTCACTCCTTTACCTACACACCTTTATTTCAAACTTGAGCTGATAAAAGACCGTCCGCGGATTTCTTAAAGCTACGATGATGATGATGATGATGATGATTAAGATATAGGTTAATTAAATTTTGATAGCCATTAAAGTCAAGCCAGTGGCAAACAAGACAACTATCTACTTTGATCTGTAACCATTGAGACAGTTAACGTGTCCAGGACTATAGCCGAATTTACGGGCATGCACCCCGAACCGCGATCAACAAGTCTAGACGACGATCAATAGAGTCGGCAAAGCGAGACGGGCATAGGCGTAAAAAAGACAGATATAAAGCCTGCTTTTCCCCCTTCGACGCCTAATCACAGGGCTCGCGTGAGCTCTACCAGTTGAGATTATGGGACCAGTAAACGTCATATCATAATTTGCCAAGTTTTACTTACTTTTATTGAAAATGTCATAGTTACGTGAAAATCTCTACTTTTAGAGAGAGAATAATGAATGAAAAAGTTCTGAATGTTAAAAATAAGATTTAAACCTGTCAACATACACAAGATGATAACATTACTGTCAATTTAAGGGTATGTACTTCACACATCAACGTCCGCATTGTCCGCAAATTTTCCTTACTTATTATCAAGCAGTCAATCAGTAAACAAAACGTAATGAATTGATAAAGTGTTACCACCTGGCAATACCGTTACCATTATTATTACGAGTATGTATGAAAAACTCTGGAAATTCTAACAATCTAAAATATATTTTCTCTAAGGTATTTATAGTCGAAACCTTTAATCAGTTTAAAAACAAATAACAAATTGTAAATTATATGTAGGTAGTTAGGTAGTAATATTTTTTGCGTTTTTATCCAGATTTTCTATCATCTGCCGCTACACCCACCTACGCGCCGCTTGTGATGACGCGCCGGTAAAAGTACCTAGTACGAGTAGTCACCACTTCGCTACTACTGGTTAACGCGGCTCTCCCGGTTCCATTCTAGTACCTGCGATTACATCTTGTCCTAGACACTCCAGTCAACTTTATTCAGATAAATACAGTAGGCAGAAAATTTTGTAAGCACCGCGCCGCGACACTTCATACAAGCGAAGAGCCAAGTAGGTACGACATTTTTACTTAGGTAAGGCGCGTCACTGGTAGCCGGACAGGTTGGTTACCGGGATAACTTGCCTAATATTGAAGTTTAATTGATTAGTTAGTAGTTATACACTTAGTCATGTCCTGTTACTTTCTATTCCTTATTAAAAAAAAGTAAGATTGGATTTAAGAAACAATTTTTAAACTTTCAAAACAAGCAAGTTCACGTACTTACCAACTTTGAAATAAATTAGGAAATTAATGTCAAGTTGGTTGACTACAGGCTAAAAATAGGGCAGAATAAATGCTACTCAACAACAGATGGCGCTAAAATAAAAACTTATTGTAAAGAAATGTACACACTGCTTCAATTTGATGGCCAAAAATATCAAACATCTAACGCCCCTGTTAGAATATAACATTGTTGAATGTAAGTTATATGTTACTTTCTTAAAGAATCAAAGAAGGATACCACACTTTTATGAAGAAAGAAATTATATCTAAGTAATTGCTGATGAATGTTCGTAATAAATTGAAATTTCGAAATCAAAGTTATCGACCGATTCGGTAACTTTGTTTTAATTATAGTAAATTATCCGCTTAACGGTGGCAATTCATATTTTATATAAGAAAGCCAAAGGCCTTTAGTTTTCCTAAAATTAATTATATAAAAACTAGTCATTCTAAAAAAAATATTAAAAATAAAAGAAAATAACTGAATCGGTCGATAACTTTGTTCTGAATCGGGGGGCAGGGCCTGACTGAGGTGTTCTTGATTTATTAAATGTTTTTTACAGTCACCAATGCTTGAAATAGTATACACGCTGTAAATGATTATTATTTAGTATAAAAATACCAGTTCAACCAGTTACCTCCATTATTTTAATTTTTGGGTGTAGTGTTCACGTAAATCGTCTGGTATAGTAACTTTATAATTTAATCTAATTTATCTGTCTAGTACTTTTCAGGGCCGAATTATAATTAGCTACAGGATTGTATACAAGTCGGATTTAATACCGTAACTTGTGCAAATAAAGCAAGCCAAGCGCACGGTATGAAAATATATTGGGCCATGGTAAAAGTTACTTACTTGATGTTTTATTTATTTAAGAATTACAAAGTTAAACAGAGCTCTTGCTCACAAATATTTATGAATATAAAAATAAATAATGAGCAGTATTAGTGTTTCTATTTCTTCTGTGGCAGAACTCTTTTAAATATTTTCTTTTTGCTTGTTGAGGCTCATTGACTTTAGGTTCAATCAGGATTAATGTGTTTCCACTTTATAAACTTCTCCAATTTTCGTTTTCTGTGTCAATAAAAATTTATAGTATGTTTGAAATATATAGGTATATTTGCAATTGTTTCGTCTTTCAGACATAGGTATTCAAAGTTATAAAAGTCGTTTATCAAATGTGTAACTTATCGGCTTGAGTTTAAATGAACAATTGACGTCATACAAGAGTGTCAAAATAAGAGATTTTTCTTATCAAACAATAGCGCATGTAATAGCAAGATAGTATTTATCTATCTAAACGATTCTAACCAGTACCCAAATAGTTATTTTACTTCTGGAAAAAAACTCTATTGTGACTTTTTTGAAATATTATTAAATCAGATGTTATTGTGTTATTATGTTAAGTGAATAAATATTTTTTTTCCTCAGCTCAAGGCCAAATATAATCTGCGAGCGACAAGGCAAGTAACATGATGTTATTTGTTTTTATTTTTTGGTCTAATAGGTTGGTCAGTTTAGGTGGTCCAAAAAACATTATGATTGGGGTATATTACCAAGAAAATATACGTCAGTTATAGTGAAAGTCACAACAAAATCAGAAGTGGCACTGAGGGTGACCGCCAGACTGCAAAACGCAGATAACAGCGAACCACTGACGCAGAGCTCCAAAATAGATAACGCATTTGCGTCAAGCGTACATTTTTCAAGCCGAGCCCAGTGTAAACGGAGCGCGTGCTATACGAAATGGTTTCCTGGCAAAATATTCGCCAGACTTTTAATATACTCCGATCACGCAGTAACATACTGTGTGCTTACTTTGTTTGACTCGAGAGCATAGTATCTATGAGCAAAATTGAATAAGATTTATAATATTCAATCTTGTTATAAGTTATAAATAACTTTCAATTACCTCACTAAAATGACGTGTCATTAATAATTTTAATAACTTTATAAATTATCTTGCACTGTACTGGTAAAATATGGTTTAATTGTCTCTTCCATCGTAACAACGTCAATTAATACAGACGGATCAAAAAAGTATAAATTGGATAAAATAATATCGTCATGGAGTGCTTTTGTTTACAATTATATTTACATAGTAAAGTTTTTTGGAAGGTGCGTTATTAGTGTTGACGAGAATTGAGAACACATTCCATCGACACATCAAAGTTGCGTACAATAAGACAGCACAGAAGGCCGAGGGCATTAGTCGTGTTATTTCGGTGCATTCATTCAATGAAGCGTCCTTGTATACTTTCTGGTATGCGTCATCATTACCTACCTGCTACTCGATTTCCAAAACAAACAACAAATCTTCCATTGAGCTCTTCAATGTGAAGATATTGAAAAACAGTAATAGCTGCATTCAGGTGTTAGAAAGTCGTCCACACAAACGCACGCTGTGAGTCATTAACGACGACGCCACAGTATTCGGCCAATGACCCACTTCGTTCTTGTACACAGAAAGAAAACCTGTACCTACCAAAAACACATTGATTGATTTAGGAAATAATTGACGCTTATGATAAAACTTTAGACTATGACACTATATGATTGATTATATATTTCTCTTTAAATTTGTTTCGTTTGTGAATGAACTGCAGTTTTAGCTGATAGAACTGTAAAAACATACTACATAAGTATACATAGATAAAACATTCACGCAGATAGGTATTTTTGTGCTAAAAGTTCAGGGACCTATTTTAAAGTAGGTCATACTTACCCATTGCCGATACATCTGCTACGCAACGCAGAGCAGTACAAATAGAAAAATGACCTTTACAGCGACATTTCGGGACTTAGCGATTCCTAGCACAAACAATTTTCTATATCAATAGAAATTTAAAAGTCTCGTTAATCGATAGCCTCTTGATGTCAAATATGATTTTCATTAAAAATGTGATTTACAAAAAGTAAACTAAATAAAGTTTCCTTTTGTAAAGGCTGCTTGCTTACCTTTGAGAGGCGTTACGGCGTTTCGGGATAAGTAAAGGGAGGAGAAGGTTGTAACTAATATCAATAAACTGGCAATTACCTCTCGCGATTGTAAGGGACTTTAAAAGATCACCTGTCTACAGCTTATCTTGAATGACCCCATTTATTTGTTTTGGAATGCGGTGTAACACGCTTTTAACGTAGGTACGAGTTGAAAATGGTAGTAGGTATATATATTGGTTTAAAATACCGGTTCTTACAATAAACATTGACTAGTAAAACCATATTTATATCATTATTTGTAAGTTTTGGAAATATTGATGTTTAATGTTTACATTTGTATGGCTTAGATAAGAATACCAAACCAATTTGCAGAAGGAAAAGAATGTTTAAGCTTGAATGTAGTTGTAAAAATAGGTATGTATTAATGAATAGATTTGTACATTGTTGTAACTGCCTTTTAAGAGTCAAATTGTTTAAATAATGAAACAAATATAGCATAGAGATAGATAATAATTAGCCTTACATATAACAGAAAAATTTAACCAGTTGCAGTTTGAGAAACAGTGATCCTAAAAATGAAACTACACATAAATGAATAAATAAGATAGTAGGATGTGTGCTGCTGGTAGCCCTGCGCCCACCCGGGATACAACAAATAAAGGCCCGATATCCAAAATACTATTCTAAGTTTTGTATATTGAATTGGTGTTGTAGATTGTTATTTAATAATAATAAATTAAATAAATAAATATTAAACAACAATCTCAGGGACATTTTTACGTTTTACAATCGGACATAACTAGATCCCTAACAGATGTTTATTTAGTACTGACCTCAGTCTTCGTTATTCGATGTCGAGCTAACTTAACAACGGCAAAATTTCCTTTGCCAATGGTCCTCTCGATGTCATAAAAACCCACCCTAATGGGGGTTTTCGCAGGACGTTCACGATCCGCCATTGTAGACTTTTATTCACGAACTTCAATAGATTTTCTTACATTTCAGAAAATCTGAAAATCTTGATATTACTATGTCACAATAAACCAACACTCATGTATCCATAACTGATAGTCACAACTGGCACCAACTTAAAGGGAACTCAGTCAGTACACTAGGTTAAGGTTTACGTTTTTCTACGTTCAAATGTTTGTAATGTAATCTTTTTAATTTACCAAAGCGACGTCCTACATGTATTCATCAGTAAATATCGTATCAAAGGATTGAATTGTAAGTTCCGTTTTGATTATCAAAAGCAAAATATTAGTAAATTATTGAATAAACGCACATAACAATAATTGCACAATATTAAACGTGTTTTTGTATACAAAAAAATATTTACAATAGATAGAAAATCGCGCAGAGGCGGCGTGCGAGTTTTGCACGCAAAAGCACGTCACACCGCCGCCTCACCGGCTGTCAACCGGGTACTGAACTCGAATCGAGTCGATCGAGGCGAGTTTGTACGTCTTTGAAGCGAGTACACTACCTGCGACTGTGATAGCGACACGCGCGCGGTTTCAGCGGCCCGCCATGTTTCTTTCCTCAGTGACGTCAGCAGCGTTAGCATCATGTTCATGACATTAGAATTAAAATGCAACCCACCCGCAAATCTTCAGTTAATCCGTGATCATGGCACTTGCCGAAGAAATATCGGAAAGTCGAAAACAAAAGGGTACAAGGTAGAAATCCCGTAACTAATAACTATTCTAATATTTAGAACAATATAATATGTTTATGACAAACTGAATTATTTATGTTACTTTGCCAGTGGTAAAGATGATAAAAAGTATCAAGGAATAATAAAATAAAGAAAATTATTTATCTTTGTAAATAAGCAATTTAAGCTACCTATTATACAGTGTTTTTCAAATTTTAAAGATATGTTTTGTATTTCATTTTATGGTATTATGATAGTAATACAGAAAATAGTCATCATCATCATAATCAACGCCTGAAAGTCTACTGGGCATAGGCCTCCCCGTAGAATGTTTTGCGACAAAAGAAAAAAGTATTTTTACCAATAATTATTCTACGTTTATCTATACTAATATATTAAAGAGGAAAATTTTTATTGTTTGTTTGTTTGTAACTGTTTGTTTGTTTGTAAATCCGAAACTACTGGACCAATTTAATTAATTTCTTATCCAATACAAAGCTACATTATCAGCAGAGTGACATTAGGCCATATTTCTTTTTTTTTATCTTGCCCGTCAAGATGACCTCACTCCACCTGATGGAAAGCGATCGTGAGGTCCAGATATGAGGTTGACAAACCCAGTCATTCAAACGAATCACTGGGCTGGCCATCCTCACCTTGAAGGCCTGCAGAAATACCTTTTCACGCCCCGCTTGAAGAACCCAGGACTATACGAGGAAGGAAACACATGTGCTGGAAGACATATCTAGGTTGTAGTTTAACGGGAGAAACAGTCTACGCGGGCAAAGCCGCTGACAAACAGCTAGTTTGAACAAAAATCCGTAAATCTCAAATGATTACGTTGGTTCCGATTCAGACTCTGATATCATCGTTTGGAAATTATGCTACGTAGGTTAATGATATCATATTTATATATAGTACCTATCTATATATATGTATTTATGTTTCGTTAAAACCAAGAGACAAACAGGTCACACTATTTAAAAGTACCTAGACATTTTAAATGACAGCTTTATAATAATGCAGCACCAATGCAATCGTTGAAATTCAAATTGGTAAAATATAAGGCCAAGACGAGGCAAACTGCGAATGGATTTCCTTACAACATTTTTATGGTTTTACTATATTTAAGTAATTAGTAAAAATCAATCTTGACTTGGGTCGCCATGTAAACAAGTGATGGCAAGAAAAAATAATGTTTTCTCATCGAAGGGTTAATTTATTTAGTTTATCTTCCCGACAAGAGATGGCAATGCGCCATTTGCCGTTAAATTGAAGTTTCCTTTCAGTAGCTACAACCATTCTTTTTTTTGCGTTGGCATCATGATACTGCTCCACCTGCGCAGCTGCGTTGGCATGGCATCATTATGCTTCTCCACCAGCGATAGTGTTATCGACTGCGCGGATAGGGTGCAGCAGAACCACCGTACAAGTCATCGCCTATCATCTTACACTATTGCATATTATCGCGTTAACAAGGGCGCAGGTAGCGCAGTAACATTACCTATATGACTATTTTTTTTCCTTGCAAGTCATAGAATAGGTTTAAGTTTTTTTCTGTCTAGTTTGTTAAAAGTATATAAGTATAGGTCGATTAAAGAAAGTTTGCTGGAGCCTGGAACAAAACATTTGACTGGGCTATTCATTATCCAATTTCACCCGCAAGAAAATCGGGATTTTGATGGCAATTATTGCTATTTGACGTCGAATGCTGAATCTATCGTCATATACCTAGTGCATGCTGTCAATGCGAGCGAAGGACTAGCAATCGGTTCTCGTTACTGGTTAGAAAATACGGGAGCTGATCCATTTCCAAAAAAGGTAGTTTTCTTTTCCGACAGCCCTATCTATTACATTGTTGTGAGTTGTGAGTAGGTACTGTGAACTGTGAAGGGACCTTCCTGAATCCTCGCAAACCTACCTGAATCCTCCTGGGCTCCTGGACGCGTCATGTCCGCCCGCCCACATCTGACGTTAATGCGAGGCTGCCGGCCCGCACGCGCCGCGGGAGTTTGAACCTTGTTCTTATATTAATAGATGTGAATATTGCCTGTTTAACTTTTTCATAGATAAATACATTAGAAGCCGTATGTAATCTGTCCATTCTGTTTTTTTTGTGCATTAGAATTTGGTCTTTAAGTCCGTCAAATTGGGTATGGGTTTTTTTTTTAAATACCTTTACTATTTTAAGTAACTAATTAGAATATTTCGTTGATCTAGCTGGTAGTTAATTTTTATTAATTCTTAAAAATTGCGAACTCATGACGTCACAAATTCACTTAGTGTTCCCTTATGTGTTTTCTCCCCGATTCGTGGTAAATACACACATCAAAAGTGTCTAGGGATCAAGCATTTTTATGCGGATTTCTTGAGATTGAGATGTGGCTTTGTAATAAATTTATGATTTTATAAATTTATATGGATCCTTTTTGGTGCATTTCATAATTTGAAACAGGAACTGTCAATCAAATTCGAGTAAAAGATGAAAATCAGCTGTCAATATTTTCCCTATAAAAACATACAACGCATTGAAGACATTATTAGTGCTACTGTTTCCCTACTACTGATTAAAACCAACGTTATTATGGAGCGGCGACGTCATTTAAGCAGGGAAGAAATGCTCAGAGCCGTGGGAATGATAGAAGCTGGTTCCCGGCAACGTACTGTGGCTTTAGCTCTGAATACAAGTCAGAGTGTTATCAGTCGACTTTGGACACGTTACCGAAGCACTGGTACCGTGGCTGAGCGCCACGGAGGACGGTATCGCTGCACCACACGGAGACAAGACCGATACATTCAAATCACAACTCGAAGAGCTCCAACAATAACCGCCATGATGTTAGCCGTGAGGCTTCATCACTCTTCAGGGAACTTAATTAGCGACCAAACAGTCAGAAACCGCTTGCATGAAGTGAACCTTCATTCCCGAAGACCGCTAAGGGTACCACCTATAGCAATGCACAATCGTAGGATTCGATATCAATGGGCTCTTGAACACAGAAATTGGGCAGAAGAACAATGGCGTTTCGTGTGCTTTTCTGATGAGTCTCGTTTTGGTATGAGACCGGATACAAGACGTATACGACACTGGAGAACCCCTGGACGCCAACAGCGATTAAAATCCTGCCAGGAAGTCCATCCTTATAGTGGTGGAACCATCATGGTATAGGCGGGTATTTGGATCGGCGGAAGAACTGAGTTGATTTGGATCAGAGGCAACCTCAACGCTCAAATTTATGCTGAGACGATTGTATCGGACGTCATCGTTCCTCTACAAGTGCAAATCGGTCCCTTATTTCAGTTAATGCATGATAATGCACGACCGCACACCGCAAGAGTTGTAAGACAGACTCTCGCCGCAGCTAACATCAATGTCCTGCCCTGGCCTGCTCAGTCGCCAGACTTGAACCCGATTGAGCATGCATGAGATATGCTACATAGAAGAGCTCTGCCGAATATGGAGGGTATGCAGTCGCAAGAAGACCTTTTTTTGTTGTTGCAACGAACATGGGCGGCCATTCCACAGCGTGATTTGGATGAACTCATTTTGAGTATGCCAAACCGATGTTCTTGTGTTGTTAGTGTTCGCGGTAGAAACACGGATTATTAATTGTTTAAGTTACCCAATAAAATTTTAAAGAAAACTGTTATTTCAGTCTTTTTTTCGAACTTTAATGTTAGTGGTTCAAATGTCAAAAATCCCTTTATTAGGAAAATGGCAAATTTCTTTATTAATGCAAAGGTGACTTGGTTTATCGTTACTGTAGACAAACGAAAACACTTTATTTGATGAATCCTTAAAGAAAATTTTAATTAATATCAATCAGGAGAAAAGTTATTGCAAAAATATATGTTGATCCCTAGACACTTTTGATGTGTGTAAATAATGAGGAGAAAATTACTGACTTACAGCACTTACGGCTGAAACAGAGCTCGCCGTTCATCATGTAGCATCTCACGAGAATGTGAGAAGTAGTCTTCACATACAATTTATTTTGCCAAGTTCTGAAACCAAAGCCTACCTGAAAGGGTTGGGATTATAGCGAATGGCTATTTTAAGTCCTACCTACCCGTCTGGACAATGGGTGTAAATTAATGTACGTATTATTAAAAATAACTTTGTAGAAAAATATTTTTCACTTGGGGGAATTTAAAATCTGCTATCTGACAACACCATTAATACCATGCAGTAGAATCACCTAGCTAAAAATGTCACTTATGTATGATACAAATCGCATCAATTGATTGGTTGATGGAAAGATTATCAACCAATCACGTAAAATGATGGTTATACGACCCAATGGGTTTCAATTGTGAGATGACAATTTGATTACCTACCGTCTTATTTTATTTTAATAATACCATTTCGTACGTTGGCAAACTGGGGTCAAATGAATGACCCTAGTTTGCTAACGTATTTAATTAAAAATATTCTAGATCCTTTGCCTTTAAAAATGTTAAATATTTAAATAAGCTATAAAATACAAATACCTCGAAATGGTTTTCGATTTAGGCCATGTTGGTTTTTTTTCCCATACCCAATATGGTATGGGAACAAGAATTGAAAAGCAAAGGATCGAGCATATTTGTAATTAAATACGTTTTCAAACTTGGGTCAAATGAATGACCCCAGTTTGCCAACGTCCGCAAAGAGTGTATTATGGTTCTTATTGGACTCTTGACGGTAATCAAATTGACATCTCACAATTGAAACCTATTGGGTCGTATAAACGTCCTTTCACGTGATTGGTTTATAATCTATCTATCAACTAATCAAATGACGCGATCTGTATCATACGTAAGACTTTCAGCTAGGTGATTCTATTGCATGGTATTAATGGGGTTTCCAGATAGCAGATTTAAAATTCCCCCTGGTGAAATATATTTTTCCACAAAGATATTTTTAATAATACGTACATTAATTTACGCCCATTGCCCAGACGGGTAGGTTAGGGCTTAAAATAGCCATTCGCTATAATCCCAACCCTTTCAGGTAGGGCTTGGTTTCAGAACTTGGCAAAATGAATAATTGTATCTGAAGTCTACTTCTCACATTCTCGTGAGATTGTACATGATGAACGGCGAGCTCTGTTTCAGTCGTAAGTGCTGTAAATCAGTAATTTTCTCCTCATAATTTATTTAAGTACTACGAATCCAGGAAAAACACATGTGGGAACACTAAGTGAATTTGTGACGTCATGAGTTCGCAATGTTTAAAAAGTAATAAAAAAATAACTACCGGCTAGATCAACGAAATATTCAAATCAGATTGATGTACTTGAAATAGTAAAAGTATTTAAATAAAATATATTTTTAAAAAAAATTAAAAAAATTGTTCTTATACCCCATTGCAATCGAATCCAATTTCGCGTGATCTGTCAAATCTGACAAGCGCGAACCAGATGAGTAAAGATAATAAAATAAATTATAAAAAATATTGACCAAAAAGTAACAATTTACAGACATTAATCATTACCAGTAGTTTCTGCACTAAGCTCGAAGCTTGTGTCGGAGTAAACCAAATTCGTTACAAAAAAATATGTACTTTAAAATTATACTTCATAAATAATATTATATACTTTGAGACACCAGTTTACAGTCAACAAAAGCAGGGAAGAATATACCCACACATTTTTTTTATATTGCCCGTCAAGATGACCTCACTCCACCTGATGGAAAGCGGTCGTGAGGTCCAGATATGAGGTTGACAAGCCCAGTCATTCAAACGAATCACTGGGCTGGCCATCCTCACCTTGAAGGCCTGCAGAAATGTCTTTTCACGCCCCGCTTGAAGAACCCAGGACTATACGAGGAAGGAAACACATGTGCTGGAAGAGCGTTCCACGTCTGGATGGTACAACAAAGAAGCGAGTCACCGAACCTTTTAGTTCTGGCCAACAAATGTTGAATTGTGTGTGGGTGACGCCGTAGTCCAGCACGCGTGGTACGGGACGGGAGTGAAAAGGTGAGGGTAAAATAAGCGAAATAATGCTCGTCAGAGCATTCCCCATTGTAGAAGCGATAGAGAACACTTAGCCTGGCAATGTCTCTACGCAATTGGAGAGGCTCAAGGGTCAAAGTTGCCTCTGGGTTTCCAATAATACGGATAGCACGCCGCTGCAACCTGTCAAGAGCTTCGAGTAGGTACTTGGCGGAACCGACCCAGAGATGAGAGCAGTATTCCACACACGAGCGAACTTGTGTCTTAAACAAGAGACAGAGCTGCTCAGGCGTGAAGAATCGTTTCACTCTGTTCAGGACTCCGAGCTTACGGGATGCAGTTCTAATGACGCTCTCAATGTAGTCCCGCTGGTTTAGGTTGCTACGAATATCCATGCCAAGGATGTTTAGGCTATCCTTAATCGGTAGCGGGGTGCTCTGAAGAGTGGGATGGGAAAGAAACGGCGACGCCTTTGCTGTGAATGCACACATCTGCGTTTTCTTGGCATTGAACTCGACAAGATTGCATGCACCCCATTCTGAAATGCGGTCAACTCCGACAAGCTCAACAACAAGACTTCGCCTCTTCTCCTCGATGTCAGTCTGCTTTGCCTCAGGGCGCTCGAAATAACGCGCGTGGACCGTGCCATCATCCGTATAGCAATGAATATTACCAAGAGATAACATATCATTTATGTGCAGAAGAAACAACGTCGGGGACAAGAGACGGAGCCCTGCGGCACTCCGGCATTAATCTGGAGAAAGCGTGATTTTCTTGCGGCTGATGAGCCAACGATCCATCAGGGAATCTCAGTGGGGGCAGCGAAGGCACGCAGAAGTTAAATTGCACGTGTTTAGCCAGTCGCCAGTAGGACCGGCTACCCGTAGGGTGCGTGATGAGTTCTCGGTCAACACGTGCAATTCGCTGGGCGTCTGCTCTAATGTAAGCCCTCTTCGTGGCCTTGGTGGCTTTATTAAAGGCTGCTTTCAGGAAGGCAAGGTTTGAATGATCATTGAGTGCCTGGGCCCTAAACCAAGCACGGTACGCCACCTGTTTTTGTTCAACAGCTGCGGCACACTCGCGATTGAACCAGGGACCAGTTTTGCTAGCACTGACGACATCAGTAAAAGGAATGTAGTATTCCATTTCGGTACTGATCTCGTCAGCGATAGCAGATGCACTCTCTGAAGCATTCCTTTCTCCAAAAGCAGCACTGCCGCCAAGGGACGGAGGCAAAATACTCTCGCAATCCGTTTTCTCACATTCACGCGGGTGTTTTTTGTGTATGAATTGAATGTGTGTGTGTTGGTGTGTGATTTCTAATTTGAGTCAGCGCAAGGTAGTAATTAATTTTTCAGAGTCTTCGACTCTTCGTATGGTAAATTTAGTAGCCTTTTCGTGATTACGTGACTTACTTTACTACATGGTAGGGACTTCATGTTTTTGAAAAAGGCAGCAGACTTCGTTAAAAAGGTGTCGACCGACGGTGTGGTAGCGTAGCAGAAAGATTGGAAGACGTTGGATGAATGTACTAAGTAATTTTATTTCTTCACGGCTGAGCTATTCACTGACCTCAATTTGCAAATACTGCATCAACTGCATGGCCATGGTCTTTCAAAATGCGAGCGAATAGTAATCGAGTTTCTTAATCCTCTTTAAAGACTATTTGGATGTATAGACACAATTTTTATGCCTCACATCGATGCAAGCGTACTAAAAAAAAACCAAGTCAAATGTCAGTTCAATTTTTCCAAGTGGTAACCTCGCCTCGCAATCGCATTTTTTCTAATGTGATTGTGGAAGAACTATTTGTCGCAAATTTCTAATATTTTCAAGAACATATTTCTTATCTTCATATTCTTTTTCTAATTTCTAGCCTAAGAATTAAACTCTAACTAATACCTACAAATCGCCGTATCGATAGCAAAGTAACATTAAACTTGGCAAGATGTCGGTGATACTCTTCTGCAATTTTGACAAGGAAAGAATGTATGTATCAGCGTCAGCGTAAAAGCTTTTGTTGGATTTTATTAAATGAGCTTGTAATCGTGTGAATGTGTAAATAAAATAGGTAGAGATACAGCAATATGCATCAGGTAGCAGATGGTAACGTACAAAGCATGAAATGCACTCAGATGAATGCGAACTCGAAAAACAAAAGCAAAAAGGCCAAAGAACCTGCTGAAACGACTGATGATCTTAGTATATTGGATCAAGAGAAGCTAAACGAAGTTTTAGCTACTACTCTTCATATTAACAATTTTAATAATAGTAACCTAACCAATGGAACAAGTGGTCATTTGATGGACGAATCAACGAACATTTCAAGTGTTGGATCTGCAGCTCAATCAGGTATAGAGAATGATGTAAATAGTGTACAGTATAGTGATGCTGCCAGTGAGCATGCCACGGAGACTGACTCCCCACTTAAAACCAGGTACCTTTCTGAAAACACTGTAGAGGAAGTTAAAGTCTGTACTAATATGCATGAGAAAACTCCAGGTGATGAAATCCAAATTATATCGTATGACTCTGAGCTTCAAATGCCAGAAATAATGCGACTTATACAAAAAGATTTATCGGAACCCTACTCAATCTATACTTATAGATATTTTATACACAATTGGCCTAAGCTTTGCTTCTTAGCAACTGATAAAGGGACTTGCATAGGTGCCATTGTTTGTAAGTTAGATATGCATCGCAATGTCAAGAGGGGTTATATTGCTATGCTGGCTGTTGACAAGAAGTATAGAAACCGAATGATTGGGTCGAGACTAGTCCGAAAAGCTATACAGGTAAGGTTCTTTTGAATCTTCATGTTATTTGTTGGTTAATTGAACCCATTAAAATAATTGCTTATTATATGTTTCAGGTTATGATTAATGATAATGCTGATGAGGTGGTGTTAGAAACAGAAATCACAAACAAACCTGCTCTCAAGTTATATGAAAATTTGGGCTTTGTGCGGGATAAACGCTTATTTCGATATTATCTGAATGGTGTGGACGCATTACGATTGAAATTATGGTTAAGGTGAAATATGTAGGTAACTAATGGGAAATTCTCAATGTTGTGTTATTATTATACTTGTGAAGACTACAGTCTCAAGCATATTTACATATAAAGTGAACCCCCACTGTTGTTATGCGGCATAACCTTCAATTGCCATGAGGATTTTAGCCAAATGTATAGTTTGTTTCAATTATTTTAGTCATGTGATATGTTTATTTTATGTAATTTATGTGTTGAAAATTGTTGATGAAATATTTCCCTTATTACTTTTTATCTTGAATATACGATTATAAAAATGGTTAATCCCCATGCAAAATACACAACTTTGAAGAATTAATTTGTTGTCAGTGTTTATTTATGTTTCACCCTTCACAGTAAAGTTTTCACATATAACAATTTACTGACTGAAATCTATAATTAATGCTAATTTGTACTGTGAGATCTGGAGACATTGAGTGAATTGATATAGTAAATAGTGTTTAAAAACATCTTCTACTTGTTTGTATTATTTAAATAACTGTTCCCAAATCACTTCAGATAGTTTAGAAAAAGGTAAGAAATACAATTTGGTTAGTATCATTTAAAATATTATTTATTTCAAAAAGTGAATGTTGCAGTGTTAGTGGAAGAGCCATCATACATAAACATATTATTTACTGGTTTATACTGTCTGGTAACAATTTTAATGGCTTCATGTGCAACACAGCCACCTACAAAGGCAGATACACTATGTATTTCAGCCCCTCCATAGCGACACATTTCATGAACATGATCATCCTTTGGGAATGGAGAACAGGAAATATCACTAAGTAACTTAGTAACACATGTCTTTAGCTTTGCAATATCACCTTCAGGTTCCCAATCTCCTGGCGCCCTGCAGTGTTCCAGTCGGAACATCTCAGCAGCTCTCAATAAAATATAGTGCACCATCATGACATCAGGTTCCTCGAGATACCTTGCTATATACGATGCTACTGAACCACTGAGCTGGTATTCAGTTGTAATGCTTGAGCCTTTGATTAAATATAAATCATGAGCATGTCTACAGAATAGTTTTACTTCAGCTTCACTTATACTATCGCAATGAAGTTGAGCCACAATCTGTTGCACCTTCCTGTACACTACTTCTGCATCCACAGCAGCTTGTGTACGATATATATTCTGCAGTTTAACAAAGTGTTCTGTTGATGCAGTCATATCGGGCAAGACACCTCTGACAGGAAGCTTGCCTTTTCCTTCAGCCTCAACAAATCCTCTTAGGGCAGAACACATTATCCAGAAGGGTAAGCTATCCTTGTTCAGATTTGTAGCTGAACCACTGTAAATTAATTCCTGAATTTTTACTGGTAAGAAAGTTGGAACCAGAGCAGTGTTAACAGCCCTGAGAGCCTCCTCAAAGTTCTCTTCATTAATAGGAATACCATTTTCATCTTTCCTAATCAACTCTCGAATGTAATTCTTAATCTCATTCTTTTCTTTCCGACTCATCGGCCAGCTGTTAGGGTTAGATATCTGCCATTTCTGCACTGCTTTATACAATATAACTATCCATGGGATATGGCCATGGTCTTTGAGATCTACTGCTTCAATTTCAAAAGAATCTAGATAGTCGGCAAGAGCCTGAAATGGAACATCTAAACGCAAGTCCACTTGCTCATTATCAGGATGAGTTTCTACAACAGCATGTTCCTTGATCTGTATTCTAAATGATCCTAAGAAGCCCACTGAACGGCATAAGATGAAGGGGACATTAATTTCCCATAAATGTTGAGCTAAATCTTGAATTGTTTTTTCACTTAGGGCTGTGGCTATGACCACACTAAATGACTTGAAAAAGTCTGGATTTTCCTGAAGTATCTGATCTGGGGGTTCCTGAACTGCATGCCCATGCACAGCAGGGTTTAGTTCTAACAATAATCTCAGTGCTTCAGATCCCCTGTTCAAACCCTTGCTCGAACACTCCAAGAAAAAGTTGCTGCCAATATCTTCGTCGCCCACATTGCCCTCATCGACTATGGTAACTGAACCAACTCCTGGGAGAACAATTGATTTAATAGTTTCAGTGCCAAGGGCGGTTGCATTAATCAAACATATGTGCCCATTTTCAAGTGCTGTTTGCCCATGATCTCCCCATAATCGAAGTTGCCGGTCGTACTGCTTACTTTTTTCATTTTGTTCTGGAGACTTTGGAGATGGAGATGCCATAGCATGAATTTGAACGTCAAATAGGTATTGCAATAAATTAAAATAATTTAGTAAAGCAGTATTTTGTCTACTTTTCTGCTTGTTTTGTTAGCTTCGTTCGATTGTAAACTAAATTCAATTGATTCAATGCCCAAGCCGTAGGTAATTTAATATTTGATTGGCTTGACACTGACAGTTTTTTTCTAATCTTTTCATAGACTACATTTTCTTTTTCACTGAGTCTAGCACCCCGGACCCACGCTATTTGAGGCTATTTTTATTCACCTCGATTTTTTTTCACCCTCTATCATAACACGTAGCGTTAAAATAAACGCATCAGACCAAATGTCAACTTTCAACGAAGGAAGCTTCGCGAGTTTGTTGCCTGTGGTTTGCGATTGCGAGCAAAAGCAAAGTAAAATTTGTGTTGTGTTGTGATGTGAATAGTATTTATTTAAATTTTCTAACAATTAGCTGCGTCGAGAACGTGAATTTATTAAGGACAATACAAAAAAGTTGGTTATTTAGTGTGATATTTTTTTTAAATACGCACTTCATCATCCTCAAAAGTGTTGTCGTCCATCTGTTCTAATTTATTGCAGCTGTTTGTATTGTTATAGTGAAATGGTAAAAGATTATTGCTGGTCGAATGTGTATGGCAATGAATTTACAAACACTATTTCAGGATTTTAATCCTAGGTAAGCAATCTAAGCTGCATCTTAATGAAATACGATTTTAAGATATTGTGGATAAGTCTAATAAATGACGATTTTTTTGCAGCAAATTTGTGGTTCATACTTGTCTGCTTATATTTACTGCGCTACTAGCCCTCAAGCTAGACAACTCTATAACATGGTCTTACTGGGCTGTGTTCACTCCAATATGGGTGTGGAAGTTTCTTGTAGTGCTGGGAGCCACAGTTGGCACTTATGTTTGGTGGCAGTACCCTCATTTCAGGTCTGTAGTTTTTCATTAACAATTTCATCCAATATGTACCTACCTATGTCCTTCAATGTGATCATGTGATAAAAACCTATGCAGTTTTGTATACTGACCTTGACATAAACAGAAAGTATTAGCACTAATTTTACACAGTCACACAGTTAAACTTAAGTCCTAACATTGTTGGATAATTGAAAATAATAAAGCAATAATGAATTCAATTGTCAAATAAAACTCACTGCTGAACCAATTATTCCTATTTACTATATTTATTTGCTTAAAACATTTTAGGATTATAAACTAATCAGTATCATTGGTGATCTGTATTGAAAACATTGTAGTTTTAGTGAACTTTATTTCATTTAGGTAAATGAACCCTTTTTTTTAACCACCTTCTCTCTTTTCAGGTTAGAGGGTGAGGCATACATACATTACAAAGCCATGCTCATTAGTCTTGCCATACACCTAATACTACTGATGTTTGAATTACTTGTATGTGACCAGTTGACTACAAAACGCCATATATGGATACTGGTCTTCATACCACTCATCTTTATTAGTATAGTCTCAATAGCTATTTGTATATGGTCAGTGAAACATGACCGTAGTTATGAGGTGAGGATTAATACATTTCAAACATTTTTATCTGGCAATAGTTGGAATTACTTTTGGAAAAATTGCTAATAAATGAAAAATATATATTATTTATTATATTTTTATATTATATATTTTTTATTACTACCTTTTAAATACCTTAAAATAGTCTTCACCAATATCCTTGGTCAATGATGCTAATAATATTGATGTTTTTACTTTTTAGCTGGAACTGTTTTGTGCAGTAAATATCCTTCAGTTCATTTTCCTGGCTCTGAAACTAGACGACTTCATCAACTGGTCATGGGAGGTGGTGTTCGTGCCATTGTGGATACTCATGTGTCTCAGCCTAGTAGGTGAGTGTATGTATTGCTTTTAACATTCTACTAATAATTCATGTGTTAAGAGTAGAGATTCTAACATAGACTGACACACGTGAGCAAGGTGCTACATACACCATAGCTTGAGCTACATATTCTACTGTACACCTCTCGCGACAATTCACAGCATGCATTCATTAATGCAAATGTTCATATAATTTATTTAATAGCTTAATAGAACCCGTTTCCACCTGGGCTATACTATATTCTGTTGACCAATGAATATGATTGGGTATCAAACGCATCCATAGCAACGTAGCATAGCACATCTCTGGTGGAGCACCCTCAACATGTGGCTGTCTCCACATATTAAATTAATCATTAACCAACCCATTTTTTGGTTTTTTATTTGGCCAGGAGGTTGACTATTAGAGAATGCCTTCCGACATTAAGTCCGCCTATTGTACATTTTTCCTATGTCCAGTGAAGAATAAAAAATTAAACCAACCAGCTGATAATGAGTCAATGTGAACATAATGTAATGTCAAGTAATGTTAAAAGTAATTACTTTAAATCCTGTGATGCTCACTCAGGTTTATGTCTCCACAGTTGTGTCCTCCAATTAATTTGCAAATCTATACTATTATTTTATAGAGGTAAGCATTTGTGAGTTTGTATGTTTGTGACGGGTAGTCTCCCAAACTTCCGAACCGAAATTCTTTCACTGTTAAAAAGCTACATTATCCCTGATTGCTTTAGGCATATATTTGTTTTGAAATAATTCGTTTTCAGCCAGATCATTCAACACTTATTAAGAGTGTTCGCTCTGGGGGTGGATCGAAAACGTTGCATTTTGTAAGATTTTCGTGATTATTTCATTGAATTGAAATAAAACTTAAATTTTTGCTCTATTATTGTGTGCATACTATTTAAAAACACATTGAATTGTCTAAAATTAGGTAGTCGCCAATTATTTGCTAAATTAAATAAAATACCCTTTTTTTTATTGATAAGACATAAAAATTGATTGTTCACAGTGAAAGTTATATATATATATATATGGACTAGACAGTCATTTGATCGCAATCGCACCTGATGGTAAGTGACGATGCGATCTATGATCAGAGTGAATAGGCATTTGCCTATTCACTCTTGTCATAAAGAGACCCAGATTGTATTAAAGTTATAATTATGAAATTGAAAGGTGCATTCAATAATAGAGAGATAATTTATACTTCATTTGAATTCAGCTAAATAATCACGAAAACCTTAAAAAATTGCGACGTTTCCGATCCACCCCAAACGCAAAAAGCAAACCCTCTTAAGTAATCCGGAAAAAAGCGCCACCGTAAATCTTTTCGTGCGTGCGCTGACCCCACTTTTTATTGTTCATTATACATGCATACAATGTACTACAAAAATATAGATTTTTTGTAGTACATTGTTTGCATGATTGATATACTTACACGATTTAGTAAATCCATAAAAAAGTCCGCGACACAATACATCTATCTTTTATAAATAAATAGCTATAAGGTATGTTACGTCATAGATAAAATAAACAATAATAAATAAACAATTTGAAAATTCTTTGGTTACGTGTTAAAAAATAATGTAAATTTAAAGGTAGATTTTGAGAATTATTACTACACAAGCATATCAATCTATACTACACAAGTTATCATTAAAAGTTATTTCATCATCAAGTGAATTTTACGGAGATAAATCTTGTCCTTTACAACACATTAATTGGATTAATAGATTCTGTTAAATAGTGAAATTAAAAAATACGCACACAATTTTTTATTTATTTATAAAAGCAAAAGGTCACTAATCACGAAATTTCTGAAACTAGAATTGTTAGGACTTATAGTATAGTAAAATTATACACCAAGGGGATAAAGCACTGCTTTATGTCACGGGCGCTACATTGAATCCTGAACGTAACGAAGGACTCCAAATTTAACTCCCGAGCGCAGCGAGGGTGTTATAAGTTAATTCCCGAGCAAAGCTAGGGAATTAAGATTGAGTCCTGAGTGCAGTGAGGAATTCAAGCGCCTAAGAAAAAAACAGTTTTATCCCGGTGGTGTATACTCTACTTTTCTCACTTTATGCGAGACAATAAAAAACCAGGCTTAGTAGATAGTGTTTATTATTGCATATTAAAAGTGCAAATTGATATTGGAGACATTAGTCCAATTATGGAAAGATAACGTTATATTTTTATTTGGTACGTTTATCGAGGTTGAGCTAGAGTTTATTTGAGCTGTGTTCAAGGCTTCGGACACTTGTGTCTGAGGGTCGAGTTGTTCCGTAAAGGTTGGAGAAGGTCGTCTCTGATGCAGTGGGCTTGATGTAAATGTGACGTGTTTTGAGGAAGATGACTGTGGTGGCAGAGGCGTCCAGGGATCATCAATTGTAGACGATGTTTTCATATTTATCTTTTCACCAATACGATAGCTCGTTCTTTCTTTATTTTTTATAGAATTTTCAATGTAGCCCTCTGCCACTGCATCGGACTTCCAGCCACCGTGTCGTTTTATTTGGGCCATGTCTGCTCCTGAATCTGCCAACAGACTCGCAGATGTTCGTCTAAAACAATGGCCTGTGGAAAGCTTGGGATTTTCCAATTTCAGGTATTTAGCAATCTCTCTTGGCATGGCACTAATTTTATTTTTGCCAATGACTTGCCTTGTACATTTCCCATTGGTGTAGCTTACAAAAAATCTGTTGGTGTTTATATTAGAAGGGCGTAAGGCTTGGTACTTTTCGACTATTGTAGTATGGTTTTCACGAATTACAAATGACCGTTCTCTATTTGTTTTTGTGTCCGGCAATTTTACTAGTAATCATTCTGAATGTTTTTCGATATCATTGACTTTTATATTCACGAGTTCATTTCCACGACAAGCACCATTCACTCCAAAAATCAACGTCACCCTAAACAAATTTTTTATTTTTATTTTATGATTGTATATTTTCAGTTGATAACGAGTATATATTTATTAATAACAATATTTGCGTTCAAATATTTACATTGAAAACTAAAACATAAATAATTTTTGAACTGTGTGACATATAAAATGAGAAATAGATAGTGTATAAACTCAATCACTAAGTAGGTTCACAGGTTGTACTCACTTTTATGGCAAGAAAACTGTGGTCGGGAGCTTCATTCAAAAAAGTTTCCACGTTTTGTGTTGTAAGTATATTTGACTTCTTTGCTCGATGTCCATCCGATTTCCTTTTTAAAAATGACAATAACTTGGTATATGTATTAATTTGGATATCATGTTTGACGCTTATTGTTGCCTTGAGCATCGAATAGATACACCACAGGCTGCTTGACTTCTTTGTAGCTGATAAATATTCAAAATAGACCAGAAGCACTGATTCAGACACAGACTTTGCGCCTTTTGCAGTTTTACATGTGTCAAAATCTTTATAGGCTTTCAGGTATTTTTCCTTTGACTTTTCTGGAAGTAGATTATTATAATGCCTATGGCATCTAATTGAATAGCTTCTGGAGTCAAAATACTTTCATCACTCGACATTTTTTATTTTTTCTTTGAAATATTTATAGAATCTTCTAAAGCTAGTAGTACTACTAGCTACAGCTATAGCAACTTCTTTCAGCTGGCGTGGCCTACTCGATTTGACAAACAAATGAAGTTCGTCTCAGTGCGAATCTAGTGGGCCACGGCCTCGGTCTTCGAAAATCGAGTTGGCCGCGCCCGCTGAGGACACATTCTGTTTAGTGAAATTAGACTTTATGGACATAGCAATAAGAATTATGAAAGTGAAAATCACATTATTGACCAGCGGGTTATAATAGAACATTATAACCCGGCTAAAGCCAAGAGATATAACGTCTTGCTTTCGGTAAGGTTTACTTATTACATATTACATATAATTCGGCATTGTCGAGCATGTGGTGTGATAATTTTTTGCATCGGGGTTCTTTTTAGGACGTAGGTGCTCGCTAAGACAGGTTTTTGCGAAATTCGACCGCTAAGGGGTTGTATTTGGGGTTGATAGTTTGTTTGTATGAAACTTCGTTAGTTCAAGTGCTAGGAGTCTCAAATTTTGCATAGGGATTCTTTTTAGGACGTAGATGCTAACTAAGACAGGATTTTGTGAATAACAAGTATCGTAAGTCGGAAAAAATCCCTATGTCATACAAATGAAGTTAACGCGTGCGAAGCCGCGGGCAGAAAGCTAGACAAGATATTTAAAAAAACTGCACAATCACAGTTATTATTTTCACTCATATGATTATTTTTGCTTTAACCACAGTAAAAAGTTTATAATAAAAGCAGTAATGCAATATTAAACAAAAACCATTTTAAATTTTAACATTAACACCAGGCAATCTTGGGATTCATCCTCAGAAGTCTGGTGATGGTGAACTAGTTCAGAATACCATGTGCATGCCGAAATAATGGGGAACAAAACTCTTAGTGTCTAAACCTAAATTATCTGTTAAAGCAGTCAAACGCCCTACAAAACAACATAGAGAAAGGTGAAAAAAACATAATGCCTCAATGTGGTGCTTTTGGTTGTAAAAACAAAGGGGATCATTTATTTCCAAAGGATACTAAGCTTCCGACTCATTGAGGTTTTTTTCTGACCATTTTAAATCTAATTACTATCATAGTGTAAATATAGCATAAGTAGTCTCAATACGCCTTAAATACTTATTTAAATAAATATTTTTTTCCCTATTGTTACTATATCCTGAACTAAGTGAGACGATTCTTCACGCCTGGGCAGCTCTGTCTTTTATATAAGACACAAGTTCGCTCATGTGTGGAATACTGCTCTCATCTTTGGGACGGTTCCGCCAAGTACCTACTCGAAGCTCTTGACAGGTTGCAGCGGCGTGCAATCCGTATTATTGGAAACCCAGTGGCAACTTTGACCCTTGAGCCTCTCCAATTGCGTAGAGACATTGCCAGGCTAAGTGTTCTCTATCGCTTCTACAATGGGGAATGCACTGACGAGTTATTCTAGCTTATTCCACCCTCACCTTTCCACTCCCGTACCACGCGTGCTGAACTACGGCGTCATCCACACACAATTCAACATTTGTTGGCCCGAACTAAAGGTTCGGTGACTCGTTTCTTTGTCGTACCATCCAGACGTGGAACGCTCTTCCAGCACATGTGTTTCCTTCCTCTTATAGTCCCGGGTTCTTCAAGCGGAGCGTGAAAAGGCATTTCTGCAGGCCTTCAAGGTGAGGATGGCCAGCCCAGTGATTCGTTTGAATGACTGGGCTTGTCAACCTCATATCTGGACCTCACGACCGCTTTCAATCAGGTGGAGTGAGGTGATCTTGACGGGCAATATAAAAAAAAACTAACAATAAAAACAGTACTTTTGTGGCATAAAATTGGATGTGGCTTGAGCGAAATTGTAGGTTGAAACCTGACAAATTTCTCTGGAAACGAATTATCACATGCATATCGAAACGTCATGTATGTGTATAGTAGTAAAAAAAATGTTACAGAAAAAATATAGGTATATTTAGTTCAGAAGCCCTCAGTAAGGAAAATCGAAATTCCAAATTGAAAAAAATATTTCCAAACTTTAAGCTGATATTGTTTTATTTGAATTTCATGATCATTTTAGTAATCTACAATAAATTACGCAGGTTTTGGGGGTCTAGCGTAAAGGATATCCAAAAAATATATATTTCGGGACACTGTAATGGTCGGGTCGCTGGTGGCGCCATCTGCAATTACCGTTAAAGGTTGCTTGACAGAATCCCTCTATAGCAATAAGGCCGACTAAATTGTATTAATGGTCGTTTCTGTAATGAAATTTTCTGGTTTTTGTTTCTTTGTGCAATACTTACTTATATAAAATAAAAATACACCAAACTGGATATTTCAGACAACTTTTTTGGGCCACATTCTGATGCAGCTCGTTAAAGCCAATTCGTGGTTCCAGGGGTGCTGTACAGCATTATATTCGCGGGCATCCTCCTGCGCACGCCCGAGATCAACATGCAGCAGCGGCGCACGAGCTTCAACTCCGCGCTGGCGTACACCTTCACCGTCGTGCCAATACTTGTGTTCCAGGTAAGAGTTGTGAACTTGTGACTGTCGTAGGCATTCTTTCATTCTTTAATTTAAGAACTAATTGAGTGAATAATGTAATCAGAGAGACCACCCAGACACGATAACAAACGTTTGTCACAGGCATGTGTGTCCTTTGGGGGGATCGAAGCCACAACGCGTGATTTAGCAGGCAGGATCTCAACCAAACTAACCGAGCCACCAAGTCATTATATTCTTTAGTCAATTTGTTCCGCACCGTCGATGGCTTGGCTACACATTATTGCTCTCCTATTCCTAGCTGGACACACTTCTTTGTTCTAATTACCTGTCATAGCAAGAAACGACGACAAATACAAGGCCTAAGTATAACACTAAGTATTACACTACCTTACTTCTGGGCTTATGTTATACATTATTAAATCGATGACATCTGAGCTACCCTACTTGCTGTATTTTTTGATATAAACCAATGGAGTAGTTTTTTCATTAACAACTATTAGAGATCGCTCTGTAGCGATAAGACTGCCTAAATTGTACTTTTGTTTTTGCAATAAAATTGTTTTATCTTATCTCGTCCCAGGAGCGGCTGAGCGCTAGTGGTCAAATATTTGTCCGTTTGTTGCTGAATGGTTGTTTAATTGTCAATTCAATACCTTCTAGATAATTCGATAAATAAGTGCTAACCTGCAAATTAGTATTTGCCTGCCTATCATGCCTTCTTAGTCTATAACACTGTATAGTCATGTAAACAACACCAGGGCAACGCGAAAACGCTGTGAGTTACTGTTAGTAGCGACTTTTGTGTTACGTAAACTAGTCGTACAAGTTTATCGTTTTAGTGATTGTAACTTAAATATAAAAAACATCGTATCTGTTTGAAAACATTGTTTGAAATCGTCTCAGTGTGTGCTCTATAAATTAACAACAAATTACCAATAACATAGTTTGTTTAAAATTTTCGTGACGGCGGCATTGCTTTTTTATTATACAGGAGAAACATTTTACTTTTGTTGTATTTTTCTTTATATTTTTGGTTAATCTTACCAGCTAGGTATCTATATTTAACCGTGAATGTCGCCGACTCGCACACTTATCATCTGGAGCCGCTGAAGGCAGGTACTTTTAATTCTCACAGCAGGTAAAGAGTTTGACATATAGATTACATAATTTCAGGGACTTTAAAAGGTTCAAAGGCAAATAAAAGAAATTGCATCCTTTGATATCCCCCGACCTCCAGACCAAATGACCACGTGGCGTTTGATTTTTAATTACGTTTAAAAAATAAGACATTTTGTCCAGGTGCTGTTGACGAATAAGCTAGACGACGGACTAGCGCTGTCATACACGGTGGTGGTGAGCCCTCTCTTCGTGAGCTACGCCACGGTCATCATCATGTCCTTCAGCTCCAAAGGTGGAAACAAATGTAAGTACATAATAAAATTATGTATCATGCATGAGCATTCGACAGATTTAGGTATTTTAATTGTGTGACGTTATTTTTGTTGTTTAATTGCTGTAAGCCAGGATTACTGCTGAAAATCTCGTAAAAAAGTGCCAACAGTATTGTTCATGTCCATAGACTGGGGTTAACCTTGCGCCTCATCCGCTTTCTGGCCACGGTCGATGTACCTATAATAATTATATTTCCGTTCAGGGTGGTTCGGCATTAGGAAAGACTTCTGCCAATTCCTGCTGTCCGTATTCCCGCTGCTTCAAGAATACGCGAACATCGCGTACAACAACAGCCGCGACGCGCCGCCGCCCGCGCGCGCGGAGCCCTACCGGGACAACGACGCTAGCAAAAAGGTCAAAGAGAAAAAATCACACAAAAACCAAAAAAAGAACGAAACCCTGAAGCCAGTAGTGCCTGTGACGAGTATAGACATGCCGGATTGAGGCGCACGTCTGTCGGAGTTGCGTTGTGTGTTCACTTGTTAGTTATTCTCTTGCTCGAATTCTCAAACGTCACTACAGTTTTAAACACCATCAAAAGAAAAAATATACTGCCCCAAAACGCTCACCGCTGAACTTAGGCCAACCTCATAGAATTTCTGGGTGGCATGTTGCTCATTACTTTATTGGTTAAAAACTCTGCAGGACGTGACAAATAAACATTTACAATTGACATTCTTTTACCGTAGTAACATAATAAAAGAATATGGTTCTACTAAGAAAAAACGAACAATATGAAGAAAAAAATGTATTTCTCTGACTAAATTTTCATTGCTGACTCTGAGAAGTAACGCAGTAATTCCATATCAAATGGACAACAATATGACGGTTGCTAATTGGCTAAAAAAATTGTCATCAAAGTTAGATGGTGCCATCCAACCATAGTTGCTTAGGTCTTATATTATCTGAGGCCTAATTACAATCCCTTATCTTGCTTGTCAAGTGCATTTCCTAAACTGAGTGTAGCGATGCAATTTCGTATCATTGATCTTTTACTTCCAGCCAGTCAGCGGTTACCTGGCACTAACGCATCTTCTAGGCTGGTTATTTAGTGACGTAATTGCTCGCTACCGTCAGTTTAGGGAATCGGCTATGGGAAAAAAATCAAACATATCCTAAATCGAAAACCATTTTGAGGTATTTGTGTTTTATATCTTATTTATATATTTAACATTTTTAAAGTCAAAGGATCTAGGATATTTTTAATTAAATAAGTTTGACCTTCATTCGACACCAGATAAGCAACGTACGCAAAGAGTGCATTAATAACCGTTTTAGGTTCATTATGGACTCTTGACGGTAATCAAATTGTCATCTCACAATTGAAACCTATTGGATCGTATAAACGTCCTTTCACGTCAAATCAAATGACGCGATATGCATCATACGTGAGATTTTTGGCTAGGTGATTCTACTGCATGGTATTACTGGTGTTTCCAGATAGCAGATTTTAAATTCCCTTCGATGAAAAATATTTTTCCACAAGGTCAAATTATTGCTGTGCAGACTTATTTTTAATTAACACACATTATTTTCGCCCATTGCCCAGATGGGTAGGCAGGACTTAAAATAGCCATTCGTTATAATCTTAACTCTTTCAGGTAGGGCTTGGTTTCAGAACTTGGCAAAATAAATTGTATCTGAAGTCTACTTCTCACATTCTCGTGAGATGCTACATGTTGAACAGCGAGCTCTGTTTAAGCTGTAAGTGCAGTAAATCAATAATTTTCTCCACATTATTTATTTGACACGAATCGGGCAAAAAACACATGTGGGAATACTAAGCTAATTTATGACGTCATGAGTTCGCAATGTTAATAATTAATACAAAATTAACTACCAGCTAGATCATAAAAAAATTTAAATTATTTTCTTAAAACAGGAAAAGGTTTATAAAAATATTAAAAAAATACTTAAAAATTTGTTACCACGCCCAATTGACTTGATCGGATATAAACGATTGTAACAAGTCACCTGGTGAAAGTCTGGACCATTTTTGACCAATAATTTGAATATTTTTATGAACTAGCATAAAAATATTCAAATTATTTTCTTAAAATAGGAAAAGGTTTCGAATAAAAATATAAAAAAATACTTAAAAATTTGTTACCATGCCCAATTGACTTAATTGGATAGAAGCGATTGTAACAAGGCACCTGGTGAAAGTCTGGACCATTTTTGACCATTTAACCTTTAAGGGGCATTATCTGACATTAAACGTTAACGTGATACAATTCAAGTGACATTTGATTATTCGAGCGCCTCTCATGTAAATATCGGGCTTGTCAAGTAACGGAGCAATACTGACCAGATTGTTAAGTTTGATATTAGCACTAAAGCTGTCCGTGTGTAGTCGTAGTTGAAATCTATTTGGTAAACGATTGTTTTATCGAAAAAAGTAGGCTAGTTTGTTAACATTTAATACTGTACAGTTGTTTGTTGCGATGTTTTAATACACGGAATATTGTTCAAGTCGATGTGACTTACGAGTTTATATTTTGTAATACACAACTACTATCGAGATACAGGGATATACGAGTATTGCCACTAAATGCATTCATAAATCAAAATGGATTGTTACATTATTTGTTATTATTGCCCCAGTTTATGTTACTTGTTTTAGATTATTTTAAAATAGGTGCTAATGTTATTTTTTAAGCTTCTTTTCGTGTGATCCTGATCAGGGCGGAAATTTACTAACTTTGTAGTTATTTTCCTTTATTGAGTGTTACAATTAATATGAATACTAGTTCATGGTTGAAGTAGTTGAATCATATCAATAAGCAAGCAATCTAAGGGGTGTGTAGTTACTATGTAGATCCATGTGTAGACCTTTTATCAGGAACATATCGCTTTATTCTTGGCTTTAATTTTAAATAACAAATAATATGTTTATATCATATTCGGTATAGTATTGAAAAAAAACAACTTACTTTAAAACCTCGAATAAATTAAAAACGAAGTTGCCTTCTTCTTCAATTTTTTTTACTAATTGATGTTTCACTAATATTGACAATACATTATTAGATTGATGTTACAGTGCTAAATATTTCAAGGGCAATAAGGTGGCCTTTTTATGTCGCGTGGTGTGATGAGCACCCTAGTGTTGCCAGTTCATAGTGTGCTTCTCAACCAAGGGCCTTATTACAATATTTTATAACTTGTCAAGTTCATTCTCTAAACTGAGAGTTGCGAGCAATTTCGTAATATCTTTCATTTCAGCCAGTCAGCCGTCACCTGACACTAAGGCATCTCCCAGGCTGGATATTTACTGACGAAATTGCTTGCTACCCTCAGTTTCGGGAATTAACTTTACTGGATATAAGCGACTGTAATATGCCCCCAAATGTTATAATATAATGTTATAATATAGCGTTTAAAAGTGTTTAGCGCAATTTCGAATTTGAATCATGTTATAAATTAGAGTTAGATTGAATTTTAATAATCAGGTGTTGGATTGCACATTAATTAGAACTACTTGTCGCTATATAATTTTTATGTTGCTTCCTAATAACCTTCCTAATGAACATTTCTAAATTTAACGTTCAATGCTCTTGGGAGTTTTGTTTTAAGTAACGCCACGAAGAAGATATTATTTGTAGACTTATGCTTGTTTTATTTTAACATTCAATTCATATGTTTTATTTATTAGCTAAGTATGCATACATTTTAAATGATGTAATTACCATATCGGGTAACATTTTATGAAATTATTATTGAGTTTTCATTGTTATAATGAACAAGTAGGATTTCAAAAACAATTAGGTTATACAGAAATCAGGATAAAAATAAATCAAGTGAAGCAAATATAAAAAAATGTGCTGTTGTTTGCTTACGTAGTTTTCAATATTTTATTGCAATTAGGTAAAATTACTATTACTCTCTACCCATATTATTCAGATTTATGTTTTTTGAACATATGCAAATTCCAACTGCCGAGCAAAGGTCCCCCAAATCCCCTCACAGTTGGTTTCCCCCAAATACCCTCACAGTTCTCTATGTTGTGCCAGGCTTTGCCATCTTCATCATAAGTGTCGATCCTTCATCACATTCTTCTGGGTCTCATCCTGCTACGTCATCCATTTGAGGATGTGCTTCAATTCGTCCGAAAAGATTCGAGACACCATGGCCCACCCATTCGCACTTATTTTTATTTATTTATTCCTTATTGCACTCAATGCCTTATTGCATTCTCTACCAGTCAACCACAGAGCGAAGCAAAATTCTTGTTTGCATATCCATAAATTATTCTTGTATTTTTTATTTCTATTGAAGATTGTAAATATAAACATCAGTGACACTTTTGGTGTCGTGACGCGGAGCAATAAAAGTGTCCCAGCAAACAGAGAAGGCGCAATTAGTCACCTGTCCTCATTCCGTGACGACAAAGCCGTTCCGGCGACACCCGCCGCACGCACTACCGTGCCCACTCAATGAACTGTTACAATATCTGAAACAACACTACATACTCATAATCAGCAAACAGCAACAATCATAGTCACTAAAAATGACATGTAATTATTACGAATTTGTATAATGCAACCACCTACAAACTTCGGTTTATCTTATTTTGTGATATTCTCTTCCTGTCGACTTTTGTTAAGGAATTGAGTATTCACTGCATATTTTACTAAAACTGTAATTTTTATTTCTATCAGAATTAAAAATGTCAACTGTGCATAAACTAAGTGTTTTTGTCAATTCCCAAATTATGTAACCCTGAATTACTATAAACCTTCTTCTTTAGCGAATTAATTTTTAACAGATGGAACACTTGTATAGTTTTTTACAGTGTTAGCGTGGAAACTTACATAAATTAACCGTCGAGGACACTAGCGTAGGCCCCCGGTTCGCCTTGACCTCACTTATAAAATGTTTTATCTTCCTTCTCCACAATCGATTAAATTATGCAAATGTGCTTTCAAGATTTATGTATTATCTACGGCCGCCCCATAATCGTTCTTGATAAAATACGCTTGCAATAAATTGACTTCGACGTCGCTACTCGATATCATGACTTATGGACCTAAGTTACAGACAGTTTATCGTTTTTTTTTTTTCGAGCTAAATCTGAAGAAGTTAGATTTATTCATCATGCGACTTATTGCCACACATTGTTTGATAAAGCGGTGCAGTGCTTCTCCTGACAATGATGATAAAGTTTAAAGTATTAGGTGAGATGGTTTGGAATGAATAAGTAGTACTTAAAGTTATTTTAAATCTACCTACTGTCCATTATATTTCTGTCGATATTTTTACTTTTAGTTAGCTTAAGTTGCCAAAGTCAGATTAGCCTTCAAAAGTGCTCATGAAAAGCATATCAGCGTAAAGCTTAATCGCTTCGGTAAGTGCTTCATCGCCGTATACACCCTCTCGAAATGGGTTTATAAATTACGAACTATTAAGCCCAATCGTGAATTGAAGGTCGAGAACAACGATAAAAAAGTTTATCAGCTATTCACAAGTTGTCCTACACCGGCGAAGACGCCCGACTCGGCCCTGCCCGGCCCGGGTGGCACCGACATCGCTGTACATCGATTTTGTATACACAATAGCGCTGCAGCCAGTCGACACAATGAGCCCTACAAGTTAACACAACATTTTAAATACAGCTTTTATTTACGTTTATTTTCTTAGATACAATCTTATTTACAGAACTGCGTTTCGAAGTTAGCCTTGGTTCTGTATTAGGCGTTAAAGTGATGTGTGGTTTTGACTATGATAGTCCTTATGTTATTCCTGGGTTAAGCTTTACACTGAACACTGCATGGTATGCAGCTTTAAAAACGCCAGTAGCCTAGGAATTCAAGCCTTATTAAATACTAAGAAAATATGAGTACAGCCAAAGTGAACAGTAAAAAATGGATCAGCGAAGAGTCTTCAGAACAGGAGGACGCCTTCAACCACGGCACGGAGATGCAGGCAGTGTGCTTCGCCGTGACCAAAGTCATTCTGGACTTGGACAACAAGTGGAAGGGCTCGGTCGGCAAAACAGCTAGCCCTTCTCTTTCCAATCGTAGTTATATTATGGAACTGGTTAACATACAGGTGAATATGACTAACATGCAGAAAAGGTTTCGTCATTCGTATTTCTAAATCTTAATATTTTATTTGATAGCGTTTATTATTCTTAGTCTCGGTACTACATAAGCACGGTTAGAGTATAATGATCATTTTATTATAGGTACTTAGGTAGGTCATAAGAAAAGCTTACGAGACTGAAATAGGCAGCTGTTTACTGTATGCAGTTCTGTCTCTTTTCTCCTTACCTAACTTTGTCCAAATTTTTTTGCAATCGCAAAGCAATGTCGTATTTCGGTTTTTCTCTATTTTCAACTTAGCTCAGAAGGAGACTGATTAAAAAGGCAATGCATCTTTTCATTTTTGTAGAGATACAGAAAATGTCCAACTAACATTTTCAGGTATTAGATCAGATAGTAGAATACTTATCCAAACTAGTAAGATCATTCTACAAGCTCAACCCCAAACTGGCCCGGTTAAAGAAGGACGGTGGATTGATAGAAAGCAAGCACAATCATGTCTTCGACCAGCTCTGTGGTAGCCGGTTCATAATGCTGCAGGCCGTCAATGGGCTCATCACTACCATACTCAGCACTTGTCTGCACAGGGAGGACTCTAGGAAAATGATCGAGTCTGCTTTGAGGTATGTCCTACCTACTGGAAACCCAACATTTATCTCAAGGTTATTCTTAAACATAGAAGTAGAATTATTCAACATGGGGTTAAACCTGAAATCACCCCCATAACATCTGACTCCACCCACGAAAATTTTTAAATAAACTTGTCTTGTAAGTATGTAAAGTGTCTTCCTACTGCCATGACAAAAGATCTTGTGCTACTGTTTTCTTTCGCGTTACCATCGTTGCTGTGTTCCTAAGAAGTGTCTTTTAACACTCCCACCTAAATATCTATTTTTACCTAAAGCTATTCTTAACCAAGCAAAACTCTTAGTGATTTGCTATACTCTAGGTCTAGAAATTGTTACTTTTTATCATATTAACTAACTTATTCTTTCAGCTTAGTGTCCCTATACAACCAATTAATTGGATTAAGTTCTAGAACTTTTGCCGCAAAATTCAACATTGGAAGCAACACCTACCCGAACACCATTAGCGAAACCAAAAATATAACACTGACGAAAATTGTTCAGGTATGTATGTCTATACCTACCTAAAGATAAAAGTAAAATCTAATATTCACTAATTATAACCTTTCCCTAGAGTAGTACCTACCAATCTGCTTTGTTAAGTAGTATTAATGTCTATTCGACTGTACATGCACACGACACCACATCAAGGTTTACACTGTGCTGCCGACGCGACGTAAGACCAATTTTGCAATGGATTTCTTTAGGTTGACCTGGGATCCTCCGTCAAACTGCAACTAAAAAAACCTGTTTTGTTTTTATATTAAAAACTAGCTGTCGCGTAGACTGTATTGTATTTCCCGTCAAACCTTGTACCTTTATATTAGTGAAAGAATTTTTAAAATCGGTCCAGTAGTTTCGGAGCCTATTCAAAACAAACAAACAAATCTTTGCTCTATATAATATTATTATGAATAATAAAGTTCTACTTACCTTAATTTTTGTTAAGAACTTCTTATATTTCACAGGTTCTCTCGAAGAGTCGTGTAGAAATAAACTGCCATCGGCTGATCAACTGTCTGGTGAAAGTGTACAAACCAGAAGACAATTCAGACAATGAATCAAGTTCTAGTACAGCGGACAGTTTAGAGATTTACCAGTGAGTTTATTTAAAATTGCCCTTTAATTTTTATAGCGTTTTATTATTATAGCTATTAAACCATCTATAACTAGAAACTAATAAAAATATCTTTTTCACCTTACGGTGTGCGGGGAATCGACCCTTGCGTCATATCTGTCGCTCGTAACCACTGCTAAACGGGTCGTCGGAGGATCGGAATATAGACATAATATATAAGAATGACTGTACTTAGGAATATGCGTAATTTACTTATAAATCAAGCCAAGTAACGTTTAGTTTTAACACCTCACTTTAGTTCTAAATAACCGTTTCAGCACTCTAACAAAACACATAACACCGCCAACGTCGACCATCTCCCGCGAGATGACAGTGGAAAAGCGAAGAGAAGCGTTCATAGAGAAGAAGAAGGCGAAGATGAAGCAGGCGCAGAGCCTCGTGGAAGTGAAGAACAAGCAGAATAAGAAGTTGAACGAGGTGTTGAACGCGCAGCTGTCTGACTGTGACGTCAACTACGGCTCGCTGCTCACCAGCGAGCGGGTGCTGGAGAACATGTTCACTAACGAAGGTATATGTAATGTTCACTAACGAAGGTATGTAATGTTCACTAACGAAGGTATGTAATGTTCACCTGTGCCTATATTGTGCCTTCTGAATAAGGGTTGAGCTACATCTGGCGACACCGTATCGCACTTTGCAAAGCGTGTGCGGTCGCCTCGTCGGTTCCACCGCGTGCGGTCGCACACCCGCTCTTTTTCTCGCTATTAGTAAATGACGATTCTGACTCGAGTGATAGAAAACGAAAGCAGCATGGGAAAATACGAATCGGTGCTGCCAGGTGTAGCTCAAACCTAAGTACGTTTTTATTTTTTTTGCCAATTTGTGTTCTAATGGAAATTTAACTGACAACTTGTGGTTTAAATTTAATTGCTGTAAGTGAACTGTAAGTAACAGTCTACTTAAGTAAGTAGTTAATCTTGATTTTATATTGCAGAAAATGTCAATGGAATTCTACAAAGTGAAGAAATGTACATAGAAATTCTCCTGGACACAGTCGCTCATATGTCCCCAATGTTACTAGGTACAAATGGAACTAAAAAGCTTAAATCAGGTAATTACCGTCTTCTTCAATATAAAAAGTTAAACGTACACTAAAATTAGCAGGCACATACAGTATGTTTATTAACCTAACAGGAAGGATACAAGCCAGTAAAAAGGCCGCGCACAAAGTAACGGAATACTACCAGAACATACTGTGGGGCGACGTTGGCAGCTGCCTCGAGCATATCCTCCTCTGGTGGTCATCCTTCCCTTTAGCCATAAGGTATTTAGTATTTATTAAAATGTTATTGCTTCGAACCTGTCGTGACTTCTTTGTTCCTTGAATCAATGCGAGATTGCGTTCTCTTGTCTTTACTTTGTGACTGAAGAGCGTTAGCTGTGGGTGGTTCAAAAACGATGCATTTTTGTAAGATTTTCGTGATTATTTTATTGAATTGAAATAAAACTTGAACTTTTACTCTATTATTGTGTGCATAATACTAATTAAAAACACATTGAATTGTCTAAAAGTCGCCAATTATTTGCTAAATAAATTAAAAACCGTTTTTATTTTATTTATTTATTGTTCATTGCACTAAATTAAAAGTACAATAGGCGGACTTAATGCCAAAGGCATTCTCTACCATTCAACCACACGATCAAACTGATAAATTGAACACGGTGCACGAGATTAAACTAAATAAATTTATAAGACACTTAATAATTTACTATACTTACACAGTTAAAGTTATAATTATGAAATTAAAAGGTGCATTCAATAATAGAGAGATATTAATACTTAATTTGAATTCAGCTAAATAATCACGAAAACCTTTAAAAAATGCGACGTTTACGACCCGAACCGAACGCAAAAAGCAAACCCTCTGAAATTATATATTTTTTTTAAAGAAACAAATTTAACCTAAAATATGTTGTTTTTTAACAAATAATATTTTTTTTTGACACAGGTCACCAAATACCAGTCAAAATCTCCGCGAGTGGTTATTTGGAACTTTCAACGTTCAGAGTAAGCAATTCTTTTTTATTCTGCGTTAGATAAGCCCAGGTAGATGTTTATTTAGCATTATCAGACATTGTTTTAATTGCAGATACCCCAGAATTAGTTTTATCAGCATTAAGGATATTAGCTGATGCATTAGGATGCCACGTTACGACTACGTCGTGGGATAAACATTTTGGGTATGCTTGCTGATTGTTATGTTAGGTATACAAAATACGTTAATCATGTTTTTTTAACATAGTAAATTGGATGTCCTTTCAGAGCTACTCTCACAACTAATTTGAAAGCTACATCCCTGAAAACCCACCCTGAGCTGTCACTTTATATAACAGAGGTAAGATAATTTTACTATAACGCCAATATTATCGCTGTTTGTTTAGTGGAATAAAACTCAGGTCATTTGAGAAACTTTTATTAATAGAAATTTGAAAGTTTTATTGATTTTGTACGTGAATACGAACAATTCGCCACCCCTGCGTTTTTTAAACCATACTCAATTGTTATTAACTAGTGTTATATTATTATGTTCTTTGTAGGTACTCGTAATTACAAATTAAAGGATAGATAAATTTCATATTTTTAAATTTTATTGCCAGTGCACGGCTTCTGGAGCCAACTTCGCTTTGATGCTGCAAGAGCTGGTGACGCTCAACAACCAATGCGAAGTCACCTGGGACTACATCCTTGGGGCGCCCATCGAAGACTTGCCCATTGTAGAACAGATCCCGATACTGCATAGACTAGGTAAGCAGCAAAAGCAAAATTCGTTTCGTCATCTAGATTCGGTCTCTCACCTAGAGCATTTGCCTGTAATGTAACGTTACAGAGTCGAAAATTCCATCATTGAGGGAGGAGAACCGAGCATTACAGTGCGCAAACTGTAATGTTACGTTGGTGAGGGAAAAGTACCGAATAATATTCCAATGAAGTACTGCTCAAAATTGAATCTGAAAGGTTAATTACAGGCGAATGTTCGTCATGTCAGGGAGGCAGTACTGTAATGTAATGCTCAGATCGAATCTGTAACGTTATATTACAGGCAAATGCTCCAAGTGAAGGAGCACCTTTAAATATATATTTAATATTATTTATGTTAATAAATTTACAAAATTCTCTTACATAAATAAACTAGTTTCTGTAGTATTTATGCACATAGAGTAACAACACTCTTTCACCTTTTTCCCTCTACCTCTAGGTTGTCTGAAAGAGATCTGGTAGCGATAAGGAGATCCGTTAAACTCTTTTTCCTCTACCTCTAGGTTGTCTAAAAGAGATCTGTTAGCGATAAGGAGATCCGTTAGCCCTTTTTCCTCTATCTCTAGGTTGTCTGAAAGAAATCTGTTAGCGATAAGGAGATCCGTTAGCCCTTTTTCCTCTACCTCTAGGTTATCTGAAAGAGATCTGTTAGCGATAAGGAGATCCGTTAGCCCTTTTTCCTCTACCTCTAGGTTGTCTGAAAGAGATCTGTTAGCGATAAGGAGATCCGTTAGCCCTTTTCCCTCTACCTCTAGGTTGTCTGAAAGAGATCTGTTAGCGATAAGGAGATCCGTTAGCCCTTTTCCCTCTACCTCTAGGTTGTCTGAAAGAGATCTGTTAGCGATAAGGAGATCCGTTAGCCCTTTTCCCTCTACCTCTAGGTTGTCTGAAAGAGATCTATTAGCGATAAGGAGATCCGTTAGCCCTTTTCCCTCTACCTCTAGGTTGTCTGAAAGAGATCTGTTAGCGATAAGGAGATCCGTTAGCCCTTTTCCCTCAACCTCTAGGTTGTCTGGAAGAGATCATAGATAATAGCTTATCTATCTATATCAATAAAGATGAATCGCCAGAAATGTTGCTAGGCGCAAAACTCGAGAATGGCTCTACCAATTGGGCATTTTTATTTTCATATTTTTATAAGGCACGAAGAAGGTTCTTATAGAGAGAAAAAAGATAAAAATGACGGTGAAAACAATGAACACAACACTTTGTTCTACATATTTGGATTTGGAAGTCTGTCGGGGCAGCTAGTGTATAATATAAAAAAGAATATTATTCACCTAAACATCTATCTAATTTGTTGCAGATCATTCAATCCACACATACCGCCTGTGGTGCCTGGCCGAGACGCGGCGGCTCGCCAACCTGTGGGAGATGGACGACTTCTTCCGCGTCGCGCACAACGACCTGCAGGCCGCTATGGAGCAGCTGCAGAACCTGCGCTTTGCGGACCACACGCTCACCATCGAGTCTGGTAAGTTAAAACTGTACCGTGAGTTAACGTCACGTAAATTACGACAGTTAACTACAGCCACTTGAATGCAATTTTCAGTTACATTACTTTTAACGAGAGGCGTTGTAACGATCTCTTGTATAAGACACAAGTTCGCTCTTGTGTGGAATACTGCTCTCATCTCTGGGACGGTTCCGCTAAGTACCTACTCGAAGCTCTTGACAGGTTGCAGCGGCGTGCTATTCGTATTATTGGAAACCCAGAGGCAACTTTGACCCTTGTGCCTCTCCAATTGCGTAGAGACATTGCCAGGCTAAGTGTTCTCTATCGCTTCTACAATGGGGAATGCTCTGACGAGTTATTCCAGCTTATCCCACCCTCACCTTTCCACTCCCGTACCACGCGTGCTGGACTACGGCGTCACCCACACACAACTCAACATTTGTTGGCCCGAACTAAAAGGTTCGGTGACTCGTTTCTTTGTCGTACCATCCAGACGTGGAACGCTCTTCCAGCACATGTGTTTCCTTCCTCGTATAGTCCCGGGTTCTTCAAGCGGGGCGTGAAAAGGCATTTCCTTTTCACGCTCTGCTTTCAGGCCTTCAAGGTGAGGATGGCCAGCCCAGTGATTCGTTTGAATGACTGGGCTTGTCAACCTCATATCTCGACCTCACGACCGCTTTCCATTAGGTGGAGTGAGGTCATCTTGACGGGCAATATAAAAAAAAAATACAAAAATTTCACTACAGACGCAAGCTAACTAATGTTACGGGTAGCTGCCCTTAACGCGATAAGAGATAATAGCGTAGCAAACCTCCTGAGTTCGCCTATAATGATTATAAACTCATTGCTATTTTCTAGCAAGTTAACTAATATTTCAGTCAACAGCTTTGATTGCTAAATGCGTGGTATGTGCATGCATGATTCATGCAACTTTTTCACTTCAGATGAAGACGATCACAATTGACTCGTTGTCAAACAGCGTCAAAGCTCGGTAAATCATTTCCCTGAACATGATTTGATGATTTGTATTCGCAAAATTTTTCATCTTAAATACATAATAATATTTTACTGTTTCAGGCAAAATTGGTGTCCACGAAAACGTGTGCGCCAAAATGAGAGAGAAATTAGTTTCTGAAGTGAAAGTTAATATACAAAAGCTCAAGGTAAGCCTCTACTGAATTGCCTTACTTGTGGACTTTAGAAATACCTAATGTGAACTATACAAAGCACATACTGTGCTATATGAATGTAAATTGAAAATAAATACGTACATACAAACATTCGCATCAGAGTCAGCAAATGCGGTCCACTGGTTTCAATTATTTCCTAGGGCCACATATAGGGTGCGATTGATCGTTACGATCCGTCGTTTCACATCGATCGTTTACCTTTTGTGTTTTTCAAGATCGTTTACGATTTCAGCAACTAGAAAAAGGGTTCGCGAGAATAACAAAAAGACGACCAAAAAAACCCCTTTCGCTTGTACCATCATGAAATGAATATTATTTATCTTTCAAATATTAGGAGGCAGGCGAAGAGATAGTATCAGTTCTGTCTCTCGTATGCGGCACCACGAGCCTGGCGCACCTCACGATGTCGTTCCCGCCGCCCGCCGCCTGGCGCCGCGTGCCGAGCGCGCCGGACCCCTACTTCTCTCTCTACGTGCGGGACTTCCTGAGTGAGTGTGATAGTACGTATATGTGAGTACGTATAGTTAGAACTAGTTATACCGTAGTGATGTACGAGGCTCGAGGCTTCAGAGTCCTTTTGTTTAGAGCTCGGTGTCGTTAACAGGGCTCGCCTCGTTTGTATGAAGGTCGACGACTCGGGAGTCTTTTTCAGAACTCAAACCTTCTTGAGAGCTTGATCGACGTCAAGGCTTTTTTAGGGCTCAAGTCTTTTTTAGCACTCGAGACGCTTTTTACGTGGCGAGTCGCACTCAAGTTTGTTTTCCGTTTGGAGTCTTCCTTTTCAAAGCAGGCAATAAAATATGTCTTTGTGGGATACAAACCAGAAGGGTACTTTGAAAAATAGAGGTATAATTAGCAGAATAAGACACTGAAAAATACTATAGTGAAAAGGTTAAAGAAGACTCGAGCTCTTTTAGGACTCGAGTTATTTTAAAGGCTCGAGCTCTTTGGATCGGTTCGAGCTCTTTAGAAGGCTCGAACTCTTTTGAAGCCTCGAGGCGTGGCTCAGGGCGCTCGCGTCTAGGCTGGGCTCGGGCCTACGAGCCTACCGAACTCACCGAGTCCGGCCAATCCGCCTCGAAGCTTCAAAAGTAGAACTCGACGCCTCGAGTTTGTACATCACTAGCCATACTGAGCAATAGTTATTATAACACAAATGTCGTATGGTTGTCACAAGCTAAGTAACACGCGTTTAAAAATTCGTAATTTTCATACATTTATGAAAGTGCGTGGAGACATAAAATAATAACAGATATTGCTAAAAGTAATGATCTGCCCCCTGATTCAGACCGATGCGGTAAATTTGTTTTAATTATAGTAAATGATCCGCTAAGCGGTAGCAATCAATATTTTGATATGTTGAAGCCAAAGGCCCTAAGTTTTCATAAACCAAATTAGATAAAACGTACTCTACTTAAAAATATAATTAAAAATAAAAGAAAATAACCGAATCGGTCGATAACCTTGTTCTGAATCGGGGGGATTAAGCATTTTTACTTTAGCGCAAAATATGCCAGCCAATTAGAAAACCGACATCCACATTTTAACAAAATAAAAAAACTTACCCTGCATAATTAAAACTGATTTCATTTCTGAAAGTGTCGGCCAACAAAAAACATGTTTATATAGTTAGAAAAAGTCATATGAAACAATAATAATAATCATTTATTCTCAGGCAACAAATTACATTTAAAGATCTTAACTAAACATAATCGGCCCATAGATAAATACCTTAAAACAAACATGTATACATATAACACAATATTTTATTCACACACGTAAGATTCATCGGCGACGTGCGACACAGCATGGTGTCCGGTAAGCGACCTCGAAAGCGCCGGTAAATGACACCTTTCGGCCAAAACTCCCCTTATAAGTAGGTCAATAGATCTTCAGTCGGCACTCTCACCATAAATGAATTAAAATTCACATTATGGCGGGATACCAACCGCTCGACCCTCAAGGTGAAGTTGACTTTGGTGGTAACCTTGATATACTCTGCGATTTCCTCAGCCTTCGTAGAGTAATGGAGGCGGGAAACGTACAGCTGCGTCATAACTTCTAGCAATATCTATCATTATTTTATGTTTCCACGGACTTTTTTTAAACGCGTATAACTTGGCTTGTGACAACCCTACGACGTTTGTGCCATGAAAACTATTGCTCCGTATGACTAGTTCTAACTAAACGTACCACTTTTTTTTGCTGGCCGGCACTTTCAGAAAAGGGCCAAAAATGTATGGAGCCAGAATGATCTCCTTTACTGCAATAATTTAGGGTTTAACATGCCTGACCAAACTCTTTATTTTTCAGATAAAATGTTACTGCCCGTAATAAAAGCGACTGAAGACATTACAACGTTAAATATGGTGCTAAGAATTATGTGCGAATCATGGCTACATCACATTTACGTAGTCAAAGTAAGATTTAGGTAAGATCTTTACTAATAGCCTTGCTTCTCGCAAAGTTTTGCTAGATTTCGAATAAATTATAGAAGCAGTTTATCTATTTCTTCAGTAAAGAGGCGGCTTCTCAGCTGCTAGCAGATTTCAATGAAGTTCGTAACTGGCTGAATGAGTGCAAACCACTTACTGCTCAAGCTCGAAAACAGATGCTACAGAATGAAGTGTTAAGGTAACTTATTAATAAAAAAGGTATTTCAATATTGCTTAAACCTGCACGGTTATCGATCGAAAGCCGTCTTTAAAAGAGTAGGCACTCCCGTTGCTGACGATTCATTGTTGGCTCTTTCCGGAGATTCCGAATTCAATCAGTACTTATGATCTGTGGTGTACGAGTAATACATACAGGGTGGTCCAAATATACACTCGTCAATAATTTATTTTAGTTTCCTCACACTCAGGGATATTCGGCAATACCCCATATTGTTACCCAATTATTTGTAGTTTTTGAGTTATGCATTTTTTCACGATTAGAGGCACGTTTGGCATCCCTGTACGCGGCGCGATCTTCAGGAGATTTGGACGCTTGCCACGCTTTGAAGAGGGCTTTCTTTACCCTGATCTGCTTCTGGACTGCTTCGTTCCACCACCAGGTCTCCTTGTCAAGTCCACGTCCACCCCGAGACACACCCAGCGCCACCCTCGCCGCCCCGGTGATAGCTGCCTGACACCTGTCCCAGAGCTGTTGCCCGGACTCACTATCCGCTGCGCTGCACAGGTCACCGACAGTGGCTGCAAAGTCATGGGATCTGGCTCCTTCAAGCAGCCACCACCTGGTTCGGGGCGGGCAGCGCTTCCGGCATTTGCCACGAGGCTTCACTCGCAGATCCATCACAAGTAGACGGTGTTGGGCAGTAAGACTTTTCTGGTATGACCTTACAGTTAGCTACCTTGCCGATCTGGTCTCTCCTGGTGAGAAAGTAGTCGATCTGGGTTGCGCTCCTACCGCTCTTAGGTAGGTAATCAGATGCTCGGGACTCTTTTTGAAGAACGTGTTCACGACGGCCAAGTCGGCATCCATACACGTCCGGAGAATCTCTTCGCCTTCAGCGTTACGACTGCCAAAACCACCGTGAACACGCCCGTATTCCTCACACTGTTCACCCACATGACCGTTCAAATCGCCACCCAGAACGACGGCCTTGGGACAACGGAATAGTGCATATAAGCTAATAAGTCGATTTGCTCCCAAAACAGTGCCTTAACCGAATCGCTACAACCGACCTGCGGTGCGTAGGCACTTATCAAATTGGTCGTGACCCCTTCGATAAGCACTCTCACGACCACAAGGCGGTCGCTAACGCGATTTACTTCCAAGACACTAATTCCTCGGACAGCACCAACCCCACTCCATTGGCCCCACCAGGAGAACCCGCGTAGATCAGCTTGTAGCCGTGCCCGATGTTCCGGGACCTGTTGCCTCTCCAGCGAGTCTCTTGCAGGAACGCCACGGCCACCCTCCGCCTGGCGAGCACATCGGCCAGCTCGCGAGCGCGTCCTTTCAGCGTGCCCACGTTCCACGATGCGAAGCGGACCTTCCTCTGGACTAATGTCTTTAACCGGGCCCGTTCATGGCCCGGTAGCCCTAACCCACTTAACACAGGAGTAGGGCGATCCCCCTGTGCGTCGTTTTCCGGCGACGCCCTATCCAAGTCAAATACTCTATGCTGACTTTCCATTGTTTTTGGCTTGACTTGGCTTTACGGGAGCGATTGCCATTTATGAGTTGGGAGGTCAGCCTCCCAACTCATGAAGTGAAGCCGTCGCCAGAGCCTCCTTCGTTGATCAGCAGGGTGCACTAGCTTGCAGGCGAGGTTGGCTTGGGGCCCGAAGATTTTGGAGGACCCCCTTTCAGGGAAAAAACAGCATTTCTTACTTTTGCAATTTCATAATTTTTTTTAGAGTTATGATAAGCGTTATGATTGAGAATTCTTCAGAATCATCTAACGCTATTATTCATCTAATAATAATAAAAAACAGGCATTTATCTCAACAGATCGCACTACAGTGACTAAAAAAGTAACCCAAACCAGCAATTTAACAAAAATCGTAAAAAAATCATAACTCGAAAACTACAAAAAATCGGGTTACATAAATGGGGTATTTTCGGATACCCCTGAGTAAGAGGAAGCTTAAAAAATTTATTGACGTGTATGTTTGGCCCACCCTGTATTTATTGTCACATTTTTGTATAAAACTTTAATATTTTTTTTACTTCGATACTACCTTGTTGGCTAGGAGGCATCCATCATGATTGCCTCTATCAATTACCGCAGCGTATGTAAAAAAAAAAAGCTTTTTTTTTTTGTAGCTGAAAAGCAGTTGAGTTTTCTTAGGGTTAAGCTACATTTGGCTGCACCGCATCGCACTTTCCCATGCTTCTATCCTTTTCTGTCACTCAGAACTGTCATTTACTAGAGCGAGAAAGAGAACAGAATGCGACCGCACGCGGCGGAACCGACTAGCTCGGCGCTTGTACTCCCTCTGTGTTTTCTCTCTCGCTTGTTCTCTGCGATGCGTTGCGGCCAAATGTAGCCTTAACCTTTAGAAGACAGATAATTCAATTCAAGTGCCATGTACTATAATATGGCTGTTGTTTGCTGTTATATGTTTCTTGTATGGAGGAGGTCAGCTGTACCGCCGTAAGCACATGTGTAAATAAGCGGAATGGAGAAAAAGTTTCAAGAACCACGTCGTGAGGTGACAGATAACACTACTTCACGCGCTCGCGTGAACACTGGCGGCCTCATCGCGTACGGAGAGAAACTGGGTCTGGCTCGGCCATTGGTCAAGTTAGAGCTCACACTTATACGCGAAGTATTGTACTTAGTGTCACGCGTTTTCGTTGAATCCCTTTATCTACTTATGTCACAGATTACTTAACCCGTTGAGAGTTACTAACGTAACAGATAAATCACATCAATAGAAAAATTACAATTTTCTTAATCTTAAATGCGTGCTGTCATGTGTCAGGTATATATTGCCGAGGCTACCTCTTTTGATATAGATGTCAGTAGTCAGTACCTATAGTACGTCATCGTCATCGCGTCAGTTGAACCGCAAGTAGTGAGTTACCTTTACCTAGATTCAAAATCACATTAAAACAGCTTTATTAAAAAAGGGCTATTATACTTAAAAGACTACCTTATAGATAAAAATGCCTGGGTGTAAGCGCTCTGCTCGATGCGGGATTAAATAGCTCTATTGTAACAGATGTTTTATTGTAATAGTTAATAGGTACCTAGTATGTACTGACTAACAATTTTTCTTTTTGAATTGTTTAAATGAATTTTTGTTTTATATTCTTTTATGGTTGGTTTTTTCTCTTTGTTTTATGTTCTTTTAGGTTGATTTGTAACAAAATGACACACTGCTTGTACTTTACTAACGCCTGTTGTAAACCCAAAACAAGTTTAAAAGAGTAACTGCCGAGTTTCTCGCCGAGTCTTCTCAGCAAGAAACAACTCCGACGCGGTGGTAGAGTCACATTATGTCTGTATACTGTTTATTTACATATCCATATTAATATGGTATTTATGTCTATTATTTAGTATATTTTGATGTAAATTTGACGATTTGAAAGTACTGATACAGTCTATTTGAATAAAGTTATTTGAGTTTGAGTTTTGAGTTTGCAAGATTCGCGTACAAATGCTCTAAGCGGCTGTTGACAATCAACTGCCAAATGGAGTTCCATGTCCTGGCAGCTGGTAGGTGATTTTCACGCGCAAGTTCATGAAGTAACAGTGGCCTGTACCTGTTTATGTGCCGAAAGGGTATTTTTTAAATATCTCCGGTATTTAACATGGTGCTTATTTATAGACGGTGTGAAGGCGTGGGCCGCCTGCTGCTGCACGCGCCCGGCGACCTCATCTCCATGCAGGACTCCACCATGCAGTCTGCGCACCAAGTCAGGAAAGAACGTGAGTACAGTATACTAGGAGTTTCCTTCACGTAAAGTTTGATAGTATACTACAGCAACTCGTATGCTTTAGTTCAACTACCATGCACTATAAGCACTCTACTGAAATCCCGTACAAAACCTTTACTACAAACGTAGTAAACCTATGGTACTAAAGGGCTAACCTCGACAGCTGTGTGAGAGCAGTCAAATTTGTGCCTTGCTTTAATTCTATTATAAGTGGTGGTAAAGGTATTATGGTAGAATATAAATAAATAAACTTCTTTTCTACTAACTTAGCAGTTAGCAATAATTTTGCTGATGGTAACACAGTTGATCACCCCTAGATAACCTCCGTCACATCTTCATAATTAGTTGGCAACAAAACCAGCTGACAATTAAAGACATTGTTGGAGTTTAGAATTTGACTTATATATATTAACAATTTCTATGACAATGTATTGACACAAATTACGCATGCGGCGCGTCGCCTCTGACAGATAGTCCGCTTTTAACAAACTTGTTATTTCGATCACGCGCACAGACACAGTGAGTTTACAGGCGACACCGGTGAGCATCAGTGTCGCGGCCATTCGCACTGTCGCGAGTGTTTTTGTTTCGGTCGAATTTTGTGCAATTTTTTGCATGAAGAATTTAATTTGGCCGGTTCTGTCAATTACTCGTAGGTATACCCTACCTACATCATTTTAAAATTTCAGAATGAATATAGTAGTAACCCTGGGCGGTCACGCATGTTTAGGAAAAAGGCGCCAGCGGTCCTTTTGTAAACTTCTTTTTTGTTGTATTGAAGTGTTCACTGACTTTCATTGTAGACCGTACGAAAGTTATTTTTCTACTACCCCAAATCACCAATCTAATTTGCTACAAACTCTGTTTCCTATGTTCGGAAACGTAACTAACATAGTATTTTCTCAGTTTCAGAAAGCGACATGGGCGAGCAACTCATGCCGGCGGAGATGTACGTGCCGAACCAGAAGCAGTGGCTGCGGCTGCGCGCCGGCCGGCTGCGCGCGCCGCAAGCCTTCTCGCTCTGCTGCCCCGCGCTGTCTTGATCAATATAGCTCTGTTTTGTACTACCCTGCGTTTTATTACCGACTTGCTGTCCCCACACTAGCGTTCTTTGAACGGCCAGCCAGCGCAGCGCCATCCCGTCGTTCGACGCGAGATTTTTTGTCACCAGTACAATGAACAACGCAAATGCTATTGCCGTTAGCGTCCCTACATTTACTTGCGAATGTGTAATTTTACCATTTTACGTACTTTTTGAACATAACATCGAAAATCATGTAAAAAAAATTTAGAACACGACGCAAAAGTATCTCAATTTCTCAAATAATGATGATATAAACAAGTACCTAATCTTGACTTCAAGCTTTTATGAATTGAGTACAACTTTAAAAATTCCCTAATATATAATAAAGCCTAAGTTTTCTCACGCCTAGAACCCAATAAATAGTACTTCTTTCGGTAAGAGAAGTTGTATGAGTGATTTTAGAAAAAATGCCTGCGGAGCGCGACGCGGCGCTCGGCGCAGCACGCGGCGCAGCGTCGGCGCCGACCAAACGCTGCGCGCAGAGACAAAGCAACGTCCAAATTACGCTAATGTGGGGGGTCCGCCGGCATGGCGCTGAAGATCAAATAACGCTAGTGTGGTCTCTTACTCGCTGATAATGTAGCTTTATATTGGTAAAATATTTTTTAAAATCGGTCCAGAACTTTCGGAGCATATTCAAACCAAACAAACATTCAAATCTTTCCTCCTTATATTATTAGTTCAGATATCATTTACAAGTGACATGGATTTATTAATGCGAGCAAGACTAGCACGCAAAATGAGGCACTGCCTATCTGTTGGAACTATTTTCGCTTAGATTGTACGAAGTGAGTTTGAGTTATTGATATTTATGTAAACAAATGTTATGACCACAATTTATTTTTTTAATTATCACATACATCACTGGATTGATTATTATCCTTAAAACTAACGATCAATTAGACTTACATCTTAAACATATTGGATTTACTATTTCTTCTGTTTACTAGTTTCTAACATTGAAAGTTGACATGACATGGATTGATTTTACGGTTACATTATATTTCATATTCAAATAACCTACTGTGGAAATGCACTTGACTGCTGCAAAAGTTTTCGACTAGTATTCTTAAAACATAACGGATTAAAAAGTCAGGAAGCTAAAAACTGACGTCATTGCACAAAGCCCTAAGGTCCCATTTGTGATTCAAACACAATTAAAGTTGAAAGTTAAGGCAAATGTACTAATATCAATGCAAAAGATTTATCTACGTTAAGATTAAGTCGTCAATTGTACGCCCTTCAGCCTGAGAAAAAAAATGTGAGTGCAATGACGTCATACAATTTACCCTTAGCGCGCTAGAATAAACATCTACAAACGGAGTTTTCACTAGCAAAAGTTCGTCAAACCTCATTCCTCTTCCGAGTCCGATCTCTTGCACTTATTCTTCAACTTTTCGTATTCATTGCGCCTGATGAAGTCTTCCTTCAGCTTCTCCATATCGCTGAGTAGACTGCTGACTTGCACGTCGCCTAGCTGGTCGGGGCCGGCGGACGCGTCGCTATCCAAGCCAGAGTCTTCAGATTTGATTTGTTCGTCGCCGCTGCGGGTTTCGTCCGCACTGTAAATGAAAATATATTTATTCATGTTAACTTATAAATAGCACTTATGACAAACCAAATTATTACTAGCCCAAAATTTACTATACCTTGTCCAATTTAAGATGATAATTTTAACAGTTCACGCCGATGCAGTTTTGCATTTTTTTTCGGTAAAGTGTACTACAGATTATATCGTACTTTATTGACGGGTACCGCCCACTTAGTTAAGTGCCTTGCAAACGAATAACAAAAAATAATAGAAAATCAGTTGTGAAACAAAATTAATCTAACATATAAACTTTGTAAAAATCTTTTTTGAACAAGAATTGATAATAAACTCAATGGATTGACGATGATGATTATGAAAGTGATTTAAGATGTGCACCATTATATTAGTAGTAACTCAACATTCTAATACCTACCTTATTTAATTCACTTGAGGGCTTATATAGTCGTAATATATTTATTCAATTGCATCTCTTTATTACAAGTTCTAAGAAATAATGATTCGATAATGGAATCGATTCACTAACTATCATAAACTACCCCATCCCTATTGTGAGCTGTCAAAATTATCATACTAAATTGGGCAAACTATAAATAAAAATATAACGTAAATCATATACTATATCTTCAATAAGCATCGTGGCCTAGTGGTTAAGTACCCCAACTCAGATCGCGAATCGTGTCGTCTCGAGTTCAAATCTGGCCAGTACCAAAATCTTTGTGTTCATTGTTTAATTTCCGACTAACTTTTCGGTGATGGAAAACATCGATGAAAAACCAAATCAACCCGGATAGCGGCCACCACCTACCACATTGGGTTCTAATACCATTGGTGAACAGTGGGCTTCTGAGTGTTCCGTTCACCATGACGGCAACAGTCACTTGTGTCTGACTACCCCGTCTGGGGTAAAGTCGTGTTGGCATGTATGTATGTATCATCAATCAATATAATATGACTACCACCGGTTCGGAGGTCGTTCCCATCGAGAAGAACCCGGCAAGAAACTTATTACTGTTTTTAATCTTGATTTTCATATGAATTTCATTAAGAGTGTAAACTCTATAACAAACTAGCTGTCTGTAGACTATGTCTCGCGTTAAAATATAGCCTATGCTATAGTTCTTGCAAATCACGAGCGCGCGTGAATTTAACGAAATTGAACCTTATTGTTCGGTATTAAAAGCGTCGGCACGCGCGCTCGTAAAATGATTGTACTGTACTCTCTAATAATGTAGCTTTATTTTGTTGAAAGAATTTTTAAATCGGTCCAGTATTTTCGGAACAGACAACCAATCAAATCTTTCCTTTTTATAATATTACGAGCTGCCCAGACAGACTTCGTTATGTCAAATGTTTGACAGCTGGTGTCTATTTTGCCCGCTTTTCTCCGTTTTGATTTACATTTACTATTATTTCTAACTGAATTTTTTGTGGATCAGCGTGCTGAGTGCGAGTTATAGTGAGAGATGCGAATAACTTCACCATCGCGTTTTGCGATTAAAAAAAACCCGAACTTGTATGACATCGAGCAGCGCCATCTAGCGGCCTTAATGTTGTCCGACGTTGCCGATAGATGGCGCTGACTCGATTCCATACTAATCGACATTTACGTGCTCACAAAACGCGATGGTGAAGTCGTTCCCACTCGGCACTCGGTAGTTTTGGAGCCCTTTAATACCTCTTTATAGTATTAAGCATCTCTATGGTGCAGGGGAGCACATGATACCTAGGCTGAGCGCCGGGGGAGCTGGCGGAGCTGCGGCGGCGGCCGAGGCGGTAGGCCTTGGGCACGTTGTCGGCGCGGCGGCGCCGCTGCAGCGCCGAGCGCGCGCCCGCGCCGGCGCCCAAGCGGCGACTCTTCTTCTTTACGTTTTTCGCTATTACGCGCTTTTGGTGGTCCAGTTGCGGGAATAGTTCTGTGAAGAGAGATTGCTTAAGAAATGTGTGGCCGACTAAATACTTTCCTGTAGTTTTTGTACCTTTTTTAATGTGAATCTTTTTCTGTTCTTGACATAAGTCCTGTCATATTTTCTGTTCTGTTCTACGTCTTGGTTTGTTCGTTGATTATTTTATTATTGCCTGATTTTTATTATATTTTATCAATACACGCTTTATTTTGCACTTAATAACTACAGTCCACATTACTCAACTAAAACAATAAATAACGGTTGCTAATAGCAACGCGTACTAAAACGTTCAACCTATTGTAACAATAGGAGGAGAGGGTGCTAGATTTTTACTTACAAAACTTTAAAAAATATGAGCCTCATATGAAACCTCAATGTAGTCAAGTAGCTATGAAAAGGCCTATGTTAATATTATTTACGTAATTAAATGAAAAATAAGGAAATCCGTAGAGAAAATAAATTACTACGCTTACCAAAGGGTAAGTTTGTTGGAGTTTGTTAGGCACAAAAGGGAAGAGCCGGTAGTCGTTTAGGCTGAGATGTTGTAGAATGCAAACCATTTGCAGGCAAACACGGCGTAGGACACCTCAATTACTTTAAACTATACAAATTGGGTGTGGTGATTATTTCTTTTATTTTTAAGATTCGATTTGTGAACATCTGCGTGGACTCCGTGAAATGATTCCGGGAAAGATGAAAATTAGGTGTCTTTGGACACTGGTTTAAGCTTTCGTGCACCGGGGTCTGGTTGATCGATAGGATGCCGCGCACGCTGGCTCGAGTAACCTTTCCACGAAAATTCGGCTGCCTCTCGGTCCCGCGCCAGAGATAACCAGGTCTTTTATGGTCCTGAATCTTTCTGTGTGTGTGTGTGTGTGTGTGTGTGTGTGTGTGTGTGTGTGATAGAGTTAATGTCGGTCATGTCATGTCGGTTGCCGAATACCAAATATTCGGCAACCGACATGACCGATGACGGCAACGAAGCGCCGAATATTCGGCACAAAATACTTGCTTTTCGAGCGCGTCGGTGAACAAGAATATGACAAATCGCAACCTGCCTCCCTCGTTGCGGTGCCCTCTCGTCTGTCGGCCCCTTTGAAGGGGGTGTCGGCTATGGCAAAAATGCATGTTTGACTTGTAATTTGGTGATAAATATATATAATCTTGAGTAATATGACGTCTTTTTTTCATGATTAGGTATTCGGTATTCGGCCGAATACCGGATAACAAAAAAAGTGGCCGAATACCGAATGATTGCCGAATATTCGTGACATCTCTAGTGTGTGAGGTATGGGTAAAGAAGTACTGACCGTGCGCAGAAGTGAGCGCCTCCTCCGCCGCGTTCATCTCCGCCTCCTGTATGGAGTGTCCGCGCGCCGCCGCTAGCCGCGCGCCGCGGAAGTACACGCCCACTGTGTACACGCGCGTGTTCGTCGGCCCGAGGCACTCGATCACCCTGGATAATAATAATAACACTTAACAGTTTAGGTACGCCACCATGTCACTACATGCTCGCCGCGTTTGGGGTATACTACCTAAAAATACTTCTGTAGTTTCTGAAAAACGAATGGTTCAACTAATTTGGCTTATTTTGATCTTGAAATATTTGTGGAAGTTTAGGGAAGGTTTAAACGGTGAGAAACAAATAATAAGTAACGGAAAATTCTAATAGCGACAATTTAATTCCCCAATGCAAAATAATCAAATTGAAAGCAGAGATCCTCACTGCTCTAAGCGCATGTGCCAACTCAAACTGGACCCCCGCGGGCGCGAGCGCGGCGGCGACCGCGCAAAGCATTTCTATCAAGTCGCGCGAGCCGTTTGTACTACCGCGTCCCCCGCGAGCGTCCAGTTTGCAGCCTTACACAGTGTCGAAGTCAACTAGATCGCAAAAAGAGACAGCGCTACTATGTAATATTTTGTATTTTTCGCTCATAATATGGAATTCGAATTCGATTTCGCGTTTGGAATAAAAAATGCCGTGTTTTTGCATATAATAGAACTCAAAATTAAACATATATTCGAGAATGAGCGATATGTTACTTGTAAAGCGGAATGTCCGGCTCCCCGCCTTCCATGGAGCGCAGCGTGAGGCAGCACTGCTGCAGCTTGGACTTGGGGTCGTTCCAGTCCTGGTTCATGATGAACTCCTGCAGGCGCGGGAACAGGCACGCGCTGCAGAACGCCTGGCAGTACTCCAGGTTCTGGATAACAACGACATATATCAAAACAAATTCAATTGAGGAGGATGATAATCATAGTTAGTAACTGATCATCGTTGGCTCGCGACTCTGGAATCGAAAGTAAGCCATGTTAGCTACTGGCATCGAGTTAGAGTAGCTGTCTTCTAGCTACATTATAAAGCGAAGAAATAAGCCAGCGAGTCCGACTTCTGGCGAAGTGTAAGGCTGCGGTTCGATTTGAGACGAAAGTACTTTTAGCACGCCTAAAAGCGTCCCGATTTGGGGCGAAAGCATTTTAAGCGCGCTTTTAACAGATAGTGCGACGTCACAAATGACATCACCAACTCCGCAATCTTGCACTTACGGTACCTCTGCTCCTCGGCGTTAGCACTGTAAGTGTTATGTCAAATTCATAGAAAAAACGTCAAACATAAATATCACATCAAATTTTCTTTAGATAAGTCTCAGTAATACCACTTGTAAGTGGCAAATCTTTCTATTACAACAAATTTGTTACTTAAAAACTTTGAAACCTACTCAAACTAACAAATACCTAATACAATTCGTAAACTTAAATAAATCATATATAGATCATAGTATACTACAAAAATACATATAAATTATGTATACTTATCATGCCAACAAATATACCTATCTATATACATTCAAAAGAAATATACTAATATAATATTAAATAATAATATGTAATATGAAATTAAAATAAATTGCTATAAATTAATAATTTGTTATAAATTAATCTTACTTTGTCAATAAACAGTGCTCCGAGGAAAGCTTCCAGCAAGTCAGCCTTGTGCTTCTTGGTCGTAGGTTTTGACTTAGGGTTGTTGTAAATCGCATACGAAGACATGTTGAGGTCGTCGCACACCATTGACTGAGTGCGGTTGTTGACTAGGGATGAACGCAGTAACTGGGGGAAGGAATAAGAGACAAGTCGATCACAATGTCAGTCGCAAGTAATAATCATGCTAATTTTGCAGCTATTTACTAAAGGGTGGCGCGAAGACCGAGACAAAATACGTCAGGGAACCATTTTTATATTTTTTGTAGTTCAATTTTGTTTTAATGCAAACAGTGGATTTATTTGAGCAATAATTAAATTTATTTTGTTTCTCTATTCTTGCAGCTTTTTTTTATTTGCCATTCAATCTAAAAGCGGCCGATAGGTCCGAATACGAGGTGGATAACAGTAATGCAAAGCAACCACTGAGCTGTTCAAGCTTATCTTGACTGCCTGCGAAAATGCTTTTTCTCGCTCTGCTTGAAGTGCCTGGGTCAATTAGAAAATATACATACGAGGGTCATTCAATAAATACTTAGCCTACAAAAAGTAAACAAAAATTTTGGAATAGTGGCAATTTATTTTTCAACATAGTCTCCTTTTAGTTCGATACACTTAGCCCAGCGATGCTCCAACTTTTTTAACCCGTCCGAAAAATAGTTTTTGTCAAACTCTGCAAAATAGGCCTCCGTGGCGGCGATGACCTCCTCATTTGATCCATATCTATTCCCGGCGAGTGATTTTTTCAGATTAGGAAACAGAAAGAAGTCACAAGGGGCCAAATCTGGAGAATACGGTGAATGGGGCAGCAATTCGTATCGTAATTCGACCAATTTGGCCATGGCAACGGCAGACGTGTGAACCGGTGCGTTGCAGCACTTTTTTCTTCGCCAGATGGGGTCGTTTTTTCATTAATTTGGCGTCGAATCGGCCCAATAAATCGGCATAGTAAAGCCCTGTAATTGTTTTACGCTTCTCGAGGTAATCGATGTAGATCACACCTTGTGAATCCCAGAAAACGGTGGCCATAACTTTTCCGGCCGATTTTACAGTTTTCGCCTTCTTTGGAGCACGTTCCCCGGTCTGGATCCATTGTTTTGATTGCTCCTTGGTCTCTGGTGTGTACCAGTGGATCCAGGTTTCATCGACGGTCACAAAACGACGCAAAACTCCGCTGGATTCCGCTTAAACAGCGCCAAACACGTCTCCGATGTGGTCTCACGGTTGCGCTTGTTTTCCGGTGTGAGTAAACGCGGCACCCATCGCGCCGACAGCTTTCTCATGCAGAGTTCCTCGTGAAGAATATGATGCACTGTTCCTTCTGAAATGGCTACAGTCTCAGCTAGCTCCCGAACCTTCAATCGGCGATCTGCCAATACGAGATCATGGATTTTTTAATGTTTTCCTCCGTAGCAGCTGTTTTCGGTGCACCTGGACGTGGTTCATCAAAGACCGACGTACGGCCACGTGCAAACTCGTTAAACCAATTCTTGACGGTGGCCATCGATGGAGAAGAGTCACCGTACACAGCATCCAAGCGCTCTTTGATTTCGATGCGCGTTTTCCCTTCCAAAAATAGGAATCGAATCACCGAACGATATTGCTCTTTTTCCATTTTTGTAAAACCGATCGACACGTTCGCTTCAATAAGTTGTCAAATTAAAACAAATGAAGGGATTGGAATGAAAATTAGAAAAAAGAATTAAAAAAGAATGTGCTACACTGTGGTAAAACTCTTTTGAAACTACAGCGCCCTCTGGCGATGAGGCTAGGTACTTATTGAATGCACCTCGTCAGATAAAGATAATCTAATTCTGGATATATCATCGTCTGAATGATACGATAAGAAAACGAGTCACTGAACTTGTTGTGTAAGTGTTGACTTTCAAATTCTGGAGCTGGTAATATTAATAATGGCACCCACCGACAAGTGACCCTCGTGGTGGTCGGGGAAGTGCCGGTACAGGCGCGATGACACGACGAGCTGCAGCACGGTGTCGCCGAGGAACTCCAGGCGCTGGTTGGAGCCCAAGGTCAGGTGCGTGAAGCCCACGGAGCGGTCTGTGAACGCGCGCGCTAGAAGCCGGATGTGTTTGAACTGGACACCTGCGAAACGCGATATTGAGTTGAGCTACATGTTGCCACAGAATAAATGCCAAAGAAGTTTCTAGAAGAATATGAATCGCAATTACAGCAACTAAAAAAGGCCATAGTTTTTGGTGATTTTAATATTGACCTGCTAACAAAGGATAAGAATCTTACGAAATATATGCAAACAAATGCGGAATCAGGTTTTAGACTACTTAACAAGATCAATAGAGCATACTGTACAAGAGACTCTGCTACAAAAAAGTCAATCCTGGATCACGTCAGCACGAATCTTAAAAACCAACATTTTAAATTCACAATCATAAAGCTCATCAATGTCTGATCACAACCAAATTTATACACAAATAACTAAATTCAAAACTCCAAAAGAAGGTCGAGTGGCTTACGAAGCAATAGATTACGAAAAGCTTCATACGAATGCATCTACGCATAACTAGGAAAATTCATGTGAAGATTACATGGAATTAGAATTACACATAAAAAAGCATGTAAAGGACAGTAAACTCACAAAATGAAAATACTTAACCTGCCCCAGAGCGACTGGATCAATGACGACATCATTGCTGGAATTCAGAAAAGGAACTACCTATGGAAGCAGCACAAGAGTAATCAAGACGATGACAAGGCCGAGATGGAATGTAAACAAAAAAGGAAGGAAGTAGCAAAATTGATCCAAGACACCAAAAATAATTACTATTTCAAAATGTTCACAACCTGTAAAAATAACCCCAAAGAAATATGGTCCCTTATAAATACCTTAGCTAACAACAAAGCGAAAAAAACTTGTGCTACCCCACAACTTCTAATAGATTCTAAATTAATCACTGATGATGCAAAAATTGGTCTAGCTTTTAACAAATACTGCTCAACCATAGGCACAGAGTTAACAGAAAAAATCCCCAAAAAGTATCATGATGGCTTCACCCAAATGCGTTGTGTTTCAAGACAAATAGTCGCCACTGAACTCTCCACACTAGCTCCATGTACTGCCGATGAAATTGGCAAAATTATTAGGGGTCTGCGTGCAAATTCTGGTAGTGGTACCGATTAAATAAATACTGAAGTCATCAAATGTTTGGAAAACCTAATTTCATCTAGTCTAGCAAAATGTTTTAACAAACTTATGAGTGAAGGGGAATTCCCAGAAACAATGAAAGTTGCAAAAGTAACACCGATCCATAAATCAGGACCAAAATCTGACCCAGGTAATTATAGGCTAGGCTGGCATCTCGGTGTAGCCAGTTACATCCAAAATCTTTGAGAAAGGCATTCGTAATCGTTTAACAGAATATTTGAATTCATCAAATCTTTTATCTGATAGGCAATATGGTTTTAGAGCTAAAAGTAATACTACCACAGCTACAATTGATCTAGTGACGAAAGTAAAAGAGAACATTGATAAGCGACATGTTGTTTTGGGAATTTTCATTGATCTTAAAAAAGCTTTCGATACCGTAAGTCATAATTTACTACTAAAAAAGTTACTACATATTGGTATCAAGGGTGATGTCCTTAAAATTCTGAAATCTTATTTGACATCTAGGTCTCAGGTGGTTAAGATCGGAGATACTGAAAGTCAGCCTTTGCCTGTCACAATCGGTGTCCCTCAAGTTTCCGTCCTGGGACCTCTCCTATTTTTGATTTACGTAAATAGTATTGCCCATTTGGAACTACATGGTCATCTAACTTTGTACGCAGATGATACATGTTTGTTTTTGTTTGGATCTAATATACACGATATTATTTCGGAAGCACAGGAGGATTTGGATGTCTTGTCTGAATGGTTCAAATTCAATTTATTAACTGTAAACACCTCAAAAACATGTTACACTTTATTCAGGCCGAGAAATAAAATTATCGAACCTCATGATCCACTAATACTAAACAATGTTGCACTGGAACATACAACGTGTGAAAAGTACCTAGGGTTAAGACTAGATAGCCATCTTACATGGAATAAACAAATCGAGCATATTAAAAGTAAATTATCGTCGCTTATGGGATCACTTTATGGCATGAGCCAATGTATTCCTAGAAAGCTGCGTTTCTCAATCTATAATTCTTTAGTAAAATCTCATCTTCTTTACTTAATCAAAATATGGGGCATGGCTGCCAAAACCAGGCTTGAGCAACTTCAAAGAATGCAAAATAAAGTCATTAAAATTCTTTTCTGCTACCCTCACTTTACACCAACCAATAAAATCTTTAGTGAAACGAAACTAATGAACGTTAAACAACTTTACAATTTAAACATCTGCCTATTAATTAGAAAAATAGTCGATAGAAGTATCCACACTAACTTATCTTTTATTAGGAAAGGTCAATTGAAACATACACGTAGTCTTCGACGGCCGAGTCTCTTAGTTTTACCTAAAGTTTGCACTAATTACGCTAAGAAGAGCATCACTTTCGAAGGAGCTCAAATTTATAACACATTACCGTCAAACTTGAAAAATGTAAGGTTATTTGACAGCTTTAAATTAGGACTATCACAATATATTTTAAACGAATAATTGTTAAACTCTCAATAAACTACACTCTACTGAAATACCCACTTAGGTACCTACACTCAATTTATAAAGACTTTTATTTACCTTTAAACAAGAAAAAATCTTGTGAAATTTGTACTCTAATTTGCCGACCGATGTAAAACATAATGTATATTTACCAGTTGTACTGTACGGGCGCGTTCACGGCAACCTTTACAAAAAATTGAAAAATGGGCCTCATGTCAGCAACAAAAGGTGCCTTTATATGGGACTTGACGTGAATGCGTCTGTGCTGCGATATAAATATGGTAAATATTTAGATATAACTAGCTTTCCGCCCGCGTGGACTGAACGTTATATATTGTGGCCGAATTGCATAAGGTCTTCATAAAATGTACCCTATGTGTTATTCTGATGTCTAAGCTGTTTTACTTTTAGTGTAGGGTCTCTTCTAAATCCGTTCAGAAGTTTTTTTTGGCGTGAGAGTGACAAACACACATACATCCTCAAACAAACTTTCGTATTTAAAATATAAGTATGAAGTAAGATATCAGTAAGATAAGATATAATGAAATGAAACTGTGGATGGATGCTTAATTTATTTTGGTGTTAATTATTTGCTCACGTATGCTCTTGTTGTGGTTTGGATTGGTTATACCATTACACCTAATACCTTTATTATTGTACTCTAGATACCTCTGATTGTAATTAGAATAAATTATAATACGATATTTATATTCTCATATAAGTGACCTTGTAAATGTCTTTTTGAGAATAAATTTCTTTAAACATAAATAATATAGTCAGTTTTTTCTTACATGTCTTATTATGTAAACAAACATGGCGTATTGATAACCATAGCCAATTCGTAGTGTTGGGAAATCATCAAATGAATCATACAGAGTCAGGTATGATTCATAGGTTTGCCTGCCAGGTGTCAGACGGACAAAACTGTGCGTGTGTGGTGAAATGACGACTTTGCCCTGTAACTGTACGTGTATGGAGGCTATTAACTTTAATTTAAAGTTGTTAATTCAATTCAGTAGATCTCCCGAAATTGGCCTTAGTTTACTGAAATTCTAATTATGAACAACAATCTACCGATATTTACCAAGTCTTCATAAAGGCTCACTAATCCTAAGCATAATGTTAATTGTCATAATATCAATAAAATTGTTATTAATTCCATATTGTAATTGTTCCATATTTTCGATTTTTCTAACCGTCACGAGTTTCATATTGAGAGGCATATTTTCAAAAAGCATAATACTTATAGTGTAGCCTAAACTTGTTTGGTATACGTATTCATCATCATCATCATCCGTGCGGTCTATCCCGGTTGTGAACCAACACTGGTATGTGGGGTCCCGGGTCCGCCTTCCTTATTTTCTTGGCCCAATTCGCGCGGTCTTGTGCATACTCAGTAGTGAGTCTGATGGCACGCATGCCACCCTTGACGACGTCGAGCCACCGCTTCTTGGGTCAACCTCTGCTGCCGGTACCTGGCAGGGGCGGCATGGCCAGACATTTGTTGCCCACTTAGTTTGCCGATCTCCGTGAGACATGACCATACCAACAAGGCGACCCTCCTGCAGCTTGTCTGCGATGTCACGAACACGAAGGCCGCCGCAGATGTGTTCCGCACGCGATCTTTGCGTGAGACTCCACATATCCACCGCAGCATCTTCGCGTGACGCGCAGCTCCTGCTTGTGTCGCTCTAGTAACAGCCATGTTTCACTGGTTTATGAAACGACAGGCCCAATGATGGTTTTATAGACCTGCCCCTTCAGCTTGATCGGCAATTTGGGGTCTCAAGTCACTTCACGCCATTTGGCCCAAGCCGCGGAAATTCGGGCTCTGACGTCGCTGGCGATGACCCCGGACGCGCATAAAACAGATCCCAGGTATTTGACACGGTCCGTGCGCTCGACCACGTCATCGCCTATGCGGACGGACTGGGGATTTGTGGTTTTACAGGCCATGTACTCCGTCTTCGTCACATTAAGTTTCAGACCGCCGTTTTCAAGTGAATTATTCCACTTATTCACCCGTTGCACCAGCCGTCCCCTGTCCGAATATGCTAGCGCAATATCATCAGCATACATGAGCAACCAGGGTGGTTGCTCGTGGTGGTATCTGATGCTGTTTGACAGAAAGTCTTATATTACGCTGAACAGAAACGGGCTAAGCACGGAGCCTTGGTGTACCCCAACGGTGATAGGGAAGGGAAGCGTGTCACCAACCTCAGTCCTTATTATGGAACTGGAATCGTGGTACATGTCCCGGATAAAGTCATTAAAGAAAGACCTCGGGAACGGCCCTGGACTGCAGCGCCCAGTCGATCATCTCACGACGGACACAGTCCTTCTGCATGTCTAAGAAAAGGAGATGCAGAGGTGTATTCTTCAGTCTGTATCCCTCCATGAGCGTTCTCAAGGCAAATACGGGGTCCATGGTCCCGCAACCCGGTCGAAACCTATAGTGAAACTCCGAGATTGTACACTCCTGTCGAATCCGAGAGTCCACAATGCGCTCGAGGAGCTTCATGGTGTGGGACATCTTTTTTATGCCAGGATAACTGCTGCACTCCTGCACCGAACCATTGCCTTTGAAGACCGGCGTGATAATGCTCAGTCTCCATTGGTCAGGTATCTTCCCGGTGAGGAGAACGCGGTTGAAAAAGTGGGTAAGTATGCCCACATCACGAGAGCCCATCGATTTCCACGCTTCGATAGGGACTCCATTGGGTCCGATAGCTTACCGGTTCTTCATGAAGAGCCGACTGGACTTCATCAGGCGTTACCGGGGGCACTAGTCCCTGATTCGGGGGGAATTCAGGTGGCTGCACCTCTTTGTGCTGCTTGTTAAGCAGTTTAGCACACTAATTAAAACGCATAAACTCAAAAAGCAGAATAACTATAATTCGGTTAACTAATATACGATATAGTGTGTGATCAATGCGAAAATCCGTGATTTTGTTACGGTGTAATCTTTGTTTACATAATAAGACACGTAAGAATAATTCGACTATAATGCTATGCTACCATACAAAAGGATCTCGATCAAAATCTAAGGTAAGAGAAACGAAACGCTCTGACATTTCCTTTTGTAAAATAGAATTGATTAAACCTACCCGTACCCGTCCTATGTAAATACTGAATTAAATTTGAATATAAATATAATAAAATGAATATAAATATAATAAAAATGCGCCAGACAACACACTTCTTGTAATGGTCTCGAAGTAGGGATTAATGTCCCTGTGTTACAAGGTACCACACAAGGAAATAAGCCAGGGGCGTCTCCCAGCAGTCCCAGCACACCCAGACTCGAGTCAATTCAGAAAAGATCGTTTCCTGAATTGACCCGACTGGGAATTGAACCCGGGACACTACGGAAATCGGGGCGAGAAACCGTGCTACAGCGCACTGCGCCAATCGTGTTCGCCAAAAAATTTTCAAATTTAACAAACATGAATATTACTTTTTGGTTTATAATTAATTTCTCAGGCATCACGTTTAGCGCTAACACTTCACTCACCAATAGAATCCTCAAACTCCGTGAGACGCTGCAGAAACTCAAAGTCCTCTATGTACTTCCTATCACCGAGCGGTTCTTGTTCCTGAAGCGGGTGCGCCCGTTCCTTCTCCCACACTTCCCGCAACTCTGCGTCATCGTACCAGAGGGCCAACGAGAACACGCGGTCTGCCACCTGGGTATAAAATGAAACAATATAATACGAATACGACTAATAGTTGTGGTCCGAATTGGCTGAAAGTAATTTAATGTGACAAATGATATACAGAATAGTGTATTTTCGTCGCCCTAAGAGTTTATATGAGCGTCGTATATTACTGTAAAAAAAATTAAAAGCTAACGCGGGAAATGTATTTTAGATCTAAATATCTTCACGCTGATATGACAAGGTAAGAATGAAACTGGAATATTTATTTAGGTTTCATTATTACAAAATTTTAGCGTATCGGTACTTTTGGGCCACGACCCTTTTTTTAGAATTATATTTTTAAATTCTTCAAAAAATGTAAATAGGAATAACCCCAGGTTATCTTTGTGAACGTTTGGGTTCAGTACTGACAACCTTTCTTCACATAGTGCTCTTGTCTGCTTTCTTTACATAGTGTTAAGTAAATAACTTAAGAAAGTGTGAATGTATGTGAATAACTGGGTGGTTTTTACTTCAAGGCCAGCGTCTAGTAACAGCGCGCCCATGAGCGCCTCGAAGCAGTTGGCCATCGCGTGGCGTATCACGGCATAAATCTGAGCCGTGCGCGAATAGCATGCACTGTTCTAGTTTTATTTTCTGTTTGCTACGGCTCTATACTATTTTCACTGTAAGATGATATGCCTGACAGCTCTTATTGTTCCGTCCGTGTCACGCATACTATTTCAAACTAAATAAAAAGAAACTGGCAAAAATGTTTTAGACTATTAAAACAGTATTGTTCTTTTGAATCGCATCAAGTAAATTATTGTTATTATTATTAACTGTTAATATATGAAGTTAATGAAATTAAATTAATATATCTTTACAGCGCCTGATGCGTGAAAAGGAACGCCATTCAATAGTGTATTGACACTACTGAATCGACAAAAAACGATGAATAGGAGCGACCATTTTGTAATCACGTCATTCGCATCAGTACGAATGCGTTTGCCTTGTGTGCTATTTTTTAACTATTATTTAGAGATACCGCGTTTTATTCTATAACTTAATAGCCATAACCGTTTATTAAATAAATATTTAAAAAAACATAAACGGTAAATCCGATTCCATTTCCTTTGCCAACTCGATTAAATTTATTAAATCGTTACATCACTATAATTGTCAATTTTGAACTGTCAAGGATATCATCATACGGCGAAAGTAGTATAGTTCAGTAATGACAACCACCTGCTTTCTTTACATCAGTGTTTTTCAATCTATGGGTCGCTAGGGGGTCGTCAAATCTTACTCAGGGGGTCGCCGGCCAAAAAAAATGTTTGGTTCTTCTTACACTACAGTAAAAACACAATTTTGGTAAGAAGGATGGATTGTTAAAATTTTAGAACTTTGTCAAATTATGATGCTATTTTTGAAACGTCAATAATCAAATCATTCCCTACTTTTCACGTCATTTAAATCAGAAGGTAGGTACTAGAGATGTGCCGAATATTCGGCCGAATGTTCGTATCCGGCCGAACATTCGGTTTTTATGCCGAACTATTACCGAACGTTTTCTATATTGATGATGATGATGGTGCACAACACCCAGTCAGGACTAAGCCTAATCCGGTCAAACCAGCTAACCAGGGGACTCGATTTTTGTTAGAAAGGACACGCTCTAAATAAGTAATAAATAAGTGTGTTAATCCGAAATCTGCAAATTTGTACAGAATTTTTGTAAAGAAGGAAACACTACTTTGTTTATCAATTATTTATTGAAATAACAAAAAGGTCACATTTACCAATCAATTTAAATAAAATGTTAATTAACTAATCTTCTGCTTTTTTTAGAATTGTTAATAAAAACTAAATTAAATTTCTATGAAATAAACAATTTCAAGAACACTGCTTTGGGTAACAACTTATTTTGATTATTTATTAAAAATAAGTACTACTTCAATCTTCTTAGCCCATTCCAATCTGGTTTTCGTTCGGGGCACAGTAATGTTAGCGCCCAACTGAAAATTCCAGATGACATTAGACATGCCATGGAGCATAAACAACATCCCCTTCTCACTTTGCTGGACTTCAGCAGTGCATTTAACTCAGTTGACTTTGACGTGCTTCTAGGTATCCTTCGGTCTCCTAACATACCTCCACTTGCAATAGAATGGTTTAGCTCTTATCTTATAGGTGTGGTAACAAGTATTAATTTGAAATATAAAAACTAGGAATTTACATAAATGTTTGTAGTTTCGACAGGCACTGCCCCGGAATACCAGCGGTATCTCTGCAGGCTTGTACAGCCACATCGACGTGTACAAACCTGGAAATTTAGCCGAACAATTCGGCCGAATCATTCAGTTCGGTACATTGTGGATTGAATATTCGGCCGAACATTCGTATTCTGTTAAACCTACATTAGGCGCATCTCTAGTAGGTACTAACTTAGCAGCTAGAGCTTGTCGATAAAGAATTGTGTGTCCATGATTTGATTGGCATTATAGATTTAAATTTCGCAACGAATCCTGTCATGCCAGTCTTAGCTTTAGCGCCATCATCCGTTAGTCGCATAGTGTAAAACTAACCAGAATAGAGAAAATTATTCACGTAGTCTTTTAAATAATTTCTTTGTCTGTCTATGGCACAAGGAGGTGGCCAGAATTTCTCAACCTGTAAAGGGGTCACGAATTAAAAAAGAATTAAAAACACTGCTTTAAATAAAGTGAATAACTGGGTAAAGCTGTTTACCTCAAGCTCAGCGTCTAGAAACAGCGCGCCCATGAGCGCCTCGAAGCAGTTGGCCATCGCGTGGCGCATCACCACCTCGCGGCATAAATCTGAGCCGTGCGCGTATAGCATGTACTGTTCTAGTTCGATATTCTGCAACAAATTACAACATAGATAAAAAACAAATAAAACCACTTGCTTAGTAGCAGGTGGTTTTTTCTAATACTGTGTAATGTGTGAATAATATTTCACTTTTTAAAACGCAAATTAAATTGTAGTTTTAAATATCATTCATAATAATAAATCAATAAATAAATAAATATGCGCCAGACAACTGAACACACCTCTTGTAATGGTCTCGAAGTAGGGATTAATATCCCTGTGTTACGAGGTACCACACAAGGTAATAGGCCAGGGGCGTATTCCAGCACACCCAGACCAGAGTCAATTCAGAAAAGATCGTTTCCTGAATTGACCTAAACCGACACTACGGAAATCGAGGCGAGACACCGTGCTACAGCGCACTACGCCAATCGTGTCGTCATAAAAGAAGGGAATTTTTAATTTATTTATTCAAATTAAGTTTTTAACAGTGAATATACAATGTGGTGATAGCCATATGCTATATCGCTACGAAAAAAGCGCCAAATTCAATAAAAAATAATAATTGGAAATTGCCTGAATACTTTTCCCTACTGCTGGAGATCTTCATTATCGAAATCCAGTTGGCGCTACAATCAATGGGTTAAAATGAGCAAATAATTTTTACATGCTTACAACATAATATTATAGATGAAAAACCTATGTACACCTGATAATTATTTTCCTTGTTTTTTTCTTCATTTGTAAAATCGATTTTTTTTGAGAAATAAAATGTTAATCAGTTGAATATAAAAACAATACCTTTGCCAGCTTTGCCAAATGCTGATTCTGCACGATAGCCGCCCTATAGGTGGCCAAGCCACCCTCAGCTAGCCCGGGGAACATGCGGAACAGATGTATGGAGGACAGGAACTCGACGACCGCGTCACCCAAGAACTCCAGACGCTCGTTGTGCTTGATCTCGGATTCCGTCTCGCTGCGCTTGCCGAAGCGGGACATTATGTTTATTAGTGTGACGATACCTGTAAAAACATCTGATCCAGTTGTGTTTTTTGAAGCCTTATTTAACTATGTCTAGGTTTCACTTTTATCATGAAACTGAATGATAGGGTTGAAGTCTAAACTTTGCGATTGCCCTAGGCCCTCCGCCTCCGCTTGCCTTAGCCGGCCGGCTGGAGTGGACCCCAAGGGGGGCCGCAGGAATCTCGCCTCTGGCTTGCCTTCACTGGCCGTCCAGAGTGGGGCGTTAGAGCGGAATGCTTGCAGAGTGGAAGTGGAAGCTGCATAAGTTGCGAGTTGGTGTGGTGGTTTATCCACCCCGTAGAAACCGGTGTACACTTCTCAACACCCTGAGCCGTTCACGACCATGTTGCTCTCTTTGCTGGCCCTATGCGTCAGCACGTTTGGGTGGCCCATTTAGTGAGTGGCTAGTCACAGTCTGCCAGAAGAAAAAACATTGAGACATTTTGCATGGCAGACGTCCGTTGTCTCAAGCAATAGCCCGTTTAAAAATCCACCAAACAATTCACCTCCATAGCCCAGTTTTTACTTTTTAACATTTTTGCATTAGTCCTTGCATCTGCTGGGTGTTGTCTTTAGGTAGATTATCAATATTTATTTATTTATTATTTATTGCACAAACAAGTAAAGTACAAGTGGCGGACTTAATGCCTACAGGCATTTTCTACCAGTCAATCGCAAGGTATAACAGAAACATTGAACAATATTTATCTAGAGACAAAACTCAGCAGATGAACACATAACTAAGTAAATTAAATGGTCCCAAAAAGGCCTCTACGTGTTGGCTTCGGCCCCACGCAAGCCTCAAAGGGCCGGGTCTCCATGGGCCCGTGAATTTTCCAAGTACCAACATAATAATAATAATAAAATCTTTATTTCAGACGTTAGCTCCATATTTGAATTATCTTGCCAAAAACACACTTTTACACTAAAACTACAAATAAACAGATAAAAACATGAAAATAATAATACTAATATACATTTTATACAGACTTATGTTACTAAGCCAGTGTTTCTGAATGGGGCAGTCAAAGCGCGCTGCTATTGTTCTCAGGATACTATTACCACTGTTTCGCACCCTTTGCATCAGTGCGGCAACCCTCTTACGCATTATAGCATGAAACCCGTCTACACCCACTTCCGCAAACATGCCAGATGCGCTGCAAAAACGTGGCCGCCTCAGCAGCATCCTGAGAGCATTATTGTATTGGACGCGTAAGACATTATAGGCTCGTTTAGTATATTGGACCCACAGACTACTGGTGTAAAAAGACTGGTAGAAAGCTCTTGAAAGAGTCGATTTTACTATATCAGTGCATCCACCAAATCTGCGAGCCAACATATTACTCCTTACCGCCAATGTCCTACGCTCCCTTTCTAAGTCGCTATAACCTTTTAAGTCGTCTGTAATAAAATGTCCCAATTATTTAATACTATTTACAATTTTCAGCTGAGAGCCACCGAGAGTAACAAGAGGAACTTCTGTAGGTTAGTGTCTACCTGACTTAAAACTAACAGCTCACGCTTATTAGCATGATATTTAAGCCCATGTTTGTTTGCAAAACTTTGACAAACTTTAACAAGTTTTCTTATTCCCTTAATTGATGGACTCAGCAACACCATATCATCAGCATAACTGATGTTATTGACACACGTACCATCAATGTAGCATCCGATATGGATATTGCTGAGCTCATCGATAAGATTATTAATATATAGGTTAAACAAATTAGGTGACGTCAACCCCCCGTCGGACTCCACATTGAAACTAGTACTCATCTGACAAGGTTTCGGCCCACCTCACCTGATTTTTCTGGTTGCCATACCAATATTTTAATATTGAGATACATTCTACCGGCATATCTGTGCCACCTAACTTGTTCCAGAGGATGTTATACCTGACCATATCAAAGGCTTTTGACAAGTCAAGGAAGCACGCATACACCGGTGTTTTTCGGTCGGTGTAGTACCTGACAGTATGCTTAAGGCACATTATAGCACTCTCAGTAGATAAGCCAGATCGGAAGCCAAATTGAGCATCATGTAATTGTATGTCTACTGAGGTATCCAAAAGCAAACTGTTAAAAACTTTGGCTATTACTGTTGCAAGGGAAATAGGGTCTGTAATTCATCTTGTCAGATACATCACCAGTCTTATTTTTAAGAATAGGCACAACTATTATTATTCTTAGCAAAGGTTCCGGTAAATACACGTGATTTAAACAAAATTAAAGAACATCGCCAATGCACGTGGCATATGCACTCCTGCATATCTTAAATGTTCCACGCTGAGTCCATCATGACCTGGAGATTTACCTCGCTGCATACTACTTTAGTCTTTAGCTGTGAAAATTATACTACGCTCAGGAACGACGGCCTCAGAATCATTTGGTTCATCAGATGAAATATGCAAGGGCTCATTTTCTAATGTAAAAAGATCTTCAAAGTGGTTGGCGATACGTTTGTGGTCATAAACACCATCGACACTCACAGGGACGCTAGGCTTGGCATTAAATTTATTGGTGTTCTTCCAGAAGGCTTTAAAATTTTGGGCGAGTGGTTGGAAGCTAGGATGTTCATTCTAATTTGGTCTTGCTGATCTTGACACCATTTCAGTTAATAATTAAGTAAGTGTAAACGCACCCTAGTCTCGGAGTTTCAATATAATTATACCATAAAAAGTATCTTTCATATCCCGCAGTTAGTAAAGGCTGTTCTAATATGACTATAGTTTTCGTTTATTTACATTGATTTCTATACTACTTTGCCTGTTAAATTACTATTTCTAAATGTTTGTTTAATAATGCTTTTTATCTCTTGCTTTCTGTACTATTTCATGATCAGGGGTGGTGCAGTTCTTTCTTCACAACGATTGGGTTAATGCGTTCTGCAACAGCATTCCCTGCCTGAACACTAGGTAAATCAGATTAGAGTAACAAACCTCTCTTCCTAGTGTAATGTATCCTCATATCCCCATATTCAGGCCGCCGTATCCCGCAGTTTGTGAGGCGGTTCCTCGCGTGGTAAGGGTTGGTCCGAAGTTCTCTCTGTACGAGGGATGGGTTGATGTGGCCTGTAGCAACATTCTTTGCTGGAACACTAATTAGTGTTACAAACCTTTTTTCCGTGTGTAATGTATCCTTCTATCCCCATATTCAGGCTGGCGTATCCCGCAGTTGGTCAGACTGTTTCTCGCGTGGTCGGGGTTGGTGCCGAAGTTCTCTCTGTACGAGGGATGAGTTAATGCGGTCTGCAGCAGCATCCGTTGTTTGAACACGTAGCCGATGGCGCGTTCTAGGTAGTCCAATGACTTGTGGAAGCGAAGGTGACGCACTAGGACTGGAATCAGCATTGCGTGCTGGAAAGATAATAATTTGAATTGTCTTACTGCGTATCAAATTATATGCTGCGTATTGGAGCAGACTATACTCGTGTGTATTGTCATTTTGAAGTTGTTCACGCTACAATTTAAGGTACGCTTAAGGCGGCAAAAACGACGAATTTCGTCATGTTCGCAAGTAGGTGTTCGCAATTTTGCTATAGAGAGAGACTCACTCTTGAGAAAAGACAAGGCCAGACATACCTTCTGTCGCAAATATAGAACCATTAAAAATGTGGACAAAAACCATTCCACGAGAGGTCGTGACGTGACTCGTGGGTCAAACCTATACTTACTTGGGAGCAAATACGTCGTGCTACATTTTTTGTAGGTTTCGTCGATATCATTACATAAACCAAGAATAACAGCGACGTAATCTAAAAAACAGTAGGCGATTTTTTTCTCCCAAATGTAGTTCTTAAATGTAACTGACCTGAACCACGTCGCACATAAGGCCCGTAGTATGGAACCCCTCAGACGAGATAGCAACTGTGACGTCACGCTTCATCTTGCTCTGAGTTCGCATCTCTTGCAACTTCGCTTCTTTGGCGACGAGCTTCTGCCGCTCCTTGAATGACGGCTTCGCCATGTTCGCTATGAGGTGGCGGTACTTCACGTAGTAGCGCCAGGCTTTTTGGTATCTGGAAGGTCAGTCATTATTTTTCTGTGTTCAGTAATAGCTCTTAAAAGTAACTCATTGCCAGTCTAAATTGAAAAATGGAATTCGACCGCTCCTGATGCCACTCAGCGTTTTCAAAAAACTAACCACGTAATTGGGTATAAGAAATGAAAAACCAAAAATGTCCTATATGGAAAACCATTTCGAGGTACTTGTATTTTGTACCTTATTTAGACATTTAACATTTTTAAAGGCAAAGGATCTAGGATATTTTAAATAAAATAAGTTTGACCTTCATTTGACCCCAGATAAGCAACGTACGCAAAGAGTACATGAATAACCGTTTTAGGTTCATAATGTACTCTTGACGGTAATCAAATTGACATCTCACAATTGAAACCTATTGGATCGTATAAACGTCCTTTCACGTGATCAAATGACGCAATCTGTATCATACGATTCATACGTGAGATTTTTAGCTAGGTGATTCTAATGCATGTTATACTACTTTCGCCGTATGATGATATCCCTGACAGTTCATAATTGCCAATTATAGTGATGTAACGCATGTAATTTAATCGAGTTGGCAAAGGAAATGGAATCGGATTTACCGATTTTATTTTTAAATAAATTCTTAATAAACGGGTTATGGCTAATAAGTTATAGAATCAAACGCGGTATTAGAAAATAATAGTTAAAAATTGCACACAAGGCAGACGCACTGGGACTGATGCGAATGATGTGTTTACAAAATGGTCGCTCCTATTCATCGATTTTTTGTCGATTCAGTAGTGTCAAAACTCTATTGAATGGCGTTCCTTTTCACGCATCAGGCGCTGTAAAGATATATTAAGTTAATTTATTTTTCTTCATTTATTAACAGTTAATAATAATAACAATAATTTACTTATTAAGATTCGAAAGAACAATCGTTTTTTAACAGTTTATAACATTTACTCTCGCCAGTTTCTTTTTATTTAGTTTGAAATAGTATGCGTGACACGGAACAATAAGAGCTGTCACGCATATCATCTTACAGTGAAAATAGTATAACAATGGTGTTTCCAGATAGCAGATTTTAAAATCCCCCAGATGAAAAATATTTTTTCATTAGGTCAAATTATTGCTGTGCAAACTTATTTTTAATAATACGTACATTACTTTACGCCGATTGCCCAGACGGATAGGCAGGACTTAGAATAGCTATTCGCTATAATTCCAACCCTTTCAGGTAGGGCTTGGTTTTAGAAATTGGCAAAATAAATTGTATCTTATGTCTACTTCTCACCTTCTCGTGGGATGCTACATGATGAACCGTGAACTCTGTTTCAGCCGTAAGAGCAGTAAATCAGAAAATTTCTCCTCAGAATGTACTAACCACGAATCGGGAAAAACACATGTGGGAACACTAAGCGAAATTGTGACGTCATGAGTTCGCAATGTTTAAATAATAAAAAATTAACTACTGGCTGGATCTAAAAAATATTTAAACGAGTTTCTTAAAATAGGGAAAGGTATTGTATAAAAATATAAAAAAATACCAATTTTTTTTCATGTTTTTTGTGTTTTTGAATTTGTCTACATCGGGAATATGATAAATAAGTATTAAAAACATTGGGAAATTGACGACAAAAATATATAAAAGCAAAAACATTTTTCCATACTAAATGTTCACAGCTGTCAAGCATTCGCCAATAAACTTTTGGCGGAACGAAGTTTGTCGGGGCCGCTAGTTGTTTATAAAAAGTTTTCCTAACATTGACTTTTGCGGAGGCTTTACTACAAAAATATTATTACCATAATTGAGATTGTAAGTTCCAGAAGGAGCAAAATCATCATGTTCTCGTTGTATCGACATACCTTTACTTTTCTGTGAGACATCCTATTACAGGTGATTCATTATATAACCACAGACGGGATGGAAGTGAAATAAATAAATTAATAAATAAATATCTGGGACAATTCACACCAAGATCATCTGACCCCAAACTAAGCAGAGCTTGTATTATGGGTGTGAGAGACTAATAAATATACTCAAAAATTTCTAAATACATACTTAAATAGATCATAACACCCAGACACACAACAAACACAAATGTTCATCACATAAATGTTTGTCATGGGTGGGGATCGACCTCCGGCGTCAAAGGCAGGATCGCTGCCATTGCGCCAACAGGCCAGTCAATGTCATCTTGTGTTTGTCTTTGGAAGTTAGCGGGCTGATGACGCTCTAAAATAAACTCTAGCTATTATATAGCGCAGTGAGACCTCTTTTAAGATGGACTCATCAGTGCTGAACAGCGTTTTCACTCACTCTGGGTTCCCGGCGTAGCTGAGCTGCGGCGGGCGGATGCCGAAGTGCACGATCTCCGGGAAGTACTTGTTGATGTCCACTTTGTGCTTGTCGTCGGAGGAGGGCGGGCTTCGGTCCAGCTGGTCCACGCGCACTGAGCAAGGTTTCTTGCCTGGGTAGGTTACTATCATGCCTAGAAGAAATGAACTAATAATTTTAGTATCTTTGTATAAGGTTTCTGCTGTTAAAGTCCCGGGGTTTCTAAAAGGCGTTTTAGCAGGCCTCCAAAATGAGGCTAAGACTTAAGCTTCGACTTTAGTGTGAGTTGACATGATAAGCAAATATCATGTAAATGAAAGCACACAGCAGCACAGAAAAGTAAAAATTAGAAAACTAAATGACACTATCATGGAAAAGACATATCACATTGCCAGGGAGACATGTGCTTATAAGAAGTTGTATCTTCTTAAACTGAATTATTAAACTAGTAACATAATAATCAAATTTCTTACCTAGTGTAGCTTTTATGAAGTGTTTTTGAATGTATGTAAGATCAAATTAATGTGAGATGGGGTGTGTGTGTTTATGTGAAAGAATGTTTGCATTCATTGTTTGAAATTTTTTATTCGTGTTAAACCAAAATGGAGCAAACATGAATAAGGTTGTACCTCTTGTATAATGGTATATTATCATGGCTAGGTTTGTATTGCGGTTAGTATTTGAATAACAATTCTAATGACCTTACCTTTAATCCTATCCACAAACTTCTGCCAACTGTAGTGATCCATCTCGTGAACATCTCTTAACTTTTCTGGCGGTATCAAGAGGTCGCTTTCGTCTAGTAGATACTTCAAAACTTCACACATTGACAGTACCTACGTCATATAACATACAGATTAGTAGGGTGTTACGAGAACCGCTTTGTTTAAAATAAACGTGGTATAAAAACTTACCTCGCAACCTCCTTCCGCTAGATACCGCACAAAGCGCGGCATAAAATGAAACTGTGAGCACGAAGTTTCAGTTGCTTTGCCCAAATCCAAATCAATAAGCTCCAATAACTCGTAAAATAGGTACTCCTCTAAAAAGTCAAAATACGATTAAGAGTGGTTATTGGCCAATCTTTTGATAACCTTGAGCTGCTCTTATTTTCTCTGGTTAACGTCATTTGATTTAGCTGTGCACATTATTTCAAAATCTGTAAATCTGGTTCTGTTGTGCACAGATAAGATAAACTGTACGGCATTATAAAAAAGGCTACCAAAAATTTGAAAGGTTACTAAGTAGGTATATAGCCAGGCCACCTTACATTTATGTATTGTATTTTTAATAGAGTAAATATTTTGATTTATATTTCATAGCTTTTGTTGATTAAATTGGGCAAATTCAGAATTAAAATTCAGAACATTGCTAAGATTAAAGGACTCGTTACACATCCTGTAAATTAGGAAATAAAATATAGTTATAAAGAGGAAAGATTTGATTGTTTGTTTATAGGCTCCGAAACTATAGGACCGATTTTAAAAACCTTCACCAATTGAAAGCCACATTATGATGAGGAAGTGACCTAAGCCATTTTTTTAATTTAGCATATATTTTGGCGGGAGTTATAGTCTACGCGGGCGAAGATGCTGACGGACAGCTAATCTCTCACTCTCTCTTAAAATCTTCTACAATATTTAGTAACTAATATTACCAAACAAATCCAATTCTCGCACGGTGAAATTCTTAGGTGCCGGTTCTTCCACGTAAAGTATCGTGTACTCAATATTGAACCTTATGACCTTGCATGTGGGCAGTTTGGCCAGCTTGTAGTGGGAGAACAATGAGAAACCGGAGAATAAGAACTCGTGCTCATCGTGGCCTATGATCGTTGGAGCTTTTATGAGGAAGTTGGTCGGTGGGGATACTGTGATCCTGAAAAAAAAACTTGCTTTGAAATGAAACAACTTTACGGATGCACTCGCGGAATCCAGATTTTTACATTTTTCTAACCTGACGTTTAGACTCCTTTACAGCAGTCGTAATCACGGGAGGACTAATATGTTATAAGTCAAGAAAGTAATTATTTTCATAGCAACTGTCACTCAACTACCGTAATTTTCACCATCATCCGCGGGAATGTTTCTTTCCACACAGAAAAAACTAACCGTATCATGATATCTTGCAGTCTTGTGCTGCCCCCTAGGCTTGATGAGTTTAATTACCAGACCCCAAGCAGGTGGTAGATAGATTGTTTGTTTGTTTGTTTCTACTGATTTTAACATCACCAATATGCTCTTTAATTCGTGTTCCGATGCTCCTCTTGGTCTGTCCAATGTACGAGAGCCCACAATCCCAATCAAGCTTAATTGTTTCATTTCAATGTGTAGTGTTCGCGTAAGAAAACAATAACTATGCTATTTATATACTTGCAGTTTGTTGCTCCAAAGTATTTCCAAAATTATAATTTAGGCATAATGTTGCCAAAACTTTCTGTTGGCGCAATGGGTAGTTAGTGGGCCTGCCTATAGCATGGAAGAACTTGGGTCGGATCTCCAACTCAAACTATTATTTAAGTGAAGAAATTTTGTATGTGTGCATTAAATATGTATTCAGTGACATTCAACTTTGTTTATAAATCGCAGACACTTTTATAAGCTCTTTTGGGGGGTCTTTTGCGTATTATATGGTGTGTAGCACAACTAGGTTATAGTACCCGTCTTCTAAAAAGAAACGGTGGCCAGGACCTACGCAGTGAACGAATTAGAAAGGAAAATTGGTGGTATGAAACCCATACTGTACGTACACCCGTGCGCAGAACCATCTCCTACACTGTCGTCTATCGTTATTTTTTCAAGACGTGAGCGGCTGTACTCAATCACTCACCGGTAGTGATACAATCTGTCAATATTGCTATGGTCCGGGGCGCACTTGCCGAAGTCGCCCTCACCCGCGTACACGCCGTGCCGCATGCCGAGCCGGCGCGCGCGCGCGCTGCAGCGGCACAGCGGCCCGCCGTTCATCTCGCCGGTGTGATTGAACCTAGATATTGGGAATTCAAAGATTATTACGCAGTATAATTCATACTATACAAGGATAAATAATTATGCATGGATAAATTGTCTGTGAATGAAGACATCCTAATTGAGATGAATTATTTTGGAAAAAAAATGGCTGAATTTATCATATTACTGGAATTTAACGAATGATAACAAGCAGGTTTTGTACGAGCTATTATTGTTAATTATTGAAATATCAACTGAATAACTTATTAGTATTTGAATGATTTCATCTTCGATCAACAATACACTAGATGACTAGATAACCGGTCAAAGCGTCAAAAACGGCCGAGCAAATACCGTCCCACTTCAAAAGTGGAACTTTTTTCTATTTAGTTCACTTTTGACTGCGCCAACGCGTTGTAAGTCAGGCATTGTAGCATGTCGGCACGTTGCAACGTGCCGACATGCTACAATGCCTGACTTTGCTTACAAAAACTGTAGAAATAACCATCGGAAAAATATGTATCGGACGGAATATCATACTTTCGATAAGAAAATGCTGTTTTATAGTATAAATAATGAAATACCAAACTAAAAATATAAATAAAAAAACTTTTAATTAATTAATTAATTATGATATTTGCAAAAAATATCAAAATAACTTAACATAACTTATACTATTTTCACTGTAAGATGATATGCCTAACAGCTCTTATTGTTCCGTGTCACGCATACTATTTCAAACTAAATAAAAAGAAACTGGTCACAGAAAATGTTATAAACTGTTAAAAAATATTGTTCTTTCGAATGTTATCGTGTAAATTATTGTTATTATTATTAACCGTTAATAAATGAAGTATTTGAAATTAAAATAATATATCTTTACAGCGCCTGATGCGTGAAAAGGAACGCCATTCAATAGTGTATTGACACTACTGAATCGACAAAATATCGATGAATAGGAGCGACCATTTTGTAATTTGTAATCACGTCATTCGCATCAGTACCAGTGCGTCTGCCTTGTGTGCAATTTTTTAATTATTATTTTCGAGATACTGCGTTTTATTCTATTACTTATTAGCCCGAACCCGTTTATTAAGATTTATTTAAAAATTAAAAATCGGTAAATCTGATTCCATTTTCTTTGCCAACTCGATTAAATTACATTCGTTACAGCACTATAATTGACAATTATCAACTGGCAAGGATATCATCATACTGCGAAAGTAGTATAGTGTAAAGTATACATTGCCAATTTCTGCTTCATAGTAAAGTTGTAGAAAAACACGCAATGAAACTCATCACTTAGCGTCGCGTTACGGTTTATGTAGTCAGTCCAATTCAAAGTTTTATTGCACTCATGTGGTTGACAAAGTAGTTACAAAAAATAAGTACCTTACATATCAGGTACTGTTTTTTTTTATTACACTTAATTGTAATTAGTTTTAGTTATAAAAAATAAAAAGTGTGACTCCATTATACCCTGTTCAGAGCAATAATGTCAACAGTGTCGGATTTTCGGAATGAATTATGTAAAATTGTGTCACTTATTTTTTCTTCATTGCTTACAGAATGGGGTTGAATTTTAAAATTAATATCGTAAATAAATGTCAATATAATCTAAACTGCATTTTATTTCTTACGTACAAGGCCTAAATTAGGTTGAAATTATTAAAACCTAAAATCTTGTTTCCCTTCTTTTGTCTCATTCACGCTATGAAGGAAACAAAAGATAGCACAATCAATCGGTGTCATTTTTAGGGCGTGTTTTTCTTTCTGAGGCTTTATTTAGTGTTATTGTTGATGGAAGGATTTCATGTTTGAAAATACTTATTATTTGTGAATAAAAAATAAAACAATACATTGATTAGTAATTCATGTCCAAATATTTTTTCTTAATTTAAGCCACCTAAGCTTAATTCAGAATTTCACTATGGTTCTTAAACCAAACCGCCGCGCAAGCCGTTGTGTGACGCAGCTATAAACCAAAATGTTACCAAATAAGAAACCATAAACTTACCACATTTCCGGATGGAGTCTTCTAGGGTGACTTTGCTTCCTTTGCAGCTCCAACATAATTCTGTCGGTGTAACCTTGCAGGCCATCTTCATCAAGGCCGTCTTCTTCGCTCTCTGACGATGATGAAGAACTTTTATCGTCCACTACATGGAAGAATCAGTTATAATTACTCCAATCAAATAAAATGTATTATTTATGATTTATTTTGAATTCATTTCATCATATGTTCAATAAGTTCTGCTTAGGAATTTAGTAGTTAAAACCACCCAGAGATACTTTTAAAATTGGATACTCTTTTAATAATTATTAACGGCACGATTGGCGTAGTGCGCAGTAGCACGGTTTCTCGCCTCGAATCCCGCAGTGCCCCGGGTTCGATTCCCGGTCGGGTCAATTCAGGAAACGATCTTTTCTAAATTGCCTCGGGTCTGGGTGTGCTGGGAGACGCCTCTGGCTTAATTCCTTGTCTGGTACCTCGTAATACAGGGATATTTATCCCTTCTTCGAGACCATGACAAGAGGTGTTGTCTGGCAAAAAAAAAAAATTACAGTGAGTGCTGTTGTGCAGTGCACACTATTGGTCATTTTACAAACAGGTAGTTACAAATAATAAATAAATATAAAAATAAATAAATATGCGCCAGACAACACACCTCTTGTAATGGTCTCGAAGTAGGGATTAATAGTACCACACAAGGAAATAAGCCAGGGGCATCTCCCAGCACACCCAGACCCGAGTCAATTCAGCAAAGATCGTTTCCTGAATTGACCCGACCGGGAATCGCACCCGGGACACTACGGAAATCGAGGCGAAAAACCGTGCTACAGCGCACTACGCCAATCGTGTCGTCAAATAATAATGAGTTTCCCCACTTACATCTGTGTTTGCACTTCTTTGCCTTTGAAGGCTTAAGAGGCGGGAGTTCGTCCACCTCTGGCCTGGCGTCTCGGCCCCTCTGTATGAGTTTTTGGAAGAATGTTTCACACAGCTTTGTGAGTTTAGCTGTTTGCTGCACTCCGGCACTATTCTCCTGTGACTTGTAGTAGAGTTCCGCTGGCGAACTTCTGTACCACATAGACAACTGTCAGGAACAAATAAGTATTTTTTTTATTACATGCCTTATTTATTGCGTGTCAAGGTGGCGGACAAGGATCAGCGACCGGTACTTGTCATTATGCTTTTGTAAGAATGCCAGTATGCACGCGCGAGTGAGACAGGAGATTAGACACGAGACGCTCCATACAAAACCAAAACGACAAGTGCCGGCCGCGGTCTCTGGTCACGCACCGCACGCAGACCGCCAACTCTAGAAAGCAACTGCAAATAATAAGATATTATAATTATGATGCACATGAACAAAATTATAAGATAGGGCGTCAATTTTCAGTTAGACACCTTATGGTGCTCAATCATCATCATCATTCAACGTCCGTCCTAAAAAGAACCCAAAAATTTGGGACTCCAGGACCTGTAGTTTCTGAGAGTTAATGGTGAATGACCATTTGCTTTTTGCAACAAATTAGCCACGTCAACTAGGGGTCCAAAGTTAAAAGTTAACAAGATATTTGGCGTTTTAATAATTTTTCTAAAGTTTCCGACTTGTCTATGAAAAACAATTGCTTTAATAAAACTATAAAGTCTGGGCCCGTAACTAATACTTTTTAGAAAGCTAATTAGCTAGTCAATGTTTTAAAAAAAGGTCAATCCTTAAATCACATTAGTTTCAGAAATAAACGGCATTACATGGGGACATTCACGAAATTTCATGATTTCTATCTAAAAACTACATCAATTACACGAAAAAAATTTATGAATCTAAAAATTGTTATCAGTTTTATTAATGATTTGCCAAAAATCAATAGAATACATGTTGTAGGATTGATTTGCACTTATAATTTACTTTTTGACTTCTAGTTGACGAAACCAAATTTATTGCAAATAATGTCTACTATTATGCTTTATAAGGAATAGGTCTATTTGCCCTGTCACCCTGTACATATATAGATTAGAAATACTTATGTTACATTGGAATAATTAACAAGTTTAATAGCACAATTTAACAGAACACCAAACATAATGATTATTGTAAAATTTGGTATGAGGTAATTGAAACATTCTATTTGATTAAAAAAAAATGGTATAGAACATGACAAAAAAATACTTGAATATAAAAATTACACTTACTTCTGCCCCACCTGTGTCATTCTCTTTTGACCACTGTTCAATTTTTTCTATGAAATCTTCTGAAGTTTTACAATAATTTTTCCTTCAAAACAGAAATAATATGAGTTAATCCTTTTTTTTTGCAGGTGAAACTAAATAGAACTGACATATTTAAATCTTGAAACTTAGTTTTTTTAATTTAAGTCTCAGAATAGACCAAAATAAATTATGAGACTGGTGGTGGTGATAAATAGACAAATTTATCTAAGAATACTTGAAAGTTTTGATACTTCAGTGAACTTGTAATGTGCAGAATACAAGTCACATACCTAGATCTCATTTAATATTTTTAAGATTTTATTGAGAAAAATTAATGATCATGAATTTTTTTGCTCACCTAAACTCCTCCAAAATTTTTTCTCTGTCAGATAAAGGCTTTCTAGCTGAAGATTCCTTTCTAGAATTAGGTGATAGTTGTCTTGCACGAGTGGAATGAGCAGAAACCCGAGAATCTCTGCTTGGGGATCGATAACTATGCCTACTTGGTGACCGGGGATGACTTCTTTCCATACTACTAAAATGTCTAGCATCTATGTGCCGGCTAAGGCTTCTTCTGCTGTCATGTTCACGTCTTTCATGATATGATTTCTCTCTATAGTACCTTTCCAGATGCCTGTCTCTGTGCCTGGATGGACTCCTACTGTGGTGGCTCCTATATGAAGGACTGCGCCTTGATGGACTTCTGTGATAACTTCTAGATGATGGACTATGTCTAGATCTACTATCATGACTCCTTTCTCTTTCTCTCTCCCTCTCTCTTCTATATCTTTCATAACTTTCATCTCTGTATGGAGAGTACCTACTCCTATGAGATGAAGACGTTGAAGGAGCTCTAGAAGGAGCTCTAGAAGGATCTCTTCTAGAAGGAGCTTTGTCAATATCAGGTTTAGCTCCATATTTACTTTTAAGGCTACTGGAGCTCTGCCCTGAGGCTGCAGGTGAATCAGGTTTTCCAGATTTGATATGTTCGTAAGCTTTATTTACTGGGGGTTTAAAATAGCCAGGCTCACCGTAGGTGTAGTCAGGTATGAGCGGTGGTGGAAACGGAGGAGCCATAGTGCCGCCTATGGGTGGAGTAGGTGCAGGGTAGACTGATACTGGTACTGGCGGAGGAGGAACATTTAGAGGTGGAAATGCCACAGGGCTATAGGGTGGCGGAGGAGGGGGATAAAGTGGAGGATGATTGTACATCGCAGACGGCTGTAGCGGCACTGGCGGCGGCATGTCCAGCCATGGCGGTGGGACGGTGTAATCTAACGGTGGCCCTGACATTATTTACTTGATTTTTCATTTAATGAATGTTATCTAGGACACAACTTTATGTGAACATCGTAAAACTGCAATTTTAAGCAAGATAAACAAAAATATATTTGTCACTTCACAACAAGATCGATCGAACTCTCCGCTCTCGCTCGATCTCGAATTTTGTGGGTCGGTCGAACTCAAATGTCAAATTGTCAATGTCAGCTTGATGTAGGTTTGGTTTGACAGTTTGACTTGACCGATAGACAACGCAGACTTGACATAAGACTTTTTTTTGAAAATAAATGATAGCATTGCATTACTTATTAGATTCTGCAGCGCGTCATTAATGTTCGCAGAGGCACGTTTTGATGACTTTTATACAATCATCCGGAAGCGGACGTTTTCAATGCTCAGCAGAGTCAGGCAGAACGCCAACAGCATCCTGATGGCTATGAGGGATAGGTCGTCATGCCCTATTAGAGCACTGGATGCACCTGCATGCACAGGGACCCAAGAATTCCTTTTTTATTAATTAAATAATGTAGGTACTTACTTACTAACATAGTTCTAAGCTTATTTTTTCTGTTACTAACAAGAATTATGGACATAGTCTGAAATAAATAAATATTACTATTATTTAACATGAAACTTAGGTATAAAATTTGTACAGTATTCCTACAAAAACAAAGATTTATAACAATAAAAAAATATTAAGCGAATAGACGCACAATACGCACGACATCCAGGCGTCAATAGTCTAGTTTTAATAATTATTTAATTAATTTTTTTTTTATTATTCCCTTTATTTAACATGAAACTTAAATATTAAATTTGTACAGTATTCCTAGAAAAACAAAGATTTATAACAATAAAAACAACTTAGGAATTATAATTATAAAAACTAAATAATTACAATAAATTATAAAACCTAAGCTTAAAGTTACAAATACAGTGATTTATAATAATAATACTATAAAAACCTTAACCTAGGATGCCGCCGGCAGCAGGGCAGGCAAGGCCCAGACTACCGGTGGTTAGGGTTGCAGGGAGAGGAACCTCCTGACAATGCGAGCCGGGTCCAGGAGCACCGTCTTCTGCATTTAACCCTTGACCCAACCGCTAAGCGAGAGCCTCTCGAGGTGTTGGTCGAGGCTCTTCGCTATTAAGCCATTCACCGATACGACTATCGGGACACTGATCGTCGAATCAACATTCCACATGGCGGTCACCTCGTGAGCTAAGTCAAGGTACTGAGTTTGTCCTTCTCAGCTTTTACGAGGTTATCGTCATGCGGAATGGTGATGTCGACGAGCACTGCCCGGCGTTGGGATCGGTCTACTAGCACGATATCAGGCTTATTGGCTACAATAGTCCTGTCCGTGATGATAGAGCGATCCCAATAGAGCAATGCACGACTATTCTCGAGAACTGGTACCGGTGCATACTTATAGTACGGTTTGGCCTTGTCGAGTCGGATCGACAAGTTGCTGGTGAATGATCCTGGCTACTAGGTTGTGCCTGTGCAAGTACTCTCCGTTAGCAAGGTGAGAACAACCGGAAATAACATGGCGAATAGACTCGCCAGGACGGTGGCATGCCCGACATTGTCGACCGTACCGTCCTTCATGATGTATTCCGGTAGTTATTCACCTTTTTTTTATTATTATTACTGCATAAAGTTAATCATTGTTTATCACTCTCTATAGTCTAGCTAGATTTTCATTTTTGTTGGTAACATAATAAGGCTTAAGATGCGTTAGGCTAGTTGTTTATTGATATATTTATAAAAATAGACATATTTATTTTTATTTTTATTTGAATGATCATAGTTTTTCCGAGAATCTGGCAGGAATTTGCTTGCACAAAAAGGGCGGGAAACGTTCGACTTGGCGGGCGCGTCTTTTTCGTGAATTTTGATTTATGGTGTAAAACTAGCTGTAAAGTGATATCTGATCACTTTACAGCGAGTATAATTTTCTTATTTATTTATTGTTTTTTATATATTTTATGTAGTTTGTTTATTATTCCGGTCCTAGATAATGATAATCACATTGGCTTCTTTCTAGTTTCCTAGTAGTTTCAAGTGACGCCACCAGGCGATAACAAACAGGTCGCAATATAAGCTTCCAGTGACGGTCAAGTAATGTAATAGCAGCGTTTTACCCTGAAATAAAACGCATATTAAAATACTCACCTAACTGGAAGCTTACACCTCATTTCTGCCTGGTAGAATTGAGCGAATGATCTAAAAATGGCACTACATTTCTTATGAAAACTAAAAAAGCACGCGGTCGCTAGGTACGAAAGTACGAAAAGATACAGGAAACGGAAATGGTCTCTCAATATAACCTTCAGTTAGGTACATAAGTATTTTAATATGCGTTTTATTTATGGGAAAACGCTGATATTAAAAAAATTAAAATTTTATCTACAGGAAAAGTAATACTAATACCTTTGAAAACTATTTGTAAGTACAATCACTTACTAGACAGGATCGCTACGGCAAATCGTACGCCAATGCCCAATGAGCAATGAGGGACGGAGCTCGTAGCAAACGTCAGTTTGACAGCTTCCCGCCATGTTGAACAGGACGTGACGTCACCAATGCAAGGTAAGAGTTTTAGGCGGAAGTGTAGTTCTACAACCGAAGTCAAGTTCGCTAATCTCAAATAAGTTAGGCTACAAATAGCGGTTCAAAGCTTATTACATTTAAGTGCAATTGTCAAAAATGGTTTCGCGCAGATATTTCTGTAGCAGTGTATTTGGCTGTATGAACACCACAGGATACTGTGATTACACGTTTTTTAAGTTAGGTACCAAATGATTTTGATAGGTAAGTGAAACTCAGATACCTTTTGCAAGTTAGTAGGTACTACTATTAAGTAGTATAAATTTGTATATAGGTAGGTAAAACATTTTATTTCGTAACACATTCAAACCCAGTAGAAATGGGCTTTTACTTTTTCCGTACCTAACTTATCTTACCATGCATTAGTAAAACACCACTGTTTTAAGTATATTATTTTGTCGTGGCACGCGTGGCTGTCACCGCCGCCCTCGCCGCCGGCAGGTGACTGCCGAAGCGTCGGTGGTTCATGGTGTTCCCTACTGGTTTATGGAGAAAGGACTGTATGATCAAGTCCATTATGCTAGCAGGTTGCACCGGGAGCTCGGTTGAATTAGCAGACGCCTTCTGTGGGTAAATGAGTAACCTGCATCGTGAAGTGATTAGAAGAGTGTTATATTCAATCGCACTAATCAATCGCTGTCCACACGTGTTTTCTCCTAACACTAACTACTTAGCGAAGTGTAACCAGGCCTTAAGGGACAGTTGGTTAACCCCTCCACCTCTCGCACTCGACTGCCCCCGTGTGAACGCGAGGGCAGTGCAGTGTGTAGTAAACCTTCATATTTCTAAATTAGATTCTCTATTTATTATTATTTTCGAGTTTTTCTTGTGGTTTTGCTCGCGGCTGCACTTCTACTAAGCAAAGTGTAACCAGGCCTTTAAAAATAATTGTCTTCCAAATTTTAAATTCAACGCCCTAAGATTTTTTCCGTTTTGGGAGTTGTCGGTGTAGGTATTTAGCAGTTTATTAACACTGCGCCTCTATGAACGCTAGACTCTCAACAGGCGCTGCTTTGCTCGTGGTATACCTTTGACTCGGGCGCAAAAACTGACACGCGAGCGAGAGCGCGAGTAAGCCCGAGGCATCCCGCACGAGGCGTGGTGAGAGCTACCATGTTCACTCACGCACTCGCACTCGGTCTACACGTATTTTCTCATAATCACTAAGCACCTGCAGTTCCTGCACTAATCAAAGTGAATATGGGCCTTCAGTGTCTGGGCGAGAGTGTACAGCCGCCTTAATGGCACGCCTAGCGAGGATCGCCGGCCGAGAGAGAGCAATAGAGCATGATGTGCACTCTCCCGCGAGTCCCGCGTGCTTCAGTGCACGCACACCGAGCAACTTATAGAATGTATGTAATACTAATACTAGTATTACTACTAGTGCGAGCAACCGCGCGCGCTGTAGACATTCTAAGTAGACGTAGTTGTCTGTGCTATTTATGACACAGCTACAAATTAAATAAAATGTGGAACAAATAAAAAAACATGTGCCTAAATAGGTAGACACAAGATAGTTTCATCCTTCTTTAAGTGCAGTAAAGTATAGTGCTGTTGTCTGTCTTCATTAGCCAATGAAGACAGACAACAGCACTATAAACACTAAACAACATCATTGGTCTCTCTGTCAATGCTACCCTGTAATGTAAGGCATTAAAATAAAATAAGCTATATATAGGTTAAAGCACAGTTAACTGTTTAATTGATAACAAGATAACAATAAAAAAAATGTTGCATTTATGTAATTAAATTGTGACATATGTTTTTAATTTTTGCACTGCCTAAACATTCGCCATCTTTGTAAAACACACCAAATTGACCTTCAGTTACAGCTCTTAATTTATTACCCAATAGGATAGTTAAGCCTTCTGTATTTTTCACAATTCTACAAGGAACTAAAGGTTTTGTATGTTGAAATCTAAAGAAACATTTCAGGACATTAATGGTCTGTAATTTTAATGGTTCACTGTGAATCCAATGGGGCTCCCCTGTAAAGCATAAGTTATTCCACAGAGCTGGATGTTTTGTGCCTGCCACCTGCAGAATAAAATTGAACACCATAAGATTCACCACTTGGGAAATTTTAAGCAGATGCATATTTTTGAATAAGCTGATAGAATTAAACTAAAACATACCACATAAATGTTATTGGTATCTAAATCTTTTTGGAACACAAAATATGGTTGTTTATAGTCAGCTAAGCAACACCGTTGTCCAACTGTCCACTTATGAAGACCCTGGTGCTGCCCAACTACTTGTCCAGTATCAATGTCTACAAACAATCCTGACTTGGCCTCTATGTACTGAAAAAAATAGTGTTGTTTAGGACAATAACAATTAAATGTAACTGTAATTCCAAACATTTAATAACAACAGTTATTAAATGTTTGGAATTACAGTTGTTATAATATCAGAATAATTTACATAAGAGATCAATAATATTTGGATATCCTCACATATTGACTTTGCAGGCCTTCAAGATGAGTATGACCAGCTCAGTAATGGCTTTTCATTACTGTGCTTATCAGCCTCATATCTGTACCGGACCTTACAACCACATTCCATCAGGTGGAGTAAGGTCAACTTGACGGCCACTAAAAAAAAATTAAAGAAACATCTTACTTCTTCAATAAAATCTTGAAACCTGTTTTTGCCTATAAAACAAATACCAGTGCTGTCTTTTTTGTTAGCAACATTTATAAGGCCTTCAGCTTTGGCTATATCTCTCACTTTATTTTTTGTGAGTTCTGCAATAGGAAACATGCATTTCCGCAGAGAAAATTGTTTTACTTGTGACAGGAAAAATGTTTGATCCTTGTGTTTGTCTACTGGTTGTAAAAGCCGTACTGCTGAAAAGTGATTAAAGTACATTAATTAGTACATATTGCAACAGCATGAAGCTATCTCAAAAAATTATACTTGATGAGGTACCTTCGCTCTCAGAGTACTTTTCGAGGAAAGGGCCAAAAGATGAATTAGCATAGTGCCCTGTGGCAATAGCGTCCACCCTTAGATTGTTCCTGCAATGTTCGAAAAAGCTGTCAAATTTTATATATCTATTGCACAGTATGTCGGGATTTGGAGTGAGGCCCGTCTGGTACTCATTCAATAATACTGTGAACACTTCATTCCAGTATTCTTTGATGAAGTAAACTCTATGCAATGGAATTTCTAGCTTACGGCAGACAAAGGTTGCGTCTTCATAATCTTTTTCATCTGAACAAAAACCAGCTTCATAGTTATTGTCCCAATTACGCATGAAGACTCCTTCTATCTGATATCCTGTGAACCAAAAATGACAAGTAAAGAAAAACTAGAAATTTAGAATTTTCTACAGGTTTTAAGTTTTTTCGTCAGCGAATATTACCGGCTCTTTTGAGCAACAGTGCAGCTACGGCGCTATCTACGCCGCCAGATATTCCAAGACCAATCTTTCTAAACATGTTTATTTGTGTATTTCCATATTTTCAGCAAAAGTTAGAAGAAATATTGCAAACAAAGCAATTCATAACATAAATCCTCTCAATACACACACTCATTATCTCATCCACAGACTAACTAGGGAACAAATCTCATCTCATTCTCAAAGTCTGATGCACAGATTAACGAACAAGTGTCTGATGTCAATTTTTGACTTTTTTTTTTCGTTCTCTGTTGTGCTTGTGTTCTTGGCTTGGAGCCAGGTTCTTCACTTACTTTACCGCAATTCTTTTTTTTTTAAAGATTAACATCTGTTACAGAAACGTCAAAAAATCTGTGGTTGCAGTTGTCTCTGGATTTTTGGAGTGAGTGAGTTGACAAGTTTGTCGAATAGGTTATTTGTGCCTATTTTGTTTGCGGTTTTTTAATAATATTGCTGTAAGTTTTTGTTAAAAATGTCGAACATCAACTTACAATGTTTGTTAGGAATACAATGCAACGATTTTGTAATGATAGCCGCTGATCAAACCAATAGCCACAGTATTATGGTCATGAAAGATGGTGAGTCCCATTTGTGCCCTTTTCCATAAAATTGTTGTTTTATTCAATCACTAATAAATGTGTCCGTTTATTTCTTAGATGAAGAAAAGATTTTCAAGATTTCCGATCGACTTGTGATGGGTGTAATTGGCGACTCTGGCGATACTACTCAGTTTGCAGAGTACATTGCAAAAAACATTCAACTGTATAAAATGCGCAATGGTTATGAACTGGGCCCTACGGCTGCAGCTAATTTCACTCGTCGGAATCTCGCTGAGTATCTCAGAAGCAGTGTTAGTATTATATCATTTAGCATGACTAGCATTTTATTATGCAAAAATATTGATTTTGACTTGTGCATCAACAGATTAGAGTATACTTACTATGTATTTGCCTGTTTTAAAAGTACCTGCTTACTTTTTGAACTCACTGTAATGGTTACCTTAATTTGAATTTGTATTATTTTTAGACTCCGTATTTCGTCAATGTACTGATGGCTGGGTATGATAAAGAAAATGGCCCAGAACTATACTTTATGGACTACCTGGCATCTAGCATGAAGGTTCCCTTCGCTTGTCATGGCTTCGGCGGGTACCTGAGCTTGAGTATTATGGACCGTTATCACAAGAAAGGTGAGTATTTTGTTCACAATTTTTTATAGTTTGCTTCACTCACTACCAGGAAAATAAATAATGTTGACAGTGAATGTTTTAAGAATAAAAATAGCAAGTGAGAAGTTAAATGCATCTAACTGTTCTCATGATAGACTTAACCAGTCACCACTAGAAATTTTGTAAAGATTTACTCCAAATCCCTAAATTGCTATTTTCAGATGCAACTGAGGAAGAAGCATATGAGATCTTGAAGAAATGCATCACAGAAGTACACAAGAGACTGTTTGTGAGCCTGCCCAACTTCCAAGTGACTGTAGTCAACAGGGATGGAATCAAAGTACTACCTGTTATTAACTCTGCCTCATTGAAGTGATTTTTTTGTAAGATAAAATAAAGAAAACTTTTTATAAATTATGGTTTTATTAATTATCTGTAATAGATTATCTCAGTTAGTGCATAGCATGGATTTGAGGAACATGAAGTAAAGTTATAAATTACCTATAGCATTGAAAACAGCTTAAGTTATGTTTATCAGTCATAGTACTACTGGATCTGCCTAGCTAGTTCAAGTTTAAACGATTGTTTATTCCTGTAATCATACAATGTGAAATGAATAAATGCATGTCCTAATAGCACTCCATCCACAGTACAAATTATATAGTGCTTAAATAAGTCTAATGATTTTAGGGTAAACACTTATACCTTTTTCTGAACAACACTTAACTGATTTTGTGTGATAAGTCAAAACAGTGATCAATGAGTCTACTCAGTAGCAGTTCTAGAATAAAATCTATGCTTGAATCGAGTTTCAAGTCAAGATTCCTGCTTGAGCGTCGTTTCAGAATATGGGCCTAAGGGTTGATAAAATATAAATTACATTATGTTTAAACTTACTTTATTTATAACTAAAATATTTTTAATATACTTAATTTTACTATAATTAATGATTTAAGACAGTTGATTATCCACCAGTTTTATTTCTGTCTGGGCTAGAAATAGCAGCATCCTGGTTTTCAGATTGAGAAGCATTGGCATTGTCATTGTCTCCATTGTCCCCTTCATTATCTGATTGCTCTGAAATTTTGAATTTAACTTGTTAAAGGTGTATTTTGTGTGAAAGTAAGCCCATGATTGGCTGCATAAACTTACGTAGTCAGCCAATCACAAAATATGAGTGAACTTGGCTCCAAAGACAACGGAGTCGCTTATGGACAGACGTGTGTCTGCACTCTGTAGCTCGTGTCACGACGCGAGTCTCGACTAAGTCGCTTATAGACAGATGTATATTCGTAGGATGCTCAACGGGTTAAAGGTTGCAATTCATGTATTGTTATAAATATAAATAAATTAATATTAAATATGTGCCAGACAACACACCACTTGTCAAAGTAAGGATAAATATCCTTGTGTAACGTGGTAGGAAGAAGCCAATGGCATCTCCCAGCACACCCAGACCCGAGCCAATTTGGAAAAGATCGTTTCCTGAATTGACCCGACCGGGAATCAAACCCGGGACACTACGGAGATTGAGGCGAAAAACCGTGCTACAGCGCACCACGCCAGTCGTGAGTTGTTATTACCTCTATGTAGTTGATAAAAGCATTTGGCAAATTCTGTGTGGATTCAACTTATCATTTTTGTGCCTGAGATATGAACCAAAAGGTAGTTTACCATAAACTTTTCTGTGAAAATTACCTTTCTTTTCTGTAGGCATATCTTCTGTTCTATTTGCAACTTGGAAGTGGTATTCCAACTCATCAAAGTCAAACACTTGATCTGTTGGTAGCAAGCATGGTAAGTAGGCAGGGAACGTTGGTTTGCATGCTATCACTGTAAAATATACAGAAGAATATATCACAAGATGGAGTTCAAAATACAGCAGAAAAAAATCCAAGACATTTTAACAAAAGTAAAGATATATCGAAATATTAAGAAATATACCTCAATTCTATACTTACAAGGAAAAACTGTATTATCCTCAGTGTTGAAGAGATTGTGTGTCTCACTAGTCTTGGCCAGAAACTTTGTTAGAGCTCTTTCAATATCCCTCTTCTGCGTGGCTGCTTTTTCTCTTATTGCTTCATATTCGGTAACTGGTTGTTTATGAGTCTAAAATATATAAACAACTATGATAACAAGAGAAAAAAATAAAAAACCTTATTATGCATGGCCGCAAGATGCTTTAACACATTCATTGTATTTTTTTATGACCTGTTTCTGTGCATAATAGTAAAGGACACCGTCGAAATCGAAATGCACAAACGAATGTCCTTCATTAATAAAATTTTTCATTTTTTTTAGCAATTATGCATAGTAAACGGAAATTCTGTGGTTAGAAACGAAAAATAATAAGTTCTGTTACTTTACTACCTACTACACAATTTGATATGGTTGGTGGTGGATATGATTGATGGACGGTTTGTCAAAAGTGATTACAAATTAGTTTCAAGTAATACCAACAGATGGAGTTATACTCCTTTAGATCGCGCTATAATTGTTTCGTCTCAAGCATATAAAAGTACCTAAATTCGTTACGCCAATGTACTTCTTGTAATTTCGTAAGTAAATGTATTTTATAGGTTCTATCTGCCAACACTATGACAAAATGAATATAGCATTAATGATTTTTTGATTTGAAGTTGTATGTTTTAAATAATTGTATTTCATGTTCATTTAATTCATATCACATAAGTTCTTACATAGAGGTAAACAATATATCTATCAGAACATAACAAAAAGTGTACATCGTTTACGACGTTTGGGCGCATTACGTCCAATTCGCAAAATGTTCAATTCTCACAATCTCCAAATCTCAATTTGTCCAATTCGAATGTTGTCCAAATCTCAAATTATCCAATTAGCAAATGGTCCAATAGGTACAAGTACAAACGCAGAATTAACTTCTTCAACTATCCGGTATTCAAATGTTTCACTTGGTCCCGCAGTTGACACTCACCATATATCACCAAAAATATACAAGATGGTTATGTACTTTCACTTTTCAACTGAGTTTTGATGATCACATACAAAATCAGATGGCAATTGTTAGTTCTTGTATGGAGACCTCAAAATATGACTTCATTTAATTTATTTCTTACATATTATGACTATTACATATATTTTTTCCACAGCATAAAAAGTCACCCAAAAACATTTAAATCTTTTAAAGTTTTAAACTAAACATATTGGGGTGATTTGGGTCACCCCAGGGGTGCTTTACTTCTAAAGGGACTTTTTTGTGCTACCTGTATAATATGAACATGACTGAATTTCATGAATACTTTTAAGGAAATTGGTATCCTCACTGTAGCGTCACAATACATTTACAATTGCATTGTTTTGGTCAGAAAAAATATTGGTCTCTATGCTAAACACAGTGGCATACATTGCAGAAATACTAAGGATAAGGATAAAATTGCACTTCCACTCTTTAGGTTACAAAAAGTTTTAGGATCCTTTATGGGGCAAGGTATACATTATTACAACAAAATTCCAAAAACCATTTGTGAGTTACCTTTACATAGATTCAAAAATCACATCAAAACAGCTTTATTAAAAAAGGGCTATTATACTACAAAAGACTACCTTATAGATAAAAATGCCTGGGTATAAGCGCTCTGCTCGATGCGGGATTAAATAGCTCTATTGTAACAGATGTTTTATTGTAAGAGTTAATAGGTACCTAGTTTGTATGTACTGACTAACAATTTTTGTTTTTGAATTGTTTAAATGAATTCTTGTTATTACATTCTTTTATGGTTGGTTTTTTCTCTTTGTTTTATATTCTTTTAGGTTTATTTGTATCAAAATGACACACTGCTTGTACTTTACTAACGCCTGTTGTAAACCCAAAACAAGTTTAAAAGAGTAACTGCTGAGTTTCTCGCCGGGTCTTCTCAGCAAGAAACAACTCCGACGCGGTGGTAGAATCGCATTATGTCTGTATACTGTTATTTACATATCCATATTATTATGGTATTTATGTCTATTATTTAGTATATTTTGCTGTAAATTTCACGATTTGAAAGTACTGATACAGTCTATTTGAATAAAATTATTTGAGTGAGTTTTTGAGTTTGACTTTTGTCTAGAAGTGGGAGAGTAATTATTCCTGAATAATAAAGCTTAAGATCTGCATTAAAACCAACATTAACCCAACTGATAACAGTAAATGCACTCACAGGTGTCCTAATGTATGCATGAGGATCAGGTAAGGTGGGCAGGTGGAAGGGTATATGTGAGGCTGGCTTGGCTTTAGAGCCTGCTGACAGCATGGCCGGGGTCCGCGGAGCAGGAGCTTGTAGTGGTGCTTGAATTACATGCCTATTTGGTCGGGCAGCATACTGTTCAATTCCTTTGAGACTTATACCTGCAACGTGAATATCGCTCAGCATTACAACAATTTTTACTTTGCTTGATTAAGCCAATACCACCATCAATTGTAGCGATAACTTGATTTCAATGATGGAGGCCTTTGCCCAGCAGTGGGCCAGTAAATGTATAGGCTAATTACTTTACTTTGAGTTCTTTATACCTAGAATAAGAATAAGAAATAGAAAATTTGCAATCATGCTTTAATGTGCAATAATCAACTACAACTCACAAAACACAAAAAACTATATTTATAAAGCATAATAAACCATGCTTTATTAATATACATTATTTGGAGTGAATTTATCAAGGCGAATGGCCTCACCTCAAACCACTGTCTTAATCAGTATTTATCTCCAGTAGGGAACTTATGCCCTCCTGTTTTATTTGCACACATAGGCACTGCACAACACTCTGGTCTTTAAGAAAACAATGTTCCTATAGTAATCTTTATAAGAATAAAAAAACTAAAAAATTATCGAAAAATACAAATAATGTATGTATTTGACAGTTGATTGGACCTGACGCTACAGTGCTGCCATCTCACGCAGGCCGTTTCCGAAAACCCTCATTGAAAAGACTTACCCATGTTTATGAGAGCCATAACCACATCTCCCAGGACTGGCTCCACTCTTCCTGACAATTCACAATATCCTCTAGCAGAATTGCCAACTTCTGATATGACTGAAACATTATTAAATTTGAAACATTTTATTAATCATTGTATAATATCAATAAAATAAGCCTACCTAGAAATAACTAAATAAAAATATTATACAAGTCCAGTACATACACAAACGATCTAGGCGCGGACCAAACCCTTATCCATAATGTAGTGAATATATATGTTTTTTAATAACTAAAAAGCACCACCACTTACTACAAACGCGCCAACAAGATGCGAGTTATTCTCAGTACAAACCTTTATAGATTGAAATATATGTGATAAATCATGAATGCCAACTTACAACACTGTAGCATTTCAGTTAAAGTCTCTAGAGACATTTTATCAGCAGCTTCGAATCCAGTCTCGAGTAGAACAGTGGAAACTGCAATGTTGAGGATCCGGCGCCTTGCATCTGAGGCATTTTCAATTTTTTCCGTGGTTTCGGCCATCACTATTATGTGTTTAAAATTCAGACGAAAATGCTTTTTTCATTTGATTGTAATTTATTTACATTTCAGACACGTCGCCAAGAGTTTTGTTGTCGTTTTTTAAAAAGCTATGATAAAAAGTAACCAGAACCAAAAACTATTTGACTTGACAGTTTTTTTTCATCTCTATGTTTATTTTTATTTATTTACTGCAACGAACTGGAGCAGTTTCAGCCATTCTCCAGTTCGTAGAGGTGACCTTGGTCAGGCGGCCGACCCGCGATCCATTGTGATTTGAATGCCATCATGCCAACAGCCGTCCACACAGTCACCCCTGACCAAGATCACCCCGGACGGTCGCCCCCTGACCAAGATCACCCCGGGGGCTGGTCTTTTTGGCGACCGTGTAGCACCTACTTAAAGCTTTGATTAGTGCAAGTGCAGGAGATTAGTGCAGGTGCTTAGTGATTATGAGAATACACGTGTAGAAGTGGATTATTGCGAGTGATTAGTATCCTGCTTCGTGAAGTGATTAGAAGCATGTTCTATTCAATCGCACTAAGACACGTGTTTTCTCATAATCAGTAAGCACCTGCACTAATCACCTGCACTTACAACTAATCAAGGTGAATATGGGCCCGCATGTAAATAATAATTTATCTTTTCAAATCTTCTATGTCTATTTACCCCACGACGTAGACCAAACCAAACTGAGTTGCATTTTGCATTGCATCCAAATCAAAGATGAGCTAGTAATACTATCAAATTTTTAATATATTTTAGTAGTGTTTAAACGTTAAAATAAGAAAACTCAAGACAGATGGATGACATTTTTTGACGTGTGCGTAAGCAAGTTAGACGGACGGGACGAATAATTTCATCAATTTTTGAAGATTTTGGGTGGAAAAGTCGTTGTTAGCCTACAATTATTGTTATTTTCATACGTAGCCCTTAATACTTGTTTCAGTGACTGAGTGCTTCACAAATAGTAAGTTATTTAAGCGTTTTTTTCTAGTGGTATTTCGCTTTCAAAGCTTTCACTTTTTATTTCACTATCATTCCCAGGTTGTTACCTTGAATGTTAAAATTATAATTTAAATAACAAATGTTTGAATAAAATCATATATATCTTTTGGCATACCATTGCTTATCCTTTTTGAGCAAAATACTTTTTCTTTTTTTCTCTTTGAAAGTAGTAAAAAGCTATAGTTATTCCTACAACCGTTTTATGTATTTCTTTTCAGAGTGAAAAAACAATTTGCAAAATGGTGAAACTGTTTGCAATGCTTGTACTATACAAGGGAGTCAACAGTGGAACACTTCTCAAGGCATCATATGACTTACAAAGCTTCAGTTTCTTTCAAAGAAGCTCAGTGCAGGAATTCATGATGTTTGTAAGTAAAACTATGGTAGAGAGAACACAACAAGCATCAAGGCAGTCTTTCAAAGAAGGAGAGTACATGTTGCAAGTGTATGTCAGAGCTGACAACCTTGCTGGGGTAGTCATATCAGATCATGAGTACCCTAGCAGGGTAGCACACACTCTGATAACTAAGATACTTGATGAGTTTACTGCTGCTGTGCCAGCTGCCAATTGGCCTACGGCAAATGAAACCACAGTGGATTTCCCAATATTACCTCAGTACTTAACCAGATACCAAAATCCTAAAGAAGCAGACACTTTAACAAAAATACAAAGTGAATTAGATGAAACAAAGATAATTCTGCATGACACCATACAAGCTGTTCTAGAGAGAGGGGAGAAATTAGATGACATGGTAGCAAAATCAGAAAGCTTGACAATGCACAGCAAACTGTTTTATAAGACTGCTCGCAAAACCAACAGTTGCTGTAATTTCTGAGGTATTACACAATATCGAATATTGGCCATAATTGTTATGTGAAAAAAGAATTTATAACAAAAAATGTTAATGTATTCTAATTAATCGATGTTTATAATGACCTGCTAGCTGTTTCTGCATTACATTTTGTGTAGAATAAAATTATTAATTTGTTTGCCAATGTCAACTCATCTACAAGACCAGCAGCCATTGTTCCCACCTAATCATCTGGTTATTTAAAATGATTTTCATTTGGTACTATTATTTGACCATTTCTAACACAAAAGTTGTTTGAGACCATTAGCTGAAATCAACTAAAATTGATTCAATAATTGTTAAAAACATAAACCAATACATATTATTCTCAGTACATTAACCCGTCCCGTGTTTCTATTGTTAAGGTTTTTGCATTGTGAGTCATTGTTTGTCATTTTTTCTTAGGGTTTACTTAAGAACACCCGTGTGTTCGGCTGACACTCAAGGAGTTAACCTATCTTGTCATCACTACTGTGAAAATCTCAAAGTTGATATGAGAAGATGAGTTTTTCTTGCTTCATCTGGGAATTGGCACAGACCAATAAACATCACTTCAAGTTAAGCAGCCCCTTGACCCTGTCTCATTGGCTAGAAGTAGTGGCTATTATTACACTATGAGACATGGTCAATAAGGTCAAATTTAAATGACTGCTTCACTTTATGTGCAACAGATCAGTGACGGTTGAGACTTCAGGTGTGAGTTGATGAGCTCTTGCTGTAAATCTTTTACCAGCTATGACTGTATTACAAATGTCAATGATGAACAGGGCAAACTAGGCTTTCTACAAAGTTCAATCTGCTGTATTCTTATTTTCACATAGATTTAAAAAGGTATATTTTAATAGAACCCTTTTATTGACAATGTATTTGAATTGTGTACTAATAAATGTAAGTAGTACATTTACACATTTAGCTTTGTTGAGGTTATTGTTAAACTGTATAAAATTATTGTAGATACTTAGTGTTGATTTATGTTCTAGGAGCATTCCCAGATCTAATTATTGTGCTAGTTTTTCATATTTAAGAACCTAAATAATTGAATTGGAATTACATTGTTATTTTATGCTGCTATGATCTTAAATTATTATTTTTTACCATTTCCGTGTTTATTCATTTAAATATTATTAATATTTTACTGTGTTATATAAAATAATCCAGTAGCTAGTTTCTAATATCGCTTTAGCGACACACGCTGCGTGCAGTGCTGAATATCTTTCAGCTTGGCACTGGGTGAAAAAATAAAGTGAATCCCATGCGGTTGAAAGACATCATATTTTAACGTGGAAATTGGAAAACTAGGCATCTGACCAATTAAATTACCATGTAATAGAGGAAATAAAACAAATGTCACTTATTTGTGTGTCAGGATAATAATCGAACGCGCACTGTTTTGCGTGGGCGAACCTTACCGCCAAGCAATGTGACGATATGCTTAACGTAGGAGGGAAGGGAGGGAAAGGGATTTTAAAAAAGCACGAACATATTATATATTACTCTTAAAATACATCACAATAGTTTAATCATCAATATATATGTGCCATTGACTAACTACCATAAAACAGTGTGGTAGGTAGGTATAAAACCAGCCCCCCGATTCAGAACAAAGTTATAGACCGATTCGGTAAATTTGTTTTAATTATATTAAGATACCCGCTTAGCGGTAATATTTAATATTTTAGTATGTTAAAGCCAAGGCCTTCAGTTTGCGTGAAACCAATAAACCAGACGTGCCCCATACTAAAAAAATGAAAAATGTCGATAGCTTTGTTCTGAATCGGGGGCTGAACAGGAAGAATGTACTTTATTAATTTGAAAGTGTTAGCACGCAAAATGAGTTAACCACAAGAAGACATGTGGGAGCTATCTTCCATAGACTATAACCAATGGGATATTCCACCTGGGTTCGGTGTATGTCGTTAGCAGACGGTTTGCAATGGAACTAAAGATCCAGTAACCATTCCTATTATGGTCCTTGTCAAGGACCTATATAGTATGTATATTTACCTATGTTCTCCATCCTGCTAGTTTTCATTTTCAAAAATGTTCACATCAATAAAATTTGTGTATTGAGTTTGACCATGGCCTTGCCGTTGGCCTAACTAAAATTATGTGCTACGTTTTGTCTGAGTGCACCTGGCAGAAACGTGGTTTTTGAATTATTATTTCATTGCATTCCATTGTTGAATTTCGATTCGTACTTATGTACAGATAAACAGTTCCCGTTTTTATTTTGTGAAATTTACCTGTCAAGCGCCAAATATATATTTTTATGGCCTCAACAGAAAAGGCACGATATGGAAATAATAAAAGGCAAAGTATGATTGCGGTCGTTCCAAGTATCTTGACGGGATAATCAATAGGTCATTATTATTGTTCATCATAATTATATTTTAGTTGTATTTAAATATCTTAATTATATAGCCTACTTTAGTTTTATTTACTAATTATGTATAATAACATATTCCGTTCTGGAGGAGGATGCGCAAATATTTGCATTTTTTTACAATTTTATATTAGTACCTACGTAATGTCGCATGTTTGTTTGATAAGGTTCCGTTTATTCGCTTTGGCAGATTTCAGTTCTTTTGGTTATATGTATAATGCAAGCACAGTGTACTCAAGAATCAAGATAATTGAAATAAAATCACAGAAGTTTATCTGTGAGAAGAATTAAAAAGTGATTAGAGAGCACCTAACTCTTACATTAATTACCTACTTACCTGATTATGAAACGGATGTATTGATGTTTTATTTTTAACATTGACTCACGCCCAGTAAAGTTTTCGAGTATAAAAACATGTTCATGAGGAATTCCACATTGTAGGTACTATCTATTAAAATCAGTTTTTATTTAAGCCTCATTCCTAGTAAGTAAGGAATTTTATACTATGCTGGCGCTGGCCACTACTGCTGTTACTTAAACGTAACGTAAATAAATATACTAGAACACTACATACGGAAGCGACGCTCGCTGCGCCAGGTCACGGTGATATAATCTATATTTATGTGCCTGTACTTTTTACAAATTTATAACACCTTATGTACCACATAACTCAATCAATGATTATGATTATTACCGTGGCCAGGTACACATTGGAGTATCAGTACCAGCTTCGTTGTATACAACTCTCGCTTTGAGGGAAAATTTTCTGTAAATGTTTGTTGGGTAGATAGTATGTACCTACCTACATTTAGACTTGATACAGTAAACAGGCGATCAATTTTGTTCGTGCAATAGGTATTGAAAAAAAACAAGATTTACTGGCCTTTGTGTGGTTTTTATCCTCGTGGAAGGCAAACCTGACATGGCGCAATTGCCATAATCCATGTTAAAATATTTAATAGTTAGGTAGATAGTCTACTTATGTTCAGAATGTTCAAAATGTAGTCGGTTATTGCTTTAGATGTGCTTATTTACTATAAATAAAGTAATCTAAGAACACAGACTGATTTGGATTCGGCCTGTTATGAATATTGTGTTACATTGATTTACATTTGAGCTGAAAGAAAGAATGATAACATCGCAAGGAACGTATCTGAAGTAGAATTTGATGAAGGGACGGTGTAAACAAATAAAGTTCACTCTAAAAATAAGTCAAAGTAATTGAAAGTGTAAGTAATTTATACCTAAGTAAATAAATTAGCTTCTGCCACTGACAAAAAATGTAAGGAACTTAGTTAATTCCCAAATACATACCTACGTTTTGACCTACCTAATTCTAAACCCTTTGGTTTACCCTTTGGTTTAGTATTTTACTAAGTCTTTACTTAGTAAAATTTTGAAATGCGTGTAATTATTTCGTATTAACAATTTTTCCGAAAATATTGCCCCATAAAATACGGCCACATGAGAACGATCGGTAAAAATTTGAATGCAATTTCAAAAATTAAAGCCGGCAAGTTAAAATGAACTGAGTTTTCATGTACTTACGCACTAACCTTTACTTCCGACTTCCCTTAGTCGATAATGAATAAATCACTCTTACCTACTACTATTACCTATTAGAAAACATGAACAAGAGTGTCAGAAGTCAGAACCACAAGTGTGAAATGAAATATCTATACTGTCTTATTTAAACATAGCGTTATTTAACCCTAGACTCAAACTCAAACTCAAATAACTTTATTCAAATAGACTGTATCAGTACTTTCAAATATAGAGTTCGGTAATCCTAGCAGTTACAGACTAAAAAAGAATATAAAGTATAATTATCAAAACTAGATTATGTAGCAAACATCTTAATCATTAAGTTGAAAGTTCTGAATTCGTTAGCCACTTCCTTTTCTTGTATCTAGCGCATTCGGTTTGTTTGATTTATCAATATGTGCTATATCTATGGGTAGAAAACGTGAAGTTGGTTTGCGTTGTAAAGTGTTTTATGTGTCGAATATATTGACTGTTCATATTAAAATTGTATTAATTATACATATACCTATGGCTTGAACGTGTTAGTAAATAAATCGATATTTACTGTTGCATTTTATGATCATCATTTCTTAAACCTCCGAGTATGTTAATCTTTAATTCTTGACTATTGGCGTAGTGTGCTGTATCTATTAGCTCGGTCTCGCCTTGATTTCGATTTCCGGTCGGGTCAATTAAGGAAATAAACTCTTCTAAATTGGAAACGAGGGTTTGGGTGTGCTTAGGGAGATGATTCCTGGCTTAATCCTTGTTTGGTACCAAGTAACGCGGAATATTTACCCTCATTCCGAGACCATCACAAACGGTTTGTTTTCTGGCACATTTTTCATATTATTTGACAGTTCTGAATTTGTTACCACCTTCTTCAAATATTTTCTCAAGGTAGCCTTGATAACCTGCATAAGGTTGTCCAAATCGTGAGCGCAGATCTGGCTTGTATTCTCGACTGGAGTAAAACTTGGGCTTACGGTTAACCCTACCTACTAAAACACAAGCTATAGTTGTAGGTAGCTCATGGTTGATTTCTAGAATTGACTGGCACTGAAACTTTGCCGCAAATAGATTTTGAGGGAGTCCGAATACCTTATAGTAACGTAAAGAATCTGGGGATATTCATTGATAGCTCACTTGATTGAGGTAAACAAATTGGCGAGGTTAGCAGGAAGGTGTTTGCTACTGGTGCACTTAGCAGATTACGTAATTTTTTGCCCATGCCCACCAAAGTTTCTCTAGTAAAGTAAGTGAAGTAAAGTAAAAAAACCATTTAATAATTTATGCTTGTACAAAGCACTTATGACATGTCAATCCCTTCTAGTGCAGTCATTGAAGCATTATTGCTCCGAATTTTTTTACTGTGAACCGAATTGCATACAATTTTGGAATTAGGTTCATCTTACCCTTAACTTCAAAAGTGAAAATGATTTGAACTCCGCAACCACCCTGGGGGTGGTTGCCACCCCTTCTCGGGGGTGAATTTTTTTTTTGCAAAATAACCTCGGATATCGATAGAATAATTTAAGCAAAAAATCATCTCTAAAGTTTTTCAAAAATCCAATACTTTTCAAGTTATTGGCAATTGAAAATTCGCAATTTTTTCACGTTTTTCATCGGTTTTTTGCAAATATCTCCAAAAATATACGTTTTATCGAAAATTTCACGAAGAACAAAATTGTAGCAGGTAAAACAATGAACAATTTCGTTTTTATAAAGTATTCTAAGTGCAATATTAAGCTAGATATTAAAGATCAAAGCCGTTTTTTATTTTGTCTGAAATTTAATCGATGTGGTCAATGCCATCTAGCGGCGAGCAGATGCATTTTATGCATTCTAATACAAAAGGGTTTTGTAGTGCTTGAAATAAACTTTAAAATGAGCACTATTAAAAGTCTTTTGCACGTAAAATAAGTGAGCTGTATTGCAAATAAGGGGAGCATCTAATGTTTTTTCTTTTAAATCAATGGGTTTCATTAGTGCCATTTCCACCAAAATTAAAATTAATCGTATTCCGCCTAGAATTAACTTTATTATGAAGAGTTTGATAGATAGTATCAGTTTGGCTGCTTCAGGACACATATTTTTCAAAAAAGTCAAAATTAAAAAAAAAATTTTTTTTCATATTTTTAAAAAACCCACTTTTTTTTCATAATATCTCAAAAATGACGACAGATACGTATAAAAGTGTACGGATTAAAAATTTAGGTATTTTTCTGACAAACAATTTGGTTTTTTTGTTTTTTCTGTCAAACAAAAATTGACGGAGATATGATTGTTTAAAGAGCGCGTGGCAGCGCAATCACAGCCTCTCTTAAGCCCTTTAACCCTTCACCGTTTTAGAAAAAGGTTTTTTACTATATATTGCAATAAAGGATGTTGTAGCTCTCTTAATTACCTTTACAATGGTTTTTTATAAATTGTGATAGCATGAAAATTGTAGGAGTTATGGTCCAAAAACTTATCATATTTTTTTCTACTTAGTAACTGAATTTTTTTTTTTTCAAGGGGTTGAAAATGATTTTAATATGAGGTAATTATGTTAGAAAATACTTTACAATTTCACCACTTACTATTAGACATGTTTTCTAGCGATAAAATGGCTCAATGTCAATTTTTCCATTAAGGGGTTGTTTATACCCCTTAAAAATAATAGGCGGAGTTCAGATCATTTTCACTTTTGAAGTTAAGGGTAAGATGAGCCTAATTCCAAAATTTCATGCAAATCGGTTCACAGTTAAAAAATTCGGAGGTAAGACCGTATTTTTCGCTTCAATGACTGCACTATTCTGGCGATTCTAGATTATGCCGACTGCTGTCATCTCGATGTTACGCAAAATGTTCATAATAAACTAGAACGTCTTCAAAATTTCTACATACGCATCATCAAAGGTATCTGAATTCCGCGCCCAATGAAAATATGGCTTCTAATTTTATTCGTAGCCGACGATATCTTCATATTCTCTCCTTGCTTTACTCTGTGTTGTTCGATCTCCGGTCACCTCCTTATCTTAAGGAGTTGTTCCAATTTCAGCAGTTTGCCAAGAGTGATGATATGCGGTCAACCCGGAAACTTCTTCTTGCTTTCCCCTCTTATTCTTCAAGTTGATATTCCAATTCTTTCACTGTTCAATCCATCCGCTTGTGGAATTCGCTACCTTTACTTATTAGGCAATCTCAAATTCTCAATCCTTACCTATTTTTAAATCCTGACTAAAAGCTTATTTCTTCACACTGTAACTCTTAAATGTCTCTAGTGCGTGGATAAACTAACCCTGAATAAATCTTTTTTACCTTTTATTATAATTTGTGTCTGTTTACAGATATTTACTACGTTTAAAGGTATTACTTATAATATATATATTATAAGCCTATGTATTGTTATTCCTTGATAATAGCTCAATATTGGTGAAAGAATTTTCGAAATCGGTCCCGTAGTTTTAGAGCCTATTCAATACAAACGAACAAATCTTTGTTGGAATATGTCGTTGAATAAAGAAAAGCACAAGTAACTGGATTTCGGCAGATTTATTCTTCAACTTACAAACGATACATTCAGTACGTACCTACGGGCAAATAGAACCAGCGAGACACAATATATCCAAAGTAAGTGAGCCTTCTGTCAAAAGGGTGACAGTTCATTTTTAAGATTAGGTTGCGTTTACTATTCCTTTAATGGAATGGCAAATAGTCTAATCTATAGGACAGTAGCAAAAATGTAACGTTTCAAATATTGATATGTCTCTCAGTAGGGTATTCTGTATTTATGAACAATCTTTCCAACAGTCTTTTCTCTTATAATCTAAGTAAGTATAGATGTATGTAACATCTAATTCTAATTTTTTCACGAAAAATTTATAGTTGCATTAAGCGACATCGTCGTCAGTATCACACTCTTCCCAGCTGAAGGTATTTCATATTCATCTTTGTTCACGTGTATAAAACTCAATACATGATTATGTGATGTACGGAACCATTTTCTAAATAAACTATCGCACTTTGATCACCTTCGTTAGGACTTATTGTAGGTTCTGCCCGGTTGGATGTTGGTTGATCTTTATTCGAAATTCTCGAATATTTCTTCAACTGTCTTCTAATCTCGCTCTTGTTGTCCACGATTTCTTAATCATGTATTTCGTAAAGCATTCTCAAAATGGATGTCAAAGAATAAACAATAAGTTAATGTGAACCTGATAGCAGCTTCGCGTGTTATGATAAATGCAAACAATTCGATTACGCAGACTTAAAGAGAATGATATATTTGTGTAGCCATTTTCAGCCAGATGCTGCATTTCTTCTAAAGAAGAACTCTTTCTTCTCTCCATCAACTAAATTAGAGAGGCAGCATTTTAGTCGGTAGGAGTCCGACATAACCACGTTGTTCCCCCGAACAGCGTGGTATCCATGAGGATTATCTTGACTGAAAAAAAAGGTTGTCTGGAAGAGATCGCTTCCTCCACAAGACCGCCTACATTGTACAATCTATGCTTTTGTTGTACAATAAAGTAAGTATAATCATCTTATCTTATCTTACCGCATCTGGTTGCATCGACAGACGAGGGGTGACTGAAGATAGTCTGACACATCGGCATTCGGCACACTATCAATACCAACCTTAAATGGGGTCTTTCCAAGTGTGTGTGACACGGATCGGTAGTGTACGTTTTATCATTGTGTTTTCAAAATGAAGGCGAAGTAAGGGAATTTTCTCTTACTTCGCCTGGCTGTTGTCTCTCCATAAATTCAAACTAAACTGCGCAACGTAAGCATTCATTACATTCAATATATGGTCTACACCAGTTGGAATGAAATAAAACAAATAAACAGACGTTATTTGTAAAAAAATAAATAGTTAGGCGAAGTTGGGCTGGCTTTTTTCGATACTAGGAACAAACAATAGGGTTGCAACAAGCTTCGCATTGTTTTTTTTTTCAGGGATAATAATTTGACATTAAAATATACAGTCGAATTGAGGACCTTTTCCTTTTTTTGAAGTCTGTTAAGAAGAAGAATGCACTCCGAGGCCAGTTCTAGCATTTCAGGGCTATGTTTCGCGATATATGACCTTTTGCATCTTATACCAGAAGAGTTCTGCTGCATTTTTTTTAATTCATCGTGCCATCATTACCTACAGAACGAACAGCGCTCTTGAAATTGTTTTGTATTAATGTTTTATGTTTCCAACTGAAAACTTGAACCTGAATATAAAACTCGCGAAGCAACCATACCAAATTATTAATACTAAATTTTTTCTTCTTGTTTGATTATCTAAAAGCGCCTACCCTAATGGTAGGCGAAGTATGGGAGGAGACTGTTGAAGATACCCTTCCTAACATTGCCTGTCACGATATTTCTGTTCAATTCAAAGACATGCTCAATTTATACTAGCGCAACGGATAGACCATCATATGAGATACCTACTGAATGATTATCAGAATTTTCCATTCAGTAATTTCCTGGCTACGTGTAACTTTTCTGGGGTTCGCGAAAAAATCACATGCACCTTGCGCCACGTTTTGACACACACTGCCTAGATGGTGGCTTTGATTTTGACAAATGAGGTTGCATTGTTGCGATAGTTAAATAAGTGAATTAACCAATGAACACAAAGCAGATTTACCAGTAGGTACAATAAAAAATTATGACCGTTTAAACATATTAGGCGAACAATAGTAAGTAAGTAAAAAAAAATCATTTATTCATTTAAGCTTGTACAAAGCACTTATGACAATGCTACAAAAGGCGAAGTAACAGGAGATGACGGTATTTAAATGAGTGATTGATGATCATGAGTTTACGTCACCTTATCTGCATGAAGCTGAAGGGGCAGGTCTATAAAACCATCATTAGGCCTGTCCTTTTATATGGCAGTGAAACATGGTCGTTACTTGAGCGACACAAGCAGGAGCTGCGCGTCACGGAAATGAAGATGCTGCAGTGGATGTGTGGAGTCTCACGCAAAGATCTCTTGCGGAACACCTACATCCGCGGCAGCCTTCGTGTTCGTGACATCACAGACAAGCTGCAGGAGTGCCGCCTTCGTTGGTATGGTCATGTCTCACGGAGATCGGCAAACTACGTTGGCAACAAATGTCTGACCATGCAGCCTACGCCAGGTACTGGTAGAAGAGGTCGACCCAAGAAGCGGTGGCTCGACGTCGTCAAGGGTGACATGCGTGTCAACAGACTGACTCACAACTGAGGATGCACAAGACCGCGCAAAGTGGGCCAAGAAAATAAGAAAGGCACACCCTGGGACCCCACACACCAGTGTGGGTTCACAACCGAGATAGACCGCATGGATGATGATGATGATCTGCGATAGATAACTACAGCTACCTACTGCTTTATAGTTATTAGTTTCAAATCTATTCGATAGAGGTGCTGTACGAAAATCCAATTATATTGCCTTTTGCAGATTAAGCTGCTCTTCCACCAGAGATGCCTACTAAGCTGAGTTGCCAAGGATATGCCTGATAATCCATTCAGCTCGACCTTTATGAAGGACTAGCTACTGCCCGCGACTTCGTCCGCGTGGGATGATAATAACCCTCCTCGATAAATGGGCCACCTAACACTGAAATATTTTTTCAAATAGGACCAGTAGGTAATTCCTGAGACTAGCGCGTTCAAGCAAACAAACAAACAAAAAACTCTTCAGCTTTATTATTAGTATAGATATCGCACACATCCTGTGTTCACATCTCTGATGGAAAAGCATCCTTACGACGTTAGTCCCGGTTGAAAGACGTAAAAACGAGCTATGGCTTAGGCCATACCATATACCATAGATGCATAGTTTTTGCAGCCTTCTATTTAGATAGAAGGCTGCAAAAACTATGCCACACGAAAGAAGAGTTGGGAGAGGAATGATTTATTAATAAAAGACATTTTGAAATAAAAATACATATATTAATTACATCAATATTAAATTACAGCCAACATAACTATGTAGGTTACAATAATAAAAATATACCTATATAATTTCCATTGAAACAAAATAAATAATAAAAACAAGGTATTTTTTTTCTTATTAGTAAACCTAATTCTAAAAATCATTGACTATAAGAAGGTTGCAACTGCGGAATAAAAGGTAACATTTCTCAAAACAATCCACCTACAAGCAAGGGAGAGCTCACTTATAGTAATATTATTATTATGGAATTTACTCATTAATTCTATAATTAATTAATAATGAGTACTAATGTCAGCTCAATCTGCGCATGAGTATAGAGACAAAATAAATTTATTTTATTAGGTAGAATGCAGCAAGTTTGTGTTCTATTTTTAGTACCTACCTAATATGATTAGAAATGGGATTTCTTTATTAGGATTCGTAAGTTGATAAGGTAATATTTAAAACAGTTTTGTTTGAAAAACAGAGGCAGATAGAGATCTGTTGGTACGTAAAGTCATGCGCAAACTTCGCCGGCATCTGTTTAACCTAAATAGAAGGAAATTGGTATTACATCATTACTGAATAATAGAATTTTTGCAGCTAATTTTTTGGCATCAAGCAACGAAAAAAGAATAGATAAAGAAAACTTAAGCTTTGGAATAGACATCCAGTGAGATTGTGATGATGAGAATAGGTATTACCTAAGTTTTATATCTCTGGCTTCAAAGAATGCCACATAACATGATCATGTGCAAGAAGGCTAGAGACTAAGGAGAGATAACTCCCGAAGTGGGGGTAAGCTTTCGAGGGCCGAAAGTCGTATACTCTGTGCCGGGCAAAACGCTGTATTGCGCATGTGCAGCGGCAGCTATTTGTCATTTCATGGTCACATGGTTTTGTTTTGAACGGTGTCACGTGCGACAGTTGTTGTTTTTTGTTGACATTTTCGAGGTTGTGTTGACCAATTTTGACACTTCGCGAGGATCGCGGCAAAGAAGCGTAATGCGCATGCGTCACTGTGGGATACGGATTTAGTCCAACCCTTTCCAGGGAGTTATCTCTCCTTAGTCTCTAGCCATCTTGATCATGTGATACTGATTTCAATACAATTAGTATCATTTATTGATGCGACTTATTTTATTGTCGTTACCTAATAACGGTATACGACCGCACATGACGTCATCCAGACCATATCGATTCGGACTGATATTTCTGCGCGAACGCACCTCTTAGTGCTTTAGCGCTACGACCCGTAACCGTGGGACACTCCCATTCGGTATTGCTTGTCGCACTAATGATCACCATAGCTCTTACTATCCTATTTATCTGTAGTCTCACTGGAAATAATAACAACTTTAGCAAGTTCTACTCACAAAATTAGAGTACATTCTGTACAACGTAATTATTAAACATACCAACCAAAAGACAGACGAACCTAATTTAGAGATACATTGTAAGAATAGTGAAGACAGAAGGAGATAGTTAGTAGACAAATTGCAAACGTATAAATGCCCTTTACAAACATCCACGCGGGAATTGTAACGTTTATATATATTCTTTTTAATATTCCGCGCTACTTAAAATTATGTCTAGTGATAAGAGATTTCACTATTACATCCATACAATATATCTCTTTTCATTCAACACCAAAGTGTTTTTGTTTACATCTATGCTCTAATATTACATTTAAAATATGTTACAATGTTCCCATTTGTTATTTTCCATTATGTGTAAAACATGTGTATGCGTTGCGGAAACGTAAACGCGCTGACTTTTGGAATTGAGTTTACTAGTTAAATATTTTTTGCAGAGGCAAAATCAGTCTTTTTCTAAAAGTACTGAGAGATCTCGCGATATATGTTAATCAATTTAGATCATTCGGGCCAAAATGCAATTGATAAATAAATTCCTTCGAAGCCATAATTTTTTCTTCATCGACATTAAAATAGGCTAAGCGTATAACACATGACAATGAAGTCTACGTGTACGGCTGCTGAATTGATCAAATGCAGTCTACTTTATGGGAATCACAATTCTTCAAGATTCGATTAGGTTATTATAATATAATAGGTCACCTTCATTCAACCGAGTCTTAAGTTACGATTTTATCATCCGAAGTGATACGAAAAGAAAAATGGTAATTACAAAACATTACATTAAGTATACTTAATGGATTTTTATCTTTATTTTAGGAAGTTTCTGCAAAAAAATAAAATAGTCTTCACCTTTGTATAAGTAAGTGAGGCTAGTTTTATTTTTTTTAGTTGAAATCTCTAGAAACTAAACCACCTCTTGGAGGATTGCTGGAGCGATTGCCCAGTTACTGATCGATGCTGCGTTTGCACAATTTATTGATCTTAAAAATAAAAGAATAATTTAATATAGACTCTACTTTGACAACAATGTAACAATTAAAAATAATAATCGTAATTAATTATAAATGCCTTTTCTCAAGTAGCCAAATAGAAACTTAATCGTAAAACAAAATCATACCAGCCACACGAGTTAATAGCTACGGGCAGCACACACATTCTCGTCTTACTTCTTCTACAAATGAGAATAAATAGGACACACTATCCCGAAGCAAAGGAAGAGGTATCGCTACACATAATTATGCGTCTCATCGATCATGATCACTTACAACTACTTACACATTTTAAAAGGCATCCTTTGATAAAAAATATTCGTCATAAAATCAATCGAATACAGCAAATCACCGTTTAACTTTACATTAAAGGAAAATCTACTACAAATCACGACACAAGCAAAGTAACGACCGTTCGGCGATCACTAAACACAATACTTAGTTTGACATAAAATGGCCTCAGGCGAAAACCCGGGAGCGTTTTGTACTTAAGTAGGGTCACTACGCGTGCACTCGTGTACGTAACGTACCTTTGGTGTTCTGACTGTGAACGCCCGCTTCATTTGTTGGGTACGTGTATCTTCTTGGACCTGAAGTCGTAGACCTTGCGGCAGAAGAGCACGAGCTCGGGCGAGACGGACGGCGGCAGCTTGGTGTCGCTGGGCGCGTGCGCCGCGTCGCTGGCGGGCGGCGGCGGCACGATCGACGGCGGGATCGAGATGCCTTCTTCTAGGGCTTTTAGCCGCTTTCTGTATCTGTTGGACGATACAAACTCAGGTGTAAATTGCTGACATGGAAGAAAAGCCGGTCTTCAATCGATAGCGACACTAGTTTGGCGTGCGTCGGGATATATTACCTATACGAGGCAACTGAAATGGGATTAAGAGCGTTTGCTGGGGGTAGATCGTAAACGTCGCATTTTTTGAAGATTTTCGTGATTATAACATTCAAATTGGAGTATATATTGGAGTTATCTGTCCATTATCGTCTGCACCTTTTAATTTCATAATTATAACTTATGTGTACAGTGAATTTATGCGTCTCTTAACAACTTCTTAAAAAAAACCGGTTTTTTATTTAATTTAGTAAATAATGGGCGACTACCTAATTTTGGATGATTCAATTATGTCTTTTTATATAGTAATAAGCAGACGATAATAGAGAGATAAATTATAGTTTTATTTCAATTCAAAAACATAATCACAAAAATCATACAAAAATGGAACGTTTTCGTTCCACCCCCAGCTGACGCTCTTAAGAGCGTTTAAAACGTTACATTTTTGTGTGATTTTCGTGGTTATTTCATTAAATTGGAATAAATCTTAGATCTTTGCTCTATTATTGTGTGCATAATACTTTTTAAAAACACATTGAATTGTCTGAAATTAGGTAGTCTCCAATTATTTGCTAAATTAAATAAAAAACCGTTTTTTTATTTTTATAAGACTTAAAAATTTACTGTTCACAGTTAAATTTATAATCATGAAATTAAAAGGTGCATTCAATAATAGAGGGCCAGGTAAACTTCGAGATGGATTCTAGATACCGGCCTTGAAATAATTCTAGAGCCTAGAGCGAGTTTTGTTTATGCCCTCATCGAGCATTCAAACGCGGAATCACCTTAGGTACGACCAGTTGAGTTTATATTCTGTTAAATGTCCCCCCAGGATTGCTTTACGAAACTTGTGGCCAATAGTACAAAAACTGGTGATTTTTCTAAAGGTCACAGCACATTACCACGGCACCGCAACAGCACCGCTCCAACCCATTCAAATTAGTGCATTGAATTGTGTGGACTATGCTACTCGTATATATTACAATGGCAAAATGAAAAAGCGGACGGCGGCGGCCGGCGGGTGAGACAGGTTGGAGCGCTGCCGTTGCCGCTTTGTGATAATGTACTGTTACCCTAAGTATTGATGTAACAGACTGCTAAAAGTGACTTAAAAAACAATTGTAAAAGCAAAGCAATGGAAGGGCTGTCATACTGTGAAACTTATGTCGATTAGCCTATCCTGCTAAAAAACTAGTTTATTGAAGAGGAGCCACAGCAAACGGGCAGGTGTGTTCACTCACCGGCAGTACTCGTTGAAGGTGAGCACGTAGCACTTGTCCTCGATGCAGGCGACGGAGTTGGCGTCGCGGTGGCGCGAGGCGAACACCTCGTCGGGCGCGTCGGCCGGCGCGCGCCCGAGCTCCGTGTGCTCCGGCCGGTAGTACCACACGAGGGAAACCATCATCTCGCCTGGAACAATTACATTCAGGTTAAAAAACCTGCATGATTCCGAACAAAGTTATCGACCGATTCGCTTATTTACTTTTATTTTTAATTAATTTTTGAAGTACGGTAGTTAATATGTAATTTAGTTTGTGAAAACATAAAGCCTTTGGCTTTCACGTATAAAAATATTGATTGCTACCTTCAAGCGGATCATTTACTATAGTTAAAACAAATTTACCGAATGGGTCGATAACTTCGTTCTGAATTGGGGGGCTGTACCCAGCTTAAATCTCTTATCTCAAATGCATCCCATATTTGCGGCGGTCTGTGAAATGTATTTACACTAATATTATAAAGAGGTAAAGTTTCTAACTTTGTTTATTTGTAGGAGGTACTCTTTGGAAATACAGATCCGATCATCAACTCTTTCACTAACAGAAAGCTCCACTATTCAGGAACGACATAGGCTACATATTTAGGCTCTATTTAAAAAAAATGAAAAAAAAAAAAATGAAAATATATTTATTCGGTATCTGTAAAATGTTACATAACTAGTGGAAGGGACCTCCTTTTAAGTACATGTACCTGTGTTCGGAGACCCCGCTCCTTCTTAAAACTTAAGCTTAAGCTTACTATAAAAATGATACCTTAAAGTTACGAGTATATTCGTTTAATCTATTTGTTGTACATTTGTTTTTGCATTTGCTATGAAGTATTACAGTAGTATTTACTTGAAGAAAACCAACATACAATTCGTTACTTATATTAGATAGGTCTTATCACTATAAAGAGACTTCTTCCAAACAATTTATAATTGGGTTCTTATAAAAATCAACAAACGAATCTTGGGTAAATAACTTAATTTAAGATAGAAAGGTTAAAAAGCACGAGAAGAGGTTTACAGAATTAGTTTGGACTGTGTAAAACGACAAACAAAGTTACTGGTACAGTTTATTGGTGTATGTTTGTGTATGTGTGGATGCGTGTGTGTGTGTGTTTGGGTGTGTGTGTGGGTGTGTGTGTGGGTGGGTGTGTGTGTGGATGTGTGTGTGGGTGTGTGTGTGTGTAAAAATAATAATATAATACTAATAATATTATGTCTATATGCATACTAAGTTATGACTTTTTGGTTTATTTGCTAATGTATGGTGAGGTTTTCTATTTCGTTATAATTTTTATTTTGAAGCCAATTCTCTAGTATACTTTTGCATTGATGTATGGTTAAGGGGTAAAAAATTAGCATTTTATTTATTTTGTTGTATAAGTGCGTCGATTGTCCTATAAATTGTCTCTTTGCATAGGCGGTTTTAACGCGGTGCACAGGTGCAACATTTAAAATTCTTCTTTTAGTCTGTTTAGTGGGGTGGAATGGCAGTTTTTTATGAAGCTTTAAAATTGCATGTAGGATGTAAAGTTTCCTCACAGATAAAATACCACATTCTGAGTAGAGGCTATCCGTGGGATACCTGTAAGGTTTAAAATAAAGAACTTTGAGCAAGGACCTTTGTGATCGTTCCAGTGTCAGGAAATGTACCTTAGTTGCCCCACCCCAGACTGTTATACAATAATTAAGTACTGATTGCGCCAGTGATATATATATTTGTTTCATTAAAAACATGTCGGCTACGTGTCTGAGAGTTTTAAAAACCCAAGAAAGTTTACGCATTCGGCCAGATAGCAGGTCAATGTGAGCGTGCCAAGACAGGCGCTGGTCAAGAATTACTCCAAGATACCTTGTTTTAGCTATTTTATTTATAATGGTACAAGAGCAATCATTGTTAATAAAATTGTTACACGAGTGGATCTTTATTTGGCAGTCTGAGTCAGGTTGAGTATTGTTGTAATTTGTAAAACATACGTAATTAGTTTTGGACGCATTTAGAGTCAACAAACTGTCATCCAACCAACCAGCTATTTGAGCTAAGCCTTTTTGAGCATATTTATGAACGTCGACCCATGTTGTACCAGTAAAAACCACTGCGGTGTCATCCGCATATGAGAAAACCCTACCATTGCTGATATTTAGGTTGCAAAGGTTGTTAATATAGATTAAGAAAAGCGTGGGTCCCAGCACACTTCCCTGGGGCACGCCATATGTTATATTAGCTAGTTCGCTGACACAGTCACCAATCCTCGTACTTTGTTTACGATTTCGAAGATAGTCACACAGCAGAGCCAGGGGAGTACCCCTAACACCCAAAGATTCTAGTCTTTGCATAAGAGTGGGGACAGAGACGGTATCGAAGGCCTTTTGGAGGTCTAGAAAAACTGTCAGGCATCTCCTATTCCCATCAACGTTATCGGTTATGTAAGATGTTAAAGCGATCACAGCATCCTCTGTTGAGATCCCTCGCCTAAAACCAAATTGAGACTCGGATATTAATGTGTATCTGTTCAAAAAGTTTACTAATCTATTATTTATAATTTTTTCTAAAATCTTTGAAAGAACTGGGAGAACTGAGATAGGTCTATAGTTACTAGCCTCATCTCTGTCTCCACTCTTGTGTATGGGAGTTGCTATTGCATGTTTGAGCGCAGTAGGAAAGGTGCCCTGGGTCATGCAGAGGTTAGCTAAGTGGGCTATAACAGGAGCTATCTCTCTTGCAACCAGCTTCAAAAATGTGGTTGGGATACCATCCCAGCCAGAAGCACTATTGGATTTTAACCCCATTAGGATTCCGTAGACCTCATCTGGGTCAGATTCCAGTAAGACAAGAGAAGAGGCCACATGTGAAGGGGAAGAGTTTTTAATAAGTATACCTTGAGTCGATTGACGCGCGAATATTTTATCAGCTAAGGATCTGCCAATATTTGAGAAATAGGTATTTACATAATCTACAGACTCTTTAGGGGTTGGTTTACAGGTTAGCAGTTCTAAATTATCTGATTTATTTATTTTACGGTGAGTGATGTTATCAATACATTTCCAGAGTGACCTAGGATTCTTTTTATTTTTATTATTTAAGTTGATTTCTGTCGTAATCCCTTTTTAACTTTTTAATCAGAGCATTACAATGATTACGATAGCGTCTATATGTTATTTTTAGAATATCATTTTTAGGATCAGATTTTAGTTTCATCTGCATTGCATTTCTGTTTCTGATACAGCGAAGAACACCTAATGTAATCCAAGGTTTTATTATACGGTTTTTGCAAGGGATAGTTGTAGTTATTTTATTTATCAGAATACAATTTCTCAGTTCATTAATTAAGAGATCGGTAAGTATTGTGGGATTAGTATGTGTCACGAAACTAGAAAGATTCAAACTTTTAAAACATTCGGTTGCTTTATTTAAGTCTATTCTAGTCCTTATTCTAGGGCAGCTATTTTTATTTTTTATATTTAAGAGTTTTAGAAAAATCATCTTGTGGTCGGTTATTGTAGTATTTAATACAGTTATTGTGGCTGAATTTTTAATTTTGTTTAATTTTAAGATAAAATGATCTAAGCAGTTTTTGCCTCTGGTCGGTAGGTCGTGACCAGGTAACAGCCCATGCGTAGCAAGCATATTTAGGTAGTTAAATTTGTTTTTTCGTTCATTTATCGGTATGTTGTCGTCATTTATTAAATTTATATTTATGTCTCCCGTAATAACTATTGTTGTAAAGGTTTTTAGGTTATTTAAGTGTCTATCTAGTGAGTATATAAAACTGTCTCCATTGAGGTTTGACGGTGAACGATAAATCCCAAGAATAGTGATGTTATTTACCGTAATCTGGAGGCACGATGCATTAGAAAGTTCGATTTCGGTAACTTTAACTCTGTGATCCTTTTTTGCATAAACTACAACACCATCACACCGATTTAAGTGTTTTGTTGTTGCATATGATACAGAATTATTTAACTGGGGTATTGTTTTGTTTGGATCAATACGACATTCAGTTAACACCATCACATCCACAGAAATTTGAAAGGGAGAAATAGTCTACGCGGGCGAAGCTGCTGATGGACAGCTTTTAACGTACAGATGTGGAACCGCCAGGTCAATCGAAGGGGGAAAGGCCTTTGCGATTGACCTGGGCGGTTCTACATCTACTGTGAGGACCGTAGCGTACGGCACTCGTCTTCTCCAACGCTTTCCAGGTCTTTCGTAACTCTTATGTAGTAATTTCGTAGTGTTTCCTTAACGTCGTAGCGTAGCATTAGGCCGCGAAGACGAAGCCTGCGTTTGCGGGGCAGGAGCGGCGGGGGCGCGGTAGCGGCGCGGTGCATTTCATGTTCCATTCAATGCATAGATATGGTACTGGACTTGAAGGCAATGGCGGGGGCGAGCGGCGGGCGGGTTCCGCTGACTTCATGTGCGCGGCCTACATCATCCGTCGAACAAGAGTGTTAGACAGTGCTCGGTATGGGTAAAAAAGGGATTCACCGAGTTTTCTGCAAAGAAGATTGACATGATGCACGAAGAACAGGATCAGTACTGTCTTGAGGCGCGAAGTTTTTAAACGTGTTACGCGCGCAGTAACACGCAGTCCCCGCGCTTGCGCTGTAGCGACACTCACCGTCGTCCGGGTTCTGCCAGAGCGAGGCGACGCGCGCGACGAAGGGCTGGGCGCGAGCCAGTGACGCGCGCAGTAACACGCAGTCTCCGCGCGCGACGCTATCGCCGCTCGCGTGCGTCATGCGCGCCCAGCAGCGCGCGACGCGGTCCAGCCGCGAGTCGTTCTGGAATAAAGTAAATAATTATAAATATGCGCCAGACAACACACCACTCATGGTCTCGAAGAAGGGATACATATAAAGTCAGGAGGGTCTCCCCCCAGCACTCCTAGACTCGAGCTAATTTAGAAAAGATCGTTTCCTGAATTGTCTCAACCGGTAATTCATTTATTCGATGCCTCATGTGGTAATCGAACTCGGCACACTACGTAAGTCAAGTCGAGAAACCGTGCGACAGCGCACTACGCTAATCGTGTCGATAATGGAACTAACTTTGTGATTTATGCCCCTTTATTAACTTACTTAATTTGTTTTAACGTGGCGCTTCCAGGCGGCGTTTTGTGAAACATACTTAATTCGAGGCTTATTTAAGAGAAATAATACTGAGCAACTAAAAATACTGAAATGTGCCCCAGAATTAATAATAGGTTTGGAAAAAAGTACCTTCGCATTTATTAAGAAAATTCAAAACATTTTTTAACGTAGTTTATTTACTTTAACTAAAGTATGTAGGTGCCATTTTGTTCGATTTACTTTTTACCATCTTGTACGTAGGGTTATGATCCCATTGCTATAGAAATGTTAAGGCTTCTGATCAAAATACCGCGACAAGTGGTTTTGGCAGTCCTCTCGTGATGTTAACCTGACACTGCCTAAATAATTCTGAAGAGACCGAAACAGGTGGCAATCTGAAGGGGCAAGGTCAGGACTATACGGCGGATGCATTAACACCTCCCAGCCAAACTCTCTCAATTTTTGCTGAGTGGCTAAAGATGTGTGAGGTCTAGTCTATCATGATGAAAAACCACACCCTTTCTGTTGATTGATCCCGGCCGCTTTCTCTCAACTTCTTGCTTTAATCTCATCAGTTGTTCGCAGTAGAGTTCGGAATCGATGGTCCTGCCTGGTGGTAACAGCTCATAATGAATAATGCCCTTCCAATCCCACCACACACAAAGCATCACCTTGTTGCGAGTTAACCCGGGTTTCGACACAGTCTGTGAAGCCTGACCGGCCTTTGACCACGACCTTTCTTCATTAGATTCACTAGATCTTGACAGTGGGAAAAACAAATGAATTTCACACATTTCCCTAATTAGTTTTTTTTTAAATTTAAACTTTTAATGATACAAAACCAGCAAGATACAAATAGTATATATAGCCAAAGAGATTTTATTACAAGTTCATACATACTATAAGCGAAAAGACTCTTTCTCCAACCTAATATGTCGGCCACGAAACACTGATTTTAGAATATTTAGAGGCTCATGTAGTATTTATTTTTGGTAGTGAGGTTAGTATGTCGCTCCATTATATACTAGGTACCCCCTTATTTAATAGTTAAGTACCTGACAGAGGCCTACTGTGACGAAGGTCACAAATTTTCACAAACTGTTATGTTGATGTTACTAGATTAAATTTCTATTGGTACATACTACAAAATACTAAACTGCGACGACAGCTACATTTTGCCACGTCGATTCGGTAAGTATGATTTTTTTACATAAATTATAATGCGCTCACATTCCAGTCGGCTCTTCGTCGCATGAAGAACCAGAAAGCTGTCGGACCCGATGGAGTCCCTATTGAAACGTGGAAATCGATGGGCTCTCATGATGTGGGCATTCCTCACCGGGAAGATGCCTGAACAATGGAGACTGAGCATTTTCACGCCTGTCTTAAAAGGCAAGGGCTCGGTGCAGGAGTGCAGCAATCATCGCGGCATAAAGGTGATGTCCCAAACCACGAAGCTCCTCGAGCGCATTGTGGACTCTCGGATTCGACAGGAATGTACAATCTCGGAATGTCAGTTTGGGTTTCGACCGGGTTGCGGGAAGATGGACCCCGTATTTGCCTTGAGAACTGTCTGTTGAGTGTGTTTCTCTCATGGAGTGATACAGACTGAACTGACTGCGCTAGCAGATTCGGACAGGGGACGGCTGGTACAACGGGTGAATAAGTGGAAGAATTCACTTGAAAAAGGCGGTCTGTAACTTAATGTGACGAAGATGGAGTACATGGCCGCTACACCACTTATCCCCAGTCCGTCCGCATAGGCGTTGACGTGGCCGAGCGCACGGACCGTGTCAAATACCTGAGATCTGTGTTATGCGCGTCCGGGGTCATCGACAGCGACGTCAGAACCCGTATTTCCGCGGCTTGGGCCAAATGGCGTGAGGTGACTGGTGTCATTTGTGACCCCAAATTGCCGATCAAGCTGAAGGGGCAGGTCTATAAAACCATCATTAGGCCTGTCCTTTTGTATGGCAGTGAAACATGGCCGTTACTAGAGCGACACAGGAGCTGCGCGTCACGGAAATGAAGATGCTGCGGTGGATGTGTGGAGTCTAAGCTCACGCAAAGATCGCGTGCCCACCCACATTCGCGGTAGCCTTCGTGTTCGTGAAATCGCAGACAAGCTGCAGGAGTGCCGCCTTCCTTAGTATGGTCATGTCTCACGGAGATCGGCAAACTACGTGGGTAACAAATGTCTTGGCCATGCCGCCTCCGCTGGGTACCGGCAGGAGAAGTCGACCCAAGAAGCGGCGGCTCGACGTCGTCAAGGGTGACATGCGTGCCAACAGACTCACCACTGAGGATGCACTAGACCGCGCGAAGTGGGCTAAGAAAATAAGAAAGGCGGACCCTGGGACCCCACACACGAGTGTGGGTTCACAACCGGGATAGACCGCACGGATGATGATGATGACAGTGCAATTATACTGATAAAGAATACTACGAAACACAGAGATGTAATATTTCCACCTTAATCTCTAAAAAGTTATCTAAGCTGGACTACTTACATTGAGGTACACTTTAGACAAGTAATGGTCTCCATCAAAGCTCCACCCATTACTCCATCTCGGCTCGCGCGGCGGCGCGGCGAGTTCCCCGGGCGGCGCGTGTTGCGCGGCGGTCAAGCGGCGCGCACGTCGTGTCGCTGCCGCGCCGCTGCGACGCCGCCGCGCGCGGCGTAGTCCGGGACCGCCGCTTTGTCGTGCGGTACCGATGCACTGGAATAATTAAGTACAGTAAGTAAGTAAACTAAAATATCAGTACCGACATGCATGGAGTGAGTGAGATACACAGAATTTAGTAAAAATAAAAGCTTTTAATTTTTTCAAAACTGATGATTTTGGTTAAGTTTGCATCATAATCTATCATAGCAACAGATAAGGTAGAATTTCAACCCTATGCACTGCATGCAATAATATGCTTATGGTTTGCTCATGGTATGCTTTGGATACCTATGCGTAGTTGCGTATACCGTACCTAATTAGGAAAATTCATCATCATTATTATTTTAAAGTGGTATTGTGGCAGAATCGCCATCCAAAATAAGCTTTTATCGACCGTTATCAATTAGTATTAGGCATAACAAGCAGACAAAAAAGTTCACAGATATCAATCTTCAGAATCAGATGTATTACTTACAGCGTATTGATTGGGCGCGCCCACGCCGCCGGTCGCGCAGGCGTCTTCCACGACCAGCGTGGCCTCGTCCTTCACCAGCGGCCGCTTCGACACAAGCAGCTTCACCACTTTCTCCACATTCTTCCCTTTCAGCTCCCCGTTCAGTTTCGCTCTCTTTCTCGCCTCAACCTCTATCTCTCCCTCCTCAAGTCGCTGTTGGGGCTCCTCAATCGGACCATTTGAACTCAATCGAGGCTTAGATATTGTAATAGACGGTATCTCCTCATCGATCTTCTCCGCTTCCTTGACCACCTCACTGCTCTTCACTTCGGCACTTTCAATCCTTTCGATAGGAGTAGCTGAAGAAACATCAGCGGTTGTGCTCTCTTCTGAAATTTCTTGATCATTCTCCGTTGGCTTCGCAATAGGCGTTTTTAATACTGATTTCACATTGTGCGTTATCTTAGAATCGACCTTCTCGACTTTGCAAGGGTCTTTCGGGCTTTTATATGGGAGCTTCTTGGAATTGATCAGCTGACTGACTGCTGCGATGGTGTTCGGCCGGACGCCGTTAGGTATGGCTGCGTTTTCAACCACGTTATTGTTGATGTTCAGCGTTTTCTTAGCGCTTTGGGAAACGTTCTCGTCTGGAGTAAGGAATAACTCAGCCGGGTTTAGCTTATCGTCTGAAAAGCTCTTCGCGTCCGGTCGGTCTATGCTGTTCTTCCTGATCAGATTGTCGAGCAGGAGGGCGCTTTTGGTCTTCGGTTTGGTCGTCGCCGGCTCCTCGGTTATCGCAGCTACGTTCTTCAGCCGCGGGTCTTCGTTCACAGTCTCGATGAGCGCCTTCTTCGCCCGGGGGCCGGCGGTAACACTTTCCAGCTTCCTCTTGAGAGCTTTCTTTTCGGTCGACGGTGTCTTCGGAGCCCGCTTCGCAGGTGATGCTTTCTTTTTGGGCTCCTTAGACAAAGTCTCCAATCGCACGTCCGTCTGCTCGCCGGAAACTTTTCTTCGCTTCTGGAGCTTCACGTGTTCGCCTATGCAATTCGTCTTGCAGACGTCTTCTAGTTGCGTGTCCTTCATATCGATCTCCAGCTTTGGCCTCGAATACCTGCGCTTGACCGTTTTAGAGGCTTCCGTACCGTCCGTCTGATCAGAGACTGTGGTACAGTTGTGTTCTCTTAAGGCCTGAGCGTCGGTTTTTCTAGATAGGGCGTTAGTGGGGCCCTCGTTTTCCTTTTTGACGTCGACTAGAGGTGTGGATCTCTCATCGGAGGAGGAGAGGTCGATCGGTGCGCAGACGGGGGGAGATACAGCGAGGACATCATCGTCGGCATCACTGTGTGCGGCTGGAGGGTTAGGCACGGATAGTAGTAGGCCAGTGTCGTCTCCGGCGAGCGACCGCCTCGCCATGGCCTTGCCGAGCCGGGCGCGTCTGGGCGCGGACACGGGCGGCTGGGGCGCACAGGCCCCGTCCGAGCCGCGCGCGGGGGACGGGGGCCCCGTGGGCTCGGCGGGCCCCGGCGTGTCCCCCGCGAGCCGCAGCTCGTCGCGCGCGTCGTACAGCTCGCGTTTGGGCGACGCGCCTCCGATGGCGGGCAGCGGACATGGGTGAGGCGCGTCCGCTGCGGCCGGTGGTTCCGATTCTAACGGAGGATCCTGTCAAAGAAGAAAGTCTCATCATATTAGGATGAAAGATTTGTTACTAAAGATTAACTTCAACCTAATTATATTTTCAATCGCAGTCAAGAAAAAAAGTGCCTTGGCCTCCTAAGCATGGGGTACTTTTTTTGATCCTATTGAAATATGCTTCAATATACGCCTTCGCATGGAGAAGCATGAAGGTCTGGTATGTTGTCTAGTCTCTAGTCTGGAGAGCTATTCCCCAGTAAGTAACTGGCCAAAAAAGGTAAACTTATGTTAAAAAGAAAATAGTTGTTACCTTCCCGCTGCCGTGTGTATCGGCGGCGTGGTCCAGGGCGCACGCCCGCACCTTCGTTCGGAAGGCGCCCCCGGGCGGCGCGAGGGCCTGTTGCGCGTCCGGGCCGCCACCGGTAGGGGCTTTACCAGTAGCGGGCCCAATAAGGACGTTTTTTGGACACGCGTTAAGTGGGCACGGGCATCGATATTCTGGAACGAAAAATATTGGTTACTTATTATTAACCTACATATAATAGTATATTTTATATCGAGGGACTAAAACGAAGCCATAATATACCAGAGTCAATGAAACCGAGGGTATATTAAGTTGGCATTTAGTCTCGAGGTGCAAACTGTACTTTTCACTTTGAGTGCGAGAAAAATAATCAATTTAGTACAAAAACATTTAATAAATATTACTTAGTAAAATAAAAATCACAATAGATTTAAAAAACATGGCGCCTCCTTCTTTGCGGACAAACCACGGGACTAAAACTCAACATTTTCGCAATGAAGTTGGTCCACACTCCACAGATTCTCCTCAGACTAGCTGTTTGAGTTTGTCTATGTCACATGAAGGAAATTAAAAAATTAATTACTTTTCACTCCCTAGAGACTAAAGTGGTCACTTTAGTCTCGCTTCGTAGGGCTATTATAGGCGTACTTTTGGGCATGAGAAGTGCATAATCTATTACGTTACGACACTAGCTTGAAAAGTCATTTTGTCGTCGACTGTACATACCAAAGTGCCTAAGCTGTTAATATGAAACTACCCTTAGCCTCACTGTTTCAACTTGTAAAAAACTACCGCTCAACTACTTGTATTCCTGATCGCTTGCTACCGAAAGATATTTTTTGCATGTGTTATTATAACACTCTTGCAGAAAAGAGGTAAATAATAGGCTAAGTATAAGTTTCAGATTCAAATAGCACGATAAAAACATTAATCACACGTTATTACTTAAAGATAAATTATCTAATTAAGCTCGGCATCAAAATATCATGGGCAATTAAAGAATGACCTTTGTTTAAACCTTTTAAAAACATTACAAAAGATTTGATTTGGTTAGTTACGTGACATTATGTACGTATTTTACTGATACTCATTTAAATTGTAATGATATCTAATCAGTGGTTTAATAGTACGTTATCGCAGATGGTTATTATTTTTTGTTTTAAAAATAAACACAGACCGACGCCAAATTGCCAATAGATCACAGGATTGGACGCGAACTAATGCATCGCACATGTCGCCGCTACGTACTACGAGTATCAAGGTACCTATCACAGGCATATATCGAAATAGATAAGGCAAGTTTCTTCATCTAAATAAATATAAGTATGCGCCATCAGACAACACACTCCTTGTCATGATCTCGAAGTAAAGATAAATATCCTTGTGTTACGTTACGAGGAACCAGACAAGGATTCAATCCAGGGGCGCCTCCCAGCACACGCAGACCCGAGCCAATTTAGAAAATATCGTGTCCAGAATTGAAACTACCGGGAACCGAATCACGATAGTCGAGACGAGAAACCGTGCTACAGCTCACTACGCATAATCGCTCGCTAATCTTTTGGTCAAATCTGTATGACAACCATGCCCACTGTGACGTCACGATAGCGCTTTTGTGATAGTAGGTACTTACTCCATTTCATAAATTATTTCATAGACAGAGAAATGATAAATGTAAATCTATTTGATCTTTGCTCCAAATAAATTATATTTCTTTCTTTCTTTCTTAATCTATCTTGACATTCGGTGCCATAACGCTTGACAATTTGTCGATGAAGCATCGTTGTTGCACTAACTTGTTATACGCGAGGTGCATTAAGCATCAGCTATTTAAATTTTTATCTGTGGTAGCTATCTATTCTACTGTGTACGTACGTATAGGTATCCTACGTATCACTTGGATGAATCATGAATATCGAGAATGATGGATCCGTTGTGAAATGTTGCGTATTATTAACGTTCAGTATAATTTAACCAGGACAATACGACTTTGATCTGATTCACAATTGATGACGATTAGTCCCTGACCTACAGAAGCGATAAAAACCAAAAGATACTTAAACGGCAATGATATTGTAAAACAAACAAGTGTTTATTTTAGTTTAAGATACTTAACAATACTTTACCATACCTATAATTTATGCCCATTTCATCTGAGTCCCGAACGAATGGCTAAAATGACTTATGAAACTTTTTTTTACTTACTGACTGAAAAAACTAACAGTAACACGTAGATAACTTCATACACTTGATTTAATCTATGTGAACATAAACAGAGTTCGTTTATATAGGGATTCGAATGCTAATTTTATTAATCGCGACAAAAGTCAAAGTCGGAGATTTATTGCACTCATGATTGTGGACGCTGTGGTTAACACAGGTGCTTCATAAAATTGGTAGATACCTTGACAACCGGACGAATAATGCAGGTGAATGGCGAAGGTAAAAATCAAGTCGTTAAATTCATTATCATTTAACGTGATAATCATGTAATAAGTTGCGTGTAAGCGATAGAGATTCAAAAGCAGAAAAACGTAACAGTACATCAGAGGTGAAAATGAAATATTTGAAATTGTCACACTTAGGGCCGATTTTTCAATCCTCAGATAATGAAATTTATCTGTAGAATAAAGTTTATTCAAAGGTTATCAAGATTTTTAATTTTTCAATGGTCAGATAGATGTGTTATCTGTTGAATAAAGCCTAAGGAATAAAGTTATCTGCTTCTTGAAGGGCTGGATAAGATTTATCTATGCGTTTTTTTTGTCATTTTGAAGTTATGTGGTGTGTCATTTGAGATTATTTTGGTGTGTTATTATAATCACAAAGTTTTTACCACAACTTTAGACGGCAAAAAAAGCTGAGGTTGTGACAAATTTTGTCTTGTTTCATTCTAACATTGCAATTTTGCAATGATTGTATAAGTGCATCTCGCTTGTGGATAATCAGTGTGAATTTAGCGATATAAGTACATAGACAAACGATAGATAGCTATTCTTTGGATAAGAGACGACGGAAAATTCACTATTCGCTATTCCCTTGATAAACAGTCAGTTATACTTCAGTTAGCTATCTAGGTAATAAACTAAGAATTGAAAAATCGGGCCTTAGTCATTTCTGGTATAATTAGATCAATAATACGTGAACTTAAACGAAGCGGGCGTCAAAGACTCTTTAGAGCTTTGTCGGTCATTCTATGCACTCCTGTGTAGGTAGGTCTACCTGGGCCAAATAACCGCGAAATTAAACGGAAGATATAAATAGCGGCTCGTGCAGATGTGTAGTGGGTGGACGCTATAATTAGCGTATATTGTCGCTTGTCACACCTGCGATTAACTCTTTCGCCTGTCAGGGAACGGGAACATCCTCATTAATCTTTACCTCTCTCTCGCGTTCCTCACCTAATCTCGGTGCCAGAAAGGTCGGTCAGATGTTTTCCTTCACCGTTGAATATTTAAGCAAAATTCTCAAAAATTGGACCGGCTTTAGTACAGCTTTATCTCAATAGGGAAAACCTTATACCTTGAGAAATTTTTGCGAGTGATCTCTCTTTAAACTTACAATTAAATTTCACTATCCAGTAAATGTTAGTTTAGAAAAACGATCTTCCATACTTTACGTTAAAAAATCTGCTAAAAACGCTACGAGTGAATTACTTGACACATCATGAATGTGTTAACAAATATATTTCTTGGCCCGCTGTGTGGTTGAATACTGACCTACGTATGGTATCCGTTGTGGGGAGTGTTGGTAACATGGCGGAGTACCATAGTATTGTGGCGGTGGATAGGGCTCGTTGCCTACTCCAACCATCTGAAAGTAAACATGCATTTGAATCAACAACTTTATCTATACTATATTTATCTACTAATATTATAAAAAGATTTAAAAAATGTATTGTTTGTTTGTATTAAAAAGGCTCCGAAGCTACTGGACCGAGTACATATACTCATTATATTATTATTATTTTTAGTTCATGTCAGATATAACGGGAGAAATAGTCTGCGCTGGCAAAGCCACTGACGGACAGCTGGTTTATGATATGTTTTCATTCCTGGTATAATTAACCCACGTGTAGAGCGCATATGGGCGGCATAAGTTGAGCTCTCATAGCTATTAAATGGCTTACTACGTGCGAATTGTACGAAGTTTCCATTGTTTTGTTTTGCTCGTGCTGTGGTTGCCTGTACATCTTTACACATAGCAGAACCAAGCAGTGCTAGTACGAAGGGTTTCAAAATCGAACTTAGATAAATGAGATAAAAAGATAATATCCCTAAAAAACCATCACAAAAATTCACCCCATAAATGATTATCCAGGATGAAAATCGAACCCACATCGTGATGTTGATCCAGCATATTTCAAATCAAAAGGTATCTAAGTAACCTAAATCATACAGTAACTAAAGAATTAGTGTACCTGGGCTTCGGGCTGCGGCGGTGGCATGTGGTACGCTCCCGAAGGCCTGTAGTACCGGCCGTAGCATAGTTCTGTGGGGTAGTACGGGGCACCGTATTGTTGCAGCACCTGATGGACGATATTTGGTAAAACTAAACGGAACAATACATACAGATGTTTCTACTCCGTGGACGAATACTTTCAGTGTTGATCCTCGTGTGTTCAACAATAACCACTAATGTAATTTTATGCAGAATAATGTTTGATTTGGTTTTGTGTGTCACTGTATGTTGATTAAAATGAAATTATATATTTGTAATTAATATAATAAGTAATGTGATTATAATAATAATACACAATATTATGTTGTATTTTATAAGACTTTATGAATTTATATGTAACATTTACATGCCAGTTCTCGTGAATTGTGCGGACTTTACTATTTATACCAACTATTGTACCACTTTTTAAGCGAATAAATGAATCTGAATCAGAGAAAGTTCTGGGTTGGAGGGAGAGGTTGTTAGCTCTACGCGCCACTTAGCAAAGGGCATCGACAAGAAAAATGTAGAGCTTGAAATTTAATAAAAGGCGCCTGTAGAGAAGCGCAGGGCGGCCAAAGAGGCGCCGACATTAACCCCTCGAGTATCGAGAGATAACAAACAACACCTCTGGGCCATCGAAAGCCAATCTCGCTCTACCCTGATCAAGCCGATCTGGCTTTCCATTCAACACAGGCAGTGAAGTAACCCACCTCGTAATGCATTTTGAGTATCCTATTTCATAAAACGTAAAGTGAAGTGAAATTAACGTTTTTTTCTCTCCGATTCAAGTGACAAAGTAACTTTCGTGATTATGGTGGAAATCTATAATCAAAGGTGCTCGTGCCTTAGTGGACTGGTTACAATTATCAATAATAGGCTACACACGCTAGGTTGTAATGTGACTATTATTCCGGCATCTCTGTGGTGCTTACGCACCAGGTGAGACTTATTGTAGCTTTAAACTCAAGCCTTCACGCTGTGACAGGTCAGTTCTACTTGTGCGGATGTGAACATTGGATGCCGCGTCGCCGACGGAGAGAAACCGGTTAATATCGGCTTGGCCAGTGTATAAGCTAGTGCTCACGGATATCCACGTCGTAGTGTGCCTACCACTGGTATGATGAAGCTTTGTATCTGATCCGTTTTAGGGTGTATTCCCCGACTAGCTCTGTTGTTAAAGGGAAGTACTCACGGAGGGGTGCGGCGCGTGGTAGTGCGGCTGCGGGTGGTACCGCGCCAGCGCGCGCTCGGCGTCCGCGCCGGTCTCTTTGATCAGCGGGCCTGCTGGCTGGTAGTAGCCTGCAAACAAACAAAAACAACTTAGGGACTGATTCATAATTAAATAAATAACGTTTTGTAATCTATGGTTTTCGCACAGCAAAGACATCAACGCTCGAAAGAGGAACCGCTTTGAGTACCTACATTCTCCCTGGTCGTTAATATTTGCATTAAATCTACATTTTGTAGGGAGAGTTTAAGATTCATTGGTTTGATAAGAGCGAGACTACAAAATATAATTTCGTTTTTTTGATGTTAACAGTGTTTTTTTCCTAAATAACTACTTAATGTTGGTAGCTGCTGATGGCTTACTGGTCAGTAGGGTTAGCGGAAGGCTTTCTACCCAAATATTTAAATAGAATCAACGTAGAAAAGCGTTACCGTAGTAAAAAAAAAAATATTGGGTAATTAATATCTGGTGAAACTCTTCGCAAAATACTGACTGACTATACGCCTTAACCAACCTAGGTATTTTTGATTCATGGTCATTAAATATGCCCATGTACCTACCTAATTAAAAAAGTGTTTCACTGAACTAAATTGCAATTTAAACGAGCGTATTCGATAAGGCAATCGGGAATTTTCCACACCGAAACAGTTGGGTTTGCAGTTAACTATCACGTGCCGGCTGCGGGCCGCGCCGCGCGCTGGGCTAGTGTTGGGACACTACTAATATCATAATTTAAATCCATCATCATTATTACAGCCATGGCTGTCTATATAATTATTACAAAGATTTTCCCTTTTAAGAATAAAATGGAAATCCTTTTACAAATTAAAAATACAAATATCTTTATTGTGAAATGTAGGTCCATAGGTTGCTGTTAGGTTTAAAGGTGTCTCACTACATTCCCACCTTCTACAAGGTATACAATAATTGAATTTAATTTAAATGTATGTACAATTCAAATTACAAATTACTGAACAACGACAAAAAAAATGTCAATGTTAAATTTATTAAATTAAATGAGATGTGATGGCAAAATATAGAATTTAAGAATTATGTATGTAATTGAGAAATAAAAAGAAACAAAATTAAAGACAAATTATATATCTGGACTTTGTAATATTTGTGATGTGAGTAGTAAATCTTACTGCATCCTACGAAATCCTCATACTGCAAACTATTGTCATCCTTCGCGTTGATTTGAATCGATGTAAAATTCAGGATCAGGCAATAACAAGATTCGAAGTATAAATGTTTTAGTAGGTGGTTTTACTTTATGGCTACAGTTGAAAGGGATTGGATGAAGCTTTGGCATTAAATTAAGTCTTCAAAGCTGTGAATGAAAGCAAAGGAATGAATAAGGTTAATTTCTTTGCCAAAACTACAAAAAAGGAAAATTATATTTTTTTCATAGGTACAAGTCGCATCACTAGCCACGACCGAATGATAAAGTTGCGGTCTAACCGCTTCCCGTCGTCAAAACGAACCGAGTACGCTAACAAACACATGTTTTACAATAAACTATGTATTTTTGTAGTTTTATTGGCCTAGTTACATAATTTCAAGATGTTACTGCGTGATTTCGGACTGAAAATATGATCTTTTAACATTAGTGGTATTCATGGAAAAATACAATTCAGGCAGGAAAAAAGTAGGTAGGTCGGTCATAAGTAGTAAAACATCACCTTATTTCTCGCTCTGTAGGTTGGGTGGAAATTAATGCGGTAGTATTATAAAACAATTAAACTACTGAAACGGTTAAACAAAAACTTATTAATAATTTAATGTTCCAAAACCATTCATTTGGTAGTGGCTAGTGTGCATGAGATAACGTTAGCGGCCCGCGCTAGCCGCGAGAGGCGGCACTACACTGGAGCCCGCCTCCTCCGATTCGCTCGGAAAATTGCGCAAACAAAGCTTTGTTGAACAAACTTCACTTTTGTTATACATTTTTGGCGCAATATGCACGAGGAAAGGATTCACAGCTTCAAAAGTGACGACTTTTTCTCCTCACCAGGTAAATTTTAGGCTTATGTTTCACGATGTTACAAATGTCATTATGCATTTTCAGTAAAAATCACCCTAAAATTCAAATCAATGCCTATTTTTTTTAAAAGGGATCTCCTTACTCAATAAACAAAAAACAGCCCTGATTAAAATTCAAAGAGCTTCAAAGCCTAAACAACACATTTTCATAGGAGTTTCAGGCCTAACTAATGAGTAAGTATACCGAAGGCGTTCCTTAGGCGAAAAATAAGCGCTGAAGAAACGCGGCTGTCGTTACAGGATAAGGACAGTGCTAATTGCCGACACCCGTCGGCAGAATAGCGTTCTGCTACCTAAATCAGTGTATAAAAACGTTATTGTCTTCACTTACAATCTTTTAAGCGCGAAATTATTGTTCACTGTATACTCACTCTGTCGCTTTTAGTTTCAAAATGAAGTAAATAAATAAGTACCAACTTAAATAGGCAAATGAAAACAGCCTTTATTAAAATGAAAAGAGCTTCAACGCCTACACAACACATTTTCATATGACTTCTCAGGCCTAACTCATGAGCATAATACCGAAGGCGTTCCTTTGGCGAACAATTAACGCCGAACAAACGCGGTTGTCGTAAAAGGATAAGAGCGGTGCTATTTGCCGACACCCGAACAAGGCGACGGCCGAACAGCGTTCTGCTACCTAAATCAGTGCATAAAAACGTTATTGTTTTCACTTACAATCTTTTATGCGCGAAATTTATGTTCACTGTAGGTATACTCACTCTGTCGCTTTTAGTTTAAAATCAAGTAAACAAATAATAAACTTAAAGAAACAAACGAAAACAGCCTTTATTAAAATGCAAAGAGTTTTAACGCCTACACAAGACATTTTCATTGGACTTCTCAGGCCTAACTAATGAGTATAATACCGGAGGCGTTCCTTTGGCGAACAATAAGCGCCGAACAAACGCGGTTGTCGTTAAAGGATAAGGACGGTGCTAATTGCCAACACCCGGCCAAGGCGACGGCCGATCAGCGTGCTGCTACATAAGTCAGTGCATAAAAACAATATTGTCTTTACTTAGGTTTATTTTTTTTACTTGTTCTTGCTGGTTCTCTTTTAAGTGTAGAATCTTTTTTTACTGTCTAATAGGCCTAGGTCTAGGAAGTAAGTAATTGCATCTTGCATGTTTGATTAAATGGATGAAATGGACACCTTTTTTACTTGCTAGATTTTGGAATAGCTTTACTGCAACCCTAAGCAAATTTCGAAAAATATCTTTGTTGGTTTGTTTGACTTGGCTCCTTTTTTGATTTTCATTCGGATTGCCAATATTTTTTTTGTTCTTTACTTAATGGTGGTTAAAAACATGGTAAGCTAACAAATAACATACTGACATCAAACGTTCCGTACGTCTACCATGAGTTTTCGTTTGCGTAAAATATTTCAATTGGGATTTCTTACAGCACGTCTGTTGAGTCAAAATGAAACTGAAAAACGGTACCTTGATGCTATTGTTACGTTATGGTACCGTTTCTTAGTTCCATTTCGACTCAACGGAGGCGCTGCAATGTACAGAATTCCGATACAAATATGTTACGCGAACGATAACGTAAATTTTAATTGACAACTCATGGTGGACGTACAGATCACAGTTTAACGAATACCTAAAAAGAGCTTTTAGGCGGTAATGGCTCTACATAGTATTCGTTAATGATGTGCTTTAAAATCACAATTAACATTCATAGGAGGAGCTTGAGATAGCTTTAAATACCTAAGAAATAATTTCGGACAATAGTAATGGCGAGGCATGAGTAATTTTTATTATCCCTGGAGCTAATTATTATATTATAATTTTATTACTTAATTCTATGAAGTATTTTAATTGTTCATAAGATAGTTATGCTGAGTATGAGTAGCTCAAAAACGATACGCCTGAGTATGTGGATTCGAATTAGTTTTATTATATGAACACAATAAGCTTTATAATAATTATTCTATAATTAAGTTCAAGAAGTGCACTTAGCTCATTGGTCAAATTTTATATACATTCGATCAAGAGTAGTGCGCCTATTTTACGTCAAATTAAGACTGGGAGAGTATTTCAACAATGCTGTTTTGTACTTGTTTTTACGGTAACATTTTGTAATAGTGAGCGTTTTGACTTAAAGGTTTCATTTTCAAAATGAAAGTGTTTATCTTCAGATTACATCTACAAAAAAATAGATATCTTTATTTATGGCCATGTTAAATGAATATCTTTAACATTCGCTACTTGCGTTAATAAAGTAGATATATAAACATATTAAAATGTTATCGTGAGCCGATCGATAGCTTATCGAATCGAATCTTAAAAGGTATCACTTTATGTTACTCATATGAGGAATATTTATTTTATCTGCGTGACTTAACAGTCGTTTATGCAAAGAATACTTAAGTAATTATTATGACAAAAGGGCATAACTGCTTGAAAAGTAGTCCGACCTTAAATGGAAACATTTAATACAGCTAGAGGCGACTAGCAATTATTAAGTGTAAGTAGGTAAATAACTTAATGGATACTTATTCGCGATTAACAAACAATAATTGGCAATCGGCACGACACAAAGGAGATAGGTATACCTACGAAATTTGCAGTCCGTATTGCATCTAAGTACATCTTCAAAACTAGACATGGGATTTCACTTAAATTAATGATAACCAAGAAGCTTACAGTCAATTTTATTTACAATTAAAACTTTGCACAATTTATGTAACCTTCAAGCAGAGCTTTTTATTTATTTATTGATATGAGTATTTGAATTTATAGGCAGTAGGAAAATGTCATGGTTTAATACAATGGGACAAGGAACAGGAGCAGAGAAGCAAGGGACCAGTTAATAATAAATTGCACTTGGATGTCCATTCATCCAGATCGCAATCACGCCATTAAAGCATGTGGCTGTAAAACAAAATATGCGACGGGACTTGAGAAGGCCAGTTGCAGCTCTGCAACTGAGCGGGACAGCGATATGAGGAGTTCCTCTAGGTCATACAACAGAGCAGGACGGCGACAATAGGCAGGTGCTGTATAGATGGTAATGAAGGAAAGCCATCGGTTCTATTTGAAGTGACTAATAGCTAAAAAAGTTAGATATCTCGCAATATATCTTCATTGAAAATGGCAGATGGCCAGATGTTAACATATTATAGGAACTCTATACTCGTAACTATGCAAATGGAAGTTCAAAAAGCTGAAAAATAAAGCATTCTGTTGTGAATTTATAGCGTTGTATAACATTGAGAATTTTTCATGACTGACGCTTTCTTTACCCAGTTTGATCCTACTATCTTTTTTTGTAAATAGGTAAGTTTTTCGTCTTGGTTAATTGTGCGATTCCTGATAAACGACTATTGCTACGAGGTTTCCACCAAGCCTGCCATTCTTACGACTGCAGACACCATTGCAGCCAGGACCAAGAATAAAACGTGCCTTCCGTAACGCACTTAGGGCTTCCCTACGCATCAAAATAAAGTGATTTGTCTATGTTTCTGTTGTGTACTTACTTACTAAATCTATAAAATAACAAATATACAATAGTCTATTCTATTATGCGTTGTGACTGTTGTGGTGAGTATTAGAAAAAGCGCAGCGGGCTTGTGGTTTTGTATGCAGCTCGTGGCTCAAAGTTCCCTTGCCACAACTGCCACAAGTAAGTAAATAACGAAATAAGCAAATGTTTTCCAATTAGGTATGCAATTATAATTAAATATGATTATTATCCTTATGTTATAATTGCTAGCGACTTTGTTTTTCCTTTTTTAATGGCTCGACTATTACAGTAAATGTTTTATAATTTTTGAAAGTTTTTGTTCGAACATAAACACTCTTTTCAATAAAGTTTATTCTCGGCCAATCGTACTAACTCTTTTTTTAAACATAATAATATAAGCAAAGATGTCCAGCCTGACCGCCTAATAAGATGGCATAATAATGATAATAACGAAGTATGAAACGAATAATGTTCAAATGATACAATAAGACAAACCACAGATTCAATGCTGCACAGCAGCACTCGCTCAGGCCATTTTAAAACTTCTTCAGTTTGGCAAATATTGACTTTCCAGCAGTATCTAATAAAGGCTGTTCGAAGTTAATCGCCTCGCTGATGTTGTACTGAATTACCTACTCTTTGTGACGGATCTAGATCTTAGTTCAAACTGCTCACACAAGTAAGGCCTGCCACACATCACGTAGGCACTCTAAATCACTTTGCGGGGGGCACTCGGAATGTCCAATCAGAACTAGGACGACAGACATTAAAAATAGCAACCGGTGTACTTGTAGGACTAAAATAGATGCTATTTCATCAGTGCGCGGATAGATAGACAATAATAAAGAGTTACAAACGCTCTATTTATAACAATGTGACAAAAACGGCTCTTGAATTGAATGCAAGCAGGTTTCTAAAAAACTATCATCTTTGAAGCTGTAACAAAGTACTAATCTGGTTTTAATCTTGAAAAACCCGGTGACTTTGAATGGGCATACAAAACGACTGTTTAACAAGAATACCAGTTACAATTAACAGAATCCACACAACCTGCCTCGATTATCAGCTGACGTGGGATCGATCATCAAGTGGCCGCTGGCGACTCCATAAATAGACTGCACTAAACTTACGCGCCATTGTAAGCTCTAGATACTTTAGAAAAGAAAAAATCTCAATGTACGTTGCAAAACATGGCCTAAAAGAAGCGGGCGGTTCGCCTTGAGCCGCGTCGCAGCTGCTCGCAAGGGGGTTATTTCTGAAACCGCTTTTTGCGCTCGCTTTATTTATCTACCGGTCGCATTGTTGAGAGCCGTTGCTGGGTAATGCACTGCTAATCACGTGACAATGACAGTTACAACGGAAATAATGTTGTGCTGATTTTGAACTTAACGTGTTTATTTGCAATGATGAAAGATAACCGTTGCCAATTGGGTGGCTACCGACCGGTCTCATTTGGTGTAATTAAATAAGTCACTTTATTAGGGATTTAAAAAAAAATATATGCGTGTGTAACTAGGTCTTATCCATGTTTGGTCTACGAGTATCCGAAAATGTAGTTATTTCTTGTTCAAGATGCTAACGTTTCAATAGAATATGATCTTAGAAATTATTAACGTCATCTTAGGAAAGTAATTCTGTGCAGTAAATCTTTTGAAACATGAGTTACCTGCTGTTCAATAAACTAAAAAGTTAGATCGTTCCGTTCGCGCGTTCGGATCGCTGAGGCGCCCTCGGCCCGTGCCAAGATGTTAAGACAATAATGGAAGTTTTATTGCGCTCACTTCATAAACACGCCAAAATGCTGTTTCGTCGTAACTTGCTTTTGATATCCGATTTTATTATTGCCGAGTCTTTATAAATGAGTGACTGGGTAAAAAATAAAATGTAATTGATAATATTTGTTCTTAGGCCGCCTAAGGCCGACTATTTATTACCAGCGTCGCTTTTGAAGCCATCATATTCGTAGACTACATATTCAATCCATACGCATTCTCATTCACCGCAGAACTCAAATTCAATAAATGGACGTCTTGCAAAAAGTGCACAGGTAATAATAAAGCACGTAATCGCTTAACAAACACGGCCGGACCGGTTACGGCTAACCGTTCAATTAGCAACACCAGCGTGCAATTAGGCCCGCCACACACTGCCCGCAAAAAGCACGGCGACCGGTACCGCATGGCGCTAACCGGTATTATGTGCTAGACTAGGAACGAATGCTTTGATGACAAGTAATTGGACAAGTACCGGCTCATTTGATAATGACGATCGAAGCCATAGGAATCACCGAGTCGTCCATTATTAGCTCATAACATCCACGTCGATTATATTACGCAAAAAACACAATACATTTGACCCTATTTGGCATTTAAAAAGTTAAAGATCTCGCTTTAGGCAATTAAAATCACTATCGATACATCTACAAGGCCAAGTTTCAACAGCAATGCTGCTAAATATACTGGAGAGAAAATCGTGACGAAAATCTTAGTAGGACACTATTTATCGTAAATTACCCCTAGTCAAACATAAACACAGTGCGGCCAGTTGATAGCGATACTAAACATGCAATTAATATGTAGAACAGTGGGTTGTAATAAGCTCTAAAGCGGCACAAGTAAGCTTCTTAGCACTACCGATAAATCTGAGCAAGTTTTTATAATGGTCGACTGGTTCTTACAACAAAAGTTATGTTAGGTTTCTGCGAGAGGTCTTTTTTACGTGATTTTACAGAGCGTATTTTACTTTTCATAATTACACGTTAATTACTTATGAATTGAACTCAATCACGAAGACTCCTTCAGAAATAATATAGGTAAATAAAACAGCCTGCTCTCTGCAAGTCCGAAGGTGCAATTAAGGCTGCGCGAATTCTCGGTCGCAAATCGCAATCGCTCCGGTATCGCTACCGGTAATTGGATCGAGTTTTATTTTACCCCATGCTCTGTGGACGTCACAGATTTAGCGCTAAATGTAATATTAATTGGACATAGGCAGAGCTAGCAATGCTCAATTAGGCCTTTCACGCTGAAGCACTTTGCAAATTAAAAAAATGGCAGGTATGGGTTTTTTAATTTTACTAATAATTGGAATAATTATGTTAATGGGTGTTATATTTTTTAAAACTCTGTACATAATCATAAAGGGAGAAATTGCAGAAAACTTGAAATTGAGTTATTGACTAAGGTTCAAATTAACTTGTAAGTATAGAAATATATGACTGGAACAAAAAAATATGTATAAAATATATATCTAGACTGAATTGTAGAAATCTTCCTTGAGGAAGTTGCGTAATTCTTAACGCAGTAGTTAAAAAAATGGGTTTCCATTATTGTTAGTAGTATGTTTTATTGATTGATTTTTTCCTGAATGATTTGCACAGTGTCATGTCTACCTATCTAGGAATTCCTACAGTCAATCATTCTGGAAATCACAAAAAGTCTACCCATTTGTTTTGGGGGGAAGGAAAGGTAATGGAATTCAGAGCACTTAGCATGACTTGGCAAATAACCTTTCTGTGGAAGTTGACTTCTCTACCTGTTGTTTGTTAGCGCCATGGCTCCAGCGTCGAACAACTTTTGATTATGCGTTTACATATGCCATTTCACGTTGCGTGTTATCCAAGAATAGTGCCTTTTCTGTTTTGTGTTAAGGAAAAGTCATAATAGAAAAAAAAAAGTTCTATATTCAGCCGCGAAGGCGTAGGTAAAACCTTGGATTTTAAAAGGCCATCGTTAAAGTAAATTAAGCCTGTAGAAATCAAGAGACACGTTATTTAAAGTGGTCCATATCTGTCCATCTGAGTGTATTTAAACAATCATTGAACCAACTTTATCTCATGCCATCGATATTGCAGCACTGTAATGCGTTTTTATGTGAGCTAATGAAAAAAAAAAAGTGATGATGATGAGAGTACACGAAGTTTGAAATTAGAATAGATACTCTGGATTCTAAGCCCAAATTACTGTGACCAGATGATTGAACGAGCGAGTGCTTGCCAGAGTAATGGGCTTCTACCACGGTAGCTATCTCACAACCGGCATTTTACGGAGAATGAGCCTGGCTCGAGACGGCTGTAATTTTTCAAATGCGGATTCGTAACGGTCGCGGTAGCATAGAGCACGGACCACCGAAGCTGATAGTACCCGTGACCGATTCAAAACATCTATTGTTAAATTGTTTTATTATTGCCTAATATAATAACTAGTATGATCATTTTATTGAAACTTTGCATGCCTTTTGGTTGACTGTGGCAATGAACTCTATTTTTAAACCGACACTTTTTTTGTGTATTGATTGACACAATAATGTTATCTGATAAATATGATAAGATAAGATAAATAATCTTTATTGCACAAACAAACAAATCCACAAGTTAAACAGTAAGTAGACATAAAATGTATAATTTACGCGGTCTTATCGCTTTAAAGCGATCTCTTCCAGACTACCTTCTGAAGAGAGACTTGTATAATATAACGGGTAAGGCTGTGCAAAATAAAGGATAAGTAAGAGATATTTAAATAATAAACTAAACGAATTGTGTTACATAAAACACATATAGGTATTGCAATAGGATCACCAGTTTCCATTTTTAAGGACTGAAAAATAAAGGATGAGAAATAATAAAATACTAGGTTACAGAGAGAGGAAGTATGATTTAACTTGGCATTTAAAGACATGTAAGGACTGAGATTTGCGGATGGGTAAAGGTAAGGAATTCCACAGACGAATGGAGCGAACAACAAATGATTTGGAATAATAGGAAGTGGAATGTAAGGATAATATGGATACATAATAAAAAATAAATAATTTAAAAACAGTGAAGTATGTTTATTCATATCATAGCGTAGATGTCCATTTCCCATAAGGTAAAACAAGTACACACTGAATTGAATATTTTCAATATTTACTTAATGATAAGTGAAGCGAAGTGATATATCTTTGAAGAAAAACATTACCTTTTGTATTAGGTAAACATAATATTTTCACTCCTTATGAACTAGCGCACGGGAAGTGTCGCTCGCTATTTGAATTTTAAATCCGTTATTCGGAATAATTTGATTTGAATTTAGAGCGCGCCGCCGCGCCGCATAGAATTTATTCGAGTCACAATAAACACCGGGATGGCTCGCTTCAATACTGAAAGATCGGTTTTGTAATTTTTCTTATTGGCTTTTCTTATGAAGATGGATCATACATTTCACATAGTTATATTGCGATGGTCTATAACATTTGAAGATTTAACCTACTAAAACTTAGAGGTGAATGAGGAAAAAAATAAGCTTCATACTTATCTCAATCAGTAATATTAACAGATGATAATATAGCATAATTTGAAATATTGTCACATTTATTTAATCGAGTAACTTGTACCAATATAAAGTGTATATTTCCTTTGTGGGGATTTGCCTTAAACCAGTAGGGTGAGCACAAATTGTTTAGAATTGGGTAACAAAAATCAAATATCAAAACGCGTATATTGAAATAATAAGATGATTGAAAATTAATTCGCTTTAGGGAAACCAAACGCAAACTGAAAGGCTTAAGCTCTCTGAAAAGTATTATGTGAATTTTATAATACCACACGTTCCTATATCACATTACCTAAAGGTAGTTACGAACGCTAGTGATTTGCACTTGCCTATCCATAAGCTTTAAATTGAGATTACCTAGTAGTGTCAGCAAGACTCTCATAGTAAACATCTATTGCATAGTTAATTAATATAAATATGCGCCAGACTACATACACACCTCTTGTAATGGTCACGAAGAAGGAATTAATATCCCTGTGTTACGAGGTACCACACAAGGAAATGAGCCAGGGACGTCTCCCAGCACACCCAGACCCGAGTCAATTTAGAAAAGATCGTTTCTTGATTTGACCCGACCGGGAATCGAACCCGGGACACTGCTAGTTTTAATGAGTAATAAATTGTAAGTTCACATTGCATCCCGTGGCAGCTAAGTAAGGTGACAATTATAGCTTTAAGTTTGAAATGTAATATCTCAATAGTATGTATTAGTGTTTATCTTGTTGGTGGTCCTATCTGAATAAATAAATAAAATAAATAAGTAATACGGCGTAAGAGCGGAAAAACAAGAAAGTTCTTGAGCGAGCAGCTACAAACATGGTGCCTTAGGCCTAAGGCGGCTACTAGTTATTCGTAATTCGGTAAAAACGTCGAGACTAATTAGGCTGGCGGCACACTGAAAGTACAGATCAATATTGAGCAGTTGCAACTGGTTTCTAAAATATGTAGCGAGTGTTAAAAAGGTGATTGCTTTGCTCTTTTAATAAAAAAAAATTCGCGATATTGCTATTTGCAACCGATACCATGGGATTTAAATGTAATTTTTTGGTTAATTGAAGAAATTAACTTTAACAGATTTGCTCTTACTCTAGGGTAAAATCAACCCAAAATAAAATTGTAGTACTTATAAATAAGTATATAATATGTAACACGAAAATTAAGATAGTAAGTATCTGAAATGTGCAGTACCAAAGATAAGAAGTAAACAGCAGCAACAGCATGATATAGGCAGTAGGCGTTATTCGTAACGAGCTATAGCTTACTGTCTCACTTGCAATAATGATCTCATTCTGTAATAAAAAAATACAGAATTACACTTTCGTATTATTACAACCACAACCGAACCACGTTTTAACTATAAAAGGCTGAAGTGAAGCCACAATTGCTTTCGCAATGTTGGTACGAAATATTTAAAATTACTGCTTTATCGGTGTCAAAAATCTCGGTCGCTCTTATCCTCGATTAAAATTGATTTTGATAAAATTTCGCTAATTGAAAGCAATTGAAACGGTGTTTATTTTTGTATAAAGACGGCACCTACAAACGGGAGGCTTCGAGTGGGCACTCAAGCTTTTAATTATGAAAAAGAAATTCCTGATACTCAATGTTAAGTTAAGATGGTAAAACATTAAAATACAATTAATAACTAATTATAATTTTAAAACTGTTTTTACTTTGCGTTCAGATCAAAAGGGGTTTATTACGAAATATCTCCGGATGTTCTTTATACAGTCCAGGTCGAGATCATCTGACACTGACTTTGAGAAAAGTTCATTGTTTGCCAGTTTTTTGGTAGCATTGGTTTCGGATGCTTTGGAATAGATGGAGGCTCAGCAATAGCAGTAACAGCTTTTAAAAGACCTTAAACTTTGTTTACGTTCCCAACTTCTTTTTTGCGGTTTCCACGAATGTGCAAATATTATATTGATATAGCGTGTTGTAACTAAAACAAAGTTGTCGCCAGCCGTTTTCCAATGAGTTTGTCGTCTTCTGTTGGTAGTAATTGGTTTTTTCTAACGGCCGCCCTACTCCGGCTATTCCCACGGGCTCTCGACCGCGACCGCGAGCCATTAGCCCACAAACGTAGGGTTATCAGACCAAAAAAACATCAGAAAATTCAGCTAAATAAAAAAAGGTAACGCATGCGGCTTGTTTCAAAAAAAATAGGCACCGAAAGGCTAACATGATTTGAAAAGCCCAACATTTTAAAACGCCTTGTATTTGAAAATCCGGAAATTTACAGTAACGTGGTCTCTCTACAAAAACTACACACAAGCTATTCTTGAACACACCGATATGTCTAAACTTTCGGGAAGCCAAATAAAATGAGAGAAACACTACTGCGGCTCCATTGTGTTTGATTTATGTGTGCCACAAACTTCCTGGTTTAAGATTGCAGTTTTACTTTAGTTCAAAAGTTTAACTAAATGATGCGGTAATACGTGATAACAAGTCAAGTGAATCTCGGTTGATATTAAATTATTGAATATTACATACTCAACTTATTTCATAAGTATCGTGTTGATTTTCCTCTGCCTCTGGTTTAGGAGAACTGCTTTCAGCGTTAACGTCCACCCTATTAAACATTAATTAAATCTTAACTGCTTCTCTGTAACTTGTAGATGTTGATTTGTGTGAAAAAAAATAATTTATTATGCATATTTTCCCTATTTCATTCAACTCTGCAAAGCTCAATGTTTGCTCAAAAAAAACCTAACGTAGTTCAGATGACAGTATTCGTTAAGTTCGATCGCACTGTCTGCCTGAACAACTCTTAGGTATTTAATTAGTGAGAATAACAAAGATAAGTATATTCAGACGTACCCATTCGTGGAAAGGTCGTAAAATGAAATTTATGGGTTCCATTCAAAGTTTAGATTATTTGTATAACCTGAAATAAACCTATTCTTGGAATCAGGTGTGTTGAACAAATGTATTAATACGTAACTCCTATGTTTTCAGACTTTTAAGAGATAAGAGATGTTTAATTCAAATTATTACTTTAGGAAGAGATTTAATTTATTTTTTTTCATGAACATATTCTGGTGTTTCTCGGAGAAACATAACGTTCACTTTCAGCTAAACTTTGCGAACACCTACGCCTGCCTATAGTTGCCTACGCGTCGTGTTCTTTTCCGGATAATCTGGCCTCAAATCTCATCGTTAAAGTAATATTTCTAACGGCTTTGAACCTTAACTTTCTGCAAAAAGCAAACAGTCCTGAAATATACTTCCGTAAATTGATTTATAAAATGATATTTGGAAGCCGGGGTCGTGATGTCAATGACCGCGAGTCCGAATGGCATAGTGACGAGGCATAGCGAATAAATTATACTCAGTCGAACACAATGTTGTTCTGTGATGTTTACACTTAGGCGTGTGGCTAAATAATAAATGAACTAGGTATTTACTTAGACTTTTCATTTGGATGTTGACACTATCCTCTGTTTATTTCCAAAACTAATTCAAATATTTAAATACAGCGTGGGCCACTGATAGGCTTGCCAACCTCAAAATTTGCGGGAAATAATGACAAGGATGTAAAAAGCGGGATCCAACTAGTTTTGTTTAGAATACAAAAAACGTAAACTTTTTTTAGCAAATCAGGGTGATACGTAAATAAAACACCATGTTAGAATAAAAGAAAAGATTTTTTTTTGAAAAAAAAAAACGGTTTTAGACTTCTAGTGTTAATACTACTTCGTTGTGAAAACTATAAATTAGGTAGGTACTTTTTAAATGAGTATATTTATTGAGATTTGGCACTTTTAAGATTTTTTATTTTTTAGTCAAAATTGTAAAAATCTTTGCATGGATAAGAAAAATTAACTTTAACTTGTAGCTCAGACTTCACAAAATCCACGAACCATCATGAAGGCGATTTCGCGCGTCGTCGGTATTTTTACCCTCTCTCTCTGCAATGAATTGAAATATTTTCAGCAAGTTGCACGTGTTTGATGCCGACAATATTTTGTGCCATATTTCATAAACTGACGCTTTTTCACTATTTTCATTGGCTCTCTCTCCAATAACTTTCTTTTACAATAATAAACTTTTCATAGAGCTTGCCCATATCTAATTTCTGGACAAGCGCTGTTTTTATGCAACATTCTGATAATTCATTAGAGGTGAATTCCCTCTCTAACGCAAATATTCGTATGGAAGCCAATTATTTGCTCTCTGAGAAGTCGAAGTGATCATCAATATATTTCAGCACATTATTATACTCGTACCACGCAATAAGGGCCAGTTTTATCGGTTCTTTAATATCATCGGAAAAACTTCTCATAGCATTGGTATAAATGAAACCGAAAAATTCTTATTCCGAAAAGCGGTATATTTAGCGTCCCGCACACACTATGAGCGGGACGCCTCATTTTGGGTCTCAGAAACGGAACGTCTCGCGTATTATAGCGGGCCGGTTGGCGACCTTAGCTACTGATTCTTTATTAATTTTGTAATTGTGATTCTTCATGGAAAATTACCTCATGCATGATTTAATATTCATTAGGTGAAATCACCAAACATACTTAATGTCAGGTGACTTGCTAAAATCTTGACGTCACAACTCACATACAACATTTATAAAACCTCTGTTTTTACAGCTAACAAAATTTTTCCATCTTTGGTAAAAAGGTCTCAACATACTTGTACAAACCATTCTGTCCCAAAAAAACATTTTCTTAATAAAATTTCTTATTTTAACATTCGGTATTGTGAGGAAAATGAGTAACAAATAGCAAGTCTACAGAATAATAACAAACGTACCTTACTTATTTCAGGAAAAACTACGGCGGGAAACCAAAGCGCAGATTAAAAGACCACAGATTAAACGAGCCCGCGCGGACCGAAAACGGAAAAGAATTGTTTGGCGCGCTAATTCGCGAGGTCAACGGCCCTAGATCAGTTGGTAGACACGATCTACGTTTCGCTTGTTTTTACAAGGCTTTTTTCTGCAGGTTTTTATTTCGTAGTTTTTGCCGAATCGCGTGCGTTACCCCCGCATCTATTCGGCAGATTGTAGGTAGATACATGTCGCTCTTACTGTATAACAAATAGGTGTGTAATGTAGGCAGCACTATTTTTATTAATGGGCTTTGTGCCTAAACATAAAGTCCACATTATCGGACGCGCGGTAGACAATTTGTCTAGATCGAAAAAGTAGTCTATGCTTGCTGTCGATTCAGCTTTTGTTGAAGTGGCAACTAATTAATTCTACATAGTCATAGCCTTAGAATAATTACGCATAGAAGGCGAGTCGGGGCACCCGTTTTGATGCCACAAATATGAACGTCACATCTGGATCTGAACTCACCGATGTTAATTTCTCGAGATAAGAGCTTCTTCAAAATGTTTATTTGTGCATTAAATGGTTGCAACAACATAACAGAGAAACACAAGTAGTATTCATACATGTTAAATACTGAAATTGTGATTACATGTGTAACGAGTTGTTATTTTGACAGTTAATTTTTGCATCACAAATGGCGCTTTTTGTATGGAACTATCCTTCTAGGTGTAATTATTCTAAAGTCATAGCAAAGCATTTACTGGCGTAAATCGTAAAAAAAACATTTTGTTTCTTTACATGTTTTTTTATGTTTGTTATTTTTGTAGTATCTACTTAGGACATCAAAATATTTTATTTAATTATTGCAACATTAGGAAAAAATACTAGTAAATACGTATCATTATTTTGCAAATAAGAGTACTTTAGTATTCAACCATTCAATATAATAGTTCGGGGTAAGGTGAAGCTACCGAGCTAATCGCACGACTGCTGCATGATTTGAGAATAGCGCACCGCGGCGAAGGCGGCCTTAGCCTGGACTGCCGGTTTATGCAAGGCTTGCTTATTGCGTCGTACCAATTCCTCAACCAATCTTTCTAGGAAAACTGTTTCAAAAATAGGGCTCACTTTGTCGAATACTCCTAATAAAAATGGTGAAGCGGTAATGGTATAAGCATTGTAGGTAATGTTATTGCTATATAAATATGCTACTAGAGTCAGTAATGTTTATACTTTGACATACAGAAGCTTCTTTAAGAGCTCAATTTTATTTTGTGTGTTTAAATTTTTATCAATAAATTATACCTATAATACTATGTACCTATTATACTATTTTAAGTTTAGGTACATAGATACTAGGTATTATAATTATGAACTTTAAATCAGTAAAAGTTAAGACGAAAACTTTTATTTTTTTCTCATCACGAAATGAAAGTACCTACATAATAATATATTCAAGGGCAGGGCTCGATCAATAGCTTATAGACCTACCATTTTTATCAGATGGCCTCTTTTCACACTCTACACTACCAATATTGGATACGCTTTCATACCGCTCGCCATAATCAATTTTCAGTAAGTACGAGTACCTACTACTCTTAGTACAATTTACTAATAATTTGGACGCCTATATGTAACTTGCAGTAGTGAGATAGGACAGAATTGGATAGAAGTAAGTAAAAAATATGGTAGATTTAGAGAAATCTGTATAATGTAAGACAGATTATAAAAACCTAAGTTTTATTTGAGGGGAAGATCTTATTTGCTCTACATGCCAAAAAAAAAAATCATTTAACAACGGCGGTGAGTAGGTAAATTACAGCTAATGAACCAGACAACCATACTAAGTTAACAATGCTGCCACATAGCCACGACAGTGTCCATTTAAAGTAAATAAATATCTAGGACAGACCGCTGACACCAGGATCATCTGTCTGACCAAACAGAGCAGTGCTTGTAGATACTATGGGTTGCAGAGACTGATAAAAAACTTTAATATTTCTAGTTTACTTGCATAAATAGATAATAACACCTTGACACAGTACACATAAATGCTGGTCAAATAATTGCTTGTCCAGGGTGGGTACTGAACCTATGATCGCGATTGGCAGGAACTCTACCTATTGCACCAAAACGGCTAATCAGGCATTTTAAACCATTTCAAACTTTTCAATTTATTTTTAAAGGGTTAATCAATGAGTGCTTATCTTTTAAGTAACATCATGAAGTACATTTTAGTGAGTGGCTAGAATCGAAGTGAGCCAGTTGCAGTGGCGTGCATAAATAAACAACTACATGAGTACATGCCACCGGCGCACCCCAGTGACCTTGAAACGGAGGGATGGGTGGCCCCCTCGCTGCAGGCTAGGGATGCCACTCACTTATTTAAAAAAAAATATCCCTGGACATTATTCCACACAGCGCCATCTAGCCCCAAAGTAAGCTAATTAAAGCTTGTGTTATGGGATACTAGACAACGGATAAACATACTTAAATACATTTTCTTTTGTAAATACATACTTATTATACATAGGAGACACCCAGACCAGTACAAACAGACATGTTCATGCACACAAATGTTTGTACTGTGCGGGGATCGAACCCGCGACCTCTGGTGTAGTAGCCAACTTCTTAACCATTACACCAAGTCGGTCGTCATTTATAATTGGGATAAACATAATTAGACTAACGATTATTCGCCGTCATTAAAATTAAGTCAAACGCCCTTAGCCGAGGTTTCTACCCCAATAAGTGCCCTAGGATAAAGTTTTTGGCGCTGAATTCCGTTAAAGCTGATGTCTTTGAAAAAAGGAATTGTAAGAATTGACGGCTCATATGGCGTAATAGCCTAATCTTACCGATACTGAAACAATCAATTTAAAACTTTGTTTAAATAACACTAAACAGCTTATTAATATAATGTTACACTCGCCTTTCAGTCAAAACAGTCAGTAAAGTTTAGGAAATATCCCCGTTTTATTGGAAAGGTGAGTACCCTACGCTACACGGTACCGATTACCGATTCTATTCTTCGGCACAGTAAACACTGCACTCCTATATTTAGAATGTTGGTTAGTGATGACATTTTGAAGCTCTATTGCGTCATCACCATCATGATTTTATAGTTCACTTCAAAATCCAGCCATGGGTTTTACTTCAGTGCCTTACGATTGAAATAGTTTTGATGGCCTTGGTTATGAAGTATTGATATGATTGAGTTTTCTACTTTCATCGTTGGTCAACATGATCTGTGTCACTGATCTCTAATTTTCAATGAAAGCCTTTAAGCGAAATCTACTTTTTCAGTTATCGGTGTCTTAGTTTCGAGGAAAATGTTTTTAAAATATTTTTATGACAAAAAAAGTAAATACAACTTAGTAGCCCAGAAACGTTGCCCGCGTCTTTTCTTTCTTTAACGATTGTCGCTGGCGCTAATACTAAACTTATTTGTTTACAAGCCCTGTTCACTCTGGGCTACGGAAAAATAATCGAATGTTTTAAGGCCGTATATAATTTGAAATACACGCAAGATATTTGCTGGTTATGGACATTTACATTTATTCAAAACTTAGCTCCATAGACTCTTAATCGCATTTACCATACTGTTTCTCGATACAGTAAAGACTAGGTCCTATTAATAGCGAATAGTGACGCCATTTTATAGATTATCGTCTGCTGGCGTTACTCCAGGAGTTTGGAGAAAATACAGTAGTTTCTTTACATAGGAACAGTATTCGACTACACAGAGACATATGTGTGTAGGTACTCACTTGTTTCATTACCAAAATGTAGAAGGCATAAAACGAAACCAAAAAATGGTGAGAACAGTTTATGTTGTCTTTAATGCACTTGATCTTTAAATCATAAGTTTTTTTGATGATTAAGGCCTGAAAATAACTAGTTGCATCAACAGGCCAATCAAAAAATATATCCAGCCTTTGATACTCCAGTAGTTTCGGTGCCTATTCAATAGAAAAGAACGAACAAACAGACAAATCTTTCCTCTTTATAATATTAGTACAGATAAAACTTTTGTTGAGTTCCGTTCTTATACTAAAATTAAACAGAACTGCTATGGTTCTGAGCAGTTGGTAGGAGGAGCCAGAACCTGCAAGCCACTAACAGAGCGCTCAAAGCTAATTTAATTAAATGCTATATTTACCGAGCGCTATCCGTTTATTATGTTAAGTCTCTAGGAACACATAATTTCAGCACTTATACCTAATATTATGTTAATTATCCTAAAAGCTTCATCTGCTTAGTGAAAAAAATGTTTCAGTATTGATAGGAAATGAGGGCGACAGATTTAGTTACAGCACTTGTAAGCAAAAAACTGGTTCGTACCAATAAACATAATGGCGAATGTCTTAGTAACAATTAAGAAACATTCATTATTTACGTTGAGTCCGTTCAACAAAAGCGCATATTGTTTAGATTAAGTATGTAAAACTAGCATTAAAATATAAATAAGGCAGACTTAAAGGAACCGTAAGTAGAGGCTGCAAAGGCGGCATTAGCTCTTCAAAGGCATTCATTGAGTAAGAATGCTTATTCGGCATACAAGTGCTGTTCAACTTAGTTCAGAGTGAGCTGCAGTTGCCAAAGCTCAGTTCGGAGCAAACTTTACTCACCACAATATCATTCGATTGCTCGTAAGTTGAAACTGTTATTACGATGAGGTACGAGTTGATATTCAACACTGTTCTATTTGGATTATCTGACTATGATTACATGAGTTAGCTTGCGGAAACTCGCGCGTATAGGCGGTAGATTTAAACTCAACTCAAAGTCTCAAATAATTTATTGAAATAGACTTAATCAATACTTTTAAGTAGTCAAAAAAATTACTTAATAATAGACATAAATACTTTAATAATATGAACATATATCAAAGTATTTATGTCTATTATTAAGTAATTTTTTATCTGTCAACCCGCATTATTATCAAATTAACGTGTTTGCTTTCCGTATTTATGTGTGTGCGTTCATTTTAAATTTTATCAATTGTATAAGTTTCTCAATAAGTGAATTTGTAATTCTTTCGAGAAATAAATATTCTTTAACCATAACATATAAATAAACAGTATACAAACATAATGCGACTCTACCACCGCGTCAGAGGAGTTGATTCTTACTGAGAAGACCCGGCGAGAAACTCAGTAGTTACTCTTTTAAACTTGTGGTTATACAATGCGAGTTAGTAGAGTACAATTGTTAGTTGAGAAAAAAAACTGCTTAATTCTAACATTAATAGACAGAACAACCTTAAGTACAACCAAGCTACAGATTTCAATACTCAATTCTTTATTGCATTTCACAATGTAGTACAAGATTTTAAAATATATTTAAATAGTTCACCATGAACCCTTTTGGGCACAACAAAAATGAAGAGGAGGAAAACCATTGTTCATAGAAAATTAAATTATAATGCAACAAAATAATATTAAATTATATCTAATTATTATTTAGATACTCGTTATTTTTGTAACCTAGGTATTTTTATAGATTATATTTCTGGCGCTATTACAACTTTAATATGGTCTCAAAAGACGATCTTTGAAAAAAAAAATTCGTATTCAGCAATCACTACAAACTCGTTTTTTTATTGTTCGTGAAAACAGACAATAACCGACCGCTGTCAATAATCAGCTGAAGGTAGGATTACTATGCTTTTCTGTACAGTATGATTACAACCTGTAATTTCAATAAAGTACATAAACAATGTTAAAAAGAGTCAAGTAACTTAACAATCAAGTAACTTACGGAATCTTCTCAGCTAGTCAATATTCGAACCGAGATGGTAGAGTCAATTATGTAAGTTTATATAGTAAAACTATAGTAAGTGCTTACATGAATGAAGATTATTTTACCCTACTCTAATTTGACTTTATCCGAGATAATAATTAATATATTTCCGGTAGAGACATCAAACCCACATTACTAATGACCAAAATGTGAAATTCACCTCTGAATTAAGTACTTGCACGCTTGTTGTACGTTGCTGCTCACTACAACAATTTGACAAGCAAACATCGGTTACGTCTGGTTCCGACAAGCACCTCCTAATTATACCTAGTACTCAATTAGGAGCTTACAGTTCAGTGGCGCAGGTAATAGGCAGAATGTGGAAGTTTACCACAGAACTGACCACTAAGAGCACTGAAACAAGCTGGGGCCCGGAAACGTAGCCTTTCAAAATGTTATTCCATTTACAAACTTCATACACCAGCGAAGCTTATATGCGCGCCCCACGAGTCCCACGAGAAGAGTAGACAAAAATTCTCCAGTGAAATTTTGTCATTTCTCGATTTTGTCAAGGACGGTAGACAAAATCGAGAAATGGCAAAATTTGATTTCAATATTTTTTGTCTACTCTTTTTGTGGGGCGCGCATCTTAGCCCCGCAGGTTTACATTTTTTAAGGTCTTGGAAAAAAAGATTTCAAGTCCTCTACCATGAGTTTCCGTCACGAAAACTACGATCGTTGAGTTCAGCAATGTGTTAGTTCCTTTTCTTATCACTAGGGCCGCTGTAGCAAATCCCATACGAAAACGTCAACGTAAACGCTGCAGACTGTCATTGGTGTAAATTCATGGTCATTCATACTGTTCTTCATACTGAAGAGTATTCTTCCACCCAAGAGCTAAGCGGAGAAGCAAAGCTAGCAAAAATCCACCAATACGAACATCCGAATTAATAAGTACCTAAATTCAGCAGAACTTTTAAGTTCATAATATAATACGATCACAGTAGACAAAGAGTAAGCAAACTACGGTTCGGAACTATCTTTGTATAGCGCGCATCTAATTACATAAATATTGACGCACTCTGTACTAGCTTACGTATGTACTTATATGAAAGGCAAACACAATGGAACCGAATCCGGCGTAATAAAAACCGAAAAAGGGAAGTATGCCAACGACCTTACCGAGGTATCGACTACAGGGCTGGCGCGTCCAGCGGAATGAACTCCCGAGGCGCCGCCCCGGCCTATATCCTATCACTTTAGGGCTGCTGCATGCTGCTTTAGTCCACATCTTAGATTCTGACTGATATTATCTTAGGCAAGTAAATGGGAAGCACGTCAATGACCTCTCCTGAGCTTATGTCTGTCTGTGACCTCAGTATCTATGCGACATTTAAGGTAGATATTATGATTTATGCCTGAATCTCTTTTTTTTTTCTCCGAGATAGACACTAGGAACCCAGAAAGAATATGCTGTGGGGATCAGAAATGTCCCTTTAGGTGAATAATGTTAATATATTTGTTTTAAATAGAAATCTATAAATCTTATCTGATGTGATCGATGAACTTATAAGATAAGAAAAAGTGTGGAGAACCATTTTCTTCATAAAAAATGTGCCGACAAAGAAAATACCGAATATCACGTAACAGATTAATTTACAAGGATTTAATTAATCATAGAACAGGTAATGAGTCATTATATAAAGTGTTTTATAGTTAAATTTGTAACCGATTGATTGAAATATCAAGGGTGAGTGCCTTCTGCGCTGTCAAAGCCATCTGGCGCAGCGTTAGAAAATAAATATGTAACGGATCAATACGAAGTAAAATGTTTGTTTCTCCGTCGGCAGCCCTACACAAGCAGACACTTGAGTGATCAGAATGAGCTGAGGCCGCGATGCCTACTCGCATCAGCGTCTGAGGCTAACCTACTACGCCGGAGAATGGCCTCTCGTTTCGCCCGACGCTAATACTTCTATTACGTCAACGCTTACGGATTGCTTTTCGGGATACAAAGAGGTTTGTACGTCACTGGTTTTTAAAATGAGATTTATATTATTACGAAAGATGGTAAAACTCTTGGAATGTTTCTATAATTTGCTTCAGAATTTCATCTCTTCTCTTTAAAAAACGAATCTTGAACTTTTCTCAAACAGGAACATGTTTTGTAACTGATTTCGAAAGAGCTCTTCAGTTTTACGAAGAAGAAAGACTTTCATCCTCCCTGAAAGCAATATGAGGGTTATTAACCATAAATTCGATGGATGAGTACCCCTTCATTACTTAACTTATCCAAATTAGTGTTCAAACGAACACAAAGATTTCAAAAAGCTGACAGATGCAATTGATTAAAATTAATAGGGAGCATATCCACAAGTACGATTACCACGGCATACTATAGGCCGACCGAGACCTGTCATTCACGAGGTATTAACAAAAACTCTAACCGTGGGAATGGGCCACATTAACTATTAAATATTTTATTGGGCAACATTCAAATGTTATTATATGGTTGGATTTTTAAACTTATAGAGAATGTGTACAATAAACTGATACAGTGGCTATCTCAGTCAAAGCAGTCGCAACCTCATTTGTTAATTTTTCTGGTTTCGCAATAAATTTGCGTTCTCAAGGCCAAGAGATAACACTTGAGCAAACACTTTACTTACAGTAACACAAGACGAAGATAATATGCAAAATGTACAAAAATATGTTTAAGAAAATTGGTCAACGAATTATCTTTGAATTTGAATAATATATATTATAAATAAGTCGAAATACAACGATTCTACTATACTTATTATCTACGCTACTCGTGAAAGCTCAAGAAAATTTAAAGCAACATGTACTTGTCGAATGAAACTATCAAACTCGATATCGATTGTAATTTAAAGTAAATGTTTATACAATTCTGTAATCCTACTTGCCTCAATGAATTTACATATAGCCGACCTTGGCAACATCATTATGACATACAATTTGATAACGATAACCAAACCAAGTACATCAATAGATCTAATCTCTATTTCTAATTCAAGTTTTATCCCTCAAGTATGAGTATGTTAACAAAACTTCGCAGGATCGAACTTGCCCGGACAATCTCTACCGTAATTTAAAGTTGAGCGCCCCTTAAAGGCTTCATTACTTTGAGTGAAGTCTTACTATTTGGGACGAATATCTCTTTTATTAGGTATGAACTAGTTATGTATCCGGACTTGTTTGTTAAAAATCAAACATTAAACCTCCAAAGGGCAAAGCATGTTGCAGATTTTTTATTCAATATACATACTTTTTCGTCATCTAGAAATTTCAAATCATTAAAAAACAGATGAGTTGGTATTATCTGTGATTGTAAACTGCGATAGATGGGAAACTACATCAGCGTCTTTCATTACAGGAAATATGGATCGGTTGTTTAAATAATCTGATAAAATAATAATTAGTGTATTTTAAAGTATTTTATTACTTTCTCTGAACTAAATTGAGTGGATAACATTCACAAGGCTAAATACATTACACAAATGGTTGCCGAGTTAGTTCAGTAAAGTTTGGCTATAATACCGTTAACCACTATATTTTAAAGGCAACATTGATATACATGGGGACTTTTGTCATGTGCAAGCCTTGCTGGTCTTCAGATTTTTGCGTAGGACCTTTAAATGTTTCACCTATTAACAAATCATATACCTAATCATACATTACCTTATCTTTAAAAATTAACGGTTGTTTTAAGACAAGATATACTTTAAGATCGTTTGTACGTTTTTTGCGGATTGTTTAAATGCAAGCAACAGCGTTTTTAGTTATTTTTTTGTTGTTATGTACAGAGACTTGCTTGAGTTGAAAATGCTCGACTCAGCTTTATGAATACGGGAACATACACTAAAATTTAAAACAGCTTGCGACACTACCAAACTTAAAATTTTTGGGTCGGACATTAACTTTGGTGGCTATTATCTATTCTTATGGTTGTATTGCTATTGAGTTCCGTGCATACGCCATGATTATTACGAGGTCGTGTTCTACTTGTGAAGTTTATCTGTGTTACCGGGACGCGGAGGCGTCCACTCCGGCCAAATTAAACAACTCGGGTCATACATACATTGAAGCTTCGAAACGTTGATTGACTGCGTGGGAGTGGTGGATGCTAAGAGTAATGTCAAAAGGTTTTTAAAGTATTTTATCTTTTATAGCAAAAAACTATATAGGCGCCATATTTGGAGGATAAAATAGATAATTTGTGAACAAAAATTCGTCCGCTTTTTGCTAAAATAGCTTCCGAAGCTCCGATCGCTTTCACGTCGCGTCAAAACGAGCGAGCACAGGCAAAAACGATGCATCAAACCCATTCAAATCAAGATGGTGGATGTAAAAAAAGCGTTAAGAATTCTGTACGCGCGCCGATGTGCCAAATCCGTGACGGGCTTCGAATTTTAAACGGCGCGGTTATTGATAGTTCGTTGGTATTTTATTTGACATTTTGATGCGGTGGAAGCCGAAACAAGGTTACGCGGGATTATTTTAAGTGTACACATAGGGATGGCCATGTAAAGCTTGTATTTGGACGGTTTTTCTGTATTGTGGCACGTCCCAATACTGATGAACATGAAGTTACTGCTTTTTAAGTTTAAGTACCTGTGTGCAAAGAATCATAGCGCGTAGGATAGCCGTTGGGGGCATGAAAGTTTTTTTGAAATCAAATGCAACGCGTATAAAGGTTGACTTACGATCTGATAAAGGTAGCAGGACTGAGGTGGATTTTGTACCTTATTAGTTATTATATTAGAATCTGTTTTTCGCAGTACCTAGTCATAAAACCAATTTCCTTTTCGTAATTTATAAGATATCGGTATCGGCACTAATGCCTTTGTTCTTCAGTTATCAAAGAAGGAAATAAATATTAAATAGTCCTTACATGTAGGCTTGCAAGGTCGCCGCGGCATTTACAAGGAATGCGCGCGCAGCACGCACAATGCGCATACTTCAGCGCGCACAGCGCGTCTCTTAAACTCACACATTATGCGTATTCTGTATGATATATCACATTTGTTAGATCAATAAGTAATTCAATCTTTTACAACTTTAATAATTATTATTCTACCTAAATATTATTTATTTATTATACGTTAGTTTTATATTACAGATACGGAAGGTGTTACCAGAATACGATCTCATAACAAATATATATTATATTACTTAATTTTACAGTAATATATTGTCTACGGAACGGCAGGTTGTTCAGTATGCTCCACCTCCTCCTAAATAGCATGAAAAACATAGGTAACTAACTACATTTCAAAATTCATAAAAATCATCTCAACAAGTTAAGTAGTAATTATAGAAATGATAATTTTACGAGTAAAAATAAGCCGACGTTATAGACGTGTGTTAATTAATTCAATCGTAGAGTCGCTATCATTAACCTCTAGCCATCTCTTTCACTCACCTTACTTTCTCATCGGTTTAACTGCTCATTAGTAAATTTAAGTGTTTTTAGCACAGTTTACTACAAACTTAAGACAAGGTAACTGCGTCATTTGGTTTTAAATACTCTTTTGTTCCTTTCAGTTAAAGAGAGGTTTAAACATTTGCAAAACATTACATGACCGCTAAAAATGCTAGTGCATAAAACATTATTGGGCTAGTGTATAAAATATTCATATTATTGCACATGTCACCGGAAATGTATATAATTCAGGTATTGTATACAATGCCTAGGCAATAGATAATCATATTCGTAATATTTCATACATGCCTAAACGCACGGATTATGATTATTGCCGGTAACATACACACAAATAAGAAGTACAGACCGCCAATTAAAAGAGTCATCACGTCATGGTCAATATGATAATGTAGTCCCCATAAAATAAGATTTTATAACAAACTCATAATCCGGTCCATTGGTGTGGCCAATCTAATTTGGAGTCGTTCGGAATGGAATATTGATTCAATGTGTTGATTATTTTTATTGAGTTATTTCGTTTTAATTGCTATTGCGTCATTCATGAAGGAAATAAATAAAACAGTTCTCCGGAGATGTTAAAACTTAAGTACATATTAAAAATTTTACACAATGATCATCATCAGCTAAGATTTCCACTGATGAACGTAAGTTTTTCTCAAGGATTTTTGAGGTTTTTTCCTGATTTAACTGACGAACGTTTTGATCGACAGTTTGTTTTTACATTAGAATTTCATTATATTTTTAATAAATTCAGACAATTAATTATCGTTAAATTAGTATCTATATTAATGACTTATATCGATGTTGAGTATCGAACTCCCACTTCGATGGCGGGCACTTGTCTCCGATAATCCATTAATTATAAGTGCATGATGCTGGCAGGAGATTAATGTTATGCTACGCTTATTGCTTCTGTATATCATATAGATCAGCATCCGTAATACTCGTTGAAGTCATTCCAAGTTATTCTCATTATTAATCCTATAAAGCGAATACGGAAAAATATAGAAAATATAAGATATATCTCTCTGTTCATTTGACCACAACCTTATGCCCGTCTACAATACCTTGATGCTATTGTTACGATAAGGTACCATTTTTTAGTTCCATTTCGTCTTACAAGAGGCGCTATACGAAATCCCAATACAAATATTTTACGCGAATCGTAAATTTAAAGTGGCAACTCATGGTAGATGTACAGGTGTGTCTACCATGAGTTGCCATTACGTTTAAGGCGATCCTTGCGTTCAGAAATTTGTATGCTATTTTTGGTTCCTTTTTATATCACTAGGGGCGCCCGTATCGAAATCGTAAAAACGGTTTACGCGAACGCTAGCGGCTGTCATTGGTGTCAACTCGTGGTAGACATACTGAAGTTGTCAAATTGTCATTTTGAAAAATAAAATAATGAAGCTAACCGAAAATAATTACTAACAAATAATGCCATTTGACATTGTTAAGAGATTGAACAGTGTTTACACTGATATCTCACTAAAAGCAGATAGCATAATCTTCGAGAACGCATTGTTCACGCCTTTATTATTGTTACAAAAATGCTTAGCAAACTCACGTGCGTACATCTTCTTCCACATGGCCAGTGACCACGCAGAGCAGCTGTTCCAGTGCGTCCACTCGCAAGGAAGTGTCACAGTAAAAGTGAGGATCACAATAGCAGAGTATAACTGCGCATATCATGATATCCGATAACCGGCGAGGTCGATTTTCGCGAGGTCCCTCGGCCTTCGCCAAATTAGCGCGATTTACATAATATCTGTGTACCCATTCGCGCAATCTGAGTTCTGATAACGTTAAGATTCGAAGTCTAGTCGCGCGGGAGCCTAGTGGATAAGTAAGTTGAAGTGGCAGTGGGCAGCGCACATAGCGCGGGATTGATGGCTGTTGGGGCAGGAAAGTTCCAGGGGTGAGCCCGGAGTGGGTGAAAGGTCAAGGACGTACGACCTGATAAAGGTCGTAGGACTTAGCGAAATTTAGACGCCTACTACTACTGCCAGCCACTCAAGATATGTAGGAAGCCTGAATTCGGCAATGGATACCTTTTGATAATAATAAGAGCTCTAGCTAGAGCAAGGGAAGTCGACCAGGTAAGTAGTCTTTTTGTAATTTTTCTCTAGAAGTACATTGTTGGTCCTGACTGACCTTCATTTTTATTCGATTCATCATGACTAGCGTTATTCTAGGTAAACTAAAAAACGTAATTATGGTGGTAGTGCATTACCTAACACGCACACATAATAAAGTAAAAAAAGACCACCGCTCGTCTTTGTGTATTAAAAAACCGTTATGTGCTATGCTATGTTCCACATTTACTGAAAAAGATACAAGTATGATGCTACCCCAATTACAAAAAGTATCAAAACTCATTACTAAAAAATCTAATTCTTATTAACTGCCAGTTCCATTAATGATTCAGTTAATCACTACAATAAATAACCCGATTTCTTGTTAATAACGAAGGCCGCACTTCTCATAGGCAGTTAAAACTTAAAAGTTCAGTTCTTAATTAAATTGCCTAATCTGTGTGTAACGAAACGATTCAACCTACAATCTTATTACCTATTCCGCGGCTTTGACTCATGACATTTGTTCAATTTTTTCATTTGGAAGGTAAAACAAAACGCAATTACTCGTATTAGTTTAGTGCGGCGTAGCTCCGAAATCGATTTTTCAAAGTAGTTTTATATCGCCCGATGTGCGATAAAAATTACTCCCTACTGTGGATTTTTTTTATCAGTTGTCAGCAATTAGCTTGTCACTTATACTCAATGCACTGGGATGAATGGGAGTTCACAATGAAAGAAGTTATTACGTCGACGTCTAATTTATTAGTGACTTACATTACCTTAGAGCTACCTTAAAAACTGATATAATGAGGCGAGGTGTGTCACTACACCCAAATACACACACACCTCACGTCTAATTGTACCAGTAGGCAATTGAGAAAGCGTCAGTTGCGACACGAATAGCACCGCCATTATTGTAGACAAGATAATATAATAGATTGTTTATTCTGTACACCGAGTGGGATTCTCCCTCCGCTCTTCTGTTAATATTATTTATGTACGCATATGCGGGCCAACTACGCACGTGGGGACGTATTAATTATTTGATGGAACGAAACGTCATTTAACCCGAGACACGTCGCCTGGGGGAGCGACTGGCGCTTTCTTTACACGGCAACAAGTCCAAACGGCAGAGCGACGAAATTTAATTACTGTTTACATTTACCTGAGCAATTAGCTGTGGGATTATTGGGCTGACATCAAATTGGTATAAGCCGAAACTGATTGAGATGTGGGGTAACATGATACATACTGTTCACGAAGGCCGGCGAAACGCAATCTGTGGAGCTTGCATCGAAACGTGAAAGGATTATAATCGACTGTCTACTTTGCGCCTGCTTTTTAAACGTTAAAGCGCAGTCGTTACGTAATATGCCCAAATTTCAACAAAAAGAAAGCTCTTTTGGTTGAGCCAACTTTTTAAATAGTCTTTCCATGTCGACTCGGCTATATTTTTCAAAACAAAGAGGTTCTTTGTGGTGTAAATATATAGGGGTAGAATATTTATTGGTCGTTTTTTATAGTCTGTTGTATTTTGAATAATGTAACATGGGAACGCGGGAGTATGCGGGCGCCGGCCGGAACGACCCGCTAACCTACTCGCCTGCTGCCACTTGATTACTGTAGGCACCGAGTATTCAATTGGACAAAGGCTGAAAACGCTAAACCGATTATATATACATGCTCCGTTGTTGCAGAAGCGCGAATATGCAAATTGCGTTTCGTATTTACATCCCTGTGCCGACGGCATTGGGCTCAGTTTTGAAGGTCAAGGACGAGGTTGCGGTATTTATTGCCACTTACCATATGGAGAGGCACGAGTCATAGTGTCGCATAAACTGCAGGTGCAAGGCGCCTTACCTGTAACGAAAAACAGACGTTTAAGTTTAAAGCATGTTGAAATGAATTATGGTCATAAACAAGTCAACAGTACTGTTCAATAGCCGTAAAAGTAAAATATTATAATCCTTCTGAAGAGCTAGTTAATGTAAACACACCATTTGTCTCGTAGATTAATAGTGGCTACTTAAATACTGTTTATCATATTTGATATATTGTGTTCGATCAAAAACAAATTACTCAATAATCTAAATATTATGACTTATGGTGTTATATTAACGCCTCTCTGTGGCCAAGTGATAGAGCTCTACCGAGAAGTCCAAGGTTAGGGAACGTGTGTTCTCTGATTTTGTGTAGTGTAGTCATATAAAATAAATAAATAAATATCTGGGACAATTCACACCAAGATATATGTAAGATATATGTGCATGGCAAGCTTAGATTAAGCTAAGCACGTCCTCATACGTATCTCAATGGTAAGATAACGTTTGTCCAGGATTGACTGGACTGTTAGCGCAATAGCAACGTTCTGTCTTTGTTATCAAAGGTCGTGAGTTCCATCCATGACAAACATTTATGTGATGAACATTTGAGTTTGTTCTGTGGATGGGCGTTATTACAATATGTATAGACATATTCAGAAATATTTAGATATCTCTATCAGTCGTGGTCTGATGATTTTGGTGTGAGATGTCCCAGATAATTAGTTATTACATAAAACAGTGTAATGGCTTAAAGACAAAGTCCCGTCAAAAAAAGAAAGATTGTTTTTTATTAAATAAAAAGCTGAATGCAGCAGATCCTGTAGTCCACCACGAGTAGCCACTTTGAATTTACGTTATCGTTCGCGTAAAATTGTATCGGGATTTGACATTGTCATGTAATGTCAAATCCCAATACGAATTTTTACGCGAACTATAACGTAAATTTAAAGTGGCAACTCGTGGTAGACGTACATAACTGCGACTGCCCCTGCTGACGGTGCAATAAATACACACATCAAAAGTGTCTAGGGATCAACATATATTTTTGCAATAACTTTTCTCCTGATTGATATTAATTAAAATTTTCTTTAAGGATTCATCAAATAAAGTGTTTTCGTTTGTCTACAGTAACGATAAACCAAGTCACCTTTGCATTAATAAAGAAATTTGCCATTTTCCTAATAAAGGGATTTTTGACATTTGAACCACTAACATTAAAGTTCGAAAAAAAGACTGAAATAACAGTTTTCTTTAAAATTTTATTGGGTAACTTAAACAATTAATAATCCGTGTTTCTACCGCGAACACTAACAACACAAGAACATCGGTTTGGCATACTCAAAATGAGTTCATCCAAATCACGCTGTGGAATGGCCGCCCATGTTCGTTGCAACAACAAAAAAAGGTCTTCTTGCGACTGGATACCCTCCATATTCGGCAGAGCTCTTCTCTGTAGCATATCCCATGCATGCTCAATCGGGTCCAAGTCTGGCGACTGAGCAGGCCAGGGCAGGACATTGATGTTAGCTGCGGCGAGAGTCTGTCTTACAACTCTTGCGGTGTGCGGTCGTGCATTATCATGCATTAACTGAAATAAGGGACCGATTTGCACTTGTAGAGGAACGATGACGTCTGATACAATCGTCTCAGCATAAATTTGAGCGTTGAGGTTGCCTCTGATCCAAATCAACTCAGTTCTTCCGCCGATCCAAATACCCGCCCATACCATGATGGTTCCACCACTATAAGGATGGACTTCCTGGCAGGATTTTAATCGCTGTTGGTGTCCAGGGGTTCTCCAGTGTCGTATACGTCTTGTATCCGGTCTCATACCAAAACGAGACTCATCAGAAAAGCACACGAAACGCCATTGTTCTTCTGCCCAATTTCTGTGTTCAAGAGCCCATTGATATCGAATCCTACGATTGTGCATTGCTATAGGTGGTACCCTTAGCGGTCTTCGGGAATGAAGGTTCACTTCATGCAAGCGGTTTCTGACTGTTTGGTCGCTAATTAAGTTCCCTGAAGAGTGATGAAGCCTCACGCTAACATCATGGCGGTTATTGTTGGAGCTCTTCGAGTTGTGATTTGAATGTATCGGTCTTGTCTCCGTGTGGTGCAGCGATACCGTCCTCCATGGCGCTCAGCCACGGTACCAGTGCTTCGGTAACGTGTCCAAAGTCGACTGATAACACTCTGACTTGTATTCAGAGCTAAAGCCACAGTACGTTGCCGGGAACCAGCTTCTATCATTCCCACGGCTCTGAGCATTTCTTCCCTGCTTAAATGACGTCGCCGCTCCATAATAACGTTGGTTTTAATCAGTAGTAGGGAAACAGTAGCACTAATAACGTCTTCAATGCGTTGTATGTTTTTATAGGGAAAATATTGACAGCTGATTTTCATCTTTTACTCGAATTTGATTGACAGTTGCTGTTTCAAATTATGAAATGCACCAAAAAGGATCCATATAAATTTATAAAATCATAAATTTATTACAAAGCCACATCTCAATCTCAAGAAATCCGCATAAAAATGCTTGATCCCTAGACACTTTTAATGTGTGTAATTCACGTGACAGCCCGACACCGGCCTTTCAATAAACACTTCATATTGTTTTGATTGCTTTTTCACTTCATTAGAACTGCGTTTATAAAGAACATTTATTCTTCAACGTATGGCTCGCGTAGACTCACTCCCATGGGGCGCCAGTCGTGATTAATCTTAATTTATCAAGTAGGTACATTCTGGTGCAGGCAACTAAATAACTTAAGCATAGTTATATTTGATATTACGCCTTAACTTGGTTGATTGTTGGCTCTTGGTTTCAAGTAATTCTTTACAAGTTTTTAGACCGCTAAAAAAACAACACGTAAAGAATAATCATGTGAAACAAGAAAAGGAAAAATTTGTCTTAAAAATAGTAACCTTTTGAAAAATTGCATTCTTCCTTTTGGTACGAGTATCTCCTAGAGCTAAGCTATACACTTAAAATGTAACTTAAACAAAACTGTAAAACAACGTAATATACCTAATTAAGTTTAGCAGGTCGTTAAAACACTCAGCACGCGGTGTGTCGAACTAATGTTCACTTAAGTAATTAAAGTCATGGCCCTAATTACTTACTGTTTTATTTCATCTCTTAAATACTAGAAATATTAGTTTTAGAAATGAAAATGTATGGTGACTAAGTTGGTCGTGATAGTAATTCAGAAACGGTATGCATATTACTGTGCGTTTAGACTAACTTCAGAGTGCTGAAAGGTCAATCAAAACTTAAGAAGCCCTCAAATTGATGTTGTTCTGAATTTAATTGATGTTGTTCAGAATGTTTTTTTTTTATCAGGAGACAAAAAGTGACAACTACAATTATAAAAAATATGAAGTGACGTTAAGATTGCAGTCGTGTTCGGCTTTTCGGAATATAATGTAAGACTATGATCACAAAATAAAGAGTTTACAGAAGGACCGCTCGCACCTTTTTCCAAAACATGCGTGAACCGCCTAGGGTTACTACTATATTCGCTCTGAATTTTTAAAATGAAGTAAGTAAGTAACTCATCATGTGAAAAATTGCACCAAGTTCGACAAAAACAAAAACACTCGCGACAGTGCGACTTTCCGACTCACCGAAGCTCACTGACTTCGCTTGTAAACTCATGTCTCTGTGTGCGTGTTGTTCTAAGCGGGCTATCTGTCAGAGCGCCGCGCATGTCTATTTTGTGCTATGATGCATAAATTACCTTCAAACCCTCTTTCCTACACAAAAACTAAATTTCTGTATTCTTTAAATCCTTATTCATAAAAACAAGCGACAATCCGAGTCAGAATGAATTACAGTGACAAAACATCAAATCAGTTTAGCGCACAGTTCTTACAGAAATACAAACTGACTTATGAATAAGGGGTGAGTCTCCGAATACTCACAATCCGAGTATCATGAGGCGTAACTAATGTTTGGGTAAGCGAAGGGAAGTGCAGTATACTTGGGGTCGGTCGACTAAAGTCGACTTATTATAGTTTTATTAAACTTTTTTATGCCGGAAGGCCGAAAGCCCCTACGCCTCTTGAGGGTTAAATCCACTTAGCATGTTCGTAATGTTGGCATTACTACCACATTGAAAATAAGCTTTTGTCTTTAGGGAGTATCTTTTGCTGATTTAAAATACTTAACAATGCAATTGGTATCTATTCTGAAACTAAAAATGTTAAACTTGTAAGACTTAAGTTTAAGATAAAAAAATCTGTAGCGCAATGATTGATGAATCTCATTGATAGGGTTTTGATGGCGCAAAACACTGTTCACCACGCTAAGAGAACTGATACTGTACTAGTAAACTAATTTTGTTCTTTTTCCTTAAGAACGTTTTCTTACATAATTTAGACATTAAAAACAAACAAAAGGCTTCAAAAACAACAATAAAAAAGTCCACGTAATAGTGCAGTCGTTATATTTACAACGCTCTATTCATAGTCATTGCCTTCACAATCGTTTATTCAAATCACATGGCTATCTAAGATTTAAACCAAAAACACGTAACACCAGTTACCCGCAGCACTGTATTACGTTACAGGATCGTGTTTTGGTAAATTGGACTTTACGAGTTAGACTTAAGCCCTGGCACGTTCCGGTAAGTTCTCGATGTTCCCGAGAACAATCCCGCACCGTAAAGCACGCTTCGCTTGCCGGCCGGCTCGAGAGGCGGAGTTAGCTTGGAGTGCGCACATAAAACCAGTATGGGAGGAAAAAATAATGAGGAAATTGTTGAAAGTATGTGCCTATGTAAACTAATTGTTTAAAGTTTATAGAGTACTTATTGTTTAATATTGTAACTAGTTAGGCCAAAAAAAAATTATTTTTTCATCTTTTTAATTATTTTGAATAGGTATTTTGGAACGCGTTTATTATTTTAAAAACTTCTTTCGATTTCGCGCTATTATATTTCACATATTTTTTCCAATTTGCCACCAGTAGATTTTCAGAGTTGCCAGTTGTGGGCGGCATGTATCTACCCACCTAAATCCTTTGACCTTTAGCGTTCATCTAGCTACCCTGCTGTGGGCGTTTCACTGTTTTATCCATAATGATACCCACACCTAATTCAGAAGTTTCAATGGACTTCTGAAGCTTCATACCAAACAAGAACCTAATACTTAGGATAGTTACTTATATCAATGCATCAGCCATCTATTTTAAGCTCGAGTAAAAAATATATTAAGCAAACAAACGAATGGAACGAGTGTCCAGAGTTTGAAGGGAGATCGCGATGAGTCATGGGATTCGTGACGTCACCGCTTGTCAACACGCCCGATTTCAACTGCGCAGATCCCCCGCTGTTTACATGAATAGGTACTTAGGGGAAAGTGTTTAATACACAGCAGATACGGAATATTGAGTATTTAATCAAAAGTCCTAATCAGAGAACATAACTTAAATCTAATTGGAATTAACCACCCGCATTCGTGCTCTAAGGGTACAGACCGAAACATCCTTTTGACACGCGTTTTGTCGACAGTTCAATAATTTTGTTATTCGTACACATTCGAAAAGAGTTGACACACAAACCTCTAAATTAAAAAAAAAAAAAATTAAAAAGTCTTTTATTGAAGTAAATCAGTCAAGACAGTGCTAAGGATAGCTTTGCCTGAAAAAGCTGTTTTACAAGAAAACGAGAACTTAACTTCTGCTGACTAACAAGTTTTTTCGATTTGGACAAAGATATAAACTTCTAGCAGATCCTAGGATCAGGTCAATTATTTTTAGTTTCTATCTCTGGGTAGAAAATAAAGCATTGTTGAATGCTTAAATTAAAAAATCATTTATTCGATTTGATTGCATATTTTTACAATGCGAATAAAGATCTTGATAACACGACATGTAAAATATATATTTAATCATAATTAAAGTCATTTGATAACGATTAGAGAGTTGGACTCTTTTATTAAGTGCTACATGCATCTGTATTAGAATGAACATATCGCAGCCCATCAAAGATTAGACGGTTAAATATTTTTCAACTTCAAAGAGCATGTATTTGTATAAAGATATAACTTATTTTTTCTCGTCGAGTGTAGCAAGAGCAACTCTCGTCAATTGTACTTGGATATTCACTAGACAGAATTCTATTAATAGGTATAAATATATTTTATTAAAGAACAGATACCTAGAAGTGAATAACGAATGAATAACTTCGTGACTTAACGTGTTGTAATTGTAATTGAATGATTTTATATTGCATTAATTCATTTACAAGTACCTTGTAGTATATTAAGTAGTGTTTAATAGTAAATATAGTGTAGGTATGCATTTAATATGAAGTATGAATGGTATTGCGTCGTTTCTACTTCAACAGGAACAGGAAATCAGACACAGGAAGAGGTAATCGTTTAGCCAGGCTTGACAACATGTTCGAGCGAGCGGACAACTCCGTGACTTTAAAATTTACTTTTAAGTACGTACTTGAATTTTTAATCGAAATATTGGTACATATTCCAATTTAATTATTATACTAATTTAGACCAAAACGGATATTTGAGCAAGATAAAATATGCTAGGGAGCTGTAGAGAGACCTATGCTTGCGATTTCTCTAAGAGTTCGATTCTGAAATGTAGACATCCGTGGAACAACTAAGGGTTGACGTATAGTCCAAGCGTATGAGTAAGTACAACTTAGAGAGACTATCGCCCGAATCCACAAACGTAAATCAGAGTTGAGCAGTCCTCACATAAACAAGGGACAGCTAAACAGCTTCCCCTTAGCTGCCCTTTTTATTAATATTGACATGTGACAGGGTAGCATCAATTTGAGGTGTACTCAACTTTTGGTTAGCGTTTATGGATACGGAGGTAAGACAGTAGACGCAAAGAATAGTTGGCCTTAGAATTGGAAAGTTATTTTATTATACATTTTAAGGAATACGAACGAATGAGTTTTATGCCATTTCGCGTAAAAAGGTAGCCTCCCTCATGAACCGAGTGTGCAGCAGCCACAACAGCATCCACAAGAGCTGTCGGGGTGGCTGCGAGTGCCCAATCAGCCACCACTGGACGACTGTGCTAGTTAGGTAAGGCCAAGTTATTACTTATTAAATTTTATGATTTCATTTAATAATGTTAATTTTCGTTTTTGTAATTAATTATTTTATTACTTAGTATTTCTTGACATAAATTTAATTGAATTTAATGTGTAGATCTTGTATGTTAATTTAATGATTTATGTAATGTAATATGGGTGAAATGCCTAAAATAAATGAATTGAATTGAATTGAATTGAATTTATACATTTTATGGGGACCTATTCATAGTAAACGCTGGGAAAGGATGATGATACCTATATGCAGAAAATGGCAATTTGCCAACCAATGCGAAATCAATGAAGTAAATAATAAGTTATAGTTTTTTCTAATCGCACAATTATGTATGTTTTAACACGGCATGATTATTATTGCGTAGTTTCTTCTACACTACCAGGAAGTCAGATGCAGGAAGAGGTATCCGTTTAGCCTCGCTTGACACAATGTTCTCTTCACACGATGCGCTGCGTCCTCGGTTATCGTAGTCGCTTGTTTTCGTTGTAAATTATTACGATATTTTGGCACGACCTTCGGCACTACGTCTAAAATTTTTGAGCACATGTTTGATGTTTTGAAAACGAGTACTATGATTTTATTGGAACTGCTAAATTACTTCATTTTTTACGTGATTTACAGAACAGATTGTCCCAGGAAGAGGACGGTTCTTTTGCCGGAATTTCTACTTGAATTACGCATCAGTCATTCAAAATTTCCATATATTTACGGAACCTGAACCTGACCCATACGCTTGATTTAAGATTAAAGGTCTATTACTGACAACTACATATTGTTGGTTAACTAAGTTTCCAAACTAGCTCATCACGAACCAGAACCACAGTATCATTTAGCTATAAACTTTAAAGTATTTCTACACACACGTATGATAGACACATAAACAGGCCGTAAAGCAGGCGAAGGCTTTCGGCTCTTTCGGCTTCGGCACGTTATTGGGCCCATAAATTAGTTATACACTCGGATCCGGATCCACTCGCGGATCTATGCGAGGTCGATACTCTCGTCTAGCTCGGTAATAAGCCCGCGTGAATATATCACTTAAGGTTTATGCTTGATACAATATTGAATTACAATAACAGCATTGATTAAGTCATAGTTCCGCTAGCTCATGCTATAGATTGTTAGTTTAGGTATGCCATAATTACCAGTTTCAATTTTAATTAAAAAAAAAATTAAGAAATGATAGAACTCATTACATACATGAATTAAATAGAGCTGTTTGTTTGCCCGAAGGATTTCAAATAATGAATTACCAAAATAAATGTATAATGTATACATTTATTCTGGTAATTATATAATACAGCTTGGAACCGCCTTCAAAAACACCTTTTCCATGCAAAATTTATTGACACCATTTTGACAATCATGAACTTTCATTGTTCATTTCCGTAAGAGCTTAAAGCCATCATTCATTACCTACACCGAATTCAGATAATTTATTCATTTATTTTTATTTATTTATTTATAAAAAGAAAATCGCACAACTTATCAGCAAATAAACACCAAAACATTGTACAATTTAGTTTAGGTACATACACATATTTATAATTTATTATTAAAAATAAATAAAATAAAATAAAAATCATTTATTTCGGGAATTACCCATAATTTATAACATTATTACGTTATAAATTATTATTACGCTTTATAATTTATTATTACGCTCACAAAACGTTAAACAAACTTTGACAATATCGCGTGGTTTGTTAGCAAATTAGTCGCACGATGCTGATGAAGAAACTAGTCGGATAAAGAAATGGGTAATAAGCAAAGATTTTTTGTACAAAAATCTTAAGAATGCCTTTTGAACCTTTTCAATAATCAAAGTGTATGAAGAGTCATGAGGGTTCCAGACTGTTGAACTTGCCTCCTAACCAATGCCAGGTAAAGTAGTTTATTGGCGCCAACATTCTGAAATTCCCTGCAGTTACGAATAACAAAACCCAACCGCTTGAAGCTAATAATATTCTTCTTTTATACGATTTGAATTACGACACATATCAAGTAGATGAGACACCTACTACATAATATTATCTGGAATTTCACTTTTATTGCCGCTGACGCCGTAACCTATTTGGATCAGAGCAGTAGTAGAAACAGCACTAACTCTCAAATAAGTCCGTCGAAGCAGTTCAAAAGGCTGCAGAGATCGTTCCAAATACCAACTCTAGATTTCCCATAAAGTAATTGCTAAAAATAGTGCAGCGGTGCAAAGCAACGGATATTAAACGTCTGCTGCGATAAGTTATATTAAAACTTGTTCAATCCAAGCCGACTACAATTTCATGCCGAAAACGGAAATTTTATGAGCCGTTTTTAACGATACCACTGACTTTTATTGGGAAAATCGAGCAGCTGGTAAACTAACTACCGAACATGGACTTAAATATTTGGACTGTTAGCTGAAAAAGTGTAGTGCAAGCTTGATCTGATGTTAGACTTTCAGGCCTCAGCCTTTGTGATAGCCATGTGGCTAGTGGCCGGGCGTCAAGCGTAACACAGTAGTAAGAAAACGATCTCTATTGCATGGATATAGATTATAATTATAGACTACTAACGTTGACAGTTTGAAAGTGATGAAAAAAGCCTTAATCCAGAAAATAATGTTCTTAATCTTCGCATTCTCAACAAACTGGTATTCAAAAACAACATAAATAAACTCGAAACTCCGCCCGTTTTCCACCGATGATGTAATCATCATGGAAACAACCATGAAACAGCCATACTGGCAGACGCAATAAAAGTTTAGGTAAAATGGCTTCGTTTTCATTGACGCAAATATCTCGCCGATAATGTAACTTGTTTTTCTGTCACGTGTTAAACAAGTACTTATGTCAACGGAAGTTATTAATGGTTATTATCATATTAATTCTTCAATTACTTTTTATATAGTTATTAAAACTTAAGAATAGACCTGTACGTACGACAATGACAAATACCAATACATTTTTTTACACGAACGATAATGTAAATTTAAAGTTGCAACTCGTGGTATAGATTTATGCGCAGTACAGTGGTGGCGTAATTATATAACCGTTAGTTCAAATGAATGGTATAAGGTTATAATTTTAAACAAATGAACAAAAAATATGTGTTCTATTAAACTAATATCTTAGGCAAAAGTCACCATTTCTGACTATTGAGCCATGTCAACCTTAGTAGAATTCCGAAACTGAGAAGAAAGAAGCTAATTAGGAAATTATATATTTCTAGCCTTTTCTCACTCCAGTTAACAGTTTGACCTTGTTTTAAAAGAATACTCTACGATAATCTGTAATCTGGTATTAACTAGATTCCAGATTCATCACTAAGTATTAAGAACTCTTGATAATGTATTGGAATACGAGTCGCAAATAATGCTAACATATTATAACGTTCGTGACTTGTTTTGCTCAAGCCGTGTAGCTTTGTGTCTTAATTACTAGCAAATTCCAATAACAGCGATACGCATGTTAGTGCAATCCTTAGCCTAGGTAAGTGTTAATTACATGTTAGTGGGTGCGGCGACATGCACGATACTCACCGGCGCTGGCGTAGTAATCGTGAAGCGAATACAAGGGATAGTCACCTAGTTTGAACAGGTATGCGGAGAGCAAGACAGCATCATGCCGCGGGTCCATTTGTCCTGCTTGTCCTGTATGTCCTGTATGATGTGCTGTGGGCCTCATCAACGAAGATATAGAAAAGTCTGTGGTCTGAGCGGGAACACCCCACCCGTTAGCACTGCACAACTTGCACTCCTCCTTCATAGTTCTATTAACACTAATATAAATAACTCTATAATATCCGTTTTTTTTGTACTCGGTTTGTACTGGGCACTGGTAAATCACATATAAAAATATCCGTGGGCTGGCCCGCACATCACAGAGGTTATCACAGCGAAGTTCGGCATCGGCGTCTGTAATTCATTCACGTTCAACTTCCACGCTTTGGGAAAATGAGAAATCGATAAGCATTTGTTTACCATCAAGCAAACCGTGTTACTTTATCAGCAATTTATTTCAAATCACATATACTGATTATCTTTAAATAGTCATGTAATGTACGACATTTTATAAGGCGATCGTTACGTTACGTTACTTCACATGTCTCGACTTTTTATTTGACGTAATACCAGTATCATCTCTGCGAAATCGTCCGCAATCAGTGCGTCTACCACGAGTTGCCAATTTAAATTTACGTTATCGTTCGGGTAGAAAAATTGTATTGGGATGACACATGACATGGCATGACAATGTCAAATCCCAATACATTTTTTTACGCGAACGATAATTTAAATTTCAAGTGGCAACTTGTGTTAGACGTACGGATTCAGGCTTTTGCGTGATTTTACAATACCAAAGGTGCAGTGATATCATTTATGTCACATTACATTTTTCTTGTTAACCAGTTGACGAATACAGAAAAGTTAAAACACCTTTAACTTTTCTGTATTCCTCAACATAATATTCTCTGGAAATATAACGCAGTCACTCGGCTTAAAAAATTAAGAGCCAAGTAAATAATTAAATAAACACCACAAAAGGTTTGTGAGTGAGTTTACATTCAAAAAGGATTGCTCTGAAATTCCCGCAGAGAAATGTTTTAATTTGAAACGTTGCTTAGTTCTCTGTGGATTTTATTTGAATCATGAAGCAGTTTAGCTGCGTTGTCGGTCAATTAAAGCAAGTTATTACGACGAGGAAACGTAGGGGTTCGTTCATTAAGAGATGGCCGACGATATGCATGATGGTAAACAAGCGGAACGCGGTGGTGGAGCGAGCGCATTGCGGTGGCGGGTCAAAGGTGCAATGCCGTCGGCCGATGCGCCATTGTTCATCACCGTACATTTTTAATAAGCTATCATTGACGTCACTTGGCATTGTGGTATTGAGCGCGAATTGAGATTCAACACGGACACGACTTTATTTATTACACCTCTCGCGACCTATTCGATGACGAATTTCAACTATTTTCAAAAGGAAGCTTTTTTAATTGGCGTTGTCGTTTGCACTTATTTATTTTCCGAAAATAAGTAAAGGTATGGTCGAAATTAAAAATAGAAACGACATTTATGAGTTTTGTACTAGACAAAACAATAAAGTGGTGTTTGTTTATTCAGCACAAATAGCAGGGGAAGTAACCATAAACAGTTTTAAACACAAATAGCCACACTAAGCTGATACGACTAATTGACTAATTCAAACGAATTGGGCGGGCGAAGAAGGTGATTTATTGCATCTCAAGGTGAACGTTATTTTATTTCAGACCTACCACACTTTGCCGTAAAGTTGTATTTTGTATTTGTTTCCGCAGGACTACAGCAATAAACAAAGAGAGTGGAAGAAGCGCAAGAGGTGTGTCAGGACCGTAGCAAGTGGAAAGATGTGGTCTCTGCCTACCCCGTTGGGAAAAAGGCGTGATGGTATGTATGTATGTATGTGTCTTTATATTCTTAAGTAAATAAATACTTCCAAACTCTTGACGAGTTTTTGAATGATTTAGATAAGAACATTGCATGCCATAAGCATCTAATGTCTACCCTTTTTAACTTGTCATAAGAATAATGTCACAGGTCTCGACCTGACATAGCGTGATGCCACCGTTCGAGTTTCTGACGTAAATGGCCTAAAGCTGGCCTGTTTGCGACAGTTTGTGTTTATTCCCTAGCAGCCTTGACGTCTTCTTGACCCGATGGTTCTCAATAGCGTTCTTAATAGAACGCTAGGTAATAACCCAGTTTGAGTGACACTTCCACCTACTCCCGCTATTATTAGATCACAGAACTCATTTCCATGTTGCATTTCTGTAACTGCTCATTTGTTTGCGTGTTGCATTGTTAAACCTAAAACAGATGCAATTATCTTTAAATTGCATATTTGTACTTTGTTATTACATGCTGCAGAGAAAATGTGTGAAAATAGCGCTTGTTCACGATTTAGATTACATAAATAAATAGATCTTATCTTTGGTCGTTTTGCGCCGCGTTAATCGATAGTCATCCATCAAATTTAATTCAAGACCGTATTTGTAAGCAACTCTCAAACGAATGGTTTCCCCGAGTTCTAGTTTATATAAGAGATGACTAAACATTGTTTACTTTATCTCAATCTTGTGGGGATAGGTCGGTCAGCGGTTTATTATCCATTTTATTCCTTATTATAACTCTGAGAAAATAAATAGCTGTTGAAAATCTTCATACAAGATTTAAGTTGAAAAAAAATGGTATCAACAAACCAAAACGCCCAAAAGTTACATGTAAGAAATAACTTATTTGTCATAATTTCCCCAGTCCTTTGTCTCTGTAAATAAAAACGGATGTTGCTCAATTTTGTATTCAGCCAGCGACATCGTCTTTTTTATGGCCTTTTTAATGGTTCTAAAGTGCGAGAGTTGACAGATGACGTCAGTTATTTGACAGGTGTTTTTTTTTCACAGCGTTTACGTGCACCGAATGTGCGTCGCAATATGCACGAACGGCCTTGGGCCGGTAAACATCGTCACGTGTTCGGTTAGTGTGGAACTAGCCGGCACCCGACCGATTTACCTACCTAGGTAGGTATAATGTTTTCCTTATTTTTATGGTTATGTATGCATGCACACGTTATGAGTGCCGAACATGCAGATAAGATAATGTTGGCAGAAAACTAAGCACATGGCATTATTTACATGGTTTTTTTAAACTTAATGTACATGAAACATAAAAATATAACAATAGTTACTTTAGTTTACAGCAGCTTAACGCACGGTGAAATCAAAAATACTTTATTAGAAATCGTTATTCAATTGTGTGCAGAGGGGTCGTTATTATCCGTATTAAATCATGCGTGTTCAAAGGTGCTGCCAAATCCTTTCTCACCGGGAATCTTCCGGTACAATTTGAAGACGTAAAAAATTTACCTTAATAATAGGTGGCCGCACGTGCGACCGCGGGCAGGCAGCTGCCGTGGCAGATGTCGACGGAAACCCTCTCCCCGCGCTGGGTTAACCCCCCTCCGACATCTAACCTCACTCAACTCAACCACTACACCATCAATATTCAAACGACCATATCATAAATATCCGTTAATTACGCCGATCTTTAACGGCGGCAATTATAGCCACATTACTATAAATTGAGATGATTTAATTCCAAGACACATATCGGGGCTATAAGTATAATAATGTTGATTACAAGACAGTACGCGTCTACAGTATAATGATGGGCCATGCATGATGCCTCATCAGCGACTTCATCTATAAAGGAATATCTACTTGTACATTGTTTCTGCTCTAAGTAGATGATACATATATTACTAATATCACGGCACGAATGACACCGCTTGAATACACAAAAATATCATCCATATTTTTTTTGCAAATAAAATTATTCTAATGTAGTAAGCTTCTTGTTCCATTTTATCTTTTACTCAATAAGAGGTAATTCCAAATTCCATTACGCTTTATATCTGGATATAAGACAAACAAATGTGAGCAGAGTGTTTTGCACCTCTTTAACTCAGTTTATTTATTTGTCAAAACGCTACCGCAGCGACTAACGTTGTTTACTTTTGCAATAAAAGCTAATAATCAAGATAATCCCCAATCATAGCAGAGGGTTTCGTTCCAAAGTTGTATGTCAGCTAACACCGGCCACGCTGTTTTATATTTGGCAATGTTTTCTGGCGAACACCCAGTTGCCAACCAGTGCTCAATATGGTTCACAGTTCACATGAACAGCATGGCGCTAAAGCTCAGCAGGCAACATGAGCCATAATGGACTTAGTTGCTGCTATGTGAGATAGGTAAGTTCATTATTAAATTTAACACATAATCTGGAACCCTAAAAACAAAGCAGAATCTTGGCGGCTTCCCAGAGATAACACTTGAAAAACACAAAACAACACGTCGCAAGACTTAAGCCTAATCAATTCGACGCATCTCATGATCCTGTCAAAAACGGTTTTGCCGATGTTATGAAGGCGCCTAAAGGGCAGGTTCTTCGATGCAGTTGGCATGCGACGCTGGCGTGGACCCAACTCGCAACGACCATAGACTAGCTACCGGCCGATACTAGATAATCCTATTATGATGGATTGTTTGCTAACTGCGGATAGAGCAGCCTAATGGAAACTAATAGCATGTCGGTCGCGATATAAAGGCGATAACTAGCACACGGTATTCGCAACAACCTAAACCAGTTTCAATAATGTAAGATACGGCATGATCCATATTTCTTTAAACATAAAAGAATTTCTGTGACCTTATCCGCATGGTTATTATCAATATCGATTACCATATCGTGACAGCGCGATAACCCGATAACAATATTATAATCTAGGTAATACTTTCTATCTTCACCTTTGATTTACTAACGTTGATGTGAGAGTAGTTTTTGCAATCGTTTGTAAGTTGTGAGTTATTGTGCTATTAACCAAAGCAAGATAATTGGTGTTTATACAAATTGAGATTGGTTGTGTAGCATGTGGTAATAGAACTTAGGATTTCAATGCTTTAGCGATATCTTTCACAACGGCATCACGCACTCATTAATCATTATTACCAATTGGCGGACTAAGCCCAGCGAGACGAAAGTGCGCCGTTTCACAAGAATCACAAGCTGCTTACATAAGCTGCCTCCTTGCGTAAACCCACTTAGGTGCAGAGCTCGACCGTAAGTTAGCTTTAAGTTCACGTACGAGTACTGCGAGTACAGTCGTGCAAAATAACAAATCGATTATTTCGCTCTTGCACTCGATTGCTCAATCTGTTATTTCATTTTTGCTTTCTGACCTTTGTCTTAACAAATTGATGCAAATGTTAAGGCTTATTTCATTTATCTTGTTCCTTTGTTTGCAAATTGACATATCCGACAAATGACGTCGTCGTTATACACGCTGAAAGATTGGAGATTATTTTTTAAAATGCTCATAGAAACGTTAGGTCGCTATCGCAATCAAATTTAAGCAAATATCGGGATAATTGCAATAAAAGTGGTATATTGGGTAAATAAATGACTCGCACACCAAAGCTTGCCCACTGCAATAATATTGCCACCAGTTGTCAAATGTTTGTTCGTTTACATCACATATAATATTTAGCCCTGTTTTTTTTGCGAAACAATAACGTTTCATGTTTCAATGGTTTGCGTTTAGGTAGGCATAATGTCTGTTAATTGCCAAAGTACTCATATTCTTGAAGTGGTTCAAGAGTAACTAATGCGCTTTAAATATGTGGAGGCCTTGCGAAAGAAATGCAGATGCACGTACCGACCGGCCTAAAGTTGAGACGTTCCAAATTCCAACATTAAAACTTAAAGAAGTTGGCTTCTTCGTAGTTTAAAACGCTGTAAACTTTTTCGACCCCAAACATGGAGTTATCAAATATTTTCAGCATACGAGACCGAACCAGCGATGCTTGTAGCATCAAAGTAAAGTATGTAAGAAAGATGTATTCATCATACATAACTAATAAATCATAAGTATTAAAACAAAGGTAACCACAATAACGTTTCGTTTGCAATCAAACTTCTACAAACTAAAGATTCAAGTTAAACTTCAAACGAAAGCGTATTTAGGTGTTTGATTTAGTTTCTAAAGCCATTTATCCGCGTAATTGATAGCTATCGTTGGTAGGAGAGTGTGAAATTTTGCAATGGAGCCATATCGTATAGAGGGCCGCAGGGCTTAGGGAAAGCGGCCTTTCACTCGCGCGCCGCTAACATCGCTCGCTAATTTAAACAATGGCACGCAATCATGCCTTTTGTTACTTCAACCTACATTTGTTTCGCATTTATTGGGAACTGAACTAGCTCAAAATAGAATTTTAGTTCTCTATCGATAAAAGTTAATATTTATATTTACATTCTGATTTTGAATGTAGAACAGGGAAATATAACATGAGATTTTAAATATCATTTCTAACTCCAATATTTACTCGTTCATGTGAACAGATCTGATGTACCGTCACAATTCGTACTGCACTGCAAGTTGACCAAACTAATCCGCCAAAGAAAGATATATTTGAAAAAAAGAGACAAACTACTGAACTTAAAAATAACACTGCTAATGAACTGGCAAGAAAAGCAGCGGTTACTTATTTTACTTTCTTAAAATGCAGAGCTAATCCATTCAGTGCTAGAATATACTCTCACACCCAGTGTTCCAAGTGTAGTTAGTAGTCGTAGTAGTATTTATTATTACATAAACAACAAGTAGATATGTAATCATAATAAAATGTATCGTAATGTACCTATCATATCGCTAGAAAGTAAAAGCAAAGCTCACTTTATCGCGCCCTATCTTATCTTTATAAGCTGACGCAAATCGCTACACGATTCACGAGCCGGTGTTCAAATCACGAATTAAGGTGACGTTCCTCAAAATGTGTTCAGACAATAATCTACTTATGCAAATGTCAACTAACTAAATTGTTTCTGAGTTATGACGAGATGACACTTCATGTGTGAATTAAATTCAACAGGCTGCGGGATGCGCTATTACAGCGAGTTAAGTAGAAGATTATCTTGATAGTTGAGAACCTATGCGGGGGAAAGTTTGAAGGACTACAAAGGAAGTTTGTGTGCAACCTGCAGCGGCAGACCGCAAGTTCACGACCATATAAAGGCTTTGTTACTTAAGTAGGTACCGTCCTAATGTTGATAAGAGGTTTAGTAAAATGAAAATATTTAGTTTAAAACAAGTTTTTTCTAAAGTAAAGCTACCTCTTCGTTTAAAGCGTGGATGCAGCATGGATCGTATGAATTAACCAAAAAGCGGTGTCACTAATCAGTCAAGTCTCCAGCTTCAGAGAGGTGGAAACCTACAGAGATCGAGTAGCTTTAAATTATCAGTAAATATGTGAGCCGGAACTTTCTTTAAGAAATTCGTTTCTTTTGCGATTTACAAGTTTTACAACAATATTATCCAATATCTGTGAATCTGGATTCCATTCCGCGAATTCGTTCCGGTGTTCGTGTTTCTATCTTTCAAAAACATTCGACATGTAATTCGACTAATTAGCATAACAAGACTAAAAGATGGAAGGTGATAATGTTTACGAGGAAAATAAACCAGCTCTGTTTATACCCAACTGTTTACCTATACCGCTGGGCAAATTCATTGATCTAATAGGATGTATTCAAGTGAAGAAAAACTGTGCGGCTAATTTATATAACGACAATGTCGTCTTTTTTTGGAATGATTCAGTTAGAATTAGTAGGTGTTTCAATGTTGTTTTACAAACTTAGATTTACGAGTCAGATAACTGCATTATACCGAGAATTGACTTAATTTGTATTGAGATAGCAAGCAGAGATTATTAAGTGCAGTATTCGGATTGATTCTGCCGACGTGATGGCTTGTTTGGTTCAGTATCTAGTTACCAGTAACAGGAAAGCACGATGGTATTAACTGATAGCATTGACAGCCGGCTTACGCCTGGATTGCGCCGGTTAGTGCAAACCAGACGGAGAGGGGACCCTCTGGATTGAGGATCATATAAGCTTTGGAATGGAAGTATCCTAAACGTTGACTGTCCACGTAGTTGACACAATAAAACAACAATACAATGGCGTCAAATGTTTTAGATTTAGCAGATGTTAATGCCAAAATCTCGATAGCACAGCAACATGTGATTTTTTACTTTAAATAATAGTGAACTTGTGAATTTGGATCCTCAAGGCTTAATTTCGTGTCAATCGTACGTAACTGATGATGATCCAAAGTGAGCTTCCGAACTTTCATTTAAAGAAGAAACAACGCGCAATTATGTTTCAGTTTTTTTACTGATAGCTACAGTCAGATTTCCGCCTCTGGACATTCTGCAGGAGGTAAGTTGTTCGAGGTAATTTTCGAAGCCATTTTTACAAATTTCGTGATTCACCAAGGCTATAACTCGGTGGATGTTAGTCATCGGGTGTTCTAACGATGAAGGTTCATGCATTTATACCCAACTTTAAAGAAGACCATACAGAAATAAGTCTTTACAGCGGCAAACACATCTTCTTGGCGGCCAATTTGACATTACCCTGACTTGAATTTATGCGTCCTCGAAATCTTTATTTGCTAAACTTCCAACGTTTCATTTGATGTGTGGCAGTTGTGCCCTCTTAATGAAACCATCTTTTTCCCCATTGATATCCTTAATTTAGTGCTAAATTTAATCAATTATCTTTATCATGCACCTATAGCACTCACTATTGACTGTACCCGGCTGACCTTCATTGTTTTGAAAAATTAAGGTCCAATCACGCCACCTGACCGCAACGCACCACACTGTAACTTATTGGACTTGCAATTGTGTCACGTGTATTACGTAAGGATCATCCTCGCCCCAAATGTGTCAGTTTTGGTTTATTAACTTCCCCAGTCGAAGAGAAATGAGCTTAACCAGGTAAGAAAATTTTGCTGTCGAAAGTTACCACGAATTACCTCTTACAGAATGTCCAGAGGCAGAAATTTGACTGTGGCTATTTGTTATAATAAATGTAACACTAACCATTACATCAGTAAAGAAAAAACTGAAAAAAAATGCGCGTTGTGTTTTTTTTAATAAAAGTTCGGAAGTTCACTTTGGATCACCTTTTATAACTCCCGCAGTTGCTACGTCGGGCTGACATTGAAAGCACTGACATGGGGGTTAGTGCTTCTTACTCTAGTGAAGGAAATTACCAGGCGGAACTGATGTGATCTGAATTGCAGGAGCGTTTTTTAAACAAGATGTAATGTAATGTGCGTGCATTTCGACATTCAGCCTATGAAGATAGCTAGTAAAGATTAGATTAAAAGCAGTAGACACTCAGTAGCAGGATTCCGATTGAGCCTTCCGGCGTAATAGTTTGTTAGCTTTTGTTCGCGTGGGCTAGATATTTCCGCGCAAGGCAGTTCAATGGTATTAATTTGATGGCATTGACAGGCCGCTTAGGCACAGATTTCAATAGAAAGCACATGGAACACGAAGCTAGGATCTCCAGAATATAGGATTGTGTGAACTTTGAAGTAAAATCATCTGTACAGTTGCTTATCTAGGTCAATAACAAAACAAGTGTTAAATGTGCCAATTAATGGCCTAGACTACATTCAATATGGTACCATCTGCGGCGAAAGTCAAGAATCTCTGTTTAGTTTAGTTTTTATGACCAACCTTCTTTTTAATTCTGATGCACAGACAGCTAATGCTAATATAAGCTCTGCTTAGTTTGGGATCAAATGAGCTACTTTCTTATCATTTTGTCCCCGAATATTTATGGTTTGTTTACTTTCATCTGTCTGTACTAAGTAAGAGTCGGCCTGTTAATGTTGTCGTTGATCAGCAAGAATCGAAATACTGACAAAATTTGCTTAAGATTCAGAAATGTTGACATTATAACTACGTGAACCTCGTCCATTACCAAACCTAACTGATTGAGAGAGATTAAGTGCAGTGGACATAACAGTCAATAGCGGGATTTTGATTGATCCTTCCGGCGTAATAGCACAACAGTGTGTATGTCATGTGGGATGTAGGGCACCACGGCATAATTGCATTGGCAGGCTGACCACGCGAATCATAGGCGCTCATTCTGGCGGTTAGCGCGGGATATGCTTTAGGCAGAGTATTGGATTTAGGTACTTAACTCTGAAGGTTACACTCTTCTAATAATAGTAAGTAATCTAAACAACATTAATCTCACAATAAACAATGTTTTGACATTGCTATTGGTCGCGACAGCACACACGGAAAGCACAAACCAAAATATGAATTTGATTAATTTTAAAGATCATTCCTGTGAACTTCTACTCCATAAATAATGTTAGTTTTTACTAAAGATGACCTAAAAAGTCTCGAGGGTGCTATAGGTCATTACATGGTTTTTTGTGAAGGAAACCCCTATGACATGTACAGGAAATTCAACCACGTAAATAGATTCGATTTAGGGATCATTTTTATTTGACATGTTTAAGATAATGATCAGGCAGGTCACTGAATAATAATAGTCCCGTTGCGAATTTAAAGATGAACACTGCTCGCTGACCTAGCACTTAACAGTTATGAAATGCGCTGATTGGCCAGACATCGCTGACATTCTGTGAAAATAGTAATGTGACACCCTCGAGCCATCTCCATTTACTGTCGAAGTGCGTGTCACTAGACGCGCGGCTAGTAGTAGCGATCATAGACGAAGAAAGCCGGCCGGCTCAGTAGCCGTATGGAGATTCGGTAGCTTCACCTCACAGAACCCGTTCCGCACAATACCACAATGCCAACAATTTCTTTTCGCGATCAGATCGACACTCGCCGGACACCACACCGTGAGATACGGTTGACATTCATTTACATGTATAAGAAGTTGCGTTTCTCGATCCAAGCACGTCCCAAATGATCCACTGGTTTGGCACAACACGACACTAGCGCGGGACTGAATTCAGGTTGAGGCGCGAACGGAAGCGTGCAGATAATGCGTCGTGTTTACAGTTGCGCGGCTTCGACGCGTGGGCACGACCGTTTGTTGCCGCGGTTGACAGTCGACTGGCGGGCGAAAGAAAGCTGCGTCGTAGCGGTGGGGATGTGGGGAGCCGAGCGGAGGGGGCAGGCGGAAGGCGGGGGGCGCGGCGCACCTGCGGCCGAGCGCGTCTTGAGCGAGCTTCCCGCTGCTACGCAATAAACGCTCGATAAACTTTCTCATTAGGCGCGCCTAACCGTGTGACCGTAAGCTCGTTTCTGCGTGCACATTAAATGAAATGCAATACGACAACACTAGTGGTACGCAATTCACACTCCTGCCCGAGCGGAGCTTTCGCGCCGTGCGCGCGCGGCGCGGCGCCGCGGTGAGGCTGCGCTTGCGCTTTGGGGGAAAATTCTAAGGAAATTCCGCCTGTAAACGTCTGACGAATATGAATGCAAATCAATGTACGGTGAATTTGTCTACTATGTAGTTGCAGTACATCGTTTTCAGGGTTCTGGTGACTTGAGCGAGACTAACCCGATAGAGATTAATCTGTTAAGAGCTAAAACTGAAAAATATGTTTTGTACTATTATTAGGTACTTACTTGTTTTTTATTAACTATCCCCAATTGATAAACCGAGTTTGCGACAGTTCTAACCTTTTGTTACTATACTGGGACTGGGAACATTGAACCTACCTGTAAGTCAGTGCAGATAATCGTAAGATTTTACGAGCGTAGCTGTAGCTAGAAGCTACACCAAAGTAAATATTTTCTTAATAATAATGTTTCACCAGCAGTAAAGCTCTCTACTTTTCCACTCTTCGACTTAAGTAATTACTTTTAAATGCAAATCAAACAGCGTTATGAGCACTAATAAATCACAACGGAACTCGTCGGTCCGTTCGTTTTAATGTTCTTTGTGACGAGACTGGGTCAGATTATCCGATACGTTATTTTCTGTGTCGAGTGCCAAATAGGATAGCTGTTCAGTTACCTTGTACGTACTTGGGATGGAAAACATTTGCAATCAGTTTGAGCGAATGAGAACCTATCAAAATCAAACTATGGCAAAAGAAAAGGTATAGTTACTTGATTTTAAAGTTTCCATAGATGCATTAGACGCCCTAATTAGGTCTGTGATCTTTGACGATTCACTTCGTTACCCTATTATTATCAGTAAAGAGAATTAGGCTCAGCGATATTATGATAGATAAGGAACTTATGCTGGTATGTAACATATTAGAATCATTAGCTACTTCAAATTGTATTTATAGGGTGTTTCATTGCTCATTAAATTGTTACCATGGGTGGTAAGGATATTTATGTCATTTGGATTACACACAGAAAGTTTCAAACTATAATAGGCAGGTATATCCCACAGAACACCATGTATTGTGAATAGTGATTTGAATAACACTGATGTATGAGTTTAATGGTAACTTGTTATTTTAAGGGCCATCAGTCACACAAAAGTATTGCAGGTGGCTTCCATCAGCGTAAACTTTAACTGACATGTTTTTTTTCAGTTTGCTATTTGCTGAACTGGCTGCAAACTGCCGATTCGAGCGAGCTTATTACAAAAGAATAGCTAACAGTAGTTATTTTTTAAGTAAATTTTTATTTTTAGCATTTAACAATGCACTATTTTTTACACAAAGATAGAAACGGAAAATTGGACCTGATCCTATGGACTCAAGCGGGATGGACTCATCAGGTCGAATTTTTCTAGTACCTATCATATAATCATAAATAATATTAATATCTATTCAAAATAGGTATCCAATTTAAAAAATTCAATGTAATGCTACGAAATAAAGTATTTACTGACAATGACAGGCTTCAATACGAGTTCGGTTAAAAACGATTTTACCTTTTTCGCTATATGTCTGGAAGCTAATAGAATCAGAGTAATCCTGATAGCAATGATACTTTTTAACTAATCTAACATTCCTTTCTTAGGCTGGAAGGTCATTGGGATCACATTCGCTAAGCATTTGTTATACCAAAGAACAATGTGTGAGTACATACAAACTCGTGCCCGCAGGCCGGGGCACGTGAAGCAGCGCGTGCTGGCGCACGTGGGCACGCCGAGCCCGTCATCAGCGGTGAAGGACATCGGTGTAGAGTGACACCATCCTTGTTGTGAGATTTGTAGATTGTCTCTGGGTAAAGTTGACATTCATCTGCGGAATCTACTTTCCGTCACACTTTTTCGGTAAGTCTTAACACAGAGCATTGCTTTTTGATTTTTTGAATTGACAGCAACAGTTTGTTTGAATAGATCTTTAATCTATAATAGTTAGATAAAAATAAACATTTACACGAAATACATATTTAGACACATAAACACCGGTAGCATGACAACAAAATTATAAATGGTGTCAAATTGGCTCCCACTTAGCAGATGGCGCAGTGATGAAGCGCCACGACACGGACGCTGGTTTTCATTTTTCAGTGGTCACCTTATTGTTGTATTGGCACTATAATCTTTTATTTTATTATATTCTGATCTTCGATGGGCTAATAAGTCAGTGAAACCATCTGCCAATATTTGCGTACAATGGTCATTTACTGATTTAATGCGAGACAGCATCAATTTGAGGCATTCTTGACTTTGAAGGATGAAGCGGACTTACTAAGTTTCGGTCATGGAAATTTTTAAGTCAGTTAATTTATAAGGCTGATTAATTTTGCTCAAATTTAACTTAGGGTTTTAGGCAACATACAGAATTTACCGGTAAATTGTTTAAACCTCTCATTGCTCGACATTTCGAAGACAATTGCTTGTCGCCGCGATCATGAGCGGACTCAATATATACGGATTTATACATTCAGAATGTATTTTTATTGGAATCAGGTAATACTGTGCCACCACCACAGACACTAGTATTATTGTTCAATTGTCTTTCCAAGGTGTGCAGTAGAGTTGGTTGGTGTGCAGTAGAGTTGGTTAGTTTTGCTAAGCAGTAGAGTTGGTTCCTCTGCCAGCATCGTACGAGTATGATGATTGTATTCGTAATAGAATAATCACAGAACGTCTCGTACCGCAAGACTGCTTAGCAGTTTGCGATAGTTGCATGAATTAATCGACATTCCTGACGCTGATAACAGTATTATGTTTCACACTAGCTGGAGGGCTAGGTACAACGACAATACAATTGATTACTTGAGCTATGAGAAACCACGTCATATGATAGCTTGGTTTTTCATTGATAACAGATATTAATATTAATAATCAGAAGCAACAAAGATAAATCCAGTAAAATAAACATTCAATTTCTTTTTTTCTTCCGGAGGACTGCTACTGCGTTTATCTCTTTTGAATATCTGATTTGTAAATATTTTCTGTCACTATAAGAAGTTAACTAGGTATTACGTGCTGGGTATGTTGAGTAATTTTTTAGCCCAGATATTTGTTATTTATTAAATATTAATAATACAATACATACACATTGAAAATTATGGGTTTGTTCATGCTTGGAATCAAAAGTTAACCACGAGCCCTCGTGTAAAAATAAAAAAAAACATAATTTTATTAAAATTCATACATTAAATTTGTTTTGTTAAATTGCTTGATGGAGTTTGATATTTTTTGCACCTTACACTTTTAGAACTTTACTGATAATTTGCCAAGCTCAAGATCATATTGAAATAAGGCGTATGTCCCTAAAGAACTCTGTAGTCATACCACCAAGTCTCGAGTTAATAGTTTATCATTAAAAAAATCCTGAGGCCGTAGCCAGGAGCTGAAATGTGTTATTTGTTAGTGTTAAGTCAGTCGTCAGTTCTAGTCTGGATAACATTTCAAAAAACAGCGCACATAATGCCGTTACTAAGTTGCAAATGCTTTGTTTTTTCAGTCACCCTTGTCAGGAATTTTAACAAATTCTATTTCTCGTAAATAGCGCACTTAGTTAATTTTTTTATAGTTAGGTTTTCAAACATACCATAGGTTTTTCTTCTCAGAATTATCGTCAATAATCATCCATATCGCCATCTAGCTTTGAGTTATTTATTTCATTTTCAAATTGGTTGTTATGAATAGTTTAGCTGCTTTGCCATTTTTTTTCGTAAACATTTGTTAACTACTGAACGCCTCCGTTGAATCATTCAAACAAAGTTTAAGCATAACTTTGTCTAGCCCAGTATTAACTTGAAAATATAGAAAGCTGATCTGGTAAGTTTAGTTAACAATGATTGTTTAACTTTTAACCTAATCTATCTAGATACAAGGATAATATTGATCGGGGGTAAATCGATGTTGTTCATTTATATTTCGGAATCACCATCCCCAAAGAAATGAATGAAGAACTGTAGAATCCGGAGCCTCTGAATGTTACGTTTCCTTGTGAAAGGGATAAACAAGTCTGTTACTGCATGATATATGTCTCTCACATTCTACTCTAATGGAACACCTTCAGAATCCAACCACTAACAATGCGGATCAGTTTCATTGTTACCCGCAATTTGCATTTTAAACTGATCGTCGAGTTAAATTCCCCATCCCGATCTGATTTCGAAATTGATATCATAAAACAATTAATTGTGGCCATTCGAAACTATTATTCCCACAAATTACCGGCCTGCTAAGGCGAAGGCATATAATTCAACGCGCATTCTGCTGAGACGCATGCTTCATTAACATTTTCCGTTCCCATTAGGGAAACAGGCGCGGGCTCTTCGGAGGTAAACTGCGAAACGAACCTTTTTTTTAAAGGAAAAAAGCACAAAAACACAAAAGTTCCAGCCAGCTGCGCGTGAGCATCCTGTCGACGTCACTACACCTTTTTGCGGCGATTGATTAAGTGTACGCCTGTCCTTTTTTGTCACAAGCGGTAACGACGTGTGCGACCGAGACGACGATAAGAGGCTGCTGTGTGGATATAACGGCAGTCTTCCGGAAAGTGGAGTGTTCTTTGGTAAGTGTTTTGTTGGCGGGCTTGTTGATTTTTGGACTTCCTTATAAGTATGGACCGCATAATAATTTAATTAGTGTGTTAATTATAACACTTAATTAAGTTACCATTAACTGTATTGTTAATGTCTAATCCGTTATTGTTTACTGAATAATTAATATGAATAACTTTATATACCTATATCGAGTATATTTAATGGATGTTATTGTTGAAGTCAAAATGTTTTTATAGTATCATGAAATGCTCATCTTGCACCACCGCATTCTAAAGGTGGTATGGAAGATATCGTTTCTACCGAGAAGGCCGCCAAAATCCTACCTAAAAAAATTTTAAAAATCATCATTTCTGTATTTGTTTTGTTATGAGCTTTAGAGAATATTTCTTTTTTAAAATTGTAGATAATAAAATAGTAGAGCGTGAACATCAGCAGTGTGAGTTTAAATTTATTAGTTATAGTTCGCATGATGGGTGTAAGCCCCCCAGGTTGAGTGAGGCAGTAAAAGTCAAAGTGCGTGACGAACAGCTGACAAAAAAGGTGACTAAGTGCTCGTCATGTCACATCTCGACTCGTAACTCATCGAGCTTTCCGCGACTGTCTAGTGGGACTGTCACGACCTCTGAACAATAAGTGATAGAAGTTGAGTAGTATTCATTAAATTTTATCGCTTTTCTATTCCCTTCTTGCAGTTATTATTAGCTATAGGTACGTGCAGTAAACAGAAAAGGTTTCTGTAAGACAATAGTTCTGCGAGATGCAGTTACAAATAAGAAGTTTGGTTTGTTGTAGTGAGGAGTTTAATTGGGTCGTACAGGACGTAGAGTATCTATAGGTATCGTTGATTGTGATTAATATGTTTTTCTTATAGAAACGTGATATAGGTACTGACAATGCTGTTGTATTATATTGAACGGTGCTTACAAAAGCTGACACTTAAAGTTATATTGACACTAAAAGGACAGCATCAGTTTGTTACGCATATGCAGTGGTGGCCACATAATTAGGGACACCAGTCGATTTTCATAAAGCAACTTTGAAGCCTTAATTCTCCGCCAAGGATTGACTGAGCTGTGATGAGAGTGAATGGAGGAGATCCAGATAGCCATACATACCTTCAGATCTGATCAGCATTTTCATAGATGTAAGAATATGTTTAAAAAAACCGCGCTAATAGCATTAAAATGCATGGAAATCCTCAAACAGAGAACTCTGACTCTTGTTCTCTTAGAATAAAATGCTGATCAGAGTGCCGAGTGCGAGTTGCAGTGAAAGAAGTGAATAACTTCACCATCGCGCTTGCGAGAAAAAAAACGCGAATTTGTATGGTATCGAGTCAACGCCATCTAGCGGCCTTAATGTTGCCCGAATTCGCCGCTAGATGGCGCTGACTCGATTCCATAGCAATTGACATTTACGTGCTCGCAAAACGCGATGGTGAAGTCATTCACTTCTCTCACTGCAACTCGCACTCGGCACTCTGATCTGTTGACTGTGTATGGCAAACTCTTACGTTCACTCCCTAGATGAATATCTCAGTCAATCCTAGGCAAAGAATCAAGGCTTCAAAGTTACTTATTTTTTATGAAAATCGACCGGTGTCCCTAATTATGCGGTTGTGGTTTGATTCCCGCCCAAACCCCAACACTGATGTGTTGAACTTTGGTGTTGTCTCTCACATAGAATGTTTTATGAAAATATTGAAGATTTGTCGCTGAGATATTGGTGAAAGTATTCGATCGATGCAATGAAGAACTTAATTAAATTTAGTTTATTTCAAGTTTGTGTAAGGTAAGTAGTTTGTTTTAGTTTGTTTTTGAAGAACGAGATTAAATTTAAAATCATTAAATGATTTTTATTTTTGTATTTTCCCAAGTTGATACAGTGTGAGTGGATGGAAGAAGATGAATGAATGAATAGCGAAGACGATTATAAAGGCTGAATTTGTTGTTTTTCAGTTGTCATACAAACTAGACAAGTGCCGTTTTCTTTGTATTAAAAATGGGTTGGCCAAATTAAATCCAAAAGTCAACCGGTCGATATTAAAAAAGATCCCTATTTAAATAATGACTTAGATTCTAACAAACTAGAGATTTTTTCATTACCTCCATAAAAACTGACAAAGTTTTTCTAGTAGACAAAATATTTAGTATTATTAATATCTATCTACCCATTACCAAATCACTTTTTAAGTATGTTGTATCAAATATGTTTAGAGTGGGAATTAAGGCAGAGTTCCGAACAGAGTTAATTAACTGCATAAAGAACTAAACAGTGTGGCATAACATTGCAATTAATTACCTGTTCTAATAATAATGTGATTTAGCTTTTACCTCAGGTTTTTTATACAGAATGACCCAGTCTCAGTTATTTCTTTTTTAAACATGAAACCGGAGTCAAATGAAACCTGTCTCGTTTCATTTGACTCTTGATGTTAAAATGCTATTTTAATTGCTTAAAAACAGGCTTGTGCTACTATTATCTCTTAATCACTGCTTACCAAAGTTCAGCACAACGTCGTTCAGTATAATAAATCAGTAGCATTGCCTTGAGAGGCCGCTTCCTCTTCCCTACTCGCCGGTGACCGACCGGCGCGCGCACAGACGCGATAGCGTGACCTTCACCGAGCGCTATCAGTCAAGTACATACACTGATAGTCAGACCATTTACGAAAAATACAGTTATAAAATATTTTGGGTTATGCCTGCTTTTTTTCGATAAACGGCCTGAAAGCCTCGTTGAGCTGTAGTGTGCCTGTGCCTTAGTTACGGATTTTAATACGTGGTTATAATTTCCGAGATATTTTTGGGTACTTATATTCTTTTAAAATATTTAAAGAAAATACCAGAGCGGTTCATTTTAATACCACATACATTCCTAGTCTATTTTCTCAGTCTTTAAAACCTAATCTGGTAAAATGGTATTCTGGGACAGTAAAGTGTACTAACTCGACACGGGGAAAACGCAAAATTGTGGGACTTTTCCGGATTTCCCGGTACCCTCAGCACAGAGTGTTTACCGGCCTCTGGTTTATGGTGGCCCTGAGTAGTTAAGCCATTAAGGGTCCAGCGCCCGAATCCAATACGAAATTCTTAACTCCAAGTTCAACATGTTGAAATTCAGAATGTGCCCTATTAGTTCTAAAAACTATAACTTTTATTATTGATTATTGTAAACATAAGAATTACACGTGATTATTAACGTTCAGTTTACTAATAAGAAATAATTAGGTCATTTCGCTTAAAAATAAATTGTTTATTGTTACAAATTATCGTAATTATTCAATAATTCAATGTTACTCATGTCGGACAACATTTATACCGCAAGGAAACACAGTTATTTATGACATAAGAACTGTAATTTGAAAGCTAAAAAGTAAATACTCGTACTCCAACTGATAAGATAGGAAGGCTACTTTCTCCTAAAACCTTTTAGGTTTGATAATTGTTTGTTTCTACAAAAATTACCTTTGACAACAGGATTTTTTTATGTTGTAGTGTTAGTCAAAATAAGCCTTTCATAATATATAAGTAAGATTTGTTGTTGTACTTAACGTGTGTTTATCTTTACTGACATAAAATGTTCGTCGATAATATGTTTCATTTGACGTCGAAAAAAATTGTTTTACATCAAAAAAAAGAAGTGCAGAAAACTAGATTGGATATTAGAATAGTTGTAACCGGGATTGCTACCACGTACCTTATTATTATGAGTTTCCAATATTTTGGCACTGTTGCAAGCGGCGTGATCAATGAGATTGAATATGCTTATCGTTATAAGTTGTGGCTAAGTACTCGTAAGTAGGCAGTTTAAATTTTAAGTCATTTTCATCTTATCTTAAAAGTAGTAGCAGTAGTAGATAGTATTTATCTTATTTTAAATTCAGACTTATACCACTTTTATATGGGGTAATGCCGACCCCCGTCTCTTTAAGTCCACAGCTTACTACTTTACTGTAGATATGACTTCAAGTAAAATTTCAATCAACAAATTGCAATTTTACGTGAAAAAACTAATCTAATAAAAAAATCATACGATTACAACTTTATAATATCTATATCTTTCCACAGTTTCAACATTTATTTTGCATCATTTTAATATAATGTAGCAGATATAATGTAAAGATCCATTACTCATTTACACTAGATACCTTAGTACGTAGATAAGAGAATGAATCATTGAGACTACAGGAAATATATTGAATTCAGCGGATTAGATTATAATATGTATAAGTTTTGTGTGTCATCAGATCATCACTTTAAAATAAAAGTACCTACCCTAAGAGGACGAAATTGCAATAGCTTTTAAACACACAGCGTTCAAACAACAAAAAAATCCTCATTAATTTCAACGTCACGATTACACTATCAACTTATGTGGATTTAAAATTGATTGGCTAATTAAATTCAGAATCAGTAACATTAAATAACACGTTTATTTGCTAAACGCGGAAGCCGAAGACAACTACAGGGGCCGGCGGGTCCATATCTCGTGTACAAATGGTTTGAAGGCCTTTACAAGGGGCGATTATATTGGCATGATGAATAGTCCATTTACTCCCCCAAGGGGGTAGCTAAGTGCGCTCCATGCAATAATCACGCGCCCTACCCTCTGCGACACGACTGTAGTATGGAAGACATAATCGGCCAATATTCTAAAAGAGTTAGCTGCTTTTTTCTAGTCAGAGCAAGTACATAATTTTTTCTCACTATCTATAAACAAATGAGAAGAGTTAGTCTTAATTACAAAACGATAATGTCAAGATAAGAAGAGATTCCTTTAATAAGTATGTTTTTGGTAAGTAGTGCAAAGGTAAACCCAAGATCCAATACGCTTATTTAATTTCTTTTGGTTTTGTTGATGTTAGGTTCACAGCAAACAAAGCGAGGAAAACATCGTTTGTTGTTTATTTGTTGGATTAACTCAAAACTAACTACTGAGCCGAATTTAAATATTCTTCAACCAATAGGAAACCATATTATCGGTGAGAACCATAGGCTATATTAAATTTTTTAGGCTATATTTCAATGGAAGAAATAATGGTGGGCGAACCCACTGACGCACAAATTAAAATAGAAATACTCTTGAAATAAGTAGAAAAGGAAACAGAAAAAATGCATCAGAGTCGGACGCTATTTCTGATATAAATATAAACAGATATTTTAATATAAGAATGGCGCAGAAGGCGATAATCGTATAGCCTAAAGCCGCTCCGCGCCGAACCTGTATAACGGTGGTCGCACCGTTAGCCGCGAAATCGCTCGTCGCATCGGGAGCGCGCTTCTACATCAACAGCTTCGTGCTTTGAGCGGTGACGTCACCAAGTGGCAGAGGGGTTAACCCAGATTACTTTTGAGAAAGATGATTTCGGGTTTATTAATGCGCTTCATTGAGAACTGGCTCAATACTTTAAAGATCTACTTTTATTGTCTGTCGTTGCAGATACCGTCGGCCGCGAAACCACTCGTCGCATCTAGAGCGGGCTTCCACATCAACAGCATTGTGCTTTGAGCGGTGACGTCACCAAGTGGCAGAGGGGTCAACCCAGATTACTTTTGAGGAAAATGCTTTTGGTAGGTAGGTTTGATTTGCGTGTTCTTTCTTTACTAGTGCCGGTCAAGATGACCTCCAATTGATGAAAGCAGCCGCGAGGTACAGATATGATGCTGACAACCAAGTAATGCAAAGAAAACACTGAGCTGGTCAACTTCATTTGAAGGTCTGCGAAAATGCATTCACGCCCCACTTGGAGACCCCGGGGACTATAAGGGTGTTTTGCCACCAGAGCTGCTATGCTATGAGAGTATTTGACCGTTTCTACTGATAGCATCAGTAGAAACGGTCAAAACGGAGCGAGTAGGATGTGCTACGAAGATGCGCCGCCGCAAGTATGCGCAGCTTGAGATACACTCTCTACTGGTCACCTCTCGTGACCATCCATAGCACGCAGCCATTCATATTAATAACATGGTAGTACCCGTGTGCACCAGAGATATGATAAGTGGACCAATTAATTTTATTGGTGGATACCAAACGCATCCATAGCAACCTGGCATTGCACATCTCTGATGAAAAGCACACTAAAGAGTAAGGAAACACATGCGCTGGATGTGCTTCATTGATAACAGTCTCGATGCTGTATTTGCCAAGATATTTACTTATTATGTCGCAGTTGTTGTTGGCAAACACATGGCTCGCTGCATTCAGCTGATAATCCATCACTTATTATTCATTTGTCACGCACGCTATTATTTATTTTATGGGGCAAAAAATGCGCTCGAGCTTTTGATAATATAGATGATAAATTTTTACTACTGCACTTGCCAGATAATTGGTGACCAAGCAAACCTTAGTTAAATTGGTAGAAGGAACTTTTTGAAGATCTCATAGCAAAAAATGAACATCTACGATTAGCTTGTCGCGATAAAATAATTAGATAATCTAGAAAACTGTATCCGTATTATAGTTTACGTACATTTTTAAGGTTCATGGTAATGATGCATTCGTTTATTTTACTTCATCTATTTAGAAAAGGTTTTCCAGTATTGTTATAAGCATAAAATGGTATTAATATGAAAAATCAAGAAGGAAAAAGTCATCGTGATATTATTATCACCGCGACATAATTATCACCGCGACATATTTCATGTCACAACGCAATAACAGCATCAGACGTTATTATCATTCTGTCCGCGGCGTAGAGTGGATTGATACGTCGCGTAGACTCCGGATCGTGGACAAAGAGGAATGTGTTTTTATTCCTCATTGTGGGGCCACAAAGAGCCAACAATCGAGCATTCATTCTACCAGCAGGGTTGCCTCTTTACAAATACTGCGGCGAGAAGAAGGTTATTTATCTTCAATTACTGGCGCAGATTCTAGGGGTAGGGGAAAAACCAGAAGGGCACGGACATAGGTGGACTTGTTTTGACTGCTTGATTTAGTCCAAGCTCTACTGTTATGGCAACGAATGTCAAAATCAAGTACAAACCTCAAACCTTTCTACAAACCCCTATACCTAAGGATAAATATCTTTGTGGAACGTACGAGGTACTAGACAAGGATTTCAGCCAAGGGATACAGTAGTCTCCCAGCACACCCAGACTCGACCCAATTTAGAAAATATCATTTTCCTGATTTGACCCGATCTGTAATCAAAGCCACCATGCAAGTCAAGGCAAGAAACTGCGCTACAGCGGAATATGCCAATCATGTTGTCAGATATTTTACGTCATATAAAGTCTGACTACTCGATAGCAACTTTTAAAAGATAAATATGACAACACAATTGGCGCAGTGGCAGGCCTCTGTCACTCCATATACTTGCGCGCGATAATTACCTACCAGCCGCCGGGTCTTCCTAGACCTATTTGGCAGTTGGTTGTCAAAAGCCGCGTAGAGCACGTGCGGGAATCTTACAGTTGAACTGACGCGATGACGTAAGTAGTAAGAAGTGACTACCTGACATCTATATCGAAAGAGATAGCCCTCGCAATATATGCCTGTCACATGACAGCACGCATTTACTGTTGACAAAATGGTCAATTTTGTATGATGGGATTTATCTGTTATGTATGAGTAGTAACTACGAGTATTAAGTAATCTGTGGCAGTGTGCTGTATCACGGTTTCTGGCCATGATTTGTGTAGTTTCCTGCATGGGTTCGAAAATATAACAATAGCCTAAAAACTTAGCATAAGTTACCTAGCGGAAATTTTCAAGTAGTTTTTGAGTTTATTCGCCACAAGCTTACAAATCTTTACTATTCATAATATCAGTATGGATAATATTATTGTAAAGAAAAATGACATCGCATCCGATCCTGCAACCCTGCGCATCCTCAACGTTTCTATAGAGCTTGGACGTGGCCGTCGTCGACACCATTATAAAGCCGACGGATTTCCGAATGCTCGACTCTCAAAGCCACTCTACAGGGCTACCAGATACGCAAAGAATTTCTAACAGAAGAATATTTATAATGTGCAGTTTTTCGGAAACGAAAGAGGACCACATTAATTTCAGCTGGTTTACCTAAAAACGAAAGATACGCATATTATGCCTTCTCTCTCATGATATAGGCTAGTCTAATCTAGGGTAATCCTGGCCATTGAGTGCTGCAGAGTGCTTATTACATATTAAAAACGCCCCCACACCAAGCGTTCACCGCTTAAACAAATATGGGTATATGAGTATGGGTTGATATGGATATACTGACAGTCAAATTGTCTCTTAATCTACTTTTAGGCGTATGTAGTATATGGTTCGACATCAATGCCATTACTTCCAACCTTTTTTCTGCCATACTTACGAATGGGTAGCAGAGTTCAAAATGATGCCCATTTGTTTACCCATGGCTACAAACCTTTAAGCTGCAGCAGCAAAAGCTGTGTGACTTACCTAGAACAAGAAAATTAAAACAATTAGCAGTTGTTATTTCCTACTATAAAAAACATTGTTATTTAAGAATTGTAGAGTACAAACAAATAATAATATGCATCTTGTTGACGCAAGATAAACTGTGAAGGTGTCCCTAACAACATTTTGACAAATATTATGCATAAAAACTAGCAAATTTGAGAATAACTGCAAAGTAGATTGCACTCTTTTTTGTTTGAAGTTATCAGCCGAAATATGTGGCGATCGTCTGGAATATCATTATAAAAAGTCAGCTGTTTAAACGGTAAACATCATTGGCTCTGGTCATTATTATCATTGCATCCGTAATTAATAAGCAAGCTAATACCCAAAATGATCCGAATGCCAGAATCGAATGTTGCATCACCTAATTGTAATTACTGGGCGACGACATTATAATAATTTATGTGTGTCGCAATCTAGGATACAAATACATTAGCATTCAATATATCTGTCATAACACTGAGCAGTGCGCGGTGCTACAACGTGATTTGTGTTTGGTGGACTACGGTAAATTAATTTAATCCCACTTTGCTTCTGTTAAACTTGTCTAGGAGTCGAGCGAACTCTGTTTTTTTTGCTGGTAAAATGAGTTCATTTCACCGTTGGATGCGCACTTAATAGACTCATGCCGTAGACAAAATAACACAAATAAGTGGTTATCGGTATTACAAGTTACATAACAATAACCGATGCAAAACCATACATTTCGTATTTTGTGGTAAAATAAAGTGATGACTAAAATAAATTATATTGAATTGAAAACATTTTTAAGAAATGGTGTCTATCTGTTTGTTTATAGTTATGTACCATCACAGGAAAACCACTGAATAGATGTTAATGAAACTTATTTAGTTATAAGTACTTTAAAAGCATATTCCACTCAGACAAACAGTATTTTTATTTATACGAGTATATCCTAGAGTCGGTTGATATGATACTCGTAATAGGCATGGGTTTACGAGGTCCTCGATGTGAACGAGTTTATTAGTTCCAGTAGCAGCCATTAGGCGCACCGCGCTTCCGACTAGGTCGTGGATACACTGTGCCCTAACTAATCTGTGGGATGAGGTACAGTCAACAGCACAGGCATAAATCGCAATAGAACACGCAAGTTCCTCCGTCGCCGAGCGTGCCTCTTTTTTTTACGTTTACTACGACGTCACCACGTCGCGTCGCTTCAGTGTTGAAATAGTGAATTGTGCATTTCAAATTTTTAACTAGGAAAATTCGACCTTTCTTAAGCCTCAAGCGGGACTCTTCAGGTGGAAAATAGAGCACAGTTGATGTTTTTTAACATCATAACATTGCTCTTATACTGATTTTAATCGAGTTCATAAATAGAAGAATGTGTAATTATCTAATTGCATTTGACATCCGTTGACATAACGGTAAAAGGCTGACCAAATGAAGGAGCATCGAAAACGACATGTGAAGTACATACAGTGGCGTCTCCTATTTAAATCGATGTCTGCGGTCTGCGAGCTTAGTACGTGCGTTCATAGGAATCAGAGCTCTGCTTCAGTCGATTAGTTTCTGTTCGCTGTATCTACACAACTCCTATTTTGGCTCACCATGGCACATTTTCAATCAAATTGTGACAGTATTTTTTTATTCCTGTGCCATCCTTCACACGAGTGAAGCTGTCAAGTGTGGCGTATAATTTCTGCGTAGCATAATTTCTCCTATATAAGTAGTGATAAATGAACATAATTATGTAAATTCAGGTCAATCACATCATAAGGGGAGAGATCTGGTATTCTGAGATACGTACAGGCTTCTGCCTAGTTCAGGCACCAGTCTCTTACAAACTTTATTGTTGTCTCCAATTAAATTATGTCCATAGCTCTAATTGTACTTTTAAGATTGTGGAGAAAATAAATATTTTTCATTATTTATTGTTATATATTTATTCATCTAGTATCTTGACGAGAAGGGAGGTACAAGGACGAAGTCAGCGTCAAAACTCAGGAATAACCGACGTCTGAATGTTGCAAGTGTTGGAACAGTTTTAGGTAGGTATATTAAGTCTATCCTAATATTATAAAGAGGAAATCTTTCTACACAAAAAACAAGCAAACATATCTATTTTTCCTTTTTTTTTTGTGTGTTCGTTTGTATTGAATAGGCTCCAAAACCTCTGGACCGATTTTAAAAATCCTTTCACCAATTCAAAGCTACATTATCAAGGAGTGACCAGGCTATATATTTTTTAATAACGCTAAATTTTGACGGGAGAAATACTTTACGCGGGCGAAGCCGCTGACGGACGCTAATTATTTAATATAATTGTATACATTTTTATCCCGTCAGCTTTCACATGGATAAAGTACGTAATTATTTTGATCCTTAAAAGTTTGTAAGGTTAACGTTTGCAAATGGCAAGGCAACATAACATGAGTTATTAAAAATAATCCATAAAGCACAGCCACCGCCACCACAACCACACAGGTAATCTTATCTCTGAAAATGTATTTAAACTAAATGACCCTATAGTGGCCGACTTAAAGGGATCATTGACAAGGGATCGACTATGATTTTCAGAGTGTCTTGACATCAAGAGAACGGAATGACCAGTAGCCAAAGAACTGACGTAAGTATTTACCCATACCCCGTCAGAACACGTGTACAACTCGCCTAATAAAGGCCGGAGCACCTTGTTAGCTATCCGCAAATGGCAATCTCTCACGCAAATCTGCTCGCGTTGAGTGTGCGACGATGCACATTACATATATTGCAGCGGGCAGTTGATTCTGCGATACTCTAAGGAATTTGTAGGTTTTTACAATTAAATAATTAACGATACCATGGTGTACCTGGTAGGGTTTTCAAGGTGTAGCACGTGGGTAAGTTATTTTGAATGTTTGCGCTAACAGTTCTACGGCGTAGGATATTCTATAGTTTATTGAAAATATTACTTTAAAAATAAATATCCACTTTAATGTTACACAATTTTCCCGACTAAGGATTTGAAACCAGGACCACAGGACTTGATTTCATTGGCGAAGGGCATTGTCCAGCAAGGGGATAAGATTGTTTTCTACTTTGCCTACTTTATATAGATTAGGCACGAGTATAACACCAAAGTCTAAAATATAAAATAATTTGTTCTTTGCTGGGTGTTTCATGTGTAAATGTTTGTCACTAGAATGTTTGTTATGGGTGATTATCGAACCCCCATGGTACAATCACAGTATGATCGCATAATTGAGATCGTATCTCCTTAATCCAGAAATTAAGTAGGAAGGGGCGACTGGTGTTTTAGCTTAAACACGGTTTTAGTTTTTAGCAAATAAACAAGACACTGGGTATTTGAATACTAATAAATTGCTAAGCACAGACATATATTGTAAAAATAGCTCATTTCGCAGAATCCAGAACATATTACAATATAATATCTTAAGTACAGCGAGCTCGCGTTTCTGTTTTGGTATAGTTTTACGTGTACAGAGGCGTTCACATCTACCATTACAAAGGGGCACCTTATGCTGCTGTCATAAGATCCATTTTGCAATAGTTTTGTTAAGGTTGATGTGAACGCGTCTGTACTAAGTTCCTCTTCAGTTCGTTACTGAGTTGCGATGACTCACGAGCTATTTCGATCCCGCCATAGATCATTGGCTCAGTTTGTAGTGGTCGCGTTGTGAAATGTTTACACAATATTACGGTGTCTTATTAACGAACTTAATCTTCTGGTTTATTTTTATAGTTTTAATCTTTGTTTTTTGGTGGTATAAAAAAATTTGGTGGAATAACAATTTTGAATATCGTTCAATTGTGTGGGCGTTCTTCGTGCCAATGTGTTTGAGTGGCTTCAGGTCGCAAGTAGTGGTGTCCATTCTGGGCACGATGCGTTCAATGATACAGGTGATGCTATTGAAATTATCTACTTTTAAATATTTTCTATTCGTTTTAATTAACAAAGTTTATCTTTATCGGCTGTCTGTTAGATTTATAAGTGAAATAAAATAGCTTCTAAAAGTGGTTTTTGTAATAAAGTAAAACAAAATTGGGCAAGCAGAATACCTTGGTACACATCACAGTAAAAAAATAAATATTGTTTACATAGCTTATCCTCGCAGTAAATTAACTAACAAAAGATTTTGTGAAAAACATCAGTCGTAGTTGAAAACAATGGGTAAGTATCAAATATTAACAAACATTCGTAAACATTTGGGTTATCGTGCCTTATACTATTTAAAATTGTAAAATAAAATGGTACATGAGTCAACATATCAAAATATATAAACATCCTACCCATTGTGAATTTAGTCGTACAAACCTTTTCATTCATGTCTAACTAAACAAGGGATCGAGCAAAAAATCGGCGTTGTTCAATGGGGAGTCGAGGCGCCAAGCATTCAGAATTTACCTACAAGAATATTTATTGTAGGAAGTCCCGCTGTCCAAGAATGCTCGGGGAATCCCGTCCGCATACTGGGGCAGCTACCTGGCCCGCAGGGTTGTCTCGAGACCAGATTACAGCAAGATAAACTATGTTGAACGCCGCTATCACATTCACTTAGAGCCTATTATGGAATGTACGACCAATGTTGGCTTAGCATTTCGTACACTATTTGATTTTATGGATGCATAATCGGTAATACTGTGAAAAGAGTACCTAATATAACAAAAGACGCTCCAACGCCCCACTCTGTCAAATTATCTTTGTGTGAACCGAGACAGAGCATCTATGTTCCAGGAGACCATAGAGCACGTGCTAGAATGCTCGTTCTTGCGTCCTGTTCTTGTTCGTTAGAAATATTTTGGTGTAAATGAAAAATGAATTATCATTCACACTAAAAGATAACGAAACAACATTCTTGCTCTAGCTCTATGTTCGTTTGGTCTAAACCCACCTTAAAGATTCGGCTTGCAGCGTTTAGCTTTGCGATAAACATTTGTTTAGATTGTTGGATAATATGAGCATTCGCACGTTTTTTCTATATCCACCTTTACACAACCCAAAATGTTTTTGTTACGTACAATTATAGGTATTATTAATACTGAAAGTTGGTGAGAACACGTCAAGTTAATACTAAGAATAGCTTTCGACCAATTTCGTGTTTCTTTTTTATCTTACAGACAGTGTAGGAGAAAATTCGTTTAAAGACTTTATCTTTTCTAAAAATAACAGATTAGACACCACCCACATTTAAACCTAAAATACTTGTTATTATTCAGAATCGTTAGCCAATGCGGTCAAAGCCCCTGTCCTGTCCTTTGTCTGCAGAGTAACCTCACACATAATATGTTCTTGGTGAAGTTTCAATAAAGAACAGTAGGTACATTCTTTGCACGAGTAAATCGCCCAAATTGCTCAGTTGGGGGAATGACGTGTATGGTCCTATTCAACAGAACAGTTTTCGGCGTCTCTCTTTGGCTAGGAAGCTGGCTTAGTAGCAAACCGCAGAATAGTGGTGGCGACTTAGGAAGACACAGCAAGGGCGAGAGAACTGCAAAATACGTATTTGTTAGATCTATTGCTGTCGGTTGGCTCGAGGTTATCAAGCCCCCCGCAGAGTGCGATAGAGACAACTGCAACTCGGACCGAAATTACCTATCAGAAGTACACAAAATCAACGTTTCGTAGTAGTTTCGAAAAGTTGACCGATTTTATGTACTTTTTTATTAATAATGAAGAATGGCTCCGGCGGTGTTACTATGATTTTTTTAAATATAAACTAGTCGAATTAGTTTTCTGGATGTTTGAAAACAGCGGAAAATCTGGACAATTTTCTCGATTTTTAAAGGTTCATATCTCTTAATTAATTTATAATAAAAAGGTGACAATATTTTTTTAAGAAAAAAATATTCTACTACCAATAGCTCTACTAGCAATATCCAGGAAGGCAAGAGGGGACTACGTCTTTATATCTTCATATCATCTTTATATCATAATCATAAGGTGGCTGAGGATATCCCTAGTGCACCTAAAATCCATTTGTAGGTTAATTTTACGAAATAATCGCATGAATCTCAACATAGAGACTTATTTCCTCGTCTACCTGTGTCTTGCTTTTAATGTAATATTACGTTGTCATTTTAAGCTAATGGCAGCAATGTTTTCCAAGGCACTCATGACTAAGTTTCGTGAAATGGATCGCACTTAACTAGTGACGTTACGCACGACAGATTGCTGATCCACGGAGCGATGCGCCATGGGTGCGCTTGCGTCGTGTCGTGTGAAGAGATATTGAACAATAATACCTGTCCACGAAGATTTTTTGTGCATAGAACTGCGGCATTCAATTTCCCTATTAAAAACAATTTGTTTCTTTGTTAGATTCACTAAGTTGAACAATGATTTGCAAACAGATAATTACTTATTTATCAAAACCAAGCATATACAAACAGTACCTACCTATGTATGTTCCTGATGTAGAAGAACTAACATTGCACCGCGAGGATAACTTACTTGTAATTGCGTTAGTATTGTAAAAATTATGTGTTATGCGAAGTGTTCTGTCTTGAAAACCGGCTGTAATAAATGTAACACAATATTTAATCTACGGAGACATGGCAGTTTGTTTACATTTTACACAGCGCGTTAGATGATATTTTTAGTTATTTTACATTACACAAACAAAACCTGTAAGTATGAAAGGTATAGACTGAAATTACCCTGGCCATCGCCAATCACCATAGCCTGACCGCGCATTCCACACACATACAACCGAGCTTCCGTCCGCGCCGGCGCGCCGGCCTGCGTCGCGTTTTCCTTTGAATTCCTTTTCTAGATACCGGCACGTGCCGGGTAGATTCTCTCCCCAAAATGTCAGATTAGCCTTAAGTAACGCTCTGAGTCGAGGTTCTACCCCACAAGGGGGCCCTTAGAGTGCTACTTAAAATATTAGGGTTGAGAGCCTTCTGCGCTCACCCTACAGACCGGTGAAGCTGCTAAGGCCGTCGAGGCCAAGCAGCGTGGTCCTTACAAAAAAAAAATGAGCTTATATTAGGAAAAGTTATCTTTCTGAAAAATAAAATTTAAATATAATTTATATTTTTAACTGTTATCTATCGTAAATCATTGCCTGAACAGGAATAATGTTTTATTAAGTTAATACGATCGTCAAAAAGTAGATCAAGGAGGAGCATGATCCTCTGTCCACATTTTTCTTCGCGCTTCACCAGGAGAGCACGTTGTAGCCATGATAGATCATGCTCCTCCATCTGACTATCTGGCCCCCACTGAGCGTCTTCCCCCAGGATGCGACCTGCCGTGGCCCACATGGAAGTCACTCAACCGGCTCCGAACTCAAGTGGGCCGCTGCAGGAGTAACCTCAGTAGATTCACCTCAGTAGATATATTGCACCAGACGGGGCACAATGCAAGTGTGGTGCCCCAGAACAATCAATGCAGCACCTGTTGTCCTGCCCCCAGTGCCCCGCCAGCTGCACCCTTCAAGATCTGTATGAAGCTACCTCCCTCGGGATAGCGGTAGCGGAGCACTGGGCAGCGGTAATATAGTTTACTATAGTAACAGTTGCCAACAACCAAAGGATCATCGACACGAAGAAGAAGAAGAAGTAGATAAAGGATATAATTTTATATTATCAACAAGATAAATAATTATGTTCCCCAATTTGTGTAATTTAGTGCGAATATTATGTTAATTTTCTCTCTTCTGATGTTTAAGTTTATCTCAAAATAGTATCACTTAACCTTACGACTCAAAATTAACTAATTAGTATCCGTCATTGTGATTTTCGTCAATGTTACCGCGAAAATTTGCATTTGAATTCGCAATCCCCATTGTCTATTTTCTGAGGATGTTTAGGTGGTTTCGTCGAGAGCCGTATTTATGTTAATTTGGTTGATTTCATTAGAAGTGAGTGCTACGAAGTAAGCAGACGTTGCATAACTGTTTCTTACGATAATTAAATCGAATGCGTCACGCGTTCCTGCGCCCGCGCCGCTCAAGGACGCGACGACGATCTAAGAGTTGATAATGATACATTTTGAGTTAATTTATTTCGTTTTGATATTGTGTCGTTATTTTCTCGGCCTTAGGGCCTAGCACTGTTTTCATCCTTTCCAGAACAATCAAGCACTTTGTACTAGTGACAAAAATAAAGATAGCCGATCTTCCTTCCTAGTGATGTAAAGGTAAAATAATATTAAAAAGCTATAGCCTTAATGGTCTAGCGGCTAGACTCTAGCCACAATAGGCATGATATATTATAAAATCAATGTCATCACGTTCGGTTAAAATACGCTGGGCGAAATGTCAATTGCTCAGTGTTTCATTTACTATGACAACAAGATATGTTTACAATCGTGAACGTGTGTTTATTTATTAATATTTCTTAAATTAACAGCTCGCTTATTAGACTCAAAATTTATTCAATCACTGCAAAAAGATTATCCAATTTCATCTGTGTATACAATATAAATTTACTTACACTGCGATAATCCAACACCAAAATATTGCAAAACACGTTATCAACATAAAAACATCCTTTATAATCACACCTGCAGCACGCACATTACAATACTCGTTGTAATTTTCAGCTTAACAACAGTTACCGAAAACAAATAGCATCGGGACCGCGTAACGCTTTTATCGTCGGAATCCATAAACTACACAGGGTAAAACAAATGCCGACGGAAAATCCCAACGATTTTTCGAGTAGCATGCAATATTTAAAACCGACAATACCTCCGAAATCCAGAAAACGCGGGAAACTGTTATCTGTTCGACGGAGCGGCAACTACTGCAAAGAGCAGTCTATACACTAACATCATCTACTTAGTCACTGACATTATAGTCATCCATGCTCATGAGTACAATCTGTGGGCGTGACTCGCGAAAATATTAATAAAAAATATAAGCGAAAGAAGTGTAGGCTGGTCGGCAGAAGCTGTCAAAGACTGGTGGGAAAACCTGCCTTTGCTTTGCGGGCGTACGGGACCGTAATGAGTGAGCACAAGAGCTAATGCTAAATGTAAATGTTGTGGGTTCGATCCAGGACAAACATTCATGGGTCCAAATTGTGCTAGTTCTCTGTGTGGGTGTTATTATTATTTTATTAAGTATACAATTAGCTTGGGGCCAGATGATCTTGGTTTAAAGTGTTGTTAATATTTATTAATTATGTATATAATATCAAAAGGTAAAATGAAGATCTTGACTTCAACAAAACTACTTGAATAGCAAATAAATTAAATCGAAATGAAGTATGTTATTCAAGTTATTCAGTATTTGAAACTAATACTCCCATCTAGGCATAAAAGAACGTGTACACTAACGTTAATCAAGGCGAAAGAACACTTCATTCTGGAACGAGTACGCGACGTATCCAATAATCAGTTCGTAAAAGCCGGAGATTAAAAAACACAATTTTCGAGCTCGTTTATGAAACGCGGCTTTGAACGAAACCTGTGCAATATTTATCGAGCTGCCTGAATGGCTCTCGTGAATGATAGCCATGCAAAGTTGGAGGCGCAGGTGGGATGGTAACTACTGGGATAGGTAGGACTAATTGAAAAAGTCAGTTTTTTACTATGTTGGGAGTATTTTAACCAGCTTAATAAAAATTTATGGCTTTTCGGTGGGTATTCAGGCACAAATTAGATTTATAAAAAGTAGATTGTTGTGCTTGACCACGATCTCTGTGCGGTTCCCGCGGTATGTGGTGCGTAGTGCGAGGAAACCTTCCCCAAATCTTTGTATTCATTTTTTACTGTGCCGTTAGGTTGACCTCACTCCCCCTGATCAGGAGATACAGATTTCAAAAGGATACCTAACTAGCTGAATTAATATATAAATATATTAATATAGTTAGGCATAAATGCCATAATTTACTACTGCTTGAGATATTAATACAAATAAAAGATACATTCTTCACTAAGTATAAACGAGCTAAAATAACAACCCAGCTCGCAGAATACGAAGGTCACTAGAGCGTTGCATTTCTCTCCGATAGATATTATCCTGGCGAATTCCGGTTTATCCCTGCACCGCAAAAATTGCGAATGTAGCCGGTTAAAAATGCAGTGAAAGTGCAATGAAATTTAACGGCTACAGAGTGTTTTTAATAATATTCAGGCTGGGGCGAAATTCAATTTGGGATCGGGATCTTTTATTTGGAGGTCAAGCACTTCTAAGTGTTTGTAGCGTGTATTTTGATTAAAAGGGGTTCGGGCAAAAAATTATGGATTCTGGTTCTGAAGCCAATTTATAAAAATATTATACTGTTAGATAGGTATATTATCATAGAGCAGAAATAACTATAACGCTTGTCTTGATTTGTTGTCCGATCTGAGTACGCGTACCATGAATACTATACAAACCACTTGCTCAACCCTTTCGCCGTCAACTCTGCTTTCATATATTTTGATTAAAAAAACAGCTCTTTAATTTTTTATTTTACATAACGTATACATACTGCATTACAATAATAGGTAAAAGTACTTAAAAACTAAACATTGTTAAAAAAAAGCGGGTTTCGTGAAACCTTCCTGCCTAGCATATGCTAAATTCCTAGCATGTTATTAAAATAATATGCGCACAGGAGCCCACAGTGCGCCGACCTGTCAAGCATGTACAATAATGTTCAATAATTGTATTATTATTTAAGTTAATTAATATATAGCAAACTAGCTTTCCGCCCGCGGCTTCGCCCGCATTATATAGTTTCATCAGAATCGGTTCATTCGTTTTTGTGTGAAAGATTAACAAACATACATAACTACATACATCCTCAGAAACTTACGCATTTATAATATTAGTAAGATAGTAAGAAGTATTGCTTTGCCCAAACGTGTCGAGACTGAATGCGGCCTCTTAAAAGCTACGTATTTTCTTGTATACCATATTCTTATAAGTCATGTAAGGCCCTATATATTTCGATAGTATAAAGTCGATAGTATGTAAGCGATAGATGAGAGATAGATGCTATACGATTTTGCAAGTTTGAGCTGATAATTTTCCAAGGACAGTAATATGTCATCTTCTTCGCGCTGCCAGGAGGGAGGGGGCATACCTGTGTTTTGGGTCTCTCCTGGCCGACCTTGCTCTACACAGTAACACTAGTAAACACAGTACATATTTTATTCTTATGCGAACTATTCGAAATAAATACTTAAAGGCCGATATCTGAAATCGGACAACAAATCCAGGTGCGACCTCATACTAACTTTTTCTTCTCGTAATAAGACCTATCAATCGATGTACGATTCAAGTCCATTGGTAGTAAGGACCAAAATGCCCAGATTCCTTTGATTGGTGTACCTTTTCACAAAACAGTTATTTGACGAATGCCTGAAGTAAGACTTACTAGCCGTAAACTATATTCAAATTTTGATTAGTTCTTGAATCGAATAAAATAAAATTAGTAAGAAAAGTACTCATGTTTAATTCGAAAGAAACGTAGTATGGAAAAGTAGCAAACTCTACCATTATTGTAGAGTTCGCTTTGATACAACGTTTGCGTACTAGGGGGGTACTGACGCCTACCATGAATTTTATTCAACTCAATTAAGCTTTGATGGTCAATTAAAACATTAGCATGACATTTTTACTAACAATACAATAGTATTTTAAGTACAGAATGATACAGAGATCCTTTAATGAACACATTAAAGGCGCTCTGTATCAAAATCCTATACAAAAACATGACAAGTCACTCAGACGCTAGCGATTGTCATTAGCGCAAACTCATGGTAATAGGTGGGTAAGATATTATGTGAAACATCTTACCAACCAGTTAAGTAACAAGATAACGAATATTTCGGTAAATGACCAAATAGACTAAATAGCTTTCTATTAGCCGTTTTTAGAACCATTCAATTGGGTATGGTAACAAAAATCAAACATGTCCTAAATCGAAAACCATTTCGAAGGATTTGTATTTTCCCATTGTTCCCATAAAAAAAAAATCCCATACCCAATTTTGTAATTAGTCTGCATGTCCTTATTAGTTATTAATACTCGCAGGTTTATTATATAAGTTTTACAGGTTCACACACAGGTTAAGGGTTTGTGGTCATCTGAACTCTTCCTGAGAACTTTCAACTACAAACTTGAATCTGAAAGCTTAGGGCGAATGTTGTGCAAAAAAGGAAGGAGTTTCTGCGCCTATGATGTTATGCCAGATAAAGTTGAGTTTAGAATCTAAGTTGTTTAGGTTAGGCGCTGTAGTTTTCGCTAAGTTCAAAAACGAGGCCAGTTACTGTCTGGTAAAGTTCCGGGATATCTGCAAGATTCGCTGCAAAAGCAAGGACAGCCGTATAAAAATTAAGACAGCTTCTTCTACCCTAGCAAGCTTTTGTCCATTTACTGGTTTAAGTTTCAGCCGAAAATGGCTGATTTAGTTGTTGCAGTTTTCACAGACAAAAATCTTAGTTTTAACGTGAGAAAAGGTATATTCCTGGTATTTTAGAAAAGGAATTTCATTGTGATAGCGAATCTGTCATTTAGCTTGGATAACTTTAATAGCAATAACTTGAATGGAATGTTTCTGTGCTTCGGAAGAAACGTTGAGCTGTTTGCCACTGCTGTGCTCGCAGTGGCAGCCGTAAAAACAGGTAAAAATAAATAAATAAACATCTGGGACAGCTTATACCCAAATCATCATACTACTAACTTAGACTGATAAACAAACTTAAATATTTCTAAAAATAAAAACGGATAATAAAAACAACTGTTTCTCACATAAATGTTTGTCTTCAGCACATGCAAGACCTCTTGCTATGGCGTAAACGTGCCAGTCAGCCATTGGAAGTTGAACGGGAAAGGTGACCGTAGAAAAAAGAAGACTAAATACAAAATTGCAACAGTTACCTACTGTCCAGAATCCCGGATACCGTTTGCTCCAAGGCAGCAGTGATAAAAATTGCAGCGGTTTTTAAATCAAAGGCGGCGCTTGGCGGCCCGTTAGCGAGCGTTCGCTATTGTTTAGTTCTCGCTCGTTTATTTGTTAATCGTATTAACTAAGTGAGGGTGCAGTTACTGAGGAACGATACTGCGGTTTGTTTGCGCGGAGGCCGGCCCGTTTTTGCTCACCCCTTTACGGTTTACGGCGTTCCGTAAGTGTGTTTTCGTGTTTTTGTAGCTGAAATAAATTTAAAACGAGTTCGCTGAATATTTGCTTGTAAATTTTTTGTCGGTATTTTTTGTTGTTAAATAAGCTTTCAATAAAGTTTCATGGGGTTTTATTAAATTGTTTTCGAATTTATAGATGTTTGAGTAAAAGTTTACTGATTACTTAAAAACTTGTAAACCGCATTGTCCTTGTCATTGTACGAGTATTTATAATAACGCCTTTTGTAAACTTTAGTTTCAGCGGGAGTACTTTCGAATAATTGGTACAGGAAAATCAGTGAGACGTGTTATTTACTGATTATTTACGTGAATATTTTATCAATTGAAAAGTTAGACGGATTCTTAGTTTATTTCGATTAGCAAGAAATGATTTTTATTTTTGCATTAATCGGCGGATTTTGGATTTTGATAAAGGGAAACAATCGGCGCTCACAATCCTCAATTCACCTTCTTTCTACGATCACTAAACTGAAGACCATCGTAGCCTTGATTTTACTGTCCGTTAATTATTTTTGTCCAATAAAATATAACAATAGGTATCAGAAAAATAATTTAAGTATTTGGTTTATCCTCCAACTTTACAAATACTTCAAACACTTGACACGTGAAACTTTATTTAAAACTCTACAATCCCAGATTTAGAGTTAAATATTTACACTTATTAGTAAAGATTGCACATTGCATATTGCATAATAGCATAATTACATTCAATAATATCTATTAATAACTTAAAATAACATCAGAAATAATTCATTCATACAAACTACAATTCAATTATATTATTCACTAGCTTTCCGCCCGCGGCTTTTCCCGCGTGAACTTCATTTTTATGACATACGGGATTTTTTCCGACTAACGATACTCGTTATTCACAAAATCCCGCCTTAGTTAGCACCTACGTCCTAAAAAGAACACCTATGCAAAAATTTAGACTCCTAGCACTTGGAGTGACGAAGTTTTATACTAACAAACTATCAACCCAAAAACAACCCCTAGAGGTCGAATTTTGCAAAAATCCGTCTAAGTGAGCACATACGTCCTAAAAAAACCCCCCATGCTAAATTATAAACTCCTAGCACTAGTAGTTTCTGAAATTTCATGATGAAGTGACCTTTCGCTTTTACATATTTTAATAATTTATCGTGCGTATTTTTTAATTTCACAATATATCAGAATCTATTAATCCAATTAATGTGTTGGAAAGGACAAAGTTTATCTCCGTAAAATTCTCTTGAGGATGAAATAACTCGTTATTATTATAAGGATTGATACGCTTGTGTAGTTATAATTCTCAAATACTACATACCTTTTAATTGACATGATTTTTAACACATACCTTATAGCTACTTATTTATAAAAGATAGATATACTGTATTTTGTCGCAGACTTTTTTATGGATCTACTAAAAACCTATATTTTTGTACTAGGTACATTGTATGCACGGATAATCAACAGTAGGGCCAGCGCACGCACGAAAAGTATTTCGATAGCGCTTTTTTCCCAGATTACTTTTTAAGTGTTGATTGATTTGGCTAAAAACTAATTGTTTCAAAACATACATATGCCTATAGCAATCAGGGATAATGTAGCTTTTTAACAGTAAAATATTTTTTGAAATCAATTCAGTTGTTTCGTAGATTACCTGTCCGAAACATACAAACTCACAATCTCACAAACTCACAAACACACAAACGCTTACCTCTCTATAATATTAGTATAGATATATATTATTAAGTAAATATATCATCTTAAGTCTTTTCGACTTAACAGAGGCGCTATATCTTATACAAATGTTTCACACGAACGATAACGTAAATTTAAAGTAGCAACTCACGGTAGACGTACAGAACGAAGCTTTTCAAATAGCATTTCTAAATGGCCTTAAATGACGATGCGGCTCTGTTTCTATCAAATTAGCCGCTGGCGCAGCGTTGCATAAACTAATCCAACGTATATTTATGCCTTTTCCAATTATGTAACGTGCAAAATGGGCACTAAGTTAATAACTTTGCCGGTGCTGAGGCAGCCGGTCGGTGGCAGATAACTGCTCGGCAGATTCAAGCCCTCAACTGCAGGGTAACTTTTTATTTACATACTTTCTTTTTAGGAGAACAAGTGCAAGGAAAGTATTAATGGTCAAAACGGGTCTATATTCACCCGCGTAAAAACTCTTGTCATAATTTATTCAGGCATAGTATTTTTAGGAATAATGATATTATGGCTTAACAACTATACGCATAATTGTATTCTCATATTTTTTTAAAGCGTAATCAGATATGGCATAAAGATAATTTAGCATAATATTCTAACGTATAAAATGAGAAACGCATAACATTAACTTAGTATAATGATCATCGGCATACTAAGACACGTCTTAAAAATTACTCTCAAGAAACACAATCATGAACCTGATGCACTTCGAGAAAAGGTTAAGAAACTGAGTAATTTTAGTCCGTAGGTGATCCAAATTAAATAGACAAATTAGCGGCTAACGGGTGGCCCGCCGCACCCAAACCTATAGTCCCAATTCATTTTAACTTGTTTTTTATGCTAAATTATTATTAGGTGAATAATCAAAATAGCTAATGACTATTATGCGCCTCCTCAATATTTCAATTGAATATAGCCCAACAGATCTTTATGCTTGAAACTCATTAGGTAAGTATACCAAAATACGATTATGCCAAAGTTTTATTATTTATGACAGTAAAGATTTTGCAACATTCATTATGCCTAAGATTATTAGTCAAAAAAAAGTATGCGAGTTAAATGGAACCCAGTCAAAACAGGCGTTTTTTGAAAATAACAATGAAAAAATGTTCGAAAACTCATCATAGTTAGTTTATGGCAACCCCAGATCGAACTCTAAAATAAGATGCAGGTTCATTTTAAACGTTTAGTTTGAACTAAATCTTGCGAGCTGAGTGTTGTTACTCGCAGTTTGTAACAAAAGTTTTTGTGAGAAGCAGTGGGAAGCACGAAAGAAGCCTCTAGCTTTTGCTTAGTTTTAGGTCAGATGCTTAGAATATTCACAAATATTATTATGTCACAGGCACGGTAAACTTACCGATGTCAATTTCACGAGGTAAGAGCTTCTTCAAAATATTCATTTGTGAAGTAAATGGTTGTAACAACTTAACAGAGAGCACAAATAGTTTTCATACATGTTATATAGGTACTAATATTTGAGATTGCATGCGTAACCAATTATTTTTTTGACAGTTGATTTTAACATAACAAAACGCCCTTTTGTATGGGACTGTCCTTCTAGGTGTAATTATTCTAAGGTCAGATGATCTTGGCATAAGGTGTCCTAGATATGTTTTAATCCCGTGTCAAAGCCTATTTACTCTCACTATGACCTACTCCTCATGGTTGTTATGTTGGTGTCTAGTATGATGTGACGTCCTTGCCAAAATAAATCTATGTATGTATGTAAGGTATATGCAAACAAACAAACTAAAAATATCTTTATTTAAATAGACCTGTAAAAAGTACTTTAAAATCGTCATTACAAGAAAAAAAAATATACTTAGTAATAGACTTAAATACTATAATAATATGCATACATAAAAACACTGTATACAAACATAATGTGACTCTACCACCGCATCGGAAGTTTATCTTACACTGAGAAGTGAAGGCGAGAAACTCAGTACTTACTCTTTTAAACTTGGTTCGGTTTTACAAATGTATGTTTATTATATTTATTCATGTATATGTAATATTGATCGTTTGTTTATTTATTTATTGTATGTTTTATGTATACCTAATATTGATTGAAGTTGTATTCATTCATATTTTATGTTTTGCTCTTATAGTTGTTTTCACTCCATTCTTTATGCTTTAAGAAGTTCTGCAAAGGTTGCCTGGAAGAAATCGCTCTCTAGCGATAAGGCCGCCTAAATTGTACAAATTGTTGAATATTACTGTTATTGTTTTTTAGTACAATAAAGTATATCTATCTATCTATCTATATATATTCCTTGATTTATTAAAAATACTTAGATTTACCTCATGGCAAGTTTCAGTTTGTTGGAAACTAAAGCAATGTGTTTACTGACTTGTGTCGGCCGCTTCGTGCTGCGAGAGTTTCACGCGACCCGCGAATAGTCATTTAGTGAACTATTGATGCGGAATTAAATTAATTGTGAAACTGTTTCAGAATGGGGCTGGAACCGTTCAAATACTGTAGGATTGTTTTTGTGTTAACTTTCAATTTTATTTTTTATCAAACTGACCATTTTATGCTGTGTTTTGAATTGTACATATTTTTATATTTTGATTTTCATGAATACTGATTGTGCCGTCACGACACGATACGGTTTTGTTTTTTATTACCAAATCCCCACTCTGATACTAGTTAAACATTACAATTTATCTTAACTACGCAGTCATGCCGACTTTGAAGGGAGAACAAATATTCAGCTAAATAAAATGACCATGAGTGTGACAACAGCGACTGGCTGGCGAATACGACTAAGAATACTAGCTGTCCCACTGCTGGATATACATCATTTGACATATCTACATCATTTGAATCAAGAAAACAAAAATACATCCCTTAGATCACAACAAGCATTGTTTTGAATTTTTTGTTGTAACGAAAGCTATAATGCACGATAGGACTACACATATCTGTAGTGCTGTAGTATTTCAGAATCGTCATTCCAAGTATTGTATGACGATATCCGTGGCATTTCTCCACAAATGCATGAGTTATCTGCTTGTCTACTAAAGTGCATCCATGGATTCAGTTGTCGTTTACTAAAGTTGCCCTTTGCTTCGCATCTGCATAACAAATCTTGAATTTAAATTCAATATGATATGCAATGGGGGACATTGTTGAACAATCGCCCAAACTCTGCTGGCTCGTACACTGCATGAGCTGAGCTGTCTTTGCTATGCGCTTGCAAACTATACGTGTACATTATGAACTTCACAGTTGCGTTTGAGTCGTGGGTGACAGTACAAGGCGGGACCAGGAAAACATATCCGTAATCATAGAATAATAACGTATAGAAGGATAGTCTTCACACAACCGGGGACAGGACTTTAAAAAAGAGATTACCCTACCTTATAAATAGCTTTCCCGAGGATATACGACGGGAGCCATGTAAGTTGAAATTTAAAAAGAGACTTAAGAGATATCTACTGTCATCAATTATTTAGTTGGCAGTAGATATCTCTTATTGTGTGAACTCAGTATCAATTACATATTTTTTTATTTTTTTTGTAATGTATAAAAAATTGAGACTCCTGATCCCACAGACAAACTGTGTCAACAGTTTTGTGGGACATTTTTCTATTAATTGTTATTTTTTGTATGGTTTAATAATATAAAATAAATAAAAAATAAAAACCGCCCCGTCAAAAAGGAAGCACTAATCAAAAAATAAAAACGGCGCGCTTTGACATTGAACATTGCGGAGGTGTAATGAACACTGCAAATCGGTCCGTTTGAAAATAGGCGCGCGGACTCGGTTTCTTTAAGTAATTATTCTAAATTCGTAATATTCAAATATCAAAATTGAGTAGGTGTTGTACGGGTAGTTTAAATTTAATGAAGCTATTTACCTACTCTCAAATTCTAATTGACAAATAAATAAAATAAATAAATATCTGGGACAATTCACACAAATATCATCTGACCCCAAACTAAGCAGAGCTTGTATTATGGGTGTCAGAGACTGATAAACATACTTAATTATTTCTAAATACATACTTAAATAGATAATAACACCCAGACACACAACAAACACAAATGTTCGTCACATAAATGTTTGTCGTGGGTGGGATCGAACCCACGACCTCCGGCGTCAAAGGCAGCACCGCTGCCATTGCGCCAACAGGCCTGTCGAAATAAATATGGTAGAGGTTTAATAATTTATAATTTAATCACACAGTCTATATTAGTTTGATTGGTAGAATGACAATAAGCACATAAGCTTACTATACACGTTAACTACGCACATTCTGTGTATAAGTCCCTTTTTATGAAGCATACAAGTTGTAGTAAACAAAAGAGGTTCTGCAGAAATGTACTGTATAAATACGAGTTATTTGGAACAATATTGCTTCATACTTCGTGACTGTGTAACTAAGTACGAAAAGAGTCTTTACTTATTCAAAGTTTAGGGCAATGTAGAAGCAGGCTTTTCAAGAGATTCCCGAAATTCTCACCACATAAGCGAAACTTAGCAAGATTTCGCCATGAATGTGATGCTGCATGATTATTTTCAAACCAAATCCCAATCCTTTCTTTTTACCAGGTACAATTATAACATCCCATATCACGACCATATCATAAACGGGGTAGTCAGAGGCAGGTTACTGTTGCAGACATGGTGAACGGAACACACAGACGCCCACTTTTCACCAGTGGTATTAGAACCCAACGTAGTGGGTGGTGAGCATTCCCACGTTTGCATTTATATCGGTTTATAGATCATTTATTTCAATTTCAAAAGAACACAGAGCGTTCACTTATATGAAATTACAAAATACTTAGTTTACTTAAGATTATATTTAAAAAAATATATGTCGCAGTTACTAAACTACGACTATAGATTATTTAAAAATTTTACATTTTGATTGAGTCAAAATTTTGTAGGTAAGTCTATGTCAGGTCGGATCCGCAAACAAGACTCCACAAAAGCATCATCAAGACCGAGCAGTGTGTTCGTGTGCATGAGTAGCTAGTTTAATTGACCTAACTACGAGTACCTTGTTCCCTTAGTTTTTGAGGTGGGTAGGGTAAATTGTATGTGTGGGTAGATTGTAAGCACTCCTTGTGATTGTAAGCACAAGAAGTGCTTACAATCTACCCACACATACACCAATATTATAAAGAGGGAAGATTTGATCATCTGTGGGTTTTTGTAACGGATAGACACATTTTAACTACTAGAATAATTTAAACATATTATTTCACAAATATAAAGCTACATTTTAAGCGGGTATCCCAGGCTATAATTCTTATTTTTTATTTTTAGGCTATATTTTAACGTGAGAAATACTCCGAAGAGCTAGTTACACCATTGGTGTCATTATTCTATATTTAGTTTTTAACCTCTTAAAGTACAAATAATGCAAGAAACATAACTTTAAAATGTTTCTCAACGATACCAATAGATGGCGGTAGAGGTTATTTGAAGCGCGAATAGTTTGACTTCCGACTTTTTAAATTGTATTGTAATTTTATTGTAACCAAAATATGAGTACATTTCTTACCTCACAAAATAATGAGTGAAACTTTTTTAACTTTTCATGCCTATTTTTATCACTATAATTCACTGTTTATCAGGTGGAACACTCCATTGGCTCTTCACTCGACGTCTCAAGCTGTCGAGGCGACGAGGCCTCCTTGAGTTTCGTCCTTGATTGTGTTTCAACCTTTTGTCTGTTCGACGCTAAGCCCAAGCTTTTACGCTGTTACACAGTTAATGTCGCTACGGGAAGCATTAGAAGCAGCCAATTCTACCTGCCATCTATCATGCCCATAAAATTGATGTGACATCTTTGACAAAGTTAATAAACTTCTGTTGCCAACAGTGCCACCATAATTTTCATCAATGAAATCGCAATATCTGAGTAAGTACTTTAATATATTCTTATATAATATCATTAGAGATTGCAGCCCAGTTTTCTCAATTGAAACAACTTTACGACTCCGTTGAAAGAGTCACATTATACCTTTCATGCATAGCATATACCTATACTTAATTCATTATAATTTCAGACATAAGAAGCAGGGGTGCTAAAATGAATTACAATTTGCATTTGACGTTGCCATGACGATGACATACCTGAGTATAACCTGGCAAAATTGAAAACCCATTCCGACACAACGTAAGAAGGGATTATGTAACATTTTAGCTTTGGTAGAGTTATAGTGACAGTAAAAATGTTTTCAGATAAAAACCCCTGCTTCTTTCAGGTTTTTACATCGATAATAAGTAATTTATTTAAGCAAAAGCCTCATAAATTCTGAAGTTACTTTACTTTAAATGATAACAATTATTAAGTGTGACAGCTGCTATATAAGTAGATCTTAATAAATTCGGCATAAATCTTAAAAGTAATAATGTTTATTACATTTTTACCACAAAGTCCAATGCTATAATGAATGGAGTATACATACTATTATTTTGTTATGATTTTCATTATTGGTTAACTAGTCCAGACAATTCATGTATTGTTATGTATTTTTGTGTTTTAAGAAGCTACTCGTTCGTAGTCCAATAAATTGCTTCTGCGGGGTTCTTGTTGAGAACTAGTTTATTTCAATTGCATGCTATGTTACTCACTAAGATAAACGATTTGGAGATATCTACTCACTTCTACTATTTACTTAGCGCTATTTCCTAGCAAAAGAGATAAAAAAGAGGCTTTACAATACTGATGCTGATAAATAAAACAGGTCGATTTAAAGTATAGCAAAACTTGTGAAATGGCCGAGAAGGCATCTTAAACAGCAAAAGAAAATTGAGTCTGTTATAAATTAGTTTCAAATTAAGTCATTAATTAGAAAGTTACGTAACCGAGTTTTGTTAACAAAAACACTCGAAAAACAACTTTCTTAAACTTTGAAAAAAGAGGCCAGATTAAGAAGTGAAGGCAGCCTTGAGACTATTAAACCGAGATTAGAAGGTGTGGATCTGTACGTCTACCACGATTTGCAACTTCTATTAACGTTATCGTTCGCGTAAAAATTTGTACTGGGATTTGACATGACATGACGTGTTAAAATTTGTATTGAGATTTGACATGACATGACATGTCAATGTCAAATCCGAATACATTTTTTTACGCGAACGATAACGTAAATTTAAAGTGGCATCTGGTGGTAGACGTACTGTACTTCCGTTCGCTTTATTCATATAGAAGCAAAAGTAGTTTCAATTTAATTATCTCTCAATTTACATTTTGTGGCAATCATTTTGTATTAAAGTATGGCATTGGAATCGTATAATTCATAGATATGTCATATTGAGCAAATAATGTTGCCTGTTTATACTCTAAAATTTCAGTCGAACTAAATTTACCTAATCGGACTGTTACTCGTAGTATTGTTTGAATCTCCGATTGAAAATTCATACTTGTAATTAAATAACTGTGTCCTATTTAATGATACGGCCGTATTTATGATCAAATTCTTACATAAACAATGGTTCCTAATATGAAAAATGAACTATTAAATCTTCACTACATATGTAGAAATCACGTATATACCTATTCAGGACTAGTAGGAAATGTAATACGGATGAAAGCTATTAAAAAGGGCGGACATCTTAACGACGGCGAGTATTTATTTTATCACGGTGAAAGTGAGGTTGGTAAAAAGCGTGTTTCGTTATTCCACCATTGTCGCGAACAATAGCTCGGCTGTCAGTCATGCACGCCCTCTGTCGGAGAAAGTGACTTACATGACGTCACGGCACTACAGCGCCGTATTCAGTGGTGAATCACAGCATGCACCGATAAGACGTCTGTTGACTCACATTGGGGGTGAATCAGATTTGGGACGCAAATTTGCGGCTGATTTTAGGTTTTTGAGTATTCAAAGCGAAAATATTTGCTTGTTTGCTGGGTCTTTATTTGAGTTATAGTAGAATTGCCGGAGCAGAAACGTGGGCACAGTAAAATGACTAAACCCTTAACCTTTTGTAAAACTCATTACTCTCTTTCCACCCACTGTTTTTTCGCGTATTAGGGTATTTTCTACAATGTATTTTTTCAGTTAGTATTAAATTTAGGACTAATATCGAAATACTTCTAGAAAACCACTTGTTATAAGTAAACTGAAGTGGGCTTTGGGTAGTTAGTATTACCCAACCTGACACACCCAACCTTTTCTCGGTTTTCAGAATCAGTAAACATGTTTCATGAAAAAAACTCCCACCTATTTTTAACAAAGAAACCTTGCTTCAAGCGTTCATTGCCTCGGCTTCTTACCTTTTACGCAAGAAAAAAATCTATTGTGGCCTCCGAAACAGACAGAGAACTCCCACAACTTTTAATTATACACAGAAAGCTAAATTAAAAAGCATCCGCCCAAGCCCGCCCAAGCTCGCCCTGCGCCCATTTCGCTAAATGTCTGGTGATGTGTCCTTTTTTCTACAAAGCTTTTCGGCAAACAATTGAGCGAGATGAGCAGGTAAATAACTATTTGGCGCGATTAATGTGATCAGATTTAAGTTACTTTTAAAGAGGAATGAAGCAATAGGATGATGAATAAATCTTGTCATTTAGAAGGTGCATTTAACGTAACCGTGTGACACAATCACAACGAATCATGTTTTGTGGTTAGGTGTATCCGATCATTGTTACAAATATTTTTCACAATCATTCTTAACATTATATTGCGCAATCGAATCACTTGTTTAGCAACCAATGTAGCTTATTAATGTATGTTGTGTTTCATATAAATTACTATTTTTATTTTTGAATGTTTATTAAAATATTATTAAATACGAGCAACGAGTTTTGCTTGTATTTTACTCCGTATCGGAGGATGTTCTTTCCAACGCCCATAGATAATCGATTTACGTCAAGCTGAACGACAACGAAAACAGCCACCTAAATTTCGTTTTGCTACAAAAAATGCAAGCGATAAGTCAAGACGGCCCAAGTATTCGGTTCATTTTGTATCTGTTTGTTTACATAGGTGCCGGAGATGTAGCGGTCGTAACAAACTAACGGACACGAGGAAGGAACCGGGAATAATTTATGAGCCAATTAGTCCCTCCCGCAGGGAAAAAATACCAAAATCTGACCTTAACAAACCCGATAATTACTTATTTACGGGACTCGGGCCGAACGTGACGGGCCGAGGTATTTGCGTTGGCGGCTACTTTATGAGCTATCTTAATTACGAGTGGAATAGTACCTACCTTCGTCAGGCGTGATGTGTCAATATTGTTTGCTTCTGAGAGAATAAAGCACTTTTGTGATCGTGAGATAGATGGGTGACCGATGGTAGTGAAACAAATGATAAACGCTTTTTTGCGCCGTTGGTAGGAGTGCTTCGATCGTCGTAGGTATCGGTAGCTATCTTTGAAAGTCCTGCTTAGTTTCGAGTGAGATGACCTATGAGACCTATGAGTAAAATGGCTGGCCTTTACCTATCTTTAACTACAGATAAATAACTAGAGAAATTCCAATTTCGGACCTTGACGATATCCAGCGGGATTTTTAGTTTTCTATCTCAAGATTTCATATCTACAAGCATTGTAAAATGCTAAATAAAGCAAAGTAATTACATGCTTATGACTGATAGAGAATGCCTCTAGGCATTAAGTCCGCCAATTGTACCTATTTTTATAAATGTGCAATAAAGAATAAATAAATGCTTAAGCTATGGTCAAGCTCAACTCAAGACTAATTGACGTAAGCAAGAGGCTGATCTGATACACAGAGGCAGTTCTTTGCATCTTAATAAATAGAAACTCTAACGCCCGAATCTTTAATCAAAGTTGAGTATCCCAAACATGTATTTAAAATAAAATTTGGACAAATTATTAAATTAGTATTGAATCGAATAATGAGGCATATAACTGTTCTTCTGTTTTTATGACATGTGACAGAACAGTATCTATTTGAAAGGGGCTCAACTTTGAGTTGCGTTCTATAATTCGGCTGTGTTGTGAGCTTGAAATTAACTTCGGTCGGCTGCAAATTATCAGGACGAGAATAATAGATAGCCGAACGCTTCTTCGAACAGCCGCTATCTATAAACCCAGATGTGTAAGCGGTAATCCTTATCGTTTTTTGTTTCTGTTCCAACAGTTTATTAGTTATTATCGGCGACATTTGTGAACACACACATTGTGTTGTGACACGGATAGACAGCTGGAGGATTCTATGAAAAGATAATTCTATGAGTTCTAATTACTAGATAAGATAGCGGATGCAAGTTTTGACTCTATCTAAGTTACGTTATGGTCAAACTTGTGTCTCACACAAACAACTGCTAAGCAAATTGGAAATGAACGGAATAAGAGGACCGGCTAATAGTTGGTTAAAATCGTATCTGGAGGATAGGCAACAATATGTCGAAATTGAACAACTGGACCTAAGGCATAATTTACAAAGATACAGATCTAACCTAGCATATAGTGGAAATGGAGTTCCGCAAGGCGGCATTCTGGGTCCACTAATGTTCCTATTGTATATTAATGACATAATTGGGGTCACAAGGGACAAACTCACTCTATTTGCTGACGATGTTTCAATTCTTGTTTCTAGTAATAAATATTGTACAATAGAACAGCATCAAATAGACATAATGAATACACTGACATCTATGATAAATTGGTTAAATAAAAATAATCTTCAAATTAATCTTAATAAAACAAATATAATTAATTTTAATAATTTCAAAACACAGACTATCCACATAAATCTGAACGGTGAGAATATAAATTGCACTAGTAGTGTGAAGTTTCTAGGTCTCATGATAGATAGTAAATTCACATGGAAAGAGCAAATAGAAAAAGTTTTTGACAAAATAAATAGATTCGCTTTTGCCCTTTACAAACTAACGAAAATGACAAATAAAAAGACAGCCATTGTTGCCTATCATGCATATGTGGAATCAATAATTAGATACGGGCTGATATCATGGGGAAATGGCACCAATATAAAAAAAGTTTTTGTTGCTCAAAAGAGATGCATCCGTGCCATTTCAAATATTGCACCAGATGTTTCCTGCAGGCCGTTTTTTAAGTCCCTTAATGTCTTGCCACTCCCATGTATATATATATTAGAAATGGGAAAGTTTGTAAAACAAAACCAATACCTCTATCAGCAGGCAAAGGACAACACTAACAGAAGCTTGAGAAATCCTAATAGGCTTGTCCTAAATGCCCTACCAAGAACCTCGAAATTCAATAAGAATGGTTGTGCGATGGCTATCAAAGTTTTTAATCGAATACCTGATGAAATAAAACTGCTACCCTACAACAGATTTCGAATGGTTCTGAGGCAATGGCTTATGGAAAAATGCTTTTACTCCATTGACGATTTCTTTAAAAAACTAAACTAATAAAGAGCGCATTACAAATAATATAAATAATAAGGACAGTGATGTATTTTATAGAATAAGTGGAATAATAAGAATTAATATTGAAATAGTAGATACCGAACTCATAGTTTAATAAAAATTTTGCATGCTATGAAAATATAGCTAAGTAGGCATAAGAGCTAATATTATTATAATAACACCCACAAATTGTGATATGTAACCCTATTTATAGCAAATAAAGTATTTGATTTGATTTGATTTGATTTGATTTAAGGAAAATGATTAAAATCCAGAAGGATACAAAATAACACAGAATTCAGTCTAATATGTCTGTTGTTTACTGTTCTGTCAGTTGGTTGAAAGACATAAGAAAGAAAGATATGTTTGCTCTAGGTTGTATAAAATAAAGTTGTACTTGTTTATCAAAATAACTGTTTATTTCAGTGGTCCGATTACTATCAAACTTTAATCAGGCCCATTTGGGCAATGGCATTTATGTACCTAAGCGTCTTTCATTTAACAAACAATGAATAATTAACGTTTCAACAAGTGGCTTCATTAATATTTCACTAACTGTTGAAATGTTTAATTTAGCGAATACGAGTATTAATAAAGCTAAAATTCTGAGTGATTTGGTGTATCATGTTGTTTGCTAAACATTTCTCGATAATTATCTCTGGGCATGTTTACCCATGGTCATCTGACTATCATTGGTGTCAGAGACTGATTAACATATTGAGATAATTTTTGATTGTGGAAAGCGCAGAGGTTAAGCCTTTGGCTATATTATGTAGAATGAGATTCTTCAAAAGAAGTTAAAATAGAACACAAACGTACAGATTCACTACCGCGCAAGTTATATTTACATCTTATTTTTTAATACCTCTAATGTTAAATTTCTCTAGAGGTTTAAGTAAGTAGTTAGGTCGTCCGCAAGTTTTTTTATTCAATTATAGACAATCACTCATCAAATTAATAAAGTTAACTTCCATTTGCGGCAGTGAAATTCCAATAATATGCATGGACTATTGAGTATACAGAACTGCAGACGAATTACCTCCATTGCTCGTGAGTGCAAGCCATTGGTCCTTTGTGTGGAGCTGTTCCATCACGCTTCACTATTGATAAGATAGCGAGTCTATTGAAACTCACTGGGTAAGTCTATAGAGCTATGTGAGGTTATGTAGTACGCACGTGGAGATCAATATGCTAGATGACAAATAGAAAATAATTCCAGATACATAGCGCTTAAGAGTAGAACTGTTCAAAGAGGAAAGAAAAAAGCCTAGACAAAGCAAAAAGGGTCAGGTTTCGAATCGTTAATAAACAACATTGAAATATTATGAAGAGAAGAAGAAGCACAGGATTTGTGTCAGGATCGTAACATAAGTGGAAAAGGTTTTCTCTGCCTTTTTTGTTTGACTGGTACAATGGTAGCGATCCTGCCTTTAGCAAGTCGTGGGTTCAATCCCCACCAATGAAAAACATTTGAGTTTGTGTGTTATTATCTATTTTAGTATGCATTTAGAAATATTTAAGTATGTTTATTAGTCTCTGACACCCATAGTACAAGATCTGTTTAATTTGGGGTCAGATGATCTTGGTGTAAAATAGTCTAAATGGTCCCAGGCATTTATTATTATTTTTCTTAGAATTATTAATCCCTCCCTTCTTCAGGGGACGATTCCGACTTGCCGAACTTTCCGCGGGCGTTTGACCAAGCAAAAACGAAGTAGTTATTTATTAGGTTCTGGGGTCGGAATCAGAGTCGAGTTGCAGGAATTTGCGGACTATTCTGCATGTATTGAGGATAGCAGCATTTTTATAGGTGTGTTTCGGTAAGTTAACATAAAGTTAAGTTAAGTATTAAGGCCAATTAATAAGCGCTTCGGAATAACTCCTGGTTGATACGACTATCGGCACTAAAGTGATGAGGTGGATGCTCTTTAAATTTGGTCTTAGAGCTCAAGTGTATTTTCTTACTTTTCCTATAATTGTGGACGGAACGTTATTGGTATCATTATTAATTTATTCGTACTTATACAGTTAATAGTTTCAAAGGTAAGGCCGAATATGCAGTTCCCTTTGCTAAAATCCTTAGCATCATCACCAGACATTTGATGCAGCCGATATCACAGAAATTAACTGAGCTTTATCAGGTGATCTGTTCGTTTCGTTTCATCGTATGTACCGGCTCTTCCACTAGACTTTAAAACTAATACAAAATAAAACAAACCTAAGTCACTTTGAGCTATTCGAACTAAAACATTACTGAGTGGGTGGCCCCATAAAATCATACTTATTTTAGGTCATATAGACCTTAAATAAGTATGATTAGCCTACGTCCTAAAAACCTCAATTCAGAACTGGGTTATTGTTCAATAGTCCTTTCAGGCTTCATTCCATATACTAGGAAAATGCGGATACATTGATTGTATAAAAGGTTTATGTTCCCGTGCCAGGTCTAACGATCCTTTGTGCGGCGATATAAACAATTGTTAAGGTACCACGTGGTCCGATCAACTGAAACCGCTTGCAAATTTTTATTTAGAATATCCTGGCCAATAGCAAATCAGGGATTCGCAGCCACTATACAACCAAAGAGGTTTCAATTTGAAATTCCTGATTGCATAATTGACATCACTTCAGAGTGTTTTTTTTGCAAAGAAAACATTGTCATTATTATTTAACATATCCGCTGTCATACTCGTGCATGGGTAATTTTGTAACCATCACCTTTAGCTTATCCTTGGAGCTTCATCGGGGATTGTGTGACTTACCTGCAACAAAAGGAATTACAATAAGTGGTTGCTATAAGATGAGATAATATTTAATTGAACATAAAACAGAGGAAAAATCAAGTACTTATTACAAAGAAAGTTGATGTACAATTTAGGCTATATTTTCAACCTTAAAAAAATGTTGTTCTGAAGTAGCCGATTGTACTAAAAATGTACTGAAATACTTGTATTTATAAACATTACTCTATTGGAATAACAGTTATTACAGAACCACAGAATAAAACTAAGTATTACAGCGATTACATTTTAGCTACAGGAACGATCTGGTTGATAAGTTCCAAAAGTTCATTACCACCTTTAATCCAAACATTAAAAGTCATTGCAAGTTTCTGCGCAAAGTTTAATTTTAATCAAACGAAATACTGCAATAAGTTGGTTATTAAGGGCTGTAAGGAAACGAATAAAGTTGTTGGCTGAATTTCGGCAGGGGGCCAACAAAGTTGGATGCGATTCCGGGCCTCTCGACTTGCGAAGTGATTTGGCGAACTTACACGTCAACTGCTTGAACGATGGTTCCGTATATTCGGAGTTTGCACGATTTGCTTATTTTCTGTCTGTGAGGTTAATGGCACTGACCTACGACAGACAATGTCGACAGTGTTTTGTCTGTCGTCATACGGCGTGGCTTGTAATAGGAGCTGATAATAATTGAAATAAAATAACTTTATTTATGGGTTCTCTGCTGGAGGTTTGATAATCTTTGTATTGACGATGAGGTGTTGGTTACTTCATAGCAGCTGACGCTCAACTACTGTTTTTCTCTATATCATCAAGGGAAACAGGATCTTGAGGTTTGACAGTATTGTGTGGTCTCCCAGAGTATGTGCATTGGATCGCAGAATCCATTTATCTACCACGAGTTTCTGTCACGTACACGAAGATAGTTGAAAATTTGTATGCCATTAGCGACTGATATTGGTGTAAACTTAGAATAATTACGCCTAGAAAGAGAGTAGACGCATGCTTACTGATGCCACTGAAATCCGGACACCAGTGATCAAGGTCATGGTCTACTGGTAGGAGCTCCAACAAAATGACAGTTTGTTGTGTAAATGGGTTTCACAATGGTTCGGGCAAACACAAATAAAGATATTAAAATAACTTACCACCCGTAGACAATATGTTTTAACTTATATTAAGACTAACTATTAAGATATTAGCACTTAAAAACTCAAAATAAATAACGTAATTTAACTAGAAAAATCATGTTTTTAAATTTGAAAATGTTGCCAGTAATGTAAAAAAAAATTCCAACTTTTAGTAAATTGGACGACATTGATTTCATTAAATTGAAGTACTTATTTTATTATATTTATTATTTTTGAGCATTAATATTATTTATGTGATTATAAAAATCGAAAGGACTAGCGTAAGAGTCACCTTAGAATAAATCAGTTCATTGTGAAAAAATATTCATATTATTAATGTAATTAACCACTTTTAACTAAACACCCTAATGACCATCAAAAAATCCACGAAGTTCAGATATGACTTTAATCTTCCCATTTTTTAGGGTCGACTTGCAACATTATTTGGTTACTTACTTCTGCCATGACACATTTTTGACGTTCGGATTTGGCTTCAAGTTTGGCGCGTCTTTTTTATGGAACTATTCTTATAAGTGTCATTATTCTAAGGGTGTAAACTTATGGTAGACATGCAGAACTACTAACTACAACTCTACAATAGGATTGCCGTTGTTGTAATACAGTCTCAACACCAAACCTTCAACTTTTATTTTACAATTAAAAGCTATCGTTAGATTTCTGTTATAAAATCGATTTATGACGGGAATATCACACGTCCTTCATAGCAAGTTTACGTATTAGATACATAGGTATCATAGGTACATATAAATGTAATGAATTCTAACCTTGATAGTTACGATGTCAGATATACCGATTAGGTTGGAGTATTTATAGTTATGCATGATTACTTTATTTCCACGTGGACAAGGTCGAACTGTTGTCCCACGCGGATCAACGATTTCCGTAGTAAAATGTTTAAAATTCGGTTAACTTTATTAAGTTTAAACTCGTACTTGACAATGTTTAATTTTTTATAGTGACACTACGTTTTTTATACATAAGATATCCTGGTAAAGATGGATGAATAATGATGTCAGCTAACAGAAAAAAAATATCAGAAAGTCATCCCAAGGATATAAATCTGACTTTGAAAAAAATATTTTGGGAGTGACTTTGGTGATCACAAACACGAGCTACGAGTATGTTTCGAAAAAAATTAAAACACATTTTGTCCGACTCGTCTACGGAGGAGTTGATTAGATAATATAAACACACTTCATATACATATTAACAATTAAGCAGAAGTTCACGACTGGCTGTTCATGCGGGGGTGTTAGTGCCGACGCTTATGTACGGAAGTGAGAGTTGGGTATGGCAAAAGAAGGAAGAAAGTAGGATAAATGCAGTGGAAACGAGAGCATTGCGAAGTATGGCAGGAGTGACATTGAGTAATGAAGTGAGGAATAGCATAATTAAAGAGCGTTGTGGTGTGAAAGAGGATGTTGTCACAAAAATTGAGATGGGACTAAGATGATTTTCGGGATCTGGAAAGGATAGATAAAAGGCGATTAACGAAACAAAAATAAAAGGCGAGGGTGGATGGAGCTGTTGGAAGCGGAAGGCCTAGACGGACGTACTTAGGACAAGTCCAAGACGTGCTCAGAAAAGGTCAGGTCAGGAGTACGCATAATCGACGAGCATGTATGAAAGGATTAATGAGGGTGGAAGAAGCGCAAGTAGTGTGTCAGGACCGTAGCAAGTAGAAAGATGTGGTCTTCGCCTACCCCGTTGGGTAAAAGGCGTGGTATGTATGTATGTAAGCAGAAGTCATAAATTGAGAACTAAGTTAGTCGGTAAATCCAATTTAGGCGGCCTTGAAGATGTAGGTAAGTTCATTATGACCATTAAACTGAAATTTAAACTTTGACGCCATCATACAGAGGATGAACGAAATAACTAAGCTGTAACTTATTATGATAACAATGAAGCTACGTTCAGAGTATGTGACACTCGCGCATTATTAATGAAGTCACCAGTTTATGAGAGGTCCAGATAAAGAGTTTGGCTGACTCCGCAGTATTTCCGGCTCAGTGAGCTTGAATTTGGCTGGGAGACTTTTACCGACCCCCTAATATTATTCTGAAAGGCAACTCAATGTTGAGCATACTTCCAGTTGATGCCTCTCCTGTTAGTTACGTTACGTATTATTAGAAACAAAAGGGACAGCTATACAATTTTGATGAAAAGGCTGTAGCAGCGTTTACCAACAAAACTGAAGAGTTGCATGTATGACAGGATCACCTACCAGTGAAAGCTCGATGACAGGCACTTTTAGGAAAATCTCTTACTTGTTGGCAATCCTTTAATTCAGATCTTCGCATACAAATGTTTACATCATATTATTTGTGCCTTTGTTATCCATGTTCGAAAAAACCGTTAAATACTCGTACTTACAACATTAGAATTAATGGTAGATGTAGCTAGAGGTTAAATAACATTTCGATAGTGTAAAGTGTGGCAAAAGAGTTTCCGCAAAAGTGAAGTATTTTCAGATGTAATACCTAGCTCGGTGTTACTGGCCAGTGTAAGACGACAAACAGTATTAGATGAAGCCCTAGCTTGTCAGCGCAGCGGCTGGAGTCCAACCCGCTACACGTCTAATCTCCGGGCGCAGTCGGAGCGGAAACACGGTCTGTGCAAAGAAAACTCTACTATTTGCTTGGGAGGTTTGTTAGTACCCCATGTCTCTAAGCTGTGGGACTGCTAGATTAAGTGTTCAGTGAAAGTAGGTGCAACAAAATTATTTTTAGCGCATTATGAATCATCTAAGAAATTTCAAAAAGTTATAATAATAATAATAATAATAATAAATAATCTTTACTGCACAAACAAATACTTACAGCACGTAAAAACAAAAAAGTAAATATTTAGTACAATTTAGGCGGTCTTATCGCTACAGAGCGATCTCTTCCAGACAACCTTCGGCAACACAACTTATGAAAATAATGTAAGGGCAGAATGTTTACAATCTGTTTTATCTAAAATTCTAGATTATCGCGTGGTTAACCGCGCAGTTAACCTGAAGTCAAAGTTTATTTAATGCGCCTATTTAGGCCTCTAAATCTGAGATTAAGTAAAATGTGCATGATTTGCAGAGCGAACAGTCGGAAACTAGGCTAATCTCTCGGGCTGGTTGAGCGAAAATGTTGTGATTTGTAGTTTGTAGTACAAACAACAATGTGTACGAACATAGCTGGGGGATTTAATTCAGCAGCTTATATTACGTGTTAGCTTGTACGTTATATGTTTGTGATGTTTCATTGCAGATTGTAGTAATCATTAAAGGTGTTCAGGAAAGACAAACTCCACTATGTAATATAGTTGACGGGATTTCTTTAGAGTGCTTTTTAAGTGTTGTACTCTCCAGCAAGGTCCCCTGTTTGTACCACAGTTCGACTTATAGTTTGATGTAAAACTAAGTCTACAACATACGAAAACCGTGTACCAGTTACAATGAAATCTGTATGTGCTTAATTTTACGTCCAATAAATATTAATTCAGTTTCTACATTCTACATAAACCAGCGATGATGGATTGATATTAAGGTTCGTGGGAAAGATGGTAAAGTATGGCTTTGCTTAGACGGATTATACAAGGTTTTTACGAACAACAAAACGGTAAAAAAGTACGATCAAAACTACTAACTACAGATATCCAAGGTACCACTACCAAATATAAAAAAAAAAGTTACTTTTACTTTAAAAGGTTAAACATAAACATTCAAACAATTATTAGTTACTGTTGGAACTTGCAAGTTACAATGTCGTGCTCTAACTAACAAGGTCTTTGTAACTAACAAGGTCTTTGTTTGGGTCTCATCGCATTTCTCACCATTTTCAAACATGGATGCAATAAAGAGTTTTAGTTGCTCATTTTTTAGAAGAGTACGTGTAACAACAAGCTGTTTTGGCAACAAGCTCCCATTAAATTAATGCTATCTTTTATGGATAAAAATGCGTTGTGATGTTGCCATAGAACAATACATACAAATCCCTACGACTTTGAGAAATCATCCGATAGCCAGCCAATCAAATATTTGATCTGAAAACTTTTGATAGAAAGGAGCGTTGTTAGTGACCCTCAGATGCTCTCCAGTTTCCGCTCTCGAGAGCTAACAAAACATCTTTACCTTGTATCCATTTGGAAGATCGATTTCTCTCACCCTCAACTTTTAAAGAGCATACTTGCAAACTTTCAATGTCTTGAAAAATCCAGTGCTTATGAGGCTCTACATAAAAAGCGTTTCAGAAACAAGGCAAACTAAACTGGTAGTACGGCCAAAGTACTCAATATGAGACATCCGAATGCATTTGATTCCTAAGGACAAACAATCGTGTTACATAAACATAAAATGTAAATATTTTAGTATTTCTATTTGTAGCCTTGTAAACATGTTTAAGACACGTCTGTAATTTTTATCATAATCACACCGTTTAGCAGCACTTTTCGTAAACCTAAATGAGCTATGTCAAAACCGATTACAGCACTAAACAAAAATAAATCATGAGCGGTAAAAGTGACTGTTAATAGCAGGTAATGTGAATTAACTGCCAGAGATTTCTAAGTCGTCTACTTTAATTGCGTAGCGCAACGTAAACACTCTCGATTTCGATGCTCCCTCTCACTAATAGCGTAAAACAAAATGGAATTATTCAATAAGCAGCTTGAAGTTTATACAGTTTAAGCAGGAACTACTACGAGTACCTAATCGTTTCGTCTTGATTTGCGTCAACGTACGTGGCGGGTCGCTTCTTCCCCAAGCAAGTCTAGTTGCCCGCTCTCAGTAAGTAACGCATCAGGTCGAGGCGTGTGCCCTGTATTTTAACAGGCTTATTTAGCAAACGGTAAAAGGGCCTTATTAAAGAGTCTAACGTTGTGAATTCTTGTTGAAACTCGCGGCCATTAAAGACAAGCTGCACATGCCGACACCCATAGCCTACACGGTGTCCGTCACTACCACCAAATAAACTACTTCTAATCGAAGTAATTTATCCATTAGTAAGTAACAAGGTTTTATGAATGGTAATGTTTTGTTAAGATCTACTGTTCATCAAGTTGGAATGGTTTTAAATACCCAAACCGGTACATATTCACATTGATCGGAGTTCACTAGTGGAGTTATGCGATCCTCAATCTAGATTAGCGGTGATTGCTAACGAATAGATGATTTGGCAAATTAAATCAACGAATCCGTTAAAAAATATGGCAGCAACAAGCTTTGATCTTAGCATGTTCATAGCAAGAGCAGTACAATTTCGCCCCTATTATGCGATTCATTGGAAACAAACCTAACTCAAGATGGCTTATTTACGGAGCAGTGTATGAAACACAGTTAGGTAGAGTCCCTGTTTAGGGAGAACACACTATTTATTATGCACAATGCACACTCGCCGAGACAGTGCGAGAGTGTCCAGGCATTACTGTCGATCTCAATTAGGTCGAGTGGAGTAAGCAAGTCATGTTAACATAACGGAAGGTGATCTAAAAATGTTTCTGCAAAGTGTAGCTACCCAATAAATGTTCTGGTGAAGGACTTATATTGGTTTACTTAGATTACTAACATGGCTGGTAAACGCATGTCCGTGGTCTAGATGTGTACCTAGTGTAAATGCAGACCATTTACATCTATGCCAGTAACCTTTCTAGGAGACAAAAACCGTTTTGATAAACGAGCACAAGCATAATGCATACCTTTCTTTGCTTTCATATACCTGATTTCTGCCTAAAATACTCTACACTTTCTTATGAATAGAATTAAAATAATAAAAATTCGCGAAACTTTCAGCATCATAATCACATCGACCAAGTTTAACAGTTATAATGGGTCTCATCTCGACCGACAATTGACGAATAAGTTATATATTTTTCCTGTGTCTGCGACACTATCGATTTAATATTTAATTTAAATATTCGAAGTGTGAATATTATAAGTCTCTAGAATTCTGGAACCTATTTTACAAGGCCTTGTGTAGATGTCCTTATGAACAAGATTTATTTTAATTTTATCGTAAAGAAGTGCCTTGCAGCAGTAAAGACCTTGTTTATTGAATAGTCTAACAGTACCAGTCAACGGTAAATTATGCTATTGTAAGAAGCTTTTACAAAGCTCTATCTATTTATTCCGATGAGTCTGCTTAAAGCCCGTTATAAGTAACTTATCTCTATCTATTACAATAATTAAAACCGATTACATTTCAATTATTGTCGTACCGTTTTGGCTGCTTGATTAATTAATATCTAACGGGATACAATTTGAATAACTCAGCACACTTTGCTATGGATAAACCCAGAATAAAAAAGATGATGTTATTGAACACAAATATTTTGTTTTTTAGATTGTTGCTAAAAATGGTATTAAGATACTGCAGTCATAGTAAGGCGAAATAAGGATTAAAATACTAGGTACGATAGGTACAACCACATTTAACCGGTTAATTTATCTATAAAATTAAATCCTAATTTAGTTTTATATATCAATCATCAAGAAAGTATACCATTTATTTTTTATTTGTTGTAAAAAGTCAGTATGCACTAACTGATAGTGGCAAAACTAATTTTCAACTGTGATTGAAAAACTGAATAAGCATATTACATTGACAACCAGTTCAGCGCAGTCTGTTGATGAAAAATATATATTATTGTGTTGGGTCTACGTGTTTTTGTTACATTCGCTATTTCATGTTACATAACAAAAACATAACCTGCTGCGTAGACAATAACCAGATGATGCCTTAAATATCGTTGCATTAAAATAGTACATTATTGCAAAGGCAGCAAAATAGGCAATTGCAGGTCGAGTATGAGTTTGAAGGTCGAGCCGCAGGCGAGGACTTCAATGATACGAGACAGGCAATTGCCATTTCGGCCGAGGCATATATAGAGCTTTTCTTAAAAAAATGCAAGGAAATAAAAAGGGCCTTTTACATAATAAATTTAATTAATATTATTAACAAAATAACAACTCCGCTTTACCGCCAATTTGTTTTTTTTTATTTTACAATTTGTGCCGAAAGGTAAACGCATCTGTGGCTATACAGCCACGAGAACGCAATGTGTACGATAGATGAAAGAGTTCTAAATTCAAACAGCACACCGTTTCATACAACATTGCCGGCGCGCTCTTCGTTCGAAATTCAAAGAACGCGCCGGGAAGTGATTTTGGGTTTTCAGTCTACGTAAATATGATACTTCGCGTGTTCTTTATTCAAAAGTATTGACAATATTTCCGAGCATGTTTAAGAAAAGTAACATACAATTTTTATCATGCGTATTTTTTTCATGAACCATTTTCATTTATTATAAGTTGACTACTTATTTTTGATCATCTGCGTATCATCAACCCACCATATTGCTTTACACTATATCATGCCTACATAATTTAACAATTAGGATGACTATAAATTCAAGAAGGTAAGCGGTTAACATGACCGCAAATTGTTTATGATAATACGACTACGAGTAACACAGACATTTATGAGAAAAATGAGAGTTTTGATCTTAACGATCCAATAACGTACGGTCACCGGAAAAAGAAGTGATGATTAAATTAACTTATACATTGGTTTTATGAATGAAAACTACATAAAACCATTGAACACCAGTTGAGAGAGCCATTATAATAAATGAAATTTTACATTTATATTTTACGTTTTTTTAAACGCCTCCGTGGCCGAGTGGTTTCAGAGTCGGCCTGAAACCCGGAGGTCCCGGGTTCAATTCCCAGGTCGGGCAAAGTGTGCTGTTGGATTTTTCGGATCATAGCCCGCGTTTGTGATTACCAACCCGCATTGGGCAAGCGTGGTGATTAAGCCAATACCCATCAATGTAGCGATGATTTGATTTCAATGATGAGGCCTTTGCTGGGCAGTGGGACAGTATATATTATATATTAAAACTACTTATATTCTTAAAACTACTTCTAGTAAAATCAAATCAGATCATCATAGTTCTGCTGTTGACTGTACCTTTCTTAACCATTGCGCCTTAAGTATCGATTATAGGCATAAAAATGTTTTATTTCTTTGAAAATGAAAATGTTTCGTGTAATTTCATTATTCCATGCAAATAATGTAAAAAAAAGCTTCATCACAGATAATCACGTAATTTAACCTTTCGTGTGCTATAACACACTGTTTTTTTACATGCAAGATAACGATTTAGTATGCTCAGAAAGTGATACGGAATCATAGTTCGTTTTCATCATCATCATTGGCAGCCACAAGACGTCCACTGCTGAACATAGGCCTCCCCCACAGATTTCCAAAGTGACCGGTTGCAGGCGGTCTGCATCCACCGGAATCCCGCCACCTTTACCAGGTCGTCCGTCCACCTTGCAGGCGGGCGTCCAACACTGCTCCCCTACTTTGAAACGGTCTCCAGTCTAGAACCTTTCTGCCTTAACGGCCGTTAGTTCTTAGTGTCATGTGCCCTGCCCACTGCCACTTCAGCTTACTTACCCGCTGAGCTACGTCGGTCACTTTAGTTCTTCTACGGATTTCCTCGTTCCTGATTCGTTCACGTAGCGAAACACCGAGCATAGCCCTCTCCATAGCTCCAAAAATTAGACATACGCGGCGCTCTGACAGATAGCCCGCTTAGAACAACACGCCATTTTTGACACACGCACACAGCGACGTGAGTTTACAGGCGAAGTCAGTGAGTTTCAGTTTCGCGGTCAGTAGCACTGTCAAAAACATTTTGATATTATTTGTACGTCGTCAGATACTTACGAGTATATTATACTCGTAGTTCAATGGTCAAAAATGGTTTCGCGCAGATATTTCTGTTGCAGTGTATTTGGCTGTATGAACACCACACGAAATTGTGATTATACGTTTTTTAAGTTACCAAATGATGTTGAAAGGTAAGTAAAACTCAGATTACATTTGTAAGTTAGTAGTACTATGTACGAGTAGTATCAGTAGATATATAGGTAGGTAAACCATTATATTTCGTAACACATTCAAATCCAGTAGAAATGGGCTTTTACTTTTTCCGTAACTTATCTGGTCATGCATTGGTAAAACACCAGTATTTTTGGTAGGTATTGTTAGCAATCGGAACCTCGTGTACCGACGGTGAGTTAAGGAACAAAGGCCACCTTGTCTTTAGCTGGGCATAAGCGTTTAGACGTTCTGATATGAGTGACAATAACGCGTTGTGTTACTCCCTACCTTTATTCAGCCGCCTTGTTTAGTTTAAGCACATTAAAGTAATAGCGTCCTGTGTTTAGGTTCTAGCATTACCTTTGTAATGAGCTTAGTAAGAGTTTCTTTAATTAGAATACACGATTGTGTATGGGGAACTTGGACGGGACGGAGAGACTGGATTAAGCTTTTGTAACGAGTAGACGTACGAGTCGTATTAAATGGTTATACAGATCTTTGAGTGTTTGATAGTTAACAGTATATTCTTTTATCGAGGCACGCGCGGCTGCTGCATGCCGCCGCGCCGCGCCGCCGACAGGTGACCGCCGAAGCGGTGGCTCATGGTGTTATCTACAGCTTACTATGTAGGTAGGTAAGACTGTATGATCAATCCCATTAGGCTAGCAGGTTGCACCTGGACCCTGGCAAATAACTTCTTATAATATAATACTTTTATACGTATTCGACCATCTAAACTTCTTTTAATCTAACTGGACCCCTTTTGTGTATTTTTGTTTTGGTCGAACTTAGTGCAATTTCTTGCTTGATGTATTCAATTTTTGGCGGTATTTATCAAATTGCGCTTATCTTGCGAATATAGTAGCAACCCTAGGCGATCAGGCAAGTTAATAGAAAAAGGCGAGAGCGGTCCTTCTGTAAACTCTTTGTTTTGTGATAGCTCGTTGAGTGACTTTGAGCTTTCTTATATGGCCCATAGTCAGAGACCACGTTTCAGCTCCGTAAGTCATCACTCGTAAAGTTTTGTAAGTTCGTTTTAAGGATCACTTAAGAAGGATATAATAAAAAAAAATTGCTTACATTGATATGACTGAAATGCATTACATTGGTATGCTGAATTTTTTAAACAAGGTGTTTCAAAATATTCAGCGAATCACAAACCTTGAGTAGCATTTGAGCTTACTTATTATTACGTATTGAGACCGAGTATTGTTACCACCACAAGTGCTTATGACTTCTAACGTTTAGGTTATTGGGTTGTTTTTCACGTGGCAGCTGAGGTGAACACAATAGGACAACTGTTAGGCAGTTCTCACGCTCCGTTTGTCAGCATCAAAGCTTCGTTGTTATCAAACACGGATTCAATAATGTTGACTGCCTTTGATGAGAGTCGCCGTATCTCGGTGTTGACGAATTATTTCTGAACTAACCAGTTCCGCTACGTTTTTGGAATTCTGTTAAAGCTCGTATTCGTTCAGACTATCAAGATAAACTTATGGAGAGGAGAGGTTTTAAACGGTGCGATTTTCTCCATTCCGAGGTCTTCTGATTAGATTTAGATAGATTTTTGTGGAGTTCTTCAAGAAGGGCTCAAAATGTTTCATCGAAGGTCGGTGAAGCGCTTAAATGATCCTTTGAGGGTCTAGCTTATAGCAAGACATTATTACATGTAAAAAAGCACTAAATCATCTCTCTAAATGCACAAATCTCAGCCCTCGCCTAAGTGACGATATTTACAAATGACATCCAATGTGAAACTTAGAAACGTGTTGCTCTTAGCTAAGCCCTCAAGTATTGCATGTTTTTGAGGTTTCGAAAATAGTAAACTTCTTTCTTTTTGGCATGTAGTTTCGGAATCCTTTGTCTAACCTTATACATTAATTTGTGTCATTTTAGGAAGTCGCTTATGTAGAAATTTGAATATTTGTCTATTCAGTCATTTTTGGACGAAACAAAATTTGAAATAAAAAAATTACTTTCATGATGATAACGAAGTAGTAACTGATGTACAGAGGCATTTTGTGTCAGCTCTGTCCACAGGAACCCTGACATTTAATTAATACTCAACATGTCGCGCGACTAGCTCCAAAATAATATTACAGTTAGTTGAATAGGTGTTAAGCGTTTCAAAATACTAATATCTGTTGTACAACGTATTTGGTGTTGAATTTATCCACGACATCAGTATAATATATTTATTTTTTCATAACAACTCTCTGTACGAGCCACAAAAGAACATGCAAGTTATTAAAGTTTACGTGTTTTTATTTATCATGTTGTAATAGAACACTAAATTCTTAATTAGTGTCATTTACATCTACGATTTTCATTTTCATTTTCATTCCATCTTATTATTTAAAAAAGTAAGCTTTCTTCGAGCGAAATGGTGCGAGAGTTGTTAATTGTTGTTACGAGTACATACTGACCTTAAGATAGTTTGCGCTGGACGAAGATGACACAATTTAGGTTTGCACACTCCGCAGGCTATATATACTAGATATGATACTATAAAGATTTTTAACTTTAAATAAATTTTGGCAGTTTTATTTTGAATAAAAAGAATGGCATACAAATAGTCAAATATATATACAAAACGCTATAATAAGCTTCTTAGGTACGATTCTATCTACAGGCAGGAAATAAGCACATTTTGAATTTTAGAAATTTATGACCTCAAAATAACCTAGCGCTACGAGTCTATACGCTGCGATGACAGCTTACTAAGGCAACAGACGGTCGTTGTTTTTAAAAAAATACTAGGTACTTCACAATACATGTAAGTTTCTTTGAAACTTTTATATTTGTTATTCGATCTAAGATAATAACGAGTTTGTTTTATTATAACCCTGCATCAAAATTACAATTTAACACATTGATTTATTGCAACAGCAAAATATAAACACAGTCAAACACAGCGCCTGTTTAATCAACACAAAATATTATTGTAAGTTTACAAAGTCAGTCAATTTGCCGCTTGTCAATGAAATTAGTCATTATTGTAAAGAACAATAACCTTCAGTTTGTCCAGGATATGAATAATGGTAGTTAAAATGCGTTACACGTCACACACAGTAACTAAATGACAGATATATTCGGTCCGCGCTCCGACGAGAACGTTGTTTCGCGGTAATACCGGTTTCTGGGTCAATCTGACCCGTAATTTATTTGACGGGTCATTAAGGGCTGCCCGTTGCCATGTTATGTATAATAACACCACATATGACAATGTTATATCATTGTAGAGGTGGTTAGCAATTATGACTTGTAATAAAGATACCAAATGAAAAGACGATGTAAAATCCGAAAAACAAAAAGCGGTCTGATGAGACGTAATGGTAAAAGAGCTTAAAAAAAACTTTTCACAGTAAATTGATTTTCTAGTGTCCTATTTAACAAAAGTTGGGCATATTCTCGGTTTTCACATACGTTTTCGAGTTGCAGTCATCTACTAAATTCTAGGATTCAATCAGATTTTCATATTTAACTATCATTTATACAATTACTTTTGTAGCATATAAATAACGCATTTTACTAATAATATTACCATGGATTTGCACTTTGTTTATTTGATTGTTGACTTTTCTGTTTCGAGTCCCATTCCGTGGCAACCCTGCCATGGACTCGAAACGGGAAAAACGGGCGCCTCTTCGTGCGCGCCATTACACTATGCAAGCTTCTAGGTCGATTTCGTATCGTATCGGTGCAGTGGCGGGTTATTCAGTGTTTCCCGGTCGCGACACTGCGTTTATTTGCTAAGTGGTTTTTGTTTGCCGCAAGGTTTTTCTCGATGTGGTTTTTCTCTGACGGTGTTAAGTTTTGAGGCTGCAGCTGAATAGTAACGTAAAATTCTTAGCCTACTCGTTCTGTAAGAACATTATAAGGCTAAGCATTCGTTCATTGATAGTCGTAGTTATCACGCCTATCATGAAAAGCTTTTCCTAATTGGGACATAATTAACGTTTCTGTAATGTTAATTTATTTGGTCTAGTCATTGCTAATTGTAACTCAATGTTCGAAATCATTTTTGAATGTTATTTATTGATAACAATCCAATTTTGTAATTGATTTTAATATACATGCTTCTCCTTTATTGCATGTCAATTGTTTTTATTTATTTCATTACCAAGTTTTGTTTGAATCTGTAAAACCAATGTAAAAAAAGCTTATCTTTATGTTCTTCTATTCTATCTTCATAATGTTCATTACTTACCATAAGTAATAAAATATAAGTAGTGTAATCTGTATTTTACTACATGCATTTTCTTGTCCATGTTTCTAAAGGAATGACAGTTCACTCGTGAACGAACGTCAACTTACTATACGACAATATTGGTCGCTTTACGCTAACAGTTCCAGAGAGTAAGATATTTTTGTCAACTCTATTTCTAGAGCCATTTCATTTCATTCAGTGACATATAAATATCTCGCGGCTCGACCACGTGACACTAACAACTTAGTCGGCCGACGACCGAAGTCGGTATAAATATAATGTTATCGGTTATTTAATGATCGTACAACGGTAAGCTTAAATATGAGAAATGTTTTTATAAGAAGAATAGCGAATTAGGGTGAAACACAAAAATATTTTATGCTGTTTCTGTTAGTTAGAAAAGGTTTGAGTCTCGATCGAAAACTAACTAATTAAAGTCTTATAAATAGCTAAGTATCTGATAGGTAAACCTCGTTTAGTTTGGTGAATTTAGAGATGAAAGGTTCTAATACAATTTTTTTGAGGATTTGCATACAGCTGTTTCTACTAATTACTATCTACAAGTAATTTTGATTATAGCTGTATTGGCGTGTGCCAATCTCATTCCCTTATATTTTGAAGTCTACTTTGACATGTAGGAAACTAAGTGGCGTATTGCACTAGTATTGACCCTGTACCCATCACTCAAGAGTTGTCGTCTTTGTAAGACCTTTTAAACCGATCTTAGAAAACATGATGTTTTGGAAAACCTTTCAGATCTCAGAATATTTATTTATCTATTTATTGAAAAACAAAATCCACAGCTCTCAAATTCCTACTACAAACAGTACTCAGTTTATACTTACAGCCAAAAACGGATTTACATTTTATATTTTAAAAATACTACCTTCTTACAACAGTCACGGCATTCCACAATGATAAATAAAAAAGTAAATGAATAAAAAGCAAAAGCATACTAATAATGTGTGTGTGTGTGTGGTGGATGTGGGTGTGTGTGGTGTGTGTGTGTGTGGGTGTGTGTGGTGTGTGTTTGTGAATGCATAAATGAGTGGGTGAGCATTTCGAAGTGTGGGCATATTTAAATAAATATTATGAATGGTCCAGGATCTCCAAAACTTTCATCTTAAAAACACCTTTGCTGCTATTAAAAATGTCAAGTGTTTTGAACTCATTATTATAATCAGAATATATACGGTGGTATATGAACGTGGTCTAATTAATCAAAAAACTAACGTTTATTCCATAGTTAATAACTGCGACTAAAATAAGCCGAGTGAAAAGCCGTTTATCAAAACAAGTTCTTGTAAGCTTAAATTTAAAAAGAAACAAAAATATTGTTTGTCGAAGGCGAATATAAAATGTATGTTGGGAGTTCATAACTCGGCTGGTAAACGAGTGAGATGTATGAATAATGTATGGTCTCTCGGACGGCAGCGATACGCCGTAATAATATTACGATACGCGTATCACTTCACTTACATATTTCGTGTATGTATGCATGTGATAGTGTAGCTCATGCCACATGAGAGGTTGATAAGCGGAGAAAACCTCTCAGGCGACAAAAGTATGCTTAACACAGACAAAATCACAGGTATGAATCTTTAAAAGTAGCTCTAAGCTCTCTTTTTGTATGAAAACAACCGTGCTTCTTATCGTTGTGTCGCATTAGCGTTTTGGTGTTTGAAGAACGGCATTTCTCAATCAAGTTTAATTGAGATTGTAGAAAGAGTTTTTTTTTGGAAAATTACTCAATTCTCGCGTAATCTTTTTTGATTTGACAGCGCACTACGCCAACCGAAGACACGGTAGGCGTAGTGCGCTGTAGCACGGTTTCTCGCCTCGATTTCCGTTGTGTCCCGGGTTCGATTCCCGGTCGAGTCAATTTAGGAAACGATCTTTTCTGAATTGACTCGGGTCTGGGTGTGCTGGGAGACGCCCCTAGCTTATTTCCTTGTGTGGTACCTCGTAACACAGGGATATTAATCCCTACTTCGAGACCATTACAAGAGGTGTGTTGTCTGGCGCATATTTATTTATTTATTTGTGTCTGTGATTTTGTGTTTTTTTGTGTTTTTGTTTTTTAAAGGATGAATGAAATTATTTTATTCAGCACAATTATTTTATAAAGCGGACTTATTGTGTTTTGAGAATTAGATATCAAGAATATTCATATTGTGTGGTTATCAGTTTTTTAGTAGACTCGCTTAATAAATGTTAAGGTACGGAGTTTATGAAGTTTTAGCGTTTCGGTTAGATTAAATTGTTAACCATAAGTAAATTGTTTAAAGTTGAGCGTGTAGTAATTCTATTTAAATTAAGGCGAGGTGATTATTCACAACATTTTCCGAAGGAAACTGGTGAGCGCCACGCGGACCAAAAACCCCAAAAATAGTCGATTAAAAAATTAATAGATGTAATAAAAAAAAACCATGAATGAAATCCCTCCAGTTATGTTTAAACTTTGTTTTGGTAAAGGCCTCATATTTTCACATCAATTATTTTAGGAATAAAACCAAAAATAGAAGACAAAATATCACGAAAAGAGGTAACTTTGTGAATTTATTCTATCGAGCCAACTTTATCAAATCATGTTTCCACCGGATGAATTCCCTGTATTATCCTCTCAACAATATCAGTAAATTTTATTTGATTCTCGATTCGATTTCACTGGTTACTACTTCAAAAATGAATTCTAAAAACGTGTTTTGTGAACCACCTCCCCATAAACCTATTGAGGTCCAAGTGGCTATAAGTTGATATAATTGATGTTTAATCGCATTAAGTTATCGAAGCCGATGGGGTCTAGAAAGGCACGGGAATTGTTTCAGCTAACGTAAAAAGATCTTTCAAGATTTAGAAGGTTTTATAGCCCACTTGATTTCGAGTAAAATAATAATTTCGTTAATCTACATTATACTCAACAATGAAAAAAAATATACATTGGACAGATCGTTTACCCATCCGTACCCTCACTTCATCCATCATTCGATGATAATATCATTGTGCGTATTGTTGGTATAAACTATAGTAGGGATTGTAGGTATCTTTATATTGTTATAAAATCATGCTTGTCTCTCAAGGTCTAAGATGACACTTTCATGATAAGCACCTCGAGAACATGAAACTGACAAATATAACGTTCGCACTTTGAAATGTTCAAGTATTTATTCATCGTCGTACACCACTGATTAATTAAGTTATAGTATTTTATTTAAAAAGTTATTCGTGATTATCTGAGACTTTTGGATTATATACCAATATTCTAATAAAATCAGGTTTTTGCTACGAAACATAACGGTAAATTGTATGTTGTAATTGTAAACTTTCTTGTTGCATTAGTTAAAATGCAACAAGAAAGTTTAAATGTTATATATACCAATATTTTACGGTGTTGAAATAAAACATTTCAATACCGTAAAATATTGGTATTTTGTAGAAGTAGTACTCGTATCTACTTATATTCTTAAGTGACCACAATTTATTTCTCCAAAACATAAGTAGTGTGTGCAATGAACGTTGTACGCTGTTGTAATTTTAATTAAACGTTGCTTCGTTAAAAAGTCCGTTCGATGAACTCCAGAAAGCGTTTATAAATAAAACACAGGAACTGCAAAAAAATCAACAACATGGAAAATCAACAAACAGGATTGTACAGCCAATGGAACTGTAATGCTGGTCTCGTATCTGGAATGAGGGGCAGCGTGGGTATATTAGCGGCGACGTTGTAGCTGCTAAGCTGGGAACACACTTTTCGATCTTTATTAAACTTCATCCACCTATATATATAAATATCTGGCTAATCAGGCTTGTGTCGAATGATGTGAAAAGTCTCGTTAATGCGTGAACTCACGCCAAAATTTCGTCGTGGTCAAACACGAAAAAAATTCTGAAAAAAATATGTAATAAACTTAGACATATTTTCTTCAATCTGTACGTTTGAAATCATTCTGATATAGAAATTTCTAAACTAAAAAAACATCTTGAAAAAGGGTCTCAGAAAAACTTCAATTTGCTAAGGCTTTTTAACTATAAGTTTGATTTGCATAGTTATTCCAGGAAAATATAGGCCATCAAGTCTTCTTTAATCTGTACTTTGGGTTTTCAAAAATACCTCCTGTGCCCTAAGAAAATAACATTTTTAGTGTTTTTTTGCGAGCGTCCTCGCGCGCGGGTGTCTGTGGGGGTGACGGGCGGCAGTACCGCTCCGGTATATCAGATTGAGAAGAAAATCGACGAATACAAGGGCCTTAAGAATCCAATTAAGAGTCATATTTCACTCAATTAAAAAATAAATGTGATGATCGAAGCTAAAATTGCTATTTTAAATGTAAACAGTAACCATAAAAACTAGCCAATGAAGATTCTGGACGTGACATAAAACCAAGAACAATAGAAGGGTCCACAATGCCTAAGAACCAATACACAAGTGTAGAACCGATTCTCCGATTCTTGAGTGAAGAATTGAATACACTCTCTGCAAACGTAGTGCGGAGTGATGATTATGACATGGTCAGGTGGAGTGACGACTTCTGAACTTCCGACGGTTGACAGGTATTGAATGCGTCCAACTAGAGTTAGATCGCAATGGATATGGGATGATATGCCAGTAGAACAATATAGGCGGATGATTTACATTTTTGGTTGTAAGCTCAGTTTTTTAATATTTTTTCTATATTTCGTGAAAGCCTACATGCTGAAGTAATATGATATATTTTTTATTTAACGTAAAATTTTAACATTTTAGCTTACAGTTTGTATTGCCGAGAGGAGGTGGTAGTCGAAGTATGAAATAAAAAAGTTAAAAATTATCAGTTTTTTTTCCAAATACGGAGCACTTATCGGATATAGTATATGAATCTGTTAATTGTCATTATCTGCTTTACACGACCAGTTCAGCATTTTCAGCTAGCAGCTTACAAGTTACCCTCAATATGCGCAATTCTTTATATCTGCACTCAGCTTTACCAAGTGGGAGTGAGTGAGGTGGCCGTAGGCGGCTGCCGTCCGCCCGCCCACCGGCTGCAGCGAGATTAGTTTGTTTTTTAATACTTTTTTGTTGATATTTAAACCCTTACGGCGTCAAACCCGATTAGGCAAGGTCGGAGTTCTTTCATATCGCCTAGTGGGTTGACGATAGTTTGGAGATGTAGATTCGGATGATTTTAAGGTTTGAAAAAGAGGATATAAGTCTAAGTATTTTTTTTTAATTCACAGTGATGGATGATGGCGCTTTTAGAGATGGTATGAAGTAAAACAAAGACGACCCCAGGAGTGGTAAGCAAGTAAGATTAAAGAATGGAATGTGTGTGTGTGACTTGAGCGGAATAAACCTTTTATAATAATAGGTCTTTACCTATGAAATTGCCGTTCTGCAATACTGGCCATTTCAAATCATAATATTTTTTGTGTGGCTAAGAATTCTAATTTCAAACTAATTTTATTTTAAAAACATGGAATTCTTTTTCCAAAAGTAGTCATTTCTTTATTGATTAGTGTAACATTTTCATCGCATTTCAATCTTTTTCGTCATCATGGATACGTTAAAAATTCGAGTAATTATGGAATATGAGTACCGTCGAGGCAGCAACGCGGCACAAGTGGCACGCAACATCAACGACGATTAAGGAGCTAACACTACAAACCAACGCACCACCTGTTATTGGTTTGCTCGCTTCCGTTCTAGAAATTTCGACCTGAAAAATGAACCTTGCGGTCGTCCTAAGACTTTGGTCGACAATGACGAATTAAAGGCGATTGTGTAAGCTGATGATACACAATCTACGGCTGAATTAGCAGCAGCTTTCGACGTTAGCGTCAAAACAATATTGGTCGATTTGCGTCAAATTGGCAAGGTAAAAAAGCTTGACAAATGGGTGCCCCACGAACTCAATGATCGCCAGCGCGAAGTACGCGTCGAGACGTGCCTTGCACTGCTTAACAGACACACAAATGAAGGAATTTTGAACCGCATCGTTACCTGCGATGAAAAATGGATTCTGTTTGATAACCGCAAGCGCTCAGCAAGTTGGTTGGATCCTGGTTCAGCACCTAACCAATGCCCTAAACGAAAACTTACCCATAGAAAAGTGATGGTCACTGTTTGGTGGTCTAGCGCCGGTGTGATTCATCACAGCTTCTTACCCAACGGCGTGAGCATTACTGCAGATGTGTACTGTGAAGAACTGAACACAATGATGAAGAAGCTGGCACATCTCCAACCAGCATTGGTCAATCGCTCGTCTCCGCTGCTCCTGCACGACAACGCGCGACCTCATACTGCACAGCAGACGGTCTCCAAGTTGCAAGAACTGGGGTTCGAAGCTCTCCGTCATCCGCCCTACTCACCAGACCTTGCGCCTACAGACTACTACTTTTTCCAGAATTTGGATAACTTTTTGGCGGGAAAAAAATTCAATACCCGAGACGCAGTACAAAATGCCTTTGAAGAATTTGTTGCCTCCCGTCCAGCTGATTTTTTTAAGAAGGGCATCAATAAACTGCCACTGCGTTAGCTAAGATGCATTGACTGCATGGGTGATTACTTCGATTAATACAAAATGAAATGTAAAATTATAATAATGTTATTTAATTTTTTTAAATTGTATGTAGGGGAAACGGTATAGTTATTGGCCAGTTAAGCGACTTCAAGATTTAAAATCTTTATTAAATATAAAATTCTAAGTTACAAATAAATAAAAGTTATGACATATGGTTATAATATTAATGTATTTATCAGATATGTCGTCACACATACACTTTTATATAACATTTTAGGAATAAAATTGACACAAAAACATAAAACTTAAAATTACAGTAATTGGCCATAACATTGCAGTTATTGGCCATGAGATCATACAGTGATTGGCCACATCGGTAAATTAAATATAAATGGAAACTTCAGCATCTCTTTATCAACTAAAACATGTCTTCTTGATGATCTTCATCCTCAAAAGAGTCAGAGTCATCATCATTCAACAAAAAACATTTATGGCATACAAAATCAGTAAGCTCTTCGTCATCTGGAATATGCTCTTCGTGCTTAATAGGAATGCAATGAGGATGATAATATTTTTTACAAGAATCACACAATAGGGACTTATTTTTAGTAGCTAGACGCTTGCACATATTACAAGTAACTACTTCTAAATTTGAAATTATCTTTAATTTACTGTTGTCTTTTTTAATTTCAGTTTTAGAATTGTTTATCTTATCAGTTTTTTCATTTTCTGTCTCAATGTTAATATTTCCATCATATTTGGTTACTTTTTTTGATTTATTTCCTACACCTTTTCCTTTATTTGTCTTCACAGCATTTTCTTTCCGTGCAGCTGCCTTCTCCTCTCTTTTTCTTTTTCTCTCCATTTTTTGACTCTCTTTTTCTTGCTTTTCTAATTCTTTTTTTTCAACAGCTGATCTAAATTTCTCGGAGGTAATGACAAAGGGGGTTTTTTCCGTCTTTCGAATAAACTTTCGCTTATTTTCTGGAGCATTATGTAGGTAATCATTTATTGATTTATTGAGATGAGTAATTTCTGCAAAAGTGGTTACAGTAGCAGAAGTCGAAGGTTGGCACAAATCTATAGGATTTTTTGTAGGTGTCATAGTAATTTTTAGTGTGGTCACATTATTTTCACTAGTGAGATTTACATTTGTTGCTGTATTATTAGCATACTGTACTTCAATATCGGTTGATTCCTTCTGCGGGTGATCACTTTGAAAAAAGGACCAGAGTTTAAACAATGTAGGAGACGAATCATTCGTGCTGACACCTTGAGATTTCAGTGCTTTTAACTTATCTATCATTACGGCTCCTACGATGTTTTCAAATTCTTTTAAGGACATGAGCTTGTTTTCATCATTATTGTACTCTTCTATATTTTTTGGTGTACTTAAACATTTGGAGTAATCTATAGCATTCTCATCAAAGGGACACAAACCACATGCTCGAAAACCATTTATGATAGTTTCAGGTTTTAACTCATCAACAACAGTTCTTAGGATAATGGCGATGTTTAATTTTGTTACCACCTCTCCAATGTTTTCTGATTGAAATTTTCGAACTGCGTTTCGGTACTTTTTTTTCATAGGCCCAAAAACGGAAACATCTGCTGGCTGAGTGATGCGGGTTGTGTTGGGGTAAAGAGCAACTAGTTCAACTCCTAGCTCTTTACAAGTTAAACTAAGCTGTAAAGTAATATGGCTTTTGTGACCATCTATAAATAGAATAACTGGTTTTTTGATGTTGTTTTCAGTAAGGTATGGAGCAAATATTTCGGTGATAAACTGGTTAAAAACATCTGCCGTCATCCACCCCGAATCACTGCGTCCGATACCCCATTTAGGTGGCACTGATGTCGCAATTTTTTCAGGCAGTCGTTTGTAAGGAAATACAATTAAAGGAGGACAAGTCTTGCCGTCAGCAGAAAATGTAAATAGGACCGTAACATTTTCTTTAGAGTTTCCTAGTTGCACAGAATAAATATTTTTGTCTCCTTTAGCGGCAAGCACGCGACCAGTAGAAGGGCAGAGCTGAAATCCCGTCTCGTCAGCATTAAACACACGCTTTGGATCCTGAATTGCCTCTAACAGGTTTTCACTTGTCAAGTGGTTTCTTATTTCAAGAAACCATTTCTTTATGTCAGCTTCAGACACGCAGGCACTGGCTTTAGTTACTCCCTCGCTGGTTCTTTTAACTAAACTAGGGTGACGTTTTAAAAAAGCTTTTAGCCATCCCGGACCAGGCCGATTATTGACAAAAGGGGTAGCGCGTGGATTATCAGTCAAAAATTTTTGAACTGTGTCGAGAACATCATCTGATTTTCTAGGAAAGCCTTTACGGGCCATTTTAATCAACCATTCTGCGATAGTATTTTCTTCTTCAAATGTTAAATACGGTGTTGGCCCAAATTGTGATTTTGAAGACGGATTTTTTAGTTTAAACTGTAAGGTACCTCTAGGTATATTATATTTTTTTGCTACTGCTCTCAAAGACATGGTTTTTGTATTGATTTTTTCTAAAGCCTCGTCAAGGGCCTCTTTTGTGTATTGGGGTAACTTCGGCATTATTGTTTACTCACGAACCTGATATAAAAATAAAAATAAATTAAGATAATTTATTCATAATAAAAATAAAAAAGATTATAGTAATTGGCCTACTTTTTCTATAAGTTAGCTTTTCAAATCACACAGTTATTGGCCTAGGCTATTAACTATTCACAATGATTAGAAAAGTCTAGTAATTGAATAGGACACTTATCATTACAAAATAAGACGTTTTATTCCTTAACAACGCTATTTATTATTTATTTTTAAATATAGTAATTGGCATAGGAGGCCAACAACTATAATCTATTCAAATAATTACGACAGCTATTGGCCACTACAAAATATTGAGGTTATGAAGAGAAAATTATATTTTACACCCTAAACATGTTTATAACGCATAACAAGACATTATTTTATGGAATTTAAATAACGACACTAGTACTTATACTTAACAAAATGTTGCATAAAAAAATATAGCAGCCTTAACATTTTATTAACGAATATTACTTACGATTCTACCTCCGATAAAATCTCACACGACGAAAAGGAAACAGTCCACCAAGCGGAATTTTGTTGCACCTATTTGACAGAGGATGAAAGTGTTGCCATTTATGCAAATTTAAATCTACTATATTGGTAAGTTATTTCTTATTTTTGGCCATCAAATTTGAAATGGCTAATAACTGTTTAGGGGCCAATAACTATACCGTTTCCCCTATCTCATTTTAAGCGAACTCTGGTCTTATGAGAAATAAAAAATTCTTTAATACTAAATAAAAAATACATGAAAAAAAATCGTTCAAATTGTTTCATACAAAACGGCAATTTCATAGGTAAAGACCTATTATTATAAAAGGTTTATATGTTAATATGTTATAGGTTAATATGTTAGTTTATTCGCTCGTACACAAAATAACAGTCTAAGTACATAAAATTGAGGTAAACAAAAGTACTGGTAAGCTCAGTTTTTAAGAGAGATTTCTTCCAGTAGACCATGGTTACAGGAAAATGTTTACCAAAAAAAGGGATAAGGTATTGTTATTAAGTCTGACAAATATGTGTAAACTTTTTTATAACACCTACAAATGAGTAGTGACCGTTGCGCTTGAGATAAACTCTGCTCCAACAACAAGATGGTGAGCGCTGAGAGGCGTCGGTTGTAATCCAGACTGGCGCGCTAATCGCTCTGGACTCCACTGGACTTTAAGATTTGATTTATTATATAGTTAACTTTCTCATTTACGAAATATAGTAGTTGCTTGTTATGTTCATTTAGTTCACTTACGAGTAGGTATATTTTGAATGCATTTGGCATTGGTAAGTAATTAATTATGCAAACATTATCTTGTATGTAATGTCTTTTATCAACATTGGGTATGTTCTCTATGTCGTAAGATAATAGGAAGAGCTGGAATTTCAAAATAATCCTAGGACGATCACGAAATACCGGTGTAGCGACATCTATCTCGCCACACCTGACGTATCCTACATCGCGATATCAAAGTTATCCGAGCGATCGAATATAGATACAAGAACCCGACAACATCATTATTGTCAGGATTTTCGCACAATGCCCAAAGTTACGTTCATAATTCTCTCGCCTATGATTGGTCAAAAGTTACGTTTACAGTTCCATCCGCCTTTGTTATTGTTATAATTTGCTGCAGTCTTTCATTAACATTAATACGTTATTTAGCGTACGCTAAAACCACGACGTGTTAAGAGAACACTACACGGACGAGAGAATTGAAAAATATATTATAAATATTTGTGAAATCCATCCTGTCTGTTGAAAAAAAAAGACAACAAATCGAACTATTGGAAAGTACCCTTAATCCCGATATTCTTCATGAAAATCTTATACTACAGTTAACTATATTTCAAGAATGTGGTACTGAACTTGATACGAATAATACAAATATCATAGGTCCGCTTTCAGATACCACGCTTCCTTAACACACCACATTATTCAACCAGTAAGTCTGTTGCTTTGCAGGTTAATATTAAAGCCAAATATCAAAGGAAAGCTAATAACACTGGTACTGATGCGTAAGAGCTCTTGAAACCAAAGGTGGTACACAAAACGAAGCATGAGGAACCACTAACCACCATCTATATTTTCTACTACTGGACCAAAGCACTACATCACAATCAAGCTATTCTTCTGCTCATACTATTCCTTTAGTTAGAATTATTTTCCACTGAAGATGACCGTACTAATCGTGCAGCACAGGAAAAAGTGAAAAACGAATTTTTCAAAAAGTATATGCTAGAGGGAACATTAAAGGCTATAACTAGAAAACCGCAACTTTTTCTCGGTTTGCCACGTCATTCATGCTCATGCGTTGAATATGTGTGCAGTTACAATAAATTGCCGCTTGTAGACATCTTAATAACTTTAAGAAAAATCATGTGGCGAGAACCAAATTCTTTGCTTGCTGTACATTTCGGAGTTGCAGAATCCACTGTCGCAAAATATTTTTAGGGAGTCGTTACCGAATCAATCTTCGGGAGATTGTCCGACTGGGCCTTGGTAAATCCGCCATATTTTCTACCTACCTATATCTATATTAAAATCTCTATAAAACTTGAAGAAACAACGACTAGAACACATAAATATTAACAAAGCACACCACGCCACGTACGATTAGAGCAAACAACCGACGACGAGTAACGAACGAGTAAGGCGTCGCGGCCGGCGATCGTGGCACGTGACGTCATCGCATGCTGTGCCAGGCGTGTTTTAAAACATTAATAACTTCGTCATTTCTTGATGGATTTGAGTGATTTAAACAAAAAATTGGATCAGATATTTATATTCTTTTTGATGTAGCATACAAAAGTAATATATCCCTTTGTCGAATTAATCCTCCTCAGACCGAAATTACCTATCAAAAGTACACAAAATCGACATCCCTATTCGCAAAGTTGACCGATTTAGTTACTTTTTTCATTAAAAATTTAAGACTGACTTTGGGCGTGTTCATATGTTTTACCTTTTTTTTTAGTTTTCTGGATGTTTAAACACAGCGGAAAGTCGTCCTAGGACGAGCCGGATTTTCGCGATCAAACTGAAAATAACCATGAAAATAGCGAATTTAAATGTCAGATTCTACCCGGTTCTGATATTACCCGGTCTTCTGATATTACCCGGCGGTTCGCGATCGTCCTAGGAATTAGGGGTCATACTTTAAAATTTTTGTAACATGGCTAACTACATTGTTTGACTATTTTTTATTTTTTATTTAATGGTTAATCGACAACCACTTTGTAAAAGTTGTAACTTGCTATCATAAACTTCATTAATTATTTAAGGGTTTAGTTTCGATCGTGCACTAATTAAATCACCCAAATTTAATTAACAAAATAAAACTTTAAACACCAAACTTGTTTTCTACTAAGCCGACCGACGGCGGCCGACGCAAACTGGCATTTCAAATATCGCGCGCCGACTCACTTCGCCGACTGGACTTTTGTTTACTTTGTCATTTGCACCGAATGTACCTTTGAAATTCCCATGTGTGTTTTCGGAAATTAGGTAATGTTATTTGAAGGCTTATATTTAATACTTGTAAGTTAATCCTTTTGTTTTGAACAGACAGCAATAGTAAGTAGTAGTAAGACACTAAAGTGAAGTACTACTTATCTTTAGTGGCATGTCATATTCTCACAGGGATTATTTAGAGAAATGACAGATGCAGTTAGAATGGGAACAACTATGACGTTCTTTAGTGACGTGCTCAGCTACTTTTTATGGTGAAAGCGATTACCACAAGGAATGGATGAACAAAAACGAGAGGTTTGAATATACCTACCTAACAAACAAGCTCGCGCTTACTAAATTGAGGGTACATAGTGAATATAATTTAGTATCAACATCAAAAAACATCAAAAGGCCTCATTATCAAGATGACAATCATAGTATTTTGCCTAAAAACATTCGATATTTCATAAACAGCTATCCTACAAAACGTTCATTCATTCATTCCGTGAAAACTCGAAAGCATCAAAGACATAATACAATCAAGGCTTTCCCCGAACCTTGGAGCTGCTCTGTGTTGTCGTAATTAAAAGGAATTTGTACCGACACCGAAAGTGATTTCATTTTTCGTCGGAATCTGACGTTTATTTTTACAACTTACAGTTTTTAGGTTACAAGTGTTACAACTAAGGGCATGTATACGAACAAATACTAACTGGTATAAATGTTAGGATAGTGAGTGATATTATTATGTTCTCCGGAATACTTTTATGCTTCGTGTAGTTTTAGGTGACCTTTAAAAAGCGTGGGTGTGTATTGTGGCTGATGCGACGCGTTTGGTAGGTTTCGTTCAACATGAATGTGGGGGGTGAATTTTGTTGTGTGGGACGTTAGATACAAAGATTATGCAACTGAAAACTAACAGCATTCAAGAAGGTTATAGTCCATAACTGCGATTAACTTGTGTAAATTATGTATTTCTATCTGTACATACCTAATGATGACATAAAAGGAGAAACTGATAAACTAACTGCTCAATCAAAATCAAACAAAACGGTTGTGTATTTATTGAAGAATAAATCCAGTGCTTAAAAATACATTTTAAAATATTTTTGGTCAATAACGTTGTTTTGAGTGAGCCAAATTCAGTCCATAGTGGGGGAAATATTTTTATAGATCGAAGGAATGGGGTTAAGTGGGGGGGTTAAGTGGGGGGCTTCATTACGAAAACCTGTACTTTTATTTGCACATGTTTTTAAATCTGTACCCTTAAATTGTGCGTGTAGTACAGAATATAACAAATGACACACTTCTCAATCATCAATCTCAATCACTATTGGCAGTTTAAAAAATAATAGTATAAATATAAGTAAAATGGACATAGTAGTATCGGTACTGGGTCATGGTCTCCAATGATTGCTCAGTGCTTATAATTACTTAGTACTTTCAATATTCCTTATCTCAGTATATTAAAACAATATGCTATAAACGCGGAAAGTTCATTTGTTTCTTGTTTATTAGCAATGGGTTTATCCGTAATAGGTTTTCTGCCCAATTAAGGGCGGATGGGCGAGTGGGCGCCCAGCCTCCGTTAATGTCGTCAACATTCAGGTCTAGCTGTGGGCGGATCAATGGTATACGCCGGCTTTTTACGGTTTATAAATAAATTCTTACAGATGCAAAATAAATATTACTTGTATACAATAAAAGGTCAGGTAATTACTTCACATGGTTGTTAAACTGACATAATTCATACGTACAAAAATGAACATATAAGAGACATAACTAACAGCATTTTTTTGAAACCTATCAGCGAAACTGAAGTTATAAGAATAATAAAATGTTTAAACAACACAAACTCAGCAGGTAATGATGAGTTGAACACTAAAATAATTAAAATATGTTCCTAATTTATAGCCCCTTCCTTAACGCATCTATTGAACAGTTCCTTCGAACAAGGTATCTTTCCCAGCCGCCTAAAAATATCTGTTGTTAAGCCCATGTTTAAAAAAGGTGATTCAGGAAACGATCTTTTCTGAATTGATTCGGGTCTGGGTGTGCTGGACGCCCCTGGCTTATTTTCTTGTGTGGTACCTCGTAACACAGGGATATTAATCCCTACTTCGAGACCATTATAAGAGGTGTGTTGTCTGGCGCATATTTATAATATTTATATTTGCATTTAGTACCTATTCGATAATTTTCAATTTGTAATTTAATTTAATTTGTACTTGTATTTCACTATGTTTATTATTTCTACGCCAACAAACAATGGCAGAACGTTAAATGTCGAATATTATTTTAGTATAAGAACCTATGTACCATATTCTTGGAAATAAATTCTATTCTATTCTATTCTAAACAAATTTTCCAGTGTTGTGAAGCCTTTCCAAAACGCCTCTACACGTCTCCTATTTATACGCCTTTAAGATTTTTGTGAGTTTCTGATACCAGATTACTATGGGGTTTGCGAGTAGCCACTTTAAGTTTACATTATCGTTTGCGTGAAAAATGTATTGGGAATTTACATTGTCATGTCATGTCATGATTGTGTCATCCCAATACATTTTTTTTACGTGAACGATAACGTGAATTTAAAGTGGCAACTCTATAAATATATATATGTCTAATAATATATAATATATATGTATACATAATTTAAAATTGGTTTGCGTTTGGCCTCAGTCTCGCCTGGTGGTAGGCGATGACGAAGCCGATGGTGGTACATGCTTACCCCGAAAATACCTATTCACTCTGGCCTTGAAGATACCAAGGTAATATCGCGATCGGTGTAAGATGTATTCATTTGCTAATCTTCTGACAACCCTAGGGTTGTGCGGTTTGCAACCAGCGTAGGCGGGACTCGGGACGCACGAGTGACTTGTGTACAGGCGTCCTCAAACGATATTGACTACTTTAGACTTTTTAGCAATGGCGTTAGTGCATTAGCATTTATATTCTTCGAGGCTGACTGTACTTTCAACATTTACTGTTTATTACTTTGATGAAAGTCTAGTAAAGCGCTTTTAGTCAAATAGACACTTGGGTGGCGAAGCGTGGGTGAGGACTTGGAAAGGTCTAGTTCGATTTGCCTTATTAAATGTTTAAAAATAACTTGTGTGCAGAAGAAATTGATATTTTTCTTTCTGCTGTAGCACTGGAATTTTCGTGATTGATATATTGCAAACCAGCGAATTGTAAAAATATTTGAATCAAACGACGAAAGTTTTTTTAGAATTCTGTGGCAGTCGGAGGCCATAAAAAATCTTATTATTCAAGTATTATGTTATGACAGAACATCATAAATATAACAGAACAAATATTTAACTAATATCTAGACTAATATCGAGACTAAACCCTATAGTTTGCGTTTGGCCTCAGTCTCGTCTAATGGTAAACGATGACGAGGCCGATAGTGGTACACACACCCAGAAAATGCCTATTCACTCTGGCCTTGAAGAACCAAGGTTGTAGTAGTAGTTGTGTAGTTAGTATCCGGAACCACAGACGCAGGGATGTGTATTTAAAAAAATATTTAAATAGGTACTACTACTACTCTCTCAGGAATAAGGCTTGACCTTTTTGAGCTAGTACAATTGCAGTTATCTCCAGTTTGGGAGTGCAGGATATTTCAGCTGGTATCTATTTAATTTCTAGTACAATACTAACAAGTATTTTTTAGCAAGTGATATTCTGATCAAAGGATTGCCTAGCCTAAACGATTTAACATAAAGTTGTCAGTAGCGCCGAATTCTGAAATCCTCATATGGGCTGTGAACGTACTGTGTTTGGTATTTCCCAGTACAGCATCTGGATTGAACTATCACAGTAATTGAATTCACAATAAACGGTGGTGGTTCAGCCGATAACGAACGGTTAAACGCTGCTAGCGATTAACATGTTACCCGGCTAACCGTTACTGCGCACAAACGTTTGTTACAAAAGTCGAAAATGGAATCCCGAGAATGTCAACACTCGATTCCGTTGTTACACTGCACTCGCTTAAGACATTAATGGAAAATATCCATAGTATCACTCTGAAAAGACTATGAATTATATTAGATCTGACACGAGACTTTTTGTCAATTGTAATAACCGCTTAATAATAATGACGAAAGTCAAGTAGACAAGAGAAACGGCCGTAGCTTTATTTTAGACTAGGTAGACACACGTCTGTTGATTTGGTTGGCATGTAAGTAAACACCGATATAAACTATCAATCATTCTATCAAGCCTACTGCATCGTAAAGGAATTCTAAAGGCTATTGCTTGTCGGACATCATTCAGACTACATTCTAAATGGTACCTTTAGAAACGTGGAGGATTAGAAGACATGGTTATTGTCAAAATTACCTTGTAGAGACTTGTTAATAACGAAAAACGAATTCATTTAGCTGGCAATATGACCGCTTACCGTCAAGTGCTACTTACTTCGGTCGTGTAACGCTCGGCAAACGAAATCGCAACGCATGCCCATTGGCTGAGCGCGCACTTCATTTTTTACAAGAGCAGTCTTATTAGGATTGGGATAAAAACGTGGAAAAGCTAATTCAGAATCTCGTTGAGAGGAGTATTTGCACTGCCAATACCTCGCTTTTTGTGTTCTCGGCACCCTTTTAGATAAGTGGATATATTCCTTTAGGTGTTATTTTTACCATGACTTTTCACGATTAGAGTAAGCAATATGTTTTAAAAGATAAAGATCCTTCTAAATGAAAAGCATTTTAACAATGTTCTAGCATTAACTGGTGATATAAGAAGGTCTTGTGTTATTTAGATATAAAAAGGTTTACTTACTCAATCAATTTAATACACATAAAGGTATCTCGTTTTTAGTAAATCTACCTGAATATTTCTCAGACAAATAATGTTAGTAACAACATAATAATAATTTTCTTCAGTGGTTTAAATAAAATAAAAATCCTTTGTCGTGAGGTGGATTTACTATATGACACTATCTTTATCAATCATCATCGGTTTATCCCGGTTGTGAACCCAGACTGGTGTGTGGGGTCCCAGGGTCCGCCTTTCTTATTTTCTTGGCCCACTTCGCGCGATCTTGTGCATCCTCAGTGGTGAGTCTGTTGGCACGTATGTCACCCTTAACGACGTCGAGCCACCGCTTCCTGGGTCGACCTCTTCTACCGGTACCTGGCGGAGGCGGCAAGGCCAGACATTTGTTGCCCACGTAGTTTGCCAATCTCCGTGAGACATGACCATAACAACGAAGGCGGCACTCCTGCAGCTTGTGTGCGATGTCACGAACACGAAGGCTGCCGCGGATGTGGGTGTTACACACGCGATCTTTGCGTGAGACTCCACGCATCCACCGCAGCATCTTCATTTCCGTGACGCGCAGCTCCTGCTTGTGTCGCTCTTTTAACGGCCATGTTTCACTGCCATATAAAAGGACAGGCCTAATGATGGTTTTATAGACCTGCCCCTTCAGCTTGATCGGCATTTTGGGGTCACAAACGACACCAGTCACCTCACGCTATTTGGCCCAAGCCGCGGAAATTCGGGCTCTGACGTCGCGGTCGATGTCCTCAGACGCGCTTAACACAGATCCCAGGTATTTGACACGGTCCGTGCGCTCAACCACGTCAACGCCTATGCGGACGGACTGGGTATCTGTGGTGTTGCAGGCCATGTACTCCTATCTTTATCAATCAATATCTTTAATTATCAAATTATTGTAATTGATTTTTAATCTTATAAACGGAAAAATGAAAATGGGACAGCCCATTCCCTTTTTACTATAAATCGATTCAGTTTTTTATTTCTCGATTGTCTGTTATTCTTTCTTTCAGTTAAACGGAAAAAAGAGAAGCTTAGCTCTTTATGAAGAGGTAAATCACTTTGGTATTTCTCTCCCTTTTTCCATTTTGCTTTGGGTCGGCTTTCTTCGCCACCTTTCGCTAGATCTATTGTGCGCCTTTTGATTATTGAGATTGTGTCTCTTCGGATAATCCAGATTCGGGGTCTTTCTTGTTTGCTGCGACTATTTTAGTAACTTATTTTAAGACCGTGTTACACTTATTTATAGTAAACCTATTCTATTAAGACAGGTAGCATTTTAGGCCTATGTTAAGCCTCAGTTGAATAACAACTAAAGTGAACTAACTTTAGGTAGCTACGCCTTGAAAGCAAAGTAAAAGTCGATACCTATATCGCCAAATTAGATCAAGACGTGAGTCACCATTTACCGCAGACGATAAATTTCGTGTTCATAAGAAGCTTATGGCCTGGCCTAAATGGCCGTTGGAGATTCATATTATATGGCTTCGCTTTTATAGGCACCTAACCAGTTTTGTTCCCTAATGAAATAACTTACTAACAATATAACTGCGAAAAAGTGATGGCCGTGGGGGCAGAAAAGTTCTGGAACGGACACCAATTGACGGCAAACAGCAGCGTGGGACGCCTATCCGTAAGATGGGTTCGCTGCTTCTCCTCTCATTTACAAAATATTTCGGACTTTTTCTGCAATATGTCCATCTGTGTGTTTACGAGTTCCGCAAAAGTACAAAATTAACCTATACGTGATTTGACTTAGTTACTTCTTAGCATTGGCCCTAATTTTATAGCAGAACTAGCCATCCGTCAGCGACTTCGCCCGCGTAGACTGTCTTGGCCGTCAAAATATAACTTAGATAAAAAAAATAGCCTTTGTCACTCCCTAATAATGTAGCTTTAAATTGGTGGAAGAATGAAAAAAGAAATGTATGTCACTGTCTGAACACAGTGACATACTACTCTGTGTAAAAAGTATCGGGAATATGTCAATAAAAAGACCCGCGTAAAAGAGGTCGTTCTAATTTTTTTACTGCATGTTGGTAGCACTGTACTGATTAAGCGCGCAAAATTTGAGCGGGATCTGTCATTTAATTTGTTTTAAACTACACTTTTTGTTGGTGATAGTTTTGAGTCCTCGGCGATTTTTACAATGGAAAATATTGTTGAACAAAGAGTGTGCCTTCAATTTTGTGTTTCGAATGATATTTCATGTGGTGAATCACTAAAAATGTTGCGAAATACCTACGGCGAATCGTGTATATCGAAAACAAGGGCTTATGAATGGTATAAGGCTTTTAAAGAAGGCCGAGAAGTAGTAGTAGACTTGCCTGGTTCTGGTAGACCTTCAACCGCTACTACCAAAGAAAACATCGACAGAATCAAGAAGCTAGTGCTCAAAAATCGACGTATGAGTCTGAGAGAGTTGGCTAGTGAGGTGAACATATCTTTTAAGTCCGTCCACAACATTCTCATTGACATTTTAGGCATGAAACGCGTCGCTGCTCGACTAATTCCAAAAGAGCTTAATTTTGTTCAAAAAGCGCAGAGAAAGCATGTCGCTGAAGACATGGTTTCCCGAGCTTCTACGGATCCGACCTTTATGAAACGTATAATAGCTGGCGACGAGACATGGGTTTATGAGTACGACATGCAAACAAGCCAACAGTCTTCAGAATGGCGTCTGGAAAACGAGCCAAAACCCAAAAAACCGCGGCAAAGTCGCTCCAAAATCAAGGTGATGCTGACAGTTTTTTTTGACTACCGTGGTGTGGTTCACTCCGAATTCCTTCCAGAGGGAAAAACAGTGAATAAAGAATATTATTTAGGCGTCATGAAGCGTTTGCGTGAGAGTATCCGCCGAAAACGTCCAGATTTGTGGCAACACAACTCATGGATACTGCACCATGATAATGCACCATCACACACAGCCATTATAGTGAAAGAGTTTTTAGCGAAAAATTCAACAAAAGTTCTCGACCAAGCACCGTATTCACCTGATATGGCTCCGTCTGACTTTTTTTTATTTCCCAAGTTAAAATTACCACTTCGAGGAAAACGTTTTGAGTCGATAGAAGCCATAAAAGAAAATTCGCTGAATGAGCTAAAGGCCATACCGCAAATAGCCTATGAAAAATGTATGGAAGACTGGGTGAAGCGGTGGAGATGTTGTATTGCAAGCGATGGGGCCTACTTTGAAGGCAATAAAATAAATTTAGATGAATAATTTGTATTTTTTGTTTTATTGACAAATTTCCGATACTTAGTACACAGAATGTACATTGCAAAAATACTAGGAATATGGATAAAATTGCACTTCACTCTTTAGGTTACAAAAAGTTTTAGGATCCTTTATGGGGCAAGGTATACATCATTATTACAACAAAATTTCAAAAACCATTTGTGAGTTACCTCTACATAGATTCAAAAATCACATCAAAACAGTTTTATTAAAAAAGGGCTCTTATGCTAGAAAAGGCTACCTTATAGATAAAAATGCCTGGGTATAAGCGCTCTGCTCGATGCGGGATTAGATAGCTCTATTGTAACAGATGTTTTATTGTAATAGTTAATAGGTAACTACTTAGTATGTACTGACTAACAATTTTTCTTATGGAATTGTTTAAATGCCTTTCGTTTTATATTATTTTATGTTTGTTTCATTCCTTTTTGACTGGCTTACTGATGCCTGTTGTAAACACATACCAAGTTTAAAAGAGTAACTGCTGAGTTTCTCGCCGGGTCTTCTCAGCCAGAAACAACTCCGACGAGGTGGTAGAGTCGTATTATGTCTGTATACTGTGTATTTATATATCCATATTATTATGATATTTATGTCCATTATTTAGTATATTTTGCTGTAAATTTGACGATTTGAGAGTACTGACTAATACAGTCTATTTTAATAAAGTTATTTGAGTTTGAGTTAGAATTTTTAAAATCGGTCCCGTAGTTTCAGAGCCCTCTCGATACAAACAAACAAAAAAATCTTTCCTCTTAATAATATTAGTACAGATAAAAGTCTGTTTTTCGTTCCATCTTAGTCGCAATAAAACTGACAGCGAAACATAGGAGCAGCGAGTTCATTAGCAGCACAGTGATTAGAGTGCTGACATATTGCTATTTCCTGACGCTCGGTTTGATAAGATTTATACTGGCAATCCAAAACTCAGTACAGGGTATACCAGTTGGTATGAATAGGCAAATGTACACAGTGTAACAAAGATACTCCTAGATTTTGTTTGATTTTGTAGTTTCGGAACATAGCCCGGGTTTGTGATCACCAACCCGCATTTGGCAAGCGCCAACTCATCAATTGTAGCGATGACTTGATTTCAATGATGGAGGCCTTTGCCCGGTAGTTGGATAGTATGTAGGCTAGTTTCTTACTTACTATGAGTTGATAATAATACCAAACTTTGAGAAAAAAGTGTCTCAAAAAATCAAAAATCTTAAAATAATATTTCCTTCCTCTTACAGTCTTCTTGCTGTGCTTGTCAGCCTCATATTTGGACCTTACGGCCGCTTTTCGACCGCTATCGTTCGCGTAAACCATTTTGACGTATTTCGATACGAGCGCCCCTAGTGATATAAAAAAGAACCAAAAATAGCATACACATTTCTGAACGCAAGGATCGCCGTAAACGCAATGGCAACTCATGGTAGACATACAGGTCGAGTGAAGTCAACTCGACAGTCAAAAACTGTTAAATGTCAATACCGTAAATAGAATCCATCCACCTAGCTAAGTAAAAATAATCCAAATTCCAATGCCTAACAACTTTTCCTTTTCCCCGCTTGCGAAACGAAACTCCAAATACGAAAAAGCTGACTTTTCTTTGCACGGATTCATAGGCAAATACAAATAACGACGTTGCAAGCACGAGTACGAACGAGTTCATTCGGAGAACAGTATTAATGCACTTATCATGAAGCGGTGCGCTGACATTATTTTAATTTCCTGAATGCTGGAAGTCGGTTCGATAAGATTTATAATGGCACGCCTGAACTGGGAATTTGGAGCAAACTAATTCACTGCAAATAAGTAATTGGAGTGGGGGCAAATGCGCATACGGGGAAAACGGGGCAAACATATACGGAGGTTGTTTTTCACTAGCGATGGGTTAGTTTGGGTGACTTTGTAAAGTGAAAATTATATTTCAATCTTAGTAATTTTTTCGATCACAATAAACATACAAATGTTTTTTTCTTGTAGTCATCTTTGAAAATCTAAAGGCGACATTTTTATTTCATGGAACAAAGGGCAGCCGCGTAACCTCGCTGGGGCACTTTTCTTTTCCTGTTTTGAGTTTTTTCCTGTTTTTGTAGGTACCTAGTCCTAAATCTACAATTACTTATGTGTTTTTTATTTATTTTTAGCAACAAACAATGCTCTATTCTGTACACAATGACCAGCCTCGTCAGGTCTGTTAACGACCTCGGTAGCTCGGAAGAGCAGTCACCCGGATTGTGAAAGGTCGCGGGTTCGAATCCTGCTTGAGTCTCAGGATCAGGTCGATTTGTTTCTAGTTTCTATCTTTGTGTAGAGAATAGAGCATTGTTTAATGCTAAAAATAAAAAAAAACACTTAAGTATCCTATAGCTAGTTGCATCTTAATCGAAAGTCAAATATTTGTAAAAATATTTTTTTCGGGTGTTAAAGGCGCTTGCCTATAACATTGATAAACAACGTTGGCTTAGAACGTAAAATACAGTAGATAAATTCGCCAGGTCTGTTAACGGCCTCGGTAGCTCAGTTGGAAGAGCAGTCACCTGGATTGTGAAAGGTCGCGGGCCCGAATCCCGCTTGAGTCCCAGGATCAGTTCGATTTTTTCTAGTTTCTATCTTTGTCTACAATTACTTGTTTCTTTAAACTGTTTTTAAAACAGTGTTACTATTTTAAGGACTAAGAATGCCATTTTATTTTCCTTGCGTTATAAAAAATCGTCTGGTATAACTATGGTGGCACAGTGGCAGGCAAGTATACGGACAGCCCATGGGCAGTGGGCACACTAACAATGAGGAAGCCAAGGTCCCCTATCTGAAAGCACAACCAGATGTGATTACGATACTCACCATACCTCGGTCCTGTAGCTGTGGTTTTAAGCAAGTTTGTGTTAGCATACGGACAGGTGGCTTTCACGTCTTTATAAACGTACTAGCTTCTGCCCGCGACTTCGTCCGCGTGAAATAGTTACTTTGGGCTAACGCTAACTCACTGGGGCCACCGCGCCCTTCCCGCTCATGAGTGCCCGCCGGCCTTGCACATCATAAATGCGCGCGCAGTAGGTACCTACTTAATCATTATTTTGCTGCGATGCTATTTTAAAACTGCGATATCTCCCAAGATATTCATTGAAATCGAATGATGTTCAGGGCAATTTTGGTTTAAATTAAATACTGGTGATGAATAACGTATTTATTTGGATAAGGATTAATATTATAAAAACATCTTCGCAAATAATGCATTATTTCAAATTTGGTTTGCATAAAAAAAGGTTATAGTAAGTCAACCTTAAAAGATAGACATATGCTGTCGCGGGTTTTTTTCAGAACTTTTGGAGGGAAACAGTTCTGTTATACATAATTTATGCGAAACTATAACCGTTTACGCAGCGCACGCAACGAAGGAAAGAAACCCCCGATTTTAAAACATTCTTAATTGGTGCTCCGCTCTTATTAGTCTTAGCGTGATGATATATAGCCTATAGCCTTCCTCGACAAATAGGCTATCTAACACTGAAATAATTTTTAAATCGGACCAGTAGTTCCTGAGATTAGCGCGTTCAAGCAAACAAACAAACAATCTCTTCAGCTTTATAATAATATATTATAGTACCTATAGATAGAATAGATAATTAACCCAGTTATCTATTACGTCGCGGGCCATCTAGAACTCTTTATTAGGTCACAGTCTAGACTCGAACATCAATACCGTCAATAACCGGTCTTATTGTTTCGATTGAAACACGTTAGTACTGGGATGCTTTTCAATGTAGGCACTTATTGTTACTAACATCAGTGTAGTTCTGTGTATGTGTTAAGTATTTGTATTGCGTGTCTGTGTTTAAAAATATGTAAGTATGTTTACAAGTTCTGACACCCATGTTAGCTGGAGTAGGTTTTTTTAATAGGGTAGGGTAGGTTTTATTTACAGGCGGACCCTGGGACCCCACACACTAGTGTGGGTTCACAACCGAGATAGACCGCACGGATGATGATGAGGGTAGGTTTTATTTTTGATACTCATATAATTCTATTTAAATGCAAATACGAGTAAAGTGTTAAAAAACGACTTTAGGTTCATAGCACTAAATAAATTTAAATTAAAAAGACTGTGCGAAGAGTAAATTTTCTGTTATGGCGTTTTCAGCCGCCAACTAGCGCCACCAATTGATTTGTTTTTATAACTTCCAAATTAGACATTGTTTTTAAAAACTGAACAATGACTATCTCAAAAAATTCTTCTTTTAAATATTGAATGTCTGTCCACGCCCTTTCATTTTGCTTTTTAGTTTTAGATCGCGTTTTTGCGCAAAGTGGCCACTATTAGCAAAAACAGTTTTTAAAAACAAAGTCTAATTTGGAAGTTATAAAAATAAATCTATTGGTGGCGCTAGTTGGCGGCTAAGATCCCCTTAAGTAAATGCATGCAATAATGCTATTTTTATGATACGTCAAGTGATCTTACTGGTGTATGACCCCGATGTCAGTTTTTCTATGAATTCATTAAACCATCCACTACCACAGATATAATTAAGAAGTACATTATTTCTCGCTTTTGACGAATTTTCTGCCACAGTTTAAATCTGACGCAGTAAAGATCTACGCTGTACGTGTTGTGAGATTTGCATCAGCCCTTAGCCATTTGCAATTCGAAAGGCTAAGGGCAAAAGGCTTATGCGTGCCTTGTAAACTAGCCATTGACGCGAACCCTCTTTCTCTCCTGGACTAGTTTCTTCCCACCCCGTTTGCGGCAGGTCATCAGGCAGGACTTCTGTGTTCTGAAGAGGTCTTGATTTTGCAGCTCAAACTTGCCCAAGATCTTTATATTTTTCTTATTGATGAAATCAATATATGTACTTACTTCAATAGTACGAAGTTACGTCTAGCTCGAGTGAACAACCTAAGAAAAAGCACAAATGTTTGAGCCTTAGAATCTAAAATTCCATAGAAAGTTAAAACAAAAGTCCGAATGTTCTTTTCTTATCCGGATTTCCGAACAATCATTTTCTTCTAACGAATAAACGAAAGGTTCGCTTATTTAAAATTACTGTGCATATTTATACTGTGGTTTCGTGGCGTGCAAGGTGTTGTTTAAGCGTGCAGAATATTATGTTTCAATGTTACATGTTTATTGAAAAACTTTTTTTTTTTTTTTTTTTTTTTTTACACAGCGCCATCTAGCCCCAAAGTAAGCTAATTAAAGCTTGTGTTATGGGATACTAGACAACGGATAAACATACTTAAATACATTTTCTTTTGTAAATACATACTTATTATACATAGGAGACACCCAGACCAGTACAAACAGACATGTTCATGCACACAAATGTTTGTACTGTGCGGGGATCGAACCCGCGACCTCTGGTGTAGGAGCCAACTTCTTAACCATTACACCAAGTCGGTCGTCAACTTTAATAGTAAGTTTATCGGAAATTTCAATTAATTCACTACACGCATGTGTACATATGTATTTACAAGACTTAAGGTGTCAAGTTGTCATAGTAGCCGTTGGATTAATTCCCGTTTAAAGTATTTAACATAATATCAATCAAATTGAAAATTCAAAAGGTCAGTTGACCATGGCCTTTTTTTAGTTTTTTATGAACTCGTTGGAGTACTTGTGTGGGTTGGAAGTTATAAGCTGTCAAATGTTAGATAGAAGAGAGAGAGAGAGAGAGAAGCAACTTCATGTCTGCATTTTAAGTACGGAATATGATATGACTGAAAGTACCTAACTACATTAACGAATTTTTCATGTTAAACAATCATGAAAAATGTATGCCAAGAGGCATTCTATACCAGTTCACCGGGAAGTGAAACAGAAAATTAGGGATTTTAAGCTGCTCTTTTAGAATGGTACAGTTCTGAATAAGACTACGAATTTTTTCAAAGACCTGTTTTTTAGTGTACCAGTTACTTAGTACTGTTTTTTTGTCAGGTTCTTTCTCGCCGGGTCTTCTCAGCAAGAAACAACTCCGACGCGGTGGTAAAGTCCATTATGTCTGTATACTGTTTATTTACGTATCCATATTATTATGGTATTTATGTCGATTATTTAGTATATTTTGCTGTAAATATGACGATTTGGGAGTACTGATCCTACAGTCTATTTGAATAAAGTTATTTGAGTTTGAGTTTGGTTTGGCAAAAAGAAATGGAAATAAGGACATGTACCTACCTACTCAATAGAAAAACGAGACTTGGAGTGGCAATTGGTTTCCATGTCTGACGAATAATCGATAGCTATTGAATTCAGGTCTGTCCTTGAGTGGACACTGTGAATAAGTACTTAGCTAGACGCCCTTGCGGTGTGCAACATGAAAGTCTTTTCAGTTACGTATACATGATCAATAGTTCTGAATGATTGCATACCAAAGAAAGCTGGCTTGGTAGATTTAATTCAAATATTTTAAATATTTTATTTCAGGCCAGAGTGCCCATATAAAGTTAGTAAGTAATTTTTTTTCTTATATACTAACGTTAGTAAAAACAATATTTAATTTTAAAACATTATTTACTTAATTCAATGGGCCGTCACCAACCTCATGAGGAAGGGTGAGTCTTATCGGTCAAGAAAGACCCTGAGAATAGTGTTGTTAATGCCGTCGATTGATAGCCGCCAAAAAATAAAACAAACTCTACACGACAAGCGCTGATGCCATAACGCCGTAAAACCTCAGTTATCGTATGAAATTCACGTTTATTTGATCCATTTTCTTGGATTGAAAGACCATGAGACGGTATGGGCCGGGGTACAGAAATTCTTAAGAATTGCGAAAAAAAAAAAAAAGAAGGCCATCTATGCTTGTCGCTGATTATGATGATCAGTCATAAATAAGTCGCAATGCAAAACCAATTAAAATAGTCTATTCCTATAAACTTAAAACTCAAGGGTATGTGGCCAGACACACTCGCAGGTAAGTCTTATGACCTTATGTTCAAGATGAACTTATGTTCTGATTAAAAAGTAGATATAATTTTCGCAGTAGGTACGAAGGTAAACCAATAAAATTTCCACCCGCCTACCGGCAGCCGGGGAGGACGCCTGGGGGTCACCGAGACTTGACCGTAGGACAGTGTAGGGCTAGCGAAAACTTCGTGTTAGGGAGTTGAAAGATTATAAGCACACAAATTATGTCATGTCTTTCACTGAAAAGATACCATACACAATGGAAAATAGGTAGGTATATTGTTTGTTGACCTACTACTACGAGTTAACAAAATGAATATTTTATTAATTGCATTTTACGAACATAATGAGGTGAATTAACAATATCCACTGTTAATTTATTACCATCACAATAAATTAAAATAAACTATAAGAATAATTAGAGTAGTAGCACTGGTAGGTATTAGTAATGTAAGGACGTGGACTTCACTTCCCCTAGTATGCTTTCGCAACCTTCCGACTCAGCTTTGTTCAAGGCAAACGTAAATAATCAATTAGTGGACAGACAAGTGCCATCATAGACCACAAAAAAATTAATATTGAAATTTATTTCGTCCAAACTTTGCCCCATATTTCAAATTGATGACTTAAAACTCTACTTTAGCCAATGAACTGGTACAGCATTTTCGCGCCAGCAGCGCCAAGAATGAAAGGGACAAAAAAGAACATTCGCTAAAACGCTCGGATCTGACTTATGACGTTGTTAGATATGAATATGGGGGTTGCTATTTAAAAACTGTGCCAATTTAAAAGTCTAAGTGTGGACATGAAAGATTCTTACAGGACGGCTGAAGGTCACCGCGACTTTACCTCCACCCCCCACCGTAGCTCATCTGTAAGCGCTAGTTACCCGACTAATGGATCGCTTTGCTACTGCTATTAACGCTTCATTGGTCTACTTCAAGATTGATGAAAATCTACAACAAAATAAACAGAACAGTCTGCCCGTGACCCTCACGTTAACAGGCTTCCCTGATAACTTACTTTGTTGTATTCAACGTGCAAACTTTGAAAAAGACTTTAGGTTTTCACAGAAACACAGCCTTGTTGAGAAATTGCGTTGGCAACTTACTTTCAAGGAAACCAGTTACGCAAACATTTCTAAGTAAAATCTAAACCATTTTAAACGTATAACTCTTTGTAAAAATATTTTTAAGCATTGCAACAGCATCTTCGCATTTCGTAACTGCTTAGGGCTAAGTGGAAGTTTTAAGGAGTGTAGATTGAGTAAATAGGTGGGCACCTAAACATCTTGCCGATTTTACGTATTTTTATTTTGGTTTCGTAAGAGCAAACGACCTAGCAAACGACCTAAACGCTACTTAGCTGTTCAAACATACGATATTTAGGCATAAAATAATTCTTAGCGGATTTTGGATGTAGGTCGATGTCGTTCCAAAGTCGACGGGATCGCTCGCACGATTGCTTAAGATTATTTCACAGCTTCAGAGGCATCGCCGTATCTGTCGCTGCGCGTTCATTCGTGAAATGTTTGTCATTTCGCTCTACGTAAATCGACTCGAAAATGCGATTTCCACATTGTAAACGACGTGAACGACGAGCAACAAGTAGCGAGCCGGGCGATGAGACCCGCACGACCTTTTCGGTCTCTTACGACATCTTTACGATCCAATACTGACCCATTCTGATCAGGATCTGCGCTATGTCTCTTTCAGTAACTAGTTTTCAATACGATACTTCGTCAATACTCTTCAAACTGTGGGGTAAAGATTGTGCGCAATAATGCGACGACGTCATATGACGCAGTACCATTCTAAAGGTCACGAAAAGCTCATTCATTTTGAACGGCACAATCGCTGAAATGAAATAACGAATTTTGAACTGAAATCAAAGTTGAGGCGCTTACTTTGTGAAGCCTTTTATTTCTGACGTTCTGTCGGCATCAATTTCAATGGTGCTTATATTTTATTATCGTTTCAGATAACGCAGAATAGTATCCGAAAACCTTCGTCTATTACTTACTAAGCATAGCATACAAATAAACACTAATGTACCGTTAGCGGCCGGGGCGCAGTGGATGGCCGGCACGGTGCATGGTCTCGTGCAAAGTTGACGTTCCATTGCATGCATCGGTAACGGCGCGGCAAGTCAGCAATCATCGTTGTCGAGATATTTTTTCGCTGTCGCGCGGTGCCGCGTCGCGGTGCGCAATGCCGACTGGCGCGCAGTTCGCCGCGCGGGAACAGGACGGCGCTACTACGCATGCGCGCGGAAAACGCGGGAAGGACTTTCTAGAATACGCTTCCGCAAACGCTAGAGCGGGAATCTGAAGCCACAGGAGGGCGTTTTAAGCGTCCGATATTTTCCAAGATAATAACGCTACTCAGTAGGAAGTTTTAACGGGATTGCATTATTTGTTTGGGTGTTTGCCAAATCAGTTTTCGCTAAGCTGACATGCAAAAAGGTCGTACTTAGGTGTTCAATACGTAGGCCAATATTGGTTTGATTTTACACGACACGATAAATTCGTGGGCGACCCTCTCCTTGTTGGCATATGTTAAGTTTTGGTAAAGTGAAAAAAAGCGGCGTAAGTTGCACGTCACTTATCGGCCGTTTAAGCCTACACACAGTCAAATTGTAACAGAGGATCAAAGGCAATATTATAGACATATAAAGACTAGAATAAACTAAGAGATAGTTTAAAACAGTTATAAATGTTTACGATGAATTTAGATGTAATTTTGACATGATATCTAAAAGACCAAAAATGAATAGTTAAATTCTATCACGATTCCTGTTCAAAATATGGCCGCACATCAGAAAATTTATCACAACTCATTTCAGAAAACCTGTTCGCAGTGATTACGAACACAAATTCCAAGGGAACGAATAACTGATAGAAATTAAACTGTGGAGTAAGTGGGACAGCGGGTCAAGGATGTCCTCGCGCCCGACCTTCCGGCACAATGTTGATACACCCGACAGAGCAGTCGACATATTTGTTCCAATAATAACACCTTGAGCTTCTAAAAGCTTGAATGGGATTGTTACCTTGGAATGGAAATAGGTTAGATTCTAAAATAACTTATTATGCTTCGGGCCAGGTTTTCTTAAGATGGGGTGCGACGCCAAGTTACATGCATGCCTGCTTGCTTGCATGCTTGCTTGCCTGCTTCCATGCTTGCTTGCACACCTGTATGCAAGCTTGCATGCTTGCTTGCCTGCTTGCTTGCATGCCTGCTTGCCTTGGCAAATAAAACAGTGGTGTAAATGAATGTTCGGCAACACAATACTTCGAACAAATGTTATTTCGGCCATGCATAACTTTGGTAAAAAGTTTTTCGTCCAAGTGAAACGTCGGAATAACAAAAAAAAACTAATTGATAGTCGGTCAACTAATACAGTGGCAAACGTTCTTTCGACGAAGTGAAAAAAGACGAAACGAAAATAGTCAAAAAGTTTTCGGTCTAATGAAATTCGGTCATAAAAAATTTGAACTTAAGCTAGGCAACCGCTTTCCACCCTACACGCGGGCTGGGACCTTTATTAACCGCTTTGGCAGCGTGGAATGACGGGAGTCTCCCGCGGGTAGTCCTTTTCTGCAGGCCGCCATTACCTAGTGAATAATAATCCTTATTGCACAACCAAATAGAACACGTAAAACAAAATAAAAGATTACAATACATAAATACAATTTAGGCGGTCTTATCGCTACAAAGCCATCTTTTCCAGACAATCTTCGGCAGAGAAATTTAGAACGGAAAACGAGCATCGTGTTTTAAATTTCTGAAAAATGTATCTGTTTCATTGTACCAATTAAAGTAAATATTCTAACTAAGGACTAACCTAAAGTATTTGTCAAACGTGCGTAAAAAATAAAAATGAGTTGTTTTCCATAATTTTTCGCGCAACAATCCTTTTCTTAATCCACACAATCCATCGTGCGGAATTATAACAATTGGCTTATCAATCAATCACTGTTACAATTGGGGCGTACTTCCTTAACGTTAACGAATAGCTAACGGATAGATAGACGGATAGATGTAATCGTTGCGCTACTACGTGTATTCATAACCCGCGTTTCCAATCGACCAAACTAGGGATGCGCCTTGATATGCTGGCTCGAGTTCTGATTCTGATACCAAATACGAATTCCACGTACGTACTTATTTCATGTACACGAGTATTCAAAATATAATTCGGATGCACAAAACTCGATTACATGGTCGAGTTTAATACTGTTGTCGCGAATACAAAACTGTGAATGACTGTAAATTATTTTACGAGAGCAATACAAGTAATCTTATCTAATAAAAGATACGATTACTCATAAATACGAATAATCTGATATCTGACCGTTTCCTCCAGTTTGCGTTCTGATTAGATTAATTTTCTAACGACTACCAAAGTTCTTGATTACTAAAAATAGCCGATTCAGCACATCATTAAACAAAAACAGTGAGTGATTTATCGAGTACAATATTCGTGATTGAGATTAACTAAAAATAGAAATGAAGATATCTTCATCACCGTTTAGTTAATGTGGTATAGTATATATTATATTGTGTTTAAATTTCTATTGCTATGGTGTGGAATAAATCGAATACTTTCATAGAAACACTTAGGTAGGTATGTATATGTTGCATAGAGTTATTGAGGATCATTTGTATGGTAATTTTTTTTGGAATGACGACTGTATTATTGACCACAAAGCACACTATCAGATTAAGGCAAAAGTCTTACCGTGAAACATAAATTAATTACTAAGATATTCAGAACAAAAGAAGTTAATTAAATACAAACTAAAAATAAAACAAGAATAAAAATGATCCTTTAAAGGGCATAATTTGTGCGATAAGATCTATAAGAGGATAAGCGGGGGCTGCTTTTCTGAATCTCCAAGATGACTTGGATCTCGAAGGTCGTTTTGCATGACCGAGATCACTGATATTACCCTAATATAAGTGTAGTGGGTCTTTTACGAGCGGCTCAACGAGACGACTCAGAAGATAATTTGCCTCGACGTGTGATAAAATCGCTGTCTCCTTATTTAAGGCCGTTTTGTCCCATTGTGCTGTTTAAGCGATGTCTGAGTGGTGATTAGGGTACATCTACATCTGCTGGGGTCCTTTAGTAAATTAAGATGTTGAGAGTGAACACGTTAGCTTAAAGTTTCTTGGAAATGTTTGGCAGCATTTACTTGTTTTAGTGATCTTGACCAGACTGAACTCATGTTTGGATCTGATCTTCAGCAATCTTATCGTGTCAAGTAGCAACACTACAAAATAATTAGTTAAATAAATAAAGTAGAAAGGATTAGTTGTGCGACTAAGAGAAAACTTCGATTTTCTTACTATAGAACCAAATCTAGTCAAAATAAAGTAACGTAAAGTATCTACACCTACGTCTCTACGTTGCTCGAACCTGGCGAAAATGTTAAATAATTACAAGTACATTCTACAGTCTAAATATCAATGTCGGGCTTCCTGGAATGTAATTAAGGACAGCACTAGCCATACTATTAAACACAACATAGAAAATATTAGAATTGGGCATAGTTTAATAACAGATCCTCAACAAACTGAGGCTTTTAACAATCATATTATAGATACAACAAATGTCGACGAAAATAATCATTTGCAAAATACCAATAAATTTAACATTTACAATAGCATGGACTTAAAACCATATAGCACTCATGAGGTGTGTAAACTTATACTGACTTTAAATAATACAAAAGCAAAAGGCTTTAATGAAATTTCAACCAGCGTTATAAAGAGTTGTCACTCTGCTCTGGGTAGAGTATTGACTCATCTGATAAACTTGACATTTGAAGAAGGGTGCTTTCCTGATACTAAAAAAAAGTCAGTGGTCGAACCGATACCTACATAAGAAGGGTGATGCCAAAAATATCAACAACTACAGACTATCACATTAGTCTCACTCTTGTCTAAGTTATTTAAAAAGGCCATGGCTAATCGTATTGTGGAATTTATGATGAGGTTTGATATTATCGAAGACGAACAATATGGCTTTCAAAATAACTACTCTCGTTGATAATATGATTGTTAAAGGTATGAATGATAAGAAGAAGACGGAAACTTTTAACGTTGTATCCCATAAACATCTACTTCTTAAATTAGAGAACCTTGGCTTTCGAGGACCTGTTTTGAATTGGATTGCTAGTTACCTAAAAGACAGAACTCAATATGTTGAAAAAACTGACATAGATCAAACACACACGTTTGTTACATATACATCCAAGGAAAGACATAATGTGTTTGGCGTTCCACAAGGAACCGTCCTTAAACAACTTCTTATCCCCTTATATGTGAATGACCTACCCGATTTATGTAAATGTGTTTTGTTTGCGGATGATATTTCTGTAATAAGACCTCTAGGAATGAAATTGACAAGAATATATATGAAACTGATATTAATGATACCATTGAAAGTGGGTGTGGGTAATTATAGTGCGTCAACTGATAATCTTCGAATAATGTGTAATGGGCAACCGATTCAACAAATGAATGAAGTCAAATTCTTAGGAGTTATATTGGATAATCATGTCAATTGGAAAGCCCATGTCGGTAATGTATGTGCAAAATTGAACAAACACGTTTACCTTCTTAGTAGGCTTAGAAGGACAACATCGCATAATACATTAATTAGAGCGTACTATGCGTATGTCAACTCAGCGCTTGACTATGGCCTTTTGCTTTGGGGTAACAGTACAGATGCACATATCGTCGCGCAGAAAAAATGTATCCGAGCTATGTGTAGCCTAGCACCAGACGAATGCTGTAGACCATACTTTTGCAGTTTGCACATCTTAACACTAGTATGTACATCTTGGACCTGGTCTGTCTCGTTAAATTTAAAACCCATCTATATAACAAACTTAAAGATACCAAGCAGAGGACCTTAAGGTACCTCGATAGACTTACCCACAGCGTGAGACCAAAGACAAGTCTCTACATGAAAACTGCTCATCCATGTATGTAAAGGTCTTTAACGCCTTACCAATAAACTTGTAGAGCCTACCAAAGACACGTTTCCGCAAAAAAGTTATGTTTTGGCTGTAGGAACGATGTTTCTATACAGTGCAAGACTTCTTAAATTTTGAGTGAAAAAAGTCAAAGAGTGTGTAAACATGTTTAGTTGGAAATATTCGCCTTGTGTAGTCATAGCACAACATATTGATTTAAATGTTTGACATATAATACTGATATATTTTTGAGATTGATAATACTAATGTAATAATAACAATGTGATTTTGTCTTCTATCAACAAAGGACTTTGTAGATTGACATTTGCATGCTAATTTTTGCGAAACATGTATGAACTGTATGAACTATTTAAGATCTTAGGTTCCTTGTGAATGATTAAATGATTATGATTGTCACTAAATTAACATTTGTACACGTTTGTCTATCCATAACAATTTTAAATGAGTTTTTCCTGTCGCTATGGTCTGCTGAAAGAAATCTCCTTCTAGAGATAAGCTAACCTGTACTTTTGTACTCCTTATTGTTTTCTCTGTAATTTGTCTCTTTGTGTACGAAATAATAAATAAATAAATTACCATAATAAGAAGATGGTATCCCTGGTTGAAGAATAAAATAGTATTTTTTATCGCTACCAGGTTAAATATTAGGTAAAAAGTACATTGTGAGTCAGGCAATAGTAGTAGTATAGTCTGTTCTAAATAATGGTTACTCTAAAATCAAACAGTCAGATCATAAATAAAACAACAGTTGTCACTCACAGCTGGAATTGCAAATCGTCGTTGACAAACCGGCTTACCTGAAACAAAATCATAGTACAGTTATAGAAAAAATATATGACATCTATCAATAAATCCCAGAGGTAACGAACTGTAACCGGGAATCTCCATAAAATAAATGGTCGTAATAACGAGGGCCGCTCAGCAATCGGATTGAGCAGCGATACCAGGGGTGCAGAAATATTCGGGTTTTTGGCCCGGCTCTGCTCTGTACCACTACAATGGAAGCTTTTGGCGAATTGCAGAAGCATCTTTGAATCATAATGATTTATGAATGGTTGTTTTAAGTCAGTTTTATACGATTTTATTGATAAAAGTAAAGTATACTATAAAAAGTGTATTAGCGCCACGCTGGCCTAAAAAAGCTTAGAAATTGGAATGACTGCGCTTATCGTTTGCAACGTGATTACACGTATGATATGAACTAATACGTGCTGTATCGATTGACTAATGGAGTTGACTGACGCGTCCTATTTAGATGATTGTATCAATTAGATTTGACAAGACAGAGTTAGATGATAATGGAAAAACTTCACACAATGTAAAATTACCATCTGTTAAAAAAAAGCAGATTAAGGACAAATTCAAAAAGGAACAAAGAGAAGTGCTTCAAACTAGGTAACTTAAGTAGCACAACATCTACATCTAGGTAACTACATCTCAACTAGTGCTGTCATACGACCGGACTGGATTTCTCAATACCAAAAAGATTTCAACATTTACAAATACTATTTTCTCTGTGGAATTTTTTTTATGTACTCGTACCTACAGGAAACGGAATCTGAGCACTTTGACATTGGAAAGTGTTTTATTCTTTTTTAAATTTTTTTAGTTCGTACACAAAAAATACATTACAAAGGACAAGATTTAGGCGAACAAAAGTAAAGGCCAGCTTATCTCTAAAATTAGATTTTTTCCAGCAGACCAAGGTATTTCTGGTCCAGATTTTTTTTCTGACAAGGTACGTTTTGTTTTTTAATATTGAGAGCTAGTTAGCTAGAGATATTTTTTTCACGGCAAAGGTGTGATAGAGCGTCGTGGCCTAGTGGCTACGCACTCCAACTCGGATCGCAGATCGTGTGGTCCCGAGTTCAAATATGGCTAAACCCAAAATCTTTGTGTTCATTGTATAATTTCCGAGTAACTCTCCGGTGATGGAAAACATCGACAAAAAACCAAATCAGCCCGGATAGCGGCGGAAGGCTCACCAGTTACCACCTACCACGTTGGGTACTACTACCATTGGTGAAAACTGGGCTTCTGAGTGTTCCGTTCACCACGACGGCAACAGTCACTTGCCTCTGACTACCCCGTTTGGGATAATTTAATGTGATTCTTAATTTGATGTTGTTCTAATTTTGTTCATATTTAATTGGTATTTATTGACATTGTTTGGTCTTTATAATTGTACTGCTATTATTTTTTTTAGCACGTCTGCGAGCAGGCTAAACACACTGGACTTACATTATTAATTCATCATTTTATGTACCGTGTTTGTAGCAAATAAACTTTTCTGATTCTGATTCTGATAAAGTCGTGATAATAAGTGAGAGAAGCTAGCATCCGATATTAACTTTTCTTCGATATACATACGGACAACAAATTTAATCATAGAGAATTCTAGTAACTGGTAGGAAGTTGGTAAAGATTTTGCCAAGCTTTTACGAAAGGCTGCAGTAGCAGCGATCACGGTGAATTTGAAAAATTAAAAGAAAATAATAATTCATTCATTTATTCGATTCATTTATATAATAACACTAAGAAAATAATAACACTGTTTTGTCCTTTTTAAAGTTAAGTTTCTTGCAAATAAAAACTTATATCTGTGTTAATAAAATTAACTCCGTACTCATATTCGTACTTTACAACACCATATTTGTTTATTTATAAAGCAATAAATCTACTGAATTTACCTTTATTAACAATGTTTCTTTTAATATAAAGAATTTTCAATACAAGTCAATTACATAGGTTGTAGGAGTACCTATCTAAAAAACATATCCGTAACGCATCCCGATCGTGTCACATCACTAAAGCTGCCTTAATCTAAACATTATTTTTCCCAGGCATTTGTGGGTCAAGGGTCGCTTCAAAAAGTCTATAAGCAGAAAGATATGCCCCAATATCGATGATGTTAGTTTAGGCCTGCCGTCGTAAAACTTAAATTGTTCCGGGTATGATATAGCGAGTTTGCACCGACCGAGGGCCGGTCTTTGGTCCAGATCACAGATATAAATTAAAATGAATGACGGTATCCAGTCACAATGGAGTACGATGCTCTTTTTTCGACTTTGCTTCACTTAGTACGCCCTCTACCGTTACAGCAGCTTTAGTAACGCATGTCGATATCAAGCAGAGTTACATTCATCATTCCTCTATCTATGAACTCTTTGTTAATCGATTGGGAATAGGGGAAATCGGAACACTAAAGCGCCATCGTGATGTCACAGTAAAGGGCACAGCACACTATCCCGGTACCGCAACAGCACCGCTACAACCCGACTACTAACTTGCCATTCGATTTAGAGCATTAAATTGTGTGTAAATATTGTATATTTTACAATGTCAATAAGAAAAAGCGGACGGCGGGCGGGCGGCAGGTGTTCAGCGCGCCGCGCATTTTTAAAAATACGAGGCGATGCCAGGTTGGAGCGGCGCTGTTGCCGCGCCGTGAAAATGTGCTGTGACCTTAAGCGTCAAACTTGCTACGCTTAGCTACTCAGCATACTTGCGTTATCTATCTCGATATGCATCTGTGGTGCGGATTCTACGAATATTACGTAATTTGTTAGTTTGCCGCGCAAGCTTACGAGTATTTACGATGTTATGTGAGTTTGGATTTAACTTTTACGTTAGCTTTTTGAACTGAAGCGATTTATGCTTCGGGGCTGTCTAATCCTCAGCAACCGTCGACGTTATGCCGCTGAAATACGGCTTTCAAAACACTCACTAATGCTGCTAGTACATTAGGATTAATGGTGACTATTTGAAGGTAAACGCAGCGTGGAACACCTACCTATAAGATGGACGGCCAAACTAATAAGACTCTTGGGATTTGAAGGCGTTAGGCGTAGCTGGAAATTTGGCTCGGTGTAAAAAAAAGGCCAAGAACAATTTAGAGAAAAATGCATGAGCTGCTATTTTTTTTGGCCTATTTTTGTGATAATTTAACGTTTGACTAAAGGATGCTTAAAACCGATGTTTGCGAACTTATACATATTATACACCGATTAATTTTTTGGAGTTGTGATCAATGAGGATTTTTCAGATTTCATTTGTTGTATGAAAGGATTAATGAGAGTGGAAGAAGCGCAAGAGGTGTGTCAGGACCGTAGCAAGTGGAAATATGTGGTCTCTGCCTACCCCGTTGGGAAAGAGACGTGATGGTATGTATGTATGTATGTATGCATTTGTTGTTCACATGGTTCTTAAACACTTCGTACCGATTTTCGGCTACATACTAATAATTTTGTTATTGTTAATTTTCCCCTATTTTTGGATGCAATGTCTACGACCAGACTCCACGCCTTAGAGAGGCAGCTAACACAAGCTCTTACAATGTACCAGATTGAAAAAGGGTACAAATATTTTGTTTACTGAAATAAGTTTGGTGAACCTAATATTTAAAGAAACGTGATCCAAAAAAAAATAGTTTACCAAATTTTGAATATCTAAAATAGTAAATTCGCATAGCAAATAAGATGTAACTTGTATCTGAAAAAGAGATGCGTCAACTGTAAAATGTAACCGTATGCCAAAATTAGTAAATGTTCACCAAATTTGACATACTTACTCAATTTCACGCGGCAACGCTACCCAAATAAAGTACAACGCTTGTATTAAAATGTTTGTTTTTTGGATGCTGCTATTTTATAAGACTAACAAAATATTTAGATAACAGATTTGAAAAAAATGGAGTTAACATTTTGATAAACATCAACTAAATGTGTGTTTTAGGTACATATTAGGTGTCAGTTGCTTATTTCAACGTTGACTTGAATAAATGAGTACATTTTAGTATCAAATAGGGTAACAAAATTTGGTAAACATTTACCATTTTTGGATGAACTCATCGTTGGCGAGCGAGCCCACCGCAGTTAACCGGGATACTTGGTTTTATGACGGCGTTTCCCATCACCAGAGAAAGAGGCTTGAATTGTAGATTGAACACAATATGGATATGTTCTGGCCAGGGGGGCCTACTCCTCATTCACTATCTTCGTAAATTTGAGCTAAGTGACTGGTGTTTTTGCTCCCTAAAAACTACGCACAAACATCTTGAAATGCAAACTAGATATTGTTTATAAATTATGTTAAAGCTGCCTAAAATACACAAATACCGTTAATCACGTAATTGTGTTTACGTAAATGTTTAAAAATATTACATTTTGTTATTACCACAGACGACATTACCTTGTCCACGGCAATTTGTCGTGGCCCCCGATCCGCGCTCCAGCCGGCAATTTGCGCGCCATCCGCTTTATTACTCCGCCACTTCATATTTCGGTGTTTATTAATGATTTTGTAATTGCTCTCCTGTCATCCGCACCCGTTTTTTCGTGCTCGAGTACTTCGGATAGCGGATGATGTTTTCGGGTAAACGCTATGATCCTTTGTGCGCCAGTTTCGCGTTGCCGTGATTGCCGTGTGGTGCACAGGTAAGTACTTCAGCAAGATCGAGTAAAGCTCGCTTATAAAATGTTCAAAATTACACACACCGCAGAATTAGCGGAACATAAAAAAAGGGATGAATAATGTATTTTTTTCGTACCACAGACCGGTTACACTACTTTTTTTAATTAAAGGTCTAATTTGAACATGGAACATTAGCCGACAGTCACTTTTTTCATTCGTTAATTTTGATTTTTCATTCATTCATCTCTAACCACTGCTTCGAAGTTGATTTACCGTTTTCTTAAAGTTCCTAAATTCCATTTGAAAAACATTGTATTACAGTTTTATGAGGCTTTTGAGTATTCTCTCCTATTGATCAGGTACGAGCATCTAAGTATGCCTGATTTAACGCATTCAGTAATCATCAGGGCTGATGAAATGAGAAGAAATGGTCAATTCTACAGATTGATTGCCACAAGGTCGATCGTTATCAACGATTCACCGTAGCATCCAACGCTACAGATTGACGAATTCCCTAGTAAGGAGGAGAGGACAAGGCAGGGAAAGGTGTACTTCAAGTAGGGATGACCGTTTTCTACAACTTCAAGTTCGTCGGAACACGAGTCTAACGGCGGTGCAGGCCCGAAATGTATTGGAGGAGGTTCGAGGAGTAAGAATAAGTGAGCGGACAGGTCGCCGAAGATTCGAAGAAGTCGGTATAGGCTCATTTGTGCCCCGCCAAAGCACCAAAACTTGAGAGACACCACCGCACAAACCGACTATACTTTGCTCGTGAACATCGTCATTAGGACTTTGATGAGTGGGGACATGTTCTCTTTACTGATCAATGCATAATTCTGTTGAATCAGATTGATGGAAGGTAACGAGTACGGAGACGCAAAGGAGGGCGTTATATCCAGTCTAATTTTGAAAATACAGTGGCATATGGCGGCGGCTCAAGTATGGTCTGGGAAGGGATATGTTTAGGAGCTCGCACAGAGTTGGTAGTAGTCGACGGCGGCCATCTGACTGCTGATCGGTATATCAGGGAGATTCAGAAGAACATGTTGTACCATTTGCTCCCTTTATTGCCAACGACTTCATTCTATTGCAGGATAATGCTCGGGCTCACAGTGCTCGCACAGTACAGGCATACCTAAACCATGTTGCGGCCAGCACTGTCCCCGGATATGAATCCTATTGAACACGTTTGGGACTTGCTGAAAAAATCAAGTGCGTATCAAATCAAGAATGCCACCTGTCAACAATCTGGGCGAGTTGCGAAACGCATTACCGGAAAAATGGCAGAGGTTGCCCTAAGAAATCATTGACAGCATCATCCGCAGCATGCCCAAACGGATGAAAACCTTAATCAGAGCACAGGGGGAAACACTCCATATTAAACAGTCATTTAAATAATTTTTATTCGTCACTAAATCTTAAATTATCAACTGTTTCTCTGTCATTACGATATCTAAGAAAAATGCATTTTGTTTACTTTTTGTTTCATTAAACTTTCAATGTGGTGTTGCAATGCAAATTAATGTCAAAACATGTTAATTTAATTGTTGTTTCATGATTAATTAATATTTGTTTAAAAATAATATCAATTATGCAATATTCTACCTTTTTTTATGTTCCGCTAATACTGCCGGTGTGTGTAGTTCAGAATTTCATAATGTCTGCAACTTAATAGTTTACTTTAGCTAATTAGGGGATATTAATTACAGATTTATTTTCTATTTTTATGTGTAAATTAGACTGAAGTTTTAATGCGCACCTTGAAATCCTGTATCCGCCATCTGCGGCTACACAAGCAGTAATTTAGGAAAAACCAATTTACACAGATGTGATAACCATGTTATCCTGTTTTGCTCCCGTATTTCGTTAACCATGTGCTCTGTTTTTATTGACACAAAATTGCAAAACGCACGTAACATTCCCTGAAATTGGCTCAATACGTTTTATTTGTCGAGGAAGAATGATTCCGTGCTCGAAGCAGACATCCGAAGTGGGTAATAATAAAGCTAAGCGCTCGCGGTCGGAATCGGCGGATCGCGATCGCTGCGGTGCGATTTATTCATTCATATCGGCAAATTGGCCGCGTGTGCTCGATGCTTTATCAAATGTTTTGGGCCTGTGAACTCTGCTTTACGCATCTCTGAGCCTTGCGTTTGGCCTTTTTCGTATTTGAATTGATGATGAATGAACTCATAATTTATAACGTTTTTACATACAAGCTGAGGTAGGTACCTAAGGTGGTATTATGTTGTTGCATCAGAAATAATCACTTTACTCTTTGTGTTGATTGCAGCCTATGTACGTAAGCGGCTTCCGGCATAGACAAAGCAACACATGAATAATTTCTTATTTCGTTTATTTTAGCATTTTCCAATGCTTGTTTTCATTTCTAAAGATAGTGAACTGGAAAAAAAATCGAATTTCAGAGAAGATAATCCACCCTAAAATCTTCAGGGTCCGAAATTAGATTTTACTAGTTTTCCATCTCTAGACATGACTAACTTCAAATGTGACAGATTTTATGCCTTCAGAATATTTTAGGGATTGATATGAAATAAAATTTGCTTCTAAAAAAATATATATATAGTGCCCGTCAAGATGATCTCGCTCCACCTGATGGAAAGCGGTCGTGAGGTCCAGATATGAGGCTGACCAAGCACAGTAATGCAAAGCAATCACTGAGCTGATCATACTCATCTTGAAGGCCTGCAAAAATGCCTTTTCACGCCCCGCTTGAAGATCCCGGGACTATACTCGTAAGAGTAAGGAAACACATGCGCTGGAAGAGCGTTCCACGTCTGGATGGTTCGACAAAGAAATGAGTCACCGAACCTTTTCGGGCGTGGGAACAAATGCTGGACTGTGTGTGATTGACGCCGTAATCCGGCACGCGTGGTACGGGAGTGGATGGGTGAGAATTAATTTGCTGAGTTGTCTCAGTCCTCGGTTGTGCCGTCCAAGCTATCGGAGCTGTGTAGGATGTAGTTAAAGTTCAGTCTGAGCCCGCCACTTCTTTAATAGTAACATTGTTAATGTAAGCTAAGGCCTACGAATCTGAATGATAGGACATTTTTTTTTCCAAAAGCAAACAGTTTTAGTTCCGCGACAAAACATAGCATACGTTATTTATCTCTAGACAAAAAATAATTTTAATTAGCACCTTTTACAGTGACAGAAAGCAAAGAACAGACAGAATTACTCTCGCATACATAATACTAGTTTTTTTATTATAAACTGTCATTAGCTACAATGGAGAAGTCAACGATAAAATGTATACATTGTCCAGTTTATGACTGGTTTTTAGACAACTCGACGACTCACGACCGAAGAGTTAGTCAAAAAACCCACGAAGATTTTGGTTCTGGCCAGATACTCGTATGAACTCACGATCCACGATCCGAGTTCGGGTGCTTAACCCCTAGGCCACGACACTCTCGTGTGGCACATCACTTCATTCACTTCATGGACGGTATTTGAATGAAATATTAAGGCATTAAAGTAAACAATACGACACTTCATAGGCGTGAGCTGTAAAAAAAACAGTTATAAAATGGACAACGTATAATCAGTAAAACTATTCCCAGGTCTATCCATTTTTGGATCACCAGCAGCCAATTAAAAGCTTAACTGACTTAGCTGAATTGAAAATAGGAATCATAATACAGTATTCTCATAATAAAGCAATCGGGATCCTATTTCCGAGTCTTTTGTTGTCAGCCAATTGAATAATTTATGGCATAATAGAAACTCCCATTTAGGTCATAAGTCAGTTCCCGAAGATACTTTTTATCAAAGTTCCATTGACGTGAAGCTTTTGACGGCGAATAAAATATTTTTATTCAGTCGCCGGGTGATTGGTGTCTTTGCTTTGTTCTCATTTCTATTGATCTTGATTGGTTAATTAATACTTCCAACACTTATCTGCTTTCATTCAAATTTATCGTAGAGTATTTAGAGTAGATTTTTTAAAGATTTTGACAAACATGAAAAATTAATATTAGGTACATGAATTCATGACATGGAAAACAACAAGTTTACCGGTTATTTAGCTTATTTTTCACTAAGTTTTTTTCATTACTTGTAATTATAGGTTCTAAAGCCGTGATTTTATTTTATAAACTTTGATTTATAAATATAGTAAATAACTACTAACGAATGCTATATTTAAAAAGAAAAATCAATCATCAATAAATAATGAAAGATAATATTGAGGGTAAATAGTTTGAAGCACCCCTCACTAAGCTTATTTATTATTTCAACATAAATGAGAAGTTATCAGGAATAAATGAGGACTTTCCCAAGCATTCAATGAAGTAGTGATGAACCTTAAGTAATATTCTGCTAATGAAGTTTAAAATAATACCTCAACGAGCAGTAAGTTCATTTTCCTGTTTTGGGGTGAAGAAATGACGCAAACAGGGGAGGAAAATAATGGAGCTAATTAACTGAGAAAGAAGCTCGCCTTCCAGACTTAAGACCTACTAGAGGAAACTTGTATTTGATAACGAGGAAAGAGACGACGACTAACGACTTGAAGCTAATAAACATCAGTTTAATAATTTTACGAAATATTTCACCATAACTAGATCCCAGACGTTGATAATGGTTCACCCTTGTTTAGTATAACAACTTTTGATATAATTTTACTAATTCGAACAACGTTTAAGAAAATATTCACTTTGTATAATATTGATTGACATAATTTTCATTTCATCGAATATTTATTTGCTATAACAACATTTACGCCCATGATCGTAAAATAGAATGTTCATTTGATGAAATGTTCAGGTGCTCTAACATGTATTTTATCGAATATTCATTGAGCATAATGTAGTGTAACAAAGCAAAACGCTGTAAATATTTGCAACTTTTTTATTTTCAATAAAAAAACCACTTAGGCTAATCTCCAATTAGATGCAATCGCTTTAAGTAAATCTAATTCTGTATAGGTTTCCTAAGTACGTAATATGGTCTTAATATTATCATCCTTCTTAGTACAAATCTTTTTCTGTTTTACACTAGGTTATCCATTTGAAATAGACTGTATTTTTCTATGACCTTACTTGCTATACCATGAAACGTAAATTTCTATTTTAATTGTGACCCAGACATCGTTCACTACTGTTGGTGTAACACCCAGACATCTGTCAGATCTATGTCATGTTAACATGCTGTTAAATATTATATTTGTTTCAGGGTTACAAGTGACCCAGACATTGAAAGTATGTCTAACCGTAACACCCAGACATCTGTTAGATCTTTCCATATAAACACAGATTTTTAAACCTCGACTTAGTGAAGAATAATAATTGAATAGATTTAATGTCTTACTCTTCGAACATTTATAATCGAACTATAAATCTTTATCCATTTTTAATACAAAAATCAAGGTATAAGAATTTGAACGCTTCTATTCCAATAAAAAAAAAAGTTAATAAAATGAATAAAATAAAATTAAAATTAAAATAATTTATTTCGGACCGGAATCCATAGTGATATAACTACCTTTTCATAAAGAACAGAAAATGCAAATGCAATTTGAAGGAAAGTTTTTATAGTTCGTCTCGGAAATTTAATCACGCTGTAGGTAGAGCCTCTTCATTTTTGAATTCAATACAAATATAATCATGTTATTGAAAGGTTTTGTGTTTTTTTACTTGCAAAATGCCAATAGCAGATAAATATTGTGATACACAACCTACTTAAACTGGGCCTTGAAGTATAAGAGTCAAGAAAGAGATCAACGACCTCAAACGATTTTCCGAAGTCCGAGCCTGCCAACCGAATAATTTTCTGTCGGGGCATCAGTGACACGGCCGAAGTTACGTCACTCGTGAATTAGGCGCAAACTTCATTAACAGACGGAATCTCATTCCAGTGGTATTACGTTGTCCATATTTACACGTGAGCTGGACGGTGCTGGGGGCCTACTCCGGTACAAAAAATACGAAGTTTCAACTTTGAAAGTCTAAAAAGCACACGTAGTCTTATATGAATTCGTTTTATGTATTTGTTGGGTAAAATTATGATGTCTTGAATACGCAAACTTCAACATCAATTTCGAACTGTACTCGTAAGTACCTTTTTTACCCTAAAAATGCACAGTACTGCGTGCTCGGACAAATGGTAGTCCCCATTTGTTCCCATTTATGTTGCAGTGCCTGGTTTTGCTCTATTTCTCTTCTTGATGAGAATTTGTGCCATGTTTCGCAGCAAATGCAAGTGTACAATAAGAGCCATTTAGGTAAGCTGATTTACGTATGTATAGATAGACAATCTTTTGTAAGCGCAAATCTAACGAAACTTCAAGCTACTTACATAATGTGAAACTCATCTCTGTAAGTATTGGGCGTACAAAAGATGAATCAAGTAAATCCTAGTAAGGTAGTTATTTTGTACCTTGTAAAGAAGTCAAACGAGCAATCTATATTTTTCAAACATGTCCGTTGACGTTGTCTGTTCGTTAACAGGAATACATAAATGTTTATCACATGAATGTTATTTGGCTGATGACCCCGAGCACGGACAGAGTCGATGGTTAGAACTAACCAAATTTGTTTATTCTAACCATTCCTAAGGACAGTTGATTCCAATCACTAACCTTATAAAACACACCGACAGTGGCACTCTTCAAGATCAAGCAATTTATTGTTGCTGCAAAGAGAATAGTAATCCAGAAATCTAGGCGATACCGTCGCACAGGGCCAACAAACACTCACGACTTAACCCGTAACTTACCCATGAAACTATCTGTCACATTTAGCTGCTAATGGAAAACCGGTCACTAAACAACCGACTAATTCACGAGGTGCTTCGCATTCAAGAGTCGACGCTGTCCCGCCTAATAAGGGGAAGTAACATACAAATAGCTAAGTCAACGTGAACAAAACAAAGACTTTCTATTACTTCGTTATCAAGCGGGCCGAACGAGCCCCAAGTCATAATTCCATCCAATAATCCTTTACGATGAAGTGTTGAATAAGCGTCTGGCATGTTATGGCATATTCCTGAACGTCGTTTCCTTAATAATTTGTCTCTGACTAGGCCCCGGATGCGCAACCATTGCAATTCGAATGGAGTATAACTCGAATTTGGTTTTATGTTTTTTATTGAGATCGCAAACAAAATGTCAGGGAAGTAGTCAGGCAGAGGTGTAGGTAGGCAAGGTCAGTTACACGCTTCGGACAGCTTAACTAGTTTTGTGAGTTCCGACGTGTTGAGTCAAATATTAAGAATATTTAACAGCCTAATAGCTATTATCGATGCTTCTCGATTCCTCAGGTTCTTTACTGATTTTATGTTACTTGGTTATATTTATTTCTGTTTTATACACGGTTTACTTTTAATTTTAAGTTTTAAGCAAATAGTTATTTGGTTTACCATTTCGTGCTCAAAATGTTTGTATTTAAGTTTCTTTCTGTACTGTGTGCTGTGGTGTCACAATATTTCCTTTTCTAATATACATTTAACGTACCTATAGCAGGAAAAGACGAATATTTAAATATTGCGAAGTGTTCAGAAAACCTTTTTACTCCCGTATAAATGTTTGCGAGAATCTCTATTTCAAATCCACCTTAATCTGAAAATATCCAGAGCAGCAAACCTCCCCACACGGAACAAGTAGGTGAACGTTACAACTTATACAACAGGCAAGTGTAAAACTTGAATGTGTTCGGCGCTCTTATAGACGAGTATCGCGTGTCTGAAGTGGCCTCCGGAATGCGAATTGTTTAAGTTGGGAATAATAAGATACTGTAAGCCTTCGATATTAAGTTAGTGGACTTCAGAGCTTCATTGCGCTTGCCGTTGCTCCCTACCGATCAAAACAGCGATGTTGACCGTGCCATTATCTGAGATTTGAAACTGCTGTTGAAGTAAAATTAAGTCAGGATTTTACACCTTCAGGAATTCAGAATTGCACACTTGAGTAAGGATTTTTCGACGGTATGTTTTATTAAAAGGGGAAACTTTTCTGTTCTGTTATGGATCCCACGGGAATGACAGGGATGTCGAGATTTTCTCAATGAGCTATGGTGTGGTGTGGAGTTCTTTGCGTTCAGGTTTCAAAAGTTTTACAGAGTCAGCAGAGGCGAGTTGTGCCTTTATTGTGTCTTATTGACTGCGGTAATCACTTACTCTCACGGATGCTTGCCTATTGCATAATATTGAAAGTATGATTGGTGGACGAAATGCCGAAGGCACTTCTACCACCAACGCCATTATCAACGATTTTGTAAAAAGCTACCAAGTATTGTATTTAATTTTTTTTTAGTTACATACTCCTAATAAGGGGACAGATTCATTGATGATATGAATATCATCATCATCCGTGCGGTCTATCCCGGTTGTGAACCCACACCGGTGTGTAGGGACCCAGGGTCCGCCTATTGATGATATGAATATATCAAGTGTAAGAATGAGAAAGAATTTGTATTCTAAAAGAAATTATCTACTATTATTTTTTATTCATTTATATTAATAGCTTCGAGCTTATAAACCCATACTACAACCTACAACAATCAATTCATATTCAATGGGTTGGAAAAAGTACTTGCCTATTTAAAATACTGGTGAGTGTATTTCGAGAAACAATGGTTGCACTATGGGGTGAGCGAGAGATGGGGTGGGTAGAGGCCTACACCACTAGGTCAAGGGTCACTGGATCCTCGGGGCAGGGAATTGACTCCCTAAATATATAGGATAACGATAATGGCCTATTGTAGTCTCATTAGGCAGTCATTGGACCACTTATAACGCCAATATTTGAGACATGTTTGCATTACAATATTCTATCATATTATATTATTATACCTAATATTCATATCTTGTAGCAATATTAAAACTTTCCTATGGTACAAAAAGACTGACGAATGATATAAGGTTAAGATAGACATGAAAATAAACTTATAGAAGTTAAAAAGTACTGTAACGTAATGAGTATTTGTATAATTGTATGGTGTTCCTCAGCTGGGAATAGGCACCCATCATTGGATCCAGTCGTCGCTACAACTGATATGCATTGGCTTCCCATCATATTCATAGAAACCTGATTAGTCCTTTAATATTGTGTGTTCTAAGCATGTTCCGTCTCTTGAAAAAAAAAGGCAAAAGAAGACCAGTTTAAACAGCCGCTGAAAATCTGAAATAATTGGCTTCGGTAGCCTCGAAGGTCAGAGTCTGACTGATTTAATATAGCTTTATGAGGTGGTGGTCAGGCCTCGCATTAATCACACATGACAGAATCGATTTTACTTGTTCGGTTACCATCCGTCAGATTTCGTTGCAGCAATTAATATTTGCCGGCGATAAATAATGAATTAATAAAGTGGCTCACAACCAATTATATAATTTTACTGAAAAATTTTAGGCGGTCTGCATTCACCGGATTCCTGCTATCTTCTCCAGGCATTTCGTCGCCACCGCAGGCGTACCACGCTGCTTGCCTTAAAAAGGTCTTCAGTCTAAATTTTTTCTGCCCCAAAGGCCAATCAAACTCGATTCCCCCGTAGCAAATTACTAAGCAAGCCCTGTTTACAGCTCAATTTTTGACCCTAACGTTTACTGTAGGAGACCATGTGTGTTATGAACCATCATCGGTACTCTGTTTGGCAATCGTTATTAGCTGCGGCATATTACATGAAATATAATAATATATTTCCCGGGCCTGTCAGCAAATGGGCTTATCACGCAAAATAGGAATTTTGATATTACGAAAATACTCTCGTACATAACATACTCGTACGTTGAAAGGGTGAGTTAATGCTCTGCTTTTGGCACATCAAGAAACCCTTTGCTAAGTAAAGTCTTCTAAAGCTAGGGGCTTATAAAGTCTCTCAGTAGGCCACGTCTGGGTACTTTGTGAAATGCACCATTTGAGGAGTCCTCCAATATAATAACAGCCATATTCGTTTTGTGTAAGCATAACTATAACATATCTTCCTATATTTGGTTTGTGTATTGGTTAGACAGAAGAATATATTAACAGATTCAAGATTTTCTGTGAGCTCCAACTCTTAGGTTGTATCCCATACTAGACACAATAGTTGTGGTATCTTTGATGTCACAGTCCAAATATCGTTGTCCAAATTTTCTATTCTGCTACTCAAGTATTCTAATTCCATTTGGATTGTTTAATATCGAGAAGCAAATTTCTTTGGAATTTAAATACGCAAAGACAATTTTCGTTGCTTATTCAAACGGGATTGCTAAGGAAATTTCTTCAACCACTTCACAAAGCTTCAAAAAGCCTCACAATTAAACCCTCACATACGACTCGTAGGCCAGCTAGTACAATATCGTTTCATCGCAAATTCCCAGTATCTGCTCCACTATTTTTCGGCAAAATATTTTCCAACCATTTGGTGTAACGCTTTACAGTTTTCACCCTATAGATACAAATCAAAATAGACGACACGATTATTGTACTCCGCCTAACAAAAGGGAGTGCATTGCTCTTTTTCGATGATACTTTATTAAATCCAGGTTCTACCGTTATGGCAATGAATCATTTGCAACAGCAAAAATAAAAACCTGGGTTTCGTTACCAGCTCATCTGCTCATTTATTTCTATGTTCTGACAATATTAAAGGGTAAATTGAAGTACAAACAAAAATATTAAAACAAAACTAGAATTAAGAAATATCGTACGGCCAAAAAGGATTTTGCGGTGCAGGTCGCCAACGAATTCCATTAAAATTGATCGGGAAATGGACAACTCTAAGAGTTAAATCTATTTTGATGTATATCTTTTGTTTCACCCCATCGCAGAGCTTTCGGCGATCGCGTAAATATTTGAAACAGCGCGCCTGCTCGTACAAACTGTGGTTTTGCTTTAGCATTAACTGCCCTTGTTGGTTTATTCCAGTTTTATATGACTCTTTAAATCGTGCGCTCAACGATGCACTTTTTTGTAAGTTAGTTCATAAACGTTATTTAGCTGCTGGACGGTATAGTTTTGAGCTGGAATAGTTTTGCGTCGCACTTCGTACGTTGTGACTAATGTACTTAAGACATTGAAGTGTGTTTTTTGTTTTCCTTTTTTTGTTTTTATTATCTGGTACAGGAAGTTGAAACTGAATGACTTGTCATGTTCAAGTTAATTTTACGAGATGTTTTCACACTTTCGCTGTTTTTGTTAAAACACCTCAAAGTGAAAGAAATGAACTGTTAATTGGACATAAATAGATACTAAGTATCATCCAGCCTTGAACGTTTATCCTGGGTATGAATAAACCCGCAGGTTAGTAGGCAGGACCATCACTACCAATCGAGCCACTCGATGTGTTATTTATTTACTTACTCTTTCTACGCCCTATAATCAGTCAGAGTAGGGAATGAAGCACACGCTGCAAGCAAGCTAAAGTGGGATTATGCTGGATACCATAATGTTAGCCGACTTTTGGGCAAAAATGGCTACACATTAAGTTGAGACCCACCAAAGTAGTGAAGACGTCCAACAATACGTTACCGCAGTCGATCCGCAATACAAGTGGCTGAATTCTGGGCTGCTACGATGTAATCAATTCTCGGGTTCCATCGACACGCTAAGAAGAAGAATACGTTACCGCACACCATGACGCAAATGTTGCCACAAACCTCAAACTTGTCTGTGCGTGGAGAAAATGCCATAAATATTCACATGAAAGTGGGGAAAAACGGCTTTTGCCCGGCACTCGAAGCGGAACCTAATTGAGCTAGTGGCTAATTGAGAACAGATTTCATTAAGATGAACAATATTTGAAGTGTTATTATCTCGTTCTCTAAAAGTTGTTGCTCCAAAACTTATGGTGATTATAATAATAACATCTACCAACAGTATTTATAAAATGGCATGGAAATCCTATTGAATCGGTTACCGAGAAAACCCTGCTTATCATAAGATCGTGTTAGGCAAGGCAAACCGCCTTGGTTCGCTCACTTAAAATGTATCGCACTATTTATAAGGTTTTCGTAGCAAGAAAAAACCTTTTCGGTGTGTATTCGTCGACACACCTATATTGCTTTATGAAACATTTACAGAAGTAACCAAAAATCCTTTGACCACGAAATCCTTGAGAGTCAGTTTTGAGTGTTGAAGTGTAAGCCGAATTGCGAAACTCTCGTGATAGGATAATTTGAACATTCACACTGTTAAGAAAAACAATAATGCTCCCCACATTAAAGTAGGTTCTACGAGTATTTACGCTCGAAATTTACCCAAAGCGACCGTTACGCGATTTCACATTCCATTTTATTATTTACATAGTGACTACATAGTGACTTACTAACGATTTAATAAGTATGTTCTATTGCTTGAAATACTAAAACAAAGTACAAATTATATTTTAGATAAATTAAGCTTTTTTGGTTATCCGAGCTGTTAAATTTATGGGCAAGCTGGAAGCACAAAACGCGGTTTAGGGCGGCGCTGCACAGTCTTTATACTTTTTTTTTAAAAGTTAAACTTTGAAATAGGTATTCTTTCAGGCAACTGCTGAATTGTGTGTATAGTTCGCCTCCGACTTCTAGTCCATTATGAAATCTGAATCTGTAGTTATTTCACGCATGCGCAATACCTATTTTTCATAGGAAAAATAGGAATGCGGCCCTGGACAACTTCGGAGTCTGACGCAACTTATCGATCAAAACAAATTTATTTTCATTTATGGCAGGTGCTCCGCCATTGGTGCTAAGAAACTTTACTCACTGTTGCAGTCGACAACTGCGAGAGCGTGATAGCCGGCATGAGCTGGGTTCTCAATGTTAACAGCTTACGAACCATGTCCAGACTGTACGAAATCTACTGTTGCATATGACTTAGAAGTAGCTATCGCAAATAGAAGTACAGTAAAAGTAGCAAATATTGATCAGTCTCATTTGTATCGTAAAGAAGAAATACAACACACCTGTTAGGGTTACCTCAAAGTATCCAATAAGCATTGGCCTTGACAGCGTAAGTGTAAACTATCAGACTCTAAGATGAGTATAACATTACGACTCGTACTTACGTCTATTCGATACAAAAGCTTAATCAAGTCTCCCAGTCCCGTCCAAGTTCCCCATACATAATCGTGTGTTCTTATTCAACAAACTCTAAATATGGGCCGCTATTACTTTAATATGTTTAAACTAAACAAGCCGACTGAATAAAGGTATGGAGAAACACTACGCGGTATTGTCACTCATATCAGAACTTCTAAACGCTGATGCCCAGCTAAAGACCAGATGGCCTTTGTTCCATAACTCGCCGTAGGTACACGAGGCTCTGATTGCTAACATAAGTTAATTCTACCTTGATTTCCCTAATTTTGGTTAAAATTTAGCATTGCAAATGCTAAAAAACAAAATATCACAGAGTAAATGTACTCTATAACTAATAAAACAACTTTGAAACAGTGAACTTGGGAGAGCTTTGCCAGTCTTGACACATCCTTATTTTCGAGTCCTTAACAGTTCAACGACGAAACTATTTCCACATTCGGAAATCCCAAATAACTATCTGGGAATCAAACTCGTTTGCTTTCTAAGTGAACATTGTAGAAGTTACTAATACATTGTTAAAATGTTGAGTTGCTAGGTCAAACCGACAAAGAAGTTTCATGTTACCACACGTGGATTTATTGTTTGTTTTTGTTTCGCTATTGATCTAATTACTAGATAACACAGAGCTAAGTAATTTACAGCGGTGGTATTTACGTACTTCGTAGGTGGTATTTAGCGCTAAAATAGAAATTCAGTTCGCGCGCGTAAATTGCCTTCGTAATAATTCTGTTCAAGGGTTGCCACGAGCTGACTATTCATCAAAGCTCGGAAATATTTTTACAAACATCATAGTGGCGCCCACTAGTGGTTAAAAATAGCGCTCGGTTGTTCTAATTTTTTTTTCGCTTGTAGTTTGGTTATCATTGGTGTTGGCTTTCTAGCTTGTTAACCCTAAGCAATTGGATAGTCTTGTTTTTGTTTTTGTAGCAATAATGTTGTGTATAGTTTTAGTTGTTCAGCGAATAATTGGTTTTTGATAAAAAAAAAACTCTTCTTCGCTGATTATTGCTTCCTGCTTTGTTTTATTTTTTTAATACTGTTGTTGCCTAGAATTTCACTGTACTACAACACATACCCAATATCTGTTATAACCATAACAGCTAATAAAAAAAATTAATTCTTATACTGTAAAATATTTATCGCTACAAAAGGCTAAATTAGAATATGAGGTAGCTGTTCGTGGTGAAAATCCTGGCGATTCTGTCCAGGAACTCAGGAAACAAATAGTGAAACTTGCTGCGTTACTCCCACCGCAAGATATTTTAGAATCCCATTTAGAACCCAGTGATGACTTAAAATATTTAAAAGAAAACCCTAATTAAAACACAAAATAGGTAATTTAGTTATCTTAAAAACAAGATTTGAAAAAAAATTATATTGTAGAACAGAAACTACCCTTAACGATGCGTATCACCGATTTAATCGTATTACTAGCACTTCTCCAGATACAAATGATCTTTACAAAATTTGTTCTTCTAACCTCAAATCCCAGTATAAGGACTTACTAGCAATTAAACCACTAAGCCAAACTCAGTTGAGCCAGTCCCAAATTGGTCATCAATTGGAACCCACTACCGTATCCGTTTCATGTGAACGAAATCTAGCCATAGAGATTAGTAAGTTGAAATATTCTGGCAAAACATGCGTTCGCTCCTTTAAACAGCAAATTAATGAATTTATAGAGGCAAGGGGAATAACTCCTGACCGTATCATGTCATTTGCCTATGACATTTTTACTGACGACGCCTTACATTGGTTCCGGTGTATCAAAGGCGGCGTTAACTCATGTAATGACGTCAGAACATGATGTGCGGGACGGCTACCGGCGGGAGCGAACGATATGTGAGACACTTGCCATCTCGACGCGCTTGTATCGAGTCTATTTGTTTACCGATTTGAAATATACTATACATTTACCTAAGTTGGCTGCGCTAATCGCAGTACCATACTTCCATATTTGATCATTTAAACCTGTGAGTTATTGTGTCCCCGTATTGGGGTTCAACTACCGGACATTGTGTACCAGTGCTGCTGTGCAAGAATCATCTGCCTTTATCATTATCACCCTCAACCGTGCAACACCGTGTGACCTGGACTTCACTGTGCAAGGGGAGTGGTTAAGAGAAAAACTGATTGGGGTTTCCGAGTGATATTTTTATATTTTTTAAGAACCTGCGACCTCGTTATTTTGAATATAAGTACTTACCTGTTAGAAAAAATAGTTTTATTTTGAATACAGGCTATCTACCTAGTGACAAACGACACAGTGGCCACACGAATTCTAACCTGGTCAATAATTGAATTTAGGACAAAGACGCTTTGGTCTGTCACGATCTCTCTTTTCTGCATGAACAGTACTCCTATTGTAAAAAAAAAAAAAAAAAATGTAATGAGTTTTTACAGATTGTGAGCGAGAGAAGAGTGGCAGCCTTGACTTGTCGGTCGAGATATTTTTATTCAACACTCGTCGCCACTTCATTATATTTTTTAGACAAAAGGCTATGAATGTATAGCTAAGGCATTCCTCCACTTCATTACGTCGAGATTTAACCTTTACACTAAAAGATTGAGGGAAACTTGGACATGAGTTACGCATTTAAATAGGTACTTACGTATAAAAAGCATAAATGCAAATTATGGTCTGTGTCTTTATCTACAGATATTTTTATGAACAAACTAGCTGCCCCGACAGGCTTCGTTCCGTCATAAGGGGTCTATATTTACTTGCATAAAAACTTTTGTCATAATTTATTCAGGCATAGTGTTTTTAGGAATAATGATATTATGGCATAACAACTATTTGCATAATTGTATTCGCATATTTTTTAAAGCATAACCAGATATGGCATAAAGAAAACTTAGCATAATATGCAAACGCATAAAATGAGAAACGCTCATGAGTAAGATCATCAAAATCTAGAAAAATGAGGTTTTTACGCCCCTTGCACTCGCCGGCCGCTGCCGCGGCACACTCGCTTTCGCCTCGCACCTATTAATTCATATTAACCGCACTTATTAACCTTTATGACAAAACACTACTAATAACAAAAATGGCAAAATACTATTATGCGCCTCCTAAATAGCCCAAAAGATCGTTATGCTTAAGACTCATTATGCCAAAATAAGATTATGCCAAAGTTTCATTTTGACAATGAAAATTATGCAACATTCAATAGGCCTAAAAAAATTAGTTAAAAAATTATGCGAGTAAAATGTATCCCGATGCGTATATCACTTTGGTTTTATCGCGCCCAAACAGCTTCATGTCTAGTAAAAAAACATAAGTTTGAATTGCATTGTTATAACAATAAACCACCTCAAGTGTGCTTGTTGTACGGCAAGATACGAAACAATGATTAAAGATGAAACTGAGGAATTGTTAAACAATAAATGATTGACAATTCCTGTGCATATTTATTTTACATGAAATTAAATCGTCAATGTAATTTTTTCGAGTATCATCGTACCGAATATCCTCCGAACAATCAACAATACTCATCCATCACCTTTTCACTTCCCTACTTACTTCATACCTATTCTAAATACTAAGTACTCACCAACTTACGACAAATTAATATTAAGTACTTGGTAAATCTAAACGAAGTCGAGTTAACAGATCTAAGCTTATTAAATGAGAATTCTTACCATAGTTTTAACATACTCAAATGGCTCCTTTTAAGCATCAATTATAACACCAGATATTTCCGTAAATGGTGACAAAATTGTATATAGGGAAAGGGCAAACAATAACAATATGTTTCGTTTCGTAAGAAAAAATCAATGAAAAATCAGTGAAGCTCAGAAAATAAAAGTGAAATATTATTTCCCTTTCTTGGAATCTGGCTGAGGTTGATTATTCTATTCCCCCCCCCCCCCCCCCACCTATTTGATGTTAGCGGCAGCGGCCCGAAAATCTTAAATATTCCGCTTACTGAATACCTTTGGTGGCCTGCTTTGCTTATGTTTATATTTTCCAGAATTATTATAGGTACTATAGACGATATTGGAGACAATCCAATGGTAACAAGTTTGTAAGTGTCTCTCCCTTTCTCCTAATTACTCGTAAATCTGATGATGATCAAAATAAGGGGTACGTTGACTGTGTTAGTTTATAAACCTCTTCTGAAGGAGTGATGCTTCAGTATCCTGCTATCGCCTTAGGGGTCGGGTCGGGACTCGATGCAAGCCTGAATAACTTTACTTATAAGTAACAGTTTTAAGTGAGATTTGATGAGCTTTGGGTCAGAGGATCTTGGCGGAACATGAACCATAGCTCTTAAAGAATAATAGATTTCTTGAGTGAATGCGAAAGTAAAGTACTCGTAACATCTACTTAGATTAAGATATTTCGCAAGTCTAGCTGGAGTCTTACTCAGTCAATCCACTTCGCCGAACCAATTCCTCCATTAGCTCGAGACTCTTTCAAAAGATTTCATTGCTAATTCAGAGTTTCGAAACCGAAGAAATCGCAGCGTTTACGGAGCGAAGTCCCAGTTTTAACGTTTCCGAGCAAACAACTCGGAACTAGTTCCCACTGTGACCACACGGGACGTGTTTATTGCAAATAGGAGCTCAACCCGGTTGTAAGTGTGGAATCACCCGGTGGGGTTGTGGGAGGGAAATCCTCTATTTGGGAGGCTCTAGAAAGATTTTACATGAAGCTCGAGCTGATTAAATATTTATTGGTTTCACTACTTGTGTTGATAAGATCTCAGCTTCGCAAATAGCTGTACAGTGTTTTGAAATTGATGTGAGGAGGCCAACAAGTCAATCTTTACGATAGCAAAACGGATCCTTCACACGAAGAGCTTGATGTTCTGTAGTGTGTTGAGTGTTTTTTTTTATAGTTCGAGCCTTACAATATAGGCTTTCTTACCCGCGTAGCATGTGAATTCCTAATAAATATTTAAGTATGTATTTAGAAATATTTAAGTATGTTTATCAGTCTCTGACGCCCATATTACAAGCTCTGCTTAGTTTGGGGTCAGATGATCTTGGTGTGAATTGTCCCAGGTATTTATTTATTTATTTATTAATAAGGAAAGATCAGCTCATGTCGGCAATATTACGCCCTAGCTTTTGTTGACTGTACGAAAAACGAAAAGTTGAAAACACATTCTGCGATTTTCATTCAAAAGAGAAGCAGAACTATTTTTCTGCTGAGGTAGAAACAGTTTTTGACCTTACAGTCATCCATTATTTATGTTCTCGCCCGCCCATTGTCACTTTAGCTCGCTATTCCTCTCAGCTATGTCCTTGACTTTGGCTCTCTTCCGGATCAATTTGTTTCGGATCCTATCCTTAAAAGACACCCCAAGCATAGCTTTCTCCATAGCGCGCTGTGCGACCTAAAATTTATGCACGAGGCCCTTCGTGGGCGTCCACGTCTCTGCACCGTAAGTATGAATGGGAAGAAGTTCATTAAACTGTTTATTACTATTATCTAGTAGTATTCTCTACTATCTAGTATACATGAAAGTGAGTTTCTGGTAACACCCAACATGCTGTCCCGCTGCGATCTTTGTTAAACTGCCATAGCAGCAAGTGAGGCATTGGCTTCGTCGTCAATCGCTATATGCGGTGCCACCTCATGCCAGAATTAAAAAAATAGAACCATTTGGCCTGGAAAATGGATCCAGGACTCTAACCACTCTTCCACCGAACCGATTTGGTCAAGTAAAAAATAAAATGAGACTCCTTATTTACTATTTCCGAACATTTATCAACACTAACATGATGCGGGCCAAACAATAGTAGGAAGCAACTCAAATATACCTTAGGAAAGTTTCCTAAATTTGTTCTGAATTTTCCTTAAGCTGTTGCCCTGTTGCCGCTCCGTTATTATTTTATTTTCTTGATGGATATTGCTTGTATCCTCAAAAGATGAACAAAATCTAAAACACCGGATTAGAGCTTTGAACTTCGTGATTCGTTTTTTGCTTGCATCTTTTGTGTAGAAAAACCGAATGAAAATTTAGGATTAATACTCTGGATGAGTTTGTTAATCACAGTTTTGTCGGTGAAGCAACTCTAAAGATTTCAGGGATTGCAGGGTAGTGATGAGAAAATAAGTGTTTAAAGAATGCCTTAAGGACTAGTAAGTTTGCAACATATAGAGGCAAGTTTTAAAAGTTTTATTTTAACAACGTCCCTGACAAATAAACATACGGACCACTTACACACACGTAAGCGTATATATCACAGCGTAATAATCCTGCACTGCCGACCCTGTACAGGGTCCCCAACAGGCCTTAGCCTAGGCGTCAATCAGAGGTCTTTAATATTGAATTGCCTCTACCAAAGAGGTGGAGAAGGCCGTATAAAGGCAGTTACCATCTTGTGTCCCTAAATCCGTAAACATGGAGCCATATCTTGAGCCTTTTAACGCAACATTGAAATAATGATACTTATTAGGTCAACGTCCTATTTGTATTGAGCTAAGGTTGACATTCAGACACAATTTATATTTAGGACTGAAGTATGCATAAGTTACACAGTAAAATAAAAATAACATTTATGTTGTGTTATAAACGTTTTGTCAAACTAGAGTCAGGATAATATTAGCTGGTAATCTTATTCAGTAAATAGCAGTCTTTAGAGTGCGTTAAAATGCGAGGAACCGTAAAATAAAAGTGCTCAAAAAGTAAAATGAGGCTCACTTAGCCCTAAATGTTAAGAGAGGTCTCGCAAGGTTAAATAGAGTTTGATGAAAGTAAAATCAAAATCAAAAAGCCTTACGACGTACACACTTTAGTTCGTTTATATATTAGTTCGTATCTTGCACATATAAAAACGTGCTTAAGAATTTAGAGGTAAAAAGTGTTAAAAAGCGTGGTCAAATAAGATAGCAGCCACAATTTTGATTTTACAGATTTTCGCGCCCAAATTTTTCATGAAGTCTTCTTTTTGTAGGTATACACTGACTACAGTTTCTGTAAATTATTTTAACTCAAACTGAACACTACAAGTCCGATCATGAGCTACGACAGTGAGCGGTTGCTTACTGACGTGATTTGATACCACCACTTGATTGAATTAATCTTCATAAAAATATTGATCTGCACTTCCATTTTGTGATGGAAGTTCAGACGGTTTTTAAACTAACAACTGTTATTTTAAAACTAATATTTTTTCATTATCTATAGAAGCCATATCATTTTGTTGCTGGAAGTTCACAAAGAATCTGATTTTTTGCGTTTGTTGGCAACGCAAATACTTCCGTTACAGAGAAAAATATGAAAGTTTCAACAGAGACGTTTTAGTTCCACTTTCAAGTATTTCGGATTCAGCGAAATGATAAAGTTGTTCGCCCCTTGATCCTCTTTCCAGAGACTTTAAATCTCCTGATTGGATCCTTCGGAGTCACATTAATTCCAGAGGTTAAGCCAACAAAACAAATTACTCAAGTTAAGATTTCAAATGTTAAAAGACAACTTCGATATTTAAGTTGGTTGAAGAGTGATTTATTCAAACAGACTGGGTAAGATTTAATAACTTAACCGACTGTCGGCGAGCTGAAAGGACTCTCGACGTTAGAACCGTGGCGTTGTGGACTTTACATGTATATGAACTGAGAAACGAAATAGAAAACTAACAGGGCGTTCCTTTACTTGCAATCAGATGGACGAGTTTTGAGTATATTCACGCTGGGATGTCACATTGTACATGCAATTTGACTGCTGCCGTTATGGTGATCGGAACACTTTACGTTGGAACCCAACGGTTCTTTTTCTAAATGGTTAGACCGGTTTAGCCTCAGCCTGATAATAGGGTGAGTGCAGATGACTCTCAACCCAAAACCTTAAATCAATCAAGTCGCAGGATTACCATTTTATACGAGATTATAAATCCAATAACACTGTAAGAACCTATGCTGAATCTCAAACATAGCTGTTTTATTTTATATCTAAATGTGACAACCGAATGAAGTTATTCTTATTACGAAACAATACTTAATTTTTACCTCCCTTCTAAAACAGACCGTTGTACGATTACCACCAAGTATTTCTTTTCCAAAGAAAATCTACGGTTTGAAGTACACTTTCAAACAAAACGGAACCAGTAGTTCTCCGTTCTCTTTTCATGTGACAGTACATACCTGGTTCATGGTGCGAAGGCGACGGCGCGGAGAAGGCGCTGGAGCAGCCAGCCGCGCGGCGGGTCAGCCCACCCAGCTCGGGAACTAAAACAAAACACCAGTCATAATCTCTCACTTTGCTTGTAGAGATGACCTTACTCCACTTGCAAAGCGGCCGTGAGGTTCATATATGAGGCTGACAAGCACAGTTATGTGAAGCAACCACTGAGCTGGTCCACCTTAAATAAAAAGGCCTGCCAAAAGCCTTTTATCATGCCCTTCTTAAGGACCCCGGGACTATAGGAGGAAAGGAACTTCCCTCATCCCTCATCATCGAGGGCTCAGGGGACTGGGCCCGCTCTAATCTGCCCCCGCAGAACCAGTTAAATCAAGTTATTTTATACCATTTTTGAATTGGTCAACTGGCCCCACAGCTGAAATTTGTACAGTCACCAGAAAAATTTAACAAATCACCGTTGAGGGGTTATTAGGGTATGAAAGGGTCAAGACATGCCCTGCCTATTCTGTATTAAAATTACTAGGAAAGCAGAAATAAACTGGAACTAAGTTTTATATTACTGTGCCTGTAATACTAGTGGTACTTTTTTTCTTCTGACGCCCTGATACTTTAGGTCAAATAGCTTGTTAGTAAAATAATAAATTGTTTACTTCACCATTAGTGAGCTAAGAAGTAAGTTGCTTTAGCCCCTAGTTCCAGTTATTTTCTGCTTTCCTGGTACTTTAATAAAGAATATGCAGAGCATATCACGACCCCTACATACTAATAAGCTCCTTAACGGTAATTTGTTAATTTTTTCTGGTGACTGAACAGATTTCAGCTGTGGGGCCCGTTAACCAATTCAGAAATGACATAAAATGGCATTGGTTAACTGGCCCCGCGGGGTCAGATTAGAGCTGGCCCAGTTCCCTGAGCCCTCGTTGATGAGGGATGAGGGAAGTCCCTTTCCTCCTATAGTCCCGGGGACGGCGTGATAAAAGGCCCCGCGGTGCCAGATTCGAGCGGGCCCAGTTCCCTGAGCCCTCTTATCATCATCACCCTACATCAGTCAAAGATCAGAAATGATAAATTCTTTTACAAATTAATCTTGATTCAGTCACTTTATTGCAACTTTGTAGTACCTACAGAAGTAGTGGTTGTATAGTGATAAAATATTAAAATATAGTTCCATCAAGATATTTAATATTACGTTTATATGGCCCAAAACAATATTATGTGCTTTATATTCGACTGAGAAATTTGGTTAGTATCTAATAATTTTGTAATCAAAGTTTCATTCAATAACTCAATGAATTCATTGTGTGAGGTGTTTAAGGCTACCACGATTTTTGTTCCTGAATTTATAACATACTTTTTTCGTGGCAATAATATTTTTATTTTTATTTTCGGCGTGTTAAGTGATAATAATGAAGCCTCATAAATATCCGTTTTCAAGAATCTCGCAAAAGGCGAAGATATCTCAGAGCGTAGGCAAATAACAAATGAGTTGATGCTGCTTAGGCTATAATCGGGTTTTGCGAAATGGGATCCCGCTAAGCTATGAAAATTAAATGCTCCGCTATCCAATTGGAATTATTCAGAGACGAGAAATAAATAAATTCAACGCGGCTCGTGATTTAAACCTCAACCGAAGCCTTCTTTATTTTGACTAAATTTTCCAGACAGCTTATGAATTTAATTCAGTTTCTTTGTTTGCGTAAGTTAAACTTGTGCATATTATGTAAATGCTCGAACTGTTCTAAATTAAATTCAACATTTCAGTAACAATTTTTCTTAATTTGTTTTAAGCGCCTGCTTTAAACTGCTAACGTTTAGAATGAGGGAATAGTAAGGTTAACACCATAATCATGTATAATTTACAACTTTTATATTACCTTCATAATGATTAAAAAAAAGAAAGGTTCGTAATAATAATAATAAATGAAATACCACTTAAAACCAAGATCATCTAACGCCACACATTAAGTGTCAGAAACTGATCAACATACTTATATATTTCTCTGTACATATTTTAAAAGATAATAACGCCTACAAAGAGCAAACAAAGTACTTATACTATTTACATAAATCGTCCTGAGTGGTGATTAAGCCCACGGCTTTTCCCCGTCAACGGGCCAGTCAAATTATACTCATTCATTTATAATACAGGATAGTAAGGGACTTTCAAATTTACAACACTATTTACGGAGGCGAAACGGTACAAAGATACATTCTGTTCCGTTTCGGCAGACTACACTAGAGCATACTTGTACAGTTAATCAAGAGTAGGTACGAAAACATTTCGAAAATCACCTTTACTGCGTCAGCGTAACGTCCTAGTAAAGTGGTCAGTTAGAGCTGCCGTAGACTGTACATAAGAAAACCCTAGGGAATTAATCCGGCCATTCGAGTGGACGTCCGGAATGTAGTTTGCACTGCGACACGCACACGGATGCTTTATCAGGTATGGCTTACCGTTGCGGCTTACAACATGGTTGAAACGTTTAGTAACATGTGACATTTACTTAGTTGGAAATTTAAAATACAATATTAACGACTAGATACTTAATTTTTTTTTAATCAGTGAATACAACCACGGTGTAACTATCTTTTAGAAAGAGCTGCGCTTTTGAAAACCAACAAAATCGAAAAAAATACGAATAGATAGTTTACGTTTTTATCTGTTACGTTTGGTTTTTTAGAGATTCATAAGAGTCGTATTAATTGTGCGTCTATGTTTGCTGTTGGATAGTAAGTATTTTTTTTTTGGCTATCTGTAATTTCATTAAGGCACGTAATTCTGCAGAAGTAGGCATTTAACGCTTTCCCGAACTCGCATCATGACCACTTGCCATTATGACGTCGCTGCCAGCGACATAGTATAGAAATAAGCAGTAGCATTATTTTGTTTAACTTAGGAATAGAAATGCATTTTTATGATCATTCTTTAAATAGTCATACAAGAATTTGAACATTTTTGTATGGAATTACATGGCGGCATCGCCATCAGCCGCCATGTAGTTTTTTTTTAAGTTTCCGCGCACGATTCAAGTGGTCTTTATCGATGGTAGAAAGCGATTATGTCGTATTTCAATATAATCTTACACCACGGGCAAAATACTATTTCAAAAATTCATAAGTCATACACATGATACGCATAAAGATATAATTTTTTTCGTGACTTGCGATGCATTTTTACCTTTGATTGTAGTAAAATTTTAAAATGTTTCGAATTTCTTCATTAGATTCATTCATTTTGACAGTAAGAAAAACAAATGAAAATCACACATTTTCCTAATTTGAATTTGGAATTATCTTCTTTGAAATTTAAACTTTTAATGATACCAAAACCAGCCAGATACAAATAGTATAGCCAAAGAGATTTTATTACAAGTTCATACATACTATATGCGAAATGACTCTTTCCCCAACCTATTTCAATTTCTGTTATTTTTAACGTAACAAATATCTTAGAGCATTTAACTAACCAACACGAAATGTATCTAAACAAGAAACAGTTCACAAATTAATAGCTTGATAGCTTTAGTTGAATAATAATGTACGTATAGCGGGACCGCACACGCTCTGCTTCGTAATTCATAAATTCGATTAAGGTTCGCACATTGGACTCGTATAAAATTAAATTGAATATCAAATAGTCCGATAGTGCTGATTTGGAATCTGGTGGACGGCTGCTTAGATAAGTGCTCGCTATTTAATATCTACGGACGGCAGTTGGACGCGTGCCACCGGACCACGAATTACAATGAGGGCCGATTCACGAGAAGCCAGCGGATACTCGTACCAGCTCTTATACAATAAATGATGTATGCACACAGAATAAATAATAGTACAAGTTACTTAAAACTGCAAGCTAGGATGAATTTCATTCTTAAAAAACAAATAAACAGAGCCCGCTTCGTTAAATTGTCAACATAGTTAGTAACAGCGGGTTTCAATTTTAATTTATATTTTTTAGATTTTTTTAGCGCTTGTAATTTTTTGATAATACGTTTTAAAACAGTGCCAAATAGACGAAATCAGTGTACGTTTTAAACTATGTTTATGGATCCTACGAACCATTTCAAAACTTCGAATAGTCTGGAAAAGCTAGGCTTCAAGATTTAAAAAAAGCAGTAATAGGTACTTTGCTTTTTCATTCTCGGTACTAAGAACTCATTTAGCCTTGTGATCTGATTACCAGTTTCAGATCATGTCATCCCAGGTTCAATTTACGGAGAGAGTTGGAACCGTGCCACGATGGACCACGAATTACAAAGCGGGTCAATTTAGGAGACACAGGCGGCTACTCGCTTTGCCACAATTTTCAACTAAACAACCCTTATCACTAGGAACCTCCTTGTAGTTAGGTTAAGAGGCGTGAAATAGCTGGAGGCTGAACAGGAGCTTAGAGCTTTAGCTAGGTAGCTTACGATATATTACGTACTACTCACTCACTTTCTCACTAGCTAATGCAGAAATCCCTAAAAATGAAAAATAATCCTCCTTCTGTCTCTATTGAGCGTTTGTGATTTAGGTATCACGTACGTAATGTCTGATTGAAGGCATACGTTATGATTTTGCAATATTTTAGGTTTAACTTAGAAAGCTGGCAGTATCAAAACTAAATTAGAAAAGTCGTATCGAGCACAGGGAGGCCTTTAAAATGTGTAGAATATCTTAATAACAGCTGTTACAACTTATCAAGGTTCTTAAATATTATTCATATTCGAGTATACCTCAGATTCTTTATTGTTAGACACCACGCAAACGGAACATGGGGCAAAAGGCGCAGCGTAATGTGCGTTTTCATACCGTAAGAATGATTATACAGAATAATCAATGCCTACATGATTAATCCAAAGTGAAAATTATAGTTCTACAACTTAGTTTTTTTTTAAACTCGCATTCTATTTTTTCGTGGTCACTCTACTAAGGCCAGGCGTGCATAAAAAGGGCTATGTGTATGAACCCTGGCGCGCGGACTTTTAGAGTGCTCAATCCTGGTTTGGAGGTAATTTATGAATTTTGAATTTGTATGTACTGTATACAAATTCCAAATTCTTAAATACCAACGTACCCCTAAGTTTTAAAAACCCCCGGTATGAAAAAAAAAACTAGATAGAGTCTAGAATTCTTCAAAAGTGTTTCACTTACTGCTTCAAACTATCACTTTTACTGTTACCTATGTACAACATGTTAAAAGTCAGCAAAAACCGTACTTTCTCTTAAGATTATCCGCTTTCATTGGGTAGGGGCAGAATTGAGATTAACTGCTCGTCCTACAACGAATTAGCTGTCATAAATAATGAAATAGGCACTAAATTACATTGCTCCTATGCGGCGGCCGGCCAGGACATTTATGAATTGCTTAGTTAACATAATTAGGTGCGACGAGTAATTACGTAATAATCTTATTCTGGATTGCATGTTCGTAGGCACTGATATTTCAATGGAATATGTTATCTTCTTTAATAAAGGGTTGTAAATGGACGGATGGATGGATAGACTTCGATTTTTTATAGACTTTATCATTTTAAAGAAATAACTCCTACCAAGAACAATAAGTAGCATCTGAAACTATGATTGTTTTGGGAAACCGATACCTTGTAACTTATCTTTTAAACATGATGATTCATTCACAGCAATAAGACGCCCACTGCTGGACCGATACCTTCCCTACAGTTTTTCAGTAGAAACCGTTTTTTACACTTATCATGTTGTCTGACTGCCTAATATGGCCTCCCAAGGCCCAATACTTATTTGCACTATGGGACCCGTCTCCTGCTACATCAACTCATTTTTTCACTGGAATACCTCAGAGATTTAAGTTCTTTTACGAATTTCTTCATCTGATCCGATCTCGTTGCGAAATACCGAGAATACCCCTTTACATAATATCTCTTTCAGTGAAGTTAACCATTTCATTTCAGGAGACCACGTTCCGGATTCAATATTACCTTGTAAACGGTAACAAATACTGAACACAGTGTGGTCAAGACACTAACCTTTCTGAAGTTAGATGGACTGATCTAACTTTAGAAAGGTTAGTGTACTTAGGTACTTGGATTACTTGTTATGGATATACGGAAAATTCGATAACTTCGGCAATAGAGTTCTCAACAGATACTGAAGTGGGTCTATCATGGATGTTTGACATGAACTTCGTGTTGTCCAGGCTCATTCAAAACCACATTCGTTGAGAACTGCGATTGCGGTTTCGAGCATATTGCTGCAATATGCAATAGGAATTTTATTATTTTCTTCTCATTGATGACTGCACATCACAACTAGGCACTTTTTCATCGGATAATTACAGCAAGGAACTTTTGAAATATGGGATAAAGCCTATTGTTTTCTTCGCTCTATTTCTAATTAGCATATCACTATCTTTAAACGCGGTACCTTTGAATTTCAGTTCTAAACACACAACCTAAAATAAATACACACTAGCATCCTTTTTTTTACAATCAACAGCAAACTAATTGTTTACTTTCCGAAGTAGCTTCATGGAGTTGTTATAACACTCTCAAGTCACCACATCGGGCTTAGGGTTGCCACAACTTCACACGCTGTTTAATATAATATTGGTAAACCAGTTTGATAGTTTAACTTGAAAGCGGAGTCAAGTTATTGAACCGGAGCATTACAGTTTGGTAGTTATAAAATTCATGTAGCCAATTAGATATTATACTCATAAAGAGTATTCAATTGAAAGCGGTTTAGAATGTCCTCAATACTGTACTGTGTGTTTATTGCATATTTGCATGTTTACTGTAAATACACCATTTGGTTCAATACTGACTTTTCACAAATATTAAAGTTTCTGATGGCTTAATTATTGTTCCACTCAGGATGTTGAACAATACGATCAATTTATCTTCTCATTTTCAAAAGTAAAAAAGTAAAAAAAAACATTTATTCATTTAAGCTTGTACAAAACACTTATGACATGTCAAAAAAAAAGTAATATAGAAATAATCATAATAAACATAAATAAAAATTCATTCACATCAAAATTCGAATGCATCTTCATTTTATTATACTTTTGGCTTTTTTTTCATGTTTAGGCGTTGTCCCATCGAGTGCACTAAAATATTTTTCACAACAGAAGCAATACTATCTATTCCGGTCATGTATGTACTGCAGCGTAGCCACAAATACTACTTAACCTCGCCTACAACACAATTAGCTCTGGAAGGGTAGTAAGACGTGAAGATTATCTTAATAACAGCAGTTACAGCTTACAAAGGTTGCTAAACGTTAATAATATTCATGTTTACATTACATTATATTTATCGTCGGACACCACGCAACCGCTAGCTAAGAACAGAAAGTGTGATTGTTTTATCAGATCGCTGGTCAAGCTGCGGGATAACTTTAGTTGATTTTGTCTGTAATTATAAAAGTTCAACCTTTTAACTATCACCTATGAAAATAATTATGTCATATTTAATAAAGGCATTCAGTGGCACAGCGGTATTAACGCCAATGTTGTTGTATTAGGTGAGCCATACTACACCTAATAAAGATTAGGATTTATTAGTTACTTAGACTAGTCAAGTCAAGTAAATACATAAGTTATGTAACGTAACGTATCTGAATTAAGTCGCACATAAATAATCTTCAGAACAATTTAGAAATTAGCACTTGTAATGTATTACCTAATAAAGAGTGCCCCAGGGTTGTATATTGTGGTTGGTTTTCTTAACTATCATGAAAAGTAAGCCTGCAGTTTTTACGAGGAAGGCCACTTACACAACACGTTCAGGTTAAGATACACTTGTATCTGCTAATTCCTTAGCTCAAGTGATTATGTTAATAGCCGTTGTAATACGGCTCCCGGGCCAAGTCTTTACATCTGGCGCGGCGCCAGCGCGTGTGATGTGGGCAACTGTAATTCAACTCTGTTTGGGGCGCGGATGCCGGTGGACGAGCTGCTGCTATGTTACGAGTAGTTTGTTCTATCCCTGTGGTTTGTTGTAAATGACTACCGACTTCGTTTAAGTGAAATATCAATTAAAATGCTTGGTGTTGTGCAGTTTGAAAAAAAGTAGCCTTGATGTTCTTCCAGGCCAAAGCCAAACGACACCAATGAAGAATTAGGTTGTAACATGTGAAACTAAATTCGAAATCCCTCTGATAACAACTTTGCAGGCCTTGTTCTACCTTTAATAAAAGGTTTGTAAAAACTTCAAGTTATCCCACAAATTAACAAGTAGCGTAGTTTAAATGAACTAAGTAAAGAAATTGTATAATTCAGCAGAGTAACAGAGAAATGATAGATGAAGCTTACAAAGCTCAAAGAGCAAGGGGGATTGCTTGTTGGATAAAAACAGGGGTCCTCAAACAGGCAGATTGGATGTCATAATGCCGTAAAGCCGTATTGTTGGCGTGTGATGTTATTACCAACATCGTTTAATATTATCAAGATGATAAGCATGTCTTCAAACTCTGATTAACAGTAAGAAAAACGCTTTAAAAACATGAAATACATAAAAAATTTCGTGCTTTACACCCTATTAAGTCTATGACTTCTCGACATGTGGGTTTTTGCCTTTTAGGTTCAATCAACTAAGCAACGTAAGCTGCATATTAACGCTTAAGTACATTACACAAATTAAGATATATCTTTAGCCAAATAAATGGTCTGAGTGGAATTCTTTACGGTTAATTAATTGTATCCATAATATGTTCAAAACATAATTAATTCAAAGACGGGGCGTTAATTTCGAAGGAATGTTTTTTAAACATTCAAAGTTAATTTTTGAGGTTCCTTAAACGTTTCAATACTGCCATTGTCGTTTGTGTTGCAGTCATTTCGGAGACTGAAAGCTTGCATTTAACAGAATTATAATATCAATAAATTATAACGATAATACGTTTATTGCCATTTGTAAAACCTTGAGAATGCTATTGAATATGTTATTGTAAACAAAGGGAAATCTTAAAGACGTTTTGAATTGTTTAAACAATGTTTTTACAAACCCTTTCCTTGTAAAAACTGCTTTTATTTATCACCTAAGAAAATATATAAAGTCCATATATGACATACCTAATTGTATACCAACAAAAGTGTTAAGATATTGTGTGCAGCCTTGTATACGAGTAGGTCCCGAGATTACTTGCATACATGGACTTTAATCAAATCTACTCATGGTCTTTCCATCACAAAAACGGTTTACGTTTCCATCACAAAAAACAAATTAAAATAATAATCAAATTGAAAACAAAAGAAGTAATAGTGAACCACTCGAAAGTGTTTCTACATTCTTTTAGAACAACATTCAATTGAAATAAAATACGGTGATCAAAAGCTGGAGACTTTCTTTGCAGATCCAAATACGCTTTAATAAAATTGAAATGAAAAAAAGTATGATTTATTCATTCTGCTATTGGTGTTTTGATTAAAGAAGAATTTAGTAACACGGGATTGTATAACTGTATTTTGTAATAAGATGTAGTGCTATTAATCACCTCCTTTATTCACTACAACACTTTAGTCGTTGGCAAAACAAATGAAAGAGACTAAAAAGTATGTAAGTCGTATATTTTGAAGAGCCATAAAATTAACTATACCTAAGTACCTACCTACTAAGTAAACGAACTAAAAGTTTTCATATGCCCCTTTTTATTGTATTTATTGATTATATTAAATAATTTTTAAAATTCGATGATATTGTCAACTACCCAATGCACGTAGATGTTATTGTTCATGATTTTCTGTCCGTGGCGATTTGGTTGATAACGATCAGCTACATGCTAGGACGGGTACACTACACAATTCCGAAAAACTTAACTCCGAAAGGCACAATCACGAATTTCAAAATTCCGATTTATCATAAATCCGAAATTTCAAATCTCCGAATGTTCTTAAGTACGAAAGTCAGAATGCCGAATTCAACAATTCCGATTCATCAAAATTCCGAATCAACAATAATCCGAATCATCATAAATAGGTACGAAGAAAGCAAATAATGTGAAATATATACTCTTAAAATGTTGTATTTATTAAGCATGAATACTTTTTGGGGCTTCGCCTGCCGCTGCCGCGGCAATTTTAATGTATACATTCATGATATTTTTGATAGAAATGTTTTTTTTAATTTTTGCAATGAATTTTCGGAATTATGAAATTCGGAATATTGTTTTTCGGACCAATGAAACTTCGGATTTTTAATTATCCGTACTAATGACTGTGGGAAATTTCGTATTTGTGACTTTCGGAACAATGACTATCGTGCTGTCGAATATTTGGAATTCTGTTGCTTCGTCGGAAAATTCGGAATTACCTGTTTCGGAATTTTTGGGTGTTCCCCGATATCCATAGTGGTATCAATCCATAAATTCTCACTAGTGGTATTAGCAATGCACTACCTACAGATATAAATCCAAATAAATAACTCAAGGCACTCCAAGCATGCCACGTTTTTATCTATAATGTCATGTCACTATTGGCGTTACCACCCGTACTCTATAATAGAGTATCGTCCTCTTTTTCATATAGCGTACTACACCAATAAAGTAGGTACTCTGAAATACTCTATTTACGTAAAACTGATCATTACTGTCTCGTTACTGGTTATGAGAACTTATAATTTATTAAAAAGGTGGCAACCCTAGTCACAATAATGTTTAGGTGATAGAAATCTGCAAAGTAGACACATATTTTGACTGGCTTGTTGGCGCAACGTCAGCGATCCTGCCTTTATTGTAACGAACCTTTGAGTTTGCTGTGGTTCTGGGTGTTATTATCTATTTAAGTATGTATTTAGAACATACTCTGACACTCATAGTTCGGGTTAGTTTGGGAGCAGATGATGTTGGTGTCATTTGTCCCATATATTCAGTTGTAAAGACTCACCTGGATGGGGGTGTGCGTGTGTGTGCTCAGCCGGCGGCTGCATGGAGGACAGCGCCGACAGCGGGGTGTATCGCGCGCCGTCCTCTCGCGAGCAACCCTCCTGCAACCATTGAGCAATTATTTACTAGATCCCGGGTTTTAAAAACAGCCTAGTGCGTTGTCAAAATTTTTAGGAATAAAGCCCGGATTGGTAGTCAACAACCAACATTTGGCAAAGCGTGGTGTATTTAATATAATCATTATTCATAAGACCTCTACTGCTGAGCAGTGGCTTACCTGATAGATTTCAGAAACTTTAATTTTTGTTTCCAGGCCGGTCTGTTTACAAACTCTGATAGTAATTATTGAGGAAATCGCTTGAACGAGTTTTAACTCATCTAATTAAAGCGTCAATTTAGGTACACTTATAATATTCTCAAGTGACTTTACAACAGTAACTGTTATGCCATATTTATCATACTATTAGTAGTAATTGTGATGTAGCTATTTAGAAGCAGTCGCAGCTGAAGCCTCAGTCTGACAGTTGGTATAATTTTATAACGCCTTGGTCGATGAAAATATTTCCAAACTGATATTTTTACTTTTGTTATTCGACTAACAAAACAAGATTAAGAAATGTTACTAAACTTCCACAATATGTAATTAAAAGTGAATTGTGTCTCTGGCGCTACGAAAGTGAAACATAATCTTTTTAAGGTTTAGCGCGTCAGACTATAATCTGCATCACGGGTAACACGATAGATCCTCCGTTCACGCGTAAATCGTTTACATCCCAATTGATAACGCTCGCACATTCTAAATTCGCCATTTGCACCTAATACCAAAGGCTTACTTTTCTCTACAATGTTTTGTGAGCTAAAGCTATGAAGGATAATGTGGGGATGCGATCCCGAGGCGTGTTTACATAGAACTTACTTCATTACCGGGTATTAATGAGACCCAAAGCGCCAGCGGGTATCCCATCTTTATTACTACCAGTATAATATGCGCCAATTTGCTGACTTTTACCCGATAGGGCTTTATATTATTGTTTTGAGCTCAACAAGTTTCGCCAAACACATAAAAGATTCAATTTGTTTAATTAAACTCGGGCTTTCAATTAAGGTTAATATGTAAGTGTTGGAAAATTGGAATTTTAATTGGATCTTACCTTTTCGCAGTTTGCTGTGGCGGTTGTCTGCGTGTGGCTCGTAGAGGAGATACGATATTGCATGGCTGTGCAGAAACCTTCGTGGTGCGTTGAGTAAACTCCGGTTATTGTAACGTCAGTGTCTTGGTTCACTATCACTTCTACTTTCTGCTTGTTATCCGCTAATGAGGTTTCATCGATTTCCTTTTTAGTGTCTTCCATTTTTGCTTCCGACTTTACGCCGGAATTTACCCCGTTTTTTGGCTTTTGAGTAAAAGATTCATCACTACAAGAGTCAGATGTAGTATCATCTTTACTCGACTTAGGGGAACGTTTTTCGTAACTAGCTGCAAGAATTGCCGTTGCGTTCAAACTAGCCATGCGTTTTTGAACCACCATATCTTTTAGATCCATAACAACTTCATTTCTATTCCTTTTCTTCTTAACAGGTACTCCAGTAGTCTTCTTTATCTTAGCAGGAGGTTTTTCAGTATCAGACTTTGCGGAAGATGTCTTAGGATTTACTTTTTTCTTTTCTTGACTAACGTGTTTCTTTCTAGTTTCTAGTTCACTATCTTCACTGGAAGACGTTGAAGATTTTGGATCCCAATATTTGCCAGCACTTCTTATTCCTGGCACCCCACGTAGGGTTCTTGAAGGAGGGTTATCATCTGAACTTTCAGAGCTATCATCTTTTTTCACTTGCTTACTTTCGTATTCAGATTCTGAAGTAGAAGTCATAGGTCTATCAGCATCTTTAGATTTTATATCCTTCTTTTTAGTAGTTACTAGCTTGGACGTGCTTGGTAATACTTGCCTTTCAACTGTTCTCATTAAACCTAGCTCCATGTGCGTCCGGCTTTCATTTTCATACAAACAGTGCACTTTAGCCATAGCATTAAGTGATGCCATTCTATGTTTTTTGGGACCAGTCCACATTGACAAAAGCTTAAGCCGCCTTTTGGATGGTTTTTCACCCAGCAAAAGCGAGTTATCTTTGAGGTCAACAAGTGAATCTTTCGATAGTTCTTTTAATTCTTTCGATGTAGTCGGTTTCTTCGCGCTATCAGTAATTCTTTTATATTTTTTATTTTTTATTTTTTTACTTTTTGGGGAACCTGAACCGGAGGATTCTTTGGAGTCATTATCGTCATTGGAATCGTTTACACTTTCTTCAGATGAAGAGTAATGAAAAGTAGTGTTTAGCGAAAATTTAGAGGTATCAATTTCCTCATCAGATAAGCTAGGTTTCTTTTGTTGTTTTTTAGGCTTTGAAGGTGGTTTTTTAGATACGAATAAAGCCGTATTTTTTGGAGACTTATCAACTTTGTTTATTGTCGGATCATTATCCAAAAACTTAATCGGACTGAATGGTTTCCCAGTTACGCTAGATTTTCGAGCTACCATTTTGTATGATTTGCTGACAATAGGTTTAGGTTTGTCTTCAGAATCTTTATCCTCATTTTGAGAGACCGACTCGATAACAGAAGTAGTCAAAGGAATATGTGTCGCGGACGCATTAAGTTCTTCGGTTCTTTTATTAGCTTTTAACTGTTTCACTACCTCTTCTATAGGCCGATGAGGCGAATATTTTTTCTTTTCTGACTCTGTCTTTTTGTCGATGACAGTTCCCTTCACCCTAGCTATTGGTCTTACTCTGCCCACATTTTTTGTAACTGGGCTACGGAAATCTGATAAAATACTTTTAGGAGAGTCAGCTTTTTCAGTAAATGTATAAACATCAATATCTGGTCCTTGTGTATTAAAATTATTCTTATCCTTATTGTCATCCTTTTTTGTTTCAAATTTCACAGACAAAAATCTTTCCAATACACTTAAATTACCCTTTGATGTCTTACAACATTTTACGTCTATATCAACGGTTCTAGGCATTCTACTGGAAGTGAAAAATTTTGGCGGCCGTTCAGTCTCTACTTTAGGAGTATCTGTTATATTGTTAGATGACGTATTGGAGTTATTAGGAGACATAGGTACTGCCTTAGCTTCAGTTTTCTCGTCATATTTTTTTTCTAGTTTGGGTTGGTTCTTTTCCAGATCATCTTCTTTATTGTCAAACACTTTCTCATCTTGTTCCTTTTCATCACTGTCTTTATTAATTTCGTTTTCATCTTTTGATTGTTCTGGTTTTTGTTCATTAAGACTTGCGGGTTTTTTTTTCTGATTGGCTGCGGCACCCTTTTTAACCACAGTTTTAGCTTTAGAAAAATTTGATGTCTTTTTAGACACATCTGAATTTATTTTGTACTTTACATTATCACCTTTTGATACTGGTTTTTTAACATTTGCTTTAGCAGTAAGCTTTTTACCCTTACCAGCTTTTTTAGGTGTTACCTTTTTAACGTTTAATTCAGTGTCTTTCTTCTCTTTGGATTCTTTTTTAGTTTTTTTTGCAGAAGAGTCACTTTGAACAGCACCGGTCTTGGAAGTGCCAGGTTTAGAAGTTTCAATTGAAGATTCAGATTTATCACCAGTAGAGGATTCTCCATCGCTTTTGTTGGTAACATCATCTTTACACACCTTTTTCTTAGGTCCTTTTCCTACTGTTTTGTTGGCAATGCTCCGTACTTTCTTGGGTGATACAGTTTTTTTCTTGGTTTGTTTCGAAATAGGCCTTGGTTTGGATGTTTTACTTACGACCTCTTTCTTAGGTAAAGTTTTTGAAGCTTGTGACCGCATTGTCCGTTGTGGTCAGATGAATGTTACCTTCATTGATGAAGCGGGTGATGGTTTTCACATCCTGAAACAAAAACAGACAGACATTACAATATGCATTTTAAAACAACTACAATCAAATTAGTCACATTATAAAAACTCGGGAAAGGCCGGCTGCACTACGACTCTTTCTAAATTGGTCAAATGAGTCAGCGTTCCCGTAAAGAAAAAAACAATATTTTGTTGGACAGTCCTCCCTACGACAGATGGCCGGTGTAATTCTTCAGAATTATTCAACAGAATGAAAAAAGTGAAGTTAGATGTAGTTGCCAGGCAGTAACAATCTTATTTTACCAAATGAAATAATTATACAAGCAATATACACTGTCCTGAGAAAATCAGTAAGTAGCAATTTGTAGAAATAAAAAAGTGATCTTGTTGCAATTCGTCAATTGCACGTCATGCTGTGGTAAAAAACGGTTTAATTGATATTATTATTAAGTACACAATGTATTTTACACTCCTTATTTTTTCTTGTGAAATATTAAAAAAAAACATTGTTATTAAATGGCCAATACGAACGATTGCGGTCATAATAAATGTATGTCTTGTTTTATCTCGTGCTGATAAAAATGACATAAAGTTAAATGTATTAGTTTAGTATACGAATAACTGCAATCATTTACCGATAAACGCCAGAGGGAAGATATAAATTGATACTTGCATAAACATCTGTCAGATACCGCGTGTGCTATCTCATTGTTTTTTTAAAGGTTTCTTTAAAAAAAGGTCTGAACATACCTGCTCGCACGTGGCAGGCGTCATTAGAGATAAAAAAAAGATAAAGAAAGAAAACCCAAGCGCCAACACGAGAGAACAAAAAATTAGAACACCTTTAACGTAAACACACACACAAATAAAGATATTCAGAATGATCTCAACAACCTCAAACTTCCACTTTTTGTTAACTAGTAGATAATTTAGGTAGGGTCAGTTACACTTGGGTCTGAGTGTGCTGGGTGCCCCTGGCTGCCTGGCAAATCGTTGTCTGGTACATCGTAACACAAGTATAATTTAGCCTTTATTTGAAACCATGACAATTGGTGTGTTGTCTGACGCATATTTCTTTCATTTATTTAAGAGCAACTGGTACTTTTTAGTTTTGTCTAAACTGTGTATGTAAATTATTCATCTGAAATTTTAATAACAAGCCAGGTCCAGGGGGATGGGTACCATCTGAATATAGCCAGCCTTACATGTATTTTGATAGCTCTTTCATTTCAGTTTGAATCCTAGAATGAGAATACGTTCCTTTAAATGGATGTTTCAGCACACCAAATGTGAAAAAATATCCCGAAGTAACATTAATCACAAAAACTTCTAACAATATGAAAAAGTACAAACAGAAGACGGAAATCTTCACAAATTCAAAATAAAAATTCACAAAACCGCCATTTAGGTACATTAAAATTTAAGTTACGATCGCATTATGACGTCGAAATGCAAAGCAATAAACAAGCGAATCGCACAATTTGCGCAGCAACCCATCAAGAGAGCACGAGAAAAAAATGTTTATCATCTCGAAAATGTATTCAAGACAAATTTAGCCGCCGTGAAACGAAACAGCGGTCGTAAAAAGAGTAATATTCATTGAGGACGCACAGATCTGAGCGTAAGCGCGGGAAAATTGGTGGAACACCGTGCCCCAACTATTCCAATAAAACTTTTGAACGCGCTGCGCTCGCGTTTCTGCGAATATCAAATAATGCCATAAAATATTTATCCGGCTGAACCGAGGTTTAGTTGTAGTGACGTATTGTTTGTTTCATCTTAGGGTTAACTAATCCGCTAGTACGATGTGTTTTGCTACAACAGACGGTTTTTCTGAAGAAAAATGTTGAATGAAAAATCTGTGGTAAGTATTCAATTCTTGTACAGAGAGGCGTTCACGTCAACCTTTACATAGAGGCATGTTATGTTGTCAAGATAAGACCCATATTGCGATGATCTTAAGAGGATTACATAAGTGAATAAATGTTGAAGAATATCTTCCTAATGTAACCACATTGTATCAGCTCGTTGACAAAAAAACGCAACGTTGGCACGCGACGTAAAGACTTCGTAACTGTTACTCGTAACATGGCCGCTAAGAAGGTGTTTGTGACAAAACGAACTATTAGATTAGCTTGTGTGTATTCATGTTTACAACACATTAAACAAAAATACGATAAAAATCGAAGCGCAAAAACGCTTTCACGTGTCAGTAGCCACAAATAGAGTGGACATGAGGTACTCTGATGATTAAATCGACTGTATAGACCACCGACCTACGGCGGAATCGGCTGGCATGTAAATTGTGACGGTACACGTCCAATCAATTTATCTAGGGACAATGCTAGCTTTCGACACATGAGGTAGACCCCCAGCACAACATTTACGAAGTGAAGCCCTTTCAAAACAATGTTTGGTATTGTTTTAACCAGTGAAATTGATTGTGTTTTGTGTATTTTTTATCTTCTATGAAAATAAAAATCCGAACTAAACTTATGTATGTTGTTTACGCCCAATGATTCTCGATACTTCCTCGTACTAGGAAACAAGGACCCCTATCTCTGTTTCCTAGGAGTTCCGTGTCCTACATATACCAAGTATAATACGCAACGGAAATTCGCAATAGTGAAGGTATCGGTAACACATTACCTATTGGTACTGATCCTTTTTGTCGACACTGACAATGCCGTCTCCAGAGTAACATGAACATCAACACAAATGGAACTACAGCAAGCCTAATCACATAATCTCTGTCATTAAAATCCAGTTCCAGAATAGCAAAACAGTTCAGCGAATTGAATTTGTAAGTTCGTAATGTGCTCGGACACAACGTTTATTATTAACAATCGCGAATTCTCAGTTCAACCCATTTTAAACCAACTTTTACTCGGCTTTTTAATCTCAATGTTTTAAATATTCTCTCCACTAATAATGACCTCATTTCAGTTTTTCTTCAGATCATTAATTAAAAGGCACCAATAAGGAGAAGTTTCGACAACAGTTTCAAAAAAACGACTTATGTATCCTAAAAATATAAACGGCTAAAGTCACGAAAAACTTTGAAAACTAGTGTGACATTTCTTATTTTTGTGCGATCACAATATGATTAAATATACCAAATAAAAAGCGTTTTAAAATGCGTAAAGAATCACGCTACTACGTGCAAAACGAATTTGAGTAGACCCCTAGGACCGAACATGGCGAAAAATTATAAAACGAGCCGACTAAATAAAAAAATGCGATAAAGGCGAGAGGCTAACAAGTTATTGTTAAAGAATCTTGCCTTATTTGCTCTTGTCTTGTGCAATAAGACGCATCGGACCAGCGGGAAGCCGCCATAATGTTTTTTAAACGACATTTCGTGACCATAATTACCGCGTAATTGGCAATACATTTAGCTCAGCTAATTAAACCCAACGGCAAGAAACTTGATAATCAGTGATAGCTTTGATAATTTGCTGTTATTTGTACTTTCAATCTGAGTTATTTTATTGGTACAAAGTAATTTGCGGTGTATTTAGTTAAATATTAATCGCAGGCGACGATCTGTACGTCTGCCATGAGTTTCCGTCACGTAAGCTACGATAGTGGACCACGGAAATTTGTATGCCATTGTCAGTTCCATTTCTATAGAGGCGCTGTAACGATATCCCATTCAAAATCGTCAACACTGATGCTAGCGACTGTCATCGATGTGATCTCATGGAAGGGTTGGAAACACAAACCACTGATTTAATAAAAGCTTTCCATGTCCGAGTGTAATACAATAGATTGATCTACACTAATGTTATAAAGAGGTAGGCGTTTGTGAGTTTGTATGTTTGAGGTAGGTAATCTCCTAAACTACCGAACTGATTTCCAAAATTCTTTCAATTTTAAAAAGCTACATTATCCCTGATTGCTATAGATATATGAATTTTTCAAAAACGTGAAAACTTTGATATATAACCCAACGTATGACAAAAATTAGTCCATCTTCTGGAGGTCTCGTGACAGATTAGTGAATACTGTCCCACTGAAGGGCAAAGGCCAATTGCTACAATTGCTGGGTATTTATCTAATCATCACGCTTGCCAAAGGTAGGTTGGTGATCTAGCTACGAGTGTGTTCCGAAAAATCCGAAAACACGTTGCGTAGTAGGCTCCTAAAAAGCACGGGGGCCTAGCCTAGGCAATGTTGGCTGAAACTTCTACCATTCAATATTCTGGGTGTGCTATCGCGACGTTAAAATCACTGACTGTGTTTCGTGACCGTTGATTCGGTGTTGGCAGCTAACACAGTGAATGAAGGCTGCAGCGAGAAAATATTAGATCCATCGGAACCGCAGTCCATCTCTTGATCGGATATTCTGACAACCAGTCGATCTTGTACCGATGGTTGAGTAATAGAATCATTGAGCGTTCTAACTAACCCCGACGGGCAATAAAACTATACGTTTCTCTTTTTTGCCCATTGAGAAATTGTAAAATCAAAAACATAGAGAGAAAACGCAGGGGAAATCGAATATTTTATTTTACGTCGCAAATAAAAGAAAATACGTACATGAAAGTATGTTAGGTACGAGTACAGAACTTGTAATTTTATTATTTTTGAAGGGATTTTTAATTCTCAGAAGCCTATAATAGTTGTTCACGTACCGGCCGAAGTCGTATTATCTGATTTAAACAAGCAAAGTATCTTCGCTAAAGCAACAAATAATACTTTAAACTGTTATAACATGGTTACAGAGTGTAAAAACGGAATTAAAAAGAGGAGAACATTCCAAGTTGTAGGTAAATAATTAAGAGATAACTCGAGCGTCTTTGTTGAGCTAATGTAATAAAAGCACGGAGCGTGACCAGAGGGCGCCACTTGTTATTGTTTGAGTGACTTTCAGAAGCGGGGAAGTGGGAGGGCCCTATAAAAATAGGGGTGAAGTTAGGGGTAGTAATTGTAGCTCTCTAGCATTTATTGTTGTTTTAAATTCAACAGATTTTAATGCAAATGAACGAACATGCGAGAATTAAACATTTGTTCTGCAGTGAAAAATAATTTGCAGAACTACGCTCGCTTTACAATTTTAAATGCGCAGTTTGAATATAACTTCTGAAGATGCTTTTTACACATAAAAATAACAGTAACGAAGGCAGTTAGCGAAGTTGTTGTTTTATACTCTAGTTCACACAGACAACTTCATAACAAAAGTTATTATTACTAAGATAAAACCCCAATAAAGCCACATTTTCAACAAAGAAATCTAAGTAATATCTTCGACATAATTAAGACTTCTGCTTCTTCTTTTTGTGTAGAACCACTTGGGTCTACTAGGCTAGGTATCGGAGTGTATAATTGAAGCTAAATCATTGATTTAGTTCTCGGTGCAACCACGATTACCGACTGGCTTAAGTCCCAATAAAGCCACTCGCTAATTGCAAAAGGATGATAGACCCCATCTTTGTTCCAATAAACTCGAAAAATGCTTTTGATTCGTAACATCCTAAAAATGCAGCCGGCCACGCGGCTGTTCAAACCAATCCTTTTCCTAAAAATTTCAACTAACGTATCATCTTATTGAGCCCGCTGTCGTACAGGCTCGCTCACATCAACCTTTACGAAACCATTACAACATGGGTCTTAAGTCAGCAGCATAAAGTGCCCCGATGTAAAGCTTGACGTGAACGCGTGTGTACCATGTAAACATGTTATTTTTTTCACATTCTTGTTTTCATGCACGGCTTCTGTTCGTAGCATGTATCGGTTTTTTCGATAGTATTTTGTTTTTCCTTTGCCAAACGCAGAGGTACTTTTCAGTACCTTCTATTTCTACCGAGAAATTTTATTGCATACATGTGAAAGATATTTTTATAGCTTGTTCAGATGACGCGTTGTACCAGCGAATTGAAGCACAACATCGGTTACACTGCTGCTTATTTTGCATAGTCAACCAACTAGCCTAGTTTGCAGCGATCGGTGTATAACAAAACGCGCGTCGATTGCGCGTGGTTTCAGGGTCTTAGTCACTGCATTATACGGGCCTTACCACAGAGTGAGCCCACTGTCACCGAGAACCCATAGTTACATGGCGATGCCGACGGGAGGGGCGCGGTATCGATCGGGCCGAGGAGAGACGAAGAGATCTGGGCACGCGGGAGTGAGCTTGCCAAGTTTCGAGGCACGAGAAGAAATAACAAATCTGAGAAGATCGTTGGCATAGTTGGAAATTACTATGCTGCTAGTCAGGAGTTCAATAATAGACCAGGGAATACATTAATGTAGAGGACGTTTGTATTCATATGGTCTTAGCGTTAGGATCCTTGTAAGTGAGCAAATTAAAACAGCAACGCTCTGACACCCATATAAAAAGCTACGTCATTGTTCAGATGTCCGTGTGTAAAGATATTCAAGATAATTTTATTTATCATATTTCTATGATGTAGGTAGTAGGTTGACTTTGCTTGAATTGTTGTTCTTAAAATGTGTATAAACAGACGCTTTCACAAATCGTAAACACATCCCCTGCGGTTCTGATTTAATAGTGTTTAACTATTTTTTAGCCGGTGAGGTTCGATAGGCTAGCTTTAAAGCTTACAATAAATACTAAAGATAAAACAGTTGTGCCAGCTGTCAGACAAAGAAGAGCTCCCGTACGAAATACACACATGACTTTTGCTCTTCCCTCAAGCTATAATTCCCAGCTTGAAGCTTTTCCAACCCAAAGAAACGTGTAGCGACTGTGTATTTTTCAGAGTAGGTACTTGGCCGTCTTTTTACATTGGTTTCTGATGTGATTCACTTTTACGCCACTTCCACGTCAATTACGCCAGTTGAGATGGCGCTCGCTCCGGCTCAGTGTATGCAGTTTGAAGATCTTAGGCTGTGATGAATGCTAGCCCTTAATAACGGAAATGCTTTAACTGATTGAGAGGGCTGTTAGCTGTCAGTATAGTCTATCTGTTACTTTACGATTTGAAGTTCTTATTTGTGTAGATCATACGCAATTTTTATTAACGTTGTTCTTTTGGAACGAACAAGAACGTAAGTTTTGTTATTCTTTTAAACTTATGCGCATACTTTTTTGAAATTCAACCCACTACTACACCATTAAAAGTAATCTAAAAGAGGTCTTGTATATATTTTCATTCGCCCAGCAGTACGCCTACCACGAGTTGCCACTTTACAATTACATTATCGTTCGCGTATTTTTTTATTAGGATTTGACATTATCATGTCATGTAATGTGTCATCCCAATACAATTTTTTTACGCGAACTATAGCGTAAATTTAAAGTGGCAACTCGTTGGTAGACGTACTGAACACAATCTTGAGTGCCGTGGGTGTTCTCACTGTTCCATCGAATTCTCAGAGATTAGATTATTTTCTCATAATAAATTATACATTAACTGAAAATGCCAATGATTACACACACACGATAACATCTTATTTCAATTTGAATTCCGATTACCTTCATTGGTTCTATGAAATTGTAAATACTTAATTCTGACCTATGTTAATAATGTAACTAGTCTAATTAATAATGTATAGTGATTACAGAGACGCTCAAAGCTGTTTAGAACCTAGCGATGCATAACTGAATATTAACTAACTAACTTAAGTAATATTAATAGTCAGAATAATTATATTATTATTTTTTATATAAGAAATGATCCTGCAGTCAAACTGTTGTGCAGTTTTCGGGTCTATGTTTTATATTTTAATAAACTTTGAATAAATAAATAATAATAATAGTAAAGTAAACCAACACGAGACGAGAAGTTAAATAAACAGGTTATACTTACCTATGATAACAATAAACGAAACAACATCATGGCTCGCGTGCCTTTGACCACTTTAGACCCTTAATGTTTCCTTTAAACGGGCACGAAGCGCTTATAATAAAACTTGTTAAAATTTCCGCAAAAATTACATGGGTGATATTATTTCCGATGGAATTTTATAAATTGTTCTCGTGATCGAAAACAAACAAAACTAGGGTTACGGACAACTATCATTAACAGCCTTCATAATGACCGCAGCCGCGGGGCAAGTCACCCTTTATCATTCACTCTTGCCAATATTCCTTTAGTGGTACAACATTTAAAAACAAGTCTAGCTTGTTCCATCAATCTTATTTTATGGGATACCATAAGGTCACATTATACCTTTGTTGTTTGATTTTATTTATTATATTTCAAGTGTTAGTATGTTTAGATAATTAGCGATGTGTGCGACTTTTTTGGATAAGGCCCAAATTAGGCATGGTAAGAAATGCTTCAACAGCACTGTATCATAGTCTGTTGCAACGCAGAAGCCGCTGATGAATTAGCTCGAATTAGACATATTTATTTAAAACGTAAATTGCATATGTTTTTGCCAAAACACAAAGAGCATAAGTCACAAAGTATAATTCTAGCAAAAGCTTTAAGCGGGCAAGCGTGTTTGCCGAAAGTTTTGACTAATTAGACAGAGACAGTCGAGCCCCTGGCTAGCAGGAATAACAAGAAAACTAGTTGCAGCTCGGAAAACGGTCTGGTTTAATTTTTATCCAAATTATTAATATGAGCATCAATGACGTTATAAGTAGAGCATCAGAAATGGGTAAAGTTGGTTTTCAAATTAATCAATTGTGGCTGAAAACCGGGTTTTCTATAAAACTTATCTGAGGCATCAATCTCACCTACATGGTGCACCGTTTCGGAAGTTTTGACAAAAGTCCAAGTTTACTTTACAGCTACAACTAAGTAACAAAAAATAACCAGATAACAAGAGTTTTGAATTGATCGATACGTAATACGAGTAAAAAGCCTGTATTTTAACTTCAAGGTGCTCCGTCACCTAGAGCATTTTCCTGTAATGCAACGTTGCAGAGTTGAACATTACATCGGTGACGGGGGAGAACCGCGCATTACAGTGCGCAAACAAATGTAATGTTACAAATTCAAGCATTACGTTGGTGAGGGGAAAGCAGCGAGTATTACAGTGCGCAACGTGATGATACAATTTGTAATATTTTGATACAATTTCTTTGAAGTTTTTAAGGCAGTATTGTAATGTAATGCTCAAAATTGAATCTGTAATTTAAATTACAGTCGAAAATTCGTCATGTCAGGGAGGCAGTTTTGTAATGTAATGCTCAAAATCGAATCTTATATATATAGGTGAGGGACCACCTCAACAATATCAAAGTCTTCCGTTATGTGAACAACCTACAGTTTGAGTGAAGTTCCTATTGTCATTAGATCACAAACTAAACGGTGTCCTAGAGAGCAGATCAATAGTGAGAGGTTCATAGATATCATTGGATAATAGCCTAAGTTAGAAACACAGTTCGAGCAAACTTGCACAAACTGTCAGCTATTAGATTATGGAAGTGAACGCGAGGGTGGGAATTCTATGAAATTGATTGGCTAACTGAATGACAGAATAGTGTTCAGGTATTAAATACTAGACTACATTAAACTGAGAACTGAGAACTCCATTAAAGATATAAATAAATGGATAGCGTTGTCGACAAAAAAGAAAATGTTATTCCGAACCATAATCAAATTAAAGGTGTAATGTTTTAAGGTAATTTCAAGATAAAGGTTACGTGCCATTGTCTGTATGAATTCTAACTTCGGAACTTACGCTTTTGTTAGTAGAACACCTAAATCAACTGTTGAGACTTTCTTTTTTTACTAAGGCGGAGACAAACAAGCACGCGGATCGGCTGATGGTAAGCGGTTATCTTTGAGCGTTACCCACCCGGTAAAAGTCCTTAAAGAACTCCATACAAAGCTCATCGGTACAATCTTGGCAGGAAGCTCACTACATAAACGTATTCGGACGTAGGTAAGTGTTTTGAAATTGTGTACGTATTAAAAAGCATGTTGTGCCCCGAGTGAGTTCGAGTTCGGATTTCGTCAGAAACTGTACACAAGGTATGTACGATTATGTGTTTTTCATATCTCGAGGTCACAAAACGGCGCGCGCCACCAGATAGTAAATTAAGTCTCGACCTGTGTAGCCACGGCATTTGTAGTTCACGAGACTTATGACTACTGCTTTCTCGATATGTTATTTGAATTGAATGGCACAGGTACTTAATCGGATTTAAAAATAAATTATACAAAATTAGTTATTCGATAATAAAATTGATACAAACTCGTATCTGGGTTTTTAATTTTTATTCCACTATAGAACTTTACATTATTAACTCTGAATGAGTTTTTTAGTATGATATACACATTACAACATAGATCGTATAAATCATTCATCATGATATTACATTTGTTGTGATCGGAAATAAATTGTCTAATCCATGTAGTCAAATCTATTTCAAATGAATATGTTAAATGATAATGTTAAATAAGGTTACGGTCAATTACATCGAGGACTCCAATAACCAGCCTAGTAGTCATAATAAAGTTTATCTAAATCCTTTCAATCGCTACGTTATATTTAACGCCGATTGGTCAAGCGTAACACGGGAACGGCCTTTGAACTGTCCGTCCGCGTTTGGTATACGAGTCTAGTAAGGCTATTCTGATTCTGAACCCGAAATCACTAAGGTGCCGAGTACACTTTTACTTATGTTCACACAATCCCTTCCGGTGGAAGCAGACCGCCTGCAACCGGTCGCTCTGAAAATCTGTGGGGGAGACCTATGTTCAGCAGTAGCTGTCCTGTGGCTCCAAATGATGATGACACAATTCCTATAATCTTAATGTCAAAATCGCATTTAATGCAAACAGTCACACAGTCCAGTGATCATTATCAAGTTTTACAGGATAAGAAGTTTGAATCTCTCAGCGGATTTGCAGGGCGAGTTCGAAGTGAGTTTTTCAGAATAGGAATCAGAGCTTGTGAAGAGTTTAGCTTCCGCTATGTTCGACTATACCTAACTGATATAATTTACTAAATATTTAGAGTAGAGCTCAAAATATAGACTATTTTGTAAAATATATTACGCTCTCAATAGTTTACCGATTATATTGTTGTCTAGAACAGCGTCGGTGATGCGAATTACGGCCGAGGTCAGAGTGGGCAAACAAAGCGTGAGGTCTCGAGGCGCTTCCAATATCGCGGCGTTGCGTCGCCTCTACGCAATCAATTTTGTTATTGAATACCTGATGCCTCAGAAGCTGCATTGTTTGGGACGCAATTGCATTTCTACTTGCCTTTTGAAGTCTTCTTATCGTAGTCTTTTTCAAAGATATAATCTATCTATATACAGGGTGGCCCTGGAAATAAGGATCAAATCGAAATAGCACAAAGCTGGGGTAATTTCTGACTATTTTAACCCCATGAATATTGGTCCGATTTCCAACCGTTAAAGAGTTATGATCAATTTTAGTTTTATTCAGAAAATCTTTTAAGTTCATACAAAAATAATTATAAAAAAAGGTATCAAAAGTACTTTAGTTTTTTTCAGAAAATCCTAGAAGTTCATACAAAAATTATTATAAAAAAAAGGTATCAAAGTTTATTTAGGTGAGTTGAGATAATGGCAGACATATCGCCACCCGTACCACTCTTTGCTCCTAACACATACTGTGAGTGTCGTGTATCGTGAACAAGTGCAAGTGAATAGTGAGTTAGCAAACAGTGGTACCCACGGGCATAGTAAAAGGCGAGAGAAGTAGGTTGCCTTCATACATACGCCCCGACCGTGGTTTTTAAGTGAGCGCGCCCGTACTATGCCCGTTCCTACGCGCGTCGCACGCACACACTGATAAAATAGGTGAAATAGGGTAAGACCATATGGGCGGCGATCGTAATAAAATACTTTGAAAGAGGGTAGATCGATATGTCTACCAATAACAACCCACCCGCAAGATCTTCAGTTACTCCGTGATCATGGCACTTGCAACAGTGCCGGAATATCGGAATTCGTAAACAAAAAGGTGCATGGTAGAAATATTGTAGCTAATAACTATTCTAAAGTTTTAAATAAACACCAAGGTTGTGGTCAGGTTCTAGTAGTGTTTTAAACCTAGAGCAGTAGCTCTATGTAGTTATTTTATTACAATTTTAAATTTATAAATAGACGTAAACAACTTTTTGCTTTGTACCGTATTGAGCCAGGGCGGTCCGTTAGTTATTTTTAAAGCCAACGCCGACTTTCATTAGAATTAACCGTGAATATGAAAAGTGTTTTTCCACCTGACTTTTTTGTTTTTACCCATTCAAGTCAAGCTAGGAATAGGAACAACTCGTTGAATTTCACAACACTGAATGTTTCTTAACGCATGTTTCAAAATGTGTTTTTACTTAGCAGAATAAAACAAAGGATATGTGCTTAATACATAGCAATAGTTATTTTTTCTCATTACTCTTATTATCAATATTTACACATGAATGGTATGGTACAAGGTGATGAAAATCGTATAACCCGTCAATGCAAAATAACTTAAGTTGATTACGTACAAATTAAGAACCAACAAGATGAGAACCTCTGAATAAAGAAATCAAGTGTCAAAATTACAAGTTGCAAGCGTAGTTTTTTATTAAGGTTTATTATCCACGGCTATTCATCTTTGCTTCGTAGGCGGGGCCCGTCTTTTGACAATTTTTCTCTCTTTTGTGAGGCTTAGAGGACCCGCTCACTCCCAGCGCGGAGGCCCTTTCAATACACTATTCACATTAGGTACACTGAACAGCAGATATTATGTGGACATGCTCAGCCTTATTACAAAAAAATGCTTTAGAACTGGTTTAAACCTGGACTAAAAGATTTAGGATTGTTACAGTATTAAAGTTAGTACCAGGCTTAAAATGTGTTCTTATTACAAATCTAAGACTATCTAAGGACAAGATTAATCAAAGATCGTCCGTGTTTTAAAACCAACAAGCGGCATTCATTCATTCTTTCACACAGACTTCGTTCAATACGCGTTCCGTTTCTCTAAACGTTTAAATGAACTTCATACTTTAGATGCATAAATAACTGTTTATCACTAACAAAACTAATCATTTATTTGTTATAGTTTATCTCTTGAACGAGTTTACAGCGTTTTTTAAAATTTTACGATCAGCATGAAACGGAGCGCAGTGTAACTGCGCTTAATTTAAAACGCAATGGTGGTCTAAGAAAGAACTTTATTGTTGCTAGCAAAGACTAATATTAGTATACTGGGTTGTTAGAAATACGTGGCAAACAGGATGCAAATAAAAAAATAAATAATTGTTCTTTAAGTATTTCAGTGTTCCTAATATTGTACTGCATGTTCAACTGATTCGTGATTATGTGTGTGTGTTTGAATTGTTGTAAACCACTTAAAGCTATGGGCCCCTTGAGGGCATCCACGGGAATCGTGGGCCAAATCCTCACGTAAAATATTAACAATTTTTTGGCCTTAACGTTTGGTAAATCTATATTTATATTTGAAGTCTTCATCTTCCAATTCGAAAGGATTGACTCGCTGACGATGTTCACCAAATCGCTGAGACATCTCCAATATATGTAAGACTTAGAAATCCATTAAATCGATGTTATTTTTATAATTTTTCGAGAAAAATTGACACCACAAATTCTAAGTTCAACCGCAAAAGCAAAGTTAACTAGGGGTCACACGGGTTTAACTTTAGTACAACAGATTGAACGAAGTTTAGTGTTAAACTTCATTTTGTAATAAGGTTTTTTTTAGGCCATGGTTAAATCCAAGTATAAACCTAGTATTTAATTTAGTCTCTTTTTTGGAATAAGACGGGCTGTGTTTAACTTTTACACTTCTAAGACAGAAATACCTACGCAACAGCAATAAGTATTCAAATTGTAAGCATGGCTTAAATGGCGTAAAAATTAAATAGTACCTTTTAATAACCAACGAGTTTCAGTTTGTCACGAAATTTAGAAAGATTTTGTTACATAGGTAATAAAAGTCACTTTAAAATTACCTTATCATGCCGACTGTACGTTTAAACACGACTAGAATAATAAATAACAGTTTGTCCAGGTTTAACCAATAAATGCCACGTTGGAACACAGGTGTTCAAAGCATGATATTAAAAATGCAACCGTCTATCGTTTCCAATTGTAAGCGATCAGTCGGCGACCGGACATGGTGTAGTACATAATAATTAGTTTTACCTATTACTGAAGTAAGCTTTTAAACGGTAAAGGTTCTTATTTCAGGTGAAGATATAGGTATTTTTCGACAAAGGGAGTTAGGTTAAGTATGTTTATTTAAACGTTAGTAGAAGATCAGGTCTAAAAAACATACCTACTCTTTTTCTAAACGAAAAAAACGTTAGGTTGAACCTAAAAATTTATAAGAAACAAACAGTCTTTAAAGATGCCTTTCTTGAACCTCTGCTTTCCCAGAAATTTCCTTTTACATAATAACGAGACCTGATCTCAAGTGAAATGAAAAAGAAAGATTGAAAAGTGGAAAAACAAGAAAAAACAATTTTTTTTTGCGTCAGACAACACACCTCTTCTAATGGTCGCAAAGTAGGGATTAATATCCCTGTGTTACGAGGTACCACACAAGGAAATAAGCAAGGGGCGTCTCCCAGCACACCCAGACCTGAGTCAAATCAGAAAAGATCGTTTCCTGAATTGACCCGAACGGGAATCGAACCCGAGACACTGGAAATCTAGGCGAGAAACGGTGCTACAGCGCGCTACGCCAATCGTGTAATTGGAAAATGAATGATGTTACAATCTGGTTTGATCGATATAGTTGGCGTAAAAAAATTGTAAGTATTGGGATGTGACACATGACATGACAGGACAATGTCAAATCCCAATAAAAAAAAATACGTGAACGATAATGCAAAATTTAAAGTGGCTACTCGTGGTAGACGTACTGATTCGGAACTTTTAATCCTCCCGGATTAACCCTTCACCGGATTGTGATGGCTGACGTTGGCACCGCGCCATAATACTTTTAGCAAAACCTTTATGACTGCATAAATGTTATCTCAATATGCGTAATGATATATATCTGAGTGACAAGTCCGATATCGCGGGAAGATGATGAATCTGTAACAACTTGCGTCTCTTATTGATCTATCCCAATCAAACAAACAAACGGTTACGACGGATATGTTAAATAACAAGACTAACCTTTGCGCGTTGTCCAAATTTTTAAATCCCATAAACGTCCCTTTTCAAAAACTTCTTTGATACTGTTTACTGCTTTCCAAAAACGAAAGGTTTTTTAACTGTTTGTAGAAATACCTTAATATGATGTGGTAGGGAGAATCTCATAATATTCAAATACGCAGGAATATTTGTGCCGAATCTATTATTCTTGGTTTCATTATAAACCAAGGTACGCAGCGAATGGCCTCATTAATTAATGTGGAAGTCCATTAGTAATTAAGCATGCAAGCAGTAGAGCTATTTGTAAAATGATTTTTATGAATTTAACTTCAAAAACATTTAGGATGCCCCTTTCTGAAGGGTTAGTGACAAAACACCAGGCTGCTAATATGGTCCCCAGCATTAACATAAAGATTATCCAAACAAGGAATCAGAATACCCAGTCTTTAAAAATATAATTAAAAAAGCTTTAATCTCTTTACACTAACATAGTATTTGAGCACCCTTTTGCCTCCAGGACAAACCCTGCACATTCATAGTTCCGCTGCAAACGGTGCGGAACCCTTAACACGCAATTATGCAGGAAATTACAACCACCATTACTACCCAATTAACTTAATACACAATTAGTTGAAGGAAATTTTAATTACCATGAATACGCTGAACGAGCTCGTTACATTCAATCTAAGGGGTCTTTATTCAATCTTAGTATTAGCCTTACAGCTCGGAAACGGACGATATGCGGACGATATAAGGCTACAAAATTGTCATTTTTCTGGAAAGTTATATGATTTTCAAATATTTATTAAAATAAAACCGTGACAGGCCCTTGGCACAGATACCTGGGTGACCGGTTGGAATTGGCCTGCAGCCTGAACCTCAACCCTGCGACCTTTTATCAGGGTATCACTCCCATACAGCATTTGAGATAAAATGTCTCCCAATTCAGAAGTTTCTTACAAGTGGCAATCATTTTTTCGCGCTTGTACTCTTCCAACTGCTTATCCGCTGATTCTTTGGTGGATTACTCCTTTTTTATTTCTATTTCATTTGATAGAGAAATGCCGCGCATATCTGAAGACTGTTGACGTTTTAATAACCTATGAGCTAGCTACATCTCTGTTAGTAGGTATTAAAAGAATAAGTCCTCAAATCATAGACAAATGAAACGCTTACTCGCATAAAACATTGATATTCTCATAAAATAAAACCATGAACACACATTCCTCCGTTTAACAAAAGTTTATTTGTCTATCTGGCTGTAAGGGGTGGATAAAATATGCACATTTTAATGTTGAAATATGTGAGGGAAGTAAAGTAAGCGAAGCGGGACTACTCGCTTCACGTACAACACATTTGAGCCTTTTTGCATCACTATTGTTTCGGATACTTGGTATTATTATTTGTTTGCTTGGACTTAAATGTTCTAGGAATAATAATAGTATTTATAGACTCCAATTCCCAGCGGTTTAAAGGAACTCTTACTAGTTGAATTCAGTAATCGAGACTTGGTATGACTTTAAAGTATCATATATACCTATAAATTGACAATTGAATAGAATTTAATAGCTAAGAGAAATCGGTTATTGTACATATAGTTTGTGATTTTTATCTTCGCACATCTTTTCATGTATGAGTTACAATAACGTTCTGGGAGACATAACTTCTCCAAGACCCTAGATATGTTGTTTTGGTTATTCAACCATTCAAACATTGCAATTTTCATTATTAATGACAAATTATCGTGTTTCCGCATAATTTATGAATATACTTACTCTCCGGTGATGGAAAAACATCAATAAAAAACCAAATCAGCCGGATGACGGCGGAAGGCTCACCACCTACTTACCACGTTGGGTTCTAATACCATTGGTGAAAAGAGGGCATCTGAGTGTTCCGTTCATCATGAAGGCAACAGCCACTTGCTTTTGGCTACCCTGTTTTGCATAAAGTCGCGATGGTATGTATAAAAGTATTCAAATAAGCTATGTATTTTTTTTGATGGTCACATCCTTGCCCATGGAGCAAATTGATGCACTCCAGTTGTTTAAACTATCCATACTCTGGACAGTGAAATGGAGGTCATCCCTTATAATGATTAATGAATGCGTCATACCGGAAATAACACTTTGAAATGAATGAATGATCTTTCCTACTGTTTATCAGATTTGTTTCCAAAATCAAACCTTTGTTAGTTTAATTTGCACCTTTTTCGTGTTTCTTTTTAAAATATATAAAGAAGGCAAGGATATACCCAAAAGCAAACGCAAAATTCATGCTACCCAATAACCTCCTCCTGAATTGGGTATGAAAGACCTAAGACAAGTCAATTGTTCAAGATGAACGACAAAATGTGAAAATGAATGTTCAAAGTGTTAACTGACCGACAATCTATTTGTACTGCATTAAGTACATGCCTAATTGTCCAATTACGTCTCTAAGTGTCATATATTAAGGACACCGGGTGTGAAAGTGACAAGGGGCCCATCATTCATGATGCATGTAGCTCTGAGACGTCACATCCGCACTACATTCTGGCTTTAAGAGGGTTGACAGATGGCTTCTAAATGAGATGGAGGTAATGACTTTAAAAATGGAGCAACTAAACAATTCTGTTCAAACCACCGTTATTTAAAAGGTATGAATGAAATATGAAAAGATAATTAAAGTTTACAGCGTAAATTAAGCATTAAAAATGTAAATCATCAAATTTGAAATGGCACAATAAAATATTAACACAGCGTCTTGCTTGGTTTTACTCCTATAATTACATGCTGGATTGCAGCATAAATATACTAGAAAAAAAATACAGCTTTGTTAAGGCATCTGTAGCTCAAATGCAAGAGCAACCGCTCGGGAAGCAAAATGTTGCAGGTTCGAGCCTCATTTGATTCCTTGACCAAATATTTTTTCTGGTATTTATCTTTAGTAAGCCACAAGTACTTAGTAAAGCGGTCCCACTGAAGAAACGCCAAGAAGCTGCAAGGAAGGTTGAAGGTGACAAATGACCGATCACTCAAGAGTCGAGCCGGGTATTTGCAGCGTGACGTCAAATCTGTTCTCCTTCGACAACCTTTACAGAAGGCTGTCTCCTGTCACAGCTGCCAGAAGCAGTGTAGATAGCTGTGATAAAAACTTCTATATCTTGTATCATAGATGACACGATTGTCGTAGTGCGCTGTAGCACGGTTTCTTACCTTCACTAACGTAGTAGTCAATTCACGACATGATATTTTCTAAATTGGCTCACGTCTGGGTGTGCTGGGAGACGCCTCTGGCTTCATTCCTTGTCTGGTACCTCATAACACAGGGATATTTATCCCTCCTTCGCCCATGACAAGTAGTGTGTTGTCTGGCGCAAATTTATTTATTGACCTTATTTATTATGTCCTGGTTAAGAATAATTAGTCAGACAAAGTAAGTGGTAGTATAAGCAATTTAGGGGGTAATTCGGTGTTGTTAGATGCCACTATAGTTTGAAACAAAACGTTGTGCATGTTTTGCTTGACGAACCTTTATTTAGGTTCAAATTTTAAACAACCCTTACATTACAGCTGTCAATAGCCTCTACCCTGAATATCAATGAAGCAGACAAGAGGAATTGATTGACTCCATGTTGCCTCCCTCCTGAGGATCGTCAAGGATCAGACCAATAATGTCATGAATATGTAAGGCGAACAAAATCTATGCTTTCAACGATTATTTTATCCCAGTTAATTCTAGGCATGGAATATTACGCATATCCATAAATATTTAAATGGAACTGCTATTTTCAATGACCTTTATGAAGATTTTTAATTTAGAGAGAGGTTTACCATCATTCGAATGAGTTACAGCACTTTACAATTGAAGAAGCTAACACCGCCCGACGGAAAATTAGAGGAAGATGAAAAACAGATGCAATTATTATATTTACCAATTCAATCATATTTACATTTTTAATGTCTGATAAAACATTATGTGAACAACCCAAACAAACATTATGTGAGTGTAATAAAACAATAACCGATTCAAAACTGAAATATACAAATTACTACACTTACGGAGGAAGACAGATCATCCCTTACAAAACCCTTCCAAAATGGGTCTTATGACAGCATTTATTTTTTTAATTATTTATACAGACAGCAGAAAAGTTTTAAAACCTAAGTCCAAACAATATGTAGTAATCTTCACAAAAAATACGATGTTTGTTGTTATAAGTTAATAATATGCTACCCACCCAAATCATTTTAGCAACTGCCGACCTTAAGCTCACAATCCCACAGCCTCGTATTCTACGCAATAAAAACAAGTGATGTGACGTAAATAATAAACAAAAAACATAACACCGTCACATAATGTCGGACAAATTGAATCGGGCGAGAATGTGACGCGGGTCCTGCCGCGTATCGCGCAGTAATGACGTCACTTCCGCTCCCCAGGCTCGACGATCGCCCTAAATTAGGGTTGCCACTTGTGTGCATTGGGGTTAATTGATAGGGTATAACGTTTGGCTGGGATTCATATTTGCATTGATTTAGATGTGATTGTTGGCTATTCGAAATGATGGACGTATGATTTCGGAGTTCGTTTTCAATACCCGTTATTCATACGTAGACCTTTAGATCTGAAACATAGGTAGCATTTATGAGATCAACGAGCTGTTAAAAGGGCTATGCCATGAAAATTTTGGGACTAAGGTTCAGAACGAATGATCTTTCGCGCAGAGGAATTGAGAAATTAAGACCATTGATGGCAAACGCAGTGGTGGATAGAAGACCTATTTATGAAGTTGCAAGGACCAAGGCCTCTTAAATAAACTACTATTAAAAATTCTGAAAACGCCCATAGGCCTATATTGATGTTTTGCTGTTTTGCTTGAGGTTGATTATGATGACGAAGACCCGTTTTTCTATGATAACTGATATGAATATCATAAACCTAAGCATGTCGTTGGAATCGTTAGGTTAAGCGCATATGACGACCTTCTTGGCAGGGACAAACGGTACAGAGTGCCAAAAATATTTTTAATTAACTATCAAACTTCTGGTAAACTTTTGTGTTTATGAAAGGATTTGCAGAAAATAGTAAACCAAAAATCTAGCTTTTGAAGTCATCACCAGGTAAGGATTTGACACGCTCAGAAATTTTCTCATGATTGATAAGCAAAGGCAAAAAAGGCGCAGAAGCAGTCTTGGTATGTATTGGCAATTTGGAATATTAACTGGGTACATTTTTATATAACGTAACACGAAACAATAAAGTTAACCTTCAGTGTAAAATTTGTAATAGTAAAGTAGGTTAAGAAAAAAGTGTTAGTAAATATGAAAAGAAATAAACGATTTTTATTTATTTATTATTATTCTTTTGTTTGATAATCTAAATTTAACATTAGTTGATTTCTGTGTTTGCATAGATAGCGCCAACTCAGAGCTCTTTTAATAGAATGACAACATATTGAACATAAGGGTGAGTTGCACTACAAAGTTTAATAAAAGTCGCCATGAAGTTGACTAACTAAGTTATATTAAAGTTTAGATAGAGCAACTTAGGCTGTATGTGTATCTTAAAGGATCATGAAGTGGCCGTATGGTATTCAAATTATGCTCAGAAGTATACCTAATACTCAACAAAATTAAAAACTTTCGCAGGCTTTTTTGCTAACCCTGGCTTTGTCAATGCCAACAAGCCAGCGAGGCGCGCTGTTTCCTATATTGTCATGTTGTTTGATGCCCGTTACAAAGTACGTTATGTCACATAACTGTTTATTACAATTGCCTCAGTATTGTCTCTTTCGTCGCAGGAAAAATACTAAACGAATCAGTTGATTACAAGTACATTCAGCTTGCTTAAGAAAATAGAGCATGGTATTGCCTGAAAGAAGGGAATCTTTAAAGATATGCTGATTTAGTTCTTTGCATTTGGGCTTATAGTTCCATCTTTTTGATCATATGCTTGAAAAACTCCAAACTCTAGGACAATACTCTACTCTATTTATGACGAACTGTTGTGTTATTATGTGAACTATTGTTAGTATCTATTTTGATACCAATAAAACACGAGTATAATAAATATTTATACCAGCGTCTGTCAAACACGCATGCAAAACTGGTCCATGAGTGAGTACCCACCGGCACCAACCACCCGGTTTTGTGCTGAGCATTCATATATTCATTAAAAGTAATAAGGTAAAAATCAAGTCACTGTTTTTTAAATTGTCAACCCTGGTGACCGATTTATTATACAGGGTGACTGGGGATTCATTGGCATCCTTTTATAATAAGAATCCCTCATGATATACAGTACTTTACCCAAGTATGAGGCTATTTAATAGGTACAAAACTGCATATTTTTAACCTTTTATACATCATGTTTATTACTTGGCCATTGTTCATAAGGTTTAAAAAGATGCAATTTTGCACCTATTAAATAACCAAAATAGTAAAAGATACAAAATTGCATATTTTTAAACCTTATAAGCATCATGTTTCATACTTGGCAATAATTTAGATATAAGGTTTAAAAATATGCAATTGTTTTCCTATGAAATAGCCTCATACCTGTATTTCATGAGAAGGTTCTTATTTTAAAATGATGCCAATGAATCCCCAGTCACCCTGTATAAGTGGATTTGTTACAATGTTTTGTATATTGTTGCCGTTTGTTTTTCTCGTTCACGCCATAACAGAACGTTTGTGTTGAGAGTTCCGGGGAAGCAGTTTGTTATAATTACCGTCGAGGGATATCCCTTCAAAGGGATGAACACCCCTAATCCCCTCATGGCCTCCGAGTTACGATTAGCGGTTAGGGAAATTATTTAGGGTGAACTTTGTGTCGTAGGCTACTCTCGAAAAGAGAATTGTCAAGTAGAGACTCAAATACTGAAGCAGGTCATTTTGACTAGGCTCTTGATACAATGATAGCAATCCTGCTTTCAGCGCTGACGGTTGCGGCTTAAATTCCCAGGGCAGCATCCATGAGACAAGCATTTGTGCGCGTTTTGTGGCTTTTATTCAAGTATGCATTTATAACAACACAAAAATTATACTAGAAACTCATTCCTTCATCGTTCCACCAACTCTTATAACAAGGAATTCTCAGAAATAGATTCATTTTATTTGTCCCTTAATACTCTCAAAAATAAGATAAAACTTAAATTAGGTCATTTATCTGTTTAAATTTCGTATTTTCTTTATACCTACTATATATTGTAAATTTTACATAGCCCTGCGTGGCAAATTGATTTAGTGTTTCCGCTCCTGGTGCGGTCGACGACGGTAACCTGTGAATGATCGTTGCTTGCTACAGCGAAAAAACGTAAAATTTGTGAATGACGCACATGTAAAACTTTTATTCTAGTGCTCTGTAAAAGCTGTCTCTGCGATATAAGCGACTTCACTCGGATATTGTCCTTGAATGCATCCGCTGCCCGATCAGGTATTGCTTGGTCATTATCTCCCTGATGATCACGTTTGATCATGCAATTGTTAATTTTTCATAATTCATTTTGGGCACTGTTGGTCTTCTTACACAATTATTTTTTGATGCCAAAATAAATAATAAAAAAAACTATTGAAATAAATATATTGCATATATTTAACTGATATATTAATATATAATATAATGTCTTTGTCACCCATAGAGCTCTGCTTAGAATCTTAGCCTTAGATTGGCTTCATATGTTCTCGGTGTACGGTGAAAACAATTTTTTTTTTTGTGATGGTTATGAATACAGGTGGATGGTTTATGTATGAAATAGTTTACTGTGTATGGTTATGTAGCAGAAGAAATTGATATTGTCCATAGCTTCAAATAACTTAAGTCATAATCGAAAGGTTAAGTCATTAATTATACGCTTAATAGATCATTATCACTTGTAGGACGTGAAACTACCGAGACGGCGTTGAAGGAAATTAGTTTTCTTGCAGCTAGGTATTCGATTAGAATGCATGCTTTTTATGTATTTGAGAAACATAATTAGGATGGCTTCGTTTTTTCTAGGTACGAAAATGTCAACACCGAGCGATATCCGTCCTTAAATCCATAATAGGTACTCAATGGATTCATTGTATTGAATCTAAAAGAATAGAAGTGAGCGTTGCTTTTAGTACAAGCAGTTAAAATTGATTAAGATAGTGATTTGCAGTTAAATCAAGATGTATGAAGAATTAATGAAAATTGATTCTAGTTTAATTTATTGGTCACTGCAATGAACATAATACGTAATTTCATACAACAAGGAACCCCCGAAAATGGTTTCGGGGGTTCCTTGTTCTATAAAATTACGTAGATATTCGTCTGGGTTGACATCATTATTGAATGAAGAGGCGATTAGATCACATCAAGAATGAGCCAATTACGAAGTGATAGGATAGCTCATAAATGGCATGCATAAGATTTTTTATTAAAATTGCAAGATCAACCTAATGTTTAGCCGTTTTGTAATTACGAGGCAAGAGCAATAGATACACTATTGACCTGGAGCATACATTTGACCAAATAGTGCCACTTTCCATCGAAATATTAGTGTGTCTTCTTTTATTAACTTTTTTCAAGAACCAATTCTATGAAAAATATTGTTACTCTACGAGCGAGCAACTCACACAAGCATACTCATACCCACACAAGGTTAAAAAGCAGGCCTGGCTGAATAAGGAATGAGAAAATGGCAATTGTTTTTTGGAATTGTTGAAATTTTCTAATAACACAACTCACAATTAGCAAGGCTTACGTATACAACATATTGAAAACACATTCGAAGACTTCCGTAAATAATAACATTATGTAAAGCTATCACTTACCGATACGACACAACGAATACCTTTCAAGGAAATCTTGAAAATGGTTTCAATATCAGTCTCCTTACGTTTTCCAATACGCGCAACATCAATAGAAATCGAATAGAAAGCCACTTGTCGTCTCGCTCTGAGAATGTGGATTATTGGAGATTTGACACAAGTTTAGGGACTTGAAAACATCTGACTTTGTTATATTATTAGTTTTGCTTACAGTACTTATTGTAATCAGAACATGATTTGAACCAATATAATAAAATCCTAAACCGAACGTGAGGAATTTATTTCAAGTGAAAATCGAGAAAGGTATCACAACACAAATGTGTTACTAACCTAGCATTTAAAAAAAATTTTTTAAAAATAAATGATACTAGCTGTCCGTCCCGCGTAGACTATTGCTCTCGTTAAAATGTACTATGTTATTCGCGGTTAATGCAGCTTTATATTAGTGAAAGTTTTTTTTTAAATCGGTAAGTACCTACCTACAGTGGTTTCGGAGTTAATCGGAAAACAAACAATTAAACCTTTTCACTTTATAATATTAGTATAAAAAACATAACTGAAACACGCTAGAAAATATAATTTAAGCTAATTAAATAATAAGAAACACAATTAAAAAGTTACGTAGGTAATTTTAACCCAGAGAAAACCAGTAAATGGCAATTATCAATAATTGTTAAGCCTTTGACTCAAATAGACCATGATGATAAGACGTCCCTAAATGTCACCTATTCCTCAATTTGTACCCGTGACGCTAACAAACTGTGTGTTTGCTTTAAGTGACAGTATACAGATAATAACAAAACACAGTTCCCTTACATTGATCCCAATACTTACACTATCATAGTACATACACATAGTGGTATATCGTATCATACAAAAACATACCACATAAACCGACTACAGAATGTGACACATATTTACGTTGGATATATTCAAATATGTCCATCACAAGGGGCTAAAGGGAAAACCATGCGTTATTCCAATATCCTCTTACCTGCCTTTTCCATCACGCATCATATCAAAGCCACCCTGAATACGATATCGGAGATGTGACGCGATGATCGTTTAGCCGCTTCCGTCCAACCAAAGTAGCGGAAAGTGATTCTATTTTGTCGATTCTAACAAGTGATTTCATTTTCGTTGGGACCTTTACAATTGCCGGAAATCGGAGTTTCCTTCACTTTCGTGCCCTAATCTTAAATCGGTCTACAAATCAAACGGTCCCATGAATTGGTAACTGAGGAAAATTCTCTTTCGTTAATCGGAATTCAGTTAGTGTATTTTCGCTGCTTCCAACGGTTTAGCATTGATGAAAATATGTTTATCATTTCCAACACCAATCTTTAGTTAACATTTTTAAATTACTGAATGTTGCACTAAGTAAAGTACATAGTTTACAGTAAAAAGCATACATGTTCGTTTTAACAAACCCTTATGGTAGGTTTTGACACGACTTTTAACACATTTATCTACAGTTACGTTGTCCACAGTTAAATACACATTGACATCTCTATTTACACTCTTACGCTCTTTACTTCAAAGCTTTTTAATATTTGTGTTCGCGTGCTTTTGCTTGTAGAGGAGCGAATAAAACAGACGAGTACCACATAATGACTTAACATAATGTACCTAATCGTTGTTAAAGTGGTTTAACAAACCTGTTAATCACATTTGCCAGTAAAGTTTCATCTAAAACGGCTCGAGAAGGAAATTCTACACAGAGAAAGTAATAAAGCTTCCCTCAAACTTTCGCATTCCGCACTTTAGCGTACCTACTCCGGAGGCTTTTAAATCGCGCTCCTGGCAAAGTGTCAAAACGCCTGAACAATTATGTAGTCAGTCCATAAGGATTACGCGACGTGTTCCGCTGTGTATAGCCTTACGCGCTTGTACGAGTATCTTTTGCCTGTTTTAGGTTTTAGATTGATGAAGTGTCAAAACGTTTTTAGGTGAATAAGTAGGGAGTCAACCAGAAGGAGGCAATTATGAACTTTTTAAATCTGCATTCTAAACAACATTGATCACTACATTTTATGCAAAAATTTCACTCAGTAAAATAGGATTATGGTCAAAGGTCCATGAAAACGACCCTTCCAAACATGATTGGTAAGGCAAGAAGTAACGTTTGTATTTAAGGTGAGATAAATAGGATAAGATACAAATGTACATGAATGAACGACCTAGACACAGACCAAATACAATAATGTTCACGGTCACAATGTTTAACTCTTAGGATCGAGGTTGCTCCACCGATAGAGTAAAATTAAATATTAATTCCGCGCAGAAAAAGTTTGAAATGTGCCAAATACATTACGTACCGAAGTACTATTTTAGCTTATCAAAAACTTAGCACAGGGTGATATTGAAGAGTAGCAATCACTTCGGTGTCAAATAGTATAAAGCTCATTTAATTTATATGACTTCACCTGATCCCATAACCCCCTGTTTGCACTTCCCGTCAGAGAGCTCGTTACGCCACGGGGCGAGCTAATAGGGGATATAACATGGACCAATATTGTGAAATGGCGTCACTACAGAAGCAATTAATTGTGTTGCACGGAGACGATTTGTGCCACGTGCAGAGTATGTGGATTATATCGTGGCTAAGGGCTGCGACTTGGTCTGCGTGAACCACTTTTCGACATCGTAGGGGTTTTATTTTCGCAACAAAGATAGCCTAAGTGTAGCGCATATTTTGGTTGCCCAGGTGAGTTTGTTTACCTACCTGGATGGAGAAGGATTGTTTATAGGTTAAATGAGGACTTATTTGGGTTTTTCATAAATTAATATGTCCAGGACTTTCTCGGCATATAGGTACACACTTAAAATTATTTTAAAGCAAATGTGGTATTTTTTCTATGATTTACGAATTGAATTTTTAATGTGTGAAATATTTTTTACCAGCTTTTATTCTTTACTTTTCTTTTAAGCACTTATTTGCCCTTCTTGATAATTTTCCTTTGCCTGTGGGTTGCGTGGATGACATCGCTTTTAGCGATAAAGCCGCCCAAATTGTACAGTGTATTTTTTTTCTCTAAATCTAGAGAAAAAAATAAAGAGTATTTACTTATTTACTTGACAAATTTGTTGTAAATCTTGGTTGGTCATGGCTTTTCACAATTTTTGGTTAATAGGTAATTGTCAACCAGCTCAGGTAGAAAATCTCCTCTCCCGCAGTAGTCGCCATCAATATTTCACAAAAAATTGTCATTTAGCTAACGAAAATATCACCACCATTCCATACCATTCAAAAGCTTCGCGTTTTCGTTCATACTGTAAATTAATTATCAATATGTTTTTACAAATTTCCTCAGATATTTAAAACTGTCATGTTGGAATATCATTCTGTTTACAAAGCCACACGGCCACGGTAAATAGAGGTCTTTTTCCTGTTATTCAATATCGGTGGTTGGCGCGGCCGCCGCGCGTCAATTATTCACGATCAATGCTTTCAATGACGGCCTGTCCTGTAATTGTGACCGTATCAGCCGCAATTTTGCTTTCAACAAATGCTCAATAAGTCAATTTCGATTATTGATGTGCAGTTGTTTGTACAGGAATGTACACGGTGAAGGATTGTCGGTTGCGAGGTTTCTTTTGAACAAATACGCCCGAGGCATCTTTTCAAATATTTTACTATTGTTTTCAAACTGAAAGTAAGTATTTACCCATACTAGTACATGAAATACGCCTGTTTGCATCCTTAAAAAATAGACAGTGAAGATGCACCGTTGTCGATTCGGGGAATGGATGTCCAGAATCCCACAATTTGCCTAGTAATATTAATAACCCAAAGTATGATACAAGCCTGCCGCCGCTTTTGTAGTTTCTTAGGTTTATAACGGGGTTTGCCATCACCAGAGCGGAAAATTTAATAATGTGTACGAGCAGGATTATACCCAGAAGTACACGAATTCCGTGCTAAAGTGCTGAAAAACTAACCTGAAATCTATATTTTACGGATAGCTACACTATAATTTAAATGTAACGTTATGCCTAGTAAGACAACGACAGAGTCTCGAATCCAAATGCTTAATATACCATTTGGTTAGATCCGTAATTTTGGACCTCTGCTCTACAGAAAAATAGTGGGTTTATTTGAGATCAATGGAATTATATTTGTCCAATGAAAATAGGTACTTCACAACGTTAATCTCCATTCGAGATACCGGAGAAAAACTCAATTAACAAGGACTTTCGGCTAATTGATCTAAAGATGGACATCCAGGCGATAAATAAAGATTGTTGCACAACCGCCGGTTACAACAGAGATCACACAGCGATCGTGTAGGCACAAAACGATCGTGCGATACCAACCTAACTAATTACAGTAATTAATTAACTCTCCCCAACACACGCTGGCCGAACGAATCACGACCGGTTTGACCTTTGTCTAAACAAGGGCTGCTTAAACAATTATTCATTATTAAAGTTACTATAAATGTGTCACTTTTTACTTAAATAAACCTATTACTGCAAATAGCACCCATAAAACTAATTTCTACAATAAAACATAAAATTATTACTTTAAATCAAAATAAAACTAAACGTAAACAATAAATCTCAACCATTACAGACATTTTCCGATTCATATTCATATTCATATTCTTTATTGCACTCCAAAAGTTACAAAGTTGGTAAAAAACATAATACAGGACATTATGGACCCTGCCAAAGATAAGAGAGGGGAGGAGTCACCCTACGCTCGTATTTACAAGAACTATTATTTAATATGATGTTAGTTTTTAAATTATTTTATTGTACTTGTATAAGTATGTTATTGAAAATATTAATAAATCCTATGTGTCGTGTCTGCTAGATTTTAAGTAATTTGAAACCATTTAATAGGCACGATGAAGCAAAAGGACTCAAATATAAATGAACTTCCCAAGCATATCTTTACACATGGCCCCCTGGCTCTAAACTAGACAGGGCAGAGTTTACATGAAGGTATACTTATTTGTCAACAAATGATATCATATCATACATAGTTTCTTCGATATTTGTTAGCTTTACTTAGTCCATCACTTGCACACAATAGACAACACAAATGATTGTCACGTAGGGATGTATAAAGCGAAAACATGAAAAACTTGACGTCAACTGTTCCAAATTTGATAGTCTGGGCTGCCCCGATGTTGACATAGTGCGTCCAACTGTCTCTGATGAAACGCCGACATTCACAATGCTGCCAGCCGGGCAGCCCTAGCTCAAACGAAGTTAACACTGATACGGTTAAGTTTATTTTTGGGAGCGCGACTTTTCGACACTTGATTACACGAATGAGTGTGGATTTTCTAGCATTCGTTCAACTGGACTCGAGGTCGCTCCTAATTTTAATGACACGTTTTCAATGAAAAAGGCCATGCAAAAATGTTTTATGCTGACTCTGCTTTGAACGTAAAACGGATTATATCGGGTAGATGTTTAAACGTATTAATTAATATGTTGCGATTCTTCTGGTTTTCTTTTTAACTTGTAGCCTTCGTTTTGCGAACACAAAATATTTTTTACACACTTCACCGGAAAAAAATCTTGGATAAAATTATTGCAATGGAACCATATTTTATCAGCTATAAGATTTTTACCCAGATCAATTTAATGGACAATAATTGCAATTAACATTTTTCAGATTTTCCCAGAAAACTGCGTAAAAAGGGCAAGGGAATATGATGTGCTTGCAGCATTAAAACAAAATGAAACTAAGAAAATTGAACATTTATTTACCAGAACGAAGGTGAAGGCATCTAAATCTAATTTAGGGGAAGTCTGGTACCGTTAGAACATATCTGAGTTGAAAATGATATTCATAATTTAATATAACCAAGAATAATGAAGAAAAGGTTTCGAAATAACTTGCAAGATCTAAAAACCGCAAGTGTCTTTGCGTGAGTATAATACGTTTATGTCAGGGTGTGCCTACATTACGAACAAATAACTTACATGACCCGCTTTACATAAGCCAGCAACCTTAAAGAAACTGAAGGCAGATTATCTTATTACTACCTCGTGATGTTATACCACTCCTTGTTTAACAAGCACATTACCCAAGCTATGTACTTTAAGATGTTAATGACAATTATATAGCCTTGGCATTTGCACTAAGATTTAAAGTACAGTATTTCGGAATACTTTAAACTTATAAATGGTATGTAATTGCGAAAATTCGTAGCAGGTGGCTGTCTGATTCTAATTATTTTATTCTTCAAACACCGCCGAGGTCGCAGGCGCACACAATAATAAATGTGTGCATTTGTCAGTCAACGTTTATTGTTTTCAATGTTTGTCGTTTGACGTATCGATTATCTATAATGACACTACTCTTTTTTTGGTCTACCTTTTTTTATGCGCTCGCCCGCATATGAAACAAGGCAAGCCACGGCCATTAAGTAGTATCAAAATGTTCGATGGCAATAGACAAAAATGAGCCAATAAATTAAAAAGCAATCTCAATGTCTGCACTGGTAAACCTATTTATATTTTTTGATTCAGTGCATCTCATTCGTGTGATAGGTGAACAAAAACTCACTTACGAAGAGTTCACAACATTACTACATCAGATTGAGGCCTGTCTAAACTCGCGACCTCTACTTACCCTGAGTGAAAGCCCAGACGATGAGTTCTTATCTTATCACCGGGACACTTCCTAGTGGGTGGAACTCTTGTATCAAGACTACAAACAGATCCTGATCACATGAGTTTAACCACTAGATGGCAGATAATTCAGACTATGAACAAACAGTTCTGGAAGAAGTGGTCATCTGATCACTTGAAACAACTGCAACTTCGCACAAAGTGGAGAACACCTTCAAAAAACATTGAGGTTGACGACATTGTACTCATTAAAGATGATAATCTGCCTTCAGGCAAGTAGGCCATGGGTCGAGTCGTTGAGTGAGTTGAGGTACACCCTGGGAAAAACGAATAAGAGTGGTTTCCGTCAAAACGAAAAATGGGACTATGAAGAGACCGATATTCAAATTGTCTACATTACCCGTAAAGGATGAACAACCACAACATATAACAAACGACGAGCCATTATCGACATGTGATGACGTCACACAGAGTAAAACAAGTCAACGACGATCAAGACGTAACAATCAGAGATCTCTTGGAACAATTTTTTCCATCGCAGTGATGATATTCATGCTTCTCTTAACCCCTGCACAGTGCTCATACAGCGTTTCAACATTCAACGACAGCCAAAACCTCTATTTTGATAAGATGTACGACGTGAACCTTATTAGAGATGAATGGAAATTAATCGTTGATTATAATATGAGTACCTACTGGACATCGATCCGTCACGTGCAGAATTACATCGGGCACTTAATTCGAATACCTACACACTACGGAACTTCCGATACAATATAGAAGCATCATATATCAACTAGAACACGAGTTATCCGAATTTGAACACTACAACCGTATACTCAAGAGTCAATCAAACAAAAGGCAGAAAGGAGGAAATAAGGATTTAATGCCATAAGTAAACGAAATAAAGATGTACTGGACTTCGTGCATCTAATCGTTGCTCTCATTTGTCATTTACAGTAAAGTAACACAACACTATCATTCTAGAATACCGAACAGATGAATGTTTATAATCACTCAGAAAAACTCGTAGCATCAAAGGAATCAAGGGCACGGACCGTATAAGGGCCCTAAGTACCGTGTCTAAGGCAGGTGCTGCCGGGAAGTACTAATTAGACGGTCACAGTCACTACTTATGCGAGCCCACCCACATACCCATTACAACTGCCGATTATGATGTAACTAATGCCTGCAAAAACACCGACTGGCTACTGCAAACACAGCCATTAAAACTAACAGTCATTTTCAATGCTAAACCGACGTTTTAGAGTCCAAATTAATTCAACAAACGTTTTAAGGATCAAGAAAAACAACAGCCGAGTACTAATTCCTGACATTTACAAACCACCCTAGCCTATTTGTTATTTCATAAATAATTTAATAAGGCGCGCTAAATTGCCCCTAGGCAATGGCGTTCTGTGGGTGTTATGTAAAATTTCATTTGGTTTGATTGCTTATTATAGCCGTTGTTATTTTCACGCTTAAATTATAATTATAAGAGGACGAATATGAATCAGTCTAGAAAGGGAACTTCTCTTTATGCTTGAAAATACGGTGCGATTGATCGTTACGATCCGTCGTTTCAGATCGATCGCAACGACACGAATCCTTAGTGTCTAGTTACTGATATCGTTTACGATCTTGACATACACTAAACGATTCGTCGTTACGATCGATCTGAAACGTATATTAATACGATTTTATATTCACATAGTTACTATAAAAAAATCTTTTAACGTATGTCTAAGCACAGTGTAGCCATAATCAGGCAGTAATAATAATCTAGCTAGGCAATTCATTCAAACTGATAGATTTCTTGCCTTTCGGCTTTCGTTATTTTTAGAATAACGCAAAATATCTTCCGTCATAACATCATTTTGTCCTTCATAATACCTTGTTATTACAAGTAACATGATTTTTTGAGGGAAACTTATGCTTCATCCACAGCGTAACAATATTTATTACGATTAGCTTAACTGCATAATGATCATGAAATAAGATAGCGAATACTGAAATCAAAATTAGGACAAGAACTTTGTTGATAACAACCCATACTTAATTTTATACATGTCAAAGTTGAGTTAACTGTTTGCTACGATATCAAGCCTTAAGCTGAACAGAATAGTTGTATCAGTTAAAGGACATGGTTAGTAAAATCCTTAATGAATTGGGCCAAAACACATGGTCTGCGGGACGAAGTCGCGAGCGAAAGCAAGTTCAACATAAAATTAAAATCTACCGAACTTCTTCTTTCCTAAAAATAATAAATATTTTTAGGAAAATATAGTTAATTTCTCAACTAAATATATCAAATATTATGTTAAATGTGACATCAACAATCACAATCTCGTCGTATAAAGTCGTAAGCTGTGGTCCTCGATTTTTCACGCTGTGGCTAGCCTAGTGGGATAAATAATAACAAGAGCCACAATTACCAAACAAATAGATCTTGTCAAACAATTAACATCTTCATTTACACATTTCGTCTTCCCATAAACACATTAAAGTTAACTTGGCACAGTATTAAATAAACGTAAACTCCCGGAGATTCGCTATGATGTCGCGACACACGGGAGATGGTGGAAATAAGTTGTATGATCGTATCGCAAACTTGAGGCAAGTCGTGTACAACAAACAAAACTTGTATAACGTTTCGAGTGTGACGTTGAATACTTGGATTTGGTTTTGAATTTCCCCCCACACGTCTGTTTTTGTTGCGTATTTATTTTGTTTACGGATGTCGGAATGGGAAACCTCAGTCCTACGACAAAGGCCTTTTATTTATGCCTATTTTGAGCATGTATTTTTGTTAGTTCGTTTTAACTATTCTGTTCTTTAAAGGCTATGACATTTTCAAAAATAGACAACGGAGCGAACTTCAGTTTGTAAAGGTTTGGACTTTAAAAAATAATTTATATACAAAAAAACTCAAGTGACTCAAACACATTCAAACTCAAAGAGTTATATTTTAATTTTACTATCAATGGCGAACGCATGAAATTCTTGTACAAGTTTGTTAGTCAGTATAACTTAGTGACAAAGTTATGTTATTTTCTCATCTTAATCCTATATCGTATTGAAGAATTTAGTTTTTCATTATCTTAATCCACGACAAGAGTGCCGTCATTTGGTTAAAGCAGTGGAATAAGGTCCAGTTTAACTAAATAAGGGGGCCAAAATCTGTAAAAGTAATATGTAAATAATCCCAAGACCTTTTGTGCAGTGTGAGTGAAGGTTATCTGTCACTTACTGTTTGTTTATATCGCAATAGAGATATTGTTACTGAAGCTGAGCGTGACGTAATCCTAACCAGTGACAATGAGATGTGGTGCAATGCGATTGCACAATAAACGCGAACTGAACTCATGAAAGTGCGATGTTGTTAATTAGTATAGCTTCTGTTTCAGCTGATTAATATGATTTTTCGCCTGCAGAAACTTTAACCTAAGTAAGCCTTATGTGATTTTTGTTCGATTAACATTCGATATTAAAATATCCTAATACTAGAAAGACTAAATACATGTATGCATCAACAAAGGTTATATTGGAAGTGAAGAATTATATATTTCTAAAAAAAATACGGAAAACTATTTTCATATTCCGACTTAAACAACATCTAAAATACTCTAAAATCGCAATCGCTTTACACAAAACATGTACCTAATACGTCACGATCCAAAAATATAACTTTCAAGTTTTGACAACACTTTCAACCACCTTAAGAAAAATAGCGTAACGATATAGCTGATCTAGAGTCGAGAAACTAAAAGTTTAAAGTTTTCAATCAAAAGAAACTGCTGAAAATTCATCAACGTAAATACAAATTGTCTTTAAAAATTACTGCATAGCTCGATAACGCCACGCCACGCTGTTCGCTGCAAGAAATCCCGTTTCAGTAATAACACAGTTTGAATAAATTATTACGAGAGCGCGCGTAAGCGCAGTGATGAATGGGTTGTTCGAACGACTCCTTATTGGTTCCGCTGCTGTAATTCAATTTTAAAAAGAAACATAGACCGACTAGGGTTGTGCTAAAGGCAGCACGCAATTACGTAGCAGTTAAATTGAAAAGTACGCACGTTATTTCATCACATAACATCTGAGACACCTAACACCAAGAATATCTGACCCTAAACTAAGCTTAACGGATTTCATAATATCATGGTCCGTAATTCTGATTTGCCTAATAGTCACTAGCCATAATGTTGTATGGCAAATTGTCAGAAATCCTAATATAGTGTAGGCCAAAATTGTTTGACCTAAGTTTTAAAACGCGTTAACTCGAAAGGCAGAATAGTCATAATCCATAAGTTCCAAAACATACTCAAATGTTCCTCACGTGAATGTTTTTCCTTGGTGGATCGAACCAACGACCTTCGAAGCCAAAGGCAGACCTCTTCCATTGCGCCAACCGGCCAATAATCATCCTCAACCAATCATGATGTTCTGAAGTTCTACACCGGAGACCAATTGATGGCAAACGAAGCGTGGAACAGTAGATGGCCCGAAAAAGGTCGCTAAATTTCAGTACACGCAGGTCACTTACAACCAGCTTATCGGGAAATTTATGGGAGGGGCTATTTTCTGCGGCACATTAAACGTCTGGTGGCTGCTGGTTGGTGCCGACATTGTGAAGTCACAGTGGTGTATAGTACGGTCTCGTTTCACTATTTACTAAGAATTTTTGATAGTCACTTAATAGGTAATAGGTACTTTAGTATTTTTTATGTCAATGTGTCGAAGGTATTTCAATTTATTGCAACGAGTTCTTGAATAGCTAACAGGTCATAGTGATATTAGGTCGTCAAAGCAGTAATTACTAAAAAGACGTTTCCCCGCCGACATCGACAGCGCAAATTGCTCAAAAACATTCGCGGCCAAGGAAATCGAGCCCTAAATTCCTCCGGCATCTGTTTTCGTGGAAAATATTACCCGCCAATTTTCGCCTAATCGTTTCACAAAAACGAGACTTTCGCCATCTGTGGTGGTTCCCACGTCGACGGTTTTCTCGCGGAGTGACAGTTAATTAATAACAAGTTAAAATCTCCTCTCCACGCAGTTCTATTCCCATTCGTAATGTTAAAGTACAGTTGCAGGCTTTTGATTGGGGCTCTTGGGAGAGGCTCAGGGCTGGCCCGAAACTTTTGCAAAAAAAAAACTTTCTTGTGGTTGATCTGTTTTTAATTTATACAAGAGGAAAGTGACTGACTGACTGACACAGAGATCAATGCACAGCCAAACCTGTTGAAACTGAAAGTAAGCACTAAGAGAGGAATTTTGGAAATCTCGCCCGCTTATTTCTCGAGGAACAAGGCGTAGGCAGAAGTCAGTTCAGATATTTAATTTCGTTAAAAACTAATTTGCTTATCTCTAAATCACTCCAAACACTCTGATAAAGAACACACATAGAATTGATGTAACAATCACACTTAAAATAATGGTGCGAATTGCTGCGTTAAATATGTTTCCCGTGTTAACGTACGCACTCGGTGTTAGGTGATTGATGCAGGCACAATAATGTAGTGTTGATATTATGGAAGACTGTTCAACGTGTTGTGTAACTATTAGATGATTTGACTTATGTGCCTAGTTTTGTGGTAAAATTGCTGTAGGTTTTTAGGTTCCTAATTTTCATAGTTACAAAAAGTTATTCAAAGATAAACAATTCTTAGAAGCGGTTCTTAAGCTTTATAAACAACTTCTCACTTTATATGAAGTTTGTGTAATCGTTCATCTTCTAAAATTGTATTTCTCCATTATTTAAGATTTACGAAATAAACTAACCTTGAACGAACTTTATTCAGTTTCAAGTTAACAAAACTTCACAAGCATATTTCATAATTATTTCGTCAAAAAGAGAAAGGGGAAGCTAACAAAATGAAAATAAAAAGTAGTCGGCAGCCCTGCTCTATGAAATTTTAATTTTGGAAGGAGTGTCGCTTATTTGTCATTTGTTTCGCCGGCGTTTTTTATTTACATCGTTAAATGATTCCTCGGTGTACTGGGTGCTGCTGCTTTATTCATGTTACCATTACCGTAGGTATAGTTCTTGCAAATCACGAGAGCGCTCGAATCGAAATTAAACTTTATTGTTCGGTAATATGCAATCAGGTGATTTTTAATAATACTAGCTGTCCGTCAGCAGCTTCGCCCGCGTAGACTGTCTTTCTTGTCAAAATATAGCCTAGATTAAAAAAAACAAATTGCTTAAGTCACTCCCTGATAATGTAGCTTTATATTGTAGAAATAATTTTTAAAATCGGTCCAGTAGTATCGAAGCCTATTTAATACAAACAAACAAATCTTTCCTCTTTATAATATTAGTATTGATTAAGTTAATTTACGGTTTATCTAGGTTGGTCATGCTCCGTGGTCGCTTTCTCACTAAATATCACTGAAACCAAAAGAGATGACCAGACTTAGAATCAACTTTGAAAGACGTTAATTCAAATTTAGAGATAAGAGAACCATCAACAACATGTAGCATAAGATTTACAGCCCAAGACATACACTGTTCAGTCAAACATAAACAAGTAATCATTTCAAACAAGCGTTTTTGTGATTCGTAAATAAACTAACCCTTCAATGTACACAGCGGTTCGCTTTCACAAACAGATTTATTTATGCCGGCACTTGATCGCGGCAGTCGCGGTGACATATTGAGGTATTCATTTAACTACGCTCCGCGATTCATGCTAGTAGGCATGTATGCATAGGTTGGTTATGCCTACTGGTATTTGAAGGGATGCGTGTGTGTGTTAGGTCGTATGCAAAAGCGTTACGTGAATGATGGGGAACAAAATAGCCAATGTTATTTATATCTTTCTTGTTTGATCATTGTGTCCTTAAATTAAGAATGTTTGCTTTTAAAATAACCTTAACTGCCCACAAACCTCATTAAAATGTAATTTGTATTTAAAACAAACAATAACAAGCTTGTTATGTACTCAGCTCTATTATAAATCATTTTAAAATAACAATAGGAGTCGCATAATATGTTATTGTTAGCACCCTTGAAAACAAAAACAAAAATAGAAGGATTCGTTTTATTCAAGCGCTTTGTACCGTTTCGGCTTTTTGCCCTTCTATACACAATACCTCACATCCTCCACATATACAACGGCAGTGACTATGAGCACAGATTTCTTTATAGCTACTTCTACGAGTCTGTCCTGTGACTTATCTGGTCCTCGCTCTCGTACTGTCGTGTCTAACAATCAAATGTGCACGTACTCGTCTAATTGATCTGTGACCCTGGATCTGTGAAGAATGCACGCACGCTACAGACATATCGTTAGTAAATACGACAATACTGTTACGAACGCGACAAGTTAGTAAGTACAGACTTGATAGACAGTCAGACTATTATTAGTTTGTTTATTGTAGAATTTAACAATGCTTGTTTTTTATATGGAAAGATGATTGTTCAAGGTCCAAACTTCAAATTTTTCTAGTTTTTTATCTTTAGTTAGATTATTGTCATGTTATGTATACTTTATCATAATATTTCAAAGAGGAAAGATTTTTAAAATTATATCATTAATTTAGCTACATTATCAGCGAGTAAGAATATGCTATATTTTAACAGGAAAAATAGTCTAAGCAGGCGAAACCGCTGGCTTCCATGTACTTTTAAACACTTTTAAATGCTTACAAACGCGACAAGTTAGTCAATACGCACTTGAGAGACAGTTAGATTTTTTTCATGTAATTACAACTTAAAAAACTTCATCTGTGGGGGTTAACAATTTTTTTTAACTCGACACTACTCGTAAACAAACAAATCTACAGTTCCCAAGCCGCGAATACGCTATGCCCAGTTAGCTTGGCATCGCTTTGTAAAGTATAAAACTTAATAACTAAATGCTTTACGGGCCGGCTCCGCTTACCCATAAACACTGATTGTATCGGCACACAACATTACACTATCGTTAAATGTATCCGATCTCAGTCGGGGCCGCATACTGGAGGAATATTAATTAGCCATTACGCTTTGGAGTTTTTGCTGTTTATTTAACGCATGAGAACGCTCTTTTTTTACACATATATGATGTCAAACAAGAAAGTGGACTGCCTATGGGTGTATATAGGCAGCCATACCAGCCACAGGTATCATTCGCGCATTGCGACCCTGTAAGGACTACGAGTATATCAAGCCCCTTCGGAAGTAATTCTTTCGTTTCGTAATAGCTCAGTTGGAATACCTCTTTGCTCATTTGGACGCCTAGGGTAAGCGTCTCGAAAACTTCTGTTCAAATGTCTCAACTTCCAGAAGTGCTAAAATAGAATGTATAGCCATTGCATTACATCTTATCAAACATGTTCTCCAGAACAAAGCCTGCTGTAGAAACGTCCCTCCCCAGACTTAACAGTTCTGTGGGGCTTGGACCTAAGCTCTCCCTCCACTTGATACTAGTGAACCACTGTAATAGTAAGAATTATATTGGCGTATTACATCACTAACCTTTGAATTGTATAACTTTTGATGTCATGATCCTTCAGTTTACTTTTACCTACTGAGTAGTAGTTACTTTTTGTTTTCATTATTATTATTTCTTTTTATTGTAATCTGCTAACATCCATTGTTAAACGGAAGCATGTTGAAAAGAGTAACTGCTGAGTTTTTGCCGGGTCTTTTTAGTACAGAATCAGGTTACCGACGCTGGTGGTAGATTTACGTTTATTTAAGTACTGCAATTTAGATGTATATATTTTTAATTTATTCATGCCTATTATTAAGTATAAAATAGTTTTGGTTAATGCTAATTTGACGATTTAAATAAATATATTTTGACTTTGACTTTGTGCCACTTAACAGCTTAAGATCCTCGACTGTCCTGGTTGCACGTTTATCCTTGTATTCTGGTAGCTAACCCCTTGACCGACAAGCTTGGGAGCTGGTTAACGAGCGAGGGACGCATCATCATCATCATCATCTGTGCAGTCTATCCCGGTTGTGAACCCACACTGGTGTGTGGTCCCAGGGTCCGCCTTTCTTATTTTCTTGGCCTACATCGCGCGGTCTTGTGCATCCTTAGTGGGGAGTTTGTTGGCACGCAGGCTCACGAGCGAAGGACGCATTGTGTGGTTATGTGATGCTGCATGCAGCCTATTATTCTAAAAGAAATGTATTCTCAAAAAAACATTTACAAGGTCACTTATATCAAGAAGTAGATTAAAAATATCGTATAGTAACTTATTCTAATTACAGTCAGAGTTCTCTAGAGTACAATAATAAAGATATTAGGTGTAATGGCATAACCAAACCAAACCACAACAAAAGCTTAACGTGCGCAAATAATTAACACTAAATTAAATTAAGGTATAAAACCAAAAATGTTAGGTTGATGAATAAAGACTTAAATTTTCAACTTTTAATTAAACATCTAAGCGGGTGACTGTATGGTTTCTAAGTAAAGCTCAAAAATGCTCCAGAATCTCAGCTTTCTTAATCATTACAAAACAGAAGTACTTAATGGGCTACTTTGACTAAAATCAGCCTTCAAAGACAGCGAGGTGGAAAATGCTTGAAATTAGCCATCAGATTAATAACTGTTTTTTGGCCATTTTATCATTCCTGAAGTTCATGAATTTGTTATCTAACCAAAAATTACTGCAGGAAGGCTAAGGAAATAATAGAAAGAATAAACATTTGAAAGTCTAATTAATAGAACAAAAAGAAATAGTTATTAATTATTCATTATTTATTTATAAGAAATGTTCAAAATGTCTACCTTCGTTCTCGATACAAATTCTACATCGTCTAAAAAAGTTGTCTTTTAGTTTTATAAAGGCAATTCTGTTGTTTTTTATCGTCTCTTCTGCTTACCTCAATTTTATTCGTAATTCGGCTACGTTGCTTGTCCTTGGCGTAAACCAATTCCTTGTAATATCCCCAGACGGAGAAATCAATTGGGTTCAAGTCGGGGGACCGTGGCGGCCACGCAATGGGCCCTCCACGGCCGATCCACCTGTCTGGAAATCTTTCAGACAAATATTGTCTGACGATTCTCCCAAAATGGCATGGGGCGCCGTCGTTTTGAAAAATCATATTCCTATAAAGCGTTAACACGTCAACATCTCCTAACAAGTCGGTGAGATTATGTTGTAGAAAATGCAAATAGGCCTCGCCGTTTAGTCGTTCAGGTAGTTCGAACGGACCAATCAGCTGTCCGTTTAAGATGCCTGACCATAGATTGACACTGAATTGTTCTTGGAAATTAGATTCCCGGGTCAAGTGTGATTTTCAATGTTCCAAGAATGATAGTTGTGTATGTTGAAAATTCCACATCTCTTAAAATGTGACTCATCGGTCCATAAAATATAAAAAAAAAATCGTTTTCAACTTGACGCCACAACATTTCCTGACAAAACGCTACTCTTCTCGGATAGTCTGCGGGCTTAAGCTGCTAAACTTTTTGAATATGATGTGGGTGAAAACCCTCTTGTTGGAGTATGCGATGTGCCAGTAATTTTGGAATTCCGGTTCGACGTTGTATTGTTCTCACACTTACTGATGAATCTCTTGCCACTTCTTCGAGCACTGATTCGACACTATCTGGGTCATGCATTTGAGATACACGGCCTGGTCTTCTACCTGGTGGATGTCCTCCCATGTAAGAGTTATGCACTCATAAAATCATGCGATGATCAGGCCAAGTTTCGGGTTGAGGTCCACCTCCATTTTGTACTTGCTCCCTGTACAATCTGGCTGCTGCAGAAGCGTTTCCTCTTGCAAAGCCATAAAAGTAATGCATAAGAGCATAACGTGATGTGAAAGGCATCTCACCAAACGAATGGACTCGAAAGTTCGTTGAGAAAGCCAAATTAGTCGAAGTCCAGTATCCACACAAAACTAAATCGTAATCGCCCATAAGTCCATAACCCCTTACCAGGCGCCGCTGTCAAAATTTATCAAGACTGAATCTGATAGGGGTTCTGACACCTTGCTTCAAAGTGACAGTGATTATCTGCGAGAAAAGGTTTTAATCAACTTTCCTGCAGTAATTTTTGGTCATTTAACAAATTAATGAACTTCCAGAAATGATAACATGGCCAAAAAACATTTATTAATCTGATGGCTAATTTCAAGAATTTTCCACCTCGCTGTCTTTGAAGGTTGATTTTAGCCAAAGTAGCCCATTAAGTACTTCTGTTTTGTAATGATTAAGAAAGCTGAGATTCTGGAGCATTTTTGAGCTTTACTTACAAACCATACAGTCACCCGCTTAGGTATTTAATTAAAAGTTGAAAATTTAAGTCTTTATTCATCAACCTAACATTTTTGGTTTTATACCAACATTTTCATCATTTTGGTCAAAGTTATGAAACTGATTATTTTATGCATCAAAGTACAATTAAGGATGATTCACATTGGCAAAGAAAAAATTTGAAAAGTCTTCTCCTTTTAAAAAATAAAAAATTTAAACTATTAGGTACGAAATTCTCAGAAATTCAGAAAAAAAATCATAACTAGAAAACTATGAACAATCGCGGAACATACATGGGGGTGATTCGGGTACCCCAAGGGGTGCTCTTTCTGTGGGCTTCCGCTAGACACTTCTTTTTGGGACACCCTGTATATCATGGCCAAAAGCAAGTTAAAACTAAATATTTACTATATTTAAATCGCAGCATCGACGCATTTACGTAAAGTCCCGTATAAAGGCACCTTTTGTTGCTGACATAAGACCCATTCTGCAATTTTTTTTGTTGCAAGTTCTGTGCACTTAGGTTTTTCTGGATGGTTGTACTATTCGAACATAGCTAGTAAGAGCCTCGTCTGATAGACAACAGGACGAACCGGTGAAGGTAAGTTCATCTTGAGACAATGACATTTGAATTCCCTCACGTTCTAATGATGAACCTAATATCGTAAGTTATTCGTTATAAATTATCAGCTTTATGATCATACTGAGTGATTAGTGGTAGCGATTTTGAAGGCTTTAGTTACGCTTAAACGACTTAAGGTTTGAATTATCAAGTTCATAATCGTAACCACTCATGTGTGTCGGGCTTGAGGATTACTACACCTAGTTCTGTCGAGTTGTTTGCTAGTTTTATTTGTTTCTCTGCTATACTTTGCTGATCCACACATAATTACTTAAAAAATGGTTTGCAATTGGTTGGTATTTAGTAATTCGTATTAATCTATTAGAAGCTTTTTTTTTCTACGTGGGCGAAGCCACTGACGGACAGCTAGTGCTTGATACTGGTGGAGCAGCTGATGTGTAGCTGTGCCATTAAGCATATTGTGGAGGTCCTCATCCTCACTGACTACCACAACCGTCTCATGCCCCTGTGTTACCTCAAGGGCTGTGGTAGGCGGATGGTTTTCACAACATTGTAAAATAAGTACTACTTTTGTGTATATTTTTCTGTCACTGTCATTTTTGATTATTCAATGTCGGATTTGACAACCAGTGGGACGTCAAATGAGCTATAAATTACTTATATAAGAGACGTGAATCCTTGTAACATTTATAGAACACCGGAAAAAAAAAACTATGCAGACTAGGTCTTAGCTAACGGGTAAGCTTCCTACTTACAACTGAACATCCATTGACAGACTCTTCTATGCGTAAAAATACCTTAAGAATTTATGTTCAATAAATAATAACTTTTCACACCACGCTTGTTGATCGTACCTACACGTGCACATTTTAATAACTCCACAACTTGGGTCATAAACTTTATGATAATTAATTACCTCTGTGACCCTCGTTCAGTTACAATAGAAATTGTAAAATAATAAAACGACTGTACTTTAGTTAAAAGATAGTTTCTTTCACTGCGGTCGTAAAGAACGGACATGAATAGTTGAGCAGCCTATTAATAAGTGAAAGTGTGCCTTCGGACATTTACCGTGGGAAAAATTGTTGTAAGTGCGAAAATGTTACGTGATGTTCGCATTTACTTTCTTTCCATCCATGAAGATAGGGATGAGTAGTTTAGCTAAGAGCTTACGGCTAAAAAAGCTAGGAGCTTACGGCTAGAAAGCTACTGAGGCGACCGATTTTCAAACTTTGGTTCATTTTTCGGCTTGATCTACCCTGAACCATGGCGTAGTCTAATCAAATACGAGATTTGTCAACGTTTGCGGTCACCACTCACCATGGTAACTTACCACTGAAGAGAGAAAGAAAAGTATGTAGGTGTATAAGTGGGCGGGACCCGCGTATCACGGATATGAGAACACTTGCCAGTTCTTCGGTTTTATATTTCATGTTTTAATTTGTTCTTTATCCACTTCTGATAAAGTTTGTAAGTAAACGTGTGCTCTATATTGCTGGGAGGCGATACTGATTCTGTTAAGAAATTCAAACCATTATACTTCTATCTCTCCTTTTTCTGTGGTATCTTAGGAACTGCAACAACGACAAATCTAAAGTGTGCACTCACGAACTTGGCGTAACAGTAAACCGGTGATAAATTCACTCGGCGAGTACCGGCGAGGTTAGTGATTCCGGCAAATGGTCCCGAAGTGACTAATGTCGCGATTCCTGCTCTGTTACGCCGTTTTGAAGTGCGATTGTCTGAGCTGACTGTACGCTTTCCGATCTGTTCCGTCACGAGAAAGCAAAGTTGGCGTGTTTTATTTATGGCGTCTTGTGTACGGAGAGAACATCTGAAACTAATACACTTTATCCGTGACAAAGAAAAATGGGAGATGAAAGCATGTGACTTCACATTCACCGCAGTTTTATCACAGGCGTGTTGAACAATATGATTAAGGCACACAATATCTGATTTTCGGAGCAGTAACAAATAACTAAAATTATCAGATAGAAGTCATGATCATCAATGTTATTTTATGCATTCATTCATTTAATCTTTATTGCACAAAGAAAAGTACAATTGGCGGACTTAATGCCTAAAGGCATTCTCTACCAGTCAACCACTAGGTGAAGCAGAAATTTTTACGGCGGGGTTTTGTAAAACAAGTTTCAGTAAGTTAGAAGTAAACAATTTACTCATATAATATATATACCTACTTATCTAAATTACAATATATATATATGTGTACCTACTTACATATAAAAATAGCAAATATAAACATATAAATTCATAAATACAATGATATATAAATACATACTATGTACTCAAATGGAAGACGAAACATTAACTCGGAATGATATGATTGACGATCTGACTAATCTGACCAATGATTAAATAGCACTAATTCAAACTGATTAGGGTGTCTGTAAAAAAAGGTTGTGGATAGATTTTTTGAAGGAGAACCTATTGGGAGACATTTTGATTCTGTTCGGAAGCGAGTTCCATAACCTTATAGCAGCTAAGGTAAAGGAGTTAGACACATGCGTGGATAGATGAGGGGGAGTGGAAAGTTTTAAAAGAGTATTTGAGCGTTGGTTACGTGAGCTGCACTCACCCCTATATATATATTTTACGTAGGATTAATTACAGTTTCATACACACAAATGAAAAAACTCGCCTCACTCCTTGTGGAGTTGGCAGAGCTCAAATTCTTCCACTTGCTACCATCCTGACACAATCCCCTACTTACTCTGATTTATTTTATCCTTTTCACTCCAAAACATACCTACTTACTATTGTATTGTAAACAAAATATTACGCTTATTAAATTAGGTAATTGTATGGCAGCCAATTGCAATCCTAATTAAATGGTATTGGAACACTCCAAACTTTAACAAAAGGCAGAAAAGTAGCCGTAGATAAGGAAAACAGAGTCCATTGATGTTGTTTTGCGAACAAATGCCTTTATTGATGGTAGCTATTAAATAGGCACGATTGTTCTTCTGGGGATGCCAACCACATTCAGTGGCTCGTGGGATCACTAAGAGTTTATTTTGGCCTTTCCTAATGATGTGAATAAAACCTCATACTGTGTGAGGGTAGTGAAAATGTTAACAGTTTATACAACAATAAGTTAGGTATTGTTTCCACTGTTCATTTCTAAACATCATCTAAAATAAAAGAACAGTAAAGAATAACCTGGTGGGCACTAGTCAACCACTACTACAAAATTTTGATGCTATAATTACGGTTTTTCATATTAGTTTGCCTTTGTGTAAGTAATCAAACAGTTGATCAAAATCTTGTTTAGGAAACCTCGTCCAGTTTGATGCTCCAGTCGTCCAATCTTCTTTGGAGGTATCAACTCCAAAGATATATTTCTGAGCAATTTATTTTTGCTAGTCTAAGTACTAGTTCTAACCTAGTCACGTAATGAAATGCACTGTACGAGTTCTTTCTGGATTTCGGAGCACTTTGAGCATTTGAGGTCATGGGTTCGATCCCCACCCTTGACAAACATTTGTGTTTGTTGTGTGTCTGGGCGTTATTATCTATCTAAGTATGAATTAGAAATATTTAAGTATGTTTATCAGTCTCTGACACCCATAGTACAAGCTCTGCTTACTTTAGGGGCAGATGATCTTGGTGTGAATTGTCCCAGATATTTATTTATTCTCAATGTTAAGAACTCATTCGGTTTCTCACCTACTTTCTTACAGTTACCCATAGTTAGGTTAAGTCAGTCGACTAGGCACAGGCTAGAATGAATGATAATTTATTCAGCCCAACCGCCTTGCACCGGCACCTTTAATGTGATATTAACAAGAAAACTTAATAGTACACCCTCGACTCGCTTTATTCATGGCCGTAAAGGCTTTTTAACTCGAAATTACCGGCCCTCGTGAATTTATGAGGTGTCATTGGGAAGTTTAGCCGTTGATCAAAGTTGCTGTCTGCGTTTTGAGATTATCTCCGAGATATTAATCTGTCTCGTTTAATTCAAGGAACGAGTCAGATTATGAGTCGGTTCCTTAAGGTGATGATAAGTAGTGTCTTGGGGTAGTTGATGAGAGAGAAGAGATATTTTACAAATCAATTTCAATTCGGTTATGGGTTGTATTTTTAAAATTGGTGTTGAAATAAGCATTTTTCAGTTAGTTCTCGCGGTTACCGAAGTTTTATCTTCTGTACTGCAGTCAACTAGTCGTGACCACGAGAAAAAAAGACGTAGAATTAGTACGGTGGTTAGTTTAGTATATTAGTTTGATTAATTGAAATTGTCTCATTGTAAATTGTATTCATACTGTGAAGGTTTTCGATAACAATGGCGAAAACCATATTTTACTGAATTTAAATTACCTTTCTTAGTAAAATCGTGCAGTATTAACTTTTCTAAAAGATTCTCACATGTTCATCGTTCAATATTATATAAGCTGCTATTTATGCAACTTATGTCGTATTTGGTTCGGAACAAAGGATACAACAAACAAATGATGAATATCGTCGCAATTTTGGCAAGACTTCATACATACTCGAACAGTCCACCACAACTCATTCCGAGTGTTCGTGTGAGTTTCAGAGAGCAATTTATTGACATGGCTCATTAGAGCGGTTTCCTACTAGCATTTCTTAAAGCGCGTGTACGATCGCTTTGGCATACGCGCCTACACGCGCCCTACATTTCGCGGTTCAAAAAACCGAACGCGGGCACGTGGTTGTGATTTGAAGAGGCTCGCGCATATATCACAAGCGCGACAAAAAAGCGCCTACGCGCGCCTCCAAAAACGAACTTATAGGTACGTGTGTATAAAACTCTAGTCTGTAACCGCACCAAACTGGATCTGTATGTGGTTTTTCATCCTAGACTAGAAAACCTACGCTACGAACTTGCCTGGGTCTTGTGCCCAACCATTACGCAGTCGTAATGAAAGACATAGATAATGTCGCTAATGTTCCTAGATTTAGGTTGGGTGGGATCTATCTCATTTAAAATAAAATTGGCAATGAAAAGTGACAAAAAATATTATGAAGACCTATTGTTATCGAACGAAGCGACATATCAGCAAGATTTAAGAGACAGTTTATTTTTTAATCTTGGCATCGCTATCACGAGTGTCACGATAACCCAAGCTTTAAAGCCTGCGCAGATGTCGTACGGGGAGAAAAAAGTACGCTCCGTGGATTTACCGCGGACTCAACGCACACGGTGTGCGATCATTTGTTGTCCGAGAGCATTTAAATATACTGAGATTACGTTGTGCTGTAATTTACAGGAACTTTGAGCACAAGACCAGACGTTTTAAAAGAGAATACTGGGTCCATCCCTTTATTTCGAATCGATTTTTAACGCGAAGTAAAATCTGCCGTGTGCGTTGACTGCGTGCTGATAGTTCGTTCGTTCCATTTTTTCGCGGACGCTAAATCCGCTACGCTACGCTCCGTGGGCGTCCGGGGTGTTTCGGCGGACTTTTTGTTCGGCGTACTTTTAGTCGTTCGTGTGCGTTGCTCGATACTGTTTGTAAGGACCTCGACCCTCGTCTACGAAGTTCTTTAAACAAGTTAAAAATAATGAAGCATCAGAACAAAATTATTACTGTTTTATCGTTAAATGCAAAAATACAGTTTAACTTCATAGGCTGAATGACCATGACTTTATCTTGACCTGGATCTTTTTGTTGATGTAGCTGTCTTGCTAATGACGCTAGAACGATTGTACCCCCAAGTTAGTACAGACAACCCTATCATAACACTAAACAGTTGATAACATCTAAATTATGTTTCGTTCAATCAAAATACCTATTTGCTTATCGGTCAATCTCGCATTCAAATGTTATCGCATCGATGTAATTTATTCGTACTTGTGCAACTGCTAATAAATCAATTCTACAGCGATTAGGTGTCAAATGGGCCCGTTATTCACGAGCATAGATTTGAAAGGCTAGCGCCAGTACTAAACCGACGTATTAACAGAGTTATCCGTTTGTCACAAAGCGGACAGGGTGGCGCGTGTCTGTTAAAATTGCGACTTCCCAACGCGTTAGGGACAAAAATGTCGAGGCAATTTCATTCCCTTTTAGGAGGACGACACACGCGGCTTTTTGTGAGTGCAAACGCGCGATTTAGCGATCTTATCGATACGAAAACAATTACTCCGCTGCTTAAATGTTGTTGTTCGACCGTGACTTCGTCCGCACGATTTCTCTTGAGACCTTGATTCATTTACACTTACCCCCAAGCTAAATTGGCCCCCTACTCCCGTTCGTCGAACACTTAGTAACGTGAGTTTTCGTTTGTCAAAAAAACATACTTAGCGTTCGAAATTTTATATTTATTCTTTGGTATTCTAAAAAAAATATTTCATTGTAAGTACTTACAGAATACACGAAACCTATTCATGTACATATTAGTTTTGTGTCCTTTTTACCCTTCCAAAGTTTCACGAAACTTCGTAAAGGGGTTTACATTTGTGGCATAGGTGACCAGCCGCCATTTTGTTTTTCTCTTGATGTTTCCGCGCACGATAATAGTGGTATATATGGATAGAAGATACATAAACAAACAAAAAAAGTCTGATAATATGGTATAATAAAGTGTCACTTTTCCGAGTTATTTGAAGGTAAAGATCGATTTGAAAAAGATGTTATTCATTAAAAATCTATTAATTATGAGGCTTTTTACGTTTTTATGTTAACAAAATAACAGACATTTGAACAGTCTGTTATCTTCTTCCGCAATGTCCCCACATCCCAACGTCGTCTGGAATGAATCGCTAGAAGCGATAAGGTCACTGTTTGCTATCCTATGCTGCCACAAATGAATGGCGCAAGGGCACGGGCCTTGCGCCATTGGTTCGTTAGTCGAAACATGCGCAAACACATCCCCACCACTGCTTCTAGGGCGCTTTTTACGTGACGCGAGTTATATACGATGCCTATTTGCCAAATTTTTATTATCACTCACTATGCTTTCAGAAATTCAGACTCTCAGTATCATATTGATTTCTATTGAGCGGTAACATTGTCACCCAATGCTGTTCTCGTACTTATAAATTTACAACTTCATCCTCTTGGCTTAAGCGATACTTCGCCATTCGAAAATATTTGTATCGGGACACCAAAAGTGACTAATATGATAGGTGTAAATAAGGAGCAAGGTTTGGAGGTTTGTCTCACGCACAATAAACAGCGTTCATTGTGCAAGCAGCCTAACTGCCGAACGAAAGCAAAACATAGGCCGAAAGCAATAAACTTAACGGTGCGTCCGTCAAACGTGGCCGACAAATGTTGCGACACAGACGGGTTGTTCGCGACAAGCGACCGTCAGAGCGCGCCTGTGGCAGCGTGATGAACTGCACAGTTTGTCATTTGTACACTGCCTTAATGTGAGAGCTAATCTTGTTTCACTATGCTGGATAATGGGAGCTCATACGTCACAAGAGCTAATTGTCGAGATGATTTTAGACCCATTTCTTGTCCGGGCTAATCAAGGACTTGATAGAAAAGACATTAGGTACCAAATTCATTTTCAATAAGCATTCCTCCCTCCCAATGCCTTGAAGTCGTCTCTACAAGCTCTAATATATTGCGATAGGTACTGTTTAAACTTTATTTTTATCTGCTTGTTCACTGAATTTGTATGCGGTTTTGACCTAGCCACCGTTTAGACTTTAGAGAACAAGGGAATTTATCTGAATGTTAAATGAAGTGTTTCTATTTTTATACTACTTACGGGGTAAATTTAATGAAAAAATAATAATTAAATAAACAAAAAAATATGAGGACCTCATCAAAATCATCATTAACAATATCCAAAGTTTAGAGGAGTGGCCGGTTTCATGCGGTCTCTGTATCTACGAAGTCCTTCAACCTTCATTAGGTCGCCAATTTTGCCCAGGTGAAATAAATTCAGATTTCATATGTATCACTAAAATGTCCAATTATAAAATATATAAAAAATATTTAAGTATCATATTTGGAACAATTTATTGTTTTAAAAGATTTTTGCAAATTCCAACATCGTAAATGAATAAAATAAACGAGCTATGGGACAAAAATAATCCTACAACAAGTACTTAGGTAATGGAAAAAAAATATCAACAGGCTCTGAAGACTTGCGACAAAATGTATTTAAAAAGTCTCGCATTACAAGAAAGTAAGAAAATAATACTAGCATTCACAAGTGTCTATTGAAACGGCCCGTAAGTGACAATAAATAACATAAATGGAACCCAAGGGGAGGAAATAAGTTGAAATTAAATGCTCTGCAAATGTATAACCGCCGGCGTTCTGCTTATGTTCTTTTTGTCTGTGCTCGTTTCAATTTCAATTTGTGCTTTTTATAGCCCACTCGGAACTTCTTTTCTTGGCCGTCTTTTATTTTTGAGTTATTTGATTACTTTAATTCAGTTACTTGGCCAGATTTTGTCCTTAGTGGGTACAAAAGAATGGTTAGAGACAAATCTTTCTTCATTTTGAGTAAATAGGTCGATATTAGGTAAAATCATTCCCTATTGACAGCTTTCAAATGGTATTGTTCAAGCAGCAGCAGTTACCTGATAGCTAATTTGAATTATTTTCCGAATTCAGGGTCATACAGATTTACCCTTCTGTACATACATCCACCATGAGTTTACACCATCGTCAGTCGCTATTATAGCGTCCGCATTGATGTTTTTGTATGGAATTTCGGTACAGCGTCTCCAGTGATTAGAAATGGAACTAAAAATGGCAATCGTCGTTTACGTAAACTCATGGTAGGCATACTAGTTTGGAATTATAACCAAGATTCACCGATAGCAGCTTTTTATCGATCGATCAACAACTCTAGTGACTTTACAGAACCAAAAACGTTCGTAAGTTCTTAAATTAGGGTACCTACCAAGCTTTTGTTCTGCAATACTAAAACAAGAGTGATGGATGACAGCCATGTACCATCATATAACACATCATCTTTAACCACCAGGTCTGTTATAAAATGAAGTAATCGCATAAAAAAAAACAACGTTTAAAACGTTTATCTACTGTTTGGCATCTTAAAACTTTTTTAATTTTTCATTCAAGAAGTAGTTTGGGAATGGTCCCAAAACTTTTTGTTTTATGTGAATTTAACGATGATATTCCTTAGCTTCGAATAAGCACTCTAAACTGCGTGTTCTTAGCTCGTCGTGCCTCGAAGTGGTTTTGTTTGCTGACACGCGATAACCGCTTACGTAACGGCTATCTGCCGTCCCGCGTCGCCGTAAACTTGCCGCTTCACGGCGATTCTGTTAACTAACTAGAAAAGAAATACTTACTTACTTAAGCAACTTTTTCAAGTTTTTTTTTTTAAAGAACTGTTTTGTAGGTTTACATTCAAACCCTGATCCATCCACTTGCGTTATGCTCTCGAACTACACGGAGTTACAGGGATTCTGAATTGCTGAATCAAACATTTCGTTGTGGTTAAAGCCCCATATCTCGTAAACGAATGTACATAAAACTCGTTCAGCTCGACGGAATGTTAGACCGAATTTCAGAATAGGGTGCATACAACCTCGTCGAGATCAACGCCAAGAAAACACAGGTGTGTGCTTTCACGGTCAAGGCGTCACCATTCCTTACCCATCCCACTCTTCAGGGCACTACCGGTAAAGGATAGCCTTAACATCCTCGGAATGGATGTTCGTAGCAACCTAAGCCATCAAAACTGCATCCCATAAACTCGGAATCCTGAACAGAGTGAGACGATTCTTTACGCCTGAGCAGCTCTGTTTTTTGTACAAGACTCAAGTTCGCTCGTGTGTGGAATACTTGCTCGAGGTTCTCGACAGGTTGCAGCGGCGTGCTATCCGCATTATCGGAAACCCAGAGGCATCTATAACCCTTGAGCTTCTCCAATTGCGTAGAGACATTGCCAGATTAAGTGTTCTCTATTGCTTTTACAATGGGGAATGCTCTGAAGAGTTATTCCAACTTGTCCTATCCTCAGGTCATCTTAAATGTTAACTGGCACCATAAAAAAAAACACATGTGACAACAATAACTGGACGAGGTTTTTCATATTATGGTATGGCATCGGCGCAAAGCTGTCCTTGCCACAAGCTGCTTAGGTTCGCGTTTAGTCGCCCGTCTCCCGCGCATACTCGGCCACAGTCGGCGAGGAACTGATAAACAGGTTATCTTCACCTGTAAACACCTGTATTAGGGGTGGGGGTATAAGGTAAAACGGTATTTTGCTTATAAAAGGATTACTGTAAGTAAGAATTACTATGGGCATGTCAACGAGTATGTTTAGACTAATTTATATGGTAAATTTTAAGGCTTCACGTTCTTTGAAAAACTTGATTTTTTTATTTAGAAGAGGTGTTTATAATACTTATTTGTTTTTGTGCTATAAAAAGTATCCCATCGTGTTAAGCTATAAGAAAAATAAAGTAAATTTACTTATAAATCTGGCAAATAAGTTATAATTTTAATCGGTTTTAAAATTGCTGAGAAAAGTCGGAATCACCTAGCCAAAATTTCCGAAGCGTCACCTTAAGATTAAATTTTATCAGGTGTTGGCTAATGACCAGGATATCTTGGATAATCTCTGGGCAGCAACTTTCAAAATAGGTTCAATACATTTGTTGTTTTTGTTAAATTTAAGCACTAGATACCTACATACGCAGCATTACAATTTTTTTTATGCAATTTTGCTGAAAATGCGGCCACATACAAAACTGATGGTTTTTTTAGAAAGAAAGAAAGAAGAGTTCAAATCTGGCCAGAACTAAAATCTTTGTGTTCATTTTTAAAAATCCGACTAACTCTCCGGTGACGGAAAACATCGACAACAAACCAAATCAACCCGGATAACAGCGGAAGGCTCACCACCTACCACGTTGGGTTCTAAAACCATTGGTGAAAAGTGTGCTTCTGAGTGTTTCTGTCACCGTGACGGCATAGTCACTTGTTGCCTCTGACTACCCCGCTTCGGATAAAGTCGTGATGGTACTTAAGCAATTTTTGATGAAAAGCGAAGCTCTTTAATGGTTATGTTAATTTTTTTAAAGATTATAACGTTGCCCTATTTTCCATCGAAAGATAGAAACTAGAAAAATTCGAGCCTCGGGCTCAAGCGGGACTCGCACCCCACTTCGACAGTTTTCTTTTCCCACAGGCTCGCTTTGGTTCCACTTTTTCAGAAGTTTCTAAAGTGCCAAGTAAAGGAGGCACTGTAGTATTTAAAACAAGAAGTGTACAGTCGCTTTTTAGTTCACAATATCTTCGTAGCTTGAAACTCGTGAAACAGACAGTGTACTTTGTATTGTGTAGTTTGTCAACTTGGGTGGTCTCAGCCCACTATCGTGGAACTATGTTAATTTTCTTCTTGCAACGTACATAACTAATCAAACTTCTATTTGGAACACTAGAATAACATTCTGCTTCGTTTCAACATTGTCCAGTGAAGAAAAAATGAATCACTGTACGAGTAGTTGACGTTGTTGTTTACATCTTGAATCAAAAAATACCTCGATATGTCAAATATCAAACCACTTTTCGTCATCAGCCAAAGAGATATTATAAAATGAACTGCCGAAGTTTTTATGCCCTAACTGCCCTTTCCATCATTTTACTGCCCATTCGTTTATTAGACTGCCAATGCATTCATTTATTTTTCAGCTAATTCATTTTTAGTTACTGTCCATGTTTTACTATCGCATTAATTTACCAACCGCCTTTAAAAAAAATAACTGCTTTTTATTTTTTCAACTGATCATTATAACCTCTCAATTTTAAAAATTAGTAGCGTTTATTAACTTATGATATGAGATTTTTTTCAGAGCCACAAGTACATCGCTGTTTATTAGCGGAAGCTGCAGCCTAAGAATACGTATATTTTAACACCCAGTGGTATCAGTTCTTCGTTACCGACCCTGTAAGAAGCTTTACAAACTCCTGTTGAAGAACTCTTTAGCGAGTCTCATTGAGAAAACCCCGCCTTCTGTGAAGGAAATATTTTATAAACCAAATTGTACGAAAGAACCTCACCGAGTTTGAATTTTTGCAAGAAGACTGCTTATGTTTATAAAGAGATGACCACATCAGAAAATCCTCCTGGTGAGTAAAATAGTGACAAATTGGTAAGCTTTTGTTCCTCTACCTTTAGAAAGTCGTTACTCACTGTTGACGCTTCTGGTGTTCCGCGTGCTTATAGGCTCAGATATGCACTTACCATCGCACGGTCAATATCTTAGCCATCGACGTTGAATTAAAAAAAAATAACTCGAGGCTAAATTCACGCGGTTGACTTGAGATGGTATGATAGTCAGCAATCTCCAGCTAATTCGAATATAATTCAGACCACACTCATCGCGTGAAGTGTGAACTTAATAGTCATTGTAACTGGGCTATTACAAGCCCAATCATACTTGAATGTTACGTGAATAAACTTCTAACGGAAAGTTAACATCAGTTTATAGATACACATGTTAAACTACTGAGCGTCGCTATTAGTGATGTTAACCTTTCTATTACGAGCTATTTATTGGCTCTTATATGACTGAATTGTACCCACTACGCACGTGTTTCACGAATTAGACAGTACGTAAAAATACGGTGATGTTTTTGTTTTATTTGTATTTTGACTCCATTTTGCTATAGATTTGTGTATTTGTTGATTTAACATTGTGAATATCTCCAAAATGTTAAATCAACAATGTATGACTGGCAGTACTTAAAAACCTCAATTTTTATAAAGGCATATACAGGGTGTCCCTGGAAGTAAGGATCAAATTAAAATAGCACATAGCTGGGGTCATTTCTGACCTTTTAAACCTTATCATCAATATTAACACGATTTATTACCGTTAAAAAGTTACGATCAATTATGTTTTTTTTCAGAAAATTGCCTAAGTCCATACAATAATAATCATTTAAAAAAAATATCAAAGGTACCAACTTTTTATTTGGCCAAAAGATTAGTAGGTATTTTTTCTTAGTTTGACTACTTATTTTATTGAGCTAGAATACCCATGTCAATTTAAAAAATTAAAACATTGCAAGAAAATCTTAATCAAAAAAATGACTTCATGTTCAAGAAAAAAAATGTACTACAGGAAGTCGTTTATATTTTTAAAAGTTGCTCATTTAATACAAATTCTTAGGCATAAATTGCAAAATATTCTAATAATTTCTAAAGTTGTGAGTATTTTGAAAAAGAAAGTAACTAACTTTCATACGGCAACATAACATAAATTATTTTTTTTGATTAAGATTTGTTCTTGCACAATTTTAACTTTTTAAATAGTTATGGGTTTACTAGCATAATAAAATAACTAGCCAAACTAATTAAATTACCTGCTAATCATTTGGCAAAAAAAATTGGTTTGTACCTTCGATACATTTTTTTAAATAAATATTTTTGTAGGGACTTAGGCGATTTTCTGGAAAAAAAAACATAACTTTTTAACGGACAGAAATCGGACCAATATTGACGGAGTTAAAAAGGTCAGGAATGACCTCAGCTATGCGGTCTTTGGATTTGATCCTTACTTCCAGGGACACCCTGTATGTTTCGCTAATAATGACCAAATCACAAAAGTTGTTTCAAGGCTCTGTTGCGAGTTTGATTCTTGTCTCTCGAATTTATGGTAAGTAAATCGAGTAAAACCCCAAACTTATGAAAATGGGGGCAAAAAACAAGTAAACACGTGACACAGTACTAAACGACCAAAGAAATAACTTAGACGCAATATGAACATAGAGGATAAGAAAAACAAAAGACACAAGGAAAACGAAGGATGCAGAGAAGACAAATCTCTACAATTTAGACCTTTTGGGAACGGAATTTATTTAGCTACCGGGGATTTGGCATAACGTGAAACTAGATGGCTTTTAGTCAAACCAGTGTGTCTACCATGAGTTTCCGTTAAGAAAATGGCGATAGTTGAGTTCAGAAATTCCTATGCCATTTTAGTTCTATTTCTAATCACTAGGGGTTAGTTGTTAGTCATAAATAAACGGCAACATGAAAGAAAAAGGATAGGCGAGCAGAAACGTATAAAAGTGTAGTGGTCAATAAAATCGCTGTGAAACTTGATCAGTCCTCTTGTTTGCTAACCCCGACTCGTTTTAATGTTATTGTCGATAAACCGCAAACCGCTTTCATAGCAAATTCTATTAGCTGAAGCCATTTGTGAGATTGATAAAAGCATAGAACAAAATTGTGGCTAGTGATGATGCTACCTGACGTTTAAATGAACTTTTAAGAATTATATCAGTAACTGAACAAGCGAAGCGTGCGATATGTATTTTTCACGTAAATAGCATATTCACATGAAAATATACAGCTTATTTTACATGAGTAAAATACATATCCATTAATAATAATGAATTGTTAGTCATTGAAATACCACTGAACACATTCCCTGACCACAACTCAGTTAGGGCTCGCTTTGATCTAACCATACACTCACTCTAGCAGGCATTTTCGTCAACCACGAACTCCTTTGATTATTTCTATTCCATTCTATGATTAAAACTGTAGATAAATCAATTTTCTAGCTAGTCTATTTAAATACTTAGGTGGTCCGCTTTTTTGAAGCACGAAGGATTCCAGATAACTAATAAATATTTCAATTCAAATCTTATTTTCTTAATAACGAAGAAAGTTAAAGCTACTTATTACTTTGATTATTGTAGCATTTTAGGATGCTTGTTTTTCATATCAGTGGTTTAGAGTCATAGCAGTCACCCGGATTGTTAAAGACGCGGGTTCGATTCCCGCTCGAGATCATCAAAGTCCGAAATCGAATTTTTCCAGTTTTTCTATCTCTAAGGCAACTTAGTTAAGTTACAAAAAAGCTTATAAGCTTTGGGATGGCACATCTCTTACTGAGTTTACGAATTTGATAATAAACAAAGATAAAAAAACAGAAATTCCAAAATGAAATGAAAGACTAGAAAACGAAAATGTTTTGTTAAAATATTAACATTACAAACTCGACAACATTATGACGTTCTTTGACACTTGTAGGTGATTATCACACATAATATGTAATCAACCTGTCAAGCGCTACATGTGAAGACACAATTGAATGAAAAAAATTCAAAATCGATTTGCTTGTGGTGTCTTTTAGACTTAGGGCATTCTTTTAGAACATATTCTGTTTAAAGCGCTGTTTTCATTATATTGAATCTACGAGTATATGTATCTCTATTCACATTTTTAAACAGAGAGGTTTGAATGTTTTGGGAGAGAACAGCGTATTATATCGCTATGACCTGATTATGCATCCGCCATCTGCATTGCAGTTCTCAAGGGAAGCTGATATTCTTTGTCTAGCAAAATTAACTCTAACGAAAACAGAAATGTAAGTGCTTTTATTAAATTATTTGGTGAGGATCATGTTTTTGAACTTTTTACCTTGAAATACTTTTTGAAACTTTAACCGAGAGCGTTGAATTCATGAACAGAATTTTACTTTTATGAAACTAACCTGTAATGACTGTACGCTCTCTTGGATCTAATAATTTGTAAGAAGTTTCTAAGTTTTTTGGTTTAGCTTGACTGACTGTTATGTAATCTAAATTAACGAATTTATAAGATTCGTGGAGTTGTATGAGTGACCGAAGTATCTTAATATGCAGGCACTTTATGAACAAGCGCCTTGTAATGTACTATTAAACCATCATGCTTCCGTGGCTGTAAGAGTGCTCGGGCCAAAATCCGGAGATCTTGGGCTAAACCCCAGGCCAGGCAAAGTGTGTTTTCGGATTTCTCGAAACAAAGCACGGTTTTTGATCAAAACCCGCATTTGGCAAGCTTGGTGATTAAGCCAATTTTCATTCGAACTAAAATCAGCTATTCATTCATCGGATCACCTATTGTTCCAGCATTCATTCCATCCACAAAATGCACAAGCGCAAATGCAAACCGAATTGAATTCTGTTTAAAACTATTTTTAGGACTTCAAAAAATGTTTTCAACAGTCTGATGTGATTTTAGGTTGGCCCAAATTGAATACATTTCCTGGCGCAACAATTCCCAGTGAAATGCCGGAATGCTAGGATGCCACAGATTATTTTATAACAACATGATATCAGAAAAACTTTTGGACTACCTACATGCAAAAGTTAAAACGAATATTCGTTTTGTCTTATATTATTGTCGAAAAGGGATTTAAAAATAACAAAACATGAGAACAGTAGCTGTAAACGGGGTCAAAATAACATCTCCGAATTCTCAGTCGGGTAACGCTTTGCCCGAAGCACATCACGCTCGATAAACTTTTGAATAGAACCTAACCTAATCGAAAGATATCTGCTACTATAATTATGAACAGAGTGTACTTTAGATATTATAAAACCTATACCCCATTTTACACGGTTAAAGATCTTTATTTCTCATAAGAAGTACAAATTCACTTACTGAGAAAACAATTTATTCATATATCATTATTATTATAATCGCTTCAGATGAGCGCACAACAAAATTTTCAGTAGTATATTATTCACATAGACCACTGCCAACATTTGCCAAGTCACGAGAGTATTTGTATTCAAGAGTTACTAAATTATGTAATTTTCGTCCACCTGGTGCAGTGCACTCTGCTCACTGATAGTTGAACAACCATAATAGTCTCTCAGACGGTGTAATATCGACTCTGCAGTTCTAATAACCCGATATTGGATTAGAAAAATTTAACAATAAACTTTGAGAACAAAATTGAATTCCAAACATATTATTCTAAAGTTTAGTAGTGCAGATGCAGGTCAGCATTCGTAAAAATAAATGATCCATAGAAAGTATAAATTAGGAAAGTAACAACATTGAAGTTTTAATATTGCTTGAGTTTCTGACATAGGTAAATAAAATAGGTCTAATCTAAATACATACCTTCGACAAGTTAGTAATTTTTGCTCAGCTTTGGTTTAAAATGGTGTTTCCATATAGACAAGAAAACATTAAACATATTGCGACAGCTGAAAGAACAAAGAATTACCTCGAAGATATCACACAGTAATATATTATACGATTCAGATTCAGGGATATAAATATACAGTTGCTTACTTAGTGAGGATAACGAATGTGAGTGTAAGCAGTTCAGTAGAAACGCGTTATTCAACAAGCTGAAGAAAATATTACTAATATACTTGAGCATAAGATTTATCCAAATAAATAGAGTGTTCTTTTTCATCTAAGCCAAAAAAGTTATTTTTGGTTTAGAAGAATTGTGATTGCACAATGGAAATTCCAGATACCATTTATTTATTTATTTGACACCACTACAAAGAACAATCCCAAACATTACGTATATTATGCAAATAGAATTTCACTTTACAATTGTATTTCGGTAAATGTTGCGCACAACATATAGGCATTTTCTGGGTAAGAGTGTACCACCATCGGCCTCGTCATCGCTTACCACCAGGCGAGACTGAGGCCAAACGCAAACCCATTTAAAAAAAACCTCTTCAAACTTAATCAAGAAAATATCAATTTTGCTAGTATACTGAGGTAAGTCTTAAAGTAGTCATAGTAAATTATATAACTCACCAGAGATTGAGCAGTTAATATGGTACATAAATGAATAAAAACTCTGAGAAAACGAGTCCAAACTGTTTACATTATTGTTATAAGTTCTACGGTGACACTTTGAAACGCATAACGTTTAATTATGGCATAATTTCGAATGACATCCATCATTTGGCATACAAATCAAAAAGCATAATGGATCTTAGGAATTTTTTTCATTACGCCTATACGTAATAACGCAGAATTATTAAAAGGCATTTAGTTCATATTAATGTTTGCCATAATTTTATTGAGCATAATTTTGTTTGACATACTCTTACAAAGCTCATTAAAGGCATCGTCTTATAAAGTATAACTGAAAATTTACATACGTTAAAAATCATACTTTTTTCAACAGTTTTTGTAATTTTAGTCGACCTAAGTAATGAAGTATTTCTAACCCCAAAAAGCCTGTTCGTAATATGCTTATTTTAGCCTCCAACAGGAAGAAAAACAAATTGGTTATATATCGTTCATTGGTTAGGTTAGGTTAGAACTGCGACGCTGGAGGTGTGCCCAGCTTGGGCAAACGAGCGCGAGACGCTCACGGCCTCGATCGGGCGCGACCTTTCGCTGCCATCCGTGGTTTCTGCCATGGTAGCGAGCACGAGCACGTGGGATGCGGTGCTCTCCTTCTGCGACGCCGTCGTGTCGCAGAAGGAGAGTGCCGAGCGCCAGCGCGAGCTGGACAATCCCGCCCGACGTCGGAGGTGAGGCCGCCGAGGCGGTTGGTGCCTTATCCTGGCGGTTCCCTGCGGTTAGGGGAAGAGAATACTACCGAGGTATCACTGCCCGTCGTAAGAGGCGACTAAAAGGGCCCTTGAGGTCGCGAAACCCCCCCGGGGGGGCCTGCGTGTGTTTCGGTTTGCGATCCCGAGGAAGACGGTAACGCGTGTCTTCAGACACAGTGGCCTTTGTTATCGTGCACTGGAGTTGAGCTTGCTCCTCCCGAGGTTGGCTGCCAGGCGGCCTTGCGCGCCGAAGGGTCCTGTGAGGAGTCTCTCCCACGATGGATTATCCCGGGTCCTTTCCATTTTGCGCCGAAGATGACCACCGTCAAGTTTTAGTGGGTCTCTGTTTTCCCAGGAGTTCCGAGTCCCACATATCCCAGGTATCCCGAACCCAGGGCCTTGGGACGAATAAAAAAAAAACATTAGAACTGCGACCAATCCCCCCCCCCCCCCATGAGCCTTCGCCTCGTCGTGGCAGGGGGGCTTAGTACTGCTGGCAGGTGGAACCATCGGGAAGCTAAGAGGGCTCAGGCATGGCAGTGCGGTGGACTTCCCACCCACCCACTGCCTCCCGCCGGGCGTGGTGGTGGTATGGTGCCTACCACCGCCCGCCTAAAGGGGCGCCCTCGGGCGCAGCGCCTTAGGGCGCGAGGTAGGGTCCGCGGTGCACAACCGTTTGGAGGGGGTCAGTGATCCGCGGCTGCCCCCCCCTGTGCACTGCGGCTCGGCGGGGCCGTACCGCCAGATGCGGCAGCAGATCCACCTTTCAGGTGGATCGTGGTTCCGGAACTAGTAGGGTCCGCGTACGGTGGGAGCTAGCGGGCTAGAGTACGGGAGTGCTTTTCCCGCAATGCACGGCTTTCACCGCGACGGCGGAAGTACCTGTGTGCTCTAGGTGCTTCCGTGGGCCTTCATTGGGCGGTCGGCTGGAGGGGGCCCCAATACAGGGAAATACTGGCGGCGGGGCGTTGCGAAACTTTTTAGGGACCGCTAAAGTGTTGAGGTCGAGTACCGTGGGGTTTTAGTCAGTGGAAGCCCGACATAACCGCGACGTTCCCCCGGGCGGCGAGGTATCCGTGAGGATTTACCACGATAATAAAAATCTGCGGCAGCAATGCACAACTTCGCGAATGCTCAATTTCTTTAATTTAATGATAATGGCTTCATAAACTACTTAAGTAATACTCACATTTCTTATCTGGTGTTATCTGCACAGAGAGTTATACACACATTATTCGGATTACTAAGTAGTAAAACTGTTAAAGATAAACAAAAGATAACATAAAACATCAATGGTTACACAACACGGCGTACTCAAAAAATATTATGTCTACAATTTATTAAAACAAGTGTGGCTTTAAGTAGATTTTACGTTTTAAATTGTTCTTATTTACCTAGAGTAAATTTTACTTTCGGATATATAATCACTTACTTAGATAGCATATACTGTTGCGAAAGCACGATGGCGAGACAAACTGGAAACTCTTTGAAGGATTGGCCCAAACTACAACAGGACAAAGTCCAAAGAGGGAAAGGCAGACGACAAAAAGTTACACAAATTAAGAGACAGCAGCGAAAAAAGAATAAGAACACCCATTACGAGCACGAGAAGTAAAGCAACTTTGGTTCGACGAGAAAGAAAACGCGCCTCTGAACTAAAGGCCAAGTAAGAAGTGTAGGCGGATAGTCATTAATTCGACGTTTAATAAGGCAAAGCCGGGGATGACAACAATAACGAACGCCGGCACGTATATGTACGTACGAGTATTAGTGCTGAATACAAACGGATTACTGTTACACGCGCCGGGATATTAAAAGCATTGCTCTGATTAATTAACTTTATTATACCTGTCAACGGAACTGCGATGCGTAGAGCTAACAATATTGTAACTAGCGAATATGTTATCGCTGGAACACAGGCTTCGAAGCCGTCACATTAGAACGGAACAGTGGAAATTGATATGCCACAAACAACGTTCTGGAATTGTTTAGGCTCCACTCATTTCCTATTCACCTATTTGAAGTGAGTTCTTCAATAAAATAATCTTCTGCGCTAAAATGTTATTTAAGGCTGAGAGATATCGCATCGCAGCTTCTAAGAAATCTGTCGTATATATTTGGATGGAAAGCTTTTGACGGTAAGTCGGGAGGAAAACCGTTGCAAGATTTTCAAAGCTCGTGAACATGTAATTTTTAACTTTTTGGAGTATCTGTTTAGAAAATATATTTAGAACAAAATAAATGCTCTAGAATTCTAGATGAACATTATTCTTTTTTTTTGCTAACTAATATTTGACTTTTATTCAGATTGATGTTTGATCAGGAACTCCTGAGTCCGGACTTGCATAACATGCCCCGAGGGCCACTGCCAGAACACACCAATTCATAGATACGTGTTTGGGTCAAATTTCGCGCTTGAAGATCGTGGCCAGCTAGACGTAGACTTGCAATTGACCTATTAAGTACTACTGGTTTTTTGGGATTCTCTCGATATTTTCCTTAACTTAAAGCTTAATTTCAAGTCTCTTGCCTTTGCCTGACGTCACTGTTTTGTGTACAGTATTTTCTCATAAGCTGTAGGGCCATACATATAAAATGCTTTAAAAAATTACAAAGTCGCAAACACGAACAACAAATGGAACTGTTTACCCAATCTACAATTTAAAGTTTTCACTTGAAATTAAATTTTCTTTGGGTGAGGATGTGGTCGATGGAGTCCTGCTATGGATTGTTTATTTATAGTATCAAATCTTCCTAGTATCTTCTTATATTCAGCGCCTCTCTTTTCTGCACATAGGGCGGTGGTATTACTTGGAATAAATTTGGGGTCATTATTGTTATCATCTGCATAATTCTGCGTTTCGTTTTGCATAATGAGTTCAGACCCATGAATGACAATATAGTGATATTACTCAGACGCCGTTATGCTGGATTAAACAAATCTAGTTGTGTCTGCTTATAAATGGCGTGCTCTAACTACAGTCGAGATTTGCATTAAAATATTAAGAATTGTCATTGTTTCTAAACATTGCATGATGATTTAGAATTTATACTTAATATAATAGATTTTTAAAATAGACAAGAATACTTACATTGCTTGGAGCAATAACACAGTTGAATTCAAATACATTCCAGTACAGTGTGCAAGCACTTAAGATAACCACTTCATCCAATTAGAAAGTTGCACTTGACTCGGTTTTAACACCCAAATACAAGTTCTACGAACTTCCACTTTAACAATCTCGAGTCGTAATGAGATTTGGAGCACTAAATCTAACTAACGCGAGTTTATCAGGCGCAAACAGATAGAATCCGTCTCCGTTAGGGTGTTGGGACACTCGCCGAAACAATGGAATCGCGGCAAATTGCCCATCGGGCGGCCACGTGCGTCGCGGACGCCCACCAAACATCCAACTGCGCCAACTGGATGCGCAGTCATCCCCTCAGGTACCCTCTCGCTGAAACCTCTACTCTCAAACAAAGGACCTCAATCAATCCAACCCGGACCAGCTCCACCGACACCGACCAACTAAATCTCTGAAAAGAAATCATCGACTACACTTTCACAAACACTCCAAACTGCGGCTCATGCCTCAACACTGGCATATGACGCGGCAAAAGAAGAAAAACGCGCAATATGCGCCCGACAAGGACGGAGCTACGCAGATTAGTAGAAGGCCAGAGAGGGACGGGTTGAACATTTTGTAAGCTGATAACCAGAAGCAGCGAACAGACCGAGGGGAACTATATTCTCTCGCGACTCCGCATGAATGTAATGAATTAAGATTCAATGGCATAAGCATGACTCTGTACGTGTGAATCGGTCCCTGCATAAAAACCTTCGTCCTTTTCAATTCTCCTGCCGTCCTTTTTGTGTGAAGTTGAATATAATTTGCTTAATGAAAGCTTAATTAGAAACCAATTAGAATCTAATTATCTGTTAACTAAATACATCTAAATGATTGCAACATTTTGATTTGAAGTAAAATCTACACATAGCACTTTGATGGCACGTTACACAATGAAGCGTGAAGGAAAACATTTCGTAAGATCAACTCAAGGTCCAAGCAACCTCATTCATAGCGATAAGGAAACTAGAAGAATGGAAAACTCGCCGTTACCTCGCTCTAAAGCCACGTTATCCTATCGATTTAAGGATACATCCTTCCACCGAAATACGAAGTGCGATATTATGAGGCAGGCTCAAACAAAGCGAGCTCCGCCGAGCGCCGACCGAAGGCGCGGGCACAGTGGGCCACACACGTAAAACGGGAACAAAAATTGACAAGTGATTTTTACCTATACATCCATGAAACTGCAATCCATCATTGGGTCCACGCGTATCCACGGTCGCACACACGCGCACTCGCACACAAGCGCACCGCACCTCACGCGAAGGGAAAATCTTCACACACGACACAGATAAACATGTCAACTGCTAGACATTGTTACCCTAAAGTCCTTTCACGTTTTTCACCACTAAATCACCATTATGCACAAATAATAACACAAACAGCTTAAACTAACACAGAAACACACGTTATTTTCGCAATATCACCCGCGTCCAATTCACGAACGCGAAGGTTTCGACAAAAATACGCGTAAGTATTGTAGTGTCGGTTCGGCGACTGTTCTCCCCGCCCTGTTCCAGAGGCGAATGGAGCCGCCATATTGAATCTGCCGTGCGAGCGCTCACTAGCGCATCTAGCGGTGAGCCACAGAACTAGAACGCTCTACAATTTGAACCACTGTGTTTACATTTCGTTTTCGAGCTTAAAATTACTTTCATACCTCGTTTTCTCTTACGAAATTCAGCCTGCTGCTATTTGCTATTACCTTCTCGTACACAACTAAGTAAAAGTTTCAGATTTTCATAGTATTTCAATAAACATGGAGCCGCACGGCTCTGCTTGTGATTTGTAGAGACACCTGAGTTTGCTAGAAATACAAGGTAATTCCGACAGATAGCGTGCGAGTGCGTTAAATTATGTAAATAGGTTTTATGTATGGTTATGTACGTTGTTAATACGTTCAATGCCACGCGCTTTGCCGAGCTTTATCTAATTAACACGCTCTAATTTATTACGGCTTTTAACAAAAATTTAGCTCTTTGACTGAATTTAACAGACTGTTATTATGAATTAGAATAACTCTGCGTGCATAAGGTAATTAGACAACTTAATAGTTGTCTAATTATCTAATTGAATAGGAACGAAGTGAATATCGTAGCTTCCTCTACAGTATGACAAAAATCGATTAAGAGTAACAAGTTTTAAGAAAAAGAACAAAGAGCGCGGCACGGGTAAGGATGTTATCTTTTAATTACCAGATGAAAATTAAAATTTCTTCTTTGTAAAAATGTCGATGACATCATTTTTTGGAAACATATTAAACATCCAGCAATCTCGAAATAGTTTTTCGGTATCTTTCGGAATATCAGGCAGGAAAAATTACCTATGTAACGGCTTTTCACAATTTTTCGGTCTCGACTGTGACTTAAGACCAACAACAACAACTCAACACAAGACTATGTCCAACAGTCAACACAAAAAGTACCTCACTTAAAAACTAGATTACTGTTTTTTCAGACTGCATGTTGATCAACAAGAGTCAAGGTAATCCCAACTGACAGCTATACGTCTCTACCGTCACGACTTTGTTCTAGATATTAAGTGATTTCAACGCCTTAGATCAGAAATACTTATGAACAGTCAAGACTTATTAATATTACACATCAATTAGAGCTTTGCTCTCGGTTACGTAAATTTAATATTGTTGGGGAAATATTGAAATTTGGCGTTTTCGGTCGCGTGTTGTCTGTTTATTTATTAGTTTAGTAGGTATTTAGTTTAAGAAAACTGCAGAAGAAGGTGGGTGTAAAAGTGTTGTTGAAATGGTTTAAGTATTTAAGAAAACTGCTTAAGAAGGTGGGTGTAAAAGTGTTATTGAAACGGTTTAAGTGTTTAAAGCTTTAGACGAGCACCATTAGTTGCGATAATATTATTATTTTTTTATAATTTAATGAAGGGATCGGTGTGCCGTAATTTAGGGCACCGCCCGGGGTAAAAAGGTGCAAGTAAATAATTAGTGCACATAAAAAAAGTACCAGTCTACCAGTCAACCGCAAAGTATAACAGACTTTGGCCGGTAATTCGAATGGCGACAGTACGATGACGAAATGACGGTGCAAAAGTATTAATACTTAAAGTTAAGTTGCGCTATGCGTGTTTAAATGACACATCATAATATCAGTTGCACTTTCTCCTTGATTCTAGAGATCTTGATCCTCTGTAGCCTGTGCAGCTATTATTTATTCAAGTACACTTAACGGCTAGATGTGTACGTATTACATGCAGTTACACAATGCTATATTTAGGCTTTATCCTTATTCGTCAGCTATTTTAGGCTCTCATTTACAAGTTGAAAGTGAGAAAGTATAATAATTAAAATTATAACACCTGAAATTCAATTATCAGATAACGGTTAGCATTCATTCCTTTCCTTTACGATCCGACTTTTCTTCATGAAGCCGAAAAAAGTGTTCCTAAAGATATGAATTTCGTTATTTTTTTTCGTATCTATAAAGTATCCTCCTGATATTATTCTGGCTAGTACAGAATTCCTTCCTAGGAATACCTACTTAGGCTAGGAGTGAATTGAACGATCAAACCAATGAATCTTATTAAATACTCGTAACTTAATTGAATGTAGTTTTGTTTATCATCATTATATAGCTAACCCTGACGATTAATGTGTAGCCGTGCAAATAATATGGTAAAATATAGTAATTAATTTAATTCCACAGGCGAGAAAGATAAGATAAGTAAATATAAATTAAACCACAGAACAGGATAAGGAGAAAGTGTGAAGTTATAAATGGAGCGCAGAGGAGTGAAGTCTGCTGCTCTGTGAGCAGAGCACAATCATCAATAAAATTACAATATTTTACATATTTGCGCAACTTTAACAGCGCTCATGACAAGTTTTTGATTCAAACAAGTAGTTAGTTCAAAAACAGAGAAATCCATCGTCGCAATATAGTCATCGCTACAACTCATGGGCACTGGCTTATTCAACACGCGTGCCAAAATGTGGGTTGGCAAACACTAACTCTGGCTTTGTTTTTGCCCAAACACACACTTTATCCGACCGGCTGTTGTGAATCGGAAAGTCAAAATATAGTTGAACATTGTTTCAGAAATGGAAGTTAACAAACTAACAAAATAAACTTTCTATCTTACTTCTTACTAATATTATAAAGTTGTGTAAGTTTGTGAATTTGTTACTCTTTCACGCAAAAACTACTAAACGGATTCAAATGAAACTTCACAGTAATACAGCTTATTAATCAGAATAACACATATTCCATGCAGGCAAGCCGCGCGCGGAAAGCCAGTACTAAATATATAATATAGCTAACGCATCATACTCGTACGTCTTACTGCTGGCTACAGGCCTTACCTTAAATAAATATAATGTACGAGCCATACTACAACACGCGAGCTTATTGCGGATTGTTAGAGAGATGAATGTAAGACCAGTGATAACCCAGTGTACCTAAGCCCAGTAAGTGACCAGTGACCAGTGCCCAAAGGCCTCTGAGCAGGCCTAACGACTAATATCTTGCGACGTCAGCCGGGACCAACTGCCTAACGTGCCTTCCGAAGCACGGAGATATCCGAATAATATCACTGAATTTCAGACAGGGTGGTCACTGGTCACTCATCCTATTACCAATCTGAGGCCTTACTCTTGAACAGCTTTTAATTATATCAGCCATGAAGAAAATAACATTATGTCAATCCAATTACGTTCGAAAAGTTCTCAAACGATGTCAATCTAACGGCAATTCCGGATAATTCGATTTAAAAGTCAGAGACTACCAACATATCGTTGCTGCTCCGCTGTCGCTACGTACTCGTACCACGGGCAAAACAGGCCACTATAATAATAAAAAAATATTGTTTTACGATAACGCTCGTCACCATGTCCATCTCATTCTAACGATGTTTCGCGTGAGATTAGAGTATTAAGAAATAAAACACTTTCACATAATGATGGCACACGCTTACCTTAAAATGAAACCACAGTCGTAAAGCAAATTACATTGATACGAGCTTGAAAACTCTCTGATTGACGTAACCCTTAAAACGTAGTAAAGTCAAGAAATCAATTTTTCGCACCTTTGGTAGAACAAGGACACAATCACCTTGTTTGAAATTATACAACTATTATGCCCTTGTTCTACCATAGGTGCGCTTTATTTTTTTGTAATAATTTTGTTAACTTCGTAGCCAACGTTACATGTTAGCTAATTAGTAACATTCAACAGTCAACATCAAAATTAAATCATAATTACGTGTCAAACTGATATGTTTTAATGAAATACTTAAAATAAACAATAACCAATAATATAAATGATAATATTGTATTCATTATAAGTTCCTTCAACTGGTCATCTTGCCTTTTGAATCACATGGATGCCTGAAAAAGACCGGTGGTCATCCGGCTACTCAAACGTAGTTTACCATTAGATCGTTCGAAAAGTTTAATACTTTAAATAGTTTTCGCAGTTTTTTTTAATTTAACCATGTGGATGTTTCTTCAATCATCACTTTCCTTCTTCTGATAAGATGACTAGTTTACAGTTAGTAAACAAGCAAGCAAGCAAACAAGTGCCAGTTTCGCGATTTTTCGTAGCAATTATTGCTTGCATTCTGACAGCTCCTTGTCAATGGTGTAATCCACGCAAGTGGAAAGACATGGCCGAGGTGCATGCTTCAGCGACCAGCGCTGCGGCAGCGTCGGATTTTCTTAGTAAATGGCATTCCTTGTAACATTTCTAGGAATGCTACCATTTTATGAAACTTGGGCGTTACGTGATGTGAGCAATTTTACAACTGGGCTCCGATGCGGAAGTCTTCATACTATACGCAATACACTTACACATTTTGGTTGGTCCTCCGTGGGTGTTTTTATAGGCAATTGATACTGATTTGGTTACATATTAGTTGCAAGTAGTCGGGCCAAGTAACTGTGCAGGCCATGTGGGGCTCTCGTGCGAGAGCGCAAGAGGCGACCTACTGAGATCCAGGATACTGAACCCATTGTGACACTTTCTATGAGGTTTAGCGTACATACTGTAGATATCGATAATATCCTAGTAAAAGCGCTATCTTTTTTACAATGGCGACTGCCCATTTAATTGGAGAGGCGCAACGTATGGTAAGTGAAAGCACGGAAGCTTCACCCGCATAAACCTAGAAACTTATAAATGATCTGCAAACTTATTGATATAAGTCCCGTACCTTGTTAAAAACACCCTTAGAAATGTGTTAACTTACAGAATGTATCATTATTTGCGGTTTACTAACTACTTTTGTTGCGAAGTTTGTGTTCTGTGTTTTTTTTAATCAAATAGTTTGTTATTGCATCAGGATTATGAAATCTGCAGAATATCTATAAGTTGTAATGCAAGGCGTATGTAGAGTGCGACAAGTGTTATCTAGAAAAGAGAAATTTTGAAATCCCCGCTACAGCGTGACGGCGACAATTTGCCGCACCAACTACCGGAATGGATATTTGTTTATTTCTTCGACGTTATTGTGTCATTAGCTTAAAGTCTTTAGCTATCATTAAGTGATAATAATGTTTGTGTTGTCAAAAAGAGCCGTTGTTTGCAGTTTGTCTTAACTCGGTACTTTAAGTAGTCATTTGCTTATTGTTTTTTTAAGTAAACTTTTTAAATTATTTTTAAGCCTTTGTTCATGTTTCATTGCTGTTTTTATTCCAATTAAAATGTGTACAATCTTTTCCCCTGGTCGGGTAAAGTGTGTTTTCAGATTTTTCAGATAATAACACAGGTTTGTGGCCACAGACACGCATTTATGGTGATTGTATTGGTATAGTCAAAGTGAAAGTCAAAGTATTTATTTGCAAACTAAGTGGTACAAAGGTGTTAAATACAGGTTTTTAAGTTCATAAGACAGAGTCGTCCGTCGGACATAGCAAAATGTTCACAAACTTATGATAATAAAATACGTAACTTAACATAAAAATTCACATTTTAAAGTTTAACCTGTATTAATTAAATTTTACATAATATTATATTACATATTATTATATTATATTTTATTATATTATTATATCCTTGGAAACACATTTATATTCAGCTTGAAGAAAGAAAACAATATTTTATTTATAATTCATTCACTTATCTAGAGCTAAGTATGTTTTCTAACATTTATAAAATTCTCTCAAGTAATGATTCATTTATTTGAACAAAGGAATGTATTTTTTGTGCATTAAAAATTCATCAATTGAATAGAAACAATTTTCAATTAAATAACTTTTTAATTTATAAAAAAAAAAAAAAAAACGTTTTTTATATCCGTTGGAAGAAGGTTAAATATTTTGATAGACATAATAATATGAACTATTGCTTAACATTTTTACTCTGGATGAAGGTGGTGTAATTTGTTTTTATTTCTCGTGATAATATAATGTGTCTTACTTTTGTGAATGTTTGAATATTTTTAAAAACAAATATACATATCTCATTTAATATGGGTATAATACATATATATGTATTGGTATAAGGGTACATATTCTTGCGAAGCATATAAAGTCTCGCCGTTTTATGTCTTTATTCGATCAAATAGAATCCTGTAGGACACTTCACTAGATATCGAATACTAACCTACATCCATTTATATACATCCTGGAATCGTGTAAGTTCGTTAAGAAGCAGTTATTTATATTCCCCCATAAGAAGTATCAAACGAAACATAGATATTTCAATAAACTTAGAGTTACATTTTCCAAATTAAAATTAGTGTCCCCATAATATGTCAATAAAGATTTATAGCTACATACCTAATACTATTAAAAGTGTAGAAACTTTATTTCTCTTCACCAATAAGATAAAACTACTTCTTATTTATAAGTACACACAACAACATGGTCTAGGGATATATAAAACTTTTTTAAATAACTAAAAAAGTACTGGCCTTACAAAAAAACTATTAATGACAGATTATAAAAACATTTTTAAGTTCCTTTTTTAAATTAAAATTTGTAGGTTTTGTTTTAAGATGAAATTCGCATTCATTGAATTTCTTCCAAAGAAGTGAATCTTCACGAACTTCTAACTTGATTAAAACTCCACAAATTTCTATAAATCTTTGTCAAACGCATCTCCGGTGTTCATTTAATCATGCCACGTAGACACTTGACCAGGAACGAAATGTTAGGAGCAGTGGGCACGATTCAAGCTGGCGCTACCCAAATTGCGGTTTCTGAAGCCATGAGGACCAGTCAGAGCGTTATATCCACGCTTTTGTCACGTTATCGTGTCACGGGGGAAGTGGTGGAACGGCACCGAGGACCTCAACGCATTACAGCACATGTACAGGACTGAGTCATAGTAAATGCTGCACGAAGTCAACCAAATGTAACGGCGATGCAATTGGTTCAAAGGCTACAGAGAGAGTATGGTTTGCTGGTAAGCGGTCAAACTTTGAGAAGACGACTGCATGAAGTCAACCTACGTGCTCGTAGGACACTTCGGGTACCAGCGCTAAGGAGAGGCAATCGAGGAAGAAGATTACAATGGGCTATTGCACACGAAAACTGGAACCATTCTCAATGGTCACTTGTGCTTTTCACTGATGAATCCAGGTTTGGATTTCATCCTGATTCGCGAAGAGTACGCGTTTGGAGAGTTGGAATCGACTGCAGCACCCACAACAAGTTCATGCATATCAAGGTGGCACGATTATGGTTTGGGCAGGAATTCGTCTCGGCAGTAGAACCTCGACCCTCGTTTAGATACAAGGCAATATAAGAGACTGCTCTAAAATACCAAGATGAGGTGCTAGAGCCTGTAATCTTGCCCCACAGACAGCAAAGGGGACAAAATTTCCAGCTAATGCACGACAATGCCCGTCCACATACGGCGCGTATCGTTACAAGTTGGTTACAACAGCATGATATCCAAGCTTTAGACTAGCCTGCACAATTTCCTGACTTAAATCCTATTGAGCATGCCTGGGATATGCTTCAGAGACGAGCTCTTAGGAATTTCCCTGAAGATATTGTGCATGAAAACCAGCTTCTCTTGCATCTTGGGACAGTATTCCACAACAGGATATTGACACCTTTGTTTTGAGTATGCAGAACCGCTGCAGATGTGTCAGGAGAGGCTTAGGTTATCCACGGATGATTAATTTTAAGTTTACAACAATTTTTATAAAAAAATAATTGTTTTGTTTAGGTTTAGATGTTTCAAAAATAAAGTTAAGATTGAAATTTTGTCTGAGTTTTTCCTTTTCTTCTAAGTTTTTTTTTAAAATTTAACTTTATCTAAAAGTATATTTATCAGATTAGATAGGCTATTAAACAAGGTTTATTTTAATGTGTAGGTGTCTTAAGAAAAAGTTAATAGAATTTTAGTTATTTAGGATTAATTGAAATATCCCTAGACCATGTTGATGTGTGTATTTTTATAACTTACAATAATTTTTTGACAATAAAGTTGTAGATGTTTAAAGACGGGTAATTAATTCAACACCATAGGCTTATTGTTGTTATGGTATTATATTGATTTTCTGTTTTTAATTTTAAATTGTTAACACCACGGACAATGTATTTAATGTTTCTAATGTGAGGCGATTAAATGCTCTATTTGCCCTTGCAGGGCGTTACATGTACTCTTATGCAATACCTTAAGACCTTTATATCGCTACGTGACTATGCAATCTTACTAATATTATAAATGCGAAAGTTTGTGAGGGTGTATCTTTGTTACTCTTTCACGCAAAAACTACTGCACGGATTTAGATAAAACTTACAGTAATACAGCTTATACATCAGAATAACACATGGGCTACAAATTATAAAGATTTAATGTAATTTATTCATAACGTTCAATGAAAACGCAGGTGAAGCCGCGGGTGGAAAGCTAGTGAATGAATAAATGAATAACAGATATCTGTCAAAAAGTTACGCTTCAGCACTTTATCTTATGCTGTAAAATGTATAGATCACTACTGTTAATCCAGCAGTCCAACAGTTTATCCTCCAAAGTTACTACTACTAGTTAACAAAGAAATACGTTCCAGTACATAAAACCGATCGTCGGAAAGAGCCGTAACTACGGCGTTACGTAGCCGCTGCCCTTGCGCGCGTGCAAATTGGTTAGACGAACTCATGAAACTGTGTTTAGCATCCTGCATTGTAGAAAAACATTTGAATGAAAAATCAGAGACAACATGTTCTAACCAGAAAAGGAAATGTTGGATTTCAAAAGCTATTTTTGGTTTATGTAAAAGATTATTTAGGACCTCTTAAACTAGCGATCGTACCTTGTTGAATTCTTGGGGTCAACCAAACTCTTTAAAAAATTTTAGATGTACTTACTTCGTTACTTTTAATTACTTATATATTTAAATATTTTGTGATACTAATTTACAAATTTGTATAAATACAATGCAGAAAGAATAAGGGTAGGTTCTAATAAGTATTTAGAGTCAGGGCCATGCCGCGGTGTCTACTCTGCATAGAAAAAACAATGAAAATCACTTGGAACGGTCCCAAACAAAGAGTATTTTAGTTACTCTGTACCGTATTCCATGTATAACTTCTAGATACATAATGATTTACATATATTTTTGTCTCATATTATTTATTCGTCTTATATTACAGGTTTTAAAATCCGGTAAATTTGTATTTGATATTACTTCGAAGGTTTTTCAATTAGCTATCAAGAGGACGCACGTTCGAGAGAATTGAAAAATAGGTATTTGTAAAATCTATTGCTGTCTTTTGCTAACGTCGAGCGCCCTGCAGAGTACGATAGAGACAGATGCAAATCGGACCGAAATTACCTATCAAAAGTACACAAAATCGACGTTTCGTAGTCCCCTAACCCTTTTTCGAAAAGTTGACCGATTGAGTTACTTTTTTATTTAAAAACTAAAGAAGGACTGCGGCCTTTCTATGTTTTCCTTTTTTTGAAATAAACTAGTCAAATTAGTTTTCTGGATGTTTGAACACAGCGGAAAATCTGGCCATTCTTTTCGATTTTTGAAGGTTCATATCTCTTTCAGTAATCAATTTATTAAAAAAAGGAAAACATAGGGACATGCTAATAATGGCTATACATTTTTCGGGGAAAAAATATCCCTCTACTAGCAACATCCAGGGAGGAAACAGGGGACTACATTTGTATGAAAAACGGCGCTCCTGTATACTCTTAATGTGTCTGCATATCTTGAATCTTGCATCCATCTCTTGTCCATTTTATAGCACAGTGATTCGTATGTTATTTATTATATTCTGTTAATAATAATTAGATAAAATCAATATAAAGTGACTGACAAAACTTTAAAACAATAACAGTTGTTTAAAAGCTAACCTTATCGTATGCTTTAATCTTGTCTCTTTTAATTATTTTTAAATAAGCTAGTATAATAAAAGATATATAACAAACGAAGTAACAGAAAAGCTTAAGTGTTCATTCAGTCGGCGTTATCGCGCTGCGATAAGGCGCTAATTATATCGCGATGAAAACGCGTTTATTGACACCGCTCATTATAATTTTCTCTTGTTTAATTAGTGCATTACAACTAGCAACTAAGTGTTCAGTAAAACGTTTATGCTAAAGGAAGAACTCAGATGGGTTTTCAAGACATCAGAGTTCGTAGGAATAGAATATAATAGAATCCCTTCCCAAAAGAATTGTTTTAAATCGGTATATTTCCTCTTAATAAAATTATTGTATTTCAGTGGAAATAATTTAAATAAAAGGTAGATTACCTAAATGATGCAATTGGACAGAAATTATGGCTGTTCTCATCATGCAAAATATTATTCAACAATTATTATTTATTCATTAATTTAATCTTTATTGCACATAACCTAACGTACATTTGGCGGACAGTAAGACAGTATATTAAGTCGCTAGTTACTGCAACTATATTTGAACAATTTTAATATCGTGAACTTGTCATGATAATAATCTTCAAAATCGACTGTAAGTAATTTGAGTAGAAGGACCCATTTTATTTTGAAATAAAATTGGTTAGGATCCTGATAAACTGTTTAGTTCCATGATATGCATAAGTTTCATGTTATACATGATTTCCAATCTCTCGGCATATTTTATTAGCTTTCCTTCCAAAAAATATGCCTAAGTCACAAAAAATAAAACTACCCCGGGTTTTTTATTTGAACTTTAGTACTTTAGTAAGTAGGTACCCTGTATTCAAATTCTTCTAAAAGTGAGAAATGTCGCTAAATAAATTACGCTCTAAGTAACAACGTAACGCAATAAAAATACAGGGGACATTTGTCGTGAATAGCGTTGCGGCGCGAGCGCATACTAACAAGCAACTTGGCTACGGCGTCATTGCAGCTGTGGTACAAGGTACAAGACATATGCTTAGTCAGCGGGCATGCCTGTACTATCTGACCTTTAATAAAATGAGAATAGATTTTTAAAAACATTTAGTAGGGGACGGTACGAGTATAAGCCGTTACACCAGGATGAATCAAGCACATAAAGACACGAACATCATCACGCAAAATAGAGGGTTACTTTATAAACACCATCCAAATTAAAATATGAGGATCTATAGAGAAAATGGCAAAATACGTACTTTTCTGTTTGATAACCTTCAGTATTAAATTGTTACATACATACATACATACCATCACGCCTCTTTCCCAACGGGGTAGGCAGAGACCACTTATTTCCACTTGCTACTATCCTGACATACATCTTGCGCTTCTTCTACTCTCATGAGTCCTTTCATACATGCTCGTCGGTTAAAGGTACTCTTGACCCGACCCTTTCTGAGAACATCTTGAACTTGCCCAAGAAACGTTCTTCTGGGTCTTCCCCTTCCAACAGTCCCATTTACCCTTGCCTCATAAATCCGTTTCGTTAATCGCCTTTCATCCATTCTTTCCATATGACCAAACCACCTTAGCATTCCCATCTCAATTTTAGTAACCACGTCTTCTTTCACACCACATCGTTCTCTTGTTACACAGTTTCTAATTCTATCACTCAGTTTTACCCCAGCCATTAAATTGTTGAGTTATTATATCTACTAAAAGGTTTAAAAAAAACACTAGTTTCGTTGACACTGCGCAACGTGAGTGGCGGTGGGCTCGCAGCCTCTCAACTACCCACCCTCGCTTTATTCAGAAGTAGAAATTTAATTTTGACTAAGTAACCACGCCGCACGAATAATCCGTTCGAAAAAAATATTGTAATGTGAAAGTTAGAAAGACCTCTACCCTTTTTTCTAAAAAATATAAGTGTAACCACTTATAATATTCATTGGTATGTCACTCGCAGCCTATGTACACGCACAACAGCATCAGTATTAGAATAACCCGCGCGCTGCCGACCCTGTAAGACCTTGAGAAACCCCTCCTGAAGACTTCCATATTATAGCTCATTGAGAAAACCTCAGAAGGATGCATCTCTGAAATCGAACTGTAGGTCTACCATAACTTTCCGTCAATGACTAGAGGTACTTTACCGAAATCCCATACAAAAACGTTAACGCGGACGATAAAAACTCTTATTTTTTTCGACGACACGATTGGCGTAGTGCGCTGTAGCACGGTTTCTCGCCTCTATTTCCCTAGTGTCCCGGGTTCGATTCCCGGTCGGGTCAATTCAGGAAACGATCTTTTCTGAATTGACTCGGGTCTGGGTGTGCTGGGAGACGCCCCTCGCTTATTTCCTTGTGTGGTACCTCGTAACACAGGGATATTAATCCCTACTTCGAGACCAACAAGAGGTGTGTTGTCTGGCGCTTAGTCATTTATTTCATTTATTTATTTGTGCAAACTCATGGTAGAGACTGTTCAAGACTATGCTGAATCCAGAGTGTACGAAGATTTTTTAAAAAGAACAACATTTTGCTTTGTTCAAGCCATCTAGTATATATTACAACTTAAAATTTTCAAATCGAAAACATAATCTAAGAAGTCCCTGTGTTGAACAGGTGCCTACTCGTAGCAGCTAGTACACTGGTTGTTTTTTGGTGGCTTTTAAAATATCTGTTTGTTACCTTCGCTTACGACTCGGACCACCGCGGCGAGTCACGCTTCATTTCGCACGTTACCTCAGCGATACTTGCGTGGTGCTCGCTGACCGAACGCTCCGCTGGAGGGAACTAATGAGGTAAGGGTAACTGTGTACAGTACCCCGTACCCAGTATGCTGTAACGTGTGTTCAGAGCCATGGGTTAGGGACTGCAGCTCTTGGAAAATGGGAAATTACCCGCCAAAACCTAACGATCATCACTTTCAGCGACCCAAAGGAACGGGGACACTGCCATGGGGAGCCTACTCCGGTGCAAAAATTACTAAGTTTTGTGAATCTTTGAACCACGTTGGGTTCTAATACCATCGGTGAAAAGTGGGCTTCTGAGTGTTGCGTTTAACATGACGACACAGTCGCTTGCCTCTGATTACCCCGTTTGGGATAAAGTCGTAATGGTATGTGAATCTTTGAAAGGCTACAAAACACACAAGAATTAGTGTGACTTCAAAAATGATTTATAGGTTTAGGTATACTCTTCAACGCATTAATATTTACGCTATCTAGCCGAACAGGAATAGCCCCCTTTTTTTTCTAGCGTCAGGAAATGCATTTAGGCATTCCCAAGGCCCTGGATTCGGGGCACCTGGGATATGTGGGACTCGGAACTCCTGGGAAAACAGGGACCCCTACCCACTAAAACCTGACGGTGGTCATCTCCGGCGCAGAATGAAAGGGACCCGGGATCCCCAACAAGGGAGAAACTCCTCGGAGGAACCTTAGGCGCGCAAGGCCGCCTGGCAGACAGCCTCGGGAGGAGCAAGCTCAACTCCAGTGCTAGATAACACAGGCAACTGTGTGCGAAGACACGCGTTACCGTCTTCCTGGGGATCGCAAGCCGAAACACACGCTGGTCCCCCTGCGTGCGCTTCGCGACCCCATCTGGCTGAACCCTTTAGCGACAACACAACAACAAAAACACAAGCCCTATTATACAGCAGGGCACAAGTATGAGTTGTCTTACCTCTTACTGTTTTTATTGATTGTCGACGACAGGTACCTATCCTTTACCCAACGCATGTAATTATTCCAGAACTTAAACAGGCTTTAAATGATAATATTAAGGTCAAGATTTCTGCTAGTATTAAAAACTTCATGTATTAAAAACAAGGAGGACGTAGGATTTTCTCTAAACGATGATAAAGACCATCAAAATCAACATAAACAAACCAAATATGGAAATTACCCACATCATTACTCTCAAATAAGCAATTTCGGTGGACCTATCTCTTCCGACACCCTTCAGAGTTAAGGTTAGAACAGAAAAAAAAACGTTAGTGATTCTAAAAACAATTTACCTGCTTAATTTAACAATACATAAAATATTCGTTGACTTCGACTTACCCTTGTCGTCAACTTGTAATACAGACATACAAACATTAAGTAACATGACTAGAAAGTACAAGGTATAGTGCGCTATAGCACAAATTCTCACTTTGACTTGCGTGGTGTCCCAGGTTCGATTCCCGGTAGCGTCAATTCTGGAAACTTTTTTTTCTAAATTCTAGGTCTGTTTGTGCTGGACTACATCCCTGCTTAAATCCTTGTCTGGAACATTGTAACACAAGGATATCTATCCTTACTTCAAGACCAGGACAATTGGTGTGTTTTATTATTACAATAATAAATGCATACATATTATTAATCTTACTGTAAAGAGCTTCAGAAAATCCAAACAAGTTTTTCGATTGTATTTTCTTCTGAACTTTTTTAACTATTTTCCATACTATTTGGAGACATGAAACGTATTTTGGCTTAAATGGGCTCCTCGATGGAATGTATTTTTCTATCTACTTTCATAAGATGTATTTACCACAAGCATTTTACTGACCGCAAATTGTTTGTTACTTTCTCGTTTCTCTCATCAAAGTGTCCATTCTGTTGATATTTTAACCGATGTTATGTAGACACTTGTGGCTGCGAGTTTACTGCAAAAACATAACATCGGTAAAATAACTAAGTATTCGAATATGAAATAAAGCACAGAACACACTGAGGCGATACGAGGAGCGTTCCGTGGGCGTTATTATTTTTCGTTGAAATTGTGACCAATAATTGCTGCCTATGTTCCAGTTGCTATGCACCATGATTTGCCACACCGCTTCACTTTGTTCTGCCCTTAAAACTTACATATTTTGTTAAAATATAAATAAAGAACAAATTGTTTTTTAAATTTGAATAACATCATTTATGGCATTTTAGTAATGCTATGCTATTCCATGTTTTAAAAACACACAGCAAGTCCCAGAATAATTAATAAGTATCATAATTATTTAACTGATAGATAAATTCTGACGCCATTTAGTTTACCTCTATTCGAGCAATTTAGTTAAAATATTTAATAATTACTCCTCATTCTTATCGTTCACAGTCACAGTAATCAATAATAGTGGTAAGGGTTAAAAAATTTGGGTACCATAATGTCTGATTTGATTTTTAAATTTTTCTTATTATCTATTCTAAACTAACAGCCCCTGTAATTGTCCCCTACTTTATACAGTCAGTATATTTATTTATTCTGTCACTTGCTTTCAATAAATTCTCTTGGGTTTGAACTTCTTACGTTATGCAATATTAAATTGAGCACCCACTTACTTACACGTAAGGTTACTGTTTGGGCATCGTAAATCATGTTCTACTAAAACTTGTTTCAATGTCGTTCAGGTTTACTTTCGTTATGTTATTTTGTTAAAAGGTGGCTGAAACAGTTGCATGTTTAATTTTGCTTAAAATTTTAATATAAACATGTATTATCAATAATTATGATTGAACATCTCATGAGTTTTGTGTTACTTCTGCCACTGGTCAAATAAGAGTTTGACAAAGATGTTTGCCTAAAAATCCACCCAAAAAGGAAAATGTGGTTCAAGTGGATGAAATCATTTGGCATATATAATATTTTGAAGAAACCACTTCTGGTTTGTTTTTCAATAAAATAATAATTTGTGTTTGTTGTGTGTCTGGGTGTTATTATCTATTTAAGAATGTATTTAGAAATATTTAAGTATGTTTATCAGTCTCTGACACCCATAGTACAAGCTCTGCTTAGTTTGGGTTCAGATGATCTTGGTGTAATTTGCTCCAGATTTATTATTATTTATTCATTAAATTTTATAACCCAAATAACAGAAATTTCAATTATTTGCTCTTCACGACGTGTGCAACTTTCGGCTAAAATGTTGTTTCATTTAGGTTAGCTAGTAGTTACGTTCATTAGGTAAACGTATTTTATTTTTTATTATATTAACACATCAATTGTAGCGTTGACTTGATTTCAACTATGTAGACCTGGACACAAGTCCGGTTCGGCGAGGGAAATCCGAAGAGTTGTTTTGCCCATGACAAAGATTCATCATACCATCACAACTTAACCCCAAACGGGGTAGTCAGAGGCAAGTGACTGTTGCCGTCATGATGAACGGAACACTTAGAAGCCCACTTTTCACCAATGGTATTAAAACCCAACGTGGTAGGTGGTGAGCCTTCCGCCGCTATTCGGGTTGATTTGGTTTTTTATCGATGTTTTCCATCACCGGAGAGGTAGTCGGAAATTAAACAATGAACACATAGATTTTGGTTCTGGCCAGATTTGAAATCGGGACTACACGATCCGCAATCCGAGTTGGAATGCTTAACCATTCATCAAAGTAGTAAGTACCTGCAACCGTTTTAATCTTCTAGGTCGTGCAAATGTACTTCAATGTCACATGAATAATTGATATGCATTTTGTATACAGGGTGTCCAGTAATAAAGTATAAAACACAAAACGTTGGCAGAAGAGGTCATGATAGACCAGATTTAAAATCGTGATTAGAAGTAGGGTATCGCTTTTTTATGCTTTTGGAGAAATGTGGCTTTTTTGGTAGTAAACTCTAGCTAAAAAATAAAAAATTGGCATTGCGTTATAAATTCATACAATATCTTAAAAACTAGCCGAGATATGAGTTAGTAACTTAGTAAATTATAAAATGTTTATGTCATGATCGTACCTAAACTTCTCCATTTTTTTTAATAATCATTAACGTGCTATCTCGATACCTCATATAATAAGGTTTCTGTTCCTATGCGTATTTAGTAAATTTACTTAGTACACACATCAAAAGTGTCTAGGGATCAAGCATTTTTATGCGGATTTCTTGAGATTGAGATGTGACTTTGTAATAAATTTATGATTTTATAAATTTATATGGATCCTTTTTGGTGCATTTCATAATTTGAAACAGGAACTGTCAATCAAATTCGAGTAAAAGATGAAAATCAGCTGTCAATATTTTCCCTATAAAAACATACAACGCATTGAAGACATTATTAGTGCTACTGTTTCCCTACTACTGATTAAAACCAACTTTATTATGGAGCGGCGACGTCATTTAAGCAGGGAAGAAATGCTCAGAGCCGTGGGAATGATAGAAGCTGGTTCCCGGCAACGTACTGTGGCTTTAGCTCTGAATACAAGTCAGAGTGTTATCAGTCGACTTTGGACACGTTACCGAAACACTGGTACCGTGGCTGAGCGCCATGGAGGACGGTATCGCTGCACCACACGGAGACAAGACCGATACATTCAAATCACAACTCGAAGAGCTCCAACAATAACCGCCATGATGTTAGCCGTGAGGCTTCATCACTCTTCAGGGAACTTAATTAGCGACCAAACAGTCAGAAACCGCTTGCATGAAGTGAACCTTCATTCCCGAAGACCGCTAAGGGTACCACCTATAGCAATGCACAATCGTAGGATTCGATATCAATGGGCTCTTGAACACAGAAATTGGGCAGAAGAACAATGGCGTTTCGTGTGCTTTTCTGATGAGTCTCGTTTTGGTATGAGACCGGATACAAAACGTATACGACACTGGAGAATCCCTGGACGCCAACAGTGATTAAAATCCTGCCAGGAAGTCCATCCTTATAGTGGTGGAACCATCATGGTATGGGCGGGTATTTGGATCGGCGTAAGAACTGAGTTGATTTGGATCAGAGGCAACCTCAACGCTCAAATTTATGCTGAGACGATTGTATCAGACGTCATCGTTCCTCTACAAGTGCAAATCGGTCCCTTATTTCAGTTAATGCATGATAATGCACGACCGCACACCGCAAGAGTTGTAAGACAGACTCTCGCCGCAGCTAACATCAATGTCCTGCCCTGGCCTGCTCAGTCGCCAGACTTGAACCCGATTGAGCATGCATGGGATATGCTACAGAGAAGAGCTCTGCCGAATATGGAGGGTATCCAGTCGCAAGAAGACCTTTTTTTGTTGTTGCAACGAACATGGGCGGCCATTCCACAGCGTGATTTGGATGAACTCATTTTGAGTATGCCAAACCGATGTTCTTGTGTTGTTAGTGTTCGCGGTAGAAACACGGATTATTAATTGTTTAAGTTACCCAATAAAATTTTAAAGGAAACTGTTATTTCAGTCTTTTTTTCGAACTTAAATGTCAAAAATCCCTTTAATAGGAAAATGGCAAATTTCTTTATTAATGCGAAGGTGACTTGGTTTATCGTTACTGTAGACAAACGAAAACACTTTATTTGATGAATCCTTAAAGAAAATTTTAATTAATATCAATCAAGAGAAAAGTTATTGCAAAAATATATGTTGATCCCTAGACACTTTTGATGTGTGTATTTTGTTATATAATAAAAGTTTGCTAAAGCCGCACGTGGACAAAACTATTAGTCTCAACACTTGTTATGTAAAATAAGTAACACATTTTATCTCAATAACAGTAGTTTATCCAGTACCTACGTCTACCACGAGTTGTCATGACACAGATGACATGACATGACAATGTCAAATCCCAATACATTTTTTCACGCGAACGCTAATGTAAACTTAAAGTGGCAACGTACTAAATTCGTGTGCCAAAAAAAAACCGAAGAAGTGCGCTCGGTAACCTGCGGGCGTTTGTTGAGAAACGTTCGAGTAATCTATGTAATGAAGGATTGCTCAAGCCTCAGATTGGACATGGTGCTTCGGTAATGTAAATTGGAGCAGACATGTTTGAGTAAGTTTTACTGCCCACTTAATTACGGTTTATAATTTAGTGGCATTGAAACGCAATGCAACCAAACAAGCAAACGACTTGGAAGTCAATTATTAGAGTGCTGTTAAGTTTTGTGGTGACAGCAAGTTATGTCTGAGGTTTTTAAAGTGTCAACTTTTTTTTACACTTTAAAAAACTTTCCATATTTAAAAAAATGTACCCGATGAGATTACCATTTGATGATTACATCCATCTTAGCAATCTAATAACATCTTGACGCTAAAAGAAGGTAGAGTAGGTAGAGGAGAGGAACGCACATTTTATAAAAGCTGTACGTCTACCACGAGTATGAAAGAATATGTAAAATGGAAAAAAAAACTTCTTTTCTCAATCAAACCGAATCAAATAGTTATAATAACGGTGTTTCTAAAGATTCTTAAGTTTCAATACATTCATTCACGCCGCAATAAATTATAAGCTAAATAAATAAATATCTGGGACAATTCACACCAAGATCATCTGACCCCAAACTAAGCAGAGCTTGTAATATGGGCGTCAGAGACTGATAAACATAATTAAATATTTCTAAATACATACTTAAGTAGATAATAACACCTAGACACACAACAAATACAAATGTTCGTCACAGAAATATTTGTCATGAGTGGGGATCGAACCCACGACCTCCGGCGCTAAAGGCAGGATCGCTGCCATTGCGCCAACAGGCCAGTCAACTTCACCACCACCACCAGCTGATCACTTTCTTTTAAACTTCTGAGTCGTAACATGGTATCCGTTAAATCTCTTGTCTGTTAGTCTTTAGACTAACTGTGCTTGAATATTTTCAACACATCATAAACTATGTCGTACAACAATATACGTCTATAATGGTTTAAAATTTCGAACAATTGTCTGATGATTGAATTAGTAGCCTTTCAAACGGTCTGCGCTCGCGCAAGAACCATAAACTGTGTAGAAAATGTTTCATCAATCCTACTTCAACATTCGAACTTGCGTACAAGACAAGACCTATCTGATATAGTCGAAGGCTATCTCCTTCTGATTTCACAAAACAGAAACATGACAGAAACCTAACGAAACAGGGATTGGCCCCAAATTAAGCTTTTTATTTCGTTTGGTTAAAAATTACGAAGTCTTTGTTTTACTATCACCAAATTCAATAACAAAATAAAATATAAAAAGAATTAATTTTTTTACAGCTTCAGTTTTTAGGCTAATTTGTGTATTCTTATAAATTTATTATTCTCTATTATTTTCATACAACTATAAAAAATTGCTATAAAAAAGAGATATATAATGGTAGAAACATATTATGACTCACAAGTAACATATTTCTATTAACCTATTTACTTTACTTTGATGAAATAATTTTCCGAAATACGTAAGATTATACCATCGCCAACTTAAACGTCACCAAATAGTTGGTAAACCAAGTGTTACCTATAATAAATGACGGGTTCGGTTCCACCTGAAACAAACACCTGTATTAAATCATGGGGTGAACGACCTTGATGATTAGCCGACTGCGATATTAGTCAGTTATTGGCTGAAACGTGTTCTGCCTGACTACAGTAGCTGCGAAGCTATGAACCTTTTACCGTTGGCATAAAGCCCACTATGTGTAACTGTAATCGTGACGTATATATGCTTAGATGGTAGATACAAGCATGCTTATTGTAAAAGTTTGGCGTCACTCGACCTACTTCTAAAACAAAAGACAGTGAACAGAAACTTACATGACTTTGAGGTCCTTCAAAGTCGAACCAGACTAATTTTATAAAGTATGTAGTGTACTGAAAAAAACATCAGACCAAGGGTCATTATCAAATGGCTATTATTACTTCAACAGTGAGGTAGCATTTATCTAAACATCTTAATTTTTGACATGACAAGTAACAAGTAAACCCGTACTTGTTACTTGTCATTCGAGGTTAGCGTTAAATTGATTGATCAAATATTGGCATCTATAGTGCAACTCACCCTAAAGACGAACTACTTTAGTGGCATTTCCAGGAATTGTCAGGAATTAACTACAAGCATTCGTCAAAGTTAAAAAAATGGTTTGTTTACCCACAAGTTATTGTCGAAGTTAACGTGGCCTTACACGGTTAATGTTATATCGAAAGACATCAACGAACGCTAGGATTTGATTTAGCACTGAGAACTTTTAAGCCATCAACTCAATAGATCACAATTAAATATCTTTAATTGGTTGCAAAAGAGATTGTAACATCTCAGTTAGAGATTTATTTACCCGTAATTTACATTCGACTCAAATAATTACACATCCACATTAATTATAATTGATAAAATGCTTATGTAACATATGACATCAAAAATAAATTAGCCCGTAAATAAGTTTAATTGCAGCTGAAGATATAATCAAGCAACAGCGTTTTGATTGGGTACGCAATATTATGCAGCTGGTAAAAAAATACTTCCGCAACCAATTTAATTAAAAAAATATAATGTCTTGCACCTCCACTTCTTTTGGAAATAACAAGATCATATGAAGTCGTCATAGCGATCAAACAAGCTGAATGTAGAGTCTGGTCATTGCTTGCTCTCATTATTTAGTATTTTTAATCACGTAGATTATTAATACGAACGAACGAAGATAACAAAAAAAAATGTTATTTAAATATCTATACGAAAACACAAATTAGCAACACACGACGAACAATGATGTATATAGGATAGCTATATGTACGTTGTTGTGCATTCTCTTGTCTATTTATAAGAAACAAAAAACTAACAAAGAAACAGAATGATACGGCAAATTAGTGTCAGTATTTTGTACAGCATCTAGTTGCGATGGCAAAACAAAAACCGACCAAGTTTGTGACAGACTATGTCAAACACTGTTCCGTATCTTGAAAGGACTTCCAAAGCATTTTTTTTAAATAAAGGTGTATTCTTAATAACATACTCGAAAGCATTTATCATTCGTAGTCAAATGTTAATCTCATGCCAAACACAAGCCTCACCCATATATTTTCAACGAATCATCCACCTAAATTCTGCGGCCTTAATCAGGTTTTCCATCACCTTTGGTTAGCGATCATACACTGGCTACCAGATCTGTCGTATTTCCATACTTTTCAGCTCTTACTGCTTCTGGGTTAGTCCTCTGGCATATAAAACCTACGGCAAAACAAAAAATGAGAGCATTTGATATTAATCCTCTTTTAGTTTAATAGTTCTTCCACGAGAAACAAGTGATTCTATTCATCATAAACATTAACTTTAACTTCTATAAAAGTATACGTTATTATGACATAGATACTAGCCAAATCTTTATTCACTCAGACTCGTACTTTCTGATGTTTCTATATTCTTATAAAAGTAAATCCTCAGTAGCTTGTACCTCTTGGCTGCGGCTTGTCTATTTCACCTTTGAAAATGCTTTTTCAGACACGTTTACAAAAAAAGACAAAATCACTTGCCTAGTTAGTGGCTATTACATAGGTACTTAAGGATAAGTGGTCTACAACCAGTGATTATACTTGACCAGAACCCGGCAGTTCCGTGAGCACATCTCGCCCTGTACCGTTGGACAGGTTATACTAAAATCCTGCTACATTCCCCCTATTAGGAAACCTGCTGGTCTTCCTAGCAAGCTTCCACCGGAGTCAATGCACTTGCGAGTTAGCCGGTTTTGCTGCAAGCAATGTTTGATGGATTCAAAAATAATAATGCACTTTTTCCAGAATTAGGCAATTTAATGCTTAAGTGCTTTCTAATATGCATATTTCAAGAAATAATTGAAAAATTGTTTTAGCTAACGGTTAAATAATTTATTTTGTTATGATGAAAGTAGTAAAGTCTTTTTAAATTTCATTTCTTGAATTTTTTTTCATTTTCATCAATGCGTGGTAACAAATTGACTCCGTACGATATTTTTGCAAAAGTTTTATCTATAAAACTGAACACATACATATCATAACTTCTTATTATTATAGAAATAACAATACTCGTCAGTAGTGTACCTCTTTTTCTGCTATAAGTGTTTGCACGAAACACATAATGTAATTAAAAAAACATCCGCAAACTATCTATTATAGTGAAGTAGGTATAAAATATGATTACTCATGTAATTTAGAACAAGGTGAATCGATTATACAGGGTTGGTATAAGGAGATATTTTTAAAGCGAACAAGATAACCTTTTAAAATTTTATGTAGGTTTAATAAAGTTTGTGTAATTAAGTATACATGTTAGTTTGAGCTTCACGTCTGTTTTTATTCGAAATCAATCGAAGCCTTGTTGAGTGGACATATAAGATGATGATTTTATTGGTACGATACTTGACAGTCTTGGTACTTCTGTTACATGTATAGAAAATAACATAAATGTATCAAGTTGTAACACTGCATTCCTCGCAAGGCAGCCGCACATTCGTCGATTCAGAAAATCAGAGAATCTTGACTCAGTTCGAAAGTAGACGCACTGTGGTTCGGACGGCTCTGCGCTTTGCGGACGACGAGAACGCGCGAAATACGTTGACATTCTAAATTCAAATTTGACATAACAAAATTTTGTTTTATCTTTTTAGTGACCAGTGTTGTGATAATTGAAAATTTGGATTGTGATTTTACGCTTTGGATATTCTAACCCTATACTTGCTTGGATTGTTGATTGTGTAAGTACACTATCTATTTGTTAATTATACGAGTAATCTACAATTATGCACATCCTCGGTTTGCGTTTCATATTTCCTTTTGTGTTACTTTATTTAGATTGGTTTTGAAGGACATTCAAGTTAAGAATAGTTTTTCTAAAGATAAATGTGATTTCATAAGAATTTGACAGCATAAATATTACTTTAAAAATACTTTCAGTTTTGGGTCCTTGTTATAAAATTAGTTAGCATAATGATTAAATTTACAAAACTCAGTTCTTAATTACTGAGTTACGACTAACGAGCTTAATTCAAAATATTTTACAACCGCCCAGTTACCAAGTCGTCCGTACGATCGTATATCGTTGCGTTTCATTTTTGCGATTTCCAGCCGATTCCGATCACGAATGTTTATGTAAACACCGGTATTCGATTCAGTATGGACTAGTGATGTGATTCGAAAAGGTTTTTTAATTAATTGCAATTTGGGTCTATTTAGGAAGAGAGTAAATAGCCTACATCCGAAAAAAGTCAAAATATCTGCTTACATTGGCTTCAAAGAAGATGCCAAAATGTGGTTTGAACGTCTCTACATTTTTGTTGTGCCCTTAGTTTTTTTATGAAGTTAAGTATTAGCCAATATATACCTACCTACTGAATTATGTAGTACTAAATAAGGACCTAAACCAATAAAATTATTGCATAGCTACAGCTGTTGGGTTGGGATAATCACCACGCTTGCCAAATGCAGCATAGCATCACAAAAGTGTGCTAAAGTCTGAGTCTTTTGTTACGACGACTCTAATAAAATGAAATGTATTTCTAAGGAGAGACAAGAGTTTCATTCCCGCCTCAGGTTAATGTTGCTATTTATCCTTATCTTTTAATGGACTGATGGTGAGTCATGAATGACATCGCTAAAATAGTAATATATGTGGCCTTAACAACAAAAGGATCAACAGATTCATCGCCGCTAACATGGCCGAGCCTGCGATTTTCACATTCCAGCCTTCGAAGTCGTTTTGCATCTGAATCGAATAATGTTTAGAGAAGCGATTTCTATCGCGCCGCGGACACGGCGTGGCCCAGATGCAATGCTTGCTAGTAACCGGTAAATAAGGTGTAAATGAAGGGACGGTCTCGTGAGTGGAATTGGTTAAATATACTGACAGACGAAATCACGTAAGTGACGGTATGTCCTGAACTAGTCGGGAAAGTTAAAAGTGCCTGTTATGATAATTGGTTTTCATTAACAGCCCTAGCGGCATTCATTCAAACGTGGAGAAAATTGTCGGCGTTGCCTGGAACTTTCGTTTAAAAATGTGCAAATAACTATACCTAAATGCATTGTTCATTTCATAGCAGTATTACATCAGCATGAAAAAATAGCCTTCAGTACTTAAATGTTTAATACATATTCATGTGAGTTAATAAACAGTCTCTAATTCTTAACAAGGGTTTCATCCACATAATAATATTTTAAACTGCATTGAAAAGGAAATTCAGTAACTTTACGATGGAGTCGCAGCCTAGATATTTTTTAAGAGTGATAATATAGTGTTTGTTACGGACAAAACGGACTGTAGGTATACTATACTTTGTTAACCTTTTATTCTTAACTTTATGAAAAAGATCTGGTAATAAATATAATTACGGTGTGTGGTGTTTTGGGGGCTCTAAGGCGACTAAACAATCAAACACCGAAAAACAGGAGCGAAAAACGTAATAGTGTCATTGTTAATTATTAATAACATTATCTGCAGGTTAGTGTCGGATGACATGCGCTAGTACACCATTATTAATATCACTCAGAAAAAATACCTAAGTAGCGACTCTACTACTAATTACTATCGACACAAATTATCAAACTATCACAGTTACAAAAATGTAACCTTTGTCCAACGATGTGAAATTAACCTAAAATAACACTTAGTTACAGTAATTAAATAACAATTAACCTCTGTTGTATTTCTACACCTACGTAAAACTATTAACTCTCTTTTTTTAGTCATAAATGAATGCATCCATTTCAATTTGATTGAGAATAACATTCAATGGATGGTTTTATCGAAAATACACGGCTGGCCAATTTTTGGCTATACAATATATTATTAATTGTATAGTCTAGTAAGACTTTCCGCCCGCGGCTTATACTGCTTGTTGACTCTACAAAAGTCCTTACAGGGTCAGCAACGTGCTAGTAATATACCTTTAGTGTTGCACGTATTCATAGGCTTTGTAACCGCAAACCATCAGAACGTCTAGGGGCAATCCCATCACCAACCCATGGTCTTGCCTGCCTTGCGGCATACAGACCGCATCTCGGGAGAGCGCGCATAAGCAGGTCTGTATTCTTGTTTGTCACTAACGTTGTAAAAGAAGATTAAGGGTTAGAAGCTTTAGCAAATATATATATGTCGTAGGATAATAGAAATAACCACATTTTCGCGATAACAGGCACACAGGCACTTATTTTCCGGCGTTTCTCGATCGTCCCAGGATTTTCGCGAAAATCCTGCTCTTCTTTTTTTATTATCCTACGACATTAATTAATCGGAGCAAGAAAAAGAAAAAACATTACTTAGCTAATTGATATCTTATAGATAGAACTGTGCGAATCGTTAATTATCGAAGAAACCACTAATTTAGTATACCGATACAACATCATAAATTTTATTCACGCTCTACCTATTTCCATATCCATGTGCACTATTATAATAATGTGTGATTTATCGTAGTTTTCGTGGCATACAGTTAGACAGTACGGTTTCCAATGAAGTTATGCGGAACGTACCGTGAATGCATGCGGTATATCATGAGGCATTCCTGATTGCGCCCGCGCAGGCCCGCACGAGAGCATAATCGCTGCTGTCACTTTGGTGTGACAAGTGACACGCCACGCCTTCTTGTAAGGAAATCTAATTTTAATCAGCACTAGCCGTTTTACTGGAGGGCGAACTTAAGAAAAACTTACCTAGACAATGATTATTTTTTATGTAATTATTTGGGAAGAATTTAAAACACGCCGTTACCTTAACGAACGTTTTCATGATAATAAAAATGCCAATTTTCTTTAGCTGTATGAAATAACTGAAGTATCAAACATTTATAGGTTTAGCAATTCTTTTTTACGTCATGCATTTCAATTTTGGTGTTTTCAATGCATGGCGTTAATGAACTTAATCCGTCTTATTCCAAAACAGAGACTAAATTTAATACTAGGTTTATACTTGGATTTAACCATGGACTAAAAAAGCCTTATTACAAAATTTAGTTTAACACTAAACTTCGTACTATCTGTGGTACTAAAGTTACACCCGTGTGACACCTAGTTTATCTGGGACTAACTTTGCTTTTAGGGTTAACTTAGAATTTGTGGTGTTAGTTTTTCACGAAAATTCATAAAAATAATATCGATTTAATGACTTACTAAGTCTTAGATATATTGGAGATGTCTCAGCGATTTGGTAAACATCGTCAGCGAGTCAATCTTTTCGAATTAGAAGATGAAGACTTCAAATATAAATATAGATTTACCAAACTTTAAGGCCGAAAAATTGTTGATATTTCACGTAAGGATTTGGCCCACGACTCCCATGGATGCCCCTTGAGCCCTTAGCTTCAAGTGGTTTGCAACAATTCAAACACACACACAAAATCACGAAACAGTAGAACACTCCGACCCATGCAATACAATATTAGGAACACTGAAATACTTAAAGAACAATTATTTCTTTTTGTATTTGCATCCAGTTTGCAACGTATTTCTTACAACTCAGTATACCCCAGTATACTAATATTAGTCTTTGCTAGCAACAATAAAGTTTTTTCTTAGACCACCATAGCGTTTCAAATTACGGGCAGTAAGATTAATTTTAAAAAACGCTGTAAACTCGAGATTATAACCTTTAACTATAACAAATAGACGGTTTGTTTTGTTATTGATAAACAGTTATTTATGCATCTAAAGTATGAAGTTCATTTAAACGTTTAGAGAAACGGAACGCGTATTGAACGAAGTCTGTGTGAAAGAATGAATGAATTTCGCTTTTTGTTTTAAACCACGGACGATCTTTGATTTATCTTGCCCTTAAATAGTCTTAGATTTGTAATAAGAACACATTTTAAGACTGGTACTAACTTTAATACTGTAACAATCCCAGATCTTTTAGTCCAGGTTTACACCAGTTCTAAAGCATTTTTTGTAATAAGGATGAATGTGTTCTTAGCTAGTACACGGTTAAAGAAAAACCTCTATAGACTTAAGACACTGAAGTTGGCGCTGATGCATATTACATTCTCTCAAAAATTCCAAATAAAACTGAAAAAACCTGTCGACTAAAACAAAGTTAGTGTAAGGAAAATTATACTAGGAGGTTTTTAAAACAAATGCTTGCTAAAACCACTAGTTCTAAATGAGTTTCCCATGAGGATATTATGAATACTGTTTATTACAAGCAGCTATTCAATTTGTTTAGAACTATCAATTTATGATACTCTATAGTATCTACAACATTGGACCACTTAACGTTGGTTAACTCCAGGTGATTTAACTATGATGTCATGCATACAATGATACACGGTGGCTACAAGACAAGATGAGTGTTTTTTCTTGTAAACAGACCAGTGGTAATTACATAGACATAAGTACATGTGAAATAAACAAACGGATCGCTCTTCTATGTATCAGTAAGTTATTAGAACGCTTCGATGTTCATTTTTTTTTCTATCGCGGTTTTCGTTCCAACTTTAATAAGGAAACTTTTTTTAGGAACTTTTTTAACGAGTTTTAATAAAAACTGAATCGATCGGCATTCCCTAAATAAACATCGATTTCTCAACAAAAAGGGCCGGCTACTCCTAATGGCAGCTTGCCTTCTTCAACTAATAATGTGGAAAGTCATTTCCCACCTAAGGCTGTATTACAATTCCCCGCCACCCTGGCAGCGCGACTGTTCACGGTTCTAAAATGTGAGCATTTACATAAATTATAAGTAGTATTAGTATAAGTATATACATACAATTTACACGATTGGCGTAGTGCGCTGTAGCACGGTTTCTCGCCTCGACTTCTGTAGTGTCCCGGGTTCGATTCCCGTTTGGGTCAATTCAGGAAACGATCTTTTCTGAATTGACTAGGGTTTGGGTGTGCTGGGAGTCGCCCCTGGACAATTTCCTTGTGTAGTACCTTGTAACACAGGGATATTTATCCCTACTTCGATACCATTACAGGAGGTGTGTTGTCTGGCGCATATTAAAAAATGAATTTAGAACAGCAAACGGCCACGCCGCGACAGTGGCAAAAAAATTGTAATATGGCCCCTGGCCTTTTGACAACGTTACACTAACGCCCCACGGGGGCTCGGGCCCATTATCGGCTAATCGTTCTTAGTCGGAACGGTCACGGCGCGCCTAAGACAACGCGGTGACCCCGATAAGCCCGACAATTACCTCGTGGAGGCTCTAAGGAGGTAGATGAAGCGGGCAGTGTTCTTAATTAGTTATTTTAAAGCGTTTTGCTCAATGAAATTACAAAGAGGAACGTATTAGTTGCGTTATTTACATTTCTTAGAGTTGACAGTACAGTACAGTACTTTCGAATCCTCAAATTCATCAATCATTGAGAAAGATACATCATAATGACGTATTGATATACCCTCATACTCGTACATGCATGTAATGTGACTCTACTCGTACTACCAGCGATAAGAGCTTTTTCTTTTGGCGGAGAGGTCTGCTACGAAATTCAGCAGATACACTCCTAAAGTGTGGTTCCTAGCCTTTCCAGAAAATGACAGAATAGTGTAGTAGGTAATTTAATGTTGAAGCAATGGTTAGTGTTCAAATTAGGCACTCTGTGAGTTGACAGTCATATTATATACTCTACCTCCTGTAATTACATAATTCGGCCATTACAAACATTTCGGCCTTACTTAAGAATGGTGCAATTGTCAAACTTTATACGAATGAAAGAAAACTGTTTTGTCGTCAAAATAGTGGTTTCAATAAGGTGTTAAGGTGGTCTATCTTTTTGCATCTTATTTTTTACGTAAGTGTAACTTATTTGGGTGAATTTGGCACTTAAAGGCACGAATACCGCCTTGATTCTGAAACGAAAATCAAAAGTTGAATAGCTCTTTCATCGGCAGCTGTTCCTTTTATTTCTAACTGACATTCGGGAGGCCAGCATCAAATTGAGGGGCGCTCAGCTTTGTCTTACCTTTCATAATTAAGGGGTAAGAAAGTTAAAAACTGTGTTACCGAAGGAATGAATTCTTCATTGCCTTGTTAATATTGGTTGATTCTCTATCCTTTGCATCGCTTTTTGCTTAGCTATAAGGGGGGCACTACTAGGCACTTTATCAACCTGCTTTTTGAATAATACCGCATGAGTCATGGCTCGTCTTAGCTACAGACATAAGTTAAAAGAGATAACGCAAGTCCTTCCATTTACGCACTGCATGAAAACCATGCGTGCTGCTTTGACCCTTATTGCGACGTCTTGCGAAAAGCGTCTTTAAGTAAGCGATTTGCTTTGGTGATACTCGTACACGCCCGAATTCACAAACGTCAATCGAAGCTGAGCAGTCCTTACATGTATAGCTGTCCCGTTCATTTCTATTGACATGTGACAGGGCAGCATAAATTTGAGGTGTTTTCAACTTTTGATTAGTGTTTGTGGATTCGAGGGAGAAAGTCTCTACTTTTCAATGATTTTTGTAGGAATTATAATAAATCCATTTGATATCGACAAGCGTTACTACAACTAAAAGAAGAGCATTGCACTCCCTTTGACGCGCAAACTACATAAATACGCGTCATCCTAGCCCCAAGCCTGAACTGGCTTGTTGGCGCCCAACGCCTTCGGTTCGATTTAGGACAAGCATACGTCTGATTGGCTATTGAGTTTGATCTGTGTCTGGTTGTTGTATTTATGCATGTATTTAGAAATATGTAAGTATGTTCATCGATCTCTGATACCCATAGTACAAGCTTTGGATCTTAGTGTAAGGTGGTTATTATTCATTTGTCCAATTCTATTTATGTCTATGGTCTAAGCCACCAAACCCGTCCGGCCGACCTCCCGTCCCTTGCCCCCTGCCAAGCCGTAGCGAACACGTCCGCCGATTTGTCGTGCCTCGAGGTACGGAGTAGGTACTATTACTTATTCTGTGCTAGAAGTACGTGTAAGTAGTCCGAATTAGCCCTTCTTACCGCGCCTTGCACGCGCCACGGGTTGTGGGGTTGACGGCGTTGAATTAATTTCATGTTAATCCGGGATTAAGAAGTATCGATGTCGGATTATTTATATTTTCATGGAGCTGTTGAAAGTGGAAAGCCTAGACGGACGTACTTAGGGCAAGTCCTAGACGTGCTCAGTGAAGGTCAGGTCAGGAGTACCCATAATCGACGAGCATGTATGAAAGGATTAATGAGAGTGGAAGAAGCGCAAGAGGTGTGTCAGGACCGTAGCAAGTGGAAAGATGTGGTCTCTGCCTACCCCGTTGGGAAAAGGCGTGATGTTATGTATGTATTATTTATATTTGAATGGATGCCGAGTTAGGAATCTTGAGAGTAATTTGAATGCTTTTGTTTTATTTACGAAGCCTATAGATATTTAAAAAACGCATCAAAAGTTAAGCTTAGAGCAGTATTTTATTCAAAATACGTAGAAATATTTAATATTTTCCGTAAACCGAAGGTATACAATGCTTATTAAGAAAGTTTTGGGAAACTGATTTGTAGCAGTAAGCATAATAAAATTTTGAATCAATCAATTATTAATTTCTTAAATCAAAATGATTCGGCGTACAACTAAAAAACAAACCCTTTTTCAAATTAATAAATATATTTATATTTATTATAATTATGCGCCAGACAAGACACCTCTTATAATGGTCTCGAAGTAGGGATTAATATGCCTGTGTTACGAGGTACCACACAAAGACGTAAGCCAGGGGCGTCTCCCATCACACCCAGACCCGAGTCAATTCAGAAGAGATCGTTTCCTGAATTGACCCGACCGGGGATCGAACCCGGGACACTACGGAAATCGAGGCAAGAAACCGTGCTACAGCGCACTACGCCAACCGTGTCGTTAACAATTAACCTACCAAACAACTTCATATTGTAGCCAGAATATTTACTTGCCTACACCTGTTTCAGTACTTATAGTATTATTATTTGGTGTAAGTACTTACCTTCATACTCTAAACAAGTCCGCCGTTGTACTTGCTACCTTGTTGTGATTCCATTCAATAATTTCTGATAGTTGTGCGTAACTTCCTTGGTTGGGAAATTATCTTTAATGATGGTCGAAATGAATAACACAAATTGTGTTTTTTTTAGCTACAAAGGTACAGACAAAGATACCTACCTCACAAAATAAAATGATTAGCAAGTAACTGTAATAAATGCTTATTTGAGTCTGCACTTAACGTGATAAACTGTTCGAGGCTATCTGCCCATGGCCATAACTGTACGCTTAACTGTTCTCTCTTACTATTATGGTGGGAGCACAATAAACTATGTTGTACTACGTCTCCGTAATATAATAATTAGGTATTATTGTTATCACGCTTGCAATGAGAGAATTCTATAACAATACCGTGTAGGTTACATCTTAAACGGTGGCAGAGTCTACAAAATGTTTGCAGGTCAAGAGTTCAAGACAGAATTGCTGGTACAGTTCACCGAAACGAAAGATTGACCTTGGGGTCTACTCCGGTGGAAAATTTTCGTAGTGTCATAAATCTTTATTACTTTGATTATTTTAGCATTTTACAATGCTTGTTTTTGATATCTAAAGATAGAAAAACTAGGAAATAAATCGATTTCGGACCTTGATGATCTGGAGCGGGAATCGAACCCGCGTCATTCACAATCCGGGTGAGAGCAGTCACCCAGATTGTGAAAGGCGCGGGACCCTGGGATCAACGATTGTTATGTCATTAGTTTCAATATATTTCCTACAATAAAATATGATGATAGGGATAGGGACTGTTTTTTTTATTTCTGCGTGTTCAGATTCAGACTCACGGGAGTAGTCCATTCAACTCGTAGTAAAAGTTGAGCTTTTAATACTACGAAACTGCATACTGCACTGCACGACTTCAGTCCGCGGTGTGACACTTAACCGCGGTTGACTGTACGATGTGAATGAACTTTATAAGATTAGCGTGCGAATTCTGAATAGATTACTACAGTAATCAAGGCTAGGTTATATATCTTTGTGATTACGGCTGTAAATAACGCGTACTGTTTTTATAAGAAGGTTAAAATGTTTTAGTCAGCATACTTGAAACATAAATCTGACTTTTCTGTAAAAGATGGTAATGAAAGATTTCGTTGACGAAGGCAACGTTGGTAGAATATCACCCGAATCCTGAAACGTCAATCAAAGCTGAGCAGCCCTTACATGTAGGTATAGCTGTCCCTTTCATTTCTCTTGATATATGACGGGGGATATTACATACATTGCAGAATTACTAGGAATAAGGATAAAATTGCACTTCCACTCTTTAGGTTACAAAAAGTTTTAGGATCCTTTATGGGGCAAGGTATACATTATTACAACAAAATTCCAAAAACCATTTGTGAGTTACCTTTACATAGATTCAAAAATCACATCAAAACAGCTTTATTAAAAAAGGGCTATTATACTACAAAAGACTACCTTATAGATAAAAATGCCTGGGTATAAGCGCTCTGCTCGATGCGGGATTAAATAGCTCTATTGTAACAGATGTTTTATTGTAATAGTTAATAGGTACCTAGTATGTACTGACTAACAATTTTCCTTTTTGAATTGTTTAAATGAATTTTTGTTATAATATTCTTTTATGGTTGGTTTTTTCTCTTTGTTTTATATTCTTTAGTTAAGAATCTCATTAGATTTATTTGTGTCAAAATGACACTCTGCTTGTACTTAACTAACGCCTGTTGTAAACCCAAAACAAGTTTAAAAGAGTAACTGCTGAGTTTCTCGCCGGGTCTTCTCAGCAAGAAACAACTCTGACGCGGTGGTAGAGTCGCATTATGTCTGTATACTGTTTATTTACATATCCATATAATTATGGTATTTATGTCTATTATTTAGTATATTTTGCTGTAAATTTGACGATAGTACGATACAGTACAGTACGGTACGACGATATAAAGTACTGATACAGTCTATTTGAATAAAGTTATTTGAGTTTGAGTTTGAGTTTGATACCAGCTGCTAAATCAGCAGATTAGTGCGAATCATTATCATTCGCTACCATACCATAAGACGTCCAATGCTGGACATAGAGACCTCCCTCCCCCACAGATGTCCAAAGCGACCTGTTGCAGGCGAGGTTTTAACAGTTTGTCATACTCATAATAGCGAAACTTTGTACTGCGTTTAAAATGAAAAATTGTGTAATTACTGTCACACACACAAACACATTCCCTTAGAAGCTTGCTTCGATTTACCACATCAACCAGCAATCGGTATTTTGCAAGAAAACCGTAGTACCTACCGCGCAGAAAGCGGAAAAGTCGGCGGGCGGTAGGCGAAACGAAAACGAAGTGACGCTATTACGATGTAACCACCAGAGTAGCATTACTCGCAGCTACGGGGACGTGATGGCATGCGCGGGGGCAGACGCGGGCGTACTAGCATCACTGCCACTCTCGAATAGTTAAACAATACTAGAATTCTTTCACATTAGCTGCCATTAGGCTATACGGAACTCGCTGCCTAATAAAATTAAACTGTCGACCAGTGGGTTTTCCTTCAAAAGAGCAATCCACAACTTCTTCTTAGATAAACCTTAACTCATTTAACCAAACCTATCTCCTTTCTAGACAATATTTTAAGATTTAGGTACGATATCTAGTGTATGGATCTTTAAATTTATTTATTATGATTATGTATGTGTAATAGTATAATTTTGGTATAAGTATGTTTTTTATAATAGTATATTTTATTTCCGGTTTTATGAGACACCGCCAACACGATTTTTGCTTCGCCCAGTGGTTGCCTGGTAGATAATGCCATTAGGCATTAAGTCCGCCAATTGTACATTTCTTTGTGCAATGAACAATAAATAAATAATAATAAATAGTAAATAACCTTTCTATTCAAAGGAAATAAGAATAACACTGTGTATATGACGTGTATGCAATCAGTTAATTCTTATTACTTTTGTATTACTCGTAGTAAGACATCATCTTAGGCTTTAGTTGGTGATAATAATAACTATACTCTTTGTTCCTCTGCGCAAAGGTTTTCTGGAAGAAATCGCTCACTAGCGATAAGGCCGCCTAAATTGTACTAACTGTTTGTATAATGCTCTGTTATTGTTTTTTATTTGTAAAATAAAGTATATATCTATCTATACTCAATAAGTAAGATGATGCGATAAGTCTGTGATGATTAGTTAAAATAGAGCTTATGCAAGCTGAAATGGCAGGATTCTGGCTGCATGTCATGGAGCCAATAACCTGAATGGTACTTTCTCTAGTGATGACCGCTTTTCGGCAAATACACTGTGGGCGCCCTTGGGCATGCGGAAGCCTGAAATGTGTAAGTTGAGCATAGGGTCAAAGCGAACATAAAGGCCTAGTAGTGGGCTTACATAGGCTGATGATGATGCACAATGTCTAAAATTTGTAAATAAATATGACCTAAAAATTGGTAACAGCTTTTGATATCTAACAGCAGTTATTAATCCCTAATGATTATGTATCGCATAGTCTCAATTTATCTGTGCGGTAAAATCAAATAGCTGTAATATATTTTAAAATAACTACTTAAGTATATGTTCTCAATCTGGCTACGAAAGAAGCCACACTTAAATGACTAGCTAAAATCTGCTCAGTGAAAAATGATCTTTTTGACATCCAAGATTCAAGTGACTTTCTAATGACTAATTTAAATAGATCCTAGAAATTATGTCAAAGAAAACAAAAGACCTTCCACTTATAATATTACAACGAGCAGTTTCGGAGTTTTTTTTGTCAAATCAAATCGTTCCAGCAATATTGAATATAGTATAGTAATCCGAATCGGGCAACCGTTAAATATTATAATACTGTTATCTCCGGCTTCGTAGATGGGCTTTAACTCTTTTGTAAATAAAAAGCGGCGAAGTGCGGGTAGCAAGTTTTTACTACCGTAATTGTACTTGCCAATAGCAAGAGTTTTTCCCTTTTTTAGAGTGTCAAAAGGGTTTTTTTGCATTGCCAAATGCATTGCCCGAACAATGCATTCCCAGGGTCTTGGGTTCTTGACACCTGGGATATGTAGGACTCAGAACTCCTGGGAAAACAAAGACCCCTACCCACTTAAACCTGGCGGTGTTCGTTTTAGGCGCAAAATTGAAGCAATCCGGTATCCCCGAAGCGGGACGAAATCCAGGAAAGTTAGGTTAGTTAATCGTATAGGTATAGGTTGTGTCATCCTGAAAATATTAGGGACTGCCGTAAATGCCAATGCAGTTTAAAAACAAGAACAAAAGCAGATATTTTCTTTACAAAACAAAATTGAAATACAAGTTGATCAAGACGCATAGTCATTTGGGTGCAAAAAATAAATACATACATACCACTACGACTTTATCCCAAACGGGATAGTCAGGGGCAAGTGATTGTGTCGTATTGGCGAACGAAACACTCAGAAGCCCACTTTTCACCAATGGTATTAGAACCCAACGTGGTAGGTGGTGAGCCTTCCGCCGTTATTCGGGTTGATTTGGTTTTTTATCGATGTTTTCCACCACCGGAGAGTAAGTCGGATATTTAACAATAAATACAAAGAATTTGATTCTGGCCAGATTTGAACTCGGGACCACACGATCCACGATCTGAGTTCGGGTGCTGAACCACGACGCTCTTAAAAAATAAATGCGATATTTTTAAACAACTTATCCTCTTTTTAAAAGTTAGTTGGTGTCCAATTACTATTTAGTTACGGTTGCAAATCATCACTTGCAAAATTTACCAGGAACGTGAGACAATAGTTGCATTAGCCAACGATTATTTAATAAAACGTTTTATGCATTCGTTCCATGATCGTTGCGTAATCGTTGACAAGTGTTTGTGATGTTAGATTGGCAGGGAGAGAGTTGGCTTGATTTTACAGATCCTAATCGTTCCTTCCGCACGTCACAGCTGTAGCTAGTACAGTGAACCCCGGGTAGAGTATAAGACTGTTTTTACCCAGATGTCAGCAGCAGAATGTGATAATATCCACCAATAAGGATGGTTTTTTTTTATAGCTCAGCTCTAAACTCACAAAATAGACGCTCCTTATTGGTGGATTACACATCCGTAGAACACTCCATGTACGCTATTATATTAATAAACTGGTGTCATATGGTGCATAGTGCTACGCTTGAAACTAGTGTAACCACAGCTCAAGCTACACAACCACACCTTTAGGTACTAAGCTAAAGGTGTTGCGTTAAGTTGTTTGAAATGAAAGTTTCCTAAGAAAATATCAAATAAATACGTTTGAATAAAAAATGCGTTCAACATGGGCTAATTGCAGAAAGAGTTGTGAATCATAAGCCCGCGGTACTCGTACTTGGCTCATTTATGATTCTTTGGGTGCGTATGACATAGTGACTTAAATTATTTTATCATTCAACGACCGATCATAGGAGTAATATTACCCCGCTGTGCTATAATGAAGGAATTTATTAAATGTACACATTGCTGTAGAGTGTAAAACTGACTTCAAACGTATAATTTAGTATCTACTCGTATGTTTGTTGGCGCTGCATAATTTTGATTGACCTTTAAGAATTACAATGAAGAAACCACAGGTCACAACAAGAAAAAGTACTCCATCCATGGTTTATAAAGAAAACTTGTAGGTCTTCTCCCACTTTCTCTCTTTACATTTTTCGCAAACTGTCCGGCGGAAAAGTAAATGATTGAAATGGAATAAAAAATGGTGCAAAAAGCGTTTTGTCAACGTTCGCTGTAATCGCCCGCCGAGCGCGACTAACCCGCACAATAAGTAGATAATAATTATTACTGGACAACCAAATTACCGTTGTCTGAGTGAAACGATCGGATACACTGTTACCACACTTCTTTTCCTTTGCCTTGTTATATTCGCGGCATTTCTCTTAGTAGTTTTAACAAGTAGGTAAGAAAAAGTTGATATGTTTTTTTTTATTCTCACATTCTACAAAGAGGTTAACTTATTTTTCCTCCACATGCAGGTATCATAATACAGAAGGATCGTTGTTGTTATGCCATAGGTACTCTTTACCAGCAAAACTCGTTTTTTTTTTATTTGAACTGCTTTTTTTTGGCTGAACATATTCATTAAGTCCAAATCCGTGCGATATCAAGTTAAAGAAACATCAACCTGTAAGTGCACTTTTTGATGTTTACGTTTAGCCCACGTTGGGACTAAATTACATACCAATTACGTGACTCTCTGACAGCTGAAGTAAACACTATTTCATTCAAGTAAACATTAGTTAGTAAGCCAAGGTTACTATAGTATACAGACCATTGTCCGCGTAATAACTTCCTGATGATCGGTCGAAGTATGATTTGAAAGTATTTTCTAGGTCACACAGAAGTCTACAAAGTTTGAAATGTAAGCAAAGTGCATCGGAAATTTCGATTACCTAACTGAAGGAACTTGTACACTCTTATGTAACTAACAATTTAAACAGTATTATCTACAGATAGGTAAGTACTTTCGCATGTTCTTTGTAAAAAGAAGACCAATATTGTTAAGTCCACAACGCAATTTTTACTTTTGCCGATACTTGATGATGCAAGTTGCAACTCGAGTTCAGGAAAGCACGCATTTCCAGTAGGTATTTTTTTATTTCGACTACACTTGTTTAACAATATAGTTAACTAAAACTTAATTTTTACCCTGAAACCTACTTTTAGTTGGATGACATTGATCAACAGTACGTCTATCACGAGTTGCCACTTTAAATTTACGCTATCGTTCGCGTAAAAAAATTGTATTGGGATTTCACATTGTCATGTCATGTCATGTCAAATCCCAATACTGTTTTACGCGAACGATAACGTAAATTTAAAGTGGCAACTCCTGGTAGACGCACTGACATCTGTGCTAGTGACGTTTGAATCTTCACCGCTTGGAATTACTGAGCTAAGAGTCACATAAAATCAATCCTTTTACTCGAGCGGTCTGTGGGTGACGTATACGCGACGAGCCTACAATGCACTTCGCGTGCAATACAACAACGCTTTCAGAGCCCTGTTGCGGCTGCCCAGATACTGTAGTGCTTCGGGAATGTTTGCGGAAGCGCATGTTGATGGCTTTCATGCTATCATCCGCAAAAAGCCGCCTCTTTAATGCAGCGCCTGAGGGGCAGCGGCAACAGGATTCTGAAAGTGATTGCTGCGCGCCCTGACTGTCCTATTCAAACGCACTGGATGGGACTTGTGACTGGGCAAATTAGGTAATTAGGTAATAATCGCCTTTATACCCACTAACACTACTAATATAGTTTGACGACACGATTGGCGTTGTGCGCTGTAGCACCGTTTCTCGCCTCGATTTCCTTAGTGTCCCGGGTTCGATTCCCGGTCCGGTCAATTCAGGAAACGATCTTTTCTGAATTGACTCGGGTCTGGGTGTGCTGGGAGACGCCCCTGGCTGATTTCCTTGTGTGGTACCTCGTAACACAGGGATATTAATCCCTACTTCGAGACCATTACAAGAGGTGTGTTGTCTGGCGCATATTTATATTTATATAGTATAAGTATTCAATTGTTACTAAAAACTATTAACCAAGCTATGGATAATTATGTCTGAAAATAAATGATTTATTAAGATTATTACTTTGATCCATCTATTCGAAGTTTGTTAAAAACATCGGTTGAGTTTATATTTATTCATAGTTCCATGAATAACTCACTCGAATAGACTTGATACTTGCTTATTTGTTGCTACTACATGCGTGACTCCAATGAATATTATAAAAGAGTAAATAGAAGTAACAAATAACGACAGCAAATTTTACTTTGACAGTTATATTTATACCAATAGGCTCTAATCTTATGTAAGATTGCCTACTTTTTGCTGGTATTGAATAGGTTTGTTTACTTATAAGATTTAGTCATGCTACGAGTATTTCCTCAAGACTTCCATATTTGTAGTTCAGCATTGTGTAATGGCGTTACAATACAATGCATTGTGTTGTAAAGGTTTAATAACGAGAATACCGTGCCTATAGAATCATGATAAATTTGCATTACTTAGATCAACATACCAAATGCTCTAGCTTTTTAAATTCATGTATTTCTCTGAACGCGTAGGAAGGTAATAAATAAATTATATTTTTTAACATAGGTAGATATGAGAACCTCTTGTTTGACAAAGACTAGAAGTTTACATACATAAACTCAAACTCAAATAACTTTATTCAAATAGACTGTATGAGTACTTTCAGATCGTCAAATTTACAGCTAAATATGACCAAATGTTCAATAAATGGTAGAAATACCATTATAATATGAAAATATAAATACACAGTATAAATGAAACTGTCAAAACCTATCGATATAAGGTTCTTCCAGAAAACTTTGTATTCAACATTTGAAAGAAAGTTTGTAACTCGCGCTGGCTCTAAAACTCTATAAATCTACATCTGATTGAATGATCAAAAAGCAAGTTGTGTGTGGCTGCCTTTGAACATAAGTGATCATGAACCCTTCGGATGCCAGTATGGCGTCATCAGGCCCAGCCACTTTGACCTTGTGTCTGTCACGCTCCGGAGGCCACAGGCAGGTCTTAGTATGTTTTTATTAGTTTGTCTGGCATTCAACGCTTACAAAAGTATATGACCCATTCATATTATATATGTATTCATATTCATCATTCATATATTCATATGACCCAAATTAACAAAAAATAATTAAACTTTTCTACTCATATGCCTAAAAAACGGAAACCAAGCGATGTTGATTACTTATTTCACAGTGAACCATGGCTTGAACGTTGCCCTACCGGCATAAGCTGAGCCCTCGTGGCTATGAACCTGCGTCGTACACTTACTCATCATCATCCGTGCGGTCTATCCCGGTTGTGAACCCACACTAGTGTGTGAGGTCCCAGGGTCCGCCTTTCTTATTTTCTTGGCCCACTTCGCGCGGTCTTGTGCATCCTCAGTGGTGAGTTTGTTGGCACGCATGTCACCCTTAACGACGTCGAGCCACCGCTTCTTGGGTCGACCTCTTCTCCTGGTACCTGGCGGGGGCGGCATGGCTAGACATTTGTTGCCCACGTAGTTTGTCGATCTTCGTGAGACATGACCATACCAACGAAGGCGGCACTCCTGCAGCTTGTCCGCGATGTCACGAACACGAAGGCTGCCGCGGATGTGAGTGTTACGCACGCGATCTTTGCGTGAGACTCCACACATCCACCGCAGCATCTTCATTTCCGTGACGCGCAGCTCCTGCTCGTGTCGCTCTAGTAACGGCCATGTTTGACTGCCATATAAAAGGACAGACCAAATTATGGTTTTATAGACCTGCCCCTTCAGCTTGATCGGCATTTTGGGGTCACAAATGACACCAGTCACCTCACGCCATTTGGCCCAAGCCGCGGAATTTCGGGTTCTGACGTCGCGGTGGATGTCCCCGTCGAACACTTAATAGTTACTTACATTTGACGACTTGTCCAGTCACTATATTATCACAGTAGCATCTACAAAGAAAAGCAATTTTGATAGTTTAAAAAATAACGTGACGTGCTATTTAAATCAGACGCCTACGTACGCTTAGGGGTTAAAAATTTGAGAAATGAAACAATAATAAACAAATACCTATTGGAGCAAATCTAAATCAACGCCAAAAGCATCGACCGCTGAATTTCCACACACCCAAGTTGCTCCATGGTTCGTTTTGTATTTAATCTCGTTGAATTCTTAAAGCTGATGTTGGTTACCAAATAACCAACATAGTAAATACCGTACAATTATCTCATCGTATCTTTTCGCAAGCTGGTCATGGTGTTAGTGGTTACGAGACCGACAAATACGAATATAACAAATAATAGCTCAGTAGGTTTGAATTAGAACTGGTTTAAACCTGGACTAAAAGATCTAGGATTGTTACAGTATTATAGTTAGTACCAGGCTTAAAATGTGTTCTTATTACAAATCTAAGACTATCTAAGGACAATATAAATCTAAGATCGTCCGTGGTTTAAAACAAAAAGCGACATTCATTCATTCTTCACACAGACTTCGTTCAATACGCGTTCCGTTTCTCTAAACGTTTAAATGAACTCATACTTTAGATGCAGTAATAACTATTTATCAATAACAAAATAAATCATTTATTTGTTATAGTTTATCTCTTGAACGAGTTTACAGCGAATTTTTAAAATTATTCTTAATATTTTTTTACGATTAGCATGAAACGGATCGCGTAATTTAAAACGCAATGGTGGTCTATTGATCATTTAATATAGGTTGCCTAAATAATATGTTTAAGAATAAGATTGTGTCAAAGTTCATTTTGAAAAAAAAATATTTTTTTTTCTTCGCTTTCAAACTATGTATTTTCTCATTTCATACCAAATGACAACCCGCAAAGTTTTGTGTTAAAATAATTTAAAGTCAGTAATGTTGTTAGGGCGATACTGATAAAAATAGCTTTAACCACTATAAAGCCCTTCTCGCAACATTTTGTAGCACAATAGGTAATTGCATGACATCGACACCTAGTTACAGCAACTCATCCAAACAAGACGTGACTTTCACAGCTTTTAAGGAAACTCGTATCAGCCATTTTGCCTTATTCATAGTTATCTCTAAGGCCTTACTGACACAAAATCACGAAAGTGATAAGGTTTTCCAGTTGTATTCCGACATCTGTAGAATAATAACTTGAAGAGTTAAGAAATGGCATTTTACGTTATCGATGCAATGGCGAATTATATTAGCAATTACTGAGTTAGGTAAAAAAAACAAATATTATATAACAATACAAGTCTTTGGATTGATACGAGTATTTAATCAATAGTTTTTAGGGGACTGAGGACTTTGTAACTAAATTGAAACAAAATGAATAGTTTTTAGGTGTTTTCTAGGGGACTTTGAAATAAAACAGATACGAATAAATCTCAAATGGGGTAGTCACGAGGCAAGTCCTAGTCCTGTAAACATCATACTTAGCCGAGCAGTCGACATTTCGCAGAATGATTTAGAAGCCATCGTGGGAGGTGGTGAACTATAAATAAAAGCAATGAGTAAAGATTGACCAGCGCCTCCGGCGTCACGGTGATAATTTAATTACTGTTGGATTTAATGTTATGCAAACCCTATACGATTTCGTTACGAAACATCTAAGCTATGCTGTACCTGCTCTTACTTGGCCATAAAGTTTTGGTAGTTCTAACTAAAAGAAGAATGTCTGTCGTAAATAATATTGTTTGTTTGAGTTTTTATTTGTGTTTAATGTTGAGATCAATTAATCAAGTTCTTCCTCTCCGTTTGGCAAAAGCAAAAAACCGTTCCTACTCAGCTATTCGTTTCTAGAATCGCGGAAAATGTAATGAATCCGTTTCCCCTTCGCATTTAATAATTAAACCGATTATGACCCGTCTGCTGAATAAATCATTTAGTTCATACTTCACTAATTAAACTTCAACGGATGAGCATTATTTAGAACCGAATTGCTACGAAAAGTTTATTACAATTTACGCAAGAACGTAATGTGAAACTGGCTAATTGCGAGAATCCGAACGATTTGTGTAACATGTAAGTAAGATTCTTCGTAATTAATTGAAACTATAATCTATTTTTATGTAATGCGGCAAATGGGCGTGTCATTAAGTACTAGTAGAACAGACACTGTGTGCATCATCACACATGCATCATTAAATTTACAAAAAAGTGGTTTAAAATCCCTGGACAAAATATCCCTGGACATTATTCCCAATTAGCCCCAAAGTAAGCTAATTAAAGCTTGTGTTATGGGATACTAGACAGCGGATAAACATACTTAAATACATTTTCTTTTGTAAATACATACTTATTATACATAGGAGACACCCAGACCAGTACAAACAGACATGTTCATGCACACAAATGTTTGTACTGTGCGGGGATCGAACCCGCGACCTCTGGTGTAGTAGCCAACTTCTTAACCATTACACCAAGTCGGTCGGTCGTAAATAAATCGAATAAATTCGTTACCAAACAACAAAGGCCGTTTTACATCATTAGACGCGGCCGAAATGTGTACACTTGGATTTTGTTTGAGGAAAATATCAAAACTATGTAGGTACTCAGAAATAGTTCAATGTGTAAGTAAACATTAAAAATATGGACCAAAGTGATTCCACTTATATTATGCGAGGCAAGTCAGCAGCCCCGTTAAAAAAATGTCAGCACAAACGAGTATTGCGCTTTCTACTTGCTTACCAATTACGTTAACAGGTTCAATTAATTGAACCTCAAGACATAACTTATTCTGCATTGCGCATTCAATTAATGAAAAGAACGCAATTTATATTTCAACAGGAGCCTATCGCCGACGTAAACTCTCCACGCGTGGATTCGGACAATAAATCACACAATTCATAAACGCGACGCGTGTAGGATTGTGAAACACTGAGCCGTATTGTTTGCAATTACTGTAGTTAAAACTTTAACACTTTTCAGGTCCAATAATTTTCTGGTTTTTGACATCTGGTTTGTGAAATTGTTTACACATTTTTATTATACGTAGATGGTGAACGAATGATAAGAGTTCCGTCATCAGGTTTCTTTTAATTTATTACCAGACAAAATGATCCTTGTTAAATATGGGTACAATCGTTGGCAGCTACATTAAAACCCCTCATTAATCTGATAATGTATCACTTAATTATGAATTCGCTTACACGCGTCAATTAATTTATTAATCGTATTAATATATTCTTGTGTATTATAAATCATAACTGAGTAAGACGAGCGTTGTAACGGCTCAAACGGCTGTTGGATAATAATGCGATTACGTTTTATGTTACGGGATTGTTTGTTGAATAGAATGCAAAGCAGTAAGTGTAATTATAATGTAATTACCGAAGTATCTGCTTTTTACCTCTTTTTTTTCTTACTCTTATAATTTTAAAATGGAAAGGAAAATGCGGGCTGAACTATGTAGTTATCCATATTCAATCCAGACCAGCTTTTGCTGGGCCGCACCAAAATGTACGGTGACTCGATTTTTCGTACCATCAAGACGTGGGAAGCTCTTCCAGCGCATGTGTTTTTTCTCTCATGGTCCTGGATTCTTCTTGAAGGGCGTGAGAAGGTTCAAGATGAAGTTGGCAGTGGATACTTCCTGTGCTGGTCCTCATAAATATCTGGACCACGGTCACTTTCCATCAAGTGAAGTGATTTCCTCAACATTAACAATATTAAAAACAGCCATTTGATAAAAACCGTTGAAGTTTGCTGAAATTTAATATACTTAAAAAAACTTTGTAATGATATCTGCCGTGATTCTTACAATTTGATTCATATTTATACACAGCCTGTATAAGGACCCTCTCTAAAAGCTCTTAAAGTTTATACTAATTAAAATCAGTTGCGTATAATCTCATACATAGGTCCGCAATAAATTCTCTCATACAAACATGCCGTCAAGTGTATCGGTATCGTTTCGATTGCAACCGGTTTCCCTTTGTAACTGCGGATGGGCGGCCTTCTGCTTTCGGTGGCGGCCTCTACCGGCGGTGAATAGTAATGTGTTTTGTAACCGTTTTAATTGCATTGCGTTGGAATCTAATGTAGATTGATAATATTATTTACTGCAAATCACACTACTGAAAAATAACACAATTTATTGATATGATGGCTACCTTATCAATATCATGACCTTCCTGCTCGTTTGCTCCCTATTACATAAAAAAAAAAATGATCGCTTCCTCTTCAGGCAAATCGTAGACCGTAGTGAAAAAATACAAAGGGGCAAAACTAATTTAACAGTTAAAGTTGGTACAGGAAATGTAAATTTAAACAGAATACATTAATATTTAATTAATGTTAAAACTTTCAAGGACTACTGTATTAATTAGACCACAATTTTATTCATCAATTTCGAAATGTTTTTTTTCTAGTCAAGGTCAATTCAGCACTGCCTTTGCAGTTATTTTCCTAATTAAATCTTGCATATTTTGTAAACAATCAGTTAAATAAAAAAATAAACTGAAAAAAATATGTTGAAAGAAAAAGGACCTAGGTACCATAATACTCAAACTCAAAACTCAAACTCAAAAAACTTTATTCAAATAAACTGTATCAGTACTTTCAAATTGTCAAATTGACAGCAATGGATATTTATAGGATATGTACAAAAGTATACAGACATAATGCGACTCTACCACCGCGTCGGAGTTGTTTCTTGCTGAGTAGACCCGGCGAGAAACTCAGCAGTTACTCTTTTAAACTTGTTTTGGGTTTACAACAGGCGTAAGTAAAGTACAAGCAGTGTGTCATTTTGATACAAATAAACCTAAAAGAATATAAAACAAAGAGAAAAAAACCAACCATAAAAGGATATAAAACAAAAATTCATTTAAACAATTCAAAAAGAAAAATTGTTAGTCAGTACATACTAGGTATCTATTAACTATTACAATAAAACATCTGTTACAATAGAGCTATTTAATCCCGCATCGAGCAGAGCGCTTACACCCAGGCATTTTTATCTATAAGCTAGTCTTTTGTAGTATAATAGCCCTTTTTTAATAAAGCTGTTTTGATGTGATTTTTGAATCTATGTAAAGGTAACTCACAAATGGTTTTTGGAATTTTGTTGTAATAATGTATACCTTGCCCCATAAAGGATCATAAAACTTTTCGTAACCTAAAGAGTGGAAGTGTATACTAGTATTTCTGCAATGTAGGTATGTCACTGTGTTTAGTATAGAGTCAACATCTGTTAATAACCTAATTTTTCTCACTGCAAATGCAGCCGAACTAAGTCTGCCTGAGAGAGCTGTTATATGAGGGTTCCACTGCAGTTTTGAATCTAGTGTGATTCCAAGAAAAGCTGTTGTATCTACAAGCTTCATAGTATTATCATCAATTTTTAGACTAATGGGGTTATCTTTAACATTAGGCAACTTAAATTAATACATTTAGTCTTTTTTGCATTAAGCTGTAGATTACTCACTGTGAACCATTGTAAAACCTTTGAAAGTGCGTCATTAACATCATCAAAAAGGTTTTTATTTCCGTAAGTTTTAAAACTAAAGATGTATCGTCTGCAAACAATACAACATCACAAATATATTTTAAGTAAAAAGGTAAATCATTTATATATATCAGAAATAGTAATGGACCTAGAATGAATCCTTGAGGGACCCCCATTTTAACTTGTGATCCTGTAGACAGTACACTGTTAACATCAACTTTTTTAGTTCTTAAACTAAGGTACGAAATTACCAAATCTAAAGCATTATCCCTTACCCCGCAAAAGGTATTAAAATAAGTTTCTACATGTAATTTATACTTGTGATGCAAGCAGAGTGTAGAGTTGATGGCATGTCCAGTATGTGATGTCCAGAAAGAGATGACCCTATCCCTCACTTGTTAGTTGTTTGCAACGTATGTTTCGGTTGTTGTATTCGTTTTATTAATCGCCATATTCTTAATTAACTCGTCATTCTCACTGTCTTAATGAACAATAGGAAAGACTCAACAATCGAATAAAAACCTCTGCGTGGAGGAAATCTTCGCACAATGGGCCTATTGAGAATATTTGTTTGTAAACATTAGAGTCTATCAATAGTGACCGATATTGACCAATCGTCAACCAATTTGTGTCTCACATAAATTTAAACTCTATATGCATTAGCTTAAGGAACTTAACAGTAATGTTACCTATTCTCTAAAGTGTGCTCTACGATAACACTGTTAACCCATTATGAACTTTAGCCTTTAATATATTAAATTCAAAACACTCCAAATTTGTTTAAAGATAAATGCATTTTAGTAAACTTTCATTGCCCCCGGCTCAATATCAAGTGCGAGAAGATCGAGTGGTATGATATGATCTGTCGCTGATTATGTCAGTAATGCATTTAATTAAAGGCTGTCATTATAAGAACTTACAGGGTGGAAATGTTAAGAGGTATATTATTATTTTACTAATAAATAAACAGAATGCATCGCCTATAGTAAATAACGTCATTACGACCAATCTTGAAACATCGTGAAGTTAAATCAATTGAAACGAATATTATTATGATATGTAACCATTGAATAATTGGCTCATACGAGTATGTAGCTCTAGCCCGAACACATTAAAACTGGTAAAAGAAAAATCTATCATCAAATGTATTATTCTCAGTCGCTTTTTCCTCACTTTCTTTTTAATTAATTTTATACCACACTTGATAATTGGGGTGTGACACGTTTCAAAACTAAAACTTAACGTGATTTAAGAAAACTTAAAGTTATATGCTACAAACAGGAATCAGAATCAAAATCAAAACAACACTAGATAGCGTAAAACAGGAAGACAGAAGGCAACAATCACGGAAGGGCAATTCAATTTCAACCGCAAACTAAACGTTGGGCGCCATCGCGTGACAACGGGATGTTGGCGAATCAGTTTGAACAAACTTTCTAGCGTAAAACTTCAAAGAATGACCCATCTAGCATTTGTTTTATAAAATGTTGTAAATTTTGGACATTCGCTAAAAAAGACTAAATAAAATAATCTTGAGTCTAAGATATTGACACCAGGATTGTTCGCTCTCCCCATACACGGAATCATTTGTAAGTCAATGATTACTATTTATGGCATTTCAATCACTGCAGAATTGAAATCAGCAAACGTAAGTAGGTTAAAAGCGGGTACAAAAACAGATTACATTTTACATTAAAACAGTATGTGTGAGACTCATGAGTTGTAGGCATACGTTAGCTGTTAATGTGAATACAAGTAGTTCATGGGCAAACCGATTTTCTAAGGATTAATGACTAGCTACGAACAGAACTTACCCGACCTAAACCTATTCTAGACTCAAATGCAATATCAAAGCAGACACAAAAACCGAAACAAAATAGTCATTGAGTAAGAGAGAAAAGTGTCTCAGGAACGTTTGTCAACATTTAGAACATCCTATGCTACAGCAGTAAAAGATGAAAATTGGATGTTGACATTCGTTACGTTTCAGAAACGTTTGCGCGTTTCCAAGAAAAAGTAACGCGGGAATAACACTTAGTTCCAAATTCAAATCCTGTATTTAAAACAAACAAAAAACAGCCTGAGAATGCATTGTTCTAAATTCAAACCTGGGTAACTACTGGTAGTTAGCGTAAGAGGCAAGGCGGCCAATGGCATCGCGACCTTGCCGCGGTAATTATAATTGCACGTAATGACATCCCACGGGGTTATTATTGCCGCTGTCTTACCTATAACGTGGTCGGAATATATGATGAAGCGTCAACTTCGGAATTCGTTCTGACTACTCTAGATTAATATTAGTAGACAATACAGCGACTGAGGAAGAGACCTGTGAACGGTAGATGACTAACGGTTCAAAAGAAACCTAATCAGGAAATATTGCTACTTTCAAAACATCATATCGTATAGTTCAAAGGAAGCTACGTATATTAAAAGTTTATAACCCTGATTGTTTATACGATTAAAATTAGTGAGCTCATATGATGCTAAATATAGATTGAAGAGTTTAACATCCTTACTCTTGAACCGTCGTGGTCTCACTGTAGTGTTCCTACCTACTTATGCTGCAGGTTAGATTCCCACTCAGGTCTTTTCTTTCTAGGTACCTCACAACCAATATATATCAAGCTCTGCTTCATTAGGAGTTACTCTTGCGTAGATGTGTTCCCGAAATGTAATTTCTTTCGAGACTGCTTCGGTTGTGGAATGAGCTACTAAGGGGTTTAGGCAAAAAAAGAGATCCAGGGCCGATTAAAGATACTTTCAGTGTTGCAAGTGTTCTTCCCTTTGGAAATTACAACCTTGCAGTAACCAATTGCTATCAAGCAAACCGCAAGGTGGTTGTCACTTAGCATTACAAAAAAAGATACACAAAATCTTTGCTTAGAATTTTTAAGTATGTATACGTTGTACCACCTAATGAATGTATTTAGGTATAATGCATAACAATACTTTGGCGGTGATGACACCACCAACCCACATATAGTCGCCCATACGAACGAAAAGTACTTCAGAAATAATGACTTGTATTTGAACTGCAACTAGTTACGACACCGAGAATCTAAATGCACAGACAGCCACTCGTTTGGCAGTTGGTATTGTTATCATTCTATAACAATGCAATAAAGTTCTTTTTTCAAGTGATATGTGACGCTTGTTATGTGGTCGATTGTACGAGTAAATTAGCAATCATCTGCAGGCGGGACTCTTTTAAGCGGTTGCATCACCGGTGCGCAATCAAACGCATCGAAACATTCCTATATTTATGACAGGGTATAATATGTTACATGGTTTTAGTACGGTATACTATCTTTTGGGTTCCATAATGTCAACTCTACGAGTATATTCATGTTCAAACTGTGTTACGTTGTAAACCACCTTTTTTAAAAATAGTAACTTTTTTTGAAATAAAGAATTTATTATTATTATGTTGGTACTTGGAAAATTCACGGGCCCTTGGGGACCCGGTCCTTTGAGGCTTGCGTGGGGCCGAAGCCAACACGTAGAGGCCTTTTTGGTACCATTTAATCTACTTTGTTATGTGTACATCTGCTGAGTTTTGTCTCTAGATAAATATTGATAATCTACCTAAAGACAACACCCAGCAGATGCAAGGACTATTGCAAAAATGTTAAAAAGTAAAAACTGGGCTATGGAGGTGAATTGTTTGGTGGACTTGTATACGGGCTATTGCTTGAGACAACGGACGTCTGCCATGCAAAATGTCTCAATGTTTTTTCTCCTGCAGACGGTGGCTAGCCACTCACTAAATGGTCCACCTAAACGTGCTGAAGCATAGGGTCAGCGAAGGCAGCAACATGGTCGTGAACGGCTCAGGGTGTCGAGAGGTGTACAACGCTTTCTACGGGGTGGATAAACCACCCCATCAACTCGCGACTTATGCATCTTTCACTCCCACCCTGCGAGCATTCCGCTCTAACGCCCCACTCTGTCGCTACACACCAACAGCTCGCCACAAGCTTCTCTGCGGGTTAGCGTCGGGTTGATGGTAGCCCGTGGTGTCGCTACGCACCAACAGCTAATAGAACTGCCCTGCGGGCTTATTATTATTATTATTATTATAGTAACTTCCAGAAGTAAGTTATTCTCAACTTACTCAACTTAGTTACTCTCAACGTACTGAATTTAGTAAGCTACTCTTAGTAGTAAGTCACTACTCAGAGACAACAGACCTACCGCGTTGGTAGAGTCACACTGGACCATGGACCCCTAATTTGCCTTGAGAACGCTCATGGAGGGATACAGACTGAAGAATATAAATCTGCATTTCCTTTTCTTAGACATGCAGAAGGCCTTCGACTGTGTCCCTCGTGCAATTGATCGGCTGGGCGCTGCGGTCCAAGGCCGTTCCTGAGGTCTTTATTGACATTATCCGGGGCATGTACTACGATTCCAGTTCCATAGTTAGGAATGCGGTTGGTGACACGCTTCCCTTCCCTATCACTGTTGTAGTACACCAAGGTTCCGTGCTTAGCCCGTTGCTGTTCAGCGTAATATTAGACGTTCTGTCAATCCGAATCAGAGACCATTAATTATAATTCACCATTATTCATTAATATTAAAGTTAACTTTTCAACATTCAGGCATCTGACACTCACAGCACAAGATCTGCTAATTTACAGGTGGGTGATTTTTGTGCAGAAAGTATATTCATTTTCATAACTATAGGCTAGTAATTAAAAAACTTGATCAATGATCTTGGCCACTTTAAGATACACTTCGAAGTTCTGACCCTAGGGTCCTATTACATTATAGTATCATTTATTATTCTGTAGTAACACTAGCAACAGAAAAGGTCAGGATTAATAATATACTATAAATCAATAGGCAATAAATGTTTTTAAATTGAATTAGTGAGTAGGTAACTGGTCTCAACAGCTCAAGGCAACATAAGTTTTAATAACGTAAAATATGATGTACCTACCTACATCGCAGATAAAACTGACTATGAAAACATAGAATTAAATAGTGTCCGATCATGCAAGTACATTGGGGTATTGAATTTAAAAATGCTAATCTATGCTTTAACTGTTACTAATGAGTTACCTTAATACCAAACGTTCTTTACATTAAATAAATGAAGTATTAGCACGGGTTTATCTTCAAGATAATAACATTATAATGTAAAACGACAATGTATTTGAGTCAAAACATATACAACATACCATCACGACTTTATCCTAAACGGGGTAGTCAGAGGCAAGTGAATGTGTCGTCATGGTGAACAAAACACTCAGAAGCCCACTTTTCACCCACTTTTCACGTTCTACTTAGGTGGTGAGCCTTCCGCCGTTATCCGGGTTGATTTGGTTTTTTATCGATGTTTTCCATCACCGCAGAGTAAGTCGGATATTCAACAATGAACACAAAGATTTTGGTTCTGGCCAGATTTTAACTCGGGACCACACGATCCACGATCTGAGTTCGGGTGCTGATCCACTAGGCCACGAAGCTCTCTAATATGCACCGTTTTTAAATAAGCATCGTTACTGATGTAAATGTAGGTTCCTTACGTAAGGTATTGTAATGTGTTAGTTCGCACTTATGCTAATGAAATGTATATTGTGACCCTCTGGATTTTAGATAACGTTCCGTGAATAACACAGCTCACAATATTTAAGAGACAATTAAAAAAAACTAATTTCAGTTAAATTTGTATTTTGATCTATAGTCAATATTCTATTAAAGGCAAACAAATCCGTACCGTATTTTATTTAATTGATTTCATGTTAATCTTCTTTTTTTACCGACTTCAAAAAAAGGAGGAGGTTCTCAATTCGACTGCATGTTTTTTTTTAGATTACAAATAGTGTCTGGTACTCGTATGTTGTTGTTGAACGCCTTTAGATAAACACCTTTCACTATACATTAGTTCATAAAAACCACAAAAGCCATAGCGGTATTTCTTCAATATAAAAACCGTTATTATTTCTTCTGTCCGATGTTGTGTAACAAGTTTGCAAAAGCACACATTTCTAGAGGCGACTGACAATAAATGCGCGAAAATGGAACACGGTTTGAAAGCTGTAACATTATAGCAATCTATGTTTTAGATAGTCCAAATAAAGTCTCTAATCATTTTTTATGACAAATAGGAGTTCGTCGTCTTCTGCGATCTTTTATTCTAATAGCAGCTTAGTTTCACAGTGAGAGCATGGTGGCCTAGGGGTGGAGCAGTGCTCAATGAGCACTTTAATTCGTAGCCCGTGGGTTGTGAGCTGTAATAAATCTGGCCAGAAGCATATTATTTAATTGTACTTAGCATATTCTGTAACCGTATAACATTCCACGAGTGAAGTACAATATTTATTTTTCTGAAAAAATCAGATTTACATAATTTAATATCTTTTTAGGTTAGTACTTCCTATATTATGTTGTGATAGAGTCAACTTGGACTGATGCGCTTCTGTTTCCTACGTGAAATATTCAACTCAGTCCTTCCTTACATTTCCGTGCTAGAATATTTAACTCCAGACAGAATTCTGATATCGGAATGCAGGTGGTTGCATTTCCTTTGCTATAACGCTATTTGTTTACATTTGCTTATGGACTTCCTACTATTATTCATTTACCACGTAAAGGTAGACTGTTTTCTTGTTAGTTATTATGATGAGTTTTTTATTTTGTTTTATAACTTCAGGATTTAAGTTTTCTTTCAACTAATCTTCAATTATGGCCCACACGCAAGGTGGATGACAGACCCGGGGCCGTATTACCATGTCTTATAGCCACTCAAGTTAATTTCCTAAACTGAGCATAGCGAGCGATTTTCTAATATGATCTTTCATTTTCAGCCAGTCAGCGGTTACTTGTCAATAATGCATCCTCATGGCCAGATATTCACTGACGAAATTCCTCGCTACACTCAGTTAAAGAAATTAACTTGACTGGCTATAAGAGATGGTAATACGGCCCCTGGTAAAAGTAGCAGGATCAGGGTGGATGCAGAATGCTGCAATAGGTCGCTTCAGAAATCCATGGGGGGACATAGGCCAACGTTCAGCAGTGGACATCTGATGGCTGGAAATGTTGATGACGATAAATCTCAAAAATCAGTAAAAGTATTGTAACTTCTACTCATGAGATACTTCTTTTACTTATATTATCTTCATTTAAACTACTTGTGAGGCAGATGCACTGTTCCATTCATTACTATTACTCGTAAATCAAAAGCTCACCTGGTTGAGTGTACGGTATATCTAATAATGACATAAAAATACACACACATTTTTCTTGTTGACATTGAAGATAAGGAAGGCATGGTAATATGTAGGAAGTACTCACAATATCAAAGGAACGAAGATTCGCCATAAAGGCTCCGCTATAACCAACCCGATACGGTACAGACAAAGCATAGATCTACACGTTCCTTAGGTTCCAAAAATATCTGAGCAAAACATTAGCCGCATATCTACACGAGAGTTCGTTTAGACTTTTTGTTGACTTGTTTAGATAATATCTATTGTGGCTAATGTTTTGTTCAAATATTTTGAAACCATTAAAACGTACACACATTCATGCTTTTGACCGTACGTACCTATACTTAAGGTAATTGAAAACATGGCTGATAAGTGGAAAACTTCAATATTGAAATACCTCTGAATTAATAATGACCTATTACTTCATAACTCGTTCCGTCGAATCAACTTTTCGGATGCTGGATGGGTCAAGTGACATTTAGTAAATCGCCAAAGTCAACTTTGCCACTTGTAATGCAAGTTTCGAAACTTTGCAATGTTTACTTTGGCTAGCCCATGCATGGTTATTATGTGTGGTCTGAGTGACCTAAGTGTCTATACACTTAGGACACTTAGAACACACAACACTCGTAGTCCTTCTCTCAACGACTTCGTGGTTATTATCAGTCGCTCGAGTTTTAAGAAATCCATCACCCATGATAACAGAGGCCTCTCCATAAATTCCATAGTCAGCCTGCATCCACCAAAGTCTTGCGACCTTCATCAACTCGTCCGTCCTCCGTGTAGATAGGAGTCTTATTATGCGGTTTCCATCTAATGGACGCTACTCCAAAACTTTTCTGCTTCATTGGCCATTAGTTCTTTGCGTCCTGCTCACTTTTACTTACCTACTTATCCGCTGAAGTTCTTCAAAGTTAAATTCTACTGCGGAATCCTTAATTTATGTTACATTTGATCTTAAACAGTTTATGTATTCATGTACTGTAATTAAGCCATATGCTATTATCATAATATATTACAAAATAACAACACTAACTACTAAATAGTTAAGTCAAGCCTGAGAATATGTCAGGGTGCACGAACAGACTTAAACATGCCTTTATGTACCATCACGTTTTAAATGTGTGTCAGCAATCGTTGGAATGTATGGGAGTGGCTTGTCCGCTGCTTCATCCATACAAGCCTCGTCTATTCCGTTCAAATTTGGACTTTATCTCATGGTGATAAGTGTACAGGTTAACGTTTGAATTCACCGCTAACGACTGAACTAAGTGTTTGCTCACGATCGCTCCTCACCCGATATGTAGTTGCACGCACGCGAGAAACAATTTGGTGGAGTAGCAAATTTTAATGGTAGCATTATTTGTAACGGAACATCAAACAGAATTGGGTATGCTTTAAGAAGAATTCTCCTTTCGTAAGTTTTGCCGGTGGGTTTGGCTTATTGAGCTATTATACAAGGTCTATACATTTACGTGTGAATCGTCTTCTTAACCCCATGTTTATTATAATTAAGCCATTACTTACTCATTGAAGATTCAATCGAATTAAATATTTAATGTTGTTGACTGGCTGGTACCCAGTAGCTTGGTTGGTAGTGATCCTCCCTGCTAAGCCGAAAGTAACTTGTAGGTTTGATTTCCATTCGGAATAACATCTGCATCTGGATTTTACTACCATTGACTCAGCCCAAAATGAGAAAATATATTTTTATTTAGCTAAGTTCTTGATTGATTAATTAAGAAAATTCATCCACGTACTGCTGCATTGGTCCATTATACGAGTAATATTATTTCAACACTGACTGACTTCTAAGTGATATGATTAGATACACTGATGATACGCTCATTAAACCCTTCAGACTTAAATCTCACGGACATTGTTCACAGTCTACAAAGTGCGAACGGAGTAACATAATAATGAAGCAATTACTAAATCGGACTGCAATCGTTAAATTAACCTTAGCTAATTACAGTCGTAATCGTTGACCATACCCGTATGGTAAAAACAGTAAACAGTAATCATAGCTGGGGGGTCGGTCAACCGGATCATTACGTGGGGTAGCAAGTGGCATTAAGTGGTACTTAAGAGCTAGTAGCATATTACACGGTGGTGCACAATCTGGTTGGAAAGCGTGAGGAATACGAGCTTGTAGATTTCACATGATTGGCAGCAGGTCAGTCGTATGCGCAGGTATAGTCGGCATCAGAACTCGTTGTTCGTTCGTTTTAAGTACCTTGTCTCGCTGGTTCTATGAGATAGCTCGAGTTCACTTAACGAGCTACGGAGAGAGCTACGCTCGGTTTTTAGCTACAAAATCGAGTCAAAAATGAGTTTCTAGAAGAACAGTACAGTCCTCTTACTTTACCGCTAGGCAGCGGTCAGGGGACAGACGCTTTCATATCAACCTTTACAAAACCGTTGCAAAATGGGTCTTACGTCAGCAGCATAAGGTGCCCCTATGTGAAAGTATATATGAACGCCTCTGTACATAGTGTTTTGCGAACATTAGCGTGGAATACGCTTACAATATTGCAAGCTTGGCAAGAGTGAATTAGGATTTAGTTTGGCTGTTTAAAAAAATTAAAAAGCAATTTAATTATTGGTTCACCTAATTAAACAGTATATGAGCTGATGAGCTTCGATGTAGTGTTTTTTTATGTAGCAGGGAGCAAACGAGCTGGAAGGTCACCTAATGGAAAGTGATTACCTCCGCCCATGGACAACTCCAGAGGTGTCACCGATGCGCTGCTTGCCTTGTGGAATTCGATGTCGCATGCCGGACCCGTACCAACCAGATCATAATGGTTTATTGTATTTCAATATTTTTTTATTTTAATTCACAGTCAATAACGTCTAATTTTTGTTTCAGGTAAGTTCCCAACTCCGAAAAGTGAAGAAACGATATACAATTTTTCAACAGTTGGTAATGTATGAGATAATCAGCAGTACTTAACACTAATTATTCGTCGAAACCAAAAGTCCATTGTACCTCTAAGTGCTAGCAACGGAAACCATTGAACATTTCTTGAGTAAGATTGTTTTGGTATTACGTAAAGGCTACCTTACCTTTTGTTAGATCGATGGTTTGGTAATATTATGAGTAAACAACAAATGCCTTTTTTAATATGATTTTGTAAACATCCAAAAGGTTTTATGAGTTATTTGTACAATAAACCAATGGATGAGACACGTGGCAGAAATTTTAAACAGGTCAGGGGATCACAACATTTCGTTCTAGTGATTGAAAAATTACATCAGTTAGTCTACGTTAGTTGCCATTTTAAATTTACACTATCGCTCGCGTAAAAAATGTATTGGGATTTGACATTGTCATGCCGTGTCATGTGTCATCCCAATGCAATTTTTTTACGCGAACGATAACGTAAATTTAAATTGGCAACTAGTGGTAGACGTACAGACTTTTGTGAACAAGAACTCTTTAGTTTTATGTTTTACCTGTGAATGACTGTACTTCCTACCCAATAATTAATAATACGCAACAATAGCTTACTTCATCCCTGTGAATTTCCAAGTTCTGCGATCAGCTGCAGTTCAAGAATATGATTTTTAATCGATACCTACATAAACTATTATGGGTCAGTTTGAAATTAAGAAATAACTTAGTGAGGAACTTATTAAAAAAAATCCAAGGAATTTGTAGGTGGAGTATTTTAATTAATGCAATAGTTTAAATACAGTCAAATGCTATAAAACGAATTTTAAAGAATTTAAAAGAGGTAGGTATAAGGAAGCTGTTCGGTTTCCTTATTCGTATTTTAAAAAATGTGTTATGAAATAAACTACTAATCAGGCTTTTTTGAGGTTCTAAAACAGGCATTTATTTTGTAACATTATAAAATTATTATAGTATTTAAGTCTACTACTAAGTTCTTACTAAGTTTATTTTTTTCTTGTAATGACGATTCAAAAGGTACTTGTTACAGGGTCTATTTAAATAAAGATATTTTTTGTTTGTTTGTTAAATTAAATTTGAAAAAAAACTTATATGGTTCATTCACCTATATTAGAGTTCCAAACAAACTATAACTACGAACACTATTATTAAAACAAAATCTTAACCGTATTATCTAGACATGAACGTCTTAAGTAGCTAAGGCAGAGACTTGAAGAGTCATAGGAATCATTAGAAGCTTATATCATTGTACAACGCAACGCACAAGAACCGAAACACAGAGTACGTCTTGCGTCTGTTAATAATGTATCACGCTTTTTTCTAGGGCTGAGAAAAAAAGGAAACTTTATCTTATTTGACTTTACTATAGTTATGTAGATTATAATAATATGCCCTATTAGAAAGCCATGAGGTATCCAAATAACTTTATTTTAATTACCTTTTAATGTATTTTTTTTTGAAGATGCGCTAGCCAGAAAGGAATGGCGTTTGCTCCACCGACAAGATAAGCTTAATGAAAAAGATAAGATAAGAAATTCTTCATTGCACATCAAACATATCATAAACAAAATGCGTAATACACATAAATCTTAAATAATTCAGGCGGTCTCATTGCTAGAAGCAATCTCTTCCAGACAGCCCACAAACATAGGAAAGATGATAGAATGATGATAATGATACTTATGTAAAAATATAATTTCAAAATGACAGATGCTGGTGACACCCCTTGTATACTGATTATAGATGCATCTCTCCGCTCGGCTTGTAACGGGCACGCCCACCATTCATAGTTCAGAACAACCTCAATCTTTCCCTGATTCAAAATTCAATTGCTGCTGCTACCTCTTGAAGGCTAACACAACGTTTTTGGTAAGCACTTACTAACGTTCACCTTGAGAGGGCTTTATTTATGATATAACTGAATATAGAGTGATGTTAGGTTGTTTCCCCAAGACCCCCCTATAATACTACTTAAGTAGTTTTCTCTTTTTACTCATAATTATAGATTATAAATCTGTGTATAATGTACCTAAACTAAATTGTACAATGCTCTGGTATTTACTGATATATATGTTGTGCGATTTTCTTTTTTATAAATAAATAAATATGCGCCAGACAACACACCTCTTGTCATGGCCTCGAGGTAGGAATTAGTATCCTTTGTTACGAGGTACCAGACAAGGAATTAAGCCAGGGGCGTCTCCCAGCACACCCAGACCCAAGCCAATTCAGATAAGATCATTTCCTGGATTGACCTGACCGGGGATCGAACCCGGGACACTACGGAATTCAAGGCGAGAAACCGTGATAAAGCGCACTACGTCAATAGTGTCGTCATAAATAAATAAATAATGAGTATGGCAGCCAGAAATCATCGAGGCTATGATAGGTGGTTAGTTCGGGTTCCTACGGTTCGTCATTGTTGCTGACCACACAATTTATCCCTAGCCTTACAGAGTCGGCAATGGTCGATACCACTTGGGGTTGCACGTGTTCATGTGCTAACAGCTTGCCAACAGACGGCCCGTGTGCTTGCTTACCATTGACGTTATAAATCATAAAATCGGCGAGGATATTGACACTGCTGTTAGACTTGACTCTTCGAGGTTATAACCTCCGGAATTGACTTCGAAGGGAAATAAGGGCCGCAATAGCAAATAAATAAATAAATAAATAAATAAATATCTGGGACAATTCACACCAAGATCATCTGACCCCAAACTAAGCAGAGCTTGTAATATGGGCGTCAGAGATAATTGATTGTAATACATCAACAATAGTTAGGTACTACAAAGGCGGCATCACGGGGCTATCATTATCTTACATACAGCCCTTAGCGTATCATTACCGAGGCTTCGACTGCGCCCACGCAGACGGGACGATCATCTTAAAGTAAAAAGTAAAGTAAAAAAGTAAAAAATATCTTTATTCATATAGACTTATAAAAAGTACTTATGACATGTCATGTAACAAAAAAAAATTGTAGCAAAAATATACTGAATAAAAATAAACTTACATAAAATAATACTATGATAGTTCATATCATAATTAAATATAATGTGACTCTACCACCGGTTCAGAGGTTGTTTCCGATCGAGAAGACTCCGGCAAGAAACTCGATGGTTACTCTTTTCAATCTTGTTTTTATACACAAAAATGGAATTGACAGAGTAAAGTCATAACAAAAAAGTGTGCAGAGGAGCAGATTATACCTAAGATGACCACAAATTCTTATCATTTAAGAAATCGTCAACACTATAATAACCCCGCTTCATTAACTTAGCTTTGATTTGTGACTTAAACTTGTGAAGAGGCAGTTCAACAAGAGTTTGCGGAATCTTATTAAAATATTTTACACATTGACCAACAAATGATTTCCCTACCTTATGCAGTCTTAGACTGGGAGTTACGAGCTTATTTTTATTTCTGGTATTGAGTTTATGAACATCCCTGTTTTTCTTGAAGAGATGCAAGTTTTTACGGACATATACTACATTATCATAAATAAATTGAGAGTACACAGTTAAAATATCTATCTCTTTGAATACTTCACGAAGCGAGTCGCGTGGTCTAAGGTTGTAAATGGAGCGGATGGCTCTTTTTTGAAGAACAAAGATGGTGTTGAGATCCGCTGCCGAGCCCCACAACTGAAGACCATACGACATAACACTGTGAAAATAACTGAAGTACACTAATCTTGCTGTTGCGATATCAGTCAGGAGCCTTATTTTTCTAACAGCATAAGCTGCCGAACTAAGTCTTCCTGCCAGGGCAGAAATATGCGGACCCCACTGTAACTTGGAATCGAGAGTAATTCCCAGAAATACAGTGGAATTCGCAATCTCTAATGGCTCGTTATTCATGTTTATAATGGTATCGACCTGTCTTACATTGGGCATAGAAAATTTGATACATTTGGTCTTCTTAGCATTAAGCAGTAAATTGTTACTCGTGAACCAATGCAGTACCTTAGAAAGAGTATTATTTACGTCGTCAAGTGCTTTGTTACTTCTATCTACGTTAAAAATTAGAGAAGTGTCATCAGCAAATAATACAATCCCACATAGGTCTTTGACAAAATAAGGCAGGTCATTTATATAGATTAAAAACAGCAGAGGACCCAATATTGATCCCTGGGGCACGCCCATACGTATGGTGGCACCGGAAGAGTTCGTACCATTGATACTCACTTTTTGTATTCTATCAGTGAGGTAAGATTCTATAAGGCTAAGTGAAATATTTGAAACACCGTAATGCCTCAGCTTAATCAGTAAGATTTCATGATCTACGCAGTCAAATGCTTTTGATAAATCACAAAAAACTCCTATTGCATCTTGCTTGCCTTCCCACGCATCAAATATGTGTTTGATGAGCGCAACACCTGCATCGGTTGTATTCCTATTTTTAGTGAATCCAAATTGATTACTATGTAATAATTTATTCAAAGCAAAGTGAGAATGTAATTGATTCAATATTATTTTTTCAAAAATTTTACTTAAAGCTGGTAGAATAGAGATAGGTCTATAATTGGATGGGTCACTTTTCTCACCTGACTTATCTCCGCATTACAAGGTCGTTGCTCTGCACAATGTACTTAGCTGGAAGAAAAGATAGACATGACTACCTAACTTTCCAGTTAAAATGTATGTACCTAATCGTATTTTTACTGCTTTGATGAAAGCTTTGCGAACTAACAATAACTACTTGCCTATACCGGGTGAGTATCAAATAACTTACAAAATCGATCTGGCATACTCAGTTAGTGATGTAAGAACTATCTCTAACTTTCATTTCAAGGTCAACATACCAATCACTCGAACGATCAGTATTTTTGTATGATAACCTTATAATTGAAGTAATTGTATAAATCTAATTTTCGCTCACATAGTTACAACATCACTAACTGAGTTACCATATCGTTTGTTTAAGGTATTTGATATCACCCGGTTTATTTATTTAGTCCACATTGCACAGGATCAAAATGGTATTAAAGAAGACTTCATGAGGACTTATCCTCATGAAGTCTTAGCGTTCTCTACCAAAATAGCAGATAAAACAGTTAAGTTGCTATTACTTGCTTAGGCACGTCTTAAACATTCACCTACCCATACATACACACATACACTTAAATAATTTTACTCTTTCATTACCTACTTTTAACAAAACTTAGTTGTTACTAGTATCTTAATAAAATTGCTTGCCATGTTCTGCGGTGAGATGATGGCTCTTACTGAATCGGCACTGGTTTCAATCTCACAGAAAACGATAGCAAATGATTTAGCAAATTACCAGTTGCTTATTCCTGGTTCTGATTACTTTAAAGCTAGCCATTTCTGTTGCAAGACTAAAATAAAACCGTTTTTTTAACGTGTTCTACTTTCATAATGTTGCGGGTGTTTCGACACATAACATCTCATAATGTTATGCATACTCGTACAAACGGTCATTATGATAAGAAACGGGTGCGTTATGGCACGCGTCGAAACTCATATAATATGCGTGATTCGTTTGGATGTCGCATAACTTTCCCGCCATCTTTGTCGCGTAACGAATTTGGAGAAAGCCTTTCGCTTACGTCATTACGAATAGGTGATTTTTTTCCGACATCTGAAGCGTCTTTTTTGGTATAGGTACTTTGGTAACGTGGTGACGTCTCCTACCACGCTCAAAACACAAAGATCCTGTAAAAGTTTTTTTTTGTGATCTTAAACTAAATGTGTGATCTAATTCAAATTATGTATTTCTGTCGGTAGAGTCGCGTGTTAAAAGTAGATACTCTTGGTACAAAGTATCTAATATTTAAAGATCAAAAATATAGACGGTAGTAGCTACTTCGCAAAGTGGATTTAATCTGAATCCACTGTTTTAGCAGTAGGAATCATTCTTGAAAAAACGTTTTATCAAACTACGTCTCTTTGAGGAAAAATACATTAGCATCTGTGGGTCTCTTGTGACCGGCAAGCAATGGATTTACGATTATATCTGGGCTGCGACAGTCAAAGATTTTAAATTAATAAATCATTTAACTAAAGTGGCACTGATTTTAACGCGTATCTAATAGCATTAGTGTATAATTTTACAATCTTTCAAGTAAGTACTTAGTTCTTTCTGGATACTTGGCTCGAAACTGAATTGTTTGTTCGTTTGGTAATATTATCACAGCGAAAACAATAGCTTTTCAATTCCAAAGAAATACAACAATAAGCAATTTAGTCACACGTAATCAGTGTCCAGTTCAAAAGGCAGGTCCTTCACTTTCTTCGCGACTTTCTCTGCGCAGGCGCTTCGGCGCACCTATCGCGCGGAGGCGGGGGTCTATGCGAGAACCACTCGACTAGTCTCTACCATGAAACATTATTTATGTGGTGCTAATGATTCGAAGGTAAGCAACATGATTATAATAAGGCTTCAATTATGACGCTACCATAAAAAATCACGAGATGCAGGCTAAATCCTAATAGAGTATCTTACTCATAAAACTTGATCTGTTACTTACGCAAAACCTCAACTATGTCGCCCAAATACTTGAAATAATTTGAGCACAGGCACAAGAGTGTTTCCCATCATTCTTAGTAGTACTCGTAGTTAGTTGTGTTTCATTTCCCCTATTTCCTACATCAAAAAACGGTTATAAAGGGGTTTGAACATTTATTGTGGCATAGGTCACCAGCCGCCATTATGTTTTTTTCTCGATGTTTCCGCGCAGAATAAAAGTGGTATTTATGGATAGTAGGCACATAAAAAATTGTTGACAATATGGTACCCTAAAGTGACACGTTTCCGAGTTACATGATATTAAAGAACGCTTTGAAAAAGATGATATTCATTAAAAATCTATTATTGTTGAGACTTTTTCGGTTTTTTGGTAACAAATAACAGACTTTAGGCCTTTTGATCAGTCTGTTATCTTCTTCCGCGATTTCCCCACATCCCAACGACGACGCGTCGTCTGAAAGAAATCGCTCGAAGCGATAAGGTCACTATTTGCTATCCTATACTGCCACAAACGAAATTGTATTTTTCTCATATGCAATAAAGTATAATGACACTTTAGGGTACCATGTTGCCAGAATTTTTTTTTGTGTGTTTATTTCTCCTCTATTCATATTTACCACTTCAGAAAAAAAAAAAAAATGGCGGAACGTAGCTATGCCAGCTTCCATACAAAAATATTCCAACCCCTTTGTCAGAACTTCATTTCTTCATATTGACCAAATATCAAACTTTTCTTTAAACAAATTAGTAAATACTTGTTGTTTGAAGTAATATGCGTTTAAAAGATATTGGACCCATGCGCTCAACGGTCAGACGCTGAAAATATAATACGATTTTTGGGTAATGCGTTAGTAAATAATATATCATATACGATTCGTTGTTAAGTGGTACCTCAGAAAGACAATAGAAAATTGAAGTTACGTCATATCCATAAGCACTAATGCCTTCACTGTAAATGTTACGTCACTTCTCGCATCCACTCATACGGTATACGGGTTTAATTAGTGTTGCTATACAATAAAATATCGATAGTTACAAACTATGCTATGGATAGCAGTTGATTGGTTTTTGATAGACTACTTGATCAAATAAGGACATTAATGTTCCTTTTCTGCAGTTACATCAGCATTTGCTTAGTAGTTTGACGATACTATGATAAAATACTCCATGGTCTTTTTTTTTATATTTCCCGTCAAGATGACCTCTCTCCACCTGATGGAAAGCGGTCGTGAGGTCCGGATATGAGGTTGACAGTCATTCAAACGAATCACTGGGCTGGCCATCCTCACCTTGAAGGCCTGCAGAAATGCCTTTTCACGCCCCGCTTGAAGAACCCGGGACTATACGAGGAAGGAAACACATGTGCTAGAAGAGCGTTCCACGTCTGGATGGTGCGACAAAGAAACGAGTCACCGAACCTTTTAGTTCGGGCCAACAAATGTTGAATTGTGTGTGGGTGACGCCGTAGTCCAGCACGCGTGGTACGGGAGTGGAAAGGTGAGGGTGGAATAAGCTGGAATAACTCGATCACGGGTGCGACAGCAAAATCACAAGTATAAGTAAAGTAAAATAATTTCATGATTGTAACCAATTATGAAAAATAATTTTAATTTAATTTAAAGCTACTAAAACTAAATGACAAAACTACGAATACGAGCGTTATTCTCGATAGTAGGTATTAAACTTCAATGCCTATCTTTCATCGTACTTTATAGTTATACTTGTGATTTTGTTGTCGCACCCGTGATGGAGAGCATTGAATATTTTTTCAGAGTATCGTCAACGTACTATTCATACCTGCCATTTCAGGTCATCCCTCTCCTTATAAAATTGGCGTGATCAAAAATTACCCATAATTATCTTAGTAAATTTGTAATAATCTGAAAACTTTTTACTTTGATTTTCAAGGACACATACAATAAAAAAAAACTATCGATAGTTCGACATCACTAAGCGTAATTAGAATATAATGATCGCGTATCCTGTTAACAATGAATTGTATAACACTGCCCGTTTTCTAGATAATATACGAGTTAATTACTTTGAAGCTAAAATTAGGCGCAAATAATACCAAGATCATTACAAATGGTAAACGAAAACCACTGCACGATATTATTTTAGCAATTAGTTCAACAATCAAAAGTTGTCAATACTACCAAACGTTAGTGTCAGTGTTATTGAATAGTCTTCTTTATATTAAGTACCCAAGTAGCTTTGACAATGACAGCACGAAGCTACTACATGATTTTGATATTTTGTCCCTAGTTTCATATGCTTTTCGTAGAAAACCGTGTTCGTGTAAAAACAAATAATATTCACTGTTACTTATTTTTAAATGCATCAAAAGTTTCAAACAGTTTCAATTATTGCTTTAAATAGTTCAGTCAAGTCAGTTCAATCAGTTTTTTCTTCGAATCTTTAATAACTTCAGTCATCATCATTTCATCAAGTACTATGTCAGCAAGTCGATATTAGTATCTAACTTTATCACAATTTTCTAATGTGCTACAATAAGGAATGTTAAAAAAGAAAAAGGGCTTTTTGTGACGGTGTGTAACTCTAGTTGATAAAAACCTAATTAAATGTTATTCTGTTTTTACGCCTTTAACGCCATAAAATTATCATAAGAGTATCTACGATAGTGCTCAACGCTATACCGGTATTTACTTAGCTTTCGCCATATTTTCACTTTTAACTAAACGCACACAATAATTTATATGGCTTGTTACTTGGGCTAATTGAATTTCATATGAATAAAATTGTTATGCATGTCACGGGTGCGTTGAGAAATCCGTCAATTTACAAAAACATTAATTTTTCAATTTCATTTTATTCAAAACAGAATGTGGTGCCAACATTTTTAGTAAACTGTTAAACGACTTGTATGACATGTGGATTTTGTTTCTCGGAAATAATGACTGTGATTTCATTGGACCAAAAGACACCGATTTTTGAAATTACTAGAAGTAAATCTCATGCTTCTGTGAAATCCGCGCACGACCAGTATGCTAAAATTGTATTTGTTATATTTTTTTATTTATTTATTATGACCACTTGTGAGTTAAGAGTTGTACAAGCTAATAAAAAGTTCATTCATTTCATATCAAGAAAAGAAAAGCCTTATTACAATCCCCTATAACTTCTAAAGTTCATTCCTTAAACTGATCGTAGCAGCAATTTCTAAATCAGACTTTTAATTTCCAGCCAGTCAGCGGTTATCTGGCACTAACGCATCTTCTAGTTTAGTTTAGGGAATTAACTTGACTGGATATAAGCGATTGCAATAAGGCTCCAGTTTGTTATAACTACCCATTAGCAAACTGCAAGGATAGCTCCTAATATTTATGATAGCTATTATCACAAGTTCGCTTGCGAAGATGCACTATTTTTTATTACTTCACATGTTATGCTAGACTTTTTTATTTTTTTTATTATCGTTGGAAAATTCTCATGGATACCTCGCCGCCCAGAGGAACGACGTGGTTCTGTCGGACTTCTACCGACTAAAACTCCACGGTACTCGACCTCAATACTTCAGCGGCAAGGCGGGGTCCCTAAAAAGTTTCGCAACGCTACGCCGCCAGTGCTTCCCCGAATTGGGGAAGCACTGGCGGCCCTTCAGCCGACCCCCCAATAAAGGGGGGAGGCCACGGAAGCACCTGGAGCACACAGGTACTTCCGCCGTCGCGGTAAAAGCCGTGCATTGCAGGCAAAAGCACCACCTTACTCAAGCTCGCTGGCTCCCACCGTAGGCGGACCCTACTAGGTCCGCAACCACGATCCACCTAAAAGGTGGATCTGCTGCCGCATCTGGCGGTGCGGCCCCGCCAAGCCGCAGTGCACAGGGGGGCCAGCCGCGGCTCACTGACCCCCTCCAAACGGTTGTGCACCGCGGCCCCCACCTCGCGCCCTAAGGCACTGCGCCCGTGAGCGCCCCTTTGGGCGGGTAGGCAGGCAGCATACCAGCACCACGCCCGGTGGCAGTGGGTGGGTGGGAAGTTCACCGCACTGCCACGCCTGCGCCCAGTGGTCCCACCTGCCACCAGTACTAAGACCCCTGCCACGACAAGGCAAAGGCTCATGGGGGGGACGCTCGACTTTATCTAACCCAACTTACTTAACAGTCTAGCAGCTACGTGTGCAATGCAAATGGGATGTCACGGTCAGTTAGTGCTCTCGTTAGTTCGCACATTGAATAATGGGTTAATAAATGGCTGGCAGCTCAATTGCGACTCAGCTCAGTTAAACATAACTAAAATTGAGCTTTTGTTAATTTTGCTGACTTTACTTAATTTGTTTTTTTAGTTACTTCAAAGAACACAGCCATGGTAAAAAAAATGTAGTCTTTTTTAACTTTGAGATTTTCTATCTAGCATGAAGCAATAAATAAACTCTGGATCGTAACAGTTTGCTATAGCGGGAAAGTGTTAATTACCGCGTAAGTATACCTAAATACCAAGTGCGTACAAGGTCTGGCTGGTTAGCTTGGGATCTGATGATCCTGGTGATAATCTGCCAGATATTAAAGTTCTATAGTTTTAACTATGATTTTAAAAATATATATATTTTTTGTTCATGAATGTTGAATATTCAATGGTTAATAAATTATACATAATTTGTATTTTAATATTTAACTTATAAACTATTTGTTAAATGCAACCATATGTGAAACTTATTGACAAACAGATACGATAGTACAAAATCATTATCTACGAATTCAAACGAAAGTGTAATAAACTGAAAAGTCGGAAATATTATAAGTTAAAATGTTTTCCGTCATTCAACATGCGACAGTATTAATGTTAAAACAGTCAACTGCCTAATTGCCCGGGCACATGAGTTTTTGTACAAATAGTGAAACGAGTAAAGCCGCCTGTGTAATGGTTACGCATTCGTGAACATATTTAACTAAAGTAAACAGCGTTTAGACCTTGTCGTTTGGTAACAGGGTTTATATTTACACAAACTGCACACATGTTATATGCAAGTAGAATGCAATCTTATTAGTAGTGTTAGGTAACATTAGAATGGATCATTCAAAATGCTTTTTTTGTTAAGTGAGTGTTAAATGTTGGCGTCACCTCGAAAGTAGCTTTTATTGGAAGATCGTAAAGTTACGTAAAATTTAGAAATCTAGTGTTTCTAGGTTCCGTCTGCATAAATTGTCTAGGTGAATTTTAATTTTCTGACGTAATAAGTCTACAACTTGATCTATGAAGTAATCTATAGCCATAACTTTAACCATCGATAATAAATAAATATTTAAAAGACATTGGAACTCCAATGAGGTCCCGGCAAAAGAGAAAATATTACAAAATAAAGCGCGGCAATTCTTCAGAGGGGTAGGTCCCCCCGCAGCACTTGTCAGCGTTTGACAGAAATTAATTTCGTAACCTCTCAAATCAGCGAATAAAGTAGCTGATTAGCCAAAAAACCTAAAGTAAATGGCTATGAAAATATGTTAACAGTGAACGTGAATAAATCATATAGTATCAGCACTTGATTTTTCATTTTCATGAATTTTTACTTCATGTTATGTCGGTAAACATTTTTTTTTTATAAATTTAATGTTTTAGACACTATTTTCAATTTAGCTATCTTTAATATCTTGCGACGCCTATGATTTCCAAGCTGTTTGGTAGTATTTTACAGGTAGAGAATGCCCATCGGCATTTGTATTTTTTTTTCTAGGTGACACTTCGTAACGCATACTGTCTTTTGCCTTAATATCAAATAGCATACCTCATGAGTCATGTGGCATCAAATCAAAAGAACATTATATTTGAGCCGTAATTTCAAAAACGTTAACATTGAAAACCATAACTGTTATTATATATAACTATTGGTTTTAACTTTTTTTAACATATTTTTTAATGGTTATTTCATACCTAATTCAAAATCAATAATTTATGAAATTATTATTTTTATAGAGGTACTTATGCCTAACTTGTAATGTAATTCAAAGTCGAATCTGAAACGTTACATCACAGGATAATTCTCCATGTGAGTGACCACCTTAAGGTATGCCTAATTACGATTACGATGGCAAAAAACATGCGTTTCAATAGGTATTGATTGTATGTACAAATAATATTAAAATAAGAATCAATACAAATACAAAATAACAATAAAAACAATACAAATTACTAAATATAAGAGTAAGTACTCTACTTTTAAATCTCTGGTACGCTTTCCGACAATACATGTTTTAAAAAATACAAGCACAGTATTGTGCACATTATCAGTTTAGTAACCAATCGACAAATTATAATGCATCGGCCATCACTACGGCGCGTGGGCAATGGGTGCAGCGCCGGCTGAATATCAATAACTGTCAGTCAAGGCAGAGGCTTCAAGTTATAGGAATATATATTATTTAAGAGGCTGGCTTTTATATTTAGAACAGTCAAGGAGAAGCAACTAAACCTTAATCGGGAGACATACATAACAAGTTTAAAAAAGATTTTGGCGAATTGTTACCCTCAAACTTTTATTTCTGTAGCGTGCGTTTATTTAGGGGCCAACAACAAAACGCTTGAACTCTACGTTACTTAATTCATTCGTCTTCTAAAAACGAATCTGTAGCGTAACTGCATGTAGGTAAAATCATATAATGGGAAGTACATAAAAACGATTAACAATATGACATTTATTTTATTTATTTTTCGATCTTCTATAACGTTCCGCAGTTTTGAAAATTTAAGAACAAATAGCGTGATCCTGTCATGGTTTTAAAATGTTATAAATGTCTGCCGCTGTCTCGGATTGCCATTATATCGTACGATGACTAAAATATTAATTTCTTACAGTTTACAGCTCTTCATTCAGATGTAATAACTCACTAACAATACTAAGTCAAAGCTTGTACCACGGCCCAACCCTGGCGTTAGGCAAGGCAACGGTACTGAGCCTCTAACGAAACAATTCGCAACGCTATAGCGAGCGCGGGATGCATGCTAACTCCTAGTATATAATTTGCAATGAAGATAAATGATGTATGCAGATGGACCGTCATATCACACATCGATGCTGGTTTACCGCTATTACCTTGTTCAAGTTACTCTAACTGTGAAAGGCTTTATCGGACAATATTTGGATTGTATATCTATTTATTTGAGGTCGACATAAATTACATTTATCAATTTGTAACAGTTACTACGAAAAGCATGCATTCAATATTCAACAAGGCCAAATAAATGAGTGCCGTATGTGTCAGAAAGCTTATTTTTTTTTACTAATTTAAATTAGTGGAAACTAAAGTGGTGTCTACTTTCAGAACTGTTTCTTTCCGATCTATCGATTTTAAGCTTAGATTAAATCAAAAAGCAAACAGCGGAAGGTCCAGCACGTAGACTGAAAACGGGGATGATGCACAACTACATTATCGTTGTGCGATGTGAAGGACAGCGACAAACCTATTTGTTTTGCCATAAGCGTGAGCGAGACAAGCGTGCGTCAGAGTGAAGTCCTGTCAATCGTATATTGCGATTGAGTGAAATTAGGCGACGGGGTCCACGCGCTAGAGGCGAGTCACCTATCTTCCTATTTTGATTTAATCTAAGATTTCAGGGTATGATCTGGGCTGAGAGTTACCATAAAGCTGAACTGAAGTCAAATCTAGCCCGGCTTAAGCTGCAGTTTTTTTACACTACAAAAAGTAAAGTTTTCGTAACTCACTTTTCCATATCACCACAAAACAAATAAAAATGAAAGCAATTCGCAGAGAGTGGGGCCAATTAAAAAAGATCCCGCGGGGTAAAACCATTAGTAGTCTGTGATTAAATCTTGTCTTGTGGCCACTGTTCTACTAATGACATAGCTCATAAATCGCATTTTAATACGTATTTTATTTAAGCATAAAACGATGCAAACCAATCAACTTTCACCCTTTCTCTCAATAGGCCTAAACTAACATTTGGTCTGTCTGCTTTCTATATTAATTACATCGGTCAAGAATTGAAAAGTCTTATTCTAGTTAAGTTTTTTAAAAGAATATCTCAAACATTAGATATGACTATAATATAGCACTCCACAAATAGCGCAGAAGGTTGATATTTAATAAACACTTGTCATTTTGTTCTCATGAACAAATTTCTCAGACAAGCTTAATTTTAAAACAACTATTTCGGTGTGAATTCTATTTCTTCTGGCTTCCAAGAGTTACAACTTCCAAGGTATTTAACTGGTCAACTAAGCGCTGCAAATGAAAAACTTCTGGTCTAGCCATTTAAAAGCAGTAAGTACCTATACGATACTTAAGAAACTACATTAGAGGCATTTTGAACAAACTCAAGCATTTTTCCTGATTGGCGTTCTAGCTTACAAATGGGTTCTAAATAATGAGTTTTAATAAATAAAATTGCTACTTAACCCGGCTTTAATGAAAAGACTGGCTTTTATAATGTGCCTGCATGATGAGTCATGATTAAGTATATATAATAGGACTGCCATTTTTACAACATGACTTATTTAAAAAAAAAACGTGTTTCATTTGTTTCAATTACATAGGCTTAAGGTGTAAGCTACGGACATTTTTCAATGATAATGTGAACGCCTCTTTACAGTACATATTTTGAAAATGTGTTCATAAGAATGGACCGCTTTCCTTCAGGTGGAGTGAGGTCACCATGACGGGCAATATAAAATAAAAATGTACATAATTTTAAAAAAAGCATTAAGCCCCAGCAAGACATCGGATGGATTAGCTGAGCAAGTTGCTGGTAGTAAGGGCAGAGGCAGAAGCCCTTACTGCTATTCGGCCACAAAACAGGCAGGTTGCATATCGCATGTTGTTCATGATCCTTAATTAGGCTTAAGAAAAGTCTTAATGAAATAATCCTGTCTATGGAAGCAGTTGATATAGCACTAAGATCCGACAGAACAAAAGTTTAATAGAATGTGGTGAAGCTAGAATATGACTCAAGTCAAAATCTTACTACTATTAAAAATGCGAAAGTTTGTAAGGATGTATGTATTTATGTTTGTTATATACTCTTTCACGCAAAAACTACTGAACGGATTTGGATGAAACTTCGCAGTAAGTAAGTAGGTACTATACAGCTTAAAGTATACATCAGTATAACAAATGGGCTACAATTTATAAAGGTTTTATGTAATTTGGCTATAATATAGTTTATAGATAACGCAGGCGAAGCCGCGGGGTAGGAAAGCTAGTATTACTAAATTACTCAAAGCATTCGTTGAAAGACTAATAAATCATATTTTACATTGTTTGCAATGTTTGCACGTGGTCCAAGGCATCACAGAACAAAACATTAGGTAATGAATATCTCAAACAAACAAAATGAGAAAATAACTATTATTTTAAATTGATAGGCAACGAACATGCGAAGATATTGTCCATTCTCTTTAACAATACTGAGGTATAATGGCTCATTCAGAATAATCACACACCGGCATTCTCACTGCAAATCAAGCAATTGTATTTCGTGCCTAAGGCGTGACGTGTTATGACCAAATGATACACGAGAACAATATCGCCGTAGTCAAACAATAACTTATTATAGAATCTAGTTCACACTATTTGAAGCGTATTGACATTTCCCATTAGTTGACAATGGTCTATGAGGTGGGTTTTGAAAGTATTTCCGCCTAATGGGACGTTTGGTTTAAGAATTTACAACGTGTTTTTTAGGCAATTCCAGATTACCACGAAAACATTCAATTTAGACAATCGCATAAAAGTTCTTAGTGGCAAGTAACTTTAGCTCATCACATAGGAACATCAAAGTCAAAGTATACATATTCAATAAGACCTGTACTTTATAATGGTTCAAATCAATCGAAAATACTTATTGATCTATCTATAGACATGAATAGTATACATTCCGAATTTCATAGTAAGTAGGTATGCTACTACCATCCTTTTACTATGCCACTTACTACATAACTGTACGAAGACCCGCCAATGTATACCAGTTTAGGAAAATGTCCTCATTCGAACTTAAACATAGATTAACCTAATAAGTACCTACATCTGAGCTAAAAAAGTTAAGGCTTCAAAATGTTACATTCTTAATGTTCATAAAACTAAATGATTTAGGTAAATAAAGAAATCACCCTTGTATTAGCCACAACAACAAGAGAATAAGAATCAAATGAATAAATAAGAACATTGAATGCAAAGATTACAAACATGACGAATAAAGCACTGTAATCGCAAGATCATGTAAGCTCAAACTAGCCAGTGTCTAGTGGACTGTAATTATTTATAATACGAGCAAGTCGTTGAAAATAGCCCTGACGACGATCGCTGGAAGCCATGTCGCGAGGTGTGTTGCGAAATCGACCAAAAAGGCCAGTGCTGTCAGCTCGCAGAACTATTTACTCGTGCTAATTTTAGAATGTTCGCGGCATTCTCTCTAAGGGAGTGCATATAGTCGACACTCATAGGTAATTACTAATTTTATTTCTCTTAATGCTTTCAATTATTACTTGTAATGTTTAATGAATTTTCTTTGGAATGGCGTGAAAATATTTAAAACCCAAAATATTTTCTGACATACTATTTAACGCGCCCTTCAATAAGTGTTTATTTTCAACGCAAAAAGTTTTTATGCTGAGTATTGCTGATTTACATTCTACGGTCTTTGCTAGCTGTCAAAACGGGCCTATTAGATTTCGACGACTGTAGAGATGACCATAAGACTTCAAAAATCAAAGCAAGTGCTGTAGGCCGCATAATTTTTATCTGACACTAAACAGCCCGACACCAAAAGCTTACCCCGTATTAATATGGTACGTTTTCAATGAACTCGTTTTTGCATCTAGTCAATATTTGAAACGAATATAAACTATCCGTTGTCCGCACTTTGCCCGTGTTGAATTTTTAGGTATACAAAGTTTTTAGCATTTATTTAACCATCATAGAAGAGGAACTTCCGAATGAAGATGAGGAATGTGTTCACGTATGAGGTCATTACCAAAATTCGTGTATTTTAACGTCATAAAATATACGCTTATAACAAACTAACGTGGTCCTGAATTTGAATGACTTGGCTCAACATCACGACAAAATAACAACTCCTTTTAAAATCACGTACGCAAATAAAACATCAAAGTATATGAACACCCCTTCACCTGTTTTATTTTGCACTTTATAGCCCGGCAACACAGTTTTAGATCTCCTTTTGTACACACTACCTCATCATTTCAGCTGCTTGGTTTCCAAGTCGTTTTAAGCCTTAATGCTGTAAAAATAAGGTTGAATCGTAGCTACTCTGATTATGGATTTAATGCTGTTACTTCATCCATTTTATGTTCCGGCGCTGCCTTTGAGTCGTATCCATCGTTTGTTGGACATAATGTTCTTACAGGAATGAGTTTGTCAGCGCGAACGTCGTGGTTTTCTAAGCGATAACGTTTAGAAGACATATTACATCAATCTGGGCCTTTACAGAGAATTATTTTGAAACAGTTTATTGCGAATTCGCGCAAAGACTTATATTACAAGTTGCAGCTAATATTTCAGTCCAGATTTAACGGCCTTAAATGGCTGTTTGGCTTAAATCCGATTCAGTTACGTAACTTTCGCTAGCCTACTGTGCAAGTGCGCAGCTTGCTCAACTTATGAACATTCATACTTTTTATAAAAATCTTAAGATTGTTATAGTAAAATAAGGCAAACAAAACGAAGATAGCAGGTACAGCACTCGGTCAGTAATGCGCGGCAAGCAATGAAAATGAAGCTTCGGTAACATATTATTATAATAATATATCTAGCTGGCATAGTTCATGGCTACGATTAATTCTCGAATCCAAAACCGCTAACTTAAAAAGACTGTGGTGTACAAAAGGGCCCCGTTTTCAGTACGTCTACCAAGAGTTGCCACTTTCAATTTACGTTAACGTTCACGTAAAAGAATGTATTCGGATTTGACATTGTCATGTCATTTTTTTACGCGAACGATAACGTAAATTTAAAGTGGCAACTCGTGGTAGACGTACAGGTTAAACGTAAATTCAATCTTCAACCTAATAAGAGTTCAACAGCGCTGATTTAAGCGCGCATCGCTAGTTGAAACAAGATAATCCGACGTCTCCCATGTGCAGAACCTCGACCCTGATCTTGGTATCTCGAGCAAAAACAATGAACGGAGCTTCTCACACGTTTTTATCAGTGAACGTGCGTCTTGAGTCATATCGTGTAATGATAACGATCAGAGCACCGATAGCGGCTTCTTGCCATGGAGTGACTAGGGAGGCAACTAGAATAGTTTGCGGTGGGATAAAATCCTTCTACATCTCCCCGCAAATGATTAAACAGAAATGTTTGGCGCAAATCGCGTTGCTAAGCAATGAGAGCGATTCCGTAGACACGGCAGCCATTTTAGTTTCACATACAAATTGGTAAATCATTTTAGGAAAACAAAATACGACCACAAAATGTTACTTACTAGTTTTTTTTTATTGTTGCATTTTCTTGTTATTGTGTGTTGTGCACTACGAACACAGTACGTTTTGACTTAGAATAATTACACCTAGAAGGATAGTTCCGTACAAAAAAGCGCGCCATTTTGTGATGCCAAAAACAACTGTCAAAATGACAATTCGTTACACTTGTAATCACAATTTTCAATATTTAACATATGTATGAATACTACTTGTGCTTCTATGTTATGTTGTTGCAACCATTTACTGCACAAATAAACATTTTGAAGAAGCTCGAGAAACCTCGAGACATTAACATCGGTAAGTTCAGATCCAGACGTCACGTCCTGATATTTTTAGCATCAAAACGGGTGCCCCGACTCTCCTTTTATGCGTAATTATTCTAAGCGCCTTGATAAGTATAGTACTAGCAATCATTGCCCAAATAAATTCCGCGTATATTTGTGAAATGAGCACAATAATATAATAATTACCACACCGTATCCAAGTTTATCGCTACAGAAAGTGGTGCACCTAGTTGCTACTAGTCACTTCGTGTTGACTTGGCTTATAACAGTTTTTTTTGTCGCATCTCGCCGATCGCGTAAGAGGTGATAATGACTGTATAATAGATGCACTGTATACTTATATTGGCACTTTTTTACCTCGAAGCGTTGGAATGTCAATTGGATCGGTTAACAACTGGACTGCAGTTTATTAAAGCGATCTTAAGTAAACGATAGAAGCAAATTTGCTACACTATTATGAACTGAACTGACTGTTTTTTACAATCGGAAATTCTCGCGATCTTTAGCTATGTCGGCCAAAAATATAGAAAGGACTTTAAATTTTATTTTCTATTTAGTTTCAGCTGTTATAAATCATAACAGCAATAACATGAATTAATCAACGTTAGGGCGTCCTAAATGACACAAGGTCCGGTCCACCTTTATAAAACCATCAGAAAATAGGTCATAAATGTTGGAAGCACTAGGTACCCCGTGTAAAGCTTGATGTGCTGTGGCGGGTAAGGCTGTTCAAAACTCTTTCCAGCTACTCGTATAAAAATGTGACCACTAAGAAGAAACAAAACACGTTCTGCCAAAACACCTGCATAATTCACTACCAAAACGAGCAACCACTAAACGTCGGTCTCAAGTCACGTGCCCAACCATGGGAACCGCCTAAATGCATCCGCGACAGCAGAAACAATAATAGCGGAGGTGCATTGTGAATGTTTGTGTGTGCCCATCCGCACCGGATTGTCTCTGGCGGTAAACAATCGCTTGAATATCTTAAACAACGATACAATCAGCTTTGAACAATAGCTGGGTTGGGTGGCTAATCACTTACAAGCTAAGGCTTTGCAGCACCAATAAAGAATGTTAATTTAGAAAAGCTACCAATTAAGCTGTAGTTATTTGAAGACTTTCGTGATGTATGCATCTGAGATGCATTTTGGTTGGTTGGTTGTTGATTCGTATTTAGAAGGCACGTTAAGTAGTTGGTCACCTTGATGAAGCCAGAAGTCAGTCGTGAAGGCTAAAAAAGCCCTATCAAGTACCCGAGAACATCTGACGAGAAGGTCTACACTCAGACTGCCTTAAATTAATATTGCTTCATAGTTTGTGCCCACTAGAAGTAGTAAAACGCCGTACGTCGAATTATTTCATTGTGGTACATTTTCGTGCGTAATCTTGAGAGGTCGTTATCATCCTCAGGCAAATAATAGGTTCAGCAAGTGCACAAAGAACCAAGTGATGTGGTCAGTTGTCCCTCCGTGCAGTGTCCAAAATATTCTTTCGTCAGTGTAGAAATAGATCGACTAATCAGTTGGCTTGCATGTGTCATTTTCCACTAACCAAAATTCTCCTTGTTCCAGTACAATTCGACTATGTTCGCGCTGTAAACCATGGATCCTTTGACGTGGTTGTCGCTGGGCCTGCAGCTGGCCGCGCTCTGCTCCATAGTGGGGGCACTGTTGCTGTACCTGCTGAGGAAGGTCAGGGTGGCCGAGGTGCTGCCGGTGGATAGCGCCAAGACTGTGCTCGTCACCTCCGTGGATACCGCACTTGGATTGCAAGTGAGTATGACAAGTTAAATGCAGTAGGTAACAGGTATTGTAGTTCATTTATATGATTATGCCAATTATACAATACCCGAAGAAAACCTATACATATCGGTCGTAAGACTAAATGCAGACGATTCAGCCCCCCGATTCAGAACGAAGTTCGATAACTTTCGATTGGTTGATACCAATTCGTGGAATGGTTAACAGTTTTACTCTTGTTTTCTGGAACAAAATAATATAGACGACCATAAATTTACAAAATCGGGCGATAATTTTGCACTGAATCGGAGGGCTGAACCGAAACTTGTCGCAGAAATTAGGAGTGGCTACTAAGAACTGCGACAAGCTGACAATGATGAATTAAAATAAATTTACATAAGAATCGACAAAAAAAAACTTAGTGGGGCCCCCTATCTGTTTAGGTACGACCCCGGTAATACTCAGATCCAGATTTGACTGACAGGCCCACAAAAGACACAAGGTTACTATGAAATTCAAATGTGAATAACTTGGAGGCTTTCTACGCTGACATGTTTTATGATACGACGACGTAACGTGTTAACCGCACTGGCGACTTGCCCCAGATCACACGCCTTCTTTGGAATGAAAAGGACTTAAAGGTCATACAGTGACCCACAATAATGCATTTTTACCTTTGTGCATCCTTGAAGGATTTGCTAGAAGTTTTGAGAATGAAGTCATAAAATTGACTGGCATGTTTGCGCAATTGTAGTTATCTTGTCTATTGTGTCGAAGGTCCTGGGTTCCATCCACAAAATTGTCTGATTAACATTGTGGCTTGGGCAACCAGTGGCTTAGATCCGTGGACTATTTCCTCTGTTAAAACATAGTCTATTTTACTCGCAGATATTGGTGAAATAATCTTTAAAATTAGTCCAAGGTTTACCTAAGTACAAACAATAAATGTAATCTTTCCTTTCTATAATATCAATAGTACAGATTCATAATTACAGAGAGCCTGGCCAAGAGCAATGCGATACACTAATACAAATTAACAGGTGTCAGGTAAGTTCTTATGCCACCGCACTTTAAATTCCAGATAGCAACATACCTCAGTGGGAAAGGGTGGCGAGTGATAGCCGGCTGCCGGCAGGGCGGCCTCGGCGCCAGGCTCGCGGACTCGTGGCTGCAAGCCCACGCCGCGGCCACGCCGGAAGACCAGCCGCCGCCGAGGCTCGCCACGCTCGAGCTGGACGTGGCGAGGGAGGACCTGCTAGAGGAGGCTGCGAGGGCCACCGCGCAGCATCTGCCGGCTGGAGAACATGGTAAGATTTTTTGCGAACGATCTCTGGGGTGGGGGAATAATTCTTTGATATTCTAAACTAATGCCGGACGGATATGGTTGAAAATCACAGTTGATATGTGAGGGTAAAGAAGTCACATAAAAACTCCAGTTGACTTCAAGTCGTATTTCATGAGCTGTTTTTATCTTTTCTTTTCTCCAAAGATATGTTAACAGTAGTAGTAAGTTATGTGTATGTTTTATCAATATTGATTTTATATTATTCTCAAAATGCACAATGTTCACTTCTTCTTATTATATTTTATTTATCTATCACTTAGAACAGTCCCGTTAGTGACCCAGAACCTTGCAAACTGGTCATAACTAGTTTCCTGAGTAAACCACAATCCTACCTTACCACAGACAACCTAACGGTTGATTTATTATCTAAGTAAGATGAATCCTCAGAGAATAATAATATTGGTTTATCTTGCTTTTAAGTTAAATAAATAATAATTAATTAAATATCCCATAAATAAATACACTGTGGCTATGCTTAGTAGATCCTCCTAAATTTTTGATTTCTTGGATTCGTCCTTATAAAAAAAGGAATAATATATGTATAAATATCGCTATAAAAAAGAACAAAAAGGAATGCACTGCCCGGGAATCGAACCCGGGTCGCAAGAATGGGAATCTTGCATGATACCACTACACCAGCAGTGCTTGATGTAGAGCGACGAAATAAGACTACTAAAACCAGTGTACTATTAAATAAAACGTTAAAATATCAATAAAATAGAAATACTAGCTAATAATGAACACATTTCGATAAAAAATCTCATTAATAACAATACGTTTATTGATAAGATTATTCTCCCACAAATTAAGTTACTGCGATGTAACGCCATCTGTCGGAACTGGGAGAACTAGTAAGTAGCGCGCGCCGTGAGCACACTGATTAGCATTGTCAGGATAACGTCAACTTGAACGGGGCGCTCGGCTCGCGTGACGCGTTTCATTCCGTTAACTTGCGTCATTTTTACAAGGCTTTTGCATAGAGGGCGCTAGTTAACAAAGTTTTGCCAAGTCATCCCTTATCCTGGGAATTCGCAAACGTTAGCCAAAGTTAAGAGGCTATTCAATCCAAGTTTGGCCAATGAAAGGCCAAAGCACAATATGTTGATAGACCAATTGAACATACTTTTATGTTTAATGCAGTGGTTTATAAAAATCATACTCTAATCACAATATACATATAAGTAGGTATATATAATAATTAATTATTACGCTTTATCGGCCAAATAACACAAGCTTTTGAATTTCATTTAGTAAAATCATGTCAAGTGTTACTGGTCTAGGTATTTTTATTTATTATTCATAAATTACTTAACAGGCATCTGGGCCGTGATCAATACCGCTGGGAGTAGCGGACGCGGTGGCTCGTCGTGCTGGGAGGGCGCGCTGCGTGGCAACGTGCTGGGCGCGCTGCGGGTCGCCCGCACATTCTCGCCGCTGCTGGCCGCTGCTGCTGCTGACCACCCGCATGCTGGAAGACTGTTCTACATCGGTAACTGACAGCAAGAGGAGAACAACTTTTTCACTCTCACTCATCACATCTTTTTGCCATATTCATAGCAATACTCAGTACTATTTAGTAGTTAGCCTCAAGGAATGGTAGTAGTATAACTAATTAGTTTGAAGAGATCATACCCAAAACTGCAAGAAAGGAGCCTGGGCACCTATGGACCAAAAGGTTGAAAAATAAAATTTTGCAGCAACATCAGAATCTAATTTTAAATGAAAGTGATGGATGAATATGTGGTAAATTTTTTCCTATGAGTATAACTCTCAGATGTAGATAGTTATGAGGATAATTATAATGTTCATTTTATTTTTTCAATTGTAATAAGTAACCCGCATCACTTTGATGATGCTGCATAGTCTTGACCCTTGCAAAAAAAAACTAATAAATGCTGCTTGGAGGAAAAATAGAAAAAACAAAAAGAAAAAAAGCTAAACACTCATTTACCCTTTTTTTATCCCCTCATAGAAGTCATAAGGGTGCGGGTACGCCACCGTATTTACACGTGTTTTAAGATAAAGGTGTGCTTCTAGTGCATACATTCACTATGAAAACCAATGTCATATCACGGCGTGTTAAGACGTGTCATCGGACAAATGTGATGTGACCGCACCCTTAAGAGTTACTTGAGTCCACATATGTATGGATACAAAAAAAATTCGTCAAAACAATGGTCCCTTGCCATTCATTAATGTACTTTAGTGAAACTCAAAATATTTAAAAAATCATAACTCTGAAACTATCCATCTATGCACATTATTACTACCATTAAGTCATACAATTGACAAGCTTAAACATAGCACACGCGTGGCAATGACATCTAACTTTCTGTCTCTTTCTGACAGTATGAATATATGTATCTCTTGTTACTGACCGCATCAGCTGTCCCTATACTCCCCTCTAAGCATTTTGACACCTAATTTCGATACAACCTACCTTATATCAGTCATAAATAGGTGCTACTCCCAGAAGTGGAAGCCAGTTTTTTTTCTTGGTCCAAGTTCCATAATGTTTTGCCCACTCTCCTTACTAGTAATAAAATGCTCATTGAACCGTTGTTGCAGCGATATTAATGAGACGGCAGCCACAATAGTGAAAAAATCAAAAAGATTTAACTATTTAATTATTGACCTACGAAAAAGCTATACGTAAACAGCTTAAGATTTTTAAGAACTCTATTGTTGCGTAACTTGATTGTTGTCACTTAAACCTAAGTAGCAATTCTAAGTACATCTTAGTAGTGACTAACGTGCTAAGTCCCTTTACTGTCGGTAACCTGCATGATCGCTTGCACGCAGGCATTCACACAGTCCTGCTTAGTAGGACAGCCTAGGATAAATAGGGCTGGACGATAACCGAAGTCTCTCAGACAATTTCTTAAGACCGCATTTTTGTCATGTCAGGGTTAACATCAGACACAGCGTGCGAGAGCCTATCGCGGGTGGAAGTTGGTGACTCTTCAGACGCGAGCGCCGGCGCGGCAGCAGTGCGCTGGGGAACATGGGGCGCTGCGCGTGCGTTGCGCGCGGGGCTGCGTGCGAAGCGCTTGCACGTCGTGCTGCTGCACGCGCCCGACTTGTCAGCCTCGGAGATCTACGCGCCACCTGTGCAGCTCGTGCCGCCTAGTCAGCCGTCGAGGTATGGGTATAAATTGCTAAGGAACTTATAACTTATAGTGTGGTGGGAATTAGACATCCCCTTACCACGACTTTCCTTCATATGATGGGAAAAAGCGCGATTTGTAACATCCTATGCCTTATTATTTTGAGTACCTACTTGATTAAGAGTGCCACCAATTGAGATCGGCATAAATAAGGATTTTAATTTCATTAAAACCTTAATGATTTTTTTTCAATTTCATTATGGTTTTAATGTAATTAAAAAAAATACCCGAAAATCCATTTACAGAATTCACTAGGCCAGTGGTAATTTAAGCGTAACTTCATATTCAAAAGGTTGTGAATCAGTCAATATTTGCTGAAACTCAAAGTGAAACTTTCAACTTGTCTAGCCAAAAACATTTGCTTTCTATTACAGCCGACCAGAAACCCCAAGCTCAGAGGTGAGCGCAGCCTCTGCCAGTTGCGCAGTGACCATGCCAGGAGAAGCAGCAGAATACAGCGCAAAGGTTCTCCCCACCAGCGCTCTGAAGGTCTTAGAGGATGCCCTCACAGCCCCATCACCACGAGACTCTTACTACCTCAAGATGAAACAGGACTCCTGGTTTACAAGGATGCCGTCTTTGAGAGTCGCATGAATACGATGCAGGCCGTTGCTTCTACTGTTTTATTCTTCTTTCGGGATGTGACGAGTTTAAGGAACTGAAGTGATTGCAATAGGAGATCAAACTCAAGTGCCTTTGCAAATTGTACAGCAGGCAAATAACGTTTTTTTTAAATGATGTGCAACGATTTTTAGAATTTATAATGTGTTATTTATCAGTCACAAACCATAGCTACCAAAGTCCCAATCATTGAGTACTTCTTGTCAAACGGATGTTTACAGTTCTACAACACTTTATAAGTGTACACATACGTTAACTGCTATATCTCAGTAAGGGTAGTCGGCGATAAGCTGACTGTTACCTTCATGGTAAGCAAAACCCTCAAGATGCCTTTTGCTTTTTATTTAAAATGCTTTTTCGGTCGTAATTAATAAAATTGGATAGTCGTTTAGAAGTTACACATTTATTCCACGCTCTGTTAGACTTTAGAATCTTATGAAGAACTCAGATATTCAAATTTTTAACAGCCGCTTATTTAATTTTGATGTACAAGGTATGACAACAACTTTGTATAATTTAATAAATCCATTAAACTTTGCGCTTAAGTTATTCTCATCGAGAGTATTAAGTTATATGGAAATATAAGAACACAGATACTAATAACATTTTGATATTAAAGTCACGTTAATAATGCTTTACGTCTTATTTTATAGTTAATTTTAAGAATGACGACCTGCTAATCCCTTTATCGCTCGGGATAGTAGATGTTCAGTGCCAAACTGTGGGTGCTCGAAGGTTACTTTATGTCTTGAATACAATGAAATGTACGAATGACAATCATAGTCATAAACGACGTAGCTTCTTTGGGACCTTGAGACACATTTTTTACGACGGTGATGGATTCTCGCCTCCTATCACATTGCGAACATTTTGCAATCGAAAGTATAATTGTGCAACTTTTGCTAGTTTGTGAGATTTGTATTATATTGACGTTATTATCAAGCTCACATAGTGCCAATTAACAAACTTTTGTATGATTTTTATAAATTATGAAACTGTAATCTACATTATATTCGTTAAATCCAGTGAAGCCAGTACTTTGATTTCGGTTTCATAATAGTTTTAGTATTGCGTTCAATAAGTCAGCCTTTTGGTGCGACGTGGACATTTGGACAATATGATTATGTAAATAATGTCTTTGTTATAATAAACATTTATCAGAAAATAATGACTGTTATTTTATTTCTCAGTTATTGCTGATAATTATATGCCAGTTGAACCTGGATATTGTAGTTATCCAAACTACCAATAATAATAATAATAATGTGCCCTTTGGAATGCCTGAATGTCGAAATTTAATAAGTATAGTGTTAAACCCTTTAAAAAGAATATGAAGCTATCTCCTTATTTCAGTGCATAGTACCACAGGTATAAGTCAACTACAATACCAGAGCCTAAAAGCGCAACACGAATTATGTTATTCTCTACAAATTTAAATTTCTGACATAATTATGAACACTCAGGTTCCTTTATTTTGAAGTTATCAAAGCTCAACCACACGTTGTAATTATCAGCACACAGCATCATGCCACCTCTTGTCGAGTCGTTGCCGCTGCTAATGCACGTCCAGTGCTGAGCGGGCCCCGCCGCCCCCGTGCGCTGCCAGTGCGCGGCCGTGCTCACCGCGAAACTAGCGCGGTCCCTGCCCTTTCTCACGTAGGACACGAAATCAGGGCCCTTTATTGAAATTGAGTCGATGTTGCGGACACTGCAAATTAAAGTCCATATTGAATCGTAGTTCGCTTCGATTACATATATCATACCTAAACATTATCTGCAATTTCAACACAAAAGTCTACATTTAGTTCGCTGTACGGCGTCTTAGGATATGTTCCTCAGATGCGATGTTGTGGTGACTGACAAACCATTGTGTGGTTTTCTACCAGTCGAAGGAATCAAGTGAGTAATTGTAAAAACTTATAAAAACGATGATGTAGGTGCATAAAAGCATTCAGAACTAATACATCAACCATAAAAACCATTGTAAATATTTTTTTTAAAAGCAAACTATAAATTGTAATTTATAAAAAAAAAATGGTTTTCATTTTGAGTGTACGGATAAAATGTTGATATACGTAAATGTAACTTTTTAAAAATAATACCTGTAATCGTTCTGGCAGAACGGTTTCTCATGGTCACTGTGTCCATAAATATCAAGAACTAGACCGTTGGTCTTGGCAAAGCTGTTGTAAAGACAGTTTTTATCGCCAGGTCTACGTATCAGCATTCTCGCCCGCAATGACTTGTTTTGGGTGATAAAGTTCAAAACTCTAGATGGAGGAGTCCTGAAACATGCAAAAATATTAGACTTATACTATTAAAGGTTTTTATTTTAACAAGTATTTTTATAAGTATCATGTTTTAGTAAACCATGGTGTTTGTAACCTGACAATGTAACAAATAGTATTTATCTACCCTAATTAGCTAGCCCAATGGTTTCTTACAAAATACCTAATAAGGGCCAGCAAAGGATCTAGGTAGATCCTCGATCTACCTTGATCCTTCGCTGCTTTAAGGTTCGATCAAATCAAATCTAGTTTTTTCCTAGTTTTCTTATTCGTTTATGAGTGTTTAGTGAGCTAAAGTGCCTTTGAACAGACTGTCTCTAAATGTATTTCAATTTGTAATAGGTATCTACTTGAAAGCAAAAAAATATTTGAAGAAATTTACGAAGCAAGAATGTGCAAAAGGCTTGCCTATCCACTCCCGTGCGCCTCACGACAAAACAAATAAATTGTGTATTCGATTGTGTTTCGTAGGATCTTTAATTAAGCCATTAAGTGTTTCTTGTACATACGGGTGTACATCGAAAACTTATGGCACGCTACGTAAAAGGAGGAACCTCCCAAAACTGTAGTTGCCTAACCTTATATCTAGTATTATGATGAATCATGAATCAAGTAAAACCTTCTGTGCTTACCCCTTCAATTTCATGTATCTTGGCTTGTTTAGATAGTTGAAAGCCGGAAGATGGGACCTCAAACGTGGAGGGAACTGAATTCTTGTGAAACGTGGAGACATCTCCCTGATCGAAGCAGCTATATCGTTCAAGGTTACCAGGTCTAGCGATAGGCACATCAAGAGGTGCCCGTTGGGAGCCTCGCTCTCAGGGAACGTTGGGTGGTCCACTAAAATTGAATTTCTTACGATGCAATGCTGTTACGGTTAAGGATCACAATCCAAAACGCATTATTTTTTGATTAAATTATTTTCTTTCATGCTTCTACAGTTGGCCTGTTGGCGCAAAAGTAGATACCTATCCTGCCGCAGTAGGTCGTGGGTTCGACCCCCATCCAGGATAAACATTCATGGGACGAACATGATGTGTTTTTTCTGTGTTATTGGTGTTTGGAAATCATTAACCGTGTATATCAGTTTGGTTGGTGACACAGTACAACATGATTTGTTAAGATTAGGGTCAGGTGATCTTGGTGAAATTTTCTCTAGATATATATATTTATGCAATAGTCTTGTAAACTACTGATTAGGTCCTGAAAGTAGGTATGGTATGAAAAGAAATGATAACCAAAAAAAAACTTTTTTCTTCTCACTAACCTTTTAAGTCTAACAATCCCGGCACAGTGTGTCCCATCCAAAAGCCTCCCTTCTCATCAGCCATAAGCACCCCCATGGGAGAGCTTTCAGCACCATCTTCATCGCCGTGCAAGCCTTCGTACGCCACTACGGCCAGATATTCAGTGTACGTTGGCTATTTAAAAAGGGAAATTGACAAGTAATGTATGAAGGTATTCTATCTCAATTTTCCGCCAGCGTTGAAAAAAAAACTATTGGCCTGATTATAGAATGTTTGAAAAAATAAATATCATAGAATAGCACACCAAATTTTATTAGGTATTGCTCACGTATGTACCTATTTAATTTAGTTAAATTTACAACGCGCTTTACGACACTTCGCAAATGTGTTCTGGTCCGAACTTTGCTCACGCGGACACAGGAAATTTTAACGGTGTCCACTCAGGTATAAAACAAGCCTTAGGTCCAATGCCCAAAAAGACTGCTCTTTTGAAGGAATCAGACGGCACCATCATACATAACTAAAAGTAGTAGACAACTTGACCGGTGGGTAGAATAATACACCTCTCTTTTTTCAAACTCAGTTGACATTGACCCAGTTGCAAAAGACCATATGCACAAACTACCTTCATGGCCTGAGCTGGACAACCTGCCCACAGTTGAAGAACTACGAAGAACTACAAGGAGCTGTGCAGCAACTCAAGTATGGGAAAAGCCCTCGTAACGACAACACCTACGCAAAAATATGAAACTTAAATGCGTGTTACCCATTCTGCATAATCTGTTGTGCAGATGCTGGGAAGACCGAAAGAGGGAGGCGTACCACAGGATATGCGTAACACCAACATCGTAACAATCTACAAGGGGAAAGGTGACCGCGGCGACTGTAACTCTTACCGTGGAATCTCGCTTTTAAGTACTGTTGGCAAGCTGTTCGAAAGAGTTATACTGAATAAACTTCAAAAGCTGGCTGACCGGGTTTACCTAGAGGCTCAGTGTGATTTTCGCGCGGGCCGCTTAACAACAGACATGATTTTTACTTTGCGTTAACTCCAAGACAGTGTAGAGAGCAAATTACTACATTCTTTGTTGCCTTTGTAGATCTCAATAAGGCATTTGAAACCGTAAGTCGAGAAGGGCTTTATGCAGGGTTAGAGTCCATTGGTTGTCCACCAAAGCTGGTGGGCTGATAAAGTCTTTCCACGACGACATGGAGGGTTCAGTGGTCTTTGATGGAAATACATCACAGCCATTTCCGATGTGTAAGGGAGTCCGACAAGGATGCGTCTTAACCCCAACATTGTTTGGCTTTTTTTTTCGTTGCTTTAAAAGTCGGTTTTTGGCAACGACCAACAAAGCATCCATCTACACACATGAAGTGTTTTTTTTTCTACGTGGCATGCATTGTTAGCCGCTGATGGCTTTTACAACGGACAAGTGGGTGAGCGGGAGGCTCCCAACCCTAGTTTATTATTTAAGTAACGTGCCTAAGGGTGCCCCAAGGGGGGACACGAACCTCGGCTTAGGGCGTTACTGGTAGATGGCAAACGGACGTAGGTTTGAGGAGAGAAGCGACCCGGCACGTGCCGGTTACGCGAATCTAAATATGACTGGGGTCGCGGCGCGCGTCCACGCCGGCGTGGACGATAGATTGGTCTGGACATGAAGTGATGGTAAGCTGTAAAACATCTCCATGCTTAGCTCCAAACGCTATCGCCAAGACATATTTGTCGACAATCTCATGTTCGCTGACGTCGCAGCTTTTGTCGCAAGCTCTCCAGGTTTATTTGGATCAGGATTATGTTGGACTGGGCACCCTTAGAGGTGGTCGACCGGTTTTGTTATCTCGGTTCTGTTTTGTCAAACAATCTTTCCCTTGATGGTGAGATCGACATTCGTATTGGCAAAGCAGCAACAATGTTCGGGAGGCTCAGTGCAAGAGTATGGCATAAGTAATCAATATCTAACGAATAAAACAGAAATTATTCTGTTCCAAACCTGCATTGTAAGTAGGTATACTTATGTATGGAGCTGAAACCTGGACATCATATTCAAAACAGGAACGCAAACTTAACGCCTTTTACATGAGATCCCTGCGTAGTATCCTGGGTATCAGAGGGTTTTTGACATTGCGCAGCTGCCTAGTCTCACCGCCTTGCTGAAACATCGGAGATGAAGGTGGCTAGGGCATGCGTATAGGTTGGAAGCATCCCGCCTTCCACGACAGGTACTTGTTGGCGCAGTGGCGAACGCGAAAAGACCAGTCGGTAGGCCGCTGCTTCGTTTCAAGGGTTGCGCCAAAAGGGACATGACGACTTATGCCGTTGACTGTGCAGGATGGGAGGAGCTGGCCCAAGATAGGGATAAGTGGCATAGTATTTTACAATGTAAGTGGCGATCAAGTGTCTGTGGACGGACGTGACGTGCATGACAAGGCCTGGTTTTCTAGCTTGAGCGACCAACGATTTAAAAGGCATCAGAATAGCACCACCTCCCCAAACTGTAACTACTCGTATGAATTTAATTTGTGTGGAAGGCTATGCCGTTCACGGACAGGGCTTTAAAGCCATAATAAAAAATGTTCAAGCGGCACTGCATAAATCGTCTGAGTCTGTGACAGACGCTAAGGCCGATGATGAATATAAAAATTATTACCCAGAAAAATATAATGTTGAGGGACATTTACTATTAGGTACATTGTATACCTAATATTCATTCCATCCGCCGAAAATTTGGTTCTGGCACTTGCCGGCTTCTGCCGCAGCACGCTCTAATGCTACGGCCACACTACCTTACCGTCTACCTTAGGTAGGTACTGTTACCGCAATAGTTATAATAGCATTAAATTACCGTTTAAATTACTGCATGAAGTAGTATGGTTACTCTGGAGTTTAACTGGATATGTCAATAAATTATGCGGTAATAGTACATTATGATAGCGAAGTGTGGTAGCGAAGTGCGGTAAGTTGAAAATTACAGCCGAGGCGATATTGCTAGCCCGAGCCGTAGGCGAGGGCTACAAGAAAGCAGAGGCTGTAATTATCAAAGCGCACGTATGTCATACGACGTTTTATAACATATTTGAGAGGAAATAAATAAAAATCGGACTTCCTAAAACAAATAAAATCTTTAATCACTTGCTAGAGCAGTTAGAAAATGTTTACTTGTTCACAAATTAGCGATGCGCGCGCATCAGCGCTTTTTTTAAGGCAAAAGGCATTAAAAACAGCCAGTATTACTAATAAAGTAAATTAATATTTCTGTGTTTTTGTTACAGATGGTTGTAATTTATTGTCAAAATTAAATAAATTAAAGAATTAAATGTTTATTTATTATATTTCATCTCCCAAAGTTAATTTTATTCATAAAATGTTGACCACTTTTCTGACATAAAAACTCTTTGCCAAAATTTAAAAAAGTACCGTTCGTTTTAGACGGAGCATCTTGCTAAACCGTACGTTTTACCATAATAAAAAAAACTCGTGCGTTTTACATTACATTACCGCACAAGTGCGTAATGAGATACATTACGTTATTGAAATTGGTGAAATAAGAGACCCTTTACGAGCAAATATGTTATAAAAAAAATTACATTTTTCAAAATGGAAGATGGAGGTTGAAGCTGCAGCTGTGTTGTGTTTTATGGTTTTTTATATGGTTTCAGTAATAATTCATCAAGGATTCTTTTTTCTTCTTCAAATCATATATTGTACTCGGAAATGATAAATTTTGTTTGATCCGACGCCAAGCATTATTTTGTACACCGGCGTTTTTATGGGTTTTCTGTAGGGTATCCCAATGAGACGGTTCGGATTGGAATAAGTAATTTCACAAATTAGAGCGCTTTTTCATTTGACTACTCCATGTCAGTCGATACGTACGTCGCCGTTGAGCTCATGTTGCACGCTGGACTAACGGTAGTGTGGCCACAAACGCATTAATTAACTGCGGTAATCTTCTTTGATGTGTGAAAAAGACCGCCGGCCGCAGGAGCTATTGTCTACCGCCATTTGGCATATTGATTGGCATAGTAAAATTATGGCCACAAATCGTGGTTACACCTAGGCGTTATTGAAGTTAAGGTAATAATTATTGGCATAACACGGTAGTGTGGCCGTAACATAACGGGAAGTGGATTTGATGGCGCGCAATCGATGACGCCCGCGTCCAATGGGCCAATCCTTTTTATTTATTATTTCTTATGGTAGATATTTTGAAAACATTGATGTCCGAGGTAGTTGCTAATCCAGTGATACTTAACCCCTTGAGTGTCAGCGGAACACACGGGTGTTCCTAAGAAAACCCTTAGAAAAAAATGGCAAACAATGGCACACAATGCAAAAACCAGAACAATAGAATCACGAGATGGGTGGTTACTGAAGCTATTTTTGTTTCAATTCTTATGTCCAATTCCTCACCCTAAACATAGGAGCCAGCGTGTGCTGCAGCATGGAGTTGGCAGTGATGTGGTGGTACGAGGTCTGCCATCGGCCCATCGAGTCCGGAGTAATGAAGGTGAAGTTGCGGCCTAGCTCCTTGAATGGGATCACATCTACAGGGGGTTTGTATATGTACCACCTAAGGAAGTTACAATGACTGGTTTTAGAAGGGTAGGTAAATAATCAGTTCTTTTTTGGATGTTGCTTAGCCTAATCAACTGTCTGCATGAAAAGGATTGATTTTGACTTAAGTTGTGATTTTGATGCAAGTTATTGTAATGTAAAAAAGTTGTTTTTTAGGCTCCAAGACAGTAGCCTGCTTACATGAAGATTATTGAGCTTGACATCCAGCGGATCTGTAATTTAAACTTGTTAAATCCTTCCGTCCGCCGCTACGTGGGCGAAGCCGCTGTCCGCCAGCGGCTTCGCCCACGTGGACTGTCTTTACCGTCAAAATATAGCCTATGTATATGTCACTCCCTGATAATGTAGCTTTATATTGGTGAAAGAAATTAAAAAATCGGTCCAGTAGTTGCGGAGCCTATTCGAAACAAACGAACAAATCTTTCCTCTTTATAATATAAGTATAGAAAAAAACAACTTATTATGTTTCTATCATAAAATAATTGTTTACCAGTCCACAGGTTTGTTGTCATTACCACGGCAATGAAGATTAATGTAATTCCATCCTTCTAAATAGTCTAAGCCATGATTCATTTTGATCAAAAATACGAACACAAACAAATACTTGTAAAACATTTTACATGACTTCCACATTGCAATCCCAAGAAACACTAAAATCGTAAAATACAATTTCTCAAATATAATAAACCACGTCAAAAAGTACGTAGTCGTAGGTACAGATACCGTACACAAAGAATAGTTTTCATGTATTAAAACAAAATCCGTGTGCTTTTTTATAAAGTTTCATTTATTTTAACTTCAAATCGCATGTTAGCGTAATCCTGCACAATGTTATTTTTACACAGTAATTAATACATGAGACAGCATATACAAAAAATACATATCGTAAACGTAATAGCCAAGTATAAAGCAGGTACATACAACTACGAAGGCGCTCGTGCAAGAACTCGGTTGCGTTTGAGCAGTTTAAGACGATCGGCCTTTCGAACATTAATAGTATGAAAACGAATTATTTAAATTTATATTAAAGCTTAAAAATAAATAGAGCAAGTATTCTATCATTTAGGTAAATCTACAAATAATACCTCTTAATCACAGACAGAGACATAGTATCAACATGAACACAACCTTGAGTTGATTCGATTTTGTACTAAAACTATACAAATATTGTGACATTTAACGGGAACTGTGCCATTAGATTTTAATGGCTAAATCAACGTTATCGTACTGATATTTAAAAAAATGCATTACAAATAGATTTACTGATTGATAAATGTATGTACATGTACCATACATGTTCAAAATTAAATAAACACAGTGCAATAATTCATTTTAGTACGGATTTCTATTTTTACCTTAATTTTTTTTTTATTGGAATGTAACATAAGTTCCAATGGCAGTAATCATTCGTGTGTAAATCACAGACACTATGACGTATTTTTTCGAGTAGATCACCAGGAAAAGTAACTCAGATCAGATCCATACTCGAGTACAGAGCTAACCGCTGAGTATCGTGCGTGAGTATCATACGGGAATCAGGACAGCATAATAACTCGTACCGTAGTTACCTTCAGGGGCGCAAAACCTCTTTGAAACTAGTGATACGAAACATGAACATTCGTATTCAGCCTACAGATCAATCCATTGTGTTTTTGTGAACAATAGCATCACTTTCTTTTATTCATTTCTAGCTGCATCATATTCTACCATTCTCATTCATCAAACTCTACACACATTTTCTATTTTTATAAGCTAATTATTACAAGTCTGAACCGACTCTATTAGATGCGCGAAGTTTCCCCACAGTATAGGTCCCGAAGTGCAAACTGTACCTCCACCGCGAGATTCTTGTGGTAACTGAAAATGAAAAATAACACGTAAGTCATCATCTTTAGGCCCGATTTTTTTAAATCTAAGTTTATTCCCTAGATAGCTAACTGAAGTATAAAATTAACTGGCTGTTTATCAAGCGAATAGATATTTTCAATTTTTCAATCGTCTTTTATCCAAAGAAAAGCTATCTATCGTTTGTCTATGTAGGTACTTATATTGCTAACTTCACACTGATTATCCACGAGCCAGATGCACTTATACAATCATTGCAATGTTAGAATGAAACAAGACAAAAGTTGATGTTTGACAAATTGACACTGACGTATAAGAAAAACTACCTCAGCTTTGTTGTCTGTTTTTTAAGTTGTCGTAAAAAGTTTGTGATTATAATAACACTCCAGAACTCCTTAACATAATGAAAATAATCTCAAATGACACACCACATATCCTCAAAATGTCAAAGAAAACGCATAGATAAATCTTATCCAGCCCCTCAAGAAGCAGATAACTTTATTCCTCAGTTAGCGGCTTTATTTAACAGATAACATCTATCTGAACATTGAAAAATTAAAAATCTTGTTAACCTTCGAAAAAACTTTATTCTACAAATAAATTTATTTATCTGAGCATTGAAAAATCGGCCCTTAGTAGCATAAGATGTCAACTGTTAGTTAAAATTCTTGTCTAACAATAGTATAACTAACCGCTGATGTTGGTAACTAACCGGTGATATTGATACTCGTAACAACCACTGGTATGGTTACAAGCAGTTGATATTACGAACTTACCTCCAATGGTTCTCCCTCACTTGTAGCATTTGCCTGTAATGTAACGTTACAGAGTCGAGCATTACATCAGTGGGGGAGGAGAACCGATTATTACAGCGCGCAAACTCGAGCTCTCAAACAAGATTCGAGCATAACGTTGGCGTGGGAAAAGCACCGAGCAATACAGTGCGCAACTTGATGATACAATGTGTTATATTTTGATGCAACTTCGCTGAAGTTTTGTAATGTAATGCTCAAAATCGAATCTGAAACGTAACATTACAGGAAGATACTCCAGATAAGGACCACCTTAACATTATTGTTTACCAAAAGGGTAAACAACTGCTTAAATTGGTAACTGACTTCTGATATTGGTGCCTAAGAGGACACAGCACGGTCGAGAGAATTGAAAAATAGGTATTTGCTAAATATATTGCTTCCTTTTGCAAACCTCTTCTTTGCACTCTGCGGGAGGCTCCCGTGCCCGTATTCCTATGTTGGTTAGTGTCCGTTTTCCTATGTTTTCTTTTTTTTCAATAAACTAGTCAAATTAGTTTTCTAGATGTTTTAACCCAGCGGAAAATCTGGCCAATTTTTAGGTTCCTACTCCTTTTTAGTTTTGGTAATGTTTTGATTAGTCAGTAGTACTATTTGTGTGTAAAGGGTAACCTATTATTAGCTTTATTCATTGTAATCTGTAAAACACAATAACAATCGTAACGCTGTTGGTTTTCTAAATAAATTAAATAAAAAAATATATTTATTTATATTAAAAAGGGAAACATAGGGACATGCAAATAGTAGCAATAGATATCTTGGAAAAAAAATATTCCTCTACTGGCAGTATCCAGGGAGGAAACAGGGGACTACGTATGTATGGAAAAACGGCGCTTCTGTAAATTCGCTTCCCTCATATTTGAAAAAACGGTATCTTACCCAAGCTATAGAAAATAAATCCCTGATATAAGTAAATTAGCTTTGATATAGGTAACTTTACTCTGATGTTGGTAACTTGACTATTCGAAAGGTAACTAAATCACTGATATAAATCACTAAACGAGGATATTAAACAGCCACCTAACTGTATATTACAGCTTCTCATCTGAAATTACGCGCCTCACCACGTATTCATGCACACATTAGGTAAAGTAATTATTTACTGTTCCACTGCTGGGTAAGGCTGCAAACCTCACTGAAATCAAGTCATCGCTACAATGGATGTGTATTGGCTTCATATAAAAAAAGGACGCAAGAAAAAAGTAGTGGGTCGCCTCATTTCTGGTTAGACAATCTACCAAAGAAACCGTTTTTACTGTCCACTTACCGCCCTATTGATGTCCCCCACGCAGACCCAGTAGTCGGCCACCTTGGTGTCCTGGCTGTTGTGCATCTTGTGCGCGACGGCCACGGCCCACTTCGAGTGGTCGTTGTGCGACGTGAACGACATTTTTGCGATCGGGAACTTTAATCGCTCTATGTTGCGGACCCTGAAAATGAAAACATAATTTGAGAAACAGTTAAATGCACAGTTTCTGAGTCGGTGTTTTTATTTCATCACATAGGACGAAGGCCTCCCCCATCGAACGCCACAACAAGCGGCTTCGGGCCGTACGCATCTAACGACTTCCTGCAACCTGCAACCAGGTCGTCAGTCCACCGGGTAGAAGGCCTGCCCACGCTGCTTCTCCCAGTTCGTGGTCGCCACTCAAGAACCTTTATTCCTTAACGGTCATCAGTTCTGCGAGCGATGTGGCCAGCCCTTTGCCACTTTAGCTTGGCTATGCAATGAGCTATGTCGGTAACTTTTGATCTTTTGCGGATCTCCTCGTTGCGGATCTTATCACGCAAAGAGCCGCCATGCATAGCTCTCTCCATAGAGCGCTGAGCAACCCTGAGCTTATTTATATACCAGGGTAGGTTATCACTGGCAACACGCACTGCTCGAAGACTTTGGTCTTCAGGCTCTGTAGGATATTGGACGTAAAAGTGTCACGCAGTTTCCCGAAACCGGCCCAGCCGAGTTGGATTCGTCGTGCCACCTCTATTTACCTAAATATATTCGTCCACAACTACGAGAGTATCGTTCCCAACAACTACTGGTACGGGTGTAACATGGACGTTTGACATCACCTTCGTCTTGTCCATGTTTATTTTAAGACCCACCTGTTGGGATACGTTACAGAGGTCGCCAAGCATAGTACCAAGGTCCTCGAACGACTCCGCCAGTATAACTATATCGTCGGCAAAACGAAGGTGAGTGATGTTTTCGCCATTGATGTTGATGCCAAGTCCGTTCCAATCCAAGAGCTTGAGAACATCTTCCAGAACGTTGGTAAAGAGTTTAGGTGAGATAACGTCTCCCTGTCTCACACCTCGCTGCAATTGAATCGATTCCGTGCTCTGGTCTTGTATACGGACAGACATAGTGGCTTTGTTATACAGACATTTCAACACTTCGATATACCTATAGTCGATCTGGCATCGATGCAAAGACTTGAGTACAGCCCAGGTCTCGATCGAATTGAATGCTTTTTCGTAGTCCACGAACGCTAACTCCTCCGTCTTTGGTATAATCTGGCGTAGCGTATGGATATGGTCGATGGTGCTAAAGCGCTTTCGGAAACCGGCCTGTTCGGGAGGCTGGAAGTCATCGAACCTGCGTGCAAGACGATTTGTAATGACTCTAGAGAACTGCTTGTACACGTGGCTCAGGAGCGATATAGGTCTATAATTCTTCAAAAGCCATCACCTTTTCTGAAGAAGAGTACCACCGCGCTTCTGTGACGGAGTTGAACAGCCTCTGGAGGACTACAAGTATCGGTTTTCCACCCGCTCTCAGAAGTTCTACTGTTATTTCGTCCTCGCCTGGTGCCTTGTTGTTTTTAAGCTGTTTCAGAGCCACCACAATCTCGTACATACTGATGTCCGGGATGTCCTCAGTAAAGTGTCGGGTGAGCTTGGCTATGGTGTCCTGAGCTGCTCGACTTGTGGGCTCACATGTTAAGGTGTATAACTGTCCGTAGAAACTTTCTATCTCCCTCAAAACCTCAGGCTTGGAGGAAACTACGATGCCACTGTCAGTCTTCAGTTTTGTCAGCTGGCTTTGACCTATAGATGAACCCCTTGCGAACATTTATGAGCCCTGGTTTCGCTCGATTGCCATCCTATGGGGTGATGTATTATAGTATAGGTCCGCAAGTCATGCCGCATTGACTTAGAGATTCGTCTATTAACCCCTTGCAGTATCAATTTTATTGTATTTTATTCTGTGCACACGATGTCGGACGACACTATCCCACCTGGCCCTGTCAGAATACCAGCGCTGTTGCAGCTCCACAGCTGCTGCAGCACATGCTGAGACAGGGACCTGGTTGGCTCCACACTGAGGCTGATTTTTTCTTTTCTTTTCCTTGTTAGTTTCAATTGTTTTTGTTTTAGTCTTTTTATGTTTGGTTTTAATCATGTTTTTATGCCTCCTTGTTTGTGCCAATAAATTACTTTTTACTTTATTAAGCACACCATACGCTGCAACATCAACTGAAGACTGAAGCTTCATTTCTCTCCGGTCTGCCATGAATTTAATGGTTTTCTGAGAAAGTTTCTGTGCATAATTTCGTTGGTGAGTCTTAAAGAACTCGGACCCAACCGCTTGGACAGTTTTCACCAACCTGTCGTTATTATAATTATTTAGTAAAGTAAATTTTTTTATCGATCCAAATTGATTTAATGATTAAGGCACATTTTGCAATTATATATTTTTTAATAACTCTGCTAACCCATTAGAATTTTTAATTTAACTTAGGCTCAAGACTCCAGGTTAAGAAGCTCCAAATTAGATGTTACTTAAAATAGGTAAGTGAAATTCATTACACGGTGGTTCTGCTATTTTCTGATGAAACTGCTTATTTTTTGGGCGTAAAGTACGATGCATGCTCGGCCCTGTATCTTGAGACTCTGGGTTCAAATACGGGATCAAACGGTTTGTTTTTGCATTTCCGGAGCATAGCCGCATTTAGCAAACTAGGTAATTAAAATATTTATTTGTTCGGAAGTCGCTCGTGATCTACCCGGCAGATCTAACTTGTTCATGATGAGGATTTATGTATGTGTGTGTGTATGTTTGTTACTCTTTCACGCAAAAACTACTAAACAGATTCAGATGAAACTTTACAGTAACACAGCTTATACATTAGAATAACACATTAGTAAAGATTTTATGTATACATGTTACAGGAATGAAGTTCACGCGGGCGAAGCCGCGGGCGGAATGCTAGATATGAATATATGTGCAACATACTTTGAGACCTTCGGTTTATCAATTGTATCTTAGTTAACAAAAACAAAAGATACACACTGAAAGTTTCTGCTGCACTCCGAGTCCAGAGTCCCCGGGCCGTTAGTCCAGGACTCGACCAGCAAGTCGGACTGCAGCACCTCGGCCACCAGCCCGCTGTAGAGGTCGTCGTTGAACATCGCGCTCTTGGCGAACGAGAGGAACTTGCGCCCGACCAGGGTCTCGAAGCTTTCTATGTGGTACCTGGAATTAAGCAAGAATATTAGGGTGTTTATATGACGAAAGATTGTATCTTGTTTTAGGAAAACAAAGGCCTAGGGGCTAAGCACCTAACTCGGATCTTAGATCGTGTGGTTCCGAGTTCAAATATGATCAGAATCATCTTTGTGTTGATTGTTATTTTTTATTTTTCATACACAATATTGGTAATCACTCTCCAGTGATGGAAACCATTGATAAAAAACCGAATAACGGCGGAAGGTAAGCCTACCACGTTGGGTTCTAATACCATTAGTGAAAAGTGACCTTTTGAGTGTTCGCATATCACTTCTATTAAGAAGGTCGCTCAGTTTAATATGTCATGTAATAGTATATTGTTCACCGAGAGGAGAAAGAGACCGATTACTCGCACCGGGACCGGGACCGGGAATCGCACTTTCTCTCGAGTGATACATAGTGCTTTATACTACACCTACGAGGAAAATAAAAAAATAATGTAACACTTTTTCTTTCTTTATTATTTTTGCTGTTTCCTTCAACTGCGGCGGAGTTAAAAAATCTTCATCATCACTATCACTACTTATCATTTTGAGAGTTTTATTTTACTTTCTACGAAAACTGAATCCTCAAACAACACACGAATTGAAAATGGCGCCAATGGCGTCTGCAATTTTCACATGTTTTTTTTTCAAATTGTTTATCCTGCCGCCGCAGTGTCGCACTGCCAGCCCGACACCATCCGACACACAGCTAATGGCCAGTGTCATTTTGCGAACTTAGAGATAAAAACTCACTGTAAAAACTCTTTGGCTTTTGATATTTAGGTTACCGGCGCATAGTCTTACCCAAAATTAAAAAAGAAAAACCACGTAAGAAATGGATTTTCATACATTTTTCTCTCCCGCTCAGATGCGTTTTCTCCCCGCATATTTGTTCGATATGCAATGACGTACTTTCTACCGTAAATTTGATAAAGTATCAAGGTACTTTCCGAGCAGGTGTAGTATAATAGTACATCGTTACCCTAGGGGTGAAAGTAACTTATTTAGTCCCGAGACGGGGTTTGGCGCCCGGAACGACGTGAGGGCGCCAATAGTTCGAGGGATTAAATAAGTCTATAACCCGAAGTAAACACTGTGCTTTTCATTACAAATACAAGGAAAGTAAAAATAAAAACATGAATTAGCTAAAGAAAAAATGAGTAAATTTTATTTTCCACTACCGCTTTAGCCTCTTCTCTTATAAAATTAGGCGTTAAATTCATATCAGAATCAGATGAACTCATTTTATAGGTACCAATCTCTGCTATACGTATAAACAAAAGTCTTCAAATCGAAAAAATAAAATGAAGATCGAATTGCCGCTTTCCCGCCTATTTTGTTTTGTTTTTTTTTCTGTGGCCGGCCAGCTATTCAGCCATTATTTCTTATTTTCATCATTGGAAAAATGGTAAATATTTTGCCCAAATCGAAGTTATTTTAAAGAAATTGTTGAAACTAAATTATAATAAAGTTATTGAAAAAATATACGAGTATATTCTTTAATCAATACTTAACTTTAAGTTTTTTCAATTTTACATTGTGGCTGTATAGAAAGTTGGAACATGGTTCAATAGATATGTGAAAAAGAACTAGTTTTTTTTTTAAATCATTTGACAGCTGTCAGTTGAAAGTGATTCTACTTAGGGATGAAAAGTATCACTTTCATCCCGCTCCTCAGGCAAATTCAGACCTACTTTCAGAGTATGAGTAATGAAAATTTTTTTTCACTTCATGCTCATGCTCCAAAAGTACGCCAATATAAATAAATATAAATAAATAAATATGCGCCAGACAACACACCTCTTGTAATGGTCTCGAAGTAGGGATTAATATCCCTGTGTTACGAGGTACCACACAAGGCAATATAAGCCAGGGGCGTCTCCCAGCACACCCAGACCCGAGTCAATTCAGAAAAGATCATTTCCTGAATTCACCTGACCGGGAATCGAACCCGGGACACTACGGAAATCGGGGCGAGAAACCGTGCTACAGCGCACTGCGCCAATCCTGTCGTCAAAGCGTCATATAGCTCTACGAAGCGGGACTAAAGGGACCATTTTAGTCTCTAGGGTGTGAAAAGTAATTAGTTTTTTAACTTCCTTCATGTGACATAGACCAACTCAAACAGCCAGTAAATATACTATTATCTGTAGAGTGTGTCCACACATCTTCATTGCGAAAATGTTGAGAGTTTTAGTATCATGGTTTGTCCGCAAAGAAGGTAGTGCCGCCATGTGTTTTAATCTTTTGTGATTTTTATTTTTTAATAATATTTATTAAATGGGTTTGTACTAAATTGACTAGTTTTCTCGCACTCAAAGTGAAAAGTACAGTTTGCCCCTCGAGACTAAATGCCAACTTAATATACCCTCGGTTTCATTGACTCACCTCTGGTATATCATGGCTTCGTTTAGTCCCTCGATATAAAATATATTATTTAACCACTTGGGAGTTTTATTTTACTCAGAGAAGCGACACTTGTTTACTTATTGAGAACTAATCGATTTATTTCTTTAATGTGTATCCTCTTTCTGTGCTACAGACGTAACTCAGTCTATTGTTAAGCTGCAGCTGAGTTTGATGTACTACGAGTACATATAAAAAAGTCAAATCTCCCGTCGTAATAACGACAATAAAAAGACAACATGATGAACATATTTTGCGAGCACGACGTATGACGTTAGTTACACACTAAGTGATTCTCATCTCATGTTTCAGGCCGTATATAGAGATATAGAGCAGCAGCATGACGTGTCAATAAGTCTTGACGAGTTCATTTCCCGTACTCATACCATCAATTTGACGTAAAAAAACCGATAGAAAACAGACAAAACTCACCAAGGTGACGCGTCAATAGTCTTATTATGCACCACATCCACCAAATTGGGCAGTTCAGACTCAAACTCCTGCGGCAGGCGGTAGTACGCGATCAGCGGCTCGTTGTACTTGAGCTGCGTCGCGACCTGGTTGAGCGTGGACGTCTGCACGGACACGCACAGCATGGACTGGCCGTACTTCATGCCCGTGCTCGGGTAGTCGTACGAGCTCACGTTGAGGCCGTGCACTGTGGGAGGAAACCGTTTCAAATGCTTCGAAAATATGACACCAGGATGGAGGGGATGACATAAGCTGTCACTGGCGCTTATGTCATCCCCATACATTTGAACGATTTCTATTGTAGAAATCGTCGTAGCGTGTTGCTCTTGGCTAGCCCCCCAGATGCAATAATAATAAGTTGTGACAGGTTTCGGCACTGTTAATAATTTCAAAAACTGTAATTGTTTGAAAGAAAGCATACATTAATACAACATTTTTGGCTTCGACAACGTTATCGGACTGAGTAAGCGGACTTCAGAGTAGGGTACGAACCGAGGCTAAAGCCATTGCTGGGTGCTAGCAATTGGACAGATTTTTGCGGATAAAAGAAACCTAACACGTGCCGGTAACGTTAATCATGGTGAAAAAACTGTACTAAAATGTTATTTTTACGCTGTCTCACTTACTGTCTGAATTTTCCAAAAAATGTATAGAGAGAGTTGTGGGTATATTTTATTGATTTGAAGTTTAATAAGAGGAACTGAAAACTGCTTCTAAGCTAAGAAAACTTACTGTCTGGTACCGGCGGGAACCTCGGCACGGAATGCACGAGCCAAAGCGACGTGAACTTGTCTCCAAGAATGACGCCCTTCGTGTGCCCGCTCTCCACCCGCGTCTTCATGAACTTGGAGTGCATCTTGCACATCTCGGCCAGATCGTAGTCGTCGTAGTACTTATCGCCGAGCTTGAACTTCTTGTACTTCTTTATGCTTGCTTGTTTTGTTTGCCCTGAAAATTATTTATGATTAATGTTGACCTAAAGGTGAATACTTTTATTATTGCCTATTATGCGATATGAACATACCTACAGAACAGAATCTTAGTGTCCATCCTGCGGTATGAGGCAGGATGTGGAAAAACAAATGGATTTTCCTTGACGATGCCAATTAAACAAAACAAGAGCTTTTATTCATGACATTGGAGAAGCTAAGATAAAATACACTGAAGTCTTCACCTGTACATAGTCTGGAAGTAGCACTAAGAGCTCAAATTATTCTGTTATGCCTAAACGTTGATTGTCAGTTCGTAAAGGATATTGGCAGTCAGCACTTACCCCTTTTATTTTTGGAGTACATGTCAGCTACAGACTGTAAAACGTCAGGCTGGTGCTCCGTAGCCGGAGGCTGGTCGTTGTACACCAATGATATTATATTTTTATCCTGAAACATTAACAACCAGCTTAGCAGTGGTTATGATCGCTGAATGAAACCCAAATAGCTGCAATACCTACTCAATTGGTTCTCCAGAATAAAAAAAACATTGTTTTATGATGAGAAAAAACAATATGATAATGATCACAAAAGATATGAGCTACTTTTTTAACACTTCAAGAGTGCAAGCTTTGGATTTGTCTTATGAAGAAATTAGCCAACATAATAAGAATAATTACAAGTTGCAACTGCTTGACAGTGTCATCATGATCACTATTCGCAGCCGTAAGGCGTCAACTGTTGAAAAAGTCTCGCCCATAGAATTGTAGAGGCCGCTGCGTTTGCCATCAATGACTCAGATGATCTCCAGGATTTCGGTTCGACACAAAACATCTTGCAGAAATTTCAGCACAAAACGCTAGACGAACGAGAAGCCTACCTGGTACAGCGGAGCCAAGGTCTTCCCGAGCATGGAGCGCGGGTCGCTGATGGCCAGGTCTGACATGATCCATCCCCCGCGAAGCTTGGAAGGCGTGAGGTGCATATAAGCAACGCCCTTGCGCACGAGTGGATTTAGGTGGTTTTTCTCACGTGGAAGTTTGTATACGTAAAACCTGCGAGCATTTTAGGATTAAAATAGTTTAATTTTGAGCATACGATGGATGATGAGGATGTGCATTAGAACAGATTAGGTAGGAAGTGTCAAGAAAGCAGAAAGGGGCAGGCAATGGTCTGTCTGTCCGTTATTTGTAGCAGGTAGGAATTGTACGTGATGCAGTTACCACATATTGAGGACTACGTACCGACAGCGCTGCAGCGCCTCTAAAACGTCCTTTCATATTTAACAAATTTAACCTTTCTGGCAAGTCGTCTCCAGATGTCGTCAACTATACTTATGTATGCATGAAAAGTCAAGACGACAAAGCACTGCCATCCACCAGAGTCCCTCAATTACCTAAATATACCTTTTGTTGGCAACTTATTTACCAAAAATGTTGAATATTATCGGTAGGTCAGTATTTAAATATATTTTTTATTTAAAATGTTTTTCTTTATTTCTAGCTGAATACAAACTATTAATTTGAATTAGAATAAAAAAGTCATGGAAAATTCTTATAGGTAGGCCATTTATCTGTTATTCTCATGACATTATCATTTAGTGTATTTTGTAAACTAACTTTTAGAACAACCGCTCTAAGGATTCGACTACCCTACATTTAATGGTACATACTCAGTATAAATTAAATAAAGTAAAACCTCTGTAAGAACATTTTATGAGAGTCGTGAAAATTTAAAACCTAAAAAATTTTAACAATTCAAATTATTGTTACCGATAATTATTTACACGCAGTCTCAACGTCCGTCATAATTATATTAAATTTCAAAATGAATAAATATTTTATTCTTATTACAAATAACAATAATATTTTACCTTACCAGGGTTTAGATTGCCCTACTCGTTATGAAAATGACTCACCCAGTTGTGATTACATGTTAAAATTAATTCAAAACACTCAATAATTTATGAGTCAAATTAGTAGATAGTTAATGTTTTATTTATTCCTAAGTCACTAGCTTTATATTTAACTTATTAAGTTAAGTTAAGAACTCACCAATCGACCGGTTCCCCTTTCTCATTTCTGCACTGCGGCGTCAAACATAAACAACTACTGATGAACAACGTAAACGCAACTAATTTGATGCAACACATCGTGCGTGTTTATTTCGCGAAAATCGCCGGCGAAGTACCAAGGGCCGCAGGAAGTCGCGCGCGGTTGCGTCTGTTGTGATGTCATCCAATCCAATATGGCCGCCGCACATAAACAATCCTGTGTTTACACAAACATTAACGTTATTGTTTCCTTTCGCTACTAGGACTCAATTACTTCACATTCATTCAAGACTTCCGACGCGACTGACTGAATCGAAGCTTCAATGACAAAACCAGTTTTGTAAGGATGGTACACAGAATATTACAGACGGTCCAATGCTTTTCAAACTTTAACGGTGAGGGAAATACATAGGTAAAGTAAATCGAATCGTCAAATCAAATTAATAAATTCGAGTATAGATGGTCGAATTATTCTTATAAAATTGCACAATGCGCTGCGAAGTGTGCGTTCCTGAAAAAAAGGGTCTTGACAGACAGACAGACGGGCGGACGGACAACAGTGTTCCTATAAGGGTTCCGTTTTTTCCTTTCGAGGTACGGAACCCTAAAAACCAGAGAAATAAATAACATATTGCTTAATTGAGCTGAGTAAAACTACTTCCTGTCCTGTATGATGTTTGCGGTCAACTAAGCCAGCATCATATTGATATCTAGCTAGTACCTATTTCCGACAAAGATTGCACTGCCTTACCTACATGTGATAATATGATAACAGACCATCCACTTAAACAGACCTTCTGTAATTTATTACTGTGTGCCCCTCGCTCATCTAACAGCTGCACTTGCATTTTATTGCCGTCCTTATCACAACACAATATCTAAAAAGAGACATCGCATGAACCTTTGTCTGGTCCAGAGTTTGTTATCGTTTCCTAAGGTTGTATGACAATGCATTAACAACTAACATGTAACTGTTTTGAGTTAGTTGAGTCATAATATTATTAAACTATTGGCTTAAATTTGTCTTTGTTTATAAATCAATACTGCGTGTGAAACGAATTCATTGTCTTAGGTATTAACTGTTTTAGGTCTTTGTCATAGACTCAGGATTTTTATTTATTTACTTTGACTAAATAGTCTAAACTACACGTTTTTACTAGTTGGTGGATACCTATGTAATTAATACGTTGAACAATATAACGTGTGGGTTATTCTCCTGTTTTATATTTTTAAAAGCGTGAATTTTTACACAAAGATAGAAACTAGAAAAATTCGACCAAATCCTAGGGACTTTTTAGTCGGGTTTTTGGTTTGGTTATACCAAGCAATTTTGTTGACTAACTATGTTGCCTGTCTGTTTGTTCGCTTTATTTACTCGAAGTAGGTTCACAGTTTTAGTTTAAAATTATATTTCATAACAAAAACCAACTTCAAAAAAAACTATTCCAAAACAAAGCACTAAAAAGTAAAGAAATAATTGCGTATTCTTCTAAACTTATACGATAATATAATGTAGGTACAATTATTGTTATTGTTGGAGTCGGTGTCAGCCAAGGAAACACCACAATATACCTAGCAATATAACTATTTCTTACATATCACATTTACGTATGTACCTATGTAGGGTAGTTACAAACCTACATTGGCTGACACCGACTCCAACAATAACAATAATTGTACCTACATCATATTATCGTATAAGTTAAGAAGAATACGCAATTATTTCTCTACTTTTTAGTGCTTTGTTTTGGAATAGTGTTTTTTTAAGTTTGTTTTTTATTTTGTTATATATGATTGTTTATTTCTTGATTTTCAGTGAATAGTTCTTATTTATTTTATACATCGAAAAAGTATCGTCCAATTGCTCCTAAGAATTTAAGAGTTCCGTTACTTTGTCATGGATCCCATAGTCAGAACCTAACACTCATCAAACTACCCTTGAAGTATATCCTTTACAATATAAAAAGAAGCATCGAAATCGGTTGGCGTGATAATAAGTTATTCGTCCATTTGTCGCGCATATGGTTTATCTAGATTTAAGACTTATATGGATTTCCCATGAATGCCACTGTCAGAACTTGACCAAATTAAAATGGGACCACACGGGCAGCAACAGCTTTCAGATAAAAAAAGAATTATCAAAATCGGTTGGCGTAATATTGAGTTACCCGTCCATTTGTCGCGCAATTTGTCTATCTAGATTTAAGACCTATATGGATTTCCCATGGATGCCACTGTCAGAACTGGACCAAATTAAAATGGGACCACACGGGAAGCACCAGCTTTCAAATAAAAAAGGATGATCAAAATCGGTTTACTCAGTCGAAAGTTATGAGGTAACAAACATAAAAAAAAAATACAGTCGAATTGAGAACCTCCTCCTTTTTTTTAAGCCGGTTGAAAAGGTTTGTATGAATGGATCGTAGATCACGCGCACTTTTTTTGGGTTTCGTTTTTTGATTGGCATTTTTGGGTATATCCGCGCTTTTTTTGAGTTGGTCCTTTCCATAAAACCATCAAAACATTTTTTCAAAATAGTAAATATATTTTATGCACATTTTAACAAATGAATAAATAAGTATGACAAAATATGATTAACGATTTATACTTATTGGAAGACAAGTCACTTACTTACTTACAATATATTTTTACGTAGTTACTTTTAAAAAATAAATAAATGCTTTACATTTGACCTTAAATACAAACTTCAATTTATAAAAATACGAGTATAAAAATAAATTTAACATTGCTTGTTTATAAAAAGGAGTTGCAAAACAACAATTTTAAACAATTAATATGGCAAACAGACTTAAAAACCTCAGGAACTTTCCATAACCTCCTAGAGCCATAAGAAAACAGCTATAGTTCGAATTGACGTTTTGATACCAACCTCAACCGTATACCAATATAACAAAAGGCGTATTATGTACGACTATCAGTCTTAATATAGCTCTAAGAGATAGTCGTCCCTTCATAATAAAAAAAAGTTTAGCAACATTAACTGGACCTAGGCAAAATTACTGTTGAGTAGGCATAGAGACGGCTGCTTTAGTGTGAGACACATCGCTTGCTCTCCAGTAAGAAACAACAGTCTTCAATTCAGTGTAGAAGTCCAATCCTTGCTTGCCGCTGAAGTGGTTCGTACCGAGGAAGCTCCCCCTAGTTCCGGAGAAAGAGAACATAGACAATGGCACTGGAATTGGGACATTCACACCGACTTGTCCTACGTCAATTTCTGAGGAGAACTTCCTGGCTGTGGCTCCGTTTGTGGTGAATATAGCTGTTCCGTTTCCGTAGGGGTTTGAGTTGATCATGTTGATGGCTTCGTCTAGGGTGTCCACAAATAGGCACACGAGGACTGGCCCGAAGATTTCTTCCTTGTAGCACTCCATGGTGGGTTTGACGCCGGTGAGGATGGTTGGGCCGACGAAGTTGCCTTTCTCGAAGCCGGCCACTTTGACTCCTCGGCCGTCAAGAACTAGGTTAGCGCCCTCTTTGACTCCTGTAGGAAAATAATAAGGTTTTTATTATACAAGAGGAATTTCAGATTTACTATGTAATCTAATAGGCCAGTAAAATAAACAAACAAAACATGCAAATCGAATTTAAATCCTACAAAAGATTTTATCGTTTAAATAGCTTCATTTGCTGCCCAATATCACTATCCTAGGTTTTCCCTCCTGTGGGAGTTGTGTACAAGTTGTGGGGGGCAAAAGTGTACCCCAAAATCCGATTTATTGCGGTTTTACGGCTACGGTTCGATAAGGACTGAAATTAGCGACAAGTGTTATTTTTATAAGTTGTAGAGCGTTTAATTTTGCATAGTATGAGATCAGATTTATATTATTTAGACTACTTGTTCTCATGCTGATGCTCCTCAAAGTTGTACGTATTTTACAATTTTGTGAAAAACCATGTTCTTGTTCATACAGCTCTTGAGGTGTCACAGGGGCATTAGAAGATTGTGGTAGTCAGTGAGGATAAAACAATATGCCTAATGGCCCAGCCACACACACATCAGCTGCTCCACTGAGTACAACTTTGAGGAGCATCAGCATAAGACCGAGTAATCCAAATAACATAAATCTGGTCTCCATTCTATGCAAAATTAAAGGCTCTACAACTTTTAAAAAGAACACTTGTCAATGATTTCAGTCCATTACGAGATATAGCCAAAAAAACACAAAAATACCGATTTTGGGGTAAACTTTTGCCCCCCACAACTTATTCACAACTCCCACAGGAGGGATAGTCATATTGGGCAACAAATGAAGCTATTAAAACTATATAATCTCTTGTAGGATTTAAAAAATGCTACTCTACAGGCCTATAATATACGCTAAGAATAATTTAGTAGTATTTTTCATCTTACGGAAGAAAGGGAATATTTCCAAAGTCTAATACTATAATGCTACACTACTTTTTCTACACAACACTACACTTTACTTGTAATATAATGAAAACGATGTATTTACTTTAGTTTTGTGATTTGGACAATTATTTTCTTATGTTTTCCACAGATTTCACTTTTACTACTATTTGCAGTTGTCTTGATGTTTTTACCGGGGTCTGATACAATAAGTTTCTACACAATTTATTTTTGATAATGAGAAACATATTGCTTTGCTCTTAGTGGCATATTTGCTCTTGTAGCCTTTCTAGACGCCTTTTGATCTATTATTGCTCAAAAAACCATTAACAACAGTAATTGTCTGTTAATCCTCTGTTTAACCTAGTGATTGATTTGTGGCGTTTCGCAAAATGTTCGAAGGACAGCAAGTCAACATTTACAAAAAATATTGCATAATATGGTAGTTCTATATTGGCAGCATGTAAGGCTTTATGTGTTGTTGTGTGTACTGAAATTCTTGTAGGCATAAATCAATATAAAAAGTGTATCTTCGTGTTCGTGACATTGCAGACAAGCTAAAGGAGTGCCGCCTTCGTTGGTATGGTCATGTCTCACGGAGATCGGCAAACTACGTGGGCAACAAATGTTTGGCGATGCCGCCCCCGCCAGGTACCGGTAGAAGAGGTCGACCCAAGAAGCGGTGGCTCGACGTCATCAAGGGTGACATGCGTGCCAACAAACTCACCACTGAGGATGCACAACACCGCGCGAAGTGGGAAGAAAATAAGAAAGGCGGACCCTGGGACCCCACACACCAGTGTGAGTTCACAAACGGGATAGACCACACGGATGATGATGATGATATTGGCAGCATGTAAAGCTTCATGTGTTGTTGTGTGTACTTAAATTCTTGTAGGAATAATTCAATATAAAATGTTTTTGCTTCTTAAATTTTACGACTGTTTAGTTAGAGCTTTGCAACGTGAATAAATATTGTTTACATACCAGATTCAACCAATCGCAGGATCCTCTGCTTGGCGGCGGCGGAGATGACGGGCCCGACGGCGGTGCCGGCCACGTGGCCCGCGTTCACCTTCAGGTCCTTGGCGCGGCTCACCAGGTCCGGGATCCAGTCCTTGGCTTCACCTGGATAAAAATACATTATTAATATCAATAGCAGAATATACTAGTGTCAAAGATACGAAAAGGGCTCGAGTGGACATCGCGTATCGGCAGGCGCAGCGTATGATGGGTCCCCGCGAGACAGATACGAAAAGGAAGAACAATATTTCTTATTTTTAAGCATAATAAAATAAAACTAACCATTACAAGAACAAAAAAATAATAACACAAAAGAACTAGAGGAGTGTAACGCAAAGTTGCCAAATGGTTACTCTTGGAGAACATTTAATTTTTCTATACACATACTCAGTTGCACTTTACTCATTGACTTTTAGACCAATCGCACTACAGGGTTTCATCATCAGATGCATCATCGCACATCGCACAACATCATCAGATCTTAAATATGATTTATTGAAATCAAAAAATACAATAAAAAAGAGACTATAAAAGCTTTTAGTATGTTTACTTATGTACAGTCAGCAGCAGATATATCGGAGCTAAAAGAGTGGTCAATATCATAGCGAAGTAAATTTCATTAAGTTCTATACTGCAAAGTTATCATTAATATAAAAACGTCTATTTTGTCATAAATATCTGAGCAGCTAGTTTTCTAATTATATCTAAACACAAGACCTAGCATAAATATATTATGTACACTCAGAGCACCACCTGTATCTATGTAATTGTAATCAAAAATGATATATTAATGATAGATTTATTCTAACCATCTCGAAAGTGCTGAAAGATAAGTAAGATATATTTACCTGACACTGCATCAGGTAGTACCGAACTGATAGCCCCGAAGAGTGTTTTACGAATCATAAACCGTTTTTTCAACATCTTTACATAACTTGTCTAGTTTGGACAAGTTATGTAAAGATGTTTCGCACTACATCTGCATCTTTTATATATGACACTCGAATTTATGTTTTATTAATATTATTTGCCCCCACTCACCGGGAGAAAATATGAACTTCATTAAGAAAAGTAATTGACTGCTAGGCTAAGCATTTAAATATAATTGTAGTGACTTAGGAAGAAATAAAACAACTAAGTACGACATATTAGGATATGGTTTTATTTACTTTTAACAAAAAACAAATCACTTTCAGGTGTTTATGTTTCCAGAAATGATTTTGCGGAATACTTAAATATTTAATTAGTTTATGAGGGGATCTCGGTTTTCTCCTTCTTCAGCATTGATCAAGTTCTGTAGAATGGAGGGCTTGAGACAAAATAGGAAAAAGTGTTCAGATCAACCTAATTTTTAAACTAATGGCATAGATAAAAAATAAACAATATATTATTTGTTTTAACTACCTGGTTTAGTTATTTTTGTCTATTGACAGACCTTTGTTTCGTACCTTATTTTCACCCTCGAGTCAGCCTAGTTTCTGTAACGGCACTTAGGCCCGTATTCTAGAATCGTACTCAAGCACTGAGCTGTACTTGAGTAGAGATTTCAAAACGTCAGTTCATACAAAAACGTCACTCAGATCTATACTCAAGTACAGATTTTGTTTTAGAATACGGATTTTGTTTTAGTAGGAAAGGTTGCGAGTTCGATCCTGGCGAGCGTCTTTTTGTATTTTAGTTAGTTTTGTCTGACGGCTCTAAATCACGCAACCATCATAGAAACCAAGTCGAATTAACTAAAATTTCACATGGCTTTTTAAAATTTATTGACCACATGGTTGTTTAATCTTTCACGCGTTTTTGCTTGGGTGGAGTTCCGCATGTATCATTTTACCCCACGAATTCTCTATTGGATTAAGATCCGAACTCTTTGATGGCATTTTGATAAGTGTAAACCGAAGAACAGAGCATCGAACTTACTTCGCAGTAGACCCCTAGCTTTAATTTGCCAAAATAAAACAAATTACGACTCACTCCATACAGTCCTACAATTTACAACCATGTTTTGTTGCAAACAAAGTTTATTTTTAATTCAATGTTCTAGCTGCTAACGAATTTCTGATAGTAGTTTTTGTAGATGATAATGAAAACTAACTGTTTAGATGTTATTGACATGCTGACTGCTTAGTCACCAGTGATTTTCTAGCGGTTCACTTGTGTGTGACCAGTAGGACGAGTAAATATTAAGTAAAGCAGACTGCTTAGATATGATTGAAGCACCAAACGTTCATAAGTTATTGATAGTTTGACTGTGTATACGAGTATATTTCTAAAATCTGTAATGCCAACTTCTTTATGAGCACCTGGACCGTATAGCGATTTCTGCTGCTGACTGTACAATTCATTTTATGGCCCTTTAAACTTTTGTGGCAAAATCTATTTTTGGAAGTTTTAAGTAAAAAAAAACTATACCATTAGTTCGATCATCTAAACAATTTATGGCAACTTCTGTTAAGAAACCATATTCATAAACGCAACTTTAATATAGTCTGGCCATTGAAAGCTGAACCTAGCAAAACGCGGCAAATTTCAAAAACGTAGACTTGGTAACACCGAATACTCGTACAGCAGGAGGAGACAGATTTGATACTTTGTCATATTCATGAAAAAGACTAGAAAAAAAGAGACTTCGCTCACGGGTTTGTTTGCGTAAAATGCTGTTATAACATCTCACCTTACTTACCTTAGACCTCATCGTTGCTTTCCATCAAGCAGGATTGAGGTCAAACATACTCAAATCTAGAATAAAAAACGAACTAACAACTACACCTTCGCATTTAAAACATTAGAAGGATTAAGTGACATTTAACTCATGAAAAACAAGGACGAATGTAAGGAGCCAATTTGACTTTGTGAAGTAAGAATGGCAACAGGAATTATTCGTTTTTGGGATGATGAGAAATTAAAAACAAAATATAAATGAATAGTTATTTATTTATTATCCGCTATAATAAACAAAGTTTGATTCCAGATACTCCGACACATCAATTAATTTCTCTGAAATGCCTCTAGCAATCTCACCCGAATCAGATAATGCACAGCTATTATTTCACTTTAGATTTGTTTCACAATTCTACATTTTTGTTCATATTTGTCTTCAGTGTGAATATTATGATTATCCATTTTATTCCACTTTTCTGAAGTTATGCTGTCAAAACACTCTTTCATGAATTTTCTATTTCAGATACAGATCTTAATATAGTTTTTTTATCCACTTTTCGCTTTCCTGTGCTCCAATTATGCTAACTGAAATTGATGTCACATTAGTTTTAATCACAATGATCCACTGCTGCATTATTTTCTGTAAAATAGTGGTAGTAGTAGTAGTATATTTAGTAAATACTCGCTTTCCGTAAGTATATTTCATGATCACAAATAGGTTTTTTTTTTTTATACTACGTCGGTGACAATCAAGCACGCGGACCGCCTGATGGTAAGCGGTTATCGCGGCCTATGGACGCGTGCAACACCAGGGGTATCACTCGCGCGTTGTCGACCCTGTAAAAACCTTCTCAAACCCCTCTTGAAGAACTCCATACTATAACTCATCGGGAAAACCTCGGCAGGGAGTTCATTCCACAATTTAAGCGTCCTCGGAAGGAAACATCTCTGAAACCGAATTGTACGAGACCATTGCGGATTCAGAGTGTGAGGATGAATGCCCTGTCGGTGGCGAGCGGTGCGGTGATGAAAAGTAGCCGTGGGCATCATATCAAACAGTTCTTCAGAACAAAACCCGTTGTACAAGCGGTAGAACACGCATAAGGAGGCGAAGTCTCTCCTCAGACTTAACGGCTAAACCCCTTGTCAGTTTGGGATCGTCGACAATCCGGATCGCACGCCTCTGGACCGAGTCAAAAGGACTGAGTTGATATCCAGGCGCTCCTGCCCAAAGGTGACAGCAGTACTCCACGTGTGGCCTGACTTGCGCTTTATACAGCAGCAGTCTTCGCCTAGAAGTGAAGTACTGCTTCGCCCTGTTTAGCACACCGAGCTTTTTGGATGCCAACTTCGCCTTTTGTTCCAAATGACTCCGAAACTGTACGTCACTAGATATGTCAACGCCAAGGATCCCAATACTACTTGATATGGTAAGGGAAGTGTTCTGAAACTGAGGAGTTACAGTAAATGGAGTTTCCTTAGTGGTAAACGCGCAAACTTGTGTCTTAGTGGGGTTGAACTGGACTAAATTGTCCCGACCCCAATCGGAAACCCAAGCTAGGGTATTCTCGATTTCAGACACAAGTTTAGTTCGACTTTCCTCCACAATGGTACGGGGGATATTTGCTCGGCCTGTGTAATAGGCATCTTCAGTGCTGTCATCCGCATAGCAATGAATACCGTCATTAGACAGCATATCATTGATATGCAAGAGAAACCGCGTTGGAGATAGCACAGAGCCTTGTGGGACGCCAGAATTAATGTCCAAGCTATCGGAGCAACTACCGTCTACTACGGCCTTAATGCGTCTGCTGGACAAGAAACTGGCAATCCATCCGCATACACCCTCGGGCAGTCCGTAAGATGGAAGCTTTGATAGAAGACCTTTATGCCAGACCCGGTCGAAGGCCTTAGCTATATCTAGGCTAACAGCCAAAGCCTCACCTTGACTTTCAATGGCCTGAGCCCAGCGGTGTGTGAGATACACCAGAAGATCGCCAGTCGACCGATCATTACGGCAGCCGTATTGGTAGTCGCTTATCAAATCGTGATCATCTAGGTACCTCAAGAGCTTGGCATTCAACACACGCTCCAAAACCTTTGAAAGAAGGGAGGTAATAGCGATAGGTCTATAATTCGCCGGGTCCGACCGGTCACCCTTTTTAGGCACCGGGTGCACGTAGGCGGTCTTCCACAAAGACGGACATTGCCTTTTTGCGTAGGAAAGCGCGAAAAGGCGCGTCAATACCGGGCACAACTCGGGAGCACACACTTTGAGCACCACTGCCGGGATGTTATCCGGCCCACTCGACTTGTGGACGTCCAGATTTTGCAACTCTCGCCGGACTTCTTGCTGGGTTATGCGGATCTCCGGCATAATGTGACCGCACCAAGGGATGGTAAGTGGCACGGCGCTCCCAGCGTCCAAAGTCGAGTTTGAGGCAAAGAGGTTGCCCAAGAGATCGGCTTTCTCTTTAGCACTGTGGGCCAGATTTCCATCTGGTTTTTGGAATGGTGGCAAAGACGAGCGGCAAAAGTTTCCCTCGGCAGCCTTGGCAAGCGACCAAAAGGCACGACTCCCTGAAGGGTGGCCCACGAGCCGCTCCCCAATGCGGCCAACGAAGACGAATTTAGCCCTGGCGATGGCTTTTTTACTCGATCTCGAGGCAGCATTCAGTTTGCGCTTTGCATCTGGTATAGAGTGATCCCTTTTAGCACAGGCCGCAGTCCAAGCCTTGAATGCAGATTGTTTGAGGCGCAAGGCCTCTCTGCAGTGCTTGTCAAGCCACGGCTGGCTCCTACCCCCGACAGCCACTAGCGGATTAGGAATATAGCATTCCATACCCGCCAGGATCGTCTCAGTGACCGCAGCTGCACAGGTATCGGGATCACCAGATGAAAAACAGAGCTGCCTCCAGGGATTCGACGCGAAAAACTCACGCAAACCATCCCAATCCGCTGACTTATAGTGCCACACGCGGCGGCGCCCAAGTATCAAAATGATTAAGTTTTACTAACCAGTGAATTCCATTGCATCACGTAAACTGTTTGATCAAAACGATTTGCCCTCTTTGTTTTTCTTTATATTTACTGATCATAATAAAAACAATCTGCCGCACAGCGCTGTTTATAGTTTTACCCATGTTTCGAAGAAAAAAACCACTAAATTTTCAAATACTCGTAATATAATTTTACACTCACACGTCAAAACCGCCATAATTAATTCTTTGGCAGTGTTGCCGCTACAAAAATCACCGGGTTCAGCTTGCATTGGCCATATTCTAGCTGCCGAACACACGTTTTGCAGAACGCAAAGAAATAAATCGCAAATGACGTCATTTGCAAGCGGCAGTTTGTAGGGAGCGTTTTGGGCACGTCCAAAAATATGATTTTTTTAAATTGCTACTCTCGGGCATTTTGGTGCTTTCGAGATATTTTTTACCAATGTTTCTATCTTTGAGGGGTATTTCGTTAACAGCTCAAAAAAAAAAATAGTCAAATACCCTATTCAATTTGGCCTTTTTTGTCGGAGAAATAGGTACAGTTTCTTACCGAAGTCTTCTCGGTAGAATCAGCGTCTGTAGGAGTCATATGTTCATTTACATATTAAGAGCGTTTGCTGGGGGTAGATCAAACAGGTCGCAGTTTTGGAAGATTTCCGTGATTATATCGCTGAATTCAAATTAAGTATAATTTTCTGTCTGTTATGTTCTGCACTTTGTTATTTCATATTTATAACTATGCATAACTTTTCACAATGAATTTTCGCGTTTTCTGACAATTACGGTTTTTCATTTAACCAAGCAATAAATTTTGCGATTACCTAATATGGACGATTCAATGTTGTTTTAAATAGTATATGCAAAACATAACAGACGAAAAATGCTACTTTTATTTCAATTTAACGAAAATCTTACAAAACTGCGACGTATCCGATCCACCCCCCGCAAACGCTCTTAACTAGTCTACACTTACCAACAAAGACAGCAGTGCTGAGCGCCATGCAGCGCTGGCCGGCGGCCCCGAAGGCGGCGCCCGCGAGCTGGTTGAGCGTGTGCTCCTTGTTCGCGTCCGGCATTATCACGCCGTGGTTCTTGGCACCCATGTTGCTTTGCACGCGCTTGCCTATCGGACAACTTATACTTATTATATCTAAAGATAGAAATTAGATTATAGTTATTAATGACTTAAGGCGATACTCTGAAAATAAATCGAATAACAAGAACGTGACTACGAAAATTGTACAAAATTTCTGTCTTTTAAATCGTGCAACCACATCGCTCAGAAATAACGACAAAGGACAACGCACGAATTATTTCATTTGAAAATAACTATGAGGAAAAAATGGTTCTTTACAATTAGGTTCACGAATTTGCGACACACGTCCTCATAGTACGACCAAGGTCCGAGTCTAGACTAAGCAGTCACAAGTGAGTGCTAGTTACATTAGTTACATACCTGTAGCAGAAGCTCTCGTGTAGATGTGCTTGCCAGCGCCGTCGCCGCCCACGAACGAGACTGCCTTGATGTCTGGGTGGTCACAGATGAAGTTCACTGGGTTGTGGGTTCCGTGGATCACCTGACAAACATACAATTCTTTAAAAAAGCATCTTAGGCCTGAATTCAGGCCTGGGGTTAGGTTGTGTTCCCCAAACGCGTGTAGAACCCCGTCATGGTCTCCCATTTCTAAAGTGTGCGATCCGTTTCTTATATTGCTCTTCTTCTGACAGGAGGTTTAACGTGGCGGCTCAAGAAGTGGCGAGCGCCGGTTCCCCATCGGTGGTGCACCCCGAGGGAGAACCGAGGGTCGCCGCAGGCCGTCCCAGGACCGCGTGGACACCGCGTGGACCTCCCACGTGCTACCCCACGTGCTACCCCACGTGCTACCCCACGTGCTACCCCACGTACTACACCACGTACTACACCACGTGCTAATCCCTGTATCATCAAAGCCTCTGTAGTACAAAGATTTCCATTTAGTTTAAATTCAAAGCCTCACAGTAGTAACTAATTTAATGGTATATATTGTTACCGACCAAGCCAGCCCGAACCCTGGACTGCTCCTCGGAGAGCTAAGTCCAAAGTTTATAAGTGTATTTTTAAAGCCTTAGGGCATCTCTTTGTAGAAGCCGTGTGGTCGGAATTTATTTTCATACCAGGGAGCCTTTAGGGAATAATTTATTAACAATATTAACCATACTAAACCCCGTAGGACATTCAATTTACTAATTTATATTTAATCCTACTAACTTGTGATCTTGGCTCAACTGAAGTTCCATACCGGGCCGGGGCTTGTTCCAATACAAGGTAATGTGCTTCGGATTGACGTCAGCACCGGCTACGCAGCAGAGATTGATGGATAAGCTGTTTGGGCCAGAGTTCGAGGGCAAGGTGTTCTCATACCTCGACGACGTGATCGTCATTCATTCCACCTTCCAGGGCCACCTGGAACTCCTTCACGCTGTCCTGGAACGGTTTCGGGCCGCAAATTTGACCATCAACCTATCGAAATGTAAATTCTTCCGAAAGCAACTGCGATATCTCGGTTATATTGTTGACGAGGAGGGCCTGCGAACGGATCCAGATAAAATCAAGGCTATTGCAGAATTTCCAACCCCTTCGTGCCGGAAAGATGTCAAAAGGTTTCTGGGAACGGCTTCTTACTACCGAAGATTTATTAAAAATTTCAGTAATATTGCAGGGCCGCTAAACGCGTTGACTTCAACACGCAAGAACGCGCCGCCTTTCAGCTGGTCACTAGAAGCAGAGAAAGCATTCGTGGAGTTAAAGACTGTCCTATCCACAGCTCCAGTCTTGGCTTGTCCCGACTTTTCTCTTCCTTTTTCAGTTCACTGTGATGCCTCCGATTTTGGTGTAGGCGGTGCCTTAACTCAGGTGCAGGACGGGGAAGAGCACCCGGTGGCATTCTGGAGCCGCTCGCTGTCACCACCAGAAAGGAATTATTCTGCCACGGAGCGCGAGGCCCTGGCAGTGGTGTACGCGGTCGAGCATTTCCGCCCATACCTGGAAGGTGGTAAGCAATTCAAGATAGTGACAGACCACGCGAGCTTGAAGTGGTTCATCAACTTGAAAAATCCTACAGGTCGCCTAGAAAGGTGGGGTTGCCGTCTGTCACCATACCACTTCGAAATAGAGCATCGCCGCGGATCTGAGAACATAGTACCGGATGCTCTCTCTCGTTCTGTCCCTGTGGCTGTAATAGAACCACAGACCAATGATGCTTGGTTTATTAATATATTTAAACGTTGCAGCGAGCGACCGGAAGCGTCGCCAAATTTCCAGATAATTAATAGCAAATTGTATAGATATACGAAAACCACACACAATCTCAGGAAGGATTTTGCGTGGAAAGAGGTCATACCACTGGAGAGAAGACAGTCGATACTGGAAGAGAACCATTCAGCACCGACTGCCGCTCATCTGAGGGTTGCCAAAACCTACAACAGGCTAAAACTGCTGTATTTCTGGCCAGGTATGTTTCAGGATACTTCTAAGTTCATCTCTACTTGTGACGTATGTAATGCTCACAAGTATACCAATCTATCCACGCCCGGGTTGATGGGTGATCCCCGGGTCTGCTCGCGGCCATTCCAGTGCATCAGTATAGATCTCGTTGGTCCACTGCCAATGTCGCGGCAGCAAAATACATTTATTTTGGTGGTCGTGTGCTATTTCACAAAGTATTGTTTAATTTTTCCACTGCGCCGAGCCACAGGCAAAGTGATTTGTCAACGTTTAGAAGACCACGTTTTTCTTATACATGGTATCAAAAAAGACCGTCATGGCTGATAATGGATCACAATTCACTGGCCATGAAGTGCAGTCTCTGTTTTCGAAATATAACATTCCACAGGTGCACCTAGGGCCTGTGTACTGTCCTCAGGTGAACCCTGTTGAAAGACAGAATAGGACAGTAGTTACAGCTATCTCTAGTTTCGTGGGCCTGGACCACCGTACCTGGGATGTAAACATACATAAAATCCAATTTGCCATTAACACTTCCATTAGCATGGCTACGAAGTTCACCCCGTTCCTGTTGGTGCATGGCCGCGAAGCAGTGCCGGACGGTAACCTCTACTCAGACAGTATAGACGTGGAGGATATCGTGTTTGGATCCCGCCATAATTACCTCGAGAAGATGGGAGAACTACGCCAAGTTTTCGAAGAAGCACGAAGAGAAATGTTGAAGGCTCATGACAGAAACGCAACATATTACAACAAACACCGACGAGATCTCGAATTCAATATCGGAGATATCGTGTGGAAGCGTTCGTACAAGCTGAGTGATGCGAGTAAATACTTCTCTTCCAAATTAGCACCAAAGTACGAAAAATGTCGCGTTTTACGCAAGCTTTCACGGCTGGTCTATGAGCTGGAAGATGAAAACGGGAAGCCAATTGGGAAATGGCATATTAAAGACTGTAAGGTAATAGAAGACAGAGATTGAAGAACCCAAAACACTCAGTCTACCACTGATGTTTTTAATCCAGGCTCGTTGACGAACACTCAATTCGGACCGAGCCTGAGTGTCTACATTCCAACGACATTTTATATAGGCCAAGGTCATCATTTATAACTTGCGCCTAACTTCATATTAGTTCCTGCATTCCATTGCAGATTGCAGATATGTTTTTGTACAGTAGGTACCTAGTAGTAATTGTTTGTTTTTATTTAGCATTACATAGTTCTGGATTTGGACAATGGACAATTGCCAATCCTACCTTAGTTGGTATATTTCTTTTGTTAGCTTTATTTTAGTATTGAGTTAATAACTTTTTTTGGAGTTGTTTTTTTTATTTATTTTTTAAATCCTTCTTACTTTCAGGTTAGCATCCTGTTTGATTGTAGGTTGTTCCGAAATAAATTTTTTTTTTCTTTCATAGGGTTCTGGTGGCTGAAGTTCGACGAGGGCGTCGATCGAATTCCCTGCGTGAATTCTTACCGTGGTGAGGGGAGTGTTGTAACGTTGTAATTTTCACGCACATCAGTGGATGTGTTTTTATACTACTTTCTAGCAAAGGGTGTGTACTCGCCCTGTATTGTTTATGCGTTTTCGAACGCATCGCATCGAGTTTTGGAACGTGTCGGGTTGACAACTGGCTTGATTATTAGATTGTCTATGGCGCGACTTCCGAGACGCTTGGTTCGGGGAGGTTATAAATTCAGCGGAGGCCGGACGCCAGCCATACCTCAGCCAGTCACCCGAAAGTAAAGAGCAGCAGACTCCGTCGCCGACGCGCCCCAGCAGGCCAGCACCGCAGTTGACATCAGGCAGACAAAAGTCTGTAGGCCAGTTTTCCTGCAAAAGGTAAGTAGCCACGATCGCTGTCTTGATGCTTCGGCAGGCGGTAGGCGCTTGTTGCGTGACTCCTTCTAAAATAAATTGTTTTTACAGTGCTCCTGACCCGCCACGTGCCCAGGAGTTGAAATTGGCGTAGACAGCCTACGCGTCACCATTGTCCTCCGACAGGTGAGTGTTTGAACCTTTATTTTACGTAGGGCCCATAGTGTATAGGTTAGGTTGTGTTCCCCAAACGCGTGTAGAACCCCGTCATGGTCTCCCATTTCTAAAGTGTGCGATCCGTTTCTTATATTGCTCTTCTTCTGACAGGAGGTTTAACGTGGCGGCTCAAGAAGTGGCGAGCGCCGGTTCCCCATCGGTGGTGCACCCCGAGGGAGAACCGAGGGTCGCCGCAGGCCGTCCCAGGACCGCGTGGACACCGCGTGGACCTCCCACGTGCTACCCCACGTGCTACCCCACGTGCTACCCCACGTGCTACCCCACGTGCTACCCCACGTGCTACCCCACGTACTACACCACGTACTACACCACGTGCTAATCCCTGTATCATCAAAGCCTCTGTAGTACAAAGATTTCCATTTAGTTTAAATTCAAAGCCTCACAGTAGTAACTAATTTAATGGTATATATTGTTACCGACCAAGCCAGCCCGAACCCTGGACTGCTCCTCGGAGAGCTAAGTCCAAAGTTTATAAGTGTATTCTTAAAGCCTTAGGGCATCTCTTTGTAGAAGCCGTGTGGTCGGAATTTATTTTCATACCAGGGAGCCTTTAGGGAATAATTTATTAACAATATTAACCATACTAAACCCCGTAGGACATTCAATTTACTAATTTATATTTAATCCTACTAACTTGTGATCTTGGCTCAACTGAAGTTCCATACTCGGCCGGGGTATCAAACCCCAGGCCTGAATTCAGGCCACATGGTTTCCTGTAGTACCTAAATTATTTTAGATTATAAGGATAATATCCGAATAAATTTATTTCCTGTTTTTACTTTAAAATATTTGTTTCTTTTTAAGATAACCCTCACATAACTTAGGTTACTCCCCCTCTGGGATAACGCCCTATGCCTAGCTTGCATACTCTTATTTAATTACTTTTCATTCTGATTTGCTTACTTAAATTTCATCAGTTACCTTATTTACTTTCTTTCGCTTTCACCTTGTAGCAAAACTATCTTACTTTCCCTCCCCTAAGGAGGCTAAAATTATTAACATTACAAAGTCAGAATAAAATAACTATGACTTCGTCAGAACACAATTAAAAACCACAAATCCCTTAGACCGTGTTTCACTAAGAATATCGAAAGCATATACTTTCCTTGCCTCTGTCAAAAACAGAGAACAGTTTTCCCCTAAGCTTGTGAAAAAAATATTACCTATATTCAGTAAATTCACACATTTTGCCAGAGCCCAACCTTATTTGGAAAAGGTGTAAAAAGGTTTTTATTTTTTTCCTTCTTACTGTTAATTGTTTTTGTTTTGTTTTTTGTGTATATTACTGGTACCAAATAAAGTTATTTCTATTTCTAGTACTGATTTTAAATACATTTTATTTTTTTGTACTTTTGTAAAAAAAAAAGCATGACACTAACATTGACAACGCCAGGCGGCGCGCCGGCCTCCTGCAGCAGCTCCGCCAGCAGCAGCGTGGCGCCGGGGTCCTGCTCCGAGGGCTTGATGAGGCACGTGTTGCCCGTCACCAGCGCCGACGGAATCATCCACAGGGGAATCATCACGGGGAAGTTGAAGGCGGCGATGCCTACGCGAATCGACAAAATTACAAAACAGACGTCACTTGGGCTGCGGTCCGAATTGATAATAATTGATCATAATTTATTGTCAGAACTGTGTTACATTGTTCTTACATAGATACATGAGAATCAACAGTTTGCCCATTGCGGACGTACAACAAAATATAGATAGGTATAATAACAAATTAATACTAGTAACAATTACGTGAAATCATAATACTCTATTAGATTATGAAAACATTTAGTCAGAAGCCAATCTTTTAATATCTTTTTGAAATGTGGACTGTCCAAAGCTTTAATAAAATTTGGTAACTTTTTAAAAATCCTGATACCCATGACTGATTATGATGTGATTAAATTGCGGTAATAAGAGCTAAATTTTAGGTAAGTTAGTAGCACCTTAAACCATTGCAAAAAAAGGATATTTACTAATCGCTCGATGGTGCAATAACGTCACATCTACTTCACATATTGGGTTGCATTTCTGACGTTATTTCTGGTGCAATAACGTCACACCTACCGTACTTATTCGTTTGCGTTTCTGACGTTATTTCACCAAGTGTGATTTCACTTGATGTGTGTTACTATCAGATTACAATTGATGTCTTCCAGTCAATTAATAGACATCCGAGGTTAAAATAATTCGCACCCAGCTCAAAATTGGTAGGATTGTACAAAACATATGTAAAAAGTCCTCATCGATCCAGACCCAGAATATATTTTTTTCCAGGTGTTGGACCTGAAAAAAATTTTCTTCTGGGTCAAAGGTCACAAAAACGGGTTTTTCGCGATTTTCAGGAAAACGCTAAGTTTTATCTTCAATAACTTGCATTTTCTTTTGTGACTTGTACAGAGGGTTGTATTAAAAAAAATATAAATTATAAATAATAAATATACATTTTATCTTTAGATTAGTTTAGACAAAATTGTAGATCTGGGGGCCTAGCCGAAAGCAACACGCCACGACGATTTCTACAATATAAAGCGTTCAAATGTATAGGGATGACATAGGCGCCAGTGACAGCATAAGTCATCCCCATACATTTGAACGATTTCTATTGTAGATATCGTCGTGGCGTGTTGTTCTTGGCTAGCCCCCCAGATAATTATCTATAAAAAATGTCCTAATACTTTTTTTCTTCAGAGCAACTGTTTCTGAGATATAACGATTCAAAAAGTTGGAAGAGTTGTAATCGTTTAAATTTGTTTATCCATATTATGACTTAACTTACTTATTTTTAACTTACGTATTAAATGTCGTTGCAAAAAAGTTTGACTGTTTTGTTCTCTAGTATGTACAAATTGTCAAGGCCGGTCATGCTCCAATGTTTTTACATTTCATTTATGATAGTGTTTTGAGAAATCCTACTAATTTTGAGCTGGGTGTGAATTATTATAAGCTCAATCCTAATTTGACCGGGCTACAAGTCGGTGGCGTGGAGAGCGGAGCGAAGTTAGAGATAATTTCGAAGTATATTGACAAAAAGCTCAGATTTGACATACGAGTACTAGTTGATATTTTGAAAGCGGCTGAATTAATTGATCTTACCTCCGACAACTCCCAAAGGAACTTTGTAGCTGTGTGTGTCCATGTCTTTAGCGATGTTCTGAATGCTGTCACCGAGCTGTAGACTTGTGATGCTGCAGCAGTGCTCTACCATCTCTGAAGCAAGGTTATAGCAAAGTATTCATTAACTTTATTGGTTTATATTCAGGGTTCTGTTTATTTTACTGCATTGAATACAAAAAAATATAACATTTTTGATGAATAAAAAATACAACATGTTCATCAGGTAGGATATCCTAATATTAAAAACTCAATTTAGTTAAACGCAAAAAATCAATGCATAAATGCATAATTTTATATTCTCAAAAGGATATCTTCTATTGCAGGATCAAATTACATATTTTAGGAAAACATGAAACTTACGAATGCCTCTCAGGACATCTCCCTCGGCGTCGGCGATAGTTTTCCCTTGTTCTTCTGTGATTTTGGCAGCCAGCTTGCTCTGATTCTCCCGCAATAAGCGTGCGTATCTTTAATCATAGAAGTACTTGGATCAGTAAGATTTTTATACTGTTTCTCGTTTGTTTAACTTAGATACTGTAGCGCGCTAAACGTCTTAACATAATTTAATTGTATATTAACGATATTTATTTATTAGGTAATACACAAATGTAAAGTTATTTCGGATGAAATTGAGGCTTATCTCTAAAGACAATGTGTTTCTAGCAGATCATGACAGGATAACATTTAACAAAAAAAATAATGGAAAGACACCTGTAACACACACATCCTAAGTGTCTAGGGATCAACACATATTTTTGCAATAACTTTTCTCCAGATTGATATTAATTAAAATTTTCTTTAAGGATTCATCAAAAAGTGTTTTCGTTTGTCTACAGTAACGATAAACCAAGTCACCTTTGCATTAATAAAGAAATTTTCCATTTTCCTAATAAAGGGATTTTTGACATTTCGTCGCTTTTCTGTCGAAGGGGCGTAACTTACATTAAGTAAAATGTTCACGGCAAGCGTTTTGCGGTTTCGCTGCCTACAGTTTCGTACATAGGGTCAACAAATAAAACTGTAGGTAAACAAAATAAATATTTTTATAAACGTTATGGTAAGTTCTATCTGGAAACATAAACTATATACTTTAAAAATGCCTATTTATTTATTTAAAAATGTTTAAAGTAGATACGCCACTTCCTTAGAACTTTGTTTTTACAATGTGGGTTTTACCTACCAGATACAGCTGTATTTATTTAAACAAATAAATAAATAAAAGGCGTTTATTTGACAATCAGTGTTGTTTTTGTATTCCTGCAAAACAATATAACATCAAGATAGTATTCTTTACTAAAATTTAACAATGTCAGAATAACATTTTTTGTACGTAGATTAATTAACCGTTTCTTTTTTTTTATCAATCAGTTCTAAATCAAAATATGATCCTCTTTTTATTATATCGTAATTAACAACATTAATAGGGAACTAGTAACAGGCTCGTTAAAAGTTCTTCAGGAACTACTACTTTTGGCAACATAAAATTTACCTTTAAAAAAACAAATTTCTAAACACAATTTAACCATAAACAAATCAATCATAAAGCAACAAAAATAAAAATAGTATTCTTTTGTGTTATTTAAAACGTATTAAAAACATTTAGAAATAACAAGCATTGCACAGAAAATACGCTAAAATAATAAATTTGGAAGACACTTGTAAAATTCAACGTGCTCTGGTAATCTAATTATAGGAGTATCACCAAGTGTTAAGGAAATTAGATCCTGATACTTTTCTTTAGAGATTTTTGGGCAATTAAAATTTAAAAAGCTAAGCTCTGATTGGAGTAAAGATGAAACATTTCTTTTTAATGTTAATGACCTAGAAGCTGTCTCAGAGTGACTACATTTAAAGAAAAGAGTCGTAGGTTCACATTTTACTACAGAATACTCGGTCATGTCTGTCCAGTTAACTTTTTGTCCAGAATTATCTGTTCGCAACGAAAGTAGCTTTAAATCTGTGGAAAGCTTTTTGAAATTTAGGAAATCTGAATGTTTAAGAGCTGTAACAAAATATGTTTTCTTCCTTCTAGCAAGTTTAAATATTGGAATAAGTTGAGCAGGTGTGAAAATGTCTCCAGCTTTTTTAATAGAGTAACCAATGGCACTGTGGGCAGAATCCCCTTCATTTTGTCCATGATTGGGTACAGAAAAACGCAATTGAATTTCCTGAATGTTATTTGTATTATTAATAACATACATCAGAGTTGCTGCTGTGATTGAGTTGCGATTCTGCCCACTGCATCCATCCGCAAATAAATATATTTTCTTTAAGCCTTTGTTATCACTCTGTTTTAGAAACATGTACAAAACTGTAGAAATTTCAGACGATCCTCTTTTGCTTAGTCCTTCGTGCCATGTAAAGCAGAAACAGTCTCCAGTTGTCATATCATATATTGTGAAGTTGTAAACAGACAACCGTCGTTTATAAAACAATGCACTTTCATTGCTGATCGGTAAATTAATAACTTGTTGTAAGTCAAAAGTTGCACATTTTATAGTTTCATGAGTCGTCTTTGATTCTATTTTGCACTCAGTTCTCTTTTCACGAGATAATTTCTTTTCTGTCTGATGTTTTTCAAATTTCTCAAATAGCTTAGACTTTGCTTCTTCATTACTAGTTCGATATGTCACGCATAGACTGCACTGGTCCTTCTTAGGATGATGAAAAGATAGTTTTTTTGACCTAAAGACTCTTAAGTACGTAGAAAAGCTAGGCCTTTCTGGATGATCCTTTAACTCTTCTAAAAACATGTCGTACATTTTGCGAACTGTTAAATCTTGATGTAAATACTCCCGAGACGTACTTTCGCGGCAGTAATGGGACTCTACTCTTGGAAAACGGTCAATATGCTTTTCAATTAGTTCTCGTTGCTTTTGATCATTTTTTTGACGTTGCTCTGAACGGCCACCGCGATGGTCTTTGTCGACAATTCCAGTGTCTGACATTTTTTTTCCGATAGCTGTTCTAAGTGTGCGTTCAGCAACATTTAACGTATTTAAGAAAAATTTGCGGCATACCCGTAAACGTATTTTATCAAATGTCAAAAAGTATTTAAAAGTAGCTTGTCGTCTAGACTCTGGTCCTGCCGTTTTGCGTTGTATCGGTATTCTCTCAACGTGTCTTGCAAGAAATTCTCGCTGCTTATTGACATCACCCTGGGCCCAATACTTTTGAAATATTTCAAGTCGATTTTCTTCGGTAAACTTGTGACAGTCTCTTTTTTGCTTCATGCAATTTTCTGTGTTGCAAGTTGGCCCTGGTTTACGTTTAGTTACTACTTTTTTGCCATTCTGTGTTGTGTACTCTTGCCCTAGGTCTTTCATGAGTTTATTAACTTTTTTTTGTCATATTTTCCTTTCTGCTTAAGGGTGTAGCCTTCTAATGAAGCACCATCAACAAGGAACGATTCTGGAGAGTCCATGATCTCTATGTTTTGAAGAGAAGAATCTTTTTTTTTTTTTATATTGCCCGTCTCTTGACCTCACTCCACCTGATGGAAAGCGGTCGTGAGGTCCAGATATGAGGTTGACAAGCCCAGTCATTCAAACGAATCACTGGGCTGGCCATCCCCACCTTTTTGGTTGTCACAAGCTATTAAAATGTCCTTTTCAGTAATTTCTGCAAAAATTAACAAGCTAGGAGAAGTATGGGAAGATATTAGGCATTGAACGTGATTTTCACATGAATCGTCATTCAAAAAATGGTCATAGCAATTTGAGATCATGCACCTAATGCAAGCGGCAAAAACTTCTTTGTTGCATCCAGTTACTTCGCAGCATTGATTTGATCGAGTGTCAATTTCTGGTAGATTAATGTCTAGTTGTGGAGTCGTCGCAGATTGTATGGTGTCATTTTCAACAATGGTTAAATCAATAAAATATGTCTCATCGGTAAGTGGGGATTTATTCTTATCTCTAGGTGTAGGTAAAACAAAATCAGGATCATTTGGTTCTTCTAAGTCCAAATCACGATAGGGGTCTTCATCTTCACCGTTATCTGAAGACAAAACATTCATGCGCTTGGCAAAGTTTATAAGTGGTTCATCATCAGATGAATTATAGTCAGCATTACCACTTAACATGCTCTTTGACATCTCTTGACTATTATTATCAATTACTATAACAGTCCCAAAATACCACCTTTTTTTGAAATACATTTTTACTTCAGTACCAATTTTATTTACTTTTTCGCCTTTTCTGACTGTTTTTAATTCTTTAATATGAACACAGTTTTGACTTCCATCTTTCCACTTCACTATAACATCTTCGAATGAATCCATTATAATCTACAATACCCGCCCACACCCCTCTTGGACTATATTCAATGAGTTATGAATATGAACCCTATTTCCTTAGGCATTACTTAATATTTTTTATATTTCATCGTAACTGCAAAATACATTTTAACGCATAATAATAGTTCTTACTAAACGACGTATTTTCAGTTACGCTACCATCGAGGACTTATTTATCTTGTCAGCATTCTATCGAAAAGACGTAAGTAACATACGCCACCTAGAGTAAATTGTTTCTCGCAAAAAAGCATATACGTCTCACCTAAGATTTGTGTTATGTAGTGAATGGTTGAAGATACAGATACGTTCATTAGACAGATCGAAAGAGCTTGAAAAATACCCTATTGCAATGTTTTTAGTGCAGTTACGCCAGTATTGTCAGATACGTCCCTTCGACAGAAAGACGACGATTTGAACCACTAACATTAAAGTTCGAAAAAAAGACTGAAATAACAGTTTTCTTTAAAATTTTATTGGGTAACTTAAACAATTAATAATCCGTGTTTCTACCGCGAACACTAACAACACAAGAACATCGGTTTGGCATACTCAAAATGAGTTCATCCAAATCACGTTGTGGAATGGCCGCCCATGTTCGTTGCAACAACAAAAAAAGGTCTTCTTGCGACTGGATACCCTCCATATTCGGCAGAGCTCTTCTCTGTAGCATATCCCATGCATGCTCAATCGGGTTCAAGTCCGGCGACTGAGCAGGCCAGGGCAGGACATTGATGTTAGCTGCGGCGAGAGTCTGTCTTACAACTCTTGCGGTGTGCGGTCGTGCATTATCATGCATTAACTGAAATAAGGGACCGATTTGCACTTGTAGAGGAACGATGACGTCTGATACAATCGTCTTAGCATAAATTTGAGCGTTGAGGTTGCCTCTGATCCAAATCAACTCAGTTCTTCCACCGATCCAAATACCCGCCCATACCATGATGGTTCCACCACTGTAAGGATGAACTTCCTGGCAGGATTTTAATCGCTGTTGGCGTCCAGGGGTTCTAGAGTGTCGTATACGTCTTGTATCCGGTCTCATACCGAAACGAGACTCATCAGAAAAGCACACGAAACGCCATTGTTCTTCTGCCCAATTTCTGTGTTCAAGAGCCCATTGATATCGAATCCTACGATTGTGCATTGCTATAGGTGGTACCCTTAGCGGTCTTCGGGAATGAAGGTTCACTTCATGCAAGCGGTTTCTGACTGTTTGGTCGCTAATTAAGTTCCCTGAAGAGTGATGAAGCCTCACGGCTAACATCATGGCGGTTATTGTTGGAGCTCTTCGAGTTGTGATTTGAATGTATCGGTCTTGTCTCCGTGTGGTGCAGCGATACCGTCCTCCATGGCGCTCAGCCACGGTACCAGTGCTTCGGTAACGTGTCCAAAGTCGACTGATAACACTCTGACTTGTATTCAGAGCTCAAGTCACAGTACGTTGCCGGGAACCAGCTTCTATCATTCCCACGGCTCTGAGCATTTCTTCCCTGCTTAAATGACGTCACCGCTCCATAATAACGTTGGTTTTAATCAGTAGTAGGGAAACAGTAGCACTAATAATGTCTTCAATGCGTTGTATGTTTTTACAGGGAAAATATTGACAGCTGATTTTCATCTTTTACTCGAATTTGATTGACAGTTCCTGTTTCAAATTATGAAATGCACCAAAAAGGATCCATATAAATTTATAAAATCATAAATTTATTACAAAGCCACATCTCAATCTCAAGAAATCCGCATAAAAATGCTTGATCCCTAGACACTTTTGATGTGTGTATTTCATTCTGTAGCACGAAAACGTAGAACCTACAACGCAAACAGGTTAAGCTGTGACACTTTCAATGTCAACTCTCCTAGCGACAGCTACACGGTTCAAGTTCAGTCTACAATGAAATGAAAAAAAAGACAAAGTTTACCCAGTTGGTTAGATTTCTGTAGTCCAGGAGAGAGATATACTATCTTTATTCAATTCAACTACCTACCAAACAGGGCACCGATATACATTGAAATAGATGACGCAAGTATACGTACTTCGCGTGTCAAAAGAGTGCAGTCACAGAATAAAATAAATAATTGGTGCAGTGCACTTTTGACGCTGCTTCATTTATTCCACGCTCAACCGTTATGGCGATAAAATCAAGTAGAATTACACTTATCACTTCTCTTTCTATGACCCAAATTAAAATCGACTAGCTGTCCGTTCAAAAGTAGCCTATAATTATACTTGATGAAATTATAGCTTTATATTGGTGAAAGAATTTTTAAAATCAGTTCAGTAGTTTTGAAGCCTATTCAATGCAAACAAACAATCAGATCATTAAAATTTCCTCTTTATAACAAATTAGTATAGATAGATGCGAGTAACGGCGGAATCCTATCACTAAAACGCTGTGACAATTAGCGACTAAAAAGTGGCACGATTTCCAAAGAAGTTTCGAAAGAAACAGAGCGCCTTGTGTTCTCTATTTAGATTTTAGTCTGTGCAAGACAGCTGTCGTGGTCATGCTGTTGCTGCGCCTAATAGTGTCAATTTCCTTAAAATGCCTCGTTCTTAAATCTAGATGAAATATTAAGTATAAAAAAGTTACATACTTGAACATGAGCTGCTGACGATTTAAGACGGTGCTCCGGCCCCATGACTGGTACGCCTTCTTGGCTGCCTCTAGAGCACTGTTCAACTCTTCTGGTGTTGTCTCTGGGACTCTGCAAAATGGAATATAAAAATAATTATTCATTGAAGTAGATGCCGAGTTGTGCTTCTAAAAGACGATTTTAAGTAGGTCATTTAAAGGTAATTATACATTTTTGTTCCTGCTTTGTGTAACCGAATTATATTTATTTCTAAAATTAACCCCGCAACATTGCTTGAAGAAATCTTGCAGAAGTGACTTTAATTGACGAACTTGTCCAATCTCAATATTGAGAGAGAATGGCTAACATTTGAACATATGAGGCGAAATTTGGCATAATACAAGCAATTATTACCATCTGATCTTTACTCTTACCATTATTATATATTACAATAAGTAACTAAATATTATACAAACAACATACGAGTTATGCTATCTCACAAGTTAAATCATTACAATAGATAAAACAGCAAACCGAAACAAGATAGTGGAAATCAAGTCATTACATGGCAGTTTCATCAGATTTCGTTGACACACAGATAATAATTTTATTTGTTTCTGGTTACTAAGTGGAAGGTGCCTACTTATACGACTTGCTTTATAATTATGAAATATAAATTTAATTTAAATAACATGTTTTTCATGAACATAGGGTTTTTTTACCTCAACTTAATACAATTTATTTATTTATTTATTCTTTATTGCACAAACAAGTGAAGTACAATTGGCGGACTTAATACCTGGAGGCATTTTCTACCAGTCAACCGCAAGGTATAACAGAAACATTTGAATTTTGGGCTGTGCAACATTTAAAAATCAGCAGCAAGAACAACAAATCTCAGATATTAATACTTAAATATATTTAAAATCATAATACATGTATACATTATGATATCATACCAATCATGCAAATATACATACTTATGTATTTCAAAATAAATATACTACATTATTTTTTATTACATCATATTGCCCTAAAGAAAGTTACAATCTCAGTTAATCTAGTTATGATGAAGTAAAGATATATTGAAGAAATAGGAACATTGAAAATACTTAATATTTTTTGCATATTATTGAAAAGTTTGTACCCTAAAGTTGCCAGCAGTAGAGGTAAACGTAAATTATAGTAAGTTGAGGAGTTGCATTGTTTCAACTAATTAAAAATAATTTACATTAGTATTAGTAGTATTAGGTATTCAGATTTATTCAAATTGAGCATTACTTCTAAGTCATTGTTGACTCCGATGAACACTGAGTTTCATGGTAAGTATAAAGATCAAAAACTAGAGAACAAACATAGGTATGAAACACTCTTATGCTCAGCCATATTTTATAGTCTAAGATTAGATACTAATAAAAGTAATCAAGTCTTATCAAAAAAATCATTTGAAGCCACACCCCCAAAACTTACATTACTAATTCCAATTAAAAAAAATATCTATCTAGCTAGAAAATTCAAACGTCACAGGATCATCTTAACACCGTATCTTAAATCATCTTAACACCATATCTTAAAAGCCAATATATGAAATAATCACGATTCATGATTTAAACAATAGGATTTGCTTGTGTAGTGCAGTTAGGCCTGCTCTGCAAGATGGTATAGTAGTTGTTTTATGGCCTGCAAAGAATTTAAATTCTACACCAAACCTATTTAAACTACAGGCCCTGCCAGAATACCAGTGTCTCTGCACTCCTGCACTGCAGCGGCATGTGCTGAGGCAGGGACCTGATTGACGCGCTTCTATTTTTTTTTCATAAAGTTGTTTGGTTTATATTGTGTAATTATTTTGTCCCTTGTGCATAGGGATATTAAATTATTTTCTATTCTACATGTGTAAAGTGAAATACATACCTTCCAATGACTTCATTGGTCGCTGGATTTGTGAGTTCAATCCAGTTGCTAGTTTTGGAATCTAAAAACTGGCCATCTATGAACAACTTTGTGGTAGGTGCTGAGCTGCTGTAGCTACGGAGCAGTAGAGGAGTCTGAAAAAAAATGAATTTAGCTCATCTATCTCTATGGTACCAGCTAGTAAATTGATTTAATGAGCTGGCAAAAAACTCGGACGTATCAACAGAAGTATTAATAATAATAATACTTCGTTTTTTCAATTTCATTTTACTTTTTAAATTGATTCTGTTATTATTACCAACAGTAAGCAATAATTTCAATCAAAATGAGGTAAGATAAGGTGAACATTATTTAACTAAAAATTAATTACAACAGTAATTAAGTTTTAAAACTGAGTTCATAAAATTTATGTGGCCTTATCGCTTTTAAGGGATTGTTTGCAGGCAACCCTCATTTCAGGAATTTAAATTATATCTTCATTATCATGAGATACACATATCACAATATGTTTTTACACTCTTTACCGCTCTTTGTCCTTCATAATAAATGTATCTTCAATTAAATTGTGTTTAATTCAAGCTTCTGACCAACACTAAATTGTAAATTATGTGAATGGTGTATTTCCAAGATTGATTTTTGAAATAGACCATTGTTTTGTAACAACATCAAAGAAATAAATACATGCAGTTTTCCAAATATTTGTCAAGTCTTTAACAGCAAAAACATTGAACAGGAATCAACAACAGTCTGCTATCTATGCATCTGCGCCCAAAAACAAAATCCAATAAGGGTATGAATTATGAAGCAATTAGAAATACTCCCTACTTCAGTGAACAATCAATGAAACTCTTTCATTTACTTACTCTTAGGACATATTACAAATAGAGAAGCGTAAATTGTTGTTTAAGATTATCACAAACCTTGGAAGCAAAAAATGCATTTTGCAAAGTCCCAGTTAGACCCGAAACTACATTTGAAATACGTCTTAAAATCTTACGACCTTAGTTTGTACGTAATACCATTGAAATCGATTACTAAATAAAAACAGCAAATCTTACCAGAAACACAGTGAATGAAAAAAGTGTACAGATAGATAGATAAATATTAATAACCTAAAGCACGATGTACTATTTATACCGGCTGTTATATTTATAACATCGTTTTAAATAAAACGTATATTGCTAGGACGTAGGTATTAATTTAAAACATTAACAAGATATAGAAAGCTTAAAACTTACTTCTGATTTAATCAGTTTCAACATTGCTGATGCCATGATTGTAGATTTAAAGATTTCTTTGACGCTGAGCACAGAACTAGACGGCTGGAAGCGGGTTGGGGGCAAAGCCAACTGATTAAAATACGAATATTCTGACCTTGATTTGATAAAATTATTTTCATTGTCGTCACCCACACCGAGCGAGCGAGCAAGTTTGTTTTGACTTTTGCAGTTTGCACGCATTCCTTTACACTTACGTATGTAGAAGTTGTAGAACTGTTAATTAATATTTACTCAAACCTGAAATCTTAGTGTTAAAAGACTTGAAGTTACTTTAGTTTAAAAGTTTATATTGAACACAAATACTTTTTACCAATTTAGACCCATTTTCAACCAAAACAAGAGTAAACAAACACACAAAGCGTGCATGGAACGAAACGTATGTGGTATGATATGATGACAGCTGACTATGATTGACGTCGGTGGAAGCGAAATGTCAAATACCGGAAATAGGGTTGCTAGCTATGTGAAAAGAAAATTAATGTGTACAAAATATTATTTTCTCGACTTCTAAATGGCATTCACACAACTTATTCCGAAGGAACCTTAGAGTGAGTAGTAATAATATAAATTTAGATGAGATTTATTTCCCTCATTAAATGTTATGATTATTTATAGAATAAGTCAGTCCTATGAGTCACCTTAAAACATGAAATAGTCGTTTTTGTTTAAGTTTCTTAGTTTGTGTAATTGTGTGTTTACTGTTTCAGCTCGACTATAGTAACAAGTATCTATGTCACTAGTCAAGTATCCCTGTCACTAGTCTTAATCGATGCTCAACGACAGAGTTAAGTTAGGGCTGCTAAAGTAACTCAGGACTTGGGAGTGAAAACAATATATTTAATTTGGAACTTGACAACGTCATCAGAATTTAGGAATTTTCCAATACTAGCTGTCCGTCAGCGGCTTCGCTCAGGAGTGACTCTTCAACTGCAATCTACGTAAAAGCGTTTTTAAATCTGCTGAGTTGCGCCTGAACTGCTTGGTGTGCTACTTTGTGTGGCCAATACGGGCAAACAAGCCTTAACAGGTATCAATTATTCTTCACACGATAAAACATTGTTTTTGCGTATTTTTTATGAAACAAAGGTAGGCAACACTAAAGTGTTTTCTTTAGGTTTGTGTGCTTGATTGGTGGATCGCGATTTTGTATGTGTTAAAATTCAAAACTGCCACCATTCAGACGAAAACACAAAACTTTTGAAAGTGAATGATTTGTTTTGTACAGAAAAAATAATAAAGTTAAGTAGGTACCTATGTAATTTTATTAATTAATATAATCACTTATCTAGTACCTAGTCTCAAAAGCAAAGTCAAACGCTACGGATGTAAATAACTTTAGAACAGATTCAATGATATCTATTTTAAAATGATGTAGGTATGTAAAGTGATGAAAAATAGTTATTACGCTGGAGTGAAACAACTTCAGAGTGATCAAGAAGTTTGACACAAACTATACGATGATACAGAAGTGCCGTTTTTCTATACAAACGTTTCCTCCCTGAACATTGCTAGCAAAGGATTTTTTTTCTCCATTTCATCTATTGCCATTATTGGCATGTCGCTATGTTTTCCTTTTTATTATAAATTAATATTAAAAGATAAATGAACCTTCAAAAATTGTAAAAATTGGCTAGATTTTCTGCTGTGTTCAAACATCCAAAAAACTGATTAGACTAGTTTATATAAAAAAGGAAAACACGGCTAAAGTCGTTCTTAAATTTTAAACGAAAAAGGAAATAAATTGGTCATTTTTTCGAAAAGGGATCAGGGTACTACCTACTACGAAACGTCGATTTTGTGTACTTTTGATAGGTAATTTCGGTCCGACTTGCATTTATTTGTCTCTATCGCACTCTGCGGGGGGCTCGATGTTAGCAACAGACAGCAATAGATTTTACAAATACCTATTTTTCAATTCTCTCGACCGTGCTGTGTCCTCTTAAAACAAAGTTTAAGTGATTTTGTATTTTAACCAAAGCAAGATAACCATTAAGCTACAGTTACACATGCTCATTTGTAGCATGCTTATTAGCACGCTAATTAGCATGCTACAAACGAGCACGCTCATCTACTGACACACTTGCTTTTTATTAGCATGCTTTTTTTAAGCCTGCTACTAAATGACCGTGCTCTAAGCAAAGGATTGAACACACATGCTTTTTAAGCACGGGTTCGATTCGAAATAGTACTGTTGCGATAGCGGTAGTTTCGATAGTGATAGTTGATCTTGAAAATCAGTCTTACTATCAATAGTCCTATCGAAACTATCGACCCGTGATGATACTATCGATAGTATCGATAATGAGAATAAAGCGATGCTATTGACCTTTTTCGATCCTATCGATAGAATCGCGCTATTAAAGTCGATGCTATCGATACTATTTATAACTATCGACACCTATCGATACAATAGATAGTTTTTCTTTAGTAACTATCGCGGTATTTTCGATACTATCGATTGGAAATAAAACGAAACCTTGTATGAGCTTACAATATTCGCGTAAAATATTCGACTTTCGATAGGGCAAAACTATCGATAGTATCGATACAATCGACACGCATCCTATCGATAGTTTTGATACTATGGAATTTATAGCATATAGCCTAAATTAACTACTTGACCTTAAATACTTGAGCTTAATTACTTGACCGGCTATAAGAGATTGTAATACGGCCCCTGATAGTATAGCTTTCTAATGGTGAAGGAATTTTTAAAATCGATCCAGTAGATTCGGAGCCCATTTAATACAAACAAACAAATCATTCCTCTTTATAATATATTATGTATAGATAAACCACAACCTCGCCATATAATTAAACCGAGACTAACATCTCTATACCAGTTCTTAATTGATACTAGCCTAGTAGCATGCTCAATAAGCAAACCTGTTCACACGTGCTAAAAGCACTCCCCCTTCCACCCGCGCCGCAGGCCTTTTTTTTCTTGCACGAAAGCATGCTACTATTGAGCAAGTGCTACTTAGTAGCACGTGTATCGAAGCCGTGCTAGTTGTGAGCATGCTACTTTCGAGTATGCTCAAAAATCGACAGCCGTGCGATTTTCGAGCATGCTTCCGGCGGCGCGGGTGTAAGGTGGCGTGCTTTTAGCACGTGTAAACAGTTTGCTTATTAAGCATGCTACTAGGCTAGTATCCATTGAGAACTGGTATAGAGATGTCAGTCTCGGTTTAATTATAAAGCGAGGTTGTGGTTTATCTATACATACTTTAAAGAGGAATGATTTGTTTGTTTGCATTAAATGGGCTCCGAATCTACTGGATTGATTTTAAAAATACTTTCACCATTAGAAAGCTATACTATCAGGGGCCGTATTACCATCTCTTATCTCTCTTGCCGCTCGGCTCGCACACTCGCCGCTGAACGCGATATTTAAAGTTTTAATTCTGATTGGTTTCAACTGTAACTTTTAATTAAAAGTAATTATGAGAATGATAATACTAAAATACTGATACTAAACGATGTCATATTAATTACAGTAATACTTTTTTAAAAGTTAATAATTAAATCAGCGAGTTGCGACCCTGCGCTCTGACAGCTACGGTTACATTCAGCGGTGCACAGTGGAATATGAACACTCGTGCTACGCGATAAGTTTCGATCCCGCGTGCAAGCTATCTAAACATGGTCTTGATCGATAGCACGGAAAAATTAAAAAGTAATACCGTGACACGAACTTGTAAGATAAAAGAAGACTTTTTACTTGTCCGCGTTTCTTGAGAGAATCTTCTATACGGAGTACTGTTACCTATTCTGTGGTTTCTTTCGAAAAACGTCAACGGCATCTTGACTTGATCAGTATTTTTTTCACCTTAGTTTAACTTTGTAGTGTATAATTTTTTTTATGGACATTTTTATCTTTCGCAATATTTTCGTGTAGAATTCCGAGATTGGCATCCGGTGGGGGTGTCTTAACTACAAGGACCCCGTTGATGGCACAACGGGCTCTGTGCTGTGCCACTGTTGATAACTAACACTTGATCAAACATTGTGTTACACGCACGCGCATGTCGCGCATGTGCTATGCCAGGGTTGTGCAGTTGAGTAGTAAACTATCAAAGGGATAATAGCCGCTCAGTCTCGAAATAACCAAGCCAAGCATCCAAGAAAAAACTTCTTTATCGCTCAATAACTTATCTCTTAGTAGTGGACATATAGCTGCCATGGATGGGAGTCACTCACCGGCTACCGGCAAACAATAGATTTTTTATTATGCCTGGTTTAGTGGCAGTCATAAGATAATGCAGTGTTTCCTTTTTGCCGCGGTCGAAATAAAGGCAAGGACAAGACTAAAAGAAGGCAGTGGTCCAGGACCAAGAAGACAAATTGTAAGAAGAATATGAATAAAAAAAATTAAACCCCAGTAAAATTTACCATAATAAGTTGGGGGGCTCCCAGTTTATGTTTTTGGTCGATGAATTTAATCCTTGTTTACATATAGCCTTTAAAATATACTACGAACGGGTCACATTGTATATTGGTCTCCACCGCCTCTTCTTCTTTCACATCAATCGCGCACGCAGCCGCCCGCTCTCCTGAGCTCTTGCTAAAACAGAAAAAATATGTGATTAAGTCAGCCAAGTGCTTAAGAAATAAATAATTGTTTAGTGTGCTTGCTATATTAAGTGGATTTACACTTAATGCCCCTCCTGAGGTGCACAGCACAGGACATCTTCTCCCCAACATGCATGAAACCCCCAGAATTTAGACAACTTATAGCCTTTTTGGAGGGTGATGGTGGTGACAACAGAAGGCATAACATCAAACATTGAATTTACGAGCGATTGCTTGCCGCTTGTCATTGAGTTTCTTTGGCAATCTATTTAAAAAAAACTTAAGTGTAGCTTAATGTAAATTTTGTCTCAATAGCTAGGCATCAAACACCAAAGCTGGAGACAATCCTTGAACATTTAAAAAAATGCGCTTGAGGTTTCAACCCTGTCTTTTAATTTGAACCATGTTATGGGAGAGGCACATTGCAGTATTTTTTACTGCAGGAGACTCAGTTTCAAAACAATTATATTTTCTTTTAAATTTAAGTTAAATTAAGAGTCCATCACGGATACACAAATAACAGGAGGATTGATATAGCTATGCCAAATACTTACCAGGTAAACTCCTTGGTAGCCATTTTCCTAAATCGCACGATTCCCACTAAAAAAACTGGTGAGCATAGGTACTTCCAGATTTGAGTATACACCCAGGCTGAAATGAACAAGTGTTTAAAAACTGAGCCAACCCTATTCTAATCGGTATCATGAAAAACGACAGCATAGAAAACACACCATAATTCATAAAGTCATAAATGAGAGACAATAGGTATCACAGGGACCAGCCCCCCGATTCAGAACAAAGTTATAAAACTAAAGGCTTTAACATAAAAAAATATTGATTGCTACGGTTTAGCGGGTCATTTACTATAATTAAAACAAATTTACCGAATCGGTCGTTAAATTCGTTCTGAATCGGGGGGCTGGTCTGCAGAAGTAGGATTTTCCTTTGTGTTATAAGTAGTAATAATAATAAAAAAACGAGAATCTACACACATCCAACAGAAATTTGTTTCATCAACAGGCATTTGTGATAATAGTGTACGAGTAAGGTGTTGTTGGATCATTGTATTTGTGTCACATTAAATGTGGTGGTCTCGTTCTGTACTTCATGGTGATGGATTAACAAAACTTTAGGACGCTCATAATCTGGGACAGAAGTTATATAATTCTCGTGAATTAGTGATCGAACCCACAGCCCATGCAGCAGTGGCTTATCAGGCCAGCAGCCACTAAACTAGACAAATGTGGCGGTTGGCGCGCTCGCTGGAGACCGAGACAGAAGACCGCGACTGTCACTTGTTTTAAGTTAGGCTTTGCACAATATGGTACGTTTCTTTCTCCTTCCGGGGACCTCGCGCGCGCGCGAACTGGCCGCTATAGAGAGCCTGAATTGGGACAAGCCCGTTAGGCGGTCTCCTAACAGGCTTGTCCCAATTCAGGCTCTCTCGGTCGCGGTCGCGGCGACAACCGCCGCTCTAAGCATACATTTCTGACGCTCAATATTTAATGTTCTCATATTTTTTAAAAAGATGTATTAAATAATCACATGCTGTGAAAAACGAGGGTTACTAGTTTGTTGTCAATAACTAAAGTCTCTGCTTGCTGCCTTCATGAAAATCGAGGCTCTAAGAACGTAACGGTTTTTTGAACAGCCCTCACAAGGACAGCTTATTTTGTACTGAAACATTACGGGACAACATCAGTTTGAATGGTGTTCAGAATATTGGAAGTTTGAGAGTCATTGCCTGACCCGTTGACGCAGTGGTTAGAGTTTCTTTCCTACCTATACCTAAAGCGCCAAAGATCGCTGTTTCGATCCTCATTAGAAAAAAAACACATGTGAAAAACATTTGTATATTCAAGATAAATTACTTACTTTACTTACTTTACAAGAATGTGTTCATAATTATTTAGGCATACCTATGTGTCATTTGCTGACACCCAATAGTCCAGCTTAGTTTGGGGTTCAATTAATACTACTGAAATATCAGGGGACATCCGTTTCTTTGGAGTTTACCGAAAAAACTACTGACATACAGAGCTATTTTATAAACACCATCCAAATTGAAATATGAGGATCTATCGAAAAAATGGCAAAATACGTATTTTTCTGTTTGACAACCTTCAGAACTAAAATGTTACGTTATTAATCCAACTACTAACTAGACTCCAGTAAATGTATATGAGGTTAAAAATGTTGTTCAAGCGTTATAAAATAAGAAAAGTACTGGTCACGATGATATACATATGAAATCAAGACATTGATTTTATTAATTAATCGTGACAATTGACATCATTGCTGCACCATTGACACATATTATTAATTTGACCCTTGAAACAGGATTTTTTCCTAATAATTTAAAGAAGGCATTAAGAAAACCTCTCCATAAAAAAGGCCCCAAAAATATAATTAATAATTATAGGCCCATAGATTTACTTTCAACCTTTTTTAAAATATTCGAAAAGATTATTGCAAATAGGCTAACAGCATTTTTAGACAAAAATAAAATATTAAATGCAAATCAGTTCGGTTTTCAAAAGGGTAAAAACACGACAGCGGCTATATACAAGATGTTAAACAAAAAGTCTAGACGTAGATAGTAGAAACACATGCGTCGCACTGTTCTTAGATTTGTCAAAAGCTTTTGACTGTGTTGTGCATAAAATATTGCTCAAACAACTGGAACACATAGGAATTCGTGGAAGTGCTCTGAAATTAATGGAGTCGTACCTCACAAATAGAGTTCAAGCTACTGTTTTAGACACGTATGATAAAGATACGAAAACAATCATACAAAGACAGTCAAATTTCGAAAAAAAATAGCGAGGGGTACCGCAAGGTAGCATACTCGGGCCTCTTTTATTTCTGATTTATGTCAACGAGCTTCCACATATTGTCGGTCATTTATGTGTTAAGTTTGCTGATTATGCAACAATATTCATTTCCAAAGATCAATTGAGTAACGATGGCTTTGTTAGTGAAATTCAGAGATCGCTCGAAATTGTGGTGTAATCTATAAATTTGAAAGTAAATTTTAGTTAAAACAAAATTAATTGAATTAAGAATCTACAAAAAAGTCCCGCTACAGTTAAATATTGTTATTAATGATACACAAGTAGAGGTAGTTAATGATTTAAATTTTCTAGGTGTCTACATTGATTCTCATTTAAATTGGAAATCACAAATTGAAAAGATAAACAAAAAGATATCGAGCAGTTGTTACGCTATATCAATACTGACCATCAATTTTATTGATGTTGCAAAAAGTGCATATTATGGATACGTCTATCCCCTTTTAACTTATGGCGTGATATTTTGGGGAAATTCAGTAAATGTTCAATCCACGTTTATTCTCCAGAAAAAAGTTTGCGTATAATGTTTAATATAAATCCATATGAGTCTCTATGGAATGTTTTTAAGGAATTATTTTTTTTAACCCTGACGTGTATATTTATACTAGATATACCTATGTGTATTCATAAAAGAACAAAGTGAATATTTTTCTAGAAAGTGTGAAACTAAAAATAATTTGCGTTCACAGTATAAGTATGACTTGTGTGTAGTAAAGTCTTCGAGTTTTATTTTTAGCAAAAGCACTTACGTAACGGGAATCAAGGTTTTTATTAAATTGCCTGAATCAATAAAATCAATAGAGGGTGCACAGTTTAAAAGGAGGCTAAAAGAATGGCTATTGACTAAATGTTTTTATAATTTAAATGAATAATAGAATAATTAATTCTATAATGTATCATTCGCTAAATTAAAATTTCAATTACCAATTTTATTAATAATGTATCAAATAATTCAATTTCTTTTTGTGTGATATTGTACGTCTGAAATGGGCAAGCTGTTGATTCTATCATGACATACATATATATTTATAAGAACCATTGTACACAGTTTAACAATAAATAAATATCTTATCTTATCTTAAAATGTTATTATAACTATTCAAAGGTACCTATAAATAAAAACACTAATTTCGTTGATACTGCACGACGTGAGTGGCGGCGGGCTCGCAGTCTCTTCAACGCCCCCCCGCCCGCGCTTTATTCAGAAGTTGAAATTTAATTTTGAATTAGTAACCACGCCGATACGCTGATGAGAGATGGACGATAAGGGTAACAAAATGGAATTGCCCACAAGGCACTCGTGGAAGAGGCAGACCAAATACCCGCTGGCAGGACGATATAGTCGCAGTAGCAGGAAAACACTGGCACAATATAGCATAAGATAGAAAGAAATGATACTCTTTGGAGGAGGCTTTTACCCGAAGGGGGTCTATGTAACAATAAGGATTACTATCAAGCATGATAGAAAATTTAAATATGAATTATTTATTATAAAGATTCATTGCATAACTTTAATACTTTGATTGCATGTTGTATGTAATAAATAAAGCTTTATTATTATTTTTGTAACCACGCCGCACGAATAATCTTTTCGAAAAAAACTAATAATGTAAAAGTTAGAAAGACCTAAGTACCCCTTTTTCAAAAAAAGCTTTCTTCGATTGATGCCTAGATATTAATGTCTGGGCAAATTTTGGACTGTGTTTATTAATTACCCTGTATAATGATGGACGGAATAAAAAAGTAGTGGTGCGCCTCATTTAGTCATAGTTTTTTAAGTGTGATACTAACCCATGGATCAATGTTATCTTTTAATACATAATTTATTATTATTATTATTTATCATTACTATTTCTGGTCTCACCAGAAATGAGCCGCACCACTACTTTTTTATTCCGTCCATATTTAAAATTGTTTATGAAACCATTACCCATCTATTGTAGCGATGACTTCATTTCAACGATGGAGGCTTTTGCCCAGCACTGGGACAGTATATAGGCTAAGTACCTACTTCACTTTACTTTGCTTTATTCGTGCGTGAATGCGGCAGACGGGCGCGTCATTTTAGATTAGACAAGCTGTACACTCTACATGTTAACTTTGAATCATGATGAGTCTCAAATTATCGTACAAACACCCGCCCGCACACTCATTTTAACAAGATGACGTACATTCACTGTTTAAAACTGTTTTACGTAACAATTAATTAATTATTTAATTAGCAGTCGTGTATGTTTTTAACTGCAAATATTATTTTTTTCATTCAGATATTGAATTGTGCATGATCGTATCATGAACAAGAAACGAAATAGGAAGTTATTGAAAGTAGATTTTGGCATTGAGTTCACATTCTCTGAAGTTTTATGTCATGATGCGGAACTTCCGCAGCGGAAGCAGTTATAGCTGTGTGATCTGTTATTTTTAATTTATTAAATAGTACATCAAGAAATAGTGTTCTGCTATTCAAAAACATAATTGTTTAACCCATTAAGACGTTGAAACAAAAATATTTTTTTAATTATGTTTAGCAGAATAATCAAGACTATAGATTTATCAAATACTTATAGCAATTTTCCTTATTTGACCAACATGGGCTCAATGAACAATAAAACATATTAAATAACTTGAGCAAATTAAAAACTTTAAAAATAGGTACTTACATAAATATTTAGACGCTCAATAAATTTACGACTCGATAGAAGAGCGAGAAAGTCTAAGGTAGTAGATAAGACTTGTAATAACCACATAGCCGTTTCTGTGGTAGTCACCTAACCCTCATTTGGCAAGGGTGATTATTTAACATGCCATGCAGCACCCAGAATACCCTGCATCCAGAGAAGCGATGACTCGTTAAAAGCCTTTGCCTAGCGATGGGTCAGTATACTTATAGGCTTATTACAAACTATGGTGAGGTAGGAAGGTACTTAAAGTAAACAAACTACCTCCTAGATAAGTAGTTTAAGGAAAACTACTACATGAGTCATTTGAGAAAACCAATTAATGCTAATTGTTTATTTAGCTAAAAACAAAGTACATAGGTAGGTATATACCAGCGCACGTAGTACATAGGTATTAAGTACAGACGGGTTGATAAGCGGGTCGATGACCGGGCTATCGGTCACACGCGGCTACGCAACGGAGGCAAAGGCTGTCGCTTGGTTACCTTGTACCTACTCGTGAATGGTTAACGTGAATGGTTTTTTTAATTCAATAAGACCTGATTAATATACATGCATGACTGTATACACGTTTTTCAGGATCCAAGTGCAAGACTAGCCAGTAAAGCGTGGTGCGTAGACATTTTATTTTAAAAATTGTTAGCATTAATTTTCGCATGGAAGGGAATCAGGGGGTAGGTCTTTTGGGATATACCTTTAGCAAGCAGATGGTACCTAAAACTATATAGCGTAGTGAACTGTAGGTAGCACGGTTTCTCGCCTTGAGTAACGTATTGCCGCTGTTCGATTCCCGGTCAAGTCAACTCAAGAAACGATCTTTTCTACATTGGCCCAGGTCTGGGTGTGCTGGGAGACACTCCTGGCTCAATTCTTTGTTTGGTACTTCTCAATACAGAGATAATGAAATTATCCCTACCTAAAGACCATGACATCTGTGTTGTCTAGCGAGTTTTATTTATAGATATTATTTATTATTATGTACTTTAAGAATCTTAATCTTATCTTGTCTGTAGGCTAGTAAGTTTATCTTTTGTTATGTTTTTGGTCGCAATTTATTAAACTGTAGGCGTGCTAAGGCTCTTTTTGTAATTTATGCATTTATTAGTAATTTGTTTACTTACTTCTACTTATTGTAAAATGGAAAAACATTTTAAAGAGTTCCTATCCTATTTAGTATTCAACATTCATAGCTATTGTTGAATTATAGATACAGTTTGGTTGATAAGATTTGGCTATATGAAAAACTTGTAACATGTCTGTTTTGAATAGATATTTACACTTTTAACTCTATGCAAATAAATTGAAGGTAATTTACCGTTAAAGACAAGTAAAACAAAAAGGAAGTGTTTTTTATAGACATGGCGCATCCTGTGTTGCACAAAATTGAAAATCACGCATATTTTTATATTTTTCTTAAAAACAGTAGGCCATGAGCAATTTATGTCACGAAGCGCCAAGCAATTGAGAATTAGATTTCTTTTTTAAAAAAACGAGTTTTTACTTTTGACTCGTGTAGGTCTGTAACCATGACAATAATGATCGCCCCGTAAAATTTAAAATGATAGTATGTTTAAAGATATTTATGTATTTTCATCAGTCTCTGACAGCCACAGTATTTGCTATGCTTAATTCGAGTTCTGATCTTGGTGTAATTTGTCCCAGATTTCTATGTATTATACTGTTATAATTCCAGCATGAGAATGCTCAATCTTGGCATTTTAACGGCTATTCCTATTCTAAAAAACAGTTTTCAAAGGTGGTTCAATTCACGCGACGATAGTGGTCTGTTTATCACGACAGTGGTAAAATAATGATGTAGATGCATCAGATAACACCTTACAACATGATTCGCTTTTGAAATTATTATAGAAGTATTATGCATACAAAGTCTTAACAATAAAGCAGTTATCAAGTGGCCGATCCTCATCATAACAGAGCTGTATATAAATTAAATACGACACAAACAAACAACTTGTTATATTGCGCAACTATAAAGATAAGTGCGTATTTAATTTTATTCGACAAATTTTCATAGCAAGTAATTATGTGAAAGGAAAACAATCTGTTTTGTTATTTTTTTAAGGCGCAGAATAAAATAAAAAGTTAAGGTTTCGTTTCCTAAGGGTTACGAAAAATCCTGGTGGATTTGCTTATGACGACGGGGTGCCATATTGGAGACCATATTTAACAAAATTCCCTTGGCCGCACCTGTCCACGTGTAATGCTTGACGTGTTGTTGTCTGTACATGAGTATCTAATGAAATGAGTACAACTTCAGCACTCCTTGAGTAAATTGGCTTGGGTCTGGGTGTGTTGGGAGCACCGCTGGATTTAATCCATGACTGGTAGCTCGTAACACAAGAATATGACCACGTGACCATGACAATTTGGTGTATTGATGTAGTGTCCTGACCTGAACCCGGGGCCCAGGGATTGCTTGAATGAATTTCCTGATGAAAAAAAAAGAATTAAAAGGTGGTGCTGAGCTGGCTTCAACGATTAACCTCTTTCATCTGCCTATATGACTTGTCATTAGCATTCTGTTATCCTGAAGCGATCTGTGCGTGTGCGCATATCAGTAGTAATCTAGCGTTCTCTATTTCAGAGAGGGCAGTGACCTGCGAATAGCTCATTTAGCTGCAAACAAAGTTTATCGAACGTACACAATAGCACAGAACGACATTAAAATCACCTGCAGTAACCGCTTGATGTAGTTTTTAGAGCGAAATAAGAGACGGTGCACTCGTAACAATGGACTCGCTGGTGTATACGCAATCAACATTAGGTATTATTTTTATATATGAACGTTTTTGTCTGCAAAGGCATTGAGTCAAGGGAAACAGTTAACGAGATGAAAGATCCTGTACGTCTCCCACGAGTTGCCACTCTACAGGGTGGATTTTTTTAACGCTACCTGGAGGGAAATTACTGTACATACTGGTGATAAGACAGTTTTACTCAAAGGAAACATTGCTTTATTTTTAAAAAGAAACAGAATTGCATTCACATATTTTCGAAAATTCGCTTGCCACACCCGGGAATCGAACCAGGTAAAATCCGAAAAAATAACAGCCTGTGCTTTTACGGCATCGATCGATAGGGGTCAACCATAAGGATCAAATCTCTCCAACAAACGTGGTAAATTAAACACAAGGAAATCTGATGGACCATTGAGTAAAAGTGCTTTATCTTATCCTATTGAATTTTTATGTTTAGATTCCATGGTTTTCCTTGACATGACATGACAATGTCAAATCCCAATACAAATTTTTACTCGAACGATAATGTTAATTTAAAGAGACAACTCGTGGTAGACGTACTGGTATGGGTTTAGGTGTCTTGGTGTAAGTAGTTTTTCCCTAAATAAAAATGCAAACCCTGTAAACCTCCAAAAACTCTAATTTGGTTAGAATTTTACTGGCCGTCGGCCTTAAGGTGCAAAATTTCACATGAATATTTTTTCATGGTAAAAAACCGTACTAAAACAAGGCCATCCTCCTTCATTAGACATTTTATTACATGGTTTTCTCTTTTTTTAGGGTTCCGTACCTCGAAAGAAAAAAACGGAACCCTTAAAAAATCACTTTGCTGTCCGTCCGTCCGTCTGTCTGTATGTCAAGACCCTTTTTTTCAGGAACGCGTAGAGGTATCAAGCTGGAATTTATATCAAAACCTCAGGTCTACTATCTCTTGGAGCTGTGAAAAGATCAAACTTTTAAGCCAACGTTATGAAATTAGCCGTTTGTGCCGCAAATTTCCGGAAATTTTCGACACTCGCAAGGGAATCGAAATCTACAGGGTACTTCCTGTGAACTCAGAATCTTGAAAAAGGGTACGAAGCAACGTCTTATAGCACAGATGAGGGAAAAATTGTGAGATCCGTAAATTTTTAGTAACATCATATAAAAAAAATATTTTTAATAATTTTAATTGATTGTCATGATGGGTGAACTTTTGCTTACCTCCAGATTTGTACGGAACCCTCGGTGCGCGAGTCCGACTCGCACTTGGCCGGTGTTTTTTCTTTTATTGTGTAAGTGCCAGGTGGTGTCAGGCTATCAATTTTATTCAAAACATCATATTATTCCACTACTTAGACAATACGACGCACATATGCTTAATTCTACATATAGTGTTAATTGCTGTATTTATTTGTTTATGCAATGTTTATTTATCTTCTTTTATCATACGGTACGTTAGTAACTAGGTAGAAACTACGTTTGTATCATCATCATCATCGGCTTGATCTTGAGAGCAGCACTAGAGGATCCAGGGTCAAAACATCTGAGTCTATCAACTACAATTCTTAAAATAAACTTTATTTATCCTACTTTCTTATTAACTAGTAGCTACACCTTACCTAACGTACGATTTTCACCACTCATTCTAACTTAATCCATTTTAACTAGGTATTTCAAATACGAGTACCTTTTTTCTCCAATTTGAAAGCCTGGATGAGCCAAGTTCCTGCCATACCAAAAGTAAAAGTTTAAAAGTAAAGTAAAAAATCATTTATTCATTTAAGCTTGTATAAAGCACTTATGACATGTCAAAAAAAGTATACAGAAATAATAATAATAAACGTAAATAAAATAGTACAATATTAGTACACATCGTGAATATACATAATGTGAATCTACCACCGGTTCGGACGTTGCTTCTTATAGAGAAGACTCCGGCAAGAAACTCGATAGTTACTCTTTTCAACTTTGTTTTACAAAAAATAAATTCAGAGTACAGTCAATGCGAGTAGAAAAAAGAACACAATATTGAGCAGAGGAGCAGATTATTCCTACTATGACCACAAACTTTTGTCGTTCAAGTAATCCTCTACATTATAATAACCTTGTTTCATTAACTTTGCTTTAATTGCAGACTTAAACTTGTGAAGAGGTAGATCAACAAGACTTTGAGGTATTTTGTTAAAGTATTTTACAGATTGACCCACAAATGAGTTTCCCACCTTGTGTAGCCTAAGACTGGGAGTTTTCAATTTGTTTTTATTTCTGGTATTATGTTTATGAGTGTCACTGTTTTTTTTGAACAGATGCAAGTTTTTGCGCACATACATTATGTTATCTAAAATATACTGAGCATGCACAGTTAAAATATCGATCTTCTTAAATACTTCCCTAAGCGAGTCGCGTGGTCTAAGTTTGTAAATGGAGCGGATGGCTCTTTTTTGAAGTACAAAAATGGTGTTCAAGTCTGCAGCTGAACCCCACAACAGTAGACCATACGACATAACACTATGAAAGTAGCTAAAATATACTAGTCTTGCTGTTTCAATATCAGTCAAGAGTCGTATTTTTCTAACAGCACAAGCAGCGGAACTGAGTCTCCCTGCCAGGGCCGTTATATGCGGACCCCATTGCAACTTAGAATCTAAAGTTATTCCTAAAAATACAGTAGAATTTGTTAATTCTAATGGCTCGTCATTCATAGTTACAATAGTATCAACCTGTCTCACATTGGGCATAGAGAATTTGATGCACTTTGTTTTTTTTGCATTAAGTAATAAATTATTACTAGTGAACCAACATAGTACTTTTGAGAGAGTATTATTTACATCGTCAAATGCTTGCTTACCTCTGTCGACTTTAAAAATCAACGAGGTATCGTCAGCAAATAATACTATCTCACAAATATCTTTGACATAGGTAGGAAGATCATTTATATAAATAAGAAAAAGCAAAGGTCCTAATATAGATCCCTGGGGCACTCCCATACGTATGGTGGCACCGGAAGATGCAGTTCCGTTGATACTAACTTTTTGAGTTCTATCTGTAAGATAGGATTGTATTAATTGAGATGAGATACCTGAAACACCGTAATGTCTTAGCTTAATCAGTAATATTTCATGATCCACGCAATCAAATGCTTTTGAAAGATCACAAAATATTCCTACTGCATCTTGCTTGTTTTCCCAAGCATCAAATATGTGTTTGATAAGTGCTACACCTGCATCAGTTGTGCTCTTGTGTTTAGTAAAACCAAATTGTTTCTCATGTAGTAAGTTATTTAAATCAAAGTGTGAAAGCAGCTGGTTCAATATAATTTTTTCAAAGATTTTACTGAGAGCTGGTAGTATAGAAATGGGTCTATAATTAGATGGGTCACTTTTGCTACCAGATTTAAAAAGCGGGATGACCTTACTAAATTTCATCAAGTTGGGAAACTGACTTTGGTCTATGCAATTATTAAAAAGTTTAGCTAAGTGGGGTGATATCGTATTAATGATTGATTTGAGTAGATTAATCGAAATACCCCACAAATCTTCTGTATTTTTCATATTAAGTTCCTTAAATACCTTGAGGATGTCAAAGTCCTGGATCCACTATTACTTCGGAGCATTTATATTGCCGCCAGTGCTGGCTAAAAAGGCTTATAATAGCAGAACCATGATCATAATTCCAAGAGATCAGGTGTGTAACTTTTAAATTTTATGGACGACAATTTAAACACTGAATTGAAACACAGGTGGCAAAACAACTCATAGCACTTGTATAAATATCCGTAATGTCCTCATTCCAAGTTACATATACTTAAAAGTTCTTTCGCCTGATGCTTTGTTTCATCATCATTGATCAGTATTATTAGGCTGGCGAAGAAAATAATTTAGAATGAGAGTAATGGTAATCCAATTGCATGTAATGGTTATTCATGTAGGTACTGTATTTGCGTGGTAAAACAAACTCAGAGATAGTACTGATACATAAGTTGGAAACGTTCGTAAATAAAACTATGGCATCAGTGTGTTACGTTCTGACTAACAACAAAGTCATCTAGGTAAAGTAACCAAAATTAGTCATTCACTTTGTTATTCAGAAGTTAATTTCCTTTTTATCACATTAATTGTCGACAATTACGGTATTGTGTTATTTTGGGACTTATTTAACAGCCTACATTGACATCAGAAAGAAGACAGTAAAGAAGAAAAACTTAAAAGTGACATTTTTAAAGTACACAACAGTATCCTTGAAAGATAAAATGAATCAATTCATCTTTTAACTTCTGAACTTAGAATAATAACACCTAGAAGGATGGGTTCATACGAAAGGCTGGGGCGTCTTGTGATGCTAAAATCAACTGTCGAAATTATTTACACATGTTAAACATGAATGTTGTTTATACTTTTAGGATCTTACTCACTCAGCCACCTACAGTAACATAAAATTAAGGCCTATAAGTATCCACTTCGATTAGTGCGAGTGCAGGTGATTAGAAGTTGCGAGTGATAAGTGCAGGTGTGTAGTGTCCATTTCTGTTTAAAGGCTATTGCGGGTTGTTAGTGCAGGTGAGTAGTGTCAAATTCTGTTTGATTAAAAAGACATTAATTTTTTACATACTCCTGCACAAATAATACTAGATGTTGTCATTTATAGATTATGTCTTCCGTCCATTTCGACATTTTTTGCAAGTTTTGCAACATAAAGCGCCCGACGCGAGACGCTAAACACTAAACGCTAACAACTGCTGTCCAGACGTGTTTAGTGGCAGGCACGCTGCGAGTGAGAGGGAAGGAAGGCGCGCGGGACGAGGCTACTCGTAGTTCACTCGCAAAAAAATAGAACACGCTTCTATAATCACTTTACTACGCAGCTTACTAATTACTTGCACCAATCAATCGTTGTCCACACGTGATTTCTCCTAATCACTAAGCACCTACACTAATCACCTGCACTCACACTAACGGCTAATTTTTGTTGCATTATCACGGGACTCGCTTTCTATGTCTTATTATTACAAAATTCTGTATAGTTAGTTCATTAAATTACTTATTATGTTATCTAGCTCTATTCTTGTTTTACTGTTTCGACGCAAAGCCGTTGGCCCAAGTAAAGAAGTTTTGGCTCAAAAGCACGTCAACGTTTAGACACGTTATTTTGAATTAAATAAACCACATCCATTGGATTCAAGTGTGTTCTGCCAGGAACTGTGTCTCTGATTTCACAGCGTTACGGTACAGAGGCGTTCACATCAACCTTTACAAAACCATTGCAAAATGGGTCTTAAGTCGGCAGCATAAGGTGCCCCTATGTAAAGGTTGATGTGAACCTGAGCTTGGCTTGAAATCCAACACGTGTTTTTGGAAATAGCCCAGGTTGGAAATCACCAATCCACATTGGCAAGCGTGCTGATAATTCAGCCAAAACCCATCAGTTGTAGCGATTACTTGATTTCAATAATGGAGGTCTTTGCCCAGCTGTGGGACATTATAGATAAGCTAATCACTACTCTCTAAGTGTTAAAACGAAATTAACCCAATAACTAAGTAAGAGGCATAATCTGATAATAAAAAAAAAATAGTTTAGTGGCCATTGCTTGTTTGCAAAGAACCTGTTAATAGTTACTAAGTATACGCGGACAGTTCGAAGTCCATGGTGATAGCCTTGAAGAACTTCTATACCCAACGTATTCTTTTTTTTTCCATTTTTGAAATATGCTGCATAACATGCATCGCAGCATTTAATATGTAAGCAGCAGTTGCTATTCATACCGTCTTCAAACAAAGCTTTGATGAAGTGACACAAGTGTGGGGCACCATATTTGGTCCCCGCATACCAGTTCCGTCATATGCCTTGTTTATCTAAAGTCAGCTTCTTGGAACGTCGTATTATTATACCAATTTAACAATGTCAACATGTATGAAGTGATAAAGTTAAATTCTCTTTGCGACAAATATTATCACTATTATTCAGTACTAGCTTTCCGCCCCCGGCTTCGCGCGCGTTAATTCCATATCTGTAACAAGTATACTATGAAATCTCTATAATTTGTAGCCTATATGTTATTCTGACGTATAAGCTGTATTACTGTAAAGTTTCATCGTAATCCGTTCAGTAGTTTTTGCGTGAAAGAGTAACAAACATTCATACATACATCCTCACAAACTTTCTCATTTATAATATTAGTAGGATAGCCTAGGTTTGTGTTATTCTGATGTATAAGCTGTGTTGCTGTAAAGTTTTATCTAAATCCATTCAGTACTTTATTCGTGAAAGAGTAACAAACATACACACAAACTTTCGCATTTATAACATTAGTCTTAGAAAGATCTATAAGCAACTTCAGGCAACTAAACAATTGTTGTATTTACAAACCTTTGAGCCTGTTTCTTTTCAAACAAAATTAAAGAGCATAGACCAAAGCAAATCATAAAAGGCATGTTTGTGATGTACGTACCAGTATAAAGGCCTGTTCACACCTGAGCGGTATTCGCTGCTTTTTTTTTGACAAGGACGCCGCTGCTTGGCCTCGACGGCCTTAGCAGCTTCACCGGTCTTTAGGGTAAGCGCAGAAGAGTTGAGAACCCTAATATTTAAAGTAACACGCTAAGAGCCCCCATGTGCGAAACCCGCGCGGTATTGTACCGCTACCCACAGCGGTAGCGAATACCGCTCAGGTTTGAACAGGCCTTTATTGGTAGTAATAGTAATTTTCTTGGAGACATGGTCTACTACTACTAGTAGGTATTACTATGTCCTCAAGTTAGAAGTAAGTAAAAAACAACAATATAAAAGGATTTCTATATGATAGACTAACGAAAACTGTCCAAATAAAACGGCGGCAATTGAATAAAGCAGTCCTCGTCGAAAGCTCTTCATAACAATACCATCTTATTATTTATTAAATTATCAATTTCAATAAATTATTAGTACCAATTGTAGGACTTACGACCCTTGCAGACGGACAAACTTAGAAAAAAGTTTGAAATCTCCGCCAATTCATGTGGACAGATTTTGTTGACAAATTAAGGGTAGGTGATGGACGTTGGGGTTGGGGTAGAAAAGTTTTATGAAAAGCAGTGAGTGGAATGGCCGGTCAGTTAAGGTCGCAAGGTATGACCTAGGTATTAAAATGATTTATTCATGCAGAGAATACTTATTTTTGTTCATCGTTTTATACATTATAGTGTTTGTTTGTCAATGATACGAGTACATTGCTCAAATTGAAGGCCTCATTTACTAATTGTCCGGTTGTCCCATTGATAACGAATCTTGATGCATTTTTCACCATTAATTAAATAAATAAATAAATATAAATATGCGCCATGTGGGGATATAGGTGTGTAGGGATAAATATCCTTGTGTAACGAGGTACCAGACAAGGAATCAAGCCAGGAGCGACTCCCAGCACACCCAAACCCGAGTCAATTCAGAAAAGGTCGTTCCTTGACCCGACCGGGAATCGAACCCGGCACACTACGGAAATCGAGGCGAGAAAACGTGCTGCCGCGCACTACGCCAATCGTGTCGCAAAAATTAGAGAACTTAACCGATGTTTTTTGTGTGTGAAATACATTTAAGTGAAGAATATGTAGTATAATTCTTAGATTTTCATGCTCATGCGTGAAGCCGAAGTATATTCAATAAAACGTAAATAACAATGGATAATAACACAAACTATCATGGTTTACTGGATTCTCTACTTTTTCTTACACCGAAAGCTAAATGGAATTTTAATGCTCTATGCTAGTTCCGCCATATTACGTGCTACAACAGTAAACTTTATACTTCAATATCGACGTAAGACCATATTGCAGCAGTCTGTAAAGCGCCTGTCGGTCTTGCTTGGCAGTGGCCTAAGAGCTAGCAAACATTTTGACTAAAGATTTGATAAAGGTTTTTGTAAGGTTGGAATTTTTTTCACGCCAAACACTAAAAACAGGAATAGGTTCGTCTAAAAACTAAGGGAAACATTTATTGTTTTTTTGCCTTCGCTGTATTTTATCGTTTTATGTTTTCGCCGTGGTGGCCGAGTGGTAAAGGCGCAGCTATATAGAGGTCCTGGGTGTAAGATTTTGTTCGGGCAAATGGTATTTCAGATTTTTCGCTGCGTCGGCAATGGGCTTTCTATGTTCTATCCCATATTGTTCAAATGTTTTGATTTAGCCAGTATCAATAAAATTGATTTAAATACGACTTTTATACTTTTTTGAGATCGTCGTGGCCTAGTGGTTAAGTACTCCAACTCGGATCGCGGATCGAGAGGTCCCGAGTTCAAATCTGGCCAGAACCAAAATCTTAGTGTTCATTGTTTAATTTCCGACTAACTCCGTGATGGAAAACATCGATAAAAAACCAAATCAACCCGGATAGCGGCGGAAGGCTCACCACCTACCACGTTGGGTTCTAATACCATTGGTGAAAAGTGGGCTTCTGAGTGTTCCGTTCACCATTTCGGCAACAGTGACTTGCCTCTGACTACCCCGTTTAGGATAAAGTCGTGATGGGTTGTACACTGTTTTATAGAAAATCGATTCATAGAATTTCCTTTCACATAAAATGTTTATCATATTATCATTTCATTTTGAGACGTTTTCATTGTATTTTATATTGAGCTCTGCAAAAACAGTGAATACTCGTAGGTTCATAGCCGTAGCTCTTAAGCTACGAGTATCATTAATAAGATACCAGTCATTTACTGATCGGTTTACACTTATAGCGTGTTTAGTTGTTGATATCATCTACATTGCGTATTGTGCGGTCAAACACGTTAATATTACACGCTGTTATTGTATTACAACTCGTTTAGTAATTATTAGTAGTTGGTATTGGATTTCTCGAAGGAACATTACTGAGCATGCTCGAAAACAATTTTCTTTTTAGCAAAAGCTCCTCATTTTAATTGTTAAAATGGTTCTTGTACTTCTGGACCACAAATTAGGCATGCGCGGCTCTTTATTTTGTGTCTGGACGCTATTTCTTACTTGCAAGTAAAAATTGGCAAACGTAATATTTTTTTGAATAAAACTTACAGATTTAGCCTTCCAAACACTGAACAAATATAGTCAGCTCACAAGTCTTTGACCTAGTAGGGGAACCACCTCTATAATTATTGTGCCAACGGCCCGAACTCAATCAAAATAATTTCTCTATTAGCAAATTTTGCTAAAACTATTCAGTAAGAGTGTTAATACTAATTTTATGATTTTGTGGGCAGCAAAAAAACAACAGGTACAATGATTGGGAAGCAAGAAAAACGTGATCAGCGGCTGTTGCTTAAACAGAAAAATATTGGTTGGATGAACATTTAAAAAATCATTTTTTTTGCCAGTCAATATTTATATGATACTGGTGACTTTTTATAGCTGTATCTATTTTTGAATGTATCTATGTATGACAGTCTTCATCGCTGTCTATCTTTGTAATCGAAACTTCGCAGACCATGCAGCCAAGAGCCAAGCCGCACAACGTCGCTCATTCTACAGCTTTTTGTAAAAAACTATAACGCCCCGTTGTCTGGGCGGTTGCGTGCTGCGGTCAGGACTCAGAACTGGTCTGAACAGCATTAAATTTTTATTTTAAGACGCTTACGCACGCCGCGGTAAGCGCCAGAGAGGCAAATTATAAGAGATAGCTTGTTTTATGAAATATAATGTAAAGGCACTTTATGACATTGGTAATTTGTTGTTCGTCAACAACAAGTAGTTATAGTAGATGAATGATGAATATAATAAATGAATGCATATTCATTTTATGTATATTAAATTAATTAAATTCTTCGCTAAGGTTGGTTTGGTACATGAACGAAACTATTCAAGTATAGTTTTATGAGCAGACGTAATGTTGGAGAACCAAAATATTGACGGCCAAAATCTATTTTTTTAAAACTTCACTGCCAACTGTTCTCTGTACTCAAAAGACTATATACTTACGACTCTAGCAGTTACGGTTTCCTGTATAATATACCTAGGATATATACAGATATCAACTCTGTTATAAATAAGTGATCACTCACTTATAAGGTAAACAGGAAACAATAATATTTAATGCGTTTCTTCTTTATGAGAGAGAGACAGGACGATGCGTGGCTGCGACTTTTCGCAGCTGTGAGGTTGTGACCAATTTAACATACTTACTTATATATCTACCTACGTCTATAGATACCTACTCCTGTTGCAATCTGTATTTCAAGGACCAATAACATGTACATTCGAAAACAAAATCTTTAAATTCAATATTGTGATGCCTGTAGTTGAGCTACTAGCTGTGAGCTGGGCTGTAATTGAACACGTGCGTAAATATTGACGGTCGTGTTATCAGCAAAAATATTGTATTTTCTTTAAATAGTAGGTAGATAACTCATATGTAAAAAAAAATACTGGCAGACTCCTAGTGAAATAGTGTCCCTAAAAACCAAATTAAAATCCCAAAGTAAAATAATAACGCACTGTTTATTTGATAAGAATGCACCTCCTTCTAAGACCTCCGCTAATCTAGCGGGTTGCCCCGTTGGGACTTGGGAAAGAGTAGAACAGAGAAACCCATTAGTTCTTAAGGAATATCCTTTTATTACTTAGCCTATTTCCACGATAACATTACATGTATTTCCCATAATGATCCCTTTTTCATATTTTATATCTATATGTCAAGAATGACAACTGACATTGAATACCTATGTCTGCTTATTTTCAAATAAACCAAAAATAACACTAAAATAAAAAGTATCTACGCTTCTACATCCCTACTTCCTTACCATTTGACTGGCCTGTTGGCGATCACCTTTAGCGCCGGAGGCCTGAAGAACATTTGTGTTTTTATATAAATAAGTGTGTATTTAGAAATATTTAACTATGTTTATCAGTCTCTGACGCCCATAGTGTAAAAGCTCTGCTTAGTTTGAGGTCGGATGATCTTGGTGTAATTTGTCTAAATATTTATAGGTACTTACTCAAATTAAATTATACCTACCAAGACGAAATCGTTTGAAATTTTCGTTCCCAGGAAGTAAAACTAACTTCTCAAATGGCAATTTGTTACGGCTGTTACGATTGTCAAATCAGTGATAAGGTTCTTGTTAAGGTTGTTGATTTAAAAATAAAAAAAACAAGTTAAATTAAAAACTATCAAAAACATGCGTGATAAATTATTTTCTGTTATAATACACAGTAGGTAAAATTTCCTGTAAATCAATCCAAAAATTTGATCAGACTACACTTTTATGTGTTAAAATTACCCACACTTAAGAATAACCCTAACTGGGTTATTCAGAAACAATTTGACTGTTGCCTTTGTGGTATACTGGTAGGACACCTCACCCTGCTTTTTTAAATCTATGTGTCAGAGGCAAGCTAGGGTTACCTAGGTTTGCCACCGGTTACCAGAGAAAGTTAGCTGAAAACTTTGAACACAGGTTTGAGCAGAATTGAGCTCGTAGTCCGTATTTGTGTAGCTTTACCATCCATGCTATTAGCATTTTATTTGAATGATATATACGACTTTCCACTCGACTGTACCCCAAGACACCAGAAGTAATTATACATCGCAGACAACCGATTCTTTCTGCACATCTGTTAGCTTTTGAAGGTGCCCTGCGGTTTTAGCCAATTTAATGTGAAAACTCCTGGATTATAGTTATTTCACTAGCAATTCTGACGCAGGAAACCTTGAATATATGGCATGAAAAAATTACAAAGGTGATTGTGCAAATAGCGGTCAAAAGGACGGGCAATTCATGGATAATTATTACTTAGCACAGACTGCCGTTTGAGCCTTTGAGCAGACGGAACCATACATTTACATACATTAATAACTTAAAAAGCCCACGACAGCAGCGCCCCTGGCCACCATGAAAACAATATTAAATTACAAAAAATATGAGACATCAAATGGCGGTCTGTCTGTGCGTGTTGTGAAACGTGATGACGAGTAATTATAACCACACTCGTAGTATCGATAGGCACTAAGATGATGTTAATTTTTACCTTTCATTTAGATGGTCAGCTATATAATATTGTGGTATTTTGGTCTCTTGTGAGATTTTCCTCGTTGACGGCATTTTCCTTTTTTCCAGTTTATATTTAGTTATTCTCCTTTTACTCCTATCTCCAAAAGAAAAACATTAAAATTTTAGTTCAATTAAACTTTATCGTAGACAGATACTGTTTGTTATCGTTCTTTAAACGCTATTTTATCTACATCGTATGATGTTAATGTATTTCGGCGGCTTATTGTACTATCATTGTGATAACTATTTTTTCGAAAACATAACAATAGAAATAGATGCCTAAGTTTGCGATGCTATTTTTTTAACATGAATTAGACATACATACATAGCCAACAAATCAACAAACAAAAAGAAATCAGAATACTTAACTTGCTCTCGAATTTTAACTTCAGCCTAAGTAGATATAGACATACATTTTAATTCTATTTACATACTAATCTGAATACATTGCTATCTACCCTGCTAGAGGGCGCGGGCGGTTCAAAGTTTGTTCATAGCCTACACAAGCCTGATGAATGCACTGTGCGACACCGCCATAGATAAAATAAACAATCTCTTTGATAAAATATTTTTGATAATTGATAAAATAAAATAAATAATGAATACTCTTTGACACCGCATAGCGCGGCGTAGGAAAAATTCAAGGGGAAGCGGTTTCCCCTTTTTTTAAGGTTCTAGGGTGTAAACACGGGTACCTACATACTTTTAAGCAAACACATTTTTAAATACGGATGAATCATGGGCATCAATTTGTTATTTCTATTCGTCAAGTATAAAAATATCGTAGCATATAAATTACTGTCTTCAAATAATTATCAGAATTGGGTCGTCTCAGGCTAGAAGCACCTTTGATGTTGGTCCTAAATCAAACGTGTATTTTCACGGTTTTTGTGAGAGAGAAGATAGTCAGATTAGTTACCTATTTAACCAGAAGTTAAACCGTGATTCCTTTTTATTAACTTATTAAAATTTACTTTCTTGACATTTACAGATGTTGCATACAATGCTAATGAGCAATTCGCTTTCATATTACTCAACAATAAAGATAGAATGGCATTTTTTTCTCGGATTATCTATCTTGATATAAAATCTACGAATCACTCGACTTGTGATATTGTTTGCTGTAAAAAAAACATACAGTCGAATTGAGAACCTCCTCCTTTTTTTGAAATCTGTTAAAAATGGCGGCAAGTTAGTCTTTTACTACCACTGCTCGATTTAGTTTACTCTAAAGTTGTGTATGTTAACGTAGATTTTAAAAATCAGTTTTTAATTTTGTTTAATTCAATATTTAAATAATGTTAGAAATCATGGATTAATTTAATTTAATTTCTTTACAGTTAATATACAAGAACCACCTGCAGTCAAAGCTAAGTATACTTTTACTCTTACATGCGAATACTAATCATCACCTTCCGACAAAATAACAATTAACTACTGAGCACCTACCTAGCCCAATTTTTACTAGGTACGGCGGCAGTGGTGCGAAACCTGTTTATTTTGTGGCTCTAAGGCCAATCAGTACTTGACTGACCAAATTGACATTTAACATCATTTCCATACATTTTAAACTAAGAAGTATAGTAATGATAGTAGCATGTTGCTCTTGGCTACGGCCTTTGGAGTTATCTCAATCGCAAAGTGTGATTGATTGTGCAAAAGACCTAAGTTTCAGGCCTTCCTAGGCCAACCACAAGTCTGTGCTAGCCTGTACCTGAGGCAGTAAAGTGCGATACGTCTCGTATCTTTACGAGCCTTTGTCTTGATTGCTGCCAACCGTACGCCGCGTTAGTACAGGTCGTGACAAAAGACTTAGATTACCTGCAGTTTATTTGATAATATTAACGATTTATTTGACGCGCCGTCATTGTTTAGAGTCTTCAAACAGAGCTTGCTATTGCTAATGCCAGTTACATGTTGTAATTAAAAAAATGGACAAACAAACTGTCAGAACGCCGCAGTAGATTTTGATCTTTATTTCAAAAGTAAAAGGTTACAGCCATATTGTGAATATTTGACATTGGTAGGCTTTTTTCTGTACCTCTTATTCTATCGTTTTCATACAACTGATACAGCAACAGCATTTATAGTAATTTTATCACAAAACATGACTCATAAATTGAATCCTGGGTAAATGTATGTTACTCGTATGTTATCTAATTTTATTTTATTCTTTATTGCACAAACAAGTGAAGTACAATTGGCGGACTTAATGCCCAGATGCATTCACTACCAGTCAACTGCAAGGTATAACAGAAACATTAGAATTTTGGGCTGCGCAACATATAAAAATTAAAGCGAGAAGAGACAAACAACAAATCTTAAATAACTCATTCTTAAATATATCAAACATAATATACTATACATATGTTATTTTACCAATCATGCAAACATACATACCTAAATAATTCAAAATGAATATACTATATTATTCCATATTATATTATATTGTCTTAAAGACAGTTAAACAAAAAAGTTATCATCTGAACTCATTGCCATAGTTGACTAAAACAGGACACATCAGCGGCTCACTTAAAATGATCACGCAACGACCACTTCAGAGCAAGCTTGGAGGTAGATTATTGCATATTGATTGGAAGAGAGTTCCAGAGCCGAATGGCAAACAGTCTGAACGAGCTTGACATGTAGAGAAAAGTGGAGTAAATAAGGCTAAAGTTTTACTTGAACGGAGTACTTTTTGATAAGAAGAGTGTAGAAATTTAAATTTACTTTTGAGGTACGTCGGAGAGTTAGGATCAAAGAGAACAGAGAAAAAAATAACACGCGAATTTCTTATATTTCTACATTGACGAATAGGTAACCGGCTTAGTTTAGATCGATAAGAGGAAATGTGTTCGTACTAACGTAAAGCAAAGATGAAGCGGGAAGCGGGATTTTAGGTGAAAAAATAATAAATTACCGAAATATTTCCAAATTGCAATGGTTTGATCCAACTCAATATAAAATTGTAGTATACCTAAGTTCGTTTCTTGTACGCACACAAAAAGTGCTCAACACTTGTGTGCGCGGCGATATAGCAGGCGTCAGGCTATAAAATATATCGCGTAAATATAACCCGGTAGCAAACTGAAGCAGGCCTGTTGATTGCCATTCTAACGCGTCGACTGAGAAAACCACAAAGATGAAAACAACTGCGCTCTTACCACCCAAATCAATTGGACATGGTTACCAGCGATAACTTGGGGTAGAACCAGTTAATTGAAAATAAAACCTTTGGATTGTGAAGCAACTTCGTACCGTCCGCTTATTGTATGCGAGAGCAACCAGAGCTCAGCTTAGGCTGGCACTATTATGCCCTAGCTTTTTTTCTCAATTATGCGCATTGTTAAGCGAGAGTATTAGACAGTCTAACTCTAACCGGACTGTGGGTGAACACGGCAGACTCTTATCAACCTTTATTTGGGTTTAAGAACGAGTTTAAGAGTTTAAGCCTTACCTTTGGGCACGTACGCACTAATGTCAGAGGGTAATATAAGTAAAGCAAATTTAGGGCAAAAATTTCTATTATCTGAGCTTTCATTGCTTTAAGCTTTCATAAAACGGTCTTAAGATACAAAGTCCAAACTGCCATGCTTAGACTGAGGTTGACTATGCTTAGATACACTTCTACGGTTAGGGCTTATTTACACTGGCTCTATCCCCTGCATCGGCATCGGCTCTTATGGCCTATCTACTTGCCGTACCTCGGTTGGCTTAGCGATAAGCCAGTTTGAGCCCAAAGCGTATCAACCATTAAAAAAACTTATCGCATCGCCTGCCCTTCGACTAATCCCATAAATAAACACAAATACGGAAAGATCGCCAGAAACGCACGGAATGCAAATTGTGATTGCCTTTAAGGCGCTGCCTCACCGGGAACATTCGTATGTAATGTAACAGAGAAACGAGTAGGTACTACAGTACGCAAATTGTAATGCTACGATTTGTAACATTACAGCTGGGTATGGTGCGAACCGAGCATTACAACGTGCAACGATAAGGACAGCAAATGCTCAAACTCAATTCGAATAAAAATCAAAACGTCTATTGTTCATTGCAGGCAAATGGTCCCAGTGACGGAATGCCTTTAAACTACCTACCCTTGAAAACGTGACTTTCCAAATATCTCGATTGAGGCAGGAAGCGGACGTGCGAGCGTTTCACTCACCTCTATCTGTTTGCCAATATAAATAACTTTCAGATAATAACATTCACGTATAAATTAAGTCATAAACTTTCGTGAGAATGTGCTCAAACGCAAGTTTTCGCACGGGTTAATTAAAAGTAAGTAAAAGTAAGTACGAGTACTTCACTGTTTGATGTAATTTGTTTTGACTGGCCTGTTGGCGCAATCGGTATGTCTTGCCTACAGCGCCAAAGATCCTGTTTGTTCTGTGTCTAGGTGTCATTTAATATCAATTTGAGTTACTACCATTACCTACTACTTTCGAAGTAAGGTTATCATCATTTGGCATCTACTTTATTCTATTTTAAATAAAGATTATTCTGGAGATGTTTTGTGCACATCTATAAAGTTAAACTCTTATTGGGGAAAACAAGAAGAAACAAGTTAAATAAACAATCTTCCGTGATTTCAAGCAAAACGAAAACACTCGACACAAAGAAAGATTCTAAAGTAGGAAAAAGGGAATGATGTGTTGATTATTAAATATTTACGATCATAAGCTTTTCTTTGTAAAACCCTTGCCAACTTGGCTTAAGCTCTTAGGTGTACTTTTCAAATACGTACGAAGGTTCAAACCTTTACCTCCTCTGATTTTTGTAAATAAGTTATATTTTGACTCTAAGTTTTTGACACATCTTTCGGTTTATCTAATCACTGTGGGCCGAACAAATATTAGATAATGTGAGCTGTTATCGCATACTTACATCCAGCAGCAATTATTGTTATCAGTGAACCAACAGCGGGCTAGTATTTGCTTTTTTACTTGATATGTGTCGCTGATACGGGGACATTCACGAGAGTTAAATTTAGACACACTGTATTTTATGTATTCCACAATGAAGGACAGTTATGCGCGAAGAATTGATGGGCTGTGAGGATTGAGGACCTTTAAAAGGCAAACAAGTAAGTAAGTCGAAATTCCATGCTCATCACCTGGATGGCTGGCGCTCAACAACCGTACTTTTGCGCGTCAATTTCTTCCGCGTACATCCAAGATATGGAATGATCTTCCTGTGTCGGTCTTTCCAAAGGAAAATGACATCGAAGCCTTCTAAGAGAAAGCGTATTCCTATTTAAAAGGCAAGCAACGCATCGGTGACACCTCTTGTGTTGCAGTTGTCCATGGGCGGAGGTGATCAGCTCGTTTGCTCACTATTACATAAAAAAACAAGTAAGACACCCATCATCGAGGTGGTCAAACGCGACGTCCTGGGGCTGTAATCCGTATCACCATCTCTTATAACCAGTCAAGTTAATTTACTAAACTGAGGGTATATAGCGAGCAATTTCGTCAGTAAATATCTGGCATAGATGATCCATTATTGACAGGTAACCGCTGACTGGCTGAAAATTAAAGATCAGATAAGGAAATCGCTCAATACGCTCAGTTTAGGAAATCAAATTGACTGGCTGTGAGAGATGGTGATACGGCCTCTGAGGCCTTATTAAAATCGCTTTTATCCAGTCTAATTAAAACTGAAACTAGAAGATTCGTTGGTGCCAGGTAACCGCTGACTGGATGGAAGTGCAAAATCATGGTACGAAATTACTAGCTTCGCTCAGTGCCGGATTAAGACTACTTGATGCCCTAAGCAAAGTGGTTCTGGTGCCCCCTAGGACGTTATGTTCTTAAGCAACGGCTTGTCCTAAGCATGTTTCTGGTGCCACTTAAGACGTGATGTCCTAAGCAATTACTTGCCCTAAACATCTGTTTCTGGTCCCCCTAAGACGTGACGTCCTAAGAAATTGTTCGCCCTAAGCATTTGTTTCTGGTTCCCCTAAGACGTGACGTCCTAAGCAATTGCTTGCCCTAGGCATCTGTTTCTGGTGCCCCACTAGACGTGATGCCCTAAGCAATTACTTAATTTGCTTTAGGGTTAATCCGGCACTAGCTTCGCTCAGTTGAGGGAATAAACTTAACAATTCTAAGGGATTGTAATAAGGCTCTTGGATCCTGTTAAGGATAGCAGGGTTCCGGGGTATTCAGGAATGTATGGGAGATGTTAAGTGGACGTCTTATGCCTGTGAATGGCACGCTGTTGATTAGCAGAAGGTAGGTACTACGCATGTTTTTTGGGCTGTGTGCACAAAATGTTGGAGAGGCAGGACATAGTAAATTCCCCCACCCGTAATTAAGCCCGTGCTATGCTAATACCTTATGTATCTATAGCCTAATACTGTGGTTCGCTGGTCGTGACACTTTAGAAGGGTAAAAAGGACACCAAACGTACAATGATAAGAATAGGTTTAGAGTAAGTATTCTGTTTAATAAATATTAGTTATTACAATACCTAAAAATCAACATCAATTTCGAATGATATTTATACTATGTATATAATATGTTTAATATGTTTAATACGTAACTACGTGTTCGACGAACGGCAGTAAGCCCCCTAAGGTTTATCTGCACTGTTATACCTACATAAAACTTTTCCTACCCTCATTCAGGGTCGGCAAGGAAGGCGCAAATGATAAAAAATATTAAACGTCGTAATTTATTTTCTGAGTTTGACGATTCACAAGCGTACTTGCAACTGGATGACGTAAATATTATGCAATAATAGCGAAAATTGGAAATAAGGCATTTAGGTAAGGCGACTAAAATAAAAAATGTCAAGAAAGATAATTAAAGATTTGAGTTTTTTATTAACTAGGCAAGGATTATTTGTCAGCATACTAATTGAGTCCTTAGTACGTAAACCCGTTAGTTATCTACCTATAGATAAAATGAGAACCTAAGTTGTGCTGTATAAATTTGTAGAAATTTTTACTCATTGGTAACCCCATATAGGATTATTTGTCAGCATACTAATTGAGTCCTTAGTACGTAAACCCGTTAGTTATCTACCTATAGATAAAATGAGAACCTAAGTTGTGCTGTATAAATTTGTAGAAATTTTTACTCATTGTTATGTAATTAAAGTAGAATAAATGCCCATTGTGCAGTTAAATAGGTACTTATAAAAACGAATTAGTGGTCTTCAGTACGTCTACCACACGAGTTGCCAATTTAAATTTCCGATATTTGTTCACGTATAAAAATTGTATTGGGATTTGACATTGTCATGTCATGTCATGTTAAATCCCAACACAATTTTTTGTACAAGTTTTACTGTAGTGTGCTTGAGTAGTGTGATTACTAAGTGTACTTGTACGCTGTAGGTAGTATTTTTATTGCCATGGTCCTCGTAGGATGACCACCTTATTTATTGCTGCCTTTTTAGTAAGGAATTATTTTTATCACTTTGAAAATTTTAGTTCTTTTGAAGATCTATGTCACCTTATTCGACGTCCTTATTGACACATTATTAGGTTTTGCAACTCTAAGCTAATAGCTTTTTAGTGTTAATACGGGAGTTTGACAATTATTGTATGAGTTTATTGGCTTAATGGACATAAAAAAACCGTTTCTTCTACGAACTTTGCGGGTCAATATCTTAAACTAGTCGTATCTCAGAGAAAAGCTTATCTGAGTTTTCTGGGACTAACATTAGACGTCTTAAAAACCTTAGATAGTCATTTTGATGAGATATCATAGTTTCAGAGGCTGAAAATTAATACCGTTTTCGCAAAATACCAGTCTACTATCAGAAAAATAATGAACAAATATCTTAACGATTTTGGGATCCAACGAGCTTGGGATTTGATTGCTTGCTATTGATACCTTTGTTTTCCATGTAACATTTTTCACATACAATAATCAGAATGTTCTGCTGACCTTTTCGCGTAGTTCATTATTTTGTTCGACAGGCTCCAGATTATAACATCCGTTTCACATTTGTGTTAACCGCCAACTTTATCAATGCGTTGCTTTAAACACTTGTTAAATAAATTTGAACCTTACCGTTCAGTGATAGATTCGCGTTTAAGGTTTGTGTGCCGGCATAAGTGGTTTTGTGTGTGCAAAACAGTTCTGTCAAGGCCACTTCTTATCTGAGCGTTAGGTTACCAGAGTCGCCGACTCAGCTACGAATTGGACGCGATGGTTCGGCTTACTACTTAACTGTAAAGTTTAACTATAGCATTTATAGCTACTCGACGAACGATGCATTATTCTTACCTTTAAACCACATGAGTAATTTTCAATTGTAGAAATACCTACCTACTAGTAAAACATCAACAGCAAACAGGGGAAGCTATTGGGTAATTAAAAAACGGGTTTAATTTATAATACAACATTGCGATGAGGCAAACAAGCATGCGGACTGCCTGAAGCCTTAGTAAGATTTTTACCAATGCTTCATGACAAACACCATAGTGTACCCCTTTGACAAAATCCTTGGTTGATCTAAATCTAGGCGCCTACACAGTCTCATTTATAATAACTGACGACCATCACCGCTGATACCGCTTATAAAAGTGTCTGCTCAAGTTAATAAATATCAAAATTATCATCTTCTCTCTGTATTCTTAACCTATGTGTATTACCTATTATAATCAGACAAAATAATATACTTAAGTATTATTATTAACATCACGACTTGATTCCAAATGGGGTGTTCAGAAGACTTATGTTGCCATCATTAAAGGCAACACTCATACCTATGTTCACATTCAACAAAGCATATTATTAGCAGATTATTGCACTATCCGGATACATTTTTGATTGGTAACTCATGAGAAGTTAGCAACGCACACTTGCTGGGCTTCCTAGGTAACAAAAAAGTAAGTAGCCCTACATTTTTAAATGCAAAGTCCATAGATGTGTGTGTATTGTGTAAACTATAAGTAGGTAGATAAGAACTAGATAACATAGAAAGATATTCTACGACCTGCTCTTTGTATAGCTATTTTGCTCGTTCTTCGCTGGCCTCGTGCCTTATTACTTGTCAAGTTAATTTTCTAACTGACGTAGCAACTATTTCGTTATACCTATGATCTTTCATTTCCAGCCAGTCAGCGGTTACCTGGCACAAAATCATCATCCAGGTTGGATATTTACTGACGAAATTTCTCACTACCCCCAGTTAAGGGAATTCACTTTGTAATAAGATCTCTGCGCTTCGATATGTATAGGTACTTACTTAGGTATATTAAAATAATAAAGCGGACAACAACCTACAAATTGCGGATTTAAATGTCTAACGATAACATCTCATTGTGTCACTGATAAAACAAAAAATAACAGCAGATATACCTACAACAATATGTAGGTCATTTTAGATTCCCTCAGTACGGAAAACTTCTAGATATAGACTAAACAGGCTGGCTTTATTTTATCTAAGTACGCGGTCAATTGCATTTTTTTGAGTTGAGTTTTCTTCCTGGCTAATTTTGATCTCTGTTTTTGTGGTCGTAAGTACCTACCGTACGTATAGATGTTAATCAAGAGCATTAATATCTATACGTTTCCAATGCTTCAAAAATATATGAGCAGAACATTAGCCTCAAATATCTATCTACAATTCAACAAATAATATTTGTGGCTAATGTTTTGCTCAGCTTTGAAAAGTATAAGCACCTAACTGTACCTACTTAGCTTATTAAGGTGTATAAGGTGACTTATATTATCTTACGTAAGGTGACGCTCGCGCTCGCGAGCTGGCCGATGTGCTCGCCAGGCGGAAGGTGGCCGTGGCGCTCCTGCAGGAGACTCGCTGGAGAGGCAACAGGTCCCGGAACATCGGGCTCGGCTACAAGCTGATCTACGCGGGTTCTCCTGGTGGGGCTAATGGAGTTTTAGGCGGACCTTGGGACCTCACACACCAGTGTGGATTCACAACCGGGATAGACCGCACGGATGATGATGATGATGATGTAAGGTGACAATATGTCGTACAGACCTACCTACTAATTCTACATACGACGAAACGTTCACCTCAAGCACTGTAATTTCTCCAAATTAAGGCTTCGACGCAGAGGACTATACAACAGAAAATCTTTTATTTGGGGTCACCAATGGTTTTCATGGCGTTCAAAGTGTAGTATTATAGTTTCTTCACACCTGTTAGGTAAGCTACTCCTCATCCCAAGGTACCTACAGTATGTCCCCAGAGTCAACGGTGGCATCATTATTATTCCGTCGTTTTACATAACTATGAAAAATTACTACTGTAGGTAAGTCCTTGCTTCTCGAGACAATTTTTTTGTGGTATCTCATCCCCCTTAATAATAAAAACTTGTCTTATTTCAACAATGCTTTGTTTCTTGCGTTGTTAGGGCAAATGGGCACGCAGGACAATCATTTGACGAGTTTGTCTGTTTTGTGTCAGTGTTATTTTCTATTTTTAAGTGCTGATACCCATATTTAGAAATAATTAAGTATGTTTATCAGTTTCTGACATCAAAGTATGTAAAAGCTCTGCGTAGTTGGGGTCTGATGATCTTGGTATAATCTATCACAGATATTAATTTAATTATAAGTACGGCGAATACTGCGACGGTGTTTTCATGAAAGGGGGGTAGTTTATAATTATCTATCTAGGTTGTATTACTGATGTTATTTACTGTTCCACTTTGCAAGGAAATTGAGAACGGAAGCGCAGTAACTTGTATCACTTTTGTGGTAGTAATAAAATCCACTTTGCCGTTAGAGCACTAAGTTGTATTGCGGCCCTGGAAAACCATTTTTGTTTATGTGCCAGGGGACTCGCTATATATATTTTTTTATGTAAGAGGGAGCAAACGAGCAGGAAGGTCACCTGATGGAAAGTGATCACCGCCGCCGATGGACAACTGCAACACCCGAGGTGTCACCGATGCGTTGCTTGCCTTTTAAATGGGAATACGCTCTCTTCTTGAAGGCTCCGATGTCATATTGGAAATACAGTCATGCCACTTTGGAAATACAGACGCAGAAAGATCGTTCCATATCTTGGATGTACGCGGAAGCAATTGACGCGAAAAACGTACGGTTATATCCAGGCAAGTTAATTCCCTACACTGAGTGGTAGCGAGCAATTTCGTCAGTAACCAGCCTAGAATATGCGTTATTGCCAGGTAACTGCTGACTGGCTGGAAATTTAAGATCATTTTACGAAATTGCTCGCTACGCTCAATTTAGGGAGTGAAATTGACAAAGTTATAAGGAATCGTAAAAAGGCCCCTGAGTGCATAGTATGTACCACAAGCTCTGGGTTAGGGTGAGGGATATTCGTTTAAGATGTAGTAGGTACGAGTAACTACCTTACTAATTCCACTGACAAGCCTTTGTGGCTTAATATTTTTGCTGATCATTGAATGTAGTGCTGCTCTCGATGGGAACGAAAGTAGCAATCGAATTTGATAGGTATGTAATTTAACTGTTCAAGTATTCGTTGCAAGAGCCATATACTTATCACAAGCAAATCCATCACCAACTAGAAAGATACGACGATAGGAACGAAAACTAAATACTGTTTTAGTGAGTTTTACTTTTCTCAGTGGTATTTACAGACATTTTACAAAAACGTGCAGTGTTATTGTGGTCAGCGATAATAAATTATCACGAATGTGCGAATGTATACTTTAATTAATCAACAAAGTGTCTTTCTAATCGACTTAAGTGCATTAGCGAAGCACAAAAGTGCATCGCCGCCAGACAACGCACCTTTACACACATAGAAAATGAAAATTACCACAACAACATTGATCAATACAATTTTGTAATCTCTTATCGTTAAAACGGAATTATGGTGTAAGATAGCACTGAATTGAATAATTAACGCATGGTGGATTGCATGCATCAGGTAAAAAGGAAAAAACAAAAATAAAAAGCAATAGTAACATATTTTGACTATAATTCAATAAAAATGCAGATGGAAATAAGGAAAACTTACAAGAAAAAATGTCATAAACAAGCTTTAGCCTTAAATTGTTTTTGTCCATAAGAATTAGAATACGTAGTCAATTTTTTGGAAGATTAACTTATAATTGGAATTAAATTAAAAAAATTAAATACTTAATTACAACTGACGTAGGTACTAGAGTTTTAAACTAACGCTTGTTACATTAAATGACTGATGATATATTACTAACATTTAAGTTACAATATTCGTACTTAACTGACGTTTTAAATACAAAAGAAATTAAATAAATCAACTTGAATGGTTTATAATTCGTAATGAACTGATAATAAATAATATTCGTGAACTTTATGAAAACGCTTACAACTAGGTAGTTTCTTAATATTAGGTACAAAATTATTATCTTTCGTGGTCACGATACGATTCTACACGCGGAGAAACACTGAAACTAAAATAAGTAAAAAAAACAAAAATTACCATCTCGGTCTATGAGCAGTCAATAATAACACAAAACCCTATGCGGTCAAATGTAATTTATTGGTACAGTACAAAATCGTAGATCTGTTACATTAGTATGTATTACAAAATATATTGTAGCGCGAGGATACAGTCTCTTGGTAATGATCGAAAGCGTATCTATCTGGCTGTTTCTATCAGAATTTCTCCTTATCGAATCACTTATATTGGTCCCTTAATTAAAACTTTAAACTTTGTTATATAAATATTATAAAATATCACACTTTACTCAAAGAAGAAACTATTCTACGTCCAAACTAATCACTTAGCTCTGTCAAAGTACAAAAGTAATAACTGTGCCAATTTGAATTTTATATTCAAAACAGACAATAAATAAACAATCAATCTATCTCGATCAACTAAAAATTCCATATTATAATCGATTTATTTTGTTACAAAGTAAAAGGCACTCTTTGTGAGGGATGCGGGGCGGCGGGGGAAGCGCGGGGTAAGTCCGCCGTTCCCGCACCTTATATAAACATGCATCATGTTACGATATTCAAGTTATATCTCTGTAAAAATTCATCAGCACGAGATCTCGGGAGTTCGGCGGGCGTTTTCTCGGATTTATGTTATTTTTTGCGAGCGTCGAATCTCGCCAAGCATCGGCGCGAGAGGGACTCGAGAGTGCGCTTCGAGGACGAAAAAACAATCACCAAAACCCAAACAGGTTTCAGCTCGCTGCCCGCCCTCCTCGCACGACGCAAAACAAAAAGTCCTCGCAGACGATCTGCTAGAGGCGCGCCGCGGGATTACATCGGCCGTTCTCAAATGGGCCGCGAATGATTGAGATCGCTCCAGTGCTGTTGCGTTCGTTGTGCGCGCGGCGCTCCCAAGAACGACCGCGTCGTGCGCTTGCGACTCCTCCAACTCAGACCAAATAGGCCCAGCGAACTCCCGAGATGTACGAGTATATCGATCAATGCTGCCCACCGTGCTATAGGATGTTATGGTAATACAAGGAATTCGGGAGCAGCATCTATCGATCGGTCTGTCACGAGCCACGTCCCGTCGACGCGACGCGGGCCCCGTCCGAATGCGGTGCGGCATCGCAGCTGCTAGTTACATAAAAATAATTATTACAGTTAAAGAGACTCGAAATAAATAATAAATTATTATCTTAAACCCTTAAAAATAGATCACGAGCGCCTTCTCGCGGTACGGAACCGAGCGCGGATAGGCAGTACAAAATAAATAAATGTTCTATAAGCTAACTTTACAGAGACCACCGCTCGGCGGAGGATCGCATCGGGAAGACTTCCGCGAGCTACGCAATAAATATCTAACAATATAAGGTGCCATTTACAAGTGCGTGCCGATAACTAAAGATGTACGTAATCACTATATTCACACCGCAAACTTTCGAGACGCCAGAATACTTCTTTAACTTTATAAATTACAGGGCGAAGTAAATGAGAAGCATCGACAAACTGGAGATCATTCGTTGAGCTAGTGTGCGGATGCGCAAGGCGCGGCGAGCGGGACGCGCTCGGCTGTCTGGAAGACGTCGAATAGGCACTGCGGTGACTGACGGTCCTTACGCTAAGATCGGTATAATTTAACTTAAGACTAGGCGATCGCAATGCCCTAGGCGATGATCAGGTCGCCGAACGCGGACGCGAGGCGGTTGAACACTGGCAGTCGCTCCTCCTCTGGTTCGGGGGAGTTCGGGCGGCGGAACGCGAACGCAGTGCCTTGAGCGGGCGGCGACATAGCCGGCGGCGACATCGCCGGCGGGGAGTGTGGCGTCAGCGGAGACTGCGGCGACTGAGGCGCGATCGGTGAATGAGGCGAACGCGGCGAACGAGATCCATCGCTCATGTATGATGCGAGCGAGCCTGAGCCTGAGCCTGAGCCTCCGCAGCCCGACGACGAAGACAACGACGCCAAGGAACCACCAGGCGACGAGGGCTCACGACGACGCGCCTCCTCTGCGTTGTGGACGAAGTGGCATCTGGGTCCGTAGGGGCAGAATCCGACTGAGTGAAAAGTGCGGCACAGCTCTGTCTTGTACTTAGGGTGGCGTTGTAGGTTGCGTAGTTCACGCATGCCATGTGCGAATTGGCACTTGTCGCCGTATTTGCAAACGCCCGCTTCTTCGAAGGGTCTGCAGAGTTCTGTCTTGTATCTGCTGGTGGCCGGGGGCGGGGGCGCGGGCTCGCTGGTGGTGCGCTCGAGACGGCGGTGGCCGAGCCTGTCGAGCAGGCCTGCGAGGGCGCGGTGCGCGGGCACGGACGCGGCGCGGGCGAGCACGGGGTGTTGCTCCCAGCCGACGCCGCCGGACACTTGTGTCGCGCTGATGGACCCCACTCCTCCCGTCATCGTCTGCACTGGCCGATTTTGATTCTGGAATAGACAAAAATAAACTTTTAGGGCTATATTCTTAGTAACAACACAGCATAACTATGATCAGAACCTAATCCCCAAATTAGTGGAGTAGATAAGAACTAGCAGTCTGTAGGTGGATGGGGATCACTCAATAGGCTAGCTCATTTTGGAATCATCAAGTTTACAAATGTCAAAAAACCATTATTAGGAAGGATCCTAACAGAAGTGTATGATAGTGAATTCATATTTTGTATTTAGAAGGAAGTAACTAATATTAGTGAGTAGTGAAAATAGACGTAGTAAACTTTCGCATATTGTTGTAATTTGTAAAGTAAACACAAAGATCTCAAGTTGGGCTTTTGTTTACTATAAAATAAAATGTGCTATTTTGAACCATGTTACAAAAAGGTTTTCATGGCCACGCTTATCTTAGTTTCAAAATTCGTGTTTTTGTTGCAAGAAAAAAAGGGTACCCAATCTGCTCCTAAGGGGCCCGGTACCTGCCAAGGTTAACAAAAAATGTTACCCTGAAGGGAGGCTGATTTCATCGTCTACCTGCTCGGGCACATCTCGTTTTCACTAATGGACTACATGTTAAAATGGTTAATATTTCCAATTAACCAAATCTCAAAAGTGGCACTTCAGAGCCCCGGGGTGAGTAGAATTTTAATGGGTACTTTTATAACGACCAAAACCTCGTCCGGTCTTCCATTATGAATTATTTATTTCGGTTAAAATCTCGATATGTCGTCAGTATTATGCGAGGATAGAGGGTTTCGTGCTAGTGGTGTCGGAGTCGAGACGCAATTTGTTGTGTCTTTTGTTTTCCCGGAGCGTCGAACCTCGCTGGTCTGGCGCTCCGCGACCGCGACATCACCATAACAATGCTGGTGTTCACGCGAGAGGCAGTTGACACGGGCTCGGGCGGCACAATCGCGGTGATTGTATACTATTGTTCGAGCATCGTTCATCGCGGCACGAGGAATAATTGTCGCTGGGCCATTCGTCGACACCGCGTTTGTCACACGAGGGGCAACGGTCGCCTCTATCGTAATAGGTAACAGTACTTCTGCAGTGATCTATTCATGAACAATATGACTTGTTCACCTGCTTGCTTTACTATCTCTTATAGGATGATATTTTAAAAATTCGGCAGTACGATTTAAATGCATAAACTCTTCGATTTCGTTCGAGTAGGTACTTAAATTTGAAGACTAGTATGGTGAGGAGAGCAGAGCGTGAAGGTCGGATCAGATTGGAGCTCGAGGCGGAACACAAGCTCTATACATAATGTATGATACACCGCATCTTGTATGCGGCCTCAATCGATGTGAATGACACGTCATTGTATATTCTATTCGCCTCCGTCTCGTCCGGAGATCGTAAACACGCAAACACTTGTGTTTTTGAATACGACGGACAAATTATAGGTATGTACTGCGTTATTTGTTAGCACAAGTAATACATAGAAATCATTGTTATTGTTCGCTGTATATATTTTATTCAAAAAGCCACTTCATCGATATTTATGTGCTCAAAGGTTATCACTGCGCTAAAAAGGCATATTTCTAGAATTGGTAAGTCATGCAGTGAGTGTATTAGTAGACGTTAAGTCTGTGGTTAGCGGCGAACGGTAGGTAAACAATTACACATGAACGCTTTTAGTGGTGCTATGAGTACCTATTGTTCCCCTGTGGGCGATAACCGCGTTAAAGGTTGCTTCTACTGGCTGGCACTACTTGTCCTTCGTCGGAGATTGTTCCTCCGTCGCCGCTCATACGGGTTAACTTCATTTACGTGACTAACCGAGACTCCGACAACATCTCGTGATTTATTAGCAGTTCAGTCTTAAAGATAAAGGCTGCGGACACTATCCATGCGTGCGTGCGTTTAAAACAAAATTATTCATAACCTAGAATAACAAAATCATTTTAGGAAAGCAAGTCTCGTTCCAGAAGTGTCTCTCTGTGAAATACTCGGGATTCTAATTAATTGTGTTCAATATGTTTCTGCCTCTTGAAATAACGCCGTGGTTGGAAGGCGTTTGAAAGGCGAAAGTGTAGCAAACGATTGCGCGAAGCGATACAAACAATCTCGGGTGAAATGTTGCAGTGAAAAGCCAGGGGTTAAGCTGGTGGTCGCCAAGTGTCGAAGGAAAACAGCCGACGCGTAATTAGAGAGTTATCAGAGCGGAACATTGGTTAAACGCTGCTTTCCATCGGACGTTGCGCCCGCGCAACCGAGCTCCAGGGAAAATTGTAATCACTGTCGATTTCAAACAGCCGCGGTCGTTGCGTTTGAAACTGAGGGCAATCCGGACAGTCAGGCGCAGCCGAACCGCGTTGCGGGCTGTTTATTATAATACCATACGTTAAACCATTAGCTCGACGTCAACAGTTTATATTTTACAGGGCAACAAACTAATCCATAACAGTACCGGGTGTTTGTTTGGTAAATATGATTTTGGGTAAAGGATGGTGTAACGAACATTTCCAAAGAGTCGGACACAGGTCACACCTCGGTAAGGCAGTGTGCTGTTTCGGTTAGCGTCTGGTGCCGTCAACGCGACGAACACGAAGCTGGAGCCAATTTGTTTGTACTGACAATTATATGAGCAAGGTGACTGCGAAGCGGTTTTACCGCGGCGGCTTTGACAGCCTCGAAACGCAACTACTCTAGAAACACTCAATGGGTTTCAGCCAGTGATGTAGCGCTAATGAAACCAGAATTACATAACATGGAAAATCATGACATAGATGAATCAGCAAATCATGGAAACTTTTTTTTAAAATGTGACACATTCGTTATTGACACTACACCTAGGTGCAATTCACAAGTAACACTATTGAAAGACAGGTTTAAAGGTATGACATAAGCTTCCCAAATTACGGCCATAAAATATTGGAAGAGTAAACATTAGCGGACTATTAAGAGGTTTATATGAGCAACGACATAGAGGGCAACGACTCCTACAGTAACAAAACGACAATGTGAAACAATTGTAATTTTTCAGTGTAAAGAAACTAATACGGATGTACAAAGGCCATCGTTAAGACGTTCAATTTTAAGTTTCAAGTGTATGTACCTACGTGTTTATACAATATTTATAATTTAAACTGAAGTTTCATGGCAGTTTATCGACCTCTGCGAACATCAGGCGGTTCGCGTATTTACGCATCCAATCCGAACAAATTTACACCTCTAAAGATTTTTGTTATCTGAGCTCAAGGCTTTGCTAAATATATACATTTCAGATAACCTTAAGAGGGCAATGGCAGCAATATAACAAAGAAAGCAGATTTAGGTTAAGAGGTTTCAGCGGCTTCACACACAACGGTCGCTTTTGAAATGAACGTTTGAGTGACAGGCTCAACTGAACTGGGTTAAAATAGTAAGCCGCATAAAAGACCATTTAACGAAAACGCTAACAAAAATGTCATCCACATCTACACGCTAATAAAATATGCTCCTGACTTTTTATATAGCACCTATGATTTTTTCTTCGAATACAATATTCACTGACGAGGAATTAAGTGCAGTAATAAAATCGAGCATGTAGTCAAGCTATTAAGGTCTACAGCCTCGCTACAATTGATATCGCGACGTACTCGTAACTCAAACGAGAGAACAGCTTAATTGTCGTTTAATTGGTTCTAATCAAATGCGTTCTATATTTAAATGAACTTTTAACGATTTATAATTGGGCATCAACTTGACGCTCTGTATTGTGAATCTTCTAAAGGACATGACTATCCACAAGAGTATGTACACAATGAATGAACAAGTTTATACTTCACATGGTATAATTAGGTATTTCTTATTTCGCCCTTGTCAATTAGACTATTACTTATGACATTTGAACTACTAATCGCTGTGGCAAATGTTCGTGGTTATAAGTACTTGCATGACATAGAAATTGATCCCATTTCTCTGATGAGGCAACTGAGGGTCATACTGTCGACTACTCCCATCCAGTTTATTGAATGATTGCGCGAAATAAGCCAGCCGAGACGCTGGTCCCCTCGCGTCTTCAACCTCCAGCGGCGGTAGGTAGTCATTAACCTTACAGAGTTACAGCGTCAGTGTTTTGTTTTTCTCATGCGCTCATCGTTCAAGCCATATCCGTGATGCCTAGTCTAGTACTATTTTCATAGCTACTTCAACGTTAATTTTACTAAAAAAAACCTGACTTCGGATTGTGAAAATCATTTGCAAATTGCAAACAGCATCCTAAATAAGAAATCGCCGATAATGTACAATGAACAGGACACAGTGATTCATAAGAGACAGTTACTTGCACGTCCACCTAAACAGTTGTGAACAATTATGTGACGCATATACCACAATTGAACGCAATAAAACATATGCTACAATTAATATTACACAGATAAGCGAGTACAATTAGACAACGCATTAAAATAACATCGTGTTAGAATAACAGTATAATGCTCTCCCGCGGAGTGCGATACCCTGAACTGAAACTATAACCTTATGCGCAAGCGTAGAATGTTGTGGATAGAATAACAAACGAGTGTTCATTTGATTGTTTAGAAGCTCATACTAAAGGTATACTTCATAAACTATTGAAGAAACAGGATCTCGAATCAGTTAACATATACGTGCAAAGATCGACTGGCCTGTTGGCGCAATGGCAGCGATCCTGCCTTTAGCGCCGGAGGTCGTGGGATCGATCCCCACCCATGACAAATATTTGTGTGACGAACATTTGTATTTGTTGTGTGTCTGGGTGTTATTATCTATTTGAGTATGTATTTAGAAATATTTAAGTATGTTTATCAGTCTCTGACGCCCATATTACAAGCTCTGCTTAGTTTGGGGTCAGGTGATCTTGGTGTGAATTGTCCCAGATATTTATTTATTTATTTAAAGATTATTGCCAAAATTATTCTGTCGTTGCGAAAAGGCCTACCATTACAATTAGGAATTTAATTTGTTTGTTTTTGTTTTAGCATGTGGGCATTGTTGCCATGCGAACGTGACAGCAGGCACTATGGCTAATGTTCTCATAGTTAGCGACCGTCAGATGAGTAAGACCGGACGCTCGGCGTACAGTCCGCATGCAGATTGAGCCAACAACATTACCATGCCAGAACGCGACGCCTATGGTATAAAATACCATCACATGACAACCGGCTTTTATTTATAACATAAACGAATGTTCTGGTCACGCAGCGAAACAATGGTGAATGAATTTGAATTGTTATCACGGATATATAACTTCGAAAGAAACGCAGTAATGGTATTTGCGTTTGTTAGGAAGTTTAAATGGGTGCGTATATTTTGGCACGAGCTGAAAGAAATCAGTTCATGTTGAGCGATCGGGCGTTCGGTCAACGAATGAGAGTCAGGGACTCGGGAGTCGGAGGCCACAGACGCAAAGGCAGGGTATGGTGTTTATTACACGCACACTATAAAGACGGCGAGCCGAGGTGGAGCGGCCGTAAAGCGATTGTCAACAAAGGGCCACGTTCAAGTCGAGCATGTTTACCCCTCGGCCGCTCAAAGCGAAGGAAGCACGTCCCCCGGCCAGGCCGCTTTTAGCACCTCCTTATTTATAGATGCAACAACAGAACGCTGCCCAGAGGCCGATTTGCAGAATCGAAATGTAAACAATGTTGCCCGCGATGGTGGCACAGCATAGCTGGCTTTTCTCATCGCTGATTCCTAAACATTAAGTGCACATATTTAAGGTTCTGCGGGAGTGTGTGACGTTTCTATTACAACACGAGAGGTAATTATTAAAATCATAAGCGTGGTTACGCATGCGACGTCAAAGATTCATTGTGTGGCAGACGCTAATGGTAGTGGCACCAACTAAGCCCTTACGTCAGGCATCGTACCTGGTAATTCCTTTGTCCGTGCAATTTTTATTGTTACGTCACACTACCGGGTTACACTTTCCCCGCCAATCGTGGATGTGACTCACACGATCCGTGCAAAGTGGAAAAACGTTTTCTGCGCGATACACACAAGAAGCATTATACTTAAGTGACATAATTTTAAAGATATCCCCAGAAAGATTTTCTTTGTGACGAATGCAGTTAGAAAGTGGCACTATCGAGAATGAACTGGATTGGTAATTGTTTTTAAAGATCATTAAAGCACTATCGTTGAGTAGACAATAGAGTTTAGTGGATGCTTAACTAATGATTGGTGGCAGGCATGCCTACGAGTACGCGACGCGACGTTTGGAACAACGACATCGTTGTGCGTGAGATAACAGTGGTCGTTGTAGTGTTGTTGTGTTGTGCCTTTACAAAACCATAGCAAATTGGGTCTTATGTTAACAGCATAAGATGCCTACATGTAAAGCTTGACGTTCTGTCGTGGGTGCACGTTAAATCATCCAAGCTTATATTACGAGGTCAGTGTCAAACTGCCTTTTGCGTTTTGTATGAATGTTTCGTTGTGCTAAAAGCAGTGCTGTTTTTGAGGTCATTTTAAAATAAAATTATTTATCACCGTCAAAGTTAGCAATGCGAATACCTCCTTTTGTTCTGTCATGCGTTAATTATTACATTGGAGGTTTTTATATCAATCTAACGAACATTTGAGCATTCAGTAAATTAATTCTGGATATAATTTCTGGATTCCTTAACAACACTAATACGAGTTTAACACGCTAAATCGTTTCTAAAGGTTTGAAGACAATTTATTTTTTATATTCGCTATTATATCACTCAAGTTTCTTGATGGAAACTTCCATTAAAGAATTATACTCCTATGTTCATTATTTCTAGATGGTAAAGTGATTTATTAAATTGATATCGTAATTTCCTACAAGTCATTCATCTTTGTAATACTGGTTTGTTGATGTATTGCATCGTAAGGTAATTGAAAACATGACTTGGAATTGAAATTTTCATGATATAATGATACCGAATAAGTATTTAACTTAAACTTACAGATTCAGTGAATCCATCATTAACCAAGTAATCGGGGCTCACCTGTAAAACAAAGAAAAGACATTGTTAATTTAACAGTTCAATTTCTCACATGGTTTTGCCACATTATTTTATAGCCGGGAATACTGAAACGGTACTGAAAATACAGCTACAACCCTTACCAGTGTAAGGCAAGCAGTGCTTTGCTGGCAGATTGCGAAATAGCGTTAGTTTCAAGACCTTCATTGACCTTTAATAATTTTGGGGTTCTTGAAAAGGGTGCGTAGAATAAGGCAATACCAACATAAATGTTATTGAACGTTGCTGTATATGATGATTATCTATTGCTTGCCATTTAATGTAATTAATGTGTTTCGGATCACACACTTGTCAGAAACCTTTGATACAAACACTGATATTTAAGGAAAAGCAAGCAAACGTACGTGGCATTGCCAGTTTAAGCAATAACAATGTCTAAGCTTAATTTATGACACTATTAATTAGAAGTCGCCTATGCAATGAGTAACATGTCAATTAGTTTTCGTTATAGCAACATTACGCGACCGGCTCTTAACTTGGCCCCGTGGAACGAGCCCACTATCGAGTAGATACACCGACCGGTCTCCGTCGAAAGCGATAGCTTCCTACAAGAAAGTAAAACCGTACCCCGCTAGCTGCCCGGAAAACTATCGTGCCGGCATTACTGTACCGATCGTGGTAGATAGATTAATGACCAGCTTATTGCGGGGAAGATAAGTCTACCGTGGAATAGCGTTGACCACATTGAGATGGCTTTCTATGGACTGGTATCACTCCAATGATTTACCGGGATTAGGAAATTTTAGCTTGGATACGTAGGCTTGCCAGAGTTGCCAGACTTGACAAACAAGTCAAACCGGTAACTGGTGGGATTACATAAATGTAATAAATTTGATCGTTGCGGAACATTTAGTGAATATCAAGAATACTAATCGTGATTACTTAAAAGCGGTGTCAATAATAGAGATTATTGACATTTAGTTTCATTTTAATTGTCAATCTAGCAAATTACAAACATTTTCGAAATTTCGGTAGGTCAATGACATCGTTTTTTACTTAGTACAAGGATAATTAGATTAACATTCAAAGTGGCAGAAAATAGGTCTACGTGACAGAAAAACATAAACTAAGTATCTGTAGAGTTTGGGAATCCTAGACTAGAGAGTCAGCGTTGTTAGATTTCTATAATATCAGTTCTCAAATATAATGTAAAAGTGCTCTGATGGTTTCTAGTAATAATTCCTTAAAATATTATTTGCCAGCCATACAAAGACTGTTTACGTATTTGGCATTGGCGACTTCTCATTACTCGTGCTGCAACATTACACTGAGTTGTAAAACCCAATGTAATTCCACAACTTGTCATAACTGCGTTGCTTGAATGTGTTACTAAAACCTCGCCCATTGGAGCGTTCGCCGTGAATAAAATTGTGAGGTCATGTAAAGTTTTAAACACTACATTACAAGTAGGGAAAAGTTCCTGGTAACAATCAAATTGAAAAAGGCCGTTTAATTGAGTCTCAAATTGAATAGTTTCTAAAGAAAATCTTACAAATTGTAGTTTATGGAACTCCCAACAAATTCAGATGACTCGTGTGTGCTCATGAAGATAGCCAAATCCAAACCGAACTATCAACTATCACAACCAGAACTTTAATTAAACAATAAAATCAGCAAACGGCAGTGTAATGTCCTTCGCACGTACCGATACAGCGCGATAATGCCCACATTTTCCGGCTCATGTTGCCTAGTTACCAGCGCCGCATCCATACACAATTAGCTACGTTGCCTGCACGTGGAAATTACAAACAATACGTGTATTACGCCACCTCGTTTGGACGTGCGGTGTCACGACCCGTCTCTATAATGGGAGACGTCGTTTCTAACGCAACCGGGTGATCTCTAATTGAACCCGGCAGCGCGCGAAGGTCTGCGCGGATCACGATCCCTCTCAAATGCAAATCTGATTGACGAAAAGAGCCAAGCTGATTAGCTTCTAGTCTGTTTCGTTGTTATTTTATTGTTATACTTAATTTATAAAAATCAATTGCTGTTCGTTTGTCGCGCTAAAACTCGAGAATGGCTGGACCGATTTGGCTGATTTTGAAATATTTGTGGAAGTTCAGGGATGGTTCAAACGGTGAGGAACATAAAAAATATGTAAGCGAAAATACTAGAAACGACAACTTAATTTTCCAATACTAAATGTTCCCACCTGTCAAACATTTGCCAATAACTTTTAACAGAACGAAGTCGGGGCAAATAGTCTTTACTGATATTATAAAGAGGAAAGATTTGTTTTTTATTTGTATTGAATAGGCTCCGAAACTACTAGACAGATTTTAAAAATTCTTTCATCAATATTAAAAAGCTACATTATCCCCTGATGATGTAGCTTTAGCACTCTAGCAGTGACTTATTATGCTCTAAGTATATTTTTTTTAATTTTGGGCTATATTTTGACGGCGAAGCCGCTGATAGACAGCTAGTACTTAATAAAATCTTACTTTAAAAAGTAAATTATATTGTACAGCTAAGACGTTATAGCGGTTGATAAAGAACATTTAGTACAACACAACAAACAATAATTTAAGGTCAACGTCTTCATGGAATGACTCAACTGCCTAGATGAGGGTACGTGCTGATACCGCTTGCGAGGTTTCATTTAACGATGCTGGACTGTCAGTAAAGACTTATTCTGAAAAATTCACTTCGAACCTAGCACATTAAATTAACAATCAAAACTTTTGAAGTAAATTAGACGTGGTAGTGAAAAAAAAAACTAGGTCGTTTTAAAACCATTTTATGAGTTTGTAATTTTTTCTAATAAAAAGTAAATGTAATTAACATATTAACCGGCTACAGTGAAGCTAAAAGTGGACAACTACGCTCTGAATCTGAGTCAAGAGAAGAAGAGTCCCCTAAGAAAAGGGGGCTGAGTGAAATCGGGTTCGAGTTTCTAGAATCACCCTACTGCGCTGGTACATAAGGCGCCTCGGTTTCGCGACGGTCGTCGAGCCCGATCAACGAAGCAATCGGGGCCACTTGTGCTAATGAAACAGTTCAATTGAATTGGGGACATTAATTCAGCGCTCGTATCGCTCTGTGTTTACACTGATACGAAATAAAAACACCAGTACATATGTGCACATGGAAAAATACTGAAGAAGATGCAAGAATATCAATAACTCGAAATTGCAAATAAATGTCATGTTGATAAGTATTTAGTCTTCTTTTTGCAAAATTTATATGCCACCAGACAGAAATAGAATTACTGAATTTACGTTCCATTCATAAAAGTGAATGACACATAACTACAATAATAGAAATGACATTGTAAATTGAAAAACCATACCAGTCTTGAGATGCCGTCAAAATGTTTGATGGACGATAATTATGTTCCACTCGAATCAATTGGCGTTCAATTGTCTTAACCTTGTTTTCGAATTTGAATATTTATTCTTGCAGTATTATGACTTTAGTTACCCTTTATAAAAAAACATTCGCTTTGGCGCTGCTGCAGACTTTTACATTACAATGTTTATGATTTAATTAGCAAGACATTAAAATGGCGATAAAGCCAGTTTCCTATATTCAGTCGTTAGCATAGCTAACTGATTTATGGGCAGCATACGAGTTTGCCTTGTAAGAACCGAATGCTTCATTAATATAACCCAGTTTTACATAATAATCGCGTTCAACAACTGCGAATACAGTGGATCGTGTTTAATGTGATCGGATACCTACCTGCTGTTCTCTTAATGATAATTTTTTTGGAACTGTGATCGTGTAATTATTAAAAATAGTTTTACAAACGCAAGTGTGTCAAGCATAATCACCTAGTCAATGAGTTACAACAAGTTTTATTAAAATTCTGAAGGATTCCATATTATTGGCAATAGATAATGATAATTCAGTTGTTATGTCCAACCAGTAGTTTTAAATACTTATATTTCTATAATTTCTTTTTCTCAGTCCAATTTCTTGCACGGTGAGAATATGCAACTCCCTATTTCAAAGAAGCCATTTTGAAATGTTAAAGCATCGGTGTATCATATTATGCCAACCACTTAAAAGTTAAGTATGCAAGAATACGTTGAAGTTAATTCCTCTGAAGGTAGCGCGTAATATTATCAAGATTAGGCTATATAAGGTAGGTAGTTCAAAGAGGAAAAAGAAGCAAGAACGTCAAAATGTATTCTAATTGACGCATCTTGATTTAATCTTGAAAATCGGCTTAGACCATTCATTACAATGACCTTGGAGCTACAAAGAGTTCGCCGAGCAACCAAATGTTAATTAATTATTTATAACATAACTCGTTTGGTAAGTCGCGCGCGGCTCGCGTGTTGATTCTCCACTCGACGGCCATCCACGACCAATAAGTAATATTGATTCGTTCCGACGTAATATTATTTTTATAAATATTATCTTCTTAGAACAGATGATTCATATTTAAAAGCATGAGACGAAATTTTTAGGAATTGAGCAATTCAACACGGAGGAAACTATGTCAGTCGGTAAATTACGCATTGTTCGATAGAGGTGTTGCGTGCAATCTCGTGATATAGGATGGTGCAATTAGTAAAAATAATATGTTATGAAGATATTACTGCGGATTCACGGTATGGCTGGTGCATCGTGATTCGTGACACACGCTACTGCAAATGTTACGTAGGTACAACAGATCATACACTTTGTCACGAGACTCTCGCCACCGTCACTAAAATAAAGTTCACATTTATGGTTGCAAAAGGCACTTCGTTTGTTTAATGCCTACATAAAATGAATCTTAAAAACATGAGAATATTTTCTCTTGTTTTTCCGAAGATTACCAATAAAATACTACACTACACTATTTACAACTTACAACAAACAAATACAGCCTTATACGTCCCACTGCTAGCCACAGGCCTCACCTCAACTATGAGCTGGTAGAAGCCATACTCCAACACGCGGGCTCAGTACGCATTGTTGGAGAGGTGAATGTAAGGCTAGTGATAAACCTCACCGTCAGCTGTTATCAAGCCGCCTTTTTAGGCCTCTGACTAGGCTTTACGACTGATATCTTGCGACGTCAGCCGGGACCAACTGTTTAACGTGCCTTCCGAAGCACGGAGATGCCCGAAAAACGCATCACTTAATTTCGGTCGGGATGGTCACCCATAACCCGACCTGACTGGCGTTGCTTAACATCGGATCGTTGCCGATCCGCTGCCGTCACTTAGCCACGGGCACCTCAGCACCACTTACAAAACAGGGGCATAAATTTACAATTAATACTCGAATCCGTCGTAATATGTACAAACAACAAGGTAATAGAAACCGAAGATTATTTAAAACAGTCATAAATATTTGTTGCAGAAGTAGCTGATTCATTCATCGACAGTTGATTGGTGGTCAAAACTTCGAAAGTTATAAATCAACGTACCCACACTCTAATTACAAGGTGTAGATGCATGATTTTTTACAAATTATTGCCTGCCATTCGTATTCATGTAATTAAACACTTGTGAAATGGCGCCGTTTACGCAACGGATTAGGCGGATAAGGGCTTGCCGATCGACGACCTTCGAATTTCCTAGCGCTTTCGAGACGATACATCGTTGCTGGGATTATTGTAATTGGTTGTATGAGATTTATTTCCGTCGCCAGTGGCATGGCGGGCGATGGGCGCGGTTAGTCTATGGATCCCGGAAGTGTTGTGAGTGAAGGTCGGAGAGCGACAAGACGGCCTTGCCGCCGGCAGCGCTACTTTCACTGTTGCAGCGTCGAAATGCCCACGTGCGTTACGTACTCCGCAAAACAATGCCCATCTTTGATACAGCTCTGATACCCTGCACTACAGGCTCGGTTACGCCAACGCATTCTATAGAACAGCTGACATAATCATCCGAAATTACCCAGTTTCTATACATGGAGGCACGCAAGGACAATTCAGATTACATAGCCGTGTCTTCGAATGGCATTGTTAATAACAAACAAAGCCTTGGTCTCGGACTGTGACCACGGGACATTCTCTTTCCATAGTCGTTATGACCCAGTCAGTTTTGTCATGATGGTACCATTAACTAAATAAGTGTAGTTATTAGAAAAAGCCTTGTAATCTCGCAATCGTTTTCCTAAATCTAAATGTAAAGTAAGACCTTCTTATATGTTTTTAATACGGTATCAAGAGTACGAATAGAAAAATTGTCGTGGAACCGTTTATTTAAGACTATTATCACACAGATGATTGCATCTAAGTCTTGCAGATAATTTACAAAGTGAATACATCGTTATTTTGATTGCATTTATCCATCACACTACAATGTTATGGATCCTAGACATTAGTCGGTCCAATACGCCGTAGCGAATAGGACATAATGCGACCATTTGAATGCAGTTTATAGCCTCATGTCGAGATGGCACAGTAATTTAAATGTTAATATTCGCAAGGCGGTCCCCGAAATGTGGACTTGCCCAATGCCCAACTCTTACTTCAGCAATCGCGGTCACTTCGAGGTGTGAACCGTGGGTGTGAACGTTGATTTTTTTAAAGGCATTAGGTCCTTACGCAAATATAAACAGTATTGGCCGAAATCGATTTTAAGAGCTAACATTGTGTTCCAATGGTTTTGAATCGAAGGTTGTATCATTGCAATGGTGGCGGAATTGCGAGCTTGGCTCCCCAAGTGTGGCGTTACGTGCCGCGGCAATAGTGCTGTTAGGCAACGTTTTCACAACTCCACTGAAATAGTAGATTAACAACATTGGCTACACCGATACGCCGACTCGGTTGCGGATTATTGCTCTAGAGTACGATTCACACCGAACGACGTCGTCAGAGTGCAGTAAACCATTGGAAAAGAAAACCGAAGCGCCAATACAAAGTAAAGTCCAAATTGAAATGCAATTTACATTGCAAAGTCTAAACAAATTTAGAACTTATTTATTGTTAACACGCTCCAACTTTACATACCAATTGCAAATTGTGCTTCGACGAGCGTTGTTTGGTCTAAATCAAACTAAACGATTACTTGCATTCTTGTATTCTTTTGAATCGCTCCCGAAATGTAAAAGCATTACAAGTTTTTTACTGATTTGTTATCAGTATAATAGTATCAATTAAACTTGCAGCTACTGTACGAGACACCTGATCCTGCAAAAGTTAAAGCCTTACTTATCGCATCAAGCTCGAAAGTGGCGTAAATCTTACCTGCAACAAACGGAGGAGGCACATTAAATAAAACTGTCAGCAAAGTAATAAGAACCAGGACATACATCTACATAATATAACGAGGAAGTATTAAATGCGCGTGAGCAGATAACGCGTTAACGAGCGAGTAAAAAATAACCGGGCTATTAAAAGTGGTTAATTGTTGGTAGGAGTGTTGAGGCTGGCACCATCTCAAATGGTATGTTATTTCAAAACGCATTAAGACACTCTTATAGTTAAAATTTAAATTGAATATAAACTCAGTTAATTTATTTATCTGGTAGAATGTTTGTAATAAACATTGTGCATACTGAGTTTTGTAATGGAAATATTCTAATCAAGATTGTATCGCATGTTGGTGACGAAATACTAGAGAGTGAATGAGTCGTTGAATATGTTTTGAGTGCAATTAGTCAGGTGTATACGTAAGGTCGGATTTCAACAGCAGATGATTTAGTTAGAGGGCCGGTGGCGGATAGGTGTGAACTGGTCGACCTTCGGAGGAAGCGAACGGCTCATCAACGACGTTCGAGTCGACGCATTCATAAACGTCATTCATAAGCACTTAGTTATTTTTGAGTAAAGCATTCTCATCAGCTTTGAAGTAAATGCCAAATGCCAGATTGATTTCCATTAAATTAGAACTGCCAAGAGTTACTTTCACAAAACCCGGATTACTGTTACTTTTGTTAACTATAAACATCTATATAAGCTTCTTCAAAAATACCCAAATGGTTGATTACGATATGTGGTGCTTGCGACACTTTTAAGTCAATAAATAAGCTTAGGCTTCTTATTGCGGGACTCTAGACGACGGAAACGAAAAACGTGCAAGGCACATTGTGCGAATATGGCGGCTCGCCTTCCCACTAATTACTTATTATTATGTCTCCAACGCAACAGATGTGCAGCATCCGCTCTCGTTTTGCTCGTTTTTAACGTCTCGCAATTGCTACTTTATAGTATCATCTCAAAACTGGTAACACAATTTACAATTCAACGCAGTTTTGTAACACTATTATTTCTACACAGCGAAATCTCAGCGATATTCCGTGACGCCTACACAATATGAAGAAAACAAAAACAAATCATATTCGCCGAAGGCCGTGGGTGTTAAATCATACAGTGCGCTAAGTAGCTGTTTGGAACCGTGAATAAATCAAATTATTTATGGCGATTTCGTCAAACTATAAACATAGTGCATAATGGGGACAGACATTCATCGCGAACAATAGGAGGAAAACTAATTGCAATTACCAAATACGAAAAACGTCTACACGATCTGATTACAATCAAAGCGAGGCAAATGTAGAGTTTTTGTTTAACTACAATACAAGCTATGCGACGATACAAAGGCGGCGGCTGATCAGAAGGTCTCGAATGCGCGTAGATTATCCGATAGGTCGGTTGGGTTAGTAGCGAGAGTCTATAACAAAAATAGAGAACAAGCGATTACGTCTGGTTTCACTTTCGTTGGAGCCGCATGCGCAGGTCGGGTGCAGCGAGCGCCGCGGCCTCGGACTGCAGTTGCATTATTATTACATTGTGCAAAGATGCAATACTACTACGCTAGAATACGTATCTACACGCCTTCAAGCTAGTGAGCATTAGGTAATCATTACATACAAACTTGAAAGGTTACGATACTTGATAATATTTTGCCATAACGTATTGCTCAATCGTTACTCCGATAAAATTAACAAACTACCGTCTATTGCCTACTTACTTACAACTGATAGTATCATTATTTATTACCACATTATAACAACACTTTTGTTATGTTAGTTTCGTAGCTGTTTGAAATATCCTTTAAGTTATCATTCATTTTTATTTTGAATAAATTTACTCGCTTCCTAATTCTTACAGGTCTTAGTTTTAGGAAAAGTTTAAGCAGAATGTGCAGATGTGATCAATTAGCATAGAACCGTGTGAATTCATGGCATATGCATACCAGTTCTTATTGCAACAATTCAGAGAAAGACTCAAGAGGCGGATGTGGCAGTTAAACCGATTATTTTTAGCCGCGCGTCGCCAAGATATTGTAAATAAAGCGCAGTGACGAAACATAATACAAGTTGAACAAACTGAGCCGTTAACAAGAGCTCGAGGAAACTGTATCAGCCGCAGGTCAGTCCCTGATAGCTTTTGATCTGGCTGTGGTCTAGTTTTGGATAAGTTATCACTACTTATCACTTATTTGCGTCACGCAAATGTTTATTTTTATTGAGATGACCTCAGCTCATGAATATTTAATTAGACGGCAAAAATGAAAAAGTGACTTTTATGTTGAAGATTGTGAAGGCTGATAATTTGCTGGGTAGTCGAGTTCGTTACTGCGGGGTTTTCCATGGGTGCGAGAGCACCGAGGCATGTCGTTCGACGTCATGCCATAGACCACCCCACTTGTCACGGTGATGGCTCCTCGCCCGATTCAGCGAGTGAGGGGGTTCAGCTGGTTCAGCCGTGTTTAGCGGTGGCGTAACGCGTTACGAAACGTTTCCATTGTGAATGTTTGCGATTTGCATTGTCACGATTGTGCTTTGACTTCCACGACGCGGTCATTAAGAGGTATTCAGTTTTTTTTCAAGAAGTAGTTGTATTGTATCACTCGCTTTTTGGAGTTATATTTACTGATCCTGCCTAGTACCGCAGTTCTTAGGTTTGATTCTAAAACAGAGCCAACATTCGTAAATGGAATGTTTTAATTTGCTCCGTGTCTATGGTTCATTTTATCTCTCAAGGTCTGCTTAGTTATAAGTCTGGTAATCTGGGTGTAGTAAGATGTCATCGATTGGCATTTATATAAAAAAATATGTAAATGCCATAAACATGTGGTATCAGGACCTAACTTACAGTATTAATTAACTGCCTAAAATTATACAATGAAAAATTCTGGGGTATACCTGCAGTCAATAGAAGAAAATATTGAAGTACCTACCCAGACTGCACGTTGCAATAGACGTGATCAATTAAACTTGTATAGGACGTAAAAAATATGAATTTAGAAACTGGATCACAAGCTGAATTGTAAGTAACGGCTATCAGGTTTCTTTTTATAACAAGGCGAAGCGATATTTCACGTGGTCGGGTGCATTTCACGGACCCTTGGGCACGCAGGTACGTCACGGTGCCGAGCAGAGATGCACTGCTCGCGCCGATAGTGCACCGCGCACCATTGTTGCACATAATGCAGTTAGTGCAAGCTTCACCTGTTCCGACCTGTCACGGATGCCCTTCATCATGTGACCTTTACATTAAGAACTGGCATGCGTGACCATTTCTCTTTGCTTGTAAGTAATTAGGTTCACTCATATGATTAGGAAACTATCTAGTTGGTGTTTTATGACTAATGACACTTGGTTAAACTTGTTTGTGTTGAGATATTTATTGTTATTCTCAGCAAGATCAAGTACCTTTAATGTTTCTTTTTTAGTCTTCAGTAATGCAAACTCATCGCCTTTAAACCCACCGTTCCGTAAAATCATGTTCAAAACAAAAAAAAACAACCAACCAACCAAGTGACTAAGTAATAATTTAAAGTTTAATGTTCATAATGGGAATATGATTATTAAAAAAGTTAAAATGGTTAATTAGAAGTTTCAAGAATTTCTCGAATACGAAAATATCTCGATAAGAGAATGTAAACAACCTGCATCTAATTGTGAATAAACAAACTAAAGTTGTTACATTTCTATTATATCACTTCTACTCACTGACCTGAGCTGACCACGAATGGCTACTCTAAAGTAACTTAATCATTATTTACCCAATATTTGAAATTTTAAGTCATTTTAACAGCGTGTGTATCCTACATGGGTAGGTATAGATAGTTACCGGCTGCAAGTATACTCATATGTATCTCACCTAGCCTCGGCTAGTAACATTACGTAGCTATGTTTTGCAGTGGTTTTTATACGAGCAAACCAAACCACGATTAAGTCATGCGTATTGTAAGTTGTAATAAAGACGCGTACACAAGGCTTGACTTATTGACTCTCAACTGATAGGCCATTTCAAATGCCAATTCATGCGCATTTACATCTCGATTATTTTCACATCAACTGCCTAGAATCTTGTCAAATAAACAATTTGCCTTTATAGACTTCTTTTAATCATGTTATTTGTAAGAAAAATAGTTATTTGCTGTGCAAATTGCAATTATTAAACACCACCATCTTCGGAAATTCGCGTCCATAAACAGGTTTTTAAATTGCTGTAGGCACAATTACAGTTCACATAACATTCACCTTACGCTAGTCGTTAAGACACAAAAAGCCACCGCACCGACAATTAAATACCACGACGCACTCGAATAAACAAGAGCAGCAGTTAACGTAAGAATTATTTAAGTCGGTGGGTATTAATTAAAATTTATAGTGCGTGTGCCCTCAGCTTAGGGAGGCGACTCGGCCGCGAGGCGCGGGCGCTTGAGAGCAGGAAGTGGCTGAGTTGAGACCTTGCGAAGTTCATCGCCACTGGCAGCCATTGGCGGTGACGAAGCCCACGCGTCTTCCTACCTCTACGACATTTATGACGCTTCCTGCTTCGGGAGAAAACTGACCTTCCAACTCTGCCCTTACCATTGCAGCCGACATCGAGATAAGTGTAGGTAGTTACTGTTATAGCATGTTGAAAGCATACTCTTACATTTCAGCAGTAAAGTTATCTCTCAAAATTAATTATAAAAACTAAAGAATAACGTTTTATTTACATGCATCGATCACGAACACGCGACAAACGTGTCGTGTCCGAAATTGGGCACGATGGATGTGCAGTATGACACGAGTTATGTAAACGGCCGAGCGACACTGACCTACCGGCTGGCCGCGCCACTTTCCTTTCTTATTGACACACAATCCATAAGCGGCGCCTATCGCTGAGCTAGCCACGTGATGGGCAGACAGACAAGAACTAGGAAACGGATTACCAAATTGCTCGTAGCTAATTTAAACCCTGTACTCAACTGGCATTATAGTTTCTCATTCTCAATACCGCAAGAGACAACAATATTTGCATCACATCACAAGAAAGAGACCAGATTGGTTAATATTTATTTCACGTTTCCGCCGCACGGAGACGTTGATATACAATTAAAACATGGCACGTTTCTTCTTAGTTCTACGAAGCGACGAGCTGTTTCGGTCTGTGGCCAGTGGGTGTTAAGCCAGCCACTATCGCAAAATATTGTACGGCAATTAGGAACTCTACGTGGCGCAGTTCTTAATCAGGCACAGGCAACTGAATATTTTAATAAAACTCTCATTTATTTATTTTGCTCACTAAGTTAACCACTTAACTCGTTAATTTAGGAAAGAAAGGACATTTTAGACTTTTGTCGCGAAAAAATTAAATATTGATACTGTAAATACAATTAAAAGACTGTCAACCACAAACCTCGTTTTCTAATTGTCTGTTAAAATAATTTTCCTGTTTGTCAGAAGTATATATACAACAGTCACCTAGATAAATGGTAGGTAATAACATTATTAATTTATCTTCACAGCATTTGAATGACTAAACAAACATAAGTGATGTTAAATTAAAGACGAACTCCAATATTAAGGCTATCTAGTTAGTTTAATACAATGTACATTGTATAGGATGACACATCCAAAACGCATCGTCAGTCGTCTGATAGTACAATTGCGCAGTTTGTTTTAAAATTCAAAATAAAAGTAGCAACACACCTCCTGTCCTTGTTAAGTCAATTAAATGGCTATGTTAATCAGCGGGAATATGATAATCAGCTCGATTGCCCCATTTAACTACTTACATGATTCCAATTGTCCCTAAGTTTAATTTTGAATATACGTTAAACTTGGTGAGACTTCCGGCTTAGCGTCTTACGATTAAGTATCATTTAGGTAGTGTTAAAGTTGAAATCAGTAAGTAGGTTATGATTTACTATTCTATTGAACACAATTGCGGTTAGTAGAAAGTTGTACTAGGTCATGAGATTGGATGTTGCATAAAATGCAAATGAGTCCTATTACAAAATGTAAGAGGCAATAGTGCATAGTAAGAAGTATACAGGTATGACATGGAAATACTGTACGAGGAGTGATGGCTTGCAAAGCTTTTCATCTTGTTAGTAAACACGGTGGCATAAAAGTGAAAGAGTTCGTAAGTTCGCTTCCTGCACCGCGAGTGCATAAGATATCGCGGCACGCGCGGATTATAATCGCGCCGTAATAGCTAACTTCGCGTTTGTGCAACGCTCTTATGCAAACTGCAGCCGTGCGAATCATGCGCAACGTGTGACGCCTCTGCGGCCTGTATGCTTAAACCGTTCCGGTAATATCTTTGATATCCGCCTGTTGACTAACTATATTTACGACGGAATCGAAACCGAGATGCAATGCGCATTCGAATTCGAACGAAAACCAAAGTTAAAAAACCCGTGAAATAACCAGCCGGTTTACGACCCGTACAATTGGCATTGTTAGAAAGTCATCAAATTCATCTATCAGATAATTGGAAATCGTTAATCCGAATGTCCTGCCTCGTTACATTTGACTTTTCCTGTTCAATTTGTCACTTAATTATCTTGGTTGCATAAATTGCAATGGCACGAGTTTTCTCGTTACACAACACGTGAAGCATCTGTCTCCTGGATGCACGTGGTTTATACGGTTATTAAGCGTCGATAAGGAGGTTGTGAAACAGCTGAGGCGCCAGGGTCGGAGTTGCGGCGCCGCGACAGAACCTCTCCGGTCGGCCGTTTCGTTACGAAACGAGAAAAGAAAGTTACTTAAGACTGTTTCGACCGAGAGAATGTCGCTCCGCTCGCGTTGCCTCTAGTGCTGTGCTGTACTAAATCCCGAGCTCTGACCGCTCCGTGACGTAAGAGGCTTAAATTGACTTGCACTTTTTGTTTGTTTACACTGCAATCAAGCACACGAGTCCCGCTGAGCTGCATTCGGTTCAGATCGAGGATGGTTCAAGGTATTTTTATTTTTACGTGTAAGTGATGGGTAACGTCAATGAAATATCATAGAGCTCTTATTAGAGTCAAATTTGAAGCCTATGGTAGTGCCAGATTATCTTCATAAATTGACAAATTCAATCGATTATTGATTAGAAACTTTGTTATTGCTAAGTACTGCAATGAAAATGTAATGTCATCGTGCAGAATGATATAATATAATAGCAGCAATAACAATTTGCGGTCGCACATATAAAACCTTAATTGCGTATTATAACACCGAAATAGACCAGTAGATGAGACAGTGACCCCCTTTAGTGAACTCAAGCAGAATATTAAATGTTGTTTTGCTATTGCGTAAGAAGTTGGTGTGTTCTTTACGAGCAATTATGTAAAGCGGTGGATCGCAGCGAGCGAAGTAGGCGAGGCGAGAGGCGGGCGGCCGCTGCCGTGGTAATGGTAAAAGTGTTACGCGGTGTACCCGATTCTGCGCGCGCGGTGACGCAACGCGCGGCCTGCGCGGCGAATGTGTGCCAAAACTGCAGTCGAGCCTTCGATATTGATGCCGAGATAAACACGGCAACACGCACTACGCTAATAACCACATTAAGCGGGATTCACGCTTAGATGCAGACTAATAGACCCTGCTAACGTGAATGCTATCTGACTTGGCAAAAGCTAAAGACGACCTAAAGGGCAGAAGCGATTGGACCCAAGGCTAACCGTGTCAAGGTCGCTTCACATCTAAGCTGATATCTCTGAAGGGAACCACCTAAGAAGCGATTGTAAATTTACAAAAGCATTCAATAATGTGTAATGTAGCATTGACGAGGGACCTCTAAATCTCGCATTCATATAGACAATTGTTGGAAATCTTTTCTGAATATCAAGCGTGTGTTAGTTGCCCGCGAGACCACATAAAATATGCTGCCCATTAGGACTTACACCATATTTGTGTGATATCAAACCGGCGGGATCGTCTCGGCATTCACACAAAGAAATAGTAAATTGCGATTCCTACAAAAGGCACTCGGTTCTTTGATGTGCAAATATAGATAATTTATAATTAAAATAGTTGTGAGAAAGGTTATTCTTGAATCGAAGTTACAATCTGTGATGTTCGCAACCGGCCGGAATGATATGTTAAAAAGGCGCATTGTTATTTACAACAACACTAATGTTCCGAGCGGTTATCAGGCGACTAGATAAGATATCGTACAGTACAGTACCCCTTTGTTTATGCACTGCACTTCTACATAAGACCTTAGATAATGTATTATCTATAATACATAAGTACTTACAGCTAGTTATATTTGCTTACTCATTCTATTTGTAGTCTACATGTCTCCTCTTTGTCTCTTTGTTGAAACATTAGTGTAGTATAGTAACCATAGTATATGCTTAAGCAAGTAGGTACGCTAATATGAATTAAGACATTTACTAAATAACTATCTAGACATGAAGTAGGTAGTATAAGTAAACCCAAGGTTTGCTTAGCTTGGGATGGCGATTTGGGATTCCCCAGAGATAAACATTCATTATTTATTCACAATACTCCTTCCCTTGGTCTGGCTGAATACACTCTTTGAGGTCTTGGGTTAAAATCTCAGGGCCGGAATATAGCACGGCTTTGTGGTCGATCAATATCCCGCATTTTGCAAATTTTGTGATAGACTTAAAAATATGATTTCTATTGACAAAATTCACACAGTCAAAGCAGATAAAACTCAGGCATCGATTGTTATTTTAATGTTTATAAAGAGAGCAAGCAAATTATCTTCAATCTTAATCGTCCGATTAAATACATCAACCAGATTATTACAGAATAATAACATGTTTTATTTATTTGCACAATTTATACATCATATTAAGCGTCATGCATAAGCTGATGTTTTTGTTTTTATTACTTGCTATGCCTACTGTTTATAATTTTTGAACAAAAATGAAGTCAATGGCAATTAATAAAAAGTGAAGATATCACTTACAGTTCTACTGACGTATTAAGGCTACTTAAATTTATCTGACGTTTATGACGAAATTTGCAAACTTTATAGCCAGTCCACAAATTATTGTAAAAATAGCAAAACACAATAAAAAATATTACGCACAAAAATAGAAGACATGACGTCGCTCTATGTGATATATTGCGTGACTAGTTCTTGTGTTGTGATATTATTCTTAAAAAAACACAACTTATTAAAGTGTTTATTTATTTAATTTATCATATAAGTGTTGAGAAACCTTGGACTGAACTAATGACGAGGACAGGACAGAGGACAATGACTTGTAGACCTGATGTGTAATACCCACTAGTGAGGTAGGTACTTAAGTAAATACGACTTGTGTGTTTAGGTACTTACATGTACTTAGTTTTGAGATCTAAAATGGAAAAACGGTAACTCACGTCTTTTGTTAAGTATTTATCTGTACAAAAACCTCGATATATCAATAAATATATTACTTAAGTACTTATACTATTTAGTAATCATTTTAAATTATCCTGTCCACATTTAATGCACACTAAATGGTTTAAGTCCTTTTTTAATGTTGTTTTTTTTGACATAATGTGTTGCAATTTTAAATTGAAGCCCTAGTTTAACGGGGGGTTTACCATATTATGAGCAAAGCCAGCATATAGTTTCCGCTTTGTGACATAAATTAAAAGAAACGAATTTAAATTAATTACCAATCGGTGTGATCTCACATAAAATAATGTCTCACATTAAAGAACTCAAAATGCTAGATTGACCTAGAATAAAAGCATCTTTGAATCAGTCAAAATCCTTCAACTATACTCGGTGTCAAGTCCGATTCGAATTCGACCGCTTTTTTTAAATGCTAAGTTTAAACTGCGTTCGAAGATGGTAAGTTATTTGCAACTAAATGAGTAACATTAGCTCACAAGACAGCATTGGAAATAAATGAGATGGCTAGTGGGCGACAGCACAGATATAAAGCGAAGTCGGTGACACGAGTTATCGTGTCAAAAAGTATTGTAAACTCTTATTATTACGGTGTCTCATATAGTTCATGTTCTACGCTTAGGGCAACGGACGCAAAATCAAGTCACTTTCAATGAAACTTCTTTAAATTTCAATGAAACTTCTTTAAATTTGCAATTATTCTGATTGTCGCATTGTCGAAGTCGGATTTAAAAATCAAACAGGGACTATTTTGTTCTTCATTCATTTACTATTAAGTAACAGAAAATGAGGTTAATTTTTAATTGTAATCATCTTTTGCGATCAATATATTATTCAAAACATTTGTATTTAATTAACCTACTTGCTGCCCACATAGAAACAGATGCGTTCTCGTACGAAGGAGGCTAATTAAAATATAATTATTGACAAAATTCTCTATTCTGTTATTGCTACAAATAGGTCAATAATAAGTGACGTTTAATTTTGAACTAAGTAAAACTTTGATTCATAAATCATAAAGGATCGCCATAAAATATTCTGTACCTATTTGAAGCAGAGATTGAATGAATGAGCAACGCAACATACAGCTTTGAAGTAAATAATTAAGATTCACCGCAATGTGGGTGGCAAGGCGATTGCCGCAACTTATGACAGGGTCGTCGTGTGAAACCTCAATCTCTGCGTTAAATTAGTGTCTAGTGTTTCTACGGGCCTCGGCATAATGGCATCTCTAGATTGAGCAACAGAATCTCCAAGGTGAGCTACATATTAAAGTGTTCACGTGTGTTTGGAAAGCGAGACCGCTTGACCACACACCAGTACTCGTTGGTAGGTGTCACGTTCTCACTCTTGAGGCCGTTGCGCTTCGAAGGAACAAAGGGTTGACTCACGTCCGGACTCCGGCCGCGGAGAAAGGAGCTGTGCTAAAAATAGTCCAGTGGCGGTTAAGAGTGCGGCCGTTGGACCTGGCCTACGCAGCGCACTCTCGCCCTCTTCCCTCCGTCTGACGTAAGCCAATCATCTCCACTAGACGTTAGCCAATGAACCAAGCAGCCACTGGCATATAGCAATCGTCATGCGCCAACTAATTAAGTAGGATTTTCCGGTGCGAACGTCGCAGATGCAATTATGTACACGCTCAAACATTTATCTGATCAATAGCCGTCACTACGTCGAGCGAGGCGTTAATCAAACAGCGTGGACCAGTTGCAATCGTAAAGGACTAAAGGAGAGGTGTATTTTCCACGTGTGTTTGATTTCACTGCGTCAGTTTGTGTTACTGAGAGAACACGATAAAGGGCGAAACAAACAATGTGTGCTGAACAAAGGACAGCTGAATAAGATATACAGTTGCAGCTTGATAACGTCCTGCTAATGCCACAGGGCATCACATTTCGCCAATCGTGCATGAGAGGAAATATTCTTAGATTACTTATTATGTAGAAACATACGCTAAGCTTTCAGTGCTAAACTCCCACGACCGGCAATTGTTTGCGTTGCACTCGAAGGTTTCTGCAACGGCTACGTGTCGAGTTGAGAAACCACTGAGGTGTCGGCTCTAACTTAGAACCGGCTATTTGAGTAATCTTTCAAGCTAGATTGCGAAAATTATGGAAAGTTTACATTTACTAATCCACATTTTTTATCACGAACAATGACCTATTTGAAATCGCTATAGCATTAACATTATAGGGTTTTGCAATAAAGGCTCTGTTCGTAGAAGTAGATTCCTAGCGGAAGTTTATAATCTGCTAACGACAATATTTAGATTTCTGAGAGGAACTCTTTCAGTCTTTATCAACGCACGTGGAAAGCTAATCGCTTCACGTGAAGACTTTTTTTAGAATGCACATACATACATACAAATACACCTGTACAGCTCCGTTAAAACAAAATAATATGATTTTTCCTATATTCTTATTTCCTTAAACCAATGCAAAGATCATAAATGCAGATAGGACAGAACATGCAACTCGTTCGGCCACTCGATTATTACAGTTTTGCGGTATATCTACCTAATTGGACTCGATATCAATCAAGGGGCGTGTCTAAAGGAAGCTTCCTCTCATTATTTGAATAGCCGACGTGGAAATTAATAAGTACAATCATAATTTAGGTTTCACACATTCGCACGACTAACGATTTAACATTCTAGTACATGTAGTCTAACGTAACTAGGCACAATCTCCGTTACATACAAAACTTGATCTTAAACCGATCTCAGACTAAGAGCGTTTTTCCAAAAACTTCGTGCGACATGAAACAGAACAAGCTTGCATTAGAGGACTTGAAACGTGGTTATTCGCAAATACCTAGTGATATTGTACTTGTAAAATGTACGTAAATAGAAAAGAATCTGTTCAGACCAGAGTGCAGATAGGAGCGAAAACGGCAGGCAACATCCGAAAAACGTCAGGTAATCCACCTTTAGGCGAAAACTGGACCGACCTGTGTTGTCATTAGACCTGGCAACTAAGAATGACCGATCTAAAACTAAAAAAGAGGTAACGAAACGGCAAGCATTTGCCTCAACTGGCAAATGCTTGCCGTTTCGTTTCTTCTTTTTTACCTCTAAGGCGAATATGTGATTGTGGCCTAAGGTGAGCAATACAGCGATTGCATGCGAGCGTGGCGCGATTGCACGCTCCGTCGCCACACGTGATTATACGCCTTACTGACCAACTAACAACCAGCGAAATAGGTAACAGCAAATGGCTAGTCTATAGTATTAAACAACCATCGCAATGATACCAAGCATAGAGCACACACAAAATGACACCGCGTTAAATAGGTGTAAAGGTGCGAATAAAATCGTCCCTAGATGTAGGGGGAGCGCTAATTATGCCAATTTATTGCAGCCTTTTTTGAATATACTCGTATCATCATAAAAAAACAATGCTTGAAACATCATGCGATTGAAATCGATATTACAGTTTTTGTCATATTCCAATACTTCCAATGTTGCAATCAATTTTAAGTTAGTTAAATCACTGATGGAAATATTTTGGCTTCGGTAAGAAATAACCAGATTTTCACCTTGCAATAATTCTTACAATCTACCATCGTAAGGCATCCCCTACCAAGAGACTATATATACGCTTCAATTGTGAGAGGACAAAGAAAAATATGGGACAAAGAGCTCTTTATCTGGTGTTCTGTGGTACAAAAAATATATTCAACGCAATGGTGAGCGTCGTATTATGGTGGCAGGTAGACGGTTGTAGGTGTATTCACCAGTTCAACGGTTTATGCGTGGTTTTTTTTCCTCTAAGGGTTCACTACCAAAATCGAAACGAAAAAAACATGCACCTTTGGAAATTCCCATGTCAATTAATTGTAGGACAAAGTTATCTATCAGCGAATGTCATTCCGATTTTTTAAATAATGCAATTACTGAACTAATTTGCGGAAAATAACAAAGGGACCCGATTCTGCATCTAAAAGCCAATAGAATCGTAATTGAATGGCATGATTTTGACATTTGGCCATACTAAACCTGTCAAAAGCACGTCATTCAATTACGATTCTATTGGTATTTCAATATCGGAATCTGGGCCCTGTGTAAAGTTCGCTTCAAAATGGCTTAAAAATGTACAAATGAATGAAACATTAACCTTTTAAATTACCGATATAAAGGTTAAACATTATTATTAGGTGTGAAGAATACAGGAAAAACTAACACGATGCCTAACCAAGTAGGTAGATCTGTTAGAAATCTACAAAATGTTTATTTGAATTCACTCACTTCACTACCCATAGCAAGTCTGAATAAGTACCTATGTAACATCTAAGATTATAATTATCCATGTTAATCCTTTGTGTTTACAATTAATAATAGCAACTTTACTAGGTCCTCCTATGTATGTTACTAATATCACATTCGCCACTGACAGAATCACATATTTTTGAAACAAAGTTCAATAAAAACACAGTAAATATTGTAAGTAAATACCCTTGAGATGGATGATCATCCAGAACCCTGCGATACATAACAGAGCAACCCCAGAGCAACAAGTGTCTTTTATTTAAAAAAGAAAAGAGTACAAAAGTTTGAGCAGGTAGCGTATAAGAGGCCAAACCATTTATAACTATGTGATTTAGCCAATAGAACCGGTTTTACAACATCAACACAAAGATAGACCGGGACCGGCTACGCCAGGCGATTATGATCTTTAATGACTAGACTTTAGATCCGTTTCAAAAGAAGAAATGAACTCGTTTCTTTTGGGCTCACGTATGTGGCACTACACCCCTGCCGAGATTCGAAGGGATCATATAGGTACACCAATGAATACGAAGTAGGGAAATAAACTGGCTAATCGCGTCAATTTATTTAGAATTTAGGGGTTAAAAATAAAGAAAATGATCAGTTTTTGGTAAAATATGTAAAGGTTACACCCAATATACCTACCTATCGGTAGGTATTATGCAAAAGTAACAATTACGTAAGAGTCAAAGTCAATTGAAAAGAGTCTGACATGTTTCATTGCCAAATGAACCAGTAATGTTAGGAATGTCTTGTGTAGCGTGCCTTTACCATTAAAATAACAGACAAATAAACACATTTTATTATCATGCCATTTACTACAGCCGCTTTACCTCCTATTATTTATTCTAATGTAAAATGCATACCTACCTCACTATAAGAAATACCTACCTAGATATTCACAGTGAACGAACATAGGTATGTACGAAACTAAGAGCTAACATAAATACTTATTCATAACTTATAATAATATCGTCTTACCAAGGTTAAACTTTAGGAGGAACTACTAATAAGGTATGATATTTTGAGAATTTTCCTAATTTTGTTTTATAGTTTCCACTCGTAATTGATGCGAAAAAAAAAGAAAATACATGAATTTGCATGAATGAATTGCGATAGTGCTAAAAACGTATTCCGACTTCAATGTTCTGATATAAGTAGGTAGGTACTACTAGGTGTTACACCCTATAACGATAATTGTATACCTACCTAATACTAGAAACGATTTTTTCAATTTAGAAACCCCTAAGGTACTTTTAAGTATTATTGGCTATGATTCTCTCTGAGAGATGGTAATGAATTTGGGGTTGGATATTTATAATAACAGTACAGCAGAGAACAGAGGCTATTATTTCATTAACGCGTTTACTACCTATAGAAACATTAACTGTACTTAAGTAGGCATGTATCTACTAACTCAAAGGTGGTAAGGTGAGTAACATTGTCAGACAGGCCAGTCCCCATCGTAGGGTGTACGCAACCAGTACCAACAACTGGTTTGTATTGTAACTTATTTTCCGTACGCGTACGGTGCAATTACCAGGAATATTGACTTTACTTGTACCTTATATAGGTTGGTTCCTTAATTAAGGTAATACCTATACTGAATTAGCAAATAAATTGGTTCAAATAAAGTTAAGAAAATAATTAATAATTAGGTAGGCTAGCTTGCTAATATAGGCAATTTCTGTCACAAATTAATGGCTACTTCTACCTTCAAGTGCTCTTTTCTTTGTTAAGTCAAAAGAAAAAGAACTCATGGTCTTGCCAGAAAAAAAATGACTGCATTAAAAATACAAAGTTAATCTTTACCCACTCGAAGAAAAATAATTACAAAATCTTTAGGCGTGTGCCAACGTCAATATTTCTTTGATTTTCACTTTTAATTTAGGTAATTTAGGATTTTTGGAGGATGGCCAACTAACTGAATTTATGTACATACATACCTACGAACGAAAAAAAAAAATCTACTTAAGGCCATATTTTATGAAACTACTTTTAAGTAGTCTGATTAGATGAAACATTTTTATAAATTAGAATAAAGAATAAAAATTTAAAAAACATCACTAATTCGAATTATTTTATTTCAATCTGAGTCTCATTCTGGGCATTGTATGCAATTTGATTACTTTACCTACCTACCTATGCTGAACAGAAAGTCATGAGGTTAGTTAGTAGATAGATAGGTAGTAGGTACTAAACAAAGATTAAGTACCTAATTTGAAAAAAATACTTCCATAATTTACGGCATAAGGTTTTATTGGGTTAGGAACATTGGTTCAGAAATAGGTACCTACCTACCGATAAACTATGTCTATTCTCAAGTCTCACATAGGTACAGTAGAAAGACAATGGCATACTGCCTACCTCATTTTGGATGAGTAGGTAGACTTAACAACTTAGGTGGAAGTACTTAATAACACGTGGTAGGAAAATTATCATCATAATGTTTTCAAATGAAATGAACTTATTTACTTAATAAACTAGAATACCTTCTATCAGCACAGATTTTGGTAATTTATATTTTCTACCATTTATAAAAAGATAACAGCATTTCATATTTCAAACTGTTCTATTATGTGTTTATTAATTAAACCAATAATATTTTTATTAAGATAAGGCAACAAATAACGTGCATTCAGTAGGCAAAGAGCATGCTCATCACATAACCTAAAAATGAGGTAAAATCAGCTGATCTCAGTAGGTATGAAGTTGTATTTGGATGTGAATGAAAACTTCATGTACGTACCTATAATTGTGCCCTGTACCACGGTAATATTATTACCGTGCCTGTACATTACTATTTTGCTGCTAAAAAACTTCTGATATCTTGTTACACGATACGAGCAAGTCAATAGATACGGCTACCGGGCCGGCATCACTGGTTTGGTGAGTGAGGCGGTAATCTACAAATAAAATAAACAAACGTACCTTCAAGAACAGATCACCAAAGTCGTACAGCGCAGACTGATGCATTATGGCAGTAGACATCATGCAAAACCAGATCGTCACAATCCAGGTTTCTAAATCTTGAGTAAAAATCAGCGAACTTATCCACTGAAGCACGAATTTGGAAGGTCGACGAACTCACTGCAATTTTAGATTAGATTTCGAAAAGTCCACGATAATCTTCTACGAGAATTTTATGAAAACTTGTTTACATACATTGAATGTTTTGATAAATTTGCAAGTCGTTGCGTGTTTGTTTTTCGTTAGTTGACCACAGATTGTGTCCGAACTAGTTGGCCAAGGGCAATATTTTTTGTTACTCCCTTACAAAACAGCCAGAATGATATTTTTGAACACAATTTCGCAAATGTTGCGAAAATGTACAAAACAGTCCTTTGTTTCTTCACTTTTTAATTTTCGCGTCTGCACGGAAATACACAGTTTTGGTCAATATTCTGCGCGAACGGCAAAGTCAAATTTTGCAATAAAAACTTCTTAGTTTTACTCGACTTTATACTCCAAAAAGTTTTAATTCTGGCGGTACAAATCGCTGGATTAAAAAAATATATCGCAAGTCAACGGCCGCGCAAAACGCACCACACGGTCATTCCGTACTACGCTAGCTCGCGCACTGAGCTCGGTCCTAGTTCGTCGCCTCCGCCCGTGAATCGTGAACCGGCGCGGCGGACGGGTGGATTTTGTTTTCAAATCAAACAAGCGCGATCACGTTTTGGAGCGAGATTCGTTTTCCATTCGGGTGCGTTCGGGCCGTTCGGCAGATATCGGCTGCGTTCGGGTGTTTTGTTGTTATCCTGCCCGCCACAACAAAAGTGGCGATACTCCCTCATGATGATTCGCAGTTTTGTTGCTTTAACTTCTTTACTTTAGTCTAAGACTTTAGTAACCAGCGTTTGGTTACTAATCAATCGCTGTCCACACGTGTTATCTCCTAATCACTAAGCACCTGCACTAATCACCTGCACTAACTACTAATCAAAGTGAATACAAGCCTTTAATTTTATGGGTGAAATTATAGCTCGAATGCAACATAAAACATAATACCCCTAAACAGTAACCCATTTCATGATTTTCTGAAACGGTCATTATTTTTCTTCGTTCTATTTGCGACAAATAAATTCGATACATTCTAGCGCAATCGGGTGTGTTCCGAGGCCGGTATTCACTTTGCTCATTAGTGCTTAGTGCAGGTGCTTAGTTTTAGTAGAAAACACGTGTGGACAGTGATTGATTAGTGCTAGTAGTAGTAAGTAACCTGCGTAGTAAAGCGATTAGAAGCGTGTTCTATTTTTTTGCCAGTGGCCTCGTCCCGCGCGCCTCCCATTCCCCCCTCACTCGCCACGTGCCTGCCACTGAACACGTCTGGACAGCAGGAGTTAGTGTTTAGTGTTTAGCGTATTGCAAACCTGGCATAAAATGGCAAAGTAGACGGAAGATTTGCCATAAAAATGTGTGCAGGAGTATGTAAAAATTAATGTCTTTTGAATTGTAAAGACCTTAGATACAAAATTAAAGGTGTCAGAGATAAACTAAACACATCCACTAAACAGAATTGGACACTACTTGCACTCCACACTAATCAATCGCTCCTGCTTGTCACCTGCACTCGCACTAAGCAAATTGAATACCGGCCTTAAAGATGTGATGGATATTCGGTCACTATCCGGTATCCGGCGTATCCGGCCCTATTTTACTATCCGGCCGGATACCGAATAGTGAGGCCGAATATCCGGCCAAGCCGGATAGTCCCATTTTAATTCATAAAAGAAAATAATGAATATTCAGAAACTTTTAATTATAAAAAGAGTCACAGGAACAAAACTTTCAATGTGGTGTAAAAATACCAGTTTCTCGGTTTAATTCTAGGCAATGCGAGCCCTTCTAAGTTAATACTAAATGCCCGCTTCTAAAAAAGCCTCTAGCTTTAGACTGAACTGTTAGGCGCACACTAATATTTCAGTTTCGTATCGTTATCACCAAGTAAACGGGTCGTAGGTTCTGTTGGCCCTGGCAGTACTAATATCACCCAATATCAATACTAATATCAATTTCTGCAGCTGTTGAGTTTGTAATGGCGGAACCGCAGAAGATTCGGTTTAAATAAATTTATTTCTCATAAAAACGAAATAGTTCACTTACAATGAGATAATTACATTAATATTATTACTATTAATGCCAATATATTATTATTACATTATTATAATTATTTTTGTTTGCCTCTGGATTTATTTACATATACATTACATTTTACAACTTTCGGAAATGTTTCATAAGTATATCTTTGTACGTATGTACACTATCACATTCCTTTATGTAGCTAGGTAGTTCATTGAACATCTGTGAAACTTAGTTTGTTTTTATTTCTTAGGCCATGATTGTTTACTTTTTTTGGTAATTTTATACTAGTCTGAATGGAACCCGCAACAATTTTCTTGACTAAAATACAGGTGCAAAAGCGTACAGTGGTATAATATTTAATAAACCGGTTTTCTCATACAATTCTTAGGTTCGTGTTAAGTAGGTATAATAAAATAGCACTTTGACTATGTTATTTTGGATTCTTTGCAAAGGATTTAGGTTACTTGAAGCAGCTGTGCCCCATATTTCGACTAAGTATTCTAAATTTGACTTCACCGGTGAATTGTAAATAATGTGCTTACTTTTTTCGGAATGCAATTTGATATTTTACGCAGCGCTCCCAGTATTGACATTAGCTTTGTCTTGACAGAGTTAATATGCGGCTGCCATGTGAGTTTGAGATTGCTCTTGCTTAGATTCAAAACAAGCCCAAAATAAGTCGTGGCTGGCTCTGCCTGGATTAGATGGGTTGATACGGGATAATTTTTCTGAGACTTCCGCCTCATCACGGTCAGTGGCGGTTTCTATTCGAGGATTTCTTAACATTGCTGTACAGTATCCCATTGTGTTGAAAATAAATTTTCAAAATTAAAGGATTAACATTCTTCTGATGCATAGACAAAAATTGCACGCTTCTGTTCATGCAAGCGTTCGAGAAAAACACTTAGGTCTTCCTGCATTCAATTGAGCTTTGTGTAACCAGAATTACTGAAGTAAGTTACAATTCGCCTTGCAGCTGACAAAGTTTCTGAGAGATTAGACTGGGCATTTAAAGAGCCATTCACAACGTGTTGCGATGTGTGGATATAACACATAGGTACCTAATGGATGTCAAGTTGGTTTTGTTAAAGCCTTTGATAATATTTGCGACCAATGGCCTGAACTTTTTCTATTAGAATACCCCATTTACTAACACTGTTGAACATATCCTGTGTGATGGTTCACGCGCCGAATATCCAGCCGGATATCCGGCCATTTTTGGCCGAATGTCCGGTATCCGGCTATGCGGCCAAAACACTATCCGGTACATCTCAAGGCTTTACCTCATACTTTTAGGTAAAATATTTAACCAGCTCACAAATGCCCAACGCGACACGTTCGCGATGCCAAATAAAAAAATAATTAATACCTATTAATTTAATACCATAGGTACTTCTTTTGAAACTTTGTTCCTTTTGGTTGCCGCTTTTGACATCACTGTTGGCGATAAAAAAGCTCGACTAGGTATGTTCTTATTAAGAGCGTTTGCTTGGGGTGAATCAAAAATGTAATTATTAGATAGACGAAGAGAAGAGAACAGTTTTGTAAGATTTTCGTGATTATTTTATTGAATTGAAATAAAACTTAAATTTTTCGCTCTATTATTGTGTGCATAATACTATACTTATAAAAGCACTTTAAGTCGTCCAAAATTAGGTAGTCGCCAATTAATTATTAAATTAAAAAAAACGTTTTTTTAATACTTAATTGTTATGAAACTTAAAAATTCACTGTACACAGACAAAATAATAATTATAAAATTAAAAGGTGCAGAAAATAATAAAAAGATAATTTATACTTAAATTATGGAGGAGTTGAATTGCAAAAAATGCGACTTTACGATCTACCCCCAGCAAACGCTTTTAGGTACCTTCTAGCTTTTCGCCCGCGGCTTCGCTATAACATGTATGTACTATGTACGTACATAAAATCTTTATAAATTGTAGCCTGTGTTATTCTGATGTAAGTATGACTACTGTAAAGTTTCATCGAAATCCGTTTAGTAGTTTTTGCGTGAAAGAGTAACAAACATACACACTAGAACCTCACAAACTTGAACATTTATAATATTAGTAAGGTATTATGTTTGACATACAATAGGTAATCCGTAAGTTTAAAACTAATATAATTAACTGTTTAATTCTTTCTTATTGTGTACCTTGTACTTAGTCCTTTGTACCTTTGATTTCTTTATTTAAAAATATTGAATTTAATACCTAAACAATAATTTGTTTAGAAAAAAAGAGTTTGTAAATGATATTTGCTTTACTTAAATTTTATTAGTCTAGCCTAGTCATTACAACACCTTGGTAACACGAACCAAGATATATAATTTGAGTTACAAAAAAATCAAGAAAACAACAGGCAGACAGTTACGTAACCAGAAACAACGGAGGATTGCGATACACACCATACATCTTTCATTAATAAACATTTGACCACCAGGTCCACAGTGGGTGTGGGTGAACCCACAAACCTTAGCGTCGCACCCGGCACTTGCTTGCTGCGGATCTGCTTCATAAGGGGCTGGATATGAAATTATCTATGCGTTTTCTTTGACATTTTGAGGTTATGTGGGGTGTCATTTGAGGTTCTTTTTCATTTTGTTTGGACCGCACCGCACACACACTCTAATGGATGCCGCCTTCGTTGGTATGGTCATGTCTCACGGAGATCGGCAAACTACGTGGGCAACAAATGTCTGGCCATGCCGCCCCCGCCAGGTACTGGTAAAAGAGGTAGACCCAAGAAGCGCTAGCTCGACGTCGTCAAGGGTGACATGCGTGCCAACAGACTCACCACTGGTGATGCACAAGACCGCGCGAAGTGGGCCAAGAAAATAAGAAAGGCGGACCCTGGGACCCCACACACCAGTTTGAGTTCACAGCCGGGATAGACCGCAAGGATGATGATGACACATTCTAAGGGATATTTAGACCAAATCGACGACGCAAAGATTTTGGAGCAAAGGCAGTTACTTAAATAGACAAATGCTGAGCCCAATAGAAAAGTAAATCGAGTTGCAAAAAAGAGACTTTATCATTTTAAGTCATGGGATGAAAATAAGTTTTGGAAAAGATTTTGCCTTAAAAAACACGCAGCAAACATGCTCTTTGCCACAACTTTAGACAGCAAAAAAAGTTGAGGTTCATTTTCATACGTCAATGTCAATTTGTCAAGCATCAACTTTTGTGTTGTTTCTTGGCATTGCAATGATTGAAGTGCAACTCACTTGTGCATAATCAGTGTAAAGTTAGCGATTTATGTACATAGACAACCGATAGATAGCTATTCTTTGGATAAAAGACCATTGAAAAATTTTAAATATCTGAATATTCACTTGGTAAACAGCTAGTTAATTGTATACTTCAGTTAGCTATCTACTCGTAGGAACTAAACTAAGAATTAAATAAGATAGAAGATCTTTAACCCGGGAATCGACCGCGTCTTTCACAATCCGGGTGACTGCTCTAAAGATTGGTAATTGTGAAAGACGCGAAGTCGAATTTTTATTAGAGATGAAAACCAAGCATTGGTGAATGCTAAAATAATCAAAGTAATAAAATCATCAGGCTTTCAGGCTTCTCTGTGCTTTGATTGCTCAGATACATTCTTAGTTTTCTGTTCAAAAAATCGATCGATAAAAGCCTTTGGTATATAGGATTCGGCGAGGAAGTCCTAAAAAATAAGCGGTTGGAGCGTGTAACAAAAAGTTGCAGTTTTAGAGCTGGTTCCACCAATCGAGATGACCGTTGCCGCCCGCGCCTGCGGGCGTCTTCTCTCACGCTGACAGGAGGAGCGGGTGGGACATTGCCTAATAATAGACTGGGCTCTAGCAGTAAACAATCTGAGCATTCTTGGTCTAGTTCGATTAACAGGTTCTCTGCTACAGCACGCACCGTTTTAACATTCTATTTCCGATTCTTTTTTTCGTGAATGGGTTAATCTCATGTGTGGATCAAAAAATATATATTTTTTAGCTTATTGTCGTTTTTGTATGAAGATGAGAACATCAGTTTGAAGAATAGACACGTCTTAAGGCGGGCTTGTTCTTAGAAGTCCACCATTTGCCGGCTCTTACATATTTATTTGTTTCTGTTACTAAGACCCTACTTCTATCTTTATCCTTCAATTTGTTTGAAACCTTACTGTACCTAACTACCTAAAGTGTCTTTGCCCACTTGATACTAACTCATGCTAAGACCATAAAAAAATAGGCTTTGGTGGTTATATTATTGCAATTTTACAGTTAATAACTAAAATCACCTTTACTGTCCCTATTTACATTTATAGTTTTAGTTCAATTTTGTTTGCTTCAAATTTTTATTATGACTAATGTACTACCATAGCACCATCGATCGACTACTAGTAATTACGGCTTGGTTTAAAGGATTCTTATCATTTTTTAAAATTTCGGCATGATTGAACAAGCAATATCATAAAATATATGAAAAATATTAATGTCATTTTACAAAGTGGCCTACCTAAAACTGTTTATCACCTATCCCTTACAAACCCTTGAAAATTAAAACGCGCCCGCTTATGGCGGCCGACAATCCGGCGCGATTGCCTCGTCGCGTCCCTCGAACAACTTTTTATAGCATTGGTTCCTTGCAAACTCGTTTTACGGTTTTAGTGTTATGCGCTATGTTGCACACAGGCTTACGGGTATCGGCATCGGAATGATGCTGCAGTTACCTAATCAAGTTCGAAAATTGATAATTAACTAGTTCTCTCAGAGCGAACTCCTAAAAAAGCAGTACACAGCCAAAATTAGGTGGTATTATTTCCGACTCCTTTCAGTCAGCAGTCTCATTTTACCCAGTACTTATTTGATAAATAAATTTATTCTTACTATTTTAGAAGCTTTTCTTTGTTACTTAGATATCCAAGAATTTACCAGTTTCAAAATTTGACTGGCCTGTTGGCGCAATGGCAGCGATCCTGCCTTTAGCGCCGGAGGTCGTGGGGTCGATCCCCATCCATGACAAATATTTGTGTGACGAACATTTATATTTGTTGTGTGTCTGGGTGTTATTATAATTTAAGTATGTCTTTAGAATATTTAAGTATGTTTATCAGTCTCTGACGCCCATATTACAAGCTCTGCTCAGTTTGGGGTCAGATGATCTTGGTGTAAATTATCCCAGATATTTATTTATTATTATAAAATAAGTAAATTAGAATTCAGAACAGACAGTTATCATAATCAATCAAAAGTGGTATATTTTTTAAGAAACGCTCTGCTACGGTCAAATATATAATTTCCTTTTGTTCTCGAAAAAAAACCAAATAGAATTAGGACGTTAAATTACTGCTACACTTAGTAGTTTAGTACAGAGGCGTGCACAAGACAGGGCAGCCAATGAGAGTTCTTTGTTAAATTGCAAAATCGTTCAGAGGACGCGTACCGTTGTATTAGTATGTCATATATCACTCTTTGTTCTGCAAACCATATTTACTATAAAGAAAAATACTCATACACATAAAATATGGGGTTCCTCTCCCTATTTACAAGAGGAATAAGTTTAACAATAGGGGTATACAGAGCTTACAGCCAGAAAACTGGGAGATATTTTTTTAACAGCTTTGCGTTTGTATAAAAAGTACCTAAGCGGTACTAGTAATGCGGGTATTTGGTACTACCATAAATCTTACAAAATTTAATTTTAAATATTGTTTGTTTCTTGGTAATGCTTAAAACTTGAACACCATTTTTGTAATTCAAAAAAGAGCCATCCGTTTCAAATACAAACTTAGACCACGCGACTCGCTTAGGGAAGTATTTGAGAAGATCGATATTTTAACTGTGCATGCTCAGTATATTTTAGATAACATAATGTATGTGCGCAAAAACTTGCATCTGTTCAAAAAAAACAGTGATACGCATAAACATAATAACCAGAAATAAAAACAAACTGAAAACTCCTAGTCTAACGATATGTACTAGGTATTATTGTACTATTTTATTTACGTTTATTATTATTATTTCGATATACCTACCTACTTTTTTTTGACATGTCATATTCAGTGCTCTGTACAAGCTTATATGAATAAATGTTTTTTTTTTACTTTACCTAGTTTTACTTCACTTTAAGTTTAAAAAATACAGTTACTAAGTTCCATTTCTTCCGAAAATACTCTATGAGATCCCAGCTTGCTGTTGTTAAATCAATGCATTGAACATTCCGTCCTACTACTATAACAAGGCAAGTAAATTTAATTTTCAACCAACCATATTTCTTCACGAAACTTTCAAGGCAAAAGCAATAAAAGCTTAAGCCAGCTTGCTTCACCACGTCATGATAACTATTAGATCATATCATACTACTTCGGGCTGTGGTCAAATGTAATGTAACCTGTGTAATTTAACGTACCTAGTCACCATGAATATGTAATACTTTGAGTTTATTTAGTAATCTGTACATGTTCGCGACCTGTGTGACCCTCACTTCCTGTTCTTAATTAGTGTTAATGAGTACAAATGTTGTATTGGCACAAATATTAGGTCACGTGTTTCCTTTTGGGGACTACAAATAACAATTTTAGGAGCAATATTGGGATGTTCTTCAATGCTGAGGGCACAGCTGAGGGCTTTATCATTTTAGGAAAAACTAAGAAAATTTCAATGTGCACATAAAAGCCTATAAGGATTTCAAAAAGTTTTGTATTTTATACACTTAATTAAGATGCTATCAAAAACGTTGCCAAGACGATTCAGAGTTATCAGCTAAGACGAGTCAAAGTTATTAGCTCTCGTGTGGAGCCAAGCTTCTTACTCTATACCTTAGGCGAACTAAGGTGGCTTGACCGTTTTGTTACTACAAGACCTATTTTATAACAGAAAAGAGATGAACAGTAAGTAAATGTTCATCTCACGTCCATGTGACGGTAAGGAGGGAAACAGCCAAGCCACATATTTTAACTTAGATATAGAGTTACATAGAAATGTTTTGATGGGATTTTAGTTCTTTTTGTAATTGCTTATGATCTTTTTTCTTCCAGTTTATTTTGTTGTTTGTGTACTAATACTAGCTTTCATACCAAATTTCAGCTTTCTAGGACTTCAGGAAGTACCCAAAGAATTTTGATTATCATCAGTGAGTCAGTGACGAAATCAGGGTTAATTTAAAATGAAAATCTGGGATAAATATCTGTGATAATTTACACCAAGATTTAATACATTTACAGAAACTAAAAAATAGGAGTAACTACCTATGAGAAAACTACAATAATGAGCAAATAAATCTACGAAGAATCGTACAATAAACATATTTTGTCATTTTATTTTAGGTACTCTTATATTTCCGTAGAAATACAATTAACTATCAGAATCAGTTTTATTTAGGTTAAAAGTATAGCCAAAACAAGTCAGCTGATGGTTTAACGAAACCTATTTCGATCCCCATTGCAGTCCATTGCCAACACTCAAGCTGATTTAGCTTAATCTGTTCACAAATTGGGGTCGGCCTGTAACCAGTAGTTATAAAGTTATTAAATGATTGTAAAGCATAGATTTACCTAACCTACAAACAGCATGGTATTTTTTCCTTAACATTTATAAAAAAACATAATTTGGGTCGGATTAAAGTATCTCATGGGAAACATTTTGAAACGCGACCTGAAATTTTAAACTGCAAGCCTGGCTCTTAGGGTTCCGTGCTCTCCGGGTTCCGTGCTACAACCTGTCATTAGACATATATACGTAAGTGAGGAAGGATGACTGTGATCGATAAGGTAGGAAATCGATCGATAACAACTAGACTCATATATTCACCTGATTCAAAACAGAGATCCACTTTGGGGTAAATATGAATGGCCCTGTATGATCCAGCATCTTGTAAAGTTCTCGTAGTCATTTTTTTGTTAATACTTATTCAAGTTCAATTCCTTACGGTGCAGAAAACCTGGATTTAGTAGCCAATCTTTTAAGTGATGCGACCAATTTAGCGCAGTAGTTGAGGTTCCACGTAGGGAAACAAATATTATGCGCTTGGTCTGAGTGAGGATATCTTCTGTGGCATGTTTCATAGAGCAAGGGAAATCCTTATTTGGTCTTATGGTGATAATGTTAATAACTAGGAAACAATGCACAATTTAAGTCAGCTCATCAAGGTCGAATCCTTAAAATCGACCTTTAAACAGATTCGACAGGCATAACATCAAAGTTCGAACATTCATTTACGTTAAATTAGTAATGTACCAATGACAAAACACAAATAAACGTTACGGAACCACTTGTATCTCAAAGTTTATTTGCATACGATGACCGGTTGTCATAATGGGTCAGTGTCAGGTGACGGTCACGTATTGCTTACGCCTAAACTTATGGCGCTTGGAAATACAATACCTACATTGTGTGCAAACATCGTTAGGAGGTATAATGTAAGCCGGCGTGTAATGTGTAATAATTACACACTCAGCAATGCTCGTAACTCCGTACATGAGCATTAGACGAGGCCCGGACATGGATTAGGTGTTGTGTTAATTGTCTTCTAGGAACACAGTTCACATAGCCAAATAGGATGTGCCTGCAACTACGTACACATTTGGATAGCAGACACACAGAGGCAAAGGCCGAGACCATCCTTACTCTTCTTACGATCCCGAGTCTTGACATACTCTCATTATTTACATCATCATCAAAATGCCATACTAAATTGTTAAGTCCAAATCATTATTTTGATTACGCATAAAATAATATATTTTTTTTAGCCAAAGGCTTTGGCAGAATAGCAGGGGTCGTGGTTTTATATCAATACCGCAACAACTGAGTCACAGACCGTTTTGCACCCTTTCATTATGTACCTTGAAAATTGTATTACAATATGTATGTTGTAAACATTATCTGTATTGTATTGTGCTTATTATTGGGAACAAATAAATGCTTCTATTATTATTATTATGACTAACGAAATGAAAGGAGGCTGCAGTCCGATAGCCTATGGAGTTCACTGTACCTTAACTTAGCATGTCAGTCAATCTTTTAAACCATGCATGTGTCTACGCATGCTGTCTTCAGCAAAAACATAATCAACATGAAATAAAATACATAGCTGAATTATTTTAAAGCACCATAAAAAAGGAAACGATCCTTCGAAATTTGACGAGAAACGTAAAAGATTTCAACAAAGAAAGTTCACTTCTTGTAAAAGATTTTTTTCGTAATAAACTATTGTAGTAACTAATACAAAAGTTGAACAATAGCTACCTACATAATATTACGAAACAAACAATAGGATGCTTTTTCTATGAATATGAATGAACAGTTAAGGCTTGGAATATTATTGTCTGGCCATTTACCCTTCGAGTAGGTAAGACTACGAGAAGGTAGCGCTTTATTGGTCAATTAAAGTTTCACTGTTTGTAAATAAACGGATATTGCAACCAAAGAAAATGAACGGTACAGTGTAAAGCATTAATATCTGTACGTTTCAAAGGCTTCTAAAATATTTGAGCAAAACAGAAGCTTCAAATATCTACAGAAGATATTTGGCTAATGTGTTGCTGATTGCTCAGATATTTTTAAGACTTAGAAACGTATATATTTATGATTCTGACTGTACCTATTTGAGCTCTGAGTTTCGACGACAAACTGTACATTATTTAAAAAGCTTTTTTCTTCAAGCGGGCCGTGAAAAGGCATTTCTGCAGGCCTTCAAGGTGAGGATGGCCAGCCCAGAGATTCGTTTGTGTGACTGGGCTTGTCAGCCTCATATCTGGACCTCACGGCCGCTTTCCATCAGGTGGAGTGAGGTCATCTTGACGGGCAATATAAAAAAAAAAGCTGAAAAGTAAACGCCAGAATAACAAAATCTTTTTGCAAATGCATGACACAAAAAATGAAACAGGCATGGCACCACGAATTTTAAATAATATAGGTTGCCAGCTTAAGAGAGAAGGATGACGTCATCCACTTAAGAAGTGTTTTCTTTCTGCCTCTGACTGAGAAATCATACTACTCCATAGCCCGTATTTTATAAAAAAGTACTAATAAAAAAAGAAATAAATTGAAACAGTGTTTCGAATATTATTATATATTATATTTTATTTATTTACCTTGGTAGGTATTACTATTGCACGCCATCTATCTGACTGACTGTAGCAAAATAACCTAGATTTATGACCCGTCTTTGAATGACTACCTACTGTTGCAATAAATATATTTAACTTTGACAAATTATTGCATATAACTCCGCGCTAAAAATATTAATACATATCATGATTTTCCTAGATTTTCTATTCAACAATAATTCATAAATGTTTTTCTGTGTAAGTAAATAGAACATTCTTTAGTAAATAAGACCTGAGAACAAGCATGTGTAAATAAATAACATAGCATAAAGGTGACATTGTAATATGGATGTAGATGAGTTATACTGAATACGTTTCATAACAGTAGATAGCATTCTACCTAACTTATCAAAAAAATAAAAATGTTTCTAAGTAGGTACTGCTCAGCAAATGTTAAAAATTATCAACACAATTTTACGATTATGAATGAACACGTGCCCTTCGTTTGTTTTCTTGAAGCGTAAAAATAAAGCTTACTTTGAATTACGCTAGTAATTATTATTGTGCATTTAATGCCAAAGAAGATGAAGGGAAAATGCTTTCGTTTAAGAACTAAAATTAAAGTTAGGAAGTTGGAAGTTTGACATCGACCAAAATTCTGCGAGCTTCATAAGCTAATTTGTTCACCATAGATAAGTATTTTTCTTCATACGTATTTCATAAATCAGAAATGAAAAGAAATATCATGTGAAGTGCTCAACCGGTCATCAGTAGATACCTAGGTTATGTGCATGTGTGCAGGAGTACCTACCTAATGTAATGATTGTGCCTATTTAATGCAATATTGCATAACCCGTGAGTAGGGAATGTTTTTAGAGATGCGGGCACGGACGTCTGTTATCGCAAAAAGGATACACTGGTGTTGCAGTGAAATATGCAATACACGTTTTTTATGCCTGTTATGTAAAACTTACATACCAAAACCAGCAGTTAGGCTAGCTAGGTAACCCCTCAAAGTACAGACGCGTTCACATCAACCTTAACAAAGCCATTGCAAAATTGGTCTTATGTTAGCAGCTTAAGATGTCATGGATGCAAATGGGCAGGGAGACCTTTTACGCGTCAGGAAATGCATTTAGGCATTCCTAGGGGGGCCCTGGGTTCGGGACACCTGGGATATGTGGGACTCGGAACTTCAAACTGAGACCCCTACCCACTAAAACCTGGCGGTGGTCGTCTTCGGCGCAGAATGGAAGGTACCCGGGTTACCCAAAAAAGACTCGTCTCAGGAAGGGAGACCTATTCAAAAATAGTATTTTTTTATCCTCATTTGTTGCGTTCAGGTGCGAAATATTATTTTGGGATAGTTAATTACTTAAATACCTGAAAGTGTTCAGGAAGTACAAGACACGAAGACTTCTGAAAACGGACAGGAAGACCTGCTATAAGTAGGTACTTACGCCGAGAACAGACGACTGCAATAAATGGCGCCTTTAATTAACACTATTTAATGACGTATTTTTTGTCAGACATCTGTTTAACAACGTTTTCCTATTATTAGCATTGCTGGATGATGGAATAAAGCATAGCATCTGGTATTCAGTCATTCTCATTAGCACTTTCTATCAGGAAATTTAATAGTCTATTTGAGAGTAGATAATTCTGATCATAGGTGTTCGTGAAACAGATCTACTACAATGATAGTAATTTCCTTTACGTTTATACTTGTGTTGAACTGTTTTATCTAATTGTGCGTAGTGAATAGTGAATCAGTACCAACTATCTACGTCACTCGTTGTCTGAGCTGCGCCTTGCACATTTCCTACTAAGATAACAGAACGCTTATGAGATCATTAGTACATTCACTACAACATGATTTAGGATCACGACTGGCACGTGCGACACGGTGACACGGTGACACGGCACTTCCCTGTTGCAGTTAATAATTTCGAAAAGAATTATTATATCAGGAAGCTTAACTAATGAAACGATGAGAACGGGTTAACCCCCTTAAGCTGCCTTGGTTTTTCACGCTGGGCAAACACAGTCTGACCAGTCAGTAACCGGCCAATCTAGTAATCTAGAAGAAGGCCTATGTAGGACCAGTATGGTGAAGCTGATAAACTTAAAAGAATAGATAAAAATAACTCCAGTGATTGGATTAGGTACAATGTACTACAACGTGATATTCTTGAACATTCATATTATTCTGTAAATGGTGAGTTTCAAAATACGTTATAATTGTCAAAATCTCATTCGATTTTATACTAATTAAGAATATGTTAGCTCTAACAAAACTACGGACATTGGATTTGGCAGTAGGCCCCCAGCTACGAAGGCAAAATACCTAAATGATCTGAGACTTTTGGTACAAACAGGGCCTTAAACACGCACACCTGAGCTGGCTAGGTTAAGCAATCTTATAAGTTTCCTTGTAACTTGTAAGTATCTTGTAACTTTTATATAAAACTCAATGAAATGAAAAAAAAACAAGCTACGAATTCTTTTGCCACTTTTTTTTACATCACGAGGTTAAAACGGCAAAAAAGATTGAAGTAACCTTTTTAAGATTCAATTGTTAATCTAGCCCGGAGCTATGTTAAATAGACTTACTATGATTAGATTTTTTATAAGTGGTATTTTTCCATCAATAGCATCCTGTACACTGAATGTAAAATTAATCATATCTCCATAGCCATAGTTGTTTGCAGTAAATTTATTTTTAATTATTACGAGTATGTATAATTATCATCATTTTCTTAGCAGACATGAAACAACTTTGGTAATTCCCGTTGCATCATTCCTTTAGTTGGCGATTGGCAGTCTAAGCCAAATTGTCCTTCCTATCAACATTTTTATTTTCTGTCTGTACATACATTTAATAATTTTGCGTTGATTGTATTTTCATAACCAATAACTAAGTTGCTATTTTGTGTTATAACTGCACCCTTGCCCATTTGGCCTTTATGGTTCTTGGTTGTTTGTATCTGTTACCTTTAGCAATACAAAAAGGTTTATTCATACGATATTTTTATCAACATTTAAATAATTTAAACCACTGAAAACATTGTTTTAGTTGGTGTGCAATACCTAAAGAATATTTTTTGTGTATATAACTAGGTTTAAACATTTAAACTTTTAACTCTTGCTGAAACCGGTAATCTCTGTGATTAATGTACAGAGGCATTCCAGCAACCATTGCAAAATGGGTTAAGACCCATTTTGCAATGGTTGCTGACATAAGTGTCTGCAGCATAAGGTGCCACTATGTAAAGGTTGATGTGAACGCCTCTGTACGATGAGGCTTATGTAATAAGCAAGGATGCTTGGAATTAAAAGGTTAACAGCTAACACGTCCACGGGGGAACTATCGTTTTGATTGCAACTGACAACTGAATAGCGCTCAATGCGTCCATCATAATCTTCAGCAAAATCTACGCACCGAATCCATCGATCTTAGTGGTCAAGTGTTACATTACTTCCCTCTAACTCAGGGGCTTTTCCATACTCAAACGCAACCACTGATAAATAAAGTCCTATCAATTTTATAAAAGCGAAGGTAGTGAGTGTATTTATGAAAGTTGAAATATTTTACTGAGTAACACTTTGGATTTTTTAAAATATACAACCGGATATATTTTTTTTCAATATTCCGATCTTTTGAGTATACATATATTACATACTTGGGTTTAATATGAAAAGTAACCTTTTGGTTGGTATTTTTGGCATATTATTTAGAATGAAATACCTTTACTTCAAAATTAATTAAAATTCTAAAACTTCACTATAGGCTTTTTGAATATTACTCCTACTTCCCAGGTTCCAGGTTGTTGTTATTATGCGCCTTTAAAAACATGGCTTATTTTTTATAAAACCTGCAGACAACAGCTGGCAATAGACAAACTGAAATTCGTGCCAAAAAAACACCAATCACCAAAGGAGAAGTAGTCTCAGTGATACCAGGCCCTGATCTAAGTGCTCGAAGGGCCGGCCCTCGATTCGCCTCTGATTACTGCCGGGTTGCCATTAAACATTTCGAATGAATGGAACGGGACGAAAGGCCGCCTGGCACATTACGACGCGTTTGGCAGATCAGGAAGTGTCGGTGGTGTTGTCTGTTTCCTGCTTATAGACAGTTATCGGGCTAGTCGATCGCTAGTGTTAATTTTTTATCATTACCAATGATAGTATTTATGTTTTATCGTGTCTATCTATGTCCAATACTTTTATTTTACTCTGGCGTAAATATTTATCTATTTTATCGTTCACAAATATTACAGGTGAGGAATTATTGTTTTCGGGGCTCATAGACTTAATCATTTCGCCCAAATTCAATAACCTGGACAAGTGTATATTGAACGCTGTATACTATAGTCCCAACAGGCAACATGGACAAGCCCGGCAGTTTCCTTGTTAATTTTGACGACCAGTTTAGCGCAGTGTTTCAAACTCCAGTTGAGTACTTGAGCCACCACAAAGAGTTGGCTTTCCGGACCGGCATAATGACTGTGATAAAAAAGATATAGGTGGTGGGTCTGGGGTATGTGGTTCCTTTGCTGTGTCTGGTTACACTAACACAAGTTTACTTTGGGACCAGGGGCCGTATTACCATCTCATATAGCCAGTCAAGTTATCTTCCTAAACTCAGCAATTTCTCCAGTAAATATCTGGCCTAGAGGATGCATTATTGCAGGTAACCGCTGACTGGCTGAAAATTTAAATTTTAAAATTTAAATATCCCTGGACATTATTCCACACAGCGCCATCTAGCCCCAAAGTAAGCTAATTAAAGCTTGTGTTATGGGATACTAGACAACGGATAAACATACTTAAATACATTTTCTTTTGTAAATACATACTTATTATACATAGGAGACACCCAGACCAGTACAAACAGACATGTTCATGCACACAAATGTTTGTACTGTGCGGGGATCGAACCCGCGACCTCTGGTGTAGTAGCCAACTTCTTAACCATTACACTAAGTCGGTCGTCAAAATTAAGTTAAAAAATTAAAGATCATTTTAGGAAATCGCTCGCTGCGCAGCTTAGGAAATTAACTTTACTGGCTATAAGAGATGGTAATACGACCCCAGAGCAATGTTCAAGTATGTAATGGTGTTACATTTTATTAATTTTACTCAGCTAATTCTACGAGGCGGTCTAGTTTTATTTTTTAAGAAGAAAAAGAGAGCTATTGATGTTAATTTGGTTTAGAGACTGATATAAAACCAAATGCCACCATTATTTTTTAACTTTAAGAGGTTTGTTTGCTACATCTTAATTAAAGATTGGTTGTTTCGCAGAATCCTTAATGACTCTAGCAGACAGGCACATCGTTAGTCAGTTCCAGATATAGCTGCTGATATCGTTGATTTCTTTATTGCGGTAGCAATATCTCGTAAGTTCTATTATACTTTTGTAAGGTTCTCTTCGGATTTTAGGGCTTGTCCGAGGAAACATTCGTATCCCAACATGGGATAAGTACAATTGCCCAATATATCATTAGTGTACCTTTTGCCGGAATCATATTCCGTTGCAAACGTGCAGCCCCTCGCCATACCTTAGCCCCTGAGAGGCTCTACTAGCAGGTCCATCAAGTATTTAAATACACTAGACTCTATTAGGTAGACTTTATTCATAAAACGTTTTCACTGTGGCATTGTAGTCTTAAAGGACTGTTGTGTTGTTTTGGTTTTTGCAGGGTCAACAACGCGCGAATGATGCCCACGTGGTACACGCGTGCATAGGCTGCGGTCATCGCTTACCATCAGGCGGTCTGCGTGCTTAATTTTCACCGACTTAGTTAAGAAAACCGTATTAATTTTTAAAGTTTTAAAGGAAGTAAGAATTTAAAAAACATTCATATTTAAAAAAAGAAGTTTGTTACAGTACGCTTCTTGCGATAGATAATAGTCCCCTAAACGTTGCAATCGAATATTCATGTGCCTATTTATTTCAGATAATATTTGAATTGATCTGCACACTGCAATCGCTGTCCCTTGCTATGCCTATCATTAAGATGTCATCTGACCATCAGACTCAAGAGTACCTACTTACGAAATCAGAATGTAGAACAAGATTAAGACCTCATTGGGTCGACCACGACGGATGCGAACGCAATAAAGTTTTTGTTGCAAGCGATTTGCGTTCGAGTTATTAAAGTTCAACTCAACTGGCAACGTCTACCATCATTGTCTAAGTCGGCCCGCTCATTACCGCGATTGTGCAATTATTACAACACTCCCGCGCCGCGCCGCACCACTTACATTCGCGTATCGTGCGCGCACGCATAGAAATGTGCAAAAAAACAACAACACAACTTTACATGTCTGACCGCAATTAGTCTCATACATGCGACCGCGCTAATCGTTTCGTCATGGATAACTTTAATCAACAATGGTATTTGATATATTTATTACATTACATTGTTCAATATCAAACTCGCCTTATGCAAACAGTTGCAGTACACGAATTCGTACGCTTCAAATATTTCCACCTGGAACAGTCACCTGAAAAGCAGCTTCCTGTTTTTAGGCCATAACCAACACAAATTTTGGATGTCAATACTTTAAACCCTTTAAGCGGATCTTCACATGCCTAAAGCCCTAGATCCGGGACAACTGGAGCATGTGGCAGTCGGAACTCCTGCAAAACAGTGACCCACTAACACCTGATAGACACTTGGAACCAGCATCACCGAAGGAAGATCCACTCGGAGGCCTTTAAATAATACTTCTCTGAACTTCACAAAGATTAAAAAGAAGCCTCAAGGTTTAGTCACTACAGCGGTAGCTTTTAACTTCCCGCATAAGCTGGCACCAGTGGCACCTGACCATAAAGTCACAGAATAGCTACTGTAGGTAGGTACTAGCTCTATTCAAGATGTGTCCAAACGGGTAACAACTAACAAGTATGTAAGTATGAACGGGTGCCTAGCGGGCGGATCCGTGCGTCTGAGGTAAAAATGATACAGTACCTGTGGGTTCTTGGCCGCTCGACCCACGGGCCTCCAGCGGCTATGTCCTTACGTGTATGGTCAGCTATTGAGAGATGGGCGGCGGGTCCTCTGAGCAACCTGAGCTCTCAGTACTGGGGACTTACCACGACTGTATAGAGTCTACAGTGTAGCGCTTGCTCAAGCTCTGATTGACTCTACCAACACCCACACATCAGTATTATAAATTGAATTGTAGAAACCTACTTGTTACCCCTTCGCTAGTGTTAGGAATAAAAAAGCAACAAAAACCTGGCAGATTAATTAAGGTTAAATAACCTTGATCTCTTAAACACTAAATTAAACTTCCATTTGCGCCCCAGCTTTTTACATAATCGTAAATTAAGTTATTTTCAAGGTTAGCTACATCTGAACACGAAACTTGTGATTCTTATTAAATTCTCGTGTTAGTATGAATAATTGAGGCGAGTTATTATTATACTAGAGACTATATGAGCGGGATCCTATTCATCTTTAAATATCTATTAAAAAATATTCGCCAATTATTTTAATAAAGTCGTTAAGAATACATAGAGGGTTGCAGTTACAGCTTAAGTTACCGCAGCAAAACTATATGTCAGTTGATAAAGCATACAATATCGTAAAAGCAATTGACCCACAATGTATTTATTTGAATAATATTTATATTTCACAGTGGATATAAAGCGTCAAAATTGGTTGCTAGATTATGTTTGTATACGCATAACGGACGTGCACTATCTTCTAATTAATTATTGTGTTTTTAAATCGCACTTTACCTACTGACGTCAAAAGTAAGTTTAAACAAACATGTTGAATATAATGATTAAGTAAAGTTGCCGTTGTTAGATAACACCATTTCATAATGCGCACACGCAACATTTACTTCACTGATTCACTGGGCTGCCGGAACCTCATGTGAAGTAACTTCTCTGGTAACCGCTAGAGTTTTTTTGGCCTTAAACTAGGAATTAAACCATTTGCACATTGTAACATCCTCATTTCTCACAACTTCATACTTTTGAGTGTATGAAATATACTACAGCTACCACCTCTGTGGTTGGTCGGCTCAGTACCAACTAGGCAGTCTGGACTCGGAAGAATCACGTATCGTCTTAGGTTTATTGATGGTCAGGGTCTCATTTCCAAGCTCCAGGATCTTGAGCCAAGCTGCCAGTCGGTCAGTTATTTATAGATCACGGTTCGAATACGAGCTGTTTTAGCAAAAACCTCTCTGATGGGCACTAGACCTTATATTGCGGATATTTTAGCCATCCAAACGCACAAGTGCTTAGATGTCTCTTTTATAATGCCTTAAACTTGATTTTTGGCGTGAAATAAAATTAGGGTCATTTCAATACAAATCTCAATCATTAATTTATTTATGTTCTTCATCTTTAATTCATTAAGAAAATCATCATTTATTTAATGGAAATTTGTGAAAAATAAAATGAATATATTTAATGAATAATAATAATGAAATATTGCCTCAGTATAATATATGGAGATAACAAAACAACTCGTACCTTAGTGAGCAGCTGTGGAGTTTGAATTATTAAGAGACCTTATTTAAAATTCTTACAACATTCGAAACAATATATTGCATAATGCGGTAATGTCCAATAAAAATATTGACTTGAACCTGCAACGTCTCTGTCGTTAACAGTTGCACCATTGCGCTAGGTCAGGTTTTTATTTTGAAACAAACCACATAATAGTGGTAACTAAGTAACAGGAGAACAAGCATAATATTTATCACGGCCACTAAAGTGCGAGTTTGGGTGAACTTGGATTAGGAAAAAAAACATATTGGTAATGTCTACATAGTCTATTCACTAATATTTAAAAAAAGAGATGATTAAAGTCAGAAAAAGCAGTTCGAAGTCATTCAGCATACGTACAGTTGGTCCTAGGAAGTATTATTTTTTTTCGCTAATATATGTTTAATATTTGCAGGACTAAACTTGTATGATCACATAAGATTGTTGCAGCTACAAATATTATAATGTTTTTTTTCAGCTCATTAGCTCAAGACACACTGTACTATTAATAAGTAAAAGGAAACCTACATGAGCCCTCATTATTGAGCCTGTTTAGTGGATTATCACATTCTTGTAATTTATTTTCTGTGACGCTGCGCGCCGTTAGGTTTCTTAATGAATAAAATTAAACAAAGATGGTAAACATTAAGGAAGATGATGAGTGAGTCAATCTCAGTAACTTAGTATTTGACATGCCTAACATTATGCCACAAACGACAGATATCTAGTGTATCGTTCAACAAATTATATTGTTTAATAAAAACACCGGGGTGAATCCAGTTGGAGCGGTTTACCTGATTGGGTTAAGGCAGGTAGCGACACACCTGGCAAATTATAATGAGGACTCCAATAAAACAATACCAGCCATTTGCAATTACCCGTTCTTGTCATGAGTGGTTACGGTATTTTGCTGCAGGCTCGATAAATAGTGAACCTGACTTTGGAGCGTGTAAAGATAACGTTAAAAGGAGAAAATCAATCAATTTAAACTGTATCTCAGAACATAAATATAAGAAACGAGACTGATTTGTTAAAAGACAGATAAGCTAGTGCGTATGTTGTCTTTTCGGTTTCGTACGTTGTTTAGTGCCTTTTTTCTTGTTTCTGACGAAATGATCTAACGAAATGCCAGCATTTTCACGTCGTAAGGAGTTTGTACTTTGCTGCCAAGCGATTAAATTTCTCCCATCTTCTTCCCTATTCAAAAAATCTCAAAAGACTAGGAAATTTACAGACATAACTTACTTATGTTCAGCTGTGAAAATCTTACGGCTGCATGATGATTAAGAATAATTTGAAAAAAAAAAACAACTTATTTGAACCGCACGACAACGCCGGCGGACGGAGGCCATTTTTATTCAACTGTGTCCGCGTGTCTGTTGCTACAAGGATTTAAAAAAATCGTGGAAGTATATAATAGGGATTCCTTAAGTAAATTCCTTCATGAAATACTCTAGTTTAAGTATATTACAGAAGTCTTAATGGCTTATGTTGTGGTTTACTAAAGATCACTTTTGTGTTGCAATCAGTCGAGTAACTGAGGTAAAAATGCACGTCGCACATAGTAATAAAATAATTAATTCCAGGAAAACAGTAACTTTAACATTTTTAATAAGAGTAGTGTTGTTAAGAGCGTTTGCGGTTTTCCTCTTCATAGTAAACAACTGATTGCGATAAAAGCGCGCTACTCATTAGCCCGATTAGACGAGCGGACGCGTGTAAATGTTACCTTAGGTAGGTAGTTTTACTTAAAACAACGTTTTCAACGTCCTATTCTAGAGTAGGGATAATGTCTTCTAAAATAAAAAGTCATTTAAAGGATGACACAAAACTTAATGATGCTCAAACATAAAGTTTTGATGGCGAAGAAGAGCCCTCCGAAACGTGTGGACTAAAGACGCACTATTTTTAAATACTTAGCATTTGCCACTGTTTGTGGTCCCGAATCACTTGCACCTGCACCTATTATCTTTTTGAAAATAGAAGAAGTACAATAATGTGCAGATTTATGTTTGACTATGAGCACAGAATAGGTAATAGTATTCCGTACTCTAAGCCTAAATAGTGCCTTTAACACTTTAAAAAAAAAAGGTAGACAGTTCTTGGTTGTGACAACAGTGAACAGTTAACAATACAAAATGTGTATAATTCTGCGTGTTTCCGTCGCGACGCGTCAGTAAGATTGCTAACACGATATTACCGCTGATGAAGTTAATAGGAACTAACGATAAAATAATGACTAGCATCAAACCGCGGTTTTTGTAAAGCTAACGACAGACAAGTAATGAGAACAATCATCAATAACCATTACTGAATAAAATTCATTGAATTAACACACCCACTTAAATCCAACCTGTGTGACTAGAAAAACCATTCGGAAATTGCTGACAAAAAACTACAACGTGGTAACGAATCGTAAAATATATGGCTGTGATAATAATAATTGAAATCGTGACCTTTGCTTTTTTGCACTGTTTGTTTTTAAATTATTCGTACTTTGCACGAATTGGCCACTACCTACAGGCTTAGCTGCTCGTAAGCCAGCTGTTCGTGTTATTTACACAATATATTTTGTACTACCAAGCTGATCAACCTCATCTTGAAGTTAAAAATGCCTTTTCACGCCCCGACTTATGAGGAAGAAACATATGCGCTGGAAGAGAACTTCACGTCAGCATAAGACGACTAGTACGACAAAGAAGAATAAAGTAACTTAACTATGATTTCTTGACACAAAAAATAAGAGCGTTTTATTATTTTATGCTCTTGTATCTTTGCGAAATTATAAGTTAGTTAGCTTAAATCGGATGATACTATTCATAGGCCAGAAATCAACTGGCATTTATTTAGTCTCATGACGAAGGCGTTACTGGGCGGATCACCAGTGCCAATAACACGGTTCGCTAGGACTTCAAGTAAGTAAGGAACCGGTTCCACGGGCTGTGTCGCCGTCCAGTCACATGTGCCATTTATTGTGATATCCCCTTCTACGGACAGCTCACAACTAGGAAGTATGAGGAGGCGACGTCACCCATGTATTATTATTAACCGAGCCAGTCATTGACGCTCTGAGATAAAACGCAGGTCAAAAGGTTTTGGAAGCAGCATATCTGTTCCTAATAACAGTTCTTGACTTCGTTATCTAAAAAACATTTTTTAAATTAATATTTTTTATCCGTCAACAAGTTTTAATAATAAAACATGTTTTCGTTCGGTTGAGTTTTTTTCCGTGAAACGAATAGCTCCGTTCCGTAAAATATAGTCGGATGAATAGTTCATACATTATACGTGTACTGGCGCCCGCCTGGAGGGCTAGGACTATAATAAATCTTACCAAATATATTTTTTGTTGAAACACCAAAGTTTTTTGTAATATAGACACGGTTACATGGTAAACTTTTGATGTAAATGGTTAGGATTTCAATGAATTAAAGTTCACACAGTGAATTTTACACGATTACCCGAAAAAATCGACAAACATATCCGTTATAAACATATTTTCTACATTATTTATTAAAGAGTAATAAACAGAAGATTTTGCAACGAAAAAAAGGGTATTATTACAATGAAACTGCACCCACACTTAATCAAACTGAATTAAGCCGCATAAAACTCGTATTGACCTAATCAACCTTCAAGTCTCATTAAAAAACAAATAATAATTCGAATTTTCTCGAAACATTTAGGACTCACGAGGTTATATTGTGGTGCCCGTGGCTAAGTGACGGCAGCGGATCGGCAACGATCCGATGTTAAGCAACGCCAGACAGGTCGGGTTATGGATGGGTGACCATCCCGACCGAAATTAAGTGATGCGTTTTTCGGGCATCTCCGTGCTTCGGAAGGCACGTTAAACAGTTGGTCCCAGCTGACGTCGCAAGATATCAGTCGTGAAGCCTAGTCAGAGGCTTAAAAAGGCGGCTTGATAACATCTGACGGTAAGGTTTACACTGGCCTTACATTCACCTCTCCAACAATCCGCACTGAGCCCGCGTGTTGGAGTATGGCTTGTACCACCTCATAGTTGAGGTGAGGCCTGTGCCCAGCAGTGGGACGTATAAGGCTGTATTTGTTGTTGTTGTTGTTGAGGTTATATTTCCGAATTTTAAATCAATAATCATTTCTAGGGTTACATACCTATTTCCTGGATAAACACTTTGAAAATACAAGAAGTTCATAGGCATTTGTCATGGGTGCGTCCGCGCCTAGCAACTGCTTCGCGAACTCCGACCGCGCTAGTCGTGATCACAGATTAAATCTGAATAGATACGCAAAGTACTTGGGTTGTAAGAAACCAAGCGTGCCTTGCGTTACATTTTTGATTCTCATTCGTGGCGCCAAAATAGCGTTTTAGTGCAAGGAATTCGCCATTCCTTAAAGTAAGCAAGTAAAATTTCTTTATGAAATAACTAAAAGATAATCTATACATTGTACCATTTGGGTGACTTTATTGCTAAAAAGCTACTAATTTCTACCAAGTAATCCAATTAATAGGTTGATTAAGAGGTTGAGTGTAGATAATATATAGAAAGCAGTGCAGGCTACGCAGCGTCGAAACACGAACACTGCACTCTCGACAAGCAAAGTTGTTATACTCTCTTCATTTATTCCGATTTATACCTATGGTCGTGACAATATCCGACTGCGCACTCGGAATGGAGAATTAATACGTACTAAAATAATAATAATAGACAGTTATCAGCGAAGCGTCGGGATTGTTACAGCTCCAGCGCTCGCTGCCGAGAATTAATGATATCTTTAAACACGACGAGACCAGCTAATTGAAAAGGTTTAGAGCAATGATATTGACACGCCCTTTGGTGTATACATAAAAGTGTACACAAGATTAACAATAAATGTCCATTCTTAGAAGATTTTCGTTAAAAAGGCTTCTTTAGCAGGAACGTCTGACTCCATCCCGTCAACATAACTATTAATACCTACTAGGCAAAAGTCACAATCAATATTCCGTATAATATCGCAGCGGAATGCTTATATGCTGTCACTTACTTGTTAAATACATAACTGTAGCGAATGTATCTACTAAAAAATCAAGACACTTACTGCGGAATGCATTTCGAACCAGAAAATTGAAATGGTAGGTTCCGATCACGAGTTTCCCAAAACAGGGTTTTAAATAAAGGGATTCAGTTCGTAGGGCCTAATCGAGAGGCGAGTCTCGAATTATAACAGCACGCAGTAATTTGAATAAATAATGAACAATGTTAGCAACCGGTTTGATCACGCGAGTTCACAGGGAACTACAAACTGGCGAGCGATTCTGAACCAATTAGAACTCACTCAAGTAACCGTATACACCGATAGCGCTGGGCTATTTTGAGGTCATAAGTTTCAAAAACTCTAATAATATACACTACTCTATAATAGTTGCTCATTTTCTACCAGTGAATAGAAGCTAATTACTGCCTTTTGTGTCACATCTGACTGTCGCATAATCAGCAATTCGATTATTTGTATTTTTATTCAAAATGAAACTGACAAAATTAATTTAAAGTTATAAATCTTTATAGTATCATCATATCTAGGATAGCCTGCGGAGTGTGCAAACCTAATTTGTGCCATCTTCGTCCATTGCAAACTGTCATAAGGTCAGTATGTACAAACAGAAACAAAAAAAAAGAATTAGTATGTCTACTACGAGTTTACACCAATGGCAACCGCTAGCGTCCGCGTTGACGTTTTTATATGGGGTATAGGTACTACAGCGCCCGTACTGATTAGAAATGGAACCAAAACTGGCATACGTATTTCGGAAGCCAACTATCGTAGTTAACGTGACGGAAACTCATGGTAAACATACCGAACATACTTCTTTACAATCACATTAAACTTTTTGCAGTTACTGTCATAATCTCATTGAAGTAAGCTTATTATTTCACTGGCCAATTCGTCAGTAGGTATATGGAGCCTCAGGCGTCGCTGTCACGTTTAACATACATACTACAGTACGTCTAACACAAGTTGCCACCTTAAATTTATTTATATTGGGATTTGACTTGACAATTTTAAATCATAATACATTTTTTTTACGTGAACGATAACGTAAATTTAAAGTGGCAACTCGTGGTAGAAGTACAGAATTTGAATTCCGTGGCGGTTTTCCGTGCGAGAATCGAAGTTCGCTTTCAGAATGGCCCTGCTGCTCAGACGCTAAGTTGCTACGGCAACTAACTTCAAATTATACTAATGCATAATGATTTGAAATTATTCTTTATTAGAAAGATTTCATTCATTTTATTTTTCGCAACTACCAAAACAAGCCCCCACCACCTATTTATGCTGCCATTGTGTATCTCTTAAACTAAGTTCTACATGCTGAAAAGATGCGCTAATTAATGCAGCTTAACGTTAACCTACCTTATTCGGTATGGGGGATCTCCTTGTTTCAGTGTGAAAGTCTCTGTTAAAGTCTCACAGTTTTGAATGTTTATTTTCACTGCACAAATTCACTTCACAATTATTTTATTTGCAAATTCGTGAAAATATAAAATGGATCTATGTTTGACACATTTTTCTGTCAGATTGAGTTTGTCTACGGCAGATTTAAGCTTCTAATAAACCTCCATTGTTACTTACAAAAAATGGTAAAAATAATGATGATAATAGAAATACCACAGATCTCATAGTAGGTAAACATTCTTCCAATGATATTAAGAAGTCAACTAAATTAAAAATAAACTAAACTCGAAGCAAACTAGACAGCAATACATCATCGTGCGCAGTTGTTTTTTTCTACCACCGATTGAAATACGTAGTTACATAATTTAAGAACAAAAGGGTCCCCGAAAAAACATGACGCCCGCAGAGTTTGGGTCGGAACAAAGCGTGCATTCGCCAAGTTGTTTTTGAGCTGAGCCAAAGTGGGCCTGCCAGTTTAAACTGCCACATAAATTGCGTCCGCGAAAGGAAACAATAAGAGCAGACATTTATGACTTTTTTCTTCAACCAAATAGTCGATGGCTAGCAGGACGTTACGTAAGACGACCCGCTTCGGGCAACCGTTTTTTGTGGGGCCTGCGACGATGCAAAACTTATGAAATTTTGGGAAACTTAAGCAACGAAACCAAAGCAGCTTAATATAATAACTTTCATTATTATGTTTCTTCTCATAAAATATGACACATACTAAATCGCTCTGAAATTATGGTATCTCTATATTACAAACATATTTACTTAAATACTTACTCACTATTTCGCAGCCTAGTAACAACAGTGGATTTTTCCGGACTAAAAGAAATTTAAATTTTTTACGTCTCATTATTAATATCTTATTCTTATCACACTTACTTCTTTACCAGGAAACTGACCACGGTTTCAATGTAAACAAAGTTTATCTGCGTTGGAACGAAAACGTCTGTTTTCTCTTTCGTGGAGATAATATAACGTAATAATAGTGAGTTTATCGGACTCGACACCATTAATTACTATTGCTGTTATCAGTGCAAAGTGGGTTGCGGCAGTACCTACTGAATGTATTTATTGTTTCCGTCATAACGGCTGCGGCACGACTAGATCTGACAGGCATATCGTCGCATGTGTTTGCGTTTGTAGGTTACTTCAATTTTAAACTTTTGCAAATTATACAAGGCTGGATAGGTATCCCATGTTTCAAACGTTGGTCTCATGAGATTGTAAGGGTGGTGAGCATTAATAACAACCGATTATAATTAGCCTATCACATTACAATTTTAATTTTTATGTGCCTAAGCTCTAGAAACTAATCATAGACAATATACTGGGCGATTATTCATGCGACCCGATAAAACTTAACTAAATATGTTTTAAGTACAAGTACTTCCGAGATTTTGCTTTGAATTTTAGCGAATTTAAGCCTTTTTCATCATAGCAGAAAACACCACGTGGCTTAGCGTATACAATTGCAATACACGTGTTTTTATTAAATCGTTTCAGAGTTAATCCTATCACTAATTAGACCCTCGTATCCTGTTGCGGCGGAAACGAGTGGCCTTGGCCCTGTTGATATTAAGTTATTTTTGATGAGACCACGCTCAACAGGGATCCCATGATTTTAAAAAAATCGTAGCTATTACAAGCTGAGCGGTCTGAGTTTTGCTAATGGACCAAGGAAGTGTATTTTAGATATGCTATGAAGATGCTACTAACGCCAGAATTCTGAATTCAGAAGTTTGCAACGTAATTCAATGTAATAAACATCCTTCATTTACAGCTGTCCTCTCATATGACCGCTGAAGAAGAATGCAGGGGTTGCTCAACGTTGATTTTCGTTAACGAATTCGGAAGTAAGTGAGAAGCATCCTCTAACCACCATCCATCTTCCCATGCGTCCATCGCCGCGTTTGCCTTTAAATATTCTCCATTCTAGATCTTTTTTGCCTCAATGCTTATCATAGGCGTCATATACAGGGTGGTACGTTAGTTATAAACACGTAAGACTCGTAGCCGATGTTCCAGAATTTGCTGTTCATTTCGCGTTAAGCTTGACATGTCAGCTCCGTAATCCGCCAACATAAGACCCATTTTACCAAGGGTTTGTAAAGATTGACCAGTCCTCCGTACATGAATTAAATAATTTAGCATAACTGCATTCGAAATAAGGTGCTTTGATTTTCCTGCCTTTAGCACAACCGACTCAGGCGAAATACGTTGTGCATTTAATTGCTACTGCTAAGAGCAAACACAATTATGAGCATCAAATATGCATGCAATAACGTATGCAAAGGGATATAAGTTGTTTCAGATAACATCAGAAATCGAGATCTTTGTGAGGTCATCGTAACAAGACAACCACGCGTGCTATTCAATTGTGATCTATAATGCTAACCAATACGGATTCAATATTATGAATAGCTGGAACCAGAATGCATAAAAGCAGTTAGAAGAAGCAATAAGATAAGATAAATATAATTTATTGTACAACTACAAAGAAAATAATTACAACAGTGCTTAAAAACGAATAAAAACTTAGTCTAGTACAATTTAGGCGGCCTTATCGCTAGGAAGCGATCTCTTCCAGGCAACCCACGTGTAAGGAATTTACTAATAAAATAAGAGTAGTGGGTAAGGTAATGAGAGATCATAGGATAAATTAAAACATATTGTATGAGTACTCCCATACACAGGTCGTGAATTTATAATGGATAATAATAGTATAATATAAACATATAACATACGTGTTAGAGATAAATATCAACATACACAAAGAAATAGCAATGTCTTTGGTTAAAATAAAATTCGCCATTATTTTTGGCGGTTTTAATATAAATTGTGACCAAACACCTCGTCAATATACTCGTAACGTTCTGCTTAATATTTCGAACATAGTAACCTACATAATAAAGCTAAACTATATATTTTTTATAAATTCAATTAAAATTGTTTATTTCGACCGACATATTATTGTGCTGTGTTGTGTTGATGTTTATAAAGAGCTTTCATAAAAAAAAACAAGGTAGTACATTAATTAGCTTCGCCAGATGTCAAGAAGCGCTCATTTAAAGAGAAGTAAACATATTTTATATCTTAAATCTTTCCTACTGGATCTGTAGGGCTAAGGTGCGCAACATCGAGTATTTTCTCGTTTCTCGTCCTGAGAGTCGACAAAAGAGGTAGACAAGACAAGTTTCCTCTCATGACAAAGCGGTGTAGACATGTTTAACACAGATTTATTATAATTTAATAATCGATATAAACAATCGAAATAAATAATCGATCCAACTAATCGGTTCAAATAATCGATGGAAGCGATGCAACTAAACGATAGAAATAATCGATATGATCAATCGATCATATCGATTATTTGTAGCGTTTAGTTGAATCCAACTGATCGATGTAATCGATTCAACTGGTAGATAAATTCGATTCAACGAATAGATATTTGATCCATAATCGATTTAATTAATAGATACAAAATAATAATCGTTATAATAAATAATTGATTAATTACAATCGATTTGTTGATACGAATAATTTATTAATCTATACAAATAATCGATTTATTCAATACCAATAATTGATATAAATAATTTTATCGATACTATTGATACCCCAAAGATATTTATGTAACACTTTTTTTTTGGAAATAAACCCAAATAAGTTTTTTGTAAAAAGAGAAAAAAACTGGTCTGCTTTATTTGAATTTAATATTTTTATGTAAAATTTACACTCATAAATAGCTAAAATAGCGACGGCTCATAAATGCATCGCTTTGTTACTGCACTACAAAAATGTCAGCATTTTGACGCACCGCGACGCCTGCTTACTTGTTATTTCAATGCATTGTTGGTTTGTCGTCCACAAAAATGACCGACGAGTTCACACACGACACGAGACATCACTTCTAAACCACGACAAAAATTAAGGCCGCCATGTTAGGAACGGTAGACAAAATCGAGTAATGGCAAAATTTGATTGGAGGATTTTTTGTCTACTCTTCTCGTAGGGCGCGCATCTTTGCCCCGCTGGGGATGGATTGGAATCTATATTATGTACTAGTATACAAAAATCATAAAATTATTACAAAGTGTCACACTATGGAAAATGACTAGTAAAAATCACTAGTAAAAAAGTTAAAAACGGCTATCAGTGCGTGAATATTAATCGTAACGAAAAGGCAACGGAGTGCAGCGCCGAGGTCGCGATAGCCGGGTTATCGCGACCCTCCGCGGGCGATAACGCCCCAAGCTCACAGGGCGACACAGAACTGAGGATAAAAAAGCGCTACTGCACCTTAACCTCGGCTCAAATTTGGAGCTAAGATATCATATTAAAAACAAATATACAACAGCAGTCGCAGAAAAGCATGCGGGACTGCCTGATGGTAATCAGCTAATGCCGCCGATGAACGAGCAACACCGGCGGTGTTAGCCTGCGTTACCCCCAGAGATGTGCGAGGATGCGTTGCGAGGAATGTGTGTTGAAAGTACTGATACAGTTATACATAATACATAAATATCCCTGGACATTATTCCACACAGCGCCATCTAGCCCCAAAGTAAGCTAATTAAAGCTTGTGTTATGGGATACTAGACAACGGATAAACATACTTAAATACATTTTCTTTTGTAAATACATACTTATTATACATAGGAGACACCCAGACCAGTACAAACAGACATGTTCATGCACACAAATGTTTGTACTGTGCGGGGATCGAACCCGCGACCTCTGGTGTAGTAGCCAACTTCTTAACCATTACACCAAGTCGGTCGTCAAAAAAAACAGTCTATTTGAATAAAGTTATTTGAGTTTGAGTTTGAGTTTGAGTTTAAGAACCAATAGAATTGTTTCATTCACCTAGCTTCGCGATCCTATTGGTTCTTAACAAACGCATTCCTCGCAACGCATCCTCGCACATCTCTGGTGGAAACGTAGCCTAACACCGCCGACATGGTAAGGCTGAAAGGAATATTGTGCATGGTCAGAACAAATATGCGCGAAAGTAAATGAGCTCCGGCTATCTTACTCTCCAGCAGGATAAACTGACCAAAAGGATGTGGATTTCCGTAAATATTCTTACAGTACGAAATTAATGTCGGCATTTTGGCGTACCAAATAAGTTGAACATGTTCAGCCGCACCACTTTTTGTTTGGTTCTTAAGCTCTCCAGAGATTTACAAAACTTCGTAAATTTTGCATCGGATTAGGCCGCCTGGCCTCCGCTTGTACATACTTCGCTTGATTACCCTATTAATTTATAGATATGAGGAGGTCTACGAAAGCAGGGTTTCTACGAAACATTAATAAATAAACATTTCAAATAACCGATGAAATGAATGGTTCGAATGATTCAGCTGCGACATGAATTAATTAGGCATTCAACAGAACATCATCCTGTTTTCTAAGACTTGACCCTTTCGTCCGACGGATAGGGAATAAATAAATTGTGGAAATAAATGCGCAGGTAGCAATTTACGTCTGGATGCGTTCATAAGTCTATCGAACTGTATATGTTTATTTGCCCACTTTCTGGAATAGGGTTACTAGATCTTTAACTTCACGCTTTTCTGCATTTTAGTACCGTACTTTTATTCAAGAATCTTTCGGGCGCTGAGGTACAGTCTCCACATCAAACCATCATTACCATTATCACTATATGACGCTGATATAGGCTGCTTTAAGCTGGTTCCGCAAATAAAATAATCTTAGTATCATTGTTTCGTATCGAGCCTGTCGATGCTTAGCTTTTCGTTATTCGTGTCCAGTGATTGGATTTCTCAATATTTATTTAAACATTTTGTCAGCGTGATATTCAAGTTCATTTAAGTATATTTTTTATTTTAGTGCCCGTCAAGATGACCTAACTCCACTCCTGATGGGAAGCGGTCGTGAGGTCCATATATGAGGCTGACTAGCACAGTAAAGCAAAGCAATCACTGAGCTGGTCATACTGACCTTGAAGGCCTGCAAAAATGCCTTTTCACGCCCCAAAACACCCTTTGTTGCACTCCATATGTTACAAAGTTGGTAAAATACATGACATGACAAAAATAGGAGAGAGCCAAATCACAGCTTTTTAAAAAGTAATGAGGGTCTCTGAACTAAGCCACGGACGGCCTGATGGAAGGCCAGACAGTTTTCTTGTTGACTATGCAACCCTAAAATGCCCTGAGTATACACGGAATTAACCATAAAAACAAAAATAAACGTCCTATGTCCAAACATTAAAAGCATTTACGTTATTTCGGGAGGAATGTAAATATCACTCAGCTTTGTGCGGGCGCATCGGCCAATCCCAATTGGCCGTCAATTAACCTACGAGGCGCCGGCGCGTCACGTGCTCATCATTGCCAGTGGCGACCTTGTTGCTTCTATTGGTCAGACGTGGTCTTCGTGATCGGGAGACTTTCGATCTCAATCGTTAGAAGTACTTGCTCAGTTTATTTTCAGTTGCTTCGAATACGTGGTACCGGGGCAATGTGGTAGAAGGGCTGGGTGCCGGTAAGGGTTGAGCTACATTTGGCCGCACCGCATCGCACTTTCCTATGCTTCTATCCTTTTCTATTTTTATTTACTAGAGCGAGAAAGAGAACAAGCGCCGAACGCCTCGTCGGTTCCGCCGCGAGCGGTTGCATTCTGTTCTCTTTCTTGCTTTAGTAAATGACAGTTCTGAGTGATAGAGAAGGAAAGAAGCATAGGAAAGTGCGATGCGGTGCGGCCAAATGTACCTCAACCCTAAGAGTCCTCGGTGTAAAACTCAGCGGTCCTGGGTTTGTTTTTTGACTGTAATCCGTATTATTAGTGATCATCATCATCATCTTCAGCCCGTACGCGTCCACTGATGAACATAGTCCTTCTGTAGAGAGCGCCACCACACACGGTCCTCCGCTTTCCGCATCCAGCCGCTTCCTGCCACCAGTACTTGTGATCACCGAACTTTAAATGTAATGATTTCATTGATGAATACTGTCGCCCTGCTGTAGAACAGCATAAAAAGTATAAATTTACTTACGAGTATTACTATTGGTGTTCCGTTCATAGAGTGAATAGTCGAGGGTTCAATTCTCAAATTTAATGAAATTCACTTTAATAATTTTACTCAATTTTGTAAGCAAATATAATAATCTTTTACAGGCTAAACCTTGGTAATGAGATCTAATTATGTAGCTGTCAGTTTAGTCTAAATACGGAAGCGTGATATCAATTATATTCATATTCATAAAGCACGTAATTATTATGTCACAAAAAACTGTTCCTATTAACTTAAGGGGCGCTCGTTAAATAATAATGTGCAATAACTATTTGTTTCTTAATCTGACGCAATGGAGGTTAATAACACTTTTTGTAATGTACAGACTACAGCACATCAGGCTATATCTCGAACTTGTTTTAAGCCTCTTAATCTGGCGCTAAAGATCTTAGTCAATCGAGAATATTCGACAGTTAATGGCAACCCTGATACTGTTGTTGTCTGTACAAATTGAATATTGCGTATTGGAACCACGAAAATAACATTTAAAATTAATTTATCATCGTTTTATTAAGCAACGAAGTCGTTATAAACAAATATAAATTGACAATATACCCAAATAAGGCACAATGAAACAACAATATTTTTGATCTATGGTGTTAGCAGCGAGCTTTAAGGTCAAATCTATGTTCTGAGAATGATTGTATAATATGTATGACGACACAAAGGGCCTATTTGGATTAGCCCAAAGAAATACATTATTTTCATTAATTAATGTTCATGCCTTGAAATGTATATTCAGCAACGAAAGTCGTTACCTTGTAACATCACTTTTCTCATATAGTCATAGAAATTATGAGAGCAATGTCAGATAAACTACGAAGTACTAAAGAGTTAGCTACATATTGCTGGCTGTACCTAACTAGTGATGTAAAATGAAAAAAAAACAATTCGTTTTTTCCACTTTTTCGAAAAAGACATAAAAAAATACTTAGTAGCGTGGTTTTGTTTTCTAAATTTGTTTTTTTTCTGCCATACATTTAGTTCAATTATAAATCAAATTCCAACAACAAACTACAACTCAATTACTTTATTTTTTATTTTTATTCATCATCTTCACATCCAGTGCCTACACTAGTCTTGTCGGCGTCGGAATTTTCACTTGTAAATCTTGGTACTATTCAAACAGAAAAGTACAGTATTGGTTCCAGAATAAGCCTAAAATTATATTATGTACTCCTACGTATTAACCTTTAACGGTAACTGCCTTAACAGTTTTGGATTTCATACTCTTGAAAAAAACATGATCCAGAAAAAAACAGTTTTTTCAGGTTTATTTCAACGATTTTTTTTCACACCAGAAAAAAACCGGTTTTTTTGCAACACTATACCTAACCACTTGAGTTTTCCTCCGGTCTACTTCTGTCAACTGTCGTTTCACGCAAGGTGAAGTGTAGACGTCAAAGGCGACCGCAGGGCTTTGTTACATGTAGTTCCGCGTCATGGTACGAGTAGTTACGCCGGAATGCTCCAGTAAACGACTGGTTTAGGTAACCGAAGTAATCGGTTGCGAAACCATTACAAAAGGTGCAAGTGACAATCATTTATTTGCTGGTTCTAATTGAATAGGTATTTTAGCGACTGGAGCCTGATTTATTAGGTTGTTATTGCTACTAAAAGTGAACTTGTAAGACCAGTATAGATTAGGAGATAAAAGTTCTACATAATTATTTGAAAAATTGTTGAATATTATTATTGGGAACTGAAATTTATTGCATGTTGTTGGTGGAATGACATAACGCAGAAATTAATCAATTTGTTTAAACAATTTTCTATTACAAATTACTGTAGGTTACTCGTACTTATGTTAATACATCTAATCAAAAGCTAATTTGAACCAAAATGCAGTTAAACCTAGCGCGTTATCATGAATTTTGTATCTTAAAAGGGCTAAAAATATAATATTTGTGCGTGTATATTCATTCGTTGTAAATCTGATACATAAACCTGAATTTTTTTTGACATTTAACAACCAATCTAAGGCTATTATCAGTAAAAGAAACATCTAGGCACCAAGTATCTCTTGTCTTTAAAGATCTTCTTCTTCAAATGTTATCAAGAAGTGTAATTACACTATCAAACGTATGAAATATAAATTGAACGTAAGAAAATTGTCTCAAGAACTAAATCGAGTACCAAATGGAAAGTCAATACTTACAGTTTATTTATGCAAATACTTCTGAAGGAAACGCAAACAAATGAGACGTTGTAACGAAAGACTAATGTAATAATAGGGAGAGGAGGAAACTACAAATTGCCCTCAGACAGAAGCACGGCCCTTGTTATAATTGTGGATAGGGCCTGTTACTCGGTTTCCAATCGCTCGGCCTTGCTTTTGCATAGTTATGCATTCATAAAGCCGTTTGTCGTTGTGGCTGAGGCATTAACTATAGATCAGCTTGGAATTATGGCAATAAACATGTAGCTATGGAACAAATAATTAAATAGTCCATTTTGCTAGTGTCAGAACTGGGTGAGGACTGGAAGGGTACGTCAGTCATATCATCAATAGCCCTTGTTGAAGGTCGCTCGTCGACCTATAGTGTTATAGAACAGAAACAATGTAGGTACTGCTTAATACTGTTTCAGTGGAGGTGCAAAAATCATACTTAAAGATCCCGTCTACCAAAAAAAATAAAATTGGAATACACAACGGGTTACAACGCACAGTACAACAAGGAGGTTTATACCACTTAAAATATGTCCCTGAATTCCCTCATGGCTGCGTCTTTTCAACTACTTGCTCTATGCGTTCGCTTAGTACCAGCATTTCAAAATTACACAATAACATGGTTATAGATACATTTTTCCTGAAGATGTTTCACAAAAGTATATAGTTAATAAATTGAATCTTAGCTAGGCTGGAATTTTAACCTGGTTTGGTTTTTTATTTAGAAATAGAGTTGAACAGAAAAAAAGCAATCCGGTTCATACTGTTTATTTTAAATGCTGATAAGTATTTTGCTTTTATTACAAGTATTGACGTCAGTACTAGCTCAGCGCAATATAGTAAGTATCATTAGTTCCCACGACTCCAATTCCGGCTTACCTAATGTGCAAAATGTACCACTGAGCTTGCTATTGTTTTTGTGCGAACCAAAACAACTTTTAGGTACCTACCAACAGTCAGCAAGGTACCTAAGCCGCGAAAACTTAAATATTTGTTACTGCCTATTCATCAGCGGCTTGGCCTGGGTACACTATTTTTCCCGATAAAATATCAAATCAAATCAAATCAAATCAAATAAATTTATTTGTTTAAACATAGGTGTAAAAATACATGGTGTTATAGTTAGACAGGTACAGAATCACTATGCTAAGCCATTAGTTGGCATACAAATGTTCAGTTTAAATAAAAATAATTCTACAAATACATTCAAGCTAATACTTACAATCAAAATAAAATAAAAATTCAACACATTAATAAAAACGAAAATTTAAAAAAATATAGTCAATAAAGGAATGTCAGAAATGATTATTAGTATACAATTTAGCAGTCTATCTTTACTAATTTTACAGCTTGTCACTCAAAAACTCTGTCAGTGTATAATAAGCTTTTGAAACTAAAAGAGTTGTTAATTTTTTAACAAATATGTGAATGTCGTGAATATGTGAATATGTGAATATAGCCTAGTCACTCGCTTATAATGTAGATAAGGGTAATTAAATCTGTGGTTTTGAAAACAAATGATTCTCTCTTTATAATATTAGTATAGAAATAGTTACCTAGCTGATTTGACATTCTCTCGAAAAATTGTGTGTGTTTCTCAAAGTGTTTAGAGAAATGAATGTTCGGGTAAGTATACCTAGTAGTGAATTCATTATGAAAGATCAACACTTTTGAGTTTTCTTGGTTCCAGCATCCACCATTATTCAGCGCCGCATCGACAAGGCGAGGTTTCATGGGGTAAATCGTAATCCAACCCTAGTTCCAATGTTTGTTGGAACGTGGAATTGGCGCGATATAGGCTGTGACATAAAGGCCACCTTTCACTGGGCGAGCGAGCGATTGGCGGAAGCTCTATTACGTCAGAACCGGCGCGGGCGCAGGCTCAGTGGGCCACCGGCTGACCGAAATGATCGCGGCACACTTACCGCACGAAAACAAGCGTTGCGTCAAGAAACAACATGACAACATGTTACATAACTATATTTTGGGTATTTTGATGCGATAATAAGTTTAACTATATCTTCCGGGGTTACTTCCGAAATTTGTATTGCAGTTTCATTTTAAATTGAACCACCTACTTAGCTACTTAAGGTAAGGGAAATTCCATTATAGTTTTCTTTTGAAACCCTCTTAAGGTCACATAGTATATGTATAAGGTGGTTTTTGAGCCGTTTTTAAACCGTTTCGGCTTAGTGCAAACGGCTCACCACGCGCATGAATGTTCAAAAGAGCCCTTTTTTAAAGAGTAATCCATCAATTTTCATAATTTAAACAAACAACACTACATGACAAGAACAGCAATAGTAGTAATAATAAAAACATATATTAAAATGTTTTACTTTAAATTTTGTATTTTTTCAAATTCTAAAACAAGATGGCTGTGTGGACACACAGAGGCGAACTAGGAACATGGTTAATGCTAACTCTAAAGAGGGGGTGTTAAACTCGCAAATTGCTTGTTCGGTATCATCACCTTGTATGACCTCATTACGCATGAGGTGCTAAATGACAATTTGTCACTAAGCCAGGCATCGACGATGAAACTCAGTTCTTTATTTTCAAAACACTCAAAACGTTCACAAACATGTTCAAAACTAGGATAGGAATTCTATATTGACTACAAATCAATAAAACGATTCGAAAACTCATATTTTTTTCTTTCATGTTTATTAATTAAAGCATTTGTTTATCTGTTTTAAATATTATCTTTGAGAATAAAATTAAGGCAGGCAGATTAAATGTCAACTGGTATGGGTCTTGTGAGGTCATCGCTCATCGCGTTTATTTTTTATCATTCGGCGAAGGCTGAAGAGCCACTATAACTATAGGAAGAATACGAGTACGTTCAAGTAGATAATCAATATTATACTGCACTAAATATTAGTGGTATTCTCTTTTGTTAGCCGGGTCCAACCACAGCATAATGTTGTACATTGTGCGACGGGTTGTATTGTTTATGGAAATAACGTCAAATTCAAGATGTAGTCTTGAAATATACAGTGGTGGCCACATAATTAGGGATACCAGTTGATTTTCATACAAAAGAAGTAACTTTGAAGTCTTAATTGATTCGCCGCCAAGGATTGACTGAGCTGTGATCTGATGATGGCCATCCATGGAGTGAAGAGCCATACTCAGCTTCAGATCTGATCAGCACTTCAAAAGACTACCTTATAGATAAAAATGCCTGGGTATAAGCGCTCTGCTCGATGCGGGATTAAATAGCTCTATTGTAACAGATGTTTTATTGTAAGAGTTAATAGGTACCTAGTATGTATGTACTGACTAACAATTTTTGTTTTTGAATTGTTTAAATGAATTCTTGTTATTATATTCTTTTATGGTTGGTTTTTTCTCTTTGTTTTATATTCTTTTAGGTTTATTTGTATCAAAATGACACACTGCTTGTACTTTTCTAACGCCTGTTGTAAACCCAAAACAAGTTTAAAAGAGTAACTGCTGAGTTTCTCGGCGGGTCTTCTCAGTAAGAAACGACTCCGACGCGGTGGTAGAGTCGCATTATGTCTGTATACTGTTTATTTACATATCCATATTATTATGGTATTTATGTCTATTATTTAGTATATTTTGCTGTAAATTTGACGATTTGAAAGTACTGATACAGTCTATTTGAATAAAGTTATTTGAGTTTGAGTTTTAAATAGGTGTAAGGAAATGTTAAAAAACCACGTAAATAGCATCAAAATGTAATGAAATCCTAAACAGAGAACTCTGACCCTTGTATCTCTTAGAATAAAATGCTGATCAGATCTGTTGACTGTGTATGGCAATCTCCTCCATTCATTACCTAGATGGCTTTCATCAGATCACAGCTCATTCAATCCTTGGCGGAGAATCAAGACTTAAAAGTTACTTGTTTTGTATGAAAATCGGCTGGAGTCCCTAATTATGTGGCCACCGCTGTATCTCTGACTATCATTAACTACAAAAAACTTTAAAGTATTGAAAAGGACCTTAACATGCAACAACGATTTCAATTTTCATATCTATTTATTGCTGGGATCATCTCACCAATCCAACACTGGCTGAATGGTGTTTCAACGAGCTAATTGTTTGTTGTGAATTACATTTTAGAGAAAATTCAGCAGAAAGAGCAAGCAGGCACAGTATTTTGGCTGCTTACTTTGTTTTGCCGACACGCATTACAAAAGCTTTCTAGATGCTCTGGCCCAAACATAGGATCCCAGTTGGTTTCACACGTATTCCCCAATTTAAAATATATTCCAACGCGGCGGTATGTCAAGGTTCCGCGATGACTGGCACTCCTGCGCACTCGAGTGGACCGACCACGCCGCCCGATCCGCCACGCCGCCGCCACGCTCCACCACTCCACTCCATTTTCAGTTTTACACTTTTTGCCCACAGAACTGGACCAAATGTGATACTAAAAGCTCTTAATAGCTCCGAGTCATGCTGCTAACGAATACGGACGAGTGATTTTGTATTCTGATCGTTTTATCTGTTCTTAGTTATTTAAATGGGTTAATACGACCAATTTTTGTAGCTCTAAATAATTATTCTACAGACAATTGTTGTTCTAATTCTAAAGATAGAAAGAAAACTGGAAAAAAATTGAAAGTTTGAAACTTTCAAAATATCACAAAATAACAATTAAGGTTTCCTAAATATCTGCTGCTTGCGAAACATAGTTGGCCTTATCACTAGAAAGTGATCTTTTGCCAACAGATAACCCAAACCCAGGTAGAGAAACATGTAAAGTAAAAAAACGTGGGCATGGTGGTCAAAATCTCATTATAAAAGATTTACCTTCGGATTTCCCCGACTAAAGTTCTGTCGTTGCACATTCAAAATAAACGATTGCCGTCCATATATCAGTTAATTACTGGTATTGTCAGGCAAATACCAAAATCTTGATGATATATCATTCATTCAGTGCTTGTAGAAGAGACTAAAATACTGAGTCTACCAATGAATTCTGCCTTCTCACAAGTCTATTAACAATGCACGAGTGAGTCTATGTTGTATTTTATCCCACATAAATAATGATTACGAGTGCCGGGGCACATGACGCGACTAGTGATCAGACAGGTATCATGAGCTACCATAAAACTGATAAATCATTTCCTGTTATCATCGTGGAAAATTGTTAAAGATCGGTGGCAGTTCTTGACTACACGTTGACAGTGGTTAGGCGCCAATTGAGATAAATTATCTCTTTCGTTACACGCAATGAAAAAAGTTTACAAAAGACAAGGTAAACTCTATTTCGTAGCAGGACAAATGTATGAATGTTATATTTTATAATATCCTCGATTTATAAAACGATAATCTAAATTTGGTAATCGTCAAATTGGTGTTGCATGTCAGTAAAAATGAGAGGGCTGCACATGCCTGATTGTCGTTGCAAAATTCGGGCGGAAGTCTTTTTGAACCAGTATCTTAAATAAACCGATATATGGGTCTTGGCTCTTGTCCACCTAAGTGACCCAATCTATCATTACATATGATATGTCTAATGAAAGTAAATCATTTGTCAGTTCAACTTAAATTCCGGCCGTGTTACGCTCTAGCTGGGGTTAACTGTATACTTAAGTAATTAAGTAGTAAGGTACAAAAACCACGTGGCCTGATTAAGTCCCCTCGAGTCTACTAATTAGATACTTTTATTTTGGAGCCGTAGTAGATCGAGACGTTGGCAATTCGTGTTGGGAATTTCATTAATATTAAGGCACCACTAGAAAAAACCTGTTGTAGAGTAGCACACAATGTACTTATTCGTTATGTCATGCTGTATTATTCAGACATAGACAGGTGCAGAAGCATACGCAAACACACATGCGATGTTCGCAGTGTATAATTTTTGACATGTTTCACTCACCAAGTTTTGTCCCCGTACATTGCACGTCTATTACTGAACCAATTTAAAGGAACATTGTATAATAGAATCGTACAATCTAATTTACGGCAGTGCCTGTTTAATTGGGTACACGGAATAAAAACGTATCGAATGGAGAGGTGGTCTATGGAGTGGCCGTGAAGGCGCCATTCTCTGAGAACGTAGTCGTTAAGCTTCGGTGAATGACCATATCATTATTTATAATGTTTGTAATGTATCAAAACATTGTCCGAAACCAAAAAAATGCGATAATCGAACTCATTCATGAAGCGTAATAAATGCGTAAACTTTTCGAATATGAATGTTTATTGCTTATTATCATAAATGTAACGTGTTAGTAGCATAACTAGCCACTATCATGAGTAGGTACGAGTACCTATGTGTTGACTGGACTGGCATATTTGCGCAACGATACGCAATAAAGCGGTCTCTTTTGCGCAAGAGCACGCTTCAGTAAAAGACTTCAACGCGCCTCGGACATCTCGAGGAGGATGAGAAAAATATCGTCGGCTTCCTTATTGGAGGTATAATGCGGAATTAATATTATCTAGTACGTCGGGAACTTCCTAGTTGTTTACTTGAAAATCGGCATCAATCGCCGACAGCGAGAGTGCCGGGCGGTTACGTCAGAATCCGCGCCGGCGCACACACTCACACTTTCACTGTTAGATAATAGTTCAACACTACGCCACTGCCTTACTTACACACTTACACACACAATAGGAAGTGGCTCTAATGGCTACTTCAGACCGTGATGGATGGCTCAGATTTTGCAAGCTGATAATAACTCGACTTTAGGTTATACAGAAATAAGCACAAGTTTAATAATACATATTGTTAATGACCACAAAAAACTTGTTATTGAGATGATTGAAATTGTTATGATGAATATTTTGCTATGTCCTTTAGTTTTTCTGAAGCATCATCATAGGAAATCCGGCCTTATAAATGATGTTTGATTAATTTTTACAATGTTTGCTTTGTATGTGGAAGATTCCTTATCAATAATGACAGTGATTTACGTATATTTTGATGATCAAAATGGGTTTTGGACAAAGAAAGATTTCAAAAAAAATGGGGTTAGGAATCAGGATTAATGTCAGTCGCATTATTAGAGCTAACATCATTTGCACTAATCCTAGCAATGGCTAAGGAATATAGTTAAGTAGAGAATTAAAAAAAACAAATAAAAAATATCAAGAACCTCATAAGGACAGTAGTTCAGGCAATAAGGAAGTTTACTGCCAGTAGGGCAATGTACCGAAGTCCTGTTGGGGCAGGATAGTTCTACAATGAAGATCAGATCAGAGTCTTTAGAATAGAGTTCTGAAGATTTTGATAGGCATAGTAGCGTGCAAATAAGTGAATCGACTTAATTTTACGTTGGAAATCTAGGCTGAAGCCTATGTAGCTCACAGGCTGAAGCAGTGGGCACTGTGGGTGTGGGTGGTGATGACGATGATACATGTAAACTACGGCTGTAATTCGTACTTTATTGATCTTAAATAATGTCTTGATACGTGTGATATTTACACACATTTTGTCCTCGTTGACAAAAGACTAATGACCTCCTGGCATTAGCAACCGGTTTTATTCACAAAATTAAGATGTACAATTTTGACAAAGGTTAATTCTGCTGTTTGTGATGATTTTTATCTTCTATATTCAATGGTTAGTGGCTTTTCTAGATTGTCAAAGCAAATACATATAATTAAAAGAAAATTATTTTTTACTGACTTTTAAGTTGTAGCGTCTGTCAAGGTCATCGAAAGAAATTTTTGCACCACAGTCGAGAGTATTTTATTAAACAACTCGGCCATAACACATTAAAGATGCTATTAATTGTGATATATTCTTGATGTTCGTGAATAAATACACAAAAATATCATAATTGGAAAATTTAAGTAGGTCAATGTTCTCTGGCTCGTTATTGAAATTGTCAAAGTTAATAGTATTTTTTTATTTTAATTAGGAAAGGGTTAGAGACAGGCTATCTAATATCTTAAAAAAAAAGACTTTTTCTGATGCACTTATAATTGCAGTTTTCAGAAAATGTAGGATGCAAAATGTGCATCTATGAACAGGATTGTAAAGACACTCTTCCATATAAATAATTGGCTCGATTGAATTATGAACATAATATTTGTTCTTAGTCATAAACCAATCATCGGCTCTATCCACTGACGAATTCTAGGCCTGACTATAGATTACATTGCTTAAGATAGCGTGATCCTGCTGGAGAGCATAGTATCCAGAGCTCACCCAGAACCTGTTGTGATTCGCTATTGTTCGTCATCACAAAAGTTTGCAATAGCCTTAGGCATTGCATGGCAGCACGCAAGTGGTACTGGTGTTGCACGTGTGCGGTTACCGTTCCCCATGATTGCTTGCTGTAACGGTTATTAGTTCTTCGGTTAATATGCCCCACTGTCATTTTAACTTATTTACCCGCTGGGCTACGCCGTTTAAGCGTGAAGTTATTTGAATAACTGGTATATGAAGAATTTTATGTCATTCAAAAACAAAACTTTTTCATAATACGTATTTTAATCTTCCTGTTGTCAATTTAACTCTTAAACAAACGGTAGTCAGTGAATTTTAATTGATGCATTTAACAATGCACTATTTTCTACACAAAGATAGAAACTGGAGTCAGTTTAAAGAGTCAGCGGTCAAACCTGACATGTCGCCTCAGCAACATTTTCCAAATGGCTCTTTATCGTGGCGACCGCAGTCACAGTTGACGACGCACTAATTGTGATTTTTATCAAGAACCGGTTACTCATTAGATAATAACAACTGAACTGGGTTGTATGGAAATCGAAGCCAGAATTGAATGTTGTCGACATTTCGTCGGAGTTGGGTAACTGAGTGCGCAATAGTGAAATTCCCTATTTAATGTAATTCTAATTTATTAGAGTTTACAGTAGTCCCCCCCCCCCTAACGACAGATACAAAACTTATTTGTTTTAATATATAATATATAATTCACTAGAAGCAGACCGGTTATTTATTGCTCGTCGTATTTATTCCAGAATTCTAGTAAAAAGTTATTTTTTCTATTTGAAATTCATATCAGGAGCCGTACTAGATTGAATCCCACCAAACTGTGTTATTATGGATTTAATTCAGTGACTGTGAACAGTGTAATTTGAAGAAAACTAAATTATTCATTCCATCAATCGTGTTAACCGTGCAAAAAACTTGTGTTGAGACCCACACGTAAACAATAGGCCGAGCGGGTGAACAAAAAACCTAAACCTACTACCGTCCAGTGGGACACTGCTTGTCGAGAGCGTTTGCAATATTCGACCAACTTCACAATAACAACGTGGAACAGTGGTTTGGGACGTCGGGTTTAATTCCGACAGTTGCAGGTTCAAATCTCAGAGTGACCTTTTTGTTCTTTTTTTATTTTTGCGAATTTTTTGGAGTGATGTCAATGTTGTGTGGAGCATGTTTTAAAGAAGTTAAGCATAATGATTTGCTTCGATGTGTTCCATGCAAGCATGCTTATCATTACCGTTGTCTCAACATGTCCCCGAGTTTCTACAAAGAAAAGTCTGATGAACTTCGTAAGAGATGGATGTGTCCCTCGTGCGACAACACAAAGCGGCGACGCGGTAATAATGCCGATACCCCTGTAAAGTCCGTATGCGACATAACGAACATGTCTTGTGATGATGTTGTGAGTGAACTGGATGTATCTGAGATAGTTTGTGCAACGGAATCCCGGCGGGTAGTTGAAACACCAGCCTCGGTTGGGTCGCTCTCTGTGGAACAGTTCTCGCAGCTTTTGGACTCCAGACTGGAATTGAAACTACAGTCTTTTAAGGCTTCCATTATGCAGGAAATGAAAAATGAAGTAAGGAATCATATTGATAACCTTAAACAGGAATTCACCACTACTACTGACTTTCTTGCGCAACAACAACTGGATCTGGATAAAAGTATTTTGGAAGTAAATAGTAAAATGAAAACACTAGAGGCTGAGAATGCGCAGCTAAAGCTGGAGTTGGCAAAGGTACAGTCTGTGGTAACAGCAATAGACAAATCCTCACGTTCTCGCAATTTGGAAGTGCAGTGCGTACCTGAAAAAAAAAGCGAAAACCTTATAAATGTGTTGTTAAAGCTCTGCGAAGAAGTAAAGGTACCACTTGTTTCTAGCGACATCATGTCAATCCGGAGAGTGGCCAAGTTAGATGCATCGACAGCCCGTCCGCGTACTATTGTCGTGACCTTACCTTCGGAACGTCATCGTGACAACATCATCTCGGCAGTGCGTCGATACAACAAGAGTAATTCAGCATCCCCACTAGATTCCAGTCATCTTGGTGTTGAAGGTGATAAGGCTACAGTATACGTTACTGAGCACCTTCCACTACAAGTCAAAGAAATCCATCGAGAAACCAAAAAAGCCGCTAAAGAACGGGGATATAAATTCGTATGGATTAAATATGGCCGCATTTACGTACGGAAGGACGAGGCTGGGTCACCAATCTTAGTAAAGGATATGAACGACTTAGTTAAGTTACTGTAATTATATTTTTGTAGGAATAGTTTTCAAATAAATTTATATAGTCACTCAGTAAATTTTAATAGATTATGGATAGAAGTAGTACACTTACAGTTTATTATCAAAATGTAAATCGCCTTAGGACCAAGTTGAAAGAGTTCTATTTGAGTGTATTGAATTGTAAATATGATATCATATGCTTGACCGAAACCAATTTAAACGATAGCATCTATGATAGTGAAGTTTTTAATGGGAGCTATAATGTATTTCGTCGTGACAGATATACAACCTCAGTCACTAAGGTGGATGGTGGAGGTGTTCTTATTGCCGCTAAGAAGCATTTAAACGTGGTCCATCAAACACTGTGGCAGAGTGAGGTAGAGGACTTGTGGATATCTGTGCTTCCTTTTAATTGTAAAGATGTAAAAGTAAATATTTGTGTTTGTTATCTGCCAAATCATTTAAGCGCCAGAAAAATGTCGGATTTTTACGATTGCTGTCAAAGAAAGGTGTTGGGCACCAATGAGGATTCCAAAATTATCATTCTTGGTGATTTTAATACTACTAACTTGACATGGCAACCAAGCTCAACCAATATTTCACTCTGTCCTATAAATATACTCGATAAGAGGGCCCAACAGCTAGCAAATTTTATGTCATTGTGTAATTTCTCACAGTTCAACACGATTCCTAATTCGAATGGTCGTTACTTAGATTTGGTGCTCTCACAATTTGAGCTCTCAGTCAATGACTCTGAGGAACCTTTATGTCCACTGGAATCTCATCATCCGGCTCTAGTTATAAAAGTTCCGTGCTTGGTACAGGTTGAGTACCTGAAACCCGCCAGAGAAAGACGTCTTAATTTCCATAAATGTGATTATGACAGTATTAAGTCGGAGTTGCAGGATATTAACTGGCAAAGAGTGCTTTCACTTGACACCGTGGACAGTAGTGTTGAGAAATTCTACGAAATCCTTAGTGGTATTATCTCTGCGCACACACCGTTATCGGGCCGTAAGAGCTTCAAACATCCCGCATGGTATAGCAAATCTCTTCTCCGTTGCTTATCCGAAAAGGATAAATGCCACAGGAGATTCAAGAAGTATGGCAATCCTCGTGATTATGACACTTTTTCACTGTTGAGAAAAAGGTGTAAAATGCTCACAAAAATGTGTTATGACAGATTTTGTAAGGATACCGAGGATGGTATGATTGACAGCATGAGGGCGTTTTGGCGATTCATTCATAGCCGGAAGGGCCACACGTCAATTCCTCAGACTATGTTCTTTGGTAAACAGTCATCCTCAGACAGTCTCGGTATATGTGAGCTTTTTTCAGAGTACTTTGCGTCGGTTTTCGTCGGACCAAGCCCTGTCAGGCAGTCTGCTCTGTCGCCTCTGGGTGGACGAATCTTGAGCTGTAACACACTATCTTCTGTTGCTCTTACGTACGAAGAGATACTAAATCAAATAAATAAACTGGACGTGAGAAAGGGTGCTGGTCCTGATAGTCTACCTCCAGTTTTTGTCAAAAACGTAGGTAAAGAGCTGGTTGAACCTTTGCACATTCTGTTCAATAGATCATTGTCCACAGGCGTGGTTCCCGCAGCGTGGAAAATAGCACATATTGTACCCATTCATAAGTCAGGCAATAAATCAGACTGCGGGAACTACAGGCCAATTAGTATCCTTTCCTGCTTTTCTAAGTTATTTGAATCCTTGGTATATGTATTTCTGTACAACCATATCAAGCCTCTGCTTGCTGATGAACAGCATGGGTTTGTCCGGGGCAGATCGACTCAGAGTAACCTTCTAGAGTTCAAGCATTTTCTGTGCCAAGAGTTTGCAGCGAGAGGCCAAGTTGACGCAATCTACACAGACCTTGCAAAGGCGTTTGATAGGGTGAACCACTTGTTGTTAATTCGGAAGGTGGACTCTTATGGAATTCATGGTAGCTTGCTCCGCTGGGTGGGTTCTTATCTTGCCAACAGAAGTCAAATCGTCACACTCAAGGGTTACAAATCTGCCCCTGTTCCCATTACGTCTGGAGTGCCACAGGGGTCTCATTTGGGTCCCTTACTTTTCATTATTTTCATCAATGATCTAGTCGAACTTCTGTCATGCCCTTGTTTGCTTTATGCTGATGACCTCAAAATTTTTTCTACAATTAAAAACTCTGGTGATTGTGAGTTGCTTCAGGATAATGTGAACATTGTGTCCAGGTGGTGTGACGATAATCTTATGAATCTCAATGTCTCTAAGTGTTTTTGTATATCGTTTACACAAAAACGAGTTTCGGTAAGGTTCGATTATACTGTTGATGGTCAGGTTTTGGAACGTCGACAAGTGGCTAAAGATTTGGGAGTTTGTTTCGATGACAAGTTGACTTTTCGCTCCCATTACGAACACATTGTTGCCAAAAGCTGTAAGATGTTGGGTTTTATACTTAGATCGTCTAAGGATTTCAAGAATGTCATGAGCCTCAATGTGTTATACTGTAGTCTTGTGCGGTCTATTCTTGAATACTGTTGTATAATATGGTCTCCCTATTATGCAGTGCATATTGAAAACATCGAAACGGCCCAGAGGCGCTTTGTAAAGGCTTTGTCCTTCCGGCACAATATGGGACGAATTTTATCGACCTATGGAGATAGATGCAAGCACTTTAATATCCAAAGTCTTGAGACCCGGCGCAAGCAATACGACCTTCTTTGCCTGTACAAGTTACTGCAACCATGTATTGATTCACCATGCCTTCTCGCTGCCATTAATATTAATACTCTGTACAGATTTCGCAACCCAAGAACCTTTTTGATTCAGGTTTATAAGAACAATACATCCTTCTACAACCCTCTATCAAGAATGTGTCGACTGTACGATGATCTGTCATCTAAACATGATATAGATATATTTGGGTCAAGATTGGTTTCCTTCAAAAGTAAACTTCAGTCTATCCTCTTTAGACCTTAGAAATTAGTAGCACACATTTTTCTTTTTACATACTCTTTTAAATGTATAATACTGAATACCCTTAAGTAAGTCCTTATGACTTTAAGTCTGCATATTGCATAGCATGCCGTGTACACATGTTTAAGAATTGTACTCTAGTTCTAAGCTTAGATAAGATAAGACATTCACCATGTACTGAGGCAATTTGTTTTGTGTACCAAATAAATAAATAAATAAATAAATAAATAAATAAATTTGCACTAGGCTGGGAATAACTTTAATACTGTTGTAAACCCGAAACCAGTTTAAAAGAGTAACTGCTGAGTTTCTCGCCCGGTCTTCTCAGCAAGAAACAACTCCGACGCGGTGGTAGAGTCGTATTATGTCTGTATACTGTGTATTTATATATCTATACTATTATTGTATTTAGTATATCTTGCTTTAAGTTTGACGATTTGAAAGTACTTACTGTGAAAGTCTATTTGAATAAAGTTGTTTGAGTTATACCTAAACACTATGGTTTCTTCAACGGGTGATTACTAAAAGACTTACATAAACGACATGGCATACTCAGAAAGAGATGTAGTAACTATGTACCCAAGCGAAAATTAGATTTTTTCAGTTGACTTTAATTTTGAGGTTTTCATACAAAAATCACAGCCTGTTTGACTTTTTTTTTATTGCCCATCAAGATGACCTGACTCCACCTGATGGAAAGCGGTCGTGAGGTCCAGATATGAGGTTGACAAGCCCAGTCATTCAAACGATTTACTGGGCTGGCCATCCTCACCTTGAAGGCCTGCAGAAATGCCTTGTCACGCCCCGCTTGAAAAACCCGGGACTATAAGAGGAAGGAAACACATGTGCTGGAAGAGCGTTCCACGTCTGGATGGTACGGTTTGTACTATCCATTTTTGATTTGATGACTGATTTGTATGGTGACCTTGAAATCAAAGTTAATTAAATAAATTAATTTTTCATTTAAAATTTAGGTCACTGCGTTATGCTATATCGTTTTTGTAAGTCTTTTGATGATCAACCGGTATGTACGTTGAATTTAAAATCAGTTACTAATAATATTTTCATTTATTGAAAATTCAATTTAGCTCAGTTCTATAATTGAATGTTACTTGGCTACGGTCTTTTGAATAAATTATGCAAAGATTATAAATTAAACGTTCACGAGCTTTTTTGTCTAACCGTCACTTAAATTAACACTTGACAAAAGTGCTTTTGCGTAAAAGTTCAAGAATAAAAAAATGCGTAAAATTAAGAAGTTTCATAACATTTATTACACGAGAACAAAACAAAAGAGATGTTATCACCAAAAAAAATGTCTGTTGCGGAAAACGAATCTCGAAGTTTTCGACACAAATGTTGTAAAACAAATTAGGCCCCTAAATTGGAGTTTGTTGTTGTTTTTGTAATTTTGAGTGGTCCGACTGTGCGCAAGAAATGTGCGTAGTAACCACTATGTTTTTATTAGCGAGATAAAAATAATATATATTCATGGGCGGTGGCGTGTGCTTAGATTTTGTGACGGGCATATTGCGAGTTGGCAACACAGCGAGTGAATATTAAGTTTGGTATATCCGCATAAGCTGGCCTTGGCAGCGTTCAGTAATATTATTCGGTACTTAGTGTTCCGTGTCGTGATGATGAAAATGGCACACGTGCTCGTAGATTAGAATTACCACTTCTTTGCTAATAATACAATTCTCCTTAAATGATAAAAAAGTTCGTTGCTTTATAAAAAACTCTACAAAAACAGTTCTTGCAAAAGTTCAGTGAATTCAAGGCCTTATTATCAATAAATTAAAGGGTATAGATATTGAAGGACAATAGATAAATAATCTTTGGCCAGCTTTAACATAGAATGAAACTTACGCGTATGTTTGTGCCAGCGTGTAAAACTATTCTCATGTGGCATTAACTGGACGTAAATTATTTCCGATGTTTGCTGTCATGCACCGTAATATTCCCTTCTAAAATAAATTAAGGAAAGATGAAGTAGAGTTATACTGTGTGTTAGGAATAGAGGTAGCGATATTTTTAGGGCATGTTGTATACTTAATTTTATCGATAAAAACACCCCTTAAGGGGGTCCATCTGCTCTCTTTCAGAAATCACAGCTATTGTTAGTTTTTTTTAGTTTTTTTCATGTTGCTGATGAAAATTATCAATATCTCTGGATTTGAAAGCCCTAATAAGTAGAAAAAAATGTTTTTAAAAGCTAATAATACTGCCTATCACCCAATAAAAAAGAAACATACGGTTCCTAATAACAATGCCACATAAAAAAAATTTCATATTAGATTTTTGTTTAAAAATTGACTGTTTTTTTACTATTACGTAACATACTTTGAAAACTAGCTGGTTAAGGTGTATTATTTTTGTAAATGACAAAAACCTAGTAATAATAGCTACAAAACAACACCAAATTTATTGCTCTAAATCACATAGTTTGGAAGATATTTTATCGATAAAATTAAGTATACAACATGCCCTAAAAATATCGCTATCTCTATCCCTAACACACTGTATAAATATGCTCATTTCTGTTTCAAAAGATAGCTTGGTAATGTCCATTTCCCGACCGGCTGTGGGTTGGGCTATTCACTAACTTCGAATGCAAGAACATGGTGGCGGTTATTCCTATCTGATTTCGAGCGTCGGTATTTTATTTATTCATTTATTTATTTATTAGTTTGTACACAAATTACAGTTTTTTACATAGAAAAATAAGGATAGCTAAAGTACAGGTGAGCTTATCTCTAAAGAGAGATTTCTTCCAGCAGACCATGATGCAAGGAAAAGCATAAAACAAACAGTGATGGATAGACAAAACTGTGTACATAATTTTAAAGATCAAAATTTCTATAAATAGACCAGCTTACTTACAAATAGACATATATTATTACAAATATAAAATATATAAGTACCTAACTAAAATAATTATACATATTTAAAAATAAATAAAATAATTATTATTCTCTTTATTCAGTATAAATCTTAGATATAAAATTTGTTTAGTATTCTTACAAAAACAGAGATTTATAACATTAAAAATAACTTATGAATTATAATTATAAAAACTAAATAAGTACAATTATAAAACTTAAGATTAAAGTTACAAAAACAATGATTTATAAAAATACCATAAAAATCTCAACCTAGGGACCCGCCGGCAGCGGGGCAGGCGAGGCCTAGACTACCGGTGGTTAGGGCTGCAGAGAGAGGAACCTCCTGACAATACGTGCCGTGTCCAAGAGTACCGCCTTCTGTATCTGACCCTTGATCCAGCCGCTAAGCGAAAGCCTCTCGAGGTGTTGGTCGAGGCTCTTCGCTATTAAGCCGTTTGCCGAAACCACTATCGGGACAATGATCGTCGAATCTACATCCCACGTGGCGGTCACTTCGTGAGCCAAGTCCAGGTACTTGCTGAGCTTGTCCTTCTCGGCCTTCACGAGGTTATCGTCATGCGGGATGGTGATATCGACGAGCACTGCCCGGCGTTGGGATCGGTCTACCAGCACGATATCAGGCTTATTGGCTACAATTTGACGACCGACTTGGTGTAATGGTTAAGAAGTTGGCTACTACACCAGAGGTCGCGGGTTCGATCCCCGCACAGTACAAACATTTGTGTGCATGAACATGTCTGTTTGTACTGGTCTGGGTGTCTCCTATGTATATTAAGTATGTATTTACAAAAGAAAATGTATTTAAGTATGTTTATCCGTTGTCTAGTATCCCATAACACAAGCTTTAATTAGCTTACTTTGGGGCTAGATGGCGCTGTGTGGAATAATGTCCAGGGATATTTATTTATTTTATTTAATAGTCCTGTCTGTGATGACAGAGCGATCCCAATAGAGCAACGCACGACCATTTTCAAGAACTGGCACCGGTGCGTACTTATAGTACGGTACCTCCGATTCGACAAGGTCATATCGAAGAGCAAGTTGCTGGTGGATAATCCTGGCTACTAGGTTGTGCCTATGCAAGTACTCTCCGTTAGCAAGGTGAGAACAACCGGAAATAACATGGCGAATAGACTCGCCAGGACGGCGGCATGCCCGACAAATGTCGACCGTACCGTCCTTCATGATGTATTTCCGGTAGTTATTCACCTTGATAACTTCATCAGCAATTGCACAGACAAAACTTTCGGTTTCCCCAAAGAGGTCCCCGAAACGTAGCCAGTTCACCGATGCGGAGAGGTCAACATCAGGTCCTGTTAAGGCCCGATAGAACCTCCCATACAGCTCCTTGCTCTTCCATATTTCCCTGCGGTCATCGGTGGTGAGCACCGGTAGTTGACGCCAGTTCTCGTTTGCCAAGGAGAGCGGCGTGAGGCCCTTATCAACTGCCACAACATCGCGATGTATCCCACATTCGTTGCTGAGGAAAAACCTCCTAAGACTGCACACCTCGCGGTTATGAAGGTTCTTGGCATTTAAAAAACCACGACCCCCCACCTTCCGCGGGATGTACAGTCTCATGACAGACGAGCGTGGGTGTAACATACGATATGTTGTGAGCAATTTTCGGACCCTTACATCCAGAGCGTCCAGCTCGGTTTGAGTCCATCTTAGTATGCCAAAGGAGTATATCAGTAAAGGCATCACCCAACCGTTGAAGGCGCGCACCTTATTGCCACCTGACAAAGAACTCTTGAGTACCTTTGTAAGGCGACTAAAGAAGCGCTCCTTCACCGATTGCTTGACGTCTCCTACTGATACACCCAATGACTCTGACATACCAAGATATTTGTAGGTTTCGGCTTCAGAGAGGGATCTGAGTGTCATCGGCTCAGAGAGCTGTAAATTCGGTGATTCTACAACCCTCCCTTCTTGTACATGCATGACCGCACACTTGTCTACACCGAACTCCATCTTGATGGCATTGCTAAAAATCTCAGTGATTTTTAACAGTTCCATCAAGACCTGGGGTTTTGGTGCAAACAGCTTCAGGTCATCCATGTACAACAAATGAGAGATGAACTCACCCCCTCTGCGAAGCCGATAGCCTAGCTCCGAATCCTTTAGTGAGGTACTAAGAGGATTCAGAGCCAAACAAAACCACAAAGGACTCAAACTATCGCCCTGGAAAACACCTCGCTCTATCCTTATCAAGTCCTGCGGAGCAGGCGAGTCATCCCCACCACCTGGCTGACGAAGGACTGTGATCCACTGCCCCATGCATGTGCTTAAAAAAGATCTCAGAGTTGCATCAATTTTATACAGCTCTAAGATCCTTCTCAGCCACGAATGGGGCACCGAATCATAGGCCTTCTTATAGTCAATCCAAGCAGTTGAGAGAGCTTTCCTGCCTCGCCGGACTTGCTGGCAAATGGTCGTGTCTATGAGGAGGAGTTCTTTAGTACCTCGGGACCCAACCCTACATCCATTCTGAGCCGGAGCCAAAACATTGTTCGCAACGACATGCGTGTTAATTTTTTTTGCTAGAATGGACGTAAGGAGCTTGAAGTGGTAGGTAAACACGTGATGGGTCTATAGTTTTTTGCTTCCGAGGTACTACCAGATTTGTGTAAAAGGAAAGTGACACCTTTAGTAAGGAAACTAGGAAGATAACCAACCTCAAGGGATTCCTGGAACTGCACTGCCAAGCATGGATGCGAACATCGAAACCACTTGATCCAGAAGTTGTGTAATCCATCCGGGCCAGGACTTTTCCAGTTCTGAGCCGCCTGAATTGCACAACTAACGTCTTCGGAGTCAATAGTTACTGACTCCATGGTTCCGATGGATTCGCATTCATGCTCGACAGTACGCATCCAGTCACCCTCCGTGTGCTCAACAGGCATCAACCAGATGCTGCGCCAGAAGTCAATCATGACACTTGCATCCGACCGCTGACTGTCGTTCACACGTTGGTTAGTATCTTCCCAGTTTCGGTACACCTTCCTTTGGTCACTTTGGAAAAGGCGATTTTGTACATATCTGTTCACACGTTCTCTGTAGCGACGGATACGGTTTGCCCACGCATAGACCTTCTGCTTCAGAAAGTCAATGCGTTCCGTTCCGTGACACAAGCCATATACTGTTCGGGCCTAATACCCGTCCCAGCAAAGGCTTGGTTAACGTAACGCATGACCCGAGGGCGATGGTTCCCTCGGCTGAAGCAGACCAGCTTCGCAATGAGGGTCTTAAACGTGTTGATACGTCGCTCGATTCGCTTTTGCCATGCGGGTACATGTTAGTGTGTTGTTGTGTACATGTACACTTGATCCGACAGTCGTTGGGCGGAAACAGCCACGGCTGGTTCAAGGGCCTGAAACAGAGGCAGCATCCGGTCACGATACGCAGACAGGTTGGTTCCTCCCTCTGTAGACCCGTAATAGGCGCGCATGCAGTTGACATTCATGTCGTTTGTCCATCGCATGCGGCGCACTACACCACCGGTAGCGGGAGCCCCGCGTGGGGCAGACTGCCCCACAGGCCCCAAGCGTGCCGGCAGCGGTCATCGTCCACGTCGCGCAGGTGGTCGCGGCGGTCGTGGCGGCGGTGGCCCGCTCTCATCGCTTGAACTGGAGCTCGCAGTGGTATCGGGAGGAGTAACAAACTCCTCCACCGACGACGAGCTGGGCGACGGATCGGGCTGTGGTGTTGGTCGTGCGCTTACAGTATTTGCTCTTCCTCTTGCCCTCGCTCTTGTTATCATAATATTATCAACATTTAATATCGGAAAATATTTGTGTAGGCATTGTGACAGTTGTCACACTTGACATTTATTTTTGAAATTTACACATTGTGGCTGAAATGATGTAAAATATTGTCGGAATTAATTTCTGTACTTGCATATTACTATAAAATGCGTAAATCACTTTTTAAAGATAACATTTTTTAAAGATGTTCTTTTAACAATCTTTTGAAGGAACCCACAGTGCGACACTCTCGAATAGAAACTGGCAGTTTGTTCCACAGTTTCACAGCCTGAACAGTAAAAATTTTATGTGAATTCAGCGGGTAATTTTTTTTTAAGTTAGATATGCTAATCATGATATAATAATCAGAATTGCAAAGAATCTACTGAACAATTCATCAATCATTAAGTATACTTCAGTCCTTTCAGTTTTTGCAGACACGAGTCGTGCATGCTCCAAGCAGTTACGGCGACGCCATCGCCATTTCGGGACCCATTTAAAATTACACGCCGACTTTTTACCGCCTCCGCGGATTGATCACGAATCTCAGCAAAAAGTTTATCATCGAACTCAGCCTTGATCTTTGTTAGTGAATTAATTACTCTCCGTGAAAATGTAATCATTGTCAGCGATAGGTTATTGTTTTAAATAACTACACTTCATTCATAATAACATTAGAAATAGGAAGCAGGGGGGCTAAAATTAGTGACAATTTGCATTTGACGTTACCATGACGATAACATACCTGAGTATAACCTGGCAAAATTGAAAACCCCTTCCGCCACGACGTATAAAGGGATTATGTAACATTTTAGATTTGGTAGAGTAATAGTGACAGTAAAAATGTGTTCGCATATATAAACCCCTGCTTTTTTTCAGGTTTTTACATTGATAATGTAGTATGATGCAAGATAAAATTATTTATTACAGCAAACGCCTCATAAATTCTGAAGTTACTTTACTTTAAATGAGAACAATTCAGTGTGACAGCTAAATAAGTAGATTTTAATACAATCAGCATAAATCTTGCAAAGTAAAAATAACAATAATGTTTATTGTGCTTTTACCACAAAGTGTACCCTAAACCCTTTACTTCTGTCTAATGCTATATGCATGGAGTATAGGTAACTTACTTATTTAAACAAAGACATTATTACATCTTCAATCATCGGTCAATGCCACCAAGTAAATAACGTTAGTAAATATGATGAAATAATTGGAGAATTTGCTTTTCAAATTTTAAGTTGAAGGTAAGCATTTTTGTATTTGAAAACCGTAGCCAGGACAACTGTAATTTATGAAATAACATAAACGTTTATGTATTTTTGAAAAACAATTCTTTCAGAAAAAGCATTAAATCTTCGAAAATCTGGGAGGTTACTAAAAATCTTTTTAGGTGATGATAACTTGTTCATGCACATATTTTAAATATTTTTACGACTCATGCAGATACTAACCTAGAATAATGTAATTGTTTTGAAGACAATGATTATGATGTAATTTCATTGCAAAAAACATGCTAATTCTTTACAGTCTTTGGGTTTAACTGGTAAAATATTTTTCTAGGTAAACAAAATTCCGTAAGATTAGCAAGACTGCGCGCTGCCAGTCAGGAGCTGGTGTAGCATTATGGAAAATGGTAGGTTGAGGTTTGTTTGAGCAACTGCTGATCTGTGCGCACTTGTGCTGCGATATCCGACCCTCGCAATCTGTTCCTTATTGAACAATAATAATAGTTATAGCTACTTTCGAAATTGCAGACGAAAAGGCGCTGCCTTGTCGCTAGTGTGTAGGCATGGTTTGTTGTGTGGGGGGAACGACTTGGTGAATGTAACGTAGATGCCGTAAGTTTTACGCTTTGTTGTATGTGATAAGATAAATTCTATTGGATAGGAAATGTTGGTAATGGTTTGGCTTCAACGCTGTTCTACTTTGGCTAGTGGCTTGATTTCCTAAGAGGGGCTTCCAGACAGCTGGTCGTCTCATAATTGACCTAGTTTGAGAGTGTCTAATATTACTATAATTCAACCACGACCGCAATGGCTTAGCATACGTAATTTGGTAACGACGTACTTAGTGCGAGAAAAATGAAGATGTTTCGTGGATTTTTCATAACCTACTACTACTCTGTGGGTCTGAAAAGAGTTTCGGGTCCAATAGAAAAGGATTGCCCCATTTAGATTTATTTAAAGCCTCGGTAATCTTTCGCTATTTTTTCGGTAGAACGTTACCAGGATACATTCCGTACATGTAATTAAATACTAGCCCCAAAATCCAAATTGCTTTGTTTGAACGCGACCAAACTTGTAAGTTCCCATTATTTAAATGTGGCCAAATAGTTACACTAATAAAACTGAAATGGAGTCCACTGAATGGGAGTACTTTCCGTTCCGTTTAAATACGATTGAGAATGTTTCATAGAAAAATAAGGTTTGAAAAGAATCTTGTTCGTCTTAAAACATTTTTTTTTATATTGCACATATTTAGGCTTTGTCAGCTCCAAATGCACGGTGTATTGTTCATTGAAATAAAACAGGTTTAGTTGAAAGCTGGGCCTTTTTAACTTTCTGTTAATGTTAATAAACTTTATCGGAGTTTAAATATGGAATTGGCTTTGTTGAAAAACTACTTTAAATTATCACATGTACTCGTACTATCGGTATTTAAGCCAGATTAGGATCTGAGATGTTAATTTATTGATGTTTTTGAGAAAGTGTTAGCATATTTCCGTCGCCACCGCCGCAGGAGGAGCGGCATCCTTGTAGGTTTCGTGAAATTCTGGTGGAAACTCATTTCGGTAACGGATCGGTCGTGTTCCATTCCTCTTTCCACCACTTATTATGATCTTATCGATGCATCGTTTAGTATAATCACCCCTTGCCGTAACGGACCGCCATCGGTTTAAGAGATTCACCAAATTATGCGGACCGTTATCCCGATTTTAAAAGGTAAAATTGCATAGATTTATTCATTCGGGGACACGTGACGGCTTCTTGAATTTATAGTGCCTGTATAGTACCTACATCCTCACATTGGTAAAATTCAGAAAGCGTTTAAACAGTTAACAGATGTCGGTGGCGATAATCGATATGAAAACATAATTGGCTCAATCCATAATTTAGACAATTTGCTTTAAATCAAACCATTGCATTTGTTTTAAACTATATTCCTTTCATAATAATTTAAATGACAAGTAACCATGTTATTTTATACAACCTGTTAATTAAAAAGCGCAAAACCTCAGACACCCCAACTTCTTTTTATGATAAAAAAATAATGTAAATTATTAAATAAAATTTTCGCGTATTATTTACGAAGATATTCGCTTGTTTTTGTTTCTTGTCTTTGTTGCGAAATTAAAAAGTTTATGGTAATAACGCGCGAGCTAGTGCGACGTTCCTGCTTCGCGTGCCGCCGCAATAACAGAGTTAAGTAATGATTAAACACGGCGTAATGAAAATATTTTTTTGGTTAAAATTTTACCCCTATTTTTATAAGTGGAATTGATTCTACTCTCGATTCTGAACAAACTAATTTTAGGTTTTGCGCTTTATCATTAACACGTTGTATATAACAAGGCGCGAGGAAATAAAAAATTGTGCTTTCACAGCTTCTTCATTATCCTACTATATCTATATTATTTGCTGTGGCTCACTATTGTTCTAATCGACGTTTCAGAATTTGGAAGTCATGTATTTACTTATCGTTAGATTCAGAACGGAATATACAATAATATTCAACCTTATATCGGTGTTACGAGAACTTTCTTTCGTCCATGAGTATCTGCTTAAATGGTTATGTTACTGTAGTAGGTAGGTACTAATACACCACACCGATGTTAATAAAATATTAATCTGTTTTTGTTAAGTAAGAACCAGCCACAAACATAGCTAATAATGTAAAAAAAATAGACTATAGTACTAGTAAACTGTGAACCTCACGACATAAAAATTGTTTAGTCATTTAATAATAATAATAATATATTCTTTATTGCACACAAAACTTACAGTACAGAAACAATTTACAATAAATGAAAGTACAATTTGGGCGGCTTTATCCCTAAAAAGCGATCTCTGCCAAGCAACCCACAAGCAAAGGAAATTTGGCGAAAAGGGCAAGTAAGTGCACCAAGAAAAATAATAAATAAAATAAGTTTAATTATAAATATCTACACAGTAGAGGACTAGGTTTATATATTCACATGACACATACATACTATATACCTATAAAAAGTAGAAACAAATGTGACGTTATTTAAACAGACAATAGCAATCAGCTCAGTTGCAACTAAAATGATCAGGAAATATAAAGGATAAAGAAGAAAAAGGAAGAACAACAAGGACTGATGTCAAAGTGCAAGGAAATGTGCTTTGACCCTTGCTTTAAAGATGAATAAGGATTGGGACTCTCTGATTGATAGGGGTAAAGAGTTCCATAAACGTATGGATTTCACAGTAAATGACTGTGTGTAGGAGTGGGAAGAATGAGGAGGGAATTGAAGGCGGAGTTTCTTGGAAGAACGCATTTCTCGTCCACGGATGGGATACAGAAATTGGAACCGCTCCTTGAGATAACGGGGTGACATTGGGTTGAACAGAATGTTATATAGAAGGAAAAGGACATGAGAATCACGGCGAAGACGAATGGGAAGCCAGTTTAGCTGGGCCCGATACTCGGAAACATGGTCGTACTTGCGAAGTCCAAAAATAATGCGAATGCAAAAATTCTGAAGCCGCTCAAGTTTATTTAGGAGATTCTCATTAAGGTCTAAGTAGCAACAGTCGGCATAATCTAGAATGGGAAAGAGTAAGGCTTGTACAAGAGCAATTTTGGTGGGTATTGGCAGAAAATTACGAAGTCTACTTAGGGAACTAGCAGAAGCAAACATTCTCCTGCTGACCTGACCAACTTGAGTTGTCCAAGCCAACGTACTGTCAATGTGTACTCCTAGGTTTTTCACTTCCTTACTGAACGGAATTTGAACACCATCAAACACAATTGCTGGCAAAACACTCCAATCAATTCTAGCAGTTAGCCACGAACTACCAACAATCAGTGCTTGAGTTTTTGCAGGATTAACTTTAAGCCCGAACGACCTGCTCCAATTAGAGATCTGTTCCAGGTCATCATTTAAGGTCAGAACGACGTTTGGAAGTTCAACAAGGCTGCCTTGGGAGTAGATTTGGAGATCGTCTGCATATAGGTGGTAAAAAGAAGAGATATTATTGGTTATCGAATTAATGAAAGTAGCAAAGAGAAGAGGGGACAAAACGCCACCTTGCGGTACACCGGCACTAACGTCGCACCATGAAGAGAAAGAATCCTCAGCCCTAATGCGTTGCCTGCGCCCATGCAAGTAACTATGAAACCAGTCAATTACCATTGGAGATATATTGAGAGAACGCAACACGCCGAGTAGGATGTCAAGATCAACAGTGTTAAAAGCATTACTGAAATCCAGCAGAATTAATACGGAAAGGCATTTAGAGTCCATGCCAAAGCGAATGTCATCCGTGATCTTGACAAGTGCAGTAGTCGTACTATGACCGGGACGGAAGCCGGATTGGAAATTATTTGGGAGCTGGTTCCTAGTCAAGAAACCACTAAGTTGCTGGTGAACAACGCGCTCTAGTACTTTTGACAGGAACGGTAGGATGGATATTGGACGATAGTCAGTGTATGCAGTAGGTTTGGATTTTTTTGGGAGTGGTATTATTTGCGCATCTTTCCACAATTTTGGAAAAATACCGGTGGTGAGGGAATGGTTGAGGATACGGGTGATGACAGGAGAAAGGAGATCAAGAAGGGGTATAATCATTTTACGACTAATGCTATCACTACCCACCGCATCAGAAGCGATAGAGTGAACGATCTTCTCAACATCACAATCGTAAATTTGACTAAAAGTAAACGACATGTAGTCAGGTGCTGGAAGAGATGAAAGTTGAGTAAGTGTGTTAGACTTTAAAGTACTATCAATGCAAGTAGAAGAAGAGAAATGTTTATTAAGAAGGTCGACATTTACGTCATTTGGGATAGAAGCTTCACGGGTTCTTCCAATTCCAATAGACTTAAGAAATTTCCAAACTTTTACTGGATTTCCATTTTCTACAGATTTATGAATATGGCGTCGTTGAGCGTCCCTACACAACCTATTGCAGCGATTCCGAATAGCTTTGTATTTATCATTTGTGTAAGTGTGACTCGTGCAATAGTCAAATCATGAAAGCTGAAACCAAAACTGCCACAACTGTACAGTCTACTCTAGACACAACTTGCAGAGTGTCACTGCATACCTACGTACCTACTTAGCGTACCTATTATACCTACCAGAGGAGAGAAAGTAAACTAAAACAGCGCGTGTTCATATTGAAATGAAAATTGTGAAATTCGGATTCTGAATTGCGATTTCCATTACAAAAGCACCAGAGCAACGCTGATGTGATTTCAAAATGGCTACTTTGATATTATAATGTAGAATTTTTCCATTCCAACTGTCTGAAAAACTCCACTCCCATTCGATCGGGTGGAGCAAAACAAAATAAAACATTAATATTTACCAGTTCTCGAGTAAGTATGTACCTACAACAATATCTCGGATTAAACTATCAATGTTATGAATATAAAGTGAAATTCACGAATGTTTCCACATGATATGAATTTATGCATTTATTGCACTGTACGTTACATCGATAGTTGGAGTGGTGTAGTGATTGATAGTGGCCGTGTCGGGGTCGTCGCCCGATAAGCTTCATTAACGTGTTTATCAACTGCATGTGGTACGCTCGTATCTGTTAACAAGCCAAGACAATGTAATCAGCTGTCTAACGACTGTACAAACTTCGGAGGTCGCTATTTTATCTATACGACTGTATTTACCATGGGTTTACGTTCAAACTATGATAGTTAATTACAGCTCGAAAGCAACTTTCTTTTAGTTTCTATTTTTTTCTTCACTAGAGGCTCTATACCGAAATCCCGTGTTATACTCTACCTATCTGCTACGCCGGTGACTATCGTCGGCGTCAATTTTAGCGCAGTGGTTACAAGCGCCGTTAGAGGCGTAGAGGTTCTTGGTTCGATTTACCCCACCACTGTCTGTTGATGAAGCCGATAATATTTGTGTTGGATCTGAATGTTCCTTCTTTGTTTATGGTTTCAATAACACAAGTGAAAACGAAAAATTGGGACCAGGGGCCAGAAGTTTTAACATATTTATTTTCAACTCGCTGCTATTGGTTGGTGCACCGGACTGAAACCACACGTAAAACGTTTCAAGATGTGAAACCAAGAATTCCCATAACGAGACCGCGAACGTTTGTGAGTTTATTTTTACTGTCACCCCTTTTTACGGCGGAACAAAAGCAAAAGTGCATCCCATGCTGGTCGCTGCGAATTCTTTTGTGAACGCACCCTTAATCTGTTCTCCCATGCGGGTCGCGTGGCCCGCGCGTGGCCGCCATACCACGCAAATTTAAACATAATAAAAAGCTTAAGTCGACACTCGAAACACGAATAAACTGTTGATGAGCTCGAAGCGCCGCCTAAAAGCTGAGGGGTGACCGCTTTAAGGGAAGGTGCGAACCAAGCACAGGCAACATTTGCATAATTAACTCCATTGCGATGAGTACCGGTTGGTATTTGCGAACCGGAATCGCAGCATTTAATAATAGTCTCGACTTAATTAAGAATAAAATTAGAATAGCGTGTCAGCACAAACGAAACGAATCTGTTTATGTTGAGTAATGGATTTAGTCACGCGTATGTGTCTAAAGTAATCGTAATTATATACTCGGTTAAGCAATAGCTTTGATGGGTGTATTTACTGTATGTTTAGGCGTAAGCTTATCGAGACAGGTATGATTAAACATGACGAAAAATAGTTATTAAATTTGCCACGTAAGGTTATTCGAAACTAGAATTACTAATAAATTCGAACGTCATTCTATAATCAGTACATTAAACTAATTCATCATTGCTAAATAAGGAACTTAGTGAGTTGTGACACTTTCGTGTTCGCTATTAGGTGTTATTACAAACGCAGCAGTGAATAGTGTTCGAAACGATGAACCCTAGTGAGCCCTGGCGGGTAGATAAGTGAATACGTTAACCTTTTCACCCTCGGCTGCAGGGGTGCGCCTGACCGTTGATTTTAAATTGATATCCTTCAATGACTTTAACGAATCCCGCCCGTTATAATACTGACGTTTAACAGCTTAAATTGCTCTTTATAAATTAAAAAAATAACTAAGTTAAATAATCGTGTGCATGTCACACAGACCCCAAACAAAGCAAAGCTTGTACTCAAGGCGGCAAGGCTGACAAAAATACTTCAATAGCCACAGATGACGGAGTCACGAGTCGAAACCCGATCGGGCCTCGCTCACAGACGAGTGGATAGTAGATAACAACACGCAGGTACGAAGAAAATATTTGATAGACACAATAACACAATAATGCTTTCCTAAGGCGGGGATGGAACCAACAACCTTCAGCGTGATAGGCAGGAGAACTCTACCACTCTATTCTCTTGCTCTTTAATAATGATAAACGTTAAAAAATTATCTTCTCCTTGCCCTCGCCCTACATGCTATTTATTTTATAAATGCAGTCAATACTCTACACTATACTCGAAGTCGATACAGTGTATAGTGTCAAGACTATAAAATGCCTCCGCATTTTATACTCCCTGGAATAAACCGCATGCTGCTGGCTGGCTCTACCCACGGCATTCCATTCCTTCGTCAGACCATCGGATGGCGTGTCCTCTTTTATATTTCCAACAACTAATTTTGAAATGTGTTCGCCTAGTCGAGTTTGCCTCAAGTAAACTACGAAAGTAACATCAGCAACTTATCAAATCAAATCATTTATTGCTTGCCACAGTATTAAAAGGATCTTAAACTAAGTACAGTGCTTGCGACGCCCTGTTAGGGCATTGCAATATTTAGAGCATACAATTTTATGCCCCCTAAAATACATAAAACAGAAAACAAAATCAACAAAATGAACATCACCGAGATGCAAAAGAACAAGTTGTTTTCCCTCATCTATCAACAAAGAACTCTTTCAAGTCTTACAAGTAGCATTCAGAAATGAGATGCTTCCCTAAACTAAGAATAAATGGTTTGATATCTTGAATTTCTCTGATTTCATTCGGGAGTCTATTATAAATCTTGATAGCCATGGAATGTGGCCCTAATGACACCTTACAAGTATGCCATTTTTAGTTAGGTAGGTACGTTACTATTCACTAGACGCGCTCTGTACCTACGTCTACCATGAGTTGCCATTACCTTTACGGCGACCGTTGCGTTCAGAAATTTGAATGCCATTTTCGGTTCCTATAAAAATCACTAGGGGCGCCCGTATCGAAATCCCATTGAATACGTCAAAACGGTTGACGCGAACGCTAGCGACTGTCATTGGTGTCAACTTCTGGTAGACATACAGTACTGTTTCAGCTTAAATAATAATAATAATGTTTATTTGCAAATTGGTAAGATACAAAATAAGTTACAGCGACTTCTGCACTAGGCTCGCAGGCCTGTATCGCAGCAGCCAGTGAGTGAGTTACAGAATAAAGAAATAAAGATTTGACAAATTTAGAATAGCTCCGGTTCCAACAAATGTTGGGTATTAAAGTAAACTTTTATAAAAAACTAATAGCAACAAATAATTACAACAACAAGGTTATAGGTACTAAAGAACTACATGAGATCACAATATTATATACTCGTGGGATGAGATGGATGTGTGCGTGTGTGTGTGTGTGTGTGTGCGTGTGTGTGTGTGTGTGTTTGTGTTTGTGACGGATGTGATAGGTGTTTAGGCAACTTAACTTGCTTTTAAAACTTGACAAGTTACGCTAGTGACTGTCATCGGCGTGAACTTATGGCGGGGGTACTGCTGTTATTATGCTGGGTAAAATGTTATTATTTATACTCGTATGTAAGTATTTATAAATATTGCAGTATGTTTTTTATATTTTTGGTGCTAAGTGATGATGTGGTCTATGATGGTATATGGCAGCACAGTAAATATACTATTCACTCTTATCTTAAAGAGACCCAGGTTGTATATTTCTAGAAAAGCAAACGCGGGCAGCGCGTTCGACTCCTTTGCTGTTCGCATTATTAATTTTGTTTCTCAGCCTTGCCACTCTGAGCACAAGCTTTGCTTTGTTTGGGGTCTGTGTGAGATGGCCAAGATATTTATTTGACTTTGTTAATTTTTTAGCTGTTTTAGCCGTTATACGTCAGTATTTTATCTATGTTCTTTTGTAATGATCAAATTACGTAGGCTTTCAAGATAGTCGTAGTATGTTTTTTTCTACCTTACATACCTCAATAACCGACACTAAAAAGATTCAAAAGTTTACAATATATTAAAGTATGCTTAGCTGATTTGAAAGCCCTTTTTCAACTTACAATAAATTCTGTTTTAGTACCAAAACTGTTTAGCAATATTATATGGACCAGCAAAGTGTTATCAACGTAACGAATAATAAAATACCGCTGCAGCTGCAGCACGATGGCGTATTTATTTTCTTGATTGTCTTTATTTATTTTAAACATAAAACTTGGTTAGTTACCTCTTGGCCCAGTAGTTTAGCACCCGAACTCAGAGCGTGGATCGTGCAGTCCCGAGTTAAAATCTAGCCAGAACCAAAATCTTTATGTTCATTGTTAAATATCCGACTAACTCTCCGGTGACGGAAAACATCAATAACAAACCAAATCAACCCGGAGAACAGCGGAAAGCTCACCACCTACCACGTTGGGTTCTAATACCATTGGTGAAAAGTGGGCTTCTGAGTGTTTCGTTCACCATGACGGCACAGTCACTTGCCTCTGACTACCCCGCTTGGGATAAAGTCGTGATGGTATGTATGTATGCATGTTAAACATAAAACGTATAAAAACATTCAACCTAAAGAATTTTTAGTTTTCATCGCTTCAAAAACAAATACTTGTGTAAACAACTGTTTGTACATTTAAACATAAAGAATATCAAAAATTACAACATCGTGCGTAAATAAATGATGTAAATTACAAGCAACCTGGCTACTTGAGATAACACGGAAACTTGCGTAGTATGTATCATTTCGTTGCAAATCGCTTCCGTACTGTAATTGCGTTACTCCACGTCCACATTGTGTTCGTAATATATTCGATTAAAAAACAAAATGAAGTCGGCACTCAGAACTGATCATGGGAGTGAGCCTTTTTAATCGGCCCAGCAGCATTCCTCTGTAATCACGCCTTGACTCCTCACTGCAACATGTTGACTGAATCATTTAAGCCAACAACATAAAGTAGAAAATATTGCTCTTGTCACTTAAATGATGACGAAATTGCTCACTTATAATACAATGAGTAATATACAACACAACTCAATCTCTGACAAATTGAAGATTATTGCCATAATAAAAAAAAAAGATTATTATCAAACTGTGAACTTAAAATTCGTTGGTTATTTACTTCAAGTAACACATAAATAATAAACAGCAATCCTATTCGTGCTAGTATCCCATTTAATTAGCTATTAGACGCCAATCTGAGCAGAGCTATAAACTAATTGATTATGTAGAGGCTATTTTTTCATAATAGTATACTATTTTAATTTTTTTCCTACTCATTTTAAATACCTACATACTGCACCCAAGCACACGAGTTTAAAGAAATAACGTGTTGTGTTTGATAGACCAAAAGCAATATATTGTGATAATTAAAATGGGTACCTACTTAATTAGGCTTCTACCAACAAAAACTATGCGCAACCCACGTTCAGTTCCCATGACATCAATCTTCCCTGTTTTGATTTGAACATTTAACAACAGATTGCTAAAATATGTTAAGTGAGTCCTTTCAAAATAGCCTTTGAAATTTGATAGTTAAGGTTGAAATTTCGAATCGTGGCGCTGATAAAAAATGCGTTGATGACCAAGGTAGGGAGAGCCCGCATACTTTGCTCTATGCTTAGATTATTAGGGCGCCAACCCCACTAATCACTATTGGCTTGAGGCCCTAGTAACGTATGACAATTTTGTTAACGATTTATAAGAGGTGATGTAGGGTGGGTGGCGTCACCTGGTCCTGTCAATTCTGTGTCGATTCAGTTATGATTTGAACGAAGTTTTAACCACAAGTATTCGCTTAGTCCGTCGACGGTTCTTTGGGAAGTGAAATAAATGAAACCAGTCATGCAGTAGTCACTTTACATTATGGGTTGGCATTTATGTAGTACACTATGGACTGTAGGTACCTTGTCTACCTACTGTAGTATGACTTAGTTAATTATTTCATGAGGTCGATTAGTGACTCCTTTAAAACATTTTCATAGTAAATGTAGTATATTACGAGTGGACACGTTTTCCTTTATTTTGCAAACTATTTCAAACGGATTGGCCAACTGAGCCAAATAAAACTTATAATGTTAGTTTCACGCAGAATAATATGTATTGCAAATGAGAGTCTGTGAAGGATTAAAAAATATGATAGTAAAATGTCGTATAATTTTTAAGTAAATAAAAGTGTCATGTTAGCCGAGGAATGTCTTTCGTATCAAAGTCAGCCGAAATCAGATTTGATGTGATAGACAATATCTATAACTTACTTATTCATTTAAAGCCAAACAGTTCAAACTATTAAAATATTATAACTAAGGATAGCGGATACCTATAAGTTTAATAATCGAATGGCAAGAAATCGCCTGAAAGGCTCCTAAAGCCCCGGTATAATGTTATAGATTAAACGCATGTGGATGCTCCCTGAGGAGTTTAGCCAGTGAGAGCTCAACCTTCTAATATCCCTTAAAGATAGATATATATAACATTATGTATCCATATCCGGATATCCGCATTCTGCTAAAATAACTGGATTAAATAAGCGTTAGATATGTTAGGTAAACGATATCAGATTTCCATTAAAAACAATGGTTTTAAAGAAAAACACCACTTCCATTTACTCTGCGATTGACTCGGTGACTACTTATACAAATTTGAATAGGTACAGACGCACATAAACACACCTATAGTATGTTTTCAGTTGATAATACCCTGTACATAATTATCAAAGTTTAAATCTATACGTCTACCACGAGTTCCCACTTTAAATTTACATTATCGCTGGCGTAAAAAAATGTGTTGGGATTTGACATTGGCATGTCATTCATGTCAAATCCCTATACATTTTTTTACGCGAACGATAATGTAAATTTAAAATGGAAACTCGTGGTAGACGTACTGAACTGTTATGTTACAGTTACAAACCGAATGTGTGACTGTTCAAGTAGGAACGTCATTGTTTTGGCAATATCAATTGCGAATTAGCCCTTTTAGTAAAATATGGGGTGACATTCAGTCGGCAGTAGATTGTGCGATAGTAATTAATTACAAGTAAGTACTTTAGAATTATCGGCATCGTAATGCCATGGGGGTTATTAAGTCATGTCTGATGGCTGGCTGGCAATTGTCGCGCCCACTACACGGGCAGCATGCGGGCTGCTCTAACTTAGCGTATGACTCAGTGCCCCACAACTTTACCAGGTCACGGAAACATGCTGGTTTAGCAAAATGTATGGTGTTGCCATGAAGACTTACACATCAGATGATTCGTTGGCAGTGGGTTTGATTTCAAGGACAAACATATTGCGACAGGCATTTGTGTTTCTTTTTCTTCTCTGTGGTTTCGCTCTTGGCAGAGCGGTCGTGGTGACGTTAAGGCGTTCACATTAGTGTTAGAGGCAGACACAGCTGGTGGGCTTCCTCATCTATAATTCGATCTTGCAATTAGAAAACCCAAGCATTACCCTCCCTCTCTAGCGTTTTGAGTTATGGAGCAACATAGCCAAGTAAAAAAGATGTCCCAAGCATTTTCAAATATTAAAAAACATAATATTCATTACAAGAAGTATGTTACGTTTCATTGTATAAACAACGCAGTTTAATATACGTATGTTGCATTCCAAAGGCAATTCCCAGTCCTTGTACTGCAAAAAGATAGGACTTTACCAGACTTACAATGTTACGTTGTTGGTTAAACTATTTTCTGTTGATTTAGGTCGGTTTGGTGAATCTGAATACTTCAATAATGTAGTTAGAATGTGCCTATTAAAAAATCTTGCGTGCGCTCACCTACCCATAGAGTAGTCAGTGGCAGCAGTCTTTTGTCACCAAAGTAGAATGAACACACAGAAGCCCAAACTCCACCTAGCGAATAACAAACCAACGAGAATGGTATCTGATAGCTTGCAAAAAAGTTTGAACTACGGCGTCATCCACACACAATTCAGCATTTGTTGGCCCGAACTAAAAGGTTCGGTGACTCGTTTCTTTGTCGTACTATCCAGACGTGGAACGCTCTTCCAGCACATGTGTTTCCTTCCTCTTATAGTCCCGGGTTCTTCAAGCGGGGCGTGAAAAGGCATTTCTGCAAGCCTCCAAGGTGAGGATGGCCAGCCCAGTGATTCGTTTGAATGACTGGGCTTGTCAGCCTCATATCTGGACCTCACGACCGCTTTCCATCAGGTGGAGTGAGGTCATCTCGACGGGCAATATAAAAGTCTCACCAAGTATTTAAATAATAATTTGACATTCAAAGTGATTAGTTACTAGAACTAAAAACTTTGAAAGCCATATTAATGATCAATCTACAAGGATAGAATTAACCCATTTCCGAGACGTACCGTGAACAAGCTGTTATTACTGACCCATTAATTGTCTGCGAAATAAGGAACAGATTCTAGAAAAAACCACAAGATTAAGCGCTTGGGGCAATTAAAGGTAATTGCACGTTATAGATTATACCGTAGGTTCTTATCCGGGCGAAATCAATATGGTAATGGAGGAGTCACAAACGGTCACATTGTAAAAACTCAGCTTGTAGTTGGGGCACATGGCCAGGGCTTAGGGTTGTGTAAGTAAGGTTATTCACAAACCTTTATCGACATTTTCTTGCTGCACCCCAGTGACTCAAAAGTATGAATTAAGAGAAAATACGCTGCTTTATTGATAGAACATGCAAAAATATATCTAAAAAGTACAGTCACGTGCAATGATGAGTATACAAAAATAGTTTTTCAAAATTATGTCAACACTATAAATTTTCGATGGTTTTAAAATTAGGTAAACATTTTAAGCACTTTATTATTAACAGGACAAAATCAAAAATAAGTACACGCTTTTCACTTAAAATATATGTAACCAAGCATATTACTGAGATTTGTATATACAGTCTATCTCATTAATATATTACCAATAGTTTTTGGGTGTTATTGCTTAAATTTTAGTATACATGCATGAATTTCAAAAACATGTACACAATACAGTTACACAATAATATAAACGTTGTTCATTTGTGTTTCAAATAGCTTTATTGGCGTTAGTTACAAATTATGATTTGAAAATGTGCTGGCGTTACATACATTTTTGTTTCGATTTTTGAATGGTGGATCCTAGTTGATTTATGTGTGGTTTTAAAAAAGTAAACCTCCAGTATTCATTATTGAAATCAAGTCATTGCTACAATTGATGGGCATTGGCTTAATTACCACGCTAAATGCAGCTTGATGATTACAAACCGGGCTTCATTTATTGATTGTTTTCCTATGATTGGCAGTCAGTTTGTAAATACTGGCTGTAATTTGTTTTTTATGTGTAATTTTATTGTGTTAGTTTTGTGTGGTCTCCATCATTGAAATCAAGAAATATCTTGATTACTGACACAATAAAACCACACATAAAAAACAAATTACAGTTAGTATTTACAAACTGACTGCAAATCATAGGAAAACAATCTGCAAACGTAGAAAGGATCTCACGATGAAATCACACGGGAACCACCTGTGAGTGCTACAAAAGACACCCTTATGTCTTCTGCAAACGAAGAAATTTGCCAGGGCAAGTTGTACGAATAGCACCCAAAAATTTGATTCGAATTATAGGAAAATCACCTAAAACCACAGGCAGTTATCCTCACCTTCACATAGCACAATACTAGCGGTTTACTTTTTTAATACCTCACCATAAATCATCTACGATCCACCGTTTATTTATTTAGGTTTGCTTACAGCTAAACATGTACAGCATTTATATAGATCCACTTAATATTAAGGACATACATGCCTTTACAAGCATACACAAATTTTTTGAAAATAAAGTGACAGGTATACCTACTAAAATTTACAGTTAAACATAAAATAAAGAAAAAATGCTTTTACAATTTTATTTAAATATTAGCTTATATGAGACTTCAACAAATTGCTTTTAAAGACTTTACCAGAAACGCAGAAAACATCCAGGTCAGGTGACTTTAGACCGTTCAAAACTAACTATTAAACTACAGCCCCAGATGGGAAACCACTGGAAAACAAACGCAAATTAAAAAAAAAACCCTGTTTACAAACTGAAAATGAAGATAGGTCACTTTTTTAAAACTAACAACAAACCCTGCGCGAATCTTAGGAAACCCACCTATTTACGACCATTGAGGAACCTCTTTCTACCTACACGGACAAACCTTACAGTAAGGCAATCTCTATGCAAACCACCTGCAAGTCATCAAAAAAAATACTTAAAAACGATCAGTAAATAATAGGAAAACAACCTCAAACAATTCAAATATCGGAACAAAAATGTATTTAAACGCCATCACATTTTCAAATTATAATTTTTAACTAACGCCAATAATGCCATATCAAACACAAATAAGCAACGTTTACATTATTGTGTGCATGTTTTTAAAATTCATGCATTTATGCTAAAATTGATGAAATAACACCCAAAAAAGATTGTTGTACTATTGAGATAGACTGTGTATACGATTCTCAGAAATATGCTTGGTTACATATATATCTTACGTGAAAAGCGTACACTTATTTTTGATTTTGTCCTGTTAACAATAAAGTGCTTAAAATTTATGCCTAATTTTGAAACCATGGCTAATTACATAATTTCGAAATGAAGTGCATATACTATGTCTTCGGAAATTTATAGTATTGACATAATTTTGAAAAACTATATTTATATACTTATCATTCCACGTGATTGTCCACCAGCGCTACACAGTTCTACACCCTATTTTTTGTAAACATGCCTGCTTATATGCATGACGCAAATAATAATAAAATTGACTCGTTTTGCGGCAACTCCATTGAAGAAGTAAGAGCATAACCAGCCAATAAACTTTTATCACTTTTGCACAGCCTAGCTCGTTCTCCCGTATGAATCTCTGCCCAATTTTGTCTGAAAGAGATCTCATAAATTGTAAGTTGAAGTTTGTGTTAGTGCCTTTTTTTAAAATAAAAAAATAGTAACTAAGATCTAGTTTAATTTTATTTAATTACCTAACACCCTGTGCCAGCTATATTTTTTGTGCTGAAAGTTAATAGACCTGGGACTCGTTGCGTCTCCACCAGCGCTCTTAAATACTTTATTTTGTTAAGGATTTCCACTAACATCCTCGCTGAAATATTCTTGGGAGAAGACAACATTAAAAATGCAACATAATTATCGACAGTTTGAAAGCTCTTTCCATTGTCTCCTCCCTATAAGGGTAAATGTAGTAAGTGCCCGCATCGTGGTTATTAGCGGTGCGCCAATCTAGAAGCGCCTCCCCTCGCGCCTATTTCCAGCGGAGGGTGCCGGGCAAAATTTAACTAACGGTTTAATTTTAGACTGCACGCCATTAAACATGCAGGTAATTAAATAAATGCAAACAGAGTGCATCAATAAAGTCACCTTTTAAAGACTCTTGAGGTCTTCATCTTTAAAAATTACTCCAACATAGATTTAAAGATTTAACAGAGTTCGTTAACGGATTAGGTTAATACCTTGACACGGGGCTTACAATCGTTCATACGCGAAGTATTGTGAATAGTTCTTTCAACAGTCTGTGAACAGTCTCTGTTTAATTTTTTATGAATAAGATGGTTAAGCGTTAAAAAGTTAGCTAAGAATCATATCTTATTGTCAAAATAAATAAAACCTGTCATTGCTGAATTTATTACTTAATCCATTACAAAACCACTTAATAACAGGTATTATTTACCTTTTACTAAAATAATATTACTAATACATTATGTATTAGTAATATTATATTAGTAATTGCAACTGGCGCAACAAAACGCACAGGCATAAAATGATACAGCTATCTCTACCCAACTGAATGAAACGTTTGAAAATATATATTTCAACTGAATACTAACCTACTTCTATGTGTTAACAACAAAACAATGTGCGACTAATTATAAGCGCTGTGTCGTTGCTTGGATAAACTGGAGCCTGTGTGTGTGCGTTTACTACTATTTATGTTTCGAGCGAACAACCACGTGCTCTAAATGAAGAAACTGCAGTTTTTTAGCTGTTTTGTACAGTCAGCTTAAAGTTTCTCGCGGTTTATATTCGTGTTTATTTCCAACATTCTACTTGTCTACCTACATAAAGAAATTAATCCTTTGTTACCGCACTTTTTTGATAACATCAACACTGCAATCCTAAGTACCGGTAACTTTGGTATTTGGTTTCAATTTGGATTAGCTTTGTATATTAGGCTTTTTGCCCGTTAGCACTAAATTAGCAGGAAGTCGAAACAAAGACTGTCACATGACATTTTCACTATCATCAATAAAACCAAATTAGGGCTCCAGCTGCCCGGGTAGGCAGGTACCTGTTGCACAGCTGAGTCCGATCTAACGGAGTAAAAAGAGCCACTATTATTCCTGGGGTTTTTCAAAATTAAACGGTATTTTGACGCTGATTGTACACTCTACCACCAGATTTTGTAAAAAAAAGTTACTTTACTTTACAGTAGTAGCTAAACCATCTAGTAATTCAAATTCTTGAAATTAAATAAGAAATATACATGTTAACAAATAATATATCACGCTTGTAGATTAAAACTAAGAACACGCTCTAAATATGGTTGTGGTTCATGGAGACTTACAGAAAACCAGTAAGTAATGATTAATTACTGTCTAACTGAATTTAGAAAACACCATTGAAATAACACGAAGTGAGTTAGTAGTAACAAAACTAATCCCTATTATTAGGATATAGAGTGAAAAGTAATCTAAACATCCACCCTGAATATAACTTTGTGATTCTTAATAAAAATATGTATCTATAAAAACATTGTTTGTAAATTATGGATAACGATTATCGCTTTCATATCCCTGCATCGCACTTCCCTGCAAATTCAGTAAAAGTGGAGTTGGTTTAAACTTAGCAAATTTGCGTGCACCTAAAATGCAAGTCACGCTCAAAACAAAGCGACCACCGTGCACCGAGCGGAGAACTTCCGAGAACGCTCAGGGAGCGTATTTAGCTTCTACTTAGCGAAAATAGTCCCTGTCAGGGGCGTTGGATGGGGGCGGCAGGGGACAGTGCCCGATGGTTCATTGCGATGCCAAAAGACGTTTTGCATGAGTGGTCGATTTTAGTGCAGTAAAGATGCCCATAGATTCAAGAGCGCAAACAGTCTTCGGAAGTGTGCATAAAAAAACGAACTTCTGACGTCAAGTTAAGCTCGCGCTAGCAGGTAACATTACCTAATAGTACCTATTCGACATGATTTCTGTCTGCAGTTTTAGTGAATAGTTAATCATAATAAACAATTACATGATAAGATTAAATAGGATTATTTATTTCACAATAGATAACAGCACAAACTGCATTCGATCATGACAAATTATGTGAATTTCCTTTGTTTACAATTAAGATTAATTGATAAGATTGATTGCATAATCAGGGCAGAAATTATAGCCTTTATTTACCGTCCAGTAACAAGTCTACAAATTAGTTAAACTGGGTAGATCCAGTTAACAAAGTTGTTCGCCCCCCGTGTGACCTTACTACGCCCCTGTCTTAGAACACCCAACCTATTGTTTTTACATTGTGATTCCTAGTGAAATGGTTAATTGGACCAAGGGCTTTTGTTCCTTTTTGCTACTGGGAAGTTGTTCTTCACAATCACTAAGCTCAGTTCGTTGAAAACAATAACAGGCTTCATTACAGGTTGCTGCTTTTTGCAAGATCTATTACACGTTACCTATCGTTATTGTTATAGCCTTCTTAATGTTTACTTGAAAATCTTTATATTATACGGTTGGTAGTGATACTACATTAAAGTTTATAATGCTTCTGTTTTTAAATTCCGAAAATTTTAATTGTTAAAGCACATTATTTTAATGTTTTCCGGGGGATGATTGGTCGTGGTTCTAGGTCAAGTAATGTGACCTAGAACCACAACCACGGTGACCAGTGGTCACTGGCCACCCTGACCGAAATTTCGTGATGTTTTTTTGTGCTTTGTAAGGCACTTTAAGCAGTAGTCCTGGCTAGCGTTGCAAGATATGGTTAGGCCTTGTCAGAGTCCTGAGATACGGTAGTACTAAGGATTTTACTAATTTTTTTTTAAGTAAAGTAAAAAAAACATTTATTCATTTAAGCTTGTACAAAGCACTCATGACATGTCAAAAAAAAAGTATGTAACTTAGTAATAATATTAATAAAAGTAAATAAAATAGTACAATAATAGTACATATCGTGGATATACATAATGTGAATCTACCACCGGTTCGGACGTTGCTTCTTATCGAGAAGACTCTAGCAAGAAACTCGACAGTTACTCTTTTGAACTTTGTTCGTTTTACAACAAATAAATTCAGAGTACAGTCAATGAGAATAGAAAAAAGAATACAATATTGAGCAGAGGAGCACATTATTCCTACTATGACCACAAACTCTTGTCGTTCAAGTAATCCTCTACATTATAATATAACTGTTTTGCATTACAACAAAACAACTATTATGTGTTGGAGAAAACACAGTGTTGGCTGTGAAGAAAGCAGTCCTGACATTTGTCATAAATAATGAAAACTTACCAAATTTTTCGTTGTTTTTACTTTGTGGCTTGACACCTGAGGGCCGAGTGCGTAACTTACTCGGCATTGCAACCTGTCAAGGCTGTCAAATTCAATAGTCTTCTCACCAGCAAGGCCTTGCCTCAACACTGTGTTTTCTCCAACACATAATAGTTGTTTTGTTGTAATGCAAAACAGTTATATTATGTGTCTTCTAAAACACAGTGTTGGCTGTGAAGACCTGTTTGTTATCTGCTGGTGTCAAGCAAAACGCTATTGTTGAATAAAAAATAAATATTGTTGACTACAAGAATATGATTAAAAATATTTTTTTTTTATTTTTTTATACGATTCTCTTTATTTAAGGATCTATTAGAAAAATATCTTCTTCTTTGTCCTCGCCTTATCCCGTTACGCGGGGTCGGCTTTCTTGATCTTGAGGCTATTATCTATTAGAAAAATATCGACAAAATATTTTTAATTTCTAACCAAACTTAGAAACCTTATGTGTGTAGAGATAGTCATGCATCCTTTCCTTCCAGTTAAGTTGATCTATATCAATTAATCTAACTTACCCAACAATCTAGGTAAGTAGGTACTTAGAGATAATTGTAATATGAATTTCTCACAAATTAAATAACAAAATAAAGTTAATCTTCTAATTCAGTTGTGGAAAAAATAATTAGATAGATTTAAGCATAAATAACCAAATAAAGTTGATCTTCTTTTTAGGTTTTAAAAGAAAATTGAGCAGATTTAAACATTCTCAAATAATCTGACTAGGTAAGTACTCCAAAAAATGACACATATTATAATATATGACACATATAATAATTGCTTTGAGAAGTGCACTTCTATTTTTCAGGCAGTAATGTTACCAAAAACCCTTAGTTTACTCAAGGATAATAATCCATGGTCTTCCTTTCAAGTCCAAAGGGTTGCTACTGCAGACCAATAAAACCTCTGTGAGTAGAATAAATCAATCTTAAAAAATGGCTGTGCCTAATTTGCAAAATGCAGGGTTGATTTTATTAAACATTTTCATCACTTTAGAGGGCAGTGCATTTTGCAGTTTTTCTTGAGCTATGGACCTGATGTCAACTATGTCACATAATTATGGACAAAGTTTCAGGAAGGATTATTAGAATGCATGCACCGATAAATTTAATTCTGAGATTTTATCTTCCCAGAGGCACAAATTCACCCTTTACTACCTATATTTGACAGGTATGCATAATTACGGTCCATCCAGATGGCCTTGTAGCACTGGAGTCTATTCTAGACTAGACTTCAACTGATTTTCAAATAAGCATGTCTTGTATGAGTCCAATATAGCAGTCATGCATTCTACGCCCATAAAGCAAGACAGAGAATCTGAATAGTCCTTCAAGACTCATTCAAAATGTTAGTTGAATATTAAAACCAGAGTTTTTTAAATATCCCCTTTGGCAAGAAAAAATTGTTTCAACTACTGATGTGGCACACAACTAGTAGTTACACTATACACATAGGCCTTTAGTTCACTGAGGCTATTTTATCCTCAAAAAATAGTATTCCCAAGAATATAGGTACCTTTTTATTACCTGTCAGTCACAGAAACCTGTCAGTCACAGTCACAGAAACTATGTGGGAGATTCGCTCTATACACGCCCGATCTTCCATAGCAGGACGACCATTTGTTCACATGGAAAGGGCCTTGGAACTGTTCAATCTACCAAGGTCTTCCGCAGATCCTTTGTAGGTGATGGGTCTTATAATTATCTGGTTCGGGGAAGCCAGAAGAAAAAGAAGGGCCACTGGGGAACCACTATGATGACTGACTCTTTTATTACATCATGTAATAGTAACATTAGTAAAGTGTGCTAAAACTAGCAGTATCAGGTTAGGATTTGAAAGCCCTCATATCAGTAGATAGTCTCAGGGACGACAAAAGGCGTCGCATAATAAAATTAGGTACTCATCAGTTGTGTCTAAAGCGACATCGCCTGGATCAGCTGCTGTGGCATTTAAAACAAATAATTTTCTGGATCCCCATATATTGAATATGGCCTCCGCGGCCAGGGGCAATAGACGCCAGTCGCGAGCCACCCCACCTTGGACAGGTGGTCAACAATTTTGATTCAGAAGTTTGGTGGCCAAATTTAGGAGTGCCAGAGATCTGAGCGCCTCCACTGTTTATGTCTTAATGGCATGGCATACTACCAGTTTTGCGGTTCAGTTGTTCCAGAATGTGGGCTACCTTTAATGCATTGTGTTGGTATAGGATCGTACCATACACTGCATACAGCACCTTGACATAGGAGTGCCATATTAAATGTGAGTTGAACCTAATGTCTTAAGCTTATAAGCACATGTCGTTCAATCAAGCTCCCCACCCTGCATCCGCTGCGTTGGTGGTAAGGAAGTGTCTGACTTCTTTGTAGCGCACTGCGCTCAGCGGAGTATACTGCACTTAGCCACAAATTCAGTGGTGAACAGTGTTAGACAGGACTCTTTTCACTCTCTGAGATGTCCTCCCTAAAATCCTCTCAGAAACAATCGCATTTTGCAACTTTGAAAATGTCCTACGGGAACGGTCAATGTTGCAAGACTCAAAAGGCAAATAGGCTTTGAAATTCCTTTATTTGCTTCATTTTTTTTTTTTAATATTATTATTAATGTATTCTTACTGGTCTGTGTTTCTGAGAGTATTCTAGTGTATACCTGCTCCTGTGTGAGCCATAAAATAGACTTTGGATAATTTTTATGCTTTCCACAAGTCTCTAGCATCTCAGTATTTCCGCAATCTGAGTGACTAGAATTGACCTGTCACAATGGACTAGACGCTTGTATTTTCAATACCCTGTCATTCAACACCTGTGGCATAGAGGGTTTCCGCAACCTAATTCAACACTGCTGAGAAAATCTGCAGTTTTGAAGAGATGCCAGATGATAACAATAGTTGTAAATCAACCATCAGCGAGGCTCTGCTAATGGTAGTTCAGAAAAGGTATTTGGAGGTTGATTTTCACACACCAGTCCTGGTTGTGCAAAAGTTCACTAGATCTGAATGAAAAACTAGATGAAAGTGTTTTATTGCCACACATGTGCATCTAGACTTGACTTGACTTCCGCAGTCTTTAAGTTGAATTATCATAGAATCATTGGCCTCAATTCAATCTTGTTTTTTGGTTACCAAAAACATCTTATTTAAGATTTTTGTAAGGAAACTGCAATAGGGGAGAATTAAATGGAACTCTACAATTACAACACATTTTAAATAGTACTGATTTGAAACATTGTCCTTGAGACATCCACTATAGTTCATTCTGAGAATTTTTAACATGGTTATTGAGATCAAAAGGCGTCTTTGGAGCCAATTTTGATAAATGCATTGTAATACTATTAAAACTTGTAATAATAATTAAGTACAAATAAATTGCATATTATTTAGCGCCTACGTTACTCCTGGTAAGTATTAGATAAGTACTTAAGTCTTTACCTGTGACATTAAAAATAACAATGGAGAACGGGTAATAAATTTTATTATGTCTGCTATGCAGTTAAACCATTAATTTTAAATTAGTTGAAGGTTCTCTCTATTAAAATCATTTAGCAACAAGTGACAAAGCTTTATGAATAAAACATATTCTAAGCTCAGCGGTACATTGATACTTTAACAGATAGTACTGACTGTACATTCTACTGCCCTCTAATAATTTTATACACTCTTACTTGCTTATTCCACAAGATTTGCAGGGTCACTTCTGCATCTTAAGGGAAAGCAGAATCTGGACAAAAAAGAAAGGGCCAAATTGATCACATTTAAGTCACTCTGCTGGGTTGGCAGAAAACATCTTCAAAACATCTCGCCATTGTTGTTGAATAAGATGTTTCTGTTCTAAATGGCTTAAGATAAACTATAAGGCAGGCCAGACCATATGGGTCTCAGAAAAGGCTATATGATGAGAAAAGGCTATATGATGTAAGTCATATTCAATTGTGCGCACAACCTTGCATCCGCTGCATTGGTGGTAAGAGTGGCTTCTCCTTAGCGCAATCATTTTAATAAAAGTCACAGTGACCTTTTAAAGCTTGTGAGCTAACCATTCAATATTGCATTGGAACTTGTATCAAAAGCCTTTTTGTAGCCGAGAGTCAAACTATTGTAAATTATATCGTTTGGATTCACAGGATGTGTAATTTTATTTCCGTCATAGTTGACGCTAAGCAATTACAGACACAGCTTAATAAAGCCTTTGTTACACTCGAAATTGGATAGGTAGGTACGCTATCACTCTGTTTGACTAGGTACCTACTGAGTCAAGATAATGTCTGTTCAAGCATTGTTGCTTAAGCAAGAGAGATAAATTGTTAATAAGCTATAAGACTCACCAATGTTGAATCGATTCGTATTCGGTGGAAATAGCTATAAATGAAAAATAAGAAAAGTTCACATCCTCCGAAGATGCAAAGGAATCCGAACAATTCGGTGCAATTCCACACGTTCCCCATCAGGGGTAACACAAATCTTGCTTAGCTATTTCCAAGATAACACTGTATTTTCATGTTTTTAAACACTTTTAAATTTAATGAAAAAATTTGACGTTTAACCGACAAATATCAAAACGCTATTGGATTTGACAGCCTTGACAGGTTGCAATGCCGAGTAAGTTACGCACTCGGCCCTCAGGTGTCAAGCCACAAAGTAAAAACAACGAAAAATTTGGTAAGTTTTCATTATTTATGACAAATGTCAGGACTGCTTTCTTCACAGCCAACACTGTGTTTTAGAAGACACATAATAACCTTGTTTCATTATCTTTGCTTTAATGGCAGACTTAAACTTGTGAAGAGGTAGATCAACAAGACTTTGAGGTATTTTGTTAAAGTATTTTACAGATTGACCCACAAATGAGTTTCCCACCTTGTGTAGCCTAAGACTAGGAGTTTTCAATTTGTTTTTATTTCTGGTAATATGTTTATGAGTATCACTGTTTTTTTTGGACAGGTGCAAGTTTTTGCGTACATACATTATGTTACAGTTAAAATATCGATCTTCTTGAATACTTCCCTAAGCGAGTCGCGTGGTCTAAGTTTGTATATGGAGTTAGGTATTTTGTGTCTTAGGACAGCTTGATTGATGGCATTTGACAGTAAGGTGTATCATTCACCTCTTCAAAAATCTGCACTGGGTGTTAGGGTATGGCTCGTAACCCCTCGTAGTTGAGGTGTGGCCTGTGCAAAACGTATGTGGGACTTATTATTTATTACTAACCTGTAATTGCTGTTATTTTTTGTTATCATCAACATCGCACCAAAAAATCATTTCATGTTCCTGTTTGAATCTCCAAATAAGTCATTAAAAACGAGCTGCCCTAACCGACTTCGATCTGTCAAATGTTTGACAGCTGGTGTCCATTATCATATCTCTCCCGCTTTTCTCCGTCTTGATGTACAATTCTATAATTTTTTGGTTCAATCATTATAAGATATAGCCTAATCACTCCTGAATAGTTTAGCTTTCTGTTAGTGAAAAAGTTTTCAGGATCGGATCGGTAGTTTCAGAGCCCATTCAATACAAACAAACGAAATAACAATCAAATCTTTCTTCTATTTAATATTAGTATAGATACTCGTATCTCGCTAACTTTCAATATTTACTGAAAAAGTTTCTGAATTAACTCTTTAGCCAAACTTTTCGCCAGTTACGAAAAGTTGCTAATCACGCAAAATGAGTGACAATAGAGATTAATATAAGCGAAGTTTTAAATTAAACGCCTTTGTCTCGGCGCGTTACGAATGCGATTACACAAACCATTGTTAATATGTTGACTCAATTTGGATTGTAATGAAAATACTGAATTAAATTAAGTATTTCGGTTATATTACCGGTTAAGGAAGACTTTTGCATTTAGAGTTGTAAAGATATGAGCAAGATACGCGTTACACACAGAATATTGAGTAAGTAACTATTTGTCCACACAAAACTGCACGAAGTGCAAGTATTATTTCTGCGTAAGTATTATTTTTACTATATTCGTTCCTAATTTGACCCTTCGCACTACGAAGGGTTATGGGACATCATAAGCTATAAAACAGCGATCAGTCGATGGCAAACACTGTGAGGAACGAACGTGCATGGGCAAGTAGGGCGTATGTGAGGAAATTTAAGTAAACGCAGATAGCCTACACTGGCCTCTATGGGAATCTATCAGAAAAATGATGTTGATTTAGATAAATTGACAAAAAATAATAGCAAAAATCTGTTCATTTTAAATTCAATGCTTACGAAGTCAATATTGTAAGACCTAATTTTACAAGCAAAGACTTTTGGAAAATTTATCATCAAACGAAAGCTTTGGGGGATAAAAGCTTTGAGAGAATTCCTTTGTGGCAACAGCTAACTAGTATTGTATGAGTTAGCAAAGCGTTGATCATAATAAGTACAACTTCGTAACAGTCACCAAAAAAGCCAAGATATAAATCGAAATACGGACGTACCGGTAGAAATCAAAGGCTATCTATAATAATATAACAATCGATCGTTCAAGCTCGCCCTATCAAATGTATGTTTGTAGAGAGTGTATGTGTTTCCAGGCGATAACTTAATCACACAAACCGGGACGGAGGTGAAGAAACGCCAACGATGGATGTGACATTATTAGTTTAAGGTTTGGCCGTATTTTACCTACAAAGTTGAGGTGTTTGATTCCTTTTGGATGCATACCTTGTACATTTAGTTACAAAAACCTGTCGGTTTGTTCTTTTTGTCCCTGTAGATCGAATCACAGCTGATTCTAGTGAGTGAATATAGCGCACAAAGTGAATTAGGGAAGGCCTTTGGCCAGCAATTGACGAATCAGGCCGGTGCAGAAATAACAAAAGTAAAGCTGCCGGTATATACGAGTAAGATCAATACCTTGCCCGACCTTATTATTACAGTATCACTGTTTATTTTAGATTCCAATTTTCCGGCTACGGGAAAACCCAGGTAATATCTACCTAAATAAAGGTCAATGCCAACTGTCAGTTTATTAATTCATAACAAAACGTGTTGCGTTCATTGATCGTGGCGGCAAATCTAACCAGTTTCCGAACAATAAAAAATAAACACAATTTTTAATGACTCGTCCATCTTTGCTCTGTCACTGCATGTACCTACCGAGCTGTTTGTATAGGAGTATACTAACACAGATAGGTGTCGTTATTGTTAAGTCGTTTAACGTTACTGACAGGACCTTAATTAGTGGTGATAAGTGTCAAATTTGCACAGCAGATGAGCGTGTTGGAGCAGTGGGAGAGGTCGAGGTTATCAGGCGATAGAGTGAACCCACGCGGGTTGAAGCCCAAATAAAATAACAATATCAAAGCTATAGCTCATTTATTTTATTGGGGTTGACAGTATACGTATTTCTTGAACGCAGTTTTCCAAAGCATGAAAGAGCACCCAAATATGATACCGCTACCAACTTGTGTCTCGGTTGCTTGTCATCTTGCTTGCTTAGACGTGGGACGTAGGATACAAACCAGACACGACAGAAAACCATCAACTCGGGCAATGTTGCGCGAAATCTGAATTAGAATTAGCCTGACGGAGTCCAAGAGATTTCAAATTTAATACCAAGGTGATGCAATCCGCAATGGTCTCGTACAGTTCGGTTTCAGAGATTTATCTTTCCGAGGACGCTTAAATTGTGGAATGAACTCTCTGCCGAGGTTTTCCCGATGAGTTATAGTATGGAGTTCTTCAAGAGGGGTTTGAAAAGGATTTTGCAGGGTTGTAGACCGACACGCGAGTGATACCCCTGGTGTTGCACGTGTCCATAGGCTGCAGTAATCGCTTACCATCAGGTGGTCCGCATGCTTGATTGTCACCGACGTGGTATAAAAACCCGATCCATTTATTAAAATACTGTGTAATAATATCTGCTCGTTGCCTTAAACACAATTAATTATGACTTGTCTTCTAATTAGACAAATAAAAATCTGAACATTATATTATTTCAATGATTTAAATGTCATTCAATAAACATCCGCCAGTTTTACTAAATGTCAGTATTTTTACCAAGATTAGTACGAGCATTAGTGACCTGCAACCTGTATTTAATGGGTAATATATGTAAAGGAGGTCAAAGAGGTATTAATAAAAGATCTAAAAAAATATTTGATAACATTTATTTCGTTGATGCAGTTTTATATTTATTTTAACGATAGTACAGCAGCGAAGCAATTTGCATAGAAATAAGATAAGTGGACAGAATATGCAAACTACTTATTTATGAATGTTATGGACACTTAAATTATTACTGAGATGAAAACAGTAGATATTCGCCAAACCAATTTACTTAATAAATAATAAATATTTGTGTGACGAACATTTATATTTGTTGTGTGTCTGGGTGTTATTATCTATTTAAGTATGTATTTAGAAATATTTAAGTATGTTTATCAGTCTCTGACGCCCATATTACAAGCTCTGCTTAGTTTGGGGTCAGACGATCTTGGTGTGCATTGTCCCAGGTATTTATTTATTTATTTATTTAACAGTAGTGCAGTGACGACACTAATCCACATTTTTTTATCTTTCTTAAGTTATTCTAACATTAAGTAAGTTTACCAGATTATCAATTATTTTTTGGTCATTTAGGAATAAATTGCATTTTGTGGGGCACAGAGGCGTTCACATCAACCTTTACATATAAATAAAAATAAATATCCCTGGACATTATTCCACACAGCGCCATCTAGCCCCAAAGTAAGCTAATTAAAGCTTGTGTTATGGGATACTAGACAACGGATAAACATACTTAAATACATTTTCTTTTGTAAATACATACTTATTATACATAGGAGACACCCAGACCAGTACAAACAGACATGTTCATGCACACAAATGTTTGTACTGTGCGGGGATCGAACCCGCGACCTCTGGTGTAGTAGCCAACTTCTTAACCGTTACACCAAGTCGGTCGTCAATAGTCAATAGTCAATAAGTAAGTATAGTAATAGTAAGTAGTCAATAGTCGGTTCATATGGGCCCTAAGCTGCTGACATAAGACCCACTCTGAAATGTTTTTGTAAAGATTGATGTGAACGCGTCTGTACATACCTATAGCTACAGAATTATGTTATTCACTCTTAATTGTGGAAAATGTGTAAGATGTACCTACTACTACATACCTATTTTAAAGATTGTTCATAATACTTACCTTACTTATTACCTGGTCAAGAACCAGTAAAATTAGGATAAACCTGTCATTTACTTTAAACAGTAGGTGAAACATATTATGTCGTTGTGAAGTACAGACAGGTAGGTATATGAAGTGTGGCTTGTGTTTGCATTACGTATCATTATCCTTAAAAGAAGATGATGTCGCCTTTTCTGTTTTCTGTATCACTTCAATTATATATGATGAGATGCCAGTTTACAATTTGTTAGTTTGCCGTCGATAAATTATAACTATCGAAAAAATTATGCGGTAAATTGTAAATTGCTTGTTAGGTACAGTTCACAATTTTTCGGTTGTTTATAATCTCGCGAGTTAAATCATAAACTTATGGTTTTAATAATCTTATGGTAACACATTAAATGTGGAAATGTGTGAATTAAAGTCTCCTTTAGTATATTGCTCACAAAATTATACGGCTCAGGTATTCGTGGCCCTGCTTACAACTTCATATCTCCAAAACCGAAAACAAACAGTCCAAATAGAACATCATACTCACAATGAAATACAAACAGTCCGGTCAAACGAAAAACTATAACGGGTTCCATCCCACAAGGCAGTGTAATAGGATGTAATATGTATTGTTCTTGATATTATATCAATGATCTAACAAAAATTCTAGACCGTGCAATAACGTTACTAGTTCTTTTCGCTGCTGACATATCAATATTATTAAAGTGCAGTAAAGAAGACAACCCGAATCCAATAATCAGACATTGAATTGTGTAACAAATTAGCTCGAATACCACAATTTAGAGATAAATTTTGAAGAAAGTAAAATAATTCAATTTAGATCTTTTAAGAAGCCTCCAACCGATATTAACATAGTTTTCAAAAATACGAATATAACAGAAGTTCAAACATTTAACTTGCTTGGAATAAACGTAGACACCCATATAAATTGGAAATGTCATAAAGCCCACGTAAAATCAAAGCTTTCACAATTTAAATACGCTCTTTTCCAAATAAAATCCAGTACCAATTTCGAAACTGCATTAACAACCTATTATGCATATGCCTATAGCTGGCTCACATACGGGGTAACATTGTGGGAATACAGTGTTGACGCAGATGAATTGTTCACTATGCAAAAAAGTGCGTTCGGATTATAGCCCCCATAGATAACACAGAAAGATGCCAACCATATTTTAAAGAATATAACATGTTGACACTGCCATGTATTTACATAAATGAGATATGTATTTGTATTTTAAAATATTCAAACATTCACAAAAGTAAGTGAGACACATAATATTAACACGAGAAATAAAAACAAATTACACCAAACTTCATTCAGAGTAAAAATGTTAAGCAATAGTCCATACCACATGTCTATCAATTTTTTTTAAAACCTTCTTCCAACGGAGATAAAAAACATTTTTTTTTTAAATATAAATTGAAAAGTTATTTAATTGAAAATTGTTTCTATCCAATTGATGAATTTTTAATGCACAAAAAAAACATTTCTTTGAACAAATAAATAAACCAATAATTTGGAGAGTCTTATAAATGCTAGAAAACATACTTAGTTCTAGTTTTGTAAATAAATTATAAATAAAATATTGTTCTCTTTCTTCAAGCTAAATATAATTGTGTTTATAAGGATATAATATTGTGTTAAATATAATTAAAATAGGTTAAACTTGAAAAGTGAAGTTTTTCAGTTAGGAAGTTTTATGTTATTAGGTATTACTTATTTTGTTTTCATAAGTTTGTGAAAATTTTGCTGTGTCCGAAAAGGACGACTAAGTCTTAAGAACTTAAGAATCTGTATTTATCGCCATTGTACGACTTAATTAGATTAAATACTTTAAATTTATAATACGTAATTGTGGTATCATCCAACCACTTATAAGCGTGATTTAAAAGTTACTCATTCGATAGAAAAAACAGTTGCAAATTCGCAATTCATGCTGATTCAGCACGGCTGAGATAATTAAAAATGAGTATTTGTAACATCTATTGCTGTCTGTTGCTAACCTCAAGCCCCCGCAGAGTGCGGTAGAGACAACTGCAACTCTGACCGAAATGACAGATGAAAAGTGCACAAAATCGACTCTGCACAATTTTTATTATGACTTTACTCTGTCAATTCAATTTTTGTGTAAAAAAACAAGATTGAAAACAGTAACTATCGAGTTTCTTGTCGGAGTCTTCTCGATCGGAAACAACCTCCGAACCGGTGGTAGAGTCATATTATGTTTATTTATGATATTTACTATCATAACATTATTTTATGTAAGATTCTTTTTATTTGGTATATTGTTTTTCATTTGACTTTTTATATGTACTTTTTATAAGTCTATTTGAATAAAGATATTCTTTACTTTACTTTACGACGACGATTCGTTGTCCCTGTACGTCTTCCACTAGTTGACAATTTAAATTAACGTTATCGTTCGCGTAAAAAAATTGTATTGGGATGACACATGACATGACATGACAATGACCAATCCCACTACATTTTTTTACGCGAACGATAATACGATAAAATAATGTAAATTTAAATTGGCAACTGGTGGTAGACGTACTGATCCCTTTTTTAAAAGTTGACCGATTTAGTTACTCTTTTCATTAAAAATAAAGAATGATTTTGGCCGTGTTTTTATGTTTTTCTTTTTTTAACAGACTTCACAAAAGGAGGAGATTCTTAATTCGACTGTATGTTTTTTTTATAACCTAATCAAATTACCTAGTTTTTTGGATGTTTGAATACAGCGGAAAATCTGGCCAAATTTTTAGTTAGTAAATCTTTAGTAAATAATTTATAATTAAAAGTAAAACATACGGGCAAACCGATATTGGCAATAGTTTTTTTTAAATATCTCAATTTACTAGAATAATCCCGGGCGAAACAGTGGATTACGTTTGTAAAATAAAACGGCGCTTCTGTGAGTATCTTTTTATTGTACCAAATATACAGGAAGTAAAAAACAAACCTTCTTACCTACTAAATTGACTAACATCATAAGGCGTCAAACGTCCCCTGTCCCTAATACCAGTAAATTGCATAGGTAGTTTTCAAGTTAATATTGTTCATTAAATATATATGTTGTCTCTAAGGAATTTATTCTATAGGCCAATCATATTTTGTAAGATACTCGTATAAAAATGTAATATTGTACCCTGGAATAAATGATATATTTAAGGGAACCGGTTTATCTAAGGGAAGGCACCTCTTTCCCTTATAGCATTTTAGGCACGCGCCTAAGGCCCCGCGATCTGATAAACACAAGGTAAGTACACTAAGCATCAAATGTTAATATTGTTCTTACAAATTTGATTTACTAATATTTAAGCTGCAACATTATTTTTCATGCACTTAAAGTCAGAAGGGCCTCATCATGCTACTGTGCCTAGGGCCTGAAATCGGTAAAGATGGTCCTGGTTATCGCTATCTAATCAGCCGTCCCAGCGATGTTACCAAGAGCACGGCTACCTTACTACTATATATCTTGGTAGTTCTATGAGTAGTTCCAAGAACATACATGTTTTGTAGCCTACACGCTGTACTTACATGCTGTTTACATAATCGTGTATTACCCAATGAGCCGTTGTGCAAAGTGTGCTTAACATATTCCTGCAACGTCTAACGACATGAGAGAAAAATGCAATTTACTTGTAATAAGTATAGATGTTGTAAGAGCCACGCTGCTGGGGGACTGATGCTTTAATCATCGTAGTCAGTAACAGCTTTTTATAAGGCTACTACGGTTTAGTAGATGCAAATTGTATCTATAATTTCTTAATGTGAAGCCAATTTCAAGATTGAGCTATTACTTCAACTTTTTAGCAAAAACTCATCGTTATGTTGTGCCATTTGAATTTCATTTTTGAGTTCAGCCGTCGTATTTGGTACCTACATCAGCATGATTGAAGTTTTGTTTAATTTTAATCATGAATATTAACATTTTACTTGAAAGGATATTTGATACCTAGGACATAGGAGCATTAAAACTAGAAGTAAACTTGAAACGATCAATAATTTTTACCTCACTAAGCTACTGTACTTATTAAAGCAGAAGTTAGATTGATCGAATAACAGCTAACTTAGTAATTATCGTCAGTACTAGCTGCGCGGTTGTAAATCAGACATTAAGTAATAATGTAATAAATTCTAAGACAGAATGGCGCTCACTTTTACTTTCGTTGCGACTCCGTCCTCACTTCCCTCTATAGATAGTGGTGGTACGACCAATGCCACTCAATACACAAGGACCAAGCATCTGCGCAGTGTGGTTCTAATCACACTTTTTCCTTAGCTACAATGTGTTACTCTTTTCACTCCCACGTGTCAGAAAAGGACAGAAGACAGGATGTCACTGCCACGCGTGAGTTTAAGCTGTTCAATCGTAAGAAGTGCTATTTCCAGTGTATGGTAAATCATTGGGTGCGACGTATACGTGCTTCTCGCTCTCGTAATAGTTATTATGAGTCTGTCTCACTCCAACTTCGCTTGCATCCTCGCATACAAGTTTTGTATGCGCTTAGTCATCTCGGGTCAGAGATAGTAGTTCGAAATGTCACTGTAATCGCTCATAATAATTCTTTACGCGGTTCCGTAGGTACGATTAACTATTTTAAAACAAATAATAAAATAGTAACCGATGTAAAAGTGTACATAGGATAGTTTTTTGGATATATGAATATGAAGAATTTGTGTCTGTCTGACTATACAAGGACTGGTCTGATTTCAATGGACCCCTGTACACTTACGATATGAAAACTAGATAAAACTGTTGGGAACTTTTGACCCATAAACAGGGTGGGGAGTTTGAAAAACGTAGTTCACGCAGGCAAAGTCGCTGGCAACAACTTGTAGTTATTACTTTACGTTCAACCTCATATTATGTGGACCTCACGACCGCTTTCCATCAGGTGGAGTGAGGTCATCTTGACGGGCAATATATAAAAAAAAAACTTTAGCGATTGACGCAACAATCGTTGGCGCAGTGAATGAAATTGTAGAATCCTATTTGATAGCCGATATTAAATATGCAACTTTATCGCATTGAAGTGGTTATGTCAGCGAACTAACGCGCCTCTAACTTCCATTTTGTAAATGAACTAGCTTTCCGCCCACAGCTTCGCCCGGGTGGACAATTTTTCTCCCACGTTGGGTTACAGATCAAGATTTTCATACGGATCCCTTACGTTTTAGAAAAATGTATATGCTTATAGAAATCAGGGATAATGTAGCTTTTTAACATTATAAGAATTTTAGAAATTGGTTCAGTAGTTTCGGAGATTATTTATTGTTCTTTTGACTGTACTCTGAATTTATTTGTTGTAAAACAAAACAAAGTTCAAAAGAGTAACTATCGAGTTTCTTGCCGGAGTCTTCTCGATAAGAAGCAACTTCCGAACCGGTGGTAGATTCGCATTATGTTTATTTAGTATATGTACTATTATTGTATTATTTTATTTACGTCTATTATCGTTTATATATTTTTTTTGTGAATTTTGACATTTCATAAGTGCTTCTTTGTAAAAGCTTAAGTGAATAAATGATTTTTTACTTTTACTTACTTTTTACTATTACCTACCTCAAACATACAAACTCACAAACGCTTAAGTACCTCTTTTTAGTATTAGTGTAGAAGAACCATCCATTTAGTAGAAGTCTCTGGAAGTTTGATTAATTTATTTTATAAGTTTTATTAATTGGTCAAGTTTGAAAAGTATTTATTTATAAGTTTGTAGACAAATTACAGTTTTTAATAAGCCAGGATCATTAACCGTTGAATATTTTCGTATATTAACAGTCAAAAATAGGTTGATCGCTGGTTCTTGTCTCCTTTTTCGAACTGAACCACTTAACAACAGATTATTATTAATTAATATTCTTTAGAACTCAATAACATCTGTATTACAAAACTGTGGTATTTATTACCTCTAAGACGTTTTCCCTATAGGTAACATATAATATCGTTATATCGGTAGGTAGTTTGAATTTTACCTGTGTAATAGTAAATAATTTTGAACTTAGTTAAAATGTTTTTGCCTCACGAGTAACTCATACCAAGGTTGACGCGCGTATTAGCTCGTATCATTCATATAGACTAGGTTCAAGCGAACACGCTGGAAGAAGACCCGTGTAATCAAGCACTGTCACATTTATACTAGTTGATTATTCACACCTTGAGGAAAAATTGAATGTCTTACTCAGTGAGTGTCTTAGAAAATATTTAAATAAATAAATAAATAAATATCTGGGACAATTCACACCAAGATCATCTGACCCCAAACTAAGCAGAGCTTGTAATATGGGCGACAGAGACTGATAAACATACTTAAATATTTCTAAATACATACTTAAATAGATAATAACACCCAGACACACAACAAATATAAATGTTCGTCACACAAATATTTGTCATGGGTGGGGATCGAACGACCTCAGGCGCTAAAGGCAGGATCGCTGCTATTGCGCCAACAGGCCAGTCGAATACAACAAATACAAATGTAAATTATAGATTAAGAGGTTTCTTGCATATGAGCCTTCACCTTGTATAACACAACACAGCTTTATGAAATCAAAAAAAGATCTAGAGTTGTATTCAACATAAACCTTTTTTTATGATAGATACCTAGTAGGTGAGTGATATGACCACTATTAATACACGACCTGTGTATATAGACTTGGCTACTTCCGTGTATCCGGTTTACAAGAAGGTGGCCAAGCCCTATTAAAAAAACTTACAAGAGCTATATTGTATACTCAGTGCTGTAGTAACGATTTAAGTAAGTGATTTTTGTTTCTTAATTAACTGTTATTTTAAGGTTTTCATACAACAAATACTGGCTGTTCGACTGATTTGTATTGTGACCTTGAATTGAAAGTTAATTAAATAAATTTCACTATCACTTAGGTACATATTTCTTTTTCTACACCATCTACTGAATATGCCATATCGATTTTGTAAGTCTTTTCGTAATCACTCTATACCTATATTAGCAGTTCAAGATCTGTCCTGCCATTGAATTGAAATAAAATTTGTTGCAGCATTTTTGAATTACTTAACACTATCACTACAAAAAGGCAGGCAACAAGTAAGTAGGTATTGCCCACATGTTTTCTGCCATCGATTATGAGGGCCCCTCGTTTTATCAATTCACTATGTAAATACTGAGCAGTTTTATGTATCGCGCCACGGATCTACGAAAGCCTAAAGTATAATACAAGAATAAAAAAACTTTAGTATGACTATGGGTTAGCAAACATTTTATGCAATTCACATCCGAATTGAGTACTCAAAGTTGAGCAGCCGTTGTGGGGTTCTCTGACGCTTTTATTTTTTAAATCATTCAACTGGGCAGAATAAGTTTCAAGTTGGAACCTCAATTGAGCTCCTTTTGAAAATATATGTATTTGTTTTTACAACTTCTGACACAGCTAGGTATTTATTTCAATCAGGCTACACTCTGACATGAGTATGTAGTTTACTATATGATACTCTTAAACAATACTGTACCTACATAACTAGTATGCTAATTTTATATAAGATCATATTTTCCTTAACGCCTTTATTATGAAGAATCTAGGTTTTCTCGTCTACGCAAGACGATGATAGCTCTAAAGTTAATTTTATGAAGATTTATAATGCTGGCAGTGCGCCATCAAATTACTGAGATAATCGTTATAATTAAGTATTACACTTTATAATACCAGTTCGCGGAAGTAACAATATTGCTCTACAAGTGAATCTATGAATTTAGCTCGTGTTGATGGTGCTCTTTAATTATCTTCCCAGGCTTGTTCACCAGGTAATTAATCTAAGGTCTACATAACAACATAACATTTAACTAGCGACACCTTCCGGGTTCGCAGCTCGATTTCTTTATAATTTTTATTTTGTGTCTGCAAAATATCAAAAGAGCGTCGTGGCCTAGTGGTTAAGCACTCCAGCTCGTATCACGGATCGTGTGGTCCCGAGTTCAAATCTGGCCAGAACCGAAATCTTTGTGTTCATTGTTTAATTTCCGACTTACTCTCCGGTGAAAACACTGATAAAAAACCAAATCAACCCGGATAGCGGCGGAAGGCTCACCACCTACCACGTTGGGTTCTAATACTATTGGGGAACAGTGGGCTTCTGAGTGTTCCGTTCACCATGACGGCAACAGTCGCTTGCCTCTGACTACTCCGTTTGGGATGAAGTCGTGATGGGATGTAAAATATCAAACTTTTGATAGAAAAGAATCGAATCAAAATCCACACTGTCTGTCGTATATTTTTTTAAATTATAAATCCGGAAGAGGTCCCAAAAGTTTCAGGCAAAGTACTTATGCAACCAGCTTTCGAGGTGCAAAACAACACGGTGTGTAAAACATCATTCTTCCATGGCGTATTACAAGTGAAAATCAAGTTGGCAAACAAAATCTGAATATGAAAATCGATGTTGACGTTTATAAATGACAGCTTCAATGTATTCAGCGACAACGCAATCGATTCTGCTCTCAATTTCAAATTGGTAACGGCCCTGTTGCATTGATTTTATGTCAACAGACTGGTTTAGCAAACGCACAAAATAAAGGGCCTCTCGACGGCAATAATCTGTTGACAGCAAACTGTGGATGTCGAAAAATACTTTAAAATCATTGAGCAATGTGATAGACAATCGAACTCAAGGGAATCACTACCACTAAATAGATAGGTTTAACGAAATATAAATAGACACTTTAGTTTTGAGGTGCCTGTGGCTAAGTGACGGCAGCGGATCGGCAACGATCCGATGTTAAGATACGCCAGTCAGGTCGGGTTATGGATGGGTGACCATCCCGACCGAAATTAAATGATGTGTTTTTCTGGCATCTCTGAGCTTCGGAAGGCACGTTAAACAGTTGGTCCTGGCTGACGTCGCAAGATATCAGTCGTAAAGCCTAGTCAGAGGCCTGAAAAGGCGGCTTGAAAACATCTGACGTTTTATTGCTGGCCTTACATTCACCTCTCCAACAATCCGCACTGAGCCCGCGTGTTGGAGTACTCGTATGGCTCGTACCACCTCATAGTTGAGGTGAGGCCTGTGCCCAGCAGTGGGACGTATAAGGCTGTATTTGTACTTTAGTTTTTATATTTTTTCACTTAGGTGGAGATCTACAATACATTTCCACTATTATGTAAGGTATTTTGCCGATACTTGCTACTTTTGGCATTAGGATGACTAAAGGTATTAACATAATCCAAACAATTGAACTTCTGCGTCCGCGCGTAGTTTGTAAAACAGCAATGAGAACTCATGGGACTAGGTAAGTGTCTATACTCTATACCATTCTATTTAATAGTTACAAACATAAACATATTCCCAATGTGAGTCACCACCAGATACAGGTTAAAAGACGTGACGCATTGCGTCGCATCCACCAGCAACTGAAGTGCGATTAGTAAGCAGGTACGCGCAAGGTCAGTTGCCCCACGCACCTCACCATCACTTCCTAGTTGCCACACAGTTGAGCAACTGCCTCTCACCAGAATTAGCTCCCGTACGTTACGACACATAGGCCACTTAGCCGCGGCGAAGAGTCGGAATTGGTGAAATCAATAATTCTTAATTGATTTGTATCATGAGTTCAAGTAATTGAACTGGATACTTGCAAACGTTGCATGTTCGTAAACTAAGTATATATTGTTTCTGCTCTCGTAAAATGCACCATGGAGACCACTGAACTAGATAGCAAATGCAATCCTGACTTTTAAAGAACAAAATATCAGATCTTTCGACACGGTGGCACAGTGCGCTGTAGCACGATTTTACGCCTTGACTTGTCCCGGGTTCGAATCCAGGTCGGTCTCAGAAAATGATATTTTCTGAATTGACTCGGGTCAGGGTGTGCTGGGAGACGTTTGGCTTAATTCCCTGTTATAGGTAATTCCGTAATATCCTGTTAAGGATATTTATCCTTACTTCGAAACCATGACAAGTGGTGTATTGTCTGGCGCATATTTATATTTATTTATTTATTTTAAATTTTTTAAACTGAGATTTGTGCTTTGTCTGAGTGGCATTTTTGGTAGTTTCTGGGTTATATGGTAAAACCTTATTTTGAGATCAGCCCCCCTTATTCATAACGAATTTATCGACTGATTCGGTTATTTTCATTTTTTTTTAATTTATCTTTATAGTATGGGGATGTCTGTAATATTGGTCATACATAAACTATAGGCCTTTAGCTTTTTTATATATAAATATTGAACCTTGCTACCGTTTAGCAGGTAATTTACCATAATTAAAACCAATTTTCGGAATCGGTCGATAACTTCGTTCGGCATTGGGGGGCAGAGATGGATCAGGGATCAATGATTTCTAGAGTAAAAATGTAACTAAAAAATTTTAACAAAAAAAAACAACCTCAAAAAAACTATTCCAAAACAAATTAATTTGCACTAATGAGCAAAAAAATAATTGTGTATTCTTCTAAAACTAATACGGTAATATGATGTAGGTACAATTATTGATATTGTTGGAGTCGGTGTCAGCCAAGGAAACACTACAATATACCTAGCTAACAATATACCTATACTTACATCTCAAGTTTAAGTATGTATGTAGGTAGTTACAAACTTACATTGGCTGACATCGACTTTTTGTTAAAATTTTTGTTTATTTCTTGATTTTTAGTGAATCAGTTCTTGTTCATTTTATACATCGAAAAAGTATTGTTCTTTTGCTCCTAAGAATTGAAGACTTCTGTTACTTTGTCATGGATCCCATAATCAGAACCTCACCAAACTCGCATCAAACTACCCTTGCAGTATATATCCTTTCCAATAGAAAAAGAATCATCGAAATCGGTTCGCGTGATACTCAGTTATTCGTCCATTTGTCGCGCATATAGTTTATCTAGATTTAAGACTTATACGGTTTTCTCGTGGATGTCACCATCAGAATTGGACCAACTAGACAAAAAGGGACCACACGGGAAGCACCAACTTTCAAACAAAAAAATATTATCAAAATCGGCTCACCCAGTCGAAAGTTCTGAGGTAACAAACATTAAAAAACATACAGTCGAATTGAGAACTTCCTCCTTTTTTTAAGTTGTTTAAAAATACTTAATAATTATGTAGTTTGTGAGTAATAAATATGCTTGAATGAACCTAGATAATGTACGTATTGATTTATAGGGTGTTTATTAATTCAAATTGTAGCACATGATTCGCATTCCGTGGCATTCGCTGAAACAGTAGCGAAGTCAAGACTTAGAGCGATGTTGACTCAAAGTAAAGCCTTTATACACGGTTGCCTAAATCGGTCGCCAGCTACACGCTCCGCCTTCATAATTTAGCACTTTATGCCACTTGATTGCTTTTAGCTTGCTGTTTGACACTTCGATAGCCAATGAAATTTTAGCACTTTACGTCAAAGCGAAATAGTTTCCTTCAGAACAGCTACTTTGCAATCAAAGTTAGTAAATAACTGCGCCCTTGTAGACTGGATTGAGGATGGCTGGATAATATTGGTTTAACGCAACCAGAAGCATTTTTTTCTGACTATTTACAAAATGTTAGTATGAAAGCAGAGTTGGTGCTACACTGATAAACATACTTATTTCTAATTAAAGACTCAAAAAGATAATAACACCCACAATCAAAAGGACAATCAATATATATACAATCACAATCCAGCTTGAAGGACCATGTTGAATACCATGCCTGTAGTTGCACAAACTGGATGAATGAACTGTAATGTAAAGCTTTTGTAGAATGCAGATAAAAACGCCAATATTTGTAAATAATAAAAATGTATTGTATAATTTAGTTTGCACAAGGTGACATGGTAGACCGAAGAGATTGAACAGAAGAGAATCGAAATACAAACACATATAAAGTTAAAAATAAACACAAAAAAGTATTTAATGTTGTTTTCAACAACAAGCACCAACGTTCTTCACATGACCTTTACCCAGTTCTTCGACGTAGCTGACTGAGCTGTCATGGTTCTGAACTCTCGTGCGATGCGCAGACTACAATGGAGCACTCGATCTGTGGTTGATTTTACAAGATCAGAGTAGAGATTCACCGTCTGTCAGTGTGCAACCTGCCCAAGAGCTCGTAATTAACGCATTATTTAACGGGGTGCGTCATAATTAATGAGGTCCAATACGGAAAGAAACGGTCGCCAGGCCATCATTATTGTATTCAGGTTAAATTTACGGGGTCCTGCAACTGCAAGATAAGATCAAATGTTCTATAACGGGTTGTAATAATTCTTACACCCGAATATACTCGTATATGTATTAATTTTAGTCAATACATTAAATTATTTTGGACATCTTCTCAATCAACCACCTATTATCACTAACTGTACCTTCAGGCTTATACTAAAGTAAAAAAGTAAATTAAAAATAAAAAGTAATTTATTGGCCCACACACATTGCGGCTCACAACATATTATAAGAAGAAAAACAGTAGAAGAAACAAAGACAGAAGAGCACATAAGAAATTTTGGTTACAATAAATAGGCATCAATGTGGGGCTAACGAGGTTCCTGTCTTATAATGCGTGTTACGGTAATAAACATCCATTCTTAGGCACATGCCTAGGTAGGTTCCTCTACCAGCTATATTATCATACATGTATCATCAAACTCTCGTCACCATGACGACTGCTTGGGCTCAAAAAAAAACAAAACCATTGAGGTGTTTCACCTTTTTTTTTATTATTGTGGGGAAATACTCATGGAAACCTCGCCGTCAGAGGGAACGACGAGGTTATGTCGGACTTCTACCGACTAAAACCTCACGGTGCTCGATCGGAAACACTTCAGCAGCCGCCAGTGCTTCCCCGTATTGGGGCCCCCTCCAGCCGAGGGGGGAGGCCACGGAAGCACCTGCAGCACACAGATACTTCCGCCGTCGCGGTGAAAGCTGTGCATTGCGGGCAAAAGCACCCCCGTACTCAAGCCCGCCGGCTCCCACCGTACGCGGAACCTACTAGGTCCGCAATCCACCTAAAAGGTGGATCCGCTGCCGCATTTGGCGGTGCGGCCCCGCCGAGCCGCAGTGCACAGGGGGGGCCAGCCGCGGATGACTGACCCCTTGCAAACGGTTGAGCACCGTAGCCCCCACCTCACGCCTTAAAGCGCTGCGCCCGTGGGCGCCCCTTATTGGGCGGGCAGTGGTAGGCACTATACCACCACCACGCCCTGCGGCAGGCAGTGGGTGGGTGGGAAGTCCACCGCACTGCCATGCTTGAGAAAAATAATTACGAAAGTCGTAAAATGTGTTCCGTACCATGAATATAACCTTCGGAGCTCTTTCTGCTAAAATTAGGCTGGAGCTGTCTGACTTCATATTATTCGTTTAAACAAAAGATTTAACACATTTATACAATGTGTGTAGGTACTTCATAAAACAAAGTGTAGGGTGCCGGATGTTTGACCAAAACACACCAAAATAGTTGGGTATTGTACTCCAACGGTACGTTTTTTTTCTGGAATGGGTGGTTCTCATTAAAATAAAATTAGAATAAGGTTTCCAAGTCTATATTTGAATGTGGCAATACAAGGTCAATTTTATAAATAAAACAAAAGGAAAAATAAATTCTAGTCAATAACAAATGTGTAGGTATGTCATTTCCAATGCACATAAATACCGGTACCTAAATGAAAGATTTATATAGTATCTCTTTTATTTTGTACTCTATGAAAGAGTTATCAGAAAATATAGGTGGCAGGACTAAATTAACTAAAATCATTTTAATCGTAGTTAATGATATAAATTCTTTTTAATCTTTTTAACTAGACATACTTTTTACTCTAGGTACTCATTGTTTCTACGGTATATTTTCGTCTATATACGAAAATGTTAAATTATCACAGTCATTTTTAGTTTGACAGCTCTGAGTACATAGACTTAGGATACAAATAGCAATTTTTGTGTTAGTCAAGAGGCAAGTGCATAGAAGTGGCACCGTTGACTTAATCTCCTCCATACTCGCCTTCTTGTTCTCTCGTCGTCTTCAGGGTATGAAGGCCGTGTCTAACTATTGCTCTTGTTTTGGTATGCTTCGGGCCACCGAAGGCCGCCAGGCCTTGCCTAGGCTTCTTCACCCGTCACTATCATTAATTTAAATTTTGCGATTATTAATTCCAATATACACATTTTTAAGAAGGTACTAACCAACATCCACATGCAAAATTATATTAGCACACGCACGCCTATTCTGCGATATTAAAAATGTCAGTACTTAATTAAAGTTTTCTACATAAAGAAACTTAGTGGCGTGTTGCTCTTGGCTAGGCGCTCAGTTACGAACAGATTATTAATACTATGCTCCGTTTTTTCGTCAAATCAGGGTCTCAATCGCATTCTCTCCATTTAGAGTGCAAAACAATGCGCACGACTGATTTCCCAAAATGGCCGTAGTTAATAATTTGCGTAACTAAGCCGGTGAATAGTTTACGACCAAATAGTCGTGCACTCTGGGTGATCATGACCTTATCTAGTGCATGTTGCAATTATATGCAACGCTGTTAAATTATGGTTTATTTATTCCATTTTAGCTAAATAAACTAGTAATCCCATCAAATCTTGACGTAGTGACGCTCTTAAATACCAAACGAGAGCGTTTCGTTTTGTTTGATTCACAAGCTTTGGTGATTAACCAGAATCCGATTATATAAGTCTGCGCTAATTTACACTGAGATGCAAAATTGTATAAGGCAAAAAAACATGCCTTTTAGTTTTGGTTTAGCACGTGTATGTGGTAAACCCGTTGATAATGAATTGATGACTGGCAATAATCAAAGCTTGCTAATATTTGTACAGTTTGTCAAGTCATCACTATCAAAGTATCGCTATTACACTACGCCGAATGCCTACATACATACATTCTAAACATGGTGTATTATCCAGGAACATTAAGCACTCGCCAATGAAGAGTATACTATCATATTCTATAGAGGAAGGAAACATTGATGGAGGGATACGATCTTATTTTGCAGGATTCCTACGGTAGTTTGCGTCCGTACTCTGTATGCCTCAAGTCCTAAAGGGCGCTGGTAAGCCCGCACTGTTAAATCTAAAACGGATCTTTTTTATTAAAAAGCAAAAAAGGTCTTAAGACGAGACAAAACTTGATTTACTTTTTGGTTACATTACTATTTAGAGTATATTTTATATCGAGGGACTCAACGAAGCCATAATATACCAGAGGTGGTTTTTTTTGTGGAGGAGTCAATCAAACCCAGGGTATATTAAGTTGGCGTTTAGTCTCGAAGTGCAAACTGTACTTTTCACTTAGAGTGCGAGAAAAATAGTCAATTTAGCTTACAAAAACATTTTAAACCGAACAAATTTACACCCGACCAAAGTTCTGAAATTTTCGCGGTCAGTTTTTTCTTCTGAACCAGTCACAGATTAACAATTTAAAACACATGGCGCCACCTTCTTTGCGGACAAACCATGGAACTAAAACTCTCAACATTTTCGCAATGAAGATGGTCCACACTTCACAGATAATAGTATATTTACTGGCTGTTTGAGTTCGTCTATGTCACATGAAGGAAATTAAAAAACTAATTACTTTTTACTCCCTAGAGACTAAAGTGGTCACTTTAGTCACAAACTAGACATACGCGGCGCTCTGACAGATAGCCCGCTTAGAACAACACGCCATTTTTGACGCACGCACACAGAGACATGAGTTTACAAGCGAAGTCAGTGAGCTTCGGTGAGTCGGAAAGTCGCACTGTCGCGAGTGTTTTTGTTTTTGTCGAACTTGGTGCAATTTTTCACATGATGAATTTTGTTTTTGGCCGGTTCTGTCAAGTAGGTATAACTTCCTTACTTTATTTTAAAAATTCAGAGCGAATATAGTAGTAACTCTAGGCGGTTCACGCAAGTTTTGGAAAAAGGTGCAAGCGGTCCTTCCGTAAACTCTTTATTTTGTGCTTTAGTCCCGCATCGTAGGGCTATATTAGCGTATTTTTAGAGCATGAGAAGTAAAAAATACATTAATGTCCTTGTAAGCTTGTTATTCTCACAGTTCTCAAAAACATGGCAAAAATACAGATGACGTCGAATCGATGGCTTTTAACATGCAGGAAGTGTAGCAGATTGGAATTACTACGAGACTACGAGCAGAGGCCTTTGTATGCGATTCAATAGCATAAGGAATACATTCCAACTCTGGCCTTTTAACTTGTTATCTTTATTGTATGTGACAGGTGACATACCGGTCGCGGTAGACCCGTCCATGCCTTATTCGTAAACGATTGAAATGTCGAGAAAAAGTCGCCGATTCGCATACTGTTAGTACGAGTAAACAAAGTATCTACGCAACGCGCATATTGCGCAGTCCAAGAATTAACATATTTATTGTCAACTGTCAAAATTAATAGTTCGTAATTCTCTCATCTATACCAAACTGTGACATTTTCACATATGCCGATGACACAGCGTTGTTAGTGTATGATAAAGACTGGGATGACGCCAAAAATAGTGCGGAATGTGCTCTTCGTTTTGTGATGGAGTGGCTATCCCAAAACCTCTTAACTCTTAATGTAACAAAACCAAAATTGTTTAATTACGCGCCACCCTTAGAAGACATTCACTGATTCCTTTTAGTCCCAATATCCTTGCTAGACGCCCCGGCTTCCCTATATGCCTACAAACCTCATGTCGTACTGCTTTTACAGCTCACCAATTTGATGTTTTGAGCTCTAAACTGTACAACAGAATAAATAGGAAACTGCTGATATATTCTGCGACTAGGTACCTTCTAAAACATAAACTCTCCGACTGGCTACTAAGCATGACATATGATGAAACAGAATGCATTATTACTACTATATGTTAGGATTTGCTTATTTTCATTATGTACACAACAAAAATGTAATCACTGTAACCCCACATCTTTTGTGTTATTACTCTTTTTATAAACCGTTGTATTCATAATTGACGTTTGACGGAAGACAATTGACAATTAACCTCTAAAACACAGGTTTTACCTAGTTTAGAGGTTGGTTCTCCAAATATCCGGACCACTCACGTACAACAGTTCTGGAATAATTTGTTATATGTTTTTAGTACAATAAATCTTTATTATTATTATAATAGTATCATGTTGAAATAAACATCGTGTAGTTTTTTATCTTATGGTAGTTAAGAGGCAGCCAAAAAATATATCAGGTTAATTTTCCATGGATGATCCTATTTTTTAGTTTTGTGTGTTGTATCGAAGACAGCTTATTCATCTGAGCCTAAAGTGAACTGTGAGTATACTTCATGCTATGATACAAGTATCAGAGATTGGTTAAAGCAAAGTAGACAGATGTTTATCACAAGAAAGTTTGTTTTGAGTGGTAATCGAATCCATGCCGGCAGGAGCAGTAGGCAAGATCATTTACCATTGCGCCAATGGGCTAGTCGTTTCCATAAACCCCAACAACAACCCCCCACCCCCATGGGGTAAGTAACCCCATGGTTCAGGGGCCTGACTACAATCGCTTACATCCAATCAAGTTAATTCCCTAAACTAAGGGTAGCGAGTCATTTCGCCAGTTGGTAAATATCCAGCCCAGAAGGCGCGTTAGTGACAGGTAACCGCTGACTGGTTAGAAATTAAAGATCATATTACTAAACTGCTCACAACGCTCAGTTTAGGGAATGAACGTGACAAGTTATAAGGGATTGTAATAAGGCACCTGTACCAAAACAGTAAAATAGAACCGTTAGCGTCGGTAAATCAAAAGTAAAACTTCACTTATACGGCTCAAAGTTGTGGCGAAATCCTCGTTGCAGGCCAGCAATACAGGAGCCGGAGCGCCGGGATTCGTCACACAATATTTAGGAGTAGATGTAGTTATGAAAGAGTGAATAAAAGATCGGCCAATCCAGTGACTTGTTTATTGTATAGGGTAAAATTATAGGTAGGAAAGAAGAAACTGTAACAAAATAACAATAAATGGATACACAGAGTCCTAAGTAATAGATTATCTAATAGTATAATAGGTAAGTAAATAGGTATGATATGCTTACCCCGATACACTGGTTCATGTTACTTATAACTGTTTACAATAATTGGTTATTTAAAGTATTTTAAAATACACCATCCCGTAAGTTAAACTTAAACTGGTAATCTGGTAAAATGCTCGCAAGCTCTGTTCAGTACCATGGTTTTGGTAGGTATGACTCAAAATGCTGAACAGGGAACGTGGAACGATAAATTAAATTTTGAAAGGACAGGTACAGAATACTATTGATGGCCAGTAAGTTAAACTATGAAGTTTCCAGCCATCGTGGAGGTTCTATTAACGTCCATGAGACTGGAACAAAACGGCATCGTTACAAAGTAGGCTCTTATTTCTATGAACAAGCAAATCTTTAGAAGAAACCAAGTCTACAGTGTTGTATATCTAAATAATAACTTTATATTTATGCATGTTTAAGGAATAATTTAGAACCTCTTGTGTAAATTAAACTAACACCAGTAATAAATACTAAACATAAATAAAAAACACATCATAATCTCATTTATTCAAGTCGTTAAATTCAAGGTTTCGGACGATTAATTTTGATAGTTGTAATCTATTGTTTATATCTCAACTTGTAGTTTCTTAGCTGATGAATCGATTAAAAGTTGCGCATCACATTATAGAAGACAATGGGCATAATTATATGCTTCATGACAACCTGATTACCAGCCACTTATTAATTTGCATGTAACGAAACGAACGTAATTAAAAGGTTTTGATAATGCTCGAGATAAAAAAAAACCGATTGAATGTAGGGCAACAAGGACCCACCAACGGCACTGATGTGTAAATCGATCGACACTAACACTTTTTTGTTTCGGAGACAGACTTTAATGAAGATTTAAATTTTTATTTTATTTACGAGTTACATTTTACACAGGCAAAACAATATAGGTTACAAGTATAACCTATGATCAAGTGTTGTTACTTTATCCTAATTTTCTGTTTTAGAAATCTTTGATTTGATTAAGATATTCTGCTCAAGAGTGGATCACCACAGTCAGGTGCTCGTCAGTTGCTGGAGACGTACATAATATATTATCATGATTTTTCAAGCAAGCACCTATTGTATCATTTCGTGAATTTTATTTGCAAATCGTTGCTATGAATGGGATAGACTACATAAAAATAAAATCTTTTATTGATACGAGTATTCCAACAGAATACTGAAACATATCTGATTCTGTCGATACCAACTACATATCCACCTACAAAAGCTGTCAATCTAAAATTTGTCATACATAAAAATAAGGTTTATTAACTATTTCCACATTATAGGTTGACACATTTTATTTTTTGTAATAATACTGTAAATATTCTACTGATATCTTTCGATCGATTCCATTGTGTTGACGAGCAGAGCAAAGTTGCGTGCTAGACCGCAGTTAAATTAAAACTGTTACGCGCGGGTCGCGTAACCGCTGGACACATGCACTTCTGCAATTACTTTTTCCGTATGACATGTTAATGTACTTGTCAATATGTGCACAGTTCTGTCTCGCAGTCATTACAAAGTTATGACGTTCATTTGATAAATACATTGAAATGGAATGCACTAGACAATTTCAGATTGTGTCCAGGTGCAGTGGTATCAAGCACGGATTCAATCTTTAAATAAATAATAAATTAAAAACAGTCAGGCTGCCTGTCTCCTTCCCGTGGGTGTCGTAAGAGGCGACCAAAGGAGCCCTGTAGCAGACCATCTGCTCTTCAGGTGGGAGACATACTATGTCGGCCGGTTGATGGTACCACCATGCAGTTGCGTAAAACCCGCCAATGACTGACCTGTCTCGGTCAGGTCCGGTGCCAGGGCAGGCCTTCAAGATGAGTATGGCCAGCTCAGTAATTGCTTTGCATTATTTTGCTTGTCATCCTCATATCTGGACATCACGACTGCTTTCCATCAGGAGGAGTGAGGTCATCTTGAGGGGCACTATAAAAAAAAACGTTATGAGGTTTCATGCCGCAGTACGTTACCCAACCAAAATCTTGTATGTCCAAAATGTTTTTTTTATTTTTTTTATTTTATGTAATAGGGAGCAAACGAGCTAGAAGGTCACCTGATGGAGAGTGATCACCTCCGCCCATGGACAACTGCAACACCAGAGGTGTCACCGATGCGTTGCTTGCCTTTTAGATGGGAATACGCTCTCTTCTTGAAAGCCCCGATGTCATATCCCTTTGGGAACACCGCCGCAGGAAGATCATTCCATATCTTGGCTGTACGTGGAAGAAATTGGCGCGAAAAACGCACGGTTGTTGAGCGCCAGCCATCCAGGTGATGAGTATGGAATTTCAACTTATGGCGTGTCGTGCGGTGATGAAATTCAGCGGCAGGTATAAGATTATGCAGTTCGTCTGAACACTCCCCATTGTAAAGACGGTAGAACACGCAGAGTTATGCAACGTCTCTCAGTAGGGCCAAGGGATCCAAGCGTTCGGAGATCACAGGGTCGTCGACAATTCGAGCGGCTCTCCGCTGTATACGGTCAAGAGGAAGGAGAAGATACTGGGGTGCTAAGATAGAGAAGATACTGTCAAGCGTTAACCGCGCTGGCGGCTTTATAAGATCTGAGTAGCTGTTTTGTATATAGACTGACGCAACAAGTCTCTCCTGAAAAACACATCGATGCTTAGATAACATTGTTTTTTGATATGCATGATGGTCAAAATTGCTTTTGATGAGATCCCTATTTTTAGGTTTTAAACTGGCGCTCTTTTTCAAAGTTTTGTTAATAGACAACATTTATTGGTAGTGTCTTTGATTAAATAGGTAGTGATTGAAAGTGCGTCGCTCATTTTACCAGGTGTTATCTCGTGCAATTCGTATAAACTGGCGCGAGAAATCTGACGTGACATGATCTTTTCATTTAAAACCTAAGCTAAGCTTCCCAATTTTATTTATCATCAAAAGTAGGGTTACGCCTTCCCTTGAAACTAGTCGGCAGCAGAGGTTTTTGCCAATTGCCAACGCGTTAAATTTGGCTTTTGACAAAAAAAACAAACGGCCGCAAATCCTCGGAGCGCGATAAAAACATAATTTTTGCTACTCAAGCACTTCCGTGGTTTTTCTGCCTATACATAGGTACTTCATAGGTATAATGTAGCAAGTGGATACAATTGTAATAAATAATGAAACGTCCGGGTCACGATGAATAGTTTCTTGCAATGTGAGGAAAATTCCATGTTAGGCACGCTAAGCACTCGTCCTCTTGTAGCTAGTGTATGATATCTAGGCTATGTAGGTACTGCACGTATTCTACATACTTGCATGAAAAAATAAATAAATAAATAATAAATAAATACCTGGGACAATTCACACCAAGATCATCTGACCCCAAACTAAGCAGAGCTTGTAATATGGGTGTCAGAGACTGATAAACATACTTAAATATTTCTAAAAACATACTTAAATAGATAATAACACCCAGACACACAACAAATACAAATGTTCGTCACACAAATATTTGTCATGGGTGGGGATCGAACCCACGACCTCCGGCGCTAAAGGCAGGATCGCTGCCATTGCGCCAACAGGCCAGTCAAAATAAATAAATAGTAATAAAAAGGTGAGACCATATTACATACTTATTTTGACGCACCAGTTGCTGCAATAGATAATAAGGTTGTGGGTTTGATTCGCATCTAGGACAAGCACTCATGTGACGAATATTTGTATTTGTTCCGTACGAATATATACGTCACAAAACACGTTTTTGGAATTCATTTTCAAGTAGTAAGTAAACAGTAAAATAAAATCTAATAAAATTTACTGATATTGTTGAGGGGAATTCATCCGGTGGAAACGTGATTTGATAAAGTTGGCTCGATAGAATAAATTCACAAAGTTACCTCCTTTCGTGACATTTTGTCTTCTGTTTTGGTTTTATTCCTAAAATAATTGATCTGATAATATGGGTCCTTTACCAAAACAAAGTTTAAAGATAACTGGAGGGATTTCATCCGATGGTTTTTTTTATGACATCTATTAATTTTTTAATCGATTGTTTTAGTAATTTACCGTCCGCGTGGCGCTCACCAGTTTCTTTCAGGAAATGATGTTGAGAACCACCTCGCCTTAAACAATTTCTTTTGGTCTTCGACATTTATATCAAATGCTTTACACTTTAGTTTATTTGTAACTACTTAAATTGAAAACTTGTTAACATTGTAATGGGATCGTTTTAATGTTAAAGTCCTCATTCTTAAAAAGAGTACTTACGACTTTTGTGCTGTTTTGAAGCATCTACTGACTTAATGTCGCGCCACAAAAGGCAGACAATAATAAAACGTAATATTTTGGACGACAAGCGTCAAGAGTCATATCTTTAAATGTTAAAAATGTAATTGTAATAAAATATTAAAATGAATGCCAGGCATTCTCAAAGGTAAATATATAATCGCATTCAGTTCACCGTCATAAGGCTTTTAAGCTTGCACGGCATTGTTGTGCAATGGTTTCCAACAGATGTCATTTTCGTAAGTATCTAAAAAGGAAGGGTTACCGTTTCTAACTGATATTTGTATCGGTGAAATACAGTTATAGAGCATACTCTTGTTCATTCAATTCAACTATTGATAACTATTCTATATGTTAACTAGCAAGGCTAAATATCCATTGAAATCATACTTCAACATGTAATTATTATACTGATCAACATTGTAATGGCACTCGTAGGCAAAATGTAGGTTTCCAAACCTAGCACACACCTACTAGATAGATCGGTAAGCCTAAAGCAGCAAGGTAATTAAGCTAATAGTTATGGATAACTCAGAAATAAGAATGCAAAAATACTCACAGCTTTTATATTTTTTATTTGACGACCGACTTGGTGTAATGGTTAAGAAGTTGGCTACTACACCAGAGGTCGCGGGTTCGATCCCCGCACAGTACACACATTTGTGTGCATGAACATGTCTGTTTGTACTGGTCTGGGTGTCTCCTATGTATAATAAGTATGTATTTACAAAAGAAAATGTATTTAAGTATGTTTATCCGTTGTCTAGTATCCCATAACACAAGCTTTAATTAGCTTACTTTGGGGCTAGACGGCGCTGTGTGGAATAATGTCCAGGGATATTTTATTTATATTTATTTATTTATATTTTGAGGAACACAGTACACTTTTTTACACCCCGAACTTATGGTAGGTTGGTCACCTAGATTATTCTAGCCCTGAGACTTAGCGTACACTTTTATATTCTATCACTTTAACGATTTTTAAACAGACTGCCTTGTAGCGGATATTTTACGAACGTCACAACCATATACCGGAATTTTGATAATCTCGTCCCCGCAACATGGCAATCAATACAAGTATTTTTAATGAATAAATATGTGATAAAGCAAAATTAGGTTTACGTTTTATTTATCAATGAGTTCTGAAAATTAGTAATTAGTGTTTTGTATTAATAAAAACAAGAAATCTTTATGAACAAATTAAATGTACTTTTCTTGACAGTACTTTTAAAGGTTGGAAAAGGTTGATCGTAAAACATGGGGTTGCTGGCTAATAAATCAAATACTTAGAATCTACACACAACAACATGGTCTAGGGATGAATATTTTTTTTTTAATAATCTAAAAAGTACTGCCCTTACAAAAAACCTATTAATGACAGATTATTAAAACATTATTAAGTTCCTTTTTTAAATTAAAATGTGTATATAAAAGGTTTTGTTTTAAGATGAAATTCGCATTCAATGGATTTCTTCCAAAGAAGTAAATCTTCACGAACTTTTAACTTGATTAAAACTCCATAAATTTCTATCTCCAACGCATCTCCGGTGTTCATTTAATCATGCCACGTAGACACTTGACCAGGAATGAAATGTTAGGAGCAGTGGGCATGATTCAAGCTGGCGCTACCCAAATTGCGGTTTCTGAAGCCATGAGGACCAGTCAGAGCGTTATATCCAGGCTTTGGTCACGTTATCGTGGGGACGTTAGGACCTCAACGCATTACAACACATGTACAGGACCGATAGTAAATGCTGCAAGTCAACCAAATGTAACGGCGATGCAATTGGTTCAAAGGCTACAGAGAGAGTATGGTTTGCTGGTAAGCGGTCAAACTTTGAGAAGACGACTGCATAAAGTCAACCTACGTGCTCGAAGGCCACTTCGGGTACCAGCGCTAAGGAGAGGCAATCGAGGAAGAAGATTACAATGGGCTATTGCACACGAAAACTGGAACCATTCTCAATGGTCACTTGTGCTTTTCAATGATGAATCCAGGTTTGGATTTCATCCTCATTCGCGAAGAGTACGCGTTTGGAGAGAACCTGGACGTTGGAATCGACTGCAGCACCCACAACAAGTTCATGCATATCAAGGTGGCACGATTATGGTTTGGGCAGGAATTCGTCTCGGCGGTAGACCGGACCTCGTTTGGATACAGGGCAATATGACTGCTCTAAAATACCGATATGAGGTGCTAGAGCCTGTAATCTTGCCCACAGACAGCAAATGGGACAAAATTTCCAGCTAATGCACGACAATGCTCGTCCACATAAGGCGCGTATCGTTACAAGTTGGTTACAACAGCATGATATCCAAGCTTTAGACTGGCCTGCACAATCCCCTGACTTAAATCCTATTGAGCATGTCTGGGATATGCTTCAGAGAAGAGCTCTTAGGAATTTCCCTGAAGATATTGTGCATGAAAACCAGCTTTTCTTGCTTTTCTAGCAGAACTTGGGACAGTATTCCACAACAGGATATTGACACCCTTGTTTTGAGTGTGCAGAACCGCTGCAGATGTGTCAGGAGAGTCTTAGGTGGATCCACGGATTATTAATTTTAAGTTTTCAACAATTTTTATAAAAAAATTGTTGTTTTGTTTAGGTTTTGATTTTTCAAAAATAATGTTAAGATTGAAATTTTGTCTGAGTTTTTCCTCTTCTTCTAGGTTTTTTTAAAATTTAACTTTATCTAAAAGTTTATTTATCAGATTAGATAGGCTATTAAACAGGGTTTATTTTAATGTGTCGGTATCTTAACAAAAGTTAATAGAATTTTAGTTATTTAGGTTTAATTGAACTATCCCTAGACCATGTTGATGTGTGTATAACTACTTACATTAATAAATAGATAATATATACCTACTTGCATGTTTGTGGTGAGAGTTTTTTTTTTCTGAGAGTATTTCGCCACGCCTTCGAATCAGTTGGAGGATTAACTCATGATTCATCTTGTCAAAATAGTTTAGGTATAGGTAATCAACAAGAATATTTTGAAAATAAAAATCAATTGCTTTTTCTTTTCTTTCTATAATAGTGAAAATGGAATCTACGCTAGTTTTTTTGGAAATTGTACTTTTAATTCATTGTTCAATGTGATCTGCTGCATGGTGGTTAGGTAAGTATTAGTATCTATCTAATCTATTGTAAAACGTTAATTTCTGTGAAATACGTAATAAAGACTATCAAACATGGATTTCATATGTTAAAGAAACGAATTGAAATAATATGTATAATGCAAACATTAAGAATATTACCCATATTTAATGAGAATTTCTGTGCGTAAAATGAAAACGTTGCATCTAGCTTTCAACGTTTCAAACGAAAAACTACTTACTACCCAGTGCCAGCGCTGATAGACTTCATAAATATTGCGTTTAAGGTTCACCCGCATTATTAAAGTTTTTGAGCATCGTTCAATGTAGGAACCGACACGTACCTCTGAGGAGTACCTCAACGATTAAGTGTATAGAAGTAGCTCTGCTATAAGCAGGTATCTAGTTAACTGCAATGACATATTTTTTACTTTTTTATTGAATTTGGATTGTATAGTTGTGACGAATTCCGGCGCCTTCCTCCTCGTTCCAGGCCAGCAATACAGGAGCCGGAGCGCCGGAATTCGTCACACAATATTTAGGAGTAGATGTAGTTATGGAATAATGAATAAAAGATCAGCCAATCCAGTGACTTGTTCATTGAATAGGGTAAAAGTATAGGTAGGAAAGAAGAACCCAATACACGGGTTCCTGCTACATTATAACTATTTACAATTGATTTTTAAAGTATTTAAAAATACACCATCACGTTATTTAAATGGTACTCTGGTAAAATGCTCGTAAGCTCTGTTCAGTACGATGGTTTTGGTAGGAATGACTTAAAATGTGTGGAACGTGGAACTATAAATTAAATTTGAAAGGACAGGTACGGAATACTATGGATGGCCAGTACGTTAAACTATGAAGTTTCCAGTCATCGTGGAGGTTCTATCTAATGTCCATGAGATTGGAACGAAACGGCATCGTTACACAGTAACTAGCTGACTTTCTATATATAGAACGAGGAGGAAAAAAATGCATTATTTTATACACTGAGTCTGACAGCTAAGCTCATTAACTTACGATTAGTTTTTTTTTCTACTCTCAGTAGCTTCAGTAGATTTGCTCAGGTGTATTAGTGCATTTACTGATACTGTATAAGACTCGGTTGCAATGCCAACAGAATTTGTAAGAAAGTACTGAAATACATTGTAAAAAGAACATTATTTGAAAAAGGAAACTGCTGAGTTTCTTCCGCCGGGTCTTCTCATTCAAGAAGCAACACCTTGGAGACTCCGGTGGTAGATTCACATTATATTAAGTATTGTATATTTATGTTCTTAGTATTATTGTATGTAAATTTATATTTTAACTAGTTAGTTAGATTAGACTATCCGGTACTCAAGTACCGTAAGTACTCATATTATGTATTCAAATTTGAATAAAAACATTTCTGACTTTTTTGAAACGTACTATATGCAGATATACTGGCCTGATACTACCTAAAGCACCAAAGTTTGTGGGTATTTTCCACTCCACGCCACTAATTTGATGAACATTTGTGTCTGTTATGTGTTCATCTATTTAAATATGTAAAGGTATGTTTTTATTAGTCTGAAAAACGTAGGGTAAGCTTTCAAGTCTAGTCAATTAGATAATTTTTAATGTTATTTACAATAAAAGGAAGCAGATTGCCGCCATGAGATAGTGTCTGGTGGCATTTGGTTCTTCGATGGCTATTGCACAATAATTTCCAGGCGAATAAGTTTAATAATGCACAAAGGTTATCGGAGCAGGCGCATGTTATCTAACGCTGTCGGATCTATCCCCTGTGACCGAGTGTAAATCAGTCATGTCATGCCTGACTAGCCGACAACCCTTCTCCCCTCCTTTTATAACAATCTTCTGAAAGTCAAAGAGGGAAAAGTGAGGTGCCCTATGGATGAAAAGTTATAGTTCAAGTAAAGAAAAAAAGAAACATCATGTGGTATAAAGAATGAGAAATGGATGCTTTCCAGGACGACTAAATGTAATGTTGATAATGCTACCTACCAGTTAATACTTCTGTTATAAAGCAATGACCACCTCAAGCAGTAATCAGCCTGTGATATATTTACTCATACTGATTAACTAGGAATACAGCCATAACATATGATCATTGCTGCAGAAATGCTGGTTCGTTACTCTGTAATCTGTTCGTAATTAAAAAATACGAAAGACATTTATTTATTAATACAGAACAATGAGCATACAGTTAACAATGCCCTGCAAAACTGTAAAAACGTGAACATAGGTCCCTAGATTTCGAAATTCCGAATTCCTTTATCACTTCATAAACCTCTACCTCTCATTCAAATGTCATATTACGTCATTGAACTGCAGTTATTAAGATGTGAAAGTGTCTTTCTTCTTTATATAACAATAGGAGGTTGATGCACTATTGTATTCCATGACCTTCTAAAACTCAAGTAGGCAAGTATACGCAATAGTATATATCTTGACCACTTATTAACAGTGGCCATTTTTTTCTTGTGCAAGAAAAACAACTCCATTTTAGGTTAGAAGATTTCAAATACGTTTAAAGGGTTTTCGTCAATGATATTCATATGTATTTGGTTTAAGGTTTTTCTGTTACGCCATAGTTGGGTCTTAATTAAAGTTTGGTTGCAGATCCACTTTATGGTATAAGTTGACTCGATCATAAATAATAATTGCGATGGTGTTTCCACGGCAATAAAATTATAAAGTTCCAAGTCGTGCGACTTTCGAACCATTTAGCGTTCGTAATGGCATAAAATGAACGCAAAAACAATTCGACTCAACAGCAAGAGTTTAAAAATGCTCCTAATTTTCGAGGCTACTTACGCAGCGGACAAAAAGGGCATTCCGTCACCCGAACAACTGCGTATAATGCAGAAATGTGAACGCAGTACGTCCGTGGTCGCTAGAGGCGAGGCTCGAAGGTGGTTAGGTCCAGAACAGGTATACCTAAGTTCGTAAACATCGTCTGATGGCGCGAAACCTGTTCCCCTCCGCCAGTCTGCGCGCCCAAACGGCCACAACGCAAAAAAACAAATACCTACTTTAATGCCTAAGAAAAAATCAACATCGCTAATGAGTACACGAGGAAACTTCTTGAAGCGATTATTTCTCTTACCAATTACAAAATGAAGCTGACTCAGCACTTAATGTTCAAATTTATTGACTTGTTATGAATCAACGAGGACAATTTTAGTCACATTTGCTAACATGAACAAAATTAAATAAATTATCATCTTTATCATTATGAATATTTAAAAATAATTAACCCAAAAAAACCATAAAAAGTATCTACTTACTTATTAAAAAAGAGTAAAAAACACCCCCTGGTTTGCGGAAAGTCGCGATCCCGTTCGGTACCTAAAGCAAGTTGTTTTCTTGATAGCTAATAGAGCCTAAGAAAAAGTATGTTCGTTATCATAACTTATTTTGTTGTTTTCGTTTAATTATAAACAAACGCTACAGTGCGCATCTCCACAAGATTTTTCAATCTAAAATCGAGCATCACCTTACAAACCTTCAACATTTTCCGTATCACTGATTAAATCCCTTGGAATTACTATAATTAAAAAAAAACATAAATTAGGTAGCTTTTAGAACTTCATAGCACCAGGGTAGGTAAATAATGTGATTTTGAAAGCGTCTATAAATTTTCCTTATAAATCATAAATCATAATCTTTATTGCATAAATACAGGTACAAATGATCTTAAAATTATAAACATCCAGCCATATTTTGGCTTTCCACCAAGCATGCAACAGTTTACATAATCACAATATTCCGATCATTACAATTTATAAGGGTAGGTCAAAGTGTCTAAAGTCAAAGTATTCCTGAATCGAATAAAAGCAGTTTTTATCTAATAAGGCGTGTATTTTCTTCCTGAAGATCTGCAACGGCAAGATCTTTATAGATTCTGGCATATGATTAAAAACCTTTATAGCCATAGAATAAGGACTGCTTTTGTAAAGTTGTAGTCTGATATTTGGCAATACAAGTCTGTTGTGATGTCTACTTGGCTTACTTCTAAGATCGCCCCGTTTAACTAAATAATTTGGGTACTGTTTTACAAATATACATAGCTGCTTAATGTACAAACAGGGCAAAGGTAGTACTAGTATTTTTTTAAAAAGAGCATGATTCTGCATGATTCCATAAAATGCGCTTTACAGATAGCCCTAATGCACTTCTTCTGGGCTACAAAGGCCCTTTGTACATCTACCGAGTTTCCCCATAACATTGTACCGTAGCCGAGCACACACGATACGTAACCGTGATATGCACTGAGCGCTGTTTCAGTCGATGAAATTTTGCTAAGTCGACGTAGTGCATAGACAAAACAGTCAACTTTTTTACATACGTTCTCTACATGCGCTTTCCAAGTACAGTGTTTATCCAAAGTAAAACCCAGAAAATTCGTCTCGCTAACCACTTCAACAGGATTACTCAAATACGAAACAGTTACATCAATTGCTCTTGCTTGACGAGTAGAGAACTGTACTAATTAAGTTTTCTGAATGTTAAGTTTTAAATTATTATTATCTCACCACAGAGTACTGTGGTTAAAAACCTAGTAATGTATTTTAGTGTCAAATTAATTTCGTCACAAAATTTAGCCCTATCATCACATTTTATAACAATAGTAGTATCATCTGCAAACATAAAACACTTGTGCTTCGTTATTGTTGGCAAATCATTTATAAACAATAAGAACAGTAATGGTCCAAGGACACTGCCCTGCGGTACTCCACACGGTTTCTCACGAAATTCAGACCTATATGTGCATCTTTTGGATGCAACCACTATTGCGATTTCCGTACATTGTTTCCTGTTATTAAGGTAGCTTTTAATCCAATTGTGAGCATTTCCTCTTATCCCATACCTATACAGTTTATCCAATAGTTTCTTATGTGGGACAAAATTGAAGGCTTTACTCATATCTACGAACAATGCTATAAGCGGTATTTTATTATTTAGGCTCTCTGTTATAACATTCATTAGATTATAACAAGCCAAAGCAGTAGAGCTCCCCTTTCGGAACCCGGGTTGTTCGTCTCTTAACAATTTATTTGAAGGCACAAAGCTATAAATACGCTTAAACAGCACCTTCTCAAACACTTTCTAATAAATTGAAATCAGATTGATTGGCCTATCATTATTCATTTCAGTTTTCTCGCCATTTTTGAACAGTGGCTTTACAATACTAAGCTTAAGAATGCTTGGAAAGTGGCCTTGTTCCATTGACAAATTTATTATGTAGCTGAGTGGTTTGCTCAAATATTCAGCACAGTGTTTCAAGGTAAGAGTGTTCATTTTATCATGACCCACAGCATTGCTATTTTTTAGTGAACGAATGATAAGTTCTACTTCTCTTTCATTTGTGGGATACAGGAATATGGAATTATTATGTAATGGAATATTAACAATGTTTGTATGCGAATGTTCACTTATTGCGCTGGTTATATCAATAAAATAGTTATTTAACAATTCACACATTACATTGGGGTCATTATATCTAATGTCATTTTCATAAATCATATCAACATCATTATTTGTAATATCATTATCAAAATTGTTATTAATTATATGCCGTGTAGCTTTACATTTGTTATAACTGACTAATGCACCTTTGTAATTTAAAGCGTTTGATTATTTCGGTATTTCCATCAAGGCATATCTCCAAAACGAATTAAGGCAAAACCACGTGGGTTGTGTTTTTTAAACTTGGGTTTTAACTTTTTTTTTTATTTAAAATGGGTTTGCGTTTGGCCTCAGTCTCGCCTGGTGGTAAGCGATGACGAGGCCGATGGTGGTACACGCTTACCCAGAAAATGCCTATTCACTCTGGCCTTGAAGACACCAAGGTTGTAAGTACACTTTGCGGAAAGTGTTTTTATTAAGGCTCATTTTTAAATGCACAGCAAACAACTTATCATCCATCTATTTATATTCATCAATTAAATTATTTTCTCATCAAATATATCGTTTGACTGCAAGGAAACCAATTGTATAACAAAATTAGCAATACAAATATTACGAATAAAAAAAACAATAGTAGGTAAATCATATTTTTTTCACAGACGCGCGACAATAAAGTCTTTTACTGTACAAAAAAACGATTTTCTTATCAATTATGCTGTTTGCACCGCAAATTAGCCCGGGCCACATACATAATATTTACAGCCACAACGAAATAACTATTCTTACGACTAGTTTCATATTGCGCATCTCAAACCCTGCTTGACTTAAATGTCTTAGAATTTCAGAAGACACGCTCAGCAGGTTTATTAATAATTATAACAAAGTAATGAGTTTCAAATAGTATATTTTTTTAAAACGATTAAATTTATTGAAAACTGATTTCGCGCGCTTACTATCACTTCGCGGTCCGCAAAGTGCGCGCGGATCTAAGAGCGAGTGAGAAGGATATATTTATCACTCTTGCGTTTATGCTTAATGCAGACCACGAATAGTTGTTTGTATATGTTTGTTTAGTCTACTATTTTTCCGAAAGTCACAAATCAGATATTTCAAAATTTTCAAATTTCATTAGTACGAAGAATTAAAAATCCGAAGTTTCATTTGTCCGCAAAGCGATATTCCGAATTTCAAAATTCCGAAAATTCATTTCAATTATTAAAAGTTTACATTAAAAATACTATTCACATACTTATAAAAAAATCAAGCTCCATACCCGACCCGCCGTGGTTATCCCGCCGTGATACTAAAATCCCTCAATAGAATATTTTTCTTAGTATTAAGTTTTCACAGAGAAGTTTAGTTTAAAAAGCTACTATTGATTAGGTTAGGTTAGAACTGTGACCACCGTAACCACCAGAACCGAATTGTCGGCAAAGTAACTTGTAAAATGTTTATGAAAATATAATAGATTTCGGATTTATGATTTTTCAGAGTTTTGATTGATTATTCGGAATTCGTATTTATGAAAGATCGGACTATTGTTGATTCGGAATATTAATGATTCGGGATTGTGAAATTCGGAATTCTGACTTTCGGACTTATGAACATTCGGAGTATTGAAATTGGGTTTTTTAATATTCGGATTTATGATAATTCGGATTTTTTACTTTCGGGATTCTAAATCATTCGGAATTATGAAATTCAGAATTTTGAAAATCGGGATTTTTACTTTCGGAGTTATGTTTTTCGGAATTATGTAGTGTACCCCAAAAATATACCTATTGGCCAGGAAAGGAGGCGCGGAGGTCCAGCCAAGGCAAGGTCTGCTATCATTATTCAACAAATCTATCTATCTAAAATCACATCAAAATAGATGTGTATGTGATTTTAGAATTTTATTGTTTATCTCATTGAGTCCTAATTAATAAATAATTAGCTTATTTTTTCAAATTAAAAGATGTTGTATTCATATAAACAGCAGTATACGATGACAAAATAGACCACCCTGTTTAATAAAAAAAGATGTAAATAGTTTACTGTACGTTAGTAATTATTGGGTATACGTTACTGAAAATGCTTTACATTTAAATAAATAGTAATGAGTCACGAACATAAATTGATGGCTTAAATATAAATATTTTGAGGTAGCAATTTTGCTGTGCAATCAGTATTTTTGATTAGTGGGATTTTTATTTTATACAAAAGGAAGATTTTTTGATTTGCAGTGAAATACTACCCTTTTATTAAATATGCTTATCATTTGAGCGTATTGGTCTAAATACACAATTCTTATCAGTACAAATAAGGGAGGAGACTCAAATGCATGTATGAAGATTATCATGATAAAAACAGTGGCTCGTACTATGGGAGTCAAGAGTTATATATTCACAAAGATTATTCTTAATAGATGAATAACACCCAGACGCAAATTAATTACAAACCGAAGAGCCTTTTTTAAGAAGAAAGGTCTAGGTAAGAGTGACACCATGCATTGTAATGGATGTGTTATAGATAAACGAAAGAATTGTTTGAACGATTTGAAATAATCTTTCAGCCATAAAAAGTAACATATCAGCGAGTATGTAACAATATACTTCAGCATATTTCGTAGGAATCTATACATTTTGAACATAAGATTATTTAAAAAAAGATATTGTAGTTTAAATTAATTGTAGTTAAATCACTCCCGTGAGAAGCCGAGGGCTAGTAGTAGGTGGTCGTTGATGAATATACATTTTGAACATTTTATTGCTTCATCCATTACTTGAGGCGCTATATATAAATAAATGAGTGAATAAATATTCAGTATTTACAATTGATGAACGTAGCTCACAGTTTGAATACACAAGTAAGTTAAGTAGCGTCGTAAAACCGTGATATGCGGAACCAGTCGGTTTCAAGGGCCATATCTTACGATAATTAATAATAATTGTTGATACAGCATATTAGCGTCAATCCCCAGCGAATGGCGATGCACCCCTGACACGAGAACCGGCAATGGAACTTTTATAGCTTTCTTGGTTCCTCGGGCCGTGTAGTAGGCTTTGATTGTCAGAAAAACTAATGCGTATTTTACTAACGTAATTGCTAAAAAGGTCTCTTTTGGATGAAATTTTGTTACGAATCTAAACATAGGCTTCTTTTAGTGGTTTATTCCATTGGAAAACTTCAGTCAGAGAAACTGACTGCTGCAGTTAGTAGAAGGTATGAGTATTAAAGTTAATAGTTAATACTGTGAGTAGCGAAGCTAGCCATATTATGTTCCCACTTTTGATGCTTTTAATATTAATTGATAAGTCTCACTGACCAAATTAGCTCCACCGATTGAAATATGGGATATTCTTAACTGAACCATCGCTCAAAAATTGCCAAGTCACCGCTCACCCACTTTTTGTGAGCAAAGAGTAGGATAGGTACACACACTGCGGAGCCTTATTTAGTCATCAATGTAGTCCAGCAGCTTTTTTGCTTCACGCCCGATATTGATTTAGTGGACGATAGTATTTTACAGTCACTCTTTGGCTCAATGCTGTTTAGTGCATTACTCTTACTAGCCGTAAAACCTTGGCCTTTTATTATCTTTTTACGGCGTTAATGTTATAGACGCAAGCCGTTTTATAACAGCGCAATTGATAGTAAAAGTTAACGTAAAACGCAGACTCATTTAACTCTTCTTCTGAACTCTTAAAAGTTTTATTTCTAATCTCAATTATTGGCTATAGGACAATACCTACCTGGAATAAAAAAGGCAGTCTTGCGGGCACCGTCAATCGCTGTCAAAATAATGGTGGCCGTTCCATAACTTTCCTGCCCAATTACTCAGCCGATACGTCAGTCATTTCAATTCTTCTACACTTCTGAATAAGCTCTGATAACTCAATTTTTCGGCTTGAACAAATCTGTCGATTATAACTACGGCAGTATGGGAGTGTAGTTCTTTGTACCATTACATTTTGAAATCTGGTTGTCCGACAAAACTACACTTACTATTTACCTACAGTAATGCACAAGAAAATGTAAATTATTTTGATCATTACCTCTTATCTTTGTTTAATTATTTTAATGCAAGTAGAATAAATGAATTTTTATGTCTCGGAATGCAGGGCGTATGTTTATCGGTCCAGTAAAAACTGAGAATGGTTGCAGTCATTGCATCAAGCCTGGGCTGACTCACAGCAGTAACAGCGGTCTTCACCGTTAGCGCGAGATATGAAAGGTCTCAAGTTCTCGATGCATGATTCACTAATACCAGACCATCAGCGAGGTTCTGAGCACAAATCGGTATGATTAATCGAATCACCTTTGACCAAAATCAACGCTGTTATGTAGTTGGTGAATGATTCAAGATGGTAATGTAGTACAAGTATTAGGCTCGGTCAAAGACTCTTTTTATACTTAAGCTACAGTTACACATGCACATGCAAAGAGTATAACTTGCCACTTTGCTTAGCGTTCGTGGACTACGAGAAAGCCTTTGATTCGATTGAGACCTGGGCAGTACTGCAGTCTCTCCAAAGGTGCCAAATAGACTACAGGTACATTGAGGTGCTAAGGTACTTATACCAGAACGCCACCATGTCGGTCCGATTACAGAACCAGAGCTCTAATCCGATCCAACTACAGCGAGGCGTGAGACAAGGAGACGTTATTTCTCCGAAACTGTTCACGGCTGCGTTGGAGGATATTTTCAAGCTTCTGGACTGGAAAGGACGCGGCATCAACATCAATGGCGAGTACCTAACACACCTGCGATTTGCCGATGATGTAGTTCTTATGGCTGAGACCTTGGAAGACCTGAACATAATGCTCGAAGATCTCGGTAATGCTTCTCAAAGAGTGGGTCTTAAGATGAACATGGACAAAACAAAAATCATGTTGAATGCCCATATTGCACCCGCTCCAGTTAACGTTGGGAACATTACACTCGAAGTTGTTGACCACTATGTTTACCTGGGACAGACAGTCCAGCTAGGTAAGTCCAACTTCGAGAAAGAGATCTCACGTCGAATCCAGCTCGGATGGGCAGCGTTCGGGAAGCTCCGGCATATATTTGCGTCCGAAATACCTCAGTGTCTCAAGACAAAAGTCTTTGACCAGTGTGTGTTGCCAGTAATGACCTATGGGAGTGAGACGTGGTCCCTTACTATGGGTCTCATAAGAAGGCTCAAGATCACCCAGCGAGCAATGGAGAGAGCGATGCTTGGTATTTCCCTGCTCGATCGAATCAGAAATGATGAGATCCGCAGGAGAACAAAAACAACCGACATCGCTCGAAGGATTGCATCGCTGAAGTGGCAGTGGGCGGGACACATAGCGCGGAGAACCGATGGCCGTTGGGGCGGAAAGGTTCTCGAATGGCGACCGCGTACCGGACGACGTTCCGTGGGCAGGCCCTCTACAAGGTGGACCGACGATCTGGTCAAGGCCGCGGGAAGCCGCTGGATGCGCACAGCGCAGGACCGATCGTTGTGGAGATCCTTGGGGGAGGCCTATGCCCAGCAGTGGGCGTCGTTCGGCTGAAATGATGATGATGATGACACATGCTCATTTGTAGCATGCTTATTAGCACGCTAATAAGCATGCTACAAACGAGCACGCTCATCTACTGACACACTTGCTTTTTATTAGCATGCTTTTTTTAAGCCTGCTACTAAATGACCGTGCTCAAAGCAAAGGATTGAACACACATGCTTTTTAAGCACGGGTTCGATTCGAAATAGTGTTGTTGCGATAGCGGTAGTTTCAATAGTGATAGTTGACCTTGAAAATTAGTCGTACTATCGACAGTCCTATCGAAACTATCGACCCGTGATGATACTATCGATAGTATCGATAATGAGAATAAAGCGATGATATTGACCTTTTTCGATACTATCGATAGAATCGCCCCATTAAAGTTGATGCAATCGATACTATTTATAACTATTTCTATAGTAACTATCGAGATATTTTTGATATTATCGACAGGAAATAAAACGAAACCTTGTATGAGCTTGTAATATTAGCGTAAAATGTTCGACTTTAGATAGGGCAAAACTATCGATAGTATCGATACAATCGAAACGCATCCTATCGATAGTTTTGATACTATCGAATTCATAGCATATAGCCCAAATTAAAGGGAAACATAGACTATGTCACTACCTGGGGCCGTATTACCTACCATTTCATATAGCCAGTCAAGTTGATTTTCTAAGCTGAGCGTAGCGAGCGATTTCTTACATTTTCGGTCAGTCAGCGGTTACCTGTCAATAAAAATGCATCCTGTAGGCACGAAATTGTTAGCTACCCTTAGTTTAGGAAATTTACTTGACCGGCTATGAGAGATTGTAATACGGCTCCTGATAGTATAGCTTTCTAATGGTGAAGGAATTTTTAAAATCGATCCAGTAGATTCGGAGCACATTTAATACAAACAAACAAATCATTCCTCTTTATAATATATTATGTACAGATAAACCACAACCTCGCTACATAATTAAACCGAGACTGACATCTCTATACCAGTTCTCAATGGATACTAGCCTAGTAGCATGCTCAATAAGCAAACCTGTTCACACGTGCTAAAAGCACGCCCCCTTCCACCCGCGCCGCAGGTAGCATGCTCATAAATCGCACGGCTATCGATTTTTGAGCATACTCGAAAGTAGCATGCTCATACTAGCAAGGCTTAGACACACGTGCTACTAAGTAGCACTTGCTCGTTAGTAGCATGCTTTCGTGCTAGTAATGAGCATGTGTAACTGTAGCTTTAGATTGTTTCTTTTTAAAACTTTTAAATTTAGATGTTAGTATTTTTCATGACGTAGTTATGTTTCGTGTTTATATGCTGATCTTGTCAGTTGTGTGGAAAACGATACTCAGCAATAGCTGAGTGTCGTTTTCCCATATTATACTTCTCTGTTCCTCTCATACTTGTGTTTACTTGACTCCATCCATTTTCTCTCCTCCTCTTAGTTTATTCATCATTTACAGTCCTCTGCTTTCCCTTTTTATTAGGCTCGTTGGATATCAGATGGTAATAATCCGCAAAGTACGCCTCGGGTTATGTACATCCTAAACGGGGTAATCAGAGGCAAGTTGACTGGTGCTTTCGCTATAGAGTAACTCTCCTGGCAAAGAGAATGAGATGTTAATTGCACAGCAAATAGGGTAAGCCCTATTTGCTGTGCAATTAACATGCTACAAGCAAATGCATGCAAGTCACCGAGTTACGCTTGCCGTGTGGTTGATTTAATAAGTAGTGCCTAATTAAGGGTCAGGTTACGTGTTTAAAGATGTTTCCAATACAGAGAGACATACATTTCATGAGTACTCTACTCTTCCTGACTATAGTACTGATGGTCGTGAGTTCGATCACTATCCGGGAAAAACCCTCATTTGACAAACTTTTGGCTCTGTTTTGTCTACATGTTTTTATCTGTTTACGTATTTCTGACATCCATAATACAAGCTCTGCTATAATTTGAGGTCAGATGAGCTATATGTACGCTGATCCAAATATTTATTTAGTGCTTTCATAGAAAAAGAGTTTTAGTTCGTACCATTTCACTTCGGATAAGTACCTCTCTCGGATGTGTAGAAACGAGCTGATATTTTAGCTTCATATTTTTTTAATTTATGATCCGAGAGCTTGACTCCTAACCTCTTGGGAAGCGATAAGGGCCGAAATGGAGCACGCAAATTATATATTTCCACCCCATTTGTATCTTTTCTACTAAAACATGTTCTGTGAGAAGCTTAAGAATTTGGTTTTTAATTCTTGTGTTACAATTATTACTGTAGGGGTTAGATAACGCAGCACTACATGCATGTCAACCCATTGTATGCGAGTTCGAGTGTAATTTATCGTCAGCTATTATTTTCATCTTCTGTCTGTGCAGATACTTAAACCTAGTAGTTATTGTAACATTTTTTTATGAAATTATGATGTGTTTAACTATGTGTTTTTTTTTTCAGTGAACTCCGTATATTGATAATTAGGTTAAGGCAGCGCGCGCGGGAATACTCTCTCGCTTGTGAAATTACATAGATATTTATTGTAACGCAACATACGTGTCACTCGCATACAATGGGTTGACATGCATGTAGTGCTGCGTTATCTAACCCCTACATTAGCAACCTCGGAAGTAACTATTCTAGACAATATTAGTTATACTGACTGGTTGATTTAGCACTTTTATTAGCAGATAAATTTGTGTATCAAAATAATGTAAACCTATCAGTCTATTCTCTATCTCTAATAGATCTCTATAATATAAATCTGCTAATTATGGTAAATATAAATCAGAAGGAAAAAAAAGGGAAATTCCTTATGTATAACTATATAAAAATGTTGGATCACTCGCGGTCTCAGCATGGGAAATGTGAAAAAGGTTTTTATAGAACACAAATCAGATTCATTGACGCATGTGTTTTTTGTTGAACTAATTTAGTAAAGCTTTTTTAAAAAAAGGCGCACGTGGACGCGGTCTATAGCTACCGATGACGTTACCCCTAGCCTGATCTTGTATTCGTAGGTCACGCAAGACTGGTTACGTTATCGATAGGAGTTGGGTTTTTCCGAAACGTCGGAAAGTGAAATTATTTCGACCTTGACTTTGTCCCTGTTTCTACAGGTGGTAGATTACATCAACTTCGTAACCGTGCGTGGACACGTCCCGTCGGCTTACAAAACCATGGTTATAGCTAATAACCTTCAAGATACAAGGACTTAGCATCTGCGCGCTGTCAACGGGACAACATAAAGTGTCTCTCTCTTTCCTTACAATATTACTATTAATAATATTATTCCTTATTTCCTTTAGTTACAATATCCTCCCAATCCTTTCACTTATAAGTCAGAAGGTGACAGAAGCCAAGATGACACTGTAACGCGTATGCCGTGTTAAAGCCTAAGCTTTTCAATTGTATGACGTTATGTATCCAGTGCATGGAAAATCATTGGCTTCGAGTATATAGCTCTGTATCGCGTCGGACGCGTGGCGTGCGCTTGTACGTGCTTCGAAATTAAATTATGACCGCGTATAGCAGAATATCGATACATATTGAACAGCATTCATTACTGTTTTACTACTAACCATAGCTGAATCTTCAAGTTATACAACTACATGGACGTGAAATTTAGGATACCTTTAAGAAGACAGCAATACATAACCATGCCATGAGCAAACAAAAAATTACACCTTTGCTTTTTTATGTTTTATTCTTAAAAAATATTCTATTGAGCGCACAACACGGTATGAAATAAATATAAAGATACAAGGGATTTAATGTTTCTGTAAGTACGATGTGTTGAGTGATAAATCGTATCTTTACCATTTAAATTACATTTTATTCAATGGAACTTATACTTGTCTTTATTTTTGCATATTAAAAATGTTCACTGGCTCCAGAATCAACTAGCCACTTAGAGTCTTGGAATTGCTCTGTTGCATTCGACACTACAAAAGCATTAATTTTCTTGCTTTCCTTGGTCCTCTTAAACCAACACTGTGATTTACTGTGTTCCATTTTCCAGCAGTAAAAACACTTGTTATTGTTAGTATTAGAGTGTCCTTCATCACTATGATTTTTACTTCTACATTCACTTTGGTTATGTCCAAGTTTTTGGCATTTAAAACACTTTACATTCCTTTTATCTTTCACTACAAACGCAGAAGATTGGGCTCAGGCCATCAAATTGAACCGAATCATCAGTGGTTCCCTTCAATTTTGTCTTTAAGCCTCTCTTCTTCTACTAATAACCTGGGCACCAAGTTATCTATTGTTTGCTTATCATCTGGCGCTGACTCCCATGCCGATACCAAGTGTTTGTACTCTGGTAGTGACATTAACACTTTGTTAATTACAAACTTATCGGAGATCTCTTAACCCAATTGTTTCAGCTGGTTTTGTAATTCTTGGATCTTCGACAAGAAAGTAGACATCTCTGTGCCATTTTCGTATTTATACTGAAAGAACCGTTGCTGTATTATATGGATACTTGTCTCGCTCTTCTGTCCATACACACTCTGCAACTTTCTCCACATCTCAGCAGAAGTCTTACAAGTAATAACGTGCAGCATAACTTTTTCAGCCATCCTTGCAACCAACAGCGTCTGTGCTTTGGCATCTTTTGACTCCCAACTGGCTTGACCACCAGCATCCTTAGGTTTCACACTTCGTCCTTCGACTATATCTAGCCAACCTTGACCGCGTAGCAGTACCGTAGTCTGGAACTTCCAGATATTCCAGTTACTTGAACCTTCCAGCTTGATCACGCTGTTATTTTCCTCCATTTTGTTTCTCTGCCACGAGCTGACCTCACTTTTACGCGTGAAACCGATATTTTTCAATCACGTCTGTATCTTTCATATAATATCACTGGTTGCCTGGGCCCATAACCTATTGAAGATCAAATAAAAGATACATAATTATTATCAAAATGTATTTTATTTCTGTCCTTTACTTTCATGACCATTTCAGCTACTTGTCTTAGAATGCTTTTCAACCATAGAGGGATGATATACGCAGTGATGCCACACACATAACAAAAACGTTCAAACAATACTACCAACATAATAAAGGAACCTAATTAATTACATTATCAATACTCAACACACTTTTAGGAGACAAGAGAAAGCGGTTGATTTGTCAGTTAGAATAAGGAGACACGTAACTGTCAAAAACTTGATTCGGATTAAAATATTTACGCATTGTAGGTATCTGGAAAAAGTTTTATGTGTTAGCAATCGGAGCCTTGTGTACCGACGGCGAGCTAAGGAACAAAGGCCACCTTGTCTTTAGCTGGGCATCAGCGTTTAGACTCCGATATTAGTGACAATAACGCGTAGTGTTTCTCCATACCTTTATTCAGATGCCTTGTTTAGTTTAAACATACTAACGTAATAGCGTCCCGTATTTTAGGTTCTAGCATTATCTTTGTAATTAGCTGAGTAAGAGTGTGTTGAATTAGAATACACTATTATGTATGGGGAACTTGGACGGTACAGGGAGACTTGATTAAGCTTTTCTACCGAGTAGACGTAAGAGTCGTAATAAACTGTTATACACATCTTTGAGTCTTTGATAGTTTACATATGAAACCATATTTATTTACTAAAGAGATTTGCCTCTGCCTAATGATTGGGTGTAGTACCTAAGTATAAAGTTAAACATTGTAAACTTGTTCTTTTAACTTGTGAGCATTTAATGTAACCGTGTGCAACTTGAACCCTAAAATATGTATTAACAAGTTTTATTATAAATAATTATATACTACAATATCGGTCATTTATCATCAGTTTTTATATGAGTATGAATTCTCCTTGAATACTGCAACAGATGACGAAAACGTACAATCTCTGAGTAACTCGCTGTTACTTGCAACTGCATTACGAAAGTCATTTGCAACGACTGGCCATCCAAATTAAATGTAGTAATGGCTATCGTAACATACTGAGTTTCATAAAGTGTCGATCGCCCCGCTATCAATAACGGAAAAGATTAACCATGTCTGTGATAGTGGTAGTTATGCCATAGACCGATATCACAATGGGGGCAGTGATAAGTGAACTAGAAATCGGTTGCTAGTGTTGCTACCCGGCTTGAACGATGGGTTGTATGCGTTTCCTTTTAGGGTATAAAGAGTGGGGCCAACAGTAAAAAAATTACGATTTAAATTCTTATTCATAAAAAATCCATCGATCTTACAATACTGCCTTAGGGCATAAACCAGTTTGGCTCTTCATTCTGATCTGGCTGTCAACTTTTTCAAGAAAGAGACTGAGTATACCTACTCAAGAAAAAACAGTTTTGTATACGAGTAAATAGGTAAGGAAATGTCCGCTCGACAACTACAGCCTAGTGGAGTTTTTCTAGTTTTTTGTCTTTAGATATAAAATATAGCATTAGACAATGCTAAAAACACAATTTAATAAACCAATGTTCTGTAGATTGCTTCTACACCATCATACGCAAGTTGGGTGTGTCCCTGGTGCGCTGGGTGCGGGGGGGCACCAACAGCATCCTGAGCATGATCGCCAGCAGACTTGACTGCTCCTACGTGAATCGCTGTTGAGCCATTGCGGGTGGTGTGGTACAGGGCAGATTTTAAATTAAATTTTAATCAATAATATTTGTTACTAACATAGTATTTAAGATAACTTGTATAGTAACTCGCGGGATCTCTGCTATCTGATTAAATAAATTTTATTATTATTATGATTTAATATCCTTGTACTCATTCAATAGTACATATTATATTTTGTACGATTTTTTATAACAACGTGCATGTCAACGTGAAGTTCAGCTGCGCAGTCGATTACTTTAAATTGATGTCCGAATTTCTTTATTGCGCTTTTATAGTATCGATTTAAAAGCGACAACTGTTTTAATACTGTCAAGATAAATGTAACATTAAGGTAAAATGTAGTTACCAGCTGATGCAGCGAGTGTTTACGCAAACAACCGTATTGGCTTTCCTGCTTAGCAAGTCTGCTTAGATTGTTTTGCGCACAGGGAGGCACTTTACTCAATTTTAGCATGTCCTTTTTGAGCAGTATAAACCATTCAGAGTTGTTTTACTATCAAAAGGAAATTGAAAGTGAAGGAATATGAATAGTAAATTGTTTATTCGTCATTGGATTAGTTACCATTAAAAAAAACGAATGATACTCGTAAATGAGCAGATGATGGTATGTGTGCAATGCGATCGGCACCTTAAATCTTAACAAAATAAATATTCGCACAAGTGTAAAGAAATCTACATGAAAGTAGGTATAGTCGTAAATAAGTACTACACTTCGAAAAATCAATAACTATCGTGATTGGCCTGTTAGTGCAATGGTAGAGATCCTGCCTATAGCACCGGAGGTCGTGGGTTCGATCCCCACCCATGACAAACGTTCATGAGACGAACATTTATGTTTGTTGTACGTCTGGGTGTTATTATCTATATAAGTATGTATTTAGAAATATTTAAGTATGTTTATCAGTCTCTGACACCCTATAAAGTGGGCCATACTTAGTAGCTTTGTTTGGGGTCTGATGATCTTGTGGTAAGTAAATTGTTCCAGATATTTATTTATTTATGAACTAACTAATACGTGTGAGATTACTATTTATTTTTATGGACGGTAGGGAAAAATTAAAAATAGTTTGAATAATATATGGAATACTCTTAGTGCAAGAAATAAGTTTTTTTGGTAGGCATGCAACTTCGGAGTGATAAAAAAAGATAAACCATGAAAGTTAAGTGATGATGACGCGCCTTCAGCATTTTATCAAGGCTAAAGTAACTATTCAATAAATGTATGGTTACATTGCGCTGTTAAAACTTGTCATTATTGGCGCTAATGAGCGTCTCCAAATACGTGCCTGCGCAGCGAGCCGACACCTGGGGACCGGTCGCACTCGTTCAGCGGGCCCACGCAATGCACCTCTACCACGTCACTTGACACCGTCTACCACCCCACACAAACACTACGCAATACCGAACACTAACCGCTTCACATAACAACCATTGAAGCCTACAAAGCAAACACCACCAACACAACAAAATGTTACGCTTCAGTGGACAGCGCGCTATTGTTTCATCACAACTTCTGCCAGGAAAGTACAGGATTTTATAAAAGCGCAGGTTCTTGACTGGACACCTAATAACCACAAGTTAGTAACCAAACTATTTGCATCTGACGGTTATTTTTCCTTGAAACACCTAGACTTTAATCGTACCTCGTATTTAAGACTTGCCTAAGGAACTGAAAAGTAACGATTTCTTTGGAACATAAATAAAGTTTCTTAGTTGTACCGCGTATTTCAGTTTTTGGCACAGTCTAGATCTAATTGCAGCTTAAGTTTTGCATAAATCAAGCTGTGACCGGATTATGTAGTGGTTTAAAACTGACACATTTTAACGCAATAAAGTAGTTAGGTTGGACTGTGTTTGTCAGACACATTTCCTAATACCTTCAATCCAGAAGTAAGGTTTAGTATGAGACCTATTACGAATTCAGTTGTTGTAGCCCACCTGCGCTGCAAAATATGGCTATCGGTTAGTAAAATAAACAATAAGGTACACAGTAATGAAACCTTGTTTGTAGCAACAAGCTCGGACAAGCTTTGAGCGTTTCAAATTAAGTGCAGAGTAAATTTATTAATACAGGGGCCGTATTACAATATTTTGCCATCGTCGTGGCGTGGCCGTTTACGGTACTAAGACGCTCACTTCGTATAGACTAAAACGTAGTGAGCATTTTAGTACCGTAAACGGTCGCGCTGCCAGGGTGGCGGGGGATTGCAATACAGCCCCTGGCCTTTATTCAACATAGAAAATGAGAGTAGCAGACAGTAAGCACGAAATCCGTAGTGATACTCACTTGTTCAGACAGAACTTGATTACTTACTCGGAAATTTGCAAGTAATTGTTAACTAGTTAAAGAGGGAATGGCAGAAACTCTAATTTAGACACTTGGTCCATCATATATTGTTGTTGTTGTGTGGCCGATTTTTTTTGGGAAAGTGGAGTATCGAAAATCATAATTAAATAATTGCAATATCTTCTTCTTCTTTAGCCATTTTCAACCGCTAAGGGCCTTCTTCAGTTTATGCCATCTTTAACGGCCTTGGGCAGTTTCCAACCACTTTGTTAGCCAGTCTTTTGATGTCATCACACCAACGCATCTGCGGTCTTCCAATTAATCAATCTTTAATTACAGCCAAAATGAAATCTAGGACGTCTTCACCGGTGTTGGGTTGTGGGAGATCTGGCTTCGATATCACTTGAATCCGTGATTGCATTGCGCATTGAATATGCTTCTATTCTCTGTTGGAAGTAACGAATACTATCGCCAACATTAATACAATTAAATAGATATCTCTTTACAAAGCAATGTGGTTATGTAGGCCATATGATTAGGTCTATTTTCCATGTCACCCTGTATAGGCGAGAAATAATAACGTGTACACTTGTCTAAAGCAGTTAAATGGCGTTTATCTACAATATTATTCTGAGCGAATTTAAAGTTATTTATTACCTATGTCAAGTCTGGGTGGTCAAGACATCCGCCCGCATGGAGGGACATGTGGGTTCGATTACAAACTAAGACCATGACTTTTTGCTGCATGGTTCAATATGCTCTGTGATAAAAGTAGCGCAATATAGCATATATTAATACAATTAAAATACTTATTGAAGATTCTAGTCTCTTCAAGGCAAAAATAGTCAAAATATTGACTCATTTGTATAATAAACAGTTTGGAGAGATCTTGAGTGAGGACGGACGGAAGTTAGTGTCACGGTTGGGCATAAATGATCACAAAGAACATGTTTATTTTAACACGCATGTGCTAATATGATCTTTCCTCTAAATTAAGGGAGTTGTAAGATTACATTAGCTTATGAATTACATATGATACGATGGTTAAAGATTAACGTATTTTAGAACAGTCATGCAATGTGCGCTTATTAAAAGATGAATTAAGATGTTTTTTTAAAGTACAAAACTAAAATGGAAACAAAATCAAACAAGACGTACAAGATTTTTCTACGATCAGCGAAGCGCGACATGCCTGGAAAATTCGACCGTGACCCTCGCCAACACAATATACATAGTAGTCAATTAAGTCGACAAAAACACTGAACAAAGACAGTATCAGTAGGTAGGTAGGTACTCATAAAAGCGGAACCATCACGCCTCCGGAGCGTCGAGGAAGCTGTAGCTTCCCATTCATCACGATGTTTCCTTTCTTGGCAATTGGAAACTGTTATCATTGATAAATAATTAGTTTTTATGTGCATGTATATTTATGTACAGAAATAGGCTGTATGATGTTTCTTGAAATAATATTTTTGGCTTTCTTTTATTGGTAAAAGGAGCAATATTTAAATCAAGGAACAGCTGAAATCTATGGGATATGGCTTATGGCCACGTTTGCCATCACAAAGCCGGGACCACTCCCTAGGTAGGTACTTAATTAGGCCATCCGCAACTGCAACCTACAGTTCGCGCACCATCTACCTTATGTTTATTTCAGTCCGAGTGGCTTGACTCTTGAGTAGCCCACTGTAATGTTTTTAGAGTGATGACGTTGTCTGAAGGGTCGGTTCATTCCCTACAATATTTGAGTTTTTTTTTTTTTATGTAATAGGGAGCAAACGAGCTAGAAGGTCACCTGATGGAGAGTGATCACCTCCGCCCATGGACAACTGCAACACCAGAGGTGTCACCGATGCGTTGCTTGCCTTTTAGATGGGAATACGCTCTCTTCTTGAAAGCCCCGATGTCATATCCCTTTGGGAACACCGCCGCAGGAAGATCATTCCATATCTTGGCTGTACGTGGAAGAAATTGGCGCGAAAAACGCACGGTTGTTGAGCGCCAGCCATCCAGGTGATGAGCATGGAATTTCAACTTATGGCGTGTCGTGCGGTGATGAAATTCAGCGGCAGGTATAAGATTATGCAGTTCGTCTGAACACTCCCCATTGTAAAGACGGTAGAACACGCAGAGTGATGCAACGTCTCTCCGTAGGGCCAAGGGATTCAAGCGTTCGGAGATCACAGGGTCGTCGACAATTCGAGCGGCTCTCCGCTGTATACGGTCAAGAGGAAGGAGAAGATACTGGGGTGCTCCCGCCCAAAGATGGCAGCAGTACTCCATGTGAGGCCTTACTTGCGCCTTGTAGAGTTGAAGGCGCTGAGACGGCAAGAAATACTGCTTTGCCCTGTTTAGCACACCAGTTTTTTTTGAAGCCAATTTGGCTTTACCCTCCAGATGACTGCGGAACTGTACATCACTCGAAATGTCAACGCCAAGGATTCCGATGCTAGGCCCGATACTCAAGGAAGTGCTCTCAAACGTAGGACATGAGACAAATGGAGCTTTAGTTGAGTGGATCCTTAAGATAATCTTTTTGCACAAAAAAAAACGATTACAGAAAAGAGGAGACACATCTGATGTGTAAGAGAAACACATCAGATGGGATCTCTATTTTCCAGTCGAGAAATAAAAAAAGTTAGATATGTGAATGTTAAAGTATGGGGAAAAATATTTGTGAATTTGGCCATGACTCCACCACTGCAATTAAGAGGACGAAATACAAATACGTCACAACAAAAGACAAGCTACTAAAGCCGGAACACACGGGCGGAAGCTGCGTGCGGAAGTGCGCGGGCGCTGCCGGAACAGACGCTTCCGACCGGCCTCCAGCGCCTTACGTGTGATCTCGCAAGCATGTTTATTCATTAAGGGCTGGGTAAGTCTTCCTTATTGGTAACGTTGTGTGAAATATATTGTTGACTGGTCCAAAACTCAAAAGGGTTATGTGTGTTCCGCGACAAAATCATTTCGCGGAGTCACGCTTGATATACCCTAATACAAATTGCTCGAGAATTCTCGTTACAATATTTTCTCGTGGCGCGCATTTTAACCGTAGTCCATACAGGACAAATATTCTTGTGTGTCGATGGTTCTGTCTGACTTGACCTTTTCTAATAACTCTGCGGTCTTGTCCAAGATACGTTCACCTTATAAATTTATTTCGTTAACTGCCTTTTTAATCATTTTTTCAACTCTACTATACTACCGAAGCATTCTAAAAACAATAGTTATCTACACAAGATTAACTGACGGTAAACTAAGCAGAGCTTCTGCCATACGTGTCACATACCGATAAACATACTTGAATATTTAAATCTAGTAATATTATAAATAAATGGAAATTTCACACTGAAATAAATAATACCCAGACTTTCTTACCCGGGCCCGGGCCGGTACGGCTGAATCGAAGACGGAGCAAACATAATTACATCAAAACCATGCTACGCCGCTGCACCCTTATTATTTTATTTTTATTTATTTATTCTTTATTGCACAAAGAAAAAGTACAATTGGCGGACTTAATGCCTAATGGCATTCTCTACCAGTCAACCACTGGGCGAAGCAGAAATCGTGTTGGCGGTGTCTCATAAAACCGGAAATAAAATATACTATTAATACAAAAAACATACTTATACCAAAATTATACATATTACACATACATAATCATAATACATAAATTTAAGGATACAAACACTAAATATCGGACCTAAATCTTAAAATATTGCCTTAAAAGGAGAGAGGTTTGGTTAAATGAGTTAAGGTTTATCTAGGAAGAAGTTATGGATTGCTCTTTTGAAGGAAAACCTACTGGTTGACAATTTAATTTTATTAGGCAGCGAGTTCCATAGCCTAATGGCAGCTAATGTGAAAGAATTCGACATATGGGAAGACGTATGAAGAGGAGTATGAAGCAGCAAAAGGCTATGCGAGCGCTGGTTGCGCGTGCTGCACTCGCCCCTATACTCAAAATTACATTTCAGATATCTGGGGGAATTGGGATTACTAAGAATATTAAAAAGTAAACAGAGCGTTCGAGAATTCCTACGATGACGAATTTTAAGCCATTTTAATTGAGAACGAAAGGGAGAAATGTGGTCGTATTTTCGTACACCATAGATAAACCTAATGCAACTGTTTACCAGACGTTCAAGTTTATCAAGGAGACCTTGGGACAGATTAGAAGTGCAAACGTCTGCATAGTCAATGAGGGGCATAAGGAGTGCTTGTACTAAGATAATTTTGGTGCCGAGAGGAAGAAAGTTTTTGAATTTATGTAAGGAGCGTAAGGACGCAATGACTTTTTTGCTCGTTTCAATAATGTGCTTATCCCAACTCAGAGTATTGTCCATAAACAGGCCAAGGTTCTTGACGTGAGGACTGTAAGGTATAACAGTGCCGTTATAGGTTAACACCGGCCAATCAGTCCCAAGGCTACCCAGCTGCCGCGGGGTGCCTACCACAATTGCCTGACACTTAGTTGGATTTACCGATATCCCTAAGCTGATAGACCAGTCAAGTAAGCGTTTGAGATCATCATTCAACTGGAAAATAGCCCCATCAAACCCCTTCACGTCAGTCTGTACGTACAGCTGCAGATCATCAGCATACAGATGGTAAGAGCTGCAGAGAACATGGGTTACAAAGTTAATGAATATAGAAAATAAGAGAGGGGATAATATTCCTCCTTGTGGGACTCCAGAATCGAGGTCACACCACTGAGAAAAAGTTTGGTCAATGCGCACTGCCTGTTTCCGGTTACGGAGATATGACGAAAACCAATCCAATGCCTGTGGAGTGATGTGCAAATGAGTGATGTGTATTTTGTCGGTTCTTTAAGTTTTCGTTCAATTGCACCTTTTTAGTAAAGCATATTTCAAACCTCCTTTGTTCTTAATAGAGCCGACAAAATAATAAGGGTGAATCGACGCAACGTGGTTTTGATAAAGGTCAATTCGGTGTAACGACAGGCAACATCATTTGCGAAATACAGTATCCTGCAAAACCTGCTAATTGAGTCAAATCCACATAAAATGATTGTTGCGTCAGACGAGGCGCAGACATGTCGACATGAGCTCGACGCCCCAATCGGCCATGTGTCTCCATTAACGTCGCGTTCATTTGGTCGCTTTATTTAGAACGCGAATAATGAGTCGCACATTTTGTTAATCGGGAATAAAGTAGGTTAAAAGCTGCCTAAATTAGTACGCGATCTCTAAAGAACTTTTGGCTACCCGATTAAAAATATATTCTCTTTCTCTAGCCACAAGCTTCAATATTTTAAGCTAAAAGTTATCGGGTCGTGTTTAAATTATTCAAGTTTTTCAGACGTGACTTCAATATTTATATAAACTCGTATCGTACGCTAACTATGTACTTTATATAGAGAATCGAATAGAAAGTAATTGCGTTGTAGCAAGTTTTTGTAAACAATAGATTCTTCGTGTTTGAACTCTGACGACACGATTGGCGTAGTGTGCTGTAGCACGGTTTTACCGCCTTGGCTTGCGTGGTGTTCTGGGTTCGATTCCCGGTCGGGTTAATTTAGGAAACGATTTTTTCTAAATTAGCTTGGGTCTGAGTGTGCTGGGAGACGCTCTTGTCTGGTACCCCGTACCACAAGGATATTTATCCTTACTTTGAGACCCCCACAAGTGGTGTGTTGTCTGACGCATATTTATTTTATTTAAAAAGTTGAATTGTAATCATGAACTCTCATAAACACAATGATTGTAAAGGAGATATTTCTTCACTTTTTTCGCAGATAAACAAATAAATAAGTTCACTCTAGAGCTCCAAACGAGTCATGTGTCATAATTAGCGTCTCTCTAAAGGCGTTGCTCAGCGATCCGCGTCATATTTTCGTCGGTCGGACTCTACTCATGTGTTCTCTCGCAAATATTTATCGGATATTTCTGTGAATCGACGACGACGCAAAACTACATAGGTTCAATGAACTTTCAACCTAAATGTTCTTTAGAACTGAACTTTGCAAATCTATGTTATTGCTAAATAAAATCCAAGGTTATTTACAAATTTACCTCTTACGTACTTGCAAAAACACAATGCATAATAATAAAATATATTAAAGCAAATAATGCAAAATCGGCGGCCACGTTAGATCGTCCTTATTTAACACTTTGTGGTTACATTTAAAATGTGATATTACCTAAAGCTAAACCAAGCCATGAAAATTTACATGTAAATTGTAAGAGTATACTTACCTAGTTTCGATTAAGTTTGAAGCACACACCTCGTATGTGGAATTTGATATCTAACTGCCAAGGTTTACCGCTGGACTGTGGGAAATAATTGTTAAATACCTATTAAACAATGTGTCTTTAGAACTGCTTAAAAACTCTTTCTCCTACTGTTTGCTAAACATGCTGTATTTTAATTTTACACGATAACTTAGTACATTTAAAATGCTGACGACTATATCCCAAATGGGATATGCAGAGCAAGCATGCGGTGGCCAGTCTCTTTGACGAGCCTATTTCAACCCAACGTAACTAGTGAATGACGTGGCATCATTCCCTACGTAAGAATTTGCGTTTTGAACGGTATTTTTCGTCTTATATTTTATAATGAACACAAATGAGGCGTTCTGGTTGAACCGAGATCACAAGAGCTTCAACTCCAGGTCGGATTAGACTTAGCCGACTGTAATCTTATAGTTTATATAAAATTAGACCCTTATTTTTATTTTAACTATAAAATTACAGGCCATGCCGCCTTGCTAAAGCTACCTTTCTTTTCTTTTTTTTTTCGGGGGGGAAAAACTGACTGAGTGGGGGGCTGCGGGGGAGTGTGGGACTCTCCGTCACAGATAATGACGGCATACCCACTAAAAAGAGCCCCGGTATACCTCATCGCCTTGACGGGACGACATGGTGCCCAGTTCGGATTACCATGCTGTCCCCGGCGGACGGCGCAGCTTTTACGCCAGGACTCCTCGCGCATCAGGGGCATCCCGGTATACGGGGATACCCCCAGACAGGTGCACCGTGCAATGGAGTGAAAGCCCCTGCTGCTTTTAGGAAGCAGGAAGAAGGCGTGCAAACCGCCGTCTCGCCACTCCCTGCCGTCTGCGTCGAAGAGGGCCCGCCTGAGGATCTTCCTCCAGGGCCCTCTCCGCTGTCTCCTTTTGCGACCTCACCTCTTCGCATAAGAAGACCATCGCCTCCCATGCCCTCTCACTCCCTAACATGGCCCGTATCAAGGCCGGGAGCTTGCTAAAGCTACCTACCAGGTGTGTTCCTTTTATGTAATTTTTTAGAAAAAAAGACACATTGAGTATATGATAGGAAAATCTTATAAAGTCTCAAGCGTATAATGCTTGTTACGGGTATGATTTCCTAAAAAAGGCAACTGATTACAGGTACTTATTAAAATACCATAGATTTAAAATGAATTTTACCTACATCAAAAGCTTACAGAAAATACTACACTTATATTCTGATCACACCCGTTATCATTTGGCACGCACTTAAAGGGAAAATAACACGGTGTGAGTGAAAATGTTATGTACCTATCTGCATTTAATATCTGAGAGTGGTTCGCGCTCACAACACCTTCCTTTGGCGTAGACCTCAAAAAGGAATGTAGACTATGCCTATGCTTGTTTAGAGGGAACACAAAAGTTTTGTTAGGCAAAGTGAAATTCGGCCGCATCACATAATTTTCATAAATTATGATAAGAGCGTTGTGGCCTAGGGGTTAAGCACCCCAACTCGGATTGAGGATCGTGTGGTCCCGAGTTCAAATCTGGCCAAGAACCATTTTTGTGTTCATTGTTAAACCTCCGACTAACTCTCTGGTGGTGGAGACATCGATAAAAAACCACATCAACCCGGATAACGGCGGCAAGCTCACCATCTACCACGTTGGGTTCTATCCCCACTTTTCCTCATTGGTGAAAAGTTGGCTTCTGAGATCAGTTCACCATGACGGCAACTGTCACTTACCTCTAATTAACCCGTTCAATTATGATTCGTAGATAAATATTACTGGTGCAGCAACTGTTTTATTTTGAATTTATCGATATTAGAAGCCTTTGTGTCCCAATTCAGAACGTATATCACTAAAGTTCGACGTAGTTGGTGGAAATCGTAAACAAGAAAAGCACAATGGAGCAAAGGCATTTCTACGAGCAACATTGTATCTATTTCAAAAGAAACAAAAGCATTTCCAGGAAAAATGGTGATAAATAACTTTAGTACACATGAGAAACGTGTATCCCCCAATCGTTCCACGTGGAGAAATCCAAGCCGTTGTTTAACAACACGCTAGTGTTACAACTGTTACAGGCACAAAACTGCTATTCCTGATACTTAACAGCCAACAAGCTGTACTAAATCTTGTATCAGGTTACCTGCCTGCAGGAAGCACACGTAACGTTTCTTATTGAGTAGAGTTTGCGATACAATCTCTTTAATACCTAGAGCGGGCGCTAAATGTCCGCTGTGACGTAGACCGGTTATATCACTCAAAACGAGTATTCAGTATAGGAACTGACGTAGGACGCCATTTTTTCTTAAGAAATATAATAATTGATTTGCACAAATAAAATTGGGTATCGAGCCCGTTCCCACGCCACTTAAAAGCAACATCTATCTTGGTGAATTACGACTTCAGACATCTTGAAATAGTAATTTCTAGTAACAAACTGATCTTGCAAAACAAATTGAAATTACTTAGATTGCAACTCTGTAGGTACCTAGCCAGAAATAGATTAACATGTGCATACACTTAGGTGTAGATCTGTAATCAGTACATTTGGAAGTGAAGAGAGGCTCCCGCCTGCCGACAGAAGCGGCCTGATAAGACACCCATTTGCCACATCCTTATTCCAAGGACAGTCGGATCGCCGCCGGATCGCCGACGAAATGCTAATTTGTTCGCTACGATGAATACCTTATGCGATCTTAAAAAACTGCCATGCCTACATGCCGAGCCTGCCGTAGGAAAATGCCGAAGATAAATACGGCACACGTACACATAAGTTTACATACAAGGATGTCAAATTACACTCGTTAATTATGTTTGGATATGGACGTCGTAAAACCTGTTTTCGCTATAGACGATCTCATGGAGATATCCAAATAAGTCGGGCTAAACCGATATTTGGGCTGCTGACCTAAATTTCCGTGATGAAGTAAATAAAACAAGCCCATGAATGATCGCTTCGAGTTACTATGCTTATTTACTACGAAGTTTATTCGGTTAATGCCGCGAGAGAAGTAAAAACGAAGCATAAACAAGAGGCGAAACTTTAAAATCGGGTCGTTGGCAACGCGCAGCCGCGGGATGCGCCAGAAATAAAGTCCTTGACCTTTGTAGTCCGGGTTCCGAATCTATCGAAATGTAAAAATAACAACTGCCATGAACTTCTGAAACGGATAATGTGAGTACATCGGCAGTGCATGTAGGAAACTCGTTGTCGGTGATCCGGGCGACCTTCGGTGGTTCACGAGCAAGGCTCCTTTGTGTCAGCGTCTTGCGACTGCGTATGTAACGTACCTTTATGATTTCGAATTGAGGAAGGGAATACGGATTAATATTATCGTCACTATAATAATGTTATGGTAAAACATTCATACATGGAAATTATATGCAATCGAAAACATTGTAAGACATTAACTATTGACACGTAGGTACCATCATTTTAGTACCATTAGCTTCGTCATCTTAGAATATATAGCCAATAATTTTCGAAAAATATTAATACTTTGTGATACGATTAGACGCGCTATTGATGTAGCGACGTTTGCGAATTAACATATAATTAAAAAGTACCAACAACCAAACACGAAGGTGCTAATTTCCCATACAATCAGCGAAATAGGTTTCCATTTAGGATTTACAACGAAAGAAAAGGCTTAAAACATTCTTAGTCGTTTCGTGGAAGTTGGCGGCTCCAATTAAAAGCAAAAAGAGCTCTCGAAACATCGGGTTCTTTGTTTCGCGAAATTTGGCACGTCTCGACTATTCGTCCGATCTGATAAAGCGTTCGTTGCGAGCAACTGAAATTCTTCCTTACATAGGCAAAATTATGCTGGGTACCGAACCAGTTTTTACCATCCACATATTTGCTTGAAGCGGATATGCAGATCGTACGATAATCTGCACTAACTTAATTACTTACTACAATGCCTCTCAGAACTTACAAGTTAGTATTTTAAGTTTAACCCTTTTATTCATAATACATAAAATAGTTCTATAAGACTGTTTTTACTGTGGAAAAGTAGTTTTGAAGCATTGTTTAAGTCTTTATGAAAATTGGGTAAATCTGGAAGTTTTGGCATAAACGCGTATTTATTTAGCTATGGTCGTTTTATGAGATTGGTTTGAAGTCGCCATCTCCACTGCTGATGAAATTTTTAACTCGATTCTTGTCACAAAATTAGGCTAAGTTTACAGTTTTCCATCCCTGGCAGTATGGACCAAATGAAACTACTGATCGCAATCGCTTCGGGGGAAAGAAGTGAACAAGTGTTGTTTTTATTTTATACAAGTAGGTATAGAACTTCTAAAAAGGCTAAAGAAAGATCAGTATGGAAGAGGGGAAGAGAGGCCTTTGCCCAGTGGAATCCACGGCTAATTAAGATTAAGATACAACTTCTGACGCACCTAACACATCGCCTGGTTTACAAAGATTTAAATCGTGATCTTTGCTGGTAAAGTGAACGGTTTCCACCACCAACTAAACCAACTCTGTGAGATTATGGTGAGCCTGCATCCTCCGTTGACCACACCAAAGCTTCCTGATATATACTCTGTCCACTTTACTCTGAAGGAACAAAACTGAGTGCATAGCTGTGGTTTTCTATAAGTTGGAGGTATTTGCATCCACATACTGGCGAAGTGATCCGCCGCTGTGCACTCACTTTCTTGAAAGCTTAATCTGACTCTACCTAAACATCATAAGAGTGTACCTATATTGAATTTAACCAAACCGCATGTGCTAAAACTGTTCCTGAATGAATTAAATCCGTGTCTTACAACAGAAATGTAAGTCAGGAGTAAGATCGGATGAGGCTCGCAGTCTCCGAGGCAACACTTCCACGGATCAAAGGAGCCGCGGGCTGTTCAACCAGTTTTTAGGTCCCCGCTTTGAATAACTTAGCTTAACCCAAGGCCGCGGAGCAAAAACTCAAATTTAACTAGACATCTCGTTAAGTTTTCGTTGTTTTTCGATTTTGGTAATTGCTATTGTAAAGCTTGATATATGCGCATTCCTCGAAAATCGCAAATTTACCTATGATTTTTTGTTGTAGTTGGCATTTTTACTCTCTAGAAGACACAACAGAAGTAATTGTTGGATTTTCCCTTCCTCGAACAGTTGACTTTCCCTCGTATTCACAAAATTGGATTAGTTTGAAACAGTGTTATAAGGATATCATATAGTTGCAACCATTTTCACCACAATTTATACAGGAAACTAATGTCAAACAAAAATTCAAAATAACTAAAAATCAGTCAGAACGCTGATTACACTAAGAAGACCCGGCATGAAACTCATCAAATCATGATTGCATCCAATTTCACCACATACTTACATACTAAGACATTTTAACTACTGTCAACATTGCATAGCTTTATTACAAGAGAATAATGATTGACCTAGTTATTGACACGGAGGCCTTATCGCCCGCTTGTTGACCCTAGATTATGATCATCACCCTTACGATAGCTTGAATCTAAAAAATGTTGAATGCAAACTCACCACCGAGAATCTCACTTAGGTCAACACTAAAATTATAATGCTTATATCATATCAAGAATAAAATCAGACACTTCGAATCTGACAATTTGGCTTAAATTGCGTCTAATTGTAAATTGTTATTTTCGGGTAAATAAAGCATAAATAATTGAGCAACTTACTACTCACACTGTTATTCGCGTAAACAAGTTCTTTGTTCATACGTGAATTTAATTGGTACTTACACTAAACAAAGTTTATGTCGGAATTGCGTTTATGACGCCGCACCTGGTTATAGGAACTAAAATAAACTACTTACGACGTTGTCTTATGTCTTCCTAGTGCGAATATAACCGAGGTCACCCATCCTTCCTGCATAATTAACCGTATCATGGCGTGCCGAGAGCTTCCTACTCGCGACTCATGGGTGATTTAAAACCAAATTTTGATGAAGATGATGCTGACTTATTAATCGATACTAATATTCAAAATTAAATGTAAAATTAAACCTGCCTGTTTTTTTAACTAAATCACTGAATCTATTTTAATGAATTTTGGTATAGTTTTAGATTAGGCAGACCTTGGAAATTTTGTAGCGAAAATAAAAAAATGTAGAGAAAAATTGGTTCAATTAGTGGACGAAGTGTCTTAAACAATCTAATATGGCCAGTTGAACTAGAATGGATTAAAGACATATAATTTTATAACATAGTGTCATTCGTCCACTAGGTATTAAATTTTATCCTAGAGACATTATTAAAAGGTAAATAGGGTGTAGTTTCTACCTGTAGGTAGTTTTTGGTTTCCGTTAAGTATTATCCGTCTTAAAATACGAGTAGTTAAGGAAGTTTGCATGCGTTGCCCGCATGGTCATCCATGACTTAAACCCTTTCTTACTCGTAGTTGAGAGAAACACAATTTGGTTACTTTTAATCTGTTTTTATTTCAGAACAATGGCCATTTTCTTTTAACCAAGCCAAGTAATATTTTTATATGTATTTTAACCGCTAAGATGTTGTTCTTAACAACGTCGTCTGTATCATGATATCTATTCCTTAATAGATGCAAATCATGCCCAAACCAAAACATTAATTCAGTGCTTAACAAATATGCTCACAACACAACACATTATTTCAGCCGTGTTGGTTCAGTACCTACCTAGTGTTTGTAATAATGCAGTAAACTGATATTCCGTCTGCCCCTAGTGCGAGACAATGCGATGGGTCGCGTTTAGGGAAGTGCGTGACCAGCCTTACAACTTGCGGTCGCAAATAGTGAAGGGACTTTGAACTATCGATAAAATTACTAATCCTCAAAATATAACATTTCTAATTCGTTTTATCATAATTCTTTGTAAGAGTTTTATAGCTTCTTCGTTTTTCAATTTGCTAGGTGTTCATGAGACTAAATGTTCTAAAAATCTAGGTCAGAACAGTGAATTTTAGCAGCAGGTTCAAATTTTCAGACTTAACGTGTTTTTTTTTTTTTTGGCGTCTTAGAAATGTCCAGAATGGACTTTGCAAATCGTTTTTAAAAACGATGAGCGATTAACGTTTAATAGCACAGTAGTTTGAACAATAGACTTAGGATCCTGACAGTGCTTGTAAAATTAGGTAGCCAATAATCATCACAAAGAACCTACACTAAGGTGGAAACTATTACAGTACATATAGTACGAGTTAACGTCACGTAAACTACGATAGTTAAGTGTAGTGTCAACTTGTAAGTAATTTTTCACTACTATTAACACATTTCTGACAATAAATGATCATCTTATCTTATCTTATCTATTTACTGGAGGAGCTTTACCGAAATCCCAGAGAAACCTTCACTACGGACGCTACCGACTATCGTTGGTGTAAGCTCATGGAATGGGTACAGTACGTCTACCATGGGTTGCCACTTTAAATTTACGTTATCGTTCGCGTAAAAAAAATTTATTGGGCATGATATGACATGAAAATTTCAAATCCCAATACATTTTTTTACGCTAAAGATAATGTAAATTTAAAGTGGCAACTCGTGGTAGACGTACAGGTCATATATTATATCACGTAAATCAGTTGAAGCTATCCAGAACAGCTGCTAACTTGCGTTGCAGATTACTAGTAAGAAAAACATTTCCAATGTTAAAATTATCTAGACTATTAAACGCTCAGCAATATCGATATTATTACGTGAACTCCGTCCCCTCCTTATTGTGGTAAGCTTCACGCGGCTAGCATACCATAAAGGTGCATTGTACACCTCTTGGAAATCTCGCTACGTCATCTGTACTCACAATTTACATACAGCCGAACTAAGCCGGCGGTTAATTACATTCATATGTGGCGTATATCACTACCTGTCTATTTGGTATGTACATTGGTTGCCGGTTGTCGTGCGGCATGTTAATGCCAGTATGTGAGCATCAACCTTATTGGATTAAATCTGAAGCTTCAGCGACTGGCCGTCGCAGCTTCCAGGTTGTAACTTGCTTTTGCAGTGAGATTAGCATAATCTTGAATATTGATTAAACCGTTACCTAGTGTGGTTTTCGAAGGGGTTTAGCAATCGCTCACTATGTAAAAACATAGGAAAAAGTTCAAAAAGCATGAGAATGACCTCACATGACATTTCAAATATCAATATTGCCTATTTTATTATTTAAAAAAAATGTTCATATGAAGTCTATAATAATATTCTTGGTAAGATAAGCTCGCTTGGGTATACTTTTCAGGCGTCCTTTTTCTATTAGTGTGACCAATATAACAAACTTGGTGCAGAGATAGGTAGTCAGGCGTAGTCAGACTCTTCAAATGACTTTTTTTCTTACTATAATAGATGTTAATAATTAACATCTAATTTCGAGGGTGAGTTCAAGCCTTGAAGCTCAGTAAAATGAACATTTAACGTTACTGAGTTTTTTTTATATTGAAACCAGGAAAAAAGATCCGGATCATAAAATGAAGTTGGCTTGGCGTTTCTGAGTTAGGTTAAAGTATATGATCCGGTATGAATATATTTTGTAGGTTTATTTACCGCGATTTACCACGTTTGGTTCAAAATATTACAAAAAACTTTTTTCATCGACAGGTGAGTTCGTTATTTTTTATTGGCACTCATTGGAAATGGCTGCAGAAGTTACATGGACAAAGGCTTAACCATTGCTTAGAATAAGGTAATGCAGAATTTTCAACAACTTTTATAAATACATAAGTCACGTAACAATTTTGCGATTCTAAAAATCAGATACCATACAATAGATGGTATGAACAATGAGATATAGAAAAAATGAATAGCATAAATAAATTATATATTTTCGAAGCGTGTTCGTGGTTGCCTCTTGTCATGCGCGAACGCACGTTTATATGCAACACTCGACCTCTTTGCTTCTCCGAAACAAACAAAAGGACTCCGTAGGATGCGAGGAAAAATTTAAAAACCTGTCTTGTCTTAGACTTGGCAGCGCAACCCGTTACATAAAATATATATACGCGTTTATTTTACTTTGTGAAAAATGATGTTTTAATATTCTCTAGCGAAACGTTCTTGGCGACGCGCTCGCCGCCGAGAGCCACAAACAACTAAAGTGCAATTGCAACTGAATTTCAATTAGCTATTTGACAACACGATGCCCAATGGCGTTGCCGTATTTGCTATCATAGAAAATTGTTTCTGTCATCACGGCAACTAGATTATCGCAATCTCAATGGAGATCTTGGAACAAATTAGTACTTATTTACAACTAAGAGTATCAGGCTATATTTTTAACTAGTTTTGTATAAACATTATACAAATACAAATATTTTATTTGCCATTAAGTAGGGTACAGTACATGAAATATGTGCCTACCTAACTACAATTGTATAGCATGCAAATAATAATAATTTAAAAATAATTCACAGTAACTTAATCAGTGCTCAGATACGCATCTGACAACTTTTATTATTTAAATAGTATTCATTCATTTATCTATAAAAAATTAAATATTATTTACTAAATTACCGACTAAACATCAAAATCCTGTATCAACCACATTAAACTTTTACAATTCTTTATATTTCTCAAAATCATTGAGTGATTAAAATGTCATATCCAACAACCACCTACGCAAAGATGTTTTAAAACTATTTTATGGGAGTTCCTTAATGCGATTTGGTATTTTGTTATATATAGTGCATTAACCTACATAGCATAGCAATTGTTTTGGAATCTTCTCGTTTTTGGGACTATCTCTAGCACCAGTCTATGACGATTTCGAGTTGTTCTTTGGTATACGTCCTTCGCTTGTACGAACTTGTGAATATTCCTTTTGACAAAAACACTTACTTCTAATATGTAAAGGCATGGCAGTGGCAGTATTTGAAGCGACTTAAAGTACGACAGACAGGATACATCAGGTGATATATTGCATATGGCTCTAATACAATGAAAGAAAAATATATATATATTGAAAGCAATGCCTTAAGTTCTAAGTACCTACTAAAGATAATTTTGAAATAACTTTTTAACGTACTTTCAGGAATGGTTTTAATATAAAAAGGCAGTGTTTATTTTAACATCAAATTACATCAGCAATGGCTAAACAAAAACAAAAAAATTAGGTTATTTCTAGCCTAATAAAAAGTGAGTGTACAACAAGCCTTTGAGCGCCAAACATCAGACAATTATAAGGAGTAATTAGATAGTAGTCAAAGCATATTTTCTGTTACTTATTTGACTCAAACTTCGCCTTAATAATTTAGTGTTGTTAATTAGGTGCCTACTGAATAATCCATACAAAACTTTATGTTTATTCATTTAAGTATGTTTATGTAAGTTTATTTATTGCTATCTTAATAATTTGTATGTCTATTGTTTTAGTCAATATGTTTTTTTTATTTTTTTTATTTTTTATTGATTAACTGCTCATCTTACACCACCTCAACTGTTTACTCTTTTTTGTTTCTCTACCCGGAGGTTGCCTGGAAGAGATCGCTTCTAGCGATAAGGCCGCCTAAATTGTACTAATATGTTATTTAAACTTTATTTTTGTAACTGTTTTATTTGTGCAATAAAGAATATCTAATTCTAATTCTAATAGTATATAAAATAAACCGCCTGATAAACCAAACACTATTTACGTGAGATTCAATATCAAATGACACTATGCAATGATATTGAAAGCACGAATTCAAAATACAAAATGAATGCTACAATCATGGCTCCTGAATTGACTGAAATACGTTTACGTTAAAAAAACGGTAAACCATAATGGCAAAAGGCAATTTCTACTGCCAAGAGGTTATTTATTGAAAACCACATAGCCATTTAAAATTTATGGCCCATTAAGGCGTCCTTTATGCATGGGCTCTAGGGCGAGAAATTCAATAACATTTGTAAGTTGTTCTTGAGAAGGGGTCCCGAAATTTTTCCGTTGTCACCATTAGAGCTGCGTTTTTTGTACGCCCGTCAACCCCACTCACTTAAAACAAAACAGCATAGTGTTGGGACGTTATGTTGGATAATATATAACGCAACATCTTTTGAACCTATTCTATAAATTTTTACTCTCGAAATTGTTTAACTTACCCGAGTTGTTAAGGTTTGTGTCATCCATCCATCCATTTTAAATTGCATTTTTATCTTGCATTTTTAATTCTTATTTTTTAATCATAAAGTATGGTGATTTAATTTATGTTTGAATCAGTATGCCCAAGATAATTAAAATTTGTTCTTCACGAAAGTGCTCTTAAAATGACAAAATTAATGAAGCTTCAAATTTGTGTTCCATGGTAAAATTATTGTGTAAACCCACTTAAGTAGTAGTATATTCATGACGGTGTGTTTAGATTGGTGATTAATTCAGACTCTGATCTACATTTCAATCTCTACAATAAAGTACAACACTACAAACTCTCCTGGGGTCAGATAATCTAAATGTATGTTGTTTGTCACAGATATTTATTAAATTATTATGTGTTAGAATACACAATACATGGTTTGTAGAGTTCTTAGCTTCTCGGTTTGTTTTCGGACTATCCCCTAGTAGCCCACATCAAATATTGCATTCGGATATTTTCTGGATACAGCGCACATCACTAATCCCATGCCGGCGGGAGTCAAATCACAAGTGCAGGGTTGGGTAAGGTCAGGTGCCACGCCGATGCACGTGCAAGTTGAGAACACAACCTCTACCCATTCCCATATCTATTCCTTAGCTTTATTATAATAGGGACTAAAACAGAATACCACCTGTGGGGCAGCCAAACGACACAAACAATATTTACGACGAACCGTTTCTGTAGTTTTTGCTCTCTTATTGTGTACAATTTCACAAGTAGCTGTCGTGTCAGATTTCGGTTAGTTTATACGCTTTGCATGTGTTAACAATTGATTTACGGTTACCTATGTATGATACAATATAACAATTTTTCTTGAACTGAAACAGTACGATGCTGATAATCTTCTTCTTCATAATGTCTTCACATCACAAATAATCACAATATCAATATGGTATTTTTGTTAATTTATTAAATTATCTCATAAACCTTTTTGCTCTAACCTAACCCTCTACTAACTAAGGCTCTAGAGGTTAGGTTATCCTTGCTAAATCCCACTCAAATCTACTCAAAGTAACCTTTTACGACTGTATCTAAATTATTATTTCAACCTCAACAAAACAACTGATCGAATTAACTGACTCGAGATGAACATCTCATTAAAATATTTTACTGAATCCACTTTAGCTAGTTTTTCAAATGTGTTAAGAATGTGCTAAGAAGAAAAATCATTAATCATTAGTTAATTAATATAAAATTATAATGCTCCAGAAATTCCAAAAAGAACTCTATTCATAATTAATTAAGGAGTTCACAAAATATTTCTGTGAAAAGATTTGGAGTCAATATCGTATAGTTTTTCAAAGTGGCTTAAAGTGGCCAAATTGTAAAGTTGTAAAGCTTGTGACCTAAAATCCCGTAGCAATTGATGTTTGCTCAAAAATTCGTGCAAAACTTTACATAACCATTGCGTGCTTGGTGCTTTTGTAATTAAGTGTTATTTCACCCTTAACATAAATAATTCATGTGAAAGCTTCAAGGGATGCCGGGCCCGCCGTGTAGGTGTCGTATTGCCTCGCAGGTGTATTCGAATCTGCCGAACCCGTACAAATTTCGAAGTGATTTCGATAGCATGTGCGAATCTAGTCGAACGCCCTGGCTTACGAGGATCTTTGCTTTAATTAGTTTATAAGCTCGTTGTAAGTAATTGGATTATTTTAAGTACTTTCGCTTCGAAGAGCTTTGTGTTGCGAGGCTTCTTTAGGAGTAAAACAACAGGGCGGAACTGTGCTTTGATTTTACGAATATTATAAATAAATATCCCTGGACATTATTCCACACAGCGCCATCTAGCCCCAAAGTAAGCTAATTAAAGCTTGTGTTATGGGATACTAGACAACGGATAAACATACTTAAATACATTTTTCTTTTGTAAATACATACTTATTATACATAGGAGACACCCAGACCAGTACAAACAGACATGTTCATGCACACAAATGTTTGTACTGTGCGGGGATCGAACCCGCGACCTCTGGTGTAGTAGCCAACTTCTTAACCATTACACCAAGTCGGTCGAATATTGAACTTCTTTGAATCATATGACATGTGTATTTGGCTAATATCCTCTAGATCAGGGTTCATATTAAAATCACTTTAAAATCAGGTATAGCATTATGTACATATATTGTATACTAGCTTTACCTTGCGACTCCGTCCGCGTAGACCAGTTATTTTCTACAACATGGAGGGTGATGTGATTTCCTAACCGCGGTAATTGAATTGAAACTTGAACATATTAAGTAGTTTTAAGGTTAACTGGAGTTACAGCCCATTCAACTGAACAGTTATTTCAGTGTGATTGTTCAAACTGACATAACATTTTTATTATTAAATATCCGAGACAAAATACACCAAACTAATAAACTGATTAAAAACACATACTTTTTTTTCCTGCATAAAGAAACATCCATGGATTGAATTAGTAAAGTAATCAGTTTACACGACCTTCTTACTAACTTAAGCTTACTTTTGGCTTTCATATGAAAATAATACCGTATAAGTGGTGTGGTGGTTGACATGTGTATCATCATACAATGAATTTAAAGTCAAGTTCTCATACATCGCTGGGACGCTGTCACAAAGTGTATCTCAACAACTTGTTCGCGCCGCCCTTGCTCGAGACATGTAAGTGCTATCCATCAACGGCGCGTCACGTATCATCCCTTTATTACGAAATTATGGATCAGAGCTCAGACAAGCAAACCCTCAACACGTACGAGTGTGTCCCGAATGCTTTGACAGCGTTGCTTCACAGATTCCCATTTTCCCCTCTTAATATTTCATTAATCAATTACACGTCGCTCAATTAACGTTAAACCGTCACTCCTGAAGCCCTAGGCGTGAACATGCGAGATGCAAACGCGGGAGGTAACCATCGCCCAATGAACGTCGACCTCAGATCCAACGAAGGTCGTCGACAAGTGTTTTGGAAGAGGAAAAAAGGATGGTTCTTTCAATTCTGGTTGATGCCACATGGTCCGTATTCCGGGGGGAAGGGGGCGCGTCGTGGGAACAGCGCAAGCGCACATATGGAGCGCAGCTTTATCTTACGCCCATGCGTATTACGCGACATGTATAATAATAATAAAAACTTTTAGTTATCGCAAACTACACAGACCTAATTATGAGCGAGCGATTACATTTAGATTAGTTTTGGATGAACTATTTAGTTAACATTTGTACATGTGCTCCTCCATGTCTTGCAACATTTGCTGTATATTTTCAAACTGCGACAGTGGTAATCAAATATGCATAGCCATTTCTGCAGCTTTCAATCACCTGCAGTAAAGACCCAAGGTGCTGTTAGCGCAATGTTACAGGTCCTACCTATAACGCTATATGTTAACATTTGTGTTTGTTCTGTTTCTGGGTGTAAATCTATTTAGGTATGTAGCTGTTCAGAAATAGTTGGGTGTTTAGGAGTTTCTGGCACCCATAGTATACCGATGATGCAAATATTCCAATGAGCGCTAAATCGAAACTTAGATATTTTTTAATATCTATATTTACCGACGATGACGATTCACAAAATGAATAAATTTTAATTTCGAATTTTATGCAAAAACCAAGGGCAACCCAAGTAGATAAATTATACGATGTTTTCTTACGGCATTGGAACTGTCAAATAGGCAGCGGTAAACTCCATCACATTGGCCCTTGTTAGGTACGTATTAAAAAAAGTTACAGTGTAAAAATAATAATTGGCAATGCGCAACTTCAGCCACTCGTCTTAATCTTCCGCTGTCCCCTGCCGGAATATTTTTCTAACGGACAGGCTGTCCAATATCTGGTAATTTTCTTCACGCTCACCTCACCTCCCGTCAATGAACCCAGTCAAGTCCAAGGCGAAGTATTATGAATGATCATCCACCGCGTCGCACTGGCCTCAATCCAAATTCATTCGGAAATTTACTACGACGCTTTGTTGAATACAAAAAGATTAAAAAAGAAATTGTGAGTTTTTTCGCTGCTTGTTTGATGATGTAACTGTGAGCTAATGTAAATCCAGTTTTTTACCACTTTAGATTCAAAAGCAGGTCCTTTCATTGGTAATGACGAGTTTATTCAAGGATTATTTGGAGATGTTTTGCCCGTAGGCATATAAAAGCAGGTTATCGGCTTTTTTAAAAACATATGGCGCCACTGAGGTCCAAATATTGGATTCTTTTTTACAACTTCACTAAGGTAAGATACAATGGTGAGTTTTGTAATCCCACATTTTATTTGAGAAATAACTTTCTTCAAGCAACTTAAAGCCGTTTGACTAAATCTTACCAACTACGCCGTAGCTATAGCCTACGTCACGTAGACTACGAGATCAGGTGCGCTAGGAAATTTAAAAGCATCATTATAATTTTTGGGCCGACACAACTCATTCCAACCGCGTTAAATATAGACAAAGTAATCTTGAGCACTCTTAATAATACGCAAACAAAGCACTTAAGCTCCGACAATGCCTAAACTCTGAGAGCGGTATGGTTTTGGCTCAAAAAGGGGGAAGGCTACACGTTTTTGTTATGTGAGTAGGTAGGTAGGCCTATATCAAGCCGTCTGGTACTTTATTTGACGGTATGTCTGTGTGTTCATGGACGTTTGTTCTACCTTCTCTACATGTAGACGTGTAGTTTTCTGACGCCCTTTCAATGCATGCGATACCTAAACACGAAGTCACGCATACGTGCTAAAGTTTCTCCCTCGTAGTACAATCACAACTTGATGTTCATATTTCACAAGGACAAGCTAATTCCAGACCATGCTATTAATAATTAAAATTGGTGGAAGTTGACTTTTTTTATTTAAGTGCTATCGAAAGACCTCTCAATAATAGAAACATTGGTAAAATAATTATTTAGAAAACACGAAAACTCCCCGAGAGACAATTTTAAAAAGCATATTTTTGGACTTGCCCAAAACGCTCCCTACAAACTGTCGCAAGATGATGACGTCACGGCTGTCGCCTATTTCTATGCGTTCAGTTAGACACTTGTTCGGCAGCTATATTGAATTTTGCATTTATGAATATGGTTCCTTACCAAAAGTTACTATAAATTGTGAGAATTATCGAATGATATACTAATTTTTATTTATCTTACACTTTTAAAATTTGACTCGTCCACCCGAGTTTGAACAGCCATAAAATTAGTTATATCTAAGTAAACGAACTAAAAGTTTATATAAGCCCCTTTTTTTAGTGTATTGTTTAAATATTTTTAGAATTCACATCATTGGTTGTAAACTCCCCAATTGTGAAAAGTAATTTGTATAAACTCTACAAAAAAAACTTTCTAAAGCCACATCATGAAATTCAAGTTTTTATAACATAAATGGTTTTATTTCAATACAGCTTTGACCGACTTGGTGTAATGGTTAAAAAGTTGGCTACTACACCAGAGGTCGCGGGTTCGATCCCCGCACAGTACAAACATTTGTGTGCATGAACATGTCTGTTTGTACTGGTCTGGGTGTCTCCTATGTATAATAAGTATGTATTTACAAAAGAAAATGTATTTAAGTATGTTTATCCGTTGTCTAGTATCCCATAACACAAGCTTTAATTAGCTTACTTTGGGGCTAGATGGCGCTGTGTGGAATAATGTCCAGTGATATTTATTATTTAGCTTGTTGAAAAAATAAGTCGAAGAGAGTTTTATGTTGCATATACAGTTAAATACTTTTTGTGTTGCTTTCATTTTACTTTGTCTAAAGTAGTAATTTTTAACTGACTTCATTTTTTTCTTGTTTTCGTTTCCAACAATCTTCTAAGTGGTACAAACAAAAGTAGGGAGATTCAGCGAATAATTCTTAATTACTTGTTGCATTCATTCATCGAAGTATTTTTCATCGAATAGGATTGTTGAGTTGAAGTGTGGATTTATCGCTGTAACAATCTTTCCGATGTCAATTACCCGAGTGCGGCACTCGTGCGCAGGCGCTCGCGGTAGGTAGAGGCGTGTAAATGAATGCAAATGACGCAGTCATTTAGTATCAGCGGACATTTTACGAAGTGACAAGGGACTAAAAATGATACCGCGGGCTTTTGGAGCTCGGTTAAAACCGAAACGCTTTGCAAAAATAATTGTTGGTCATTTCGAAAAGCGAAATAGATCTAAATTTACTTCCACGGTGAGTTTTTACTGTCTGAGTAAAAAACTAAGTTTTTTTATGTCTTAGGATTTGAGTAATTCTGTCAGGAACTTAAAAAATAAGTATTGAATCCGAAACATGACTTATAATTCTTAGATTCATTATTTACTAAGCGCATTCATTGTCAATACATCGGCTCTACAACTCGTTCATTCCGGTTGATAACAGCGGCAATCGCTAGTAAATCTAATCTACGAATACTTCCATCAGTATCATCTGAATAAGGAGGTCTTGTATAGTGGAGTTTAGAGATTAGTAAATTGCAGCAGTAACATCAAACAAGCCTCGTCAGAGGAATGCATTGGCCAAATCCTAACACCAGGTTAACAAACGAAAAAGCAAAAAAAAATACGTCCCAACCAAAGGTAAATTACAAACTTTGTAGGACTTGTATGATTGTAATCAGCTTGTTGCTGAATAATTAAGCAACCAGCTTATTCTACAGTTTAACAGTGACATGGACTGTGTAGATTGTTACGATTAGAGTACTATTTTAAGTGGCGATATTAACTCGTTGAACAACTAGATACCTAACCGTATCCTTTTCATAAAGTCCAGTCTTAAGTATTATTACATTGTTGACAACGTTGATCTCAGATTATGATGGTATATTTAAGTCGTGTAGGCGCAGACAATGTTGCTGATAACTGGTGAAATACTCACTCAATGTTGTAACCGGGTTCATTGTCTGTTTTGTATTTCTTAATGCCACATATGTTTATAAGGATATATTATTAACAAGCTTGTAGCTTATTTGGAAGCTTACCTATTAAAAAGACCTCATCTCGGTAGATGAGATGTGTTACCGGTGGAACAAAATTGTTTTATTCAGAGTTGTAATGTTATACTTACTTATAATTTAACTTTGTACTTTGCAATCAATGTTTTATTTAATTATATCTAAATGTTTTGCCAAAAAATTACCAACAAATTAGTTAACTACCCCTTTACTGGTATAAGTTCGTATCATGATTTACTTGTAAGTACTTTACCTTGCATAATAATAATAATAATAATCATTTATTGCTTGCCAGAATCTTAAACTAGGTACATAAGTTGGTTAACTTTAATTTATACATTGTTTTGACTATGGCAGGTTGACACCTGAACTAGGATATATCCTGTGTCTCAGGTTGCCAACCCTCCACCCCAAAATTAATTAACATAATCTATTGTACTGCACGTTCACATAGAATATAACTTTAGTAACTTATAAATAACAAATGTAAAGCAAAAAGTATAATATAATTTGTTTGTGCGCGTGTGTGTGTGTGTGTGTGTGTGCGCGCGCGTGTGCGCGTGTTTGTGTGTGTGTGTGCGTGTTTATGTGTGTGTGTGTGTGTGTGTGTTTATGGTTTGTATATATGGTTATTATTCAATTAAAAGAATTTTTTCTGTGGTTAAATGGTCAAGCTCGGAAAGTTTCTGGGTCAATAAGCTTTTTAATGTTTTTCTGTTCATTTTAAAGATAGGTGTTATATCATTGAACCTTCTGTACAGGAAATAACCCATGTGGACCACCTGGCGTTGGGCAAGAGCTGTTTTATACGATATCATTGGAGTGCGCACTCGTCTCTTTGTTAGAGGCAGTTTATTCGGGTCGAAGGACGTGTGATGTCGAAGAATTGAGGTCATGACATACAGTTGCCTAACAGTCAGGAGTTTAGCATCCTTGTAGAGTTGGTCGGAAGGGTATCTTCTAGGTTTGTGGAGCATAACCTTAATCACAGCCCTTTGCGCTCTTTCCACTTCTATCATATGAGTAGCAGCAGCACCACCCCACACAGAATAATCACACCATACATACCTATATTACAGGTACTATCCTTAAATCAAAAATACCCAGAGAAAACTAGACTGCACTGGAAGTAAATATTAATTTAGTAGTAATTTTATTCGCGACAAAATGAGATCAGCCCACCAGACCGTCCCATTTTAACCTAAGTAAGCTTTGCGCTTCGGAAATGCCTAGATCGGAAATCAAGGAGATTCACTTCCACCATTATTAATCAAAGAACTCGATTAAAAACGATTGGGAAATGGAAAACCTATCCCTAAAGCTCAATGAGCATGTAAACAAGGACAAAGGCGGATTTAATGCCCGGAGGCATTCTCTACCAATCAACCGCAAGGTCAAATAGAGAATTAAGGTAAATTGGGCTGTGTAAGTTACAAGAATGTACTGTTACTTGTATGTGTGAGGGAAGAAGCTAGACTCATACTATCTATACCTAATTAACGCAGTGCAAGATCGTGCGATGCACTTGCACTTTCGCATGCGTTCGGTTCAACGCACCGCGCCTATGCCAATGCCAACACCTCTTGCCAATAACGACTGAGGTTCATCGAATAGCTACATATCTACAAATTCATAACAAACATAGTAACGAGTCGTGACATTCGTTTAGGATTGAGTGATTCTCTTGAAAAGTATCAAAAGTAATAGTGAGGTTACCTACTGTTCCTGTGTTGTAGTCGTAATACCAGCGGGTATTACGATTGTCGTAAAATAAAATAACAAAACGAATCAAGACAACAAAAACAAAACATTGTACGATGAAATGCCTGATCAACTAAAATAAGACGATGATGACCGAGAACAGAAAAATAACAAAAGACAGTCGCTAAAAATATGTCAACAATGTTTATTTTTAATTTTATTCATCTGTTACTAGTACATTCTCCTCGTTTGCATACCTCATTTAGTTGTTATGCATTTATTTGTTCTTTTGCAACTACATTTTGCTCGTTTGATGTGGATTTAATTAGAAAATTATTCTCCTTTAAAATAGAATAGTTATCTAGCCACAAAGTTTAAAAATGTCAGCATTGGTCAAGAAAGATGGTGACATGATATTGTAAGAATTGTGGTGGGATTATGGGCCCTTTATGCGGAAGATTTATTTATATGGAAGGTTTGGCTTGGGGCCTAGGCAGTTCTGATCACAACCTCACCAAGAGGAGAGTGCAGTTTAGTGATGATGTGTGTGTAGTACAGTACCTACGTCATCCACGAGTTGCCACTTTAAATTTACATTTTGACATTTTCATGTCATGTCATGACATTGTGAAATCCCAATACAAAATTTTACGCGAACAATAATGTACATTTAAAATGGCAACTCGTGGTAGACGTATAAGGACATGCATTTGCGATGCAGTTACCTTAGATTATATCAAAAAGAGGTTTTCCTCTTTTTTATTTAATGTAAGGCAGTTACTAAGCTATTCAGTTACTCTATAATATTTAATTCAATTCAATTTAATCAGTTTATTGCACTCCATAAGTACAATATTTGACAATACGATTGGCGTAGCACGGTTTCTCGCCTCGATTTCCGTAGTTTCCCGGGTTCGATTCCCGGTCGGGTCAATTCAGGAAACGATCTTTTCTGAATTGACTCGGGTCTGGGTGTGCTGGGAGACGCCCCTGGCTTATTTCCTTGTGTGGTACCTCGTAACACAGGGATATTAATCCCTACTTCGAGGCCATTGCAAGAGGTGTGTTGTCTGGCGCATATTGATATTTATTTATTTATGAGTCCGGATTGGACATGACAATATAACAGAGGGCACTATACTTAAATTACGCAATTTAAAGTTATTCAAATGCAGAATATCCTGTACAGCTTGGGCAACTAAGCTGGTAGTGGTGATAAACATTTTTTGTCCTTGAAATATGCTTCATTTAATTCCATCATCCTTGTCTTCATTAATTTCCATTCATTGATAGAAAAACCAGTGGCCCAGTCGCAGCACACAAATAGAAGCAGTTCACTTTGTTTCAGGGAACATCTTTGAGGTGCTCACTATTATCCATCTAAAGTATGATAACAATATGACGTTTCGATAGTAAGACTAATGAATGACTAGATGTCCCAGCGTGATAAACAATGCACTAATAAGCGGCTATTAATACTGAGATAGCACTCGCAACCTACCTAACTGCACATTATCTAGCATGTTTGTTTACAACTGGGTATCGCCTGAGTACTACTCAGTGCACAATTACGTACTATTTATTATGCACATGGTAGGAAATTCTACAGTGGTTAAGTAAAGTAAATGGAGATAATTGTTTGGTTTGCTTAACGCTATCTATTCAGTTCCCTAATTCAAATAAATAAATATTCTTCAAGCACGTACTTACATATTTATTTATTTTTATTTTAGCATAATATTCAATAGATCTTTTTTTTAATAACTTTTGCACAGCCTAACTCGCTCTCCATTCTAAAGCTCTCTGCCGAAGGTTGTCTGGAAGAGATCGTTCTGTAGCGATAAGACCGCCTGCATTGTACTTTTATTTGTTGCTTCTCTTTACGTGTTGTATTTTTTTGTGCAATAAAGATTATTTAACGTGATAACACATACACCTTTTTTAATAACATTCGTTATTCGAATAATAATTTTATTAGAATTCGTAACCGGCGCGTTTGGCGGAGTGGGTACAAACACCGGGTGAGACGCAAAGGGACGGGTACGATTCTCGCGTAAGCACGAAAGTCTAATAATGGCACAGATATTTATGTTGGGTAGGGTGTGATAATTTCAGAGCTAAGCAGTGAAATTGTTTTTCTTTGAAAATTCAGGTCCACAGCCCTGTTTTATGCCACAGCTGTTTGTGACCCATTCAGCTAATAACATTTACGTTAATCGATCTCCATCACTTCTTAGCCATTGATACTCAATCGCTATCCTTAAAACTTAGATCGGGCCCTTCTACACTTTTCTCATATCGACAAGGTATAACAAAAGTTAGTAAGTACCTAAGTATTGAGGCAAACACTTTACCGATTTGCGTCCTTAACATTTTCCTCAGACCGATAAGATGTAATCTTTGGTTTTTGTTGCTGAAACAAAAGTTACATTGAGGCAAAGACCTAAATGTAATCTCATGTTTATTCTTTCGCTTTCGTTTTGGTACATATCCTCGTCAGGAATCGTCTAACATTGTGGTGGTGGTTCTGTGATAACGTGCGAACGATGCGGAAGGTTCGCGTTGGCCGTCTGCCGAGCCAGATGGATCATGGCATTGGGCCAGCCAGGGTCAGGAGCGGCCGATGCACCCGCCAGCTCGTCACATCGCGCGACGCGTTTATGACCTGGCTCATCACCCCAGCCTAACTTGCAAGTTCAATAAGTGGGTTTAAATACATGACATAAACATCGTTCCAGCTTTATTTGTTTATTATTTATTTAATAGTTCGTACACAAAAAATACATTTACAGAAAGCATAGGCACAATATACAGAAAGCATCTCTAAAAAGAAATTTCTTTTGGCCCGTATTTAGATTATGTTGTCATATTTTTCGTTAAAATTTCGTTTAAAATGACGTTGTATGTAGATATAGAATTTTAGCATGGCTCAAAAAGTTGCCAGATGGCTGTTGCAGTAATTCGAATATAAACGGATAGGATATCTGTTATACCCGTGTTATTTATCTTAATTATATAGATGTTTATAAGAGAATTCGATGAAATTGATGTTATATACTGCGCGAATAGTCGAAATGCCGATACCAAAACATTTACCAAATGATCTGTTCTTGGGTCATACTCACTCTACATAGAGTGACTGTCGCTCTACAATTTCATCATCATTTGCAGACGGCAGCTGCACCATAAGTCTACAAATAACCTTTGTACTACCTACCCACTTGCACTTATTTATGTCAATATAAAGTTAGAAAAAGTGACAAATATAAATCGAAGGCATCTTTGCCTAAAGGAAAACAAAACTGTCTAATGTATTGTCTAGACAAAATCGTGCTTAAAATAAAACGAAGGACATTTTTTTACATGAGATAGTCAGATATTATCTAAGGCTCCGAGAGTTGTCGCTTTTGCAGATAAGATAAGCAAAAGAGGGCTTATCCTAAGTCCCGAGGGATAGAAGCGAGACACAATATTTAGAAAGCGCTGTGTAAAAAACAATAACAAAATCCTTCGCCCTACAGCGCAGCAGGTAGTAAAGAAGATTTCACCCAGTCAAATTGTTTTACGAGAGAATGAAACGACAAAATTCTTTTGGCAATAACACTTTTATGAGGTCGGTCCCAGCAGTCGGTCGGACGATGGCTGCGCACAAACACGTGTCGGTCGAAATGTTTATTTAGGCAAACTCATAAAATACACTGACAGGATGTGCTTTGAACCCTCAAGGTTGTGTAGGTTATTTTTCGAACAACCAACAATATTTTTTTGCTAAGTGCCATTTCCGCTCGTGAACTCCTGTTTCACTAATGATTTCACGGTTACATTCCCTTCAATTTACAATGTAAATCAACACAACAATCAACGAGAATTCAAACACTTCTGTAGGTACTGATTGGTACACATCTGCACGCAAAATTGACTAATAAAAGACTAGCGGTCTGGTTGGTCTTGTTGGGGATCTTATTATAGTCGGGTTCGCAATATAGACCGTTCCAGTGTATCTGCTGGGAGTATAGCCATATTTTCTGTACCGCTTCCTACTGGCTGCATTACTAAATTAGTCGAAATGTTCCCGAAGAGAGCTGCGCTGTCGTGCGGGTTTATTTACGCAGCGCCTGGCTGCCATCCAGCAGGATAACCAAAATAGCACCTTTGTCGATGTCATTGTACTACACCACCCGATGTTGACCACCCTTACTACGTAAAGTTCCTCTTTTGAGCCCATTAAACTGTTCTTGCATAGCTGCTTATCTGATACGGTGCAATGTCTCCGTTGTAAGTTTATTTACTGCGCGAGTTTACTTGGCTACAAAGCGTTGACGTTTTGGTACCTACTTATTCCGATGTTGGAGACCTACCTGACTACAAGGACTGCAGTTGTTTATCTACATTCTACAACAGTGCTTTATTAAAATGATACCTACACTTTGTTCTGCCAAAACCCTTCTCATGGAATATGTAAAAATGTTAAAACGTTATTTACGTAGAGTGTCAACTCTATCAATTCTAACCACGTTTTCAATTACAAAGCCAGCAGGATAACATCGCGAAAGCTTCCAATTTGCTCGTAAATTACCTTTTTCTTCCCCAAAAAAGTTCAAAGATACATTTTATTATCGTTGTATGTGACGGTGATGATAGAGAGGAAACATAGATAGATAGAGAGGTTCCTAACATTTAAATAAATTTATCTAACTCTCAATACATACTTTTATAAACTTTAAAATAAAAAGTACAAAATTAACGCATACTCGCATCAGGCCTTATATAGTTACTAATTAAATTAAAGACGACCGATCGGCGTAGTGCGCTGTAGCATGGTTTCTCGCCTTTAATTCCGTAGTGTCCCGGGTTCGATCCCCGGTCAGGTCAATTCAGGAAATGATCTTTTCTGAATTGGCTTGGGTCTGGGTGTGCTGGGAGACGCCCCTGGCTTAATACCTTGTCTGGACCTCGTAACACAGGGATATTTATCCCCACTTCGAGACCATGACAAGAGGTGTGTTGTCTGGCGCATATATTCATTTATTCAATTATATTTATAGGGAATATTAGCGTTATAAGAAAGTGTTTTCTATTAAGTCCCTTTTTAGGATTGTTAAATTTAAATTAGTAGGCTTGTTAATTGCCGTTCTATGTGTACAAAAGAGCTCAAAAGAATCGTCTAGAAGGTGCTGAACTAACCGTCCCCTTTATCTAACTCGAGACACCAAATTGAAGTAGAAAAAGATGGCGGTGCAACAAAAAGCTGACGATTCGTTCAGCCAACCCTCTTATTTCGTTTCAACATTCTCTTTTTACTTTTATTCTAAAAATATCGCATTCACGAACCAATTTCGAAAGGAAACGTGGTTCTGGCCAAGGTCAAGTGTATTAGTATTCGCATGGTGTGATCGAGGTTTGACCGGACACAAAAACTTGTTAATACACTCCTTGGCAAGTTTTTTTTTGTCCAATCTCGATTAGAATTGCCTGTTGCTGGTATACGTCGTTGTATGTTATTATGTGCTAACGAAATCGTGTGTCAAATTAACATACCTACCTATTTTGGGATTCACATTTTTCATTCCAACAAATTTAAGGCACAGTAGCACGTGATAGTATGCTCATGTATAGCTTTTTTTAAATCTTTTCGTGAGAACCGCTTAGAATGAGATAAAACGTTCCCAATTAACGACATTTTTGAAACTCATCCCTGGATTTAACGGCCCATTATTAGCGACATTTATTTTATTATCAACAGGATTTAAGGCACCATTAACAACGAGATTATTTCAGAAATATCATGCCCATTTATTCAAAGCAAAATTTGTAGGTCGGGTGGTAATTTTATAGTTTTAATTCTGCTTTATACACGTTATATGAAAAATTTAAAAGTTTCATTCTAAATGAATGAACTAGTAATGCACTTAAAATTTAAACCTAAAATGCATCATTATTTGCTTGCATTTCGAATGACGCAAAAGGATAGTCATTCATTTTGAACCCTCCCAATAATAATTATACCTACATCGTTGCATCTGATCATTACTTACTAATAATTCAAGGAAATTAGGAGGAACGTGAGTCATTTACGAACAAAGCAATGAGAACTTCAACGTAAACAATTCTGTATCTGGGCCTATTCATGTAGCTAAAAGTATAAGAAAGTTCTAGAAGCCGTTTTAGTTGCTTCTAGGTAGCGTATTTTACAATGCTAATGTCAGGCTCTTTTTAAATAAACAGTAACAACAAACCGAATACGCAAGTTATGGCTACAGAGCAAAAGCTGTAGAATTTATTTTCCGCCCAGACCCGAATGCTCAACTGACCGTTCCAATCGGCATTAGATTGCATTATTTGACCCTACCAAAAATACGTTTTCCGTTCCATTGGACGCCAAATATTTTGTTTAACTACGCGGACGTGAAGGGCCGCAGGTAATAAAAAACCAGGTTGAATTCGTGTATGAAACCGCCTCTGTATATCAGAACCTGTGTAATAACGGGAATGCGATGTTATTGTTGTTGTCATGTGGATTGATGAAACTAAGAGCCGGCTTCTAAGTCATAACCTCAAAAGTTGGGGCTAGCTGGCAGCGATGGGGGAGCGCGCGGCCGCTCAATGTTGTCGCGCATGCGCCGCGGTGAGTTGGGCCTCTGACGAGCCGACTTTGCTGCACAAAGCACGAACTCCCGCGATGCCCCGCACCGACGTCTCTCACTGTTGAAGACCAAACAAGACACGTCCGAAAATCGTGAGCTCGCTTCGCTAGTGAATACGGAAATGTGATAAGAATTCCCGCAACAAATAAAAGTAGTGTTTCTTTTCGTGGTACTTAGCATCCGTTGTCATGTACAAGACGGTGCGTCACGGTGAAAACAGTCTCCAATACACTATCCTTCCGCAGACCGAGGAGGTTCTTAACAACAGCGGCATCAAAGGAAAGGGCCGCGACTACAGCCCTTCCATCCATGTCCGCCGCTCCAGGAGAAGATCCACCTTAAGATATGTTTCTCTATTTTTTTTCGGACTCGTAGTAGCCGTCGCTCTAACAGCAGTTTGGCTCTATGTTTTGAGAGGAACTCTGCATGCGCCCGGATACCAGCAAGACAATTATGAAGTGGTATCTACGGCGCCACGTACGCCTACCGGACGGGAGATAGTGAAATCACGTAAAAAGGAACTTAAAATTTCGCCAGACATCATATCTACGTTAAATACCAAATTGGAAACTAGTACAATTACGACATCTTCAACTATACTTCCGCGGACAACGTTGACCACAGTAACAAGCGAAAAACAGACCACACCTCCGTGGACGATGCCTGCGTTGCGATCGTGGAAAAGTTCAACTTCTTCCACAACGATTCGCCCTCTTCCAACCGAGAGGAATGAAGAGATACCGCTCATTGGAACCCCCTCTGGCAGCATTCGCCTCATGGACAACTACAAGTCAGTGAAAACGTGGGAAAAGGACAATATAATTCGACCAACCGTTATTCCTGAAACGATCACCTTACGCAATGTGTTCAGATACTACTCTCGCGCGTTTGTGCCCTCTGAAAAGCCTATTGTCAGTAATACCAAAGGTTTTGATGACGTTCTAATAACCACAAAACCTACTACAACGAGGACTCCAGTGACGACTGCTTTCACGACGACTAGCGAGAAATCGAAGCTTAGCGATTTGAAGGACACAATGCTTTCTGTCGATGATGACGATGACTTTAAACAATTATTGGAGGTGGACGCGGTCTTCTCTCTGCCGCCGTCAAAGCCAGACTTCCTCGGTGATACCGACGAAGTGACGATGCTGCGAGCTGGCGACAGCGGCTGGTACGGTGCTCGGTGGCCGTTCGTAGACACCTCTTCATACTTCCAGTGGACGGTGAGTGAATGTAGACATTCATATTTGTTAACATATTAAAGGAATTTGAACAATGTTAGTATGTATTTATTAAGGTTGTAATTATTTTATGTTAACGTAACGCGATTGCGTGATTGACTCACTTAATTCACATAAATTTCGGTAAAGCTGAAGCGTTTAAATAAAAATGAGTTATTAAAACAACTATGGAAACTGAACAAATAACATGGACATTACATCGGTCGTGATATTGATTGATAATGACGACGACGAAAAGACCGAAACGAAATATTGCTTATGGTTCAAATTCTCTCGCCATAAAAATAACATATTATTAACAAATATATTTTTTTCCAAGTTTTTGACTTGCGGCATTTCACGGTATGTACCTATTAATAGGTAAATTAGTTACCAAATAGTTAATGTCTATAGTTTAGGGCTATGTCTAGTGGACTATGATAGGCTGATGACGATGAATTAGTTAGGTAACATAGGGTTGAATTGTTCATTATTATGGGCCAATATGAAGGAACAAATATCTGTCTCAACTCTACTCGAGTTTATTTTTTCGACATCTTGAGTGCGATAATTCGGATTAAATATTTTCTAATGAAAGGTACGGTATTAAGGTAAGACTGGGGTGTTTGAGTTGGCTTACGAGGTCCCCATGGGAAATTAACAAGATCTCTACGTCCAATGCCTTTTCTTACGACCCGATCCCGATCAGAAACACTATTTAACGGCAAAATGTCAATAAACCTTAGTAAATGAGCAATTTCAACTGCAAGTCAATAAGAAAGTAAACATAATTAATAACATTGGTTGATTTGTTTTCAACGACACGGTTGGCGTAGTGCGCTGTAGCACGGTTTCTCGCCTCGATTTCCGTAGTGTCCCGGGTTCGATTCCCGGTCGGGTCAATTTAGGAAACGATCTTTTCTGAATCGACTCGGGTCTGGGTGTGCTGGAAGACGCCCCTAGCTTATTTCCTTGTGTGGTACCTCGTAACACAGGGATATTAATCCCTACCTCGAGACCATTACAAGAAGTGTGTTGTCTGGCGCATATATACGAGTATATATATATATATACATATATATATATAATGATTTACATATATTTTTTTTATTATTTCAATTTATACTTATTGTTTTATCTAAATGTAAAAGGTAAGTAATCAATGAATTTAAAAGTATTTAAACAAATATGTTTCTTTTATTGTATTGGCGGATTCGGTAGAGTAGTATAGTCAGTCTATTTTATGAAGACCGTTTACATATGCTTGTAGTAGTGACTTGAACTGACATACCAGTATTAGGTACATACGCTAGTGTGCGTGCTCTCAGCGGGAACAAATTGACACCAGTGACACTGAAACAGTGTGTATGTACACTATTGTACGTACATGTCACTACTACAAGCATAGTAAAAAGGTCTTCCTGAGATAGAACGTCTATAAAGATACTAAGCATTATTCTGTTTGGAAGGGTCCTGAAGCGGCGAACATTCGAAATGTGACGTATAGGTAGCTATTATTGTGCTTTTTTCAGAATTAGAACAAAAAGTGTTGTTCTGTTTGAGTGTAAATATTTATACTTATTAAAATACGCATGTACTAGCATTCCGCCGGAGGCTTGACCCGCGACCCCCGACTATTTTTCCCGTTAAAATGTAGCTGGAAAGTATATCATAAGTAATTTGCTGATAAAATATTTTTTCAAAACTGTCCATTCGTTTTTGAGTTTACAAACAAACAAATATAAAAACCAATCTTTATCAAGCATACACACAGACATACGTAAATCACCTATCACTTCGTGGTTTCAAGCAAGGGGGATTAGAAAAATCGTCATTAAAAGAAAACCATTCGATATCTCATAACAGCCTGTGTGCCCCTAAACAATGCCAGAAGGAAATAGGTAGTGCTTTGTTACTTTTAAAGTGAACATGGCTATAGCCATTGGTAGGTAAGTTAAAATTAAAAATGCTTAACAATAGTAAGAACATAGCTATGTAAAAATATAGCTATGTATACATAAACATAACGGGATTATAGTCAGGCGAGTAGGTAACCGAAATTGCTATAGATTTTTTTCATTTTTTTTTATTTATTTATTTACAACAGTAATTACATACTTTCTTATTTAATAATGAACCCTACTATTAAAAACCCTTAAGGGGCTAAACTGGTAGTAGGGTGAGATCGCACTATACTATAGGTACTTAAAAAAGCCACATATACACTAATTAATTACATCTTAACTGATAAGTAGTAAGTATCTTTTTAATATAGTTTTACATTTCTTTGGCTGGTTATTACATATATCGTCTACTAATTGCTGTGGAAAACTATTTAATATTTTACATCAATACAATTTACATCTCAAAAAATACTTCTAAAATAGTTCTTTATTATTTGCCTATAACTTTTAAAGTATTAGGGTACAATTTATTTTCTTTGGGCACTATTTGAATAAAAGGGTTGTTTTCTAGTTGCCCCGCATTTGATACAAAATGGCTGCTTATCCAATTTAACTGCTATCGGGCGTTTTCAAGGTTCTTAGATATATTTTCTGAGAAAAGAGACAGCCTAACCTTAAGCTATCTATCTACTATATTTATTAAACTATAGATAAACAAGTGCTATCATTGTTTGTTTTTAATTGCAAACACTAAAAAAGGTGTTCTCCTAATAAATATAGCTCAAATACTTTTTACCTACCTGCGTGTCTTATCATCCTTGCATTTAGAGTAATGAGAGGCCAAATGTGCCCATTAATCGTGCCAAGGAACTCAAGGAAGTCATTGTGTAGGTACGAGTATCATTACAGACAACGACTGCTACTTTCAGTAATGAGTAGCTACAGCGAAAAGACTGAGAAATATTTAGTGCCGGCAATGAGTGCCTGGAGACCTTGGGTAGGAAATTTCCACGTTAAGTCCCTGGAACGCGTTTTGTTGCTAGTAGGTAACAGTGGGTAGTTACGGCGTGCATAAAGCTCGAGATTAAAAATGGCAGTACAAGGACTATTTTTGGTTAAACTTGGTTCGGTGCAAAACTTTGCCGGCGTGTAGGAAGGCTTAGCTTAGGAACTATTGGTACTATGCGCTTAATACTTAGTTAATGGTTTTGATGCAGATTGCATAATCGTTGAGGTTTTTTTTGGGAATTTTAAATAGGGACCTTAGGGTCCTTAGAGACAGTCCTGGGCCCATAGTTCTATTGAACGGTTTTTTTGTTTTTTCTTCGGACAGGAAATCTATTGCAATATGTTCCTCTAAAAAAACGGTGTACTAAGCAATAATGGGCTAATTTTTATTTTATTTCATTCAAATTAGGCTACTGGTCCGAAGACCTCTTCACGTTCGGACGAATTGCCTCTGAATACGTTTTTTCGAATAAGGCTACTCGTCCGAGGAACAGTCTTAGCCCGGACGAATTGCGCCATAAGCAAATCATTAAAATATAATTATCACGTCATCATTAATCACAAACATGTCTGCGATTTATTGTAAAACACGTTAACACGAATGTTTTAAGTAGACAATAACCGAAAAAATGCAAGGTTTAGCATCATTATTGGCCACAGCATCTTTGCAGATGATTGTTGCAGCATCACGGGGGTAAATTTTGGGGTGGGGTGTCCACAACCTGCAACGCAGCGCCATCTAGGGTAATGTTTGGTAACTGGTTTGCACCCTGTACCATAATGACAGTCTTCTTGGTGTTGACACTCATCGAGTACTGATGGCAAGTGCGACCAAACCTAGTCACAAGCTCCTGCAGTTCCTCCTCTGAGTTGGCGACTAGTGCAGCATCATCGGCATAAAGAAGTTCTCGAGCAACTACTTCATAGCGTCTTCTTTTAGATTTTAATAAACTGATGTTAAATAATTTGCCATCTCTTCTCGTGTGCAGATGTACTCCGACATCGCAATCTTTAAAGGCTACTAATAGGAGAGCAGAGAAAAAAATCCCGAAAAGTGTCGGCGCCAAAACACATCCCTGTCTTACACCACGATTCACACTGAAAGGTGCAGACGCATCACCATCGAAAATCACAGAGCCCCACATATTGTCGTGTAAGGCTTTAACCAAGGACAATAGAGTAGGTGGACATCCAATCTTTACCAATACATCGTATAGACCCTCTCTGCTTACAGTGTCAAAGGCTTTATTTAAGTCAACGAAAGCCATAAACAAGGGAATTTGGTGTTCGCGGCATTTTTCTTGGAGCTGGCGGAGAGTGAATATCATGTCAGTCGTGGATCTGCCTGGCCGAAATCCGCATTGTGATTCTGGATAAATCTGAGCAGCCAAATGTTCCAGCCTTCTCAGAACTACCTTGGCGAAAGCCTTGCCGGCGATGCTCAAAAGTGATATTCCTCTATAATTATTGCAGTCTCCTCTATCGCCTTTACCTTTGTAGAGGGTTACTATATCCGCATCTCTCATATCCTCAGGTATAGTACCCTCATCCCAGCAACACGAAAGAATTTGGTATAATGCCGGTGATACACAGTCGAGCTTAATAATTTCAGCCGGTAAGTTATCGCGCCCTGGACTCTTACCTAGTTTCAATTCCCTTAGTGCATCCTTGAATTCATCTACAGTAGGAGGATCGTCGAGGTTTGACATGACAGGAAAGGTTGGCAGATCGCGTAGAGCCTCTGGACCAATGCTCACCCCCTCCGAGTACAAACTGGCATAATGCTGAGTCCATCTATCGAGTTAAAGGAATTTGTCTGTGATGGGATCCCCATTAAGGTCTTTAATAGCTGCACGCTTTCTCACTGTCGGTCCAGTGGCAGTTTTTATGCCTTGATACATGCCCCGATAATCACCAATATCACGACAGTGCTGTATGGATTCACAAAGCCTATTCCAGTACCGATTCGCACATTCTCGAGATACTCGTTGGAGATCTGCTTTTGCAGATTTGTAACCGGACGTTAAACTATGACAATTAGGATTGTGTAACAGATTTATACGAGCGTTCCGTTTTCGTTCTACATAAGGACGCAGTTCACTCTCGCTGTCAGTAAACCAGTCACTTTGAGCACTGTCCTGTTTCCCAAAGGTTTGGAAGGAAGTCTCTGTAAGAACAGCTTTGGTCAGATGCCACATAGCTTCCGCATTTCGAGTGCTGCATAGCTGTTCGTGAGTCAGTTTACCCTCAACTTTATCTTTGAACTGCTTATAGAGAACATCGTCATGAATCGCTTCTGTGTTCAACTTCACCCTACGGCGAACTACTTTTTTGGAGTGCATCTTTTTTTATTAATAAGGCGAGTCTTGGCCAACACTAAAGAGTGATCTGTATCACAGTCTGCACTATGATAAGTGCGGGCATTAAGAATGTCGCGTAGGTCACGTCGTCGTGTTATAATGAAGTCGATTTGGTGCCAGTGACCTGAGCGCGGGTGTTTCCAAGATACCTTACGTGTAAGTCTGTTCCGAAAGTGAGTATTAGCGACGCAAAGCGAATGAAAAGTACAAAACTCGAGAAGACGTTGGCCGTTCTCATTCATGTTGCCGATGCCATGCGAACCAATACAGTCAGGCCAGTCACTAGCACTCTGCCCAATCCTCGCGTTGAAGTCTCCCAATAATAATAACTTGTCTGTATTATTAACTTTACTTATGAGTTGACTAAGATGTTCATAAAAACTGTCTTTGACTTCTGGCTGCGCTTTCAAGGTGGGGGCATATGCGGATATAACAGTGACAGGCCCCGAAGTTGTCAATAATCTGATGGACATCAATCGCTCCGAAACAGAGATTGGTTGCTCACAGCAGTTAACCAAGCCATTGCGAACTGCAAATCCAACGCCATGCTCGCGACGTTCCTCCGCGTCTTTCCCCTTCCAAAAGAAAGTGTAATTACTCTCCCGCAGGCTGCCCTCGTCTGAGAGGCGTGTTTCCTGTAGTGCAGCCACATCTATATTAAGGCGAAGTAGCTCCCTGTCAATTCTGGCTGTTTTCCTGTCCATGGGTAAATCGTCTCCCTGTGCAACATATCGGGGTAACATAGTTCTTACATTCCAGGTGGCAAATCGCGTTATTTTTGGTTTGATACTTATATTAAAATTTGTCTTTGTGCTAGGTGCCTCAATTACCCAACCTGCTTCAGCCACTGTGACATGCCTGCTGCTCCACACACCTATAGGAGCGCAAGATGGGGGACGGACTAGTAACTTATTGTCCGGGGGCTGCCCAGCTTTGGCGGGCGTTAACTAGTCAATTAGTCACGATGGACTATCCCACCGTCGAGAGTCACCCCTGGCGCCCGCGCACACGTCCATTAGCGCGTGGCTTATAACCGGTGACTGCGACTCCCCGTGTTGTTATTCGCACCTTTGCAGACACGAGCGGAGTATCCTCTCCGCAGACACTGCATCGCCTGGGACGCAATTTTTAGAACCACAAACTTGCCCAGCATTTATGGCTCCCTCTCGACCTCGTCGACTGTATCCACAGGGGCGACATGTCACCACGTATAGAGTCGAGTCGGTTGCAGGAGTTGCCGACTCATTCAGGTTGCACCTTACTGTCGCCTACGGTACCCCAGATCCGTTGCCTCTTCCGCCTGATCCACCGTACCAATGCCTTCCATCTCCGCCTTCTCAGCCGTTGAGGACTTCACCCGTAACCCTGGGCACGGGCGCCGCGTTATACCCCGCGGAACTGGGTCCCTGTCCGAACTTGGCCATCACCCCACTCCGGCTTACTGAAGTGAGGGGTGCCCACCCCCGCGACGTGGACGCGCCGGACAGGAATTACCCCGGTGGGTGATAGAGAAGGTGACTCTTTCTCCCCCGAGGCCGGGTTAATGGTCTTGTGTTAGCCCAAGATCAAAGGCAACCCAAGATCAAAGGCAAGGTTAAGCAACAAGTCTCATATTTATGACAGACATCATCATGATTTGATGAATCTGTCTAAGGATGGCACAATTATCACAATAATTTGTCAAAAATTGCTAGCACCGGATCCGATCAACGTAAAATGATGTCGGATACGCCGGATTACCGGATCCGGTTTTCCGGATTGCAATATTTTTGGCGAGTGTTGCATAAACAAATTACTCGTACATCCTAAAACATCCAGAACGACTACCTAATACCCAACATAAAGTCACATAATATTAGCCATCAAAATAGTTTACTACAAAATCTTCAGGACATTTCGTTTGTAGATAAGGATCTCTTTGTAAACGGGCTGATCAAGTATCTACCAGTTAAGTCCATCGTCAGGAACAAGTTGAACGTTGCCGTCCAGGGGCTGTATCACCATCTCTAGTCAAGCCAGTCAAGTTAATTTCCTAAACTGAGCGTAGCGAGCGATTTCGTAATTTGATTTTTCATTTTCAGCCAGTCCGAGGTTACCTGTCTATAAAGCATCCTCTAGGCCAGATATTCACTGACGAAATTGCTCGCTACTCCAGTTTAGGAATCAAATTGACTGACTTTAAGAGATGGTATCTAATACGGCCACAGGTGAACGAAATACTCCGAAAGCCGACGTGTCACCGAGCGTATTAGATTAGGTAACGTGGTAGGTGGTGAGCCTTCCGCCGTTATCCGAGTCGCTTTGGTTAGATTGAAACAAAATAAATACGCATTAATTAAATCGAATAACTGTGCGTAACTTTAAAAAAAGAATGCAATACATTGGCATGTAGAGGCATAAACTAGGTAAGGGGCTAAACATTCGAATACGTAGAAGTATTTTAAAACACAATATACCTACTTCCAGACTATGACAAGTGGTGTGTTGTCTGGCGCAATACTTACAATACAATCTATCCATAGATAAAAAACCGAAAGGTGACTTATCATCACGAAATCTCAGAAACTACAAGTGCTAGGAGTTTCAAATTATGCATCGGGGTTCTTTTTAGGACGTAGGTGCTTACTAAGACGGGATTTTACGAAGTCGACCCCTCCTAAGGGTATGTTTTTATAGTTGATAGTTTGTATGAAACTTCTTTAACTACTTGTGCTAGAAATCCTAAATTTGGCATACCTAACCACGCGGACGAAGTCGCGGGCCACAGCTAGTCATATTAATATGGCAAGCCGAGCAATTTTTGTTTACATTGTTTTACTTTTACCCCACACCTGCAACACCCGCACCGCCCTGCGTTCCGTAGTGATGGGTTTCAAACTCATCTTGAAACTCCGTCTGCGAACTTTTATTGGGTTAATTAATCAATTAAACTGAAGTTGGTATGGCTATGTAAACTTAAATTTGTATTTTATTTTTGTTATTATTGTAAGTAGGTAGTTGAGTTCAGAGCGTCGTGGCACTCGTGGCCGAGGAGTTAAGCACCACAAGAATCGGATCGTGGATCGTGTGGTCCCGAGTTCAAATCTGGCCAGAATGATCTTTGAGTTCAGTGTCAAATTTTCGACTAAGTATCTAACTCTCCTTTGATGGAAAACATCGTTAATAAACCAAAATTAAACTATCACATTGGGTTTTAATACCATTGGTGCAAATGGGCTTCTGAGTGTTCCGTTCACCATGACGGCAACAGTCACTTGCCCTTGACTACCCCGAATGGGACATAGTCGTCATGGTGTGTTAAGGGATTTTGAGTTTCTCCTGTGGCTAAGGGCGTCAGCCTTTACTTTAGCCGTTTGGCAAGCTTTTATTTAGCGCCAGGAAATGCATTCAGGCATTTCCAGGGCCCTGGTTTTGGGACACCTGGGATATGTGGGACTCTGCACTCCTGGGAAAACAGAGACCCCTACCCACTAAAATGAACTGACGGTGGTCGTCTTCGATAGACAATAGAAGGGACCCCGGATTCCCAAAAATACTCCTTTCTATACTCATATCCCTTCAGCGCGCAAAGCTGCTTGGCAGCCAGCCTCGAGCCGTTCGGCAAGCTACCCCAACCCAACCGAAGTATAATGATTTTTTTTCGCGCATTAGTGTCACCACAAGGCACTTTAAGCAGTTGGTCGACGTACTTAGATGACGTCGCAAGATATCAGTTGTTAAGCAAAGTCGGAGCTTAGTGCTTGATGAATCTGCCTCGATAAAGCTTGCCTTACGTATTATATACCTTTACACAGGGTTACTCCCCGGGCGACAACTTACTGCTGCCGCTGTTGGTGGCGGCGCTGTCGTCCGTCGCGCTGGTGCTGCTGCTGGCGCTGGCCGTGCGCCGGCGCAAGCGCAGTCACACCGCCACCGCGCAGCTTGGGGTGAGCATTATTTATTTATTTTTATCATGATTACGATTCCAGCGGGTATAGTACGCGTCGAACTTCTAGTCCACTTTGAATTTGTTTCACGCATGCGCAATACAGGCGGAAAGGAATGCGAAACTTGGGACAACTTCAGCGTGGACTAGAAGCACAGAATAAATTGACGCGAACTATAAGTGCGTTGAAGTGGCAGGGGGCAGAATAGCGCGAAGAATTGATGGCCGCTGGGGCGGGAAAGTTCTAGACTGGAGACTTTTCTGTAACTGGTGGCTTTGGCCTGCTGAACATATTCAGCAGTTAACGTCTGCGTATGGCTGCGAATGATGATGATGACTAATATAGTACCTAGTAAGTAATTAACCTATGTAATATCCTATTGCTAGGAAAAGGCATCCATCATTGAAATCAAGTCATCGCTACAATTGAAGGGGTATTGGCCTAATCACCACGCTTGCCAAATGCGAGTTGGTGATCACAAACCCGGGCTATGTTCTGAAGAATCCGAAAACACCTTTTGCCTGACCTGGGATTTGAACCCGGCACCTCCGGATTTTGGGCCGGACTCTGTCACCACTCGGACATGATCAAGGAAGTTACATGTTCAGATGATGATTATGATACTGATAAGAAATTCTATACAATCAAATCTACGCCAGGAGCGTCACGGGTTAATAAAACAAAGCCATAAATGCTCAGCTCCAGCCTCAGCCATTTAATTTTGGCACAAATTACGCATGGCACAATAGTAGAACCACTTGGAACAAATCCGCCATTTTGATCACGCACACAGACACAGTGAGTTTACATGCGATACCAGTAAGTTTTTTGTTGAACTTATTGCAATGCGATTTTTCACATGAAGTATAATCATAGATAAAATAATGAATATTCTTTGGTATACATAACCTACCTTCATTTTAATAATTCAGGGCGAATATAATAGTAACCCTGGGCGTTTCACGCAAGTTCAGGAAAAAGGTGTGCGGTCCTTCTGTAAACTCTTTAATTTGTGCTTTTGGGGACGCATTTCATAGTTTATTCTCAACTTCACTGTTTAATGAATATAAGCATAGGTTCGATGAGAAGCTTCTTTCTTTCAAAACTAATCACTTACTTTGTTTCAGAAGTTAACCGCCGAACTTCAAGCTGACGACAACACCAACTTACTGACGGCGGAGAACCCAGAAGACGTTGAAGGAGACGAGTGAATGCATTTGGCCACGCTTAGCTTGTTCCACAGCCCTAACGAGGATGTCTCATGCGGCAGCTCCTAATACTTCGCGAAAGAAGAATTTCCACACAAGAACCACACTACTTAAACTTTTTAATGTTTCAATTAGTATTGAATAGATGTTAGCAAACTTCCTCAAAAGGTCTCAACTAGAACCTGGAAGTGTGTTCCCTTTTCAAATTACCACGTCTTCAATAGGAACGCGCATGAGGCATCCTGAGCACCTTGTAATGATTTAGCTTCCCCTAGAGTAGCCACAAGTACCGTCACTCCGAGGGACCGGACGTCCTCGGCCACGCCAGTCACTTTTCAGAGTTTCAGTGCCTATCGTTTGTATAAATTGTACGATTTGGTCGGCCCACGATCAGCGGCCAGAAGGGAGTTCCATGTTCAGAGATACGATATAATATGTAAGTATATTTTGTAAACGCACTAGATTTTTGACTAGTTTAGGTACGTACGTGTCAAATGCCAAAGTTGCTAAAATGTATTTTTGTTACAACGTATTTCGGGACATGCACGTCGATAAGGCGTATTTAGGTATAGTAACGCGTTTATGAGCTTGCCAGTTATCATAATATTAAACCATGTTTAATAATTCATTTAGAAGCACATACTCTCATAACTTGTCATTTGTAAAAGACATTTGAACTATTTTCATTTTATGACATTCAAGTCTTAGCACAATTTTAATATAGCGTGAGTGTACTGTTGATAGTGGAATAGTGCTATGTATATCATATCTCTGAAATTTCTATAGTATGACTCGTCAGTATTAACAAAACCCTGTGGTATATAAAAGTACTTATAAGCATGTTTATTTTTGTGTAGTCTGATAGAATAAGATAAAATATCAATCTTGGTGTAATGTGTTTCGACGTCACTTTAAATTTCAATTAAACTATTATTATATATTTGCATCATTTTAATATAGATATTAAGACTGATATAAGATTGATTTGTTACATTTCAGCTAGTAATGAAAGGTAACAATTTAGAAGTATTCATTTTAACGGCACTATTTGTTTTGATTGTATCAGAAGATATAAATGTTTAAATCATAATTATTTATTATGTAATTCAGTGTTAGATATACGAATGTTTGGGGACAAGAGGGATGTTGTAGTTAGAAATTGAATTGTGATACCTCGGTAGTATCTTTGTTCCCCTGTAGAAGGAATTGTGAACCACTGTTACTAGAGTTATCTGCGTGTGCGCATATCACTGTGCTAGCGGTGACGTCAAATATTTAACTGACGAAAATAAGTATAAGTCATTATCGATCCTGCTAGAGATATTTTATATCATGCAAATTAAGGCACAGTATTTAGAATATATTAGCTTTTGTGTCCAATTAGTTAGTGTCCTATGGTTGCCGTGAGCATTGAGATTATTTTGTATTTGCTGATAACACCCACCATGTACATAACTAATGAAATAAATTATGTTTTCCCACCCAATTCGACTTTTATTTCGAGGTTTTTATTTTACCTTAGAAAAAAATTAGCAAATAAAAGACAGAAATTACCGCAATTGACTTATATTTTCATACAATAAAATCAGACCTATTATTATAACAAAATGTACATTTGAACATAAAATAAAGCATAGCTAGTAACAACATAAACAAATTATTCTTTACCTTATTCGATATATCATTTAACTTAAATATAGATAAAGAAGAATGAGGCAACAAGGCGCAAAGATACCTGGCTGTGTCAAACACATGCAATATTTGCACCGAAAGAGGTCTCGTCTTGGGCCACAAATGATCAATCTAGCTACAAACGGCTGGTATGCACAATACCAGCCAATCCTTACACTGACAAAACGAAGAACCAGAGATGTACTCGTACTTCACCACAAAGTTGAGTTGAGCCGAAAAGTGGCTTAGGCCAACGCAAAAGAAGTTGATTTCGAACACACCTATTGATTTACCAGTTGTAGCCTAAATCCTCATTATGTCAAACAAAGAGCTAAAGATATAAGGTTGTATGTTTTAAAGCCATAAACTGGCTAGGGCTTATTAATTAAAACGTAATTTAACACCATTTTAACTAATTTACTGATCCGTCACCTTTTCGCAAAAGTTGCGACAGCGCTGAGAATAAACGAGACAAAACTCTTCTTTAGTTAAAACAGTGTTATAAGACTGGTATAGTTTAGATAGGCATGTACAGTGTAAGGTACCACATAAACCAAATACTTAAAACCATTTTAAATTGAGATACAGGAGTAAAGGAAAGTCATTAAGAATAATTATTAAACTCAAATACATACATTAATAGTACAATGGTTAAAGCATAACATAATCCAAAACATCTAAAAGGTCTGATCGACACGCAACGCAACATCAATGCTGCGTCTTGTGTTATCCATTCTCTAGATGATTTACAATTTAACTTTTCTCTCCGATGTTATATAAGAAGTTACAAAAATTTATACATTTGTTATAAAACTATTTACAAAACTTTTTAACATTGGCATTCCATCAGATATATTCAATTAGTACTCTTCCGTACACATTTCTAATACTCATCGCTATAGCACTTCTTTAAGCATACTTTGAGCGGAAAAGATAATGTAATCACTAAAATAAAATTACCAACAGTAGATACTAAATGCTTCACAAAATTCTAACTTTGTTGTCATATTGTATAAAATGTTTTAAAAACGCCACTAACTTTGTGTAAGAATTAAATACTGATTCTAAATTCACTTCCCTCACGTTTTAGTCTATCTAACTGTAAAAACGCCATAATCTCGCTTCCATTGTATAAATAGAAATAACAATATTTACAACCACTTTAATTTGTAAGACTTCATATTTCTGCATAATCCACATGACTTCGGGTCGCTTAGGAATATAATTACTGTCAGTCAATTAATGATAATGAACTACACTATAAGTAACCCTTGTCATTCGCATGTGTAAGCTTAACGAAGTTAACTAATTTATAATCCAACCATGTGTTATTTGAACATTATTCTCACAGTTTAATCCGAAAAGGGGGCTTCCCGCAATGATTATTGCAAGAGAATTTCGATGATTACCTGGAACCTATGTATCTTTTACCTACGGTGGTGGTTGAGCTGGCCTGAGGATCCTAGCGAGCACGTGGCGGCCGCCGAGCAGCTTGAGCTGCTGGCCGTCGCGCGCGCTAGGGCTCGGCGCGAGCGCGACAGCCGGCGAAGCCTACAACGATCAAATTACTATTTAGGACATTGTAATGCTAAGGAGAACTGCTCGGGCCCCGACTGGCCTGAGAATCAACAAAGAACTAACTTGTACTAAAACAATTTTTGGTTAAATTTTATATTTCAATCATAAGAATCTAACGTACACTTTTTTACTTTATAAGCCTTGTAAATATCATCATCATGACTAGCGACCATTTTCAAATCATTCGCGAGATACATTCAGGTTGAATTAAGAAGATCGCGCTATATTGAAGAATGAACTGGGCATTCTTCTTTTGTATCTCTCAATTTTGTTTTTTTGTTTGACAGCAACGTTTTCACGGTAAATTTCCTAGAGGATGTCAAATGGTTCATGTTCAATCACTATTTATTAAAAAATTAGTGTTCAGAATTGTCGATTGCTGAACGCAGCCATAGATCGCCTTTCACCTGGCAACCCCGGCCAATTTAAATTTAGTATGTAGGCCCATACATAGTTGTAACGGCACGCCATTAAAATTATTCTCGTTGTCGTTTCATGGTAGTCATTGTCGGTGCACAAGCACATTTTCGTATATGTTCCCGTAATATTGTAATTTAGTACACTACCATTTTCGCTATCGCTTCACGTGTATTAAACTGCAAAGGGAAAGAGAGAAGTCGACTGGAGGAAACACTGCTGTTCTACACCCGGTATTAGGTACTTGGAGAAATGTAACTGTTGCTGGAGGTGAGTTCGAGTTCCCAAAGGTGATAGGAGCCCCAACCAACCGCCGAAGACCGAGGCACACAAGAGCACAGCTTTATTGGTAAGTGTTTTGTCCATTTGATTATCTCTTCCCGCTATTGTCGTCTTATTTTCTGTCGTATCGTATTTATTTAATTTATCGAAATACAGTCCATTCTTATCGTTTACAATGAGTTTTATGAGATTTACATTATTACTGAATAATATCGTTGCATTAATCTAATGACTATAATTACATTCGCTTTTAAATAAGAATTTGCAAGAAAAACGCAGAAGTTTGATTTCCAAAGTTGTTGATTCCCAGGGCTGCAATTTTGGGCCAAAATTATTCTCCTTCGATTTTAAAAAAAATAACAATTTAGGAAGTAAGGTCTTTATTGCGTATTATGAATAAAAAAAGACTGAAAACTCGTGACACGGGTTGCCATTGCCAAAACACCATTACCGTCAGCAACTGCTAGTGGCAGTTGGACGAAACACCCTAGCAAGCTAATATAACTGCATTTTCACAATAATATTTTTTTCAGAGTTAGTCAGCTAATCAGCCGGTGCTTGCAAATATGAAGAAAACACCTGTCACTTTTCCTTATGATGAGTAAAAATTTGCAAGTAGTAATTAAATAGGGCACAATGCATGTTAGTAATGCAAGCAGTTCATATTTCTGGCAAAATAAATAGATTTTTTGAATGTGCTTATTGTAAATATCTGTTTGTAGTGTCAATGCTGTGCGAAACAAATAAAAAATAGAAATTGATTGGAAATAAGATAGATTGCATTCAAGGAACATTTCTTAAATGATTATGTGCAAATGTGGTAGGTATGTATGTATGTATTTATTTTCATGACACTGACTATAAACCCTGCTTTGTGAGATAGTCCTTATATATGAGAAATGTCTCAAATCTGGACTCCTTTTGGAAATAGTAATAGTAGAGTTATTTGAAAATCACGTTGCGGTGAACTTTGTCATGTATGATATAGTGCGAAGTGATAATGATATATAATCAAATTGTGTGTCAAAAACTGTTAATTGTGTTAAAATTTTATTCGAAAAATGGTTAGTTCGAAAGTAAAGTAACCTAAAATTCTTTCCCAACTACTGCATTACCGCAATCTTTTTCCATTCACCGATTTATTCAGTATTTCGATCATGCAAATTAATTCTAAAATGCATGCTGATATTAGAATTTTAACTACAAAAATCACTCCTTGCTTTCTTAAAAGTCTCAAACCATGCAATTTTAAATCACCTGTTGAATTTTAATTCCTTGCGCGAGTTTAACCTGCTGTAATATGGGATTCACCTAAAATGTAATCGCATGGTTTGTAAATTTTTTAAAAATAAAAATACAATAATAAAACCAAATGTTGCAATCAATCGACTTAATTAAATAAATGGTATATCAATGTTGAACATTTGTAAGTATTACTTACACTGTGCAGAATGAATTTGTGTATTTGAAAAGTTATTTTTAAAATGTTCTATTTAATTACAAAATAATTACCTGCTGTAATTTCAAGACAGGAGTCGTGGTAGTTGTCGTGGTGCCTGCTTGCGCCCCTGTACACATTAGTTACAATTTAAACACCTTTTCGGGTGCTTAAATTTGGCTTTGCTCGAAAATGTAACATTTACAAGCAAAGTTTTATAACAAACAGGTAAAGACAAATTGGTTAAGAAATGAAGGCAACTTACCTAAATTACTTAAGACTATTGTTTGTGAAGGCGTTGCCCCGGAGCTTGCGGAAGTGACACGAATCGTGTTGCCATCCCCTTGCTGGAAGAGACAGTGAAACAATTTAGATATGAAATTACATAAAGATTATGTACTTAAACGATCTTCGTTAGAAAGTCATTTCGAAAAAAAAAAACAACTTCAAAAAAACTATTCCAAAACAAAACACTAAAAAGCAAAGAAATAATTGCGTGTTCTTCTAAAACTTGTACGATAATTTATTGTATTTAGGTACAATTATTGTTATTGTTGGACGGTGTCAGCCAAGGAAACACAACAATATACCTATTTTTTTCATCTCACGTTTACGTATGTACGAGGTGCATTCAATAAGTACCTAGCCTCATCGCCAGAGGGCGCTATAGTTTCAAAAAGTTTTACCACAGTGTAGCACATTCTTTTTTAATTCTTTTTTCAAATTTTCATTCCAATCCCTTCATTTGTTTTAATTTGACAACTTATGGAAGCGAACGTGTCGATCGGTTTTACAAAAATGGAAAAAGAGCAATATCGTTCGGTGATTCGATTCCTATTTTTGGTAGGGAAAACGCGCATCGAAATCAAAGAGCGCTTGGATGCTGTGTACGGTGACTCTTCTCCATCGATGGCCACCGTCAAGAATTGGTTCAACGAGTTTGCACGTGGCCGTACGTCGGTTTTTGATGAACCACGTCCAGGTGCACCGAAAACAGCTGCTACGGAGGAAAACATTTAAAAAATCCATGATCTCGTATTGGCAGATCGCCGATTGAAGGTTCGGGAGCTAGCTGAGACTGTAGCCATTTCAGAAGGAACAGTGCATCATATTCTTCACGAGGAACTCGGCATGAGAAAGCTGTCGGCGCGATGGGTGCCGCGTTTACTCACACCGGAAAACAAGCGCAACCGTGAGACCACATCGGAGACGTATTTGGCGCTGTTTAAGCGGAATCCAGCGGAGTTTTTGCGTCGTTTTGTGACCGTCGATGAAACCTGGATCCACTGGTACACACCAGAGACCAAGGAGCAATCAAAACAATGGATCCTGACCGGGGAACGTGCTCCAAAGAAGGCGAAAACTGTAAAATCGGCAGGAAAAGTTATGGCCACCGTTTTCTGGGATTCACAAGGTGTGATCTACATCGATTACCTCGAGAAGGGTAAAACAATTACAGGGCTTTACTATGCCGATTTATTGGGCCGATTCGACGCCGAATTAAAGAAAAAACGACCCCATCTGGCGAAGAAAAAAGTGCTGTTTCACCACGACAACGCACCGGTTCACACGTCTGCCGTTGCCATGGCCAAATTGGTCGAATTACGCTACGAATTGCTGCCCCATCCACCGTATTCTCCAGATTTGGCCCCTTGTGACTTCTTTCTGTTTCCTAATCTGAAAAAAACACTCGCCGGGAATAGATATGGATCAAATGAGGAGGTCATCGCCGCCACGGAGGCCTATTTTGCAGAGTTTGACAAAAACTATTTTTCGGACGGATTAAAAAAGATGGAGCATCGCTGGGCTAAGTGTATCGAACTAAAAGGAGACTATGTTGAAAAATAAATTGCCACTATTCCAAAATTTTCGTTTACTTTTTGTAGGCTAAGTATTTATTGAATGACCCTCGTATGTAGGTAGTTACAAACCTACTTGGCTGACACCGACTCCGACAATAGCAATAATTGTACCTACATTATATTATCGTATAAGTTTTAGAAGAATACGCAATTATTTCTTTACTTTTTAGTGCTTTGTTTTGGAAGTTTTTTTTGAAGGTTGATTTTTTGCTAAAATTTTTGTTTATTTCTTGATTTTCAGTGAATAGTTCTTATTTATTCTATACATCGAAAAATTATCGTCCAATTGCTCCTAAGAATTGAAGAGTTGCGTTACTTTGTCATGGATCCCATAATCAGAACCTAACTAATCTGTCATTAAACTACCCTTGAAGTATATCCTTTTCAATAAAAAAAGAAGCATCGAAATCGGTCGGTTTAATATTGAGTTATTCGTCCATTTGTCGCGCATATAGTTTATCTAGGTTTAAGACTTATATGGTTTTCCTATGGATGCCACTAGCAGAACTGGACCAAATTAAAATGGGACCACACGGGCACCATCAGCTTTCAAATAAAAAAAGAAATATCAAAATCGGTTGGCGTAATATTGAGTTATTCGTCCATTTGTCTATCTAGATTTAAGACTTATATGGTTTTCTAGTGGATGCCACTGTCAGAACGAGACCAAATTAGAAAGTTATGAGGTAACAAACATAAAACAAAACAAAAACATACAGTCGAATTGAGAACCTCCTCATATTGGCAACATAACATTTTCGAAAGGAACTATCTTGCTTTTCTTGGCTGGGTATTCTTATCTAATTAAGTATGTGTGAAAAGGTGTCACCTATGAGAGTCAGATGTCACAATCACAAGGAGAAATATCTTTATTAAAATAGGCCTGCTACAATTGTACGTTTTAAGAGTCAAATCGATAGATAAGGGTGAGTGATGTTAGTTTATATAAAAATAATAACTCCATCTACCGAGGGAATGTCAAACTATATACGTGTTTAATCTGTGGAAGAGAATAATAAATTAGTGTATGTCAAACTATCAAAAGAAAACGTGTTCTCATTTCTATCCTTTTGAATATTAGGTTATGGGCCCAGCTAGGCTCATTATTAAATTATCTCACGAAAGTAAAAAAAAAAGTAAAGTATATTTCGTTCGTAGTAGGACAATTTAACAGTTACTTAGAATCGTAGTTTTAACGTGTGCAGCAAGATAACAATGGCGGCAAATTACATTATCAATGTGCCGAAGCTAAGAGTAAGAGAAAATTACAGCGAATGGGTGTTTGCGGCTGAAAACTTCTTAATCCTAGAAGGAATGATGAAATGCATCAAAGAGGAAGATGTAAGCGGGTTTTCAGAGGATGACGTAAAAACTAAAGCAAATTGATTCTCACGATAGACTCATCATTGTATGTGCACATAAGAAATGTTACAACTACCAAGGAACTATGGGGCAAACTCAAAGCACTGTTTGACGATTCCGGTTTTTCAAGAAGGATAACCTTACTTAGGCATCTAATCTCGATACGGCTAGACAATTGCAGTTCGATGATTAGCTACGTCACTCAAATTATTGAGACTGGACAAAAGTTATGAGGAACAGGATTCGACATAAATGACGAGTGGATCGGTTCGTTATTACTTGCGGGGCTACCTGAAAAATACAGTCCCATGATAATGGCAATCGAACACTCAGGGATCAAGATATAAATATAAATATAAATATCCCTGGACATTATTCCACACAGCGCCATCTGGCCCCAAAGTAAGCTAATTAAAGCTTGTGTTATGGGATACTAGACAACGGATAAACATACTTAAATACATTTTCTTTTGTAAATACATACTTATTATACATAGGAGACACCCAGACCAGTACAAACAGACATGTTCATGCACACAAATGTTTGTACTGTGCGGCGATCGAACCCGCGACCTCTGGTGTAGTAGCCAACTTCTTAACCATTACACCAAGTCGGTCGTCAAATAACAACAACAGATGCCATTAAAAGTAAGTTACTTGACATGGAAACAGGAAACGGAATAAATAATGACTTAAATAGTGCATTGGTCAGTGGTTATAGAGGATGGCAACACTCATCAACGTCGAAGAAATCTATGGTTGCAAAAAATAACAATCATGGCGGCCAAAGTGCATCAATGTCAACAAAGACAAAAAAGGAAATAAAATGTTACAGATGCAAACAAGTGGGCCACTATAAATCACAATGTACGGCTGAGGTATCAAATAACAAAGAACGTAAACAGGCGAACGCCTTCAGTGCAGTCTTCCTAAGTGGAAATTTTAATAACCACGATTGGTATGTAGATTCCGGAGCGAGCGTGCATTTGACGCCAAATAAACAATGGCTTACGAATATTTGTTACGAAAAGAAGGATGAAACTATTGTTGTCGCCGACAAGACTAGAGTGCCGATTTTGTGTACAGGCGATGTAAACATCACAACCGTTGTTGGTGATAGCAGTTTTCTTGTGGATATAAAAGATGTGTTTTGCGTACCTAAATTGACAACTAATCTGTTATCAGTTAGTCAATTGATTAGTAAAGGAAATAATGTAATATTTACCGAGAATACCTGTGAAATATATAATAAACAAGGTTTACTGATCGCAGACGCATCTCTAGAAAATGGAGTTTACAAGTTAAACATTGAACAAAAATTATGTGCAGCAACAACAATATCGGGGGAGCTCTGGCATCGCAGACTGGGACACATAAATAGTGATAGTTTAAATAAAATGAAGAATGCAGTAAATGGAATAGTTTTAGAAGAAAAGGTTGACATTACTAAGTCTACTTGTGCAATTTGTTGTGAAGGTAAACAAACCCGCCTACCATTCACACACACTGGTAATAGAAGCACAGAAGTGTTGAATACTATTCACACAGATATCTGTGGCCCAATGGAGTCTAATTCCATTGGAGGTTCAAGGTATTTTATTTTATTTGTAGACGATTACAGCAGGATGACGGCTGTATATTTTTTGAAAAACAAAAGCGAAGCTTTAACATGCTTCCAGGAATATAAAGCTGTGGCTGAAAATCAAACAAATAAAAACATAAAAATGCTTAGGAGTGATAACGGAAGAGAGTTCTGCAATACTGAGTTGTGTTTATTTAAAGAAAATGGGCATTATTCACCAAACAACCTGCCCTTATACGCCGGAGCAAAATGGATTATGTGAAAAATGAACAGAACTATAGTAGAAAAGGCAAGATGCATGTTATTTGATGCTCAATTAACTAAGATGTTTTGGGCTGAAGCCACAAACAGCTGTTTATTTACATAATCGGACTGCTTCATCTGTGTTGCAAGGAAAAACTCCCTTTGAATTATGGCATAATACCAAACCAGATGTTAGTCATCTGAGGGTGTTTGGCAGTACTGTGATGGTACATACACCCAAAGAAAGGCGTACCAAATGGGATAAGAAAGCACAAAAATGCATCCTGGTTGGGTATGCGGATAGTAGTAAAGGCTATAGAGTGTATGAGCCTTGAAAACAATTACTACTGCTCGAGATGTAATAGTAGTGGCAAAGGAAAACACTACTATAGAAGTAACAGAGAGAGAAAAAGTAGTTGCTAAACCAGCAGATTCACCTTCAGTGGGGGAGAAAGAAGAGAAAAATTCTGAAGATGAAGATCTTATAAATGACCTAGATTCTGACTCATCTTATGCCCCTAGTGAGTATGAAGATGTGGATGAAAGTATAGAAATTATACCTAAAGCAAAACCTGTTAGAGATAGGAAGCAGCCTGATAGATATGGTTTCAGTAGTATACAGCATCCCCATGAGAACCTTCATGCAGCCGGAGATTTAACATTGAAAGAGGCACTAAGCGGACCTGAAAAAGAACTCTGGGAGAAGGCCATAAAGGAAGAACTTCAGTGTTTCGAGGACAACCAAGCATGGGAGCTTGTTGATCCACCTTCAAGTGGTTGTGTTGTTCAGTGCAAGTGGGTTTTAAAGAAGAAAAGTGACATGAGTGGTAAAGCATTATATCGTGCGCGTTTAGTTGCAAAAGGTTTTACTCAGAGACAAGGAGTTTACTATGTGTGTAAACACATAGTACTATGTGTGTGTGTAAACATTTTCTCCGGTGGTCAGGTATTCTACCTTAAGATTACTTTTTGCTTTGACTGTTAAATTGGGTTCTCAAACCACTCATTTAGATGTAAAAACAGCCTTTTTAAATGGACATCTTGAAGAAGATATTTTCATGCAAAAACCAGACTGTCTTGGAGATAAAAATGATGGTAAAGTGTTAAAATTAAAGAAAGCCATTTATGGCCTGAAACAGTCTGCAAGGATGTGGTATAAAAAGGTTGATGATTGTTTGAGTGATATTGGTTACAGCAAATCTAAATATGAACCGTGTTTATTTATTAAAGGTAACAAAAATTATAAAACTGTAATTGCTTTATATGTCGCTGACTATTTTTAGTTTTCAAATGATTGTGAGGAAGTAAATAATTTGAAAAGAACATTAGGAAGTAACTTTAAGATCAAAGATTTGGGAAATATAAGGCAATGTTTAGGGATGAGAATTACCTATAATAATAAAAATATAATAACATTGGACCAAGAGAGCTATATGGATCAATTGCTAAGTAAATTTAATATGATGGAATGTAATACATCAAATACACCTATGGAATGTAAATTGAATCTCAGTGATAATAACGAATGTGATAATAGTATACCATATCAACAGCTTTTAGGTAGCTTAATGTACCTGTCTGTTTTAAGTCGTCCTGATATAGCTTATTCAGTCAGTTATATGAGCCAATTTAATAAATGTCACACCAAAGAACATTGGCATCATGCAAAACGTATATTAAAATATTTGAAGAAAACTAAGTCTTATGCTTTAAAATATGATTCAAAACAAAATTCTGACTTAGTTGGTTTTGTTGATGCTGACTGGGGCAGTGACATTATTAGTAGAAGGTCTTACACAGGTTTTATTTTTAAATTGTCTGGAAGTGCCATATCATGGGAAAGTAGGAAACAAAGGGTTGTTGCGCTTTCCAGTACAGAGGCAGAGTATATCGGGATCTCGGAGTGTTGTAAGGAAGCTGTGTACTTGAGGAACTTGCAACATGAAATTACAGATAGATTATATACCATTGTTCTTTACAATGATAATCAAAGTGCTCATAAGTTGTTATTAAATCCTGTTTTTCATAATAAGTCTAAGCATATTGATATTCGGTTTCATTTTTGTAAAGAAATAATTGCACAAAAATTAGTTAGTGTTCAGTATCTAAGTACTGCTGATATGCCAGCTGATTTATTAACAAAAGGCTTGAGCCATATTAAACATCAAACTTTTGTTAATACAATTGGCTTAGTTAAATAAGTGATTAAACAAGTGTTTGCTTCCTATTATTTTTAAGTGGGGGTGTTAGTTTATATAAAAATAATAACTCCATCTACCGAGGGAATGTCAAACTATACACGTGTTTAATCTGTGGAAGAGAATAATAAATTAGTGTATGTCAAACTATCAAAAGAAAACGTGTTCTCATTTCTATCCTTTTGAATATTAAGTGAATTATATTTAATGCATTAATAGTATAGTTTACCTGCAGTATAATATTATGTTTGAGAACGCGCACCGCCCCGCGCGCGCGCCCCGTCGCCCCCGCGCCCTGCAGCTGTTGCAGGGCCCTGGCGCCCCCCACTCCGCCCACTACGCCTTCTATCGAAATCATCTGCCCCTAAAGCAGAATCAAAATGAGATTCTTAAAGTCAAGTAATATTAAAGCACAAAATTTTAAACAGCGTGCGCTAGAAGCGGATTGGCAACGTCGCATTTTAGAAAGTATTTGTGCTTTGTGAATTGAACATCTTATAGCACAGATAAAGGAAAAATTGCGACAACCGTAAATTTTTAGTTACATCATATAATAAAAATATTTTTAATAAATATACCTACAGTCAGACTCGCACTTGGCCGGTTTTGTTCTTTAAATTTTTCTGCTTATTGCTTAAGTTCCAAATTGAATGACTTATGATCAAAAGTTCACAATACGTGCTCTGCTTTTCTGTGCCACATATTTTAGAGCCATGGCTCCGTACGTAATTATAAAAACAATAATATAGTGATACCATAGAAGAAACCAACTTACTTGTGCATTAGTGAGGAGTTTCGCAACAATCGGCTGCGCCGACTTATCCCCAGCGGCCTGACTTCGCACCACCTGCGCGATCGTCTTCGGCGCCTGCGGATTGGCCAACTGGACCGTCTGGCCACTCGCTAGCTGGAACGTCTGCCCACTCGACAGCTGGATAGTTTGCCCACTCGGCAACTGAACCGTCTGCCCCCCTAACTGCACCGCCTGACCCGCTATTTGAACCATTTGAGACCCTAATTGTACACTTTGCCCGCTAGGCATCTGAACACTTTGACCCGCTAACATAGTCTGGACATTCCCGCTCAGCTGAACCGTCTGCCCACTAGGCAATTGCAAACTCTGCGGAGGCATAACTCCTTGACTGGCAAGTTGTACACTCTGCCCGCTTGGCAGTTTTACTGTATGTCCTGTTAATTGCACGCTCTGTCCCGCCAATTGCACTGTTTGACCCCCTATCTGGACTGTTTGTCCCGCCAATTGCACTGTTGAGACCGGTATCACTGTAGATTGACTAGTTTGGACGTTTTTGATTATAGGAGCTTGGACCACACGCGGGCTTGGGTTTTTGAGAGATGCGGAAGAAACGGCCCGAACCGCTTGCATAGTTTGAGGACTGGCTAATTGCACTGTTTGTCCGCTCGGCAGCCGTACGCTGTGAGTTGGCAGTTGTAAAGACGAGAGCTGCAAAGTGTGACCAGACGATAACTGGACGGCTTGCCCGCCAGGCAGGTGAACTGTCTGATTCGCTGCCAACTGTACGGTTCTTCCTCCCGCTAACTGAACGGTTCTCGTTGCAGATGGCGTCACTGTCGTTGGCGCACTGCTCACAACTGTAGATAGGCTGGCCGGCGTCTGCAATATAAATAATTTAATTTCATTGTTAAACGCTCGCTATTTTTGAAGGTTGACAGTAATATGCCTATGAATGCATACTTGAACTACTGTAGAAACCGGCGTCGGACTCGGGACTGTAATTCGTTTCTTTACTGCTGCTGCAGCTGTAGAACCTATTAAAATATTACAAAGATTTAAGTGATTCTTTATTATCGTGTATGTATTAAAAATATATTTTTGATACAACATACCTTGTTGCATGAGCGCTCGCGGCGAGATCAGAGATTTTCCTGACGAGGGAGTCGCAGGACTTAATACCCTGACAACGCCGCGACGCGAGGCGACGATAGCCTGCAAATTAAATAAATACGTCAGATTTGAGCACCCTATCCTAAAAAAAAAATATTTTCTACACAAAGCTAGAAACTAGAAAAAAACGATCTGATCCTAGTTTTTATTTCTAGTTTCTATCTTTGTGTAGAAAATAGTGCATTGTTAAATGCTAAAAATAAAAATTCACTTAAAATAAGTATTATTTGAAAAACTGTTTTATTTTCGGTCTTAAGTTTTTCGCGGTTTTGTATTTCGGGCTTGCAGTCGGCTACATGCGCGCAATCAAACACTCGACACAATCGCTTGGGCCGTTAAGACAGCTGACAATAGCATTGACGATAAAGAGGCGGCTTTAGGTATATTATATAATTTATGAAAATTCATTCAACTGTAGAATAAAACGAAAATTATTTCATGTAATGTATTGTCTTACCTCTCCTCACATGTATATTTTTTGAGATTCCATTTCGTGTGAGTGGACGTTCGTGTCAATATACTTGATTTAATTTAATTTAATTCAATTTTTTACCTAACTAATTTTCTCTGAGGCCGTTGAGATCGGCTGTTGTCTAATTTTATTAATCGTATTTTTTTCACAGATCGCGTCACGTAAAAAGCGTCCTGGAAGACAGTGGAGGGGATGTGTTTGCGCATGTGTCGAGTAACCAATGGCGCGAGGGCACGGGCCTGCGCCATTGGTTGGTTCGTGCGGCGCCTCCCCCTCTTCACTTCGTTCCACCTATTAGATCCATAAATCGTCTAGTGCGCAGGATGAGCTCCAGAGCGCTTTTTACGTGACGCGACATACTCGTATATCCAGCATTAAACTATTTCATCAATAGTTTTGTGAAAGTTCACGTACCTGTGCGGCGGGCTCGGCGGCGGGCGCGCCGGGCGGCCGCAGCAGCAGCGAGCGCGTGCCCGGCACCAGCTGCAAGCCAACGGATTGCCGACATATTCATTTTTATTACTAGCTGTTTCGGCAGAGAATCGACGTGCAATTACTGTTGACAGCTTCTGCCAAAAGTAATTGCACGTCGCGGCGTCGGTAAATCAGCACATCTCGCTCGCGTTTGTTTTTTTGAATGTTTGAATGTTTTTTTGCATGCCGAGAGGCCGAATATGGAGATACTTATCATATCCAAAACATCAAATGTACCCATGATTCGCAAATAAAGAACTTTGACGTTGACTTTGTTTCTCCGACGTGATTTACATACTTTAACTATTATTTTTCAGTGAAAAATATATACTAAAAATATAGCGTATGTCAATGTACCCTGATAATGTAGCTTAATTTAGGTGAAAGAAATTTTAAAATCGGTCCAGTAGTCTTCGAGCCTATTCAACACAAACAAACAATCAAATCTTTCTTCTCTATAATCACTCAATCATTAGTAGAGATAGTATAGATTATACTTTTCATTTAGCATTACTTTTTAGATTACCCAAAACTTCAATTCCATCGCCAATAACTTTTATTAAAAGGCGGTTCCCCATATTATGAGCATAATGCTTAGTTATCGAAATAAACAGATACTCAAGCTTTGTTTGTTGTGTATTTTGTTCAGAAACCTTTTATAAATAGCAGGAACTTTACGTTTGAGCTGCCGTAATACGAATCACTATACGCGAAGCTGACAAGGAAAATAATTTTAGGTCGTGATACTTAATCATATTCTATATTCTGCTATACTGCTTATCACAATCATCAATTGTAAATAATATTTTTTCATTTCAAATCGAAGCTTTTTATATGGACTTATAGGTAAAATTGTATATTATTATTGTAGTTCACATGCACGTGATTACGTTCACGTGCATTACATAAGGAATAAAACTCGAGATTCCAAATACGTCATGTTTCGGCCTTGTTAAATCAATCTAACTTAAGTAATTCGTTACCTTATCGTCTGTTAAAGAAAATTAATTACAAACCTTATTTTGGTTTTGTTGTGTGACCAGAGTAACAGTCGGTTGAACAACCGTCACAACTGGACTAGGTGGCGCGGGTGGTACCTGAATCAACGGGAAAGCTTGAAATGACCAATCGTCAAGACCATGACTGTTAAAATCGTTATATAAAGCAAAAAAGGCAATATTATACACCACCCACATAAATAGGGACACCAGTCGATTTCCATACAAAAGGAGTAACTTTGAAGCGTTGATTCTCCGCCAAGGATTAACTGAGCTGTGATCTGGTGATAGCCATCTAGGGAGTGAATGAAGGAGACTGCCATAAACAGTTAACAGATCTGGTCAGCATTTTATTCTAAGAGATACAAGGGCAGTCATATCCTCACACCTATTAAAAAGCTGATCAGATCTGAAGGTGTGTATGTCGATCTGGTTATCTTCCATTCACTCCATGGATGGCTATCATCAGATCACAGCTCATTCAATCCTTGGCAGAGAATCAAGGCTTCAAAGTTGCTTCTTTTGTATGAAAATACACTGTTGTCCCTAATTATGTGGCCACCACTGTATGTTTCATCTTAGGTATGCAAACACTAGAATATTAGTTACAGTGGCAAGTTGTTGTGGGGTCTCTCTCTGTAGCGGCCTCTGCTTGATAAGTGGCGACTTGTGTGGTGGCGCCACTACCGTCGGCAGCGTTTTGTTCGCGGGGCTGGCCTGACTGGTTGCAATTACATTGCTCTTGGCCACCTAAATAGATGTCTCATTTAAGCACGCAAAACATAGGGATCACTGGAGAGATTTGGGGGAGGCCTTTGCTCAGCAGTTGGACAACGCTAATTATATAAATATAAATATGCGCCAGACAACACACCTCTTGTAATGGTCTCAAAGTAGGGATTAATATCCCTGTGTTATGAGGTAGCACACAAGGAAATAAGCCAGAGGCGTCGAAAAAATTGTTTCCTGAATTGACCCGACCAGGAATCGAACCCGGGACACTACGGAAAGCGAGGCGAGAAACCGTGCTAGAGCGCACTACGCCAATCGTGTCGATAAAAAAAAACACATCATTAAAAAAAAGATAAAAGAGTATCTGACACCTTACAGTCAACCCCACAACACAAGGGAAAACTGTAGATTATGCAAGTTAACGGTAATATTCTAAGTAGATACTGGCATCCCTGGTTTGGGGTTAAATTGCTATGTTATTAATAAACCATACTAGAGATTATTTAACTGCAAAGCAATTGAAGAAAATAAGGGTTTCTCTTCAGCAGATTCAAAAATAAGGTTCCGCTTTGTAAGGAATCTTATTTCCAAAATAAATACTGTTCATTGACGCAATATTCTAGTATCATTCAATTAAAATATGCGTATATTCATGATCATGACTGATATAGTATTAGGTCAAAGTTTTAATTTCTAGCAAAAGGTAACAAACATCCCTTCTCCATCTTTTGCTCTACTTCTCTATGATCTTCTGTTTTGCTTTCTATGAAAGGACGTTCTATCTTCTAGTTGAGAGAACCTATGGTATGGCTTCTAGATAAACAAACATTTACTGTTTCGATATAAAAATAAATAAATATGCGCCAGACAACACACCTCTTGTCATGGTCTCGAAGTAGGGATAAATATCCCTGTGTTACGAGGTACCAGACAAGGAAATAACCCAGGGGCGTCTCCCAGCACACCGAGATCCAGGCCAATTTAGAAAAGATCATTTCCTGAATTGACCTGTCCGGGGATCGAACCCGGGACACTACGGAATTAAAGGCAAGAAACCGTGCTCCAGCGTACTACGCCAATCGTGTCGTCAAAATATCTCATTAGTGATTCTCCAAGAATATCACTATCACTCACCTGTTTAACGCCTTGTATGACTGGCTTGTCTGGCAGCGCACTCATCTGCTTGGCCACTGTCACTTGCCGCTGCACTACATTCGCTTGTTTAGGAGTCGTCTGTTTCACTTGAGTGATCTGTTTCTGAGGCGCAACGGTCGGCTTTTGAGGTGTTACAGTTGTCTTTATAGGTGGAACAACAGGCTTCTGAGTTAGAACTGCCGGTTTCTGTACTGCAGTCGGTGGTTTTTGTGGCTGAACTGCTTGCTTCGTCTGCAAAATCGGAACTTGCTTCGTCGTCACAGGTTTCGCTTGAACCGGCGGTTTTACTAATTGAGCTTTCGCAGATTGGAGCAAGTTGGCTTGTTTGACCGCCTGGTTCATGAGAGTCACTTGTTTCGCAGCTTGACTAAGTAGATTCGCTTGTTTCACGGATTGCGTCATCAGAGTCGGCTTGGCTGGTTGTTTGACTTGGACGGTGGGCTTTGGCTTCGCAGGTTGGGCAGGGACCAGTTTTCCTTTGGCTTTGGTGGGGGGTAGTTTTGGTTGCGCGGTCTGCGTGGCCTGCATGAGGAGTTGGGCGGAGGACAGTTGAGTGGATGTCGGGATGTTGATAGAGGTGTCTTCTACGTCCACATCGCTGTCGGACGCGTTTTCCACTATTTCTTCTACGCTTCCCACTTCAACCTCCATCTAGAACAGGATTAATAAAAAAAACGATTTTCGTTACGAATATCAAAAAAAAGTATAGGAATGCATGCTGCAAAAAGTTATGCATGCTGCTAATTATGAAGTGAAAACGAGGTAAAGGTTTATTATGGCGTTATGTTTCTTTATGCTTTTATTATTTTTTATCTTTAAACGTCAAATGATGTGTTTATGATATAGAGCAATTCAAATTGTTGATTTCCTGTAGCAAACGCAACGCGCTCGCATGTTGTCGCGGGAAGTGTGTTCAAAAGCTACAAAAAGTCATCGTATAACCGCTTTAAGCGCACGAATACTTACCGCAGGCTGCGGCGGCGGCAACGAGGGCTCCGCGGGCGCGGGGGGCGCGGGCAGCGCGGGGGCGGGGGCGGCTGAAGCTGCGGCAGTTGCAGCGGCGGCGGCGGCGGCGGCGGCGGCGGCAGCGGCAGCCGCAGTGGCAGCTGCAGCGGTCTTGCCCCCGCGGCCGCGGCCGGGCGTTTTTACCCAGTCCTCCTCCGATCTGTAGGCATCAAAAAAAATTTATTATCATTTTGTTTTTATGTGAGTGTGAATCTCATATTCACATCCTTAACACATTAGCTGCCATGGCGGTCACCGGTGGCCGGCAAACAATAGATTGTCTATTGTTCCTGGTTTGGCGGAAGTCAAAAGACTTAATTTTTTTCATCAATCATTAGATAAGTACATATGTGTATGATGCATTACTATAGTTGTAAAAAACCCGTTAGCTACCGTAACTTAACCAAAGGAGATGTCACAAAATGTATGGAGTCATGGCCAGGTTTGTGTACACCATACCAAAAAATAGGAAAAAATACGTGAAACAGCTATGAAATATTCAATTTCCTTATAAAGCTATTTTATTTGGTTCAAACCAGTTTTCCAATAATAACATCATGGCGGAAATGGGTCAACACATATTACGGGGTGTCAATTGCCGAAAACAGGGGTAACTTTTAGTAGTATGTATGGTTGCCTTAATAGCATTGAATTCTAAATTTTCAAAACAAAAGCTGAGCTGAGAAAAATCAAAACAAATATCAGTGCAAATTGCAAAATCAAAAGTCAAAAAAGTATGAACACAACACGAGTGACATTGGTGACAGTGACAGTTCGCTCTAAATGTCTAGAGACAAGTCAATTGCCATACTGAAAAATGGACTAGAATACAGAATAGCTTTTTTTTAAAGAACCATAAAATAAAGTAGTTATTCTTATTTCTTATATTTTTACCGAAATCAGTAAACTTTTCTTTATTATTTAAATAGACTTGGCTAGAAATGGGACGCCTTCTTTTTGGTTCGCTTATTTTCGCAAAAACAGGCGTTTTACCTAAATAAATTGTGGATAATTGGTGAAATTCATCATCGCGGTAACTTTCTGTGTTAGTGATCTTCAAGAACAATTGTGAGACTGCAAAGTGGTGCGGCAAAGTGTTTTCCCCCAAGGTACCGCGTAGACCCACCCCTACCAGCCAACGTGCGCGACCGGAGGAACATCTCAGTGCATCTATTCCACACTCGATTTGGAAGGCCTACCACCCCTGCATCTGCGGAGAAGTTCAGGTCAGAACCACAATTCGTTTTTTTGTTGGCGTGACAACACGTCCCGACCCAGAGTGGACGTTACGGGCCCTTCATCGGCAGGGTCTTTTCGCCACAATACGTCAGTACATATTCTTATCTATGACTGACTCATTAGCTTGCATGGCTTGCCACTGATTTGCTTGTTTAGAAATGACATTATTATCCATTTCGTTACGATAAAGTTGAAATCAGAAGCGTTTTAAAAAAATGTTTTACAATTGTGATGTTTTCCGATGCCCATTATTCGTCTTGAAGAGTACTTCAAGCATAATAAAAAGACTGATTATATACAGTAGTATATAATCAGTCTTTTTATTATGTTGTTACCTCCTAGGTGAGGCTTCGTTCTTACGAAATTCCCATCGCACTGTATGGCTGGATATCCGACTTCTTGAGTGAACAGTCAATAATAATGCCGCCAGCGCCATCTAGTGGTGGTATTTAACCGTAACAAGCATAAAATGCGATTAAAAGATTTTCGTTAGTAACTGAATTAACCGCATTTTATGCTTGTTACGGTTAAATACCACCACTAGATGGCGCTGGCGGCATTATTATTGACTGTTCCCTCAGGAAGTCGGATATCCAGTCACACAGTGCGATGGCAATTCCGTAAGAAGGAAGCTTCACCTAGGAGTTGACAAAACAATAAAAAGACATTATTTACAGTACTTCAAGACAAATAATGGGCATCGGAAAACATCGGAATTCCGGAAGCAATCGTAAAATATTACAAAAACCATTTTAAAAAGTATATATTAAAAGAAAGCACTTCTATTTTCAACTATTTCGCCAAGAAGGCTAGAAACTAAGGAGAGATAACTCCCGAAGTGGGGGTAAGCTTTCGAGGGCCGAAAGTCGTATACTCTGTGCCGGGCAAAACGCTGTATTGCGCATGTGCAGCGGCAGCTATTTGTCATTTCATGGTCACATGGTTTTGTTTTGAACGGTGTCACGTGCGACAGTTGTTGTTTTTCGAGGTTGTGTTGACCAATTTTGACACTTCGCGAGGATCGCGGCAAAGAAGCGTAATGCGCATGCGTCACTGTGGGATCCGGATTTAGTCCAACCCTTTCCAGGGAGTTATCTCTCCTTAGTCTCTAGCCTTCTTGTATTTCGCATACAAGTAAATGTCAATGTCATAGCCGTCTCGCTATTTCACTATAGTGCTGTCATCCAGTTGCCTAGTTTCAGTCGGTCATCTTCGCGAACACGAAGTTGATCGATACCCATTATTTACCTTGAAGAACTGGACTTTTGTTCTCGGTCGCAGTTGGATAAATAACCGTTAATAACCGCATTTTATCGGTAGTTAACCATAAATGTTGTTGAGTAACGGTAGCTAACGGGTTTTTTACTACTATATGCATGACACACAGTATGGTATGGAGGACGACAGGGTCAACCCCAACAAAACTTTCAGCAAAATGGGTCTCTTATGTCAGCCGTATTTTTTTTAAATTTGAAATTCGATGTGATTTCGTGAGTTTATTTATTAAATTTTAGGATTTTATTCACAAAACTGAAAAATTGAGACACACTTCGCCACTAGATTCCTCATACTTGATGGATTTTTTATTTAAACCCGAAGCAAGTCAAAAGCTTTCATAAGGGGGACTAACTTTTCGCATAACGTCAATTGTCCTAAAGTCGCTTGGCATAACTCATTTGGCATAACATCATAAAGCATAATATTAACGTCTCTTAATGTTATCTTTGCATAACTTTCTAATAGAATAACAGTCCAAAGGCATATTATTACAAGGCATAAGTAGTGCCAGCCCTAATAACATTTGGCATAATATTGTTAAGCCTAATATTTTTAAGCTTTAAAGAATAGCATAATTTAAGAAGGCATAATCAGTAAAATCCTTAATTACGTTAAACATAACTTTTGTAGTCCTAAATGTTCATGAGCATAAATTTGATATAACGAAACGCTGCAAAACCGACTCCACGCAGTCTTCTCTGCCTTACCCCTAGAGTGTAATTCAAGCTCGCGTAGGCGCGGAGGGGCGAGGCGGCCCGCGAGCTGAGGTGCAGGTGGTTTCAACGCTCGCCGGTGAGCGGAAACCGTCTGCGACAATAAGCTCGCGTGGGACCGCCGGAGCCGTGACAGAAGCTATGCCTGCTGCATGTTGCATTTCTGCTTGCACGCTGCATGTTGCAGTTCTGCTTGCATGCTTCGTGCCTGCTTGCATGCTTCGTGCCTGCTTGCATGCTGCATGCCTGCTTGCATGCTGCATGCCTGCTTGCATGATATCGCCTGCCTGCACGCTGTATGCCCACTTACACGCTGCATGCATGCTTACATGCATGCACGCATGTATTATGATAGTTACAAATCGATGTGATTTTTATGGTTCACATTTATTATGATTTTTAAAAAGTATGCGTAATGTTATTATTCGTTTTAATGATTATGCTTTTAAAAATTCAGTTATTATTCGTTTTGATTATTATGCTTGGGAACATTATGCATTATAACTATTCTGTCTTTAGAGTTTATGCGTTTTAATACTTATGCTAAACAATTTTAGCCTACACAATATTAGGATTTTTGAAATTAGGCCACACAATATTATAGCTTGTGATGATTATGAAAATCAGAATTATGGGACATGATATTATGACAATGAACATTATGCTTAGAATTAGTTAGCCCTTTTAAACTAAAGTTAAACAATGTATCCGTGAATTGAAAGTATAACCGAATGAGCTCACCTATTCCTATGCAAGTACGTCCAGACAGCGGTCCTCTGATCGTACCTAACTACAGGATCCCGCTTAGCAGAGTGCAGTCTGTCTAAAGCAGTTGATAACCCCCCGAGAAGCGCTTGATCGTTGCACGTGCCTATCCACTGGGACATTCTGAAAGAGATAGGAGAGTTACAATTCTAACAAGAGGGCGTCCGATAAAAAGAGTTCAACATTCTTACTTGATCAAACTCTAAGTTTAAATCTGAGGGCCTGTAACAGTTAGCTTGAAAGTTAATGGCGCAAATGATGATTGATATGTTACCATTTGGAAAAACCTTAAGTTATCCCTCCATTAATAAAAATAGGAGATGCTTCTTAACTTGTGCCAGATATTTTTATACCAATGCAAGTTTACTACGGGTTTACTACGGGGTTACTATTAGTTTAGGTTCAACTGTAGTGCTTGCAAGTTGGTGCTTGATGTGGGGCACTACAGTAGAACTTAAACTCACAATACCCCATAGTAATAGGCATGAGCAAAGCTAGTGTTTTTCTGTATCTGTAGGTGGTCGTAGGCTCGATCCCCAACAATGACGTACATTTGAGTCTGGATGTTATTATCTTTTTAAATATGTATTTCGAAATATTTAAGTATGTTCATCAGTCTCTGACTCATAGCACAAGCTCTGCATAGTTTAGGGTTAGAAGATCTTGGTGTAAATTGCCCCAGATTTTTATTTCATCATCATCATTTGCGGTTTCAAGACTTCAACGGTTTAACATAGGCCTCCTTCATAGATTCACTGTGTGGCCGGTGGAAGTCGGTATTTATGCAGTCCTCAGAAGGTCTTTGAACTTGAAGAGAGATGTCTAACATAGTGTGTGCTTGCCCCCGGCCGCTGCGGTACTCACTTGAGCAGCGTGAGCACGTCGTGGCGCGTGCCCTCGCCGTTGGGCATGCGCGCCACGGCGTCGCGCACCAGCGCCACGAAGGCGGCGTGGCGCGGGCGGTCGGTGGCCAGCAGCGCGCCTCCCGCGCCCCCCGCGCCGCCCGCGCCGTACGCCGCGTACGCGCGCGCGACAGGACCCACCACTGAGCGGTACCTGGACAAAAATAAATAAGTAAACTAGCTGTCCGCCAGCGGATTCGCCCGCGTTAACTGTCTTTCACGTCAAAATATAGCCTAAATTAAAGAAACAAATTGCCTTCGTCACTTCCTGATAAGAAGGCTTTATATTAGTGAAATAATTTTTAAACCGTGCAAGGAATTCGGAGGCTATTCAATACAAACAAAAAACAGTATATATATATCCCCAGCAATGTGTAGGTATAGTTCAGGGATTGTATATGTTACAGTTGAAACCAGTTTTTAGAGAGAACGCGTTTTTCCTAGTTAGAACTAGTTTTTACTATGTGCCTTTGTTAATACTAGAATTAACTAAAGTTCAAAATTGAATATCAGTTAAAACTTATTAGAGTACTAGACAAAACGTGTTTTTCCGAAGCGAATCAGTTAAAACTGTTCCGATCGAGATAAAAGTTCATCATACCGTACGTACATCGTAACGAGCCATTATATTCTATGGCATATTTTCAGATATCCTAATATTACGTGGGCTAAAATTATTTGGCATATGTATTAAAACGCAAGCGAATAATTACAATGCATGCATACCAAAGCATAATAATCAAAACGAATAATTACTGAACGCATATTTTTTAAAGCATAATTATTGAAACGAATAATAAGTTAATATGGTATTATGAATGAACATTATGCTTAGAAAAAAAAATTTGGTTCAATTACCCTACTCTAAACAACCAAGTGAAATAAGTACGATTTGGTTCTGGGTCGCAGTTCTAACCTTTTCATTTTTATTATCGTGGTGAAATCTTCATGGATACCTCGCCCGGGGTAATGACGATGTTATGTCGGACTTCTAAAATTCGCCGTGACATAAAAAATAATAATTTACACATTTTTAAGGCTAAACTATTTAAGTGGCTTATTGACCAAAGAATTTATGCCATAAAGGAATTACTTGATCAAACATTTTAATTTAATAGAAACTTTCATTCTGACTTTGTTTGATTCGATTGACATTGATTGTTTTGTTTAATTGATATTTTACTATGTTTTATTTGCTTTGATTTAATTTATTTATTGTTTACATTACAAACACATTGTTTGTTTTAATTTACATTGTTTTTTTCGTCCTACATGAAGACTTGTATGTATATTTGCATGCTAACAATCCTGGCAAGACATGTGCACTTTGAAATTGTAATTGAAAACTTTATACCGTGTTCTTATGCAAATAAAGAATTATGAATTATGAATTCTAGCGACTAAAACCCTTACGCACTCGACCTCAACACTTCAGCGGCGAGGCGGGGTCCCTGGAAAGTTTCGCAACGCCCCGCCGCCAGTCACAATCATCATCATCCGTGCGGTCTATTCCGGTTGTGAACCCAGGGTGTGAGGTCCCAGGGTCCGCCATTCTTATTTTCTTGGCCCATTTCGCGCGGCCTTGTGCATCTTCAGTGGTGAGTTTGTTGGCACGCATGTCACCCTTAACGACGTCGAGCCACCGCTTCTTGGGTCGACCTCTTCTACTGGTACCAGGCGGGGGCGGCATGGCTAGATATTTGTTGCCCACGTAGTTTGCCGATCTTCGTGAGACATAACCATACCAACGAAGGCGGCACTCCTGCAGCTTGTCTGCGATGTCACCAACACGAAGGCTGCCGCAGATGTGGGTATTACGCACGCGATCTTTGCGTGAGACTCCACACATCCACCGCAGCATCTTCATTTCCGTAACGCGCAGCTTCTGCTTGTATCGCTCTAGTAGCGGCCATGTTTCACTGCCATATAAAAGAACAGGCCTAATGATGGTTTTATAGACCTGCCCCTTCAGCTGGATCGGCATTTTGGGGTCACAAATGACACCAGTCACCTCACGCCATTTGGCCCAAGCCGCCGAAATTGAGGTTCTGACGTCGCGGTTTATGTCCCCCGACGCGCTTAACACAGATCCCAGGTGTCGACCACGTCCACGCCTATGCGGACGGACTGGGGATTTGTGGTGTTGCAGGCCATGTACTCCGTCTTCGCCACATTAAGTTTCAGACCGCCGTTTTCAAGTGAATTTTTCCACTTATTCACCCGTTGTACCAGCCGTCCCCTGTCCGAATCTGCTAGCGCAATATCATCAGCATACATGAGCAACCAGGGTGGTTGCTCGTGGTGGTCTCGGATGCTGTTTGACAGAACGTCTAATATTACGCTGAACAGAAACGGGCTAAGCACGGAGCCTTGGTGTACTCCAACGGTGATAGGGAAGAGAAAGGGTGTCACCAACCGCAGTCCTAACTATGGAACTGGAATCGTGGTACATGTTCCGGATAATGTCAATAAAGACTTCAGGAACGGCCCTGGACCGCAGCGCCCAGCCGATCATCTCACGAGGGACACAGTCGAAGGCATTCTGCATGTTTAAGAAAAGGAGATGCAGAGGTGTATTCTTCAGTCTGTATCCCTCCATGAGCGTTCTCAAGGCAAATACGGGGTTCATGGTCCCGCAACCCGGTCGAAACCCATACTGACACTCCGAGATTATACACTCCTGTCGAATCCGAGAGTACACAATGCGCTCGAGGAGCTTCATGGTGTGGGACATAACCTTTATGCCGCGATTAATTGCTGCACTCCTGAACCGAGCCCTTCCCCTTGAAGACCAGCGTGATAATGCTCAGTCTCCATTGGTCAGGTATCTTCCCGGTGAGGAGAATGCGGTTGAAAAGGTGGGTAAGTATGCCCACACAACGAGAGCCCATCGATTTCCACCAACGCCACCCTCGCCGCCCCGGTGATAGCTGCCTGACACCTATCCCAGAGTTGTTGCCCGGACTCACTATCTGCTGCGATGCACAGGTCACCGACAGCGGCAGCAAAGTCATGGGATCTGGCTCCTTCAATTAGCCACCACCTGGTTCGAGGCGGGTAGCGCTCCCGGCATTTGCCTCGAGGCTTCACTCGCAGGTCAATCACAAGTAGACGGTGTTGGGCAGTAAGACTCTCTCCGGGTATGACCTTACAGTCAGTGGCGTGCATTACATATAGGCATATAAGCAGTGCCTACCACGCAAAATCGAAAAAATCACCATTAAATTTTAGTATCTGTGCCCCGCAATTATTATTATAAGCTCACTAAATTATTACTATTTATCACACTTAATTTTTATTATAACAGAAACTTCCTTCATAAAAAACGCGGGGTGCGCGACCAGTAGGCAGTCACCCGACGGCCTACTTGATTCCTATAGAATTTACTATCATTGGCATTAATAATTCCTCGTCAAATTAATACGACAAAATAAAAATGACGTACTTCCCACGCGTAATGCTATGACGTTCGACCTTCGCAATTTATCACCCTTAAGTAGGCATGCTTACTCAAATAACCGGCCGAATGTGAATGTCAGAAATGTTATGTCTGTAATTTGGTCGTGTGAAGCAAGAAAGCGATAGATAATTTACTGCGCGGGGGTGCGACAAGGAGAGAGTATAGGTAGCGCAATGGCCGTTCGCTCGCGCTGATTTGTTTTGTTTCGGGAAAGCGCGCGCCATTTTTTTACGTGTTGTTTGTTTGTTGTAGTTATTTTAGTGTGGCTAAGTTAGAATTAATTGCTGTTCATGTTACTGTGTATGAATGAGTGTAATGGATAACCTAGACTGCTTAGAGTGTGGCGATCAATCGCTTTGCTTCAATAAATTGCGGTCAAATCCTTTCGGATCGTTTTCATGTCGATGAAGTAAAAAATGTTGCATTTCTAAGACCGACACCAAATCTAAATTTAACGCAAGAAAAAGGTAAATTCGTTAGGCATTTTAATGTGAAGTATCTACTATAATACTGGTTATTCACTATTCACATGGTTAACTGGCGGTTGCCATTCAAATTTTTTATTCTGTTTACCGTGTCTTCTGTTTTCCACAACAAAAACTGTCTGGAATGATACTGGTTACGCTGACTTGAACAATTTTACAAATCTTGCAAAAAAACATAACCAATCAGAAAAACATATTCAGGCATGCATGGCTATGATATCTTTTGGGCAAAATCGTGTAGAATAGAGCGTCATAGCGCCTAGACTAGACACCACGCGGCCTTTAGTGCCTACCAATTCTGAAAAGCAATGCACGCCACTGCTTACAGTTAGCTACCTTGCCGATCTAGGTTCTCCTGGTGAGAAAGTAGTCAATCTGGGTTGCGCTTCTACCGCTTTTGTAGGTGACCAGATGCTCGGGACTCTTTTTGAAGAACGTGTTCACGACGGCCAAGTCGGCAGCCATACACGTCCGGAGAATCTCTTCGCCTTCAGCGTTACGACTGCCAGAACCAAAACCACCGTGAACACGCCCGTATTCCTCACACTGTGCGCCCACATGACCGTTCAGATCGCCATCGTCAGAACGACGCCTTGGGACAATGGAATAGTGCATAGGAGCTGTTTGGTTTGCTCCCAAAACAGTGCCTTATCCGAATCGCTACAACCGACCTGCGGTGCGTAGGTCAAATTGGTCGTGACCCCTTCGATAAGCACCCTCACGACCACAAGGCGGTCGCTAACGCGAATTACTTCCAAGACACAATTCTGGAATTCCTCGGACAGCACAACCCCCACTCCATTGACCCCACCAGGAGAACCCGCGTAGATCAGCTTGTAGCCGTGCCCGATGTTCTGGGACCTGTTGCCTCTCCAGCGAGTCTCCTGCAGGGACGCCACGGTCACCCTCCGCCTGGCGAGCACATCGGCCAGCTCGCGAGCGCGTCCCGTCAGCGTGCCAACGTTCCACGATGCGAAGCGGACCATCCTCTGGACTAATGTCTTAAACCGGGCCCGCCCATGGCCCGGTAGCCCTAACTCACTTAACACAGGAGTAGGGCGATCCCCCTGCGCGTCGTTTTCCGGCGACGCCGGAACGCCGGACGAGTTGAAAAACGGGTTTTAACTGTAACATATACAATGCCTAGGCAATGTATACAATGCCGGGTGCCTTTAGGCAATGTATGAAATATTACGAATATGATTATCCATTCCATACTTTGCCTAGGCAATGTATACAATGCCGATTTATTTTATAGAATGCCCAGTGGTCTTCCGGCAATGTGTGAAATAAATAGATTTTGCCTTTAATTATCAAGCTTTACTGAGATAAAACTCAAACAAGGTTATTAGCTTTGTTCGATTTTACATACTCAAAACCTTTCTAGGCAGAGAGTGGTTCACTCTGTACGACGCGGGTCAATTAGGTTGCGAGGAGCGAAGCGACGAGCATGTTAGGTTGACATGAACCAGCTGCACGAGCCGAGAGAGCGAAGTGAGCGTTCCAGAAACTAACTGCCCTCATTCTCTTTATTGCCGTTTTATCTCTTCTTCTTTTCAGCCTATAGCCGTCCACTGCTGGACATAGGCCTCCCCCAGGGCGCGCCACAAAGCCCGATCTCCCGTTTTTGCCATCCAGTCCCTACCAGCCACTTTCTTTAGGTCGTCGGTCCAACGTGCCGGTGGACGTCCAACACTACGCTTGCCGAGTCGTGGTCTCCACTCGAGAACCCGTCTACTCCACCGACCATCGGATCTGCGACAGATGTGACCAGCCCTCTGCCACTTCAGTTTGCTACACTTCTGGACTACGTCAGTCACTCTGGTTCTTAACCGGAATATCTCGTTCCGGACTTTGTCCCTTAACGAGATTCCTAGCATGCACCTTTCCATAGCTCTGAGTGACTTGTAATCGGTGGGCTAGTTTCACTGTGAGGTTCCAAGTCTCGGCTCCGTATGTCATGACCGGTAGGACGCACTGTTCAAACACTATGTTCTTCAGGCATTGTGGCAACGGTGACTCGAAGATGTGACGCAACTTTCCAAATGCTGCCCATCCAAGCTGAACTCTTCTGGTGATTTCCCCCTTAAAGTTGTCTCTACCCAGCTGTAATTTTTGACCCAGGTCCAGACTCCTGGACAACTTCAAGGGCTACACCTTCGACGTAAGCGGGTTCAGGAACGATGTGTTCGTTGAACATGACCTTAGTAGTTTTGTCCAAATTCAATGCCGTTTTATACTTTGATGTTATCTCTCTCTCTGCAGTCGTGTCCCTCAATGCTGAGGATCGAGACTCCTTCTGATTTTGTCTATAAGCTGGTTCCATCGGTTGCGTTCCGTTGCTTGCTGTAGGGCAGCACTGACCGGGATCGCCAGTTGCTGCGACACCTGGTCTGACCATCGCTTGGGACTTCGACCCCTAGGTCTTTTACCTTCAACTTTTCCCATGACTATCAGGCGCTCCAAATTGTCGTTATTCCTTCGTGCAATATGTCCAAAATACTGCATTATACGTTGCAAACAGGTTGTAAACAGGCGCTGAGCATCCTCTATCTTCAGCTCTTTTAGAATCGAGACGTTTGTGCGGCGGGCCGTCCATGGTATTCTTAGCATACGACGCCAACACCACATTTCGAATGCGTCCATTCTCTGTCTATCGCCTGCCTTGATTGTCCACGTCTCAACATGTGAGGAGGGCGATGTGAAAAACAAATCAAATCAAATACTTTATTTGCTATAAATAGGGTTACCTAACACAATTTGTGCATGTTATTATAATAATATTAGCTCTTATGCCTACTTAGCTATATGTTCATAGCAAGCAAAAATTTTATTAAACTATGAGGTCGGTACTATTTCAATATTAATTCTTATTATTCCACTTATTCTATAAAATACATCAACTGTCCTTATTATTTATATTATTTGTAATGCGCTCTTTATTCGATTAGTTTTGGCACGACTGAGATGCGCGCGCGCCGCTCTGGCGTCGTAATTGCGAGGGCAGAGGGGGGAGGGAGTGGTGCGATAAGGCCGGTTTTTTTTGTGGATCTCATGATTGTTTTCTTCGATAGTTTTTTTATTTCCTATACATTCTTTTTACAATTTATTGTATCAAAATAAATATAAACTTTTTTTGTGCGATAAGCGATAACCCAATGACTATGTTATCGTAAAGTAAAATATCATCATGCTGGCAATACGTATTAACAGAGATACGTTTGAAATCTGTTGGTAGGTTGGGACGAATTTTTGCATGGTCCTTTGGGCGTTAAATAAACGATACAACGTTTTGGTTTTTTGCAACATTTGCTTATTGAAAGGAAGCAATATTTAATTGAGGTCACAAACACAACTAAACCAGCGAGCTGGTTAGGAGGCAAAGATTAATATAAAACTTACCCATGTTGAACGTATGTAAAAGGCTTTGCAGCTGCAGCAAATCTCTTTCGCTCTTGCACGCGGAATTCAGTGATCTCTGTCGTCGTCGGCGCCCGCATCACCCAGGAGGTTGGATATCTGTTGGATGACAAATTCCACTTATAAGAAGAGGTAAAAAATGTTAGGGATTGCCAACATACAACAAATGTAAGGGTTGATAGACTTATTTAAGATGGTGTGGTGTGATGGTGTCCTTAGTAAATTAGAAACTTTAAGATGGTGTGGTGTGATGGTGTCCTTAGTAAATTAGAAACTATATATTTCTAACGAAATTCCTATATTTATTTCTATCAATGTATGACTTTCGATTTCGTTGACTGACACGTAGGACAGTATCAATTTAAAAGGGTGCGCAAAATAAAGTAACGTTTCAGAATTGGTGTCTTAACCTTTGGATACAATTGAAATGTGTGTTTTGAAAAACAATTTGTAACAAAATATCAGTTTTTTTTTATTTAAAAAAACTCAAGTAAGCAAATTAAAATAGATCATATTTATACAATAGCTGGACTGAAGGTCATGATGGTCACATAGATACTTTTAAGGTCTACTTTTATTGTATTTAACTGGGTTTCCCTCAAGACGAAATTAGGAGAAGTATAGATACATCTTGAGAATGGCCTGAAGGTTATTTCGTTGCTGCTTCGTAGGTATTTCTGCGCTCCGCCGTAAACTCCTTCGCAAGGAACTTACCTTGGCGGCGGCGGTTCACTGGTGGGTGGGCCTGGTGAGACGGCGCGCAGCCAGCGCTCACATAATCGCCCTAGAATTGCATCGCAATCGCGGCCCGCACCTATCCACTGGTACATCTAAACATAACAAATTATAACCTAAAATTCCCGCCTTTTACATGGACAACAGTTATTGTCCATACAGACGTCTAACTGTAGAGTAAATTTAATTGGGTATGGGAAAAATCGAAAACCATTTCGAGGTATTTGTATTTTATACCTTATTTAAATATTTACCCTTTTTAAAGGCAAAGGATCTAGGATATTTTTAATTAAATACGTTGGCAAACTGGAGTCATTCATTTGACCCCAGATTGCCAACGTACGCAAAGAGTACATTATAGTATATTTTATATCGAGGGACTAAACGAAGCCATAATATACCAGAGGTGGAGTCAATGAAACCAAGGGTTTAAAGGCTTCGTTTAGTCTCGAGGTGCAAACTGTACTTTTCATTTTGGAGTGCGAGAAAAATAGTCAATTTAGTACAAAAACATTTAAAATCGGGCTCTAAAAGTTATTACGCCTATATTAAATTTCATTTAATATAGGCGTACTTTTAGAGCATGAGAAGTGAAAAGGTTCTTATTGGACTCTTGACGGTAATCAAATTGACATCTCTCAATTGAAACTCATCGGGTCGTATTACGTCTTTTCACGTGATTGGTTGATAATCTATTCATCAACCAATCAAATGACGCGATCTGTTTCATTCGTGAGATTTTTAGCTAGGTGATTCTACTGCATGGTATTGATGGTATTTCCAGATAGCAGATTTAAAATTTCCCCCGGTGAAATACATTTTGCTACAAAGTTATTTTTAATAATACGTACATTATTTTACGCCCATTGCCCAGACGGGTAGGTAGGACTTATAATAGACATTCGCTATAATCCCAAGTGTCCCAACACTTTCAGGTAGAGCTTGGTTTCAGAACTTGGCAAAATAAATTGTATGCAAAATATTAATGTAATTGAAGTCTTTTTCTCACATTCTCGTGAGATTCTACATGATGAACGGCGAGCTCTGTTTCAGCGGTAAGTGCAGTAAATCAGTAATTTTCTCCTTATAATTTATGTACCACGAATCGGGGAAAAAACACATGTGGGAACACTGAGCGAATTTGTGACGTCATGAATTGGCAATGTTTAAAAACAATAAAAGAAATTAACTACCGGCTAGATCAACGAAATATTCAAATTACTTAAAAAGGATTTAAAAAATATATAAAAAAAAATGTTCCCATACCTAATTGCTAAATATATTGTTATCTGAATAAATGAGTTTATTATCATTAATTGCTTTGGACGTGTGGCTTAAAACACTATGAGCTCTGTGTTGAAAACCTTTTCTTTGAGCATCACAAAATTTAAGATTTGTCATGGGGGAATCAGGCGTCTTTGGGGGTGGTTTGAGCCTGTAGGATCACGAATGTTGCATAGTAGTCAAAGGGTGAAAATAGCGTTGGTTGAAAATGACAAAAAATGTATGAAACTGCAAGAACAAGACCAGTAGTTATTGCAATGTTTTTTTGAGACGTCGTAGCTATCTATAATAAATAACAACAAAACATTAAAAAAACATAAAAAACATAAAAACTAACTTGTGTATCTGGTAGAAACTGCAAATAGGGAACAAAGTCGTCAGGATGAGGCCCCCTCTCTCCAGCAAGAAAATCCAAAGCAGAATCTAACTCAGAACACCAATCATCAGATGCTAGAAAAAGAAGTTAATTATTGAGATGGTTATGCGGCAATAAAATACAGTACAATGCTATTCTAAGTATCAGCTTCACAAATCAGAGATTAAATGAGGCTGGTCAATCACGACATCAGAATCAGCCTGTATAGCATTGTAATTAGTTTAGTGCAAATAGTTCTCTCTTCTTTTATCTCATTTATTATGATAAAAGAGTTGTGTAGCTGAAAATTTAACTTTTTCCATAAATATTTTTTTTATGAGGCATATGGCTAACCCACCTTACACAGTAAGGCCCAGTTTCCACAAAGTATTGATAACCAATCAGATTTCGTTATTTCCACATTTCAAAGACAGATGTGGAAATAAAGTAATCTGATTGGTTATCAAAAGACATCTCCTCTCCTCTCCGCTTTGGTGGAAACCGTGCTATTCATACTAGACTTCATATTAGTTGCAACTCATGTAAATTATCATACTAAATAGCCACAAAATAAGGCATAGGGTTTCGTATTACACTCACAATGGTACCAAGTATTGAGTGGCGCAATCGGCGACTTCATGACCGCAGTGCAGCGCGCATGCAGCTGCTGCTTGGACGCGCGGTGCGCCGCTCGCGCCGGGAACAGCGCACGGACCAGAGACAAGAAGTTGGCGTGAGTGGTCTCCGTCAGGGACTCGTCCGCGTCCACCAACTGGTCGTCACTTAGCTCGCCCGATGTGTCCACTGGAATCACTTCGCCTGAATCGTCCGCTAATTCTACAGGTAACGCCATCATGTCTAAAAGATAATTTAGCAATCCACTTTTACATAGACATCGGAAAAGGATTTTTAGAGTCACACTGAGATTATGTATAATGCAGTGATTGTCTCAGGTTTTTCATTTCTTCAACAACTAATAGTATATTTCATATTGAGGGACTGAACAAAGCCACAAGGTATATGAGGTTGGCGTTTAGTCTCGAGGTTCAAAATAGTCAATTTAGTATAAAAACATATAATAAATATTACTTAATAAAAAGATTTAAAACACATGGCGCCACCTTCTTTGCGGAAAAACCATGGAACTTAAACTCTCAACATTTTCGCAATGAAGATGGTCCTATTATCTATAGTATATTTACCTACTGGCTGTTTGAGTTTGTCTATGTCACATGAAGGAAATAAAAAAACGAATTACTTTTCACTCTCACTTTAGTCTCTCTCTACTAAAGTGGTCACTTTAGTCTAAAAGTACGCCACTATAGCCCTACGGGGCTATAGTGGCGTACTTTTAGAGCATGAGGACTGAAAAAAATCTTTTTAACTTACCAATGCCATCCAAATCTTCTAATTTTATAGGAACTAATTTTGAAGCATTCTGTATTGCAATCGTAGGATCAGGTGGTTCTTGTTTTATTATATTTTCTAATTTACTTTCACTATAATTGACACTGAAAAGATTATAATAGTCATTATAACAATGTTCAAAATGTAATATGTTTAATATGATAAATAATGTTTTTGATGCTTGTAATAAAATTGAAAGTACAAAGTAAAGCAAGTTTTATGTTACTAACTTCGGTACACTAGGATACTTTAAATCAACCACTTCTTGTTTGATGTCAGCATGATCCAATAACTTCTTATGCTTTGGACTGGCCACAGGATCCACAAATGATGAACTTTCAGAGTCTGACGCTTCCTGTTCACATTTAATTTTAATATTAGCTAACAAAGGTTTATTGTCTAGGTTATCACTTTGTTCTTCTTTGCTCTTCTTCACAAGATTCTTCTGTTCCAGCGACTTTCCTTTTCCTGAATCTTTCTTTGGACCCCTCTTTAGTTTTTGTGCGGGACCTTCAGTTTTTTGTCCTCCAAACATGAGTCTTTTAGTTCCATTAACAAGAGCAACTCTCTGCTTTATATCATCTAATGTAATTCCAGTTATGTTGAGTTCTGGATGAGTCTAAAACAGAAAGTGACAAATAAATAAGAAGGTTATAAATGAGTGTATTCAAAGATCAAAGAATAGCATACTTACCTCTCTATATTGCCTGCGTGACCTATGGGAGGCCAGAATATTTTTCAGGCAATCTATTGATGTTGGGTGGGCATCTGAGAGTCCAAGAGTGCCCAAGACATCAACATCAAAGTTCTGAAAGAGAAAGAATAGCTTAATTCACCCCAAAAAACTCTGGCTTAAATCTGTTAACTGAATATTGTTTGAATAAGTTTAAAGAAGTTAAACAGACAAATAAAATGGTTCAAAAAACACTCCTTGGTCAGGGGTGCACTAGTGACTTTTTTTTAAAAATCTCCTATTCTGATTTTTTGGTCGCATTTCTAACTTAACCTAACCAAATTAATTATTTTTTGTACTACCTGCTTGTCAATGGCATATTATGTGTCATGCAAACCTTTCCTAAAGTAAGTCTTTACAGCCCCACAGTCTAGCGGGGTCATAATGTTGTACTGAATTTATTTTTTTATGTAGTTGTGCTCGATCGAGGTTGGTTTCAAAAATGTTTAGGTGCAATGAGATTTTATTCTGAGGCTGTATGTTATTATTTTCTTTGCAATGCCTACAAATTAAAAAAAAGAAAAACATGAAACTTTTTACGAAATTCTTTTCACCTACGCCAAGAAGAATTTATTCGAATGTCGAACTGACCACTACAGAATAGACGACCGAAAAACCTAAAAGACGCCGACCGCTCAAATCGCTGTGCTGTTATCTACACTAAAAATCAGTTTCGATTCGAATAAACTCCTAAAAATGTCAAGTGACAAGGACAGTGATGATACAATCTGGTATAGTTGGAAACTTACTTCCAGAAAAATCAAAGGAAACATATGAAAGCCTACGATGATTTCAACAAATGGAAAAAAACAAAAGGCGCCAAATCAGTGTCTGAATCCGTGCTTTTGGTATATTTTCAGCATTTGACATGCACAAAAAAGCCAAGTAGCCTATGGTGCACATATTCGATCCTAAAGTCAACTTTATGCATCAAACACAACGTTGACATTAAAAACTACACCAAATTATTGGCCTTTTTAAAGAGGAAATCAGAAGGTCATCGAGCAAAGAAATCAGTGCCCTGCCAAAAGAAATAGCATCATTATTAAGTTTGGAAAACGCCGACCTCTACACCTTGCATTGTTTTAGAAGAACATCGCTACTCTATTAGCGGATTCAGGAGTAGGCATGGCCCAAATTAAAAGACAGGGAGACTGGATATCTAATGCAGAAGCAGAAGGCTACATCGGAAGTTCTAACAGAACAAGAATAAAATAAGCTGATGTATTAGTGAATCTGTAACACCTTTGTCACCACAACCATTCACTTCAAGACACTGCCTGCAGCCTCAAGCACCATCTTCGCTACTATATCCTGAAGCTTTTTCTCAAAACATAAACTCTAACTCAACTTCGATAAATGTACCAAAGAATGTAACTTTTCTTCGAACTGGTCCAATGTTTCTAACATTACTTTTAATTTTTGATGAATATTCTTAATTTTCATATTTTATTATTCCAACTTTAAATAAATACTTAAGTTCTTTATTTATAACAGTCATTGGTTTCAATTGCCTTGCAAAAAGTATGAAAAGTAGAGTATGCATCGTGGGCTTGAATGTGTATTTGTCTTGGGCGATCCTAAAAAACCCTCGTACTCAGAATACTAGTATACCTTACTAATAGAATACCTTATTCTCCAGGTTCAATATAGCGCCTGGGACATAATACACTACTTCAAGCCCTTGTTGCATAATCTACTATTTCACGTCTGAGTAAATTTGTTTTAAATCCAACAACATTTGCGACCCCCTGACCCACTCCTTAAATACACATGCATTATACAATGCATAACAGACAAAAACAATAAGTTTAACTTACTGGACCAATAGTCATATATTTTCTTTTCCTCGTACTTTGCTCTGGTGGGCCATCAGGATAGTTTTCGTCATCTGATCTATCAGCACCCACTTCACTATAGATAGCAGCCAACTCATCAAAATATCTTTGTTTGGCTCGCAAATACAAAGGCTTACGTTTATTCTTTGCAGATGGCTTTGGTGGTAAGAGTGGAAGACGAGGGACTGGCCCTGGAGGTGCAGCACTTGCAGCTGCTAGCAATCTTTCACGTGACAACAACACTTCTGGCAAAAGTCTAGCATAATAGGACTTCACCTGAAATAATATAATTAATTTGGGACACAATGTATCAAAATAGTTCTTATGGAATAAATAGAATGAAAATAGAGAGATAGTTCATTCAATTACAATCATAGTTATAGTTGAAAAAACGAAGGAAAATATACATGTACAATATTCAAAACATATAATAATATAATACCTATATATTTGAGAATTAATAAGTATCATAACAATCATAACTTTTTATGTAAGTAGGTACCTACTTACAAACATAGGATTTATTGATATTTTAAATAACATACTTATACAAATACAATAAAATAATATATATTTAAAAACTAACATCATATTAAATAATCGTTCTTGTAAATACGAGCGTAGGGTGACTCCTCCCCTCTCTTATCTTTGCCGTGCCCGACAGGGTCCATAATGTCCTGTATTATGTTTTTTACCAACTTTATAACTTATGAGTGCAATAAAGAATATGAATATGAATATGAATAAGGTTTTTTGACAAAAGAGTTACATCTGATACCTATGGGCAGTGTGAAGCCACCAGTGGTAACACAAAATGTTATGAATAGCACTTTGTAGGTCTGCCAGGTATTTTCTTGTCAGTTACCTTAGCCTGACAGGATGTAGGTATAAGGTAATAAAATGGATGCAATAAAACCACCTTATTTAATATTTGATAATACCTTGTGCCTTTGCTGCTTAGCTCTGGCCTTCATTAAAAATTTCCTCATTTTAGCAATGTCAGGCCTATAGTTTCCTTGCCTTAGGTGGCTGTGAAAGTTACTTAGTGGTGATGTAAAATGAATTGGTTCATGGTTAAACAACATTTTTATAGTCTTTTCAGTTTCTTCTTCCTCATTCTCATCAAACTTTGGCAAATATGTATTCAAATGCTTCTGCTGTTCCTCTTCTAATGCTTCCCAAGTTTTCATGGAGAAGAACTCTTTGAAAACAGAGTAGTCTTCACAGAGCTCCTGGGGTAGTTCCATGGTATGCCCAAGGATATGCACTGGCTCCATAGCTTCCTCATCACCGTCCGTGCTATCGCTAGTAGTCTCTGAAGAGCTACTGCTCTCCTCACTAAAGCTCTGCTCACTCTCCATCTTATCTTCCATCGAGGCCACTACGTTAACGCTTTCTTTATCAAGGATTTTCCAACAGCTTCATTGAATTTCCCCGTTGTTTTAGACTTGTGTTGTTTACGAAAAACCGAAGCAAGATTACCGCAAAGTCAAATAAAGGGCCATGAAGTTTTTTCAATGAGCCGTCAAGTCTTGTCTAAAATAAAATAGAACGCACACGCCAAAACACGATGTTTCATACATACTATGCGCCAGAACGGCACAAGATGAGAAAATAGCTTGACAATCACGAACAGCGACATTTTGACCGTACGAAAAAGATGAATAAAAATAAAGTGAATAGTCTATGGGCCATGCAAACCTGTCTATGATTTTCAAGGAGCATAGACTATAGAACAATTTTCATAACCGTTTAGTTTTTTCTACATGGTACTTTGCAAAATCATTGCTAAAATGGTTTTATAAATGTGTAAGAATTCAACTAACCCTTTTTTAAGCTAACACAATAAACTCGATTATGGTTCTGACGTAGAAAACTAAATCAAGTGGTAATTTGTAATAGATTCCGCTCATGTAACGACTAGCAACAAAACGCTCACGCATGAGCAAAAAACCAAAAACAAGACGGCAGCTGAACGATGGTGGTGGTGTTTGTCGGATTTTGACTTTTTGACGTAAATTATTCGTGTAGTAAATATGGCTGACGAACTCAATGTTGACAGTCTAATTCACAGACTTTTAGAAGGTAAACTATCATTTTTTTAAAGTTTTACTAGTCACCAAAGATCTTTTACTCTTATTTGATACTTTGAGTAACTGATCCATGCTCATTAACTTCTTAGTTGCGTAATTATCATTGAGTATGTAGAGGTATCTAAACGTCAAACTCATAAATAAATCGATTATCCTCAATTCTTATTTGAATCTACTTGTGATGATGCTTCTTACAAGAAGCCAGCTACAACTATTTTCGTCTTACGAATGATTGTAATAATGACTTTAGCAGCAATTTAATTAGGCTGCACTCTGAACAATATGATGTCAGGCTAGCATGGAACACTTCTCTGGTCTTATTGTTCTGCTTTATGCACATTATACTTTATTTAAACATGTTTATTTCACTTTATTACGCTGCTAATTGGTGGGTTACAACAGTGTACAGACAGCAGCAGGAAACAGCGAGACGAAAAGGGAAATTGAAAGACATCTTTTCAGGAGAATGTATGGTTACATCCAGAATTCTTGTGGAAGTATTGCGCTAGATTATTCATTTTGTTATGCCTTTAGTGATCTATCCTGACAAATGGCATTCCACTCCCCAAGTTTTTTGTAAAAAAATGTTCCGTTTCAAATTGAAACCCACAAAAGCTAAGTTGATAATACTGGGCTTGATAAACAATGATTGATATCTTGTGGGTATCCTTCTTCACAAATAATCCTATATTGTCAGATACATCAAATTTTCCTAATCTGGAAATGACTTTTTCATATTTATTCCTTTAGCATTATTATAAATAACTAGCATGTTGGACAAAAAGTGGTTCTTTTCTTATTTTTTATCTTCGTAATTTCCATTGTGATGTACTGTCTGTATGAAAATGTGAAAATGTCAGATTGATCAACTGAAATCAGAATTACTGTCTTTTTTGGTATTTGCTTGTGCTATTTTGGCATGCCTAATGTTATCTTTTAAAAATTGTTTCTGTTCTTATTCTGTAAGTCATTGAAAAGTAGGTAATTGTGTTGTGTGTATGATGTATTATTGTGCAAATGATCATGATGAAACAAAATGACCATTTCATTTAGTTTCATTGTTGCTTGAAGCTATTGTATCACTCATACTGCCATGGTAAGTAGTATTCAAATGGTTTTAACTTTGCGAAGGATGAGTAAAAGGCAGGTAACTAAAATAGTGTACCTAATATTCATCCTGTTTGCCCGGAACTATCAGTGTAAAAAGTGACCTGTGTAACATTGTTGTAGTTCGAGGATGCAGGCCCGGAAAAACAGTGCAGATGTCAGAGTCAGAGGTGAGAGGCCTCTGCACCAAGTCCAGAGAGATTTTCCTGCAGCAGCCTATACTACTAGAACTGGAAGCACCACTCAAAATTTGTGGTAAGACAAAAATTGTAACACTTTTTTTTGACAACCATGAAACTTTCACCATTATTTTGAAGCAGGTTTGCCATTTTGCAATATTATGACCTAAGAAATGAATAATTACTGTTAAGCTATTCATTCATTCTGTAGTAATTGTCTGGAACTCATCATGATACATTAGCCAGATTAGTATGTATATAGATAGATATAAGAATAAGAATAAGAATAATTTATTTTACGAAAAATAATTACAAATTTTGAACAATAATGGTGTCTGCACTAAGCTAAAAGCTTGTGTTGCAGTAACCAAAAAACTTACAGTAAACAAAAACTTAGTTATCACTGCTGAGTAATAAAATCAAAACAATAACTAATGTAACTAACATTAAGCAAAATTTATGTAACTTGTGTGTGTTTGTTGTGTGCTAAGTATGTTTGAGTATGCTTACGTGTGCTTGGGTTTATTAGTGAGTATCTGTGTGTGAATATATATATATATAAACATACATATATATAAATTTAATTTGAAATATTAGTAGTACTTTGAAGTATAGGTACCAGACTCGAAGGCTATAAACCGTAAATTATCAGCACATTTTCAGTTTCTTCATATGACAGGTTTAAAAGCCAAAGAGTTAATTGGCTTCTGGCTACAGCAGTTGAGTAAAATTTAAAGTCCTTGAAAAACCGACAAACTCTATTATAAACGTAGCAGGGTAAAAAAATAGGAAGGCGTTGTACAAAGCTAGGGTGTGTTACAACAAGTGTAGGGATTCGGTAAACGCGACGTTGACAAAGTTTGTCAAATTCCGGTGAGTTTAGTACTTTTTTGTGAACAGATGTTACGGCTTTCAGTATGTAAAGTCGGCGAACCCGCAAAACTTTGCATTCTTTATATAGTTCGTCTGTTGGGTACATAAATGGTAATTATAACATAACTTTTAACACTGCGCGCTGCGATCTTTCGACTTCCATCAATTTAGTCTTTATTGATCCTCCCCAAACGAGCATACAGTAGTTTAAAAGAGATTGTGTAAGCGCTTTGTACACCATAATAAGTGTATCTTTGGTGGCACAGCGCCGAAAAGCCTTCATTATGTATATGGTTTTCCTAATTCTACCTGCTAAAACAGTTAAATGTTTTTTAAAAGAAAGTTGTTTGTCTAAAGTTATTCCTAAATATTTAAATATTTATACTTTATTGTACTAAAAACAGTAACAGTAATAATACAATATCAACAATTTGTACAATTTAGGCAAACATAGTAACATACTTAGTTATTTTACAAATAGAGTAGATAGTATGGCTAAGAACTGACGGAGTGGTTTTCACCCGCACCCGCTGCGGTTGTGGACCTGCAGCTTTTATAGAATGCAGATCTGCTTATCTGCAGAGCAGACACGAGCAGACACGTCGTGTCTGTTTTCCATTACTCTTTTTCAAGTTCCCAGGTAAGCTAATAAGTATGTATAAAGTTAGGCACATTTCACGACGCGTTCAATACCCGCGGCACTGTAATATTATCTATCAGTATTGTAACACGGCCCTATAAATAAATGCCTACAGCCGCGCGGTACGTAAACACGCGATAGGGCTGCCCAACTACAGTATTTTTAATTACATCTGCCTACTTTGAGTTTCAATCTAGTTTCGTGAATGTATTTTGTGATTGTAAATGTTATATTGTTTATTTAAACAAATAAAATACGTTGTGAATGAAATAGGAAATGTTCAATAAAAAATTATATTGTTTTTTGATTAGTATAGATTTAATCAAAAACCATGCTTATAATTTGTTTAATTTGAGACATAATAAACTAATCAGTTCTATAAATTTTCAACTTAAAGGTAGTTCACCGCCAACCTGTTCGAAAGCATCGCTATTTATTAGTCTTATAATATTTAATTTAAAATGATATTTCGTTCAATTCAATGTTTTTAAAAACCTACAACTCGGGAGGTTTTAACACGAGCGTACCTACCGTATCATGAACCCCCTATAACTATTACACCTAGTTCACTCGTGTATCAATTTCCTTTACCGTATTAACTTTATTTATTAATCCGGGCATTTTTTACGGAAGAAGCGGAATACCTATCCTTTAGACACAAATTACGTATACCTACTATTAGGTACCTGACTAAAAACATTTTATAGTTTTACCTTTCGGAGTTTCCAGGTATTTTTTTTTTTATATCTCTGGGTGCTTTATTGATGAATTCATGCAACCAAAAGCAGCACAATATTTTTTACCATTGCTGCTTGCCATAGTAAGTACTTGTACTTGTTTTAATCAAAAAAATCGCGCGCTTACTGTATAAAAAAACAACACACTGCCCGTTCGTCACTGCGGCACATTCGCGACTGCTTGCATCCCGAGCGCATCCCGAGATCCGAGGCGCGTGAACAGCTCGCGTTTCGTACGTTTGTATGAAGTTACATACAATACTGATAAATATTATTACCGTGCCCGCGGCGTGCGCGATTGTTTGCGGATCCTGCAGCTTTGGCGGGTTACGCCCGTGCACTCTGCGGTCGATTGGCGGATGTATCAGTGGATGCACCTAGTAACGCTAGTTTTCCAACCGCCCGTCTTGCGGTAGTCCCCCTCCATGTTTGCAAGTGATAATCGCAACCGCGAAGGTTTTGGTATAAAACCGCCGTTCCTCCACCGCGGCGTGTGCGGGTGAAAAACGCTTAGTGAGTTCTTATAATACAAACGTATGCAAAGGCGGATCCAGAATTCTGGTTTTAGTTAGGTTAGGTTAGGATTAGGTTAGGTTTTTAGTTAGCCTCCCCCCCCCCCAACAAAAATCTTTTTTTGAGGGGAGGGAGGGGAATTTGAAATACCTCCTTAAAATTGATTAAGTTATAGTGGGGCGTCCATAAATTACGTGAGGTGAAATCTTTGACGATGAATTTAATCCTAGTTTACAGCCTTTAAGTTTGTTACACTACGAACGGGTCACTTAACACATTGTATCACTCAGCTCGTACGCCTACTGTGCAACAATTGGCCATGTTTTAGTGAAGAATCATGTATTCCTTAATTTGGAACTTTTTTCTCTCAATTTTGCTGTTTCGAGCAGAAAAAAAATTTCGTGATATTTCTGCATTTTTTATTCTCGGCGGGACCCCTCCCCCCGAAGTAAGATTAAATGAGATTCAACTCGACCCTATCACTCCTTCAACATCTCACGTAATTTATGGAGTTTATGAAAATTGTACTGAAGGTAATAAGGTAGTGTGTGGTAGTGTGATAGTATGAACTTTATTTTAAGGTTTATCTTGGGTCAACTCAGATGATTTTAGGTGGGCTTGAAGTTGAGCCCCATTGTCTATCAACATAAATTCATGTTAATAGACAATGGGGCTCAAGGAGTGCGAGTATCTTAAAACACGTTTGTCCTGCACCATGAACAAAATAATGTACAAAAAAAATTGGTGGATAACCGTACTTATTTATTTACTGTCAACGATGATCTTTCGCGTATGATCGTATGATCGCGCGTTCGATTCCCGACTCCAAATGTATTTTGATGAAACTGTTTTTGTGTTGGGCCTGCTGTTTGTGGTATCACTGTTGTTTATTTGGAAACTTTTAGGACTGGGGTAATGTACGTGATGTTGTCTCATATTGACATATTGTTTGATTATTTATATTGTTCCAGGTGATATTCATGGTCAGTATACAGACTTATTACGTCTGTTTGAATATGGCGGTTTCCCACCTGAAGCTAATTACCTATTTCTGGGTGACTATGTGGACCGCGGCAAACAGTCTCTCGAGACCATATGCCTCCTACTTGCTTACAAAATCAAATATCCTGAGAACTTCTTCCTTCTTCGAGGCAACCACGAGTGTGCTAGCATAAATCGTATTTATGGTAATTAAAATACTTCATATTACCAATATTTTCAACCATTAAACTTTTGGTATGAAACCTAAATAACTAATTTATTTCCTTCAGGTTTCTATGATGAATGTAAACGTCGATACAATATAAAGTTGTGGAAGACTTTCACGGACTGCTTCAACTGCCTGCCCATTGCTGCCATCATAGATGAGAAGATATTCTGCTGCCACGGCGGCCTTTCGCCAGACCTGCAGGGCATGGAGCAAATCAGACGGATAATGCGACCCACAGATGTCCCTGATACAGGTAAAAAAACAGGATTTTTATATGCAACAGCTTCACATCTCGAAAATTCCATCTTGGTTATGAGAACTTTGTGAAGTTGACTTTGTACAGGTACCCATTATGAGCTCTCATTGCCAGGCTCTGAGCTCTCATCAATTCGAATTGCCAACAACTGTTGTGTTATCTGATGATGACTCGTTAATGCCCCACACAATAGTTGATGAGGTCCGTAAAGGTTTCATTAGAATAAATAAATATATATATTATAAATAAATTTAGTTTACAGTTTTATTTCTATACATGAAACAATAACAATGCTATATGACCAATTGAATTGGACACATGCTACAACAGATGAGTGATTCATGGTTTACTGAGTAACTCTAGTTCAAATGGCCTTGTATAATCATAAGAATGGATTTGCAGGTTTACTATGCGACCTACTTTGGTCAGATCCAGACAAAGATGTGCAGGGATGGGGCGAGAACGACCGCGGGGTATCCTTCACCTTCGGCCCAGATGTCGTCAGCAAGTTTTTGAACAGACATGATTTAGATTTGATCTGTCGTGCTCATCAGGTATATTTTTTCTCTTATTTACTTTAATTACTCGTCCTTGCATTCATTCGTTCCTGGTAAAAATGTCACAACTCTAAACACTGCTTTGAAAAAATAATTTGCTGTTCTGAAAATAAATACAGAATTTAAAAAAAGAAAACCCGTGGTGTTTTGGTTCCTTTCAACTAAAAGAGACAACAATAAAGAATATTCGTTAACAACGTCAGAGAACAAGAGATGTGCATGGGGTAGACAAAGTATAAAAGCAATAAATAAATGAATACTTAAACATAAACAGCTTTTTACTGTCAAATTAAGAGAGTTAAACAAAAATAACTTATTCCTAGTAATTTATTTATAGAATAAAGTGCATTAGTAAACTATTATAGGAGATATTAAGTAGTTTGAAAATGGTCCTTCACAAGATAATAGTACATAACTAGGTACCTTTAGTATTTGATTATTTCTCAAGGCTCATTTTGGTAACTATAAATCTTTTTTAGGTCGTAGAAGATGGCTATGAGTTCTTTGCGAAGCGGCAACTTGTGACGCTGTTTTCTGCACCTAACTACTGCGGCGAGTTTGACAACGCCGGCGGAATGATGTCGGTCGATGAGACGCTCATGTGCTCTTTCCAGGTAACTCAAACTCAAATAACTTTATTTAAATAGACTTTCACAGTAGTACTTTTAAATCGTCAAATTCAAAGCGAAATATACTGAATAATAGACATAAATATAATACTATAATTATATAGATATATAAATACACAGTATACAGACATAATGCGACTCTACCACCGCGTCGGAATTGTTTCTTGCAGCAGTTACTCTTTGAAACTTGATTTGAGTTTACAACAGGCGTTAGTAAAGTACAATGTGTCGTAACAATAAACAATACAAGTAAACCTACTGAGTGGCTTAACTAATCTAAAAAATATATAACAATGTAAAAAAACAAAAAAAAAAAACAAATGGTCATTTAAACAATTTATACAAAAAGTAAAATTATTAGTCAGTACATACCAAATATCATCTAGGCATTACAACAACAAACAACAAAGGAACATGCATATAGAAGTGTACTTCTATCTTGGATGAACAATGTCACAGTATATAAATTAAAGCAGTAAAGAAGCTACCTACAAACCTTCGAAAAAACACGCACGCACACGGACGCACTTCTAACAAGGCTCCTAAGCGGACATCGCAGTGCATTACACAATTTTGTTTGTAAACTAGTCGATTCATTCAATTATTTGATCATTGTTGAAGCCAAACAATTTCATAAAAATTAAAAGTGACATCCCTAATGCTTTAATATAGAGTAGCTAGTTATCTCAAAAAAGGCCTAATTAGCTGAGATACAGCTCTAACTAAACAAAAACATTTCAATTTTACAAACTTAAGAGGACAATCCTAACGCTCAATTGGCGCGTAGGTATTAATCTCAACAAAAAAGGCTAGTTTCGGTACTGCTTTAGCTTATATATATATACTGTGACAATGTGGTTATATTAACTCTTGCAAATCAGAAGTGATTTACAATATTATTATGACTGCAGTGTTTGCAAAGTGCACTAGTCTTTCCATACGTGACAGGCTCTGCCTTATCGGTATTGTATTCAATGATATTGTAAATGAAATTTATTTACATATATTTTTTTTTATACTACGTCGGTGACAATCAAGCACGCGGACCGCCTGATGGTAAGCGGTTATCGCGGCCTATGGACGCGTGCAACACCAGGGGTATCACTCGCGCGTTGTCGACCCTGTAAAAACCTTTTCAAACCCCTCTTGAAGAACTCCATACTATAACTCATCGGGAAAACCTCGGCAGGGAGTTCATTCCACAATTTAAGCGTCCTCGGAAGGAAACATCTCTGAAACCGAATTGTACGAGACCATTGCGGATTCAGAGTGTGAGGATGAATGCCCTGTCGGTGGCGAGCGGTGCGGTGATGAAAAGTAGCCGTGGGCATCATATCAAACAGTTCTTCAGAACAAAACCCGTTGTACAAGCGGTAGAACACGCATAAGGAGGCGAAGTCTCTCCTCAGACTTAACGGCTCTAAACCCCTTGTCAGTTTGGGATCGTCGACAATCCGGATCGCACGCCTCTGGACCGAGTCAAAAGGACTGAGTTGATATCCAGGCGCTCCTGCCCAAAGGTGACAGCAGTACTCCACGTGTGGCCTGACTTGCGCTTTATACAGCAGCAGTCTTTGCCTAGAAGTGAAGTACTGCTTCGCCCTGTTTAGCACACCGAGCTTTTTGGATGCCAACTTCGCCTTTTGTTCCAAATGACTCCGAAACTGTACGTCACTAGATATGTCAACGCCAAGGATCCCAATACTACTTGATATGGTAAGGGAAGTGTTCTGAAACTGAGGAGCTACAGTAAATGGAGTTTTCTTAGTGGTAAACGCGCAAACTTGTGTCTTAGTGGGGTTGAACTGGACTAAATTGTCCCGACCCCAATCGGAAACCCAAGCTAGGGTATTCTCGATTTCAGACACAAGTTTAGTTCGACTTTCCTCCACAATGGTACGAGGGATATTTGCTCGGCCTGTGTAATAGGCATCTCCAGTGCTGTCATCCGCATAGCAATGAATACCGTCATTGGACAGCATATCATTGATATGCAAGAGAAACAACGTTGGAGATAGCACAGAGCCTTGTGGGACGCCAGAATTAATGTCCAAGCTATCGGAGCAACTACCGTCTACTACGGCTTTAATGCGTCTGCTGGACAAGAAACTGGCAATCCATCCGCATAAACCCTCGGGCAGTCCGTAAGATGGAAGCTTTGGTAGAAGACCTTTATGCCAGACCCGGTCGAAGGCCTTAGCTATATCTAGGCTAACAGCCAAAGCCTCGCCTTGACTTTCAATGGCCTGAGCCCAGCGGTGTGTGAGATACACCAGAAGATCGCCAGTCGACCAACCATTACGGAAGCCGTATTGGTAGTCGCTTATCAAATCGTGATCCTCTAGGTACCTCAAGAGCTTGGCATTCAACACACGCTCCAAAACCTTTGAAAGAAGGGAGGTAATGGCGATAGGTCTATAATTCGCCGGGTCCGACCGGTCACCCTTTTTAGGCACCGGGTGCACGTGGGCGGTCTTCCACAAAGACGGACATTGCCTTTTTGCGTAGGAAATCGCGAAAACATAGCCAATAACCTAACCATCTAAAATAAAATTCTGAATTATTGACACATATTGTAATATTTACCAAAGATGAAATTAAAATATTCCTGAAGGTTAGATGCAGGTTAATAGTAGCAATGACTTTATGTCAATGATTGAAGCCTTTGCCCAGTTGTGGTATCGTTTAAAGGCTAATTACTTACTACCTAAGGTTATTCCATTATTCCTATACTTCATTCATTATAACATTAGAAATAACAAGCAGGGGGGCTAAAATGAATGACAATTTGCATTTGACGTTGCCATGCCGATAACATACCTGAGTATAACCTGGCAAACATGAAAACCCCTTCCGCCACAACGTATGAAGGGAATAAGTAACATTTAAGATTTGGTAGTTATAGTGAGGGCTTCGAAGCGGTTTTGAAGCTCGAGCTGAAAACACTCGGGGTTTTGAATTTGAGCCGGTATTGGTCGGAGCGTGGATTTTATCAGTCCCGCTCTCTCAAGCTTTAGGTCGATATTCAATGTGCCTCTGACCATGCGGTGATCGCTTCCTGTCTTAGCAGCGTTGATCACAGTGACATCATTGAATATATGCTTCTTCGTCGACATGATAAAATCGATCTCGTTTTTGACTCTACCGTCCGGACTGATCCAGGTCCATTTGCGGCTTACGGGCTTCTTGAAGAAGGAGTTCATCATAAAGAGGTTCTCCCTCTTCATGAAGTCTGCCAGCATCTGACCCCTGTTGTTCCGTTGCCCAAATCCAAATTGCCCTACTCTCAACTCATCACCGCAACGTTGCCCCAACTTTGCATTAAAATCCCCCATCACAACCGTGTAGTGGGTTTTATAGCTATGCATGGCTTTAGAGATCTCCTCATACATAGCCTCCACTTCGACATGTTCGTGCTTTGAGGTCGGAGCGTAGACCTGAATGACATTCAGCGTTCCCCCTTGCCCTGCCTTTACCATAGCCGCTGCCGTAGCTAGGAATAGCAGGGCCGCCGGGGACTGGGGGCCGATTTTTTGGTTGTGCAGCCATTTTGGGGGGCGGGGGGGTTTGCCATAATCGCCACGCTTGACAGGCGGGTTGGCGATCGCAGTATGGCCTGCTGTTATCCGGAGACGCTGCTGCCCATCTCCTTATGGCAATTTTCCCTCGGTCGGCTCTTACGACACCCACGGGAAGAGAGGGGATAGTGCTATTCTTTTTTATGTGCCGGCACTACACGGCCTCCGAAGCCCTTGAGAACAGCATCGATGTGGACGATCTGTACAACATGTTGGTGGATACTGTCCGTACGGTAGGGTCCAAGCACTTTAAAACCCGCCGTCCCAAATCAAAGAAACTCTCCAGTCAGACTCTCCTACTCATGGATCAGAGAAACGAAATGAGGCTACAGAACTCAGCGGATGCCCATCGTTATCGGCAACTCAATAGACAGATATCTAAGTCTTTGACGAGCGACCTTCGCCAATTTAATACCCAGCGTATTAAAGAGGCAATTGAGCGGAATAAAGGCTCCAAAGTGTTCGCCAGAGATCTGTCTATTGGGCAAAGCCAATTGACGAGGCTGAAAACTGAGGCAGGTAGCATCATTTCGTCAACACCTGAAATCCTGAGGGAGATTGAGAGTTTCTATGGACAGTTATATTCCACGCAAACACCTGCTGAAAGCAAGGCTAAAGATCCTAGAGCCAAGCTTACCCGACACTATACCGAAGATATCCCGGACGTCAGTCTGTACGAGATTAGGATGGCTCTCAAGCAGCTTAAAAACAACAAGGTGGCGGGTGATGACGGAATCACAACCGAGCTCCTGAGAGCGGGCGGTAAGCCGATACTTAAGGTCCTCCAGACGCTCTTCAGTTCTGTCATCCTCGAGGGAAAAACGCCAAAGGCATGGGGCAGAGGCGATGTGATGCTGTTCTTCAAGAAGGGTGGCAAAACTCTCTTGAAGTACAGACCCATCTCGCTTTTGAGCCATATCTTATAAGCTGTTTTCGAGAGTCATTACGAATCGTCTCGCTCGCAGGTTCGACGACTTGCAACCTCCCGCGCAAGCAGGGTTCCGAAAAGGCTATAGTACCGTAGACCACATTCATACGCTGCGGCAAGTTATACAGAAGACCGAAGAGTATAACTTGCCACTTTGCTTAGCGTTCGTGGACTACGAGAAAGCCTTTGATTCGATTGAGACCTGGGCAGTACTGCAGTCTCTCCAAAGGTGCCAAATAGACTACAGGTACATTGAGGTGCTAAGGTACTTATACCAGAACGCCACCATGTCGGTCCGATTACAGAACCAGAGCTCTAATCCGATCCAACTACAGCGAGGCGTGAGACAAGGAGACGTTATTTCTCCGAAACTGTTCACGGCTGCGTTGGAGGATATTTTCAAGCTTCTGGACTGGAAAGGACGCGGCATCAACATCAATGGCGAGTACCTAACACACCTGCGATTTGCCGATGATGTAGTTCTTATGGCTGAGACCTTGGAAGACCTGAACATTATGCTCGAAGATCTCGGTAATGCTTCTCAAAGAGTGGGTCTTAAGATGAACATGGACAAAACGAAAATCATGTTTTAACGTTAACTGGAGCGGGTGCAATATGAGCATATTGCACCCGCTCCAGTTAACGTTGGGAACATTACACTCGAAATTGTTGACCACTATGTTCACCTGGGACAGACAGTCCAGCTAGGTAAATCCAACTTCGAGAAAGAGATCTCTCGTCGAATCCAGCTCGGATGGGCAGCGTTCGGGAAGCTCCGGCATATATTTGCGTCCGAAATACCTCAGTGTCTCAAGACAAAAGTCTTTGACCAGTGTGTGTTGCCAGTAATGACCTATGGGAGTGAGACGTGGTCCCTTACTATGGGTCTCATAAGAAGGCTCAAGATCACCCAGCGAGCAATGGAGAGAGCGATGCTTGGTATTTCCCTGCTCGATCGAATCAGAAATGATGAGATCCGCAGGAGAACAAAAACAACCGACATCGCTCGAAGGATTGCATCGCTGAAGTGGCAGTGGGCGGGACACATAGCGCGGAGAACCGATGGCCGTTGGGGCGGAAAGGTTCTCGAATGGCGACCGCGTACCGGACGACGTTCCGTGGGCAGGCCCTCTACAAGGTGGACCGACGATCTGGTCAAGGTCGCGGGAAGCCGCTGGATGCGGACAGCGCAGGACCGATCGTTGTGGAGATCCTTGGGGGAGGCCTATGCCCAGCACTGGGCGTCGTTCGGCGGAAATGATGATGATGATGATGAGTTATAGTGACAGTAAAAATGTGTTCGGATAAAAACCCCAGCTTCTTTTAGGTTTTTACATCGACTGTATAGTTTGATGCAAGACAAAATAATTTATTAAAGCCAAAGCCTCATAAATACTTAAGTTACTTTACTTTAAATGAGAACAATTAAGTGTGACAGCTGCTATTTAGGTAGATTTTATTAAATTCGGCATAAATCTTAAAAGTAATTATGTTTATTGTACTTTTACCACAAGTGTACCCTAAAAAGAACCTTAATTACTTCTGTCTAATGCTATAATGAATGGAGTATAGTGGTATTTAAAGATATTCATTTGACTACCTATTACTATTCAGAAAAAACTAACAGTTGCGGTAATTGTCAGTCAGGGCAGGGCCATAAAAACAAGCTTATCAGTAACTACCTAACTACTGTTAATTTAGTAGGTTATTCCAAATTAAATCTTAGTTCGCTTGCCTAACGTGTTGAGTAGTAACAACAAAATCATCTTTTATGAACTAGGAAATCTATATTTAGATCAGCAACGAAAATTAGTGGCTGCTTATGATAAATCTCAAATATGATTTAGGAACACGTAATTCCGATTTTGAAAATTCCGAAGCAAAAGAATTCCGAATATTTAAAAATACGAAAGTTATTTTTCCGAACGGTACAGATCCGAAATTTCAAATTTCCGACTCTCATTAGTACGAACTACGAAGAATTTAAAATCCGAAGTTTCATTGGTCCAGGAACAATATTCCGAATTTCAAATTCCGAAAATTCATTGCTAATTTTTATTTTTTATTTATCATAAATGAATAAATTAAGCTGAATAACTTTATTATCTAGTCGTCTGACGGCATAGTGGATAAAATATAAAAGAAACAACAATACAATTTACCGCATCTGGTTGCGGCGACATACGAGGTGTTAACAGGATTAAATGACTAGGTTAGAAAAACTGTGACCAAAACGCGCCAGCCGAGCGAGCGAAGCGAGCTGGCCGCGGCTGCGGCCGGCGAAGCGCCAGAAAGCATTAATGCTTGATAAATACATCATTTTAAGAGTATTTGGTCAGGGATATTCATCCTTGTTACTTCTCCGCTAGCTGAGGCATGGTACGCAACGCCGGCCCCCGAGCTATTACTGACTCACCCCAATCCTTCCGGGGCAGTGATATCCTTTGTTACCTTCTTCCTACCCATGCCCAAAACTTGTCCTATGTGCAATTCCATTCCCCCTGTTCCCGGTTTCCCTATCTTTTCCGCCAATCCAAGGCCTGCCGTACCGATGGATGCGTGGCTAGGGGCAAGTCGTCGTAAGCGGCCAAACTGCCCTGGGACCAGGCGACCCCAGAATCAGGCTAGCCTTATCCTGGCACGCGGGACTCTGCTGGGGACTGACAGCTTATATCCCTTGCTACTCGTGGGAACGCAATGGACTTAAGCATGATTGATCCAGTTGGCGGCAGTGTGGTTCGCAACCCATCATGTCTCGTTCTCCGCGGGGGCGAAAAGGGGCCCACAGAAAGCCGCTTCGCTACTTTGAATGTAAGGGGAGGAATTAATGATACAATTGATGAAGTATGGCAATGTTTTTTGTGTGAATGAAACTAAGCGGAAGGGATGTGGCAATTCGGGGCATGGTCCTTAAAAAGCTTATTGGTCTGGAGTGTCGATAAATAGCCGAGGGTGTCAGGGGGTAGGCTTCATCGTCTCACAACGAATGGCTGAGTGTATCAGCGAGTACGAGAGTGTAAGCCCGAGACTCCTCTGGGTGCGGGAACCCGTATCTATAGGCGCATACATTCCCTTGGCATGTATGCGCCTATAGATACGGGTTCCAACGCCACTGTAAAAGCGCAAAAAGAAAAAGGGAGGAGTTTTGGGATAGTGTGAGTGAGACTTTACAAAAATGTACGCAAAATGAGGGAGTTATTATGTTAGGAGACTTTAATGGGTGGGTAGGTAGAAAGCGAGATGGGTGTGAGAAGGTTCTTGTTGTACATGGTGACGATAGAGTGAATAACAATGGTAGGAGTTTATTAGAGGTTTGCATGGAATTTGTGTTATGAATACTATGTTCGAGCATAAAAGGATTCATATGTGTGTGTGGCGTCATAGAGCTCCAGTGTACACGGGTTCTGGAACGTGTCAAGGTGAAGAAACTGCATGAGAAGGGTGTGGAAGACGAGTATGTGAATGAGCGATTTCAAGGTTCGGAAGAGCTGTGCGAGATTAAACATCTGTGAGATGGTGCCATCACCAGATCCATATCTAGTAATCCGCGTACGGTGGGAGCCAGCGGGCTTGAGTACGGGGGTGCTTTTGACCGCAATGCACGGCTTTCACCGCGACGGCGGAAGTATCTGTGTGCTCCAGGTGCTACCTTGGCCTCCCCCCTTCATTGGCGGGTCGGCTGGAGTGGGTCCCAATACGGGGAAGCACTGGCGGCAGGGCGTTGTGAAACTTTTTAGTGACCCCGCCTCGCCGCTGAAGTGATAAGGTCGAGTACCGTGGGGTTTTAGGTGGTAGAAGTCCGGCGTACCCCCGGGCGGCGAGGTATGCATGAGGATTTCCGCACGATAATTTAAAAAAAAAGTTAGTGCGGCTGTTGGTATATGTGGAACTACGAGAAGAAGGAAGGGTGGAAAGAAAAGAGTGTGTGCATGGGCAAGAGTGTGCAGGTGGCTGTAGATGGAAAGACAGAAGCGTAGTTGGATTGGTTGGTTATAAATATATGCGCAAGACAACACACCTCTTGTAATGGTCTCGAAGTAGGGATTAATATCCCTGTGTTACGAGGTGCCACGCAAGGAAATAAGCCAGAGGCTTCGCCCAGCACACCCAGACCCTAGTCAATTCAGAAAAGATCGTTTCCTGAATTGACAAATATTAAGTATTTCTGGAAGTCTGTACGTTCTGTTAGGGGAGTATCGACCGTAACGAAACTTATAAAAATCAGAGGTGATGATGGAAGGTTTTTTTAAGGGGGGGAGTGTATAGTAGGGAGATCGAAGGAGTATTATGAAAGTTTGTTCGAAAGAGATGATGCTTTGGCAGAATTACTGAGCCTTCCATGGCAGGAAATGGAGATGACGCGATGACGGTGAGATTCGTATGGATGTGATTGTGACAGCGTTAAAAAGTATGAAATCTGGTAAGGCTGCATGGTATGATAGTGTCTGTTGAGATGCTGAGGGCCGGGCGAGGAATAGTGGCTAATCAGTTGTACCGCGTTTTTAATTTGTGTTGGAGGGCCGGCCAGGTACCAGAAGATTGGTGCAAAGCCGTGATTGTGCCGCACTGCAAAAATTACCGCGGAATCAGCCTTCTCAGTGTCGTCGGCAAACTGTATGCAAAAGTGTTGATAAATAGGGTTAAGAAAGAGACAGAACAAAATATATGGGATGCGCAAGCGGGATTCAGAAAGGGAATGGGATGTACGGATCAGGTGGCCTACTCCGGTACAATATAACGAATTTTCGTGAAACTTTGCAAGGGTAAAAAGGGGACAACGGTAGGTATGTTATGAATAGGTTTCCTGTATTTTGTACAATAAAATATGGTCATTAGAATGCCAAAAACTCAACATCAATTTCCTACGGATGTTTTTTTAACAACTGAAATTCACGTAACTACGTGTTTGACGAACGGGAGTAGGGCCCCAGGTTTATAAAAAGTCAGGTGTCGTAGAGGGCGCGACCGGCTGTTCATGAGGGGGTGTTGGTGCCGACGCTTATGTACGGAAGTGAGAGTTGGGTATGGCAAAAGAAGGATGAAAGTCTGATAAATGCAGTGGAAATGGGAGCTTTGCGAAGTATGGCAGGAGTGAAATCAGAGTGATAGAATGAGGAATAGCATAATTAGAGAGCGTTGTAGTGTGGAAGAGGATATTGTCACTAAAATTGAGATGAGAATGCTAAGATAGGTTGGGTCATATGGGAAGGATGGATGAAAGGCGATTGACGAAGCAAATTTACAAGGCGAGGGTGGATGGAGCTGTTGGAAGGGGAAGGCCTAGACGGACGTACTTAAGACAAGTCCAAGACGTCCTTAGAAAAGGCTGGGGCCTGACTCTTGAACAGAATTTCATTGGACAAGCATTGCAGAAATGTCAAACAAGACATTTTTGAACCATAATACAAAACGTTAAGGTTCAAAAAAATTTTTGGTGACTAATTTAGATTATTAATTATTAATTTATGTTGGCATTAGTGCCAAACTGGCGAAATTAGATTCGAGAGTTAAGACTCCTTATTAGATTCGAGAGTTAAGACTCTCGAATCTAATAAGGAGAGAGAGGGGCCTGGTCAGGAGTACCCATAATCGACGAGCATGTATGAAAGGATTAATGAGAGTGGAAGAAGCGCAAGAGGTGTGTCAGGACTCAGGACCGTTTGGGAAAAAGGCGTGATGCAATGCTTAACATTATATAGTTCACATTATTTGCTTTCTTCGTATTCATGATGATTCGGAATTTGATGAAATTCGGCATTCTGACATTCGGAGTTTTGAAATCCCTGATTTTTAATTATCGTATTTATAATAAATCGGAATTTTGATATTTGGAATTCTGAATCATTTGGAATTATAAAATTCGGAATTTTGAAATTCGTGATTGTGACTTTCAGAATTATAAAATTCGGAATTTTGAAATTCGTGATTGTGACTTTCAGAATTGTGTAGTGTACCCTTAAGATTTCTTAAGTTACGAATATGTTTACAGAGTTATAAAATCTTGTTTATAATATTTTATAGATATTGAAACCATCAGAGAAGAAGGCTAAGTACCAATACAATGGCATCAACAGCGGCAGGCCAGCCACTCCGCAACGGTCGCCACCAAAAAAGAAATAACTGGCGTTTGGGATCCAGTGTGCTGCACAGTGAAAGGAATGCTACAAATAATTAATTATAGCATGTAATTATTATGTTAGTGTAGTCATTGGACAAAGCCGAATAATGTCAAATATTGTTTAAATTATTTATCAACTTGCTTGTGCCTTCTTATGTTTAATTTTGAATTAATATGAGTGATAATTTATGAATTTAGTTCTACAGAGATTTTGTGAATATTGATATGACATGTAGTATTCGGTGATGCCTCGATGACTATTGCTTTTTCGATCCCTGATATATTGCAGCCTTAGATATTGGTGTAATATCCTGTTGTGTTGTGTAACATGTTGATGTTCTAGTAAATTGTTTTGTTGACTTTAAAGAGTTTGAGGTGGTGAGCTATCTTTAAGATGCGGGCATTGGACACAAAGCGTCATTACATTTTCATATTACTATTTATTAAGTTGTAGTGGATCGAAAGCACATTCGCTTTGTTTATTCTGTAACTAATGTGCCTATAAATGTAAAGTATATATAGGTCTCGTATAAGTAACGTAAATTGGAATTAATTTGAAAAATTATAGTTTTTATTGTATTAGTGAAATTTGTTAACAAGAACTCGTCCATCAAATAACCTTTATTTACGTTACGTATTTTTAGTGCTCTGATTATTTATTTGTTCAAAGGTAGCCATCCTGTCATGGAGCTGGCCTAAGACATGATATTAACCTTAACTTGTCATAGCTAATAAGCATCTTCTATCAAAAGACTCCATAACACCATTTATGTTTAGGAAACAAGTTCTTCCCAGTGAAATTAATATTAATTTGCACTCAGTATTATTCTTAATAAAAATTAAGTAGATATTTCAAAATTTCTTGAAGATTGGCGTGATCTCCATTGAGGCTGTCCCCTAACAGTCTGCAGTTGCAAGTCTCAGAATGAATTCATAATTTAATTTATGGTGGTAGTAACAGTGTAGTCCTCGCAACAATAGTGCAATTGCTATATTATTAAATATAAAATTATATGCAGATTTTGCATTGTACAATTTAATGTTTTAGCTATGTTAACAATGTCAAATGATTTTCATTAATAAATATTACTATTTAAACTAAGAAGTTTATTTTTGTTTCATTTTGGTTTTGCATTTACAATATTAATTGTAATTTTGCTATTGTATAATTTATTAATTAATGTATTTTGCTAATATTGAACATAATTTTCATCTGTTGAAGTTTTTTCATCTTTTCTTATAGCTTAATCAATTTTAATATTTCTTAATGATATGTTGCTATCAAATCTAATATTATCTTTGCTCTCTTTATGTACAACTCAATTGTATGCTGCGGTTATTAGATAGCTGAAAAAAGAATGCAGCTAAATTAGATGTGATTTTATCACTTACTAACATATTCATTCTATTTTTATCTACACTAGTAAAATGATATCTTTCACAGAAATTGAGTTTTAAAAATTATCTAATAAATTTTGTTGTACTTTTTCTCAGGTGTGTACAATTTTTCTGAAATATAAATTTTATTCAAATGTGTTATGCTTATCAATTCTCAATTTCTAAATCTTTCTCCACCCAATTCATGTCATCAATGTCTAATTTTATGGGTAGCATTATCTTAGTAAAATTTTGATGGGTTTCCACTTTTTCATTGATTTTCATTATCAAATCTTCATTTTTCTTTTGATACTTTTGGACATCTAGCTGTAGTGCCTTCAGGTAGCCCCTTTTGGCAGACACAGTCTTCTTCAGTCTGTTTACCCGGCTGTCATACTCCTTTGCTAAAGACTCTAACAGAGTCTTTTGCTTCTGTAAATTGCTTACGTCACTAGCTTTCAATTGTGCCTTGACATCAGCAAGTTGAGGTCTCCTGGAAAAGAAGATTGCATATAGTGAGAGAGTCAATAATCCAAAGCTATTTCAGCTAATAGCAACCAACAAAGGGGTATTGCAGGGGTTAAAATCTGTTTTTCAAGTATTCGTAAACAATATGTCTTAGTGAACTCAAAGGATTAGTTTCAAATGTAGGACGATTAGAATTAACGCAAAACTGAAAGTAAGTAATCAACTTACATCTTGTCAGTTATAATATAAATCCCTTACCATAACACTTTGCCAGTATCCATATCTGAGAACTTCTCTTTTTGTTTTTCTAGTGTCTCAATTCTCTCATGCATATTCTCATAATGCCACATAGCACTCAGTTCTTGAATCATTTCATCAAGTATTCCTTGTTTTAGGCAGTTTAACATTGGAACCCATTTTACTCGTCGGAGCTTAGCTTTGGGGACAGTTTCAAGAAAATCTTCATTTCTAAAAAAGATAAAATCATTCATACTTGAACAAAATAGAATAACATGTTGTTTTTAACACCAAAACCAAAAGTGTTAAATACATACTTAACCAGGCTTGCGATATTGCTAAATTCTTTCAAAATTGTGAGATTATCAAAAGCAAGTTCAGAGTTATTCATATCCACATCACTTATTTGGTCTTCCACTTGTTCACCCATTGTTAGTATCCTTTAAGAAATAATTTGTCCGCCGCCAAATATGTTCTCACTAAACGTCTTTACAGATTTTACAAATTACAGTGAATACGCAACTTTTCTACACAAGTACACAACAAACAACAACATTAAAATAATGCAAAACTCAAAACAGTTTGATTTCAAATTTGGATAAAATAAAGAGACGCGATTTTGACAGATTGTAGAGAGAAAATGTCAGCGTACTTCAGAATGACGTTTTACTTTTTAATAAATTCTCTATGATTTTATGAATGAGTAAAGCTGGGTACTCATTAACGAACCGTAACCGTTGCATGTACCTATACCAAAAACCTTAGTGTGTACGTGGTTTGCGAACCTGCTGCGTGCGACTTGCAGTGCAGCGAGCCGACGATTACGAGGTACTTGTTGCTGTAACCGTAACGTTGCACGTCCAAAACCAAACAATCGTAAACACGTAAGTAACTCCGAATTAAAAAAATCCAAATTTCATAATTCCGGAATAACAAAATTCCTTATATTCAAAAGCACGAAAGTTATTAAGAAAGTCACGAATCCGATATTTCAAATTTTCGAATTTCATTAGTACGAAAAATTAAAAATCCGAAGTTTCATTCTTCCGAAAAACGATGTTCCGAATTTCAAAATTCCCGAAATTCATTGCAATTATTAAAAGTTTACATCAAAAATACTATTTACAAATAAAATTAAGCTGAAACCCGACTCGCCGTGGTCCGTGATACTAGTCTGCCCTAAGTATGTAAGTTGTAGAATATATAGCGGGATTTGTTATGTTCTCGACTTCAAAAAAAAATTATATGCAATACGTGCATCAAAGGTTTGCACGGGCCGATTGATGAAAAAAGCATAATGCATCAAAAAAGCAGAGGGAAGTTGCTTTATAAGAAGTAATACTTTTATGCCGAATTTGTGAAAAAGACATAAGACAACGTTCAATTGACGACAATAAACCTACACGATCTTGCACGACACCAAATCGTGCCAAAAGTGCCTTACTTACTGGTATCTATGCTAAACACAGTGACATACATTGCAGAAATACTAGGAATAAGGATAAAATTGCACTTCCACTCTTTAGGTTACAAAAAGTTTTGGGGCAAGGTATACATTATTACAACAAAATTCCAAAAACCATTTGTGAGTTACCTTTACATAGATTCAAAAATCACATCAAAACAGCATTATTAAAAAAGGGCTATTATACTACGAAAGACTACCTTATAGATAAAAATGCCTGGGTTTATGCGCTCTGCTCGATGCGGGATTAAATAGCTCTATTAAAAGTACTTGACCGTTATTCGAAGCTTATAAATGAGATAGGCATATCCGCTTTCCGTAGTCTTTTACCATTTTAGTACTCTTTGATGACGTATTTCCGTTGCTCAGTAGGCAGTGGCGCCATCTGTAAGCTTATAAAATAGGTGCGGCGACATTATTGCCTCATTGGCGTTTTGATTCCCGTAGCAATTGGTGCGCTCACGCGTATTAAACAATTATCAAATATATACCATAAATTATCGAATATATAAGTATACATATTGAAATCTAAGTGTGTGATTCAGTGATTACAGTGCTCAAAGGAAAACGTAAGTACGTACGTGTTTTCAAAAAATAACATTTCATTTCGTAAATTAATAAAATGATGGTGGTTAAGAGATATAATTTTCTCCAGTGAATTTTGTGAATATAACTTATCTAGGATATTTTAACTATCCTACTTTGATAGACTAGCTCGACAGCAATCGTTTGAACTGAGAATACTAACAATTGTGATGCCATCACTACGATTAAATCTTAATCACTACGAGTAAATTTTATAATATTTTTAATTTAAACAAGTACAAATTTGCGTCATTTGTACAAAGTTTCAATAAAATCTTTACAATAATAGTTGCTAAATCAACTAACGCGTCTCAGCCTTAGGTGCTAATAAACCTAATTAACAAGGTTCTTACGCTGTTTAACCACTAGGCCACGATGGAAAGTGATATAAATGTATTCCCAAAAATTTAGATTGTTGCTGATTTTAACAAAGGCTGAGGCATCTGTAATTCGACTGTTCATTGATCGAGTTATTCTTGCAAAACACTATTGAAGGTAACTTGTTTCTATTGAAGGTAACTGTATCTAAGTTAGGGTTTTAAGGAATTTATATTTGGTATGGTTTCTTCTAATCCGCAAATATCTAACCAATCACAAGGAATAATTTCAAATTTAGTAATTATACTTCATTATAATTGTGGCTCAAGCCTATTGACCTAATATTTTTGGGTAATTTTCATTGATGCGGCGGATATCAATCATGATATATTATATAAAATAATTTAAACGGGCTTTCCCATGAGAGATTAGTTAATCAAACCATTATAAAAGCATATTAGTAATATAGCTTTATTTTCAGAAAGAGTTATTTGAATTCTGCCCCTTGTGATGATGAGCCGGTAGCCGGGCCGAGCGAAGTTCGCCGCAAACGCGCTCGTAGCGCCTGCAGCAGCAGTAGCAGCTCCTCGAGTAGCTCAAGTGGCAGCTCGCCTTCTCCCAGCTCAAAGCGGCAGCGATTACTGCGCCACCGCCATAAGAAGAGTAAGAGAGGCGGCCCTTCGTTAAGGCAGCTAAGGAAGTGAATATGTGAGTTGCGCAATGTTATTTCTCAATCCCCCGCCTATCAGGATGGCCACTCTATTGACCAAGAATCTATTTGTTCGGGGGTCAGTGGCGAACTTAATGAGAATGAACTTCATGAACAAATACCAAATTGCCCTGAGCCAGCAGGTTCTGATTTCACATTTGAAATCGACACAAAAATAAGAGGGCCTTCTGTTCCTAAAGCTCCTGAAAATTTTGTGAAAATGCTAGCAGATGTAGGTACAACATTTCGGCAATGCTGATTGGTCCGAAGTGAGCATGCGGATACCCAAAAGCCTGATAAAGGCTTTATCAGCCATCGTATCGCCAGCCCTCGAAGGGCCTAGGTGCCAAAAAACACTGGCCCATCGAGTGGAGCCCAAGTGCCATACTACGTATCAGGTTCGTTTAGGCCTATACACAATCATTTACCACTCTCGAGGGGTGAGTACCTTAATAATATTAGGAGCAATGATAATTAACAATGTGATACAATAACGATGCAAGGCAACAATGCAAGGGGTCGCTTTCAATACTGGGACTCAAGGCCCCGTGGTTCACAAAGAGGAGGAAGGGGGCGAGGACCTCCTGGTAGCGCCCCTAGAGGGCAATCCAAACGTAATGAGCAATGACGCGAGGTCATTGTTTCAAGCCGAACAGTTGGTTCATCATTACAAGACTTGGAAAGGAATGGGGGCCCCAGAAATAGCATTGAAAAATAATAAAAGGTTACGCACACCATTTATCCGGAAACCTCCTCTGTATGTTCCAAATCAACACAACCAGTTTCAAACTTGTGTTTCAAAAGAAATGACCATATTAGTTCAGAAAATGAACGATCAAGGCGTTCTAAAACCGGTAAATTGGACCCCCAGTGTCATTTCACATCGTTTACTGGTTCCGAAAACGGACCCTCCGACCTATTTCAATCTAAAAGTCTTCACAAACATTTACAAATGACTTTGAATCTCCTTCAAGTACTCTGATGGAGTATAAACATGGGAAAAAATCAATAACGACCCAAAAAGTGTCTGACGTACTTAGGGATACTGTGGGATCCGTAGGACAATTTAAAGGCCTTACCAAAAGAAAAGACACAAACTTTTAAAAAGAAGACCTAACATATTTTAAAACAAAGGTCGGTGAAGCTAATCGAAGTTCAAAGGCTTGTCCGTTTGTTGAACTTTGCCAGTTTTGTGGTCTCACGAGGTCGTTCACACCATCTACACCTGCTAAGGTTTATGAAAACCCTATTAGGCAAGCCAACAAAGAAAGTATTACTTGCCGAAGTCGTTTAAACAGTGTTGAAGTGGTGGATTCAAAGCTGTCAACTCTCGACAATGTTGCACTTGCCTCCTCCAGCCCACTTTCGCACAACCGATGCATCTGACCTAGCCTGGGGAGCTCAACTAAACAACATTCCCTTGAGAGGGTCTTGGACTCCAGAGGTGCAACAACTGCACTCAAATCAAAAAGAAATGCTAGCTATCTTGCACGTCGTTCAGAATCATGATGTTGGAAAACAGCTCTGTGCTAATGCAGTGCGACAACCAAACCGTGGTAGCTCACTTACGGAAAGGAGGGGGTACCAAATCGATGGCATTGATGATCATAACTCGTCGGTTATTAACATTATTGGACCAGTTCCTAATAACTTTCACAATTCACTACATCCCGGGCAGGTATACCAATTATGCCGATCATCTGTCAAGATATCGAATCCCGCCGGAGTGGCATCTGTTGCCGGAGTGCTTGGTGATAATATTCGCGAAATGGGGAACCCCAGTAGATAGATCTTTTTGCCTCGCAGAGAGCTCACGTTGTCAGCAATTATGTATTCCTAGATCAAAGGGACCCGAAAGCTCTATTTTACTATGCATTCAGTGTAACGTGGAATTATCCTCTTGCACGGCTGTTCCCTCCGCCACTCCTTGTAACCAAAGTGTTGACACACCTCAATCAAGCGATAGGGGTGTTCTAGATGTCGTACCCCGGTGACAAAAAGTGTTCTGGCGAGCAGACCTCAAAGCAAGATCCCTCGAAGCTCCATTAGTCCTGAGGAACTTGAAGGTCAATCTGACAGAATTTATCTAAGCTCTCATGCCTTAGAAAACATATCTTAAAATCAATTTTCTTGAAAAATGAATAGAAAATTAAGCCACCTATTTAGGACATCAACGATTTAGCGAATACCTGTCTAAATGATCAATAGATAGAAATAATATACTCGTTTATCAAGTTTCTCGCCACACAGCTATTTTATTGCTTTTGTGTTCTGGCCGGCGTATTCACGATTTATCTTTATTTCGAGTCGATCCCGATCATTGCATTAAATCTCAGGAAGCTATGATTTCATGGCCAGAGTTTGGATCAAAAACTGATAACAGCGATTACAGGCAATCAGGTTGGAAATTATTGGGTAATTCAGATAATGCTAACTTGAACCCTATAGTTTGGATACAAACATTGATAACGCTGCTAAACAATCTGCAAGAGACTGCGAAAACTTCCGAGTTTACTTATGACGTTTAGGGGGTCTCCTAAAGCTGCCTCACGAGCTGTCATTGCTGGCTGGATAGAACACCTGTTTAAAGACGCAAACATTCCGTTTAGTCCTGGTAGTGTCCGGTCAGCAGTAGCGTCAAAGAATTGGTTAAATTATTCCCTGGTGGAGATCCTCTCACGCGGAAATTGGCTTTCCGCCAACACTCTCAAGAAATTTTACAGGCGTGAAATAATGCAACGAAATATTACTACGAGCGTGACTGAATTATTCAATCCTGTTGATTAATGTTTACACAATTCATTCAAGTTAAAATTAATCAATGTATAAACTGTAAGATTTAAAATTTCTAATCAATAATTACAGCTGATAAAGCTTCATGATTTAGAATGATTGACTAGCGAAAGACTAAAACTTTAATTATCTTTCCGAAATGTCTTTACAGAAATCTGTTTAATAAAGCAATATGTTTCACATTGGCGTTTTCTTCATTGTGTACCTTTCCGTTCCTCACCAGGCGATAACAAACACTTCTCATTTATAAGCTTCGAATAACGGTCAAGTACTTTTAATAGCAGCGTTTTCCCCTGAAAGAAAACGCATATTAAAATGCTTACCTTATTCGAAGCTTACTTTATAACTCTGCCTGGTGAATAAAAGCCAATGAGGCAAAAATGTCGCCGCACCTATTTTATAAGCTTACAGATGGCGCCACTGCCTACTGAGCAACGGAAATACGTCATCAAAGAGTACTAAAATGGTAAAAGACTACGGGAAGCGGATATGCCTATCTCATTTATAAGCTTCGAATAAGGTAAGCATTATAGTATGCGTTTTCTTTCAGGGGAAAACGCTGCTATTGTAACAGATGTTTTATTGTAATAGTTAATAGGTACCTAGTATGTACTGACTAACAATTTTTCTTTTTGAATTGTTTAAATGAATTTTTGTCATAATATTCTTTTAAGGTTGGTTTTTTCTCTTTGTTTTATATTCTTTAGTTAAGAATCTCATTAGGTTTATTTGTATCAAAATGACACTCTGCTTGTACTTTACTAACGCCTGTTGTAAACCCAGAACAAGTTTAAAAGAGTAACTGCTGAGTTTCTCGCCGGGTCTTCTCAGCAAGAAACAACTCCGACGCGGTGGTAGAGTCGCATTATGTCTGTATACTGTTTATTTACATATCCATATTATTATGGTATTTATGTCTATTATTTAGTATACTTTGCTGTAAATTTGACGATTTGAAAGTACTGATACAGTCTATTTGAATAAAGTTATTTGAGTTTGAGTTTACTTACTTAAACGGCGCAGCGACCCAAAATGAGTCTTGCCCTCCGATAATAAGGATCACCACTTCGGTCTATCCTGCACCGTCTTCCGCCAGTCATCGACATGCAGCTCGGACAAGTCCTTGCCCACCTCGTGCCCCCAGCGGTACCTAGGACGACCTACTGGACGACGACCATATGGCCGTCCCTCGTACGCTCGCTTCACTGCACGATCCAGCCCCATTCGTTCAAGATGGCCAAGCCAGCGAAGTCTATGAGCCTTTATCTCGCCAATGATGTTTGGCTCAGCCACCAAGTCTTCCACCTCCTGATTAAATCTCCTTCGCCATGTCCCCTCTTCAGTCTGTACCGGCCCTAGAATCTTCCGCCATATCTTCGGTCAGGGTCCAAGCCTCACAGCCGTACATCAAAATCGGTCTAATTACAGTTTTATGAATCATTACCTTCGTACGTTTGCTGAGAAGCTTAGATTCCAAAACCCTATGTAAGGCTGCACTACACCGGAGGGCATTCTGTATCCCGACGTCAATCTCTTCTTCTCTGGTATTAGTGTCTGATAAGGTGCAACCCAAATACTTGAACCTACTGACACCTTTAAAAGAGACATCTCCAGTTTTGAGATGCACCCTCGGAGCTCTGGTATTCTTGTAACGCCGAATATGCATGTACTCGGTCTTTTGCTGGTTTATTCTGAGGCCAACTTTCTGGGCTTCTCTCTACTGTTTCAGCAGCTAGAATAACCTCTTCCTTCCTCTCCCCCAGCAAAGCAAAGTCGTCCGCGTAACCAATCACCTTATGCTGCCCATTAAGCTGCACTCTACCGTCGAGAGAAAGGACTTGCTTTATTACGTGTTCGAGTGCAAGGTTGAACAACATAGGTGACAGTGCATCCCCCTGCTTCAGACCGGTGCGAATCTCGAACTCCTCGGTGACATCAATACCAATTCGAACAACTGCCCTACTTTCTCTTGTGGCTGCCACGACCATATTCACAAGCTTAGTAGGAATTTGGAATATCCGTAATAAACAGAACAGCACATTCCGATCAATTCTGTCGTATGCTTTGGCAAAATCAATGAAAAGCGAATGGATGTCCTGCGCATATTCCCACTTTTTCTCCATCAACTGTTTCAAAAGCCTTAAAAAAGTTTATTGGCAAAGATTTGTTTTCTTCTATTATTTACCATTCACACGAAAATGACTTTACAAATCATGATTTGGAAGTGGCAAGGTTATTAATGGAGAAATATACAGATACAAGAATTTCCTTCTTAACGAAAAAAGAAAACCCACAAAAATGTATCCGTCACATTTAGACAAAATTAATTCATTTTAAAAACCAGTGATAGGAAAAGTAAAATTGTGTTACTTACTTTTTATATTTTTTACAGATTACAGTAGTCACACTGGTCACAGTGGTCTGTTCAAAAAGTCAATTTACATGACAAATTCAGCAAAAATGCAAATCAATTATTTGTGCATAGTTTTTGTTTTATTAAAATCGGATTCTAGGTAAAACATCAACATTCGATAATCCTTTCATATTTCTTTATTTAACAACTTTTGGAAACTGACTTTTTGAACAGATTCTGAATGATAAATCGTATCGTAGTAAATAAATTATTTATAAACATCCCACCTGTGTATCACTTTTAAACCATTTTCCTAACGACACGACACACGCAAACGCATATCGCATGCTGCGTCACCCCCCCGAAAAAAATGACAGACAAATCTGTATCGGGAATAAACGCTATGGCTACTCCCCTCCGGTCCGCCGGAGGAGGCCCGTGCTGCTCTATGATAGTACCTAACATTACATTGGATCACCGACCGATGAAATAAAATGTGGCCCATCGGTTAAGAACTGTGCACCTAACTCATTATATTGGTTTAGATGGAAAGTGAAGGCAATGATCCTAGAACGGAGTCCATTTCATAGCAAGTTTGGTACCGCATAGGTAACCTGCCCTCACAAGAAGGACGACTTGGTAAAGGTTGAAGAATTTGAGTGAGTGAAGGTCACCTGCTCTGCTGCACTCGCACTCGTCCTCTATGGAAATCCATGGTAGACGGTCCTCAATAACAGTCCAACGCGTCAGATCTAAAGTAGTATTTTAATTGGACGAAGTAAACTGTAACTGCGTTACTTTACTGGGTGGGTTGTCAGGTTTTGGTGAAAAAAAAAGTGTCGCAGCAAAGTAAGTGAATGCAACAATCATGTTATTATTATTTATCATAATTAACACTTGAGGTACTTAAAAATAATACCTACTATAAAACTTTCGGTAGCCTGTATCGGGTGGTTAGAACGCCGAACTGTGCCGGTATCAGGTTATGACAACATTATTATTTCTCAAAGTGACATTATGAGTTAGTCACTGATCGTCTGTCCATGTAAAATGGCGGTAACTTCAAACTTTCTTTGACCAGACTAAGTTTGTCTGCTGTAGAGCGTAACGTAGGAGTCACATCGAATGGCACAAAAGTCGCAGGGCTGCCACAAGACAAGTAATACGAGATCAAGGATTCGTAATTTTCATACATGTATTGATTTTTGAAAGTGCTGGGATACATAAAATGATGATAGATATTGGTAGAAGTAATGACCTAAAACATTTTCACTTTAGCTTTTACTTGTATGTATGAAAATAACGATATTTTAAACTCGTATAACTTGGCTTGTGGCATCCCTAAGACTTTTTTGCGATAATAATTCAATGTAGATTAGGGTAGTTTTTTTGTTTAAATTGTGGAAATGACGGTTTTCTAATTAGCTGACATATTTTGCGCTAAAGTGAAATGCTTCAGATCATAACTTCTAGCAATATCTATCATTATTTTATTTATATACGCACTTTCAAAAATCAATAAATGTATGAAAATTACGATTTTTAAACCCGTACAATTTGGCTTGTGCGTTTGTGACAACCCTACGACTTTTGTGCTCCGTATGACTAGTTCCAACTGTACGTTCCTCTTTTTTTTTTATTGGCCGGCACTTTCAGAAAAGGCCCAAAAATGTAATGGAGCCAGAATGATCTCCTTTGGCCCCCCAAAGGAGATCATGGATGACTTATGGCAGAAAATATTTTTTCTTTAGAATCCATTATATGAGCGTTTGTGCGGAGTCGAGCGAGCGTTGTTTACTGCTCACATCGTTGCGTTGTGGTGCCCCAGCGCATGCGACGGCAGCCGAGCGAACGGCTCGACGGATGTGAATCCTACCTTATTCTACATTCACTCGCACTAATATGATACTAATACACACATCAAAAGTGTCTAGGGATCAACATATATTTTTGCAATAACTTTTCTCCTGATTGATATTAATTAAAATTTTCTTTAAGGATTCATCAAATAAAGTGTTTTCGTTTGTCTACAGTAACGGTAAACCAAGTCACCTTTGCATTAATAAAGAAATTTGCCATTTTCCTAATAAAGGGATTTTTGACATTTGAACCACTAACATTAAAGTTCGAAAAAAAGACTGAAATAACAGTTTTCTTGAAAATTTTATTGGGTAACTTAAACAATTAATAATCCGTGTTTCTACCGCGAACAGTAACAACACAAGAACATCGGTTTGGCATACTCAAAATGAGTTCATCCAAATCACGCTGTGGAATGGCCGCCCATGTTCGTTGCAACAACAAAAAAAGGTCTTCTTGCGACTGGATACCCTCCATATTCGGCAGAGCTCTTCTCTGTAGCATATCCCATGCATGCTCAATCGGGTTCAAGTCTGGCGACTGAGCAGGCCAGGGCAGGACATTGATGTTAACTGCGGCGAGAGTCTGTCTTACAACTCTTGCGGTGTGCGGTCGTGCATTATCATGCATTAACTGAAATAAGGGACCGATTTGCACTTGTAGAGGAACGATGACGTCTGATACAATCGTCTCAGCATAAATTTGAGCGTTGAGGTTGCCTCTGATCCAAATCAACTCAGTTCTTCCGCCGATCCAAATACCCGCCCATACCATGATGGTTCCACCACTATAAGGATGGACTTCCTGGCAGGATTTTAATCGCTGTTGGCGTCCAGGGGTTCTCCAGTGTCGTATACGTCTTGTATCCGGTCTCATACCAAAACGAGACTCATCAGAAAAGCACACGAAACGCCATTGTTCTTCTGCCCAATTTCTGTGTTCAAGAGCCCATTGATATCGAATCCTACGATTGTGCATTGCTATAGGTGGTACCCTTAGCGGTCTTCGGGAATGAAGGTTCACTTCATGCAAGCGGTTTCTGACTGTTTGGTCGCTAATTAAGTTCCCTGAAGAGTGATGAAGCCTCACGGCTAACATCATGGCGGTTATTGTTGGAGCTCTTCGAGTTGTGATTTGAATGTATCGGTCTTGTCTCCGTGTGGTGCAGCGATACCGTCCTCCATGGCGCTCAGCCACGGTACCAGTGCTTCGGTAACGTGTCCAAAGTCGACTGATAACACTCTGACTTGTATTCAGAGCTAAAGCCACAGTACGTTGCCGGGAACCAGCTTCTATCATTCCCACGGCTCTGAGCATTTCTTCCCTGCTTAAATGACGTCGCCGCTCCATAATAACGTTGGTTTTAATCAGTAGTAGGGAAACAGTAGCACTAATAATGTCTTCAATGCGTTGTGTTTTTATAGGGAAAATATTGACAGCTGATTTTCATCTTTTACTCGAATTTGATTGACAGTTCCTGTTTCAAATTATGAAATGCACCAAAAAGGATCCATATAAATTTATAAAATCATAAATTTATTATAAAGCCACATCTCAATCTCAAGAAATCCGCATAAAAATGCTTGATCCCTAGACACTTTTGATGTGTGTAGTTGATTTATATTGTTAGTTTCATAAATTATAAAATGGTGTTAATAAAAAGAGTTTTTATGATAGCTCCTATTTGAAAAAAAGAGGCCTCACTCAGAAGTCTCCCTTCTTCACGCTCTCCATACATTTCAAACGAATACTATTGAGAGTGACACCTCCGTGGCCGAGTGGTTTTATAGCTCGGCCCGAAACCCGGAGGTCCCGGGTTTAATTCCCAGTTCGGGCAAAGTAGGTATGTTTTTAGGAACATAGCCCGTGTTTGTGATCACAAACCCGCATTTGGCTAGCGTGGTGATTAAGCCAATACCCATCCATTGAGCGATGACATGATCTCAATTATGCCAGCAGTGGGACAGTAAATAGGCTACTTACTACTATTGAGAGAAAAGATAACAAGGTTTATACACCTGCCTACATTGAAAACCACTTCAACTTAAGGTCTATTACAAGGTTTTTGTATTGCACGTGTGTACGCTTTGTACAAGCTCCGCGTAGTTAAAGTCAGATAGCCAGTAAAAGAAGAGCATAAATGTATTTTTATTTTTCTTATTTACGTATTTCCTTCTAAATAAGCTTGTTGTTTCGTTTATGCTTTGGAACCATGTGAAAAGTTTATAGGTAGATTCCGAAACCGTCCGACAAGTGGCAACCGCAGCACCAAGCAATCAGATTCATACAAACCAGTACATACATAATTCGCTTGCAGTTGGCGGCAGTTGTTTTGCGGTTTGCGGTCGTCGGTTTCAGAACCACACCTTCAATATGGTATGAAGATGCAGTAGTGAAGGGTACTCCTGCCTGCATAAGTTGAGCTCTAATATTGGTATGGACTCGCATACTATTGTACTCGGTAAAGTCAGGAGTGGTGGACCACACTTCCTATGTGCACAAGTTCTACAGTCCTTCTCAGCGATAGAGACAGCAACGAAAGCATTTTGAACATTGCAATTCTTCGTCAAAAATCGAAGTAGCTTAATTTATATTTTTAAGACAATTCTGATAGAAATCTCCAAGCTGTGATCCTAGAGGTGTAACGATATTCGTCTCGATTACTACCTAAAACCGAGACCCAAATCCAAGAAGTCCGAAGGGAAAGTGGAACATAGCCCAGTTTGTTATCACCACCCCTGGACGTTTTTTTTAATGTTTTATGGAGAGTTTTTTCTATAAGAAAATAACACTCATAGTTCTTACAAATTTTGCGACTCATATATTACCTACTTACTACACTTGACAGTGACCTACGCTTAGAGCCTGTTTCTACAATAACATAAAGTTTTCTAGCGGTTTTTGAGTGAGGTTCAGTATGCTGTTTGCAATGCCGATTTCACCCTTAAAATCGATAATCTGTAAGAAATCTATTCTCTCAGCCTCGTTCCGCACACATTCCATCATAATGTGGTACACATCTTCAATGACGTCACACTCGCTGCATTTAGGAGATTCTACTTTTTTCATCAAAAAACCAAACTTGTTGAGAGGGATGTGCCCGCCACGAAGTCTGAGAGCTGTAGTTATTTCATTCCGGCTCATACCGATACCATCAGACCAAGAGTATCTGCACAAAGTCGGTTGAATATAAGTGATCTCTCATCGAAATATTCGCTCCATAGTTGTCGACAGCGATTTTTTGCTACGTGTAGTAAATCTGACTGACACGGCAAGCAGTGGTAGGAAATTCCTTCCTCTGTTGCTTCCTTGGCTAAAATGTCTGCTTTTCCATTTCTAGGCACGTCGGTATGACCAGTAATCCACTGCAAAGTCACGTTTTTATGTTCTAAAGACAGCCTGAGAATTGATTTTAATTAATGGTATAGGCCGTCCTCTAGCATCAGTGTAGTGTGATGCGCGCTCGGAGACGGACGTGCGGCACTGCGCAGTGAGAATTTATGCGCCTGCACGTCATCACCCAAGCGTGCTTACGCCACTGCAGCCGCAAGTCAACCCGCCACCCAGTCTCTGAGCGGCGGCCGCCTCAGGAGAAGAAGGAAAAACAGCAGGAAGTTATCGAGCGTCCTGCACTTGTCGCAACACTAGCACATCTTTGCGACGATGAGGGCTTCCAATAAGTGGAAAGAAAGAAGAAGAAGCCCGTTCGCCGCAATCTTTGTGTTGCGCCGGCTGGACCAAAACTACTGTTGCGTGCTGCAATACCCACGACGCTGATGTACGTTTCCCGCCTCCACTACTCTACGAAGGCTGAGGAAATCGCAGAGTACATAAAGGTCACCACCAAAGCTAACTTCACTCTGAAAGTCGAGTGGTTTGTATCCCGCCTTAATGTGATTTTTAATTCATTTGTGGTGGGGATGCCGACTGAACATCTATCGACCTACATGAAAGTGGAGTTTTGGCCAAAAGGTATCATTTACCGGCGCTTTCGAGGACGGTTACCGGACACCATGATGCGTCGCACGTCGCCGATAGACCTTACGTGTGTTAGTAAATAAGTTAATTATATTATGTAATATGTATGTTCGTTTTTAAGGTATTTATCTATGGGCCGATTATGTTTAGTTAAGATCTTCAAATGTAATTTGTTGCCTGATGATATTCTATTCTATTGGGATAATGCGTCGTCGAAAAAATCTCTCGTAGCATTTCGTAGCATTTGTAGCAATTATGTGTGTGCAAAGTGTATAATATGGTGAAAGAAATAAAGTAAAGAAAAGCTTTTTCTCATTTTATTGATTTTTTTCTTTTTTGGAATACATAAAAATGTTTTATTATAAACAAAAATTGTAACAAGTAGGTATTCATTTTCTTGGCAGTGACTATGTTATTGCAGTCTTTGAGATCTTCCGGAAAAACCATTAATAATGTTCATTAATAAACTTTTCGCGATTCTTTGATTTAAATCACTCTTGTTTTATTTTAACATAGTCAGAGTTTAACAGACAAATGTTTATAAAGTAATAAATTAGGCAAAGAGATGTAAATTAATAACTTAAAATATAGTGGGTTCGGTGGCCGGCCCTTTAAAAAGCTGCAGCTGAAAAAGAAAAAATATATGTCAGAAGTTGTTACCCAGGAGAGTTGTATCGTTGTAAACATTTTTCTTTTTATCGACGTTTGTTTTACATACTCCATAACAACTATCGAAAAGGTAGGTAAGTTATCGTATCAAACTACAGATGTTTGTGTGTTTTTCAACTCCAAAATCATTGTTATTATTAGACAAGACCCGATTTCTTAGTCTAAGAAAGATATTTCTTTAAAATTAATGACGCTGAGTAACACAAGTCTTGTTATTTTGTCACCGGCGCGAAACATACTCGTAGCTATCGAACTGAAAAATGCTAAGACATGGCAGACTGAAGAGGAGAGAATAGAAGCCCTTGCCTGCAACGTCCTTATAAAAGTCCATGAATTCTAGAGTTCGTTACCGTACTGATAGGATTTTTTTAGTGTAGACCAATTAAATGTCAAAATCATGCCATTCAATCAAATAACTACTATTTTTTTGGCTTTTGTAGCAAAATCCATATTTTTTGTGAAATGTAAAGAATAAACGGTTTAAATAAATTTTTTGGTTTAAATAAAAAAGAGAAAATCAAAGCCTACGAGTCGTAGGCTTTGATTTTCTCTTTTTCAATTATATAGTGATTCAACTCACACCTTTTGCTAGGAGTTTAAATTCGTACCCCACACTCAGCTTTCTGGTTTAAAGATGCCGCTCTAGCGAACTACCTATTACTTAGAGGGCTCAAGAAACGACGAAATATTGGCAACTGTGTTCAGCTGCCGCAACGGTTCATTCTAATTCCCTCTAGTTGATTCTCTAGTTTGCAATTGCTCGACTCAATTGCTAGGCGATGCCGTTATTGACGTCCAATACCAATAATCACTTCAAATATTGCAATTATTACAGTTTTACAGTCAAAGTGATAACCTGACCGGTATTTTGTAGATATTCTTTCCCGGTATGTTACGCGCCGGTGACAAAAGTTTTCTACATACGAGTAAGTACCTGCGCACAATAGTGCCTTTAACTTACCTGATTAATGATACCAATTCACAAAGAATACAGACGTTTTACAGTTTTTCCATTTGATTATTTTGTAAATTGGGTACATTCATAAATGTCTGATAATTATGTTACCGTGTGATAACGATGTTAACGTGCTTTTTACAGTAGATAGATGAATTAACATGAAACAGTGAAATTACCTCGTGAATATAACAATGATTTCTGAAGTTTAGTGTAGATGTGTTAATGAGTCGAATTCATTCCGAGCAAATGTGAAATTATGACAATGTTTTTACGACCAATCGAAGAAAGAAAGACAAAACCGCAAAGACACTCAAGCCGTCTGCCGAATCCTACAACTCAAATTCAACGCAAGCGCGAGTGGGAAAACATTTATTTAGTTTTCACCTGCTCTAACTTGTGAAGAATATATTGAAGAATTATGTAGACATTTGAGACTACTTGTATATTTGTTTATTGTTTTTAACACTCAATTTTGTTAAGATTGTAACGATTAACTATTTTAATAAAAGAAGTTCGAACCACTCACATGATTTTGGATTATGATAGACACTACAATGAAACTCAGGAAGCCGTCACATGTAAACACAACAACTCCATTGTTTTTTAATATTATTTTGAAGAAAAAGATTGCGAAGATAAGTAATATCACTGTGAAAGACACAGTTTATTCGTATCGCCCTTGTGACGGCATCCTGTTTACGTTTAATATACAAAATGCATAGGACACGTGAGATGAATTTAAATAAATAAAAAAGGAGTCTATCTACGAGAAGAACGTAGAGTCGATACCTGGATATTTGCATTTTATAGACTACGCATGAACGGTAAAGTCCTGCTTAGGTCATCCACGGTGAACGCGTCATCCACCATTAAATCTGTCGTAATTAGAAAACGATTAACATATCGTATATGCATATAGCTGTTATAGCACCTTGTTAATAATTCGTGATAGAATCGCAGGCTCTTTGTACAGCTCGGTAAATAAAGCTGCAGTGATATGGCAATATATACAGCGCCGACTAACCTAGAGGTCTGATCGGATGCTTGTCCCAAAGGAAGGTGCGTTTGACCGGCGACAGGTAGGAGTCTCGGATGTAAGAGGGGCTGCGGTCCCATCGCGCCATGGGCTTCAGCTCAGGCCAGTCGTACCAGAAGGGGTCCCGAGTGATGGCCGAGATCGGTAGGGACGGGCTCGGGTTGAAAATGTCAGCCCAGGGCCGGCGTCTGAGTCCGCCGGCGGTGTACAGCGGCGCACCTGAGCCACAACTGAGTTTTAGGACAACAGAACACACGCCTCGGTCTTCGTCATCGCCCGGAACGGTAGGAAGCGACAAGCGAGCACGGCGAACGCATGAAGCGAAATGAACGGAGTCACTCGAACTATTTCAACTCTACATTTCCTTAGTTTTGACTTTATTCAGGAAAACATAACTTTATCTGGGAACTGTAGAATTTAAAAAAAGAGTTGAGAGGTAGAAGAAAATGTTATAAAAATACTAAATATCTGATTAATAAATGCAAACACTTAGCAACAATTAGTTTGCAACAAAACATGAGTAACAATTTGAATACAAAATGCGTTTCACTATTTCTGTCTCTGGCATCCTAAGTGTGTGCTCATAGAGCTCTGACCATTTTGATTTATATTTATTTAAAACATTTATTTATAAAAAAACTTCAAAGATTGGTATCATTTAGTAAAAGCCAGGTAGTTCAAGTACTTCTATTCTGAATAAAATCAAAACATCGTTGGCGAAAACACATTTTAATCAGATGTTTTTTTAAGTTATTTTTCAAAGTATGATACAAATTTATTTATATTATTTATAAGATTAAACACAACAAAATACAAGTGGCGCATGCAGTATTAATGCTTTCTATGAAAAGAACACGTACACTCGTTGGGTACAGTACAGGGAGGTAAATGTTAAACTACCTAAAAGTGAGGAGTAGTGAATTAAGATGTCAGTTTCTTATTCACTCGAAAAGCTGTTCTCAGATAGACTTAGTTTTAAAAGAACGGCACAAACTACAAAACATTGTTTAGAAAATGAACTCGGACACACTGAAGAGATTTTTAGTTCATATTCGGGCTTTCCTAACAGAACTTGTGGCAATTTATATAGCACCGGTGGTATAGAACTCTAATAGGGTCGTGACGAAGATAGAGGGAAGGGGTCTGTTGCCCTTACCGTCGGCGTCGTAAGCCACCTCGCAGTCGCGAGGCTGGCTAATTCTCGGCTTCACCGGCGTCGGGGACATCCCTCGGAGCGAGCGGTCAAAATCCGCCCAGTTTTCGGCTTCAGCGAAAAATGGGTCCTTTTTGAACGCGTCCGATATCCGCGATGGCCACGCTCCTTCATTACAAGTCCCATTGTCAATACCACACTCAGAAATAAATGTTAGGGACTACGAACTGAACCCGGTCTATCTATTTTACGTCGACACGATTTATTCTTTCTTTCTATTTTATGTGGAATAGGTATGGAGTGTAGTGTTCTTGGTTGAGCATGATGACGTTGAAAATGCATCGCAATACACGCTGCTTGCTTATTTATGTACAATGCAGGTCATGCATTTCACGAAATTTTGCTGTAGCTGTCATTGCAGGTCATCGGTGAGAAATGCCACCACAACTCACTGTGTGATAGAGCTCATCAGCCGAGAGCTGCATACAATAAATTAGTTCATCAGAGAGGTTCTAAACTACTAAATCAAAACAACGATTGGTCTTTTATGTTTTAATATAAAAATACGTGATGTGTTAGTTCAGTGTAATAAAAGTTTGTACTAATCCAATATATTATGGAGTATGTAATCGTGTATAAAAATATCAACATAACAAATTTTTACAATCTTATTAGCTTCTATTCTATTTGAAGATATGTCTTATAGGGTTGTTTTACAGTGATTTGTGATACATTAATGATCAAGCCAAACATGTACGAATATTGTACATTATGTACATTTAATTTAGAATTTTGAAAAATCTACTCTATCATTACAAAAGTCTCTTTACAAAATAGTTACAGTACTTATTAACATGATCTTACCTAATTATAAAAGATGCTTGACTTCCTTTAAATTCAAGAATATTCACAAATAAGATTGGGTTCTCTATCACACAAATCAAATTCATTTTGGCATGAATTTAACAGGTAATGTGTCCCCTGTACACATATTTCTGATTCCATGTGACTTGCAACGTATGGAATATTCGAATAAGATTTTGATAGATACTATTATCAGAATTATTCCATAGGGAACTAACAACATGGGTCAGTTCAAATGCCGAGGTTTGCCGGTCCGCAGCTCACGAGGCAACCAGTCTTTCTCAGACACCGAAGAAGACTTTTTACCAAACGAACTGACCAACCACAGCACTGCTTAGATTTACCTTATGCTAGTATCGTGCATAGACTTGTTAGTATTTACCTGATCCCCAGTGCGGCTTGTTGTCGGGTTCATATTCGATGCCTTTTAGGCTCTTGGGTTGGGCGGCGATGGGAGTGCTCAGGTCGGTGATGGGGTAAGCCCTGTCCTTCAGGTAGAGTCCGTAGCGAGATGGGTACAGGCGGTCGATTGCGGCCAGTCTGTCAAGATGGTCCTGCCACGCCTTGTGGGCGTCGAAGGGGTCCACGCCTCGTCGCACGCGCCTGGGCACGTGGTATACTACACAAAAAAATATAATTATCACGAAAGCTCATAAGGACACACACATCATAATATCTGATTCGTCAGTTGAATCCTTCCAAAATTAGGTCAAGAAGATAGTATAAACATAGGTTCTCCTTTTCATAGGAATTTAAAAAGACAGTACATTATTATTAGATTTTAATGGTGAATAGGTAGTTGGGGGCCTTTTCATAAGGAATTATTGAACAATCGTAACATACGTTAATGAGTAGTAATGGATTAGGAAGGCGGAGCGAAAGCTTTATTAATAATGAAAATGATATTAAATTAAACACATCATGGTATTTATAAATAGAGCGCATCATAGAACTCACCTCTTCTTTAATTCCTGGGAAGGCTTGATCTAAAGTATTTTTTTTAAATGAGTTCCTGGGTTTGTTTTTTAATGGCAAGGGGGTAAAATAAATAAGTTTAATGTATCACCTGACAGATGCTAGAAGATCGGTAAAAGAGAACATACACAATGAAGTCGACATTAACGTCCATGGAATTTACAAGTGTGATGTGATGTTATGTAGGTACCCAGAGGTGATTTCTATCAAATGAATCATGCGATTATTAGCTATGATAACAAATGCAAAAAGTTTGAATTTGCACAAGCAAACATTTGAGAGTGAGTTTGTTTTGTTTCTATAACGGTGCATTTTAAAGCATTTACATAACACGACACCTTACTATACATTACAACATTTAAAAGATAAACAAAAATGATAATAAATATAGCGTATGTAGATGAGATAATTTTATTTAAATTGACATCTTTTATGTTTTGAAGCTCGTCCCCACTAGGGCACATTTGTATCGCAACTTGATTCAGGCACATATTGCAAGAAAAAAAATCGAACGTGCAACGTGTACTGTGACCATGATGCAATACGAATGTCTACATAAAGGAGACGAGCCTTCTCAAGCACGTCAAAATATGTCAAGCGAGTCTTCTCCATGTAATGTTGAAACGATATTCTACCGCTATATCTTCGAGCTTATGACAGGATCCACTACAGTGTTTTTTTCAAATTATTTATTTATTTTAAAAAAACTTTAATACAAAGTAGTAATAAATATCGTACATGAACAACAGTCATATATTACAGATTTGATGGTTGATATCGTATATGATTTTTACAAGTTGTTCGTTTTATTTTTTATTTAAGTAATGAAAGATGTTCGTCACTTATTCTATAAATTTTCTAGTGCAAAACAGTTGACATAATCTACAATTTAAAAATTGCAAATCTTGTTCGCACAAAAAATGCTAAGCAAATTAAACTGCCCCGGTCTTTCCCTTTTCTGCTGAAACAATGGAAATGCTAATAAAGTCCTAACAGTTGAATAAAAAAACCTGATGAAGTACCTAAGGCACTGGGAATCAATTTAGTAAGAAGCAGAAGCTTTACAGTCTAATAGTTATGTGTTAACTACAAACGTAGGTAGTGTATGTACAAATATGGTGTTACTTTGAGTCTCTACAGTGTTTTGAGATGGCAGTGTATTGTACATTACGTCACAGGTAAAACGTCAACAGTGTCCAACCTGTGACCACGTAAGTCACGTGCCAAAGTTGCCTATTGCTGTGGTATGAAAAGCATCTAATCTACTTGTCAATCACCTACAGAACACCGGCCATCTTTCAACACGTATGTTTCAGTTTTGTTAACTCTTCGAGACATAGATGAACGTGCTCAAACATTCTTATCAACTAACTTTGATCTGAGATGAGAGTTGTAATTATTTTTTATCATCTAAGCTTCGTCTTCAAGTCAGACGGGGTTAATCTTAATCTTTTACCCGTCAATAAGTTGAATATAATAATTAGTGTGTAGTTACAACTTTTGCTACTTGAATTAAGTTGTTTGTTTTCTGTTTCACGACAATAGTAATCATATGCGTCTGCAATTTTGTATAGGGAAGACATTGAGATTTACTTTACTTTTAGCAAATCAAAGCCAAACTAAGGGCTTGGATTTTATTGAAACATACAATATGATTTTGCTACAATACTCTTTTCTGAGACCGAGCCTTCTACAGTGATTGACAAAAAGACCTAAAACTAGTGTATTTCCTACTCTTATCCTTGAGTCTGGCTTTGTTTGATATAGCTAGCTGATGAGTGATATTTTGTTATGAAATTGGTAGGAAATGCACTTGTCTAGATGCGGTTGCGCTATGCGGTTAGTGTAGCTTGTGTTTGTGTTGGTGTGGTGTATTGTGGCAGGCGAGTTACGCACCTGGCCTGTACCGGTCGAGCGAGCGAGTGTAGTTGTGCGAGTAGATGGCGCGGGGGGAGTAGCCGTAGGTCTCGCGGTGCACGGGCAGGTAGCGGTAGCCGGGCACGGAGATACGGTCCACGGCGGCCACGGGGTCGTCGTAGATCGACTTGCTGTAGGGGTAGGTGGACAGCAGCTCCGGGAACACGCTGCGGCGCGACGGCCTGTACTTGTCTTCGGCTCTGATGTCTTCCGATCCTGAGGTGTACGAAAAAAATATTAAGATCGAACAGAAAAGATAATTACGCGATATTATTATTATGAAACTACAAATAGCTCAAAAATTTGGTGTTTGTTTTCGGAAGTCTTACCTTTTAGAGACCGGACGAAAGATTGCCAGAATCTGGCTTTCTTTGATGCCGTTTCATTTCTGCCAATCATTTCTAAATGATTTTTAAACATTTTGGCGGTTTATGTCGAGCTCGTTTCTGTAACAAAATAATCATTTCTTTAGTTTTGCCTGCCATTGTGATAGTCTTGGAATGATTTGACTTATAAAATGAAAGTCTGTTTCCGTAACCCCGGTGGTAGTCGATATGTTAAGAATGCAAACGAAAAACTAGACCAGCGTCAAAGGAGAGGGCCAAAAACTGTGAAAATTTAACACTAAACGTATAACTAACTTTGTCTGCAATATTTTGAATCTGACTCGTATGTGCAACCTTGAAGATATATTTATGTATAAAAAAGATGTCCAGGTGACATAATTGAGTACAATAGCGTGCTCACGGCTCGTAAATAGAGCAATGACGTATGCAGAGTTAGCTACAGGGCCACAAATAGCCGTCTCGGTGGCTGGCCGTCGTGTCGAATGCCGTGGGGCTGGCCGCGCGCCAGCCGCGTTGTCGGTGTGAGAAACTTGAAAACGAACGTTTTTACGAATGTCTGCTCACCGCCTGGCTATTTTCAAGATTCTGCCGACCTTGTTGCGAGTTTCACCGTGGATAAGTCAGCGGCCTGCCGCAATTTCTAATTACGTAAGGACTCGACACGCGAAGACAAGCTAACGAGCTTCTACGACGCGACCTCGCTATATTTCAGGCGTTTCAACGTGAGGACTTGAAAGTTTTCTTTCGTTGTTTGAAGTTTTATTGCGCTTTTGATATTTTATATGAGGTGATTCAATTATGAGGTTGTTAAAAACTATGGGTTTTAGTCGTCCGTGATGCAAATATTACAGGTTTTGCTTGCGATTTCCTCAGCGTTTAACAGTTTTTTTCTTATTTCGATTGAGTGAGACTGAGTATTTCTCTCTTTTATCCCCCCAAAATCATCAAACCATTGCTCAATTTAGACGTGAAAACGCAACTAACTGACAGCTCAGAGATACTTTTAAGAGTTACTGAAACGAAATTTCTAAGTTCAACAGTGTTAATTTACTGTTATGATTGTTTCTAGAACTTTAACTGCTAAAACATCGTAAATATCTCCTCACGTTAGCTTTTTCTATAATGATGTAATGCTCAGTTGTATGTATTAGCTGATCTTTGGCCATAAAGTTTAATGGGCGATGTGCGTCAGGAGGAGTATATATTTAGCTAGCAGAAGCGCTATTCATGAGGTTCGCGTTTAGCTGACTTCTGGAGATATGAGGCATACTTCACGCAAATACATTTTACTCTCGACCGCAGCGGAATGTAGAGTCATTACACAGATATCGATTGTAAATTATAGCCATGCATTATAGGTATAAATAAGTTATTTAGTTTAAAACGTGTGATTGATATTATTTAATCGCAGAACTTAAGCTACTCTAGTTTGAGATTCAAGAGACATTTGCTTTTGTTTTAATTAACCTGTTCCATAGGCTACCCGTTTTTGATTTGTGAAATTATTTATTGGTTTTCATCTATTGATTAGTGGCAACCGTTGTTGATGTATATTGTCTGGTCTGGTTTACACCTCACTCCGAATTTAAAAAAACTATGATCATTCATATGCAGTTGTCTGTTAGGAGATTATATGAGATTTTTGGAGACTACCCGTATTCTAGAACGATACTTAACCAACATGCATTTGTGAGTAGGCATATCTCAGTGACTTTTCTAAATAAACTTAAAAACTGACGTTATCAAATCTCTACTCAAGAGCAGATTAATGCTTGTTGAAATTAAGAGAAGAAGTTCTAGAATGTAGAATACGGGATTTTCTTATGTAAATTTTACAATTCTCTAAGCATTAATTCTGTATTTGTTTTGTTTTGTTTGTTTGATAAAGGAAGTCTATCTGATATTAACTTTATTGTTTTATTAAGTTTTAAGAATATTTGTAACTTAATAAAAAAATCTATGATTTCCTCCTGTTTATTACTATACTTATTGGAATGGAACCCCAAATGCGCTGCCATCGTGCACGATTTACGCTAAAGTTTGGGTTCAAAAATATTTTAGACATTTGTAAATGAAATTGGAATTATTATGATTAAACAATAATGAATATGAATCCGCAAAACTTTTCCGGCTAGCTCCCAGTTATTTCAAAAGATTCATAAAGATCGTTAAGATAAATGTGCGCGTTAACGATCTAACATCGTAATCATTCAATCTGCCTGGACTCATCTAAACACTTCTGGACGTGCAGACTTTATATTATATTGTAATTTAGGTCAAGATGAAGGTCAATGTCAGATATGTTTTGCCATATCAATCTCCACCGGCTCTGAGTGACCTGGTCATCTATTTCAGAGTCTAGTGTAGCGCTGTGAAAAAAAGCGGTCCGATTGTGAAACTGTTACAAAAATATATGTAGGCTCGTCGATTTGGCGGGATTGCAAATTTGGCTCGGGCGCGGCGCCTAAAATAGGCGCGCGGGGCGGATCGGATTCACGGCATTCCCTGATCCGGCGCATTGTAGTGCACAGGGGTGCGCGAGCGCAGGGCGGCCGTGCAGCTACGACGCGTAGTACTTCTAGCCTACGCTATGAGTAGGACAATGAATCAATAATCATCATGCATTAGTTATTGAGATGATGACATTCAAACAGGGCATTTTCAATTCTCATCACATTCACATCATATTCACAATTTTCTGATTATAATTAGAAGTAATTAGAAATTTGAAACGATGTTGAACGACGCTGTCAAGTAAATAAGTAAATGAACAAGAACAAGGGGAATGTGGTCAAAGGAAAATTTACAAACTCAAATAAGAAAATCACCTTTGACTAAAAAATAGTTCTAGAAACTACTGCATTTAGAAAAAACAAGAAACTATTGCAGCACTAATCAATATAATTTGACAACATTGGAGTTCCGACACGATAATTTTGAAACTATTTAATTTTCTGTTCACAAAGTAGAATTTCCAAAGAAAACCATCCTATTTTTTTTTATGTAGGTATTGCACTGCATCGCACGGTTTTTCTTCACACTGGGATACTATCAAAAACTTTAAAAAAACTTACGTGATGCTGGGACAATGTTACCCGGTCAAGAAGCCACCTTATCTCTACTAAACACTTGCGAAAATGCGAACTGACGGATACTCGACCCGCCGAGCGAGACGGACGATACAATTGCGCAACAACAGAGTGAGATAACAGTAGGCAGAACGCACTAGGAAAACCGCTCGCGGATCGTTTGATGCGCCCTTCGATTACACTTTTGGCACAGCCCTTAGATGCTGGTACACTGGGCACTCTAGTGATCTTACCGATTAAAATAATGGTCGTAAAATATTAAGTTGTGTAGTTTCGTGGACGAGCCGACGTCGAGTGTCGGACCTGGGCGGGCGCGCACTGCCCGCGCCGCCGCGCCGCGGACCTCGTCCGCTGCCCGCCCGCCCTGCCACCCGCCCAGCCCACCCGCCCCAGCATTCAATAAACATTATATTTCCCGTGCTTTCATAATTTCCTTGCTTCGAACACGGATACGGTTTTTCTGCACTCTTCTGCATATTTGACGCCAATGCGATGTTTACATTCTCGCTTCGAAACGTTTGCCAGATATTGTATTTTATTTGAGTGCAATGGCAAGTACAAAAATCTCCGGAATTAGAAAATTGCTTCAATTGTAATTGATTTGCTACAGTAAATGTGTTTTCCTAAACTACATAGAACCCTTTGGCAAAAAAAACATCCTGACTAATTTAGAACTAATCACGTTTTATCGAGTGAAATCACAAATAATACAAATAATGAAGTTTTCTGCATTGGCTCGGGTCTGGGTGAGCTGGTAAACGTTCCTGGCTTTCATACTTGTCGGGTACATCGTAACAGAAGGATATTTATTCTTACTTCGAGGCAATTAATAGGTGTGTTGGTGCATATTCATTTATTTAGAAAATTTAAAAGTGATGATGCAATATAAAAACCATTCCAAAACTATTAACAACATCTAGTAGTAGTAGAGTAACATCATAATATATTTATAAACTCATTGTTTGTTTAAACAACTGGTAATTTGCAAAAACATTAAGTTGCCGTAAAAACGAATCGAGACAGAAATAGATTTAGCTAATTTTTAATATTTACTGAGCGTAAATAGTGTCTAAAAGTTTAGTAAGATTTAAATTATTTCTGGTATTATTTCCCACAATTTCCTACAAGTCTGAAACATGTATATTACTCGTATAATCACTTTTATGTACTCGTAAATAGGGTTTATTTAAAAGCTGAAAAGCTGTTTAGGTAAGAAGTGAAATTTCGTCAGTCCGTTGGTAATTTACCTTGAAACAACAACTCCTTGAGCCCACCTACACAGGTGCAAGCTGCATTTACCCATTTCGTGCATGACACTAGGCCAAAGGTGCTAATATTGGATCTTGCTCTCAGGACGTAAAGCTTAAAGTTGCCTAGCAATCCGTAAATGCTAGACTCAAAATAGTTTCAAGTAGGTAGACCGCACCTGAGATAGCGTGTTCAAGTTCATCGTGAAATCATGCTGAATTTTCTTTGTTGTATATTTTAATTTTAATGTATTTATTGCAAACCATAATGTTCTACATTTGATAGTAGGTATCAATTGGAATCTGTACGGCGCTGCAAATATAAGTTTTACATTTCTTATTAATAATCTTTTCACTCCATCGACGAGTTTCTGCAACTAAAATGAATATAATATTGATTTTTAATCATCATTTGATTGACAGCTCGTTTGATTGCCAACCATTTATGACATTTTCTAAAACTCCTTTAAATTAAATTCTATTATTAGCATGACGTCTTAGAATTTGGAAGAAATCGCTCTAGCGATAAGTCCACCTAAATTTTACAAATTGTTGATATTGTTAAATATTACTGTTATTGTTTTTTAGTACAAAAAAGTATATCTATCTATCTATCTATATTCTTATTCTGTTTTTTTTTGGTTTTTTGAAAATGGATATGCCGATGCGGGAGATCACAGCATGTACCGACAAATCAACGTACCTACTATTTAATTGTGTAACACAAATAAATAAATGATTTATGATTTGAATTATAATGAAAACATGCATTTATATAGATGGAATCTTGCAAGGAACACGAAAAAATATGAGGTTTATAAATCAAAAAAACTTTGGCAAAACCGAGGATCCTGAGTACCGACTACCGACACAGGATGTAAAAATATGAAATCAACATTAATTGGCACCAATGTAGTGTTTGATTTTATCTAGGATAGTAGATTAATTTGTTAGGTCAGGCGACCAAACCGTAAGGAAAATCTGCAGATGAAACAAATTGATCGACACCTTCTCCCACTGAGATTCAGAATTCTGAAGATTAAAAACTGTACTAATAAACCAAATGTAGTGCTCAACAATCGTAAGGTATGTATGATATTCTTAAAGTAAAATTTATAAAAAATAAAATTTTGCATGCATGAAATAGTGCGTTTAACTAACCTTCTTTGTCGGAGGAGCGATAGCTATTAAACTGTAAAACTTCTAAGCATTATTTATTTACTAAACTGCGTCTCAACGCGACTTGTATTATTATTATAGATCGTAATAAATCATTCTTAGCACATCGTTATTCTTTATATATCACCGGATGTTTGTATTATCCCATGTTATATTCATTCTGTTTACGAAATTTGTTTGATGCCTTCGATTAAATTTCCAGAGATTCTCTTACAAGGTCAAAAACATCATGACGTCTGACCTCTAAATTCTATTTGTCTTCTAAATATATAATTACGTGTCCAGTTTGCATGGGGCGGCAACTCTCAAGTAGACATAGGTAATTTGTACTTGTGTGTCACTTTGTTGGCTCAAAAATTGATAAATGAATTAGATTTTTTACATAGTATTTTAAATTTTTATAAATATTTAGTTGTTGACTGCCCCACCATTAGAGTCTCATAGAGTTTTACATATTCAAAGTGAAGACCTTTAGAGAATGGCTTCAATGATAAGGTAGGGTGGTCCATAATGGCTCCGAGGCCATTATTTATTCATACTTTACCGATGTAGACGCCCAGATTGATGCCTTATTTCTCCTTGTCTACGAGGATATGAAGGATGGGAAAGCCACTGCAACATCGGCACGTTACACTACGTTACGTTATGTTTAATGATTACTTATTATAAAGACTTGATCTCCTTGACAGTTTTGGTATGTTCCTATCGTTGCTAGAAAAAAAAACGTTTACGAGAAGTACTACCTACGGTGCTTGGATCTGCAAGCCTTAAGACTTGTGTTGGTGTAAACGTAGCTATTTAAGCACCCTAATTATAATTCGTAGTTTTTAGGGTTCCGTACCTCGAAAGGAAAAAACGGAACCCTTATAGGATCACTTTGTTGTCCGTCCGTCCGTCCGTCCGTCTGTCTGTCTGTCTGTCAAGACCCTTTTTCTCAGGAACGCGTGGAGGTATCAAGCTGGAATTCATATCAAATATGTCTACTGTCCCTTGGAGCTGTGAAAAAATCAAACTTCTAAGCCAACGCAATCAAAAGATACAGCCGTTTATGCCGCAAATTTCCGCAAATTTTGACACTCTTCAGGGAATCAAAACCTACAGGGTTCTTCCCGTGAATTCAGAATCTTGAAATTTGGTACGAAGCAACGTCTTATAGCACAGATGAATAAAAAATTGCGAAAACCGTTAATTTTTAGTTATATCATATAATAAAAATATGTTTAATAAATATACCTACAGGTTTGTACGGAACCCTCGGTGCGCGAGTCCGACTCGCACTTGGCCGGTTTTTTTACTTAACTAGCTTTGCGTTTTCACGTTTATGTGCCTGCGATTCCGAACGCACATAAAGTCATAAACATAGAATCCCGTTTTTTCCGCTTCCGTAAGAATTTCCTAGGAAATGAAGTTTTAAATACAATTATGTTGATTGCTGATTGTAAGTAATTCGGCTTTTGAAAAGAAAAGTGTAGGTATTGATAGGTATCCACACCATACAAAAATATAACAATCGGTGAACGTTAGGTAACGTAACTTTTTTAGGTTTGTGTGTAGTCTCGCCGCGAGTCGTCCCTCTCCCACGTGTTTTGTCTGAAATCACGTTTTATCGAATTTTGGCTCAACATCAGGCGGTATAAATAGCGCGCTAGTCGAACATCGGTAACTTCCGATGAGACTGCTCTTATTTCCGTAGTAGCTACACAAACACACACGTAAGCGACTTGACAACGATTAGAATTTGACTCTGCTCTTTCACTTTTAATTTTATATTTAAAAGTAAATCTACTAGGTACATACTATTAGCCCACTCAACAAAGACGAAAAACGGCCAAATAGGAGATAATTCGTGTAAAAGCGATTTTTGGCACAAATGTAGGAAACGGTGTTTGAAGCATCATACTCAAAGTACTGATGGGTGGAGGTGAAGCTAGCGGGTAGGGGGAGCTATAAAGGTAATTTTTGAAGTTTTTTTTAAACAGCTCGTAAACGGTGGCTCATAGCAAAAAAAATATTTTACTCAAGTAATCTAGTTACATAACATTTTCTACAAAAAAAGTTCTATATTTTCTTTTGCTGGAATCAATATTTAACGACATATTGAAGCAGAAAGGTTACTTGATAGTCCTCCTTATGGGATTGTCTCCACAAAACAGCAACGTGTTCCTTATGAAACCAGGCCGTGAAAAGCTTGGGACCAAATGATTTTCAGGGCGACAACTTCAACAGCTTCCATTTGCCAAGACAATTCTCCTCCTCCACAGCTTATCCGGATGCGACTCCACCACCACCTTCGCGATCAACGGAAAAAGCAAAGTGGGAATTGCTAAGCTGTTCACGGCCAAACCAGAACTGAGCCAAAAAATCTCAGACATTTTCAGTGAGCTTTCTACATCACCTGAGAGCATTGAACAGGCTGATGAGAAACTGTTTCTTGCAATTTACCAAGTACCTGTCCAGGAACAAAATCTCAATTAATACCGCTTCTCAACTTTTTTAAAAGCATCGACGAAGCCGAAATCAGATCTAGCCACTCTCCCTCCTACCAGAGGAGCTTCGAAGCAGCACTCGTAGAGAGTGTGCCTACAGGTACCTATTAAAATCTCAGCAGTTGTCAAATACTGCTATATAAATGTATATTTTATCTTCTTAAGTTGATCTTATTGCTTCTTTTAGAGATACAACAATGGCTTGGCAACTACCTACCACCTACTCAATGGGGCGGAACTAGAGAAGGCGATGGCATCCAAAAGCCGGTGACATCCAACGATCCAGTGGCACCTGACTCCATCCTCATCACCATATTTGACTGACACTGGAGCAGGCGACGCCTGCCGAAAAGCAGACATCGCCTGCTCCAGTGTCTGCGGTGTATGCTCCGACTCATGCACTAACGAAGCTACCATCGAAAACACCATCGACGATGATGTTGATGATGATATTTTAGATTTAGAAGATAGTCAGAATTGTTTTAATACATGATTTAAGTACATACATAAAGAAATGTATGTTTTTTTATTGTCCATGTTCCATTCCTTCATATCTCACTAAATGTTCCATCAGTACTTTGAGAATGTTGTTTCAGACACCATTCCCTACAACTGTGCCAAATATCGCTTTATACGAATTATTTCCCCTACTTTTCCTTATTTGAGTGGGCTATATTCTATTACCCCTGAGTTAACGTGTTTGAGCGTTACAACTAGAACAATTAAAGCCAAATAAAAACCTATAAGTACGACGGTAGATTAAAATAAATAACAGAAATTGCGTTGTTTAACAGAACTTCAATACTTTTTACGAAAGGAGTGACGAATAAAAGGTTTATGGTAAAATCCATTGTTATTAAATAATATGTAATTCTACTATAGAATCATCCATCAGCGTCAAATGGCTTGTTTTTGATGGGTATCGTAGTCATGGCTTGAGCGCAGACCTCAACATCAGTCGTTATGGCATTTTTAAAAGAAATGACATTGATGTTCACTGACGTCACTCCTGTACTAATATACTACTCGTAATTAGTGTTTTATTGATTTAGTTGCTGCTTACTGCAATGACATCAGAGAGAGGCACGTGATAGGCACGACGTTATAACTGTCCACAAAACCACTACGGTAATGCAATACAGTTGCATTACGAATAGCACCGACACAAGCTGCAAGTGCAATGCTAGAGGGACTAACTTTTCGCATAACGTCGATTATCTCAAAGTCGCTTGGCATAACTCATTAGGCATAATATCATACAGCATAACGTTAACTTCTCATAATTTATGCTTGGCATAACTTTTATGTAGCAAAATAGTGGAAATACATATTATTACATAGCTTAACAGACGAAATGCATATTATTACATAGCATAAGTATTGAAAGCCCTATATACTTTTGGCATAATATAGTCAATCTATTTCTAATATTTTAAAGCATAACTTAAGATGGCAAAATTAGTAAAATCCCTAATAGGTAGGTACCAATTTCACCTGGTTTGTCAGGGTAGGTCAATTCGACCGAAATAGTTAGGTCAGGTGAGAACTGCGACCCCATGCTGCCAGCAGAACCAAACTTTAGATACTTATTATACTTGGTTAGTTAGAGTTGTTAATTGAACCATTTTTTTATCATAATTTTAGTTGTCATAATATGATGTAAACTTATTATTTGTTTTAATTATTAATATGCTTATAAAAATTATACGTATAGTTATTATTCGATTTGATTTTTATGCTTTGAAACATTAAGCATTATATTCTGCCCTTCGAGTTTATACCTTTTAATACTTACGCCAAACAGTTTTAGCCCACACTATCTGAAAATATGCCACACAATATTATGGCTCGTGAAGATTAGGAAAATCAGAAATATAGAACATGATATTATGACAGTGAACATTATGCTTAGAATTGGTGAGCCATTTAAAATTATTTTTTGATTCAAGGTTTGCTAAAAAGCCTGCCTTTTTTTCCTTCCTAAACGTCGTTTCTATTATTTTGGCTTTATTCGCTGACTGATGAGCCAATAGCCAAATACCAAGTTATAAAATAAGAATGATTTTTTAAATTATGTTTTGGTAACATTTTAACTAACATCTTACAACATTAGCTTTCTAGGTTTCGCTTTTCCAGACCTTGTTTTATGGTATGTTTCAATCATATTTTTTAAATTAAAATAAGTACTGTCAGTCCAACATTTCTTTTTATACAAATAGAAGATAAGTACAAACATACTCACGTCACCAGCCAGCAGTTTGGCAAAACAACGCATGAGGCGGCTTCTGCTCTGATCAGTAGCTATTTTTGCTTAAATCTACGTCATCGATAGCACTATCTCGGCTTAACACCATATTAGTGCATGCACTCTGACGTCACAGATGCCAAAACAACCATCTGCCGACGTCGACGTTGATCAATGCGGCTATTTATTCCTGCGAGCTATTTGCGACCGGCAACAAATCGTTTCCACGCACGCTCAACCGTCATGTTTTGATTTTTTTAATTAAATATTCGTACATTTGATTGAGACAGTGCCAACGGCTTAGTACGCTAATTACTGACGCTATTGTCTAGCTGGGAGATATGATCATTAGTAAAACAGGTACGTACACGTTACAAATAGAAAAAAACAAAAAATTGCTACATGGAATCAATAGTTATAAATCTTAGGTGACAAATATTAATCTATTAGTGAAGCTGATAAGATAAAAGACAAAACCCTACTTATTGTCTATTTACTGACTTTGAGTGTGATTAAATTAAATTAAATGAAGTATCCACTTAGGAAGGATAGTAGTAAAATACGTAAATTAGATGTATTTCCGTATTTCACTACAAAGGCCAACTACGTAAAAAAATATGGATGTTTTCCGAGAAACGAATGGACATTACTAGACCATTCTAGATTTTAAGAAATCTTCACATTAAAAAAATAAAGAATTTTCCTAAGTTTCAGGACAATCATTAGTAGATAAAAAGAGAAAAAAATGGCATTTCGCGTGTGCCTTGTGTAATATAGCATATATCTTAAAATAAATGATGACAGTGCCATTAAACAACGATGCACCATTAGGAAAAAGACCACAAAATTCAAACAAAACACTAAGCGAGTTGGCATAAGGCCCCGTGGTTCTCAGAAAAGCTGTGATGGGCAAATAAAAGCGTAATATTGAGTCGTGTTGGTCTCGATTGACAGAAGCAGGAGCGCCAATTTGATTCAAAAGCATATTCGTTTGATTAATGAGTAGTTTATGGCGATTGATAGGAAATGTTTTTACAGCCAACTTCTTATTTTGGACTGTGACAGAGAGGCATTCTTATGCTGACTGATAAAAAGTGACAAATGTAATATTTGGCATCAAATAAAGCAGAATATAAGCGATCATTTAAAAGCAGATATTGAAAGTATCGATACACCAAAGCGCGTTTCTGATAGCATACATCTTCTCAAAATTTGTAATACTATGTTGGTTGTTCAGTATTCTGCCTTTTATCAGATGGTTCAAAAGTAAGTGATGGTAATGGTGCTGCATTTTGGGATTCGGAAACTGGGGACAGTATAAAATTGCGTATAAATTCAAACAATTCTATTATGCAGATTGAAATCTTCTTCTTTCGTGTCGACAGCAACATTAAATTTCATTTGACTAGTATTCTGCCACCTTAATAGCCTCAGCATTGGCACATATTAGGTCATCGTGTGAGCAGATGTTCGGACACGAGGGGCATGACAAAAGATGATCCATAGTCTGCGGGGAGAGTACGTATAAGATGATATATACACACATCAAAAGTGTCTAGGGATCAAGCATTTTTATGCGGGTTTCTTGAGATTGAGATGTGGCTTTGTAATAAATTTATGATTTTATAAATTTATATGGATCCTTTTTGGTGCATTTCATAATTTGAAACAGGAACTGTCAATCAAATTCGAGTAAAAGATGAAAATCAGCTGTCAATATTTTCCCTATAAAAACATACAACGCATTGAAGACATTATTAGTGCTACTGTTTCCCTACTACTGATTAAAACCAACGTTATTATGGAGCGGCGACGTCATTTAAGCAGGGAAGAAATGCTCAGAGCCGTGGGAATGATAGAAGCTGGTTCCCGGCAACGTACTGTGGCTTTAGCTCTGAATACAAGTCAGAGTGTTATCAGTCGACTTTGGACACGTTACCGAAGCACTGGTACTGTGGCTGAGCGCCATGGAGGACGGTATCGCTGCACCACACGGAGACAAGACCGATACATTCAAATCACAACTCGAAGAGCTCCAACAATAACCGCCATGATGTTAGCCGTGAGGCTTCATCACTCTTCAGGGAACTTAATTAGCGACCAAACAGTCAGAAACCGCTTGCATGAAGTGAACCTTCATTCCCGAAGACCGCTAAGGGTACCACCTATAGCAATGCACAATCGTAGGATTCGATATCAATGGGCTCTTGAACACAGAAATTGGGCAGAAGAACAATGGCGTTTCGTGTGCTTTTCTGATGAGTCTCGTTTTGGTATGAGACCGGATACAAGACGAATACGACACTGGAGAACCCCTGGACGCCAACAGCGATTAAAATCCTGCCAGGAAGTCCATCCTTATAGTGGTGGAACCATCATGGTATGGGCGGGTATTTGGATCGGCGGAAGAACTGAGTTGATTTGGATCAGAGGCAACCTCAACGCTCAAATGTATGCTGAGACGATTGTATCAGACGTCACTCTCGCCGCAGCTAACATCAATGTCCTGCCCTGGCCTGCTCAGTCGCCAGACTTGAACCCGATTGAGCATGCATGGGATATGCTACAGAGAAGAGCTCTGCCGAATATGGAGGGTATCCAGTCGCAAGAAGACCTTTTTTTGTTGTTGCAACGAACATGGGCGGCCATTCCACAGCGTGATTTGGATGAACTCATTTTGAGTATGCCAAGCCGATGTTCTTGTGTTGTTAGTGTTCGCGGTAGAAACACGGATTATTAATTGTTTAAGTTACCCAATAAAATTTTAAAGAAAACTGTTATTTCAGTCTTTTTTTCGAACTTTAATGTTAGTGGTTCAAATGTCAAAAATCCCTTTATTAGGAAAATGGCAAATTTCTTTATTAATGCAAAGGTGACTTGGTTTATTGTTACTGTAGACAAACGAAAACACTTTATTTGATGAATCCTTAAAGAAAATTTTAATTAATATCAATCAGGAGAAAAGTTATTGCAAAAATATATGTTGATCCCTAGACACTTTTGATGTGTGTATATAAGATGATCCATAGATGATCCATAATGCACCGCATTCGCACACATTCCTTGCACCCTCAATGTATCCCCATCTGAAAAGATTGTCCTTGCAGCGACCGATCCGTGTCCGTAGTCTGTTCAAGGTTTTCCAGGTCAGTCGCGTCAAATCATGGCCAGGCGGTAGACATTCCGAAGAAATCATATAGAAATGATAGCAATAGTAGAAGCGCTGTCGTATATAAATAGCGTAAATAAGGACAAATTTGTTGTGTTTATGGACTCTAAAAGCACTATTCAACATTTGATCAGGTGCACGACGTTATTTAAGGTTATTCCATTGGCATATGTTATAATTGATTAAATTCGTAAGCCTAAACGAGACAATAAAAGTGTTGTAATTCAGTGGCTTCCGTCCCATATCGGCGTCCAGGGGAACGAGACTGTGGATCGACTTGCAAAAGAGGCTATTGAAGACCCTTTGTCCCAAGTAAAAAGAAAGAGTTTTATAACATGGTCGGAATATTTTGATAAAAGATCCTGACAAAAGGAATTTGGTACAAGACAATGCAGCCTACTCTTTCTCGGGCTCCTTGGTTTGAAAAAGTGAATATCAAAATAAATGACTTGGTTATGGCTTTGAGGTTTCGTTCTGGTCATATCCCATTAAATAGCATTGGTTTTATGATGAAAAAGATTCCTTCTCCCAACTGTGATATTTGTAACGTTGTAGAAGATGTTTACCATATAACCATGGAATGTTCTCGATCTGAGGCCCTAAGGGGTAAACTGTTTACAAATAGATATGAGGTTGGAGCCTGTAACAGCATTCTTTCATTCCCTGATTCACCTACAGCCAAAATACTTTACGAAGCCATACAAATTATTATTAAATCTAGATAAGATATTGTTTTCCTACTTTATGTAAATTAGTGTATTTAAGTAAAACCTATAGGGGTGTCATGTCTTCAGATAAAACCCCTCTTAAATAAAGAATTAAAAAAAAATGTTGATAGTGTCATCTTTAGTCAGGTCAATGGTGACTGTGGGAATTGAACTTGGTGCAGCAGAAACAAGGCTGGGTGCACTGTCGACTAACTCGCTGAATAAACTTTGATTGTGGGAGATTAAGGTGTCAATCTACTCCGACTCCATGTTTGTGATTTAGTGGTGGGCCTCTTGTAGTTCTTGCTCCAGCATAGTGATGGGCCTGTGGCCTTGCACATACTCTTCACTGCATTCACCGAAGCCATTTACCTCAACCTGCAACCTATCCCGCTCATCTACGACTAACACATACTCATTGTGCAACTCAGCCATTTCCTTTTTAAGTACAGAATTCTTATTTAACCTACTTGCTGTATCTGATACGGCAAGACCTAGCTTAAATTTGATTTTAAATCTTCCTAAAGGGAAAGCGTACATTTTACCACTACATTATAAAACTCTATTTTGATAAATACATATTTAATATATCCGCTTTTACTAAAAGATCTCTACTTACTGCAGAATACTGCAGTAAGTAGAGAACTACTTTAGTTAATGAACACTGGTCATTAACTAAAGTAGAGTTACTAAAAATATGAATCAAACTCACATAGAGTTCACAATGCTCACACAGTATCTACATAACCACAATGCCATCAGAATACCAACGTATAAACGTGTTGTCTCACCGGTAGCATTAGCGTGTAATGTAACAACTCAAGCATCGATTTTATGGGTACTGTACACTGTATTGACTGACGACCATTTGTCTGCAATGTAACAAGTCAAGTTAGATTTTGAGCTTGTTCCGTCTTGCTCGGTTATCCTCACCCGGTGAGCGAGAGCACAAAATAAGGAGTTTACAGAAGGACCGCTCGCACTTTTTTCCAAAACCTGCGTGAACTATTCGCTCTGAATTTTTAAAATGAAGTAAGTAAGTTATACGGCCAATAACAAAATTCATCATGTGAAAAATTGCACCAAGTTCGACAAAAACAAAAACACTCGTGACAGTGCGACTTTCTGACTCACCGAAGCTGACTTCGCTTGTAAACTCACGTCTCTGTGTGCGTGCGTCAAAAATGGCGTGTTGTTCTAAGCGGGCTATCTGTCAGAGCGCCGCGCATGTCTAATTTGTGGCGATAGCCTTAACTTGCAACAAAGATCACACGGGTAACAGACAGCGCGCATCTGTAAAGTTTAGTACCAATAAAAGCCACGAGTCTACTTTGCCAATAAATCTCTGACGCAATGCGAAAAGCTCGCTGCATATTGGAAGCTTACCGAACTTAACGATCGCCAATTGAGCGCCACACTGCTAAGAACTTAGACCAATTTTGTTTGTCTGATTGTATGTTTCAGCGTCAAATATACTGCTAGGTTTATTTTGATGAAGCTTTTACATTTAAATCATACAAATGAATTATTACCTATGAGTGCAGGGTTAAAAAGTGCTCGATCCATGCGGACGAAGTCGCTGGCAACAGCTAGTAACGAAATAAGTGATAGAATCAAAGACTTCTTAAAATCTCCACACCTGTCAGTTCGAATAAACGTAATCCGATATTTTGGCAACATAATCAGCATTTCAATCTGGTGACATACTGCAAGATTACACAAACACGTCATGGCATAAAATGAGTCAACGTAACATTCGCGGCTACGGCTGTTTACCAACAAAAACGAAAGGATTAATGATACCAAAGCGTCGTCTCGTGTATGTTTGTTCTTGGCTGATGGCCTTTCACGTGCGCCCCGGAATAGTGGTGACTACATGACTCCAGGGTTCTCGATTTACGGCCACAGCGAATGAACAGCACGCTAGTGATGGGATAAAATAAGTAAAGCTACTGGTCGATAAATCCTATTGTTCTAGATTTTGACTTGCTGCTATTGAATCATCATCAATGTCTTTCTTTCTTGCTTTTAACAACTGCAATACCAAGTGGCATTTGAATACTTACATAATTAAACAAGAAAAATAGCGCAAAAAAAAACACCCTAAAAACGTAAAAAAATACTAGTTTTGTACTAGCAACCTGTTGTGTGGCGCCCAACGTGTTTTTTTTTAATTTTGCATACTAAAACTATACCAATTTGGGATATCGAGAAAATACCACAATATAGTTTAATGGCATATTTTTTTAATTGCAGTGAGGGTAACAAACAAACACATCCAAAACGAATTGGCTTCGTGCAGAAACTAGATACGAGGCAGAGATCCAACTCCAGAGTGCATCTGGTCGATTAATCGATAAAATAAATACCTAATTATGTAACCATATTTCTGCTCATCATCAAATCTACCTACAACACAACACAAGCCAACTGCTGAATGTTGAAATGTTTACTAAATAACATAATAAAATGCAACTTTGAACAATCATTTATTAGGCACTTGGCATGCAGTGCAGTTTTATCTATATTTCAACTTGACGTTGGCTTTGTTGCAAAGCAACATAATTGTCGTACCATCATAAATCCTCCAGATGTCTAGTGAACATTCATAAAAAGACGTAACGCAAACATATCGTTAACTTTCAGATCTACGCAGCACTAAACATGTTCATCGTTTTAAATCCGTATATCACATACGTTTTCGCATGGAAGGCATATGTTTTCCGGGTTAAATTCGTATGTTTACTCGTACATTATTAATTAATTGTTAAGGTTTGGCTCCAACGACCAAGCTGACGAGACAAACATTAAAGTTTATTGCTTTAGGCTATCAAAGTGATAAATATCATTTTCATATTTTTCAGTTTCGTGTTAGCTTTTCCTATGGTTACGCCAATGAAAGGCTTGTGTTTATCCGCTAAAGATGACGTGCGCTGATGCGTGGGCGGCACACGACGCGCTCGTAGCTCGGTAGCCACCAGAAAACGCAGAACCTCAGCGCTGAACTCTCGCGTGTACCACACGTTTTGAAAGGGAAAGCGTATGAAACAAGAGGGGTCAGCCTATCCTGGTGGGTCGAGTAACACAATATCGGGCGACCTTGCTACGAATAGTGCCGCCTACGGCTGCCGATAAAGACGCGTCTGCTTACTCTCGCTTCAACATTCTCGCCTTTAATTTAAAACGGATACGGGTATACAGAAATCCAATATCTGATTATACCAACTTCAACATATTAGCGAAGGTGAAAAAGATTGTAAAAATAAACTGGTAAGGTTAAAAATACTTTGGGCGCTAACATTTTTGAAAGAGATTTAAAAATAAATCGTTCGGAATTCTTATTCTCAGGTATTTCAGCAGACACCTGACGCATCAATGCAGAATTTTGTGACTTATAACTACATTTCACTTTAGCTATATGAATCTCGTGTAAAATGCAGTTTCCATTATTCAAGCCCCTCAATCTGATATGGATGGCATAAATAATATGTCAGTAGAATTGAAAGTAGCAGCAGTAGGAAGTAAGGGCTCCACTTTGATTGACGTATTAGAATCCATTGAATGTATGTAGCCTTCATGATCTAGTAAATTAGGTCAGAGTTATAGTAATGTTTGTCGTATGTTTAATCAGATATTGATAGTGTTTACATTGCAGTCGCCAATCAGTCTTACCAGAAATACGGTCAGGGTTAGTCTACTAATTGGTCCTTAGCCGACCGTAGTCTTAGCCAAATAATAAATTTGAGCAGTGTCGATTCGTTTAGATACGCGTGATGATTCATGGCAATTTTATTTATATTAATGTGCATTTGCGTGGTACAGTTACCATGAAGTTTAATATATTTCGTTTATTTTATGTTGTCTGGTCGCCTTTATGGAGAGGGCTAGCACTCTATTTGTATAAGACTCCATCTTTTTCGGATAACCCAGACCACCAATTACAACCGATCTTCGTTTTGTACGGTGCCCACTCAACCATTCATCCCAATGATATTCCAAAATTGGATAAGTTACAATATACAATTGAAAGCTTAAATATTGCACACATGCCACAGTAACAGCACTAACAGCCTGACTTCTGTCTCTTTCTGGCATGTATGAATGAAATGAAAAATGAGGAGGAATTCATTGTAACTGAGGATAAAGCGTGCCTAAATGACTTTTAGCACGCTTATTTCTGTCCTTTTTACTGGGCGCTGATGAATCCTTGTAATTCAAATTTCATTGTTTCTTCCAAGCATCAACGATCCACATCCTTATTATTTGCTGATATGATTTTCAGAAAGTGTAACGCTTGGTTGCGTACAATTGGGTCAGGCACTCACCGGCGACCCTGGCCCGCTCGAGTGTTCGGCAAATAACTTGCGTCTGTGTGTCGCTGTAAACTGTAAATCAAACAAATTGACCGTGCGTTTTTATCTCATTGCTGCGCTTGCACACATCCACCGGGATTTATCGAGGCAAGTATTTTTCTTGTTTCATTTTCTTCGTGATTAATGTTATTGTTTATAAGTCAGCAAAATAGTGGCTGTAAGTGTTCTCAGTCAACATCATCAGAAATTATTATGTTCGGGGTAGTAGTTATTCCTTGGGTTATGACAACCAGAAACAACGAAGGTAATAAGGATACATTGGTACACCCACCCAGAATTAGTGCTAGTGCGGAAATCGAACTCGGCAACCATTGGTATTACAAACGACCCCATTTGCAATACGCTGAATTCGTAGTCAATTTAAAGACCGCTACATTACAAAATGACCCACGAGTTTCGCCCAAAGTTCATTTAAATAAAATGGCAATGGCAGCATTCGATTTTTGATTCCCTATATTGTAACATATTTTTTCTGTGATGCTGTTTCGAAACTTGAGAGTTAAAAAGCGCGACGTCAATGAACTATTTGTAGACAGTCAAGTTGTTTTCGGGAAGCGAATAAATCTCCACGGGAATTGTATGAATAAACCGACCCTCAAGGAAACTCCAAGGCTTCCCCTACTCGCTGACAGCTCGAGACTTTTTAAAGAGAGGCCGGAAGCACGTCAGAGGATCGGACAGTTGTAGATGGCGCCACAATGGGCTAGATGCGCGGGCGGCGGGGCGCGTGCTTCCGGCCGACGGTCCCGCATAGAAATGGCAACATTACACATTGTTACACAAAACTTTCCGCGTAATTCTCTTTAATGCGCACTTCAGCTTTGCTTGGACGGTTCGTCTCGGACTCTGGACCCATAAAATAGTTTACTACTAGAGAGAAGAAGCCAGATAACTGATAGTTTATGTTGCACAAATAAACAAAAATGCACTGTTTTAAAAAAAGTAGTTTTTAAAACAAGCTCTTAATAGACTTCCTCGTATTGAATGGTTGTCGTCAGGCACTTTGGTGGTTCATTATATATTATAATAACATCTTTACAGCTAGCCATAGATTGGTCATCTTTGCTTCTGTTCAAGAAATATAGAGAAGCGGGGATGTCTTTTCCTTGCATTAGGATACTTTAAGTTAGTAGTTGTTGACACAAACGTACTATTTCTGATCTTTTAGTGCACTTTGTAAAACAACCGTAGATGAAAGACGAAAATAAAGTTGATGCGATACACAAAACCCCAACGCGACGCTGTTTTGTACCAGATTGACAATAAAATTGAACTAGGTTTCAGAAAAACAGGTCAAACCACCGGGACCCAAGCTTAGCGCCTGATTATTATTAAATTTAAACTTTGCTTCAATGTATTAACTTCTCATTTAATTTTAAGGAAAATTTTTGGAAATTCTTATGAGAACGAATGTCTTTGCTTTTACCAAAACTGACTTTACGGAAAAATTAAAAATCTCTTTATGGGAATAAAATAAGAGCAAGTGTTTAACAGGTGGGATTTTTTGTCCAACAGTTATACTGTGACATGCTCTTGATTTTAACAAGACGTTTATAGCTTATTTGATTCAAAGCAGATTTCAGTAAAAGTTCTAATATTCAGTACTAAATATCCGAGAAATCCACGTGACCACATATTATATAAGTGACACTTTTCTTAAGTACCTGCTAAGAACAACATACACACAACAACATGGTCTAGGGATAAATAAAACTTTTTTAAATACAAATTTGGATATAAAAGGTTTTGTATTAAGATGAAATTCGCATTCATTGAATTTCTTCCAAAGAAGTAAATCTTCACGAACTTCTAACTTGATTAAAACTCCATGAATTTCTATTAATCTTTGTCAAACGCATCTCCGGTGTTCATTTAATCATGCAACGTAGACACTTGACCAGGAACGAAATGTTAAGAGCAGTGGGCATGATTCAAGCTGGCGCTACCCAAATTGCGGTTTCTGAAGCCATGAGGACCAGTCAGAGCGTTATATCCAGGCTTTGGTCCCGTTATCGTGTCACGGGGGAAGTGGTGGAACGTCACCGTGGACCTTAACGCATTACAACACATGTACAGGACCGATTCATAGTAAATGCTGCACGAAGTCAACCAAATGTAACGGCGATGCAATTGGGGCAAAGGCTACAGAGAGAGTATGGTTTGCTGGTAAGCAGTCAAACTTTGAGAAGATGCCTGCATGAAGTCAACCTACGTGCTCGTAGGCCACATCGGGTACCAGCGCTAAGGAGAGGCAATCGAGGAAGAAGATTACAATGGGCTATTGCACACGAAAACTGGAACCATTCTCGATGGTCACTTGTGCTTTTCACTGATGAATCCAGGTTTGGATTTCATCCTGATTCGCAAAAAGTACGCGTTTGGAGAGAACCTGGACGTTGGAATCGACTGCGGCACCCACAACAAGTTCATGCATATCAAGGTGGCACGATTATGGTTTGGGCAGGAATTCGTCTCGGCGGTAGAACGGACCTCGTTTGGATACAAGGCAATATGACTGCTCTAAAATACCGAGATGAGGTGCTAGAGCCTGTTATGTTACGGCTATAAAATCAAAAATGGGAGTAAAGTTGGTATGTCTAAAGGTATATAAAAGACAATAAATAATGCCGTGACCAAATTGCAATATTTTAAATAAAAACTTTATAAAACTGAAAATAGATGAATACTAACCCTAAATTATTTACCAATAAGACGTCGATGATTTAAATCAGATATGGTTTTAATACAGCTCTAAGAGTATGTGGCTAGGCCCTAGGATGCAAATTTATGAGTATCCGAAGTAGACAGAGATTTATTCGCTATAACAAATTAGGATTGCTATTAACAAGGCAATTAGCATAAATTTTCTTATAAATATCATATTGGAAAATTTTAAATAATGATGTTTAAAAGATTTACACTCATAAAGCGAATGTACCTATCCAGATTCAATTTCATCTTTCAAGAAATTATTTACTTTACGTTCTCTAATACGACATTTTAGTTCATACGCCAGTTTAAACAGAGGTGTTCACATTAACCTTTATAAGCAACTGCAAAATAGGCCTTATGTCAGTAGCATAAGGTGATGTAAAGGTTGATGTGCATTCACATATTGTACTGCTCTGTACCAATAAATAAAATAAAAAAGAAGTGATCATATTTGTCACAAACATGTGTAAGTACTACTTTAATAAATTGAAAGGTTATCATTACCTATGATTGAACAAACAACAAACACGTCTCAGGTTGGCAAACGCACGGTTAGCGCAGAGCGGGCGGCAAGGGTGCGCCACTGCAAATGTTTACCAGACACACGTTTACCGCGTCATCGATTTAACCGACTTCAGGGCTGCCACATACACTTTGTTTGAAAAGTACTCTTTCACTCTTAAGACTTCTTGGCATCTTTCGAAGGAATGTTGTCGATGTGCTACCGATGAGGAAGCACCTTTTAGGGACATGGCTCTGTAGCCCCAGAATGGGCTTTGAATTTAAACTCTCAATCATTTATCTTGACTACGACGATGAATAATGCATGAACACTCAAACATAATACCTACGATTGCTAGTGAAAGAATGTTGGACTGTCTCCAATTGTATATTTTTTGTTGGCCACAGACTGTGTTAAGTAAGTAATAGGTATGTATACATCGGGACTGTTTAACTTCCTGAGAAAATTGACAAACCTGCAAATAGGAACAGCATAGCCATTTATTACCTGTAGGAGAGCGGGGTGATAATTGTAACAGGGGCAAGTAGTTACCAGCATTTTTTATCTAGATAATAATCTTACCTACTATTTAACCATCTTATTATATGAGCGCGATCAGTATCCCGCTGGATTGCGCAGGAAGCGGTGCTGTGTAAGCGCTCTGATAAGGCTAGGTAATAGACTTTTTTTTGTTAATACAAAATTGATTATTGTTGATTTCAAATTGTTTAGTAGTTTGTTGATTTATTCAAGTACCTTTAGCGTTTGTTTAGTACGATTATAGACAGTAAAGATACTGTTATTTTATACCAAATAAAGGATTTATATTTTTTAAAGCAGTTATTTTGAAAAATCTTATAGTTGGGTATGTTGTAACACTTTTATGGACAAGTTGTATATCGTATACATTTTATAAATAAAATACCTACTTTTATAAAAAATATTTTGTTATTATAAATGCGTGAGAACCTAAAGTCCTTTTAGTTTAGAAGAGAAAGAACATGTCATTTTGAATGTTTGAGTTCTTTTCTATTAGATAAAAATAAAACTTAAAAGTCTCTTTATGTAATAGCCGTGTATAAAGTTTAAATGCACTAAATAAATCGAAATTCTGATTACTTAATTAGTTACGATTATAAATGGCTATAAGCCTAAAGTTCCTTTAAAGTTAAAAAATGGAATGGAATCTTTTTAGTAGTCTTTGTATATTTTTCTATTAGATAGAAATAAAACCATAAGTCTTAGGGTCAATTCACACTGAGACGCGACGCGACGCTGCGCGCACATTTTGATATAACTACTCAAAAATCTTATTTACTACACGAAAAGATATATATTTCATTGTGAGAATTCAAAATTCGTTGCACCACACAGCACTACGCCGCGAGGTATCTCGTAAATAAAGTTAAACTTTGAGTAGTTCTATGAAAAATTGCGCGCAGCGTCGCGTCGTGGCTCGGTGTGAATTGACACTTAGGCTGTTTTATCGTGCTTAAGTTTTTAATTTAAAGTAAAGTTAAAATAAGTAAGCTAAGTTTTTAAAATGTAAAACTGGTATTCATTCCCTACTGCTACTGCCCCAAGCAAGTTAGAAACTAGCCCCAATCACGGGGTAAGTTGCAACACTCGTAACTTTTTTTTCAAAGAAAACTGGTATTCATTCCCTACTGCTACTGTCCCAAGCAAGTTAGAAACTAGCCCCAATCACGGGGTAAGTTGCAACACTCGTCACTTTTTTTCAAAGAAAACTGGTATTCATTCCCTACTGCTACTGTCCCAAGCAAGTTAGAAACTAGCCCCAATCACGGGGTAAGTTGCAACACTCGTAACTTTTTTTCAAAGAAAACTGGTATTCATTCCCTACTGCTACTGTCCCAAGCAAGTTAGAAACTAGCCCCAATCATGGGGTAAGTTGCAACACTCGTCACTTTTTTTCAAAGAAAACTGGTATTCATTCCCTACTGCTACTGTCCCAAGCAAGTTAGAAACTAGCCCCAATCACGGGGTAAGTTGCAACACTCGTCACTTTTTTTCAAAGTCGTATCTACAAAATACGTCACAGGTTTGATCAAAATTTTATTTGAAATCTATAGTTGAATAGTAGCTCCTTCGAACACTACTACTACAGTATCCTACATACCAAACAAGTAAGCATATATACCTAGCCAAAAAACTAAAAATGTTACAGCTAGCCCCCCGCTACGTCTACCATCAATTTCCGTCACGTAAACGGCAATCATTGCGTTCAGAACTTTGTATACCATTTTTGGTTCCATTTCAAATCACTAGGGGCGCAGTACTGAAGTCTCATAGAAGAACGGCTACGAGAACGTACGCTAGCGGTTGTCATTGGTGTAAACTCATGGTAGACATACTGTACTAATTTTTACCAACGTCATTTTAAATTATCTCAAGTTCTAACGGATCACAGTGTACCTAACACTACTAATACAACTGTCCCGCAAAGATAAAAAGGTCTACGGTGCTGCTGAAACCTAACATTCTTCTCTGAAGAACTCCCAGGCGCCCCTACTACGGCCGCGGTTCTCACGTGTTGTGTGCTCGTGCGGTAATGGCCCCTCTAATTGCTTCCCGTGAGGTCAAATGCTGTTTGAGTTTCGCATGTGCGTAGCTGGATTGTTTCAATAACACGCTGATACGATTGTTTGAGAATAGCAAATGTGTTTCACTCAATTTGACGACACGATTAGCGTTGTGCGCTGTAGCACGGTTTCTCGCCTCGATTTCCTTAGTGTCCCGGGTTCGATTCCCGGTCGGGTCAATTCAAGAAACGATCTTTTCTGAATTGACTCGGGTCTGGGTGTGCTGGGAGATGCCCCTGGCTGATTTCCTTGTGTGGTACCTCGTAACACAGGGATATTAATCCCTACTTCGAGACCATTACAAGAGGTGTGTTGTCTGAGGCAAAAAAAAAAAAAATGGCCATTTGCTACGAATTGCTACAAAACGACGGATTCTTTTAATAAAAGTTTATACAACTATAACTTCAGCCTGGTATTTATATTTTCATTATTGGGATCCGTCGGAAATATTATGTATGTGAAGGGAAGGTAGATAATGAAACCGATTATACAGTCTAAATGCTTAATAATAGCAGTATACCGATAGTATATTGTTATTATTAAGCATTTAGACTGTATGTGGGCTTTTCTAACCCCTTCCTTATAAAACATCAATGATAAATAAGGTATGTCAACATCAATTACCATACTTATTTATCTATACTTATGTGATTAAGAGAAAGGGTTTGATTCTTTGTTAGTTTGTATTAAACAGACTCCGAAACAACTGGGCCGATTTTAAAAATGATTTTACCAATATTAAGCTATATTATCGGGAAGTGACATAGGCTATATTTTTCAATGTTAACGGGAATAATAACGCGTAAATAAAAATAAAAACAAACCAAATACCAATATTTACAGCCTCGCATTTTAAGGCACCGAAATAGATTAGCGCTACCAAACACAAAATTGAATTTAGTACAAAATGGTGCATATTATATGGCCATCAAAATTACAATAAGTTACCTACGTGTTTGAAAAATGAAAACAGAAACTCTACTTTCTATAGAAGGTTGAAGGAGTTATTGCTGTCAAAAAGCCCTTCCAGTATGAAGGAGTATTTAAAACTAAAATTGTTAAATTGTAATTCTTTCTGTCTTCATTTTTATTTTAAAATACTGTATCTTAATATTTCTAAAAAAACTATAGGTATGTTTGTGTAAGATAATATCAATAGTATAAAAATGTTAAGTTTTTTTTTTTATTAATCGTGCGAAACGAGGATAACCTAATTTTAGTTGTTGTTTTAGAATGTATTCAACAAAAAAAATTGCACGTGGTTCATGTTGAGAACTGTTTTTTTTATACTTAAGATCTTTTGTAACTACATGGAGCAATAAATGATATGACTCTGACTATGACTAAAATAAAAATAAAAGTTGTTTATTTTCAGACAATCAATGGTCCATACAAAAGTATCAAACAACTTTTATAAAACTATGTTAGTAACAAACAACTTATCAAAGAAATAAACAATGTTATTGCAGACTGTACGAATACCACCGGCAGCCTACGGTTCACGGACCTGCACGTAGCACGTGCAAGTCAGTAAACCGCCGGAATACAGCGGCAGCCATCCTGTCCGCAATCATCCTCAGGATCTCGTTGCCACTCTCCCTAACTCTGCGCACTAGTGACCAACTCTTTTTGCGCATAATGGCATAGAAGTCGTCAACGGCAGCATCTGCGAACATGCCTGAAACACTGCAGAATCGAGGGAGCCGCAAAACGGCCCTGAAAGTGTTATTGTATTGGACACGCAGGGCACTGTATGTTCCAAGCGTGAAGTTGGACCACAGAGCACAGGTGTAAAAATTATGGCAGTAAGCCCTAAATAGTGTAAGCTTTACTGCAGTTGTACACCGCATAAGCGTAAGCACGCAGGTGAAGCCGCTGGGCGGACTGCTAGTTATTTATACCCTTAAATAAGAACTTGCTTTACAACTTTGCTACAACAAGTTGCCAAATCTTGCCGTAGCTGCAGTTGGCTATTCGTAGCACCTTTAGTGGTAGCACGTAGCGAGTACCCCGTAGCCTGTAGCTAACTTCTATCAATCCTGTAAATTAGATGCCGTTTTATGTTTTCACTCAAACGAAACCAAAAGATACTATGTTTTTTTAATAGTAATTATGAATATTTCAAACACATCACCAAACTTCATGACAAGTTTGCTCATTTGTGGGCTCTGACGTGACTTTTACTTTAAATTACACTCGTCCTGCAGTTGAGCGCCGTCCGTTAATACATTCAACACACGAACATGTTCCAGATAATTGTTAAAAACATTAACGCAATAGATAAAACAATCACATCAGACCCACTGCAAGACTGTAAAATCACATTTGCAAGTTGAAAATGCACTGAAAAATAGATCTAAGCTGTGAAGTTTTATGGTTGTTTTTGTATATGTGGTTAGCTAAATGTGGGGTAATTTTTCGCGTGTGGCAACACGGCAATAACGTTGTTAGGAGTCATTCAAAGATGGCGCGGCACGCGGCGCGCGCGTGGCGGAAGCTCTGTTCCGGAAGCACGGGAGCGCCGCCCTCGCCCGCTGAAACAATATCAAAGTGTAAATTGAAATAAATTGATGCTCTCGTATTGTGCACAGGACAATAGCTTTCACAGGTCATCCTTAAGGTGCTCGGATGAAGCCAATGGCGCTCAAAGTTAATGGCCTACAATTACCATGACTAAGCTAATCGCTTTGAAAGGTGGTTGCAATTAAGTCCCCAGGCTCGGCTTTACTTTTATTCAAATCAAAGCCACTGTTTAGTTTGTGAGAGATCTTCCGTTAAATCTCAATTTCAAGATTAGTCTAAATAACACCTCAATTTTGACAATATTTTATTAATGTTTTTTTTGTAATATTTGTTTTATTAATTGCACATCTGCAAAGTCAAATAAAAAGATATTTGATCGCTAAAAGGCAGTAAAACATCAGTAATTAAAAGTTCCCAGGGGTGTTTTCTGAACTCAGAGGGTGTCGCTCTCCCGCGCCCTCTGTGACTCGTCGCGCTAATTACGCAATCAGTTCTCACAATTACGCGTGACACCTCACCCCACTGCCGATGCCACTAAGTGCATAGGTAATGTAGATTAAGCCGTTGATAAGTGCTATCTTTTGTAAAATACCTACTATTGTACGTTTATAGCCGTTATGTGGACGAATACTCTGTTTAAAACAAACTTCTCGAAAAATACGCATGTTTGATGGTGTGATCGATTTGTTTTGATGTTTTTTTGACAGTACCTGATGAAGTAAATAAGTAAAATAAATTTTTTTGAATCAAATATCATAGAAATTAAAAATGGTTCGTAAATGCAGTAAAAAATATTCTTTAATATTTTAAATATTATTATTTATATATTTTTTTATATATATGAGAGTGTCGTGGCTTAGTGGTTAAGCACTCCAACTCGGATCGCGGATCGTGTGGTCCCGAGTTCAAATCTGGCCAGAACCAAAATCTTTGTGTTCATTGTTTAATTTCCCACTAAATCTCCGGTAATGGAAAACATCGATAAAAAACCAAATCAAACCGGATAGCGGCGGAAGGCTCACCACCTACCACGTTGGGTTCTAATACCTTTGGTGAGAAGTGGGCTTCTGAGTGTTCCGTTCACCATGACGGACAGTCACTTGCCTCTGACTACCCCGTTTGGGATAAAGTCGTGATGTATGTTTAATACTTTGACTGCCAGAAAACCAGACACAATAGAAAATCTTTTGTTTGTGTATCAAAAATGATACACTGGCGCTGAACGTGTTAATATATTTATTAATTAAATTTATGACTTTCCTTGTAGTTAATCTTTTAACTTGCAGTTCGCCGTTAAATTCAAAAGTACTGCAAGTTGACTTTCAGCATTATTCAAAACTTAACATTTAAGATAAAATATTTTATTCCAGCTGAATTTGCTAATTGGGTATGGGAAAAAAAACAAACATGTCCTAAATCGAACACCATTTCGAGGTATTGGTATTTTATACCTTATTTAAATATTTAACATTTTTAAAGTCAAAGGGATCTAGGATATTTAAAAATGGTTGGGGAAAAAGTCTTTTCGCATATACACGGTCTTCTTCTTTCGTGTCGACAGCAACATTAAATTTAATTTGACCAGTATTCTGCTACCTTAATAGCCTCAGCATTGGCACATATAAGGTCATCAGAGATATAAGGTGAGCAGATGTTCGGACACGAGGGGCATGACAAAAGGTGATCCATAGTCTGCGGGGATGCACCGCATATACACGATTGGCGTAGTGCGCTGTAGCACGGTTTCTCGCATTGAGTTCCGTAGTTCCCCGGGTTCGATCCCCGGCCAGGTCAATTCGGGAAACGATCTTTTCTGAATTGGCTTGGGTCTGGGTGTGGTGGGAGACGCCCCTAGTTTAGTTCCTTGTCTGGTACCTGGTAACACAGGGATACTTATCCCTACCTCGAGACCATTGCTGGTTTTGGTATCATTAAAAGTTTTAATTTTAAAGAAGATAATTCCAAATTCAAATTAGTAAAATGTGTGATTTTTATTTGTTTATCTTACTGTCAAAATGAGTGAATCTAATGAGGAAATTCGATATATTTAACAATTTTACTACAAAAAAGGTAAAAATGCAACGCAAGCCGCAAAAAAAACTTGCGACGTTTATGGACCTAGTGCAGTGTCTGTGAGAGTAGCACAAATTCGGATTAAGCGTTTTCAATCTGGACATTTTGATGTCAAAGATGCACGTCGCTCTGGTCGCCCTATTACGGATAAAAAAGATGCCATTTTTAAAAAAAGTGGAGCAAGATCGGCAAATCAATAGTTACGACGTAGCTGAAGAACTGGGAATTGAACATTAAACAGTTTTGACGCATTTGAAAAAATCTAGCTACACAAAAAAGCTTGATATTCGGGTACCTCACGAGCTCACTGAAAGAAACCTAATGAACCGTGTACTCATTTGTGATTCTTTATTTCGACGTAATGAAACCGAACCATTTTTGAAGAAGCTGATCACTGGTAATGAAAAGTTCACGTACGACGAGAACGTGCGAAAAAGGTCGTGGTCAAAGGCCGGTCAGGCTTCACAGACTGTGGCGAAACCCGGGTTAACTCGCAACAAGGTGATGCTGTGTTTGTGGTGGGATTGGAAGGGCATTATTCATTATGAGTGATTATTCATTATACGATTCTAAACTCTACTGCGAACAACTGATGAGATTACATCAAGAAGTTGAGCGAAAGCGGCCGGAATTAATAAAGAGAAAGGGTGTGGTTTTTCATCATGATAACGCTAGACCTCACACATAAAGATGTGGCTAAAGAGCCACTCAGCAAAAATTAAGGGAGTTTGGCTGGGAGGTATTCATGCATCCGCCGTATAGTCCTGATCTTGCACCTTCAGATTTCTACCTGTTTCGGTCTCTTCAGAATTCTTTAGGCAGTGTGAGGTTAACATCACGAAAGGACTGCCAGAACCACTTGTCGTGGTATTTTGATCAGAAGCCTCAAAATTCCTATAGCAATGGGATCATGTCCCTACCTACAAGATGTCAAAAAGTAATCCAACCAAAAAGCACCTACATACTTCAGTTAAATGTAAATAAACTATATTAAAAAATGTTTTGAATTTTCCTAAAAAATGCGAAGAATCTTTTTCTCCAACCTACTACGTTGGCTTTCTGGGGCGTTTTTTTTCATATTTTTTTGAAATACCTATTACTATTTTAAGCAACTGATTTGAATATTTCGTTGATCTAGCCAATCTGCGAACTCATGTTGTCACAAATTCGCTTAGTATTCCCACATGTGTTCTTTCCCCGATTCGTGGTAAATAAATAATGAGGAGTCAGCTTCATCAGACATACTTTCAGCAACCCAGTGCCCCAGGTACTTAAAACTTGTCACTCTTTTCAGTGGTAGGCCTTCGAGAGCGACAGAAGGAAAATTGTAGCTCTTCTTTTTTGATTTAAACACTAATATCTCACTCTTCTTAACATTGTAACGAAGGCCATGGGCTGCTAAATACTTCTCACAAATACTGAGTAATTTTCTTACACCACTAATTGATGGGCTCAGCAGCACCATGTCGTCGGCATAATTATTAATGGTGTTACCAGATAGCAGATTTTAAATTCCCCCAAAATAAAAAAAAAATTTCATTACTCATACTCTGAAAGTAGTTCTGAAGTTGCCTGAGGAGCGGGATGAAAGTAATACTTTTCATCCCTAGGGAGAATCACTTTCAACTGACAGCTGTCAAATTATTAAAAAAAAAACTAGTTCTTTTTCACATATCTATTGAACCATGTTCCAACTTTCTATACAGCCACGATGTAAAATTGAAATAACTTAAAGTTAAGTACTGATTAAAGAATATACATTTTTTAAATAACCTTATTGTAATTTAGTTTCAACAATTTCTTTGAAATAACTTAGATTTGGGCAAAATATTGACCATTTTTCCAATGATGAAAATAAAAAATAGCTGGCTGGCCACAGAAAAAAAAACAAACAAAATGGGCGGGAAAGCGGCAATTCGATCTTCATTTACTTTTTCGATTTGAAGACTTTTGTTAATACGTATAGCAGAGATTTGTACCTATAAAATGAGTTCATCTGATTCTGATATGAATTTAACGCCTGATTTTATAAGAGAAGAGGCTAAAGCGGTAGTGGAAATAAAATTTACTCATTGTTTCTTTAGCTAATTCATGTCTTTATTTTTACTTTCCTTGTATTTGTAATGAAAAGCACAGTGTTTACCTCGGGTTAAAGGCTTATTTAGTCCTTCGAACTATTGGCGCCCTTACTTCGTTCCGGGCGCCAAACCCCGTCTCGGGACTAAATAAGTTACTTTCACCCCTAGGGTAACAATGTACTATTTCCGCAAGGTTACTTTTAATAATACGTACATGAATTAACGCCCATTGCCCAGACGGGTAGGAAGGACTTAAAATAGCCATTCGCTATAATCCCAACCCTTTCAGGCAGGGCTTGGTTTCAGAACTTCGTGAGGTGCTACATCACGAACGGCGAGCCTGTTTTAGCCGTAAGTGCAGTACCTACATCAGTAATTTTCTCCTCATCATTTCACAAATCGTAGAAAAAACACATGTGGGAACACTTAGCAAAATTAAAAAAATATTAAAATCAGTTTCTTAAAATAGTAAAAGGTACAAGGTAAAAAAATACAAAAAAAAATGTTACCATACCCAATTGAGTAATTAGTTAGCCCTTCTACAAACGGTAAGAGGTGACTTTTAGATTAAAAAGTCTCAACATTAACCATTCATTCCTTTGTTTGGGTTTTCCATCTTGTTTGTTAATAAGCTGTGATAGAAACCTCACGGCTCATTACTCGGGCCCCGAGAGCGCCCTCGGAGCCCGGGCCCGGGGCCCGCCTGGAACTGAATTAATTGCACATGGAAACGCCGCAGTAACCGTGTCGGCAGCAACCAAACGGATTACGACACTGAGATATCAATTCGGAATAGGAAAGCTGTGAAGAGGAATACGCATGTTGAAGATTTATCATTTAAAAGTTAAATTGATTCATTCCTAGGACAACTAGCACCAATATTATCTACCCTCAAACTATAAATGCTGCTTGTGCTATGAATAGGTGAGAAAAAAAAAGAAAAAAAATGAATGAACATACTCTAATATTACTAAATAGTTACCTACATATAAGTATTTTATTTTTATTTATTTATTTACAACAAATCCACAACACCTAAAGCAACTTAACACTGGTTATAACAAATCCTATTAAGGATTTGAATTTTGAAAACTAAACTTTATGCACTTCAAAGTAGATTAGAATAGACATGAAAAGACATGATAAACATACTAATGTTCCTTTCACGAACATTTTCAATCGTCGACCCCACGTATTTTAGTGCCAGGCTTCAAGAACGATTTTATTAGGTTTCACTTTTATATTTGGTGTTACTTCGGAAGTAATATCTCGTGATAGACAAAAAGCGACAACATTTCGTATATGACGAAACCTTAGAAGAAAATAGCATCCAGGCTGATTGATTATTTGATATTTTTACTATCAAATAAATACATCATTATTTATTCATTCCCAGTTGCAAAAAAGATTATCTGACCCTAAACATAAGTTTTTTTACAATATTAGCACATGTTTAATTTTCCCTCTTAGACCCACTCCATAGTTTTATCATTTGTAGATGACAAATACTTACCGGAAGCGATCCATTTCAGCGGGAAACGGTGCGCAGGAAGTCGATTCCGGGACCGCGAATGTGGCGCCAATGTCGACGGCAGGGTTGCTGTTTTCACAATATCTCTGCTCTCATTTAATTAATAACGAGAAGGGATAAACAAAGTGATCTTTGAACCCTAAAACAAATATCTGCACGTCTACCACTCGTGGTAGACTTACTGTGCCTCTACAGTAGCGAATTGCGAAATATAAATGATCCGTTGCCTAAGACAACAGAGATATTTTCTAGAGGCATAATAGGAGTTTATTCTACACACACCGTTGCGCACGAATAGTTATTGAATGTTGCCCACTCTGCAACATTTGCGTGGTCAGCAAGACGAAAATTTTATGAGCTCTTTCTACCTTACTCACCAGCAGCCCTAACATTGCCTAAGCTAGAACCTGACACTGCCTAAGCAATGTTATTTAACTGTGGTTTGGTAAGTTAAGGGCAGCTCAATTTTTAGCACAGTTATCGGCTGTGCCCTACCTTTCTTAAAAAAGCAGTACTAAATCAATTTACATTAAAGTACCGTTCTATTTTTATAAAAAGTAAAGTTAATGGCATCACAGAGTTTTCTTCCGCATCAACCCATTGTGTTGGGTGCCATCAAAATACATAAACCGCAAGGGAGCCCCGCAGCTGGCATGCGGCCCGCCTCTTCGCATCTGCACATGTTTGGAGAACTACTTAAATGCCATTCGAAGATCACATAATATAAATTAAACAACCATATTGACAAAATAGGTGCGTCGCGAATCGCGGCACTGGGGTGCGCAGGCCAGGTGCTTCGAAGTCATTCCTCGATGACAAATTATCATTGTGTTCTTTAGAGGACTGGATTTGCAACACAATAGTAATAAACGGTGACACTTTATTGTGAATTGTATGTTTTTATTTGATTAATATCAAAGCTAACTGCAGAAGAGCTTTAGTTAACGACATAGTCCAGCACGTACCTAAGTAAAGTGAAGTACTTACCAACCAGTAAGCAAGGCACATGTCAATGCATATAACTCATTTATTTATTCAACACAGTAAACATGAGACACCAACAATTTATGAATGGGTTTTTTTTATGATCAGATGGAATACAGAAATTGTCATTTGTAGGAGTAGGCACACCAGGTGACGGATGACTTAATAAAAGATTCATTAGCTTCAGCCCAACCGTTAACCGTTAATGAGTGAAGCTACAGTAACACATGCTCATTACTAGCACGAAAGTATCCTACTATTGAGCAATTGCTACTACGAAGCACTACTGCTATAATGAGCATGCTCATTTCGAGTATGCTCTTAAAATACCATGCTTATTAAGCATGCTCAAATCGAGCATGTGTAACTGTAGCGATCACTAGATATCTGTCACTACGTCTCGTACAAAATAATGTCCATCGTTGGTCGACGACGGCTGTCATATCGTGGTGGTGGTAGACATCAGCATTTCATCTAAAGCAAGTACTTCGTCTAAGACACGTAGCTAAGTTTGGTACTCAAATAATTTCTGCAAATTAAATGTTTTGGATTCCTTACCAATTGTGTACTTTCTTTATCTCGTTCTCTGGCCTTACTTTATTATTTATTATGCAGTGGATGTTACGTGGGTGGGAACAATAATGATGATGACAGTGAAACCTAGCCTTAAAAAAAACAATGAAGCATTTCGGGTGACACCGACCATGTGATTTATGAATTCGTGAAGCAAACTCGACCAATAGCTGACAAACATTCTAAGAATTTTCATGACCTCGTATAAATTTCACGTCTCTGCTTTAGACGGAAACTTGCGGAAGTTGCATCAGCTTCGTTGCGTGTGATCGATCACGATATTTTTTGGGTTCCATAGACAATTAGTACTTTGATTGTTTAATAAATTAAAGTAGTTTCGCTTTATTGGAAAATGAATACGATAATGTTTTGGCGTTAATGATGTATCATTCATTATACTCTTAAGTGTGTTTAAGAAGTATTTTGATTGAACTCTCAGTTTTAAATCTCACGGTCGATTATATTTGTAGCTCACCCAAAACTTTTCGAAGGCCGGTATCGTTGTCAAAGTCGTCAAGGCTAAACAGCAGTAGTCATTTAGAAAAAAAACAGCTATTATTTTTTACTCGTTTAACTAAATTTTTGTTTTTGAAACGCAGTCGGACCCGCTCGCTATCTTTGTGACACAGTAAAAGAAAACTTTGTTCTTTGTGTAATTTTCTTGCCATAATTGTGATTAATATTGCACATACCCCAAATTCTGAAATGTCACTAGAACGTAGGCACCCTACAAAACGATGCTGTCTTGTACCATGCCAGTAAATAATGTAAGGGCTGTTAAACTGCGACTATCGTCGCAGTGAATGTAAAAAGTACCTATAAAACAAACAAGGAAGCATGTGGTTCCAACGTCTTCCTTTTTAATTAGTTTGTAACTCCCGTAGCTCGAAAGCCTATTAATTCCCGAGGCCTCAGCGACGCCTGCCCGAGTCGTTCCGACAGCGCTAGTTACCGCGTTACTTACGTGCAATTAACGTCTAAAATAATCGTCTGTTGTAAACAACCACAAACATCAACTCGTTTCTCGAAGAAAACACTACCTTCAGTGGGGGTAAGTAAGTCCCAATCTAGCCTGTTAAAAATCTTGCATTAATTCAAACAAATAGGCGTTTTGATATGCTCATGATAAGATCACATGACTCAGGAAAACATTTATTGAAATACTTTGCATGCTTTGTGTTCCTAATAATTTTTTATTTAAACTTTCTAACATAACAGACCGTACTTTATTGTGAATGATATTAATCTCTTCTGAAAACTTGCTGAATTAGGCAAATCTGCTTTTACCATTTATCTTGAACAAGGTCCAAAGCTAGAAGTTGTTAACGGCCCGTAAGCGTAAGCATAATTTGGAAATGAAGGTTTTAACGTGTAAAACAAATGAAATGTCATTTTAATGCTTACTTACTTCATATTTCCTATTTGATCCAAGCTGCCACAAAAGTGTACCGTGTTAAGGTCACACTTTAACAAAACTAACTTCTCACGCCTCATTAGCCTCTCCCATTCACCGAGATAAATTCCTACGCAACGGTAGCTCTGCTTTGTGCTCGAGTCTTTGTGCAACGCGACTAATATTGATCGAATAAATATTATTTACTTCCTTCCTTGCCTTTGAGGAGCCTCCATTGTCGTGCAGGGTCGGACATGGGCGCAGACCATGAGTGTAGCCGACAAAGCATTGTGCAACCGATAGGTACAAGTATTCATACTAAAAATATGTATGAGCATTACGAGCATTACTTACTAAAAGAAAAGACGAAGGGTCCTAAAAATGAGTAAAATTGTTTGGTCAATAACATATGTGACAATGCCTAAACTTCTGACTTACCTTAGACTAATTTGTTGTGTTAGAAGTTAGAGGGGAAGAAATCCATCACTCTTCCTTGCTGTAATACTGTGTTATAGACTTTCAAGTACCTATACGATCCATCTAATAATAATTTACGACACATTGCCATGTGTGTTATTTTATAACTAATATGGGTAAATTTTGTACCTAATATGGGTTCAAAACCTTTGTACGCAGAGATTAAGCTGTACACAGGTGTCATTTTTCCTTTTCCTAACTTATGAAACAAATTAAATGTAGAGTCATCGCAAAATTATTTTTATTCTCAAGATTTATTAAATTGCATGCGGACCGCATGCCAAAACTGCAGACAATCTTACTTATTGATGACGATGGATACAACAAAAGACAATTCTAGTCTCATGATGTTATTAATTATTGCAACTGATAAAATAGATAAATTATAGTCTATTATTTCATGTTTGTAGATAACACTTAAGATAACACGCGGCTTATAACGAATCTCATACGTATGTAAGTTTGCTTTTGAAAAATACTGTTCCCGTGTCTGTATAGGCAATCACGTCCTCACACTTCGGCTTGGGATCATCCCGTCCGCCAGTAATCTTACGATCTATCTTATGTTGATTGTACAAACCTATATATATATATATATATATTTTATAGTGCCTGTCAAGATGACCTCACTCCACCTGATGGAAAGCGGTCGTGAGGTCCAGTCTAGAGGTTAACAAGCACAGTAATGCAAAGCAATCACTGACATATATTTTTCTAACACTACAACACTCCAGCTAATGACGAATGTATGTTTCAAGTTATACACACATCAAAAGTGTCTAGGGATCAAGCATTTTTATGCGGATTTCTTGAGATTGAGATGTGGCTTTGTAATAAATTTATGATTTTATAAATTTATATGGATCCTTTTTGGTGCATTTCATAATTTGAAACAGGAACTGTCAATCAAATTCGAGTAAAAGATGAAAATCAGCTGTCAATATTTTCCCTATAAAAACATACAACGCATTGAAGACATTATTAGTGCTACTGTTTCCCTACTACTGATTAAAACCAACGTTATTATGGAGCGGCGACGTCATTTAAGCAGGGAAGAAATGCTCAGAGCCGTGGGAATGATAGAAGCTGGTTCCCGGCAACGTACTGTGGCTTTAGCTCTGAATACAAGTCAGAGTGTTATCAGTCGACTTTGGACACGTTACTGAAGCACTGGTACTGTGGCTGAGCGCCATGGAGGACGGTATCGCTGCACCACACGGAGACAAGACCGATACATTCAAATCACAACTCGAAGAGCTCCAACAATAACCGCCATGATGTTAGCCGTGAGGCTTCATCACTCTTCAGGGAACTTAATTAGCGACCAAACAGTCAGAAACCGCTTGCATGAAGTGAACCTTCATTCCCGAAGACCGCTAAGGGTACCACCTATAGCAATGCACAATCGTAGGATTCGATATCAATGGGCTCTTGAACACAGAAATTGGGCAGAAGAACAATGGCGTTTCGTGTGCTTTTCTGATGAGTCTCGTTTTGGGATGAGACCGGATACAAGACGTATACGACACTGGAGAACCCCTGGACGCCAACAGCGATTAAAATCCTGCCAGGAAGTCCATCCTTATAGTGGTGGAACCATCATGGTATGGGCGGGTATTTGGATCGGCGGAAGAACTGAGTTGATTTGGATCAGAGGCAACCTCAACGCTCAAATTTATGCTGAGACGATTGTATCAGACGTCATCGTTCCTCTACAAGTGCAAATCGGTCCCTTATTTCAGTTAATGCATGATAATGCACGACCGCACACCGCAAGAGTTGTAAGACAGACTCTCGCCGCAGCTAACATCAATGTCCTGCCCTGGCCTGCTCAGTCGCCAGACTTGAACCCGATTATGCATGCATGGGATATGCTACAGAGAAGAGCTCTGCCGAATATGGAGGGTATCCAGTCGCAAGAAGACCTTTTTTTGTTGTTGCAACGAACATGGGCGGCCATTCCACAACGTGATTTGGATGAACTCATTTTGAGTATGCCAAACCGATGTTCTTGTGTTGTTAGTGTTCGCGGTAGAAACACGGATTATTAATTGTTTAAGTTACCCAATAAAATTTTAAAGAAAACTGTTATTTCAGTCTTTTTTTCGAACTTTAATGTTAGTGGTTCAAATGTCAAAAATCCCTTTATTAGGAAAATGGCAAATTTCTTTATTAATGCAAAGGTGACTTGGTTTATCGTTACTGTAGACAAACGAAAACACTTTATTTGATGAATCCTTAAAAAAAAAATTAATTAATATCAATCAGGAGAAAAGTTATTGCAAAAATATATGTTGATCCCTAGACACTTTTGATGTGTTTATTATATAGTACTTGTTTACTTGTAATGTAGTAGTGTAAAGTCAAAAACCACATACACACAACAACATGGTCTAGGGATATATAAAACTTTTTTAAATAACTTAAAAAGTACTGGCCTTACAAAAAACTATTAATGACATTATTAGAAAAACATAATTGATTTACTTTTTTAAATTCAAATTCGTATATAAAAGGTTTTGTTTTAAGATGAAATTCGCATTCATTGAATTTCTTTCAAAGAAGTAAATCTTCACGAACTTCTAACTTGATTAAAACTCCATAAATTTCTATAAATCTTTGTCAAACGCATCTCCGGTGTTCATTTAATCATGTAGACCAGGAACGAAATGTTTAGAGCAGTGGGCATGATTCAAGCTGGCGCTACCCAAATTGCGGTTTCTAAAGCCATGAGGACCAGTCAGAGCGTTATATCCAGGCTTTGGTCACGTTATCGTGTCAAGGGGGGAGGTGATGGAATGGCAGCGAGGATCTCAACGCATTACAACACATGTACAGGACCGATTCATAGTAAATGCTGCACGAAGTCAACCAAATGTAACGGCGATGCAATTGGTTCAAAGGCTACAGAGAGAGTATGGTTTGCTGGTAAACGGTCAAACTTTGAGAAGATGCCTGCATGAAGTCAACCTACGTGCTCGTAGGCCACTTCGGGTACCAGCGCTAAGGAGAGGCAATCGAGGAAGAAGATTACAAAGTGCTATTGCACACGAAAACTGGAACCATTCTCAATGGTCACTTGTGCTTTTCACTGATGAATCCAGGTTTGTATTTCATCCTAATTCGCGAAGAGTACGCGTTTGGAGAGAACCTGGACGTTGGAATCGACTGCAGCACCCACAACAAGTTCATGCATATCAAGGTGGCACGATTATGGTTTGGGCAGGAATTCGTCTCGGCGGTAGAACGGACTTCGTTTGGATACAAGGCAATATGACTGCTCTAAAATACCGAGATGAGGTGCTAGAGCCTGTAATCTTGCCCCACAGACAGCAAATGGGACAAAATTTCCAGCTAATTCACTACAATGCCCGTCCACATACGGCGCGTATCGTTACAAGTTGGTTACAACAGCATGATATCCAAGCTTTAGACTGGCCTGCACAATCCCCTGACTTAAATCCTATTGAGCATGCCTGGGATATGCTTCAGAGAAGAGCTCTTAGGAATTTTCCTGAAGATATTGTGCATGAAAACCAGCTTTTCTTGCATCTTAGCAGGACTTGGAACAGTATTTCACAACAGGATATTGACACCCTTGTTTTGAGTATGCAGAACCGCTGCAGATGTGTCAGGAGAGTCTTAGGTGGATCCACGGATTATTAATTTTAAGTTTTCAACAATTTTTATAGAAAAAATAGTAGTTTTTTTAGGTTTTGATGTTTCAAAAATAAAGTTAAGATTGAAATTTTGTCTGAGTTTTTCCTCTACTTCTAAGTTTTTTTTAAATTTAACTTTATCTAAAAGTTTATTTATCAGATAGGATAGGCTATTAAACAAGGTTTATTATAATGTGTAGCTGTCTCAACAAAAAGTTAATAGAATTTTAGTTATTTAGGTTTAATTGAACTATCCCTAAACCATGTTGATGTGTGTATTTGTTTACCAAGCCATCCCATCATGCAGCCAAGATGTTAAAACTGCAATTAGAAAATATCCCTTGATAAAGTCCAAAATCGCTTTCTAAAGATCCAGTGCAGCATCGATGTGTTTCATAAATAAATGAAAAATAAATAAAAAAATGAAAATGTAAGCGATGCCGCGATGGTTCAGGAATAAAGGGAGGTACATTTTTAATTTGGATGTGTTTATTGTCCTGATTTAAACCGTTTTCACATTGTGGGCTAATTACACAGTGTGCGATGGGCGCGTTACGATATACGATAACAGTAAAAGGCCCGTAATGGCGGCTGTCGGCGATTGTGTCAACTTCGCCACGCTTCCTTAATGATCCGCGCAGGATTAATTGGTTGGCTCTCTATAAATTGTTCCAGTTTTATGGGTTGCAATCAGGTATAAGACATTAAAAGGGTTCCTTTTATGTCAATTGCCTTTAGTTTCGCCCTATCCATTGAACAGTTTTGATATAATTGATACAAAATTCAAAAGACATACCATATTCGACACAAAAAAGGATCCTACACCTGTGTTTATACGTAGTACGTCCTCGATGGAATCAATGACCTTTTTTGTAAAGTAACTGAACTCAAAAGTTCCGAAGTCATTTCCGATTGTCCATAATGAACGATGATCTGTACTGCTGACTTGTGGGTGGAAACATCCCCTTGCGACAAACGACTGTCTTTGTGTCGGACATTGCGTAAAAAATCAGTCGCGCGCGTTTGTCGGCGACGAGACGACGCGAATCGCATCCGCTCTTCCGACTTTTGTCGGCGGAACGTCCCATTGTCGTGTCCGATATTTTTGATAAAATTACGTCACACAATGAGACGGCCGCTCAATGGCTTGTTGTTCGATTGTTGTAACCTCATTGAGCGAATGATGTATGGTCGCGGCCCCATTTACGTTACGTTCCTTCCGATCCCATTCGCCTTGCTAATGTAATTGCACAATGCTTATAAGTATTTGCTGAACATTATTATTTTTAGGCACCAATAGTACTAATACTTCAGAAATCCTGGGTTTCAAATCTCAGGATTAGATAGCCTGCTTTAATTTTTATTTTTTAGAACAGCTATGCGATCACCACCCCTCATTCGAATACCTAGTCCTGTGACAAATTACGACTACCTCCGGAATTTCATTGTAATTACCTTACTAAGAAAACAGCTAGTTAAGAATTATACATTTTCATGGCAAATGTCACAATATTTTAGTCGACCGTCCTCAAAGCAACCCTTTCGACAGTTTCCACCCGCACTTTGTCAGAATTAATAACCCGTAAATGTAGCTCGGGGTTTCACAGCGTTCTGCAACGGCTTTTTTGATTCTTTCGGATTGTTTTACGCATTATTAACCTGACAATCCAATTACATAAATAAGATTGGAAGGGAGATACATCTTTTAAATCTTGTGAATACCGTTGTAATCATTATTCAATTTTTTGGTTCAGTATTTAATTTTAAACTTATGTTACTTCACCCGTAAAAAAGCTTTAAATTTGAACGGTCAATAAAAAGTGCAAATCTCTTTATAGTGTAACATTTGGGCTTATAACAACAGGGAATCAATCTCACTGAGGGTGCGAGTGACGTGAAGCGATGAATGCTAAAACAACTGGCAGTTAGTAGGGTGTGAAGGCGGGAATGATTAGGCAATATCCTTCCCTCGCCGCACCCTGCCCCGGCGGGGGTTACATCTTATTTAATGTGCCTGACTTACTTACTTTGATAGGATATCAGATTTTGTAACCTTTAGTGTATTGGTTCGACTTTCCAGTTAATCGGATAATGTTTACCTTGCACGATTATACAAAACGTGCAAATCCTGGAAATTACTGCACGAAAGCTTGTTTAGTAGGCCTTCTTTGATGCTTTTAGTGTCATTTTTAAGAGTTGGTTTAAGATAAATAAACTTTATTGCACAAACAAATACAACACGTAAATAAAAAAGAAACACAATAACGTACAATTTAGGCGGTCTTATCGCTACAGAGCGATCTCTTTCACTAGGGTTTTCCACCAGGTTCCAATCCTAGGTCAAACCCTCTGTACGGATCTACCTATACATATAAAGCTATACTGTCTCACAGCTGGGCAACGGACTTTTACTTTTTTTGTTTACCTCTCAACACCTTAGTATAAATAAATAATTTATTACCGTTGAACAACCATCAAACAGTTTTTAATTTAAAACTAGGGAAGCTGATAATCCCTAGAGGGCTAAGTAGAGCACGATATTAAAGGGATCCATCACTGTAGCTTTGCGGTGTCACCCTGACGCTTAATTAGACAGTCATTGTGACGCCTCCGGTGGAGGGTTAAATGCTGTTTGAGTTTATAATCAGAGCGTCTGGAACAACTGTCACTGAGGCGATAATGAGATAACACAAAACAATAGCTTATTTTAATTGCATTTGGTCACACAAGTACAATAGTCGCCTAATTAAAAATCTCAAAACTTTACCAATTCTTGGAAGATCTTAACTTACGTGCGCACAGCTCATTAAAAGTAGCCCACATTCTAAACCAGATGCAATATAAAATCGCTAAAAATGTAATAGGCAATGAATACACAGAGAACACATTACTAAAACTCATTACTTTATCAAAATATGTTTCAAATCAAACTATAAGTTAATTAATGAAGTTAAACCCATACGAGGCAGAAAACTATCGGAGGACAATAGACAGGGCCGGATTAGCGTAAATCCGAGCATGGACTCGCATACAAGGAGGGGCGAATCCTATCCTCTTCGCCTTCGGTACAAGTTAGGAGAGTACCCCACCGAATTTTGCAACACCATTCAAAGTTAAAAACCCTTGTGTATGATATTTGCTGTCTGCTACGTTTTACGTATAAGGTGGCGTAACTTTTAATGATGTTTCGGAATTAAGGGTTTCATTAAAAAGCCTGGCGAAAAACTAAATATTGTCTTACTCACAAGAGCAATTGTTGTTAACTTTAACTATAGTAATGTTGATGAAAGAAGAATACACTATGAGGCTTTATGGAGTTTTTTTTTTCATAATCCCCTTACTCTACAATAGAGGAGATCTATCCATCTAACTTAAAGTAGGGAACAGTCAGAATTCAGTACCACAAAATTAAAATAACATACCACTCATTTTAGACTTTGACTTCGATTTAGAACTTTGTAGATTAAGAAGGAAGGGAAAAAATCCTATGAGAAAAAATTGATGTTTTAAGGGGATTCCTTTCTAAAAAACCATGAAAACTTTTAAAAGGTTTACTTCTTCGGGCAAAAGTTCAGACAACTCATTTCAGAACGTTTTGTCCTTTCCGTGTCCACTGCTCATTCCACTTGTAACTTGCACCACACACTAAAATTGCAGGGGCGGCCGCACGACAACAATCACATGTACTGGCGGTTTTAATATTGTCGGCGATTTATAAGGATAAGTCAGTGAGAGCAAATATTAAATTTGTTAGCGATACTCCGAGATTAAGTGGGAGGGCTGGTGGCTGCTGGGGCGCTTGTAACGTATACATTTGATTTTTATTAGGTGTGGAACTAATCCATATTGCTGAGATTATGTAAATAGCATTATAAAGCTATTTAAACGAGTAATGTGTCCGTTGCAATACGTTTGTTTTTCTATCAATAACAAACTCGTGTATGCCCGTGGCTTCCCTCGCTGTATTCTCGTTTTATTATCCCATTCAAGTCACTATAAATGATCGTAGTGCTTTTCCAGTTCCAAGTTAACAACATACATTTTCTAGTGAAATAAGTCTCGCTCTTCTGCTATAGTCAATAAGTTAACGTATCGGTTAAATGATGTTTCAGTTTCTATGACTTATACTATTACTCGTACAAGCACTACTCTATGTGATGAGTATATCTACCACGAGTTTCTGTCACGTAAACTACGAGTACGATAGTTGACTTTAGAAATTTGTATACCTATTTTGGTTCTGTTTGGTTAGGTTTTTTGGTTTATGATCACAAGGGGCGCTGTACTGAAAACACAGACACAGTGATTGTCACTGGTGGAAACTCATGGCAGACATAGGTACAGGTGTCAAGATGACCTGGAGATATAAATAAGTATAGGTGTTTACATCGTTATCATTGATATGTTATGTATATCAGTCTCAAAAGCATAGGTCTATGTGTAGATAAAGGGTATTAAAGTTCAGTTAAAAACATACGATGAAATAGAATCTATTTTAAACCGCAACATGTAGCTCATACACATGCACACACCAGCCCCAATACATCCCCCCCCCACACACGAGCACACGCACATACACAGGCACACACGCACACACACGCGCGCACACGCGCACACACACACACACACACACACACACACACACACACACACACACACACACACACACACACACACAGTCGTCTCTCTAGTTTAAATAATGTAAATATTTTACCTACCTACGTACCTACTCGTATGTGAACTGCTTCTCAACTAAATGAAAAAAGCCTGCTGCATTTAGATTACTTTTTATTTGATAGAAAGAGAGTAAGGTACAATACCAACTCGTATCGTCTGCAATATCTTCCATCATTAATCTTCGTTTCAGTGGGCGCCCTCCCGTTTTAAAACACATCTAGTTATATTTTTGTTCTTGGTGAATGAAATGTTTAAAATGGTTAATGATCTCACTATTTGTAAAAAAAATACATAATTTGATGTGCACACCTTCCATAGCGTTTAACAGAAGTACGAAATTGGGTATTATCCACAGCATTTATTTTAATACCTGGATGAAAATGCATGTCACCATGTAAGTTTAAAATAAAAATAAACTTTATTGTCAGTTCTGTCTCGAATAAATACATATAGGTAGCATTGCTTGCAAACATCAACCGACAGCGTATTATGTAGGTACGTACATATCAGTACAATATCAGCAAGTAGGTAGAACAATGGAAACAAGTTGCATCGTAAGGCTTCTCGTAAGCACCCCCAGTACAGTCAGCGCCGAAAATGTTAGGGCAGATTTGAACTTTCTTGCATTCTGGTAGGAGCCAAATTGTATGAACGGTTCTGACTCCCTGTACATGGCAGAAGGCACATAAATCTTCACATATTGCCTCGCCCGAGTATCCAGGCCTGTAAGAGAAACAACCAACCCTTGGCTGGCTCGTTATTGAGCTCTCACTCCCATTGTTTCTGTCTCTCTCTGGTTGGAACAAAATGGCACAACCTCCTTGCATGCTGTCTCACTCCAATTTCAATTTACTCGAGACGGATTTTCAAGGCTTTATAAGATCGTGAAACACAGTATACTTACATGTGAGACAATATGGATAAACATTTAAAAATAAATAAAGAAAACTTCTTGAAAAGCAAATTTGTTCTATGTGCGCATTTCACCCGTAAATATGCGCATTTCACCGAAAAGACTACTGCTCTTCCAGCAGCTAGGAAATGCAATAATACCCAAACCGTGACCCAGCTACGAGTATCTCACCGTTATCGTTTACAACCACTCAGGTTACAACTAACTTCGAAACATGAAAAGTATAGTACTTAGGTACTTACGAGTATATTTTTAATTAAAAAACAAATCTTAAAAAATTAAAACTATTTGAACGACTCATCTTCTGCATCATGCGTTTAGATATATTTTTTACCTCTTTTGGTTTTCATGTTTTGACAGGGGAATAACTCACTGGGCATAAACATCATACAGCATAATATTTACTCATCATTTTTGTTCCGCATAACTTTCAAATAGCATAACCATCAAAAGGCATATTATTACATAGCATAATTGGGAGTACGGGTCCTTAATGGCTCACCTAGAGTTCTTTAACCGAAATCGTTCTTACTACCGATTTGTAATCCGAATGATCACTCTTCCTAAAATGTTTCTTTCTAAAGTTTTCATTCATACAATTTGTAGTACTACCGACGATGTTCATGTTTCCGAAACTTGGAATTATTATTATTTTAACTCCTACTGTTACCGTTGTCATAACGCTTTTTATCCCGAAACATAATTTCCATAATATTTTTCCTAATAAAATATGTTTTTTTTAGTTATAGCAATGAATTTTCGGAATTTTGAAATTCGGAATATAGTTTTTCGGGGCAATAAAGCTTCGGAGTTTTAATTCTTCATAAATACTAATGGAAGTCGGTAATTAGAAATTTCGGATTTGTGACTTTCGGAAAAATAACTTTCGTGTTTTTGAATATTCGGAATCCTGTTGCGTCGGATTATTAAAATCGGAATATTGAAATTCGGAATTACGTGTTCCGGAATTTTTGGGTGTTCCCATTAATAGTTAAAACCCTAATAATATATATAAAGTTAATCCTAACCTTTTTGGCACACAAAAACTCTGACACTACCGGGCTTTTGCAACGTAAACGGTAAATTAGTTTACTTACCTATTTTAGCTCGACGTTTCGGCGACAATCATTGCATGTCATCGTGGTCACGAGCTGACTACTACTCGAGTCGACTGTAATTGTACCATCTTCAAACCTTCCTTATTTAAAAACTATAGGTTAATAATTGTAAATGAATGTTAACATTTTGCGTTTACTACATCTGACATACCTACGCTCCCCGTTTCTTTAGGTAGCTAATAGAGACGACAGTCTTTTGTTCTTGTTAAATTGCAAGTGCTTATATATGCGAAAGGAGATATCTCCGTCTTGCTCCTATGCCTGAGTGAATTTTTTGCTATAACTTACATTCAATGTAACTTTATGTATGTGACAGCTGATTTTTTGTTAAATCAGTGTCAGGGGTAAATCTTTAAAAGAGTATCTAACCGATCCATTGATCCTGATGGCACTTGGAATGAAAATGTGTTTCAACCGTAAATCGTAAAATTGCGAAAGTCCATTTAGACTTTTTTTACCAAATTGCTTATATTGTCACGCCACAATTAATCAAGACGGTAAGAAATGCGAGGGCTCAGAGCATACAGCGTACAACAATCTGTGGTTATAAGTCAGAAGATGTTATAATAGCATCTCCGATAGGCGGGGCAGCTATCGAGCGAACTGGGTGTGATCCCTTTACCGCCGCCGCTGAAACTGCGATTTTGCGGCGGTACTGTACAATGAGCCTCTCGCTCTGAGGGCGCGACGATGTTCAAAAACTGTCACTAATATTTATTTGTTCTGTGAAGCAGATGTTTGTAGAAGAACTTATCAATTTGGAGGAATGTCGCTTGTCATGAAGTTTTATTACTGACGACTGACTTGGTGTAATGGTTAAGAAGTTGGCTACTACACCAGAGGTCGCGGGTTCGATCCCCGCACAGTACAAACATTTGTGTGCATGAACATGTCTGTTTGTACTGGTCTGGGTGTCTCCTATGTATAATAAGTATGTATTTACAAAAAGAAAATGTATTTAAGTATGTTTATCCGTTGTCTAGTATCCCATAACACAAGCTTTAATTAGCTTACTTTGGGGCTAGATGGCGCTGTGTGGAATAATGTCCAGGGATGTTTATTTATTATTTATTTATTATTTATTACTGTTTTTTTTTTAAATAAAGTGTAGTAGCTAGGAATGATGCATTTTCGTTTTTATTAAGTCGAAACTATAAAAGATTTAAAACATTTTTACTGCCTAATAACACGCATGCTGCAAATGATGATATATATAACTTCTAAACCCTCTTTAAAGATTCGATATCCTTACGGACTTTCTTAATTTAGAAAAAAAAACATTTTCTATTCCATCAAAAAATCAAAATTATTCATCCAAGTGGACAAAACTTGCTTATCATCTTATTTATTCAAATACAGAACAGAATAGGATATTTGCCTTACAATACTCAACATGTTTTGTGACTCTACCTACCACCTAGATAGACAATTCAAGAAATTTAGCAATAACCCCTTTTGTTGAGGTGTTTTTACATTTATAAACTGCATTGTTAACAATTGCAAATATTTATAAAACCATCAGCATCATCACTGTGAATGAATATTTGTCTGACAAAGTTTTATATAGTTTAGCTCTGTAGTAAATTGTAGACATATTTAATTTTTGTAGGTGACTTATTTTTTTAATTGTAATTTTAATTGCCTTAATCTTTATTTTATTCATCAATTAATATAATTCACTGTAATGACTTGTAGGTATTTAATGACATACATACCATCACGCCTTTTTCCCAACGGGGTAGGCAGAGACCACATCTTTCCACTTGCTACGGTCCTGCCACACCTCTTGCGCTTCTTCCACTCTCATTAATCCTTTCATACATGCTCGTCGATTATGGGTACTCCTGACCTGACCTTTTCTGAGCACGTCTTGGACTTGTCCTAAGTACGTCCGTCTAGGCCTTCCCCTTTCAACAGCTCCATCAGTATTTAATTAGGTATAGTAAAATGGTATTATTTTTGTCAAATGGTGTCCTCATATCTAACCTCTTATAAAAAAAATTAAAAATATACACATTTAGTAATTCTTTATATTTTTTTAAATTTAACAATCTAAATCTAAATCAGCCCGGTCCGCCCCACTGCAGGGCAATGTTGGCCAATCCCTATCCCAAATTTAACGAAATGTGATAATATTACGATAAGTTGAAACATGTTATAAAAAGTTGCATTTCAGATACTGAGGATGATAAATACTAAAGCGAGAGGGGTTTTAAATATTATTTACGGGGAATGCCAGGGAGGATATCAAGCTGGACAATTGTGGGGAAAAGCTGACAATCTTGAGCAGGCCCTAACGCCACTCAAGAACTGGGGATGAAAGCAGCCAAGTGATAAAATTTGGGAACCATTATCGACCTCTCAAGATAGGCACTGGAAACTTTGTAATTATCATACTCAGTGTCTAAAATTGAAATTTTATACACGTTTTAAGTAATCGTAATTTTATCAAATTCACAATGTCACTGATACCTACATTGAATTGAAGTTGTTGATTTGAAGGTTTCCTTGAATTGAAGTTAACTTATTTAATTTTAAAAGATGTTTTTTCACGCCAAATTTACAATAATACTCTAAGTGATAGTCATTGCAATAATTTATCAGCAAGGCACTCGATAGCTTCGCGTACGCACCAAGTGTGCGGTCCATTCACGGTCATCCTTCATTGTGGCTTTATGCCTCTGTCACTGGACCCAAACACCTATTCTCTATGGCGACCGAAAAAAATACAATGTTTACCTTTGTACTCGAGCACATATTTTTATACAAAGTGTGGTTTAATAATGAGGACCGTTTACAGAATAACGCCTGTCCACAATGCATGTGCGTAGAAATTATAGATGCTACCATGAATGGGCACTACCACAGTATTTTGGGTAAAGCAGAGATGAAGTACGGGTCACTTTTGTTTGGATGTATCGGATATAACAAGAAAGTATGATATTTGATTCTGTGACCTAAACAATTTAAACCTTTAATAAAAAAGTAGTAATAGTCATATTGTTTAGTGTAACATTAATTACTGAAAATTAACTGCATGCTTATCTGTGTAGCGTATTTTTTTTAAGCTAAAATATAATCTGGAATCATTATTTAACTATCACGGAAAGAATCCGTATTCACGGTACGTAAATAATTTGACCCTCAAAAAACAAGAACAGCGTATAATGAAATAAAGGTCAGAGAAATGTTGGCACTATGCCGTAACTAACGCCGCGTAAGTCACAGAAATATGTGTCATTGAAACTATCAATTTAAACTTAAGTGACGTTTTTCTGACAAAATATTTCGTTTCGATGCCAAAAAACATTTTGTTGAAAATAATCGACATCTTACAACAGCTTTTTCTCATAAATATAAGATTCATGAGCATATCCAGAAATTTAGCTCTTTCGTAGTTTTTGTTAGTTGAGTCTAATGTTGAGTGTGTTGACTGACTGTTTGGCACAACGGTTAGTATCATGTCTACTATGGAGGTGATCTAGGGTTTAATTTGCACAAGAGACAAACATTCAAATGATGAAAATTAGTAATATATATCCTGTAACATATTTTTCATCGGCCTCGTCATCGCTTACCACCAGGCGAGACTGAGGCCACACGCAAACCCGTTCTAAATAATAAAAAAAACGACGCCAAAAATAAAATTACAAAGTAATAGGCTGACATCTTTTGTCAGAAAAATCTGCAGAACTTGCTCTTTACTCAAAAATAATAGTATTTTGAAATCTGATTAGTTAGATTAATGCAACTGTTTTTTATATTTCTCTAGTAATATTAGCATGGTTTCAAAACTTTCCACAGTCATACTTATTATCTTTCGGAATATTTATATGGTACTTTCTTCCGTGCCATGCTTGCTTAGCAATACTCTTCGGGCGCGATGGGTGGTCGGCCGCGTGGTTGCGTGGAGGCTGCATTGTGGCCGAGAGTAAACAGCCAGCGATTAGCCGCAGGCTGCGCTTCCGAACGGATGTCCAGGAAATGGCCCTTTGATGCCGTGCACCATTCATTCAAATTAATATAAGTATCTACAATTTTTATAATTAAAGTGAAATAATTATTTTCTCTCAAAATTAGATTGGAATATTATTTTACAAAAACTTTACAAAGTCTGATTTGTATTTAGGGATAAAAGACACATTTTCTAAACACTTATTGTACCTACTTTTGTAGTGTATTGTAGTAAATTGTAACACTATTTTAACCAATGAACTATAGATGTATACTTTTTCTTTTTAGGCTGAAAAAGCGGAGTAACTCTCTGAGTTAAAGTAGTAGGTCGATAAATTCGTTCTGAATGGGTTGGATTCGATCTTGCAAAGAGATTCCCAGCATAGCCTTCTCTAGATTTCTTTCTCTCTCTATAGAATAACCTTGACCTTTTTATGACACTTAAAATTTAAACCAACTTTAGGTTACCTAGATAGAATGTTAGATTATTACTTGTCACAGCTGACACAGGCGCTGCCTACTGATTGTAGAGTTTCATATTTATTAGATAGCTAAGCATCATTCGAACTTATTAGTTAGTAACAGGTAGTTGTAACTAAATTAAAAATAATTTTGTGAGTTTTGTAGCTATTTATATTTCCATGAACAACCAACCGTGTAGGTTATTACAGGAAGAGTCTATTGCGTTAAATGTTATGCTGATTGTAAAAATTACATCCTTTACATTATGCCATAGGAGTACCTACCTAGTAAACAGTGAGTTCTCTACAGCCGGCATGGCGTGCGTGCCACGAACATAAACAATAGGCTACTCCAATTGCCACTCAACATTTTTGTTTCTCGAAACGAAACTCGATCTCAAATGGGCCTTAAGATCAAAGCCTAAACAATAACCGCTTGTGTACCTTTCAAGTAATCGTAATAAAAGCTTGCATAGCAAATAAAGTACTGACATTAATTATTCAGTAGCCTCTTGTAAACAAGTTTAATCTAATACTTATGAAACCTGAGTACCCAGTGCCTGGTATAATCGTTGCATGAATGCACAGTAGCACACATTTAAGAATTGTTTATTTGGTGTTGGTAATACTTCATTGAGAACATTAACAAACGCGTTGTTAAAGTGTAAAGTTAAGCCACTTTTGTCATTATACTTGCTAACTAAAACTAATTAGCTTGATAACTAAATCAAAAATTACCATAATACTCTGTTCAAAGGTGTTCAAATAACTTAAAGGGCATTTTTTCAAGACTGAAATTCACTAAAAATAGTATATTTATATTTATCAGCTCGTACGCAAAATATCTAACAATCACAATATAAAATGTGACAGGTAGACAAAAGTACGGGTGAGCTAAGATATGTTTAAAAATAATTTCTTTAAGCAAAAATCTGTGATAGGATTTAAGTCTTACAAATTTCCCTAGGACACAGCAACATCAAAATGACCCTAAAGTAAGCAGAGCGTATGTGAGTTTAAACCCATATGTGCTTAAAACAAAACTTGTGGTATATAAAGAACAATACTCAAATATTTATAAATACCTACATTGACACCTACAACATAGTAACCTACTTGAATAGACAATAACACCTAGACACAAAACAAATTCGTCACATGATTGTTTAATTAGGCTGGAGATCAGGAATCAGGGCCTCTACCTACTGCACTAACGTGCCAGCCATACAAAGTCACTGGAATATAATGACTAGAACATAATGACATTAGTTTAACGGTAGAAATCATCCAAATACGAAGTATTAAAGTGCCCATTGCAACAGACAAATAATGTTCACTAAATAAATACGTAAATTGTGTTCTACAATCATCCCATAAACGTGTTCAAACACGAAGGCGTCAACATCTGTTGGCCAAATTACCTCAGAGACAATCGCCCGCGCATGTGGCGCTTTGTCCAGCCCTGGACAAAGGACCAATAAACAAACGACTTCATAACTGTGCCCACGGCCACGCGTGGGAACGGACCCTAAAACTCATTCGCATCCGGATGGTACCTGACTTAAGATTTTTTGCCCAGTTGTAAAACACTTGTAGCTAAATGGGTTTCTGTGAAAGTGCCGTTGAGTGGACGGACCACGGGACCATTGATCCCGCACAAGTGAGTTCAAGTTAGAGTTACTCATCTAGGTATGCGCCTACAAAAACTGTTCATTATTTTGAAATATAACTTTAAAGGTAATACATAATATTGGCCAGACAATATAACAATTCTCATGGTCTCAAAGTAAGAATAAATTGATTCCCAAAAGGTACCAGACAAGGACTTAAACCAGGGACATCTCCCAGCCCACGCCAACCAGAGTAAATTTTAAAAGATAGTTTTCTGGATCAAAGATCGTTTTCTGGATCACCCAGACCGGGAATCGAACCCGGGACACAATGCAAGTCAAGGCGAAAAACTGCGGTACATAGAGCGCAATACTACGCCGATCGTTTCGTCAAATAAAAGATAGATACAGATTGCATTTATCAATTATAATAGTACACAAGAAATTACATAAGGCATCAAACACAGAATCACGCCTACTCACTCACAAACATCGGAGAAAACTAGGAATGAATTTGTGCTTTCCATTATTCACAGCATCGCAAAAATATCAAGAGTATAGATAATTTCCTGATATAATATAAACAAAAACAGTGAATTGTTAGTGTTTATATGAATTGTTCGTACTTACCAAATTTAATTATATCATTCCGAAAACAAATAGTCGGACAATACTATATATTTTGCGCATATAAAAAAGTTCAATAGGTACAATTTCGAATTTTATACTACTTTTACTAGAAAGCACAACAGTGAGTTACTACAATACGATGAGAAAAGGCTAAGAGCAAAGATTAGCGACTTTGCAGGATTCATTCATAAAATGGGCTTTCTACCTGGCCGATCTCGTAGTACGGCAAGTAGTAACATTTACAGAATGACCAGTTCATGAATGTAAGCAATCAAACATCGTAACGCAGAGCGTAGAGCCTTCCGCCTCCTCAATACGGCGTATCCGAATCAATTTTACGCTTGTACACCGTTGCATAAAACTGCATTTAAACACAAAATATCCCTCGAAATTGAGATTCGGCCAACGTCACAATCCCACGGCGTGATTTACCAGGAATAACAAATGCATGAATGAACGCCTCCGGAGAATAGCCCAATGCGAATGTTGGCTTCCATACCCGAACCTATTTAACCGAATAAACTGTCATTTGAGATTATGTACGAGAATTATTTCATTGTTGTTAAAGCCCCAAACATGTAATATGGCCATTTAATTTCTATAGAACCACAACGCTAGGTTTAAATAACTACCTACCGAGGCATTCGATAGGTAGCGAATTTCAATCAATTCAATGAGTATCTAATATCAATAATTGCGATAAATATTATCAAACAATACAAATAGATAGACATTAATTATTGTTATCAATATTGTTTATTATCTTCAATATTGTAAAAGTACTTCAATGTAAAGATATAATCAGTATTTCTTATCACAACAATATCTACGCGCCTTCTTGTGAAGGTTTTTTAACGATACCTACCCACGTACACACTATACCTAATATTGAGACTATATCATGCAAATAAAATGGTCGTGCTTTTAATATTTCGTGTGTAGACCTCCAACGACTGCAGATTCTCGTTAATATTTAGTGTCTTTTCTTGTCCTTTACAGGCCGGCGACACACTGTCTGGCGTGGAGAATGGTTGCAATGCAACACTTGCAACAGTGGCGAATAACTTTGTCTCATTTCGGGCTTCACTAATCCTTTTATAGGCGCGATGCTTGACGTGGGTAGTCTTCCGGGTGCACCATAAAGAAACCAATTATTAGACTTGCTCTGGCATTCATGTCCATAGAAGTCACACTTCGGCTTCCGAGTTCCAACGAAATGAAAAGAACGAAGGATTAGGGTAATTTAGTTTATTGAATGACACAGAAATAATCGAGGATGCTCTTGTAAAAGGGGAACAACTAAATTAACACTTAAAAAACTTTATAAAACTAATCCACATTCGAAGTTTTCAATCGGAAATATAAATTTAGTTTTGTCCTCGCAGACAATCAATTACGAAGGCGAAACTTTTTGTGATGTCGGGGCACGGTGAATGGTATTGTCAGTGGACGGGACCCCCCGCGGCAATCTAATTTCCCCTTTTACGTCCATCGTATCTATCATGGTCACTCCGTATCGTTGATCAATGTCGTGAGTGATATTCTAACCACCTCTTAAGAGCACCCCGTGCGCCATAATGACTTCAAGTTAACAGTAGCAACGAATAAAATGAAAGGATTAAGAAACATTACGGTCAGTTTAAGCATCTTAAAAAGATGCATAAGATTTAAAGTTATTAATGTCATTTTATAATAGATGATTCAATACGGACAAGCTATTAGGCTTTTATTTTACATAAACAATATATTCTCAGTACACACAGATTTTTAAAAATATGCAAGTAGAAAAGTGTATAACGTATTTAATGCATGTGATAAAATACACGTAGGTATACCTAGGCAATGCAATTGTTAGTTCTTAACTAGTTATGTTCGATGAAGAGGGGCATCTAGTATAAGTATATTGATAAATCAATATGAAAGAAAATGGTTTTCTTTGGAAAAGGTACAATCTAATCAACCTGAAAATTTAATAGAATTGATGAAACCAAGTTCCACTTAAAGTACTGAAGTAAAGGTGCATATGTAGATAGGTTCTGAAAACAAATTAAATTTATTACTGTACGTCTATACCTACCCGTACATACTAACGTAGAATAAGTTATTGTCTGATCAACCCATTGGATTAATTTAATCTAAGGTTAAAAACTTGTTTATTTACAAAACAGGGCAATATTTTGAAATATCCGTGAAACACGTTGCCTGACATACAAATTACTTACCTATGCCACTTTTGGTTGGGTATTTTACCACCGAGACGGATAACTAACTTTTCTATAAGTACCTACATTAAAATCTGATAAAAGCCTCGCCATAAATGTTGGACAAAATGAGCTCTCATCATTGACCCATTAGACGGTGGGGTAGGATCCCGTAGATAACCACAATTAATCATCGCAGCGAATGACCATTAGGTGTTGCTGAGTCAGCGGCGGCCGGTGGCCCGGTGGTCGATAAACACCGCTCACTCACTCAACGGCTCACTTGTTAAACGTGAGATAAGCTCTGTTATACAACACTGCAGTGCTGACTGATGTAAGCTTGGGTATACCCAACAACTTCCGTTGCCAAGGTTTTAAAGAATGACTCAGAAGTTACTGTTGGTACTATTTTACAGTTAGGTTATTGAATAATAAAAAGTGCAATGCACAATCTGTCCTTCGTCACCGAATATACAAATTTAAATACATTGGCTTTATAGTCTAATTATTTGTTTAGAGGAATTGAAAATTTGAACCTAGAATAGAGTTCTTCATATTGCCTTCCCAAAAACGCAGGCGAGTCGTCAGCTGCTATTAAAATAAGTATTGGAGGCCATAGTTAACAATAATGAAGCTATTTTCAAAATCCAAATGGCAGCTGATGTCTCATTTACAAAAGCGATTTAAAGTTATTGAGTTTCAACGCGTGCGATGGCAATTAGACGTCATGCTGTTCATCAAGAGAGGCAAATTGTCGTAGGTGGCCGCGACGTGAGTGGCCACAGGCGACGGTTGTGGCCACAAATGGCTAATGTGTGGCTCATTAATTGCCAGCTCTGACGTCTCTTTCACAACAACCAGTGGGGCGCCATTCTGCTGCCGGAAGTGCGTCTATGCTGACGACTCAATTTCGGTCTTCCGGCACTATGGGTATGGGAATCAATGTAATAAGATGGTTAATTTATTATATTTCATATTTTTCCTTCTAATAACAGAGTTTTGGGTCAGTAAATAAATAACTTCCTATAACTATCATTCAATGCAAGATGAAGGCATTTAAAAATGTGTCTTGAACTAATTATGTTTATTCATCAATTCCTCTTCTACCATAGCTTCTTTAATAAATACCAAAACTAATCAAAGTTTATATTAAAATTAGCTATCCGTCAGCGGCTTCGTTGGGAAAAAAATATACCCAACGTCACTGCCTGTAGCTCTTTGTGAAAGAATTTTTTAAAAGCGGTCCAGTAGTTTCGGAGCCTATTTACAATACAAACAATACAAACAAAACAAATCTTACCTCTTTATAATATATTATAAATATTAGTATAGATAAGTAAACTGATTTTTGCACGTCAGGGAAAATGTTATGTTGAAAATAAATTATATGATTACAGTAGATGCTAATTTAAAATAATATTTCATGTAATGCAAAATTGCCTTATTAGAACTAAGAAAACTTTACTATTACCCAAAAATTCCTGTAAGGGGTGCATTTGAAAAGCGAACCTTTGTCATGAAAACTGTTTAAGTTTTAGTAACAGAGTAAGTTTGTATCAGGACGGACGGACCTGTTACTCAGGGTTGACAGTTTAAAAGCCAGAAACTTGAACTAGAGTGAACACCACCAAATTAAAAAAAAAAACTATTTAGAGCACCAACAGAAACTTGTGTGGCACCCATATAAATATTTACTTCTCACCTTACCTCCATTTGGACACTCATAAATCGGGATTTCTTTTTTGACTCAACTGTTTTCAATGTCTCAGTGCAGAAAACCTTATGATAACATTTTGTTGCGAGTATGGTAACGTATTATTTGCAAGGGTTTTGTAAAGATTGTTATCTAGACCGTCTGAATAGATAAATCGATTTTGACTTCATTCAGTATTAAGTTTAACTATTGGCTACAGACGGAAATGATTTGTTGCATATTTCACGCGGACGAAGTCACAGGTGGTAGGGTAATTAGTGATAAATAAAAGAATTAACAAAGATTTATATTTTATGACTTGTTTATGAATAGTTGTGTATCTGGGGCCAGATGCCAGCCCTACCTGTAAGTTGTAATAAACGCACGGAGCCGGTGCGTATCGATTTTCTGATTTAGTCGCCCTACAGTGATAACGACGCGACGCGACGCAGGTAAGCGCCTGTGTCGCACAAAATGCTTCAACCAACCAACTGAGTTATATCTAAGATTTCTGAAGAACATGATAATCTGACCCCGAACTAAGCACAGCTTGTAGTATGGGTGTAAGACAAATTCACATATTTAAACATACTCGAACATAAGCTCACGGATAGAATAGTTAGAGGCGAGTGTAAGTATTAGTAGAATAGTTTGCCTTCCTGGTAAACTGAACACGATCAGAACTTAACGTGGTAGGCGGTGGTGTTTTCTATCACCCAGAGTTAGCTTTTTACATTAAGAACAAAGATGGTTCTGGTCATTGGAGTTAGGGACCACACGGTTTACAAGCTGCAGCTGCAGCAGTTAAACCCTCAGGCCATGTTGTACTGTGTAAGAATAAAATCTAAAACCTTCTGCGCTAAATCCAAGACCTCTACTAATTTTTTGATCTTTTTTACGGCCATTAATTTTTGGTCTAAGCCCTTTGGTCGAAAAATGCTTAGAGCTGTCAGCATTATGTGTAGAAGCAAAAAAACTAAACCACCTTTTAGAGAGCTTGCGATACTATACACTGCTGTCAGCAGATTCCTTATTGTTAAAGACTTTTCCTTAGTTTTTTCCGCATAGTCCATTGAACGTCGCAAAAAACTGTCTAAAGAGCGCATCAATTAAACTAAATACAAACAACAATGCGAACGATAAAAAGGCCAATAAAATAAAGTGTAGCATTAATAAAGAAATACGACAGGACACGGCGCGGAGTTTCCTTTGATTGGAGGGCGATTTATTGCGCGGAAATGCCGTTAGTCGGTAATATTTCCGCCCCAGCCTATTCAGTTTCCCTTTTTTACGAAAAAAAGGGCGCGAGACATCCTAATCGAACTAAAGCAGAGAGCTATTGAGTAGGGACACACAGAACAACCGGTCCGAAGAATGGCTGTAGCACACAGAGTAGTCTTTCTCTAGGCGTCGGGCGCGTATAATTAAAATTAAACAAATAAATTCAAGGGTCATCATATACACCAATATCACCTGACCCAAAACCAAGCACAGTTTGTTCTGTGGGTGTCAGGTACTGACAAACATACATAAATACCCAGACAGAACAAACACAAATGTTCGTCAAATTAATATTTCTAAATCTACTACCTAATAATATTATAATTTATTTGAAATTTGTTACGTGACCCGCCCACTTCAAAATTGCGATAATCTCGACTGCATCTGCGCTTGTTCTGTAGCGAATGGTCGAGTTACGTGATCAGTTTGGTTTGGTCTTTTTTCTACATTTCTCTCAAATTTTCTATTGGGAACTGTTATTATCAATGAAAGCCGCATCAAAAATATTACCTGTTCAAAAGACATTTTATTATATGCTATATCTCATAGTAATTATTCACATTTAAATAATTACTTAAATAGTTTTCGCAAAATCAATCTTTTAAAAAGATTTGGGAGATAGTGGCAAGTATTATAACAGACTGGACTTTCTGTATTTCCTAATTCGGCGTCGTATAAGCAATGTCACAGTCTAACTACATTCCGTTCTAAACTTGCTCTAAAACTTCAGCATCAAATCAAGACTTTCCCTTGTTTGCTTAGCTACATGGGGATGGAATGGCCTAGCCCAGCGGGAGGCTGTCAGAGCCTGTTTAACTTACTCCGTCCCTAAACGCCTTTGTTTCGCAAGATTCGCTTTATCAAAGTTGGGACGTCGATTCGGAAAGGCAAATGAAAATTTGAATTAGTTTTGTTTACGATAAAGAATAATAACTTATACTGTTCAAATCTGCGACAGTGTAGTCTCTGACGCATTCAATCCTCTGTAATGCCAGTTAATTAAGCTTAAATACAGAAATAGCCGTGAATAGTTACTGACTGTTGACTGCTGTTAAATGTTAGGTAATATATTAACTTCATTCTCTTGTTGGTTTTATTGGTTAGTGCAATTTTTCTAAATAAATGTTCTTATTCTACCACATGGATTTTTTGGGTATTGTTTGCAACTAGTCATGTTTAATACAATTTTACTGAGTTAGAAATTTCACCATGTGGATTTACGTGAGTATTTTCTGACGCATTGACGTGTAAATCATATAAGAAATTTACCAATTTGTAGGTCCAATCCATAAGACAAATGGATCCACGGGTCGCCCTACCGAACTGAGACATAACCCCAAAACGCGCGCATCCGCCGCGATGATCTATGCGAGGGTACTTCCTGACACCGGCCAGTAGCTACTTGATTTAGCGGAAAGCCAGATAAAACCTAATGCGCACAACAAAAAATATATCACAATACCCGCGCCATAAATATGACGGCCTGTCGTAAACCTTTATGTCTGTGCGTTGTCGCTGCCACGTGAAAAATGAGATTCGCGATACAAATAGAAAAACTAACAATGTTTTCTGCAGACGATTTACGCGATCGGTTGCTTCTTCGTCGCGGATGATCAGCTTCATTTTGGTTTTTGTTTCGCAGGCCACTGAATTTACTTCATGAGGCCGATGATAACTCGTATAAAAATTTAAAACACACGTGAAAATTTTTTTTTTTGTGTATTTGACAAAAAAGTATAATAAAGCTTCAAGCATACAAGCAATAAAAAAAAATTCACCAAAAGATTTTAGCGATCAATATGTGTTCTTAACATACTTGTGTTCAACTGCACATACCCATAAAAATATGGAAAAAAATATTGTATACTCAGATTATTCCTACGCAGGCCCAGCTGACCCAAATTACTTAGAAAAACGATTGCTTAGCTGCCAGTATATACAAGGCTCGAAAACTCTAGATTAAACTTGAAAAACGTATTTAAAATAATAAATTGTATTTCGCACGTTGGTTAGTTAGGCAACAACACTTATATCTGATTCATTACGAAATAACGGGTTATTTCATTGCCATTGAACTCCAACCTACCTAATCCCGTAAGCCCGGTGTACGCGACGATAGCCAATAACAAAAATGAACATCATCGGCGGCCGGGAAGTCAGTTATTAATATTCGTTAGGTATACAACACAACGTGTTTATTAGAGCAGAGGCTATAAATCCAGCGGGTCGCGGAGGTCCGTCGCTGGTGTCACCATGAAATCATTATATCTGTTTCATTCAACCTGGTCATGATCAAGGTTCACTAACTTTTGTTTTGTTGTATCGACTAAACAGGCATCAAAATAAAAATTATTTGTTAAATAAAAATTCAACGATCAGTGTAAGCATATATTCTGATAAACACAAATGTTACTTCACACGACAGCGGTCAAATACACAAACAACGCGGGCACAACTAGCGAGGTCGGGACCGCACTCGGGAGGTTAAGTGAGATAATAATATTATTTTCACTTCTCATGCTCTAAAAGTACACCAATATATCTAGCCCTACAAAGCGGGACTAAAGTGACCACTTTAGTCTTTAGGGAGTGATAAGTAATTAGTTTTTTAATTTCCTTCATGTGACATAACAAACAGCCAGTAAATATACTATTATGATTATCTGTGGAGTGTGGACCATCTTCATTGTTGCAATGTGGAGAGTTTTATTTCCATAGTTTGTCCGCAAAGAAGGTGGCGCCATGTATTTTAAATCTTTTGTGATTTTTATTTTATTAAGTAATATTTATTAATTGTTATTGTACTAAATTGACCATTTTTCTCGCACTCAAAGTGAAAAGTACAGTTTGCACCTCGAGACTAAACGCCAACTTAATATACCCTCGGTTTCATTGACTTCCTCGCACGCTCGGGAGTCAAACCACCTCTGGTATATTATGGCTTCGTTTAGTCCCTCGATATAAAGTATACTATTAATGCACACGTTGAAAATTTATATATAAATATATATGTTTATAAAGTTAAGCACCTAAAAGCCATAAGATAAGGTTTTAGGTACTTTATTTAACCCCGTGAATGAATCTTTGAATAACTCTTCATGTAAGAAAAGAAATAAAATGATTGGCATGCCTCGGCAGCATTTGGTCCAGACCGGTCAATCTCCTTTCATCTTTGTTTTGGAATTAGGCCTCTGAAGAGTCAAAAGAGACCCCAAACTGAGTAGAGGCTCAGTTCGGGGTCAGATGATCCCGGAGTAAGCTGTCCCAGATATATCTATATTTCTTAAATATTTCGAAAACTTTCTCAAATTGGCACGTCCTGCAAATATCAGTGCAACTGGTGGCACTACACGGCCCGTCAGCGCTGCACGGTAGGCCGCAAATGGCCGCGGCGCGTGGCGCGAGCCGGCGCGCTCGCTTCGATCGTTTTGATTTACTCATTGGATTAAGTAGCACGTCGAGCGACGTTCGACGGGTCGGCGACGACTTCATTAAACTTGATAACTTACTGTGGGAAGATTATTATAATTTTCACGATGAGGATTATCTTAATATTAAATAAAGGCCATGTAGAGTCATCTGACAACCTGCACCACTTAGGTTCCTAATAAAAAACTTTTGCGTAGTAAAACCGACACAAGTATAATTTTGTCGTCATTGCATCTACTGATGTTCACTCTGTGTTAAAAAAATATGTAACATTTTTACACATGACTTAACTATACCTACCTGATCCTAACAATAAATTGAACTAAATCAGTATGTTAAATACTGATAAAAATCCCTAAATATGTGGTACCCATGTATAAATATACTGATAACCAAGATCTTCTCCAGTAATCAGGAGCAAAAGCATCACTACTACTTACTACCTAAATACCTAATAGTGTAGGTAGAGCCTTTACTCATTGCACTATAGTCGTGTTGGACACAGTACAATGTTACCGGTACCAACACTGCCATTACTTTTATCCCAGACAAAGATGTTTATTAGTTCATTTTACATTGCTGTTAATATGACCCAGCCGACGCGTGCCACTAGAGCTGCAACACGCTCAGCACCATGTGGGATCGCTTTGATTTACTCGTTGGATTAAGTGGTGTGAACGCGCGCCTGTGGGCGGCGTAGGCGCCCTACTACGACTTCATTTAACTTCATAAACCGCTGTATGAGTGATAGCAACATTTTAAGCAAATGGAAACTAATTTGACACACTTTTATAGCGGTTAAATAGAGTGACAGTGTTAGGCAGACAACAAATGCTTTATTAGAGGCCATCGGGATCTTTAGATATCTTTTTGTTGACTATACAAGAGTTACTCTTAGCAGTACAGGGTACAGTAATGCCTCAGGGTTGCACATGTTCATAGACTGCAGTAGCTGCTTATCAACAGGCGGTACGTATGCTTGTTTTCCATCGAAGATGTATAAAAAAGATACTACCAAAAATATTTTATTACAACTTCAACTTCATACGAAAAAAAAATACAACTAATTATGTTTACTCGTATCAAACCCAAGGAATACAAACAAATTTGAAAAATAAATAATGTTAATATAATAATATATCATATATTTCAGGCTACAAGATTACCCACCTAGGGTAAGTAATAGGGTAGGGTTGTAGAGTTATACGGATCACAAAAAAGTTATATTTTATATCCCAAGCGAAGCAAGGTTTCGTTATTCGGCTTTGTTGCATTTAGAGTGCGTTTCATCCCATAGAAAAAACATCGATTATATATAAGTAAATCGACTACGGCAGACTTAAAATAGGGTATAGAGGTAGGCAAGATCTACGCAAGGAACCTGCCCCCAGATTCAGAACAAAGTTATCGACCGATCCGGTTATTTTCTTTTATTTTTAATTATTTTTTTAAGTAGGATAGTTTTTATGTAATTTGATTTATGAAAATTTAGGGCCTTAGGCTTTGGCATATTATTATGACATACATTTTCCTTTGTAAGCTCAAGATACCAGCCTGCAAGATTATATCATTTGCAGATGACACTGCTTTGCTTTTCTCTGGAGATACTTGGCAAAATGTATTCCACCATGCCCAGTTAGGTCTTGATCTGGTCACCAATTGGCTTCGCTGCAATCTTCTTACTCTCAATGCTCACAAAACCCAGTATCTTACCCTCTCTGTCAATAGAACTCCTCCTAGCGAACTTGCTGAGCTCATAATCACAGATCACTCTCAAAGTGGTTGTTCTGAGCATACGTGCTCTTGTTGTCCACTGGAAATGGCAGATTCAGTCAAATACTGAATATTGACAATAGATGAACTTTCATGCCCCACCTTACTTACACTGCAGGTCGAGTACGCAAACTGATGTTCATCTTTAAAAATCTTCTTCATGTTGCTGACTCCTCCATAGTGAAATCTACGTACATAGCATTAGCTCAGTCACTCCTTACCTATTACATAACATCATGGGGTGGCGCCAGTAAGACATTTATGTTAAAACTCGAACTCGGGTGAACCAGTAATATCCAATGGGTTTAGTGGGTTAAGGACTTTCGGTAAAAAAGATAGGTTGAAACTCTATCCATGAAAATGATTATACTACTAAAATTTTGTTGAAAAGTTTAAACAAGTTATAAACTTGTTTCATAATTTTCACTACAATTTATGAAATAATTACAAGTTCCTAAGTTGAAATGCGCTTTATCGCACAATTTGCAACGCTAATTAGAGTGGAGTATTAAGGTGTAGTGCAGACGAGATTAGCGGACGCGCTATCTGTTTCAAGACGAGTGCACACTGACCGACGCTCGTCCATCATAACGTTATTGCGCTTACATCGACAATATTGTGTTTCATATGCTTCCGGGGCTCTTGCACACAACAATAGACTCTACAGAAAACAAAACTGAACTCAAACTTGTGCAACTCACCGATACAAAATCAATACAATCCGTAGTCATGACCGCGATCGTACGGCTAAACCTCATGGATGGAGACAACGGATTTCAAGCCATATTAAACAGGAGCAAAGTCTGTTTTGGTGGTTTGTATTTTAAGATGTTTTGATAATGTTTAAGAGTCCGAGCTTATAATGTGCAAAGTCATAACCATGGAGCTCTTACGGTCCTATCGGAACCTGCGGCCATGCGGCTAAAAAGATAAAATTGACAGATGTGCAAGGAACCACACATTTTTTGAGATTGGTACTTAGCTAGGTAGGTACTCATATGCTTACTGACTGTAAGGACGGGTAGCTTGAGAACAGAATTTGAAATGGAGAAAGATTAAAAACTTTTAAGTATTTTTTTTTTATTTTACTTTGCTTTCTACTTTTAGTTTATTCCGAATGACTATTGCTGGATACTTAGAAATAGAATTGAAAACGTTACTGGACTGCTTATGCAAGCAGAAGACTCACAGCCCAACTAGTTTGAGCCTAAGGGCCCAAAGAAGACGCGTACCGCGGCTGCACTGAGAGAGCGCAATCTTTATATCAACACAAACTGTCCATGTTACTGATAACTATGAATCAATGAAATTCCTCATGGATGACTCCTTGAAATTCGAGTAAATTACCCAAGGGCTTACCTGCACAAAGCGCCTCGACACTATCGCTTAGAAAAACAAACTGCCAATCCCACATGCGGAGGCTGTATTTGTTGTGGATCGGCTAATCGGCTTACGCCCGACAATCATTCTCGACAATCGTCATTTTCGACACCGACGAAGGCGTTTGATCGAAATAATTCACAGTTTGTTTGGCCATTGTGCTACCGACGGTTGTGCTGCTATTATTTATTTAATAAACGGCAGACTCTTTGTAGAATGTTTCCACTGGATGCACAGGAGAAGATTGCCCTTTGTTAGGTAACACATACTTTTGGCTTTTACATGCATTTTGCGAAACATAAATAAGCAAACGAAGACACAGATTCACGCGGCAAGTTCGATGCATTTTGCACTTATCTAATGAATTTTCAGTCATAGCGAGTAATGACGATTATTTTTAGAAATAAAAGTACTTACCCGAGTCTCGGCGGAAAAAACGTTAAAACCGGTGGTAGAGTCACATAATGTTTATGACATTTATCATCGTAATATTATTCTACTGAGCTTATATTTATAACGAGTTTTTTTATTGTTTACAAGTAATAGCTTACCTGACTATTAATAAAACCTTAATTCGCTCAACTTTGAAGTAGCAGTTCGCTAAATGGTCCTATGTTCCTTACACAACCAAAAAGTTATCGACTATCGAAGCTGTATTTTTTTCCAAAAAGACCATTTTATCGCAAGTAAAGCGACGATTTGATGAAGGTCTTAAATATTTTTCTTGTAGGCTGTGCAAAACTTATTTACTTACATCATCGGCTTGTAACCGCCCTCGATAAATATTATTTCATTCTTGACAAGTAGTTCTACCTAAGATTAAAATAAGCCTAAGCTTAGTCAGACCCAATTTTTTTGTCTAAGTTTAGGTGAAACCTTGACCGTCGTGGAGTTAGATTGTAATGTAAAAAGACTTCATTTTGGTTTATAATATCATCAAAATATTTAGAAGAGTAAAGATTTAATTGTTTGTTTGCATTGAAATGGCTCCGAAACTACTTCACCGATTTCAAAAATTCTTGCACCAATATAAAGCTACATTATCAGAAGCTATCACATAGGCTACATTTTACAAGTAGAAAATAGTCTACGCGGGCGAAGCCACTAACGGACAGCTAGGGTTTTATATAAATACCGCATTGCAGCATGCATGTCTTTATTATGTTCAGCATTTACTTAGGTACTTTATTCCAATGGCTATTACTATTTTATCATTCTGTGGTCAACAAATTTTATTCTTATCGCATTCAATTTGGAAGCTTTTTCTTTGCACTTTGGATTTGCTTCCGCTAACCAAACGAATAAAATGTGGAAGAGGTTGCTTTTAGCAATAAGATGTAGACTTAATTCCTTGATTTTGGATTTCTTAATGGTGTGCATAATATAATATAAGTTCTCGGCTCCTGCCGGCCATTATCCAAAAGGATGTCTCTTTTAACTCTAACTAGCCCTGCTAGCTCTAGCTAGCATATATAAAACAAATCTGTTTATTTGTCAAGCAACACCCAAGTTACTTCCCGGAAAGACATACTCGTACTGTAACAATTAAGGCACTGCGAAAACGCCCTGAAAACATGCTGCATCTGCCCCCCTGTAGATTGACTCTTTTCTAGAAAAACTCCTTTTATATGGTAATTAGAGTTTTGATTCGTTACCAGACGAAAAAAGAGCACTGCGTCGACCTCCTTTTAAAAACGCGTGGCTTGTGGAGTGGGTCGTTCTACTCATTGAACGAATATTTTAATACAGTTTGAATGTTATTTTTTGAATGGTTATTTTGGGTTAATTTTGACACATCTTTAAATATTGTAATTTTATCAATTATTCAATTGTTACTTTGTTTTTTGTGAATTATTATTGGACATTTATTCATCTTATTTATATTGGACATGCGATTTAATGATGAAGAATGACTTTTTTCTAATTGATAATTTGTAATTTATTCTGTTTATTTGGTAACTTTGAAATTGCACGCTTCTCATTACTAGCAATTTTAAGTGAAACTTTTTTTTTAAGATCAATATTGTACCTAAAACTATGTAAATAAAATTTCTGATTCTGATTCGTGATCTAAAAACCACACTGGCCAGAATCTATGCAGTAGGCCGAATTGGTGTTAAGAAAACCCCCCCACTGTTTCGTGCGCAGAACCACGCTCCATGTTAGCGTTCTTGTATTGGAACAATTAAAAAAACCAACATCCAACAGAGTGCTGTAGCTGTAAATACGCAGCAGGTACCTAAATAGAGCAGGTGAGCGGAGAATGGCTGCTCGGTAATCAGGTCGAAGCTATCGCGCGATTAGATAAGCGCGTAAACATTCGCCGCAAACAATCGGACGCGCTGACCGATCTAACCTGTAACAACGCCTTTACTTACTTAATAATATCAATAACAACTATAATATTATAAAATCCATACTGCGTCCACATGAACACATACACAATATTAATTAGTTAGATTTAGTTTTTTCACTTTGCAAGAATCGTTTTAGTTTCGTAGAAAGGTTGCATGTTTTTTTAAAGTTTTGTGTATTTTTACATTTACATAAGTTGTAAAACACCACCCTAAATCTACACATGAGAACGGACAATATTTTTTGTACTGTATCTACTTACTTGCAAAGGGAAATGTAGAGTAGAATTTGTAATTTTATTTTAACTCGTCTTTTTAACTCTTATTACAACATTATATCCTACAGCAATAATGAATTTGAGAAATAATACGGATTTCACCATAATATGAAGAAACTAAATATTGAAGTTATTTATAAATTATCCAATTGCAATACATTACATATTTTTTATCAGGATGAATCATACATGACTTGGTCGGCTATCAATAGCAATAACCTTCTGTAGTCATCCTTACTTCTCCTAACTAAAGTGACTACAAAAACTACTACCTAAATTTTGAAATTTTATTTTTTATTTTTATTTATTTAACCAATTTCACTATCTTACAGGATAACACAACCTTATGCGATAGAGTAGTAAAAAACAGCAGAATGCATTGTAAAAATAGGATAAAATAAACATTGTTAGCCTCGTGAACTCACTCAGAGCACACGAAAATAAGTCAATTTGCTCCGAAACCATGTTAACTGTCGAAGGAGCCCTGGCGAGTAGGTTGGTCCGAGGTAAGTTGAGACGATCGTAATAGGTACATACTTACAGGGTGATGGTAGTTTAAAAGGTGATTTTAAAATTTGTTTACTGTTTAAACACCTTTTCGAGTACTTCTACCGTGTGTTTCCGTCACATAGACCGCGATAGTTGAGTTCAGTAATTTGTATGCCATTTTAAGTTTCATTTATAATCGCTGGAGGCGCTGTGCAAAGTAGTCCATTTCCTTAGTTTTTTTGTTATTGAACCAATTAACCTCCTCCTGACCAACCAAATTATCATCTTTTCCCCTCTGAGCTCTGTGTGTGGAGAACGATAGAAAACAGCTTTTTACACCTTTTTAACTTTCTATTAAATTACTTACATATTTCTAATGGTATCAAAATCACTTAGATACAAAAGTACAACCAAAATGATAATATCACAACTTTACATACCTACGTGATGACAGTTGATTGTTTTTTTTTTCAGTTTAGCCAACCACGGGCGTAATTTTCTTCTCTTATCTACTCGTCTCTTCTGCACCGGAGGACAGAGATTACTTACTTTGTGCTCATTGCAAAATTGTTATGTACTAGAATGCCGCCTCTGTAATAGTTAGGAGTAAACTATCTTCTCGGTGTAGAACTCTACATTCCTGCTTAAGTACTACCAACACATTCACATCTCCATACGATCCCGCCCCGAAGGCTTAGCGACGTTCTGCTCTGCAGAATGTTATACTCAATCGTATAAGAATATATTGGGCACTAAAATAAAATCAAATTACAGTCAATCAATTTAATATTCTCATAATAATTTATATTTAACACGTTTTTACAACCTTAATAATACGTTTGCTAGTAGAATACAAATGTGAAAAGATTATTTGGAATGCTTGTAAACGTAATACTTGTGATATAAGTATAGTAAGCACACTTCACATAAAAAAACAAAGTGATTTACATAACCTCTAACCTCTTAGTTTTATCAAAATATGATGATTTTGCATCTAAATAACTTAAAATTTCGGATTCCTTACACCAAGATTAGTGTTATCCAACAAAACTCGAATTCAATGTCAGAGACCCCCTCTAACATACGTATTAATTAAAATATTGTAACCAGATATAGACTTTACAAAACACTAGGCAAACGAGCCAGTTTAAATACAATAAAAGAAAAATATGCATCATGAATACACTTTTTGAAAGAACTAAGGATTAGTAAGTACTCCATTTGTAGCTAAAACAAATTGATATCATTTTATACGAATGGGTTACACTTTAAAATGTTCTTTACTGGTAACTCGTATGAACCTGCTATATACACAATAATACAGTTAGACTAACAACTCTACTCGTGTAGCCTACCCAATACGTACAATAATATAAAACTTTATCTGGAATATACATATATAAATATTATTTGCTAATTATATTCGACTATGATAATACTGCATCTTAAATCTAAATATTGCATTTTGATAAAATCTGGTCATTTCTCATATAATATTATTTAAGTAACTAACCACCTCAAAAGCTTTTTACATTAAAAATATACAAACTCTACTACACCATGGAATGTGCTCGATCACTAATTTAATGCCAAAATTATTTGCAAATTTTCAAATAACTCGATTGGCTCGAAGATTCTTTAATTTAAGACAATCTCATTCTAAAATCAGTTTTAAATACAATACAAATAATTAGGAACTCCAGATACCTTAAAATTCAATTTAGTAATGCCGCAGCACTAATCATACTTTAGTATTCGAGTTACTTTTTGAACTGATAGGTAACTTGTAACTTAGATTCCAAAACGGAATGTTAATATAAAATATCCCAGTATATGTGCAATAGTACAACTGTTAAAGCTTCAGTAGTGGAAGTTACCGATGCCAATATACTGGGATATGTCGACTAGCAAAACACTGGGACGAATGCTGTATTCGTGATCACCACCAGCAGCCGTTGGGTTGCGTGGCGTGCCCCGTCACCGGGGGCTGGTGGTGCATCGGCTGGTAGGCGGGCAGCGTCATGCCGAGCGGCGGCAGGCCGTCGGGCTTGCCAAGGCACGGCCGCCCATCCTTCACCAGCACCGGCACGGCCACGCGCCGCGGGGAGTTCAACCCGCCCACGTTCAGCTCGTGAGCGCCCTTCTCCTGGACCGCTCGCTTCGTCTTGTACCTGTGGTTCTGGAACCATATCTTCACTTGCGTCGGCGTCAAGCGGATGAGACTCGCGAGGTGTTCTCGCTCGGGCGCCGACAAGTACCTTTGCTGACGAAACCGCCTTTCCAATTCGTAAGTCTGTGCTTTTGAAAAGAGAACGCGCCTTTTGCGCTTCTTGTGGGCAAGGTTTGGATCGGAGTTGTTAGCCGATGGATCAAGCTCGGTGTCGTCGTCCTGGTCGATATCATTGTCGTGATCGGGGTCGTGGTCATGTTCAGTTCTTGGGTCAGTGACGGGTGGCGAGGAGGCTGAAGCGCCAATGTAGGAAAGCTCGGAAGCTCGGGATGTGCTGTCCGGGCTCGCTTGCTGTCCCAGCACACCTACGACAAACAAAAATATTCGTTAAAAATCAATATTATTCAACAGGGGGAAAACTTATGTGAGAATGTTTACTAGTAACGTCGCAATCAAAAAAACGAGTATCAAGTAATAGAACCGCTAAACAAAACTGCAATACGGCTGCAACACTAAACACTCGCGTCAATCTCCACTTAATCTGTTAGGGGCGCGCTCTATTTAACTGCAACTACTGTTCTCATCCGGCCGGATAAATAATGGGACGTGAAAAAATCGGTGCAAATATGGCATTGTTCGTATTCGCCCCTCACTCGTTTCACACGGATATGATAATGCGGGCGGGTGCTGGGCGTGGTGATGGCCGCGGGAGCGGGGGGCCAGGGCCGGGGTCGCCACTCCCACCCCCCGCAGCTGCCAGCTCTTTTTGTTCACTGATAGTCCTGCTTACCTCAATAAGCAAGCACATCCAGGAAATTTAATAAAAGCACCATCTCGCGTAACGGGTTAATCTCCGGCAGAATACTTATGACAGCTTTTGGTTTCGAAAAATCTAGCCGTATAAAATCGAAATGTGTCTACTTATTTTAATGCTATTAAGAACACTAATAAATAAATATATATATCTTACTTAATATTATAAATGCGAAAGTATGTGAGGATGTTTGTTACTCCTTCACGCAAAAACTACTGAACGGATTTGGATGAAACTTTACAGTAATACAGCTTAAACATCAGAATAACACATAGGCTACAATTTATGAAGATTGTGTGTAATTTGACGCGTTCACGCGGGCGAACCCGCGGGCGTAAAGCTAGTTTACAATAAAAGCAATTCATCTCTATTTACCTATGACAAATCACATGATGTAAGCAATCATTTTTATCGCAGGAATGTCTTTTGGCTATTTTTATCTACCTGCCTACAATCTTCCTATAATACGAACGCTCAGGGTTAGAAGCACCAACCAGATAATTTGACGGTAACTTAACCATTCATTTTAGTTTCAGTTGCCACTAACAGTTTTATTTTAAATAGTACAGACAAAATCCTACTTACGAGTATATGTAACATTAACAGCACTATCACGATATATACACGATCGATTTTATTGAACAATGCCTTGAGCACAACGAAATCTATAACTGTCATCGAATAATGAACAAATTGCATCCCTAACAGCCGCAAACAGTGTAATTGATATCTGGCAGCTGGCGAGGGCTTGGCATGGGACTGGCACCACCGATTGGCGACGCATTCGTTCCACGCGCCCCTGTACCCCATTCACAACCTAACCAGACTTACAGTCTCACCTAATATCCTTGTCATAAAGGCCATTTCACAACTGCTGAGAGACGTGATTGTTGTTGCTAGCGCTGACAATCAGTTCTGTTGTTTTAACCCCAAATTACCGCGGGGCGTGAGCTGCCAGGGGAGCAATCTGTCTGTGTAAATTAACTCGACGGTGCGAAGATGGTGTTAAAAATGGCCGGTAATTACAGGTTTTGGATGATTTTGATGCAGTTTTTCTCATCTACTTATGACGAGAGCTTCAACTATATAATAATATGATCAGAGTCTGTTTGAAGTATAGAGTCTAAGGAGGGACCTAGATATGAACACGCTTTATTTCTACAGAAAAAGTATATTTTTCAACTACAACAGTTTGCTCTGGTTTAAAAAAAAATAAAAAAAAAAATAAAAAAAAATTAATTGAAAGTTCCAAAATATAATTTTAATTTGAAAAATCAAGTGACAGACAAAATGGATTAGCTTAGTCATATTTAATAGGCAGAAAATGAAGATATGACTGACAGGTTTGACCAGATAAAAGATTGTTTGATTGATTGAGTGAGACGAAGTCCACTAACAGTTTCTGGGCAACCATTGTTATTTCGTAAGAATTAAGAAAATACTGGAGCAACTTTGAAATTATATCGACGGAGTGTTGCTCGCGCAATGCTACTCGCGCTATCGGAATGATATTTGTGATCAATGCATCATCAAGCAAATTAAGCAATTGCTTAGGGCATCACGTCTTAAGGAACACAAGAACCAGTTTGCTTAGGGCATCAAGTAGTAATAAACCGGCACTGTGTGTGATGATGTTAACGCGGGCAACGGCATGACGTGTGACCAGTTTACATACAGTCCTGCCCTATTCCCTGCTTCATCAGCTCCATGCGGTGTAATGTGAACGTAGCAAAAGAAAACGTACGCGGTTCATTTGTTTACAAAAATACAAGTGGCTCATCGATCATCACATCACGAGACAACTGCCCGCTGTTGTACGCACTCACAAGCAATCGAAAGCACGCGTACAATGAGCGCCGAAAGTGTTAGAGATAAGCGATAAAAATAATTAATGACAACAACCAGATTAGCGCTTGAGCACTCCACTGGAGGAGCATTTCAAAAAATAATCTCTGCCTCTCGAACACTACTACCGAACAGCTATTATTTCGAGTGGGTCAACGCACTTTGGGCACGATAATTTGACATCTGCACTTCGCCAGCGATGTACGAGCCGATAAGTGGACATCACAATCGTATTAATCGATTATAAAAACAATCAGAACGCATTAGCAATAAATCACTGAATCGTTGCTGATAAGTTTTAGATTATTGCCCGTAAAACTGTTTTTTTGATAAGTCATTGACATCAAAGTTTGTTATTTTAATATGGATTTTTCTGGAAAATTTGTGTAGTCAGTAACTCTGAATATTTTTTGAATCACTTAGAACTTCTCAAATTGATGATAATTAAATTAGAACAAAGTATTCATCTTAAAAAAGTCAAAGGTATTCGGGTCGGTAAATGTTTCAACACAAAGGAGGAATTATCAAACATGATTTTCAATTTGATGGGCTTATGCACTTCATACTCGGGTGGTATCGACATTACAACCATGGAAAATTTTAATGTCACGTTTATCAAATATCTCTAGATAAAGATGATGGTTCACAGAGCTGGTTTGTGCGCACGCCAGAGTAAACTTGATATGAGCTGATAACGATTTGGCAATATGTTATGAAACTTTGATAAAAATACGCCTGTGTATTTGAAACAAATGGTAAAAAGGTCAGTTTACTTAAGTAAGTTAATAATAACTTTGTTTGTTATGTATTGACTATGTTCATTTAATAGTTCAGAAAATAGATAATATAATATATCTCTACTAGACATGATGCAGTAAACTTCTTATAAAAATACTAACTAGTATATTTTTCTTTAATCTTATCACGGTTAAGTTTAGCCGTAGAGTTGCAGAATAACACATTAGCCAAAATGTGTTAATTGGTTCTTCTGTATAGCAATGGGTACTTTAAATGAATTAAGGTTTTAATTGGAAATAGCATGTCCTAAATTGTCATCGGTTTTCACCTGTATCCCATAGCAATAAGGTTTTCAATCAAGTAGGAATCTATTTTCCCTTCATTTGTTCAAGGGTAAAAAGACACTTTCAGAGTATTTACCATTTCCCTCATGATGTTCCAAAGATAGCCAAGGCTGATGGTGCCTCAGCAGCTCGTGTGGGTAGTGGTGCGGGTAGGGCGGCAAGTCGAGCGGGCAGCCCAGCGGCTGCGCGGGCGCCGGCTCCAGGCCTTTGCCCTCGTTCAGCCCGAGGATGTCCGAGATCTGAAAGCCAGGGCGCTGGCCGGGCATCTTCATGCTGTCCAGGAGCCTGTTGAGAATGATGTTGATCAGTATTGCTACTCACTCCACCTTCTTGTTGGGGACTGTTACTGCAATCGGTAAGATATTTCATCAGGCTTAGAAATATGCCAGATCAATATTACTAAGCGTTTCTAAAAGTACTCGCTATCTTATTTAAATGATTACTAATACTTATTCTAATGTTAGAACAAGCTAAGGTGTCATTACAGAACTGTTAGTTTTAGCCGTCATCTGCTTTTGAAAAGAGATTAACTAGTGTTACAAAATATCCCATTAAGAATTATAAATCAAAGCAGTCTCGCATTTGTTTACCATAATATCTTATCATTAAAATGATCCTATAATTATAGCCTATAATTTGTGTCACCTATTTGACATTCAACATCAATTATAATCACTATTGTTTTAGTAACTATTGGAAGTTGTTTGATTAAATAAAACAAAACAACAAAAGAAAAAAAAGGAAATAAAGACCTTTAAAATAAATCTAGCAAAAGACATGAACGCGCTACGCAACAAACGCGTAAAGATTCTATGAAATCAAAAGAACTAAATAACCAACTAGATTTATGTCATTCTTAACATCTGACGACAAAATCAATCTCAAAAGCTCTTACGAACAAGACAAACAACTGCACGTCTGAGGACGTTTATTGAAAGAACCACGAGGAATTCCATCAATCCAAACAATATCTATAAAGAGGGCTCTCGAGAGTACGTGACTCGTATAAAGGAACACTCGTAAAGAATCAATGTAACTTAAGGCTGTCTATTGATACGTCGAGTTAACTCAAGTTGTGTCGTTTGTCGGACCGCGAGCGCCCGTACGTGACTCCGTGAATGGGCGGCAATCTCAGACCAGCCCTTAGCAGGTTGTGATGTTGTAAACAGGACTATTAACGAGCTCTCACGAGAGGTGCAAAAACTGTCACATGAAGTGTCACGATTCTGAGGAGCTTGGTAATCCCGGAATGGTTTGCCGTCGGCACACACGTACGAGGTATTTATTTAACAACTTTGGTCGGTTCGCCACAAAAAGCTTGTCATCTCAAAATTAAGTAATCTGCCACTTAAACTAACATGTTTACTTTTTATTTATTTTGTAACTTAACCTGTTATCTATCTTTTATCTACCCAACATATTGCTTAAATATTTCTTTTTGATATTTTCTTAAATTTGAAATGGGCTCAATTAAGATACAGGATTTTCGTTGAATAATAAAAAAAACATCGTTTAATCTTCATATCATGATATTTCTTTTACACTGATCACTTAAAATTATCACAGGATCCATAGCTCACCCGGGGAAGGCGGAACGGAAGGCCGCCGGGTAGAGCGCCGGCAGGAAGGCATGTCCCCACGGCGGCAGCAGGATGGGGCTCCACGCCAACAGCGACGGCGGCAGCAGCGGCGGCGGCGGCGACCGCGCGCTTTCGCCCTCCTCGCACTTCATCTCCCGACCGGGAGAACTCGCTTTCGGGATAATCTTGACGGTTGGATGACACTCGCGAAACACGTGCTGCGCCTCGCGACGCTGCGTCTACACTGAACGACCCTCGAGTGGCCCTCGGGGTGAAGAACACCCCGCGCCGCCCTCGTGCCTCGACAGCCTACTCAGCTCCGGACTAGCCTCGAGGGTGCTCCACTGACCCCGGCCAATGGCAGCCCCGCGTGCGCTGGGCGGGCCCGCACCCGACCAATCGCAGCGGCCCGGAGCCTTCTCGACAAAAAAGTTGGAGTATACACTTTGAATAGAGGAGCTTTCGACGTAGCGCGTTATGTTATGTCGCTTTTTGTAATGAGAGCGAGCGTTAAGCCCATTGTTGAGCCGGGTTCGTTATGGACGCCGCTCTAAATGCCCGGATAACGATTTTCACTTAGAGTGTTTTTAATAAGACCGTGTAAGCCCATGTTTGGAGAACTTTTCAAAAGTTTTTTCGTGTGTTGTCCCTGGCTTATCGATAAAGTGGTCATTGTATTTCGAAATATTTTCTGTCGTTATGTCAATGGTTTATTTCGACGTATCTTCTAGTCACACGCTGTAAATACCAACTTGATGGGTTTTTAAACGTTAGCTTTTAAATATTTTTGTGCTTTGTTTTTTTTTCACAATTTTGTGTTGAGTCTCGAGTTTCGACGATACGGCGGACGGAGAGGCTCGCACATGTGCAAGTACTTAGCACATTGTTGATGAGAAGACAAAAGAGCGGCGTGAAGTTCCTCGAACAGGTAGGCTCGGTGGTCATCGGCCTGCGGGCTGGCCTGCACGTGTGCGCTCGCCTTATCTAGTTTGGTCAAAACTTTGTCAGAACCTTGGCTAAAGTTGCTAGTTGTTGCTTTTTGTATTATAGAAACGAGTCTACTTGTGTTTTAGCTTAAATGTGCAGATTTTAAATTCCTAGATGCTGAGTGTCAAAAAATATATTTATTTTGTTACTTACTTAATCATATTGTTAATTTGCTTACAGTTGTAGGATGTAGCTGTATTTTAAATAAATACCTAGTGATACATAGGGACATACATGTACGCCTCTAAAAGCATCGTTGAAATAAATGATTTGTAATTTGGAAACTAACGAACAAATAACTAGTTACTTTATTTGTACAAACATACTTAAATTAAGGTTAAACAAAAGAAAATTGATTTTTCTTCTGCTATTTATATTAACTTATACGAGTATTAGAATCGAGCAATTACAGCATATATATTTTTATGGGTTGTCTGAGAAACGCACAAAAACATCCACCGACGTCTCTATGCATAGCAATCCTAACTAAACCTTATATTAAAAAAACTAAATTGAGATAAAAACTAGTTGGCTAAAAGTTACTAAGTCTTAGTAAATTTGAGGTACCTACAGAACATAACTAAAGATCTAGTAACGCTACAGACACTCAAAAAATTCGGAATACAAAACCCTTATCTAAGGACTGAGGCACTTCTAACTGCATCGAATGCATTATTTGCAGCACAATAGGTAAGTAGTTTATTTTACGACACGCAGGTGTGCAACGGTCATTATGATGACTACAATGGACTTACAAAAACAATAGTGCAAAGTCCAGATTAGAGGCGATTATCTATTACAAAATAAACGGTAAGTAATTTATTTCCGAATGTCCTTACCGTCAGGTGTGGAGGTACTGAATGAATGTCTTGATCTGATGCTTCAATACTCATAATTTGGCTATGGTGTGTTTAGTATGAAAGTTAAGTTGAGATTGGTAAAGCCTGTTAACATTGGTCGCGGACTATACCAACTCCAGAGTCTCTTCCTCAAAAACTTGACAGAAATTGTGTGTACATACAAACGTATATTAAATTAATATATTTCTAAATATACACCGTGAACTTACATTAAAACCCAGACCTGAAACGAATAACTGTCACTCGAATGTGCTCTATAGACAGCTTAGTGCTTAAATTACTCAAATTACCTTTACCTCTTCAAAGCCAAAATAATAAAATAAGTAACATTCAAAAACCATCATTCACTCAGCGTAAGTACTCGTATAGCCTTTTTCTAAAAACTCTTTAATTTAGGTAGTTTACAAATTGCACTGACAAAATGAAGTAAAAAACACGACTCATTGTGAATCAGCATTCATCATCATTAGCAGGCAGGACGTCCACTGCAGAACACAGGTCTCTGACCGTAGATTTCCAAAGCGACCGGTTGCAGTAGGCGGTCTGCAATTTTGACATTCTGGATATGGAATATGCATAATCCAATGTTAAATGGCGTAATGAGTAGAGTGGAACAAACAACCATGTAACTTAGATATCACTAATAGTCAATCATTTATTTTGTTTCCTAAAAATAGAAAACTAGAAAAAAACTGATTTTGGAACTAAAAATTTTAGGCGGGACTCGAACCCGCGTCTTCTACACATGAAATACAAGCATTGTAAAAGGCTAAAATAAACAAATTAATCATCATTTATTTGCTTTCCAAAAGTAGATGTTAAACATTTTTTGTTTCTTAGTCCAAAGTTTTAAAACGTCACCTAAACCGGATAGATAAACAAAATAGACATTCGCGAACAGAAGTTAAGATTTGCTCATTTTATAATTAAAAAGGCCTCTAACTACCTTAACGTGAATTAACACGAATAAAATTAACGTAAAAATCGATGAGTAACCAAAAGCTTCGAGAAGCAAATACTGCGGTTTTATTTATAAGTACAAGTTATAAGTTTTCTTCAAAGGCCATAAACTAAATTTTTAGATAACAGCTGCAAATCGCTAACATATGAAGACTTTTAAAAATGTATAAATTATTTTGTTTGGGACAGACACCCTCATTTATAATCAGTAAAATGCGTGTCAGCTGGTGCAACCAGAATAACAACCAACTGAAATCTCAAGACGGTATCCTCTGAAGACCTTTCTCTTGGGTAAAGACACAGAAACAGCTAAATTTCTATAATACTTTTTAAGGTTGAAGTTAAACTATGCCTTTTTAGGGTTCCGTACCTCGAAAGGAAAAAACGGAACCCTTATAGGATCACTTTGTTGTCCGTCCGTCCGTCTCTCTGTCTGTCAAGACTAGGGCTTCCAAATACCGGATATTTTCAATACCGGTATCAATACCGGATTTTTTTTCGAATCCGGTATTAATACCGGTATTACGGTATTGAGGTGAAAATTTATAATTATTATTGTAAAATGCGTTTTTTGAAAAATTAGGCTGAAATAGTAACAGATTTAATTGAAAATGAACTTTTATACATATATAAAGCATAATTATATCGATTTCAGTGACTTGTTTTATGCGTTTATGATTTTTAAAAGTTAAAAAGTAGGTAAATTTAAAAATTAAAACTATGTTAGTTTTTTAAAATTGTCACTGAACTATTAGTTTTTTTTAAATGTGCAAGCTCTTTTTAAGAAACTGACACCGGAATCACCAAATAGTGTAAGGGATGAACTCGCACAACACCTAATATTTACATCTGCTTTTAGGCTATAATATCGTAATTGCAAACCCCTTACGGTAACCAACTCAATTTAGTTTTGTACTAAAACTGAAAAAAATATCGTAAGTATCATGAAGGTATATGAAATAATCTGTGTGTGAAAACATGTTATGTTGTGTGTTATTGTAAACGACACTTAAAAAACGCGTATGAACTCAAACTCAAATAACTTTATTTAAATAGACTTTCACAGTAAGTACTTTCAAATCGTCAAATTTTTTGCAAGATATACTAAATACTAGACATAATTATTATTATAATATAGATATATAAATACACAGTATACAGATAAAATGCGATTTTACCACCGCGTCGGAGTTGTTTCTTGCTGAGAAGACCTGGCGAGAAACTCAGCAGTTACTCTTTTAAACTTGTTTTGGGTTTATGATTTTACCAGTGCAAACAAATAGTATTTAGAACCGTATTCCTATAATATATTTTTGTTCATGATATTGTACTTAAGTAAAAGCAATTACTAATAGCTTTATTTTATTCTGCTGCACAAAGTTTAACAGCTGAATTGATAACAGTACCCTCCAATTTTCTATGAAAAATTTAAAACAAAAGTAGTATTTTTACCTATCAAAATGTTTACTACTAACCAAAACACTATCAGAAATCGTAGTCATTAATTTTTTTCCTTACATATTGTTGGGGCAAAAAAAACACTTTTGAAAATTTGGTTGATTGTCAGATTTTTCAGCCGCACGACTCAAAATAAATCATTAGTTTTAAACCTTAATATATCAATTAAGGTTTATAATTATGATCGAGTATGGCCTATTTATTAAAAGGACAAATGCCACAAACAACGCATCTATACTAATATTATAAAGAGGAAAGATTTAACTGTTTGTAACAAATAGGCTCTGAAAGTACTATTTCAAAAATTCATTCACCAATATAAAGCTACATTATCAACCAGTGACATAGGCTATTTCTTTACTTAGGCTTTATTTTGACGGGAGAAACAGCCGATAGGCCAAAGCCGTGGACAAACAGCTAGTTGTAAAATAAAGTAAGATACAATTTTGTTGAATTTTAGTCGAATGTGAGGGTTGAAGGAACGCAATAACTGCGACTTTATTCATTTATTTCAGTAGATAAGGTAATCCCGTCCGTTGGCCAAAAATAAGGGACATTTTGCAGTTTTTTCGTGAGAATTCCAAGCATCGACACTTACGGTATTAAAACCGGTATTGGATTTCAATACCGGTATTGAGAAAAGGCCAAAAAATCGCCTAATACCGGTATTGAGCAATACCGGGATCCCGGTATTGGAAGCCCTAGTCCAGACCCTTTTTCTCAGGAAAGTGTAGAGGTATCAAGCGGGAAAGTATATCAAATACTCAGGTCTACTGTCCCTTGGAGCTGTGAAAAAATCAAACTTCTAAGCCAACGCAATCAAAACATACAGCCGTTTATGCAACAAATTTCAGCAAATTTTCGACACTCGCAAGGGAATCAAAACCTACAGGGTACTTTCCGTAAACTTAGAATCTTGAAATTTGGTACGAAGCAGCATCTTATAGCACAGATGAAGGAAAAAATTCGAAAAACGTAAATTTTTAGTCACATCATATAATAAAAATATTTTTAATAAATATAGAGACCGACTCGCACTTGGCCGGTTTTTTTAAATAGTGAGTTACTCTTGTTTACGGGTCAAATAGAAATTGACTTTCATAGCGAATCCACAGATATGCCCATCCACCGTACTATCGCACCTAACAGTAAATCGATGCGCACGCACAATTTCCAATAATTTCCATACAAAGGCCACGATAACAAAGACCAATTATTTATATTGGGAGCGATCCCCTAAGTGGCGTGCACGAAATGTTTAATTGACTTATTGAGAATGAGTTTTTAAAATATCCATCGCAACAATCGGGCCGTGCTCATCGCATTATTTACAGTATATGCTCAACAATGGTCATGAACTTTGATTAAATATTCGAACTACTTTTTTACTAAAAATACTAAAAAACATGTTTTTTTTAAAATAATATACATGTGAAAGTAACTCTGCCAATCTCTAACATGTTTATGCAAAAGAAATTTTGGAATAGATACCAAAGTGGAGCTGTGTGAGTGACTTAGGCTACCCTTGTGCCGAAAGGTGGAGATTTTGTAAAGGACAGAAGTCAACGGCAAAAGCTTGTTTTTACATAAATATATCAAATATAATGTTAGAGTGTAATCCACAGAAAACCTTTCATCCTATCACATGGAAACAAGGCTTACATCTTAGATGGCGACTATATTACAAACATACATAATATATTATTCAAACACGTCTTTAAAAGATAAGATTAAATAAACGTTTGTTTTCTCCGTGCTTGCATAGTAACGGTAATATTAAAACCTAATACATGACAATCACTTACCTTAGCTAATGTCAAATTATTAGAAGGATAAGCAAAAACATGCGCCAGCACAATTTTTTCTATTTGACCATTGGCTGTTTGATTTTAACAATGCATTTAATAGCTATTAAAATACCATTTAAAAAGTTAAAATATTTCTCATCGTATATAGAAAGAACAATGATATGAGAATGCTTTAGATTTCTCATTTATTTTCTTGTATTTATCGTAGATAGTCACAGAAAAAAAAAATATCTGACCTCATTTTAAAAAGAGTTGGGTCTGACAAACACAGAATAAGGTACTAATTTTTTAATGGTGCACTATAATTGCACACGGTGCGTTTTTTTTTCAAAGTTCAATATTAGCTTAGGCGTCTGCACTGTTGGTATCACCTTAACCAATGGTTTTTCCATACTGCTATGTTACGTTCAACCTTTGTTCGAGTGTACTTCGCATCAACTAGACAAATCAAAAATAGCCTTCGAATCATGTAATATTACATATTTATCTGAAGATTAGTGAAGTACTGCAGTGAGGAAAGCTGCGAGGGCCAGATTTGTGAGGGGCGCGGGCAGGTGCGAGCGCCCTCCGTGCACGGGTCAGCGGGCAGCACAGGAGGCTCCCATAGAACCCCGTTCACTTTGCACCATAAATAACCCTGCAAACTATCTAACTATTGATGAGGTACAAGGTGTGATAATTATCATAACATTCTGTCAGCACTCCATGCGGCATTATCTTATCATGTCAGCCCTTTGTACCATTTTCCATTTAGATCACAAATGTGGTACTTATTTTAATTACAAATTGATTGCCTTCGAGAATACTAAATTCGTTTGCGTTGATTCTTACTCACTGCTAGGAATTGATATAGATTCTTACTTAAATTGGAAAAATCACATCAAAATAGAACTACAAAACTACGAAGAGCTATGAACAAACCGCCATAAAAGCATATTACGCTCCTCACGCTTGGCTACAGGATGGCATCGTCCTGTGGGGAAGTGGCGTGGATACCACAAGCCTTATTATTATTTATTTATTATTTCGTACACAAAGAGACAAATTACAGTGAAAACAATAAGGAGTACAAAAGTACAGGTTAGCTTATCCATGACCATGGCGACAGGAAAAACTAATTTAAAATTGTTATTGATGTCTAAACGTGTACAAATGGGAATGTAAATGAGAGTTACATAATTATTCAAAAATCGTAACAAACTAAAAACCCCTAAGTACATGTTTTACTTACAAACAAGTAAATTAATATTCTACAATAAATACATAAACATAATAATACATACAATAAATAAAATATAAATAAATATACGTATACATGTAAACATAATGATCCAATGTAATTTATGTAAAACTCAAAAGATGTTCTTTTAGCAGTCTTTTGAAAGAACCTATAGTGCCGCATTCGCGAAGGGATACAGGCAACTCGTTCCACAGTTGAACACCATGAGCCTTTTTATTCTTCAAAAACGATGTCTCCGGATTATTGTCAATATTGATAATATGACGAGTTGTGCAGGTCATTCTTCCGTAGCGAAAATATTTTAACACTTACGTCTACATATTTGAATTATGCATCTTCATAAGAAAACACTCCCACTTATTCCCCCAGCAAGAGAGACCCAAAAAATTGAAACCAAACATAACTCCAAAATTACATTTAATTCATTCTGGCCCATATGCTATGGCTGTGAAGGTATATAATATACTCCTTGAGGGAATAAAAAATGTAACTACTTAAGAGATTTAAAAATGGATTGAAGAAATTTTTGGTTGAGAAAGCTTTCTATACCTTGACGGAATATTGTTGAAAGTAAATTGTAGATTGGAGTTCTGTCTGTCTGATTTGCAAGAATTTTGTCTTAATTTCTTTTGTTTTATATTTGTCACTCGTTTTGTTATTTCTTTTTAGTATTTTTTTTAATTTCTGAAAATCACATTTTCAATTAATTTATTTATATTTTGCATGATATTATTAAATTTATTTTAATTGTGTATGATTTAACTTAAATTAATTTTAATAACCTTAATTTCATTTATTTATTGGATTACGTAAATTACGTTGCTTTGCCCTAACAGGGTTCATGTTATTGGTACTTGTTCACTATGTTCACCAACCTTGTAACATGATTGCAACTAACACTTTGACTTTGATATGATCTTTCATTTCCAGTCAGTCAGCTGTTACCGGCACTAACGCATCTTCTAGGCTGGATATTAACTGACGAAATTCCTCGCAACCCTCAGTTTAAGGAGTTAACTTGAATGGTTATAAGTATGCCGATTGTAATACGGCCCCAGAACTGACGGGTGGTATTATTGCTGAACGCTGAATTATAAAAATGGTGACCTCTCTCACAGTCTATTTTTTTAAACATATGACGGTACCTTAAGTTATGAGTGGTGGGATGTTTAAAAACTAAACATTAGTACCTAACTATATTTATAAAATGAACATGTACCTTTCAAAGAAAGGCAAAAAATTTAAACAGTTAGCTCATGCTTACGAAGCCACAATTGAACCTTTTATCAATAGGTCGAAGTTTCCCTGGTTCTTTGTTTATATTCATAAACCATTCGGTAATCGCCACAATGCGCGCTGATCCGAAACACCTGCATCTTTGAGCTACGGGCATTGAACATTGATTAAAAGGGTCCTACCCGGTGGTAAAACCGAGGGTGTATTCTTTAATGAATCATTGTTTTTTTACACCTTGTCTTTTTATTTTTGTAGCAGTATTGATATCACAACTACATTGAATAAAAGATAATGTAGGTTTATTTTGTAAAGTTATTAATAAAATAGTACGAAACTTTGAATTTACAGCTGTTCTAAATTTTAAACAAACTCCCATGCTTTAATGTATAGATGACAAAGTACCGTTGCTACATTGTTAGAAATAGCGCATTATTAAGCGTTTCGTTCGAAGACAGCCGTTCCTTTTGCGATAGTTAATGATAAAATAATGGGCTCTGATAGCAAGCACGATAGGAAAGTAATTTGTGTAAAAGTAGGATATAATATTGAGGAACCCGCGCCCGCCGTACCATGCGCCGCCGCCCGCGAGAAAAAACTACCCTATGACCAAACTGCGATTACCTCTCGCAAAGCACCGCCGTCGCAAATTACATGACAACTCCGCTTACTGGCTCGCTAAGTCATGAATAACAGAGTTCAAGGATACAATTTTTAACTAGGTACGAATTATACAGCATAAATCAAGCGGCGCGTTCGTGACCTAGATTAGATAACCAAACAAAACAAATGACTATCGCACACACGTCAGTCATCACGGGCGCTACTACGAGTAAAAGGGAATTTACTGCGAAGCTTCTTTTTGCAAACTTCAACGCTTGCGGCAGAAAGAGGCCAAGTCGATGGGTTTTCACGAATATTTCGTTATAGCAATCTGGTTAGGCGCATTGAGCCTAAATGGGCGGCGGCACGCCAACTTGCGAAGAGGGTTTCCAAACCAATTAAGGGCTTCACGAAGGCATGGGAGAGTGAGCAGCTGGTGGATTACGAGCTCGATGGTACTCAGTCGCTCCGCCGCGACGGGCTTTAAGTGCACACGCAATCCCACCGCACTGCCTGTTTATAAACCATTTCAAAGCGAAACACCGTATTCTAGAATACACAACTTTTAAATAATAAACCGGTTTATTTACTTTGTTAACACAAAGCTACCATTGAAAACATGAATCACTCGGAATGAGACAGCCGCGTCAAACGAAGGCGTTTGATTTTAATCTTATTAGACTTTCGACTCTAGGTATTCCAACAAGGTAAGTAACAAGTAACAGTATTTCAAGTAGCTATGAGTAAAGTTATTTTCTAAGCAGAAAAAATATATTTGCCCTAATGAATGTTTTCTTAACAAATAAACAATCTGTGGACAGTGACAGCTGTGGCTATGGCCCTTTACCATAGCTTAGAAGAGAAATAAATTAATTATAGAGACAAATAAATTAATTATTTAGACGACCGACTTGGTGTAATGGTTAAGAAGTTGGCTACTACACCAGAGGTCGCGGGTTCGATCCCCGCACAGTACAAACATTTGTGTGCATGAACATGTCTGTTTGTACTGGTCTGGGTGTCTCCTATGTATAATAAGTATGTATTTACAAAAGAAAATGTATTTAAGTATGTTTATCCGTTGTCTAGTATCCCATAACACAAGCTTTAATTAGCTTACTTTGGGGCTAGATGGCGCTGTGTGGAATAATGTCCAGGGATATTTATTTATTTATTATTATGTTAAAATAATACCTTACCTAAACTAAATCAACAGTTTTTATCATTAGGTTTGATGATTAACATAGTAAGCAAGTCTTTAAATCAGGAGCCATAAAACCATTTTATTTAAAATGGTAGTAAACAGTATGTAGAGCATAGAATTGTGATTTCACAATTCTATACTATTACTATACTATACTACTCTACCTACTGTTTACTAATTAATAGGAACGTATCAGACAATACAAACACTTGGTGCGTACTGTGTGAAGCATATGTCCAGCTGAGGACACTAACATAGGCTGATGATGACGATGACATAATGGTTATTAGGTATTCACTTTAAGATAACTAGCTATAAAAACAGTTCATCATCATTGTCTGCTGCTATAGAACCTACATTGCTAAAGCTGAACATAATGCTCAGACATTCTATTTCTATGCCATTTTATCAGGTTTCCTTTTCAGGAAAGGAGATCATTTTGGCTTCATACATTTTTGAGCCTCTTCTGAAATAGCCGGCCAACGAAAAAAAAAAGGTACTTATGCGTAGTTAGAACCAGTCATACGGAACAGTAATTATTATGGAATTTTCATACATACAAGTAGAAATTAAAGTAAAAATGCTATAGATCATTACTTCTGGCAATATTTATCATTATTTTATGTTTCCCAGCACAACAAAAATCAATAAATGTATGAAGTGAAAATGAAGAATTTTTAAACTAGTATAACTTGGCTTGTGGCAACCCTACGAATTTTGAGCCATATGCTGACATCTTTGCGCCAAGGTAAAAATGCTTTAGATCATTACTTCCATCAATGTGTATCATTATTTTATGTTTCGCAGTGTTTTCAAAATACAATAAATGTATGAAAATGAATAACTCAAACTCAAATAACTTTATTTAAATAGAATTTCACAGAAAGTGCCTTCAAATCGTCAAATTTTAAGCAAGATATACTAAATAATAGACAGAAATACTATAATAATAAACATATATAAATACACAGTATACAGACATAATGCGACTCTACCACCGCGTCGGAGTTGTTTCTTGCTGAGAAGACCCGGCGAGAAACGCAGCAGTTACTCTTTGAAATAATTTTCAACTTGGCTTGTGGCAACCCTACGACTTTTCTGACTTTATACCTATTGCTCCGTATGACTAGTTCTAACTATACGTACCACTTTTTTTTGTTGGCCGGCACATTCAGAAAAGGACAGGTCCGTAAACTCGGAATCCTGAACAGAGTGAGACGATTCTTCACGCCTTAGCAGCTCTGTCTCTTGTATAAGACACAAGTTCACTCGTGTGTGGAATACTGCTCTCATCTCTGGGACGGTAAAAGTATCCGCCAAGTACCTACTCGAAGCTCTTGACAGGTTGCAGCGGCGGCGTGCTATCCGTATTATTGGAAACCCAGAGGCAACTTTGACCCTTGAGCCTCTCCAATTGCGTAGAGACATTGCCAGGCTTAGTGTTCTCTATCGCTTCTACAATGGGGAATGCTCTGACGAGTTGTTCCAGCTTATTCCACCCTCACCTTTCCTCTCCCGTACCACGCATGCTGGACTACGGCGTCTCCCACACACAATTCAACATTTGTTGGCCCGAACTAAAAGGTTCGGTGACTCGTTTCTTTGTCCTACCATCCAGACGTGGAACGCTCTTCCAGCACATGTGTTTCCTTCCTCGTATAGTCCCGGGTTCTTCAAGCGGGGCGTGAAAAGGCATTTCTGCAGGCTTTCAAGGTGAGGATGGCCAGCCCAGTGATTCGTTTGAATGACTGGGCTTGTTAACCTCATATCTGGACCTCACGACCGCTTTCCATCAGGTGGAGTGAGGTCATCTTGACGGGCAATATAAAAAAAAGGCCCAAAAAAAATTATCTCCTTTATCAATAGTTAAACGATTGTTACGAGTATGTATTATAATTAATTGATAATGATTGAAATGTGAAACATGCGACGGGGAAAAGGTCGTGCATCGTCCAGCACGCCAAAACTTTGAAAATAGTAAATTGCGAGTGGAATATTACAGCAAAGCATAAAATTGTATCAGAAGCTCTCAGGCAATTTCAGTCGGTGCACTCATAGCTAGTTGAATTCAGCGAGCGAGCTTTTGGCTACGGTCGCGTGCCGGCGGAGACGTTGCTACAACTCCTACCGACCCTGCTACTTCGCTGATGTTCGCTACCTACACTTTGTGTCTGCTTTGTTTGGTACCTACGATACTTGGTAACTCGAACTTTGTTTAAACAAATTAAATTTTGAAGGAAATTTGCAATTTTCACTTTGTACGGTGACTAATACACCAATACGAACTATCAAATAATTGCTTGGAATATGTTGGTGTCTAAAATTTAAGTAATTATAAGCTTTTATTCCTATCATGATTTTGATTTAATTTAGACAGCATTGGCCCTGAAATATTTTTACTTAATTTGGAGTGGTTTTAACCTACAAGTTAAACTTAATCTTAACGTCGTTTAATACCGTTTCGTAATTATATTGAATAGGGACATTTCTAGGATAAGTAGGTAATCGGCTGATTAAATTAAATAGAGCGCAACTTATATTAATATAAGAACTATAGATCACTGTAGTAGTAATAGAAAATCAGGAAGAAAAACTCTGCAATTGACAAGTTTTGCAAGCCTACTTACGCATATGAGTTGTATCGGTAGTCTTCTTCCATTTGCTGCTGTCGAGCCTGGTAGCCAGGGTCCGCGCCGTAGTCCGCCGGCGCCGCGGCCCAGCCCTCGTAGTTGTAGTACTCGCCGTACCCCATGTCGCTCTCGCCCATCATTCTCATCATACACTCCACCCCCACTTTCACATAAACAACTCCGTAACCCCTAATCAATTAAACCTATTCTGCGCGAAGTAAGCGCCTACAAAGATCAGCTATTCCGCCGATAACCGTCTGTGCAGCGAAGAGCCGCAGATGGACTGCAAGCAATCCTATCGACTGATCGATGCCTCATCGCTCGTTATCAATAAAATTGTGTCCTTATCATATCTACCAGCTTTCCCCTGCGATATGGGACTTTTATAAAACTCGACTCGTCGCACCGACCACGCCAATATTGCAGATAGTTACGAGATAGCTTTATCTATGTCAGATGTAGAGTTAGCACCACGTTAAACGTGCCATTGTTAGCCGCATTATGAAATCCAGGAATGACAGGTGACAGTACGAGCAACATTTTTGATAAAAACAGACATAAATGCGAGCATAGGTATCACTTATTTCATTATCAATGCTTACTATGCGTCATATATTTCTGTATAAAAACATGGATACTATAACTATATTAATAGGTTGTGTAAATAAGATAGTGTGGTGAATAACACCATGCTACACTTCCAGAACTATAGTTTACAGAGTTCACTCTAAAGAATTCCAAGTCCACATACAACTTACCTAACAAATTAGATAATTGAACTAAACATTATGGGTGAAAAAAACCAACTTCAAAAAAAACTATTCCAAAACAAAGCACTAAAAAGTAAAGAAATAATTGCGTATTCTTCTAAAACTTATACGATAATATAATGTAGGTACAATTATTGTTATTGTTGGAGTCGGTGTCAGCCAAGGAAACACTACAATATACTTAGCAATATACCTATTTCATACATATCACGTTTACGTATGTATGTAGGTAGTTACAAACCTACATTGGCTGACACCGACTCCAACAATAACAATAATTGTACCTACACTATATTATCGTATAAGTTTTAGAAGAATACGCAATTATTTCTTTACTTTTTAGTGCTTTGTTTTGGAATAGTTTTTTTTGAAGTTAGTTTTTTCTTTTGTTAAAATTTTTGTTTATTTCTTGATTTTCAGTGAATAGTTCTAATAATTTATTTTATACATCGAAAAAGTATCGTCCAATTGCTCCTAAGAATTGAAGAGTTGCGTTACTTTTTCATGAATCCCATAATCAGAACCTAACACTCATCAAACTACCCTTGAAGTATATCCTTTCCAATAAAAAAAGAAGCTACGAAATCGGTTGGCGTGATTGACGTTTATCTATATTTAAGACTTATTATTTATTTATTATTTCGTACACAAAGAGACAAATTACAGAGAAAACAATAAGGAGTACAAAAGTACAGGGTAGCTTATCTCTAGAAAGACTTCCAGCAGACCATGGCGACAGGAAAAACTCGTTTAAAATTGTTATGGATAGACAAACGTGTACAAATGGAAATGTAAATGAGAGTTACATATTAAAAAATCGTAACAAAATAAAAACCCCTAAGTACATGTTTTACTTACAAACAAGTAAATTAATATTCTACAATAAGTACATAAACATATAGATAAACATAACAATACATACAATAAATAAAATATAAATAAATATATGTATACATGTAAACATAATGATCCAATGTAATTTAAGTAAAACTCAAAGATGTTACTTATATAGATTTCCTATGGATGCCACTGTCAGAACTTGACCAAATTAAAATGGGACCACACGGGCAGCATCAGCTTTCAAATAAAAAAAGAGTTATCAAAATCGGTTGGCGTAATATTGAGTTACCCGTCCATTTGTCGCGCATTTTGTCTATCTAGATTTAAGACTTATATGGATTTTCCATGGATGCCACTGTCAGAACTGGATCAAATCAAAATGGGACACGGGCACCATCAGCTTTTAAATAAATACAGAATTATCAAAATCGGTTGGCGTAATATTAAGTTATTCGTCCATTTGTCGTCCATTTGTCGCGCATTTTGTCTATCTAGATTTAAGACTTATATGGTTTTCTCATGGATGCCACTGTCAGAACTAGACCAAATTATTTATTGGGACCATTCGGGAAGCACCAGTTTTCAAATAAAAAAAGAATAATCAAATTCGGTTCACCCAGTCGAAAGTTATGAGGTAACAAACATAGAAAAAAAAAACATACAGTCGAATTGAGAACCTCCTCCTTCTTTTTAAGTCGGTTGAAAAAAGCTACACATCTCTTTAAACATTTGCAAATATGAAATTAGTCAAATGCAAAATAAGTAAAATCATAGAATCAATTGTTTCGAAATCATGATACAACAAGACTCCGACTAGTAAAAATATAAACGCAAAACTAGATAAATAAATAAATATAAATATGCGCCAGACAACACACCTCTTGTCATGGTCTCGAAGTAGGGATATATATCCCTGTGTTACGAGGTACCAGACAAGGAATTAGGCCAGGGGCGTCTCCCAGCTCACCCAGACCCAGGCCAATTTAGAAAAGATCATTTCCTGAATTGACCTGACCGTGGATCGAACCCGGGATACTACGGAATTAAAGGCGAGAAACCGTGCTACAGCGCACTACGCCAATCGTGTCGATAAAACAAAGGTGTATTTTAGAAAAAAAGGTTAGTAATTAATTGTATTGTATTCATACAACATAAGTTTCCCAGCACGTTCTGCTTTTTCTTATGGGTGCTTAGCATTGAATGTAATACTTAATCATTGTAGAGGTCAAAATCTGACCCTATAGGTCAGATTTTATTATAGCTTAGGTGAAGAAGGCAATTTATCAAATTGTATTCTAGCAAAGGCTCAAGATAAAAGACTTCGTAATTAGTGAGAGAAAAGGTAAAAATCGGTTTTACTAGAAAAATACTTCGATGCTCATCAAACTGATCAACAACTACAGTTATACGGGTCAGTTTAATAACTAATCTAAATGTGCTATTCTACGATTAAGGCTATGGTCAATTATTGAATGCTAGAATTAATATTATATGTTTGTCCATGAAATCTTATTGCCCTGCTAATTAATTAATCCCCCTACACACAAGAAAGTTAACTATACAAACATTTTAGGCACCTAAAATAAATAAAGTAATAGTTAGAGTTAATATTCAATAGAAATGTAACTGAGTACGAGAGAAAAATATATTTAACATTGTAACGATGCCGTTTCCCTTCAGTCTCGTGGACGTTACAGCCTCCACGATCGCTGGAAACTTCATGGTTTAACTGCTGGCCATTAAAAGTATTTTGTACTTGTTTTTCAAAATTTGATTCAGCAGCTTTTTTGATTCAGTCCTACCAAAACCATCGTACTGAACAGTTTGTGAGCATTTTACCAGATTACCAGTTTAAGTATAACTTACTTGATGGTGTATTTTTAAATACTTTAAATAACCAATTATTGTAAACAGTTAAAACAGTTATAAGTAACAGGAACCCGTGTATCGGGGTAAGCATATCATACTTACCTATTACTATTAGATAATCTATTAACTAGGACTCTGTGTATTCATTTATTGTTATTTTGTTACAGTTCTTCTTTCCTACCTATACTTTTACCCTATTTAATAAATAAGTCACTGGATTGGCTGATATTTTATTAACTATTCCACAACTACATCTACTCCTAAATATTGTGTGACGAATCCCGGCGCTCCGGCTCCTGTATTGCTGGCCTGCAACGAGGATTTCGTTATAACATTATAAAAAGAAGTATTACATCTATCTTTCATCATAAAATGTCGTCCAACCCGTAGAAAAGCTATGGAAAAACTTTACTAATCAGCATATCTATTTCCGACCAGTCACTGCTATATGATTGGCATGTAGCGATAATTGAATTGCCAGTATTTGTATCGCCCCCACAAAAAGGCTAGTGTGTACCTCTGGTGGGACTCGAACCCACAATCCTCGGCTTAGGAGGCCGATGCCTTATCCATTGGGCCACAGAGGCGAGCGGCAGAGCGGCGCGAGAGACCGACCACGTTCCGCGGCGCGTGCGTTGCGTCACTGCGCGTCACGCGGGCTGCGGGTGCGTCCACACTCGGCGATAATTAACCGAAAGATATTAGTCATATAGCTGTTATCAACGTGCGGTACATAGGTGTTTTTGCGCGGACCCGCGGTCGTCATTGCCTTCCGTTAGAAACCGGACTTACCAGTTGATCTATCTCTAAGTACCTACCGGGTTAGAAAACCTATAATGTACCGCCTGCTTATTTGTGTTGGTCAGTTGGTTGGCAAATATACAAATAGATAAAAGTCTCACGACATGACAGGGGGAAATTCCTGGGACAGCAATGCAATGGATACTTAATTTTTTTTAAACTGACGAACGACCTAACCACATAATGAACATATAGCAATTCAGGATCTAAGTGGACTATTGCATGGTGGATACCACTTAACATCAATATCGTCAATGAGCGTAGCCTATGTCCGGAGCGGTCGGATATACGATATGACCTACTTTGTTCGCCTTTATAATCTGTCAGAGTAGGTAATTTAATCACTAGTCACTACAATATTAATCAAACAAAATGACAACGTTATCGGAACAGCGTTCGTTAAATAAGGTATGATTTTACTATAAATGTAAGATTTTTCAAATCGTAAGTAGAACTTAGAAAATAGTAATGGTACTACTCTCATTTGCCATAAGGCCAGTACTCACTCTCATTAGTAGTAAGTGTAGGTGATTAGTGCGGGTGCTCAAGGGGTAAGAGAATACACGTCTGGACAGCGATTAATTAGTGCGATTGAATAGAACACGCTTCTAATCACTTCACGACGCAGGATACTAATCACTAAGCACATGCACTCGCACTAATCAAAGTGAATACGGGACTTTAATCAACGGTACTACACGTGTGTTCTAATTCAAAACAGTTTTTTCTTGATTTAATCAGAGTTTATTTTGTGAAAAAAAATCGATAACCACCATTAGCATTTGCAAACCACCGTCAGTGCCTATGTTCGTCCGTCTTCAAGGAAATTAAGAGTAGGTACATGGCACTGTGAACTTGAGAAATATGTACGATGTTCAATTAAAGATTAAACATTGATTAAATATCAGAAGTATTACATTTTCTGATATTTCAGCGAGCCGAGCATATTATAGGTTCTGTCATAGGTGTGGTTATAGGGTCTGTTTTTTACAGATTGCACTTGCGGTTCATTATTTTGTTCCTTTTTAACCCGTCGATAAAAAAGTGCTGTTAAGTAATATGAACGGCAGTCTTGAAATCATAAAAAGCAAGTCGAAGCAAGTTTTTTTTTATAAATTGCATAGTTGAATTGTAAACATAACATTCGATTATTTCATCATGATCAAATAAATTTTCCTTAGGAGTCATTCATGTTACTACTTAGTACGCGGAGTGTTCAATCAAAAGTAATAATGGCAGATTTAAACTCCTTGAACAAGTACTGGCAGGTGAAGCACAGACATTTTTTAAAATAAAAAAATAAAAATAATTGATTTTCTTTTCTTATTGGCTCGCTTCGTAACTATGGATGAAACATGGCTCCACAATTATGATCCTGAAACGAAACAACAGTAACAAGATTATGAGCTCTCTTTCCTGGGACAGCCAGGGGGTGGTAATGATTGAATACCTCAATCATGGAGCCACTATTACGGGGCCTTTATACGCAGAACAAATAAAAACTGCGTCAGGAAATACCTACTCGAAAATTTGCTGAAGTTGGGTTGTTTCACCAAGATAACGCCCCGCACACAAGTCCCGAGTTGCGATGACTGCTATCCAAGATGCTGGATTTGAATTGATGGAACATCCTCCATACTCACCGACCTTGCGCCTAGTGATTTCTACCAGTTCCCGTGGTCAGAAGAACAACTGAGAAGTCACAAATATGGCAATGATGAGGAAGTGATTGCCGCCGCACATGATTTTTTAAGCGATCAAGATGACGATTTTTTCGAGAAGGGAATTTTAGGATAAGAATAACGATATTATTCCGAGTGTATAAACCTCAAAAGTGATTATGTCGGAAAATAAAATAACAATAAATAATATTTAACTGCTTCATACTCATTATCACTTTTTATTGAACACCCCTAGTAACTTTAGAGTACCTAGGGCTAAAAGTTATTTTTAATTTTCAAATGGGATTTGAACCGAAACGTAAACGATACGAAAATTATTTTGGTACATACCTACCAGGTTGTCTAATTTTATCACTAGCCGGCCGTTCTGTGAACAAGGTTTGGTTTGGTGGGAACAGTTTGGTATTGGAAAAACATTTTTTAAAATATATTAAGCAATTAGTCTATGTCCTAGATTTAATTTGGTATCCACTTTGATCAAATCAATCAATCAACCTTAATATTTAGTATGTTTTCTTGTTCGTTATACTGAACCGAATGATTGTTAAATTTAATAGTATTGATTGACGCCTGCTGGGCCAATGCCTAGCAACATCCAAACCAGCAAACTTGAAGTGATGCGTAGAACAGGCGAGCTGCAATACGAGCTGTAAGACCGCTTAAAAAAGTATACAGCGTGTAAAAAAATGAGAACTAATACTCAAAGGGCATATATGTACTATCAGTGATGTTTGATTAAAAGCACTACGTCTGCTAACTTTAAACATTATAGTTTTGAAGTAAATCGAAGTTGGAATTTGAGTCGAAACTTTCGAGCGTCGATCATAATACTCTCCAAAACATTGATGATGATGAACATAGACGGAGAAATTAATTTACCTACATTACTCTCGCTCGACCCTAGGGTTGTCAAAAGTTTTAACTCTCGCTCGACCCTAGGGTTGTCAAAAGTTTTAACTCTCGCTCGACCCTAGGGTTGTCAAAAGTTTTAACTAGCAACACTTGCATTACAAAAACGAAATGGTTTATGTATGCTAGTTTAGTGCTCACATTTTCTACAGCCTGTAGATCATATTGTGAATATTAACTAAATGTTATGTGTATGTATTGTGGTAGTTTTTATACTAACCGTGAGGGAGGTGATAGACAGCGTCATAGACGGTGGTAAAGTTCTACTACCGTCTATGGGACTACTACTACTTATATACGTACATATATTGCTACTTTTACTAATCGCGAGAATCATTACTAGCGGCCACAAGATGACCACCACAGCTGAACGTAAGCCTCATCTATCGATTTCCAGAGATCGTCCATACGTCTTGCAGCGGTTTACCATCAAGCATCTCAATTCCAGACTTCACTGTTCAATCATTAGTCCACTCAACGAAGAAAAAATAGGGAAATAATTCGTGTAAAAGTGAATTTTGGCACAAATGTAGGGAATGATGTCTGCAAGCAACATACTCAAAGTACTGATGGATGGGGGAGGAGCTAACGGGTAGGGGGGGTGCAAAGGTACTTTTTAAGTTTTTCATTAACTTTTTTGTAATTTTATGTAGATTACTTACGTAAAGTAAATAAGTTAGTGTATTATAAAGTTTTTTTTTTTATGAGCCACCGTATAAGGGTTGTTTAAGAAAAACTTTAAAAAGTACCTTCACCCCCAAACCCCCCCCCCATGCCTGTTAGCTACACCACCATCTATCAGTACTTTGAGTATGTTACTTCAGACACCATTCTCTACATTTGTGCCAAAATTCGCTTTAACACGAATTATTTCCTCTATTTGGCAGTTTTTTTCCGTCTTCGTTGACTGGGCTACAGCTTCAGCTCTTCGCACCGAGTGCTCCTGCCCTTTATCATACACGGGTTTTCTAATTTCTGCTTTGATGTTGCAGAGAAACACTCATCACAGCTTAGTTTAACTTTGAGCCTCATTATGAGAGCCCGTAGCTAAACAATTCAAATCACAATAAAAAGTTTAGTAATTTAAAAAAAAATACAATTTTTTTGCATGAAAACTTGCTATATTCTTTTCATTTTATACATCGATTATATTATTATTATAGTGGAATATAAATAGCAACAGCTTAAATAGCTATATTTATAGAAGATTATCACTACAATTTTAAAAACATTCTGTACAATGAAACTTACTATTATCATAAAGATGAAAATTGCTACTATTTTATTAGACACGCGTGAGTTTGTATGATCCCTTACAATTGTTTCAAAGAGGAGCCATCTTGCTTTTTGGTCTAGTCGGTAACAGGGGGGCTAGCCAAGAGCAAAACGCCACGACGATTTCTACAATAGAAATCGTTCAAATGTATGGGGATGACATAAGCTGTCATTAGCACTTATGTCATCCCCATACATTTGAAAGCTTTCTATTATAGAAATCGTCGTGGCGTGTTGCTCTTGGCTAGGCCCCCAGGTCTGAAGTCTTAATTCGACAGGTTTACTGGTAGCCATTAACAATATATTATCCCTTCCGTCATCATTAGTTACAGTGCGCAATGTCATTTTTTCCTTAAATTTATAACCAGCATAGACTTTGCTTCCCTGCCTTAAACTTCTCAAAGATGTATGGAAAGGGCGCCAACCGAATACATTCGGTCTCTTTCATTCTCAAAAAATATGTAGTAAAAATATGTAATAAATTAGTAGCTAAACTGATTAAAAAAATCAAAGTGACTACTCTCTTTCTTGAATCCATGTTTGTATCACAAAAAATAGTACATTATTGCAAAGGCAGCGAAATAGGCAATTGCAGGTCGAGTATGAGTTTGAAGGCCGAGCCGCAGGCGAGGACTTCAATGATACGAGACAGGCAATTGCCATTTCGGCCGAGGCATATATAGTGCTTTTCTTAAAAAAATGCAAGGAAATAAAAAGGGCCTTTTACATAATAAATTTAATTTATATTATTAACAAAATAACAACTCCGCTTTACCGCCAATTTGTTTTTTTTTATTTTACAATTTGTGCCGAAAGGTAAACGCATCTGTGGCTATACAGCCACGAGAACGCAATGTGTACGATAGACGAAAGAGTTCTAAATTCAAACAGCACACCGTTTCATATCAACATTGCCGGCGCGCTCTTCGTTCGAAATTCAAAGAACGCGCCGGGAAGTGATTTTGGGTTTTCAGTCTACGTAAATATGATACTTCGCGTGTTCTTTATTCAAAAGTAATGACAATATTTCCGAGCATGTTTAAGAAAAAATATTTGACGTACAACATAGCGACGAGGATAGCAAAATAACTTGATTTCAAATTGTAATTTAATTAACATTGTCAATATTGAGCAGATGCTAATGAAAAGCTCGTGCGCACAGCCAAAGTGTGAAGTAGTTTATGTGCAACGCATCGGTGAGTGAGAGCATACGGGTTATTACTAAATTTCAATTACAGAAATCAACTGGCGGTACTGGCGACAGAAATGGGCATTGTAGGATTAAGATGTTAGCCTGCACAGTATTGAGTTATTTAAATTTTAAATTGCGTGGAATGAACCAATTTACATAAACGGAGTTATTTTATCAGTATGGTTGTTGTTTTTGAACCTTTTTCATTTATTTTTAGCACTGCTTCTTGATTTCCGCTTCTCTTTTTATTATTTTCACCTGGGACTAGACTGTGAAACGATTTTTACACCATACTATACAAGGTCTAAAGTTGCGAAAGAAAACCAACAAAACACAGAATTAAAAAAAAATTGACTGGTGCCACAGTAGCCTATAGAATAGACCTATGCAACAGCGCGGTTTCATTTACATTGCCGACGATTTTAAAGCCCGTTTCTCCAGCGTACCTATAAGCAACGAATTCTCTAGCTTGTGTATGCCTAGAGTCCTATAGCTTGTCTGCCTTTCCGGCTTGTCTATAGCCGGTGTCTTTCAGCTTGTCTATGGCCGGTGTGTTCTGAAGCTTGTCTACACGCGCGGTGCAGGAGTAGTGCACGATGTCTCCGTTGGGATAGCGCACGAAGGCGCTCTGGTTGCCGAAGCGTTTCTTGCATACAGGGCAGACGTTGTAGTCATTTATTAATACGTTTTTGGACTCGTGGAACTGCTTTAGCTCTTGTACCTGGAATATAAATGAATAGGTTGATGACACGCTTTCCTGCTATATTCACTAAATCATTGTATAAAAGTTAGTAATGAATTGATGATTTTACTTATCGTTAGATAAGATAAGATAAGCTAAATATACTTTATTGTACAACAAATCATACTTAACATAAGCATTACATAATCTTAGATTGTACAATGTAGGCGGTCTTATCGCTAGGAAGCGATCTCTTCCAGACAACCTGCAGGTAGAGGAAATGACAAGATTAAAAAGAGAAAATAGGTAAGGTAGTGTGAGATAGTGAGATAATTATATATTTATACATGAAGTTATTTTATGCATTCATGAATGCAATTACATATAGGTAGTACTTATAAACGTAGTAAATATCTGTAAACATACACAAAATTATAAAGAAACGGTAAAAAAGACTTATTCAGGGTTGGTTAGATGCTTTATAACTAGCTTGTTTTCTATCAGTGCTCACAATTATTATATCTTGTAGGTAATTTAAAAAATATATTTTTCTATTTTTTCGAACTTCATTTACCTAGAATTGTATAATAGGTAAATATATCATTTTGAACCGTTCGACGCTAAGCCAAAAGTTTGGGAATAACGTCAGTTTCATTTCACCACTAGATCCAGGGATCCAGAAGTCAGAACTGGCTCTGGGTCAGACCAAAATCTTCAAAACCCTGATCAGTGGCCTTATCGGTATCAAATGTCCTCATATAACACTTTCTTTATTGTAACTCTGTTTCTTTTAGCATTTTACAAAGCTTGTTTTTCATATTAGATATTTCTAGTTTTTCTATCTTTAGATCTTTATCGTAGTCTGGGAACCTCTGCAAGACGATAATACAGGGGCCTAAAGGGACCTATGTGTTATGGGTGTGCATACAAATAATGCATTGTCATTTTGATTATATCACAGTACCTGCATATGTTCGGCGTACAAGAGCCCCTTGAGGACTTGCGTGCGCCGCTTCAGCGCGAGCTGGCTGTCCAGCGCGCTCGCCAGGAAGTGCTTCAGCCGGCTCAGAGGCACTGAGTCGGGCAGCACTGTCAGTGCCTGGGGATATCAAATGTTACTATAACCAATTATTGTACAAAGTGCATTAAACTAAAAACTCCATCAATATTATAAATGCGAAAGGAACGATGTTTGATGTATAGATGATTATATAGGCCACTCAACGTCGCAAAAATAGAGGAAATAATTCGTGTAAAGCGAATTTTGGCACAAATGTAGGGAGTGGTGTCTGAAGCAATATACTCAAAGTACTGATGGATGGGGGAGGAGCTAACGGGTAGGGAGGGGTGTAAAGGTACTTTTTTAAGTTTTTCTTAAACAACTCAACAAAATTTTTTACTCAAGTAATCTACATAAAATTTTCTACAAAAAGGTTCTATTCACTTTTTGATATGAAGATATGAAGGAATGAAGATGGACGATTAAACTGATGACGCTAAGAATTATTAACGTCATCAGTTTAATCGAAATTTTCGAGTACGAACGCTCCACGCGGCTGACTGCAGTCAACTGTCAAATGGGACGCTAGCAGCTCGCGGACTTTCGACCGAATGTTCGTATTCGGTTGAGCCAACATTCGGCGCATCTATAATAATTATAGCGCGCAATTATATGGAGTGACAGAGGTCAAATCAAGAGGGCTCTAAATGTGTCAATTGACATGAAAAAAATGTTTCATTGCACAACTAGATGGCATTTTTTGGCGTTATTTTAATGCGTGCTTTAATTTGACAGTATCGTATTGAAAAAAACAAAAGCAAACACAAAAATAAATCAACACAGCGAAACCCAATTTTAGGCCAAACGAGTTTCAGCAACGACCACTAAACGCGGCCACTCAAGCACTCAGTTAAAGCCGATGCCATACTATTCGTATAAAAAATCGTCCGCCACTTGTAGTGGCTATTTGAAGCAGCACTAGAAATCTAAATAAATAACTTGAATACGATATTAACCTTCAAAGGCGATATCTTATCAGCATGTTTCTCTAGTATTTCCAACGCAGTCTCCATGTCCGGCGCGGCAGTCTTCGGATGCCGCGGCACGTCCGCCAGCGGCCCGCTCAGCGCCGCGCCCTTCCCCGGGTTCATCAGGATCCGCATGAGGATCACGTACACGTCTTGGTTCTTTTCTTTCACGTTGCTGCAGACGTCTGAGCAGTAGCGAATCGCTCGGTCCACGTCACCTAGGAAGTTGACAACCATTTTGAGTGGTAATTCTAAAGATAATTTTTTTTAGGCCTCAACAAGAAAAAGTGGTACGAATAGTTAGAACTAGTCTGGATCAATAGTTATTAAAGCACAAAGGTCGTAGGGTTGCCACTAGCTAAGTTATAAGAGTTCAAAAATTCTTCATTTTTATATATTTATTGATTTTTGAAAGTGCTGGGAAACAAAATAATGATAGATATTGCAAGAAATAATAATCTGAAGCATTTTTACTTTAATTTATACTTTTATTTAAGAAAATGATTATTCTCTGAAATTGCATAACTTGACTTGAGGCACCCTACAAGTTTTATGCAGTAATAATCAATACTCCAAATGACTAGTTGTAACTAAACGTACCAATTATTTTTGTTGGTCAGCCTTTTTAGAAAAGAAATCGGGTATTATTATACAGAGTAAGGTAGTTTTTTGGTTTAATTGTGAAAATTACGGTTTTCTAATTAACTGACAGCTTTCTCGCTAAGAGTGAAAATGCTTCAGATCATTACTACTAGCCTTATTTTATATTTCCCAGCACTTTCAAAGATCTATAAAATGTATGAAAATGACGAATCTTGGAACCCTTATAACTTGGTTTGTGGCAACCCTACTTTAGGTCATAATAATTAATACTTCGTATGACTAGTTCTATCTATACGTATTTTTTTCCGTTGGCCGGCACTTTCAGAAAAGGGCCAAAAATTTATGGAGCCCTCTCCTTTCTAACAATATTAATAAAAAGTTTAGAGACGTTAGTTTTTTGCAGTTAATCCTAGTAAACTTTAAATACTTAGGTAATTGTAATTTATAGAACCATGTATAAATAAATGAAAAGTAAAAATATAGGTACTATAAGTAGAATAAAATAGGGACTTACCCAGTATCTGCACATATATCGCCAAAGCCTGCTCGTGTCGGCCAAGTTTCCCCAATATAACCGCTCTCTCCTCAAACAGAGTATCTGAAGGAAAGTGCAGAATAACTCTCTCCGGAGTATACCAAGGGGATTTCTCGAGAAAGGCCACCAGTTTCGACTTGGTGTGCTGAAACTCTTCCTCCGTTATACTTGCCTTCTTAGTAGTTATCTTGGTTCTGTACACACTGATCAAGGCATCGTGAAACAGCGGGTTCGTGTCGTTCCAAGTATGGATAAGATGCTCCAAATAGGGTATTACCAAATCATCATGTTCTCTAAGGAGGAAGTCTAGTATTTTCGGACGAGGCAAGTTCTCCACTTCTGCTATATCTTCAGTGAATATCTTCAGACCTTCTTCTGGATGCTCCTTCAGTATCCAGTCGGCAAACTTGAATATGAGATTTATGTGTTCCGCACCTGTTCAAAAAATGATAAGACTATTTAAGTAGGGATTATGTACATGTACTATGTACACAGCCATCAACATTTTTCATAATGATGACTATTAAAAAATTAAAAGCCATCAAAATTAAATACAATCCAGCAAAAACTATTGCTTGCAGGCACATCAATTACTTTGTATGAAATAATCACCAATTCACAGCGCCGACTGAGCAGACAAAATTTAGCAGGAAGAAGAAGCAAAACTGTTTTAAACGTCACCTTTTAAACCACCTGATAAGTAGATCTAGAGAGAAAAAGCACCTACCGAGATTTGCAAATAAACTTCCAAGCTAGAGTCAGGCTGTGTGGCTTGCTCCTTCAACATGTAAAAGGTCTCGGAGTACTATTTTTTTGTCTGGCAGAATCTTCCCGGCCCGGTCACCCTGTACAAAAGCTCTCTAAAGGTTAAGTACATACCCAGATTCTGCAAATAAGCTTTCGTCCTAGTGTACCCCTTCAAGCTGGAGTCGGGCTGCGTGGCCTGTTCCTTCAGCAGCTGCAAGGCCTTCGTGTGCTGTCCCTTGGTCTGGTAGAGGATGATCAGCTCGCTGTGCTTGCCGTGCTGCAGCAGCGTCTTCTCGGCCTCCTCCAGCCGGCAGTTGTTGAGGCGCAGTAACGGTGCCACGAAGGCGTCGTTCGTCTGAAGATAATGCCGATTTGTAATGGCGCTTAGATATATATATATATTTTATCTTACCTACTAATATTATATGGTCATAGAAATCGCCACAGGACACTCTAGACTTAACAGGCACCTAACAGTAATAGGCATAAAACGACCCCACATGCCCGGAGTGCATGGACAGCGAAACGAGTTTCCACCTACTCGCCGAATGCCCGATGTACTCACACATTCGATGTGAACTCATGGGGTCAGACTCGTTAGATGAAGAAGATCTGAAAGAACTGACGGTGGACCAGATTGCAAGATTCTGCAAAGCAACAGGAAGATTCAATGGGACGCCGTGAAAATGGGACAACCTAAAGACTAAACCTGCAAGGGGGGCCCGGGGAAATGAGTGAAATGGCCCACAACAAACGGACCGATCACCCGGCCCACTGCCAACGTCCCCAGTTGAAATAATAATAAATAATAATACTAATATTATAAAGAGGAAAGATTTGTTTGTTTTTTTGTTTGTTTGTGTTGAATAGGCTACAATGGATAGAAAAGAGTAACTATCGAGTTTCTTGCCGGAGTCTTCTCGATAAGAAGCAACGTCCGAACCGGTGGTAGATTCACATTATGTATATTCACGATGTGTACTAATATTGTACTATTTTATTTACGTTTATTATTATTATTTCTATATACTTTTTTTGACATGTCATAAGTGCTTTGTACAAGCTTAAATGAATAAATGATTTTTTTACTTTACTTTACTTTACTACAAACCTACTGGACCGATTTAAAAAAAAACACCAAATTGACAGGAAAGACAGTATACGCGGGCAAAGCCGCTGACGGACAGCTAGTATCAGATTTTGGGAAATACGTTTTTGGGCACTTGACCTATTTATTATCGAATAAAAAAGACAATAGGAAATAGACTGTTAAAACGCACTATAGCGTGGTGTGACATTCAGCCAGTTTAAGTATCTTCATATATTTAATTGAGAAAGCCAAGATTTACGAAAAAAACTAACAATTGTTCTTAAGCAAAATAAATGGGTGAGATTCTCATCTCACTCAAAAAATTAATAATGCTAAGTTATAAATGTAAACTATTTTTCGGTATACTTATCTAAAATAGTCAAGTATGTGGGGTACGCTTTTTCTAGAAACATACAAGCGTCAGCCAAACAACTGTATGATTGAAAAATCCATAGTAGTAAAATTGTCTCTAATAGAAAAATGCGCTTTAAATTGCGGGTTTATTTCGATTTATTTACGCATTTATTTCGATTTATTTACGTATTTCATGTGCGTAAATAAATCGAAATAAACCCTTACCTGCAGATAACATTTCAACAACGTTGTATCGATCAACTCCAGCTGCTGAGTCACATTCCTCTGACTGCCTTGCTCTTGGCTGCCACCGGGTTCAGGCTTGTTCTGCCCGATCTTCGACCGCAATTCTACTAAATACTCTATCAAAGCATTTAGGGCGGTTTCCAGATTTTTCCCCTTTAGCTTTTTGTCTTTGGAACCTTCTCGGCCATCCAACTCAGGGAAGAGTTCGATGACCTCCGCGGGATCAGTGTTGAGTTTGATGAACTCCTTCATGGATTGTGAATACAGGCAATTGTCGAAGAGATCGTACGCGTACAGCCGGTGGATAGATCGTATCGACTTCTCTTTCTCTTCTTTGGAACATTCTGATAGTTTCTGCCAACAATACATAAAACATAAAATATTTCACGATTAAAGTCCCTGAATTTAGAAAACATTTATCGAATAAAAATAGTAAATACAATTTTATTAGGACTTTATAACTCGCAAAACGTGGCTCTTTTTATAAAGTGGAGCAGTTGTATGTTTATCGTTTATAAATTTTAAGTTAATCGTCATATAGCGAGGGACTAGCATTCGAGTAGAATTGCGAGTAATTCGGTTTACTTATTCACCTACGTGCTCGCGCGTGGACAATTTAGTCAAGTGTCACGCACGCAAAAATAGTTATTGTGGGATATCCCTAAGAAATAGATTTATACCATCGCAGACTTTTTTGTAGACCTTTTTAAGGTGTACAATATCAATACTGTAGTACATTTTTTTATCTATCTCGTAGGGTTCAACCAGCAATGTAAGCGCAAAAAAATAGTTTATTTACGACATCACATTAGAAACCTCTACAATTGTCAGTGTTTCTCTAACATATTATGTATGTTATATCCATATAAACCTTCCTCTTGAATCACTATCTATTCAAAAAACCCGCATCAAAATTAGTTGCGTAGTTTTGAAGATCTAAGCATACATAGGTACAGACAGACTGGAAACGACTTTGTTTTATACTATGTAGTGATTAACAAACAAACCACCAAAAAAGCGTATTTGTTTACAGTATTTATAGTACCTACGTGGCGCTTTATATTGCAGTATCTGCGCACAACACAACTCTATGAGTGACACGCAGCCGGGTTACGTCACGGTCGCCAAGCAGGATTTTGTAAGAGCAGCGGCGAGCGCTCGTAGCTCCTTAGATATAAGATTTACTTCCGATTGTCCCGGCCGTTGAAAGAGTTAGCGTCAATTGGCGCGCACCGAAGGTTGATATTGTTTTGCAATTGTGTCGAAAGTTCGTCTTCTGTTTTTATTTTATTCTGTGGATATGTTCCGAAAAAAAAAAAAAAAGACCAGAATGAAAGACCATGAAAATAATGGGATCAATTATTTTGCCTTTTTTTATAACTACCTACATAAAATAAAATATGTATGCTGGTTAAGTCCATTTTTTATAACTCTTCACATCCAATAGGTTTTAATATGGCATTTTCATGACAATGTAAATGTAATAAAGTCAAAAAGAATTGTTCCCTTTTGAAATATAACTTTAATAACCCTTGAATTCATGATTATTTGTTTTTTTTTTTGCAGCATACAAGTCACCACTTATATACAGAGTGTCCCTGGAAGTAAGGATCAAATCGAAATAGCGCATAGCTGGGACATTCCTGACCTTTTTAACCTCAGAAATTATTCGAATAACTCTGCAATTCATATCTTAAAAGAATTTGTAATAAACGAACAACTTTTTTCAATACTGCGACAACTTTCAGTAGTATATTTTGAAGTAATTTTTTTGATTGAGATTTTTTCTTGCAATATTTTAAAATTTTTAAACTGATATGGGTATTCTAGCTCAATACAATAACTAGTCAAAGTATGACGAATTTTACCTGCTAAAAAAAGTTGCTACCTTTGATACATTTTTTTTTAGTTATCTTTGTATGGACATAGACAATTTTCTGAAAAAAACTAAAATTGATCATTATTTCTTAACGGTTAGAAATCGGTCTAATATTGATAGGGTTAAAAAGGTCAGAAATGACCCCAGCTTTGCGCTATTTTGATTTGATCCTTACTTCCAGGGACACCCTGTATAATAAAATTATTGAATATCCTTGTGTTACCTCTGGCTTAATTCTAATGGTGAGACACCAGACAGAGAATTAAGCCAGAGGCGTCTACCAGCACGCCCAGACTCGAGTCAATTTAGAAAAGATCGTTTTCTGTATAGTTTCCATTACAAAAAAAGTACTCACATCTACTAATATGGCCATAGTGCCGAGACGGTTTTTCACAAACATTTTTTTCTATCCGACCTAGACGAAAATTATAATTTTAGGAATTCTACAGACCTTTAAAGACAAGTGCCCGTAGTAGCATACTTACATTAAGCAGTGCGATTATCTGAGCATGACGTTTTTTAATTCGTCCCTGATACATTTTTATGAAAAGCTATTTTTTAACTTAATCTTTTTTACACGTCATAGCCACAACATTCCCACTGGGATATCAAATGAACACTAATTCAAATATAATGAGCTCATTAAATTTGGAAAGCCTTGGTGATAAAATACAAACTGATTAATATTTAGTTGTTTACATGCAACAATAGCTTTTTAAGTTGAATCTAGAAATAAGAGTGAAATACACGCCAGTTTGACAATGTGAACAAATGGTACAGTCACCAACATCATGGTAGCAATTGAATTCTCCTGATAATCGCTAAGAAAAACTCAAACAAAGTATTACTTGGATTATTTCAGCATTTTACAATGCTTATTTTTCATGGAAAAACTGGAAAAAAATTGATTTCGGACCTTGATGATCTCGAGCGGGAATCGAACCCGCGTCTTTCACAATCAATCAAGACAAATCACACCCGAATTTTGAAAAACGCGGGTTCGATTCTCGCTCGAGATCATTAAGGTCCGAAATCGAATGTTTCCAGTTTTTCTATCTTCAAAAAAAGTAACTATTATTGTAACTTTATTTGAATTCTTTAATTGGACCACCGTTTACATTGCTAATCTACACTAATATTATAAATAGGAAAGATTTCATTTTTTGTTTGTTTGTAATAGATAAGCTCAGAAACGATTAGCCCCCTTTTTAAAATTCTTTCACTAATATAAAGCTACAACATCAGCTAGTTACATAGGCTATATTTTTATTTTTCTTTAAAGTCAGTGGTACTAAAGTGTTAAACCACTTTCGTTTCCGACCATACCAGTTTGTTAGACAAGATAACTTCCTCTTTTTGGGGTCTAAGTAGTTAACGTGGAGTACTACACTATGCTGAATTAATACTGTTGGCGATATGAAATAATAATATAAAAAGGGGATAGGAAAAATCATGTATATAAAAAATCGCTACTACACTGCTTAATGTACATGATATTACAAGAACAATAATTAAGTTATTATTAACACTAGGGCACAGTATAACAACGTACAACAGCAACGCACTTAATGAATTGTCTGTCTGTATAAACTAAAATTATGAGTGAACTGAAACTAATAGGAAAATAATCAATATTTAAGTTTTTAGAGCATAAAGCACTTTAACAACAATAAGGATAAAACAGGGAAAATGCCAAAGAGAATAGAATTACGCAACTAATATAGTTACAACAATGAAGGAAAAATAGAGCATGGAAGGTATATTTATTTTTTGTGTTATCAACTACTAGCTGTCCATTAGCGGCTTCGCCCGCGTAGACTGTTTTTCAATTCAATATCTGTATATAACGTGTTGATGAAAAAGCGCAAAACCTCAGACACCCCAATTTTTTTATTATGAAAGAATTAAGTAAATTATTAAATTTAATTTTCGCGGATTATTTACGAAGATATTAGCTTTTTTGTTTTCTTGTGTTTGTCTGCAAATTAAAAAGTCTATGGTAATAACGCGTGATATAGTGCGACGTCGCTGCTTCGCGTGCCGCCGCAATAAAAGAGTTAGGTAATGATTAAACACGGCGTAATTAAAGTATTTTTTTGGTCAAAATTTAAGCCCTGGTTTTTATTAGTAGAATCGATTCTACTCTCGATTCTGAACAACCTAATTTCAGGTTTTGCGCTTTTTCATTAACACGTTGTAGTCTAAATAAACAAAAACATATAATAGCTTATGTCACTAGCTGATAGCTGAGCTTTATATTGGAAGAATTTTCAAAATAGATTTAGTAGTTTCGGAGCCTAATCATTACAAACAAACACACAAACTATCGAATCTTTCCTCTTTATAACATTAGTAAATATAGACTAGCGACCTGCTCCAGTTTACCAGCAAAACACATAGTAATATCCCTGGTATTTTTACATTTTTATCTATGAAAAAATTATAATTATTTTGTATGATGCATTAAAAATAAATCATGTAATTAGGAATAACTAAGCGAATAAATTCTCTATCGAGAAGTCCGTCTGTATGTACATCTTATAATTATTATTCTTATAATTTAGAGAAGCGACTCTCAAACCTGAATTTTACTTGATTAAACAACTTATACACTAGGGAGCAAACAAATCCAACCATCTCCGTCGTTTATATATTTTGACGAAAAATTTGGCTTGTTTTGTAGTGTACATGCGCATTTAGGAAAATTATTGCCAGGCGCTAAACTGGAGAGTGGAATAACCTGCAAACTCCAGGTTTGGCTGAGCTTAAGGGGCCCCCGTAAAGATAAAAAAAAACCCTTCCTAGCTTTGGGCTTTTCAGAGATCGACGTAACCCGGTCATTGTAAGTTTTTCATAATTTTTTAACCCCTCTTGGTTTGAAAAGGTTTTTGCAGGGTCGACAACGCGCGAGTGGTACCCCGTGGTGTTGCACGTGTCTATAGGCAGCGGTAACCGCTTACCATCAGGTGATCCGCATGCTTGATTGTCACCGACGTGGTATAAAAAAATGGTTTCAACTGTTTTGTATTTGTTTAAATAAATAAGTAGGTACCTAAGTTTTTAATTAATTTAGATATTTGCAAAAAATAGTAGAATAACTTAACATAACTAAAGTGTGTGTAAAATAACTAGTGGGAACTATACATTGCCAATCTCTGCTTCACAGTTAGGTTGTAGAACCGGTTTCTCAAAACACGCAATGAAAATTCAGTTTTACACGTCGCTTAGCGTCGCGTTGCGGTCTCTTATGTATTTTTTTTTTGTAATATTAACTTGTAATTAGTATTAAGTTGTAGTGATAAAAAACCAAAATACGACTCCATTCCATTAAACCCTGTTCGGTTCAGTAAAGTCAACCAGTCTGGCGAAACTCAACAGGAAAAGAAAAATGTATGAAACACATGGATTTTTTTATGGTGGTACAACCCGTCCAAGTTAAGACGAGGTACCAAACCTACATGATTGCGTAGACATTGCGGACTATCTTCTTTAGCCGTGTTATACGTCACCGCCCCACCATATCCTGCAATTTGACAATTTGTTTTTTCCCTTTTCCGTAATCTGTAGGTTTGTCGTTTTCGCCAAGAGATAAAACTGTTTCTGTAAACGTTTTAAGGTCATGTATGGTGTAGTTTATTGGGATTCTAATTGAGATTTTCGTATAAAAAAATCATAACCGTTTTACATGTGAACAAATAGTGCAGTGCCATTTTTTATCGAGTCGTCTTTTTAAATTTCACATTTCGCTCTCTCATGTCATGCTATTACAAAGAGTAAATTTTATCAGCTTTTACAGCCCTCTATCCCTTCGCGTCCCTTATTCCTCAAAATGTATTTTTTTCTATAATGTTCATTCACTTTCCAGTTGCAGGCAATAGGTAAAAGTTACTGGCAAAGAAGATTTGGCATATGTGCCAATAGAAAAACTACACCAATTAAAGCATATTTGCGGAAAGCATTTTCGACCTAAGGATTTTAAAAAGAAAAAAACTCAACTACGGCGAAATGCTATCCCATGTATTGAAATCACTGCCAAACCAATAAGTGATGAAGTTTTGAGTCAATTCCCACTCCATATAGCCAAAAAAGCTGTAAGAGATCAGCCTTCAGTACCTCAATGCTCTAATGGTTCGTTGTTCTGTTTACTTTTTCTTTTTCATTCATCTAATTTTCACTACAGAAACAAATTCAAAACTGAGAAATAAATATTAATCAAAAATTTACATTTTATAGAGCTGTCTACAATTATTTGCGAAGAGTCCATTTGCTAAGGATTAATTTGGGAAATGATTTTGTTCGAAAAATTGTTTGGGAAGCGATCATTTAGTCATTTTTTGGATGAAACGAAGGTAATCCATATTATGCTCATCATCAATTGCCATGCGGCCCGATTTATAAAGGGTTGAGTGATTGTACATGCTTATGTCAAGTGAGCCCATTTTGTCCTATGTCCTTTGTCAATAAATAAAAGTTAAAATTAAGGCCTTTTATTTTGAATTTAACCCCTTAATCCTAGGTGAAATAGGTAGGTTCCTACAGGATTCATCGTTGTCATTATATCGATACTACCAATACACAGAATCTTTGGTTAGCACAACCCTATTACGTTGGTTATGATGTTGGCAGTATAGCTTGTCATAGTTTTTGTAAGGTTGTCACTGAGCAGTTCATGCATATAATATAATATGAAATGCATGGACTGCTCAGTGACAACCAAGAGACGGGACTCCCATACCAAGAAAAAAAAGGCAATATATTATATTACCTTTTTTTTGGTATGGGAGTCCCGTCTCTTATAACGCTAGTTATTATATCCTCTTTGAAGTCAACAGTGTCAAAAATTCGATTTGTAAAATGTCAAATTTTGAGTCACTTATTTTGTTCTTCATTGCTAAAAGAATGAGGTTGAATTTGATAATTAAAATAGTAAATAAATGTCCATATAATCAAAACTGCTTTTTATTTCTTATGTACACGGCCTAATTTAGGTTAAAATTATTAGAACTTAAACTTTTTTTCTCAAAAGACAGGCTCTATCTAGTGTTATTGTTGATCAAAGATATCATATTACTTTTACATATCTGTCTTCTTTTTAATTAAGCATATGATTACAAAAGATTGTACTTACGGTCAAGTCTATGGCTATTTGGAATTGTTTGTCTTTCAACAGCTGCTGCCTCTGTTTTGTGAGATCCACCAAGCTGATGCACCAAACTTGCCCCACGGAGGACACAAATATCAAACCTCGCTTACATCTGAAAAGTGCGAAATCTTGTAATATAAATTTTGCCGTCTGTGCAATGCCTGTAACTGCCTATAACTGCGAAGGTCGTGGATGCAATCCCGCTCAGAACAAACATGCATGTGACAATGATTTCTCGTCTGTTTGGTGTGCATCAGATTTGTTTCTGTTTCTAACACATATCGTATTTGCTAGTAAAAACCATAAAGGCACCTTAGTTGTACTTATTCAATTACGATTATCTGTTTACCGAACATGCTTTTACCATGTTGGAGCACATTGCTCACACATCACTATGATAGTCTTTTCACACTCAGATAGTTAGGCATTCCATCGGACGCCATCGCCAGCTAAAGCGCCTTTTATTGAAAAATCCATTTTATACTACAGTGGAATTCTTGAAAAAGGATTTCACTGTAGTTACTTGACATTGTTTGTTTTTCTTTTGACTTTATACTGACCACATCTTATTTTATACACGGTGTCGGGTTTCATGTGGTCCAAACGAAAACCATCGATAGAGGGGTCCAGGGGCTACTCTAAGGACCCCCATGTATGTTCCGCGAAAATTTATAGTTTTCGAGAAAACAGCATTTTTCTAAATTTTTTCTTAGTACCCAAAATGACGCATTGTTTTAATGATTTCTCCCAAAGTATTATTACTAGAATCTTGATTTTTTTTTGTGAATGTGAACAATTAATAGGCCTTTCATTACACCACTACAGTTGTAACTCAGGCTAATTATTTTCTGCAAAAAAAAAAAACAGTGAACTTTTTTTATTTGGATGATTTTTTACTTCTTTCTTTAGGGTGGTGTAACTCCAAAAAAGCACATAACATAAAACTTTAGGACCCATTTCAAAAACTTGCCTACTATGTGGACCCACTACATGTAAAATTCATTCAGCTAGGGCAAGAGCTTCATGTCAAAAAAAAAAAATCTGAAATGGGAGGATTTTAATATTAAATTAAATTTCGTCAGTCATGAACTCAATTGATTTCCAATGGCATTAAAAAAGTTTACTTTGAGATAATCTGTCTTAAGACTTCAGACGTCCACGTCATTACAGATACCAGTTTTGATCCCTTTGTTCAAGTTTACAAACTGTTTTGTTAGTCTTCCCTTGGCTGCTCTCGCGTTCGTACATTGTTCATACTATCCCTTTTTAACTACTGGCGTGTTAACAGACTTTTCGATTGTTTATTTACTTTTATTTTGACGACTCTGGAACGAAGACTTGGCACCTTCAATAATTGATAGATTCATTACAGAAAATTAGAGGATAACATGAAATAAAGTAGAAGCATATCAACGATTTTACAAAAATACTTTTTTTAAATTACTATAATAAATGTTCGAAGTGACGTCCACCTTCAGCTATGCACATACGACAACGTTTAATAAACTGTCTTCTTAGACGTTGAAAGGAGTCGTCTTTTTGTCTTATTGTCTCATTTCATTTCATTTCATTTATTTATTGCAAGTCACATGTTAGATAGGATGTTACAGGGTATATAAGGTACAGTGACGCCCTGCAAGGGCACAGCAAACATTGGATGAGAGGCAACTATTGCCTATTTACTTAAAATATACTCAAAATACCAATAAATTCAATTCGAATACAATTATTATAAATATGTCATTCAATAATAAACACATTAGTAATTTATAAGTCTATCATTAAATAAATTAGAATAAAAATTATGGTAACACTTTTCTAACTAGAAACTTTTAGAAAGCAGATACCATTTAATTAAATCAAATTAAACTGTACACTATAAATTTTATAAATTAAACTATAAATCGGTCATCAAAAAATTCTGAAATATTATAGTAACACTTTTCTATTAAGAAATCTTTGAGGTGACTATTAAACAAGGATGCCTTTTTTATATTTTTAAGATGGTTTGGAATATGATTATATATTTTTATTGCCATGTAATGAGGGCTACCTGAGACAATTTTCATGTTGGTGATTGGCTTGTTTAATTTATTTTGATTTCTATTATTTCTTTTCGGAAGAGTTTCGATTGGGGAGTATAATTCAGAATGATTTCTAACAAACTTGCAGGATTCCAGAATATAAATAGAAGTAAGGGTCAGCAATTGGTGTTTTACAAAATAATATCTACATGAAGACATTTGGTCAATGTTTGTAAGTATCCTGACACATTTCTTTTGTAGAATGAATATGGTGTCTATTTCACTGCAGTTTCCCCATAGTACAGTTCTCAGTTCTCTTGTGCTTCTCTTAGTTTAGTTTTTAATTCTTCGATAGTATTGTATTCTTTGTAATACACTAACTCTTTGTGGAATCCCCAGATAAAAAAAATCGACAGGGTTTAAGTCGGGGGACCTTGGTGGCCAGGCGATGGTTCCACCGCGTCCGATCCATCTGTCTGGGTATGTTTGGTCCAAATGATTTCTAACTACTCTAGCGAAATGGCACGGAGCTCCATCATTTTGGAAAAATACTCGCTGGCGCAACTCCAAATTAACATCGAGCAGAGCATCCAGCATAAGGTCGGGCAGATTCTCCTTTAAAAAAACTGAGGTATGTGGCACCATTTAATCTTTCTGGTAGAACAAATGGGCCGATTAGTTGTCGGTTAAAAACTCCAGTCCACAAATTAACAGAAAATTGGTGCTGGAAGCTGTGGCGGCGCACCAGCCTTGGATTTGTTCGCGACCATACGTGAGTGTTTTGCATGTTAAAAACACGACTCCTAGTGAATTTTGATTCGTCAGTCCACAAAATCGAGTCAAAAAAACCTGGATCATTGCTATCTCTCCTAATCATCTCTTGACAGAAAGCCACACGTCGGTCATAGTCTGTAGGTAGCAAGTCTTGGACTTTTCGTAGGTGGAATGGATGGTAGCTTTCCTTGCGCAAAATTCTGTGAACTCTTTGATGGGGAACACCGAGACGCCGACCGATTGACCGCGTACTAGCTGCAGGTTCCGTAGCAATTTCTTCCAAAACGTTTTCCACCAAATATGTGGTGTGGTGTGGTGCTCCTGGACGGCGGCCTTCAATGAATGCATTATGCACACGGATGAAAACACGATGATCTGGATATGTTTCAGGTTGTGGTCCACCTCGTTGTAACAGCCGCTGTTGATACAGACGTGCCGCAAGTCGAGCGTTTCCTCTGGCATATCCATAATAATAATGCATTTCTGCATACTCTCGTGCCGTGTAAGGCTTTGAACTTTGAAATTATGCTTTGAACGAACCCACAAACACAAACACACAGTACGTATTAAAGGCAAAATCTAGTCCAGTAATCGTGCCAAGTCTTCGTTCCAGAGTCGTCAAAATAAAAGTAAATAAGCAATCGAAAAGTCTGTTAAAACGCCAGTAGTTAAAAAGGGATAGTATGAACAATGTACGAACGCGAGAGCAGCCAAGGGAAGACTAACAAAACAGTTTGTAAACTTGAACAAAGGGATCAAAACTGGTATCTGTCATGACGTGGACGTCTGAAGTCTTAAGACAGATTATCTCAAAGTAAACTTTTTTAATGCCATTGGAAATCAATTGAGTTCATGACTGACGAAATTTAATTTAATATTAAAATCCTCCCATTTCAGAATTATTTCTTTTAACATGAAGCTCTTGCCGTAGCTGAATGAATTTTACAAGTAGTGGGTCCACTTAATAGGCAAGTTTTTGAAATGGGTCCTGAAGTTTTATGTTATGTGCTTTTTTGGAGTTGCACCACCCTAAAGAAAGAAGTAAAAAATCATGCAAAAAAAAAAAATTCACTGTTTATTTTTTTTTGCTGAAAATAATTAGCCTGAGTTACAACTGTAGTGGTGTAATGAAAGGCCTATTAATTGTTCACATTCACAAAAAAAATCAAGATTCTAGTAATAATACTTTGGGAGAAATCATTAAAACAATGCGTCATTTTGGGTACTAAAAAAAAATTTAGAAAAATGCTGTTTTCTCGAAAACTATAAATTTTCCCGGAACATACATGGGGGTCCTTAGAGTAGCCCCTGGACCCTTCTATCGAAGGTTTTCTTTTGGACCACATGAAACCCGACACCGAGTATATTATATTCTGTTAGTTAATAATAAATATCTGGGTCAAATTGCACAAAGATCATCTGACCCCAAACTAGGCAGAGCTTGTATTATGGGTGTCAGAGACTGATAAACATTCTTAAATATTTCTAAATACAAACTTAAAAAGATAATAACACCCAGACACAACAAACATCAATGTTCGTCACATGAATGGTTTTCATGGATGGGGATTGAACCCACAACCTCCAGTGCCAAAGGCAGGATCGCTGCCATTGCACCAACAGGCCAGTATTTATTAATAATGTTTCTCAGTCTCTGAATCACATCATGAAAGGCATAAAAAAACTCTTTGGGGTCAGATGATCTTGATGTAATGAAATATGTCACAGATATTTAATAATATTATTTAACTGGTTGCAGAGTCCAGTCAGTTGCTGTTTTTAATGATACTTGAAGCAAAATAGATAACATACAAACCTGTACATTAGTCTTGCTTTGTTTAATTCAGGTAATGTTTGTATAAATAATGGTGGTTCTACAGTTTGAACTCTTATTTCATCTTGCACTAATCCTAATATAAAAGGTTCATCCCATACTGAAAAAATAATTACAACATTGTAGGCATTACATTACATTTTTTTACACAAATACATATTACATAAGAGTAGGTTTATTAAAAACTTTGATCAATTTGAGGTAATTCTAAATATACCTCGAGAGGGTTCCATCCTGGTGTTGTATACACTTTAATATGTTTGTCAGTCACTATCACCATGATAGCCATGCATGAACCCTTTTAGGGATAATATTTATTGTCAAGGATTATCCATCTTAATTTTAAAAAATCAACAAATAAGCACTTACCTACACCAATAGGTGCTTCAGACCATTTGATAGTTTTCTTTATTTCAATATCCTTAGCTTCTTCAACAAGGACCGATGTTTGGTCTCGTCCCAGTAGAAATGATGTTTCTGAATATTTAGCTATTGTGGGCTCCACAGACTTAGAACTACTTATTGGGAAAAGTTCTTTAGGATTTCCTGATGAGAGCTGAAACAAATAAATTATAAACATTAATTGAGTAATTTTTTACCAATTAGGATGTGGGTATTCTTATAAAGTTTGATTGAAGTACTCACATCATACACAGTATATTCAGCCTTGAATCCCACGCAAAGATATTGCTGACCCCACGCCATAACCTTAGGCACATCTGGTATTGTGAAATCAAACAAGTGTTGTTTAAATTCTCCATTTTTCCCATAGTACAATTGAAGTTTTCTACGTACAGCGACACAAAGGCGAACTACTGAATTGGATTCTCCTGTCATAGATGTTGTGGACTGTAAATGAAATGATCAATTATAAAAAAAATAGTGACACTATAAAATATTTAGAGGAAGCACCCCTACATGCAATAACTAATGAACTACTGCTAACATTAAAGGATTTTTTTAGAGAAACAATCAAATTAATAAGAAGCATGGGCATAATGTGCACATGTGTTCACCTTTTGTCACTAGCATTATGAAAAGATTTATAAATGGTTAATGTATCCACTGGTGGATGCAGACCGCCTGCAACCGATCACTTTGGAAATCGATGGGGGAGGCCTATGTTCAGCAGTGGACGTCTTGTGGCTGCAAACGATGATGATGTAATATAGTAAAAAGTACATCAAATGAGTAATATCTTACCTTATTATCCAAAGCAAACAATGAAGCACCCTTTGTTTGTGGAAATGTTTTTACAATAGGAAAATTAACACCATTTATGTCATAAGTGGACAAAACATTGTCTGTAAGGCACAGGAGCAAATTATCCTCTGAAATCAAAAATTTGCTTCATGAGTAATAAGCTCTAGAAATACAACTACATATATAATCACTTAATACTAAAAGAATACTTTAATTGTTATATGAGCAATGTTGCAACAAAATAACTGTAAGTATCAAATAATCTCTAACTGTTTAGTATAATTTGCTCTCTCGCTGGTTCAAATAAAAGTATGATATATAAATACAACTATATATAAGTACCTACTTAAATCATAAGGAAGAAATAGAAAAAAGTACCTGGTATAACTTCAATCTGTTGTATAGGTTTTTTGCTAAAACTTTTACAATATCTCAGAAGTTGTAATTCATATTTTTGATTGCCATTGTTTGATGATAATGAATACATCAACAAATGACCTTGTCGAGTTCCCAATAACAGGTTGCCATCTACAATAAAATTATAACAATTCTCGGTCACATGCTACAGTAAAACTAGACAAACTACAGTAAAATAGATTTCAATTCAATTCAATTCTTTATTTGCTTACTAAGTGTTACAAATAGGTGTTTAATAACAAAATAGTACTTAAAACTTAGTTACCGCTATTATTATTATCTACACACAATAGGTTTCACCTCATTGACATAATGAATAGAGTTGTTTTGTTAATTATGTTATCAGAACTGCTCCACCGAGTTGAGAAAACAGATAAAAACAAAACATTTTAGTCTCACGGTAAGAGGGGTAGTTTTAATGTAATACAACCAAGTTAACAATTTTGGTGTAAGGTTTAGGCTTAAGTATTGGGTCAGGAGATTCTGCAATATATTTAACCTCAGGAACTACCTACCTAAACTAAGCAAAATCCACTACATAAAAACTTGAAGTTACCCTTACCGTACGCAGCAATAGCTTCTATTTGAACAGTAACATTGAGCAGATGAGACACTTCGTAAGCCTCATGCATGGTTATGAATAAAATTCTAACGTTCAACACTTAAATGATGATTACAGCCATTCCACAATATTCTTTATCACTTTCACTCATAGATTGAATAACAAATCAAATTCTTTAGTTACTAAAAATGCTTTGTGAAAATTTATGAATGTATTTGCTTCTATTTTTATTATTTAGTTTGACTACAAAGCAAAATAATAATCTCACATTTCACTACAATTTCAATGAATTAAAACCAAGGAATTTTTGTTGTCATTGTCAGCTTTGACACGTTTGACACTGACATTTTCTTTTTACTTTAGTAGGCATGGTTTGGACATGAGCATCTAAGTGCTTACAGTAAAACCCAATAAACAGAGTAGAAACAGCACTAAAACAGGGTAGAAAATAAGTAGGCGTGGTCGAGCCGGTGTAGAGCTGACAGGAGCAGTTCATTTCAATAATAAAAAGTTGAAACTTCCAGTGATGATTGAGCATGATTGAGTTAATTTGATTGCTATTTGTCGTCAAATACATAGAGAAAATAATCACTACGTGTCAAATACTAAATGGGAGCATATAGCACATTTTATAATTTCGTTGTTGTTTAACGTGTGTAAATAATTAAAATATTGTCTAGATTTAATTTCAATTGCAATCACAGAAGAAAGATTCATTCAAAAATGTATCATCATTAGCTGAGGAAAGAACCGAAAGAATCAATGATTGGGGAAGCAGGGGGCCTCCTGCCTCCCGATTCAGAACGAAGTTATCGACCGATTCGGTAAATTTGTTCAAATTATTGTAAATGATCCGCTAAGCGGTAGCAATCAATATTTTGATATGTTAAAGCCAAAGGCCCTAAGTTTTCATAAACCAAATTATATAAAACCTGCCCTACTTAAAAAATAGATTAAAAATAACCGAATCGATCGATAACTTTGTTATGAATCGGGGGGCTGCTAGCTCTTGAATCTAGTTTCTGATTAACCTGACTGCTATTGCATGAAGCGAGAAATGTGCTCTTTTTGAGAGTTAGGCAAGAATAAACATCTTGTACAGAGGCGTTATTATCAACCTTTACAAAACCATTGAAAATGGTTCTTAGGAGAGCAGTATAGATTTGGTTGATGTGAACGACGCCTCTGGGGGCCTACTCACGACGCAATGTACGTAGTTTCGGTTAAACTAATGTGTCAAATAACCTATAACCATATGATATTCTTCTTGTGTGCGTTGACTGCTCATAGTTCGTTCTATTTTTTGCGCGGACGCCCGCGCACTTCAATCCGCTAGCTCCAGGGCCGCGCGGGCGCCGCGGTGTTTCGGCGTACTCGTACTTTCAGTTGGTCGTGTTCGTGTGCGTTGCTCGATACAGTTTTGGGGATCTATTTTGACGGAGAAAAAAGGACGCCGCGGATAATCATGTTTTTATACCAATTAAGACTATGTCAATTTGCCCGAAACTACGGATATGAGTTAGTGAGTGGGTACCCTGTACTGACTGAGCGATGTCATAGAACGAAGCAGTCTTTCAAGATGAAGGAAGAAGGAACGAAGCAGTCTACAACCTTCATAAAAAAAAACTTACCACAACGTACCTGACCAGCAAAAGCAGGCTCATCAGCAGCGAGCAACTGATACAAAGCTATTTTCCTAAATAACCGAATTCATGTAACAAGTAATCCTAGTACCTACTTATTCCCTACAAATAACCCAGGCACTTTTAACTACGAATACTTTTGGGGTAGGAGACCCACTACCTATTTCGCGTTCATCTTCAGTCGACCATATAATGTTCTCAATGAATCGACCTTTTGCGAAAGAAAAGCTCAAGTCACTCAAGCACACTATTAAGTTTGGCTCGTTGGCTCAATGGTGCAAAGAGGTCCTGCCACTGCCTGTAGTTAGGGTCGTGGGTTCGAAACATTTACGTGATGAACATTTGTATTTGTTCTGTGTCAGCGTATCTAGATAAAGGCCTGCGCAGACGACGTACGCGGATAAAGCGTACGCTCCGCGAATACAATATCCCCAGCGTATTTACCGCGGACCCAACGCACACGGTGTGCGATCATTTGTCGTCCAGCTAGTGAAGCGCACATTAAGGAGGCAAATATTCTAAGATTACGTTGTGCTGTAATTCACAAGAAGTTTTAGTAAAAGTGAAGACATTTTAAGAGATAATACTGGGTCCATCCCTTTATTTCTAATCGATTTTTTGATTTTGATTTGATTGACTGCTCATATTTCGTTCTTTTTATTTTTGGCGCGGATGCACTTTAATCCGCTACGCTACGCCACGCTACGCCCCGCGGTGTTTCGGCGGATTTTTGGTTTGGCGCTTTTTAGTCTGTCGTGTGCGTTGATCGATAGTTTGTGAGGGATCTATTTCGACGGAGAAAAAAGGACGGCGAATAATCCCTCGTCTGCGCAGGCCTTAACTGTTTTAGTATGTAGGTATTTAGAAAAATATTTTAGGTTCCGACATACCCATAGCAAAGAGTATTATTTATTTTATCTATGCCTATAACATAAAACGATAAATCTATGCCTATAACATAAAACGTTGATGTGTTATTTTATCATGGGCGATAGAACTCGCCCATGATAAAATAACACATTAACACTTTTTCATGTATTTATTTTGTCCTTTGAAAATTTTGCCTCTTGGCTTTACTCGAATATCATGTCCGTTACGTTGGATTGGAATCACAGGTCAGAATATACCATGCTAATGAGTTCCCCTGTCCGACCACTAAGTTTCAGTGCGTTGTTGTTTTGCCCATACTCAATGTGCGGGTTAGATGACCACAACAGGTAATAAACAAGTATCTATTAAAAAGTAGCGTTAGTGACGAACGTAAAAACTAGAGATAACTTGTAATTTGCAAAGATGATGTCACACGTGTTTTTTATTCATTTATCTCTAGCGCTAACGCCCCTTTTCTACAGATTATAAAAGTACCGAAAAATAACTAAAAATAAAATTAACACATAACAAGTAATTTTACAAAAATATTGGGACTAACTATAAATAATAAAACCACGATTACTATTCATTTAATATTTACTTTTATAATGTTATTTCCATTCATAACTAACAACGATATGGGTGTTACGATGTATTCAAATTCAGTAAAACAAATATTAAAACAAATACAAATTTCACTCACTATTAAATTTAATATTACAGTAATAGTAATAAGAAAACCTTTACTTTAAATAATTTGTATGTCATCACCCCATTCCGACCGAAGCATTTCTTTTATAAGGGAAATTCTCATTAAGTAAACGTGCACGTAAATCGTGAAAGTGAGAATTCAGTGGGATAGAGACGTCATTATCTTCGCTTCAAACATTCAGGTCACTAGTATGTCTTATATTTTTTTACACAGAGGGTCTTAAGAAGCAACGTCGATTACAAAATTCATATTAGATAGACTTAATAAAAATATGCATATCTAATCTACCGTGTCCCTTATCGAGCCGGCAGCGCAGGCCGCCGGGCGCGTCTCAACTCATACCGTACAGATAATTGTATAATAATTATATTTACACGAATTATAAAAGGTGTCGGCAAATCAATAGCCTTAACGACCACATCTAAGCTCCACTATGTGATTTGAAAACGGTGCGCCGAGCGCATCTCTTAAGATAGGTACAATAATTTATACGTAATTATAATAGTACATAGGTACATAAAGTAATACACAAGTAATAATGTGTTTAAAATTTCGAAGGTCCCAGCATAAAGTACGCGCGGGGTTAAGCCCGCTAAGCATGCTAGTATCAAAAGAAATATTAAAAATACGAAAAACGATCATATTAGCGTAGTAGCGTTATGATTACAAAAGGCAGGTTATTGCTGCTAGTCAAAGTTATCGCATTCAAGCTAACGTCGCAATGAAGCCACACATGTGTACCAAGTTGACTCAGTCCAGTTGAGACGAAGTCTCCGGGGCGTCGACGTATACATTTCACTTGTAATTCCATTTATTTGCGACATATAAATTTATTTATAAACTTCATTACTCTAAACACGACCTAATAACGAGGCTAAACGTTTTTGTTTTAATCATCGTAATATCAGAATGGAATTAGAAGCGCTGCAGACTCCCCGCGCTGTGACCGCCTTCAGCTGCCTTCATCTTCATCTAACTACTCCGTACTAAAGGTGGTGCAAAAGGTAATGGACATTACACCGACAAAATCATGCGCATAGACTACTTCTACACCATGAATGAAAGATTCGTTATCTATACTTTAAGGTTGCCTAATTCGTAACTGTACGCCAAATAGTGCAAAATGAAATTACTCAAATGACTTAAAACTATGACAATGAAATTTATAGCATTATTTTAACATTCTCTTCATAGATGACTACTAATAACCATAGTGTTTTCAATGACAAATTTTATATTATAGAAATATCATTTATTGAATATAGAATACAATATTATCGAAAAACTATGTCGTTACATTAGGACAACGACAGTGCTATTAAATACATTACAGTTATCCAGCTCTGGATAAAATAAGGTACAGCGCAATAAAAATGTTCATAACATAGAGTTGCCGAAAACAAATACATATCTATAATGTAGTTAATCTAAAATTTATATCATCTGAATTGTTTATACATAGTATTCTGAGATATCGTTAATATTATAAATTATCTGAGAGATCAGTTTATGCTAGTTATAAAAATTTACAAGTATGCTCTCTATGAATGCAAAAAATGTTCCATGCTAAGTTTCATCGTTGAAATAACACTAGGCATACGCTTCGTATAAGTTTCGTTAGTGATACGTTCCAACAATAAATACGCTAATGCACTACTGAATATGTCTTTCCTACTGATTACATGGCCCAAGCAAGGTTGCGCTCCTCGCAAGTATGCTGCTGTCTCCCGATAGGTGGATGTGAGTGTAGCGGAAGTCGCGACCGCATCCGGACGCGGCGCCGAAACGGAAATCTAACCGGACGATAATCTGTCGTCTGTCAAACGAGCGTCACTTTTCAACTCAACATTTTAAGGTATGTACATAAGAGACAATTTGAGCTTACAAAAGTACAAAGTGATCACATCGCGACGGCTCAGAGACTACGGATTTACGACGGCTCAAGCTTCGACGATTACACTACATTATCACACGATTACTCGCCGAAAACACCTATTATGCATTTAATTTTACCCGATGGCCAACACGAAAAAGGACTATCACTAAATAGCATAGGGGGACTCGCGGTTGAGTCGGGGAGGTCCGGCGTTGGGGCGTCCCTGCGGCGGCGCGCGTGGGGCGTCCCTACGGCTGCGGCGCGCGTGGGGCGTCCCTGCGGCGCGGTGCTTATGACGCGCCCGGCGAGCCGCTCGGCCCGCTCGCCGCCGCGCTCTCGCCTGCAACACACATACATGTTTGATATAATAACATGTACAATGGAATCAGTCTATTGTGACTCCGCCTATATTGACCAACCGCCTATTATGACGTAATTACACAACGAAGTTTGGTTTTCATATAAAATTATTTGTAACAAAGTCGGATATAATGACTTCGCTTACAGTGACATGTCGCCTAATATGACCCTATTTTATTAAATTTTGTCCGTTTATAGGGACCGACATGTTTCTTTACACCTTCGGCAATGTTCGTTGACTCCTGACAACGTTCAGTGGCTTGTTTTTGTTTTGAATCTCAGTGAGTAATTGACAGTTGAACGTCAAGCATTATTTTTAGTGATATCCTATGTAAAAAAACATGTCATCTCAACGTCATAAAGCATTTACGATTGTAAAGAAGGTTGTTTTTTTTCACCAAAATGCTTTGTATGACGTCCGCTTAGTATGACGTGTGTGTCAATTCCCTTTGATGTCATTATAAACGGTTTCCACTTAACACTGACACTGACATATTAGACACAATAGAAACAACAATACAATTTACCGCATCTGGTGCATCAACTGACGAGGTGACGAATAATATAAATATGCGCCAGACAACACACTACTTGACATGGTAAATATAAACAGAACTTGTAGCACATAAATATCTTTGTGCTATGAGGTACCAGACAAGGAACTAAGCCAGGGGAGTCTTTTAGCACACTGAATCGAGCCCGGGACACCACGCAAGTCAAGGCGGAAAACCGTGAGTCGTCCATATGATTACTCAGGTCGGTTTCAATGCGATGTGAGCCAACCTAACAGCAGTTTTAGCAAACCTTATAAAGCACTACCTCATGAATACAGAGCCTGTCTCGTAAAAAGAAAGCTAGGCGACAGTGTAGTGGATGATTACGCGCCAGCGTTTTTCTAGATGACGAGAGTTACACATGTGACCCATATGTTATGCATTAGACAAGTTAACTAATTGGATAGTTGTTAACTATACCGGATGTAAGTAACCAAATATTAATAAATTTTTTATAAGATTAGTAATTTGGATTCATTAAGAAATATCTTCTTTGAGAACTCAGTGCTAATTACAAATTTCTTAAAAAAACTCAAGTTTTGAATTTTTAGCAAGACTCTCTCCAGTCTTCCTTCAAAAAGACACCCGTTTCAAGTAGTTTTTAAGACATTTCAGTGCCACTCCCCGTACATATGCGGGACAACAATCGATTCCCTATTGTGTCTAGCTAGCTAGTAGTACATTGGCAGGGAATGTTTAAAGCGCTATTTTAGCTAGACTCAACTCTTCCCTATTTGAATTTTTGAAGGACTCGCGGCAATATTTAACAATTCCAAGTACCAACTATGAGAAACCAATTAAAAATTAGATATAAGGACGCCGGAGCTTGTAATTGTGTACTGATGCGCCCACACACTGATGATGCAAAGCTATTGTACAAATTTATTCAAATAGCTGTTAAAATAGATAAACCTCAAATTTAAGACAATCTATGGGGGTGACATATCTTCGGACAAAACCCCCTTTACAAAAAAAGGTCGCCAGTGCTCACCCGTCGGCGTGTGCTGGTCGGCCGGCGGCGCGGCGGAGGCGCCGGCCGCGTCGGGCGCCGGCGCCGCCGCGGCGCGCGGCTTCAGGAAGTCGTTGAGCGACGGCTGGATGCTCAGCTCGTACTCCGTGAAGTTGAAGAGCGGCGGCAGCGGGCGCCCGTTGGGCAGCCGCGCCGACGGCTCGCGCAGCTCGTCGAAGAAGCTGTGCGCGCACGCCTGCAGCGGCGAGAGGCGCGCGCCCGGCGTGTACTCCAGCAGCCGCGACACCAGCGAGATCGCGTCCGGCGGGGTGCACGCGCGGAATACCTGCAACGCCGACTAATTCAGACGACCGAACTTGAGGAATAATACGATGAGGTCATTATGTATTTGTTTAATGTTTTTGTGTAAGCGAATTCAAGAACAACTAGTTTATTTGGTTTTTTGGGACTTGACAGTAATTTAATTATAATCAAAGAAACTGTTCGCGCACGCCTGGAGCAGCGTAAGGCGAGGGGTGTATTCTGGAAGTTGCGAGATCAGCGAGATCGCGTCTGGGGTGCACGCACGGAATACCAGCAACGCCGACTAATTCAGACGACTGAACTTGAGGAATAATCATTCTTTGTTTGTTTAATGTTTTTGTGTAAGCAGATTTAAGAAAAAAATGTTTATTTGGTGTTTTGGGACTTAACAGTAATTTTATTATAATCAAAGAAACTGTTCGCGCACGCCCGAACCGTCAAAAGGCGAGAAGCGTATTCTAAGTTCCAAATCGCAAGATAAGTCAGATTGCGTCAGGCGGGGTGTATAATTCGTGTGTTTTATGTTTTTGTGTACTAACTAGTTTTTGTGTCCTAAATAGTTTTGAATCATGATCTAAGCAACTGGGAGACGGGATCCGGAGATGTATTCTTCTAGCAGCCGCAAATCATGAATTCGCACCGTTTTATCTGTTTATTGTAAGTAGATTTCAATTGAAGGAACTTAATACATAACTACTGCTGTCTTTGAGAGGACTGTATTTGTATTACGCTTTTATGTAAGTGAATTATAATCCTTAAAGTAATTATGTGTCGTAAACTTACAGTCTAACTAATCTGAGATGTACACCTTTTTACAGGTGAAACATTGAACTTGGTATGTTAACTAAAAGAACGATCCCATATTATTTTTTTCTCTCGCTTTGTGGAAGCAAACTGCAATAGTTTTTTTCATTAATGGCTGCGATTAAAACTATCTAATGAAATTGTTTTATGGATTACTCTACGTTGTACTGTTTTATGATAAAATTGAATGGTGAGATAATGAACAGAATTATTTCTACAAAATTACGCTTAACCGATATCGGGATGTTATTATTGACGTGTTTTATTCACAGATTCGATTGTTCGATTTTTTAATTGATTATTATTAGTATGAGCATGAACTTCAATGGTCGCAACACTAATGTAAAGGTTGTCCCTCGCCTGGAGCATTTTCTTGTAATGTAACGTTACAGATTCGATTTTGAACATTACATTACAGAACTGCCTCCCTGACATGACGCGCATTCGCCTGTAATGTACATTTCAATTTGATTTTGGCCATTACATCACAATACAGCCTTACAAAACTTCAGGGAAGTTGTATCAAAATATTACACATTGTTTCATCAAGTTGCGCACTGTAATGCTCAGTGCTTTTCCCTCACCAACTTAATGATTGAATCTGTAAAATGTTACAAAACCGAGGATTAGTAATAAATAATCCTCGGTTTTCCTCCCTTACTGATGTAATGTTCAACTGTGCAACGTTACATTACAGGCAAATGCTCTAGGTGAGAGAGCACAAGTGTATTTAACGCTACAAAATTGAAGTATTGTAAAAAAAAGATTTTTGCTTCGTTTGAAAGATTCTATTCTGTTTTAGTGATTGATCTAACTGAACCACTTGTGATGAATCAAGAATAACTTCATAATTCGTAATAACACCAAGCCCTGCACTGTGTAAAATAGAACAATGTGCAAGCACGCGTATTGGCATATATCTACAAATGGTTTACGTAAATAAATACTGATTTATCTAAAAACAAACTACGGTTGGTACAGACAAACGCATTCACATCAACATTTTAGAAAAAATATTGCAAAATGGATCTTCTATCAGCAGCATAAGGTGCCCCTATGTAAAGCATCACGTGAACGCGTGTGTACTACGTAGCTCGATACGACATCTTTACTATCGATGGATATCTTCAATTAAATAAGCACGAGCATCAAAGTAGATACAAAAATACTTTTAACTTGCTTTCAGCATTCGTGTCTTTTCTCAATATGAATAAATTCAGCTTTAATCGATTTAGAAGACTAAGCCTAAATAACTGACCATAGAAATACGAAACTATACTAACTACTATTATCGTCCGTTAAAAACGTAAATGATGTTATTTACTATGTAATGAATGCCAAATAAATAAAGAACAGCAGTCCACATTGGTAATTATTTGAAGTAAGCAAACCCTCTCAATCACACTAAAGTGTTAGCCGAAACAAGAACATCGTATAAAGGTGAACAAGGAAAAAGGACGATATTTACACAGTTAATAGTTAGGTGACATTACTCCAATCCAATGACACGATTTAGTACACTTGTGTAACAAATAAACGGTCGACACTACAACGCCAGTTTGTGTTGTTGGGCTGAATGTGTGTTGAGTTTAAAGTAAATCCACGGACAAAGCAATAACAATAGAAAGTATACGAAGAAATCTTCATAAAAACAAATGCACACTGAACACCAACAAACAGTGAAAACCTGATTAGTTGTAACTTTCTAGTTGGAAACTCATGCCAAAGGCTGCAAGTTATTAAATTCCTCCATCAAGATAAAATAAAGAAACAAAAAGTAAGACTTCAGAAATCATAACCATAACATTTTTAGATACCATAATTTGTCATTTAAGACTTTTGTGGCACTCCTAGTTCATCATCCACTTAGACATACTTCAAATTGAACTAATCGTCTATTGAAGTGGGTTCTAAACATCATTAGAACACGTGTTGTATTTGTCAGCTAAAATAAATTATTCCTTAGACAAACAAATGAAAAGAAAACTTCAAGTGAATACAAAGCTACGATTTCTGAAATCTGTTTGTTGTTCTTGGAGGCATTTAGGTTCACCGAATACCGGTCTTACTCGTATGCGCTGGTGTTTAGTGCCACACTTGGGCATGGACATTCGCTGCAACATGTACTGTAACGACGTGTGGACTTTAACACAACGCAATTTCATTTTAATTAAACAAAAATGTTCACCTTTAGTTAAACTCATGCCAGTGTTATGTTTTTAACATATAAATTAATCAGAAAAAGATCACAATAATAATCTGATAAGTAAACATCTGTACTTATGATTCTAATCTCTATGAATCATGAATAGGCGTCAGCTCTGGCATAAGGTTATTCGGATGATTGTGAATAATATTCTGAACTATTTCTATCTAGTGTTCAAAAAAAAATTTAAATGCATTAACTAGATAACTTAAAATGTAAGCTTTAATAGTAATGGTAGCTTCCCTTTCCCAACTTAAATTTTGAAACTGTTAACCATACTAAACATAGTATGATGGCATATACTGAATCTAAATGGTGTAAGGTATGAGCAAAATGGGCTCAATATACAAACAGCAGTTTTTATATTTTTTGTGAGCAGATAGTGTTTTCTTACCTTTCCCCATGGGTGACTCTTGATTTGTGGGAATTTGAATTCAGTGTAGTTCGGATTCATCTCTCGAATTTGTTCCCGTGTTGGCGTACCTAGGACCTGTTAAGAAACAATCACAATAAATATCATTAGATACTCAGTAATCCAAAAAAACGCGATAAGTATCTCCCGTATTATTTTACTACAATCTTGAGCAAACGCCAGCCGGCTCTTTGTATGTTTTATAGCTAAGGAAAAGTTAAATTTGTTGTGAAATAAAATACTGTTTTATGTCTTGAATCTGGTACTAAAATCATAACGGAATTGTTCTATAGACTTATTCATAAAAATGAAACATTGTTTCCTTCCGATTATTAGCGAATATATAATGCATTTTATTCATATGGTGTAGTGAGTTCTTCCTTCCTATTTAATTTTAACCTTGCGTTTCCTTGAGTTATGTAATTTATTGATGTGAATAGACAATTCCATATTTCGTAATAATCACCTTGATGATCTCAACAAGTTGATCAACGCCAGAATCGCCAGGGAATATCGGTTGTCCGAGTAACAGTTCTGCTACGACGCAACCCGCGCTCCACACGTCTGCAACAAATACACACATACAGTGTTCCTAATGTTTTCAAAATTCAGAAAGCAGCATTATGGGAACAAGAGTGATACACACAAAAAGACATAAGTGAAGTAATGCATATAGAATTAAAAAAGTCAATATTGTTTTGAAAGTATGAAGGTCATAATTATCACTAATGGAATGACATACCTCTGTTACATTTTGTAGTGTAAGAGCTAAAAATACTATTGTTTACTGGAATTTTAACTACCTCGTGCTAATTTGACTCATGACTAGAAAGCATTACCTACTGTTCATTCTTTCATATAAGTAAAAATGCGTTCTGTTACATCATTTAAATACAAGGTAGGCACAATGTCTGCGGAACACTTTTATTGAATTTGTAAAAAGTTTTTCACGATACTTTTTGCCGTCGCGCGTGCCTATTAGAGATTTAGGTAACTGATATTTCACTAGAAGCTATACTTCGCGTCCCACTGGCACGCATCATGGACATTGACCTCATAACGAGGTAGCGTTGTAGTTTGGTTGTTAATAAATAAGCAATCTAAAATATGGATGCAATGCATGAACGGCCAGTAGTGATTATTGCATGGCTGCACTCGTTTCCTGAGCTCATAAACTTTAAACCAGCTAACTATATTTTTACACTATTCACATAATAGGAATGAATCGTTGATAATGAAGCTTTGCAATTAAAATGTAATAGATATGATAAAAAGCACGACATAGGCGGCTATTATTTTTCCAACTTTTAGCATGAATTTATAAAAAGACGAATCTGTGATACAAAAATCACTACGACAAAGCAATCACGATGCAATATTCGGCGACAAATAGCAATAATCGTTCTTTGCTTACGATCGAAGTTAGTTAATAGCCGAGCGGCAATATTTACACGAGCGCAGCAGCCCTGTAAGCACACCTCACGACCTAGACAAAGTGATTCACTCACCTATTTTAGTTGTGTAATCTATGGCGCCGAAAATGAGTTCGGGAGCGCGGTAGTACCGCGAGCAGATGTAAGAGACGTTCGGCTCGCCACGGACCAGGTGCTTCGCCGAGCCGAAGTCGCACAGCTTGAGCACGCCCGTCTTCGGGTCCAGCAGCAGGTTCTGCGGCTTGATGTCCCGGTGGCAGATGCCCAGCGAGTGGATGTAGGCGAGGCTTCGGAACAACTGGTACATGTATAGCTGGAACAAAATATACTGTTGGTAATTCAATTTATCTTTAGTTCGTTCTTTTTACAATAGAAACCAAATCAACCCGGATAACGGTGGAAGGCTCACCACCTACAACATTAGGTTCTACTATACTCTTAACAACATAGTAGGCCCGTTTTGACATTTGTCTTCACGACGTAACTAGTAATGTACCCATTCGACTCAGTACTCGATACTCGCGATAAATCGATTCAAGTTTGCATGAGTATTTGATCGATTTCAATATGTATTGTGTCATCATCATCATCATCCGTGCGGTCTATCCCGGGTGTCTGAGGTCCCAGGGTCCGCCTTTCTTATTTTCTTGGCCCACTTCGCACGGTCTTGTGCATCCTCAGTGGTGAGTCTGTTGGCACGCAAGTCACCCTTGACGACGTCGAGCCACCGCTTCTTGGGTCGACCTCTTCTACCGGTACCTGGCGGGGGCGGCATAGCCAGACATTTGTTGCCCACGTAGTTTGCCGATCTCCGTAAGACATGACCATACCAACGAAGGCGGCACTCCTGCAGCTTGTCTGCGATGTCACGAACACGAAGGCTGCCGCGGATGTGGGTGTTACGCACACTATCTTTGCGTGAGACTCCACGCATCCACCGCAGCATCTTCATTTCCGTGACGCGCAGCTCCTGCTTGTGTCGCTCTAGTAACGGCCATGTTTCACTGCCATATAAAAGGACAGGCCTAATGATGGTTTTATGGACCTGCCCCTTCAGCTTGATCGGCATTTTGGGGTCACAAATGACACCAGTCACCTCACGCCATTTGGCCCAAGCCGCGGAAATTCGGACTCGGACGTCGCTCAATCACTCAATCACAAAAAAAAACGATAAAAAGTTAATCTTCTTCAAATGATGAGCCAAAATTGTCAGTCCAGCTATCGTCACCCGCATTAATAGTTATTTAATTTTAAATTATATTATCAATATAGACGTCTCTGTCATAGTCTTCCTTTATTATTTTTTGAATTTTTTCAACTACTTTTGCCCAGTCTCCTTTAGTAATTTTGGCACAAGCTTCATTCAGCAATGTCATCATTTTCTTAGTGGTGAATGACGGCTTTGAATTGTGGCGTGCTGCGTATCCTTTCACTTGAGCCCAAATAAACTCCATAGCATTGTACTGACAATGGTACGGCAGAGTTCTTATCACTTCGTGTCCATGGTGAAGTGGCAATTCATTAATTTTATATTTTAGTTTCGCGGGTTTATTTTCTTTTACCAGGAACGCAGCAATTCAGCTTTTAACAATTTCGTGTCAGTTTCAACGCCTTGTCTTTGTAGCCATGCCACTATATCATCCTTTTTGTTTGCTTGAGTAGGTGCTTTATCTATTTGAACCAAATGGTAAGATTGCCCATAGTGATTATGCACTGTTCGGGGAGGTTTGTTAACGAGTGGGTAAACCACTCTGTGAATTTATTTGCGTCCATTTTTTCGTGATATTATTGTGTACTTTTAGACTTAAATGCGAACAAGGCATCAACGAGGGGTTGACGTTATGCACAGCACTTAGCAGAGTGAGCAGTACCCAATAAAAAATGTAATTATCTTCAGAACATTTCGATCAGTAAAAAATAGAGAACTTCATGGGCGTTGACTTTACTGTCCGAACGGGCCTTTTATTTTGTGCAGAGTTTAATACCATTGGAAAAAAGTAAGCTTTTAAGTGTTCCGTTCACCATGATGGCATGATATTATGTTAGAAAAGAAACAATTTTATCCAACTTGTGGAAATTCGCCAAGCGAAAATGTATCAAAACTTATGGCATTTTTTTCCATTCTTACAAATGAACATGAATTAGATGTCCCAACCCTATTGTAAAGGGTCTAACGTCTTAGCGTCTTTTGAAAAAAAAAACATTCTTTCAAGTTCATTATTTGCAACTGCTGATGAGCAAGGTAGCTAAACAACCCATGCAATGGGGAGCTGCTATGTGGTTCGCTGGCCAACTGAAGCTCGTCATTATTCGTCTAGCTAACTACACAACAGTTCAACCTTGCCTGCTAGAGTAGATACCTCTGGTGTTGCAAGTATCTTTATAATAGTCTGTGGTAAAAGATTACCATCAGGCGGTTCGCAAGCTTATTTGCCAGCGTATAATTACCAGGAAAATGCCATTAAATTTCGCTGTTTAATAATCATTAAAAAGGAATTGAATCATGAGGTTTGTTATAGTGTTCTTCTGAAGATATTTAGGAAACAAGTGGTTTAGTGTTTGTCTGCGTTTTCTTTGAGCGGACTGAGTATAAGTAACTACATCCCAGCTACGAAGCCAACTGAATGTTGCCGGAACATGGTGAACGGAACATTCAAGCTAAAGACGTGGTTGGTGGCATGTTCCGCGAACTTTACAGCGTTCCTTGCGATTCTAAATGATTATGTTGAAAATCCCTTTTATTATTGTTCCTTTGTCAACTTTATGACTAAAGAGCATGATTTTGCATTTAACCAAGGACAGCACTGTATAATTATGTCGTTATAATACATACCTTTATAAAACTAATGGGTATTGTTTGTTCATCTTTGGAGTAATGACGTGCAACTTTGTACACAGTCTCTGGTATATACTCCAGCACCAAATTCAGGTACACTTCATCTTTCTGCAAAACAAAAATATAATATAGGAAACCGTTTGAAAACTAGTCATAATTAAACTCAAATGCGAATTCTGCTTTGGACATTAACAAAATTAAGAATAAAGTGCCTAGTTTATTAATAAGGTGAAATTTGGCAACAAAAATATCAAAAACTAGGAAATGTATGACACGTACACTGAAATTATTTCAGAGGAATTTCAAACCATTCGTAATTCACCTTTTAAACAAGCAAATAAAAGTATATCAGTAACTTTAATCATTCTGTCGAGTTTTAGACACAGACGATGCATGAAAAGCAAATCAGGAGTGCAAACAATTGAACACAAGTGAATTTTGTATGGAAGAGGTATCCAATATTTATTTAATTGAACCGATATGACGTTGGCTCTCGTCCAAAGGCTTTTTGCGCTCGTGTTCAAAGAATCATAATGACCTACATACAGTGCCTGGGAGTTAGACCTTGAACTACACGCATACAAAATGCATAAGAGAATTCTTGAAATTCGGGCCCGAAGCCCGTTGTAAACAAGAGTGTTTAAATAGCTACGATAAATCGATATTTTTAACTTTGGGTTGCTAGACTTAGTATTTTTTTCAATATCTGATGGGGACAGAAAAGACGTGTTATGATTGAATACTCTTACATAAGAGATAGGGAAAACATAATAGTATATGTCGCTATAATAACGAAAAAATATCTGATTTTTCAATCCAGCATTGTTGGAATTTCTTCCGATCGACCTAAACCTAAAGAAGATAGTATTGATTTTTTTAATACATTTTTCCATTATGCATTTTCTATGTATCTTAAATAGTCCTCTTCTGAATTAGTACTATGCATGACAAAATGATGCAGTAATGACACGAAAAAGCCGTTTCCAAAAAAAACAAAAATCAGCAAGCAACAACTCGAATGGTTTGACGAATGCCATGTACACATGTTTGACGATGAGAATGGTCTTGTCAACGAGCATCAATTGATGGCTAAGCTCATGACCAAAAGAAAATGGTTCGTGACGTGAACAAAAATCGTTTGAATTATGCACACAACTGTTCGACTGGCCCCGAAGGTTACCGATCGATATTGTTTGCAAACTCAAATTGTTAATATGCAACAAGACTCAAAACTATTTTTCGGTAACCCTTGCCAAAACACTTGTAGACCTAAGTTGTGCGTTAGCACACTAGCGCAACAATCTGAATTTTCTGACATACTGCGACTTCAAGAGACTGCATTGCGTTTAATAGAGAGCTGACTGCCGCGGGCACTGCCGCCTCCCCCGAATAAAACACACAAATAACATACCCTTAATATTTAAACCAAAACCGCCAAACGGCATTATAATATGACACATTGCATTATTAAATAAACACGAATAAATTACAAAACATTTACAGAAAATAATTAAGTAATTAACAATGAGGTACACTTACATCTAATAAATAGTTCAAATTCTACATTACCTTTTCACCACTCGAGTAAAAGAAGTATTTCAACTTTACAATATTACAGTGCTCCAATCGTCGCATGATTTGAAGTTCACGATTCTGTAATACAAACAATTGATTTGGCAATTAAACACTCACGTTAACATTATTAAGTGAATTTTTATTTGTAGCATTTAACAATGCACTATTTCCTACACAAAGACAGAAACTAAAAAAAGTCGACCTGATCCCGCTGGAGTCCCTAGGATCAGGTCGAATTTTTCTAGTTTCTACCTTTGTGTAGAAGAAGTATTGTTAGATTAATAGCAGATAAATAGTAACCGGGAGGAAATTATTGTACTTTTATTATCACAAAAATCCCGCTAATCTGATGGTTGGACATAATCATAGTTAGACATGATTGAGTAGATTTATCTGTACTGACAGCGAGATATTACATACATATAATCAGAAATATTGTGGTACAGGTTTAAACAATTTTACTACTCTAAATACAATAATACGAGGCTTCAACATACAGTAACATCACTCACCTTAAACCTCTTATCTTGGAGCACCTTCTTGATGGCTATGAGTTCCCCGGTGTCGCATAGTTTGGCCTGGTAGACGACGCCGAAGCTGCCGTTACCGATCAGCTTCATGTCGGCATAGCTCACCTCCTGCGGCCGGTCGGGGCCTTGCCCCGGCGTCGCTACCACAGTCGTCACCTTCGAGCCGTCCTTGCCTGAAACACCACCGATTACCAGGTTATACTACTTACTTACAGGTAACCGAAAGAGAGTACAGTCAGGAGAGAGAAATATAATAACTGGGATAGTTCAATGGAATACAAAGGAGAATGCCCAGGCTTGTCTCTTGCTTTAAGTTAACGAATTATATTAAAATTATTTTCTTTATTTTTAAACCTGCATTGGGAATTTGTTTTGCGAACAGGGAATATCTTTTAAAATTCAAATAGAAATGAAATTGTTTAAAAATATCCGGATTTAGTTTTCATTGCTTGAATAATGTTGCCATAATTAATAAATACGTAAATCGAGTAAATCGAGAATGTTTCGTTAACCAATAAACAAAATGAAATAAAAATGTGAGTTAGTATGTACTTGAAATACAAGTGTCATTTACTTCGCCTACTTCAATACTAATTACAAAAGTATTTATTAACCTTCATTAATTGAGTTAACGATTTCTTACATTAATTATTGCATAATTGAATCAAAACATATCGATAATCCCATTTTTCAACAAAATAAAAGGTGCAACAATGGTGGTTATTAAAAAATAAGCGGGAATCGCGGGCAATTATTTTTACGTCTTCTGTTGATTAGATTTAGTTAGAATTTCCACATTTAGTGAAGCAACTATGAATGTACAAATACATAATAATTAATTTAGGTTCATCTGTACGAAAGGTCATTATACAAGTACCTAAAATCAAATCCAGGTCATGTTTTTATTCCTTGATTTTGAGGTTCTTTACTTTTTCAATAAATGCATCAAAACTCCCGTTTTGATTCTGAAATAACTACTATCTCGTAGAGTGGGCTATTTTATCTACTGCTAGACGACTTTTTTCCTGAAGCAAATCTGTACCGTGGTCCAAATTTTGATAGGCATGATCGTTTTTTAAACAACAGAAACAAATATAAAAACAGAAACAAATATAAGATAAGATAAGATAAATATTCTTTATTGCACATCAAAAAATAACAATAAAGGTTGGTATTACACGAATTTGTAAGATGACACAATCAGGCGGTCTTATTGCTAAAAAGCAATCTCTTCCAGACAACCCAAGTAGAGGAAAATGTTAAAAGAAGGGTAAGTATGTGCACAAAAATAGTCAAATGTAAATTTAAATAACAAAATAATAATACACGATACGTACCAATTAGCCCACTAATAACCAAAGAGATGAGAAAAGGAAAATGAGTTAAATAAACAGACCAGGAGAAGTAAAAGGAGGAAAGAAATTAGGAGATGAAGGAGTGTTAAAGGGCGAGGAAATGTGCTTTAATCGTCTTTTTAAAAATAGATGGCGACTCTGACTCCCTAATAAATAAGGCCAAGGAGTAAGATTACAAAACAGCAAGATTATAATACAAATTAAAAATAAAATCAAAATTAATATAAAATAAGAATCATAATAAATATCTAAATTAGAATAATAATTATTAGAATTGAATAATTATTTTTTTAAATAATAATAATCATTTATTTACTCACCATAATAAAAATATACAGTGGTAAGGGTACTTACAATGAGAACAGTAAGTACAGTTTTATTTTAATTAGGATTCATACTTCATAAATGGAGATTTATTCGACCAGCCGCTATAACGGTACCGATACCATAAGCCGTGGTGGCATGTAGCCGAATTCAGCACATAAGTAGCGGCGAGTCCCATCTATCTGCCATTGTGCTTAAGATGCTATAGGAGCTGCCCCGCAAACATTTTTTACAAGAACCATGTCGGCGACTTGTCCCTGCTCGTATTTCACTGACCAGCTGACAAAAACCCGCTGGGTTGTTTCGGCGGTTTAGGTGGTCAGAGAACATTGGAGAAGCAGCATTGCTCTCATAATAAAGAAATAATAAATAAAAAAATATTCCTTTTAGCGAAGCTTAAAGCACCAAACTCATAAACCTATCGGTTAGACGGGTTATCTTATCTTTAACACTTAGTAAGTCATTGTTGTTATTATTATCTGATACGCCTAAAGCGATGTGCGTGTAATTATATTCCTCTCAAATACGTTTCGTTTATTACTATGTTGATTCGAGAGGTTCTTATCAATTCGGTTAGTATGTACCTACTATTGATATACCTAAATAAACGTTCGGTTAACCGTTCATGCAGCGTTTTGGTGACATTTTAATTTTATAGACGCTCTGAATTATAATAATACAATCAAGACTATTACAGAAACTCAGAATGTATTTTATAGATCGCAATTAGCAAGCGAAACGCAATGAAAAAGAATGACGTAACTATTACAATGAGTAAAAAAATACTCAATAGTTATGTACTTTCTCTGACGACTAACGAATGACCATATTATTGAAAAGTGATCTTACACAACAATTCGAACGGCCTCTCTCTAACTCTAATGCAATTTAGTACCTACTAATGACGCAAATGAATCCGCTTCCCTTGGTACGCATAGAAGTTAGAAACGTTGTATTTGCACTGTCCGTAAATAACTCATAAGTAACCCTATTTGTTTTCATTGTTATTGCTGAGTATGTGATTTATATTAATCGTGAACCAACAGTAGGTTTGGTGTGAAATAAGTGCAGGCGAAGTCACCAACTATGATGAAAGATAGAGACAATACCAATATAAAATCAACCCAACCCTACGTAATAAAAAAGTAAAACTTTATTATTACGTATATTTTAACAATTTTTTTTCAAATACTATGTGTGTTTTTGTTTATAATAGGAAAAAACTAAGGTAAAAAAATGTTATCAGTTGTTTGTTACCTTGTGGCCAAAAGGATGAAAACTTTGTTAAGGTAGGTTAGGTATTTTAAGTGTCGTTTAAACAAATCATAATTCATCAAAATTCAAATCATAAACAATAAAAATTATGAAAATTTCGGAAAGCATTATTTTTTCTAATCATCTTAGCGTGTCGAAGGCCTTGGAGTCCAGATATTTATCCCCGTGTTCTATCTGATGTTCGATCATAAGGAACAAGATAAATGTACCTATGTCTAAGTTGTCTAAAATGTTTCTACTGACAGAACTTGATGTTCAAGCAAACTGTATGAAAAACTATGCTGACTCTTGTTTTAACATAATTAAACTTGTTGATTTAATTGATTGTCTTTTTGATCTTCCTTAAATTCTTCTGTTAATCGATCGTACAAAAAAGTATTCAGCGGAAGCGAGGCAAATATCACCATAGAAGCATCCCCAGTAACAATAAAGGTAAATTGTATATCAATAAGTAAGGTAGGAAAGTATGACAGAGCGAACTCTGATAAATAGATAGGCGGAAACGTCATTTCAAATCTTATGAAAACAACACAAAAGCGTATCAATTCAGCAGATAAGCGTTTTTATTATTTTTTAAAGTTTTAACATATGTAAGTTGCACCATTTAAATAAACGTACTACATATTACGTAACGATGACGACGACAAGTGGCAACAATCAACATGGTTGATAGCAAAATAATGCAAAATGTTTTTTGATCACCTAGCTGAAGACACCTTAAAGTGCGAGCTGGTTATCATACTAATATTATAAAGAAGAAAGATTTAATTGTTTATATTAAATAGGCTCCAAAACTACTAATCCGATCGTGAAAAATTCACTAACAGAAAGCTAAACTATTAAGAAGTAATATAGGCTATATTTTATTATGATTGAACAAAAAAATCTGTGGAAAATAATAGTATATAATATTATGTAAATCAAGTCGGAGAAAAGAGGGCGAGATATGATAAGGGACACCAGCTGTCAAACATTTGACAGAACGAAGTCTGTTGGGGCAGCTCGTTGAAAATAAAAAGAATGAAAATTTAATCTGTAGCCAAAAATATATAATATCCATTTGTAAAAAGTTTAATTAATCGAACTCTGTGCTAGACTAATAAAAACAGAATTTACCTATCTCTATTCATTGCTTTGCAAGAGTTTTCTTTCTTAACTAACCTTCATTTAGTTTAGTTCGTTTTCCAATCCTATCCAGCTCTATTTATTAGCTATCTCCAATTTATTATTATAAATATTTACTGCAATATTTAAATTGGAATACAGTTTTAGGTCTTAAAGAGAATAGACTAGTACTGAGGCCTTTTTTACTCAAGTTGGCACATCATCTCCTTTTTTTCGGCCTCAATTCCAGAAAGGACAAAAACCCCGGTACCTACGCCCTACACAGCTTATTAGAGTATAATGGTTACCTTACACTTTGTTTTTGAACGAAATTTATTCGTGTACATACACGATTAGCATGGACCTATTTTTAACAAAATGACACAGACAAATACATTTACGTGGGTACAACATGTTATTCATCCATATTGGGAACTTTTGTTCTCATTTTGACAAGTCATTAAAGAAAACTATGGCCCAAATATGGTATGGTAATCTCCTCCGTCCACATAATTAGTAAGTTAGTAGGTACAGTCAACAGAAGAGGGGAGTGATAACTTAACGTGCCAAAATTAATGATTTTATAAAAACTATAAAGCTAATGAGTAAACTATTAAGACTATAGATGAGACATTCAATTCATTGTAGTTGATGTATGCTGCTTGTGATATTTTTTACGTATTTTACATTAATAAAAACCAATTGGAAGTTTGTTCAATCATCATTCACTTTTGCTGTTGACTGTACTACCATAAACTGACCAAATAAAAATAAAAACCCCACTTATTGGTTGCGTACAAAGAACATTGACGTAAACTTAGTATTTTAAATATTAATTCATAAACATGTAATTTAATCACTGACAACGACACACGTTCCGCCGTCTTGAAACATTAAATCATAATGAAAGCAGAAACTTGCTATTTATTTGTAAAAGTGGCTACTTTACGCCACTGATGATATTCACGTAATGGTTCTTAGCCAGATCACTTTATAGGTAAATATATTGAACTGACTCATGCATCATATCACTGAAAAGGCGGATAAGTTACTTGGGGTCTTTCGTATAAAATTTTCAATTCCGCATAACATTGCAGTAACTACTGTCAACGCTACTATGCATATGTCTTCATTGTAATAAATAAGTCCACTCTATTCTGCATCAATTAAGACTATTTCTACCCTATACAAACAGTCTCATTATTCTTTAGAGTATATTTAGAACATGGTCTTACGTAATGAACAAAACACATGTCTCATGGGCAAAATAAAGTAACTAGAGGTGAGATATCCATCATACCCACCCTGAATGAACGAAGTGCCGCACCCACATAGCAACCCTTATTGACGCATGCTCTGGCTCACTCCACCCTTGTTTATCAGCGTTCTATCGGAGCACTCTTACTTTATTTATAGCAGTCAACTGACACACTATTAAGCTAACGTAAGTTTGTTAACTATTGTGATATATAAGTTTTAAATCGCATCTTGCTTTTAGATTTTTATAAATAGTTAAAAATGTATAATTATACAGTATAATATACTGTATAATTCGACAAGATGAAGTAAAGAGGGAATTGCTATTTAAATAAGTAAGGAATACAGGTAAGATAGCGCGAATTCTTGGGCATAGGCATAGATTTTGTTTTAAAATGTATATCTTGTAATACTTTTTAACTGACCTAATATAATAATACTCGAACGAAATAAGCACTCTTCTTTTTACCCGACTGCGCCAAAAAGAAGGTTTTGTTTTCCGAGAGTATGTAGGTATGTTTAATGATAATCATTCCTATCTATTATAAAGTGGTCATCATGACAACACCACAACACATAAGAACTAAGTGCTTCGTCTAATTACACATTTCCTTGTACGAAAACAATTGTATTGTCTTTGTATAAAATGAGTGAGTGTAATAATGAGATCACGAGTAAGTAGAGAAAGGTAATAGAGACAGTGGTTTAGCTGCTCCGAGTTTGTAATAATTAATACTACTACTCTGTCCCAAAAGCACTTTAATACTACGCCACCCACTTGGATATTTATTTGGTATATTTGGTTACTTACAAAGTTTACACGGATTAGTAGGCCCCAGGAAACTGGCCCCGCTCGAAACAAACCCCGCGGGGACAGTTAACCAATACCATTTTATACCATATTTTGAATTGGTTAACTAGGACCACAACTGAATTTTTTACAGGCACCAGAAAAATTTAACAAATCACGCTTTTTACTATGAAGGGGTCAAGGCATGCTCTGCATATTCTTTATTAAAACTACCAGGAAAGCAGAAATTAACTGGAACTGAATGCTAAATCAACCTACTATCATCTCACCAATGGTGAAGTACACTTTTTATTATTTTACCATCCAGTTATTGGACTAAAAGTAACAGGGCGGGGAACAGAAATTAAATTACAAGTAACATTTTCAGGTGGCGTAATATCGCCTCAAAACATTAGAAACCACCGGAGAGGTTACCACCTCAAAACACCTCAGATGTAAACTCGCCATTGGGCGAGATTATGTGATAGCGAGCTGACACATAAAACTCAAAAAAAGTACCAGTAATATTACAGGTACAGTATTGAACTTGACTATGGGCACTGATTTCTGCTTTCCTGGTAGTTTTAATAAAGAATATCCAGAGCATGTCTTGACCCCTTATACTCATAATATGCTTCTTAACGGTGATTTGTTAATTATTTCTGGTCACTACAAATTTCAGCTGTGGGCCCAGTATACCAATTACAAAGTGGTACTGGTTAACTGTCCTCCCGGGCTCAGTATAGAGCGGGGCCAGTGCCCTGAGGCCTCTTACTAATTTTAAAGGATTATTCAGCTAACGCGACTGTACATACTCGTACTCGTTAAATATATTTTTATTCCTGTCCAATCTTTGAGTAAAGATAGAGCGAGAACTGTCAAATCACGTATTTGACAGTTATCGCTCTCGCCATAGCAGTGCATGCGCAGCTAAGATCGTCTCAGTAATTTCTAAACACAAAGAGATGGAAGTACGCAATCGATATATTTACCGGCATGCATCGATGCATCGTTTGGTTAATCAACTTAAACCTATTCTTGTTTTCTCACTAATAAGTTATTTACGAACATCAAGAGAATTTAGTCGTCTTAATATCTTGTGATACATTAGCATGATAGATAAGGTTGCAGGGACCTCTTACGCACTGCGTCCCCTTGCCGTCTTTATTGTTACAAATAATATTGAAGAATAGTACCAGCATACCAAAAAAAAAAATATGTTTAGCCTACAAAATTATATTACATAACGGAATATTAACATTTAAGTAACGTGGTCAATGATGTTATGATTAATAATTTGTGGTGGGTACTTATTTTAATAGAAAAGTTGGACAACTAATAGGTTAGTGCGTTAAATTTTCGTCATCAGTTCACCTTTTATACTTTTTAGGGGTTTAATGTCCCAAAAAAAACCCTCAAAAATTCACGTTTCTAGCACCTGCAGTCTGTAGTAAAAGCTATCATAAAGAAGATGCAATATTTCCCTTGGAAATATTTCAAGATATTGGTATCGCCTATAAATATTTTTTATTGAATTTTAATTAGAAAATCGTAATAAAATATTAGAGATCATTAAAATAACATTATTTGCCATTAAAAGTTGTGCAAAGCCATATCAGGAAATGCCAATGAAATCACATATATGAGTGTATGCCACCAAACATGCCAGGTTGCCAACGATTAAGTATCTTAAAACCAAGAATTCAAAACAGACTTAAAGCTTTAAAAACAAAAAATTACACAGAAGTAGTACCAAAAAATAAGAAATAATGAGGCGAAATATTAATTTGAACCAACACATCAATCACAGACATAACGAACATCCAGCCACAAAGATAAACACCAAATTTTGACACAACAGACAAGAAATATGACCACAGTAAACACAACTACTTTACGATAACTTAATAATCTACGACTTCACAAATTTCGTTGATATTAGGGAGAGCCCATCATCTTTCAGCCAAGGTATTACTAATAATAAATGGTGGTGCATATGAAAGGGGAACAGTGAATCTACAACCCATATCTAATGACGTGCGCCACGTCTAGCACTTACGATGGGAGGAGGCAGCCTTTTTTTCCGAAGCCAGCTCGGTCTTTTTAGGAGTTTCCACGTCGCCTGCGAGTCGCCGCAAAACACAAAAGCTGAATTAAAACATTGCAATGACATACACAAATGATACGAGAAAGTTCGCACATAATTAAAAAAAATTGTCCTGATAGAAAAGCGGCTGAGACACTCACTAATGGTACGGCGAAGTTTTTTACAGAAAGAGGAGAGACGATCGCGGGCTCGGCTCAGTTGGCCACTTTTATCAGTGTCAAGTAGTCGAAGGAGCGAAGGTTCGGAGCGGACGGCCACCTCCCCGACGGGGCGGAGGGCCACCGTCGCGGGCCCTTCTGAGACTCCGAGAGTGTCGAAGCATACCGGCCCAGCGGAACACTCCAGTTTGGAAGAGAATCGCGCGCGAGCGCGCAGCGTGACAGACTAGACTGCCGGCCGGCAGCACTGTGCGACGGCATCGTACCCCGCCCCGAACAGGTCGACCCTCACAGAACTAAAGACATATTGTGCTAATTCTAACTTCGCGAAACTTGTTATACCTCTGTAGGTGGTATTAAATAGCTATGGTATTACGTTAAAATATTTGTAGGTAACTGGTGAATTGCAGCAGGAGATTTATGGAATTAGTCATTTGGTAAAACGACACGTTGAAATATACATTAGGTTTGAAAAACCACGTAAACTAACCAATCAAAATAAATAGTGAAGGTGAAAACTACATTACTTTTTAATAAACGTTATTCTTTCTGCAGGTGCATATGAAAACTGCTGGCCAAATTAATTTGTCGGAACTAAAGCGCACGTTTTTATGACCAGCATATTTATAGGTGAAGTGGGAGTCAATTATTAATTACACCGATGACATGGCAACGTTTTCTCGTATTTTGAACCATCTGAAACGGTTTTAGCTGACATAGTTAGATGAAATGCATATGCAGGCAGTGTGATGCTCTATCCTTAACTATGGTTTGAAATACCACAAATATATTGTAGACTGTAGCCCATTCAGGTCGTTAGTGTCAGTAACGGTATCTGTAAAATTGTCACGAGTCTCAATCGAATATCGATTAAAGTCATCGAAATAAAGAAAATCTGGGTAAAGCGTTACAAAGAATTTTAAAATCCTTTTCCTAGTTTTGTCATCTTTATGATCAGAATCACGCTACATGCACGGCGTGTCTACCTTCTTATACAGCCAGTGATAATTTCGCTGTGTGACGTCACAGACAAACAACTCTAAATCAAACATAACGTTAAGAGATTTCGCATACAAGCGCATTTACAAACTTATTCCAAGTAAATAATAATTTAATGCATTTAACAATCGATTTTTTATTTATTTTTGGTAGTATTAGTAAGGATTATATTTTATTGGTGGCTAATCTACGGCTGATTGCACGCTAACAGAATTATGAGCGTCATGGACACAGGACAATTGGATTAGAATTTTTAGGAAGTTTGTTGGGTTCTTGGCACGCGAAAAACTGAGAGCACGCACTGACATTCGATACGCTTTCACTAGCGAGCCGCGAAGCGCTTAGCGGTGATGGCGCAAGGCCGATTTTGAGGACAAACAGGCTAAATAATAATTAAATCAAATACCATAAAAGGAATTCCTAGATCCTATGTAGAAATGATTAATTTTCTCTCTGTCTTTTTGGTTGAATTATTTTTTGGCTCACTTAAACCGGTGGTTCACATGATAATTAGTTTCTTCTAAAACGTAAAAGATTTAAAACAGATTAATAACATATTTTTGTAGAAACAAGTCACAAGATAAAAAAAATGGGTAGAAATTATTATTAAACTACACAGAGATATCATTTTAAGATCTAGGCAATCATGGGATGCTCTGCTCAAATAAAATAAGATCTAATTTTAATAAATAAATATAACTAACAAATACTTAAATAGGCATTAAATTTACTAAGGATACCGAATCGGTTATATTATACAATAATGGGGAAGTTACTATGACGTTATATTGAAATTATGATTTTGTGCAATATTTGATGCAATTGTTCGCCGGCTACTACGCATGTCACAGGCCGCTGCGCAACGCCTTTGTGTTAGGAAAGCGACACCAGTGGTATCACACGTTTGCGGTCCTTTATATACGGTCCGAGGGCACGCTCGCAGCTTTTCAATTCAACCAAGTTTCATTGTGAGAGGCCACACTAACAGCAGATAATGAGGGAACCGGTCCCACTGACACCTCCATAATCCATGACGCATCGCTTGTCTCAAACGCGAGATGCGCTTCTACAGAATACATCAATACGTTCCTGCTCTTATCTCCAATGAGATATTATCATTACCCATGCTATTCATTGTTCTTTATCAAACAAAACGTATCGACCATTCACATAATCTCGGCCTCTTTGTCACATGCCGCATACTATGTGTTTCCTGTCGAGTCATATAAAGATAACTAACATTTTCCAAAATGATCTCAGCATTCAAATTTATTTATAACATTGTCTACCTTTATGCTGGGAAACTGCTTAAATAAATCTGGGCGTATTTCCAAAGCAGACCATGGTTGTGACGCTGATGCGTTGACGCATAACAAACAAGAGGTCAAGATACTACGTTATTCGCGTCTCTTAACACAGAAAAAAAACATGTTAAAAGGAACAGACAAGATAATTGCAAAAATGATTTACTTTTTTCTTCTTGTTGAGGTATCTGTTGTGTTGCGGTGCAAAGTACTTACTATTTATTCCGAAACTGTAATTCATAATGTTAATAATACGAAAACATGAGGTACTGTACGTGCTACCGTAATAAAGAAATGTTGCGTATTCAGTGTTCTACAAAACTTACTCCTATGTGTCAGAAAGTTGTTCAATTCTAAATGGTCCGTCTCTTGGCTTTAGGGAGGTAATAATACGAATTTAGATCTTCTTTAGTGAAGAAAAATACTACTTACAACTTCAAAAAAACATAGAGTTTATCAGAAACAAATACTGCAATTTAATTTCAAAGTCAACTATAAATTTTAGTGCCGGCCATTATAAAACTTTATTAGATATAAGATATTGGTGCCTGCCTACGTTTAGATTAACGATGATGAAAGGAGCATTCGTATTTACATTTCAACACGATTGCAAACTAAAAAAAAATAAGAAACATCATACTCTTCGTCTAAGTTTGATTTTTACCATCTTGTTATCCAAGCAACCTGCAAAACACGAAGTAGGCAGCATTTACTATGCAAATTTTTTGATATTCCTAAGCAGAGCTGAAATACCGTTTAATTCCGCCTACCGCCTTGCTTGTCATGTATTGAATTAACTTGCTGAAACTAGTGGAGACGTAGGAATTGTCATCATATTAAAAAATATATTAATGTACCATTTTTTTTCACCAGAAGTGACGAGTCCGCCGACTTGGCCCTAGCCTGGCGAACATCACGATCAGCATTGACAACGTAAGTTCCGCGTCGCCGCAACATAATGCCCGGTCGCTTGCAGACTTCCACATGAAGGTCACTGTTACACTCCACTGACCAAACGATCATTATCACCGAACGTTTGCGCGGTACATTTTTTGATCATTACTACCCAAAATTTCAACACTTCACATGCTCATTGAGCACTCACTGAACAATTTTCGTTAGAAACGGTAACGGTGGACGAAAAGACAGATTGTTTTTGAATAGTTCGCGCACTGGATAACAGCGGCCGTGCTGTACTGAGGAAGTGGGTTAACGAACCAATTGGTAATTTTGCAATATGCACCGGCTGCGACCACGGCACTTGAGTGTGACGGGGGCGCTGAGCGAAAGGCGACTCGACGAAAACTGAGAGTGCGTTGCCACGGGCCTTCCGCCAATAGAAGGATGATGTGGTCGTTCCGACCGCCAGATAGCGAGATCGACAACTGCTACTGATAACGTCGCTGATAACGATTCACATCTACATAAAACGCGTGAGCACTTAACGTTAAGTTATGTTGTTAAGATAGGCATGCCTCTAACTGTGTGCGACTTCCTGATAACTGTTTGCCTACTGATCGTGTAAATCGTGTTAAAGTAATCACATGTCTCCTCCTGACTAACCTTTGACCGCTGATCAGATCTTTTTTACGTAAAAACTAAGAATTGGCGCGCTTAGTATTGAACAAAGGTTTAAGCCTTCATTATTTAATGAAAATTGCGCCTACATTTTCATCGGTAGGCTACAAGTGTTGCCAAGGTTACGACGCTATTTCCCATGTCATTAAAAATTCAAAACTCGAGCTCTGTTTAGGTGTTCAACCATGAATAAGCCGTGAATTTTAACTTCGGCTACATAAGCCGTTTCAGAGGGCCTAATCAGCACTAGTGTGGAGCGATAAACATTTTCTACATCGTATCTCATCAATTAAGCATTGACAGGCTGTCTATTCGATAGAAATATATTCCAGCGGCTTGTTTACATTAAGTCACAGAAATAAATCAATAAAAGACGGAACAGTCTTGCCATAATATATGCTTCCTAACTTGATAGGATAGGAGTAGCGCCCGGAGAGTAAGTATTCACTATAAGTTACTCAAATACTCAGTATGATTTTGCCAAAATAACACAGTCTAAATAAAAGCAACACGCTACTAAGTTTCCATTTGCATTTGACTAATGGCATTCCTAAACATTTTCAAGTTTTCTCCGGCAACTTGAGTTTATTTTCTTAGTTTGTAGGTAACTATTTCCGAGTTGATACCGGCAGGTTGTTCGATCGAGTATGCGGCCCATCCCACCTAATGATAAGCAGCTACCGCAGCCTAAGGGTCAATTCACACCGAGACGCGCTCGACGCTGCGCGCACTTTTTAATGGAGCTACTCAAAATGTAACTTATTTACTACACGAAAACATACATGAGAATTCAGAATACGTTGAGCCACGCAGCACTACGTCGCGAGGCATCTCGTAAAATGAAGTTTTATTTTAAGTAGCCCTATTAAAAAGTGCGCGCAGTGCGGCGTCGCGTCGCGTCTCGGTGTGAGTTGACGCTAAGACGACTAAGAAATTCAGAACCGGGTTTTTCAGGTCTGGTGGTCATAAGAACCGGGAGCCCCGGTTTTTTTGGTTCTTTTGGTTTTGATTATACTTTTTTTATTGAAATTATATTATTGTCTACAATTGCGGTACAGCAATCAGTATTTTCTATCCAACTACCGCCATTACACAAGCGCCAGGCAGGTTTCGCGACCTCTTCGACTAGTGTCTGGAGTTCGGGAGGTTCCCGATTAATCCCGATATACTGGAAGGAGGGAGAACTATGCCTTCTCTGCAAAGGACGTCCAGGCGACTCTCCCTCAGGCTACCGGCCCATCATCTTGCTAGATAAAGCCGGCAAGCTTTTCGAGCGGATTATTTCCGCTCGACTAAAAGAGCATCTGAGGGAGCGAGGGCCGAACCTGTTTGACGCCCAGTACGGCTTTAGGTCAGGCAGGTCGACCATCGACGCCCCAGAGGCTAAGGCGCGTGGCAGCGGAGGCATTGCAGCTGAGAGTAGGGAGGGGTATCAGCGATGAGAGTAGGGAGGCGGCATGGCCAGACATTTGCTACCCCACGTAGTTCGCCGACCTCCGTAAGACGTGACCATACGGCACTCCTTCAGCTTGTCTGCGATGTCACGAAAACGAAGGCTACCGCGGATGTGGGTGTTCCGCACGTGATTTTTGCCAGAGACTCCACTTATCCACCGCAACATCTTTATTTCCGTGACGCGCAGCTCCTGCTTGTGTCGCTCTTGTAACGGCCATGTTTCACTGCCATTTAAAGCAACAGGCCTAATGATAGGTTTATAGACCTGCCCTCAAATGCCTTATCCTGTTGGGGTCAAAGATGACACCAGTCACCTTATGGCATTTGGCCCAAGCGGCGGAAATTTGGGCTCTGACGTCGCTGTTGATGTCCATGGACGCGCATAACACAGATCCCAGGGATTTGACACGGTCCATGCGACCACGTCAACGCCTATGCGGACGGACTGGATTTGTAGTGTCGCAGGCCATGTACTCGGTCTTCGCCACATTACGCTTCAGACCGCCGTTCTTAAGTGAATCCTTCCAATTTTTCACCCGTTGTACCAGGCGTCCCCTGTCCGAATCTGCCAGCGCAATATCATCAGCAGACATGAGCACCCAGGGTTCGTTGGTTGTCAGTGGTGATCTCGGATGCTGTTTGAAAGAACGTCTAATATTACGCTGAACAGAAACGGACTAAGCACGGAGCCTTGGTGTACTCCAACGGTGATAGAGAAGGGAGGCGTGTCACCAACCGCAGTCCTAACTATGGAACTCGAATCGTAGTACATGTCTCGGATAATGTCAATATAGACCTCGAGAACGGCCCTGGACCGCAGCGCTCAACCGATCATCACACGAGGGACACAGTCGAAAGCCTCCTGCATATCTAAAACCAACTCTCATGTGATATTTAAAAATTGATAGCAAATACAGCCTTATACGTCCCACTGCTGGGCACAGGCCTTACCTCAACTATGAGGCGGTACGAGCCATACTCCAACACGCGGGCTCACTGCGGATTGTTGGAGAGGTGAATGAAAGGCCAGTGATAAACCTTACCGTCAGATGTTATCAAGCCGCCTTTTTAGGCCTCTGACTAGGCTTTACGACTGATATCTTGCGACGTCAGCCGGGACCAACTGTTTAACGTGCCTTCCAAAGCACGGAGATTGAAACGACGAAAATTGATAGAAAAATACTTAAAATATTTACGAGGTGCATTCAATAAGTACCTAGCCTCATCGCCAGAGGGCGCTGTAGTTTCAAAAGAGTTTTACCACAGTGTAGCACATTCTTTTTTAATTCTTTTTTCAAATTTTCATTCCAATCCCTTCATTTGTTTTAATTTGACAACTTATGGAGGCGAACGTGTCGATCGGTTTTACAAAAATGGAAAAAGAGCAACATCGTTCGGTGATTCTATTCCTATTTTTGGAAGGGAAAACGCGCATCGAAATCAAAGAGCGCTTGGATGCTGTGTACGGTGACTCTTCTCCATCGATGGCCACCGTCAAGAATTGGTTCAACGAGTTTGCACGTGGCTGTACGTCGGTTTTTGATGAACCACGTCCAGGTGCACCGAAAACAGCTGCTACGGAGGAAAACATTTAAAAAATCCATGATCTCGTATTGGCAGATCGCCGATTGAAGGTTCGGGAGCTAGCTGAGACTGTAGCCATTTCATAAGGAACAGTGCATCATATTCTTCACAAGGAACTCGGCATGAGAAAGCTGTCGGCGCGATGGGTGCCGCGTTTACTCACACCGGAAAACAAGCGCAACCGTGAGACCACATCGGAGACGTGTTTGGCGCTGTTTAAGCGGAATCCAGCGGAGTTTTTGCGTCGTTTTGTGACCGTCGATGAAACCTGGATCCACTGGTACACACCAGAGACCAAGGAGCAATCAAAACAATGGATCCAGACCGGGGAACGTGCTCCAAAGAAGGCGAAAACTGTAAAACTGGGATTCACAAGGTGTGATCTACATCGATTACCTCGAGAAGGGTAAAACAATTACAGGGCTTTACTATGCCGATTTATTGGGCCGATTCGACGCCGAATTAAAGAAAAAACGACCCCATCTGGCGAAGATAAAAGTGCTGTTTCACCACGACAACGCACCGGTTCACACGTCTGCCGTTGCCATGGCCAAATTGGTCGAATTACGCTACGAATTGCTGCCCCATCCACCGTATTCTCCAGATTTGGCCCCTTGTGACTTCTTTCTGTTTCCTAATCTAAAAAAATCACTCGCCGGGAATAGATATGGATCAAATGAGGAGGTCATCGCCGCCACGGAGGCCTATTTTGCAGAGTTTGACAAAAACTATTTTTCGGACGGGTTAAAAAAGTAGGAGCATCGCTGGGCTAAGTGTATCGAACTAAAAGGAGACTATGTTGAAAAATAAATTGCCACTATTCCAAAATTTTCGTTTACTTTTTGTAGGCTAAGTATTTATTGAATGACCCTCGTACTTATCTCACAAAAATACTAAAGTACGTAATCTTCATTAGTAGCTGATCTATCTTTAAGTTCTCTATACGTTCGCAATTTTCTTGTGACGTAACTATAACAGATTTTTTAGATAGCTATGCGAACTCGAAAGTAACGAAAGAACCGGGTTTTGAATTTTCTTGACCCGCTTTACGCATATGCATGGACTTTTATACATAGTCTGTTACTATTTAGTTACAGATTCAGTCAGCCTTACTTTTCCTACTTATGTGTACCTAGTCAAGAAGACAGACAAATGCGAAAATTAGGTTTTACTTAGCTGGAATGAAACTGAAATAATTTCGCCACCGAAGTTGATTTTAACACTATAAATATTGTGCCTTTACGTGCTTTCTAGAGACAAAGCATCTTATGATCTAAGTAGCTACTTATTGGGATCAGTTCAGTTGTGTAGCAATTTTCTGCCAAAACATCTAACCATCCCTGATAGCAGAGTAGTTAGAGATAATAGTAATCTATAATATTATATCATTTATTTTTAAATAGACTGTGGGTCATAACATAATACCATCTTCAGATCACGATTTCGCATATTCATAATAGCTGTGGGTATAACATAACGGGTTTTTGACAAACCTGGTAAATTTAAGAAAATTCTAACTAAATTTTGCTTGGAAGTCTAAGAGTCTGAATCAGAATCTGCATTGATATTAAAAGAAGGCAACCTCCAAACCATCAATCAAAGTTAAGAAGCCTTCAATCTGGTATCATTATATAATATTTCAGTGCACTTAAGGGGACAATTAGTGATATTTCTGAATTCTTAGTCCTAAAGGCCTGCGCAGGCGACGTTATCCGCGGCGTACTTTTTTCTCCGTCAAAATAGAAGGGATCTATTTTGACAAACTGTATCGAAGCAACACACACGACTGACTAAAAGTACGCCGAACCAAAAATCCGCCAAAACACAGCGGGCACCCGCGGAGCGCAGCGTAGCGTAGCGGATTCAAGTGCGCGGGCGTCCGCGAAAAAAATAGAAAGAACGAACTATGAGCAGTCAACGCACAAGGCGGATTTTACGCCGCGTTAAAAACCGATTTGAAATAAAGGGATGGACCCAGTATTCTATTTAAAAACTTTTGTTTAAACTTCATGTAAATTACGCACAACGTAATCTCAGAATATTTAAATACTCTCGGACAACAAATGATCGCACACAGTCCGCGGTAAATCCGCGGGGGATTTAGGATTCGCGGAGCGTACTTTTTTCTCCGCGTACGTCGTCTGCGCAGGCCTTAAATGTGTAGTCAGTTGAACGTTAGTGAATAGGCTGTTGGTATTTCAGGTTGGTTGGCTCAGGGAAGTCCGAGAAAAGAATGGAGGCTTTGATTGTAAGATTTGGGCTGGCATGAATGATGAAGGCAAAAAACAAACTTCCATGTACAGAGGGTATATTTTTAATAAAATTATCATGATTTTGGACTACAAAATAATGTGAAATTAGTTTGAGTAGTATTGTCTAAGCTAAGCAGTGTAAAAAAAAATACTTTGATGATTCTCCATAAAAATTTTACAATGTTCATCCTAGTCTTATCATGTAATCTTCCTCAGTTCTTGATTGGCTAGTGAACATTTTAAATATAAACCTGAGCATTACAGCAATAAAAAAAACCTTCCCTAAAAATTTCCTATTTTCAGCAAGCTTTCCGACTTGATTTAATGGAATAGCTTTTAAAATAATATTTTTTATAGTTACAGTCAAGAATTGATAACTTATACTTTACCACCTACTCTATGCATACTGCAGTACACATAATCTATGCATATACAATACAGTATCTACACTACACATAAAAACATTTGACAACACAGTTTCGGCCTATTTACCATAATTTTGTTTTTCTTCCTGACCACAGTTACTATTTGCATTTAAGTAATAGAATGAATTTCAGCATAACCAACATTATTCAATCACTTATTTCATTTTTATGAGTAATGTTTTTGTGTGAACTGACGTTTTGAAATCTCTACTCAAGTACAGATCAGTGCTTAAGTATGATTCTAGAATATGGGCCTAAGGGCGTAGTTTGAAATGTTTGAATGCATATTTAGATAACAAAGATTAATTGTTAAAACCCTTATTAAGGTTAATCATTGCAAAATGGGTATTATGTCAGCAGCATAATGTGCCCCTGTACTTAAAAAGCTTGATGTTCATTTGTGTAGCCCAGTGAAATAGTAAACAAAACTTCCTTTTTTGTCTCATCAAATATGGATCTAGGTAGGCTGATATCACATGCATATTATAGACCAAAAAATATTCAAGGCACAAAACAAACAAATGTTTGTATAATTGTATAATTAGGAATAAAAGTAGGTTTTCATTATTATTTTTGTACAATGGTACACACGCATTCACATCAAGCTTTACATAGGAGCACCTTATGCTGCTGATGTGAGACCTATTTTGCAACAGTTTTGTGAAGGTGGATTTGAATGTGGACGTATTCAACCATAGGGAATGGTTAATAAATTTAAATATGTATAATAAGATCTTTAACATTTTATTGAATTTGGCATTAACTTACTTATAGCTAATATTTAGTGGTTATTTCAATATGAATTTGCAAAATAGATCTGTTTTGAGTATCAATTACTATACCTTTTCTTTCACTCTAGTCAACTAAATTACTTCCTTTGATGATTGGAGGATAAAGGGCTTCATGTTCCAGTACAGCTTTTACCTTGCTATGTTACAAATAAAATATGAGAACTCTACCACAAATGAATTGCTGTAAGGATAAAATCCTTCAGGAACGAATTTATTAATTCAAGGAATATTCAAATTGGATGAGATGCTCCTACTTTAATTACGTCATATTAAAGTAACCTCAAAGTTATCGTTATTACCAAAGGGCAACGCAACTGGAGAAAAACGTACTACTCGAAACAGTTGGAGGTTGGTGCTAGCCCTAGTGATCACGCTAATCGGCATTGAAATACGAAGAAAAATAGGTGCAGTGGGCAATTTGATCGCCACATTCGCCACGATTAGACGCATCGCTTTCAGAATTAGTTAATTTGACATGATAGCTGTCACATTCACAATGCCAGGCCTATGTGGCAGCACAGCCTGTAGCCATTTTTGAAATGCAGGGCGCAAATGTGACCCGTATTGATTAACCCAGAAATTAACTTAGATTACTCGGATAAATGCTGATTTCTGTCAGTTTGCAGCCATATTTAAAATTGTCAGTATCGATATACGTCACAGGCGCAAAGAAATCACGATGGCCGACAAAAGAATGGTTAGGTGGTACTTACTGCTAATTTTTACGCCTCCTAGAGGTGGCTTCGGTGGTTGATTATCGAATGTCTTTCGAACGGATTTGCTGCCCTCGGCGAATGACGTGGTCCTAGGGCGTCCGCTCATTATTTAAACTTATAAAATAAACGGCTTTAGAATCCTGAACTTCATAGATACTTCACATTTCTCGTTACCACCCTTGCACACGCACTGAACTCTCTCACTTTGCCGACGTTATACAAAGTCTGGGATATAATAGTCAAAACAAAACTCACTAAGATACAATCAAAATCAAAATAAGATTATCTTTTCAAGCTATTTCAATACCATTTTCTTAAAATTTCAAAATTTACATCACTAAAGTGAACGACAGATTTTAGTTTCTTCGTCTTCCTTCTTGACTTGCGCTCGCTCGCTCACTCGTTCGGCCAATTTCGGCTCCCAATCGGACGTTCGATCACTCCCCGAACAGCAACTCTTGAAAAAAACTAGCTCCATCTATTGTAATTCTCAAGAATTTTATCAACTTTTGTGCAATGTCGATAAAACAGAAGCAACTGGTATTGCCAGTAATATAAAAAAAACATATTATTAAGCCATATGTACACGCCGAGGAACTTTTTTAAACTTGCTGTTGCTTGGTGCCAGCCGAATTGAGCAAAGATAAATGCAAAATCACATACATAATGTACTTACGCTTAGATACGTAAGCTTAAACACTTTGCAGTTCAGCATTTTACATATTTTACTTTCTACTGAGCATATTATTCAATCTTTACTCTTTCTTTGAATATTGTGATAAATCCGATTTGAGGTTTAGATGTATTTCATAACTACCTAGACCTAAAATCGGAAATACATTGTTCTTTAATATGCAAGGGGCTCGCCTCCAAATTACCACCATGGATAATTTTAGTAGCCACCGCCCTCAGCAAGACTCGATGCTCACCGTTACACATGAGAGACCTATCAATCCCACCGAACTGAGTGCCTTACTATAAATTACGATTACGATAAAGTTATAGCTATCCGACTTCGAACACTGCTTCCGAAGCGCCAAAAAACGTACTTACAGTACCTAATTTATGTTGATTTTGTATTTTTTTAGAGTATTAATTGCACAGACTTAATAGGTAAAAGGATTTGGGTGGACTCGTCGTGATATCATATTACTTTTGCACTTGGGCCAGCCAGCCCCAGTTGCCACTTGGTTTTGCAGTTTCCGATAGTATTGGTGTGAAAAGGTACGTATTTAAATACCTAAAATTATAAAACCTAACGTTAAATGGCCTACGTGTTTTACCCAATGTGTTAATATACTTAAGCGACTAATGACATGATGAAAATATCGATTGGACTAAATACCTAATGTTTAAAATGTTTATGTAGTATGTTTATTTAGTAATAACACTAAAGTTTATGATACCAAATAAAAAAAATGTATTAAGTATTAAAAAGGGAAAAAGAAATTGACGCTAGCAATACTGGGGAAATTGGAGTAAAACGTTTTGATACTTTTTTTTCATATTGCGGCTGATTCTGTGTGTGATACATGCAAATATAAAAAATTATCCAATGATCAAGGATAATTTTTGAAAATCTTACTGTGGCGAATGTGGGGTTCGAAATTTAGATAAAAACTCCAATTACTCATGAGTTTATTAATTAATTATAGGCTATCAGAACTTGAAAATGGTTCCAAATACTGCATTTTCGCCATTCATCGATCCCTATTTGAGAGAAAGCTTCTTCTGTTAAAGATTTTATATCACTTGCAGGTCTATTGACGTTCTCACCCGCAACTTTTTGTTTCATTATTCGCCAGAATAATTCTATGGGGTTTAACGTACAATGATATGGTGGGAGCCTCAAGACTTCGTGGCCGTGCGATTTTTAAATATCATCTATCTGATGGTTTAGGTTCAGGCTTATGATTTTTCACTCCTTCCAGTAATTGACATTTATGCCAATTATCGTTGTAAGGGATATTGTTTGATTGAAGCCATTCTTTTATAACAGCAATACGGTCGGCTCGTGTAGGTGGCTTGTTTAATTGTACAGAATGGTACTTTGCGTTGTCCATGACAATTAGAGAAGGTTTTGTAAGGTTGGGAATCAACTTCTCCGTAACCCATTTTGTAAAGTTATCTTTATTCATATCATGGTGGTAGTCAGCAGATGTACTCTTCGACCTATACACCAAACAACAGTTTGGCACAAAACCATTTTCTCCACCAGCATGTACAATGATCCATCTAGGCCATGCCGAAATACTTTTAGATGGGGCTGCAATATCTTCATTTTGCCAGCATTTGTTCACTGAACATGAACCGTGTATGTAGGTTTCATCTAAATAAACCACTTCTAGCTTATCACCGGTTTCTCGATTCTTTTGCATACGCTCCAAATACTTGAATCTGTGTATCTTTATGTCATGTCGCTCCATTAAAATAGTCCTTTTTGATTGGCACTTCACGAATTCGAATCCGATGTCTTTCAAAATAAGTCTAAAGACAAAATGAGATTGTTATTTTTAGATTACATGTTTTTAGAATTCAAACTGAAAGAAAATGAAATTCATTTTGTTACCTTAATGATTATTGACTCTTCCTCCATTGAAATTGATTTCCTCCCGAACAATTTGTAGCAATTTCATGACAGTGGGTATTTCTTTTCGTATAGTGTAAAACTCATTTATCTTGTTTCTGATCAATTCTAAATCAAAACTATCCAAGTTTATTTTTTCTCAGCCACCTTTCCTCTTTTTACCGGGCGTACTAAATACGCCTCTGTTAGATCTGCCTTCAGCAACAATTCGTTTTATGGTAGTATTAGAAACCGCTAAAATAAACCAAAGTTTAGTATCCATAATATAATACACACGAAAAATGCAATACACCAAAGTATCAAGAGTGTCATTCCTACTAACCAGTCAACGCTTGTACATTATTGTGTTTGTTCTGCACCTTGTTCATCAAGTATTCTTTGATAAACATTGAAAACAATATTTCTTGCCTGCGTTCTAAGAGGTATCTTCGACATTTTCACCACTTTTTATAGGAAATTTGAAGCCAAACCAAAAACAATTCTTCGAAATTTCAGTTGACAGATGACATTTTTTTTGTTGCTATATGAAAATCGCTATTTTTTAAACTCTGTTTTGCCATCAGATGTTGGTAGACCTTTACCAAGAAAAATATTCTATCGTGGGATAATTTATTATTACATTGTTAACTTAATATCAACATATTTTTTTGCCACATAAGCTCCTTCGCCGACAATGAGGGTTGTATGAAATGGCCTGCGTGAGATGGCAGCACTGTAGCGTGAGGGCCAATCAACTGTCACATATACATATATTGTTTGTATTTTCCGATATTTTTTTGGTTTATTTATTCTTTTAAAAATTACTTTATATTGTTTTCTTAAAGGCCTCAGTGTTGTGCACTGCCTTTGTGTGCAAAGCAGGAGGGCATAAATTTCCTTCAGTAGATAAATACCGATTAAAACAGTGGCTTGTAGACATTTGCAGATATAAATTTACTCCAACAATAAAATAGCCTCGTTGATTAATGTATATTAATGAAGCATGGTCTATTATGCTTTGTTATTATAGTTTTTTGGGTTTTGTGAGTTGTAGTTGATTATTGCACATTAATGAAGCATGGTTTATTATGCTTCATTAAAATACATTAATCAACTACAACTTAATGAAACACAAATAACTGCAATTTGGAAGTTAAAAAACCAAATCTCAATCAAATTGTGTAAACAAATACTAGTACCTTATAAGTTACCTTTCAATGAGCTTTTCCTTAGTACCAGTGGCTTTTGCGCCACTGTTTTCGAGCTCAATCTTCAGTTCGGTGACTTATTTCTGTCATTTATCCATCATAAAATCAATAACACCTCCTAATACAATAGAATTTCAAAAAACAATTATTTTTTCGATACGAATCTATTGGATCTGACAGCTGTTGCAACAGCAGCGCTGGCTGGTGGCAGAAAAAGTATCGAAAACCCTTATTCGGTTCTGGCACTGGTCACAGTTCTAACTGGTTCTAACCTAAATAACCCCTATAGCATTAAGACCGGAGACGTCACGCGAACTTATTTCTATGTAAAAAGTCTGCTATTTTCTGCGGGGAACGAGGTAACGTGTGTGCGTCACAGTCAACACAGATGCATTTTGCCGGAGACGTCGCTACACACGCACACCATAAAAATATTTAACAATCCTAACGAGGTCTAGTGAAATCCAAAGCGCTTTTGACAAATCATATTATTATTATATTCAATTTAAGTTGCTTATGTTGGTTCATTCGACGATTCGACTCCTACAGTGCATGAATGACCACGAGGTGACAAAGATGTTATTTGTCGAAAAAGTCAGTAATGGCATGAACAAGACGCACACAAATAGCTTTCTCACACAGTGGCAACCTGCACATGCACGAATCTTATGTCAGATTGAAATGAACAACATAGTGCATGACGCTATCGATAAATTTTGTCGATTACTTGCAAATACTTTTGGTTAATTTCAACTATTACTAAACACTGTTGATTTTAACAGTGCCCAAACAAACTTCGTCCTGTCAAATGATTGACAGCTGGTGTCCATTTTGCCCTCTTTTCTCAGACTTGATTTACGTTTACTAATTTTTTTCACTGAATTTTTTGTTTAATCATCATAAAATATAGCTTATATCACTCCTGATGAATAATCTATAGCTTGACTGCTATGAAGCCGACTCTCCTGATGGTGCGCGGGACGCGGGAGGGCGATGCTTTCGGCCAACCAACTTAGAGTCTGAATGCTATAAGCCAATAAATCTCTCCAATCAGTCACTTGTCGGCTACCGACAGCGATAAACGTTCAACCAGGCCTGTGTCACTTCAAAGTTTATGTACGCTCGGCCGCGTGGCCCCTCTCTGGGGTATATGACAGTAGGTGGCCGCTCGGCTCGCACACTCGCCACCGAGCGCGTTATTTAATGTTTTGTATCTGATTTGTTTCGAATGTGAGTTGTGATTATAAGTAATGATAAGAATAATAATGACTACTACTAATTCTAAACGATGTTATATCAATTACTGCAATCCTTTTTCCAAAGTTAATAATTAAATCGGTGAGTTGCGATCCTGCGCTCTGACAGGTAAATCGGTTTTGTTCAGCGGCGCACAGTGGAATATGAACGATCGTGCTACGCGATAAGTTACGATTGCGCGTGCAAGCTACCTAAACATGGCCGTGATCGATAGCACGGACATATGAAACAGTACTAGTGTGACACAAACTTTTAAGACTACAGGAGACTTTTATACTTGTTAATCTATTCTGTGGTTCACGTCAAATCTTGCGCGGTTGCAGCCTTGTGTCGGCTCCACATGAGAAAAATACCAAAATGGAATTTCCGAGTCTTCGTAATAAAAAATTCAGAAGTCAATGCTTTAAAATGTGGCGAATTATTTCCAAAGAAAAAAATTGAAACAAGCGTCTTCTTCAGGTGTGCATTCATTTTGTTTCCTACACTGTGTTAATAAAGTTTTCATAGTACCTACTTTCGATGTGTTTTGATTATTTTACATTGATAATGCTATTTCGTTAGAATGATGTATTCATGATTTTTCCATGAAGACATAAATGTTAATAAGACAATTTCAGAGGCTACTGGCGTGTCTATGACAACTATTAAAAAGTAAAGTAAAAGCGGCCGTATTTGATCCCACGTCTAAATCATTGATATTAAATTTAGTTTATTTTTATTTATAATACTAAAACAAATACTAACATCTATTATGTAGTTATAAATTTCCTAAATAACAACACGGAAATTTTATTAATCATGTGTTAAGATATCTCGCCGGGCGTAATAAATAAATAAATAAATATACGCCAGACAACACACCTCTAGTAATGGTCTCGAAGTAGGGATTAATATCCCTGTGTCACGAGGTACCACACAAGGAAATCAGCCAGGGCCGTCTCCCAGCACACCCAGACCCGAGTCAATTCAGAAAAGATCGTTTCCTGAATTGACCCGACCGGGAATCGAACCCGGGACACTCAGGAAATCGAGGCGAGAAACCGTGCTACAGCGCACTACGCCAATCGAGTCGTCAATGCCGTGTGTAGTCTTGCTACAGCCCGCCCCGCGTTCCGCGGACCATCAGGAGGGTCGACTATACGGCGGTTAACCTATAGCTTTCTGTTAGTAAAATAATGTTCACGATCGAATCAGTAGTTTTGGAGCCTAATCAATACTAACAAACAAACAAACAATCAAGTCTTTCCTCTTTATAGATTAGTATAGTATAGATAACACATGACACGTTTATTCAGGAAAATTTACGAATATTTAATTTCATAAACTAAATTTCTATTACCGGATCATGTAAAAAAAATACTTGGTTATCTAACCTAAAAACTAGTAGAGATCAAATAACATTTTATTTGATGATTCAAGAATTCAGATCAGTCTTTTTATGTAGGTATCTGAAGGAAGACCATAAAAATAATAAAACAGGATTTTCCTTTATCCACATTTAACTGGTTCCAATCTCATTTCAAGCAGGAGATTTTTGAAATATCTGAATGTAGGTTTTTTCATCTCAATAGATGTAGAAATTATTTAAAAAGTAAATAAACATCAAAACTTAAAATTTTACTGATCATTTTTAGGACGAGTCTCTTTTCGGACAAAGTAGCGCGACTAGGCCTTTACGCCTGATTTTGAAACATCTACATCCATAGGGCTAATCAAAGATCGACTTATAACGCAAGCTTGACTTTTTCTTGAAGTTTCAAAACTTTATTCAAATGCCGTATATGAGAAGCTCATAAAAATTCATTCAAATCTTTTTCAATAACTTAACTTTCAAAATCTATCAACTATTTACCATGCTGATTTCAAGTGGTAATTCAACGACATCATCCTAAAGCCTCCATTTAAAGTATAAGTAAGAGTAAAATCTAGTTTAAGGGTATCAAATAAATCTTAGTTATAGGTAAGCTAAATGAATTTTTCATTTAGCGACTATTTAAGAAAATCCACCTAACTAATCGTTTTGTAGCCGTATTAGACGTGATTGCGACGTATGGGGATTAATTTTGGTAGCTTCACATTCTTGAGTATTAGGTTGTTGAATGTCTTCAAAGGTTTAAAATTTTCTTTTTTTGGGTGTTGATGCTTCTGGTTCAGTGTATTGGTAAAAAGATTTTAGATCTATAAAATACCTTATTTCCGAATAATAGTAAGAAGTAAAAAGCTGCGAAGATAGAAGAACAACAATTCAAAAGTCACAGTTAAACGCTTACACATTTGACGTTATTTTGCTTTTATTTTATACAAGCAGCAGAGAAACGTAAATGCGAAAGAGTTTTAGTAAATGAAGGTTTATACTACTTAAGTACGAATACGTTACCTTCTAGTTAAGCTGGTTCTGGTTGATAAAAAGTTCCAAAAGCCGGAATAACGTCGACAATGTCTATAGCAAGAACAAAAGCAAAGGTGAATTTTAACTGTCATAACTGTTAATAAACAAAACTTACCTTTGATAAATTCAAAGTTGGTGCAGGCTACTGTTCAAATCTCTTCTTGTAATTAGCTTACATGATAAAAGCTAAACTTTCAAAACGCAGTGAGAAAATTGTGCCCGTGCGTTTAGGAGTCCATGATACATAATTTGCACAAGCTTGGTACGTACCAAACGTACCAACAAATCTGATATCGATATTTTGTTTGATTATGTACTGCCCTCATCACTAACTTTGATGAATATGGCCATGTTTTTAAATGAAAAGTTAATGTTTTCGGACTGCGAAACAGTAACTTTTAATGAGGACTTTTTTAATGAATTATAATTATGACGGATCTTCAAAATACAACTAAAGAATCAACATTTTGAGAGTATTTATGTAATTTGAAAATAATATGTTGAAAAACTTAATAAAATTAACTCATTTGCAAACAGTAATCACTCGCTAATTCAGTGTGTATCTATTACTATAAATGTTATAATAATAATAAATAACAATAGTTATTGTGAGAAATAAGTTTAAATCATGTTAGTTTATTCCACTTTCAAAGTTACGCCAAATATATCATGTACGATTAATCGTAACTAAAGTGGCCACACTTATTGATTGAAATTTTTTGTTTTTGATAATATTTAGACGAAATTATAATGAAAAATGGGAAGAAACGCCATCCTTTTGTACACTGGATATTTCTGATCTCTTATTGCAAGAAAACACGCTGCAAATCGGCATTTTTTGCTCTTGGCGTACCGCGTGTACCGTGACATGCAAAATGACTTGCGATCGCGTTATTAACTAGGTAGTTTTATATAACCAGCATGAACGGCGGTCATGTGCGGTCGGCAGAGCCGAAAGCCTGCCAGTGGCGTCTCCAGTCTATAAATGCTCTAAGAAATAACCTTGCCAATAGATTTTTCTGTCAAAAATGTTTCGATGAAGTAAATAGTCATTGAAGCAAGAATCAATTTCTATGTTTACAATTTTTTGTGTGTTATAATAGAATGCGAGAATATACGTTCTTACTGTAGGCTAGATTTGGGTTAGGTTAGGTTAGAACTGTGACCACAAAACGCACGAGCCGAGCGAGCGAAACGAGCGGGCCGCGGCAGCAGCCGGCGGTGGCGAGTGCCACTTTAGGGCGTTTCCTACTCAAACGGAAACAAACTATGTAGGTGAGTATACTATGAGTAAACCCATTTTATTTAAAAAAACATTAATTTAACTCTTTGAGCGTGTCATTTCGTGATTTTAAACGAACGGCCAACCTTGGCTTCTAAAATTAGGATAAACTTCCGAAATATATCCATTTGACATTTTAAGCTTTTGTTATTCAATAATTTAAGTCAAACAACCATTAGGGATTTTGAACGTTGGTCATTTAACGTTAGGTTTTTAATTTTAAACATTTAAATACTTAGCCATTTTAAGCTTTTAGTATTTTAAATTTAGGTCAAACAACCATTAGGTATTTTGATTTTAGATATATTGAACGTAGGTCATTTAACGTTAGGTTTTTAATTTTACGTATTTAAATACGTACCCGTGTGAAAACAAACCATTGCGTTGCGATCCTCACGACTGAGGTCATTTTCTCATTTATCTTATACATTCCAGACTAGATTAACACAAAATTATATCGAAATTAAATTAATAAGAAAAATCCACTCAACTAAAATCTAAACAAGCACACAGATAAAGACTTCTAAATGTTATTCAATAACTTAGTTAAGTATCATTACCATTAACTTCACTACCTTTTAAATAAAAAGAAAGATACCCTCTCTTTAATGTAGGTAACTGTAGTGTGAGTGGTAATTTATTATAATTAAAATTCTTGATCTGCAATTCTGCAGCCCATCGTTTGAATTTTTTTCTGCATTTAAAGATGATAAACAATATATAAAAATAGGTATCAAGATATCTTTAGGTGAAGCCATTACTTCTACTACTTATTTAAATTAGCACGACTTTATTGTAATGGAATGATCGATCAATCCATTTGAGTCACTTGTGTTGATACCGTCCGGTGTCATGCATGTTGAGGATGACGCAGTTGCGCGTGCGCCGCCGGCGTGACAGGCGCGCGTTTCGTCTCGCGGGAGTCGATACAATTTGATAATGTATTTTGAAAATAGTTTACGCAAGATATAGAGGTCAGAACAGCCCCCGCGCAGTCAATCAGTAAAATGGAGTGTTACACGTCGGACAGCTGCGACAGTGATGGCAGGGAACAAAAAACTCTCGATTTATCTTGCCAGTCATTGGAGTCTATCGCCTTATCTTCCGAGCTAAAAGGCATTGTTGATGAAAAGGACTGTGCGAAAAGTTACGAGATAATTCTGCTCTACAACAACAGAATAAAGACACTACCAGACACATTAAACAGGTTTTGCAACTTGAAAATATTAGATGTGAGCAATAACAGGCTCAGTGTTCTACCTGATGTGCTCAAAAGCTGCCCACTTACCACATTGATAGCAAAACATAATCAATTAACAAACGAATCGTTACCAAAGTGCTTCTTTTCAGCGAAGACTACTTTAAGAGAACTCAATTTAAGTGGTAATCAGCTGAATGTATTCCCAGAACAGGTACTGGAACTGTCTTCGCTGAAATATCTTTACCTGGGAGGAAATAACATAGTCAATATACCAAAGGATATATGGAAACTAAGCAGGTTCGTATAATATCTTCAAAATTGAGACAGCAGTGGTATTCCGTATTGTAATATTTGATTAACACTTATTCGCTAATGTAAACATTCATATTTAAACGTCTTTGTTCTCAGGCTCTAATACTCGTGTTTTATAAATAACCATCCTCTGCAATTCTGCATATCATTCTAGAGACCTATCTATCTACTAAAATATTCACATGAACATGGACTCAATATTACTGCCCGTTGAAAAAGAGGCCGCTTTTCGCGGTTTATTCAAATTACCTACTTTAAAACATAGACAACATCATAACCCTAGCGTCCATATGATTATGTTAAGATATGACCAATTGATTTTGGTGGTTAGTGCACAGTGCGTAAAAACCGAAAAGTCCATCAACAAATTATGAAATCATATTTGCGTTGCGAACCCTGTAATTACGCCGCGCCGCGTTGCGTCGCCAACACACTCCTATATTTCAAGTGTGTGTGCTAAAAAAAAATCCGCAGGATTATTCATTAACTGCAATATGATATTAATGTGTTTTAGACAGAGGTCACTATCAATTTTATTGATTGACGTTATTTAAAACTGTATACAACATCACTGGCTGAGGAGCAGTCAATCGAGTTGGTTTGTAAGTTAGCAAATCAGGGGACGGTACCGGTATTTTGCAACGTTTGCAAAATAGCGAAAATTTCGGGAATCTTGTCTAGGACAATGTTTAAAAAATCCGAAAACACACTTTGGCCGACCTAGGGCCTGACTCATGAACAGAATTTCATTGGACAAGCATTGCAGAAATGGTGAAGTGACTACTGTCAAACGCAATCATATTGCAGTGAGTGAAAAGTCCCGCGGGAGTCTTCATTTTTAAAATTCTTCCATTTCTGACTGTCAGACCGCGCACAGCCGAAACTATTGGTCGAAGAAGGCTAAAATTCGGCATTTAGTTTCCGTGGGAGTGTAGAGGAGAAAATAAACGCTAAGAGAGGATTTCCGGAAATTACTACGGTAACGATAAAAATCGAGTACGGGCGTACCTACTAAGTCGCGGGAAAAAGCTAGCAGTTCAAAAAAAATTACACATGCATTTGATTAGCTTATAAAACTTGAGGCCGCCCTAATTGTGCATTGTTTTAATTAGAGATAGGTACTTGAAGTTATATTTTTTTCGTATGTACTATAATAGTACATTATGATATAAGTGCGGTAAGTTGAAAATTACAGCCGAGGCGATATTATACATATTTGATCTCCCAAAGTTAATTTTATTCATAAAAGGTTGATCACTTTTCTTATATATAAAAATAACTCTTTGCTAAAATTAAAAAAAGTACTTACCATTCGTTTTAGACGGAGCATCTTGATAAACCGTGCGTTTTACATTACATCGCACAAGTGCGTAATGAGATACAATACGATATTGAAATTGGTAAAATAAGAGACCCTTTACGAGCAAATATGTTATAAAGAATATTATCTATCTAACATCGAGAATATGACTTAATTACTTAGGGGCCTTTCTTGGGGCATAAAAACACCATTGTTAGGTTTTCAGATATGCCCATTATTATTGATACGATAACCCAGATAAAACCTCTTAACTCGAGCCTTTTGAATACTACAATGCGTTTGAGAGTCAATTCAAATAGCTATCTCTCGAAGTTTTATGCTAAACAGCTCGACACAATTTGACTGTATTCGAGGAAAAATTAAGTACTTACGTAGTAAGACGGACGACCAAGACGAAGATGGCGTGACGAACTGGATGTCTTCGCCGGGGACTGGTCTGAAAAGGCCAAGGATAGACGTATGTGTAAGGAGGGAAGAGAGGCCTTTGCCCAGCAGTGGGATCTTAAAGGCTAATTTATATTTACGTAGTGCATAGAATCTCATTCCTTAGTAAACTCTATAACACAACATTGAAAAGCTTCATATTATTATGTAGAGTTACCGCTGATACGCATATTATGTTCTTATAGTTTACAGATTTTATCAGTTGGGGGCAACCAAATCGTGGAAGTCCCAGATGCTGTCGGTCGACTGACTTCACTACAAGCATTGGTTTTAAGTGACAACCTCATAGAACAGCTGCCGACTAGCATCGCCAGTCTGAAACAACTACGATCACTGCTATTGCACAAAAATCGCTTGAAGACTCTCCCGACACAGATTATTAAATTAACATGTCTCACAGAGGTAAGTTGAGAAGCATACATAACATACCATCACGCCTTTCCCAACAGGGTAGGCAGAGACCACATCTTTCCACTTGCTACGGTCCTGACACACCTCTTGCGCTTCTTCCACTCTCATTAATCATGTTGAAAAGCATGTCTTCCGCAACTAGCTGCAATATTTAGCAAGTAATAGATTCACAGATTATTACGTGAGACCCTGGACGCACATGTGAGTTGCATGCAAATATCATGCCTATGTATCAGAAGTTTCGGTAACATGGTTTTATTGACTAACACACGTATGTTTCGAGTCTACTTGCCTAATCAAAATGTATAGGCGATAAAAGTTCCGAAAAAGAGGTAGACAAATTATGGCGTAAATAAAGGCATCGTGGGACGCCGCACTGCTGGGCTGGCTGGACCGAAGAGCCATAAGGCTTTCAGAATTTGAGGGTTACTTGATTTTAGGCATAGTCATTTTATTTATTTATTTATTTATTATTTATTTATTTATGAAAACATTCATTTGTATACGTGTTATCACTGGCTAACGAGCTGTCCCTGTCGAACAGCAAGCTACTAGCAAACGAGTCGCATTGTTATTTGGAAATGAGGAAGCCGCGTCCCTCTGGAATTAAGGCTGCGAATGATAAGAATTCCCTGATTATTTCAAATCGAATTAACACGTTGAAAATAGAGGCATTATTTAATGAACTTCGCGCAAAGTAGACGCATGAAAAAACCTTTGCTCGCATTCTCAACAATAGGACAAACCATTTCTTTATTATTCGAATTTATAATTCTTTAAGATACTCAATGATTTATGCTCAGTTTAGGTACTTATAGCATAACCATTAATTTGTGAATACGACGCATTTCTTTATTATTCTTATGAATGTTTACGCAACCATATGTAAACATTCTTACAAAACAGGCGATAAACTTAAAAATTCTCAGCATTGTATACTGACAATGAAGGAGTGAAGCTAGCCGATATCTGGCAAAAAAGTCAACAAATTTAATTAAGTGTTATCACAAATTCATCCACCCGTACCACCTTATGACAAACTATCGCGTTTGCTACATTTTTATACAACCTTTTGACGTTTAAAATTCTTTTAAAGATAGTAGGTATGTACTCTTATCTAAATAGCTTCTGATAGATAAAACGCCTGCAATTTTTTTGTACGACCAATTAAAATAAATAACTCTCATAAAACAAATATCAGACAAGCTACACGAATACCTTTATCCACCTAGCCTGCTAGTGGAACAATAATAAGATTGATAAATGATTTAAAAAAAAGACTACTGATTTTGTCACTATACGGTTACGGTTATAGACATTTATTTCTCAAAAAATAATACTTTATTCACTTAACATAGAAATACGAGAACTTACATTTTATTTTTACGCGAGTTACAGTAAAACAGTTAAACAAAATTAAAAATACTATGTGTTACAAAAATTGGATTCAATTACGTATCAGCCCACACTTGCTATGCAACGCGGCTATCACACGTGTTCTTCTGTAATCTGTGGCGGCTATTTGATGGAGGTTACAATAATTCCTATTGCCATGGTCTAAGTAACATCGGTACCATAAAATGGGCTTTAACGATTTATTGAATCACTCTAGGTGCCAGCAAAAAGTCGATTTCAGAGATAATAATTGTTAAAAATTACGCCTTTCGAGGGGACAAAGGGGCGGACGTAGACAAAACCCGCTAGCACCACCTACTTTAACATTATTCATCAAAGCACGTTAATATCTCGGTCATTTCAACCAAATATATTGGGCACCTGATATTTTATCAATATGTTGGGCTCGGATGACTTTCAATAAATTAGTAACATTACTTATGCAATACCTTTGCAGAGTTATCTTACGGGCTAAAATGCACCGCAACAATAGTAAATTGTTACACAAGGTGAGAAAGTTACCTTTTTAATGCACGAGATGGTTTGGCGCGCGAGCGTAGCGAGAGCGCTAATAGTTCGAGGGCATTGAAAAGGTCTTTCTTCCGAGGTAAACACTCTGCTTTTCATTACGAATATAAGGAAAGTAAATAAAAATCAGATACCTATGTTCAACCAACAAAATTTTATTGAAACATTACCTACAACAAAGTTGATGATATTTCCATTTAAAGTTTATATTAAAATTAGAGCAATTGTTAAACGAGAGAGAGAGGTTACTTCCTGGGATGTTAATAGTTGATATTTTTTGTGAAACTTGAGCATCTTGGGTAAATGTTGGTGATAGAACAATCTCTTCATCCGGGCAATCTTTTGAAGTACTTGGTAGGTAATTTATTCAAATGTATATCGTGTTTTGTATTTAAAGTCGTCTTTAACATTGAATATACGCTCCACAGAGTTGAAGATTTATAATTTTTGGATAATTGATTGAAATATGTTAATAACACGTTTTCTGAAAAAGGCTTCACTTTTTTTCAGTGCGCCATTTCACAAAATCTTCATAAGCTCTTATGTATCTCTTGATTTCGGCGGTAAAGGTTTTCCACAACTGTTTGAGCTTCTTCTCTAATGAAATCAGGAGTCAAATCCATATCTAAGTCTGATAAACTCATTTTGCAGAAAATGTACTTCTCACTCGATTTACGAAACAACTGAATGAAGTTCGAATAGTTGCAATCCCGCCTTTTTTTTTGTCTGTGGAATTCAACCATTTTTTTTAAATATTTCCATTTTTATGAAATTCCCCCGCCTTATTTTATTTTACGATTTTTTTTTTATTTCTATCGTAAATGCTTAGCTCAAATTAATGAGTACCTATACTATTCCAGCTTCGATTGTTTAAATATTCATTTGAAATCAAGATAAAGAAATTTCAAATACAGCTGTGGCTGAATAGAATTCATCGACTTGCCGCAAAAGGAATGTCAAAATAAAAGGTGACATTTGACAGTTATTTACTTTCAGCCCTAGGGCTGAAAAAAACTTTACAGCCCTAGGGCTGAAAAAAACTTTACAGCCCTAGGGCTGAAAGTGAAGCTTTCAACCCTATGCTAACTTCAAGCTAATTTTCCGTGTATGAGTAATGAAAAAAAACATTTAACACTTTCTCTCAGCTAGACAAAACTATACAAATTGCATTACCCGTGACGAATTTATCCCGATGCGCATGTTATGCTGAGGGTGCCAATTCATTCGATTACACGCATCGAGCGCGTAAACGCGCGAAAACTGACGTCTATAAAGAAGCGTAGGTATTGCGTAAGCGTATTTAACGTATCCTACTAGCATACTCTATATACTTACAGTAACAATGATTCGATTAGTATACATGTTAATTTGTAATAACTTCTAAACTACTTCATCGTCAAATAATTACGTTTTTTTTGTTAACTATTTTTTATTTATTTGCAGTTGAGTCTTCGTGATAATCCTCTAGTAGTGAGGTTCGTCCGTGACATGACCCTTGAACCCCCGTCGCTGCTCGAGTTGGCGGGGCGCGCCCTCAAGCTGCACAAGATACCGATCCGCCCTGGAGATGTACCCATTACCTTGATCAACTACCTTCAAGCTGCTCAATGCTGTGTTAATCCTAAATGTAGAGGTATGTATATCGACAATGTTGCGAATCTGCAAAAAACACATTTCACTAGGGTGGTTTCGCATGTTCAAATGTGTAGGTTCCTGGCAGAACTTGAGTGTGTTCTCTACCTTAATTTATCAGATTGCAAGTTGACTGTAGGCACAATAAGAGGTCAATAAAAGTCTACCACGCTGAAATATAATAGTTGGTACAGTAATAGTCTAAATTACTTCGATGGCAAACAAGCATGCGGGATGGTAAGCAAGGATTTACCGCGGCTGCCGCGGCCCTTGAACTCATGCAACACCAGAGGTATCTTGCCAACCATGTAAGTCTAACGAGAACTTTTATACATATAAGTTTGTCCAGCAAGCAATGAGAACGTCTCTAAGCTGACTAAACAACAATATAAAAAAAAGAAAGTGTGGTTGTTTGCTAGTATTAATAATATTATGTGATGTGTTGGAAGCCTTTTCTTTGGCAAACCCTCAACTAAGGTTCTTAAAGACTTTAAAAACAAATAGGTATAAGACTGAAGTTCAGTCAATGTAATTCAGCCATGGTTGTTGCGCAATGACGCAATGACGCCCCAAAATAGACTTTGAAGATAAAAGGGATTTTTCTATTCTAGGAGTATACTTCGATAACAGGGTGGAGCATATTAAGTTTGTTGATTTTTGTGGAAAATATCGGATTCCACTTCTACAATACTTGTGCAGCTCCAAATGCATCACCGGCAGTTGGGAAAGCAGGGAAATGGACAACAATCTCCATCCTCACATGATGCGGAAAGTCCTCCTGGGTTAATTTTAACCTCATGTGCAGAATTTAATGTTTATTTTCGCGACTCATGTCTGTGCATAATCAAATTATTTAGCTCACCGATTATTTCATAAAATATCATTCCTATTTAGTCATTGACATGTATATAGTAAATAAATTTCCTTTTTTTATTATGATATACACTTCTATTGTTATCTTTTTTGATTCAAATAAGATCATCTATGTTATTATTAATACATGAATATTAAAACAGATGTATTGATTAAAAGATTTTAATATGTTTATTTTACATTTATTTCTCTCTAAAGCTTAGTTCCATACATTTGTTTATTCATTTGTTTCTTGTAAAAATTTCATCCTCTCTGCTTTACCCCTAAGAATAGCTTCTTTAAATAGTTTACAATAAAGTTCTATGGCAACCGGTGTATCATCATTGCCGGGCACTGGATAAGTTATCAAATTTGGATTGGAATTAGTGTCTACAATTCCAATCGTTGGTATGAGCATCTTAGCACTATCTCTGACAGCTGTATGTTGATTTAAGATATTATTGTGAATATTCAAGAATATACACAGATCTGGGAGTCTTGTTACAGCACCAAACTGATGATTTGCATTTGTAAATATTCCACCTCTCCAGAATCTTGTGTGTGCATATTCTCCACATTCCTTTGCTGTCTTTTCTACTATGTGCGAATTTAATGCATTCCTGTTGAAGAAACATATAATGCCTCCTCTGTAGGCAATATGTGCAGCAAAGTTAAGAGCTTTGCGCAAGTGTTCAGCAGTTACATCCAAGTCAAATATGAGATGACCAAGTCGAGACCCATAAATATAAGGCCTCATATAATCATTAAGAGATCCTTCTTTGTGGCCATAGTGCACACGAGCTTCAAATAAGTCTTTGACAGTAAATAGGTTGTGGACCTGGAAGTGATCTGGATGGTCGAGTGGACTCTTGGTTTGTATTCCTGAAACAAAATAAAATAATTTTAAATAGTACCGTCCATATGAAAGAATGGCACTTTTTTATTGTTGTTGTCACATCACAAAGGGTTACACTACACATCTAGTTATAAAAAAATGCCTTTTCAAGATTTTGATCTTAATACAAATGATGTCCACAACATGCCTTTCTTATCAAAAATTCACATTTGACACTGTAGCAATAGTTTTAATTTTTTATGTATGCTAAAAAACAGATGCTAGAAGTTTTAGCTTTAAATTGCCTTCAATTTAATCCGGGTAAAAAAATGGTTTTTACAAACATTTCAATTTTATTCCAGTAGCGACGAACACCGGTCTTACAGTGTGCGCCCAACACATGACGACTATAATTAAAAACCGTTGTATTAAATGTTTTCAGATTATTATTTTTTCATTTGATTTTATTTTTTTCCAAAATAATTACACACCTTCAGGAGAGAATTCTGTTGCTAGACTAGGCTCTGTAGAACTTTTACGAAGGAATACTGTACTGATTCGCAGAGGATTGCATTCTGTAAAATTTAAACAAAATTTAGATTGCAATTCGTAACCTAACCTAAAAAAATATATTAAAATATCATCCAGCTCTACTCACTCAAAGTTCTAGGAAGCATATCGAATAATTAAAAGAGCAAAACTTGATTACTTTTTTAATTGAGGGGAAATAGTTAATGTGGTAAATAAAAATAATTCAGCAACAAACAGATGACATTGTTTTTTTATCTGAGCATAGACAAAAGAGTGTTTTTTTAAATCTGGGACAGACTAGGGTAACGAAGTCAATGACAAAGGTCATGGACGGACACACGACTCCCAGACTCCATCTTTTGACATTGAACCAACAGTCGGCACTTTCGTCAAGTGAAGTGAAAGAAAGGCACAAACTAGAAGAAAAGAAAGGTGTGCCATGGGTAGTTGGCCACACTTGTGCGTGCATGCATGGGTAAAATGGCTGAGGAGGAGCTAAGAGAAGCTAAGCCGTAAAATTCAAAAGAAAGAAAACGTCAATCTCACGTTGACAGTCGTGATAAGAATAATCTATTTATTTTTCTGAATGGTGGCAAAGAGGATTTAATAACTTGAATGGTGTTGTGTTATTTCGTGATGTGCTTCAGTTTATAACAAAATTCAGTACATAAATAAATATAACGTTGAGAATATATATTCGTTAGGGACTTGAAATGGCGAATCTTAAAAACATTGGAGATGTCAATCTTTACGCTCTCCTGGACATTCAGATTTCTGCTACAGAATCAGAGGTAAACCTTGGCTTTCATATTCATTTGATCTGTTACTTTACTATCTTAATTTTCTTCCTGATTCTTTCCCCAAAGGATGTCTGGTAGAGATTGCTACTAACGCCGCCTATCTGTAATTAGCCGAATATGTAAATTTTGTTTGTGCATTAAAATATCTTATTTATCTGTTGTCGGCACTAACAAAATGATTCATTCCGTTTAATTTTCTAGATTAAAAAAGCCTACAGAAAAAAAGCATTACAATGCCATCCAGATAAAAATCCAGATGATCCAAAGGCTGCAGAAACGTTTCATGAGCTTTCCCGCGCATTAGAGGTACTGACAGATGTATCAGCTAGAGCTGCTTATGATAGGGTACTTAAAGCTAAAGAAGCTGCAAAACTAAGACATCAAGAATTAGATAGTAAAAGACAGAAATTAAAAGAAGATTTAGAGAGGAGGGAAAGGGAGGCCGCGGCAGGAGGTGCAGTTAACCTTACAGATGAAGAAAAGCTTGCTGCAGAAATGGATCGGTTACAGAGAGAAGGCAGTAGACTATTACAGGAAGAACAACAAAAAGTTAAAGATGAAATAAAGCGGAAAATGGGTATTTTAAGTCAACCTGTATGGGATTCATGTCTTAACAGAATTAAAATCAAGTGGAGAGTTGACATTAATGACACAAATAATGGTGGCTATGATGAACCTATGCTAAGACGGTTTCTCAAGAAATATGGCGAAATTATTGCTTTAATTATGTCACCTAAAAAGAAGGGCAGTGCATTAGTTGAATTTTGTACAAAGGAAGCTTCAGAAATGGCAGTGGAACTAGAAAAAGGTATATATTCATATCCTTTAAGTTCAGAATGTCCAATTCCCAAAATGTCCAACAGTTTCCGAATGTCCAATTCCTGGAATGTCCAATTCTCAAAATGTCAAATTCCCGAAATGTCCAATTCTCAGAATGTCCAATATACTAATTATGATGGGTTTGTTGAATAAGTCCTAATAGCCTTGCTTAAAAAACAATAATAATAGCTAGTGCCCGCGGTTTCACCCGCATGGACTTGTATTTTTAGGTAGGTATACAACTTTAAATAAATAACCATACTTAAATAATCATATTTATATGTAACTGATTAGATCATACACTCATACAAAGTGATACATAACATAACATAAACTGCCTATATACGTCCCACTGCTGGGCACAGGCCTCACCTCTACTATGAGGTGGCTCGAGCCATACTCCAACACGTGGGCTCAGTGCGGATTGTTGGAGGGGTGTAAGGTTAGTGATAAACCTTCTGTCAGATGTTATCATGCCGCCCGAAGGCCTCCGACTAGGCTTAACGACTGACATCTAGGGACGTCAACCGGGACCACCTGCTTAGCGTGCCTTCCGAAGTATATTAAAATTAATAATAACCTAGTTAATTATTACACTTAGCGCCATCTAGTTATTTGATGGGTAACTCCGTGGTTTGTGATTAATGAATAATTTACAATAATTTTCCTTTATTGGGCTGCCAATGCGTTAAAACAGAACAACGAGTTAAAATAATTTATTTCCAGTGTATTCCCAAGTTTTTTCAACATACTTTATAAAATAATACAATTTTTTCTACGTTTATATAGCGATTTTGCTAAAACAAAAAAACAAAAAAAACTTAAGATATTTTTGTTTCGTTTATTTTTTTTTCTCTTGACATTTTAAGATTTAAGAATTATTTGTAAATAAATAAATATGATAAATAATAATAGATAAATATGATAATTATTCAAATGTGGTTATTTATTTAAAGTTGTATACCTACCTAAAAATACAAGTCCACGCGGGTGAAACCGCGGGCACAAGCTAGTATTATTGTTTTTTAAGAAAGGCTATTAGGACTTATTCAACAAACCCATCATAATTAGTAGATTGGACATTTTGGGAATTGGACAATTTAGGAATTGGACATTCTGAGAATTGGACATTTCGGGAATTTGACATTTTGAGAATTGGACATTCCGGGAATTGGACATTCTGAACTTAAAGGATTCATATTTGTTATTATCTAAATTATGCATTTCACTTTTACTTTTCTCTAAAAATATTACATCAAAATTTTTGTTCACAGGTTTGCCTGATAATCCATTGACATTGAAGTGGCTCAATGAAAGACCAGTTTTCACCACCAAAAAAGATATCGGAGGCCCATCACTAGTATCAGATAGGGATTATGAGTCTGTTGTTCTAACTAAAATGCGTCAAGCTGCTGAAAGACAAAGATTAATAGAAGAAATGATGAAAGAAGAGCAGCAAATCTGATACTCAGCTCAATAAATGAAAACTAAGCTACAAATAAAAATAACATATTTTAATATTCAATTTCCCCTGTAGTTCCTACATTTTTGGAACTTGCTAGGTTTCTTTTTGATCTCAGCATGTTCAATTAGACAATAATGGAAGAGAGCTATTGCCCTCTTCCATTAGAAGAGCCAGAAGTCCATACTACACTATGAGGCATTACTAAGAGGTATCTGTGTGCACTCCAGAGATAATCTTTTCAAACCACCAGCAGCTTAACAGCAGTGCTGGATTAAGACCACTTGGTGCCCCAAAAGCCATTCACGCATGTGGGGTCGCTTATCCATAAGTAAACTAGTTTTGGTCTTATTTTGATGCTCTTTCTGGTGTCTTTCTAGCGTAGGTGTGATTCCCTAAGCAATTGCTCATTTTTTTCATTTCTCCTATAAAAACACTATCATTTTACATTAATAATTTCCAGTATTCAAAAATCTCTAGAGGTTAGTAATGATACTGCTTGGTTTTGTTTGGTTTATGGGTTAATCCGGCCCTGCTTAACAAAAATAATTAAAAAAACGGCTAACTTTGTACTAAGTATAAAAAAACAGCATTTAAAGTATTAAGTACTAGATAGTCCTGTTATCGCAATTTCACAAATGTAGTACCACAATAGGCAAACTTTACACTTAAGATAGTATACAGTCAGAAAACTATTGTATGGGTTGTAGAAAAGATAGAGAGAAAAAAATAACAAAAAAAAAACTAATATTTATTAAGTTCTGTAGATTAAAGTAGCATTATCCATCACAATGCATGGTCTTAAAATCATCAAGGTTTGATATTGTAGTTTGATTATTATCTTATTATGTGGTCATGTGGTGTAACAATGTTTATTTATACTAGCCAAAAGTTGTTCAAAATAGTGAGATAAGTATTATGTCAAAAATAACAATCTCAAGGACCTCTCCTGCCTCATGATTCATTTGTGACTGGATCAAATGCTTTCCATCCTTTTACAAAATCTAACACTTTTTTCCTTTGATGATCTCCATATTCTTTTCTTGGATTCATCCATAGGTTATGATCTAGATCCAATATTCCACCAATGATTTCCTGAAATAAGAAAACATAATGTAAGCAATGATTTTATCTAGACTGGATTATGCATGGCATTTCATACAATTGAAAAGCTTAAACATGGAACATGCATGAACGTGACATCCTGCTTTCTGTCTCTTTCTGACATGCATGTATGAGTGAAAGCAGTAGGAAGATATACATTGTAACTAATAGAAAAAGTGTGCTTAGAATGACGTTAAGCACAATTTTTTGTTTACATTTACAGACTGCAGATGCTGAGTTCTTTTATCCCGGCGTCATTGTTTTCGGGTTTCTTTTTAAAACCGTTATAACTTGAAAACGAAGCGCGCGCGTAAACAGCCACTCACAGTTGCTGTGGCCAATGAAGTTATTGAGCATATTCACTAGTCGTTTTATTTTAGTTAGTGTCGCTGCGGCTACGACGGAGGATACACATGTCTAAAGAGCGTGCAGGTAAGTTAGTTTTGTTTTTATTTTGTTGATGGTGGTAATGTGCTTATTTTATAAAAAAATAAAAGTTTATTTTTATAAATAATGTGTATAATGTAATTAGCTATTTCTCCTATCTATAAAACTAGTATCGACATCCGCTTGATTTAGTGTTAGATAATTTACATGGGTATCGTATACCCGGCCACTACGGCTAAGTTTTGTTTAGTAGCCACAATGACTCCGGGTTAAAGGCATCTGTTGTTGTTTTTAAAAGTAATTTAATTAGTTTAATCTCGTGCACCGTGTTTAATTTATCTGTTTGATCGTGTGGTTGACTGGTAGAGAATGCCCTTTGGCATTAAGTCCGCCAATTGTATCATTAATTTTGTGCAATGAAGAATAAATAAAGTCGAAACCGGATATACACAGGTAGTCATATTAATAGTAATATGTATGTATTTTTTGTCAATATTAAACACTTTCCTCTTTTTTTGCGACATGGTAACGCGTAAACAAAACGATCTTAACCAAAACTTTTAAAATCATCTTGTCATGCACACTGTCAACTATGGCACTAAATGAATCGTGAAACATGCAATAATTCCAAGGTCAAATGGAAAAGAGCGCGGAAGAAGTTCTGGTGGGAGAAAGTGTGTAGCTAATGTAAATAAGTCGAAATATTCTTAAAGGTTAAAAATTGTACGTATTGTTCCGTTTTGCTGCAACAAGTAAACGGTTGGTCGTTATTGCCGATGAATATAGACAAAGTTTCGTTGTTTCAAGCGATATGTCGCTGTATCCGATGTCTTTATAGGCGGAATGTTAACTTATCTATGCTAATATTATAAATCTAAATAAATAAATAAATCTTAAGAGTTTGTTTGTTTGCTTGAACGCGATAATCTCAGGAACTACTGGTCCGATTTGAAAAATTATTTCAGTGTTAGAGCCCATTTATCGAGGAAGGCTATAGGCTATATTATTATATCATCACGCTAAGACCAATAGGAGCGGAGCACCAATGAAGAATGTTTCAAAAACGTTTTTTTTTTCCTTTTAAGAGCTTTCGCTGCGTGCGCTGCGTAAATAGTTAAAGTTTCGGTAAAATCATGTATGACAGAATTGTCACCCTTTAAAAGTTCGAAAAAAAAGGCTCACTATAACCTCTTTTAAACTAACCAAATTTGAATATAATGCATTATTTTCAAAAGTGTTTTTATAAACATGATGTTAATCCTTATCCAAATAAATACGTTATTCATCACGAGTATTTAATTTAAAACAAAATTACCCTTTACATCATTCGATTTCAATTAATATCTTAGGAGATATCGCAGTTTTAAAATAACGTCGCAGCAAAATAATGATCAAGTACGGAGTCTTAAATTTTGCATAGCGATAACCACACGGACGAAGTCGCGGGCAACAGCTAGTTAGTTTATATAGGGCTTCGGCCGGACCTTGCCTTGGGTTGTTATAACCGATCTGACGTTATAAACGATGTCGTTGTATTCGGTTTTGACTGTATTTATTCATAGACGTAATTTAATATTTTAAAGAAAAGATCATACCTCTCCAAATGATTTGGGAAATAATTGTTGATCTTCAATGACATGAGCAAATCCTGGCTCCATTCCAAAATCTACCCAAAAGTATGGCAGTCCTTTTGGTACACCCTTCCTTATATCTTTTCCTTTTAAATCTACAACTTTTTTGTTCATAGACCATTCAGTTTCACATTCTAATAGAGCTTTCTTGAAATATATTGCAGCTGTATCTCCTACATCTCTTGGCAGAGGCACACATTTTATTACCATATGAGGGAATCTGTGTAATTTTGCTGCCATTTCAAAAAACACTACGTCTTTGCCCTGTGAGTTGTAAAATTGCGTGAGAGCTTTTCTATATGTCTGAGAAAGATAAAAAAAAAACAATGTAGGTAACAATAATTTTGATTTATATATTTTATTAGGAAAATAATTCAGACCTACCAAAATTTCTTCCCACACATCTTCATCTAAAGAGGTAACACATGTAGTGTGTTGAATTGTTGTTATTATGCATTGTCCTTTCACAAGGGACTGTTTTGCTGGCAGTGCTACATATACCTTATTCCCACAGCTCACCATAAGATGTTTCAACATGTTCTTAGAGTCGAGACAGTATTCACACCCGTCCAAAGAGCGTTCAATCTTCTTATGTTGATTAATTGCCTGTTGTTTCTCTGCTTCTTTGTCTTTAGCCTCATTCCTCATCTTTGATATTTCATCCATAAAGATGTCATCAAGATCATCATTGGGATTTTTGTGTTTAGCAGCAAGTCTAGCCAACTGTGCTTCATCTTCATAGTTATTCCCATATTTCTCTTGCTGGAACTAATAGGAAAAGGCAATCAGATAAAATAAGTTTATTATTTATGAATTGTATGATGTTAAGCTGGTTTTTGACTATACATAATTATATTAAAAAATAAATTGATTACAACTAAATAATTTGGCAACCAATCAGAATAACAAATCAGGGACCGGAACCGCTTACCCTGACCTGGGTTTTGAAAGGGTTTTTTAAAGACTTGTTTTCAAAAACCCTTTCAATATAGTAAGCCCATTGGAAAGAAGTTCTTCGAAAGTGTAACCCTTTTGTGAGGCTTACACTATCAATAGGGTAACCCTATCACATGGTTACAATTCAACCTTATGAATAAGCTCAATTAAAAAAAGGGTTTTCCGGTTCCTGTAACAAATATGATTAGGAAACTATCTTTATTAATCATCACCATTTGTGCTAGGTTGTATTCGTCATCATTTCCATAGTACTTTGATCTTTCCCCTGAAGTATGAGTTTCAGCTTTACGTTTACCACCTTTGCTTCTGGGGTCTCCTTGGACAGTGTTCATCAGAGGCCTACTGTTGCCAGCACTGTTTGTTGACATCAACATGATGCCCTCCTCCTCACTCTCTTCTCCTTTGTCATCAGGGTTCTGTTTTCTATATTCTCTAGCAGCTTCCAACTTTGATTTCAACTCTGCCACTAACTTTGTATCACCCATAATTTCAGCTTTTACAACTTTTGCAGCCAGTTTATTTAATTTTTCATCACTCATGTACAGACTTTTTGTTTTTGCTTTTATAACAGTTTTCTCCATTTGGACAGGGTTCGATTCTGCCACAGACAAAGTTAGTATTTCTTTATCACTTGCATTGTTAGATTCTTTTTCAGAATGAATATTGCTTTGTTGTTTTTTCCAATTATGTGATTTATGTGCATTACTGTCTCTTTGATATTGGTTGTATTCATCTCTACTATATTTACTTGACTTTTTATCAGGGGCAGTTTCAGTTTCATGGTATTTCAAAGATGCTTTTGAGTAGTAATCGTCATCATCAGAAGGTCTCATGAATTGTCTAGATTTTCGAAAGCTCTCAGCTGTTTGTGGTATGCCAGTGCCTCCTTCTTTCCAGTAAGGGTTCAGTTCTCTGCTGCTGGTTGCAGGGTTGTATGAATCAATGTGATTCTTGTTTTTTTCCTCTCTTTTCGGTTTTATGTCTTCCTTTGTGTATGTTTTCAGCATACCAGTCATAGACATCCAATTTTCACGTTCTGGAAGAACTGGGTTTTGTGTATTTTTTTCGACCCATTCATCTGATTCAGAACTATTAGAGCTTGAAGACTGAAACAAAACATTTTATTCTTGAACATATAAGTTTGACTTACTATTACACATACATACTATCGCGACTTTATTCCAAACGGGGTAGTCAAGGGCAAGTGAGTGACTGTTGCCGTTATGGCGAACGGAACACTCAGAAGCCCACTTTGCACCAATGGTATTAGAACCCAACGTGGTAGGCGGTGAGCCGCGCGCCGCTATCCGGGTTGACTTGGTTTTTTGATGCATGGGAATGCAAGCAAGATGCAATAGGAGTTTTTTGTAATATTTCAAAAGCATTTGACTGCGTAGATCATGAAATCCTACTGATTAAGCTGAGACATTACGGTGTTTCAAATATTTCACTCAACCTTATATAATCTTAACTCACCGATAGAATACAAAAAGTGAGTATCAATGGTACAAACTCTTCCAGTGCCACCATACGTATGGGCGTGCCCCAGGAATGAATATTGGGTCCTCTGCTGTTTTGGATCTATATAAATGACCTGCCTTATTCTGTCAAAGACCTATTTGGGATTGTATTATTTGCTGATGACACTTCTCTGATTTTTAACGTAGATAGAAGAAAAAAAGCACCTTACGACGTAAATACTCTCTCTAAGGTACTGCATTGGTTCACGAGTAACAATTTACTGCTTAATGCTAAGAAGACTAAATGTATTAAATTTTTCATGCCCAATGTAAGACAGGTTGATACCATTATAAACATGAATAAGAGCCATTAGAGATTACAAATACCACTGTATTTCTAGGAATTACTCTAGATTTCAAGTTACAGTGGGGGCCGCATATTTCTGCCCTGGCAGGAAGACTTAGTTTGGCGGCTTATGCTGTTAGAAAAATAAGACTCCTGACTGATATTGCAACGGCAAGATTAGTGTACTTCAGTTATTTTCAGTGTTATGTTGTATGGTCTACAGTTGTGGGGCTCGGCAGCGGATCTCAACACCAACTTTGTTCTTAAAAAAAGAGCCATCAGCTCCATTCACAACCTTAGACCACGTGACTCGCTTAGTGAAGTATTCAAAGAGATAGATATTTTAACTGTGTACTTTCAATTTATTTATGATAATGTAGTATAAGTCTGTAAAAACTTGCATCTGTTCAAGAAAAACAGTGATGTTCTCGTAACTCACAGTCTGAGACTGCATAAGGTAGGGAAATTATTTGTTGGTCTGTGTAAAATATTTGAAATTAAACAATGAACACAACGATTTTGGTTCTGGCCAGATTTAAATTCGGGACCACACTATCCGCGATCCGAGTTAGAGTGCTTAACCGACGCTCTCAATACTTGCTATACTAATTAAATTATATTATATATATTATTACTATTACAATAATAAACAAATAGTAAAATTAACAAAAATAAGACAAAATACGTACACTTCGATGTTTTTTTTTCTTTTGTTCTCTACGCTTAAGCTTGCTACGCTTTTCACCTTTTTTCCGTTTTTCTTTCATTATCTCACTTGACAACTTTAGATTGTTCCGCTTGTGCTCTTTCTTAATTTGTGGTGCTCTTCTTTGTTTAACAGTTTTATTTCCCTCCCAGAAGAAACTCAAAGAAACAACGCAATGCTACTTCCTCCACAGATGCACAGAATCAGATGGATGTTATGACATTCAAGTTACTTTTTTTTTTTTTTTTTCTCTTGATATGGCTCGCACGGCTTGTGCATTTGCCAGTTTCAAAGTTAGGGAAACATATTTACAAAAGGATATCGGATACGGATAGGTACGGAAGGATCAGGAGAGCAGAGGATATAATTTTGTATGAGAAAATATATATATTTATATGTATGTACATGAATTAATAAAAACATTTATATTATATGCTATATTTTAATATTATTAACAATTATGAAGAAAGCTATTATTTTATATATTTTAAGATTATTTGTACATAATAAAGCTAAGATGTTAGTAGGGAAAGGAATTCTATGCAATGCTAAGTTGGTGAAAAACGACGAATGATCATATAGGGGACAGGAAAACAAAATGTGATTTAAATCGCCTACGTCCTCATCACATTCACATATATCACTCGTTACTATGTGAAGTTTAGCAAGATGAGCCGGGGTACACACATGTCCTAAACGCATACGTATTAAAATCGATGTTACTGTCTTGCTAAACCTCGCTTTGCAGTACCAAGGCTTTGTAGGGATACTAGGTTGGATATTATGAAAATGTCTTCCTTTAGACTGGGAGGATACCTCCCAGAGATTGGTCCAAGATTTATGTAAATATGTTTTGGTCAAAGACAGAAGGTCATGTGAATAATTTTCATATGGAAACCTGTCACCACATTGCACCGCTTCGTTGGCTAGGCGATCAGCTATCTCGTTGCCAATGATTCCTTTGTGACCAGGAATCCAGGCAAAATGGATTATGCAGCCCTTCAAAGCACATTCATAAGATACCTTTCTCAGTTGAAAAATTATAGGATATAGGGATGTGAGATGAAAAGGGAATTTATCAAAAGCTTGAAGAGCACTCTTTGAATCTGTGAAAATAATAGCTTTATTTAATTTCATAATTCGAACATATTCTACAGCTTTAAGTAAACCATAACATTCACCAGTAAACACTGAAGATTCTGGCGGAAATTTGATTTTTTGGACTATTTTATATTGGGAATGATAGACTCCTACTCCAACACATTCAGACACCGAATGTTTGGAAGCATCAGAGTATAAATGATGAAAATCGCCAAAATCCGATTGAAGAGAACAAATGAAGTTACTATTAGCATTAAGGTCATTTTTATCAAACAAGTCATAATGAATAATCGGGGAATACATTAAAGACTCGTAACTATTACAGAACAATGGTAACATAAGAGAACTATAAGTAGGCGATGAAAGAGACTGATACTTTTGATAACTTAATAGTATAGGGGGAACGGATTTATGTGACCAATAAGATGAAGATGGCACCAATTCAGAAAGATTTTGTAGTTTTGATAAGAGTGGATGATTGGAAAACTGAACGACCCTAAATAAAAATCTGTCAGATAAATATTGCCTTCTTAGATGTAAAGGAGGCTCAGAGCATTCCACTTGTAAAGCATTTATGGGGCTTGACTTCATGGCACCTGTAATTATTCTCATACTTTTATTTTGAATTAAATCTAATTTTCTAAAGGCTGTAATATTGCCAGGCTCAAGAAGATAAGTACCGTAATCTAAAACGCTTCGAATTAGTGCATTATAGAGCAATTTCATGGAGTATGGGTGAGCGCCCCACCAAACTCCAGAAAGACACCTTAATATATTTAAGAGTCGCTCACATTTTATCGCAATATAGTTACAATGAGCAACACCAGTAAGTTTGGAATCCAGGATTACCCCTAAAAATTTAAACTCTTTTACTAACGGCAGAATACAATCATTGTAAGTTAATTTAATTGGAGGTGGTAAAAGTTTACGAGAAAATAACATCGTTGCACACTTTGATACTGATAGTGTTAGGCCATTACTATCCATCCACAACTTAAGAAGCGATAATGAATGGGACACCAAAGATTCAGCTTCTGAAATAGAACTATTTGCGCAATACAAGAGCAGATCATCAGCATATTGTAATATTTGTACATTTTTACTCAAAGAAGGTTCTAAATCATAGGTATAAATGTTGTATAATAATGGGCTTAGAACCGATCCTTGAGGTAAACCTTTCCATACAGTGCGCGTGATTTCTGAATCAGGCAACGTTATTTTTATGAGGCGTTCAGAAAGCATATTCTTAATGAAATTAATAATTATATAAGGCACATTCAAAGATTGTAGTTTTTGATTTAAAATTGGTAAAAGAACATTATCATAGGCAGAATTAATATCTAAGAAAACCGCAATAACAAATTTATTTAGAGTGAAGGCCAATCGAATATCCGAAACAAAGCAACTAATACTATCAGTGGTACTTCTGCCTTTTCTAAATCCAAACTGACTTTCAGCCAAATATCCATTCTTTTCCATGTGCCATTCTAATCGGTTTTTAACAAGATGTTCAGTTATTTTTAAAAGGACGGATGAAAGGGCGATAGGACGATATCCGGATATATCTGATAGATCTTTACCCAGTTTTCGAATGGGCAGCACTATTTGACATTTCCACGACGTCGGAATGACACCTGATAATAACATTGAATTTATTAAATTTAGATAAAAAAGAAGAATTTCGTCGCTTACGTTCTTAAGAAAGGAATAAGAAATACTATCATGGCCAGGAGCCGAGTCCTTTACATTACTAATAACACTCTTGAGCTCATACAGTGAAAACGGAGAGTGAAGGCCAAAAGAGTCTGGTGAATAACCACTGGGAGAAAACTCAGTTACATTTTGAGGAACCCATGGCGGTGCCAGCTTGTCCATGAAGTCATTGGCTAAAGCCTCTGGAATAGTAGTAAAAGAGGATTCGGAAAATGCAGATCTAAATCTTCTAATATTCCTCCAAACAAGTGTTGGATGAGTATCAGGAGAGATAGATAAACAAAATTTCCTCCAACTATTAAACTTTTTTTGCTTAAATAATTTTTTTGTTTCTGAAATTATGTTTGAGAGCAGATTATAGTTACTAACTGACATATTGTGTTTATAATTATACTCGGCTTCCTTTCTTTTTTTAACAGCCACAGTGCATTCACTATCCCACCAAGGAGGGGAGGGGATTTTAGACTTAGAGTTATTTTTTACTGGAAAAACTTCCTTGGCAGCTTCTGTTAATATATTTGCCAAAGCAACTGCAGAACATGCTTCAGAACCTGGACTAATATTAGGAAGGGAGGAGATTTTCCTTTCCACACAGCTTTTATAAGAATTCCACATCTCACTACCCTTTTCAGGAAGTCTAAATTTTGAATGATTTAATTGCTTAGGATTTATTGCCCTATTCATCGGGAAAGAAATAATAATAGGGAAATGATCACTACCAAAAGAAGATGGTAAAGTTTCCCACAACATTGTTGTAGCTAAGTTAGGAGAACAAAGAGATAAATCTACTGCACTAATTATTTGATCAGGTAATGTTCTTCTAGTTGGTTCCTTTCCCATCCCACTCTTCAGAGCTCCCCACTACCGATTAAGGATAGCCTAAACATCCTTGGCATGGATGTTCGTAGCAACCTAAACCAGCGGGACTACATTGAGAGCGTCATTAGAACTGCATCCCGTAAACTCGGAGTCCTGAACAGAGTGAGACGATTCTTCACGCCTGAGCAGCTCTGTCTCTTGTATAAGACACAAGTTCGCTCGTGTGTGGAATACTGCTCTCATCTCTGGGACGGTTCCGCTAAGTACCTACTCGAAGCTCTTGACAGGTTGCAGCGGCGTGCTATCCGTATTATTGGTAACCCAGAGGCAACTTTGACCCTTGAGCCTCTCCAATTGCGTAGAGACATTGCCAGGCTAAGTGTTCTCTATCGCTTCTACAATGGGGAATGCTCTGACGAGTTATTCCAGCTTATCCCACCCTCACCTTTCCACTCCCGTACCACGCGTGCTGGACTACGGCGTCACCCACACACAATTCAACATTTGTTGGCCCGAACTAAAAGGTTCGGTGACTCGTTTCTTTGTCGTACCATCCAGACGTGGAACGCTCTTCCAGCACATGTGTTTCCTTCCTCGTATAGTCCCGGGTTCTTCAAGCGGGGCGTGAAAAGGCATTTCTGCAGGCCTTCAAGGTGAGGATGGCCAGCCCAGTGATTCGTTTGAATGACTGGGCTTGTCAACCTCATATCTGGACCTCACGACCGCTTTCCATCAGGTGGAGTGAGATCATCTTGACGGGCAATATAAAAAAAAAAAAAAAAAAAGTTGGAGAACCAGAATTCAAAATGCAAATATTATGTAAGTCCAATATTTCTAGTAATTTTTCACCAGCGCTGTTAGATATTGAACTACCCCATGAACAATGATGTGAATTAAAGTCCCCTAAAATCAGGAATGGTCTTGGAAGAAGAGAAAAAATATGACTAATTTCAGCTAATATGGATGAAGATGGCGAATGAGGAATATACAATGAAACTATACAAATATTATACACAGATATAGCTACAATTGAAATATTTACATTATTTACAGGCAGAGCAATATGAGTAAATGGAATACCATTTTTAATCAGTATTGCAACACCACCATAACTATCGGATCTATCATCTCTGATAGAGGTATAACCATTTATTTTAAAATTATACATAGGTTTAAGCCAAGTCTCTGACAAAGCAGAGACAAAAGGCTGATATTTATTTAATAAATATATAATTTCATGCTTTTTACTATTTGCACTGCGACAATTCCACTGAAGGACTTTCGCTATGTTCGCCATCGCGAATAATTTGCATACATTTTTCAACTATGTGGGCAGCGTAGGACGGTGAATTTGAGTTAGATTTCGCTACAAGGTTAAGAAGGGAAACAATTAAATTTGTAATTGATACTTGGGAAACAGACTGGTTCATATTGTTTAATGCACACCCATCAGATGGAGCGGGTATAGCATATTCATGAATAAGAGCTTGGTGAGCCCTTTGATCGTAGCCTTTTACTAGACTAGGAGGGGAACGTGGTTTTAAAAATTTAGTGTGCTTATAGGATGTATTTGAATTTACAATGTTTTGTTCTTGTTGAGGATAATTTTTCTGAATTTTAGGACTGGAAGCAGTAGTATCAGCATAAGATTTCGAAACAACTGGATATAGTTTAGAGGCTTCTGCATAGGATAAGCAATTTTTAGCCATCGAAGTTTTAATATTTTTTTGCCTTAAAAATTCTGGGCAAGACTTATTTGTTGCATAATGATACCCAGTACACAGACAACATGTGGCTTGTTCCTGATTTACTTGGCAAGAGTCACCAGAGTGATCCTGACCACATTTAAAACAACGGGGTTTGGATCTGCACAATGTTTTGGTATGACCAAATCTACAACAATTGTAGCATTGTATGGTTGGGAATATGTATAGCTCTACTGGCAGTGAATTGTAGCACATAAATATGCGTGGAGGTAATACTTGACCATCAAACGTAATAACGACTGTCTGAGATGGCTTCCAGACAGGTGAGCCATCAATAAAAGTTTTATAATTAAACCGTCTGACTTTTATTATTTTGCCGCATCCAGGTGGAACTGAAATATTTTCAATGATCTGCTCAGGAGACCAATCTGCAGGAACGCCTCGAACAGTACCCTGTCTTGTTACTGTAAATGTAGGTATAAACGCTTTTAATTTATTCGCTTCTAAACTTTTATGCTGGAGAAATGAATTAGCATCTTCGAAGTTCGAAAAAGATAGTGCTATTATATTACGCTGTATACGCTTTATACTCCCGTTCACAATGTTGCGAATTTTAGTCTTCTTCATAATATTGCCAAACTCGATGGGGTGCAATGTGGTGCCAGAATTCGGTGAAAGTTCGACTTTTTGAACATGCACCACGAATGGAGCAGTATCCGATTCATTATAATTGATACGACCAATGGGAGAGAATTTAGGCGCTGTCTTAGCTGACTGAGTTTGATTTACTGCTGGAGCTGGATCCTGTGAAGGCGGTTGGGGGCGAGACGATTGAGAGTCACTTTCAATATGCGTTTCATTACAGCTACAATCATCAGGAGTAAGGGTACCGCTATCATTCCTTCGTCGTTTTTCATTACATTTTTTACAAATTCTTTTACGCCGTTTCTTAGAGACTTGCCAAGACGATGACTTGGAAGCCGATGACGCGTCAGTCTCCATTGCCTGCTCATTATTATCTACAACTATCTCAGCCTCGGCCTCTATAGTTACAAAATTTTCTGCCGGGGGGACAAATCCCCCCGGATCAGGATCAGGAGGATCGTTCATAGGCGATCAAAAATAAAATTTACAAAAAACTTACCTAGAACTAGAAGAATATACAAACTAAATAAAATATACACTAAACTATGAATAAATAAAAATATTATACTCTTCTGATCACTTTAAAGCTAAATAAACAAAATAATCTAAATTTTACAAAAAAGACGCGCCCGCCAAGTCGAACGTTTCCCGCCCTTCAGCCTTCAAGTTACTTTAAGGTTATGACAGCCGAGCCGATCGAAACCAATCGAAACCATTCTTTAGGTAATCTGTGTCGAGACCAACAAACAAACGTCAGACGTGCTTATTTTTTAATTGCTCAAATCCTGGCTTGGCTTCCTGACTATATAAGCCCGAAAAGGTAAAAGCACCACTGCTCGACATTGAACAAAAGAAAAACACTTCCGACGAAACTGGGCGCCGGGCGGGCACCTATTTGTCAATTATTTTTGATATGTTATCGGAAGAGCTCTCAAGAATAAAAACATTGAAAAAAACATTCCAATAGCACTGAAACTACCCGAGATGTAGGAATTTTATTAAATTATAATTTATAGAAACGCTACCTAAAAACAGACGCAAAACTCCATAGAAACGTTAAGGCTGTGACGTCACATCACATCTCGCAGTTTCGTTCTATTACTATGAGTGGTGTAATACATCTTGATCGGCAGCTTTATTAAGTTTCAAGTTTATGAAAATGGTTACTTTACAAAAGCAATTGGGTATGGGAACAAAAATCAAACATGTACTAAATCGAAAACCATTTCGAGGTATTTGTATTTTATACCTTATTTTAATATTTAACATTTTAAAAGGAGAAGGATCTAGGATATCTTCAATTAAATACGTTGGCAATCTGGGGTCAAATGAATGATTGCTAACGTTGGCAAAGAGTACATTAAAGTTCTTAATGGACTATTGACAGTAATCAAATTCCTAAATACTACATGTCCTTAATCGAAAACCATGTCGAGGTACCGTGAAATATGCCAACATTGGCCCCAAGGGTTACTTTGCCCGAAGAACAATTTTTAAGCATAACTTTGATCTGCAAAAATATCTTAGTATTATGGAAACATTGATTGACTTCGGTCGAAAGTAGATTATATGTATGGCAATACTGATTATCGTGTTTGTCGCTGACTTTGCTTTGGAACTCGTCGAGTGAGGTGTTTGTTTCTGCGGGCAAATTTCAGTGCAAATTTGATAGTAAATTCTGCGAGATGGCGAAAACAGGTTAGTTTACTTTATAACAAGTCATAGAAAATGACTTGTAGAGTATATTAACGTAAGTATCATTGGTGAGGGTCTTCTAAAACTTAAATTATAATGATAGGCAAAGTTATCTACGATTGACAACATTGCCCCTCATCAAATGACGCTTATGGTTGGCACATTACGAAACATTTTATTATTATTTTTGCTTCTTTAATTAATGGCTACTGCTGAGCTTATTTATTTTAGACAACCCCAAAAACTTTAATTTCTGATATGACTTTATAACCTTACCTTAGGATACAATAAGAGTAAGAACCTCCTACTTGTGATATTTGTTTTATAAATCTCTACATTATTATGGTTATGGTTAGTGCATGTGTTTAAATTTAGAAAATATGGACGTGGCATAAATGAAGTGATAATTATCATTATAATCCAATTTAGTGCCTTCTACAGTTGTATAAGTTCCAAATTCAATTTGTGAATCAGTGAAATGTTTAAGAATATAGCCGGCTAATAAAAAGGTATACAAATAATATTATCAAATTTAAAACCATAAGAGAACGAAACTCAAAACATATACTTATAATTTTTCATTACTGAACGAAATCTGCTGGTTTTTATGTTCACTGCCTAAAGGCCCTATTTGCTTCAAAAATCAATGGGGGCAAAGTTGGCTAAAAGTCTAGATAACTATGCCTGCTGACAAAATTGGACAAACATTGAATTAAATGTTGAATAATAGTAAATTTAGCTACACCAACACATGCAAATGATCTTACATTTGTGGCTGATGAAAAAAAACACTTACGTCGCCATAAAAAACCTTCCTAAAATTTAGTTATTCGAAAAAAGTAGGCAAAATTGGCAGGTTTCACGGTATTTGTATTTTATACCTTATTTAAATGTTTAACATTTTTAAAGGCAAAGGATCTAGGATATTTTGAAATAAATATGTTGGCAAACTGGGGTCATTCATTTGAACCCAGATTGCCAACGTACGCAAAGAGTACGCAGTTGAGTTAAGATTCTTATTGGACTCTTGACGGTAATCAAATTGACATCTCACAATTGAACCCATTGGGTCTTATAAATGTCCTTTCGCGTGATTGGTTGACAATCTATCCATCAACCAATCAGATGATGCAATCTGTTTCATACGTGAGATTTTTAGCTAGGTGATTCTACTGCATGGTATTAATGGTGTTTCCAGATAGCAGATTTTAAATTCCTGTAGTAGGGCTGGTTTCAGTACTTGGCAAAATAAATTGTATCTGAAGTCTACTTCTCACATTCTCGTGAGATGCTACATGATGAACGGCGAGCTCTGTTTCAGCCGCAAGTGCAGAAAATAAGTAATTTTCTCCTCATTATTTATTTACCACGAATCGGAAAAAAAACATGTGGGAACACTTAGTGAATTTGTGACGTCATTAGTTCGCAATGTTTAAAAATTAACTACCGGCCAGATCAACAAAATATTCAAATCAGTTACTTAAAATAGTAAAAGGTGTTTAAAAAAATATAAATAAAAATAGTTCCTATACCCAATTGAAACCTATTGGGTCGTATAAACGTCCTTTCACGTGATTGGTTGATAATCTATCCATCAACCAATCAAATGACGCGATCTGTATCATACGTGAGATTTTTAGCTAGGTGATTCTACTGCATGGTATTAATGGGGTTTCCAGATAGCAGATTTTAAATTCCCCCAGGTGAAAAATATTTTTCGACAAAGTAATTTTCAATAGTACGTACATTAACTTACGCCCATTACCCAGACGGGTAGGTAGGACTTAAAATAGCCTTTCGCTATAATCCAAACCCTTTCAGGTAAGGCTTGGTTTCAGAACTTGGCAAAATAAATTGTATCTGAAGTCTACTTCTCACATTCTCGTGAGATGCTATATGATGAATGGCGAGCTCTGTTTCAGCCGTAAGTACAGTAAATCAGTAATTTTCTCCTCGTTATTTATTTACCACGAATCGGGGAAAAAACACATGTGGGAACACTAAGCGAATTTGTGACGTCATGAGTTCGCAATGTTTAAAAACTAATAAAAAATTAACTACCGGCTTTATCAATAAAATATTCAAGTTAGTTGCTTAAAAGAGTAAAAGGTATTTAAAAAATAATAAGAATAATAATCTTCCAATACCCAATTATAGATTGTTTGTTTTATCGAATGGTATACATATTTTTAACAACTTAGCAGTTTTAAAATTTAGACCCAAGTTCCACAGTTCATTCCACCCAAGTTGGAAGAACAATAAAATAAATTATACATAAGCTATCAAATTAAAAGTTTTCATATTGCCCTCTTTAAAAAATTTTTTTTATAATGTTGAATAATAATTCAAATTTAGAATCCAATGTTTAAAGAAGGATAGTTCCATACAAAAAGACGCGCCCATAGAGAACATTAGATTAACTGTTATAGAGATGTCAGTCCCGGTTGCGTATATGGCTTACCTTGTTCACCACGTCCCTGCATGGAGAGACGAAATGGACAGGGGTTATCCGCGCATAAACATCAGAAAACCCCAGTTCACCACGTCTACTGTGGGTGACGAGAGCGACTGGGCTTTCTCGGGCTATTTTGCATGAAATTTATGAAAAAGCTTTGGTCACCACGTCCCCGCACGGAGAGGAAACCGGCAGGGTTTTTTCGCGCCTAAATATCTGAAAACCCCAGTTCACCATGTCTACTGTAGGTGACGAGATTTACTGGGCTTTTTTGGCTATTTTGTATGAAATTTACGGTAAAGCCTTGTTCACTACGTCTTTCCATTGAGAGACGAAATCTTTTTTACTGGAAAGCCCTGTTACGAACTGAACAGGGCTTTCTAGCAAAAAAGTTTCTTCAAAAGGCGTTAGTAAATCACTTTATTGAAGGAGACAGTAAACTTACCTAACTTTCTTAACTTAGCTGTAAATGTAATTCGCTTTTTATTACTAAGTTAGTTCAGTTATCATATACTTAACGTTTAAGTTTGTATTGTACTTAGAAAGTAGTAAAAAATTACCTTGATGTGTGTATTTTGTTAAAATGATTAAGTTTTTTATTAATTAGAATCGTTAATAGTTTAGAGGGCTATCAGAATGTACTTAAAATAAATCTTTCTTTACTCATCTGACGCTATCTGAACTCAGAAGTAGAAGTCACTATAGTTATAGTACTTCGTCACATTAACTTTGTTTCACGTCGTCATAGAAATTATAAGGGAAATGCTACGAAATAGCCCGAGAAAGCCTAGTTGATCTCGTCACCTGCAGTAGACGTGGTGAACTGGGTTTTTCTGATATTTAGGCGCGGAAAACCCCTGTCGGTCTTGTCCCTCCGTGCGGAGACGTGGTAAACAAGGCTTTTCCGTGAATTTCATTCGAAACAGCTCGAGAAAGCCCAGTTGCTCTCGTCGCCTATAGAAGACGTGGTGAACTGGGGTTTTCTGATGTTCATGCGCGGAAAACCCCTGTCACTTGCGTCTCTCCGTTAGGGGACGTGGTAAACAAGGTCAGCCATATTCGCAACCGGGACTGACATCTCTTGGTATAGACCAGGTAATCTAATGTTCTCTATGGTCTTTTTTAGTGGGTATGCCGTCAACTTCTGTGACGGAGAGTCCCACACTCCCCTGCTGCCCCACCCAGGTAGCGGGATAGTGCGTAATGCATTTTTTCCCCTGCAAAAAAAAAGGCACTACCTCAGAATAGACAAGGGATCCTGCCTATATCAGAGTCATCGTCGGGATCCACGGCGCCGAGAGATGGCTGAGTACATGCTCAGGATCATATAAGACATAGATGTAGCTGGTAGATGGGCGTGGATTGTTGGGTTAGGAAGAAAACCTGAAAATACAATCAAACAACAGACACACCACGAAATACTACTAAGTATATATTGTATTCTAGGGCTTAACAGCCACTTATTGTCTTATCTAAATAAACACTTATCAATCCACCGAATGCGTAACTTTATCATCTCTGGATCCACTTCGATTCCTTCGTGTTCTCGATCTCCATGATGTCTCGCTAGCTTCCGGTGTTTTGACAGAGCGGACCGCGTTCCGAAACTTCCGAATCTATCGTCGTCCGCTCTAAAATAATTGAGGCGCCGTCAACTAGTTTTGTCTATTTGTCTTACAAGGTGAAGGACTATGGTCATGGTGAAAAAAAACTTGTTCCCTAGATAAAGTTCTTCTGTGTAATCTGTGGGTGGTTATAGTTAGTCTGTGGTGGTGAAGGAAGTGTGTGTTGATATTACTCACGAAACGAAAAGTGAATTTAAAATAAAATACATGCAAATAATCAATCATAGAATCAATTTCTTTAGATATTAAATCCAACGATGTGTGGTTGGCTTGGATAATATTGGTCACAACAAGGTCACTGATGTTATTGCGTTTAATCTAATTTGCCCTGAAACTAATGGCTGCTGAGGAATGTCGGAGTAGGTTGTTGATGTAATATTCAATTTGTGTTCCTGAGCACTACAGATTGACAGCAGCTACAGACAGCAGGTTTGTATTGTCCTTATTTATGTCAATGGTGATGTTTTGTTTGTCCAGTCACGTACTTTTTGTGGTAATGTTCAACTCAACTGCGAAAGAAAGTGCTTTGGCATTCGAGCTTTCTTTTCTCATTATTTCTACACTGCAAGAAGTGCACTGATGATTGATACACAGTTAACGTGAATATTTTTGTAATAATAAATATAAATGAACTCGTATGAGCATGTTTTAAAAATTACTTGCTTTTTCCAGCTGCAAATAAACTGAAATTTGAAAATGTTTTCTAAGAAAAAAAAGAAGCCACTTATTTCTCCACCCAGTAACTTTGAGCACAGAGTTCATACTGGGTTTGATAAAAGAGAAGGAAAATTTGTTGGATTGCCTTTACAATGGGCCTCTTTAGTTGGGAATAATCAGGTAAGTTAACCATTGTAGTTCCACAGTATGAACCACTGATATTATTATATTTAAATGAAATGGAAAGTAATAAGGCAAAGCAGGCCATTTTTTGTGTATTTTGTTATTTGGCATTGTAACAATCACCTTTATTTTCAGATTCTTAAATCAACAAACAGACCATTACCATTGGTAGATCCTTCTGAGATTACTCCTACTGAAATATTAGACCTTAAAACAGTTGTAAGAGGGGATCATCGAATTACTACTGTTTCCTCTATCAGCCGACCAGTGTCAACAACCATACCCAGTCAGCCTGTTGTTCAAAATGGTGTCATATTACCCAAGACATCAAATGTTGCTAGATCTAACTCCCTAAGAAGTTCAAGCCCACCAAAAATACGTAGAGAGCTACGGAGTCAGGCAAATGTGCCTCCAGCAGTGCCAGAAGAGTCTCCTCCAGTGCCGCCAGCTCCCCAACAGTACCCCAGTTTGAGAAGAGACCAAAATAACTACACACTGAATAAGCCTATCACAGAATCACCTGTGGATTGGTCTCAGCATATGCACGAAGCCACAGTGAGAGCAGTTCCTGAGATTAATGATAATCATCGCATGACCATGACCTACCAGAATATTCAGAATGCCAATGTTCCGTACCAACACAACCACCCGCCCCAGCACATAGTGCATAACATGCATCAAGGTCTGAATGGAAATAATGCCAATATGGGTAAGATTTGTTTACATGTTTTTTGGCTGTATTGATTTATTTTTGTTGTATTACTTGTTCTTGTCTCATAACTCCTGCTTAGTGTTCTTGTTCATTTGTGTAGAAACAGAATACACAGAGTATCATAGCTGTGAGTCTGGTAATGAATGATGGTGATAGTTTGACATCCCTAAATAAGACTTTTTCAAATGCCTTTCTTGTGTTTCTTCACCAGAATAACTAATAATTAGATGCTAAAATTCCTTCAGAAACATCAATGATCTCTTGCATTTTCTTTGCTACTCTTTTTTTTTTGATGTGTTTTGGTAGACAATATTTGGATTGAGTGTTCAGGTAGCTACATCACATTTCCATTATCTTATGATTGCTATAGCATCACAAACTATATCAACAGTATAAACAGGAATGGTTTACTATTGGAGAAAAAATTAAGCAAGAGAACCAGTCTTTCACGAAAAGATATTCAGAGCCTTGAGAATCCATACCCTATATGGTTACAAAACTCGGTTTGTATGTTCCTGTAATGTGGTACAATCTAGTGATTGTGTTGCTAAAACTGGTTGTTCATCATCAGGTGAGTCCTATCCCGCAAGTCGGCACCAGCACAGTGTTCCGGCGTCCGCGGCGCCGCACCTGCCCCTCGCCGCCTCCAAGCATGAGCTTCGATTGACGCACGAACAGGTACGGAGAACGACAGGTCAACCTTAACAAAACAGGTTCAATGCCAGCAGCATAAGGTGCTCCCATGTAAAGCTTAATGTGATTTTGTGCGTGCAACTGCACCCAGACAATATCACGTTACTATTCTTTAGTGTCATATGATAAAGTTGTAGTTGCTCCAGTTCTTTATGACCTTGCATTATTTTTAGTACACAATGCACTCATTGTTGTAATTGTTGCACGTTTTTTATATAGATATTCTCTTGGGGAATATTATGTATTAGTTACAGAATCTTTGTTTACATTACGAACTGTGCATTTATTTCTAACCTTGACTTAAGGCGATTGTAGCCGCCAACTAGCGCCACCAATTAATTTATTTTTAAAACTTCCAAGGGTTGTAATAGTTTTATCTTTGCTAAAAGTGGCCAATTTAGCAAAAACGCGATCTAAAACTAAAAAAACCGAATGAATGTCTTGAACAGACAATCAATATTTAAAAGAAGTATTTTTTGATATATTCATTGTTCAGTTTTGTTAGTTTAAGTTTGTATATGCAATGAAGATTTATATTGGCAGCTTTATATCTTTATGTCTTTCATATTAGACATCTATCAAATGTAAAAAAGATATGTCGTCAAGAGGCCATGTTGTTGTGAATAATTAATAAATGTGATTCTACAGTCTTTCGCCTTTAAATATTATTATATTAACATGGTAGCAGATCGTGGTTCGTAGTTCGGTGTGGAAAACCAAGTAAGTGGATAATAAATAATTATCAAGAATGAATAATATCGTAATTCCAATTTTTGACGGGACGGATTATTCAAATTGGAAAATTCGTTTAATGAAATTTCTCCAATTTAAAAAATGTAAGGATGTCGCTGTACGATTAAAAATGGATAATGAGAATGAGACATCATGGAATGAGATGGATATTGAAGCGACAAACTATATATACAGCGCGATTACGAATCAGCAGCTAGAATATATCACTGACTTAGACTCTACCTATAAAATAATAACGAAATTCGACGAAATGTATTTAAAACAATCCACAGCGCTACAAATCGTGTGTAGAAGCAATTTAGAAAATATAAAGCTAGCGAAATATTCAGATGTCAACATATTTTTTGATGAATTTGAACGATGTGTCAATGATTTAAAGAAGGCAGGCGCCATAATGACAGAAAGCGAAAAATTAAATTATATGCTAAAAGCATTACCAGGAGAATATAGTTATATTGGAGATTTAATAGATGTATTGCCGGAAAAGGAGAGGACAGTTGAATACTTGAAAAGCAAAATTCGAATGAAAAATATAGTTAATAAAGATGAAGATATATCGAATAAATCAAACGCATTTAAAGCTAATTTTGAGAACAAACCAACTTGTTTTACTTGTGGAAAACCTGGGCATGTGGAAAGAGAATGTTGGTACGGAAACCGTGGTCGTGGACGCGGACATCGTGGTCGTGGACGTGGCCGCTACAATTTTGGACAAAATAGAGGCCGAGGAAATTATGCTCATAGAAATAATAATAATAGTAATGATTATGCTAAGAGAAATAATACTAGTAATGAATATGGCAGAAACAGCTTCCACACATCAATTGTAAATAATTCAACGATAACAAAAGACGAAGGTAAAGGAAAACCGGGGCAAATAAATTGGTTGCTCGATAGTGGATGTACTGATCATATAATTAATACGGATGAATATTTCGACAAATTTGTAACATTAAAAGAAGCGATAAAAGTTAAAGTCGGAGATGGAAGAATACTGAAAGCAACTAAGGTTGGAACTATTACAACGTACTTCCCGGTCTATGCAAATAAAAGTAAAGTTGAAATAAATAATGTATTCTATGTAAAAGAGATGAAAGCAAACCTATTGAGTTACTCAAAGATTACGGACAAACATAAAATAATTTCTAAAGGATATTTATCGAAGATCTACAACTTTAACAATGAATTGATAGCAATTGCCAAAAATGATGAAAGACTGTATAAGATAACAAGTTTTGTTTCGAGAGAAATAAATGCAAATGCGATAAATACTAAATCGACGAATAAAGAAAGACTTCACAGAATATTTGGACATGTAAATTTTAACTATCTTGATTTTATGTGTAAACAAGGACTTTTAGAAGGAATGCCTAAAGAATTAGAAGAAGATTACATGAAATGTGCTATATGCATCGAAAACAAGATGCACAACCTACCATTTGAGAATAATAGAACGAAAGCAGAAGAAATACTGGAAATAGTACATACTGATATTAATGGGCCGCACAGAACAACAGGATATACAGGAGAAAAATATTTTCTAACATTTATTGATGATTATAGCATAACTTTTTATTGAGTTAGAGTTTATTGTATCCAGTCTAAGGATCAAGTTTATGACTGCTTCGAAGAATACGTAAATGAATTACAAAATATGACTGGCAAAGTAATAAAAGAATTGAGGTGTGATAATGGAAAGGAATATATAAACCATCGAATTTTAAGATTTGCGAGACAAAAGGGCATAATGATTAAACCATGGCCAGCATACGTACATGAATTAAATGGCACAGCTGAGAGATACAACAGATCGATAATGGATATGGCACGATGTCTTTTAGCAGAAGGAAAAGTTGATAGACGTTTTTGGTCTGAAGCTATAAAAACGGCTGCTTATTTGAAAAATCGAATAATGACTAATACACCAGAAAGAAAAACACCGTATGAAATTTTCTTTCAGAAGAAACCATCAGCGAAATATTTGAAAATGTATGGCAGTAAAGTTTATGTTAGAGTACCTGAAGTAAAAAGGAATTCAAAGTGGGATAAAAAGGCAGAAATGGGCATCCTGTTAGGATATACAGATGTCGGATACAGAGTACTCATCGATAATAAAATAGTTGTGGCAAGACACGTTGATGTAATTGAAAAAGATATTGAGCTTATAGCATTAGAAAATGAAGATGAAGAAAATGGTTCTGTTACTAGAGCTGATGAAGACGAGTGGGAAGATGGTGTAGCTGAAAACGCTACGGAAAATGAACAAAATATTGAAATTGTAAATGAAATTGTACCTGAAATTAATAATGAAACAAGAAAGTCTAAGAGACAGATAAAACCACCAGTTCGTTTTGATGAAGAATTCAGCTACTACTGTATAAGTGTTAATTACGGTGACGCCATGATTCCAGATACATTTCAGGAGGCGACTACAAGTGATGAAGCCGATCAATGGAAAGGAGCAATGGACCGAGATATGAATAGTCTAGTGAAGAATAATACTTGGACGCTAGTGAGTGCACCACAGGATAAAAAGGTACTAGATGTTAAATGGGTGTACAAGAAAAAATCTGCAGAACTCTATAAAGCCAGGTTAGTGGTTAGAGGTTTTCAACAGACGGAGAATGTCGATGACACGTATTCACCAGTAGCTAGTATGCAAACTTTAAAACTACTTCTGTCATATTGTTGTCAATTTAAATTAAGTATACATCAAATGGATGTAGAGACAGCGTTTTTAAACGGCAAAGTGTTATCAGAAGTGTATGTTAAACAGCCTCTTGGTTATGAAGATGGTACCAATAGAGTTTATAAATTATACAAATCTTTATATGGTTTAAAAGAAAGCCCGCGAGCTTGGTACGAATGTTTCAATGTTTTTGTAATGACTATTGGTTTTAGAAGAAGCAAATACGACTCTTTATGTTAAAAATGATGAAAATTGTCCAATTTATATACTAGTGTACGTAGACGACTTACTTATTGCTTGCGAAGATGAACAAAAGGTTACTTCAATTAAAACAAAATTGAGTCATCTTTTTAAAATGAAGGACATGGGAAAAGTTAAAAATTATATAGGGATTGACGTTGAATACGATTATGCAAAAGCAAATATTTTAACTTTAAGTCAGGAAAAATATATTGACTCTTTAGCCAAAAAATATAAAATTGAAAATTCAAAACTTTATAAAACACCGATGGAAATAAATGCAAAACTCGAGAAAAGTGAACTTAATGAAGACGTTAAATATAGAAATCTGATAGGAGCATTGTTGTATATTAGTTCTGGTAGTCGACCAGATATAGCATATTGTGTCAATTATTTAAGCAGGTTTCAGAATTGTTATAATGAGACACACTTTAAATATGCGTTACGTGTTTTGAAATATTTATATTTGACAAAGAGCCTTAAGCTCACATATCAACAAAATTTAGAAGCTAATGTGATGGACTGTTATGTTGATGCCGATTGGGCTGGAGATATCGTAGATAGAAAGTCTACAACTGGTTATATAATTAGATTATTTGGCAATGTTATATATTGGAAGTCAAAGAAACAAAGCAGTGTAACAAAATCTTCCACATTTGCTGAATATGTTGCGTTGTCAGATGCTGTAACACAGATATGTTTATTGCGTAGTGTGCTTAATGATATGTTTATAACGTGTAATGATTCTGTTAAGGTTTATGAGTATAATTCAGGAGCAGTTGTTCTCGCCAAGTATGGCAACTTTACAAAGAATTCAAAATACATAGAAGTACATTACCACTATGTCCATGAATATTTAAAGAAAGGTGTCATAGATGTCGTTAAAGTAAATTCAGAGGACAACGTCGCTGACATCCTCACTAAGTCTTTAGGAAATGTAAAGTTTTTAAAGATGAGACACCTGTTGAATGTTTTATAGTAAGTTTTTGATATGATGTGTGTTACTGCAATATAAATCTTAGGAGGCGTGTTAGTTTAAGTTTGTATATGCAATGAAGATTTATATTGGCAGCTTTATATCTTTATGTCTTTCATATTAGACATCTATCAAATGTAAAAAAGATATGTCGTCAAGAGGCCATGTTGTTGTGAATAATTAATAAATGTGATTCTACAGTCTTTCGCCTTTAAATATTATTATATTAACAAGTTTTAAAAACAGTGTCTAATTTGGAAGTTATAAAAATAATTCAACTGGTGGCGCTAGTTGGTGGCTAAACTCGCCATAACTCTGGTGAGGGGTGGTACTTGTTTTGGTAATGTTATTATGAAAAGGATAGTAATGGAATCACTCTATACAGGTTGTCTATAGATAACTGTATATTATTCCTCTTCAACGCAAAAACCTAATTAATTACATTTATTATGAAATCATTGAGAAAAAGATGTTGCAACATAAGGTATTCATTTATTGGGAGTTGTATATTTGCATTTAGAGTAAAAGTGAGTTAATATGCTGCCTCACTGTCATCATTTAATGAGCTGATACTTTCCATGTCTTAGTTTCCAAGCAAAACCAAAGATTGAGTACTAAGCTAACACAACTAAAACTCTTAAGTTTAATCACTCCTAGTAACTATTGTAGTGTTATTGTGAGGAATGGTGTTATGATCACAAATTTTTGACACCTCTGATGTTGGGGATAGTTCCGGGCAGCCCTCTGCCTGGTGGTGAGCGAGGGCGACCCGCGCTCCTCGCTGACCGGCTTCAGCAAGATCGGCAAGGGCAGCACGGGCGTGGTGTGCGTCGCCACGGAGAAGGAGACCGGCCGCCACGTCGCTGTGAAGATGATGAACTTGCGCCAGCAGCAGAGAAGAGAACTGCTCTTCAACGAAGTGGTATGTTAAAAAAGAGAATACTAGTGCTATCTGTCCTTATTTATCGTAAACCCTGCTAACTCTTAGTAAGCACAAAATCTTTATAGTCTTTGAAATACGAACTTTTGAATATTTAAGGAATTTATTTTACCCTCTAAAGTTCCCAAACTTTTTATCGCAAAAACCACTTTCACAATTTAGCTGGTTCTGGTGGACCCCCTGCAGGTACATTTCTACCATTTTCCCAGGACTCTACTAAAAATGTGACGCCAACATAGACTCCTATCGAGTTTCCCGTGGACCCCATGGGGTCCACCTGGACTACTTTGGGAACCAATGCTCTAAACTAAAGCAACTTTAGTCTTACCACCAACCTTTCAAATCAAAACTCTTGGGCTTACAATTTTGAAGCTTGGTTGCCAGGTTGTATAAAAACAGAAATCACTCCAACTTAATCCACTTTAGGTGTCCGTAGGAGTAGACAAAAAATTATGTTGCCAATGATCAGATCATAAAACTGCAATGAACATACATAGAACATAAATCTTGAAGTAAACATAGTACAGTAGTATTACATTACCTTTAATGCTAGCACATTACTTAATAAAGTTTTCTTGTTGTAATCCTATGAATTCCACTCTCATTCAATTTCGATTTCACCTGTAAATGGAGTTGTTTCAGTTCATCTGATCATGATACAATTTAACTTTCTATATGCAATCAGTCATACATCATTCATTCATTCAGCATAAATATTTTACAAGTTTTCTTACATATTCAACAGCCAACTGTAATAATCGCAATTGTGGGAAATAATCACTTGGTAACATTTTGCGGTGCATCAACACTACTTTGCATAGTGACTTTTTATCACTATGCAAATCAGCAGATAGTGAAGTAATACACTTAGATAAGCTACCCTTTTTTGCACAAAGTAAATAATGATAGAAATATACTGAACAATACTTAAATGACAATTTAACCAGTGCGCATAACTTACGCCCACATCAATGTCCTAGGTGGGATAGTTTAAGTAAACTTAAAATAAAATGTACATTATTTATTTTAAATCCCTTCATTACGAAAATAATGTAAAACGTAAAAATATAATTCATACCACTCGAGTGAACTGAATAGGGATTTAATCATATCACAGTCCTTCCAGTATCTTTATGGATTAAATGTCACTCAATAAAGTGTTTAGTAGTTGAAGTATCTAATTGCTTGAAAAAGTCAGTAGACGCAGAACAAACACAATGCTAGTCCTACAAATCGTCATTCAAACAGAGCCAAAGAGCCTTGTAGTTAAAATACCTAAATAACATACAGAATTAATAAAAGGAGTAACTTTCATAGGAAAATTTCTGGAGTTAGAAATCTGGTATAAGCTAATTACCTAACTTTCTTATTAACTTAGCGATGTCTCGCAGGTCATAATGCGCGATTACCCCCACCCCAACATAGTGGAGATGCACGCGTCGTACCTGGTAGGCGACGAGCTCTGGGTTGTCATGGAGTACATGGCGGGTGGAGCGCTTACCGACATCGTGACGCGCCACGCTGCTAGAATGGACCCAGAACTCATTGCTACGGTCTGCAAGCAGTGTCTGAAGGTTTGTTGATTAAACTAAAATAGGGAATTCTAAACTAATGAGATGCATGTGTTCTACCTGGTTGAAGGAGCTCTGGGTTGTCATGGAGTACATGGCAGGCGGCGCGCGCACTGACATGGTGACCCGCCACGCCGCTAGGATGGACTCAGAACTCATTGCTACGGTCTGCAAGAGGCGTCTGAAGGTTTGTTGTTTGAACTAAAATAGGGAATTTTAAAGTATTGAGATGCACGTGTTATACCTGGTTGGAAGAGCTCTGGGTTGTTATGGAGTACATGGCGGGCGGCGCGCACACCGATATCGTGACGCGCCACGCAGCTAGAATGGACCTCTGGGTCTGGGTGGGCGTGGCTCATTGCTACGGTCTGCAAGCAGTGTCTGAAGCTTTGTTGTTTGGGTTACAATAGCGAATTCTAAAGTATTGAGATGCACGCGTCCTACCTGGTCGGAAGAGCTCTAAGTAGTCACAGAGTATATGGCGGGCGGCGCGCTCACCGACATCGTGACGCGTCACGCCGCTAGGATGGACCCGGAACTCATTGCTACGGTCTGCAAGTGTCTCAAGGTTTGTTGTTTGAGTTGAAATAAATCAATGCTTCTTTATTGAAGTAGATTTTTTGTATCGGAATCAGAACTTTTAAAATATCGAATTTTCGAGCCAAATAAAAGTTATTTAAATGAATCAAACCCTTTATTTATTCCTCAAACGCAATCAGCCATAAAACTGCTTTTCCAATTTTTTACTTTTTATTCTTGACACTGTCAGCATTTGCACAAATTATACGAAATTCATTCATTCATTCATTCAAAAAGTCGTTGTTATTTTTCTAGGCGTTGGCGTTCCTTCACGCTCAAGGTGTCATACACAGAGACATCAAGTCTGACTCAATACTCATGACGGCGGACGGGCGAGTCAAACTGTCTGATTTTGGCTTCTGTGCTCAAGTATCTCAGGTGAGTAAATATATCAGAAATATATTTTAAAAAAGTAAATTGATGCCAAATAAAGTTTTATTATATTCTATTCTAAAGTGCCATTCAGTAATTCGATCTTTTTGTAAGTTTTAAAAGTGAAATTTAGGTAAGCCAATTAGGTAATACATTTCAAGAAGCATGAAGATATAAGTTCAGGGTGGTTGCCAAAGCTTGATTTGTTGCAAAAAAGGACACAAGTTTAAATAGATTCCAGATCCACTCAAACATTCATGCATTATGATAACCCAAGTGCTGCCAGCACTAAACATACCTGAATAACATTATTTAGCGGCCAGTTTAAATGTGACACTTATAAACACATAATAATAAGTCTATCAAACAGTTTGAGTGCCATCCCACACTGGCATCTATTGTCTTATTCCAGGAACTTCCAAAACGCAAGTCCCTAGTAGGAACCCCGTACTGGATGTCCCCCGAAGTGATATCGCGGCTTCCGTACGGACCGGAAGTGGACGTGTGGTCGCTCGGAATAATGGTGGTCGAGATGGTGGATGGTGAACCCCCTTTCTTCAACGAGCCGCCGCTGCAGGTAAACTATATTTTGCTTTTATTTAAGATAAGTTTGTGTTAGAATTTATTTTTCTTTCAGTAGGTATTTTACTGCTAATCTTAATTTAAAAAAGCTGCTACTGCTCAAGAAACACTGATATTTATTTTATTAAATTGTTAAATACACCTTATTGCAGCAAATGTATATTCCATAATAGACATACACTTGAGAATTGTATTTGTAGTCACTGAATCTAAAACTTGGCTTTTCTTACATGAAACACTATGAAATTATTAAATCCTTACAGTGTATGCTACTTACAAATAGCGAACAAAAGAAAATAGACTCCCTTTTTTTGGAAAATAAGAGCAGTTTTACCGTAAGAAAATATTTAAAAACCGACTGCTGCCGATTTTTTACTTAGCGTGAAACACATTCACGCTAAGTAAAAAATTGGAATTCGGCGACACGGCGGAAATACTATTTTCTCGCACGTAAGTCGTTTTGGTCAGGTTTTACTGGCAACGTTCAGCTTTTATTACACTTAAGGTTAGGGTTTTAATCCCTCGATCGCCCCGCGCCTCACGGCTAGCCGTGAACTTTGTTTGCCGGCGAACATTGGCGAACCAGGCAAGTATCACACGGCATCTTGTGTATTACTAACGTCTCTTTCGTCCCCAGGCGATGCGGCGCATCCGCGACATGCCGCCGCCCCGGCCGCGGCACCTCTCCCGCTGCCCGCCCGACCTCGCCTCCTTCATAGAGTGCGCGCTCGTCCGCGAGCCGCTAGCGCGCGTGTCGGCCGCGCGCCTGCTGCAGCACCCCTTCCTGCGCCGCGCCGGCCCGCCCGCGCTGCTCGTGCCGCTCATGCAGCCCATGCATCCCGACTAGGTGAGCTGGACTTGTGTGCTTGGATGATGTGCTAGTTACACCTCGCCTCCTTCATAGAGTGCGCGCTCGTCCGCGAGCCGCTAGCGCGCGTGTCGGCCGCGCGCCTGCTGCAGCACCCCTTCCTGCGCCGCGCCGGCCCGCCCGCGCTGCTCGTGCCGCTCATGCAGCCCATGCATCCCGACTAGGTGAGCTGGACTTGTGTGCTTGGATGATGTGCTAGTTACACCTCGCCTCCTTCATAGAGTGCGCGCTCGTCCGCGAGCCGCTAGCGCGCGTGTCGGCCGCGCGCCTGCTGCAGCACCCCTTCCTGCGCCGCGCCGGCCCGCCCGCGCTGCTCGTGCCGCTCATGCAGCCCATGCATCCCGACTAGGTGAGCTGGACTTGTGTGCTTGGATGATGTGCTAGTTACACCTCGCCTCCTTCATAGAGTGCGCGCTCGTCCGCGAGCCGCTAGCGCGCGTGTCGGCCGCGCGCCTGCTGCAGCACCCCTTCCTGCGCCGCGCCGGCCCGCCCGCGCTGCTCGTGCCGCTCATGCAGCCCATGCATCCCGACTAGGTGAGCTGGACTTGTGTGCTTGGATGATGTGCTAGTTACACCTCGCCTCCTTCATAGAGTGCGCGCTCGTCCGCGAGCCGCTAGCGCGCGTGTCGGCCGCGCGCCTGCTGCAGCACCCCTTCCTGCGCCGCGCCGGCCCGCCCGCGCTGCTCGTGCCGCTCATGCAGCCCATGCATCCCGACTAGGTGAGCTGGACTTGTGTGCTTGGATGATGTGCTAGTTACAGGTTTTAGACGCAAACATAGAGATTTTGGACGAAGGGGCCAATATTCAAACTGAAAAATGGTTTTAGATTACGTTTATGGGTTTTTAGTACGCTTTGGTCACTAATACAACACGAAAATCATGTAATGGAAATTTTTCCGGCATTTTTTTTATATTCTGAGCTATTTAGTTAAAAATAACCTAGGAACGATGTCGGAGAAACAAATGACTATAGAATATGAGAGTAATTTTGTAGTCAAGCTACGTAGATTTTAATATCGCGCATCGTTTTGAAACAAAAGAGTAATAAGAATGCGATCGGAAAAACAAAAACTGGCGACGAGCGCCGCTCGAATGGCTGAAACAAAAGACTGTTAGAAGATTCGAATCCAAAGTGAGATCGAAAATAACAAATGACGCTCGACTCTCGCTGCTCGTGCTGCAAAAACAAAAGACTGCTGGCTGTTTCGAATAGAATAGAATATGTTTATTTTGCTTCAAATGTGGTGCATACACGTAAGATTAGGTGATTTCACTAATAAATACAATATAATAAAAGATGAACAGAACGGCTTCCGCAAAAATCACAATACAACTCTGGCCATCTTCAGAGAAGTACACAATATAGCGCAAAGTCTTGACTGCAAAATACCAGTATAGCTCTATATTTTGACATGAGCAAAGCATTTGACTTCGATAAGCACGATAGACTCATATCGATGTTGGAAAAGTATGGTGTCAGAGGTTCTGTGAGAAATTTGTTTGCAAGTTACTTAGAAAATAGAAAACAATGCTTAGAAACTAGAAAACAAGAGAAAAGAGACTGTAATTTAAGTTTGATTAGGTATAGATCAGAGTTCAGGAAAAATGAATATGGGGAAGTATTTTGGGCCCTTCCCTGTTCGTTCTCTACATAAACGATCTGCCTGAAATTACCAGGCACCAGTCTATATTGTTTGCGGATGATACCACATTTATCATTCAAGCGGAAATTATTAGAGCTAGAAAGAGAAACCAAACTAACTGTGAGTAAGGCCATGCACTGGCTGCAGGAAAACCATTTAAGAGTCAATGTCGGAAAAACGAAAATGATGAAATTCTAAACTTATCAGTCGCACAGTAGTGATGTCAACTATGAAGAACAGGTCATACAGCAAGTGAAGGTTATAAATTTTATGGGTAAACCCGTCGACGACTGTTTTTTTAAAATATTTTTAACTTTATCAGTAGATTTTTACCAAACAAACAGGTAAAATCTAAATTAACTTTATTATTTCGAGCACATTCCAATGAACACTCCATAAAAATGCGATAATACACTTAACCAACTGAAATCTCTTATTTGTTGACAAAATTACACGAAAAGCCACATGATTAGTAGATTTTTAATTAAAATCACTTTTTTCATAAATCGATCTTTACCTTCAAATAACTCGGAAACGTGACACTTAAGGGTACCATATTATGAGCAATTTTTGTTTGTTTATATCTCCCATTTATCTAGTTTGGCCATAAATATTGCCCCATACATAAAACTTTTTTTTCAACTTTTTTATTTTTTTGAATTTGGACCGCGTTTATTATTCTAAAAACTTCTTTTAATTTCGCGCCATTTCACATATTTTTTTGTGTTCATCATCAAATTACAATATGGAATGGGGTGTTAAAGAAAAGGATTGCAGTGATCGCCTTAGACAAAGTGGGTATGGAGCTGTCGGTCATATTCCAGCAACTTCAAAAGCTTGGTATGAGGGATGCAACGATACCGATACGATAATCGTATATCGGCGATTATCGTAAACCTTTACGATCATTCGTTATCGTAAATATTACGATACGATATTTTTACGATAAAGAAGAAATTAAAAACTATTTGAAAACTACTAATTTAGAGATGGACGCTAGTGTTTCTGACTATTGGCACAATAAAGCTTCAGAGTATCCAAATTTGAAAAGGATAGCATTGAAATATTGATCCCTTAAACCTGCAACGGTGCCATCTGGAAGACTATTCTCCACAGCAGGACTGATACACAGTGATGAGAGAAACCGACTTGGAAAAATAAATAAAAATGTTGTGTTTTCTGAATAAGAATTTGCCAGTAATAAATTACGACTACAATTAAAATTAAATAATAGTATAACTTTTTTTATACTTTTACTATACTTAGTCTTACAATAATAACATACAACAAAGCTTCCAATAAATTCATCAAAATGGTATTAAACAAATATCGTAATGAATTCGTATCGTAATTCGTTATCGTATTTGGCCATTACGATGTATTCGTCATTTGTATTGATATCGTAATAGCCGTATCGTTGCATCCCTACTTGGTATCAGCCGTATGTTCGCATATCGTACTATCAACAGATACAATAACACTCCCTCTGTGGAAAACCATAAAAGATCGGGGCGGCCGCGTCCCGCGTGCTGTTAGAACTACAAAGGCTGTTTTATTTATTTATATAATCTTTATTGCACAAAGAAAAGTACAATTGGCGGACTTAATGCCTAAACGCATTCTCTACCAGTCAACCACTAGGTGAAGCAGAAATCTTTACGGCGGGGTTTTGTAAAACTAAGTTTCAGTAAAATAAAAGCTTTTGATGCTGTTAAAGCCAGAATTCATCGAAACCCCATCAGGAAGCAAAAAATCTTATCGCGAGAAATGAAGATTCCCGCTAGGTCGCCTATTATAAAACAAGACCCACATAAAAACTGCCTGAAGGCCCTGAAGCTCTGTGGTTATCGTCGATATACAGGCTGTCCCAAAAAGTAGTGATAAGCGGAAGCCTAGTGATAGAACATCACAAGGGCTACCCGAATCACCCCCATGTATGTTCCGCGATTTTTGGTAGTTTTCGAGTTATTATTTTTTAAGGAATTTTCAAAAATATCTGGGGTGAGTCACTTTTTTGGTCACTGTGGCACGAATAATCGAGATACATGTCCCATTTTTTTCATCGTTCGCTGAATACCAGGCCTACTTTATTTAGAAGCATTTACATTTATAACACTGATCAATAATTTAGAAAAAAATATGTAAATGAACAAGTGGAAAATGCAGTTTTTTCCTAAAGTTTTACAGGCCATTTAAAAAAAAGTTACACAAACTCTTTTGACGCTCTATCACTAGGCTCCCGCTTATCACTACTTCTTGGGACACCCTGTACATGACATGCCCTAAATGAATCTTTACAATTAAAAAGAGTCGATCGATCAAAACGCCTTCTGCCTGCCGGGATACGCAGGTGAAAGGCACCGAAATATCCTCTTTAGCGATGAAAACATTTTCACGTTGAAGAGCACTACAATAAGCAAAATGATAAAGTGTACGCTCACAGTTCTAAAGAAGCTGCTCAAGTGGTCGGAAAGGTACAACGTGGTGCAACGAAGTATTTCTACCTCGGCTACAGAAATTTATAAATTTCCTTATAAACAACTGTTGTATGTTGGATAAAGAAAACTTCCCTTCAGATTGGTATAAGATATTTATTTACTTTGCTTAATATAACAATCGCACCTTTCACGTATGAGTTACTTAGTTCTAGATTGAGACTATTAGCCTAGTACCAATTTGGAAGTAAAACAGGGTTGTGTAATTAGAGAATTACTAAGGTTCGTGGGGTGAGTATTATTGCAACTTTAATAGTTATACTATATAAAAAATGTCAAAAGGAGTTAGAGTGATAAGAAAAGAGATGTAATCTGACCTTGGAAGCGAGGGTCCTCGAAGATGTAGTTACGGGCAAACCTGGGTTCCTGTTCGGTTGCACTCCTCACATATTTCGGAGAAGGTACAGGGTTTTCCTCATCCAGCGTCACTACCGCACCAGTTAAAGATTGCTGGGAACTGCGTCCAATGGCGATCTTTATAACAAAAATCTATTAAAATGGCTTCCAGTTATGGAATCCATATCCAATATTAAATGCTCTGCAATAATATTAAATATCTGCGATAATATCGAAATTCTCCGAAAATATCGAATTTATGCGATATTATTGAATTTCCACCTGAAACAAATATGACAAATAAACAAACTGATCTTCAGACATGTGCCACATGGTAAAGGTGGTGGCCAGCACCGGTACTCCACCCACCCTGTCTGCTGGGCTCATCATCTGCTGCAAGAGATATTACAAAATGATGACCCAAAATATAAAATTTTCTTGAGAGACCAAAAATCTATATTTGCACGAAACACATACCTCACTGTCTGCTCCGTCAACACATTACTCTTACTTGGTGCAGCCGATCACATCTGTGCACTGAGATGCAGGTTTTATTTAAACAACTACATACTCGTGGAGCCGTATGGCTCACGCGGATACGAGTATGCTATAGAAAATGATCTCTTTAGAAGAGTCAAACAAAATGTCACCAATCTAGCCGATCAACAGGAAACGTCAATACGTCAATATGTCAAATGAAAAAATGCTATTGAGACACCAATCTAGAATAAATTATAGTGACTTGCTTAAACAAAAAGTATTTGCGAAGTTATGCTGAATAGAAAATATTCTTAAATAATTATTGAAATTGCTATAATTTAAGTCTTATTAAATCCAACTATTGATGAAATTAAACGTCAAGCGTTTGTTAAAAATTCCGTTAGATGGCGATAAGGTAACAAAAGTTAAGTCAATTCTACAAGTTATCGATTAGGATCGGATAGATGGCGCTAACAGTATTGTAAGTTGCGATTTATATCAAAGCAATGAAAGTTCTAAACACTTAAAGAATGCAACGTTACAGTGGTCATCATCCTGCCTCAGTGATGATTTGGTGGGGCGTGTCTTATCAAGGAGTCACAAAGCTACATTTTTGTGAAAAAGGAGTGAAAACTTCATCCAAAGTGTATCAAGAGAGAGTCTTGGATCGAGTTGTGAAACCTCTCAGCAATACACTTTTTAGAAATGTACCGTGGACTTTCCAGCAGGACTCTCCACCTGGGCACAAGGCTCGAACTACTCAAGCCTGGCTTGAAACCAACTTTCCGGACTTTATAAGATCTGAAGACTGGCCCTCATTTAGCCCAGACAGACCTCAACCCTTTTGACTACAAATTATAATTAGATTTAGAGGACATGGCCTGCTCTAAACGGTAGCATTGAGTCTCTTAAAAAATCTCTGGATCAAGCAGTGGCGAAGTTTCCCACGGAAACAGTGCGCATAGATTTGTGGCCAGACAGATTTTAGGCCTGTTTATAAAGCCAAAGGTGGCCACTTTGAATAGATTTTTTAATAAATAAGTAGGTACACATATACGTTTTAGTAATATTACATTACTTCAGAAAAAAAAACATTTTCATTTGTAACAAAACTTTATGGCCGGACTAGGTATACCACTTTCATCGTGCGTGGAAACTTCAGAGAAAAAACAAAATGGCGGAAGGTGGTTATGCCAGCCTCCATACAAAAATGTTCGAATCCATTTGCAATGCTATCATTACATTTGGGAATGTTGATTTTTTATTTAGAATGTTATTTGTCGAATTTTCGTTCCCTTCAACGTTTTTTTATTTTCTTGGTGCGTGTATGCACGGGGCCCCAGTCGATGCTGGGCCCCTAGGCAGTTGCCTACTCTGCCTAATGGTTAATCTGGCCCTGCTTGCCATTGAATGTTGTTTTATATGACGATTCAGTTTCGTTCGCTCTTTCTTTATGCACCTCACCAGGTATAAATGATTACATCAATTTTATTTCTTCTTTTGCAGATGTTGTCATGAGGCCCATCATTATCATTGCCGTTTGCATCAAACTGGTAACGTAATTTGTTGACAGAATGTTTTTAATATTATGGTGAGCAAATGTAAGCAGCATGACATGCCAAAGTTGTTTTTATCACAACTTTTACTTGTAGTACAACTTCTGAACTTTGTCCATTGAGAAAAATTAAAGATGTCTTTTGGTTGTGAAAAAGGACGATTCCTTGTGACATTAAAAGATTGCCTATGAACCTGAACTCTGAACGCTTATTAGAAATGTTATAGCAGAAGTTAGTAACAAATAAATATTTAAATAGTTATTAGAAAAAATACTGTCATATTATTTTCCTGACATGTTTAGTTTTTCTCAAAGGCTCGATGACTTGATATTTATTCGATTTTTATACTTACTTTTCCAATGAAATCATTCCATTCATAGAGACATAAATCATTTTATATTTAACTTATAAATCAAATTATATGTAATGTTAAAAAAATGTGTAATTAAATTAAAATTTATTAGTACTTATTTTAATACATTCCTAACGTAATTCCGAACTGTTTTTTTATACTAACTATATTCCAATAATCTTTCGTTGCGAATATTACAACATAATTTAAATTAACGGAATATTAAAAAAAATATCTTCGTTTTTTTTTTATATGTAGGTACTTACAAATGATTGTTGACTTGGATGATTGGAATACAAGAATGTTTGTAAAATTATATCAAGTGGATTATTTATACATATTTTGAGATTTTACAAGTAAATCAATTTTATACTTATGTACTAGGCTGGCATTTTTATAAAATCGGAAATAGTATATAATACTTTCACCGTGGTTAAGTCCATTCATTGAATTATTAGAGGGATTTAGGATTATTTTTATGAGCATGTCTCTCATTCCACACTGAGATAGTAAACGCAGTATCAAAGTGTAGATAGTACATAAATATGAAGAATGAAACTGGTTAGGGTGACCCAAAAACTGTACTGGTATTTTATGTAACAAAAAGAAGGATCCGATATGTTTACTTGGGTCTATACAGACTGTTTCCTGGATTTATAATATAAAATGTTATTTGGGTAAAGAATTATTCGGGATACTGGTATGGTTTTGAGGCTGCCTGTCAATGTGTCATTCAAAAAATACTATTAGTGATGTGATTGGTTCCACTTTTAATTGGTTACCTAATTTGTGCCTTTCTAATTTTAATGTATCTATTAAATTTGCACTATTTTCCCGTGCCAGAAATTAGTACCTTAATATCGGAAATATTGTTTCTAAATCAGTATTATTGCAAAGCAAAATTGCTTATGTACTTACTTATATTTTACTAATATTTTAGTACTTAAGCCTTTTTTTCTTTTTCATTAGGGATAAGTTTCCGTTCAGTCATGTCGCAGCTGTTTCAACTATATATTCCTATGTTTTAAATCTTTGATGTATTTCGTTTTATGGTAACCAATATTTTTCTTATAGTCACAAGTCACAACATACATTTCTCAAGAATGCTGATTGTTATGAATAGAAATAGTAGTAATGTAATGATTGCTTAGAAACTATTTGGCCTTAAATATACTGTGATTTCAAAGACCCTTTAGCGCCTTACAAATGCCAATTTTAATATAAAACTAGAATGTTCGTTAAAGAGCAGAATTAGCCTTACTATCGGTACTTTATTTTTCGTAGTAACTAGTGGGCCTTAGAATATGATAAGATAATCCAGTAAAATTTTGTATTTAGGGTGTATTTACACTAAATAAGTACTTAAAATTAGGCAGCTAGAATTAACTTATCAAGTGAAATTTTATGAGACCGATAGTTTTTTGTTGGACTGCAGCCTTATTAATAGATTAGTGCCTTACACGACCTAGATTTTAAAGATTGATGCACTATTGCACTTCAATGTTGTTACTGGGTACTTATTTATATTGTTATTTAAAAATAATGAGATAATTAAATTAAAACTTGACTACCGTAAAGCATGGTTTGACGTCGCAATTAAGGATTATTTCGCGTTATACTATTTTGTACCTAGTTCTGTTGTTTCAGATTGTAAGGTTACTTTTAGGACCTAGAGTATTTCTGTAACGTTCGGAAATTGTTATACTTCATTCATCACAAATCATTGGTACCCCCGAGTGATGTTCATATCAATATGTAATTTATTTTGTATGAATGTCTTTTGTAACATGCCAAATATATGGATTATATCACATTGTTGATAAGAATTTGTTAGAAAATATAGATTTTGAAAAAAAAAATGTTTCATTCTAACATAATTAATATTATAATTTAATGTGGCCAGCTTCTTAGGCACTTCTATTAGACCTAGAACAGGAGCCTTATTTTCACAATCCCTAATATTTTGATATTTGTAATATGATATTTCATTTTCAGCTAGTCAGCGGTTATATACCTGGCACTATCGCATTTTCGAGGCGGGATATTTACCTGTTTAAAGTCATGTTTCATGTGTTAAACCACTGATTTTACGGTACCGTTGTAATATATTTTTGATTTGAAATAATTTCAATTAAATTCAATAAAAGTGAGCTTGAAGTCATTAAGTCACGACGTTTTTACGACGACGTGTTCACGACGAAATTAACAAGTTGGGTTAAAACACCAAAGTGAGTCAAATGTTGTCAATTAATCTATGGAGTGATTTAGTCTTGCGCAAAGGAGGGACTATACGCGACGAACTTTTTTGTCCTCTAAATAGATCTCTTACAAACTGAATCGAACAACGCACACGAAGGACTTAGGTTGCGTTTCCACCAGAGATGTGCGAGGATGCGTTGCCAGGAATGTGTTCACTGCCACCACGATTTTCTTGAAGTTCATCGAGATGCCGCCATATAAAACTGCGGACACGCTAGGCGTGTTCGTGGCATTGCGTTTGGAAAAAAAGTGAACACGCCGCGCGTGTTCTTGGCACTGGTTAAAGGTAAAATTCTTTAAACGGCTATTTTTCGGTTTAAACTATGTTTACCGGTTAGTATTTCTTGTACTGTGCGAGAATAAAGGTGTCTAAAATAGTGTCGTGAGTTTTGCTACTTGGAATTATGGCGGAAAATAGATTTTATGGTAAGTAAATGTATTATAATGTACTACTTGGTTCTCAAACTTGTTTTACCAAAACCCCTATGCATCAATGAATGAAGTTTGCGGTTACTGTGAATAACAATTCAACAACAACACCAGTTCCATTGTTGTTGTAACAATGTTGTACATTGGAACTGTTTATTGTGCAATTACATCCGTTTTATTATCATATTGAGTGACAATACTTTTAAAACGTGTTAGTCTATGAATGAATGAATTCATTTAAATTATTAAACCGATAAAAGCTTTGAACTGCGGAAAGTTTGTTTACATTATTTATCTCGTATTATCGTATTGTTGGTTGGGTGGCCTTACCTTACCACGTGCGTATGAATTAAATTCAAAATATTTAAATGAAATAAATTGCCTTCTTACATTTTTTACAGGAAAAGTTAAATTTGTACCGAAAACGGAAGATATTAATAACGATCAGAGTGAAGCAGACTGCTTCCCTCCTTTGAAGCGTTCAAATATAGATAGTAAGAATCAAGTAATATAATAAAATTGATCTAAAACATTTTACCATCAACATCACAACCCTTAAGTAAGTACAGCAAATGTATTCACCACTCCGCTGTTAATTGGTTGTTAACTTTGAGCTAGCGAAGTTACAGCGGTGACAGACTGGTGATTTCGAAACTACCTATTTGACGGCCGTTTGGTTGGTGCGGTGGTGCCGACCCTACCTTCTGCGCCAAATGCCCCGGGTTCGATTCAGGTTAGGGGCATGTGTTTGTGTGATGAGATCCCTAGTCATTGTCGGACGTTATTTACGTATCTGTGTATTCTTTTACGTTATTTAGTATCTTCTACTTGAACTTCTAGTCCACTATGAAGTAGATTCGCGTATTAGCAATACCTATTTTTATAGGAAAAAATAGGAATGTGGGACTCAAGACAACTTCAGAGCGGACTAAAAGTTCGACGAGAACTATAGGGTGTGATACCTAAGTGGAATGTGAGCGGAGGCTTGATACCGTGTCTTGCTAGATCTTCTGACTTAATTTTTACTTTCTATAAGTCGGGAGGTGAAATTTGCAAGCCAGCACAGAAAATAATCATAAAGTAAGTGAAGTAAGTGACTTTACAACTACATCATATTTCTCTAGAAAACACTCAAAAGCGGAACCATCCGGGTTAAGAAAGATATAGAATTTAAGATAATTAAGGAATTGGAAGAAGTGGCCGTTGTTTTTTCTTTTGAATGTTGTGGTATAGAGTTGCTTGGGTATGGGATTATTATTGTGTGTATTAAAACAAGCGTAAAAAAATTGTCATCTGTGGAGATTGGAACATTAATACAATGATTAATACAAACATATCACGTGAGGTAAGATTTATTTTAGAAAATTATGACATTGCCATGAAGATAAATCAGCCTACTAGAATAACATCAACCACTGCAACTTGCATAGACCATATAGCAACAAATATAAAATTAAGTACAACAAGTGTTTACGAATTGGGTATATCAGATCATACTGCCCAAATAATTAAGATCTCTATAAAAAAGAAAAAGATTAAGCCCGAAATGGTGGTTTGAATTCAGAAGAGACTATTCTATTGAGAACCAAGCAAAATTCCTAGAATGTCTCGAAAGTCTCTCCTTTGAAAATATATATAATGTGGAACTTAATGCTGCTCAGTCATTCGACGAGTTCTACAATCTGTTTAAATTATTCTATGATTTAAGCTTTCCTGTAATTAAAATAAAAATGAGCACGAAGAGATCTTTAACAAGTTTGCTAACGAAGGGCATTTCAAAAAGCTCTTTTCGGAAACGTCTAATATACGAGGTGCATTCAATAAGTACCTAGCCTCATCGCCAGAGGGCGCTGTAGTTTCAAAAGAGTTTTACCACAGTGTAGCACATTCTTTTTTAATTCTCATTTCAAATTTTCATTCCAATCCCTTCATTTGTTTTAATTTGACAACTTATGGAAGCGAACGTGTCGATCGGTTTTACAAAAATGTAAAAAGAGCAATATCGTTCGGTGATTCGATTCCTATTTTTGGAAGGGAAAACGCGCATCGAAATCAAAGGGCGCCTGGATGCTGTGTACGGTGACTCTTCTCCATCGATGGCCACCGTCAAGAATTGGTTCAACGAGTTTGCACGTTTTTGATGAACCACGTCCAGGTGCACCGAAAACAGCTGCTACGGAGGAAAACATTAAAAAAATCCATGATCTCGTATTGGCAGATCGCCGATTGAAGGTTCGGGAGCTAGCTGAGACTGAAGCCATTTCAGAAGGAACAGTGCATCATATTCTTCACGAGGAACTCGGCATGAGAAAGCTGTCGGCGCGATGGGTGCCGCGTTTACTCACACCGGAAAACAAGCGCAACCGTGAGACCACATCGGAGACGTGTTTGGCGCTGTTTAAGCGGAATCCAGCAGAGTTTTTGCGTCGTTTTGTGACCGTCGATGAAACCTGGATCCACTGGTACACACCAGAGACCAAGGAGCAATCAAAACAATGGATCCAGACCGGGGAACGTGCTCCAAAGAAGGCGAAAACTGTAAAATCGGCCGGAAAAGTTATGGCCACCGTTTTCTGGGATTCACAAGGTGTGATCTACATCGATTACCTCGAGAAGGGTGAAACAATTACAGGGCTTTACTATGCCGATTTATTGGGCCGATTCGACGCCGAATTAAAGAAAAAACGACCCCATCTGGCGAAGAAAAAAGTGCTGTTTCACCACGACAACGCACCGGTTCACACGTCTGCCGTTGCCATGGCCAAATTGGTCGAATTACCCTACGAATTGCTGCCCCATCCACCGTATTCTCCAGATTTGGCCCCTTGTGACTTCTTTCTGTTTCCTAATCTGAAAAAATCACTCGCCGGGAATAGATATGGATCAAATATGGAGGTCATCGCCGCCACGGAGGCCTATTTTGCAGAGTTTGACAAAAACTATTTTTCGGACGGGTTAAAAAAGTTGGAGCATCGCTGGGCTAAGTGTATCGAACTAAAAGGAGACTATGTTGAAAAATAAATTGCCACTATTCCAAAATTTTCGTTTACTTTTTGTAGGCTAAGTATTTATTGAATGACCCTCGTACTTGAAATATCGTCATGATAAAGATACGAGGTGCATTCAATAAGTACCTAGCCTCATCGCCAGAGGGCGCTGTAGTTTCAAAAGAGTTTTACCACAGTGTAGCACATTCTTTTTTAATCCTTTTTCAAATTTTCATTCCAATCCCTTCATTTGTTTTAATTTGACAACTTATGGAAGCGAACGTGTCGATCGGTTTTACAAAAATGGAAAAAGAGCAATATCGTTCGGTGATTCGATTCCTATTTTTGGAAGGGAAAACGCGCATCGAAATCAAAGAGCGCTTGGATTCTGTGTACGGTGACTCTTCTCCATCGATGGCCACCGTCAAGAATTGGTTCAACGAGTTTGCACGTTTTTGATGAACCACGTCCAGGTGCACCGAAAACAGCTGCTACGGAGGAAAACATTAAAAAAATCCATGATCTCGTATTGGCAGTTCGCCGATTGAAGGTTCGGGAGCTAGCTGAGACTGTAGCCATTTCAGAAGGAACAGTGCATCATATTCTTCACGAGGAACTCGGCATGAGAAAGCTGTCGGCGCGATGGGTGCCGCGTTTACTCACACCGGAAAACAAGCGCAACCGTGAGACCACATCGGAAACGTGTTTGGCGCTGTTTAAGCGGAATCCAGCAGAGTTTTTGCGTCGTTTTGTGACCGTCGATGAAACCTGGATCCACTGGTACACACCAGAGACCAAGGAGCAATCAAAACAATGGATCCAGACCGGGGAACGTGCTCCAAAGAAGGCGAAAACTGTAACATCGGCCGGAAAAGTTATGGCCACCGTTTTCTGGGATTCACAAGGTGTGATCTACATCGATATTACCTCGAGAAGGGTAAAACAATTACAGGGCTTTACTATGCCGATTTATTGGGCCGATTCGACGCCGAATTAAAGAAAAAACGACCCCATCTGGCGAAGAAAAAAGTGCTGTTTCACCACGACAACGCACCGGTTCACACGTCTGCCGTTGCCATGGCCAAATTGGTCGAATTACGCTACGAATTGCTGCCCCATCCACCGTATTCTCCAGATTTGGCCCCTTGTGACTTCTTTCTGTTTCCTAATCTGAAAAAATCACTCGCCGGAAATAGATATGGATCAAATGAGGAGGTCATCGCCGCCACGGAGGCCTATTTTGCAGAGTGCGACAAAAACTATTTTTCGGACGGGTTAAAAAAGTTGGAGCATCGCTGGGCTGAGTGTATCAAACTAGAAGGAGACTATGTTGAAAAATAAATTGCCACTATTCCAAAATTTTCGTTTACTTTTTGTAGGCTAAGTATTTATTGAATGACCCTCGTAGATATAAAAAACATTTACAAAAAATATGCATGTATTTTAAGACGTATCAAAAATTCCCAAAAGAATAGAAATTTAAATTATATGAATAAACTGGATAATAAGTGTAAAGCGACGTGGAATATTATTAATAAATATACTAAAGACTGTGATAAGCATTCAATAAGAAAAATATGAACTCATGATAATGAAATTTGTGATCCACAGAAAATTGCAAATCTTTTTAATGAACATTTTGTAAATTGTACTTCTGTATCCAGCACCGTGAATGTGCATAATTGTACTAACATAGACGATAGCATAGAATCTGTAAATTCAAGTATATTTGTAAACCCTATTAATAAAATTGAACTCATAAAAATTGTAAAATCTCTAAGTAATTCTAAATCTGTTGGTTTTGATGAAATACGTACAGATATTATAAAATTAAGTATTCTTATAATTGCCCAACCTTTGACATATGTTATTTACAAACTTTTAGCTGAAGGGGTATTTCCTGGTATTTTAAAAAAGTCTGTTGTGAAGCCACTTTTTAAGAAAGGTTTAAAGACGTCTCTTGATAACTATAGGCCAGTGACTCTTATACCAATTTTTTTCAAAATCGTAAAGAAAGTAATGTACAGTAGATTGATATCTTTCTTAGAAGTTAATAACGTATTAAAGGAAGAACAAAATGGGTTTAGAAAAAATAAAAGCACGTCACTAGCCACTTTTCAATTAATTAAAACAATAACAAACTGTCTTAATGAAAATATACCTGTTACAGCACTTTTTCTAGATATGTCAAAAGCTTTTGATTTTGTGTGTCACAAGCGTCTCCTTATAAAATTATACAAATATGGTATTCGTGGACCTTGTTATGAATGGATCAAGAGCTATTTGAGTCGCCGACGACAGTGTGTGGAAATTGAAGGATATTCACCAGAAAACCACTGTTTGCAGCACTATCAATCTTCTTTTAGTAGGTAGAGTTCTTGGTCCACTATTATTCTTAATATATATTAATGATTTGCCTAATATAATACCTCATGAATGTATTATGTTTGCAGACGATACAACAATTATTTTCAAAGGCAGTAAGAGTGAAAATGTTCAAAACTATGAAGACGGTATTAACTTGACTTTACTAAAAATCATAGAATGGCTAAATAGTAACAATTTGAAGCTTAACATTGACAAAAATAAGTACATACAATTTGGTACCTATAAGAGAAAACATGAAAAACTAAATATACATTGTAATGGACATATAGTGTAAGAGGTACCACACACAAAATTTTTAGGTGTTACCCTAGACTGTTTTTGCGACTGGAAAACACATATAGACAATATATGTCTGAGATTTAAGATTGCCCTGCGTCGTATTAGTCAGGTTGTAACAAAAGAAGCTGCAATAATTGCATATCCCTGGACATTATTCCACACTATATATTTGGAGTTATAATATGGGGGAACTCTGTGAATAGAGACCGGGCGTTTATATTACAAAAAAATTGCATCTGCGCTATATTTGGCCTCAAACAAATTGATTCTTGTCGTCCTTATTTTAGAGAACATAAATTACTCACATTACCATGTTTATATATTTTACAAACAGAAACATTTATTGCAACAAAATTTTCAAATAAAAAACCGAAACTTGCGATATATAATAATACGTTTATGATGTGTATAAAAATATTTAGCAAATTGCCTGATAGATTTAAAGATTTTGAGTTTTTTAAGTTTAGGAAAGAAATCAAGGCATTAACGAATATTTCGAATATAAGTAGCTTTTAGTTAGGTCATAAAAATGATTTTTTTGTAATTAAAATGTCCCTTACATAACTATTGTAAATGTGTATACGCTTGCAAAAGCAGGATCAAGTGATACTTTGTTAGTTATAAGATCTATGTACATACCTTATTCCATACATAATAAAGACTTACTTACTTACGTACTAATTTCTACTTTCGAGCAAATTGAAATATCTACCTTATAAGACACTTGTTTTTCCAACGAATTGTTTAAAGAAGCGCGCGCGTTTGTGTTTTGAGATATGTGATTTTTCAGCTTATCACTACGAATACTACGATCGTTTCGATGAATGGCTTCGCGTACACAAATAATGTGATGACGTGAGCGTTGCCAAGTATTGAGCTTTTAAATGGATATTTTAATTTACACGCTATATGAGACTATTATAAAAATAAAAGAAATCAGTAAAGTTGCATCTCGAAATATTTATTTTGAGATTTGGTGCGTCCATTCCGGGTCACCCTGTATTTAAACGCGACAAATTGATAACTTTCTACTTTTTTAAGTCAGTTCAAAATCACACATCGCAAGCTTACCTACATAACTTCAAAATTAGCGAAAAAATCATTGGAAGCTACTCAAAATAAAATGATTAAACTACTCTTCCATTTAAACTATCGTACACCAACTACTAAAGTATATAACGTAACTAAATTGATGACACTAAAACAAATGTATAAATATAATACTTGTATTTTGATTAGAAAATTTTTGTTAAAAAACATCCATACACAAATCAATTTTACAAAGAAAGGTCAAATCCAAACCAAAAAACTGCGAAACGCTAATAATATTTGTTTGACTAATCCACGGACTAACTATGGTAAAAACAATATCACTTATGAGGGCGCGCAAATGTATAACCAACTTCCCAATGATATTAAAAACATACAGTCTATTAAAAAGCCACAGCCACTATTTAAAAAAAATGCGATACCATATTACTTTAAAACATTAAAAATAATCATCTACCCTGTCTACACTTTTATTAAATTAAAATATGTTATATTATTAACTGGCAATTGTATTTGAATTATTCTGAAATGTATTTAGTATTTGGTAGGTTATTTTGGTCTAGTAACCAAAATAAAAACTTCGTTTGTACCATTCTCTGTAACTTGTATAGCAGTTTACTTCATAGCTATCGAAACCTAACACGTAATTGATCAATGGCGCATAGAAACTACTATCTGTGCGCGGCCGTCTATGCCAAATTGTATCGTTACCCACATTTAAGAAAAAAATACCCAGTGTTTAAGTTACTCTTTGAAATATTGTGATTAAGTTGTATTGTTTTGTGTATTTTGTGAATATGTGCCTGATAGTGAATTCTGCATGGTATGTGTGATTAATTATTATGATAAAATTGTACCTTTATGTATCGTATGTCTGGGTAGATATTTAAAACTTATCTTGTGTTTCTCAGCAAATGAATTGTAATGTTCTTATGAGAAATAAATATCTTAAACCTAAAATTTGCGAAGCGTTCAATTGAATAAAAAAGTTTGGGAACCTAAGGGCAGCTTTAGTAAGTGAACACGCCGAGCGTGTTCTCGGCACCACATAACACCTATTTTTCGTCAAAAATTATAACTAGTTTTTTTAGGTGGCCGCTTCAATATGCCATAGCCTGTACCTTAAAAATGATGTACAAACAATTTGAACAGAAAATATGGTTTGAGAAAAAGTACCAAAACATTGGAAACACGCCAGGCGTGTTCTTGGCATACAGACTTAGCTTAGCCTGAACACGCCAGGCGTGTCGGTGGAATTGAATGAGTTAAGAACTAATAGAATCAAGAAGCTAGGTGAATGAAGCAATTCTATTTGTTATTAACACACACATTCCTCGCACATCTCTGGTGGAAACGCAGACTAAAAGTTCGCCGTACGAGTCCGCCGAATAACCGCGGCCGCCGACGGACCGGAGCGGACAAAAGTACGTGGTAGTCCGCGGAAAAATAGAACTAACGAACTATAAGCAGCAACACGGCGGACTTTAGTTAACTTCGAACAACGCAGTTGAGCGAAGATTCTAAAAAAAGGGATGGACCCTGTACTATCTTTCAAAACGTTTTCTCTTTTTCTTAAACTTCATGTTTATTACAACACAACGTAATTCCAGAATATTTGCCTCAATAACGTGTGCTTCACTCAATTTCTGAACAATAATGATCGCACACCGTATGCGTTGACTCCGTGGTAAGCACGCAGCGGATTTTTTTCCTCCGCCGCGGCCAAAAGTCTTTCGTCCGCGCAAGCCTTTGAGTAAGTAATATGGGCCTAGACTCCGTCCAACCGTTCATTTAACTTTAATATATGCACGCCTCTATATGGTACGATTTTGTTTATTCTTATTGTGGTGTGCCAGTGATTCTTATGAGATTTTTAGGGATGAAGAACTTAGCAAGTGTTCGTGACATCGCAGACAAGCTGCAGGAGTGCCGCCTTCGTTGGTATGGTCATGTCTCACGGAGATCGGCAAACTACGTGGGCAACAAATGTCTGGCCATGCCGCCCCCGCCAGGTACCGGTAGAAGAGGTCGACCCAAGAAGCGGTGGCTCGACGTCGTCAAGGGTGACTTGCGTGCCAACAGACTCACCACTGAGGATGCACAAGACCGTGCGAAGTGGGCCAAGAAAATAAGAAAGGGGGACCCTGGGACCCCACACACTGGTGTGGGTTCACAACCGGGATAGACCGCACGGATGATGATGATAATGAATAACTTGGCAAGTACTAGAAAATGAAAGTCTGTTATACTAATCATTAGTTATTTATATCCGAAATAATTTGAATGATTCACGTAAGTAATACAAATATAAACATAGAGGTTAGACAGATTATTTGTAGAATTCATATTCACTCTCATCTTTCTTCACATTGTTCTTGTATCCCTTTTCAAAGTCCTTGGGTAATACGATATACCTGGAAAAGAGAACAATAATTAAATATAAAATTAAAAAGATAGTCAGTCTGGTTTGCATCATCATCAGCCTATGGTTACTATCTTAGGCTGATGATGATGATTTGACTGGCCTGTTCGTGCAATGGCAGCGATCCTGCCTTTGACGCCGGAGGTCGTGGGTTCGATCCTCACCCATGACAAACATTTATGTGACGAACATTTGTGTTTGTTGTGTGTCTGGGTGTTATTATCTATTACCGACGACCGACTTGGTTTAATGGTTAAGAAGTTGGCTACTACACCAGAGGTCGCGGGTTCGATCCCCGCACAGTACAAACATTTGTGTGCATGAACATGTCTGTTTGTACTGGTCTGGGTGTCTCCTATGTATAATAAGTATGTATTTACAAAAGAAAATGTATTTAAGTATGTTTATCCGTTGTCTAGTATCCCATAACACAAGCTTTAATTAGCTTACTTTGGGGCTAGATGGCGCTGTGTGGAATAATGTCCAGGGATATTTATTATTTATTATTATTATTTATTTAAGTATGTATTTAGAAATATTTAAGTATGTTTATCAGTCTCTGACGCCCATAATACAAGCTCTGCTTAGTTTGGGGTCAGATGATCTTGGTGTGAATCGTCCCAGATATTTATTTATTTATATCTTAGGCTTATATCCTGTTAGTGGTAAACTCACAACCACCATAAATTCTTTAACTAATATAAAACTACATTATCAGCATAGGCTAGATTTTAACGAGAAAATTAGTCCACGCGGGCGAGGCGGTAAGCTACTTTTTTTTTTGTTTTTTTTTTTTTATATATATTTATTTAACAAAAAGTTTACATAATATTCTTATAATAAAACATCACAAAAACCGTTGATCGGTTTGTACGGATGCTTTGAGCATCTTAGCGCGCGGCCTGTGCCTAAAAACTTAGTTAACAATATTTCAAAGTAAGTAGCAATAGCTTACTGTACCTAAAAAAACAAAAATTCATAACCATTCACAATTTAAAACAATACGCAGCTAACTGCATATAATGCATAAAAACCACGGCGGCACACGTGTTTACTTGTTGTCGACAATCATCGCTCGCGACGCGCCAGGAAACCAGTTTGGGAAGTCAGGAAACCGGCGTAAACAACAACCAATACAGGGTAAACCATACCATTATAATTGTAAGCTTTGAAGCTGTTCGAGAAAATATTTTTTGAAATTATGTTTATAGTTTTCAATATTAGTTTCTGATATTACTTTTGCTGGTATTTCGTTCATGAGTTTAGGTATTAGAAAGCGATGTGTACGTTGGCCATAGTAATTATTAACTCTAGGTATGTGTAGTTTAATTTGAGTAATTTTTCTAGTAATTATTTTGTGTTTGATTTTGATTTGTACCTGCTCATTTTGAAACTGTTCCATTAATACAAGCATTTTAAACTTTGCGTGAACGGGTAATATTTTACAATATTTAAATATTTCTAGCGAGTTGTTTTCTTTGCATATATTTTTTTTAATTTTATTTGGTATTATTATTTTTAATATTCTTAGCTGTAAGTTATAAATTTTATCTAAGTAGGTTTTGAAAGTTCTTCCGTAGCTAGTTAGTCCATACGATATAATAGACTCAGCTAGAGAGTTATACAAGTTTAATCGGATTCGCGGCACTTTATACTTTAAGATGGCAAATTTAGCCAACATGGCTCTTAATTTGTCACAAATAAGATCGATGTGAAAGCTCCAGTTGAATCTGCTGTCTACAATAAGACCCAAATATTTATGGTGAGTGACCTGTTCTAGCTGATCACATTTACACAATGTATTTGCCAAAGGAGCATTATGCAGACATTCGTGGCTGTGTGATATTACCTTAAGAGGTCTCATCACGTTCAACAGGTAATTTGACCGGACGTGCATTATCTTAGTTTTGCTATTATTTATTACTAGCCCTGCATCATGCGCCCATTTACATAAGTTTGTAAAATCCTTCTGTATGATCAGTTCAGCTTTCGAGATGTCTGTATCCGCTGCTATTAGGCAGGTATCGTCAGCATATTGCAAGACAGAGCAGTTTTCCACGACATTTTCCATGTCATTTACGTATGCCAAGTAGTGCAAAGGACCCAGGACCGAACCCTGCGCTGTTCCAGCTGTGACAGGTACTTCTTCACTTAGTTCGTCGCCCACTTTTACTCGAAATTTCCTTTCAGTAAGGTAGTTTTCACACCATTTAAGGATAGGCCCTCGAACACCCGTATTACCTAGCTTATTTATTAGTGTTTCGTGTCTGAGTGTGTCGAATGCTTTGCTAAAGTCAATAAATATTATTATTACATGTTTTTTATCATTTAGATAATTGTTAACTTCATCAGAAAATTTCGCGAGCAAAGACGTAGTAGATCGGTTTTTTCGAAAGCCAAACTGAGCACTCGAAAGAACATCATATTCAGTATAATAAGTATGAATTTGGTTGCAAATGAATTTTTCTATGACCTTATCTATTATTGGCAGTATCGAAATTGGTCTATAATTCTCATACTGACCATGGGATCCCTTTTTAAAAATTGGCCTAACAATCCCAGTTTTTAGTTCTGATGGGTATTTTCCTGTTTTAATACTAGTATTTATAAGCCTTACTATAACGTTGGTAATTTTTTCGCATAGCAACTTCACATCTAAGCACCGAATCCCATCAATTCCCGCAGCTTTTTTTATGTTCAAATTTTTTATGATTTTTGATACACAGTCGTTTTGTGCTGCTTTGAAAAATATTGATTTATTTTCCGGGAAAGTATATAGTTTTTCATTTAACATTTTATCATTACAATCTGTCGTTATACTCTTTACATTGTTTTTGAATTCCTCCCCAAAATTGTTAGCTATTTGTTTTAATGTTATTTTATTTTTATTGAATGCTTTAATTATTGCTGCGTCTACCGTTTTGTCAATTCGTCCAGATAATGAGTTTAAGACTTGCCATAGTTTTCTAGGATTGTTTTTATTGCTGTCAATTTCATCGTTAAAATATTTATTTCTCGCTTTTTCGATTGTCTTTCTTGTTTTGTTTCTTTGCCTATTATATTCTAATTGTAATATTTTGTTACTTGAGTCTTTTATCCATTTACTATATAGTGTATCTCTTTTTTTACAATGATTATTTATTTTATTACTAATCCACGGATCTTTATTTCTTTTACTTAATTTATTAACTGCCTGTATGTGCGTGGCTTGCCCGTAACACCTGTCAAAATTTACTTTGATAAAGTTGTATATCTCGTTTGGGCAATGCATTTCCTCTACTGGACACCAATCTATATGTTTTAGCAGTGGTAATAATTTTTCATTACTAATTACGTGTTTGGTAATTGGATCACCCTGTATGTTGCTGCTTGTTCCAACGCACGCCAGCACAGTCATGCGGTGATCCGCCATTACAGTGCCAAGTGTCGCCGAGTAAAGGTCTAACGAACGCGATCTAGCAAAAATGTGATCAATACAAGTGCGCGTTATTTTATCATCCCGTTTCTCGATCCTTGTATAATCAGTTATCGCGTTCGTCAGGCCGGACTCAGCCATACAGCTCAAATAGCGGTCTCGTATGTTATCATGAGATTTTAGGTCTATATTTAAATCACCTAGTAAGTAAAAATCGGTGTTTTTGAAAATACTCTTACACAATAGTTGATTTAACTCAGTTATAAATAAGTGCTTACTTTCTACGGGTGGTCTATATAATGCACAGATGTGTGCCGCGCAACGGTTTGCGGTTTGTATGTAACCAATGATAGATTCACAATGTTTTAGAGACGTGTTTTCAACAAGTTGAAAGCGGTGACATGTTTTAACATACATTATAATGCCACCGCCCCTACGTTTTTCACGGAGCACACTGTACATTTCATAGCCATTTATCAAAAACATCTGCTGAATATTACTGCTATAGGAGATGCCAACTTCGGTTAAAATCATTACATCAATATTATAACTGTTGATAAACTGTACCACCAAACTAAAGTTTTTAATTATGGAACGGATGTTTATGTGAGTAATAGTAAATTGACAATTGTTCTTGGGTAGGTAAGTATTGAAATCGTGAATACTGGAGCAATCACAGATCTCAATTATCCCCTCTATAGTAACTGAACCAAAAACACATAAGAGTAATCCACTATCGCCTATCTTTTTTCGCCATCTCCGTCAGCATTTTCTCCAGATCACCTGTACTTCTGATGATTGCTATTTTTTCGTTATCGGCTTTACGAACCAGAACCCTACCTTCTTGAAACCATATGTACTTATGAGTGTCTTTCAATTGGGATTTAGCTTGCCACAACAGCGTTTTATTGAAGGTAGATAGTGCCCTGCGTATCAGTACCTTTGACTTGGCAAGATTCGGATTTGTTGTATCCGTACTTCCTCTTGAGAATGAGATTACGTCATCGGCAACAATGTCCACTCCTCTTGCGGCTCGTACCCATTGGTTGACCAGTTCTTCACTTGCCAACGTCAGTTGAATCATGCCTTCTTTGCCATTTTTAGCTTTTAGCCTTTTTACTACCTTGACATCGGTTTGCTCAGTATTAAGTTTAGTCACTATCATACCTGTCAGGGTGTTTAGGTTTTCATTAATTGTTTCTGGTATCCCGGCAATCTCTATAATATTATTTAATTGTTTTTGTTCAAAGTTTCTGACGAATTGTTCCATAGCATCAACTTTCAGCTCCAAGTGGGTATTTTGATTCATTAGAAAAGTGTTCTTTTTTTCCAGCTCCTTAATTTTGCCACTAAACTCTTCCAACGTATCCATGACATCGTCCATCCTTTTGCAGCACGAACTTAACGATTCATTAACTGAAGATATCTCTTTTTTGACTGCTTTTTTAACCTCTACGGCAATATCTCTAATCAGTTTATTTAACGCGTTTGGTCCACCGTTACTTATCAGGTTGAGGTCCAACTCTTCATCCTCTTCTTCATCTGGTATAACAAAAGACTTACGTCGAGGTGACTCCTTATGACATTCTTGGCATGTCCACTCCAGATTTTCAGCATTTCGTAGTGCTAAAAGCTGCTTAGAAGATAGACCGGCACATATTTGATTAGCATGAACAATCTTTGAGCACTTATTGCACTCAAGCCCTGGTGATTTTTTTGTTATATTTTTGTCACAATTGTCGCACTTCGGCATTTTTATTTATTTGGAGGTGTTGTTTGATGTAGGTAACGGTAAAATTCGGTAACGGTTGAACGTATCGTGTGTGCGGTGCGGCGGCTCGCGTGACACTTGCCTTCTCGCCTTTACTCGCGTGGTGTCCCGGGTTCGATTCCCGGTCGGTTCCGCCGGAAGCACTAAGCGCACGCACATTGGCTTTCCACCCTCACATTGTGGATACTCCAGCTATCCGCATGAAGCGTTCCGCTGATTCTTTCATAATGCGAACAGCAAAAGATCTTAAAAAAACGGTCACTTGTCTCTGACTACCCCGTTTGGGATATAGTTGTGGTGGTATGTTGTGTTATGATATTTCGATGTGTGTATGTTTTAATAAAAAAGAACATATATGATAGCGTTCCTATTATTTAGTTTTAAAAAATAATTTATTAATGATTGAAATGTAATGTTAATTTCATTTACGATAGCTTACTGATTGTTTAGTTTTAAAGTGTATTTTCTTATGTTGCAATTTGATTGATGTATTGATTAACTAGTTTAATTTGTAAAATCGATTACTTTAAGAAATAATTGTACTATGGGACGATCAAAACAACACCCGTAGTCGACTGGTAAACAACAACTGCGCCGCACGTGCACTACCGTTGCCGCACCTGCACTATCCCCACCGCTCGGTTGGTTGTTTTGATCGCCCTATAAATTGCCCTGCTGTCTGCATTGCAGATTCATTATTGTACGAACCATGATCGAATAAACATCGTAACCGTATACTTCCGTATTTAATTATGGACCGACCCAGATCTCTAACATATATTTCAGGCGATAGACCCATAAAATTAGTCAAAAGCATAAATATTTATAAGTACTGAAAACGCTTCAAAAATACCTGAACAAATCATTCGCCACAAGTATCTTTAGGAGAGTTCTTTCAGACTCTTTGTTGACTTGTATAGATATTTAAATAAAAAAAATATATCTGGGACAATTTACACCAAGATCATCTGACCCCGAACTAAGCAGAGCTTGTAATGTGGGCTCAGAGACTGGTTAATCTGCTTAAATATTTCTAAATACATTCTTAAATAAATAATAAGACAGACAACAAACACAAATTTGTGGCTACTGTTTTGCCCAGAAATTTTTAAGTGTTTCAAACGTACAGATATTTATGCTTTTCACTGTACATTGATTAGGATATAACAATGTAAAAGAGAAAATTAAAATAAAATCACAAATCAATTTTTAAAGCAATATTAAAAATTGGAAAACAATAGTTAAAAATTATGATATCATAAAAAAAATAGGCATGGGTGGTTAGTGACCTGTTCTCGCGCACGGCCTGCATGCCGGCCTCCTGGCAGATGGCGTTGATGTCGGCGCCCGACACGCGGTCGGGGCGCGCCACGAACTCCTCCAGGTCCACCTCCTCCGACAGGTTCATCTTCGTCGTGATCGTCGAGAAGATCAGCCGCTTCTGACGTCTGCAATCAGTTAAAAACATTCAATTAAATAATGAACCGAGTGACTGAAAAAAAAGTGACTGAATCGTATGATAAGAATCCACTGTTTACCGGGATTACCGGGTGATTATCAAGACTTACAAAAACGATAGCCCATATTTAGTAGGCAATTTATACAAAATATCTGAGTGAAAATGAAGTTCAAGTTGAATTTTATTTATTTATTGGAATTGTGTTTATTTGTGAAGTCTAATCCAAATCTGTTTAGAATGAAGGATCAAAAACCCAACCTTCGCCCTAGTAAAACCAGAGTCTGTACAAATATTTGTAGAACCACACTAATGCGTAAGAGTGTGATTGAGATGGCTCCAAGAGTTTCCAATAAGCTCCCTGAACGCTTTAGAATATTTAATTTAAAAAAAATCAAATCTGTTCTATCTAAAATCCTTATAGATAAATGTTATTATAATGTTAATGAATATTTTTGTGTTGTGAATGTATAGTTAATATTCCTTCTAATGTAATTTTGTAAGCTCATATCTATTTCTTTATATTACTATTTAATAATCCTGATTAATAAGTCTTGATATTAAAACTTTTCATATGTCATCCAAGGCACATCATGGAGATACTGCATAAGCTCACTCAATACCTGTCAACTTGTTACCACCTATGATAACGAATAAATGAATTTATATTTGTAATAGTCAGTATTTTTGTATGAAAAACCTTATAAAAGTCAATTAAACAATCGAATTTTTACTTACATTGTTACTAACATCACTAACTTAGTTTGCTAGGTATATCATTCTTGTAAGTCTTTTGATAATCACCCGGTATAATCAATGTTCTCAAATTATAAATATCCGTACCTATCCCTTTTTCACCTAGGCTATATAAATAAATATCCCTGGACATTATTCCACACAGCGCCATCTAGCCCCAAAGTAAGCTAATTAAAGCTTGTGTTATGGGATACTAGACAACGGATAAACATACTTAAATACATTTTCTTTTGTAAATACATACTTATTATACATAGGAGACACCCAGACCAGTACAAACAGACATGTTCATGCACACAAATGTTTGTACTGTGCGGGGATCGAACCCGCGACCTCTGGTGTAGTAGCCAACTTCTTAACCATTACACCAAGTCGGTCGTCAAATCAACCACGTAGTGAAAGTGATGAGTGTCTTTTGTTCACCTCGAGGAGAAAAAGTCTAAAGGAAGGAAACCTAACTGAACTTGAACTGCAGCAATCTTACCTGTCAGGCAGAGGGAACTCAATTTTCCTGTCGAGACGGCCAGGACGAAGCAGGGCGGGATCCAGTGTGTCGGCACGGTTTGTCGCCATTATTACCTGCAAATCAGAGAGCAACAATTTGTTTTTAAAGCTACTACTACTATTGAATAACTGTTAAATTTCACGTTTTGTTACTGTAGAATTGAATATGTTATGAAATCATAACCACCATGAAGTCCTTTTTGACGTGTTATATTTAATTTACTTCCATTCTAAGTGTATCCTCCTACTGTTTATCTCTGTAAAGGTTATCAGTTGATAATATGTCGTTTTTCGCTTTGAATTGTTATTTCTTTAGGTACACCAACAGCAAAACATAATACAGCAATTAATTATAAAAAACGGACCCCCTTATAGATTCAATTCTTCAGCTAAAGGGAATGTGCAGAAACTATAGGTGGCAGCACTAAATTGACAAAAGAGACACTATGCGGCCAGTAAAGGAAACTTATCAGACCTGTTATCGCGCTTTTAAATATGTAAACAAAATTACCTTTTCAATTATATTATTCTTGAATATAATAAAAGTTTTAAAATACGTGCGTGGCCAAAATATGTCAAAAACTCTTCGAGGCCGGCCATGTGTAGGAGGTTGAAGAAATAGTTAGGTAATAAATGAAAAAAATGAGGCTGTACTAACTGGCAAAATTGTCACACAAACTAAAATATTCAATGTTTACGACGTGAAAATAATGGTAAATAATTTTCTGAATTACCTTTTCATTTATGTATTATTTTTCAAAGTACCTATACAATTGCGTATGTTCAGTTGTTATAAATCACAATGTCAACTATTAATAGAGTACAAGATTCGGATTGGCGACACCAGTCGGAAGCACCTTCGTTGGGCACATTCCTTATAAAACACTTACTTTTACATTGGTGGTTTGGTCAAAACCATCCATTTGATTCAACAGCTCCAGAAGGATTCTCTGGACTTCTCTGTCTGCACCAGTCTGAGCGTCAAACCTACGCAACAAATAAAAAGGCTTTAGACATTACATATGGTACATATGGAATACCTCTACAAGCGAGTTCATGGGTATTACCCATACATGTACCCAACTAAATTTTTACTTAGCTGCCTTGGATAATTGAGGTCAGACGAGTAAAGCACCAATTGGTTTTTATGTGCAAGATATTGTGCGAAAAAGTAGATGCACCTGATCTGCACGAGAAGCTGGTTCAGTTGTTTGCCCCGAACAATAAGGACCGCAGCAGAAATCACCGACTGTTTGCTGTTGGTTTCAACCGCACTGTGGCACGGTCCCAGTCACCTATACCATGGTCTCTTGCTTTACTCAACACTCTCCTCAAAGCAAATCCACATTCAGGTTTGTTTGCGGATGAATGGTCAAAGGTTGTGATTCAGTGTTTGTGATTTTGTGAGAGTATGTGAATGTGTGTATTAGTGTATTTAATTTAGGTCTAATTTAATGTTTTTATTTTTCTTTCTGTGTCTTTAATTATTGTTATTGGTGTACCTACGCCGTTTTAATTAAATAAAAATAAATAAATGGTGAGTCACTTAGGTGAAAAAAACCCCTTTTTGTTTCTTTCTCTTTAATTGCTTCTTGTTTCCTAGTAAATTCTATCACTATTTTCTGGTTAACCACGACATTCTATGTAAGCAACTGTCCACTATTATTGTAAAAAAGCTCTCTTTCGAATACATCAATCATTATGTCTCATTCACCTTATTCAAACAAATAAGCTCAAAAACTCCCGGACCGATTTAAAACAATATTTCGTCAACATATATCAAATACACTATCAGCAAGTAAAATAGGCTATATTTTTAATAAATATTAAAATATTAAAAACCAGTACATGAACACAAATCCGTGAGCAAAACTTAAAAAACAAAAACCTTAAGTTACCTCTTAGTGGCGATAGCGTCGATCTCATCGATGAAGATGATGGCGGGGCTGTTCTCCTTGGCGAGGCGGAACACGTCGCGCACCATGCGCGGGCCCTCGCCCAGGTACTTCTGCACGAACTCCGAGCCCACCACGCGGATGAACGCCGCTGGAAATACATTCATTAACAAATATGTCTGCTATTTACTGCTTTTAGGATAATGGAACACATAACGGATTACTAATGTATGCCCAAAAGACCTTTCCCAAAATATCACAGCGCAAACTATTAAACGCAAATTTTCATTTGGCAAAAAAACATTTCCCGAAACAACTTTTCGCAAATTTTTAGATAGCTAATTTCTTTCTTGGCAAATAATTGTACATAAGAAATAATTGTTCGGTCATGTTTCATTTGGCACAGCATACTCTTCCAAAGATGTTGTGCATATGATTTTGAATGATACCAAAAACGACAATTTAATTTTCTGATATAAGATCACCACTTTTTTGCCACTTATGTTCATTTTCATTTGTTGACAATTCGGTTCTGGCACTCGCTGGCCGCTGCCGCGGCTGTGTTCATGTATCAGCAAAAATAATCATCGCATTTGCTATAATTTGAGTAAGTATGTGAAGTGACAATTCACAAATCTTTTTTTGGAATACAATATTTGTGAAACATCCTGTCTCAATAAAATTGACAACATAAAATTTTGCGAAATGTACATTTGCTAAAGATACATTTGGGAAATGAAACTTAGGCGATAAGTTTTCTGGGAAGTGAAAGTCGTCGAAAAATAATTTGGCAGAAGGAAGGGATCCCACAATGAACTACACTGCAATCGCAATTGAGACAAATTACATGGATCGCACTTTAGAAATAGTTGGTAAAGGAGAAAAGTACATTTTTCTTTTTTAAGAATATCCCCTGACATAAGTTATGTCATTTTTGTCTTACACTATTTTACTATTTTGCTAAATATCTTTATATAAAGACAAAAAAACATGTAAGGGAATTGAATCTACAACCCTCATGCAACCAAAGCTGACCAAGACAATTAAATTAACTCATGCTTTTCATATATATTTTTTTAAATTAGATCCATTGAGATGCAAAACAAAACAGAAATAAATTTACCTGTAGTATGATGAGCCACAGCTTTAGCCAACATGGTCTTTCCACATCCAGGTGGACCATACATGAGCACACCACGAGGAGGCTCAATACCGATCTGTCTGTATAATTCTACATGTGTAAGGGGCAGCTCCACTGCCTCTCTGATTTCTTGCTTCTGAGTGTCCATGCCACCAATGTCTGCATATTGTACATCTGGCTTTTCATCTGTAGAAAAACACATGTTTCATAGGTTTCTTTATAATAGTAGTTTATTAGCATATCTTTTATACCTTATTTCCAATTATTATCAGCTAGGAAAGTGGTACAGTATAAGTTATCTTAACGAGTCAGGCATGTGAACAAATTTGTCAAAGTAATTGGAGACAAACCTGCTTGTAACATGGAAATGGAACTGTCGGCTTCTGGGGGCAAGACATCCACCAGAGCATTTGAGTGCTTGTGCAGCGCCACAGAAGCCGAAGGTTTGAGCAGCTCCCTGTCAATAGTGGACAAGATGCGGACATAGTAGTTGGACCCTGTTGTGCTGCCAACTAAGAAAAAAAGAACAATAATGATATCAGTGTCTGTCTGAAATAAATGCTTTTTATTTTATTTATTTTTATTTAGTGTCTTTGACAGATTTGAATAAACATAGTGATAGTTTTACATTTAAACTACATGTAGTTACAACTAAAAATACATTTAAAAGAAAATATCTGGTTGTCTGTGCTGTCCTGCACCACCAGTAGAAATTGTATTGCTGTCTATTGTGTCTAGCACATACAAGGGACTAAATGGTTCATAATAATAATCACAATATGCAATATATTCGAATTTTTTCAATAACAAAAGCTAAGGTGTGGATTTTACAACAAACATGGAATATCTGGTAGAAATAAGTCCATCAACAAAACAGTAGCATTAACCCGTGGCGTGATCTACGATCGCGCATCGACACAGCCTCAAGCGCTGCGAATATTTTTGCAAAATTTTTTTTATAATGGCCTTCAGAAAAAGAATGATTTTGGAACTATATGGCTATTATCACTTTGTGTTGTATGTATCGTTTCGAAGGTTATTAAATGGGCTTTATCTTCCAATAACTTTTATTTTGAATCATGCATTACTTACATGAGAAATATTGACAGACATTTTCCAAAATATGTTTTCACTCGACACAGTCACATGTTTTTGCTCGATAAATCACATTTCTTTTAAAATTATTACTGAACCGCACTGTAACTTTATCTAGACATATTAACGAGTCGATTTTATAACATAGTCTACTGTGAAACACAATACCTAAGCAACAAGAAAACAAAAGCAAAGAACATCTATGACACAGAGAAAGAACCAAGGGAACGAGTCATAGACAAAATTCACTTCGAGACTAAACAAATGAAAAAATAAATCTACCGAACACTCATCGCACATGCAACAACTTTTGTTCTAGTGGTAGATCACTATGCACTCCATGGGTTAAACAAGAGAGGTCATACAATTCTAAGGTTGTCGTAAATTATGAATATATTACTCGTAATGGTGTAAAGATACAATACCTATACTTTAAAATAACTCACCTATTCCTGTATTTTGATCGACTGCTTCTAAGAACTGGCCAATAACCAAGGGTACAGACTGAATCCGCTTCACCTCCTCTTGAGCGTGAAGGTATTCTTTCTTCAAGTTTCTTTGTTCATCTTTTATGTATTCTTCTTGAACTTCCAAAAACTCAAGCATGCGTTGAAGTTTCTGTGATAATTTTATGAATATTATAGAAAGCAATGTAAGGATGGATTTGTGTGGTGTTTGGAAGTAAAATTGCTTTTGGTTTGTAACCTCAACTGTGCTGTATACAAGCGAAAAATACCTCACCTTATATTTTGTGTATAAATCTTCAGGTTCTATTTCTTCAAATGACTGTGGGCCAGTGAAAGCAAGACCCTTCGCATCGGTGGCTTGGTCATCCTAAAACAAAAAGGCCATTCAAGAAACGCAAATTTTAGTGCTGAAATATTTTGTATATAGCTTTGCCATACCTTTTCAGGCAGTATAATTCCAATTTCTTCCATTTTTGTTGATAATTTTAACTAATTTGAACAAGAATCAAGAAAATACCAACTTTGCGACGAGATGATACGATTTTTTTAAACGTCAAATTGAGGGCTGGCTGAGGCAAAACGTCAAAATATACGCATTGTCATGTATTGTCACGTACGTTTCATTTCACGCGAAACAGTTTACCATTTTGTTGTAAGTAATGCAAATAAAGGCCGGTTCACTTTGATTAGTGGTAAGTGCAGGAGCTTAGTGATTATGAGAAAACACGTGTCGACTGTGATTGATTAGTGCGATTGAATAGAACATACTCGCTCACAATCACTCGCATTAATCCATCGCTGTCTACACGTGTTTTTTCATAATCACTCACTAAGCACCTGCACCAATTACCTGCACTTGCACTAATCAAAGTGAATGCGGGCCATAAGAAAATAATTACCTACCAGCTGCCGGGAAATGGAACACCTATTTGGGCAGTTGATTGTTCACAGCAGCGCACAGAGCATTTTGTATGCGAATCTTGCGGTTGAATCATTCAACTGACGTGATGACATACTGTAGGTACATACGTCCGCACCCGGTGGCCACAGAGCCCGCCATAGCTGACCACCACCACGCAGTGCAGCAGCGGGTCGATGAGTACCTTTCGGCCCCACCAGTCCGGGGGGATATGTTTATCCCGTCGTCTGAGCTGACATCTCTAACGAAAGAGGTACCCTATAGTTTGTCCAAATCCAATAAAATTAATCTAACATTTAAATTGAAGATTAAGGGCGGCTAGCACAACGTTCTATTTCAATACGGTTTTATTTTGATGAGTATCAAAGTTATTTGCAATTATCTATCATACGATTATTCTTAAAAAAACATAGATTAAATATAATAAAGATTTTGAACTCAAATATTTTTCGATGTTTCTAGAGTTTGGCAACACTACGGCCGGTCATGAAAGTCAAAGTCAAAGTGAAAGTGATTTACAAATCCTAATACTTACCTACCTTATTTAATTCACTAATATATTTTTATTTATTTAATTATCTCTTTATTGCACATTAAAATATTCGAATAACCTTTCCATTGTTTAACTTTATGAACTAAAGATTCCAAGTTCTACGAAATAATAAATTGATAATTGGGTATGGGAAAAAAAATCAAACATGTCCGAAATCGAAAACCATTTCGAGGTAAGTATTTATATTTTATACCTGTAACATAAGCAACAATAAAAACATGCCTACGGTCCAGCGACGCGCGCGCCGGGACAACGCGCCGTGATGACGCATCGCCCCACACCGCTAGCACCGCTGCGCCCGCCCGCGCGCTCCCGCGAGCACGGCGCGTGCACCTATAAAAGCCGCCGCGCGGCATACGTTCAGTCAGATAGGGTTGAGAGCCTTCTGCGCTCACCCTACAGACCGGTGAAGCTGCTAAGGCCGTCGAGGCCAAGCAGCGGCGTCCATACAAAAAAAATACGTTCAGTCAGTCCGGCTAGTGCGTACGGGCCGCTTCCAACTCTTAGGATGGTGCTGAGCCTCTAACCATCAGCGACAGTGCGCACAGGTGTACTTCAATCTCATTGGATACACTTGTAGTATTGTTTGCCCTCCGAATTAGTTTAAGAAGTATTGTAAATACCGAATAAAGTTATTACCAACGTAGAATTGAGGTTTTCTTCAAACATCGCTGCCTGAGTATATTACAGTGGCGCACAACGTAGGGGCTAAACCTCCTCAATTAATATTACGACGGCTGCGACCCAAACCACACCGTAACATGGCAATGACAAACGAGCAATTACAGCTGCTCCTTGCCGCCGTATCAGGTGGGAGAAGAAAATCCTTTGCATCATGTCTTATAACTTACGACGGCGAAAAAGACAGCAGCAAGCTTGAAGCATTTCTGACGGCAATCGACATTTTTAAGACTATTGAGAGGATCCCGGATAAAGAAGCCATCACTGGATTACTGCTTGTTTTGAAGAGGGACGCTGGGATTTGGTGGCAGGGAAGCGTGAATATGTGGTCGGAGTTCAAAAACTGACTACGTTATGGCTTTGCGCCAAGAAAACCGGGTTACATTCTGTACCAAGAGATCATCGGTGACAAACAAAGGCAAGACGAGAGTGTGGACTCATACGTTTCCAGGAAGAGATCCCTCATAGCACAACTACCTTTACCTACTCCTTCGGAAGAACAACAAATTGATATGATCTTTGGCCAGATCAAGGTGGATATTCGTTCCCGCATCCCAAGAGAGTGTGTAAGGACCTTCGATCAACTCCTTACTTCGGCTCGAGGGGTTGAGCAGATAACTCTCTGAGTTACACCGACCTTCATCTTCGAGAATTGCCGATAGTGAGAAACCAAAGGGCCAGTTGCGGTGTCATTACTGCAAAAATGTGGGCCACACTGCGAAGGTCTGTCGGAAAAAGAAGAGAGAAGACAACAGCGCTAACCCACACCGCGACCCAATTACTCGAGGAAAATCCAACGAAATGATGACCCAGGCACCTTCTCCGTCGCGACCAAAGTTTTCTTGCTACGGCTGCGGCACACCGGGATATTACAGGAGCAACTGTCCCAAATGCAGCACTTCTGTACAAACTGAAGATATCGGCTTCTGCGCGGTTGGGGTCCAACTAGACACTCATGCAAGACCAATTGTTTTCATAAAAATAGAGGGAATCACTGGCACGGCACACATAGACACAGGCGCAAAAGCAAATGTAGCTTCATCAAGTCTATATAAAATGCTCCAAGTTAAAGGCTACAAATTTCAACAGGAAGTGGTCAATGTCACTCTAGCAGATGATGCTACTTGCCGACAAAGGGTCGAGACATTTAAAGCGAGGATTGAGTTGGAAGGACGTACAATTTCGACCAGCTTCATGGTGTTACCAAACTCCAACAACAACAAGACACTGTTAGGCATTAGTTTTCTGCAAAAGGCCGGCATCGTACTGAATTTGCCTCAGTTCACATGGACGTTCATCGACAAACCGGAAGATGAGCACGAGTTGTAATAATAATAATAATAATAAATAATCTTTATTGCACAAACAAATACTTACAGCACGTAAAAACAAAAAAGTAAATATTTAGTACAATTTAGGCGGTCTTATCGCTACAGAGCGATCTCTTCCAGACAACCTTCGGCAGAGAGATTTAAAACAGAGGACGAGTTAGGCTGCGCAAAAGCTATGGAAAAAAAAAATAGTAATTACATTTGAATATTATGCTAATATAAAAATAAATAAATAAATACATCTATGTATACACACATATATTGTTTTAGATTACCTAGCACCAGTTTCCTTGTGTAACGAACTAAATTAGGAGAGAAACATATGTAAAAGGAACGTAAACAAAGAAAAAAAAAAAAAAAAAAAAAAAAAAAACACGAAGTCAGAGAGAGAGGAAGTACGACTTTACCTGAGATTTGAAAATAGGTAAGGATTGAGATTGACGAATGGTTAAAGGCAAGGAATTCCACAGACGAATTGAGCGAACAACAAAGGATTGAGAATAATAGCTAGAAGAGTGCGGAGGGACTGTCAGGTGGAGTTTCCGGCAAGACCGCATGCCTTCACTTTTGGTAGGCTGCATGAATTGAAACAGCGTCTTAAGGTAAGGAGGCGAACGGGGATTAAACAAAGTAGTATACAATAGGGCCAAAATATGAAGATCACGGCGATGTCGTATGGTTAGCCAGTTTAACTGAGCGCGGAATTGAGAAACGTGATCAAATTTACGTAACCCGAAGATAATGCGTATGCAGAAGTTTTGAAGGCGCTCGAGTTTATTCAGAAAATTTTCAGTGATGTCTAAATAGGCACAATCGGCATAGTCAAGAATTGGCAGCAGCAAGGCCTGCACAAGTGCAATTTTGGTGGGTATAGGTAAGAAGTGGCGGAGTCTACTGAGAGAACTTGCTGATGCGAACATTCTCCTGCTCACCTCACCAATCTGTTTCTCCCAGCTCAACGAACTGTCAAGCAAGACACCTAAGTTTTTCACTATGCTGCTATAGGAGATCTGGATCCCATCAAATACAATAGGCGGCATCGACTCCCATTCGATCCTTGATATCAACCACGAGCTGCCAATGACAATAACTTGTGTTTTGTTCGGGTTCACCTTAAGACCGAAGGCCATGCTCCAGTCCTGAATACGTGCCAGATCAGCATTAATAGTTCCGACTACCCCATGAAGGTTTTCAAGGCTACCCTGCGAATATATTTGGAGATCATCTGCATAAAGGTGGTGAGAAGAAGAGAGATTATGAGTAATAGAATTTATGAAAACAGAAAAAAGAAGAGGAGACAGGACACCACCTTGCGGTACGCCAGCAGAAATATCGCGCCATGCAGAAAACGAGTCTTCAGCACGAATGCGTTGCCGGCGCCCATGCAAGTAACTATGAAACCAGTCAAGCACCGCCGGAGATATGTTAAGAGAACGCAAAATGCCAAGAAGGATGTCGAAGTCAACCGTATTATAAGCGTTACTGAAGTCAAGCAACGTCAACACAGTCAGGCTCCGGCAGTCCATGCCACGCCGAATGTCGTCAGTAATCTTTACTAAAGCTGTAGTTGTACTATGACCGGGACGGAATCCAGATTGGAAGGGATTTAAAAGGTTGTATTTGGAAAGGAAGTTGTATATGGAGGACTTCGTGATTTTTGCTAGCCTAACGAGTTGTATATGGAGGACTTCGTGATTTTTGCCTAGCTCCATTTGGTATAGTGGAATCTATGAACCCCCCTCACCGATCACTCCGCTGTCGGTCTCACCGGTGACATCCATCGAATCACCCCCCAATACTCCTGCAAAAGAGGAAAACAACGGTGACATCACCTCACCCACAGAAGAACCAACAAACGTCGATCTACCCCCAGGTTTCTTGACACCTCCCCGAAAATATCAATTGCTTCCCATAGAAACGTCGGATACACCGCCGTATTTGAAGAGACGCAGAGATGGAGTCCTATTTGATGGTTATTCTCTACGACTGAACTATATGCTAAGAGATGCTCAACTTAGCATCCATCGGGAGGAAGTGGAGTTATCACCGCACTCCAAATCACTGTACAACGCGAGAAATGACGAGGGCGATGAATATTATCTTTAGATGTAAACTCTCCGCCTAGTCTGATGTGTAGTACTGCAGACTTTGATAAAAAATTAAATGCTTTACTGTCACTGTATTATGATGTCTTTATTGCTAATGGGCAACCTATAAATGAAGTCGAACACTGCATTGATACAGGAGATCATACCCCGATATCAGTTTCTCCATATCGTTTATCACCTCGTCGAAAGTTAATACTCGAGGGAGAAATTAAAAAAATGCTGGACGATGGAATCATTGTACCCAGCTCTTCGCCATGGGCTGCCCCTGTAGTAATGGTTCCAAAACCCAATGGAGAATTCCGCATATGCGTAGATTACAGAAGACTGAACGCAATCACCGTGCCAGACACATACCCAATTCCCAAATTGGATGACTTGCTTCACGATGCTAAACCTACGCCTGTGATGAGTACACTAGATTTGAAATCTGGATACTGGCAAGTGAAGATCAAAGACACAGATCAAGAAAAAACCGCATTCATAACGCCGGTTGGTATTTATCATTTCTTGAGAATGCCGTTTGGCTTACGGAACGCTTCAGCTACTTTCCAAAGACTAATAGATCTGTTCCGTATTAGTCTACCTCATGTGAAGCTGCTAGCATACCTAGATGACTTGATCACGTTTTCGTCCCAAGAGGGAGACCACCTCAGAGACTTAGAAGCAATTTTCAAGAAAATGACAGAATATAACATGACTGTCAATATAAAAAAGTGTAAATTCATGTGCTCTTCTGTGAAATATCTTGAGCATTATATCACCCCTCAAGGACTTCAAGTAAATCCAGACAAAACTTCTGCCATTTCAAATATGCCTAGACCAACAAACCTGAAGCATCTGTTATCCTTTTTGCAAACATGTTCATGGTTGATGTTGATGTTCATGACGATTCGTTAAAGATTTCTCAAAAGTCACCAAACCCCTTACTCGGCTGACCAAAAAACGTGCTGTGTGGAATTGGGGACAGGAACAGGAGAATTCGTTCAATCAACTCAAGCAACTCCTAACATCTGCTCCCATTCTTAGCCAAGCAGACGAGACCCAGCCGTACGTTATAAAAACAGACGCTAGTAATTATGCAATTGGAGTAGTTCTGACCCAGGGAGAGGGTGAAAATAAGCATCCTGTCGAATATGCGAGTCGATTACTAACACCACCTGAGAAAAATTACTCGACAACAGAACGAGAAGCACTTGCAGTGGTTTGGGCAGTGTCAAAGTTTCGTGGTTATATTGAAGGATTACCAGTGACAATACTCATAGACCACCAGGCTCTGAGATGGTTGATGGCCCTAAAATCTCCAACGGGCAGATTAGCAAGGTGGGCACTACAACTACAGTCATATGATATCAAAATCAAATACGTGCCCGGTAGGGTCAACGTAGTTGCAGACACCTTATCTCAACCTCCATGCACAGATGATACAATTGATAATTGTGGTATTTGTACAGTTTCAGTAGACATGCCTGTTCGTAGCCCAGCAGAAATACGGGCAGAGCAAATGAAGGACACCAGAATTGCAAAAATAATACAGGCCTTGGAACAAAGCTGCACCAACGAAAATTCTATCTATTGGAGCAAAAAGGGATATTTGCTTAACAACTGCCTCCTTCATCGATATAATTCAGCAATTGATAGTGATGATGCTCAGTTAGCTGTGCCTGAGCATGAATGAAGTAACATCCTGAAGGCTTATCATGATGACCCCCTAGCGGGCCATTACGGAGCCGACAAGACGTTTCATAGAATTGCTAGAAGATACTATTGGATCGGCATGAGAAAGTATATTGAAAGTTATGTTAAAAACTGCCTATCTCGCCAGCGTTATAAGCCTTCCCATATGAAGCCCGCTGGACTTCTGCAAACTACAGCCCCATCGCAACGGTTTGAAGTAATTTCCTTTGACCTATTTGGGCCATTACCGACATCGCCGAAGATGTCGCCACACGCTGGGTAGAGTTATTCGCATTGGAGGATGCTACAGCCAAACGTTGCACTACGGTACTCCTAGATGAAGTTTTCTTGCGATATGGTATCCCCCGCCGAATGATTAGCGATAACGGGTCACAATTTGTTAGTGCAGTAATGCAGAAGGTTTCATTTTGTTAAACATTAAGCACTCATTCACCCCTGTCTATCATCCCGAGAGCAACCCTATCGAAAGACGTAACCGAGACCTCAAGACTCAATTGGCCATGTTTTTGGAAGACAATCACCGCAACTGGCCTTACCAATTACCAAGTATCAGCTACGCAATGAATAGTGTCATTTGCTCGTCTACAAACTATTCGCCTGCCTATCTTACCTTCGGTCGTGAAATGAGGAGTCCCGATGACATTAGTCACGATTTGCGACAAATTGTTCTTTCTGAGAATTTCATACCCGAAATTTCTCCAAAACTACTAACAATTGCCAGAGATCTAGAAAAAGCTCGAGAGGTCCAAGAGACTAAGGAAGAAAGCTCGTGCGTCCTTTACGGAAAAGAGGACGCCCCAAGAAGATACCAACGGTGTCTCCGGCTACTCAAAAAACCGAAAAGCGACGTGGAAAGTGAAAAGACGTCCTCGAAAGCCCGCTGCTGTTCCTGATTGTACTGTCTCATCGTCGGGACGACTTCAGAGGCAGAGGGAGATTGTAACACTAGCAACAATAAAAACGACATTGCGCACAGGTGTACTTCAATCTCATTGGATACACTTGTAGTATTGTTTGCCCTCCTAATTAGTTTACGAAGTATTGTAAATACCGAATAAAGTTATTACCGACGTAGAATTGAGGTTTTCTTCAAACATCGCTGCCTGAGTATATTACATACCTTATTTAAATATTTATTATTTTTAAAGGCAAAGGATCTAGGATATTTTTATTTAAAAACGTTAGCAAACTGGGGTCATTCATTTGACCCCAGATTGCCTGGTAGAAAATCAATTTGGCTTTCGAAAGGGTAGTTCTACCGTTCAGGCCGGTTTTTCTTTAGTAAAAGAGATCACGGAAGCTCTGAATGATAAATCCACTGTTAAGGGACTATTCCTAGGCAGGAGTATGTTTGCCATTCTCGACTGCTTCAGAAGGTTCAAAGATATGGTCTGAGAGGCCAAGTTTACCATTGGCTGCTGAGTTATTTAACAGAACGACACCAACTCACCGAGGTATCTAAAATTGTAGATGGAAAAAATGTACGTCCACAATCTAGTTCACTGATCAGTAAATCTGGTGTACCCCAAGGTACTATATTAGGACCGTTGCTATTCCTTTTATATATCAATGACCTTCCTGAAGCATTAAAGCACAATTGCATTATGTTCGCAGACGACACAACTTTGTTAGTAAAATGCAAAAATAAGAATGAACTAGAAACTGCAGCCAATGAGGAAGTTAAAAGAATGGTTGACTGACTTGAAATTAACAAACTGAAAATAAACATAAGCAAAACATGTGCTTTGCAATTTAGGCCATACAATTACCAGGGTACTCAGACAAATGTCCAGGGCAATAACGTACCAATTCTAAAAGCCTCTCATACAAAGTTTTTGGGTATTGTAATGGGTGTGAACCTCAACTGGAAAAAACACATTGAAGCAGTATGTGCAAAACTGGACAGATTTATTTTTGCCTTGCGTCGCCTAAGACTGGAAACGTCTCAAAATACTGCCCTGACAGCTTACCACTTGTTTCTCCAGTCTTACGATACGGTCTAATCATATGGGGCGACTCAGTGGATGTGCAGAGAGCACTGATAGCACAGAAAAAGTGTATTCGAGCGATCTGTGGAGCTGACTACTTGGCCCACTGTAAGTGTTTAAGAGACTAAAAATTCTGCCTTTGCCCTGTCCATACATTTTAGATATTTGTATGTTTGTAAAAAAAAATCCACGATATTCTCTCTTGAGCGACAATGTGACTGGTAAAAAGAACAGCAGATTTCCGCATAAACTAATAATACCACAACAGAAACTTACGTTGCACAGCAAAAATGTGTACTGCAAACACTGCAATGCTATAAGAATTTATAATAAGTTGCTATAGTTCGTAAAAAATAGGATGATTAGAATGACACATAGATTTATTATCTGTGATGAATCATGAAAAGTGACGTGATAACTTTGTACCGACGCCAAATGAGCGACTACACTTGTTGCAATAATCAAACGCGAAGAATCACTCTAATTTGGCGAGTTTATATTTTTATGGTGCTTTACATTTTAAATAAACTTATTTTATAAATTCAGCTCATAAAGAAAAACAATTCATACTGATTCGTACTATCTACCTATGATGAAACAGTCAGCGATTTAGGACTGTCCATTTAATATTGTTGTAATTTGGTAAATTTATAATCTTATTCATACTTATTAGCGTTTTGGTTGAACGCCACAAAGGTTGTTATTTTTCCTTTTTAAAAAGTCTTCATGTCTGTCTTTTTACATTGCTTGTCAAAATGTGTGCTCTATAAAATAATAAAAGATTTTCTTAAAGTTTTTTTCTGTATTTATTCCAATAATTTCAACAAATATTTTTCGAGAAATTGACTGCAATATGAACGATCCCGCTTAAGACTGACTATTTTTAAAATTGAATCTATCTATTTGTATGTTCTAGCATAACATTTAACTTATTATATGAATTTTTTAAAAACTCATACACTTATTCTATAAAACATGAATTAAATACAGGTTGTTTTAGAATCTAGAACGAAATTAAAAATGTTTAAAAACTAAGTTCACGTCCACGTCCAGAACATGAAATTGATAGTGAACTAAAAACTTAAATATCTACGACGAGCTTAGGAGGTTACGTCATGTTGCCGAAATTTTAGAGATAGGACACATCGATAAATAAAATTCGATGGAATAAAAAGATATTATGTTTGTTTTCTTTCATTCATTAAAAATGATATTAACTTCAGGCCCTGCCACACTGAATGCAGTTATTAAATCTCGACGTGAGATCCTTATGGTCTGAGGTACAATTTATCAACTTTTCAGGAGAGGCAAATGAAAATCTGGTTGGAATTTCCAAATTAAGTCACATTTATTGTTCTTTTAGCTATCTAAATGAATACTTATGTTACAGTAAACTTTTGCCCCTTTTATTTTCAAAGTTTATAATAATAATAATATAAATCATTTATTTCAGGCAATATTATACTTAACAAAAGTTACATATAACAGAGGCCCATAGACAAATACCTTACAGACTAACATACATATGAGTTATAATAATTAATTCTAAAACGAATTTACACGTTGAGTCAGCGACGTGTATCGCGCGTTGTCAGCAGGCAGCCGTCCTCTGAATTTCCGGAACACGACTCCCTGCGGCCAAAAGTCTTCCTTCATGCAGGTCGCCAGATGGTGGGTCGGCACTCTCACCACAAAAGAATTAAAATTCACTTTGCGGCGAGACGCCAACCGTTCGACCCTTAGGGTGAAATTGGACTTTCTTCGCACATAGTCTACAAAGTCCTCGACTTTCGTAGACCAGTGTAATCTGGACACGTACAGCTGCGTCGCCGGTACTTCATTACGCAGGGCGCAATCCAGTTCAGTCAGTGCAGAGCCTCGATGGTTACGACTGGCGGGTTTCTTCTTCCTCTCAACCTTCACGAAACCCTCCTCATCGCATGGCTCCTTCCTCGGACACTGAGTCACAGACTTGCAAGGGAGCTTGCAAGACTTCGGCTTCTTCCCCTGAGGCCTTCGAGAAGGCGCGGCGGCGGCATCGGCGTAGCTAGCGGTAGGGGTAGATGACCTAGCGCTTGACGTCAGCTCGGCGGGGGCGAGGCGCGTGGCGGGGCGCGGTGCATCGCGCTCGACAACAGCGAGTGGCGAACATAGCAATACCGCTGACTCAATACTGCCGATGGATGCGTTTTGCGCTCCGCGACGTGTGTTGACATTCGAGGCTACGGCTGACCCACTTACCGAATCATTACGTTTTAATGACAATAATTCGGCACGCAGATCGGAGATCGTAGATTCCGAAACCTCAACTCTCAACTTCACTTCAGCCAGGCTTGCTTTCAGGGTTGTGATGTCCTTTAGTAAGCAGGTAACGTCGACGTGGTCAAAAGTGACGGGAGGCAGCCTATGCAGCTGTTTCGCCACGAAAGCAGGCACGTCGTCCGGATCGGTCTCCTTCAACAGCGTGATAATGTCCTGGAGACTTCGCTCGCCTTTTTCGTCCCTCCTGCGAGACGGCATTCGGTCGGCTTTGCCGAGCGTCTGGTAGAGCAGCACCTTGCTACTGACAATTTCCTCCTCCTTGAAATTGGATTTGCAGATCTGCATGATGCTAACCTCGTCCATCGTGTCAATGGCGTGTAGGATAAACGCCAACAGCTCGTTGGCTATGAGTTGCTTGGAACCCATAGCGGCGGCAGCCGCAACCGGCTACGTAGTTCGCGAACTAATCAAATAATTCAAGACTGTGCTGAATTGCGGAACGCGACCGTTTCCGAGCGCGCATCGCACTGCACTCATTCTGTTACTCACTGTTTATAATTCCAAAAATATTACTAATAATCATACTTTTTATAAAAAAATGTGTTAGGTGATCATATGCTTGTACAATTTGGGGTGTATAGGCCTAACGTCACGACGACAGCTGTTTATCGCCAAAAATTTCCGATGTCATTCACTTGGAGAAGGTAATGTTGTTATTGTTTCAGTTTTGCTTTTGCTGTTGACTTTCTGTTGCAATAATGCCAAAAAGACAACGAAAGACTGTTTTAAACAGTTAATCTCGCGAGTTTGTGGTCCGCTTACGAGATTATTTTGATCGGGAGCACCATAATGGTGGACCGCTGTTACCGTTTTCGCAAGCATGTGACAGAGTTGCTGACGCTCTTAATATTGGACGAGCTACAGTCACAAGGATAACCCACGAAAACTTCGGAGATGATTCAATGCAGGAGAATAAACTATCAACACCAAATAAAAAAAGGAGAAAAAGAAGCACTGTAACTGGTATTGACGATTTTGATGCCGCTGCAACACGAAATCATGTTTATGCATACTACACACGTAACGAGCTGCCAACTTTGTCAAAATTATCTGTATCGCAAAAACAAGCAAACCTTTTTGACGGCAGCCAACCATACTCAAAAATATTGGATACTCATATAAAAAGTTCAATAAAAGAAAAATTATAATGGAACGAACAGACATTGCTCTTGCGCGCATCGAGTTCTTACGAGAAGTTAAAAATATAGTCAATTGGGATAAAGTTGTATTCTTGGACGAGACGTGGTTGAACGAAAATCACACTGTGTCGAAGATTTGGACAGATGACAAAGCCGAATCCTCTACCAAGGTACCCGAAGGCAAAGGGCAAAGGCTAATTGGACCTAGTTCTGCAGAAAGCAGCCAAATCGTACTTTTTCCGAAAATGAGATTTAAACACAGCCATACTAAATTCGACATGATGGATTTTTTGCAAAGACAGCCATGTCGATATCTCTTCTCAAAGCTGAGATATGAACCGTCAAAAGAAGCCATCTAAAAAATAATATTTTGTAAAAAACAGTCATCATGGTGTTAAATGCAGCCAATTTTGACACAAAGTGCCTAACCTATATTGCAGAAATAAGCCATCTTACATGGCTGTTTTATGCAAATCTCAAAATGTTAGCAGGTATCGCGGTTCGAGTTACGTTAAAGACAGCCAGTCTACGATGGCTGCTTTCTGCAAATTGTTTATTTGGTAGAAGTACATACTTGGCTTTTTTTAACACCATTGAGGCTGTTTTTATCAAAATTAATAACAGGTAATTACAACTTTTTTTGTTGCCTACTCATTATTTTATGTCCACTTCCTATTAAGGATTTTAAAGAAATCAGTTTTTACCATCAAATTCATTTAAATATCCCGCCACTGTGCGTATAGATAGGTAGGAACGAGTAGGTATCCCAGAAAAAACACTGATAGAAATCGATATTCCTAGATAATAAGTCTGACTCCTTCTACTACAATGATGATAATCCCATAGATGAAAATACGTTTGACGATTATTCCGCCACAGATGGTTCTGATTACGTTCCATCAAGCAAAGATTACAGTCATTATTCTGACGCTACTTAGATATTTTAGTGAGGGTGAGCAGGATTTAATTTTAACTATCTCCGAGGTATGCTACAGAGGACAGCAGGAACTTGAAGATTCTACAGTAGAAATTAATTTTGGGACCCCAGAATCACCGTCGTTGCTGGTGGAGCAAGTTAATGAACCCGATGAATCAATGCAAGATCAAGAACAATCTTCTCATTCAGGGAGACCATCACGTGGTGGAAACGAAAATGTGCCTACTTTGAGGACATTTTCAGACTGAGACTCAGACTGTTTCAGAACGGAAACAGGCACGGAATAGTAACAAATAATACTATGATCATAGATTAAGATATAAACCACCAAGAGACTTCGTAGATTTTACTTGCAAATGCAAAAATAAGTGCAAAACGACTGTTTTCTTGCAGACACGCATTATTTTTCACAAAAAGTTTTGGACTCTTAGATCATATAATTCGCAGAAAACTTTTCTGGGCGTTTTTGTGAAGGAAGTCAGAAGTGGAAAACCTACGAAAAGAAAACAGTTTTTTAGAAAATATAAAACAAAAACTCATAACGTTTGTCGAGACATGTTCTGCAAAACTCTTAATATATGCTCAGCTAGAATCTCAACAGCCATGGACGAAATTCATTCGAAGCAACCACTGCTAGACCAAAGAGGTTCAAAAAAGAGTGGAGAAAATAGGGTACCTGATGTACGTAAACAAGAAATAAAAGAATTCATGAATTCACTCCCACTGTACACGTCTCATTATAGCAGGTCTAAAACATCGGCCAAATTTTTTAAACCTAGAGTGACTCTTTCCTGGTGTTTATGATGAATATAAAACTAAGGTGAGCCTGAACGCTGTGAGCTATAGTTTCTCCAAAAAAATATTTTACAGCAACTTTAACATCAAAGTCAAAGTACTTGGCAAAAAAACATGCAATCTCTGTGACAAATTCCGCATCGAACTAATCAATGCAGAAAATAACAATGAGGACGTCAATTCTATAAAAGAAACACATAACAATCATCTTCATCAGGCCGAAAGAGCAAGATCTCAATTAAAAAATAGACAAGTTATTAGCTAAAAATCAGGAAGACGTCGAATGTCTTACGTTTGATATGCAAAAGACGCTGCCATTACCCCGGAGTCAGACAAATATAATTTTTCACAAAAGACAGATCTGGCTCTACAACTTAGGTTTCTACAGTTCTAAAAACAACCAAAGCTACTGTTATACATGGATCAAAGGGCAGGCTGGACGTGGCGCACAGGAAGTAGGATCTTCTCTTCTGAAACACATCGATAAGAATGTCTCTGACACTGTAAAATATTTAATTCTGTGGTCGGATTCATGCGGCGGTCATAACAGGAATATAAAAATTACTCTTATGATGAAAGCTGTACTCGAGATGAAACCAAACCTATAATCTATTACTTTTAAGTATCTTATGCCAGGCCACAGTTACTTACCCAATAATAAGGACTTCGGTGATATTGAGAGAGACTTGAAGTTCAATCAAAGGATTTATACCCCTGACGACTATATTCAAATTATGGCTATGTGCAAAAAGAAAAATCCTTTAATAACTGGCCAAATGCAAAGTGATAATTTTAAATCCGTTGAGACTCTAGAAAAATTAATAGTGAGTCGGAAGAAAACGACAAGTAATATCAAAGTTAATTGGTTCAAAACAAGAGAATTAAAAGTAACAAAGACTGATGGAAAAAAATGTATTCTGCTGGATTGATTTTGTTTTTGATAAAAACTTCTTATAAATCACAAATATTATTTCACAAAAAGTAGAAAAATCATTATCCTTTAATACTGTCCCACTGCTGGGCAAAGGCCTTCATCATGTAAATCAAGTTATCGCTACAATTGATGGGTATTGGCTTGATCACCACGATTGCCAATTGCGGTTTGGTGATCACAAATCCGGGCTATGTTCCGAAAAATTCTAAAACATACTTTGCACGACCTGGATATTGAACCAGGACCTCTGGGTTTCGGGCCGAGCTCTGAAACCACTCGTCCACGGAGGCATTAAGTAGTTAATATTAAAGAAAAAATAGTATTTAATACAAACATTTTATTATTTTGTAATCGTTTGTACGTTTTACTCACTGGCTATAAAATTTTCTTGTCTGTTTTTAAGTACTGTTTTCCCGTTTTGAATTAATGCAAGAAACAGCCACCTTACATGGCTGGTTCTTGTTTTATTGCATTTCTATGAAAAAAAGCTATTTTGTTGAAAACAGCCACGTCAAAAAAAGCAATTATTGGGATTATTCGAAACGATTCGAAATACTGGATAGGACATAAAAATATGCTTTATTATTCCCTATTATTCCCTATCAGAAAATAAATAAATAACGGAAGTGCAACCATTGACACTAAAATGCTTATAACTCTGTTTTTACTTTTTGCCATATGGCTGCTTTCTGCAGAACTAGGTCCAATTATTTGTCATGCTGGTACCTCCTCTGGCTTTGTTCCTAATTGTTTGCTGGCATTCAAATCTCTTAAAACGACAAAGTACCACGAAGAGATGAATTTTGAAAAATTCAAAGAATGGTTCGTGAAACTACAGAAAAAAAATATATATTATTATAGAAAATTTAGAAGAACCGCATATCATTTTTATGGACAACGCATCCTATTATTCTGTGCAAAAAATAAACCTCCGACCTCTAGTAACCGAAAGAATGAAATCATGTTGTGACTGCAAGACAATGGAGTACAAGCTGACGATTCAATGTTAAAAAAACAACTTCTACATTTAGTGGCAATACATAAGCCCCGAACACCAACCTATGTCTTGGATGAAATGGCGAAAGAAAAGGGGCATACAGTCATTCGATTGCCGCCTTACCATTACCAATACAACGCCATAGAATTAATTTGGGCTCAAGTTAAAGGTATCTATAATATTAATTTAAATGTTGCATTCTATCTACATATTTCATAGTAAAATAAACTTCAAATCATTTTCTTTTAGGTCCCACAGCAAGAAATAACACTTCACCGCCGTTCACAGCAAACAAAATGTTAACTTTGCTGAATAATGCATGTGATCATGTGACACCAGACGACTGGAAGAATGTTGTTTCTAACACACGGAAAACTATTAACGAAGATTGGGAGCGAGATGTACATTTTGATTCAATAAGTGACCAGGCATTAATAATTAATCTCCAGGACTGCTCCAGTGATGACGATGATTCTGACTAAAATATCATTTCATTTGTTATGACAGTTGGCTTTTTCATGCATTCATCGACTGCATTGTTCTATTTTTATTCATTAATCTCAAATATGTTTGTTCCATAGACTGCATGTCTATGCCATCTACTCTAAATGTGTAAATTTGACATCGATATCTCAACGGAACTTTCCCAGCACTATTGACACCTGCCATTCTAAAGGGATGTGACATTCTACATAAAAAATCGATTATTAATTAATTGATTGTTTTTTTAGCATGAAAAATCGACGGATATTGTATTAATCATAGTTTTAATAATTGAAAATAAACAACAAAAAAAAGAATTGTGAAACAATCAACACAACTTAAAGTTTTAGCATTATAATTAAAATAACATCAAACTTAAGTATTCTAATATTACAAAAAACCAGAAATCAAAGCCAGGAATCAAATTATTTTTATCAAATATAGTTTTTTTTAAAGCAAAGAGTTTTAAATAAACTATATTTGATAAAAATAATCGATTTTTGTAAATTTCAAAATAAACGCTAAAATATTGTATTAATCACAGTTTTATTAATTAAGAATAAAGACGTGTGACTGTGACTTTGACAGGTTCTCATAGTCTCTACAAACAATTTGTTATGGGTTTCCAAAATGTCATCGTTTTCGACATCATCAACGGCCGAACTTAATGTACCCAATAGTGATTTAGTAATTGGCACTCTGGCCAGACTTAAATGTCGGAGTGTGGTAAACGAAAAATCGTTTTAAAATAATCGATTATTAATCTATAATATGTAATATTAAAATCGCTTATTAAAATACATTTTTTTACAATAAAAATTGATTTTTAATCGTTTTTTTAATAAATTGATTATTTTTTCACATCCCTAATTCAAGCTATATTTTACGGACTATAACTGACATTAAAGTATTAGACGTAAGTAAATAATTCAAATATGTGATGACTAAATGGTTGATTCAAAAATGTTTTTATTCTTGCAAAGAGTATCTAGAAAAGAAATAGATTTTTTCTATGTTTACTAATTTTGATTAATAAAGGACGACTAAAGAGTTTATACTAATAAAAATAATAATAGTAAATTTTAACAATGTAATATGTACTCTGATTAATTTAATTTCTACACCAGTGATGGCAGGATATGTGCACTAACCAATGACATAAGACCCATGTACTAACCATTTTCTTAGAAATAAATGATTTGATTGATTTGCTGTGATTTGATTTGATTTGAAGCATCGAAATCGGTTGGTGTGAAATAGAGTTTTTCGTCCATTTGTCGCGCTTAAACTTTAAAGTAAAAGTAAAGTAAAAAATATCTTTATTTATATAGACTTAAAAGTACTTAAGACATGTCATATACAAAAAAAAATTGTAGCAAAAATATACTGAATAAAAATAAACTTACATAAAATAATACTATGATAGTTAATATCATAATTAAACATAATGTGACTCTACCACCGGTTCGGAGGTTGTTTCCGATCGAGAAGACTCCGGCAAGAAACTCGATGGTTACTCTTTTCAATCTTGTTTTTATACCTAAAATTGAATTGTCCTAACAAAAAAGTGTGCAGAGGAGCAGATTATACCTAAGATGACTACAAATTATTATCATTTAAGAAATCCTCAACACTATAATAACCTCGCTTCATTAACTTAGCTTTAATTTGTGACTTAAACTGGTGAAGAGGCAGTTCAACAAGAGTTTGCGGAATCTTATTAAAATATTTAACACATTGACCAACAAATGATTCCCCTACCTTATGCAGTCTTAGACTGGAAGTTACCAGCTTATTTTCATTTCTGGTATTGAGTTTATGAACATCACTGTTTTTCTTGAAGAGATACAAGTTTTTACGGACTTAAACTACATTATCATAAATAAATTGAGAGTACACAGTTAAAATATCTATCTCTTCACGAAGCGAGTCACATGGTCTAAGGTTGTAAATGGAGCGGATGGCTATTTTTTGAAGAACAAAGATGGTGTTGAGATCCGCTGCCGAGCCCCACAACTGTAGACCATACGACATAACACTGTGAAAATAACTGAAGTACACTAATCTTGCTGTTGCAATATTAGTCAGGAGTCTTATTTTTCTAACAGCATAAGCCGCCAAACTAAGTCTTCCTGCCAGAGCAGAAATATGCGGAGCCCACTGTAACTTGGAATCCAGAGTAATTCCTAGAAATATAGTGGAATTCGCAATCTCTAATGGCTCGTTTTTCGTGTTTATAATGGTATCGACCTGTCTTACATTGGGCATAGAAAATTTGATACATTTAGTCTTCTTAGCATTAAGCAGTAAATTTTTACTCGTGAACCAATGCAGTACCTAGAGAGAGTATTATTTACGTCGTCAAGTGCTTTGCTACTTCCATCTACGTTAAAAACCAGAAAAGTGTCATTAGCAAATAATACAATCCCACATAGGTCTTTGACAAAATAAGGCAGATCATTTATATAGATCAAAAACAGCAGAGGACCTAATATTGATCCCTGGGGCACGCCCATACGTATGGTGGCACCGGAAGAGTTCGTACCATTGGTACTCACTTTTTGTATTCTATCAGTGTGATAAGATTCTATAAGGCTAAGTGAAATATTTGAAACACCGTAATGTCTCAGCTTAATCAGTAAGATTTCATGATCTACGCAGTCAAATGCTTTCGACAAATTACAAAAAACTCCTATTGCATCTTGCTTGCCTTCCCACGCATCAAATATGTGCTTGATGAGCGCAACACCTGCATCGGTTGTATTCATATTTTTAGTGAATCCAAATTGATTACTATGTAATAATTTATTCAAAGCAAAGTAAGAAAGTAACTGATTTAATATATCTTTTCAAAAATTTTACTTATAGCTGGTAGAATAGAAATAGGTCTGGATGGGTCACTTTTCTCACCTGACTTATAAAGGGGTATGACTTTACTAAATTTCATTAAATTAGGGAACTGACTCTTGTCTACGCAGTTATTAAAAAGTAACGCTAAACTAGGGGAGATGGTATCTATGACTGATTTAAGTATATCAACAGAAATACCCCATAAATCCTCCCTTTTTTATGTTAAGTTCTTTAAACGATTTGAGGATGGTATGAGGAGATACATGATCAAAGCAAAAACTAGTGGCGCACTGATTAACATTTGATGTGAGGAGATAACTAGCTAGCAGTGAACTAGAATTTAGTTTACTGGTAGTAACAAAGGGTATCTCAGAGAAAAATGATTCAAATGTATTAGCTATATCAACGTCAGACTTAATAATATTATCTTTAATTTTAAGTGAGAAAGAGTTATTGCGTGGTATGGACTTACAAGTTTCTTTGTTTAAAATGTTCCAAGTCAATTAACTTTATTATGAAGAGTTTGATAGATAGTATCAGTTTGGCTGCTTCAGGACACATATTTTTCAAAAAAGTCACGATTAAAAAAAAAAAAATCAAATTTTTAAAAAACCCACTTTTTTTTCATAATATCTCAAAAATGACGACAGATACGTATAAAAGTGTACGGATTAAAAATTTAGGTATTTTTCTGACAAACAATTTGTTTTTTTTGTTTTTTCTGTCAAACAAAAATTGACGGAGATATGATTGTTTAAAGAGCGCGTGGCAGCGCAATCACAGCCTCTCTTAAGCCCTTTAACCCTTCACCGTTTTAGAAAAAGGTTTTTTACTATATATTGCAATAAAGGATGTTGTAGCTCTCTTAATTACCTTTACAATGGTTTTTTATAAATTGTGATAGCATGAAAATTGAAGGAGTTATGGTCCAAAAACTTATCATATTTTTTTCTACTTAGTAACTGAACATTTTTTTTTTTTCAAGGGGTTGAAAATTATTTTAATATGAGGTAATTATGTTAGAAAATACTTTACAATTTCACCACTTACTATTAGACATGTTTTCTAGCGATAAAATGGCTCAATGTAAATTTTTCCATTAAGGGGTTGTTTACACCCCTTAAAAATAATAGGCGGAGTTCAGATCATTTTCACTTTTGAAGTTAAGGGTAAGATGAGCCTAATTCCAAAATTTCATGCAAATCGGTTCACAGTTAAAAAATTCGGAGGTAAGACCGTATTTTTCGCTTCAATGACTGCACTAATTGTAATAATAATAATAATAATAACCCCCAAGGGGCCAGGAAATATAGTTTCTCAAGCTTGAAACTAACCCGTCTTATCGGCTGAACATAAAACCTGCCAGAACACCAGGCCACTCCTCTTTAATCCAACGGTCCCAAACCCATAGCACTTTTAATGGAGTCGGAAGAAAGAAATTGCAGATATAATTTACGGTCGCTGCCCGGGGGCCGCCGGGGCGCATCTGGAGCCGGGGCTGGATGCTAAAGGATGCGAACCACCGGTGACGTGGCGCTGAGCAGGCGGGCCCACGTCAGCCATGTTACAGCCGGTCATCAGGAACTGAACAGGCGGGTCCCCGATATAGTCGCTACAGCCGATTTGGATGATGAAGCAGAATCTTTGTTCTCATCCCTCCCATCGACTCGCCCATCATATATGACGAGATCGGCCACTACAGCGAGTAGTAGAACACCAGAGGACGTTGTGCAGGATGTCACACATGACGTCGATACTGCACCCACAGAAGGTGAATCATCAAAGCGTGAAAAATGGACAACAGAAATGAATAAGTTCATTTTACGCACATATCTTCTACTTACCGCTTTAAACACAGGCACAAAAACCTGGAAGCATTACACCTAAAATTTATTGAAAAGTTCCCAAATATGGACGTGAACCGACAGAGAGCAGGTGACCAACTGAGGGCAATAGAACGGAAGAAAATGTTACCTCAAACTACAGTAGACCAAATTTATTCAGAAGTAGCAGAAAAGCTGAAGATTTTACAAACAAACTTACAAGAACACAATTCCACACAATCTCACACACACTCTCAATTTTCCGACTCTCTACTATTACTAACGTCAAACACCCAAACAAGACTGAGATGGAGTAACGAACAAAATGAAGCAATTTTTAGATCTTACCTACATATCACTCGTCTTGAAACCAACCAAACAGCATATAGAAAAATGTTATACCAACACTTTATTGCACAGTTCCTGCATTATCACATCTTAGTGAGCAAAGAATCGCCGACCAAAGGAGAATAATAATCCTTAGTAAGTATATACATCACACTGGAAAGAATGGACGAGATTCGACAAGAAGTAGCAAAAAATCTGGGAATTGATAGTCAAACAGATACAGATGAAACTTCTCATATTAGTGAATCTCAATTAACAGACATCTCATTCGCAAACACCCATATAACAAATAAAGAAAATGCAAATACTCAATTTCTTCACAGTGTAACATCGGACCCACAAGATGCGACGGGACAATGGAGGAATACTGAAATTGATAACCTATTCTCAGAGACACTTTTACACTTTAAAGATACAGACCCTCTGTAACGATGCCGTTTCCCTTCAGTCTCGTGGACGTTACAACCTCCACGATCGCTGGAAACTTCATGGTTTAACTGCTGGCCATTAAAAGTATTTTGTACTTGTTTTCAAATTTGATTCAATTCGATTTTTGTTTCGCATTGCATGCGCAGCTTTTTTGATTCAGTCCTACCAAAACCATCGTACTGAACAGTTTGTGAGCATTTTACCAGAATACCAGTTTAACTAGTATAACTTACGTGATGGTGTATTTTCAAATACTCTAAATAACCAATTTTGTAAACAGTTATAAGTAACAGGAACCCGTGTATCGGGGTAAGCATATCATACCTATTTACTTACCTATTACTATTAGATAATCTATTACCTAGGACTCTTTGTATTCATTTATTGTTATTTTGTTACAGCTCTTCTTTCCTACCTATACTTTTATCCTATTTAATAAACAAGTCACTGGATTGGCTGATCTTTTATTAACTATTCCACAACTACATCTACTTCTAAATATTGTGTGACGAATCCCGGCGCACCGGCTCCTGTGTTGCTGGCCAGCATCGAGGATTCCCGTCATACCTCTTTGCAGACCGTACATACCCAAACAAAGAACCACAAAGAAATTTGCTAGTACAGTGGCATATATGAATAATATCTTGCTGCCAGAATATACCAGTAAAGACACAGACTTTAAAAGTTTATAAAATGTCATATATAGTGCTGCTTGGACAGCTGCTAAATTCAATGGTGCCAAACTTACTCTGTCACCTCCAGGAAATAGATCAAGACAAGTACGACCAAAACCAAGGTGGCAAGTAAGGCTGGATTTACGGATTATGACAGGCAGATTAACACAGTACATAAACGGTAACAGAAACATGAGGCTCGTTCAGCAAGTTGATAAGATTAAAAAACAATACCAGATACATTCCACACACCAAGAACCCAACACACAATTAGTAAATTTTCTAGACACTCTAAAACAAAAACTTGGGATTGTTTCCAGTCGCCTTAAAAGATACAAAGCACAGCTTCTGTACACTCAGGAAGACACAAAACCTACAGTTCAGACATAATGAAAAACTATTCTATCGTTAAATGAAATCTGCAAGCACGAATGCACAGGCAAGTAATGGTAGTAGATCAGACAACAGCCCAGACCCAGAGACAATACGCCAGTTTTGGGCCAACATATGGGAGAATGCCGTTCATCCCAACATGCAAGCATCATGGATCAAAGATGAAACAGAAAGATATTCTAAAGATCCTCAAATGCAATACAAAGCTATTCCAATAGAAGTGTTTCAAAAAGTTATACAAAATCTACATAACTGGAAAGCTGCAGGTTCTGATAATATACACAATTACTGGTATAAAAAGCTTAGTACTATACACCCTTACCTATACAACCACATAAATTTATTTATTCAACACCCAGAAACAATACCAGCATATATCACAGCAGATACAACGTTCATGATTCCTAAGGACCGCAATGACATCATGAACCCAGCCAAATATCGACCGATAACGTGTCTAACTGTCTATAGACAATATACAAAATAACTAGCAGCTGCATCTTGGATCTAATATACAGACATATAAATGAACAGGTAATCTTAACAGAAGAACAAAAAGGATGCAGAAAGCTAAGCCAAGGAACAGCTGACGATTGATTCGATAATTTTAAAACAAGTTCGTAAAACAAAATCTGACCTTTTTACTATGTAAATAGATTACCAAAAGGCCTACGACTCTGTTCCTCACACTTGGTTATTAAAAGTTTTAGAGATTTACAAAATACATCCGGTAATAACTTCACTCTTGGAGACTACTATGAAAACCTGGACTACACGACTCAGACTCCCAACATCTACTGAAACAATAGAAACCGACCAAATTAAAATCCAGCGTGGTATTTTTCAGGGTGATGCATTAAGCCCCTTGTGGTTCTGTATTGCCCTGAATCCGTTATCAAACAATCTCAATGAAACAATAAAAGGGAAACTACTAACACGAGATCAGACATATAATAACAGCCACACAGACGCAGTAAAAACTATATTTAATCATATTCTCTACATGGATGACATCAAACTTTATGCATCAGAAGAAAACGACCTAATACTATTAGCTAATCTCGTATATCGTTTATCGATTTATCTTCAGTAAATTTTCGGTATCATCATACGATAAAGTTAAGAGCCACTGAAATACCTTCTTTCTGGCCTCAGATACAGAGCACGCAATCTCAACATACGGTGTTGAGATTGCGTGCAACCAAGTTGTAGATTAATGGCAATTTGAAGTTGAGGTAGCACATGCCAAATGTAGTTTTAACAGTAACTTGTGGTATACGGAAAACTCTCCCTTTTATCAGCTGTTGGTAGTTTGAGGAGTTAATAGTAGAGCGGTGACCTAGTGCAAATACTTTCCCTACGTACAATTTTCTTACAGTCAGCACAGAAGCTTCTTGGTACAGGTCTGAAGTGGGATGTAATCGAGGTTTTCTAAGGATTACCTTAAGAATGGATCGTTGTGCCCTTTCAATACCTATCATCGTCGTCTTACCTATACCACCCCACGTTGATATACAATAGCTTTGGATTGATTGAGATAGTGAAGTGTAAATATAGCTAAGAAGGTTTTTATCGGCCGAGTTTTGGAGTAATCTTATTATGCGTATATGTTATTTCAGTCTAGCAATAAGTAGGGCAGCGTGTTGTTAAATTATAGTTTTTCGTCAACTTCGACGCCAAGATATTTTATGCTTTCGGTTTGGACTATGGGGTCGCATTTACAGAATGGTGTAGTGCATGAATGTATTTGAATTTTGGAGGGGGAGGGTGGTTGTGAAGCTTTGGTTTCGTGGAAACACAAATACCTAGTTTTACTGTGGTTTGAGGTAAGTAGATTTTGGTCAAGCCATCTTTTTACTTCACACATGCCGATCTCGGTTGTTCGCAGAGTATCTTGCCAGCTGTTTCCTCGAAAAAGGACTACAGTATCGTCAGCGTAGCAAATTATGTCTGCCACGCCGGAGGGACACGTATGAATGTCATTTAAATACAAAATGAATAGCGAGGGACCCAAGACACTTCCTTGTGGTACACCATAGGTGATTGGCTTTTCAGTGCTAAAGGTTTCGCCTTATTTCACCCTTTGAGACCTACCAGTTAGATAATTACGAAACCATTCCAGTGCTAATCCCCTGATGCCAAAAGATTGTAGCTTTTGAATCAGGATCGGCACTGAAATGGTGTCAAAGGCCTTAGCCAAGTCAAGAAACACTCCGACGCAGCTTTCACCTTGGTCCATGTGTTCAGAAATAATTTTGGTGAGAAGTGTCACTGCGTCTTCGGTTGAGCGGCCTTTTCGAAAACCAAATTGACAGTTCGAGATTAAATTGAATTTCTCGAGGTAGCTCATGAGTCGGTAGTTAACTATTTTATCGAGAATTTTGGAAAGGATGAGAAGCAATGATATTGGTCGAATCATACCTGATTTTATTGCTTTCAACAAGACTGGTTTTATGCCATCAGGTCCAGGGGCGCGGTCAAGCTGCAGTTTTGAGATGAATTCATTTACTTCTATTTCGTATGTCGGAGTCAAAAAGAAGTTGTCAGTTGAACCAGGGAGTTTGACTTGTTCCCTGCGGATAGGGGAAGAGAATACTACCAAGGTCCCTGCCTGTCGTAAGAGGCGACTAAAAGGGCCCTTGGGGTCGCGAAGCGCACGCGGAGGGGCCTGCGTGTGTTTCGGTTTGCGATCCCGAGGAAGACGGTAACGCGTGTCTTCGGACACAGTGGTCTGTGTTATCGTGCTCTGGAGTTGAGCTTGCTCCTCCAGGGCGGCCATGCGCGCCAAAGGGTCCTGCGAGGAGTCTCTCCCTCGTTGGGGATCCCGGGTCCCTTCCATTCTGCGCCGAAGATGACCACCGTCAGGTTTTGGTGGGTAGGGGTCTCTGTTTTCCCAGGAGTTCCGAGTCCCACATATCCCAGGTGTCCCGAACCCAGGGCCTTGGGAATGCCTAAATGCATTTCCTGACGCAAAAACAAAAGGGAGTTTGACTTGTGAAGCTAAATACTGTTCAGTCTTATTTAGTGATTTTAACAGGTTACTGGATAGGTTTTTGCATAGATTCGCGAAGTGTTCGTTGCAAGCATTAACTTGTATTTGTTTGTTTTATACCATGGACTTAATATATAAACCTGAGCACTCGCAGCTGAAAAACGAGCCGAGCGAGTTATGTAGTAGGGAGGCTGTGTGTCTCTTTTTAATAGGGTGGCGAAAAGATCTTTGTTATGTGAGACATCGCATGTTGCATCTTTGATTTAAATTAATTTCACAGCAAAACGTATAATTACTATTGGTTTGAGTTATTTGGTCGAATTTTAGCCAAAAATCAAGTTTTCATATGTATGTAGGTAGTGATCTACTGTTGATTTGATTGGAGACCGTTGGTTGAAGTACGAAATAAATAATAAAAACAGTACACAAAAAAATATTTTTTTATTAATAACATAATCATACACATATATCACATCAACATAATCTTCAATAAAAGTAAAAGCGATTTTTAGCTTTTTAATCTGTTGTCAAGCCTATTTAGCCTTTGTGAGTAAGAAAAGTGAAAGTATGTTCTACTTTCACTTTTCTCTTAAAATCATTTTCTACGGAATGAAACATCTATAAGTAACTGTCTGACTGAACACAGACTTCCTTTACATTCAAGCAGAGCTTCTTCTTTTGAGGTTCTGCTATATTGCTACACACAGGACTTTTTTCTACAGGAGTTTCTATAGTGCTGGCAGGATGAAGGACTTTCGTTTCAGAAGTGAACAATTCTGGCTGTTTTATCAATATATCGCTGAGAACTTCTATTTCTTTTGTTTTTGGGTTATAAATATACGAAAGTAAGGTTAAAGTTTGTTTCGTGTGGTAAAAAAAAAGTGTAAGAAATTGATCTAGGTAAATCAATTTCGTAACACATAACGCCCAGTTTATAACTTGCAAATAATTATTCAGAGCTATTATTATATATAAAAAATCCTCAAAACAAAAATATAAACATACCTATATTAATACACAGAAGTGCTGTGAATGGATGGTTACAATAGTAAAATATTCTTACCACGAGAGAAATCGACGTTTTCTTTTAATAGTTGACGAGAATTCGCATTGCAAAAGGTGGAAGGTTCGAAGTGACGACTGCATACGACTAAATTCTTTGTAATTTTCTGCTTTACGTGTATACTGCTGAGCTATTTTTGTCACATTTCTTCATTGTTCGGACGACTGTAAAATAGTTCAACAGTACAGTAAGTAGGACCTTCCTCGACCACACAATATAAGAATTCATGGACAACATAGTTGTTAGATTTATAATATTGTTAGATTTAGCTTACCTGTGCAAAGATATATTGCAACCACTATATGATTCACTTGAGCAAGCATAAAAGCAACACTTTTTTACCATTTTAAACTGTTGTTATGCGAAATATAGTAATCTCGTAAAAAAAATATTTAACGCAAACGTAAATTGTCAAATCTATCAATGCCATGACATTTTAAGAGTTACAAGTAGAAAATTAAACAAAATATAGATTTTATAAAATTGAATGATATAAATTTGTGTAATATGAAAATAATAACAAAATTAACGTGATTAAGATATGTACAGTGACTTAAATTCATTTAAATGCCATTCAAACAGGTGTTTGAGTCTAAATTTTTAATCAAGAACATTCTTTTAGTCTAGCAAGATGAAAGAACGAGACACACGGCCTGTGTAGTTGCTATCTCTCTCGGCACGGATTAACTTCTGTAAAAGGCGTAATCAAAAAAATACCTCAACTGCAAACAATACAGTTCATTTTCCTAAATGCAATTTTTCAGAGTTATCAGTCCTGTTTGTATATTAAGACCATGTTTTATACCTTAGAATTTCTAAGTATTATACAATACATGGCAGCCGGCTACTCACGCTCCTGCTGCAGGGGAATCTAGGGCGCACAGCGGTCGGGGCAATATCGGACTGTCTCTACACACGTACTTGCCGTTCAGTGTAGCATAGCCCGGGCTCTTCAGTGGTTCTACCGCAAAAAAAAAGGAAAAGGACATACTGGGTGAAAAAGTGGCTACATAAAAGAATTAACTTGTGCCATATTGACTCGGCAGCGATCTTGCCTGTAGCACCGGAGGTCGTGGGTTCGATCCCCAACCACGATAAACACTTATAATACACAATAATAAATCAATCTTTGATCAGGCAAATTACACCCAGATTTTAAATCATAACATCAATCAAATTAAATATTCAATTTACGTAAATGTCACTCAAATTAATCAAATTACCATAAATTAAACATTACAAAATAGAAATTGAAGTTGTCAAACAAATTACTATAAATGAAATAAAATATGTCAAAAATTAAAACATGAACTTAGACCTTAGAACGCATGTGACAAACATTTTGTGTCTGTTGTGTCTGGGTGTTATCATCTATTTAAGTACCTATATATTTAGAAATAGTTATGTACGTTTATCAGTCTCTGAAAGCTATAGTACAAGCTCTGCTTAGTTTGTGGGGTCAGATGATTTCGGTGTAAATTGTCCCAGAGATTTATTTATTTATATGAAACCAACCCCCCCCACAAATAAATTTCACTTCCTCCATAACTCGCACAGTCGTCAATTAAGGTTTAAAATATTTATTCTCATTAAGAATTACATTAAATTCACTTAACATTAGAACATAAAATTTTTCTTATACAAAATATGATAGATAAATGAAAGAAACGAAGGAAGTCGGAGGTAGGAACACAATCTTTAAAACCGATCGTCTATTACGCGTCAGGCGTAGATGAATAGCGGAACATTTCTATAAACGCGGATATAAAGCTCAACTACACTCACTGCAAACTAGATGTGGCTCGATGAGTTGCGTCTGAGCTTTGTGGGAAGCCGAATTTCACGCAAGCGAAGCAGAGAGAACAATAGGGTGAGAGCCTTTGACAGAACCTACCAACAAAGCGTTTAAAGGTGCCTACCTGTACTTGTGCAGCATTGGGCAAAAATCGGCGATAAAAATTTACCATGCCTAAAAATCTCCGCAGCTGGCGAACATATTTGGGCTGAGGAAAGTTTTTGATAGCCTGGACCTTGCAGTCCAGTGGCTTAGTACCGTGTGCCGATATGCTGTAACCCAAAAAGGTTACTTTTGGTACACCGAAAACACACTTGGCGGTGTTGATAACCATACCATATTTCTTCAGCCTGGTGAATATTTGGCGAAGGTGGTCTTGGTGCTGAACCTCATTTTGGCTAAATATCAAAAAATCATCCAAATATGAGTAAAAAAAGTCGAGTCCACGCGTCATTTCGTCTACAAATCGCTGAAAAGTTTGAGCGGCATTTCGTAGACCAAATGTCATATATGGAAACTCAAACATTCCGAACGGCGTAGTTATCGCACTTTTTGGAATATCGGCTGGATTGACAGGTACCTGATTATAAGCCTTCACGAGATCGATTGTGCTAAAAACCTTACAACCCGCGATGCTGTGCGCGAAATCGTGAATGTGCTTAATCGGATACCTGTCAGGTACCGTCCGAGCATTCAGCCGCCTGTAATCTCCACAGGGGCGCCAACCGTTGTTTGGCTTCGGTGCCAGGTGGAGTGGAGACGACCAAGGCAACATTGGCGCAAAGCTGGCACAGTTCCCCTCCGGCACTCGGGCTTTCTGGTCATTGGCCAAAGCGGTGCAGGGAAACTTTTGTCGGCCCACATTTCCACCTTTATGCCAAGAGGACGGTTCCGTTGCCCATTCTGCAAAAGAGATTGCACAACTTCTATGCTCTCTTTTTGCTACTAATTCGACGTTGGACGACCAAGGTAAGACACCTCCCAGTATCCCACAGTGTCTAAGCTCTATGCCCGAAATCAAATTTCACCATCGTGCCGTACGTAGAGCTCTAGTTTCACTGGACGTCCATAAGTCGTCTGGGCCGGACACTATCCCCGCTATAGTGCTAAAAATGTGCGCCCCGGAGTTAGCTCCTGTTCTCACGCGTTTGTTCCGGCTGTCATACTCATCTGGAGTGGTCCCGGTCTGTTGGAAGACAGCGCTTGTGCACCCGATCCCTAAAAAGGGTGACCGCTCTGACCCAAATAACTATAGGCCAATCGCCATTACCTCCCTACTTTCTAAGGTAATGGAAAGTATCATCAATGTTCAGCTTTTGCGGTACTTGGAGTGCCACCAACTGATCAGCGACCGACAGTATGGCTTCCGTCATGGTCGGTCTGCAGGTGATCTTTTGGTTCTACTCACCCATCGCTGGGCTGAAGCTATTGAGAGCAAGGGAGAGGCTTTAGCGGTCAGCTTGGATATAGCGAAGGCATTTGATCGGGTCTGGCACAAAGCGCTCCTTGCCAAACTTCCATCATATGGGGTTCCCAAGGGATTATGCACGTGGATCGCAAGCTTCCTTTCAGGGCGAAGCATCAAAGTCGTTATCAACGGCTCATGCTCCGACTCCATGCCTGTAAATGCTGGCGTTCCACAAGGCTGTGTGTTGTCTCCGACCCTGTTTATCCTGCACATAAATGATATGTTGCAAACCAGCAACATTCATTGTTATGCGGATGACAGCACTGGGGACGCACTGTACGTTGGCCAACGCAATCTCTCCAAGACCGCAGTTGACGAAAACCGAAGACAGCTTGTGTCTGTAGTTGAGGCATCCCTCGAACAAGTCTCACAATGGGGTCACAACAACATCGTCAGTTTTAACCCCGGTAAGACACAACTCTGCGCATTTACCGTGAAAAAAGCTCCATTTGTCTCCTGTCCTACGTTTGAGAGCACTTCCTTGAGTGTCGGGCCTAGCATCGGAATCCTTGGCGTTGACATTTCGAGTGATGTACAGTTCCGCAGTCATCTGGAGGGTAAAGCCAAATTGGCTTCAAAAAAAACTGGTGTGCTAAACAGGGCAAAGCAGTATTTCTTGCCGTCTCAGCGCCTTCAACTCTACAAGGCGCAAGTAAGGCCTCACATGGAGTACTGCTGCCATCTTTGGGCGGGAGCACCCCAGTATCTTCTCCTTCCTCTTGACCGTATACAGCAAAGAGCCGCTCGAATTGTCGACGACCCTGTGATCTCCGAACGCTTGGTTCCCTTGGCCCTACGGAGAGACGTTGCATCACTCTGCGTGTTCTACCGTCTTTACAATGGGGAGCGTTCAGACGAACTGCATTATCTTATACCTGCCGCTGAATTTCATCACCGCACGACACGCCATAAGTTGAAATTCCATGCTCATCACCTGGATGGCTGGCGCTCAACAACCGTGCGTTTTTCGCGCCAATTTCTTCCACGTACAGCCAAGATATGGAATGATCTTCCTGCGGCGGTGTTCCCAAAGGGATATGACATCGGAGCTTTCAAGAAGAGAGCGTATTCCCATCTAAAAGGCAAGCAACGCATCGGTGACACCTCTGGTGTTGCAGTTGTCCATGGGCGGAGGTGATCACTCTCCATCAGGTGACCTTCTAGCTCGTTTGCTCCCTATTACATAAAAAAAAAAAAAAAAAGGACTGTCCGACGGCCGGGCTGTACCATCAGACAACATTGCCTGAAATTCTTGCTGGGCAATCTTAAGCTTATCTGGCGCTAAGCGCCTTGGGGCACAAGATACAGGAGGGCCTGGAGTCGTGCGCAGATGGTGCACGGTGTTGTGAGGCGGGCGACGTAACCTACCGGCTGGCCGCGTAATTTCGGGAAATTCATCCAAAATTTTATGGTAGCAAGAATCACCAGTGACAACCTTAACAGAAGAAATAACAGTATGGGGTGTATTTACAGGTGAACCTATGGACTTAAGGCTAGTGACATTATCGACGAGGCGCTGATTTCTACAATCGACCATGATATTGTAGTATGAGAGGAAATCAACGCCTATTATCGCTTTCGTGACGTCTGCTATAATAAAACGCCACGAAAAATCGCGTCGAAGGCCAAAATTCAAAACTAAATTAATATAACCATAAGTATAGATAGTGCTACCGTTTGCAGCGCTGAGCTCGTAGGACGTCCGTTGCCGCCGTTCAGGTAGCGCAGACCTCGGGAAGACACCGACCAAGAACTGGGTCTTCGATTTGAAGTCCGTGACGAACAGGCGACCAGTAGCTTGTGGGCAATCTTCAGTCGCCATTATCGACTGCCCTTGGAGTTTTCCGCCTCAAAATCGCAGGGACGGATACATTTACTTGCCTTTTTTCCGTACTTACTATTATACCAGCACAGCGGGAACTTCTCATAGTTCGATTGCGAACGCTGCCTCGATGATGACCGACTTCGGCCAGATCGAGTGAATCGGGAGCGCGATCTGTCATTGGTTTTAAACTGCAGCTCCAGTATTTGTTTTTGAAGTTCCGCAATAATTTTTGACTGATCAGTCGAACTGGAACTAGCTTGGTTCATAGAGGCGACACTTGGCGTCGTTGAGGCAAGATCATTTACTCGATCGGCTAAATCAGCCAAATCCACCAATACTGTCGCGGCCGGTTGGCCAGCCAACACAGTCTGGATACCATGGGGAAGACGACTAATCCAAATGGTTTTCAAGAAATCGTCAGGGATATTAGGACCGGCGAGGCTTTGTAAATGACGAAGGAAACTAGATGGCTTACGGTCTCCGAGTTCTTCATGCATCAGTAACTGTTTCAGCTTATTTTCGTTTGAAGTCTCTTAATCAGCTCCGTCTTCAATTTTTCATATTTATTCTCCACCGGAGGGTTAACAATAATATCCTTTATTTCTCTAGAATACCGATTGTCAAGCTGTCCAATCACAGAATTGAATTTCGTCAGGTCAGCAGTGATATTGGATAGAGCGAATTGTCCCTCTACCTGGGCAAACCAAATCCTCTGATCCTATGACATTCGCCAGAATTCATGGTGCGTGCTTCTTCCTCACTCATCATACATATGATGTAATCATAAAAATGTACAAACTGAAAAATTTCTCTTCTAAGTATTCAAAAGGGGTCACCAGTTGTAGAGGCGCGGGTCCGTCGCGGCGGCTGCTGGCGGACGCCCCTACGTATTTGCTTCTTCTTTGTGGTAGTAAATGAAGTACGTCTTTATGTACAATCCTATATTACAAAGAAAATGTACAGAAGGAGAACAGAGTAGATTGGTAGTTTGAACAGTCACTATATACAATCACACACTAGCTATTTACAGTAATGAGGAACATCTCCATCACCTAATAAATAAACTCGCGATATATTTTTAAAAGCGTAAGGAAAATAACTGGAAAAAATTAATTCTCTCGACAGACGTCTCAAAAGTCAGAATCTAAATTATTGACACATGAAAAAGTAAGTCTATATACAGAAAAGGTTGTCACTCTGGAGAAAAGTTTGCATGTGAATTGTGGCGGCAGGCCACACTATATCTATATTATGTCTATACCAACTATCTATAATACACTAATACTATACTAAATATTTGATCGTAATATGTGAAATTTTAGCAGTTTTTTGAAACTTATTATGGATTTAGATTCTTTGATATCCTTATGGAGTTTATTATAAATTTGCGCTCCTTGAAACTTAAGGCTTCCTTTTCCATAGTTAGTTCTTGGAGTTCGTAAAATAAGGTCGTTAGCATTTCGCAGTTTCATTTTTTGAATTTGAGCTTTCTTAGTGAAATTTATTTAAGTATGGATATCTTTAGAAATAATTTTTCGAATTAATAAACAGGTGAAATAGATGTAAGATTGGCTTATATTTAGTAAAAACACTTATAATTAAACAAAACTTTCATGACCTTATTTTGGATTCTTTGTATTGCATTTAAATTACTTTTTGCCGCCGACCCCCATATTTCTATTAAGTAGTCTATGTGGGGCTTAATAAGACAATTACGTTCAATTCAGAGTCATAACAGAGTCTGAGTTAGCTGATAAATCTGGATATCACAGTGAGAAGTCTAACTCTATGTCATTGTTCCTTACAGATCATTGCGAAGTTGACTGTGTAATATCAAACTTACAAACTAGGTGTTCCCCGGGCTGGGATAACCTCTCTAATGATTATTTTAAGAAACTTAAATCCGTTCTAAGTAAACCGATAGCGCACCTTTGTAATCTGAGCTTCTCATCTAGTGTGTTCCCTAACATTTGTAAAAAGGCAATTGTCACTCCAATCTTGAAAACTGGCAACACAGATAACCCCTCTAACTATAGACCGATTTCATTACTTCCATCGTTGTCTAAAATTATTGAAAAGCTGGCATCTAAGCGTCTGACTAGTTACCTCGAATGCAATGACCTACTAGCGTTGAATCAATACGGTTTTAGATCAAAAATTTCTACAGAAGACGCGGTTTTGGATCTTACATCTAAAATACATAAATATCTTGATGAAGGTAAAAAGTGTTTAGGGGTGTAGACCTTCAAAAAGCATTTCACACAGTGTCTGTGCCGATTCTACTATCGCGTCTTGAAAATCTTGGGATAAGGGGCACAGTACTTCAATGGTTTACTGATTATCTAAGTAATAGAGATCAGAAAATTTGTGTTGAGGGTCATATGAGTGAGGTAACCTCTTGTGGGTATTGTGTACCGCAGGGTAGCACCCTTGGACCAGTGCTGTTTTTGGTGTACATCAACCACTTATGCAAAATGAAGCTCAAAAATGGGGACTTATTCATGTTTGCTGATGACACCGCTATTGTTTTCTCTGGTTCCTCTTGGGAAAGCGTTACAGCCTGGCTAGAAAACAGCCTTTTGTCCCTCAATACGAGCAAAACAAAATATATTTGCTTCAGCATAACATCCGCTGGTAGCCCTAAGGACACTTTTACTCTACCTATTTACATACGTTTCCCTGTAATCTTACCGATAGAATACCACGAAGTTGTAACTGTTCTAACCTAAACCGTGCACATTTCATCAAATACTTGGGTGTCATAATCGATGAAAACTTGAACTGGAATTCAAATTTTTCTCTTATTTCCGGCCGTATGAGAAAACTTATTTTCGTTTTTAAAAACCTTCGTACTGTGGCAAACTTTTCCCTTCTACTGAGAATTTATAAAGCACTTGGAAAGTCTATCCTAAGTTATTGTATTTGCGCCTGGGGTGGGGCAGCAGAGGTACATCTTCTGCAACTTGAAAGAGCACAAAGGGCTGTGCTGAAGGTCCTCATGTCACTACCAATTCGCCACCCAACGGCTTTGTTGCATGATATGACTAACACGCTGTCTGTGCGCAAGTTATTTGTTTTTCAAGCAATTTGCAGATATCACTGTAGAACGCTGCCCTCGGTTCCGGCGTGTAACAGAAGATTAAACCGGTGCCCGGTACTGTTTTTCAAAACCCCTTTTGCTCAGAGATCTTATGAATTTTAAGCCCCTAGAATGTACAATATCCTACATAGCAAAATCGGCAATTCTGCAGTAGAACAATAAGGCAACCACTTTTTAAGCATCTATTGAAAATGAATGAGTGTGACCTGAACCGTATTCACATCCCCTTGGCCTGACTTTGTTATTACTAGTTGAATAATGATGCTCATGTACTCCTGTTGTACCTTGGTTTTGCATATATGTATATTACAAGTGAGTATCGCAGTTTCTTGTAATGAACGCAGTAAAATATCTATTCTGTCTTTGTATAAATATGTATGTAATTTGCCTTTGTGTTTGTGCTGTAGCCCTGTGAGAGCGACACATATTCTTGTTATTTAGAATGAGAGTGACATCTATTGTTATTTAATTTTAAAAAGTTTTAATTTTACATTATATGTTAAGAGAGTTACAAAAATATAAACTTACTTTTTATTGTAAACTTCACAGAAGATTTAATCGAGAATAACTTTTGTAATGTTTAAGTTAAGTACTTATATTTTCTTTATTTTACGTTAGTGTTTAATTTTACTTATGTAACTATTTAGTTTAGCACCCAATACAATTATTTTACTATTCATTCTAAAATGTTAAAAAATCTAGGAGGTGGAGAACCTGGTGTCTTGTAGCACAGGTTATTAATAACCTATTTCAAGCACCAGTCTTCACATTAAGTGTTACAATTATGAACATAACTATCTCATTGTTGTATTTTTGTGAAGAAAATAAAGATTCTTATTATTATTATTATTATAATTACGTTCTATAAATACTCTTTCTCGCCTTACACCTGCTCATTCTTCTGGCTTTTTGTCTTCTTCCTTCGCTGTTTCGGCAATACGACTTTGGAACAAACTGCCGGTCTTGGTTACCCACTTGGGACCCACCTGTTATCTGTCTGTTATTTTTTTACTTTTGTCTATATAATGTGCAATATAGCATTATGTATATATGTTTATGTAATTTCTTTGAAATCTTATTATTTTGATTTATACCATTTCACCTTCTTTACACCTAATTTTAAAACTTTTATCTCTAGCACTTCCTGTAATATCTCTGTCTGACTGTGTGGTTGACTGGTAGAGAATGCCTCTAGGCATTAAGTCCGCCCTTTGTAACATGAACTATGTGCAATAAAGAATAAATAAAAAAACCAACCAACTGATTGACAAATTGCCCCGACCGCGCTACACACGCGGCAGGGCGGCAGGGCGGCTGGGACAATCTAGGGACCAAGGATGGTCTCGCGACCCTGCCGCCCTGCAGCAGGGACAATCTAGGAAATTGCCCCTGCTTGCCTACACACATCACAATTAAGGAGGCAATTAAGGGTCATCCCCACTTCTTCACCCTAGATTGGCCCTGCGGAAGGAGTGTGAGTAGCGACTAGCCTGCCTGCCACCGCGCTCCTAAAGAGTATAGGGACGCGCTTCGCCGCGGTGCGTGGAGCGGCTAGTACTTGGCTCTCTCGCGCTTGCGTTGTCAGTGGGGTGGTCCTAGACGTGTTCTCTATTATAAAATCTGCCGCCCCGCGGCAGAGCGCCGGGCAGTGGGATGATCGCCTAAGTCAAGTATTTTGTACTTAATTTGTATTTCGCTCGGAAAGTGACAAAAAACAAATAGCCTGTCAATAAGTGAAGCATAGTGACTATCATTGGTGTACGTACTACGTACACTCATGATGGGAGGGACCGCACGGGTACTGTACTTACAAAGGAAGTTAAAGTACTCCGTGTACTTACTTGATGTTTTAGACAGTAATGGCACCCTACTTATAAGGTGACGTTGTAAAAAGGATCTGAGTCAAGCGAATCAAGATTACTTCTTTTTAGTTCATTTTCTGGATCCATAGCCACAACAGCCAAAACTAAACTGAATTACGGAAATCATATTGTATATGTGGGCTTAGGTATAATTCAAAGTTTTTTTTACTGCTTTATCTCTCTCAAAATCTTGAGGGTGAGGACATAAAGAGGGGGGTTCCTGGTGCAGACAAACCGGTACGCGTAGGTACCGATTTGTACAGGTAAAATATTCCAATGTTATCTCATGCGCTCGCTCACGCATAAAGAAACAGGTTGGGATTACCTACCCTGTTTCTTTCCCTAATGGTCTGATTCTGTTGCCCTAAGACGTGATGCCCTAAGCAATTTGCTTAATTTGCTTTGGGGCTAATCTGGCAATGCCACTTCGACACTTATCTTATTAACTCTACACTGAGTATGCCATATCAACAAATAAGTTTTTCACAGGTCAACACAGTAAAATGAAAATATCGTTTTCAATTTATTAGGTGATCTTAAAATTGTTTATTCAGTTCCAGTACAATTTACAGCATGTGTTGGTTGATGAAGCCAATAAAAGAGTTAACTCTAGCGTACGCAGAGGGCCAGTTCACTTGGCATCCCAAAGCGCTTCCGAAAGAGGTGATGCCGATCTGAAAGAAAAAATATATTAAATAAAGTCCTATTAGATAAACTACCTATACCTCTTTAACTGTTTAATGTACTTAGCACATATAGGTAATTAATAAACGTACCAAAATATTCCTGTTGTTCCTTTGGACGACCAATGGACCACCGGAGTCACCGCCGCACACGCCTACACCGCCGATTCCGCTGGTGCAGAGATTCGAGTCCTGCAGGATAAGGGGGAAGCTGAAACGGCACACACTGTTGGTGATGACGTTCAGTCTGACGTGACTCAGGAACTGGCCGTTGGAAATGGAACCACCTGAAAAAATACATGATAAACAGAAAAATATACTCAAACCATCCAAAACATTGAGGAGTTTTTATTACAAAGATTTGCTATTTCCTTTGGCGTATCATATGATTTATATAGTTTTTGTAGTATTTAAGTAATTACCATCGGCGGTCAGTCCAAATCCAGATGCAATAGCTGATTCACTAGCGAAATCTTTGTGAAGTTCAGCTCCGGTAGGCATTGAAACTGGAGCGATATTAACTGTAAAAAAAATAATTTCTGATCATTCCAAAAATCCCAAATGGCCAGCTATTTCTCACTGAAAGTCTAATCATACAATGTACGCTTTATGCACATAGGTAATAAGCCTGTTCAAAACATGTATTGAAACATCGTCATTATGCTGGTGCATGGTGCCTACCTAAATGTAATTACATACGTGTGAAATGCAGGAAAATTACCACAAATTGCCCTCCACTATGAAACTATGAATCAATCATAAAATTTGGCAAAGCAAACAAATACCATTCAAAAACTTACTGGAGAAAGCTACACTGTGGGGCAAGTAGATGATGGCAACATCGTTACGGGCCAACAAGGGGGCGTAGTTAGGGTGGCTGACCACAACACTGCTCTGGAGCCTGGTGCCACCGCTGAAGATGGTGACGGAACCGAGGACAACAGTGAACCTCCAGCCCTGGTGGACGCCGTCGAACCAGCAGTGGGCAGCAGTGACCACTCTGTAGGCATTAAGCAGGGAACCTCCACAGATACCGTTGCCTTGCAGGCCTATGATTTCGCTGAGGAGACCGGCCTGCAATTAATGATCTGATTTAATAATATACGTACGAACACTTTCTAGTATATAAAGGATTGTGTTTATTTAGGCCCTAAATAACTTAGCCAAATTTTAGGATTTATAAATGGCTTGTTAAGAATAGCAAATAGACGAAAAATTTTAGCACCAGAAGATATGGATTTTTTGTTATTTTCAAAGCGATCATGATTTGAAATCACATAAGACACTCTCCAGCCAAGTTTGATATAACGGTGAAGTTACAAAGATGATTATTAACCTGGTAGGGGTACTGGCCAAGAGCAGCGGGCAAACCACCGACAATTCTTTGTTGGGAGATGTATGACTCTTCCAGCTTTCGGATTCTTTCGGCTTCCTTGATGGAGTTCTCCAAGAATCCATAGACGGAGTGGTTGTCAGGCACTTCCACAACCTTGCCGTGAGCAAGGGCGGCTAGTGCGCATAGGGCTACGAAGAATTTCATGTTGGTGGCCGGATGCAACTTAACGAGTGATAAAATAGTTTGTAGAGGTGTATTTATAAGTAAATCATTATGCTGATATGAAAGCATTAGTCACATACGACTCGGTTTGGCGCAGTCGGTGTTCCGTACTAATTAAGTGCTGTTGTCTGGCCTTTAATACATAATTTCTTGGCAGCCATTTGATGCGCCTGTATAAGTTTTGCTGTCGTCCATATGAACTTTAAACCATTTATTTTCAATCGTGCCTAGTACGAGATAAGATAACTTAAACGGGGTCGTCGAAGAGATGAGCTGTAAGTGTTGTCTAGTTGGTGCAAATCATGACTTATGCCCAGGCAACATAGTTTAAGTAGTTTCAAGTTACTTACATTTTTAAAATTCCTATTGCCCAGTTTGGATTTTTTAGTTCAGGGTAAAAACATTTATTATGTAATATTCCTAGCATACTAGTATAAAACTATTTGTTTATGCTTATCATCACCATTGTTAGTTGATAATATTTAGTAAGGCAGCTTTTTTGAGTTTCAGACTGTTTTAAATGTTTACGATGCATACCTAAACCTGGGCCGTACTGAAATTACGAGTATATCCATAAATATTTGGTTCACTAGATACTATTGCCGAATACTGATTAATACGAGTAAGATACGAATGACGATAAATTTAAAGCGCTTACTCGATTATCACATTGGCCATCAATAATAATTTTGTTTGACATTTTGGTATTTTGAACATGCTATTGCGTCCTAAATCCGGCTCAAAAAGCTGAATACAATCACTTATCACTAGGGTTTGCAGGCTGCGGGTATAACAGGATGCATGTTAATTGTGTAGTGTGAGCACAGTCAAAACCAATAAATAGTTTAAGTCTATTTTGTGACTTTTCATGTTTCCATATTAAATTAGTATTTAAAAAAAACTGTAAACTACCCCGCGAAATGGTAGCAGAAGAATGGTGTGGTTTCTTTGAACATAATTGTTATTAATAGGAGAAAACTAGGTCAAGGTCAACTATACCACACGATAACACAAATGTGGGGTCAACGTCAACCAACTTCACTGTGTTCCTGCAAGTGCCAGGAACTTCAGGAACTCTACCTCTGCCATTACTAAGCCTCACGTAAACGACTATAGTTACCTACAGCATCTTGTGTGCCATTTTTAATTTCATTGTTATTCACTAGACGCTAGCGACTATTAACGGTGTGAACTAGGATTAGGATTAAAGACATTTTTCTCATATGAATACAATAATTCACTTAAATGAGAAATACATTAAAAGAACAAAGTTTAAATTAAACAATAACTTGACATCGAACGTGTTAGGAAATTATTAATATTTTAAGTTACTCAATAATTTGTTAAGGTAATGCTTTCCCAAGACGTCAATATTTGATCGACTTTGTTTGAAGATAAATAATAAATTAAAAGATATTTCAGCAAATAAAAAATTGTACGAGTAGGTCAGTGTCTTTAACTAAGGCGACAACCTTTCCAAAACACGATATAGCATAATTTACTTTATTTAGAAGTACGTCGACGATTTTTTTGTTTTGCTCTCAAATATTCTTTATTACATTTTGCACTTGAAAAAAATATATATCTTTGTATATTCTAGGTCGAAAACTTTTTAAACTTTTTAAGTTGTCTAAAATTAAACAGTTATTTCACAATGAATTCATCACACGAACACAGAAGGAAACTCTGCGTTATTCCTTTCGCGCAGAACTAATCAGTGGCCCTCCGAATGCTCTATCGGACGGCGCGCTAAATCCTAGCCTTAAGAATTATGAAGGTAGGGATTGACTCATTACCATTGCATCAAGATTTCAGCGCAAAAACGAGCAAGCGAATACAAATATGAACATCATAATTTAACATCTAACACACTCGCTTCATCGCCTTTTGGCAGACTTCAAGCTTGGACTTTTGGTGTTCGGTTAGTGATAAAGTTTGTGCACCGTATGTTAGGACAGGCAGAATGCAACCGTCGATAAGTTTCCCCTTCAGCGACATAGGAAGATCACCTTTCATATTGTAACGGAACGCACCTTAGCCTGCACTATTTAAAGCTGGTATTTAAATAACATATTTCGGATTAAATCTATCCAATAAAAACTTGTAAATAAATACAAAGCAAAAAGTACTTGTTTTCATGAGTAGATTCATTGTTAGCTAGAATTTCAATTTGATATTTAAGTGTGAGTCTTACATAATAGTTGTTTTTGTTAAACATTCTCAAATATCCTAAGTCCCTGTTAGTTCTCATGACCATAAATGATACTAATAAAAATAATATGTGTGACTGTTTAGTCCAATAAATTGTTCCAAAATATTTATTTTGCTGAAAGGTGAAACGACAAGGTCTAGTGGTTGGTGCAAAGAGATCTGCTTAAAAAACTGGCCAAGTGCGAGTCCGACTAACTAAGGGTTCCATACCTACAAATGTAGATATTAAAATGTATCGGTTCTAGATTTATCCTTTTAGTTGTTCTGTAAGACTTTGCCTTTTCCTAATTACTAATTTTATCTCAAGGAAAGTTATTTATAGGGTTTAATTCTCTTAAAAGTTTCAGAATATTATGTGACTTACATTGCGGTGTCTTTTTATAGTGTCCGAATAAACACAATGAAAGTCTGAGTTTTAAATTAAAGTTTACTTTAGAAACTTTAGTTTGATATTAATTTAGGTTTGATGCTTTCAGTCGTTCATAAGAGGGGGAGGATTTTGACAGTCAAATAGACGGACACAAGAATAATATTTTGAAGTGGTTCTCTTAGGGGTAATAAATCTCTGCTTTTTATTGAGGAACTTAGTTTGCATTATGATTTGGGAATCGGTATCGCGAACAGTATGGTTTTGGCCTTCGGACGGTTAGGGCCAAAACAAGGGACAGTTAGTTTTTGGTCGTGAGAGAGTTAGGTTCTAGGCCTAAGACGAGTGAGGTTTAGTAATAGTTCTGTACAAAAGTGTTTTAGTTTCTTCTATTTATCATAAGGTCAGATCTTTCCGTTATATATAGAGCTTTAAGAAGGTTAGGAGATCTAGACTTCCATGATTTAGTAGGACATTCTTTATTTGGCAGTGAAATAATCAGGTTAGGAAGTCAGTAATTCAGGGTAAGATTCAGTAATAGTTTTATACAAAAGTGTTTTCGTTGATTTACATAATCATTGTATTATCTCAAATAGAGTCATAGATTTTAAAATCAGTAAAGTTAGAGACGCAGCATTTTAAGGTCAAATCCTTCCGTTATAAGAGCTATAAAATTGAGATTAAAAAATTATTAGAATTTTATTTCCTATTAAATCTCAAATATAGTGCAACATATTCTTTTAAAACTAGTAATGATTTTATTAAACAGTTATATGTTTTATGCGTGTACCTAATAAATATTTACCTAATGAAATCTAGTCATGGTCTTACCATTAATTATGAACATTAAAATGTTGAGGCTTTCTTTTAATGAAAGTAAGTACTTACAAAGATAGTACAAGAATTAGTATTTGTAGAATCTGTTTTACATTGGTAAGGTAATTAGTAAAGTTCACCTTGTCATTCATTTAATTCACTGATATGGTCTGCGTAGTCCAGAATGGAGGTTATTTAAATACATTTAATTATGTAACCATCTTTTATGCAATATTGTGTGGAAAAGAGGTTTATGTTTCTTTGGCCGCGTAGCGGTACACCTAATATTAATTAGGGTATTGATATGTGTGTGCCTCACCCTGCTGAGTCTACTTATTATAGTTATAAGTCGTGGCCGCGTAGCAGGAGGGGTGTGTGTGTTGCCCGGCTGTTAGGCCGCGTAGCAATACGTGTGTGCGTGGCAGCTGGACCGCATATCAATACGTGTGTGCCTGGCTGAGTTTACTCTTCTCGTCCATTGATTAGCCGAAGATTTGAGCGTACTTAAGTCCTAGGACTTCCATCCCCTGACAGGCCAGGCTTTAGACACCGCTGTAAACGAATGCAACCTAGAGATGAGGTTTAGTTTTTATGTCCCGTTGATCAACTCTGCTAGTCAGTGGCTAACCTCTGCTGGTCAGTACTCCACATGATAATTGCTAGCTCATACTAGATTTTGTGGGGGTTGGAGTTTTGTCTTGTCTTTTTGTATTTACTACCAACTTCTATACTGGACTAATTGCTAATGTTACCTAATGAAAATAACAATTGATTTTAACAAGGGAACTTAACTAAGGTTCTTAGATTGCTTTTGGCAAATACTATTGGTTAATTTAACCTATTACTAAACACTGTTGATTTTAACAGTCATTCAACTATTTATAAGTGTTGATTCACTTTAAACCAAAATATGTTATCTAATGATAACAATTGATTTTACAAGAGAGCTTGACTAAGGTTCTTAGATTGCTTTTGCACATACTTTTGGTTAATTTAACCTATTACTAAACACTGTTGACAAACAGTTATTCAACTATTTATAAGTGCTGATTCACTTTAAACCAAAACAATAATTTAAACTATCCCAGTTTAAATTAAACCTTATCCTACAAACCCAGCTGCAAGATTTATTGCAAAGATAATTATTGACTATTTTATCTGAGTCTTGGTGGTGATGCCGCTTGATGGCTGTGAATATGTACATTTCATAGCACATAAAATATTACAAATCTACAAAAATGTGGAGGCATCTTATCCCTCAGTAACGCCATGTACCACACCTTACTCTACATATATGTGGCGGTATTCTGCTATAAGCCAATACCCTTTTCCTCACCAAATAGTGGTGGTATTCTGATTGATAACAAATATACTTTCTTCCCACATACAAACTCAAACTTCACACTAGCTTTCCTGTAAGTGACCTAGCTCTCCAGTGACTCGAGTATTTTTATTTACTTATTTAGGTACTTCTGAAGAGTTACTAATTTCACTGTCTTTGATTTCATGTTAGTCTTCGAATAGGTGAGTTAGTTAGTCATGTAATAAATAGAATGTCTGAAACAGTTTTACATAGCATAGTAGGTTCTTAAGTGTCCAATCAAACTCATAATTAGCATTCACATACCTCATAAAAGAATATTGAGTTACTAAAAGAAATCTTTAAACTGTGAAAATTTGTTGAAGTTGGTGAGAGTTGGTGAGAGGGGGGTTGTTACAATATCATAAATTCATTAAATGAAACTGTTACCTATGAATAATTTAAAAAGTGCATGTCTTAAAGATAACGTGTGCACCAGAAATGGTAGATACTCGTAATTGATTTCTATACCGCATAGTAGGTAAACACATCTTTTCAAAAAGGGTGATTGAAGTGTTATATTCACATTTTCATTTTCAGTGTCAAATAAATGATGTGGTTTATGACATGTCTTAAACCACATCATTTATTTGAAACTATATGTATATAGTATTGTAGGTATACCGTTAGGAAAAAGTATCTGGTGAAGTCACTTGTTTCTGATGACATTCAATCGATTCAATATAAAAATAAGGAAAAGATTTGTAGTCGTTAAAATTCTGGTTTTCCAAGTCGCGATAATGTTTATACAACGACCTTTGTGAAAACCGATCCATTAATCAAAGCCCTAGAGCATGATTATTTTATTAATAGATCGAACTGGATAACGATTGAAGTACCTAATTGAATTTAACTTTAAGCATTTCAGCAATACTATTTTTCCATCTAAAGAACTAGGAAAAACCATATAAACAACCAATTAATGTAACAAGCCTGAACCCAATATCAGATCTAGCGAATTTTTGAAGTGTACTTTTACTTTGTAAGCCATCGCTGTTTTTTTCAATGTAAGGGCAAAGTCCAAGCGAAGTTGGAAGAGCAGCCGCCTGAACTGATTTGTCGGCTTAATTAACATTCACAAATCCATGCTCAATTACAGCTTTCAATTACTAAAGGACTCTCGACTTGGCGGAACTCACCATGTGGTTACCACAGAAAACCGGCTTCATGGCTTTGTCATCATGACATACAGTTGAGTGGAACCCATTTTTTTGTATATTGCCCGTCAAGATGACCTCACTCCACCTGATGGAAAGCGGTCGTGAGGTCCAGATATGAGGTTGACAAGCACAGTCATTCAAACGAATCACTGGGCTGCCCATCCTCACCTGCCACAAGGCCTGCAGAAATGCCTTTTCACGCCCGCTTGAAGAACCCGGGACTATAAGAGCAAGGAAACACATGTGCTGGAAGAGCGTTCCACGTCTGGATGGTACGACATAGAAACGAGTCACCGAACCTTTTAGTTCGGGCCAACAAATTTTGAATTGTGTGTGGAGTGGTATTAGGTATAAATGATATTTTTTGTTGAATTTTACTATTCCGCTGTTTTTTATGTTCATATTTTGTTTTTCTGTATGATCAACTTCCTATAACTATAAAGACGCCTTGTTAGATTAGATGCAGAAATTCAATGCTCACTGTGTTAAAAGATCTAGGTAAGACTAGAAAAAAAATACAAGCCCTTTTTACTTTATAATTCGTACAGGTGACTACATGATTTGGCAAATTTATAATGATTGTATTTTTTTTTATCGAGAATATCGAGATCTTAGGCGTTCTGGTTGATGAAGTCCACGAAAGACGTGACCCTCGCGTAGGCAGCGGGCATGTTGGCTTCGCAGCCCAGGGTGTGGCCGAAGGAGGTGACACCGATCTGCAAAAGAAAGCTTTCATTATTCATCATATTTTGGGCTAGCGGTCCGTCAGCGGCTTCGCCTGCGTAGACTGTTTTTCCTGTCAAATTATACCCTTATTAAAAATATATATAAACTATGTTAGTTTCTGATAATGAAGCTTTAAATTAGTGAAAGCATTTTTAAAATTGGTCCAGTAGTTTCGGAGCGTATTCAATACAAACAAAAAAACAGTCAAAACTTTCTTAGTAAGCATAACATAATAACTTATTCTATTTATTTTATTTAGAAAACAAACAATTTTCATTCCACCTTAAGATTACTTAATAAAATAACACTAAAATCAGTTAAGTTTCCACTGATGTTTGACACAAATCATCGAACAACCAACGTTATCAACGCTACGACTCTGAATTACAAACAGAACTCACTAATACACGGTTCATCCTAAATTGTTACTCCTTAAGATTTTACATACAGCGTCCAACTACAACAACAACTTGCAACGATAGGATAATTAAATTGTGTTCATCTAAATTAGTATGAGTACTGTAGAGCGGTTCGGTTCAAAACTAAAACTGTTTTTTTTTAGTTCATTTACTTCCAGCATTTTACTACTAAGCAATGCCATCATTCCTGTGGTGAGTATTCATTACCGCATAATAGTTAACTCTTTATTTCTCTGACAACGAGCTCGTAGTTACTGGCTGGGAATATTATAAAAAACTAAAATACATTCTTTATTTATCATGACTTGGTAGAAAAGAAAAGTTAATATCTGGGTTTGCTGTTTTCTTTAATCATGTGAATCGAGCTTACTTGACCAAATGTTTTTTTTACATGACTAGTCAACTAAAAACAAGTGGTCAAATAAAAAGTGTTGTTATGATTAGATATATATAATATATGCGCTAGACAAACACACCTCTTGTAATGGCCTCGAAGTAGGGATTAATATCACTTTGTTACGAGGTACCACACAAGGAAATAAGCCAGGGGCGTCTCCTTGCACACCCAGACCCGAGTCAAGTCAGAAAAGATTGTTTCCTGAATTAACCCGACCGGCAATCGAACCGCGGGATACTACAGAAATCGAGGCGAGAAACCGTGCTACAGCGCACTACGCCAATCTTGTCGTTCCACCACTTTCTTCATTATAAGTTCCATTTTATCGTGTTTGATTTTATTATATCACATCATCAATTAAATACTATCAAAGCATTAAAATATTACGTATTTTATTTGCAATTATAAAACTACCAGCTTTCCGCCCGCGGCTTCGCCCGCGTTTCGTTATATATTATGGCCAAATTACATAAAATCTATATAAAATGTAGCCCATGTGTTATTCTGATGTATAAGCTGTATTACTGTGAAGTTTCATCCAAATGCATTCTGTAGCTTTTCCGTGGAAGAGTAACAAACATACATACATACATCCTTACAAACTTTCGCATTTATAATATTAGTAGGATTACGTTTAGAATTATCATCAAGGAGATGCTTATCAGGAATTACAATAACATGAAGGACCTGATTTGATCATTTATAATTGCAGTTCATTGCAGTGATTTGGATCGTCTGTTATGACGCAAAGCTGTTGGTGAGACATTTTGTTTTTGCTTGGTACCAGGGGCATGCCAAAAGAAATTAGATACTCAAAAATTATAAAATTTATTCTCAATTACAAGTATCGATATTTTCAAAGTATTCACCCTGAACACGTATTCACTTTTCCATACGTTTGATTGAACCCATTGGAAATTACACACCAAGACACCTCAGAAATCTCGAAATGATAGGCAGCCAGTGCATCTTCTTTGCTTTCAAACCTATTCCCCTTTAGTTTTTCTTTAATTTTTGGAAACAGGTGAAAATCACAAGTCGCTAGGTCAGGGGAATATGATGGGTGAGGAAGGATTGACCCATTTTTTGAGTTGAAAAAGTCAAGTGTTCTGCCAGACGTGTGCGGCGCCGCATCGTCGTGGTGCCAGAGAAGGTACCGGATTCCTGACTTCAGTCGCTTGTCAAACCAAGCTGATATTACTGTAGGAGCACAAACTGCCACATACCATTCTGATTTCACCGTTCTTTGATCTTCTAGCCCTACAGTAGCAATATGACCCGTTTTGCAGAAAAACGAGGCGTTTCTGTGCTTCGTGCACGGCGACATTTCGTTGTAGTTGGTTCATCTTCAAAACACCATACAGTCGACTGTTGCTTTGTTTCGGGATCATAGTTATATAGCCATGTTTCGGCACCAGTCAGTATATCATACACGTTTTTTTTCTGGCCACCGTCGAATTTATCTATCATGAATAGGCACCAATCCACCCGACGGTCTTTCTGCTCATCGGGTTTGTGTAGCATCTCAAGTTTGTGTAGCATCTTGAACAACGTTTACGGAGAGAAAGGTGGTTGTGAATTATGGTTTGCATTGCTGCTGAGTGCTGATCCGATTCCCAGTTCTCGCTGTAGCTCTACATATGTAATTCGTCGGTTTTCGCGAATAGGTTTTTCGACTGCTCGGACGTTTTCTTGTGTGACCACGGTTGGCGGCCGACCTGTCTTCGCTTCATCTTCGAAACATCTCCGTCCTCTTTTAAATTCAGCAAACTAATTAAATACTGTTGCTCGTGAACAAGCAGACTCACTAAAAGTAGTAGCCAAAAGTTCAAAACATTCTTGAGGCTTCAAACCTTTTTTATAGTCATGATAAATCATAGCCCGAAAATCACGTCGACTGAGCTCGATTGCTGCAAGCGAATTCCCACCAGATTCTCGAAAAAATGATGTTCATTAAACAAAAAAAAATGATGTGTGTTCTATTTTCAAATATATTAATAAACAACCAGCCTTTAAGATGGTGTATAACTTGCCAGTGTCAATCAAATGAGTATAGAGTATCTAACTTCTTTTGGCATGCCGCTCGTATGGGTGTTTCTATATCGTTTTTTGGCTTTCCAATCAAAGGACAACGTTAATTAGGCCACAGAATTGATGTAGTCTCAAACTTATTGCAATTAAAATGGTGTCGACGGATTAGACGGTCGTCCTTCCTACTAATGTAATAAATGCAAAAGTTCCTTCTTTCTGTTTCTCTTTTTTTTTCTCTACTTTTTGTAAGTGCGCTTAATAAAGGGTGTTTTGATCATTTTATGCACGGTTTATGGCAGTTAATTCCCTTATACTTCCAAGCATTTAAAATATTTCGTTTGTTTCGTTATGTCAAGAAAGATTTTTTTTTTAAAAGAAGAGCACAAGACATGTGCCAGGATCGTGGCAAGTGGTAAGTTATACTCTCTGCCATGTAGGTACAAAAGCATGATTGCATAAAACGGTGCCCCATTTTTCTGCTGCTAGGTAATGAAAATCCTAATTACGCACCAAGATATTCCTGTTGTCCCGTTGAATGACCAGAGGGCCACCGGAGTCTCCGCGGCAGGTGCCGACGCCTCCGAGCCCACTGGTGCAGATGTTGGTGTCCTGCAGAATGAGGGGGAAGCTGATGCCGCAGGCGCTGTTGGTGATCACGTTCAGTCTGACGTGGCTCAGGAACTGGCCGTTGGTGATGGTGGCGGCTGTGAACCGGATAATAACGTTAGCATATGCCAGTTATAACTTATTACAAGATAAGTCCCGTTTTACAGTAGCATTATAAACGTTCATAGTGCTACTGTAACGCTTATTTGAGCACAAATTATCCAGTTTTAGACTCTATATAGGTTCACATAGTTGTTAAATTGCATTACATTCGCATTATTTAAGCGTTATTGTGGTCAACAAATGGACCAAACGCATTAAAGAAGCATTATTACAGTCAATGAAGTTGCCAATCGCATTACAGAAGCATTATATTATCAAAATTATTGACAATGAAGATGTTAATTGCATTACAAAAGCATTAGAATGTACTAAAATAATGATTGAAGCTGTTCAAGTGTTCACAGTGAAAACCAAAATGCACTCCAAATTATTGCAAAACCATCCCTGATTTCAAGGTACGAATTGATAAAGTTAAACAACATTATTTCACAATACAATGTGTTAATGGACGAAGACGGTCAAAACTGAGTGAGTGACAGGACACCATCCCTATTTGTTAACTTTTTGACTTTTATTTTACTTCATGCCTTCAAATATTACTGCGCAATGTAGTTCACTGTAAATATCTCTAAAAGTTTTATTGAAAATTTTCACGGCTTTCGATATATTGTGGTTTTGATATAAAATCTTGTAAAAAGATATGTGTACATAATATAGAACGAATGTTTCCTCGACCGGCTGCCCCCGTGAGCGTAGGAGGAGTTAGCAAGCCTGAGGAGATTGCCAACTTGTTTAGTGGTCACTTTAGAGTGGAACCGGTTCTCTTGTCTACGGAAGTTGAGGGTGATCATGCCGAGGGCGTCGTGTCAGGTGAGCCTGTCAGAGTTACACCCGGTGAAGTGAGGACTATAATTAAGAACATGAGTAGAGGCAAATCACCGGGACACGACGGTCTCAGCATCGAACACCTTCAACATGCTGGGTTTCACCTCCCTAGGGTACTATCTTTATTTTATACTTTCTGTATAAGGCACTCTTACTTACCATCAGAGTTGATGAGGACAATTGTAGTACCCATTGTAAAAAATAAAACAGGAGATTTAGCCGATAAGACAAACTACAGGCCTATATCGTTGGCCACTATACTGGCAAAGGTTCTTGATGGGGTGCTTGAGCGGAGACTTAGTCAACACCTGAGACTCAATGATGCTCAGTTTGGGTTTCGACCCGGTCTGTCAACGGAAAGTGCTGTGTTTTCGCTTAAGCACACCGTCAGGTACTACACTCAGAGGGGAACACCGGTATACGCAGCCTTCTTAGACCTTTCCAAGGCCTTTGACCTGGTTAATTACAAATTGTTATGGTCAAAACTAGCTGATATAGCATTTCCGCCGGAACTGGTTGGCACTTTTCAGTACTGGTACAGTAACCAAATTAACCAGGTCCGTTGGGCCGGGGCTTTGTATGGGGAATACGTGCTAGAATGTGGAGTAAGACAGGGAGGGGTATCCTCTCCTGCTCTTTTTAGTTTGTATGTAGATAAGCTCATCTCTCGACTCAGCAGCACCAGGGTTGGTTGTTCTGTTAACGGTCAGATGGTTAACAGTATAAGTTACGCGGATGACATGGTGCTGCTGTGTCCTACGGCTAATGGATTGTGCAAGCTACTAGCAATGTGCGAGGAATATGCTGTTGAACATGGACTCCTCTATAATGTTAAGAAAAGTGAAATGATGGTGTTTCGGTCGCATAGTAAAAACCCAGTCGATGGACCTCAGGTGACGCTGTTAGGTACTGCACTGAAGAGGGTGTCGCAATTTAAATATCTAGGCCATATTGTGACAGAAAACCAGTCAGACAACTATGACATAGAACGAGAAAGGAGGGCGTTAGCTGTCCGATGTAATATGCTCGCCCGTAGGTTTGCTAGGTGTACGAAAGAGGTCAAAGTCACCCTATTTAAGGCGTTCTGTCAAACATTCTACACCTGTAGTCTGTGGTGCACTTACTCGCAGAGGACATATAACGCTCTCCGCGTTCAATATAATAACGCCTTCAGGGTGTTGATGGGGCTTCCCCGATTCTGTAGTGCATCAACAATGTTCGCGCAGGCTGGTGTTGATGACTTTTACGCCATCATTCGTAAGCGCATGGCCTCAATGCATGGCAGAGTCCGGGGAAGCGTCAACAGTATCCTGAAGGCAACTAAAGATAAGCCCTCATGTCCCATGTTTAGGAACTGGGTTCGCATGCATGTGCAGGGATCTAGGAACCCTTTCTTTGACTGAAAATAAATTACTCAAACTTATAAATTTATTTACTAACATAGTCTTTTAAGTTTTATGTTTCACTGATACTAACAAAATTGTATGGATTATTATCTGAAATAAAATTATTATTATTATTATTATTATAATTAACATAATAGTATTGGTCAGTAAGTTATATCATTATTACATAGATATATTGCTTTTATAAATAAATCCAAACGATTATATTTTTTGGTTATTAAATATTTATAAAATGGTGGCCTGTAGCAGCCCGGTGAACCCTTAAAAAGGCTGATGAAAAAAAGGTTATTAAGCCAGAAGCCTGAGAGAAGGCTTTCAATAAACCATTATAGTGCCAATGTCTATAAAGTAGTTATATATGGATTCACCGTTACACCAGCAGGCTTGACTTAGACTGAAATAGTGCCATTACTTGAAGCATTATATACACACATCAAAAGTGTCTAGGGATCAAGCATTTTTATGCGGATTTCTTGAGATTGAGATGTGGCTTTGTAATAAATTTATGATTTTATAAATTTATATAGATCCTTTTTGGTGCATTTCATAATTTGAAACAGAAACTGTCAATCAAATTCGAGTAAAAGATGAAAATCAGCTGTCAATATTTTCCCTATAAAAACATACAACGCATTGAAGACATTATTAGTGCTACTGTTTCCCTACTACTGATTAAAACCAACGTTATTATGGAGCGGCGACGTCATTTAAGCAGGGAAGAAATGCTCAGAGCCGTGGGAATAATAGAAGCTGGTTCCCGGCAACGTACTGTGGCTTTAGCTCTGAATACAAGTCAGAGTGTTATCAGTCGACTTTGGACACGTTACCGAAGCACTGGTACCGTGGCTGAGCGCCATGGAGGACGGTATCGCTGCACCACACGGAGACAAGACCGATACATTCAAATCACAACTCGAAGAGCTCCAACAATAACCGCCATGATGTTAGCCGTGAGGCTTCATCACTCTTCAGGGAACTTAATTAGCGACCAAACAGTCAGAAACTGCTTGCATGAAGTGAACCTTCATTCCCGAAGACCGCTAAGGGTACCACCTATAACAATGCACAATCGTAGGATTCGATATCAATGGGCTCTTGAACACAGAAATTGGGCAGAAGAACATTGGCGTTTCGTGTGCTTTTCTGATGAGTCTCGTTTTGGTATGAGACCGGATACAAGACGTATACGACACTGGAGAACCCCTGGACGCCAACAGCGATTCAAATCCTGCCAGGAAGTCCATCCTTATAGTGGTGGAACCATCATGGTATGGGCGGGTATTTGGATCGGCGGAAGAACTGAGTTGATTTGGATCAGAGGCAACCTCAACGCTCAAATTTATGCTGAGACGATTGTATCAGACGTCATCGTTCCTCTACAAGTGCAAATCGGTCCCTTATTTCAGTTAATGCATGATAATGCACGACCGCACACCGCAAGAGTTGTAAGACAGACTCTCGCCGCAGCTAACATCAATGTCCTGCCCTGGCCTGCTCAGTCGCCAGACTTGAACCCGATTAAGCATGCATGGGATATGCTACAGAGAAGAGCTCTGCCGAATATGGAGGGTATCCAGTCGCAAGAAGACCTTTTTTTGTTGTTGCAACGAACATGGGCGGCCATTCCACAGCGTGATTTGGATGAACTCATTTTGAGTATGCCAAACCGATGTTCTTGTGTTGTTAGTGTTCGCGGTAGAAACACGGATTATTAATTGTTTAAGTTACCCAATAAAATTTTAAAGAAAACTGTTATTTCAGTCTTTTTTTCCAACTTTAATGTTACTGGTTCAAATGTCAAAAATCCCTTTATTAGGAAAATGGCAAATTTCTTTATTAATGCAAAGGTGACTTGGTTTATCGTTATTGTAGACAAACGAAAACACTTTATTTGATGTATCCTTAAAGAAAATTTTAATTAATATCAATCAGGAGAAAAGTTATTGCAAAAATATATGTTGATCCCTAGACACTTTTGATGTGTACACATTCAGTTTTTTGCTGTACAGCAGTACTAGGCTTTTAATTTCTACTTTAAAGTGCTATTAAACAACAAATTACACTAAAAACAGCTAAGCCGTATAACGGATTTACGGTGCATTATAATGGTACAAGTATAGTAGCATTAGGGTTAATCTTCCTACTTTAAAATGCTTTTGAAAAACAGCAAAACAGCTGAAAGCTGCACAGCTGCTGTGTAGTTTGCTGCACTAAAACTAAAGGCTCTACAAAAGCATATTTATATGTTGGCCTGTTACCCAAGCGTTATACAGTGTAGAGCATAACAATGATTTTGAAATGTCTATATAAAGCGTCAAGATGTTCGGTGAACTCATATAAGAGTTTATACGGACCTTAAGTTCTACATAAGTTTACTATTCGTTTGTTAAAATGCTTCCTGTGTTACTTGGGTTATAGTTAGCCTTTGACCATTTGCATTATACGAGTATGTCTGTTGCCCCCGAATTTTGAAATGCTTATCAACGTTGAGCAGACAAAGCAAGTATAAGCTTCCTTTTTATTTCAACTGACATGTGAAAGGACAGCATCAATAGTTGAATTGAGATATACACAGTCAGGTCATAAGTATTGTCACACAGTAAAAACTTTTCTTTTAGAATGTTGGCCACAAAAAAGTTTATTGAATTCGAATTTCAAATTGTTCATGAAAATAAAAATGTATACTTTTTAGAATTTTACAATTTTTTATGCCGGCAACGCGATCGCGATGAAGACTTGTTTTCTGAATGGCGTGTTATACCTGCCGGTGTTCCGCAAGATGGCGTCCTGTCTTCTCTCCTTTTCGCTATTTTCATAAATACGATATCCCGTAATCTCTTTTCTTACCACCTATATGCAGACGATCTTCAAATATATTCTCAGGGCAACCTTGACGATCTGCATCAAACCATACAAGCTGTGAACGAAGATCTGTCCCGTATCCTGGACTGGAGTGAGACCTTTGGTCTTAAAGTTAACCCTACTAAAACTCAGGCCATTGTCGTAGGTAGCTCATGGTTGATATCCAGAGTAGATTTTAATACTTTGCCACAAATAGTTTTTGATGGAGTCCTAGTACCCTACAGTAATGTTGTTAGGAACCTGGGGATATTCATTGGCGGTTCACTTGATTGGGGTAAGCAAATTGGCGAGGTTAGCAGGAAGGTGTTTGCATCTGCAGGTGCACTTAGCAGATTGCGCAATTTTTTGCCGATACCCACGAAAATTTCTCTCGTACAGGCTCTGCTTTTGCCCATTCTGGATTATGCCGACTGCTGCTATCTTGACATTACTCAGAATTATCTAAATAAGCTCGAACGGCTTCAAAATTTCTGTATTCGCCTCATCTTTGGCCTACGGAAGTATGATCAGGTATCTGAATTCCGCGCCCGGTTAAAATGGCTTCCGATTCATCGTCGAAGAGATCTTCATATTCTCTCTTTACTGTACTCTGTTTTGTTTGATCCCCGGTCTCCTCCGTATCTGGAGGAGGAGCTGTTTCTTTTTCAGGAGTCTGCCAGGTCTGATGATATGCGTTCAAGCCGGAAACTCCTCCTAGCTTGCCCTTCTCATTCATCTAGTTACTATTCCCATTCCTTCACTATCCAGTCTATTTTCTTGTGGAACTCGTTACCGTCAGTTATCAGGCAATCCCAGTCCTTACATACTTTCAAGTCCCGAGTAAGAGCATATTTCCTCTCTCTGTAGCTATCTGTATTGTATCTATCTAGTGCGTGGATAAGCCAAACCAAATATTTTTGTTCTCCTTATTACTATTTATTTGTGTATGTTCATATTTATCTCTAACACTATGTTATATGTTTATATTATATTATTATTATCCATTATAAATTCACGACCTGTGTATGGGGTCCTCATACAATATGATTCAGATTCAGATTCATTTATTCGCTTGAAAAGTGGTAGAATAGTTGGCATGTTTTAATTTATCTCATGATCTCTCATTACCTTACCCACTTCTCTTATTTTGTTAGTAAATTCCTTACACGTGGGTTGCCTGGAAGCGATCGTTCCTAGCGATAAGGCCGCCTAAGTTGTACCAGACTAAGTTTTTATTCGTTTTTAAGCACTGTTGTAATTATTTTCTATGTAGTTGTGTACAACTACAAAGAAAATAAGTATATTTATTTATCTTATCTTATCTCATACTTTTAAGTTACGCTGTGTAATAGTTTGTTGATCCAAAGAAAGATGAATTAGGAAGCTGCTCAACTAACAAGCATTTTGGCTTTGGCTAGATTGACCAGTCTCAGATTAGAGCTATACTGTAACGTTATTTACTACTTGTGCAGAGATTTACAGACCTGAGAATCATAAGACTAAAATTGTATTTGAGTTGTAAAGAAATGGTAGAGCTTGTTTAAGCTGAAATGTCGCGCCCCTCCAGCGCATTCAAGCACGAATACAATTTATAATTATTTATTAAATTTAAATTTTAAATAGGGACGCAATACAAATCAACATGCGACTGTAATTGGTCGATAAGTAGCCGGTGGGACTTGGAGCACGCATCGTTTGTTCGCAAAAGTCCACTCGGATATCTCGGCACATCTAGATCAACTAGAAAAGTAGTGGGCAGCGTCATTTCAAATGGGACAAACTCTACTATTTTATAGTTACTTGTTAAGTGGAACTTAGCTATTTTAGTTTTACTTAATTACTTACAGTCTCCGGTCAAGCCGAATCCGGATGCGATAGCGGAGGCGCCAGCAAAGTTTTGGCTGAGATCAGCGCCTGTAGGCAGTGACACAGGTGCGATTGAGTCTGTAAAGAGAAAATAAGCTGTAGACACGTCTTAGGAATCAAAAGCATGGCTTATTGTTTTTAAAAACGCCCTCAGCTGAGTTTGAGTAATGGCATGGCCTTCTGCATTCACCCTAAGGTTGCCTAAGCTACTTGTGATTTAAAAACAGTAGACGGTTTTCTATTTTGACTTATAAAATTTCTATTCATAATGTTTTTTACCTTATTCATAATTTCTCCGAATGATCACTTGCCCGAACTTAATATGTCAAAATATCACGTCTCCAAAACTTAAATACGATATTCCCGAAAATTCTTTGTCATAAATAATGCAATCCATAACATTTGAAAGTCATAAAACGCTTTCATATAATAGTCATCTAAGCCCTAACGGAAATCTTAATGTATTAATAAAAGTCGGAATACCTACACACAATGTGATTTTTTGAAGGTAGTACGAATTTAGTTTAGAAATGATCTTTATGAAAAGATGATTGGGTAAAACAACATTTCGAACGTTCGAATATTATGGCAAGTGAATATTATGAGAAAGGTGTTATGAGAAGTGATTTTCGGACAAAAAAAACGAAGATGTAAGGAAGTACCGCAGTAGACATATAGGAAAATTGAAGGAAAAATTATTAACCATAGACAAGAATTGTTTGCAGCTATGATGTGATTTAATAGCATTTTATGATACAAGTGTGCTAAGTTGGTCGTTACACTCGAGGCGGATTTTAAGCCTCAGTCGAAGACGAAGGCCTAATGGAGCCGAGAAGTGTAATGACCAATGCTCACCTGTTTCATACGACGTTTTTCAACACACCTGCGAGGTAAAATAAATTAAAGTTGAGTCTTGTTTAGTTAATAAAAAGTTTAATTTTTAAAACAGTCAATAAAAATACAATTATTGAAATGATATGCTACCGTTTTAGCTGGCATTTGTACAGTATTTGTTATGGTATTCATAACTATTTCATTGCTTTGATCTTGAGAGACTGTGAATGTTGGAGATAATGGAACATTCTTACAGGAGGTGGAAGAGCAGTGTGATTCCTCATTAGTAAAAATAGGAGATACCAAATTATCATATGCATATGACGTGAAAGGACGCGCTTCAGGGCTAAACTTCTCGCATTGTGGCTCTAAATGGATTGCCTCTGTTATCTTGGCACTTATGTTTGCTTTATATTGGATGGAGTCCTCGATATGTGACTCAGCGACATTATTAGATCGCCATCCCCCATGGCGTTCTAAAGTCAATATATCGGCTCCTGAATCGGCCAGCAATGTATCTGATGTTCTTCTGAAACTGTATCCTGTGTAAGAGTGGGCCTGTGGTTACCCTAAAAACATGGCAATTTCTTTAGGCATCGAACCACATTTGTTCACTCCGATGGTCTGACTCTTACATTTACCTTTTTTGGAAATTTGGGAAGAAGCGGTCAGTTTTGGTTTTAGTTGAACATGGTCTAGGTATGTTTATATTTTTGGTTTTAGTTGAACATAGACCCTCATACTTTTTTACTATTTCATAAAACGGGCCGTCAATAGTGAAAGATCGAGGAATTTTATTTTTAGTGTTGGTGATTTTGACTAACTAGCATCTCGCCGTGATTCTCTATCTATATCCTTTTTAATGATGTTGTTTAATTCCTGACGTCTACAAGCACCGGTAATATTAATGCAACCTAAAAAAGATAAAATCGTACTTAGTTATTATTAAACCAACATTTTATTTTTCCGCGTCCTGTGTTAACTTATGCGCGCGCAGGTGCTAGATAAAGGCACTCACAATACCGCCAGACAGCCAAACACATTGCAATAAATTAGATATGATTGTATGTATTTGTACCAAATAAATATTGTCAAATGTCGATAAAAACAAACAAATTGAGAATATTGAATTGTTATTTATTATATTTTGACTAAGCCGTTTATTTATTCGCAAAAAGTTTGATACTGTTTTTTAGGACATTAAAACTCCTTGCTGATATTTAAAAACATATACAGGGTGTCCCTGGAAGTAAGGATCAAATAAAAATAGTGCATAGCTGGGAGCATTTCTGACCTTTTTAACCCTATCAATATTGGTCCGATTTCTAACCGTTAAAAAGTTATGATCAATTTTAGATTTTCTCGGAAAATCACCTATTTCCATACAAAAATAATAATAAAAAAATATATTAAAGTCACCGACTTATTTTTCTTTGCCAAATGATTAGCAGGTAATATGTCTTTCTTTGACCCATTAGAAAGTAACATAAAGTGGATTTTCGTGAAAAAAAGGATAAATAGGATTAAAATACAAACTCCAAAAAACACGACTTTCTTATGCAAAATACTTACAACTTTAGAAATTATTGGAATATTTCAGCAGTTTATACCTTTAAAGAATTTGTAATAAACGAGCAACTTTATTCAATACTGCGACAACATTAACTAATACATTTTTTTTCACGACATCTGCTTGAACGTGAAGTAATTTTTTTGATTAAGATTTTTTCTTGCAATATTTTAACTTTTTTAATTGACATGGGTATTCTAACTCAATACAATAACTAGTCAAAGTATATTATATATTACCTGCTAGTTTTCTGGCAAAAAAATAAGTTAGTACCTTTGATAATTTTTTTAAATAGTTATTTTTGTATGGTTTTAAACGATTTTCTGAAAAATACTAAAATTGATCATAGATTTTAACGGTATGAAATCGAACCAACATTGATAGGGTTAAAAAGGTCAGAAATGACCCCAACTATGCGCTATTTTGATTTGATCCTTGCTTCCAGGGACACCCTGTATAATGGAAAGCACTAGTGCGAATACGTAAAGTAAAAAGCACGCGTGTTTAATAAGCTGCATTATGAACTTGAAAATGGAGCAATAAAAGCCACTATACGAGCAAGTGTGTTAAATAGTACAATAAGATATAGTGCGGAAAGTTGAAAATTACAGCCGAGACGGCGAGGGCTACAAGGAAGCAGAGGCTGTAATTATCAAAGAGCACGTATGTCATACGACGTTTTATAACATATTTGCGAGGAAATAAATAAAACTCGCACTTTCTTAAACGAATAAATCTTTAATCACTTCTTAAAGCAGTAATAAAAATATTTACTTGTTCGAATAAATTAGCGCTTTTTTAAGGCAAAGGCATAAAAACAGCCAGTATTGCTAATAAAGAAAATTATTATTTTTGTGTTTTTGTTACAGTTAAATGGTTGTTATTTATTGTCAAAATTAATTAAATTAAATAATTAAATGATTATTTATTATATTTTCTCTCCAAAAGTTAATCATAAAATGTTGTCTTGTTTTCTCACATAAAAACTCTTTTAACTCTTTTATCTTTTTAAATCTTAGCGATTTAAAAAAGTACCGTTCGTTTTAGACGGAGCATCTTGATGAACCGTGCGCGTGCGTTTTACCTTAATGAAAAAAAACTCATGCGATTTACATTACATTCGCACAAGTACGTAATGAGGTACCTACATACAATACGATATCGAAATTTGTGAAATAAGTGGCCCTTTACGAGCAAATATGTTATAATAGTACATTATGATATACGAGTAAGTGCGGTAAGTTGAAAATTACAGCCGAGGCGATATTGCTAGCCTGAGCCGTAGGCGAGGGCTACAAGAAAGCAGAGGGTGTAATTATCATAGCGCACGTATGTCATACGACGTTTTATAACATATTTGTGAGGAAATAAATAAAACTCGCACTTTCTTATACGAATAAATTCTTAATCACTTGAAATGAGTTCTAAAATTTTTTACTTGTTCACAAATTAGCGATGCGCGCGCATCAGAGCTTTTTTTAGGCAAAGGCATTAAAAAGTCAGTATTACTAATAAAGTGAATTATTATTTTTGTGTTTTTGTTACAGATAAATGATTGTAATTTATTGTCAAAATTAATTTAATTGAAGAATTTAATGTTTATTTATTATATTTTATCTCCCAAAGTTAATTTTATTCATAAAATGTTGACCTCTTTTCTGACATAAAAACTCTTTGCAAGATTTAAAAAAGTACCGTTCGTTTTAGACGGAGCATCTAGTTAAACCGTGCGTTTTACATTACAATAACGCACAAGTGTGTAATAAGATACAATACGATATTGAAATTGGTGAAATAAGAGACCCTTTACGAGCAAATATGTTATAAAAATAATTACTTACTTGATATTTGAACGTTGTGAGGCAGGTAGACAACTGCGATATCGTTACGGGCTAACAAGGGGAACCAGTTGGGGTGGGAGACAACCACACCGGTCTGTTGCCTAACACCGCCCTGGAATAGCGTCACGGAGCCCAGGACAACAGTGAACCTCCACGCCTGGTTGAGACCGTCGAACCAGCAGTGGGCAGCAGTGATCGCTCTGTTGGCACTGAGCAGGGTACCGCCGCAGATACCGTTGCCTTGTAGGCCTATGATGTCACTGAGGAGACCAGCCTAAAGTATAAAATAGGTTGTTAAAACAAACAGCAGAACCAAAGATGAGTCTCATTAGTCGAACATTTCACCAGGAGAAAATAATTGTTTGAATATACTTACAGTTTATGTACTATTAAGATCTGGCTCGGTTTCAGATGGCCTTGTGTTAAAACGACTCAATTTTATTTAAATTAAAACTATGAACAGTTCCGTACAGTAATTTATAATTAACAACACAGTACATCAATTTACTACGAACTGTTAAATTTTTACAAACTGTCTTCATCCATATCACTTTCACATAAAGATCAAAATACATAAAAAATGCTATTTTAAACCTTTTTACCAATGATAGTATCCTTTAAAAACACTGGATATTAACCCAGATCATCATCACGCAATGTCATTTTTTCGTCTTAGGTCTTGGTTTACAGAACGTGGCTAATCTGACTTATGGTTACAATTGCTGCATTAGTTTAAGAGAAATACATCTTTTCTTGATCGGCTTTTGGCTTGGATATGTCCGTTAGTCTTGAGATCGCGTTTAAGTAATAAATGAAGATAACCTGGTAGGGGTACTGTCCGAGGGCAGCGGGCACTCCTCCGACGATTCTCTGCTGGGCAAGGGAAGCCTCTTCCAACTGCCGGATCCTCTCAGCTTCCTTAATGGAGTTCTTCAGGTATCCATAGGCGGAATGATTGTCTGGCACTTCCAGCACTTTTCCATGGGCAACGGCGGCCAAAGCCAACAGGGATACTAAGAACTTCATGTCGACGATTGGGCACTACTAGTCGAAGAACAGTTTAGTGCACTGATTATTTATAGTAAAAAATAAACGGATTAAAAAAAATATCCAGATTATGATAATACAAAGCCTTAAGTTCATTCGACTATCACAAACTATTTTTAGGTTTACTTCAAATTAATAACGTCATTGGTTACACTGAGAAATAAGAGGGATTAATATTATTTGTACCTATTAAATTTAAATCTTATTAAAGTGATAAAAATAATAATAGGCATTAGGGCCATGTGTTTGATTTTCTGTCTCCCTCTGATATACCGGGGCGGTACTGCCGCCCGTCGCCCCCGCCTACAGACACCCACGCGCGAGGACGCTCGCAATAAAATACTAAACATTTAATTTTCTTGGAGCACAGAAGTTATTTTTAAAAACCCAACTAACGGATTACAGAAGAGTTAATGGCCTTTATTATCTTGTAAAAACTATAAAGATCACTCTTATGGTTTAGGAGCCTTAGCAAATTGAAGATTTATATGGACACTTTTTCAAGATTTTTTTAGTATTGTAATTCCTATGCTACGAAAAATGAAAACTAACAGAATGAAGATAATATGTTATGATTAATATGTTTATAATATGTTGTATGAGTGTGGTAAGTTAATTGAAGATTTATTTGGATTTTTTTGCCTGTCCGTTTTGGAGGAGTAGGCCTTTCAAATTTCAAATTCAAATGTTTATTTCAGGCTGGGCCCATAAAAGTTAGTAACAATGCTCCTTAAAAAACTACTGTTAGTACGTACAGCACACAAATAGAACACAAATAAAATTAACACAATTACAATTAAGTGGTGTGGATTGTCACCCACCTTTGAATAATAGGTAAATCTCATCTGTCAACAACAACCCTCAGGATAGAGCTGGTACTGCCACGCAAACGAGTCATCGCTGAAGCACACCGTTTTCTAATGATGGCGGCAAAGTCATACACTTGTGCTTCCGCGAACATGCCGGATGCACTGCATCGCCACGGCAGCCCCAGCAGTATCCTCAGGGCGTTGTTGTATTGAACACGCAGGTCGCTGTATGCGCGCTGGGTAAAACTAACCCACAGGTTACAGGTATAAAATGTTTGGCAGTATGCTTTGAAAAGCGTTATTTTGACTGGCCTAGTGGAACGAGCAAACCTGCGAGCCAGCATGTTGCAGCGCACAGTCAGAGACCTACGTTCCCTCTCTATATCGAGATTGTCCTTTAAGTTCACAGTGACCCAGTGACCCAAGTATTTAAAACTCTGTACACGTTTTAGTGTTGTACCACAGAGCGATATTTCAGGAACGTTTGTGTAGTTAACTATCCTTGACTGAAATAGAATCCATTCGCTTTTGGTTGTATTATACTTGAGACCGTGAGCCTCCGCGTAGGAAACACAAATAGACAGGAGCCTTCGTAACCCGCTGACAGACGGACTCAACAGCACCATATCATCTGCGTTGCTGATGTTATTCACGCTTATCCCGTCAATGTAACAACCAACGTTGGCGCTATTGAGTTCGCCTATCAACTGATTAACATATAGGTTAAAGAGTCGGGGTGAGCTCAATCCCCCCTGTCTCACCCCACGCTCCAGTCCATAGATATCCGAGTATGATCCAGACCATCTGACCACGTTCTTTTGACTACCATACCAGTATTTAAATATGGACACAAGTTCTTTTGGCAGTGTAGTTTCATTATAAAGTTTTTACCACAACAGGTCATAATTAAAGAGGTCAAATGCCCTAGTGAGGTCCAGAAAACACCCCAAAACAGGAGTCCTCCTGGCCGTATAGTACTGCACAGTCTGCTTAAGGCTAAAAATAGCACTCTCTGTAGAAAGGCCAGGCTTAAAACCAAATTGGTTGTCATATAGGTTCATATGTTTAGCTAATACCTTATCAAGCAGACTGTCCAGCACCTTTGATATAATCGTGGCCAGGGATATAGGCCTATAGTTTGAGATTAGTGTTGCCCAAATGCAAGAACAAGACGAGGCTTAGCCAGTCTTGGTCATGGTCTTGCGCCAATACACCTGGTCTTGGTCTTGCGGTCCCAGTCTTGGTCTTGGTCTTGGTCTTGCAGTAAGAGTCTCGCTAGTCTCGCAATTACCTTTATGCCAATTTTCCTGCCTTTAGCGCTTGAGGTCGTGGGTTCGATCCCCACCCATGACAAATATTTGTGTGACGAACATTTGTATTTGTTGTGTGTCTGGGTGTTATTATCTATTTAAGTATGTATTTAGAAATATTTAAGTATGTTTATCAGTCTCTGACGCCCATATTACAAGCTCTGCTTAGTTTGGGGTCAGATGATCTTGGTGTGAATTGTCCCAGATATTTATTTATTTATTTATTTATTTTATTTATTGCTATTTATCAAACGTTCATTTATATATTATAACAACGTAACAGAGTAGGTACATTTGAGCTTGAATTAACATAACCATAGTAAAGACCAACAAATTAATAAATGTCTAAACATTTGAGAACATTTTATTTTGAGAATTTTTTGAGAAATTCTTAAATTATTTGCCACTGGGTGGGGTTTGAACCTACGACCTCAGCGATCCGTCCCGATGCTCTAACCAACTGAGCTATCTACCGTGACCTACGGAAGTCAGTCTGTTTTATAATAAACGTTTACATTTAATTAGCTTACATGTGTTAAAAGATGGTTAAAACAGATAATATCACCAATTATTGACATTAACTTGACTTTTAACTTAACTTTAACAATTTTACATTATACAGAAGCTAAAAATATATTGACGTGTATCTTTGGACCCCCCTGAATGTCTAGAAAGTAATAGAATAAAAATAAAAGAGTTACACAATTTATACAATTTACCATTTATTTAAATGAAAAATAAAATACTATACAAATTAAATTATAGAACAGTATTAATTGAATTCACCATTTATTTAATTAAAAATATAACACAAATTCAATTACGGAACAGTACACAATAGCTTTGACATTACCATTACTTTATATTAATTATTTTGACCAAGAATTAATACAAAGTAACCATCTGGCCGACTCATCACTCAGCCTACGAGTATTTCTATGTTTTCTAATACTAATGACACTTTAGAAAAAAATCTCTCAGCAGATACTGAAGAGCAGGTATTGAATGAAAATCACGGGCAATCTTCGATAAAGTTGGATACTCTGTCTCATGCGTCCTACACCACTCTAAAATGTCTTCCGAGCTGGCTGCTCTCGGTTTACTTAGGTACTCCTCTAACTCGTCAACATCTAAGCCTTGAAGACAAGATCCAGATCCAAATGACGTTGAGGGACATGCATAGTTTCTCAAAGTCTATTACGTCTTCATGTTCATCCTAATCAGTCCAATTTTCCAATTATTTCTATATTTTTTGGATTTCCTAAGCGTATACCTGAACTCCAATACTCCCTGAAACGACACTTAGTCCTAACTGCAAGACGCAAGAGTCTTGCAGGATTAGTCTTGTTCTTGCTCAAATCTTGCACGGTCAGTCTTGTTCTAGATCTTGCTAAAATTAGGCGGTCTTGTTCTCGGTCTTGGTCTTGCGAAAATGCAAGAACAAGACCAAGACTGCAAGACCAAGACCGATTTTGGGCAACACTATTTGAGATGTCTGAGGCATCTCCTGTCTTGTTTTTAATCACGGGTACAACAATTATTTTGGTATGTTCCTCAGGCAAATAACTGATTATTGCAAAGACCAAAAAACATGGCTAACACCCGAGGCAGGTGCACCCCTGTATGCCTGAGATGTTCAACGCTCAGACCGTCGTAACCAGGGGACTTGCCCTTCCTCATTTTATGAATTACATTATTTATTTCCTTGGCCGTAAAACGTAAGGGAGGATTTTCAGGATCAACGGCCTGTACGTCGCTCATCCTAGCCACTTCTAGTAAGGGTGGTTCAACTTTAAAGTGAATTATAAATTTATTGGCAATTGCAGTGGGCTCGTGAGCACCCGCAACGCTCACTGGAAGGCCAGACTTTGGATTTAGTTTATTAGTGGACTTCCAGAATTTACTAAATTCATTTTGGAGTAAGATTGTGCAATCATGTCCATTTCTATGTGTTGCTGGTTATTCTGACAATACTTTAATTCGTTTTTAAAGTTACTTCTTGAGATACACATATTTTCATATATCAAACCATATCGGTCGGTTATCGGTATCGGTGCATTCAGGAAAGTAGGAGTCAGATTGAATGGACTCCGTTTGGCGGAGAACAGACAAGTCTGGGTTTTGTTGGCGTGGAACTCAACAAGGTGTAGGTAACCCACGTACTTTACTCAGTATAAATGAATAACAACACATATTCATATTTACAAATGTTCTAAACCTAATATTTACAATTAACCTAAACCTATTCTTAACATTTTAATATTTATTTAACTTAATACACTATATTTATACTAAACAAATACACACAGAATTAATAAAACATCATACATAATATTCACAATACACGTAACATGTGTACCAGCTTGTCGATATCGGTTATCGACACCGCGGTCGCACTATGCACGCTTAAGGTAAATAACACCTATGTACACCGCGCGCAAATCAAATTAATTCCGTCATAGACGGTCCCAAGCCCGGTTTGCGAAAGGAGGAGGGTTGGCCTGTGAGCAGCGTGGGTCCAACTTTATCCAGGACAGTGACAGCCGTAAAACACGCCAACGCCGAGCAGCGGGCGGCGGTGAATTATAACCCGCTTGATATCCTGGGCCACGGAAACCTTGGGGACTAAATACCCCCTAAAACGACCCGACGTAGAAGGTAATGGGAACCCACTACGTTAATACTCCCAAGAGAACTCCATGATGATAAAAGTCAATTATAGATACGAGTATGCTGGTACGTCGGGCGATCCGGCTGACCCCTGGCGCTCATCGATAACCGGGTCGGTGGGTGACAAATGTGCTACCGAAGACTCCTCATTAGTGTGTCAGGAGGCTATCGAGGCTGTAAACGCAACTGAGGACAACAAGTCACCAGCTACGCTGCCCTACAGCAAGCAACGGAACGCAACCGATGGAAGCAGCTGATAGACAAAATCAGAAGGAGTCACGATCCTCAGCATTGAGGGAAACGACTGAAGGGAGAGACTCCACGCGCAACGCGCGACCAACCGGCGTGCCCGACCAGTCGAGATCCTTGGATTTCCGTAGTGTCCCGGGTTCAGGAATCGATCTTTTCTGATTTGACTCGGGTCTGGGAACGCTGAGAGACGCCGCTGACTTATTTCCTTGTGTGGTACCTCGTAACACAGGGATATTAATCCCTACTTCGATAACATTACAAGAGGTTTGTTGTCTGGCGCATATTTATTATTTATTTATTTATTTATTGATCTATTTAAAAACAAATAAAAAAAATCTTAAACAGAAAACAAAACTTGAGAAAAACACCAGACAAATATACATCAGAGGTTGATTTTAAGAAGTCGGAAACTTGAGAAAAAATAATAAACGCCAATACGAGCGGGGCATGCCAAAAGAAATTAGATACTCAAAAATAAAAAATGTATTCTCAATTACAAGTATCGATCTTTTCGAAGTATTCATCCTGAGCACGTATTCACTTTTCCATACGTTTGAACCATTTGGAAAATACCTGTGACCACTCTTTTTTAGACACCTCAGAATTCTCGAAATTACAGGCAGCCATAGTGCATCTTCTTTCCTTTCAAACCTCTTCCCCTTTAGTTTTTCTTTAATATTTGGAGGCAGGTGAAAATCACAAGTCGCTAGGTCAGGGGAATATGGTGGGTGAGGAAGGATCGACACATTTTTTGTGTTGAAAAAGTCAAGTGTTCTGGCAGACGTGTGCGGCGCAGCATTATCGTGGTGCCAGAGAAGGTGCCGGATTCCTGACTTCGGTCGCTTGTTACACCAAGCTGATATTACTGTTGGAGCACAAACTGTTACATACCATTCGGAGTTCACCGTTCTTTGATCCTCTAGCAATACAGTATGGCGAAATCCTCGTTGCAGGCCAGCATTACAGGAGCCGGAGCGCCGGGATTCATCACGCAATATTTAGGAGTAGACGTAGTTATGAAATAGTGAATAAAAGATCAGCCAATCCAGTTACTTGTTTATTATATAGGGTGAAGGTATAAGTAAGAAAGAAGAATCCGATACACGGGTTCCTGTTACATTATAACTGTTAACACTTGGTTATTTAAAGTATTTAGAAATACACCATCACGTAAAAATTTAACTTATACTGGTAATCTGGTAAACTGCTCGCAAGCTCTGTTCAGTATGATGGTTTTGGAAGGACTGCCTCAAAATGCTGAATGTGAAACGATAAATTAAATTTTGAAAGGACAGGTACAGAAAACTATTGATGGCCAGTAAGTTAAACTATGAAGTTTCCAGCCATCGTGGAGGTTCTAACGTCCATGAGACTGAAATGAAACGGCATCGTTACGACAGTAGCAATATGACTCGCTTTGCAAAAAAACGAGGCGACCATTTGTTTCTGTGTGCATCGTGTACGGCGACATTTCGTTGGAGTTGGTTCATCTTCAAAACACCATACAGTCGACTGTTGCTTTGTTTCGGGATCATAGTTATATAGCCATGTTTTGTCACCAGTCAGTGTATCATACACGTTTTTTTTCTCGCCACCGTCGAATTTATCTGTCATGAATAGACACCAATCCACCCGACGGTCTTTCTGCTCATCGGTAAGTTTGTGTGGCACCCATCTTGAAAAACGTTTACGGAGAGAAAGGTGGTCGTGAATTATTGTTTGAATTGCTGCGGATCCAATTCCCAGTTCTCGCTGCAGCTCTACATACGTAATTCAATTCGTCGGTTTTCGCGAATAAGTTTTTCGACTGCACGAACGTTTTCTTGTGTGGCCGCAGTTGGTGGCCGACCTGTCTTCGCTTCGACTTCGAGACATCTAAGGTTTTTTATTTTCAATTTAGCAAACTAATTAAATACTGTTGCTTGTGAACAAGCAGACTCACTAAAAGTAGTAGCCAAATGTTCAAAACATTCTTCAGGCTTCAAACCTTTTTTTATAGTCATACGAGTAATGAATCATAGCGCGAAAATCACGTCGACTGAGCTCCATTGCTGCAAGCGAATTCCCGCCAGATTCTCGGAAAAATGATGCTCATTCAAATAATAAAGAAAAAATTGTGTGTGTTCTATTTTCAAATATATCAATAAACAACCAGCCTATAAGATGGTGTATAACTTGTCAGTGTCAATCAAATGAGTAAAGAGTATCTAACTTCTTTTGGCATGCCCCTCGCCCTCGTATCTCGTTAACCGATTTAGTAGTTTCGGAGCCTATTCAATGCAAACAAACAAATCATTTCTCTTTATATTATAAGTATAGATTATTAAATTTAATAAGCTAGTGAAGCTTTTACAGTTTACATTGAACTGGTTTCGATTTAATTTACTATTATTTAGGTAAGGCACAGTCTAAATTTTCTAAAATGTCTTGGACTGTTGGTAATGTTACCCCAGACAAATAAGTTTAATCACAAGATATCTGGGTTTGGTGTATTGTATTTGTATTATATCTTCTGTTTCATAAAGTTGTTGGTGTAGTAGTTCAAACCCTACTTATGTAACAGGAAAAGTGTAATAAAATATTCAAAATATCTTAATTACGTTTTTTATTAATTTGTAGAAATCAGATTTAGATTGTTGCTATTTTTTATTGAGTTGTTACAGATGAGAGTTGAAGAAGTTGATGAAGGATGTAACCCTGGCGAAGGCAGCAGGGAACAGCGTCTGGCATCCCAAGGCGCTTCCGAAGGAGGTTACACCGATCTGAAAATTATTATAGTTGTAGTTACAGAAGCGAAGGCGATAGAGTATTAAAAACTGACTAAAATAGCTTTGTAACGTGGTCATGGAACAGTTCATAGCTTTTTAAGAAGTCTACATATTTAGAATCAAGAGTTAAACTGTTGAAATAATGTGGATCACTGCTGAGTCAATCAATAAAAAACAATGCAGCTGTTGCTACAACCTATGAATACTCTTGCAAAACTCAAAGTAACAGGCGATCCCTTCAAAATAACTGCTTGCTATTGTAAAGAACCTATAAAGAACTATATCTGCACGCAGCTGTTGCTAGGTCTTTAGGTAGAATAGGCTCAAAACTTGAACTTATTTGTAAAGTAGCTTACCAAGAGAGGACTGCCGTTCCTGTTAATGACGAGGGGGCCGCCGGAGTCTCCCTGGCAAGTGCCCTGTCCGCCGATGCCGCTGGTGCAAATGTTGGACTCATGCAGGACCAGAGGGAAGCCGAGACGGCAGGCGGCGTTGCTGATCACTCTCAGGGTGACGCGGCTCAGGTGCTGGTTGTTGGCGATGTTGCCACCTGAGAGTCACAAATACGCATTAGGATCGAAAATAATCGAGATTTTTAGATGAGAATACACTTTGATAGGTTTTTCTTTGTTAGGATTATTATTATTTCAATAGCGTATATTAAGAACATGATGATTGCACTTGTATAGCTCTTTGGAACTGTACTGTTGTAACGACCCCCCCTCACCAACTCCACCAACTTCACATCTTTAAAACGTATTAAAAACTTCTACTGCCCAAATCAATATGAATAAACATATCGATATAAATTATCAATATTTAAAAATAAATACATGATCGTACATGTAACTTGAAGATAAAATGGCCAAATGGTTGTGATCGTCTAATAGCGGTAGAACCGTCTACGTTGTGTTGTGTAAATAGTATTTATTACTGTAGTAACTCAATATTCTTTTATGAGGTATGTGAGTGCTAATTATGAGTTTGATTGGACAATTAAGAACCTACTATGCTATGTTAAACTGTTTCAGACATTCTATTTATTACATGACTAACTAACTCACCTAATCGAAGACTAACATGAAATCAAAGACAGTGAAATTAGTAACTATTCAGAAGTTTCTAAGTAAATAAGAATGACGAGTTTAAAATGAATTGCTGAATTCGGAACTAAGTATATATCATTCTATGTATGTACCCAACAAATATTGATTATGATTTTAATATAGTGCAGAATTTGATATTAGAGTAAAAAGCTGATATTTAGAATTATTAAATATGGTTAAAAGAATCAAAATGTTATAGGAAATTTCTCCAAAGGAGCATTCCCTTTGGAGGTGGTCATAACGAGCTCCACCCCGCTCCAGACCGATGAAGGCCAACCAGCTCGCGCCTCCCCCCGAAATAGGATTGAGGATATTTGTAGTGACAGTCATAGACTGTGGTGTGACAATGTGTAAAACACAATTGAAACACTGAATTGTAGGATTGTAGCAGGATGTCAAACCCAGCTCCAACGTAATTCATTCTGTAGATGAATCATCATTAATTAAAATGAAATAATTCAATATAAATCATTGGTAGCATGATACTTCATGACTTGTCAACATGTACATCATGTTGATGACGATTGTAGATAAACATTCACAAAAGCAGACCTTGGACCGGATAATATAGGACTCATCAAAACATCGTCTTTAGGGTGAAGATAATTCAATTCACGAAGACTTAACAAAATACTAGAGTCAATGGAGAGCTAGGTCACTTACAGGAAAGCTAGTGTGAAGTTTGAGTTTGTATGTGGGGAAAAAGCATATTTGTTATCAATCAGAATACCACCACTGATTTGTATAATTTGGTGTGGAAAAGGGTATTGGCTTATAGCAGAATACCGCCACATATATGTAGAGTAGGGTGTGGTACATGGCGTTACTGAGAGATAAAATGCCTCCACATATTTGTAGATTTGTAATATTTAATGTGATATGAAATGTACATATTCACAGCCATCAAGCGGCATCACCACCAAGACTCAGATTGAACTATATAAAATAGTCATTAATTAGCTTTGCAATATATCTTGCAGCTAGGTTTGTAGGATAAGGTTTAATTTGAACTGGGATAGTTTAAATTATTATGTTTTGGGTTTTAAGTGAATCAGCACTTATAAATAGTTGAATAACTGTTAAAATCAACAGTGTTTAGTAATAGGTTTAATTAACCAATAATATTTGCAAAAGCAATCTAAGAACCTTAATTAAGCTCTCTTGTTAAAATCAATTGTTATCATTAGATAACATATGTTGGTTTTAAGTGAATCAACACTTATAAATAGTTGAATAACTGTTAAAATGAACAGTGTTTAGCAATAGGTAAAATTAACCAATAGTATTTGCAAAAGCAATATAAGAACCTCAGTCAAGCTCTTTTGTTAAAATCAATTGTTATCATTAGATAACATTATGTTGGTTTTAAGTGAATCAACACTTATAAATAGTTGAATAACTGTTTAAATCAATAGTGTTTAGTAATAGGTAAAATTAACCAATAGTATTTGCCAAAAGCAATCTGAGAATTTTAGTCAAGTTCCCTTGTTAAAATCAATTGTTGTTATCATTAGGTAACATTAGCAATTAGTCCAGCATAGATGTTGGCAGTAAATACAAAAAGACAATTCACTCATACTAGGCATTGGACCCCCACAAAATCTAGTATAAGCTAGCAATTATCATGTGGAGTACTGACCAGCAGTGGTTAGCCACTGACCAGCAGAGTTGATTAACGGGACATAAAAACTAAACCTCATCTCTAGGTTCCATTCGTTTACAGCGGCGTTTATAGCCTGACCTGTCAGGGGATGGAGGTCCTAGGACTTGGTACGCTCAAATCTTCGGCTAATCAATGGACGAGAAGAGTAAACTCAGCCAGGCACACACGTATTAGTATGCGGTCCAGCTGCCACGCACACACGTATTGCTACGCGGCCTAACAGCCAGGCAACACACATACCCTACTTCTACGCGGCCACGACTTATAACTATAGTGAGTAGACTCAGCGGGAGGCACACACATATCAATACCCTAATTAATATTAGGTGTACTGCTACGCGGCCAAAGAAACATCCCTCTTTTCCACACAATATTGCATAAAAGATGGCAATATAGTCAAATGTATTTTGATAACCTCCATTCTGGACTACGCAGACCATATCAGTGAATTAAATAAATTACAAGGTGAACTTTACTAATTACCTTACCAATGTAAAACAGATTCTACAAATACTAATTCTTGTACTATCTTTGTAAGTACTACTTTCATTATAAGAAAGCCTCAACATTTCAAGGTTCGTAATTAATGCTAAGACCATGAGTAGATTTCATTATGTAAATATTTATTAGGTACACGCATAAAACATATAACTGTTTAATAAAATCATTACTAGTTTTAGAAGAATATATTGCACTATATTTGAGATTTATTAGGAAATAAAATTCTAACAATTTTAAATCTCAATTTTATAGCTCATATAACGGAAAGATCTGAGCTTAAAATGCTGCGTCTCTAACTTCACTGATTCTAAAATTTATGACTTTAATTAAAATAAAACAAAGAATGTAAATCAACTAAAACACTTTTGTATAAAACTATTACTGAACCTAACCCTGAATATCTGACTTCCTAACCTGATTATTTCACTGCCAAATAAAGACTGTCCTACTAAATCATGGAAGTCTAGATTTCCTAACATTCTTATAGCTCTATGTAATAACGGAAAGATCTGACCTTAGGATGCTGCGTCTCTTGATTCACTGATTCTACAATTAATGTTCTGCTTTGGATAAATAGAAGTAACTAAAACACTTTTGTATAGCACTATCACTAAACCTCACTCTTCCACTGCTAAATACTGACAGTCTTAGGCCTAGAACCTAACTTTCTCACGACCAAAAAACGAGCTATCCCGTGTTCTGAACCTAACGTTCCAGGGCTACCAACAGACTCTTCTAAATAATTAAAGTCTAGATTTCCTCACATTCTTATAGCTCTGTATATACAATAACGGATAGATCTGAACTTATGATGCTGCGTCTCTAAAATCACTGATTCTACAATTAATGTTCTATTTTAGATAAATAAAAGAAACTAAAACACATTTGTACAGAACTTTTACAAAACCTCACTCGTCTTAGGCCTAGAACCTTACTCTCTCACGACCAAGACCAAACTGTCTTGAACCTAGGACCTAGCTTTTTCACGGCTTAAACTAGACTCTCTCGCGTTCTGGACCTAATCGTCCCGCGGCCAAACACATACTCTCTTCTAAATAATGAAAGTCTAGATTTCCTAACATTCTTATAGCTCTATATAATAACGGAAAGATCTGACCTTAAATGCTGCGTCTCTGAAATCACTGATTCTATCATTAATATTATACTTCAGATAAAACAATACAAGTAACTAAAAACCTTTGACCGTCTGAGGCCTAGATGCTAACTCTGTCACGACCAAAAACGAACTGTCCTCCCTACCGATTTCCAAATCATAATGCAGACTAAGTTCCTCAATAAAAAGCAGAGATTTATTACCCTTAAGTGCAAATGCTGAACATGAGAATTTCTAAATGAATTGTTTTAAAATATGTCACAAAAACAACACCGGACCCTTGCACATGTGGCGTTAAAGTGAAATGATACTTGAGGTCATAAATTGAAAAGGGCTGACAGATTTCTGAACAACGTTAAATTACTAATCTGAGAAATACAAGTACTTGGATATTTTTTAGGGTTCCGCCTTTTGTTCATTGAATAAAAAGAGAACCACTACAATATAATATTCTTGTGTCCGTCTAATTGACTGTCAAAATCCTCCCTCATAGTCACGCGTAGAGGCATCAAGCCGAAGTCTATCTCGAACATCAAACTTCACTACTCGTTAGAATTGCAAAACTCAGACCTCTAAGTCAACGCAAACAAAACACACCGCAATGTAAGTCACATAATATTCTGAAACTTTTCAGATAATCGAAACCTATAAATTACTTCCCTTGCGGCCTTGTTATAAAATCAGTATTTAAGAAAAGCTAATGTCTCACATATCAACTAACAGGATAAATAAAGAACCGATGCCTTCAGGCATTAACTGCGCCATTCGTACGTGTTACTCCCGTGTAATGAAGAATAAATCTTATCTGTTATCTTGCGATATTCAATTTAATTTGTGTCTCTCATTTGTAACTTGTCAAATTACCTACGTACTACCTGTCAACATTTCAGGTAACAAAGTATGTTTCTTTAATTGTCTTATGCTCAAGCAATGTTTTAATCTATTTCATTGTGTAAACGCTGTTGAAACTAAAAATAAATAAATAAATAAAACCGATATATTATAATATCTAAATTTGTAGGTATGGAACCCTCAGTTAGTCGGACTCACACTTGGCCAGTTTTTTAAACAGATTGGTCATGAGAACTAACAGGGACTTAGGATATTTGAGAATGTTTAACAAAAGCAACCATTAAGTAAGACTCACACTCAAACATCAAATCGAAATTCTAGCTAACAATGAATCGACTCATGAAAACAATTACCCTTTGTATTGTATCTACCTACAAGCTTTTATTAGATAGATTTAATGCGAAAAAATTCAAATCCCAGCTTTAAATAGTGTAGGCTAAGGTGCGTTCCGTTACAGCCGCCCCCTAAATTATAACGAAGTTGACCGAAGTGATAATTTAAAATTATTATTACGCACCATATTTCCGAAAGTTCTTAAAATATTTTGAAAAATCTGTTAATTGTATTACCCTTACATATTATTATCTAAATCAACATTTAGGCTAAGAAGAAAATTATACTTGTGTCAAATTGTTCTAAGTGAACGCCCCCAGCACTCTCCCCACCTTATTATAACAACAGCTTAATCTGGTTCTACTCAACCAATGTCGTAAAATAATTAACTAATACACTATCTTTTAAATTTATAAGTTCCCAAATAATCCTATACCTAAAAGAAAAAAAAAAAATAAGGACAACTATATGAAATATGCATTCCTAATCTAATAAGACATTCCTAATCTAATAAGATAAAATACATCAAGAAATAATAATTGAGAAATATGTTCAAATGGACGCATTCCAAAACTGAATTATTTGCCCGACCAGAGACTCGAACCCAGGATCTACTAATTCTTGTTACTTCTACCTAGTACGGAGAAAGACCTAGGTCAACCTCAGTATAATCTCAGAAACATAAAGTGCCCGTAAAGCTTGACATGGACGAGTGTGAACCTAAACGGTTTCTTTCTATGATTTAAATAGGTTAAACATATCGCCCCCTTCTTCCTGTAACAACGATACTATCATATTACTATTTAGATGAACAATTCCATGTACTTATCTACTTATATATTTTTGCGGATCATAATTTAAAAGTATTGTTATATTTAAACAATAACTACCGCTACAAATCCGCCTGCGTATCCGCAAAATCTTACATTTTCTTACTGTGTATGAATTTAATGTATCCAATTTTTTAATCTAATACCTACTTTCATCAATTTCAACTCCCACTAACAAACAAACACCTCATTCAAAATGTTCAACTCGCACTCAGCGTCGCTTCGAAAAAAAAACCCATTGCAATTTATTTCTTCAAAAACATGAAAACATGTGTTGCACACTCATCACTGCTTCATATAATATTATTTACGAAGTAATTGTTAAATGGATTCGAATGCTATAAAACTTAGTGTCAAATATGACAAGTAAAATTGAGAATTAACTTAATGAACTATAAAACTGTAGTACTCGTAACTATTGTTTTGTTGTTTTGAAGATGAGTATGAAGTTATTAGTTAGATTCAAATGAAACGGTTCAAGTCCAGTAACACTACATTTACACGAAAAGAAGAACAGTTACACATTAAGAATATAATTTACAAGTACACAAGACAGAATGAATAAAAAAAGAAGTAAAATTTGAAGAGAAAAGCAAACTGATTTATGCAAGGGAAATTACGTTAGCGGAATAGCGGGGAAATTTTGACACCGAGGAGCGTGCATTCGCCGTCAGAGTAGGGTCGCGAGTGGCGGCTGTGACCGAGCGATAGCGGGCAGCGCAGACGCAGCTCAGAGGGGCGTGGAACGCGGTGGGCGGAGGTGAAAAGTCCGCGCGCACGATGCAGGTGCGATTACTGCGATATTATCTGTACGACTGTCTAGTCACACTCCGTATACTCCTACAAAACTTTATGCTACAGACTGACCTTAAAGAATTACACGAAAAATTCAGTTTTGAAATATTTCCATCAAATACTGTAGGTTGCCTAGATTTCATCATTATCAAGTGCTTAACATAGACCTAGATTTACGTATAGGTACGCCTACATGCCTGAACCAAACAAATGGAAATACGCCCCCCAGACTCTATAACCAATATACTATCTTTCAATATTTGTTACATTGTAACCGATTCATTTCTATAACGAGAACTAAGTAAATCACTCAATGACTTAAATATACTTATTCAACCTTTTTCTATTGGAAAGAGCCATTTTGTAATATGATTTTCAATATGCTATGATCTGCAAGTGCGAAACACTGACCTAAACATAGAACTGTATAGAAAATACTCATAAGAAATTTACGCCTTTGTATTTTACGTAGCCAAGTAATAACTAACAATACAATAATTTATGTTTAACTGAACTATAATCGTAATATTATGTCATCGATAGTATTGTGAAACCAATCAAGTCGTCTTACCTAGGTGTAAAGTACACACTTAGTATTCGCTGTCACTCAGACACATAACTAATTTAGAAAAAAAAACGTTGAATATAAAGCCTTTACGCACTTATTCACACTTTGTTGCCAACATTTAACTTAGAACTCAAATTTCGTTCTGAATATTCCGTTTCCAATAAATCACTAACAACAGTTGAACCTAAACATAATAAATACTCTTAACTATAATAACGAACTTACCTTGAATATCTCCAACATACCTAAAGCTACATAAAAATAAAAAACACCAAAATAAAAGCACCAAAATAACTTTAAATCTGGATTGAAACATGGCAAATAATGTCATAAAATTAGACAAGTTTAATTCACTGTTCGCAGAATTACATAGTGTCATTTTGGATTCGAACCCGCAACCGTTCGCTACTCGTAAATCATATGATTCGAATCCGCAATCTCTTGCTGTTCATTAGTCACAGGACTCGAACCCACAACTTTTCACTATTCATAAGTTACAGGATTCGAACCCGCAATCTTTCAATATAATATAAACAATACAATAATAATAAAACCACACTGTTGCAACTGAACCATTGAAATTTTTAATTGATCTAACAAAATAATACCTATTCAAAAGTAATGCTACTCAAAACATAAAATTCTTTATTATTTTCTTTATTTTTCTACTGTAATTCACTATTGTTTTAAATGAAATATAACTATCTATTAAAATGCAACTATCTAAGTGTATCATAAAATTGTATTTAAACAAAATGGATGTAATAAACATTTTAAGAATTGCAAGCTGAAAACAATTCAAAATCAAAAAGACATCGGTTAAATAAATTGATCCCCACCCCCATAACTACCACTCACATTTGAAACCTCATTCGCTTTGCACGAGCAACAAATTGTGGCTAACAATAATATGAAAAGCCAACATTAAAATAAGTAGTAAATAATGTATTATTATTTATATAGCCGTTGTAATCCAAGATTGGTTCGAACAAATCCTGGTCACGGCACCAAATTGTAACGACCCCCCCTCACCAACTCCACCAACTTCACATCTTTAAAACGTATTAAAAACTTCTACTGCCCAAATCAATATGAATAAACATATCGATATAAATTATCAATATTTAAAAATAAATACATGATCGTACATGTAACTTGAAGATAAAATGGCCAAATGGTTGTGATCGTCTAATAGCGGTAGAACCGTCTACGTTGTGTTGTGTAAATAGTATTTATTACTGTAGTAACTCAATATTCTTTTATGAGGTATGTGAGTGCTAATTATGAGTTTGATTGGACAATTAAGAACCTACTATGCTATGTTAAACTGTTTCAGACATTCTATTTATTACATGACTAACTAACTCACCTAATCGAAGACTAACATGAAATCAAAGACAGTGAAATTAGTAACTATTCAGAAGTTTCTAAGTAAATAAGAATGACGAGTTTAAAATGAATTGCTGAATTCGGAACTAAGTATATATCATTCTATGTATGTACCCAACAAATATTGATTATGATTTTAATATAGTGCAGAATTTGATATTAGAGTAAAAAGCTGATATTTAGAATTATTAAATATGGTTAAAAGAATCAAAATGTTATAGGAAATTTCTCCAAAGGAGCATTCCCTTTGGAGGTGGTCATAACGAGCTCCACCCCGCTCCAGACCGATGAAGGCCAACCAGCTCGCGCCTCCCCCCGAAATAGGATTGAGGATATTTGTAGTGACAGTCATAGACTGTGGTGTGACAATGTGTAAAACACAATTGAAACACTGAATTGTAGGATTGTAGCAGGATGTCAAACCCAGCTCCAACGTAATTCATTCTGTAGATGAATCATCATTAATTAAAATGAAATAATTCAATATAAATCATTGGTAGCATGATACTTCATGACTTGTCAACATGTACATCATGTTGATGACGATTGTAGATAAACATTCACAAAAGCAGACCTTGGACCGGATAATATAGGACTCATCAAAACATCGTCTTTAGGGTGAAGATAATTCAATTCACGAAGACTTAACAAAATACTAGAGTCAATGGAGAGCTAGGTCACTTACAGGAAAGCTAGTGTGAAGTTTGAGTTTGTATGTGGGGAAAAAGCATATTTGTTATCAATCAGAATACCACCACTGATTTGTATAATTTGGTGTGGAAAAGGGTATTGGCTTATAGCAGAATACCGCCACATATATGTAGAGTAGGGTGTGGTACATGGCGTTACTGAGAGATAAAATGCCTCCACATATTTGTAGATTTGTAATATTTAATGTGATATGAAATGTACATATTCACAGCCATCAAGCGGCATCACCACCAAGACTCAGATTGAACTATATAAAATAGTCATTAATTAGCTTTGCAATATATCTTGCAGCTAGGTTTGTAGGATAAGGTTTAATTTGAACTGGGATAGTTTAAATTATTATGTTTTGGGTTTTAAGTGAATCAGCACTTATAAATAGTTGAATAACTGTTAAAATCAACAGTGTTTAGTAATAGGTTTAATTAACCAATAATATTTGCAAAAGCAATCTAAGAACCTTAATTAAGCTCTCTTGTTAAAATCAATTGTTATCATTAGATAACATATGTTGGTTTTAAGTGAATCAACACTTATAAATAGTTGAATAACTGTTAAAATGAACAGTGTTTAGCAATAGGTAAAATTAACCAATAGTATTTGCAAAAGCAATATAAGAACCTCAGTCAAGCTCTTTTGTTAAAATCAATTGTTATCATTAGATAACATTATGTTGGTTTTAAGTGAATCAACACTTATAAATAGTTGAATAACTGTTTAAATCAATAGTGTTTAGTAATAGGTAAAATTAACCAATAGTATTTGCCAAAAGCAATCTGAGAATTTTAGTCAAGTTCCCTTGTTAAAATCAATTGTTGTTATCATTAGGTAACATTAGCAATTAGTCCAGCATAGATGTTGGCAGTAAATACAAAAAGACAATTCACTCATACTAGGCATTGGACCCCCACAAAATCTAGTATAAGCTAGCAATTATCATGTGGAGTACTGACCAGCAGTGGTTAGCCACTGACCAGCAGAGTTGATTAACGGGACATAAAAACTAAACCTCATCTCTAGGTTCCATTCGTTTACAGCGGCGTTTATAGCCTGACCTGTCAGGGGATGGAGGTCCTAGGACTTGGTACGCTCAAATCTTCGGCTAATCAATGGACGAGAAGAGTAAACTCAGCCAGGCACACACGTATTAGTATGCGGTCCAGCTGCCACGCACACACGTATTGCTACGCGGCCTAACAGCCAGGCAACACACATACCCTACTTCTACGCGGCCACGACTTATAACTATAGTGAGTAGACTCAGCGGGAGGCACACACATATCAATACCCTAATTAATATTAGGTGTACTGCTACGCGGCCAAAGAAACATCCCTCTTTTCCACACAATATTGCATAAAAGATGGCAATATAGTCAAATGTATTTTGATAACCTCCATTCTGGACTACGCAGACCATATCAGTGAATTAAATAAATTACAAGGTGAACTTTACTAATTACCTTACCAATGTAAAACAGATTCTACAAATACTAATTCTTGTACTATCTTTGTAAGTACTACTTTCATTATAAGAAAGCCTCAACATTTCAAGGTTCGTAATTAATGCTAAGACCATGAGTAGATTTCATTATGTAAATATTTATTAGGTACACGCATAAAACATATAACTGTTTAATAAAATCATTACTAGTTTTAGAAGAATATATTGCACTATATTTGAGATTTATTAGGAAATAAAATTCTAACAATTTTAAATCTCAATTTTATAGCTCATATAACGGAAAGATCTGAGCTTAAAATGCTGCGTCTCTAACTTCACTGATTCTAAAATTTATGACTTTAATTAAAATAAAACAAAGAATGTAAATCAACTAAAACACTTTTGTATAAAACTATTACTGAACCTAACCCTGAATATCTGACTTCCTAACCTGATTATTTCACTGCCAAATAAAGACTGTCCTACTAAATCATGGAAGTCTAGATTTCCTAACATTCTTATAGCTCTATGTAATAACGGAAAGATCTGACCTTAGGATGCTGCGTCTCTTGATTCACTGATTCTACAATTAATGTTCTGCTTTGGATAAATAGAAGTAACTAAAACACTTTTGTATAGCACTATCACTAAACCTCACTCTTCCACTGCTAAATACTGACAGTCTTAGGCCTAGAACCTAACTTTCTCACGACCAAAAAACGAGCTATCCCGTGTTCTGAACCTAACGTTCCAGGGCTACCAACAGACTCTTCTAAATAATTAAAGTCTAGATTTCCTCACATTCTTATAGCTCTGTATATACAATAACGGATAGATCTGAACTTATGATGCTGCGTCTCTAAAATCACTGATTCTACAATTAATGTTCTATTTTAGATAAATAAAAGAAACTAAAACACATTTGTACAGAACTTTTACAAAACCTCACTCGTCTTAGGCCTAGAACCTTACTCTCTCACGACCAAGACCAAACTGTCTTGAACCTAGGACCTAGCTTTTTCACGGCTTAAACTAGACTCTCTCGCGTTCTGGACCTAATCGTCCCGCGGCCAAACACATACTCTCTTCTAAATAATGAAAGTCTAGATTTCCTAACATTCTTATAGCTCTATATAATAACGGAAAGATCTGACCTTAAATGCTGCGTCTCTGAAATCACTGATTCTATCATTAATATTATACTTCAGATAAAACAATACAAGTAACTAAAAACCTTTGACCGTCTGAGGCCTAGATGCTAACTCTGTCACGACCAAAAACGAACTGTCCTCCCTACCGATTTCCAAATCATAATGCAGACTAAGTTCCTCAATAAAAAGCAGAGATTTATTACCCTTAAGTGCAAATGCTGAACATGAGAATTTCTAAATGAATTGTTTTAAAATATGTCACAAAAACAACACCGGACCCTTGCACATGTGGCGTTAAAGTGAAATGATACTTGAGGTCATAAATTGAAAAGGGCTGACAGATTTCTGAACAACGTTAAATTACTAATCTGAGAAATACAAGTACTTGGATATTTTTTAGGGTTCCGCCTTTTGTTCATTGAATAAAAAGAGAACCACTACAATATAATATTCTTGTGTCCGTCTAATTGACTGTCAAAATCCTCCCTCATAGTCACGCGTAGAGGCATCAAGCCGAAGTCTATCTCGAACATCAAACTTCACTACTCGTTAGAATTGCAAAACTCAGACCTCTAAGTCAACGCAAACAAAACACACCGCAATGTAAGTCACATAATATTCTGAAACTTTTCAGATAATCGAAACCTATAAATTACTTCCCTTGCGGCCTTGTTATAAAATCAGTATTTAAGAAAAGCTAATGTCTCACATATCAACTAACAGGATAAATAAAGAACCGATGCCTTCAGGCATTAACTGCGCCATTCGTACGTGTTACTCCCGTGTAATGAAGAATAAATCTTATCTGTTATCTTGCGATATTCAATTTAATTTGTGTCTCTCATTTGTAACTTGTCAAATTACCTACGTACTACCTGTCAACATTTCAGGTAACAAAGTATGTTTCTTTAATTGTCTTATGCTCAAGCAATGTTTTAATCTATTTCATTGTGTAAACGCTGTTGAAACTAAAAATAAATAAATAAATAAAACCGATATATTATAATATCTAAATTTGTAGGTATGGAACCCTCAGTTAGTCGGACTCACACTTGGCCAGTTTTTTAAACAGATTGGTCATGAGAACTAACAGGGACTTAGGATATTTGAGAATGTTTAACAAAAGCAACCATTAAGTAAGACTCACACTCAAACATCAAATCGAAATTCTAGCTAACAATGAATCGACTCATGAAAACAATTACCCTTTGTATTGTATCTACCTACAAGCTTTTATTAGATAGATTTAATGCGAAAAAATTCAAATCCCAGCTTTAAATAGTGTAGGCTAAGGTGCGTTCCGTTACACTGTGTACAGTTGTAACTGTACTGTACTGTAAGTATCAGCTGACAAACTGTACTGTACTATAAAAATCAGACTTTTGCGAAATAATAATAAAATGTCAATTTCGAAGCTGAGAAAAGTTGCTCAAAAGGCAAATTAAATCGATAAGCAATTTACTTGCGTGCTCAAAAATACGTAACTGCTTTCAATTTTTTTGTACTACAGAGCAACATCGCCATACTTGGACATACATGTTAGCTTCTTCTTTCACCAGTTTGTACCTATATTATGAAAGTGAAATGTTGTTACAAATATTACAAACCTGGAACTCTCTGCCTGCCGGGATTAGAACATCTCAGACCAAACATAGTTTTAAGAAACGAGTTCGTGAACATTTATTGTAGTTGCGTTTATATTTATATTTGTTTATTGTATTTATATAGATATTGTATGTAATGTATTGTTTAAATATATTCCTTAAAGTATATATTTTGGTTATTTCATGTGTTAATTTTATATTTAATTTGTGACTATTCATATTTGTTTATCTCACCGCACCCGATATTGAAATTCTCTGTATGATTCAGAAGTTGACTGGTAGAGAATGCCTTATGGCATTAAGTTCGCCTGTTGTACTTCGTTTGTGAAATAATGTTGAAATAAATAAATAGTAAATCTGAATGTAAACCATATAATTATGTTCTAAATTACCATCTTCAGTAAGACCAAATCCAGAAGCGTGGGCGGTCATTCCAGAGAAGCTTTCTTGGATATCAGAACCCGAGGGCAGAGCGACAGGCCGGATGGTGTCTGTAAATAATGCAAATTCCATTTAAATGTATTCCTCCAACTTCACGAATATTCAGCACAAATCCTACTCGATAATTGATGTTACGGAATTTTATTATTTAAACTGGCACGTTGTATTAACTCCAATACATACAATTTTAGTAATTGATATTATGATTCATGCTTCATGTTTGGATTCACATTAAAATACAGCATAGCAAAAACACAAATACTCGTACCCGTATGTATTTTTGCTAGAAATGTACGAGTATGCCTCAGAAATAATGTAATTCCCGGGAATAAAACCTCTTCTTAAAAAAAAGGCCCTAACCTCATTCGAGAATAAGACTGTTATTACGAAATCGTTTTCCTAAGCAAGAAGTAACTTACTTGAGAATGTGACAGGGTTAGAAAGGTAGATGACAGCAACATCATTGCGGACCAAGAGAGGGAACCAGTCGGGGTGATTGATGACGACGCTCGAGAAGACTCTGGTGCCACCGGTGAAGAGTGTGATGGAGCCGAGAACCACCTCGACCCTCCAGCCCTGGCGGACACCGTCGAACCAGCAGTGGGCGGCGGTGATCATTCTGTTGTTGCTGATCAGAGAACCACCGCAGATACCCCTGCCGGCTTCGACGCCGATGAGGTTGATGAGAAGACCGGCCTGTAATGAAAAACTTATTGTTTTATTTCTTCACGATCGTAGCGTTATATTCACTGATCCATAAGGCATAGAAATTTAGTACCTATGAAGGACTTTTTGTTTAAAATTTAATTCACGTTGTCAGAAGCTAGGTAAGTGGCTGATGTGACCACATTAATATGCACATTCTTTATATGACATGTGATGTGATATAGGAATCCGAAACTTTAGAAACTTCTTTTCTTTTTTCTTCGTATGGCACCTTAGGGTAGATTGATTGAAAGTTGTTATAACATTAAGTACATTGTTAGTTTTTATTTTATTTCAATTGTGGTTGTCAAACTTACATTTTGAAAAATACTGTAAAAAATATTGAAGACCCCAAAAGCGCAACATTGGAAATTTGCAATAATTTTGCTATATTATCATGAACCCATGTCACACTGCAGGGCAAAAGCCTATTCACCCCACTCCATTGCTTTCGATCAAGAACCGAAGACGACCAATTTCGTTGATTGATGAGTAGAAAATTTTATAAATGAATAACTTGTGAAAATTTTATAGCTATTAAATTAGCAATAAGGCTTCCTAAATTGTTCGTTGTTTTCGATGTTATACTTAACTGAGAGTTTCTTGTTAAATGTACATTGAATAATATTATTTATCTTTTTCTCACACATACTCGTAGCCTTCCGGCCCCAAACTGAGCAGAGTTGGACATTTAAACTCGTCTGTGTCATTATTTTTAAATTAACCTCACCTGGAAGGGGTACTGTCCGAGACTAGCTGCCGTGCCTCCGACGATCCTGGCTGATGATTGGCTGCTTTCCTCCAACTGACGGATCCTCTCACCCTCCTTAATGGAGTTTTCTAGGTATCCATACGCGGAATGGTTGTCAGGGATCTCCAACACTTTTCCGTACGCGACGGAGGCAACAGCCAAACAAAGAACCAAGAATTTCATATTGACGGTCGGCGATACTAGCTGAAAGAAAGACCAACACCCAACATATTTATATGCGAAGTTAATGGATAATATTCCGATTATTCGCTAATAGAATTAGATAAGAAATATTAACGTGATATCGTGTTTGATTTGAATCAATTATGATTGATAGTACGTTTTTTACTACTGTAACACATTATCATTCATAATCCATATACCTATGAACTAGTCGTCAACCTTGTTATTGTTGAAGTAATTAGAAGGATTGAAAATAATGTTTATTTTAAGGGTTTTGCACTTCTGAATAGAAGGGGAAGAAAGAAATATAACGATCGTTTGGTTGGCTGTCTATCTGCCTTTTCCCCATCGGTTTTGATGGACCGTAAATATTGCAGGATTCACAATAGCAGACTGCAAAAATGGTCAAAGCTAGTCTAGCAGTTATGTCATGGTCGTCATGGTATGGTGTGTTGAGGATTTTTTTTAAAAAAAAGCTCAGCCGTACTCTTGCTGACCAAGATGAAGCTTTATTGCCAGTTAAGAAAGTTACTGTATTGAATTATAAAGTAATGTCGACCTTATTCATGCAACAACTAGATAGTGAAATAAGTATTCCACATTCATTGATATAGGTACAGCGTCCTGCCTGAGTAATTTGAGTTTGTAATATGCCACCGGCTTTTCAGAATAAAGAAACTAACATACGTTTTGATAACGAACGAAAAGGAAATCTTTACATACCATTGAATAGCTAGATTTGTAGCAGCAGTTTGTTTTCCGACGAAGGGTTGACTTCCCGCATTGCGCCTCCACAAACAAACAATGTCAGTTTCTACATCGCACAGGGGACTGTCACTCAAGCACTCGCCCGTAACATCCCAATGATATTAGCCGGCCACTTTAGCCAGATCCCTAAAATTCACCGCGTTTGACCCTGCCACGGAACTTCGTCGAGTGCTTGAGGAGGGCGCGGGCGGCCTAGTGAGGCTGGCTGCGCTTCAGTCTACGGCCAAACTCTTTAGTTATGCTGACATTGCATTCGGATTCAATTCACATGTACGCTTTTTGATTTCTATCTTTTTAGCAAGGAAGTTATTTTGGGAAGTAATTCTTTATTACCTATCAAAACACCAATGTTGAGGGGTTCATTGCTGATTGAGGAGGTACTCGTATTAAGTAGGTTTGATCATAAATATCCAAATTCGTAAAACGTTTTCTTAAAGCATATTAGAAGTCAGTAGAGTTCCACATTGTTTATTAAGTTTGTCTGAGTGTGACTCGTATGAGTACGATATCGACCATTGCAGGTAGAGTTTATCGTATTCTTCCATTTTGACAGCGCACGAGTCACGATTTAGCCAGTGAAATGTTCTTCTCGTGGTGGTTGTGTACGTAGGCTGCGGTAACTGCTCAACATAAAGTGTTGAATAGACGTTGCATTGACGACACGATTGGCGTAGTGTGCTGTAGCACGGTTTCTCGCCTCGATTTCCGTAGTGTCCCGGGTTCGATTCCCGGTCGGGTCAGTTCAGGAAACGATCTTTTCTGAATTGACTCGGGTCTGGGTGTGCTGGGAGACGCCCCTAGCTTATTTCCTTGTGTGGTACCTCGTAACACAGGGATTTAATAATCCCTACTTCGAGACCATTACAAGAGGTGTGTTGTCTGGCGCATATTTATTTATTTATATTTATTTATTAAAAACGTACTGGCCGAGGTATTAGTCCTAAACCACCGTCCTAAACCACCGTGTCGTTAAATAACTAGGAACCTATTTAACGACACGGTGGGCGTAGTACGCTTTGTAGTATGAATCGCCTTGACTTGCGCGGTGCCCGGGGTCCGGTGGTCATGCAGTCGGGTCAATTTAGAAAACGAACTTATCTAAATTGGTTTGGGACTGGGTGTGCTGTGAGACGCCCCTAGCTTAAATGCTTGTCTAGTACCTCGTAACACATATTTATCCTTAGATACCATGGTATTTATTTATTGTATGTAAATGAGACGCTTTTTCAAAAAAATATAACCAGTGAAATGAATTTCGCTAATAGAGAATCATAGCGCGTGTCTGTATGTACAGGGTAAAATCATTATTATAGTCCGGTCTGCAGCATTAACCAATAAGGTAGTGAGATCCGCAGGGAAATCTGGCGAGTAGTTTCCGAGCAAATGTGTTTGTTTCTGGCAAAGAATGAAGACACGAGGACGCTCTGCTTTACGGCGCTATTTACACGAAATACTGCGTGGAGATGGGGTTCACGCCATTTCCTTATCAGTATATATACTTAGTGCTCATACAAAAAACACACGAATTAATTAGGAGACAGGAGACTGATATCAAAAAGAGGTGATATCCCTTGCCCCCCCCCCCCCCCCACGTAGTCCAGACTTGACGCCTTCTGACTTTTTTTATGGGGATACCTCAAACACAAAGTCTACAGCAATAATCCGAGGAACATCGATCAACTCAAGGATAATATCTGTGGTGAAATGGCAGTAATTACACCAGCATTACTAACTAAGCAAAATAAACTTTAGTTACTACTCTACAATGCCTTAGTTTTATTTTAACTATACCTTTTGTATTAATTTTTAATCTACTTTTTTAATATGCACGTTCTATTGCCACCCTGTATTATGATTTTATTTTCTTACTATGTATAATTAGTCTATGTATGTAATTCTCTAAAGACAAATACATATTTTTTTCTTTTTATTTTTTTTTTACTTATTTTACTATAATCTTTATTATGTATAATTGTTCAACTTTTCGGAATATTAGGACAACAACAATCGCTTTCTCGAATTTCACCTCTAAGTCCACATTTGGCAGATTTGTACTTCAAAGCCACAGATTGGTGCAGGCTATCCAGTGATCCTCGCTACCGCATCCTTGACATCCTGCAATCACTCTGCAGACATCTCGAGCATCGGGATATCGAATATCGCGCAACCGAGTGCAAGTATCGAGATCGACACGAGAGCCCTGGTAATGTGAACTAACGCACTTGATCGTCCAACGTCGAAGACCGAAATTCGATTAATGTTTGAGCCTGCAACTACTCACTCCGTTTCGAGTTGACAACGACTAATCGAATCTCAATTCGACACAAGCTTTAAAGGTATTCCCGGAATGTGCACCGCAGAGCTGTTTAATTTAAAATCCGCACCACATTTATGAGAGCCAACCAAACGTCTTGCAAATTAAGTATGAGAGTCAAGTATTTCCACGCTGAAGGCCGTCAGCGTCACAGACTAAGTATGACTAAGTCATACTTCTTCATGATGTACAGTTAGTTTTTTATTTTATTATTAGGACTGTCTAATGTAGAGAATTCAATGACTAGTGTTAAAATAATTAAAGAAGTGTTAAAGTATATATAGTAAAATAATCTAACCCAGAGACAAAAAAGAGATTGCTTTATCTAAAACTTCAGAGTGAAACAAACCACTTAAAATGGTTCTGCCGATCTGAGTGTCAAAAATTATGAACGTGTGACTTACCGTGTATATACCTAGCATAGAAAAATGAACAAAGTGGAATCGATTTTCTCTCAACGCTAGTTAGCGCATAGGTATTTAAAATTCGAACGCAATTATTAAGGTCTGTTTACACGTGCGAATATTTTAGACACGCGCAAAGTGCCGATTAAAATATGGTGGTGCTTTCAAGCGCATTACACGCCGAAGGCTCGTAAACAAAACGCTCGTGTGCGCACTCGCGACGCTGAGCGAGCGGAGTGAGCGAGCTGAGCGAGCGAGCGCACGGCCTGACGCCGGAGAACAGTGGTGCCAATTAGAATCGGCACGTAGCTTGCGTCATCATAGCTGCTGCTGCTCGGCGATAAAAATGCGCTGCGAGTTGATGTGATAGGTTTATTTTTGAAAATTTTTTTTTTACATATGCCTACTGAACCTGTTACTTAAATAAAATATTTTTATCAAGGCGTAAGATAGTTATGTACTGAAGAGTACTACATAAAATAGATTTACACATAAAAACAATCTAAACGGCTCACGGCTTTGTGATCTGTACGTCAACCACGAGTTGCCAATTTAAATTTATCTTATCGTTCGCGTAAAAAAATTGTATTGGGATGACACAGGACATGACAATGTCAAATCTCAATACATTTTTTACGCGAACGATAATAATATTATAAATTTAAAGTGGCAACTCGTGGTAGACGTACTCATAGAGAACATTATATTGGACGTACTAACAGACACAGAAAAGGGAAGTATAGCAATTCGCCAGGTTTTTATCTATCTACCAAGCCTGCCAAAAACCATGAAAAATCTCATGCAGGAGAGATATTCACTGCTGACCCAAGCATTACAAAATGAATGAATTCAGCTGATTCTTTGATTTAGAGCCTCATTCAACAGGAAATAGAAAAGTTTTATTTACTTTAATGATGTACAAAGTGTTAACCAAATGACCTTTACAGTTTTCACCAACATGTACTCTCCAAAAAAAACCCAAAGCAGTTCCCCCAGCAAGGCCGTTTTATTTTTTTCATGTACTTAGGTAGCTGGAGTAAAGGGTCGTTGTTATCGAATAAATTAGTAATAACGGCGTAAATTTAATTAGCGCAGTAATTGCCGCCCGCGATCGTTCCGACATGTGCCAAAGCGTATACAAATATACGTTAACCTGTGGTTTGACGTTAATAAGTCCATTTGGAACTTAATCTTTGTTTAATTATCAGGGATTTTACTCAATAAAAAAAAACACTTTGATGCCTTACGTTTATACTAAAGCTACTATTGAATACCTTTTCTCCTATATGCTATACCTAGTTAAATGTACTTCAAAAGTATCGACCATGCAATCGACACTCTGTGCTTGTTGCGGTCTGTGTTCTCGAAGACCTTCCCCTCATGTCAAACATGGCTACCCAGTTTTAGATTTAGCCTTCCTTTTAGTCTTTATCTGTGTCTAGTACAGCGAGCTACAGCGCAACTCATTTCTAGAACTTTAAGTCTTGATTTAAAATTAAAGCTGTTGGGTTGATTAGTACTTGTGTAAATATATTTTACACAATCTTGTGATTATTATTTTTGTAATGAAATTTATTTAAAAAAAGCGAAGTGGATTTGGCGGTTGTAGCTAAATTCAGCTATAAAAACATTAAAGAATTTACAATTTACTTAGAAAGAGCAAAAACTTGACATGACCTGACAGGTAATTCTATTCCAACGATCTGAAATTCCGAATATTAATTCTATTTTCTAAACAAACAAAGCGACCTAAAGAAGCTTTCAAGTTATGTTGAAATTTCAAATAAGGACGTTTTAGTAACGTGCACTGTCAGTTTAAAATCGAGCAAGTATCCGAAGCGACAGCTTATTGCTACGGAATTAGGGCGATATTCGAGGGCTGTGTTAGACGTGTTTTAATATTTGTGAGTTTTGGAGCGCGGCCGTAGACGTGGAGCCTCCAGCGGCCGTGACTTGACGCCGCCCGTCACTGACGTGTTCGACGACTCGGTAGTCACGATACTAGCCGCTTTCTTTGCAAGTTATAAGTGGCGCCTAACACAGGGGATGTTTCGAACGCGGTGTTTTATTTGGAAGTCGGATTTGCGAGTTTGAGGAGTTGAGAGTTAAGTAGGTGAAATAGTCTTACATTATTCAAATTTTAAAAACAATGTTTCTTAGTTCCGAAGACCAACAAACATTGTTTTTAAAACTTTTATCAATGAAGTAAAATGGCGCCCTTTGTGGGGCTGTTTTGCTTTGTATTATCTTCTACTGCTATTTTGGTTGTTCACCTACAAAAGTACCAAGACAAGTCAGTCGAGCTCCTCAAAAACGTATCACCGTAAACTCTATAATCCGCTGTGCAAGTTTATTAAACGTCAGTACCATACGGTTCGTACCTACTGCGGGTACGCGGAAAATTGAGACGAAACAGTGTGCGAAGTAATAGGAGTGAGAGAGATAGAGGCAATAAGTTGCCTCATTTGCGGAACAACGTCAATATTGCGCTTATTAGATTGGCTTTACTACGGGGGCCATATTAATAAAGAATGTTATGAATATGTAAAGACTCGTCAGTAAATAATATGGGATTTGAAGCTTAGAACTTCAGCGTGGCAACTACTTTTGTGAATTATCTACGAGTACATATTTCGTAGTTTGACAATGCATAGAATCGCAAAAAAAATCGGCTGACTAGATGCAAGGTCGATGCTTGGTACTATGGTTCTTAACTGTACTCATTAAAACGGTGAGTTAGAGCGTGGCCGGCTAATTGCGTTCTGGCTGACATTGTCTAGTCTCCTAAAATGTCCAATATGCCAAAGAGTCTAGTGTCCTATTACGTCCAGTCTCATAATGTCCAGTGTCTCTTATTGACAAGTGTCCAAACATGTCCAGTGTCTTATTACGTCCAGTCCCATAATGTCTAGTGTCTCATAATGACAAGTCTCCAAACATGTCCAGTGTCTTATTACGTCCAGTCTCATAATGTCTAGTATATCAGAATGACATGTTCAGCGTATAACAATATCGCACAAAGTAAAATTAAGGAAAAAAATACTTTTTTAAAAACAAGCTTTTATGAACTTAAAGTTAAAAATTAATTCTTTCCGTTTTTATCAGTCCCAATTTCAGAAATAAAAGCGTGTTACATTATGATAGCAAGAGGAAAAAGAAGGTGGTAAATATTCTTAACATTAAAATAAAAGCTTGTTATTAAAAAAGTTTTTTTCTTTAATTTTATTTTTAAAGGCGAATGGCAAGCCAGTATGGGATCTTTGTACCCCTATCGAACTTGAGCATTTTATGTTTATAGTTACAGTTTTGGTAGGTTAAATTTTATAGAAAATACCAGTGTAGCCAAAAAAATTTTAGAAGTTGTGGTTTGTAAGTTTCACGCGTTTTTGTTTCATAGAGGTTATGTTTGTTCTATGTAACTCTAACTCTGTAGGTACTCAAAAAATACGTGCATCGGCTTACAGAGTAACCCTTCTGTCTGATTGTAATATAATTATTAATTTAAATAAATAACAAGAGAGATACTTGCTCGAATTTGACTGAATTCCTTGTAAAAATACACTAAATATTATGTTGTAGCAAATTGATTTTCAATTATTTAATTATTTTGTATCATATAAAACGCTATCTGTTTACTTGTTTGAATGTTTCGAAGACCACCAGGCACAACAAAACAAAGCAATCCAAATACGAATGCTAAAGACACACACATAACGTCCACCATTGCCTTTTTTTTTCCTTCCTAATTCCTATGGACAGGCAAAAGACATGTTCGTACAGCCAAGTCACACAAAGATACAATGTCACAAAAACGCTTGTAACACATTGGTTTTTGTTGTTTTAATACACGTTTCATTTAATTATTTTCTTAATATAGCATTTTTAAAAATGATTATCGATTCATTGATCGATTATTTATCAACCGGAATAATGTCTGCGTTTTGTTTCACGTTATATGCATTTCGTTATTCATACATTTATTTATGACTTTTAACTATTCCCAAGTGCTAAAAAAATTCTGAAAGTTGAAAAATAATCCGTTTTATGTATTTAATAAATGATAACATTTTTAACCCGAAACGCAACAATAAAAGAGGTGAACACCAGTCCGCGTTCTCCTTTTTAGTATTTTTGTTCGTTGGAGTTGCATGTTCACGCCAAGCAAGATACTCGTCAAGACGAATCAAACTCGCTGGGGTTTCGTCGTTTAGTTACGGACTTCCTATGGCCACCTTCCAGCTCCATCATCAGACCCTGGTTACCACATAGTATCAAAGTACTCGTCAAGACGAATTTAACGAGCTCAAACTCGATGGGGTTGCATCGCCTAATTACGGAGTTTCTATGGCCACCTTCCAGCTCCATCATCAGATCAGCTCTATGTCATAATAATATTGCATTGTCATCCGATTTATACATGCTTGCAAAATTTCAGCTCAATCGGAAACCGGGAAGTGGATCAAATTTAACTTGCAAGATTTGATTACATACCGACAAACAGACAGACAGACAACGGGACAGGTCAAACTAAATGAAAGATTGTAAAAAACTCAGGAAGTTTCGATCGATTCTCTGTTTGATTTGATAATTCATAAAATCTCCTTACAGTTTGGTACTATTTATGTAGAATATTATACAGGGTATAAATACTTTTTCTGGTTCTGACGTAGAGGAAGAATAAAGCAACATCAATAATGACAAATTACTCATTCTGCATGTCAATGATTAGTGGGCGTATTTTTTAAGTTTTAAATATATAATTTTGTATTTTCAAAGTTAAGTTCAAAGTTAAGTTAACCATGTCAAACGATGGTGATTTTTTTATTATTAACAATCAAAAGGGTAGTGACACACTTTTACGTTCAGGGTATAGATTAAATCTCAGTTTGAGAAATAAAAATGGTACTTCTTTATGGCGGTGTGTTAATAGAAAAGAGTGCACAGCAACGCTTACTTTGGACCGTGAAAGAAAATTTGTGAAGCGAGAAAATATTCACACTTGTCGCCGAGATGTCTTCAAAAACGACACATATTTAGCAACGCAGAATTGTAAGCAAAAAGTGTGCGATGACTTGACTTCCATACAGTATTTATTTGAAGATTGTTTCAAAGATTTGAATGAAAAAGGCAAAAAGTATAGTATCAATTCGCCATCATTTCGGTCCAAAAGAAGCACGTTATACAGATCTAGAAAAAAAATTTTGGACGTGGATGAACTATACTTCAAAAATTTAGAAGAAGTAAATATACCTGAATCTTTTGCGAAAGATTTTTTTGTTATGGAAGATGGCCGAGAAGACAAAATATTGATTTTCGCATCTACCGTTGCCAAAAAATTTATTAAGTCTAGTAAAAGTAATCTATATTTTGCCGATGGTACATTTAGATCTGTGCCGAAGCCATTTTATCAACTGTTTTCACTCCATCTTGATCTGAATTCAACTAGTGAATCAACTAACATATATCCTGTTATATTTGGCCTATTACCTAATAAGACTGAAATTACATAACCCGTTTTTTCCAACTAGTCAAAAACAAATTAGAGTGCAATATAGACGAATTCAAATGCGACTATGAAGTTGCTATTATGAACGCCGTAAGAAAAGTTTACCCAAATGCTAAAATTGGTGGATGTTTTCAACATTTTAACAAAGCTATCTGGAAGAAAAGTAAAGAGTACCGTTTAAACCGTAGCAGAAGTGGGAGGAATTTTACACGTATGTGTGGACTACTGCCACTCCTTCCACCTAATTGTTTCAGAGACGTCTGGCTTTCACTTCTTGAAATAGCACCAGCAAATGCTTCAATGGATAACTTCAAGCGTTATTTCGAACGTCAATGGTACCCAATATCACTTATTGTCATGAGTTGTACTCGCCAAAGACACCGAACAACAAATGCTTTCGAAGGCTGGCACCGGAGGTTAAACAGCAAAATTCCAAAAACGCCTAACATATTCCTATTCATACATGCATTACCAAAAGAATCGAAATATTACGACCACAAATTAAAAAATACACTATTCCATAAAAATCAAAAAAATAGGAGGCGATTTGATATATATTTCGACCGAAAATGGCAAAAGTACTTGAAATTGATTAGTGACAACAAAATAACAAACATATTTTTTCTTAAAAAAATTATATATTTAGACTTTTATCTTCTTAACTAGCTTTTTCCCGCGGCTTCACCCACGAGAAAATTTGTTCTTTAAATTTGTCTTAAATAAATGTGGCATGTATGAAAAATGGTTGCTAAGCAACAGAATGTTATATGACTGTATTATTCCTTTTCTTAAAATAATAGTGGTATTCTACTGATGCGCGAACAATGTAGAAAAAAAATTGAGCGGTGGATAACGATTGAGATCCTCATATAAACTTAGTTACAAAAAAAATTAAGAGATGGCGCTGTATGTAGTTACCTCGCGCAATGTAAGTATTTTTTCGGACAGACTACTTCACGTTTATCTCAAAAGTTATCAAATCTTCACCTTTATAATAGTGTAGATGTTAAGAATTTGTAAATAGTGGTTTCTAAGTGCACCAATTTAATTTAAACCAGGTGTTGTTTTTATTTTATTAAAATTAAGATGAAATAGAAGGTTTTGTTTTAATTTATTATAACACCTGCCCCGGCGTGCCTCGCACGGGTGCTATTGAATATTCAACTTTTCCAGTAGAACTTCAATTTTTTTTTCATACAAACCCTGTCCTGGCAATTAGGGATACAACAAAAAATAATCATCCAATTTGGTGCGCAGGAATTCGGAAGTTATGCACGTACATACATTTCCGCGATTATTTTTTATTTATACAGATTTAAGTAGGGATTTGAGAAAGGTCCCAAATAAATACGTAGACATTTTAGTAAGTAGACCTTTTGGCACTGGACGTTTTAGGACAGGACATTGTGATACACTAGACATTTTAGCAAATGAACCTTTTGATACTGGATGTTTTAGGACAGGACATTGTGATACACTAGACATTTTAGCAAATGGACCTTTTGATACTGGACGTTTTAGAACACTGGGAATTGTGAGACTGGACGTAATAGGACACTAGACTTTTTGGCATATTGGACATTTTAGGAGACTAGACAATGTCAGCCAGAACGGCTAATTGTTGCAGATTTGTCCATGGACTAAATATACAAACAGGACTGATAACTCTGAAAAATTGCATTTACGAAAATTAACTGTATTGCATGCAGTTGAGGTGTATTTTTGATTACGCCTTTTACAGATGTTAATCCGAGCCGAGAGAGATATCAACCACAGAGGCCGTGTGTCTCATCTTGCCAGACTAAAAAATGTTGTTGACTAAAAATTTCGACTCAATAATTTCGTTGAAACACTTGTTTGAATGGCATTATATTGACTTTGAGTCACTGTATCATAATCTCGTTGATTATGTTATAATTTTTATATCACACAAATAATAAATTTAATTTTGGCAAAACGATATTTTGCTTAATTTTCTTCTGGTAACCCTTAAAAATGTCATGGCAGTGTTTTTTTTTTAATTAACTACCATTGAAAAGCTTAAATAACATGATCATAATACGGTCACATACTAATTAACCACTTAGGTTTATGACGAAATGACCACCAAAAAAATAAAACAACGATACAATTAAATGGCTGTCTTAACTGCTAACGGATGGATGGTTAAATACAATTACAGTTAATATCACAAATTAAAGATAGACAAATCATAAAAGTAAAACTGGGTAGATCTATCTATAATTCACTTATGGTGCTGTATCTACTGTTTGAGATTATTCAAAAAGTACAATTTTAGTTTATTTTTAATAGTTAATTGAACACGTAATTCTGACGGTAGTTGGTTGATGAAGCGGGGAATAAGGTAAGTTGCCGTTCTTTGACCATACATGTTATTCGCGCGACTCGTCCGCAGCTTGTGCGCAGTCACAGCGCGCGTACTTACGGGGTGCTTAATTTCTTGTTTTATGTCAGAGTTGAAATAATTATTTTTTAGGAACAAGTATTTAAATTGGGTTTGAACTGGTAAGATTTTGCAATGCTTGAAGAGCCCACTAATATCATCGTGAAATGGTTCTATAATGCTATCAGAAACTATATTTTTTACAATTCTTACTTGGAGGTTATACATTTTGTCAAGGTAAGTGTTGTAGGTACGACAGTACACAGACCATATTGTATGTATGACTCGGCTAGTGAGTTATATAGCATTAGTTTAATTTTAAATGGTATTCTTTTTTAATATTACAATGTTGGCTAGAAATTGGCTCAGTTTATTACAAACAAAATTAATGTGAATAATCCAATTAAATTTACTGTCGATCCTTAATCCAAGGTACGTCTGTGTATCAACACAATCTACGAGTATCTCAGGGCAACTACAAGTATTATTAAAAGGCAAGTGAAGACAGGCGTGACCGTGGGCCACAATGCTTTTCAAAGTAGTGGTTTTGATGTAAGGCGACCTTAATACCAATAATTTTGTTTTAGTGAAGTTAACAACCAGGCCAGCATCATGGCACCATTTCACGACGGTATCAAAGTCAGCCTGTAACAGATCCCTAGCTTTTCGGGGGTCCCTGTCTGCGGCCACCAAGCATGTATCATCAGCAAACTAGTAACACGAGCAATGATGGCATCGATCATTGCTCGTGTTACCAGTAGTTAGCATGTTATTAACGTACGATAGGAACTGTACAGGGCCCAGCACAGAGCCTTGGGCCGTGCCCTCAGTCACAGCTACCGGTATGCTGTATATGTTATCTATTTTAACAGAAAGTTTTCTATTTTGCAAATAGTTTTTACACCAATTACGAAGTGGTCCAATTATCCCACAGCAGTCCACTTTAGCAATAAGTTTCTCATGATTCAGGGTATCAAATGCTCGTGAAAAATCAATGAACAGGACGAGTACATGTTTTTTATCATTTAAGTAGCCGTTGATTTCATCTGTGAATTTAGTAAGGAGATCATTTGTACCCTTTCCAGACTGGAAGCCAAATTGATTTCGGTATATTATCTCATGTTTGCTATAGAATTCATGAACCTGCCCACTGACAAATTTCTCCACTATTTTATTTATCGAAGATAGCAATGTAATTGGACGGTAATTTAAATAGTATAGGATAGATTGGACTGTTTGTATTTGATCAATAGCATTTTTATTTTCTTTCGCTTATTAACAGTTTAAAATGGTAAAATATTGTTGCGTTTATGCTTGCCCAATTGAATCATATAGTGGTTGCAATGTATCTTTTCACAGTTAAGCTAAAAATAACATTATTATAAATCTAACAACTATGGCGTCCACGAATTCTTGTATTGCGTGGTCGAGGAAGTTCCTTATAACTGTACGGTATTAATAATTAGTCTTCCGAACAACGAAGAAATGCGAATGCACACATGGCTCAGCAGCATAATACACGTAAAGCCGAAAATTACAAAGATAGCTTTTAAGGTAATAAGGTGTAGCTGGTGACGCAGCATCCTATCTTGGGGCAGGAGTGTGTAGGAGATCATTCAATGAGACATACTTCTTGAAAACTTATTGAATTTATTTATAAAGGCAAATATGTTCACTGAATGGAAGCTGAGAAGAGAATGCGTCCCCGGCTTGGCCGTCTTTTATTCTTGATTCGGTGACAGCCGTCTATTTCCAAATCCTTCGAGAAAGAACCCGAAGACAGATGCCGGAGAGTGTGTGGGTGTGTTGCACACACACACTAGGCGTCAACATGTTCCCGGCCCGAAGAAGCCACGTCCTGGTCCAGCACGGGAAGAGGGCAGAGCCGATTGTAGGCGCGACGCAGTGTGCCCGATGTCGTCAGCACGTCCGCCACGCGGGAGATGCCGTCGTTGCCCGGGTGCAGTTGTGTCAATCGCCCGAGCAGCCAGCGATTGGGAGGAAGGCGATCATCTTTCACTAGCACCATATCTCCTAGATGCAGATCGCTTTTGTCCTAATGCCATTTATGTCGTTTTTGAAGTTCTGAAATGTATTCTTTATAAAATCTATTCCAGAAATGTGCTTTAAGTTGTTGTGTCCGCATATATCTTGACATGGTCGTCATTCTGGTAATGTCCTGCTCTGGAGGAGAAGGCAGTACCGATATTGTTCGTCCAATTAGAAAATGTGAGGGGGTTAATGCGGTGAGATCACGAGGATCGGAAGAAAGGGGAGTGATAGGGCGTGAATTTAGAATGCCCTCTATTTCTATGAGTGAACTGTGTTCATTTCTTCGTAGGTAAGATTAGTGTTCGAAACTACTCTTTTCAAATGATGTTTTACTGATTTTACAGATCTTTCAGCCATACCATTGAAATGCGGACAATATGCTGGGGAAAATTTGAAATTTATGTTTAACTTGGATGCATGGGAGCCAATATAACCTGAGTGGTCAATAAAGAATTTTCTAAGGTCATTACAAGCCCCCACAAAGCATGTAACGTTGTCTGAGAAGATTTTGACAGGTTTACCTCTACGACTTATGAATCTGTGCAGAGCTGCAAGATATGTGTCCTTACTTAAGTCAGTAACGAGCTCAATGTGGACAGCCCGAACTGTTAAACATACAAAGAAGCAAAGATAAGCTTTAATTAATCTCGAACCTCTACCTTTTCGATTCAGTATCATTATGGGGCCGGCATAGTCAACTGCTACGTTTGAGAACGGATAGTCAGCATGGAGTCGCTGTTCAGGCTAATTTCCCATAATAGGCTGTAATGTTTTACCTGAAAAACGGCAACATGTAACACAAGCGTTAACAGTTTTTACAGCTAGATTCGTCCAGCTAGAACCCAATACTTATGTCGGGAAATTGCTAATAACAGCTGAGGTCCTGGATGCAACAGGATTTTATGGTATCGTTTAAAGATGAGTTTTGTGATATGGTGTGTTGCATGCAGTATAATGGGATGTTTTGTGTCGTAGTCATAATGAGAATTAGATATTCTACCACCTACACGAATTTAATTGTCGTGCATGAACGGATTTAAGTTTAAAGTCTGCTTTTTTGGGGTAATGATTGATTCTTTTTAAGGAATGAATATTCTAAATTAAATGAATCCTGTTGTGCTAGTTTACATAAATAGTTGTGTGATGAATTTAATTCGTGTATTTTTAGATAACCCAAATCCTTCGTATTTGGGTTACGGCAATTGTGTACGAACCGCATAATGTATGCAGTTACACGTTGTAACTTACTAAACTCAGAGAATCGTAATATATATTCATTTTCTGAATTATCTTTGTTTACATGACATTGCATCGTTGATTTTGATATGTCGTTCTCTTCGGGCGTTTGAGGCTGGATAGGCCATTCATTCTCTGTTTTTAGTAAGTATTCTGGCCCGTTCCACCATAAGGAAGAACCCTGGAGCTTACAAATCTTAAGGCCTCTAGAACCGACATCAGCGGGATTGAGACTTGTAGGCACATATCTCCAATCGTTACTGTCCGTGATTTCGGTAATTGTATTCACTCTGTTTAATACAAAAGATTCGAGTTTAGTTCGTTTTGAAGACTTGAGTCACCCTAAAACGATAATTGAGTCACACCAGTATGTTGTTTTGTGTACGTGTAATCTTAAGCTGGAAATGACCTTTTTCGCTAGTTTGGCTGATAATAAAGCACCGCATAGTTCTAAACGCGGTATTGTGAGATTTTTTAGAGGAGCTACACGACATTTTGCCATAATAAGGCGAACTAGGATGTCGTTATTCTGTGATATTGATTTGACATATATACATGCAGCGTAAGCATGCATGGATGCATCACTAAAGGCATGAATTTCAACTGTTTCATAAGAACAGCATAGGACATGTCTTGGAATTATGATTTGTTCTACGCTTAATAATGTTTTTAGAAAGTTATGCCAAGAGTTTTGAAGTTCAATAGGAATTGTATCGTCCCATGATAATTTTAAACCCCATAGTTTCTGAATAAGCAACTTGGCTTGCAAAGTACATGGACAAATGAGACCTAGGGGGTCAAATATTTGTGAATAGATAGATAATATAATGCGTTTACTTATAATATGCTCATTTTTAGTGATGTTTAGAGAATAAGATAGATAGTCTTTCTTACAATGCCGAAGAAGACCTAACGTTTTTGAATATTAATTTTTACTAAGATCGAAAAATTCATTAGAGTCATCTCCGTCTATTATTTTTTGGATGACATCTGTGTTATTCGAGTGCCATTTTCTTAAGTAGAATTGGCCGCTTTCTAGCTGTGCCTTCACTTCTTTGCAGACCTTCACAAGACCAGAAACTGATCCTTGGCCTGTGACAAGGTCATCAACATAGAAGTCATGAATGATGACGTCAGAAGCCGATTTACTAATACATTCCTTACCCAACTGAACAAGACACCTAAGATACGGTGCTGAAGCTGTCCCGTATGTGACTGTGTTTAGGTAGTATTGCTCTACTAAAGCGTCCTCAGGGTTGAATCGCCAAAGGATTTGTTGATATTTGCGTTGTTTTTCGTTAATGTTTATCATGCGATACATTTTCTCAACGTCGGCAGTAACTACTAGTTTGTGTTGACGGAATCGAATCAGTATGCTGACCAGATCATCTTGGACGGTCGGGCCTATCTATTGAATGTCATTCAACAAGGATCTAAATCTAAGTATCTAAATCGAAGTTGTAGTAGCCAACTTCTTAACCATTACACCAAGTCTGTCGTCAATCTTTTGACGACCGACTTGGTGTAATGGTTAAGAAGTTGGCTACTACACCAGAGGTCGCGGGTTCGATCCCCGCACAGTACAAACATTTGTGTGCATGAACATGTCTGTTTGTACTGGTCTGGGTGTCTCCTATGTATAATAAGTATGTATTTACAAAAGAAAAGGTATTTAAGTATGTTTATCCGTTGTCTAGTATCCCATAACACAAGCTTTAATTAGCTTACTTTGGGGCTAGATGGCGCTGTGTGGAATAATGTCCAGGGATATTTATTTTATTTATATTTTATCTAGCCACTGGCATACATTGCGACTGCAATCCTCTACAAGAAACAGATACAAACAAGTACTTAGGCATATTGATAGATCAGAACTTAAACTGGCAACCTCACATCACTGCACTAAGCAAAAAAATTATAAGGCTACTTCACATTTTTAGGAACGTGCGTGATGCTGCTGATGCCAAACTAGCTACGCAGATCTATCTCGCTTTATGTCAATCCGTGCTAGTTTACTGCATTCCCGTATGGGGAGGGGCAGCCGCTACCCATATGTTGGAGGTGGAGAGGGCACAAAGAGCTGTGATTAAAGTAATGATTCACAGGCCTAGAAGATTTCCTACTGACCAACTTTACAAGGAAGCACAACTCCTGACTGTTCGACAGTTGTATATCAAGGCCTACATCCTTCGCCACCATAAATCCTTTATTCCCAGTAACCTACCCCTAACCAAGAGACGAATACGCACTCAGGTGCTGCCTTGCAGAACAGGCTTTGCTCAGCGCCAGGCTATACACATGGGTTCCTTCCTGTACCGACATTTCAACGACATGACTGCCATATTTGGGATGAATAGGATGTCATTAAAATCCTTCCTGAATAAGAAACTTTTAGAGCTTGATTATATATGCACTGAAGATCTACTTTCTATAAAGAAATAAGTGTGGGTTACACCTTTGGCCACATATGGCTCACGCGCCCCCTCGCTGATATAAATATATATATTCTCCAATCTCACACACACTACACACTACACACACACATATACACACACACACACGCACAAAATCATACAACACACACACAAAATACACACAACACACATTTATTTATATTATAAGTAATAATATTTCATGCATGCTTAGTAATAATACCTCTGCCTTCAGCAATATCTTAGATCAATTTTAACTTTGTGCATTTACCATGAATGGAGGGTTGACGACCCAAGATACAGGACTTGTCCTAGTTTGGGCGTCAGCCCGCCATAGTCAAAAAAAAAAAAATGTAATCAGTGTTCCTACACATTGTGTTAATGAGTCTACTGTATGATTATGGTGAGGAATAAAAGATTTATTATCATTATTATTATTGAATGAAAAACCAGACGTAGTTACTGACGACGCATCAAAAACAACCCTTAATTTAGTTGTCAGGCTTGTTTCTCGCATAACGCCGTGATGTGGAATTATGTAATTTTGGATGTCAATGTCTGGGTTGGTGTTTACTGTCATGTGACCCAGATCAATGAATTCTCTAATGAATTCTGAATATTTGCGCTTGTATTCTGGATCTCGCTTAAAGCGGCTTTCAAGTGACAAGAATCTAGGCAAAGCACTATCATAAGACTTTCCGAGAGTTTCAGGAGTCAGTTTCAAAGGAATGTTTACGACAAATCGACCATCTGTTTCTCTTTGTGTAGTTTTATTAAAGATTTCTTCACAATCCTGTTCCTCTTTTGATAGTGGTTTGCGTGAGTTCACGCTTTCGAGATCGAGAAGCCTTTTAAGCTGACTGTGAAACTCATTGTTACTGTGTGTGTGTGTTACTAATGCATGATTGCAGTGGACTGTATTATTGTGAACATTGTTTGTTGATTTATTTGAATAGGTGCCTGATATCAACCAACCTAGTTTTGTCTCGCATAGAGTTGGTTTGTGTTTGCCTAATGTGAATTTGTTAGGACATATAATTGTCCAGAATATGTCAGCTCCTAAGAGCATGTCTACTTGTGATGGTGTATGAAAGGATGGATCTGCTAATGTGATGCAGTCCGGAATCTTCAAGTCTTTATGATGAATAACCCTACTGGGTATGAGTTGAGTTATTTAGGGGACTATGAGACAGTTTGTTTTTGCTGTGAATGTATTGACTAGTGATGAAATAAGGACATCACAGTTGCGTGATATTAAAGATGATTGACCACTAATGCCTTCAACCATGGTTGTGGTTGAGGTGGTCGGAAGAGCAAGTTTTGTGGATAGGGTTTGGGTTATGAAGCTGCATGTGCTACCATTGTCCAATAACGCCCTGATAGTATGTTTTTGACCTTGACGGTCTGTGACTTGGATTAATGCTGTGGAAAGTAGTACACAGTCATTACTAATAGAAGAGAGAACTACATTAGGGGAAGGTTGTAAAAGATCTTTAGGCTGAATTGTATGATGTGTTGCTGGCAATACAACACAATTTTTAGATGACGAAGCGTCAGTGTTTTGTGAATTGTCAGATTCCTGAGTAAAATGTAGTAATGTGTTGTGCCGCTTCGAGCACAATCTGCATGACCCTAGTCTGCACCCTTGTTCAGTGTGTCCCTTGCGCAAACAGTTTAGACATAAGTTTAATTCCTTCGCCTTCTCCAATCGTATTTTTACGGGCAGGGATTTAAATTTGATGCATTGTTAAATTGCATGGTTGCCTTTGCATAGGGGACAACTATATACTTGTGCAGGTGAAAATGTGTTGGCGATAAACGCTGGGTCTGGTGTGTGTTGTAGTATCACTGTATCTACGTTTGGGTTGCGAATCATCTACAGTTTCAATGAAAGTGACCCGGTTTTTGAGAAATGAAGTAAATTCGCTTAAGGTAGGCAACTCCTTTAATCCATTTCGATATGCTTCCCATTCGCGATTTGTAATATAATCTAACTTTTTGCAAATAATGAAAATAATCAAGATATCCCATTGCTCAGTGGGCAATTTGAGTGTTTTGAGAGCCCTAAGGTTTTTGTTTATGTTGTCAATAATGTTTCGCAAAGCTTTGAAAGATTCTCTTGTTATGGGTTCTATATCAAAAATAGATTGAATGTGATTATTTATTAATAATCGATTGTTGTGGTACCGATCGCAAAGCAGTGACCAAGCTACATCGTAGTTTTCAGCTGAAAAGTCAAGAGATTGTATTACGTGTGCGGCAGAATCTTTCAAGGCGGCGCGTAAGTAATGAAATTTGTTGGTTGGTGGTATAGATGTATCTGAATGTATGAGAGAGGAGAAGGTGTCATGAAATTCTAGCCACTTATCATACTGCCCTGAAAAGGTAGGTAAATGAATAATGGGGAGCCTAATTGTCGGTCCACCTTTACTTGCACAACAGTCGGCTGAGCCCGCTACCGACGCTGCACCGGCGCTACTGGCGCGCTCCTCGGCAGACTCACTTTGTATGCTATCATAATCGTTATAAAGGTCTTGCATTTTAGCCATGCGGAAGTTAATTTCATTTACTTGACAATTAGATAAAGTTTCATTTTACTAGATAAAGATTTAGTAAAGAAAAGAGCCTCTTTACTTTACTAAATCTTTGACATCCATAATAACTTTTGACAAATGATAGATTGTTCTAAATTTATAACGAAACGAATGAAACTAAAATTGTGAATTATTCACTAATGGTTGACAGATAATAATGAATATTATGATGCGAGTTTCCTTGCATTCGCCTGTTGATGCGCTGATCCGTTTTCTTGAAATCCGGCTCGAAGGACAAAATATGGTGACGCAGGATCCTATCTTTTGGCAGGAGTGTGTAGGAGATCATTCATTAAGACATACTTTTTGAAAACTTATTGAATTTATTTATAAAGGCAAATATGTTCACTGAATGGAAGCTGAGAAGAGAATGCGTCCCCGGCTTGGCCGTCTTTTATTCTTGATTCGGTGACAGCCGTCTATTTTCAAATCCTTCGAGTAAGAACCCGAAGACAGATGCCGGAGAGTGTGTGGGTGTGTTGCACACACACACTAGGCGTCAACAGTAGCGAACAGTTGTTTGCATCTGATTAGCAAGGTAGACATTCCAACAAACGAGTAATAACGTTATTTTGTGAATGTTAAAGCAACTGTTTCTGATGAAATTAAAGTATTTGTTTTATCCGCCTGTACAATAGACAAAATGATGAAGAGCAACACGAACTACAATTTGTTAAAGCGTTGAGTAATTCCTTTTTGAATTTAAAAATATTTCATCACGCTAAATTAAATTCACAACATAAACGCCGATATATATATTTTTTTATGTACTGTTTGTATTATGTATTTCGTAATCAACCCATACATCCCTCAGTAATCGTCTATGGCTATAGTTTTTAAAACTTCAATACCACTGTGTTTTTATGGACTACCTTAAAGTAGGTAGATACCTACCTACATACATATGAAAACTTGATTCTTGGTTAAAAATAGAACAAATAACAGAAACCAATAATACTACACACGTTTCCTGTTACTTAATTTTAAAAAAGATGCAACATGCGATGTCCCACATAGCAAAGATCTTTTTGTCACCCTATTAAAAAGAGACATACAGTCTTCTTACTACATATCTCACTCGGCTCGTTTTTCAGCAGCGAGTGCTCAGTCCTGTTTGTATAATAAGTCCACGGATTTGTCACACAGCTGACAAATGAAATGCAGCCGTGACAGAAAATCGCATCTCAAAAAAGGCTTAATTTTGGGCTTTTTCATTAAAATGCACACATCAACATGGTCTAGGGATATTTCAATTAAACCTAAATAACTAAAAATCTATTAACTTTTTGTTAAGACACCTGCACATTCAAATAAATCTTGTTTAATAGCCTGTCTAATCTGATAAATTAACTTTTAGATAAAGTTAACTTTAAAAAAAACTTAGAAGAAGAGGAAAAACTCAGACAAGATTTCAATCTTAACTTTATTTTTGAACCATCAAAACCTAAACAAAACAGCTATTTTATTTATAAAAATTGTTGAGAACTTAAAATTAATAATCCGTGGATCCACATAAGACTCTCCTGACACATCTGCAGCGGTTCTGCATACTCAAAACAAGGGTGTGAATATCCTGTTGTGGAATACTGTCCCAAGTCCTGCTAAGATGCAAGAAAAGCTGGTTTTCATGCACAATATCTTCAGGGTAATTCCTAAGAGCTCTCTTCTGAAGCATATCCCAGGCATGCTCAATAGGATTTAAGGCAGAAGATTGTGCAGGCCAGTCTAAAGCTTGGATATCATGCTGTTGTAACCAACTTGTAACGATACGCGCCGTATGTGGACGGGCATTGCCGTGCATTAGCTGGAAATTTGGTCCCATTTGCTGTCTGTGGGGCAATACTACAGGCTCTAGCACCTCATCTCGGTATTTTAGAGCAGTCATATTGCCTTGTATCCAAACGAGGTCCGTTCTACCGCCGAGACGAATTCCTGCCCAAACCATAATCGTGCCACCTTGATATGTATGAACTTGTTGTGGGTGCTGCAGTCGATTTCAACGTCCAGGTTCTCTCCAAACGCGTACTCTTCGCGAATCAGGATGAAATCCAAACCTGGATTCATCAGTGAAAAGCACAAGTGACCATTAAGAATGGTTCCAGTTTTCGTGTGCAATAGCCCATTGTAATCTTCTTCCTCGATTGCCTCTCCTTAGCGCTGGTACCCGAAGTGGCCTACGAGCACGTAGGTTGACTTCATGCAGTCGTCTTCTCAAAGTTTGACCGCTTACCAGCAAATCATACTCTCTCTGTAGCCTTTGAACTAATTGCATCGCCGTTACATTTGGTTGACTTCGTGTAGTACTCGTATTTACCATGAATCGGTCCTGTACATGTGTTGTAATGCGTTGAGGTCCTCGGTGCCGTTTCACCACTTCCCCCGTGACACGATAACGTGATCAAAGCCTGGATATTACGCTCTGACTGGTCCTCATGGCTTCAGAAACCGCAATTTGGGTAGCGCCAGCTTGAATTATGCCTACTGCTCTTAACATTTCGTTCTTGGTCAACTGCGTGACATGATTAAATGAACACCGGAGATGCGTTTGACAAAGATTTATAAAAATTTATGGAGTTTTAATCAAGTTAGAAGTTCGTGAAGATTTACTTCTTTGGAAGAAATTCAATGAATGCGAATTTCATCTAAAAACAAAACCTTTTATATACAAATTTGAATTTAAAAAAGGAACTTAATAATGTTTTTATAATCTGTCATTAATAGTTTTTTTGTAAGGCCAGTACTTTTTAAGTTATTTAAAAAAGTTTCAAATATCTATAGACCATGTTGTTGTGTGTATCACCGTTTAAAATAATATCGTAACTATACCGTCTAAACTAGCACAATGTGAGCGATTCTTCCAAAATGTGATATTACTGGCCAGCCAAACACCTAAGTCGTCTAAGGCACTTTGCATTTGCATTGTTTTGACCTTAGAAAAGTAATTGCTGTAGTTAAGCTATGAGATTTAAGATATCTACAAACTGGAGACCAGTACACGTAGTAACACGTCAAAATTGGCTCACTGACCATGTCCAATTAAGTTTGTCCCAAGCGCAGCGCGGCGCGCGTCCGCTCGTCGTTCGCGGGACAATGGCGCCGCCCGCGTCTGCTTGTTAGCCATCGGCTGCTGACATGCCGAGGTACAAGCCTAGTGCTTAAAGCTTGCTTAGTTATTAGTATCTGGTTGAACAGTTCTGCCGCTTTATCAGAGATCCTGCTTTCTAGGCTATGGCTTGTGGGCAGGATCACCATGTTCTACTAAAATTTTGGTGTGCTAATCGGTTGTCAAAAAGTATGAGCCCCATAGTATAATTCAATCATGAATAGTCTTATTTTAAATAAGACCGCATATAAAATAAGTCAGTTACAATAGTTTCTGCCTCATATAAAAAATAAGTCAGTTACGATGGTTTGATGTTTGTAGAATGACACATGTGCCGGATGGTCACGTAGTAAGATTAGGCACACACAGTGTACGTGTATGAGTTCGTATATAAGCTTTGGTAGAATTATAATAAACCAGACTATTATCAACTGTTGTCTCATTTCACTGCCTCTCCGTCTGTGGTTATATAGTAATTCTTAAGGTCCAACTGTGTCTTATTGCTTCTCCTCGACAGCACTGCAATAGTGGTGGACCCCGACGTGATGTCACGTCGGGGTCCGCAACAGTGGTGACCCCGCGTCGGAACAAATACGCGACCCTGAAACAACAAAATGATATTTCCGCGCAAATTGTATATCAGTGCGTCGCAAGAAGTCGCTACCAGCACCGCCGTCATATCCCATATTCCGGAATTGTGGAAAGATCAGCCCGTCTTTGGTTTGCCCAGTTTGAAGCAGTCATCGCACTACAAAAGCAAACCGTCACAGAATCTTCGGATCTAGATAAAGGACACCCTGTTTATACGACAACGCAAGCGAAGGTCATTATCAAATGTTAGAAGGTGTGCTGACACAGCTAAAACAAGTACAAACGGAGTTGTGTGCAAAAACGATACGAAACGCAAGTATAGCCGACGCAACAATTATCGCAAGTATGTATTACGCGCTAAAGTCAAGTTCAAGATCGCGTAACCAAGAAGCAACAATTTGTCATTATCATCGTAAAAATGGAAAATACGCTCACAGATGTGAGGAACCATGCAATTGGAAGCAACCCTTTTTAGCGACCGAAAAGGTCGAGGTTGAGGTTTTTTTTAAATCGATGCCGGAGCGAATATCTTGGTTAATGTAACCCCTCATTGTTACCGACCGAAAAGGTGGTATGAGGTATTTTAGAGATAGCGGACAAATGTGTCCGAAGTGTAAGCTACATCTAGGCCGCAGATGGTTCAAAAATTAACCCATGGAGATTGTGTTCGAAAAATTGTACGAGGGTTAATTAATTGGTTAGTTAATTCCTCCAGAGCGAGTTTGATTTCTTAGGTTATCGTGTAACGAAACGAGCCAAGGGATACGCCAGGAAGAAGAAATATTATAAAGCATCAACAAGTTCCCCAAGCCGAGGACAACAAAGGTGCTAAGAAGATTTTATTTCACAATATTGCACACATAAGTGGCCGTGACAATATTGTCGTAAAAGTGCATAGGCATACAAAATCACCTATGAGAAGGTATTTGCCTGCACAGCGTTTATTATAAATAATGGTTCGAGAACGTGATGGTTAGAAAAAAGAAAAAAACACGTACATGACAAAATCAGGTAGATTATTCAAACCAGTGCTCAGATTCCGTTGAAGTGATATAATTAACATCCTCTGTCATTGCTATTTTTCAGGACTTAAATTTTGCAAGAGGGTAAATTATGTTTTTTTTTTAAAGGGGGGGTACTATGCCGGATGGTCACGTAGTAAGATTAGGCACACACAGTGTACGTGTATGAGTTCGTATATAAGCTTTAGTAGAATTATAATAAACCAGACTATTACCAACTGTTGTCTCATTTCACTGCCATTCCGTCTGTGGTTATATAGTAATTCTTAAGGTCCAACTGTGTCTTATTGCGTCTCCTCGACAGCACTGCAATAGTGGTGGACCCCGACGTGATGTCACGTCGGGGTCCGCAACAACACACATTATATACCATTGAATGCTTCTACATTGACCACTGAAAGCATGTTACCTCATTTTTGGATGGTCTAACGCTAATAAAGTATTTGCTATGATATAAACCCTACAGATTTGGGTTATCTACAAACTACAGTCTTGTACACGTATAGGTAACATGTCAAAATTGGCTCACTGACCATGTCCAATTAAGTCGGTCGCAAACGCAGCGCGGCGCGCGGCCGCTGCCTCGTCGTGTCGCGGGACAATAGCACCGCCCGCACCGGCTTGTTAGGCCTCGGCTGCTGACAAGCCGAGGGGCAAGCCTAGCGCATATAGTTGGCTTACATACTAATATCTGGTTTGGTAAGTTATGGCTGACTGGCTCCATCGCTTGGACAGTTCGTGGGTACAGTCGCCGCTGATCGTCACTTAAGTCAAATGTGAAACTACGAAAATTTGTGTTTTTTTTATCTAAATAAGTATTTGGGGCAGGATAAATCAATATCATCAGACCCAAAACGAAGCTTGTAAACATGATGATAAGTTTACAGTGATAGCCTTTTTTATTTATGCAGGTAATAATTACATTGGCTCACTTTCAGAATGAGTATGGTGTTAATATTATAAGTTCTGCTCAATTGTGGGATCCGTAACCACATGCCAATGAGAGGTCCAAAACACATAAATTCTTCACCTAGTTCAGAGTACTGTTGGAACTCAGTGCTCAGAGTTCCAGAATTTTCTGTCAGTGCTTATAAGCATGAAAATTTGATCAGAAATGATTTCAGCTCAAACAAAACATTCCCGGGGAACGGGGTAGGATCGAAAATTCCTGTCGAGCACGTTTAGAATCAGGATTGGGGTGAAAGGAAATAGGGGTGTCAGATTTTACTACCCTGACTAGCTAGGAAGTTTAGTTATTTCTTCACATTTTTACTGTTATTTTTTTGGTAGCTGAATCTTTGCTTTTCAAATAGTTAATTAATAAAAAAATTAAAAGGTGTGATATAATCGTCTGAGATATGTATATGAACGAATGCAGTGAAAAACAATCTTGTGGGTCAGGGCACTCGACGATTGTTGGGATTACTAAGAAGTAGACAAAAGCTAAAAGACTTTTGAAAAAAATATAGACACCATCTAAATAAACCATAGCCTGTAAAATGTGAACGACCTTATTGAGATAAAGTTAAAACTCTTCCTAAAAGCCTATAGTTAAAGAAAAAAAATAAGCAAGAACTTCACCCGAGTAATCGTTTTGAGTGTATTAAAGGAGTTTTTTTAAACCTTATGACCTGAATCCTGTAATAGCTTAAAAGGGCTGGGCAAAGGTCGGTTTATATAATTAAAATCAAATTAACCAACGTTTACGAGTAACGAGCGCATTAGACAACCCTAGATGGTAACACCGAGCTTTGCATCAACCCCTGCCGCTCTACGCCACTTAGGCGAATTTTAAAACCTATTAATGTGTTAAAAAGGATGTCCATTAGAGAGGAGATTCTTTTACCTTCGCTATTAGGTGAGCCGTCCGTTCCGTAGCGCTATCTGGGCGTAATCATCCCTGATTTTGGGCTGACTCGAAGAAAAATTCATTCACAATTTTAACACTAGTATCAATTTAGTACTAGTTGACTTGGCCTAGTTTATCATAATTTTTGTGGTTATATTTAATTATCTAGGGTATAATAAGCGATGGAAGTTTCCCTCAGCAGTGTTCCGCGTTTACGTTTTTGTATTGGAATTCGGTACATCGACTCTAGTGAATAGATATGGAACCAGAACTGGACAACAAATTTCTTCAAATTTAGCCGTTTACGTGACGGACACTCTTGGCAAACTCGCTGGTGACGTGTATAAACTTATTGTGTGCTTGTTTCTATTGAGACATGAGTACCTTTACCCAGGTGCGGTACTTGGGTAAAACAAGAAGTGTTGACTCACAGAGAAAAACACACACACAATAGAAAATAAATGGTGCCAAAAGCGTCGATATAATAAATACCGAGAGCCCCCCACTAAAAAAGTAAAAAAACACGCCTAAAAGCATCGTAAAGGTAACGTTGCTTTATAGTATAAGCCACATAGGGAATGGCCCATACGGGTCTAGATACCCTTATCAAAGGCTATGGCAATCGCAGTGGCTACTCCGCCTAAGTTTTTTAATGGAGGGCTATTGGTTTATTATACCCGTTTCCGGTTACTAAGCGTAACAAATGACAAGTCAATGTGATATGTACTGAATATGATAATAATACTGCATAATCAACGGTGCGATCACGATTAATCATATTTATCTCCTAATTATCATAATCCCCAAGACGTAGGTATCTTTTTATCGCGGTTATTAAACCGAAAACAATGTCAAAGTTTAAGTGTTTAATTATTTTAATTGTACAAAGTAAAACATGCACGGTATTGTCAAATACTCAATGACCTTTAATATTATAAGGACCTAGCATCTGCGCGGTGTAAGCAAAATCATGGTAATTACATACTTGAAAGACTAATACGCAGATAGAGTGAATTTTATTTAAGATAATCCTTAAATTGTTAGATTTTTGTAAACTTTTGCCTAACTGAAAATAAACCGTTTAAATTAGTGTAAGCGAAACGTGTCAATTTTGATTTAAATTTAATTTGAAAGGGCGACGCAGCGTGCGGCTGCTGTCCCACCGAAGATTACCGCACTGCGTAGGCCGTGGATTAACTAGAGTTTACATATAACTAGCCCATCGATCTCCACTTGATTGGCAGCATGGGGTGCCGGCCAGTGTTGCCACATAAGGGAAACATTTCATAAACATATTTGAAAATAATTTTTTGAGTACTTATTTACATAACAGTCAAAACACAAGAAGAAATATTTCTTTAGTCCATTCCAGATGCGTGTAATGTTCAGTATTGTCTTTTTAATACAATATTTTCGGAGTATGATACAGTTTCAAGTTAGGGTTTTAAATATGGTACAAAGTGCAGTCGCCTGGACAGAATGTATTTATAAAAGTCACATTAGGAAACACATCACAGGTATAATATGACGGTAATGGACTCATCTACATTTTTACCTGTTATGCAGCAAGTTTTTTTTGATATGTAGAGACTGAAAATTCACTAACTTGATATTTTGGCAATGATGTATAGCATGAATCGAGGATTTGGGTTGATACTAACTTACTAACATGTTTGATTCGTGGGTTCGATCCCCACCCATGATAAACATTTATGTGACGAATACTTGTGTTTGTTGTGAGTCTGGGTGTTATTATCTATTTAAGTATGTATTTAGAATATTTAAGTATGTTTATCAGTCGCTGACGCCCATAGTACAAGCTCTGCTTAGTTTGGGGTCAGATGATCTTGGTGAGAATTGTCCCAGATATTTATATTTATTTATTTATTAACTATTTCAAACCACATTTACAGCTGTCGCACGATATGGTATCACTTCGAGGTTCCAAGTCTGGGTTAGGTTTTTACAGGCCGTGGCTTCCGCCTCGACATGATGGATTAATTTGATGGTTAACTTGTAAGCGGATAATAACCGAATTCGATTGAATTATGGGTAGCAAAAGAACAAAAACGTCTGATTGACTTGTTGGTTCGATATTCGGTAAGTAATGACCGTGCGGTCGTGGGTTAGATCTCCACCCAGAAAAAAACTGTGTGTCACTTTCTACATGAATAACCCATATGTTACTTCCTTACTCAACATTCGTATTTGCTTAAAAGAGGTATATTAAGAGGCCTTAACTTCGCACATCGCAAATAACAATGTCGTCGGTAAGTAAGTACTCATAAGTGCTTTTGCGCGTGAACGGTGTTTGGTGCATTTTTGAGACCAATATCGATAAAAGACAGAAAAATACTTTCCTAGCCTTATCTGTCAAAGCTAGTGAAAACCACACTGACACAAACTCGTCCTTCTACCCTGAGCCAGCTACTGTAATTCAGATCCTTGCTTTTACATGATTATAATAATTAATTATAGTTGTAATTGTTTTTTAATATGTGCACCAGGGAGACTATTTTGTTTAGCCAATTTGATACTAACAAACAGATAACAAAAGTGATCGTAGGAGTTGTTATCACTGATTTTGTATTTTATCATACAATTAAGAATGACAGAGATAAAACACAGTAATTGGTATTGTTCATTTTAATACGATAGTATAGGCTATGCGTATGCTACAGATCAGTATGGCCAACTAATGCAATAATGGCCCCGTTATGTTAGTTCAGCAATTTGCAGGCTATTTTTAATTCCATTTCTTATCACTGAGCCGTTGTACTGAAATCCCATACAAAAAAGTCAAGCGTCATAGCGACTGTCATTGGTGTTAACTCGTGTTAGGTTTATTGACACAGAGTTCACCTGACCCTATGGGGTATATGGTAAATAGTATGCTAAGCAGACGTCGACTGAGGTGCTGATGATTTACCAGCTTTATTAACTTTGTCTTACACGTTTAGTTATCAACAAGTGTTGCTGCTGATATGATGCTGACTAGACTTTAATATTTTTCAAGCATTTTTAATAATCTAGAAAAATAAAGAAAACACAAAAATATACATAACTACTCCTGAATATTTGTCGAGGGGACGGGATCTAATCTTCGGCACTATAGTGAAAATCTCTATCGGCAACAGACGAATCCCTACTTAGAGTATCATCTCTTCAGTTGTTTCTTTCGTGAGAGTTATCTATCTCTGCCGTAACAAGCTCCTCCACCTGGCAACGCCACCCAAAGCATGCAAACTATTTCGCGATCTAATCAAATCTGCGGCACTACAGGGAAAATTTATATCGGCAACAGACCAATCCCTACCAGGAGTATATTTCGTTCAGTTAATTCTTTCGCGAGCGTGAACTATCTCTGCCGCAACAAGCTCCTGCACCTGGCAACGCCACCCAAAGCATGCAAACTATTTCGCGATCTAATCAAATCTGCGGCACTACAGGTAAATTTTTTATCGGCAACAGACCAATCCCTACCAGGAGTATATTTCGTTCAGTTAATTCTTTCGCGAGCGTGAACTATCTCTGCCGCAACAAGCTCCTGCACCTGCCAACGCCACCCAAAGCATGCAAACTATTTCGCGATCTAATCAAATCTGCGGCACTACACGGAAAATTGTTATCGGCAACAGACCAATCCCTACCAGGAGTATATTTCGTTCAGTTAATTATTTCGCGAGCGTGAACTATCTCTGCCGCAACAAGCTCCTGCACCTGGCAACGCCCCCCAAAGCATGCAAACTATTTCGCTGTCGCTCGGCGGACGGCTCGTTAGCCTATTCAACTCCGACTCCATTAACCGTGTGATAGATTTTCCTCTATTACTGTCGGTCTTCAGTTTCGGGGACGGCGCAGAAATTGGTTTGGTTCAATCAGTGTGCACACTAGCTTATATTCGGTTTAATTTGGGCCGAATGGTAAAAAAATGTTAGAAACACTTGGGAAATTATGATAAACCCATGTGTTAAGCTAATATATATTTCTTTTAATTCAGGTAACATCACAAGCATTGCACTAGAAACTAAACTAAGGTTTTCCGTTAGGGTCATAGTTAGCATTTAATAGGAAGCAGAAACAACAAATGTAGAGAATGAACCTAGAACCACTGAATTTTTGTACTGGTGCAGAAATCGAAACAAATCTCTCAACCTAAATAGTCCAGTAAAGGAGTGACTCAAAATAGAGTATAGAGTGCGTGAGCGGGAACCTAAGCGATTTCTTTAGAAACTCATTCAAGGTGCTCAGGTAAAAAACTTACTAAAAGTCACGACGTCTAACTCACCTCTTAGCTTAACTCGCTCACGCACTCTACAACTACTTTATTGACTGGACTAAAACAGATTGTCAAAGTCTGTGCGGTAAGTTGGTTGATTTTATAAAATGAAAGCAAACTCATGCCTGATTAAAATTCAAGACGCGTATAGAACGAAAGCGTCAAACACGCAACACAAATTGGGTGCGAATTATGAGAGCGGAGCAACAAAAGCGCGGATTGAAAAATAAATATAATTAAATGCAAAGAGTGTCGCGAGGCGACAGCGGCGGACGTTAATGCCGCGGACTAAATAACGTTAGAGCACCCTTGTTACTGCAATTACGCGCGCGGGCTGGCTGGTTTTAAATTTTCAGCCAGGTTTATCGCGGCACGCACGTTTCACGTCAAGTCAAGGTTATTTATTTCAGTGTTCATTACATTATTATTAGCAACCAGACTATTCTGAAAATAATCAGGGTCCCACGGTCACGAGACAACCGATTCTTCCCTCTAACATTGCTCAAGTACTCGAACCATGACGCTACAGGGAATGTTGCAGGTAACATCATCATTACTCGTATGCGCTTTTGTTTCTTTCGAAGGGCGCCGGCATAATCATGATCGTTATTTTCAATGGTCAATTTTTCTGAATTCATCTGCCTAATTTAGGTAATGTACTAATGCCTAATGTACAGCAGGACGCGACGTAAATGCCGCCGGACTGAAAATAAATAACGTTAGAGCACCCTTGTTAAATGCGGCAAATGTTCGCCCGGTTTAAAGGTTTCATCCAGGTTCATCGCGTCACGCGCTGAATTTAATGCGGCATTCATCCATAAAGGTTATTCAATTTAGTGTTTATTATAATAAACACAAGAACTCAGATTGTTTTTGAAGAGATTTAGTGCCCTAACCATAACTGAGGAAGGGGTATATATTAAACTTCCTAACTTAGGCTATTTAGCAAACTCCTAATGCTTGGTCCATAATCATTATAACCATATCCTTTATTATCCATAATTACACTTTGACTTTGGACTTTTTTTAGACTTTTGACACAACAAGTCTAAATCTTTTGGTCAAGTAACCTTTCGGGATTTTGAACAATCGGTCAAATACTCATTCGGCATTTTATTATTCGGTCTTCTATTCGGTATTATGAAATTGAGTCTTTTGTACTACGATATTCTAATACGCAGCCGTCTTTTATCGGGTAGCTTGTCCACTTTCCGTCTCTCTTTGAGTTTGCGATCAATTATTCGCCGTTATTTCTGAACTAATACTAAAGCCGAAGGATATGATGAATATAGTACAACGGTTGTTAAATATTGCAGCTTGATTTTAGCCCCAGTTTTAACGTATTTAGTTAACCTCTCTTTTGCCCAGGGACTATTTCCGAATAAATTCAAAACGTCAGTTGTCAGACCCTTACTAAAAAAAGGCAATGAACTTGACATGAGTAATTATAGACCAATCACCCTGATACCTGTTTTGTCAAAGATTTTTGAAAGAGCCATGTACAGGAGAGTTATGTCATTTGTTGTGACCTGGAATTATTAAGAAGGAGCAATTTGGTTTCCAAAGTGGTAAATCTACCGTACTAGCCATCTATAACTTGGTTAAGGAGGTGACTGAGAATATTAACAGAAAGAAACTTAGTAGTGTCATCTTTTTTGACATGTCACGGGCTTTTGATTTCGTCTTACACGAAGTCTTAATAGTAAAATTAAATAATCTTGGAATCCGTGGACCGGCTCTAAATTGGGTAAAATCATATCTTCAAGATCGGAGCCAATATGTTGAAGTTACAAATTTTAATGAAAAATCCGTTTTGTCTGCGTACAGATCTGATCCTAGGGTTGACGCGTGCGGGGTACCACAGGGAAGTTATTACAGATCTGATCCTAGGGTTAACGCGTGCGGGGTACCACAGGGAAGTGTTTTGGGACCTCTGCTGTTCCTGATCTATATTAATGATCTACCAGACATTACTAAAAACAAATGTACGCTGTTTGCTGATGACGTTTCTGTTGTAGTTAATTTCGAGAAAGATCTGGTAACTTATGAAAACGAAGTAAAGAGTGCGGTTGATTCGGTAGTAACGTGGTTGAACAGTAACAATTTAAATGTGAATCTTGGTAAAACTAACTACATACAATTCCAAAGTTATGGTAGTAAAACATTGGAGCTTAACCTTAGCATAAATGAAGAACGGAACACAAGGTTTCTGGGGATAACGATCGACAAGTTCTTGAATTGGAAGTCTCATATTCAATATGTATGTGGCAAACTTAATAAGTTTGTATATGTTCTTGCCAGACTAAGACAGACATGTACCCTATCGACAACTCTAACGGCTTATCATGGTCACGTCTCGTCTATTTTGAGATACGGATTGTTGATTTGGGGTAATTCATGCGATATAAATAAGGTTTTTATTGCCCAGAAGAAATGTATACGTGCAATTTGTGGTTATCCTCCTTTTTTTTCATGCAAACCCCTTTTTAAACAATTAAATGTTTTGCCGTTGCCCTGCATGTACATACTCGAGCTCGTGTGCTTTGTAAAAATGTATCCTCAATATTTTAAAAGCGCACGGGATATATATCCCAGGAATACGCGAAATCCTGACAGATTGGTATTCGATACACAACCTAGAACCACATTGTATAAAAAACAAGCTCATGCAATGTGTATTATGGTATTTAACGCCCTACCTCTGGAGTTTAAATCTCTTACATTGCAGAGATTTAAGAAAAGTGTGACTAATTGGCTTATGGACAAATTATTTTATAGTGTTGAGGAATTAATTAATTGAGATTGATGACATTAGAATATATTTTTTGAATTGAATTATGTAACCAAAAATTGTTAAATTAAAAATTTGCATGCTTTAGACTAAGGAGCTAAATGTGATGGAACTATATGACTGTGTGTAAGACCTTTTGTAACCACTTTTATTGCAAATAAATTCTGATTCTGATTCTGATTCTTGAGTGCCCTACCAACTGCTACCTTATTTTCTCTTGCCTTTATCATGGGTGCTATTCCACTAAAAATGATTATTATTGGTTTCGCATAAAAAATTAAGGTTCATTTATTTTTACTTTACGTAAATAATAAATATAATTGTAATTGCATGTTTAGGCATAAATTATATTTATCGTATTATAAACGTAACTGTTTAAATTTATCGTGTAAGTAACCATCTGATAAGATACATTTAATATGATTAATAGCCACATTTAGATGGTAACCGAATTGGCTAACAACCCAGTTGAACAGTCAGCCATCAGAGTGCTATAGTATAGACCAAGAGTATATTAACACTACGTTTTCTATAGACGCTGAATACTCACAGTCAATCAAACTCAAACTCAAGCCAATCAAAACCGAAGCTGCCTTCCAAAGTGGCATCAACGCTTGGTTTAAATAAACCTTCTTACTTCAATTACTATGTGAATTCGCGCGCTGAATAGTCAAACAGTTTAAAATGTTTTTCCGGCTTTAGCGAGCAATCCGCGAACGCGCATGAAGAACAATTCAGACCAAACGTCGCGCGTCGTCATAGCCCAATAATATTACATAGTACGGTAATCATATCCTAAAAATGGTGGTTTCATGCAAGTTAAATGTTGCCAACCAAACTCAAGCATTGATCTGTACTTGAATAGAGATTTGAAAACGTCAGTTCATACAAAAACGTCACTCAGATCTATATTCAAGTACAGATTTTGTTTCAGAATACGGGCCTTAGACTCCCACACTTTGCCAAAATATTTAGATACCGAAATGGCAAACCTTTCGCCATTATTCGGGTTGATTGGGTTTTTCATGTGATGAAGAAGTTGCCCGATTTGAACCCTAGACAGTAGGGGTGCAGTCCAGTAATAATTGGTAATGAAAATAAAAGTGTAAATAGAGATATAAGGTTTCAATCTACAACGACATTTATGTCAGCGGTATGCATATGTAGCCGTTTGGCTCCCGAAGTTCCATAATCTAATTGGACCTAAACAGGGTTCAACTTTTCATGCTTATTCAAAAATGCGCTTCAATACGCGACGGTCGGTGTAAATCGTACCTAAAGCTGCCGCCCGTTTATGGATGCTATTTAATTGTTTGTTTTTATCAGCAGACTGTAATAAAAGCCTATGCCGGTACAATCAACCAAAGCTATAGCGTGACACTGCAAGCGAACTGTCAGCAATATGAACTCTCATTCATACTACTCTTACAAGAGGACGGTCCAGTCACTGCGTGAGTTTTGGTTGATCATGGGTTGAACGTACAAATATGTCACTTTATTAATATAAGATAAATTAAAACATCCTTGTTTTAGTTAAATACCTACTGTAGATTTTAATTGTGGCGATACCAGAACACTTTGGGACTTCTACGGTGGCGTGAAGAGAGAACCACATTAAATTTCATTTTTCATTCAATGAGTTTTAAGTTGATTTAAGAGGCCATCGTAAAAATCTATCGTATTTGGCAACTGGTTGAGTAGCAAGAATGTTGGTTCTTCTTTGGCAACTGGGTGTGAATCTCAGTTGCCAACGTGGTCGAAGGGCCCATACCTATTTCTTATCAGCGCTTTTCAGTACTTTGAGGCTAATTTAGTCGAGGCGCAAACGTGTACACTTTTGTGTGTGAATGATATATTTCCCCTTTCGGGAAAACCTTTTGGATGTGACGAAGCCCTAGGAATCCTTTATTTATTTATTTATTTATTGCATGCCACATGGTACTTAAGATCTAATATTAATTAAACAGGACATTACATATGGCACCCTGTGAGGGCACTGCAATTATACGCATAGATGACGCCACTATGTTAAAACTAAAAAAACTAAAAAAGAGATACACAAAATAAGCTATTTTGTCGTAATTCAATACAACTCTCAGAATATAATAATCATTTGAACGTGTGTGTGTTTTCCACACTTTGTACGAAAAACGAGCCTATTCGGCTTGGATTCGCACAGGGTCCGTACCGCGTTACGTGTGTCTCATAGTAGACTATTAGGCCCCAGGCTATAATGTGCTTGTGTAGGGTTAAAAACAAATGCTATCACAACACGGTATGTAAGAACCGGACTAGAACATTATCATGAATCACAGGCACGTGTCATAATCCTACGGATTACACTTGGAATCTAATCCTACAGATATAGAACATCAATTCGAATTATACGTAGGTACGTATGATGTAAATCACAAAATTAACCAACCACTATTTAATGATATAGAAAAACCCATTATTAATAATAAATAATCAAGGTTTACGATTAAGGATTAAGATATTGTGAAAACTAGTATCATCGTTGTGTAATGACAAAAAAGGAAATAGCGCTTACTTATACTGACGTTGCAAAAGTAAATAGTTTATTTTTCATGAAACCTAAGTGACCGAACACGTACGAGTATCTCAGATCGAACCGATCTTATCAATGATTAGGCCTTCCACCTGGAGATTGAAAGATGAGGGTTCAAGTCCTACTTATGATATGCATCAACATTTTTTAACTGTAATAGGCTACGTTCTAAAACAGAAATCCTTATGAAAGTGAAATAAAATGAAATGAAAATGAGCGTACTTTTAGTTAATCTGCATTCAGTTGCTACCCGTAAAATTGACTAACCATTGAACGGTTTAGAATGTATTCGGAGAACCGTTCACCGGCGATTGATTCTCTCAACAATCGTTCAGTGGCGAAGCTTGGTTTCTCGGAATGCTACAGCCACCTCAAGGGTATGCTGCCAATAGTACGGGACTTCCATCAAGGTCAAATAATATATTTATTACTAGCTAGTAATAAATATATTATTGACGGACGCTTGAGCTGTCCGTCAGCGGCTTCGCCCGTGTAGACTGTTTCTTCCGTCAAAATATAGCCTAAATAAAAAAATATAGCCCATGTCACTCGCTGATAATGTAACTTTATATTGGTGAAAGATTTTTTAAAGTCGGTCCAGTAGTTTCGGAATTTATTCAGTACAAATAAACAAACAAACAATTTAAATTTTCCTCTTTATTGTATTAGTGTAGATATAGATTATGTGGAAAAAGCGCCAGCGCCGTCAGCCCGTCTATAGAGCTTTCCGCCGGCGGCTTCGCCCGCGTGAACTTCATCGCTACTGTATTATGGCCAAATTATATAAAATCTTTATAAATTGTATTGTTGTATTATTCTGATGTATAAACTGTATTACTATGAAGTATCATCTAAACCCTTTTTTCGAGTAGTTTTTGTGTGAAAGAGTAACAAACATACCACACACACGGGTTCACTACATAATTCCGCAAAACCTAATAGTCAAAATTCCGGATTCCAAAATTCCGAATTTCATAATTTCGAATGATTCAAAATCTCGAAAGTCAAAATTCCGAATTATCATAAATCCGAATATTAAAAATCCGAAATTACAAAACTCCGAATGTTCATAAGTCCGAAAGTCAGAATTCCGGATTTCACAATCCCGGATCAACAATAATTCGATCTATCATAAATACGAATTCCGAATAATCAAAACTTCTTAAAATCATAAATCCGTAATCTATTTTATTTTTATAAACATTTTACATGTTAATTTGCCGACAATTCGGTTCTTACAGTTTGTCACTTACAGGATGTTGTCACAGTTCTTACCTAACCTAACCAATACTAGCTTTTTAAACTAAACTTCACTGTGAAAACTTAATACTAAGAAAAATATTCTATCGAGGGATTTTTCTTATTACATTGTTTACTTCATATCAATAGATTATTTGCCACTCATGCTTATTTGCCGATAATTCGGTTCTGGCACGCTCGCTACGCTACCTCGGCTCGTGCGGGCGGTTGAATTACACTCCAGAGTAGGGCAAACACGGCGGGATGACCACGGCGAGTCGGGTGTCAGCATTTTAATTTTATATGTAAATAGTATTTTTGATGTAAACTTTTAATAATTGCAATGAATTTTCGGGATTTTCGATAGTTTTTTGGGCAAATGAAACTTCGGTTTTTTTAATTCTTCGTACTAATGAAATTAGAAAAATTTGAAATATCGGATTTGTGACTTTTGGAAAAATAACTTTCGTGCTTTTGAATATTAGGAATTTTGTTCTTTCGTAATTATGAAATGCGGATTATTGTTGATTCGGAAAAAAAATGATTGTGAAATTCGGAATTCCGACTTTCGGACTTATGGACATTCGGAGTTTTGAAATTCGGAATTACGTGTTTCAGAATTTTTGGGTGCTCCCTCTTCACACATACATACATCCTCACAAACTTTTAGCATTTATAATATTATATAACATAATATATAAAGTAGGATTAGTAGGATGTATGTTCGTCTGTCTCAGCTAATTTACATACTACTGGTGCAAGGAATCGGCGGTTTTGTTTTTACTGATCTGTAAATAAAGAACAGTAAGTAAGTCCGATGAAACCATCACACTAGGCTTTTCTGTCTATAATTTAAACAAGTATAATATACTCGTACTTAGTAAAAGCGAGCTAGTGAGTTCGAGCCCAGGGAGGTGGTTCACAAAACTCGTTTTTAGAATTCATTTTTGAACCTAGTAAACAGTGAAATTAAAATCTAATAAAATTTACTGATATTGTTGAGGGGATAATACAGAGAATTCTTCCGGTGGAAACATGATTTGACAATGTTACCTCTTTTCGTGACATTTTGTCTTCTATTTTTGGTTTTATTCCTAAAATAATTGATCTGATAATATGGGTCCTTTACCAAAACAAAGTTTAAAGATAACTGGAGGGATTTAATGCGATGGTTTTTTTTACATCTATTAATTTTTCAATCGATTTTTTAGTGATTTTCGGTCCGCGAGGCGCTCACCAGTTTCCTTCGGGAAATGTTGTGCAGAACCACCTCGCCTTAACATACAGATTAGATAAATACTGATTTAGATACTAACGCGACACCTAAACAGATCAATCTATAATTTATCTCACATTCTTGTCCTGACCTTTGTGTTCTTTAAGTAACGTCATCTAACCATTAGTTAAAAAGTAAAGTAAAGCAAAAAATATCTTTATTCATATTGACTTATAAAATACGTATGACACGTAAATACAAAAAAAAAATTTATAGCAAAAATATACTAAAAATAAACTTTCCTAAAATAATACTATGATAGTAAATATCATAATTAAACATAATGTGACTATAGGTAACTTTATTATTTTTTACCGGGTAAAAACAGTATTTTTAAAAACGCTGCCAACCTTTTAAGGAATTCCACCTGAACCGCACTATGCATAAGTGCAGCGTCCTGGCAAATTGCCATAATATATCCAGGATCGACTCTGCGACACATGATGACCAAGTGAACTACGTGCAACTCGCAAATTGTTTACGACAACCCAGTTTTCAGAGGGAACTATTTAATTCAGTTGCCGTGACGGCAGGAAGTCCGGCAACTTGTCGCGTCGAGGGCACTCTAGACGAGTGGCCCAGGACGGGGCACCGTTCATTTACTTCGTAACTCGGTTACTAGATTGAGATAACTTTTAATTTCCACGGAACGACTTTGATAAAGTCGCCGCCAGCGTGGTTAAGGACTGCAGCAGCCACTGCACTTGCTACGTTAATGTGACACCCCGTAAGCTAAGGTTTTAGAGCATATTACATGTGCTGTTCTTTACAAGTGAAAGTTTAAAAATGTTTCCCATAAGAGAGCGCCGTGGCCTAGGAGTTAAGCACTCCAGATCGGAGTCAGTGTGGTGCTGAGTTCAAATAATTATCTTTGTGTCGCAGATTACCTTAAAAAGTTAACAATTTTGACAATTTTAAATGAGTGCTGTCATGTGACAGGCATACCTATATTGCCGGGGCTTCCTCTTTCGATAGTCTTGGGGGACCCGGTGGCTGGTAGGTAATCATCGCGCGCAATTACATGGAGTGACAGAGGCTTGTTTGTGTTCATTGTTAAAGCGACTTGAAAACACCGATTCAAACCTAAGCAACCCGGATAACGGCGGAAGGCTCACCACTTATCACGTTGGGTTTTGAACTCCTGAGTGATCCGTTTACCGGACGCCAACAGTTTACTGGCCTCTAACTACCCCATTTGGGTAGTCGTATTAGGATAATAGACTTTTAAATCGTCAAATTTAATTAACCACTGGCGTGGGACAGTTGCTTCTGTAATGGAAATGACCGGCAAGAAAGTCAGTATTTACTTATAACGCTTTTTCTTTTTTCTCGGCACGTGTTCGGGATGATTGTTTATTGTGATATACTTGAGTTCACTACGAACTTTTAATTCCAGCTCAGCCGCCTCTTCAGCCTTTGTAACTGGAAACATTAATAATATCAATTTTTTTTTGCTGTAAATTTGACGATTTGAAAGTACTGATACAGTCTATTTGAATAAAGTTATTTGAGTTTGAGTTTGAGTTTGAGTTTAGTTTCAATTTTGGCTTCTGTTTATTACCAAGAAAATTTACAAAATGGTATGATCAGTCATTTGTAGAGATATCGTATTTTATGGACAGAGACACACCCTTTTTAACACTAGTTAGATTATTAAGGTTTGATTTACGAGTCTAGCTTATTTATAAGGTCCACACATGCATCAGCAACTAAATAACTTAAGATTTCAAAATTCATGCTTAATTTTAGCAGAAAATCAGCCACCAAACTTAAAGAAGTTTAAGCAGGTACTTCCTTCTCCTTGAAGGTAAAGAACCGCCCCGATGACAAGTTGAAACAAGCTCTGTTTTGACGTGTTTAGTTAAGTTTGACACGTCTACTTACCTGTTGACAAGCACTCTGCGTGACTGGAGACCCTCGTGAAACTTTACAACTTTGTTCATTTTGTAAAAGTTAAGTGGAAATCTTCCAGCTCTTCGAAACTTTGTGACGCCCCTCGAAAAAATGAACAAAGAGAATTTGATATGATATTTATTTTGTACGATGAAGATTCCAGACTGTTCGTTTACTTTACATGTTCCCGTGGTTAATACTTTTTTGACCGATGGATATTTGTCTTATTCTTAATTATCTGAAACTATGTCTCGTGAAGATGACATTTGGGCGCTTCCGGTCTCGATAATATGATTTTGAGGCATCTTAACATTTGGTCATTTAAATTCAAACTGAGCAGAACTTCGAATATGAGAGACCGTTCGTTCATGTTTAAAACTACAATAGATAACTTCTATCTTATCACTTAGACATAGAAGAAACATTGAGGTTTCACCAGCGCGAGGATTGAACCCACGACCTTCGGTACTATAGACGGGACCTGTAGCCAAGTAGATGGCCATACCAGTACCATACGTCTTTTTTCAATGACACCCTGTTTTTTTCAAAAGCACCCTGTTCAATAGCGATGCTATGGACATTGTCAGTCAGCCATCGGCGCCCCATCAGAGCTGTATCTCGCCCTCATTTCCATTCCTTTTAAGCTGAGCATATTTTACTGTCATTTTAAGCCACTGTATCGAAAACAAAATTTATGTTGTTCCACTATGAAAAGACTTTAAATCGTCGAGCGATAAATGAGTCCATCAATATTTCCATTAATTTCGCTGAGATTAACTCTTTTAGAGGAATAAATACCATTGTTTTTCATACGAGCGTCGCTTTTGTAAATTTTTTCAATGAAATAATTCTTCTTCCACATTTACTGAAGCCACCAAATAAAAAAAAAACAATTGATTTAACTTCCCTTTGACCATATTATCATTTAAAATGTTTAATCGTTTTAGAAAGTAAACATTTTGCTTGTACATTTTATTTATACTGTTGACATTTTAGAAAAAGTTGAGTTACCACTGAAGGAAATAATAGTAGTTTATGCAAACGTTAATGAGGGACCTTAAAACACGAGTGTTTTGAGGCCTAATTATGTACAGTTGCATACATTACTTTTTCTACACACATATCATAAGTACTCTAAGATGGGTTCAGAAGCAGTATGAAAATGACCAGCATTATTACAACCAATTACACTAATCTTTGAACACCTTCTCGTATTTGGCTTTCGATTTTTCAACCACTTGAATTTTGACAGCTGTTCCAAATTTAAACTCATAACGTTACAAAAATCTATACTGTAATAACATTACCTACAGTACAGATTTTACCTAATACCACAGACGAGTAAGTACTCATAGTTTAATTGGTTGTAATAATGCTGGTCATTTCCTACGGTTTCTGAACGCATTATAGAGCACTAATGATATGTGCGTAGATAACATTAATTAAGAGATACTTGTTTGCTAAACCTAGCCTGTATAAAAAATCATTTTATCATCCTGAGTTCCTTACGTAAAATGTACAATAAAGAATATTATCTATCTATCTATCCTATTCCAAAATTGAATGGCCCTACAAAGTAATGATCGTAGAAATTAGGTATATGAGTTTGGTCAGAAATACTTCACTAATATTCTACTGTACTGGTCTGATTATTCTTTAATTTGAGAATTATCACATTGAAACTAGATATTTATTAATATTTCATATCGGATTAATAACTAAACATTATTTTAACTCAAATATTTCTGATCGTCAAGTCACTATCTGATACTTGTTTTCCTCAAACAAGACATAATTAACACTTCTTCAGGATAAAACAATCAAGTCAATGTGTTACTTGATTGTTTTATTTATTAAGATAGTTATTATTTATAAAAATAATGAGATTAGCAGAAAATTAACAAATTTCATTTCATAACACAGTTTAGAAATAATTTTGGCCACAGCTACTTGATATTAAGTATAATAAGTCACAGTGATAAAGAAACAATAAAAATACTTGATAATCTTTATATATATAGCTATATATAGCTATACCATTATCCAAACTAAAAGCCGTACGGTACGGCGCAACGAGTTGGGGATGGTGGTAACCCTTATTGAGGTTACTCTTCTAAATGTCAGAATCCTCGCGGGATCATAATGCTCTTATGGTTAGCCTCTAAGCACAGATATAAATCTAAACAAATAACGCCTCGCTCCGTTTGCAGGGAAACCAAGCGTGCTACTTTTTTGACCGTCATTGTGACGTCACGATAGCGTTACAGTAATAAACATTATTAATAATGAATGAATATGTGCCAGACAACACACCACTTGTCAGGGTCTTGAAGTAGGGATATATATCTATGTGTTACGACGTACCAGACAAGGAATAAGCTGGCGCATATCCCATCACCCAGACCCGTGATAGAAATCCTTAATTTTTCAATTGATTTTAATGTAGTTCATAACCAGAATATTTAACAAGTGAAAATCTACTTGATATTGACATCTAAAAAATAAAAGCATGCATTGCGTAAATTTGTCTCAACTGTCATCTATTTAAATATATTTCTGTGCCTGTAATAGTTCGGCTCGGCTCGTTCGGCGCTGTTCGGCCATTAGCGCGCCGATCGGGGGATTAGGTGTACCAACTGCTTCCGCGGATCTCCGCGGCTCACTTTTGTTTAAATAATGCACTAACTACCTATTACGTAATTGAATTGAATTACCTTGAGAGCTATGGGGAGATACGATGAAGGAAACATTTCAGAATAAACTTGAATGTAAAATCTATTTAAAAAAATAATCGTTTAAATGGATGAACGCGTACCTACGCGCATTATTTCTGAACGACTGCAACAAATTGGATTCTTTGTTTTCGTGTTCGTTATTATAAGCCTAGCCTACTAAGCATGAACATGGTGTGCTATGAGCATCAGAGCCTGATATTTTTCAGTATCTATCTATCCTATTCCACAACTAATAAAACTAATAAATTCATAATTTTGGTTTTGTCCCAGATAAATACATAATATCACCCAGGCAAAGAACAAACAAATTATTATCTTTATTAAATGTTTCTGCTAGGAATCGAAAACGCGACCTTCGGCGCTATAGCTTCTGCCAACGGGTTTTATGACCGGGTGTTCACCTAAACTGATCTCCTTGTTAAGCTAAGTCCTTACACAGTTACTGCGAAGTCGTACCCTTTCTCTAATGCAGCCACTGGAGACGCGACCCCAAGGGCCATCTAATGAATGATGATAAATTGTGTTGTCAGTCCGTACTGCTTCGTAATACGGCTTTGTGTATGCCTGTACATAAGTACATACAACTATCAAAGCGCTACTCGTACTTCCATAATAAACTTTAGTGCTAATCAATAATCGTATTGCAACATTTTTTCAGTATCCTAACTAACTAACTTACGTGACATTTTTGTGATCATGAATGTGCGAAATATATAAGGTAATAAGGTACTTACTTGCATTAGAACAGTGATGAAATAACGTTGGCTTGCAACGTAAGCATGTACTAGAAAGATTCGTTCGTTCCATTGAGATTTCGGTAGCTCAGTGGTTATAGCAGCCACCTGGATTGTGAAAGACCCGGGTTCAAATCCTGCCTGATTTCTTCAAGGTCCGCAATTCGAATTTTTTTAGTTACCTATCATGCGAAAAATATTTAGTATCGAATACATTAGATAAATGCCACTGGAAATCCTTACACACGACTATCTGATCCCAAACTAAGTACCTAGATATTCTACAATTTATTAGACCAATTAATTTTCCGAGAAATCGTTATAGACTGTCCCTGATTCTGCCTTCTACACCGCGGCTAATTATATTCTAACTCTGGACATTATTAAACTCATGTAAAAAATTATTTGTTTAATTTACTCATACTCTAATAAATTGTAGAATACTAGATATTCTACAATTTATTAGACCTCAGACTTTTGAAACGTCACTCTAAGTTAAGATGTTCACTCTAAGTGTTTGAGCGGATCATAAACACGCAGCTCATCCGCTACCTAGAGGATCACTCTCTCATTCACGACGGTCTACGGGTGATCTTCTAGCGTACGTAACACACATCTGAGGGGAGGCTATGGACAAGCATGGGGAATCTTTGGCCGTCAGCCTTGACATTGCCAAAGCTTTCGACCGTGTATGGCATCGTTCGCTTCTTTTCAAGCTTCCGGCATATGGTCTGCCACCTCGCCTATGCGACTGGGTCGCCGGATTTCTGGAGGGACGTAGAATTCGTGTCCTTTGCGATGGTCAAAAATCACGCTTTCTCCAGATTAATGCCGGAGTGCCGCAGGGCTCCGTCTTGTCGCCGACGTTGTTTCTTCTGCATATCAATGACATGTTATCTCTTGGTAATATTCATTGCTATGCGGATGATAGCACGGTTTACGCGCGATATTTCGAGCGCCCTGGGGCAAAGCAGACTGACATCAAGGAGAAGAGGCGAAGTCTTGTTGTTGAGCTTGACGGAGTGTTGGACCGCATTTCAGAATGGGGTGCATGCAATCTTGTCGAGTTCAATGCCAAGAAAACGCAGGTGTGTGCATTCACAGCAAAGGCGTCGCCGTTCCTTTCCCATCCCACTCTTCAGAGCACCCCGCTACCGATTAAGGATAGCCTAAACATCCTTGGCATGGATGTTCGTAGCAACCTAAACCAGCGGGACTACATTGAGAGCGTCATTAGAACTGCATCCCGTAAATAGGGGGTCCTGAACAGAGTGAGACGATTCTTCACGCCTGAGCAGCTCTGTCTCTTGTATAAGGCACAAGTTCGCTCGTGTGTGGAATACTGCTCTCATCTCTGGGACGGTTCCGCTAAGTACCTACTCGAAGCTCTTGACAGGTTGCAGCGGCGTGCTATCCATATTATTGGAAACCCAGAGGCAACTTTGACCCTTGAGCCTCTCCAATTGCGTAGAGACATTGCCAGGCTAAGTGTTCTCTATCGCTTCTACAATGGGGAATGCTCTGACGAGTTATTCCAGCTTATCCCACCCTCACCTTTCCACTCCCGTACCACGCGTGCTGGACTACGGCGTCACCCACACACAATTCAACATTTGTTGGCCCGAACTAAAAGGTTCGGTGACTCGTTTCTTTGTCGTACCATCCAGACGTGGAACACTCTTCCAGCACATGTGCTTCCTTCCTCTTATAGTCCCGGGTTCTTCAAGCGGGGCGTGAAAAGGCATTTCTGCAGGCCTTCAAGGTGAGGATGGCCAGCCCAGTGATTCGTTTGAATGACTGGGCTTGTCAACCTCATATCTGGACCTCACGACCGCTTTCCATCAGGTGGAGTGAGGTCATCTTGACGGGCAATATAAAAAAAAAGATGCTATGAAATCTATTCAGTCCTACAAAATATTGGTAAAAGTATCAGCAACAACTAAGAAGGTTTGTATGAGTAAATTAAACAAAAATATTTTTTACATGAATTTAATAATGTCCAGAGTTAGAATATAAGTTAGAATATAATTAGCCGCGGTGTAGAAGGCAGAATCAGGGACAGTCTATAACGTTTTCTCGGAAAAAGCTACCCAATATATCGAATGAGGTTTTACGAAAACAAATGTGAATCGGTAACTTAGCGAGGGCGGGGAGCATGGCACACGTTCACTTCATTTAAACTACTTGCACTGAATATTTGGCCGTGGGCATCTATAGTCTTTAAGTTGGGGTGGTTAAGGTTGGGAATTGTTTAAAATAGCTTGATAGTAGGACTCGGAGGAGAGCCGGCCTGTCCGCATGAGTGGATACTACCCGAAACACCACTTAGTCCGGTATAATTTTCAATGAGTAATGGTCTCAGCCGCAAGGAGCCACGACCTAGGTCAACGCATTACGCGCGAGGAGCCGCTTCCGATTCGGACACGCGAGGAGTGGAGACTTCTTGGTTCCATTATTTTATTTAAAAAAACAATGCAATATTGATACAAATAAAAATACATAATTATCGGTTCCGACATATTAGGTCTAGAAAAAATATGATGTCATTAGATTTTCATCAAGTACTCTTATGATGATTGAAAAAAAATACAATAATATTATTCGTAAAAAACCTCCGTAGAAAGAAGCTTGACCATAGCTGTAATATTGCTCCGAAAGGGGGGCCCCAGGTATACATGGCCATATTTTACAAAACGTGCATAGGACAAAAATTAAATGAATAGATAACATAATTTCTGAATATTTGGTTTTAATCATTTCGACTACTATTAATGGATTTTTTGAAAACTCAAAAGTCACAGTGCCTCAGAGTCAGTTTCCTTAAAAACATAACACCAAACAATCGAGTCGACTCTATTGCACGCAGTTCCGCGTCACTTCCGGAACGAGGGCGTCCAGAGATTGGTCACGGTTATCTCGCTTCGTAAACATCGGGCGATGACGCGCCGCCGATCGCCTGCGAGATACCGCGGGGCTGCGGCCTCAGTCATTTGCGACGCAGGCTCATCAGCAAGGTTACGCGCTGGCTCTATAATAATTTGTATTTGCATTATAGCTTAATAAACTTTTTTTTTATAAAACGATTGGCGTAGTAGCACGGTTTTTTGCCTCGATTTCCGTAGTGTCCAAGGTACGATTCCCGGTCGGGTCACTTCAGAAAACGATCTTTTCTGATCTTTTCTGCTAGGAGACCTGGCTTGATTCCATGTCTGGTAACTCGTAACACAGGGATATTTATCCTTACTTCGAGACCATGACGTGGAGTGAGCTGTTGTTTCTTGTCTGGCGCATGATATAAGTATGTATTTAGAAATGTTTATACGTCTCTGACACCCATAGTACAATCTGCTTAGTTTGGGGTCAGATGATCTTGGTGTAAATTGTCTTAGATATTTATTTATTATTAATTTATTTATAGAGAGCGTCCTGGCCTAGGGGTTAAGTACTCCAGCAAGGAAAACGCGTGGTACCGAGTTCAAATCTGGACAGAATTATCTTTGTGCTCATTGGTAAATTTCCGGTGATGGAAAACTCTGATAAAAAACCAAAGCAACCACCACCTACCAACTTACCGTGTTAGGTTCTAATACGCTTGGTAAAAAGTGGGTTGCTGTGTCAACTTGCAGCTGACTTCTCCTTTTGGGATATAGTCGCAAGTGTTGTATGTATGTGCACTGTAGTATTTATTGAGGATACATTTCTATTATGTTTTCGTATTTATTCTATCTTGTACGAAATTATCAAGAAAGCATAGTTAGCGAAATTAAATTAAAACAAAAACACAATACAACATAATTTGACACTACATCCTGAATATTTTGTTTCTATTTTGATTTTTATATTTAAGTATTTTTTAAGAATAACGCCTGTTTAAAATGGAAAGCAGATGACTGTAATTAAAATGATAGGAAAGGGATGGAAACACTAGGATAAGGAACAGAAACTATATTATAGGAAAACAATTTTCAGCACTGGATGTTCACATACAACAGAACTGACAAGATCAGCGTATAAAAATTAAAAAAAAAACTCCTCATAAAAATACTTAGATCTAAATTTAAAAGGTTTAAAAAGAATCTTCGACAACGCCGTATGCTAAAACTTAACTGACACTGTGTTCATAACCTCAATAATATAACATTAAACAATTAAATCAGCTCCACTAACCGCAGTTCCGCGGCGCTGCGTTAAGAAGGGTTAAAAAGAGCACCGCGACAGAATTATCTCACGCGTTTTCTCCTGTCCATGCGAATTGCGCGAAAAAACGCGTGACAGTTCTCTCCCGGTGCGCATGCAAGCCCTACTGAGATTGGTCACAGTTATCTCGCTTTGTAAATATCGTGCGATGACGTGCCGATCGGCAGCGAGATACCGCGGGGTGACGCCGTCATTTGCCGACGCAGCCCCATCAGCGTCATTACACGCACTAGCTGACGGAATAGGAGGATATGAGGATATGACGGCGCATTTGCCGAAATCATAAAGGAGATGTTGTCATGCGAAGGTTTAGGGCGAACTTTCGGCATGGGTTTGCATTGGGAGTTGTTTGCGTAAAGTTTAGGTGATGTCCGTTCATTAAGCTGCTTAAAAAACCTTCAAATTCTAAAATACACATTTAATTATCAATAAGTTGTAACCTATTTAAAATATCATTAGTAAGCCCTGAAACTCATTAAATTCATTTATCTCATAAAATGAAGAATAAGTGTTTTGTACATTTCAGAACCGTTACAAACTACTAATCTCGTTAGTATATTCTAAATCAATTCAACAAAATGTCAAATAAAAAAACCAGCTAAGTATACATAACTATAGCTTAAAACGAATTGAATTGTGTGGTATTTTACGAGTATGTCCTCGAAATTTATTTTGACTAACTTAATAATAGCAATAAAATATCGTAGCTTAAAAGTGACTACCTATTTTTACTTCTTGTAGTTTTCCGTGTGCAAATGATGCTACTCCGCGACTTCGCAAAAGCTGGAAAATGAGCAAAACACCAACCCCTTGTAAGTGTTAATAAGCGGTTTAATGCTCAACGTTTAGAAATAAAATAAACGGCGGAGAGACCTCCACATTAATTTAAGAGTGTGCTCTAGAGGCATTATGCACTTAAGAAATACGCGGCGTAGCTTCCCTCGGCATATTCACTCAGCGAGCCAAATAAAACAATACGTTGTCTTTAAATGCAGGTGTATAAAGGAAGTTAATGTACAAAGCTGTAGTGGGAAGCCCGGCTCATGTCGCTGTACTGGTCTGTTCTCGCTAATCTCCGCTAGCGTGGTCTGTGTATTAAGAATAATTTCACAATTCATGAATTCTGATGGTACATAAATAAATATGCGCCAGACAACACACCACTAATTGTCATGCTCTCGAAGTCATGATAAATACGAGTATCCCTGTTTTGCGAGATACAAGACAAGAAATTAAGCCAAGGGCGTCTCCCAGCTCACGACACGAGCCAATTTTTTCTGAATCGACCCGACCGGGGATCGAACACGGGTCACCACGAAAGTTAAGACGAAAAACCGTGCTACAGTGCACTACGAGTATGACTGCTACTTTCAATTTAGTTTTACTTAAAAATATTAGTTGTCATGTCAGTATCCAGGGTATACTTCGTCACATGATGCTTGTCCTGGGTGTTTGTTGGTTGTTTTACAAGGTTCAGCGAGATTTATATGTATAATATAGGGGGTGATTAGTTATGTAATGTAAGGAAAATTATATGAATATGGACAATAGATGTAGAACCGACCTACGAGTATCTAAGTGAAAGTAGATTTTTGTATTTGTTTTATTAGGTTTACGTACTGTAGGTTTTTAGTAGTATAAAGTAATATACTGTTCCACTGCTGGGCAAACGCCTCCACCATTGAAATCAAGTCATACCTACTAACATTTGGTAGTATGGAAACAACCAGGATCCACTTTTCAAAACTACACTTGAATGGCCCGAAACCCGAATTTCTGGGTACAATTCCCAGGTCTGACAAATATACACTATTGAGGTAGGCTTTATCTTTTTCTTCCCAGAATTAATCATTACCTGTATGTATATCATGAGTTTACACCAATGACAGACGCTAGCATCCGCGTTGACGTTTTTGTATAGGATTTTTGGTACAGCGCCCCCTAGTGATTGGAAATGGAACCAAAACTGGCATACATATTTCTGAAGTCAACTAGTACTAGTTTTCATGACAAAAACTCATGGTAGTTAGAGTGTTCACTGAACACTGGCGGGTGTTCTTGAACTATACCCGCTTCAGCCTTCTGCTCGCACCCCACGCCACCTTAATGCAACACATAGCACTCACGCGCTGCGATTCTTCTTTTCTGCGCAGGAATTAGCAAACATTTCCAAATGCTTTTTAATACACAGTCAGAACATTTCAGAGCCATAGGAATGTTAGCTGGCGGTGTTAGTAAAAATTGAGGATTAAAAATTAACTAGTAGCCAAGTATTTGTTGTTCCTATTCCTAACTATGAACTATAAGTCTAAGTAGTTTTCAGTATTGGGCAAGCTTAAGCTTGGTTGCTTTGGTTAACCATTGAGGTGTTATTTATTTAGGAAAACCACTGAAAGTGCTAAAATACGAATAAGCAATGTAATTATGTAGATGTTGAACCTACCACCGACATCCTGCCGAGTGAGAACATCACATTTCTCAGGGTTAAATTCAGTTTCGATTTTGCCTGATCATGATATATCATATGTAATCATACCTAACTATACAATTCAGTTAAACCGCAGATTTTAATAGAAAAAGTTTAGCCTTCCCAATACTAGTGTATGCAAAACATAATCAAACAGTCATTCCATACTGCTCACATTCCAATGGTGGTGAGACACCAAGCGCAGCGCACGCGCCGCATCGCTCAGCGACCGCAGACGCCGGCGCGGTCACCTATCCGATGCACGGCTTAAATTGTTCTGACCGCAAAACAGCTGTAAAATAATATAAGAAACACTTGATTGCACTCCTAAGTTTTAAAAGTGGCAATTAAACTTGTAGCTTATATCAAAGTAAATTCCCAGAGAACGTGAACATGATCAAACTAAAACAGTCGTTCTATTCTGCACAAATTGCAATGGCGGAGAGACACCGCTGTGTGTCTCTCCGCCATTGGTCGCATAGCGACCGCAGAAGCCACACGCGGTCACCTGTCTGACGCACGGTTGACCCCTTAAACAAATAAGGCTGTTTCGAACACTAAATCGCTATAAGATAACAGTATCTTATAACTACACCTGACCTGATTGCACGCCAAAGTTATTAAAATCACGATCTTGACTAGGTACATCATCATGTTGTCTACATGTGTTTGTTGTACTAACAACGCTGGGGTTAATAATTTTAATTTGAAAATTGGTCTTTCACTCAAATCTTGTGATTTTGTAAATGAAAATAGTGTTGAGTATGTGATGTTATACATAGCAAGATTGTTGATTTAGCTAGAGCACATTAAAATAGGATAAAATGTGGATGGCCCGATTGTGGACCATGTCAATTTAAATTAGGTTATAAGGTTTTCTAGAGCATTTTAAACATGATCAAACTAAGTTCAAAGTTCAAACTCTTTATTGCACCATGTTGTTACAAAGATGTAAAATATATTTGGACACAAACATGACCCTGCAAGGGCACAGCAAATACTTATACTCTATTTATAGTTAATAATGGTTAGTTAAATTTTATTAATGATTTCACATATTTATTTTATATTACTTAACTATAACATTGAGCAGAATACTGATACATTATCATTTTATTCATCTAAAAACTCTTGCAGCGAATAGAAACATTTTTCAATAAGGTACTTACTTCTTTAATACATTTTTAAAAATATTTATCTTACTCCCACTACTACTAGCAACTAACACAGCCTTTCTTTTTGCACACTAATGGTTCTGCTGAGACATTGCTCAGCGACCGGCGCAGTCACCCATTCAGTGCAAAGTTGACCCGTAGGGTCCCGCACCATAGGTACAGCTGAACTGATTTGCTTATGGGCCCGTCATATGAGATAAGAAGCACTTCACACTTAATAAGTTACCTATAGTTAAGTAATAACTGTACAACTGAGACCATCTTCTTGCTTCTGCCGGTGCACGGTGGATTTTCTTCTTCGAAAATAAAATCCACTGTTGAACACTAACAAAGGAAAGAAGACATGTTGAAGGATACAGGACTAGTTGATACAATTTACGGTAGAAACGAATGTATAACCTAAGTCTTAAAGGCTTTGGTGAAGGACAGCGTCAGATATCACATTACTGTATCTGGTAGAGTAGACCACAGGGCATTGACGCCTGCAGACATGCCGCATCGCTAGACAACCACACTCGTGGTCACCCGTCCACGCCATAACTTACTAATATATATTAGTATGAACAAATATTGTGTACATTATCCGCGGCGTACTTTTTCTGCGTCAAAATAGATCCCTGACAAACTGTAACGAGCAACGCACACGACCGACTAAAAGTACGCCGAAGCAAAAATCCGCTGTAACACCGCGGACGCCCGCGGAGCGTAGCGGATTAAAGTGCGCGGGCGTCCGTGAAAAAAAAAGAACGAACGAACTATCATGCAGTCAACGCACACGGCGGATTTTACTCCGCGTTAAAAATCGATTCAAAATGAAGGTGTTGACCCAGTATTCTCTCTCAAAACGTCTTCTGTTTTGCTTAAACTGCATGTAAATTACAGCACAATGTAATCTCAGATTAGTTAAATACTCTCGGACAACAAATGATCGCACACCGTGTGCGTTGAGTCCGCGGTAAATCCGCGCGGGATTTTGTATTCGCGGATCGTACTTCGTACTTTTTTCTCCGCGTACGTCGTCTGCGCAGGCCTTAACTCTGGCTTCACCAGTGTAAACCAGATTTTTATGACAAACATGTTTTTTTCCGTCCTGTCCCGCTCCGTCCTCATCCCCCCCGTCTTAGTCCTCAAAAGAACGCCTATACAAAGTTTGAGACTTCTTACACTTGTAGTAACGAAGTTTCATACAAATTGCCAACCCCAAAAACAATCTCTTAGGGGTAGAATTCCGCAAATCCCGTCTATGTTATTTATGCAATAAAGAATTGAGTTAAGAATTGAGTATTGAGTGTGAGCACCTTCTTTCTAAAAAGAACCCTCATGCTAAATTTGAAACTACAATCACCTGTAGTTTCTGAAATGTCGTGAGTGACCTTTCGCTTTTACATTAGATCACATACCCTTACGACTATATCCGAACAGGGTAGTCAGAGGCAAGTGACTGTTGCCCTCATGGTTGTCGGAACACTCAGAAGCCCACCTTTCACCATTGTTATTAGACTACCACGTCATGGGTGGTGAGCCTTTCGCCGTTATACGAGTTGATTTGATTTTCATCGATGTTTTTCATCACCGGATAGTCAGTCGGAAATTTTAACAATGAACACAAAGATGGTAATGGCCAGATTTGAACTCGGGACCACACGATCCGAGTTGCGGTGCTTAACCCCTAGGCCACAACGATCTAGACTAGTTAATGTATGGATTCATTATCAAAATCAATAAAATACCGTTAAATTTGTTGCGTAGTATTGACTGAAATTAATTTGCCAGCACGCGATTGCTTCATGAATACTTCAAATCCATCATCCAAAAATCTAACAAGACTGAAATTAAAGAAATCGAAAATATTCCAACAATTTATCAAAGTTTGCAGACACTCTAAATATTACCAACAACAAGCAGCATTAGTATCTATTTATGCTTGCAGGGAGTGGCTCTAAGTCCGACATAATTCCCTCTAGCTCCGTATTGTAAGGAGGATCAATGTGGGAACCATTACACTGGTGGGTTTATGCGCTCCGGAAGTCTAGATGTAAGATAAGATAGTCTGGTATGTTGAGGTATGGATGCAGAACGATGTTATCGTAAAATATTTATAATATCAGAGCTGGTTTTATTGGAGTTTGAAACGTAAGAGGGAGTATTAAATATGATTTAACAGGGCATAATGTATTTTATTTGAAAATGACTCTCTCAAAATTTAAATTTGTGTACGTACCTGTTTCTATGTTATTAGTTAGTGAAATGCATAAGGTATGCTACAGCAAAACATAGCCTCAGATCTGAATAGGTAGTTATTTTATGGAAAAAACTGTTGCAGGTTGCTTGATCATTAGTTCATTGTTTTTCACTACAATAGTGGGGTGGATTTGAGTTATAAAACCTTTTTTGATGATTTTAGTTCAAGGAATATAATTTTTTTGAAAACCTCTGAACTTTGTTAAGTTCATAATTTCAAATAATTAAGAAAAAGGGTCTACGCAATGCAGATTTCAGTAGTTAGCTAAAATATTTGTTATGAATGAGACCCTTAGTGTCTGACAAGCACTGTTACACGTCGTTGCATCGTCCTTTGTGTCATTAACAGTACCATACCCATACGTAACACCACAACTCAAGTGTAAAATTGTGGACTTCAGCACCGCACGAATATGCAAAGAAGTTCAGATAATACAACATACAACATTGGGACCACTGTCGGGTTCTCGTAGTAGAACTCATCTTAAAGCTGTTGTGGGGTTGTGTTGTGTGCTGGAAGCCCTCAGATTTGGTATTGTTCGACTGCTGATTAGTACTACACAAAAGTTACCACTAGCCTAACAGGGTCGGTAGCGCACGAGTAATCATCCTCATTTTGCTCGTGTCTATCCATGTGTACGGTAATCGCTTACCACCAGGCGGTCCGTAAGCAGACGTGGAACATAAAAAGAAAATATTCACAACGCCGACACGATTGGCGTGGTGAGCAGTAGCACGGTTTCTCGCCTCGATTTCCCTAGTGTCCCGGGTTCGATTTCCAATCGGATCAAGTCAGCAGACGATCTTTTCTGAATTGGCTCGGGTCTGGGTGGAAAGACTGAGGGGAAGACGCCCCTGTCTCATATCCTTGTCTGGTACCTCGTAACATAACAATATTTTCTACTTCGAGACCATGACAAGTGGTGTGTTGTCTGAGGCCATAAAATAATAAAATAAAAAATACAACGCTCTCGCTGTGGCTAACTTTCCTTATAAATATATTCCTTTCCAAAACAGACTGGGTGTAAAACTAGAACCTTTGAGTATTAAGCAGAACGTGCCATCAATCAATGTAAATGAACTTAAATCAACTGACTGAAGTATTACGAGGGGTTCAGTTGAGCGAGGCACTAGTAAGATTTAAGAGTACGTGTAGTGGCATTAGTGGTGTTTAACCGCCGTTGCCGCAACATTGAGCATTACAGGGCAGGTGTAAGTGGCTTACGCGAGCCATATAGTAGCTTCTGCTACAGCCGCTGTAAGCCGCCAAGCGATCAACAGGACGCCTTGTGCCTTGCGGGAATCCTTAGAAGATTTTTGTCACTGATCTCTGGTGGCAAGACGCTTAATTGGGACGAACAATTTTATGTATTTTGTCAATCTGTTCGTTTAGTTTTTTAACTTGAAAAAGATTTTGGTATGGATCATTAGATAATGGCTTGCGTGTTGAAGGCGGAGAGAGTGATACTTAAAAATACTCGGTAGTCTGTTCATTTAGTACTTTTAAAATAGACAAAAGATTTTAATGTGGATTATTAGATAATAGCTTGCGTGTAGAAGGCGGAGAGAGATATACCACAAATTAGGCAGGCGCGGCGCTCTGACAGATAGCCCGCTTAGAATAACACGCCATTTTTGCCACACGCACACAGAGACGTGAGTTTACAGGCGAAGTCAGTCAGTTTGAGTCACGCGGTCAGTCGCACTGTCAAAAAAATTGACATATTATTAGTACGTCAAATTTATAGTTTAATGGTCAAAAATGGCATCGCAAAAATATAATTTGTGTAGCAGTTTAGATGGCTGTTTGAACACCACACAAAATTGTAATTACACGTTTTTTCGTTAGTAAATTATGAAGAAAGGTAAGTAAAACTCAATTAACTTTTACTAGTAAGTAGGTAGTATGAGTAGATAGGTACGTAAAACATTTCCGTAACTTATCTCATCATGCATTGGTAAAACACCAGTATTTAAGGTATATTCTTTTGTCGAGGCACGCGCGGCTGCGGCCGCCGAAGCGGTTATGCTGTTACTTGCCTACTAGGTAGGTATAAGGACTGTATGATCAAGCCCAATAAGCTAGCAAGTTGCACCGGGAGCCCGGTTTATTTAGCGAACGCCTTCTGTAGGTAAATAACTTCTTATAATCTGGCGCAAAGGTTCATTTAAAGACGTCGCTAGATTATCCTTTAATGTTCAGTCAGAACATTATTCTTTTCCTGTTCTGTCAGATCGGGCTTATCGGGCGAATATAGTAGCAATCCTAGGCAATCAGGTAAGTTTAGAAAAAAAGACGAGAGTGGTCCTTCTGTAAACTCTTTATTTTGTGGTGATACTTAAAAAACGAATTATTGAAAAAAACAAAAACCCAATGCAAAAAATGACCTCTCAAAAGAAAAAAACAAGCTCGTTCGCAACGTTTTAAATCATTGCGGCGGGGACCAACATTAACCGAACATTTAAACAAAACCTTTTGGTAGAAGTTTAAGTAATAACTAAGTTATTCCCAGATTTGTCCCCGCCTGCAATGATGAATAATACGTTGCGAACCAGCTTGTTTTTTTCTTTGGAGTGGTCATTTTTTGCCGGCGGTTTTTTTTTGTCTAATTCGTTTTTATATTAGACTTTTTAGTTGAATAACCAGTGTTTATGGAATCGCTATTTCAAGCCCTTCATTTTGATACCTCGTTGGCAAGAAGGCTAGAAACTAAGGAGAGATAACTCCCGAAGTGGGGGTAAGCTTTCGAGGGCCGAAAGTCGTATACTCTGTGCCGGGCAAAACGCTGTATTGCGCATGTGCAGCGGCAGCTATTTGTCATTTCATGGTCACATGGTTTTGTTTTGAACGGTCTCACGTGCGACAGTTGTTGTTTTTCGAGGTTGTGTTGACCAATTTTGACACTTCGCGAGGATCGCGGCAAAGAAGCGTAATGCGCATGCGTCACTGTGGGATACGGATTTAGTCCAACCCTTTCCAGGGAGTTATCTCTCCTTAGTCTCTAGCCTTCTTGCTCGTTGGGTAGAAAACCAAAAATCCGCCAATTTTTATTTTTTTATTTTGATATACCCAGTGTCATTCTCACAGTAAATACGAATCTAAAACATACATACATACTCTCGAGAAACATAACTCTCCTTCTGGCGCAGTCGGGTAAAAATACTCGTAATTTTAGGTTGTATGAACCAAGGAGTACGTAGGACGCGGTTTTTTTTTAGATTTTTCTTACACGAACATGAATGAATGAATATTTTTTTAATTGTTCTATTTAAGCGGTTTGATCCTATAGCCGTAAGCATGCTGCCATTTGAGCTTCGTAAAACGAAAGTGCTTGGTTATAGCAAGAATCTAGTTATAACCGCAAGTGTTTGGGCATTTCCGTGTAAAACACCCAGATATCTAAGTAGCACACATTGTTGCGCTTAATCTGTGTGTGTGGGTTAGCTAGCACGTCACTAGCCGACCATAAGCCGACCGCTACGATCTACGGCACGTTAACCACTGTTCTAACTAACCAAATACATAGCTTAGCCGGTATATACGAGTACCTACATAGAAGATAAAAGTTCATCACAAGTCGTGAAAAGAATACATAACCAATGTTTTTTTATTTTTTTAAACTTTTAGTAAAAGTCTTAGCCATTGTTTATATTTAAGTACCTAGTCGTTGTTCAAGCTGGTTCAATGGCAGAAAAAACTGTTGGCCTGAAAAAGGTGACGGAATGTCAGTGATTGCTGTGCAAGGCTTACGACCGACCACGTTGTAGACAATTAGAAGAGGTTTATGTTCAGCTGTGGGTGAACAGCTTTTAGTCATAGTCTTAAAGAAATAATTTTTATTTTTCATTCAGTGCTTATACCGGGTAATTTTTAAAAGACGAACAGAAACGATGGCAATATACTCAATAAGTGATGTAGTAATTACGTCAGTCATACTTTTTATTTTTCAATTGACTTTAATTTTAAGATATTCATACCTCCACAAAATAAAACACTGTGTTCGACCTTAAAATGAAAGTAAATTAAATATATTCAATTTTCACTTCATAGTTTCTACATATTATCCTACTGAGTATGTCATATCGTTTGTGTAAGTAAGGTCTGCTTGCTTTTTTTTGTAGGTAATTAAATATTACAAATTAATTAATGCGTATTAATAAAATACATTTCACCGTTTTAAAGGGTAAGTATAAGGCAGGGCTTTAGTCCTGGCGGGTGACCAGAAATTTCATCAGTAAATATCTAGCCTGGAAAATGTTTTAGCCGCTGACTGGCTGGAATTGAAATATTGCTTGCAACGCTTATTTAAGGGAATGAACTCGACAAGACGTAAGGGATTGTAATAAGGCCCTTAGTAAATATTCAAGCCGAGAAAGAATTACGTGCAAATGAAGAGAGGCACAATCAACGGACGAGAGAAAAAAAACGTATAATTAGGGTTGTTTAGGGGAAAATGTTTAAAGTAGGCGTGTTTTCTTTTTAATGAACTGAAAATCCCAACAGAATGTCTTTAGGAATGTTTTTTAATTAGCTACTTTTTTGGAAGTTCCCAAGAGGTTTGGGATACTTTGTAATTGCTCTGTCACTGCCGTCCATTTGTCAATGTTGTTTATTTCATTTGTAAGTTAGTTTTGAATTCACTTGCAGTAATGATTTTAAAACTTAGTAGATTCGCTAGTGCTTACTTAGGTATGTTGATGATTTGCAGGGATATAATATTTACACTGAAACTATGTCATGGACACATACGCGATAACTCATAATACTTGTAGACACAGTGTCAGCTTATAGTTGGTTAACCTGATAAGCCAAAATGCATCCTACAACTTTTATCAGGTCATTCGTATAACTATGACTATTTGACCAGGCGCACACTGCCGGGCTGCAGGATCTTGAACACCGGCGCAAAGTGGCCAGCCACTCGGTTTTTTACAAAATCTATTACGGAGAGTGTGCGAGCGAGCTGCACAGGTTCCCGGCACCTTTTCACCATCGGAACACTAGACGCACATTGGCTTTCCACCCTCACGTTGTGGATATTACATTTGGCCGCACGTAGCGTTTCGTGCGAACAGCACAGGAGTGGTACTCGCTGCCCGCGTTTGTTATTTCAGAAAAATACAACCTGGGACTCTTTAAAACAAGAGTGAAAAGGCATTTATTGGCGGCCATGTACCATCATAGACCACAATATCATCACTTACCACCAGGTGCGATTGTGGTGCAATGACTGCCTAATCTATATTACTTAAAAAAAAAAGTCTTAATTCAATAAAAAATCTGCTTCAACTACTTTTAAATTCTGGCATTGTTCAATGCTTATAATTTTGACATTGGTTTAATTTGGACATAGTTTTATTTAAATAATTTTGATAATGTTTTATTTTTGGGTGACATTTTAGATACTAAACTACTTAATAGGTTGTGTTTTTTTATTTAATTTCTTAGTTTTATTGTTTGATGGTGAATTTTATATCTTACCATTATTTTCATAATGACAAAATTATAATAATTAAACAATGTCAGAATTTAAAAGTAGTTGAAGCAGATTTTTTTAAGAATTAAGACTAGTTTTCTTACCCGACTTCAAAAAAAGAAGGAGGTTCTCGACTGTATGTTTTTTTTTATTATAGATTAGGCAGTCATTTGACCACAATCGCACCTGGAGGTAAGTGATGATATTGTGGTAACATAACATTATATTACAAAAACGCATTATCAACAACTAAGTATTCAGTTTAAGTTGAGCCAAAAAGTACATTTTCAATCTATTCTTAATGTTACTCGGCGTGATGTTATCACCGGCTAAAGTTCTCAATTGACGTTAGTTTCTCTACGGATTTCCTTCTGTCTGATTCGATCCCGAACCAAAATACGGAGCCCTCCCAAATAAATCTAATTAAATAATGAAATATGCAGGACCATGCAGAGTCAACTATATTTGTAACATTCATTACTAGCGTTTGACACTTTGGACCCCAACCTTAATTTATTTATCGTGCATACAATCACCGCTTCCGTATCAGATTGCGCGTTTAATATTGCAAGACGATTGTTTGAGACAGAAAACATTGCCAAAGAGGTACGTCCGTGGAATGCGCATCTAGCAAACAATCTGCTTGGAATTATTTTGTGATTAGTGTGATAGGTCGCAGAAGTGTTTTTACTTTGATCGTAACGTTATAAACCATAAACATTAATACAATGAATGTCATTATTAATACCAGATACTTACAGTACCATGCTTATATATTAGTGTCCTTAATTGTCATTTTTCTAAGCTCTTACATAAATAAGAGACTCAAGAAATGAGAATACCCAGGGAGCTGACAAGAAAAAAGGTTTTCAGAATGTTTTCTTGCCAAACCTGAACATAGCAAAGCACGCTGCGTTCTATCAGTCCACCAAAATATTTAATAAACTGCCCATGGACCTGAAAAATGTTGTCTATGAACGCGAATTTCAAAATAAGTTGAAATCGTTTTTGTTGGATCGGTGCTTCTAGGTATAGCTAAAATTATTTTTTGTTATTATGACAAGAAATGTAACAAATTATTATGTAATTTTCAAAAGACATGTCAATAAAAAATTTTTGTAATAATATTTATTTGTTATAAATTTAATCACGAAATCTAAGTATGTACTATTTTATAATCTTATAAAATTAATTATTTTATAAGATTAATTAATTCATGTTGTATTTTTTTTTCTATTTCCTAACACAATTACAACGAGCTCGCGTACTACATGCAGACGATTCATTATATTTTGCTCTATCTATATCTTTGTCTGTATTGAAAACCATCTTAGCTGATTTTGAGTTCTCGTAACTAAGTGCGAGCTTAAAAAAAATATTGTACTTTTTATTGACAAGGCTTTTTTTAGGTTGTTTTGCGTAATAGTTGCAAAACACAATGAGTATCTTGTCTCTAATTTTTAAAATGTATAAGATTGTAAATTTTCCACAACTAGAAAGGTCCATTTCATCGAATGATGTTACCAAACATTCCAACTATCTATATCTTCGTCGACTCATCGCCACGGTGCGTGGGCACCCCAGGTCCGTTTGCCACCTCCGTCGTTACCCCGCAGTTACGGTCACATTGATATAAACAAGAGTCAACCCCTGCCCAACCGACGAGCTGGCCTAACTAACCGTGTACGATTCATCTTTAATGTACTCAACCTACTAAAGATTGCGCACAGAGAGTTTATTATCGTTGATTAATTTATGTAAAGCCTGAACAATAATACAGTTTACTAAGTCTTTCGTACGCCTCAGTCTCAGTGGACGAGTAGTGAGAGTGGTAGACGGGATCAAGTTAAAGTAATTTTAATTTTTCGATACAGCCCAGATTTTATATTTATCAATCTTGGTTATTAAGTCATAACTATTGTAGGTATTTCAATGATAAATGACTCTGTCTAGAAGCTGATTTTATATTTAGGGGCTATTATCTTTCATTTGGAAACGAGTAAACTCACGTAGTTTCGTAGTTTAAGACGAGTCAAATTGTATCAATAATTTTCTCAGTATCTAACGCCCACGGCTCGCGTCGTAGCAAATTAAACAATGGTTCGTTATTATTGCGTACTACATAATTTATTTAACAGAGTAGCCGAATTATTTGTTGGAGGCAGTCAACATAAAATAATATTTCTACTGAAAATGAACTCGCGAGAACACTGTCAAGATCATAACCATATTTCTGGATCTGTGCTGTCGGCTAAATCGGCAATTTTCTGAATGTTACGCGTATCTCCAGCCGAATGTGCTCGGTTCTAAGTGTACGTACCTAGGCACATATCTTTGTACTTGCGTATTTATGAAGTTTGTTTTTATGGCGCGACGTAAGAAGCGTAGTAGAATACTCATTTGAATAAGCCGTAAAAGGAAAATGTGGCGCATGTACCAATAAGGTGTTAGTTATGAGCGCTGCAGGTTGATACGAGTAGATCAGACGTAATTTACTAAGTTGTACCTTCCCAACTTTACTAATAACTTGATGTCCTGGATGGAGGGGAGGCAGAAAATAGCAAAAAAATATTGAAGGTAATTTAAGAAACTGTATGCATCCAAAGTTACATTTCATTGAAAATAAATATAAATATAAAACGGTCCTCCAATGTAAAAACGTTAAAAAATATGAAACACAAAAACAGAGGTTTTATTATCCTAATCCGTCGCTGTTGTATCATTCACAGAGTACGATTACGATAAATCACAATTATTGGGCAGAAATGTCTGCTAATTGACGTCAAATACGACGACCTTACAAATAGATAACGAAAAACCATTCAGTCAGTCTTATTGCAAGTTAGTCAGTCAGTATGTGAGAGCATTCTATTATTTATTATATTACGGAGTTCTTTATTTACACTTCATTTCCCTTTCTTAGCTATACGCAGAAGATCACGATATACTTCAGAAGGCGTGTAGGTACAGGAAACAGACAATTAGGCAGCAGGTCGGTACACCGGTCTCAAGGAACTTAGAAGTTTCTAGATGGATGGTTTGCTACATTGTTCTTCACCTATTTGCAGCTGAAATTGTGGCTTTACGGTGGGTCCGTAATGAAGAAAACTTAGCTAATGCAGCACAAAGTTGGAACGAAAGTGTTTCGGCGGCGACCAAGGTAGCGCTGCTCGTGTTCGGATATTTTACCAATATCCGTGACGCTTATTTGACCCACAATAAGCACAATTTTTGACTAGCTGGTTGCCTAGATTAGTAGTAACCCTTCCAACTGAGTAGTTTACTCCATCTATGCAGGGATTTTATTAAGTAAATTAAAAACAAATTTGTAATAACTTTATTTACATTGCTTACGACTTTTATATAGATAAAAAAATATTATAAACAAAAATATGAAACAAATCAAATCAATTTGATTTGATTGCTTATGACTTTTAGATATAAAATATTATAAACAAAAATATAGAATTAATAAGATAATGATCACAATTTTCATGAATTATGTACGTCATGTTTTAAATTCTAATATGATACCTTATCATTGGAGATAAAGTATACGCTATCCATTAAAAAATACACTCACGTAATAGGCATTAGTATACCAAAGCAGACTTTTAGGTATCAGCTTCAAAATCAACATGTAACTGAGTTTCAAATGTAGTTCGACATGTATTTGGGATTAAGGTTGATAGCAATCTCCCGTGACGCTCCAGATAAGCGATAGGTGCGACAAGATGCATCATAATGATAAATAAAATATAATTGTTTTACAGATCGACCTACTTTAAGTGTTTGTTGCGTGTGATTGGCCGTTTAATAAAATAGTAAACATAACTAAAAATGATATTGATATTGATTGCCGACAATGTATTCTTGTCTAGTTAACCGCACGTTCAGCCAATACCTTTGTGTATTGACATATAAATAATTTAGGAACAACAGGATCCTTGTTGTTTTATTATTAATCTTGTTACAGGAATAATCAAAACAAAAAAAAAATGTACCTGCATTCAGAACAGACAAGCTGTGTCTGCCCAAAGCAAAATTTTCACATTTTCAGATTTCACGATGCGAAGTGAAATGGTCTTTGCCTACTTGCAGCTACAATTTGAGTTACAATTTCTACTTCATAACATAAATACAACAAATGAGAAAACTTACTTAATGATATTAGGGATATAAATCTCAGTCGCAGAGCAACATCACTAGAACCGTTGTAGCCAGTGCAAGGCTGCCCCGTCTCGGGCTCTCATTACGCGTCCGCCACGATGCGTGACTCTTTATGGCCCGTGACTCCGCTCGCCTCACCCTCACCCCCTCACCCCTTTTACCCTAAACGTGGACACGTGCGCGAATTAATCCTGATTTTTTCCGATAAATCCCCGCGGTGCCTCAAAGCTAAAAGGTCCAATTGTTACACAATTCAATTTTACACACCTCGCGTGTTTTTATGTGAGTCCCCAGTAATTTAAGCTGCGGCCTGGCCTTTTGAAATATTTTATAAAATGTATTTTACTATGTGGTTTTGTATGATTGATCCTTTATGAAGTTAATTTAATTAGTAATTCCATTTTGTATTCATTTTAATTAGTGAATCATAAACACAGTAGAATCTGAGAGTTGAAAGTAGAATTTGTAAGTCTGATTCGAATGATTAAATGGTAATAAATGTGATGCGTTATTACTACTAAATTTTTTAGAGATCCAACAATATGTGATTTCTCAGTGCGTTTTTATGGAACTTTGCTCAATTACATTTTACCAACTGGCAGATTTCATCACATCGGTTTTCATTGAATTAATAGATAAATACAACAAAGGAATAATGCTTTGCATAACCAAATCATGAATCTTATTTTATAAAAAGGTACGGTAAGGTACTATAATGTAAGTCACTGAAACAAGTCTTATGAATTTCCACAAAGCACTTGTCATTAAACTTCCTTTGAAGATGTTAATAAATGATCTATGTAACAATAACCTTGTTGGCAATTTTCCTGTCATAAACTTGTATTCGAATGAACTAGTGTTGCAACAATAGTTTGTACCATCGACAGTTATAGTGATCGATCAACAGTTAAACTACTGATAGTCTTAGTAAAATGAAGCTAAATGCGAACTAGGCTAGCTAGCTTTAACCGTGGTAACACGGATGGATCATTTCAAATTGTTCAGAACATTACGTCGCGCTCTTTTGTGGAACAGCCAAAATGTGGTCACATAAGTGATTTTGAGCATTAAGCGGCCGCGGATTCTTCATTACCCGATTTTACGGCCGCCTACACGTTTTATGGCCGACAATACATGCTTATAAAATTTGCATACCTTCATCCACACTCTTCTTCACCCATTACCTTTCCATTTGGTAAATAATTTAGAAGCCCTCTAGGACAGGCCAGATATTAAAAGTGATGGGTCCCCAAGGTTTAATATTAGAACTCCCCTCGTATTAAATTTTCTGTCACGCGAAATTCCCAAATGCATACGCCAGATATTTTTTGCACATGTTCGTATTTGCTCTTTTGTTAAGCATTCGACACAGAATGTCACTTTTGCTATCGAAATTTTCGATTTTCTCTCTGAATTTCAATTGTTGGGCTCAATTTAGTCAAGTTATTGCTCTATTAAATTCCACAATAGAAACTATTTGAGACATGCTTCGAGCATTAAAATATGCATAAGATTTCGAAAAAAATGAAGATTTTTTTTTCTAAGGACCACGAATCACGCTGCTTGCCACAATTATTAAATTCAAAACTATTTAATCTTCTAGAGAGAGATGTCAAAAGTGACATCTTAAAAAAATACAATAGAAGTTAAATATAAAAAATGACTGAAAATTGTAAAGTTGTAGGTTAGAGATCTAAATATGGTTTTAGTTGCTAGAGATAGTACGAATGTTGTGGCGACAAAAACTAGACATACGGCATCATTTCGAATTCATATTACAATACTAAGCAAGTCGAGGGTGGTGAATAATAAAGCTCATTTTATATGCATCAAATTCACAGAACAAAACTAATCTAGGGCTGGGGGCAATAAAAATGTCCCACTTCCCGCCGGAGCCGCGTTAAAAATAGATGAGAGCAAGGTGTAATCTCGGCGATCCTTATTATAAAATTTTGCATCCTAAATATTTCACATTTTTCAACACTTCACTTCGCGACGCCTCAGAAGAGGGTAAATAATGTTGCTATTACGCCAAGCAAAGTGGTTTTCAGAAGACAGGGGTCTAAGAGCTAATTTAACACCCCAAATTTTTTTCTTTTTTGTTAGTTTTTCTCTCAGTTAAAAAATAGCCAACAGTCCAACTAGATACGTAATAAATTTCAACATCAATAAGAACTGATTTATCAAAATTAAATCTCTTTGTCGAGAGCAGTAATCAAATTTATCGTTCGTTTGAATCTCCAATTCATTCGAAAGGGTCTGCTTTTGACATTTTAAACTCGATGTTCTACACTCTCAGATGCAATTAGAGCAGTACGCGGATTTTGATATTTAATTTTCGGTGTATCTTCAGTTCCTTACTGAAGTTTAAATGTTTGAGTATCTACCTGTCCGTAATCCGGCGTCTGAAGATGCGTCGGGCGCATCCCCAGTGCGGAAAGTGGACAAATATGCCCCGACATCCCTCGTCTTGGCATAACAGGGACATTGTTTGTTCTTCTTATATTTCTAAAGCCCTGCAATAAAACGTTTGCATTTTACATTTTTGGGGGCCATAAATAAAAGTACTCCCGTAAAATTGCATTTTAAGCATTTCTAAACGCGACCGTCACCTTTGGCCGGGAGGCTGGTGGTTTTTATACTTCGGAGAGACATTAAACTTTCTCAATAGCTGTGGGACTGCACGTATTGCGATATTGTAAAGTCGGAAATTTATTGCATATTACAAACTTTACTATTCACGCGGGCTGTTTAAGCTGTAAAAGTTGAACGGTAATTTGAAGCCGTGGCTGCCGAAGTCCGATATTTTAGTTGATCAATCTGATAATCTGCGCATAAACAGACGATAAATTAACTAAATAAATTACTGTTGCCCATGTCCTCCGGCTTCGGCCACGAGCCCGTTGAGTTGTTGGGGTTCAGCTGAAATTAAATTACGAGTTGACAAAATGAGTAACGCCCTTTTCTGTAGATTAACAAACAAAAACTGATGGAGTGAGGGTCAGGCGGGCATTAATGTTGTTAGAGGCAAATGACTCTATTCTTCGTGGACGTGTCGGCGCACAATGCTACAATTTTAAGCGGGGCATTGTTCTTGCTCATTTAGTTACGCGCTTTTATCGTTGTCCATTTGGGCTCGAGTCTTGCGCTCCAGTGGCTCGTGCGTGCCGATGTGCGGACTCGCGATTACGGCTCGATACCGATGTTGAAATAACTAAAACTGGAACAATTCGGTTCGAGCTCTGTTGTTATTACAATATAGTTTCAGGCTACCATTGTTTATTTTTTTTCAAGTTTTATTTTGAACGTAAAGTACAAATTCTATTATTTTCTAAATTTTTAAGGCTTTACTTTTTTAATTGTAAAGCAAGCGAGTGTCACAAAACAGGTCAATTAGAATAGAATAGAAATCGTTTCACCAATCAAGCTCTTTAAAGCGCAGTATATTACGAAAGATAAGTGCAACCTTCTTTCATATAAATAAGAAAATGGTCACAGGGTAAGGTTTGTGATGTAATGGTTTCAATTAAAAGGTTGTAATTGGAGTATTTGTAGTCGCAATAAGGTGTACGTGGCACAAATGGGTCTGATATGAAGATTCGAATGCCCTCTTTACGAAACACGCTGTTGCGAAAAAAATCACAAGTGGTACGCTAGTTCGAAAAGTCATTTAATCGAAAACCGCTATATCGAATGACGGATTCGCGAACATTTATATAGTACGCTAGATCGATAGTCGCGGTATCGAAATCCATTATCGCGATTTATATATATATATTAGATAGGTATCTATATTTAACAAATTTATACAAAACAACAAAATAAAAAATTACTTCCTTCCTTTCCAATTTGTTACCTTCACAATTTATAACCGTACTATTTACCTTTTTCGTTAATCAACCACAGTAAACGACTTTGTAGTAGCCTAGTAACTGCTGTAAAATTAACTTAAGTTATTTAACCCTTTGTAAACAGAACTTTGCCGTTATGGTCGGGTATACTTTATCCATCTACATTATCGTACACTAAATAAAGCATATGTTTTGACATACACTAGTTTTATAAATAGCAGAAATAGGTAATTATACACATTGCTTATAAAAATAAACATTTATTTTTTATAAAATAAGCACATTACCATAAAAAACCCATTAAAAGGGGGTTTAAAGTTTGGGCAAGGTGTGATGCAGCCACAGGCTACTTGTATCAGTTTGAGGTGTACACGGGAAAAGGAGACAGCATTGAAAATGAGGGTCTCGGCTAAAACTAAACTTTTCCTCCTGAGATCAAATATTATTTGTTACAACATAACTTAAAATATATCTTCTAAAACAAAACATAATAACCATTTAGTTACTGTTTAGGACCCTTCATATGCCAAGTTCATTGTTTCCGTCACTAGATGGAGTTATATGTGTTTAGATCGCACTAGAATTATTTTTAACCGACTTCAAAAAAAGGAGGAGGCTCTCAATTAGACTGTATGTTTTTTTTATGTTTGTTACCTCATAACTTTCGACTGGGTCCATTTTGATCATTCTTTTTTTATATGTAAGCTGGTGCTTTCCGTGTGGTCCCATTTTAATTTGGTCTAGTTCTGACAGTGGCATCCATTAAAAAACCATATAAGTCTGAAATCTAGATAAACTACGTATATGCGCGACAAATGGACGAATAACTCAATACGCCTACCGATTTCGATACTTCTTTTTTTATTGGAAAGGATATACTTCAAGGATAGTTTGATGCGAGTTTGGTTAGGTTCTGATTATGAGATCCATCACAAAGTAACGGAACTCTTCAATTCTTAGGAGCAATTGGACGATACTTTTTCGATGCATAAAATAAATAACAACTATTTACTGAAAATCAAGATATAAATAAAAAAATTAACAAAAAAAAAACAACTTCACAAAAAATCAATTTCAAAACAAAACATTAAAAAAAACATACAGTCGAATTGAGAACCTACTCCTTTTTTTAAAGTCGGTTGAAAAGTAAAGAAATAATTGCGTATTCTTCTAAAACTTATACGATAATATAATGTAGGCACAATTATTGTTATTGTTGGAGTCGGTGTCAGCCGATGTATTGGTATTGTAGTGTTTCCTTGGCATGTACAAAAGGATCATTAAGTATTATTTATACCTATAAGTTATTTTAAGAAAAATGTTTAATAGTTAATGAATTTGCGACTAAATATTTTAACTAAAATATTTTAACTAGCCACGTAAGCCAATGAAATGGTGACTTATTTAACACTAAAATATATTTTTTTACTGCTCTCCTTTCAAAATTCTAATCGATCACATCGGTAACTTGATGTGCCTTAACGGAGTCGTGGGTTCGATTCACGCTTTGAATACTCTAATCGCGACAGTGGATTTCGATACGCGACTATCGATCTAGCGTACCATAAAACGAGGCGAAAAGCGACGACCGACTTGGTGTAATGGTTAAGAAGTTGGCTACTACACCAGAGGTCGCGGGTTCGATCCCCGCACAGTACAAACATTTGTGTGCATGAACATGTCTGTTTGTACTGGTCTGGGTGTCTCCTATGTATAATAAGTATGTATTTACAAAAAAAAAATGTATTTAAGTATGTTTATCCGTTGTCTAGTATCCCATAACACAAGCTTTAATTAGCTTACTTTGGGGCTAGATGGCGCTGTGTGGAATAATGTCCAGGGATATTTATTATTATAAAAAGTTTTTCGCAACAGCGTGTTTCGCGAATCCGTCATTCGATATAGCGGTTTTCGATTTAATGACATTTATAACTAGCGTACCAATTGTAAATTTTTTCGCAACAGCGTGTTTCGCAAAGACGACATTTGTATATACATATCAGACCCGGTACAAATAAAGACCCCGATTTGCATTTTTTTCATTGTCTGTTGGTTCGGTTGCTACTTAGTGATCAGTTCACGCAGTGTATGGTATGTAACCCAGCTGACGTGAACCACGCCTACTTCATGAGAGTTTGATGGGTGGTCGAGGAGACCAATAAAAAACGATCCTGCGCTGTATTTGTGTTATGTCCGGTGGTTAAAATCTATTGACGTATTTAGCTAAACATTCCTTAGTACGTATATCAGGCTCTGACATGCAATTGTTAATATGATTGTTTTGGACTCGAACAGTACCTATCGTGTAAAACATGTCCTAGAGTTAGTTGAAATATTCATTTTATTTTATTGATTAATTTGTAAGCCGTTGAAAATTATTGTAATGTTTTAAGAGCTTATTTGATTGGTTTAAATAATAATAAAAACAGAAGAGGAAAAATAAAACCAAAAAAATGTTCGTAAAGGAATTTGTGCCAAAAAACCCTACCTATTTGAAAATTAAAACAGTGACCGCATTCTCTAGGGCGGAGGGGACCACAAATTATCCACGGTGCGCGATCCAATTAATTTAAAAATCGCCATAACCAACCGAAGCCGCACGAAAGGTCTTTATTGTTATGTAAATTTGTGCAAACTTCGTAGGCAGACGTAGGCTTGACTAATTGTTAATTCTGTAATGCGCTTACTGCGGATTATGTCCGACCTCGCGTGATGTCTTGCGGTTGTCTGTGGGAGGGATGGGGCGAGGATGCGCTGACCTTCAATGTGGGACCATCACTTAGATTTTAGAAGCGTCAGTCGATACTACGGGATATTAAATGTTGGCAGGATAAATAGCTACTAGAAATAAGGACGAAAAATTAAAGATTCACGCTCGCGAGCGGATTACGCTAGTGATGTTTTGCTGTCGTGTTTCTGTAGGGCGATTATGTAAAAAATCGAACTAGAACTCACTCAGACCACCGATATTTTTTTTACTTGGTATGACTAGTTGTTAATTCTGTAATGTGTTTACTGCGGATTATGTCCAACCTCACGTCATGCCTTCCGGTTGTCTGCCGGAGGGATGGGGCGAGGATGCGCTGACCTTCAATGTCGGACCATCACTTGGATGTTATTAAAGCGTCACTTGTTAATAAGAGTAATTTGGCGTAGGTATGATAAATAGGTAATGAAAGAAAGCATTCGCGGATCACGCACCTAGAGGTTTAGTCGGGTGCAAAAAGTTTTGTAAAACTTAGACTAAAGGCAATAATAAATTATTTATGAGAATAGTTGTCATTTACAGGCTGATACCACATATTATCGTCACACGAATGATTGTCCTGGATGTGATCACATTGCGCCAACGAGCTAGCCAAAGAGCGAAAAAATACGAGTCTGACTCGACTCGGCCAGTCACGATAGATTAAAATGTTATCATAACTCAATTGGCTAACAATTCTTTCATTATGAATATCCAAATAACGAAGCAAGAAATTGAAACGGCGGCCGTTGGTGCCATTTTTAAATCAATAAGAAATGTTCAGATAATTAAAAAAAATTGAGAAACTAAGTAGAACCACTTCCTATAGGTAATGCACGCACTCCTACGCGTGAAGTCTACATTGTTGCAGCTCCTGATTATGGACTTAAATTAATTAATAGTTTTAAAATACGTAGTCAGAGGTGTGAGAGAGGGTGGCTTCATAACTAAAATTCACTGATAGCGTCGTGGCCTAGTGGTTCAGCACCCGAACTCAGATCGTGGATCGTGTGGTCCCGAGTTCACACCTGGCTAAATCCAAAATCTTTGTGTTCATTGTAGAATATCCGACTTACTCTCCGGTAATGGAAAACATCGATAAAGAACCAAATCAACTCGGATAACGGCGGAAGGCTCACCTCACCACCTATAACGTGGGGTTCTAATACCATTGGCGAAAAGTGGGTTGCTGAATGTTTCGTTTACCATGACGACACAGTCACTTGCCTCTGACTACCGCGTTTGGGATAAAGTCCTGATGGTATGATTTTACATTCACCTCTCCAACATTCCGCACTGCACACGCGCTATTGGAGTATGGCTTGTACTCGTACCACTTCAAGTTTGATTGAAATACTTACGAGAACAGTGAACTAGTCTACCACTGGCAAACCACGCAAATTTTTCGCTATGCGTAATTATTAGATGAAGGCGAAGTCCGCGCCACGCGCCGCCCGCCCGCCCAGCCACGCAGCCCGCGCCGTGAAATGATCCATTTTCCGGCTGGCTGCTGCAGCCGCGACGCTGGTAAGCTCGCCTTTCATTCACGCACCCTCTTCAATTAATAATCCATTCAGAAATCGTGTGCGTAATTTACGATTTCCCGATGCAAAATCACATACCGCCTACAAAATTTAAACGATGGACAAAGTCCCATTTTTAATTGCCTTTTCTTCGGCTTATTGTAGCACACTGATCTTGCTAAGTTGTGTCAAAAGGTAAACTAGTTGAAAAGTGACTCCAAAATAATGAAACTGTAGTAAAACGCGCTAAGAAGACACCTTCCTACGAGAAGAGTTGGTTTATTTTCAAATGATATCAAAGTGAAATGAAGCCATATGAATGAGAATGGCCTAGTAAGTGAACGACAAGTGGATATCAGGGGGGCTAGCCAAGAGCAACATGCTACTTTCGTTTCGACATATCAAGTTGAGAAATGTACGGGAATGAGATTAGCACTCGTCTGAATCAGACGGTCTGACTGCAATGACATATTTTGATGTAAAGTCGATTCCAAATTGAATACCTTATTATGTAAACAAAGATCACGCCGTACCAAAATCACGAATTTCCGCATTGATCACACACTATAGGTCGCACATAAACGTCTTGTGTTGTAAAAAAGAAACATAGAACATGCTTTATATAACAAACTGTTAAAATAAAGCATTCTCATACGATTATTTTATCAAAGCTTTTATACAATATGTTACAAAATAAACCCATGAGGGTGTCATTACTAGGTATCGAGATTAGGTTCTATTTATGTTTAATTTTAGCTAAGTATAGAAAAAAAACCTACTAAAATGTCACATCCGAAGCCACATGGGTATCGAATCGATACCTACATCATGATCGTGAACGACGATACAAGTGATTGATTTGAAAGGAATACCCGCGAAGCGCGCAAAACCATGCTAGTTTCTAATTTTATGCCTTAACAATGTTGTCTTTCGACTATTGTGCTTCGGACTCTGTGCATTATAGTGGTTATGCTTTTTGATTTTATGCGTTTTAATACGTATGAACGCCAAACAAATTTAGGCTACACTATATTATGCTTTTTGGACAGCAGAGACCAAATCTTTTCACTTGCTACGGTCCTGACACACATCTTGCGTTTATTGTGAAATAAACGCAGGATCTCATTAATCCTTTCATACATGCTCGTCGATTATGGGTACTCCTGATCTGACCTTTTCTAAGTACGTCCGTTTTTTTTTGATATTCGATTAAGATGATATGAGTCAGTAGATAATGATAAATCATCTGCAACATGCTATTCCAATGCGTAATTGAGTAAGGCATTCAGATAAGATTTAAGGTATATTAATGTTTTATCTACGGACTAAAGCTATGACTCAATTGCTGGTGTCATGTAGGTAGGTAGGTGAGTATTAAAGTGATCTGGGGGGCTAGCCAAGAGCATCAAGCTACTTTCGTTTCAACGTGTCAAATTTAAAAATGTATGGAACTGACATCAAAATGTTATCTCGATTAGACGAGTGCTTATGTCATTCACGTACATTTGACATGTCGACACGACAGTAGCGTGTAATGTTGCTCTTGGCTAGAGCCCCTGATATGAGTTATTTATAGAATGCACTGACTCGTCAAGTAATTAGGTGTGCAGGAGACATTACACGTCATAAACTACCCTGGGGCCCGAAGCATAATACTGTATCTACTTGTTAAAAGTTATGGACAGTCAAATTCACTAATGAGTAGCAAATTAATAAATTATATTGGAAAATATATGAATAATAGATAGCTATTTGTTAACAATTGAGCTTCAAATTATTTTTTTGGAATGCATTTGGCAACTTGTCTATCTAATTTTCTTTTATGTTACGTAAATTACCTTTTTTTTAAATCATTTCTTGATGTATACAGGACTGCTATTACACACGGTTACTACACCAGTATCTTATCCTTTCTGCATTAGCCAAGAGAGTTAGATTAGCCCGTAGCGGTAATACCCCAATTACAAGTTATACAGTGTCCTTAGCGGTGCATTCATATTGTCGGGTGCGCTCGGCAGACAAATCTCCGCACGGGTATGCAATATAATCTGTGGACGCGAGCTAAACTGCTTTTAACTTGTCACGTGTTTTAATACTTACCATGAATTTCACTGAGATATTTTATTTTTTGTATTTACAGTTTATTGTTTAATACAAATTAATTTTATGTCTAACCATCGAGTCATATTGAGAAATCTCCGCAACAATTCAGGATCGATCTATTATGAATTATTGACCCTTTTTTATTAACAACGTTACTCCTAATGTCCTATAGGATAGGCGATAGGGATTTAGGGTTTTAGTAATAGCATAGGAAATAAAAATGTATAAACATTCTTAATTCGATGAATGATGTTTTTTTTAAAACAGATTCCGTTGTTGTCCAACAATATCAATCCTATCGTAGCGTAGGGAATGAAATGACCCGTCACCAAGTTCCAAATAAGACCATGTTTAGTTTTAATCGTTTTTACAGGTCACTCTGTAAATCCTTAGTAAATAGCTAATTAAGTTAATACAAACACTAACAACATATTTAGCATATCTAAACTCTCCAAAAGTTCTAATCAGGCGTGTTTAGCCGACCATTAAACCGTACTTACACTAGTAATTACACACGCCTGCTATCAACATGCCATATGAACCTTCAAAGAGAAGGTCAAAGTAATTTTACACCCTTCACCATCTATTCATTACCTCTGTTCCCGTAAATATACGACATTAGCAATTCATACCAAATAACACGTAACAATAGTAATCAGCCGTTGTGAAAGAAAAATCATATTTTGTTGGTGCCAAGCGCAGATTTCGTCGGCAATGTATCGTGAAATTAGTTTAGTGGCACTATATAATTACGCGGGTCGGGGTTTTTATGGCCCCACCATGTTTCGAGGGGTCGCCCCCGCCTGTTATGACGAAAACGTCAACCCGGTATGCGACTTGATGAATTGACACTACTTTAAATTTTCTCCTCGCTTTTATGACGGCTTTATCGTCGTGATATAGTTATTTAGCACTACAACGTCGTAACTTACCGACGGGTGATTGATCATTTCTTGTTTACATGTCACAGCTCGATGGTCTCGATCAGTTTAGAAGATACAAGCATGTTTTTCATATCAATGTTTTACGCGCACTAAAGACAACAATATGGCAAAAGGTCGCTTATCAATCAATTTATTTATGCAAGTACAAATAATCTCTTCGTGTCTGAAAGGTACCTACCCAAGAATTCTGAGTTAAAATATCAGATCGGGCCAAAATTCTGTTATAGGATTTTTTGGAACACTGTCTAAGTTTATCACCAACCCGCAATTGGCAGAAATGGTGATGAAACCAATACATCACAAACTGCAGCGATGAATTAAACTCAGATAAGGTCCCTCCTTTGCTTAGCGGTGGGACAGAATGAAGGCTAATTTATTTTTCACTTTAACGTATAAATAATTTTACTCAGTTTTTGCGATAGAGAGTACTGGTCAGTCCTCGACACTAAAAGCAGACAAGGCTTCATTTCCAATACTCATAATTAAACGGGTTTCAAAATAAAACTGCATCAAAATGAAAGATACATTTCATAGATTTATTATATAAAATCTTAACGCTACATCTGAATTTAACTTATTACAGTATAGTAACATGTGAAATTTACAGAGCTATTCGATTAGTACAGACAATAGTAATTATAGTTATATAATTATTGCGCAAGATCATCCCGAGATCAGGGAAATCCTTAGTTCAGTAATCACTAGAATACTTAAGTACGAAATCTTAGCTTATACATAATAAACGACGAAGCTCAGATATTTCTTATGACTTTAATATCTATTTCGATTTATGTATTTACATAATGATATGAAGAAGTCTCAAAATATACGTATATGCAAAAGGAAAGTTTACATTTGAAGCACCTATTAGACTAACAATTATTCGACTACGAGCGCGGTTCCTGCGACGAATGTCCAAAGTTTGAAATAACGGTCTCATTTTACGGCTTTTTAACAAAATCATCTATGTAATGTGACAAAAATGAGCTAAGAGAATCTACGCTTCTACCAACCGGGTCATTATGACAGTTCTCATGGATAGGAAACTTACATGTGACTATCAATTCACTATTATCTGCTTAATTAATGTTTTTTTTAAATTCTTTCTATTATTTTTTCTAAATAAATTTTTGAATTTGATGTATTGAAAAAATCTAAAGGAATAATGGCACGGTTGACAATATGGTTAGTTACAATAAAATGTGTATCACAATAACCTATTGATATTACGTGAACTAATAAACTGTATCTTATGGCAGCGGAACATTTTATGGCAATTTGTCAATAAATTTCTAGAAAAAATATGTACTTTCATAAAATTTGTTTTCAAATTTTTTATTCGACCGCTAGGTATTTGTAAATATAACGATGATCGATGTTAATACAATATGTACAAGCTCTTAGGTACAACATCATGATATGAAATCGAATAAAATTCCGAATAAGTAGGTACAAGTTGTCGATACGAGAGAACAGTTGAAATATTAGATACTATTTGTCTAGTAAAATGTCAATATTGGATTTCTTTGTACAAAAATATGCAGAGACACTATCTAAAACACCGTCTAACTCTAATATTTCGCCTCAGTTTTACTTCGTGCCAGTCTGGGTAAATATTAATAAACCACAATGTTTTAATTTGTATTGCTACCTTTGATAATAAAATCAAATATAACTACTGATGAATTATCTAAGGCATTTTGATTACACCAAAGTACCTGCCTTCTTTGAAGGTGCATGTTATTTAGATTTGGACCATTCAGCTATGGTTTTGGTGTTCATATTCGAAGTAAAGATGTTTTTGACAGGATATCAATATTCGGCAGTTTCTATAATGTGATGTCAAGGTGAAATAATTTGTTCAATAAGTAAAAATTTTTATTAAAATTTACCCAGCTGTATTTCTTTTCCTAGGGTGGACTCAATTATTGCTGCTAATACGCTGCTTTGTGAAATGTGTACACTATTTCTATTAAATGTGTATGTTACAATATGTTCATAAAATTAATTATTAGATTCGTACTATAAGATTTAATATGGTGCGAGTATAAAAAAGCGGCGTCACTTTAAACAGTAAAAATTTAGTCTCAATACATTCCCCATAATTACTTAAAATATCTAAATCTTCTTATATATCACAGGCTTAAAATATAAGTTACCATTAGGGACGTGCATACTATACGTACACTTACATTAGTAGGTACAGTTGAACGAAATTAGGTAACTATTTACACAAATAGGGGAAAAATAATGAGGCGAACCCTCCCACAACCCTCGGAGATTTGAAATTACGACCGCAGTAAGGCAGCGGCGACTACGTATCTCTATACTCGATCATTAGTGCGGCGAGCGCGCGCGCCACGGCTTGATCCTTGATCCCCGCTCACGAACGGCGAAGGACCTAAACACTAACACAATCTACTAAAGCAATAATTTACTAGGTGTGAGTTACAACTAAAATGCAATTACGACTTATAGGACTCATTTCAATCAAAACAAACCAGTGTTCGGGCTCAAAACGCTACCAATAACATCAATCATTTTATCAAAATTAATTTCCATTCAATAATTCTAACAATTTTCCTAAACCCTTATCCAACAAACAAAGCGTACTTACAATTTGAGAATTTCGATTTCTAATCTTTTATACATTCCATGTCCAACAAAGTAACGCACAACGCCGATAACTTTCGTTCCTTTAAAATTTAATAAAATGTTCATAAACATTTTGAGTGTCAAATCACCTTCTCATGATCCCAGTGTGGTCGGAGCAATGCACTGCGTATTCACTACACTTTAGATGTCTAACGCTAGGGGGTGTCACTTGGGTAGGTACACTACTAGTTGAGCTGACACGACTATTGCGTGTAATAGATCACTGAGTTTGAAGCGGATGCTATGTGAGATGACTCGTCCATCTCACGAGAATATGTTGAAGTACTTGAGGCCGGCCGAAACGTATGGCACCGGTATGGCCCCGGCGTAATAGTTTACTGACTGAAACATGAGATAGGCGATGTTCAGAAGCTATCACACGATTTCGTTCGGGTGCGTGTTCTGATTCGAGTCGTTCTGTCTCGCGCACTGCTGCAAACAAAAAAATGTTTTAGTTTATGCTCTCTTAGAGAATGTACTACAATTATAATGAAGTATTTGTAATTTTCCAATTTACCTCTTGCTTTCTTTCCCATGTTTTCATAGCTGTTTTATATTTTTCAAATTCATGACACCAATTTGAGTAAATTTTCTGGTACTCGTTACTTTTTTCTGGAGGTGAACATCTGCAAAGAAATAATATTTTATAGTGAATGGGAGATGCACTTAGTATTAGTGTTTTGCAAGCCAGTGTTAGTTCACGAATCTTTTAGGTAAAAAGCTTTCAAATTATTTAATCATTTATTCTGGGAATGAAACCTAAGGTCCTTCCATTACACGCTGAGTTTTCTTATCAGACGGCAAACAAAGTGTAAAAGAAAAATTGCATCTCCATACTGAAATAATTAGCTTTAAAAATTGCGGATCAAGACTGGTTCCAACAAAGTACAATTGGGGTATTGAGTAGTTCTCAGAACACTTTTCAATGGAAATGATATCTGTAACTACTCACCGGTGAGTGTCAACAGTAATGTTGTATGAGCACAGTAGCGAGCCGCCAAGCCAACAGTCGTAGCGGCCTGCATCGCCCTCGTTCACCGATATGATCAGCAACCCGTGCTCTGACGTCTCGATGTACTTCTCCGGTTTACTGTAAAAATAAATTAATTTATCATTTCAAGTATCAACATGGTTTGGTCGAGCTAAACCTTTATTGTATCGAACCGAGTTTTAAAAGTCGAATTTGATTGTTTGTAGTTTTTTTTCGGTTGTTTGACATAATATCACGAGTGAATGCAGATAATGCCTACGTACAATGCCTAATTTTCACATTTGAATAGAATAGCCTATTAACCTAACCTAACATATATTGCCCTAAAACAGCAGAAGAAAATTTTGCGTTATGGAAACCAGTTAAGGTCTGTTTGTCAACTGACATTGGTGTTGGTGCGGGAATCTGACCTGCGACCCTTGTGTCTTTTTCGGCGCCCCTAGCCAATGCAGCACTTTGCCAAATAGGGATTCGTCTGGATAATATACGTCGTTAATACAACCAGATGGAGATTTTTATATCAATACATAAAACACACCAAGATGAGCAATGGAGTAACGTTCAGTTGTAAACAGCATAAATTACATTCGAAATTATTTTTGATAGTTAAACGTTAGCACCCTACTTTAACAAGCGAATCGCACGATTGAAATCTTTAACTGGGTGACTTGGTTCGTCGCAATTATATGTTATAGAAAGGGAAGAAGTATCATCGCGTGACGGCAGCTATAAACAAATAGTATTAAACATTTTTTACAACGGGAAGTTGCGTGAAAAGGAGCAGCGGTTAAAATCGAAGTCGGGGCGCGAGTTGTTCACTAAGACAACGCAGCGGGGAGGATAGCATTTGAACAAGTTCCATAAACAGAACCTCAATTCGAGTTCCCCTTGCATTTTAATTACACTGGCGGAAGTGCGATAAGGCAGATTTGGAAACACTTTAATTAATGTTGTTGCATGCGTGTTCAGTTCAAACGTTTTCTCAACAATTTCGAAGCCATTTAAATTGTTATTTGTCTTCATTGGGAACGTGGGCGAGACAGTTGCAGGCAATTTCTTTCCAAGTGTTCCCTTGAATACAAATGCACTGTTTTAAACTGCACCGAGTGTTATATAACAAAGTTTTGAGTTCAGCCTTAAGATAACTTAGTCGTGTTTGTGAACGCAACAGTTTCATAACTACGTACCACCCACTGTAGTTAACGTATGTTCAAATGATGGAATTACATTAAATGCCTTATTTTTTTAGGTAAGTTCAGAGTTAAGTTAGAAAATGTTTATATTAGGACATCAAACTCAAATAACTTTATTCAAATAGACTGTATCAGTACTTTCAAATCGTCGAATTTACAGCAAAACATAATAAATAAATCATCTTGTTACTATTTGACGACTTATTTCTCTGTGCTCTATTTTCAGTTAAAGAATGAACGTTGAAATGGCGACTAAGAACTTTAGGAACATTATAAATGAGAAAAAAATAATAAGAGAGATAGAATGTCTAATGGTAATAATAAAAAAAGTTTTTAAATACGTACAACAGCTTACAAACTCTTGGAAGTAAATTAGGGGTGAAAAATTTATCATTCCCCTTCAAACATTTTGCATTCCTACAACATAATAACTTGTATACAAAGCTGCCGTCGAGAACCAATCAAGTGTGAACCCCGCATCGCACTCCGGGGGTCATGATCCGTGGGTTGAGAAATGTGGTTATAAATCGTAAAGAGTCTAACTTACTCTAAGGATTGACAAACGATGTTTTAAATGAGGTAGTCCTAAGGGGCCTAGACGAAAGCAATACGTCACTAAGTTTCTAGATGTGAAATACTTTTTTCACAAATCTTCACTTGTCATAGAAACAAGAACCAGGGGATTTAAAAAGAAGATTTAGCAAGAAAAATCCCGGGTATTTTCATTTCTTCAGGTAGCTATTTTGCCTTGCTAACTATTGCAGATAGTAATGACTAATTATACTTTTTCTTATTAAATCACTAGTAATTTAACAGCCTTAAAACTATGGTACTAATAATTGTATTATGAATATTGCTGTTGGTATACTTTAGATAATAAATGAACATTCTATATATAGCGAGATACCTAATGATGACAGAAATTATAAAAACGAGTCCTTTAATCATATCATAACACCAAAGTAAGCAAAGTGAGTCACAGCGTCCCATAGTAGCATTCAATGGTTAAGCTATTGGACATAAAGTTACAGAATGTGTATAGAACTTACTTGAAAGTGATGGGATGACGTCCCTTTTCTCTTGAGTAGTGGAACCAGGTGACGGCCCTCGGGTGGAGGACCTCCGGCATCTTCACGAAGCTGCCGAGGTGGAGGCTCTGGCCCCAGGTGGCCGACACGCTCTTGCGGGCAATGGAAGAGTCACAGATGTCTGCAGTTTCATTGGCTACATCTTGGATTAACCTGGTGAAACAATAAAAATGATTAGCTAAAGAAAATGAATCATTGAAGATTTCAATTAAGAGTCCTAATAGAGAGTGTTTTACAAATTTCAATTTTCTGTACAGTGCAATTATACAAAACTATAGATAAACAGAACATCACACTGTGCCACTAGGCTAGTTATTAGCTAGCTCTTACATAAATTGGTCTTATGATTGAGAAGTAAGAACACAATCTAAATTGAGTAGGGCTTAAACCATAAATGGCAATCAACCAACAGAAATATGGTTTCTGTTTATTAAAAATACCAAAACCGATGTTGTGAATGTTAACTTTGTTTAAAAAAACAATTCATTTCAGGCATCAGAATAGCGATATTTAATATGACACACTATCTAATCCTACCACGATTCACGGCTCTGTGGTTTTTTCTGTCATTAAAATACCCCCTTGTAGTAGTTTTAAAAGTTCGTAGTAGGCATTCATGCGTATTCATAGCTCAACGTAGCATCACGCTCGCCGCATTCGAAGCAGTAGCAGCCAGGCAGTCGTAGCGAGCCCAAGCTGCTACGAAATGCGCGTACGTTTGACCGCGTTAGTTATTTTGTGTTTTAACAAATCAAGCCCAACGTTAAGAGATGATCATTTGGTGGAAGTTTTGTAGGGAATCGATTAATTATTTATTGACCTGTATTAAAAATTCTGCTATGTAATTCTATTGCAATATTTCAAAAAAGTTATGTGAGTGACATTGGACATTGGGAAAAAGGTGTAATTTTTTAAGTGGCTCTGGATCAAATTAGGTGATAGTTTTCAGTGGTACATGTCTCGATGTAAAACATAGTACTCACCCAGGCATATACTCCCTGCAGACGCCGGCGTCGCGGTCCCACCCGCAGTAGGGGTCGCGCGCGCACCGCACGCATGCGTCGTAGCGTCGCGCGCACAACGCTAGCCGTAGCTGTAATACGCGCCGGTCTGACGCCGCGTACAGCGAGCCGTGCGCGCGGGACAACGCCATGGCCTATTGGTTATGAGAAAAGGATGTTATTATGGGAATAATTTGAAATAAAAAAAGGAAACTAACTCCTAACCTATCTTTAATAGTTATTCCGGAATTATAATACAAATTCAAAATACATACAATTTAGAAAAATAAGTATTTATTTTTATTTTAAGCACCCTAATTCGCCAGGCCTGTTAATGGGCTCGATAGCTGAGCTATTAAAACATATTAACAGACCTGGCGAATTCGGAAGAACAGACACCCAGATTGTGGAAGATGAGTCACGCTTGAGCCCTATCAGGTCGAATTTTCTAGTTTCTATCTTTGTTCAGAAGCATACATATTTTGTAAATGTTAATTGTTGTATAAAGCTACAATTATTTACAAAAATAAAAATAATATTTGCACTCTTACGTTACAACAAACAGCCTTCGATAGTCTCTTAACTTCAAGATTAATAGAGCAGATATTGGATTTTACTTTAGCATGAAAAGACTTATGGACACAAAAGCTCTCTTAGCTGAGAGCAATGAAATAAAGTATGAAAAGCTAGATATCATATCAATAAGACTAGAATTCACAAATCTCTGAGATATTTTATCAAATACTAGTACTAAGTCTAAGTCAGTCATGAACCACACACAGAAAATAAGACTAATAGGATTACGTATTCGATGATCATTACCTGAATAGGTTCTCCTGGAGTAACATCAAAAATATCCAACAAAGCTGATTGGCTGTCGCCATTTCTCGTCCACTGAACGATCTTGTGTATTTTGCCTTCGTCTGCAACAAACGAAAATGGAGTTAAGTATGGGAATAATAGCTGATATTAATTATGCTTAGTCGTAAGAGGATCTTATTGTGTTCACGTACGTATAGCGAATGTGTCTGGTATGCAAACGTAATAAAGACGGTTTTTGTCAGTGATCTAGTGCCGTATGTTCGTATCGTACATTTAAACATTTCCCCAGAGAAATTGTTTATTCCGGAGATGAAAATCTTTGACCTTCACGTCGAGGAATACATTTTGGGTTTTTTACACAAAAATATATCTAACCCTGTTTTTGGCTTGTAAGTGGAATAGCTAGAAATCCTGTATTAAAGAAATTTTTGATCGCCTCCCAGTTACAAGATTCATTATTCTCTTTCGGCCGGGGTCTGTTGATACTCGAATTTAGTCAGGAACAGTAAAAAAGATCGAGAAAACAACATAAAGGAAAGAGATACCTAACCTATACCTATTACTAATCTTTGCGCTGTCATTGCTTGGTTTGAAACATTGCCGTAGACGGTACGGCAACTTTACCTACGTTTATGTCATATCTGAGTCTTTTTGTAATACCTGCACAATATTTCGTAACAAGTATTTCTTGGTGTTCCAGATATTGAACAAGTGATCGGAAATGGTTACGTGGGCGGCCCTGAAACAAATCGTCACGAGAAATCACCAATCGCAGCGGTGTTCACTCCAACTATTTGTCTAACTAGTTGATTAATGAGCCCGGTTCGTCAAAATGATGGGAGGAATTAATTCCGGCTGTCGGGGACAAAAGTCACGGGTGACACGAGAAGTTATCGCTCAACACTTAGCTGTGTTTTGGAGTGTTTCGATTTTAGTAAAAATTCGTCTGCGACTCATGATGTTTCAATGTTCTGCTGCTAGACTGCCACTCAACTGTTACACAATTTTAGACTCTAGACAGGTGCTAATATTTTTCGTATTTATACTTCACTGTTTTATAAATAGTATCTAACAGCTATAAATCATGCTAGCAAATTTTATCCTAACAAATGAAATATATTTAAAATTCTTATTTAATTTAATTTACTGTCTTACTCTTGGGCAGAGGCCTCAATTGTTGAGCAATAAACTCAGTTTTATTGATTGAAGTTCGTCTCAGGGTGCGCTTACTCGTACATCAAGCGAGCGAATGCTTATTCTTTTCACTCTCTTTCAAATTATCTTTGTGTAAACAGAGACAGACAAAAAAAATTCATAGAGTTTTGCTAGGATGAGCATTCGCTCGCTTGGATTTTACGCACCGTAATAAAAACACTAATTTGTCAAACTTAAGTTTATTTCAAAACACCTAGATTTTAAATCAATGTTTTATTGTTACGTAAGCATTATGTTTTAAAGTCGAAAATGGATGGCGTTATTATTTTACCCTTTTTGTAAGCTACAGAAATTGCTAAGGCGTGCTGTCTGATGAACTAATGCTATTTGTCTATTTAACGAACAGTCGTTGAACGTTGAACATTGTGAGGCATAAATTGTTAAAGTTCAATATGAGGCCAGTCATAGTCTTTGGTGCAGTTTGGTAACAAAATTTTTGTACTTACTAGGATTTTGTTTTCAGTTTTAAATTTTTGGAAAAATTGTGGGCGCGTCCTAAAATTACAATTTTCTAGGTCATACAATTACATTGTAAAAGTTACCAAGGCAACAAAGGAAATAAGACATTCCGACGCTCTGTTGATCGGTGTTCAATGAACAACCTAGAATATAGCATTAAACTGATTCAGAAGTACTATGAAATATAATGCGAAGGTACAACGTACGGTTGTTAGTAGGGTATTTTTATTAGTGGGTAGTATGAGGGCCGGTATGGAGGCTTCCACCTATTATTACTAGGGCCTAGGCAGATAAGCCCAGTCGTTGTCTGATCGGGAAGGCACTGCAGACAAGTTATCACAATGTGCTCTAGAAAATAAACTACAAAAGAAACAACAACGTCTTCAAAGTTCTGAGAATTCGCAAGGTCTAAACATTCTCTTGATAACACGAATACTCTGATCAACAAAGATGGATTTTTCCTAGAATAAGGGATTCAATGGCTCAACATTGTTTCTTGCCACTTAATAACATTATACACATTAATAAAACAGTAAAAAAAACCAGTGTCATCTCATATCACATTTTTAGTTAACTTCTTTGAATCAAAGGACTCAAGCTAATTAAGGTCTTCAGATTCTAGGAATTCTTAAGGTTACTTTGCATAAAAACTAGTTTTAAATTCCTACAAAAGAAAATAGGAGTTGTAAAAAGTTTTTTCTAAGTTTTAAAGATATTTACTTTTTAGACCCTTAAAATTAACTACTAAGTTAATGCAACAAATGTAAATGTCTCTCGAAAAAACTATTACAACTCTAACGTAAATCCATTCAATTTTCAATACTCGCACTTCTCGTATCCCAGATTGGTAGGTAGATAACCGAACGCTCACGTCCAGTACTCTCAGTCTCGCAAAAGTGCCAACAAAATAAAGCAACCCGCGATCTCTGTAAACACAATCGATACAACACAATAGGCCTGGACGTGACCACGGCCTCCATAAGGCCACAGTTGGTACCAAAGCCGCACCCGAGAATTAATATTCGAGCCACGAATCTTAATAGCTAATTGGATTAGAGGCATGTACCAAAATTACCTAACCGGGTTACATACAATAGTAACGTACGTGTCCCAGTCCCAGGCGTCGCCCTAAGACGCCAGCCGGTTATTGTGCTCCTTATAGTCGTGGCTATAAATCAGTAATTATATTAGACGCTGTTCCTAATGAATGGCAATGCTATTTGTGCGAATTGGCACATGGCGTTGTTTACGCGTACAGCGATATTCGCAAACATCTGTGTGCGGAATTATGTTTTGCAGAGGTTGCCATTCCTAAACGGGAAACGCTAGCGGCTTATTATTTCGAAGCTGTTTATTTATATATTATTTAGTATTGTCAAAATTTAGGTATAAAAATTCATAAAACATACAACAGTAACAACATACTACAGCAGTTTTTGCTTTTTGCAATATGACAAAACTATGCAAAGTAAGTTGGTGAAAGTATTTGTTCAACAGTTCATTGTTATTGTCAAATGTATGAATGAAAATGGTTGGATTAAACAAAAATGGAAGCTGAACCTAACGACAGAAGCAAATAAACAAATCTGTATAAAATCCACCCTTGTTTCCTCTTTCCTAATAAAGAATTATTTAGTAAGCAGTATTTTTGGTTTTATGGTTCATATGTGTTAGTAATCCTTTTATCGTTGTGTCCAGGATGCCATAAGAAAGAGAAACAGGCTATAATAAAAGACATTTTTTCACAAATTACATAAACAATGTTTCAGAACATCAAAAAAATAAAACATGCAACCCGACTCAGTAAACCTTAGAATACTCAATATTATGTAAAATGTTATTTTGTAAATCTGGCCCTCTCAGCAAGTGAAACGTTGTCTTAGGTCAATTATTTCCAAGTGGAAATCGTAGTAAAAAGCATGGCAGGTTCCATTAGCTGAGGGCCGACCGGCCTGACATTTACAAGTGTCGATAATTGCACATTCTTAGAAGAGGCGGACCTAAGAAGCGGTGGCTCGACGTCATTAAGGGTGACATGCGTGCCAACAGACTCATTAATGAGGATGCACAAGACCGCGCGAAGTGCGCCAAGAAAATAAGGAAGGCGGACCCTGGGACCCCACACACGAGTGTGGGTTCACAACCGGGATAGACCGCACGAATGATGATGATGATGATGATAATTTCACATTCTGAATTATTGGCCCTTGAGAATATGTTGATTGTAAGAATGAATAATGTAAATAATTACAAATGAAACGTTTATTGAGTTGTTAGTCGGTGGTAAAAGATATTTTATTAAAAACACAAGTTTATTTTTGAAGGTAAAAGTTTTTCTTTTTGTCCATATAATTAATTTACGAAAATTACCGACACAACTCACCATATCATCGTTGAAATGGTGGAGCTATAATCATAGATGGTGTGTTATGTCGGTAGATTTCTTGCAAACTCTTGTGAAATACTCTCATTTGTTTCTTTTGTCTTATGAGATAAATTTAACAATATTGTAATCATTATGACCATTACCCAGAAATCTTGAAGCAAATATTTAACTAGATTTAGTTAAATATTTGCTTTAAGATTCTGGGTTGTTAGACCATGTACACACAACACGTCACGCGTTAAAGCCCTAAGCGTGTAACACAACTGCGTAAACAGATTTGAGTCCCTTGCTCAGCCCGCGCTCTCGACAAGTTTGTTGAACGGTTTCCCATGTACCAGCTATTATCACATCAAGATACTTAAGTTTCCAATGCTCCGTGGCGACGGTGGCGACACCTAAGTGCAGATATGTGTCGATAAACAAATACGCGGCAAGCCGCTTACGCCATTCGATGTTTCTGAAGCAGTTGCAATATGTTCTAGCCTTGTAACTATTGACAATTAGAGTCGGTTTTTGATATTTTTGGAAGAAGTAGTTGCAAGAAATTGGACTAATTGATCCTTTTAAAGATTAACATGATTTTATTTCCACAATATGATAACAATATTGTTTACGCAAACAATACAACCTGTGCATTGTACCGCTTCTTAGCTCACCTGAATAAAGTTTCATTAACCCCAATTCACTTATAACATACACAATATATGTAGGTATATTTTCACTTTCATTTTGTTTTATTTTTTCATTTTTGGAACTGCTTTTTTCTGTTGAACTGGAAGAGTTGCTTTTAATTTCAAGCATTTGATTTGATAATAAACCGATTTTTGTTGAATGGGAAATCAGCTTATCCATAAAACGAAAATAAACTTGTTTAGCACTTGTAACGTTCAGCCTCTACTTTTCAAAAAACATAACCTTTTTCCAAAAAAAAATGCTTCTGGGAGTAAATAATCTCAAGTTTCACTCGCGAAAATAGGAAAGGAATCAAGACGGATTGCTCTTCCCTGAAAGGATTGCACCCAACGCCAATAAACCAGTGTTCATAAAACTTGGGAATTCCATATCGGAATGAACTTGCCGGTATCGTATCTTCCGATTCCTAATCCATCGTAAGACCCAATAAACATGTTGGGCAGCATTAATTCCGATCACGTGGCCGGGCAGGGCAAAATAATTAAACAATCGAACAGACGGTCGTCCCACGGGTCCGCCGCAAATATAACGAATTTCATAAGGTCGGGAGGATCGAGGTAAATAGGATAACATCGGAATATCGACTCTGTGTATCAGCCAATCAGTTACGTGTTTTTGACCTTTGTGGTATTTCCTTTTTGGGAAATGGACAGGCCGTTTGCTTTCAAGTTGATCACTGCTTCTTTTGTTGGCATTAATGTTATTAAAAGGTTGAAATTGTCAAATAACGTTCCGGCGTTTATGTATTTAAATAAACGCTGGAGTACCTACATAACGGCAGTGTTTAAGTTTTAATTTACTGTCGTTTATAATGAAACAAATTATCTCAATCTATAGTGTTAGTGACATATTGATCATAATCTAGTGTTAGTGAAATGTGAAACAGGATAATAAACAAAAACACGCGGTGATATTTTTTCATCTCTGAAAATTCAAATCCTACACATTTTACTCAATTTGTTTTATTCATTGTTATAAAACAAAGTAAGCTTAGTTTTTCATGAAACCTCGTCACGTCAAGTAAGCCCTGGATTTCAGCGATTGAAGTGAATTTTATTCTGGATGCTAGCAAATACAGAGGATCTTGCAGAACAAAACCCTCATTACATACGCTCATACTTGTAAAGGATTTTTGAGAATATCCTTAGATTGATACAGGGCGGCATACGGGTACCGAAAATCCTTGGAATTCTGTATAGATTCTGAATTATAGCAAAATACAGTTTTTTAAGAACGACAACATCCGAGTTATTGAAAAGAGAGATTCATTTAAAAAATCTATTAAAAAAATAGATTAGTTACTGCAAAATAAATTAATTACTGGCCCTGATGTTTCAGCAATTGACACTTAATGAATGAGTGACTTAAAAGAGTAACTGCTGAGTTTCTCGCCGGGTCTTCTCAGCAAGAAACAACTCCGACGCGGTGGTAGAGTCGCATTATGTCTGTATACTGTTTATTTACATATCCATATTATTATGGTATTTATGTCTATTATTTAGTATATTTTGCTGTAAATTTGACGATTTGAAAGTACTGATACAGTCTATTTGAATAAAGTTATTTGAGTTTGAGTTTGAATGGTGATTGCGCTGTGATATACACGATGTGACAATATTGGTATAAGTTGTGTTATGTTGAGGGCATAATATTTTTTTCGGATTCAGTTATTAGGGTTTTGTGACCTCACTAGCATTAAAGCAAATCCGTTAGTCATTTCTGTATTTAAATCAGAACGCATCTTAACTCGATACGTTCAGGATTGTCGATTATTAAAAATGTATCCGGTATTGTTAGCCGGCATATCATCAATGCTTTGAGTTTTTGGTGTCCAGTACGTCTACCATGAATTGCCACTTTGAATTAACGTAATCGTTCGCGTAACATATTTGTATTGGGATTTCGTACAGCGCCTCTGTTCAGCATCAAGGTACCGTTTTTTAGTTCCATTTCGACTCAACAGAGGAGTGCCTCTGGTACAGTGGTACGAAATCCCAATACAAATGTTTTACACGAACGATAACGTAAATTTAAAGTAGCAACTCATGGAAGACTTACTGTACTAAGAATAAGTATGACATACATTCTCAATGGCAGTTATGGTTTTAGTATTATAAGTTAATTTGGTGTACTACGGTAGAGAAACAAAAAACAATGCGCGATGCTCCGTTACCCGCCGCTTCATCTTCCGCCTTGCCGGAGACGATACGCGTATGCACGTCTACATAAACGTGCTTACGCTGCTGCAGCTGCCAGTCGACCAGTCACCGACTCCCTACAATCTGAGCGTCGGCAGCTGACTCAAGAGGGGAAGAAAAGTTACCAGGAGTTTATCCAGGTTGCTGCGCCTGTTGCAACACCCAAAAACCTTTGCGATGACGAGGGCTTCGAAAAAGTGGAAAAAAGAAAGAAGAAGAAGCCTGTTTGTCATAATCTGTGTGGTGTTGCATCGACCGGACCGCTTCGCATCTCCAGCTATACTCGCATTACTCTACGAAGGCAGAGGAGATCGTAGAGTACATGCGAATTAAGTCCAACTTCACTTTGAGGGTCGAGCGGTTAGAGTGCCGCCATAATGTAAATTTTAACTCATTTCTGGTGAGGGTTCACACTGAACATCTGTCGACCTTCATGAAAGAGGAGTTTTGGCCGAAAGGTGTTCTGTTTCGGCGGTTTCGAGGGAGGCTACCGGCCACCAGCCTACGTCACACGTCGCCAGTCCTTAATACGTGTCATAAGTAGTTTTAAGTTAATATTGTTAATTATATATATATGTTAGTCTCTAAGGTATTTATTCTATGGGCCAATTATATTTTGTAAGATCTAAAAATGTTATTTTGCAGCCTGAAATAAATGACATATTATTATTTTTAATGCTAACAAAATTTCAAAGAGAAGTTTATCCAGATTGACACGCGTATTTTCAGGTAAATAAATCAAAACGTAATTACTTCCCTATTATTATCTTTAGTAGCGATCAGGGGTCCCCAAATGTCTGTCTCAAAAGAAATAATCCCGCAATCCAATAAAGATTTCGCTTCGACAGGCCTAAGTGAAAACTTTTTTGCGATCCCTCGAACAATATAAGTTTTATTCCTCCAAGTGGTATAAATTCCCAAACACAAAGTAGCTCTAACATCTTTATTGCTTTTCATAAAAAACTCCCAGTTTAACGTATAGATTTGGCAGTTAGAGGTCAGATGGGATTTCCTTAAACACCCACCGTTCATTGCGACATTTCTCTTTATCTCCATTTAGGCTATTCATTACGGTGTCGACTATGTTTCCGTATTTATTGGCATTGCTGCGATGTAGCAATGTATGGGTTATTTTGGCGATAACTTTGAAACAGAAATCGAAAAAGTTTGCAACAGATTTGTTGGCTTCGACTCGGATTTGGGAAATGAATTCTTTTATGTGAGTTGTCTTTTTTGAGGACAAGGTTGTTTTACCTAGATGAATGTGTCCAAGCGGTTTACGCTACAAACAGAGAAGTGTTCAAGTTGGTAAATAAGTTAATAATTCATTTATTTGTGAGTTTACAGCGCAGATTTTCTTTTTGGTATTTTAGATACGGAACACAAGCTACGAGAGAAACGAAGACATTTGGAGGTTGGATGGGTATTAGTACGGATTCTGCTTGGTGCGGTGCGGTAGATAAATTCAGCGATTGGCGTATGAGCGGATTCGGCAGGGACTTTTATCACGGATCGCAATATGTATTTTATAGGCGCCGTAAATCGGGGAACGTGGCTTTTTAACGTTTGCCTACGAACGTTCGGCCGACTTTTACGAGATTCGTCGCTCCAAATTTTATGTGACTATCAAGGATTGACTACGCTCTTCGGCCCGTTTCATTCCATTTATATTTGCGATTGTTATGAATAATTGCAATTTAATAGTCGCCGCCAAATTGGGTGGCAAAGTTTCGATAACACTTAGCGAGATAAGACGCTTCTTAGACAGTTTCGAGGCCTTTGGCAATTACGGTTTAAATCAAGCACGGGAACTCCGTTGGCTGCTCGAGAGAAGAGTGATCACATATTCCAGAGCTAGCTATTTATAATGTTTATACGAAATTCGTTCATAAAATGAAATGCCCATACGTTTTCTATTCCAATTTTATTCAAACAGCAATTCCGATGTTTATTTATCCGTCGTATATACTCGTATTATAATGTTCCAATAGAAATAATCGAGTGGACGTTAACCAAGCGGTTATTCCGAACACGTTTCGCAGGTGTATTTTTAAAGAAGGCTTTCTCGGTGGTCGGCATTAGGGAAGGCGCCTTCCGAAACTTTCCCGTCCGTGCACCTTTTGATATTCAATATACTGCGGGACCTAAGCAATCCTTTGATGAGATGTTTTATGCAAAAAACGTTGGTTGCCGTTAGCGGGGCGCGAATAAGCGCTCAAAAGTGAACACATTAGTATTCCCGGGCCCGTCCGGGACCGCGGCCTCCCCAGTTTTGGGGGAATAAAAAATCAATGTTTATTCTCGTTGGACGCGTTTTGAATGCTAATTATACCAATAACTAATTGTTTTGTGTTTGTGTGAAGGCGCGATCGCTTTGTCAATGGATCTCCGGAGGCGCCGCGATTGGATTTATCCCTCGTTCAGGTGATATTTTTATTAATCTCGTGTAATTTATTGGCAGCTGCTACAAAAAATCTACTGAATATTCAAATTGATGACATTTTCAGAATAAAATGACTTTGCAATTTGTTTACAGCCAGAATATTAATTGTAGGTATTTTTAAACTCATCGATATTTTCTGGGATATACCAGGTAGGTTGGTGTCAATCAATCACTGTAGCTGTCGTGTTAACGATCCCTTCAAAAGCTCTATCTATATTATCAATATATCAATCTAATTTTGCTGAGCATATTGCAATGATTAGAGACTTTGTAAGTTAAATATTTAACAAAAAGTAGGTTTACTGGTCGTGATGGAAGCATCAAATAATCAAAATAGTAAAATAGTTAAATGTTGAAACCTCCGAAGTGAATATCAAAAAATAGCAGGTAGCTGGAAACAGAGCATCGAAGGCAAGGTGCTCCAAACTATAAATTTCTTTGGAAATTCCGTTCCGACATATCGTATCGCAGCTCTGCAATAAATATTGTTCATTTTCGTCCTGTGAGCGCACGTCGATGGTGCCCGAAATACAACGTTAGGGAAATTCCCTGGTGGAGAGAGCACCATAGCGCAAACTGTGTTGCCACAGCGTGTTTTAAAAACTCCAGTTTTTATAAAATGTTCTATTGTAGAATCAAAATTTTAAAGCAAAAATTGGATTTATGAGAGTGATGAGAGTAGCGTGAGAGAGTTGTGTGTTAGAATCGTAGCAAGTATAGCATGTTGTGTAAACCACATGACAAATGAAAATCGTGATGCTATGGATCTGTTGCCATTGTAATAAATTTAGCGAGATTGGAAACTTGCGATTAATTGTGAATGTGTTCCAGCTGTCAAATTGTGAACGAGCATACACTGTCAAGCAGTGATGTAACTGATGAACAATTGCTATGTCACCGGATGATTGAGTGATTCACATCGTGATTTTCTTTAAACAAATACAATTAGTTCTAAGTAACACATGTATTATGATGACTATGAAGTTTAAAATTGCGTTTGCGTTTTCGTATTCATGACAAGATTTAATCTTGTTGATGAAAACTAAAAATTCAACTGCTACCGAAAGTTGTTTAAATCGTGACCATCTGGCAACGCAACTAGTGATATAAAGATGCATTCAGACGGCGGGCGACCGAGGCTGCACATTGCACACTGCACATACCCGGCTGCCACTTCTTGAATGTCTCTGTTTACGACTTACGAGTTCTCTGCTGAGTTAAATTTGCCTTTGTTTCTGAGACAGCAACAACTAAGATTTGTGATGATTATTCGAGCACATGAAATCTGTGGATGTTCCATGTATACAACTGTTTTTTTTTTTAATTACTTACAGCCGAATTGAAATCCAGTAGTTTCAGCCTTTAGTAACTTCTAAGTCTAAATACCCATTTAAAAAGATATAGGTATCTTTTAAAAGCCTTCTTTAACTACGTTTTCACTCATATTGCTTGCATAAAGTTAAATTTATATTAATTTTAAATATAGTGCATGCTGGGCTTACTAATAAGTAGTCACTATACAAGCATAAGAACTTTAAATGTATTTGTTGCTTCAAATGTGTAGGATGACTGTTAGTAAGCCAAATAAATAAAATAAAATAAAAATAAGCCGAAAATGTTAGGTTACATAATAAAAAACCCTAAAGTTTGAAAGTATTTTATTAGAAGGCAACCACCTATTCTACTAAAGCTCCGATCGAAAGGCATTTGCAAAGTGTAGTTAATATACCAACTTGGGTATTTCCTCATATTGCAGATTTAAAATAGTCCTTATTGGCGAGCAACAAGGTATACTAAAATCGAACTCCAGTACATCTGCTCCTAAACAGTTTCCGATGCTCCAATACCTCAGAAACACCTTAACATATCATTCTGCGGCATCGCATTTCATGTTTATAGCAAAACTTGGAGTCCATGCACTTAAGCAAATGGCTTTCCGATACTTATAACAGTATACGATGCGTACCCCTACATTTTATGCACGGCAAGCTATTTTATAAATTATTGCTCGAGTTAAACTCACAAAGTCGATATAGTTGCTGCTATGATGAATATTCACAGCTGAAATTTTCAATGAGAGACTACACTCTAGTTCAGAAATACGAGCGCTTTTAAATAAGTACAGACTAGTATTTTTTTGTTTGTGGTTTGTTTGAAAGCGACGCAAATTGGGACATTTCGAATTAACATAGTGCACATTAAGCTGCGGACCCGATGCATCGACGCTGGTTAAATCTGGAAAACATCAAAGGAAGCGTCCTGCGCTTGAGCTGATATCATTAAGCCATCAAATGCCCATAACGCACCGGGTGACTACGTCGCGAGCCGACTGTGAATTTTAAATCGTTTTTAATAGTATCACGGGCGCACATCACGTCAAAGCTAACCCGGCTCGCCCTCGCTATTTGATTTCCCAATTTTTCCTTAACTTAGCAACTTTTTATACAAACTTCTCAAAATCGTACGTGCGTTTCCTTTGTGTTTTAGAACAGACATAATTACGTTACGAGTTTGTTGTTACACCCTGTACTCTAGCGATACGTGGGCATTATTATTCGTTTGTTTACAAAGGAGCCCTCGGTACTAAAGAGTCGCGCCGTTGACGTCTAACTCGGGGAATTTAATTAACTTCGTTAACTTCTAAATACTCTTAACGTCTTTGATACCTCCTCCCTTGCATTGACAAACGCGAGTGCTCGGTGTGTACATGACAGTTGATGTCAAAGTTTTATCAACCTCGGGGCGCGTTCGGAACTCGTCTGGCAACAGTGATTTAGGCGTGATAAAACAAATGAACGCGAGGGGCCGCAATGCGGGAACGGGAGCATCATGCGCTCATTTCTCATTGTCTGCTAGCATTCCTCGCCGCCACCGGTACAACTTTCCGCCGGTGCAGTTTAATGCATATTATAACGCAGTGAGCACTCAAAATGGGCTAAGCGGGGAGGCAATATCGCGGCCGAGACGCCCGCGCACGACCTCACTCTTTATTGAAAGAGTAAACTGTCCTTTTTCACGGGACGCCTCGAGCTCTTTGTGACAGAATTTCGTGCAACTTATTTTGCACTCCGAGCGTAAATAATAGTGAACTAAGAGAGCTTCGGATTTTCGGGCTCTTCCTCTTTTTCCTCTTTGTTGCGGTGTGTATACACGAGACCATTTATTGTGCGCTGCTGTCAGTCGAGCGCCGCTGCGTTTGAACACTTTATTGCGTTTAGTTCAGTTCTGTAATCAAACATAAAGGATGCCGGTGTCGGGGCTGAGAGCACGATTCGAACAGGAAACAAAGTTACACAGTACAGATTAACTTACAGTAATTATGCTGGTACGCAGCAATAGAAAGGGAGACAGCGTCAAAGGTAACGTTTAAACAATTTAATATTCCACACACAAGCATTTCAAACGCCAACTCGAACGTAGCTCTCCTTTCGTAAAAGTTGTTCCGTAAACGAACCCCCTTCGTTAGATATCTACGTGAGTTTAATCCACTCCGTAGCCTCGCGCCGGGGCGGGTCGGTCGGAACGATTTTCGTGGAAAATTGGTGAAAATTGCAACAACATAGGCGAAAATTACCACTTAGGAAGGTTGTTTAGAGTGCGGTGAATTAATGCGACTGCGGAAATGTGACGTCAGCTGTGGTCTGCTCAACTGGCAGTAAGTACGGCTACGACGCAGCAACTGGCTTTATGGCTAGAAATATCTATCTTAAAAAAAAACCTTGACTGACTCTTCAGTTTGTAGTTATCCTGTACGTCGGTTCAGTACGTCTACCACGAGTTGCCACATTAAATTTACGTTATCGATCGCGTAAAAAATTGTCTTGGGATTTGACATGACATGACATGACAATATCAAATCCCAATACATTTTTTTACGCGAACGATAATGTTAATTTAAAGTGGCAACTTGTGGTTGAAGTACTGGTTCTGTCTAAATTTTACTATCTATATGAAAAATAACTGTGTTACTCAGTTTCTGACACCATTAGTACAGTCAACAGCAAAAGTAAATGATGATTGAACAAACTTCCAATTTTTTTTATGAATGAAAACTACGTAAAAAATTGATTAAATCCAAATATTCATTATAATGAAGGGATTATCTCATTTATATTCTTATTATTTATATAAACTTAATGGTTTTTGTAAAATCATCGATTTCGGTACGTTAAAGTATCACCTACTTCTGCTGTTAACTGTACAAGATCTGTTGTCAGATGGTCATGTAAGAATTTCGAAAAGAAAAGAAAATTGCACATTTGGATTACACTGAACCTGGAAGGCAATGCACCTATTACAGAAAATGCAATGCCGTTAATGCATCGTACAACGTCTAGTAAAATAACCGTTGCATTTATTTACGTGCAGCAATCGACTTGAATGGCAACATAACTATGTATTTACCCGCATTATATTTGACTGCGAGTACTCGGCTTTAGAAGCTTTGGCGTGGGATTTTAAGTCGATAAATTGAGAGTACAAAAAGGGTTTAAACTATGGGTGTTTCGCACGCCATTTCGCTAGAAACAATACGTATAATCGGATTTCCATGTTTTGGCTAAAGCTGTGTCCGTTGAATGTGCGCGTTGGCATCCAGACGAGTCCGCCGCCCGTCATGGCGAGACGAGTTATGGCCTTAGTGCCACTTTCACTCTTTTTTAATTTCCCAGTAGGCAGGCATTTTTTAATTCGTGTGCTTTTATAAAATTTCGTGTCGCCCCTTGTCCGGTTTCTGATTGCAGCGTTCTCGCTTTAGAACGCTGATTGTTTCAAACATTCGTATTCGTAAATTGAATTGCTTTTAAATTGTTGCCTTTTCAAAGTCAAAACAGTACTAATTTACCAAAAGAGGACCAAATTAAAGTATTTGGTGCAAAGCAAAGTGTTCTTTTAACATTAGCGAGACCTTTACAAAAATAACCATTTCATTCGGGAGCAGTTTTCAGGTACTAAAAGTGGTTTCACGTTTGTAAGCTTTTCCATTTTCAGTGAAATGTAGAAAGTTGCTAGCTATTTTGCTACTGAGTACAATTTCCTTCAAATACTAATCACTATGTTGCTGAGACCTAAAGAGTTACATTTAGAATGAGTCCGAAAAGCTAAGTCTTGATCCACAACAGCATCTTTGTATACTAAGTTGCAAAAACGTTTCAGTTCTTGCGATGGTAAGCAGTAACCACAACTTATAGCCACATAGGACTCGTGTCATGTTGCCATGTCTGAAACAAATTCATATAAATCTGCTCCTATAATGGTTTAACGGTTCGAATGTTTTGATGGTCACATCTGTCCACAACTTCTGAAACTTAGCACTTACTTGTGCCTGCATAGTACACAGTGTAGTCTAGCTGGTGACCTAGCATGTCCACCTTCACTCGGTCCACCACGAGCCGCGTGAAGAACAGGTCCCGCTTGTAGTAGATTGGCTTCTCGTTCTCATGTGACACCGCGCTGTCCATCAGTGGGTGGGATCTGCACAGAATGAGAAGATGGTAAGTAATTAACCCATACTCAAGGAGCTTCTATCATTGAAATCAAGTCATTGCAACAATAAGGCTATTGGCTTAAGCACCACGCGTGTTTTTACCATAAATCGATCGGCTATTATAGCATAAAAAGTTCTATATTAGCAGTTAACTACAGCACGAAAATATTAAATCGAAAGGAGATCATTCTGGCTCCATACATTTTAAGGCCTTTTCTCAGTGTTGCCGCAACTGATCTCCAAAAAGTACACAACCAGCGCTAAAAAGGTACATTTTGGGGAAAAAAGGTACAAGCATTTTTTTTCTACTAAAATTGGGTTATTTTAGTAGAGCTTCTCTCGCCAAAAGAAGCGCTATGTTATGGGTTCTAGGCGTGCGAAAACTTACCTATTTTATTAATTAAAAAACCTTCAAGTTCAGATAACTTGTATACTTATATATTTTTTTTGAGAATTCTAAATATTTTTGAGTCATTCAAATTTTTTTCAAAAAGTACGTAAAATGGTAAAGTTACACATTCGCACATGAGAGGCTAAAAAGGTACGTAAAAGGTGTAAAATGTACGCTGGTGGCAACGCTGCCTTTTCTGAAAGTGCCGGCTAACGAAAAAAAAGGGTACGTCTAGTTAGAACTAGTCATACGGAGCAATAGTTATTATAGATTGAAAGTTGTAGGGTTGCCACAAGCCAAGTTATACGAGTTCAAGGATTCGTCATTTTCATACATTGATTGATTTTTGAAAGTGCGTGGAAACATAAAATAATGATAGATATTGCTTAATTTAATGATCTGAAGCCTTTTTACTCTATCGCAAAATATGTCAGCTGATAAGAAAACCGGCATTTCCCCAAATAAACAAAAAAAAACCTTACTCTGCATGAAATATAACTGTATTTTTTTCTAAAAGTGCCGGCCAACAAAAAAAAGGCTTCAGTGATAGATATAGCTTTAAATCAAGGAATATCTATCATTATTTTATCTTTCCACGCACTTTCAAAAATCAATAAATGTATGAAAATGTCGAATCCTTGAACTCGTATAACTTGGCTTGTGGCAACCCGACGACTTTCATGCCGTAATCACTATTGCTCCGTATGACTAGTTCTTACTACACGTACCATTTTTTTTCGTTGGCCGGCACTTTGAGATAAGGCCCAAAAAAATGATCTCCTTTGTATTGATTTGTGCTTTGTTCTCAAGACTAGGTTTACGATTGCTTGCTCGGACAAAGAAGATAAAAATATTTAATAGCGGCTTTTCTACACAGTAGACCATCGCAGTGCATCGCACAATGTCTCATTATTATCTATTTATGAGTGCGATGCGTCCACATACAACATACAAAATTGCTTTCCACGCGAGCGAAGTGATGATATGAATTTGTGATGCAGCTTTTTAGAACTCCTAACTTACTATAATGACTCCTGGCGGTAAATGAAGTATAATGTGTTGGCCTGTGGTGAACGGGAAAGTTAGCGCGATAGTTTGCTGGCGGGTATAGTAACGGCGAGTCTACGCGATTATGTTTGACAAAAGTTTGCACACACTATGTTTTTATAATCACCATTAAATAATGTACACAAATAAACCAAGGTACCTACTACAAGATACATTTTCGGTTAGATAGTGTTTAAAGTAATTAAACATTTGGAATCATTAATCACATGATTAAACATGGTGGACCATGTACTAGTATGTACGTTGGCATTGATTTAATTGAATGAGCTATTATTAAACCAGAGTGGGTGAAATTAAACTGAAAAATTGTTAAAAGCCCTAAAGTTGAGGAAACTCTAAGAAACGTCCTCAAGAACTCACCGAGATTTTCTCTAAGGCGCCCGGTGTTCTCAAAACTTTAGAAAAGCTGACGATGCGGAATTCGTATTGAATACAAAATTATATTTATTTAACAACAATTTCAGAATGCTAAAAGTGTTCTGATAAAGGAAAGTCATCGAACCGTGGCGCCGGAAACATTACCGGCTCGATGATAACAAAGAAGCCACCGGCGCAAGGCGCGACAAACGATAACGTCGTGCGACGTCACCGCCCAGATAAAAGCCTTTACTGCAACTAACAACGAGATACCTCATTCGTTTAATTAAAATCTCTACTCTCATCGTGAATAAAAAAATATTATACTATTTTCAGCAGACTGGTTCAGGTGAAGTGTTAAAATCTCAACGTTTCTACATGAGGATCGTGGAAAAGCGGGGAAAAAAAATAATTGAACGCTCTCGGGGTGAGAGCGTCGGATAATTAACAGGACGTGTCGCCAGGATAAAAGTGCCTGTGGATTTCAATGAGCGTGGAAATTCTGGAATCGCTAGAGAGTCCGACGTGATCGTGTTTCACGTTTTTAAGTGACGATTTTCTACTTTGTTTACGTCCGGCGCGCTTGTTACAATAACGACATTCGCCAGCTTTTGTTCATTTTTTACTCGACTCTCGGCTGTTTTTGAAAACAAAAACAATTCGGAGCATGGTCCTTTTTTAATGAGTAATAGGACAGTGGCTTTTAATCTCGTTTGGGTGTTTACTCTTTTTCTATTATGGACGCTGATCCGTGAAGCAGAAGAGAGCTCGTGAATTGCATTTCACTGCAATGTTATAATTGAAACATGATTTTTATTAGGGCAAGACAGCCAGTATAAAATGTCTGCTACCTGCCATTCTTTTGGCGTCCGGTGAAGTCGAAGGAAAATAGACAAACCTACTGGAAAATCTCAGCCTTGCTTCATAAAGGCACGGTGGTGCCTGTTACACAGGTGCAGCCACTCTGAGCTGATTGTGGTCTGCTTCAGAGATTTCTGACTAAGCACTTTCAGTAAACGTAGAGCTATCCAGGCGAATTATTTGGTTGTGAGCGCTGTATTCGTTGTTTTTCATTATTTTATTGTCAAATGACAATTTACAATAGCAGGTAAATTGTCAATCGAACTACGTTTCGAGGAAAAATCTAGTTTCGGAAGATTTAGAAATCGCTTAGTACGTCGGTTCCGGTGTAAAGCACCACTGTAGGACTGCGTTCCAAATCGAGTGGAATTTCACTCTCAGGGGTGAATATCACTGGAACCCGTTCCAAATTGACCCCGAGTGAAACCGAGCTGTCACCTGACAGTTTCCTAGTTGTTTCAAGACGGGTCCGGGTTACGTTTAACACTCTGACAAGTGTGAATTCTACCGCTATTATATTCTGGAGTCCGATGAAATTCACCTGACAGCTTTCCGTCGAAGGTTTTGCTCGTTTTGTCTCTCTCTATTCGACGAGGGTGATAATCACTCAGCGAAAAGCGATTTGGAACGGGCCTCAGAAACTGTTTAGTCGCCATGGATCTGGCTACCTCCCGGTTTGCAACCGGATAGGCAGAGACCTCAACAGCACTGTTAAAAATTAACTGCTAAATGAAATGTCTTTGATTACCTTATAAAGTTAAGCACGGTGTCGGGCAACCCAGCCGTATCATTGACGCAAGTCCCTGGTCTCGGCTCCGGAACCTTGCTGCTGATGACCGGCAACCAGGCCGAACTGGACGTGGCCTGCTCCTTGAACTTCCCCTCGAAAGCCTTCTGGATGTCCCCGATGGTGAACGTGCAGATGGCTGAGCCCATCAGCCCGGTGGAGGCGGTGGTGAACACGCCGTAGAAGCGGCTGTCATCGCCTGGCACTTTGTAGATACTCTCTGTTACAACGAAAATAAAAGTAAGTTTTTTTTAACGATTTTATGAATGACTATACTATTCACTGTGAGATGATATGCCTGACAGCTCTTATTGTTCCGTGTCACGGATACTATCTCAAACTAAATAATAAGAAACTGGCGAAAAAACATGTTATAAACTATTAAAAAACTATTGTTCTTTCGAATCTTATCAAGTAAATTGTTGTTATTATTATTAACTGTTAATAAATGAAATGAGATTAATATATCTTTACAGATCCTGATGCGTGAAAAGGAACGCCATTCAATAGTGTATTGACACTACTGAATCGACATAAAATCTATGAATAGGAGCGACCATTTTGTAATCACGTCATTCGCCTCAGTACCAGTGCCAGTGCAAGGCAGACCCTTGTGTGCTATTTTTTAACTATTATTTTCGAAATACCGCGTTTTATTTTATAACTTACTACTTATTAGTCATAACCCGTATAATAAGAATTTATTAAAAATTAAAAATCGGTAAATCCGATTACATTCCCTCTGCCAAATCGATTAAATTACATCCTTTACATGCATTTTCTTCACATTTTCCATACATTTTCTTTACATTCATTTATTACTATGATTGACAATTATGAACTGTCAGGGATATCATCTTACGGCGAAAGTAGTATAACATAGTTTCAATGTATTTTATTGTTGGTTATAATAAGGACAGAATATTATAATAACATGGGTACGATTAAGATCCCTACTAAAACACACTTTTATGTGGTGAATTTTGATTTTTTTCTAGAGATTCTCTACTTTAAAAATATGAAAGTTTGGATATCAGCTTCTCACGGATATACAAACTTTCTTGATTTATTTAGTGTGCGTAGGCCTTGAACGATTGAAAAGCTTCTCAGAATAAACCACAATTATTTCCACCGTTCTGGGCTGCGAATTTAGTTCAATTTCGATTGAAACATATTATGAAAGTTAAATATCCGGTACTTAATTTTGAAGACATTATGACGAGTTCATTGTAAACTAGAAGTCATAAGACGACAGGTAATAATATACTGTCAGTGTGTGACAGCACAAACGTCTCTCACAAGACACTGTTCAAAGTAATTAAAATTTAAATTGCGCTCGCGATATGAGAACTAAAGCGCAAATTTATCAAGCACTGTCAAGATGTCTAATCTGTTCTTAGTCGTCCAAAGTTGGGGGTTGACTATCAAATTATTATAATTGTGGGTGCTGAACTTTATATCTCGATGTCGCGAGAGTTGCCGCTACAATTAAACCAGTTATCCGAATTAATGTCGTCGTGATTGGGGGAATCAAAGGCTCCAGTTGCTTGGCTGAATTTATACTGACATTCTAGGAGAATATTAGATTATTATGTTCGGGTTCATTAACACGATATGATCTTACTGTGGTATGGCGTAGTAAGTCTAGTTGGCCTTGGTCGACCTGTTTTGTGATTGTAGAATTGTAATTTACGATTGCAATTTTTGATTGTACATAGCTTTCTTACGTCAGATATGTAGTTATTTTACGATTTAATATTACTTATTAATTTCAGTAACTTTTTGCGATGCGTCACTAGCAGATGAGAATTGTTCCTATGATAGGAATTTAATAGTAAGTGAGTATGCAAACTCCTACGTTCTAACACTACCCATGATCGATCCATTCAGTTCTAACGCCTTTGACACCTGACTAACGTTTAAGGACTTTGCAACAGATTTCGGACTGGAACTTGTTGAGTAACTGTTACGTGAAGCAGGAAATAGGTATACTGAATGTACAACAAGGGAAAGCAGGAGGAAGTTAATATTGTTATTAGAATCAGTAAGCGCGAAAGTTTGAACGTCCCTATTCCGGACGGGAACGGCGAGCGAGGCGCGACACTATCCCGTAAACGCTCCTAATGGCGCTTCAACAGACATGTAAATAACACACCTATAGCAAATACTGAGCACTTGAGTACCTATTACATTCTCATGAGTTATGCAGGCGGCATAGTGGGGGGCGCGTGAAAAACCGTGGTAAGCCCGAGCGTCGAGCGTTAATATTATATGAACACAGTCTGGGAGGACCGAAACTCCCGGGAAAATCGGCTAGACTTTTGTCGTTTAAATCGCACTATGCACTTTTGAGCTCGGATCTTAAATATTTGCTTTAGATTGACATGGCACGAGGGTGGATGCGAGGCCTGACTTATGGCTAAACGTTGTGAAAGGTTTAGAATACATTTGCTTTGTTGACTTCCGTTTGTATTTTAAATAAGGTGCAGAGCGTATTTTCAGCACTCATGATACATTTTCTGCAGGTGGATTTGAGTGGCTTATAAATACTTTATTTAGACAGTGCTACTATTTTTTCTCGCCCTATCCATCAGTTTGATGCATACACTTTCTACATTTGTCTAGCGCAAGTCATCGCTTCACATTACAATTCTTCTTTGCCTGCGCAGTCTTAATCTTAAGAACACGTTTTCATAAACAATATCTGTGCCACGTTCATATTTATTTGACCAGTCCATTGCTACTTCAATTTGCATTTTTTGGAGGTGACGATGAAAAAAAAATGCAAATTGAAGTAGCAATGGACTGGTCAAATAAATATGAACGTGGCACATATATTGTTTATGAAAACGTGTTCTTAAGGTTTTTTTCAATAAGGTAGCTTTAAGAATAAAGAAAATATTTCAAGGCACGTTTTCGGTTACGTCTTTGAACACGCTTAATGATGATAGTAATAAAAAACCATTAACTTACGTATTTCATTGAAGTAAAACGGAAACTCTCCAGGTATGCTACAGTTCAATCGCGCCTTCAGATACGTGGCCCAATTCTGGCTCAGGATATTCTTCCCGCCCGTGTCGCGCTTACAGACCCTAGCAACCCTGGAGTAGACCGCCTTGCCACAGTTAATGTACTCCACCGCCGTCTCGCGGAAGAAGAAGAGAACGTACTCGCCCACGTCGAAAGAACCCACGAAGTTTGGCTCTGAAAACAAAAGAAGGTATTAATAAAAGCACTATTGGTCTCTGAGGTGACATTAAGACATGCGTACAAAAGGACTTCAAGGTGAGACACTGGTAAAAAAGTATGTAACATAGATAAATAAATAAACGAGTATCTTTAACTTTATAGGGAGAGTACAAATTGGGAATGGGAACAATTTTTTTTATATTTTTAATAAATACCTTTTACTATTTAAGTAACTAATTACAATATTTCGTTGATCTAGCCGGTAGTTAATTTTTTAATAATTTTTAAATATTGCGAACTCATGACGACACAAATTCTCTTAGTGTTCTCACATGTGTTTTTTCCCCGATTCGGTAAATAAATAATGAGGAGAAAATTACTGATTTACAGCACTTACAGCTGAAACAGAGCTTGCCGTTCATCATGTAGCATCTCTCGAGAATGTGAGAAGTAGACTTCAGATACAATTTATTTTGCCAAGTTCTGAAACCAAACCCTGCCTGTAAGGGTTGGGATTATAGCGAATGGCTATTTTAAGTCCTACTACCTTTAAAATTTTAAAATCTGCTATCTGACAACACCATTAATACTATGCAGTGAATCACCTAGCTAAAATCTCACTAATGATATAGATCGCGTCATTTGATTGGTTGATGGAAATATTATCAACCAATCACGTGAAAGGACGGTTATACGATTCAATGGGTTTCAATTGTGAGATGTCAATTTGATTACCGTCAAGAGTCCTATAACCTTAATGTACTCTTTTCGTACGTTGGCAATCTGGGGTCAAATGAATGACCCCAGATTTCTAACGTATTTAAATAAAAATACCCTAGATCCTTTGCCTATAAAATTGTTAAATATTTAAATAAGGGATAAAATAGGTACAAATACCTGGAAATGGTTTTCGATTTAGGCCATGTTTGTTTTTTTCCCATACCCAATTAAATTTATATTGCAATTGCAAAAAAGGTGACTGTAATTGACATACCGATTCACTATAAAAGTACATTGATGGGATGCTTTCCTCATAGGTTTGACCGAAAAATTATGTCACAATTAAATCACGACAATGTCTCCAAGTATCCACGTCATGTATTTCATAACGTAACTAATTGTATGATTTAAATCATTTGTAAGTTTTTCTATGATATAATAACGGCTAGTATAATAAGGTACTGATTAAGTCTATTTAAATAAAGATATTTGAGCTACAGACTACGTTAGAATGTTACACTAAAACTGAACGTTACGTGCCCAGAATCTAATATCATATTATTACTGCTATTCCATGTGACATTTAATAAATATTAGATGAAATCGTGAGCGTCAATTATGTCATAGTGGGGCATACAGTGCATTAATAAGTGCTCATTTGTCGGCCTCGAAATGAAATCGCCACGTGTTTAGGATTACAGAATACGGACGCGTGTCATACACTTTTTCTGTGACACAATATCATCGGGACATACGCTAGTAGTGGTTAATCTGGGTTAGGGCTTAATAAACTTTAATAAAGCAACGGATCTTCGGAAATTATTGCTGCTATAAATTTTGGTTTCGTTAGAATTAATAGGGCTGATAATATAATGACCCATTTGTTGAATAGGACGGGCATTAAGAACGGTGATGTGAACACGTTTGATTTTGTGGGGTCGAACTTAATAAGTTATGCCAGCCTTTAGTAAAATAACCTCTTAAATTTATTTTATTGTTTGTTTGTTTTAAAAATGTCTTTTATTGAAATTAATCACAATTTATACTTATGCCTAGTGTACATTTCATCCTAGGAGTAGCATACATGTTTTATGCAGTTTAACAGACAGTTCCGTCTTTATAAAACTTCATGTATTGATGACAATAGGATGTGTTTAATGTTACAATATAAATTTTGTTTTGAAATTACTTACATTTCAATGTATATCTGCGAGAATTATGTTCACTTGCTTACATTTAAAACTTATTTATTTATTTTATTCATTCTTTGGCGCAGTAACAAAATACAAACTAATACATACATCGATTTTGAGTACATTGTAACATGGTCAAATTTGCATTTCGATGACAACCGCGCACAACGTTTAAACGTTGTCTTTTATATTTTTTTTTTCTGAGCAACGGAAAAGTAGTTTAAGTAAATACTTAGCACATAAATATACACTATGTAAGATCTGATATCAATTAAAAAACAACACTGCTTGTATAATTATGTTTTTTAATAATTTGTAAATAAATAAATAAAATTAAAAATATCGAGAACAAATACTAACTAAGCATGTGAACTATTGGTGAACTCGATCAACAATAATTGATTTGAATTTTTGATATTTCTCAGTTAAATAAAATAATATTAAAATATCTAATATATCAGCAGAATGAATAAAATTCAAATTGAGCATCAACCTTTGTCATTCACTCATAAATTAATTCACAATAAAAATTTCGTGACAAACTCACCCTATTCCCAAAAATAGATAGGCAAAAGAAAATGACAAAGCAGTCTTAAACTGGGCAATAGACAAAATAGAACGAGAAAAACCAAAAAGAAAATATATAAATAAAAGCTAGGTGCTTGGCATTCTATTTCTAAATTAAACGTAGCCACTTCGTCAGTCTTTAGTCACAACTGCTACCAAAATGAAACTAGTCAATATATTTCAAATGAAGTCCAATTCGACGCCCATACCTGTCGTGCCACTAGATAATTCATCGCTCTATTGGACCCGCGAGCGAATGGCGCTAATGCTAAATATCGGCCGCTCAATAATAGCTGTCACCACAAATGGACGATCTAAATCGTAGTTGATTTTGAAATGCCAGTATAAATTTGACTTTGCTAGTAATATGTGTGATAAAGGAATAGTTTGAATAATGGACTGGCACGTTGGCGCAATGGTAGCGATCCTAGCACGCGCCGGAGGTCTTGGCTTGATCCCCACCCATGACAACATTCATGAGACAAACATTTGTCTTTGTTGTGCGTCTGGGTATTATTAATTTGGTATTAAAGTAAACCTATATTTAGTAATATTTAAGTATTTTTATCAGTCTCTCTTACACCTATAGTTCTGCTTAGAATGGGTTCAGAAGATGAAGTGTTAAAAAAAAATTGGCAGAATATGACACCAATTTGAAAAAAAAGCTTGACTTACGAGTAAACTTCACCCATCTGGCCAACAGTCCTAAGCCAAATAGTAAAAATCAATTCCTCGCTCAATTGCTGGGCGTATTGGCCTCACCTTAAAGCACCATGTTTCAAAAATCCAAAAAACATTTCAACATTTAGCTCTTTTGACGACCGACTTGGTGTAATGGTTAAGAAGTTGGCTACTACACCAGAGGTCGCGGGTTCGATCCCCGCACAGTACAAACATTTGTGTGCATGAACATGTCTGTTTGTACTGGTCTGGGTGTCTCCTATGTATAATAAGTATGTATTTACAAAAGAAAATGTATTTAAGTATGTTTATCCGTTGTCTAGAAACCCATAACACAAGCTTTAATTAGCTTACTTTGGGGCTAGATGGCGCTGTGTGGAATAATGTCCAGGGATATTTATTATTTTATTATTATTATTATTTCCAGTGGTATATATTCGGCAGTTTAAATTCGGCAGTCCGGCCCGAAATGCAAGGGTAAATATGCCACTGGGAAATTGACTTACCAATCAATATTTTATACTAGACGTGTTGACCTAGAGGGTCAATGTTACCTTTACTACTTGACTGACCTACCACACGAATTACCTGATATTAATTTAATAGCCAGACGAAAATGTTATTTAAGCCGTTTTGTATAATCAAATTATTTCAAGCTAGTTATTAACTAGCGAAATCTAAGTTATAACGGAGAGAATGAGCCCGTTCGGCTTTTAATTTGCGATTGCACCACAACAAGCGAATAGAAATTACGCCTGCGGACAAATTAACGAAATTTCGTAATAAATATCGCTTTGTTCATTACTCTTGGGCTTTTATTACTTGTGTTTCAAATGCCACTAACGGTTAATTATTTTCATTTAATTTCAATAATTAACCGTTTTGTATCTGCTCTGATGTTTATGGCGCCTACTGATTTTGCATGGCTTTGTTTACACCTACGTAATAAGTATTGAGTGAAAATACAAGTCAGTGATTCCACTTATTGCACAGTACTGTACGACTTGTACGAGTAAGTTTCCATGACTTATCTTTGACTAGTAGAAGAAACAACCATCAAAACACAATCCCCAATCGTCGCCTAAAACAATACCGCGCAAGGCGAAAAATGGCCTTGTGACGTTTTTGATATTATTGGATAGATCTTTTAGCCGCCCATCCAATGACTTCACTTTAAAATTCAAAAGTAGCCAATTAAAGCGTAAAATCGAACTGAACTGACACCGTGCAGTTCGTTAGCAGTGTAACAACCGCCCAAATCGTCATTTCGAGATGGAGTGGGTACGCGCAGCAAATTTATTAATTTCTTTTCATTCCTGACCGTTTTATCAACGAGCCTGATAGTTTCGTGGCACCTAAAGGGTAAAACAACTCAATCGTATATTATTTGTTCCAGTATAGTGAAAGAAAAACAATGATTTTAAAGAAATAAACACACGTGTTAGATCAGCGGTATTCTAATGTTGTTTTTATTTGAATGTTAGACTTGGGCGGTATAATTAAAATATTTTGGTTCAATGTACGCTATATAACTGTTTTTACTTAGATTTTTTTTGTATTTGTGAAAAAACGAACATTATTTGCAATAATTAGGGTTCTTTTTAATTATTCGTGAGATTTTGTCATTCATCAAACTTACTTAGTAACTTACTTTATATAATTTACATTTGAGGAGTCATTGTTTAAAATTTACTAACAAGTCTTGAAACGTATTGCAGGCAGGTGCCAGTAATAAACATAAACTTCATCCCAAATGTATATTGAGTCTGCTTCAACTGCTAAAAATATTATTACCGTGAAGATTTAGGAACTGGTCTGACCCTGCTAATTACCGTCCAATAGCCGTTACCTCAGTGTCGGCTAAAGTGTTTGAGCAGATCGTAAATTACCCAGAGGACCACTCTCTAATTCACGACCGTCAGTACGGCTTCCGACCGAAACAGTCCACGGGTGATCTTCTAGCGTACGAAACACACATCTGGGAGGAGGTTATAGACAAGCATGTTGGAATCTAAGGTCAAAGTTTTCAACCTGTCTGGCATCGTTTGCTTCTTTACAACAAAAGCTTCCAGTCGCACTCTCTCCTGATAAGCGCCGGAGTGCCGCAGTTCATCAATGACAAGTTGTCACTTAGTAATATACATTGCTATGCGGATGATAGCTTGCTCCAAGTGAGCCATTTTGAGAGCCCTGGGGAAAAGCATCGACATCGAGGAGAAGAGGAGTCTAGTTGTTGAGCTTGACGGAGTGTTGGACCGCATTTCACAATGAGCACGTAATACGGTCAAGTTGAACGCCAAGAAAATACAAGTGTATTCATGCAACACGTTCTGTTGCCGTTCCTTTCCCACCACACTCCTGAAGGCACTCCGCTACCGATGAAAGATAACCTGATATCTTCAGCATGGATGTTCGTAGCAACCTTAATCAACGGGACCACATTAAAGCAGCATCCCGTAAACTCCGAATCTCGAACAGAGTAACAGGATTGGTCACGCCTGAGCAGCTGTCTTTTGTAAAAGATACAAGTTCGCTCGTGTGTGGAATAATGTTCTCATCTCTGGGATAGTTCTGCCAAGTATTTACTCAAAGCTCTTGACGGTAACTAGCAAGCGGCGCACGATCCGTATTAGGAGACCCAGAGACATTCTGGACTCTTCAGCTTCTTCAATTGCGGAGAGACATTACCAGGTTGAGTGTTATCCATCGCTTTTACAATGGGGAATGCTCTGGCGAGTTGCATCAACGTATTCCATCCTCATACTTCCACTCACGTAGCACTTGAACTATGGCGTCATCCACACAGAACCCCAGGTTTTGTGGGCCCGCACTATAGTCCCGCTCGGGGTCTTCAAGTGGGGCGTTTATTTCATACCTGCCAGTTTACCAGCGAAAATACAAGGATCTGCAAGATTTAAAACCATCAAGTGCCATTCATTTTACGATGATTTGCCGTTTTAAGGTTTATTTCACTGATTTATACTAAACTATTATTCGATTATTAATCATTTCTCTGTTACTGCTCTTTATATCCTATGTACCTTATGTACTCGTACCTTAGTTTTAGAACACAAAAAGTTAATGTAAATGGTGTACTATCGTCTGGCTCACCAGTTAAAACGGGGGTTCCACAGGAATACATTTTGGGTCCTTTTTTATTCCTAGTGTATTTAAATGACTTACCTTTTTACGTTAAAGACCTTTGTAACATTGTTTTATTTGCAGATGACACATCCTTAGTTTTTAATATTGACAGGAATAAAAAACTTTTTGACGACGTTAATGATGCGCTTTCTAAGGTTTTATAATTGTTTAAAGTCAATAACCTACAGCTGAACGCAAAAAAGACCAAATGTATTAATTTCAAGCTGCCTAATGTTAAAAATGATCTCATTGATTTGAAGGTAGAAGGTAATAACATGGAGCTTGTAGATTCAAGAGTTTATATCGGGGTTACACTTTATTCAAAATTACAATGGAACCCTCATACTCTTTCAGGCAGGCTCAGTTCGGCTGCATTCGCTATTAAAAAAATAAGGTCACTTACAGATGTAGACACTGCTCGTTTCTGTTTATTTCAGCTACTTTCATACTACTATGTCTTACGGCATTGTACTCTGGGGTAAGGCAGCAGATATACAGACGATTTACATCCTTCAGATTTCAGCTATTAGATTCATATATAAGCTTCGCGGACGGGCCTCGCTTTGGTAGCTATTTAAGGAAATTGGGGTCCTTACTGTAGCTTCTCAATACATTTACAACCATATTGTTTAAGTAAGGAAAAATATCAGCCTTTATACTAAACACAGGGATATACATGGCAAAAATACCAGGAATAGAGAGAAATCTGCGCTCCCATCCTTCAGGTTACAGAAAGTTTCAGGTTCATATATGGGGCAAGGTGTACACTTTTACAATAAAGTCCCAAAGGCAATATAATAATATGTGAGTTACCACTAAACAAATTCAAAAAACACATTAAGACAGTCTTATCAAAAAAGGGCTCTTACACTACAAATGATTACCTTTTGGACAAAAAGGCCTGGGTTTAAGCTCTTTCTTTACTCGGTGCATGATTCGTTAACTCTTGTAATATTTATATAACTAGTTTGTACTGACTAAGAACAATCTAACAATTTCTATGCCTGAATCGTATAAACTTTGTACATGCTTTTGCTTTATATCCGGTAGTTTAGATGTACTTTTAAGGTTCATATTTTCAGGAAATGCTAGAACGTAAGTATATATATTTTTTAAATACTCATTGTACATTACTAACTCTTTTTGTAAAACCAAACCAAGTTTAAAATAGTAATTACTGAGTTTTTCGTCGGGTCTTCTCAGTATAAGATCAACTTCCGATGCGGTGGTAGATTCACATTGTGTTTGTATACAGTGTATTTATGTATTCATATTATTATAGTATTTGTTTCTTATTTCTTGTAATGACGATTTAAAAGTACTTGTTACAGGTCTATTTAAATAAAGTTATTTTTTGTTTTGTTTGTTTGTTTATCCAATAATTAGTTAAAAATTTTGAAGGGACTGATCTGCAGACGATTAAAGGCTTGTCAGTCAGGTTTTCTGATATTGTTCCTACTTGCATTTAATTGGATTAGGAGTTTTAGAGTAAATTGGTTTTTGTTAATTTATTATGATAATTAAATAGCTCAAACACCGCTGAAGTCTTGGTTTTTATTGAACTGACACCGCAAAAGTCAATTATTAAACACTACAGCAATAAATACAATGGTTTCATTGTATTTTATTATCGTAACATAAGTTAATAAAAGCCTACTAAATAAATTACCACACATTTCTGGAGTAAATAGATGAAGAAAAATTGGTTTTTTGTCTCCCCTAAAAACTTGCCAAATTTGACTTCCGCGGTATTGTTATATAAGGGACGCAATGCCTACGCTTCTTCTCCTATAAATTCAATAGGTAAATACACTCAAAGATTCTATTTTAAAAAATAGTGAAAGTAAAACAAGTCACTGGGATTTTCCCGCGTTAAATATTTCAGATCCATCACATTTTTTTATATAATCCTTTTACGGCTACGGCCAGTGTCTGTTTCAGCCATTCTTTATTTGAAACCCAAAATATTGAAGTGCGACGATGAAGAGGGACGCGTGCTTGCGATTTATTTTTTTGTAATTTAAAAATCGAAATATTTTCCACAAATTGGTGTTGAAAAGCTTAAACGTGGCACACGTGTCAAAGTGCCTGCCTTCTGTATCTTTTTGAAAATATTGGTGAAAGGAGAAGTAATACATTGTAACAAAAAAAGTGTGCTTAGAATGACAATGAGCACACATTTTTTGTTCCTTTGACTGAGCGCTGATGTGTATGTAGTCTTTGTAATTGAAAAACATTTATTATAATTTCGATAACCAAGTCATGAGTCATGCTTCTTAGTTAGTAATACATAAACGGCATGATAACAACTTATATTGCATTTCGTTTAATAAGTCTAATAATGCTACAAGAGGGCTTCAAATAACCGTAATAGCAGTTGGTATCAGGGGCATATTATTGTTCGCTCGAGCGAAAACAGTTTAATTTCCATTGTTTAATCACAAACCAGGCTATTGCCGTGTAAATCGGGTAAACGCTGATAATTCGGAAATTTGTCTAATGATTACCGGGAATCGAACTAGCGACCATTGGTGCGTGTCGTTTGCCGTTCGTCAAAACGATGATCGTTTCCGGTTTTGATTGGTTTACACTTTGTGGAAGTCTGTGAACCGTGACTTTGTTGGTATTATAACGAGGTGGTTTGTGATGAGGAGTTCTCCAATTTCATTCGACACGCTGTAGGGAAATGTTTTGGTTGGTTGCATCTTTTGCTATGATTTTAGAATTCATGAATTAGAACAAATTGTAAATAAAAGTGTCAATAAAATATTAAACTCGCTTACAACTGCTGGCGTTGCCACAAAATAAGTAGGAAGGAAGTCCTTTTACATAGAGTTCAGCGTTGGCATTATGCTCGGGTATCATGGTGGAATTGGTAAAAGTCGAGACTACTCACAAAAAAACTATCAAACCACTTAAAATCGTATTTCAGCGTCCTCATAAAGGAAAACTCTTACCGTACCCTCAAGAGATTATGCTTGGCAATGATCTTGTTTCGGGATAAATATCATTTTAATAGAATGAAGTACGTCTGTTGAAAATAAAAATTTAGCACAGTCACTAATAATTTCAAAGACGAATATTTCTTCATAAAAATTATGTGCTTTTTTCCACATTTTTGGTATAGGATTGTTTTATGATCAAGTAAAGTACATCCTATCATGTAACAAATTAGCACAGGTTCTAGACAATATCCTTAAGCGTATCATATATTTGCAAGACCATTATGAGAAAATAAACACCTAAAACCATTGAATCGAAAAAAAGGGTTCATGAACTGCATTTGTATCGGAGTACAAAGCAGGCAGGCTGTCCGGTTTCTAAACGTCGTTAGTGAAACTCAAGACAACTCGCAAAAGAACATTATACAAATACTCACTGTCAAGCCACTTCGAATCGTATTTCAGCGTCCTCTTGAACGAGAACTCTCTCCGTCCCGTCGTGAGATTGTGCAGATCCGTCCTAAAGATGACAGTGTCAGCCTTCGTGAACTCGGCGTTGGTGCCGGAGTACAACGCAGGCAGGCTGCCCGGGTTGCCGCGCTCCACCCACAGCGCGGTGGAGTTGTCCGCCGGGTCGTAGGGGCACTTCGCGACGCCCATACCGATGCCCGGCACGTACTCGTGGCGAGGCAGGTGTGTGAGGTTCGACTGGAACAAAAGAATAGCGTTTATTTTTATTGCCTGCCCGTTGGCGGTGTCGTTGTATGTCGGTGATATACGAGCGAGGAATATCGGTTGCAGAAATGTGTTTATTATAAGGATTTATTATGATAAGAATGTAGGTTATTTGACATCGTCGGCTTGAAATCTAAATAATTTTAAGCTTTATACATTTAGTATTCATACATTTCGAGCAGAATTAGGGAATCATGTTATATTAAAAAAATAATACAAAAATGCGATAGTCGGAATAATAGTTCCGATGAATGATAAACTTATGTTTTAAACACACACGAAAGGCGTAGTGCGCTGTAGCACGGTTTTTCGCCTTTATTTCCGTAGTGTCCCGGGTTCGATGCCCGGTCAGGTCAATTCAAAAATGATCTTTTCTAAATTGGCCTGGGTCTGGGTGTGCTGGGAGACGCCCCTGGCTATTAAGCCAGGGGCGTCTCCCAGCACACCCAGACCAAGGAATTATCCTTGACTGGTACCTCGTAACACAGGGATATTTAACCCTACTTCGAGACCATGACAAGAGGTGTGTTGTCTGGCGCATATTTATTTATTTATATCCGTTTAAAAAAAAAAACTTTACAAATCGGTTGGAATGTTATTAGTATTGTAGGAATAAAAGAAATAATAATGCCCTGCAATCGAGCCACACATCACACACACTGAGGGCTGAAGCTGTATTTATTTCAAACAGCGAGACCTAAGTAATGTCATGAAACAAATCAACCTCAAAAAGAATGAAAGATACTTATCTTATCACTAAAAATAAAATAAGTTAGTTTTTCAAAGTTCTAATTCTTCTTTATAAACCTACTAACAATGCACCTAATATGGTATCTAGACGCCTCACCTCTAAATGGCAGTGTTTAAAAAGAGATCCGTAACAAAAGCCATTTTTCATATTGTTACTAGAAATATGTCTGAAGAAATTGAACATCTATTATCTCGACCTTGTAGCTAACCTACATCATTTGCGACAAGCATTTTATTTTTGCAATGTCAACATTTAAACAGAAAACTATTTCTGAAAGAAAACGATACCTTCTCCTAAGTAATCGTTTCTTATTGCTATTTTTTTGACATAAATATTTTTGAAGCGTATCGTGCGCGATCTAATACGGCTTTCAAATAAAAAAGTAAAGTATTTTCGGGGGCGATCACGTTCATTTTACGCGCCATTAATCAAAAACTTCACTAAAAATACAAACCTAACCGAATTTATGCGTTTCAAAGTCACTTACAGAGCCGCGCGCCCCACAACAGGCCCGTGCAACTCAACAACACATCTGCTATTAATTTTTCCTAAAAATTTATGTTCGTTTCACGATTTATTAACCGAAACTTATTATTTTGGAGGCGCACGAGTTTTTTCGACGGCCCGTCCTCGGCGGATTCCTCTATTAGTATAATGCGATGGGTGGCGGTACGGTTTTCGAAATTATCATAAAATTACTAAATGTAGCATAAACGTGGGGTGGGCAGCGGCGGCGTCGTCGTGGATTGAGACTTTATGTAAATTTTAACGACGCTGCGACCATCGGGGCCACCTGTGACCCACGCCCCCCCTGCTCCCCTCAGCACCTGTCGAAAACCTATGCCGTTTTTATTTCAATAAGCCGGGGATTAAATTAGGCATGCAAGGACATGCCCGCGGGGTACCTTAGGAGGGAGATTTTTCTTACTCACGTTAGTTGAGAAACCATTGTGGGCGATATCTTGAGGATAAGCGCAGAAGTAGGTAGAAAATAAAGGAAGTCGCTTTAATTCATTATTTACCAGCTTAAACATACTGTTTTCGAAAAAAAAATACTTCAAATTGTACACAATTGTTTTTGAATACACTTTGTTCATAAGTGAAAACTCAATTACCATTTGCAAACAAGTACAAAGACACTGTGAATGTGTCTGAGAATGTTTTAATACTTGCAAAGCTTTAAAATGAAAACTCCAAAATATTGCATGTTTTAAAACAAAGGTACGTAAATTCTCTTTAGTATTATGTAGTATGCAAATCCTTGTGTGGAATATGCAAACGCGATAGCATCATAAAATTTGCTAAAGTCCTAAACTATTTGCTTTACTAATAAGGCACTTATTTATATTGATCCATTAAAATTACTTTCATTTGTGATTTTATGGCAGGAATTTTATGAACAGCATAATTGCTAATGCAGCTGTGTTGCAGTTTGCTTTTAACGAGCTATATTAATTTTATAAATTATGATTAAGTAATATAATAAAACATAAACTCGAGTAATATCGGATCCCATAAAGAGCTTGTGCATCAAAAGTCTCTCTAAATAAATAGTTTCCTTTTTAATCAAGTATCAGCAAGTTTGCAAATAAATCTAACTTTCAAAAAATATTATTTAAGGCAATCGTGGGATTGCGAATATGTTGTTTAGTCGGAAAAAAAATGAAAAAAATACACATTCAGTGCATAATCAGCAAAATAGGTACTCGTTCTCCTGGTTGTATTATTTTATATAAGTTGTCCAGGCTTATCACACGGATAAATAATATCTAAAGTAAATGAAAATATTTCCAAATAAATTTCGCTGAACTAGCCGCCACTGTAGCGATGCACAAAGGCTTTCCAAATAATGCCACAGATACAATTCCATTACGCGTCGCAACCCCTCAACAAATACTTTAGAATCACACCAAACAGTAAAACACTTTGAATGGTATATTATTTCCGTGACAGAGCCGTAAGTCCGGATAAATAAGCAAATGGCTCGGCCGGAAGAGCCCCTGGCTCAGAATAAGAAAGTTTGCAGGACCCGGCCCTCATTAGGCCCTGCTTTTGTTTGCTTACGAAATTAGCGGCCTTCAATGATGGGTGGCCATTGAAATTTCACTGAAAGGATACAGAAAGGACTAGCCAAATGTTTGCGTTATTTTGGTGATGGGACGGGTTGTGATTGACGTCATAACTCGAGTTTTGCTTTTGTTTGGAAGGCTTTCAGTTTGGTTGTTAACTTTTTTATCTACTTTTGTTGCTTATGTATCTATGTATATTGGGTAACTCCTGGAAACTCTTCATTTCATATCAGACACATTTATGCGATTGTGGATGGGGTGTGGTGACATTGCCAGTAGGTCTGTTTCGTCATTCAGGATTGCTCACACTTTTTACTCCTGAGATCACTTCTTCATCTATTAATATTATAAAAATGGCAAAATAATGTTTGTTTTTTTGTTTGTTTGTATTGAATAGGCTCCGAAAACACTGATCCGATCGTGAAAATTCTTTCTAAGAAAGCTTAACTATTCAGGAGAGTTATAGGCATTAGTTTATTATGATTGCACAAGAAATTCAGTGAAAAATAATAGTATATGCTTTAATTATATACTCCCTAGATAGCGCGTTGCGCTAAGCAAAGAAGCATGGCAAAGAAAACGGACCAAATTTTTTAGTCTTGTTAAAGTCTTGTGTTATTTTTTAGTTTTTTGTTTTAGTCTTCACACACACCAGCTTGGTAGCGGCTTTATCTTACACGCGCGTCCTGTCATTACCGAACGTGTATAAAGTTGCCAGCTTACGGACTTATGACACTAAAATGGGGAAAATTTGTGTAACATTTCGAAAAAAAATCTAACCACTTATTTGAATATGTGCTTAAATTAACATTTTATTATCCACATAAGTTACTCACAGGAAATAAAATATAGAAAGGACGATGTAATGGAGTAAGTTGATTGAAATAAATAAAAATCGGTAACATTTTCTCAAAATTCGTTTTATTGCGTTTAATGTATTTAATGACCCTCACTTTGTATTTGATTTTTAAACAACTTGCGTTTAGAAGCTACTACTAAAGTTAATATCTTTCAAGTTATTAAATTAAATTTATTTTATCAAGTGCAGACAGCGTCCAGTTACATTCGTATCAAACATAGATACATTTATGGGGAAATTTGTGCGTCAAAACTAGCAACACTGAATAAACGACAAGATGAAGTCGTAAAAAAATTATAAAATAAGTGGTTTTGTTTACGTAAAAATAATAAGATTTAGAGGTAAGTATTCCGATGGTAGGATATATAACCTGATGCCTTCCCGCTGGAAGGCATCCGGTTATATATCCCATCCCGGTCCCTTTATAGTTTCTGCACAGTTTTATCACACATCTTGTCATTTTCACCGATTAAATTGGACACAAAATTACTGCGAAACGAGTGAAGCCTTCAATATCGCAATTGAGACTAAAGAGGGGGCAGCGACTTAGAGGCTAACAGTTAGCCACTATATTTTTCTACGCTTTTTTGTGGCGACGCTCTATCTAGGGAGTATATAATAAAAGAGTATATGTAAATCAAGTCGGAGAAAAGCGGGCGACATATTATAATGGACACCAGCTGTCGAACATTTGACAGAACGAAGCCTGTTGCGGCAGCTCTTTAATTATATTTTAATTTTGAGTTCTAAAAACAAATTTTCAAAAATAAATAGTCATGAGTTGACTTGTTTAATGTGATCATTCAGTTTTGTAGCTGATCAATGACCAACTTACGTAGATAAATAAGCGCATTAACATAAGTACTTGACAAAAGTGACAAATTCAAGAGAGATGAAAATCACAAGTACTCGTATTTTTAGGAACAGCAGCAATATCAGACAAAACCAGATAATGAAAGTACCTATGTTTATGTTTTGGAGTAGTATCATATGGTAAAGTCAACGTGCTTAATGGTTTTTCGATACACCGTCGAGCTGTATCGTTCGGGTCGCGTTGTTAGCACACATCAGCATCCTGGTAAACTTTCAGATAAGAAGGGTCACGATAGTTTTGCATGTCCCACCTTCGAGGTAATAATAGCCGGAACCGATACACTACGTTAGGTGTGAGTAGGTCAAAGCTCAACCTCGTAGGTGCCTATTTAGTGACATTCACAACACAACCAAGCTTACGCCTCTGACTGACCCGTATTTCTAGATTTACAGTGTTTCATACTAACTTAATGAAGGAAGTGAAATTGGAAACCTTTGTAAAAAGAGTTTTAGGTATTTTACTAATTTCTATCTTCTATCGCCTCAAATGCGTGCGAGAATAATTTTTAAATTTTTAAGCATGTTTTTTAGATAGTCATTAATGGAGATATCATACTTGAGTACATCTCTGCGTACCTACTCTTACAAGCCTCTTAGCAATAGCTCTGGCATAATCACCACCTCATCCACTTCAGTAAATCACTTAAAGCTTGTGGCATAAAAATTAAATAGGGCAATTGGCGTAATCATCACGCGACCTTATTCATACACCTGACCCAAGAATGGAACCGAGAGGGCCCCATTATCTCGGGCTCTCACTCTAACGTATCATAAGGTATGTCTAAATAACAGCTTTGTAGTTACCTCTATCATTATACTAATAATAGTTCATCTTCTCTCTGTAGGTGTATGTGCACAGATTATATAACATACACTATGAGCGCTGTCACTTGATTGTATCGACGTTAACTTCTGAGCGCTGGGGATGAATCGTGCGATCGCGGGCAAAGTTCTGACACGCTGTCACTATCAGCTAATAACGCGAGCCTGAGTTGAATTTATAACTAAATGTTAGTACGCTTTATCTATTCAAATAATTTAAGGATTTATGTGCACGGCAGGTAGTTAGTTACTCAGGACATTTTACGCCTACATTAATTGTGACACGTCACTGAGAGATGAGCTTTCTTTCATTTCGACTGTTTGAAAGAACTGGTATTCAAATGGTTTTAAGGTGTCTTACTAGCTGGTGAATTTGATTAAAGTAACGGAAACTAGAGGCATAAAATAAAGTACTGAATAAAGATAAACGCATAGGTATTTATTTATTTATGCATGGTCCGCACTGAGCCTATCTGTCTATTTCATATTTAACTGTCTGCTATTAACAAAATATGAAGGCGAGCAAACCAAATACAAGTAAAACCCAGCCACCGAGGATAATCAGGCTACCACTCGTATATGGAACAGGTACAAATGATGTCTAATTCAAATGAACTCCGGGAAGATCGGTATTTGTATCACAGAACGTGAAATATACATAATACATGCACCTTCATGTCTAGTGCTAAGTTACCAAGAGATGCAAAAGTCTGCATAATCAGAATGCTGCCCAAGTTAGGAGCAGTGAGTTTCGAGAGCCCCGTATCACTCGCATACAAAGCTCATTTGTATTCGTAAAATAGAAATAGCACGAGTTTAGTTAAGGAGGTATGACGGCGAACTTCGCTCGTTTGAAGTGCAGGACACTGAGTAATGATAAGCACTCAAACATCTTCTCTTTACTTTCAGAGTCAACTTTTGACTGAATATACGTGAAATAAATTATGTTTTAAATCTGCCACTGCCTCTGTCACAAACTATACAGTCAGATAGAGACAACATTCGTTTTATACAAGGTATAAATGTTTTAAATAAAAACATGGAAGAAAAGTAGTAAAATACCTAACATTAAAAACATTTTGAATCGAAATTTCAGTTAAGCCAACACCCTTACTGTTTAACTAATTATGAGCCATCGAAAGAAAGTTGGAAAATTAACTTTAAATGCTATATAGGAAAGCACTTTTTATTGCATTCCCTAAATTTAAACATTGTGTTTTTCTATTTATTTTAAATCATACTATATAGGTAACCACATTGATAATCTTTAAGATTAGTTATTGCGTCAGACTTTGCTAGCCTTGGTAGCTGTGTATGCTTTTATAATGTGTAAACAAAAAAAAATATAGTTCAACAAAATAAGAATAAATAAATAAATATCTGTGACAATTTACACCAAGATCATCTGACCCCAAACTAAGAATGAATTCATGCTTCAGATAAAAATGTGTTCCAAAATATATTTTTTTGTGTTTATGTAGTTTAGGGCTGTCCCTAAACTACAAAAACACAAAAAATATTTTTACACCTTTTATTTTTGTACCTGTGTACAATATACATAAACAGTTGTTGTTTCCCTGCATACAGACTGAGTGGCATGACAACTGAATGCTCCTGTGCAGCTGTGCTTCGTAGGCACGTCAAACCGGCGGCCCTGGCTGGCACCCATCGATAGCAGACGTTAAGCCACGTCGGAGGCTTTAGGTGGCTTAACCGACACTGACTCGGAAAGTCATCAAACTTCATACGTACGTATCTGCGTCAGACGTGTGTTATATTATGCAAATATTTAAAATCGCACTATGAAAAAATAATGTCGCTTCAGCATAAACTGAACGAACTCGAGTTGCCCTGTTTTTGAGCTTTTATTGAAATAATGATGATTTCAATATAACGAACCGTCAATACCTATTGTAAGTTTTGAAATACTAAATATATCTAGGTTTTATAGCGTTCCGAGCTCAAATTTAGACTAGGATAATAAACAAAAATAAATAGCTTGAACGGTACGTGTTTGCCCTTATAAAGATTAGACAGACTGTATCTGTGAAGGCGGCATTAACCGCGTATCACGGCTATGTGTCGTCTCTCCTCAGCTATGGGTTGATAATGTGGGGCAACTCTATTGAATTTGATAGGGTTTTTAAACTTCAAAAACGCTGTATCCGAGCAATTAATAAAGCCTGGTTCTTAGATAGCTGCCGACCACTTTTTAAAAGGTTTAATGTTCCTCCACTCTCATGTATGTACATTGGAGATGTGTGTGTCTTTACAAAATTCCACACAGAATATTTTCTGAAACGTAGTGATATTGTCAAACGACAGAAAAGAGATAAATTTATTAACATGTCATACCAACCTGCTTGTCACAAATACATATATAAATAGAATATATAAAATATGTACATTTCTATATACAACAGCTTGCCGAACGAATTGAAAATAATAAAACCTAATGTATTTAAGAAAAAATTCTAAATATTTTATAGTGTTAAGGAATATACAGAGTTTTGTACAAAATTATGTAAAAACCAGCTAGTTTATTAAACATTTACACGTCTGCATGCAGACCGAATACAATGGACAATGTATGCTATATTTCAAGACCTTTTTGATATGAATTCTCGTAAATATAAAAAAAAGACTTAAGATTAATTAGTTTCATGAACGTTTTGAACCAAATGTTGCATATTTTTATCTGGGAAGCCCGCGGCTGCGTCCCGGGTAGAAAGAACCCAAGGGAACTTTTGACCTGAATATTATGTATCCTATTATACGGGAATATAAAAGACAAGACAAATAGAAGTCTGAATTTCCATTGTATTGTGGAAGATATTACCCTAAACATAAAATTACTTTGATAGTACTCGTAATAAATACGTATCCAGGTTAGATTGTGATATTCTTCAGTCATGTTTATAAGCCTTCTATTTTATTAGAGATATAACAATAAACCACAGGGTGACTTTGATATCATTGGCATCCTTTTAAAATTAAAACCTACTCATGATATACAGTACTTTCCCTAAGTATGAGGCTATTTTATAGGTACAAAATTGCATATTTACATCATCAGTAGGTTTTTATTTCAAAAGAGGTGTTTAAAGAAGGTGCCCGTGGCTAAGTGACGGCAGCGGATCGGCAACGATCCGATGTTAAGCAACACCAGTCAGGTCGGGTTATGGATGGGTGACCATCCCGACCGAAATTAAGTGATGTATTTTTCGGGAATCTCCGTGCTTCGGAAGGCACGTTAACAGTTGGTCCCGGCTGACGTCGTAAGATATCAGTCGTAAAGCCTAGTCGGAGGCCTAAAAAGGCGGCTTAATAACATCTGAAGGTAAGGTTATCACTGGCCTTACATTCACCTCTCCAACAATCCGCACTGAGCCCACGTGTTGGAGTATGGCTCGTACCATCTAATAGTTGAGGTGAGGCCTGTGCCCAGCAGTGGGACGTATAAGGCTGTATTTTACAGGGTGACTTTGACATCATTGGCATCCTTTTAAAATAATAACTCATGATATACAGTACTTTCCCCAAGTATGAGGCTATTTCATAGGTACAAAATTGCATATTTACATCATGAGTAGGTTTTTATTTTAAAAGGATGCCACTGATGTCAAAGTCACCTGTAGAAACTTATCGCTAAAGAAAATGCAAACAAACAAATACTTAAAAAAATGCAATTGTTTATATGACTCATATTCAAGGTTCCTAATTTGCAAGACAATGCTGCAACACAGTATTATAAAGTTATAAATATTGAGCTAAGATAAAATGTTCTTTGTGTTTTTGTACTACTCTGCAAATAAGAAATTGAAGACATAATAACTTTCAGACTTGTTCATTTTAGTCAATATGTGGTATTTATCACATATCTAAAACTATTACTAAACAAAATAATAAGTAGAAGTGAAGACTACAGACAGCTTACTTGAGTTTTATCCAAAATTATTTGTATTTTTCGTTCTCCTTTTCTCAATATTGGTTCTTTAAGGGTACAAGGTCTTTTAATGTATTATCATTGTTGTTACCTACTGCGTATCGCCCTCGTACCGTAAATGCAATTAAAAAGTAAGAATCCAAAGCAATAAAATAAAGGAGATTACAGTCATAAAGCTTCGACGATATAGGTCCCTAATTCGGGCCGGATAGGTGTTGCACCTGCACCCTGATATACGACAGGCACGAGCAGATAGTACTGCATTGCATGTAATGTAATTTGTTGTGTAAGCCGGTATGATATATTCGAGGGAAAACAAAAGCGTGCGAGAAGTTTTTAAAATGTGACGCTCTGGATTGATGAAAGACGTTTAAAGTCATATATTGCTTGAGAAATTTGCCTATTATACTCGTATGTATGTGTACTGTTGGGCAAATGACTCTTATTATCAGCCATGGAGGTTCTCAATGAATTACGGGGGCTATAATTACTGAAAAGACCAGTAAAAATAAAGTTTATGACTTGAAATAAAAATATGCTTCAACGATTTGTGAGGTAAGTAATGTAATCTGGTAACAAACAAATCATTATAATTTTCATGACTCGTGAGCAACTATTAGTTCTTTTATAAAAACAAAATAATTAAAATTAAGAAAATTGTGTGATTATAAAAACGTAACTTTAAGTAACTTGGGTGTGGCATTGATACGTTTTATTGTTGTTTTGTGAATTATACCTATATGAGACTCGTATATATAAACATATTTATATACCCATCACCATCGTATCCAATCTCGCTTAAACAAATACGCTATTAAATTGCAATTGACTAAACTTCGTAAGCGCGAGTATTACTTGGAAGGCTCACCTGCGCCTTCACAACATGAACAAAGGTTACACATTTGCTCCATTTATTCATTCTTCGATATTCTTTTTGCAATATCAGGTGAGAACGTTATTGAATAAGCATTGACTCAATTGACATGACACTAACTGGAAATTCATTCGCGTTCGACGATTCCATAAAAAGGTGTGAGAAGCGCCCGCAGGTGTGAATGGATCTTTACGGGTATCTTATCCATGTAGGTGCGTGCCATTGTCAATTACAAGAAGTGCATTGGCGTTGAGTGCACTCCGGAAAATCAGTTCATAGTGCAAGGAAGCATGCATTACTACCTATACGAACATTTTATGGAGCTTGCCGGTTTTTGAATATAAAATTCAAATATTATAGGTAATTTCAAGTAGTTTACAGTCCGGATGTTACCCATTCGGACTCAACAATAAAAAGATAAAAACAAAGATAGATAGTATTTTGATAATGTCATATAAATAGCTTTTTGTTTGATCTACAGGGTGATTGGGGATTCATTGGTATCCTTTTAAAATAAGAACCTGTTCATGATATAAAGTACTTTACCCAAGTATGAGACTATTTAATAGGTACAAAATGGTATAAATTAATAATTTAAATAAAAAATTAATAAAATAAATAAATTACTTTTAACCTTATAAACATCATTTTTTTATACTCGACAAATGTTTGTACGGCTTAATGAAATTTTGTCCCTATTAAATAACCTTATGTAATAAATACAAAACTGCATATTTTAAAACCTTTTAGACATCATGTTTAATACTTGGCAATTGTTTATGAGGGTTAAAAATATGCAATTGTGTACCTATGAAATAGCCTCATACTTTGGCAAAGTACTGTATTTCATGAGTAGGTTGTTATTTCAAAAGGATGCCAATGAATCCCCAGTCAACCTGTATAGTAAATGATATCTTTTTATTGTAGGTGCCTGCGCGTTGAAGGGAAAATTAGCTACAATTGGTAAAGTAAATAACATCGTAAACAGAGTAAGTAACGTCCAAATTTGAACGAAAATTATTTTCTCCGGAATCTGCGCACAGCCGGTCACTGTCTAAGTTTCATACAAATTAAGACGCTCCAAGTTTTCCCACTTATTGCGAAATGTGCTTCGTTAATATACCTTTGGGCCATTACTTCGAATAATTTTTGTATAATAAAAGGCATTTGTTCATAGCATGATAAGTTTCCGGTTGCTAACGCTAAATGACAGGAATACAATACAAATTATCCAATTCTGAGAGGAAACTGATTAAATAAACTCTGACACCAGTTTAATTTAAAGTACAAAACAGATAAACATTCATGTTTGCAGTTTTAAAAAAGAGTCTCCAGTTTTTATAATTGAAACCACATAAAACTGAAATAAATTTCAAATTCAAAGAAAACGTTCTAAATGTAAAACTATTTTAAGAGGCAATAAACAATTTAAAGCCAACAATAAAAGCAAACACACACTTTCCGTAACACAGTCCGTAATTATCCGAAATAATTATACGGATGCCGACGAAAGTGCCGTCGAAGGAAAACAACTTGCATTTGCAGTTGATTAAAAATGTAAGCGCATATTATAGGCACTTGTACCGACAGTGTGCAGTCTAGAGATATAAATAGTAATTGATAAAGCAAGAAAGTCCTCCATATGAAAACCAAATTAAAGTGTCACTTTTATGACGTCATGACGCTTTAGTGATGAGAATTCATCAGTGTCAGTGTCGATCAATTTCAATCGAAATCTGGTCCGGTAATGCAAGACTTTTAGGTTTAAAAAATAGTAAGTTTGTTGTGTTTACGAATTCCTGCAAATGCAGGTGTCAGATATGGCGCCAAATACAAAAATAAGCTTTGTATCAACAAGCTAAACATGAGTAACTTAAGAAGTTTTGAGCTTAGAATAGGCAAGCGCTACGACACTTATCGTTGATAGAGGTATGAGAGATCGCTATGACGGTGAAGGCGGACTAAATGAAGCAGTGTCAAAAAAAAAGAGTTTTGTACTCTGCTTTGACACGCGAACTGCATACACTCGCGTCTTCTGTTTAGATTTTTGCCAGTGGTGCCGCTGTAAACTTTTACGAGACCGCCCCGAATAAAAACCGTTATGCAGTATCTGCATACAGTGTGCACACAGCCATGTGGTTTGATATTAATTTTGTGTAAAAATTTAAGTTTTAAATAAATAATATTTTTGCTCTACAGGTATTCTAATGTTCTGAAGACGTCTACATTACTTAAGAAAAAGCTCAAGTCGTAGCGTGAAATTGAGGGTGCTAGCAGAGGTTAGAGGGGGTTGAAGAGTGCTCTACTGACAAGAGTGCACCTCTAAATAAGATTGATTGTAAAGCCAAAGACATATAGTAAAGACCAGAAGCCTTTTTCTCGATGTTTATTTACTATCCTGTTCTTTAATAACCTGGCATTCATAGGAATACTATTCTACTCTTAATTTAAATATAAAAATGAACAATATTTTTGATAAAAAAACCAGTTTCGTATACTCGAGGTTGTCATTGAACTCTTATTTGAATTGTTTTCCGCAAAAATTTAAAATCATGTAATTACTATCAAATTGAATCTTTTTCTGTAACGATGCCTAGGTTTGAGGCCATGCCATGCCACTTTAACAAACCAGCCATTCAGCAAGCAAAAGTAAGTGAAAAATCATTTATTCACTTAAGCTTTTACAAAGAAGCACTTATGAAATGTTACAAGGAAAAACAAATGGCATCGCGTTAAAAACAAAGCAGGCTATAGTGGGTGGTTCTCCAAAAGCACAAAGATAAATGTGTCTTTCGTCGGTGTTAATGTGCTGAAGGCAAATCTGCCATTGTAGTACTTGCGCGCAAAACTCTTTGCGGAGTTGTTATAGAAAGTCTATAGGAAAGCTCTCGAAGTTTTGCACGAGTAAACTTTCAAGTATATGTACACTGCTCCGAAGTCGGGAACTTATTTTAGGCCATAAAAGTTATTATGTAGGTTTGTGAAAGCTGGATTACTCTGCGAATGTTTCCGGATGAGAAACTACTATAGACATTATTGTTACAAGAAAAAGGATAAGTGTTAGAAGAAAATATTTTGCAGTTGTTTCAAACTTGTGGTGGAGTTACATTTATGCAAAGTATCGTTTGCGCGAGTTGTAGGGGGTTGAACGAGGACCCAAAACAGTTTTAACTTAGAATAATAGTACGCTTTACGAGGTATGGAAATTGTTCTTCATAATTTCTTTCTTCAGCTTATTACCTATTAAAATTGAACACACATATGTAATAATATACGCTCAGAACTATGTCCCAACTGGTATAGTCTGTTATGCAAGGAAGACTCAGAAGCCAATACAATTCGTCAAGTTCATGTGAACCGGGCATCGTTAGGTAAACGGCCGCTATCCGTGTTGTTATACCGATGATTTCCAACACAAAGGTTAGTCATAAAATTTAAAATGGAAACAGAACTTTTTGTAAGTAACTAAGACTTATGTCTGGTCGGGATCCGACCCACAATACCGTAAGCTCGAAACTACAGCGCTTAACCCACACATCGGATTAATGACTTAGAAAGTTGATGATGTATATTTCAATCAATATTTCACTTCCAAATTATTCCAAACGAACATCAGGATTGCTAAAATCAAAGCTTGATGTCACCAGCACCAAGGGATAGCCCTTCATAAGCAGACATATTAAAAACAGCATTCCTTTGAACAATCCAATAAACCAATACCCCAGTTCCAGTGCATTAGGCAAACATTTAACCTCAAAGAGCGATCGGATTCGATCAGAAAAACAAAGCGTTGAGCGTTTGTTGCGGCGAGTAACAATGGCCCATTCGTAACTCTGCTGATTTCAAACGCATCGCATTCATCTTCTTTGGAAGAAGCTGGCCCGGTAGATCGGCATTAACATATGAGCTTCAAGAGTTTAAGATATTTTATCCTTTTTCATCCATATTCACATCTCAAAACCTTTGCTTATCTGTTTACTTTTTTATTTGTTTCTCTATCGTCAGGTACTAATTATGTGCTTCTAATGGACTAGGTACATATATATTATGAATCATTACCTATCTTTGTTTGGTTTATCAGTTCAACTTGGGAATGCTGCGAAATGACAAAAAAAAATACTTGAAATATGTAAATGTAAGTTTATTTCAGTTATGGTATACCTAATGTTTAAGCTTAGCTACGAGTAAAATGACATTTATATATCTTAATTATTTGTTGAGAGTAACTACTAATATTTATTCTAGTTCGATTTTATTCAAACCGTAAGCTATCATAACCATTCATGATAGAGAGAGCAGCATTTAATAAAAATTACTAAAATATTACTAAGGCTTAGGAAAGGATGAACGCAAATATTCAATAAAGCGATTTGGCATTGCCGAAAAATAACCATAAAGAAACGACCAGAAAAACAAAGCACAGCTCATTTGTTAGCTTGAATAACGAATAACAATAGACAATTTGTACCTTAGCCGATTTAAAACGCGTCTCATTCGTCTTGTTCGAGTAAAAATGCGATAAGCCCCGCTTATTGATTGCGCCCATTTAAATTGAAAAAAAAGCTGAATCTGTACGTCACAGAAATTAAATGAACTGAGAAAAAACATCACGGCACGCGAATCTCGTAATTCGTTTGAGTGGTATTAAATCAGATGAGCGAGATCGGATTAATGCCTACCTGTGCTTTTATTGCTTGGTTGGGAACGCTCAGTCTTTCCAGGCCACGATAAAGTACTGTCATTTGTAGGCGCGAGATAGCTCGAGATTCAATTATGTTTTAAAGTATTGGACTGAGTTTAACTGGGGTAAACTTCGTCTTATTGCTATTGGGGCTTAGTTTAGAAGGCCCGTGGCTTTTTTATAAACCTTAGCCATTGAGTTAACTGTGGTACTACAAATATTTCATAAATAAATAAAAAGTTTTTGACAAGAATAAAATGAAATAGCCCTTGAAATCACAATAAACAGCACTGAAAACCAACGGATCCAGCATTTTTTATCTTTAATACGCGGGCTATGGAGGTCATTTGTATCGAATTTTTGTATCTTACTTATAAACCTCAGCCATTGAGTTAACTGTGCTACTACAAGTATTTCATAATTAAAAAAAAAACTTATTAAAAACAATAAAATGAAATAGCCCTTGAAATCACAATAAACAGCACGGAAAACCAACGGATCCATCATTTTTTTTCTTTAATACGCGGGCTATGGAGGTCATTTGTATCGAATAGATAGAAATCGGCTGCAGTGAGGCAGGGCTGCCCCTTCCTCGTCTATGCTCAACCTTTACTATATTTGACACTCATAAGTTGTAATAGCTGACTAAAATATAACTAAAATGCTAACAAGGGGGCTTGCTTCCGTTCGTCGAACACGTAGTAACGTGAACGTGAATTTTCAGTCGTTAAAAAACATACTTAACTATTCGAAATGTATTTAATTCTTTCATAACTATATTTTACTGAACAAAATTAATGAAAGCTATTCATAACATACTACATTTTGTGCCCTTTTTACCCTTCTCAAGTTTCACGAAACTTCGTGAATTTTAACCGGAGTAGGCCCCAAGGTTTTTCATATTATGCTCTATGCTCTGAAAAAACGGAAATCGCAAAGTGTATAAGATAAGTAGAAGGAAGTTATAAAATGATTTCTAATGCTTTTGTGATGTAATGTCATTGCACTTAGCCCCAAACAGTCTAAGCGAGTTTTAAATATTAATTAAATACAGGTATTTTCAAAACAATTTGTGTCAAAATATTAAAGATTTATTTTTCAAATGGAGTGAAATCTTTTGTGTTTTAAAAAACCAACTCGAAAAAACAACATTTTATCACAATTTTCTTTCTTCTGTTTACATGAAAAAGATATGTTGGCAACCATTGCAGTGTCTGCTGGAAGCGTTCGTCTGCGGCCGCGTATCAATCGCGCACATGCAATTTCACTCAATTTTTAAAACTGACGCGAGCCCAGGGTCCCAATTCTCGACCATCAGACATTGGATTCGAATATTTTTTTGCGTTCTTTTTCTTGATGGGTACATCTTTTATATGAAAAACCAAAACGGTTTTGATTTTGAAGTGAACTTACCGACTGAATAACACAAAGAACTTAAGGGTATATTTGTACCATGAGCAATGGTTATTCATTGTGATACAATATTAAATACTGAGGATTGGGCCCAGTAAAGTAAGTAAAGTAAAAAATCATTTATTCATTTAAGCTTGTACAAAGCACTTATGACATGTCAAAAAAAGTATACAGAAATAATAATAATAAACGTAAATAAAATAGTACAATATTAGTACACATCGTGAATATACATAATGTGAATCTACCACCGGTTCGGACGTTGCTTCTTATCGAGAAGACTCCGGCAAGAAACTCGATAGTTACTCTTTTCAACTTTGTTTGTTTTACAAAAAATAAATTCAGAGTACAGTCAATGCGAGTAGAAAAAAGAACACAATATTGAGCAGAGGAGCAGATTATTCCTACTATGACCACAAACTTTTGTCGTTCAAGTAATCCTCTAAATTATAATAACCTTGTTTCATTAACTTTGCTTTAATTGCAGACTTAAACTTGTGAAGAGGTAGATCAACAAGACTTTGAGGTATTTTGTTAAAGTATTTTACAGATTGACCCACAAATGAGTTTCCCACCTTGTGTAGCCTAAGACTGGGAGTTTTCAATTTGTTTTTATTTCTGGTATTATGTTTATGAGTGTCACTGTTTTTTTTGAACAGATGCAAGTTTTTGCGCACATACATTATGTTATCTAAAATATACTGAGCATGCACAGTTAAAATATCGATCTTCTTAAATACTTCCCTAAGCGAGTCGCGTGGTCTAAGTTTGTAAATGGAGCGGATGGCTCTTTTTTGAAGTACAAAAATGGTGTTCAAGTCTGCAGCTGAACCCCACAACAGTAGACCATACGACATAACACTATGAAAGTAGCTAAAATATACTAGTCTTGCTGTTTCAATATCAGTCAAGAGTCGTATTTTTCTAACAGCACAAGCAGCGGAACTGAGTCTCCCTGCCAGGGCCGTTATATGCGGACCCCATTGCAACTTAGAATCTAAAGTTATTCCTAAAAATACAGTAGAATTTGTTAATTCTAATGGCTCGTCATTCATAGTTACAATAGTATCAACCTGTCTCACATTGGGCATAGAGAATTTGATGCACTTTGTTTTTTTTGCATTAAGTAATAAATTATTACTAGTGAACCAACATAGTACTTTTGAGAGAGTATTATTTACATCGTCAAATGCTTGCTTACCTCTGTCGACTTTAAAAATCAACGAGGTATCGTCAGCAAATAATACTATCTCACAAATATCTTTGACATAGGTAGGAAGATCATTTATATAAATAAGAAAAAGCAAGGGTCCTAATATAGATCCCTGGGGCACTCCCATACGTATGGTGGCACCGGAAGATGCAGTTCCGTTGATACTAACTTTTTGAGTTCTATCTGTAAGATAGGATTGTATTAATTGAGATGAGATACCTGAAACACCGTAATGTCTTAGCTTAATCAGTAATATTTCATGATCCACGCAATCAAATGCTTTTGAAAGATCACAAAATATTCCTACTGCATCTTGCTTGTTTTCCCAAGCATCAAATATGTGTTTGATAAGTGCTACACCTGCATCAGTTGTGCTCTTGTGTTTAGTAAAACCAAATTGTTTCTCATGTAGTAAGTTATTTAAATCAAAGTGTGAAAGCAGCTGGTTCAATATAATTTTTTCAAAGATTTTACTGAGAGCTGGTAGTATAGAAATGGGTCTATAATTAGATGGGTCACTTTTGCTACCAGATTTAAAAAGCGGGATGACCTTACTAAATTTCATCAAGTTGGGAAACTGACCTTGGTCTATGCAATTATTAAAAAGTTTAGCTAAGTGGGGTGATATCGTATTAATGATTGATTTGAGTAGATTAATCGAAATACCCCACAAATCTTCTGTATTTTTCATATTAAGTTCCTTAAATACCTTGAGGATGTCATGAGAATCAACATGATCAAAGCAGAACTGATTTGTGCACCCATCAACACTAGATGTTAGCAGGGACTCCGCTATATGTGGACTAGAATTTAACGTGCTTGTAGTTACAATAGGTATATTAGAAAAAAAAGTTTCAAATGTATTTGCTATTTCAATCTCAGACTCAATAACATTATTTTGAATTTTGAGAGAGAATGAGTGATCGCGAGGTTTAGATTTACAGGTTTCTTTATTAATTATGTTCCAAGTGGCTTTGATTTTATTTTTAGCCAGTTTTATTTTGTCTCTCAAAAAAATGGACTTTGCAATATGACATGATTTCTTGAATGTTTTTGAATATAATTTAACATGCTCAACTAGTTTTTGACAGTTTGAGTTAGCTTTTAATCCATATAATTCGTATAATTTATTTCTACTTTTATGGATGCCTGGAGTGGCCCAATCACCAAATTTAAACTTAAAATTATCAACAGTTACTTTCTTCTTAGGAAAAATATGGTTATGTTCATGCAATATTATCTCAAAGGCTATAAACATCATAAAACTACCTACTTAAAACATTGTGTTATCTAAGAAATACCAGTAAGCGTCTTAAATTCGTTCTCCAAAATTTTTTTATGAAATCAAAGAGTTCATAAAATGATATTCAAATGCAGCAAAATACGTTTTTGAAGATCTCATTTATTTTAGAATAATTTACTAGACACATTCATTTGATAACTTGATGCGTTTATAATAAACGCTGTAAAAATATCGCTCTGAAATAACTACTATGCAAATCGCAAGATTAACAGTAACGGATTAAAATACTAACGTAGGCGTAGTAATTTAATTATATCGCAGTCCAAACTTGCAGCCAGAATCGGAATATGGAAGGCTTTTGTATATCTCAATTGCAGATGCTTTCAACAGATATGAAAGTAAAACAAATCAGTTTTGAAAGGGAATTAAGACGGTCGGCGCTCGTTTGAACCGGCGACTATCTCTGTTGTTGCAGTGCTCTGTACAAAGGGCGGATCGCCAGGCATGTTCCCTTCGAACCGAGTAATATATTTTCAATTTTTGGCGTTCTATTACACAGTATTTGACTTATAGCGGGATTTATCGCCGTTGAAATGTCTTGTGTGACTCACGACATGCACCTTGTTAACGGACGTGTTATGTGTGTCATTGATTTTCAATTTTGGTTTCACGAGGCGTATAAGTTGATTATGCTTCAGCTTTGTAGTTTTGGGGGTTCGTGCGGCTCTACAAGCTTTGCCGCCATTTTTGTGAAGTTGTAAAAGCCATAATAAAGCTTTTGATTTAGCAAGGCACATTCGATTCCGACTACTTTATAATTACCTATATGAAGATATTATTTATTTTATGTTTTCTTAACTTTTTACGTAAAAAAAAATAACAAAGAACTTCTAGTGTAATAATGCCTTTTTAAACTGACTATCGGGAAAAGTGCAGAGCTTCTTTGGCTTCTACTGGCTTTAAACCTACTACAACTTGTACTGTATAATATAACTTTTATCTAGCACATAACTAATACCTCCTCGAGATGATTCAGACCTTTCAGTATTAGACTCTCGGTTTAAGTGATACCTTCATAGTTGTTTATAAGGTCCACCAAGGTTTCTTAAAAACAACATATAATTTTTTGCCTCTTTAGTGCTAGTTATAAAGTCGGATTCTTTGGTTTAATAATAAGAAGTAAATGAGCTGACCCAGCAAACATAGTCACACCTTATTGAAAATTTCCCCTAACATTTGTGTTCGTCGTCGCAGCAAACAATGCGTAAAACATTATTTGATTTTCATACCCTTTTCATGTTCAAACTTGTCTGTATGCGAACTCATTCTTATCTGACGCGAGGGTGCAAAAGGCGACTATACAGGATGCATCCGCTGTTTACAATACATTTTATGCGCAATAAACGCGTCCTATGTATACTTTAAAGCGAAAATTTGTAATAAGATTATAAAAAGCCGCTCGTTCTAGCGGCTATAAAACGTACGAGGGTCAAAATGGACGGTCCGCCATTATGGTTATAGACTCTCAGAGGATGTTATCTATCACGCCTACGTGGTCTTTTATATGTACATTATGGATATTATAAGAGTCATTTAGTTGCTGGCATATATTTTTTACGAACATTCTAAAAGTGAAAATGGTATTAATTTTCTTATTAAAATTTTAAACTTAATGTTAAAGAAGTTAAGTTTTCAATTATAACATTTTACTTATAATGAATGTTATTTAAAAAAATATCGACATTTCAAAAATCATAAAAGTTTTCAATGTAATTATTTGGAATAATCATAACATTTGTAATACATTTTCAAATAAAACCCCAATCAATAAGTCTATTACAGTTTATACTACAGCTATATTATATTAAGCCTATAGCTTGCATTTCTGATGACAAAAGAAGATTGGAAAAGGGGGAAAATAGGTAATTGTTTCTCACGCCTATAAAACTGAATAGCGATCGCTGTGCTAATAGACGGTTATGACTCCTGCGGAACTACAAACTCCGAAAAGGTTCGTTCTAAAACACGATAAAACGTGTGAAGGGTCAACCCCCGCGCCGATACATCATAAAATTATATGAAAGTCAAGAGCAGGGAGAGTGAGGTGAACAGGGCACCGCGGGATTTATTGAGGTCTGCTTTCGATACCCATTGTGGAAGTACGTTTTACGACTTTTTAAATTATTTTATGAAAATAACTCCACTTATCGCAGATCTGGGCGGCTGGACGCGGCCCGAATGCAAATAATAAATCTAGTTGTAATGACCCAATATTTCAGCTGGCACTTTCGAAGTGTGGTCTGGAGGGAATTCTGGTTCGGTGGTATCTTTAAAGTTTATCTAAAAGTCGTTTTTTTGCGAAAATGACCTGTTTTTTTTTAAAAACTAATTTGATAATATCAATTATTTTGGTAACTTTCTAATGCGATTTGTCAAAATTATGTGAATTTGCGCAATCTGTCAAGATCGATCCTAAATGTATCCACATTTATTATAACTTAAAAAAAAATTGATCATATTTTTCATTCAAACACTTGCAACACTTGCAAAAAAAAAAAGATTATGTGATGTTGGTGTGGCATAAAAGTACCGACAGGATCAGTTATAAATTTACGAATCAGTTATTGGGGCTAATAAAAGTGGTTACTTTAACGACTGGATCACAGTTAGGTCGTAACTAAGAATTTAATGAAGATAATTGTTTTGGCCCTTTAATGTATACGTATATTTATGTGGACGCATTGTGATTCACTTCAACTAAACTTGTAAACACACTTCAAAGTAAAATCAAAAGCTCATGACAGCTCATGATTGATGATAGCCGACGGGACGCGTGCATTCCAGATTCCGAGTGAACAAAATTTGGGAATATTTCCCTCAGTTTCAGTGCAAGTAACAGCTTAGTTCAAGATCGGATGTTTTACATGCACTGTCTTAGAATGCAGCATTGTTAAGGCTGGGATTTAGCGCGCCGTCCGATAGAGCGTTCGGTGGGCCACTGATTAGTTCTGCGCGAACGGAATAACGCCGCGGCTTCCTTCTGTTTTCGTGTAATGAAATTTATTGTGAAATAACATTAGACAAATTAAAAAGCTTCAAAAGTTTTCGACCTAGAATATACAAAGACCTATCTGTATATCTAGATTTTCAAGTGCAAAATGTTAATAATGAATATTTGAGAGTAAAACAAAAAAATTGTCGACGTACTTCTTTGTGTTTTTTTATCGGTGAAATTATGCTATATCGTATTTTGGAAAAGTTGTCGCCTTAGTTAGAGACACGGAGCTATTCGTACAATTTTTTATTTGCTAAAATATCGTTTAATTTAGTAGTTATCTTCAAACAAAGTCGATCAAATATTGTCAATCTTGGGAAAGCATAGCCTTAAATAGAAAATCTCCGCAGCGTCTAAGGAAGCCGTCATTGGGAAGGGCTCAACGGGCTCGTTCCGCCAGAAATTTGTTTCTCAGACGCGGACTCGGAGCGAGCACTAGCATCATTTAGAATCACTGTCCGTGAAATTCGTCGCGTTCCCAGCACTGCAGAAGAAACGAGCCACTGACGCGCTACAGAAAAGATGCAAGCCGCTATGAATTGATATTTTGAATTTGACGCGATGAAATTCACTAGCACCAGAATTGTGGGAATAAAATTGCAAATGAAATGTGTGGCACTCTTATTTGAAAGTTAACTCATTCCTGTCTGACAGACACAATAGAACTCAATGGACGGGGACTGCGTGGGAACTCACAATTTTACAAGCAATCAATTACATCACATTTGAGATAAGCAGTTATAATTTCTCAATTCGTGTACTTTATTTTTACGAAGTGCATAATATACTCGTACAGGCAAAAAAAATCACAAAACATATGATTCCTTATTCTTAGTTTTTTTTGTTTGACAGCAGGGGATTTATTGATCAATTTTGATAGCTAAGCTAAGTTGAGTTTCTTATAGAACCTTTGGAAAAAATCACTCCTTCTTTGCTAGTGTATTTTTTTTATACTGTGTCTGATAGTACATACATACATACATACATACCATCACGCCTTTTTTCTAACGGGGTAGGCAGACACCACATCTTTCCACTTGCTACGGTCCTGACACACCTCTTGCGCTTCTTCCACTCTCATTAATCCTTTCATACATGCTCGTCGATTATGGGTACTCCTGACCTGACCTTTTACAGTACCTTTTATAGTAGTACATACCATGTGTATGTGAGTGTTTATGCAATATATCATTTTAAACTTTCTTGTTGCATTTTAACTAATTCTAATAAAAACGCTCGTGACCACGAAACGTCGAGAAAATAGGTAAAACACTTTACCGTGGTTTTGGTTCGTTGCAACAACCCGTTTTTATTAGACTTTATGCAATATGTTGAGTTATCTCATTATTTTACATTACTTTACCCACTTCTATTCTTTTAGGTAAATTCCTAAAACGAAGGTTGCCCAGCTTAAATCTCTTCAATTTTAAATTAGATTTAAATTACTGTTGTTGTTTTTTTAGGTACACGATAAAGTTTATTTATCTTATCTTATAGTAAGCGGTTTCCGCAGTCTATGGACGCGCAACGCGATAATGTAATTTCACAAATCACGCAAAAAAAAAACGTGAATCCTAACTGCGCGAGACCATAGCGGCTTATGGTTGAAATGACTATTGCTCTACTAACAAACACAATAAATAATCTACTATAGGGCTTTACTAGAAACGGCACAGCCTTATCCATAGAATCTAATCCCTAGCAAAACATCTTAAAAGCAACAAAGACCCAGCAAGTGGACGTGTCTGATGTTGATCCGCTTATTTACTGCATGAACCCTGTTCCAAGAGCTGCTTTTAGCAAAGCCAGTGTAATCTCTGTATCATTGTTATAGAGTTTATTTTAAAATAACAGATCGCCATCAGTGGTGCTTCAGGCTTCGCATTTGGCGATGTGAGGAAACTGTTGCGCCTGGCGCTGGTCCAAGCTCACGGAGGATCAGTTCAAGTGGTCTTTAGATAATGGCCTGTTATCGCATTGACTTGGCGATGATTTGTGATAGCTACACTCATCGTGGTTTTTTAAAGTAGCTAACGCCGCAAAATACATCAGTGATAAAATTTTTGTTTATAATATATTACAAAGATGAAAGCAATTACATGTCAATTTACCGTTTTCATTACATTTTCTTTGAAACGAATGCGTTACCAAGAATCAAACGCATCAAACAGTATTTGTACGTTGCTAGTGCTGGTAGTACCAGGGCATCTGCCTCATTTATAACTATGAGATGAATACTTTCTGTTAAGAGTCATCCAGCTGCCTTAAGAATTCTCTCTACTAGGCTTAATTTCTGAGATCCAGCAAAGTCAGCATGGGCCTACTGCTTCAAGAGCTTGCTTCCGCTAGAGAAAATAACCAAATAAAATACTCACGTATAAGACCCAGTCTTTAGGGCTGTGTGCGTTAGTGCCGCACACATACAACCGCGCGCCGTCTCCCATTGGCTGGATCACGCGCACGTGGTTGCGACAGTCGAAGTGCTGGGAACAAAAAGTGGTGTTATTTTTAAAAGACAAACGTGGACATACAATGTCTTTACAGTGGAAAAACAGCAAGGGCTAAAATCATACTGAATTAAATTTAATTTTCAGTATTAAAATAGTGGCATTCGTTACTTTGTTGTCTTTCGTAAATTAATCAAGATAGCGTTCCAATTGAAAGTATTATAAGCTACTACTTGTGAAGTGAACAGCTTGTGAATTGAAACATATTTTTATTGCAAATCGAACAACCATGACATGTATTTTTTAGCTTTTCGGTCACTTAAAAGATCGTATTTTCATAAAAAATACATCAACCCCAACAATATTGCGCCTCCAACCTATATGATTAAATAACCGCAGTATAAAGAAAACAATACAACTTCTGAATAAAAGTAAAAATAACAGTAAAATAGACCGACAGTGAGCGAAACCAAAATGCGAGAGAATCGAATTTATTTACTAAATACCCGGGGCGAAATTCGTTGGAATAATAGTGATTCGAGAAGTACGAGTGTGTATGAGTGTTCACAGCCCGTGATTATGCAAATTTGCGTCCAACATAAATATTAAACGGAGCATTAATATTCCGAACGACAGAAATAATGCATCCCTCTCGTTGGACAAAGCAATACCTACTGGGCTGGTTTCGATGCAAACCTGATTATAAAAAAATACATTTGCAGCGGCGCAGTTGACAGTTTAGAAGCCACGTTTTGTGTGAATGTCGGTCATTTTCCTCGAAATGGTCATAACTTTTAATATCAGTGATCGGGCTCTTAAAGTATTTATTTTTATAATGCATTAACTTAAGCTTTTTCTCCGTGGTTTAGAAAAATGACATCCCCTTTTTTAGAGATGTGACAACGATTGTGGACATCTGAATGTCGCAATGTGTTCTCTGACTATGTTCCTCATAGGAAAGCTCAAAGTCACTCAGAGAACTATGAAGATAGATTTGCCCAGTGTTTAGATAAACGATCGAATTAGCAATAAAGATACGAATGTTTTAAGTAGAACTGAAGTGGAAATTTGTAAGTGCAATGACCACATTTGCAGATGAGCAGCGCGTACCTTCCCAATAGGGCCTATTCCTAAAACCAAAAACGTTCTTTGCAACCCTAGTTGCTAGTGTTAAGTCTCTCAAAGCCGCCATAACCGTCCCATCAAGGCATTTGACAACGACGAGGGCGAGTATTGTTCGCGAGCGCAGATTGGCCGTCGCGGTCGACCGGGGGATTGAAACTAATTTTCTCCACGTCAGCGCGGGCCGCTCCGGCTGCGGGCGCACTGTCACGAACCGAAACACAAATGGAATAGAAAAATAACGATATTTTCATAGACAATAAAAGAAAATTTCTATAAATATCAGCAAGGACCTTACACAAAGATCATCTCACCTCAAACTCACCAGAGCTTATACAGAGGTTGTCACTGTATAGGCTCTGGTGATCCACTGAGAAACATAATTTAAATATTTCTAAATACATACATAAATAGATGATAACATACAGATTCGGAACAAACACAAATGGTCGTCACCGGATTGTTTCTGGATCGAACCAATAAGGATCACTATAGTGTAATAATATATCATTGCGCCAACAGGCCAGTCAAGTTCGTTCGAGGACATAATGTGCAGGCGACGGTGATACGGAGCTGTGAAATAGTCTCGACCATAGCCTCCTAAGAAAGCTCAAATACAATTAGCCACCTGTCAAGAAGGCTATGCTGGGTGTTACGATACATGATTAAATTAAAAATGATGAAATCCGGAGAAAAACTAAAAGTGACCGACGACTGGCAAAGAACAACTGCCCCTGAGACAGAAATATTCTGGAGTGTGGACCTTTTGGAAACAAACGCTGCGTGGGACCCACCTGCAAGGTGGATGGACGACCTGATGAACGCCACCAGTGGGGTCGGTAATTTTCTATGATTGATGGAGGTATATTTGCGAACATTACCATCCAAAACACAATATGAAGAACCACGATAAAGTAGAATCGAAACAGCTCTGGAAAGTTTGATTCCATAAATCTAGTTTACTAATTGATTTACTTTAATGTAAATATATGACTTTAATTTGAATTGCAAAATGGACGCTAGTTTGTCAATTTAACGAGGCACCATGTCTGTCTAAAATTATGGAGCTGTGATACGTAATTAATTGCGTGAACCGTTTATTCCACAACGGGCGTTTAAATTTGATATAATTAAAAAAATATTTTGTGCGACGGCAATGCAGCTACTTTGAGTAATAATAATTCAATGATTAAGTATATATCTTTTAGAACCAAGTACTAACGAATTCGTTACTTATTTCGACTGAATTTTTGGAACCACGTTTTAATAGGTAACTTTATAACTGTTGTCACCGTCAGAAATTCATAATGATGACCATAATTGAATTGTAGAAATACAATTTCGTTTTTTGGTGAACAAAAAAGTCATCGCAAATTTAACTTAGAAAATTTTCATAGGCGGCTCCATTAGGAACACATTTCAACAAGAAAATATCCACACGTAAATAACTAAACAATTAACGAAGTGTTTTGTTCTCGCACAAAAACTCCGCCGCAGTTTCTTGGTTCGGCCTTGCAGAGGCAACTTTCCGGGAGATTGTTCTAAAGTAATTATCGGATTAATATACTCTGAGCGTTCAGCCGGTCGGTACTGACGCTAACAGAAAAGTGTTTTGTAGAAACAATCAGAATTAAGTACAAGAACAATCAGGCTCACGTCTAAGTTTCTTTTAACGGCAGTTAGCCGCCTCGCATAAGTTCACTGGAACTAATGCCTTCGATTGCTCCATTCCGTTAATTATTCGCCACTTCGTACGTAAGTAGATTTACGGGCGGCTTTTCTCGCGTTCGACCGGTACGTTTTCTCTCTTTTTTTCCTGTAGCGCTTTATTTTATTAGGTTTTTAAGAGCATAGATTTGCATCGGCAATGCGCTTATTGCCGCCATCATGCCAATATGCGGAGGTACTACGACGCATTTAGTTTTTAAGCGCGCACTTCGTACTCGTAGTGCCTAATCAGCCTCTTTCATTATGTTAGTTACAAAGTGAGCTTACCTCGAGAAATACCGGCTTTGTAAGTTTCATGTGCTTAATAGCAACATTGTTGTGGAATAAGAAATGTCTACAAATTCAACATCGCTTTACATTCTAGTATCACTTTTAGGGCCCAGTTTGTTAATAGCTCATGATAGTAAAATGTAAGTTCTGAAACGCTGCGTTTACCATGCCTGTTTAGTCTTACTTAATTAAGATTAAATATTTCTTTAGCTTCTTTTTTGTGACATAAATCATTACAATTATATCTATCATTTGGACAACTCCACCGATGGCTATGTGATCCCAAAACTTGTATTAAAGGTACTCTACAGAACACTGACATCCAGTACCAGAACGATCACAAATTAATGTTCGTTACATGAATGTTGATCTTGGGTGGAGATCGAACTCACACCATGGGAACTATAGAACCTTTATATGTATCATAAATACAGTGATATTATTAAACTAGTTCTACCATTCCATTCCAAATAAAATATTATAATAAAAATATCGCGCAACGTTTAAATATCGTCAAAGAAATCGACAGAGACTGCTAAGGCGCTTTGTTTAAAAATCTCAAACAGTGATTTACCTCGCCAGTGAATTTTCCTTAATAGCGTCACAAAGAGAGCGAACTTAAAACAACAAGGCTCGGCCCGTGGTCGCCTTAACGGGAATTTCGCCGACGGCATTTTTCCAGCCTTTTTCATGTTACGACATCGTGTTTAGAGAAAGGAAAACTCGCCGACAGCGAGAAACTTTGATTATAGCCTTCAAGAGTGGCCGTTCCTCCCGCGATCGAGGTGATAGACTCGAGGATATTTCTTTTTTATGGCCCTCTTTGATACTAATAAAACAAATTTACTTTTTTAACAATGGAAGAGTTGGAACGGGCACCATGTTTCCTGCTATTGCGCAACTTTGACCTTTTATTCGCCATACGAGTTACCGGGAGTTGCTGGATAGGGTTGTGTCGCAGTAAACCCGAGGATTTGTTTGTGCCGCTTTTTGCCTTTTGTGAGTGAGTGTACCTTCTTGAGTCGCAAAGAGGTTTCACTGCTTACTTTGAGACTTTATACACATTTTGCATGAGACTATTTCTGGTTGCGAACTTTATGACTCTCTTATTAGACGTATAACCCTGTTTACTTCAGTCTATAAAAATATGTACTTATCTTTGTTTACTCTAGTTTCTGGAAGTAGGTTTAATGATGCAAAAATCTAATGTTTTACCTAAAAAGCTTAGGTAACACATTTTATTGAAAGAGAGTAATGTCACAATCACGCCCCGTCCACGAGGAAGGAAAGCACTCGCCCGTAAGAGGCTGCGTATTATCGAATTAGCCGGTCGCGAGCATCGCAATAATCGTCCCGATCTCGGAGGGACCGTCGAGAAATAAAACAAATATTGCTTTTACGCCGCTATTGTAAATCAAAATTAACGGCTTTAATATAGCGAGCCACCGCGCGCTCTAAGCTCCCGCTATGAAATATGCCCGCCGCCCGCCGTTTCACTGTTAAAAATGGGATTAACCCTTGATAGAAATAGTGCTAGTTGTGAGTAATTCAGCGGAAAATAAGCTAGTTTTAATTAAAATGTAACGGCACGGCGTCCCCTCTGTGCTCGAGGAAGAAAACTACAAATACAAATAACTTTATTTTTTAAATTTGTGCACAGTACACCATCTTATGGCCTAAATACTTAACATTGTTAAATAAAGTCGTGGGTACGGTCAGCAGCACATTATGCCAAACAATAAACTATATCATTGGCGCAATTTCTTGCTCTAAGCTTTAACATAAAACTGTTCGATTTTTATTTAATAACACAGCCGTACATTAAAAATTAATTCTCACTACAAGGGGGAAAGGATTTTTCTTTTTTTTTTTTATAATGACAGCAAAGTAAATCTCGCCATGAAAACATGCCTGCCGCTTGCGGTTTGATGCTGAAAACTGCACTAAAATAATGCTAATTAAAACTTAGCAATGATGTATTTTCATTTAGCTTCATAGCTAAGTGCAGTAGACTGCAGAGTACTCACCTCCGACTTGCCTTTCGATACGCATTGGGCGACGTTGCTCGGCTCCAAATTTAAGGAATCTCTCTGTGGAAAGAAAATAAAAGGTTAGCTTTAGGAATTGGATTGAGAATTATGGTGGTTTTTTTTTATTGTGTAAATAGTTTTTTTTTATTATGTAGAGGGTGGAGGTGGGTTTGAAATACAGGTGTCCACGGTTTGTGATCAGGACTCCTCATGTAGTTATAAGGTATAGTTTTAGTGAAAATTGTTTTTATTAAGTCATACATTTTGTGGCAGATATCATCGAAGCTTAAATCGGCCTAAAAGATTGCATCTATTTCTACAAATGTTCAGAAAATAATGAAGTTAATGATTTGAGTTATATAGTAGAATCGTTCGTGTAAATATTTTTTATCTTTATTTATGAAAGTGTAACAGTTACGATTTGACACTTAATTGGATAGCATGGAAATCCATAAAATTTAGAATACTTACATCACAATGAGAAGAGCTGATATTGTTCATGTTCAGCCTGTATAACCGGTCCCTGAAATAAAATAACACCATGAGCATAAACATCACCCAAACTCAAACTTTGGCTATTCAAAGAGATTAGAAAAGTTCCACATCGCCATTCCCAATGAAATTAGGGTACAGTATTATCTTTATGTTCTTGAGTTCAACTCACTTTGCTGGTTCAGGTACGGAGCTATAATATACCCAACATGTTTATGTTGAGAGATACATGTTTGAAATGACCAGAAGCATAATCATTATAGTCAAAGTCAAAAATATTTTTATTCAAATAGACCAAATAATATGAATACTTTCGAATAGTCTAATCTAATTAACTAGTAAATATTAATGTACATACAATAATACTACGAATATATTAAAATACAATACATGAATAAAATTTATACTCCTTGACAAAAGTGTGGTTGTACCTGTTATCAAAACACGGCTTAGCCTACTTAGACTGTCTTTCCCGTCAAAATAAAGCCTAAATTTAAAAAAAAATCGCCTATGTCATAGCATTATATTGGTGAAAGAATTTTTATTTTCGTTTCGGAGCATATGATGTAATATGCTTATGTAGTATGTACAAACAAACTTCTTCGGCTCGTTGGCTCGGCTGGTCGGTCGTGTCCTAGGTTTGATTTTCACCCAGAAAAAACACTGGGCTGACTAAACCGATCTGAATTATTTCATAATAATATTTAAGGCTGCCAAATAATACATTAATTTATTAATCAAAAAAAAAACGTAAATCTTATTTTTTATTCGAATGGGTTTGCGTTTGGCCTCAGTTTCGCCTGATGGTAAGCGATGAAGAGGCCAATGGTGGTACACGCTTACCCAGAAAATTCCTATTCACTCTGGCCTTGAGAATACCACGGTTGTAAGTATCCAGAAACACAGACGCAGGACACATTCATAGTGAACGAAAGTAAATTGATAGTGATTTTACCAGTATGCTCATTATCAATTCACCTAAAACCCTTACAACCAGTATCAACCAGTGGTGAGGCATTAATTTGAATGACATCGACTATTCCTCGTACAATGCATTATTTTAATGACCAATATTGTTCTCTTTAATTTTCTAGAGAACGTATAATAACAGGAAGTGGGAATAAATGACAAGGCAACGACATATCGGAACGATTGAATTCCTGGAATGAAGAATGATCTATTATCAATTCGTTTATTGCATACTCATACGTTTTGTATATAACGTTTGAATAATTTCTCGTTTTAAGTTCGGTCTTATCTCTGAAACATTACAAACCAATAACATTTGACTCCAAACAAACTAAAACTGGTAATATCGGTTTTAGACCTACTCCTTCTTTTTTAAAGATTTGATTAGTTTTACAACACTGTTATAAAAAGAAACGGTTTTGTCTCTTTCAATTTTAGCCATGTACATTTCTGCAAGAAAGTCACAGAACAGTGAATCAGCAACAAAAAGAATTGGTAAGGAAGTAAGCGATAACGGATAACATGAATAAAGGTCATCATCAGGAATTGAGCTATTTATTAATAAATAGGTCAATACCGGATCATTTTCATTAATTGTGATGGAAATAAAATAGCATATTTAAATACTTATTCAAAAGTATAGGCTCTTATATAAAACGTCCAATATTTAGTGAAAATGGGTCAACTCCGAAGCGATTGGTGCTCGTATGTGAATTCATACACATTTACACACATCAAAAGTGTCTAGGGATCAACATATATTTTTGCAATAACTTTTCTCCTGATTGATATTAATTAAAATTTTCTTTAAGGATTCATCAAATAAAGTGTTTTCGTTTGTCTACAGTAACGATAAACCAAGTCACCTTTGCATTAATAAAGAAATTTGCCATTTTCCTAATAAAGGGATTTTTGACATTTGAACCACTAACATTAAAGTTCGAAAAAAAGACTGAAATAACAGTTTTCTTTAAAATTTTATTGGGTAACTTAAACAATTAATAATCAGTGTTTCTACCGCGAACACTAACAACACAAGAACATCCTGGATACCCTCCATATTCGGCAGAGCTCTTCTCTGTAGCATATCCCATGCATGCTCAATCGGGTTCAAGTCTGGCGACTGAGCAGGCCAGGGCAGGACATTGATGTTAGCTGCGGCGAGAGTCTGTCTTACAACTCTTGCGGTGTGCGGTCGTGCATTATCATGCATTAACTGAAATAAGGGACCGATTTGCACTTGTAGAGGAACGATGACGTTCCCGAAGACCGCTAAGGGTACCACCTATAGCAATGCACAATCGTAGGATTCGATATCAATGGGCTCTTGAACACAGAAATTGGGCAGAAGAACAATGGCGTTTCGTGTGCTTTTCTGATGAGTCTCGTTTTGGTATGAGACCGGATACAAGACGTATACGACACTGGATAACCCCTGGACGCCAACAGCGATTAAAATCCTGCCAGGAAGTCCATCCTTATAGTGGTGGAACCATCATGGTATGGGCGGGTATTTGGATCGGCGGAAGAACTGAGTTGATTTGGATCAGAGGCAACCTCAACGCTCAAATTTATGCTGAGACGATTGTATCAGACGTCATCGTTCCTCTACAAGTGCAAATCGGTCCCTTATTTCAGTTAATGCATGATAATGCACGACCGCACACCGCAAGAGTTGTAAGACAGACTCTCGCCGCAGCTAACATCAATGTCGTGCCCTGGCCTGCTCAGTCGCCAGACTTGAACCCGATTGAGCATGCATGGGATATGCTACAGAGAAGAGCTCTGCCGAATATGGAGGGTATCCAGTCGCAAGAAGACCTTTTTTTATTGTTGCAACGAACATGGGCGGCCATTCCACAGCGTGATTTGGATGAACTCATTTTGAGTATGCCAAACCGATGTTCTTGTGTTGTTAGTGTTCGCGGTAGAAACACAGATTATTAATTGTTTAAGTTACCCAATAAAATTTTAAAGAAAACTGTTATTTCAGTCTTTTTTTCGAACTTTAATGTTAGTGGTTCAAATGTCAAAAATCCCTTTATTAGGAAAATGGCAAATTTCTTTATTAATGCAAAGGTGACTTGGTTTATCGTTACTGTAGACAAACGAAAACACTTTATTTGATGAATCCTTAAAGAAAATTTTAATTAATATCAATCAAGAGAAAAGTTATTGCAAAAATATATGTTGATCCCTAGACACTTTTGATGTGTGTATTTTAATCAGAACGAACATAATTACTATTTTAATTATATTTGTTATTTGGTCAATTAGGTGTACCTATTGTTATTAAATATAGGTATAATAACTATTTTAAAACATAATAAAAGAGAGCCACTGAATCTAAAACCTAAATTAGCCGTTGGAATCCCACTTCTGAGCAAAGTCCTCTCTGCGCAACATAGTGCAACTACAATACTACATTGTTATTAATATAGTTAATTTTGATTTTGTACGTTAGAACTTTGTAAGAAAGTGTAAGAAACACTTTGACATTAAAGGTTCTTTCTTATACATAGTTAATTATTCCACTTGCGACCAAGTAATTTTTTTTTTGACTAGTGACATTGAAATCTACACGCAGCTAAAACAAAAACTTTTTTAAATCCGCTTAAAAGAGCTAGACAAAATTGGCATTCAGGTTAACCAGGTTTAATGAACTCTTGCTGCCTTCTACTTTTTTTTTGCAAAAACAGATTATATAAGTAAAACTATTATGTTCAGGCCTGCTGGATATAGGAGCTGCTTAAGTGATTGATCAGTTAAATTTTGAAAAGAATCATCATTCATTCGCAGCCAAAAGATGTCCACTGCTGAACCAAGTTTCCCGATCGCTGCCCAGCAGAGTTCGGTGGTTCACCTTTTTTTCGAAGTTGTAACTACCTCATCAGATTACTTATCCTAGGTATCCTTATTCTAGGACAACTTCAAGCATCGAGTTCCCTACAGATACAGGAGTGGATCACATCACCTACAATTTAAGTTTGAATCAGATGATCTTGGGGTAATTTGTCCCAGAAATAATGTATATTCCTAAATGCAGTAAGGTAAGTTGATACTTACATGGCGCCAACATAAAGGGCGTCCCGTTTCGAGTCGACAAAGAAGGTCCTGTAGTAAAGAGTCCCGCACGAAAATTCCCGGACATGATCTGAAAAGAAAGAAACAAAAATTATATCTAATGTATTTTAGCAAAACCCATTTTGTTGGATTGTACGAGTATGTTTAAAGAATAACGGACAACGTGCGACTCAAAATCGTAAACGAGGGTATTTTAAAATGATTATTGCTGATTTAGAAACTGCTTGAGAAGTGAAGTCATCAATTCTTTCCTATATTTTATTTTTATATTTTCATTGCACAGTAACAGCCCAAAAAGTTACTATATAGGTAGTATATCAATAAGGAATTTCATATCAGTCAACCATAGGGCAAATAGGTAAAGTACAATATCTGTAAGATAGATTAAGTAAAAGGGGTTCTGTTTTACTATACAGGCTTTAAAGGGGTCTGTTTTTACTGTATTTTGTTCTCGTTTATGTCCGTTCTCTTACAACTGATTTCATGAACTTTATTAACCAGAATGCATTCAATTATTTCGTAACTTGAAGAAAGAAGATGTTTTAACCAAACGAGATGCAGATCAAAGGCGCAAATAGAGGTCACATTCACAAAATATACGTTTGAGCCATTCAAGCGGACTGCGAACAGAATAACTTCAAAGGTGGTGCTCATAGAACGGGACACTGGAGATGGAACACGATATTGCAACCCCGGAACTTAGAACCACGAAAAGATATTAAGGTAATAGCTTAAAAGAGGAAATACAAATGCCTTCAATAGCCCCTTTATTTGTAGGAATCTGTTAATAATATAAAGAGCAAAACATCATCAATATACCATTTTCGTCTTACTTGAGAAACCACAGCCAGAGCGTAAAACAGTCAGCAAATCCATTTGTCTGCTTTGTTTAAACTTTTTTCAATTGTTAAAATAAGATTATATGCACTTTACAATCACAATTCCAAACTCCTACGTTCTCTGTCAAACCTTACGGTTGACTGGCAGAGAAAGCTTCAGGCATTTTAAACGGTAGTTGATCATCAGATACAAAGAAAACTATGTTAAATTAAAACGTATTTTACTATGAGGCAATTAGGCCAAGAAAACTGAAACTATTTTAAAATTCCTAGATGCAGGTTTCCTAAAAGTGAACCTTTGTTCACAGTCCAACGCACTACATAACAAAAGGTTCGCACTGAATCACTAAGTAACCTCTGCCTGAGAACGTCCACAGAGATTGTCTCATTCTTCTGAATTTGCACCAGGACGGAGAACATTTTCCCCTCATATATTATTAACAGGCCCAAGAAGGTTGCGTGAGGTTTTTTTTTGTCCGGGATGTTATCAGGTGAATAAGAATTAGGGTGAACTGGAAATTGTTATTCGTTAATAAACCCTTTCTTTAAAACAATGATAAGAGAGAGCTTTTAGTATTCACTTGTTACTGCCATTGACTTTTTCACAATCAAGAACCTCAAAAGTAGACTCCTTAACTATGCCCGTTGTTAATATCGCTCTTTTATTCAAGATTCAACCTTTGAAAGTTTGAAATACATAAATGCAATCCATTGTTGATGTTTCTTTTTTCTATTCATCTATTTAAGTAATAAAATTTTCTTCAATTTTCTAGAACAATAGTTGTAGTAACCTTAACTTAACTGGGGATCAAGTCACGCACAGGACACGTTGGTACTTTTATAGGGGCGAACTAGGACTACACTGAACTACAAATTGTTAAAGGAACGTGACTACAGCGCCTGAACAAATAGAAACTGGAAACAAATAATGCCCTACAATTGTTTCAAGGCTCTTTCGATAGATAGAGCTTTCTTGAGAACGAGATACACTTCGTTTAACAACAGCGGAACGACAGTTGATAATATCATAGCAAATTGTAGCCAATAAAAAGTTGTGATACTATTTTTAGTGGGAATAACTTAATTATTTTGTTATGCTATTTACTTCCTAATATGAACAGGCAGAAAGTGCTACAAAGATCTTCAGTGGGTATATTGGTTTTTAAATTTATTCGTTTCAACACCAAATTTGCAGGCGAATGAACAAACTAGGTCGTAGTAGACGATTGATAGCAAAAAAAGTTAACACATCCGTAAAAAGTATTTTTTCCTTTAGGAATATTAAATAAAAAGTTTATTGCAGGTATTTTGCAAATCTACCTTAAAATATCCGTGTTCCTTTAGCTATACAACAAGGTATAAAAATCAAGGGTATTATGAGAAATCATAGGAAATAACTTAATACGGTCGGCAAACCGTGCGCACTTTAAATTACAGGTAGAGTCACAAAGATTTATATGTATACAGTATACACGTTGTACCTTAAGTCAAAGGCATAAGGTTCAAACAAGAGAACATGAACTTGCTGTATGCTGTATTTTACGAAAGTAGCAGTTTGCTTGAGTCTGATTCATCTGGAATGGGACTAGTCGGTTTTTGGCAACACTAAAACCAGTTACCACATATTTTAATAGTTGCTACAGTAATCTCACTGACAGAACCGATAAGCCGAATCGCATTGACGTGAGCTCCGCAAAGGCAAGAGCTCAACAATGTTTCTCGTCAGTGAATGAACTTAGAATTGGCAATGCGGCGTCGGCAGGGAATCGGGCAGGTGCGGGCTGGAATCTGTGTTGCCTGTCGCCAGGGACGGCTGCAACATTGTTGCATCACCGATTAGCATGTGACGGCAGGAAGGCGCATTCAAATTTCTGTTTACAGTCATGCCTGCTCGGTGGTCTAGTTGTTGAGGTTTAAAGGCAAGTTTGGAACTGTTAAGATGCTGAAATGATTACGTTATAAACCCATGAAACTTTGCGCACATTCCGTTAACTCCGTTAACTTATTACCTCATAAAGTCTGCCATAAGCAATCTTTAAAACTAAAACATATAGTGGTAATCAATGTGTATTTGATTTATTGCGAAATTCACGGTGAAAAAGCATGCATATTTGTAAGAAAACTCTTTTCTATAATTTAATTGTATTTTATTGATACTCAAATATAAGACATGTGAAAAGTTATGAAATTCAAATTCAAATACATCGATAGAAATACAATCTACTCAAATGACACGATTTAATAACTGTCACTGAACTCACATTGATATCGAAGGATAATTTTATGAGACATTTGAAATGACTTATACGGCGATGCTTTTAATGCCGTGTAATTTTATACGATAACGTTTGAAGTCTTTTGCAAACCATTCGACTGTTTCAATAAAATGTTGAAAGAAAAACTCCGAGACGATCTTAATTTTAATGGAGAAGTGTCGTTTACATCTCATATCACTCACAATTTACAGAAAATGTACCTGATGTTGACCTCAATGTCATTTATTTTGGCGTTTATAATAGTTACTGAAGATAAAGAAATAAACACACATGGCTTTCCTGAAAACGCTTCGTGCAGGAATCGACTTGAATATTTTCCCTCGCGAGATTCGACACTACGAAATACTAACATATTTCAGTATGCCGCGCTACGCCTGTCGTGCTATCTTTCATTGCGGATCCTGTCAGAATCACATATTCACGGGCGGTGCATTTTTCATCATTCAATCTTCTACATGTGTGGATCACAATAAACTTGTAACTCGTGGGTGTACCGCAGGGCGGCGTGTTCGGCCCACGGTTTTAAATATTGTGCCCTCGTATGCAACCGACGATGTTCGTCATGTTTGCATAGAATGAACGTTTATGTGTGGTCGTATTTAAATAAGCTTTAAGATGGAGCGGAAAATGTTTCTTGAGCGCTCGTTTTACCTTTTATCGCTAGGTTCATCATTTATATGCTACTGGCAATATACACTTGCAAGTAATATTTCTTTGAAATTAACTGGTCCATTCTGAGAAAAATTGTTAAGTTAGGTCGAGTTGTAAATAAGGTCAAGATTTTAATCATGGTATATTCTGCTTTGGCAGCTGTAACTTTTACCGAGGCCAACGGCCTCACATATATAACTGCGAAACATTATAGTGTTTTAAGTTTAACCAATAACGATATCCACAACAAGCTTATTAAAATAATATGACTACATAAATAAACATCATCTCATCATCATCATCATAGTTGTTAGTTATTAATTGATAACTCTAATGTAAATTAATAACTAACCCACATAGATAAGTATTATAAGATATTCTTTATTGCACAAATAAAATAATAACAAAAACAAACCTAATAAATTATTAGAGGTACCTAACAATTAAGGCAGCCTTATCTCAAGAAGCGCCCTCTATTTGCAAGTACATAAGTATATTTTGTATGTTATTTAGTTCTTGAGCTTATAATTAGTATCTCACCAGTTTGCTGTAATAAGCAGCACGATAAATTAGTAAAAGCCGAGGCATATCAAGATCCGAGGCAGCGCACGCGACTCGTTTACCGGTACACGACAACGCTTCTACGGGTCTTATTGTTACTTACCTATTGTTTTTCATATAGATATTAAATAGTTGGATTAAAAGAAGGGAAATATATCCTTATTTTCCTTAAGTAGGTTTTGTTGCAAAAGTAAACAGAAAAAATGTACCTGTCAACGTGATGTCATATGATAGAAATGACATCACAACAATTACTCTCATTGATATTGAGAAATGAAATGTTTCTTCTGAAAATACCAACTGTTTAGTCTCAGATTATCAAAATTAAATACAGAAAAACGAGTACTACTGCTGAAATAGCGCTTCAATCGGCGGGCTTCAAGCGGTTTCAGCTAGCCTGAATAAATATTAGTTTTTGTACTAAAATATCTTATAAAAAAAGCATTCAAGCCAAAGAATGGAAATCATTGTGTAATGTTCTACGTACCTTCAACTTTGGCAATATCATTTGAAACTTTGTCAAAGTTTCGCAGTTTTTCGGTTATAAAATTATATGTGGCAAACGTGACTTCATTGGGGTAATTGTTTTATCGCATGAACAATGTTACAGTGGTCAGAGGGGGGGAGAGTGGGGGGAGGGGTTTGTAGTGTAGGTTAAGGGGTGACTCTCACAGCTGGAGCTCGAAGGAAGAAAGTTATAATAAACCGGCGCACGTTCGAGATCCTATCACAGTAAATTATTTTGGTCAAGGATAGTTTAAGCAAACAACACGCTCGCTGCGTCGTGCTCACGAATTGTAATGTCTGTGGTAGTTATTTTGCGGTGAACCCGTAATTTGATATCAACGGTCTCAAATTGAAACCAAATATCAGTAGAAAGTATGTTCTTATAATGTGAAACCAAACAATGAAGAGATCAAAACAGAACAGAAATAATAAAATCTTGATCAAACGACGATAAAACGAAAAATAAGTTACTTAGTTTTCTTTATCAAAATAGCATTGTGAAAGCAAAAAAATATATAAAATAAGCTTGTTATAGCTTCACCAATCATAATATAACAGCCGAAAGAAAAGAAACCAATGTGTACTCTGGTTATCATCAACAATCAGTTGTACATTGCACTGCACTTTGAGTTCAGTGGTTTCAGCTAGGCGATGACGAATGTATTAGTTAATATGTCATTGAAATTCACGATAATGACGACAAAAGACGATCACGCTAACTAGATAACTCAATTTGCTTCAATCTCAAGCCGTACATCAGTCATATTAAACATCGTGACAATACGTAATAGGGCGTAAGTCGCCATCGTTTCGCTTGATGGATTACACGGCGATTGTACGCGGCAGGAAATCCGCGTATTTTTCATTTGGCAATCGCACTGGCCCCGTATCAAAACGTCGTTGTACACGGCACCGATTAGATTAACGACACACAATTGGCTTACATGAAAACTTTGCCCCATTAGCGTTCTGTTATACGCGGTATTGGATTAATTCTGAACGTGCTCGTGTTTGTTTCGTGCTTATCGCGTCTGTCTCCAACAATAACACGGACAAAGTAGAAATTAAATATTTCACGTGATTTTGGTAAATAAAGCACATTGATTACGGAAAAGCGTACGGCATAATTGTGGGCATTTTTCATGGTTACGTTTGAGCTTGTTTTTGTTGATTTTGTAGATATAAAGTTTCAGTTTGCGTTCGAAAAGGAAAACGTTAGCCTTCAAAAAAATACTACAGCCTTACATATTTACCTAAGCTAAATTAAACTGAACAGTAAAACGTGAATACTTCTTTATGAATCGAAGCTAATTACGTAATATTTCTTCCAAAAATGAATTGAAGACGAAATGCGTTCGAATAAATAAATGAATGAATCAGCAATCGATGCAGCAGCAACGAGAGTTACACATTTGCACGTAGTAAACCATGAGTAATTACCTACATCCAGATTCACCGTTCCCGCGACTCATTAAGGACTCAAGTTCCAGTCCTAACTCTATACAAGTAACAAGTACCGTTCCACAAATAGCTTGTCGCAAAGTTGGCACCGCAGAAACAAATTATTCCGCTTATGATACGAGATTTAAGTCACGATTCGCGAATACTCGGCTCTTCAGGCTACTCAGAGTCAGACCGAGTTGAGTTAATAGCGACACGTGTTGAGTAATACGGACGTAGGTACTTATTAGTTTTCTGTACCCCTAACATCAGTTCACCTCAAGAAAATTACTATAGTTAACGAGAGCTTGTGAACCAGAAATGACGCGCAACGCTAATTCATTATTGCGTATTTTTTTTAAATTTTAAGCCAATAATAAACAATGGAGGGACCATTGGAGCGATGACTTGATTTCAATGATGGAGGCCTTAGGAAAGTTTATAGGCTAATCACTTTACTTTTTTTTGCTTTGTGTGTTGTGAGGGCACATCATTTGATATTATACAAGATCCTACAGCAATCGAATGTCTTTAGTTCCTATCTATTCACTAGATGACTAGAGGCACTGTTACGTAATACAAACACATTACTACAGACGCTAGTGACTATTGTCAATGGAAACTGATACTAGGGTACTATAAGATTAGATAAATAATCTTTATTCCACAAAAATATACAACACGTAAACAGAAGAACCAAATAATAGTACAATATAGGCGGTCTTATCACAGAGCGATCTCTTCCAGACCACCTTCGGCAGAGATATTTAGAACTTTCTATATGTGAGTTTACGACACATAAACTACGTTGGTTAACTACTCGTATGTTTTTAATTCCACTTCCATTCGCTGGAGGCGCTGTTTCGAAATTCTATACAAAATCTTCACTTACAGACACTTGCCACTATTGTCGGCGCCAACCCTTGGTAGGGGAACTGAAACGGGCGTCGATCCTGACATTCGTTCAGAGGTTGCAAGCTAACAATTATCTATGATAATGTGTAAGGTAGGTGTGATACAGTCAACGGCAGAGAGACCTGACAATAATTAACATGTCAATCAATACTGATGATTTTACGAAAACTATTAAGTAAATACTATTAAGTATATTCAATTACGAATAATATAAATAGAATATTGAATTTATAATTATGGCTATTTGAACTTGTGATCGTTTTTTATGCAGCTTATTTCTATGGTAAAAAACGGTAAGATAAGATAAGATAAGATAAGATAAGATAAATATTATTTATTGCACATCAAATAAAACAATACAGCTTAGGATTACAAGATTATGATGAAGCAATTAGGCGGTCTTATTGCTTAAAAGCAATCTCTTCCAGACAACCCAAGTAGAGGAAAATGTCAGGAAGGATAAGCAAGTGCACAAGAAACTGAAAAAATAAAAATAAAACAATTGATTCAGTTAAAAAATAACAATAAAAAGACAAATAAATAACAATAAAATCCGTAACTAACAGCCCACGAATAACAAAAAGTGATCATATTTTGATAGTTTGTTCAATCTTCATTAAAATTTACTTCTCGGCTGACTGTATGTATGTACCATATTATTTGGAATTGATTATGATTTTCAAATTACGTATGTTCGTTATTGTTTGTTAAAGTAAATAAAACAACTTTAAGCCGTAAAAGAGAATTAAAACACTAAACCCGGTTTATGTCGTAGTGACCCTTAAGACGGGGTCGATGAAACTGAGAGCGATTAAGAGAATGTCATAAAAGTACACAGTATCTCATACTAGTGCCGTTCGTGAAGTATTAACGCGGGCTTCATCTCGGACGGAGCTGTCTTTACGGATTTAATTTTTAAATAAAACGTCACATTTTATATTTTATGAGACTCGTGACTAAGAGCTTAGGGCTTGAACTTTGTAGTTTCTTAAAGTAATAGTGATTTTAAAGTTCTGAAAATCTTTTTAAGGCGATTTTAGCCGCCAACAAAAAAAACTCCTTTTGAATATTGAATGTCTGTCCACGACTTTTCAATCTTATTTAAGTTTTAGATCGCGTTTCTGCGCAAAGTGGCCACTTTTAGCAATAACGCGATCTAAGGCAATAAAATTGTGAACTGGTGACCGTGTGATGACAATACGCTGCATGGAACGCTCATCCATCATGGTAGAGCTCACCCTCATTATGGGCTAAGGGCACAAGCATCCGTTCTGAAAAAAAAATGAGGCCTAGGTTCCGTTTTTGACGTCTTAGGGATATGACGATAGCTATGAGGATAATCACGATGATTTGTGTGTTCATTATCAAGTTAAGGAAATCCTAAAGAGTGAAGTTTGATTTTAACAGGCCCTTCGTGCCTCGCCTGGCTGAATGTGCTGTTTTATTAAAAAAGCTTTGAACCCGGATATTTTACTTTTCAATGTTAATTATTGTTATTAAACATTTTTATGATGACTTTGATGACCCATGACATGAAATGACAATGTCAAATCCCAATACATTTTTTTACGCGAACGATAATGTAAACTTAAAGTGGCAACTCGTGGTAGACGTACAGATTACGCCTTTGGATTGGCTGACTGTGACTTATTACAGTAGCAAAAGTGTTAATTAATATGATTTTTAATTGATGTTCTGGAACAATATCTGGTTACCTATTAAATATGATTTGTATTCCAATGGCAAAAAACCATTTACCAAATTAAATGCTCCAAGCAAACCACACCTACGAAACTGAATAATTATGCGGCCGAATTTCGCCGACTATTGATCATTAACGTCTCTTCATTATAGAGACATAAAATAATCGTATTATTGTTGAATACTTGCAAAAGAATTTGTTTTTTTTGTATTTCTTTAGTGTCTAGCTTCCTCGACAGACTTCGTTCTGTCAAAAGTAATTGCACGTCCGCGGCGTCGGTAAAGCAGTACATCTCGCCCGCGGTTCTCCGACTTGATTTTCAAATACTATTATTTTTCACTGAACGTTTTGTTCAATCATAATAAAACATGCCTATGTCACAATGTATTTTCATTTTGGTAAAACAACTTTTAAAATAGGTCCAATAGTTTAAGAGCCTATTCAATATAAAAAAAACAAACAAATCTTTCCTCTTTATAATATTAGTATAGATTACCCGAAGTGCACTTTATTTTTGTAACTAAAAGTCTTTAAGACGTAATGTGTTTCAAAGGATCATAATTTAGGAACACACTTTTCTGTACACCTGTGTTCCGATAACTTCTAAGGTAGTATACATGTTTCATATTTATTCAATTGTGTTTAAAACGGCGGAAAATGTTCAGAAGGAAAGTTAACAATATCGGAAACATTCTCGTCTATGCCGGGGCAAACTTCAGTGATTTAAAGGCAGGTATTATTCGCTTCATTGCAGCTCAAAGTATCCTAAACAACGAATCTGAGCAATTCAAGTTATGGCAGCGACTTTGACATTCTCCCGAACAAAAATCTTCTGAAGTTCGGTATCGAATATGCAATAAAAAGTTGAAGTTTCAGATTTAAGGCGAACTCAGTCATTGTAATCCTTTTAGCATTCGTCTTTGCAGACATGGAAAGGCTCTCCGGGCGGCGGACTAATTCCGAATGCACCTCCAATCGTAAAAGAAGTCGTAAAGAAGCGACTCTCCCCTCCAACCGATGCACGGGAATCAGGGAACAAATAGTTGATTTCTTATTGGCTTCCGCCCAGACTCAGATTGAAAATTCGCCATAAAGACATTGGGATACGCCTGGTCGGATTAAAGGGGGAAACTAATAAAGAAAACTTCTGCGACACCGTATTTTGACGAAACGCGCTCTCAAAACTTCCACAGCTTTATTAGGTCTCTGATGGTAATTTAGAAAATGCTTTGCGGTGTTAGAAGCGTTTTTCGTAAAGCAGCCATAAACCGGTTCCTAGTTTCTGTTATCGCTTTGTGGAGTTTATTAAGTTTTTCAATCTTCTCGGAGCATTATGCATTTAGCGTCCACTTTCAGAAAGAACATAGTTACTCTCAGCACCGTTGAATTAAAATGTATTTTAATAACGACGCTTGTATTCGAGATAGGATGCATGTATATCAGATAGGTTTTAGCGCTTGATAAAAACGAATTCGCAGCCGAGAGCGGGAAAAATTATGAAATATGGCGTCGGCCGACGACACACGAGTTGGAAGTAGTGACGGGAGAGATGAGATAATAAAGACAAAACACAGCAATAAACATGCTCTGAAAACATGTCAGGGCGCGTGCTCGGCTACGAATAGGAAACAGGGTAATGTGAATTTCATTTACATAAATTATCTCAAGAGTGAAATGGTGTCTATGCGGAGCGGAGGCGCTCGGGCCGGGATGTTTGTTTGCCCGACACGTCATGATCGCCCGTCTGTATACATTTACCATAACTAAAGCATTAAAAGAAACTGCCTCGAATTAAATTCAATTTGCATGGAGTCTGCAGCTTCAAAGTGAACGAAATCAAAGAATATGTATAGTTTATTTTATCTATGACGGAATAACGTATGACGTTCTATTTCTTATTCAATGTTAGTTTGTTAAACATATTTAAACAATATGAGTAACAAGCAAATGTGTTTACTCAAAGTTATCAAGTTTACCAGTGCACTTTTCGCCCGAGGGAAAGCTGTAAATTCCGTCGCCACGCTGTAGGTACACAATTTCACACACGCTTCGACTCATCGTTCGGCGAAATATTAAGGTGTATAAAATTTTATTACGAACATTACCCCCTTACCCTGTTCTCTCTATAAACATTTTCTGTGTCGCCTCCCCTCGAGTCGGAACTTTCGCCTTCGCCTTATTTCCCTCTAATGCCACGCCACATTTGTGTCTTAATAACGAATGGTATTATGTTACGGGCGTTCGCATTGTTTGATTTTCAATCTCGAGAGATCGAAGATTTTCTTTGCTCCGCTAATGGGACGGGCTCGAGGAAACAGCATTCGAAACACTATACTGAAGCTTAAGCTTTATTGCGTATTATTTAAACTGCTTATTGATTATCCGTGCTTATCTGCGATGGATCGCATCCGTTTTTAATATTGCGCTACTTCGGACAGTGGAGTAAATGATGTTTTATTGCGAAGTTAAATGAGCTGTTTATTTCCATATTTGCAGTGCATTCGATGCATATTTTTTAACTAAAGTTGGCATCAACGTGAAGTGCATTGTCTGTATGTTAATATTGACTTTTGTGTTGGTAAAAATGAAGTAACATTGCAGTTTTAATAAAATCTAGATATGGTTTACTACAAGCCCATCTGCAAGGATAGCAATCGAGTGCGGTAATCGGTGCCAATCTCCCTGAAGCACGCGCCTGTTCCCCCACCTTGGCGGTTCCGTTATTGATATCACCGGTGTCAGCTATGGAGATCCCTGATATTGCTACCTGTTTGTCTTCCACCGAACCCATATTGAAGACAGCCGCTCCTGTTGTTATTTTTATATGGCCACTTGTTATTGCTTGTTTGCGTAAGCATTCATCGGAGCGGGACGCGCTGATACAACTATTGGTTTCATATTGTCGTCTGAATGAGCAGGGGATCCCTTTCAATATGCTACCTTGACTCTGTTTGCCTACATACTCCAGTGATTTGAAGGCGCACGATAACGGAATTTAACAGGTAGAAAAAGATTGTTTGCTCACCGCTTAGGAAAAAACGACGAATTTCTCCTTCGTGACGGAAGCTCGAGCCGTCCTTGATAGCATTTTATTTACGTAGAAAGTTATTTGACTGTAATTTGTACTTGTTTATATACTCGTAAAATGTTTTTGAAGATTCTGTACCATTCCAAGAATAATTTACATGAAATAAATTGCGAAATCTTCCATCAGAGGATTTGTGTTCACGCTGTCTCCACTTCGCCACTCGTCGTTCAAGGTCGTCATTACAGATGTTTAACAAAAAATAACCAATAAACTACGTTATACCTATTTGAGCTTTGTATTTGCTCCGACAAACGAGTTTTAATAGGATCATGCCCGTTCGACCGTGAGAAAGAAATCAGCGAGGTTCGCCCGACACCCTTACTAAAGGTTTATTGAAAAATAAATATTTTAATGTTAGCCGATCGCCCATGAGGGTTCCAGGTAAATCTTTGCACCTTTTCTCTGCGGAAGATAGTGACGGTTTGGGAGAAATATTTGGGAGCATCCACCGCGAGGAATCCTATTGCAATTTATGCTCATTGAACTGGAAAAAGTATATGGGGAGGCTAAGGTTGGCTCGATTCTTTCATTGCTTTGGGAATCAATAAGAAGCGTGACGCGGAGAGTGCGTCCCTTGATTTGTGTGGGATCAATTTGGAATGGAGATAACCGTTTTGCACGGTGGTATTAAACCATAAAACACAAGTTAAATCAATTGAAGTATTTTTTCATCATTCATAGTCAGATTAGTGGAATGATTCGTTCAATTACCTCGTCAACGATTTTGATTTTATTCTCAGCGATTGGGATCTTTTTGTTTATTCATGATTTTGAAGCTAAACACAATATTGATATAAGTTATGTAGTGGTTAAGTGGTACAAAGGCCCATTACCTTTTTCTGAGGTCTATTTCGTTATAGAAAATAAAAGTTCATAATCGTTTTAAAGCAAAAAGTTCATAAAGCCTTCAAATCTAATACATAAAAGCACGGTCAAGGCTATTTCATAAACACCATCCAAGTTGATTATGAGGATCTATGGAGAAAATGGCAAAATACGTTTTTTTCTGTTTGACAACCTTCAGTACCTACTAAATTATTGAGTTATTTGACGACACGATTGGCGTAGTGTGCTGTAGCACGGTTTCTCGCCTCGATTTCCGTAGTGTCCCGGGTTCGATTCCCGGTCAGGTCAATTCAGGAAACGATCTTTTCTGAATTGACTCGGGTCTGGGTGTGCTGGGAGACGCCCCTAGCTTATTTCCTTGTGTGGTACCTCGTAACACAGGGATTTAATAATCCCTACTTCGAGACCATTACAAGAGGTGTGTTGTCTGGCGCATATTATATATTATATATATTATTATATTATATATATTAATGTTGTTATAACTACTCAAAGGTATAAAAAAGCACTAGTTTTGTTGATACTGCGCGACGTGAGTGGCGGCGGGCTCGCAGTCTCTTCAACTCCCCGCCCGCGCTTTGTTCACAAGTTGAAATTTAGTTTTGATTAAGTAACCATCCCGAAAAATATATAAATATAATAATGTAAAAGTTAGAAATACATAACCTTTTTTTAAAAAAAGCCTTTATTTAAAAAAAATTGATGCCTAATGCCTGGATTTTTTTTTGTAAAAAAATCACAAATCTCTAAACGCAGTCTTCGTCGACCTAGCTTGCTCGTGTTGCCGATGATACGAAGTAATTTGGGTAAAAAAAGTATTACTTTTGAAGGAGCACACCTCTATAACAAAATACCTTCACATATAAGAGCTGTAGAGTCTTTGACTGTTTCAAGTCTGCATTGTTCATTACATTGTTCAAAACTGCGTTTATTACTTTGCGCGTGATGCTGTAGAGATTGATGTGTCCTGGGCTATTAACTATTATATTTTAATATATCCATTTAGAAATGTTATTAAAAAAATAAACGGTGAATTAATAGTACATTATTGCAAAGGCAGCGAAATAGGCAATTGCAGGCCGAGTATGAGTTTGAAGGCCGAGCCGCAGGCGAGGACTTCAATGATACGAGACAGGCAATTGCCATTTCGGCCGAGGCATTTAAAGTGCTTTTCTTAAAAATATGCAAGGAAATAAAAAGGGCCTTTTACATAATAAATTTAATTAATATTATTAACAAAATAACAACTCCGCTTTACCGCCAATTTGTTTTTTTTTTTATTTTACAATTTGTGCCGAAAGGTAAACGCATCTGTGGCTATACAGCCACGAGAACGCAATGTGTACGATAGATGAAAGAGTTCTAAATTCAAACAGCACACCGTTTCATACAACATTGCCGGCGCGCTCTTCGTTCGAAATTCAAAGAACGCGCCGGGAAGTGATTTTGGGTTTTCAGTCTACGTAAATATGATACTTCGCGTGTTCTTTATTCAAAAGTAATGACAATATTTCCGAGCATGTTTAAGAAAATGTTCATTTCTTGATGCTGCCATGTAGAAATCATTTCGTGCTTAATACAATTATTGTTCAACACTACAATACCCTCACTATGAGGTGTAAATCTAGCCTGCAAAGCAATGAAATGGACTTTTGATGGTGATCTAAATTAAATTAATATTATGATAATCTTGTTCTCATGTAAGTGGATTTTTTTTTGTAATATTTTTTGAGAATAAATTCTTTAAACCCAAACCTACAATTTTGGATGGTGTTTATAAAGTAACCCTGTTCTTTAGCAAGTGGTCCTTCCAACGACGATTTTGCAACTGCCTTAATACTCATAACGGTTTATACAACTTTTTAATTTGAGCTTTCCAACTCTAACCGCTAAAAGCGGGAGGTCTCAATGACAAAAAATAAAACAAATGACAGTCGGCAGAACAAAGTCCGCCTGTCATTTGTCTCACGATATTGACTGATTTCGTTTTCGGGCCGCGTAATCGAGGAAGTTGTAATGCAATAAGTCAAAACTTTCTATCTCTGGGGGGTCGAATTCAATCGGACCTGTATTCGGTACAATTATTCTGAATACATTATTGAGGCGTCCGTGCAATAAGTCAGAGTTCTCGGGGGAGGCTGGGCTTCTACAGGGTAATAATTGAAAATTGAAATTTGTTTAGGACCGCATCGTCCTACTAATTTGATTTCGGCGACGCGAGCAATCTAGTGGCAATAACAGTAAATGTGGAGAGGTGGGAACAGGGTTGGCATGAGTCGTTTTTTAAGGTCATGTCGAGTAATTTACAGTGATTAACTAGTTCCTAATTGTTTTGAAACTGAACTTGTAATATTTAGGCAACCGTGATGAATTACCTATTAATTTTAGCGATGACATTAATGATGGAGGTGTTTTGCTCTGCAACGGGACATTATAATGGGTTAATTATTTATTTCAGTTTTATATATACGTTTTCTGCTAACGCTTGAAATGTCAAGCATCACCTAATTAAATAAGATTGAGTTTGAACACTGCTCAGATGTGCTCTGACATACTTTCACGAGCTTTGCTAACTTTTAACTAGATAATAACAATTGACAACCCTTACAATAATGTTAGTTGATAATCTTACAATTGCTATTATTGGGTAACAATCTATTTATTTATAAGTAAACAGGTTTTATGTTTTCTTTTAAATATTGTTGACTGGCCTGTTGGCGCAATGGCAGCGATCCTGCCTTTAGCGCCAGAGGTCGTGGGTTCGATCCCCACCCATGACAAATATTTGTGTGACGAACATTAGTATTTGTTGTGTGTCTGGGTGTTATTATCTATTTAAGTATGTATTTAGAAATATTTAAGTATGTTTATCAGTCTCTGACGCCCATATTACAAGCTCAGCTTAGTTTGGGGTCAGATGATCTTGGTGTGAATTGTCCCAGATATTTATTTATTTATTTATATTGTTGTATCAAGTAGGCGGACATTTCAGTGCAATCTACCCGAGTCCTAAGTGCTAATGAGGTTAGAGATAGTTTTATGCTGATCTAATCAAACATAAATTTGTATGGAGTTATAGTGGCATTGGTCAGAATAGATTTGGATTTTTTAACTAAACATTGTAGAACATGACGTCATTTCTTATTTTCCAAGGCCTTAAATATAAAACGAGCTGTCCCAACCCAACAGACTTCGTTCTGTCAAATGTTTGACAACTGGTGTCCATTATCATATCTCGCCCGCTTTTCTCCGACTTGATTTACATACACTATTGTTTTTCACTAAATTTTTTGTTCAATTGGAATAAAATATGGCCTATAAAACACACCTGAATAGTCTGTAAGTGAAAGAATTTTTACGATCGGGTCAGTAGTTTCGGTGCCTATTCAATTGAAACAAAAAAATAAACAATCAAATCTCTCTGTAATTTGCAATTTAGTATAGATAACTCTTAAGGCTCGGACTTAGCAAGCCGTCCGATAGAGCATTCGGTGGGCCACTGATAAGTTCTGTGCGAACGGAATAACGCCGCGGCTCTATGAAATAACATTAGCCAAATTAAAAAGTTTTAAAAGTTTTCAACCTAGAAAATATTAAGTCATATATATATATTTTTTTTTAAAGTGCAAAATGTTATTAATGAATATTTGTGAGTGAAACAAAAAAATCGTCGACGTACTTCTTTGTGTTTTTTTATATCAGTGAAATTATGCTATATCGTGTTTTGGAAAAGTTGTCGCCTAAGTTAAAGACACTGACCTACTCGTACAATTTTTTATTTGCTAAAATATCTTTTAATGTAGTAGTTATCTTCAAAAAAAGTCGATCAAATTGACAATTTGGGAAAGCATAGCCATAAGTGGCAAGTCTCAATAAGCTGCGATAGCCGCTTACTGACTGCTGTATAACATCAAAACTGCATAAAACTTGATGAACTCCGTCACATCAGAGGATCTTCCCTCATAACCATTAAATACAGTATTTAATAGTTTTATTTAAAAAAAACGTTATTTGAATAGCGAAAATGATCAAAAATTTTTTCGAATAATAATATGGAAATTTACCATGACTCTCGCTTAATACGAGTATAGCTAAAGAGATCAAACGTGCATTCTATCTTTATGGGTTTTTAAGCGGCTAAGTGGATACGAATATAGCTTCGCCTGATATATCGAACTGTCAAAGTTGTGCACGCCATTATCACCCTTCCGTGTCCGCAAGTAGATAAACTTCCGCGTAAACCAAGTCTAAATGTTTTAGGTATACCATTTTGAGTGGAACCTCTTTCCCCTTTACCTTGGGAGTAATTCTTCTCGGAGACGAGCCACTGGAGCATATAACTCCCAAATATAATGCACCTCGAACCAGGGGCTATAAAGTGCACATACCTGAATCCGGCTCTGCAGTAAATCTTTACGGTGTATGTACTAAAAATGTCATAATATTCGTGATGTAGCGTGTTAGTTTTTAGTTAGACAGTGTAAAGGCCGTTAAAGTTTATATACTAATTCAAACATAATATTTTAATATAATAATAATAAGAAATTAATTTCGAACAATTCTTTACAGTTCATATTGGTTAGTAATACAAATAATCTTAGAATTAATGTTAGTGTAGAACGTATATAGGTACTCGTATTGTATGTTTTGCCTAAGTGTGTTTAAAATGTTTCTAAATTACAAAACTTTATTTCATGCTCTTCAAATGGATTTCAATGGTCGATTTCAAAAAATAAACACGTTCGGAAAAAGGTCGGGTATGTGCGGTAGCACCTGCAAAAAAAACGATGCGTCATTCATAACGAAGGTTTGAAACCAATATTTTTTTGAATTTCGAAGTTAGCCAATAAAATTGGCGTGTGACATTTTGAAATTGGTTCAAAGCCAATGTTTCATTTATTATTTATCGTGCATCGAGCCGGGCGACACGCGCCGCGAGACAAAACTGTAGCACACGTGATCGCCCTATATTGGCAATATCCAAGAAATTTCGCCGATACAACAGACACACGTACCGTTATTAGCTGGGGGTTCCTTAGTTCTTCCCCCCTCGCTATCACTCACCTATCCGTATCACTGCGAGGGGGCAGAAGCCCCCACACGACTAATCACAGAGGATGTGGCATAGACGCGCTATGCATATTTATTATTGCCTCCCAATTCTCACCGTAACCGACGTGGCTGTTTTTCATTTGGCCCACCTATTTATTTAGCAACCTCAGGTACCGGCTTAATGTTTGATTAGCTCAGATAGACCCCTAATTTCTATACACATCTGCTCTCGTTAGACGTAAGTTCGATCACGTCCAATTGTTTGTTGTTTCCTCGCTAAGTGAATTAAACCGGATCGACCGGTTTGTGCAACTATGGCGTAAGTTCCGATATTCACATACCAAATAATGGCGGGTTAGTGCGATCGTGCGCCCAAACAAAGCGATCAGCTACCGATAATACATTATATAATCAGCGATTTCGCGTAGTAACCGGCAAACGCAAGTAATATTACGACCACAACAAACATCACTCGCTCGAAAACCTTGCGACACAGTTAAAACAATGTTACACGCACCTCCCACACTGGTGTAATTAAAACTTCTCTAGCGAAAAGGAAATCCAATAAAAATTAATTACTTTCGCTCTCATTCAGAAAGTCATGTGTGGGGATAAATAGAATGTTAATACGAAAAAGTGTAAATAAATATTTTCTGTTCTGCGCGAATTAAATTCCTGACGATTGCTAATGTCTAACCGGGGAATTCTTGTACACTTTAATAGGGGAGGTCGAGTTAATTAAATATGCCCCGGGTTAATTTTCATGAAATTATTTGATCTTGGGCCGACACAAACTCGATTCGGCGCGATTCATTCGCGAAGATCTCGGGATTTAATTTAATTTTATTTTTGGGCAAGGAGGTTTAAATGGTCCCTGGGAGGTGCTAGCTGTGTTCAGTTTATTCCTGTAGAAACTACAGAAATAAGTAAAGCGCGGTTTATTACTGTCTGGGCTTCCTCACTTTTGAAGGGTGGTTCGTTAAATTGACTGAGTGCGGTCTCGTGTTGGTGCAATAAACGTTCTTAACATAACCCAGTCGGATCATTGTACGGGCTCTTTATTAAAACAAAGGCTTTGTACTCTAACCAGACATGCTGCTGGTGAGTACTTTATTTAAAAAAAGGTTGAACACGTTTAAAGCGAAAGTTTTTGATGTAGAAAGAAATGTTTACGGCGAATATCTACTTGCTCTTAGTTGCCTCGGAGTTTTAACAATTTGAAATTAAACGTCGACTGCAGAAATGCGTCTAACGCCTGCAGAGCATCCCCTATACAAACCGGCAAAGTTTTCCTAATTAATCGTAAGATTTTAATCATGCTCCTGACATAACGCAATCATTATAGGCCGTTTAATTTCTTCTGCCCCTTCGGCTCCTTAGCTAATGCATTATTGCAAAATTTTAATCAAGGGTGTGAGTGAATTATTAAATTATGCATCCTGTCGTATGCACTCGAGGATTATAAATCTCCTAAGTTTGTTTAGGTAATTCCAAGTGGCTATAATTTACTGTTATTAAATCTGTCTACTCCAAGTTGTATAAACACAGTTGTAGTTTATTGCTTCTATTTTTGGGAAACCAACTAGTGATTTTTCCTTATTCAAATGAAATGTTGATAATCTGCTATAGAGACTATTATATATTATAAGCGCGTTATTTTAACATTTCCGTATGTTAAAAAATCGTCGTTATCGTAACGTCGCGTCGTCGCCGCGTCGATTCTGGATTTTAACATAAAGTCAGCTGTCCACTTAACAGCTAACGGACATTAACAAGAACGACTATACTTTTTTTATCTGTGTTTTTGTCGAAACATTTAACAGTGTTATTCACCGCTGGTTTTTGAAAGATGTAGTTTTCTTGAGTAAAAAAGTTAAGTAATTATCTCAATCTAATAAATGGGAAACAAGAACGAATAACGAAGCAAACCAGTACAATTCATTGAATTTTAATACTTGTAATTTATTACGGTATTTGGCTCAGCTGTATTTTGAGTTGGTTTAGTACAAATTGTGTGTTATTCTGAACGGAGCGTTTGTAAACAAGCCAGGTTGAAAGCTTATTTAAACCCTTAAAAAATAATAACAACAATAACCGCTATTTCCTTTGATCTGCTTTAGCAAGACATTGAACTCAGCATAGATTTCATTAGTTGCTGTCCTGATGAACGCAACTTTTAGAAGGATTTTTTCAAGAGTAGGTATTAGAGAACCCAACGTGGTAGGTGGTGACTTGGCGAGTAATCCAACGTTATCCGGGTTGGTTGTCCCCTAGGCAATGACTACATTAGGTAATGAATACATCTTTTACTTTTACCGCTTTTTGACATCAAAGCCAAACCTACCATCCATCCGTTAATTTTTGAGTTGATAAAAGCGGTAGAACAAGCCGTCGCGTCGGTAATAGTAATCAAAAGTGTGCATCGGTTTCAAAAGTTGCCAGTTTAACGTTAATAAGTCTAAAGTTAGACCGGACCGTAATAGCAGCATTCAGAGGTAGGAAACTTTCCCGGCGACAATTATCGAAGTGTGGACGAAATGCCAATTCGTGATCGCAGGAGCTTAGGCAGAGCTATCCTCGGGGATAATTACTTGAATTACTAACCAACTATAACGACTAGAGAACGCGCAGTCTGCTATCCATGCACCTTTGTAGACGCTCTAACAATTAGAGGAGTGTTAATATACTGTCTAGCTGTTAGTATTATCAGCAGATAACATTTTTGGTGATGATTTTCACCCATCATAAAAATCCGCAACTTCTTTCACTTACCAAGTACCTAAATACATTATGAAACGGCGCTAAAAATACCTGGTCCTAGTATCAGTTTCTCATCTGGTGGATTATGGGTAACCAGGAGAGAATTATAATAAAGATACTGCAGAGAGACTGGTACATTCAACCACAGGCAGGAAAAAACACACTACAGACGGTAAAAAGCTACAATGTTACGCTTGCGATGTCCTTAATTATTAGTGTACAGCAGAACTACCACCACTGTGACTTGCTTTATCCATACAAAAGTTCCTTGAAGAGGCTAAGGTCTTCCAGGGTCGTCGAAGCACGAGCAATACCTATAGTTTTGCACGTAGGCTTGTTTAACACCGACGTCGCGTAAAGAAACTAAATTATAAGACCAATACAACATTTTAATCTGTACATTTTTAAATGTCATCTTGTCCCAAGATGGAGGCCGTTTTAGAAACGCGACTTCTAGAGTGAACGTCTAGACAATAGGCATCAGAGTCTGGAGTCACCGTGACTTGGAGTAGGTTGGGAAGTATTCCGGGCTTGGGGCTCCGGCCTGTCTGAATAATAGATGCGCGGGTCCTGTCGCGTAACGCCGTCACTCGTGTGATTTTGAGACAATCTGATTTTGTGTTTTCCCCGTTTTGGCCTTTGAATGTTTTATTAGATCACTCCTACGGATCGGGGTGCGTCTAATGGCTCTGCGGTCGCCTTGTTATCTTGCTTTGTTTGGCAAAGCCCTTATTACTTAGCGGAGATTAATATTTGTATATGTCGGAATTTAACCGATTTTCTCCTTTTGTTATCAAATCGTCGCGGTGAGATCGTTGAAACTCAAAATTATCTATAATGAATTGTTAAATTTTTGTGTAGATTGATAAAAATCGCATTTTCTTCACTAAGTATTAAGAAATAACTGATTAAGAAAGTAATTAAATCCCCTAATTGTAAAAAAGTCGCTTCCGCTATTTAATAAAACCTACAACTTTTATTTCCAAATTCTTTTAAAGTCCTTCCCCTGCTGGGCAGCTGAACCGACATTGTTAAGTAAAATTTATTTCACGGACCGCCATAGATTAGGGATTCTACAATTAAAACGCGTATTAAGTAATTTAAGTGCAGCAAATTTGTGTAATAAAGGGAGAATTTAATTACGGTGGCCGAAATCGGAATCGCAGAATGGGCATAGGGCATAACGCTCTCAGGAGCGCGCGAAGCGAGCGAAGCAAGCGCGACGTTTATTGGCGCAGAGCGGGCGCGGATAAAACAATAAAGAACGGTTAACTGCGTTTTAATGTGAACAAGAACATAGCTGGACAATGGCTGCCGATTGGGGTCCGGTCAGTGGTCACTGCGAACTTACCGCAATGTTGCCGGCTAGGGATGTTCCGGTTAATTTACCGACATTGAATGACTAACACTGCCGGTTTTAAAACTAAATATGTGTACTGTTACTAGTTCTATATGTTCAGTCTTATTAGTACTTAACAGAGCTTTTGTTTTTACACAGGTAAATTTCCAATCTTGAAATACGATTAAAAATACTAATAAAAGAAGATATTCTAAACCCTCAACATAGTGGACCAGGTAAGTTAAGTACTTCAGTGATAAATTTTGCTAAACCACTAATTAATAAATATTGATGGGTGTCTGTTTTTGTAAGAACATGTAATACACTTGATCTACTTTCTTCTATTTATTTAACATAACATGTTTTCAATATTATAACTATTATCAAATATGCGTGCAAATTACACAACCTGGGGCACCACGTGCGACTGCATCGAGAAAGTGAGTTATCGACAACAAATCACTGAAACGCCATCGACAACAAATCATCGAAACTGCCACGTCCCTCCAATCGTGTAGGTAAGTAATAAACGTGCCCGCATAAACCTTTGAATTGCTGACCACGGCATCGAACCTGCGCCCTTTGTCTGTGTCCGGCCACAAATTGTTTAAGAAATAAAATCTAATTTACCGCCTTCTACGTTTATGGGAACTGTTTTACGAGAGCCAAGTCGAGAGCTTTGTTTACTTTCAATGATTTTTATTCGTTTCGTATATGTGAAAGCTATAAATTGCGGAATAAAATATATCAGGTAATTTGTGCCCACTTAACTTGGGGTGGGGATAAAAGATTTTGCTTCAGTAACTTTTATTAAAGTAGAATATTGTATTGCCTTAATGGTTTTTTTGCTGACCATCGATTATTCTATTTCCTATTCAATTACCTATAGAAGGCTGACATGTTTTAAATAAAAGAGAATTCGAGAACGTTATTCAAAGTATATGAGAGTAAAAACTTCAAGATTGGAGCCTATTTGAAGTGGAGTGAGGTTCCACAAGGCCTAAGGAGTCCAGTGGATGCAGGGCAGCCTTCAGCCGCTATGGAAATCTATAGTTGAGGCCTACCTTGGTTCGCTTGTCATTTTTTATAAATATAGATTAGGTAGTTGTTTGATCACAATTACACCTGGAGGTAAGTGACGATGTTGTCTATGATGGTTCATGTCTGCCCAGTGAATGCCTATTCACCCTTGTCTTGATGAGACCCAATTAATACTTACTACTGCTCGCTTTCTTATCTTTCATCGCCGCTTTCTTTCACTCGCCAATCGGTCGTCTTGGTTCTTTCGATGAGCTATCATGAATAAAAAGTATGAAAAATATCTTGGTTTGTGTAAATATCTACTTTTTTGCACATCATTGCATTAATTACAACATGGGATACTCGTATGTTGTTTTTGTTTACTACTTATCTTAAATGAAAATTTTCGATTCAGTTAATGAATCTCAATTTTTCAGCCTTACGATTACTTTGATGCAATATGAGAACGTAAATCATTGTGAATTCTCAAATTTTTCACGCGGTAAAAATGAAATATTTCACAAGTAATAACTACAAAATATATGAATACAGATAGCTCTTAATATAATAGGGTACTGCCCCTCTGCCGTACAGAAAACAAATAAAGTAAGATGCATTGCTAGTTCGGACCCACTGGACTCCTGAAGATATCACTTATTTATGTTCATCACATTCGCTTCGCACCACCACTCTCAAGCATTATTCTGGACAATGGAAATTGGGAACATATTTGCAGATAATACAGTTACCAGCGGAGGGCTGCAGTGCGCTCATACAAACAGAAAAATGGCCCCGAGCAAGCTGCAAAATGTCCCAAAATACATTAGACGCATTAGAAACACCATTAAGGGTCGAGCGAGCCGATAACAATAAGGGTGGATCGGATCTTAAGGGGAATTAACGGCGCATAGAGTGTTAACACTGGTTTAAAGAATTTCCTATTTCTATTTCTCTTTGGGATTTATACTTCGCATTACTTATGCAGATGCCGCCTAAAAAACAAAAAAGAATCTACGACAAAGGCATAGGTTAAACAAGTCATCATCGTCAAAACAAAATTCATTCATAATAAAGAGGGCTGAGATAAAAGGTATGAAAAATGAGACATCAACGCCGAAAAGACGTCGTATAAAGGAGACGCCGAAAATTCTTGTAACCGACGTCGCCGAACACTCTTACAATATGCATAACTTGTTGAGAGAGTAATCAAAAGACGATATAAAGTGAAGAGGAGACACGGCGAAAGGCTAAAAATGTAAACCCTCTCTTAGATTTTCTCCAGCCATGACTCGCGACCCCTCGGGCTGAACTTGCTGTAAGATGGGAAAAATTACCGAGCCCCGAGAAACTTTTTTCGATTTGAATTATGAATCCTTATTTTATGCTTCGTCCTTAGGAAGTTTGTTTTACTTTGGCCCCAGCTCATTCTTTGACATTACGCGAATATTAATGTTGCGCATTGAACAGATACTTAAGGGGTAAGCCAACTGGGCCAAACTTCCGAGCACGTTTTATTGATATTCTTGTGATTAAAGTTGAAACGTATCACTGAACTTCACTGTGTTTTTTCATTCAACATGGAATGGTACCTAAAATTAAATAAATTCAGAACCTTATCTTTGGACCAAAACGCATAATCACGAGGCGTCTACCCATAAATTAAGTAAGTGATTGTCTATATTCAGAATAGGAGGAAACTTTGAAAGACGCCGAAGGATTATTCCATCGGGGAGGCTTTTGACTTTGAACTTTCAAAAGAGTTTGTTGAATAACTTTTCTATATTAGCCCTGGTAATACGATTTGAGGGAGTTGGTGCAAAGACAGCAAAGTTAAATGTTTGTTCGCATTTACGTGAATGAATAATATTTAGAACACGGTCATATTTCTAGAAACTGAAGATTAAATGGATGGTCAATTGGAGTTCCATAAGGACGTAAATTTTCTATGCCTTAGCACTTAGCTCAATGGCAGGTGTGTGTTTAGTCAGTTGAATTATTTAACGCGTTCTGTGGCTAGAGTGTCAGTTAACATGAAAGCCAAAGGTAAATGGATCAATGGTTTTGCATTAAATACAGTTAACGGATCATAAAATTACTTTTAAGAAATACTACTTCTCGCTTTTGTCAATTAACATTGGCATTATTTGTTCAGAAACGTTTCAACTTAATCTATACTAATATTATAAAGAGGTAAACGTTTGTGAGTTTGTATACGAGTATGTTTGAGTCGAGGTAGGAAATCTCCGAAACTACCGAACAGATTTTATAAATAATTTCACCATTATAAAGCTACAATATCAGAAAGTGACATACGCCATTTTTTTTAATTTAGCCTATACTTTGAAGGAAAAGACAGTCTACGCGGGCGAAGCCGCTGACGGACAGCCAGTTAATTATTATCTTACTGTAATATAATTAAAATTAGTAGCTTCTAGAGTATTTTATTTTGAATAAAAAGAAACAACCTTAAATTTATCCAGAGCCTCTCCAAAACATCAAACACACATTCACATAAGTACCCCAGTTACGTTTAGTTACGAAAATAATATTTTACCTTCTATTAGGTACAAAGGTTTTTCTCTTCAAAGCTCACAGTCCGAACCCATAGGCGCGAGTTCTCAGTTTCACTGAGAAAATATGTAAACTTTTAAATTGTATTTGCATTTCATACAAGGAAAATATTGGCTTGGAGTTTGCGCCTCGAAGACTCGTGTCGGAAACACACCGCTACGTCTTTGTTTTTGAGGTCTCTTACACATGTCTAAGTCCTTTTACCTTGTATTTGTAGCTTATCTGACAGTTTTAATACTGATACTTTGCTACAAAGGTTCCATGTGGGCTGTCGAAGTATTTCATTTGGAAGCGATAGGGGAAACGACGCTTGGATTGTAAATTGTATGTAAGGTTTTAGGAATTTTATATTTGCAAATAACTAAAAACATTGTCGAAGACATTATTAGAATGATACGATGTTTGCATGCTGTCAATCGTAATAATAGAGCGTAAGTTATTCTGTTATAAAAAATACAAGTAATGGAATATTATATTAGGTTGGAGAGAAAGTATTTTCGTATATAGTATGTATGAACTTGTAATAAAATCTCTTTGGCTATACTATTTGTCTCTGGCTGGTTTTGGTATCATTAAAAGTATACATTTTAAAGAAGATAATTCCAAATTCAAATTAGGAAAATGTGTGATTTTCATTTGTTTTTCTTACTGTCAAGATGAGTAAATCTAATGAAGAAATTCGATATATTTTAAAATTTTACTACAAAAAAGGTAAGAATGCAACGCAACCCGCGAAAAAAATTTGCGATGTTGTCTTTGTTGCGATGTTGTCTTTGACAGTAGCACCAATTTGGTTTAAGCGTTTTCAATCCGGGAATTTCGATGTCAAAGATGCAAGTCGCTCTGGTCGCCCTATTACGAATAAAATGGATGCCATTTTTAAAAAAGGGGGGCAAGATCGGTAGTTGCGACATATCTGAAGAACTGGGAATTGACCGCAAAACATTTTTGGCGCATTTGAAAAGAACTGGGTACACAAAAAAGCTCGATATTTGGGTACCTCACGAGCTCACTGAAAGAAACCTAATGAACCGTGTACTCATTTGTGATTTTTTATTACGACGTAATGAAACCGAACCATTTTTGAAGAAGCTTATAACTGGTGTTGAAAAGTGGATAACGTACGACAAGAATGTGCGAAAAATGTCGTGGTCAAAAGCCGGTCAGGCTTCACAGACTGTGACGTGGTTAACTCGCAACAAGGTGATGCTGTGTGTGTGGTGGGATTGGAAGGGCATTATTCATTATTAGCTGTTACCACCAGGCAGGACCATCGATTCTGAACTCTACTGCACACAACTGATAAGATTAGAGCAAGAAGTTGAGAGTAAGCGGCCGGAATTAATCATCATAAATGGTATGGTTTTTCATCATGATAACCAAATATGTGTGAGACCATCCAGATCCACTCAGCAAAAATTAAGAGAGTTTGGCTGGGAGGTGTTAATGCATCGGCCGTATAGTCCTGACCTTGCACCTTTAGATTTCCACCTGTTTCGGTCTCTTCAGAATTCTTTAGGCAGTGTCAGGTTAACATCACGAGAGGACTGCCAAAACCACTTGTCGCGGTATTTTGATCAGAAGCCTCAAAATTCCTATAGCAATGGGATCATGTCCCTACCTACAAGATAGCAAAAAGTAATCGAACAAAATGGCACCTCATACTTTAGTTATTTAACTACATTTTTTGCATTTTTTTTAGTTTGCATTTGCAAATAACATTAAAAACAAAACATTAACATAACAACATAAACAAAACATTAACATTAACATTTAAAACATTTTTTAATGTAGCAAATAAAATACATTAAAAAATGTTTTGAATTTTCTTTAAAAAATGCGAGAAAACTTATTCCCCATCCTATTAATAGTGAAACCACTTATTAGAAAAGTGGCTTTTACAGTTTTAAAGCTAACTCTACCAGTACTGCCGTTGTTTGTTAGAAATAAAAGCACTCAAAACTTTACGGCTCAGCACATAAATAATTTCTAAATCATATTTCAGGCGAAACAGTTCCAGAGTTGCTAATAAATCTTCGAAAACCAATTTCCCACATTAAAGACAAGCGTTAAATTTTCTCTGAAAGGTTTTCAATATTAATTGTTGTAAAATTACCGTAAGGTCTGGTCCGGAGTTTTGACCTTTCTCCGTAACCTTTCATTGACCATAAACGTCAGGGAACAATGAACGGTTTCGAGTGACCCTACCCGGGTATACCCGTAAGTTCTTGCCCCGTTCACCCTTGCTGTCCACCGCCCCTGTCAAAGGCCAGTCTAGGGTCCCCGGGGAAATTATTGTCGGGATTTAAAGGGCATTGCTTACGTGGAAGTATAAAAAACTATGCACTTTTAATGGAAGGCAGTACTTGATCGTAATTTTTTATCGGCAATCGGTCACGTGGCCTGTATGTATGTTGACGGCTTTGTCGCAGGTCTGTCGGATAAGACTGTAGGATAAGTCTTCTTTTGGGATGTGATAACAATTCTTGTCCACTATGGCATCGATTTAATTTAAACGGAGTATACCACCTTATTGTTATTATGTTTTAAACGACAAATGTTCTTTAAGAATCAATTTCGGTTAAGCTTGTGTAAGGGTCAGTCAGATTTCATTATTGGTGCCACTTCTGTTGTTCATCCTTTAGCTGTACAACCAAAGCACTGTATGCGTCTAAGTACTAGGCATAACTGTTATGTGGGTGGTTTCATTATGCCCATTTGACATTTTTTAGTCTGTATTTTTTGACGGTGATAAGCGCTTGCGATTCCCGCACTAACTATTTAGGCTTGGCCAGGGTATTTCCTATCGTTGTTTTTAGTTTCTATCAAACAAGAGAAAACCTTGCATAAGTTACAACATTATATATGATGTGTTATATTTGTATTTAATAAATCTTTAAAGTATGTTTTTGTTATTTGAGCTGTAAGGCTGGTACAACTGCCCCCACTGTAACATCATTACAAAATTAAAAAAAATTTGTTCATTATGTAGAAAATAAACGCAAAAACTTTTCATCTCTACATTTGTATACATTTGAAATTACGTGTTTGCTTTATTAGTACCCCTTATTCAAACATTGCATTTGCGCGAAGACTGCACTCGTTCAATAATTCGATTCACCCCACGTCAAAATTTGTTTGAAAGCTTGTGTTCGGTAAGAAAAGCTTTCGATGAATTTTTTTGGACGGGATAAATTCGTCAATCAGGATCAAGCTCTGCACTTTGAGGACTTAGAAATATATTCCGAGGACGCCTCGACGAAAAAAGTTTTCTAAATCATTGTCAATTCCAATAAAATAAGCGAAATTAAATAAACAACCCCAGGGGAGATAAAAGGTCTAGACGAAGACCGCACTTTTGATGGTGTCGTATTTTTAAAAGTTAGGGGAAAGTTGACACTTAGACGAATTTAACCTTCCATTGTATTAATTATTCAGGGCGGTGCTTTCGTGTTTTAAGGTGCGCTTGCTGGGGCAGGGTAATTTGTTTTAGAAAAAAAACTGTCGGGAAAAGAATTTAGGGAAGTTGCATCGAGTCCCGCTCCTACAATAGCCGGGCGGGTGGAAAGTTTAATAAAATTGTTTTGGAATGCAGCGCGGAACGAGATAAGTTCTTTCAAGTGGATACTATTGATTTTGTTTTTTATGAACTTGAACGGAATGGGGAAAGGAATAATCAGAGCTGTGAATGAAGTGCGGGCAGTTTTCCCCACTCATTTCTTCTATAGATTCTTCCTTCCATACATTTTTGCGTTGTATAAATTTAATAGAAGTCATTATGAATAAAGAAATAACAATACCGTATTTTTGAGCTCATGCATGTTTGTAGATATAGGTACGAGTAGTTCAAGGTAAGCATAAAGATAATCAATGTAGAATTAATCTGATACGATTTAGTACCGAAGACGTCTAATCGCGACCCCTACGACCCAAGACGTGAAATCTACCCATTTGTCAGGGTCCCCTCGCTGCAGCCCGTCAGATGAACGTATCAAATATCATTTGAATTAATCAGAGTAACTTGGCATCGAACATGGCGTCTTGAGCGACGTCACTGTGACGTCATAGGGCTGCCGTACGCTGTTTTGAATGGATAATACTAACTGTTTTAAACTTCATTATTTGATTAGCAGAACTTCTCTAATTTGAATAAATCAGTTATTAAACTGAAGATATCTGTTGAATCTTCAAACAATCATGTTTTAAGTTTAACATGACATACACTCTTATCTAAACGTGTTGTATTTGAGATGAAACAGTCAGATTGTTGCTGTAATTGTAACCGTATTTCTCAAATATATTTTATTTATTTTAAATCTAAGCAGTGAAAAAAGGGCCTAAAGCCCTGTTCTTGTTTACAATGAATTTAACCAAGTTATGTTGAAAAACCATATTAAAATACCTAATTAAATAATTGTAACTTTTTCTTACCCTCTTAGCGTTATTGAAGTTACCTCGAAAAAGGAGCGTGTCGAATGGCAGTATGTCAATATTAATGATATTAGGGACATCATCATATTATTTTCATTTCATACTTAATATAAATTTGCTTTTAGCTGATTTGTTGCAAATAAAGTCACGATTTAAGTCTGCAATAACTTATTTCCACTTATTATTTACGTATCTCCAGGGAGACTTAGTTTAGCAAATCCTGTAAATTTTCATTAAATTTTGATCTGCCTACATACTCGTATATTTCATTTAGAACACGTCTTTAGTATGTCGTAGGTTTAGGTGTTTATTATTTGGCCAATTATGTTTTGTAAGATCTGAAAATGTAATTTTGTTGCCTAAAATGAATGATATATTATTATTGTATTAATAAGTCTGCATGACTCATGGAACGTTAACTCAATATCCATTGATGTTCGCAAACACAGGATAATACATTATTAACATTTTATTTTTTCACTGCTATCAACAAAGTAGGACCCTCTTGTTTGCTTTAATTGGTAAAAAGTTTACTGAGATTATGCTCATTTTTTCTACTTTTTTATTGTTTTTTACTCAAGTAAACTATTCATGATTATTTTCAAGAAAAAAATAGGCCTTCCGTACGCAGGTAAACCTTCAGCCGCGCTTTTCGTTTGGTGATTCTCATTTATTACGTTGACATGTAATACTTAGTTAAGAAAACAAGGTTCAAATCATGTCCGATAATCAGAAAAATAAAGGATTGGAAATGTAAATACAAGTCAACCAAAAAAGTGATTTGTCTGTTACAATCTGTTACAATATTTTTTTGGAATAAAACTTGCTGGAAAATGCTCTGCCTCAGATGGGACATACACCCATGACTCCTCCGCTTGATTACCAAGAACTGATATAACAAAATGTATATTTTTGGTTTGATGATTTCATTAGGATACAAAGCGAGTGTGGCGCGCCAGAACAGTCCATGCAGCACTTGCTGTCCTGCCCTCAGTACCCCGTCAGCTGCTCACTTCAGGACCTTTATCAGGCCTCCTCTCTCGGAATAGCGGTGGCAGAGCATTGGGCTGCTACCATATAGTTTTATGGATCATCGACACGAAGAAGAAGAAGAATGATTAGATATTGTTTAATGAACATCCAGTAAAAAGCAGTCCTGTTTGCAAAGCTCACCCTCCTTAAACAGAGACTAGGTTCTTTTAAATCATTTTTTATTTGCCTTAATCGGACCTGGAATCGTGTGTCAATAGCCGCCCCTCGGCTTCAGACGCTCTCGTTTCCCAGATTTCACCACTTTCCCTTTTGTCCGTCCTCAATTAGGCGCACATTCAGTTTCCACAGGTTTTTTTAGTCTGTGTCTGTCTGATATGCGGAACCCACACTAAAAATATAGCGTTAGTTGACTTTGTTGAACATTTTTAGGTTTAACTTTCACATTGCAGGTAATTTGTTGTGTCTGGGTGTTATTATCTATTAAAAATAATTCTAGAAATATTTAAATATGGGATATTTTGGTGTAGTTTGTCCCAGATTTTTATTTATTTATTGGAAAGTTATTCAATTATTGAAGGTTAGCTTTTTGAATTTTTTAAAAATGATGACAGATCTATCACACTTGATGTCAATTAAGTAAAATTCGCTGAGATTCAGAACTGGGGAATTTTACTCAGAATTAATAACGCTCAGAAAGATTTTCTTAATAATTAACCCCTTAAACGTTGGGTACGTTACATTATGTCAAAAGCGTTTGTTAGAAAATCATTGTTGAATAGGCCAAAAAATGATTATAAAAGCCAGTATTTTTAGATTTAGAATATGTAGGTAAGCATATTTATGCAACAATAATATTGTTACTTTTTCTGCAAGTAAAAATTGTATGTAAAAAAGTTGGGAACCGAATTTAGTTTCAGTCAGTATTAAATTATTAATCTACGCAAAAGTTGGTTCTTCACTCGCATGTGTTCATTTTGGTCCAACCAACCTCGCGCGACTAACGGATGTCGCTTCTCCAGCGTAAGGTTTCGTCTGCGCCTGAGATTCAGTCCTACTTAGAAGGCTTTCCGCATCGCCCTGATCATTCTGCGCCTGCCCCTTGTACGTATTAATATAATCGCAGGCAAGCTTTATTTAAGGCTCCCCCAGCCCCATAGGACATCAGATGTATGGCAGTTATAAGTCAGACGAATTAATCCCTATCACTTGACAATAAAATGAAAGTAACATCTCAAGAAGTTAATAGAAATTTATTATTGTCTCAGAGACGGGAATGGTGAATAATTCATCGTCGTGCGTACGGTTTTCCTGGTAGGACCCCTTTGTAAATTTTGAATGGACTTAAAAGGAATTTAACAGGAGATTATGATCAGAGAATATGAGCAAGAAGACCAAGTAATTTGAATAAGCTTTGTAGTTTTAATCATACAATCAATTAGTTCTGATTATGGTATTTAACACAAACGCATTTGAGTTTTCCACTCAGATGTTCATAGTAAAATGTTTTTTTTATATGAACACAATCTCACTTTGGCCCATGCAAGTCAAACAGATGTAAGGAGTACTCTAGATTTGTTGTTGTCAAAGATAATAAAACATATTATAGGATCTGCAGACTGCACTATAAAAGCATCTTCCTACAATAGCCGCTACACGTTTGTGTCTGCCCCAAGACTAATTCAGTTCAAATCTCATCACAACCCAGATCAGTCAAATAATTTTCCGCTATCCCGCCTTCTTATTGGTCGCTGCACCGCGGACCACATTTCAAACAAATTGAAAATCAATTTACGAGGGGACGCTATGAAATAGGTGGGTGACGTTCTCAAGGAACAGTATACTAACCGAGGGTAGAAATACGAAAATACATCACCTTAAAGCGAGTAGGGAAGATTCATATCAAGCAGGAAATTTGGCTCGCGTCCTGTCTCAGCCAGAGTGTATTTTTTAAGGAAACGAACTCACCTCCTTTCGCTTTTACGTATGGACTTCTGATTCATGAGTTTTATCTACCATGAAATGTGCGCATGAGAATTGAATGTTACCGGCATGTCTGCGCAGAATTGATGGCTACTCGAAACGAGCTAACGTACGTTTTTCCATTCATCGCGCCCGAAGCGACGGCGCGGAGCTTGCCACATTTGATTAAATATACAATTATTTTTCTGATAAGAAAACTGTTTGTTTATTTTAGCAAATATCCTGTCTTTCGGCGCAATGAACTTGACGTCCTGCCTGATAGCGCTACCGAAGGTTGTGAGTTCGTTTCCCACCCAGGTCTTATTTTCAGGCGGAGATCATTAATTATATTATATGCCTGGCCTATATTTTAAAGTTTAGATAATCTGTTTATAAGTTATAAAAATATTTATTTAAGAATTGTCTGTTTTTTGAGTATCTGTATTGTTTAGCGGTAAATTTAGCATTGTGGGAAATTCTATCCGCCCTACTACGGTGAATCATATCAAGAATGTTCTACATTATTAACCAGCAGTTCATCAAAAATGCATCAAACTTAAGGGTGAATAATACAGATGCATAACGCAATTTTCCGCATAAAAATTGGCGTTCTTTGTGGCAGTGTACGATCTCACCCCATCGCAACGATATAGCGATTATTATTTCGTTCGAAAACCCATCAAAAGTTACAATTGAAAAGTTAAAGTATTCCGTGCGGGACTGGGCCTCCCCGATATCTGCGAACGAGATTGGTGTGCGAGTTCTTTTGTGTGTGCCGATGTCAAGGCCCTCTGTACACTTAATTACGCGTATCTATTCAGAATATTGACTTGTAAAAAAGTGTACATATTTGTCATTTCTGTCAAATCATTTCCTTTTGACAACTTCTATTGATAAGGACAAGTAATATTATTAAAATCAAAACAGAACTGTTGCCTTACTCAAATTATGATTGGCTTTTTTCTTGGTATTTTCAAATAATAAATAATAAACATAATTTTATTATTAATATCTAGGACAGTTAACACTAAGATCCTCTGCCAAACTAAGCAGATCTTGTATTATGGGTGTCAGAGACTAATAAACAAACTTAAATAGTTCTAAATAAATACTAACTTAAATAGATGATAACACCCAGACACACAAATGTTTGTAACATAAATGTTTCTAGAGATAGAAAAACTGGAAAAAATCTATTTCGGACCTTGATGATCTCGAGCGGGAATCGAACTCGCATCTTTCACAATCCGGGTGACTGCTCTAAACCACTGAGCTACCGAAACCCCAGAGGGACGAACGAATCTTTCCAGTATATGCTTACGTTGCAAGCAAACGTTCTTCCATCAATGTTTCAAGGCAAGTACCTATAAACAATACAACAAACTTTAAAAATACATAAATGTTTGTTATGGGTGGGAATCGAACCCACGACGGCGCTAAAGGTAGGATCGCTGCCAATGCGTCAACAGGCCAGTAAAAAAATTTAAAAACTTAAAAATAGTTTGTTTGAGTGCTTTCTCAAATGAAAAAAAACATTTCATCAAGAAAAAGATATGGTTTAAAAAAAATATAAGAATAAGTCTTATGAGTTTATTTAAATGCTGATGTTTATAGAAAATTCTACAACATATACAACATGATAACTTAGTCAAATTCATACTTTTCATATAAAATCTAGGTGTTAGTTATAGACTAAAAGCAGACTTTTAACATTTAACTAAAAGTATTTTATTCTGTAAGTACGTATACCTGTCTTTTACTGCCAGGAAGGAGGGGTCTCCCCTTTGGACTTTTTCATTGTTTGGATCATGACAATCACCCTAACCTATAAAACAGTTTTTACGATTTCAAACTACAGATTTCGAGCCAGTACAAGCCGGTAGTCTATAAAATGAATAAACGATTTGCCTTTCGTGAAATCAAATCATATTTATTGGATCTCTGCATGCTTATTGGTTCAAAAAGATGACGTTGTATCAAAAAAAATTCGAGTTTGTTTTTGGGTTCTGACGACGGAATCCAGAAACGATGATCAAAGCTGAGCAGTCCTTACTTACATATATGGCTGTCCTTTTCATTTCTACAGACATGTGACAGGACAGCATCAATTTGAAGTGTGCTCAACTTTGACTTTTTTGGATTCGGGGGTTAGTGTTTATCTTGTTAAGTCCAAATAATGCTGCGTTTTGAGATAATGAGACCATCAAATAGTTAACAAAGATAATCGAATGTCAAGCTAATCAAAATGTCAAACGTAGAAACGGCCAGTCATTTTCTGTGAAATCTGGCTTCTATAAACGATTATTATAAAAATTTCTGTGCCGAATTTCAGAGTATTTAAGAACCTGTAATACCACTTTCTTTGAAATAAATGTTCCCATTTAATTATCAAGACCGTACGTTCACATTCAGCTAAACTCAATTTCATTTAGTATTACTGCAGGAAATAAACACTATCCATCCATGAAAATCGAAATCAAATTCCTACAGCAAGCGCTCGTATACGATGAACCAGGGACAATTGCGCGCAAAAGAGAACGACACAGCCCGTTTACGGCGAAAAATAAAATAAATGAAATTGAAATTCAAAAAGTAAAAGGCAGACTTCTTAAGAACATAATATCGCATATTTTTCCTTAACGCGGATGATACGGATGAGTCTTACATGAAACATTTTAAGCGTAGGTGCTCAGCAGGTTTTGCGCAAAACATAGTCGGGCCGATTAAATTATACATGTGTATTTATACAATAAAGCGTCAAGTGTCTTGTAATAAGCACGAACGAAATAAAAGGAAGCGAGGAAATGGGAAAGACATCGTTAAATGCGCCCAAATGTTGTGGAAGCGCATCTGAGTTTTTGTGAGCAAACAGACTCGTGAAATATTTGTAGGGGGAATTTTACTACCGTATTTAATTTAGTATACTGTAAGAAAGTCTATCACATCAACAAGTAACTAGATTGTAAAACATTATACATCAAAACGTGTGCAGGACTTCATTCTCTCACATAAAAAAAAAATCCTAAGATGTTAAATGAATCAATAGCGCAAGTTCGGTTGCAAGAGATTTCTGTTTGTATTGTTCGAGTAGGAGCAATCCCTAAGCGTCCATTTAACATGTAACTCATACACGAATATTGATGCAGATATTAACTAGGTCTAGGTGTTTCTAGTAACGGTGTCCATAGCACCAAAGTCCAAAATCTAACCTTCTGTACAGGAAAATTAATGCAAGGGTGTAAGTACGAGCGGCCAAGTCTGTTAAAAAGTGTGTCCAATACTGACACACAGTACCTGTAAAGCCCGGTTCACATTATTCTAGTAGCAGCATTCCAGTCCAGCGCTGGAAGACAACTGGAATAAGGTGAACTGGCACTGGAATGTTCACATTGTTTGAGCGCTGGACTGGAATGCTGGACTGGAATAATGTGAAACGTACATCATGCTTAATCCGGAATAGCAATTAGTAATGATATACTCGTATTTGTTTGAAGGGATGTGTTTTTTAGCATTCTATATCATCCGCTACCTGAAATTTTAAACTAAGCAGCATTAAAATTAATAATTTGAACACAAGAGAAAATCACACTAATGGTTCACCGGACCACTAGACGCTGGGAGGGCTTCCACCCCCATGTGGTTGACTTTCCAACAATGGTTTGCTGCGTCTTTTCTGGTAAGCACCGCTGGGGAGTGGAACGCTCTCCCTGCGTCTGTGTTCCCGGATACTTGCAACCTTACTATCTTCAAGGCCAGAGTGAATAGGCATTTTCTGGGTAAGCGTGTACGACCATCGGCCTCGCCATCGCTTACCACCAGGCGAGACTGAGGCTAAACACAAACCCATTTTAAAAAATAAAAAAGACCAACATTATTCATGAAAAAATGCTGTTTATTGTATGTTGTCTCCGTAGAGAAGCATTATCCTCGTTGCGGCAACTGGCTGAGGTTCTCGTAATTTAACATTTTAGTTAGAACGCGGTTGTCGCTTGAGAATCTTTTGTCGTCCGACGGAACATCTTTATGAATATCTTATTATGATCCTAAATTGAGAAGAAGCTTACCTACTGCTTATTTGCGTTGTAACAATTTTTGCTCGGATCTACCCAGCCATTCGCAAACAATTTTAATTGGGTTTTTCGTGCCTTTACAAACTTGTTTTGTCCTCGAAAATAAAATGAATTTGAATGAAATTTTAATTTACAATGTTCAAGCATAGTACTTACCTATTTCTTATTATTTTACATTGTTGGTTGTCTTAGGTTGAGTAGGGTCTGTTTGTTTTCTTATTCAAACTGTATTCGAGAAATTCTCCTCAATTTGAAAGTTCAAGATTTCTTAGGTGTACTTTTATACTGCTTCTTCATTACTCATTATCATCATCATTAACATCGTTTGCAATTGTATGATGTCCATTGCATGTCCATATACTCCGTTATCCATTGCCAGAGTGACCAGTTCTAAACATAGGAATCAATGGGCCTTTACTTGGTCATCCATCCACCTTTTTACTATCGCCATTTTATTTTAATAAGACTTAATTAGTTGATTCTCGTCCTACAAATACTAATTTCTTCGGAAAAGTGCTGAGCCAACCAGGTGGCCTACTCCGGTAGAAATTCACGAAGTTTCGTGAAACTTTAGAAGGTTAAAAATGACGCAAAACGTAGTATGTTATGAATGAGTTTCATGTATTCTGTACAATAGTCTGTGCGATAGTCGGAATTCCTCCCTTCCAGACATGTAAACCGCATTTTGAGGAATTGAAATTATTAACATTGCCAAGCCTTTACATTTTTGAAATTTGGAAATTTGTAAAACAACATCTTAGACTATTTGATAGGGCTGGTGACTTTAATCCTTGTAATAAAAGTAACCCAGAGAGACTAGTACTGAAGTTTTCTCCCAGGACCACTCTTTATATGAGAAACTGTTTGAATATGTGCATAAAAATTTATAACAAAATTCCAGAAATGTTAAAATCACTATGACTTCCATTATTTTATAATAAATTACATCTATGGCTCTAAAATAAGAATTTTTACAGTGTTGGAGAGTTACTTAACTAATACTGCAAACATTTACATGCCATTATGTTTGGCGAAATATGTGAATCTACCACTTTAACCATGTAACCTTATGTACCGTGTTTCAAGTAAATAAAGAATGATATGATATGAATAATATATGATTATTAGAATACCAAAACATCATCATCAATTTCGCAAGGTAAGTATGTTCTTTTAAAGACTGAAAACGTTCACGTAACTACGTGTTTGACGAACGGGAGTAGGACCTATTCATTTTTAGAAAAGACATGGAGTAGTTATATCGCTTAGTTTCGCATTTTTATATTTCATAAAAATTATTCAAAACGTTTTCTCCCAATACATCTATTCTAATTCTAATTGTTTACTCGTTTGGAAACTCGGAGGGTATTAAATTTCCTTAAAAATTGCGCTCATAATGTTGGTGTCGTCATGGCGACTTTTGTCGCTGTCAACGGAGGAGCTATCAAAGGTGTCATTACACCGTTACGCGTATATGACGTCATTATCCACCAACACGCACCATACAGCTCCGACAATCTGAGATGTCGCTAATGGAAAGAACACGGGAGTTTTGATAAATCCCCGCTCGTTTCCCCTGAGACCCGGGAGTTTAAAAAACACCGCCAGCAACGATGTTGCAACCCTTCTTTTCGATGCAATAAAGTTCAAAATCCTTCAGTGTATATTTGGAAATCATACGCAAATAGTACACCCCATGCCACTTTACATTTTAGTTTTTGAATCCAGCATTGACGTACTGATTGAACGATACAAGCTCGATGGATGGTATCTGTTTAGCCACCCTGTATAGTGCCGCGGTGTATGTGACGTGCGTGACTGTAATTTACTTTTAAAACAGTGTTATCATGAAATAATTCTTCCAAAAAATACTAAAAAAGACTAAAAGTAACTAAGTATGGGTAATTCGTATGACTAACTAGCTGAATTATTTTAGATGGTATTTAAAATATTTCTTTATCAGTGGCTGCTTAATTTTGTGACCCTCCGATATGGTTGAGCGAAGTCATGACTGACTCATATGTCATTCCCTGAACGAGGGACGCTTGGGGATGCACAATTGTCAATTGTTAAAAAAATATTGAATTTATCAGTGACTTTTCAAAATGCCATCGTAGTAATGAGACCGTATATCTACCAGTTCTACTATGAGTTTGCACCGATGACAGTGCTAGCGTCATCGTGGACATGTATGTATGGGATTTTGGTACAGCGCCTCTAGTGACCAGAAATGGAACTAAAATAGCATACAAATTGCTGTTGTTTATGTGACGGGAACTCATGACCAAAAAATGGGTTTATTGTGTGAGTCGTTGAAAACAGTTAGCGTTTTTAAATAAAAATACATGAATGTCACTCACAAACCTCTAATCAGGTAACGCGTGTCATCAATTAAATTTCATTTTCTTATTTTTAGATTGGACACCAAAATGAGCGCCACTTGTTCAGTTAACACATTAAATATTCCAACATTTTTTATAGCTACCATCTGTACTAAGTACTCCATTACCCAGCGTATTTCATTAAATTCTTTGTATGGAACCCTAAGTCGGTCGGCACGTGATACAGGATTGGGTGGAAATGAGGCAACTTGATAAGGATGCTTTATGGCTATCTCAGCTACATTTGATAGACGTGGGTAGAGAGATACTTAAATTAATATAAGAGCAAAAATATACACGAAAAAGAAGTGCTATTTACCGATTTACGAGCTACTTAAGGGAAGGTGATTCACAAAACACGTTTTTAGAATTCATTTTTGAAGTAGTAAACAGTGAAATTAAAATCTAATGAAATTTACTGAAATTGTTGAGGTGATAATAAAGGGAATTCATCCGCTGGAAACATGATTTGATGAAGTTGGCTTGATAGAATACATTCACAAAGTTACCTCTTTTCGTGACATTTTGTCTCCTATTTTTATTTTATTCCTAAGATAATAGGTACTTTACCAAAACAAAGTTTAAAGATTTGACTCGGGTCTGGGTGTGCTAGGAGACGCCCCTAGCTTATTTCCTTGTGTGGTACCTCGTAACACAGGGATATAATAATCCCTACCTCGAGACCATTACAAGAGGTGTGTTGTCTGGCGCATATTTATTATTATTTATTATTTATTTAAAGATAACTGTAGGGATTTCATCCGATGGTTTTTTTATTACATCTATTACTTTTTTAATCGATTATTTTAGTGATTATCGGTCCGCGTGGCGCTCACCAGTTTACTTCGGAAAATGTTGTGCAGAACCACCTCGCCTTATGGTTAACCTTCGGGTGAATTCATTTTATGATTTTTTTACAAATTAATACTAGATAGACTAGCGAGCTTGCATTTTCTAAGATGATTCTAACAATTGAAGGGATATTATTAAAAAAAAAACGATTTGAATTTTTTTTTCATACTTACACATACCATAATGACTATATCCCAAACGGGGTAGTCAGAGGCAAGTGACTCTTGCCGTCATCGTGAACAGAACACTCAGAAGCCCAATTTAGTTTTCGAAATTTTATTTTATTTAGTTAACCATAGAAGCTTCAAGCTCATCTGCAAACGATGACCGACGTCGGAACTTATTAAAAAGATAATTTATTTAAACAACTTCAAATGCCAAATTCACGTTTTCAAATTGAAATCCAATGGAAAGCGGGCATTCGTTTGTTTACCTCGCGGCAGCGGCCGGCGGCAGCGAAGCAACATTTGGTGTGCAGCTCTCCCCATGTATTCCTGAGGGCATTTCCTCCCCACTCATTATACCCGATAGTTATTACTGTCATTTTTCAACTCGTTATTTACTCTGAGGAGAGCAGATAGCGCGACATTTGCTCCGAACTTGAAGATTAGGGAAGGATTTTCGGGCTTTAGTACTATGGGGCTACACAGAAATTGAAAATAGCCCTTTAAAATAACACCTTTGTACCCGAGTTTGTGAAATACGCACTGATAAGTCAGATGGAATAGGCGTGATTACGCGTGAATGAAATAAGAATGACAAGGTTTTATTTGAAGGAAAAGTGTGCGTTAGTGTGATGTTGTTACAATAGTAAATGTTGTATGATGATTCATAGTCCATATTTTTAAATATTTGAACAAACGAAACTAATTTACGAAGCCAAATAGGATTTTATTATCGTTTTTGCTGTATTTTAAAAGTCAATGGTGTAAAATAAAATGTATTTTCATTTGAAGCCTGCATTATCTGACTTTCTCGTAATCTCTTGACTCTTTTTTTATAAGATATTTTCAGTAGGCAATATTTTTACAGTTTAGCTAAGCTATACCTATACCTTCATTGGACGAATAGGCGTAGAGAAGAAAAAGTCACTTAAAATACAAATGATAATATTATTTAACTAGTCAGGATAGTCAAATAAAGGAAAAAGTAACTTATTCATATTCATATTCATTTATTTATTGCTAGTCACAGTACAGAAAAGTTGTTACAAAAAAATGGTGATAAGTGTGACACCCCGTAGGGGGGCACTGCAACTTAAAATCTAATCTCATCATTAAAAAATTCTGCTAAAGTGTAGTAAGCCTTATTAACCAAAAGCTTTTTGAGCTCACTTTCAAATACATCAATATTTTCAAGACACTTAATACTATTTGGAATGCTGTTATATACTTTAATTGCCAACTTAACTTCATACAGCTGCGTTATGTGTAACAATATTTTTTTTAGTATTCATTCATTTATTCAAAAAGTTAGCTTGGTTTATTTTAACTCTTCAGTACAGTCATAAATGTCAAATATTGTTTAGGTAACAAAAAGAAGAAAGAAACACAAAGTTGAAAGCAACATCTTCGAGCTGACACAATATTTCAAAGGGGAAGGTTTATCAAAACGTCATCCGATGATAAGAATGGAAAAGCCTTGATGGCAATGAACGAGGAAAGTTTCTTGCCAACTTGAACAAAGTACGACTTTTATGACGTAGTAACGTCGTTGACAAAACATTTCAAAGTAGGTCTCTTTAGAAGAAATACGTTATTGTATTGCGACTTCAAATGAACCCCTATAAACTTAGGTACAAAGGCTTAAATTTACTTAATAAATGGCTATATATCTTTTGATTCTCTTGTCTGACTCTGAAGTCATGTTAAGAGAGATTAGCGCAAATATTATAACCACTACTGTGTGTTTATGTGTATTTATTAATTGTCTGGCTTGTCAGCACAATTGATAGAGGGCCTGCCTAGAGCTTAAAGGTATACTCCCTGGTCTTAGTTCTGTGGATGTGCGTCATTGTGTATATGTCACCGGCAATTTGTATAATTTAGGCATTGTATACAATGCCTAGGCAATGTACACAGTGCCGGGTGCATTTAGAAAATGTATGAAATATTACGAATTTGATTGTCCATTGCATACTTTGCCTAGGCAATTTATACAATGCCGAGGCATTGTATAGAATGCCCAGTGGTCATCTAGTGATGTGTGAAATAAATAGATTTTGCTTTTAATTATCAAGTTTTATTGAGATACTCAAAGTCAAACAACGTAAACCATAAATCACTTTTGGCAAAATGCATAGCTTGGTTATTCTGTTTGTTCAATTTTATATTCAGAAAACCTTTTTAACCCGAAAATTGTAACTGTATTGCTCTGTGAGACCTGGGTTTATTAGGCTGCGAGGAGCGAAGCGACGAGCATGTTAGGTTGACATGAACCGGCCAGAAATGAACTGGCTTAGTTTTTTTGCCGTTTTATACTTTGATATCATAATTAAGGATATTTTGAAAATTAAAACAAACGATTCGGTTTATCTTTCCGATCCAAAATGTATGCCAAATGACGATTCTGACTGAACTTTCTTTTTAGTGAACCCTTTTATACACATTGACGGCTACGCATCCGGCGTTGCATACAATGCCTAGGCAAAGTATGAAATGATGAATATTTCATACATTGCCTGAATGGTTTAGGTATTGTATACAATGCCTAGGCATTGTATACAATGCCGGAATATACTCATTGCCGGTAACACATACAATTTATTGAAAAAAGAAATGAAGCCCTGCTTAGTTGGAATAAACCCTTGTTGGACCTTTGTTGGATAAGCTAGATATTTTGAATTTCTTATTCGGTAAATTCATAGTGTAATTTAGGGGAACCTCAAATGACAAATATAACGATTTCCAAAATAAGTATTTATTTCGAACAGCTTGAAATTTTCTCAAATGCTTGAAGACTACGTACGATATTTATCTTTTGCTTGTCGCGAAGGAAGCTTGATGAAACCCGCGTGCCAGGGAAGAAATTCTAAGGCGTCGGAGACGTAATATTTCACCAAGAAAAGTGATTCCGGATGCCAGGCTCCCGCCGCGATAGGTGACAGAAAATCTTACATGGGAAATATATTTTAGATGTAAGCTGCAGCTACTTACAGCACCTCAAACAATGCATTTAATTAGAGAAAGTGGTGTTGTTCATAATACAATTATTTCAAAGCTGGTAATCATTTCTTAAAGATGCCTCATATTTTTTTAAATAGCTTAGCATATTAATTCTGCAAGATAAGTAACAAGTTACTAATACAAGGTAAGTTTAGAATATTTTCTCTTAAAATGTTTTAAAATAATAAGCCCGTTACCTAATGAGTTAGCCTTAATTGAGCCGAAAACTCTTCTTTTCATTTTTCATCATAAAAAGGTCATTTAAATCAGATAACTCGATAAAAGCTTCAATTTCAAAATCGTTTTGTTAATATCGATGACAAATTAAAAATTTCTTTTCCAACTTCTTAGTTATCCGTACATTATTTATTCTTAAAAGCTTCTCGAGTTACTAACTTTTGCGGTGACGTCGCTTTGTCAAACATCAATTACTTTTTGACAATGATCAATGATGGGCCAACCAGTGAATAAATCGGTTGACTTAATTATTTGAAGTATTTTTGAATCACTTGATAAAAGTATTTTACTTTCACTTCGTTTGGGATTTGTAGAATTTAAATGTAGCTTTTTTCTGTTGAAATAAGTTGATCTATTTAGTTGCAATAACTAATTAGTGAATGTGAACTTAGGTCTAAAAAAAATTATTACATCTATGTGAAAAAAAGATTTTTAAAGCTATTAAATGACAGGGTAAACTTGAAAAATGTGTAAAATACTGTGAAGTAAAAGTTAGCTAATCCATTAGTAATCAAACCAAAAAAACAACGCTTAAACCTCGAGCGAGTTCATACGAATATTTTATAAAATTCCTAGATGACAAGCTCTGCTGCTTAAAATTATTCGAAAAGCTCCTGTCAAATTGCCCACTTTCTTCCTTAGAAGAACAGAAGTGAGTGCCAGAGCGATGAAGTTCAGAATAAGCAAGTAATTTAATAAATTCTATGGTTTGATTGACATGACATACGTAATCAGACGAAATGAAATACAATTCTTATTCACATGACGTGATATATCGCAGGTTTCATTTCGTTAAAAATGAAAATTGACGATCATTGAAAGTGGACTTCACCGGTGGTGGAACTACACATGCAATTGCAGCTAACGAGTGAATAATTGATGTGTTCGTGACAGCAAATCAGGGAACTAACGTGTCGTGTCTAGACTCTAGACATCGCCCACTGGTAAGTAAAGACTAGGTTGCGATGGAACACGTTCAATAGACTTCTGCAAGCTGTTATTATAAATGTTGATCGGTTGAGGCGCTTTTGCTTCTTTCTGTTTTTATTAATTTGGGACATTTGCTACTGATTCAATTAAAACATCGTATGAAAGGGCATTAGTAACTGATTTCAACTTTTCAGATGATGTTTTTGTATAAACTGTTGTCAAATTTCGTTTCATCATCAGTCATGAGACCTCTACTGCTGAAAATTTGCCATCGAGCCAAGTCAGGTTAGATGCATCTTTTTATGACTTTACGACGAAAATAGTCGCTAACGTCTGTTTGGTAATAAAATCGCTGTAGTAAACTATCGTAGCTTGCGTGACAGAAGTTCACGGAAGAGGTGCTGGGGCCTTATCACGATCTTTTAAAGCTTGCGCGCATTTGTCCGTGAATTGAGGGTCCTAGCATTTTGGTATAACGAGTGTGATCTCTTATTCCCAGTCGCATGAACATTACGTCATGCAAACTGAACTTCGCGCGGCGTGTTGGTATTATGAACTCTTATTTGACGTTTCATACCATTGTTTATCAACCAAATAGTACCAGTCTAAAACTTTTCAGTTGAAGAAGTAGCTCTAAAAAAGTGACATCGTTAACCGTAAAAAAAATATTGTAAAACGACACCTGGAATCACAAAATCCTGCAATACCCTGCATCAGCTTTCACCTATCATACAGCACCAATTGGAATTATTGTTGCTCACATCACATCAACCTTAACTTAAAAAAAAACAAAATGATTGTACGATGGAAGCCAGCCAAGTCTGGTTACACGGTAAGCCCTGTTCCCAGCAATATGATAGGGCGAACTTTTCTAAAAGCCTGTCTATAATGGATTCGCGGCCGCTCTGGATTAGTTTTGTAAATATTTTATTCGATCTCTGCGGAGTGGTGGACTGATTGACAGCCCACTCCCTGGTGGCAGACGATTGGCATTTGTTGTGTGGGTAAATTATCTACAAAATTACTTGTCTATTATTACATTTGACGCCAGTTGTGCAGCCACTCGTATAGTTTAAGCTATGAAATATGTAAGCTTAGGGGAAGGAAAGTAGGATTTTGTAACAATAAATAATAATACTTGGTGAATATTAAAATTTAAGTATTTTTAATTGATCGCGATAGAATCGCTTTCTCTTTAAATTTGCGAGGCCCATGACTATTAGAACCTTTTGTTCATAAATAAAGAGTTCAACTGATTATATTCCAGCCTATTTGTGTGCAGTAGGTATTACTTATTAGATATCAAATATTTTTTTAAGTTATTATTTTTTACTGCGAACTTACAGTAAGTTAAGTTGTTGAGTATCTTTAAGAAGAACTTACTTGAAGTACTTACTGTGAAAGTCTATTTGAATAAAAAGTTATTTGAGTTTGAGTTTTAAGAAGCAAATCACTGCGGATCAAAAATGGGTAGTCAATTACGTAAATCTACATTTACAATGAATCCTGCGGAACTTACCATTTCTGAACTGTACGTACACACTGAAAATTAAATCAATGAATCAACTGAAATCCATATTACATCTGGGTTTTACGACTCGAAAGCACGGTGCGGCTCAGCTGCGAGTCAAGAGCCGGTTAACTGCTAACTAGTTTGTAGTTGCAAAGTGCCTCTAAACCGAACACCTGAATGGCTTTCCCAGTCCTTCGAGCCCTAAACGCACGTTATTAATCAACATTTAATTCCACATCGTGGGTAAAGGCGCTGCACGTACGGCCGCCCAGGGACTCCTAGGAAATTAGCCAACAGCATTAGTTCGTCCGAAACTCGACCGACGTTGCAAAATATGCAAATGAAGAGGCGACTCATTTGACGAATTTTAATGGATATTTAACTGTGTTAATTATAAAGTTTCAACTTGACTTAATTTAGCAGCTCTCGCCACTAAAACAAGAGATTTCCGAGGACAACCAAGCGGAAAATACGAGTACCTACTACGAGTGTTTTCTGTTTTCTGAGAAAGTCGAACTACATTGATTTATCATGTCAAAAAAAAAGCGTAAATAGCCAAGAAGATATTATGAAATACATATAAAAATATATTTGTTTTCTTACGTAGCTTCTTACAAATTAACTGGCCATTAAAGCTCACATTAAAAATTAAATAATCTGACATATTCTTACTTATTTACCAGTACATTGCTTTGGATGTCCGTCAGTATCAATTAGGAACTTACCTGAAAAAAAAAAATTAGGTTATTAATTACTTTATTTACTTGTGCGTAAATAATTACTACGCTTTAAAATATTAAATGCGCGCGCTTTAATTCTATGAAAATTAAATCACAGTCTTAAACAGCTCCGTGTCGCCTTTGATGGTACGTTGAAGACATAATTATTTTAGAGGGACTAATTAACTTTTTGAACTTCAAGTTCAATCAATTTAATAATAGGATTTCTTGATAAATTTAATTTAATTTATTTTAAATAACTACTAGAGCGCTCAAAGAGACGGCCCGTCAGTTTTGAATTTAGGAGATATGTAAATAGACTGCGTTGAAAAATTGCTGTAACACAATTTGGGTTAATTGAATTTTTGTTCGTTAAACTCGATGTGAAGCACACCTCCGCTTAATTACCGACGAGGGTTTGTTAATTTATAACGTCGGGCAGACTTAGCGCACTCCAAGTCCGTGGAACAGGATAACATCGAAACTCCCTTAAGATTAATTTGGCGAGGTACTCGTGAACTTTAACTCGTTTGGCTCTGACCGAATTCCCAGCCGGCCGCCCTTGAGAGTTTAGAATTAAATTTAATGAAATAAATTTGGGGAATCAGCAGTCGAAAGTTGCGTCTTGGGCCTGCCCGGCCAGCGGAGTCCGGCCACCGCAGGGCATTAACTATACGCCCTTCGTGTGCTCGTTAGGAGGTTAACTGTTATCGACGGGCTCACGAGGGGCCGAACTGACCAGAGATTTCCCGCTCATCTGCCCAAACTTTAGGGTTTGTCTTTCCAACTATTTTATTTATTTTGCGAGGGTCCTAACTCCAAATGTAATTAGTAAAGGACTACACCAGGATTAAAAAACGGTCGCCATTTTGAAGCAACCTCAGAAGCCGTATAAAATTTCGGGTACGTATTTAGTGGGTAGTGGCGGCGAAGCCCTACGAGTCGGATACGAACGACAAATGCCCAATAACAGCGTGTTTGCTTACGCGTTCACAATACTAAATACGCGTGGAAAGCCGTTTCGTACAGAGAATTAGCCCCGCGAAACCCATGTCAAATACAGCGTTTATCAAATTACACAGCAAATTGGATATAACAACATAATTCCGAATAAATCGAAAACATAAAAATGCAGATTCTTAACAAATTACGAAATTCAAGTATTTTAAATAAACATTTAAAATAGCATAACGTATTTGTATAAGATAAATTTGAATGTCAGGTGGAATGGTTTGAAATAGAAACTCATTAAGGCAAGTAGGTAGAGAGTGGACTGCCGAGATGAGTTACAAACTTAAGTGTCAATTCGGGGAGCGTTTGAGTGTCGCCGCGGCGTAAGAGGGAAATTAAAAATTGAAAAACTCGCCGCCATGATGGCAGTGGCGTTAATGGCTGTACATAATAAATAAAGCGGGCCGCTCGTAGGCTTATGTGCGAGTCGAGTGGAGGGTGTGGCCGGGCCTCGCGAATGGGCTCCTAGCGACATCTGAGACGCCGGGCCCTTAGGAGCGGCTCTCTCGGCTCAGCCTGTTTCATATTGCCCTGCCCGCTGCATAAGAGATGCTTCACTTTGATTTAAGAGAAAAAGCCGTTTTGACGCCACACTTCACACTCTGGACCACAGGATGAAATGGTTCTAAAAAGGCATTACGAAAAAGCGTTCGGCTGAATCGTTAAATGTGAGCCGTGGGAAAATTACAACCACACAATTAGGTGACTAATGGACTTCTTTTACGTATAAAAACGGAAAAATAAAATACTTAGTGTCGAGTAACTAAACGACTGAAAGGAAATTAAGACGTCATAATTTTTTATTGCAATGCTCAGAAACATGCATCCACTAACCCTCGAAATAAAAATCTGAATATTTAAGAAGCAGCAGCACACCGGCGTTATAAAATATTAGCAAGGGACTGATTTTAATGATCGGTTCCAATTACCCTACCGAAACACTTAACTAACCCCTTTTAGCGCAGCCATCTTGTTTTTCTTGTTTAGCGCGTCACACTGACATGTGACAAGCGGCCATTTTGGAAAAAACTCGAGTGCGGCTTCCTTCCGCATCGGTAGGCCGTTATGAGAACTATCGCGGCAACACCCCCTGCGTTTTACATACATCGGATTCATTGTTTTAACGCGCGTCGTACATACAAGGAACTTTTGTCTGTCCCCGGTATGAAATCCGACCGGGATATCAAAATTGATACCGAAGCAAAGCTTTGATGTCGCTTTCGTTTACACTTTTTTGAAGAATTCATATTGCATGTTTTAAAGTCATATGTTCGAAATGAAGTTCCAATATGTTTGATTCCAGGTCTCTGACAACTCAGAGATAAAACTTTACAATTTTCTTTTTTTTGTTTGAGCAAGGTTTATAAAGTTTTGCTGAATGCACCCATGAGTTTTTATAAATCCAAAGCTATGGTGACTAAAGATTTGAATAAAATAATTTAATGATAAACCAACTTGTTTTAAATTGCAGTATTGTTTGTACAGATATCTCAGGGTAATTTGTTAGATAAAAATACAACAACCAACCTAACTCACGCTATCGTTAACAATAATTATGCGTTTGTTTCTTCTACTTCTAAGAACCTCATTGGCATTTACAAACAAAACGCTTCGGAAAACATAAATACGGCGTAATTGTCGTTGACGACGCGACGTGACGACACATAATTTACATAAGTGCGTATTTACTGCTGAAGTGTGAAGGCAGAGAGTATTGCTCCCACTCAGTAGTTCCTCCCTTGTCGAGGCCCTCGAGCTTTAATTGTTGCCCCTAAGAGGTGGGAGGATCTAGGCTCACAATTCTTTTATATTTCATGCGTAGCTATGCCTTTAGATAGGTAGAATATAATGTACGTACCATATCTTTGCGAGTATGTGAAGAGGCAGCCATTTTGAATCCAAAAATAAAAGGGTTTACTTGGAGTAAGTTTTATAGCATGAATGCCAGAGGAGGTCTAATGGGCTAGAGTTTGAAAGCTCCTAGTACTTCAATAAAATTAATGACCAGCTGAAAAAATATTTCATTAGGAAATAATAACAAAAAGGTGTTATTTGGAAACACTGAAGTTTACATAAAACATTCACACATTCTAATTACACACTTCAACATTACCTTTACTTCATGAGATGTGTTATTTTCTCAGATCCAAGAACTTAACCCAAATCTACCTTTAAAGTGTGTTGAAAAAATAAGTATTTTTGATACCCAAAAACGTCTGCTTTCTGTGTGTGCTTGTGCGTGTGCTTGCACGAATGCAATCAGAATTATTGCACCCCGATACTTATATTCAATCTACGAGTAGGAACCTACGTTCAGATCTAAGAATAATTACACCTAGACGGATAGTGCCATACAAAAAGGGGCTCTATTTGTGAAGCCAAAATCAACTGTCAATATAATTATTCCTTACACTTGTAATCATAATTTTCAGTATTAAACATGTATGAATATCATTTGTGCTTCTGTGATGTTTTTACAACTATTTACTTAATGCGCAAATGAACATTTTAAAGTAGCTCTTACCTCGAGAAATTGACATTGAGCACTTACGCTAAGTTCATATTTAGCCGTGACAGCTAAATATTTGTGGCATCAAAACAGGCGCCCGACCTGCTTTCAATGCGTTATAATTCTGGTTTAGATTAAATTGTAAATCATTAAAAGGCCATCAGGCGTACTTTACCTACCTACCCCGAAACATTTGCGGCTGTGAACGCAAATCTTCACAAAACAACAAAGCTGACAGTTTATTTTAGGCCAGACTACATTGTAGATCGATTGTAATTGTGATTCGTCTACACAGACTGACGTGTACAAAAATATGCCGGCGGCCAAAAAAAACATGGGGGCGATGTCGAATACAAGCGATCTCGGGTCAAGATTTAGTGGGCCTACAGGAAAGTATTAAAAGGGTCTTCAAACAAATCTTGTTGTACAAGCGAAAGTGTTTCTTTAAAGATTCTGTAAAGTTAACGTTGAAACACAATAGCAGTCAAGGGGCTGACTGACGGTTTTGTAATTTAAATCCATTGTCAAGGGCCGTTCAGGGTTGAATCGAACCCATTTTTTAAATTAAGATTCTAATGACTTGTAGTGTATGGAAGACAAATTTAAATTTAGACCTAATTAAAAATTAAAAACATCGATTTTTTAATTTGTTTTTTCAGGTGTTTATTTAAGTTAATATTTTACAATACACCAAGTGGCTTTTACTTTAATAGCAGCTATGAACAAAAATGGTAAAACAAACGAAGGTGAATTCTTCGCTAATTTTAGCCGGTTAGGAATGGGAACGTCTATAAACTATCTGAGGCCCTATGATAATCATTTGACGACACGATTGGCGTAGTGCACTGTAGCATGGTTTCTCGCCTCGATTTCCGTAGTGTCCCGGGTTCGATTCCCGGTCTGGTCAATTCAGGAAACGATCTTTTCTGAATTGACTCGGGTCTGGGTGTGCTGGGAGACTCTACTGGCTTATTTCCTTGTGTGGTACCTCGCACAGTAGGATAATAGTGCTTTTTTTAACTTAAAAGAGTTTATTGAAATGATTTTAGGGGAGGGGCCCCCAGGATTGCGGGTCCTTGGCCAAATGCCCAAAGTGCCTAATTAGAAGAAGGCGCCTGGCTAGTAAGTGTGTTACACCGCCGGGCCCTGCAGACCCGTCTGACTTCTGATTTATACCCCCTCCTTACTGTCAGCGTTGCCATTTAGCACCCAGCTGCTGGATTATCAAATCATGATAAAATATGACGCCACTTAGCCCCCGCTAGTGTACTTTACCTTCACAGACTCCAGATATACAACATCTAGCTGGATTATCGCTGAATCATTTAGGAGATGGCGTTACTCTTGAATTTGTAGAATATTTATTATTTTGTGATTCACCGAAATTGATACAAGTTTTAACCAAGAATAAAACAGCTGTTTATTAAATTATAAGGTTAAATTAGATAGATTGTGTTTTCTGTTCAATCCAATATAGCGACATTGAGCAGCAAACATCCAAGCGAAGAAAGCAGGGAAATGTGCCAAGAAAATATTTGTTCATCTTCGATTTACGTTAACTAACCCGTTGCGCAAACGTAATAAAATCACAGTATTTATATAATCTAATTCCACGGTACAGTGAGATGGCAAACACAATTTATATGACCCCGTTCTCTAGTTTCCTTTTCTGGAGCTAATCAAAGGCAAAAGCTGAGCATTACACAAACACGGACGAGCTTCCTTAGAGCAATCATGCCCTCGCCCGCCCTGTTTGCTTGGACCTCTTTCACGATTGATTGTCAATACACAAGGCAAATATTGCACAAAACAAGCCCAAGAGCTTCGGATTTGTTTGGCAGTTTTAAATTTTGCACCTTTTCGAGTTGTTTGACTTTACCTCAAGCCGAGTTCGAAAGGGATTTGTTAACGAGAGGAGAAAGGCCATTCAGAAAATGCAAGGTTGATTCCACCATTTCTACAGATAAGTACTTACAGTTGAAATACTGCGAAAATCTTTTTGCATTCAATAAACAATTAACATTTAATATTTTTTATGAGCCATTCAGCTTTCACAGCGATATACAAAGTAATTGTTATAAAACCTGCCAACTAAATTTTGAAAATGGTTTAAGTGAGAGTTGGATTAGAATTTCCAATTACAAATTGAAAACGGGCGCAAAAAAGCCCTTAGACCTAAAGATATATGAGCACGCAGAACAGTTTATTCCACAGAGTCGGTAAACTACAAACAAAAAAGGTTGGCGACCACCACAGAACTTTTAGTTCGGAAGTTAACGAAGTTAACTCCACGTCCCATAAATAAACCTTCGGTTTTGCCCTGGGATGCCCGGCGATTGCAAATTTCGACGGCGTGGTGGAACTGTAAAGTCGCATAAATTACAGTTTCAGACGGTTGCAAAGAGAAAAACAATTGTAAAGTGGCACTTAGAAGCTTGACTAATCGCCGGTTTGCGATGACAGCCTGCGGATTCGGGCAGCCCGCCGCAAGCCAAGACCGCGGCCGCCGGCGGGCTAACGTATTGCATTCTAGATCATTTGAGAAACTTGGAATTTAAGGTGTCATTTAAACTTACTGGAGCAAATATAAAACCATTCATTTGATATTCCACAAAGAATGCGTGTATTTAAGTCAGATCACCTAGTTGTTTTTACCCAAATGTTAAAATGGAGTTGGCATACCGAACTTTTAATGCTTTTTAGGTAGGAAATGTCAATCTATTTATGAAAGTTTCATAGTTATGTAAAGATAATTCAAAATAAAAACATATACATTCATGAACGGGTGTCTAAAATACAAACAATATTTTGGAGCTTTGAGACACTTATTAATCCGAAAGACAGTTTGAAAAGATTTCCAAACGTCTTCTAAAGATAAGGAGCGTTAAAAAAAACGTTTAAAACGTTACTTTTCATTATTTTAACAGCATGCATATAAAGGCTTACCTATTTGAAGTGACGTTTGAAGAAGTGATAGACTCCAGTAATATTTGTACCATTGCTTTCAATTAAAACTCATACAATTTTAATTAAAAGATGAACACTGTTTTTTCCTTTCCGCATGAAATAGCTTAAACTAAACCGAATAAATAAACTCGTGCAGCTTCAACTGCAAATAGTAAATCAGAAAGTTTTTCGCAACTTCCGTCTGTTTGATGTGGGTTAATTCTTCAAACGAACTTTATCGGGTTCCGTACGCTTAAGCGTTCGTTCGTTGCAGTACGTGGCTACTGATTTATTTGGGACCACGAGGCGTGAAGCAAACGTACTGCTCAAGCCGGAGATATATGACGCAACCGCACCGTAACCAAGGGGAGCTCCTTCCATCACGATGTGCTGCCTTGCACTCGGCCCGAATTCTTGATAAGGATTTAGCTGGTGCTGAATAAGTGACAGGTAACTGATGTTATGGGACTTGTACGTTCACTAATAAAGTGCTTGAGAAAAGAAATATACGATAGTGTACAAAAAAGTAAACCTAAATATCAAACACGGCTCGAATGGAATATTCTTATAGGAAGAGTACAAAAAACTTATTTTTCAAGAATTTCCAAATCATCACTTGGGCTTCTCATATAATAGAGAGAAAAAAGGTCAGTGTCAGGTATACATGTAGGTGTGATCACTATTACATCACAAGTTGTGATGAGTGAGAAGGTGGGCATTAGCTGCCTTGGCTTAAAAAAGTGGCCGAGCGGTTAATTAACTTGAAATAGCAGTGTGATCTGGAGCAGGGCACATAACGAAAAGAACTGCCATATTTCATCAAATTCAAAATATTAACAAATAACTGAAATTTGTAAAGAAAAATATGCACCTTTATTTACCAAAAACTACAATTAAAAGAAACAACAGAGATTTACATATGTCAAATATTCCATTCACTACCTTAAGTTTGTACAAAACAGGCCCACATTTAATGGCAATTAAAGGATATAACAGCATTCCAAATAGTACCCCTCAACTGTGGCAAAATAATTGTCAGAAAAGGCATGTCTGTGGTGGATGAAATCCTCCATCTCACAGACAGGGCTTTTTTGGTTTTTTTGTTTTTTAAAACTGCAATAAATCCATTTCTATTATGAATTGTGGCTTTCTTTTATATATTCCTAATTCTGCATTAGTTCCTCTACCTTTTCTATAAGTTATTTCATCTGCATTATGAGAATGAAAGCTGGTATAAAATACTTACGTCGCACAAAGTGGCAAAGTGGGAAGTCAGTCGAATTCAATTACAAAATTCTCCATGAAATTGCACTTAATCTCCGAAAAGTAGATGATATATTCAAGAATAACATTATATTTTCGATATTTTGGACTTGAAAACGCGTAATTCACGTTAAAAATCATCAAATTTGTCAAAATATGTCACCTAAATGTCACACCATGTTGTGACACTCTGAGTCAGCAATATTTCAACGACAAAATTCTTCACCTTTTAAATTTACACGCCGATAGGTCTGGGTATGGTACCATACAGCCTAATATGTAGTAAACGATTTGTCGGCCCGACCTGCTGCCCTAACTAAAAAAGTATGTGAAAAAAATTCTCAAAAGTGCGTCTGTGGAAATGGATGATTTCAGCCACGCCACAGACCGACGTTATTTTTTTGTGGATGAAATCATCCACACAGTCACAGGCAAGAGGAGTGTCTTGAAAATATTGATGTATTTGAAAGTGAGCTCAATAAGTTTTTGGTAAATAAGGCTTACTACACATAAGCAGAATTTCTTAATGATGAGATTATATTTTAAGTTGCAGTACCCCTACGGGGTGTCACACTGATCACAATTTTTTTGTAACAACTTTTCTGTACTGTGACTAGCAATGAATAAATGAACTGATGGTCGTTAGGGCCAACAAGTTTCAGAGTGGTAACCTTTTCGAGGAAAATACAACGTGGGACGCCCGCAAGTTGGAAGGCTGATCTGGCGAAGGTGCAGATGCAACCGAAATCTTTAGGAATCTATGCGGGAGGCCTATTTCCAATGATTATGATGATGATAGTCTTCCATCATTAAAATAAAGTTTTCTTCTCTAGGACCGTGCATATTGAAATGCTAATTAAAAATTATAAACGCGGTTTGATTTATAACCTGTATACCAGCTGTCCCTTCCATTTCTACTGACATGTGACATGACAGCATCAATTTAAAATAATGCTTAACTTTGATTGTCGCTTCTGAATTCTGACGTCGGTGGCGTAAGACTTTTCGGAACATAAAGAGATACGATCAATTTAATTAACAAAGCCGTCGTTCTCATATCAACAGTATTATCTTTCAAAATCTCAAAGCACTTAGACACTGAATATGCTGAACCAATCAAGACAAGAAATTACACAGAAAGTTTTGTAGTAAGCGCCTTCGCGTCTGTTTTCGATTCTTGTATGGACAAGAGTTAACACCAAAAGCACACGGATTATAGCCACGTTGAAGCAACATAGTGGTAAAGCCACTCTACCTACATACACCGCCGTTCTCCAACTTTCTTTGTTGCTTAACTATTGTTTGGAGTTAAAGTTACTCGTCTGGATGCCAAATGGACAGAGCCGACTCTGTGAGAAATTGTTTTGTGTGAGTTTCCAAAAGGAAAACATTTTGCCTGGAGCTTAGGCAAATTGCTTAAACTGAAGCAGTCCGATTTGCTCTTCATATTTTGAATGGAAAATTATATCATTGATCACAGTATTTTTATTGTGATATACCCGTACTTATTAATATTACCTAATACTGACCACAAACAAAGCAAAGCTCTTATTTTAAGTGACATATACTGATTTACATTGACTTAAAATAATAATTTGTTTTTTGGTCAAAATTACATATTATTTCTCAGCTTCCTAACTAACACAAATATTCCTTGCAGAAATGTTCAGCCTGGGTTAGTATTGCACCCACTTAATAATAATTAATTGTTTTTTTAATTTTACAAAACGTTGTGCATTATTATATTGTCAAATCCAAATTAGTCTTGGGCCGAGATATATAGTCGTTACTTAACTAAGCTCAGACTTACTACATTAATTATTAAGTATCTTACTTAATGAGGATTGTTATAATTATTAGTAACGAATACCTTGATGTTTAACTAAGACAAAAATAATTAAATATCAATAAGATGTAACTGATATAAATAGATACAGCTGTTATGAGCTAAGTCTAAGTTTAAGCTAAGCACGTCACACGTCACAGGTGTGTAAAAGATCAAGGGTCGAAACTTAGCGCAAACATATTTTAAACTTTCATTCAAGTAGGTTCACTTACAAAAATCCTAAACAAGTCCCTGTCAGAATGTAACATTATTTCCAAGCTACAGAAAATTCATACAATACCTACATCATCCGAGGCAATAGGGGATTTGCTTGCAATTAAAAGTTTGTTCCAATAAGCGGTATATATCAAGAGGAGCGTCACCGGCCATCTGCGCCCGCACAACGCAAATATGTGCTTAGGATTTTAGGAATCCGCCGGTACGAGACAAAGTGTGCCAAATGTGTTTAGTTTTGGTCCGGATGAACGTTCGCTTTGCACTGGACTAATGATGCATAATGTTAGATGCATGTGTAGTAGTAATCAGTGAAGTCTTCGACTGCCCAGAAACTCGGTACGATAGAAAAGTTACATACAGCTAAGTTTTTGGACTGCGAATGTGCTTACAGGATTAACCAATCTTATTTAGTTGATCTAAGGACCGACTTTTAGCAAGACACTTATTTTTCGTAACTGCCGTTCGTAAAGCATCAATAATTCATCTTTAGATTCCAATGTTTTGCGCATAAAGGCACTAAAATAAAAGAGCAGTCTAGCATCTATTTTAGCTCTGTTTGTTTACTACAGTGCCATGTCAGATAAACAAAGTTGTCCCTAGTTTGTATAACACAAAATAACCTCAGTTTTTTGTGTTTCATTCTGAGCAAACATTAATAAGTTTCAAAGGTTGTTGCGGTTTAATTTCTCGCTCATACCGGCTTAACGATTTGTTTAAAACAGGGGCGGCCGCAGAATCTCCTTATGCAAATGGCCCCAATGACGCCGTAAGATTGCCTTCCGAACTCGGAACTCGAGCCTCATAAAAATGTTTTGTTTGTCCTAATTGCTTGAAGTGGCTGCTTAGCCCGACTTTCTGACAAGTCATTGTTTTCAACGCTCCAACCGTAATAGGAATATTTTCGGTCGGCACCCTCGCGAGATATTCGTGACTTTGGAAAACGTTGCCGGCGGCAACGACTGGATAAAAGCCGTTTGTTGCCCGTAGCCGGCATCGATACACATTTCGGAAACATTACGCAAATCAAACGAAACAATAAAAGGTGTATCGGTTTCTTGTGATCGTTTCGGGAAAGCTGAGCACGTTCCAGCTCTGTTCAACTGGTATAAATCCTTCACAGTTTATTGGCACTTGTCAACTTATAGCTGGCGACGCAACGTGTCAATAACAAATTATTGGATGTAGAAATTATTTTTCTCGAAAAAGGTTTCGAGATTTTCCAAGTGGAGTGTTCTCGAGAATTGTGCTGCTGCTATGAATAGGTACGGGCTTCATAGTTATGTGAACGGCACTTGTAAACAAAGTTTAGACGAAGACCAAGTCGAGAGTTATTGGTCAACGTAGTCTAGTGCTTCCATTCCATCTAGTACAGCATGGTAAACTACAAACTTATAACTTCAAATTATTACGTAAACTTGAAGTAGATTTGTGTCTGTTGTTTTACATAACAAGAAATCTTTGAAGATTCTAATTAGCACTTCACGAATATCGAAGAGCGTGATTCTAATATTAGAGAGGTTTCCAAACAACATTAACAATTAAGCAGCAATCGATTAATCAAAGTTTAAAATCAACGATTAATATTTTACAACGACGCAAATGTTTGTTTCTGGAAATCGGGAAGCGAACACAAACAATTTCTTCCAATTAATAATATTTCATTGTTCAAAGCCGATCTCGATTTGTACAGGCAAGCAGAAACAATCACTCAAATACGAGTAGGCTGTTCATATTGAATATTAATCGCCATTTTCACTGACGAATGGGAATAATCTGAAAGGCGAGCCATGAGACTGGAGGAAATAAATTTGTAATGCAAAGTTAGGAATTCCATTTCTGTGTTGTCGATAAGTAAACGCTCTTACCTCGGGTGCACAAAGGTAAGAATATGTTTAGCATTTTACTTCCCGATCGCGACAGTAACAAAGAACGAAGGTAACTTTGTGTAAAATAATCCAGTGCGGAACGAACGATTAAACGCTGAGCCAATAAGGCCTAGGTATTCCGCAATTTATTAGCCTTGCAAATTCGAAGCCTCCCCTCTATGAAATATAGCTCGCCTCGGCCGCAACAGCCTTCCCAGACCGACCCGCACGAGCATTACACCCCTATTTTAGCTCTAATTAAAAAGCCATCAAAGAGTTTTCAGTCATTAATCATGAAACTGTTAACGGTGAATGCCGACTTCCCTCCCGAGTCCAAGCTGAAAAAAAGAGGATTAGGATATTAACAAAATGCCTGAAATATTCAGGGTTAGTGAAGTGGTAAGCCGCTTCTAAAAACACGGATCTAAACGCGCAGATTTCGGAGGTTTAATGCGAACGAATCTTAAGTTGTTTCTAGCGGTTTAAAGGATTGAGAACCCTTCTTTCTTTATTACAACGAAAAATACCGACGATTTTTTTTAAGCCTCGTAATTGACTACACTGGTTATACTCTGGTGTTTTTCTTTCTTTCTTTTTAAATGGGCAGGACTAAGAAATTATATTTACATTTAAATATTTGAGTCTGGAGATAAAACGAAAGATGTTAATAAAAGTGGATTAAAGGGATCGCTGGAGCTGGTATTTTTTGTTAGCAAATTTTTCTAATATCAACTCAAGACCGAAGACAGAAATGACAAGTCTTATTCTAAGTCCATAATGAAATTTGTTTGAAAGAGTTTATGCAGTCAGATTTATTGGCTTAGAGTTGATTGAGGTGGGTCTTTTGAACGATGATATTTCTATCTGGGCAACGGAATTTGCGGGGAAAATTTACGATTTTAGTAGTGTAGTTAGTTGATTGTGAGTAAACCGAATTTCGAGTAATTATCTCAACAATCTCATTAAGAACTATAGGCGTTGATTTCGAACGCCGCTAAACAATTAAATAAACCTGTGTGTGTGGTATATATTTTGATGATTAATTCAGTGTGAGTTCTGTGAATCTCGATGGTCCGCAGTTAGTGGTAAATAAATGTTTGCCATACTGAAATATGGCCTATCTATAGACGGTGACGAACAAATATTTGGAAATGGAATTGAATCTGAGTAAGAATAATAGTGTACTATTAAGAGCTTAGATACATACAACAAAACAAACAAATACAGCCTTATACGTCCCACTGCTGGGCACAGGCCTCACCTCAGCTATGAGCTGGTACGAGCCATACTCCAACACGCGGGCTCAGTGCGGTTTGTTAGAGAGGTGAATGTAAGGCCAGTCATAAAACTTACCGTCAGATGTCATCAAGCCGCCTTTTTGGGGCTCTGACTAGGCTTTACGAATGATATCTTGCGACGTCAGCCAGGAACAACTGTTTAACGTGCCTTCCGAAGCACGGAGAGTCGGAGATGCCCGAAAAACACATTACTTAATTTCTCGATCGGGATGGTGGATCCATAACCCGACCTGACTGGCGTTGCTAAACAGCGGATCGTTGCCAATCCGCTGCTGTCACTTAGCCACGGGCACCTCCTATATACATATAAACAATTATTGTAATTTAGATAGATAATATTTTATATTGCACTTTAAAGAGACTTTACACCTTAGTTTGACAAATAAAAAAAAACACAATTTGAACCATCTTTGATTTGTGAGATCACTTTACGACACTATATCAAATGAAAAAATGGTTAGAATTAGAATAGGCAACCTGCTATGGGGCTTCGTTTAAAGTAAAATCGATTGGTAAGCCACTATTTTAGGAGCAAGAAAAATAAATATTTATAAATCATTGATTAGCAGCGCTCAGTGTCAAAAGATACCGTTAGGTGCTGATATACCGTAAATTTGTTATATCAGAGAAATCGTGCGGACAACCAGTGAATTAACACGCGATAATCAGAGCATACAAATCATCCAAAGAGTTAGTACGTCGTGTACGTCGAAGGGCACTCAATTATCCAATCTGGCTAGTTGATGAAACCGAAATCGGAATAGACGTGTGTTCTGGACAGACAAGAGTTGAAGCGGAGTGGTGCTAGATAGAACGTGCGAATACACCCGTGGAATAGATCGAGTGCACTCCGACCGCCACTCGATAACCGATTCCGAAACCCGATTGATATCGATTATCGTGGATACGGAAACAATGCCGCTTATTAGTGCTAGGCACAATAGATTATGTCACATTATCAGTGTTAATCGTGCGGGCGGATTGAGACCTGCCGCGCAGAGACGTCACTCGCCATCTTGACTAAGATACGAATATTTAATGTTTGAGTAAAAGCTAGTATTCTTAGGGTTAAGGTTTGCTTTTCACGTGGAAAGTCCTTTAAAAATACTATCTTAGGGAAAATCAAAACACTTGGCTCGTCAATCTGAGTCAGTTCTTATTAAAGTTATACATTAGATAGGACAGTTTTTTAAAACTCATCTAATCCCAAACTAAGCTGAGCTTGTATTATGAATCCAGAGACTGATTAACATACTTGAGTGTTTCTAATACCACCACCACTAACGCCTAAATAGAACTACGCATTTGTAATGAATGTTGTTCTGGGGTCCTCATCCAAACCTGAACCTACGACCGGTGGGGTTTTAAGCAGGGTAACTTCTTTCTGAGCCGAGGAACCAGCACAGCGTAGCCTTGATTGAACCATTTATTACCATTCATTAAACCAAATCATTTAATTGAGAGTTAGTGTACTTCTGAAACCTACCCTTGTAACGGTTTTTTATATTTACGAGTATTTAACAAGGAATAAATATTGCTCATAAAATATGTTAAATAACAGTTTTATAGTTATTTAATTATGAATGAACGTGTGCCTGAAAATCAGAGATAATATTCGCCGAACTCTTAACTATTAATGAGTTGTTTAAAATTGGGTTTCGGCATTAATACGCCAAGGGTTCATTACCCATGCGCAGTTTATTTTTCATATTTATTGCCTCATTTAACAGGGTTTATTACTCTTCAGGTGTCAGGATATTGTGTTGTGTTGGGTCTTTCCCGTATGGACAACTTTACGTTTCGTAACCCTCAATAAATACCTATGCAAAAGTGGCGTTTCGTAAACTTTTTCATATTTCATACATTTTGGGGAAAATATTTGGTGTCGTTTAGCGATTGCTAAAAAAAAAAAGCAAAATGATTATTCTGCTTGACTCTTGAGTAGTACAGTCGGGTAGACATTTTCTAGCGCATATTCATTAATGGATGGTTGTTTCACATGTAACTAACATGTGAAACAACCAAAAAATGTAGTTCTTAAATAAACTTATACGATGAAGGTTTTTTGACTGAACTGGACCTAAAAAAAGAGAGACTTGCACTTATTTACAAAAATAATTAATTAACTTAATTTATTTAATTTATCGGTTTAAATTCAAATAGATTTTGATATGAACACAAAATACTATTTTGTACTGATACTAAATAGTAATGACAAAAATTTATTATATTCAGTTTCAATCAACTCAAAAATTTGAATTTACTGTCTTTATGTGTATGATTTAAAAGTTTTTTTTTTATTGTCACTATTTTTAACGTTACTTTAATGTACTTTCAAACTAGTACAATGAACTTAACCAATCCCACGGTTTAACAGTTAATTTGGCAGTTTTATCTTTGAATTTAAAGACGTTACTTCTTCTATCGTACTTACCCTAATAATTCAATTCAAAAACACGAAAGACAAAATTGATTTGACAAAAACACTAACCAATGTGTCATTGGTTTAGTGTCATTTCGCCAACAATACGTCTACCACAACTTGCCAATTTAAATTTACGTTATCGTTCGCGTAAAAAAAACCTATTAGGATGACACATGACATGACATGACAATGTCCAATTCCAATACATTTTTTTACGTAAACGATAATGTAAAGGACAGTGTCCAAGTTGGCCTGACCAACAAACATTTGACATTTGTCATAATTCTGGCCATGATTTAAGACATAATTATCACTTATTAGATTGTCACGGACACTTCTGAATTTTGATATCAAAATTAAAAATACTGAAAAGATTTATCGTACGAAAACATTTTTTTAATACCATTTATGCTGCGTTCGTCTGTGCCCTCTGTTGTTTAGCCATTGCGACAATATTTTAATTTACTTTGTATTGACATAAGAAACCTTGTTTGTGTTAGAAAATGTAGTTGTGAACTTACTAAAGGCTCTTAAAAATTAGTAACAATACATTACACATTGGCTTATTACAGATTATACATTGGCTTAAATCAGTTTTGTACGAAGCCAAAAAAAAAGAAGTTAATGACGTTTAGTTGACTTGACTTGAGCATCTGTCTAGTGTCTTGTATTTTTCGCATTCAATTTGCAATGCTGTGTTATTGTTTTTATAATAATAATTTTATTCTTACGACTCGGCTTAAAAAACGGACGTTGATGGCTCTCTGTAGTGACCTACCTGCTTTTAGATTAAACCGTTCATAGACTTTGTAACCTGCACATAGCTAAATCAGCAATAATTACGAATTTACGATCATCGCAATGGAATCAACATTTTGTGTGAATTGTGGCTCAGCTAGTGGTTCCATAATACTGGCAGAAGTGGCAGATCAACGAAATATGTGCTTGAAGAACATTAGTCCCACTCACGTAAATAAAACTTCGCATTATATTATTAAATATAACCTCAAAAATTTTCAGATTTTTGATATTTAACGAGTTTTCAGAAGTGTCCGTTCATAAACAACGTTTTGACACTAAAGTGTATGTATTTATGAACCCTCAGAGGTGTTTTTCATGACTGTTGGTTCATAGGCGGCAATGTATGGGCGAATGTACACTATCCTTTAAATTGGCAACTCGTTTTGGAATCACGGACGAGTAAAAAAGTAAGGACTCCTTGCTGCCTACATTTCAACTGACGCCAAGGTAAATAAGCCAATAGTACCGTAATTACGTATATTAAACACACTTGAAGGCCGGCCGAACCGCTATTTTGCACTGTCATTTGCCCATGACAGTCGCGTGACACACACACACACAAAGGTTTGAAAGTGTCAAAGTGCTTCAGCCTCTGGTGTCACAACGGGGAGTCCTTACTTTTTTACTCATCCGTGCTTGGAATCCAATATAAGAATCACTAGGAAACTATTCTCAAAATGAATTCAGCAGACCATGGCTATCCTTCGCAAGATTAACCACTACATTCGATTCCCTAGTAACGGGATTTTCGTGAGCTTAATACAGCCGAAAAAATACTGAGACCGGAACATAAAATACTATTACAAAGGCAATCCAATAGCACAGTTTACCGTTATAGTAGCGTGATCCCAAGCCAATTTACGTTAGTTTGGGGGAACAAAGTAAAAAAGAATAACAATAAAGTAATATAATTTGGGACGGGCCAGCGCCGTTACCTATTTGTATCGGGGGACAGCCTTTAATTTAATGAAGCGGTGGGATTCGTTGTGATTATTATTTGATAGGAGACTTCAGTAATTAGCTTAATCGAAATATGGGAAAGCGGGGGGAAATTGGCATCAACGCAATGTCTATAAAATCAACTGAGGGTCAATTCTGCACAACTGTGAAGTAATTTGAACTATGAAAACCAACTTGTCATTTTAAAAGTGTTCTGTACTACCGGCCTCTTAAAGCAATCATACTGAAATGGCATAGTTATTTTCAAAACAACCTATATACAATAACACAGTATGGACTAAATTTAGTTTACCGAACTGACTAAAAATAGTGGTAAGGTCCTGCAACAATTGAGAAAAACTGTACTATTTCTTCCACTTTATTCCAAACAAAAAAAATCTTAAGTTGTTACAGAAAATTGCTTTGGAAATCATAATGTTCTTACAAAACAAAGCACAATAAAGATAATTAAGTTTTGGTTCACTTTCAGCTTAAATCCGATCCTTTCGTGCGATAAAAATAATTGTGTAACAATTTATTTTACATCGAAAAATACGGCCGTGGTGATTAACGTTGGCTCTGAAAAGGGCAAAATGAAGATACTTTGGCACAGTTTCGTAGATGCTTTAATTTCCAAAAAAATAAAATATGATTAATGATTATTTGTCATAAGAATAGAAACGATAACTTTTTTAACATCCCCTCAAAACACAGCTGTAAGAACATAAATATAAAAAAAAATATATGACGTTACAAATTAAGACGAATTTAAGCAATTATCAACTTATAAACACTTTGTAGCTATGATTGTGAAGGAGTTGAATTGACCCTGAAATCGGTTCCAGAAGAGATACCAGTAATCAGTGTAATTATGAAAATATTTCTGTGGGAATAGGTCAATTTTCTTTCGTGAGTTAAGTTCTTTAACTATTATACATAATCAAATTTAAACGCCTTGGTCAGAAATTGGTCAACCAGCTCTTAGTAAAACCTTTGAAAAAATTATATTAAATCAGCTGCTCTCACACTTTAAATAAATTACTACATGAGAAACAATTTGGTTTTACTAAACAAAGGAGCACTACTGATGCAGGTGTAGTACTTATCAAACACATATTTGATGCTTGGGAAAGCAAGCAGGATGCAATAGGAATATTTTGTGATCTTTCGAAAACGTTTGATTGCGTAGATTATGAAATCCTACTGATTAAGCTTAGACATTACGGTGTTTCAGATATTTCGTCTAAACTTATACAATCTTATCTCACAGACAGAACACAAAAAGTGAGTAACAATGGAACCACCTCTTTCGGTGCCACCATTAGCATAGGAGTGCCCCAGGGATCGATATTGGGCCCACTGCTTTTTCTTATTCATATAAATGACCTTTCTTACTTTGTCAAAGACATTTGTGAAATAATATTATTTGCTGATGATACCTCGTTGATTTTTAAAATCAACAGAGGTAAGCAAGCATTTGACGATGTAAATAATACTCTTTCAAAAGTACTATGTTGGTTCACAAGTAACAATTTATTACTTAATGCAAAGCAAACAAAGTGTGTTAAATTCACTATGCATAATGTTAAACAGGTTGATACCATTATCAACATGAATGATGAGACATTAGAAATTACGAACTCTACGGTATTTTTAGGAATTACTCTAGATTCTAAGTTACAGTGGGGTCCACATATAACGGCTCTGGCAGGGAGACTTAGATCGGCCACTTGTGCTGTCAGAAAAATTAGACTCCTCTCTGATATTGAGACAAGACTCAGTACACTACAACACGACTAGTGTATTTTAGTTACTTTCATAGCATTATGTCGTATGGTCTACTGTTGTTGGGCTCAGCTGCAGACCTTAACACCTTTTTTGTACTCCAAAAAAGAGCCATTCGGTCGATATATAACCTTAGGCCACGCGACTTGCTCTGAGAAGTATTTAAGAAGATTGATATTTTAACTGTGCAAGCTCAGTATATTTTAGATAACATAATGTAGGTATGTGCGCAAAAACTTGCATCTGTTCAAAAAAAACAGGGATACTCATAAACACAATACTAGAAATAAAAACAAACTTATTACTCCAAGTCTTAGGTTACATAAGGTAGGAAAATCCTTTGTGGGTCAATCTGTGAAATACTTTAACAAAATACCTCAAAGTCTTGTTGATCTACCTCTTCACAAGTTCAAGTCTACAATTAAAGCAAAGATGATAAAACAAGGTTATTATAATGTGGAGGATTACTTGAACGACAAGAATTTGTGGTCATAGTAGGAATAATCTGCTCCTCTGCTCAAATAATGTATTTTTATTGTTCTTAAGACTACTTTGAAGCAACGTCCGAACCAGTGGTAGATTCGCATTATGTTTATTTAGGATATATACTATTATTGTATTTTTTTATTTACGTCTATTATTGTTTATATATTTATTTGTGAATTTTGACCTTTCTTAAGTGCTTATTTGTAGAATCTTACGTGAATAAATGATTTTTTACTTTACTTTACTTACTTTACTAATTTTGATAGAATTTTATTTATAATTCTATTTATGTCGGTTTCTTTTATGTCGGTGTTTACAGATACCTAAACGCAACGATACAGTCATGAAAACCGAAATCGTTAATCGTTAACTTTCCTTTTACAATGTCATTAGGGAAATTGGCTTCGTTAATTTATAAAGGGCCCTTTAACTGCTTTGCTATCGACGAATTTAAAACGGTAATCCCGCGGTTTGGTTTATGGCACCGATATCAGACGATTTATATCAGTGATCGTAAGCGTACGGTAATGCAGTCCAGATCAATGTTTAATTCACGAATTGAATGAAAATGTTCGGTTAACTGATTTCCGGTGGGGCGCAGTTTGGGCAAACAAAAATCGTTGCCACAATGAATTAATATGGATTTCATATTTGCTTTGCGACTGACAGTTTGTGATGCGCCATTTGAGTAGTAATAATGTAGGATGTAAATGAACTAAATCGACCGTTGATTACCTTTGGGAGTGTCATGAACCACTATTGAAAGGTCTAATTAAAATATGAAGAGATATATTTCATTTGAATCTAAAATTATGTGTTGAAATGGCGTGTGGTGTTGTGTTAAGTTTTTGGCTAAGGCCTCTTTTAAGTCGCTACAATGGATAAGCTTAATCCCATATTTAGGAAAGTGAAATAATTTTAGAAAGCTAGAAGAATAATGCTGACATTCCTATATATGATCGACATGTTATAAACAGAGTGATCTACATACACAGATATTTGTAATACATAGTTAAGCAGCTGATATCCGTGTGCAGAATGAAACTTGTTCATTTCTAATGAAAATGTCTCATAAAACGTACGTTTTCATTCTAACGGCCATGCAAAGCACGTGACATGGAGTTGAAAACTACTTGGGAGCATGTGCACCACCGCGGTATTGCAATATGTTTAAAGAGAACTACTGCTGGGAATACCGCGCAGTCGATGGCTGAAGTAAAGTAGGTTGATGTCCCATTTGTGAACGAGTATTGATGTAGTTTGATCGTGATAACTCTGCATCCCAATCCTATCAAATATGTCTAGAAGAAACCTTTAAATGAATAATTTTAGTAACAATGAGAAATTTTGAGGTGGGTTTTTTTCGCTTCTATCATAGTACATTTTGCCAAAAGATAAAATTCGATTCCATTGATTTGGCTTGAAGCTTTTTTTTGTTATTATTTACTTTTAGAATTAGTTGTTTTGCTACATACTCGTATTTTGTTCGATACACTGTAAGCATTTCGTTAATTACGCTTATTTATTTAACAACAAAATCAATAATTATACATGCTTTTCGTGTCAACAACATCCCAACCCGTAGTAAGTAGGTAGCTTTATTGACACCAGTACGCCTACCACGAGTTTCCAGTTTAAATTTACATTATCATTCCCGTAAAAAATGTATTGAGATTTGTCATGTCATGTCATGGGTCATCTCAATACAATGTTTTTACGCGAACGGACATACGTAGTCCACACTCATGTGGCTGTGGTTGACTGTACGTATAAATAAGTGGCCTAGGAAAACCAAGTAAGCTTATGCTGAAGGTAAACTTCTTACCAGAAAATAAACATACTTATTTAAAACACAAAGTGCACTTCAAAAGTCCGGATTAGGTATAAAAACCGAAGGCGATAATTCCCTCTTTAGAATTTCCATGTATGTTTTGATGGGAAGTGTCAATAGAGGCGCGTACATCCAGCTTGCCGGTTTAGAGTTACAGTGGAATCGACGAAAAAACTGTCATTCGATTGACAGTTCTACTACCTGGGATTAAGGTACACAAATTTTACGGATGTCAGTACAGAATTAAAGGCGCAATACTTGAGCGCGAAAACAAAAAGAGGATAGAATCGGATCGAATTACGGTCGCAAGCGGATTGCAATCGTATAAAAGCCGACGCGAGTATTGACTGGTATTGTTCGGCGAGTCTTGACGGGTTAAATTATTTTGGCGTGAAATAAAGTCGTGTTCTTACGATGAGGGCTGAAAACATACCTCGACTCTTACACAGCTCTGAGGCCAAGAGCAACACATTAAAAATGTCCGATCAGTAGAAACGTTTGAAAAGTATGGCAATGATATTAATTTCATTTTAATTATGCGAGTGTTAATGCCATTCCCTTATTTAAAAATTTAACCAGTGTTGTAGTGTAATGAAATGGTATCCGTGTTTCTCTAGGCTAGGGTAATTTTTTAGTTATCTGTGGCTAGGGCCTTAGTTCCAAACAGAGCGAAGTACTCAAAGTCACAACTCAATTGCTATTTACTCTTATTTAGATTCGGTACCGTATTACCTACACGTTAAGTAAAGGTCATAATAAAGAACCTTAGAAAAAAATAAATTTTATTGATTTAAAATGAAAAGTAACGGCGTCTCCATAAATTGTAAATATTATGTTGTTATGTTTACGGCCCCAGTCGGTAAAGTAGAAAAACTGCAACGTATTAAACGTGTAACACTGACTTCATAATGTGTAATAAAGTAAAAATAAGTATTTCGAATATGTAACAGCTAATTCAACTCGGGAATTCATGTTATTACCCCGAAACGAATAACAAAGGCAATTGAAGCCATAAGATTAATAGAAACAGTAAGCGTCAGTAACAAACCGAAAGCTCCTACATTATGCCTGAAACCAAGGCTTAATTAGGACTAGGACTTCTCACAGGAAACTAATTAAACTTATTCCATTATTCGCTGCAAACGAAATTTTAAGAGAAAGTACGGGACAAGCAGCTGCAACGAAGATGTACGAGTACTATTATTATATCATAGCACTTAGTTGGGGTCGCTTCCATTAGTACACTTTGCATAAAAATTAAATTCGCTTTCATAGTATCCTTTAGAGGCTTTATTACACAATCTCCAGGAACTTAAAAAAAGAGAAACAAATATTTGACTATCTGTGGCCAGCGAATTCGTCCACGCGGACTTAGCTTCAAGGACCTGAATGGTCTTCCCTTGGCCCTTTAAATATTTGAAGTTTTTTTTATGAAATTGTCAAGTTTCTTTCAAATCTATCCAGTAGTTTTCATGTGATGCTGGATCATGCTGGAACATACAAACAGAAAGTCTAAAGTTATTTTTTTTGTATCTAGTATTGCATTGATTCATGATTTTTCAATTCCTCTTTGATGATAAACATACACGCGAACCGCTTGCTGGTAAGCGGTTACCGCAGCATAATGACGAGCGCAAAACCGGTTCAGTTTCGCAATGTTTAACTAATGTATCTTCATCATTTTAGATGCATAAAAGGCGTCGATTGCTGAACAAAGGTATTTTGCTGCGGCTGGTTGCAGGCATGAAGATGTTTGACTGTGATGTGTGACTGTGATGGCTGTGGGCTGCCTGCATCCAACTTCATCAAGGTATGCCTTCAATAACATATTTTTTAGGCATGAGTTAACGTTTAATTCAACAAAAATAAAAAATTGCAAAGGTGTAACGTCATAAATAAATATAAATATGCGCCAGACAACACACCTCTTGTAATGGTCTCAAAGTAGGGATTAATATCTCTGTGTTACGAGGTACCACACAAGGTAAGCAGCCAGCGTCGTCTTCCAGCACACCCAGACCCGAGTCAATTCAGAAAAGATCGTTTCCTTAATTGAACCGACCGGGAATCGAACCCAGGACACTACGGAAAGCGAGGCGAGAAACTGTGCTACAGCGCACTACGCCAATGGTGTCGTCAAAATAACGCAATGCAATATTCAAAAGGATGAATATTATCTGTGGTTACATAATGAAACTAATAACAGCGACATAAATCTGTACAATTCACAATGGTGAGTGGTCAACCCCCTTTTATGAATATTTGCATTGCCGAAGGCAAAGGGTGGATGCGTCATCGCATATTTGATTCCGTACGTCAGTTTTGCTTTCATCAAAGAAAAGTGAATGTATGAGTTGTGTAAAAATGATAGCAGAATTGGCCATGACTTAAAGAAACGGTCTGTTTCGAGTTATTTGGAGGAGAGAATAAATATGAAGTCTTTGTTTTAAACCGGGCAAAATTAACATTGTAAATTCTAGAGCAGTGTAAGAGATGGAGCATTGTACATATTCAGTGCTGCCCGCATTTGATGACACCTTTCTTTAAAACCAGTGGTACAAATGTAATTCTTTTAAATGTAAAAGGATTTCAAACACGTCTCTGGATTTTCTGACTGCTGAAAAAAGGAAAAGACAACACATCAGAGATTTAAAAAATCTGGGTTTTTCTTTATAAAGAGAAATGTACGTTTTACTCACAATTGTAGAATTTACGTTACGTTTACGTTTGTGATACATATATTACAAATGTATATTTTGTTTTAGTTTCATCTATTCAATGTTGTACTAGCTTAGTAACTGTGTATAATATTCATTTGAAAACACTCCGTGGATTTCTTGAGTACATGAAATGAAATCAAATAATTACTTCAACTCTTACCGCACAACACATATAGAAATAACAGTAAATAGGTTCCAAGAAAGCCACCGCAGCAGTACTTCGAAAATGTTAGTTGGAGTTTCACAAAACCCGACGACTAGCTTATAAGTCGAGTTTCTATGGCGGAGCTTACGGGACAATAAAATAAAAATCCCTGACAAAGTCCCGCGGAGTGTTACCCGACATAATGGAGCACGAATCGTCCTCCGCACTCGTTCTAGGTGCAATTTCCAAAAGTATTGATGACTGGAACACAAAGGGGGCGGTGCGGAGATTAAGTAAGTAACTTGCGGGGTTTCAACGTTCGGGCATTCTGCTCACAAAGGCTGAAAATTTCCAGACAGCAAGAATTTTGATGCCCCACCAACAATAGCCGCGCAGACATCAGAGTTCAGACTCGTGATGAGTGTTTTATGAGTGCAATTCGTAGATCTTTCCGACAACGCAATTGTTTTAAAGCCGGTTCGCCGCGTCTATAGCTACTAGCCAGCAAGCTGAATGCAAATCATTCCAAGTACTTGAAAGTACTTTTTAAACTAGCGTCAGCCTTGTTTTACACTACGATGGCTACTATCACGGTGGTGAGTAATCAAATAATGCTTTGAGCACTTGATACTTGAATCTGATTAATAGAAACTATTTTCGAATAACTTTTTACTGTGTTGTAACTTTAGAAAAACATCAGCAGGAGGATTATTTTGAATTAGATCCTGAAAGACATCGGCTTATGAACCAAGCTCTACGGGAAACGGCGGGTTTAAGAATTTTTGGTATGTTAAGTAAAAGAAGGCTTACTGCGTTTTTCTGGATGTAGTTTTGCTATCTTTTAATACTACTCACAAAAAAAAAGGTAAAAACTATTTTCTTTCTTTTTTAAACTGTTTTTTGGCCAACCAAAATATTTGTTTCTCCCAATTATCAAGCTTAATTATGAATATGTAAAATAACAGAAATGTGCTGTTTTATATCTAGTTAATTACTAAAAATTAATAAAAGTGAACCTATCGAAGAAATTAAATGCATTATGAATTCATAAAAAAAATGTAAACCTTTTCTGTTTTGGTGCCTTTCCATGTGCGAGAATGCGTTGCGAGGACCAATAGAACCAATATAATTGGTTCATTCACCTACGAGTAGCTTTGCGAATTCGCGATTCTATTGGTTCTTAACAAATACATTCCTCGCAACGCATCCTCGCACATCTCTGGTGGAAACGTGTCGCTACAATTGATGGGTTAAATAGCTTAATCTCACGCATGCCGAATGCAAATTGGTGCCATGACAACACAAATGATCCTTCTGTGGTATTTGACCCCGAGAACTCTGGATTTAGAGTTGATACCTTACCAACACGCACCCTACGGTCGTTTTAAAGTTTTAAAAAATTGCAACTGCAACGGCTTTTATGATAAAATAGATAAAGATGATCACCTCGTCAATCAATGCACCACATGCGGTAAATTGTATTTTTGTTTCTATGGTGTCTACTATGTCAACTAGCCACGGGTTAAAATATATTAAACCATAAGATGATTACCTGATGCAAAATCCCGGATTATTTGCATTGTTAAACAGATAAAAAGCTTTACACGTTGCGGTTCATTTACGCCAATAATCAAACCTGATTTATGGTTAATTAGTAAATTAAATGTCATTTTTGTTTATAAAAACACCAATCAGCGGCAAGCGTGTATCAATTAGCTGATTTTGCGAGTGCTCTGCTGTGACAAATTGTAACTTTGCCCGATTATGTTTGCCGAATGGAAATTAAAATAATTTTATTAATTTTGCCGGCAATAACATTTCGCGTAAATTGAAGTTATCGACGGGATTGTGTCCCGAGCTCACTGCAGCCGATGGCGTAAGTAACAAATTTTAACAAATTTTCTGTTACCAATTAGCACATTTGTGTGATTCAGTTTTAGCATCATTCAATTGGACTAGAATGCTTAAAAATACAGCATCTTAATTTTAAAATCGTTATTTTAAATGATTTGTTAACATTTTACAAACTTAAACTATTAATAATATCTTTATGTGGGACAGTGCACAGTTGATATTTAGAACATCCATTTCTACTTCGAACTTGTTAAAACTGCAAAGCTTACAATATGGTTGAAAGACTGACCAACATACGTAGATGTTTGTACATACTTGAATAGTTAATATTAATCGGCTACACATAGTGCTGAGTCTTGGAGACAGAACAGGATTGCGCCACCAGGACAGTCAAATCAACTAACAGAACAATCAAAATAGCAGCAGGAGACCTGGACGCTGCGTGCCCTTTATCGTTTTAAATTTTTTCTACCTGCCAGTACCAAGGTTTTGCTCGTCCAGGCTCTTGTTCTTTCTGTACTTGATTACGCTGATGTTTGTTACACTAATATTACACAGCAACTTCTGAACAAACTTGACAGACTTCTGAATAATTGTATCCGCTTCATCTTTGGTTTACGTAAGTACGATCACATTTCTTCTTATCGATCTAAACTAAGCTGGTTACCTATTCGTCAACGTAGAAATATAAGAATTTTGTGTCTTCTTTTCTCTGTTCTCTTTGATCCCAACTCTCCGACGTACCTCAAAAGTAAATTTCAATATATACACTCTTCTCATCAAAAAGTACTCCGTTCAAGTGAAACTCTAGCCCTATTTACTCCACTTTTCCTTACCTCCTACATGTCAAGCTCGTTCAGACTGTCTGCCATTCGACTCTGGAACTCTCTTCCAATCAACATCCAAAAATCTACCTCCAAACTTGCTCTGAAGAGGTCGTTGCGTGATCACTTTAAGTGAGCCGCTGATGTATCCTGTCTGCTAAGTCAACTATGTCATTGAGTTCAGATGCTGACTTTTTTGTTTAACTTTCTTTAGTGCAATATGATGTATTATAAAATAATGTAGTATATTTATTTTGAAATATTCAAGTATGTATATTTGCATGATTGGTATAATATCATAGGTATTACTATTTTTAATATATTTAAGTATTAATATCTGAGATTTGTTGTTCTCGCTGCCATTTTTAAATGTTGCACAGCCCAAAATTCCAATGTTTCTGTTATACCTTGCGGTTGACTGGTAGAAAATGCTTCTAGGCATTAAGTCCGCCAATTGTACTTTACTTGTTTGTGCAATAAAGAATAAGTAAATAAAAAAATATCAATAAAAATAAAAATCAACCAAATAAATTCCAGCGCTCACATTTTTATTTAGAACAAAATGTACATACAACAAAAAGTTTACATGGTGAACAACTGGACGTTTATTTTTCCACGGACGCGTTATCGTCCCAGTTTCATCAACAACAAATTATCCAAAATGGGTCGTTTACAGCCCGCGGAAAGCCATCTATGCATATATCGACGGAATGGATAATTTTGTTTTACGTATTTTTCATATGACTATTCAGTACGTCTACCATGAGTTGCCAATTTAAGTTTACGGTATCGTTCACGTAAAATATTTGTCGAAATGGAACAAAAAAACCGTACCTTGATGCTATTGTTACGTTATGGTACCATTTTAGTTACATTTCGACTCAAAGTAGGCGCTGTACGAAATCCCAATACAAATATTAAACGATAACATAAATTCAAATTGGCAACTCATGGTGACGTATAGGGCTTGATACATTTATACGTTGGTCACAATGGCATTTTATACTATCGGATTCCTCGTCATTTTTGGCTATATTAGTTCACTTCTGGAGTCTGGATATAAAGAATCTCAGCTTTGAAGCGTCCACTTCCTGGCAATCGCTCCACCTGAGGGTTATGAGACGCGCTTTCCTCTCAAGAATCCGCTCAACCTAACGGCTATCGGTTCTTCGTGATCGATCCACTATTTCAGCTTGCTAATTCCGAAAGCTATGTCTTAATGATGATCTTTCAAGCACCCAAAAAATTTGCAGGTACATTCTTACCTGGAAATTAGTTTCTGAATCAATATTTTTATTGTGGAAAAAAATAGCTTAATTCTTTTATAAGGATTCAAGCTACAGGATAACGATTTTTTTATTTGGATTTCTCCTAAATTTCAATTGAATTTCTGGGGTAATGCAAAGGCAGTAGACTATTAAAAATGCCAGCAGTTTTGCCTGGGTTCATGATATTTCTTGTTGTCTAACTTTATTTTTATTTAAAAAGGCTTTGAACTTGTGATGAACAGATACATTCAATCTAAACCGAGTTTTAAATCAGGTAAGTTTAGTTTTTATTACAATTAATTTATAATATATAAATTCATGAATAGTTGTAGTTTAATTACCATTATTTGTATAAATATACAAGCAGTGTCTAAATTTATTGTGTCATAGTTAAGAAATTGGGGTGGTTTTAGTATCAAAGTTAAGCCTGATATTCTGAGTTTGAGAATTAAATAGCTTTTGAACCGTTTATCACGTTCACCTATCAAATCAAATGGGAGAAATGGGTTTGTTGGCCAATGATAAATAAATGTTTCGTATAAATTCACTCAAATAGGTAAAATGGATAACGTCTAACCGGCCGATATGGGCCGAATACCTGAACGTTTGATTTTGAGGTTCAGTTTGACGAAGGTTCTCTTGTCCTCAACCCTTTGTCTCATGAGACTACAATGGACAATCCAAGATGCGATATGGGACTCCCCACGTACGTGACCAAATTTTCGCCAAAATGTTTTGGGCATCTACGTTAGAAATAAGTAATGTCATCTCCCTTGGAGAATTGTTCGCGACTCGCATAGTGGTAACCTGAGTAGGGGGTCGGAAGCGCCCAAATAGAACACACCCTTGGTAACACAGGTGTCAAACAACGTGTAAAATTACTTCGAGGTGTTGAATATAGAAATGTAGAAAACAAACGCCAAATGTGTGTGTCTAGTATTAACTTGCATTAGCAATGAATGTTAGGTATAACACACATCACGCTTATTAACCCCTACTAACTTATTTCACATGCTTCAGGTACAGAAGTAAATATTCTCCGTTGAATCAGTAATAACTAGATAGTATTTATGCTTTTGTCCCGTAACTGTGATAGCTAGATAGCAGACGTCATATTCAAAATAGCAGTAGAGGAATGGGTCTTATTATGATGGCATTGAATGACAGCAACAGTTAAATTGTTTTGTTCAAGCCGTGCTTGAATATCATTAAAAACTCATTTTCAACAGAACAAAAAAGCTGCGACTTCAAAATTATGATTTAATTAAAGCTCTTTGTAGCGGGCAAAATCTGCTAATATAAAGAATGATTCGGCTCATAAAAAGTGCGCCGTCAATTAACTTGTCGCCATCTAGTCGGCCATGATTTAGAATCAGCGAAGTCCAGTCGCACGGAACAAAACCGTCGTTTTTAAAAATTCATAGCTCCCATCATTTGTGCGCCGAGCGCGTTCTAAATGAGTCGTGGTCAACGGTCAAAGCCTCGAACGGTGCGGTCTTGGTTTATTGTGTTTTTTTACCTTTTTCACTCTTAGCCGACTGAGAGAGCTCTTTCTTTCAACTGTGCCTGCAGTTTTTTGTTCAATCGCTGTTGCATGGACATTTGCCTCTCGTCCGGCCAGTTTGAGCACTCAAGTTCATGGATTCTTAAGTCCACAAAAGACTTGTAAAACTGTTTCGCCAAGTTGCGTATTTCTACTTTTTGCTGGATGACTCCTGAAGATCAACTTTTTACTTTTTTTCTTTCTATAGATATAACAAAAGCTCTCATATGTAAATAGGTAGTGACTTCCGTTAAAAATCTTTTTTATACTTTTGAACAAGAACATTAATTTTAAAAGCCTGCAGACTCGTTTAGACTTTGTAACAATGCTACGACTGAGATGATTGGCTTTTGTCATAGAGGGGTGCGGAAAATTGCTTCATTCAGAAGTGAATAAATTTAAATTACCATCGAGGTACCGAGATATACTTAAACAAGTATATTAGAAAATTATCGCGCTTGATGTTGGGCTTTGTGATATTCTCTCTTAATAATAACATACTTGCAACTCGCTCATCCATGTATATTACTATATGCATGTAGTTAAGTGTATGTAGTCAAATGCGTGTAAAGTTGAGACGACACGTTTGAATGAATATGTAATTTTAGTATCTTCACTAACGAAAGAAAAAAATGTATGATAAAGTCAAATAAAAATAAAAGCAGGTAGTTGATGAGATAATACTTTTTAACATTAAATATGGCCGAACTCACGGAAAAATTTTTTTTCGAGAACAGTAATGAGGATAATAGTTCAAAAATATGTTTTTCTTAAACATGCTCGGAAATATTGTCATTACTTTTGAATAAAGAACACGCGAAGTATCATATTTACGTAGACTGAAAACCCAAAATCACTTCCCGGCGCGTTTTTTGAATTTCGAACGAAGAGCGCGCCGGCAATGTTGTATGAAACGGTGTGCTGTTTGAATTTAGAACTCTTTCATCTATCGTACACATTGCGTTCTCGTGGCTGTATAGCCACAGATGCGTTTACCTTTCGGCACAAATTGTAAAATAAAAAAAAACAAATTGGCGCTAAAGCGGAGTTGTTATTTTGTTAATAATATTAATTAAATTTATTATGTAAAAGGCCCTTTTTGTCCTTGCATTTTTTTAAGAAAAACACTATATATGCCTCGGCCGAAATGGCAATTGCCTGTCTCGTATCATTGAAGTCCTCGCCTGCGGCTCGGCTTTCAAACTCATACTCGACCTGCAATTGCCTATTTCGCTGCCTTTGCAATAATGTACTATTATATTATAAGCACAAACGTGAAGTCATTAATGGCAAATAACACGTAATAGTAACAGTATTAATTAGTGTAATAAAACTATTTTGATAGTATGGGGGCTGACACGGTGACGTATGCGATGCAGTGACATAATGTTACTAACAGATCTATGAGTTATTTTATTGCTTTGATTTGAAGTATTGTAACTAGCCTTTGTTTTTAACAGGATTGGAAGGTTACAAGCGTTATTGTGGCTTTATATCTGGGTAAGTATTTGGAGATAAGACCTCTTCCAACAGTTAACGTCATGTTAAACACTGCAACTTATCCGTATAGGTACCAAATTATATTAGGTATAGGTATTTGTTCATGTTTACATGAATCCAATTTGTATTTTTTGGATAAACACAGCGCCAATCTTCAATAGGAGTTATTGCTAAAATAAAAAAGCTTAATCACCATGTTACAAAGTATATCTTCAACTAGTCATAACCAGTATCTATGTGACACAGGCCCTACAGTGCAACCCTTTCATTAAACGCTATTCAACGTACGGACAAGTTTCGCAAAACATTGCCTCGCTAATGACAGGCGAGACGAAGCGGTCCGTCCTCCCGGTTAGGCAAAGAATCGACCCAAACTTATTCTACTCGACCCGGGCATCGTTCAAGGCTGCAACCCTTGTAATTAGCAACATAATGACCCGTAGTTTTGCTTTCTGTAGTTTCATTTGGGGATATATGATGTTAAGTGGCCGCTTTTTGGCGGAGAAGCACTTTTTTGGGCCAATTCTAAGGGATAGTTACGGAAAGGTTAAGTAACTTCTCAGATAAGGCCGGTTTATTCGCATTTTTATTCGTCGTAGCAAAATGAAGGTGTTTTAAACTAAATTACCTTAGGAACTCCACTGTGCATCCACACGAGTGATATTGTTTTTGTAAATAATGTTCCCAGTTCTGTAGGATGGTTAGTTCACCAAACGCTTGAAATTTTACTTTAGGTACTCGTAGATTAACTCTTAAGGTTATGGTATTATCGACATATGAATCAATTTTATTGTTACTATACCTTGCTTTTAAAGATGCCTTTGACTCGAAGTAGGACAGTAACATGCTTTGATATAAGACTCAGGTACGTTCGAGTTTCGCATATTGCTTGCTATTTGATGCTTAAACTGGTAGCTGCGGGATGACATTCGAATCCTTAGTGATCTTTACATCACCGAAGATTCGAATTTCATCTCACTAACCAAACTCCTGCAATTGAGAAAGGAGATTGTTGTGCCCAGTGCTTTTCATTGGATTTTCCTGAGAAACGAGATTCTCAAGAGATCTTCTGCTTTGTTTTACAACACCGCAGATCTGTGGACCACAGATTTAGTTTCGTTACTAAGTATGGGTTCTTTCATTCGAGGTGTGAAGAAATACCTTCAATCTGGAATAGAAAGGACGTGCCGATTTCACAGTCGCAAGATAGGTCTTCAAGTTTAAACTGCATTTGCTATTTACCATCATTTGAAGTAAGATTATCTAAAGCGATTGAAAAAGAAGGCTCGATTTATTATGTTCATACGAAATAGTAAAACCAAGATTTGTTTTTTTTAACAAAACAAGTCATTTAAATCTATCTGCAAAAGCCTCTCACAATATAGTAGGTATTGACCTTAATGTTATAAAGCCACTACAAATTCAAAAACCCCAAAGCAAAAACAAATTCCGGCTGCAATATGCGGGCCTAAATGAAGCGAGCGAATTTCAAAGGAGAATTTACAAGAAAAACGGCAAAAAATATAACGTAAGGCGTGCATGCGATGCGTGCAGCTGACGCCAAAAATATGGCATTATTATGATGTCCCTAATCTACTCCACGGTCGGATGGACGGGACGCCATGTCGATAACAATAACCGACTTAATATGCCCGATAATCGGTTTTGCTATTCGAAAACATCCGTGATTGACACTTTTGATGACGTTTGAGCTGAACCGAAAGCCCCTGAATTTGCAGCGGCGAGTGGGGGAAAATTGTATTCCACGTTTTTGAATTTGGAATAAGTGGTCGAAATACGTTCGGTAATTGGCGTCGTGAAGGTCACAATCAATACCTTAGCTTTCACAAGGGAGGTATAATATTTTTTCTACTAACTACAGGTCACACTGTTCAAGATAAACTCGTACAGAGGCGTTCACATCCTTTACATATGGGCACCTTATGCTGCTGTTTTGCAATGGTTTTATAAAGGTTGATGTAGACGCGTGAAGCGGAGTAGAAAACAGCAAATAAAAGATGTTTTCATTATCAGGCCTGATGACAGCAGAATATACGAGTAAACCAAGAACTTTTGAAAATAATTATTGCACCCTAAATAAAACGTATTAAAATATGAATGAATAGTAAGTGATTCCGGAAATTAATTAAGCATATGCTAACAGTTAGATGAGTGGATTTTCATTAAGTATAACGAGGCTTAATGATAGAAGTTTCCAAATTCATTAAGCTCCAAAACTGTTTGAACCCATAGCATTTAATGGAAGCGGTAAATTTCACATTAGTAGTGTGGTTTAGGATGACCACGCCTCCGAAAGCTTGCGATTGCAGTTCGCAATTGGTGTGGAAATAATTTGTCCCGTCCGCAATATTTTAATTTAGAGATTTTATTCATTCATTTTGTCAACTATCTTGCGGGGTTGGGTTTTTTCTCATCCTTATAAATGCATGTCTGTGTGTACATACACAGACATGCATTTCCCCCTTTTCATTTATTTTTGTCATATTTATAAATGTAAAAAGTTAAGTTTATTGTGTACTTTTATAGTACCTAATGTAAATGACGTATAGTGTATGACTTTGTAGGAAGAGCGAGGCTTTCCCAACACAAGTATCTTTTGATTACTTTCTGGGAAGCCCCAGCAATTTATTTGTTAAACATTTACTTCAATAGAAAACTTTTTAATGTTAATTTTAATTATACCTATAGTTGGTCTGGAAGAGTTGGATTTAGAAATAGGTCTGTCTCAATTGTATATTACTACCATACGCTGTACACAGAAAATGTACATACTTATCTACCTGTGCATTACTTTGTTATGTACAATAAAATGTTACTTATTTTATCTTAAGAGTTCGTGATATTTTTCTAATGGGTGAAGAGGCTAAAAAGCATTTTTGAGATATGCAGTAATGCCGTTGGGGCAGAAAAGTTTTCGTTTTAGCTTGCAAATCAAAAACATATGCAACCAGAATAGAAATCAAATAATTGGGCATAATTATATAAATTTATATAAATACTTGCTTGATATTCAACGTGATTAGTAGTTCAACGTGATTACGTGATTTAGTAACAAGTATACCATCAGATATAGTTTTTGGTAATAATAAATACACAGCAATCGTGTGTACACGGGTGGGTCCAAAAGCAAATTCGCTTGTTTGAGCAATTAAATATTTGGACATATTGAACTATTTCTGTTAATTAGAATTTATTTTAGGAGAGTTAAAAAAAACATACTATATGTGCAACTAACTGAACGCTTTATTAGGCAATTTTCGTAAGTTTTTTTACAGTTAGTTATGTTAGGTTATTTTGATTTTGAATTCGATTCTCATTATTTTTTGATTTATCAGAATACGAACCAAAATTAAGAATATCGAAAATGTTTTAAAATTATATTGATTAGTTGTATTTACTTTGTACATCATCTTCGTAAAACAATAAGCTATAACTCCGACACGAACATGTAGTTGCAACAGAAATGTTAACTACAACTGTATTAAAAGTCTTAACTCAACATCATCTGGGGGCCAGTAAAACAAAAGAAATCACCTCCCGCTCGCACGTATTGGCATTCATAATTCTGTTTCATCTAGCGCCATGTACCCCTGGCCCTGTGAGCTTGAATCCTACCTATGTGTGAGTGACGGCTGTTGTGTTAGTAACAGTATCGGAGGCGAAATCCTAAGAATTTGACGTTAAAAACTCGATGGCAAGAATGTAACTTAGCATTTTGTACATGTTGGCAACGTCGCATCGGTGCTCGTTTATTACATTTACCTGAACATGGCAAATGCTAATAAATTACCATAATGCTTTTCTTAATATTTTTTAACCTGATTAGTTAACTTTTGCTTGTCTTTGCCCACATTCATGAAATATAATTTCGATACTCATGAACACCGGATTTTATTGCGTTTTTAGTAATGCAAAATGTTCCAAAAGTAAACCTTTTAGCACTGAATTCAATAGTTTATGATGTGATTAGTTTAAACATGAGAACATTATACATAAAACTAGTACATGGATGATTGATGCTGACTTACCTCGTCTGTGTCTCGTATGGTATTTACTCTTTGGAACAGTCCCAGTGCAACACGGTTGTTCAAAGTAAAAGTTATACGAATTGTCCACTACAGAAGTTTGTTGAACAGTCTGGGAGTGAACCTGCCATCCCACTCCAACGAGCAGGAACAAGACCCACCGTACCACAACGGCTAGCGTATCCATAGTCCGTGCGTTTGCAAACATCACTTTGCGAATCACTTTAACACAACACTAACTGTACTTTAAAGTTTTTTAGTCAATCGTCCGAAGACATTATCGAGACTATCTGCAAAAAAAACCTGACGTTAATACTCTTCACTTACACAAAAGCGCATTGTAACTCGAGCTCATTTTATCTTGTGCCTGTTTCCAAACCGATTTCTTTTCTTTCATTTCTCCTAGTATCTGATTTTGATAATAAGAAATGTAAGCTGCCACAATTAACTCAATATTTTACTAAAATATCTAGTCTAGAACTTCCAGTAAGCATGTTGCGCTAAGTTAGGCCTACAGTTAGGCCTAAAATCTCATTGCGACGCGGCGGCCGCCCGCTCACGCACGCCAACACGACCCAATAAGAAATAAATTTAAATAATAAGGACGCATTATACAAATTAAAGTGTTAACACGCTCGCCGAAAATTGTTAAACATGGCAGAATGTTGGTTTTTTAGATAATTACAATGTTTATTAGCACGAAATAAATGAATTGCAGAAAATGTTTACTTAAATAATAGTGTTGAGTACTTTATGTCTATGAAACTTGATAATTTGTTTCATTCAACATTAATAAATTATTCTTCTTCACATCATTGTAGATTAAGAACATCTTGAGCTTACTTCTAGCGCTAACAAAATAAAGAGTAACTTGTTTAAACAACGATGAAAATATCAAAGTCATATAATAACAACGAACCCATACTACAACTAATTTCCATAAATAAGATTTATCGAATAAAAGTCAAATATAATAAACGCACCCGTTGCAGCAATATAAGGAAAAACAACAAAGCAAAATGTTAGTGGCAAATGTGCCGGCAATTGTACCCCGAATAGAAATATAATAGAACCAATAAAACGAAATTATGGGGAAGTGAAAAAACGTACGACATACGCCTATTTCACAATGGAAATGACAATTTTGCTTGTTGAGTTTACATTAAAAAAATAGCATGTTGTGGGGAGTATAATGGCTTCGAAGACCATTACGCGCCCGCCGATCGCGTTAAGCACACCTCGGTAATGGAAACCGCATGCGATGCAACAGGGGCATATCTACCACCCTTTAACCCGTTACACAGAAAACGTATTCCGTTTTTAATTGCTATAATAAGAATTTCTCGTTTCACCTCAAATGGACATTACCAAGATTAAACCTTTTTCAACGAACCCTTGTTGACACGGCAACATTTTCACTTTGTTCTTTGATATACTCTAGAGATATAATTTACACGCTCTAATTAAAATACAGGCATTTTGAAGATTTTATTAAAATGGGAATTCCCAAGAAAAGGTGTGCGAAATTTTGTCGCCATCTGTTACGAGACCGTTAGTGGAAAGGACGTTATCAACGCAATGACCTTAATCGTTACCCAGTTGCCCGAAGAGATGATTATCCTGGGTATCACCGAATAAATAAATGTCTTCTGGTAAATTTAACCTGAGCCTCAGAGGCCGATCCTTCGTCATGTGACCGATATCTTTCCCTGAATGCGGTCAGGGTTCGCCCCTTGAAAGAGTCCAGAGATGAATTAAATAGATAACAACTTCAAAAAAGGGAATGTGAAAGGGGTCGAGTTGTTTGGATGTATTACTTATTTGATATGCAAATATCTCGAGTAGATTTAACATGATATACCACGATGCCAAAAGGATGTAGTGCAAAGTGATTTGGAGAATTACTAAGGTATCTTTTTCGTTGAAATTATTAATGATACCACGTCGTTTAAAACTTTATAATAACCACTCGTTTATGATTTTCCCAGGATTACTAAACACTGTTGAGAGATTTTGTGGGTTGTCATGGGTAGGGTTGCAAAATTTTATTTGAAATGATTAATGATAGCGGTTTATCGCATGAGCGATTTTTGTTCAATTGACAGCAGATCCCAGTAAATATTTTAAATCCCCCTTGGTACTTTCGAATAACACTTAAAAGGAAGCAAGGCCTTTACTCTTTATTTTGTTTATATCCTTTAGGCTCATGTGTATGAGGTAGGAGCTGTACGACACATTCATATTACAAAATGAAAAATGGGTTCTCAAATAATTTGGAGTTTATTTTGACGTATATTTAAATAATTTCATTGCATTTACTGTTTCATGATTCAATCTTTTGTTAGTGAATTTCTTACGTGTTTCGGTAATGATTTTATTCAAGTTCTATGTGCCAAAGAAACATTTCTTCTGATTTTTCTGGTTTGCTGGCTTATTTCGTCAGGTGGTCAAACTGGAGACTGTGAGTTTTCTGGCATATTATTGTATTTACATATAATGAAATATTTTACAATGGTAACGGCAATGATATTGCTTAAACCAATACAATTTTAATATCAAAATGTATATTAAAACCATAGCGATAACTTTAATGATTCACTCAACTGTGTTCGACGTTCCGTTCCCAGAAAAAAGTCGTTGGCCCTCTTTGGTGTCGGGCACAATCATTGGAACCGGTTTCTTAATGATGTCTTCATTACCGATGATTCACTACACCTCCACTTACGTTCCGTAATAGGATATTTTTTATCTTGTTAAAATTTATTTCACGACTTGTTCTGTGATGAAGATAAAATCACATGTTAATCGATATAGTAATGTTCAGAATTTGCTGTATTCGAATAAAATTTCTTGGTTCTTACATTTGGATTTAGTTTGTACAAAAATTAAGTAGTTGTTTTTTTTATTTCTTTACATTTAGTTTTATTCAAGTAGGCGAAAGAATATATATTATTACTTTTCAAATCTCGAATACAAGCTGAAATATCAGGCAAAAGGGTTAAAAATGTATCCTTACAATTCTGGGGATAAGTAATTAAATCCTGAAGATTTTGTTATGAGGGTTCATTTAGCGGATTTTAATCTTCCTTAATATCTGTCGATCTCGTTTCGAATACGATTACACCGTTACTGCTGCCTATTGCACGACAGGCCCCGCTCATTATGAGCGAAGAATGTTAAGAAATTTCATCCGACAACCCATTGAGGCAGCCCTCCCAATTGTGCGAAGGTGTTCCAATTGAATGGGGGTACGTATAATGAAATTTCGCCTCGATAAAGACCAGTGAGCCTGTAACACAATACTTGATGTTTCCTCCGCGTCCCGTATCCATATCATACCATTAAACCGTGCAAAAATATCTGCCGACGCATCTTCGTTAACCAAATTAACGCTTGTGAGGATTTGAATTACAATTATCGGTTCTCGTATTTATTGTTGTGGATTGGTGAAGCGGATTATAATGAATGGTCTGGTAAGATAGCGTTATGAAAGTTTACGAGCCGTGAACGATTTGTGGCGTCTACATTTTAGAGATTAGACCGCTGTTTAATTTAACTATTGATAACGTTGGAAACTTTTAAGACGCAAACGTAGCATAAATTAGAATAAATTTCTCACTACGATATTTCATTATTAAATTTAGCTCGATAAGTTACTTTCTTATATAACTATTTTGGTTGGTAGTTTTTAGACATGTTTTATTTGAAAAGAAACGTAAAGAATTCGTCAGTTTCTAAAATCTTATATAGGTATATGTATACCTAATTCTGAAACAATTTGTTAACTATCTAAATTGTACTGTGTGTATCAAAAAGCTAAGCATAATATATAGTAATAGTGATTAATGCAATAACCAACGTTTTGTACTTAAATCATGCAAACTTTAGTTATGATTAACAAATTGGGGCCCGAAATGAGAATAATATCTAACTTGGCCGTAAAATTACCGCTGCGTAATGAATGATTGCGTGAATGTAAAGGTTGTTATCCTGGCGAACAAATTGGCTGCCCAGAAGAGATACGGAGGGCTCTAGAAATCGCTTTGAATTATTAATACAATACTGTAACAGCAGCGAATTGTAAGCTCCTTAGTAGGGAACTGAATAAATATCAGTGAGCCGATAGTGCCTGTGACCTAAATACAAATAATACGCGATTATACGCATAAACAGATGTGTGGAAAGGAATACGCTCGTAAATGGAAATAGGAATGAATATATGAATATACTTCCTCAGATTCGTAAGAATAACGTAACAATACGTGTTGCTCATGTTTATCTAGATTCTTTTTCACTTAAGTAATTAATTTCTGAGAAATATTGGATGAAGATGATTAAAATTAAAACTTCTTGATTTGCTATAAATTTTAACGTACCACGTACAATGCAGATAATGATTTAATTAATTTGATTGCTGGCCAGGTTTGATATAAATTATTAAAATTTCATTTTGTGATCGTGATAACCATGTTCACTAAAGATTTTAACTTTTTGATTCAAACTTGAGTACTTAAAAATGTAATACATACCATGTACCTTTTTTATTATGAGTTTTGGATATTTCGGTACTGTTGCAAGCGCCCTAAATAATAATAAAAAAAAGGTAAATAGGAATTTAAACTATTCCAACGTTAAAAGAAAAATATAATTTAATAAGTTTAAGAATACGACGTCCAATACATTTCCCGCCAAACTTTATAGGTATTATTATCAGAAGTCAGTGATCAATAATAAAAAGACTGATTCTCAATGAAGTTCTTTAAAATATGTTTTGCTATACAATTTCAAGGTCTGGTTCACATCATCTTTAGAGTACACAATTGTAATTAGAATAATTAAATCCCGTAATCAAAAAGGATTACTAGGATAAGATTGTGTTAGAGCTAACACACTAAAGTTATTAATTAATACTGTTCGGTTATATAAACCTCAAGTGTAATTAGTTTCTGAAGTACAAAATCAATTAAATGGTACTAACGTTGCTATTGGTTGGACCGTTCCCGCAACCTCAAGAAATGTTTGTTAGCTAGGATTCAAAGGGAACAAACAACTATTAAATTAAATTACTAAATTCCCCGGTTTATTGGTATATGTTTTGATCATACTTTAATTTCTCCTATCAAAAGTTTGCAATTTGTATATAATTGCAAATGCATGATAATATTGCCAATTTAGAATTTACTGCAGCCGGACTAGTTGTAGTAAATTCTAAATTGGCAAAATTTTAAAAAGTGTGATATTCAAATAAAAGTTAATTAAATTAAAATATAAATATAAATATGCGCCAGACAACACACCTCTTGTAATGGTCTCGAAGTAGGGATGATTATATCCCTGTGTTACAAGGTACCACACAAGGAAAATAAGCTAGGGGCGTCTCCTAGCACACCCAGACCCGAGACAATTCAGAAAAGATCGTTTCCTGAATTGACCCGACCGGGAATCGAACCCGGGACACTACGGAAGTCGAGGCAAGAAACCGTGCAACAGCACACTACGACAATCGTGTCGTCAATATTGAGATACCGTTATTGAATACGTTACTAAAAGTTTCTAGGACATTTTAGTGCACTGAACGCAACAAAGTAACACGGGTACAGTAGGTAAGTTATTTAAGTGATTCGTCTTATTATCTAAATATCATATTAAATTGATTAATTATGGTACGATAACACTATACTACCTTCTAGCATTGAAACGATGTTTAGACATTATCTGAACGCCTACAGCATAAGTTATAACATTAATTAAAGCGGTGTCTGGCAAAGGAAATGTAACGACTCAAGGCAGGATTTCTGTGCTTACACACTATGTTACAACTTAATTCTAAGAGTCGTGATTACAAAGCAAAGTAAATTATCTTCATATTTCACTGTACTGATAGTCAGGTTAATAATGAAAATTTGTCTTCGAACCTTAATCGAGTAAAATATTAATTGTTTCGGTTATTCAAAGCTTATTTTTTGGCAATACACTATTACTTAGATCAATTTTATTAAGATACCTCTATCTACATTTAAAACACAAAAGCTCAAAAAGTCTATATTTGACTATATTTATATCAGAAACTTGTATAAAGTTATTATTGATTTAATTTTTAGCTTCATAATTTTTTATACGTTTTTTATGAACATTACATTTTTTATGAACCCTGTAGACACACTAGAATTTAGATAAGAAGTAGAAAGATAGCGTTGAATGTGATTCAGGCCCATATTCTGAAACATAATCTGTACTTGAGTAATAGATCTGAGTGACGTTTTTGTATGAACTGACGTTTTGAAATCTCTACTCAAGTACAGATCAGTGCTTGAGTACGATTCTAAGTATACAAGCTCATATTTCGGTCTACGTAGTAACTAAAATTTCAAAACGATAGAATTCATACCAGATTTTGAACTTAATTTTAGACGATTGCCTTGTAGAGTAAGAATAAGAATCCGTTAGTATTGATTTATTTGTTCCTTGTCTAAATTCTTACCTTATTACGTAATATGTAATGAGGTAAGATTTAAATATATATTTAACTCTTTCTTGTGGTAGAAAAGCCTGTCAAGTTAAATTTAAATCTTTAATTGAATTTCACGTTGAGTGTTATTTGGCAAAAAGATAGTAATGAGTTGAATAATCTGCCAGGAGCCTTGGATTCGACTCCCACCCGGGGCAAACCTGTATAAAAAACACTTGTGTTTGTTCTGGGTTTGATTGGTAATTTATGAAAGCGGCAAAGGGTTCAAAAATCTTACTTCATGATGTCCTCGGGCCTTTTTACAATCGCTTATATCCAGACAAGTTAATTCTCTAAACTGAAAGTGTAGCGAACAATTTCGTCAGTAATTATCCAGCTTAGAAGACGCGTTAAGTGCCAGGTAACCGTTGACTGGCTGGAAATGAAAGATCTTAATACGAAATTGCTTGCTACGATCAGTTCAAGGAATGAACTTGACAAGTTATAAAAGATTGTAATAAGGTTTTTCTTGTTGGTACTTACTTTAGCATCAACCTCCATATAAACAATTTTACTGTAACGTTTGTATTCTGTGTTTGTACTCGTACTTCAACAAATTTCAAATCGTCTAATATCTTTATCTAACAAAAGAAGAATGGTACGGGAAAATTCTAGTTCCTAATAAACTTGTAACAAGCTCTATAACAAGAAAGTCTCGACCAAAGATTTCGTTACAGTCAATAGTTTCAATAAATATGACGTCGGTAAGAAAGCCAATGGTAGATTCGCGCCACTGGATTCTGACCACGTACGAAATAAACGTAAACGTCTGCTCCCTGTATTATTGATACAAATAGAGATATCAATTGTTTAGGACAAGGAGGAACATGGCGTGGCAACGGCAGTAATTCTCTGGATATCTTGGGGCCAGTTATGGCCACTTTGATATTGGCAGGGGGGAAGTTTACTTGCGACTTTGGCTAGTTTTGAACAGTTATCTGTTTTTATTGTCGGGGAAAAATTCACAATTGGTTTAGTGAGTATCATCTGTTCTGATTTTGAAATGGATGAGAAACGCTTTTTTTCATTTTAGTTTTTTTTATGAATGCCAGCTTTGATATTTGCTAGGGGAACTTTGTTCCTTACAGGTAGCTTTATTGTGAGAAAATAAACAATTAGTGTAGTAAGTCTGATGTGTTTGATCTTGGTATGAAACAGATACGAGTACATCTTAGGTATCTCTGTTACAGGTATTGATTTCATTGTATTTTAATGTAGATTGTTATTTCTTTATTTAAGTTTTTTATTAGTACTAGTATTTACTCTATACCCTTTACTTTAATCCTTTAAAATTATTTTATGGTGTAGTAGCATTTTTGCAGTAGTATATTTCGAAGATCATTTAAAAATTCTTATTGTTTTTTGCTTCTTACGGAATGTGGTAGTTTATTATAGATTTTTATCGACATTACAACTAATGTTCTGATCTTTGAATGAAAGAAATACAGTTAGGTTTTTTTGATGCAGGTATTTTAACATTTTTAATTAGGTAATTCGTTTTCCTGAATGATAACTTTGATATTTGTTGATGGGTGGAATATTTGATATGACTTCGTCTTTACAGGTATCTGTTGTATTTGTGGGAGCAAAAATTACAATCGGTTGGGTAAGTGTGATCTGTTCTGATTTTGGAATGAAAAACAGGCATAATTGAGGTAACTCTGCTGCTGGTTTTCAAGTTTTCTTAAATAAATCTGCCCCAGAAATTACACCACTTGTCATGATCTTGAAGTAAAGATAAACACCCTTGTGTACCCGACAGAGAAATAAGCCAGGGCGACTCCCAGCACACCCAGATCCGAAAAGAAAAAAAAGTGCTATCCATAACTGGTCACTAATATTTGCAGGGGGAAAGTTATTCATTAGAAATAGAAAAAAAAATTGACACTGACTTAAAACAGCACAAATAGCTTTTTCTAAGTAAGCAAAAGCAACAGATTTGGAAAAGGAATCTAGTCCAGTTTTGGATGGTGAAAGAGTTTTATGTGAGGCCTTCTGAATTCTAATAATTGTAAAAAGACATATTGTCATAATAAGGTGGTGGTGTGGTGAGTTGTGACAATAATTACAATTTATAATTATTTTTAAAAATATAAAAATAACATTCAATATTATTTTTAGGACTGTATTGTTTTGTTCATGAAATAATGACTGCGTAATAGTATTTCATAATGTTTTTTTGATATGATGACATGTAGTAAGTATAAGTTGAATAAATTAAGTTTTAATATGTATGTGACAGATTCTGTTAACCCAAATTATGTTGAAATTAATTGACTGTGTTCATTTATACAGGTACTATAAGGAATACACTTAATTTTTTTCAGCAATATAAAGAATTCAACGTGTATATTACTGCCTTGTGTATTTATCACTGCCATTGCAAATATCCAATTGGTATTCAATAAACCTTAATGTTTATTAATACAAACAAGGTGGTCATTAGGAATTAAATGATATAAATAATATGTTCGGGTATTATGTGCTCCTAAAATTAGCTTTGAGCGTCTGTTAATAACAAAAACATTATATACCTTTGTTATTTCTTGACAAACTAATTGTTTCATAATGTCATGACTAGTCAAACAGTTAAAAGCATGCTGCTAACGATTTATAATGGGAGATTCTCGTTTAACGGAGATTTCTGTTTGTGTTGTCTTAGTTCGGTCTATTTTTACGCGTAGGTTGTTCAACTCAACGAGTATAATTCGTGGTATCATCAGATTTTTAGAGGACAGATTGTTTTGAAATTGTGTTTTCACTTCACCATCTTTATAATGAAACCTACTTAATTAAGCTTTCTGTTTATTATTATTCTAGAACTATCGAATGTTCGATGGTTTAGTTTCACAATTCCAATTGAACATTTTTGTCAAATGTAACTTTACCAATAACTCAGTTTTGAGTTTAAATTTCATTTTTTGTCTACTATAATTGGTAGACATAGTTGAGTTAAATCGACTAAATTATTGTCTAAATATGGTAAAGTTAAGGTATTGCAATATAAACATAACTCAATTGAACCTAAATATTGAGTTGTTGTGACAACATACACTTTACACACGTCTTGCATTCTTACTTCTCTGTGCTGTTTATTCCTTATAATTTTTCACTGACACAACGATAAAATGAGCAGGAGTTATTTGGATACACAATGACTATACAAGAGAATGGTGCAACGACCAACCTCCTCCGTAGTCCGTTGAACCAAACACGTTGCAGTTTCACAAAAAATCAGACAACACACGAAGTCAGTTGAATAAAAGATCACTTTATTCTTTGAAAAGCGCAAAAAGTTATTAAAACCGATGCGAAAAATGTTAAACTTCCAGTGTTGTTATGTACAAAACAAGTTTTCCTACTCGTAGCGTCACGGAGAAGTTTGTCGCGAGGGTGGCACACACGTCCGTCGAGCGTGCCGGCCGGCTCAGAACTGGCTCTGTGGACTCATTCCGTACAAAACTTTTAAGTCATGGAGACGGCAAAGCTATGTCGCGCCTCTACAACTCACGCACACAATGAAGCCTGAACACCCTATGCACAAACACGAAAGCGAGCTCCCAAGTTCACTAAATAAACGGACACCAACACAAGCGCGTGCCAACACCGTCTACCCCCTGTTCATGAGACATCTGAGCGAGAAGCGTATATCAACAATTCATTCCAGCGCCTGCGTGCGAGCGAGAGGCCGACACACCGCAACAGATGTATATCATTTTACGCAGGTAAGTATTGAAAATGTTGGTGTGTACGAATGAGACGGCACACAAATTGGGCTTAGGAGAAGCCGGTCGAGAGGGAAAGGGACGGAAACTATTCAAGTCACCCACTGTACATTCCTTCCTGATACCGGCGCGCCGTCGTACCTTTCGATCGTTCAAGTGGCAGATGAAGCTTTCAGGGTTGTCACCTAATTGCACAAATCTCAGTGTTTAATCTTCGCGCTGTGATTTGCGATATCAGTAAACGATACTGGTTTCCATTTGCAAAATGAGGAAAGAAAATAGTTATTCGCCTTTGCTTTGTTATAAATACGTTACAAGCATGAGCTAAATTTGTAAAAGCTTCAACTAAAAGTTGGTTTTTGCGTAGTTTGTACAAAGAAAAGTGATAATGCGAGTGTTAATGATGAGTGATAGGATAAAAAAAAACCCACAAGATTTATGTATCTGTCTAAGAAGCTAATAAATGATGCAAGCAGCACCCCTACGTCAAGATGTCACAAAGTAGCAGGTAGCTACTTTAACGTGTGCCGCGAAATTTCGGTTGTTTTTTGCAGCCTTCGCCTCGCATATTCCTTTTTGTTGCAGCATCGAGCCATAACAATGAATACATCTGCTTCTGTGAATAGGATTTTTTGCTCCGTTTTAAATGGTACAATTCAATTAATGCGAACGTGTTATTAGTACGGAATTATAGTATAATTAAACTTTTAAGCGATGCTTTTAGGCGGAACGATACCTGGTAACGATGACCTACTCGTACGCCTCAATTTTGATTACTCATTTCCTAAAGTATTTGGTGATTATTACCGTGTTTTAAATGGGTCAAATAGATGACATGAAAACAAAATTCTGAGAATTCTGAATGAACGCCTTAAGAACAAAAGTTTAACCCGTATGTAATCATATATTTTGGAACTTTTATTTGAACATTTGTCCGCGGACTTAACGGTAGTAATTATTACCTCGGATTTCGATTACTAAGTATGTTACGTTTTCACTGTGTTACATAATGACATGTAATGGAAATTTCCTACGAAAAAGCTCTTGAGGCAGGTTAAACTTCATTACCAACTACTTACTTACTTCTAACAGTATTTACTATTGTCACCTTATTGCTTTTAATATAAATTAAAAAACTTTCGTAATTGATCAGTTGTTTTTTTTACATTGGATGATGAAATAAGTGAATACAGAATTATAGCGATTGGGGGAATATCTAGACAGTCACATTTTATATATTAATACCTCAGAACAAATTGAAAATAATAGTTTTTTCTAGCATAGTAAGTTTGATTTATGAAAGAAAAAACCCCAAAAAGAATAACACTCATAAAATTTTATGTCCTTAAGGACACTCCAACGAAAGGCTTCCCAATTGGCGCCTCAACGAGACACTTCCACAAAAAGTGTTGTCAAAAAGTCTTGTAACACATGTATAAGCAACATGATATTAAAAAAGGCTGGTGTCTCATAGCGTCAAGCTAGCACTTCTGAGAAACTGGAGACCCGCTTATGGCCCGCCGTGGCGCGGTGACGCTAACGCTTCGCGACACGGGATCACAACACACTGCGGTTCCCGGTAACACACGAATTAGTGTAGTATCAAGTTCGCGACCAACGCTCTTTTGTCTTTTCAGTTAGGAAGAATGAAAGGAAAGGATGAGCGAAGTTATCAACGTCTTTGGCAAGCAAAAATCAGGGCCACCTTATTGTTGAGGTCAATGGGCACTGCCGACCTAGTAAGGCCTTTTGTGCAAAGCAAAACGAACAATTGCGATCCTAAGGTCCCCCAGCTGTCCACACGACAGCACCCCAACTAGCTTTGGCGAACTCTTTGACCAGCATGAATAGAACAGCAGTGCCGAAGCAGAGTTATTTAGCTTTGGATGTATTCGGTGCAAGTATTTGCTTCTATAAGGGTAGCTCAATTACACGCCTCAATTAACCGAACCAATTTGTCGATTCTGTTGCTCAAGATTTCTGATGTTAAAATTTTCATTTATGGCGTATAATGCCGCGGTCACCGTGTGGTAGTAATCGGCTGAAACCATAAGAACATGGGGCCAAATACTAGTTTATGCAAAAGATCGATTCGGATTGTTGAGCTTTTAATGACCGTGATGTTTAGTAGGCCGTACATAGCCCATCAATTTCTTCAATGGCTTGATGTCTGTTAAGGAGTTATTTGTCGGAGTTTCAAAACAGAAATTAAGAAACTCTTTAAAATGTTGCTGTTATTTTTTGTCATTTCAACAGAATACAGGACTTCATCGGTTAAAGGCTTTTTTGAACTTTGATAATTTGAAAAAAGAATATTCTATCTTCGCAAAACTTTCGTATATCTTCATTTGACAGATCTAACAATCTTTTTTCTAAAGAAAGTCAGATTTGTTGTTTTTCAACCAGACGTAAAAGTATACCACGAAATATTTTTACCCTTTTTCTCGGGTCACGTGAACCTTATCCATTCTTACGCGAAATGACAGCTGAGACATGAAGGTTGGAAATAAAGATATAAAGAAGTTTTTAAAGCAGCTGGCACCCATGCCCCCGACTCATCCTAATGGCAATCGACGTCGCGATCGCTTAAAAAACGAAGAACAATGCGAGATTTCTCGCAAATATGACGTGTTTTTGACAGCTTGACACGGGTAAAGTGTCCGAGGCACACTTCATTAGCTTTTCAAGTCCCCGAATCTGCGATGGAATCCCACAAAAATATGAGAGAGATTGTGTTCCGTGAGAGATAAAACTAAAACTGGTGCACCAACCAATGTTACTTTGTGTTTTTTCGAAAACCTTTACACAAGGATAAGCACACAAAGGGATTTCGCAGAGATGTTCTCTCTTCATTTTATTCTTTATTTATTACTACGAGTGCTTATGTTAGTAAAGCGATCTAGAGATAACATTTTACAAAATGGTCTTTATAAGTTTCGCAAATTTTAACCACCGATCGATGCAACTTTGTGCGAAAAAATGTAGGTCATTGTAAGTTGCAGGTATATGTGTTAAGAACCAATAGAATGGTTTCATTCAGCTTCGCGATTCAATTGGTTCTTGACAAACACATTCCTCGAAACGCATCCTCGCACATCTCTGGTGGAACCGCACCCTAACTGTGACATAGAATCATACTGTATTTGAAACTAAAACACACACAGTAACAGTTTTAAGAGTCGAAGGTTGTGTAAATTTATAATAATAATAATAATAATATTTATTTGCATAAAACATGGTATAAGTGGATGTTACAAAAAATAGAAAATGATGCACATGTCTTGCCATTATGGTGGCATGCAAATCTTTACACAAAGTTATACCTATCAATATAAGAATTGTAATATGTATGTCTAAAATTAATGATATTAGTAAAAAATTAAAATAACAATCTAAGATTTAAAAAAAAATTACAATTGTCAGATCCTAAATAAAAACCTACGGTCAATTAAATCCCTAATGTCATATATTTTTTGTTCAATCAGCCACTTAAAAATCATCGCTCATTTTGGAAAATCTAGATACTATGATGAATACAAAGCAGAGAAATTAGTTTTTTATACCATCGCACCTTGAGTCTTGACTGCAAGTGGGAAGAAGAGGCCTAGCTCTAAAGCGAAATAATGACGACGTATTGTGGCTTCTGAGGATCAAGTAAGTCGCTATTATATTTCTTAGGAACCACAATGGCGCTCCAAGGCTTTGCTGACAGCGATACAATAAGCAGAGGTTCTCTTTATTTTCCAGAGTGACTGTACCTAGCGGCTATGGTAGCTGTCGTAGTACCTGTCTTATTGCTACCCAAGAATAAGCCAGCATGGCCGTCTTTTGTAATCTTTTGTGGCTATTGTATTAGCCAATATTGTATTTGGAGAGCCGCGACGCGGAAGGCTGTCATACCAAAGAGATGCCCCGATCTAAAGATTGCATGCAATTTTGTTTCATCACATTTGAAATTGCATGACTTTTGTTACAGGATATCAATTCTTTTTCGGCAGCAGAATTTTTATTGTAACTATACAAGCTTAATTATGTTATCAACTGGTAATCAAAAACATTTGACTAGGTATGAATTTATTGGTTTAACACATTTGTTATAAATTACGTTATTTATATGATTCAAACAGGCTGCATGATTTTATATTTTTCAATAATAGTTTAAAAATGTATTCTGTTGTGTTATAATTAGTTAGTCTTTATTTCTCCCATTAGTGCTGAAAAAATGCCTACGTCACAGCTGGCAAGTCTTAGCATTCACAAACCAAGGCTACAATTTGAATAAAATATATTTAATAAAATAAAAACCTTTATTTGCAAAGGAATTGAACTCAAAGTTGAGTAGCCATCTATACTTAAAGTGTCTCTTCTTAACTATTCAACAAGTAATTTCAGAATTATAGATAATAAAAAATCTGTAAACATACAAAGCAAAACAGGTGCTTCGAAAAAGCGCGATAGCCGCGTCACAATAGTTGTCAGTGTGCCCATGAATTTTTACGCAGAAGCCTCCACAGTCAATTGCTGAGAGAGCAAGGCCTGTGGTCAAAAAGGCTGGAATAGCCTCGGTTCGGATATAATAGGAGCAATACAAAAGTGAGTCGTGCTAACCATTGATTTGGATTTTTATGTTAGGTGAGCAAAAAAATGAGTCGCTTTGTGTTGTATCCGCAGTCTGGATGTCGCTCGGATGCGTCGGCCACAGAATAGTTGCTCACGACAGAATATGAATTCCCACTGCGAACGTGTTCAACGTTATCTCTTTTATGTGGTGGCTCGTTGGAACGGTTGATGGTGACCATGCTTTTTAGGCTACGGATTGTGGGTTAGTTCCCTATTAAGGACAAATATTTAGTCCAGTGAAAATAAATAATAATAAATAAATAAATATCCCTGGACATTATTTCACACAGCGCCATCTAGCCCCAAAGTAAGCTAATTAAAGCTTGTGTTATGGGATACTAGACAACGGATAAACATACTTAAATACATTTTCTTTTGTAAATACATACTTATTATACATAGGAGACACCCAGACCACTACAAACAGACATGTTCATGCACACAAATGTTTGTACTGTGCGGGGATCGAACCCGCGACCTCTGGTGTAGTAGCCAACTTCTTAACCATTACACCAAGTCGGTCGTCAAAATGTGGGTTTAATCACCACAAAAGAGTCATAAATTACGTTATACGATTATAAGTACGCTACTCTTACTTGCTTTTAGGTCCCATTGTTATATACCGATATAATAAATAAACATTTATTGTTTCTTGGTATCCGAAAATACGTTTTTGTAAGTGAGTTTAAAAACCAACAGAACTATAAACCAACTACCAGTAAAGGGACAAAATATTGTGTGTGAGAACTTGAATTCAATTGATATTATAACTGAAAACATATCAATTGTGCGAGAATTGCAGGCCCCTTATTTGATGTATTGTGGCTATCATCCTATTAAAGATCACTCTTATCTATCCACTGCTTGATATTCTTCCTGAGACTCAATTCTTGAGAATGCGGCTTTTGTTTCCATAAAAAGACATAAACCGTAGTATTTTTATTAACACGATAAGTCTGCCAGTCAGCGATTATTCGTCGATACGTTATCCACAACATCCGTATTTAGCTCGACATTCGAAACTACAGCAGTCTCGTCTTTTAATTTAGCGGGGCAAACGCGAGTCAAGCTGTAGCGGCTGCCGGTCGGTTTGTCCGTATTTCCTACTTAATAAACGTCCAAACGCTCGCAGTCCACCCTGACGTTAACCCGACGTCGACCTGACGTAGACGCCGCTAAAAATGATAGACTCGCCTCACTACACTTGACGTTTTACTGAGTTAGCACCCGAGAAATTGCTTCGAGAGACGTTCGCGATTTTTGCTGTTTCCAATTTGAAAGTAGCGGTAGGAATAACTTCGAATGAACTTATTAAAACGGAATACTTGTACCTAAGTGCTGTAGGTTTAGACAGACTCGTAAGCCATGTTTTGACTGGCCTGTTGGTGCAATGGCAGCGATCCTGCCTTTAGCACCGGAGGTCGTGGGTTCGATGGCACCCATGACAAACATTTATGTGACGAACATTTGTGTTTGTTGTGTGTCTGGGTGTTATTATCTGTTCTAGTATGTATTTAGAAATATTTAAGTATGTTTATCAGTGTCTGAAACCCATAGTACAAGCTCTGCCTAGTTTGGGGTTAGATGATCTTGGTGTAAATGTCCCAGATATTTATTTATTTATTTATTTTTGTTTTATGTAAATATGTTGTAATGATTCAGGTTATCCAAAAAACATTTATAGAGATCTAACACAATTGTAATGATGATGTTTGTATCTCTAACTTTTGACCTTACTGAAACGCTCAATGTCAGACGTATGAACAACTGATAATGTTTGAACAACTTATATTTTTTTTATTTCAAAGGGCTTTTTTAAAGGTTTAGTGATTTCATCGACATCATCAGAATGGAGATCGTGTACGCATGCACAATTTGGATTCGTTAATCTAACTAAAATATGATTATCTCCTGAACTTCTAGAAGGTGATTCTAAGTCACAAAAATAACTTTTACAGCTAATGAATTAGCCTCAATTACGGTGAATGATAAAAAGGCGTTTATCAAGTGGAAACCTGGCGCGAAATGATTTTCCCGGTTTTAATGATATAGCTAAACAAAAGAAACATCACTTTCAGAACTTTATTGCTGTTGAAACCGCTTAACAACTTTAAATTAACAGCTTATTTCATTGACAATTTGTGTGGTGTGATTACTAACAAAGTTGTCTATTAACTACAAGAAGACCACTTGGTTTGTCTTCAAAATGTGGAATCAACCGAAAAGGCCAATGATACGACAGATTGAAGTTAAGAAATCAATCAGAAACACTTACAGCCGGCGCAGTTTGGACGAGCTAATCAAGCTAATGGCAGACGCGCCGCAACAAATCACATGAGACTGACAACTGATCGATTACGGCTCCATATCGACAGTCTATTTAGTCCTCGTTACATCAGATTTTGCCATTCTTGTATATTGTTTGGGTAAAGTTCTTTTAAGTCTATTATTATACTTGTCCCTCGACCCTGCCATGGTGCCGTGACTGTGCCGCAGCGGGACCCAACGCTTCCTTCACCAATACTTATTAGTCAACAAAAGTAGTTTGTGTTAGATAAGTAGCAGGCTGGAAGTTTATTGCAACATTTGATTAAATCGTAGTATTATTTGCACCATAAATTATTGCCAATAAACTTAACAGTATTATGGGTATTATGCACTGCTAAGAATACACTTGAGAAGTAACCAGGTATATAGCGCTATTGTGGGTATGTAGACATTTCATAGAATGAGTTAAATTAATCGTCAAAACTAGGAAAACAGAAAGGAAAAACCAAACCTTTAGTCTACTACTAAAAAATGTTAGTAAATCGGTTCTTGTTCATTTTATACATCGAAAAAGTATCGTTCATTTGCTCCTAAGAATTGAAGAGTTAATACTTTGTCATGGATCTCAAAATCAGAACCTAACCAAACTCTTATCAAACTACCCTTGAAGTATATCCTTTCTAATAAAATAAGAATCATCGGAATCGGTTGGCGTGATATTGAGTTATTCGTCCATTTGTCGCGCATATAGTTCATCTAGATTTAAGAGTCAGATAAAGGGTTTCTATCGTAACTATTTATCGATAAGCGCAAGGACCATTTCGCAATCTATAATCTGTTTCTATTCTCTCCGATATAAACTGTTTTAACTTGCTAGACCATACCAAATGATGCTGATTTTTATCCATATTATTCCATATTTGATGGTTATCCATAGATAACCATATAAGTCTTCCATGAGGATGCCACTGTCAGAACTGCACTAGATTAAAATGGGACCACATGAACATCACCAGCTTTCATATATAAAAAGGATTATAAAATCGGTCTACCCATTTGAAAGTTTTGAGGTAACAAACATAAAAAAACACAAAGAAAACATACAGTCAAATTGAGAACCTTCTCCTTTTTTTTTAGTCGGTTAAAAAAGTCATTTTTGGGTTGTGTTTGACTAACTGTTACATTACCTTCACAGCTAACCTTGATGCTCTATGATTGGATTCCATTTGGTATGGTCTAGCAAGTAAAACAGTTTGATATATCGGAGAGAATAGAAACAGATTATAGATTGCGAAATGGTCCTTGCGCTTATCGATAAATTGTAACGATAGAAACCCTTTATCTGAGGGTTCGAGTTTGCTTTCATTACAGTCGATTTAGTTCCAAAGTCTAAGTAATCTTACCCAAACCGAAACGCGTTTCAATGTCAATGCGAGGTAAATGTGCCCGGTCGGAACGGCATTCTCGACAAATGTACAGAGGGCGAAAACGGGAGATGTTGACAAGGGGTGCGTTCCGCTTATAACACCATGTTTTAGCTTTGGGCTATTTGTGACCTAATAATGATTATGACCATTCTACTTACAAAACACTTTCTATACCATGCATCCACGTTCCATATATTTATGGAGTTTTTTTATACCACGTCGGTGACAATCAAGCATGTGGACCACCTAATGGTAAGCGGTTACCGCGGTCTATGGACACGTGCAACACCAGGGGTATCACTCGTGCGTTGTTTTATGTTGATCAGAGCCAAAGTTTTATATAAGATGAAGATTTGCTTTAACATAATTTCCTACCTCGTATATATATGGGAGAGGCATGATACCCAATTTTGTAAAAAGTGGCTCACATGACTCGAAAGGTGCCTTCCGGCATATCGCTCTTAGGCATGTTTTTGGGCTATGAACGCGTTATAAAAATTCGTTGAGTTTCCCCACAACATCAGTCCATATTTAAGAACCGAGTGCACATATCCATAGTACGCAGCCAGAACAGTCGCAGGTGCTGACGTTTGTCGTAATCTTTTAAGCATGACAAACCGATTCAGTTCACCTATTGGCGATGTACTCAATGTGAGTTTTCCACTTTAGATTCTTGTCAATTAATATGCCGAGCAATTTTGCAACTTTCAACCTCTTTTATTATATCATTTTTGGAGTATATATTTAAGCTCTCTTTTGCGCAGTAATTCTGAAATTTATTGAAAGATAACATGCCTAAATGTTTTTATATCGCACCTACTATAAAAACTGGAACTAGAAATATAATTTTCACTCTAGTAAATCTACTTCAACATGTAAGGCTGAACATATAAAATTTAAAATTTTACATTCGGAATAAATAAAAATCAACATAATTTTAAACAATGAACAAATAGAGGTGCCATAAAAAGTAGGTCAACTGAGCGCCAGAATTTAGGTGCCTAACCTTCAAACAAGTGGAACACACGAAACAAACTCGCGAATAAAGGCGAGGTCGTAGACGACCAGAGGTCCCCGTGCAAGGCGTCCGCCTGAATGACGATGTCATGTTTATTTGGCTTAAAAAGGGAGGCACACTTTCTTACCTTCACTATAGGGCACGTCCCTGAAAGGCATGTGACGTTGAGAAGGAGCGAAAACATGAATCTTTAAGAACGATAAGATGGGATGACTCGGGTAAACGGTTTTAAATTTCGCAAAGGAATGTGTTCGTTTGCTTAGTTTTCTTATTTCTCGTTGCGTTGCTTGTTCATGTCTGCGAAAACATTTTAAGTAACTAATCTATTTTCAATATGGTCTTCTGTACGTCTACCACGAGTTGCCACTTTAAATTTACGTTATCGTTCGCGTAAAAAAAATGTATTGGGATGACACATGACATGACATGACAATGTCAAATCCCAATACTTTTTTACGCGAACGATAATGTAAACTTAAAGTGGCAACTCGTGGTATAAGACGTACTGATATCGGATGTGATTTCATAATTGTTTTTTAGTGGCAAACACCATTATTATACTGACTCTTAGTTGATCCAAGATTTCACTGTCAAGCTCACCCCAGTTAAAAGATATTTGGAACATAATGTCTGAATCAGAAATATACTTACTTTATCTTGTTCTAAGATACATTTTATTGCCATCCTAAAATTACAACAATCACTTTTGTTATTTTAAATATGTACTTGAAGTGCACCTCAACAGCTTAATATTATGTTTAGGAGCATTTTGTTAATCACGGAACTTTTAAAATTGCCACTTTAATTGAAACTCAAATAGTAAATGTGTATAATTCCAATGTTTCTGTTATACCTTGCGGTTGAATGGTAGAAAATGCCTCTAGGCATTAAGTCCGTCAATTGTACTTCACTTGTTTGTTCAATAAAGAATAAAAAAAATTGGGCTGTTAAATTTCATTTTAAAATGCGCGATAAAAGTTGCAATATGTTTTCTATATGTTTCCTGCACATGAAATATGAACCAAATTCTTTTTTGTAAGTCTAAGTAAAATATAAAAGAATGAAACGTGTTTTATTTACAGTGACCACTTAAAAATCAATAGCATTCAGTGTACCCAAGAAAGTTCAACAATCTGAAGGACCAACAAAAAAGTCCCAACCCCGATAGGTAATGTTTAATTTTTCTTCAAAGAACTTCGGTGCTAAATTAGTTTTCGTTCAACCTCGGCTACGTGCTCGGATTGTATAATTAAATTTTCCCTTTCCGTCCCGAAGTAACGGTAGCGATGCGTATCGTATCGATTCGATAGTTCTGCTAAATCGAAGTCGGGCCACAACTCACCGACTGGCCATCAAACTGCAGGAAAAAGGACAAAACAAAATGTATAAAGGAAATTGCTTCCACAAATCCACTCGTATCTTTGGGCAATAAACGTGAAACCGCTCGGCCTCCCTAATAGTAACGAAATCACGAAACCAAAACTGTCTCATGTCGGTTACAGCTCGATATACCGGGGCTTAAGAATTTCATAGATGGACTGGCAATAATAATATCTATTGGACACAATGCAAAACTCAATTATATTTTAAAACGATCGCAGTTTTGTTCCTGAATAATTTTTAGCAGCATTTTGCTTGGTAATAAAATACAATTCGAATTTAAACTTGTTGTATTATTGTTATTAGTTTTAGTCCCGTCAAGACTAAATCTTATTTGTTTTTGATGTTAGTTATCTGAATCAGATTAAAATTGCTTTTAATTTAACATTAATTACCGATTAAGGTACGAGTATATCAACTTTTGATAATTTGAACTGAACACTAATTTTAGAACTTGCATCCACATGTGAATCCCAAATAATCAAAATTGGATGGAATTTTTGTCTTAAATAATCAGTACCAGACCTTGCAGCTGCTATCGATATTACGCTGCTACCTAAAGTTTTATATTTATTGCAAAAAATACCTAAAACTAAATAGATGATACGAGTATTACGCTGATGTATCATTTGTATTTTAAGTAAATTAATCCCGCAAGTAGAGTCATCCTTCAACGATATTAGTACATTTTAATGATTATTATAGAACTACAAATTATATGGCTTTACCTTTTTATTTAACTCTGAACATTAAATTATTATTGTGCTAGAAATAAGGTTAGTTACATAGACATGGAGCTTCATAATGATTTTACTACTAACATTCGGCGACTGTAAAAGGTATTACTATCGAGCTAAGTGTAACGCTGTGGAAGTATTTCATACTCGTATAATATTGAACAATGCAAAATTTAGTAGGTTACTTATTCATGATTTTCTAGCCTAGTTTTCAGATTTTTGTAAGGTTTCAGATAAGTGTTATTGCATATCATGCAAAAAAAAGCCGGTAGTTTTGATTTCATGTTTAATACTTCAGAAACAAAAATAGTGAAACCATCCTATATAGTGTATTTAATTTTGATGAAACGTGAACTTCCATGTCAACTAGATTCTTAAATTGTTCTACCTTAGACAATATAAAGTCGACTACTCAACCGTCGGTAGTAAGATAAGGTTTTAAAACTCGTGAGTCGTGACACTAATTCTAATAAGATATAGAGCCACTTCTACTCATTCCTCCGTCTACACAGCCCCCGGCAAATGTAAGGCATTGGCCCGGAAAACATCTAGATACGTGGCCAATAACAGGTACTGTCCGGTATTGCACCTTGCGCCCTAAGAATCGCTGACTCACTGAGCCACGTAGGTACCCTTTACTCAACTGTAGGAGAATGACCTTTATTTTCCTCTAGTAGGATTGGATTGGAAAGTGGTTTTCTAATAATTGAAGGAAGCACAGTGTCTTTTTGTCATTTTCATGTGAATGAAAAATGTTTCGGTTAAGCTATTAACATATAACTAATTTACAATTGAACATAGCTTTAAGTGCACTATTGTGTGGATTTCTAATTTTATTTTAAATAAAAGGATATATTATCTTTCGCGAGTGCAATCTCCAGAAATAAAACTATTAAAAAAAATACTTACGTAGTCGATAAAACATTCACGCTTTATGACAATGTTTAAATTGAACTGTTCAACCTACAAAGAATAAAGGTTGTTTGATTGTAAACTGCGTGAATACAGGACAAAGGCAATTTTAAACTGAAAAAGGTTATAATGGCTGTCAAGTGTCTTCTCTTCATGACATCCCAATAAAAGCTCTAAAAACGGTCTGACAAAAGACATTTTATTGCACGTAGCTCAAAATATTTTTTGTATTCTATTAAAACATCAAAAGCCATCTTAAAACTTCAAATAGAATTGTTAGGAGTTAACGAGCATAAAGATTAAAGACTAGAGTAATCTGCTTTACACTATCTTGATTAACAAACTTAGCGCGTTCTGAAAAAGTTGGATCGGGTTCAAAAAACTTTCTGTGATACTGTGCGCGAGATAAAGGAAAATAAACACATTATAATGTTGTAGAAAATTGCCTGTCAGACACACTACGCCGTGGTCAAAGGGTAAAGAGGCTAGCCTTTTGAGAAAAAACGAGTTTTTCTCTGCATGCTTAATTAGTTTCTAACCTTTGTCGAATAAAGCAATTATTACAGCTCAAAGACCACTTTTAAGGTTTCCAAATGTTAGTTCATTTGAGTGTGATTATTTATTTATTCTTGTAGTTTCGGGTAACTATCTTTGCATCTTTCTATTTATTCCATTCCAAGTATGTTTGCTCAAACTAACATCATGTGCTGCACATTGATTTTCCAAAATTATATTGAAAACAATGTTAATACAAAATTTATTAAAAAAAAATACTTTTCTTCTATAGAAGTAAAGTAATCTTTTAAAATTAAATTGTGTATTAACATTATTTTCAGTATACTTTTCATATCAAAACTGAAGTTATAGATGTCTAAGTAGTTTAATAACTTGTAACAAAAGATATATGATGATACAAGCGGAGAGATATTGTAAGAAGTTGTATTTTCCTGATAACTCATTGCTTTGTCGACACTTAATTCTTAAGACGTCAGACAAACACACAACAGACACACAGGGTATACAGGAAACAGATTAAGTACATCATTGAATAAGCCTCCTCCCAGTTAAAACATTTAAAACTCTTTTTATTGGATAAATAACTATTGAAAAGCGTCCAAAGCTAGCAAATCTCCCTGTCAATGTACATGTTGAGTATTTAATACTCCCACATTAAATCAGACGAAGCACCTTAGTTGATAATGAAAATGATTAAATAACTATCAAAAGCTCAAATGAATATCTGCTGAAACTTAGAATCCAATCAGTATTAACGATTCGACTTGCTCAAATTTAGGTAAGTACTAACGTCTTACGTTCAAAATCAATCATCTGTTTAAAGTTTCCCATTATACACTTCTAAGTACTCTGCACATCTATTGAGGTTAAACATATGCAGATACTCAATAATCTATTTTAACTTGCCTCACCATTCAAAGGAGGTTGTTAAGACTTTGCTACACTGCACGAAATTGTTTCATAAGTTACTCTCGTCTTCAGTGAGGTGGAACTTTATGATTACCCGCCAGTGTTCAAAATATGGATGCCTTAGACACATATATTATATCTTACATCAATAATACAACCTACAAGAGACTTGTCTTCTAGTAGGTGTAAATCTTAAGCAAAGAATAGTTTATCCACCAATTCGGTTTTCTTGTAACTTTACCAAATCACTCGCGTCTCACCCTCAATTTTGTTCCATAGTTAAAAAGTCTCTTGTTTAAAGGAATAAATTAACATAAACGCTATCCATACCGATAATTATAATTCAGATTTAACGATGTTACTGAAAATTTTAAGTCATTAACTTAGTTCTGAATCGGAGGGCGATTCTTGTGCTAGGACATGCCTACTCACATTTCTCTCGAAACATGTGAGCCCGTGAGGTGCCGTCCGTGCCTGAGGGTGCCATATAGCTATGGGCAAAGATCTGTCAGATAGCCTAAAAATTAAAACGTAACCCTTTTGTGCTCAAACTAGAGTCCGGTAACGTTGTTAAAGCTGTTCAGTGCTGTCACCGGTCAACAGCAGTAGTCATTGAGACAAAAACAATTCCTCAGGGTACGTAAGTAGGTAAGTAGCTACGCCAAAGTAAGCAATGTTTGTAATTGAGTGACCGAGACATAAAATATTCTGCAATATTTCTACATATGCTTAAAAACACTTTAACTTTGAGTTGAGTCCTGGCACCCATGGTGAAGTCATTAATATTAAGTCTTCACGGCTAATTAGGACTTACCGCTAGTGCTTAATTTCAAGTTCGTGTGGTAAGAGCTACGACAGAATGTTTATTCGTACAGTTAATTATTGTGATAACATATCAGAAAAGCTCAAAGAACATTTATTTTATGTTAAAAAAAAGACATGTGCATCGAAAAAAAATCGACACTAGGTTTTGGCATCACAATTGGCACAAAGCAAGAATATGACCACTCACACACACGACTTGTGGTAGGTTCTTTGGGTATTCAAACAACGATTCACCCAACAAAAAAAACAGGTAAAATATCGGCCATAAACAGAGGGCAATGAAAAACTAGGTTAGGAATTGCCAAGAAGCAGGATGTAAGTGGTACATTGGACATGCCGCAATATTGACGATAGCATAAATCAATCATCAGTAAGTAGCCGCATCGCCATCGGCTGATGACGATAATGGTAGCAATAAATAACTTGATTACGCTTTATGGCAGTATTGTTGTTGAGGTGGAAAAGGGAATAGCCTGGTGTTTAATTATTTTACGTAAAAATACCGCTAGTACATTAAAAAAAAAGGGAGAAGCCGACATTTTGAATAAATAAGAATGGACCAAACCTCTAAAATAAATAGACACTGGACGAAATTAATGTCAAAGTCTCACTACAATGTTATTTGGTATGATGTTGTATTTATTCTCTATTAAAGTATGTATTTAGCAATATTAAAGTATTTTATCAGTGTCTGTCATCCATAGTGCAATCTTTACTTAGTTAAGGGTTAGATGATCTTGGTGTAATATGTCTCAGATGTTTATAGATAGCTATTATTTAGACATTGACAATTTTCCTTTAGAGTACTAAAATCATTAACTGACTGTTTAAGTAATTTTCCACTAACTCCGATATCAATTTCCACTTAACTACGAACTTTCAGAAATACCCACTGAGTTTGTTATCTAGTGACAATGAGAAAGCCGAAATATTCTCAGAATCAATTTGCTATTAATATCAAATTATGACGAGCTGTAGCTTTCTTAGTGTCAGCTCAACCGAGAAATACTAGACAGAGATTCTTAGAAATACAAAATTAAATTGTAAAACAAAAAGCTGACAGTGGTTTTGTTAGATGGGCGAAGTGTCAAAGTTAAATTGAATATTAGAGAGAATGATCTCGCTCTCGGTAGAAGTTTCGAATGTTCGGGCTGAGTAGTTAATCCCATGCCACAATTCAGTTCAAGTTATTCTGGAACAATTGGCTGTTAGTCGCATTGCTTATTCATTGTTAGTCACAGACTATTTATGTTTGGGACGAATCTAAGGTTCCGGGCGGGCTGGCTTTGTAAAGACAGTTTGCTGAACGAGTACGTTGGAAACTTAGACGCTGATTGAGGAGAAGTCAACCAAAGCTAGCGCAAAACACTTTTATAAATAATGCGGTTGTTTCTGTAAAATCATATTTTCTGTCTTCCAAAATTACCTCCTCCGAGTAACCAATCTATACCTACTACTAATATTATAAAGAGGTAAGCGTTTGTGAGTTTATAATGTTTGAGGCTGGTACTCGTAGGTAATCTCCGAAATTACCGAACCGATTTCAAAAATGCTTTCACTGTTAAAAAGCTACATTATCCCTGATTGCTGTGGGCATATATTTGTTTTGGAATAATTAGTTTTCATGTCATAAAAATTGAGTTAAAAGATATAACAATATAAGACAAATTTTGTAATTTTCCCGTGGCCGCAGTTTGAAACTTACAGTGCTTAGTGTATTTGTGTATGTATTGTGTGGTGTAAGATTAATAATAATAATAAATATGCGCCAGACAACACACCTCTTGTAATGGTCTCGAAGTAGGGATTAATATCCCTGTGTTACGAGGTACCACACATGGAAATAAGCTAGAGGCGTCTCCCAGCACACCCAGACCCGAGTCACTTCAGAAAAGATCGTTTCCTAAATTGACCCGACCGGGAATCGAACCCGGGACAATACGGAAATCGAGGCGAGAAACCGTGCTACAGCGCACTACGCCAACCGTGTCGTCAAGATTGCATTTGTATATTCTTTTAGCAATTTATAAAACACTAGCAGCCTCGACAGACTCCGTTCTGTCAAAAGTAATTGAACGATGCGGCGTTGGTAAAGCAGCACATCTCGCCCGCGTTTCTCCGACTTGATTTACTTAAACTATCATTATTTTTCACTGAATGTTTTGTTCAATCATAATAAATATAGCTTATGTCACTCCCTGATAATGTAGCTTCATATTGGGGATCAAATTTTCTCTTTATAACATTAGTACCTATAGATCACTTATGCCAAAATATTTTGATGTTTTCCAGTCCTTAAATAAATGTAAGAACCTTTTTTTTATAATCACAAACTATTTGCAATCAACATACACTTATCACAAACTAGATTACTTTTCGTTCTTCCCAAGGATATCGTTTCCGTCAGAAGATAGGGCATTACACGTAAACTGTGGTCAAGCCGACGCGGACGGTCGGACGGTCGGATATGATCCGTCCCGGCGGACCCTGCCCTAATTGAACGTGGCCTGCCTCCGGAATCAGACGCTGATTATTTAATCTTACCTTTCATCTTGTAGTTTATTATTTTCGCATTTAGCTGATAATGTTTTTGCAGCTTTTTATTAGTTTTTAGGACTTTTACAAAACAAAAGTTGTCATTGAAAGAAACTTAGTTTCAGGTCCGATTCTATCTGCTTGGCAGTTTTTACCTAATGTGGTTGTCCGAGGCTGATAACTAATACCTAGACTATTCTTGACGACACGATTGGCGTTGTGCGCTGTAGCACGGTTTCTCGCCTCGATTTCCATAGTGTCCCGGGTTCAATTCCCAGTTGGGTCAATTCAACGATTCACGATATTTTCTGAATTGACTCGGGTCTGGGTGTGCTGGGAGACGCCCCTGGTTATTTCCTTGTGTGGTACCTCGTAACACAGGGATATTTATCCCTACTTCGAGACCATGACAAGAGGTGTGTTGTCTAAAAATAAAAACAAAATAATAAAAAAAAAGTTACATTTATTTATTTAACTAACACCTATAGACACAGAAAAAACACAAAAGTACAATTAGTAATTTCTGTACTTAGTCTATTTCTTGTATTTCTATTAAAGTTCCACAATAGCAATGATCGAGAGTATTATAAGTGCTGAACGTTATCGACCTATGGCCTCAATCGGGATATGTTCTAACATAAGCTATGAACACAATGAAAATGTACTACTTATTTATACTTAAACTATATGTATTAGCATTTTTTTATTTAATGATGTACTAGCTGTACTTAGAATATTGTGCGTGAGTTTCACTCTGTTAGCGCTTTTACTCAAGAATTGTTAGCTCAGTCTCCGTAAATCGTCCTCGACAATGCGTCTTCATATCGTCATATTCTCCTCCGACGCGTTATGCTGAGACCGTCAATACAGACGGAATGGGTGATATGTGTGATTTTCCCGACGATAGATACAAATGGAATTACGAAGCTGGTATCGCAATTTGTCCTGTCAGGCCTTATTTAGGTTTCTGTGTTGCTTTTGGCCTTAATTAAAGTTATAACAAGAAATCTTAGTCTTCTATCGAGAATTTTCTTTGTTTCTTGTTTTATTTTTAGAGAAAAAATAGCCACGATATATGAATTGTATTTTGCTTACGACATAAGTAGTTATCTGTCTGATTGTTGTTTGGAAGTGCCTAAATAATAAAATTTAAAAAAGAGATTCATTAATCAAACTTCGCAGACTTTACAGGCTAGAATTACCCCTGCAGCTAGTAAAATGCCCTTATTGTACTCCTACCTGATTGGTTAAGACTAATTACAACTTTGCTATGAAGTTGAGATTCTTCTGGCGGGGAGTGATTTATTTAAACAGTGTCGGAAAATATGATCCATCCAAGTATCAGTATCAATCAAAGTTAAGTTAATTGTTGCCAATTCACCGAGAGAAACAAAATTGTGAGAACCACAACCCGTTTAAAATTGGTAGGTTCGCCATTTACCACGTTCCAATACGTTTGAAAAGTACCGTTTTCTCAGTGTTCCGTGCAACATGGCAGCAGTCAGCTCGCCCGTGTCAATCTTATTTAGGATGTAATCGTATGTAAACGAGTCTAGTCCACAATTCAATTCCTCATCATCATCAGCCTATCATAGTCCTCTGCTTGACTAGGGCCTCCCCTATTGCGCACCACCGCGCCCTATCCTCAGCTAGACGCATCCAGTTTCTGCCAGCAACCTTTCGTAAGTCATCACCCTACCTGGCCGTAGGGTGCCCTACACTACGTTTGCCGATCTCCACTCTAGAACACGCTTAACCCAGCAACAACATAAATCCAATTAAATTATTTGCTTCTGAAACTTATTGTGAATAAAATCAGAAATCACATCGAAACAGTAAAGAAACAAACAAGAATAGTTCCGCCGAAGCCAGCAGTAAACCGTGCGAAGTATAGCCAACGTAAAGGAAACTAACTCGGATTTTGCTACGGGGCCAAATTCAAAGTGACAGGATTACCTACCTCACAATTTGGAACAGGTTTCGGAGGGAAAGAATAGCTTTTGCCTTCTATTCTTTGGGCGTTTCTTTACTTTGTAAACATATTGAAGTTTCAGCTGAGGTGGAATGAGGAATCGTATTTAATCTATTTTACTTAGTTGTACTAGTATTGGCTAGTCCTCTATATATCGTGGGTTAATTCCCACCTTGGACAAACATCAAATTCCTTTTTTCTGTGTTAAGGTGAAAACTTCTGTTAAAGTGAGTAAGTGTTGCAGAAAATAATTCAAGTATGTTCATCAGATTCTGACAGTAGATATTTACCATGACAATAATCCTATGTATAAGTCATTTGATATCACATAAATTCTAGATAATTTGAGCTATGTTGCCAACAAAATTGAGAGATACTGCCCTAAATGAGTACCTACTATTTAGCACCGTATTACTACTAAGTTAATTATACGTCATGTTCTGGCTTACTAAATTATATAATGCCATTAATTCTCGTTACTGCATCTCTTGAAGCCTCAAAGTCACAAAATATTACATTTAATTTTAAATTGTGTTAACATCAACGCTGCGTCATTTACAACGACCCTCCTCGTTACAAAACTCATTACAAGATACCAAATAAGTAGTCGTAAAGTAACCTTTCTTTTGGCCTAGTGATGGGCATTTACCAAGTAAAAACCCAACTTCTGGGTGAGTACAGACCTACGAGTATTTTTATCAAATGTTTTTCCAAACCAGTTTTTCATTTATACTTATATTCTCATAATGCAGTAGAATCAACTAGCTAAAAGTGTTACGTATGATACAGATCGCGTCATTTGAATGGTTGATGGATAGATTATCAACCAATCACGTGAAAGGACGTTTATACGACCCAATAGGTTTCAATTGTGAGATGTCAATTTGATTACCGTCAAGAGTTCAATAAGAACCATAATGTACTCTTTGCGGACGTTGGCAAACTGGGGTCATTCATTTGACCCCAGTTTGCCAACGTATTTAATTAACAATATCCTCGATCCTTTGCTTTCAAAAATGTTAAATATTTAAATAAGGTATGAAATACAAATACCTCGAAATGGTTTTCGATTTAGGACATGTTTGATTTTTGTTCCTATACCCAATCCATTTATTTATTTTCGATACACAGGTAAATAGTATCTGAAGTAGGCGCATTATTTTGCAGGTACATGCTGTGATCTGCCTACTTAGCATACACATTTTACAATACATCAACAATGACAAATGAACAATTAGGTTAAAAAAATAGTAATTATAATGTAATTTTTCTTATCATAAAACAAATCTTTCGTCGTTTTTTAAGTATGGCTACCATGAGTTTACACCAATGACAGCCGCTAGCGTCAAGGTAAACCGCGTTGCCGTGGTTGTATGGCATTACGGTACAGCGCCCCTAGTGATTCAAAATGGAACCAAAAATGGCATACGAATTTCTGAACGCAACGATCGCCGTTTACGTGACGGAAACACATGGTAGACATACTGTAATCAATATACAATATTTGGGCATCATAATAATACCTACCATCTTTTGCCTGCGGTTTCCCAGCGTAGACCGTTTCCTCTGGATAAAAATATAGCCTATGCTACTCTAATGTAGCTTTATATTGGTGAGAGAATGTTTGAAATCAATCGAAAGAACATACCTAGCAGAAAAGCCTTTTTTTTACCAACTCTACCAATTCCCTTTCTTACCCTCCTGAATTTTTACCCATCGGCCCATCTCTATTTAGACCCCATTGCGCAATGATATTTTGTCTCCTCACCTAGGCTAGGGTCGTTTACATGGGGCGGTCACAGCAAACAAGGCCCGAATTTAATCTGTGCTCTGCGTTATGATGCATCCACATTGAAGTTACTTTTCGTGGGCCTACATTATGCAAGAAGATAATGTTTAGGTAGGGTTCTCACTTGGAGGTATATTTTGAGATTAATTTGGTAATATTGTATTAACGTGTAAGTGAATACGTCTCGTTCACAATTCATTGCCGGTCGCTGACCACCTCAGTGATCGTTTTGCAACACTGTGCTTTTCGACCTCACATTTGGCCCTTACGGTCACTTCCCATCAGGTGGAGTAAATTAAGCACTCCAACTTAGAACCCGTACCATATGGTCTTGAAGTAAAATCTCTGTTTTCTTGTTAAGTTTGCTAATAACTCTCCGGTGATGGAAAGGTCCCAAAAATTCTAAGCTACCCGGATAACAGCAAAAGGCTCACCTATCTCATTGCATTATAGTACGCTTGGTGTAATGTAGGTTTCTGAATGTTCCGTTCACCATTCGGCAACAGTCACTTGCCTCTAACTACCCCGTTAGGATATAGTCCTGGGAAGCAACATTTGCAGACGTCTGCAATTGTTAGTGGAATGTCAGTCTCCAGTGTGGTGCATCCACACTGGAGACTGACATTCCACTAACAATTGCAGACGTCTGCAAATGTTGCTTCCCAGGACTATATCCTAACGGGGTAGTTAGAGGCAAGTGACTGTTGCCGAATGGTGAACGGAACATTCAGAAACCTACATTACATCCAAGGCAATGGGAAGAAAGCTTTATTTTGTGCGTAAACAAGGGTAATCGGCTCCTTTTTCCGAGCAGACGGTTTCGGTCCGAATGATATTGAAAGGTCAGGGCTTGCTGCCCGGAATACATTAAGTGGTCTCACTATTGCTCAACGTACAGACATACAATGAAATAGATAACGCATCCTTCTTCAAGTTTGAAATACATATCTGCAAGATCTTGACGGGCACAACCTTTTACACCATTTGATTGTCTTCAGCAGTCACGTGACCGCTACAGCCAGGCTTCCCAGGCTAAAACCAGGGGCCGTAGAATGACATTGGCCCTCGGCTAATCAGAATGACATTCAATGTCATCCATACATTATGAAATATGACATGTGAAGGTGGACCTAGACCTAACGAGCGAATGCTCATTCTACCCCCACTCCATCAGATCCTCTTTGTGTAAATAGAGAAGGAGACGTATTTCGTTGTTCTTTCTTTGTTCGCAGAGATCCTCGAGCACGAGCTAGAATGCTCGTTCTTGATTCCTCGTTCTTGTTTGTTAGAATTATATTGGTATAAGTGATAAATTAATTATCATTTAGATACCCTACAAGAACATTCTTGCTCCAGTTCTAACTCTATATTTGTTTGGTCTAAACCAGAAGTTCCCAAACTTTTTTTTGCATAGACCACTCTCGAAATTTAACCGGTTTCGGTTTGCCTCCGGTGCAGCTACTTTTCTATTATATTATATTCCCAAAACTCGACAAAAAATATGGCGCCTACATAGACCCTCGTCGAGTCTTCCGTGGGGTCCACCTGGACCACTTTGGGAACCAATGGTCTAAACCCACCTTAAGAAAAGACAGTAGCATGTTGCTTTTGACAACAGATCCAAGCTTGTATTGTAACGTCACGATGGCTAAGATGTTCATTAGTTGAATACTGATCTAGTCATAGAAAGATAAATGATAAATACACTTGATTTTGACTTTCGTTGCCATAACCGTAGAGCGCGGACTTGGGCTATATGACGTGACTGGTGAGGTGACTGGTGTCATTTGTGACTCCAAAGTGCCGATCAAGCTGAAGGGGAGGTCTATAAAACCATCATTAGGCCTGTCTCTTTATATGGCAGTGAAACATGGACGTTATTAGAGCGACACAATCAGGAGCTGCGCGTCACCGAAATGAAGATGCTGCGGTGGATATATGGGGTCTCACGCAAAGATCGCGGAACACCTACATCCGCGGCAGCCTTCGTATTCGTGACATCGCAGACAAGTTGCAGGAGTGCCGCCTTCGTTGGTATGGTCATGTCTCACGGAAATCGGCAAACTACGTAGGCAACAAATCTCTGGCCATGCCGCCCCCGCCAAGTGTCGGTAGAAGAGGTCGACCCGAGAAGCGCTGGCTCGAAATAGTTAAGGGTGACATGCGTGCCAACAGACTCACCTCTGAGGATGCACAAGACCGAGCAAAGTGGGTCAAGAACATAAGAAAGGCGGACCGTGGGACCCCACACACCAGTATAGGTTCAAAACCGGGATAAACGCACGGATGGTGATGATGAACCGTAAAGCGCGGACTGATTGAAGCTGCATTGAAAAAGGAGAATTGCACTTTGGTAGGAAAAGTACAACAACAGCACGTAGAGGCCTACTTTAATCTGCCAACATACGAGTAAAACCTATTTTGCAATGGTTTTGTTAAATTTCATCTGCTGTCTTCCATCCAAACATCCATGTCATTTATTTCGATGAACGTCATTGGCTCTTCGCGAGGACAAGAGATGCGCGCAAATCGAATGAAACGGCGACTGTTGACAAAGTCAGTATTGGTTTACGTGACCGTAAATATTAACACGGACCTTAGGCATGTGTTTCATGAACAGAACTGTCTGAACAGTATTTTTGTTCTAAAATGATTGCTATTTTCTGTTGTGCCAGTTTCAATCAGCAAAATCTCAAAAAAAAAATTTTTTCAGTGCTCAAAATATTTATTTTATGTCTAAACAATATTGTGTGATCTTGAAAAAATATTTGGTCTAAGATGTTGTCTGACAAATGCCCATGTTCTTTTTGAATAGCCTCAGCCATAGTCGTAATGCTTTGGAAACCTCTTGTTAAAGAAGGTAAGACATTCATATCTCATATCAACTCAACCGAACATAGTCCAGCCATTTTTGATAAAAACTTTGATAAATCAAATAATACAGGTACAATAAGACTTTTTGAGCCTGATATTTTTCGTCCTCCCTTATTTGTTGAGAGCAAAGCTCGAGAATAAAGTTGTTGACCATCTGATCAAAGAACACACTATCAAAAAAAAACTAAACATGTATCTACTTAAATATAACCAGTGACCTAAACACAGAACATACACAATATGTTTGTCTTCGTTGGAGATTCTGATCCCACGTCCTTTGGTGCAAGGCTCTCTTCTTTAGCAATTGCACAAACGTTTCGGTAACAAATACATATTTGGGTTTAAAGAAATAGAACACAAGTTAGTTCTATGATATATATAATAAATATGCGCCAGACAAAACACTAGTCATGGTCTCGAAGTAAGGATAAATATCCGTGTGTTACGAGGTACCAGACAAGGAATTAATCCAGGGGCGTCTCCCAGCATTCCCAGACCCTAATCCTCCTAATTTTATCCCACCGGGAATCAACCCAGGACTTTACGCAAAAGAAGGCGAGCAACCGTGATACAGCGCACTGCGACAATCGTGTCATCGAAAGGTCAACGGATACCTTTTGCTATTGGCATTGGTTTGGCTCGAAAGCTAATTTCGCAAGTCACATTTACCGCATTGTGGGTATTTTATTACTTGAATTAAACATACTTTCCATGTGAAAATAAAGGTTGTTTTCCTTATCTTTAAAGAAAACACGAGATTAACTTACATAGCGATATAATAATATCCTGTTTCAGAAACTCGAGACTAGAGATATAACTTCATTCGAAGTACGTTTCATAAGTCTTCTTCACAACATGATAATATTTCAACAACGGGAGTAAATATCGAATAACCTAAATATTAAATTTATGACGTATCGGGCGTATTGGTATAATTGGTGTGTTATATTTGACAGAAATAAAATAGTACAGGCGGGAAAAGTTTACTCCTTAAAATTTTATGTTTGTTTTAAATAATAACATAATTTCACATCTTCTAGTGATACATATTCGTACTTCATTCAGAGACAAAAATTGTTTCTGTGGTTTTTCCATAATAATATTCTTGATAATGTATTTAGGTGCATCATACCTAATCAAAAAGTTCAATTCTAAGTTATCTAACCATCAAGTTTTTCATTGAATAATAATGATTTCTGCAACAGTATTATCTGAAGTATAACATCACTTCCTAAGTTCCTACGTCTTTAGGGATTAAAATTATTACAGCGCTTTTTCTGCTTATGAGATGATCATGAACATCGAATGCATTTTTAATAAGCATAAAAATCTTTTGTCATTGGGGATCACAAAATACAACACAGACCGTACATAATTTATAGCTTCTTGAGCATAATTCAAAGACTTTTAAAAGATAAGCCCAATACAGATTATCCACTTATCTTGTAATTTCATACGAGAAAGCTATAAGAATTAAAGTGTAATATCTACTTTGCATTGTTTTTTTTTAATACTTGACTAGATATTTAATCGCAATCGCCCCTGGTGGTAAGTGCAATATGGTGTAACATGTCTGCCTAGTTAAAAACACGCCGTATACAAGTAATATTGTCTGGAATGACAATGGTGGTGGTAGTAGTGTTCACATGTTACGACAGAGGTTTCGCGACTCTGTACTGACTTGGAGCCAAAAGCACAGAATAAAGAGTTTACAGAAGGACAGCTCGCGCCTTTTCCTAAGCTTGCATGACCGCCCAGGGTTACTACTTTAACGCTCTGAATTTCTAAAATGAATAAATAAGGTTATACTTACTTGATAGAACCGGCCAAAAACAAAATTTATTATGCGACAAAAACAAAAACACTCGCGACAGTGCGACTGGCCGACTCACTGAAACTCATTAGTATCGCCTGTAAACTCACTGTGCCTATGTGCGTGATCAAAATGGCGGGTTTGTTTTAAGCGGACTATCTGTCAGAGGCGTTGCGGCGCATGCGTAATTTGTGGCAATAGTCCGTAAGATGAACTCTGCTGACGATACAATAGCTTCCGGATAAGCTTGTTTTGACGACAAGATTGGCAAAAGCGCTGTAGCACGGTTTCTCGTCTTGACTTGCGTGGTGTCTCAGGTTTGATTCCCGGCCAGGTCAATTCAGGAAGCGCTCTTTTTAAATTGTCCAGTGTCTGAGAGAGGCCGAGAGGCTTAATTCTTTGTCTGGTACTTCGTAACGCAGGGATAATAAATAAATAAATAAATATTCGCCAGACAACACACCTCTTGTAATGGTTCCAAAGTAGGGATTAATATCCCTGTGTCACGAGGTACCACAAAGAAATAAGCCAGGGGCGTCACCCAGCACACCCAAACCCGAGTCAATTCTGAAAAGATTCCTAAATTGACCCCACCGGGGATCGAACCCGGGACACTACGGAAATCGAGGCGAGAAACCATGCTACAGCGCGCTACGCCAATCGTGTCGTCAAACAAGGGATATTTGTCCCTTTTCGAGTCGATGACAATTTTTATTATTTATTTATTTGTGGCCCTCCTTTAAAAATCTAAACCCAACACTGTTTGAGCTGTGGTTTTCAGTAAGATGCTGGATAACTCATATGTGCCATACTCAGCTTTCCTAAAGCCATTTTGAAGATTGAATGTGATAACAAATAAATCGACTTCCATCACAAGAACCTGTTTGCATACTGATATTTAAACGCTCCACGTCCCGCTGATATCTATAGCCTTATATAATTCCGTTTGAGTCGCCTTATTGAATATTGGAAGCGAATTTGGGCCTGAAATGAGATCTTTCTGCGTTGTTCCTGGGCGAGGGCGCTTGATCTCTGCGGTTTGAAGTTTGACAGTTAATTTCTTTTGTTTCTTCGCGAGATTGAAAGATTTTCGTAATGTTGAGTTCGAGATCATTTTTAGGCGAAGTGAATTTGGATTTTTTGCAACTTCGAGGTTATTTATTACACATCATAGGCTTGACTTCTCTTTGAATTCCCTTATTTGGTATAAGTATCTTCAACTATTTCCCTCTAGCAGTCGAAACAAAATGATTACTTTGTCATTTAATAAAGGAGCATAAGGATTTAAGAAATTAAAAATAAACAGAACTTTGCGGTAAAGTGCTTTTTATTTTGTGCCTGGCGCCTATCCTTAACCGTGAGGATGATTTTAGAAAACTAACGCTGTAATGACATCTTAAAGTTAACATTACCCTCTTTTATAAATGCCCACTTCCGTCATTATATTGAGAATAAGGGCCTTTATTAATGTGAGGAAAAGAAAATAAACGTGAGAGTCTGCCAAATCTTACATAGGTAAAACATATAAATACTGCTTTGTTCTGGATTAAGATAAAACTTAGTAATTAGCCTTGTCTCTGCTAATCACGAATGTTTTACGCAATTGTTGCTACGCAATATTCGTTGCCTTATTTTTCTCACACAGTCACCTACAGAACTATTTTCTCATTAGCGCTTATGTTACCGGAGACATAGAGTGACACTGTTTGCCGTAGCTGTATTCACAGCAAACAATAAACATTTGTCTGAGTAAAAGACGTTAATCATCGTTTGTTGCGTTCCCGCGGGAACTTATCCTCCGAGCGTCGATTTTCCCTTCATTTCCTAAAGGACATTTGTGTTTCCGAGTCGCGGATAAGCAGAAATGTTATCAAGAGACGACGTTTCGGCGAAAATGATGAGCTTAGAGGGGGTGGTGGGTTTGATGCACCTATTAAATGTTTTCTGTCTAATTTTGGCTTCGTCCATTTAACTGCTGGTGGGATTTTACTATATAACCCACTGAAGCTCACACTACATACTCTCAATCAAGTAGCTGAAAAGATTGACGTTTTCTATTGTTCTCTGAGCGAATTTACAAGGATAACGCTGTATGTGCTATGTTATAGTGATTAAGTTGCTTGTCTATCGCATTGGATAATGTATCTGTAAGGGTAGATATAAGCTTGGCTAAATAAATAAATAAAATGAATAAGAAATGATTATATTTTTGAATTATCAGTCCTAATTATAATATATTATAAGTTTTGGTTAAATAAATAAATAAATAAAAATATTTTTACCTTCGTATTGTGTCTGTAGACGTTATTTTGTGGGTTTGTTGTTGCAATAACTATCTTATCTTGTAGCACTAATGTACCGCTTTACTGATGTACACGTATTGCGAGACAATGTCTTTTTTATAGGTGTTTTAACTTTATTAGACCTAAATTCAGTAAGTAAGTACCTTAAGTCAATTAGCGATTCAAAACGTTCAGGCTAATATTCTGACTCTAATGTGATAAGTCTTGATTTAAATTAGAAATTGTTTAAATCCGTCCTATATTCACAAAATTTACATTTACTAGGCCTTTTTTTGAATTACTACGTGACACTAGTTTATTTTTGCCAGGAAATCTAAAATTATGACCCAGTGTAATATTACTCTTTACTATTTCTTCTCCTTTTTAGGGTTCCGTACCTCGAAAGGAAAATACCCTTATATGATCACTTTGTTGTCCGTCTGTCTGTCTGACAAGACCCTTTTTCTCCGGAACACGTGAAGGTATCAAGCTGAACTTTATATGAAATACTCAGGTCTACTGTCCCTTGGAGCTGTGAAAAAAATCAAACTTCTAAGCTAACGCAAATAAAAGGTACAGCCGTTTATGCCGCAAATTTCCTCAAATTTTCGACACTCGCAGGGGAATCAAAACCTATGGGGTACCTCCCGAGAACTCAGAATCTTCAAATTTGGTACGAAGCAACGTCTCATAACACAGATATGGGAAAAATTGCGAAAACCGTAAATTTTTAGTTACATCTTATAATCAAAATATTTTTAATAAATATACTTACAGGTTTGTACGGAACCCTCGGTGAGCGAATCCGACTCGCACTTCGCCGGTTATTTTTAATTACTACGCGACACTAGTTTATTTTTGCTACGATATCTTATATTTTGACCCAGTGTAATTATTACTCCTTCCTATTTGTTCTCCTTTTTTCTTGTTTTACCATGGTCTTTTTTGGTTATAATACCTGAGCTAATTTTAAATGACTGCTACTCGTAAGTATTTATCATCTGTAGTAGTTGCGCTATGCAGAAATATTGTGACATTTTTTAGCGATAAAGCTGCTCAATTTGTACAACATATTGATATAATGTAAATTATTGATTTTGTGTGCATTAGAATGTGTTCTTAAATTTGATTATTGACTTACTTACTTAAACCATAGCTACCATTCCTTCATGTTAATCATAATTATATCATAGATTCCAGAGAATCGAGAAATTTCAAGAATCATTAGGGAGCTGTTGAGTAGAACATTTCTTATATTATTATGACAACTGTTGATTTGGTGCTGAACGCTGCCTTCGCTACCATAGAAAAAGAACATTAGATCATAGAACGACTTATCAAAGGGCGTAGAACGATCATGATCATGACGATGGTTTATTAATTCATTTACGAAGTGGCAAAAAGTTACAGAACTATTATTCCACAGCTATCAAATTTCTGTAATTTGGAACAAAATATATCTCTACTTAAGGGCTGATGTAAGTGGCTGTATGTGGGCTCATTACACACCGTAAACGTATACGTCAACTAAGCGCTCACATCACCAAGATTCGACAACTGCACTAAATGTTCGAACATTCGAAAGTACAGACCACCTACCGACGATATCACCTTAAATTAATGAAAATAGAGGTCATTTTCTAACTGATAGGCTTGAGCTGTTGGTGACTGTGTCTCGGGATTTGGGACGTTCGAAAGTACAGTCCACCCCGACCACTGTCAGTATCACCTTAAAATCATGGAAATAAAGGTCATTTTCTAACTAGTACGCATGAGCTGCTGGCTTTTGGTGGCGCCAATCGGGCGTGCAGAACGCGTCATTTGTCCCAGTGTCGGATCACCCCAGCCGCGGCCGGAACCCTCGTCAAACAAAACAGAGTGTTTCCAAACAGCCGGTGTTTTCGAAAAGTTTTTTTTTTGTGTCAACACGCAATTGGTGCCCAAGTTGCTGTTGTAGATTGTGAAATTACGGAATTTATTTTTATATTATTATTTACTTCTCTACCATCTGAAAACTAAATAATATATGTATGATTTTCGACTGCGCCGTTGGTTGTCAGATATTATTTAATCATTTAAATATGGATATAAAATAAATTATAATTATATGTGCAAATACCTAATTGTAATTTATTTTATATATATACAATTTTGTTCGGTAGCTATAGTACAAGATCTGCTTATTTTGGAATGAGACAATTACTTGAGTGTAAACATGCTGCAGGTTTCAATGTTTTTCAATGTAATTTGGTAATTATAAATAATTACATAAAAGTAAATGTAGACATTAAAACACTCTTTTAGATAATTTCGAGGGGCAGACTATGTGAAATTAAAAAAAAAACAACCAAATCTTTTTAAGAAAACATATACAGAGGCTTAAAAGTAATTTTATTTAAATAAAACTACATTTACTCTGTCTTGTAATTTTTTTTCTTTACGAAATTTCTGCTTTGAAGAGCTCGTCAGCGTAGTTTAAAATTGTTTTTAAGTTCATCAAATTGTAGTGTTCATATTCAAAATGCTTATTCAACAGTAACTTTCAAGTTAAACTTGAAGCATTGTTAGCTGCCTAATGTAATGCAAATGAAAGTCCATTACATTTTTTATTGGAGCAACCGAGGGAGACAATTTGCAATTTTGTTGTGCGAGTATCCCGTCTGAATCTTTAGAACTTTGTAATATCTGTATATATCTGCCGTCCAAATTAGTTTTTGGGAGCAAGTGGTTGTATCTTTTATGTGAAGAATATCAACTTAAAACAATGTAGCTGAACGCTATGGCGAGCCATGAAATTACCCAGAACAGTACAAATGTAATTAAGAGCAGCCGTTAAACTCAGGCGCGTCGTTAAAGTTAAGTAAACGCTTCTCAGAATCTTTGTTAGATTTATGTTGCTTCACCTTATATAGAACGAAATGAAAAATAAGTATTTAATGTCGATGAAAGTAATCTGCCATTTTAGTATTCGTTATAAGATTAATCCTTTCATTTTTAATGATCTTTTGCTTAATTTGTTCTTTCTTGAAAACCTCTTTGATGTTTTGGTATTAAAGTTATTCCGTAATTAAAATCTTTCAAGGTTTTTTCAAGTTTACTTTAATTAACTCGATTTATGAATTATTTCTAAAATGATTAGTGCTTAGCAAGTTACATTCGAAACAACTTTCAAGTAGTGACCCAAATGGTCACTATATTGTTATGTTATACTCGTATATATAGTATAATGAAGCAAATATGCTCCTATTACAAGCACTCAAATCTTAAAACGTAAATTGAGATTGGTGTTGAATACAATTAGTATTTCAATGCAGGATATCTACATTTTATAAGGAATAAGCATTGTTGCAATAAAATGAATTATAAGGCTTATTTGAAATAAATATAAAAATATACATTTTGCTTAAACGGTGAAATGTATGTCACAAATAAAATATTTATTCAGGTCAGCTGTTATACAAAATTGCTGACCTAACATCGGCCTTTATGAGCTATCCGTCGATAAATTCATAGTAATTTAGAAGTTGTTAAAACTATTAAATTAATAAAGAGTGGTAGTTGCCCAGTTGGGCCAAGAAACTTGTGTTTTTCTTTGGCAACTGACGAGGTACTATTATAACTAAGCCTTAACAGTACTGTGTTTAATTTTTCAAAACCTTTCAATAACATTTTAAAACCAACATTGGTATGAAATAACAGCATAGATTCGCTTTAAGACAATAGAACATAATATAAGCTAATTAGTTATATTAATAGCTATACTTTAACATACAAATCTCCTAAAATATCTCGACTAAAAATATAATTTTTTAACCTATTTCTTTTTGTCTAACAGTAAGGTATACACACGCAGTTAACAAAGTCATAGCAAAATCGTATTGTAGTTGTCGCCAAAGCTCGCCGAAGCTGACGATCACAAAAACAAATCATCAATTTCGATCCCCCTGTAGCCATTCCGGATGCAGGGGCATAAAACGTCCGCGACATGTTACCATCTATAGTTTTAATTGGTGGCCGTAGATCTGCCGCTGCCAGCGATGCTGATGTGTGGTGCAACTGATGGGAATTTAGGAGATTACTGGTCATAGGGAATGAGTTAGTTCCTGTTTACAATCTAGCTTTAAGCTAACAATAAAATTACACCAATAAGCGTATCAGCGCCAACCTGAGACCGTAATAAAATCTTTTGCCACTAACGCAGCTTTACCGTTTACGTTTCTAAAAATGCTCACTTTTTATTGGTATTACGATGCCACTTATTTAGAGCTACTTCTGCAATGAAATGTTTTAAACTGCTACTATTTGACAGATAAACAATGGTATGAAACGTTAATTATGAGTTCGTAATACCAATAGGCCTGCGCAGAAGTTGAGTTTGCCTGACGTAATGGTCACGTGACTGGGAATAAGAGATCACACTCTTAATACCAAAATGCCAGGATGCTCAATTCGTATACAAATGCGAGCAAGCTTTGAGAGATATAATATGGTCCTTGAACTGCGATGAGCGTGGCTGCGGAAAAGGATTATTCATACCGATTTTGTATTGTTTGAAGAAGTTTACTTCAAAAACATAAAAAGTCAGTATTAAAAAAAAAACAGGAATCTACACTCATATTATAAAGATAAGCATTTGTATGTTTGAGGTGGGTAATCTCCGAAACTAAAGAAACGATTTCAAAAATTATTTCATTGTTAAAAAGCTACATTATCAGGGAGTGACATAGGTTATATATATTTTTAATTTAGACCTAATTTTGTCGGAAAAGACAAACGCGTGCAAAACCGCAGACGGACAGCTAGTAAGAAATAAAACTTCATGATCTAGATATAATAAACACAAATCTTTAATCAGTGGTCTATTCTTTTCAGTTAACTACGCGTATCTTAACTCAGCAGTTTCTAGTTTAGATAGAATAAATAACATGACTAACATAAAATCGAGGGCTTGTCTTGTTACGAACAACTCGTTTACGTCTACTTGGTGTAATGGTTAAGAAGTTGGCTACTACACCAGAGGTCGCGGGTTCGATCCCCGCACAGTACAAACATTTGTGTGCATGAACATGTCTGTTTGTACTGGTCTGGGTGTCTCCTATGTATAATAAGTATGTATTTACAAAAGAAAATGTATTTAAGTATGTTTATCCGTTGTCTAGTATCCCATAACACAAGCTTTAATTAGCTTACTTTGGGGCTAGATGGCGCTGTGTGGAATAATGTCCAGGGATTTATTATTATTATTATTATTATTATAAGTCATTCCATACATAGGGTATTGTAGTGCATTCATTTTTATTGATTCTAAGGAGTGACTGAATCTCGAAATCTATATCTTTAGGTCTTGTCTATTTGAAAAACATAGAGGTAAAGTCTGTCTGGTTTATGAAGACCGTTTCACTATGCTTGTAGTAGTGACATGACCTGACATACCAGTATGACATATACGTGCCTGCAGCGGGAACAATTGACACTAGTGACAATAAGACAGTGTGTATGTACACGTCACTACTACAAGCATATTAAGAAGGTCTTCGTGAGATAGAACGTCAATATGTTATTCTGAATAATGTACTTTTTTGACTTTTTCATTCATAGTAGTGTCTACATTTGCTAGTTAATGACAACCCAACCCAGTCAATTAGATAATGGTGTTGAGGGCTAATGAGCTAGTATAGTGACGACAACATAAAACTGACCTAGGGTCGCTGATATTGTGGGTTGTGATTACAGAGGGTTAGTTCTGCTTATGAATCGGTGTGTCAAACCATTGACCCACATTCAGTATCGCTGCAACGTCGGCGATCGGCAAACCCGCAGTACCTGATTGATAGTGCGTTCAAACCAAATGTTTATGGAGTCCACTTTCAACAGACTGGATTTACCACCAGTCTCGCAGATTTAGTAGTTTGAGTATATTACCTGAGTCAGGTTTGGCTGTTACAGTACTGAGAAATACGTCGCGAAAAGTTACCAACAAGCTTAGGATTCCTTTTGAAATGAAACGTCTGTATTGTGTTTTGCTCACGTCAAAATTATAATATCATGAATGGCCGTGATACAAACTATTCAGAGCTTTTGAACAGTCAATAAAGCCTAGCAATGAGAGATCGGTTTTCTGGTTGGCTTGTGGATGTCAGAGACTGATAAATATACATAATAATATACTGACGCAGAACGACTACTTTTCATTCAGAGTTGGAATTCAAACCACGACTGACGTTAAGGTTCTTTTCTAATTGCACCAAGAGTATAGTTACATTATGAGTATCTTAGGTAAAAACAGTCGTATTATTATTAACGTCTCGATTTTTAAACGCGTATAGCAGATTGCGCGTCCAAGAAGCCCAATGACAATACAATAATAATGCTATGGTTCATCCATACTTCTTTACCATATTCTGCTCATTGGCTATCCAATAGCAAGACTTTCGTAAATCCGTGTATCAATCTATTGACCCACATTCGTCGCAATGTCGACACAATCAACAAACATCCGCAGTCCCTGATTGATTGAGCGTTCAGACCAAATGAGTCTAATTTTGGTAACCATGGACTGTAAATGAATCCTCTATTAAAGTAGAAAACGAACTTTCAGCGAGTCTGATATGCACTAGGTCGGTTAATTAAACAAAATGCCACTGTCACTTTTCATTTGTTTTTTTTATCCTTTTATAACATATCTCTTGGACCAACATTTAGATAGATAAATAATATTCTCAATAGCGATTTTTCCCAGGCAACCTAAAGGTACGAGAAACAAGTAGAAGAGGGTTAAGCATATGTCTAAATACTGCAGAAACTAGCTCATTCTATTTTAATTACAAGACGCATATCGCTTTATTAATCTTATGCTATTTTTAAAAAATAACTTGGACCACAACCACTGATTCATGCACGACTTGAAACTGGCCAAATAATTTGTGCGGTACCCTCCCTACAAACAAGGAATCCATCACAATATGCTAGGCCAGCTTCCCTAAGACGACCTGCTCCGGATTTGTAATTGAAAGTTCAGATGAAGTCAATAATGGATGCACACATTGTACTGACTGTTCCGTTAGTGCATAGGATAGTGATTCTGCCTACTAAGCTAATGACCATGGCTTTGATAATGGTCCAAGTGAGTTATCACTACTACATCTTCTAGGCTGGATATTTACAGACGAAATTGCTCGTTACCCTCAGTTTAGGAAATAAACTTGACTGACATAAACTTTGGTGGGGCCTTATTGTAATCGTATTAATAAAGTGACGGCCGTTTCAGATTTTCAAAGCCTAACGGTTCGTTTACACCAAGCGATCACGGTAATACATATTACCGTGAAGCGATCGAATGCTCATTCTATAACAACTCTATGAAATTGTCTGTCTCTGTTAAGAGAGAATTTGAGAGAGAGGGGATAGAATGAGGATTCGCTCGCTTGGTGTAAAACGTAACGTAAAAATGAGGGTAGGCATTTTAAATTCTATGTTCTGCAAGAAGATGATTACATTTATTGCCGGTCGTGTTTTGTAATGAATTAGCGAAGTTTTCGTTTTGTGTTCAAGCAAATCGAAATATTAGTCTTAAGTAAGTAGTTATTATTATGTGTTTTTTAGTTTCTGAAATCATATTATTACATCCTCGTATTACAGGGGCAGCTAATCTGGGTAAAACGTTACTGATGTTTCTAACTAAAAATACGGATGCAATTTTTTTGCACAATAATTGTGCAAAAAATATAGCATCCGTAAAACACGAACCATTCAAACTGGTTCTACCGATTTTAATTGGAATTGCCAGCTAGTGGAAGAAATTAAAGACAAAACCGTCAAGAAGAACCTTACTAACTTTTGGTAATGGCCGGCATTAGACGAATCTGTAAATTCCAATAGTCGAGCGAGATCTTTTAAACGCGGCAAGACGGATACCTATTAGAAGGCAACAGGGAGTTTATGTGAAAACATTTTTATTTCACAGCAATTACTCGTGCAAAGGAATGCGTCTGCGTGTTTTATTATGCAGACGGCGAGTTCTTAATTGTACCTTCGTTCGTGACTTGTGTTACGAACTTTTTAAACCTTCGTATTGTTTAATTCGACTCCTCGAATTATAAGCTTGTTAACCGCAGTGGAAGCATATAGTTAATTTATTTACATTAGCGAGTTAAATAAGCTTATCTTCTTTCATTGTTGATCAGAAATCAAATTTTCAGTCCTAATAAAGCTGCGTAAAATCAAGAATAAAAAAAAATCGAATGCCATTGTTTGATATGTGTGAAAGAAAAAGTCATTGGTAAAATAATAATAGACCGGCACTCAACTTTTAATTATTAACGCAATTCTCTGTCGGAGAAGCCCGACAACGGAGAACAATTCCGAATCCATTCAATTATACAAACTTTTAATTAATATTAATAGAAGCCCTCAGTTTCAAAAGAAAGAATACTGAAGGCAGATAAAAACTCCTTAGAAATCTGCGTTACCCGCAGCTGTTGACTGTAAATTAATGCGAAAACAATAAAGAGTCCGAGGAGAGCCGAAAATAGACGAAGAGGCGCGAATAAAAATTAATTCCAAACGGTTATTAGTACCCGAGAACAAAAGTGGAGCGGTGTGGGTGTAATAAACGTCGCGACAAGAAAGATAGGAAATTAAACGAAACTAAAGCGAAGTCGGTCGTGCCGGCCAGCATCTGGGGGCGAACTTTGGGGCGACTCCAGCTCTTACTGAAAAAAAAACCGAATTAAGTTCGGCGCTCGATTCTGTTTACTCTCTGTGAGCGACAGGTTAAAAGAGTACCTCTTTTGTTTTTGACCTGCGCTCCTATTTTTCACCGCTGTTAATCACGCTCGGGAATGGCGAAAAAAGCGAGTTTCTGGAAGACTGATTTGATCTGGCATTCATACTGCGCAATCACCAGGCACTCGTTACGCCTGGAGAAGCTGGGTTTTTGGGTTGCAGGTGTTTTTGATTTTTGTTTTTGCACTAAATCATGCTAACTTTTATTTGGCTCTTTAAAATTCAATGCAGTCTAAGATTTTCTTAAAATGACAATTGTTTCATTAGAATATGGTAGCTGTACGAATTTTGTAATATCTATCCTGAATGGAAACTCAGTAACATTTTTTTTTGCATCTTCTGTACATATTAAATTACAACACGTTGCATTGGTCACATTAAAAATACATCGTGAAAAGTTTGAATGACAAAAACCTGGGGAACTAAAACCCTGATTATGAAAACATTTTAAGCTATTTTTCAAGCTACTTACCTTTAGGTAGAGGTTCTATGACAACCTTCACGGCTTCGACAGTCGCCAGGCCCGCGACCATCCACAGAAGAGCCATGGTTCCCCTGGTCAACCCTGTCAGCCCGTACATAATGGGGCGTTTCATTTCTTCACCATCGCGGGCCGGTCACTGAAACAATAAACGTTTTCTATGAATAAAAAGTGTATGAATAAAATGTGGATGTTGGATAGCTAGTATCACTGGCTGAAGGTAGTGTGGATCAGAAACAATTTGTTACTCGTTTTGTTTCGTTTGGTGACTGGCTTTTTTACGTAATGATCTGTAGTGCTGATTACTTTATCTCCACGCAGGAAAAACATTGATACTTTATTTTTTTAGCGTTTTACAATGTGTGATTTCATATCTACAGATATACGCTAAAAAAACTAATGTCAGACCTTGAAGATATCGAGCCGGATTCTAACCCGCGTTTTCCAAACCCGGGTGGCTGCAGTAACCATCGCCACGCAACCGAAATCCCGGTATCGGTGTAGAAAACTATAAAAATTGAATTTCGGACTTTGAAAATATCGAGCGGGATTCAAACTCGCGTCTTCCATGACCGGGCTGCTCTGATCTATCTTTATATCTCGGGTGTTGTATCTCTGGGTATTATTATCTATTTAAGTTTAAATTTTGAACTATTCAAGTACCTAGTATATTTTTATCCATCTCTAACGCACATGACACAAGCTCTGCTAAGTTAGGGGTCACATGATCCCGGTGTAAGTTTTTCCAGCATTTTTTATTTACTTACATTTTTGGTGAATGTTTAAGTGGCTCGCAAGACACGGATATGAATAAAATATTAAAAGAAAAAGTTTATTCTAAGTATTAACAGAATCTTAGAAGATAATAAACGTCATATGTTATAAAAGTGTTAGATAACGCAAGACTGCTCAATGTTTTATTGACGAGATCCAATATAAGCTCTAAATCCAATCCTTCAACTTTCCAAAAGTGAGTTCTCCTAATATCCTACGCTTTTGCATTTATGAATAATAACTGGAAAAAGTTGAATTCGAAAATCCGCTTCCATCTGAATATTGTAGAATTTGAAAGATGACACGCTGGAAAAAGTGAAAAGAATTTTTTCGCTTCGATTTTTTCTGAGGCCGGTGTTTATTCAGCGGTAGGAAAGTTTTTAGCTGGATTATGATCGTTATGTAGATAGAATTGACATCAATTCTATCAGATTACTTAAGTAATTTCACTTTCTCGAGCACTGTGGACACGTAATCTGGGCAAAATGAGTTTTCCCTGATAGCTGTTGTTGGGAAAAGTAAATTGTTTTTTGTTTGAGAATATAGTGATTGGTTTTGGAGAAGTTTGGACGGTGCACTGAAGTGCGCATTTCAACAGGACCTGGAAAAATATCCATATTTTTAAATGCGTGTCAAACCGTTTATTTTTCATACCACTGTGTTCCATAAGTGAGAAACTATGGAACCGACACTGTTTCGTAATATGTCAGATAAATAACGATAATTAAAAAATACGGAGTAATTGCAATCAATTAACTGCAAAAATTAAAGGGCTCATTGTTAATGAATTTTGTAGGGAAATATATAGATGGCTTATGGCACATTTATTTTATTCAGTGCAAGATTTTCTCAGTCATAATAAATGTAAAATATGTACATAATATTATAGTAAAGTGACCGAAGACCTACTTTTTTTAAATTTGGTTTGTTACGCTAGTCGTCATTGACTTGACCTAATTAATATCTGTTATATCACACTTGACATAACTGTGGCTTTGATTTATGTTTTCGTTTTTATTGATAATGTATTTATTGTATTAATTTTGATATGATTTGACTTTTTACAAACTTTTCTGACATTTAATTTTTTCTGTTCATTGACATTTGTGTTGTGATCTGACGGCTGGATGGGTCATGTCATAGTCTATGGTCGGCCAAAGGCTTCTAAGGCTAGTTCTACATAAATGTTTAATCGGACTGCATTGTGGTAATTTTGCTATTTTTAATGTATTAATATTATTGTGAATTTAATAATCTCAAATCAAGTAATGTTTAGACATAACAATAATATTTGCATGTTACTTAGATAGCTGAAGAGGAGAAGCCATACATTACTACTCTAAGATCTTCGATGTAACCCTTTTTCAGGTGCGAATAAATGAATTATCTTATCTTATCTTATTTTATCTATCATAAAGGCATTCTTTACCAGTTAACGACTAAGTTGCACACAGGCCATATAGCAAGAGCATACGTGCATAACTACATCTACACTTAAATACGACTAGCATTATAAGATTCAGAGGAAAAAGGTTAATTCGGACTATTAATTTTAGGAAGGTATTTTTAATATTCAGTACCTATCCGAACATCTTCAATAGCAAGTTTATTATTCAAGTTAATCTTTATTGCAAATTTTGTAATTCGAACCTCAGTCGCGAAGAAATTAATATCTACAAAGGATTTTGATTAGGACTTTCGAAATTATCAAATATAATTTTGCATTTAAGATACTACGTCTGACATTGTACTTGCTTTTTAATAATAATACAGTTCATCAACTTTATGAAACCCTTATCTCAGTTGGTCTAGCGAAAATGGTTTCTTATCTAACTTCAGCAGATATTTGAGCTAACAAATTAAATTATTAAAATAACATTTATAATGAAACCTTTTATAGTACTGGGTCTTGTTTGTTTTTGAATGATGAATTTAATGTTCTATTCCATAAGTCACTTAGAGATAAATTTATTCAGGTAGATTATATTATGTAAAAGTATTGTATTCGACGACCGACTTGGTGTAATGGTTAAGAAGTTGGCTACTACACCAGAGGTCGCGGGTTCGATCCCCGCACAGTACAAACATTTGTGTGCATGAACATGTCTGTTTGTACTGGTCTGGGTGTCTCCTATGTATAATAAGTATGTATTTACAAAAGAAAATGTATTTAAGTATGTTTATCCGTTGTCTAGTATCCCATAACACAAGCTTTAATTAGCTTACTTTGGGGCTAGATGGCGCTGTGTGGAATAATGTCCAGGGATATAATGTCCAGGGATATGTCCAGGGATATATTGTAACATTTATACTAATATTTATACTCTTTTGAAGAAAAACTTATTTTTCATCACAGCTGTTGATAAAAATACATTAATTGGTTTTCGCCATTCTACCCCTTAGGCTGCTTTTAGACCAGTCATGTGCTATATTGTTGTGGATGCGTTTGATATCCACCAATCACATTCATTGATTCACATAGAATAGCACTGCGCTGGGTTCTACTCAGCTATTTTTTAATTAGAAACATAGATGCGTGCTGTGGAGGCGTGCTATGCGTGCCTTCCCTACTGATTATACATCGCATAGCTCGAGCTGCGCATCTTCCTCGCACAGCTACCTTACGGCAGCGTAGCACATCTAACTCGCTTCGTTACATAGCATAGCATCAGTGGAAACGATCTTTAATATTTCTTAGCTTTGCTTGCACATCCTCGTAGCATAGCTGCATAGCATAGCACATCTCTGGTGGAGAAGCAGCCTGAAAGTGGTGAAAAAGGGATTGGATGGAAAGTTGCATATCGTGCCGCCATTTGCCCTGTTATAACTATAGTTATAAGCTTAACTCAAATATAAATCAATCACCGCGGTTAGGTTATCAACACTCCACGTTGTGGAAAAAATGTGGTACACGCGGACGAAGTTGCGTGCAAAAGAGTGTGCCTCACTGTGGTCTACCCATAGACAATACAACCTATTTTGTTTTGGTTGTATTGTCTGTGCTTTTTTTTAATAAGCTTTGTTTCATTTATGTTACTCAAATAATAAATTATGATTTCTTACAAAAGGTTAAGAACATCTGTATTTGTCATCGGGGCAAAAGCGTCTACTAAAGATAGACGCTCAATTTTTTCTTATTTTATTATACTGGTAGATTATTTACCATTCCTAATATTTACACACCAATATATGTCAGATTTCCTTATTTAAAACAAAACTCTCCCTATTTAACTATTCAGAAAGATAAATATACTTTATTGTACAACAAATCATACTTAACATAAGCATTACATAATCTTAGATTGTACAATGTAGGCGGTCTTATCGCTAGCAAGCGATCTCTTCCAGACAACCTGCAGGTAGAGGAAATTACAAGATTAAAAAGAGAAAATAGTGAGATAATTATATACATATATGAACTTATTTTATGCATTCATGAATGCAATTACATATAATACTTATAAACGTATTAAATATCTGTAAACATACACAAAATTATAAAGAAACGGTAAAAAAAACGGTAAAAAAGACTTATTCAGGGTTGGTTTATCCACGCACTAGAGACATTTAAAAGTTACAGTGTGAGGAAATAAGCTTTGAGTCGGGACTTGAAAATAGGTAAGGATTGAGATTGCCTAATAAGTGAAGGTAGCGAATTCCACAAGCGAATGGATTGGACAGTGAAAGAATTGGAATAACAACTTGAAGAATGAGAGGGGAAAGCGAGAAGAAGATTCCAGGTTGACCGCATATTATCACTCTTGGCAGACCGCTGAAATTGGAACAACTCCTTAAGATAAGGAGGTGACCGGGGATCGAACAACAGAGTAAAGCAAGGAGAGAATATGAAGATCTCGTCGGCGACGAATTGGAAGCCATTTTAATTGACGACACGATTGGAGTAGTGCGCTGTAGCACGGTTTCTCGCCTCGATTTCCTTAGTGTCCCGGGTTCGATTCGCGGTCGGGTCAATTCAGGAAACGATCTTTTCTGAATTGACTCGGGTCTGGGTGTGCTGGGAGACGCCCCTGGCTGATTTCCTTGTGTGGTACCTCGTAACACAGGGATATTAATCCCTACTTCGAGACCATTACAAGAGGTGTGTTGTCTGACGCATAAATATATAATTATATCATTATAAAAAAAATTCGGCGCGGAATTCAGATACATGATCATACTTGCGTATGCTTAAGATGATGCGAATGCAGAAATTCTAAAAACGTTCCAGTTTATAAAGAAAATTTTGAGTAACATCGAGATAACAGGAGTCGGCATAATCGAGAATCGGCAGGAGAAAGGCTTGGACTAGAGCAACCTTGGTGGGTATGGGCAAGAAACTACGTAGTCTGCTAAGTGCACCTGCAGAAGCAAACACCTTCCTGCTAACCTCGCCAATTTGTTTACCCCAATCATCTATCTATCTACATATTTACTCGACAAGGACGCTTTTCCCCAACTAGGGAAATTGCGTCTAAAATTCATATTTAAAAAAAAATCCAAGACCTCTTATTTTTAATATTAAGAGAAAAAAATATATAATATATTATAATACTCGTATTATATTATATGCACCATTTATTCGAGGCTGTTAGCCTCGAATAAATGGTGCATATCCACACACTAGTTTTTTTTTTCTACACATAAAGGTAACTTCAAATTTAGTGTAAAAAATTCGTTTCTCAAATTATGACGCTTTTACCCCGGTTGACCTTATACTAATATAATAAGTAGATAATGTGAAAGAAACAGAAAAAATAATTATTTCAAATAAAAGTGTTACATACCAAAATAGTTTTCTAAGAAATTATATTTTGTCGTTATGCCTATGTTAAATATTATTATAATAAAATTTAGTAAAAATAATAAAGTTTATGATGTGTCATGAATACCAGATGTAATAATAACAAATAATGCAGAAAAAATATGTTTTGTCTTAGATGTATTAATTAACTTATTAAAACAACAAATTAAATTACTAAACATTCTGATATGCAAAAATATCCAATAAAATTGAAACGTGTGGGCAGGGCAGGAAATCCAATTCCCAACGAAGGCATTCCGAATAGGTGGCATAGCAAGGAAAATTTAAGCGAATGTGCACGAAGCAAGCCGGTAATAATAGATGACTGTTTACTATTGCGTGCCGGGGTAAGCTACTGTAATTGCAATGTGCATCATTAGTACCTTAGCTTACGGCACTCTGCAGAGAGAGACGGGAAAACGAACCTCTCTGTCTAACTAAACGTTTTGGTATTGCCCGCGATAATTGTTTGGGATTTACAGTGGTGTGCTACGTAATATCTTCCAAATTAACTTGGACAGTGAAATTGTATTCTATTTTGCTATCGGAATGCTGAACATTGGATTTTCAAATGCACTTGGGATTTGCGGTATCAGCTGTTAAATGAAGTTGGTGTTATAGTTCTGAAGCTGAATTTAAACATAATAGAGCAGAGTAAGTGCTGGGATTTCTGATATCAGGGTTTGTAGAGCTACTTATGAACCTTTACTACGGCTCTTCTAAAACCTTCCACGAAACATTAATAAGCATATTAGCCTATACTGTCCCACTGTAGGACAATATGGGCAAAGCTTTCATCCTTGAGATCAACAACCGCTACAATAGGTATTAGCTTGATCACCGCTGCTAAATGAGTTTTGGTGATTAAAAACCCGGGCTATGTTCCGAAAACTCCGCAAACACTATGCTCGATACAGGAATAGAACCCAGGAACTCCGAAAAAACCAAGCTTTGCTACCTAAGCAATTATTTACAAGCGCTTTAAACAACAATAGGAAAAAACAATAACATTAGCTAAAATGGTGTTGAAAGAGAGATTAGAGCTTTGGTTCTGAGCCTTCTACGCTCACTCCTAAGTCCAGTAAAGCTATCAAAGCCTTCTGGGCTAATCTCTGGCTTGGTTGGTAGAAGTCTTGCCTGTAAGCCACGATATGTGGGTTTGATTACTACCGGCAATCAGCGGACAATATTAAAAATTGTTGTGACAGGGTGTATATGAATAGAAAAAAAATCTTCATTTCACAAAATAGAACATTATCTGAATTAATTCTAATAAAAACGGGTTTTTGCAACGAAACAAAACTACGGTAAATTGTTTTACCTATTTTCTCGATGTTTCCGCTCGTGACCACGGTGACATGCAATTGTCGCCGAAACGTCGAGAAAATAGGTAAAAGAATTTACCATAGTTTTGTTTCGTTGCAAAAACCCGTTTTTATTAGAATTAGTTAAAATGCAACAAGAAAGTTTAAAATGTTAAATAACTGAATGTTCTGCTTTGAAGACAAATAAAATAAATAAAGGAGGTCTTATCGCTAAGAGCGTAAGATGCCAAAGTATTTTTTTACTTAGATATTTTAGTTATTTGCTAGTGTTTCAAATGTATCTCTGTTTTAATCTTAAGTATTCACTAAACAGTTTCAAGTATATAATAATATGTTACAGTCAAAACTTATAAACGGTCAAAACCGCGTATGACTGAAAAAAACAGTTAAAAGTGGTTTTGATCAACGTCCTTAGTCAAAACTACTTTTGACCAACGTTCTCCGTTAAAAGTGGCTCTGCCTGAATAATATCTCAGATTGTGATTAAAAAATTTATAAAAAGTTAACATTAATGAAAAAAAGAAAGAAAAGTTCGAATAATACTACGTTTAGTTCAAACAGTTTCAATTTCGTTACAAATGAAATACACAATTTCACTTCTATATGAGATATAAACTCAAAGTGTTATAATTATAAAGCAAAAAAGCTTTCTGGCGCTTTGCCGGCCGCTGCCGCGGCACGCTCGCTTCGCTCACTCGGCTCGCGCGTTTTGGTCACAGTTCTAACCTAACTAACTTTAAAATAAAAAGTGGTTTTGATCAACGTCTTTAGTTGAAACCAATTTTACTTTTGACTTCTGAAAACAGTCAAAAGTGGATTTGACCAACGCCCTTAGTGAAAACTACTTTTAACTGAGCTTTAGAAGTCAAAAGTGGTTTTGACTGTAACTTAATATCAGTCCTTAAAATTCATAATTCACGCTCTCATGTGAATATGATGTCTTAGAAAGGTGCTAGCCACTGAAGTTTATTCATCTTCTAATAAACAAAACAAAAACACTCGAACATTATTCACAAGAATACAATCGCAATGAAATAACTGCTCTTCAAAGCCAGCTTATCTTTATACAGCTCAATAGCACCTTCAGCCTAGCAACCGTTGTATAAAATATACACCATAAGATGCAATACACTGCGCCACTCAGAACGGCGCAATTAAAATAAGGAGAAGACAGTGAGCATTGTTTCTCCTGCCCGTCTATAATTTTGATAATAGGCTAGAAAGTATTCTTTTGTCTTCATGCTATCTGGTTGAGACGCCTATCGATTATTTTACTGCGTAAAGCCTTGTACAAACTTAACTTTTCTTCTGTATCTGGGTGATTTATATATCTATATGGGGGTAAATATATATTTATTTATGTTTATCAGTTTCTGACACCCAGTCCAAGCAATAATGAGCAAAATAAAGTTTAAGATAACTCCGGTTTTTTTAATAAATACTTTCATTGCGAATGTTAAATGTATGCTCGTTCTGTAGTCCTATTTAGATAAACCGTTACTGAAAAAGTTAGAATATATATGATTGATCTTGTTGATTCAGAACTGTTTGAGATTCTTTTCACAAATGTTTGAATTCAGATATTTTTTTTGAACAAAACAAAGGCTTTGGGCTAAAGTGAGATCGAGTGTTGAAACTATACCTATGATACTTGAAAATGTAACGTTACTAAAGCATGCGGCTTGTAGTGACAAGTTACTCAATTGCATGCCCCCTAAGTTATCGCGTTAAAATTTTATTGTTCTAGTCTAGACGCGGCCTTAGGCGCTCGGCCCGAGGACGTCTCCACTTTTATGGCGTCAATAAGACGACAAAGGATTCAAAGGAAGGCTTAAGCATCTCGCCTCTAATGGTAAACCATGGCTTGATTATCTGTGCATTTAATTTCCCTGTTTACTTTTCTCAAATTAAGCGTGAAACACCATAAAATTCAGGCGCTTGAAATTTTGAGGTAGTTATCAAAATATTCTCGAATGGAATGAAGCAGTTCGACAGTAATCATTCTTTAACGTTAATTTTATTGCATTTTGTTTCTCATTGTCTACCTTAAGGTTGCGGTATTGCTGTGTGTTATTTGTCGCTATTTGTTCTGTGGTAAAGTATTCAATTTATATTTTGAATTATATTTAATTGATTATATTGCTCGACCTGTATGTTTTTGTTGGAAAGCAACCAACATGCTGTATCGACATTGATGCAGTTGCCAAATAGAACTAACGGTAGATTTGTATTGTTTACTTTTGGGTTCCATGTAACGTATGTCAAATGTTTGTGTTGTGATGTGCTTCATGTATACATATTATTATGTTCTTACCACAGACCTGTTACAGCTGTTACCTGTTACAACATAATAATAATTATAACCTGATTAAACGCGCGGGGGTCGTGTGTTTGATGTTTAAACCCGAAAAATTATGCGACAAAATATCTGTGCTGGTCCCGAACCAGGACGAAATATTATCAATATACGAGTACATCTTTAACAGCCATAAATAGACCAACAACATTGTTGCACAATATGGCCACTGGTACTCAAACTAAACAATGAACAAAACACAACTGTCTTGACTTTTTAAGTCCCGACTCGGGACAAAGATGTATTGGGATTTGACATTATCATGTCATGTCATGTCATGTCAAATCCCAATACAAAATTTTACGCGAACGATAATGTGAATTTAAAGTGGCAACTCCTGGTAGACGTACTGAACTTAAGACTTAGCAGACTTACAACCAACCCATCCACAACAGCACTTTCATCAGGACAACGTCATATCCATTCACATCAACACTTTGTATACTAACAAAAAGTGTCTTGTTTTCCATCTGTCCAACCTTAAGCAATGAATTAAAGTTCCAGAGTTTTTTAGGAACTAAAGTACAATTTTCGCGGTATAACTACTGGCGGATGCAAGCACACTTGTAACTATTGTTAATGACCTACCGAGGGCATAATTACATTTTTTCAAGCTCCGCCACACAGCAATTTCACTAATTCCGTTGGTTACCGACGAGGCGGGAAGTTTTTATGAATGCTCTATTTTCTCAATCCTTGAAGGTAATTGGAAGTGTAAAACGCAATGGGGTTGTCGAAAACTTTGCATTTTAGCATTTTATTGTAAATGAGCTTTTGAAACACTGGGTTGTCCTACTTTGAAAGTTTAATAAGTTTGTACGAGTACCTTCATATTTTATTTGTAGGTTGATAACAAAAACTTATCATAACGTATTGTTTAAAAACCTTACGGAATTCAAGCCATTAACTAGAAAAAAATATCACTTCTCGTTTGGTGGTTTGTGGTGCTTCGTGCGTGGTTTACCCCAGAGCCAGAGTACTGTACGAAGTTGTCTCAATTACCACTTAACAATTTTAGCTAAAGACTCATTTGAATACAGTCAGTCAGTCCTTCTTTAGAAGGACAAACAGTAAAGTAATGGCAACAGTTAAAAAGTGTATTGAAGAGCTCAAGATTTTACCTAAATTATACCTATTCAAAACCAGTGGCATTAGAAAATGCCATGTAAAATTGCTCCTATAACGACCAGTGGCATTCTCGGATGTCCTCTCGACCTCACACTGTTTATACCCTTTCGCTTTAAAAATAAGTCTCAGTTTAGTCTGCGGTATTTTATTTCCATAGATGAATAAATTCTACGTTCATTCAATACAAATCATCTGTGGGTTAGTAGGGGAATCTCTTCCTCAACACTGATTAAACTCTAGTCTTTGATCACCATACACAAACTCTTCTCACAGAAATCTAAGCACGTTTTTCTAGTATAATCAGTGGAACACCATCTCTAAATTAATCTCTTAGCACGCCCGCTTCACCAGCTCAATTACATTTTTAAAGATAGCGAGCCTTTATATAACCTTCCTAGGGTGTTTCATTAAAAATTTCCTTCAAAGCTACTGGGGCTTGTCTCATTATTATATAGGATTTGAAGAGGACAGAACGACGAAACCTAGGTGCGGGCTAGCTGAGGCGAATAGTTGCTGCTAAGGATAAGACGGTTGCCAATGTTTTCAACAAACGCAATAAGGTGTTGATTTAACTTAAAAGTTCTTTTCAATACTTGTATTTTTTTAATATGAACTTAGGTAAGTAAATTGAACATTATGAAATAAAGCATAATTACATATTTTTTCCTTGAAACCGGGTGATAAAAGACCTAGAAAACGATATGGTATACTCAGTAAGTGAAGTAGTAACGATGTGAGTGAAAATTTGATTTTTCAATTGATTAGGTATCTACTAACACTGGCTTCATTAATAAAGAAAACCTCTTAATGTATCTACAGTGCTTAAAATACCTGTCATCAGTAAATCAAAAGCTCCCATCAATTTTTCTCATTAGTTTTACCGGCAGACACCTTCGCCATATAAAGGCCGCACGGTAGGCCAAATAATTACGGGCTCACGGTGGATCTTTGATGCCTTAATCAGGTGTCGACGGCCACGCCCGGTGGCATAATTAGAAACCGCCTTGTGTAGCTAGCTCGCACTTTAGCCAGGTATCTCGCACTTTAGCTGGGTATCTCGCAGAGTCAAAGCGCCAGTGTGGTGAGAAATTGCAAATTGTAACCTTCTCTACAGCACATCAGTAGAACTGACTTAACATAGTTTCCACTACAATGCGTGTTACTTGTTCAATTTGCTGGGTTCACGCATATAGTGATGTACTAGTAACGCATACAGTAGCCATTTAAGTAAGTCGTGATAATAATATTTGGTTAGTCGTTTTTTAGGTATGATTTGTTTACTGAAATTGGTAAGCATTCAAGTTGGACGTTTATGTATCGATCTGCTTTATAATGCTACCAATCTCGTCTTGAAATTCAGCATCAGATAAAGTTCTTTATCGACATACAAAACGATAGATTTAAACAATATGGGTTCTTAGTCCATGTTAAAAGCTAATTTAAATATTTCTGAAATTACTTCCACAAAGCAGTTCAAATAAGCCTATAGACTGACAAATCATTAAAAAAAGCCTAGTTATAAACATTGCTTATCTTGTCCTGCATTATATTTTCTGGCTTCCTTTTTTACCCAATTTGTCAACTAAGAAAACAAGAATTTAGGTCGAAATATAGAAAACTAGAAAAAACAAATTTCGGACCTTGATGAAATCAGGCAGGATTCGAACCCGCGTCGCCGTCTGCCGGGGTCGAATCCTGCCTGATTTCATCAAGGGCCAAAATTAGTTTTTTTTCAGTTTTCTATCTTTCGATAGAAAACTGCAAACAAACGACAAAGTAATAAGAATGAAGGTATTTGAACATTTTGAACAAATAACTAAGTGGTCTGAAATCCTGAACAGAATATGACTCAAATATTTTTATAAACCCACAACATGGTTTTAAAGTTGGAACCACGTTGTTTTCACCTTTGAATGGCAAAAGCATCTATAGTTGTCGAATTGCCGATCCAGAAGGCGCTAAAGGTCCAGACTAGATGCAGACGTCCTCCAGAACAAAGAACACAGTTGGGCTTTGGGCCTAAATTGCAGACTTTAAGTGATTTGGTGTGTACGCAATCATAAAATACTAGAAATGCCATTTTGTAGGAAAGGAACAGGATTACTGAGAAAATAATTTTAATTTTAAATTATTGCTGTGGTAGAGTTGCAGTGATAAAAGATAGCAATAATTGTCCTTTTTCTACTGTTTTCCTGGGCGTTGATCATTGCAAATATATGCCACCATGCTTGTCGATTATGTTTGGTGTTCACAAACCCGGGCTATTTTCCGAAAAAAATGGAACACACTTTGGTCTGCTTGGGACTTCAGTTTTGAATGTCCCGGATTTGATTTCAGGTCGGTTCAATTCAGGAAACGATGTGCGTGGGTGTGCTGGGAGACGCCCTTGGCTTATAACCTTGTCTAGTACCTCGTAACACAAAAATATTTTTCCTTACTTTGATACCATGACTATTGGTGTTTTGTTGTCCATCGCCAAATAAGAACAAACTAAATGTATTAACCTAAAATCCAAATTTGAAATGCACTTTCCATTTTCACACGTTAAAGGAGTTCGATATAACATGCACAAAGGTGACGGGTCTGCGAGCCAGCAAGTGGTGTAGACGTGGCCTTTGAACAAAGAACGTAGTGGGCCTCGGCGTCGGCTACAAAGTGCCTCCGTGTGGGCGCAGCCTTATATCGCTGGAATGGACGTTTTTATAAAGCTAGTAGATTTATAATTTCTTATTTAGATTTCAAATAACATGGTTAGGAAGAATTGGTCTTAGAGAATCCATCAAGTCTATTAAGGGTTAAAATTCTTCTTAAATGATATAAAACCCTTTTTTTGTTTAATAACGGTTTTCCGATATTTAACAAAAATGATTTTTTACCTAATCATTGTTTACCTTTGTTAGCAATTATAAGATATCAGGGACACCAGTACGTCTACCACGAGTTGCCACTTTAAATTTAATTTTTATTTTTATTTATGACCTCTGCAATCTTGCATAAACAGCAAATTGATTTGCAAATTTACATTTTCGTCCCCGTAAATTTAGAAGGGCATTTACGTTATCGTTAATAATGTAAATTCAAAGTCTAACTGTGAGGTAGTCACTTGTCTATTGACGCCCTAAGGCACGTTGGAGGCTCGAATGTGGCATGATAATCTCTCACACTAAGTTAACTCTTACTCCAATTATTTAGCTTAATAAAAAAAGTGTCGCTGTAGTAAATTGACACCTACTAATATAAAATTATACCAACTACTCCTAAAACATTTTACCAAATCAAAAGGCTATATTATTCTTCAGGTTGAAATTAAAATACTATTGAATGAATTGACTTTAAAACAACGTTAAGTTTTTAGTTTGATGTTAATAACTAAGTATTCCAGTTACATAAATCCGTGCAGCCATATGGCTGAGAGGAGCGATACGGGAAAAGCTGACCAGCGCATGGACGGATTAATATGAATTATTGGCCAGATTCGACGCGACTAGAAGGAAATGTATATTGGTCATTGTCTGGAGAAATTGGACAGCATGAACGTAATGCGATAAATATTGGAAATAGGCTGCATAGGCAGTTTCAAGTAGATTGAGTGCTTTAAGAACAAAATAGCATAATTGGGATACACCTATATTTAGGTTATTATGATATTATTAGTACCTAAAAGTGGCTTTGACTGCCAAATGCAGCTGAACTTTACCACTTCTAAACTCAAACTCAAATAACTTTATTCAAATAGACTTTCACAGTAGGTACTTTTAAATCGTCAAATTTAAAGCAAGATATACGAGTACTAAATAATAGACATAGTTACTATGATAATATAGATATATAAATAAACACAGTAAACAGACATAATGCGACTCTACCACCGCGTCGGAGTTGTTTCTTGCTGAGAAGACCCGGCGAGAAACCAGCAGTTACTCTTTCAAACTTGTTTTGGGTTTACAACAGGTGTTAGTAAAGTTCAATGTGTCACTTTGATACAAATAAACCTACATACATACATACCATCACGCCTTTTTCCCAACGGGGTAGGCAGAGACCACATCTTTCCACTTGCTACGGTCCTGACACACCTCTTGCGCTTCTTCCACTCTCATTTAATCCTTTCATACATGCTCGTCGATTATAGGTACTCCTGACCTGACCAATTACACCTACTGAGTGTTTAATCTAAAGAATACAAAACAAAGGAAAACAAACAAACATAAACGAATATAAACTTAAGGCCATTTATACAATTAAAAAGAAGAATTGTTAGTCAGTACAAACTGAGTATTAACTAGGTATTACAATACAAGTACATATTGTGCTTGTAATAACGCCCGAATCCAAAAACGTCAATCAAAGCTGAGCAGTTCTTGCATGTATAGCTGTCCCTTTTATTTCTATTGACATGTGACAGGGCAGCATCAATTTGAGGTGTCCTCACTTTTGATTAGCGTTTGTGGATACGGGGGTTAGTGAATTAGGGGGAATTCTGATGAAAGTAATTCAACGGCCTGAATGATACAAATAGAGATATTTAGAGTAAATAAACCTGCCAATAAGTTATAATGGCAGATTATTGTTTGTTTCCACTGAAATCCTACGACCTTTATCAGGCTAGTCGTCCCAGCACCAGAGCAGATTACACTAGGTACGTATTGACGTACGTATTTCTTTATCATGATACTGGTTCATTTTTCAGATATGAAATAAATATATTACTTCTGAATAGAGATATGTTCCTATGGCCGAAGATTGTCGGTTAGATTCCTCCTGGAAACAAACATTTTATGGGAATAACAATTTCGTTAGACACATTTGTGTTGCATTCGCTTAAGTAAATTGAATTGTATTCAATAGAATACGAATTATGAATAACATGATGTTTCCTTAAAAAGTGCATTTTACTTTTCAATGAGATTTACTATCACTTCCAGAATTTCCACCCAGTAATGGTAAAACAATATAAAATTCCATTTTCAGTGCATCGCGCTCCAATACCTCAGGGGCCAGACGAGGAGATATCACCACTTGGCAAGACACAGCCGTCACAAGTGCTAGGGAAAGATAGTGCCACGCCAGCCACTACCTGCCAGTTAAAATGCAAGACGAAAAACAACAACACTGGCCATCTAACGAACATTTAACATTTATATTTAATTTTCATGAATTCAATTCGTGTATTTTATATTTTCGAACGTATTTTTTGTAATGTTTCCACTGTCTTGTACGTATTAATAGGTAGCTTTTGATCATGAACTGCTTGTGCTAACCAGGACCAATAATAATCAGTGATTTCAATGATGGAAAGCCCATTGAAAAATACATTTACTTTATCACTACTGGCTATGTTTGGATTCGGCGACAGGATTGGTGTAGTGCGCTGTAGCACGGTTTCTCGCCTCAATTTCCGTAGTGTCTCGGGTTCGATTCCCGGTCGGGTCAATTCAGGAAACGATTTTTGCTGAATTGACTCGGGTCTGGGTGTGCTGGGAGACGCCCTGGGCTTATTTCCTTGTGTGGTACCTCGTCACACAGGGATATTAATCCCTACTTTGAGACCATTACAAGAAGAGTGTTGCCTGGCGCATATTTATATTTATTTATTAGTAAAAAAATATCAAAAGGGTATTTTTTTTATGATTAATATTTTATTAACGTTTGAATAAGGCCCCGAGTACTTTTAAACCAAAAGTGGTCGCTTCGAAATTAAAGACATAAATTCCAACAATTTCAATTTATATAAATAAAAATAAAAAAATAAATAAAATAAAAATAAATAAAAAATTATAAAGGCAAATAAAGTTATTAATATTAGTTGCTTATTGTTATATTACTTTGTATGATGTGCCAAACATAAAACAGTTATCTATATTCTAAAAGTACACTCACGATACATTCAGATCAGTATCTTAGTGAACAAAATGTTTTGTGGATGCTCCTACATCTGTCTATGTGAAAATAAGCAGCAAATTTTCACACCCTCGCTTTTAATGGTCTGGTTAGCAAATACAGACAGCAGAAAAGGCATGAAAAGGAAAAATAAATAAATAGCGTTGTTTAGGTCGTTGAGGCAAGAAAGTAAAGCTTTTTCTAAACTTTGTGTAATTAAATAGCCTTTATTATGGCCTTAAACATCTTGTGAACTTTCTTAATTTTGTGTTAATGATGATTTTCGTAGTAATTTTGCTTCTTTATTTTAATAAACTTCGTATCTAAATCAGTATTAGTAAAGTAAAGTAATTAGCCTATATACTATCCCACAGCTGGGCAAAGGCCTCCACAATTGAAATCAAATCGAGTCGTCGCTACAATTGATGTGTATAAGTAAACGGTGAAAGTAAAAAATCATTTATTCACTTAAAGCTTTTACAAAGAAGCACTTATGAAATGTCAAAATTCACAAAAACAATATATAAACTATAATAGACGTAAATAAAATAATACAATAATAGTACCTACATATTCTAAATAAACATAATGCGAATCGAACACCGGTTCGGACGTTGCTTCTTATCGAGAAGACTCCGGCGAGAAACTCGATAGTTACTCTTTTGAACTTTATTTTGTTTTACAACAAATAAATTCAGAGTAATTTCCTACCTTATGTAGCCTAAGACTTAGAGTAATAAGTTTGTTTTTATTTCTAGTATTGTACGTGTGAGTATCACTGTTTTTTTTTGAACATATGCAAGTTTTTGCGCACATACATTATGTTATCGAAAATATACTAAGCGTGCACAGTTAAAATATCAATCTTCTTAAATACTTCTCTGAGCGAGCCGCGTGGCCTAAGGTTGTATATCGACCGAATGGCTCTTTTTTGGAGTACAAAAATGGTGTTAAGGTCTGCAGCTGAGCCCCACAACAGTAGACCATACGACATAACGCAATGAAAGTAACTAAAATACACTAGTCTTGCTGTTTATCAGTCAGGAGTCTAATTTTTCTGCCAGCACAAGCGGCCGAACTAAGTCTCTCTGCCAGAGCCGTTATATGTGGACCCCACTGTAACTTGGAATCTAGAGTAATTCCTAAAAATACCGTAGAGTTCGTAATTTCTAATGTCTCATCATTCATGTTGATAATGGTATCAACCTGTTTAACATTCACAAAAACAACCGACTTGGTGTAATGGTTAACAAGTTGGCTACTACACCAGAGGTCGCGGGTTCGATCCCCGCACAGTACAAACATTTGTGTGCATGAACATGTCTGTTTGTACTGGTCTGGGTGTCTCCTATGTATAATAAGTATGTATTTACAAAAGAAAATGTATTTAAGTATGTTTATCCGTTGTCTAGTATCCCATAACACAAGCTTTAATTAGCTTACTTTGGGGCTAGATGGCGCTGTGGGGAATAATGTCCAGGGATATTTATTATTATTTATTATTATTTAACATTAGGCATAGTGAATTTAATACACTTTGTTTTCTTTGCATTAAGTAATAAATTGTTACTTGTGAACCAACATAGTACTTTTGAAAGAGTATTATTCACATCGTCATATGCTTGCTTCCCTCTGTTGATTTTAAAAATCAACGAGGTATCATTAGCAAATGATATTATTTCACAAATGTCTTTGACAAAGTAAGGAAGGTCATTTATATAAATAAAAAAAAGCAGTGGGCCCAAATCGATCCCTGGGGCACTCCCATGCTAATGGTGGCACCGGAAGAGGTGGTCCCGTTGATACTCACTTTTTGTGTTCTGTCTGTGAGATAAGATTGTATAAGTTTAGACGAAATATCTGAAACACCGTAATGTCTCAGCTTAATCAGTAGGATTTCATAATCCACGCAATCAAACGCTTTCGAAAGATCACAAAATATTCCTATTGCATCCTGCTTGCTTTCCCCAGCATCAAATATGTTTTTGATAAGTGCTACACCTGCACCAGTAGTGCTTCTATGTTTAGTAAAACCAAATTGTTTCTCATGTAGTAATTTATTTAAAGTAAAGTGTGAAAGCAGCTGATTTATTATAATTTTTTCAAAGATTTTACTAAGAGCTGGTAGTATAGAAATGGGTATTTAATTAGATGGGTCACTTTTGCTACCAGATTTAAAAAGCGGGATGACTTTACTAATTAAAGTATTGAAATTGAATTGATTGCTTATTCACCAGGCTTGCCGAATGCGGGTTGGTGATCACGCACCCGGGCCACAGATTACTTAATAGTTACTACGTAACAGATAAATCACTCCAAGTAAATTTTCAATTTGTTATTTTGAAATGTGTGATGTCATGTGTCATGTCATGTATGTTCATATTTTGCCAGGGCTATCCCTTTCGATATAGATGTCAGTGGTCACAGTTTAACCGCAAGATTCGCGAATGCTCTAAGCAGCTGTTGAAAAACAGCTGCCAATGAGTCTTCGAAGACCCGGCGGCTGTTAGGTAATTATCGCGTATAAGTACATGGAGTGACAGAAGCCTACCCAGGCTATGTTCCGAAAATTCCGAAAGCACACTTTTCCTGACCTGAGAATTGAACCCGGAACCTAAGCCGGAGGCTTTAAGTCAATAAATTAAGTGCTATTAAATAAATAAAAAATATTTTACGACTGACAGTAAGTTTAAATCTTTGTTTAGACTACAATTTAATACAATACCGTCGATGTAAGTTATCTTTAGATTTAACATAGCGTTATTAAAATATAAACAAAGAGCAGGAAGTATGGATACGAAGCATTTTTTGCAAACATAATATATATTTTTTAAATCAGTCTATAGTGTCTACAGTTCCGGGATAGCTAGTTGGCCGCGTACGATGTGCTTAAAACTGTTTTAGTAAATAATATAATTAAATAAATGTACCTAAAACGTCACAAACCCCCATCCTTCCCTTTTTTTAAGACCGTACGATCTAATTTCGCGAGACGGCTCGTGAGTTCTCCACAATCCACAAAGTAGCGAAAGTGTTGCGAAGTGCCTCGCGCACACAATCCGGGGTCGCATTGTTGTCTTTGATTTAGCCGCGGCATCGGCAACTAGCGCCTGATTACGACTGGCACAGGTTTTACTATTGCTAGAACTAGCTTCAGATGTCAAATGCGCTTGTCATGGCCCCTATGATTAGCATGTATTACACTGAAATACTATTTGAAACCGAGCTGCCGACTGCACGTGCAGCGTCCCATTGTTAAACCATCAAGTGACAATGGGACGCTGCACGTGCTGTCGGCTGTCTTTTGCAGACGGCAGCTCGGTTCCAAATAGTAAGTACCTTTGCCCTGAAAAAACTGACAGTTGCCGCAATTCCTAAGTTTGGCACCAAATTAACTTAACGAACAATTGCACTTAACCTAGATCACAGACCTATCTAGATAATGCTTAGCTGACAGTGCCATGACATCCATCGGGTCATGCCAATCTAAATATCTGTGCTCTCACGGGTTATGTAATAATACTCAGGTAACCTAGCTTTGACAGTTTGAAGTAAGCTTCACTTTAGTGCCATGATATTAGCGCTATCACCATTCTCATTAAATACGGGTAAGTGATGTGTGCGCCTTCATTTTAAAGCATTTTTATTAAAACTCAACCTAGAACCACAAAACACTTCACTAGCACCAAGAGCGTTAATACCATTAGCGAATCTCATTTTCCCAAATTCAATAAAACATTCAGGCGGCAAATCTCCAATAAAATCACTCGAATCATTACGCCAAATATTAAGCGACGAAAAACGGCGGGACATTTTCATTTCATCACGCCGTTCATATTAACTTAGAGAGGTAAATATGCACACAATTTTCATCCATTCCATTCCTAATGACTTTCACTGACACGCCGCGAAACCCCTCATTTTACACTTTGACGCGTTCGCTTGCGCCTAGTCCTGTCGCGATGACATTTTCCAATGGTAACCGGAGGAAAACAAGCCAAACTACAACCTTATCTGACTCGGATTACAGTGCAAAGCAGAACAGCAATGAACGTCGCGCAGGGTGACTTTTGTCTATTCTGGGTCTTCAAGGATAAAGTATAATTCGCGCCGAAAACAAACGGCTTATGTTGCGAGAATTATCATTGAAATAGATCCTTAATGGTATCGGATTAGGGATGAGAACTGGGTGAGAGTGACGTTGGAGTTGCGGTAAGGAGAGTTCAGTAGTTTCTGCTGTCGGATCGTTTTGTCTATCGGTAATATGAGACTCGGTTCGCACCTCTGAACAACAGAGCCTTACCTTTTTCACACTTTTTATGAAGATACTTCCCTATAGAGGACCGTGTGGGAATGCTCGTGGTGTCATGTTACTTTTAAAAGGTGTTTTTTGAACGGAAATGTTGCGATTTAATTTTATCATGGCTTTTTGAGCCTGAGACTTTTCAGACCCTGTTCTTTAACTTATTATCTACCAAAAACACAAACATGAATGTCATTAATACTTTTCAGGATCATTTAGTTACGGAGGGTCAGGATAGTGTATAGTTATAACTTGAAGCATATAAGTGACGACACGATTGGCGTAGTGCGCCGTAGCACGGTTTCTCGCCTCGATTTCCATAGTGTCCCTTTTTTGATTCCCGGTCGGGTCAACGAATTTTTCTGAATTGACTCGGGTCTGGGTGTGCTGGGAGACGCCCCTGTCTTATTTCCTTGGGTGATAACTCGTAACACAGGGATATTAATCTCTACTTCGTGAACATTACAAACATTTTAGCAAAAAAAAAACTTCAAAATAAAACTTCCAAACAAAACACTAAAAAGAAAAAATAATTGCAAATTCTCATAAAACTTAAACGATAATAATATAATGTAGGTACAATTATTGTTATTGTTGGAGTCGGTGTCATATGTACTTAAGTAGGTTTCAGCCAATGTACAAACCTACATTGGCTGACACCGACTCCAACAATAACAATAATTGTACCTACATTATATTATTTTCGTATAAGTTGTAGAACAATACGCTATTTTATTTTTACTTTTTAGTGTTTTGTTTTGGAAGATTTTTTATTAAGTTGGTTTTTTTTTGTTAAGATTTTTGTTTATTTCTTGATTTTCAGTGAAACGTTCTTGTTCATTTTAGACACCAAAAAAGTATCGTTGATTTGCTCCTGAGAATTAAAGAGATCCGTTACTTGGTCATAGATTCCATAATCAGAACCTAACTAAACTCTCACCAAACTACCCTTGAAGTTTGTCCTTTCCAATAAAAGAAGAAGCATAGAAATCGGTGGGCGTGAAATTGAGTTATTCGTCCATTTGTCGCACATTTAGTTTATCTAGATTTAAGACATATACGGTTTTCTCATAGATGCCACTGTCAGAACTAGACCAAATTAAAATGGGACCTCACGGGAAGCACCAGCTTTCTAATAAAAAAAGAATGATCAAAATCGATTCACCCAGCCGGAAGTTATGAGGTAACAAACATAAAAAAACATACAGTTGAATTGAAAACCTCGTCCTTTTTTGAAGTTGGGTAAAATTTTTTTTTATTATCTGCAAAAGTGACATTGCATCTTTAAACAATGTTTACATTAACTTATTAGGAGTTATTCTTTGCCATATTTAAAATGGTAAAAGAGGAAGATATCTGATTAAAAGATTTTCCTGTAGTATTACTCTTAGTTAGTGTAGTAGACCAGTATAATATGTCACAGCTTTTACACACTATTTCCTACTAAGATGAGCGGAAAATAATAATGAGGGCATACCTATGAAAGCTGACCAATAGCCGTCAGGCTGTTGCGTGCCTAGCATTCCTCCGGCATGAAATATGAAGCAGGACAGGATCATCCCACCAATATTACCGAGGCATTCTAAACCAGAGCCTGGCTACAAACTATCCGAACCACTCGACGAGTTTCAGATTTTTAGTAGCTACGGTAGTGAAGGGATAACTTTGTTTATTTAAATTAAACTTTGAGATAACGTAACATTTGAGATCCACTGATTATTTAAAGTAAAAGGAAGGTATTTTAGACCTGGATTACAATTATTCCCGTACTTGTATTACAGAATAAAATATTCTGTATTGCTTTAGAACTAGTCAAACCGAAAAGTTTACATCGAAGGTTTTGTTATACTGCAAGAGTTGCTATTTTTCCATTTTTAAAAGCTACACATTCAAGAGGGTATTGACAACATCATCAGATTCTAAAAATAGTGTCATTTAAAAAAAATACATTAAAAACGGGCCCTATAAAAAAAAAATAGTTTGTTACGGATGTACAGTTAATTTTACGGCCCTTCAAACTTGGGTGGGAAAATCCATCCTTGAATGTGTAAACAGAAAAATACTATACCATTCGATCGATAACCTACACAATTTAGACGACCGACTTGGTGTAATGGTTAAGAAGTTGGCTACTACACCAGAGGTCGCGGGTTCGATCCCCGCACAGTACAAAGATTTGTGTGCATGAACATGTCTGTTTGTACTGGTCTGGGTGTCTCCTATGTATAATAAGTATGTATTTACAAAAAAAAAATGTTTAAGTATGTTTATCCGTTGTTTAGTATCCCATAACACAAGCTTTAATTAGCTTACTTTGGGGCTAGATGGCGCTGTGTGGAATAATGTCCAGGGATATTTATTATTTATTATTATAATTTACGGCAATTTTTGTTAAGAAACCATATTCATAAACGTAACATTTAATTAGGCTGCCGAACAAATGATTTGCAGAATGCAAATAAATACATCGCAAATGACGTCATTTGCAGGCGGGGCGGCACTTTGTAGGGAGCGTTTTGGGCAAGTCCAAAAATTTTATTTTTTAAATTGCTTTATCTGCTTATTGTTGCTTTCAAACAATTTTTACCAATGTTTTTTTTTTCAGAGGTCTTTCGATAACTCCTCACCAACAAAATTGTCTAATACTCTATTGTCTCCACCTCTAAGTAAGGCTCAAATAAAGAGGTATAAATACAACACCGATACAGAACCCGTTAACAATTTAACGCGCCGATTTTCTTCCACTTTAACTCATTTTTCTCGTTACAGTACTAAAGCCCGTTTCGTATTCAGATAGGATCGATTTCATCGGGGACCTAATTTCATTGGCGCTCGCCTGAGGGCCTCGGTAAAAAGCTGTATCGCCGCCGGTGATGTATGCCATAAGGGAGAGATTCGCAGTTTCCCCACTCAGGTCGTGCACTCCGACATGCTTCCACACTTTTAGCTGCCGCAAAAAAGGGGCAACCAGGCCGATGAGATACGGGAATTTGCGTATCTATCTGTTAGATCCGGGGTGAGTCATTTAACGGACGACATATTATATATTATTTTCCTATCCTATTATATTATATATTATTTTCGGAAAATGGAATTTCTCACTTACAAAAGGTATACACTCTGTGTTTGGTGGCCGCAATTCAATGGTGCGATGCAATGATTGAACAAATATTCAATATAAAGACACTAAAACTAATTAAACTAAATTCAAACCGGGGGGCTATAAGTTAGACTAAATTATGTTAATTTTTATTCATAGCAATTAATAATGCATTATTTTCTACACAAAAACATACTAGAGAAATTAGACTTGATCCTAGCCCGTTACCGCTTGCGTTCCTAGGATCAGCTCATTTTTTTCTAGTTTCTTTCTTTGTGTTGACTAAATTAATAATAAAATGAAAAACTTAAACTTTCCTATAAAATAAGACAGCAAAGTAGAGAATTCGATAAAAAATATTTTGAGTAATATAAATCGAAAAATAATGTTGTTATGACACTTTTGTCGAAACGCTAGTTCAAAAAAAAGCATACTACTACTACTTAAGTGTACAAAAAAGTGCTATTACAAGAAAGCGAATTAAAAAATGTTAGAAAAATTTAATACTTAGATCAATTTGAACCCTGGCAAAGCCACCATTACGAGTATACCATCAAATGTTAGAACGGAACGAATGTTAATAGGGCATAGGTAAGTACGAGTATGGCATTTCTAGTAGACTTTCAAAAAAATTGTTAACAATTCGAAATTGATGTAATCATTTACAACGTTTTAAAATTTAACACTGGTCTCGAATAGCTTCTTAAAAAGTGAAACGAATACTTACTGCGAAAGCTATCTGCCAGTACTAATTAATTTTATAGCAAAGTTTTATAAAATAGTTTAATTAAATTCAATAGAATAGAGTTCTTACCAAAGATCAAGTTTCAAGTTCATATTAAGTACAAATAAAAAATTGTTGTGAATAAATAAATAAAATAAAACAAAAGTTTTTTGGCCTTATAATAATTTTTACTGTCTGTAATCAACTAATTCGTTGAAAATTTTGTTATAAATTCATTGTCCATACCATGTTAATCTCATCACATTTTATGTACTTCAAAATAATTTATTATCTTTTAGCAGACTAAATACACTTCGGAGCCTCAAGCTCAAAAGTAGATGAATCTCTAAGATTTATGAATGTCAAAGAATTGCAATAAGGCGTCAGAGTAAAAAATAATAAACTCACGCTCAAAAACAATGGACTCGAGAAGATGAAGACAATGTTCGTATTTTCTTTGTGCGTTTGCAACGGAGCCCATGACAATCAGGGGTTAATGAATAATTCAGCAATCAAGTAAAAGCAAACAGTTAGCGATCTTGGGAGTCAGCAAACAGGCCGATAGCTAGTCAATAGGAGCTTAGACGGTATGCCGATTGCCCGTCTGCATATCCGAAAGCCTTAAGAGCTGATATTCAGAGTATGCTGCCGCCCTATATCCTTATATATGAACAGAAACATAAAATTCGAGGAATCCAGATAACGGCCGCCCGCCGCACAGGCACGACAACATGTCTCTGTATTGAATTTCAAAGATGATTAATGGGATTAGTCGAATTCTCAGTCCGAGCTCCATTATTCTATTTGTTGTTGCGTATCAGAGTCCGATCGTACAGCACAATATACACTTGTGTATCGACGGATAATAATACCGCTAATACCATACCATTATTATCGTTTATATTTGTCTTGTAGTCATTATTCATTCGATATTGACAGGATAAAGTAGTAAGTAGTAATCTTGTAGTAATTTTTATCCACTTATGTGAGTATGTTTGTTATTACATAACAAAATCATGTCTGAAATTACCTTCTGTTCATTATTAGTGTGTTTTGTTTACTTTTACTTATTAAAGGCATCCATGTTTTCATATAGATGGGATGGGATAGAAAGTTCGTTTCAAACAAAGTGCCACGTTCCCGTCGCATCCGTGACTCCGTGACATATGCCCCTCATGTAGGTTTTGTATGAAAACGAAAATTCCAATACTTCTAGTCCCGTCCAGTCCATATAAAAACCTGTCACGTTTGCAGTGGCCTTAACTATACCTTATTATCAGTTCTCTATAGAGAGAGCTATGACAGCTGAAAGGTCGAATGGGTGGAACCATAGACATGGCTAATAGTGTGTACAACTGGGGGTCTACTACCCCAGTCAATAAAACATTGCCATTGTCAACCTGTAAAAGCAATAAATTCAATGATTCAAAAAAGTGGCATAGCGCTGACTTGTCACTTTTTTAAATCAGTTGGATATTAAATTGAAATACAGGTTAATTAAAGTAAATAAAATTAGTCTATTATTGTCCCACTACTAGGCCTCAATCATCAACACAAGGACTTAAGCACAACGTTGGCCAAATTTATGGAATAAATAGAATATTTATGTAAACAAATCAATCTACTTACTATTCCTTTTACGTTTCAAGGCTAAAAAACTCACTCAAACTTTTCTTCAGAAAATTATCTTTGAAAAGCAAACGTCCAGTTGTGAGTGGTACAACTTTGTAATTATAACTTCAGAGTGGGTTCCTTGTCTGCCAAACACCAGCGTAGGCATTTTGCGTTCCACTTCAACTCGCCTTTAATAATTTAACCACGATAACCAAACTCTAGGTTATTATTTTCCGAACTTTAGATGTTTGATCTTTTTAGCCTTGTAAACAAAATTATCCCTATTGAAACAGATTTCAGAAATACTTTGAAATCGTAAAATTAGGGTTTTTATACATTTGACTAGATAGCCATATTGATCGCCCTCACCCGGTTGTAATTAAATTTTACGCTTAAATTCCTCTAGCAGTATTTACAGAAAAGGATGTCACTTCATCTTTTTACCAATTATATACAAAACAGTCAAGTACCTAATATGCTTTACATATGCTCACTTTTTTTTTAGAATTAGATTTTCGTTTAAAAAAAATTTTCGCATACTCATAGGTACGATTATTAATAAGTGTGAAAAATTTCCATTGCTAGTTTTTACACGATATCGGAATGTACAAGTAGACTAATACAAATTCTTAATTTTTTTTTCATTTTCAGGATCTACCTTCTGTGGAATAGTTAATAGTTACGGGATTTTTACCCTGTTTTTTGTTCTCGAGTTTCTGCTATTACGGCAATGTTGCAAGTGATCACGGAGACACGGAGTATCTAACTGAAGATCTTAGGGGTGAGTTGTAATTGGTAGACTATTCTACAGACCTACAGTGTTTATTACACTTCATCGCGTTATATTTATTTGGAAAACATTGGAACAGTTTTAAATTAGTTATTATTAGATATAACATGTGCGGAATTAAATTTCTTCCGAAGGCAAGATACATTACTCCGTCTTGCTAGTGCGCAACGAAATTTCACGTAATTCTTTTTGTCTTTTATTCACGTCATAATTTTAAGGTGATGTTTTTGTTGAGTATGAAAAACAACATCTCATTTCAACGTTTTGTTCACAAAACCTTATTTCACACCGCGTGCACAAGACGGTATATCCGTGTCTGATTTCTCTGGAGCAAAGCAAAAAATATTTCGCACACGATAAGCTTTTTGTGAATTCCACTTTCACATGGAGATATATTCGCTTTCATCTTAGTAAATATTCTTGAAGAAATTGTTAAGCGCCTTTCTCATGCTCGGATTAGAGCAGCGAACATTTTGATCTTATTCGTGGGTAATAAATATCTTAACATTCAGTTGAGTGTGAATTATACCGATATTTTTCTTTTGGTTCTTAACATTATTATGAGTCTTTGGTGCAAATAGGCGTAGTGCTCTGTAGCACGCTTTATCGCGCCTCCTCGCGCGTTTTGTGGTCACTGTTCTAACCTAACCTAACCAAATTTACCTATTTTTTTCCCATTCTGTCTAGATATAATATATCAATAAATACTTAAACTATTTTCCTTTCAGGAAAGTCCAGAGTAGTGGCTTTGCAAAAAAAATATCTATTGTAAGATTGATTAATAAACGAAACATTTGTCAAATAATACATTTTATCAAACGTTTTTAGACCAATAGTAGTTTTGTCTGATATCTCAGTTGGTAAATGTTCATTAAGTAAAATAATTATTTGTAAAATGTAAATTTAAGTGTTGATCATTTGGATAAGTGAGTCATTTGTAAAATGATTAGTAGTAAAATGATCAATTGGCGAAAGCATTTTTTGGCAAACATTGTTTGTCAAGTGTAATTTTGCCAAATGACTTTTGGTCACACAGCAGGACCCCATTCATTAACATGATACACCTACATTAGAACGTCTAGTAACAGTATTTTTCTCAATTTCTCTTTAAGCAACGTTTGCGCGCAGACCGCAGAAATGCAGTACTTAGCATCAACGTCAGCTATGCAACCCTTACTCGTTACGAGTGTTACCAGAGAAATCTAATATTATAATACACATCTCAAAGGAAATACCGTGGAGGAATAGTAATACTTCGAAGTACTTTATGGATTTAGCGGGACATTTTTAAGGCGAGAGGACGTGACCGGCATATCCAAAGAGCCATTGTTCGGTTTGAAACAGTTCACCCGAGTTTCCTAAGTTTTTTCTACATAAAAGCGAATTCACTTATTTGAGTTACAGTCAAGTAATAAATTCAGGGGGGGAGCTAATAAAAAGAGATAACAATGAGTAAAGCCTTCCGTTTGTTGATTAAGTGGCTGGAGAGTTAATGAAATATTGCAAATGGATGGTAACGTGGGGATAAATGCATAAATGGGTTTTTAAAGCCCCATTTTGGGAAATATTAAGCCCCATTTTGTGTAATATTAGTGTGTTAATGACTTAAGAAAGATTGAATTCTTTCACTTTCCTCTGCTCTTCCTGCAGGGTGACATTTATTCAATATGTCACATAACACATGTTCATGATTATATCCCAAACGGGGTATTTAGTGGCAAGATGGATGTTGCCGTCCTGTTGAAAACTCAGGAGCTCACATTTTGCCAACCGTGTTTAAACTTGGTGACCAAGAGTTAGCCGAAAATTTTACAATAAACATAACGATATGATATATGATATCAGCCAGTGACCACACGAGCTTCGAGCTGTATGACTATTTAAGAGGGTTTGCTTTTTGCGTTTCGGGTAGATCGTACACGACGCATTTTTTAGGGTTTTCAAATGAAGTATGCATTATCTCTCTATTATTGAATGCACCTCTTAATTTCATGAGTTTATCTTTAACTGTGTATAGTAAATTTTTAAGTGTCTTATAAATAAAAAAAAACGGTTTTTATTTAATTTAGCAAATAATTGGCGACTACCTAATTTTAGTTTTTAATTTTTGACATAAATTTAAGTTTTTTTTTAATTCAATGAAATAATTACGGAAATCATACAAAAATGCAACGTTTTCGATCCACCCCTAGCTAACGCTCTTAACTCTACACCAAGGACAGCCACGTTCGTCCGCGCAACCCTTTTTGATAATTTTGTATTGGATTTTGTTACAGCGCCCCAGTGATTAAAAATGTAACCAAAAATGTCAGCCAAATTTCTGAACGCAACGATCGCCGTTTACGTAACGCAAACTCTTGGTAGACATACTGAAGTACCCCCTAAGGCCAGGACGCTTTCGTTTTATTTATTTAAAATAACACCCATTAAACTTCACAAATCCAGCCCTCACCGTCTTAATTGAATGAACACTAAAGGCACATAGTTCTGATTGGAAAAATACCTCGGAACTAAAAACATTTAGCAGCAGATAGATTCTTCTGCGCAGTGATCCACCGGCAATCGGAGAGTAATCTTTGTTTGATTTTAATTAACGCTCGCCATCTGACCCGGCCACCCGCTGGCAACGGCTCCCGCAGCAACGGTATATTTTTAGATGATTGTCGGTGTGATCGATCTTATTATTATATGTTTCCCAGCACTTTCAGAAATTAATCAATGTATGAAAATGACGAATTTCATACATTAATTGATCAATTGATTGATTGATTGATTGAAAACGACTTCGATGATTCTGACGAAAACTCGTTAGAATCATCGAATATCTTGGCTCAGAGCAATCCTTTTGTGCCAAATAAGCTATTGCTCTATATGGCTATTTCTAACTAAGTACTTATTAAAACTTTTTTTGACCGCCACTTTCAGAAAAGGCTCGAAATGTATGGAATCAGAATGGACTGGTCGGAATGGAATGGTCTCCTTTACTGTATTTTTGATTTGTACGAAATAAAAGTCAAAGTGCGTAATTTAGATAGATAATTTGTTTGATTGAATACTCATATACTGTTGGGCATTTTATCTACATATTTTTTACGATTTTTACCTTTATCTTTATATATATAAGGACGTCTGAAACAGACATTTTACAAGTTGTCAACGCTTTGTTCGCAATAAGAGCCCCGCTTAGTCCCCTCAAAACAATCACAGTAACGTGTAAGTTGCCTAATAATACCGCATGAGTGCAAGTTTGTGAGCTGGGCAGTAAATTTATTTCTATCAAAATATTCACAGTTGTTAAAAACAAAAAATTAACGAGAACTCTTTACGGCTGTGGTCCAAGAGTGAGTTAAAACACGTCGAGTGCAGACATCCATATGGATTATCGTGATATAATGTAATTGAGGGTAAACAAAATTCCCAAAGTGCTGTTTTGTAAACAAACGGAAGTGTAAACAAAACGTAGACTTAATTGAGATAGAGTAAACAAAGAATTTCCATCAGTGAGCGAAACAGTAGCTAGCTGCATTGCTCTGTTTGTGTGCTGGTTATTTACATAAAGCCCTTAATATTGTTATTTAAAACGGCTGATGAGCCTGCTTGTATTTGATTGATATAAATAGGTACTGACACAATGCTGTATATATCTCACTAAGTGGACGACCTTTCTAAGAAGGGAATAGATCTGGATGGCGATCGATGAGATATTTACAGAATAGATGGATATTATGAGTATACATGTGTGTTTAAAGCGTCGAAGGTTGTTGATACGAATTCCACCTAGGATAGAAAACAAATATAATGAGCATTTGTATTCGGTTTGTCAGTGGAATTTATCAATCAATTTTAGTAAGAATTAAAAATAATTTGAGTATGTTTATTAGTCTTGTTACCTGTTTGGTTTGAGTCATATGATCTTGAAGTGAAATCCACTATATTTGTTCATTACTTATTTTATTTGGTGTAGATTGTGACACCATAAAGCCAAAAATATATGATCGTAGAAAACAGCGGTAAATTCAATTCCAAAAAAGTATAACCCATATTTAAGACACTTAAATAACTGTGACACTTGTATCTGATAAGCTTAAGACTTTGCAAAAATAGATGATTTTAAAAAAGTACACTATGTATTGCAACTGCATTCAAACCTTGAGACACGAATTGAATGGTTAATTGAGTTAAGTCTTGTTTTATTTTGAACTATCTGAGCGCGTAATTAAAGGACAAATGAAGGCGCCAGCTAATATTAAACTTATCACAAGAATTTTAAGTGGGACCCGGTTCACTAGCTGTTTTTCATTTGCTAGATGCTATAAAACTGCATAAGGGATGGTGAACTGTAAAAAATGCATGTTTTATTTTATGATGAAACTAAGCCACCCTAATTGTTACATAAGTAATCAAGAAGACAAAATCCTCACCAAATTATCATCGTTAATGTTGTTCGTTTCGTCATAAAAGAGAAAGTTTCAGAATAATTACCGCTGCATTAGATATTTTACGAGTAGATTATAGTTGCTAGTGGTAGTTATGTCAATGTTTGTGCAAGTTTCGTTCAGTGGGGTGTTATTTCATACCCTAACCGTGGCAGACAGCACGCAATCATCGAGCAGTCGGTTTACCTCATTAGCTCGGTATCGCTTCCACCATCAGACTTTCAAACGGTCCATTAGAAGTTTTCTTATTAGAACTTCACCCTATTACAACTTGTCTAGATATAGCTAATCTCGATCGATAAAAATCAAAGGGAGAATTCAAGGTAACCACATTTGCACCGGACTCTTATTGAGTTCGGAAACTTTTACACCAAAAAACCAGCAGACTTTGCAGTACGCAACTTTTCTGTTTTCGCTATTGCCCATGGGCTGGGTAGGTTTATGACATATTCAAAATTGTAATAAAACACGTTTCGAATGAAGATGAAAATCATTTTAATTAAGTGCTACGTTTGCATCCATTCAAAGCACCGTTTAGCATTTGAACGGGTCTGGAATGAGTAGAGGTTATGAAATGCTCGTGATATTCGAAAGAGGTGATATTTTTGCAATTTACGAAGGCTGCTATTGAATTATTGCTGTATTCCACTCTCGTAGTGTCTAGACAGTTAATTAAAATCAAACACTGAATATCGATAAGCCTTTAGGATTTCCTATAAATGTAGGCTCAAGTCATTCTTCAATTTCATTGCGAGCAAATCCTTTAGAATTGGTGTCTCCTGGTCGCTTAAAGTTTTAACAAGCGTAATCTACTCGTCCATGAATATTGGTACATGTATCTCATAATGGGAAGGGGAGAGCAGAGTTCAGGGCACATATTAAATCGTTAAGTGTTTTGATAAACACAGACAGGGGGGATTTAGCGATGATGCGATTCGCAGTTGGGAATTTGGTAAATCATCGTTGGGGAAGCACGTTCTCTGATTTGGATGGGTATGCTTATCTTCGCAAATAACGAACCATTGTTCTGTTTAATGCATGCAGCTAACTATAGTACTAATCATAACGTCAGCCAATATATTCCGGATGATTATCTAAACTGCAATGTACATGATATTAGGGCATACTCACTAGGTGGATGTAGGAATTATCTTTGTAAAAAATAGATTTTTTTTAGAAAATCAGAGAGTCATTCGCATGTTTTTATGAAAACCTTAAAATAAATGATTATGTACGTCTAGTATATTATGGCTGAGAATGATGATGATGAGGAACACGTGTTGATACGACAGAATACCATTTAATCACGATTCGACTTTCAAACATCGAAAACAATGAAAGTTTCGTTCACAACCGTTATCCAAAATATGCTTACCTGACAACAAGCAAGATAACATCGTCAAAACAATTCGATCTGCTAACGACGTTTTAAAAGTGTCGGAGTAACGAAGCGTCGGTCTCGAGAGTGGGGAGAATCCGAATTAGCCATTGGGACAGCGACGACAAAGACCCAGGGCTTATCTTTCGGATTTAGATGAACTGAACCCTCGCGATACAAAATAATAGCCGGCTCGATAGCGTCATTGTTTGAGCATGAAATTAAAATTGAACGAGATTCACACGTGCGCAATGCTTAGATAAGGGGTTGTGCAGCCAATCGATGATGTTTGTGCCACTGATTTACTTAAAGGGTTTGCCCTTTTCTTTGTGCGACAAGTACTTATCGAAGTAGTTGTTTCGGGAGTTGGAGAGCTTTTGTCTGCTGGGACTGTTCGGATTTATTTGTCCTCAAGTTATATCTCATATCTTTTCGGAAACTGTTTTCTTTCTTGTCAAACATTCTTAACACATAAATTCAATGCCTTTACGCAGGATTGACTATGAAAGTAGTATAGTAATCTTTGCCTCACAGGGGCCTTTGTTTAACTGAGTCCATATGACAAACGTTTTATCGTGTTGTTATTTTTTAAAATTTTGTGGTGATAAATGTTTACAGTTCACTTCATGCCCACCTGATTCAAGAGATTTAGATTACCAATTTAATTAAATTGTTCAAAATCAGAATTGTAACGTCCTATGCACATTATTTTAACCAATTACCGATAGTGTTGTGCGATTCCGTCAACAACGTATCTCCCCCAAAACCGAATCTATTAGGCACCGCAACTACTCGCGTGGTAGAGTCAGCAGCTCTTGCCAATGGTTTTTAGCTAATTGTTAAGATTATTAAAAAGCTATTGATTCATAGCTACTTGCAAAATAGTGTGCTTTGAATCAGCCCAAATGTTTAAAGTCAAAACAAAAAATTACACTTTGAATAAATTGAACGAAAATGAGATCAATTTAATAAGTGTCCATCGACGATGTCCATCTAAGTGTCCATCTACGATGTCTTGTGGGCCCACTTATGCTTTGTGGGCAATAATCAATTCAAATGCAATCAAGCAATGCAATGTATTCATATGCATTTTTTTAGTTTTGTTACTAGGTTTTTCATTTACCTAATCTAATAAACATTTATCATATTAAGGTCTAATAGCAGAAGTGATTACTAAAAATAGTACAGTATTTTGATTTATTCCAATCTATACTTAACACAAACTGAACCTCAATTTTTTTCAAATATATGCCTTACGTATTTCCTATTTTGCTATCAGATGTTTTAGTTCGGTTTCTGTTGCTGACACTACCAGTACTAGGTGTATATTGTATTATTTACCTATTAACATATCATATCGCATGTTGCGGTGGGGCAATTTAATTTATGGGCCACACTGTTTGCAAGCCCATCATTATTGGCCAGTGCTGGACTCTGCTGATATTACTCCGAGTTAGCAATACAGTTGTTTGATTTACCCGTCGATAGTAGATCGGTGGTAGATAGATGGCAGAATCTGTGTTTGTTTAACTTTCTAAAAATGTATTAGCAAAGACTGTTAAAAAAACATTGGAGATTTATATATTCAGATAATATTAAGTGCGTAGTACCCACTTTGTGATGTCCTTTGAATTCCTGTGAAAAGATTATGTCGAAGATTCTCCCTTATTTTAGAAAATCAGATAAGGTTTAAATGTAACCAATCACTACTCATTACAATAGATTTAAGTAACGGGATTCCTACCATGTACCACTCTTGCAAGTGCCATGATCACGGAGTAACACCAGGTACATTGTATAAACCCCGTAACTAATAATTTGTTCTACTGTTAGAAACTGTCAAAAATCACTACACAGTCTAGAAACTTTAAACTTATGCTAAAGATAGAAAAACTAGAAAAAAATTAATTTCTGACCTTGAAGAAATCAGATCTAGAGCAGCCACCCGGATTGTGGGAGACGCGAGTATTTCGGACCTTGAAGAAATCAGATCTAGAGCAGCCACCCGGATTGTGGGAGACACGAGTATTTCGGACCTTGAAGAAATCAGATCTAGAGCAGCTACCCGGATTGTGGGAGACGCGAGTATTTCGGACCTTGAAGAAATCAGATCTAGAGCAGCCACTCGGATTGTGGGAGACGCGAGTATTTCGGACCTTGAAGAAATCAGATCTAGAGCAGCCACCCGGATTGTGGGAGACGCGATTATTTCGGACCTTGAAGAAATCAGATCTAGAGCAGCCACCCGGATTGTGGGAGACGCAAGTATTTCGGACCGTGAAGAAATCAGATCTAGAGCAGCTACCCGGATTGTGGGAGACGCGAGTATTTCGGACCTTGAAGAAATCAGATCTAGAGCAGCCACCCGGATTGTGGGAGACGCGAGTATTTCGGACCTTGAAGAAATCAGATCTAGAGCAGCCACCCGGATTGTGGGAGACGCAAGTATTTCGGACCGTGAAGAAATCAGATCTAGAGCAGCTACCCGGATTGTGGGAGACGCGAGTATTTCGGACCTTGAAGAAATCAGATGTAGAGCAGCCACCCGGATTGCGGGAGACGCGAGTATTTCGGACCTTGAAGAAATCAGATCTAGAGCAGCCACCCGGATTGTGGGAGACGCGAGTATTTCGGACCTTGAAGAAATCAGCTCTAGAGCAGCCACCCGGATTGTGGGAGACGCGAGTATTTCGGACCTTGAAGAAATCAGATCTAGAGCAGCCACCCGGATTGTGGGAGACGCGATTATTTCGGACCTTGAAGAAATCAGATCTAGAGCAGCCACCCGGATTGTGGGAGACGCGAGTATTTCGGACCTTGAAGAAATCAGATCCAGAGCAGCCACCCGAAATTCGAATTTTCCTAGTTTTTCTATCTTTAGATATGAAAAACAAGCATTGTAAAATGCTAAAAACAAAACAAAGTAATAATCAAATAGCATACTTCATCTTAACCGAAAGTTTAAATATTTTTAAAAATATTTCTTTCGTATGTTTGAAGGTACTTGTCTTAAAACATTGATGCAATAACGTTGGCTTACAACGTAAGCATACACTAGAAAGATTCGTTCGGGTCAGTAAGATTTCGGTAGCTCAGTGGTCAGAGCAGCCACCCGGATTGTGGAAAACGCGGGTTCGATTAAAAAATTCAAATTTTTCTAGTTTTTGCATTCTTAGATATGAAAAACAAGCATTGTAAAATGCTAAAAATAAAACCAAGTAATAATTTAAACTTATGCTGATATTTTTGAAGACTAAACTTTTAAGGCCTACCCAAATTAAAGCACCGTCTAGAAATCAGGTAATATCCCCTAATAAAACAATGTGATATTCGTAACCATTAAAAACTTTTCACTTTCACTTAGCACGATTCTCCCGCATACACTAGCAAAAAGTGGTCATACTTATGACCAATTTATACTAGTACTCAGTATAGAGGCACCAAAAGAGAGAAGCCGGATATTTTGCCGGAATATAAATCGCGGCAGGACATTAAGTTTAGCACACCGTAATCTCATTAACGGGAGACACAGATGCTCCGTAATCCTGTTTCCTTTGGGATTTGCATAAAGAGTTCATGATTTGTGTCCAGCCTTTCGTTTTCACTTTCGAACCGGGAAAACGTTTCAACTACTTAGTCGGCCATTAGCGAATCAATTGCAATTAGGGATCTTTGGAATGACTGTGAAGAGCAAATATTTGTGATCTTGCATTTGCAATTGACAACTAAACCTATAATTGTAAGTATGGAAAATGGAGGTTACTTGAAAAAAAATCCACTAATTGGTGGTTTTTTTCATTTTAGTCCAGGAACTAAGTAATTACTTGTGTAAATAAATCCAAGTGATAATTTATGAGTCCAAGACCAAGGTCCAAGGTCGTCTTTTGACCTAGGCCTCATAATTTCATCACTATGAAAAGCGAATTCGAGCTTCAAAGAGGGCTATGGATGGTTTTAGAATTTTGTTATCCGAAGAAGAGCTAATAAGTCACCTATGTAGCAGGGAGTTAAAGGACACGCAGGAAGTTGAAGGCTAGAAACTGGAGCAGAAAAGTTCGGAAATGGTTACCAAATGGCAGATGATGTGGGTACGTACGAGCATCGACCGGTGATGCCCACCATGTAAGCATCACCGGATAAGTAACTTAAAATAAAAAAGTTTTGGTTGCCATATTTACCACACTTTATGGTACACCCAAAAATTTATACAAGTTCAAAAAAAGTGCATATGCTGGTTATTTGGCAAAAGGTAGCAGTCTCAACGTAAGCTTGGTACGAGGGCCCAGCGCTGATTTTCAGACTGGAGGAAAAATATGTTAGGAAGAATATGGGTGTTAATATAATGTGTTTGTAAAAAAACATGTTTGTGTAAGTTTGTGTGTGTCTGTTTATTATTTATTTATTATCTATAGCACACAACTTGTAGGCTTACAGAGCAACTCCAAGACGCCAGACAAGTTTAAAATAGAGTACAAATTTACAATAGTCGTTAAAATTAAAATTATAATTAAAATACATGTCCATCAGAAAAAATTTTATAAAAAATTTAGAATGTCAACGAAAAATAATAGTAAAACGATAAAATAAAAATGAGAATAATTAATTATTAGGTATCAACGATTTCTAAAAAAACCGAAGCTTTCCTTATTTTGTATTGCACGCAAACAGCGAAAATATCTACGTGATCACACTGAGTAAGCATGTCCCCAATCAGGGACGGTAGGCGCGTTCGCAGCGTGCACTGTGCGCGTCGTGGGCTTACGCAGGAGCCGCGGACGGCGTCGTAGAGCCACCGCGCCTCTCCTCTCATCTCGAGGTATACGCGTGGGCACCAGCAAATCAACCCGAGACATAATTTCAGTATCTACTTCGCCATGAAACGCCCCTATGAAATGGGCAAGAAGAAGCATCTTTCGCCGAAAACTAAACGTAACCAACTCCACCATACCCGCGACAAAGTCGGAGGGATACCGGTATGGGTAGTACCCGTACTGCCTCCGATAAAGCCAACGTGCGAACTTGCGCTGAACTCGTTCAACCATTACAGCATATTTGTCCTCGTGTGGGTCCCAAACAACAGCTGCATATTCTAGCTTGCTGCGTACATAGGCGTTATACAAAACATTGGCCACAGCCACATTATTGAATTCTGAGGCTGTCCGCATAATAAAACCTAGAATTCTATTCGCTTTCTTACATATGGTCGTCACATGATCATGAAAGTCTAATTTACAGTGTAATGTTAATCCTAAGTCACGTCATAAACTCTATCTCTAAAGGCGTCAAATAATTTATAATTTACAAACTTCGGACAGCGCTTACGGGTATAAGTGATTAATTTGCACTTAGAGTCGTTAAAGGGCAGACGGTTGACCAAACTCCATTCCGATACTGCATCAATATCTGCCTGCAAAGCGACCGTATCCGCAATGTCTTTCACGCCTGTATAAAGCTTAAGGTCATCTGCGAACAGCAGACTTTGTGCAGTCTGAACAGTATTCGGCAAGTCGTTAATCATAATTAAAAATAAAGTCGGTCCCAGGGTACTTCCTTGACTTACCCCCGATCTTGTGTAGTATTCTTGAGACTCGAACCCATCTACTTCACAAACTGGCGTCTATTTCCTAAGTAACTAGCGAACAATTCCAGGAGCTTAGGCGTAGAGCCTGACATTGCTAATTTCCTCAGCAATATGTCATTGTCCACCAAGTCGAATGCTTTCTTGAAGTCGAAATATGCAGCGTCGACCTGCCGTTACAAGTCTAATTCTGCCGACACGTAGTCCACCAAAGCAACCAGGTTAGTAGTGGTTGAACGGGCTCTGGGAAAACCATGCTGGCTGTTGTGTAGTGAACCATCAATTTGTCGACTGATGTGCCTGTTTAAAATGGTTTCAAATATTTTGGCGAAAACAGACAGCACAGCGATTGGTCTATACTGTGTAACATCACCCTTTGCAGCCCCCTTCGGTACTGGGGTCACACGCGATAGTTTCCACAAAAATGGATAAATTGAAGAGTCAACGCAGAGGTTGAAAATGTACAGCAGTGGCTTCTGGAAATTAACCTACAATCCCTTACCAAAAATACCGGTACGCCGTCAGGGCCACTTGCTGATTGATCTTTCAACTTTTTAGCAGCAGTTTTGAAATTGACTACGCTCACACTACCCACAGCTACATATCTGGAATCCATCTGTGAATAGGCAGCATGTGCGGCCTCAACCGGGTCCAGGCGCGGCAAGTCCGTATGAAACCACTGAGCCAAAGTATTACGCAGAAGCGTCGGCGGCGGCCTGGCCAGTCACGTCCTTACCGTCGTAGGAAAAACCATCAGCACACGCCCTATCCTTTTTTTTTTGTCTTTGACATATCCCCAAAATTTGGCTGGTTCCTCGAATATGCTCTTCTGTAGGCTACTCATTTGTTTTTGATTTATTAAATGGTTCAATCAGTGTTTGTCATTAAATTGTAAAATGTTGTTTTTAAATGGTTGCAGAGTTCTGTGGTTACCAGTGTGTTTGTTGAACTGCGAATGATAATGAAAATGACAGCACAAATAAATACAGTGAAGTTAATAATGAGAAAACATATAGGTAGCTCCTTCCTCACAACTGCAAAAGGAACCCTCTGGTCAATACGTCCTTGTCCTATGAAGAATATAGTTTTATTGGATTAGGCCATTACTCTTATAAAACCAATATGAATTTTTACATGTTATCGTACAAGTTTTAAAACTTACTTACATCAAAATATCAAAATCGAATTATTTTCTATTGTTAATTTAGCTATCGGTCGTACGCTGGCACAGTGACGTTGGCATCAACCTTAACAATTGAATAACAATAACATTGCAAAATCGATCTTATGTCATCAGCAAAAGGTCCATATGGGGGACTTGAAATGGTACAAAGGCGTTCACATCTACCTTCACATATATATGTAAAGGTAGATGTGAACGCCTTTGTACCATTTCAAGTTATAGAATGCAAAAAATAGAGATAATTTCTAACATGGCATCTTAGCCCAAGCTAAATAAAAAAAAACTAAATCATCATACCTTGAAACTAAAGATACCATAATTATCTAGATGCAGAACCAATTGTGACACAAATATAAAAATGTGTCGAGGAAAGCAAAATAATCCCAAACAATTAACAAAAAGCCTTTAAATTATAACCTTGTCATGTAACATTGTATAAGGCTTGTTTATCGCCGAACCGCGAGTAAAAACAAAAGCAGTTGACCAAGCATAATCCGTTACTAAAAGCAAATAAACTTAGCCGGTAGACGTGCATGCAAACAACCCGTAAGCGCATCAACCATGCCTCTAATACAACGGACATACATTAAAATAGAAAATGGAAGTCCCGCCATCTATACGAAAACCAACCATATCACTTTTTGACGCTATTTGTGACGTCACTGTGCAATTCCTTGAGAGCAATTTGCAATTCTCAATCGACGTTAATTCTGTTCATAGACAGAGGACCTACTCGTACGAGTAGGTACATACCATCACGACTATATCCCAAACAAGTTCGTCAGAGGAAAGTGACTGTTGCCGTCACGGTAAACCGAACACTTAGAAGCCCACTTTTCACCAGTGGTATTAGAACCCAACGTAGTATTGGTGACCCTTCCGCCGCTATCCGGGCTGATTTGGTTTTTTATCTCTGTTCGCCATCACCGGAGAGTTAGTCGAAAAGGGGATTGAACATTTTGTATGGAAGCTGGCATAGCCACCTGCCGTCATTTTGTTTTTTTTCTGAAGTTTCCACGCACGCGAAAAATGGTACATATAGGTAAAGGACACATAAACAAACAAAAAATGTCCAGAAATATGGTACCCTAAAGTGTCACGTTACCGAGTAATTGAAAGGCAAAAATCGCTATGAAAATGGTGATTTAATTAACAATTGTTAGCAAATAACAGAGTTCAGGAGAATAACAAAACGGCGGTTGGTGGTCTATGCCACAAAGGTTCAAACCCCTTTAACAAAGACCACGATGATTGGTTCAGGCCAGAATCGTAATCAGGACCACACTGTTTAAGATCAGAGTTGGGATGCTTAACCCCTAGGCCACGACGTTTTCCTAGGCTATGGTGCGTTTCAATAATAGATTGTACTTTCAGAATGAATTATATTTATGTTCCTAGGCAAAGGATTGATGAATGTGAATCTACTTAATTTTATATATCTATTGCCATTATGGTACAGCGTGGATTAAATAAATAAATAAATATTCAGATAATAACACCCAGACAAACAACAAGCACAAATGTTCGTCACATAAATGTTTGTCATGAGTGGGGATCGAACCCACGACCTCCGGTGATAAAGGCTGGCATTGCACCAACAGGTCAGTCAAAATAAATGAAGCATCGTCAAAAGATATGCCTTGTACTTGTTTTTGAAACGATAAGTAAACATATTCGCCATACTCGCTTTATCTACTTCAATTTATCTACGTGAATACAACCTTCCCTGATAGCGGTTTTATTGAAACAAAAACTAATAAACGAAGGGGTTCTCGATGGTATTTTTGCCTAAACGCAACGGCGTTGCAAAGCAATTTTTGATTATTCCCCATTCACTGACTCGGAGTAATGCGTAGAAAAATAAAAGGAATGGAATACGTTTTGTTAAAAATGGAAATTTTGAACGTTCAGTTTCATTGTTTCTCTTTCTCTTCTCACTCTTTTATCTCTTCACTTTTATCGAAACTATATACTTACCGGGTGATTATCAAAAGACTTAAGTACAACCACTTTATGGAATGAAAAAGAGATAATAATTCACCAAGGCCGAACATTTAAAATACTTGTTAAGTTTGTCTTTTCAAAACATAATTTTAAAATCAAATGTATTACTTAATCTTTGTTTATAATATTTTCTTGCAATGGCAATCTTGTGGGCGGGCTTATAATCAGAGAAAATTCATGGAAGACGAAAAATCATCATGTTTTACTGATCAAACTGCATTAATTTGTTTCTACTGATGCTAGGAAAAGCTTTGTTAAAAACTTGATTTTGGCTATAGTATTGTCTATCTATAGACTGCACTATAGAGAAAATAATCACTATTGAGTCCAGACAGGCAAACGGCAATTGAAGACGTCCTTACAAGAACACCTGTGTCTGGATGGACTCCATTTGGAAAAGTTCGTTTTCTAAATTGACTCAAAGAGCCAAAGGATTGTGAGCGCTGGTACTCGTAGCTGATGTAACTGTCTCAATTTATTGTTAACTAACAGAATAGTAAAACATCAATGGCAATATACATTTTTCCTTGAAATTCAAAAATAGAGAAAAAAAAGCAAGTGAAAAAAGGCGACCCAGGTAAATATTAGGAGAAGATTTTGTGACAGAACCATATTTTAGGCTACTGTTAAGACAAATTTTATTTCCTAAGGCCTAAGTGCTACGATTGAACGCAGCGTGAAACGCTTACCTGCTTGGTGGACGTCATAGGCTTCCGGTGGATGAGCCCGACTACATCTGGTAACACCGGAAATGCAGCCATTTATGACAGCATCAGTGTCTAAACACACTATGCCGAAGGTACGCGACCGAAGTTCGGCACGATTTGGTCTGCAAAGCCATTTGAATTACTGATGACACAGTATGCCGAAATTACGTTGGGTTATAGCATACAGCCTAACTTCGGTCGGGCGTAAGTTCAGCGGTAACTGATTTTGTAGAGCACACATTATACACTAATTCATAGACGCTGAATACACACATAAAGTCTAGCAACTGAATTTCTGCCGCGTAAGTTCGGCACTTATGGTGTGTCAAATCAGCCGAATACGTTGGAACGCAAAATCAGCCGCGGAACTTCGGTAGCGTACCTTCGACATAGTGTGTTTAGATGCTTAAAATAGACTTCCTTCTACTTACATCACCACTTAAAGGCGTAACTTAAAGGAATGTCGAGAATTCGGTAGACTATTAATAAGTCCCATAAAGGCGAGTGCACACCGCACCCGACGTCCGCACTCCATAAGTCAGCCCGGAGGTGGGATAAGCCGTAAGTAAATCATCGAGCGATGAATACGCGGTTCTGCGCGCCGCTACGATAACGATTAAATATGGCGCGGTCGCTCATATTGTGTGTACTTACGAGTGTGCGGAACGCAGATTTATGTGTGACACCGGCCTTAGCGGAAATTGTACAGGCTGTATGACCCGGTTCTGTCGTAGATCATTGAAATGGTCACTTTTTTGGATTAAGAAGCTGTTTACTACTCACGGTTTACGACACGGCCTAGTTATGTTTATTTGATATTTATCAAATCACGTCACCATTTTACCAATAATAATTAACATACAGACCATTACGACTTAATCCCAAACGGGGTAGTCAGAGGCAAGTGACTGTTGCCGTCATGGTGAACGGAACACTCAGAAGCCCACTTTTCACCAATGGTATCAGAACCCAACATTGTATCCGGGTTGATTTGTTTTTTTATCGATGTTTTCCATCACCGGAGAGTAGGTCGGATATTTAACAATGAACTCAAAGATTTTGTTTCTGGCCAGATTTGAACTCGGGACCACACGATCCACGATCTGAGTTCGGTGCTGGCCACGACGCTCTCTAATAATAATTAAACAGTTCACAATTCAGTTTGATGGAATCCGCGTAAGCCTTATATTTTATCAAATAATGACTAGATCGCACCCTACCCGGAGGCCTTATTACGATCTCCTATATCTAGTCAATTTAATTTTCTGAACTGAGAGTAGCGAGCAATTTCACCAGTAAATATCAAGCTTGGAACATGCGTTAGTGCCAGGTAACCGCTGACTGGCTGGAAATGAAAGATCATATTACAAATTGCTCGCTACGCTCAGTTTAGGACAACTTATAGGGGATTGTAATAGGCCTGCAGTAGCTGCAGCATGCTATATTCCAATGTCGGTGACGTCACAATCATAGCAGTTTAGTATAAAGTTGTATTCTGTTGGAGAAAAAATTAAAGTCAGGATCCTGCGTATTGCTAAAGGGATTAACAAATCTAAGCAAAATTGGTTATCATCGGTCTCTCAAAATTTTATATGAACCAAACTTTTTTTTATATTCATCTTTTTTTATTCATCAAACGACTGTTGTACTTAGCTGTTTCTATAGCAGAAGTCAAAATAAACTTAATAAACTATTGTATTTTTTCTGAATTAAAATACGCATTACAAGTTTTTTTGCCGCAATCGTTTATCTATATTCAAACGCACGTACTCGTAAAAATTACTGGCCTATTCATTGAAACATACGATTGTGATCGCCATTGACGCCCCCTATCGGTTACCACAGTTCGGCAATTTGCAAAAGTTCGCCCCAGCTCGATATCCCAACACGATTAACACAATATAAATGTCGCTTTGATACATCACCGGCGGCGCTAACTGCTAAATAGCGTGTGACTAATGATACCGATACGTGACAATGAAACCTGTATCTGCCACCTCCATTTTGTGTACGTTTCGTAGTTCCATGTAACACTATAACTCGTTGTGACAGTTTAAAGTTTAAAAATGGGATTTGGGGGATCAAACTGATAAGATAAAATATGACGATAGATTGTCGATACCACAAATTACGCATGCGGCTCGGTGGCCCGGGCAGATAGTCTGCTTAGAACAAACCGCCATTTTGATCACGCGCACAGACAAAGTGAGTTTACAGGCGATATAACTAAACCATTTTTTCTTCTAGTTTTTCCCAACCTCAACGTACGTTTTGCGGTTAAACCATGTTTAAAACAGCATAATCTAATTGGCAGTAAAATTAAATTGTCAACAAATCACGTTTTGTGGAACAGGTTCACCTTGATTGCCTATAAAACTATCATATAGGCTTATAAATAGGTCTTCACATTTTTGCACCATAAATCCCATTGTCAGGACAACTGTTTAAATAAAACTATTCACTGAAATAGTGATGTTTAATAAATTATAGATAGTTTGACCTTTAAACCGGGTAATGTAACGAGCACCACCGATACTGAATAAAGAACGACGATCACGACCAACATAAAAGTATGTTACGCTTTCTATAACTGTCCGTAACTTAGCCATCCCTGCCAAAAAACCTCAGACAGACAGACATGTTGGAACCTATTTACGGCATCAAACAATATACACGCTTGATGCATCAGGGACAATCTGCGAATACCATCATGTAAGACGATTGAACTGCCCCTTTATTTAATAAAAGTTTGCAATCTGTAACAGATCGCCCGAGGGTATTCACCTTGCCTTTACCTTAGTCAAATCTCGAAGTTATTATCGATAGTCATATCTACTGTTGCTAAACTGGCTATAATTTCTGTTCTACTACTACCAACTGCACAGTGACAAATTATCTTACGCATTATAGTCAACGCATATCTAGCACCAAGTCTAGTAGAAAAGAACGAGATATCTATCACGTGACAAAAATCGCAGTGTGCATCTTAGCCCTACTGGGGTATCGATATTTGGGCAATCACCATCACTACAACAAACCATGCGAACGTGGGACGGTTCCATGCATTAAGGAGTGTTTTAAGCTAACGTCAGCGGTGCGGTCGCCCGCGGACCAGATAATGGAATGTATCAGCGAAAATGCAACGGACTTCTGTCTAGACCTGTTCTTTTTTTACGCTTTTGAGTTCGTAAATTTTCGCGTTTTCCACTCAGAGAGGGTAAACATGTTATTATGAAAGATATTGTAGCCGAAGCAAAACTTGATTTTTTCATATAACCCAGCATCCGTCTTGAGTCTATACACGTACTATTTGGAAGGACTTCAGTCATTAAAAACTGTAGATACTCGTACTTAGTAAAGTACAACAAGTAACAAATAAGTATGTTAACATGCAAAAACATCAGTCCACCTCAAAAGCGTAGAATCTCCATTCATTAAAAATATTTAATTTTAATCCTTTAAAATATGCTTACTTTTATAAAAATATACGGGTCCAGATTCCCTCTTGCAATTTGTGATAATTGGTAACCTAAGCTTGAAATTCTTTGTGATTTTGAAAGTGGGTGTATTTCTACAAATCTCTTCCGTTCTGGATTAACTGTTCGTTATTATTATTATTTAGGGTAAGTAAAATGAGATACTTGGATAGTCTGAAAAAGACAAATAAGTACCAATTGGAACAAATTTAAAGTATTGGCTCTTAGGTAGGTTTTATCGTGATCATGTAAACAAAAAGTGTATTTTTATAGTTTATTACATTTCCTTCAGAGGATATTTTCAGATGAGTACTCATAAGATACATAGCTAATCACGTAGGATGTTTTTTGTATAGACCGTACAGTTAATTGCTTGTTAACACAGCAGTTGGTACGTGAAAATATGATCTATGGCAGTACATGTAACTGCCTAATTCGAGGAAAGTTGGAGAGGCTTGAAACCACATTTAAGGGTCACATTCATGCCAAAATCTTTCAAAAGGCCACTAAAACAAGAAAAAATTGCAAAAATTACCTTTTAACTTTTGCATGATTTTACTCAATGATTAATGAACAGTGCAAACACGAACCATACTCATTATCGTACCATATACTTTGTATGGTAATGAGATTTTGTGTACAATATCATTATCGAAAATTTATTTCTTCATCGTGCTAATAAATGATAATTTATGTTGTCCTCAGCTTGTGAGATACCATAGAAATTAAATCAAAACTTTCGTGGTAATTGCAGGAAAGATTAGTACTGGCATGAAAAGCTCATAATAAGCCTATGTCTGAGGCTGTAATCTACTTTCCCTGTTTTTATGCCAGCCGGCATGGAAACAGGAAAATCAGGTCTAGCAGTGGGTAAACTTAGATCCTAATAGCTGATTAGAAATAGATTGAGATTACTCCAATATTCAGTGGGCAGGGCGCATAACGCGAGGAAGTGATGGCTCTTGGGGGAGGACAGTTCTATCAAGGTGGATGAACGACCTAGTAAGGATGTCAGGATTCCGTTAAGCAGACCGCCTGCAACCGGTCGCTTTGGAAATGGAAATCTGTGGTTTTTGATCAGCAGTTGCGATCATGATGATGACACCAACATTTGCTCATATACAGCAAACATCTACCTAATTGCACTAGTGAGGTAGTCATCAATAATTTTAATGGTATTAAAATACACACTCACTGTGATGATTAGAAGCTCCTGAATCAATTGTCACCGTATGCAAAATGCAAAAATCAGCGCAGATTGCGGGGATTGATTCGTATGCACTCGTCATTATCATTATCGCGCCGTCGGAATCCATTAATCAAGTTGGTATTCCTGATTCGCGCGGAGGCCTCATCGCCTGCCACCCCATCCCCCTTCAACCCCAAGTACCTGGACGCACTCGTGCATTCACCCTTCCCTTATCAGTTTTGATGTAGCGAGTTGGGCAGGGTAGAATTGAGGAGACACGTGATGAGGGGTTTTATTTTTGTGATGATCGAGGTAATATTTCATTTTGTTTCTAACAAGGAAGTATAGCGTTTATTTTTGAATTTAAGCTTTAAAGCCCGTATAGTTTTGGGTTGAAAACTAGTTGGAACCGCTACTTTGAATTTATTGTATACTCCACAGTGGTTTTCAACACGATTAAGAACCCTACTAACCTCAAGATTTTGTAATTTGTTCATTATACATCATTTATTCCTGTAGTTCGCTCTGACACTTCCCAAAACGGCAGCATGAAATATCCCCAAAATTTACTCGTGTCACTTCGAATGTTCCGATATTCTACTCCTTGATGCATTCCCTGCCCCGGCCCTGTGGCATTTGCTGTCTATCCCACTAATGCGTTGGAACTTAGCATTGATATTCAGAGTACAATCCCGTTCATTCGATCCTAGTATGAACCCAGTTATTAAATCAGTCGGATAAACAGACACCTGCGCTTTGAGGCACATTTGCATATGCACGCATTGTGTCATCATCTGCATAATTATAATGCGACGTGACTATAAGTAGGTGCAAACCTCTCGATGCGTGTGTTGGGGCAAGACTTTTAATATGGAAATTTGAATTACCATGGGATATGACGCTGAATAGATTGAACGGGTATTCAGTTATACTTTTGATATTATCGTAATGCTGCTGAAAGGGTATTAACATTTATAATGTTTCTTGAAATAGAGGAATTCATTGTAGAGTTTGATGATGGAAATGGACGAATTATAATGTTACTAAGAATCAATAAAACTGCGCTGGACTAGGTCCATAAGTTTTAATTAACCAACTGCTGGTTTTAGGCAACTTGTATACTCCAAAACACTGCGTACTTTATTAAGTTATGTTGCGTTTGCTGTCAAGTAGTTGCAGAACCCGCTGCCATTCTAACTCACGTGTTTGGGCTGGGCCACGTTGCTTGCTTTTGATCTTTTACGGATTAATCAATTTCTTATAAGATCTTGTAGTGAATTACCGCATAGCTCTCTTACTCGCTGGATGATCTTGAGCGTACTTAGTAGGACCACAGTAGAGATCACATTTGGATGCCCTAAATTACTAATCACAAGCACCACCCTCTGTTTATCTATATAGTAACAATTATAAAATGACAAGGTGCCGTACATGATATAATTAAAATAACATACCAAACGACTTTTTTTTTTTATATATTGCCCGTCAAGATGACCTCACTCCTAGAAAGCGGTCGTGAGGTCCAGATATGAGGTTGACAATCAATCACTGGCCATCCTCACCTTGAAGGCCTGCAGAAATGCCTTTTCACGCCCCGCTTGAAGAACCCGGGACTATACGAGGAAGGAAACACATGTGCTGTAAGAGCGTTCCACGTCTGGATGGTACGACAAAGAAACGAGTCACTGAACCTTTCAGTTCGGGCCAACAAATGTTGTATTGTGTGTGGGTGACGCCGTAGCACGCGTGGTACGGGAGTGGAAAGGTGAGGGTGGGATAAGCTGGAATAACTCGTCAGAGCATTCTTTATCCCAAACGGGGTAATCGGAAGCAAGTGACTGTTAACTTTAAGTTTAGTTGATAAGTTTATATGAAGCCTTTGTTAAGAGAAAATAAATTTCACTTTTACATTATTACTCCTGTTGTTTCCTGTTCACAATTATTATTATTACTGTTGCCGTCACGATGAACGAAACACTCAGAAGCCCATTGTTCACCAATAGTATTAGAATCCAACGTGGTAGGTGTTGAGCCTTCCGCCGTTATCCGGGTTGATTTGGTTTTTTGTAGATGTTTTCCATCACCGGAGAGTTCCTCGGAAATATAACAATGAACACAAAGATTTTGGTTCTGGCCAGATTTGAACCCGGGACCACACGATCCGCGATCCGAGTAGGGGTGCTCAACCACTAGGCGACGACGCTCTCTCTCACACTCTTAAATTTATATTTTATTTTGAATCCAACAAAATATTAACAAAGATCTTCCAAAAATGCGACATTCTCAAACTACCCAGAGAGCACGCTCATAAAGCGGTGCAGGTCGCCAGTATTAATCACACTCGGATTAAAACCCATCTGCTAATAACTGCCGTTCCGTGCACGTAGAAACAAAAAGTAACCGCGACACGTTGCGCAGTGCTAAATTATACAAGTATAATAATTAGCACAAGTTGCCCGTAAAGTTCTCAGTGCAGTGGCAAAACTTGATGGTATTACTGCACGGACGTTAACGCATAACGATACGGGGGGCCTACTCCTGTTCGTTTGAACACGGAATATCGTGAATTGTTGTTGTTTTCAATGTATTCGTTGTATTTTTCAGTTTATTTTGCTGTTTTGGAATTTACACCAATATAATCTATACTAATATCATAAAGTGGAAAGATTTGATTGTTTGTTTGTTTATTTGAATTGAATACTAAACTACTCCAAAACGGCTCCAAAACTACTGATACGATCGTGAAAATTCTTTCATTAACAGAAAGCTAACTATTTAGGAGTATTATAGGCTAAATTTTATTATGATTGAACAAAAGATTCAGTGATAAATAGTAGTAAATCAAGCCGGAGAAAAGCTAGCGAGATATGTTGTTGGACACTAGCTGTCAAACATTTGACAGAACGAAGACTGTTGAGGCAGCTCGTAGATGCATAAAATGCATTTGACGTATTAACATCAATCTCATTTTATTGGTGTTTAAACGTAAAAATGTTAATTGACTTTTTAGTCTGATTTTGTTTGTATATATACTATCATTTATTTCACGTCTTTTCTTATTAACAATCTATTTGATAGATCGAAAGTGCTTTCTACAAGCTTATGTAAATAAACGATTATGTTGCTAACTTACGAAACTTCGTCAATGTTGCACCAGAGTTGACCCCCTGATACAACCAGCGTTAACAATAACGCAGACATGCAAAACAGGCCGCTATCAAACTATGATGAGTATGCGGGACTTTGTGAATTTACCGCTGCAGTAAAACATGGCCGAAAGTTAAACGCATGCAAGTAGTGGACATAATACAGGCTGTATATCCTGTCATTATCTTCGTCACCCTTATTTGGAATAGCTTGAAATCAAGCAAATGACATTTAATTATAACTTTAATTATTTTAGCATTTTACAATGCTTGTTTTTCATATCTGAAGATAGAAAAACTGGAAAAAATCGATTCTGATTCTTGATGATCTCGAGCGGGAACCGAACCCGCGTCTATCACAATCTGGGTGACTGCTCTAAACCACTGAGCTACCGAAACCTCTGTTTCGGTTTTTCCAGTTTTTATATCTTTGCAAATGCCATTTTTAAATCCTAAGATTTTTTGTTCTTCAGTTTTGAAGTAGATTTTGTTTCTAGCTAGCTAAGGCTCTGTGCCTTAGCTGCATAGAAACAAAATCTATTTACATCCATAGATTTTTTATTGTCAGGGCCATATCTTTCGACATAGATGCCAATAGTCAGTACTTACAGTACGTCATCGCGTAGTCCAACCGCAAAATTCGCGGTTGAACTGACGCGATGACGTACGCGGCTGTTGACAACCAACTGCCAAATGAGTCGTGGAATACCCGGCAGCTGGAAGGTAATTATCGCGCTCAAGTACATGCAGTGACAGAGGCCTGGCTAAGGTAATGACATGATATGGCGTTTGGCACCAAAAAAATACGTTGCACGCACACATGTTAAGCCTTGTGGCAGACTCTTAGCATCTCTAAGCACGTAATCCATTCATTCTACCTTGTTGATTTTTGAACCAAAAATATCCAATGATTTAAACAAAAGTGACATTCCTTAACGAATCATTTGTCTACATATCGCCTGTCGCTAGTGCAATCGCTACGATAATTGCACAAGTGATACAAAAAATCGTAATCAATTGTTTATACTAAAAAAAATAAAGAAATAAAAAGCATTTATTAATTAATAGACATCGTTACTTAAGAGTAACAAAAATAAAAATAAACAAAAGGAAAAATTTCAGCAGCCGATGTCCATAAATAAAGAGGACCTAACTCAGCGAATGCCTGGGCCCAATAGGCTCAGGCGCTAATTTTCAGTGGACCCTTGAATAAATAGTAAATTTATTAATATACAAAGATATACAAGTGTGTCATTAAGTGTAGAGTAAATAGGTGCTATACAATACATAAATAAGTGCTGACCGTTCAGTGTCAATGTGTTGGTGTGTGTGTTATATGGACATAGCGAAAGTGAGCGGTAGGATGGTACGACGGGCCGAGAGGAATGTATGTCAATGTATCACTCAATATTGTTCTACAAAAGGATATTTGTAAAGATCCTTCAGTTTAATGGTCTAATTGAGGCCTTCAAGCTGCACAGCTACACAATCAAGTACCATGCCGGAACACTGGCCGTACATCAACCGGTAATAGCTTGAGTCGACGTAATTGAGTCTAACCAATCGGATATCGCCATTACGTCGGACCGATTTACGCGTTTATAATGCTATCTCAATGTGCATTGTACGCTGATTGGTCGGTGTTATCGCCGAGACGCATAGCCAAGGATTAATGTAACCTGTCCTGTTACGGATTGTGTGAAAACCATTTACTTAGAATTACTATAGGTACTGGTAAAGTTAGATTATGTATGGAACTGATGTTGATAGAAAACGGTCTTTTCTAAATTGGCTTGGGTCTGGGTGTGCTGGGAGACGCCCCTGGGAATGAAATTTGAAACAATAAAAGAAAACATTTATTTATCTGTTTCGAAACAGCCAAATTACCTCTTTCGTGAAAGTCGTTGTTCGCCTTTGCAATAAAAGTCCATGTATTTATCATTTCATATTCATATAAGTATATTAGTAAGTGGTCTATTTAAATCGGAATATTTTACTTTGACAACAAATGGTTTTTAATAAAAAACAATAATTATTTCGTTTTCTCAACATCGTACTGAAGCTTCATTCACATTACTTTAATGACAACTTGATGAAACAGATATGTTATCTGGAACCCAAAGATTATTTTACAGAACCGTCACCGTTTTGTGCAACAGATAAAAAACACATTAACAAGGTTCCATTAAAAATAAGTAACTCGTTACTTAGAAACTTCAAGTGTAAAAGGATCTCAACGTGGAAGTATTATTACTAAAATATTAATAGGTCTTTTAAGGTAATTACGGTAAGTACAGCTGCCTTCGTTAACTTCAAGGAATTTAATCTTTAAAATTGAAATAAGAGGTTTAAAAGAATGAGCTGGGGCAGTTATTAAATTTTTTAATATGTTTTATTTAATAAATTTCCAATGAGCTATACCTATTATAGATCTTCATGAAATTGAACCATAAATGAGAAGATATATTCGAGAAATACTGATGTACTCGTAATTTGAAGTGGCAGCGGGCATTGTGCCCTGGTAGAAAAATTTCGAAAAAGAGATCAATAACGGACAGCAGTGCATTCAACATTAGGATTCCGTTGTAGGAGTTTACGTTAAGTAAACTGCAGTTAACTACAGAAACTTCCTAGTCATTTTTAGTTCCATTACTATTCACTAACGCTGAACCAAACTCCTACACAAACATTAATTACAAACGCTAGCGACTATCGTCGGCGGAAACTCAGCGCGGTACTGGACCCTATGGTTGTGGAACTCGTATGTTTAGCATTAGATGTCCATGTCAATGATACTGGAACACATATATTTAAAAAAAGATGGTATAGACCGCTTTAACAGCTGAATATTTTATTAGTACTTTGTCAAGTACTTGACAGCCTCTAAATATGTATATAGCTATGAGAAAGAAAATGTGACATTGTTTTTGATAGAGTTGCTACTGTGATATTCTGTAAATTATGATATTTGTTTATTTTTCGTCTGTCCTTTCTTCCAATAGTTAGTCTTGGTTCAGATATGTTTGTGTTTTCATCATAACCCGTAATAATACGGGTGCGGTTACTGATAGGATCTCTGTGGGGCGGTTTCATAGCGCACCGTGCCCGCACAGTGGGATCGATACTATACCCATGAATATTTGAACACTCTTGCTTATGGTATTTTTGTCGCGGCGACTATCGCCTAATTGAAATTGTTTACCAATCGCGGCCGGTGCGGTTAATGATTTTGATAGAGATATCATTTTTGTTTATGCATGAGTGATATGTTTAGACCTTTCCGAATTGCGTTATCGGAGTTAAGTTGTTGGATGTGTATGGAAATTAACTTAAGTGTAGAGCAGACAAATATTACCTTTCGTGTGTCATTCATCTTGATTATTTAATGCTTAACTATTGGTTACTATAGTTTGATTGACAGATAATAGAATAAAAATTTCCAGCAAAGAAATTTAGTGAACGAGTTCTGAAATTTCATGATCATATGAGTACAAATGATAAACTTGGGGCAAATCAAATTGTCCTCTATAACAATAGGTGTAAGGTTTCCGCCTGATTCTCAGACGTTATTTTTTGACGATACTATTGGCGTGATGCGTTGTAGCACGGTTCCTCGCCTTGAGATGCATCGTATCCTGGATCTTGGGTCAGATTCCTTGCTGGGTCAATTTAGGAAATAAACTTTTCTAAATCGAACGAGACGACTTCAGTCATTGTCTGGTACCTGTAACACACGGATATCTACCCTTACTTCGAGACCACGACCATTGGTGTTTTGACAGGTGCATGTTAATTCGTTTATTTATATTATACATCGAAAACTAGCAGGGTTTGTGCAAGTGTAATTTTAATAGTAAATAAATAATTTGCTTTTTAATCGTCTTTTACATCTTTCCGAACAGTTTTTACGTGTGAAACCATATAACTATTTTTTATGAACAAAAGGTAGCCCCTCCCAATGAAGGACAAATTGTGAATAAAGGTTAATGTGAACCAGGCTGTCCAATGCCCACAGCCTGCTGTTTGAAATCTATTGGAGGCTTATGTTTAGCAGGGGTTGTTTTGCGGTTGCAAATGTCTATACTACGATGCAGTTATTTTTGTTATGAAAGAGTTTTAGTCATTTCATATCATTTCTTTTAAGTTAACTAACATTTATGAGTAGAAAGTTTTATATGTTTCTTTCGACGGTTCAACAAGTCATGGAAGAACGATACGATCTATAATATGTAAAAATTTACAAGAAATTACCAAAAAAGTTTTTTAATATAAAAAAAATAACACAGATCAAAGCTTCTAAATGGGAAGCGGCGTTCCACGCTTTTTATAGTAACCGCGTTTTTTTAGCCCCGCAAACAAAGGACGATCGCGTCGTTTGCGCACGCAGTATAGTAAATTACGAAACAGTTCGCATGGAAAATGAAATGCCTGCTTCCGGGCCATTAAGCAATTTGAATTTAACACTCGTCCCTTCATTTTCCTATTACCGCAGAAATTGCGCGTTCTCACCAACGCGCAACGCTTGAAGTAACTTGGTGTAAAATGTGTAAATACAGGAGACGAGTTCCTCTAGTGAACGGGTGATTGGCGAATGATGGTTAGCTCAATGGTTCTGTGTTTAATTGACTGTCATTTAAATTATTAGAAGTGTCAGGCAAACGAAGACATGCATGTAGGTATTACTTAATGATTATTTCTTGAAATGAGAATTTGTTCAGTTCTATGTTTACAATTAATAGTTATTTGAATTGTCTTGAGTATTCTAAACTAAGCAATAACATGAATAGCTTTAATAGAGCGCATTCTGGGATTATAAAACCTCGGAGAGTAACGCAGCTATGGAAGTTCTGAAGATGGCTGTTATTTATCGGCCAACTGACATTGTTGCTGGATAACATGAATTATTGAACAATTTGCTAATTATAAGTTATTTATCGGAATTCACGGTAAAAGTCGATAATATATACTGAATTCGCGAAAGTGCCGTTTTAGCTAAAATTTGAATAATTTATCTGTGTTTTATAACACAGAAACATCACATAAGTGGATCAAATTATTCAGGTTTTAGAAATAATTTTCTATAGGAGGCAGTACCAAGAAAACATAATGAATTGCAATGTTGCTGTTAAAGGTTTTTAGCTATGACAGTTCTAAAACTATAATCATTGAATATGCTATCCGAACAAGCTGAAACATCAATTACCCGACATTTGCATGCCAAAAGAGACGCAAATTACTTAAGAAAATGGACCACTAAGTCCGTATAACTAGCTTCACCAAATAACAGAAACGCTTGCGTTGGAATCCAATCAATTCGTTCGCTAAAACGAAAGTAATAAAACCTACTGAATAAAAATAACGTATTCTCCTCAAAAATTTTGACGCATAATAATTCAACTTCGAATTGATTTCAGCAGCGAGCAGAACCGTTTATTCAAACGTCTGCATCAAAGAGAAATAGAGTAATCGAAGTGGAATAAACCAACACAGAACAAATTAAATACGTGTGTGAAGCAATTGAGCTATCGTGGATGTGAGCCAATCCGGTGCTTTTTACCCGGCTCCTTCGGAGGAAATGAAAAAAAAGAATCGGAAAAGATTCACAGACATAATTTGTAGAATCGTCGGCGTTCGATCACGCTAGCTTCGCAGATGTTGTATTTTATTCTACGATTTCATTTCTCAGGCGAGTGTGAAAATTGCTTTCGCTATTTATGCACTTGCCTTTTTTTGCTGGATTAGCTCCATTTATTAAACGCTTATGAAAATCCTCGAAATATGGCGAGTAAATTCGTATTTATTTAACACAACCAAAGTATGACATATTTTTACCGCAATTGTAAGATATTGTTTGATGATGAAACTTACTCAAAAATATTTCAAAGCAACGGCTTTAATTTTCCTTCTTAAAAGCTTCATAATTAATTGAATGAGGTATTCTACCGGAAATACATTTTAAGGAAAACCTAGTTTTCCTGAACGAAGTATTTACGGTTACGGTTAAAGACATTTATTTCTCAAAAAGAATACATAATTCACATAACAGAGAAATACGAGAACATTACTTTTAATTATTAGTACGCGAGTGTACAGTAAAACAGTGTTACAAAATTTTATAAATATTAATGTGGGTAAGATTCCAAAATTCCAAAAACCATTTGTGAGTTACCTTTACATAGATACAAAAATCACATCAAAACAGCTTTATTAAAAAGGGCTATTATACTACAAAAGACTACCTTATAGATAAAAATGCCTGGGTGTAAGCGCTCTGCTCGATGCGGGATTAAATAGCTCTATTGTAACAGATGTTTTATTGTAAGAGTTGATAGGTACCTAGTATGTACTGACTAACAATTTTTCTTTTTGAATTGTTTAAATGAATTTTGTTATTATATTCTTTTATGTTTTTTTGTATCAAAATGACACACTGCTTGTACTTTACTAACGCCTGTTGTAAACCCAAAACCAGTTTAAAAGAGTAACTGCTGAGTTTCTCGCCGGGTCTTCTCAGCAAGAAACAACTCCGACGCGGTGGTAGAGTCGCATTATGTCTGTATACTGTTTATTTACAGATCCATATTATTATGGTATCTATGTCTATTATTTAGTATATTTTGCTGTAAATTTGACGATTTGAAAGTATTGATACAGTCTATTTGAATAAAGTTATTTGAGTTTGAGTTTAAGATGTTACAAAAATTGGATTCAATTACGTATCAATAGGCACTTGCTATGCAACGGCTATTTCATGGACATTACGATAATTATATTGCCATGGTCTAAATAACATCGGTACTTAAAATGTGGTGTTTTAGCTTTTTCTTAAAAGAGACAAACGACTTTAATTGTTTAAAATAGTTTGGCAATTTATTATATAGTTGTGCTCCTTCATATGTTATATTTTTCTTTCCGTAATTTGTTCTAGGTAGGTGAAGATGAATATTATTTGTGCGTCTAAGTAGGTAGTTATTGGGAATTCTACCCCAGCTTCATTCGCTCGGGCTTAAGCCCTCTCTCACTTCGCTGTGGTAGCATTCCCAATAACTACAATGTCTAAGAGTAACTTGTATAAATAAAATCATGATTGGTTGAAAGCACCGCGGCAAACAGTTTGAGGCGAGGTTTGGCTGCAAGCCCTAAAGTTTCGTTGCAAGGAGCTGCCTGCGTGCCCATGGTTAGATCATGCACCAAACCTACTCCTAACATGAACAGTTGAAAGCATTGTGAAGTGTCTTTCTGCAAGCCTGAGACAAGATCACACTCCGATCATTCTCCTTTCATGTTTGGTTGGAAGCCCCAAGTTTTGCTGCAAGGAGCCTCCTGCGAGCCCATGGTCAGATCACGCACCAAACCTTCTCCTATCATGTTTGGTTGGAAGCCCCAAGTTTTGTTGCAAGGAGCCTCCTGCGAGCCTATGGTCAGATCACGCACCAAAACCTATTCCTATCATGTCTGGTTGGGAGCACCAAGTTTTGTTGCAAGGAGCCTCCCGCGAGTCTATGGTCAGATCACGCACCAAAACCTATTCCTATCATGTCTGGTTGGAAGCACCAAGTTTTGTTGCAAGGAGCCTCCTGCGAGTCCATGATCAGATCACGCACCAAAACCTATTCCTATCATGTTTGGTTGGAAGCCCCAAGTTTTGTTGCAAGGAGCCTCCTGCGAGCCTATGATCAGATCACGCACCAAAATCTACTCCTATCATGTTTGGCTGGAAGCCCCAAGTTTTGTTGCAAGGAGCCTCCTGCGAGCCTATGATCAGATCACGCACCAAAATCTACTCCTATCATGTTTGGCTGGAAGCCCCAAGTTTTGTTGCATGGAGCCTCCTGCGAGCCTATGATCAGATCACGCACCAAAACCTACTCCTATCATGTTTGGTTGGAAGCCCCAAGTTTTGTTGCAAGGAGCCTCCTGCGAGCCTATGGTCAGATCACGCACCAAAACCTATTCCTATCATGTTTGGTTGGAAGCCCCAAGTTTTGTTGCAAGGAGCCTCCTGCGAGCCTATGGTCAGATCACGCACCAAAATCTATTCCTATCATGTCTGGTTGGAAGCACCAAGTTTTGTTGCAAGGAGCCTCCTGCGAGCATATGGTCAGATCACGCACCAAAATCTACTCCTATCATGTTTGGCTGGAAGCCCCAAGTTTTGTTGCAAGGAGCCTCCTGCGAGCCTATGATCAGATCACGCACCAAAATCTACTCCTATCATGTTTGGCTGGAAGCCCCAAGTTTTGTTGCATGGAGCCTCCTGCGAGCCTATGATCAGATCACGCACCAAAACCTACTCCTATCATGTTTGGTTGGAAGCCCCAAGTTTTGTTGCAAGGAGCCTCCTGCGAGCCTATGGTCAGATCACGCACCAAAACCTATTCCTATCATGTTTGGTTGGAAGCCCCAAGTTTTGTTGCAAGGAGCCTCCTGCGAGCCTATGGTCAGATCACACACCAAACCAACTCTTAACTGATCTCTACTTACTTTTCATGTTCTGACTACAAAGACTGACTACTAAATTACGCTAAAAATGTTACCTTATGCATCAACTATTACCAATACCGTTACCATTACCAATACCGTTCCCGTTACCTCAGCTATCACATACTTACGATAGTATCTGGAAGCCTACATCATAACATAAGTACAAAACCTTTTGTTACCTCACCTAAGAATCTCATACCTCGACTTTGACATACCAATCGAACGCCGTTTAGTATGTGAAAGTCTACATTTTAGCTGAATAAGGCAATAGGGAATTATATTTATTTAACACAAAACACACAAATTTTAAAAATAAATACTGCTTTCTCCCTTCTGAGACATCTTATGATGGTAGTTCCGGTATTCTGTAAAAGAAAATAATCGTTTAAGAAAATGGTATATTTTTGAGCTTTTATCTGCCTACCCTGTTGGGAAAAAGACGTATCTATAATGGGTTTCAAGATCCATTTAGGTTATTTCGATTGAACTTTAAAATAACGATCACATCTACTTACAATAAGATAATGCAGTCTTTTCATCCTGTTTTGCTCGTTCAACTCCACCCGAATGAAGGTCTGAAATAAGAATAATAAAATAAGAATTACACAGTTTTGCGATATTTATTTTGCATTCACAATGCTATATTTATCTCAATATTGCAATACCAGAAAAAATAATCAGTCAAGGCTCAAACAGAAATCGAACCTTTGTCTTTCGCAATCGTTCTGGTATTTCTATATTCAGTAAATTAGAATTGTTTTTCATTAAAATCAGCTACTCTACTATTTGATATAGGTTTAACAATCTCATCTATCGAATAATAAATTTAACATTCAAAATATATATATACACAGATTCAAATAATTATTCTTATAAAACGAAAATTGCTAATTTTGTAATAAATTGATTTAGGTTAGAGGTTAAGAAATTCAATTCAATTAGTCTTTTCTAAAAACAAAAAAGAGTAGACTTTAATGGTAATATTCAAATGATTATACTATCCGAGATAAATTATAATTAATTGTACTCACATTATTTGCCCCGTACTTACCATATTCACTTTTAACACTTTGATATAAAAATAACTTGATGTCTACTGATGATGAGAACCATACCATCGTTCTAGCCTCGTTCTTTGTAAATGAGAGAGATCGTGTTCAATAAGTACGTGTAAGGTTTGCAACAACACGTGGACTTGGACTTGACACGGCGCGGCGGGAGGCGTGCGGTACTACCTCACCTCCTCCTTCTCCCCCTCCACTGGGTGCGCGTCCATGGCGCTTCACACGAACTCAGCAACGTAAGCAAAATCGACAGTTCTTTGAACAGCTAAGGAGATTCTATTACGAAGTATTGTAATGCAACATTGTTGCAGAATATGTTTACCCATCAGAATGCTGTAAGTCTGATTGCTTGCAAACCGATTTCATTGGTATCCTTATAGTTGTTAAGGTTGAGAATTGTAATGAAGGGAATCATTTCAGCACGTTTTCATAATTTTTTGTCATACTTTAGTAGCTGCGTTCGGATCTGCTTGTTTACCATGTAGAATTATTTGGTCAATAAGGTTTAAAATTCAACCGATAAAATCATTTGATTTCACTGACGTTATTCTTAAAAATAACAAAACGCTTGTGTGGATGAGTGGTTAGAGGATTTAACACACAATCTAGGGTCGTGAGTTCTAGCAAAAGTATATTATTAGATTTATTGCAACAGTTTGGAATCACAAAGTATGACATGATGATGATGACATGATTTCAATAGGGAGCCTCTGCTCAGCAGAGGGAGAATGCGAATACTAATAATAGCTTTACCTAGGTTTAGGTTTTAGGTTTAAAGATCTTTATCACCACAAAGACAGAATAGTCATTTACGTGATAACATACTTAGAAATAATAATATTATGTATGTTTACGTCGACTAGTACAGTGGTTATTTTTCCCTTTTAGAGGCACTCAGTAAATTTAGCACTTACTGAAGAGGTAATGATCACATACACACTACATTTTCAAGCCAACAAACCTACCTACTTTTTACTTGCATATCAAAACATCCATGGCTAAGTGGTAAGAGTACTTAACTCACCTCGATGTAATCATCTAGTGACAAGAGTTCGAATCCTGATCAAGGTTGTTGTTTTTAGAATTTTGGGTGTTCACCAAGCATTGATGACTGGATTTGCTTTAGAGCGAAATAGAAAAAAAGATAATATATTATTGCACAATAATGAACTCGCACTTGACTGTTCCCATGTTTTTGATGACAACAGTCTCTTTTTTCTGCTAAAAATACCACACTCAAACACACGCATACACACATAGAGACTTATCTTATACAATGTTTTTTGATGACTACAGTCTTTTTTTCTGCATAAAAATACGAACACTGAGGGAAACTTCATCATTTCTCGTGAATTATTTCAGTCACACAGTGCTCGTGCCTACATAGAATTATAAGTAGTTGTGTAAAGTGATTGTGAAAAAAGTCTATAAAAATGTAAGTAAGTAACTTTGTTTTTTAAAAGAACTTAAATTCTGCTAACATTGTTCTGTGAGTTATTTTTAAAACCAAATTTAATTCCTACAGGTCTGACTCTGAGTTCGAAGCGCCTTCAGTAACCTCAGAAGTACCTCTGAAAAAGAAGAGGGGCTCAACCAACACAGGTGCCAAAGCTACCAGCAAGCGCAAGAGCAGTGAGGGCAAACGTCTTTCCCAGGCTTCGAAGCCACGAGCAACTTCACCAGCGCCATATGACTTTCCCACGTTTAACAAGTATGTAACACATTTTTAAATATTGTACTTTGACAAATTTGTGTTGTAGTTTCCGCTTCAACCTTAGATTGTAGTTAAATCGGGACTTTCGTTAAAGTGTTAACATAAGTACCTATGTATTAATGACGTTACATAGACTCATGATAGTTATGCTATCTTAATAATGGTTTAAAATGTTTTTTTTGTTTGTTACAGAGTGAACAAGAAGCGAGACTTGTTCCATATTCTGCAGTCGGAGGAGGCAGCGAGTAGCGAACCAAGAGCTGGCGGCACTGCAACGTCTAGTTTCAGCAGCAGGGTCTCGACCGGGACGAGTCGTCGCACCACCTCAACCACGGGCGATTTCTTTGTAGACCTTAAGGTTTACAAAACGGCGGACTACAATAACCACCCGGTTAACGTTCGATACAAGACGGCGCTGGTGTCGGTGAAGTTGCAGTGCGACGACTCTTCATCGTCGTGGGAAGCCCTACAACGTTTTCTGAGTCAGGCGTGGACGGTATTCGAAGATTCGGACCCTGTCCACTACTCTGACAAAATTAGTTTTAAATAAGTAGGTAAAATGTTTTAGTATTTAGTGTTGAAATAAATTTAAATAAATGTTTGTATCCTTGTAAGTTATAGTGGTATTTTAGTTTCATTGTAGGTAAAATGCCTTTCTGTGCGACGTGTAACACAACTGTTCCTAATAAATCATGGGTGGGTCATTTAAGAAGTAATCTGCATAGACAAAATAATATTTCATTGAAACATAGTGATGGGGTAGAGATCATCACATCTGCATTTCGTAGTCGTATTATTACATATAAAATAGTAGCTATAAACGATTTTCAGTTAGGGTCAGTGGACAGATTTTTTGATGAAATATGGGATAAAGTAAAGTCTCTCTTAAACAACTTTCTGAAAACACATACATGTGTAAAAGTGAATTTTGAGCTATTTGCAATATTTTTAAAATTTAACGATAATTCACAAGAGGTCAAATCTTTTGGAACGAAAAACAAAGCATTGTTTTCTAATTACGACTTCGATATTTTTTTTCGAGATATAGTTAATTATCTTAAGACATGTATTGAGGAATTTGAGCACCGTGATAGTGGGTGGGCTTTTTTAAATAATTCACATTTAGAGGTCAATCTTAATAAGTACCAGCCACTTGGAGGTGCTAGTTTCATTCCGTTGCCTAAATCAATTCAATTAAAAAAGGCGTGTTTGAATATCAAGAACAAAGATCAGTGCTGTTTCTTATGGTGTGTGACCGCTGCTCTTTATCCCGCTAGGAAACATCCAGAAAGAGTTTCATCATATCCGAATTTCCGGGGATTGTTTGATGTTTCTGGAATGTGTTTTCCTGTTACTTTCCAAGATATAAAGATCTTTGAAAATAATAACTTAAACATTAAATTTATTATTTATGGTTTGAAAAATAACAAAACTTTGATAGGTCCTTTATATAAATCAGATATTAAAGGGAAACACAACAATAAAATTATACACTTGTTATTGATTGAAAATAATGACACCACCCATTACTGTTTGATTAAAGACTGTTCTAGACTTTTTAGAAGCCAAGTTACTTCTCACCATGGAAAGCTGTATTTTTGTGATTTGTGTCTTGTGTTTTTTAACACTGTAGAGGAAGTTGATAAGCATTTATGTAGTGGTATAGTAACAGTATTACCTGAAAAAGGTTCGGTTATTAAGTTTAAAAACTATGACCGTAAACAAAATGTACCATTCTGTATTTATGCAGATTTTGAATCGATGTTGCAACCCAATTCTACCCCCAGCTGCTCCTCAAACACTACTTTTTTGCATCACCATGTACCCGTCGCGTTTGCATATTACATTGTTTGTCGTGATAATCCTACTTATAACCGATATGTTTCACATCGCGGTCCTGATTGTGTTGATAAATTTGTTGACTCAATAATAAAAGATGTGCAGGTAATTTATGAAAAGTTGAATACTATCACTCCCATGACATTTACTGAGGAAAACAGACATGATTTTAAAAACGCAAAGGTTTGTCACATTTGCCAAAATTTTCTTTTTTCTGATAGAGTTCGTGATCACTGTCACGTGACGGGACAGTACCGTGGAGCCGCGCACCCATATTGTAACTTGCATTATAAACGTCCGTCATTCGTTCCTATATTTTTTCACAATTTGGCTGGGTACGACTGCCATTTATTTATAAAAGCGTTGGGTGAGGTGTCTGGTGGTATTAAAATAATACCAAAAACCAAAGAAAATTACATCTCATTCACAAAGTTTGTGAGTGTTTCAGATAATAATTTTTTTCAACTACGTTTCGTTGACTCGTTCAAATTCTTGGGAACCAGTTTAAGTAAGTTAGCAAATACCCTAAAACCCGAAGAATTCAAACACTTAAAAAGCTTTTTTCCCAGTGAACATAAATTTAGTTTACTCACTCGTAAAGGTGTTTATCCTTATGAGTATATGAACTCCTGGGAGCGTTATCAAGAAAAATCTCTCCCAAAAAAAGAATGTTTTTATAGTTTACTCTCGGATCAAGACATTTCTGTTGATGATTATCAGCATGCTCATTTAATTTGGTCTATCTTTAAGATACAAGACTTAGGAAGTTATACAGATTTATATCTGAAAACTGATGTGCTTTTACTAGCAGATATTTTCGAGAATTTCAGACACACCTGTAAATTACATTATCAGTTAGATCCGGCTTTTTATTTAACTGCGCCTAGTTTATCTTTCGACGCGATGTTGTTGAAAACTGGGGTACAACTCGAACTTATTGATGATTTGTCTATGGTGAGAATGTTACAAAGTGGTATTAGAGGTGGAGTGTGCTTGTGCTCTCATAGATATGCCAAAGCAAATAATAAATTTCTACCAGACCATGACCGTTCTAAACCTAGTTCTTTTATAACTTATATTGATTGCAATAATCTTTATGGTTATAGTATGTGCCAATACTTACCTTTATCAAATTTTAGATTTTTAGAACAGAACGAAATTGAAATTTTCGATGTGAATGCAATTCCATCAGATGCTGCTAACGGTTATATACTTGAGGTAGACTTGGTGTATCCTAAACACTTACATCACATACATAATGATTTACCTTTTTGTCCTGAACAATGCATCTCCCCCGGAGGTAAAGATAGTAAACTCGTTCCAAATTTGTATGATAAATTTAATTATGTCATACATTATGTCCATTTAAAAACTTGTCTTAAACATGGTTTAGTACTCAAGAAAATTCATCGAGTTATAAGTTTTAGACAGAGCACATATTTGAAACAATATATTGATTTAAATACAACTTTACGACAGAAAAGTTCATCAACGTTCGAACAAGATTTTTTTAAACTCTTAAATAATAGTGTATTTGGAAAAACATTAGAAAACAATGAAAAGCGAGTCAAAGTTGATCTAGTTAATCAGTGGTCTGACCAAAACAACATCACCAAAAAAAGGAAAAGTGCACAACAGCTTATTGCGCGACCTAATTTCCATAGTGCAACAGTATTCTCTGAAAATTTAGTTGCAGTGCAGTTAAAACCGGAGGAAATTATTTTAAACAAACCAATATACATTGGGTTTAGGGTTTTAGAGCTATCAAAGAGTCACATGTATGATTTCCACTACTCAGTTGTAAAACCCTTTTATAACAATGATGTGCAGATGTGTTACACGGACACCGATAGTTTTATTTATTTAGTGAAAAGCCCTGACTTTTATTATGATGTAAAAAAACAGTTTTTATCTTACTTTGATACAAGTAATTTCCCTAAAGATAATGAACACAATCTACCAATACAACATAAAAAAGTCCCTGGCTTATTCAAAGACGAAATGGGGGGTAAAATAATATCTGAATTTGTAGGGCTTCGTTCAAAGCTGTATTGTATTAAAACTGTAGACAGCACAATCAAAAAAGCGAAAGGTATTCAAAAAAGTGTAATTCATAAATTCGATGTAACAGATTATGAAAATGCACTTTTCAAAGGTGAAATTGTACGAAAAACAAACATCTTATTTAAGTCAATTAAACATGAAATTTTCACATGTGCTGTGAATAAAATAGCTTTGTCTGGTAATGATGATAAACGCATGATATCTAAAAATAAGGTTTCTACTAGGGCATGGGGGCATACTAGCATATTTAATTTTTAAGTCATTTTTTAAATTAGTTATGTAAGTAATAGCTAAAATCACATTATTTTGTCTATAAAGTTATATAAGTTATCTACTAGGACATGGGAACATACTAGCATATTTAATTTATAGGTTCTTTTTAATAGTTTTTAAAAATGACGTAAACTAAAAAAACATGATTCTCTTTGAAATGTTATAAGTAAAAATAAACTCATGCGCCTACAACATAATAGCGGCAACTCTCATCTACTTATTTGTGAAATGTGTAATGATAATTATGTAGGAGTGATGTGATTGTATTTCAAGTAGACATCTACGTCCTAGTGGTAAGTCTACCCGTTAACCCAGTTCGATCATGTATCAGACCACTAACCAATCCTAAATATTTTCTTATCTTGACTTTTATTATCAAGTAAGATTTACTTGTTTTGTTTCTTTGTTGTGTTGTAATCTTTACATGTTAAGGCAGGTCGCTAGTAGAAAATAAAATATGTTTAATCTAATTAGTAGATAATGGAATAAAAATATGAAATTCAACTTGATTTTGTTTCTTTTAACATTCCTAGTCTTCTATGTTATAGGTAAATGGGTAATAATAATCTCTTTTATTCGTCTTTCTACTGCTCCCTGCCACCTATTGAAAACTCTATGAACTACTTGCGGCGGCAAAGACACGATGATTATTGACTTAATCACATTAGCTAATAAGTACTAGATGACGACTCTTTCATAATAAATCGAAACCATAGATGGCACCACCGTGTCCATGATGCTCGCATAAACCTACATAAACGTAAACATGAGCAATAGTTGATACAAGAGATAGAGTGAAATCAAGTTAAAACTTGTTTTTTCTGTTATTGACGTGCAGGTTCCTGTTCACTGTAATATGAGTATGTCCAACCGCTCTCGATTTCTTACTGCTCTCTGCTACCTATTGCAAGCTCTATGAATTACTTACGGAGGCAAACACAGAATGATTATCGACATAATCACATTAGTTAATATGTACTAGATGACGACACTTTCATAATATATTGAAACCATAGATGGCACCACCAATATGCAAAATGGAATGCGTTCTTTTGTTACCTACTAATTAATTTGCCTTGGTGCTCATTATTGCAATAATTGTAGTAGAGTTCAGACATCGTACGTTTAAAAGTTTAACAAGATAAAAATAAATTCAGATCAACAAATAAACAAAAACGGTAAGTTATACAACTATGTGGCTATTATAACTGCTATTTTATATTTTTAAGTAAGCCGTTTTTTATATTTTTGAGCAATAGTTGTAAAAACAAGAGCTAGAGTGAAGTCAAGTAGGAACTTGTTTTTCTGGTAATGAGGTGGTTTCAAATCAAGTTGGAACTTGTTTTTTTTGTTATTGAGATGGTTTCAAATCAAGTTGAAACTTGTTTTTCTGTTATCGAGGTGCAGGTGGCCTGAGCAGTGTAATATGAGTCTAACCCACCGCTCTCACGATGAGTGCGAGTGAAAAGGCGTGAGACAACGAGCTTAAATTTGCAACTATGCAAAATGGAATGCGTCCTTTTGTTACTCAGTAATTTGTCTTGGTAGTCTATCTGGGCTCATTATTGCAATAACTGTAGTAGAGTTCAGACATCGTACGTTTAAAAGTTTCACAAGATAAAAATAAATTCAGATCAATAAATAAACAACAACGGTAAGTTATACAACTATGTGGCTATTAAAACTGCTATTTTATATTTTTAAGTACCGTTTTTAATATTTTTCTTCCTTGTTACAGATGAACAGCACAAAGAACATCACTACCATTTCGGATGATGAATGCGTCAACTACGATGCTCAAGGCTATTTGGACTCGTTTCAATGTGCTCAAGATCCACTTGAAGGGTTTACTCAAGAAGTTTTCAACTTCTCAACACCAATAACAACACCTTTTCAACCTCTCAGCTCCTCAACACCGAGAAAACCACGTCGCAAAACCAAGTGCAAAACGAAGAAAAGTGCAACTGTGCTAAAATCAGCCAAATACCACGGCGCGCATTCCTTCGTGATCAATAGTGCACCTACAAAAGGATTACGTCTCATCAAAATCCAAGTTATGGATTTGGATGCATCGCAACGTGTTAGTGACTGTGTTAATGATAACAGTGTTTTACTAAGTTCACAATATGTGGTTAAAGACATTGGTGACGAAATTATGGACCAGACTGAGAAAATAATTAGCAATATCTCTAAGAAAATATGCGGTTATAGTTATACTAGTTTATTTTAGTGCGACTAACAGGTATGTTTTTGTAATAAAATTTATTCTGTTATAGTGGCTAAGTAATATTGATTTATTGTTTATTATTTTTCTTCTATTTTTTCATTTTAGTCTAAGATAGTTTTGCACTGCAACTGTATTCATTTATGAGTCACAATGAGAAAATAATTAGCAATATCTAAGAAAATATGTGGTTAAAGTTATACTACTTTATTTTAGTGCGACTAACAGGTATCTTTTTGTAATAAAATTTAAAATTTATTCTGTTAAAGTGGATAAGTAATATTGATTAATTGTTTATTATTTTTCTTCTATTCTATTATTTAAGTCTAAGATATTTTTGTACTGCAACTATATTCATTTATGTGTCAGAATGAGAAAATAATTAGCGATATCTTTAAGAAAATATGCGGTTAAAGTTGTACTAGTTTATTTGAATGTGATTATCAAGTATGTTTTTGTTAAATTTTATTCTATCAAAGTGATTAAGAAATTAAGTTTAAGACAGTTTTGTACTGCAACTACAATCATAAAATAAATGTATTATCTAATGTAATAATTGTTTTATTTACTTTCATTATATAGATTATATGTATATTTCATTATTAGGTGTTAGGTGGAAAATTAAAAACAACTGTTTATCTATAAAATATTTATTTTAAAAAACCTCCTACTTAACTCTAATTACTTACACTACTTACTCAATACAATTATTTAAGTACCACTTCTTAATACACATAACATTTTTTAATGCGCACTCTTTTTTATGACTTAAACAATTAAAATTAGATTCGAATTCACAAAATGATGAAGATAGTATTGAAAAATTAGGGCTACCCCTATCCTCGATATTTATCAAAACACACTGTTCACATAACTCCTTAATCCACTTTTGTTTCTCAAGACCTTTCATGATTATGGTTCTATCTTTTAAAATTGGATAGATTAATTTCTTGAATTCTCTATAGTCAATATTTCCTTCACTCCAAGTTATTCCTCTATTCCGTTCGACCCACTTTACAGTCTTTTTTTCTTGAGAAGATAACTTTGAAAATGGAAATGGTGGTTTTACTAACCAAACCTGAGTGAATTCCTTTGTAGACAATGCCAATTCCTTAACGATGAACTGGTTTTTATAATCCTTAAATCCTTGCAAATCCACAACTATTGTATTTTTATTCATGATACTTTTTTAACAATATTACTCAAAGGTTTGTATTCAAATATACAATCGTTTAGAATCAAGCAGTAAGCAGCTGTCTGATCAGGTATTTCTTGGTCCGATTCAATTTCAACTCTCACGTCAATAGAACCCTTTAAAGTCTCGTGTTGTCGCGAACAGTCAATAACGAATAAAGGAGCAACGTCTTTGAACTCTTTCAAACTCATCAATGGCTCTGGTCGGCGGCCATGATAGGACTGTTGAAATCTTATGTAAGATTCATATATTAAAGAAAATTTTTCATCTGGAAAGCTGACGTTTAGGCTCTCATAGGGAAAGTATGCTGAATTTAGAAAGACTCGTATGTCACGAATATGACAATGATCAAATTCTGCCATTGATAAACTTGCATTATGTTTACGATTAGTTTGGAAAGCAATCACAATGAAGCGTGGTTTTTCTATTTGAGAACAAGTTTTGATAGACCAAGAATGTTTACGTGTTTTAGGAAGTAGTGGATATTCATACAGATCCCAGTTCCTATAAGATAGTGCGATAGCTCGATCTTTCTCTAGATGTTTTAGTAAACTAATTCTTTCACGATCTGATACTTTTATGTGTGGAACTCGCCAAACTATTTTATTAATTATTATGTCCTCCACAACTTCACCAGCGTTTAATTTCAAGGCGTTGATATTAGTATTGCTCCTTAACAACACTAACTCATGCTTACAGTTCATCACGATTTTTTCATAATCTTCTGCAAAGCCTAAAATTTTGTTTAATGGTATAGATGCAGAGAAAATCCCATCACCAGTGTGCACTGTTCCAGTAGTTGACCATCCCCAAACCTTTGCCGATTTAGATTCATTTTCATTTAAAGATAGATAAGACTTTATTGTTGTTGTAACACCAGCATTTTTTATTTTATCAATTTCTACACCATTCAATTCATATCGAATGTCTTGAAATAAAAATAATAGCGGATTGTTTACAAATTGAACATGTGATACTTTTTCCTTCTTGCTGTTGTAAACACTAACTTTACCCTCGATATAAAGAGTGCTGGCTGAGGGCAACACATAGAGGTCTTGTTGGTTAATTGGTATTCGTATTTCATCATTCTTGTTAAAACTTGTTACGTATGGTTTGTATGAATGAAATTCGAAACTTTCAATGCTGTTATCGTATGATGTCTGTTGAGATATATTTAGTATACTCATTTTAATAAACCTATCAGCTTAAGAAATTCCTTATTGTTTTTTGTAAGCTTCTTTCTCAATTGAAGCGGTGCTCCTTTTAGAGTTGATCTTTTAGAACTGATTAGAATACAAGATGTAGAGGGGTTTTTATTGAAGTTTATCATTTTTTCTTAAAGTGTAAATACAATTGCACTTCTTCACCACGTAAATTAACTTGCTTATTATTATTGTCTAGTAAACGAATATTAATTGCACTGATTGAACTGTGGTTTACTGGAAAATATATTAAGTTTTTGGGTATTTCTATAATTCGGTACCCAGGTGGAACATTAGGTACAAATTCATAAATAATATGACTTGGTCTCCCGTTCACAAATGATCCACTCACTACGTCGCATTCGATGCGCACGATGGTTGTTGATAAAATACTGACAGGATACTGGGATTCAGTTTTTATATTGGCCTTTATTGTGATCATTCCAAAACCCAGAATTTTACCAATTGAATTAGTTTTGTTAAAGTGAACATCTTCGGAACAGAAAATAGCAGTCTTAAGTGTATTGTTATTACAATAAATTTTTAAAACAGCATTCTTGATGTTACTTATTAAATAGTCACAAATATCTTGAAGTTCATAAGATCCTTCTGGAATTTCAATCACTTCATTTTCACCGTAGTAAAACTTATTGTTTTTTTCGTCTACATTAGGAATTGAATTGAATGTAGAACAGTACAGGAGTCCACACTCATATTCACCAGGTAGTTCCAAAGTGGGAGTGTAGTTTGTTACCAAAGATTCTCCCTTTCCGGTAATTGATACAGTGAAAGACATTTTTGTACTGACAAAGATTTTCATTTTAATCCTAATATAAATGTTTTTTCCAATAGTCTTTTAAAAACTTTAAACTGAGGTGGCCACAAATAACAGTACCAAACTTCTGCTGCTGATTATAATTATAGTTTAAGGATAAGTTTTTCAAATAATGTATCAACTCTAAAGGTGGTTTTAAGTTACCAAAACTATCGAAATATTCAGCATAATTATTATCTTTAACGTACGCTACCCAGTGAGTTCCAGGACGATCAGAACTATCTAAATTTAAAATTCCGCACTCAATCTTTTTTGGTTTAGATGGTAATGTATCTCGCATAAAAACTCCACGGAAATATGGAATGTCTATCGCATGTTCTAGTATATCTTCATCTGTAAGCGGTCTTCTGGGTAGCCGTTTAATTAGTTTTTTGAAGGATTCAAATATAATCCTGCACCTTTTTTATGAGGTTTGATGTACAACCCTTTACCTAGGGCTACTGCTTCCATCATTCTATTATGGCGTTCTGATTCTTGAAGACTTTTTTGTGCTGCTTTAGAATCATTCACAGCTTTTGCTATACCTGCTGCACCACCTGCCAGAGAGCCCAAAGCTGACAACCCAGCGAAAATTGGAATTAAAGGTAGTAGCCCTCCACTTTTTGGAATAGGAATGCAGCGTGGCAAACGTGTATTTTTTTTGTTTTTAAATTGCTTTTTTGCAGCTGCATAAGCATAGCTAATAGCACTTCGATTGTCTTTCGTCTTCAGTTTCTTTAATTGACCTCTTATTTTCTTCACAACTGACATAAATGAACGCGTACCAGCGCCAGCTTTGAGTTTTGCTTTCATTGCATTTTTGACTATCCAAGAAGCAATTTTCTCCCCTTTTTTACAATCTCTTGATTTTAGTCTTTTCTTAGCCATATTTAAAAGATCTAAATCAGCTTTTCGTCGAATGTTTAAATCACTGTTGTTGTAAGCAATATCGTGGTGCATACAAGCTTCATCTAATTTATTTATACCTTTATCACCCCTTTGTAACCGTTTTTCTAGTTTAGTTCCGGGACCACAAAATTGATATCCAGGTAAATGTAATTCGAAAGGTAAATTGTTAATTAGATTATTGATAATACCACTTCCTTCCTTCATTGATAAGCTTAAAGTGCTAATGTGCACTAAATCCAGCGATTTTATATTATAAAACTAATGTACTCCTATCAACCCAACTGTTCTCGTCATCTGTCAATCCCAACCATTTAACGAAAAGCTTGTTTCCTTTTCTTTTTACTACTCTCTCAATGAGGTACAGGTCTGGAAACTTGGTTTTTTGTAATTCGTATCCATAAAAGAGTCCTAAAATTTGTTGTTTATTTTGGTCTTCTATCTGATACGTTTTTGGGTTGGTTTGGTTAACTTTTACTACCCGAAATATTTCTGTGGACCAATTCGGAGTATAACCTTTGTAAAAATCACCTTTGTATTTACTTATACGTACATGATCCCCAACACAAAACGCATAGTTCGTACTTGGCTTTTGTTTCTGAGATTGTATTATATTAAACTTCACTATTATTTCGTTTGATTTATTAACATCAACAGGTTTAAATTTCGTAATGCGATGTATAGTTTTATTATAATTCTGTACAACAGAGCTCAAATTATTTCCAAGCCATTTAAATTGTCCATATAAACTGAAAAGTTTATAAAGATGGGATTTTATTGTCCTTATTACGCGTTCTACTATTGAAGCTTTTTTAATGGAGTAAGTGGAATAATGATTAACTTTATATTTTTTCATTAATTGTTTAAAAACGTCATTGTAAAATTCAGTTCCCATATCTGTTTGCAAATTTTTAGGCTTTCGTGATGAATGAGATAAAACATTTTGCATTGCAGTCATGACTGCATCTTTAGCCTTCGATTTTAAAGGACCAACCCATACGTACTTTGATAAAGCATCAATTATTACTAACACATATTTATATCCTTTATTAAATAGAGAATATTTTTGTAAATCTATAAGATCAGCTTGCCACAAATCATCAATTCCTTTTATAATTGTAAATCGACGGGGAAAATTCCTCCTTGCTGCTTTATGAAGTTCATTGACTATATCTTGTTTACTCATTTTTATTAGAAATTGATTTAATCATATGATCTATTTCTTCTTTTGAGTAACACAAAGTACTTAATCTCTCAGAAGTCAATTTTTCCAAGTCTTTTAGATAACGTTTAACGTTTTTGTGAACTTTGATAATTTCGTTATTAACTTCCTGAATAATGTTATCAACGTAAGCTTTATTCACAGCTTCATCGTCTTTTTCAGGAGATACCAAACCTTTCAGTCTCGATGATTTTACATCGTAATCTCCTGTTTCTGATTTCACTAAAGTCTCGTGGTAAGTATCAGTTAATTCAGCTAATCGTAAACGCTTATGTACATGATGCCCAAATTTATCTATATTCATGCTAGTTTTTTACAGCTGTTGTTAAGTACTGATTGTTTTTTCATAAAATCTTATTTATATTAGGTTTTGTTAATGATACCAGCTTCTCTCAATTCCTCGATTATTGCAATTATTTCATTTTCTAAACCAGTATTACCAGCATCTCGAGAAGCAAATAGTAATTTTAATCGATCTACTAACTCATTGGGATCATCCCAATAAACATAATCGGAATCTTTCTTGACTTTTTTAAAAATATTTATCCCTTTTCCTTGATGAAGACTCTCTAAACTAACAGTTTTATTTCTAGCGTATTTAAACAAGGGCTTAATAATATGCATGTACTTAAATCCTTTGTTGCTATTTATTTGCCTGCATGGATCACAACAGCGCCTATGTGCATTGGTTTCTAATAGCAGTAATTTATAATTTTGTAAGTCTTCATCGGTAATTACATCTAGATTAGGTGTTTTTTTAAACAATAACTCCTTCAAACCAAGGGTCTTATTCACTTTTCGATTTCCAATTTTCAAAACAGCTCCATCATCATAAACGCGAGTTTTACCGAGCATAAGTTTTCCGCGTTTATTTCTGATTCCAAACGGGATATCTTCGAATACTTCAGATGAAACAGACCATGAAAGGGATCGGTTTCTTATGCTTGGTGATGACTGGAGAGATTTGAATGACCCTTCACTAGCATTAAGGTCTTCTGGTGCTTCTACAAGAGTTTTGTTAGGTTTTTCATACAATTCATTGTTTGAATGGTGTTCTTCTTCGCTGTTAGATACATCATAATCTTCACCGGATGAATAAGATACTTGGCTTTCATTATTTTTACTTCTTTTTGCTATACTTTCTTCTTCTTCTTCATTGTGATGAATCTGATTTTTCTTGTTAGCTATTAGTTTAAGTGGGTCAGATATAGGTTTGAACAATGTTTCTAAGGTCATGTTATTTGAATTTTTGATATCTTTTATCATTTCAACTTTTCTTTTTACAGCTGATGCGGATTTCACAATTTGTTGTTTAAGATCTTTTTCCATTTTTATTGGGGATTCTACTCAGTCCCAAAGCGAAAATAAGAATGACCTTTTTTTGTTAATACCACTACTTATGAATATCAATCTACCACTATAAATGTATCAAACATCATTCTATAACACCCCTTGTTCTTTTCACAGTCCTTATTAATCACCAAATAACTAAAAGGTTTACTCCAAACGTTTGAACACATTTCACGAAATTGAGGCCATGACATGTCAGACCCTACATGTTCATCATAAACGTGTTTTAAATTTATATCATCTTGCTTAAATAATATTATGAGATTAGAGTTATCCCTTATAAGTTGTTTAGGAATTTTGGAATAAGTTTGGTTGATATAAAAACAATCAATGTTTTTATGACGTCCCATGGCAAAATAATCTCGGATGTTGTTTTGCTTCTCACATGCTACATCATCAAAAATAATTATTGAGTTAGGTAATGCTTCATGTGGACTTATGATCTCGTTATTATGGTTATATTTACTATAGGATATATCTGGAACCTTATTCAACACCTTCTCTAAAAAAATATATTTCGGTTGATATAATGATTTGGAATACACATAAAGGTTACAAAAACGTGGGCCATTTTCATGTAGCAATAAACTTATTACTAAGTTGGTCTTTCCACAATTTGAAGGTCCGCAAACGATGCTACGTATTGTGTTTGGTAATAAGTTTCCATGACGCTTTGGTTCTTTTAATAATGCAGGACCGACACACTCTAATTTTAATGATTCTTTTTGTTTAAGAAATTTCATAGCAGCTATCAAACTCAACTGTCCTGTTTAAAGGTTTGTAAGAAAATGGTTATTAATGGATTATGACAAATTATTAAAAAGCCTTATTAGTGATATCCTGAAGGTAAAAACGATGATAACCAGCAGCCAAACCTCGCCTCAAACTGTTTGCCGCGGTGCTTTCAACCAATCATGATTTTATTTATAAAAGTTGCTCTCAGACATTGTAGTTATTGGGAATGCTACCACAGCGAAGTGAGAGAGGGCTTAAGCCCGAGCGAATGAAGCTGGGGTAGAATTCCCAATAACTACCTACTCGTCTAGTTACACGTTTTTGGTATTGATACTTTGTACTGAATTTTATTTGTGTTTTTATTTTGGGAAACGCATTCGATAAATATTTCTAGAAAACAATTTACACTCTAGGGCATTTATCGCTTTTATAAACTGTTCGGTTAGTTAACTTTCATCATTAAAAAGCGCAGTCTGCGAGTAAAAGTTTGTCTTAATCACAAATTAAGAAAGGACTGTTTAAAATGATCATCTATCTTCATTGGGGAAGTTAACTTCACGACAAAATTAAGACACTCCAATACGTAGCCAGACTATACGTTTAAGTCACAGCGGCTGCCACGAGTGAGTGCCTTTCCACCTTGTTACTTGTGATAAATTGCGCGCAGTAAGCGCTTTATTGCAGTAGATCTAGTATTAGTATTCAGCGAAAGGGGTTGCGAAGATCAAGTTGCATTTTTTAATCAAACACACAACAATCCGTCAATGGGACTGGCCTGACTAAAACAAAGCGATAAATTAAGGCAGGAAGCGAGAGGCGAACGCTGCTGCTCGTATTGAAAGATTTACTTCCTCTGTTTAATTGCAATAACGGCTAGGCACGTTGGTATCGTATTTTTCTTTTTACACTCCGCCTCTTATTGCCTTCGGGCCGTTAAATAAATTTATGACGCCCGACAAAGTTCAGCCCACCTTGCAGGCTCTGTGGTGGCTGAAATTAGGTGGAAATGCGAAACAGAAATAAAAAGCGGGGTCTCAGGTGCGTTGTTCTCGGCCCCCGGCTAGTGGGATTAGCTCTTGACTCTCGGTTAAATGGCTCGGCCGCTCATAAAAGTTTCTTAACTCTCATAGTTTGGGGCTACCTACCCGTTGACTAAAATTTTCCTCTATAAAAACTTTGCCGGACAGTTCGGGCGTTACTCAGGCCTAATACTTTGGGGTTGCTTCAACCAGCACTGGACAGGAAACTTTATTACGAGTGCAGTTCTCAGGTTTGCTCTGGAAAGATTCAATTACATTTTCGTATAATAAATAAAGGGAAATTCGGAAACTCACATTAGCGCGCGGCTCCTTTAAAACCTCCGATGTAATCTGAAACAAGGAACAAACACGCCTAAATAACAATAAAATTCTAATAAAAACTTTGAGCACGCAACCGAAATTGTATGGAGAAAATTGACCAAATTATTATTTACGACTGGAAATTAAAACAAGGCATTATGGAAGATTACTTTTCCCCTCTTTTTGGAATTTGTATAGGGCTATTAGATATTGTGTTTATGTGCAATGGTTTAGTTTAGAAGCGTTTATAACTTAACCCATTTTCGGAACTTCATTAGTAGGTAGTGTTTTTTGCGTTATGGGTTGTACGTACTTTGTGTTCAATAAAAAAAATCCTAATGAGCACACCTTAAGACTGAACAAGCTAAACCTATCTGTACTAAGTTGGAATTTAGGAATTTAGAACGTGACGGATTACAGATGTTTTTTTCATAAAATATCAACTGTGCACATCAACTATACAGAGGCTAAAATATCAATTGTGAACATTAACTATAAACAAACAACCAATGTAAGCGAATCTTTAAATTCTTAGCCACAATGCCACAATATTTATTCCCAAAAAGTGACTGTCAGACGTATAAAATGTAACATAACCGCAAAATATTTCGCTGCGAACTTTACGTATTTCCCGAGTCCAAAAGCGATTATGAAAATATTTCTCTTTTGCGGGCCACATCAAAGCTCCAACCGGGTATATTGACCGCTATCAGTTCACATGGACTGTGGTCGTCTGAGGTAATCTTAACGGTTAAGCAAGAAAGGTATTCGAGCATAGTAATAAAATAAGTTTATTTTGGTACGGATACTAGGGAAGCCAGGTAAGTACAATTTTCGTCCGTTAAATCTGAAGCAAAATATTATTTCTAACAGGCTTTGTAATGACTTCATTTTCTATCAAATATAATTTCCAATGATTTCTGCAGTTATTCGGCAAAAAGATAAATAATAATTGCCCTTTTTTCAAATTCTAATAAAACACTAGGTAGGATTTGCTTTGTTCTTTTTTTATAGGCATATAAAATAAATAGTATATCTTATATCGAGGGACTAAACGAAGCCATAATATACCAGAGGTGGTTTGACTCCCGAGCGTGCGAAGGAGTCAATGAAACCGAGGGTATATTAAGTTGGCGTTTAGTCTCGAGGTGCAAACAGTTTTTTTCACTTTGAGTGCGAGAAAAATAGTCAATTTAGTACAAAAACATTTAAAACCGAACTTTACACTTGACAAAAGTTCTGAAATTTTCGTGGTCAGTTTATTCTTCTGAACTGAACCACAGATTAACTAAAAAATAGCTAAAAAAAAGTACGCCAATTTAGCCCTACGAAGCGGGACTAAAGTGACCACTTTAGTCTCTAGGGAGTAAAAAGTAATTCGTTTTTTAATTTTCTTTATGTGACATAGACAAACTCAAACAGCCAGTAAACATATACTATTATCTGTGTAGTGTGGACCATCTTTCTCAGCGAAAGTGTTGATAGTTTTAGTTCCATGGTTTTTCCGCAAAGAAGGTGGCGCCATGTGTTTTAAATCTGTGATTGGTTCAGAAGAAAAAACTGATTGCGAAAATTTGTCGAGTGTGAATTTGTTTGGTTTTAAATAAATGTATTAAGAATGTCCAGTGACAGTGAAGAGTTTGACGTCGAGCAAAGAGCAAAAGACATATTAGATTTATTTATTTATTGCATATCACATTACTTTTTCGAGATTTTATTAGAATCAGTCAGGTATACATGTGACGCCCTGCAAGGGCCAAGCAAGTCAGCGCAGAGGGTTTTGACACAATTTGACTAACTAACATTTACAATTTTAAATATTGAACTAGTTCAATCTTGAAATAATTACATAAATTTACATACATCGCATAATCAAAATAATTAAAATTAAACATTAAAAAAAAAGAAAAAAAGAAACAAGTTATCGTCAAAGTACTCTCCCATAGTCGTTATATAATATAAAATATAAATACAAAAGACTTTTCCAAATCTATCATTAAAAAATTCTGTCAAATTATAGTAACATTTGTCAATTAAAAGTAACTTTAGTTGTTCCTTAAGTTGCATAGCTTCTTTCAGGTCTTTTAAATAGTCAGGTATGTGATTGTAAATTATAATCGTCATGATGTGAGGGCTAGACGCAACTATACTATAACTATAACTATATAATCTTTTGCCGCCAAAATGTTTTATGGACTGGAGGAATGAGAAACATATAAGATAAGATAAGATACTTTTTATTGCACAAAACAGACGAAAAATCAAGGATTACAAATAAAGTTGATTTTCAGTTTAGGCGGTTTTATTGCTAAAAGCAATCTCTTTCAGACAACCTACTACAAGTAGAGGAGAGATGACAGAAAGGGTCAGCAAGTGCAGAGATATAAAAAGGATTGAAAAATATTTTAACTAATAAATAAATTACAGATTTTTGTATATAATAAATAAAAAAATTACCATATAATATATACGTATAATACAGGACAGGACATTGTAATAATAACAACGAAATAACCAAAGTAGACAAAGGATAAAACTAACAACAAGAGGAAAATAAAAAGAAACAAGACTACACAACCTGATACCACCCTCTACTTTCTACCACCGGACCACCAGACGCCGGGAGGGCTTCCACCCCCATGTGGTTGACTTTACACAAGGTTTGCTGCGTCTTTTCTGGTACGCACCGCTAGGGAGTGGAACGCTCTCCCTGCGTCTGTGTTTGCGGATACTTACAACCTTAGTATCTTTAAGGCCAGAGTGAATGGGTAAGCGTGTACCACCTCGGCCTCGTCATCGCTTACCACCAGGCGAGACTGAGGCCAAACGCCAACCCATTTAAAAAAAAAAGAAGACGAAGAGATAATTTAAGTAAGAGAAGAGAATGTGCTTTCACTCTAGTTTTAAAGACAGGAAGGGACTGTGACTGTCTGATGGACAAAAGTAAGGAGTTCCACAAACGTATGGATTGCACAGTGAAGGAGTTTATATAGGTGTGAGAGGAATGAGGAGTTAATTAAGAGGATTAGGAGGGTTTAATGAGGAGAGACCATTGTGATTTTTATTTTATTAGGTAATATTTATTGAATGTTTACTAAATTGACTATTTTTCTCGCACTCAAAGTGAGAAAGTACAGTTTGCACCTCGAGACTAAACGCCACCTTAATATACATTCGGTTTCATTGACTCCCTCGCACACTCGGGAGTCAAACCACCTGGCTGGGCTTGGCTTCGTTTAGTCCTTCGATACAAAATATACTATCTACGTTTGCTCTTATTTTGTTTTTTGTTAAGATGCAATCTCACAAAGTCCATCAGCTGCTCATGTCATTGATATTGTGCTGACATTGCGACTTAGTATGATATGACGAAAATTCCATTGTAATGAAAGTAAAAGAAAAAAAAATACACATCGTGCAGAAAATAGCCACTAATGGGTTAGGCTTTCAGTCAAAACGAAACAAAAAGGACGCATTAAATAGTAATTAAATAATTTTAACGCCTATCGGCGATCCCTCATAACCCTAATGTCCAAGCCGTAAAATCAAACTCGAGCACCACTTTAATGTAAATGTCCGAAACACAGCATCCTAATTTTCATCCGGGTCTCGAGCCACGTGTCGGAGTTACCTCATTCGTCCTTATAAAGGGTTGAAATTAACATTTTGCACATTTTGTTGTGGCGTTTTATTCTCACGGACGCGCTGAAGTTGCAGGGTTAGGGGAAAAAGGCACGGAGTTACTAAGAGGCTGTGATAGGACAAGTATTTTCTACAAATACAACAACAAAAACCACAACACCAATATTTACCAGTCAACTCCTCATATACTGTATTCTTGCAAATAAACGGTTCAATTATTTATTTATTCTAATCAATACAGGTCTGTGATTTTAATATTCAGAAAATTAAAGAGGAAATTTGAAAAGGAACCTGGCAATATTTACAAAATAATGATCTATTTGATGTGGCACATAATGTACGTCACGAGTATAATCATCTATTGAGCTTGGCATAGAAAAAAATCCGAATTATTTTAAGATGGTTGATGATGATTGATGGCTAGAAGAGTTCATATCATCGATAAGTAAGATTCATTCTGTGCAAAATATCAAATTTCAGCTAAAGCTCTATTTATAATATGCGTATATACCCGAACTCAAATAGTGAATCGTGTGGTCCCGAGTCTCAAATCTGGATACAACCAAAATCTTTGTGTTCATGGTTAAATATTCGACATACTCTCCGGTGATGGAAAACATCGAAAAAAACCAAATCAACCCGCATAACGACGGTACACTCACCGCCTACCACGTTGGGTTCTAATACTATTGGTGAAAAGTAGGCTTCCGAGTGTTTCGTTCACCATGACGACACAGCCAATTGCCTCTGACTACCCCGTTTGGGATAAAGTCGTGATGGTATATTGTTTTATGGATTTAATATTTTTTCTTTTATTTTTAATGCGTCATTCATCACACCCTATGATACAAAAAAATTACTAAACTCAACGTGTGGGAGAAGTTTAATTCAATTAATAATACAGTTTTAACTACAATCTTGTGTTAGCCAAGCTACGCGTACTATGGAATCTCGGTAGGTCAAACCCCTAACGTCCCTAATGTTGAAATAATGTACGTACACGTACAGGCACGGCCGCTGAGGTAAAGTTTGTTCTCTCTTTTTATTGGGATATACGTTTCTATAAAACTGTAATTAACTATACGACTGGTAGGGGATTTTTGCAATGGCCGTAATTAATGAAAAGTTCCGATTTGTGGTAGCGACGGGACGACTATGGTTAGTGTGCCGACCCGCTAATTATAAAAGGATTTTCACCAATAATTTTATTAAATAATTAGTGATAAGTACTTGTTGCAGTTTTTAATTATTTTAACAGATATTTATGACGCCGTGCCTTTCAAACGCAAACTCAAATAACTTTATTCAAATAGACTGTATCAGTACTTTCAAATCGTCAAATTTACAGCAAAATATACTAAATAATAGACATAAATACCATGATAATATGGATATGTAAATAAACAGTATACAGACATAATGCGACTCTACCACCGCGTCGGAGTTGTTTCTTGCTGAGAAGACCCGGCGAGAAACTCAGCAGTTACTCTTTTAAACTTGTTTTGGGTTTACAACAGGCGTTAGTAAAGTACAAGCAGTGTGTCATTTTGATACAAATAAACCTAAAAGAATATAAAACAAAGAGAAAAAACCAACCATAAAAGAATATAATAACAAAAATTCATTTAAACAATTGAAAAAGAAAAATTGTTAGTCACTACATACTAGATTATATAAAAGGTAGTATTTTGTAGTATAATAGCCCTTTTTTAATAAAGCTGTTTTGATGTGATTTTTGAATCTATGTTAAGGTAACTCACAAATGGTTTTTGGAATTTTGTTGTAATAATGTATACCTTGCCCCATAAAGGATCCAAAAACTTTTTGTAAACTAAAGAGTGGAAGTGCAATTTTATCCTTATTCCTAGTATTTCTGCAATGTATGTCACTGTGTTTAGCATAGAGACCAATATTTTTGCTCACCAAAACAATGCAATTGTAAATGTATTGTGACGCTTAAGTGAGTATACCAATTTTCTTAAAAATCTCACTAAGTGAAGCCCGTCCACAAAGCTTATAGATGGATCTGATCGCTCGCTTCTGGAGGATAAAGATGGTTTGTATATCCACCGCTTGACCCCAAAGTACAATGCCGTAAGACATTACACTGTGGAAATAACTAAAATAAACTCTGAACGAGCAGTATCAACATCTGTTAATAACCTAATTTTTCTCCACTGCAAATGCAGCCGAACTAAGTCTGCCTGAGAGAGCTGTTATATGAGGGTTCCATTGCAGTTTTTAATCTAATGTGATCCCAAGAAAAACTGTTGTATCTACAAGCTTCATAGTATTACCATCAATTTTTAGACTAATGGGGTTATCTTTAACATTAGGCAACTTAAAATTAATACATTTAGTCTTTTTTGCATTAAGCTGTAGATTATTTACTGTGAACCATTGTAAAACCTTTGAAAGTGCGTCATTAACATCATCAAAAAGGTTTTTATTTCTGTCAGTTTTAAAAACTAAAGATGTATCGTCTGCAAACAATACAACATCACAAATATCTTTTAAGTAAAAAGGTAAATCATTTATATCTATCAGAAATAGTAATGGACCTAGAATGGATCCTTAAAGGACCCCCATTTTAACTTGTGATCCTGTAGACAGTACACTGTCAACATCAACTTTTTGAGTTCTTAAATTAAGGAACGAAATTGCCAAATCTTAAGTATTATCCCTTACCCCGTAAAAATCAAGCTTGCGTATAAGTGTATCGTGATCAACGCAATCAAAGGCCTTGGACAAGTCACAGAAGACGCCAAGAGCGTTCTGTGAATTCTCCCAAGCCCTAAAGATGTATTTTAGAAGTGCAATGCCTGCATCAGTAGTAGAACGGCCTCTCGTGAATCCATATTGTTCACTGTGTAAGAGATTGTTCTCATAAAAATGGCTTAATAGTTGTTCTTGAATGATTTTTTCAAAGATCTTACTTAGAGCTGGTGGCTTTTGTTTTTGGCTAAAGCTTGGTGTGAATTTTTTAAGGCGTTAATGTTTTCCATTGATAAAGTCCCAGAAATTTTGCTTCACAAGCAATCATAAAACAACCTTTAATTGGCTTCTGCTACGAGTAATTCAAATATTCTTATCTTTCTCTAAAAGTTAGTTCAGAGTAATTTAGAGAGATAACTTTATTTCAGCGCAAGAAATAACGCAAACGCTAGTACACCCAAAGCTCAGAGGCCACGTTTAAGAATTCTTTGAGAAATTCCTCCCCAAAACAACCCCATTAACGAGCCAAAACATAAACAGCGCAACTATTTACCAGCACCCCTAAGCTCATCTATCTAAGATCGTCGAGATATGAAAGAATTACCAAGAATCCCGAACATTCGCTAACTCAGTTGTCCCGTCGGGGACGTGTCCAAACAAAATGTAATTTTCTCCCGAAGCGGCTCTTACGTGACCCGACAAAGATATAATGCTTTTATTAAATTATTTCAGCTTTTATAACTAACTGCTACTGACAACGGAAACGTTAACGATGCAACGTTGAGTACCTAGATTGAATTGGTGAGATATCTGTGTTGTGATATAAAGAATATTGAAAATATGTAAAACTGGGACATGGTAATCCTACCATGAGTTTACGTCTGATAACTTACGATAGTTAACTACAGCAACTTGTTACCATTTTTAGTTACTTATGACTATTGACTAGCACGGTATCAAAATCCTAAACTAACACTTGTAGACAGAGGTACTAGCGACTGTCATCGTCCTGAACTCATAGTAGGGTTGTGGTGTACCAAAAATCATCATTAGTCAATACAAAAAAAACCTTAATTTTATTGTACTATTCTTGTGATGTGTCTGTGTCTGCACAGTATGTTTTTATCATTCCCATTCTATCCCATAAAAAAAGAAAAATGTACCAGATTATAAGTAAATAAATATATATATATATATATATATATATATATGTCAAAATGTGCCAGACAACACACCTCTTGCAATGGTCGCGAAGTAGGGATTAATATCCCTGCGTTACGAGGTACCATACAAGGAAAATATGGCCGTGGCGTCTCCCAGCACACCCAGGCCTGAGTCAATTCAGAAAAGATCGTTTCCTGAATTTACGCGATCGGGAATCGCATCCGGGACACTACGGAAATCGAGGCGAGAAACCGTGCTACAGCGCACTACGCCAAGCGTGTCACTATATTTTATTTAAAAAAAACAATGGTGTAATTTGAGTTAGATTAACCAAAATACGTGGTTATTTAAAAAAAAGTTGTGTTCAAAACAAAAACATCACCTTGAGTAACGTATTCGCAGTTTGCGACAACAACTATCAAATTGTGGTGAAAAGTGTTAATCATCACACCTTTTAAGTAATTAAAATTTTAGCTCCATACTCGATTAACCCAAAAACGTCACTTTTGTGCGACCGATTACTATACGCTGTTGATTCGAACAATTATGTATTCAAATATTAACAATACGACCGAAATTTTACAGGTTAGGTTTTGTCACACATAAAATATTCAAGCAATATTTTATCGCATAGATATTTTTATTAGAAAGCTGAGTATTTTGTAAGACTTGATAGTAAAATAAAAAAATGTCATCTATTATTATTCTGATTAATCACCGTTATCATTAGTAAGACCACCTATTATCGTTATTATTAGTTTATGATGTTTAAGCATTAAACCATACAAATATCCTTCCTTGTATGGCGAGATAGCAGACAAGGATTAAAGCCAACGACGTCTCTCATCACACCCAGAACCGGGCGAATTGACCCGGCCGGAAATCGAACACGGGACCGCACAAAAGTCGAGGCGAGAAACCGTGCTACAGCGTATTACGCCAATCGTGTCGGCTTTCATATCGGTCTATGATACGGCGATAGTTAGTAGCTTATCATTACAGTACCTTTTAATATTACATTTGTCCAAGTTCTCGTTGCAATATAAGTGAAATGACTGATAGTAGAATGTTGAAAACTTTTTTTTTAGTGCCTGTCAAGATGACCATACACCACCTGATGGAAAGCGGTCGTGAGGTCCAGATATGAGGCTGACAAGCACAGTACTGCAGAACAATCACTGAGCTAAAGCAGTCACTGAATTAAAAAAACAAAAAACTATAAAAAAGTAGCAAAGGTGATAATGACGTCAAACGATAACGAACCGGAATAGTGGGGGAAATTTCTATTACACCTCTTAATGAATGTAAGCGCACACTTGCGTTTCGCCTTGCGCGCATAAATATAAATCACGGGACGTTTATCATCGCAACGGAAGTTGATAAGACTGGTGTGTTCCGCTGAGAGCCTAGTCGACTCTACTTTGATTTCATTTGTTTTGGTTGCTTTTTGGTCTTTAGCAATATATTTTTTTTGCCTTTTTTTAATGGAAGAAAGTAAATTTATATTCTCTGCATAACTAATTCAGAAGGGTTATTACAAGTAATAATATTATGTATATTGTTATACCTAATAATATTAGGTTTATATTTTTAAAGAATGAAATAAGTCCCATATTAAATTTTAAATTAAAATCAAACTGTCAATTTTAATTGTTAAGTTTTAAATATATTATTTAAGTTAGTCAGAAGTTAGTTTCTGTTTTTTTATGTTATTATTATTTAAGTTGCTCATTCTTACACTGTAAACGCTGTGTACGCCTTTAATTGGTGCATAAATTAGATTTATTACTCTGAAATGTTTTAGTATTTAGTGCTGTGTATTTGTACTGTAAAAGGACACCTTTTACCAAATAAATAAATAAGACAGGGCGTTCATCCTCTCACTCTGAATTCGCAATGGTCTCGTACAGTTCAGTTTCAGAGATGTTTCCTTCCAAGGACGCTCAAATTGTGGAATGAACTCCCTGCCGAGGTTTTCCCGATGAGTTATAGTATGGAGTTCTTTATGAGGGGTTTGAAAAGGTTTTTGCAGGGTCGACAACGCGCGAGTGATACCCCTGGTGTTGCACGTGTCCATAGGCTGCGGTAACCGTTTACCATCAGGTGGTCCGCATGCTTGATTGTCACCGACGTAGTATAAAAAAAAATACTTGGTAATTCAATTTTAATGTCAAAATTTTATGGGCAATTAAAACAAAGTGACGAAGGTATATTTAGTGACATATCTATTTAATTTGAAATAATTAACTTGGTTCGATCTCTACCGAGAACAAAGAATACCTATATAAGTGTTTTTTTGTGTCTGGTTTTTACCTGCATTTGGTTATTGATGTATAGATATAACCCATAGCAAGCAGATATACATCAGCACAATGAATATACAAGCTCGGTTTAGCGTCAGATGATCTTGGTGTAAGGTTTCCCAGAAACTCAGGCAAAATGACAAAAGTATAACAATTATAATTTTACAAAAAAAATACGTTTGTAATAATATTTTCTGGTGTATTTTATTAACACCCCATTGATCTCACCTTGTGCAATTAGGGACTGTTTTAACGTCATGAATTTATAATTTACAAAAACTCTGTGGGGCACCATTTTATTTGACTGCGGGGAAAATTCATATTTTGTGATGGTTATCAAAATTTCAAAGTAAGCACGTCTTAATTTAAAATTTTAATGAAGGAATGGTGTTAAATAATTCTGAAGATCAAATAGCTGAGAGATTCAATTGATTTTCTAAGTTGTTCTAATTAAAATCTTAGTTTGATGAAGGTAAATATCGTCAGGGAAATCAAATAATATGTGAAGATAGAATTTCGGCACTATGAACAACTAAAAAATAACAACAATCACAACTTAGCGGCATTTTGTACTCTTTATCAGAAACTTAATTGATTTTAATCTCTTCGTAATCTACGAACTCTTTCCGGCTAACGGATAAACTACTTGTTCACAATTCACGTTAATCTAAAAGAAAGTCGACTAAGTACCGTCAAGTTTCCGAGACTTCCCTAAGATCAATAACTTAAGCAAGCATAAGTTTCACTTTCTTAGGCTCGAGCGTCTTAAATACCGAGTTCCCGTCAGAGTAAATAACCTGCGTCGGCGTAAATAACTTAATCGGTCCCACTTAATACTTTACTCAAATAGTAACTTTAATTGTCACTAAGCACTGGTTTAAACACAGTTAACTGTGGGATAAAATTCACTGGCTACAAATGTTTCTGGTATTCGACAATTATTTTCTACTAAAATCTACAAAAGTGCTTATTAGATCGATTGGTAGTTAATTTCATAAAAGTAATAGTCTATGATTAGATAAAGAATTAAAGTTGTTTTAGTATTCTTTCACTAAATAGAGGTTGTTTATTTTCGTGAAATGCTGGTCAAAGCTGTGTTTTTTAATTGAAGCAGAAACATAATGCTGCCTTTGTAAGTTACAATTCGTTTCGTTTTAACACTATCACGTTAACTTGTTAACCAAATTGGCGTTTAGTTTCACGTGGATTTTCCGAGGCATAATTTGAGACCATCCTTTTAATCTGTAAGGTAATTTCCATCTACGTAATTTGCCAAAGACCCAAGGAAGGCTTGAATCTCTTAAACGCTGGTAACGTAGCCTCTTCCTAGAACCCCGCTTCTACAATCAGAGCTTATGCATAAATTTGAATTTTCAATTAAGGATACTTTGAAGAAAATTTTATTAGACATAAAGAGAAACCTTTGGTCTTTTAAGACGAAATACGTATTAAGGAATAGCGGTATTGTAGAGCTGCAGGGTGCAAAAATTATTCGTTTAATTTTTTTTCAAGTACGAAGGATGGCAGAATATGAAATTATGAAATCTTTGCAAAATAAGTCTTACGTTGGCACTATAATGGGCTCACATAAAGTTTGACGTGCTGCCGTATACACTTTTCTAATAGATAAATGAACTGCTAGTGGAAGATAAAGGATTGGATTTCAAACCATGCGGCCGCCTCCAGCTTTACATACATACATTAAACAGGTCATTATCAGCAGGCTTCTTTCGGCTGATATTAATATTAATTTGCAGGATATTCAGGGGGCACGTTTGACAACACGATTGGTGTAGTGCGTTGTAGCGCGGTTTATTGCCACGACTTGCGTGGTGACCCGGGTTTGCTTTAAAACCCTTCGTTTCCCGGTGTCGGATCAATTCAGGGAACAAACTCTTCTAAATTGGCTGGAGATGCCCCTGTGCTAAATTCTTGTCTTGTACAAGGATTATTCATACTTATTTTGTGCTTAAACTGCTTTTCATAATCGTGAAGTGATGGTTATCATAGTCAACTTACAATAGTTATAACCTGATGTTATACGTAAATGTAAACCAAATTCACTACTTTTCTAGAACTTCACACTATACGTACAATACTCATAGTATTAATAATGGTAATACAGAGCAGAAGAAAGTAAATACTGTAAAACTTCGCAATTAAAATGAAAACCCATAAAGTCTGATTGCGTCGACTCCTTAGATTTCCATGTTCATTTGAAAGAACTGCACCCCAAAACGACTGAAAGGCGTTCGCAAGATATCTTAAATGAGTTTCGTTATCTCTGGCAAAAGAAAATGGGATTAATAGTTAACAGAGATCGCTGCAAGCGCTAAACATCCACTTGCGAGTTTAATAAGTAGTGTTTCTTTTTAGTCCGTGATTATTATTGCTCTTAGTTATTGAGACGTCCGCTAGACCATTGCTGAGCTCAGCAGTACCGACTCTGACGTAGATCTCTCATGTTTTGGCGAAAACAACTTTATTTATAACGCTAAAAATAAAATCGTCTAGGCAACGAAAATGCTTTGATTTTTTTTGCTTTAATTGAATATTATGGGCACATCGAAAATTGCTACAAATATCCCCAGTAACACCATATTCTAATTATGTTATTCTACGCCGGAACTCTAGATTACTAAAAACCTTAGGTTAAAAGCGATATTTTTTCGTTATTTATTGTAAACCTTGTTGGTACCTGATATTATTATATTATTTTCTAATTTTTAGTTCACAAAGCACATACACAGTAAGAAATTAGTAATCGGGATTTTGATACAACTACAAAAAATGCAAAAATCAAATCTACATTAAAGTAGCTAAGTACAACCCAAACATCTTCAGAACGAAAAACGAATTTCTCGATAAATTGTTTCGGAAAGCATCCTCGTCGAGACAGGCCCGCTCGGTGGCATGACTCGAAAACTTACCCGAGTATTGAGGCTTTATGCAAAAGGACTAAGTCTATAAAACGGCCATAAAGGGTCGCCCGTCCAAAGAATGCAAAGTGAGCGGTGCCGTAAACTCCTATACGTGTAGTGACGTATTTTCGACCTGTGATTATTGTCATGTGATATTTTCACTGAAATTGTAACGGTTATTAAGAAAAAAAATGCTATTAAGCTATTCATTGAGTTGAAACTATAAAAATGAAATTGTTTACGTGTGCCAAAACAGTGATAAATATTTGTCAACAAGCGGTTTATAAACCTGTTTGTCACAGACGATGTATACTCGTAGGAAAACTGTTGAATAAGAGCATGTTTGTATAAAATAAAAGCGGACTACATCAAAAGTAACTACATGAACATGTTTTTTTACTATTTCTAGCATTCACTGTTATGTTCAAGACGCGAAAAATAAATAAATACCAAGCATAAACAAAGTTCTAGCGATCGAAGCAAAACATGAAATTGCGTCACACCTTAAACGCGATAATGGGACCGGCAGGACCTATATTTGAGAGTTGGAATAAGCTCGGAAACTAAATAGGTTGAGGAAAGTAAAATAGTGTTTACCCAACTGTGGGATATTGAAAGTAAATAAATATTTGATCATTTAGTGTTTTTAAATATCACACACAAACACTAGAATTACTAACAAACAACTTGAAAGCTGCGATGCTGTGACTTATTACGATACTTAAGTACCGCTATATACTTTCATCACTAAAAATATCAAGTGACAAAGGCGACTTCCTATCACTATTCACTCAGTTGTCTCTCGGTGGTGTCCTTTACGATAGATTTATATTCATGACACTATCTCTAACGCGTAAAATTTCGGGCAATGGCGATCTAGGAGCAGGCATATGTAATTTTGTTTGAATAAGTAAAGAGGGGGTAGGACAAAGGCTATTTGATCTCTGTCTTCGTCGAGTAAGAATAAATAGAATGGTCCGCTGACTATTTTATGTGATATCACATAAATGGATTTTGAAGGATGGTGTGTTATGGGATTATTGATTCCCCGCAAACAGTCTGGAGGAGGCATTACCTCTGAGCGTTGTTTGAGTATGTTCTCTTGGGTTAGACGTGATCGTAGAGTTTTATTTTACTTGGGAGCGACAGAACAGTGCATTTGCTGTTAAAGTATTCTATATTTTTTATGAAAAAGTACAAATTAATTGATTCTGTGATCTATTGACAAATAGAGGGTTTCGTCTATAACTGCTTGTGACCAACCCCTCTTTAATCACTATATACGTATACAATTATCTAGATAAGGGTTTTCATTCCCCTTCTACAAGTTCCATCATACCTGCATAACTTATTAATACATGTCCTTTCAAGCATCATAAGCTTAATGTTTATACCCACCAACGAGACATAAAATAGCAGACAAAGATTGCAGAGAAATTTCCACTGAGTTATGTCGGACCTCGCTACGAGTACATCCGGTTAGATAAGTAGGTGCTTACGTACTTGCGTGCTAGAAAGGGAAACGTGACGCTACTCACTGCATGCAGCAGTCACTTGATCCGGCCTAGAATGACCCATATTTGTCAACTGGACACTGAATCTTGCTGGCACTGGTCGGCCTGACTCAACTCGCTTTTTGTTTCTGTTTTAATTGTTGTATCAATAGACATCAATGTTTGAAACAGCATTTATCGTCCTTAACAGTAAAAAACGTACTTAGCGTACCTACATAGCGCCTAAAGTTGCGGATTTTCTCAATCGAATCAAACACAACAAATATTTAATATAAATGTTAGTTTTGTGACTGGGTGTATTGTGTGCAGTTTTGAGTGAAATTAAATAAAAACGAGAGAGCGTCGTGCGCTAGTGGTTAAGCACTCCAACTCGGATCGCGGATCGTGTGGTCCCGAGTTCAAATCTGGTCAGAACCAAAATCTTTATGTTCATTGTTTAATTTCCGATTAACTCTCCGGTGATGGAAAACATCGATAAAAAACCAAATCAACCCGGATAGCGGCGGAAGGCTCACCACCTACCTCATTATCACCATCATCATTATCGTCATCCGTGCGGACTATCCCGGTTGTGAACCCACACTGGTGTGTGTGGTCCCAGGGTACGCCTTTCTTATTTTCTTGGCCCACTTCGCCCGGTCTTGTGCATCCTCAGTGGTGAGTCTGTTGGCACGCATGTCACCCTTGACGACGTCGAGCCATCGCTTCTTGGGTCAACCTCTTCTACCGGTACCTGGCGGGGGCGGCATGGCCAGACATTTGTTGCTCACGTAGTTTGCCGATCTCCGTGAGACATGACCATACCAACGCAGGCGGCACTCCTGCAACTTGTCTGCGATGTCACGAACACGAAGGGTGCCGCGGATGTGGGTGTTCCTCACGATATCTTTGCGTGAGACTCCACACATCCACCGCAGCATCTTCATTTCCATGACGCGCAGCTCCTGTTTGTGTCGCTCTAGTAACGGCCATGTTTCACTGCCATATAAAAGGACAGGCCTAATGATGGTTTTATAGACCTGCCCCTTCAGCTTGATCGGCATTTTGGGGTCACAAACGACACCAGTCGCGTCACCACCTACCACGTTGGGTTCTAATACCATTGGTGAAAAGTGGGCTTCTGAGTGTTTCGTTTACCATGACGGCAACAGCCACTTGCCTCTGACTACCTTGTTTGGGATAAGGTCGTGATGGTATGTTAAATAAATACAACACAGAACGAGTGTATTTAATTCAGACACTGTTTCCATAAATATTTATAACGTGTACGAAGCCTAACAGCTCAAACTACGCTAAACACAATAGCTTCTTGCCTGGTGAGCGTGTGACAGGCGACAGCCGTTCCGAAACATACGCGGACTCCGCAGCGAAATATCCTTTCTTTTTTCGTAAGCTTGCTATAAGGTTTGGAAAGTACATGAAAGTAACTGCTGGATTAAATAATTAGTCTTTTATGATAACTTCTAGCTAGCAAAAGTAAATAAAGAAAAATTTGCTCATGTACTGCCACTGGGCAATCAAGCTGGGTATGGAAAAATAGTAACATTTGCGAAATGCATTGCTGCAATGATTGCTGAAAACAAAACTGTTACTTTCCACAAAAACATTAAACCAAGCGCTTCACAATTAGGTCTTCACTAATTTCATTTGAAAATCATTTAGTTCAACTTTGTCAAGGAGATTTGGTAAATAAGTTTCACTAGTTTAAATATTCCTATGTTATGGCTAGGTATCACTACTAGTTTATTTTCAGTTACCATGTTACATGATCTTTCCTCTGAATGGGTTAGTCCGTTTTAAGTAGACCTCTATTTCCGAAATTTGTGCTCGTCTAGAATATCAGAGCATTGAGACCTGAGATAACTAAGTGAATTTCACCAGTACGTTGTTTTATTTATATATCTTACTAAGTTACGCTTTCGTTAACAACGTACTTCGCCATCCATTCATGTTGTTGGTTACCAGGCAATATTTGTTATGTTTTTGGTGGTAAGGTTCTAAGCCCATGTGCTTTTTAGCGTTTCAACATATCTAATAAAAGTTAATCCATACATTCGTGGTATTTAATTAATAAACACATTTTGAGAAGGCAGTTTCAAAAATGGCTGGTTGTTAGGTCTGTCTGCCACGTCATGCTCAGGGTATCGTACTTTTCGTACATGAAGAAAACAAAATGCGCAGCCCGTTTTAAGTAAACCTTCCGCTAACAAGTGTGGCTTTTCTTCCTCACTGTACTGGCGATAACAGAACATTATAAGTGGTCTTATTACGGCAGATTTAAAGCTGGAAATTGAATAAAATTTGCAAGCGTATTCGTCAATACATAAGCAGATGCGACAGCGGGAAATTATTTAATTATTTTTTTGGCTTGTTCTATTATAGACGCTTCCGTGGCCGAACGTTTCAAAACTCGACCCGAATACCGGAGGTCCAGGGTTCTATTCCCAGGCCGAGTCAACATAGCCCAGGCTTGTGATCACCAACCCGCATTTGGCAAGCGTGGTGAATAAGCTAATACCCTTTGCCCAGCAGTGGGACAGGCTATATAAGGCTAATTACTTTACTTTACTATTATTCAAAAAAACCTTGGGTGATATTGCAGATTAAGATGGTGGAAACAACACTACAAATAAACTTGCAATATTACAATTCAAGCAGTGCACCTACTACCTCTACCTGATTTGTACTAAATCTAAAAAATAAACATTTTAAAAATCATATTACTTCGAAATATATATTTGTTATTACAAAACGCATGCAAACAAGACATTTGTACTACGGATTCTATATGATCATTTAAAGCCTTACGCCTCTTAATATTAATAGCCTTCGTCTTTAGAAGATTAATAGATGATAAGAACAAGCACCAAAAGCATGTAGTTTGAATTTTTTTTAAATCGCTAGATCCTGTGTTCGAACGATACTGAAAAACTAGCCACAATTCGCATACATTAGAAATCCCTAATTCATGAGGTAAAAACATACACACATTGTCGTAGAAGCAAGAAATTTCCGTATCGCGTGACGTATACGCAACACCGCATTAAACGGTTAATGTACAGACAACATATCAGGTTACAACCAACTTAGAGATTCCTCAATCCGTCGCAAATTTTATTACTTTAACATGAAGAATAAAACCGATTGCAGAAATTTTAAGTTTGTGGTAACCTGATTTGCCATTGACTGTACATTTGTGTCGATATAATTAAAAAATAAAATCTTTAAGAAAGGCAGCATTGTTCGGTTTGTAATTAGAAACTAGACTAGAAAAGGCGATGTTAAACCATTTAGTGGAACGAAATCAAACGGAAGGAAATTATAATTTCCACTAAACGGTTTACCAAAACGTTATTGATCCTGCTTATTAAAGAAGGGGTAATGGGTTAGATTCCAACCGAGGACAAACATTTATGTGACATGAATTGTGTTTTTGCCGTGTCATGGTGTGGAAAAATTTAAGTAGTATTTAAGAATATCTTAGCATATCAGTCTCTGCCTTCCTTAGTTGAAGCTCCCCTTGGTTTGAGGTCAGAGCAACACCCACTAGTATATGATATTTTAAATGACCAATGGAATAGAGGTATAGAAGTTCTATCTCATTAAGAGCTTTTTGATATGCTTCTAGTAGTGACATGTACGTACAATAGTGTACATATACACTGTCTTAGTGTCACTTTGTTCCCGCTGAGAGCACGCACACTAGCGTATGTTATACTGGTATGTCAGTTCATGTCACTACTACAAGCATAGGTAAACGGTCTTCATAAAATAGACAGACTATACAGGCGGCAACGTTGTTGAACTAGTCTCATCTTACTTCTTACTAATATTATAAATGCGAAAGTTTGTAAGGATGTTTTTTTGTTACTCTTTCACGCACAAACTACTGAACAGATTTAAATCAAACTTTACAGTAATACAGCTTAGACATCAGAATAACACATAGGCTACAATTTATGAAGATTTTATGTAATTTTGCCATGATATATAACGATAAAGCAGGCGAAGTCGCGGGCGGGAAGCTAGTTCTGTTTAATTTAAAATTACAATAAGAAACGTCTCATCGTCATCTTCAAAATGTTATTTATTCCTTGCATTTACCGATTGTTGGAAGCTGTGAAAAAGTTTTCTCAGCCCATAGTCATTATTATAAATGCTAATTCGTGTCTACTGATGCACCTCTAACGGTGCATTTACAACAAGTGAGCGAATGCTCATTCTATCACAACTCTACGAAATTTTCTTTGTCTGTCTCTGTTTACACAAAGAGAATTTGAGAGAGAACTTGATAATGATCATTCGCTGAGTTGGTGTAAAAGCACCGTATCATGAGTTTACACGGATAAAAGGCATCTATATAGGGTCAATGTTGAGGTTCTTGTATTGACGACAAGATTGGCGAAGTGCGCTGTAGTACGGTTTCTCGCCTCGATTTCCGTAGTGTCCCGGGTTCGATTCCCGGTCGGGTCAATTCAGAAAACTATATTTTCTGAATTGACTCGGGTCAGGGTGTGCTTACTTCGTAACACAGGGATATTAATCCCTACTTCGAGACCATTACAAGAGGTGTGTTGTCTGGCGCATATATTTATTTATTTTATTTTTAATTGTCCTTTTATAAATACGACATACATCGTGAAGCTGACGTTAGTTTGGGAATCTCGGATGTCATGTTATCTCTTTACGTCCGTTCTGCTGCATTATTTGTCCCCTGAGTCAAAAACTAGTCAAAAATTAAAGAGATTCCAGCGATCACTAATGGACCTCTCCCTAATTGATCACAAACCTTAATGCATAGCGCTCACTACATCAACAAACTAAACCGCCAAGTCAATTTCGAATTCAAACATTATAGTGTTTAGGTTATAACCATTTGGCCACCACATTAAATTATGCATTGGCGAACGTGGCGATGGACCCCGACCGCAGTTTACACGTTGCAAATGAAATTTTTAATTACAAGGTTTACCATTTATTTGGCAATTATTTTTGAATCAATTAGTTCTGTATGAATGCTTTATTGCTTAACTTAATTCATAGCAGGTACAATTAAAAATTGTAGGGAAAAGTCGAGCCTTTTTCACGAACTAATTTATTTTTGGACAAACACCTTGTTCTACTTGTAAGATGTTCTCTCTCGATCCTGCATTTTTAAAACACTGATTCATGAGATGAGATAACTAGGGCCCTTTCATAAAACAGAATTACTGGAGTCTTGATTTAGGTCAGTACACAATTTGATACATTAAAATAAAAATACAAAACAACTCGTATTATTGAATCTGTAGCGACGATGACTTCACAAATTCTGCAATAAGTGCACTTGTCCTATGTTTTTCGAAGCATACCAATACCACCAGGTTTGTAATCACCAACCTACATCTACCAAGCGTATACAGGCTAATTACTTACCGTTGTGCTGTGTATGTGAATTCAGTAATTATCTAAGAACATTACGGCCATGCGAAGACCCGAAGAAAATTCGTTTATCATTAGCGATGTATTCCAATAAATTATTACACATTACAATACCAAGGAGACGTCATTTACCACAGGAATCTAACGGAATAACGACACAAAGGGTGCGGGGTAGAGCGGTGTAAATCTAAATTAACAAAATCAGTGTACCGTTCGGTGCCTCAAATAAGAAACCTTAATTGGTGGAAAAGGAAGTAATGTGATTACGCCCATGTCACGTTCCAATTCGCACACGTTTACCTTTGTACTTACATACGTATACCTGCGTAACACAGCAATACTTTCAGGGCATTGTGATAATATACCACAATAAGGGGAGGGACGCAGTCTATGTTGCTGGCCCGTTGGCGTTTTAGGTGAAGGTCCTGCCTATAACGGCAAAACTCTGTGGTTCAATTACTGCATAGGACAAACAGGAATGTTTAACGCTTTTTATAATTGTATTGAATACCTTTGTTCATAATATGAGTATCTGGCATTCACTTTATAACCTCAGTTTAGTAATAAGATCTGTATGAACAGAGGCCTAATTTTATAAAATATTTTTGGATTAATATTTTATGCATTGTTTTTTGTTGTTTTATATATAATATTTAAAACAAGTAAAACTATTCTAGGATCTATTATCAAAGTTTACTAGTAAGTAGCCTTTGATTGGTGAATACTGGATGTCAAATAACAGTCACTAGTGTAGACAGTGTTTGTGTATCCGTAGATATGCACAATACACGAGTAGAATGTTAAAGTACCATATTGTGAATAAGGTGTCGGGTAAATATTTTAAATATGCACAGTTGGGTTGTTCAAAGTTTTACGATGTCGATGAATTATCAATTAGTTTGGGGGCGAACGGGGCATCCCTACCTGTCCCTAAACTTTTACTTAATTACTAGCTCGGATATAAATGGAATTGATTAACCGTATGTGCTCATGGACATTGGGTAGAGATTGTAGAATAAGCGGTAAAGTTAGATTTCGAGTCAAAATCAGGATGACGGTTCTTTTTCGTACTGATCAACCGTCTGAAGTCCAAAATTATTTGTGTTTTATTTACATATTTACAATACTACTACATTGCTTACTAGGATTATTCATTTCTTGTGGCTCGTTTCGGGTTCAAATTTTAGTTTCATTTAACAAAGATAATTAACACCTATATGAATACCGGGTAATTATTAAAATACTTACAAAAACGATATGGCATACTTCAGTAAAGGATATAATATTTTCAATGAAAATGTGGTTTTGACTTTAATTTTAAGATTTTCACTGTAAAAAAATCTCACTGTTCGATGAGCCGGTCGATAGCTCTGTTTAATTTGAAGTCAGATAATCTTGGAGTAACAGGTCTTTGATATTTATTTACTTTTAATATTTTTTCTAACAAAAATTTAGAAAATATGTCTTATGTGCAAGTTGTTGCTGTCATTAAAAATTAATAGTATCCCGGTGACTCTGAAAGAAGAATTACAAAAAACCGTAAAAAAATACTTGCACCATCGCATCGCAGGATCACCCAATGGCGTTATTTATTAATATAATTAACTTTCAACGTATCGGACTTTGTACTTAAAGCTTGTTTAAAAATTTAGCGCCGTACTGAAGTTTGCTGGCGCCCCTAACAGCTTTCACTCTTAATTATTACTTTGGGAAAATTAAGACTGTCGTTTAGCCCAGAGTGCCCACCCGGCTGAAGGTTGCTCGCCTCCATCTATCTAAATGTACTTCATCTTGCTTGGGGCACGGAGGTGAGAAAGCAATGGAGTCGGTAATGTTGATAAAATTTAGAGGTAAAGGAGATTTTAAAAGCGATACGAGCTAGGTATCGTAAATGCGTGCTGTGATGACCTACTTGTCACAGTTTGTTTTAGAAAAAATTGCATTTGTTTGTAAAAGATCAGGTTATTATCAGTTTAATAGACTAATTTGAAAGCATCTGGCGATAAATTCAGAGGCAACCCCGTTATCTTCACCAAAGCAATATTGACTTTGATCACACCATTCTGTAGGCTTCGCCCAGATATCCCCTCCTGTTAGCAATGCCAGAATATCCAGAGTTGACACAACTTGAGAAATTTAACTCGGTCATTGCAGAAATGTTTAACTAACTAACTATGATGGCGCAGCGACCCAAAGTGGGTCTTGGGCTTGGCCTCTGACTCTAAGATACGCCACTTTGGTCTATCGTGCGCCACCTCCTGCCAGTCTTCGATCTGAAGCTTGCGCAAGCCCACCACGACTACAGATGCAGAAATGTTTACTATACCTTTTTATTAACTAAAATTATTGTTTGCAACGATAGAGTCTTTTTAAAGATTCTGAAAACTATAAAGAAAAAATACTTCTTCGCCTGTCAGATCACCATATAATTTTCGTTCCAAAACCGTCTCAGACCAGTATCTTGAATACAAATATCTTCAGTCACTCCACTCCACCATTTCCATGTGACGCCTCAAAGTAATGACGATACTACACTACCGAGCGTTAAGTACATTACCTATTGTAAGTGTTCTTTGAGGCGCCTTCACTGCTCTGAGTAACGCTTTTACTCTAATTATGAGCCTCCTATTTAAATGCATATGTGCGGCTAACTGCACGGTGGATAACATTTTAACACGAGGGAGACAATAGGATGGGTTCGTGTGAATCTTTTCTCTCAAACATGGTGCGGTGTTTCGAGTATTTACAACGTTTGTAAGGATTTTTGTGAGGCAATGTTGAAGCTAAAAAGAACTAGATATTAAATCGTTATCGAATAAAAGACTAAGAAATAGTAACGAGTACGTAAGAGACAGTTATCAGTGGATTAAAATACACAGCATACGGTGAAAGACTTTTTCTTATTTATAAGACATTGGGTACCTACTCTATTAAAATTTTTAACACCATATGGTAGAATTTCTAAGAAAGTAAGCCTTAGAGTCAAACTCTACTTAATTTGATTAGTTAAAAGCAAAACTAACCATAAATTGATGAAAGCCTTTGCGTTTCGGGGAAAAAGGGTTCGCGATTTAAAAATGCGGATATACGAGTATTATATAGTTCTACCTAAGAGTTTTGAGTTAACTTTTATTCCCTATTTCACCTTATCCCGTTCTTTTTCCAGTTTTCACTGCGAAAATAATTTTGCAGCGGGTCAAGTCGACTCCCCAGTTATTATATCATCCCCAGTGTCGTTACTCGAATTAGCCGTCTAATTTCTTTGAATACTTTCTTTCCTAGCTCCACTAATTGTATTACTGATTGCACGAGATACCGTAATAGGGCCACCCTTCCAGTAAAAACTCTGCAACTCTGATATAATCATTTTATTTTATGTTTGAATTAAGCCTGTGAGCACTTGCAAAATTTAATTTGGAGGGCTTCGTATTAATTTTATGACGAGATAAATCAAGGTGCGACTTAATTAGTGGACTACTCAGTAACTATGAATTATTTAAAATATAAATGAAAGGAGCTTTGGAAAGTTGGTGAACAGTAAAGTTTCGAATGAATTAACTTTGTAGAAATTGCGGACAACTCGGTACTTGTTTAGGGGTTATACTCGTATGTCGTTTTCCAAGCTCAAAATAATGCTATATTTCAGAATACTGTTTGTCTACCACGAGTTGCCACTTTAAATTTACATTATCGTTCGCGTGTTAACGATAATGTAAAGTGAAGTAAAGTAAAAAATATCTTTAAATACAAAAAAAAATTGTAACAAAGATATACTAAATGAAAGTAAACTTACATAAAATAATACTATGATAGTAAATATCAAAATAAATTGAATTGACAGTGTAAAGTCATAACAAAAAATGTGCAGAAAAGCAGAATATACCTAAGATGTAAATTCTTATCATTTAAGAAATCCTCTACACTATAATAACCTCGCTTTATTAACTTAGCTTTAATTTGTTACATCAACTTGTGAAGAGGCATTTCAACAAGAGTTTGCGGAAATTAAGTAGACGTACTGTTGTCACGTTGTCTTCTGTGGGTCTGTCAGTCAAGGGTATCAAACGCCACAAAACAAAGATATAAATTTTAATCAAAAACCCAACAAACAAAAAAACCGAGTTAGTAGGATCATGCTTATTCTTATTGTTTTATACCACTATATGTGTTGACAGAAAAGTAGATCCTATAACCCAAAATATATAATAATATAATACAACTTTTTAGTATCCTATCGCGTCCTATCATATTTAGTGTGTCCATAAACTTCCGGTCGAGAGGAACGTAATACAGATTAGAGGCTTTTCACTAAATTGGAAACTGTCTGCACTAGAGTTGATTATCTGAATGGGGGGCATGTATCCGGGTCTGCCTAACTCGACCCGTATAACGGTGAATTGATGACTCATTAGTATCCGGGCTATCCGGGATTGGAAGACGGACACAGACGTCGTACTTGCTCTGTTGAGGAGTCTCTAAATTGCATTATGTGCTTTTAAGCAAGTATTTTAGATTTTTTTCCATAAAAATTAGATTTAGATTTCATGGTCAGAGTTACGAATATTACGAAAAATTGTAAAATCGTGAGTAATGTGCCTCTTAAACTAGTAATTGATAGTAGCAATAACCAGCTGAAAGATAAATTTGGAAGAACTAGAAGTATCGGAAAAAAACCGGCCAAGTGCGAGTCGGACTCGCGCACCGAGGGTTCCGTATAAACCTGTAAGTATATTTACTAAAAAAAAATTTATGATATGATGTAACTAAAAATTTACGGTTTTCGCAATTTTCACTTTATCTGTGCTATAAGACGTTGCTTTGTACTAAATTTCAAGATTCTGAATTCACGGGAAGTACCCGGTTAGTAGGTTTTGATTCCCTAGCGAGTGTCGAAAATTTGCGGAAATTTGCGGCGTAAACGGCTGTGTATTTTAATTGCATCGGTTTAGAAGATTGATTTTTGCACAGCTCCAAGGGACAGTAGACTTGAGTATTTGATATAAATTCCAGCTTGATACCTTCACGCGTTCCTAAGAAAAAGGGTCTTGACAGACAGACAGACGGACCGACGGATGGACATCAAAGTGATCCTATAAGGGTTTCGTTTATTTCCTTTCAAGGTACGGAACCCTAAAAATACAAGACCATTGAGAAGTATTAAAAAATATGACAAACATCGAATTGGTCAGAAATAAAAACCGTAAAGAACTTATCATGTACTTTTTTTTTGATATTTGTTTTACTCAGTAATATTTGTATCGATCAAACACTATAGCACATACAGACACCGACCTTAAGCTGCCAACTCAAGAACCTTTTACAATATTACCTTGAGTGCCTAACATGGGTACAGATAGTAAAGTAAAATTGTACACACCTGTAGGTGAGTTTAATTTAGGCTGTGTAAATTTGAATAATGTTCAGGCATTTGCGATTCAAACGTTACCAACAAAAATATCGTGTCTATTTAGAAATGTTTTTTTAAGCTTCATTATAATAGTACCTGATTTCAAAGTAAGTTCAGCCTATGTTTGTAAACGCCAACCTACATTTTGGCTCAGTGATTTAATCAATACCCATCAATACGCTTCGTGGTAGCTCGCCAGTGCCGGGACCATATAGTTAGTACCAGGTAGTACTCGAGTTAATTATGTTACAGTGTTTGAATGATATAGTCTGTGATTATCGAGAAGTACTAATATGTCGACACTGATTTTGACGATAGAAGCTTTTTTCTAGCACTATTAAGTACAAAAGTACAACACTTATTCAAATTCAACAAATTAAATTTCCCACGCTACAAAATGTCTCGCTAATTCGTAGATTCCCAGCCATCACCTCTTACGAAAGATCGTAGCTACATTTCCTCGTAGTCGTAGCAACATTCCCCATAGTCGTTGTTCGTAGGACATTAGCTACGGCAACTACTTACACCGTATTGATGGCGGCTATTTATGGCGAGGTGCTCGATTGCGCAATAAATACTGTTTATGCGCAGTTTTTCTTACTTTAGAGTTTAGCTTGTTTTTTTTATTGCCTAAGTAGGTGAACATTAGATAATGATGATGGAATCTAAGCTGCTACGTGCGGGCCTATGTACCTAACGTAAACTTAGTGACACAAGAATAGGTAAGTACTTGTAGGATCTTACTTGGATCTTTATGTACTTAACATAAGGTCCAAAATCAAAAAAAAAGGTAACATGTTCTGCCTGACAAGGAATAAAACAGTTAATTGTAGTAATACTAATTTTATCCAGTGCGTACTAATCACTGACCCTGGCTAAAGGCGTCTGGTGGGTTTTAGTTACTGTAGGCAGACGCATAAAAAAGCAAATGCAATGGCCGATTTTGTAAGAGATAGCAGTATAACTATATGTTTCAATCAGCTGGACAATAAAAGCCTAAGGGCTTAACGGAGCAGACCAAGTCAAATAGGCATCGCGTGTATCGGAAGACTCCAATAAGTGAGGGACGGCGCACGAGTATATTAATCTACTGCTAATGCGATGTACTGTGCCCTCCGGTGGCAACAGGGCTGCCAAAAATACTGGTAAAAAAAATATTTTTAATAGAATAGCTGATGAAGTTACACAAAACAGTTTATAATCATAAAAAGTTATATCATAGAAAGTGACAGCAGTTTCTTAATTAATATAAAAAAGTCGATAATTTGTTTAATAGTGTAATGAGTACTCTACCACTTGACAGTCAGTCAAGTGGTAGAGTACTGTAGGCAAATTGCTTAAAATATATATCTTCATCATCGTTTGCAGCCAAAAAACAGGCCGCTGCTTAAATTAGTCCTTCCCACAAAATCTCGAAATAGCCCGATGTTAGCTAATTATTACATCAGAATCATAGTATAGGTATTCCTCATTTTTTGGCCGATTATCATTAATTAACCTAATTCACTTACGAGTTCCTTAACTTTTAACTAAAAATCCTGCTTACAAATGGGTTTATGACATTTTTTTGTTGAGGTGTTATCGAAAGACCTCTCAAAAATAGAAAACATTGACAAAAAAATATTTCTAAAGTACCAAAACTTCCCGAAATATAGCAGTAAAAAAAATCATATTTTTGGACTTGTCCAAAACGCTCCCTACAATCTGCCGCGTGCAATTGACCCCACTTACGATGTATTTCTTTGCGTTCTGTAAAACCTTATTTTGTTTGGCAGCTATATAAAAATTTGGGCTCATGAATATGGTGTCCACCCAAGTTTGGAAGGCCTTAAAATTTATTGTACATAAGTAAACAAACTGAAAGTTTTATAGGACTACTTTTCTTCTTTCTAATAGAACCCCTTTTTAATGTATTTTTTGATTTTACCAAATATTTTTTTCAATCCGATGATATTCTTCTTCTTACCGTGTCGAGTGGCAACATTACACTACGTGCGACCAGAATTCCGCCACTTGCACGGAGTTATTGCTGGCACTCACATGTGCAACTAGCCGGGCACGCAGGGCACAGTAAAAGGTGACTCATGTTTTGTTTAAAACGCCACACTCGCATGCATTGCAATTGTTAGCGCTGTCAATGAAGCCCCATCTACACAGGCTGTCCTTGCAGCGGCTGACCTGGGTCCGCAGTCTGTTTAAGGATTTCCAGGTCGACCATGGCAGCTTATGTCCAGGAGACTCGAAACATTATAATTCAAATATCGATGATATTTGTTGTCAAATATCATCGGTAAAGGGGCCCAGACTATAGCAGGGCATGTCTCAAGCCTTTTCATTTTCAAAATGCAGTTAAATTCAGATAATCTCGATACAGTCGATTTGGCAACCCTGATTGGCACAGAACTCTCTCATATTGATGGGCCCGCTTTGTCCACGTCGACTGGTCATTTCGACTGTGTAACTTTGTACGAGTGCCGCGACCTTTCCATGGTGAAGGGTTCTTGCCTGTTTAATTCTACGAAGATCCCGATGTAATTCGGTATGGGTATAAATCAGACGCGGTCCCGAGAAAAGAATTCGATGTTTCCTTTGCATTTAATGAACATAAAATAATTGCCAGATCTCTTTCAGGACAAATCTTAAATTATCCTTGTAAGCTGAATCGTAAGCCCTTCATTTAGTTGGTGCTATCACAAATCATTTCACTAGGACGGAGAGCCTTTCTTCAAAAGGTTTTCTTGTTGAGTGATTACCAGTAAGTTCCAAGGCACCTTTTTGAACCGCCACATGGCGTTTTTGTATGGTTCTAATTAGGTGATAACAGCCGGGACCTACAGCTTTTTGTGCCTTTTGGAACATGGCCCTCAGTGAATGGGCTTAACACTCATCGTCACTCTAGCACAATTAGATTAGTGATGACAAACCCGTGCTACATGTGTCGTCCTAGCTGAACGTCGAACCCAGGAACCCTTCAAAACCAGGCCAGTACTTAACTCAAAAAACCAAGGCGCTAGAACGAAGAGTAACAGATATTATTTAGGGCTGCTTTATTTTATGTGACGATTCTGGTGATAAAAAATTCAAGAAAATACCCTATAGACCATAAATTTCCTTCACTATGAACATAAGCATTCCTACTTGACTCATACTGAGATAAGACTAATGAAATCCTCTCATTTCGCCCACAGTACTTCAGATTGTTTAATCAAGACCTTCCGAATTCCAAAATTTAAATTAAGCCCCTACACTAGCTGTTGCTATACCAACACTCCCTATTAAACAGGAGCATGTGCGTGGAACTAATACTTTGTACCCTGGTTTGACCTATCTTCTAATACCTACTCGTTCAATTGACTCTTATTATTATTTTCGTTAAGGTTGATTTTGATTTGAAATGTACATCAAAGGGTTGGGGTTTTCTTAACCCGCTGCATGCCACGTGCTTCATGTTCGGTGCCAATATAATGTTATTGTAGCGGTGGAAAACATCCGTGTTTAACAACTTGTTTTATGGCACGGGGATAAGATAAATAGTGCAGTTAAGGATACGCTTTTTAAAAAAATATATAAAGATAGAACTAGAGAAAATTTACCTGATCCTAGGGACTCAAGCGGGATTACTTGCCGTTACTACTATTACTACTGATCTTACGCAATATTTAAGTCAGATTTTTGTTACTACACCAAATTATAAGTCTTAAAACTCCATTATTAGTTAGTATTAGCAGATTTTAAGATTAAAAATTATGGTCGACCAACTAATAAGACGCATTATCTGATCTTCTGCAGACAGTCACTTAAAAAACCACAAATATCAATCACTGATTTCAGTGAGGTATAAAACAAAAAAAACCTAATTAATAAAAAAACTAATGCAAAATTTTATCAGTAACCAAAAAAAAGAGTTTCATCAAGCGGTTTGGATTGTTCCACCTCGCTTGTTTGAACCCCAAAGCGGCATACGTTTTCATAACCTCCCAAAGCTTTTTTATCTCGCGGCAAAACCGTCGATAATGATGCTTAGCGCAAGGACTGCCACACTTTCATTAAGTTTTCTAGTCCACAAACGTTGTATTAAATCCGCAACCCTTTGCGGGGAGTAACAGAGATGGATGACACAGTGAACCGCGATGAAGAGGACGGAGAGCCCCGGTAAGACCCTACACTTGATCCTATTTATCATGCGCGGGACTTATTAAAGCGACCAACATGCGTGTTGCAACAGGACTTTAAAACAGACGAAAATGTTGGAGTCTTTTAGGGTAGCAGTTTTGTATCTGTTTAAAAAATAATGATATACAATGTTACACGTATTTAGTTTTATTAGTAAAAAACGGAAATTCTTACCTCCACTGTATGTTTTGCTAAGATAGGATAAGAAATTCATTATTGTACAACACCCTAAGAATGTATAAGGAAGTAAGACTAAAATCTTAATGTATTATTTAATTTAGGCGTTCTTAAACGATACGAGAAACCGTGCTACAGCACACTACGCCTATCGCAACATAATATATACACAATTTTATTGACGACGGATCAAGTAAATATATCTTATTTCAAAGTTAAGTTTCGAAATTAGTAGAGAAAATGGTATTGAGCGATGTAATGAAATTAAAATATAAAAATTACAGATTAATTTGGAGATATTAGTAAAAGTAAACAAATCTTCATATACAAACACAAAACTATTAAGTCCATAATTATTATGTTACAAACGTAATTACGAAAGGCAAATATTATTTCTAATAAAGATTAAGCCAACAATAGGAGTCGACTCGACAGCCGTCTAAGTCCGACAGATTGTTGTTCTCATTCATATGTAGATTGCAACAAAAAAATCCAATAAACAAGACATGGGGCACTCACGTCCCCCAGTCATTATTGAAAAGAATGTTCACAGCGCACGGGGCTTATCCGGGGTCGTTTTACCAAAGAGTTCGGCTAACGAATGGCCACCCTAGCCCTCGTTACGCTTGACACTTCAATTCGGATTAAATTTAGTTAAATGTTTAAATTCGAAGATGTATAAATTACGTGCTTCCATTTTAGAGACAGATGTTGGTTGACCGCGTGCTTTGTGGTTTTATCTATCTTTGAAATTGAAAAATTACATGAACAAAAAAATGGAAAAATCAACAGAAAAGTTAATACCATGAACGGCATAAACTTGAGGCTGTTAATAGAAACTAAAATATTCATTCTAACCATATAAAAAATGTGATAATATATATATACAAATTTTTTTCATGTAATAGGGAGCAAACGAGCTAGAAGGTCACCTGATGGAGAGTGATCACCTCCGCCCATGGACAACTGCAACACCAGAGGTGTCACCGATGCGTTGCTTGCCTTTTAGATGGGAATACGCTCTCTTCTTGAAAGCCCCGATGTCATATCCCTTTGGGAACACCGCCGCAGGAAGATCATTCCATATCTTGGCTGTACGTGGAAGAAATTGGCGCGAAAAACGCACGGTTGTTGAGCGCCAGCCATCCAGGTGATGAGCATGGAATTTCAACTTATGGCGTGTCGTGCGGTGATGAAATTCAGCGGCAGGTATAAGATTATGCAGTTCGTCTGAACACTCCCCATTGTAAAGACGGTAGAACACGCAGAGTGATGCAACGTCTCTCCGTAGGGCCAAGGGATCCAAGCGTTCAGAGATCACAGGGTCGTCGACAATTCGAGTGGCTCTCCGCTGTATACGGTCAAGAGGAAGGAGAAGATACTGGGGTGCTCCCGCCCAAAGATGGCAGCAGTACTCCATGTGAGGCCTTACTTGCGCCTTGTAGAGTTGAACGCGCTGAGACGGCAAGAAATACTGCTTTGCCCTGTTTAGCACACCAGTTTTTTTTGAAGCCAATTTGGCTTTACCCTCCAGATGACTGCGGAACTGTACATCACTCGAAATGTCAACGCCAAGGATTCCGATGCTAGGCCCGATACTCAAGGAAGTGCTCTCAAACGTAGGACATGAGACAAATGGAGCTTTTTTCGCGGTAAATGCGCAGAGTTGTGTCTTACCGGGGTTAAAACTGACGATGTTGTTTTGACCCCATTGTGAGACTTGTTCGAGGGATGCCTCAACTACAGACACAAGCTGTCTTCGGTTTTCGTCAACTGCGGTCTTGGAGAGATTGCGTTGGCCAACGTACAGTGCGTCCCCAGTGCTGTCATCCGCATAACAATGAATGTTGCTGGTTTGCAACATATCATTTATGTGCAGGATAAACAGGGTCGGAGACAACACACAGCCTTGTGGAACGCCAGCATTTACAGGCATGGAGTCGGAGCATGAGCCGTTGATAACGACTTTGATGCTTCGCCCTGAAAGGAAGCTTGCGATCCACGTGCAAAATCCCTTGGGAACCTCATATGATGGAAGTTTGGCAAGGAGCGCTTTGTGCCAGACCCGATCAAATGCCTTCGCTATATCCAAGCTGACCGCTAAAGCCTCTCCCTTGCTCTCAATAGCTTCAGCCCAGCGATGGGTGAGTAGAACCAAAAGATCACCTGCAGACCGACCATGACGGTAAGAGGCACCGTGCTTCGTACCAGGCAGTGATCGGACGACCCAAGAGGAGCGCCAACTGAGATCTAGTAGTTGTCCGGATGCGAGGTCAGCAGAAGGTCCAACAGGGAAGGGATGTGATCTTCCACATCAGGGACTCGCGTAGGCGACGAAACCAGCTGTGTCAGACCATAAGCCAGCGCAAAGTCGTGAACCGCTCTCCCGGCATAATCAGTTGTTCGAGACCCAAGCCATTCGACGTGGTGGGCGTTAAAGTCACCCAACACAATGAGTCGCAGTCTGGATGTGCTCCATAAGTCGTTCCGTCTCTGCATTACCGCTGTGGGACCTGTAGAGGCACGCATAGATGCGAGGATGGTCGTCACATTCAATGCGAACCCAGAGTGTTGACAGGTCCAGGGCTTCAAGACTGCCAAGACGTCGGCCACAGATGTCATCCCTGATATATACACAAACCCCGGCACGAGGCACAAAGTTATGCATGAGTTTGTAGCCGGGATAGTGAAGATATGATGTATCCAGAGGGGCAGAAATCTGGGTCTCCGTCAAAAAAAGCAATCGAGGCCTGGCCGTCTCAAGATGGTGGTGGACGGCAGCAAGGTTAGAGTGAACTCCCTTTATGTTGCAAAAGTCCACATTAAGTAAATGTGATGCCGGAGTTGGTTTGCTCTTCTTTTTTTTGGCAGTATTTCGCGATTTTTTGCCCACCCCAGAATACGATGGGCATTTGCCTGAGCGATTAAGCACAGGGAGGGATTCTCCTACTCCAACGGAGCAGTTACCCTCCTGGGGTACTACATTCTTTAAAATCACACTCATACTAGGGGGGCAGGGGGTTGGGGCTACCGGGGCTCATGCTGACCTGAACGAAACACAGAGAGTAATCTCTGCTTCACGCTGGTATTTTGCAGGAGTGTGGTATTGCACCGGTTGAGCCAGCCCATTTATGAGCTCCAGTTAGACTGTAGCTAGGCTCTACCACATAAGCTTCTGCTTATTTAGCGCCACCCAGGGATCACGTGTAAGGCATCGAGGGCTAAACCTTACGGACGCAAGCAGATTAATCCCCAAAATATATATATATTTTAGTCATCAATTGTAATGTATACGCTAATTACTTTATTTGTATATTTTCCTCAAATTGTAATCTAACAAGCTAATAGACCATCGTAATACAAAATATTTCTAGATAGATTATGTTGGTATATCAAGCCAACCTATTCAGGTATAGAAACGGTCTAAGTATTTTATGCAAATTCTCTTTTTAAAGTTCTCAATTCATTATGACAGAATTTTAATGCACTTCAGGTATTCTGAGCGGCCCACTGCGCATGAATGCACAATTACAACGAATAAAATTCACTAAATCGTTGGCTGCAAAAACAATTAAGCGAATATCTCTTCTCATTAGTTCGTCTTCAGTTACAGACAAAAGTAAAATAGATGACGCAAGTAGGTATCAAGGACGAGTAAAAAAGTAAGGACTGCCCGTTGTGACACTAGAGGATGAAGCACTTTCAAATCTTTGTGCGTTTGTGTGTGGGTGTGTGTCACGCGACTGTCATGCATGGACAATCGAAAAATGGCGGCCCGGCCGGCATCAAGTGTGTAAATGTTGTACGTAGGTAATTATGATACTATTGGCTTCTTTACATGGCGTCAATTGAAAGAAGGCAGAACGGAGACCTTACTTTTTTACTCGTTACTCGAGTACATCACCTTAACTATGAGTTTGGCTCACGTAAACAACGATAGTTAACCGCAGCAGCTTTAGTTCCATTATTTTAATCACTTGAAGGGCTGTACCGACATCGGGTCCATATTGGCTCACCTAAAGTTCTTACTCCGAAATTGTTCTTCCTACCGATTTGTAATCCGGATGATCACTCTTCCTAAAGTTTTGATTCATACAATTTGTGGGACGATGTTCATAACACTCATAATAATCAAAATCATAATTCTTTATTTGCATCCAACAATGTTTTCCAATCCGAAAATTGTAATGAATATTATTTAAACTCCTACTGTTGTTTTTCATAACGCTTTTTATCCCTTAACATAATTTCCATAATATTATTACTCGTATTCAGAAAGTAAAGGGATGTGTTATATATTAATGTGAGAAACGCCCTGAAGTCGTCTCTGAACACATTAGAAACAAAATAGTTAGGAATTGTGATTGTTAGGATGAAAAATGTTGGGAAGATCATTTTCGGAGTTCCAATTATCGGAATTGAAAATTAAGGTGAACTTTGGCGCACCCACCTATTTAGTTGACGCTCAACTGTTAAGGCAGTGGATATCAAAATCAAGGAGGTTTACATTTATTATTACTCTTATGATCGATTGAGAACGACACGATTGGCGTATTGTGCTTTATTGCTGTTTCTCACCTTGATTTCTGTGGTGGCCTGGATTCCCGGTGGGGTCAATTCAGAAAACGAACTTTTCTCAATTGGCTCTGGCGTTGGTGTGCTGGGGACCCCTCTAGCTTAAATCCTGGTCTAGTACTTCGTAACACAAGGATATTTATCCTTACTTCAAGGCCATGACAATTGGTGTTTTTTGTTGCTTTTTTTGTAGCTAGCGGTTTAATAGCGTATCGTGATGTCACAGTCAACTTTTTGGAGTGCCGTGCGGTATTTATTTTGACCCACGTCCGTGGTCTCCACTGCTAGACATAGCACAGCCCGCAGTACCCCACATTACCTCCAGACCAATGGGCGGAACACCGGCGTTTACTAGATAAAATAAATTTGTACAAAACAAACGCATCCAATGCGGCAATATGATTTCTCTGTGAAGTTGTGCTAAGCGGCATGGAAGTGGAAAAATAGAAGCCGGGCAACGGCTAATATGTGAACAGTTGGCATTCCTACTGATCACGTAGGTACATGAAAAGTGTTCACCAACTTAACAGGTTAACTGTCTGAAAGCAGACACAGTAGAAACAGAAGGTATTATCATATATGATACATTGGACAGGGGAAGGATTAACTGCATTTGATTTTGGTGATTCCACTTTTTTAATGAATTAATAATTAAAATTAAATCTATGGATTTTATTAACATGAAGGTTGGAGTTCAAGAAGGCTACTTCTAAATCGGACACATATTTTAAGATGATTTTATCTTACAATCGTACCGTGATCGTATCTTCGTGTCGTTTATTAGGCAAATAGAGACAAGAGCTGACGTTCTCGCACGGTGCAATTCCCAATAGTTCAGTTCAAAGATATTTATTCTCATAAAGACATTTTGCCACTTACATGAGAACTTAAAACTAACTAACAATAGTTAGTATGTGATAAATAATAAGTTTTCAAATCGGATTCAATGTCAAATTGAAAATCCAAATAATTAGATAACTGTCATCTTAAAAGCGGGAAATGATGTTATTTATATTATCAGAAGTTGAAACTCTTTTAATTAGAATCGATAGTCCACAAAACATAATCACTTACAAATACATTTATACATCTCTTCTAGGAACAAAAATAACAATATTTTATGTAAAAATGCGCAATTTTATAATACTTGGAGGCAAAGACAAACACTTTGGACAACCAGATGAACTCGGTGATGGGACTTAAGAGGTAATAAACACATTATGCACCTTCATTAGGCGAAGAAAATAACGTTATTTTACTTACTACGCGACGACGACGCTAAATTAAATAATCTTTTAGTTTTGTGAAATATTAAAGTAAAACAATTGAGCCACTAAAACAAAGGCCAAACAGATTTTATTATAATGTTTATTTTCTACAACAAAAAGAAGTTCATTCGAATTGAACATATTTGCTAATTTTCAAAAATTTGCTATTTAAATAAAAATAAATAAAATAAATATCCCTGGACATTATTCCACACAGCGCCATCTAGCCCCAAAGTAAGCTAATTAAAGCTTGTGTTATGGGATACTAGACAACGGATAAACATACTTAAATACATTTTCTTTTGTAAATACATACTTATTATACATAGGAGACACCCAGACCAGTACAAACAGACATGTTCATGCACACAAATGTTTGTACTGTGCGGGGATCGAACCCGCGACCTCTGGTGTAGTAGCCAACTTCTTAACCATTACACCAAGTCGGTCGTCATATTATCAATAAAATAAGTATACCACCATAAATGTGATACGCTCATTAGTAATAGAGACAGTTGTGGCAATCAGGCTTAATAAAGCGATATTTTTTGATAAATTACTCCTTTTATCTCCAGCACTGTGATTTAAACGTGTCCGTTTCATTAAAAACCACAATAACAAAAGCAGGCGCAATTCATCGAATCGCTCGCGAGAGTGCACAGTGATTAATCGCATTTTCATTACCGCCGCATCCGAAATGACATAGTTATGATTCGCCAGTTCAATCAACTCGGTTTCAATAACAATTTTTCATTCTCGACACACTAATTAAGTGCTTTTCATAAATATCCCCGCAATCCGTTATCTTTACCCAGGAAATTCTACTTTATGCAATGGAGTTAAGTTTTAAAATGCATCGCAATTAGCGTTCCGAGAACGTTCTAAGTAGCAAGTGTAAAATATTTTCCCCAATCGCGGTACCTGGCGCCCCTTGGGATATTTCAAGGGTGAATAAGCTCGCATAATGGCAAAGGGTACAATATTTTAAATTTCAATCGCTGCGAGCGGTCCGCCCCGGGTGGCAGAGACAAAGATTTCGTTTGGCGACTCTGCTAAGTGCTAATAAGCTGTTGCGTCTGATGCTGACTTTCAAAAGATTCTAAATTTACTTTTGTTATGTAAATTTTGCTGATTTTTTTTATTACACGAGAAACAAAAATACGCAGAATGTTGAAATTTTCTTAACTTAGTGATAATTCCATTCAGGTCATCAACATCATCTGGTCCCAGAAGAATGGTCTATATAGAGAAGCAACCTATTTTACGTCAGATGTAGAGACTACACAAGTGGCAAAATATTAGATCGGATGCCGAGAAATAAACTTTCAGCTGAAATTCGTACTAAAGCAATTGGTTTCGTAAAAAACACTTAAATTAAAAAAGAAACGTGTGCAATCATGCGATCATCAGCATGAGTAGACCAATAGGTCATTTGTAATGGATTGTAGGTTTATATCTACATCATCATCATTGAGGATTATACAGCAGCAGTGAATTTAAACTACATATAACGATCATAGCACAAAACATTGCATTAAAGCTTTTAAATAGTGACAATTAATCATTTTCTTAAGTTTATACAATAGGTAAAACATTCTCTATAAAAGAAAATAAACCTCACAGACAATAAAATTGTGTTTATTTCTTTCTACAGCCACCGATGTGATGAAGCAGTAATCTAATCTCCAGCAGATTTATTTGATCGTTAAATGAAAATGTATAACAAACATTTTTTTAAAACGCAACCATAACGTTGACAAATGGACTCCCATCTATCGAACTCGACTCATTTAGCGGACCCCTCGGATTTTTTCACTCAGATTAATTCCGAATCGTTATCAACGCCTTACGATTGCCAGAAAATTTGTTACGGCAGAGTTCACCTTTTCAGTCAAATTGCAAATTTTATGCGGAGCCCTGATAAAGTACCTATAATCATTATTATAACTCATAAATTTGATAGAAATTCGGTCACATTTTCTTCCCGCTTATCGCATGGTTGCAGTCGGCTGAAAAATACCCCTCCCTACAATTCGTGATTTGACGATCGTCTTGCCTTCCGATCGATTTACTTTTACTACTACAATAAAGGTGTTTAATGTCGGTATTTGCATACTGAATTTAGCACGCTGTGAACATTACGGTGTCAATACCTGTACAAATAATATTTTATATGGATTTTGCTATTTGAATAATATCCAGTTAGATTTCATTGACAAATATAAAATAAACGTTTTCTATAATGATGCAAGCTAGAAAATTATCACGTTCACAGTCCATTGAGTATTTGAGTACACGATAATCGATCGATATCATAATTTTTTTCGTTTATCTATAACTACTAGATTTCATTCATTAAAAAATATTTTTGGGACAACATTCATATGATTACACCACAAAACTAAACTTAACCTTTCAAGCCCCCCAGCTCATTGATTTATTTCAGAGGTCGAGACTCTAGAACGCAACACAGCGAAGGCTGCCAACCAAACAGTACAAATCGTATTTCTTGAAACAAAGCACTGTGATTCTGTTTACGAGATCTCGCGTTAATGAATCTATTGAGGGTCCACGGAGCGGGAGAAAGAAAGGCTAGAGTTTCTGTTGCACCCCCTCGTACTGACAATCTAGCAAGGACTTGTTCATAGCACGTTGATTCTAAATGCAAGTTCATTTAGGATTTGTATTTTCTGTCGGAAGTGGTTAGGAGAAGGTTGACGGTCTTGTTAGCTTAGAGGAAAACGTCGAGATTTTTGAATTCAGAAGGGATTAGGACTGAGCTTGTAATTGCCGCCTTCAACTCAACGTACACGACGTCTGGTAAGGACTTATTCGGTGTACTTATTCAGAAATTTTGCGATGTTGTTTAAGGTTCAAGTCCTCATTGGTCCCTGCAAGAAAATGTCTTCAATGAACCTGTTAAGCTTTAAACAAACATTATTCTTCAAACGATTTTTTCTCTCACTTCCGGTTATTCTGCCGCTCCGTTCTCCGAATTCATGGATTTATTAACAAGGCTACATCTAAGCACTGAAAGATGTAGGTAAGGTATGGGCGTGTCAGATGAATGAAAAACAAATAAAGAAAAAAACTTCCAGACTACAACGTTTTTACTAATTAAACTTTTTGACCGTTATAACCTAACGAATGTAATGTTTATTGAATTCTTAACGCTGTTACCATGAGAGCGATACGGAGAGAATAGTGCACTAACTAACGTAATTATCATTCAAAATTACAATCTAAGCAATTATAGGGTAGGGTAAATAGTAAAGGCATTACAGCTCGGTGTGAACGTAGCTTGAACCATTCAGTGCAAAGTAAGCCTAATGCCGTTTACTCTCACTCGAATTTGCACACAGACGAGACAAAATTATGCTTTCAAGTGCATTGGGTGTGATCCTTGAGTTTTCAATTTGGATGGCAGACAACTCCTTATTTATTTGCTTGTGAAAGTTTGGGAAATTTATTTTCCGCGTTTGCTTTTCTCCTTAGGGTTATAAAACCTATTTATTCTTTAGGTACTGTGCAAATTATTGCTGTTTAATAAAGCGCTGGTGATGTCAAGTGATGTCCTAATCATCAGTTAATAATTTAGGGTAACAGTAAAAATTATGGCACCGTAAAACAAAGTGACTTCAGATCGTCTATGGAATGTAATTGTTTTATAAACAATGAACATGTTTAACTTAAATCAAAGATTTACATTTCCATTTACTTCTAAAAATGAAACATATTTTGAATTGAATGCCATCACTGAACAGTTGGGTGCACCACTGCACGACCACGACATTTATTTAATCGTCTAACATTTTGTTTCCCCACCACATCTCGACTCGAACATCGTAACAACGTAACGCTAACACAAGCTCGACACAGCAATCCACTTAGACACTTCAAACAAGTTTTCCAGATCAGAATATTTCATTATAAACTAGAATTTCTTACGAACACTCAGGGAATTAATCTTATTAGGGCGCGAATTATATTTAGGTTGCGAGCGAGCGGTGTCGCTCCCGCCGTAAACTAATTGCGTTTAGAACGATAGAGCAGAGCGAGCGAGCGAGCGAGCGATGCTAATGGACGGCATTAATTAATACGGGCGTCTCGTCAAATTTCAAGTCGGCGAATATCTATTTCGCTATATCGAGATTGGTAGAAAGTTTGAAATTCAAAGGCAGATAGGTTTATTGAGGAAGATTTTTACTGCCGAAGTCCTGTAACTTGTTTTTGTTTTTTAATCATTGTGGACATGGAAAGTTTTAATGACGTAGTTTAATAAATGAGAGCATCGTGGCCTAGTGGTTCTGAGTGTTTCGTTCACCAGTGTCTCTGACTACCCCGTTTGGGATAAAGTCGTGATGGTATATATTTTTGATAAATTCATTTGTAGACGCTGTTTTAAGTACCTATAAAGGTACTTTTAAGCCCTTAAATACAATTAATTCTATGAATGTCTTAGTGCTGACGTAAACCCTTAGTATCCTTTTTTCTTAGTCAAACCTTCAAATAAGTTAAGACATAAAATCTCTCTTTCTTAAGGAAGGTAAACGATATTATTTTTTCTTTATTTAAAATACAATGGCTGATCTAGGGTGAATTACACCCCGTATCATAACTAGTATTCCTATTTTTTTTATAAAACTAATATAATCTTGCTTTTTGACTTGCCATTAAAATAAATGCTGACTCTTAAGTACATCGTCATTACATAACCTATAGAAAACCTTAACACCTCAAATAAATTATAAAAGTTTTAACGTAAATTTGATATTTTATTATAATAGGTTAAAAGTAATGGAAGCGTTGCCGCAAAGTACAACTGTAAAGGCGGCAGATGGTCCATAAACGTCGAAATGTTCAAAGTTGCCCAAAGGCAGGGCGACAACAAGTGTGTCTCCTATAGGGCTGCGACAAACATGCAACGGCTTTTATTATTTAAAAATAAGAGAAGAAATCATTTATTAATTTTGGGTCATCTTTCTATCATCATCATATCAACCATTGGACGTCCACTGCTGAACATAGGCCTCCCCCAATGATTTCCACCTATCCCTATTAGAAGCTGCCTGCATCCAGCGATTCCCCGCGGACTTGACCAGATCAACTTCGGTTAACAGCTGATTGTATTTGCTCCCGACCCGATTATTTTATTTATAATTTACATAAAAAAAATCGTCACTAAATAAAACCAAAACACAAAAGGAAAGAAGTTAATAAATAGAAGGCATCCAAAGAGTTGGTTAATCAATTGTATTTGGAACGAGATGACAATGAGAAAGAAATGTTGGAGGTTTTAAATAAGAATTCTGTACTCAAAAAGGCAATGGCTGAGTTGCACAATGAGTATGTGTTAGTCGTAGATAAGCGGGATAGGTTGCAGGTTGTGTTGAATGGCTTCGGTGATTGCAGTGAAGAGTATGTGCAAGGCCTCAGGCGCATCACTTTGCTGGAGCAAGAACTACAAGAGGCCCACCACCAAATCACAAACATGGAGTCGGAGAAGATTGACACCTTAATCTCCCACAATCAAAGTTTATTCAGCGAGTTAGTCGACAGTGCACCCAGCCTTGTTTCTGCTGCACCTAGTCCAATTCCTACAGTCACCATTGACCTGACTAAAGATGACACTATCAACAACTCTCCAGTTGGTTTGATAAGGTGCAGCAATAACAAATTTAAAAAGACCTTTTCTGAGCACGTCTTGGACTTGTCCTAAGTACGTCCGTCTAGGCCTTCCCCTTCCAACAGCTCCATCCACCCTCGCCTTGTATTTATTATTTGTTTGGGTTCGTTAAACTCAAAAACAACATGACAGCGCAAACACGTTGCCAAAAATTTTATACTTAAATCTATACAAAGACGTTGACTTAATAACATGAGAACTAGTGGAAAATCGTTTTCAGAGAACAACTTTGCCGCGCTGATGCAATAAACATACAAATTCGACTCATCTTCTTTTAAGATAAGTAGTGTGCTGTAAAATTCGAACCCGAACTCACTCAGGCGATCGAACTAACCTTTGCTTATAATACACACAATTTATATAAACTCAATGTCAAAGTCTCATTATACGTTGTTAATTTATTGAACACTCTCACCAGAAAGGCGACATTTCGTCGTTATTCGGTTTTACACGATCCGAAATTTGATTCTCACAGCGGATTCACTGGGTGAGGTTCGAAATGAGATTGCCCGAATAGCCCTGCAGCCTTCAAAATATAATATTTTCTAGCAATATCAAATCATTCATACTCAGAAATGACGTCTGAATGTAAACCTTAACTAAATACAAACGAGATGTTGAATCATGAGTTATTGTTTCAAAATTGAACAATGTTGGGATCGTACAGATCCCCGCCAACATAATTGGACACGAAAAGAGAAAAAAATTGGCAGCAAATCAAACCGTTTGCTGAGCCGTTCATTTTTCGGGACATCTAACGTAGCAACCCTGTCGGTGTCATCCAAGTGTCGCTTTATATAAAAGAAATGATATTTCACTTGGCAAAATGAGCAGCTGACGTGAAAGTTCGCGCCAGTTTGATAATTACACCGTACAATTGTTTCAGGCAATTCCATGTGGGTGGTATTTAAGAAAATTACAGTTCTTTTTGTCGTCCAATTTTATCCGACCCAGAGAATTATGTGTCAGAAGTACTGTTCATCGTGACTTGACAACGCACTGTTATCAAATGGGTGTGGCATGTCACTTTGACGTGAAGTTACGATACTAACGTGACTGTGGTCAAGATAATGTATCTAATTATTGCGAAGCAAGTTATAAAAGTAGGGTGTTAAAGTTATTTTTCTCGGAATTATACATTTAACACCTATGACCTGAATTTGATACCTGGTATCGTTAGTGAAATGTATAATTTAAACACGTTTGTAATTTATGGGTAAGATACATAGTATTGCTTTTGAAGTAGTATCTAGTAGACGAATCCAATACACTGTGATGAATTAAGTTAGTCGGAGTTTTGGAACCTAACAGAAAACCATGGTGTCTGTCTAGTGCTTTAAGTTCGTGAAAGGCATGTTTCATTACTCACATGGTTTTTATATTTGACGACACGGTTGGCGAAGTGCGCTGTAGCACGGTTTCTCGCCTTGATTTCCATAGTGTTCTGGGTTCGATTCCCGGTCGGGTCAATTCAGAAAACGATCTTTTCTGAATTGACTCGGGTCTGGGTGTGCTGGGAGACGCCCCTGGCTTATTTCCTTGTGTGGTACCTCGTAACACAGGGATATTTATCGCTACTTCGAGACCATTACAAGAGGTGTGTTGTCTGGCGCATATTTATATTTATACTTATTTATATATTACAGCTCATTTCATGTGTGATAAATAATAGTTTAATGGTTGGCTTGCACCTAGTTTAGAAACAGTTGGCCTACTTCAATACAATGTGTCGACTCCGACCGTCAATGTTTGCTCCGTGACGTGAAGTTCACACAAATTATGATAAGAATCCTCCTATAATGGTTGGAGAACTCTTATGTCAGGTGCATCGATCGACGCTCAGCTCGCCCGATGACTGAATTCAAATATTTTCACTAAGTGCAAATCCTCAAAGTCTTTGAAGCGGAAGCAACCACAGATAGATATTGAAATAGATGACTACGTACCAAAGAGAGAGCAGTCAAACAATTTCAGCACTGCTTAAAGATCACGAAGAAATGTTATGGTAGCGAATGTTACAATCAAGTGAATTTACGCTTATTATTCTACTTCACTTATGTTTCAGATTAACGTTTTTTTACGCGCGTAAACGTTCACCAGGACATACGCGCGTTTAATTTCTTATTGCGGCGTGTTCGCTCGAACCGGTAGTGGTGAGTTGGTAACTATTTGGATTATACTAGCTCATAAGAGCGCCAACGCTCATACGAGGTACGCGTGTAGCAAAGGTGCGACAGTACGCGCCTAAACACTTCCAAAAACGAGCCTATACGCGCGGATAAAACGCGTATTCGCGTTTCTGTATGTCTACCATAAGTTGACATCAATGACAGCCCCTAGCGTTCGCGTCAACCGTTTTGACGTATTTAGACGGGATTTCGATACGGGCACCCCTATAGTGACATAAAAATTAACCAAAAGTGGCATACAAATTTCTGAACGCAACGATCGCCGTAAACGTAATGGCTACTCATGGTAGACATACTGGAACCGCTTTTACCGATCACGAAGAAATTTCATAGCAACCGATGTGACAATCAAGTGGCTTCCTAATCTTCTTTTTATGAACTGAGTTAAACTCGAATGACATCATAGCATTGGCACACTGTGTTTCACATACAAACTCGCGCTTCGCGCTATCTATTTTAGTTCACATCTGAAGCAGGAACTTTGTGCGCTCGCGGAGATTTTCGGTAAGCACTCGTTCGCTTGTGTATTTTCGAGTTGTCTGCGAGTAGGTTGATGCTTTATAAAGTCGTTTGATATTGTCAGTTTCTGCATTTGAAAAATTCGACTAACAACTTTTACTTTATTCTTTGTTAGTTTGGGTAATTTCTAACTACCTATCAAACTAGGTGGAACTTCGGTTTCGTGTACTTACAAGTTTTTCAGGTTAAGGTGGTTCGTTTTCTATACAAAAATCAATCGACATTCACGCGCTAAATAGTAGTAAATATGCCTAGACGTTTGCGAGGACTTATTTAGGGATATTTATTTTCGCAAAACCAATAGAAAAAATATTTATAATGTCACTAATATTATATCAGACGATATCAGTTACATTAGTTTCTTACCGTCTGATATACATAAGATTGATTACTGACATTATAAATATTTTTTGTTTTGGTTTAGCAAAAATAAGTATCCCTAAATAAGTCCCCGCAAATATTCGGGCATATCTACTACTGTTTAGTGCGTGAACGTCGATTGATTTTTGTATGGAAAAAGAACCATCAAAAGAACCATAAGCTGAAATCAAATAAGCTTGATCCGGTAATTTTTCACATTCAAATTAAAACTGTATAATGTGAAATTTAATCCCAATTAGTTCATTCTGTTGCAACTTGAAAAGAAATGTAAATTAATATTTCAAAATATATGTTGCCAAGTTTACTTCTAGTAGGTATCATGAAGTCGGGAATTAGTATATCAAGGTAGGTGTAGATAAGGGCTTTTTCTGAGACTAACACGATTTTTACAGCTAAAAGCAAACCATTACAATCATATGGCTACTACGTTTTTATGAATATACATTATAATATGTTGGAAAACTAGGCCGATAAACCATTTCCTCAAAAATAAACTATAGGAGTAAAAAAGGTGTAAGTATTTTCTTAAAACAATTTATTTATTTATTTTTAACAATAATTTCTTCATAAAAGTATATGTCTCATTATTTATGTTCTATTTTCATTCTTAATATCGGTAATTTGATAAAGGCACTAACAGCACCCCAGTTTCACCTTCAGAAATTTAATAACGTTTCAAATTGGCAAAATAATAAACTGGCACGTCAAATGCAGGAAATGCAATCACGCCAGTTATGGGGTCTTAATTAAATGTTAAGGTTGTTGCGTTTAGGCAGCTTATACAGCTTAAGAGCATAACTGCAGTTTTTTAAACAATGTCGTGGGGAACAAGCATTCGGCTCACAGCACGTGCAGCTAGAGGTGTCTGGTGTTAACGACCATTTCGACCATGTAAGTAAAGCATAGGTTTAAGGTCCAACACCACCAAACGGCCCGCATCGCATCGTAAAGGAACATATTTTACAATCTTTAAACGAAATTAAATCTTGTACACAGTGTCTAAAATCCATATTACCAAGTCACGCACAGCAGGTTGTCGCCGGCTGCGTTCACCCGTCTAAGCACGCGCCCGCAGTCAAGCGGCTGTGCGTGACTTGGTGATATAGACTTTTAACACTGTATACAACATTTGATTTCGTCTAAATATTGTAAAATCCGTTCCTACCCGACCTTTAGTCAGTGAGAAGAAATCACAAACATCCTGTCTAACAACGAGCTCCTCGAAAAGTTCTGGCTGTAATATACCAGCAGGAAGCCAGGAACACAACACTACCTATGTAGTGTGATTTAGATGTCTACTAGTCACCAGTTTTATCATGGGTGTTAATTGAGTTCATTAATAAGTTAAGGAAATAAATAAAATAATAAAGGTATATGATTAGCTTGTAGGTTCTACGGAACCCCTGCTGGGAAAAAGCCTTCATCATTTAAGTCATCCAGTCATCGTATACCTGGGAGTTGAACCCAATAAAAGCCTGCTCAAACCTGAGTGGTATTCGCTGCCGCTGCGGGTAGCGGGACAATACCGCGCGGGTTTTGCTCAGGTATTTAGTATCAAGTTCCGCGGCAACATGTACCGCTACCCACAGCGGCAGCGAATACCGCTCAGGTCTGAACAGGCATTACCTCTAGATTTCTACCAAAACGCTCTTATGCACCCAGCGAGCCGTAAAATGTATCATAATCAAAACATTATTTGATAAGAAACATTCTAGGGGTGATCTTAGATTTAATCAAAATAGGAAGATAGTTGACTCACCTCTAGCGCGTGGACCGCTTCTATCAGGCCCCCGTCGACTAATTTCACTCAGTCACAATATACGATTGCCAGGACTTCACTCTGACGCACGCTTGTCTCGCTTACGCTAAGGTCAAAACAAATAGGTTCATCTCTGTCCCTCACATCGCACAAAGATAATGTAGTTGTGCATTATCCTCCTCCTAAAATCAAGATAAGAAACTACCTTGTAACTACCGTCGTATTTCTTTGCTGAATATAATGTCGAAACTCCTGGAAAAACTGGTTAACCAAAGACTGATAAAGTATCTGGAAAGCAACTCTCTGATCCCAGTAAGGCAATTTGGGTTCAGGCATGGAAGATCAACAGAAGATGCGGCGCTGCTCCTTTCGAAATTAGTTTCTACAGCTCTAGACCAAAGCAAATGCTGTATCGGGGTGTTCGTAGATTTAGCAAAGGCTTTCGATACAGTGTCCACACCGATCCTAATCAAAAAGCTGAACTGCTTCGGAGTCAGAGGAGTCGCTTGGGATTGGTTTCAGAGCTACTTATCAAACCGGAAGCAATGTGTTCGAGTGGGCACTGATGTAAGTGACAAGCTGCCGATAGAGTTTGGTGTGCCACAGGGCAGTATACTTGGCCCAACGCTCTTCCTCGTATACATGAGCGACATTCTACAGGATAAAATAGAACATGCAGATACAATATGCTATGCTGACGACACGGTGCTAATTTTTCAAGCACCAACCTGGGAAGCTACTTACAAAGTAGTAGAAAATGGAATGAGGAGTGTAACGAAGTGGCTAGGAAGAAATCCACTTAAGTTAAACGAGAGCAAGACTAAGTACATTGCTTTCCATAAGACCCATGCCTCGAACCCGCTTTCTTCATTTTGCCTAAAATTACATTGCTGTGAGCTTGGAAACCTAAGCTCTGCAACATCTTGTGACTGCCGCCTTATTGACCGAACTCAAAATATCAAATACTTAGGAGTAACAATTGACCAACATCTAAATTACAAATGTCACGTGTCGAACCTTTCAGCCAAAATCAGGAAAACTACTTTCATAATGAAACTTTTGAGACATTCTGCACAGAAAGATACCCTGATGCAAGTGTAAAAGGCCATCTGCCAGTCCCTTCTTACATACTGCTTAAAAGCATGGGGTGGCGCGTCTAAATCTATAATGATTGGTCTAGAAAGGGCTCAAAGGTCTGTTCTAAATGTCATGCTTCGCAAACCATTTAGGTACTACACAGATCTACTTCACAGTGAGAGCAAGGTATTACGGGTTCGGCAATTTTTGTTTTGAGAGGAGTAGCCTCTGCTCACTCCGCTGCTCTGTCTCATCCGGATTACGAAAAACGAATTGTTCAACGTGTTTACAAGATATCAGTTACCTTTGTGTGCACCACATTTGTCTCCCACCACCTACACTACATTCTACCTAGATTATATATTACTTTATGTCGTAAATTAGATATTAAGAGTCTACCAACCAGTAAAATAAAAGAAGTGCTCACGTCATGGCTCATGAATTTGAACTACACGGACACAGAAAACTTGTTAAAAATTTAACTCATCATCATGCTTCACATCACACTTCACAGCACATACACGCACACTCATACACGTATGTACTATAATTCACACACAAACACACCCACATACACACATATCCTAACACACACCACACAACATTTCCAAATACACTACTTCATTACAGTACTGCTTTGATCCTAGCTTAAATTAATGTTTTATTTTTAAATCTGCCACTTGAGCTGTGTCCCTTACCAACTTTTGTTTGTAATTTCGTGTATGGACGTTGCTATACAAGCATTTGCTTAGTCCGCTAGATATAAGGAAAAACTTGTGAATATTTTTGATACGAGTAATAAACATTACTTTACTTTGATTTAGGGCTGGATTTTTCAATCCTCAGATAATGATATTATTTATCTGTAGAATAAAGTTTATTCGAAGGTTATCAAGATTTTTATTTTTTCAATGGTCAGATAGGAGTAATCTGTTGAATAAACCGCTAACTGAGGAATAAAGTTATCTGCTTCTTGAGGGGCTGGATAAGATTTATCTATGCGTTTTCTTTGACATTTTGAGGTTATATTAATTTTTTTTTAAAAACTTTATTCGAAAAAATACATCACAATTTTGTTTACGGGGCTTTCCGGTAAGTAATCAAAGATACTTGAGCTGGGAATACCTCGCTCCTCATGGTGTTAATCTAGGATTTTAGTGTAAATCTTTAACAAAGTGAGTACAATCTAATATAACAAAGAGTTTCTTTATGACTAGGAAAGCTTACTTAAATAAATTAACAAATTAGAATAAGGGATAGGTTTTATAGTGTTAGCAAGGAGTATGTGTGCCTAAATGTGTGTGTGTGTGTGTGTGTGTGTGTGTGTGTGAGCAAGTGGTATATATTGTGCCTGCTTTTGTTAATATGCTTTGTGGTGTGTGTTTCCTTTAATTCCTCAAGATAATCTCAAGAAGTTAATCAAACTTAGAATAACAATTAACCACTTTAAAGTGCGTGTGTATTATTTAGCTACTCAGGACTGGAGGTGTTGTCCGATATGAATCGTAGCCAGTGATGTGACCCTCATGTGATCCCTACGGTTATTACCCTGGGATCAGTTTAGGAGTACCACCCACACGGTATATGGAGTGTCATTTGAGATTGTTTTCATTTTGTTAAGGAGTTTTGGAGTGTTATTATAATCACAAACTTTTTACCACAACTTTAGATAGCATAAAAGCTGAGGTTGTTTTTCTAAAACGGCAGTGTCAATTTGTCCAACATCAACTTTTGTCTTGTTTCATTCTAACATTGCAATGTTTGTATAAGTGCATCTCGCTTGTGGATGATCAGCGTGAAGTTAGCGATATAAGTACATGGACAAACGATAGATGGCTACTTGATAAAAAGCCAGTTAATTTTATACTTCAGTTAGCTGAATAAACTTAGAATTGAAAAATCGGGAAGTAATCTGAGGTTATAATGGTCTTGTTTTTTTATGCTAAACAAAAAAAGGGCCATAAACACCAAATCCAATACAAAACTCTGTTTCAACAACAGATAGTAAAATATTTTTATCCAACCAGTAACACTAAAATTCCTAAAAATTCTAATTTGCTTTTTTTTAAAGATAGTCTTGATTAAATGATATGAGTTTTTTACACGACTATATTTTTAACACGACTATATCCCTAACGAGATAGGCAGATGCAAGAGACCGTTGCTATCATGGTGAACGAACCTCTCAAAAGCCCACTTTTTACCAAGCATATAAGAAGCCAACGTGGTAGATGGTGAGTTTTCAGCCGTTTTTTAGGTTAAATTTTATCGATGTTTTCCGTCGCCGGAGAGTTAGTAGAATCAGCTATGAACACGAAAATGGTTCTGGCTAATTCTGATTTTAGCTCACGATCACACTATACACGATCCGAGTTTTGCCCTTTAAGTGTACAGTTCAAGAAGGCTAGAAACTAAGGAGAGATAACTCCCGAAGTGGGGGTAAGCTTTCGAGGGCCGAAAGTCGTATACTCTGTGCCGGGCAAAACGCTGTATTGCGCATGTGCAGCGGCAGCTATTTGTCATTTCATGGTCACATGGTTTTGTTTTGAACGGTGTCACGTGCGATAGTTGTTGTTTTTCGAGGTTGTGTTGACCAATTTTGACACTTCGCGAGGATCGCGGCAAAGAAGCGTAATGCGCATGCGTCACTGTGGGATACGGATTTAGTCCAACCCTTTCCAGGGAGTTATCTCTCCTTAGTCTCTAGCCTTTTTGGTACAGTTCTATGTTTTATTCGCAAATTTTGATGGCGATGACAATTAAATTGTCAAAACAGCATATAGGGCTGTGTTCCAAAACAAGTGGAATTTCACCCTAAGGAGTGAAAATCACTCGAACCCGTTCCAAATTGACCCCGAGTGAAATCGAGGATGACCGGGCTGTCACCTGACAGTTTGCTGGTTGTTTCGGAACGGTTTTGGGTGACTTTTATCACTCTGACAAGTACGATTTCTACCGGTGTCTGGAGTCCGATGAAATTCACCGGACAGCTGTCAGACGAAGGTTTTGCTCGTTTTGTCTCTCTCTCTATTCGACGAGGGTGAAAATCACTCAGCGAAAAGCGATTTGGAACGGGCCCTAGTAGTCTTACGAGTGTGAGACAGATTGCGTTCACATGATGTATAAGATTAGGCTTTTGGTTATTGAAGCACAATAATTTGAACAAACCTACAATTGCCAATCCACTCTCTGTAATTATGAGCGTGAATTAATTATATTAATAACCATCGTTCCAATACTTACAGGATGAGGAGGCCTTAATTACCCGCAATGGTATTTATTATTTAAGGCTGAAGTGCTTTTGCACTCCGTTTAATCTAACCTGTGTTTAATTAACTGTGCTGCGAAACGCACTAACTGTTTGGCTAATAACTTCGCTGTGGTCTAATAGATTATAACTGCGGCTTGAGTGCGTGTGTTTTGATAGAACTTTGGACTTGGACTCAGAATTCAAATTTTAATAATTTAATATACGAAGCAGTTAAACGTTTTTGTTGTCAAATCTAGCTAAGCAAAATAAATATAACATATACGAGTAGTATCCTGTACTAAATGTAAGTTACTCTACTACCGGTTCTGGAGAGCTATTTCTGTACTAAGAAGAACCGACAAAAACTTTTTCACAGATACTTGCATTATGAATTTGAATACACGAAGTTTTAAACGGAGAGCGTCGTGGCCTAGGGGTTGAGCACCCCGACTAGGATCGTGTGGTCCCGAGTTCAAATCTGCTCAGAGCCATCTTAGTGTTCATTGTTAAATTTCTGACTAATTCGCCGGTGGTGGAAAACATAGTGGGCTTCTGAGTGTTCCGTTCACTATAAAAGCAACAGTAACTTTCCTCTAACTAGCCCGTTTGGGGAATAGTCGTGATGGTGTGTACCTATGTAAGTAAAAAAAAGGAAGAATGCCTTCGCTTTATAGTGATAGAAAATAGAAAATAACGTAAGCCTAACTGAGCCCGAGATCATATTTATTATTTTGAAAACTGCAACAGCTGAAATTTAAATGTTTTTAGGTAGTAATAATGCAATGTCGACACGATTGGCGTAGTGCGCTGGTTGTCTGGCGCATATTTATTTATTTTATTTATTTAATGCCCGAAGGCATTTTGTATAATTTCAAATATGAAAATAGTTTACTAACTTTAAGCTTAAGTTGGTGCATGTCGTGACAGCCTTTAAATATAACAGCGATTTGTAGTGAAACCTATGAGTATATTTATGTGAATTTGAATATCGTTTGTTATGTTGGTTGGCCTTAAATACATAAATAAAGACTTACCTATCTAAACACTGTTATTCGTCTACTTGGCATCTGAAACAAAACAAATTACTTATAATAATTTGAATAATTAAAGTGATATTTCACGGAATTCAAACTTGTGTTTTCTAGCGCATGTTATTCATTGGATACCAAAAGATAAATTATTTTCATATTGTACGGGTATTCACTTAAAGAGAATGTTTACTGGTACTGTAATGCTCACTTATTGGTTAGTTTTGTAAAAACACGAACTTCTGAATCAGAAAACTACAGTTACTCAGTTATTAACTATACAATTTGAACCACTAGTATACAATTCATATATATACATAAAATAAGTATGCATAACTGAACGACATTCAATTTTAAATATTAGCAAAACACTGCTCGTCAATCCAAATAATATTGTCCTTCTACCTAACAAATTAATATAAATAAGTAACAAGTAAACAAGCAAAAAACATCTTTATTGCACACTAGAAAATAACAATAACTTACATCAATAACTTGTAAAATTTGGGTACCTTTACAACTAAAAAGCGATCTCTATCAAGCAACTCACAAATTTAATTTATAACATTAGTAGCGCTATTTCCAGCATAATGGTACGAGAAATTCAGGGTCATTTCCACAGCGTACCCACATACAGTAATTGAATATCTGCTCACGCCAGATGGGACTTCAAATTACCATAATAAATATCTCATTTATTGCCATTAAATTAAACGTAACTACTGGGTAAGTACGCCTGAGGTAAGTTAAGGTCCTATGAATGGAGTTTACACATAGTATTATATTTCTAGGTGTAAGACTTTTTTTAAAGAACGATTTGGGTTTCATTTTGCACTCAATGCAGTCAAATACCCAAACAAATGAATAAAATAATACAAATTATGATTCTGCAGACATTGGTCTGTACTATCGGTCGAATTCAAACTCGAAATGATTGCAGCTTTAGAATCAAACGTTAAAAAATAAATTAATGTTAGGCTAAACTACCCTAATTCAAGTGTATGTAACGATAATTATCCCCAGCAGTATAAATAGTAACACACACCGACTGTGACAAATGGAAATATAAACGACGCGTCAAAAGTGAATAGGTAGGTCCTGTCGTGTCAGATACTATCAGAAAATTGCTCACATTTCGTAGCGGAAGCGCCCTCTGTCGTGACAGAAACGAAACCACAGAAATACAACAACCCATTGTTCGGTTAAATTAACTAGCTTTTTGGAATATTCTGATTTTCTTGAACATCATTTCGGTATGCTATTCACACTATTGTGGTATCTTAATTATCTTTTAAGAAATCGTTTACTAACATCATTTTATTTTTTGGTTTTTAGCCACTTATGATTATGCTATAGTACCTAAATGAGTTTAAATGTTTGCTCGATGACCTAGCGTTTCACGAATTTAAAAATGCATGGGACTGCATGTAAGCTTTTTTCAAAACTATATCAAATAATATTTTCGATAGGTGGATTTATAAAGAAGTAAATAAATTTTATTGAGCAAAGTATTAAAAAATGAGTAAAAACAAAATGTAACTGTGCTATAAACCGTTTTAAACCAGACAAATAAGGCAAAAGCTTTTATCACCCATTTTAGATCGATAAACCCCTAACGCAGTTTTGTTAGACAAACTAACTAAAACGTTAGTCGCTGTTGGGTTAGCAAACACGAATTTGGCATTACACATGCCGGCCGTAATTCGTAACAGGTTTTTTTACAGAAATTCGCACTCCATATGCCAGAGTTTGCGTTTTACTCATTCAATTATGCAAAGCCACCATTTGTTAACAGATTTTAGGGTAATTCAGTGGATGTCGACTCGGTTTTATGCTAATAAGCTTACTGTCCGTTATTTATTGTGGTACAAGCTAACAAACACTGCAGCTAACGTTACGGTAACGATAACGTTATTTTGCGCTATTAATCGCAGGAACTCGCTGTCGAATGATTTAAAGCTGAATTAATATCAATTCGAGCTGAATTGTTTTGTTTTAATTGTTATTTTGTGTTAATGCAATGCAAAACATGCATTTCTGCTGCGATATTAGGCATAAAGTATTTGGCTAAAAATTTAATTCTATATATATTTGAAGTTTAACGGCGAAATAGTTTTATATAGATACTTGAAGCGCATCAACAGATGTTTTTTTAGTCAGTACGTCTACCACGAGTTGCCATTTTGAATTTACGTTAACGTTTGCGTAAAAAATTGTATTGGGATTTGACATTGCCATAAAAACGTAATGAGAATACCCCAAAATTTGCAATAAATCACGATGCACACACGAGCGCTATGCCCGCGCGTCATTTTGGTAACCTTGATATGATGTCAGCGATAAGTTAATTTAGGTAACGCTTAGTTAACTAAATTTACTTAACTCTGTAGTCAAGTGGTAAAAGCGAAAGCAACTGGTCAGGCGAAGTGTTTTCGTATTTTCAACAGACTTCAAAAAGAGGAGGAGGTTCTCAATTCGACTGTATATTTTTTATGTTATAAAATAACATAAAAAAATAGTGGCAACTCGTGGTAGACGTACAGGTCACCAGTGGCTGTGTTTCTCAATAGAGTAACGGATTTAACCGTATTTTTTTACTTCTACTGCCACTTTAACCTTATTTATTAGGAGATCCTCATTTCTGAGAAAAATTCTTTGGGGAAAGAGATAAACATGCTGTAATTTCTTGAATTTCCAAGCGCAAATACGACTTGGGATTTCCCGAAGCATGCGCTGAAACGATAACGATCAGAAAACTGTACCTGTTTCAGATAATTGGCTAGCAACGTAACAATTAGAGCATTACGACCAAAGGATTGGGGGGTTTGAAAACACCAATTACGTGAGCAGATAAGGTTTGTCGTCATATAGTTGCCGCTTCCGGGAATTGAGCGATGCGATCGCGTGTATGGACTGTGAACTACGTCTTTTGTTGTGGGAGACATACTCACCTATCGGTTCCCCGAAGTATAGTTCAGCGATGCGCTTGCATGTGCTGCGAACTACCACGTCTCTTCATGATAGAAGATGTACCTACACCTTCAGGTTTAACTGAAATAATTTAGGTATGACTTCGTTGCAAAGTAAGCAGATATAGTAACAAGTGTACAAAATGCATTGTAATTTTACACAAAAGCTAAACAAGCATTGTAATTTGAAACAAAAGTTTAAAAAGCTCACTACAAGCCTAATAATAGTACCTATATTTTTTTTACATTGCTCGTCAAGATGACTCCACCACCTGATGGAAAGCGTTTGTGAGGTCCAGATATGAGGTTGACAAGCCCAGTCATTCAAACGAATCACTGGGCTGGCCATCCTAACCTTGAAGGCCTGGAGAAATGCCTTTTCACGCCCCGCTTGAAGAACCCGGGACTATTCTTATTCCTTCCTCTTGGAAGGAAACACATGTGCTGGAAGGGCGTTCCACGTCTGGATGGTACGACAAAAAAACGTGTCACCGAACATTTTATTCTTCTATTCATTTTTTTGTTATTATAAAACAAAAAAAATAATATAAGAATAAAATGTTCGGTGACTCGTTTCTTTGTCGTACGTATACGTATTCATAAACTTCTTTATTGTTGTAAATCCCGTTTTTCTAACAATACTGTTCAAATTGTATACTTACTTAAGTTACAATTCTTATAGAGAAATGAGCTAAGTACTAACACATGTCTCCGTAACGTTTACTACAAGTGCAACAAATAACAACTTTACTATTACAGGCACCGCACGTTACCTCACAATATTGAAAAAGTTTTCAAAACAAGTTTCCTAGATATTGCCTAGACCTCGGCAAGTTTACCGGTCGCTGGAATTAAGCAATTACATGCAAACACTGAAAACTACGGGGAAACAGAAAATACCAAACATTGCTAACTATAACGAGTACTGCCACAGACATAACTTGATAGATGACGCGAGAGTATGTACTTCACGTGTCAAAACGGATTATAAGTCATATTTTTATTTAGACGGAGTGTTTACTCAGTGTTTTGTCAGTTTTGACAGCTGTTAGAGAAAATGTTGACATAACCCGGGATAGCGGATTCTCATTACAATGCATAGAGCTTTCTCGTACACTAAGAATTATTTATAACTTATGACTCTGGATACAGCTATAAAAAAATATGACTACCCGGAATTTATACCACCTTTCTTTAAAAAGAGTAACAACTGAGTTTCTTGCCGGCTCCTCTTAGTGGAATCAGCGTTCCGACTCCGGTGATACAGTCACATTATAGATAAATAATTAATAATAAATATAACCGTAAATATAAATGGTCCACCCGAATAAAGTATTATTGATTTTAATATTGCATCAATAAAGAAGCACTTGGTTTTCATACAAACGGAGCGCCTTGCAATATCCATTTTCAAGTATATTTATGTCTGCGTATACTACCTTACATTTGCAATTCAATGTCTCTGGGCAATTTAAATTGTTCCAACTTTGGACTTAAATGAGTTTGTTTTAGGCACTGAAGAATTGCGCTAAACAGTTTTGCTTTATGCAGTGGATGATAATTAAAGAACTAATTAACAACTGTTGTTTTTGACGACATTGTTTTCTTCGTAAATATTTTAACGAAAAGTATCTAACTCAGTATAAGTAAGTAGTCAAGGACATCGCTTCTACTGCCGGTTTATACATTTTATAGGTGCAATGAGAGATCTTTCCAAAATGATAAGCAATAATAACAGCACTACCGAATGACGACTAGAGATAGATTTAGATCGGACAACCGCTATCAAAATTAGTTGTCACTAAAATCCAGATCTTCTTTCAAAGCAAAACTAGAGCTTTTAGATCTACTAACATATGATACTATACTATTATGATCGAATGACTTTAAACTTCAATAAACGTTTGATAATTTTAGGGTTGGTTCCTTCGAAATCCTGAACGAGAATCAAAATTCAGTCCTTCAAATCGATGTTGTCCTGTGATATGTGAGAAGATTGAAAGAGCCAACTCTAGATGTAAGGGCTCAAGTTTGATCGTCGTCTTAGAAATCAGACTTAGTATAACTCCTTAAAACTCAAATTTAAACGTATCCAAGCCAGCTCATCATATAACACGCATAAAGCTTCGCAAAGTGTACCGTATAACACGATTTTACCTCAAAAATGGTCCATTCAAAATATTCAGAGCGGTAACACGGGGACAAAGCCTGCCGCTTGTAATATGATTTTATTATTTACATTTTGTCCGTCCACTCTGATCGCGTGACCTCACAATACATAGTACATGACGGTCGGTGTAGTTCCTTAAATGAGTTTGTAACGAGTGCGCGCGAGGCTGAATACTGATGCGCTTTTGAATGCATGAAATTCTATGAGGCTATTTGTACACTAATATTATAAAAAAGGTTTTTTTAAGGATACACCAAAAAAATGCTGGACCGATTTTTAAAATGCTTTCACCCTTCTAAAGCTATTTTATCAGTAAATCTCTCTTTTCAGTCGTTTACCTCAATGCTGAGGATCGTGACTCCTTCTGATTTTGTCTATCAGCTGCTTCCATCGGTTGCGTTCCGTTGCTCGCTGTAGAGCAGCACTGACTGGGATCGCCAGTTGCGAAACCTGGTCTGCCCATCGCTTGGGACTTCGACCCCTAGGTCTTCAACTTTTTCCCTCACTATCAGACGCTCCAAATTGTCGTCATTCCTTCGTGCAATATGTCCAAAATACTGCATTATACGTTGCAAACAGGTTGTAAACAGGCGCTGAGCATCCTCTATCTTCAGCTCTTTTAGGATCGAGACGTTTGTGCGGCGGGCCGTCCATGGTATTCTTAGCATACGACGCCAACACCACATTTCGAATGCGTCGATTCTCTCGACAATTCTCTATCAGTAAATACAGGCTATATTTTTATTTGAACGCTATTTTATAGCGAGAGAAAAAAAGTCCACGCGGACTAAGTTTCTGGCAGAATTGTTGGACAAAGTTACCCATTTTGGAACATTATTGTTGGCAAGCATGATGATCACTGATGTTTGGCTGGCAAAGGCTCATTATTCAAATAAAATGATAGATTTTTAACACGTAAAGCCATCTTACTCCAGGCCGTATTGCATTGGGTAACTAAAATACTTCTTTTATAACCAGAATTGTAAGCTTATGTTTTCAGAGTACGTTAGTATAGAACGAAATCTACTATCCAAACTTACCAATCGGCCCTTTCTAAAGCTTATGCCAAAACAACGATCATATAACCAATCCGAAAGCTATTGCAAAGTTAAAATTTAAACGACGTCTAACAATTATCGCAAGACTTCAAAACAGCCGAATAATAGTTCCATACCCAAAGCAGCTAAGAGAACGGTCAGATCGGTTCTGGAATTGCTAACAGAAAGTGCCCGGAGAAACAAAGGTTCTCTCTAATTGCGGTCCCTTGGCGGAACGCAAACGGAACCGAACGCACCCGTGGAACAAGAAACGTGGAGTTCCGACGTTCCATGTTCCGAATGTAATCGCCGGCCGGTGTTAATGAACTTCCGTGAAGGCAATCAGTCGTACCTCGGCAAAGTACACAATTTGTTTAGCCTAGACTTGTTTTCTCAGACTAGCCATTCAGAGGAGCTTCTCGTTTGTAACTATGAATAGTGATTTTAATTTTCAGGTAGTTTTCATATCTTATGAGAATTAATCAGGGTTGTAATCGCTAATTCTTAAAAGGATTTTAAAATTCTTTTAGTTTTAGTCATTGCATCTGGTACCTAAACTGATTAAGACGATTTCTGAAAAATGCAATGAAACGTATATGTTAAAATTTGCCAAAAAGTACTAATTATGGTTTTATGTAAAACGGGATTCTAGAATTTATAATTATTGTATATCTTTTGTTTACTTATTTTAACTGCTTATTAATAAAAGATTCGCAGTAATGAAAAGTCCGCGGGCTGAACACAGAATCCTGCGACCTTAGTCAGATCACCCGTCCACCTCACACGACCTTACAACAAACAAATCGCTTGTATCCAGTCAAGATAATTTCCTTAACTGAGTTTAGCGAGCAATTTTATCAGTAAATATCCAGTCTAGGAGATGCGTTGGTGCCAGGTAACCGCGGACTGGCTGGAAATCAGCTTGACAAGTTATAAGTGATTGTAATAAGGCTCCCCAATGTAGAAAATTATAAAATATGCTTAAAACACTTCTTGTGGACAAAGCACATGAGCTTTAAAGATAGGTACCTTTTTATTTCCTTTAACCTTCATGGTTGTATAATAAATTCTATATGTGTTTAGTGTAAATAATATTGATGAATGTAGTATTGCGGGTATTACATTAAACAAGTTTTGTGACTCATCTTTGTTTGCTTTACTTCCTGCTACTTTAATATGACTACCCGCATGGCTACGTCTGGTGACTTTAGATCTTGTGCAGATTGCCCTATAATTGATTCACTCACGTAGCCAAACAGGAAAAACACACAACGCACTTTAAAAAGTTCCATAGGTGAGTCCTTGAGATTTTTTAGGGAGCCTATTTAACTTTAATAGACCTTTGAAAAACGTGAAGCAAATTACCCAATTCAATGATATTATTAAAATTCACAATGCACCACACGGACTAAGAAATTTTAGATTTCAAAGAGCTTTCATGAAATATAAAAACGTGAATTTAGCCTACGAACAGAACCTTTACTAAACATCCAGCTACCGTCAATAAGCGCCATCTGTGCGGGGGTAGTATAAACTACGTGCTAAGCGCTCGGCTAGAACGTGGCGCCACCGTGCTATTATTAAAAGCGTCTTCTGAAGCAAATTTCTCGGTTGCTTAGAACGATAGGTGGCGCTGATTTGCACAAGCTTCGTAACTATACCACAATGTTATTGATTGTCTGCAGGGTTTCTTCCTTCTGTATTAACCACTGTAATGCAATCTTGGCTCAACCTTTGGGGATCAAAGTATAAAATATAAAATTTTCAATTCAAAAAACTTTTAATAGTTGAATTTTATGCAAAATTTCAAACACATTAGAGGTTCAAAAATTTCTAGAAGTCTAGTTTATGGGGGGCATAAACCCATTGGATATTTGCAATTAATTTCTTACTGTTGTCAACACGCATGTAGCATGCTGTAACAAGTGTCTGTATAATTCTGAAGGCCTTATGCGCAAATAATGCGTGCCCTTCACAAATTTACCTCATAAATAATGAGCCTCAGACGGTGTCCTTACGAAACGAGTGGTTTTTAGGTCTACACCCTGTCTAACGGCCCTAAGTAACATCAAATCAACTGACAGACAAGGGCACCTACCTATAGGTACTTAAGTATTACAACCATTATTATCTTACAATAATTGACAAATTGTAGAAACTAGGCATCCTGACTCAGTTAAGCTTATCTTTGTCAGATTACATAAACCTAATATGGAATCACGATAAGAGTTACTAAACAAAGGTATTTAGGCTCCTTTTTGCAAGACGGTTCTATACACTAACAACCTCGTGGGTGTAGGCACTGAAGGCTATTGTTAGAGAACTATCGATAGTTTTACTTTTGCAAGTTACCTACAAAAATCATTTCAGTTTCGATAGGCTTATCGATTAAGAATATCAATAGGCCTATCGACATACTACTATCACTAGTGTGGGTGCCACAATAGTATTGATGGTATTCAATTAAAATAAGAATAGGTACCTAATAAAAATAGTGTAAACGTTAATATTTCAATAAAGAACCAAACTATCACGATTTAACGACTTTAACGATCGTTTTTGAACTTTAAATATAATAACATTCAATAGTTTTCTAAAAACTGAAACCACATCAAACAAGGCAGTATAATTATGTCAATGTCAATATTGTGACTTTGCACATGAAATATTTGACAACAGTGTTCCGATCTCGATCGATCTAAAACAGCCTTAGAAACCCATCTCAATTTCCACCCTGTAGACGGTTTTGATTACATCTGAATTAATAATCACATCCCCAAATACCGTTTCAAGGTATTATCTAAAATTTAGAGCCGGTTCTCAATCACGACTTTTGTATAGAAGGGATTCATTCCAATATCCATCCATAATCTATTAACGTGAAGGCTAAATGTGGACGTCACAGATTATTGGAATATCATACTTAATTAATATTACACTTGCATAATGTTTGGGTAACGGTGATTTGTGACCTACGGGTTCTCTAAAGAAGTGATTTATGTCAGCAAATAATAGCCGTAAATTCAAAATTGTAATGCTGAAGCGATGTTCGAGTAAACCGAAAACAGAATGGTAATATTAAACCTATTTTTACCAATGAATTTGAGTTGATTGCGGGGGTTATTGAAACAGTTTATGTTTTGATTAAACTAATGTAGTATCAGTTGATTCGTCTGGGTGTCAATCTTGCCGATGAAGTTTCAAATTAGTGTTAGCGAGACCACTACTATTCATTTATTTAAATTTTAATTACCAACACGATAGGTAAGCCTATGACAATCTTTAATATAAGCATGAGTCAATTGAAAAACAAATAAGTTGGTTCAGTAAGTTCTACATGTTCCCTGCGGTTAGGGGAAGAGAATACTACCGAGGTATTCCTGCCTGTCGTAATAGGCAACTAAAAGGGCCCTTGGGGTCGCGAAGCGCACGTGTGGGAGCCTACGTGTGTTTCGGTCTGCGATCCCGAGGACGACGGTAACGCGTGTTTTCGGACACAGTGGTCTGTGTGATCGTGCACTGGAGTTGAGCTTGCTCCTCCCGAGGCTGGCTGCCAGGCGGCCTTGCGCGCTAATTCTCTCCCTTTTTGGGGATCACGGGTCCCATCTATTCTCCACCAAAGATGACCACCGTCAGGTTTTAGTGGGTAGGGGTCTCTGTTTTTCTAGGAGTTCCGAGTCCCACATATCCCAGGTGTCCCGAACCCAGGGCCTTGGGAATGCCTAAATGCATTTACTGACGCAAAAAAAAGTAAGATAGATAGATGTTTTATAATATACATATTACTAGCTTTTCACGTATATTACTATGCTATTTCACATGTATAAGCTGGTTTCATTTAAATCCGTTATGTAGTTTTTGCGTGAAAGAGTAACAAACAAACACACATACATACATACTCACAAACTTTCGCATTTAGAATATTAGTAAGAAGTAAAACTACGACCATTGCTATCTGGTATATTGAGGTCATCTGCTGGAGAGCTTTTCTCTTCTGAAATATATCGCAGCAGGAAACGCCTTGAAGCACTAATACAATATACCGACATTTATTCATAATGGCAAATTACCCCTTGTATGTATAGTAAATAAGCTAGATAAAATTAATTTGAAACGATTTTATTTACATTGAACCGCCTACTACAGAGATAGCTTATATAAGCTTTCCAATATTTTTGTTACATTCTGCTATCCTCAAACTTCTCATTTGTTTAACCGAATAGCTAGTTTTGTTTCTCTACTTGTTAAGGTTTTACTTATCATGAGCCTACAGAGCGGTCTATTTTAGACTTAGATCAAATTAAAACGCCCACGCACCATTTAGACCTTACTCATTTATAATGTAGAAACAAGATAAATATAAATAAAGCTCTAGTAAGCTCAAAATCGTGATTGAATCTTCAAAAAATTTGAATTTAGTGTTAGTTTTCCACGCCATCGCGTCATCGTCGTTTTGACTGGTAGTGTAAATAGGCAATTTTAGCATTTTTTTAATGTATGATTAATAATAGGTTTATGATAGCAATAATTAAACAGGTCTGAGTTTGTTCTGCTGTTAAAAAAAAGTTAATCTCTAAAAACCTTAAAAATAAATAAATCCCGTATAACTAACACCATGATCATTTTACTCCTTACTATTGGCGTCAGAAACTGATAAACTTAAGGTCTATATTTGTCTATTTTTTCTTCAATATTTATAATATGCTTAGGTAAATGATACCGTAGTAAATAATAAACACTATTTAAAAAGGCGTAGTTAAACTAGATCCACCGCATTTTTCCTCTTCTCATTTCTTAGAATAACCCGAGCCTCCCACTGTCCCTTAGTTAATTTGTCTTCGTTGTGGACGATAGGGGCAAATGTCTTACACTTCTTCAGGATTAGCCGGTTCATCTTGGACGTCCTTTTACTTAATGAACGCGACCCAACACCAGTTTTAGATTAATTAATTACTTCTTCTTTTAAAATGAAAAGTTTTGGTACAGTGAAAGAAAAAATGAGCAAAAAATTATATAAGACGTTGTGACTAGGTATTATATAATTATTTTTTATTTTTCTATAAAATACGCTGTAATAGTGGTGTATATTTTAAGCGCGTAAGTTTCACAAGCATTATAAAATTGCTCTCTAAAAATGGCCAGTTTTTCACATAATATTATGTATGTTGTATGGCTGTACTTTGATTTTCATTTTATAAAGGAGGTTCTGATATGGTGAGAAAAAAAGTAGATTAGAGTCATGAAAAACTTATAACGACGTTATACCACTGCCAAGTTTTCATTATAATTTATTTCCAAGACATAATGTCTTACAGTAACACCATCTTTTGTGCCCAACCTGTAAAGTTCACCTTAACCCAATACCAATTTAAGCCAAAAAGGTTCCAAGAGAGACATCATTATGCCAGTTTATATGAAAAAAGACAAAATATGTAATATTTTCGTATTTTATAGCAAATGTGTCACATTTGTCAAAAGTCACCAACACAGCAGAATAAAGAGTTTACAGAAAAATCACTCTTGCCTTTGTCCAGTCTAATTACCTAAACGTCCCTGACCGCCAAGGGTTACTACTATATTCGCCCTAAATTCTTAAAATGAATTATGAAGGTATACATACTTGACAGAACCTGCCAAAAACAAAATTCATGTCATTCGCGACAATGCGACTGGCCGCGTGACCGATTATCGCCTGTAAACTTACTGTGTCTGTGTGTGTGATCAAAACGGCGGTTTGTTCTAAGTGGACTATCTGTCCAAGGCGACGCGCCGCATGCGTAATTTGTGCCAACACTGCAAATATTACTAAATAAACCGAATACCTGGCTGCAATGTGCCTAAAGCTAACAAACCCTATTATGATGTTGTCGATACATTGAATATATCCGTGCATCAAATCGGAACTAAACAGATCGCATCTATGAAGCACAAATCTGAATTTGCCGAACGGTAAATCCATCTATTGGAAACAAGAGCTCTCAATATCCCGCGCAGTGACGTACAGGTCACATCCTGCGGTCGGCTCATGACGTCATAATTCACGTCAGCCTGCATCCTGCCTGCATACGCTTGAGTTATGAGCCGCATTGCCTGCAATTGCATCCGGCGATGCAGGTTTTTGAAGGCTAAGGTGTTAGGCGATTTAAGGCCTCACCTCTACTGTGTACTCCAAGTGTTTCCGCCTCCCCGCCCTTCATTGGGGGGGGCAGCTAGAGAGGGCTTTGTAAAAGGAAGACACTAGCGGTGGAACTTTTTTTGGGGAACTTTTCTTTCCGATCCTAGAAACACGTGTCACGACGTCAATATCGCCGCGATGCATTCGTTCGTAGAGGTGACGCCTAAGACGCGCGACGTGACATCAACATTATGGCAAAAAGTTGATAAACTTGCAGGCTTGATGACAAAATTACGCTACTTACATGTGTTTTTCGTTTTTGCCAGCTTTTTATGAAGGTTTTTTTGTGGTGCCATTTTAGCATGGAATCTGGGTTAACTCTACGAAAAACGTATTGCTACTTTTACTGTAGTTTTATTTTACAAAAACTTAACGCAAGAGTATTATTATATTTTTTATCCTTTATTTTGTTTAATATTTCTTTACTCCTTAGGAGTATCATCATCAATCAACATTTATAAAAGTCTTCCTTACTGAATGGCTGATTGACAGACAATGCACAGCCACAAGTACTGAGCATATAACGAGATCCTCGTTGCAGGCCAGCAATACAGGAGCCGGAGCGCCGGGATTCGTCACACAATATTTAGGAGTAGATGTAGTTGTGGAATAGTTAATAAAAGATCAGCCAATCCAGTGACTTGTTTATTAAATAGGGTAAAAGTATAGGTAGGAAAGAAGAACTGTAACAAAATAACAATAAATGAATACAAAGAGTCTTAGTTAATAGATTATCTAATAGTTATAGGTAAGTAAATAGGTATGATATGCTTACCCCAAGCTTTGCGAGGGTTCCAAGAGGTGTTTGCAAATGATATGAAATATTTCAAGATTTATAATAATATTATGCTCTTGGGAGCTCTGCTCCGCGCGATGAATTTTGTAGGACTGAATCAAAAAAGCTGCGCATGCAATGCGAGACAAAAATCGAATTGAATCAAATTTTGAAAAACAAGTACAAAATACTTTTAATGGCCAGCAGTTAAACCATGAAGTTTCCAGCGATCGTGGAGGTTCTAACGTCCACGAGACTGAAGGGAAACGGCATCGCTACAACACGGGGTGGCCGGCGCAAAAAAAAAATCTTTAAGGATTCTTTTTTTTTTGAAAGTTGTATACGAGTAGAGCTGAAATTTGGCATGTCGGTAGATTCCTTGGGAGTGTCGACGGTGACGGGAAAAAACGAGTCAAAACTGGTGACAAAGTCACGGACAAGTGCTAGTCTATACTAATATTATAAAGAGGAAAGATTAGTTTGTTTTTTTGTTTGTATTGAATAGGCTCCGAAACTACTGGACCGATTTTTAAAAGTATTTTACCAATATGAAGCTACATTATCAGGGAGTGACATAGGCTATATTTTATTATGATTCAACAAATCATTCAGTGAAGAATATAGTATAAGTAAATCAAGTCAGAGAAACGCGGGCGAGATGTGCTGCTATCCCGACGCCGCGCCGCGACGTGCAATTACTTTCGACAGAACGAAGTCGTCGAGGCAGCTAGCTAGTCAATAAATATGAACATCAGCTGTGACAACTTACACCAAGGATCAACTAAGCCAAGCTAAGCCAAGCCAAGACAAGCCAAGCCAAGCTAAGTAGTAAAGTAAAGTAAAAAAGTAAAAAATATCTTTATTCATATAGACTTATAAAAAGTACTTATGACAAGTCATATAGTTACAAAAAAAATTATAGAAAAAATATACTAAAATAAACTTACATAAAATATTACTATGATAGTAAATATCATAATTAAACATAATGTGACTCTACCACCGGTTCGGAGGTTGTTTCCGATCGAGAAGACTCCGGCAAGAAACTCGATGGTTACTCTTTTCAATCTTGTTAATAAATCTTTTTAACACAAAAATTGAATTGACAGAGTAAAGTCATAACAAAAAAGTGTGCAGAGGAGCAGATTATACCTAAGATGACCACAAATTCTTATCATTTAAGAAATCCTCAACACTTATAATCTCGCTTCATTAACTCAGCTTTAATTTGTGACTTAAACTGGTGAAGAGGCAGTTCAACAAGAGTTTGCGGAATCTTATTAAAATATTTAACACATTGACCAACAAATGATTTTCCTACCTTATGCAGTCTTAGACTGGGAGTTACGAGCTTATTTTTATTTCTAGTATTGAGTTTATGAACATCACTGTTTTTCTTGAAGAGATGCAAGTTTTTACGGACATATACTACATTATCATAAATAAATTGAGAGTACACCGTTAAAATATCTATCTCTTTGAATACTTCACGAAGCGAGTCGCGTGTTCTAAGGTTGTAAATGGAGCGGATGGCTCTTTTTTTTAAGAATAAAGATGGTGTTGAGATCCGCTGCCGAGCCCCACAACTGTAGACCATACGACATAACACTGTGAAAATAACTGAAGTACACTAATCTTGCTGTTGCGATATCAGTCAGGAGCCTTATTTTTCTAACAGCATAAGCTGCTGAACTAAGTCTTCCTGCCAGAGCAGAAATATGCGGACCCCACTGTGACTTGGAATCGAGAGTAATTCCTAGAAATACTGTGTAATTCGCAATCTCTAATGGCTCGTTATTCATGTTTATAATGGTATCGACCTGTCTTACATTAGGCATAGAAAATTTGATACATTTAGTCTTCTTAGCATTAAGCAGTAAATTGTTACTCGTGAACCAATGCAGTACCTTAGAGAGAGTATTATTTACGTCGTCAAGTGCTTTGTTACTTCTATCTACGTTAAAAATCAGAGAAGTGTCATCAGCAAATAATACAATCCCACATAGGTCTTTGACAAAATAAGGCAGGTCATTTATATAGATCAAAAACAGCAGAGAACCCAATATTGATCCCTAGGGCACGCCCATACGTATGGTGGCACCGGAAGAGTTCGTACCATTGATACTCACTTTTTGTATTCTATCAGTGAGGTAAGATTCTATAAGGCTAAGTGAAATATTTGAAACACCGTAATGTCTCAGCTTAATCAGTAAGATTTTATGATCTACGCAGTCAAATGCTTTCGACAAATTACAAAAAACTCCTATTGCATCTTGTTTGCCTTCCCACGCATCAAATATGTGTTTGATGAGCGCAATACCTGCATCGGTTGTATTCCTATTTTTAGTAAATCCAAATTGATTACTATTTAATAATTTATTCAAAGCAAAGTGAGAGAGTAATTGATTCAATATTATCTTTTCAAAAATTTTACTAATAGCCGGTAGAATAGAAATAGGTCTATAATTTGATGGGGCACTTTTCTCACCTGACTTTTAAAGGGGTATGACTTTACTAAATTTCATTAAATTAGGGAACTGACCCTTGTCTACACAGTTATTAAAAAGTAACGCTAAACTAGAGGAGATGCTATCTATGATTGATTTGAGTATATCAGCAGGAATACCCCATAAATCCTCCGTTTTTTTTATATTAAGTTCTTTAAACGTTTTGAGGATGGTATGAGAAGATATATGATCAAAGCAAAAACTAGTGGCGCACTCATCAACACTTGATGTGAGGAGATAACTAGCTAGCAGTAAACTAAAATTTAGTTTACTGGTAGTAATAAAAGGTATCTCAGAGAAAAATGATTCAAATGTATTAGCTATATCAACGTCAGATTTAATAGTAGAGCTGGTAGGCATCTGTCTATATCTGCCTAAGTCATCTACAATGGATGTCAAAAACTAATGAGCATACGTACAGCTCCCAAAAGACTTCCAGACACAAAACTAATGCAAATGTCTATCAGGAGTACACAAACATAAATATTTTTCCTAAATGAAAATTAACCTAGAACCGCAGTGAACCACAGGTCTTAAGTGACATTTTGACAATAGTACGGCTTTTAATAATACCCAGTTCGACGGGTCGACCTGGCGCATCACGAATAAGGCCATCTCCATTAATCAATGTAACAAACAATTCTTGCAAACGTCCCCACACGGCACCAAAATAAACACTACCGGATCTCAAATTAACTCCTCCGAGAAACTCCTTCATCAGCCTACTCAACGGTTTAATCCATTAAACCGTTGACAGAAACAAAACGAAATAATAATTGTGCGATCCTAACGTGCAGGATATACGTTTGCTCCCATCAATCATTTCTCAGCCAGCGTCAGCACCAGTACATTTGGCTCCTTAATTAAACCACCCGCCAGATGGCGCCGATGACACCGCTATAGATTTCAATTAATTCTTGTCACAACAAAATTGGTTGACGACTATTTTATTATTCATCAAAGTTGCGTTGACAAATTACGTTCCCGGGTGAACGGTGGCACTGGTTACCGAATTAGGTATCTGTATACGTGACGGGAATGACGTGTGCGGAGTGGCAATTAGGTATGAGAAGAGCTGGCAGCCATTATTCTAAATACTCATGCGAGATAGGTTATGATTAATATGTTCAAATCATAGCGGGGCTTTCGTAACCTGCAGGTGTCTAACGTTTCGATAAGAAACATGACGGTATATAATTATTCAAAGTTATGGAGTAAAATTCACAATCAAAAAACAACTACCTATGTTATTATTTTACCGTCAACCATTACCCAAGCAACATACTGTGGATTTCTATACGCCATTTCATTGCAAATTGGTAATATAATGGCATGGCTTATACTGCCAGTGTCACGATCTATTTAGGTTTTATTTGCGTATTTTCAAAAACTGCTTAAACCTGTGTCGTAGCAAATAGCTACAGCCAGTATCGTAGCAAAGCCCGTAGCAGAAAAATGATGCTAAAGTAGAAAGGCATTAAGAAACTATGAACCGATAAAAAGTAAATTGTGGGTACACTAACTAAGGAGTCTTTTCTTTTATTATTAAGTCGGCAAAATTGTTTATTTTATTTATTCATTGCAAATATATTGATTACTTAATTCATTAAAAAATACATAGTTCAAAAAATGACATAGCTTGCCTGCGAAAAGCTAAAACCGTAATAACTTCTACATGTATTTTGTTTTATCTTTTTCGTATGGTTATTGCATTGTATCACACATCTTAAGGTTTTGTTGGTGCATAACAACACACCACTGGGTTTTATAACGCTAGGTATAAAACCTAGCGTGAGAACACCCAGTGAGGGTTGTCCCGGCTACTGTTAAGGGAATCCCATGTCGTTTTGTGTAAAGTGGATTAGATAAACATGTTTTTTTGGGGTAGAGCCGTGGCGTTCAACTAGTGAAACCAAGTCTTTTTACTAAATAAAAATGCTCTACAAGTACAAACGAGTCTGATTAGTTATTCGGAACTATAATTATCGAAACACCTTCTGGCCACACGATCACAAATACATTGATAAGTTTCAATGCTAAATTTATATATTCATTTATTTATTATTTCGTACACAAAGAGACAAATTACAGAGAACATAATAAGGAGTACAAAAGTACAGATTAGCTTATCTCTAGGAAGAGATTTCTTCCAGCAGACCATGGCGACAGGAAAAACTCATTTAAAATTGTTATGGATAGACAAACGTGTACAAATGGAAATGTAAATGCAAAGGCTTTGAGTGTTTTTAGTATTATGTTATCTCTGCATTGCATATGCACCAAAACTAACTTACTATAACACCTGTGAAAGTGGGTTAAAGTGTTTAAGGCGCGTAGCCTGCTTGTGGCGGATAAGATCGCATCGCCCCTCCCCGACTGCAACTTCGTGAACTCACACTTTTAGGTCAACGAGAATGTCTAGCCCAAGATATAAGATAAGATAAATAAATAGATTATTAGGTGGCTTAAGGTTGCTTTCAAATATTCGTAAATGAAACAATTCAATTACGTAAATAAGCCATCTGATCGAAATTATCGCGTATGTACATTTGGCGTAGTGTGTTCGTTATTTACATTTTTTAAGTAAATGTTGAAAATATGTTTATTTTATGGACTTATGCTGTTAGCCGCTGATGACTTTCACAGCTCCACTGAACAAGAGGGTGAGCGGAAGGGTCTCAACCCAAATATGTGTATGTACAGATGCTTGTTTGGAGAGAAGTATGTTGAGTATGAGCATAGTAATCTTTGGTTACATCAAATACGGCTTTTGCTACATCTACACCTAACCCAAAATTAAAAGTCATCATACTGGCCACACAGTAGTGTCGCATCAAGTGTGACTTGATACGATAAAAGAAGAAGTCATCAATACAACCTTTTACAGATTGCGACACAAATCAGTACGTCTACCACGAGTTGCCAATTTAAATTCACGTCATCGTTCGCGTAAAAAAAGTATTGGGATTAGACATGACATGATAATGTCAAATCCCTTTACATTTTTTTTACGCGAACGATAACGTAAATTTAAAGTGGCAACTCGACACACGATTGGCGTTGTGTGCTGTAGCACGGTTTCTCGCCTCGATTTCCGTAGTGTACCCGGTTCGATTCCCGGTCGGGTCAATTCAGGAAACGATCTTTTCTGAATTGACTCTGGTCTGGCTGTGCTGGGAGACGCCCCTAGCTTATTTCCTTGTGTGGTACCTCGTAACACAGGGATTTAATAATCCCTACTTCGAGACCATTACAAGAGGTGTGTTGTCTGGCGCAAAAATAAAAAAAAAAAAAAAAGAACTCTTGGTAGACGTACTGTAGAAAATCAGACAATGTAAATAAATGCAACTCATTAGCTCGTTCCCTAACCAACTTTAACCTAGTTGTGGAACTTCTTAATATCCGATAAGCCACTGCGGCAGAAGTGCCCGCGCCCAGCCACTAATCGCCTTGTCAGGACCACGCGGGCATTGAATCGCGACTCACGTAGTTGCAATCTGCATACCGCGATGTAAGGGGTCCTAAAATAACATTTTTGCCAGGAACGACCCCCACTTGAGAGAATTATCTTGTCGGAGTTCGGAATTTGATTTAAAGGGGATTTCGACACGTGTTATGAGTGTTGGGCAAATATTTTTGTTGAATAATGAGGTGAGGTATGAGGAATAATTACCTGTGAAATCTATCGCCTACTTCGGAAGAGGTTTTTAGATTTACATCTTGACTCAATATTTTAAGGTCTTCCGAATTAAAATATATTTTTTATTTGAAATACTTTACTGGCCTGTTCGCGCAATGGCAGCGATCCTACCTTTAGCGCCGGAGGTCGTGGGTTAGATCCCCACCCATGACAAACATTTATTTATGTGACGAACCTTTGTGTTTGTTGTATGTCTGGGTGTTATTTTATATTTAAGTATGATTTTAGAAATAGTTAAGTATGTTTATTAGTTTCTGACGCCCATAGTACAAGCTCTGCTTAGTTTGGGGTCAGATGATCTTCGTGCACATTGCCCCAGATATTTGTTTATTTATTTATTCCATATGTACTAAAAAAAATGTAATGACGGGTTAAAACCTTGGAGGCCCTGATGATAGTCGCAGTCTTTTGGTGGGTGCAGGGCACCTGTATCCTGCCTCTCTGAAACTGCATGGGGGACCTATGTTACCAAGTGGTTGACGTATTGACGGCACGATTGGCACAATGCGCTGTAGCACGATTTCTCGCCTCGAATTCTGTAGTGTCTCGGGTTCGATTCCTGGTCGGGTCAATTTAGGAAAAACGATCTCTTCTAAATTTACTCGGGTCTGGATGTGCTAGGAGACGCCCCTGGCTTAATTCCTTGTCTGGTAGGTACCTCGTAATACAGGTATTTATATTTTTTATCCCTACTTTGAGGCCATGACAAGTGGTGTGTTGTCTGGCTCATATTTTTTTATTTATTTCAGGCGTGAATGGGAATAAATAATAATGAGAGGTCTTGAAATAGTTCCCTACCTACTCCAATTTTTACTCTGCCGGCATAGCAAAATTTTGTCAGTACAGCCTTCACGATACGATCACACGGAAAGGGTTACTCTAATCACCTACATCCTGATATTAAATCCCGCGTAAATTTGACATGAGTTAAAATTAATCTCGAGACGTAACGCTGATCCAATACACGCCGCGCTTCGGTAAATTTAATAAAGAGAAACCTACTTGCACCACCAAGATTGATGTGGCGAAATTCTTAAGATGAGAAAAGAAATTAAAAAGACGCCAAGGCTTTGGAATATTAAAAGAACACCGTTTTATAACCAGTTTGCCTGTTTGGGGTTGTGTGTTGTGGGTTAAATTGACATGACAGGTAAACATTTAAGGAAAACGATGGCTTCTGTTTTAAAATGAGGTATAATAGCTTAGATTGTTTGCTAGAAAATATGACATGTGTGCATTTGCAAGTAACAAGTAAAATGTTGTAGAGTGCTGATGAAGCACTTAGAGGTTTAACCTTATGGTTGAGGCTACATTTGAGCAAGGTAAAGTTGCTGTGAGCATGTCTCGTGGAATGGAAACCATACTCCCGTGGTCTACCAGAAGATCAAAACATCTCCACCTGGATATAAGGGTATGCGTAAAGCTGAGCTGTGTGCACATTGGAGGAGACATAATTATGTCCAGTAGTAGACCAGTCTACTACTGGACATAATTATGTCTCCTCCACAATGATGATGGGTGATGATGACTAATTGAAGACCGTTTCACCATATATTGTTTAGACAGCCAATTTCGAATCCTGTTACATACAAAGCCTGCGGCAAGAGATTTTGTGATAAAAAGCTTTCACCCCGCTGCAACGCCACCAAAAACCGTTTTAAAGCTTCCTAAACGCCAACGATCTTTTAAACGAGCGCCACGCAAGTTTCGCACCGCGACTGATTTATACCGACTGTTACATCTGAGTGACAGTGACAAATGACGTCACAACGGTCACGGGCCGTGTGTTTTGCGTCACTTGCTTGCATCGGGCCCGTGACGTCACATATCTCGTATCTCCGAGCTTGTTTATGGCCCGTCCGAGTATTTGAGTTATGGCGCGTTTGTCTACAGAGTGACGTCGCGGAAGATGGATTTATGGGGATAAGTAAGAATGTGTAAAGAGGAATATTTTATCCTAAAGTCTTAGTAATGTTCGATCGGCCATATAAGCTAATAGACAATTTTAAATTTCTAACCTTTCTAATTTCAATATTCAAACCTCAATTTAGATTTTTTGTTTAAATGTGATGTAAACTACCAAACATTATTATACAGGCGTAACACGAGAAGTACTAGGATAGCAATAGGAGCAACTGACACGAAGAGACAACACAGATGACGATCTCCGTAGTAGGGTGCGCACGGGAATTCTGTCGTACCACAGCGACTGAAAAGTCGCTGCAGCTCTTAATATTATATTTTATATCGAGGGACTAAACGAAGCCATAATATTCCAGATGTGGTTTGATGAAACCGAGGGTATATCAAGTTGGCGTTTAGTATCGAGGTGCAAACTGTACTTTTCACTTTGATTGCGAGAAAAATAGTCAATTTAGTACAAAAACATTTAAAACCGAACAAATTTACACTCGACAAAAGTTGTAAAATTTTCGCGGTCAGTTTTTTTTTCCGGACTGAACCAGTTACAGATTAACAATTTAAAACACATGGCGCCACCTTCTTTGCGGACAAACCACGGAACTAAAACTCTCAACATTTTCGCAATGAAAATGGTCTACACTCCACAGATAATAGTATATTTTTAGTGGCTGTTTGAGTTTGTCTACGTCACATGAAGGATATTAAAAAAGTAATTACTTTTTACTCCCTAGGGACTAAAGTGGTTACTTTAGTCCCGCTTCGTAGGGCTATATTGGCTTACTTTTAGAGCATGAGAAGTGAAAACGTCATTTTTTGTGCATGTACCTAGTTACTTTTTTTTTACTATATCAATGTGTTTTTTAATTTTGCAATAAATATTTATGTTGCTTTTAGTCTGGTAACCCGCGATAGGCCAGGAAAAATTTACAGCAGGAGAGGCAACCAATAGCTATGGCTGACCTGGAAGTACTATTAACAGACCCCGAACCCAGGTCAGTCGCTCCAAAGTCAAACAACGTGAGCTAGCTCCAAACAGATAATCACCTGCTATTGTGCGTTAAGTGTCCCACTGCAAACACGATGGTACCATAAGTTAAGTTATAAGGTACCAGCAAAAATGCAGCTAAGGTGGCGGAATACTGGCCACGTAAAATAAAAATTGCTGTCGACACGACGAGAAGAGGATAGCGAGAAGAAATCGCAAGGACACTTTGTGAAGTGGCTCAATAACACCTGCATGTATTCTGCTAACACCTTTCATTTCTTTTATCGTCCTAATGTATCTTCCCGTTTTCCGATTTCATATTCGGCACCGAAATGTTATTCGATTATTCGAGAAGATCGAGTGGTGTTACTCAAAATGTTTTATTACTCAATCAATCGTGGCATAACTTTTCGCGTTACAGATGGAAGGTTAAGGTCAAAGACCCTTGGGGTACGTCGCACATTCATTATCTAACAAAACGTATCTCATGCGTTGGACTCGCGCGACATTCGTAGATACGTACTTTCATTAACACGTCGAAGTTTTAATGATGATGAATCACGTTTAAAGTCGCTCTTGGAATCGTTCTCTCGAGTAATAAGAGCGTCTTCGTTAGATAATTATAGGAGCCATTAATAACAGCACTGTCAGTGGTGACGTCGTATTAATTTGATGTCATCCACCCTGACACTAATATCATAACTCGATGAATTGAGGATGGTGATGTGACGAGGAATTAATTTGTGTACATTATGTGTATTTAGCATGAACAGTGGGTCAGGAACTTAATACATGAAATAGTTATAAGAACGTTATTTTTACCATGTTTTTTTTTAGTTTTCGAGTTATTTTCGTTAGTAGTTCATTATTGCATGCAAGTGCTATGATCACGGAGTAACTAAATCATTTTAATGTTAGTGACCATGAATTGTTGAAATAATATATAATACACACACTTTGTAAGTATATTATGTTATTTTATGTAGCACACACTTACAATTGATTCGGACCCAACAGACCGTTAAGTAAGCGCAAACATTTGATGTAATATTTTTTTGATTGATATCTACTCGTATAATATTGTTAAAATAGTTCTTTCCGTCACGTCAACCAGAAAAAGTAATATTATTATCGATAGATGGCAGCAATAGTTCAATGATTAAGAGGATACAGCAGTCCCCTGGATATTGCTAGTAGAGGAATAATTATTCCCAAAAAAATCTATTGCCACTATTGGCATGTCCATATGTTTTCCTTTTTATAATAAATTAATTATTAGAAGAGAAGAACCATCAAAAATCTGGAAAAATGGTCAGTTTTCCCGCTGTGTTGAAACCTCGACTAGTTCATTTGAAAAAAGGAAAACATAGGAACACGGCCACAGTCCTATTTTTGATGATGAAAAGAGTAACTAAATAGGTCAACTTTTCGAAAAGGGATCAAGGGACTACGAAACGTCGATTTTGTAAACTTTTGATAGGTAATTTCGGTCCGATTTGCATCTGTCTCTATCGCACTCTGCGGGGCACTGGAGGTTTACAAAAGACAAGATTTTACAAATACCTATTTTTCAATTCTCTCGACCCAGCTAAGTAATAAAGGGGTATATTATGTTTTTGTAGGAGGTATCAGGAGAAGTTTATTTATTTTATTAACAGCTTATAATAAGGTCATATTTGTTTCAAACTTATTTAAAATGTATTAAGTCATACCTTAGTATTAATTAACAGATTTGATGTGACGTACATGGCACCTTTCTGAGAACCCAAAAAGCATTTGACTTTGTTGAAACACCTATGCAAACACCCATCGAATCGTAGCATCGTAGTCCGTAGACTCCGTAGCCTACGGGTACGGCGGATCTTTCAAAGGAAAATAGCAAGATAATTTTGAAGTAAATTATTTTTTATTGTAAAAAATAGATGACGAATAAGTTTGTCCTGATATATTATTTACCCGACTATGCATTCGGCGGATAGATAAATTGTCACTGCCGCTCGATAAACACAGTGAAAAGAAAAATAGTCATGTTGATATTTAATTTACTTGCGAACGATGTCTTCCGCATGGACACAGTTTTTTTAGTATTTTATACAAATCGGCGGCAAGCAAGCATATTATGGAACATTTGTTTTTTTTGTATAAATATATGTTTGCTTTCAGAATAAATCATGTCCTCTTAACCACTTGGAGTCTTCTGATGCAAGAAATAAACTAAATTCAACTGATAAGGTCCGTTGCTTCGAAAGAAAACCTTTTATCTAAATAATTATCCGACTTTTATTTAGAAAACAGTATGGCCTAGTAGTAAGCCCAGAGTTTAAGTGTAATAATAAAATCGTAAGTACATTCGGAGCCAGCTCGTGATAGACCTACCAGGTGCCGACGGCTGCACTGCACTATACACCATCCTTTCACGGCGCAGCCACTCTTAATGATAGGGTTGGCATAAAATAAGTGTATGAAAAACCATAAAGAAACTATATTTTCAAAACTGGCAAAAATTAAGGTTAGTCGACCTGACAAAAAATATTATTTGCAATAAGAACCAAGCTGTAAAATCTAGCTACTCTACTGCACTGTAGTCCAAACTAGAATGCTTTTATTCTATTTATTTATTTTTTGTGTATGTTGTAAAAATAAGAAATAATATGTAAAGTATAACGCAGTGGTACTCAGTAGGTACGTTGTACGAAGTGTTAAAACGATTATAAAAAGGAGTTGATAGAAGGAGAAAATAGTTGACTTGACTCCACAATCAGATAATACTACCAACTATACAGGCTTTATGCCCGAATCCAGAAACGTGTCACGTTACGTAGGGGAATTGAGGTTCCCCGACGTAACGGAAGTTGCTAAACTGTCACGTTACGCAGAGGAATTGAGGTTCCCCGATGTAACGGAAGTAGCTAAGACGGAGAAAAGAAAAACAATGAGTTGGATAGTAAGTGGGTAGGTTTATTCAACAGGACCCTACCTACCTAGCCTTAAAATTAAACTAACTAACTATAAATATAAAACGGTATAATCCGTGAGCTCACGGGGTTGTTCGTGGGACGGAGTTTGGAGGGAAGAGCTGAGGCAGGAGTTGGAGTTGCTCCGGAAACAGTCGGCAGCAGGAAGGACGGCAGCAGGAAGGATGGCAGCGAGTTGGACGGCAGTAGGTAGGACGGCGACAGGCAGGGCAGCAGCAGGTAGATAGGCAGCAGGGAGGATGGCAGCAGGTAAGACGGAACTTCTCCGTTAGTTACTTGTTTAGAATCCGCAAGATGACTGATTCGCTGTTCGGTAAGCCGTCCTTTTATATCATTTTTGGTTCGCTTCTAGGATTCTATTTTGGTTCAAACACGAATTTGTTTTATGGCATTCTGCCTCTCCAAAGAGTCGAGGTTGCTTCATTTATAGCTCTTTTGACGTCCCACTGGTAGTCAAATCCGACGTTGAATAATCAAAAATGACAGTGACAGAAAAATATAAACAATTAAGGTAAAAGCTCCTATTACAGAGGCAAATGGCAACATTTGAAAGTGAGAAAGGAAAATAAGCATTTACTAATAACTTAAAGAATCAAAAAATTTTGTTTCGACTAAAAGATAGATTATATTTTACATTGCTTCTGACACTGTATGTTTCTGAGTTGACTAAATACATAAAAATGTATATTTAAGTGCTCAGGTCGATTTTCCCTGTAACGGAGGTATAACTAAGGTTCGAGCTAATTACGGCGGTAGTCGACTCCTACAACAGAGGGTCTTAATCAGAGTTAAATGTACTGGGGTTCCTTACATTAACATTATACTACTGGTTTGTTTTATGTTTATGCTCTAAACTATTTTTCCTATTAGGTCGGGAACTACGGTAATGAAACCTTGGCACTAAATATCACAGATTATAAATTTCATATTTATAGGATTTTTTAAGTTTATAATTTATTATTATAAAAACAAATCGTCGTCTATATTTTATTTGACCCTTAGTGATTTGGCAACTCCAATAGCATAGTTCTGTCATGTTTTTTTTAATCCCCGTGGGTTCCATAGATACAATAGTCCCGTCAAACCGTTGGCTTTGCACTATTTATTTTCACAGTCTCTCTACTTACGTTTACTTCTACTTTGTACGTTTTTGGTTTCAGAATTATCAAAAGAACGATCGAAGAATAAAAATAGAAGTTTATTTTCTTATTTTCATTAAGCCTACGTAACAATTTTTCCTGAACCCTAAAATACGAATTACTGTATAAATTTTAGCTCCGTAATAGGTTCTAAGAAGTTCCTTTTATGGAGGTTTGTACTCGCAATCACAGTTTTCACTTTTAAATAGGATTTCTAGAGGATCAAACATACCACAGAAAAAGGTTTTAAGTTGGTTTAATTAAACATAATTTCAACTAAACTCTTAAACAATTGAATAACTTATGATATTGAAAGTTATAAGCAAATACTTCTGACGCTCTACTTTCCCTAATACGGATGATACCAACGTATTAGGATTGACCTTTAACATTCGTTTCCTATTACTGCTTCATTTTGTTTTTCTTGGGTATAATATATTCTATTACAAATATGAAAAAGCAATAAATATATGGTAATAAGAACAATAAAATTATCATATGAATAACATACTGATGAAATTGAACAGTATACTCCTATGAAAAACTCAATTACATTAATATGTGTGTACTTACCTGAGGCGCTCCGCGTTTATATAGGAACGTCCTTTCACATCGCCGCCGTGGCAGAGACTGACTTATTCTGAAGAGTACTTCTACGTTATATTCGCAAATGTCAGATATGTAATGTATCTTGGTAATATTCATTACTATGCGGATTATAGCACGGTCCACGCGCGATATTTCGAGCGCCCTGGGGCAAAGCAGACTGACATCGAGGAGAAGAGGCAAAGTCTTGTTGTTGAGCTTGACGGAGTGTTGGACCGCATTTCAGAATGGGGTGCATGCAATCTTGTCGAGTTCAATGCCAAGAAAACGCAGGTGTGTGCATTCACAGCAAAAGCGTCGCCTTTCCTTTCCTTTCCCATCCCACTCTTCAGAGCACCCCACTGCCAATTAAGGATAGCCTAAACATTCTTGGCATGGATGTTCGTAGCAACCTAAACCAGCGGGACTACATTGAGAGCGTCATTACAACTGCATCCCGTAAACTCGGAGTCCTGAACAGAGTGAGACGATTCTTCACGCCTGAGCAGCTCTGTCTCTTGTATAAGACACAAGTTCGCTCGTGTGTGGAATACTGCTCTCATCTCTGGGACGGTTCCGCTAAGTACCTACTCGAAGCTCTTGACAGGTTGCAGCGGCGTGCTATCCGTATTATTGGAAACCCAGAGGCAACTTTGACCCTTGAGCCTCTCCAATTGCGTAGAGACATTGCCAGGCTAAGTGTTCTCTATCGCTTCTACAATGGGGAATGCTCTGACGAGTTATTCCAGCTTATCCCACCCTCACCTTTCCACTCCCGTACCACGCGTGCTGGACTACGGCGTCACCCACACACAATTCAACATTTGTTGGCCCGAACTAAAAGGTTCGGTGACTCGTTTCTTTGTCGTACCATCCAGACGTGGAACGCTCTTCCAGCACATGTGTTTCCTTCCTCTTATAGTCCCGGGTTCTTCAAGCGGGGCGTGAAAAGGCATTTCTGCAGGCCTTCAAGGTGAGGATGGCCAGCCTAGTGATTCGTTTGAATGACTGGGCTTGTCAGCCTCATATCTGGACCTCACGACCGCTTTCCATCAGGTGGAGTGAGGTCATCTTGACGGGCAATATAAAAAAAAAAAGCAAAAAGACTTTGAACGAGTAAATTCCATTTTCGTGTACCTTAACTGATTTTAATGAGAATAAATCATGTAAATTAAAATACCACCGCAATTAGAGTCGATTTTGATTACTGCCGTAATAGGAGGTTTTACCTCACCTTAATTATAAACTAGATCTTCACAAAAATAGGATTCAACGATTCATTTCAGGTACATATTGTTATAAAAAGGACCAAAACAGTGCTAGAAGAAGTTTAGAAAAACGTTTCGTCAGGAAAACTACAGCGAAAAATAAACTAAAGGATATTGTAAAATGTGAAGCTTCCTAGAAACAAAGTTATTTATGCAAGAAACTGATAAAGTTCATAAGTAAGTAACTAATGTGTACACAAAAACCCTACAAACGTCCATCAAAGTTTGAGTGAATTGATGCTATCCTGTCACATGTTAGAAGATGTGAAAGGGACGGATATAAATTTGAGGTTTGCTTATTTTTGATTGTCGTTTCTGGATTCGAGCGTTTTTTTAGTAGTAACCCCCTGTATACCTCATTCACGCCATTTGGAGCTCCAAGACAAGGCTATAGGTACGCGAGTTGCACTTGTATGTTCAAAGAACGGTGAGGCTATTTTTGGTTTCTGGGTATAGTTTGATGTATTTTGTTTTCCTAGTTAGCTCTGACTGAATTTCGGCAAATTTATTTTGCGTCATTTCCGACTTCATTTAAATCAAATTATTTTCAGCAAGTTATGACTTTCTTGAAAACGTAAGTCTTTGACAGCCCTACGCGCATCAATGTCGTCTATACAGGGTGTTTGTTTATACGTTTCACACGTCCTCAAACACGACGTGTCGCGGCGAGCACTGTTCCGCTTTCAAGTGCTAAAGGATCGCTTTATAATTTGTTCACTACAAGCAAGTGCGCGATGGAGTGAGCGCGGCGACGCCTATCAGATACTGAGGGCATATTCCACACGGAATCTAATGCTTTTTGTTCAAGCATTTGCTGATTGTCGATTTTTCAGTCCATCTTGTTCTTTAAGGGTAGTTTGTAAGCAGATAGATTGGGATACTTGCTTTAAATGCTCACTAATATGATGGTGATTGGATGACAGTCATCAACTAATAACGGGAGCTTATGGACGGACTATTTTGTCACATTATCTTCTTATTTTTGTGATTAACCACCAGGATGAAATTACAAAGACAATTATTAATAGAAGTTAATTTTATCATTTAAAATTAGAGAGACTCAACTGAGAATTGTAAAGAAGGATTTCTTCCTACAGTAATATTTGACTTAAAGAAATATGTCCTAACAATACCCAATTTTCATTCTGACAGCCTTTTAATTTCTCTCTACGCATTACGCGTATAAACTAAACCTCGATAACCTATCGCATCAAAAAGTGAACCAATTACCATCTAGTAATTCTTAGTAGCAAAGGCAAATAAGGGGAGCAGCTCATGCATGCCAGATATCCATTAACCTCACTATTATCATCCAGTCAGTTACAGAGATCGCCACTAAAAAAGAGGGCTTTTTATAAAATCGCCGAGCGAATATAGAACGAACTGACCGGAAAATTCGATAGCACTCTGGCTATGAACTCGCACGGCCGAACGCTTCATAGCTGTGGAGTGGCGCTCGAAGTACTGATATGGTTATAAAATCACCCTGTATTTCATTGAGTTTGCCGTTTTACTTGATTTAATCATAATTAATTGGGAAATAAATTTCGTGGAAGTAATTCCACGTAGTTTGTTGACGAAATTTTCAATCATATTCGTGCTTTAAAAGGCACTTTAAGCATTTGATCCTGCCGTCACGAGATGACAGTCGTTGGGACTAGTCGAAGGTCTCGCTACAAGCGCTAAAAGTTAGCAGTAGTACTACATGCTGTACACAGACACTCACACTCAGCTTGCTGACCTGATCCGGGGCGGCCAGCTGCGCCAGGCAGCTTGATAAACATCTGTCAGTCAGGTTTAGCACTAGTTCGCCTGGTAGGTAACCACATACTTAGTGGTACCTGTATAATATTGTATTAAGCTTTCTAAACATTCCAATCTCTCATTTAAATTTTCAATTCCGCTGAGTAAGCAAGTCATAAGATTTTTCTTACGGCATAAAAAATAACCCAGTATAATTGAAAAAAAGTAGTACATTTTTAGAAACAAATCTATTACGCGGTGGAAGCCCAGAAGCATTAAAAATGGATCACTATTTTATTTTCTACTGTCATTTATTTTCACCAACAATACAAACTGTTGTTTTTTTAACAACAAACAAAAACTTAATTAAACCGGACAACCCCGCTGAACTTTTAGCGCTCGTGGAATGCTCACCTGAACAGTTATCGATACTGCAACAGTTACAGATAGGTATTTTTAATAAACGCTAGTTGATTCATAGGTGGAAACATACCAGCGCGACTTTACCAATTTGTAAAGTCGCGCTCGAGTCAAGTCGTGTCGTATTGTTCGTGTAATTTAAAAATTCAGAAATAAGTGACAGTGCCTACTACAGTTATGGGCACAAAGTGCAAAGGCTGTAGTAATGCCATTTACGATTTATTATATATGGAGTGTTCTCAAACGACGTGTAAAGAATTGTATCACCTTAAGTGTCTGGCGCTGACGGAGGAGAAATTCAAAGCCATGACACTGGCATATAAGAAACAATGGATGTGTCCTGGGTGCGTGAGCACTATTCCAAAACAGGATAACTCAAATACACCGGTCCGAGGTATCCCAATAAATCAAACTTTCACACCAAGCTGCTTCGTGAACACTGAACGAGGAACACGTCTGAACCCAAATGAACTGTCCATAATAGAGGGCGACACCAGAATCCTAGAAGAAATACGTGAATTTCGATTGGAAATAACAGGCCGTCTGGACGAGCAAATGAAGGAATATACACTACTGCAAGAAAGATTTATAAACACGGAAACTGAATTAAGAGAATTAAAAAATATTATGAAGGTAGTAGAAGAAAAGGCGAGCAAAGTCGATGTATTGGAAAAGCATATTACTACTTTAATAGAAAAAAATGCCCAGTTGGAAACCGCCCTTAAAGTAAGTTCACATACTAGGCCTACGACTAAGTCAATACCGGAAGAGCCATTAGTGTCTTATGCTAAGATGTTAAAGCAAAACTCAGACACAAAAAAGATACCCACTAAAGAAAGTGGGGCCACAAAACCAGCGATGGCAATGAGACAAAACAATAATGGGCAAACCAACACTATCGTGGAAAAAATAGTAAATAATGTTATTAGAAAAGAAAATGATCTAGAAAAAGAAGGAAATTGGTCAGTAGTAGTAAATAGAAGAAAGGCTAGGTACCCAAATAATGAAGTAAAAAAAGGAGGAAGTACTAATTTAGTGGAGATTCAAGGGATGGAGCGAAAGAAATACTTGCATGTTTGGCGACTACAGAAAGACACCGCGGTAGAGAAATTAGAAGACTATGTCCGTACGCTATTAGGAAAAGAAGTACCTATCAAAGTAGACAAAATAAAGCATAAATCAGAAAGGGATTACGCGTCATTCATAATAGGAGTTCCAGAAAGCCAATATGAAGTATTATGTAATCCAGAAAACTGGGCGGTCAATATCGAGTTTTGCGAGTGGGTATGGTTTCGGAGATCATCCACCTACAAGGCTAAAACCTCACCTACAATCGCAGAGTAAAAATATTGAAATTTATTATCAGAATGTAAGAGGTCTTCGTACAAAGTTAGACGATTTCTACATAGGTATATCATCTTCAAACGCGGATTTATACGCCATTACAGAAACTGGCTGTAATGCCTCTGTCCATGACTCAGAAATCATTCCTATCGGCTACACCATAATACGCTGCGATCGAGCGGATGGACGAAAACTTGGCGGCGCGTTTCTCGTGGCCACACCGCGCTTCGAACTACGGCAAGTGCCAATACCGGGTGACGTCAACATAAACGAACAGATGTTTGAAATCGTTTGTGCTACAGTGTACCTACAAAATAAGTTGTTGTTTTTGTTATGTGTACTTTATATTCCGCCACATAGTAGTGATACTGAGTATATGATGTTATTTAAGATTATTGAAGAATTGTGTAACAGTTATGGAAATACTATTGTAATTGGGGATTTTAATTTGTACTCGTGTTCCTCGACAGTAAGTAATTACTATGAATATTTCCAGACTTATTGTGGATTTACTCAGGGTAATAAAGTAGGTAACTGCAAGGACCGCCAGCTGGACTTGGTTTTGAGTGCATTTGAAAGGTGGGAGAGTGTAAATGTGCGCGCGGCGGGGGCGCCGCTCGTGCCGGTCGATGTGTATCACCCGCCGCTCGAGGCGACCGTGTGCCTGCGCCGGCGCCCGCGCTTGCTGAGCGGCGCGACTACCCCGGCTGGCCCGAGCAGTGCACCTCCACAATGGAACTTTAATAAGGCTGATTTTCAATCACTGTACCTATCGTTAGCATGTATAGATTGGTCCCCGATGTATATTCTGGATTTGGAAACGAGTTTAAATTATTTCTATGATAAAATAAACTCTGTGCTTGAATGCTGGGTCCCACGAAAGAGGCGTCAACGGGAAAAATCACATTATGTATATCCAGAGTGGTATTCTGCTGATGTCATTCGTGAAATAAAGTTGAAAGCGGTTCTTCATAAAAAATACAAAACGAGTGTAGCTAGCGTTGATTATGATGCGTTCGCTCGATGTAGGACTAGAGTTAAAATTATGATTAAGCAAGCAGAGGAACAATATCGGCGCCGCGTTGAAAACAACCTGCTGGAGGATCCGAAGTCCTTTTGGAATTATGCTAATTCCAAAAGAGGTAGTAGGAGTAAAAAAACTTTATTAAAAAACGGAGAGGTGATGACCGCAGAACAGTGTGCTAATGAGTTTGCCAAGTACTTTTATTCGGTATACAGTACGGAACAGCCCAGGTTAGATACAAACAAAGCTATAGTGGAAGCTGGCGCAGAGAATGGGGCGGCACGGGTCCACCTGGATAGCTTGCAGCTGGAGGACGTGCAGCGCGCACTCGAGCAGCTCAAGCCAAAGAAGTCAGCGGGACCGGACGGCATTCCTCCCTATATATTCAAAGATTGTCGAGCCGTGCTATCGGAGCCACTTTTGTACATCTTTAACCTTTGTTTAAAATCAGCTGTATATCCGGAGAGGTGGAAAACTACCAGAGTTGTCCCAGTACCAAAGGGGGGCTCTGGAGAGTCTGTTGACGGGTATAGGCCAGTCGCAGTGCTCTGCACACCTGCAAAGGTTTTGGAATCCGCGATACATAAAATAATATTCACGCAAGTTAGCTCACAACTTTCAGATGCACAGCATGGATTTAGGCCGGCAAGAAGCACCACCAGTAACCTTCTTAGTTATATGGCTGACGTTCTACCGGTGGTGGATGCTGGGGGGCAAATCGATGCAGCATATTTTGATTTTAGGAAAGCCTTTGATTTGGTAAATAACGACGTATTATTGAAAAAACTAGCGGGCATCGGTTTCACCCCCCACCTGCTGGACTTCTTTGCTGCGTATATGAAAAATAGGCAGCAGTACGTAGAATACGCGGGTCATATATCGGACACATACTTTACCAGGTCGGGAGTGAGCCAGGGGAGTAACCTTGGACCCCTCCAGTTCATAATCTTGATAAACGATCTGCCGCAAGTAGTGAAGGATGCGAAATGTTTATTGTTTGCTGACGACCTTAAACTATACTTACCTGTTGATACCGAGAAAGACTGTGTTAAGCTTCAAAGAGACATAGACAGAGTGGTCTCCTGGTGCAAAGAAAATCTCTTGGAGTTTAATACTTCAAAGTGCGTCACTACCATCTTCTCTCGCGCACACTCTCCCATCCAACACAACTATGCGGTAGACGGAACGCCATTGCTCAGAGTAGCGGAAGTGAAGGATCTGGGTATTTGTCTTAATGCAGGCTTAACGTTTCGTGAACATATAATTTCTATATGTAAAAAATCATATAGAAACTTAGGATTTGTTCTTCGACGGGTTCAAGGATTTACAAATATCACAGCTATTGTCACATTATATAACGCCTTAGTACGCAGTCAACTTGAGTTTAACGCAGTAATATGGGATCCATGCGAAACTAAGTACAAGCTTATGCTTGAACGGGTTCAGAACAAGTTTGTTCGCTATATTTACTTAAGGCTCTATGGTGTATATCCATTTTATCCACTTATGTACCCAACATTGTTTGTTTTGGGTATGGTCGGGTACAATGAACTACGGGTCAGAAGGGATGTAGCGCTCGTTTCTCACATTTTTAAAATTTTAATTGGAAAGGTACATAGTGCAGATATACTGGGGCGAGTAGGGATGTGTGTGCCCGATAGGTTCGTGTGGCGCCGGCGCCGGCCGCGGCTGGTGGCGGTGCCGCGGGCGAGGACGCGCTTGCTGAGTGAGGCGCCGCTGACGCGTGCGCTTCGCTCTCTCAATCTCATAGCGGACCACTTAGACCTGTTTTATTGTAGCCTGAGTGAATTCACAAGAGTGGCACTGTTCATATCTTGTTATTGTAATAACTGAATATTGTATTATTGTGTAGTCTTATAAATTAGTACCTAGTCTAGTTGCTTCACTATCGCATTGGGTGCATACCTGTAATGATAGTTTTAAGTTTTGGTTAAATAAATAAATAAATAAATACCAGAAAGACTCAATTTGATCGTTTTATCTATCGTCTAACTTTGAGTTACTAAAGTTTAGTAGGCATGAAGAAAAACTTACTAAGTACGAGGAGTTTTTGATAAATGCTCTCCTAAAACGATGTTGGTAATCAGCCTATACTGTCCAAAGAATTGACAACATATCTGTAGCCTCCATATTGCTGTAAAGTTATTGCCGAAATAGCGATAAATGCTATAATATTTGACGACCGACTTGGTGTAATGGTTAAGAAGTTGGCTACTACACCAGAGGTCGCGGGTTCGATCCCCGTACAGTACAAACATTTGTGTGCATGAACATGTCTGTTTGTACTGGTCTGGGTGTCTCCTATGTATAATAAGTATGTATTTACAAAAGAAAATGTATTTAAGTATGTTTATCCGTTGTCTAGTATCCCATAACACAAGCTTTAATTAGCTTACTTTGGGGCTAGATGGCGCTGTGTGGAATAATGTCCAGGGATAATAGTACTAGTATTTTGCGAAGACCGTTTCACCACAAATTAGACATGCGCGGCGCTCTGACAGATAGCCCGCTTGGAACAACACGCCATTCTTGACACACGCACACAGAGACGTGAGTTTACGGGCAAAGTCAGTGAGTTTCAGTGTCGCGGTCAGTCGCACTGTCAAAAACATTAACATATTATTCGGACGTCGTCAGATACTTACATTAAAGTTCAATGGTGAAAAATGGTATCGCGCAGATATTTCTGTTGCAGTGTATTTGGCTGTATGAACACCACACGAAATTGTAATTATACGTTTTTTAAGTTACCAAATGATGTTGAAAGGTAAGTAAAAATCAGATAACGTTTTCAAGTTAGTAGCACTATGTACGAGTATTATAAGTATATAGGTAGGTAAACCATTATATTTCGTAACACATTCAAATCCAGTACGAATGGGTTTTTACTTTTTCCGTAACTTATCTTATAATGCATTGGTGAAAAACCAGTAGTTTTGGTATATTCTTTTATTGGCTAGCGCGGCTGCTACATCCGCGCCGCGCGCCGCGCCGCCGACAGGTGACCGCCGAAGGGGTGGCTCATGGTGGTATCTACAGCCTACTAGGTAGGTAGGTATTTTTCACTTGATGTTTTTTATTTTTGGCGGCATCTGTCAAATCGCGCTTAACTGGCTATCCTAGGCGATCAGGCAAGTTGATAGAAAAAGGCAAGAGCGGTCCTTCTGTAAACTCTTTATTTTGTGGTTTCACTATGATTGTAGTAGTGACATGAGTCATGAACCGGCATACACATACCAGATTGACTTAAGCTAGTGTGCGTGCTCTCAGCGGGAACAATTGACACTAAACAGCGAGTATGTACACGTCACTACTACAAGCATAGTAAAAAGGTCTTCGTGAGATAGAACGTCTGAACATCGGCTCAGTAATCCCGCATACCATGCAAGTCTAAATAAACCCAATTATAATGAAGGTGTCACAAAAACTAGTTTACAAACTATTAGTATACATTACTACCTGCTTCCTCCGACTCCACCTGAGTGCTACATAAACAAGATGTAACTTACTAAAGTTGATCATATTTTTGTTAATTTGACTTTAGTTAAGTATTAAGCTATGAGCGGATAAAAAATATAATGAAGATGACATAGATACTCCAAGGTTAAAGTAAAACATTTTTAATGTTTCTTTATAACTGCTTCGTATATAGATTTCCCGAACAAAAACACAATATCATTATGACAGATGCCTATTGGATTAAAAGGAACATCCGATAGAGAGGAGAGGTTATTGAGTTACCCTATAGAGAAGAATAGGGAAACTAACAATAGGTCCCTTTCCATTGATTGTGCGAGTGACATGCTGTATTAGGTATTAGTGAGTCGACTTTTGTAGAACATCACAACATTTCCTTTTGAAATTTTATGTTATATTTTTAGGACACGTTATAATGCTTTACGAATTCGAAGGTTGTTTAGTTGCTACAGTAACAATCGTTTTGAATCACCGATTTGATAACTACATTAATAGCGACATTAATGGCTACATCCATACATAGAAAAGCGAAAGGTCACTTATCACGAAATGTCAGAAACTACAAGTGCAAGGATTTTCAAATTTTGCACGGGGGTTCTTTTTACGTCGTAGGTGCTTACTAAGAAGGATTTTGTGAAATTCGACCTCTAAGGGGTTGTATTACTTAGGGTTGATAGTTTGTTTGTATGAAACTTCGTTACTACAAGTGCTAGGCTAGGAGTATTAAATAAATATAAATAAATAAATAAATATGCGCCAGACAACACACCTCTTGTTATGGCCACACCAGGAAATAAGCCAGGGGCGTCTCCCAGCACACCCAGACCCGAGTCAATTCAGAAAAGATCGTTTCCTGAATTGACCTGACATCACACTAAATTTCGAATTGACACTAAGGAAATCGAGGCGAAAAACCGTGCTACAGCGAACAACGCCAATCGTGTCGTCAAGTCAATTAAATTTTGCACAGAGGTACTTTTTAGGATGTAGGTGCTAACTAAGACGAATCAAGTAACGTGAGTCGGAAAAAATCCTCTATGTCATAAAAATGAAAGTCACGCGGGCGGAGCCGAAGCTAGTTTTTCAGAACCATAACCAACAATTTAATATGACATGGTTACGAGTATCCAGTGTTATGCTACAGATCTGGATAGGTTGGTGAACCTGAAGCATTTCAACAGGTCCCTACATCAATCCCTAACCGTTGCAATGGTTAGCCTAGCATTGTCAGACTGTTACAGTGTGTTATTGTTTTTAGGTCACCTGCTGTAGTGCATTTATTGCCAACATGTCTCAGATGATAGACAGTGTCTCTCGAACACACACACACACACACACACACACACACACACATTATTTTGATGTTATACACTAGACGTGCAAAGTGCAAATCTGATTAACTAAAATTCTGAACGAAACCAAAAGGCGGGTAAGGATTAAAGCTTTTGCTAGAGCATTACATTCTAATGAAACGTTTTTACAAATGGCACAATACAGGCAAATGCTAATTTTTCTAAAAACATTTCCATCTAATTCTAATCCAGTTTTTGCTTTGTTTCTAAAATCAAGTTGTACCAAGCTTTAGAGCTGAGTTTCTGATCGTCTCCTAAAACGTACCAGTAGACAAGAACGGGACGTTAGTTTAAAAACTGTTCATTCCTAGGTCGAAGTTCAGATTTTCCCCATACGATCAGAACCGTTTAAAGGCTCAGCCATTTTCATGACAAGACGTGCAAGGTGCAATCCCGCAATAGCTCGTTACCTCGGTCACGGGTCTCTTCGTCACCACACAGACCATCGATAAACATGACTTAAGAGCATTTGCTGGGGGTGTATCGAAAACGGTGCATTTTTGTAAGATTTTTTTTTTTTTGAATTGAAATGAAACTATAATCATTAAATTGTCCAAAATAGGGTCGTCGCCAATTATTTGCTAAATTAAATAAAAAATCGTTTCTTTCCTCTCAACTGTGGAGTGGAGGATTTTTTCACCACTTAAATCTTTTAAAAATGCGACGTTTACGATCTACCCCCAGCAACGCTCTTAAAGCTGAATTCCCTTCAAACTGTAGAAACTATCACAGGTCAGTAGAAAGAAAAGTAGGTACCATCGCTTACAGCTCAAATGTACATTTCAGAATTTTAGCGTTTGTGATCACTTCCACGCGTTGCTGTATTTTGCAAGCCTAGTTAACATGCAGCTAGGTTGCTGTTCGATATTAAGTATTGCAAAGCAGCAAAACAAGGCATCTGCTGGACCGCAAGCTACTCTACGGTATCTCGGACGTGTCAAAATTTCACGACCAGACGTGCAAACCGACAATTGTTCGCGACCCCGGTCTCGCGGGCACCACACAGACCCCGCATTTTAACATATCCAAATGAAACCTTAACCTGTACTCAGTTTCAACCTGATAACAGAAGATGTTATATGTCAGAAAAATCAAAAAAATAAACAAAAAAAACCAAAACCAAAAATAACTATTTCAAAACAAATTAATTTCCGCTAAAAAGTAGAAAAAATAATTGCATTCTAAAACTTATACGATACCCTTAGGTACAATTATTGTTATTGTTGGAGTCGGTGTCAGTCTAGGAAACACTACAATGTACCTAGCAATATACCTATTTTTTGCATCTCACGTTTAAGTAGAGAGTTCCGTTACTTTGTCATGGATCCCATAATCAAAACCCAACCAAACTCTCATTAAAGTACCTTTGATATCCTTTCCAATAAAAAAAGAATCATTGTAATCGGTTGGCGTGAGATTGAATTATTTGTCCATTTGTCGCGCTTATAATTTATCTAGATTTAAGATTTATATGGTTTTCTCATGGATATAGTCAGAACTAGACCATATTAGTAGTAAATTAATAGGACCACACGGGAAGCACCAGCTTTCAAATAGAAAAAGAACTATCAAAATCGGTTCACCCAGTCAAAAGTACTGAGGTAACAAACATAAAAAAAAACATACAGTCGAATTGAGAACCTCCTCCTTGTTTTGAAGTCAGTCAATAATAGAAGCGTTCGCTTACAAGAGACTATCAAAAAAAGAGTGACGTTCCAGAATTATACCGTTACTGGGACATAATTGAGGATCTTGCAGCAAAAGCAAGGGCAGACCAATTCTAAAAGATCTGCCGCGTTTATACATTATGCGATAGACCCAATTTTTGTCAAACTATACATGTGAAAAATGAAGGCTAAAATTTTAAAATCTGCCCTCTTTGCTGCAAGGTCCTCAATTATATTACACGGTGTAAAAGTAACCCGCAATCGTTCGCGAACCCGGTCACGCGGGCACGCGTCTCCTCGTCACTAATTACTGCGTACCACACAGACCCCGCATTTTTCAAGCAGATCACGAAAGCACTCTGCTCGCTATCGATTGGACTTCTTCGGTATTACTCGAGCCGTTCAGGAATGGCGGAAATGCAAGGATGCTCTTTTGTCCTCTTAAAGGCTCGACGATTACCTAACTATGTTTATAAATTGGTTTGGTTGTTTCTTTTGTTGTGTTTGTTAAAGTTAGAATTCGTGACCTTCTGTTTTTTTCTACTCAAGAAAATAATTAAAAAGCCCTGATTTCTGCTGAAGTCTGCTAACGTTACACGATTTATTTTATCTTTATACTTTTTGCAGTTGTATCATTTTCCTTTCATTTTAATATTCATTTCAATTTCTTCACATATAAAAAAGCAATAAAAAAATGTTTCACGTTCTGCAATTTTTTTATTCAAACTGGGACTTCAAAGTTCCTACTAGATTTATTATAGATGGTTATTGAATTTACATTTAAGTCACGAATACACTGTACTTATTTACTTAAATTTGCTGGACGGCATCAATCTAAATTTGTCAACTTTAGTGATGTTCCAGTACCTATCTAGGAGTGGGACCAGCTCACTAATAAACAAAAGATATGAATCGTTTGAAACCAGTGTTGTCCTTCTTTTACAAAAGTTAAAAAAAAATACTGTGCCAGTTAAACCAAGAGTACTAGAGTTAGTGTAGTTTCATTCTTATTTTAAATAAAAGCAGTTACAATGCATCGCAATGATAAGTCCGCAGCTGCCAGTACATCAATGCTACTTCCGAAGACGCGAGAAACACCTGAAGTGGGGGGTATCCTGAACGCTATGAAAATGTGCTTCAACTTTTTGTATGCATTCCTTTACCTGCGAACTAAGAAAAGAAGAATAGAAAACAGACATAAAAGTTATCATCATAGAAGTACCTTAACGGAGCAGATATAATTTTATGTCTGCTTCGTTCAGGTAGGTACTACGTTATGATTCGAACTGAATAAAAAAAATCTCTGAGTATCGAGTTAGTAGGACTAACTGAAGTCTTCGTTTAGACCATTTGAAGCAAAACATAACATAACATACCTTCACGACTTTATGGGTAGTCAGAGGGCAAGTGACTGTTGTCGTCATGGTGAACGGAACACTCAGAAGCTCACTTTTCACCAATGGTATTAGAACCTAGCGCGGTAGGTGGGGAGCCTTCCGCCGCTATCCGGGTTGATTTGGTTTCTTATCGATGTTTTCCATCACCGGAGAGTTAGTCGGAAATTAAACAATGAACACAAAGATTTTGGTTCTGGCCAGATTTGAACTTGGGACCACACGATCCGCGATCCGAGTTGGAGTAACCTACTTAACCACTAGGCCACAACGCTCTCACGAAGCAAAACGCAGACGTGTAATGAATGTATAGGGATTCGTTAAAGGAACATAAAACTACATGTTAAACATAATAGTGGATTGTATTTTTTTAGGCCCTTTTTACCGATACCAGAGCACGCAAAATTATAATACTATTAAATTTTATTTGTTAAAAAACACTAATTATTATTTATTTGTCAAATTGTCTGTTAAAGTACCTTTACAGTTTGCATAAAGCTGTTCTTAATGGTATCCCTTCCTTTGTCCAAATTATTTTTCGCCAAATTACATTTCGCAAAAAACTTATCGCCTATGTTTCATTTCGCAAATGAATCTTTAGCAAATGTACATTTCGTACAATATACATTTGGTGAGATTATCATTTCGCAAAATTTTACCTTGTCAAGTTTCATTATGACAAATGTTCAAATGGCAAATGTTTCATTTTGGCAAATATTGTACTCCAAAAAACTAGTATTTGCTCAAACTATAGCGTATGCAAATGATTATATCTGCTGATACAGAAACACAGCCTCGACTGCGGCCGGCGTGTGCCAGAACCGAATTGTCAGCGAAAGAACATAAGAGGCAAAAAAGTGTTAATAAAAGACCACATCACACGGGCCGAGCGAGCGTAGCGAGCGTGCCGTGGCAGCGGTCGGCGAGTGCCAGAACCGAATTGTCAGCGAATGACCTTAAGTGGCAAAAAAAGTGTTATATTATATCGGAAAATTAAATTGTCGTTTTTGGGAGGAGTATGTATGCCAAATGAAACATGACCAAACAATTATTTGTTAAACAATAATTTGCCTAAAAAGAGATTTGCCAACTATAAATTTGCGAAATGTTTTTTTGCCAAATGAAAATTTGCGTATATTAGTTTGCGATGTGATATTTTGGGAATGGTTTTTTGGCCAGACATTACTTAGTGATCCGTTCTTGATAGACAGATAGATAGATAAAAACGTTTATTATCATCACCAACACACACGTACATACAATACAAGCTTACAATAACTTTTTGTAAGCGTGGTGACAATTGTAACTACCAATTTCTCAGGTCAGCTAATGAAAAAATGCTCAAGTGGTGTACAAACTACGACACTGCATTATTTCTCAGTGGAGAGAACATCGTCGAAACAAATAGCTACCGTAAGCCTAGCTCTCAGAATAGATCCCTTCGTTCCTCCCCCGCGCACGTCTATCCACTGTTTCCTTTTTTGCTCTCAACTACTTGTGCGTACCGCGAGTCGGCGGGTGTAAATTGAAACACTTGCAAATTTAGCCTATACATTATTCATGTATCAAACACCCTTAGAGCGGCTGACAGCTCATGTGAACTTAACAAACCGAAGGCAAAATAATGGAAAACTTTACTATAAATACGGTCGTATTGTATTTGTGTGGGAGTAATGCTTATGGCGTATGTATAAATTGTTTTGTAGATTTGTGAAAGCTCATCGCCTGAGGTAATTTATTTACGAAGCTTACGACAGAAATAATTGTTTTTTCTCTTTTTAATAAAGCAAGATGATAGCGCCACAAATTATGTAGGACAACAGTAAAAGATAAATACCGGGGTAATCTCGGTTTAAATAACCATTTTTATCAAGAATACTTTTATAATCAAAAATTGTTATCAGACTCTATTAGACGATAATATAATACCCATATTTTTTTAAAGGTTACAGTAGCAGAGATTTCTGACGATTTCAAAATATTATGTTTAATTTAAGGTATTTTTTATGTGAACCATAATTTAAAACTTAACAACATATAAACATACTACCAAATATGTTTTTATTAACCAGGACACCTCTCAAAAAAACTTCCTACTTACACTGTAGTATAAAAAGATTCGTATTCGTAATTTCTCATGCAGTTAATTACAAAAAAAAATGTGCATAAAGAATTGTAGAACATAATTTGAACTGGACATCATAATATCAAAGACTGCATCGGATTGAGTCGGTAACGTAACTGCTGGGTTATTATCATGCGTACTTAATCACCCTAAATCGCATATTAGATAAACAAAAACATACAACAGTAAATCCCATCCCTACCCATGAATCACACCTTCATTTCCGCTGATAATATGTCCAAAATTCCACCGTAAGTCTTCCAACTCATTTGTCTGACAATTCCCGTTTGACTTGGCAAATTTATTAGGGTCAGAATAATGCAGGTTGCGGGCCCCAGACTCCTTATTGCACCCCGTCTTAGTCGGGCTCCCATTTGTTAGACGTATAATGGTTGACCCACTTTACGTATGTGCTAGAAAGCCTGAATGGGGCGTGATTTTCGAATCGCAAAGCCACGCTGAAACAATCACTAGAGTGATGTTATGTAGTACTCATGACAATAAACCAACCGTAACGATACTGACCCAATCCAGCGAAGCCTTTGTTATTATGATAGCCTTTTCGAGGAATGCTCTGGCAATCTTTCACCAACACAATTTGATTTTGTTAATTACAACTTCGCAGGAAACCAATTTAGCAAATATCTGCAATTAATCTGTATCTGATAACTAGATCAAATAGATTTTTTCTAGATTGCTATCTTTAGAATTACCTATTTCAGTTTTATTCAAAAAGACCTATGAATTTCATCTAGACCAGCGCATTACAAATTAATTATATTATATTTTTAAAGCCAACCCGTTATTTTTTGTTGCTTTTCCTTAGCCATTTTATCCAGTTGAACATTATCTTAAATGACTACATACATAACACATAACATACCATCACGACTTTATCCCAATCGGTGTAGTCAGAGGCAAGTGACTGTGTCGTCATGGTGAACGAAACACTCAGAAGCCCACTTTTCATCAATGGTATTAGAACCCAACGTGGTAGGTGGTGAGCCTCAGGAAAAATACCACCAGCTAACATTTATGAGTTTAACAGTTGATGAACTGAAGTAAATCTTATCTGTCTGGCAATGTACTTAAAAATATCTAATGGATCTGTATACAGAGATAAACTCGAAGTTTTTTTAAGTTTTAGGTAATATATCCAACCCTGCATAATATAAACTTTCCTAAAATGTATCATCATATCTGCCTTTGGTCAAAGATGCGTTAATAATAATACCAACAATTGAAAAAAATATAACACTCATCTAATTATCATTCTCAATAATAAATAAAAAGACCGACCTTAAAACCCACAGAGGCGAAATGTTAATTTACAAAACACATTTTCCTTGGAGAGTTTAACGTAATTTCTTTCTCACCAAGGCGTTTCCTGAAATAAATTACAAGTGTAAAATTCACAACAACAAAAGCGAAACAACAAAAGGCTCGCGGCCCGCAACATCCGGACGACCCTTCCAAACTTAGCAGCCTGATTACGGATTTCCGAGCAAGAAAAATAAAGAAGAAATAATACACGTCTGTACGAGACGAAGCGAATTTCAAACAAATCTCTTTTATTGTATAGTTTGACGTATAACCCAATCTGATGTCAAGTGGAAAGTGAAGTCCAAACACGAAGACCACTAAAGTCACGCTAACCCTCAAAATGGCTCTTCAAGCCTCGCGGTGAAAATTGATAACTATTCCTCGTTGTCTATGTTTTCGACAGAGCACTTCCGTCTAAGAAGTACGTTTATGTGAAAGTCAACGTAGTCAAAAAGTGCCGGTTCTGGCTTATAATGTTTGACATATAAATGGAATCTAGGGTCTTTGTGCATAGCATCTTCTGTAGGAGTAGGAGCAGGCGTTGGAGGAGTCCTAGAAACTGGCGACCTGGGAGGTGTGAACGGACCTCTACCTTCACCACCACAAGGAGGTCTAACCATCTTCCACAAAAAAGGTTCTTTGTGAATCTTTCCGTGGTGCGTCGCAATGTGTCTGGAGTCTTTCTTTCTTTTCTGCACAGGATCTGTAAGCTCATACATCTCGGCCAAAGATAAGTACCAGTAATCAGCTCCGTCTCCTATTATTGGGAACAGCCTCTTATTCGAAAATCCTGGCCGGTGTTTCCTGACAAACTCCTCATATTTTCGCCTCAGCCGTTTCATGTACTCTGTGTAATGAATAGATTTTAAAAGCTTTTCGAATTCAGATAGCTCTGATGTGCTAGGCTCTGAATATACCCCAGCACACACATATGTTCTAAGCAAATGGTGTAGTTTGAATACTACAAACGCTAGCCACTCTCTTGCTTCCTCTTCTAGGATTCTGAGATCATCAGCTCGACTTCTGATACCAAATTCAGCGGCTTCTGCTGCTCGCCTCTCCCCTCTTTCAGTTACTGTAGCTAACCAGCGACGATATGAACGGTAACAAAATTTGGTTCGTCTTGAATGGTGACCGCGATAAAGAGCCTGCAAATGTAAAAAAATTATGTGTTTTTGATTGATGCCATTTATATATTTGAGGAGGCGACAAGAACAAAAGCATCGTTTAAAAGTGAATGCATCCGAGAAGAATTAAATATGTCCTCGCCAGCACACGCCACACAAGGTTTTTCAGAAAATAACGTTTTTAAAACACTGTAATGTTTACAGCATATTTCGTATAGAATTTTCACTTTATAGAATTACCTGTAATATTCTCGCTGCCCGAGCGTAATGTCTTTCGTGCTTGTTCCGAACCGCTCTTCTTAATGCTGCTCTATACGCCTTCCTAGCTCTATGTATTCTGAAGGCACACTGTATGGTGGTAGCATTTTTAGATAGCCAAGCAACGTGTTTGCGGATCAAGTAACCCCGAGCCATGCGCTGCAATAACAGTACCGCGAGGAACCTCTTGTGTCTCTCAGCTTCGGCAAAGTCTGTCCGATCTTGAAGCTCAGCATAGAACTCGTGGGCTGTTGGCAGAAGATGATATACTGTTGCCATAGCTGCAAACTACTACGAATTCTAATACTTCTAATCCTTGAATTCAATAAACTTCATCTGCTTTGTTATTGTGTCACTTGTCAATGTGCATTAATTATGTCAAAGTGAATCACCTTCTTTAATTGGTCATTAGCACTAATAAGGTTGCAAACAAAGTAGGCATAGTTTTTTTTTGAAGTAAAGTACTGCGCCTAAGTTTGTTTTTTTCCTTTATGCCCTATAATGAACCAGTAGCTCGCTTGCCCATTTCGTTATGTTACCCCTCGACGATACGACTCTTATTTCAAGAGTCCTCACGCCGCCCCCTCACTCAGGTGGGCCTATGTGAGACATCATGAATTATTCAACGATCAAATTGGCAAGGTGTGTATGCCTGTTTATTTACTTTTACCCAAAATTTAGCAGTCATTTCCATACGTTATGTATACAGAAGAAGCAACTCTAAACCTTTCGCCCAGATTATTCCATTAGACAAGTTCTTCATTTCAAGTTTTGCTGCAGTATTGTTTACATTGTCTTCCCCGTTATTTTTTATTCTATAGAGATTTAAAACGTAAGTAGGAGGAAGCAAAATTTTTGGTCATGAAAAGATGGCCTTTTATAAACGTGAACGAAGTTAAGCTTTGTTTTCAGGTAGTTAATGGTTATTTTTAAAATCAGGGCTCCTGAGAAGACTGTGGACTTTAATAATTAATAATATGCCGCAACGAGACCTCTCAGCAGAGGAAATAATGGCTACACTGAATTTTTAAACGGCTAAACGTTTTGCGGGGTACCGTAGTCTCGAAGATTTGAAAAATGTTAAAGATATTCATGAAGACAATCTTATTTCGTACAGCTAAAACATCGTAGCCGTAGGTTTACTAATAAAGTCCACCAAAGAATACAGTTAATGACGACATCAATGTGCTGTAATTCAAGTATTTTTATTTCGCCTCCGTGGCCGAGTGGTTTCAGAGCTTGGCCCAGTATCCAGAGATCCAGGGTTCAAATACCGGACTGGGTAAGGTGTGTTTTCGGATTTTTTGGCACAGAGACCGGCTTTGTGACCACCAACTTACATTTGGCAAAAGTGGTGATTAAGCTGATACCCATCAATTGTGGCGATGACTTGTTTTCTATGATGGAGGCTTTGGCCAGCAGCGTGACACAAGATAGATAGATAGAGAGATTATCAATGAGCAGCGGTTTCTACGTGGTATATCAACCTGAGAGATAGGGACAGTAGGTTCCAGTTAGTAAAATTGCAATTTGGATTGTGAATAACCTACAAACATTCATAAACGAAACTAAAAGCAGGTCTTAAATCATACACTTTCAACACAATTGATAACCTTCGCAATTACTCTCAGTCTATTAAACTCACAATCCTATTTGCATTCGTATGTAGTACTCCTTTTACTAATTACAGTAACACCGCTCTGGAGATGGTGCAGTGCAGTGTTTCAAGTAATTTTCACTAATATCCTTAAGACTGAGTTCGCGAAGTCCGACCATTGCGAACGAACACTCGGAATTAACTTTATACATGTTAATATGATATGCTGAGTATGTTAACTACTGATGTACTAGCACAAACTCAAGTCGAAAGCTTCTGTATTCAATTTAAAGGGATTTTGTTAAGTGAATTTGACTGTTATGAGGCGCGTCACTATACTATTTTCACTTTATGATGATATGCCTGACAGTTCTCATTGTTCCGTGTCACGCATTCTATTTCAAACTAAATAAAAAGAAACTGGCAAAAGAAAATGTTGTAAACCATTAAAAAACTTTTGTCTTCTCGAATCTTATCAAGTAAATTATTGTTATCATTATTAACTGTTAATAAATTGAGTAAATTAAAAAATAATCTATCTTTATCGCACCTGATGCGTGAAAAGGAACGCCATTCAATAGTGTATTGACACTACTGAATCGACAAAAAATCGATGAATAGGAGCGACCACTTTGTAACACGTCATTCGCATCAATGCGAGTGCGTCTGCCTTGTGTGCTATTTTTTAACTATTATTTTCGAAATACTGCGTTTTATTCTATAACTTATTAGCCATAACCCGTTTATTAAGAATTTATTTAAATATTAAAAATCGGTAAATTCGATTCCATTTCCTTTACCAACTCGATTAAATTACTATAATTGACAACATACGGCGAAAGTAGTATAATCGTATATAGTATAAGTAAAGTATTTAAGCGTACTTGCGAATCCACTGCTAGCCAAAGGCCAACATTATTGAAAATGTTGTGCCCAATTGAAAGCTTATTGTGACTTTATTTTCACCACGCTTATATAGCGTGGTGCCGCGCAATATAGAGGTTGAGGCTAGGCTTATATATAGGGGTATATTATATAGCTCCTAAGATTGAAGTCCTGTCAACGGTATATCTAGATTCTAGATCCCTTAGTTCCGCGCGGATGACCACTATTGGTCGACAGGAGTTTCGAAGCCTACATATTCCAGTTTGGTAGACTTTGGGGTATTTCCCGTCTTGACCACTTTTCGTTTCGTAACCCTCACTAAATACCTATGCAAAAGTGGCGTTTAGCATTATAGAATATTTTGCGGCGTATTTATATTGTCATTTTCATTGTGACATTAATTAATACTATTCATTCAATAAAGCATTGACAGAAGTAAAACAGGTTCTTTTTAGGGTACACTTTGTGGTAAAAGTACAATAAACATTATTACTTTTAAGATTTATGCCGAACGTATTAAACTCTACTTATAGAGCAGCTGTCACACTTAATTGCCCTGATTTAAAGTAAAGGAACTTCATAATTTATAAGACTTTTGCTGAAATAAATTATTTAGTCTTGAATCGAACTATATTTTCGAAGTAAAAACCTAAAATTAGCATGTATGTGTGTGTGCTATTTATAGATATCTATTTAAATGTGTAGACATTTAGTTCGCGTCCAACGCTAATAGATGGCTCTGTCGGCAGCGGGGTGGCAAAAAAAACTTGAGAGACTGCTCTCTATTCCTTTTTTTCTATTTATGTCAACATCATGGCAACGTCAAATATATAAATTGTCATTCATTTTAGCACTCCTGTTTCTTAATTCTAATGTTATATTAATGAATGAACCATAATTTATTTCCATTAACAATTTTGTAAAGAGGAAAGATTTGGTTGTTTGTTTGTTGTTTTGTTTGTTTGTATTGAATAGGCTCCGTAACTACTGTACCGATTTAAAAAAAATCAGGGAATGACAGCTTTTTGACAATTTTTTTTTATTCAAGCTATATTTAGACGGGAAAGACAGTTTACGCGGGCGAAGCCGCAGACGGACCGCTATAAGGTGGTATATTATATAGTGGTATGATAACCTATACTCGTAGTAGTCTCTAACATAACGAGTGTCTACCCGATCACAGACCTAGTTATACAATTATCTAGTCATGTTCTGGTTATGTTAAACAAGCTTAGTGGGTACGTGATCTATTGAGCTTTAATCCGATCTAGCTATCTAAATAGTGCACACAGTACAGCTATCATTCTAGTATGATAGCTGCACTTTAAGTGGTAGATACCTACAGCTATTGTGTAGGTACCTATAATCGTCAGGACGTTGTGTGGGTTCATTTTGTTTGTAGATTTGTACAGATGCCTCTCCGTATGCTGTAAGTTAGAATAAGAAACATGTTATTGTTTTTTATTTGTTGTTATTATATTAAATAATGCTTTAATGTTATCAAGTCTGCTCAGTAAAGGCTTACATTTAACTTTCGAAGATATTTATTGCAAGATGAAACCACCCTTGGTCAAACAGGTGGCTCGCAATGTGACTATTCAAATAAATTATTAAAAAAACATCTTAGTGTTTTTACACTTAATCATTTCCAATATTTTATTTGTCATTAGACATGCAAGAATTCAATTGAATAAGAATTAAAACAATAAAAATGTTATTGGTTATTATGTAAGCTGGACAGTTTTTTAGCGTAAACCTTAAGATGTTTGCAAAATAATGTATAGCAGGAAACCAAACTTAACATTATTATTGTCACCAGACATGCATTTTTTCTTGTCACGAGATTGGTTAATGCAAAGTGAACCAACTTTTGAATCCATTACATTGAAGTCGGGTTAGAAAATGTAAAAATACAAATTCAAAATTTAGTTTTAATTTTAATTAAATTAGAATCCGTAAAGTTGTTTCATTCCATTACACTACTTCAATAATCAACCACTCCTTATAATCCTCCCTTTTAAACATGATATAAAAAGGCGGAATATTCGCCAACGCTCCAGAGAGTTACTGTGTCGTAAAACCTCGTAAATTTCTACAACATAATTTAGGTTTTATGAACAAAAAGTACATATTCTATTCCAGTAATCCACTCCAGCATCGGGGAAGCTTGACCCAGTTCGTAGGAATCCGTTTGAAATATTCTCAGGGTTGGCTATGAAACTGTAAAACCGTCCACATGGAACGATGAATGTGCTATCTTTGCTCATAAGCTTGATTACGCCACTAGAGTAACGCTTAAAATTAAAAATATCTGTTTGAGAAATTTTCGTTTTCATTATGGTCAAGCTGTCGCTGGCCTTATTACCGTGATATTAAGTTGAGATCATCATGAACCGTAATTTAAGTTGAATATAAGATAAGATACATTTGTTTATACATAAAACACAACTCAATAATGGTAACAATGATAATTAAGGAAGTTTCACCATGTCTTGTTTAAAATATATATATTTCTTTTAATTTTCCGATACCGTAGAAATTATTCGATTGAACCATAAATTCGGCGTAATTGGCACATCTCTATCAATAGCTGATTCTAAATGAAACTTGAATTTGCGTGTGGCGTCAATTTTTTTCATCATTTCAGTACAAAAACACAAATTAAATATATTTACAAATAACGGATAAAACAAAACCCACAACGTTACGTCATCAATGACGTCACACGCGAGGGCGAAAGGTTCCACATTCCATCGCCTCCTTTGACCGGTATGAACTTTGGAACGTGAGCCATATTGCGGAGCGTCTCCATGAAAAAAGACCAGAAAGTTTCCCCACTTCGGCAAACTTAATAAGCGTTGTGAGTTATGTTTAATGGTTTTTATGCGTCCGGTTTTTTTTGCCGAAATAAAAAGTTTCGCAGTTATGATTATGGGAAGTGCGTTGAAGACAAAATTATACTAGAAAATAACGGATTCAGTAAGATGATAAACGCAAGTTGTGCATGAATTTATTGATTATTAGCACTTTCATTCGTTGTGTTCCTGTTGGTTAAAAAGATAGCCAGATCTCAAGGAAGACCAGTTTTTAGTCATTTTGGGGGCCTTATCTATTTTTGCCGTACTAAACTTAAGCTCCCTGTAGTCTGACAAGGTGACAACTTGGGTCCTACCTCTAGTATCCTCATAGGCTGACGAAACTGTGGATCGAGAGGCAGTCCAAACTCTTTCTTACCAATGATGTATATAATTTAAGTATACATCAAACAGTTGCAAAATACAGGCGTCATTTATGCATTGGCGTAATAACTTGCTGTATTCATGTGCTGCCTAAGACTAATGGGTCAGTGTACTACAGCACTAAACCCCCTTTTACTCGACCCTTCAGCGGTGTAGCGGGATTCAGTCCAACAGTTTCACAAGCTACGTTTCTTCAAGCAGCGATAAACACATACCAATTGCTTGCTCACCACCGATGTATAAATTGCAGTTACAAAATGCAGCTCGTAACATGCCTTGTTTATGCACTGACGTAATAACTCGCTGTATTGAATTGAATTTGCCAGCTACCAGTTTTATGACGTGGAGACTTGCCATCCCCGTGCTGCGGCGTAAAAATGCCATAATTCCGCATGCAACAGATATGGTGGAGTTTATAGCAGCGGATGTTACTTCCACGTAAAATGGACTCAGATGTGCATTAGCTGTCACGTGAAGTCAGGTAAATATGGAATGAGATGTCGTAAATGCTTTCATGACATCGTTGGTTCCTCGCTTTTCTGCACGTAACACAAGGTCCTTCCTTAACATCCCAATTGGAACATCTTTAATGCTCTAGCTGATAGCTCTCCAATGATATTTTGAAATTGGATTTATGCCAGTTTTTTAGTGTAATTTAGTGATTTTTAATGTTTTTTGCATGCCGAGAGGCCGAATATGGAGATACTTATCATATCCATAACATCAAATGTACCCATGATTCGCAAATAAAGAACTTTGACTTTGACTTTAGCTATTGCCGCTATATTGATTAGTTTTATTCCACCAAGATGAGGATTGACTTTCAAAAAACTCTCCTGGTAAGTTGGATTGTAACCTTTGACTGCTTCATCAGAACATAAGATATAATTCTTTAAATATGCCTGAAAATTACTCATAATAGTTAATAACATCAATAGAAGCGCCGTTATTTCCTTATTTTTAGTTCAAAAGTATTTTCCGACCTAATCTTAAGTTAGGGCAATTTTTCTTCGTGAAGCAAATCTGAATTCCTCAAGTTTTAAAGGTGATGATAAAATTCTTTCGTCGGTCTTGACACCGAGTTTGCTGGCTCCTGACATAATAACTAGGTTAAAGAAAAATGCAAACTTTCGCAATATGGTCCTTGAGAAGTTTTAGATACACAAGAGTTCTGTAATAACAGCATGTAGTGAATTTTAGTACGAAAACTTTCCGAATGCAGGTGTGCTGGGGCATTCTTATAACTAAGGGCGTTAACATATTGGAATATTTTCTTGCGACGTCCGTATGCGACGCTCTTATATGCTTATTTATTTCAACTAACGTATATTCCCGATATTCGTAAATTGTTTAGCGACTTTGCCACTTGCAATTTTCACACTGTAAAACTAACATGGTCTTGTGTAAATTTTCGTAATCTCTCGTATTATTAAACTCAAATTATAGAATGAGAAATGAAACCTCAGCAACTAAGTGATCGGTTGTAGTAACAGCTATACATCAAATTTTAATCTTTCTTGTTGTATCTAACTACTTAAACTCATAAAAACTTATTGTATTTCCTATTATAGCGAGTCTACAGATGTTCAAGTAATGTAACAAGATATATATTATTTGTTACCGTGTAAATTCTGTTAATCTATGCCTAAGAATTTTGATGATCGTCTACATTAACCCGTGAAGCGGTGAACTTATATCCATACATGTGAACGATATTTCATTGTTATCCTGTTACGATGGGCTCCTTGGCAAGATAGGTGAAGGTGCTGCTACTTCCAAATGACGAGCATTTGTATTTATAATAATAATAATAATTTCATTATTTGCTTAAAAAGTGGTAAGTATAAAAGATGTTAAAATTTTTGTGAAGCCGCACACTTTTTGCCAGACTGGCATGCAAATATAATTATTATTTATTCTGTGTCTGTCTGATAATATTATATTTAGGTGTGCATTTTTTTTGTTTTACATTGCCCGTCAAGATAATCGGATGAGGTCCAGATATGAGGTTGACAAGCACAGCAATGCAAAGCAACCACTGGCCTGGGCTGTGGTCAACTTCATCTTGAAAGCATCTAGAAATACCTTACCAACACAAACTGCTTAGTTTCGGATCACATGATTAAAGTGAAAGCTTTCCCAGATTTATATGTTATTTGAACATAGTACATGTTCCAAAAATCCGAAAACACACTTTAGCCCGGGTTTGTGATCACTAACCCGCATTTAGCAAGCGTGGTGATTAAGCCAATACTCATCAATTGTAGCGATGACTTGATTTCAATGATAGAGGCCTTTGCCAACCAGTGGGTCAAAATAAAGGCTAATTACTTACTTACGCGCCCTGGGGCAAAGCAGACTGACATTGAGAAGAAGAGGCGAAGTCTTGTTGTTGAGCTTGACGGAGTGTTGGACCGCATTTCAGAATGGGGTGTTAAAATACTGTAACGATGCCGTTTCGTTCCAGTCTCATGGACGTTAGAACCTCCACGATGGCTGGAAACTGGAACATAGTTTAACTTACTGGCCATCAATAGTATTCTGTACCTGTCCTTTAAACATTTTATTCATCATTCCACGTCCCCTGTTCAGCATTTCAAGTCATTCCTACCAAAAACATCGTACTGAACAGAGCTTGCGAGCATTTTACCAGATTACCAGTAAATGTTTAATTAAATTACGTGATGGTGTATTTTTAAATACTTTAAATAACCAATTGTAAACAGTTATAATGTAACAGGAACCCGTGTATCGGGGTAAGCATATCATACCTATTAACTTACATATTATTATTAGATAACCTAGGACTCTTTGTCTTCATTTATTGTTATTTTGTTACAGATTTTCTTTACTTCTTATACTTATACCCTATACAATAAACAAGTCCCTGGATTGGCTGATCTTTTATTCATTATTCCCTGACTACATCTACTCCTAAATATTGTGTGACGAATCCCGGCGCTCCGGCTCCTGTATTGCTGGCCTGCAATGAATCCCGGCGCTCCGGCTCCTGTATTGCTGGCCTGCAATGAGGATTTTGCCACTGTACTACTATAAGAGCTTCTTGGATGAGAATAATGATCGCTTGAAATAAAAAGTCTTGGGTTCAAATGTAAGGTTTGGGGGATAAAATACAATTTGAAGGGATGACTTGGTGTGGGACAGTTTATACTCGTACCTATCTTATGTAAGGAAATATTTTAATTCTTAATCTTAACCAGTCGGTTATGAAACGAAAACGAATTTGCTTTCGCGAAAGGCTGTTTACTTAATACTCGTAGATACAGGTCTTTTGATCCTAGTCTTTCAAATATCTCAGCGTAATTTATGAGTCCAAACAAGAGAAATCAAAGGAATGTAAACGCCTTATTAAATTAACGTACTTCTTTGAAAGTTTGTCTGAGACAAAGATATAAATAGAAATAAATAAAATTACACGTTTGGTTTATAAACAAACGAAGGGATTTCGTTTGTTTAAAAATATACTTTAACTAATAGAACTTTCAGAAGCAATTAGACAGATTTATTACTTTGATTAATTTAGCATTTTGCAATGCTGGTTTTCATATGAAAACTGCACTTAGGTACACTTACTACTTATAGAGAACTAGGAATATACGGAACTTTGAGATAGCGGGATTTATTTAAATCCTGCTCGATATCGCCAAGTTCCGATTTTTTCTAGTTTTCTATCTTTCGATTAGACAGTGATGAATGTCAATCTACCATGTCTACCATGAGTTTACACCAATGACATCCGCAAGCGCGTTGACCACGTTAACGTTTTTGTATTAGTAATTAAAAATGAAACCAAGAACGGCACACAAAGCTCAAGCTTTAAAAAGTTCCTCTACCCAAAGGTTGCCTGGAAGAAATCGCTCCCTAGCGGTAAATTATAAAAATACTTGTTTTATGTGATGTTACTGTTTTTTTATTCCCATTTTGTGCAATAAAGTATATCTATCTATCTATCTATCCAACGGCAAAAAAAATCTGAAATCAACTATCGTATTTGTCGTGACAGAAACTCATGGTAGACATAAGTAAAGTAAAGTAAAGTAATAAGCCTATATACTGTCCCACTGCTGGGCAAAGGCCTCCATCATGGTAATCAAGTCATCGCTACAATGGGTGGGTATTGGCTTAATCACCACGCTTGCCAAATGCGGGTTGGTGATCACAAACCTGTGCTATGTTCCAAAAAATCTGAGAACGGCCTAACACTTTGCCTGACCTGGGACTTGAACCCGGGACCTCTGGGTTGCGGGACGAGCTTTGAACGTGAAGAAGTTAGTACAGTAACTCGCATCGTCTATTTCGACGTACGTTCATGGTCTGAGTGGTATTGGCTGTTTTGAGAGAAATTATGTGTTATGAGCTTATGCCTCGCGGTTATTTCGAGAGAAAATATTCCATTGAGCGTTTATTTAATGGCTGGGTTAGTGATACGATTTAATTTGAGAGCTCTTGCGAGCTGAATGGAAAGTATTACCTTCGTTATAGATGATCTGATGATGGCATCTTTTATGAAACGGAAATTACATGTGTTCTTCAATATTAAATAGGTTTTCTCGTTGTGCCTACTGCCTACTGCGCCATGGGTCGTGTCGATTTATACAATACTAACATTTGTTGTAGTTATATTATCTTTGTCAATATGTACTAAAGAATAATTTGTAATTGTGTAATTTTGGTAAAATATAGCTATTTTATAGCTGAAAGCTCATAGTATAACGAAAGATGTGATTGTTACATTCACAATTTTGATTTTGCTGCTGAGTTTTTTTAGAGGGAAGTAATTTTATTTATTCGTACATTAAAACAAAACTCTGTATTGTAAATGTGTAAAAAAGTTAATAGTACGTCTACTATGAGTTGCCATATTAATTTACGTTATGGTTCGCGTAAAATATTTGAATTTGAATTTCGTACAGCGTAAAAATGAAACTTAAAAACTTTGATGATATTGTTACATTACGGTACCGTTTTTTTACGGTACGAAATCCCAATAGAAATATTTTATGCGAACGATAACGTTAACTTTAAGTGGCAACTCATGGTAGAGGTACTAATGACGTTTGTTTTAATTAAAAATTAAAAAAATATTTAAAAAAACGTCTTCATCAGTAACTAACATGAATCATCAATGATGAAAAAATCTAAGTATAATAGGTAAAAAATATCTCGCTATGATCATCGGATCCCAAACGTAACCGCAACTGTATTTAAATATCGTCACCTATTATCCCATGAAATTTGTATGAGTTAGATAATCTTGTCACAGTCCACTTCTAGCCCTGTCGATATATAGACGTCTCTTTCATCTCGCAAGCCTAAGATTTATTCTCAAGTAAGTTCTCGGCGTGACGTATACACTGCGTGGTTTTTCGGAATCTCTCTTGCATAAACTTGGAGGGCGAGACGCAGACTGGCCCACCGAACCGGGAACAAGGACGCCTCGTACAAAGCCGTGTTTTGCCTTTCGTCTTTTGCCAACACAGAATTGGCTGTCAGTAGTAAAAATGCAGCTGCAGTTTGATGATTTGAAAATATTGTAAGTGACGTTTGTCTTTAACAAACTTTTTTGTTGATCAATGTCACTTAGCGTTTGAAAATGGTCTCATTATTCACTAAAACTAATTTTAATACGTTTATTTGTTTTACACACACAAATTAAACTAAATTCTAAGGATGAGACTAGAGAATAGCTTAAGTGTATTTCAATGAAAATTGAGACCTTAAAAAAGTGTCAAGGTGAAATTAAATATGAAAGATCCTTTGTAAAGTAATTTAAAACATTAGGGAAAAATGCGATCATAGGAAAATGCGTCGGAGAACCTCTATGTGAGGTTGAAAGGTTATTCTCTCCGTATATTAAAGCAAATATTATGAAGCGATCGGTGAATGGTTTTATTATAATACGCTCAAGTACTCCGGTTAAAAGAAGTGTTCAAATATTAATTGAATGCCTCCGTACTAAGCAACTCAAATTGTATTCCATTGAGTTTTCACTCACATGCGTTCACATGCTTTTGAATAGAAGCGAAAATTGTTCTTCACGAGAAATATTGGAAATATTTTCCAGTTTCCAATCGAAGGATGCTTCAAAGTCAGGCGTCAGTGAAATAAACTTTTCGTTTATTGGAAAAGCTCGCGAATCGTTTGGCATGTTGTGTGAAATAAATTAAAAGTGCCTTTTTTATTGCCGTTCTTGTGAAGTAATGTAAAGGTGTTTTCTGCTATTTCGTCACCTCGCATGCTTGTGGTGTAACTATGGCAGAGCTTAGGCTCTGTAAGGAAATGAAAACCATAGTTAATATCCTGCCAAACATCATAAACACTACAAGTATTTATGAGTACCTAATCACCTTTAAGGTTTGTGTGGTAATTTTTCATAATTATATTATTATTTACCTATTAAAACACTCAACCCTAATCTTCGAGTACTTAGAACTATATGATAATAAATAAATAAATATGCGCCAGACAACACACCTATTGTAATGGTCTCGAAGTAGGGATTAATATCCCTGTGTTACGAGGTACCACACAAGGAAATAAGCCAGGGGCGTCTCCCAGCAAACCCAGACCCGAGTCAATTCAGAAAAGATCGTTTCCTGAATTGACCCGACCGGGAATCGAACCCGGACACTACGGTAATCGAGGCGAGAAACCGTGCTACAGCGCACTACGCCAAAATGATAAAGCAAGATCATCTAATTAAAGAGATAAAAAACGAGCTCTAGGTTCAAAGTTTCGGTAACTCATTTACTTTTTGTATCATCCAGACGTGAAATGCTCTTCCTCCCTTGTGTTTCTTCCTCCCATATAATATAATATCCTCCTATATATATAAAATATAATCGTCGAACTTTTAGAGGGACGTGAAAAGGCATTTTTGCAGGCCTTCAGAGATGTAGTTGACCAGCTCAGTCGTCGCTTTGAATAATTCTCCTCGTCCTCATATCCGGAGTCCGGAACTCCGGGAACAGGTTCCGGAGCTCACGGCTGCTGCCTGTCATAGTCTACCGCTGTACATAAACTCCCACTCCTACCTACGAGTAGCTTTGGACAACTGCAACCCCTCTGGTGTCTGGTTTGAAGAAGGAATACCTAGACTTAGTTTCGATTGGCGTAGTGCGCTGTAGCACGGTTTCTCGCCTCGATTTCCCTAGTGTCCCGGGTTCGATTCCCGGTCGGGTCAATTCAGGAAATCGAATTCGAAATTCGAAATCGAAAATGATCTTTTCTGAATTGACTCGCGTCTGGGTGTGCTGGGAGACGCCCCTGGCTTATGTCCTTGTGTGGTACCTCGTAACACAGGGATCCCTACTTCGAGACCAACAAGAGGTGTGTTGTCTGGCGCATGTTTATTTATTTACTTAACTTTTCTTTATATATTTATTTAGTTATATGGGGTTGTGTATTGTTTCTTGTTTTCAAAGGTGGTCGATTATCTTCCAGGATATAAGATGAGCTTCTAGAAATTTTTCGTTTTCATGAATGAAAGAAAACTATTAGGTTTATCTCTTTTTATTGCGGTTTGCAGTTGTGTTTACATCAGCGTAGAATTAGATAGAAAATCAAATCCTCTTTTCCGAGATCCGCTGGATTCTTTCCAGCTCTCGTGAAATGAAACGTGTTTCATTTATTTCCCAGAGCAGATTTTAACAAGCAATCCAGCAATACGGTTTAAGCACAAAATAGCTCTAGTTCTTTTATGCGGGCAAAGGAAACGTTTTAATGAACAAGTTATAGGCTGAAAGGTTTGCCTTCCCTGAGAGTGAATAGCTGAGCACCTTGTTAGGCCGCTCCAGATGTCACAAATGCCCAGTTATGCGGTGTGTGTGATTAGATTTTTTTTAAATTAATGACACCTTTGAATTATTGAATCAGATTGTTAATGACTTAAATACTAGCTGTAGAGCAAAATTTAAAAAAGCTTTTCATCCCGTATGAAATTAATCAGACGTACCCTTAATATTAATCCAGCTTTGTGAATGAGGTTTATGAAAATCTATTCCGTAGTTTTTACGTGATACTCACATAGTTTTTTTTCCTAATTGAATTCTAATGTAAGTTAATTCGTATTCGAAAAATCACAATTACTTTTTTAAAAAAAAAAAATGGCTTGCATCGGTTTGACAATTTTATTTTAGGGATAAAAAAGGTAATTACTTAGTTACTTATTTGTTTCGATGCAGCAAACTCATTTCAATAATCGATATAATTTAAGATAAGATAAACTTTATTACACAAAAACAAAATATTACAGTATTAGGTGTAAAAGTTAGGCGGCGTTATCCCAGTAGCAATAGGTATTAAGGATATATTCCACAAAATAAAAACTGATTTAAATCAAGCCGCCATCTTACACTTTATCTTGAATAAGGTTTTTTGGACTAATTTATTGCCAAATGACCATTAAATATTTCATAGTGCATAATGGAAATATTTTATCGGTTTTCTGTAAACCAATAATCTTTTAAAATTACTAAGTAAGTAATTGATAACTTTCTAATACGTCCGATGGTTCGTAACAAAAATATTTAGTTTTAGTAACTAAGTTTATAAGCTGATGTTTGAAGTTTCTCGCTTTTGTAACTATGATGGTAAAGTAAATAGCGTTAAGAAGTTCAGAACAGAGATTAGATTAGATTAATTTATTTCACATTAATACATTACACATAATATTACGTTAATGTCACATAAGGAATTAATATTGAGATCGTCTAAGAGATAATTAAATTAAATTAAATACAAATAAATGTCAGGACCTTAATAAAACGAAATAAACAAAAACATTTAAAAAAATACAAGTCTAACATTATAATTTACAAAACAAAATATGGAAAATAAAATAAAAGATCATTGACATGGAATAAAATTAAATACAATGTCAAATAATTTTATCACAGTTTAAAAATTCATTAGTACAATAAAACGGGTTGTCCAACAAAAGGCTTCTCAGCTGACGCCGGAACGTTTCGTGAGATGGCTAATTTTTTAACGCAGTAGGTAGGCGGTTGTATTAAGTAGGGCCAATGAGTTCACATCATTAGACCTTATAACATAAAGATTTTCGAGTAGTCTATCCCTACTAATCATTAAACTTCTATTCAAGGCGGCGTTATTGCAGATTTCTCGGAAAACCCTTTTTTTCGATTCAATGGTTTAGGTGTTTATTTTTAATAATGGTTTCGAAAAATATATATGATACGCTTAAGGATATCGTCTAGAACCTGTGCTAATTTGTTACATGATAGGATGTACTTTACTCAAAAATAAACCTACTGAGCAGATAATTTCCAACTATCACTACAAACTCTTGCTGTTTAAGTAATCTTCTTCATAAATACCCTTATGTTTCATAAATTTTGTCTTTGATCGTAGATTTAAACTTGCAAAGAGGTAATCAACAGGAAAAAAAACAAAAAACAAAACAAAGAATATCTTCATTTGAATAGACCTGTACCAAGTACTTTTAAATCGCCATTACAAGAAAAAAAAACTTAATAATAGACTTGACTACTTTATTAATATGAATACATAAATACACTGTTTACAAAATGGACTGACTAAAATATACTGCGCATGAACATATTGTAAAAAATTGTTAGCACATCGCATATTGTATGACGTGCACCATCCATTTCTGGAAAATCAATGGAGCCAGACGAAGTTTTTGCTAAAGTTTTCAATAATATTGATGTTTCAATAAAAAAAAAAACTGAATGGCTGTATAATGTACCCTTTTTCTAAGTTAATGTCAGGCACTGGCAGATATGCGTAGAAAACTCTTTAAATTAAAATTAAAAAAAAAAAATCTTGTAAGAATAATAATTTAATTGAAACAGTGTTTAATAGGGACACAATAAATAAATATGAAAAATTTACTTGAGCAAAAAGTCGTATGAGTGGGATTTGAACCGTAGATCTTAAGATATACTGGACCTTAAAAGTAAGTCGAAGAAACGCAATTTGATTGAAGAGCGAAATTTAACATCTTATTTTGTGCAGATATAAAACTTCAATTTCCAGCTTATTCCTAAATAAATTATAATCAGTGAGTTGGCAGGCACCTTCAAAGTACCTACTTCAAACAAATGCTATTGACTACAGTATGTTTAAAACATAGTTTGATGTCATATATAGAGAATGTTCATAATTTGATATATATTATTATTACGAATTAAGTCAAATGAATGGTAGAGATGATCATGTTTGTGTGAAGTAAAATTTTATAAAGTGAAAATATCTAATTTTCAAAAAGGAAAGGTTGAATGGGTGAATGTAGGAATAAACATAGAATAATAATTAATAACACAGAAACCGAATCCGACCATCCGGTGATGCCATAAATATTTAGGCTTTCCGGCTACCTACGCTTGAAGTACCATAAGTGCTAGGTGTCAAGTTATCGTAGTAAGAGCTCGGGCAAAATGTCAATTTGTGTGGTAAACGCGGTAGAAAAATATCAACAATATAATATCCGTTACATCAATAAAATACTGCTATTTTGACTGTTAATTTCGATATTACCATTTTTGAGCCTTTTTGGATGAAACTATCCTATCGTTATGTTTTGCCAGGTGTTTTAATTCGCTTTACTTTATTCCTTACATGAAATTAAAAAAGTCACAATGATGTTTTCAAAAAAATCATCCCTCTGTATGTCGTCTCAGCATTTGTCTCTGACAGTGACAAGAAAAAGAATGCGTCACATCCTATTGTCTCTTCATGATAAACATAAATGCGTTCACCATACTTTCAAACACATCGGCTTATGGATCATGTTTCATCAAAATAAAATAAATATGAGTTGGTATGACTTTGACACAACATTTGTTTGCTTTTTGGCTATTCAAAGCTAGATGGTAGTCGCATAGCGTAACTTTAAAATTCATTTGTAAAATTACTAAACCATTAAAAAATAATGTGTCTCCTGCAATTTTTAATAAAATTAAGAACTATATATTCTAATTCAAATGATAAGTGTTGAAAGTGTAATTAAAGTTGAAATGGGTATAGGAACATATTTTTTTTAATTTTAATTTTTTTTTTAATTACTTTTTACTATTTTAAGAAACTGTTTTGAATATTTCGTTGATCTAGCCGGTAGTTAATTTTTCATTAATTTTTAAACATTGCGAACTCATGAAGTCACAAATTCACTTAGTGTTACCACATATGTTTTTACCCGATTCTTGGTAAATAAATTATGAGGAGAAAGTTACTGATTTATTGCACTTACGACTGAAACAGAGCTCGCTGTTCATCATGTAGAATCTCACGAGAATAAAAAAAGTAAACTTCAGATACAACTTATTTTGCCAAGTTCGGGATTATAGCGAATGTCTATTTTAAGTTTAACCTACCCGTCTGGGCAGTGGGCGTAAAATAATTTACGTATTATTAAAAATTACTTTGTGGAAAAATATTTTTACTTGGGGGAATTTAAAATCTGCTACCTGGGAACACCATTAATACCATGCAGTAGAACCACTAAGCTAAAAGTCTCACTTAGGATACAGATCGCGTCATTTGATTGGTTGATGGATAGTTTATCAACCAATCATGAAAGGACGTTTATACGACCTAATAGGTTTCAATAGTGAGATGTCAATTTGATTACCGTCAAGAGTCCAATAAGAACCTTAATGTACTTTTTGCGGACGTTGGCAAACTGGGGTCATTCATTTGACCCTAGATTGCCGACGTATTTAATTAAAAATATCCTAGATCCTTTGCTTTTAAAAATGTTAAATATTTAAATGAGGTATGAAATACAAATACCTCGAAATGGTTTTCGATTTAGTACATGGTTGCTTTTTGTTCCCATACTCAATTAGGAACGTACTTTGTGCCAACCTGAAAAACAGTAAGCATCTATCATCTGTCTAGCAACTGCCACACGTTTTGACACTAGGGCTTGAAAAATACAGACTGCCTACTTATTGATATCGATAAATGTAATTACGCGTAGCTGACAATTTCAGTCGTATAAGAATAAATAAATAGGTATACGTTGGAATAGTTCGAAACGGGATTACTACCATTTACCTTATCGACATGGTAGCAACCATGAAATTTGAAAAGAAATAAATTAACATACGCCGTTTATTTATCAAAATCAAAGTGTATCGTTCTAGTAAAATAATAGTAGACTACTGCTGCGGTCTGTAAAGACTGCATTGCTAGCTGCGCTCCGTTGTGGGACGAAAACGCTGTTCCAGCCCCTCACAGCGTTTTTCTTCATAGGCCGGGACACATAATATAAACTTATTTTAGTTTTTCTATGTATAGGTAAATACGCCACGTCCTCATTTCCAGTTAACTTTACCCATAAACGACATCTAAAACAAATAATAGTTTATCGATAAGTCGTGCGCATCACTACTTGTTTTCATGATTTTTAAATCAAAATAGCTTAAAATTTACAGAATATACGTGAATTCTGCTATTAGTTTGTTAATAAAAATGTGAAGTAGGTAATTAATGCATTCTCGACAGTCAACATAAAGTTAACCTGGCCGGACCAAGTGGGAATCTGGCTAGAAATATTTCGGAATATCTTCTTCTGACACGTCTGATAGTACAAACTTCACATTTCCTTAAAGATTTGCCTCCTATTAGCACAAATACAATGCCCAAGGATTATAAAACACAATTAAATTTAATAAATACACTTTAAACGCCCGGCGACGATTTTTATCGAAATCAACTACAAATTAAAAACCGATCGAACAGGTCCACCAGCAATAATAAAATTATTACGCGTCTAAATTAAATATAGTTATGACACTTAGTACCCATACGCAAAAGTACAAATTTTAAATAGGTAAGAGTTTAAAGAGTTATTTTATATCGTAATGTTGGTTCGAAGTACGTTCATAACTCCATTTATATGGAGTTATGAACGTACTTCGAACCTTCATTTGTTTGCAGTGTCGATGGGCTGAGCGCGACTGGAGGGATGACGGGCGGCGGGGCGTGTCGTCATACGCTGGGCAACAATCTAGTTTCGGGATGAATACCATTTTAATTGAATGAATGACGTCTGTTGAAAATAAATTCAAAGACGATAATTTCTTCATAAAAATGATGTGCTTTCTTCACATTTTACCCACTAATAATTCGTTTAAAAATTACATTAAAGCCTGGTTTCTTATTTCGGTTTTTTTGATCAGGTAAAGTACATCATCTCATGTATTGTCAGTCCTGTTGATTACCTCTTTCCAAGTTTGAATCTACAATCAAAGCAAAATTTATGAAACATAACATTTATGAAGCGGATTACTTGAACAGCAAGAGTTTGTGGTGATAGTTGGAATGATCTGCTTCTCTGACTTTGCTCTGAATATATCGGTTGTAAAACAAAACAATGATCAAATGAGTAACTATCGAGTTTCTTGCCGGAATCTTCCCGATAGAAGAAGCGTGCGAACCGATTGAAGATTTGCATTAGGTTTATGTATTATATGTACTATTCTAGTATTATTACAATTACGTCTATATTATTTATGTACTTTTACGTTGTTGACATGTCATAAGTGATATCTACAAGCTTAAATGATTGAAAAAGATAATTGTTCTTTCTCTCTTTCTTTCGGAGTCCTTTTAATTCAAATGTCATTGTTTGGATCTGCCCTGTTTTAATAAATTCAAATGCTAAAGATTCAACAGGTGTCAAGTCAACAGAAGTCAAAGATTTTTGGCAAAATACGTGCGCCATATATTGTTGACTAGATTATTTAAGACCAAACATTAAAAAATAGTTTTAACTGCAATGAGGTAACGACTAACGAGAAAATATTATGAAATAAATGGCGGCAATCCTCCAGAGGGGTATGTCCCCCCGCAGCATTTGTCAGATTTTTACAGAAATTAGATTTGAAACCTCTCAAATAACCGCCTTAAATTCCTACCGCACAGCCCACGAAAACTGTCTAAAACTCTTTCCAAATGCAGACATAAACTCCAGGCCATTAGGTGAAAACACTACAACTCATAAATATTTAGGTCAACATTCCGCCAAAGCTTTGTTCACAAAAACTCGCCAGTTTACTGCATTTGAATCGCGGACAGTGCATGAATGCGCCCTTGTCTGTAACGGTCAGTCTAAAAGACCCTTTACCTCGCTCATTAAATTTGCATCAAAAAGGCCAGCCATTCATACGCCCTAGCCGTGCATGATGGCTGGAAGAAAAATGGTTCATTACGTGTTTGCAAGACGGAGTATTTTACTAAGGAAGCTGGGATTTTTTTGTTTTGTTATTGCCGTTGATCTCATCACCAATGAGTATCCAATGGAACAAATTGCAAGCTGGTTGATGTGGTCGATTTTCTGTATTCTTTAATCATGAACTTTTAAAGAATGATGACGAAAGCTACTGTATGCCAAACTACGGTAGTGCGAATGTACGGCTGTGATTTAAATCGCAGTAGGTACCGTCGCAGTCGGCGTCAACGTTTAACGATGTGCAGTTGCAGTCAGCGGTCTGACGACGAGGGTGGAATCACACCTTTATAGTTGCGAATAATGAAAATGTAAACTGTTACATTGCTTGTTAAATATAGACCTTCACCGCAAATACACGTAGAAGAAGCTAGTTGGTATTCTCAGAAATCCTTCGACCTTAATCAACGTCTATTTACCTTTAGAGTGGGCGTCTCATACTGAGTTTGCTATTAATTACTATCCAATTTCAAACTATTTCAAAGTTAAATATTGTTTTATTAATATCTCGATTGTAGAGTCAACTAATTGTCCTAATAGTATTAAAACTCTAGTTATTACTTGATACTACAAGTAACATCGATCTAAAGATACAAAGTTTTCCTTATTAGGCAACAAACAGACATCACGAGACGTCGAAGAAGATATCCTAAAACTTATTGTTTTTAAAATACTCATTTTTGTTGTTAAAAATTAATACGAAATAACAATTGGATATCTTAACACTTTGAAATAATCAAATTACTCAATAAATTTTACGTTTATTTAAAAGATCCTTAATGAAATCGTGGATAATGACAAGCGAAAGAGGGTAAAACAAAGCCGGGGGGTTTGGTGACAAAAGACAAAAAAAGCCTTTGTATTTGGACGTGTCGAGATTCGTACTCATTATGTTCGAAAACGTCTATGCCATGCATTTTGCTTAATTGTTTTTCCCTTGTTAAATGGAGGTACATACACCTAACTTTTTTGCTAATTGATGACAAATATTATGTTGACATATTTTATTATATAACCAGTTTTCTACCCGTTTTGAGGTTTTGTAACAGAAGCGTAATGCCAGTCAGATTATATCAAATTAAGACCTCTCGTGTTTCCTTTTAAAAGACATAATTTTTACACAAAGATAGAAGTTAGAAAATTCGACCTGATCCTGGGACTCAAGCGGGATTCGATCCCACGACCTTTCACAATCCGGGTGACTGCTCTTCCAACTGAGCTACCGAGGCCGTTAACAGACCTGGCGAATTTATCTAGTGTATTTTACGTTGTAAAAATTGTATTTTACACGAAAGAAGAAGAAGAAGAAGCCAACAAGCGCCTATAACATTGATGAAACCCGCTTGAGTCCCAGGACCAGGTCGAATTTTTCTAGCTTCTATCTTTGTGTAGAAAACAGAGCATTGTTTAATGCTAAAAATAAAAATTCACTGACACAATTTTTGTCCGCGACTTCGTACGACCGTTTTCGTACTAATTTCCCTCTCTTAGTGCCTATACACTAAAGGCTCCACAAGTAACCTATAGAGGTTCCTTGGCATTGGCATGGGCCAATGTCAGCTTTCTACGGCTTCGTAGTTGTTTCGGCTGTGCGCTCAATCGGTCACTCAATCAGTTACGAAATACCTAGTCTTATTTTTATTGGTGATGATGATTTGCTAATATTAAGTATATTTATGTAATTGCTCGCTACCAGTAAATATTTGACCATACTGGCCGTCTAATCAGACGTATTAGGGGACATCCTTCCTGCAATGTTGTTTTAAATTACACATAAAATAATTTCTAAAATGTTTTGTTTACAAAATGTATATTAGATATTGGTACTCACGTACTAGAAATTAATAAGTGCAATTGCAATTTAGAACAGCGTTGTTATAATAAATACAACTAGATACCAACAGAGGGTTAGTCAAAGGGTTCTCGTCCCGCGTCCAAGCAGCTGTAATTAAAAGGAGGATCCTCCGTTGTTCGTAGTCTGCGTACAATGAGTGTATAGCCTCACTCGAGACCCACTTGAAGGACAGTCTGCCTTTTTAGGGATACGGCGTCAGCTCAGTAAAACCTTTTTTGACGTAATTTTGTTCCACATGAATAAATATATGCGCCAGACAACACACTCCTTTTCATCGTCTCGAAGAAATAAAAATGCCTGTGTTACGAGGAACCAGACCAGGAATTAAGCCAGGGGCGTCTCCCGGCACACCCAGACCCGAGCCAATCATCAATATCGTGAAATAGTTCGGTGGGTACTCAAAAGTATGTCACAGCTCTTTTCCATGTTGTTTTTTTCTAAATTGCCCCAAAATAGGTACTGCTGCAGCAGTGATAAATTTACATCATCGTCATCTTAAACGCAAATCAACGATAATTTGGAGCCTTTGCAAATTCCGCTCTTTAGAAGATATTGACGACACGAATGGCGTAGTGCACCGTAGCACGGTTTCTCGCCTCGATTTCCGTAGTGTCCCGGGTTCGATTCCAGGTCGGCTATGTTAGAGCCGCAAGGTATCGTACGTGACGACGGTAAAAGACCCGACGGGATGACACTCGTTCCATGGACCATGGGCCGGCCGCTGGTGTGGGATGCGACCTGCGTCGACACGCTGGCCCCTTCCCATGTTCCCGCTACAAGTAAACGGGCAGGCGCGGCGGCTGAAGCGGCGGAATATAAAAAGGCAAAAAAGTACCAGAACATCGGTTCCGGTTACACTTTTGTGCCTTTCGGCGTCGAAACCCTGGGTCCGTGGGGTCCGAGTGCACAGAACCTTTTAAAAACTCTAGCTAAAAAATTGATTTCAACTACAGGTGACCCAAGAGCTGGTACATTCCTCGCACAACGTGTGAGTCTTTCTATACAACGGGGGAATGCTGCCAGCATCTTGGGTACCTTACCACAGGTGCAAAATTTTCTTAGTAGTTTTTAGTTATATTTATTTTAAGGTTTTCTTTTTAATTTTTACTGTACTAATATATTAGCTAACATGTCTATTTGAATAAAGTTAGTTTTTTCTGAATTGACTCAGGTCTGGGTGTGCTGGGAGACACCACTGGCTTATTTTACTTGAGTGGTACCTCGTAACACAGGGATATTAATTCCTACTTCGAGACCATTACAAGAGGTGTGTTGTCTGGCGCATGTTTATTTATTTATATTTACATTGTTTAAAAAAAAAAAAAAAGCTACTATGAATATTTGTACGATATGATGATGTTAATCATGGTGGTGAGCCAACAGCTGTTTCATGTGTTTTACGATGTTTTTAATCATCCTATAGAGTTAGCGAAGCGAAGTCTGTCTAATTTCAATTAAAAACTATCTTGCTACAAGTATAATTAATTCCAAACAAGTACATAGTACTACTGTACCTTGAACACTGTGGTTTGTTGCTTGGGAAAAACACGTTAACAGTACCTGAAAAGAAAAACAAAATTAAATAAACTTCTATGCTTTCTTAATAATAAATCATCGGGTGTGTTATGCCTTAGCTGCATCTGCGTCTAAATCAAAATAGGACACTATATTTTCGGCAAGAAACCTGATAAATAACACAGTAGAAAAACTATTTTCTTCAATAGCCTTTTTTAAGAGAAGTTCACCTTGGACTCATGAACGTAGCTACCGTCGTATCAGCTGGGGCTTTAAAAAAAGTAAAATAAAATCAGATTTTTTTATTTCCCATGTAAGAAACTCTCAATTCAGGGTCAACAAACTTGGATACTCCCCGAGGCCAGCTACACTGCAGCTTATACGTACGACTATGCTATCCCTAAAGTTGTGATTTAGAAGTCTGTCTCTATTCTGACTCTAGTCAGTGGTATAGGTAATACTTGATGACTGTTATAACTAACACAAAAAAATACCTTGAATTGTTTTTTTTTACTCAAAATGGGTTTGCGTTTGGCCTCACTCTCTTCTGGTAGTAAGCAATGACGCGGCCGATGATGGTGCACGCTTACACAGAAAATGCCTTTTCACTCTGGCCTTGAAGATACCAAGGTTGTAAATATTCGGAAACACGGAGAGAGTGAGCGGCATCTGAGCGGTGCGGATCAGAAAAGACGCAGCAAACCGTTGAGTGCGGATTGTTGGAAAGTCAACCACATGTGGGTGTGGAAGCCCTCCCGGCGTCTAGTGGTCGGTGGTAGAAAGTAGAGGTTGGTAGAAAAGTTTCTTGCACGTCTAACAAAGTAATATCAGGTTGTGTAAAATGACCTGTTATTACTTTGTTAGACGTGCAAGAAACTTTTTTTCTTTTAATAGTGTTTGCAGTTTTGCCCTAGTTAAGCAGATATCATGTAATTCGCTTTTAACTACACCTGTTTCAAAAAAAAAAGTTTCAGTTCGAGTTGAGTTGCCAACAGAGGGTTCAGTACATCAGAAATATGATTCGCCTTTTATATAAAAAAACTGTCCTTTATTTACATACTCGTATCTTGTTATTCAATTTCTAGAATTTGGAACGTTTAGGGTCACAGGCCAAAGATTTAAAGAAATGAATTTAAAAGGGATGACGTTTATCTTAGTTGTTACTTTAAATCAATGGGCTTAATCAGATTGCTAAAAAACTTAATATTATCACCATATTATATTATCAATAACTTTATACAAATGATATCCATCTATCCTATGCAACCCAAACAATTAATTGAAAAATGATCTCCACAAGATCTAAAATGAATAGAAACAAGTTTCCATAGCATCCTGTAGGACATAACGGATAGTAATCAGTAGAAAAAAGCGCATAAAATCTTGCGAAGGGCACGCCTTTGATGCTGTCATATTTCAACCCTATGCCTTTGACTTAAGGTGCATTAAAGCCACTGACTGCATGGATGCAGTCCCGCCAAGTCCCGCCAATCAATAATAATGACGGTTAATAAAATCTCTGATTGGATCCGTCGGGCCGGCAATGGGATTAAACACGTGGGAAAATCCGATATACGCTAGTGTTCCATTAATATCATTATTATCATGCTTTTACCGTATGAAGACAAAAATTTAATTCAACTATCGGTTCAGGCTTAACACAGTGTATTGAATTTAATTTATTACTTTAAATATGAACCTAATTGTCAAAGGTGAATGTATAAAGGTCAAACGCATAATAATAGACTTATTTTTAACAAAGTTTACCCAAATTATTAACTTAAAAGCATAAAAATAAAATATATAAAATATGGGACAGACAGTCCAGCTAGGTAAGTCCAACTTCGAGAGAGAGATCTCTCGTCGAATCCAGCTCGGATGGGCAGCGTTCGGGAAGCTCCGGCATATATTTGCGTCCGAAATACCTCAGTGTCTCAAGACAAAAGTCTTTGACCAGTGTGTGTTGCCAGTAATGACCTATGGAAGTGAGACGTGGTCCCTTACTATGGGTCTCATATAAGAAGGCTCAAGATCACCCAGCGAGCAATGGAGAGAGCGATGCTTGGTATTTCCCTGCTCGATCGAATCAGAAATGATGAGATCCGCAGGAGAACAAAAACAACCGACATCGCTCGAAGGATTGCATCGCTGAAGTGGCAGTGGGCGGGACACATAGCGCGGAGAACCGATGGCCGTTGGGGCGGAAAGGTTCTCGAATGGCGACCGCGTACCGGACGACGTTCCGTGGGCAGGCCCTCTACAAGGTGGACCGACGATCTGGTCAAGGTCGCGGGAAGCCGCTGGATGCGGACAGCGCAGGACCGATCGTTGTGGAGATCCTTGGGGGAGGCCTATGCCCAGCAGTGGGCGTCGTTCGGCTGAAATGATGATGATGATGATATAAAATATTCAATTCTAATATACCTGTATTAAAGTGGCTACAGCACTGGTGTGAACTTCGATTATATCATAAACATTTTTGCAATTATTTAAAAGATATTAAAAATTAATTAGAATACAGCACATGTACAATAAAAAGATCCTACATAAATGTGATAGACTGAATACTTACCCGGTTAGGGTGTGGCATTCATGTATTTGGATAATCTAAATACACCAAAAAAATACATTTTATTGAGCATTTCGAGGAAATTAAAAAATATATATGTTGATTGAGATTGTTGAAATATGAAATAAGAAGTGAAGAGAGGATTTTATTACCATATTGAGATCTCCACTCAGAGAGAGCACTGAAAAGAGGCAGATAACAAACACATTCGTGTTTGTGTGCGTCTAGGTGTTATTATCTATAAAAGTATGTATTTATAAATATTGGAGTATGTTTATCAGTCTCTGACACCCATAGTACAATCTCTGCATAGTTTGGGGTCAGATTATCTTGGTGTAATTTGTCCTGGATATATTTATATTTATGTTTACCTAATGCTAATTGATCTATTACACTTTTAAGTGTATTTATTATACATGCTTTGTTGTTCTCAATGCTATTTAAAAAAAAAACTATCTTGCCGTGCAGCCTCAGTCGAACTTTATCGATGAAATAAATTCAAAAGCAGCGGTTCCTAAACTTCCCCTCCTAGCCCTACACCGCGTCCTTATGCTATTAGTGCAAGCGGTACACCCCGAGATTCAGTCAAAACCTGCATATGGTGTTAAAGGCATAAAAATCGTATATGCCATACGAATCAATTACACCCGTAGCACGGATAAAAAAAGGGGAGGAGTTATGGCAACATCTTTTTTTGTGTGGGGAAAAAATTTTTTGGTCTGCATCCTATCGTGTATCTAATAATGAAAGGACTAACTGAGCCAATTCTAAAAAAATATTACATCATTACATTTTATTCCCTTGTATTAAATTGAAATAAAAATCATTTTCAAAACATACCAAGTTGCCCCCTCCAGATATGATACGGTTGAATATTTTTTGTTTAATTATAAATGGTACGTAATATCCTTACCTTATATCGAACCCTACAAAAGGATTTTAAAAAATTTTCACGTTTAGTATTTTTTATAAGTTTTCAATTTTACAAAATGTGATAATATTACGATTAGTTAAAACATGTATAAAAAGTTAAATTTTAGACACTGAGGATGATAAATACAAACTTTCCGGTGCGTATCTTGTGAGGTCTATTATAATTGTTCCCAAATTTTATCACTTGACTGCTTCCATCCCCAGTTCTTGGGTGGCGTTAAGGTCTGCTCAAGTTTGTCAGCTTTTCCCCACAATTGTCCAGCTTGTTATCCCGCCCGTTTCCCGTAAATAATAAAAAAATAGTATTTATTTATTATCCCCAGTGTCTATAATTAATATTTTTATGCATGTTTCAACTAATCGTAATTTTATCACATTTTGTTAAATTTAAAAATTATAAAAAAAATACTTATGGTGAATATTTTTAAAAACCCTTTTTAAGGTTAGAATCATCATGATATTACGTACGTACTACTTGAAGCATATTTTACAAAAAAATATTCAACCATATCAAGTCTGGTATGTTTTGAAAATGATTTTTATTTTACTTTTAAACAAGTTTGGTTTATCAGTTCGGCCTCAGTTCTACTTTAGAGGTGCATTGTAAAATGCATAATAAAGCAGAGTTACTAACTTTCCCCGCTCGACACCGCACCGCGTCCCTACGCTTTAGAGCGCCTTACCCAACGGGTGCCCAGTGGGAGAAAAAAGTCATTGCTATTAGAACCGCATTGGCCGTTCATCAGAGCAATTTCTCTGCTTCAGCGGAGGAGCTATTGGCGATGTTCTTTTATTTTAGCACTAAGGGAACAATACATTAGTTACCAGTGGAACGCAGTCGTTCTCCGAGCACACTTTATACGAAAAACGTGCGGTTCTAATTTATAACAGGGAGTTTACTATTGCTCCCGAAAAAATATAGCCTACATGAAAAAATATAGCCTATGTGACTCCCTTTCCCCTCCCTTTCTTTCTTTCTTTTTTTCTATTCGTAACAAACAAACAATCAAATCTTTCCTCTTTATAATATCAGGATGGATGTTATAATAATAATATATCATTTACTAATATATCAGTTACAAAACATAATTGGCCCATATAATAAATAACTTAGAGACTAATAATCAATAAAACTACTTACGAAATGTACACGTATTACTCGTAGGAACAGGCGACGTGTTACGCAAGCTGGTGCCCGGTAGCCGCCCTCGGAACCGCCGATACAGGACACCTTTCGGCCAGAACTCTTTTTTCATGAAGGTCGAAAGATGTTCAGTGGGAACCCTCACCACAAATGAGTTAAATTTACATTATAGCGGGACTCAAACCGCTCGACCCTCCAAGTGAATTTGGACTTATTTCGCATGTATTTTACGATCTCCTCTGCCTTTGTTGAGTAATGGAGACGGGACACGTACAGTAGCGTCACGGGTATGTTATGTCAATCTTCCCACGTTTCGTTTGCCATTTTTGCCAATCAGGGAAAATCATTAGAACATGTAGTTCTTATTTAAAGAAATCACAAACTATAACCGTTAGAGTTATTGCACTGTGACGTGTAGCTACCAGTCGCCAGTGTGTATGCGAACAGGAAAACTCTCAACCCACTTGATTGAGTAGGTCAGCGGGAGTGTAGACCCAGATTGAGTTTTACACTCGGTTATTAGAAGCATTCGTTCTTTTAAAAAGGTTTTGTAAAGCAATACTCACAGTAAGCTGGTACTACTACTATTTACGACTAGAATGAACTTACTAGTACTACGTTAACTAGCTGCCAAATAAAATAATCGCGGTTCTAATTTTTTTGTTGAGAACTTCATTGTAAAGGTTACTAAGCTCAATTTTGAGTACAGTGACAAAGTGCAGGTGTGAGGTTAAAAACTTAATGTGGATGTTAATATTCAAAGAAATACCAGATTTATGAAAACTTATTACTTGAGGGGAAATTAAAACGAAATAAATTGTAGACTTTTAACAATAAATAAATAAAATAAATAAATAAATATCTGGGCCATTCACACCAAGATCATCTGACCCCAAACTAAGCAGAGCTTGTATTATGGGTGTCAGAGACTGATAAACATACTTAAATATTTCTAAATACATACTTCAATAGATAATAACACCCAGACACACCACAAACACAAATGTTCATCACATAAATGTTTGTCATGGGTGGGGATCGAACCCACGACCTCCGGCGTCAAAGGCAGGATCGCTGCCATTGCGCCAACAGGCCAGTCAATGGCCCAGTTTATGTCTTATCATGATTGTTATCAAGTTAAACTGAATGCACAGTTAACATTATTTGTTATCTACACAGCCAAGCACCATCTCGGGCTGACAACAATAAAATTGGAAATATTTTCAATTTCAGAACCCCGTAAGCCTTCAAAATTTGAACGAAGCCATTTATTCTTCGGTTTTATCGCACCAGCCATGCTGTAACAGCGTGTGGCGCTATTTGATTTTAAATAGAATACGTAGCGGCTGTGCGGTTGCAGTTAGATCAAGGGCCAGCTTAGATTACAAAGTATGTAATATTGTAACAAAAAATAAACCATGTTCGTATGCCAAACCACAGAATAGAGCCAGGAACGCCATGTATTCTCACCGCGAGAAAATTTTGTGACTCGTTATCTCGAGTCTTTGGTAAAACAAGTGAGATCATTTATTGCAACGTGCAGCTTAGCCCTACTGGACAACTGAAAATATTAACTTACTTTTTAACAGATTTCACAGTGGATTGTAGATAGGCCAAACCTATTTGTAGAAGTCGCTTTATTTGTGTTTTGGCATTTTTTTTATCGTGAAACAGTTGAAATTGCAGTGTGGAGAATTTTAGTCTGTTATTCAGTTTGCTGTTGGAGAATTTTTGGGAAAGCAAAATCTTCCCAATATCTTCACATGAGTTCAAATTTATTACTCGCTCTGTATTACGGGCTCTGTGTTGAAGTTTTTTAAAAACTACTTGATTTGCTTTTTTAGCATTTTAATCTTTACAAAAATATTTACAGAGTAGACCCAGCACGTTGTAGAAATCACCTTGTTTGAATGTTTATTATCAAAGCAATTCATAATTTTAATCTTTTACCTTAAGTTATCAGCGATATTGAGGCAACGTGATGCAAATTAGTTTGCGGAGACTGTCAGTTACGTCTTATAACTGACAGTCTCCGCAAACTAAGTCGCATCACGTCACTTATCGAACAGGCCCTAAGTCTAGCTGCTAAGGTCTGCTGCCGTGCCGATCTTGTTCTAGATACCTCCATCAATCTCCGCACCAGTATATTGGCTTCTCTTGAAACTACTCGCTTAGTCCCACGGCGTACTAAAGATTTTCAGTCTGTGTTTTAGTATCCTTTGGAGAATACTCGAGAAAACATAAATAAAGCAAATAACTTAACACAGCGAATAATTCACTACTCACACTGTTTAACTGCACTATTCACTGTAATTACCACTTGACCGAGTCACTGTTTTATAGTAAGTCTTGAAATTATTGAAATATCTACAGAGTAAGCCCAACACATTGTTCTTATGTTATCATTGCTTTCTCACATCATATTGTCAATCATTTGTAAGTTCACGATTCGTGAATTCGTAAAGCTTGTTCTATGTAAGAGTAGCTTAATCAATCAATCAATCTTAATCAATCTCTTCAACAACGCGCTTGTCCAGCGAGGACGTTTTGGTTCGTGGATAATTTTTAGTCCATATTTTAGTTGGCTGTTGGAGAATGTGCGAGAAAGCGAACAACTTACATAGGTTATGATCCATTACATCACATACTCATTTGAAACTAAATAAAATCTGCGCCAGGCAGGGGTGCTGGGTTCAGTTTCTGGGTCATGTGTCTGGTTTTCTGGAAAGAAGTCCTGGTTCGGATCACTTAATCGCATTTGGCAAGCGCGGTAATTAATCCCGAATATATCCATAATTCTAGCGATGACAACTGGTCACAGGTAGGTCAGGTATAGGTAGGTCTTGGCCAGCAGTGGGTCAAATGGCCTTCATTTTAGAACTTTTCTGTCCAAAATTGCCATCAGACAAAAGTTTTACAATGGCCTTTTGAAATAAAAATCGGCAGCAAAAACTAACATTCATCATGTGAACTTTAATTCTGAATACAATTGGAGAACGATGTTATCAAACTGCACTCAAATAGCAAACTCATTCCGAACCGTGAAGAGCGAGCGTTCTGAGCGAGCAGTCTGAGCGAATTCCTCTCGTTATGAGCTAAGCTTTGCTTTGTTTCTAAAAAAGTTTCAGAACCGACCGATTCCATTAACAGTTGCGATTGCGACAAACTTTGTCAAGCTTTACATTCATTCCGAATAACTTCGTTTGTCCAGAGTTTTGAAAGCGTGCCGATTGGTTTTGCAGTATAAATCCCAGCTATTTAACAAGGGTCTAATAACAAACCGAACAGCTCATATACCTACTCAGTTGTTTTCATTGGAGTGAAATAGAAGAATAAGGACAGATTACAACATATTTTGTAGGGCTCATTTTTATGATCTTACGCTAACACATTTCTAATTAAGTGTACTGAGACTCGCCTGGCTTAATTCCTGTCTGGTACCTCGTAACAATCGCATGGTGTGTTTCTGTTAAGAGACATAATGTTTTTTGTACCTAGAAATAGTGCACATAAATTCCTATAATTTAGGTATGTTTCCTAGACATTTGAAGCTGCTAACAAATGAAAATATTCCAAAAACGGGAAAAAGCAGTTAAAAACGGGTACAAAGTAACAGGCAAAAGATATAAGTCAAATCAACAGCAGAAGGTACCAGGCGTACAGAAACAGCAGAGATATAAATGAAGCCATTAGAAGGTGGCTTAGGCGTAATGTATCGCTCGACAACTTAGGGTGTCAACTGCATTGCAACATTCACGAAGTTTCGTGAAACTAACAGCGGCTAAAAGACAATATAAACAAGTGCGATGTAATATTTATAAATTTGGTGTATTTTGTACAATAAAATGTGATGCTTACTTTCCTAAAACCTCAAGTTTTTTAAACTAAGTATGAGTTTAGGCCTATGTTTTTTAACGCCTCAAGATTAAGAGCCATTTTATTAGAGCTTTTTTTCACGTGTCTTTCTCTTTTCACACGCCCAAATTTCAATCTTTGGCACGCGCGCGTACACGCGCTTATTTCGGTGTGTTCGCTTAAACCGGTACTGGCGAGTCAGTAGATAAATATAAATATGCGCCAGACAACACACCTCTTGGAATGGTCTCGAAGTACGGCTAAATATCCCTGTGTTACGAGGTACCACACAAGGAAACAAGCTAGGGGCGTCTCCCAGCACACCCAGACCAGAGTCAATTCAGAAAAGACCGTTTCCTGAATTGACCCGTCCGGGAATTTAACCCGGGACACTACGAAAATCAAGGCGAGAAACCGTGCTACAGCGCACTACGCCAATCGTGTCGTCTCAAGATAGTAGCGCGTCAACGCTTGTACGAGTTACGCGGATGTCAAAAAGCGGGCCTGTATGCGCCTGCATACGTTACAAAAACGAGCTCACTCGTGCGTATAAAATGCTAGTCTAAAAACGCTTTTACAACTTCGTATTCAGCAACGAGAGTCGACCTCCTGTGCAATCTTGCGTGTCGCACTAAAGGATAACAACCGCTCAACAGGTCGTCTCCTTGGTTAACGATAGCTTGTTATCACAATCACCACTAGCCATTCAATAGATTCTATCTCGATACTACGAGTACGATTGCACTTTAAACAGAATGTTCGGAATCGCCCCCACTATAACCTAGGTTTTTCTTTTTCGAACGAGTGTAAAGTGTTGAGCGATATTGGATGTGCTTTATTTGCGCACTGATTGATTGTGTACATCTGTAATGACTTCTTTGCGAACACAATGATGAATGTATGAAATAACCATTACCATACCTTTATTGCAAATTAATTTTCATACAATAAGAATAATCTTAAGAGTTCAAAATCTCAAATACCTACACATTGGAAATATGTAACCGAGAGAGTGCTAAAGATGCTGGCAACATTAGCTCGTTGGATTGCCAGGCTAAAACGATGAGCGAGTAAAAATACGATTTTATGTAATGCTTTAAAGTCAAGGTCAAAAATCAGAAGTCAAAATATCTTTATTCATACAGGTCTATTCAAATAAAGATATTTTGACTTTTTTTTATTAGCACTTTGAATTGTCATATTTTTATCGTCGAAAATTAGTTACACACATGAATAATATAAAAATATATACATCTACATAATAATATACACTATATAAATAAACATTACTCTATCACCAGCGTCAGAAGGCTGATTCTGTCTTTCTTCTGTTCTTCCGATACAAACTTAGAGTACCTTAACACAATTTCAACTTCTCTATAAGCTCAAAAAACATCGACAGAGTGTTTGATACCTTAAAACTAAACGTCAACTTCGTCAAGGATGTCAAAGTCTCACATTACCGTCAATTAACCCGAGCAAATACCAGTAATCAAATACGGCATTTAATTGGCGATGGCAGCGGATCTATTCCAGTCTTACCTGAAGGCTGTTTGTCTTATGGTCTAATTAGAAGGAACCTTGAATTTTCACGCTCCGACGTTTCGAACTAAGAAATGTAACTTACAGATATAGTGAGTGGCGAACTGTGCCACTGCCATGTTAGTACGCTTATGACAATCGCTTCTTCTTCTACTTGTCGTGTCGACAGCAGCACTATATTTCATTCGACCAGTATTCCGCCACCTTTACAGCTATTTCATTGGCACTCAGCAGGTCGTCACGTGTAAGGGCATGAGAGGCATTAAAGAAGGTGGCTCATAATCTGGGGGGAGGCACCACATTTGCACACGTTGTTCGCGCCATCAGTGCAACCCCATCTGCACAGGTTATCTTTGCAGCGCCCAACCTGGATTCGCAGTCTGTTTATGACAATCGCTAGCGGTTGTACTTACGTTTTTGTGACTAGCTGCCTCGACAGACTTCGTTCTGTCAAAATAAATTGCACGTGGCGGCGTCGGTAAAGCAGCACATCTCACCCGCGTTTCTTCGACTTGATTTACATATACTTACTATTACGTTTCACTGAATATTTTGTTCAATCATAATAAAATATAGCTAATGTCACTCACTGATAATGTAATAGCTTCATATTGTTCAAAGAATGTTAAAATCGGTCCAGTAGATTCGGAGCCTATTCAATACAAACAAGCAAACAAACGAACTAACAAACAAACAAATATATCCTCTTTATAATATTAGTATAGATAAGGGTACAGCGCCTCTTGTAGATAGTAATGTAACTAATAATGGCGTATAAGTTACTGTAGTTAACCATCGTAGATTGCTTGATGTATTTGGGAGTGACAAAATTTAACATTAATCAATTAGTTATTGGAAGATAAGATAAGATATGTATTTATTGTTAAACTGTGTACAATGGTTCTTATAAATATATACGTCATGATAGAATTAACAGCATGCCCATTGCGGACGTACAATATCATACAAAAAGAAATTAAATTACTTGATACAGTATTATTTAATTAAATTTTAATTTAGCGAATGATACATTATCGAATTAATTATTATGATATTATTTTAAATTATAAAAACATTTAGTCAATAGCCATTATTTTAGCCTCCTTTTAAACTGTGCACCCTCTATCGACTTTATTGATTAAGGCAACTTATTGAAAACCTAGATTCCCGTTACATAAGTGCTTTTGCTAAAAATAAAACTCGAAGGCTTTACTACACACAAGTCATACTCATACTGTGAACGCAAATAATTTTCAGTTTCACACTTTTTACAAAAATATTCACTGTGTTCTTTTATGAATACACATATTTCTAGTATAAATATACACGTCAGGGTTAAAATTTTAAATTCCTTAAAAGCATTCCTTATCGATTTATTTTAAACATTATTCGCAAACACTTTTTCTGGAGAATAAACGTGGATTGAACATTTACTGGATTTCCCCAAAACATCACGCCATAAGTTAAAAGGGGATAGACGTAGCCGTAATATGCACTTTTTGCAACATCAATCAGGTAACATTGGTCAGTATTGATATAGCGAAACAACTGCTCGATATCTTTTTGTTTATCTTTTCAATTTGTGATTTCCAATCTAAATAAGAACCAATGGTGACACGTAGACAAAATTAAATCACTAACTACCTCTGCTGGTGTATCATTAATAACAATATTTGACGACACGATTGACGTAGTGCGCTGTAGCATTTATTTATAGATGCTAAGAGATGTATCACACACCAAAATGTGCTAAAAAGGTGAAATAAGATCACAAATCGTAAAAATATGGCACAAAATAGGCCAATGACGACAGAAACTTTTTAATGCAGTCGTTAGGAATTGAATGTAACTCCTTAGTCACTAAAATTACGAAATTTATATAGTATTTAGTGATTTTATGATAATTTAAGTCTGCTTCATTCTCAACGCTCTTATCATTAATAAGAAACTCCTGTATCCACAAACGCTTATCAAATTTGAGCACACCTCAAATTTTTGCTGCCCTGTCACATGTCAATTGAAATGAAAGGGACAGCTATACATTTAAGGACAGCTCAGCTTTAATTGGCGTTTCTGGATTTGGGCGTAAGTCCGTGACAGGGTTGAAATAAAAGTCCACGTAGATAGGTCACGCCTGCTGTTCTTCATGCAATGTTTATAAATAAATTATTGTTTTTAATAAAAAAATTAAAGCCGAAGGTCTAAGGCTTAATCCCAGGTCGGGCAAAGTGTGTTTTCAGATTTCTCGGATGATAGCTCGAGTTTGTGATCAGCAACCCGCATTTGGCGTGCACTGTGATTGAGCCACCCTATTAATTGAAGCGATTACTTGATTTCAAAGATGAAGGCCTTAACTAATTCTAATAAAAACGGGTTTTTGCAACGAACAAATTACGGTAAATTATGAATTATTATGATGGGAAAAGGGATTTAAGCTATCGTTTGCCCACGCAAACGATAGCTTGAATCCCAGTGATTTCGAAGTGTGAAACAAGATTTGGACCGTCTCGAAAAAACCTGGACACTGTGAGTGTAGTTTTGTCGACCTGACTGTTGGTACTACGGACAAAATTCTTGACAATGTGCGGGTGGATGAAGATCTTTCGCCGCGCTCAACTAGACGACGCACCACCAATCCGCTCGTGACCACGATGACATGCAATTGTCGCCGAAACGTCGAGAAAAATAGGTAAAGCAATTTACTGTTATTTGTTCGTTGCAAAAACCCGTTTTTATTAGAATTAGTTAGTTAAAATGCAACAAGAAAGTTAAAAATGTTTTCGAGGCCTTAGCCCAAACTTTTCATCATAACTGCCCAAAAATACGAAAACAGAAATGTTTCTCCAAACTAAATAGCAGTATGTATTAGCAGGCTCGCTCCCTAGAACTAAATTAATGGAGCCGAGCGACAGGTTCGTACCTACTCAAGTTCCACTGAATCCTAAACCAATTAAACAGCTTCGAAAACGATTGTTGGGAAAGGTATCCGATAGTCATTCTATTTTTAGAATCATTCTACCTTATTTGCGAATTGAAATTAATATTAAATTTCCTGAATTAAAATTAACCTGCTTCAATTTAAAACAATATGTCAAGCAGACTGCTAAAAATCATCATAAAATGATATAAAGGTCGAACCCAGAAATGCTTTTCATTAAGTATTTTTTCAAGGTTGTAGTTAATTTGTGCGCTTAAAGCCATAGGTGGATTTATTTTGTTAAATAGCCCAGCCTAAAACTGGCGTTAACCAATGCCCTATTACTGAAACGATGATCAAAGTTAATCAGCCATTACTCATTTAACTGTCCCTTTTGATTCTAAGACAGGACCACAGTCCTTTTGCAGCATTTAAATCGATTTGTCTTATCACATACGACAAATCGATTTAAATGGTGCTACTTTTTTTGAGTTAAGGTGCTCTCACTTGGAGCATTTTCCTGTAATGTATCGTTACAGAGTCGAGCATTATATCAGAGAGGGAGGAGAACCAAGCATTACAGTGCGCGAACTGTAATGTTACAGATTGGACCATTACGTTGGTGAGGGAAAAGCACTGAGAAATACAGTGATGATACAATGTGTAATGTTTTGCTACATATGTAGGGAAGATTCCCTGAAGTTTTGTAAGGCAGTATTGTAATGTTATGCTCAAAATCGAACCTGAAATGTAAATTACAGGCGAGTGTTCGTCATATCAGGGAGGCCGTACTGTAATATAATGCTCAAAATTGAATCTCAAACGTTACATTACAGGAAAATGCTCTAGTTGAGGGACTACCTTAACGTTTCAGAATTCGGATTCAAGTCATGTATTAAACAGGAAGACAATTTTCCTGTCTCTTTATATGTATATTTATCCTATTTTATATTAAACTAAGTAGTCAGTTATACGAGAGGAAAGAGGTCACATTTGGATCAAGTTGAGGAAGCCACCCGAAAATAATTAAATTTTCCCGAGCACCTCGGCCGTCGCGGCATAAACTGACCAGACATTAACCCAAACTTCCTGTTTCAAACATCCGGGCTAAGGTTTAATTTGTTCAAACAGTGAAACAAGTTTATAAGGTACCTAGTCCGCCCTGACTTTACATCTACAAGGATATGAGCCTGGTTTGCAGGCGCAAGGCATATAGAGCCGAACGTTTTGGAGTCGACAAATAACAAAAAATGATGTGATGAACTTTTATAATTTGTTATCAAGGATATCCAGAGCGGTTGATTGTGGGCTGCTAGCATTCACTTCATGGTACTACTATATATTTAAGTATTAACTTGTATTATATTCAATGAAATATCAGCATAAGTTGTATCAGACCAAATTGCTTGTCAGTGTTAGCACATAGCAAACGCAATTTTGGTTTACATAGTCATGTGTTTGACTCGTCATCATCCGTGCGATCTATCCCGGTTGTGAACCCACACTGGTGTGTGGGGTCCCAGGGTCCGCCTATCTTATTTTCTCGGCCCACTTCGCGCGGTCTTGTGCATACTCAGTGGTGAGTCTGTTGGCACCCATGTCACCCTTAACGACGTCGAGTCACCGCTTCTTGGGTCGACCTCTTCTACCGGTACCTAGCGGGGGCGGCATGGCCAGACATTTGTTGCCCACGTAGTTTGCCAATCTCCGTGAGACATGACCATACCAACGAAGGCGGCGCTCCTGCAGCTTGTCTACGATGTCACGAACACGAAGGCTGCCGGTGTTACGCACGCGATCTTTGCGTGAGACTCCACACATCCACCGCAGCATCTTCATTTCCGTGACGCGCAGCTCCTGCTTGTGTCGCTCTAGTAACGGCCATGTTTCACTGCCATATAAAGGGATAGGCCTAATGATGGTTTTATAGACCTGCCCCTTCAGCTTGATCGGCGTTTTGGGGTCACAAATGACACCAGTCACCTCACGCCATTTGGCCCAAGCCGTCATGTTTTTGACTAAAAACACTATTTATTTTAACTTGTTCATGCTCCTGTAACTGATACAGTATATAGTACTGCATACTTGCATTTTAAACAGCATCAATATGAAATGAATGTTCGTAAAAGTAAAGCAGCACTGAATGAGGTAAGTAAGCGTGGAAGTATAAAATATAGTATTGCTTAAAATTTCACGGAAGATGGTCGGTTCCGAAATCGGAATTATGAACCGTAAAATTCGTCGTAGAATTGAACGTCCATAATTTATCATTAAGTTAATTATCTCTAACGTCCCAGTCCATTCAAGTAATTAGTCGCCTCCAAAAAATCAAGGATAATTGCTGAGAGTGATCGCAGGGATTCCACTTGAAGAGGCCTCTTGTTGATAAATTGGCCACCTACAGGGGATCTGAGGCTTTCGTCTTTTGTTTTGTGGAATTGAGTAACAGCTGTGACTCCTGTTTTAAAAAGGGACTAGAAAAGGCAAAACAATAAGACTTGGTGTACCGACGATGCATCATACCAAGGGCATGGTATACTCACGATGCAAAGTTTTCTATATGATGCAATGAATGTCGATGTCATGAATTAGTCCCTTTGAATAGGTTTCCCAGAAAGTACTCAATCAGTTGTTTGATTCGCTAGATTCAAGGTTTTTTAGGGTCAGTATGTTTACCACGAGTTGCCACTTTAAATTTACGTTATCGTTCGCGTAAAAATTGTATTGGGATTTGACATTGTCATGTCATGTTATGTCAAATCCGAATACAAATTAATATCGCGAACGGTAACGTAATTTTAAAGTGGCAACTCGTGGTAGACGTACTGGATAGGAAACTGTTTGGTCATGCTATAGTATTTGTTTGACGACACGATTGGCGTAGTGCCTAGGGCTTCTCGCTTTGGTTTGCAGGGCGTACCGGATTGAATTCCCGGTCGGGTCAATTCAGAAAACAATCTTTTCTAAATTGGTAGGTAAATATCTATAAGGGTAATAACATGAATTCGAATTCTGCTATAATTCAACCTACCTTTAGCAATCAAGGGAGCAATTATGTGACCTAACTGCATTTAAAATCACTTAATGCTTCGGTGTTTAATACACAAAGTTAGTTTGCCTAGAACAACTACCCGTTCACCGCTGGAACCATAAAATAATTAAATTTGTCACGGTCCGTCCGCTAGTGGGTAATTGTTTTGGCTGTAACTGCCGTACAATCAGGAACAATAGAGGTGATTATAACTTGAGCCAAATGAGGTGCGAAGTAAGCGTTTTGTGCTGTTGACTGTATACAAGAAAACTACGTCCGGTCTGTTTTGTTTCACAAAATAATAGCCGTTTACATTTCAAGACTTATAGAGTTGTATAAAAACGACGTCATCATTATGATTTATCTTAGACACCTTTATTTAACTAAATTGAATCTATTTCTCTCGGTACCTCATAAGAAGTGGACCATTTCTTATATTGTCAAGATGACCTCACTCCAATTGATGAAACGCAGTCTAGATGTGAGGCTGACAAGCACATGCAATGCAAAAAAATCACTGACCTAACCATCCTCATCTGGAAGGCCTGCATAAAATGCCCTTTCACGCCCTGCTTGAAAACCCCGGAACTATGAGAGGATGGAAACACATGCACTGAAAGAGCAATCCACGTCTGGTACGATGAAGAAACGAGTCACGGAACCATTTAGTGTGGGTCAACAAATGCTGGATTGTGTTTGGTTATCGCCGTAGCACGCGTGGAACAGCTTAGAAGTACAAGGGTAAAGATGGAATATGTTGGATCAACTTTAAACAGTGAGAATTCATTACATCTATAGTGGAATGTGTTTTGACTTTAATTTTAGACCTTTGTCAATAAGATTAATCTAAAATTTCCAGATTTCAATACAACACGAAAATCAAATTTTATCAAAATAATTTGCGTAAAACATTGTTTTGTTCGGTACATACTCAAAATTAATTTAATTAAGGTAGTAATTTGTTAGAGACAAGTCCTGATTTATTCGTAATGGGGTGTTTAAAAGGCGTAAAACAATATCGCGTAATTAATTTTATTTCTCCTTTTAATTGTACTTAATAGTACGCAATGATTTTGTTATGCTAGAAGCAATTCCTAATTTTATACATAAATAGCATTAAGATGACATTCAAGAAGAGTGCGTATTCCTATTTAATTGGCAAGAAACGCATCGCAAGGCAGCCCTCGAGCTCTTTCGCGTCGATAAAGAATCCTATTATTCAATCCGCAAACGATAAATAAATAAATAAAATAAATATCTGGGACCAATTACACCAAGATCATCTGACCCCAAACTAAGCAGAGCTTTTACTATGGGTGTCAGAGACTGATAAACATTAAATATTTCTAAATAGATAATAATACCTGGACACACAACAAACACCTATGTTAAATTGTTTGAAACTTTCATTTTTTTTTTAATACTTTAATTATAACGTTATTACAACAATTATATCAACTTTTTCATGGTCACTATAACGTTAGAATAGTTATTAATTACGGGTTTTTACTATGTTTTTTGTTTGTTCGATTCAAATGTGCAAAAACCGTCAACGAAGTGACATTTCGTGGACATTTACTGTTAGTGTCGTGTCAGTGAGGTATTTTCCAGTGAATAGTGCGTTAGTAAACAGTGGTACCAGCGGCGAGCATAATAAAAGACTTCGAAAGAGTATAGACCGACTTGTCTGCCACTAACAACTCATACGCAAGACCTTCAGGTACTCCGTGACTCACTTGCAACAGTGCTGAAATATCGGAAACTCGAAAACAAAAACATGGTGAAGAACCCGTAAATAACAACTTCAAACACCAATGTTCGTCACATGAATGTTTGTCATGGATGGGGATCGAACACACGACCTCTGGCGCTAAAGGCAGGATCGCTGCCATTGCGCCAACAGGCCAGTCAAGAAAAGAAGAAAGTCGATAGAAAAAATAGCGCGGGACTTGCCAGTTAATGCAGTCCGTTTCACGTTTGATATGTCTTAATGCTCAGTTTAATGTGGCAATTGAATTAAAATATGTAGTTCATTAATTAGCAAACTGATAGTCTGCTTAAATTCACATCATAATACGTCTATCTTTAGCTTTCCATAATTTGAGTGAGTAAATCTTTACAAATATAAAGAGGAAAGATTTGTTTGTTTGTATTAGGCTCTGAAACCACTGGACTGATCTTAAAAATTCTTTCGCCAATAAAAAGCTACATCATAGGGAGTGACATAGGCTATATATTTTTTTAATAAAGGCCATATTGACGGCCAGCTAGTAGTTAATAAGCCTAAAAACTGTATCACCGCTGGGCAAAGGCTTCTCGGTATCGATACAATTGATGGAAATTCGCTTGAACAGGACGTTTGCCAAATGTAATCTGCATTTTTGGAATTTTTACTGATTTTTTTATGAAATTCAAATAAAAGTATACTATTCCGTCTGATTCGCACTCTGTGAACAAATAATACTAAGCGATAAACATAACGGAGCGATGATGTAAGGCAGTTTAGACATAAAAACAGCCTGGTTCTAATAATGGCTTGCGTCACATTCAAGTGACTAAAAAATAGTATACCTTAATAATACTTGGACGATTGAGCATTATGTATTTATAACTTATGCAGTTAGTTGTGTTTATTCAATCATTCAATACTTGTACTAATAGCGTCCATACCGATAAAATTAATCAAAACCCAATCATCTTCCTAATATACAAGTATACCTATCTCTAGGGCGTTTCTGTGAATACGATCACGGTTTACTCTACGAACTAGGTTTACTATACAAACATGGTCTAATTATACGAAAGCATACAATAGCAATGGTCGATATTGTACACCTGAATGAACAAAGCCAGCTAATGTCATTTAATATTTACATACATCAGTAATCACGTCTCAGAAAATGGTTCTGTATACAACAATAATATTAGTATACCTAACATGTTTATTTGCGCCGAGCCAAAGGTATAATGGATTTGCGGTCAATACATACGGGATCGTCGAAGGCCCGCGCACACTACAGACTTTTCATCTGGCAGTAGTCGGATCAAATGTAAAGTACTTATTTGTAAACAGCGGGCCTACTATGGTTCAAATTTACGAAATTTCGTAAAACTTTGGAAGGGTAAAAGGGCTACAAAACGTAGTATGTTCCGAATAGGTCTTATGTATTTTGGTACAATGGAATATGGTTATCAGAATACCAAAAAAATGAACATCAATTTCGAACGGTAAGTACTTTTTTTAAACGACTGAAAATTCACGTTACTACGTGTTCGACCAACGGGAGTAGGCCCCTAGGTACATTAGGTTTTCGAAACTAGCAGTGCTTCTTTAAATGATGACGATGAATATGTTGATCGTTTGTAGTGTTCGCCAGGTCTATAGTCAGGTTTGAGCTAGTGGAACATAGTTTGCCCTCTCAATACACAATCGGTTTTTTAAATTTCCGCAGATATTATTACATACCTTAGACAAAGGGTTAGTATTTACTTAACACCTACTTCAACAAGAGTAGATTATACTGATGATGATACTTTCTCAATCCAAAGGCTACTGGGCTCATTTCTACATAACAATTGTTGATTCAGGTTTTCTATATATTGGGAATGAGATATTTCTTTCAAATTATTGATTTAGCTCCCATGACTTTCATGGGGATTTCAATTGGCCACTAATTAATTAATCGAAATATAATTTATTCTTCTTATAATTTATGTTGCTGTCAACAAAGGATCATACTAATTATCGGGCGATTTAATGTCTGTAGTGTGCGCAGGCTCATAATAAAATGCTTGTTTTTAAAGCTAATTTATAGGCTAGAGTCTTTCCCAACGTGGGCGATAACACCCCCTTGTGGGCGCTGCAGGCCTAAAGGGGGGCGGTAAGAGACCCAGAAAAAAAAGGGGGCATTGTGTAGGGCTTAGGGGTCGATTTATAATTTCATCTACCTAGCTAGGAAGACTCTTAGACACCGACTGAGCTCTCGACTCTCGACTACATCTTGTGAACATCAACTAATATTAATTAAGATATAGCTCAAACTCGGTTCGATATAAAAGACCGCGGGCAATCATGTTTTAACAAGTTTTTGTTAAATAATCCGAATTGTACATTCCTATACCAATCGGCTGGTTCTTTGATACTTGTTCTTGCTTGTCGAGTACGATTGGGCGTCGAATGAGATAAACGAGTTTATGCACGTTTGTCTTATTCCTGTTGGTGCGTGCTGCCTATGCAATCCTATCTAAGCGACGTAAATTTATTTTATTTTCATTTGCGGTTTCGCGCATAATAGATAAGCAGTACTTGATTTCAGAACTTACGTATTTCTTAAAACAAAACAATGTCGGAAGTAAAAAAGAAGAGACGGCAATACTCTGCGGAATATATTAAATTCGGATTTATTGAAAATCCCACAAACCCGTCGTCGCCTTTGTGTCTTCTATGTCTAAAAACATTTTCGAACGAAGCAATGAAGCCTTCAAGACTGCAAGATCATTTGAATAAAATGCATCCAGATAAGACAGAAAAGAATGTAGCATATTTTCAAGACCTAGAGAAGAAGCATAATACTCAGCCAAGTGTATCAAAACTATTTTCGGCGGCTGCTAAGCAAGATGACGACGGACTTCGAGCTTCGTATAATATCTCTTTGTTAATTGCTCAAAAAGGCAAACCACACAACATCGGAGAAGAGTTAATTTTGCCAGCAATAAAGGAAGTAATAACTACTGTGCTTCATAAACCGGCCGCAGATATTATCTGAAAAATTCCTTTGAGTAATAATTCTGTGCAAAGACGAATTTATGAAATGGCTGAAAACATTGAAGAATCATTGTGCAATCATCTGAGGACTAGTCAATTCTCAATTCAGCTCGATGAGTCCACTTTACCAACTAATGAAGCGTTGTTGCTATCTTACGTGAGGTTTATTAAAGATGAGAAAATACGTGAAGAACTATTGTTTGCCAGAAATTTGGAGACAGATACAAAAGGCGAAACCATATTCAATACATTGGAAAAGTTTTGTGAAGAGAAAGAGATTCCTTTGAAAAATATTATATCAGTTGCTACGGATGGCGCTCCGGCTATGACAGGGCGCCATAAAGGCTTCATAGCATACTTAAAGAATAAAATTCCAGGTCCTTGCTATACATTGCGTTATTCATAGACAACATTTGGTTGCTAGAAACTTAAGTCAACGACTATTTCAATCACTGCAATATGTCATCAAAGCAGTCAATAAAATCCGTAGCAGCTCTTTGAATGATAGATTATTTCATCAGCTTTGTGTTACTAATGACGAAGATTTCAACCTTTTATTGCTTCATACTGAAGTTCGTTGGCTGTCAAGAGGCAATTGTCTGATTCGATTTTACAACCTGTTTGACCCTATGATAGAGTTCTTGGAAACTAAAGATACAGAACTGCGCAACAAGCTCATAACATCAAAGAATGATACAGCTTACATGACAGACCTGTATAAAATGTTCAACGACATGAACCTCCAACTGCAAGGCGATGAACTAAATTTAATTAAAACAAAAAATGTCGTTGCTGCTTTCGCAGCCAAACTGCTTCTGCACAAAAAGAATATGGGCAGACGTGAGTTTCACAATTTTCCGAATTTCAGTATACTGCAGTAACGACGACTTGTTTGCCTACTGCCAACATTAGGAAAACCTCCACATTGACTTCACCGAACGATACCAGGACATTTTGAACTTGGAAATACCAGACTGGGTGTTGGATCCGTTTTCAAATGTCAACACAGCAATGTCACCTCAGCTGGAAGAAGAACTTATAGAATTGACAACAAACGAAGAAATAAAAATCAAGTTCAAAAATGGATATCAAGAATTTTGGCTACAAAAACCGATCCCGCAATTGTACCCTGGATTGTGGTCAATTGTTCAACGATTTTTGATAGCATTCCCATCGTCATATTTGTGTGAACGTGGATTTAGTGCTGTGGCAACGCTGCTTACTAAAAAGAGAAATCGTTTGCGTGTTACCGAACGTGGCGACTTGCGGCTGTTTTTGAGTAAATTGGAACCTGATATCAACAAACTTATTGAACAGCATCAGATTCAACCTTCACATTGGTTTTTATATAAGAATTGATTATGTTTGTTTTATTTTCAAAAAATACTTTGTCCGAATACTATAAATTTGCGTTTCAATAATCAGTTATAAGTACTTAGCGGTTTTTAAGTATGTTTAAAAAGGGGGGCGTTAAAAAAAAAAATTCTTAAAGTGGGCAGTAGACAAAAAAGGTTGGGAATTGAACAGCATCAGATTCAACCTTCACATTGGTTTTTATATAAGAATTGATTATGTTTGTTTTATTTTCAAAAAATACTTTGTCCGAATACTATAAATTTGCGTTTCAATAATCAGTTATAAGTACTTAGCGGTTTTTAAGTATGTTTAAAAAGGGGGGCGTTAAAAAAAAAAATTCTTAAAGTGGGCAGTAGACAAAAAAGGTTGGGAACCCCTGGGCTAGAGCAACGTCAAAACATAGAACGCTTCCTTTCTTACTGACAAAATCTTTGTTTTCTAATTACGTTCTAAGTACGCTAGTTAAATTACGAAATAGAAATGCACAAAAATAAATAAGCGCCAAAAATAACATTTGATAGTATCCACTCAGACTCCAATTTGTCACTCAGTTACACACTCAAAGGCGACCTTTGATATTAATATCATCCGAAATGTATTTCGCCAAATGGTTTCCTACGGTAATTTAACGTGTAAAGTGGCGAGATTACCGCCTTTAGAAAAGAATTTGGCTTTTTCCTATCAAATAAGTATTGTATCAAAACCTTTTGGCATCTAAAATTGATTTATAAAAAAAAAATGGTTTATTCAAAAAATCGTGGTTACAGTTTTTCACTGAGGCTTCGCAGTAAGTAGATAGGACACTTGTGTTGGGAATGACTCGCTGCTTCCCATGTTGTTCACAGTATTTAACCTCATGATGAGAATTAACAAAAGCATTGATGTAGGCAAGCGACTAATCTAGTTTAAGTATATATATATTTGTGTGTGTGTGTGTGTGTGTGAGCGCGTGTGTGCGTGTGTGTGTGTGTGTGTGTGTGTGTGTGTGTGCGTGTGTGTGTGTGTGTGTGTGTGTGTGTGTTTGTGTGGGTACGGATCAAACTAACTTTGTAAACAGATTTTTAACTTCATCGTATGTTAGTGTTTTTAGGCAATTAGTTATTGTCTTTTTACATGCCAATGAATACATAGGGTGAATATTAAGCACCCGGTTAATTTTGTTGTATAAGTAAGAAGATTGGAAATCGAACTGACGTCTAGCAAACATGGTGTGAACAAAAGGTATGTTAGCAACAATATCCTTCCTACGCTTGTTTGTCCTACTTTGGTCAGTGGCCAGTAGCACTGTCCTGTGACACTTCAGGATCAGATGGAGAAAGATTTAAGGATTTTTTCTCGAATAATGGATCTTACACATCATATTAAATTATCTATTATTATTTATGTTAGAGGAAAGATTCGTTTGTTTGTTTTATATTTGTTTGCTCCGAAACTACTGGACCGATTTCAAACATTACTTCACCAATATAAAGCTACATTATCAGGGAGTGACACAGGCTATATTTTTTAATGTAGGCTATATTTGACGTAAAGAAGGCTAGGCTCATAACTTCTAGTTGCAAAATCTCTGATAAGAACTTACTACGAGTTTACTCGTAGTTGCTGAAAAAAACGACTAAAACTCAGACAATATAAATTTGTTTAACATTAGACACTTAATGGACTAGAATATGAATTACCACAATATCTGTTAAAAAAGTTATAAATTTCCCAATTTTCCCGTATAATATTTTACGATGGATTTTTGTTTTAAATGAAGCATAACTATCTAATATTCAAAATAAATATCCGTATAGCTTTGAACTTTATTTAATTTAAATAAAAAGGTTTATTTACAAGCCATTCAGTTGACTGGACCTTAAAACGTAATGAGAATACCTACCCCAAAATATGCAATAAATCACGATGCACACACGCGCGCCATGGATGCGCGTAAATTTGGTAAAGGCCTCTTAAATAATAACCCACTATACAGACGTAAAGTGGCAGGATTACCGCTTAGACCAGAAGTCGGCCTATCCAACCTTATAAATGACTTACTCTTCTGTCTCACCATCTTCTTAAGACAGCAATCCGTGGTCATAGAAGGAAATGAAAATTAATGGTGGCCGAGAGTATTTTTTCGTGTCGGTTTGAGTACACGCCATTACTTCCGTTTTTGGCGCGCAACCCTCATTTATTATGTAAGCAGTGGCGTAACGTGATACTAGAATACGCAAAATTCTGATGATCTGACACGAGCATATTTTCTGAGAATAAATTATTGGACATAGGCCCTATTTATAGCGTTTGCACCTCATAACAATATTTATTGATGCTATTTCCGGCTGGAAAGAGCATCAGATATGTAAAGTCAATGTTGTTTATCGGTATTATTCCTGAACATTAAAACACAGAAATAAGTGAATTCAGTGAATATATGAACAAGGAGTAAAACACGATTTCGAAGCAGTGACAAATACAAGCACAGAATACTCGATGGTGATTTAATTATATTAACTTCAACAACATTTATTCTGTGCGGTTACAGAATGTTGTTATACCGTCGAAACGGTATCGCTTCTCAAAAAAAAACTAAACAATTTAATACTGACTTTTCACAAGTGGTAAGGGAAGAATTTACAGGACACATTAAACTAAATCCACCGAAAAATACCAAATCCTGCAACTGACAGCATCATCCTATCAGTGAAAAGGGAGCCGGCTTACTCACGACTTATACCTGATGTAAGCAGAATCGTTATAAGAAATTATTCAAATAATATAGTAAACAACTAACAGATGAACCAACACGTTGCTTGTTAAGGTGCTCTCTCACTTGGAGCATTTGCCTGTAATGTTTACGTTACAGAGTCGAGCATTACATCCGTGAGGGAGGAGAACCGAGCATTACAGTGCGCAAACTGTTATGTTACAGATTCGAGCATGACGTTGGTGAGACAAAAGCACCGAATAATTTTCTAATGAAGTAATGTTAGAAATTGAATCTGAAATGTAAGGCAGTACTGTGAAGAAATGCCTAAAATAATCTAATCTAAAACTTAATAACAGGCGAATACTCCAAGTGTGGGAGCACCTTTATAGAGATGTTTAAAAATAACCAGCTCTGCCAAAATTAGTAAATTGAAATTTGATCCAATTAACCGAGCAGAGTCAAAAAACCGCTCTGGTTAGGAAATATCCAAAAAAATTAAGAGCATTATTAGACAGCAAAGCACCGATAAAAAATTGATACCGATACAAGTGTACCTACTAAAAAACCAATTTATTAATATTTTTTATATGAAAACTTTATCGCAGAATTTTTTGCCGATCTTTCTCGATTCCTACTAATTGGATTGATGGAGCGGCTCTCACAAATCTGTCAGGGAGGGATAATGAACGACCAGCGAAATGAACTTTTGTCTACTAGGTACTATTCACACCAAACGATCGGGGAAGGAAACTGAATCATCACTACAGGAATTTAAGCCTAAACCTGCACGAGGTTTATATAGGTCCGCGCGCAGCTAAACGACTTTCAACCGTAATCTACAGCAAAGATGCTTTAATTTTGCCTGGTATTGTAGAATGCGATGAACCTCTTCCGTGTCGTTTCGTTTCGTCTGAATCGCACCGAAAAAAAACGGCAGATGTCCGTGAAATAACCGACCTTGCACATTTCACTTCCATCGCGGAATTAGTCGTGAAGCATTCGATAAAGAGTCTAAAAAGAAGTAGACAATACTTACGATGTAATTAGTAACTATTTGCCACTGAAAAAAAAACAAAAGCAGCGATTATATTCAATGTAGGTAATTTTAAAGAAACGAAAATCTATTCTGTCTAGAATTAGTTTTTACTTCCCTTTTTTGGTTACGTTTAATTTTACTATAAGTCAAAATCAAATTTGATTCAACTCAAGTCACACCGCTGGTTCACTCGAGTCAATGACTACTCGTCTAACCTCAAAAAGGATTACTTGCCGTCTTGCAATATGCTCTTTACTTGTTCTCATTTAACCCATTCGTAGAATATTGATGTCGTAGGTATCACAAACTCCATTACCACACACAAGGCGCTTCGTTCTCTACAAACAAGCCAGAAATTTCGGCAGTACCACTGACACAGTTTGTGTTTCATCTAAGCTTGAAAGGCGCTTTACGGGTCCATTCAAGAGAGAGGATGGGCAAACAACGTTGCAGATCACGTGTGTTTACGGACCCCTAATTTCATCCAATCACTGTCGAGATACGAACTATTCAGTCTACGTGGGGCTGGTTAGTCAACATTTGGTTTCGATTATTAGAGTTTATTTGTTAGTTGTATGAGGGAGGTCTTATAATGGTAAAATAATTATGTTATAGTACTTTGTTACTGAGATATCCAAAATAAATATGTCGTAAGATAATAGGAACAGCCGGATTTTTGCGAAAATCTTAGGATAATGCACGATTTTGACGTTCGGTCCATATTAAAACCATTTAATTAGGATTCCATTGGCATCTAAATAAAAAAATAACGGGCCCAGTAGAATCTGGGCCCGTATAGTGGGAATCTGACACTTAATATCACTATTATCCTGGTTATTTTCAAGATGGTCGTGAAAATCCGGCTCGATCTAGGACGCTCGGTAACTTGAGCGCTGATCGGCTGATCAAAGATTCGACAGACTGACATCTCTTTTCTGATTGGTCCAAATAACACAGCCACTTTAGTCGATTCATTCAAAGCTCTGGTAAACAATAATACCTATTGATTAACCTAAACATGTTTTAGTTCACGAAAAAATTACGTTTGATGTTAATTAGAGACTGCAGCGAATTTTGATAACAATAAAAGGCGAAGGAACTCTGAGCGTATCTTTTGACCAATTAAAGTTAAGGGAATTGTGTATGTAACTTTTGACCAATTAGCGCATCCGTCAGTATGCATGACATTTTCATCAGCCAATTAGTCCTCAGAACGTGATTGCTCATTAACGGTGGTCCTAGGACACGCCGGATTAAGGTTAAAAATAATTAGGATTTAAGCGATATTAAATGACGGATTTATACTATCTGAGATTTTGCGATCTTCCTAGTACTTTTACGGTTCTTCCTATTATCCTACAACATATATATAGAAATCGCGAAAGTTGGTTAGCTTAATATAAAATATTGAACATTTTTAGATTGTAAGAAGATGAATGAAGTTAAGACTAAACCACAGCACATGCCTATTCAAAATATTATTGAGCATTCAGTAAAATAAAAGACTACTTTTTTAACCACCTGGTATTTATTCTAATTTGACATAAATAGACAAAATAGAGAGTTGCTGCGGAAAAACATATGGTATGTATACACTTGCGGTCCGACAAATTCATCAGAACTATAAATATTGATCAGAACTATAAATTATGAGTATTTCAATATTGTTCACACTAATGCAAACCAATAATAAGATTGTACGACACAATTTATAGGACCTTTGACCTGGCTGATCGTCGTCGATCGTCATATGGTAAACATCGATAACTAATCAGTTGGTCTGTCTAATGTAAACCGGCAGGAGTTGTGTGTATGATGAAGTTAATTTCCCAGAGTCTAGGTTGTAGAGACTAGGTAGAGCCTGCCTTTACCTATTCATTGCATTTTTATTAGAATAGAATACTTGTAAACATTTTCATATTTAAAGAAAAATAAAAACTACGAGGGACACAACAGACAACAAACCATGACAGAACTTTTGTTATTGGTGACCACCTGAGTCCATTTTGTATATTTAGTCTCTTAGACTACAAAAACCACATCAACATTCAGAAGAACAAACAGCATTAAGCATAACAGTAGTATATAATTATACAAATAAACTGATTAATAAACTTCAAAACGTATATCCTAGGTTGAGAGTCATAAATCATGAATCTTATTTTTAAACTAACGCAATTCATAGAAAACTTGTCCTCAAACTGCGGCCCTGCTCGAACACCTATCCCTGAATTTCATTTATCACAATTTACCTCTCGAGTAAAGGAAACTAGGCAGCGTCACGGCACTTCCGTAACACATGATTTGCATGTTGAGAAGAATAAGTGCTCTTTAGTAGCGTTTCAACCATATCGATAGTTTGGACTATCGATAATTGACCTTGGATAATAGTCATCACATCGTAAGGCCTATCGAGTTCGCGAAATCTACTACCTATTTATGGATTCTACTACTGATAGAAATAAAAACAATCGATAATAGTGAATTAACGTACTGTCGATAGATAGTGCGTACTGTATTGATAGTTGGATATCAATAGCATCGATAACGATATTATTATTAGTAATACTATCGTTAATTTTATGAACTGTTGATGTTTAGTAATTGTTTTTCTTTTCATCAATAGTGTAGCAATCTTTTGACTATTAATACTGTCAACACAATTGATACTAATATATAATATTGTCTACTGTCTGAATATTTCCAAGGTCACGGTTCAATCGATAGTCCATACTATTGTTCCAACACTAGTCTATTTCCCTTAATCTATAAATGAAACTCGATCGTATTCATAGGTTGTTAGAACTGATTTTGACTTGACCCGAGAGACGAACTACATCCGATCAATTCTCATATGCAGATCTGAAGACATTTAGATATTATTGGATGAGTTAGTTAGTGTAATGGACATGGAGAACGATCCGATTGAGGTTCCTGCGGTTATTTCTGAACTACAATTTGAGAGTGCTACTGAATATCTACTACCTGTACGTCTACCACGAGTTGCCAATTTAAATTTACATTATCGTCCGCGTAAAAAAATGTATTGTGATTTGACATTGACATGCCATGTCATTTGTCATCCCAATACAATTTTTTTACGCGGTCAATTATCGATTACGTAAATTTAAATTGGCTACTCGTGGAAGATGTACTGGACTTACTTAATTCTGTTATCTTTCTAATTGATAGAGCATTCCAATACTATACAGAAATATATCACTATCAGCTATTTACTTACAATGTACTGAGTAATGAATCGGATATGTTAAAAAAAATATCGTTATAGTAATATAACGATATTTTTTTTAACATGGTTTCCTTAGTAGGCCTATTTTTACTTGGCCTGTAGTTGTTCTGTTCAATTTGATACTATTGAAAAATAAAAAATATTGGCAAAAGTTGAAAATGATAAAAGCTGTGTAAGTTTGAAAAAAAATGGGGAAATTACTTCGTCTGATTCAGTATTAGAGAATGTTCATGATAAAACTTACCGTGTTGCTGAAAATCGCGAAAAACCCGTTTTTGTGACCTATGACCCAGATTTTTTTCCAGGTGTCCGATCGATTAGGACTTTTTAGATTTAATTTATGATAGTGTTTTGAACAATCCTACCAATTTTGAGCTGGGTGCGAATTATTGTAAGCTCGGATGTCTAAATTGACTGGATTATAAGTTATTAACCAAGTATGTTGACTGTTACTTTTTTCACGAAACAAGTTCAGTTCTTTTATTTTCTCATAAATTTAAAAATGAGAACAAAAAAAGACACTCAATATTTCACCATGTTTTCAACGTTTCGTGAGGTAGCTTGAGCAAAAAATGCGTTCTATCCGTTCGCAGTTCGCATCCGCACGCAGTATTGCCCACCATGTTGCCCTAAGAGCTAGTGATTCAGCCTCTGTTTCCTTCAGGCTAAACGAATTATTCAGTAGCCAGCGCACTAAGAGCTAATCTCAAACAACCAATGACAAATAACTCTCACCACACTCCCAAAATCCATCAGACGGTCGTTTGTCATACGCTATTAAGATCTCATAGGATATTCAGTTTACATTCTGCAACCCCACAGGCAAAAAACCGAGCCGATAGTGAGCCAGATAGGCAAATACCCATCCCAAATCATGACCTAATATCGGGTAATTTATCACCGACAGACCTTTGTGCTTCTGCCATCAATCTTGGGCTTCCTTCGCACTCAACACTCCAACTAATTATTGTGGATGGTGTCTTGACAGTTTGCTTGTGGCTTGCGACGTTTTTTCAACGTCCACTGAATTGTGATCCGTGATTTTTGCCGCTCAATACGTGTGATGAATGTGTGCTTGGGGCTTTATTTTTATTGCAGGGGATGTGGGCAGTCGAATGCGAAATTTTTCACCGTTTGCCATCGTAATAACTGCTCACGCGTATCTTCTCACGTTTGATCTTGAGAGATTGTTGTTAAAAAACCTGTCAAACATCGTTGTTATGCTATTAATGAAAATCTTGGCAGTTTGAGATTTAATTTCAAATAGAGAGCTTTTATTTAATTCAATTTTCACTTGGGTGGTATTTGAACTCTTTATAAGTAGCCTAAAATAAGCTCTCAAGGCCTATAGGATTACGTTGGTTGACATTTTATGATAGGTAATACTTGAGTGTACTCGACACCGACACTTGAGTGTACCGACAGGTTTAAGTAATATTGGAGTGACTGATGTTTTCACGCCGTAAGGAAAACTATGCAAGTAAAAATTATGAACCTTTATAGTAACTGTATTGAAAACCTGTCTTGCCTTTCACGCTTGTAAAGCGACTTGAATTTTTTATAAATGAAACTACAAAAAGCTAGGCTACTCAAATAATTTGCAAAAAGTTTATTTATTTATTTTTAGATATCTCTTATCTACCGTATTGAAAATAGTAGGTACATGATTGAGTCTTGCTTGACAAGCGTTATTATCTCTTTCTTCTTAGTCATCTCGTTTACTGGCAAAGTTTAAAACTTTGAAATACTTCGTTTTAAGAGTGCGCAGCACAACGTTTTCTGTCGTTCAGCTGAAATAGATGAAATCGAAGTTATTTCTAGTAAGAGTCTTCATATCCATTATCTTATTTTATGACCTGATTTTAAACGAAAAACCTGATTTTAAAGTAGAGTGGTTTTAAACATGAATTTTTCAGTATCGAGTATGAAATTTATGTTCTCTGAAAAAACATGCAATAGTTAAAATTAATCAGACTATAAACCAGCTTGATGTTGTTAAATCAAATTATACATTATTTACATTACTATTGAAACAGGGTAGGTACTAAGGACCACGCTTAGAGTTTCAACTACTATAAAGCAATTACATTAAAATTTTGTACTCAAAACAACAATGAAAAATCAAAAATTAATAAAAGTTCAAGTAGACCATTATTACAGTTCTTCCGAATGGTCAAAAACAATTAACTTTAGCTAATGATATTATAGACATACATAATATTAATACGATCTATTTACTAAATCTAATACTGTATTATAATGTGACACTGAGAAGACCCGGCAAGAAACTCCGTAGGAATTCTTTTAATTTTTTATAAACCATTTTCCATAGGTCCTTAATTTGGTGATGAACTTTACTGTTCACCTATGTTGTAAGAAAAAAGCCAATCACGAAAACATATAAGCTTATTTTTTTAACGGATTAAAAAAATAAGCTTATATGTTTTCGTGATTGCCACGTAAATGTGCATTTCAGTGGCAACCTGAAGTGCTTGAAACTTGTGAACAAGTGTTGACTAGTAACGCGTAAAGTTCCAACTTTAATTTACCTATTTTCAAAACCCTAAATTTAAAAATTACCTTAGAGAGAGATATAACAACGCTTTCAGGGCGCTGTTGCGGCTGCCCCCCTTCTGTAGTGCGTCCGGTATGTTTGCGGAAGCCCAGGTAGATTGCTTCCATACCACCATGCATAAGAGAGCCACCTCGATGTCACATGGAACGCGGGCCAGCGGCAACAGACTCCTGAAAGTGGTTGCAGATAGGTTGGATGGTCCGTTTGTGGGACACTGGATTCTTTTACATGCACCAGTGCCCCGTAATTATTATGCCTTCAACAGGAAGTGACTTCATGTTTGTATTTGTTTATTATTTTGTATGTTTCGTTTCTTTTTTTATGTAAACTGAATTAAATTGTTAACATGTGGACTACATTTTCTGAATAAATGAATTTAATATTATATATAAATATACTAGCAATGTGAGAAATGTAAATAAAAAATCGATTCGACAAATTATACATTCCTTAAACGAAAGAGAAAGAAAAAACACCAGCAAGTGGCTCACAGCTATTTCAGTTGGACTTATATCACTCGGGAAGGCACGGGAAAAAAGGTATACGTAGCTATGGAGTGAGCTTTAATGTAATAAGGCATAAAAATATTTTCCACTGAGGTATGAAGAGGCTCCCATACACGAGAGTGGCGCAAAGAAGGGCCCATTTACTTTATTACATTTACATCATATGCCCGTTAGAGCATCCAACTGAATAAAATGTTGCATGAAATTTCCTAATACGCAGGCACGCGTGTGCCTTCAATGATTTTTTGCCGGAAAAATTGTATGAATAATTATGTAGTGGGTAATTATCTTGTCAGGAAGCTTTTACTTTAAGCACGTTTTTGGAATAGTAAAACTTGATTCTGTTTTGATTTAAAACGACATGAAAGTTTATTTTAATCTAACGATCAAAACAAGGTTTAAAAAAATTTATGTCTGAACAAATATGAACTTAGACCTCAGTTTGTAAAGAGCATGTAATATGGTTGGTATACCTAAAGTTTCCCCAAGAGAGCCCCATTATGAAGGAATTAAAATACATTGGCCAGTGATGAAACATTTAGATATCAATTATTTTTGTTTCGAAAAAAAAAAAAATTTTGAAAGTGTTATCGTTTCCGAGATTTTACCAAAATGCATTTTTAGTTTGTATTGATTTTGTCTATCTATTGCCCTACGTTTTAACACCGGCCATCATATTTTGATTTCTCCATAGTGGTGATCTCTTGGGTAACCTGAGGTATACCAAGCCCGATACAAATACCTTCCATGCTCTTCAATTGAAATCCGTTTAGAAACCATGACTCGTGACGTCAGGTGACGTAATGTAGTTCAAGTCAAGATCTTCATTATGTGTTATTTCCGAATATGATATTGCTCGCAGACGATTTCACCTAGTGCGGGTGTCGAAAATCTTGAAGTAACAAGTACAATCAACCACAAATCAGCTGACTCTATGGGTTCCATCAATAAATGAGGGCTCAGCGCGTATTAGCACAAGTGGACGCAATCTAGCTGTTCACTGTACCTAAAAAACTGTCGAGTCATAGCCCCGTAATTGCCAGACAACGCCATATCGGTTGACTACTTTAACGAACATAATGTCTGTCCTCTCCAAAAATGTCGGCATCAGCACTTACATGTGCAAATAAAATTTGAAAAATCTGAACGACGCAAATCCCCCGAGGGGCTTCGTCCGCACGTTCCACACGTTTCCTCCCTACAAAGGGCTGTAGTGAACTTTGTGAGTTTAATTATTTACGTACTTCATAGTCCATCAAAATACCTATCATAGCAACTGGACAATGGATCAACTTTCGCTGTATCAAAGTTTCCAACAATTTTAGGTACCTTCTATTCAGGACTTCGTCACATGGTAGCAGTGAAAAAATGATTATGCAAATGCAAATATTTAAACGCGAGAAAAATTGTATGGATTTATTATTGTTTATGCAGTTTTTTTTCAGAGGGCTAAAATTTTATTTCTAAGCCGTTGCCCATCAAATGTCCACAATAAAGTTTAACTCATTTTTATTGTTATCAGGTTGTTTTATGGCGATAATCGATAAAACATTGGCTGTTTCAATGTTTTAGAGAGACATGCAAACAAACAAAAAGAATAATTACGCAAAGGCTGACAAACTATGTGACGCTGCTACTTGAACACTTCCACTGTGATAATTTGAACCCCTTCATCATCGGGTATCCGATTCTCATATACGTAAATGTCTAATCAAATGTTAACTTACTCATATTTGAAAATGATGACCCTAACTTCACTATTTAAGTAAATAAATACAGATTTTCTTTCGGAGTCTTTTCAGTAAAAACAACCTGACCTGGGTTTTTTTTTTTATTGGTTTTGCGTTTGGCCTCAGTCTCGCCTGGTGGTAAGCGATGACGAGGTCGATGGTGGTACACGCTTACCCAGAAAATACCTATTCACTCTGGCCTTGAAGACACCACCACACCATGAAATAGAAAGAAAGAAAATAATTTATTAGGAGTCAAATCAGAAATGAATTACATCAAAGTTTGAAACTAACAACTTTACAATGGGGAGTGCTCAGAAGAATTGCATGATCTTATACCTGCCGCTGAATTTTATCATCGCACGACACGTCATAAGTCGAAATTCCATGCTCATCACCTGGATGGCTGGCGCTCAACAACCGTACGTTTTTCGCGTCAATTTCTTCCGCGTACATCCAAGATATGGAATGATCTACCTGAGTCGGTATTTCCAAAGGAATATGTCGGAGCCCTCAAGAAGAGAGCGTACTCTAATTTAAAAGGCAAGCAACGCATCAGTGACACCTCTGGTGCTGCAGTTATCCATGGGCGGAGGTGATCACTTTCCATCAGGTGACCTTCCAGCTCGTTTGCTCTCCCTCCCTATTACATAAAAAAATAAAAAAAAATACTGGGTAATATAGATATTTCGATGAAATACAACAACCACACCTAAAGAGAGGCTTTGGGTACGCGTTTTCGAAGGCGAAAAGGTAAAAATAAAAAACAGTAATTGTAATAAAACTAATATATCAGATACAGAAGGCGGTACTTTTGGACACGGCACGTATTGTCAGGAGGTTCCTCTCTCTGCAGCCCTAACCACCGGTAGTTTGGGCCTTGCCTGCCCCGCTGCGGTGGCACCCTAGGTTAAGGTTTTGATAGTATTTTTATAAATCACTGTTTTTATAACTTTTAGCTGAAGTTTTATAATTGTAATTATTCCTATTTTTATAATTATAATTTATAAGTTGTTTTAAGTATTATAAATCTGTGTTTTGTAAGGATACTGTACAAATTTTAGATCTAAGATGTACGTTGAATGAAGAAAACTAATACATATATTGCTTATATAGTTAAAACATATGAAAAAAGCAATTCTCAACTATTTCAATTTAAAATTTTAATGAATTAATTACTGACTACTTAAGATTAACCTTCAATGTAATTGCTATTGGTTTTTTGCCTCATTCTAACCGGAAAAGAATTTCCTTAGTCAGGAACCATTCGTTTCATACAAATCCTTTTAGCAAAAGGACTATAATATAGTTTTCCTCATTTGCGTCTACCATAACTTTTGCTTTGCGTCTCGCACTATCAGGTTCACTGCATGTAAAATGAAGACTAATGGCCTAGAGAACACGAACTATATTAGCTAAGCTCACTGACCTATTTATGTTAGCCCCTACAGCCTTTCAACTCGTACATTCTTATTCTTGTAGTATGTATGTCTATTGCCCAAGCAGTCCTGCTTATTTATTTCATAGGCTAGAATTTGGTACGGGAAAATATAGTGAACAATTTTGCCTACTTAGATGTTGCTCCTACACTTTTCTTACAAATTATAAATAAAAAACTGAATCGGTCACTTTCATATTTTATTACGGGTTACTTAAAATATCCTGGTCGTTCAATATCTTACTCGCTAGACGAGAAGGCCGAAAAGACGGTAGCGAAACGTTCTAGACAAATACTCACAGGAGTCGCACATTTTAGATCCAGGCAAACAACCCGGAAGGGCTTTAGAAAAAGCATATGCCCACCAGTAAGACAGTGCATTATCAGTAAAGATACACATATACACAAAAATACATAATCTCAGTAAATAACATAGCTTAAACCAAAATCTCACCATTATCAATAACATGAATGGAACCAGTAATACTACGTGCACGTCCACTCGCTAGGAACACAATGAGGTCTGCAACCTCTTCACTTTCAACCACTTTACCTAACGGCATCTTTTTGTCGCGAATTTTATACAGTTCATCCGACTGCTCCTTAGTAAAACCGGAAGCTTGAACGAATGCCGTTCTAGTAGCGCCTGGATTTACGGAATTCACTCGAACACCGTCCTTAGCCAACTCCACGGCGACGCATCTTGTAAATTGATCTAGAGCAGCTTTAGATATGCAGTAGGGCAGGAAATCTAAGTCTTTGATTACTCTGAAGGCAGCGACACTTGAAACGTTAACGACGTTACCTTTGGAGCTGACCAAATGAGGCGTAGCGAGGCTGGTCAGGAGGTAAACCGCTCGCATATTCGTCGCCATGATTCGGTCGTACGGTTCAATGCCGTCACGGATGCCGGCTTCGCATCCAAAGCCGGCGTTATTCACCAGAACATCGATTCGCTTAAACTTGGCTATGGTCTCACTGACGATATTTTTCACGTTGTCGTCATTGCTTAGTTCAGCTTTAACTATCAGTGGCTTGATTCCTTTTGTTTGTTCGCATTTTGAGGCAACTTGGTGGAGAGACGTTTCATTTCGGCCAACGAGGACCAAGCTGGCAGATTGTTTGGCGAACAGTTCAGCAGTGGCTGCCCCGATTCCGGAACTTGCGCCCGTGATCACTACTACTTTGTTGTAGAAGTCCATCGTGCTAGACGTTCTGTTTGATACTGAATTGAACGGTGTTTCACACAAATACGTTTGGCCTTCGATGGACGCGATTGTTTTGTACAATCTCTAAAACAGATAATAGTTTAAAAACACTTCAAATTTCAACTTTATTGCCAACAAATAAATAGCGATGTAGTTTCTAAGAAAAACAAATTAGTAACAAACTGTTCAAGCGTCGCATCTAATGAGTTAGTTCATATCGGAACTCTCGCTCGCACTTCTATTATTGTGTGTAACAATAACAAAAAAAAGGTATTTGTCGATAGTTAATAGCAGGAATGAGGGAAAAATTACGGAAAAAATGCAAAATATTGTTTAAGATAATTTTTTAATATCTGCTTCTAAAACATACAATAATTTAAACTTTATGACAAAATCATAAAATTGGTGAGGAATAGAAGAAAAACATAAGATGCTTTTGATGTCAAATACATACATACATACCATAACGCGTTTTTCCCAACGGGGTAGGCAAAGACCACATCTTTCCACTTGCTACGGTCCTGACACACCTCTTGCGCTTCTTCCACTCTCATTATTCCTTTCATACATGCTCGTCGATTATGGGTAATCCTGACCTGACCTTTTCTGAGCACGTCTTGGACTTGTCCTAAGTACGTCCGTCTAGGCCTTCCCCTTTCAACAGCTCCATCCACCTTCGCCTTGTAAATTTGTTTCGTTAATCGCCTTTCATCCATCCTTTCCATATGCCCAAACCATCTTAGCATTCCCATCTCAATTTTTGTGACAACATCCTCTTTCACACCACATCGCTTGATGTCAAAGTCTATGTTATTTTGTGTAGCGACATAACAGTTCCTTTTGATGTTCGCTACATAAAATAACATAGACTTTGTACCCTTAGAACTATATACTGCCTATGTTTTACAGTATGCAATTAATGCATACAACTTTGTCATTAGTTCATGAAATAAATTTTTTTTTAAGAATGTTTTTAGTTATTTTTTTAATCTTTTTAAAAAAGTTTACTTTTTGGGCATAGAACGATTTTCAATTCGTTTAAGTGTGATTTGAAATTTTACATGATTTATTATCTGAAGCACGTTTTTTAAGTTTAATGACTCATCTGAAAAAAGTGCTATTAAAGATAGGAATAAAAGTTTATATTGCTGATTTTGTTTAGTACTACAATTGTTAATGTTCGAATGTAAAGTTAAGTACTAAAAAAAGTGAAATATTTAAACTAAATTAATTTTTCATAAACATAAAACATGAACATACCATCACGACTTTATCCCAAGCGGGGTAGTCAGAGGCAAGTGACTGTGCCGTCATGGTGCACGAAACACTCAGAAGCCCACTTTTCACCAATGGAATTAGAACCTAACGTGGTGGTGGTGAGCCTTCTGCGGTTATCCGGGTTGATTTGCTTTGTTATCGGTGTTTTCCGTCACCAGAGAGTTAGTCGGATATTTAGCAAAGATTTTGGTTCTGGCCTGATTTGAACTCGTGTGGTCCCGATCCACGATCTGAGTTCGGGTGCTGAACCACTAGGCTACGACGCTCTCTTTTAAGTTTTTTTTAACTTGAATTAGACGGGGGGTCCCATGGACCCACGACTATAGAAGTGTGACTATTCTTCACAACTACAGTTTTCAGATTTTCATGATACATGGCTAAGTACACTCGGGATAAAAATTATCTATGACACAAAAAAAAACTAAACGAAAAAATCGGTTCATCCGTTTGGGAGCTACGATACCACAGACAGATCGGTTCGGCGGGCATATCAAATCTAACCTACAACGCAAATCTCGTCCATACATCAGTTTCGCTGGTGTCACTCCTGTTGAGGTGTGAATGCTTGCGCGGCATTGTCACATTCCTAATGTTATGGCTGAAGTATAGGCAGTCATTTGATCACAATCGCACCTGGTGATACATTTATAGCTACATTGTCATTACAATGTTACATATCTGTCCAGTAAATGCTTATTCACCCTTGTCTTGGAGGGACTCAATTAGTTACTCGTAGGTTCCGAATGCACAGGCTGCGCATTACACTCCTTTGCGGTTAGCTGTGCAATAGCCTGGCAAAAGTACTAGCAGGCCTCTCTCACTCCATATAGTCACGCGCGATAATTTATTTATTTATTCATAAAATGTTACATGCAGGTTAACAGTTTACACCAAAACACCAACAAGTCAACAATAAAAAATAAGATTAATTTACAATATTAAAAAAAAAACGTTTTTTTTCTAACAATAACAAAATGTCAAACAATAAAAAATATCAAATTAAATGTCAAAATATAGAGAAAACAAATCAAATTAAAATTAAATAATAGTAAATATAACAAAAGCTACAATAATCAAAAGATAATAATAATAATATAACTAAACCAAAAAAGATAAATTACATGCTGAAAAAAGTACAGGCCGTAGCACAGATTTGCGCTAGGCGATCAGCGAATAAATCAAGTTTATCGTACTGAGCGAGAATGTCACCGATCAGAGTCAGAGCGCGTACCGTAAGCGCTTGAGCAGCGTGTCGTGTGCGCGTGACAGGCCTATGCAACAGACGCGGGCGGCGACACGGCGCCACTGCACGCTGGGCATCTTGAGGACTTCGCGAGGGTACCATAAGGCCCAACCTATCCAGAGCTGCAGGGTTATCAACCTTTTGGTGAAGAGCCTGAAGGTAATGAGCCAGTGTAAGTAACTTCCTCCTGAGTTGAAGTGTCTCAAGGTCTACCATACCGGAAACAAATAGGGAGGGATACAAAAATGGATAGTATCCGTAAATCCTTTTGTATAGCCACCGAGCGAACTTGCGTTGAACTTTTTCGATCAGAACAATGTATTTCTTTTCACAAGGTTCCCAGATTATAGCGCCTTATTCCAGTTTACTACGCACATAGGCATTCTAAAGCAACATTGCAACTGTCAAATTACTGAACTGAGAAGCAGTTCTTAGAATAAACCCTAACGTTTTAATTGTTGCCTTGCACGTTTCCATCACATGCATGTGAAAGTCATACTTAGAATCTAGTGTCAATCCAAGGTCACGTATACAACTAACTTTATCTAAGGGAACGTCTAATAACTTATAATTTTCCACTATTGGTGACCGCTTACGTGTGAACGTAATAGATTTACATTTGGAAGCTTATTAGTCTGGCTCCACTTTACTACAGCGTCAATGTCAACTTGCAAAGTCACAGTGTCGGTTTGGTCAGTAATTCCCAAATACAGCTTGAGGTTGTCAGCAAACAAAAGACACTTGGCGGATTTTACTTTGTCTGGCAGGTCATTGATCATGATAACGAAAAGTGTAGGCCGGAGAGTACTACCCTGAATCACGCCTGACCTAGTACAATAACTGGCAGAGTCGTATCTACCCACCCTTACAAACTGAGAGCGACCATTGTGATAGCTCGCGAAAAATTCCAGCAGCTTTGGAGTAAAACCAACAATTGCTAATTTCTGCAAAAGAATGTCGTTATCCACTATGTCAAAAGCCTTCTGAAAAACAAAATAGGCAGCATCAACCTACCTACCAGCATCGAACTCCGCACAAATATAATCGGCAAGTGAAATTAGGTTAGTGGTGGTCGACCTGGCTTTCCTAAACCCGTGTTGACAACTGTTAAGCAAACCATCAAGCTGTCGGGTGATGTGGCTATTTAAGATAGCCTCGAACACTTTGGCAAACACTGAAAGAACCGCGATTTACCTACCAGCCGCCGGGTCTTCCAAGACTCATTTGGCAGTTGGTTGTCAACAGCCACGTACAATTTGTACGCGAATCTTGCGGTTAAACTGACGTAATGTAAGTACTGACCACTGACATGACATCTATATAGAAAGAGGTAGCACTGGCAATATATGCCTGTCATATGACAGCACGCATTTACAAATAATGACACAATAAATTGTCAATTTCTATGGTGTGATTTATCTGTTACGTAGTAATTATGTAATCTGTGGTACAAGTCCTGCTTATTTTGTTGTCACATGATTTTGGTGTCTCCGATATTTATTAAATTTATAAGTAAACCAAATATCAGCTAACTCATTAGAATGAGCCTTCACCGAATGACAGCTGCAGAATCAATGGGACCCCCAAATATGTATTTAAAGCGCATTAACAATGCACGATTCGGATAATCCATTCATCCTGACTTGCTCTTGTATCGAGAGCAAACTACGTAATGTCGGTTCCGGAGGCAAGCCATTTACATGAATGATTATTCAAGCGTAGTTACTTCGACAGTATTGTGGCGTGCGAATTCAGGATCTAATTTCTAGTTTGTAAAGTTTGTTATCGCACGGCATTCCGAAGTTTATCTGTGCAGCCCGCATGGACCATTGTTGGAAGCCGCTACCCGATGTTAACACAACGCACCCGGCGTGGACGCAGGGAAATCTTATTTCTTCGCGTATGATAATTTCCAATATTTTGCTACACTATCTGGTTTGAACAGTCTGGTTTCCGCAAGGTTGAATGAAAATACTGCCATGACAGAAATTCAATCATATCTATTGTTGGAGACTAAAAAGTAGTAAAATGGGCTTTTGGGCCACGTATTTATGCGTACACCATTGTCTGAAGACTTTTTCGTCGAGTTTGGTATTAAATGACTTTTGCATCATTATACAGGAAATCTAACAATAGCTAACCTCAGGCCTACAAACTAGCCACATAAACTTCCTGAGCAATGTTGTTTAGCTAAAGGTTTTCTAAGGGGGAGTTATTTATACCTACACAGGCAGCCCGTTAACATGTTCAGTAACATAGCGCAAATAATATAATAAAATAACAAATATATCATGTAGATAACTTTATCCATCTATCTGACTGAAGTAAGACAAGAGCAATTAAAAGTCATTTGAAGCAAACCTCGTCCGATAGGCGTCAAAGACGGACGCCAGCCGGCCATTTCATACAAAACGTCAAATTTTACAGACGAATACGTTTAGGGAATTCACGTTACAATTCGCCCACCGAATTCGACAATTCAAACCGGATAGAGTGGTACAGTGTGCAAATTAATGCAAAATACAACGCCACGCATTACGCCGGGTCAACCGAGGCACTAATTTGTCCTCATTACTTGCGACTTCGTAATGTAACGGGTAACGTTAAAACGTTTAATTAACTTGCTTAATTAACGGCTACTCTATTTTTGTTCGCCGTTCCTTATTTGAATAGAAGTTAATACAAATTTGAATTAAGTCTATGCTGTGAAAATTAACCCGTAACCCATGCACGCCGGGAAGTCGCGCCTGAATATAATCTTTGTTTGGCCCTGATTCCTATTTGTTTTACCATAGTGAAAAATAGTCATAACAACCATCATGATTATCAGTCTATGATAGTCCTCTTAGATACGCCAAAGAGCATCTGAGGCGCGGTGACCAGGTGACTAGTCAGACCATCACGCATTTACCCCACAGAGTAGGCACAGACCACTTTATGCCTCTTGCTACGATCAGTCACACATCCTACATTATTTTTACCCCCAAGTCTACAACTCCTGTCTAAAATAATCAATATTGAAGGATGTGGAGTCATTTTTTGTTTGTTATCGACAGCCTTCTTGACTTCAGCTACTTAAACTTACCAGCCAAAACAAATCATACAATATCTTATCAGTCCACGCAGCAGGAGGCCGCCGACTCAGTAGGAGGTGACATCCATAAGTTGGGATCTTATCATAAATCTTTGCGAGCCACGAATCTCTCCCTCCCTCGCCCTCATCATTTATACTTTATTATTGGAGGCTTATGTACTTGCACACCCCTTTCTAATAGCTTCGCATTTTCTTTTTCGGGGTAATACGGAAATGTCGATGTGGCAACGCAAGCGCTCTGCGACTCAATTCGTCGTTTAGATTGAATCATTATTTTACCATCATTGCGACTACTACACAGGCTTGCTGATGTCTTTTTGTTTGCAGGATAAAGAAAACAAAGTTTTTGTTATAAATCATACAAATGGATAGATAAAGAAACCCTCAATTAAATAGAAAAACAGGCTTATTTCTCATTTCACTAGAACTTTTAGTGAAACCCTGTGTGAATAGGCATTTTAAAAAAAATATACTCGTAACATGAGATCTTTTTACACAGAACCACAGACTACACTAAAATTGTATTTTGGCTAAGATCAGTAACATTACTACTTTTTTTAATTATTTCTTGTGGATACCGCCCCCCTGGCGCAGGGTCAACGTAATCGTAGCGTAGGATGCAATATAATCTAAATCTTCAATAGACAAACATTGCTTCTAACTTTACTTTAAAAATACTCGGCACCTACGAGAGACTGACTCACTGATTTTGTATTTTATTCTGTGTCACTGATTCAATTTCCAATCATAATTTTTATAGGTATAGATATTTCTCTAATATTTAAATCCTGTAAACTAGTAACTGTATCCTTAGCATCATCCATCTAGCAACTGAACTAGATAATAATATATGTATAGAGATTTCCAACTTGATTCGCAGTATTGTCTCAGTTACTCGGAACATTGTGAAAACCGCTGAGATCTACCAAATGCTTTAACAATAAGGCTTCATAATGAATTAAAGCTTGTGCTGCAATTCATTTGACTGTGGCTTTTAGAAATAGATTAAAAATCACGTTCCTTTTTTCTCCTCATCATATTTTAAGCATGAAATTTAATCTTTAAATCAGCTAATCAAGTCGCCAGGGTAACTGAATTGAAATAGTTTTATAACGTGCTAAAAAATAAAACAAATCTCTCAAAGCAGGACGCTCGCAGTTTTTTGGCAGATTTTCTCGCGCCGCGTGGATAAAAAAGCAAAAAAGTGTGAATAATATCAATGTGTGGGATTTCCGAGGAGGAAATTTCCGTACACCGGCGGCGTGTGACGGAAATGCCTATATCTGAGGCTAGACGATCTCGCGGGAACTCGGTCCGGCTTAACCCAATGAGATTACAGCGCTTTGGATTGCGATACACTCGAGTCGGTTAATAATGGAATCGTGTTCATTGTCAGCCGAATCGTTAACGTGACATACAGTACAGCAGATTCTTCCGTTCGTAATTGAGCTGGCCGTCTGACTAAATGCCTCCACCCTTTGGAAAACCTCAGCTAAATATCTAAATGTTGTGAACACAAGTAGGAACCTGATGGTGAGCAAGGTAGCAAGGGCTCATTGAGGAGCTGTTGTGTATGATCAGCTTGGGAATTTTAGTGCTTTTTAACTAACTGTACCGGGTGATTATCAAAAGACTCACAATAAAGATACGAGAATGACCGATGAGAAAATTAGATAAATCTGATTTCGGACCTTGAAGATGTCGAGGTCCGAAGTTCGATTTTTTCTACGTTTTTTTCTTAAAATTTGAAAACAAGCATTATAAAATGCTAAGAAATCAAAGAAACAACATTGAGGTATTTTAATATCTCTTTGAGACTCGTCTATCTGACACTCAAAACTAATTTACGGGCCAGTTAATCTTGTTGTAAGATGTCCCAGATTTACCTATTTTATATTTGAATGGGTTCGCTCTTGACCACAATCTATCCCGATAGAAGAAATTTGGTCTAGGATAAGACGAGCTTGCCCAGAAGTAGCCCATCTAGTCTGTTTTTTTAAACTCCAGGTTATAATGGAACCGAAACACAGATACGTACAGGCAGTCTGTTCCATTCTTTTGCTGTGCGCATTATGAAGGTGAAAGAGTAGCGCTTTGTCCGTGAGACAGGGATGTCGACCAGGTACAGGTGAAACTACGAAGGCGCCTGGACTTTCTATAGTAGAAAGAGGAAGGTGGGATAAGCTCATGGATTTTCCGAAGCAGTATATTGTTATTTTAATTTTTCAACCCATCTTAATGTGAAAAAATATATGAGTGAGGATCGGTAGCCCAGTGATTAGGCAGGTTTAAGTCCGAAGATCATTGTGGATCAAGGCAGACAGACGATTAGATAAAAAACACTGGATGTAATGATCACCTGCATCCTGCCTCTTTTATCTTGTTTTATGGCTGCAAATAATGATAATTATCGATCGAATGAAGTCCTCTGTTTTTACCATCATTGATAAGGCCAATTTTTATAGAGCAGGTACCCAATAATAAAAACACGATAAAAATTACCCTGTGTTATCTCTCGTCTGCCCATTTTATTGCAACTTTTAAAAATAGGTGCATTTGATTAAATGCTTTTAAAAATGGAAAGGCATTTACTCTGTAAAATGGATTCGATACGGATCAGTTTGCATACCCGTTAGTTTAAATAAATAAACACACCTAGGAAATGTGAACACATAGACATATCCACAGATACTATGGGTGTCAAAATACATGTAAAAGAATTGAGAAGATACTTCTATATAGGTAAGGAAGACCAGAACAAACATAAAGTATCATAAAACTATACTATCAGATAACATTGAACTATTGCAGTAGTATTTTATTGAATGAGCTACCTTTTTTACATTGAAGTTGACCTTGTAGCTAACAAGCTATCTGAAGATTGATCATAGCTAAAAAAAAAAATTAAAAAACTTATTCACGCTATTTAACTGTCGCTACCTTTGTAATATAAATGGTACTTTACTTATACAAATCTTTCTAAATCGTACGTTATATGATATAAGTAAGTGTTATAAAAATATTCCCAAAAATGTTTCAGTAATAAGTTAATCCCTTTTTATGGCCTTTGCAGAGCCTATCACATTATTTTGTAGCAATTTCTTTGTAGACAAAAGATAAACTAAAGTAACTCAGTAAAAAAATTGCAATAAGATCACCTAGATTCTAATTTAATTATCTGTTGTATTCATATTTTTCAGTTGTTTAGAATGTTATCTTAGCTTATTCTATCTGGAATTTAGCTACTCTTGGCGCCACATAGCACGTCTGATAAGTAAACTTCACAGATTGCAGGTCAAACGTTCCCTCATTGTTCTCACAATCACGTCGCCAGATCAAATTTTAGGTGGCCTACAGCCGCGATGCAGAAGGCCCATCCATCAGGCTCTCAAGGCCTACAAGAAGGCTTACTTCTCATGAATATTTATCAGCCTGTTTATCCTCAAACCGAGTTGCTCGGGAAAAAATATATGTTTTTCACTCGATTCCTTGCCGAGTGTGATTGGGGTGATGTGATGGTTGTGTGCATTAAGTTTGATGAGTATAAATTATACCGTTAGGACTAAAAATAAATTATGATCTTTATTTTTAAAATCATAAAAATATATTAAAAACTTCATAGAGTGTAAAAGCTAATTTTGAAACAAATGTAGAGAATGGTGTCTGAAGCCACATACTCAAAGTACTGGGTGTGGGTGGAGCTAACTGGGGTGTAAAGGTACTTTTTTAAGTTTTTCTGAAAAAAACTCGAAAACGGTGGCTCTTAGCAAAAAATAACCTTCTAATAAAGTAATCTACATAAAAAATTCTACAAAAAAGGTTCCATTCACTTTTTCTCTGGGATCAATATTTAGTGGGATATGAAGGAATGAAGATGGACTTATCTTCGAAAACAATTCTAACCATCTTCTAAATCTAAAATATCATCATTAACATCATCGTCGATGGTGTTTTCGATGGTAGCTCCGTTAGTGCATGAGCTGAAGCAGGCGATGCCTGCTTTCCGGCAGCCGCATCGCACGCCACACCGCAAATGTCTTGAGATTTTTTGGGTCAATTCTGGTTTAGCCGTGAACAGCTTAGCAATGCCCACTATGCTTTTTCCGTAGATCGTAGATCGTGGGGGAGTCGCATCCAGAGAAGCTGTGGAGGAAGAGAATCGTGGGCTACTCTGCTTTGTACGAGTGTGTTATTATAATCATGATGTTATTCTAATAAATCAATAAATGAATAAAATAAATATGCGAAATACAACACAGCTCTTGTAATGGTCTCAAAGTAGGGATTAATATCCCTGTGTTACGAGGTACCACACAAGGAAATAAGCCAGGGGCGTCTCCCAGCACACCCAGACCCGAGTCAATTCAGAAAAGATCGTTTCCTGAATTGACCGGACCGGGAATCGAACCCGGAACACTACGGAAATCGAGGCGAGAAACCATGCTACAGCGCACTACGCCAACCGTGTCGTCTTCTACAGACTTTTATTCTTGTACAGACGCGTTCACATCAACTTTTACAAAAGCATTGCAACATGGGTCTTGTGTCAGCTGCATAAGGTGCCTTAAGATTTACTACTACTACTACTATATTCCAATTTTTTTTTAAGGACCAGAAGTAAATATTTTCTGTACAATATTAAGAGCCTGTCAATATTGAACGTTAAAAAATGTCTTCAACAAAACAGAAAACCTTTATTTCGGGCTCTCGTCTTTGTTTTTCTTAGTTTCTTTGATCAATCATGACAAATTGTATTTTGTCTTACGCTTTGGCGGAGTTTCAGTTCGACAGTTCACCAAGTTTCTTTGGAACAAATGAACAAGTTAAATTACCTAAGATGTCTTAAATAATTCTACCTTTTTAGTCGATTGCGCTGAAGGAGGGTAATGTTTTGATGTTATTTATAAAATGTTTTTTGATTTGTTACGTGAGATAAAATGTTGTTTTTTTTTATTCTGTTTTTTTATGACCCTCTCAGTTGCAAGTGAATAAAATGAAATGAATAAATTTGAAATAAGATTGATTATCAATTAACGCCAAATAAAACCATTTAAGCAGCACCATTACGAATGATTTAAAAATCAGGAAAGCGAAAAAGAGATCGTCGGTGTGATTCCAAGGTCTATTCAAACTATTTGCTACTTAATTAGTAAGCAACATCACACAAATGAACTATTAATTGATGAACTCTCACTATCAAAGGCGCGCCGACAACAAAGCTAAGCAGTGACGTCGAAACTTCTCTAACACATCGCCTCGGTAATATCATAATATCTGTCGTGTCCTCTCTTTCAAGTTTCACAATATTTCACGTCGGAATGTCTCGGAGGCCTTAGGAAATATGGCAAGCAATAAAAATGTCAAGTCAGGTCATCAAATTGGAAAGCCCGAGGCGTTTCGTCGCCAGATGTGCCACTGAATCAATGAAAAACTGTTTTCTTTCGTGTTTCACATCGGCTATATATCAGGATGCCCAACTCTGAAGGTAATAGGCAAGGAGCCGCCTGCTTGTATGACCCCGGGGAACAGATCATTAATAACGGTAAAATTCAAAAAATAAGTTTCATTTATAGCATTTTGACGTTATTTATTCCCCAGCCGTGATCTGCACGCAAACCAATGGCCAATCCAAACTAAATTAAGGGATTTTTTTTTTAAATCTTTGAGCACTTTAGCATAAAATACTTTTGACAAGAAAATTAATATTTTCAAGGAAATATATTGAAAATAATTTTTGAAAGTTTAATTATTAAGAACATCTCAAAAGTTTAATGAAGAATTCAGCTATAGTGTGCAGACCTTATTTTTAGCAAAATTATCAATCATTCAAATCTTGCTTTTGAATGTTCCAGGTAAATGTTGAAGGTTCTTATAAAACGGATAGAGTTGGGAGCAACGGCGATTATAAGATATATTTCGAAAAATGTGCGCATGGACTACATAACCCGATATAACCATCTACTTTCTACCACAGGACCACTAGACGCCGAGAGGGCTTCCACCCCCATATGGTTGATTTCCCAGCAATCCGCACTCAGCGGTTTGCTGCTTCGTTTCTGGTCCGCACCGCTAAGGGGTGGAACGTCTTGGTGTCTTCAAGGCTAGAGTGAATAGGCGTTTTCTGGTTTAGCGTGTACCACCATCGGCCTTGCCATCGCTTACCACCAGGCGAGACAGAGGCCAAACGCAAACCCATTTGAATAAAAAATAAAGTCAATAAAAAATAAATTACATTTTAAACGAAGACATCGTAGATGTATTTTCACACACAAATAATATATTTTTTAATTGTTATGTAAAACTATGTATGAAGTCTAGCCCCGGGTCTACACGGGAACTTTCGGCAAGTGTAATAATGGCCGCTGTTATGTTTGCTGACGGGACAAATTCTGATCCGCGCACCTGCTTGTGCTGACACGGGATATATTTATTTCTGCGAGAATTTCTTACTGTATTGTTTAATAAAGGTGACGTGTTTAGGGTTCACAGTTTTGGCTGTCAAAAATAATAAGACAGGCGCTTACACTAACGCTTCTTGTATATTTCACTTTTTTTTGCAGCTGAAATCAGGTTCAAGCCTAGGCAAAACACAGGCTTTATCTACATAGAAAAGCCAATGATAGACGTGTACAATTAATATGAAATGAATTAATATAAAATGAATAAAATGAAAAAAAACAAAGTGAAGTGTGTATACAAACACACAGAAATAGAAAACTTTTTCAATAAATCCCGAAAGCAGGTAATCTAAACATTCGAATTGTCACCCCTCCGGAAATACACGCGACAAAATCAAAGATTATTGCGTGCAGATGTCTAGCATTCACGCGTCCCTCCTGAGTAATGTACTCGCTTTCGTTCAAGTACGAACATTTAAATTCTTGATTTTTATTGTTATTAAAAAGGAGGACACAGCAAGGGCTAGAGAATTAAAAATTGGTTTTCGTAAAAATCTAAAAAAATGTAAAATGTGTATACTTAATCTATTGCTGTCTGTTGCTAACCTCAGTACCTACAATACAATAGAGACACCTGCTGCAACACGGATTGAAATAACCTATCAAGTGATTATAAAAAGTATACAAAATCAACGTTTCGTAGTCCCCTGATTCCTCTGCATAACAAATTAAGAATGACTTTGGCCGTGTATCTTTGGATGTTCGAACACAGCGGAAGATCTTGCCATTTTTTTTGATAACTAATATTATAAAGAGGAAAGATTTGTTTGTTTGTTTGTATTGAATAAGCTCCGGAACTACTGAAACGATTTAAAAAAATAATTTACCAATATAAAGCTACATTATCAGGGAGTGACATAGGCTCTTTTTTTTAATTTAGGCCTTTGAATAATAACGTATCGAAGGATAGTCTTCATACAACCGCCTCGTCAAAAATGAAGCACTAATCCGATCCACACATGCGTGACTATTACTTGCTTACGTGCGGCGCGCTTTGACATTGAACATTGCGGAGCTGTAATGAACACTGCAAAGCGGTCCGTTTGAAGCCATTTATGGCTCCAATAAATATTCCTCTACTAGCAATATCCAGGGTGGAAACAACGGACTACGACTGTATGGAAGACCGGCCCTTTCTTCATAAGAATTAAATCTCTAAGAGCATCGGCTATCGATAAAGTTAACATGAAAGACGGCATCACAATACGTTAAGCTGTTTAGTCAATGCCTTGACTTGAAACTATGAGCATAGCTTCACTAGGGTAGATGATGTATCAAATAATAAGCATTCTGAATAACCTACTTTTAACCCGTCTCGTGTTTCTATTGTTCTGGTTTTTGCAGTGTGTGCCATTGTTTGCCATTTTTTTCTTAGGGTTATCTTAGGAACACCTGTGTTCACACAGGTAGCGTAACCGCTGACACTCAAGCTGTTAATACATGTGTATATAGATACACTCACACAAAGGCCAAACACGTACTTGTCTTGTTTTCTATATAGAAAATGTTCCTTAGATGGAAACTCCAGGTACATAAGGCAGTCATTTATTACGTAGTTGTCTAACTTTAGCTTTCAAAAATGAAATAAGACATTTCAATTATCAGCATAAACACAAAACCATTTTGATTAAAACGAAATGCACGTCTACCACATTTTACTTTAAACTTACATTTACATTTAAAAGGTTAGGACATAAAGTGCCAACAATGATTTGGAAAACCGTAAAGAACGAAAATAAATAAACAAAACTCTTTAAAAGAATTAAATAGATTCATTTCCCATTCAAATCTGAACGGCCATTGCTTAGGCAGCAGTAATTCAACGCCCTCTTGCGTCGGCAATCGGCAATAAATTAAGTAGGGAGAACGAAATCTATTGAGCGTTTTCGATCTGCGATCTCCAATCTGCTCCAATCTGAAGAGTGAATATGTAAAACGAACTATAGGAAGCTAACTGCAATAAATTACCAACAGATTTTGGGTGGATTTGTGCACCCTTATCCCGGATTTCCTAAATTACCAGTGTGTTGGACGATCTCTTTGACGCGGCAATTGATTGGTCCAAAAAGTTTTACCACTGAAGGAGTTTCTTACTCAATTATTTAAACTCAACATTTTGTTGGTTACTTCAAAAAATATGTACGTAAGACAAAACTTTTTAATTATAAATATTATGTTCAACAAAAAATAAAAAACAAAATTTATACAATGTGACCCGTTAATTGAATGAATAATTTGTAAAATAAATAAACAATAAAATTAACATTAATAAGTTACGGACTCTGATTTTATGTTTTTTTCAATGAATTTAATCCTAGTTATCTTTAAGTTTGTTTTACTACGAACGGGTCACATTGCGCATAAAATCATGGAACAGATACTAAAAAGGATAAGCTCACAGAACAAAATGTAAGGAAACTATCGTTATATTTTTTAATGCAAAAGGTTTTACATGTAACAAGATCAACCCTGAAGTCGAAAACCCGTTGGAACTTTAGGATCTATTATTCATTATATTTGATTTATTTATTTTTAGGCTCACTTAACAAGACATAAGTAGGCTTTTGACTAAAATATAATGATAGCACTACAGATTTAGAGTATAACTTTGAACACGAGGGCACTCTATGCTCTGAGTTTATTGAAATTATAAGGGTTAGCAGAAATTAGTTTTTACTAAATCCCATACTCAAAATAAAGACTAAATCTAAAAAGGATAAATTTTAATACCATATAGGTGAGCAACGAATCAAATGAAGCAGAAAAAATTGTTATTTTATACTTTCCTTCGTGACTAAATTGATTTACTCTTGAAATGGTGTGAGTCCCCAAATTTCCACCTTCAAGACCCACGCTTGGGAATAGAAAGGCAGGTAAGTACCCAAAGCACCTTAGCGACAACAGTAGGTATTAACAATTACTCTGTGTACCGATTCCACGGTCACCACGTTTACAGGATATTTTATGGAAACCGAAAATTGAGACACGAATACGATTATATAAAGAGACTTCATAAAACTCAACCTGTCTTTTAACACTCGTTTACTGTTGTATTATTTATTTCGTCTCTGTAATTATTGGCGTTTTATTTGTTGTGTTAATGGCATCTCATAACATTTGACTATCGTGGATTAGGCGTGTTCTAATGATGTTCTCATCCATTCCAGAATTTTCTACAAGTAGAAACTTAGAAGTGTATGGCTGAGTGATGCCGCAGAATGAATAAAGCGGCATCTTGTGCCCTGCCAGTTGCTCACTTGAAGATCTATATGAGGATTACGAGGCCTCTTCTTTCGGGACAGCAGTGGCGGAGCAATGCCTGCCACAAAAAATATTACTATTTTTTATTTTGCTTGTCAATAATTTATATATTGCTGGTCAAGGTGACCTCACTCCACCTGATGGAAAGCGGTCGTGAGGTATCAGCCGATATATGGCTGATATGCACAGTAATCAAAATAATCACTGAGCTGGCTAACCTCATCTTGAATTGAGGAAACCGGGACTATTAGAGGAAGGAAACATGAATGGGGAATGCTCTGACGAGTTATTCCACCCTCACCTTTTCACTCCCTTACCACGCGTGCTGGACTACGACGTCATCCACACACAAATCAACATTAATTGTTGGCCCGACTAAAAGGTTCGGTGACTCGTTTTTTTGTCGTACCATTCAGACGTGGAACGCTCTTCCAGCACATGTGTTTCTTCTTCAAGCGGGGCGTGAAAAGGCATTTCTGCAGGCCTTCAAGGTGAGGATGGCCAGCCCAGTGATTCGTTGGAATGACTGGGCTTGTCAACCTCATATCTGGACCTCAGGACCGCTTTCCATCAGGTGGAGTGAGGTAATCTTGACGGGCAATATAAAAAAATGCGCTGTAAAAGCGTTTCACGTCAGGATGAATGGATGGTATGACAAAGACAAGATTCACCGAACTTTTTAGTACAGGTAAACAAATGCTGGATTTTTTGTAGATGACGCCTCAGTCCAGAATGACTGGCATGTGATTGGAAAAGGTCAGGATGGATTAAGTTGGATCATCGACACGAAGAAGAAACAGCGTGTGGTTTTTTTCCAATACCTATATTCAGGCTTCAGTACCTAAAAATTCGTACATCCACTATAATCCGCAACAGGAGGCACAGCCTTGTTGGTGTAGTAACAGCTGTCTGTTAATTAGGTAAGCGATCAAATTCTAAATGCAGTAAATCTGTATAATTAGTAGATACATAGCATCAGAGCGTAATTTTGTTAGGTTTACTAGAATATAACATTATTGGAAACCAGCAACAGGTTTCACAATTGGTTACAATAAATAGGCATATAGAAACATACATTTTCTTTCAGTAACTACAAATCTAAAATCTTCTATAATTAAAATGTTGACCAAAAAACCCGTTGTCGGTTTCATCGTTAAGGTCCTTGTGTTCGTCAATTTTCTATCTCCCTCTGAAATTACCGAGCGGTCTGACGACCGTCTCTCCCGCAGACCGTAAAAAAATTATATTCTTGGTGCACAGGAGGTATTTTTGAAAACCCAACTAATAGATTAAAGAAAAGTTGATGGCCTTTATTTTCTTGTAGGAACTAACTATAAAGATCACACTTATAGTTTAGGAGCCTTGGTGAATTTTAGTTTTACAAAGACACTTTTTTTAATTTTTTTTAGTTTAGCGATTCCAATGCTACGACAATTTCCAACTTAACAAAATGAAGATATTACATGTTTAAGTTTATTATACATTTTATTGAGATTTTTTGAGGAGTAGAACTTTGACCACGACGGAATTTTTGATTTTAGCTTGAGTTCTCGCCATAAGTGTTGAATGCTATAGGTTTTAAGTTCAAATCCCAAGTCGGTTTTATAAAAGTCTGAACAACAACGCCCAGTTGACTGTATTTTCATATCTGGCAAGTATTCTGATTAAAATTGTATTTTTCTCCGAAATCTGCATATTTGGTTACCCTACTTCCACCCTTAAGAAGTGGCTGAACCGCCCCCGGCTCGCCCTCCTTATCCGCAGCAATCATACAAACGCACGATAATGATGTTACGCGGCGTCGCTTGCGTACGAGATAACTAATCGGCAGTAGATGATGGAGTCTTATTACTGTTGGAATGATTAATTTTACGCTTTGAAAACGTAGGATTATATAGCATTTGGTTTTAAGTGCTTTTGAGATAACGACGATGATTTTTTCCTCACACTTGCTTCAAAAAAGACCTAACATTCGCCATGTCTCGATTTGCTGATAAACAAATGAAAAAATGCGCCAAACCACACAATTTATTGTCAAGGTTACGAAATAACGAGAAAATAATATCCTTGTGTTACGAGGTATGGATTCGACTCATCAAGACCAGACTGCAACCCACCATGCAAGTCAAAGCGAGAAGCGCCAGTCTTGTCATCAAGACCTTGCTTTTAAGTCGGCAACAAGCACTCGATACATTTCTGGTGTTGCTTAAGTTAAAAAGGAGTTCGCGTCGATACGCCGCGGTGAGAAGTTGTGTGTAACTGTGTACCTCTGTTCGCCAGTCAATTTTAAACTACCCGCAATGGTGTTAAAAAAGTGTTCAAACTGTACCAAAAATGTTACGAAGAAGGCACCAGGTCTAGAGTGTAGCAGATGCCAAATAGTAGTGCATGCAGATCCTGTATGTGCCAAACTCTCCAATAAGCAGCTGAACCTTCTTAAAAATTCAGTCGCCATTGAGTGGAGTTGTGAGGACTGCGTCAAAAACATGTCTCGCAGATCATCATTTTTAATGCCTAATGACGATGATGACGAAGAAGATTTGGTAATAGGGTCTCCAAATGCCATCAACACTATTGATACCGAGAAATTGGTTCGAGATATCAGTCGTGAGTTGAAGAAAACTTTCCGAGAGGAAATAAGGAGCCTAGAATCCTCGCTTGAGTTTGTAAGCGATCAGATTAGCAACATGGAACAGTCTATAAAAAACCAGGACGTTAAGATTAAGGATCTAGAGAACAAAAATCAAGACCTCCAAAATAAGAATAAGAACCTAGAATTGAAAATGTCTGCTCTAGAACTAGGCATGAAGTCTTTGGAGCAAAAAGCGCTTTCAACTTCAATAGAAATTGCAGGTCTGCCCGAGTCCGCCTTTAAAGACATAGGCACCTTTTTAGCAACGGTAGCCGCCAAGTTGGAAGTAAACGTCGACGATATAGCATCATCTCAACGCCTACCAGGGTCTAGGGATAAGCCTGGTCCTGTCCTTTTGGCAATGCAGAATAAGACGGCACAGATGCAATGGGTTAATTCTGGCAAGGGAAAGTGCCTTACACTGGGAATGCTGTTTCCTGATACACCCAAAGAAAATTTAGATAACCCTATTTTTATCAGAGAAGCGTTAACTAAACATCTCAAAACCCTTCTGTATAATGCGAAGATTCAGCTCGGGAAATCGTACCAATATGTGTGGTGTAAAGACGGTAAAGTTTGTGTCAGGAAAAATAGTACTAGTAAGATTTTTTATATTAGATTCACGCAAGATATAACTGTACTTCAAAAAGACCCCACTGCAGTCTAAGGTTATATTATTTGCAAATTAAAATTGCACCTACACTGTAATTAATTTTATAAAATACCAAAATGGGATTACAACCCTATGAGTTATCTAATTGTACTTCTGTAAATAGTTTTTTCGAAAAACTACCTCCTCAAGGTCGTCTAAATCTATCGTGTATTCATGTCAACATTAGATCGCTACTTAAAAACTTTACGAAGTTGCTTCAAACACTTCATAGTAGTAAATTTCCACTAGATGTGATAATTGTGACCGAAGCGGGTATCTCTAATGATATTGTAAACCTTTTTAACATACCTGGGTACAATATGTACTCACAGCTACGTAATAACCAGCGGGGAGGTGGTATTATTATCTACGTAAAAAAACATATGAAATTTACCTTAATTCACCATAAAACTACAACATTTGAAAGTTTAACAGGTATCATAAAAACTAACCCCGGTCAAGACGTAGTTGTGTGTTCAATATATAGGCCCCCGTCAACAAATAAACATCTATTTGTTAAAGAACTTGGTAACTATATAGCAGGGTTTGATTTGGGCCAAAACCTCATTCTAGTTGGAGACACAAATATAGACCTGAAATCCATTACATCGTTCAGGGATTCTTATTTGGAAACACTCAGCGGGCACGGACTAATGTGTGGAATCACGGATTTCACAAAAATCGAAACACGTCTAAACGTTGTAACTAAAACCTGTATTGATCACATTTTCACGCGCTTCCCAGCATTAGTTCCGTGCACGGCGGTGTTAGACATAGTACTGGCCGACCACCGGGCTGTTATCCTTGCTTGCGTAGCCGAGACTGCTCCCGAGCCTATACCGGGTGTTGCTAAACCTACAATTCATTACGATACACTGCGTGAGGAATTAAAGAAAGTGAACTGGCTGTCCACAAACGTAATGACATCACCCAGTGAGATTTATGATTTTATACGTGACTCTTTTCATAATTCAAAACAAAACGCGAAATCCATCAGTAATAATTTAAATAAAAAAAAAAAAACAATCACTGTAAGATGCCGTGGGTCGATGAAAATGTCACTCGTCTATGTAAGAAACGTGATCAGTTGTTTTGATCATGGAAAAAAAGTTTGAATGACCCTATACTAAGATTAGAGTACAATAGAACTCGTAATAAAATACATAAAATTATGGAAAAAAAAAGAAACGCATTTTATATTAATCAAATAAATATAAATTTTAAGAACAGTAGAAAAATGTATCAAATAATAAATCAAATGCTAGGACGAGTGACTTTATCAATCGATGCGGCGATAAGTAGGGCATTTGATGCTCAAGGTTTTACGACAAAAACCATATCAGATAATTTCGCGTCTGAGTTTGAAGCTGCGGTTAAAAATATAGTACCCAACTGTGGTACACAACTATGGGACCCCAGAGTAGGTGATTCTGAGCTTGAGTGTAGTTTACGCTTTCAAAAAGCCACCGGATCCAAAATATTTGAAATCATTAAAAAATTAAAAATTAATAAAGCCCCTGGACTAGATGGCATTCAAGTATCAGACATAAAGACAGCGGGACCAGATGTATGCATAGCTATAGCAAACTTGATAAACAGTAGTCTAAAATCAGAGCAGTACCCCAACGATTTAAAAATGGGATGTGTTAGGCCGGTGTACAAGAAGGGTAAGCGGGATCAATACTCAAATTATCGTCCAATTACTTTACTTTCCGTAATAGATAAAATCGTAGAAAAATGCATATGTGAACAAATTCACACTTTTTACATACGACATAAAGTTATATACCCGAATCAATATGGTTTCCAAGCAGGTAAGGGGACGGTAGATCTGTTGTCCAGATTCACGGATGAAGTCAATAAGCACCTAAACCAAAAAGATACAGTTTTAGCACTGTTCATTGATTTCTCGCGTGCTTTCGATACGCTACAGCATAAGCAACTCATCACCAAACTAGGTCAATGTGGTGTACGTGGACCTCTGCTAAAATGGTGTGAAAACTACCTCCAAAGTCGTAAATTTACTGTCAAAATATGCGAATCACTAAGTGAATCAGTAAGTTCAATCGTGGGAACGGCCCAAGGCTCAGTTCTGGGGCCCTTGCACTTTTTGTCCTATGTAAATGACATGAGTAGTTGTCTCCTAAACTGTACCTGCTTTCAATTCGCAGACGACACGTGCTTAATAATAGCGGATAAAGATCCGCAAAAAGCCTGCAAGCTACTGCAATCAGACCTAGACTCGCTATTACGTTGGTGTCATGATTCAGGTTTAGTACTTAACAGTGACAAAACAAAACTCATGGTAATTCAATCTCCGTACTTAAAACGTGTACCCATTGACTGCTTAGTAGCCCATAACCACAACTGTCTACATAGTTCGTATAATGGCACATGTCAGTGTCCACGTATAGAGGTAGTAAAGAGTGTAAAATATCTTGGTTTGACTATTGATGATAAATTTAATTGGGAGAAGCATGTAGACCACGTCTGTACCAAGCTGAGACAATTTTTAGCAAATATTATGATTCTGAAAAATCGCATACCGTTCAAGGTCAAATTAATGCTTTATAATGCTCTGGCGGAATCATACGTTCAATATGGTTTAGGCAGTTATGGTCGTACTTTCAAGACTTATCTTAATAAAATTTATACACTACAACATAGAATCCTTAAACATATAGTCTCCGCTAAAATTAAAGATAAATTCCACAATAATGAAGTTGGCCTTTTTGAGCATTGTAAAATTTTACCAATCCACTTGCAAATTAAACAAGTTTTTCTAAAACAATACTTTTTTGATGATGCATTAAAAAAAACACGCAGTCACTCTGTATATACTCGGGCTGTAGCGGCTGGGCGGCTCGTCACCAACCGCGCAAACAACACGTACGGTGAGCGCACCGCGGCCTACCTAGCTCCGCGACTTATTAACGAACTACCCGCAGATCTCCGTGATAACATCACACCCAGTAACATTAAAAATATATTGAAAATGTACTTTTTGGCTCAACTTAAACCATCCGTTGATAACTAGGTATTCACTTGAAGATCTCTTCAAGTGAATGCCTAGTTATTAACAGTTCTCTTTTTGGAATGTAATGTACTATGTAAAGTAAGAAATATCAATGATATACTATGTACTAGTTATTTTATATCGATGCAAAAAGCAACCAGTATCATTAAAAACCTCAGTGGTTTTCGAATACTGGAAATTATTAATGTTAAGTGTTTTTTTTAAACAATAAATGAAAAAAAAAAAAAAAACACTAAAATCATTGAATCAGAAAAAAACAGAGACCCCTTATTAAAGACGCCATTTTGGATGCTAAACAAAATTGAAAAAAAACATTAAAACGGCAAATCGGTAAATGAGAAAGTTTATTCTGTGATTGATTAGAGTTACATACGATATTCAATCTGAAACAAAATCCCTCACAATAACATTACAATTTACAATATTAGGTACGTACGATTTTCTTGCATCTTGTATTTTCCAGCCAAAGTAACTTTTCCTATTTTCAAACATGCAAGACGAGAGATTAGGTGTAGTAATATGGCGAGCTCCAGTAATTTATGAGGTGCGCTAAGCAAAATGTATTATGTAGCACCCTCTGGTGCTTACGACCTTGTGTTCGGTTATCTACCTGCCAAGTGTGGCATAAATACTAAGGCTGACTTACTTATAGTCACTTTAAATTGAATAAAATGCCTTGGTTCCTTATTCACAGAAAGCCAGCGTTATATATATCACTGTTATTACCAAGGACTGGTGCTTCTATTATTGTTCTAAGAGTGTTTTACAGAATGAAAACTGCTTTTAAGTTTTTACATACTAGTAACCTAAAAAGGCTTATTTTAATGACAAAACTAGGTCGATAAATGTGATAATTTAATAACAATTATCGTCGGGGAACTGTATGGTAATGTCAAACTCTATTAGACCGATATAGAAGAAGTACCAACTAAGTATATGAAAGAAGTACCGACTTCTTAAAGACGGTCTGCGTGTGATCAAACTCATAAATTATGGTTTGTGGCCATTTTTCTTCGTCTAGGAAAGAATCCTGTATCTTAAATGAAGAAAAATGGCCTGGTTGGCTTATTCACCACAAGTTGTATGCAGGTTGATAATGAAAATCACAAATCCGAAGTACGTTTTGTTATATACGAAAACACTTCGCCTGACCGGTTGCTTTCGCTTTTACCACTTGACCACGGAGTTAAGTAAATTTAGTTAACTAAGCGTTACCTAAATTAACTTATCACTGACATCATATCAAGGTTACGTACGTACCTACGTCACCAAAATGACGCGTGGGCATAGCGCACGTGTGTGCATCGTGATTTATTGAAAATTTTTGGGTAAGTATTCTCATTACGTTTTGAAGTGCAATTTACTGATTGGATTTCAAATGAAACTTTGTATTTCGATTAAATAAAAATCATAGGTCTACGTAAAATTTTGTATAGGGATTTGACATGACATGACATGACATGGCAATGTCAAATTCCAATACAAAATTTTACGTAGGCCTGTGATTTTTATTTAAAGTGGCAACTCGTACTCTCGCTTTAATCAAAACAAAAATCTGTCCGAATCTTGGAGGCTATTATTCGGGAAAATTGAGAAATTTAATACTTTTTATTGTGATGAATTATGCATATTCTAGTTTACTATGTGTCAGCAAAACTGTATGCCTGACGTTTTCGTTTTTTCTTTCTGCAAATATATTAAGCTTTAATCAGAGATTTAGCCACTTGAAGTTGATACGATAAGGCTTTTTCGTAAATCGAGTTGGCGAAATTGATTATTTAATAATAGACAAAAAAGATTTGATTCACAAATTTGTTTCATTATGTGGCAAAACGAAAGATTGGACGTTTTGTTTGTTTTGAACAGTTATTTTTTTCCGACGGTTGTAAATTAGGCGCTTGAAAAGTTGGATCATGCGCTCAAAATACGAAATGGCTCTTAATGACATCTGCTTAATGCGTCCAAAGCAATAACGTCAGCTGTCACAAGTAGTCCGAAATCGCGCATAGTGTAATTGACATGTAGAATTATATAGAAATTCGCGGGAAGGGCAACTTAACCAAAAAAAACCGGCCAAGTGCGAGTCAGACTCGCGCACCGAGGGTTCCGTACAAACCTGTAGGTATATTTATTAAAAATATATTTATTATATGATGTAACTAAATTTTTTCGGTTTTTGTAATTTTTCCTTTATTTGTGCTATAAGACGTTGCTTTGCATCAAATTTCAAGATTGTGAGTTCACGGGAAGTACCCTGTAGGTTTTGATTCCCTTGCGAGTGTCGAAAACTAGCGGCTTAAACGGCTGTACCTTTTGATTGCGTAGGCTTAAAAGTTTGATTCTATCACAGCTCTTGAAGACTGTAGACCTGGGTATTTGATATTTAAAGTCCAGCTTGATACCTCCACGCGTTCTTGCCAAAAAGGGTCTTGACAGACAGACAGACTTATACCAAAGTGATCCTATAAGGGCTCCGTTTTTTCCTTTCGAGGTACGGAACCCTAAAAATGAAATGTAGTCAAATGATTTGCGGAAATTAAATTTGTATAGTCTTATATTAGTTAAAAACAGTCAGAGTTTCTGGGGTTTTGCGCTATTTAATAAACACGTTGTATATTGATTACATAAAACGTTCTAAAACTTATCCTATCACAGCGAGTGCTAATGCCTCGCGTGGCCGAACCAATTTGAGGCGGCGCCTTATCGCCAGGTAATGTTCAGTGTAATGCCACTTCCGACATGAACGCTGAAGACTGGCGTTGTTCTCGCCTGGTGAGGCTCTTTGTATTGAAGTTACTTGTTTCCGTATTTTGAAAAGACTCGCTAATTACTGTGATATCGATAAATTATTAAAAAAATCTGTTTTGGGTTAAAAGTTAAAAAAGTTGCCGATTTTAAACCTATTGAAATCAAGCTACAATTGATTAAAAAAAATAGTATTTGAATGAGTTTTATTAGGATTGATTCATTATCTTGCACCATCACATATTTTACTATTTGATTCTTTCCCTGGCAGAGTGTTTCTACCAATAAGGCCGCCTACTAAATTGTACATCTCTTTAATTTATTGAATCCGTGTTATTAATGTGCAGTAAAGTTGATCTTATATTAAAACAGTGCTTTTTTATGAAAAAGCGTGACGCTTTATGAAAAAAGCCAAGACGAAACTGCTTCTTCGCACACACGCAACAAATCGTCAGCTGATAAGGCTCCGACAAGCCCGCGGGTTTGGTGGGCGGACTGAGATCGATCACGCACAGATGCGGCGCGAGTGAAACATCACGATAACTTACTGGGGGACTGCTGTTACGCCGTAGCAGTAAGCGTAAAGTCGCTTCTAAGGCTGCGTTTCCACCAGAGATGTGCAAGGATGAGTTGCGAGGGATGTGTTTGTTAAGCACCAATAGAATCACGAAGCTAGGTAAATGAAGTCATTCCATTGGTTATTAACAAAGACAACCCTCGCAACGCATCGTCGCACATCTCTGGTGAAAACGCAACCTTAGGGAGCTTCAAGACCAATAGAATCGCAAAGCTAGGTGAATGAAACAATTCTATTGGTTCTCAACACACGCATTCCTCGCAACGCATCCTCACACATCTCGGGTGGAAACTACGTCGCGTATCTTCCGCGGCGGAACGCCAATGCAAGTTAATGTAGATAAATTACAAATAGCGGGCACAATGCGCGGAAGATCGGCCGCTCCGTCGCGGAACGCCCGCTCACTGCGTCTGTTCCGTCCTCCGTCGACAGATCTTCCGTCGGCGTAAGATCGGCAACATCGCATTCCAGGTATTTATATGCATCGCGCCACACTCGGATCAACGCGGCGACGGCGCATAGTATTGGCGTTCCGTTGCGGATCTTACGCGACGTAGTTTCCGTCAAGTGTAGCGCTGGTCTATAGTAAAGGATTGACCGCAACGGAAGATCGGCGACGGAATTTCCGTCAAGTGTGTCATGAGAGATGGTTCATGTCAAGATTCATTCATACCTAATCCGTCCAGACTTATTCATACTTCCCCAATTTTTTTTAACAACACTGCTGCAAGATAAACGAATAAGATTGTCCATCTATTCCTCAACATCACGTTAAACTTCTACCGCCTAGAACTCTATTTTCTTCTGTTAATAATTAATTATAATTATTCTCCCAAGCATCATTTCTCAAAAGGTTCTAATCTCTATATTTGTTGGCCACGTCTTAGACTGTGCGCAGTAGGTGTCCACATAAAATATCTGTATTACTTTCTGATTCAAATCATCTAATAAAAAGCAGACGTAGTTATGCTATATTCTGACAAAAAGAGGGGAAAAAATCCTCATTGTTTTTCATACACCATTCTTAAGTATTCTCAGCGTGGAATCCTCATTTTACGTGCCATAAAAACTGTCAATACTTATATCCAACTTTGATAGATCGTACACAAACACCACATGGAAAAAATATTTCAAGGCGGTACAGGTTTCAAGGTTACCAGGCGAATTCCCTTGTGTATTTGTGCTCGGGTGTTCGTGTATTCCGCATTGAGTTGGGCTTAGGACAAACTGGTTTAAGTTAGTTCCTGTATGTGAATCTGCGGTTTTTTTACCATGTGAAATGTAGTGGTTTGATAATTATTGTACAAACGACTGCACGTTCAGTTTTACACGTAGCACCTTTTACTGCCGACATAAGATCCATTTTGCATTGACAATGATGTTTTGAGTCATACAGTATGAGTTGTTGTCGTTAATCAATCATAGTGAAAATAGTAAAGAATTGTATACTCCTTACCTCTCAGAGGCTAGTGACAAATGTCAAAAAGTTAAATCTATTAGAATTCATGAATATAATTAAGCGAAACATTTTAAACAATGTAATACAAATTTATATTAATGTTGCACGTTGTAGTATAATAAACTGTTGTTTGAAACTGAAGTGATAATTCACTTGCTGCTATCTTCGTTCAACGTTGAATAATTTTAATATTTTAATTAACCTAATGGTTAGGTCTTTTTTGACTGACTGCTAATGGTAGGTAGATGAGAAGTTATTTTTGTGAAGTCCAGTATGTATTCTAACCAGTCAAATGATAAAAAGAGTTGTATAATTACAATGCTATAATTTCTCATTCAGAACGCTCTTTTGTCTCAAAGTGCCTGAGATTTTCGCGACAATTTGGCGAAAAAACCTAAATGCTATGTAAAACTCGTTTGTCCGTGCTTCCTCGGGTGTGTTGCGAGATAAAATTTGAAAAGATGAAATATAGAGAGTCTCGGTCAATGTAACCAGGCGAGGAAAAGGGGCTTTTGAATAGTACGTTATTTATACTTGTCTTCTCGTGCGCGAGACGTGGCGAGGGAGGCCGGAATTATTCGCACTCGAACGCAGGGGTCACTTCCGGAGGCCTTACAATGTACACGATTAATCGCAAATCAGTACACTAGCTTTACAGGGTCAGAATTAGGATTTTTTTGTGTATAAGTATGACAAAAAAAAGTTAAGATAAATGACAAGCTTTAAAACTGTTTTAAAGTTTATAATAATGTCAAAGCTTTGGTATAGCGAATAAAACATGCCAGATGAAATTAACAAAGGTTTCTAGGTTAATGTGTAACGTTATGAAAATTTCGTCACAAACAAATGCCTTTTTAATTATCCTGTCTACACACACAAAATTTAAAAACAAAGTACTTGTATCTGCAGAGAAAATGCGGACGTGTATAGAATGTTTCTCGCATATTTTATTTGCGAAACGCGAGAAGAAAATGTACGCTTATAAACACGGCCGAGCAAAAACACATTTCCGAGAAAAAGCTGCGAAAAATTCATACCTCAGTCCAGTTTTTCTTATCACAGATATTTGACTCAGCGCTCGCCCTTTGTAATATTATTTTCATTACGGCGGCATTCACCTACATACCATTCAGGGCGTTTATTACCAAAATGCTCGCTATCGATCTCGTGGGGAACGTGACAACGCGACGACCTAATGCCCGTGATAAGTTATGTGGACGATTCAAGGAATGCTTGATTGTTTTCAATATCTGGGGCATATCTGTAGCTATGTGTTGACGTGAGTGTTTATTTTGCTAGAATGATTATTCCATTTCGCTGGACCTGACTCCTATTAAGGGATTGTCAAAAAGAACTGCTCAGTTTCATACTTCGTCGTAACAGGTTCCCTGTCTAGGGAATAAAACAATATAAAATCCATCAATATACACATACATACATCACGACTTTATCCCAAACGGGATAGTCCGAAGCCAGGTAACTGTGTCGTCATGGTAAGCGAAACACTCAGAAGACCACTTTTCACCAATGGTATTAGAACCCAACGTGGTAGGTGGTGAGCCTTCCGCCGTTATCCGAGTGGATTTAGTTTTTTATTGATGTTTTCCATCACCGGAGAGTGAGTCGGATATTTAACAATGAACACAAAGATTTTGGTTCTGGCCAGATTTGAACTCGGGACCACACGATACGATCCACGCTCTGAGTTCGGGTGCTGAACCAACAGGCCACGACGCTCTCCAAACGCATTGTTATGTATCATATATGATAATATGGGACAGGGAAAGGGTCATACGCTCACGACTTTATCAGGAACGGGTTAATTAGAGTCGCCATCCTGTGATCAGTACTCCTTCTATGAGTTGACATGGTGACGATTTTGTATTGAATTTCAGTGCAGCGCGCCTAGTGAAAATTTATGGAACTAAAATACTTAAAAATGTTTATGTGTATACTAAGGCAAGTATAGTAATAAGTTATTTTTTCGGATGTTTGAAGATTGCTCAATGTTCTACTAAGACTTGCCTTAGTAGAAAATTGATGAAATAACGTTTGCTTGCAACGCAAGCATTTAGTACTAGAACGATTCGTTCGGTTCAGTAAGATTTCGGTAGCTCAGTGGTTAGAGCAGCTACCCGGATTGTGGGAGACGCGGGTTCGAATTCTGCCTGATTTCTTCAAGGGCCGAAATTCGAATTTTCCTAGTTTTTCTATCTTCCGTTAAGAGAAACCGATTTGTTACTAAAACTAACTAAGACATGAATCGCACTGCATTTGTACTAGACCAGAATAATTTATCTCATGCAGCAGGTCATCAGCAAAATGAAAGTGCTACAATGGGTAAAACTTTGTTTTGTGCCATTTTGCACGAGACAAAATCTCTCTGTAGTTTTTATTTTATTGAAAACTAGCTGTCCGTCAGCGGCTTTGCCCGCGTAGACTGTTTCTCCCATTAACATTAAAAAAAATAAAGCCTATTTTCATTCCTGATAATGTAGCTTTATATTAGGGAAATAATTTTTAAAATCGGTCCAGTAGTTTCGGAGCCTATTTAATACAAACAAAGAAACAAAGTTTTCCTCTGTAAAATATTAGTATAGAATTCAGAAGTTCCCAAACTTTGTTTCGCATAGACCACTTTTAAAATTTTGCTGGTTCCCGTGGACCCCCTGCAGCTACATTTCTACCATATTTCCAAAACTCGACGAAAATAAGACGCCAACATAGACCCCCGTCGAGTCTCCCGTGGACCCCTTGGGGTCCACCTGGACCACTTTGGGAACCAACGTATAGATAATCTTCCTAGGTTACAAAATAACGCAACAATAATAACACACCGTAACGTTTTAAGCTTTATTTTATTTATCACTACAAAAACTAAGATATTTACAAATATACAAAGGTGAACTTCATGCTAAGAAAAAAAATATATTTTATATAGTTTCGTGATTCGAGAGATGCGCTTGTTTTCTCTATTTAAATATTCTGAAATTCTGCACCATTTCGAGCGAGTTCAGAATAACCCTTGACCTCGCGTTCCATCACGATACTCCAAGCTAGACCTCTCTATCTGAATGTAAACTGGAGAACTAATCTCGGAGTTCCGTCACTAAATCTTGTTAGTCACCGTTCGACATATTAGACTACTGACCGAAAAAGCTTAGTCTATGCTCGTGAAATAATCCGGTTACTATTAAACGTGTTAGGCAAATTGGAATAGTTATGTGGGTACTATGAAAATAGCTTGTGTTTTCTTACCAAATTTTCGCTGCCTGCATGCAAATTGGACGAAAAGGAAACGTAAGTTTCGTACTGATATTATGTCACTTGCTGGTATGGCTGCATCGGCTGTTTGTGGTAAGTACATAATATGTAGTAGGTGGTGAACCCTGGCTGAAGCAGCTTTTATTATTATTTATTGATTTAGAAAATATTCAGCACAAATTCATAAAGCTTTTAAACTACAGAAAACATAGACACTTTTTAGAATATGGAGATGCATGCAGTTTACACCACCTTACTAGCCTTAAAGACCGCCGCACTCTGCTGGACATGAACTTCCTTTATGGTTTATGCAGGGGTCAGATTGACTGCCCGGAACTTACATTGAAAATACTTCGATTTTGTACTCCAAAAACCAGGACGAGACATACGAACCTTTTTGCTGTCCCTCACTCTCCGACAAACTATGCACAAAATTCCGTGATTCACAGATTGCAACGGACATTAAACAATATATTTAACATTGCTGATATCTTTTACAGTGGTAAGGAAACCTTTCAAAAGGATATCTTAAAGATAATACTGGAAGACAGACTATAAACGTATCTACCTGTATTGATATACACACACGCACACACACGAACACACACGTACACACACACCCAACCGCACACACGTTATGTAATTGTACTTTCAGATTAGTAATTTAAAAATGTTTACTTTTCGTTTCATTCATATAAAGTAAATCCTATAATGGCTATTTGTTAGTTATATAAGGAAAAATGTATTATTCTTAAGAGCTGTGGATTTTGTAATAAAATAAAATAAAAAATAAAATTAATGTAAGTATAAATGATTAATCATTCGTGTTTGATAAAAATAGCGAAAAAAATAACTTCAATTAGTATAATGAGAAAGCTTGTAATGCTTACAAAGTATCTATTGTCAGTGATTTCAAACACTGTCACTAACATGAATATCAAATGCAGTAATAAGAAATAAGATTATTTTCAGTTCATATAAACAAAACTGCAAATTGTTGATTCCCCATAGTTCTACATAGTTATATTTTGTAGAGTTAAAAACTTTTTTCTTGATAATTTTGTAATTTAAACGCATAAAACGCGTTATTCCTGTGGGATCTTTAGCGGTTTACGCAATTGGGTCCAATGCTTTAATAGCCGCATGTGCATTGTTTTTTTATTTATACAACATTACTGTATCCGATAAAACGTTGCTTATTTTCATGCCTGTCAAATGGTAGATAGACATCGTCGCTATAACACTTATGGTTGTGGTTTGATAAAAATAAATAATGTGTTCATTTATTTCATAGTATAAAATTGAAAACTGGGGATCAAGATAAGATCCTCTTTACAGCACAAAAAATAAGAAAAAAACAAGTTTGTACTACATTTACATTTTTAAATTACAATTAATAATAATATTACAGTCTGTGGTGTTTTGACTTATTATTTCAAAAAATGCGCACAAATACCTCATTATAACCCCTATGTGCAGGCATGAATTTGTAGGCCATATACGTACAGTAACTGGACTGATTTTTTCCGTCAATTGTTACTCTTTTCTTGTGTTATGTTCTTCTTTTAGAAAACAAAAAAATATGCACTGAGTGTTTCTGTTGTAATAATTTAGAGCAATAAATTATACTAACCTAAACCACAGAAAAAAATACAGTGCACCACCGTACAAGCAAGAAGCTCAAACTAATATTTTGGATCCGCCAACATTATTCTGGTCGGAAGTCCCCAACTACTAAAAATTAATGACACGCAGTAGATAAACCGATTGTGCGTAGTAACCGGCTGCAAAAGTTGACAAAAACCCGTCATTTACCTGCGCGATTGTGCTCCCCCATACGATGAACTGAAAGGACTGGACACTATTCATGGACATCACTCAGTGTGAAGGCAACTGTGCAGAAAACCGAGAAAAATGAAGTCACGCGACGCAATAGTCCGCTTGGATGCCACTTTGTAGAATGCTATTGAATGGCCTGCTGGCTGGATAATGTAAAAATACTGGCTTTAGACTCATACTTTAACTCATATTTTAAATAAATATATTATGTAGGTGTATTAAAGATAGATAATAGATACATAGATTTTACTACACAAAATAAAATAAAGAGTAACACTGACATTTCTTTGGAACGTCAAAAGTAGATAAAAATATTCATCTTTGTGACCACAGCTAAACACAAGCACTTGCAATTGATTAATACAGAACAATAGAGACATAAAGAATGAAGAAGATAAAAAGCTTTTTTTGCATTTTTATAAGTAATATGTATAGAAGCAAAATAGGTCAAGGCTTAGTGAGAAACATCCCTCGTGAGGGAGAATAACCGGTATGCTCTATTAACCGGCCAACTACATCCAAAATGCTGACTTTATTTAGAGAATTAACCAAAACATTAAAAAATTAACTCTGTTACTGTTCAAAACAATGTGTTGTTAATGTTGCTGTTAGATGATGTTCAGAAAAATTATTATGAGTACATTGTAAGAATGACCATGACATACAGTGTAGTTGGCAAAGCTTTATAGGTACATAACTAATGCAAGAAATCCGTCAAAGTAGTTCTAGTTTACGTTATAAAGTTCAATATTTTAAGTGAAATTTTTGTTTTTAGTATTCAACCTCCGACCCGTGGGTAGAGTCATATTATGTTTAATTATGATATTTACTATCATAGTATTATTTTATGTGAGTTTATTTTAGTATATTTTTGCTTTAATTTTTTTTTTGTAACTATATGACTTGTCATAAGTACTTTCTATAAGTCTATATGAATAAAGATATTTTTTACTTTTTTACTTTTACTTTAACAATGCACTATTTTCTACGCAAAGATAGAAACTAGAACAAATCGACCTGATCCTAGGGACTCAAGCGAAATCAGGTCGAATATTTCTAGTTTCTATCATGCATTGTTAAATGCTAAAAATAAAAATTCACTTAACCTATAGCTAGTTTCATCATAATCGAAAGTCAAATATTTGCAAAAATATTTCATTCGGGTGTTAAAAACGCTTGCCTTTAACATTGATGAAACAAACGATGGCTTACAACGTAAAATATACTATATAAATTCGCCGTGTCTGTTAACGGCCTCGGTAGCTCAGTTGCGAGAGCCCGGATTGTGGAAGGTCCCTAGGATCAGTTTTCTAGTTTTTATCTTCATTAACTTAATTATTTTGACCCAAATCATCTCATAAAAGACGTCTACTTAGACAATCCCCTTAATCTGAAGTTTTGAATATTATCTTATCTTTATACTGTAAGTTTAAAATATACCATCAAACAACACCGCAAAATATGTAGTGTACAAAAATGCATTTTAGCGAAGCGACGCTCGCTCCATCGATATGCTAATGCGAGTGATGTAACGCGATACTCTTCCAGCGACGAGCAATTTGCGATCGCAATACTCGTGAACTTGATATCCACTGGTTAATATCGTTTGCGATGGATTTTGTGCTTCAGAATGTGAAAGAAGATTACAGATCCTTCACGTTTAACTGGCAAAACTTGGGACCGTAAGTTGGATGACATTGTTACCTGCGACTTAAATTCTTGGTCTTCCAAGTCAGAATCAACAACATGTAATAACTTTGGACTTTCTCTACAAATGAACTTCAATGAATTACAATTTATAACTCATTGCCCCACCTAAATATACTTTATCTGTCTCAGGAAACCATTCGTATCTCTGTCTTAGCTGCTTATCTAAGCAACTTTCTACTTTCGTTATATTCTTAAGTTAAAAATAATGTTTGCCCAACTTGATTACCTACATTAAACTTTGATCAATATTGTAACTTTCCTTTAAGTTACTTTTAAGAAATAGTGATTTGCGACTTTCATAAATGAAGTTGTTAGATCAAACGAAGCACCACTTGAAATGGCTTCATTGACAAATCCAAATTCCAATATATTTTTTTGTATGCCGTTTAGTTTTTGACTCATTCGAAATACGATGGACTTACCAAGTTGAGTAGCTCATATTACATGAAACAGAAATAGAATATCTTCAATAACACTCAAAACCAACAAACCACCCAATACAATTTTTCGCCCATAAAAACAAGGTAACGCACTTCTCATAACTGACACGTGTTCAGAATCACAATCATCTAGTTTCCTAAGAGAAAATAATGCCCTGACGCTTATAAAACCAAAAATTGGAATTTTTGTTGTTGTAATTATTATTCCAAAAAATGAGTAATTGCAAATAAATGTTATTAAAAAGATTTATAAAATGAATAAGGTTAAGTTTTCATATTTATTGTTGCTGCAATTTTATGTAACATTCGTAATAGCAAAACAATTTGGTTTCGTATCGGCATATTTCCTGCCTAAATCGATGTTAAATACCAAATGAGCAGAGATTTGCAATTGAAATTATGTTAGTAATCCCTGTGTAGTTGGTGCATTGGTGTGTTTACAATTTTCGGAAAATGTTCTGTAAATTGGTATGTGGTTTATTTGATTTTGAACAGATATTATCATACATTCAAACGAACCACCCTTAGTTTAACATACCATCACGACTTTATCCCAAACGGGTAGCCAGAGGCATGTGACTGTCTCGTCTTGGTGAACGAAACACTCAGAAGCCCACTTTTTACCAATGGTAATTAGAACCCAACGTGGTAGGTGGTGAGCCTTCCGCCGTTTTCGGGGTTGATTTGGTTTTTATCGATGTTTTCCATCACCGGAGAGTAGGTCGGATATTTAACAATGAATAGAAAAATTTTGGTTCTGGCCAGATTTGAACTCGGGACCACACGATCCACGATCTTAGTTCGGGTGCTAAACAACTAGGCTACGACGCTCTCTTAAGCTTAGCTTATTTATTCCTAAAAGTACTTAAAAGTTAAATATTTTATTAAAAGATAGTTAAACTACCCTTATTATTACCATCAGCGTGTAATACGGTAAAAATATATATTATATTATATCCTGGTTTCAGATTTTAAAATTCATGGATGGATTACTCGGACCAATAAGCGCTGTGAAGCTCTTACTAAATCACCGCACAACCTGCTTACCGGCTTAGTCGATTTGAAACAGCATTATGTACATATGTACGTATATTACTATGTTTGGCACGTGGTTATGGCCGCGCAGCATAATTGGACTGTATACCAGGACACGTCTACCACGAGTTGCCACTTTAAATTATGTTATCGTTCGCGTATAAAAAATGCATTGGGATTTGACATTGTCATGTCATGTCATGTGTCATCCCAATACATTTTTTTTACGCGATCGATAACGTAAATTTAAAGTGGCAACTCGTGGTAGACGTACAGGACAGTCATATATTTTTGAGACAAATTGTTTTCATGAATGGAACACTGAGCGGTTAGAGCTTTTAAAAGAGTAAGCCGATTTTAAAAGCAAAAATAGAAACGTACCCAATTTAAATTTCCCTCCATATTTAAAACGAGCCAAATGTACTTATCGTGTGGGTATCACCAAAAAATAAATCTTTCCCAAGAACATATACTGAGTTTCCCACGTAGATCGCCGTGAGATCTTAATTATACAATCACAGTAAATAAGATAAATTGTGGAACAAGTACTGTAATAATAAGCAACTATCATTTTTAACCGACTTCATGACTTTTCCTTTGGATGTGCATTGCAAAGTGAATTTGAAGTAGCTATTGCTGATGTCTATCAGACGCCTTAGCTTATAATATTACAATGAAACCATACTAATCTTCTGTAGTATGTATTATTCATGACAGATACTTCTTGTTCAAAAAAATATTAAGAAATATGTTATTTTGGACTCACATGTCTTTCAGAACTTTATATCTAACCAATTGCGTGTAATTATAGTCAGAACTTTTTTTTGATAAATTGATTAGAAGTATGACGTTTGCAAATCTTACGAAGACTGAAAACGTTAGGACCTTAACAAAAATCTTGAATTTCAAGCGTTTGCGAAAGGAATAGGACGTAACGCTCACCAAGTGCGTACGACCCAAGAGTAGTAAATCATTTTAATAATTGATCCGGGTTGAAATATTCATGAAGCTTCATCCTAAGGTAGGGGAAATGGATGAAAAATGTTCCGACCGTCGTGAATATTTTCAGACGCTGACCGTTTTTGGCGGGCTCATTTGGCCGCTCAGGAGAATCAGTCCAGAAGCTTTGTTTTCTGCTTACAGAGAACAACATTTTTTGGTTCCAAGGTTTTTGCGAAGGTATCTATTAGTTTTTGGTGACTTTCCATTTAGAAATCTACATTTAGGTTTGTGTTTATAATGAAAAGGGTTTGAACCTTTGTGGTATAGGCAACCAGCCGCCATTTTGTATTTTTCTCGCTGTTATAGGATATGGATAAAGGACACATAGACGAACAAAAAATGTTTCCGAGTTATTTTAAGGTAAAGATCGATATAAAAAAGTAATATTCATTAAAAATCTACCAAATAAGACGCTTTTCGTGTTATTTTGTTTACAAATAACAGTTAGTAGATTGTTAATTAAAATTACCCTTTTTAAAATCTGAAACGTGGCACCTAAGGGTACCGTATTCTAAACATGTTTTATCTGTTTATGTGCCCTCTATCCGTATGTACCACTGTTGTCGTGCGCGGAAACTTCAGAAAAAAAACAAAATGGCGGCAGGTGGCTATGCCGGCTTGAATACAAAACTGTTCAAACCCCTTTAAAGTTCTTATTTTATAGACTGCTTATCTTTGGGTGAAGTTTTACAATTTGATCTAGTCCAAAAACACACTAAAAGGCTATCTCTTTATTATGGTGTGCGCTATAACTAAACTAGTAGTAAACCTTGTTATAAAATTCTGCTTGAATCATTTTCACAGAACAATCTGTTCTGTGATCGCTAGTTTTAAGATACATATCTACCTTACCAAGCTTTTGCTTAGTTTACCTTTATTAAATTCTCAACTCTAAAGCTTGTGAAACTAGAGCCAAATTGTTTGTTTTCAGCATGTTTCAAGGAGTTTAACAAAAATATTATTCCGTTGTGGTGTGATTCGTAAACTTCTTTGAAAAATGCATCAAACAAAACCATTTCATACACGGATTTTCTCCTTAGCAGTTCACTATTGCTTGCACATTTTGCAAATGGCATCATAGCTGTATTATTGATTCATCTTTACGACACGAAACTAGATTTATTTTTCAACAGTTTATATAGCAATTGTAAAATATCCCGAAAAACAAAAACTTTTACAAAAAAAAACCAACTTCAAAAAAAATATATTCCAAAACAAAACAAAACACTAAAATGTAAAAAAATAATTGCCCATCCTTCTCAAACTTATACGATAATATAATGTAGGTACAATTATTGTTATTGTTGGAATCGGTGTACAATAAAAAAAGAAGCATCGAAATCGGTTGGCGTGCTTAGTATTGAGTTATTCGTCCATTTGTCGCGCATATAGTTGATCTAGATTTAAGACTTATATGGTTTTCTCATGGATGCCACTGTCAGAACTGGACCAAATTAAATTAGGACCACATGGGCAGCATCGGCTTTCAAATAAGAAAAGATTTATCAAAATCGGTGTGCGTAATATTGAGTTATTCGTCCATTTGTCGCGCATTTTGTTTATCTAGATATAAGACTTATATGGTTTTCTCATGGATGCCACTGCCAGAACTGGACAAAATTGAAATAAGACTACACGGGAAGCACCAGCTTTCAAAAAAAACATCAAAATCGGTTCACCACGTCAAAAGTTATGAGGTAACAAACATAAAAAAACATACATTCGAATTGAGAACCTCCTCCTTTTTTTGAAGTCGGTTTAAAAAGAGATAATTTGTAAACTATTTCCTTTACGTATTTTTGTTTTATTTCAGGGAGAGAGAAGAGCGAAAACAGGGGAGATCAAGAAAAAAAACTCAAATGACTTAAAAGTACTTCGTACTCGTAGAACTGTCGCGCAACTAGCCATTGCTCGACAGTTCTACGAGTACGAAGTACTTTTGGCTGCCTCTGCCAGGGATTGTGGATTCTGTTTGATGATTGACAGTTTTTTTGTTTAGGTCTGGATAGTCATATCAACATTTATGTCTATCAGACTCTTACACTCATAGTAGATATACGATACGTAGTAGAAGATATACGAAAGGCTAGACTTGGAATATCCAAAATAAATATTTTAATTTTATACCTACCTACATTGATTTTTTTTCGCCCCTGATGGTAAGTGACGATGCGGTCCATAACAAAACACGTCCGTCTAGTAAATGCCCATTCACTCTTGTCTTGAAAGGACCCAGTTCCAATTATCGTTTTGCTTGGATAGGCAGGACTCATCACATTGGTTTGTAATTCCGCCATGGATTCATGGCAAGTCATGGCATTTCAGGGTGAAAACAACACTGGTAAGTACTTAACAGAACCCTTAACATGAGTCTGCGTCATGTCAACTAGTACAGTTGCTTAAAACAACTTGTATTGTAAGCCATGTTTAGTTCTATTACTACAGGCGCTGCAAATCACATACAAAACTCTACTTAAGGCGTTAGCATAGTAAAAGGATAGAAGTAGGTTGTCTTAATACATACTCCCGACCGCGGTTTGTATGTGAGCGCGCCCGTACTACGAGTATGCCCGCGCGTTGCACGCACACACTATTAAAATATAGGGGGAAATGTGGGAAGTCAGTCGTGGCTGCGCTGTGCGACGCACGGCGTGCGTAGGTAATGCCGCATATTTCGACGCAACTTCATGTGCGTGTACGACGTACGTCTTATATTCGAGCTCAAAAATAATAGGTATTGCAGTGTTTATGGATGAGTTGTTAACTCATCAAATTCAGAATTGTCTATCTTCTCATTACCTACCACATAAGAACGGTGAGTACTTAAGTACCTAACTAAACTAAGATTCATAATTGTGTTTAATCGCATACAGATTTGTAGTTCAGATTGATTGTTCAGAGATTGACGCAGCATTTTTAACGATTGAATAAACTATATGCAACAGCCCTGCGTGTTTAGGCTATCTATATGTATATAGCTACTATCATGGGCGTAAATTCATGGTACAAATACCTACAGTTTGTATTTATTTATGTATTTATACTCTACTGCACGAAAAAGTACAATGGCGGAATTAGTGGCTAAATGCATTCTCTATCAGTCAACCATCAGGCGAAGCAGAAATTTTGAAGGCGGGGATTTGTATAAATTGAAGTTAGTAAAAAAGAAGTACTTAAACAAAATTAAATATATATATATATAACTACATATATACAGGGCTACTTTATAAACACCATCCAAATTGAAATATGGGGATCTATGGAGAAAATGGCAAAATACGTATGTTTTTGTTTGACAATCGTCAGTACTAAAATGCTGAGATATTAATGTTATGATAACTACTCGAAGGTATAAAAAAATCACTAGTTTCGTTATTACTGCGCGACGCTAGCGGCGGCGGGCTCTCAGCCTCTTAACTTCCCACCCGCGCTTTATTTAGAAGTTGAAATTTAATTTTGAATAAGTTACCACGCCGCACGAATAATCTATTCGAAAAAAAAATATAGAAGTACCTAATATAAATATAGAAAGACCTACTTTTTAAAAAAAAATATGCCTAATGTCTGGCAAAATTTTAGATGGTGTTTATAAAGTAACCCTGTATAATACAAATATATAGCAAACATACGGACATAAATGTACAATATAACGATATTTAAATATTTACAATAATAATATATAATAATATACTAAAATTGTAACTTGAAACATCAGAATGATTATGACTGATGATGAAAATAAGAGAAAATGATTATATTATAGCACTAATTCAAATTAGGGTATTTGTAAGAAAATATTGTAAACGGATTTTTTGAAGGAAAACTTACTAAAGAATCTTAAACTTAGTCAAAAACGATAAATAATACCCTACTGAAACGTGAAAGCCAGGCACGTGTAATGATAACATCATTAACCTCCAAGTTGATATGGTTAGTAGTGATGCTATCACATAGTATAAAATATTCAAACATTAGTACTCGTTGTTATTCTTCTGATATGTTTGTCTACGGTAAATTAGGTCAGACCACCTTATTTTGCCAGCCGGGCCATTAGTGATAGGACAAATATCAGCAGGGAATATAAAGTAGCATAGTTCTGAAAACTGGATCACTAACTTGTTTTTTTTTAAATATGTATACTGTGGTGGAAAGCAATCTCGACCAGGAGCGCATTACCTTCAAAATTTAAGCGTCCTTAGAAGAAAATACCTTCAGAGTGGTTCCAGATAGTGTAAAAAGTCGATTTAAAGAAGAAAAAAGTATAAAGTGGATTTCCTAATGTTTTTTTGTCACTGTTCGATGTCTTTTGTATGACCCAAACTTGATCATTTTGTTTGGCTGGGCACAGATTATATCGTACTTTATTGACGGGTACTGCCCACTCAGTGAAGTGCCTTGCGAACGAATAACAGATGACAGTGAAAAATTGGCTGCTTCTTTTGTTTGATATTCGTACTTAATAGTAATAATAATAAATATCTGGGACAATTCACACCAAGATCATCTGACCCCAAACTAAGCAGAGCTTGTAATATGGGCGTCAGACACTGATATACATACTTAAATATTTCTAAATACATACTTAAATAGATAATAACACCCAGACACATAACAAATATATATGCTCGTCACACAAATATTTGTCATGGGTGGGGATCGAACCCACGACCTCCGGCGCTAAAGGCAGGATCGCTGCCATTGCGCCAACAGGCCAGTCAAACTTAATAACTGTCATCTGTTAATTCTTGACAAAATATCAAGGGTGGAAAGAAGAAGTTTATCGATTTTAAATTATTTAAGATACATTCAGAGATCAGATGTGAAGATTTTAATTTCAGATGCAGCACCGTATAACCAGCAACTAGTAACAGCATTACAGAAAGACTGTATGTAGTACGTACGTTCAGTGCTTGCCATATATTGCAAAATTTCATTTTATATTTTCGTATAGGGCGTAATTTCATCTGTTCATTCAATCAATCCGTTTAGCAACGGCCCTAATGTAATAATGTCTTTCGAATGTCTCCGTTTGTGACTCTCAACGGGCTTTTGTTGGCATGTTATTTGACCGACTAATAAGTAGTACTTATAGTTAAAAGCAAATTTTTTATATTAAAGAAGAAGCAAACAAGCTTTCGGGGAAATGATCCCTTCACTATGAATCAAATACACATCAGGTACATGATGCGATGCTTGCCTTTAGATAGATCTGCGTGAGCCTAACTAACTTGACACTCAACTCAGGAAATGCACGATAGCATACTATACCCAGCACTATTAAACAATTTCCTAAAAAGTAAATCATGCATGAGCCAAAAAAAGAAACGTTTACTGCCATTGCCAAGTCGTCACCTACTAAAGCGCCTTACCCTCGTGTCGTCATTTCCTGGCAAGAGTGGCGACCATTAACTACACAAACAGGACATGAATTTGGGTGGCACCTGCGCCTTAACATTATCGCGAAATGTTTTCCGTATTCGGTGTCACGTACGGATTATTCCTGTCTGGGACGTCAGTTTTTGAAAGGCAATTTTGGCCGATACAGGCTATATTTGCAAATGTTAAAGGTTAGACTGAGTAGGATTTTTTTCGTCATATTTACGTGCTTTAGGAATAATGTGGGCATAATTTGTAATAAGCGTTTCATTTTATGATGCAAAGTTCTCATGCATTTGTTTTCGGTGTGTAAGGCTTTTCAGTAAACCGATGCATTTAATTAAGTTAGCTACTAATTTTGTTTACTCTGTCATCATTGGTAAAAGTTATGAAAAGGTTTTAACGACAAATTCATAACAACGGTAATTCTCTTTCTTACAAGTAAAGACGTAAAACAAGTGTTTGTAGTTGTTATAACAACTTCAAATGACATTGTTGACACAAAGTTACTGCGTTACAGCAATTGACCCCCGTATCCACAAACGTTAATCAAAAGTTAAGGATACCTCAAATTAATGCTGACCTGTCACATGTCAATAGAAATGAAACTGACATAATATTTGTGGATTCAGGCGCGAAAGGCATAATTTCCATTTTGAATAGTAGTTAACTCCACTAAAAAACCTAGCCTTATTAGCTAATAAGGTTTACGCAGGAATATCAAAATGTTTAAATCGATTAGTTAATTCATTTCTGGCTTCACTTTGCGCAACTGAATGAATAAAACCTATGAGCTTTATTTCATTATTTAATATTGTGCCACTTAGTTTGCATTAAATACTTTAACTTTGACTTACTTTGACTTTAATGATATCACAAACTGCAAGTAGTATCAAATTAAAGTTCAATGTTTTAAATAAACCAACAGTAAGCCAAATTAATGTTCCTAAATTGGAACAAAAATTGATACAACGGATAATTATTTTGTTAGAAAACGATAAAGAGTCATACCGGTCCCTAACCTGGCAATCACATGCCAAAATTTGCAAATCCGTGGAAACTGTGCATAAATAAATGTCTTTACTTGTGTTACAAACATAAACATAGCAGTACAAACTCAGTCCCTGCAGTAATGGTCGCAAGTGACGAACGTTTCCTTTAAAAATACTAAATATGTTTAACCGTCTCTCGCCTGAATGCAGAAACGTCAATCAAAGCAACGCAGTCCTCACATTTATAGCTGTCCCTTTCATTTCTATTGACATGTGAGAGGGCAGCATTAATTTGAGGTGTGCTCAACTTTTGATTAACGTTTGTGTATACGGGGGTTTGACTTCAATAAAACTAGCTCTACTGCCACAAGGTGTAAAGTAGATCTTACAGACTTCCACATTTTTATACCTTTAAATTAATGTGCTTTGCAAAAAAGCGTCCGAACAAATGTTAAAACGCTTAATTTTAGTTATTTATTGTTCAAACGGCCGAAAAGGTTGCAACTCTATAAACTTGAGTTATGACTCTCGCAAGATTTACGTCGGAGAGATTGACTTTATTCGTTAGCCCATTCGGAGTAAGGGCTGCCATTAAAGAGGTATGCTTCAGAAAATGGTGTTATCAGGGCGGGCGAGATAAAGCGAGGAATGGGCTTATCCACTTACGAAACCCCCCCTTTCGTTCGACCCAAATTATTTGCTCTATCTAGGTGATTGTGAGGTTGCGACTACTGGATTAGATATAATATACTTCGAAAAGAAAAACCAGAATGAGTGATTACTCTATAAGTCGCAGGTAAATGAAGATATTAGGGGTTTTATATACATTGCTTAATACATCGCTTAAAAGTAATCATACTTCTTGCTAAAAAACACGGTGTACATAAGTGGAAAAGATGTTAAGTGCACTTTCTCACCGAGTAGTATCAAATGACCCAAAGTATTCAGCAATCTAATTTCTTTATATATAAAAGAAAGTCGTGTTAGTTACACCACTTAAAACTCAAGAACGGGTGGACCGATTTTTAGGCTTTTTGTGTTTTTGGACTGGTCCACATCGGGAATAGGATAAAAAGTATTAAAAACATATATTATAACATTTTTCCAGACTAAATGTTGAATTGAAAATGACAAAAACTTTTGACAGAACGAAGTGTTTCGCTAGTTTCATACAAAATTCACTTTGCAACAAATACTTAACCCGATACTAAATCCAAATCAACTGGCGGGGCATAGTGGGTGGTGATAGTTCTCGCTTAGAAATCCAATATTGTATCATGGCTTTAAGACAAATCGCAATCTATTAGTCATAGCTTCCCGCCGCGATAACTCTCGACGGGTGGCAACAGTTTTCACCCCACATTTGACTTGAAGCGGCCGTTACGACACAAACTAACCACATCTTTACGCGTAAATAGTAAAGATTTATTGAAACAATAATAAAAACCTCTTATTTTTTAAACAGTTAAAGAACTTTTTACTCGCTTTGATTATGTTAGGAAAAAAATATTTGTTTTTATCGATTTTGATGCATTTTATGAAAATGTTTATGTTCAGGAGTTTAGGACGTTTCGTTTTAATTTTCTTTAAAATTAACAATATTTCCGCAATAGCGATACATACATTTTCTGAAATATCTTGTCTAGAAAACTAACTATTTAGATAATATACTAATTCAGCGACGTACAGTCATTCTAGAAGTTTTTAGTAAAAAAGATAAATAAATCACTACGGATTACTACGGATCCCTAAAAACATTGTCATTTCACGATATTAAAGCAGCAAGCCAGTGACAGCTTCAAAATGGCGTACAATATTTTCAAATAAAGCTCACTATTTTCGTATGTAAATACCACAAAAAAGGCTATCAAGTACCGGGAGGTGTTCCAGCCATCCTAGGCCCTCGCGCACTAAATCATGCAATAAATTATCGAGCATGAAATATTCAAAACGCCTCTACATACGGCGGGTGTGAAGAACCCTGGAAAATTGCCATACAAATACCACGGCGTCGATACGACTCTCCATTCTTAGCTTGGTAGCGGCAATTAATGGGCCTTGGGGGATTCTGCGTGAAATTACGCTGTTTTTCCGTCTGATGACTGCTTTGGAATTTAACTTGTTATTTATACAGGTACCTGCTAATCCAAGAGCGAACTACTAAGTTTCTTCGAAGAAAACTTTAAGCCAAAAGGAAAAAAACATTTATAACATATTTGCTCATAAAGGGTCTCTTATTTCACCAATTTCAATATCGTATTGTATCTCATTACGCACTTGTGCGGTAATGTAATGTAAACGCACGAGTTTTTTTTATTATGGTAAAACGTACGGTTTAGCAAGATGCTCCGTCTAAAACGAACGGTACTTTTTTAAATTTGAGCAAAGAGTTTTTATGTCAGAAAAGAGGTCAACATTTTATGAATAAAATTAACTTTGGGAGATGAAATATAATAAATAAACATTTAATTCTTTAATTTATTTAATTTTGACAATAAATTACAACCATCTGTAACAAAAACACAGAAATATTAATTTACTTTATTAGTAATACTGGCTGTTTTTAATGCCTTTTGCCTTAAAAAAAGCGCTAATGCGCGCGCATCGCTAATTTGTGAACAAGTAAACATTTTCTAACTGCTCTAGCAAGTGATTAAAGATTTTATTTGTTTTAGAAAGTCCGATTTTTATTTATTTCCTCTCAAATATGTTATAAAACGTCGTATGACATACGTGCGCTTTGATAATTACAGCCTCTGCTTTCTTGTAGCCCTCGCCTACGGCTCGGGCTAGCAATATCGCCTCGGCTGTAATTTTCAACTTACCGCACTTATATCATAATGTACTATTACTGTCATATTGCATATAAGGCAAATGCTAATGTTATTTCCGTACATTCTAGTAATACGACATGATGTCAACTTGTGGCCAAAAACCAGTCCAAAATACGTGTGATTTCAATACGTTTCCTTTGTTTTGTATGGTAGAATTAAAATCAACAGAAAACGAACTTACCTTTCGTATCTAATGCATGTTTTACGGCATTTAAAGATGTACTCTGTTGCAAGTTCAAATCAAAAAAGGGAGTAAGTCATTTATTTTGATTCCATAGGGGTGTTATGCTTTCAACCATATCAATCTTTAATATGTAGAAATGTTTCGTAGTTTTGCTCTTATCCTCCGGATCTCTGCCAACATCTCTCAGCCAATCTGAATTTTCCACAGAAAAAAATATTTCTCATTACGTCATGTAAAACAGATCCAGTGAATATTCGGGTTCCCTCGTATCCTAATGACTGACAATGGATCGATCATTCCTTCGCCCACAGACCGAATAAATTGAATTCTAATTTTCAATTTCAATAACAATAGGCTTCAAAGACCGGTCGGCAAAAGTCTTCCGGATCCGGATGAAATATCGCGGAACCAGATGTCGCTTGCGTTTTAATTGTCTATATTATCGAGGCACGAAATTATAGAAAAAGTATAAAAACAAATATTACAAAGGACACACATAATATAAGATATACGAAACTGCATAAAATAGGGAAAAATAATAAAAGAGAAAAGAAATACCTTCAATCTTATCTAAGCGTATTTATTATTGGAAATCGGGTTATGGGTTTAATATAAAACAACTAAGTGCAATTAAAATAAGTATTAAATATATTCTGCAATTTTATATTTGACTCTAAGAACACGTCTGACACCTAGTACAAACTCAGAAAGAAATGAATCAGAGATGGCGCTACTACTACTTATAACAGGTACACAACTTCCGTTTTATAAATTAATTTTTTCAGTATTAAATCAAATAATTCAACATTTATCAACATCGGAATAAAGAAAATCAGTTTCAAAAGTTTTATTTTTCAACTAGCTGTCCGTCAGTGGCTTCGCCCGCGTGGACTATTGCTTCCGTTAGTTAGAATATAGCCTAGATAAAAAAAATATAGCCTATGTCACTCGCTGATAATGTAGCTTTATTTTAGTGAAAGGATTTTTAAAATCGGTTGAGTAGTTTCGGAGCCTATTTATTACAAACAATCAATCAAATCTTTCCTCTTTATGATATCAGTATAGAAGTACAAGTATAGATAGAATGGTAAAATCAAAATTCACTCAGAGATAAAATGTTATGATGATGGCACGCATGTGAGATACACTCGCCTCGTAGCGAGTGATGATGAAAAGTGTTGTTCGTGACGAATGCCTTGCAGTATATAAAATAATGATGCACAGATAATATTAAGTGAAAACGACTTTAATATATTTTTTATAGTCCTGGGAACTGTAAAAAGTTCCACAAGTCACGATGACGTTAAGCTAAGTGATAAACTCCTGCGCTGAGATTATCGTGAATTCACATTCCGCTGAGAATAAACCGCCATTTTGATCTCGCACACAGACACAGTGAGTTAGGCGATACTAGTGAAAATCGGTCTTTTTGTTCTTGTCGAACTTGGTGATTGATCACATGATGAAACTGTTTATTTTGTGTCCAAGCCTGAAATATAAACCACACGCAAGGTTGAGCATCCCCTACTAAAGCTTAATTTTTAAGATTCCTCAAATTGAGGTAACGTTTCAGCATTCGAAGATGAGAGACTGTTTATTTGTTATACTCGAAGTCATCAAGTCGTAAGCATAACAGAAACGTTTTCTTTGTTAGAAATAAGTCCTACAAACAGAAGCATGTGGAACATTAAAGTGAAATATATTATCGAAGTCAGCGAACCAATAATGGACCGAAATACGTCTCTTGAAAGAAACGTTTGACCTTTTAGAGCAGAGTAATAAATGCTTTGAAGGAGTATATCGAAATGAGAATTGAATTCTGCCTTTGTACTTTACATTCGTTCTTCATTTCAATATTTCCGTTTTGGCGTTACCGTATTGTCGGCAACTAGTTTCCTTTCGTAATTTATGATTGGGTTCGTTGAGCCGCCGGCTGTATGGGTGTGGAATAAAATGATAACGCGATAATACTCAGTGATAATGATTTAGTTATTTATTAACCCGCTATTGCGGTTAATTAACTTGAATGTGGTTTTAAAGTCACGGCTACCAACATTGAAACCAAAAAACACAATTATAATCCAACAGTTTACATAACTTTTACCAGTACTACGTTCCAAAATAAATGAGCCGTTGTTGGTATCCGAAACGTCGGACGCCGAGCAGACTTCGCCTAAGCACATTCGAGATCAAATTCACTTATAATGACTTTACATATTTAGGCATAGTTATATAAAGTCAGATAATCGAGGTGCAATAAGTACCCTCATAAAGATAGAAAACTTACTAAGTACCTCCTGGCACAAAATATTGCGTCATATTTGGTTCGAAAATCTGTTTACATTTTCGCATATGACTGTCTCTGTGACAACAAAGAATGAACAGCCATTGTCATCCCACTACGTGCCGCGCCGGTGATAGCGCAAAATGTTTTTAACTAATTGGCTGGAAACAACAGAATAAGTGAAAAATATTTATATATTTCATCCCAATTTAGTGCGGCCTTTATGGAATCCTGGGATAATAGAAACAATAGGACGTGAGCCGGCAGCTGTGTGACCTAAGGTAGGACACGAAGCCTGAATTTAGTCTTTTTTTTCTTTGCGTTCTACGAGTAGGTATACCGGGTGTAACAAGGATTTACGTAATTGGATTTTAATTATTTAGATCCGACTAGTAACGACGACCATCAACGCTTTCTTTTAAAGACCGTGAACGCAATTGAATTTACATACGTACAATTGAATTGCATTACAGTAAAAAAAAAACAGAAAAAAAATACTATTCTAAAACGTTTATTTGAAGAATCATCAAACAAAGAAAAGTATTGTACATTAATAAAAAGAAAACGGAAAATTATTTGACATGCATATTCTGACTAGTTTTAATACATAACTCTATAAGTACGCAGCTGCAAGTAGTCTAGGGATAAGCAATCAATTTGGAATATCAGATATTCATAATATGAATCCAAATCTGAGAGTATTAAGTAAATGTTTATTCCAGAACAACCAAGCCACCCCATTCCAAAGATATATGGGTTTAACTGGCTTAAGTTCAATAACAAAATATTTCATCGGACTCTTCTTAGGCTTAATATCTTTTTTTATATTTTGACTTTTTTTTCAATGTATACTACATTGAAGTACAAAGTAATCAAAGATAGGTACTATAAGGTGCAAGTGGCATGGAAATATAAAAAAATAAAAAAACCAACAATTACATTTAAAAATAACGATTTTACTTTTTCTACATATTTAGGGAAAATTTTAGACACCCTTTTTTTCATCATCATCTCATATCTTTCGTATCTCGGTCACTTGCATGATCTGACGCCCAATACAAAGCCATAAAGACCAGTACCAGTCGCGGTCACCGGCCGCGGTCGCGACAAGAATTACCACCCCGTTTGCTACACACCGTAGCATTCGTAGTCAGACCGTAGCATCCGTAGTCAGACCGTAGCATCCGTAGTCAGACCGTAGCATCCGTAGTTAGACCGTAGCTGAGATTGTAGAAATTTTACTTGGAAAATTTTATACCAAGAGTTTTTTCAGTGTTACCCATTTTTATGTAAACAACAATAATGAAATACGTAACATTATTTTAGAGAGTTGGCACCCACCACTAGAGGTTAGTGTTGCGTTCCTACCTAGCCAAAGTATGTCATACCAAACGTTCTTTTTATGAGTTAGAAGGCGTGAAAATAAAACCAAGGTTTTCGGTGACGAGCGCTCAAGTCTGGCGCGCAATGATAACTGAATTTATTTACAGAAAGTACATACAGGTATGTATATGGGTCAAATTGCTGGTTTGGTACTAAGTTGCTACGTGCACACATGCACCATAGTTCTACGAAATGTATTACTGTGTGCTTACAAGAGAAACCAAAATTACTAAAACAGTTACTAAAAATAATGCAGTACCAAAAGAGGCTAGGGTAGACTAACAAAAACATACAATTCCTTGTATTTAAGTTAAGCGTTCCAATAAAATCGTAAAACAACCCTAATAAAAACTAGTGACGTAACAACAATTTTGTTAGGTGAGTTCACAGCGATTCCGAGTGTTGATTGTCGTTCTAAAACAACTTAAATTGCTTTTTTACTGCAGACCCCGGCATAAAGTTACCCTCTTGCTGCGAACTTGCAGAAGAAGCACAACTTTACTTAATTAGTTCACTAAGCAGATTAGTGTAATAGTTTTAGTTGTTTAGTTTCAGTATTTCGCATGAGTTAAGTTTATAACACGAAAAATACCTATATTTTCCTGCTGAATTTAGCAGGTTATCCCTACAAGTATTTGGGTTTATTGGCGCTATAGAATAGGATTGCATAATGTTCAGATCAGGTATTTGGTGTGAAATGCTGGCACCTTTATGTAGAGGTGTGCTAGTACTTGAAAACATCGTTATACAGCACGTGATAAAACGCAGCATAAAAATACCACGAAGCTTCATAGCTCATCTTTAGCAGCCGGAAATCATCTGCTCCTGAACGTAGGCTTCCTCCATTAAAACAAGCAAGTTAATAGCTAACAAAAAAATTACGTTTATTAGATCACCCTTTTAGGTAGCTCTGTGTTATCCATTGCTACAATTGCCCTTAGTTATGAAAAGACATAAGTGAAATTCAGTTATATAGAATATTTGTATCCTATTTCATGTTCCTCATAATAGCATAAAACGAATTTCATTTGACAGCCGCGAGCCCTTTATTGGCCTCTTAGATAGTTTTAAATGTTTTTCCTGCTATAAGTATTTTTTACTCACGGTAAAAAACCAACCGTGCATGTGGACTTTAGAGGAAAATTATAGGGGTAAAAACCGCAATATATTTTTGAAACCACCCGAACGGTAGAATGGCGGGGAGTCCGAAACACCTGATACCTTCTCTTGATAATACAAACAATAAATTAGGTACTTTGGTACAATTCTTCCTCCAAATAAATAAATAAACAAATAAATTCTAAGACCGCGTTAGCCAGTAATACTGTTTTTTTATTGTTACCTATTTGTCTGTATAATAAAGATGATTTATGATTTTGTAAATGTTAACTTTAATTATTTTTAGGTCCAGAATGCCGCAACATACAAGTATTTACGTTAAGTTATTAAAAATGTCAGTTCATCCGTTTAATATGTTTATGGATATTATGTCTATTCTTTTGTTGACACGCGGGGTGGTATCTTTAAGCCTTCCAAAAATATAAGTAAATATGTCACATTAATTTTGTATTTCGTTTTTCTTTTTTTATTGTTGTAATGTCTTTAGTTAAAAGACTTTTCATTTTATGCTAGCTGTGCCGTTGCAGGGCGCAAATAAAGGCGGCGAAACTCGACTGCATATTACACAAAAACGTTACCAATCGGACCTATGTTAAATAAATAGAGTTAAATTTGTTGAATTTATTTCCATAAAATCGGGATTTTAAAGAAGGCAGGAAAAAGATAAATTATTCCCGATTTCAATGAAACAAAACTTTTCTGTAAGTGCAAAAACTAAACGGTTTTATTTCTTGTAAGAAACCAAAGTTTAGACACCAATAGTACCAATAGTATTCCAATCTACGCAGAAGTTTTTAATTACTGCAATCAGTTCTATTTTCAATTTGTGTTATGGTAAGTTATATTTTAACTGTTTTGACCTAATCAATTAAATCAATACACTTTAATGAAAATTTTAAAGCCATATACTTGTATTTTGAATGTATTCTAGTGCAAAGTGTTAAAACAAACTGATAAAGAGGCTGTATGGGCATATACTTCTTTGCTATCCCATTGTTGTCATTAATGTCAATGTCAAATCACTCAGATTACGTTACGTTTGATTTTTAATATTATAATATTTATAACATATTTTTTTCATTTTTATCAAATAATCAAACTCTAAGAGAAAGTAGCCCTTCAGAATTACCTGTACCACCTGTTGCAGAAAAACAAATAATGAAGCAAACAATCAAATAGCTCTACCAAAAATAAGAAGAGCAGCTGCCACTGCTGGCCGTTGCTTGTTTCCAGAGTGTGATGAAAAACAAACTTCATGTACCTGAGTCTATACGCAGAAGGGTCCTAGTAGACTATAAGTAGTACAAGGGAGTGAAGCCATTTTAGGATATTATTGTTATTGTGCTGCTGGAAACCACACAGTTGGGTGTTGCTCGCATGTAATGTCCAAATGTGCGATGTAATGGTAAATGAGGTACGCTTGTCATCAGGATCGTTTCATAGCTCCTGCTGCATTCTTGGACAACTTGTTAAATATTTATATAAATGTACATAAATAAGTTAAAACGTTTTTTATTTCGTAGCTTACATAGCAGTAAAACTTTAATATGCCTCACACTGAGCTGAACAAACTTAATTTAGGTTTACCAGAAATGTACTTCTTTTGTTCTTTGTCTAGTTCTATAGTTTTGTGATGATGTGATAAGGGTTGCAGGTGACAGATCGCTCGTGCCGCGTACCGATGCGGCACGAGCCAGACGCATAGTAAAAGAAGCACGCGGCCGTACTAACAAACTCGCAGTGCGCCTTTGCATGGGACGGGTATAGGGTAGATGAGGCCACCGAGGGTTCTCATTGCACGTATCATGTAGCGCTGTTGACTGAACAAGCCCGTTCGTACACCCGCGACGGGACCTGTCGCACGGACGTGGGCCCGCCTGCCGATCTGTTCAATTCTCCGGAACGGAATACTTTGCATGGAACCGTGCCTAGTCAGACAAAATGCGGATATTATAAGTTGCATTGTATCACTATAATAAGAAATATCTAACCAAACAGCCTCCTAAACGCGAAAGTGGAACGCCCGAACAAGTATCCGCTTACGTCGGACCAAATCTTGACTGATGTGTAAGCATCGGTGTCCTTTTATTGATTAAAAAATGATTAAACACCGACGATTCAAATTATAACCTCACTACCTTCAATAGCTTTAAAATCTTTTTAACCCCCGCTTTAAAAGAGTTAAAATAATTAACATTTTTGCTAGTCTAGCGTAGTTCAAAAAACATCAATTTCTTTTATGTACGCAGCACGTAAGTAGAGGTCTGAAATTACATGGAAGTTCGCCGTCCTTCTTTATAAATGTATAAAAGCGAAAGATCACTCACTCACGAAATCTCAGAAACTACAAGTGTAAAATTTTTGCATGGGGGTTCTTTTAAGGACGTAGGTGCGCGCGTTGTTTTTGGGGTTGATAGTTTGTATGAAACTTCGTTACTACAAATTGCTGGTCTCAAATTTCAGATTTCAAGACAAGTCGGAAAAAATCCTGTAGGTATGTGATAAAAATTATGATACTGCGGGCGAAGCCACGGAAAGCTACATATTTATCCTGTAACACCAAATCTAATATGTGACTTGTAAATAATCTAAATTTGAAGATAAAAGTCTGATGAAAAAACAAAACTCTATGAAAAAACTCTCATTGATAAGCTTTCAGTTCGTTAAGTTAGCCGGTAATCTATTTTTAAAAACGGTCGGCCGCGATAGCCGATAGTGCCTGTAGATACAAAAGGCATTATCAAATGAGTTATCATTTTTGGTTATTAATTTTATATATTTTAAGTTTGAATTTTTTTTTACAGGCTTAAGACATTATTGAACGTCTTTGAAAAATAATACCATGACCATTTTTTTTATTTTGATGATAAATTGAGCGTCAGCGGGGAATATATTTCAGTTAAAGCATTTTTTATTAATACAATGAGCGTAAATAAACATTTCTGGTACGTCTACCACGATATGCCACTTTAAATTTACGTTATGTTCTCGTAAAAATTGTATTGGGATGACACATGACATGACATGACAATGTCAAATCCCAATACATTTTTTTACGCGAACGATAATGTAAATTTAAATTAGCATCTCGTGGTAGACGTACTGAACGCCCCTTTCAAAATGGCAGAACAAAATATAATCGAATAGCTTTAAACATTTGACGTTTAATTGAAAGTCAGCCCGAGATCTGTTTCTAAAAACGGTCGCGATGGCCTAGAGAGGCTCTCGAAACAAACGGCGTTATCAAATCACAACGCCCGAGTTAAAGTGCCGGTGGAATAGACGGAAGTACTTATTGCCTGCCGCCCGCCCGCCTGCACTGAGACGCCGACTTGAGAAATAGTACGGCTATGGTTACGTAACTGAGTTAAATTTTCATCGGGCGACGATTTTAATTTACAGAATAGGACGACGTAATTAAAGTGTTTTGCATTTTGATATGTAACTTTAGGTTGCGATATTTTTTAAATGTAATCTATTAAGAACGTTGTTTGTTCAGTCGTTCGGTGGTTATGGATGCTGTAAGGCAGTTGATTTTTTTCCTCAATGTCACTTACTTAGTAATGAAGTTTCAATCAGTAATGTAACGATATTGCAATTGAAAAAGTAAGGCTTCGTTTATAGATTGACGGCAGGAAGAACTTTCTAAAATAAGCAAGAAAGTAAAGGTGCATTAACAACACTGTGTGACATTAGGTGTTATCTAAATCATCTTTTTGATCATAAATCCGGTACACTACGAACCATAGCCACACTAAACACCAATTCTTGGTAAAGCTGTCAAAGAAATCTTACCGCAAAAGTTTTAATTACTTCGCAATAATTTGTCTCGTCAAAGTTAAAAAGTGATTGACTAAAGAATAAAACATTTCCAGAAGTTAATATTACATTATGATTAAAATGAATTTGATCTTGAAATTTAGACTAGGAAAGTGCTAATATTTATACCTAAGAAATAAAATAAAATGAAAGACTGATATGTTTATAGTATTTTTTTTTTACATACACGGAAGTAGCAACTAAGGTCAAATAAATTAACAAGGTAAACAATAATTGTAGCTTATTAAAAGTAAATAGAACAATTATTGTTTTATTTACTTTTGATAAGCTTGTTCAAGTCGTGAATGTTTGCCCTGTGGGTATTGAAGCAACGAAATTCCGTAAGGTACCTATTAAATAAATTGCCACAACAGTTATTTATGTTAGAAAAGCCATGTTCTATTCATATTTTGCGGGTTAACTTTGCTTTAACGTCGGTTTATAATAACAACGTAAATGTAAGAAAATTTTACATTATCTAGTTTAACTCGTTAATTGTCTGCACTGACAGCTTCGCTCGACCTATTAAATACATAGCTGATTCTGTGCCCTAAATAAACTTCGAAACTAGGTTACAGGCTGTGTCGCATTTCAAACGATAAATAATTAAAGGCAATGTATAATTACAACCAGTTAAATCATTATGATAAAAGCCATTCAGTACAAAGAGACTTCGTGATAGAAACAAGGTACTCTCGGCAGGTTAACTTTAACTGGAATCGTGTGGAAGATATTTAGGTGTTCAAACAATAAGGCAACCTCAATTGTCCTGACTGAGTATTTGCATAAACTAAGTGCCTTGAAACCTTGATTCCTAAGCCTGCGCCTCGTTTTATTTATGCAGTATTACATTGCATAGTAAAAATCCCGCCTAACTAACACACTGGAGGAAATTGCTTGTTGAAACTCTGAGGTAGACAATAATTTCCACTGATGCAAGTAAGTTTTTATATTATCTCTTCATTGCATATATCTACTCATTTTCGTGAATCAACAAAGACTGAAAATAAAATGCAATGAACCGTGGGTATAAACTCCACTTTTTCGATTAAAAGTTAAGCCTGTTATAAGCCGTGGTAGGGCAGTAAAAGGCCCACACTTGCTCCCTTACCAATTAAACTGATACAAAGGTACAATAAACAACGTGTTTCGACTAACTAGTGTCAGCAGGTCGCGTGCGACTAATTGCTGGTCAGCTGGGAGTCAGCCCCCTAAGTTTTGTTCTGCTCTAAATACGTTTATAATGTGGGCTTAGCTATAATAACATAGGTACGAGTATATGCCAACCGATCAATCAATCAAACGGTTTATCGGTGCGTTCGTCGACTGGGGTCGGCATCTTACCCATCTTGAATAGTGAGTTCAGAAATCGGATAGTTAGTGGAATCATAATAATAATAATCTAATAATCAACTTTGTTGGCCTCTCTCAAATCTTTTTATCAATAATTGTAATATTTTGGAATGTGAATGCTGACATCATAATAATTTAATTTTAAATCTGTATTATTAACATTTAATGTAGAATAACATTTTAAACTTTCTTGTAGCATTTTAACTGATTCTAATAAAAAAGGGGTTTTGCAACGAAACGAAATTAGAATAGGTAAAACAATTGATTGTATTTTTTTTTGTTTCGTTGCAAAAACCCGTTTCTATTAGAATTATTTAATTTTGTCCTCATGATTTTGACATTTGATTTTTTAATTATGTACCACGGCTGTAAAAATGGAGTTATTTATTTATTTATTTAGGTTTGCTTACAGCTAAACATGTATAGCATTTATATAGATCCACTTAATATCTAGGACATACATGTAAGCCTCTATAAGCATACACAACTTTTTTGAAAATAAAGTTACTTGTGTGACGTGAGTTGCTTATTAATGTCTTAAAGTCCGACTAAAGTCAGGGGTGACGGCGATAGATTCCTACTTTACTCACACGGACTTATTTTTATTTTGTGACAATCGGAATCTCACGTATGCCGCGATGAGAGATTCGAAACCAGTTGTTTTGAGCATATGTTTACACAAGCGAACATTTTTCACAACCTGCAATATTGTATAAATTCTAATTACTCGTTTAAATGACAAACAAATAAATCAGTACGATCTACACTGCGATTGTTTTTGAAAATCCATAAAATAATTCACGCAGCACGACCACTTTGAGGTGAATCATTCGAATTATTAACTCAAATAAACATTCGTTTCAAATAAACACGAGCTTTAAAATGACGATAAAGGATGTAACGTAATTTTTCGAAAATAAACAAGCTTAATTAAAACGAATTTGGTTTAATTTCGAGGATCGAGGCGTTGGGATAATGCTGTAAATAACGTTTTGTTGGATTGGCACATTTGTTGCACTTTTTCACAATGCCACAATTGACCTAATTGGTAACATGTCGAGTAACTCAACAACAATTCAATTTCAATAGAGGTTGCTGTGACTTTTATGTCGTTTTTAATCCTACTAATATTTTACTTACAAAAGTTTTAGTTTTTCGATGTTTATAAAGTCGACCATAGCTAAATCGGTTGAAAAAACTGAACTGTTGTAAAAGTGTTCAGACTATTGTTTATTGCGTCTCGGGAGTTCTTTTTGCTTTAAACCGTTTTGGATAAAGTTGAAAACTGTGCCAAAAACCAATCACCTAAAGCATTCAATAGTAATATTTTATAATGTGAGAGATAAGGACTTGTGTAATGTAAGCAAAAACAATGCAAATTCACACATTTCCAAGCTGCTCTTATGTGGCCTGACCCACCGATAAATTTACCATAGAAATATTAATAAGGCTCCAACTCAAAAAGTAGCCCTACAACCTGATACAACTTGGGAAGACACTCTGTCCCTTTCAGATACGTACGGTGCGACGGCAAAAGATGCAGCTCTGTCGTGTAAATATGCGTAATTAAGAGGGATAAACCTTGTTTACCGCGAAGTTTAAAAGCTTTTGCCTTCAAATGAAGTTTTAATCCTTATTGAGTTGGTAATGTGTGAGAAGGGAATCCTTTTTGAATTCGTCTTGTGGGTAAAGACAGTTTGGCCTACATACGCCGAGGCGTGTTTTCGTTTGCGATTTCCCCGCAACTTGGCACCAAATCCGAGCAGCTGTGGGTTTTCCACCTACAGGATGTTTTCTTTTCCTCCTTCGACATACGATCTTGACGGCTGGCTTTTGTGATTTAAAAAGATTTTGAGAGGCAAACCGCTTACAGTTACGCCACTCCGGGCTCGGCGCGATCGAAAATGAATACATTGCCTTTTCGAAATGCGCCTTACGCGGGGAATTAATCAGAAATATTATTTTCAATTGGAATTCCTTTTGTTCTTAAACGTGAGCTTAATACTAGCAATGCCACAAATACCTGTAATAATTTTGCAGCAAAGGTTGTCGGACAAAACTAATTGGATTAGCAAATAGGGAGCATTCTTAGCGGAATAATAGTTATAAAATTATGCGAGACCAGCTTTTAATTCCAGTGCAATTGTTTTTTATACAAAACTAGCAGTTTATTGCTAAATGGCTCGTCTGTTAGCGAACGACTAGCATGGCTTGCATGCAAGACCCGGTCTACACTTGCTAGGCATGGACCTAATGATAGTATCGATTGTTATTAGCGTACGACAGGCTGTTGCCTAGGCACGTGGTACTTGTAACTTGCCTAATGTTATATTATGCATAAAATGGCTTTTAACTACAAAGGTCATTGGTAACTAAATTTAACATAAAGCTGTAAAAAAAGCTCTGTACAGTTTTGCAATTTTCTCTATTCAATTAACCTATTTATTTTTATTCATTTATGTAATCATGCATAAGATTTAATAAAGGGCCAATGTTTAAAGGCGATCTTTAGCAGTCACACGCAGTGACACGGAAGGTTGGACGGTGCAAAATTCTTTATGTTGAAAAAAATTACAAACTATCAATTACTAGCTTTCCGCCCGTGGCTTCACCCGCATGAACTTCATTTTTATAACAAACATCTATATTTTCCAGTTATTCTGCTATTCGGGGAGGGAGACAAATACAAAAATTGAGCCGTTCTCGAGTTATAAATAAATAATAAATATGCGCCAGACGACACACCTCTAGTAATGGTCTCGAAGTAGGGATTATTATCCCTGTGTTACGAGGTACCACACAAGGAAATAAGCCAGGGGCGTCTCCCAGCACACCCAGACCCGAGTCAATTCAGAAAAGACTTCCTGAATTGACCCGACCGGGAATCGAACACGGATAATTTATTAAGATTATTAAAATGACACATTTATAACCTTATTAACATAGTAAAATACTACATCCTCACATAACATAAGAAACGAATGAGATGAACAGTTGAAATTATATCGAATTTCTTAGAAAATCAATGACTTCGTGACATTTTGATAGTGTACGGGCCAGCAGCGTACAGTTTGTCGCGTCAGCATTTTTACCTCATATGCATTATTTCGTTAGATCGTGTTTCGTCGGTGTTTATTTGCTTTTTTGATATATTCATGGTAGGTGTAGGGGCAAAAAATTATACGCAAATGTAACTTTTTTCTCATATGCTTTTCTCACTGTAATTTTTCACTATCAAACGGTATGTTATTTGAGTTTAAGCTTTAGTTCCACTACCATTGTTACGAAATGAGTTTTGATTGTGTATTAATCACGTAGGTTTGTACAGCCTGATAATAAAAAAAACAAATTGAAAATACAAGTTCAATCTCGTTTGGCTACTCGTATTATTACTGGTCGCTACTTTACTAATAGACCACGTGTAATTTAATTCGACTACATGGTAGACAAGTGACTTCATTAAGTGAGGATTTCGGTGAATGAACGTCACCAAGAACTGGCTTTCCCGGAATTTCATAGTTGAAGCTATGTTCCGGGATTGGACACTTTGCGCTTGATAATGCTGATGTTTATACTGTCAACTAAATGAATGCGACTATGTCTACGAAACACCAATGTTGATCGAACTCAAAATGCTTATTAAGCTTTGTAAGAGTACGAGTATAGATAATTTAAAAGCTATTGGCAAAATATCAGTTAAAAATACAGTTCACATTAATCTAAATCTAATTTTGTTTATTTTTTGAAAAAAATTTCGTTGTTTTAGATGTGAATGATAATAGATTTTATATAAGAAAAAGTTTAGAAACAGAAGTATAAATAAATAAAATAAATAAATATGCGCCAGACAACACACCTCTTGTAATGGTCTCGAAGTAGGGCTTATTAAATCCCTGTGTTACGAGGTACCACACAAGGAAATAAGCTAGGGGCGTCTCCCAGCACACCCAGACCCGAGTCAATTCAGATAAGACCGTTTCCTGAATTGACCCGACCGGGAATCGAACCCGGGACACTACGGAAATCGAGGCGAGAAACCGTGCTACAGCACACTACGCCAATCTTGTCGTCAAAGAAGTATCTTTGACTTACCTACTGTTGATTATCACATCATGTCGACGCGATTTGCGTTTGATCGTCACAAACCCGGCCAATGTTTCGAACAGTCCGAAACACACATTGCTAGAGTACCCAGAAACCCCGAGTTTGGGTCAAGTCTCTCTCTATTTTTGCGGAAGGCTTTGTCGAATTGTAAATTGTGATGAGGCGCAATCGATATTTAAACTAAACCGGGTCTCGTGCCGGCCGCCATACCGGGTAGTTAGTATATAGTATAGTTTGCCAACCTAACCCACTTTGAAACTAGCAAATAAAATTCTTAAAGTTCGAAAGTACTCGTACTGGTAGTTTCCGTAGCTTTAGAACCGTCTTTATTGACACTTTTAATTCTCAAATTTTCAAACCACGCTATGTGGTTTCTATCAAACAATTTTTTCACACGTTTGTATGCATCTAGACATAATATTTACTATTAATTTATGTTTACATCAAATACCCTTTTTTTACTAAAAGCCTTAAAATAATTATGACAGTAACTACGAGTAGCTCTTTAAGTGTTGCTTGACAACATAGCACCGTAGACATGCTACTAAAGTTAGGCTTCAAGAAGATCAGACCTATACTATCTAAACCTATGCAGATAAACAACTCATCTGAACCATTAATAAATATCAATAAATGATTATGAGCTAGTCAACACACCACTTGTCGTGTTCTTGAAGTAGGGATAAATATCCCTGTGTTACAAGGAACCAGACAAGGAATTAAGCTAGTTGCGTCTCCCTGCAAACGAAGACCCGAGCCAATTTAGAAAAGATCGTTTCCTGAATTGACTCGACTGGTAATCGAACCAGGGACACTACGTAAGTCAAGGCGAGAAACCGTGCTACAGCGCACTACGCCAATCGTGTCGTCGAATGAGGCGCGGCGATAGGTAATTTTGGCGAGGGTATTTCAATATTCGTCAGTAATTTCAAAACCAATTGAAATACTTATAAAGTGATTTATTTGCCAGACTCATGAGTAAATTTACTTTATTTTTCCCATTTTATGGCACAAAAACAAATATCAAAAACACCACGGGAGGACCACGTGAAGCCACCAAATTCACCACATACTCGTACCACATATTCGCCTAAACATACTTCTTGATATGCCAGTTGGAATTATTTTTAACCGACTTCAAAATTAACAAAAAAAAACAACTTTAAAAAAAAATCTTCTAAAACAAAGCACTAAAAAGTAAAGAAATAGTTGCGTATTCCTCTAAAACTTATACGATAATATAATGTAGGTACAATTATTATTATTGTTGGAGTCGGTGTCAGCCAAGGAAATACCTATAGCAATAAACCTATTTCTTACATATTACGTTTACGTATGTAGGTAGGTACAAGCCTACATTGGCTGACACCGACTCCAACATTAACAATAATTGAATCTACATTATATTATCGTATAAGTTTTAGAAGAATAATCATTTGTTACTTTACTTTTCAGTGCTTTGTTTTAGAAGATTTTTTTTTGAAGTTGGTTTTTTTTGTTTGTTTCTTGATTTTCAGTGAATAGTTCTTATTTATTTTATACATCAAAAAACTATCCTCCAATTGCTCCTAAGAATTGAAGAGTTCCGTTACTTTTTCATGGATACCATAATTAGAATCTAACCAAACTCTCATCAAACTACCCTTGAAGTATATCCTTTCCAATAAAAAAAGAAACATCGAAATCTGTTGGCGTGATAATAAGTTATTCGTCCCATTGTCGCGCATATGGTTGATCTAGATTTAAGACTTATATGGATTTCCCATGAATGCCACTGTCAGAACTGGACCAAATTAAAATGGGACCACACGGACAGCATCAGCCTTCAAATAAAAAAAGAATTGTTAAAATCGGTTGGCGTAATATTGAGTTATTCGTCCATCTGTCGCGCATTTTGTCTATCTAGATTTAAGACCTATATGGATTTCCCATGGATGCCACTGTCAGAACTAGACCAAATGTAAATGGGACCACACGGGCAGCATCAACTTTCAAATAAAAAAAGAATTATCGAAATCGGTTGGCGGAATATTGAGTTATTCGTCCATTTATCGCGCATTTTTTTTATCTAGATTTAGGACTTACATGGTTTTCTCATGGTTGCCACTGTCAGAACTAGACAAAATAAGGTAACAAACATTAAAAAAAAACATACAGTCGAATTGAGAACCTCCTCCTTTTTTTGAAGTCGGTTGAAAACAAGGAGGTTCTCCATTCGACTGTATGTTTTTTTTAATGTTTGTTACCTCATATCTTTCGACTGGGTGAGCCGATTTTGATCACTCTTTTTTTATTTGAAATCTGGTGCTTTCCGAATGGTCCCATTTTAATTTGGTTTAGTTCTGACAGTGGCATTCATGAGAAAACCATTTAAGTCTTAAATCTAGATAGACAAAATGCGCGACAAATGGACGAATAACTCAATATCACGCTAACCGATTTCGATGCTTCTTTTTTTATTGGAAAGAATATACTTCAGGGGTAGTTTGATGAGAGTTTGGTTAGGTTCTGATTATGGGATCCATGACAAAGTACCGGAAATCTTCAATTCTTAGGAGCAATTGGACGATACTTTTTCGATGTATAAAATAAATAAGAACTATTCACTGAAAATCAAGAAATAAACAAAAATTTTAACAAAAAAAAACCAACTTCAAAAACAAACTATTCCTAAACAAAGCACTAAAATGTAAAGAAATAATTGCGTATTCTTCTAAAACTCATACGATAATATAATGTAGGTACAATTATTGTTATTGTTGGAGTCGGTATCAGCCAATGTAGGTTTGTAAATACCTTCATACATACATAAACGTGATATGTAAGAAATAGGTATATTGTAGTGTTTCCTTGGCTGACACCGACTCCAACAATAACAATAATTGTACCCACATTATATTATTGTATAAGTTTTAGAAGAATACGCAATTATTTCTTTACTTTTTAGTGCTTTGTTTAGGAGTAGTTTTTTTTTTTGAAGTTGGTTTTTTATTGTTAAAATTTTTGTTTTTATTACTTACAGTACATATATGTTTAATAAGAAGAACCAGCTTACCGCCCGCGGCTTCGCCCGCGTTTAAGTATGTACAATTATATAAAATCCTTATAAATTGTAGCCTTTTATCGCCTATGTGTTATTTTGATGTATAATCTGTATTACTGTAAAGTTTCATTCAAATCCGTTCAGTAGTTTTTGCGTGTAAGAGTAACAAACATACATCCTCACAAACTTTCGCATTTATAATATTAGTAAGATACTGTTTTTCCTCACAACCCCCTCATAATAATCCAGGTGTCTGCAAGTGACGATAACTGGTTCATCAATTCTTCGCCTTCTGGAAATGCATTTCCGCTACGACCACGGTTACGCGGCGCACCAGCACCCCGATTCAGGACGAAGTTATCGCCTGATTCGGTAAGTTTGTTTTAATTATAGTAAATAAACCGCTTTACGGTAGCAATCATTATTGTAATAAGCTTTAATAAGCCAAAGACCTTTTCAGAAAATAAATTTTATTAAAACATCCTAAAAAATGAATTAAACCAACCCTGAATAAGTATTTTTCACCGTTTCTTTATAATTTTGTGTATGTTTACAGATATTTACTACGTTTATAAGTATTATATGTGATTGCATTCATGAATGCATAAAATAACTTCATGTATGAATGTATAATTATCTCACTTTCTCACACTACCTTACCGATTTTCTCTTTTTAATCTTGTAATTTCCTCTACCTGCAGGTTGTCTGGAAGAGATCGCTTCCTAGCGATAAGACCGCCTACATTGTACAATCTAAGATTATGTAATGCTAATGTTATGTATGATTTGTTGTACAGTAAAGTAGAAATAGAAATAGAAATTTATTTGCAAAACCAAGTGTTACAAAGGGTCTTAAATAAAATGGGTACTTACAACATAGTTACCTTGTACAGGTGTAGCAAGTGTTCATTTGAACATTTTCTTATAAACTAATAATAACAGTGGTTATATCAAATGTTCTTACTTAAAACAATTATTTATTATTTATTATTATTATTTAGATATTGTAGTTTATGTAAAGTAAAGGTATGGAATAACTACTTATTGTACATATGTATCGCCAATTAGTATTTACTAGTCAGGTATTCTTCTACAGAGTAAAAGCAATGCGCAATAAGAAACTTTTTTAACTTATTTGTGAAAGAAGGTAATTTTTGGTCATTTTGTATTATCAGTGGTAATTTATTGAAAAATTTTATTGCCATATAATGCGGACTGCAATTTAACATTTTTATACGAGAAGGTGGTGGATAAAGTCGTGCTTTGTGACGGGTATTTCTATTGTGAGTATCTTGAACTTGGGCAAACTTATCGCGATATCTAAAAACAAACAAGCAGATGTCTAATATGTAAATTGACGGTAATGTTAGTAGTTCGTATTTAATAAAATGAGGTTTACAGCTTTGCATGTTGTCTATTTGAGCTACGCTACACTATTGCCCCACAGCATAACTTCATATCTTAACCAAGATTGTGCGTACGCATTATAGGTATATAAGTATATTGATCTTATCTTATCTTATCTTAAAAATAAAAGAGTATAATCGAATCGGTCGATAACTTTGTCCTGATTCGAGGAGCTGCATCGCCGGCACGTTGCAGTAGGTGGGTGGCCAATCTACCGCACGGCTTCGCCTGAGTCCTCTTGGTTTAGGTAGTTCCAATATCAGCAACACTAATTCTACTCCATTATGAGAGCAAAGGAAACGTCAACCTACGTTAAGCAGTTCGAGACGGCAGGTCCAACTGTGAAAGAGGTAATGGAAATGCAACTCGGGTGGGTAGCATTTTATCAAACTGAGCGATCTTCACTCGTCTTACGTACTTCTGTACCTTTTCCCAAGTCTACAATATAACCAGTGTGTGCTACTATAACAGCTATGAATTTTAAATATTTTCCCTGGCTGATGAGAAATCTCAAGATCACAACACAAGCTAAGGTTTACAAAAATCGGAAATAGTTACTGTTAATTGAGGTACGTGGTAGTGAGTGGCGTGAATAACTGGCAAAATGCTATTGGATGGGAAACATACAACGAAGCGGAACGGACGACCTGATTAAAGTCACAGGATCTCGGAGGATGTAGGTTGGCATTGGCCAGCTACTCAGGAAACCTGTAAGCGAGGCATGAAAATCCTAAGGAGTTCTGCAAAATTGCATGATGATTAAAAACGGGCTAATGTTGTACGAAACAAATACTAGTACGTCTACCACGAGTTGCCTTTTTACATTTACGTTATCGTTTGCGTAAAAAAATGTATTGGGATTTGACATTGTCATGTTATGCATAAATTTAAAGTGGCAACTCGTGGTAGACGTACTGGTCAATAAAAATAAATAAATATTGTACTATTGCTTTTACTACGTGTTTTGGAGACTGATAAAAATACATACTTAAATAGATTATATAGGTAGTTATAAACAAACACAGTTTTGTTCGTCACATGAATGTTCATGGGTGGGAATCAAGCCCACGGTCTTCGGCGCTGAAGGCAGGATCGCTTTTATTACGCCCACAAGCCAGTCATGTAGTTAGGCCAGTCAAAAGTTCGGACTGGAGTTTGTTTATCCAGCAGACAATATTAATAAACCTAACTTATAACCCGGTTATTTTCCGAAAAATCTGAAAACACACTTTGCCCGAACTGGGAAATTGAATCCTGGACCTTCGGGTTTCGGGCCGAGCTCTGAAACCACTAGGCCATGGAGGCGTCTGTTATCAGTATTAATTAGATCGGTAGACTGTGACAAATTGCCGCATAATCTTAATGGGGAAACTACCATAACACATAGGACTTTGCACGAGTCCAGAATCAATTACCATTACTGGTCATCTATCAAAGATGTCGGTAGTGGAGTAACAAGGTGCACTGACCTTTGATGAGCTCAAAGATAATCAGGTGAATATACGCAGTTACATAATTATTAAAATTTAATGAATGCATTTTTTAAAGTAAAGTAAAGTAAAGTAAAAAATCATTTATTCATTTAAGCTTGTACAAAGCACTTATGGCATGTCAAAAAAAGTATATAGAAATAATAATAATAAACGTAAATAAAATAGTACAATATTAGTACACATCGTGAATATACATAATGTGAATCTACCACCGGTTCGGACGTTGCTTCTTATCGAGAAGACTCCGGCAAGAAACTCGATAGTTACTCTTTTCAACTTTGTTTGTTTTACAAAAAATAAATTCAGAGTACAGTCAATGCGAGTAGAAAAAAGAACACAATATTGAGCAGAGGAGCAGATTATTCCTACTATGACCACAAACTTTTGTCGTTCAAGTAATCCTCTACATTATAATAACCTTGTTTCATTAACTTTGCTTTAATTGCAGACTTAAACTTGTGAAGAGGTAGATCAACAAGACTTTGAGGTATTTTGTTGAAGTATTTTACAGATTGACCCACAAATGAGTTTCCCACCTTGTGTAGCCTAAGACTGGGAGTTTTCAATTTGTTTTTATTTCTGGTATTATGTTTATGAGTGTCACTGTTTTTTTTGAACAGATGCAAGTTTTTGCGCACATACAATATGTTATCTAAAATATACTGAGCATGCACAGTTAAAATATCGATCTTCTTAAATACTTCCCTAAGCGAGTCGCGTGGTCTAAGCATGTAAATGGAGCGGATGGCTCTTTTTCGAAGTACAAAAATGGTGTTCAAGTCTGCAGCTGAACCCCACAACAGTAGACCATACGACATAACACTATGAAAGTAGCTAAAATATACTAGTCTTGCTGTTTCAATATCAGTCAAGAGTCTTATTTTTCTAACAGCAGCGGAACTGAACATTTAATAGTTATACGTACGTACATAGTAACAATACATAGTATAGTAAATGTACTATTCGCCATTTGTCATTAATTAATGTAAATAAATATATGACAACATCACATGCAATGTCTTAAATCTCATTTATGAAAATTTAAAATTATTTATAAAAGTTTATTTTAAGCCTTAGTTTTGCTCTTCTTCTTTCAAATCAGCCGTTAGGATCCCACTGTGGGGCAGGTGCCTTTCTTCTCCGGTTCCATTGCACCATATTTTTGACGACACGATTGGCGTAGTGCGCTGTAACACGGTTTTTCGCCGAATTGACTCGGGTCTGGGTGTGCTGGGAGACGCCCCTGGCTCAATTCCTTGTCTTGTACCTCGTAATACGGGAATTAATCTCTGTTTCGAGACCTTTGCATGACAAGTGGTGTGTTGTTTCTGGCGCATATTTATTTCTTTATTTTTATTTAAAACCTTATCAGGCCAGTACTTGTACCATGAGCTTCAATCACGAAAACTACGATTGTTGATTACAGCAATTTGTGGGCATTTTTAGTTCCTTTCCTTTCGCTAGAGGCGCTGTACCGAAATCCCATAGTCAACACTGACGCTAGCGACGCTATAGTCAGGTCTCTGTCACTCCATATACTTGTGCGCGATAATTCCCCCGCCGGGTCTTGGAAGACTCATTTGACAGTTGGTTGTCAACAGTCAACAGCCGCTTAGAGCATTCGCAGGTGAATCTTGCGGTTGAACTAACGTACATGCACTGCCCTTCTGACATCTATACCGAAAGAGATAACCCTGGCAGTATATTATGCCTGACACATAGTAAATTTTCTATGGTGTGATTTATCTGTAACTATTAAGTAATCTGTGCCAATACCGCGAATTTCTACTACCAGCACATGTATTATGTTTCATTATGAAACATTTGTACCGGTGGGAATCAAATTCGGGGCCTTCTGAGTCTTAGCCGGTACCACTGCGCTTAACGCATCATCAACTTAGGAGCCTTTTCTTAAGAGCCTTATGGTAATCTGAATCTAAATGAATGCAGTAAAAGTGATTTTATTCAGCAAGCTAGGTATGACCCAAAAAACCATAGGTGTATTAATAATAGCAGCTATTTAGAGGTCGAAGTGCTGATTAAGGGGTAGAAATTTGTTTTAAGGAATTTTATGTTCATAAAATTCAACAAAACTTTCAGATCCGACGCTGACTTGATTCCCAACTTAGCGTCGGCTCGTCTTGCAATCAGCTTGACAGCCCAAATGAAGGAAGCCATCTTTGAAATAATAAACTTAAATCACTCCAAAATACGGCAAGGTTTTCAAAGCTATGAAATCACCATTCAAACAAAAACAGATACGACCTTGGAAGTTATAATGAAGGCTCTTTTGACGTTTTCGGAGATGTCTTTGAAGTGCTTGGTTATTCAAAGTACTCGTAAATGAGCAAAGATTCAAGTGGACTAGGTAATTCAAGTAAAATTAAATGGCGAAACAATCCATTGTGTAATCTATGTGGTTGTGTGTGAGTTGTGTTCTAATGTTTTGAGAAAAACAATGTGTATCCGTACTTCCGCTACTAACAATAACTAATAAAAATTGAACATAAGGTATTCATTCAATATATGATTTTTTAGTTATTTAATTCTATTGATTTGTTTATTTTCAACGATGTCAACATTTGAGAAACCAAACAATATATCGGTTGGGTATACCTCTGTTGGGTAATTGGGTTTATATAAGAAGTTACCACCTGTAGGTACATACCACCATAAACATCAAGGCATTTACCTCCCCAAAGTATTGTGAACAAATGATACCTTATTCCAGAACCAATGAACAAATAAATCTTCAGATGCATCTTAATATTGAGGGAGGTAAATCATAAATAAATATGTATATCATTACTTGGTATGATAAGAAAACGGCTCCATTAAAACTGCAAAGGACTTGGCAGAAGTTTTCTAAATCAGAGAACCAATTGGAACAAATCCTACTTTATACCTTATCATGAACAGTCCGTATAAAAAACAAAACATTAAGATTGATTCATAAAAATTAAAAACAAATTGAGCCAAACAACGAAATCCTCATAAAGCCCTCATTTAACTTCGCTCAGTATTAAGCAAGTCACGTGTCCTATTAACGTTCCGAATATTCAAATTACCATACCCTCGCCTAAGTAAACTTTAAATATGCCTGTCATTGATACAATTAAACATAAATTAATATCACGTAGGTTTTGCTAGAATAAGGTTCATTTTATTTATTTATTTATTTATTCCTTATTGCACATATATAAAAATAGGTACAATTGGCAGACTTAATGCCTAAAGGCATTCTCTACCAGTCAACCGCAAGGTTTAACAGAGAACATACGAATTTTGGGCTGTGCAACGTATGGAATTTGGTGCAAGAAAATACAAACAACAAATTTGTTACTTAACTAAAACTTTAATCATTCAATATCAGTAAGATTTTCGTGGTCCTTCTTTACCTGTTAAGATTTGAATACTACGAAATCTTAGTAGAAGAAATACAATATTACATAAAACTGGAAAGACTAGGCTTCGAGATAACACAATTCAGTTGAAAACGAAATATAGAAGGACTAACTGCTGAAAACATTTTCATGTACAATCCTCACAATAGATAGTTATTTCTAAACAAAATTGGGTTGGTAGGTACTTGCCTTTGGAATCTGATGTTTCCATTATATCTGGATAGCTCACGAGCAAAATCCCACGTTACAATCCACTTACTATTTTGATGTAACAGCACTATCACATCGTGTTCCTTAATCTCACCGTGTCTGTTTACTTAATTTCCTCGCTGTATTTACAGTGTATTCTTGCATGTATCTAGCACTAACGAATACGCGCGGTAAGGCAGCAGGGTGACTTGTATTTCGGGTTGAGAATACAATGTTGTTATCGGGCTTGTGATGAAATTATGTTCATGTGGTTGCGGAGGGCGGGAGAAAGCGCGCGTGGAGTCACCCCGGCAGCGCGAACCCAACTGGCCAGGGCGGGGGTGGAATGGAATAGACTGCGCGCCGCCCAAGCCGGGACGCCGATACAAAATTAATACTTGTTTTGCTAAAAGCGATTTCGATTTGTCGACCCCCGAATTGGGAAAGTTAGACGGATCTTGTTAGCGATAAAGGGTTCGCTAATCAACATGTTTACAGATTCGCCACAATTATTTGATGTTCGTATAATGAGTTACCATTGGCCTAAAGCTCTTTTCGAACCCGCTTTCGGTATTTGCAGAAGCAAACAAATAACATTTTTTAAAGAAAGTAAAATGGAAACTACATTTATTTCGGCGAATACATCAGGCCACTTTAATGTAACTTAAAATCATTTTTAATTTTGTGTTTGAAGATGTCTTGAAACTTACAGTTTAAGTAACTTTTAGGATAGTAATTCTTTTTTGAGTCTGAGTGATGATATACAAATACTCAGATGATCATGGTGTGGAATTGTGCAAAATATTTATTACTATTTATTTACTTATAAATTCTTAGTACAATACTCATGACAGTAACATTAATTAATAATTATTTAAAAACTCACCTACCTATCTGTAAAAATGTTCCTGGCACTTTTGTGGACGGGTTTTCCTCTGGGGTGAAAAACTTTATGAAACAAAACTGGCATGCACAAACGAATGTCGTTCATTATAATTCTTCAATTTCTTTTTTATTTTATTAGCAATTATTCATAGTAAACGGACATTCTGTGGTTAGAATCCAAAAATAAAAAAATCTGTAACTTCTAAACAATTTGATTTGCGTAGTGGTGGATATTATGATTGGTGGACGGTTTGTCAAAAGTGATGACAAATTAGTTTCAAATAAAACCAACAGATGGAGTTATACTCCTTCAGATCGCGCTATAATTGTGTTTCGTCTCAAGCATATAAAAACTTAAATTCATATTCGTTATTTCATTAGTAAATGTGTTATAAAGGTGCCAACTGTCATCTGCCAACACTGATAACAAAATGAATATGAGCATTAATGATTATTGATTTTGATTGAAGGTGTAATAAATAATTATATTTTATGTTCATTTAATTCATATCACTTCAGTTCTTACAAAGAGGTAAACAATATATCTATCAGAACATAACAAAAAGTGTACATCGTTTACGATTAAGTATAACCTCAAAATCTAATACATTCTGTAGTAGGCAACGTTTCCTCAAGTGCGGACCACTTGAGGAAACATCAGGCATTTGTTTCAGCAAATGCCTGATGAGAATTTGTGAATGATTCCGAACACAACTATTATTTTCCCATTGCTGTGCGTTCCAGGGCATTCAATGTCTGGGGCACGAGCGATGTACTTTCTCACACACTTCCGTTACAGTGATGTCGCATACTTTTTCTAGCTGTAAGAAAAATAAAATTCCTAAACCGACTTAGTTTACGTTTTACGTTTAATCTTATAACTTGAAAAAGGTTTTCTTTTATTTGATTTTCCTTCATTTTCATGCGATCGCTACATTAGTACACTGAGTCTTGCGGACACATTTTCATGTATGTGTCTAGTTAATAGATCTCTAATCCATGTTCCTTATTAAACCAACAGTTGGTATATTAATTTAGTTTACCTAACTTAGTAAAATAATTGTTGAAAAACAGTATTATAAAATAATCTCTTGTCTTTAAACTCGTATTTGGGCAGTTGTATAAGGCAAACTTTTTTTTGAAGGGCATTCTGAGCATTAGCAATAATGATCCGTTGTATTTAATCAATTTTAAAAAATATTGCTTGATAAGTATTGAGTTATTTCTATTAAATTTATAATTATTAACTTTTTTATTTGCTTGGTAACTCTGAAAACCAGAGGCCTGATTCTGCTATTTAATGGCCAATGGAATCGTAGTTGAATGGCATAATTTTGACATTTGGTCCACACTAAAACTGTCAACATCCCGCGATTCAATTATGATTTCATTGGTATTTAAATAACAGTAGCGGGCCCCTGTTTTGCGTAGAAAACATTTTAGATGAGTAAAACTGATTAATTCTAACAAAAGTGGACAATGACGTCACAGCCTCACGTCGCTAGACAAATATTTTGACAAAAGCCTAGGAGACACGGCAAAGTTACGGACATAGTAAACACACCGAAAGGGCTCAGCCTTAGGGCTGCCTCTGTCTACATGGACCCTTTTTCACTATCCTATTTTTAGTTGGAAAAAACGACGTCGAAGACTTTTGTAAATATTACAACATAGTCGCATAGAGCAGCTGCTCTGACAAAACAACAACAAAACAAAAACTAACTACCTCGTCTAAGTAGTTGTTTTTCATAAACTCAAAAGACTGTTTTCGTTCAAATGCAATCAATGATTTATATACCGAGTGATTATAGGTATATGTACATAAGTCGAATAAATGGCCCAAACAACCGCGTGAAAATAGTTTTCCATGTACAAAACAAAAGAACTTAAATTAAATAACTTTAAAATAATGGTTTGCGTATTCCCTGCTGCTAATTGACAACTGTTATAAAGATATGATTTTCTGTAAATGGTTCATTGATATAATAAAATGATTTTCACATGAATCATTTGAGCCACCTAAAATACGAACTACGTTAGCTCGTTTTCCGAATCCATGATTCAAAGGGTTGCACTGGTATCTGAAAAGCTTTGGCGAATTCAAACTACGTGTGCACTATACAGGGCAGGGCTACTTTATAATCACCATTCAAATTGAAATATGAGTATCTGTAGAGAAAATGGCAAAATACGTATTTTTCTCTTTGACAACCTTCAGTACTAAAATGTTAAGTTATTAATGTTATTATAGCTACTCAAAGGTATTAAAAAAATCACTAGTTTCGTTGATACTGCGTGACGTGAGTGGCGTCGGGCTTGCAGCCTCTTGAACTCCCCGCCCGCGCTTTATTCAGAAGTTGAAATTTGAATTTGAATAAGTAACCGTGCCGCACTAATAATCTGTTCGAAAAAATAATAATAATGTAAAAGTTAGAAAGACCTACCCTTTTTTTAAAAAAAAACTGTCTTCGATTGATGCCTAATGTCTGGGAAAATTTCGGATGGTGTTTATAAAGTAACACTGTGTAATACGTATTATTACGTATGTCAGGAGAGCGCACACTGAAGGTTTTGAAATATAATAGGTAATCAACTCAGTATTTCATTTAAATATATGATTGAATGAATGAATGAATAACTATTAATTAGCCCAAAAAATTTATTTATGAATTATAAACATTGTCGTAATACTCATCGTGTTCCAGCTTATATTACATGTATTTAGTGCTTGTCGCGTCAGTGATTATTTTTGAAACTAATTAATAATCATTGTTTCTTATTTGATTTGTTGTTATTCAGATTTGGCAGCCCTATGCTCAACCTTACGCGTTGTTTGGAAGCGTTGTTTTTGGCTGGAACTTTGTTCAACGCGGCTTTGTCACACGGCATAGTGTTTTGGACAACTAAATGCATGCAGAATTTGTGAATTATGTTGTCATTTGTTTATTATGGGAGGGTGAAATATATTACCCGTAGGTATGTTTAGAAAATTAACGATTACTTGCGTTGAGTGCGTTAGGTACGTGATTATTATTTCGTGTGAAATTATAATCATGATAGCTTGCATGATAGTTTTTTTATCATATAAATGAATAAATATGCACCAGACTTGGAATACTTACACCACTTGCCATGGTCTCGAAGTAAGAACAAATATCCTTGTGTTACGAGTTACCAGACAGGGATTTAAGACAAGGCCCTACCAGCACAACCAGATCCGATTCAATTCAGATAAGATCGTTTCCTAAATTGGCCCGACCGGGAATCGAACCCGAGACACCATGGAAACCGAGGCGCAAACCGTGCTACAGTGCACTACGCTAAAATAAATCTGGGTTGTGTCACTTTTTTGGTTACTGTGGCGCAAATAGTTGAGGTACATGCTTAGTTTTTTTTTCATTCTTAGCTGAATACTAGGTTTACTTGATTTAGAAGCATTTACATTCATAGCACTGAAATAATTTTTTTAATAAAATTATGAAACTGAAAAAGTAAAAACAATGTTTTTTCCCTAAGTTTTGAAAGCCATTCAAAAAAAAGTTACATAAACTTTTTCTTCAAAGCTTTTTCAAAAACTTGACTATTTTATCAACTGTTCATCATAACTATAGGCGCTTCATACTTAAATTTTCATTCAAAGTGTCAGAAGTGTAAAATTCACGATCTTGTGGTAGCAAATAAAACTCAATTAAAAGTAAGCCTGCTGCATTTTTTTGTATAAATACATCATAAAAAGTTTTAAAAATGGTGACTTTCGTTCAAAACCAATCTAATTAAGTAAAAAAATATTGTAAAAGAAAATCATCCACGTAAACGCTTTTATGGCCTTTCAATTTTTTTTTGACGGTGTAGAGTTTTTGCTAATTGAGACGATCGCCATTTTAAACATTCTTTTGATGTATTTAAAAAAAAATGCATTGGTTTGATTCATTATTGTTTTTCATTACGTGGCTTGTGTAAGCAGTGCCAGTACTGTAGCCGATGTAATCACTACTAGGTAATGAGAGTAGAGACAACACGCCGCCGCCAGAGCGTCTATTGAAAAGTCGGTATTACATAAAATCGGTCATCTCTTCGCACTATTCTGGATTGGAAAACTCACTTCGATCTTGTCACACTAATTTCACCGTGATATTCGGATTCAACTCGGTGACGACGATGTGGCGCGTTACTGGTGGAAAAATAATAGTGAAATAATACATTTCAATGAAAATACATTATACTCGTAAATCAAGGTCGCGACAAATAAATCTATGGAAAGCACTTTTAAATAGTCAAATTTAAAAACCCAAAAATATTTTTACTAAGTAATACATCTACATACATACTATTACGACTTTATCCCAAACGTGGTAGGCAGAGGCAATTGACTGTTGCCGTTATGGGGAGCGGAACACTCTAAAGCCCTCTTTACACCAACGAAAAAAAATGGAGCATGTATCACAATTTTTCGTGCCACTGTGACCAATAAAGTGATTTAACTCATAAAAGAGAATGCCCAAGTGACTATGGAAGTTTGTTTCGCTATAAAATTTATCGTTCTTTAATATGTTATAGCTTATTTTTCTTATTGATTTTAGAACTTTTTATAACAACCATTATTATTTTTGCGGCTCTTTACAGTTTTCGGCAAACACAAATAACACGAAAACTACCAAAAATCGCGGAACATACATGGGGTGATTCGGGTAGCCCTAGTGATACTCTATCACTGGGCTACCGTTATTCCGTTTATCACTTATTTTTGGGACAGCCTGTATATTATATTGGTCTAGTGCCATAATAAGATTGTTTCGAAAACTAGAAACCATAAACATTAATATCAAAGCAAAAAATATTTGTGCTTATGCACAAGTCGTCCTACAACCCTTTGCGTCTAAAGAGGTCTTTCATGACATTTTTGAATAACGTGTATAGAGAAGTGTGTTAGTCATCTGAATGACTTTGATTTCGAGTTCGGATTTTTCCACAATCCTTCTACTGACCCCGTTCCGTCGCATCCAATATGACCGCGCCAATATAATGCGGTCGCAACTGTTGCCAGTTTCCTGCACGCTTCCTGCACACAATTGGGTTTTTAATAAGCTATTCCATGAAGTTCGTTTTTGAGGGCTGATGAAAAACGTGTATAGAGTTGATCGGTGACCGAAGTGCCAAACTATCGGATAAGGCAGCAAAACACAGTAATAGTTCCAACGTGGGTTTCTGAGAACAACAGCTTACTTTACCTTGAATAATCGTGTATATTTAGCAAATGATTTACTTAGTCATTCCTCACCGTCGAAGTGAGGCCTGTGCACAGCATTTGTGTCACTTAGACACATTGGCACTATTGCTTATTTGGAATTTTGAAAGCTGTGCAAATATAGGACGGAGATGCAAGACTTTCAACATCTAAAACCCAGGAGTCGATGTCCATATAAATTCTCTGAACATTCATAAAAATAGAACCAAAAAATAAATTGAAAAATTTAAACTTTCCTTGACGAAAATGGTAAAAGAGGGGACAACAAGCTTCGAAGTGGAATAGGAACATTCTTCCTGAAGTAATCAGTTTTGGCGCGAAAAGTACACAAAATAAAGAAACGCTCAGTACGTTAGCTCAACTTTGTAGAGATCCTTCTCAAAGGGAATGTTATGGAGCGACGGAACATTTCTCAGTTGTTAAACTGAAAAAAATTTGTATTATACAAACACGCTCGCTGTACAAACTACAAATCTTGAAACTTTCCTAATTGGAGTAGCTCTAGGAACACAAAAAAACTGAGCCATCTTGGAAATGAAAGGTCAAAAACGAAAGATATCTCAGTTAAAACTGAAGGCGAGCAGGGTGACTTTTATTTGGAAGTAAACAGGTGTTCCTGGAAGTAAGGATCAAATCGAAATAGCGCATAGTGGGGATCATTTCTGACCTTTTTAACCCTATCAATATTAATCCGATTTCTAACTGTTATAAAGTTATGATCAAATAGATTTAATAAAAAAATCACCTATGTACTTTATAAAAATAGTTATTACAAAAAAATTATTAAAGGTGGCAATATTTTTTGTGTCAAAAGATTAGCAGGTAATTTGTTTTACTTTGACTAGTTATTTTAAAAAATGACTTCACGTTTAAGCAGAAGACGTGAAAAAAAATGTACAACTGGATATTGTCTAAGTAATTCAAAAAGTTACTCATCAAATACAGATTCTTCGGAAGTACCTACTCATAATTTCTAATGTAATGAGTATTTTGAACAAGAAAGTCGTCTTCTTTGGAGTTTGTCATTTTCACCTTTTTTATTTTTTTAGCAAGAAAATCCATTTCCTATTACTTTCTTATAAATGCAGGGTGGTTTCATAGTACTATTGATCTCTAATTGAATAAAAATAAAAGCTTAACAAAAAAATTAAAAATTATATTCTACAAAACTTTTTAACGGTTAGAAATCGGACCAATATTAATAGGGTTAAATAGGTCAGAAATGATCACGCTATGCGCTATTTCGATTTGATCCTCACGTCCAGGGAAATCCTGTACAATTTGAAGGCAAGTTTAAATTTATTAATTGAGTGCTTATCAGTGTAGTGGTGGTAAAACGCGACTTAACTTTAGTGAAATAGTTCGGAACTGTTATTATTTTCCAGGCAAACGAGTTATTCAGTCACACAAAAGCATGAATTTGCGATCAGAGATATAAATTATACAATATCTCTAAACTGCGTAAAATCAAATAAGAAACACAAAGTTGTTCCGATTTAGGCACTTGAAATTAATTTGCCACGGAGGCGTCGGGCATTGTTTATAAGAAAATATAAGAAACCAAAGTAAATCCTTGCATTTTTTTAAAACATCATACTTGCGTGATGAAACACTGCAGAATTAATCGAAGAGGTCACTCGCCTCACCGCTTTACGGCGCGTCATATTGAAACGACAAGGCGATTGGGCCGTCCGAACTCGAGCCCTGATCTTACGTCGCCCTGTGTTGTTTTCATTTTCTCCTCCCACGAAGGGTTTCTGGCATGGAATGTTTGATGTCGGGTATGGTAATTTCCCGTTTGATATCTTTAAACGTTGGGGCTGCGTAAAAACATGTGCTTTTGTAAATTACCTATGAGGAAAGAAGAAATTGTCATAAATGTTTTGCGTGTATGGTAACGAACATTGACCTGGATAATTTACGAACAGTATCTTAAAATATCATAAAATACTTTGCAGACGATATGAAACGAATGCCAGTGCAAGCGTTTCTATCAAATTATTAGAATATAATTATTATTTATGAAATAAATACAAACTTTCGACACCCTGGAATGTATTTTCTTTTGTAAGTAGTGTGCTGAAATGAAATATATAATGAAAGAGAAATATATAATATTATAATGACACTAAAAATTGCAAATCATGCGGCTACGATAACATCAGGACTAAAAATTAAAAAAATGTTGCTGCCCTAAGTGGGCTAGTTACGTGTTAGCTTACGTACTCGTAATTAACCTCTCCTTTGTTGATGGTATTTTCCCGGAGAGGTTAAAATTATCGCTTGTCAAACCACTCCACAAAAAAGGAAACAAACTTGAGCCTAACAATTATAGGCCAATAACATAAGTCCCTGTTCTATCTAAAATCTTTGAAAAGGCGTATCTAAGCCGAGTAAATGATTTTTTGTCCAAATACCATATTTTACACCCACAACAATATGGTTTTCGAAAAGGTAGCTCAACGACACTTGCGTGTTTCGACTTTTTGAAAATTGTTACTGACAGCTTAAATAATAGTGTACCTCTTGTGTCCATATTTCTGGACATGAGTAAGGCTTTTGATTTTGTTAATCATTCTCAACTTTTAAACAAATTACATATTTATGGTATTAGGGGTAAATCACTGGATTGGGTGGCGAGTTATTTAGAAAACAGACAGCAATATATAGGATATATCTAAAACTGTTATAACACAAAATACTCTCGCGAAACACACCTTTCGGTCTGACCTAAAAACTAACAAAACAGGTGTTCCGCAGGGAAGTGTACTCGGTCCTCTTCTCTTTTTATTGTATATTAATGACCTCCCACAAGCCAGCAGGCACGAGTCCATTCTCTTTGCGGACGATACCACTTTAGTAATCAAATGCGATGATCGGGAAATTTTTGAAAAAGAGGTAAATGATACCTTTAAAAATGTAATTAAATGGATGGAGAGTAATAACTTGAAAATTAATGATAATAAGTGTAAGCAAATTCAATTTCTATCTTATAATTCTCACCATCTACCGCTTCAAATTAAATATGAAAATAACACAGTAGACTCGGTTAATGATCATAAATTCCTAGGCATTACTTTTGACAAGCATATAAATTGAAAAGGACATGTAGAGCAAGTGTGTAATAAGCTAAACCGATTTGTTTTTGCATTGCGAAAACTGAGACAAACAGTCTCTGTAGAGGCGGCTCTGACAGCTTATCACGGCTATGTTTCATCCGTTTTGAGTTATGGGTTAATATTATGGGGAAACTCAGTAAACGCTGATCAGGCTTTTAAAATCCAAAAAAAGTGTATAAGAGCCATCTGCAACGCGAAATTTGACGACAGCTGTAAACCGCTGTTCAAAAAACTTGCGATTCTACCTCTGCCGTCGCTGTTCATTAAGGAAGTCTGTTTGTTTGTATTCTCCAATCCACAATTTTGGAAAACACGAGCTGAAATAAATAGTAGGCAAACTAGAGCTAGAATTATGAACAAATTGTATCATCCTACTTGCCATAAACGAATATATAAGATAAATGTTCATAATATGTGTATTGTGCTGTTCAATAATTTACTAGACGACTTCAGATTAATTCATGACATAAATACATTTAAATCGAAGCTGACAAAATGGTTATTACACCACAGCTTTTACACTGTTAAGGAATTTCTTGAATTTAAAGATAAAATATAATAAATTAAATCTTCATTTATATTAATAATTATTATTGTAATAAGTATATTTGCACGCTAGTATTAGGCTGAATGCATTGGACTCATTCTATCATTATCACCTGATGTATTTACTGTATTCTTGCAAATGAAACATTTGACTTTGATTTGACTTGGCTGGAGCACAAAATTTCATATTACCATGACTTTTGCTGGGCACTACCTGCCGTCCCTCAAAGCGTTTTTACTTAATGAATACAGTAGTTTGTAGTCCGTAGTCTGTGTTTCCGGATACTTACAACCTTGGCATCTTCAAGGCCAGAGTGAATAGGCATACTGGGTAAGCGTATTCCTGGGCCTTGCCATTGGCCTCTTCATCGCTTACCATCAGGCGACACTGAGGTCAAACGCAAACAAATTTTGGAAAAATAAAGTAGGAAGTAAAAAAATATTTAGCCAATGGTCCCTATAATTCTCTCAAATGATCATTAACCTATTAAATTTAGTATACAGCTGAAACTAGCAATAAATTCGACTTATTCACTTATCTCTTCAGATAGCAAAATTGGCTGACATTTCAATACATTCGTCGTAAGAAGTTAATTTCCATAAAGAGTTGGTATTTCATTCGGAAGTGCGCGCAATTGAAACAGACGCGGCGCCAACAACCGGCAGTTAGTATAAACAGCGCTTCGAGATTATGGTTGCTGTTATCCTATTGCAGATCTTAAATTTTATTTTATGTGTTTATTCAATTGTTTAAGCTCATTGTTTTTATTTAAAGAAAAACAAAAAAATCTGGCCGGAGATGCTTCAAAGTTTCCTTTATAATGCGAATAGCAAAGGCATGGAACTAGCTGCCCATGTGTTTCCAAGGTAATACAGTATAGGGCCCGTATTCTAAAACAAAATCTGCACTTGAGTATGGATCTGAGTGACGTTTTTGGGTCACGTTGGGCGCCATATGAGGGCGAAATCCTCGTTGCAGGCCAGCAATACAGGAGCCGGAGCGCCGGGATTCATCACTCAATATTTAGGAGTACCTAGATGTAGTTATGGAATAATGAATAAAAGATCAGCCAATCAAGTGACTTGTTTATTGCATAGGGTAAAAGTATAGGTAGGAAAGAAGAATCTGTAACAAAATAACAATAAATTAATACAAAGTGTCAAAATAATAGAATATATAATAGTAATAGGTAAGTAAATAGGTATGATAGGCTTACCCCGATACACGGGTTCCTGTTACATTATAACTGTTTACAATTGGTTATTCACCATCACGTAATTTAATTAAACTTATACTGGTAATCTGGTAAAATGCTCGCAAGCTCTGTTTAGTACGATGGTTTGGTAGGACTTACTCAAAATGCTGAACAGGGAACGTGGAACGATAAATTAAATTTTGAAAGGACAGGTACAGAATACTATTGATGGCCAGTAAGTTAAACTATGAAGTTTCCAACCATCGTGGAGGTTCTATCTAACGTCCATGAGACTGGAACGAAACGGCTTCGTTACAAGCTGACGTTTTGAAACCTCTACTCAAGTACAGATCAGTGCTTGAGTACGATTCTAAAATACGGGCCTATTCACTCTTTTCAAGAAAAGAGTGAATAGGCATTTTTTGGACAGACATGTTTCATCATAGCGCTTACCACACCGTGCTTAAATGACTGCCTAGTACACTGTAAAAAAAAGATTTCATAAGCGTACGTGTGGACTGACAAAGTTGCATGTTATAATAATTAACAATATTTAAAGACTAGAATATATATATATATATAGGTGTCCAATGAGATAGCATAAAATTTGTTGGACAAGGAATGAGGTGGGAATAAGATCTGCATCTTCTGCAAAGCGGCGATTGCTCTAACCATTAAGCTAACGAGATTTTAGTGGTGATTTTAGGGGATATTTGCTGTTTGGTTTCCGAGTCCTTAGGTAAAAACAGTCGAGTACTTCTTGTGTTCAAGACAGCGTATTTTAACAATTTTTTATGAAATGTGTTTGCCTTTGGCCTCAGTCTCGCCTGGTGGTGAGCGATCACGGGGCCGATGGTAGTACACGCATACCCAGAAAATGCTTTTTCACTCCGGTTAACTCCGGTCTTGAAGTCACTAAGGTTATACGCGTAAGTATCCGGAAATACAGACGCAGGGGGAACGTTCCACTTCCTAGCGGTGCGGACCAGAAAAGACTCAGCAAACCGATACCAAAGTAAAGTTAATACCCTTCAGCATCTCAAAGATAATTTCTATATTTCTTTATTCATTTTCTAATAATGTTTTTATCATACGTTACAGTCCGTTAAAAAAAATTGGGGCCTGTCAAATAGAGACACAAGAAAATCTCCACGACCACTCCTTCCTCCAGAAGAAGACAATTCAATTTGAGCCCTTACAGCTGGATTATCCGCTCAGTAGCTCACCTGCGCCGGCATGCGGCCAACTGGCGCGCTCCAGACTATTAATTAGGCCCACGGGTCACTGGCACAAAGATGCGCATTTTCTTGAGTATTCTTACAATCATTTGGAGATTTACTGTCAAGAAATGAGTGTCTGTATGATTATCACGGGCCTTTTTTTGTGGTACATCATATAGATTTGTGTTTTTCGCCGTCTGCATGTTGCTATCTATTTTTAAAATATGATTTAAAAATTAAAGTATGCTTATCAGCCTTTGACACCATGCCATGCTTAAATTGGTTTCAGAACTTGGTGTTAGTAATTGTAATTTTATTCATTTACTTTCAATCCTAGTCAGAATTCTGAATGTAAAATCCACTACCACTCTTTCCTCCAGCAGACGACATTTCAGTTAGCGGTCCTAAGTACAGCTGGATCACCCGCTCAATAGCTCACCTGCACCGGCACGCGGCCAACTGGCGCTCCAGACTATTTGTATGACAGATTTATATGTGCGATTTTTTCTTCAAATGTGCAATCGTAGGCATAAGGAGGTTTAGCTCAACATAATTCGCGGCTCGCGAGTGACCGCGCATACCAAGCCGCAGTCGCGCCAGGCCTGGGCGGCCGGCAAGCTCGCTGGCTTGTGAGTCAAAATTGACCCGGAGACAGCTCGGAGTGCCGTCTACTGAAGATTTGTCACAATGGTAAGGATGCTGGAGTTTCACATTGAAAACCAATCTTCTTCGTTTGTAAGCGATCCAAATACAAAATAAAATTCCTTCAAAATAAAGGGTTGAAACTCTGCATTCTTTAATTTTCAAACTAGAAGTGAAATTGGTAAGTATTTAGGTTTATCCAGCTTTTTTATAAATAAAACAGCTTTTGGTTTTGGATCTTGGTTGGAATGGTACTTACGTTTTGATTTCTGTTTTCTATAATACAAAGTAAAACCTCACTTTATGGATGTTAAAAATATTTTGAGAAAATTATTATCATCAAATTTTTGTACCTAGCACAGCGTCCTGGGTTAGAGGTTATACTAATGTTGAAGCCATTTCCGCTGATAAATAAAATAGTTAAGCTTAAACCTATATTAAAAGTCTATGAATGTAAGAGTATAGTTTGGCTGTGATTTTTGAGTTTGGAAGCAACCCTTATTAAACTAGCACAATTTCGCGCTGAAGGCTCACTTCCAGATGTAATTGCGCGTATAAATCACTAAGTGAGATTTCACATAAATCTTCCCAGACCTACGGAGACCTATTCGGAGTTTTATTTATTCTAATAGAAAAGGTTTAAGTTCGAATTTCCTGGCTGTCACGGGAAGCGTCGGGTCCCGCGTGGTGCGTACAATCGACAATTCTTATTCAAGTTATTTCTGAGAGGTGTTTGGAATTTCCTTTCCTTGAGAGAAGTTTTAAGCCGGTAGTAAATTATTCGTTCGACAGGTGAGGCCGTAAAGGTAAGATTTACGTGTAAAGGCTCTACGGGTGGTTCTCCCCCAGATAAGATGTATATTACTACGTTTAACGCTTGCTATAACTACCCAATGGGGATTGACCTTCCGGAAAACTTGCACACTTAAAACTGGAATTCAAAGCGATAAATTAGGGAATTCACACTTCGTTTATCAGGGAGTCCGTAGTTGCGTAGCGACCCACTATGCCGTTGTTTTCGGTACGTTTGTTCAAAGTTAATGGATTACTTCCATGAATTCGCGAACAACCATAAATTTTGCGGGAACTCTCTGAACAGAAAAACGTTGGCAGAGTAATACACGCTTCGCTATCGGATGTGGTGACGTCACAATGCCGTTTATTCGAATTATAAGCGTATGTTTTTATCTCGGATAATAAAATTCATTTAAAACTTGGAGATGGTTCAAACGCAAAGCGTTCTACTGACTGGCACAACAACCACTGCCAATTTCTTTTTCATCTGATAAAAAACTAGTCGCTTAAATGAATGACGATGTCTCAAAGGAAAAATACTCAAACACAAAGGCATTCCATTTACAATAGCTTAAACTATATTGATAAACAATACAAAGGTTAACCTGCTAAACTTAAATCATACCTGGTGGCGTAACTAATTATGCTACTAGATCATAAAAAATCTGCAACGTACGGTCAGCAAGAATACTCTTAGAACAGGCATTATTTACCACATCATAGTTACAATCACGGTAGATTGTCCAAATATTCGCTAAAAAATGTTGCTCGCTCATTGCATAAATATTCATTCGGCATATAGCAGACCAACCATCTCTTCAACAGCAAATCGACACAACTAATATTTTGTTAGTTTTTTCATATTTCTACTTACGTGCCTGTGAGTTATGTGTCTGAATATACATGGTGTTACAATATAAACTAATTTAAAAACGTAATCTAATTCAAAGTGGAATTTAATTAAGCGTTATAAAGCCCAAAAGTTCAGTGATAAGCGTGTTATGTAAAACAGTCTTTGCTCGTTCAAAATGAAGTTACTAAGTACTAACAGAAGCTGCCGAATTTTGCGAAAGGTCGCACGTTCGAGTCCCAAAGTAAACTGAGGCGTGGCGTCCCGGCGAAATCAAAGCTTGAACTTGTCCGCCCGATTTCCATAAGCAAACGAGAAAGGCGCTGGTGTTGCGCACGCCTGCCTCACCCCGACATACAGGACTCGTTTAATCTAAACAGAGGACGAAAGTGCATAGGTTATTCACTGATAGAGGACTAAATTACAATAGGGCTGCTATCGTTTTAGTTCTTTTATTAGTAAAGCTAGTTAATTACTAAGATATAGTGTTGCACGCAGTAGTTCATGCTATCGATAGTATTTCGATGAATACTATCGTAACCTTGAAAAAAAATAAGATTGTCTCTAGCCTACGAAAGGTACTGACGGCTAATAAGAAAGCGGCTCTATGAGTTAGTACCTACCTAATAAAATGAGAATACAAAATCAAAGCTTGAACTTGTCCGCCGATTTCCATAAGCAAACGAGAATGGCGCTGGTGTTGCGCACGCCTGCCTCACCCCGACATAGAGGACTCGTTTAATCTAAACAGAGGACGAAAGTGCATAGGTTATTCACTGATAGAGGACTAAATTACAATAGGGTTGCTATCGTTTTAGTTCTTTTATTAGTAAAGCTAGTTAATTACTAAGATATAGTGTTGCACGCAGTAGTTCATGCTATCGACAGTATTTCGATGGATACTATCGTAACCTTGAAAAAAAATAAGATTGTCTCTAGCCTACGAAAGGTACTGACGGCTAATAAGAAAGCGGCTCTATGAGTTAGTACCTACCTAATAAAATGAGAATACAAAATCAAAGCTTGAACTTGTCCGCCGATTTCCATAAGCAAACGAGAATGGCGCTGGTGTTGCGCACGCCTGCCTCACCCCGACATAGAGGACTCGTTTAATCTAAACAGAGGACGAAAGTGCATAGGTTATTCACTGATAGAGGACTAAATTACAATAGGGTTGCTATCGTTTTAGTTCTTTTATTAGTAAAGCTAGTTAATTACTAAGATATAGTGTTGCACGCAGTAGTTCATGCTATCGATAGTATTTCGATGGATACTATCGTAACCTTGAAAAAAAATAAGATTGTCTCTAGCCTACGAAAGGTACTGACGGCTAATAAGAAAGCTGCTCTATGAGTTAGTACCTACCTAATAAAATGAGAATACAAAATCAAAGCTTGAACTTGTCCGCCGATTTCCATAAGCAAACGAGAATGGCGCTGGTGTTGCGCACGCTTGCCTCACCCCGACATACAGGACTCGTTTAATCTAAATAGAGGGTGAAAGCCAAAGGTCATTCACTGATAGAGGTCTAAATTATAATAGGGCTGCTATCGTATAAGTTCTTTTTACTTAGTAAAGCTAGTTAATTACTTAGTAATGGTGTTGCACGCAGTAGTTTATGCGTTCGTTAGTATATCGATGAATACTATCGTAACCTTGAAAAAAAAAATAAGATTGTCTCTAGCCTACGAAAGGTACTGACGGCTAATAAGAAAGCGGCTCTATGAGTTAGTACCTACCTAATAAAATGAGAATACAAAATCAAAGCTTGAACTTGTCCGCCGATTTCCATAAGCAAACGAGAATGGCGCTGGTGTTGCGCACGCTTGCCTCACCCCGACATACAGGACTCGTTTAATCTAAATAGAGGACGAAAGTCCAAAGGTCATTCACTGATAGAGGACTAAATTCTAATAGGGCTGCTTTCGTATATAAGGTGTTTATAATAGGTATAGCTGGTTAATTAATAAGTTATAGTGTTCAGCTGCACGCGGTAGTATGAGTTTTCCATATTATATCGATGGATACTATCATAACTTTGAAAAATGTATGTTTATCTACGTCCCAAGAATGGTATTGACAACCACTATGTAGGGTAGCTCTATGAGATCATTGGATATACGTCTAAACAGAGGACAAAAAGTGCAAAGGTCATTAACTTGACGACACGAATGGCGTAGTGCGCTGTAGCACAGTTTCTAGCCTCAATTTCCCTAGTGTCCCGGGTTCGATTCCCGGTCGGGTCAATTTAGGAAACGATCTTTTCTGAATTGACTCGGGTCTGGGTGTCCTGGGAGACGCCCCTGGCTTATTGCCTTGTGTGGTACCTCGTAACACAGGGATATTAATCCCTACTTCGAGACCATTACAAGAGGTGTGTTGTCTGGCGCATATTTATTTATTCATTAACTAATAGAGGACTAAATTCCAACAGGGCTGCAGCTATCATTGTGCGCTGTCGAACACAAGTTCATTTAACTTAGTAAAGCTGGTTGAATACTGTATGTCTACCATGAGTTGACACAAATGACAGCAATGGGATTTCGGTACGAAGCGCCCCTAGTGATTTAAAATGGAACCATAAGTGGCATACGAATTTCTGAACGATTGCCGTAAACGTGAGGGAAACTTATGGTAGACGTACGTGTTATATATGTATAAGCTATCGATACTACAGAAAACTAAAAAAAAAAAATTATCAGGCCTGCAGATTGTACCTTTATAGATAGCCACTAAGTAGGGCGGCTCTATGAATTGTTAGGATAGGATTGCTATCGTAGTGACGCTATCGCATAGAAGGCCCTTTTATAAAGTTCTGGGGCCATATTACAATCCTTTATTACTTATCAAGTTCTTTCCTTCAACTGAGCGTAACGAACAATTTCGTATGATCTTTCATTTTCAGCTAGTCAGGGAATTAACTTGACTGGATATAAGCGATAGTAAAAAGGCGCGTAAAATTTGTATTGGGCTATGACATGACGTGACAATGTCAAATCCAAATACAATTTTTTACGCGAACCATAACGTAAATTTAAAGTGGCAATTCGTGGTAGGTATACATAGTGATTAGTTTTGGGTTAAGATTATAAGTATGTGACGTTTCGAAGAATAATCTTCAAGCAAGAAAAATATTATAGTTTGTCCAATTTAGAATGATAATTTTGACAGTTCACGCCTATGAAGTATAGCATTTTTTTCGGTAAAGTGTACTACAATAATATCTATTTATTTATTTATTTATTTATTTGGGAACTCAACAGCTTTTTTTACAAAAACATTTAAAACACTTATATAAAATTACTAAAGCCAATTACAGAGTTCCACCACTAACTTAATTCACTTATAACTATATATCGTACTTTATCGACGGGTACCGCCCACTTAGTGAAGTGCCTTGCAAAAGAATAGCAATAGAAAATAGAAAATCGGTTGTGGAATCAAATTAATCTAACATTAAATTTAAGAATAAGGGCAGCGGCTAGCACAACATTTTATTTCAACACAGTTTAATTTTGATTACTAATCATTCAAGTCATCCCATTCAAGTTATTTGCAGTTATCTATCATACAATTATTCTTAAAAACATTGATCAAATAATAATAAAGATTTTGAACTTAAATATTATTCGATAGTGCGTTTGTGAACTTGATAATAAACTTAAGGGACAGTCTTCTAGTGATAGTGACGATAATGATTATGAAAGTCATTTATATAGGCTGTGCATCATTAAATGATAAATAACTGCAAATCCTAATACCTTATTTAATTCACTAATATGTTTTTATTCATTTAATTATCTCTTTATTGCACATAAAAATATTTAAATACCATTTACCTACTTTGTTTATCTATATAAACTAACGATTCCAAGGTTTATGAAATTATAAATCGATAATCGAAAAGATAGACTAACGATTATAAACTACCCCATCCCTTTTGAAAGCTGTCAAAATTATCATCCTAAATTGGACAAACTCTATGTAAGTGAACTGTCACTAACCCGTCAATGTTAATATTAACAAAAATAACACTCACATATCTGAACAAAAAATATGAATAAGTAATGTTGGCGTCATTTTTGAAATGTGGCGGCCACTCACCAAACCTTATTATTATCAAAAAACATTTCAAGGGGAACAAACTCTATTTGAATCACATATAGCTAAAGTATATCGGAGCCGAGATATTAGGTATTGTATTTTTTTACTAACTACTTAATTGAACTTGATCCCTATCAAGGAAAAGGTAAAAAAGCCGCATTATTTTTAATCCTTAGCAATGGTTATAGACATGAGACACAATTAGGATTCAAGAAGGCTAGTTTTCAATGACCAGGTGCAATATTATTACAATTTCGTTTTTGTATTGTGTGAAAAGACTTTCAGGTGTTTTTCCCATGTAATGTCTCTAATATCAACGGTTAAGAATCAATACCTCCTATTTACATATTGACTACTAAAAAAAATATTTTTGATTTCATTGACGTCAAGGTCATTTTTCGTGATAGCTCGTGTTCCACTTCCTAATGTCAAATACTTAACAACTACTGCTTTGTAAACAATATCATTAGAATGGATATCTATACTTCATTAATTATAGCATTAGACAGACGTAAAAAAGGTTGTTTTAGCATACACTTTGTGGTAAAAGTACAATAAACAAACAAAACAAACAAACAAAAAAATTCTTTATTTAAATAGACCTGTAACAAGTACTTTTAAATCGTCATTACAAGAAAAAAAATATACTTAGTAATAGACTTAGATACTATGATAATATGAATACATAAATACACTGTATACAAACATAAACATAACAAACATTATTAATTTTAAGATTTATGCCGAATTTATTAAAATCTACTCATAAAGCAGCTGTCACACTAAATTGTTCTTATTTAAAGTGAAGTAACTTCAGACTTCGTGAGGCTTTTGCTTAAATAAATTATTTTGTCTTGCATCAAACTAGTGTCGATGTAAAAACCTGAAATAAGCAGCGCTTTTATCCAAACACGTTTTACTGTCAGTATAACTCTACCAAATCTAAAATGTTACATAATCCCATCATCTCTGTGGCGGTAGGAGTTTCCAATTTTGCCAGGTTATACTCAGGTATATCATCGTCATGGCAACGTCAAATGCAAATTGTCATTCATTTTAGCACCCCTCTTTTTATTTCTAATGTCATAATGATGAAGCACGAGTATAACTTGATGTATTGCTGGATGTAGTTTTATCAGAAAATTATACCCAGCAGGTACAATACATCTTTAAGCGAAAAATCTTCTTCTTCTATTTCTGCATCCTTTTTAACAGGTGTTAGGTGAGATTAGCTTCTTAAAGAAACATTTCAGAACTATTTTAGTGGAACTAAGGCAAAAAATAACACTTTAAGAAATCATATTTCGGTTCCGATTTCACTTAGAACACTCTGACCACTGAGATATGTTTTTTTAAATACATACATACCATCACGACTTTATCCCAAACGGGGTAGTTAGAGGCAAGTCACTGTTGCCGTCATGGTGAACAGAATACTCAGAAGCCCACTTTTCACCAATGGCATTAGAACGCACGTGGTAGGTGGTGAGCCTTCTGCCGTTATCTGGGTTAATTTGGTTTTTATTGAGGTTTTCCACCACCGGAGAGTTGGTCGGATTAAACAATGCACACAAAGACTTTGGTTCTGGACTGATTTGAACTCGGGACCGCCGATCCACAATCCTAGTTAGAGTGCTTAGCGACTAGGCTACGACGCTCTCGAGGGTGCTTTAAAACAGTAATACAATTATTGCTGGCCGCTAGTAAAAAAAATGACGCCACGTGTCCATACAAAGTTACTCACACCCCTTTGTAATATTATTAAACTACACACATACTTATTTAATTTCCAGCTACCACCGAAATGGTAAAGTGTTTTTTCTACACTGAAAAGACCCAGTAAGAAACTAAGTGGTAATTCTTTTCCAGGACGGTTTTCATACATTATGTTTAGTAAATTAATTACATGTCAACCGAGTTACACTGCTTTTAAATGAATGAATGAATGAATTTGGTTAATTAAATGAACTTAAGAGTTAACCTGAGTTCCAGAGTGAGGCATGGTTTCGAATAACACTATTTTAATAACATAAGGACGTTATATTTAAAGAGAGGGAAACGGTAAATTAACGGCGTCGGAACTAATTAATAAGCTGAGTTTAATCAATGTTTATATCAAGTCCACCTGGGCAAACAGTGATCCTAATTAAATTCAAGAAGTCGACAGTGTATACGATCCTATGTATAATACATAAGCCCGTATTAATGAACTTTTCATACTATTAGGTTTTCTTTGTACACATACTAGAAATTGAAGAGCTTTGCTTTTATTCCATCGAAGGTTTCGTGCAATTAAATAAATTAAATTAATATCTGAAATAATTTCTATGTGAGCCCAAGCTAAGCAGAGCTTCTTTTATGGACTGCATAGACTGAAAAATAGTTTTGAATATTACTAGACAAAAAAGTGTGCTTTTGGAATTGCAATTTTCTTCTGAATACAAGCGACGATTGGCTTATCTGCCTAATTCTTTGTTTTATGGAATGTGCTTTTGCATTTAATCTCAAACCCTAGAAATTAACATCTTTGCCTTTAGCAGAATTGTGGACTATGTTCATAAGCCCAAAATTATCAGTATATCCTCTAACCATCTTGCAAGTTGCAACTAAACTGTTCCGTCAGATTTCCCTTCGCCGAGGGAGTTGCTAATCATCTATTGTTTCAATTCGGACCATTCATTACGGACCCGCTCGTTATGCTAATGCATACCGATGGCTCCCGGCATTAGACGCGAGCATCAACACCTCAAGTGGAATTCGAGCTTATTTGATAATGTTTGAACTACATAGTTTGAGCATGTCATCTTCGCTGCGATTCGGAAATTTAGCAATCACAATACTGCAGTAGGAACATGGGAATTTACCCTAACATCATTCTAATGACGCTAGCTAGCTTGCTAGCTTAAAATGACGCGTCCCATTTTTTTTATTGCTTCTATATTTAAAATTTTTTAGGTAGCCAATACCCATCCATTGTAGCGATGACTTTATTTCAATGATGGAGGCCTTTGCCCAGCAGTGGGACAGTAATTACTAAAAGACTAAGGCTAATTACTTTACTTTATGTATGCGCGATTGCGGTGGAGGGGCGCATCAACTTATTTTCACAAGCTCTAGCATTATGAGAACTTTGCCTAACATCAATGAGGAGGTTTTCTTCCATTCAATGGTTTATTTTGAAGTATAACTACAATAAAACATTTAATATATTGTCTGACAGGAACGATCGATGAATCTGGCTTTAAGTTTATGTTTCGCAGGAGCGAAGTGGTCGTAAGTGCAAGATGACATAATAAGTGATCTCGTATTTGACGTCATGGCGTCTGTCATTCATTTTGGACGCGTTTTCGGGAGCTGAAACTACTTTTAATCAAGTGGGATCGCGCAGCCCGCTTACGTCACGTAGTAATATCTTTCACAGCAATAATCACCCTGGCAATTTTCAAATCTAAGCTGTCACAATTTTTTCCGGTTCACACGCTAACACTGTCGCAATGTTCTGTTCGTATTTCTTTGCCAGCAGCGCGTCTCCGTAAACCCTGTGATTACAAGTTGCATATCTACCTTACTCACACAGGAATAGACACATGTGAATTGTAACGCGCATCGTATTATCACTTTGTAAACCACAGTACGTCTACCTCGAGTTGCCACTATTAATTTACATAATCGTTCGCGTAAAAAAATGTATTGGGATGACACGTGACATGACATGACAATGTCAAATCCCAATACATTTTTTTACGCAAACGATATTGTAAATTTAAAGTGGAAACTCGTGGTAGACGTACTGTACCTACTGAAATTCTGATCCGTGTTTTTTTCTAGGTTACAACAAACCAAGATGAAGTTACTGCAGCTCTTATGCACTTGCAATGTTAACGGGGTTCTAGCCCAAAATTATTGCGTTTTTACCTCATTTTTGATCTCGAACATAACAACAACAATCTTTCCAAGTATTTCTTTGTTTGACAGGATTAAATGATTGATGAACTGAAACTAAGTCAAGATAAAACAAGATGAATATATAGCGCAGTGTTGCGTATTCATCGGTGTTTATTATTAAATATTTTTTTTTTAACTAAATGCTGATAGCTAAATATTGCTGCATACTAAAAAGGCGATTTGGTTTTCAAAATCCGAAGTAAGGTATTATAGTAGTATACATTCAAGAATTGCAAGCATTATACTCTAAAGGAATAATGCGAACATATAAATCCAAGAGCCAGTGAAGCGTGTATTATGTCCTGCCGCACACTGAGCCACTAGTCGCAGGCACAGGTTTCAGCCACAAACTGCGGATGAGGTTTTTCATACAATTAGTATGGCATCGGCGCAAATTGAGCGTTCGAGTGGCCGCCACAGGCTGCGGGTGGCCACGTTTGGCCCGCCTTTCGCGCATACAGAGCCAATAGTCGCCAGCTTCTCGCGCATCCCACGTTAAGTGGTTTTATAAGCTCGTTTTTGGAAGTGCATGTTGGCGTTTGATCGAATACGCCACAATGAGCCAGTGAAAGCGTACACTGGTTTTGGGTTTTTAAGCCTGGAATGTAGCGCGTGTATGCCGAAGCGACCGTATACGCAAAAAAAACGCTAGTATGAAACCGCTCCTAGTCGTAGCTTCAGTAGCTTGACTTTAGCTACTAGCCGCAACTAGTCGCCGCGACTAGTTGCTGCGAATAGCGGCCTAGTTGTGCGGCAGCACTATGAGTTCCCCGTGCTAGCCGCCAGCTGGCTGCGTGCCTGCCGTAAGATCTACTCAGCAGCGAAGATCCAGATGATTGAATTATCTTGTACTGGAGAAAACAATGGAGTGGGGATTTTTTGGCTAGGGAGTCGTATGTGGTAAACCAATATAAGATAAGTACATACAAACACTTGCCAAACAAGAATTTAGCGCAGTTGCGAACTTGCGACCCAAAAGAAACTTGATTCTAATTATTACCGCCACTCAGGCACGGTCATTAATAACCACAGCTACCGTAATGTAACTATTACCAGCCAATGTTCCTTGCCTCTAAGATATACCTAGATTGTAATACGAGTATTGCTGCCGCCGCGTCGAGGTACTCGTAGGTGAGTACCTTGACAGTACGAGTGTACTGTCAAGGTTCTTTTTTTAAAACCTGTTACGATTTGGCTTCAACTTTCGTTCAAGACCTTAGAAAACTGTTATTTAACAGAAGTGCTGTATTTATTTTATATTTAATGCAGCCCAATGGTAAATATGAATACTTATATTATTACAAAAAAGAAAGCTATGATATATTATTTCCAGTACTAACTTATCCATGTGCACACACCTTTCTTAACAGAACAAAGAACTGTTTTTATTATTTATTTATTATTAAAAACAACAGTTTACAAATTGATGAACTTTGTTTAACAAAACTGTATTTGACTGTGAAAAAATTCTTAAAATTTTATAAAATTAAAAAAAATTGGAAACACACTCATATAGATTACACACAGCACAAATATAAATATTTCATCGTTTACATCAATGACCTCCCTCGAAGTGTCCAGCACCAGATGTCTTTATTTGCTGATGATTCCACATTAATTGTCAAAGGCACTGACAGAGATACTTACGAACGATCTCTAAATGAAGCTCTCTCTAATGTAATTTCTTGGATGGAGACCAATAATTTAGCAATCAATTTAGAAAAAACAAAATACATACAATTTAGTCTCAAGCAAAATAAAAAAGAAAGCATCGAAAAACAATATAACGGGCAGTTAATAGAACAGGTTGAACAAATACGTTTTTTAGGTGTAATTCTGGACAGCGGCGTAAGCTGGAAACCACATACTACCGCATTGTGTCAGAGAATTAGTAAATTTGTATTTCCGCTAAAGAAGCTGACTCTGACAGTATCTCAAAAAGCGGCGATAACAGCTTACCATGGATACGTCGCCTCAAATTTGCGCTATGGCATTATTTATACATTAGGGAAACGCTGCTCAAGAACACTTATTACCTTTATTCCGTGCCAAAAAAAAGTGTATAAGAACATTGTTTGGTGCCAACTCGAGAGAAAGCTGCAAACCATTACTAACTCAACTTCAGGTTCTTAGTCTTCCATCTTTGGTCATCTTTCTTACATGTATATTTGTCAAAACCAACGAGCATTATTTCAAATTAAGGATCACGAAGTATCCACGCCAAACTAGAAATAAAATAGATATACTCCCACACCATCCATCTCGTACAACATTTTTTTCAAAAAGTATATATAACATAGGACCCAAAATTTTTAACCACCTCCCTGATTATTTAAAAGAAATGTCATTACAAATATTTAAAAAAACATTGTTCCAAATACTCATTGGCAAGTGTTATTATTCTTTGCATGAGTACTTTGAAGACAAAATTAGGATAGAACAGAACAATGATACCTGTCTGTCATTATGGGCTATAGTATGTAGGATAAGTAAGAAAAGGATTTAAGTTGGAATTTAAGTTTATTAAAAATGTATATTGTACGCCTAAACGGCTTGTTATAATGTAACTTTAAACATTATTACTCACAACACCTGTAATATACAAACTTATAACTTGGCAATAACAAATATTTGATTGATTTGTCATAATGAATCGTTTCATTGTTGAATAAATACATATCATTCATCAATGCATGTCATGTGGGTGATCGAACCCACAACCTTTGATGCTATAGGTAGGGTCTCCCTTAGCGCCGAAAGGTCAATCAAAATCTCTGTTCATCAAACCCGCTACATTGATCAATGCATTTACATGGGGGGAGTAACTCTTCGCATAACGTCAATTGTCCTAAAGTCGCTTGGCATAACTCATTTGGCCTAAAGCATAATAATAACGTCTCATAATGTTTTCTTCGCATAACTTTCCATAGCAAAACAGACCAAAGGAATATTATTACAAGGCATAAGTAGTGTCAGCCCTAATAACATTTGGCATAATATAGTTAAGCCTAATATTTTTAACCATTATAAAAGAATAGCATAATATTAGAAGGCATAACTAATAAAATCCATAATTACGTGGAACATAACTTTTGTAGTCCTCAATGTTCTTTAGCATAAATTTGACATGACGAAACGCTACAAAACCGATTCCACACAGTCTTGTTTGCCCTACCCCTAGAGTGTATTTCAAGCTCGCGTGGGACCGCCGGAGACCCGCAGCGCCGGAACCGTGACAGAAGCTATGCCTGCTGCTTGTTGCATTTCTGCTTGCACGCTGCATGTTGCATTTCTGCTGGCATGCTGAATGCCTGGATGCCTGCTTGCTTGCTGCCTGCCTACTTGCATGCTGCATGCCTGCCTGCCTACTTGCATGCTGCATGCCTGCTTGCATGCTGTATGCCTGGATGCATGCTGCATATGTGCTTGCATGCTGCGTGCCTGATTGCATGATGTATTCTGAAAGTTACAAATCGTTGTGATTTTTATGGTTCACATTTATTATGATTTTTAAAAAGTATGCGTGAAGTTATTATTCATGATAAAAAATATGCTTTTAAAAATTATGCGTTCAGTTATTATTCGTTTTGATGAACATTATGCATTATAACATTTCTGCCTTTAGATTTTATGCGTTTTAATACTTATGCTAGACAATTTTAGCCTACACAATATTAGGATTTCTGAAATTATGCCACACAATATTATGGCTTGCGAAAATCAGAATTATGGAACATGATATTATGACAATGAACATTATGCTTAAAATTAGTGATCCATTTACATGTCTTTAGGACAAGATTCGCCATCTTTAGGAAAAAAAGTGAAAACAAGATTAGTAGGTAAAGATACCCACATAACTCTCCACCGCTAGTAAAATATTACACAAAACCCGAAGAACAAAAATCGAAATCCCAAACTGCAATTTACAACCGTCGAGCCGCAAAGTCGGCGGCAAAAAAAGCAAGTCAAACAACTTATTTTGTTGACGAATCACAACAGATACGGGAATACCGAAGGCACAATGCCTGCTCGCACGAAATTGTATGAAAATAAAAAAGCCACGTCGATACCAGGCTCCGTACAACGCATTTTACTTGCAAATAGCTCATCGTATTGCAGCCGAGTTCGCACCTAGCAATGGCGGTTGCGGTGGACTGCCATTATTAAATTGCGATTTAATTTTAAGCTTGCAGCCTACGCGGAAGCATTTTGATCAATATCTTTATTATTAGCTACTTGCACGCTTTATATTCATCACTTTTCGTTAAACAGAATTGCTTTTATATGAAGCGCTCTTCAGTCTACAGGGGCCGTATTACCATCTCATAAAACCAATAAAGTTAATTTCCTAAACGAATGGTAGCGAGCAATTTCGTCAGTAAATATCTGGCCTAGAGGATGCATTATTGACAGGTAACCGATGACTGGCTGAAAATGAAAGATAATATCAGGAAATCGCTCGCTTTGGTCGATTTAGGAAATTAACTTGACTGGCTGACTATAAGAGACACTAATACGGCCCCTTTAGACACTTCACGCTCGCGCCGCAGCGGCTTGCCGCTATCTGAGAAGTTAATTTAATTAAAATATTTACAAATGTATTATTTGTTCGTAAATGTACTGGAGCATCAATTATTTTTGAAGAACTTTTACTTAAAATAGAAGCATGCCTAGCATTTGGCGTCTATCTTGGTATGATAATGACTTATGTAAATTGAGACAACATAAACATACACTTTCATGGCCCCAAAGTAAGGTGGGTAGTCTTTATTTCTTAAAGAACATATTTTTCATGTAAACAGAGATGGTATGTACAGAGGCGTTTACGTAGGGGCACTTTATGCAGTTGAAAATAAAGACCAATTTTGCAATGGGTTTGTAGAGGTTGATGCGAACGCCCCTGTACAGATAATAACAAAACGAACAGATAATTTCACATTCCAAATTTTATGATTTGACGAAAACTAATAAGCATTTTCAATTACCAATAATGAAATGACTGGTAGCCTTTTTTCATAAAGCTTTCATACGTAAAACTAACTTAGAAGTTTGTTAAATCATCATTGCTGCTGCTAGGGAAACCAAGCACAGGAATATATACTCGAAGTAGCAAATAAAACATACAAAATGCTACTTAACCAAAATATATACATTCAGGGAATTATTAAACCAACGTTTATTTATCTTTATTATAATTACGGAATAATACATTTTCTTTGTGTAACGAAACCAAAACACTTTGTTATACTTAAAACAAAAGCTAAGCTTGAAGGTTTTGGATAAACCTTACTGTTACGGAGTCCCTTACCTTTGCTACTTTAAACCCGAACCCTTTAGGATTTTGTTTCGTTTACCGAAATAAATAAAAGCGTTCTGAAAAACAATTGTAGAAATATCTGGGACCACATCTACCTATCAACTAACTTATCAATGTATTCCTGAATTATAACTCATTTATTTATTATATCTTATTTCTTAATTTATTCACAGTCTCGATGTACATACATATATTTATTTTATTATAAATAAAACTTTTTATTTCACTTATTATCATCAGAGGATAATTTAACGTATTTATGTTTTTTTTATTTTATTGTTCACTTCTTGACATATAATTATTTTTTATTCTAATGATGGAATCGCGATTGAATTAGTGTTTTGTGCCAACTACATGACAAAAACGTAGTTTTTTCACGTTTCAAGTCTTTAGTGAAATAATACCACAGATATTTTGCTCATTGAAATGTCTCCCCTTTTATTGCTTTTAGATTTTGATGCTACGAATAATAACAAAATTATAAGTTTTAAGACAGGTGGCTACTTATGCGGATTTCCGTTTTGAATAACTCGTAAATACATATTATCATTATCTTCAGCCCGTACGCGTCTACAGCTGAACATAGGCCTTCTTTATATAAAACTAAATACGTATGATTTATGTATATTTATTTTAAAGAACATGCCTTTGTTTTTTCAATAAACCAACTGCAAAATGAAGCAAGCCTAAGTGACAAACGCAAAAAAGCGCAAAACTTACGCGGCAATAACCGCCAACGAAACCGCGGAAAACGCTGCGAATGTTAATTAGTTCTGCAAAAGATTGTAATAACACTTTGGCGGACATGGAAATAATTACATTATCTCATAGCCGACACGATGTAAGTACAAATGTGTTTGCATGCGATGCTTGCGTCAAATGAGTAAATAAAAAGAACAGTAGGGCTATTCTGTAAAACTCACATCGAACCGCGCGCAGTGACTCCTTTGTGATTTCGTATGCTGTGAAACTCGATCACTGAGACGTCACTTCCTGACACGTGTACTAGTGAAATTAACTGAGTTAAATAAGGTTTCACCATAACGCATATAGAAAGAGTGAGAACAGTTTCAAGAAGTTAAAAGAGTGTTTGGTCACCTGAGTGAATTTGTGTTCGAAATTCAGAATAACAAAGGAGGGTTACTGAGACAAGATTCAATAATTACGCTGCGTTAGGTACACAATTTACGCGGGTGTGGGCCTGCTCACTGGCCGCTCCGCCGCGTAAGGAGTTAACCCATTTTATCGGCTCGGCTAGAACAGGGGCTCTAGCCACAGAATAAAATAAAAATTCTAGCTTAATGCTCAGACACACATGCGTAGCTTTGTACCAGGCACAGCGCATTTATGAAGTCTTGTCTGTGTTCCGTTTATTTACTCATATGCTTGCGTGCCGGGCGGCGGCTCTCCAGGCGGGGATGGCAAAATATCAGCACCCGTTACAGTTTAGCAGGGACCTACCTGAGTACTTAATATTATGTTTTTATTGCACTGCTAGAAATACGTTAGTGAGTAAAATAAAAGTAAAATGAAATAGAATGACGTTATTAGCAGCAGGATAACAAAAAACATTTTCGAAAAAAATAGGTGACGTAAAACTATTTCAATAGTAAATGAACATCAGCTCCATGTGAACTTGAGTGTTTCATAGAAGCTATTGAAGTGGTCGAGAAGTACTTCTAGCTTCAGCTTCAAGAAATAGGCTGTGAAGGTCCGAACATATCTAGATTGGACAGCTTTCGGGAATCTCTACGGCTTTTTTTCTTATTATGTACCTCATTGTCTCGAGATGAAAGTCTCATGAAGAGCCAAAAATGTGGGTTACCACATTTTTGGCTCTTCATGATCTGCATAGATTCAAACGTGGTCTCTTACTATGTGCCTAGTAAGTATGCTCAACGACACTCAACGAGTTAACAGAAGGGTTAAGCTACCTATCTAACTACTAAGAGATCACTCATTTTTCAGAGTGATACACATAGTTACTTTGACTAATTATTCAATACTAGTAAAAAAGCAAAAATAAGCAAAGATGATCGTCACTTTAATATATTTTGGTGAAATGTAAGCACTTGTTTGAATTCAGGGCTGCAAGTAACTTCAGAATGATAAAACCTCGTAAAAGAGCGCATGGCAAAAACTAAGAGAGACATAATAGGGCGAATCGGTTAAAATGTAAACCAAAATATTTGGACCGGTTCATCAACGGGGAAATTGTGGCATCAAATTGGTTAAACAGAAACGTAATCTAAATCTGTTTGCCTGAATTAATTTGACGGATCTGCAATGATCGTCGAATCACGATAAGCTTAAATAAATTGAACAACGTAACAACGCAGTTAAATGGTGATTAACTAAAAACACAATATGTTTTCAGTTAATCACTGAAGAAGATGTTCACTTAAGAAGTGTCAACTGCATATATTATAGCAGTTGGCACTTCTTATGTTTTTTGTGATTTCACCCCTGAACTGTGTAAGTACCTTATAGTGATAAACTAAAGATCTGATGATGACACAATACATCTCGTTCTTTTTCTTTTTCCCGGGACTTTGTCCCTCCGCTGACTGACCCCATTTCAACCAATTATAGGTGAATAGGGGATGAATTACTAACTGCAGTCTTAGCGGTTGGGTATCTACGAGTATATTATAATAGGTAGGATGACCCTATATATTTTTAAAACAGAAGTTTACACAGTGCCTCTTTTCTTATGCTGATTTAATCATCAGGCTTTTAAAACAAAGGCGTAATCAGAAAAGTGTAAAGGCATAAAGTAAAAGGAAAAATATCTTTCGGAAACAATGCACTTACTTGCCTCCAATTTTTCATGCAAGGCAATTCATGAAACATCTATCCCACAATAAGACCGACATCAATTAAAATAAATCAACTATTAGATATAAATGGAAATGAGAAATCTGAGGGGGACATCTGGCATACTTTAATTTGTTTGCGGCATTGTTATGCGAAATTAATATTCGAATTTATTCCATTTCTGTATCGGGGACATAAATCAATATCCGCCGTCTCCTTCTCGCAGCGTCTTAAGTACTTGTCTACAGAGTAATTGGAACATTACGCCTCAGTAATTAGGTAAATTGTGTGATGATTTATTTCTTTACAGGAAATAAGGGGGAAATTATCAACGTGTTAGTGAGTAAATTAGGGTAAGGGGTGTTGCTTTTGTATTTGAATTTTTAGTAAAACTTCTCCGAAGTGCAACTGTCACTTTTAGTTTCTCGGGATACCGGTGAGATGATCCGACCTTTACGTAGATTATTCTATCTATGGGCATGCGCTGGGTAACATAAATCTCACATTTCTGAAAAAATTTCGGGTAGTTATCGCTGAATTCAAATCAAAGTGACCATAATTTCGTCTTTGTTGTGTTCTGCACCTTGTTTACTGTGTAATGTATTATTAACGTGTGTTTGTAAGTTTACACGATAATCAGTAAAAATATGTTTTTTACTTTATTGAAAAATTTTTGGCTACTCCATAATATTGTTTCTTTCAGCATTTTACAAAGCTTGTCTTTGGATCTAAAGATAGAAAACTAGAAAAATTATAATTTAGCTTAGTAATTAGAGCAGCCACTCGTATTGTGGAAGACGCAAGTACGAATACCGCTTGATATCTTCTCGTTTCTAAATTCGTTTTTTTATAGTTTAGTATCTTTAGATATGAAAACAAGCACTGTAGATTGCTAAAACAAAACAAAGTAATAATCTTACCATAAACGTTCTCTTTTGGCCGCTACCCTTAGGTTAGTTGGCGGTTAAAAGCTTCGTCTGCGGTGGAAAAAATATATCTACTAAGTACGTTGGAAACTAGACTCTTCATGTTTCCTCGCCTTCGTAATAAATTAACCTCCGTTCTCGGCTCTAGAAGGCAACAAACGAAACAATGGTCGAGGGAAGTACCTAAGTTTCGAGCCGACCTTTCTGTTCGCCATGTTCGCCCGTGTGAAATACTATGTTGCTAGTTTTGGGGTCGTGTCGTATTTAGATACTTTTGAGTGTCTGTTTGGAGTGGTTACATGAGGGCTGGTATTACTTGTTCGGAAGCTTGAAGTATTATCTAATTTGTACCCTCGCTTGTACGAGTATACGTATTAAAATCTGGTTGGGAAATTGCTTATTTTGAGGAAGACACATCATGAATATCGAACTGTTTGAGACCAAGATGATTTTGGAGCTTAATAGCGAATCCACGTATTAGGTAGTAGTTTACGCTTGCGGCTTCGCCCGCGTTTTTGTTTTATACTAATATTATGGCCAAATAACATAAAACTTTTATCGTTTGTAGCCTATGTTTTAATCTGGGGTGCGCCAAAGTTCACCTAAATTTTCAACTCCGATAACTGAACCACCGAAAATGTTCATCCTAACAATTTTTATCCTAACAATCACAATTCCTAACTACTCTGTTTCTAATGTTCATAGTCCGAATGATCACTCTTTCTGAAAAAAATCCGCCTAAAGTTTCATTCATACGAGTACAATTTGTAATACTACCGACGATGTTCATAACAAGCTCTTTACCCGAAATTTTGCTTCCTAACAATTTGTAATCCGAACACACTATACTAACTTAACAACTTAACGTTTATGTCAACCTAATCCGCTCGTCGCTTCGCTCTTCGCTAACCAAACCTAGTGCCAGAAGCGAGTTTGAAATAAATTCGCTTAGGTGAGCGAGGAGCGAAGCGACGAGCGGGTTAGGTCGACATAAACACAGTGCACGAGCCGAGCGAGCGAAGCGAGCGTGCCACGAATGCCAAAAGCGACTTTAGCACGTTTCTCACATTAAGATACATCACTTTACTTTCTGAATATGAGTAAAGAAATTATGGAAATTATGTGTGGGGATGCAAGCGTTATGAAAAACTACAGTAGGAGTCAAAATAATTTTAACTGCAATTTTCGGGATCATGGGTGTTATGAACACCGTCGGTAGGTAGTACTTCAAATTGTATAAATGATAACTTTAAGAAGAAAATTTTAGAAAGAGTGATCGTTCGGATTGCAAATCGGTAGGAAGAACAATTTCGGGTAAAGAACTTTAAGTGAGTCAATATGGACCCTTTAATCTGTTGTATTAGGTGTATTACTGTTAAGTTTCATCTGAATCCGTTTAGTAGTTTTGCGAGAAATAATAACAAACATACATACAGGCTCATAAACTTTCGCGTTTAAAATATATGGAAGATGTTTTTTCAGTAAAGTTGCAAAAGCGGCCAGCCAGGATTTCGGCAAAGAATAGTTGATATAATATCTGGTGTTGCATATGTGCATAGGCAACTTTTGGGGGCTGGTACAGGAACCACATAGTTATTTTGCCACCATTCCCGTACTATTTAGTAAAAAAGGAAAAAGAACTAGCTACTCGGGCTATAAAACATTTAGTTGTTTCCACATCTTTCACCGAGGACTACGTTGGTGACTTGCGGACAGCGTCGGCGTTTATCTAATGAGCTATCTGCTCAAAGAATGCCGCGGCCTGGAATGAGGTCACAGCCTTAATGGCATATTTATGAGACACACGTAGAGTGTCAGATGCGTGGAGATTCTTAGATGGGGTGCACTAACACGGGTAGACGGGTCAGATTGTACAAAAAGTTAGGTCACAGTGTTAAAGCTTTTCCCACCCATTTTCTTATTCGCAAGGGTAGGCTGTTGATACCCGTTCATTATGATGATGTTGTTTATCCACTGAGCATAGCAAACTACACTTGTTTTAAGTGATTACTATTCTCTTATTGCGAAATTCAGCTGCTAATTATTCGATAAATTGACATGCAGAATGGGACTGTCACAGTCACAACCAAATCAAATTCAGTACGACTACCACGAGTAAAAAAATGTTTTGGGATTTGACATGACATGACAATGTCAAATCCCAATACATTTTTTTAAAGTGGCAACTCGTGGTAGACGTACTGAGATACTTTTCCGTTTTAAAAGCTTAATAGTCAATCCAAGTAGTCTTGCCCGTACATCTTAGCTACACATTAGTACTTTGTCATAGTAACAAAATGTGACATTCCGCCGATTATTTATATAGAAAAATATTAATGTTACAAGATACTAAAGCGTTAAGCTACCTTATTTATTGACTGTAGGTACCTAATTACTACAAAAAGTACAGTACTAGTAAGAGTCCACTAGATATATTTTCAAATTACAGTTCAAGAGGTCACTGCCAACAGTTTGTGCTACTGGCCAGATGCAATAAACAAAACCAGAAGTTAATTTTATTAAAAACTAAAATTCTTCGTGAGCTACTCGTGTTCGTGTAAAGCGAGTTTGACACGCGAACTCGCCTTTAACGTCGAACAATTTGTTCTAGTTAAAAAATTATGTTACGTGATACGTGTTGCTGTAAATAAACTATATGGATGTTGAAACATTGTATAGTATTGAACGAATACATGGAAAAAAGCTGAAAACCGCGGAAATACACGATGGTCTAATGAGTAATTAATATTAATTAGGTACCTAATTTTTAATGAAGCAATTAATTTCAGACAGCTACGTGTGTAAGCATTGTATTAGTCTCAGATCCCAAAATATTAGTAAAAACTCCGCTTTAAATACCAATACAATATGAGTATTATCAGGGACAGCCATGTTAAGATATAAATGTTTTTTTTTATCTTAATTCTATCATAAATTTCACAGCGTTTACTATTGAGTGTTAAGTGACGAGCAAAAAAATGTATTCTCCTTTCAATAATTATTTTATAAAACATCTAAATCTATCATGAGGTTTTTGTCTTTTGGCACTCGCTAGCCTGCTGAATCGGTGATGAATGAACACTGATCAGTTTAGGGATCCCTTTCATTGGCATAATGTGTGTTGTCCTAAAATGGTTTGGCATAATGAAATTGGCATAATTTATTTAGCATAATAATAATTAGACCGAATTTGGTTTTAGCATAATATGTACTGAGGCATAATTATTATTTAGCATAACGCATTTATGCATTATTATTTTTGGCACAAAAATCCTTCAGGTGTCAGTAGGTTAGGGTTATTTTTTTTTATGACCACCCGGAAATCCTTCAGGTGTCAGTAGGTTAGGGTTATTATGCTCATTGCATTTATGCTAAAAATTGTATGCTAAAAACTGTTGTGCTTATTAGTATTATGCAAAATTATAATTAGTAGTAATTACAATATGCTAACTTATTTTATGCTTAAAATTTTTATGCTTCTTGACAGTGAACCATCAGTTTAAATAGTTTTTATTTCACTAAGCCACTGTAACTACATGCTGGAAAATTTTCAAGCGTCTGTTTGGCTTCAACCAAGACTAGATGCTTAACCAGTCAGAACGAAATAGTTTTTTAAATCCCTGCATCTCTCTACCCACATCAACAATTTTCACGCTTCTTCCTCCACACCGCCCGTTGAACAATATTGACCGATCCGGCATCTTATTTTCCTGCAACACGCTCCAAGCGAACTAACCACAGATATATAGCGAAACAGATTCGGTAAGCCCCTACGTCCGCGCCTGTATGAAAACCAAACGTAAGACTTTTTTGACACAACTGTGATGTCACGATAGCGTTTAGCCGATGAGAATTCTCCATTGCTTAATCAAATTGCTCAATCAAGTTTCGTAGCCGACTCCATGCAGCAGCAGCAGCAGACGACTTTTCGCCGCGTTATGTCGCACCGAAACGTCGTGACGTCATGTCACTACAGTCATAATTCCGAACCCGACTGACCGCGACCGCGAGAGACGACTTTAAACCTGCTTTTAGTCCGTTTTTTTAAATTTAATGCCAGTAGTAAAGGTGCAAGTTCGAAGCCGACTTCACGCTGCAGCAGCGTGAAGCCGGCTTCGAACAACGAAGTTAGAACAACGTGTTGTCGCGACACTACTGGTTTCTATTAATAACTATCCGTAGTTAGCGACATGAAACTAAAGACGCGCCGTCGAGCGGCAGACGACACAGTTGCCTGACCGCAGATCAGCAGTGACGCCGACGCTGTGTAGCAAAAACGTGGTGGTCGTTATTCAAACCTTGAGACCAACTGAAATCGTCATATTACACTGTCTATGAGGCCCTTGTGTTCGTCGATTTTCTGTCTCCCTCTGATATACCGGAGCGATACTGCCGCCCGTAGCCCCCGCAGACATCCGCGCGCAAGGAAGCTCGAAACAAAAAACTAAAACTGTTATTTTCATGGGGCACAGGAGGTATTTTTGAAAACCCAACTAAAAGAATAAAGAAAAGATAATGGCCTATATTTTCTTGTAGAAGCTATAAAAATCCCACTTATAGTTAAGGAGCCTAAGCAAATTGAAGTTTTACAAAGACCTATTTTCATAATTTTTTTCAGTATAATAATTCCAATGCCACGACAATTTAAAACTAACGAAATGAAGATGAGCGTAATTAAGTTTTTTATATATTTTTCTAAGATTTTTTTCCAATCCGTTTAGGAGGAGTGGGCCGTTGACCACGACGGAATTTTTCATTTTGGCTTGAGTTCTTGCCTTAACTCGCGAAGAGTGCTCGCGTCATATACGATCCGCTTTATTGCCTTGCAACAAACTATAGGAAGGTCGGCTTGAAAGTTACTTTGCCCGTCCATTGTTTTGTTTTTTGCCTTCCCGGAGACGCAGGAAAATGGAGATTAATTTATTACATCGCTGAGGAAACATGGAGAGCGGTAGAAAGCTCTCTATTAAGACGACCGCCGGAGCGGACGATTAATTATGATTTCTTTTAACGCGGACGTGAACTCAGTTCCTAGTTACGTATCGCTTTAAGATTTATCTGTTTGCAAGATTTTTTTCTTTAAAAAAAACATCAAAGTAATTAGGTATCATTCGCAGCCAGAAGACGACAGCTTATTAGCACAGGCCCCTTCAAGTATTAGCATTTACTATGATCCTGTGACCACGCTGTGATTTTCAAGATAGCTATTGAGGAATCATTTCTATTAGTAGCAAAATAGAAGAAGTTTTTTTTTTTATAAAAAAGCTGCTTTCTCTTTGTATTGTTTTTAAACTCATGTGGCAAAAGCATAGCAACAGTCTCTATCAAGTTACGTAATTACCATCCCGTGGGTATTCCTAACGCTGTCCGCAAGACGTCATCGTCATTTCTCCTAATTACTTTTTTCTCAATTGCGCCTGAAGATTAATTCCACCTAATTGCCTATCTATTCAATATAGTGGTTAGTACCGTCGCATAATTAATTTCGCTTTCGGGATCTCTTTATCTCGCGAAATTACGAAGTAAAAAGCAGATGAATACATATTTGACTTACTTTGCTCGTTTCTTTCGTTTCCTTTATGCATTATGAATGATGATGTACTTCGCTTTAATTAATTGGATATTCTTTATTTGCAATGCCAGACTTAGATTTTAAATGTTTCTGGACTTGTTTAGTTGTCTTGTTGAAAGCATAATTGATGAATGTAAGTATAAGTAAGCAGTTGACGAAAATATTATCTAGAAGTTTGAACAAAATACATCTGAAAACGAAGATTTTATATTTGAGTTGTAAAGAGGCGTTCACATAAACCTTTACATAGGGGCACCTTATGCTGCTGACATAAGACCCATTTTGCAATGGTTTTGTAAAAGTTGATGCGGACGCCTCTGTACATCATGGCATGAGTTCTTCCCTTTTTTTTGCCCTCCTCTTCTTCTGTAAGGTCACTTTGTGGAGGACATCTTCGATAAAGAGTACTAAAAATCAAAAATCTTACCTTTTGGACGAAATTCGACGAATTGGTCTTTCTGTTTATCTCGCATCTGTGAAAACAAAAACTAAAATTCAAATAAATTATTATTATTGCGTTGGTCTTTTCATAGAAATACAAGATAAAATACAATACATCTAAGCTGCAAATATTTTAAAAAAAGTTCAAGAATTTGTATAGAAGTAGCCAATTCCAACTCAGATCGTATGACATGTTAGATGAATGTATGTAAGACATGTTAGAAGCTTATTCGTAACAAGAGAACAAATAGCACTTTCTTTACTTCAGACCTATTGTCTTACTTACATTAACTTTTTTCTTCCAAGGAAATACTTCCAGAGTTTACGTTGTACCTTCGTAGGGGACGACAATGATTAATTTATTATCTTTTTGTGCCTGGAACCATCGTTTGCGTAGGAAAAATCATTTATGTAGCAGTAATGGTAAGGACTGCAATACTTGATGCGAATAAAAAATGTTTTTATTTTTTGCTTATCGAAGGCTATATTCATCAAACGTAGGTCAAATGTAAGCACCCTGAATAGCCAAAGTTTGCGCTGAGGTTCACTTGATACCTATTTGTATTTTTCTAGTATTTATAGAGTGCAAAATATTATTTGCCGTTGCTATTAATAATGTGCAGAAAGTAATATACTTATTCATGAATGAACAAATTAATACTGTCTAAGAAAAGTCTTTGAACTTATTGATTTTGTATAAGGCCCCACCAAGCGGCTCGCATCGCATCGCATCGCATCGCATAGGAACGGACGCGGCCACATCCGATCGCGTCCGGCAGGACGTCGTCGCGTACAGACGATCGGCTCCGTACGGCTACCCGCTTCGCTTGCGAACGTATCCGTTTCTGCGCCTAGTCATATCAATAGTTTTGAGCTTTGAGTGCTGACGTGTTGTATTTTTTTTAAAATGGTGGAAGTTGACGTAGTATTGTTGGCTTATAAAAATATATATACAGGGTGTCCCAAAAAGAAAATTCAAGCGGAAGCCCACAGAAAGAGCACCCCTTGGGGTACCCGAATCACCCCTATGTATGTTCCGCGATTGTTCATAGTTTTCGAGTTATGATTTTTTTTCTGAATTTCTGAGAATTGCGGACCTAAAAGTTTAAATTTTTAATTTTTTTAAAAGTAGGAGACTTTTCAAATTTTTTCTTTGCCCAACTGAATCATCCTTAATTGTACTTGGATGCATAAAATAATCAGTTACATAACTTTGACCATAATGATGAAAATGTTGGTATAAAACCAAAAATGTACGGTTGATGAATAAAGACTTAAATTTTCAACTTTAAATTAAAAATCTAAGCGGGTGACTGTATGGTTTCTAAGTAAAGCTCAAAAATGCTCCAGAATCTTAGCTTTCTTAATCATTACAAAAAAGAAGTACTTAATGGGCTACTTTGGCCAAAATCAGCCTTCAAAGACAGTGAGGTGGAAAATTCTTAAAATTAGCCATCAGAGAAATAACTGTTTTTTGGCCATTTTATCATTCCTGAAGTTCATGAATTTGTTATCTAACCAAAATTTACTGCAGGAAGACTAAGGAAATAATACAAAGAATAAACATTTGAAAGTTTAATTAATAGAACAAAAAGAAATAGTTATTAATTATTTATCGTACCTTCGTTCTCGATACAAATTCTACATCGTCTAAAAAAGTTGTCTTTTAGTTTTATAATAGCAATTCTGTTGTTTTTTATCGTCTCTTCTGCTTGCCTCAATTTTATTCGTAATTCGGCTACGTTGCTGATGTCCTTGGCGTAAACGAATTCCATGTAATATCGCCAGACGAAGAAATCAATTAGGTTCAAGTCGGGGAACCGTGGCGGCCACGCAATGGGCACTCCACGGCCGATCTACCTGTCTGGAAATCTTTCAGACAAATATTGTCTGACGATTCTCGCAAAATGGTATGGGACGCCGTCGTTTTGAAAAATCATATTCCTATAAAGCGTTAACACGTCAACATCTCCTAACAAGTCGGTGAGATTATGTTGTAGAAAACGCAAATGGGCCTCGCCGTTTAGTCGGACAGGTAGTTCGAACGGACCAATCAGCTGTCCGTTTAAGATGCCTGACCATAGATTGACACTGAATTGTTCTTGGAAATTAGACTCCCGGGTCAAGTGTGGATTTTCAATGTTCCAAGAATGATAGTTGTATATGTTGAAAATTCCTCATCTCTTAAAATGTGACTCATCGGTCCATAAAATATTTAAAAAAAAAAATAGTTTTCAGCTTGACGCCGCAACATTTCCTGACAAAACGCTACTCTTCTCGGATAGTCTGCGGGCTTAAGCTGCTGAACTTTTTGAATATGATATGGGTGAAAACCCTCTTGTTGGAGTATGCGATGTGCCAGTGATTTTGGAATTCCGGTTCGACGTTGTATTGTTCTCACACTTACTGATGAATCTCTTGCCACTTCTTCGAGCACTGATTCGACACTATCTGGGTCGTGCATTTGAGATACACGGCCTGGTCTTCTACCTGGTGGATGTCCTCCCATATAAGAGTTATGCACTCTTAAAATAATGCGATGATCAGGCCAAGTTTCGGGTTGAGGTCCACCTCCATTTTGTACTTGCTCCCTGTACAATCTGGCTGCTGCAGAAGCGTTTTCTCTTGTGAAGCCATAAAAGTAATGCATAAGAGCATAATCACGTGATGTGAAAGGCATCTCACCAAACGAATGGGCTCGAAAGTTCGTTGAGAAAGCCAAATTAGTCGAAGTCCAGTATCCATTGGTTTTATACCAACATTTTCATAATTTTGGTCAAAGTTATGAAACTGATTATTTTATACAGCAAAGTACAATTAAGGATGATTCAGTTAGGCAAAGAAAAAATTTGAAAAGTCTTCTACTTTTTACAAAATATTTTTTTTTAACTTTTAGGTCCGAAATTCTCAGAAATTCAGAAAAAAAATCATAACTCGAAAACTATGAATAATCGCGGAACACACATGGCGGTGATTCGGGTACCCCAAGGGGTGCTCTTTCTGTGGGCTTTCGCTTGACACTTCTTTTTGGGACACCCTGTATATATATATATGCGCCAGACAACACACCTCTTGTTGGTCTCGAAGTAGGGATTGATATCCCTGTGGTACGAGGTACCACACAAGGAAATAAGCCAGGGGCGTCTCCAGCACACCCAGACCCGAGTCAATATAGAAAAGATCGTTTCCTGAATTGACCCGACCGGGAATCGAACCCGGGACACTAGGGAAATCGAGGGGAGAAACCGTGCTACAGCGCACTACGCCAATCGTGTCGCCATTATGTATCGGAAGAAGGAAAAAATAATCGTAAAATACAGAAAAGGAAAATGTGACCACGCTTTCGAACGCACACGGCGTTATTCAAACGGATCCGATGACACGCGGGCGGAGTCGATCGCACGTCGCGTCAATCCGCAGCATGTCGCCGGCTGTATTCACTCGTCGACGCACGCGCCCGCAGTCAAGCTGCTGTTCGTGACTTGGAAATATAGACTTTAAACACTGTGAACAAGATTTAATTTCGTTTAAAGATTGTAAAATCCGTTCCTATCCGATGCGATGCGAGACGTTTGGAGGTATTGGACCTTAAGGGTGCGTTTCCACCAGAGATGTGCGAGGATGCGTTGCGAGGAATGTGTTTTTAAGAACCAATAGAATCGCTTCATTTACCTAGCTTCGCTCAGCGCAGCTCTGGTGGAAACGGCTTAGCGGGACGAGGTTTTTGTACGTACAAAACAAGCGAGGGATTTGTGCTTGAGATGTGTCTGAGAGATGTGTGCAAAGGGTGCGTGCTATGGATGGAGGCCAGTGAGAAACTGCTAGCGCCGCTTATCAGAGCACCGTTTCACAGCTCCGCTACACATCCTCGCACCGCTCATCTTCCTAGCACATCTCTGATGAAAACGCTCACACTGTTTCACAGCTCCGCTACGCATCTTTGCACCGCTCATCTTCCTCGCACATCTCTGGTGAAAACGCATTTAAGGTACGTTGCGAGGAATGTGTGTGTTAAGAACCAATAGAATCGCGAAGCTAGGTGAATGAAACAATTCTATTGGTTCTTAACACACACATTCCTCGCACATCTCCGGTGGAAACGCACCCTTAATCTACAGTTTTTTGCCTTAATGCAGTGCAGACATTTTTTCGTATTACTAAGTTCGAATTAAAGATGCTCAGGGTAAAGCTTGAGTTCATCAACATTCTATCATCTATTAAACATGTTATAGGAGTCTTGTGACTGCAGATGGTGTTTATAAGTTCCTTTCTGTTACTGGTACATGAATGATTCTACTTTAATTATTGCTACATACATACTTACAAGTAAGTGCTAGCGAGAAAACATTTCCCAGTACTCCAGTGCTAGGTACAACGCACATACAAAACCAAGTTTATTTCCGCCGAGGAAACCTTTTTGTACTTTAGGGAACGCCTTTTGTGTGGTTACACATATTTGTTTCTTTCAAGGAAATAGTTTAAGAGTGTACCAGAGAAAAGCGTAAAAAGTTAATATTAGACCAGCAACTGGTGTTAATTTTACTTTTGCATCCATAGGACTTTTACTGCTGAATTTGGATCTCATCCATAGTTTTTTGGAGTGACTGGTTACAGTAGTTCTACATTGCACAAAATCCGTATGTCTACCACGAGTTGCCACTTCAAATATATGTTATCGTTCGCGTAAAAAAAATGTATTGGGATGACACTTGACATGACATGACAATGTCAAATACCGATACATTTTTTACGTGAACGATAATGTAAATTTAAAGTGGCAACTCGTGGTAGAAGTACCTACCGGAGTTTGGTCCATGCTTTTTTTATATCAGGATCTAGCTGCTTCGACAGACTTCGTTCTGTCAAAAGTAATTGCACGTCGCGGCGTCGGTAAAGCAGCACATCTCGCCCGCGTTTCTCGGGTTTCTCCGTTTTGTTCAATCATAATTGAATATAGCCTATGTCACTACCTGATAACACAGCTTGATATTGGAGTATTTTTTTTGAATCGGTAGCTTCGGAGCCTATTAAATACAAACAAACAAACAATCAAACAAAATATTTTCTCTTTATAATATTAGTTTAGATGAAATAATCAAGATGGCGATTATGTAAAAAATATAAAATATTTGTAATCTCTATAACCCAATAAGGTTCTGCTTAGTTTAACCCCTTATTAAGAGGTGTAAAAACCTGGAGGTTTATCATTTTACACAACTTTGTGGACAACCCAAACTTGTTATGGTCGTAACTTAGTTTCGTTTCGTTTTATGTGAGTAGGCTTTCACTTGCTGTGAAGAAAGAAAACGTTAGCGCTTCCCAACAGGCACGTACTTGTTTGGCAATTAGTTTCCGAAACGTAACTTAAGTTAAAAGCTTTGCTCCGAGCATTGCTGATAGTATCAAAAAAAATTGTGCAATTAGCTGAGTGAAGAATTTTAATTGTAAATGATCGCAAAACCATTATGATTTCTTTCAGCAACAGGTTTGAGGTTTTTTAGCCGATAAACAAACGACAAATCTCTGTTCTATAAAAAAGTTGTTTTTTTTAAGTAAATATTTTATTTATTAATTTTATAGTTATACACTATACATTTACATTAGGTACTACAAAAGTAACACTAAAAATTAAACTTTAAACACTTCTGAATACAAGGAAAATAAACGAGAAGGGGGAAATGAATAACTAAGTGTGTGTGTGTCTGTAAGTGTAGATGTGGGTGTGTGAATGAATTAGTCTAATATACCTACTGATTTATGTTGTGTATGTGTGTGTGCGTTTCTATCAAGTTCAAGTAGTTTTTATCAAAATGTCTTCAACCTCATCGTAGCTTAGAGTAGAGAGCTATTCACCCAGAGTTTTCCTTCACTCATACGGCAACATGGGGTAAATCTAAGTTTACGGTTTTATAACGATCGCTTGAGACGCTATCTTCCTATATATCTACATCTTCTTTTAGAGGATGAAGTTTTCTGCCTTGGGTGGGGCCAAAGTCTAAAGCTGGGTATTTGGCGTGAACCTACGTCACTTTCAGCAGCTTTTACACTTATCACGCTTTTTTAAATAAGTCCGCCAAAATTGTGGATCCATGAGCTGCGGTAACCGCCAACCACCATGCCCGCATCCTCTTTTGCCACTGAAGTTGTATAAAATAACTTTCCTCGAAATTATTGTAAGCAACGCCAAAAAAAGAGTAAATATTTTTAAAATGTCTAGGGACAGTAATTTATAACAATTAATTTATCCGCATTAGGCGAAACTTTTTAATTGATGAATGTGTTCTGTTTCCAATTCATTTGGCTACATATTATAAATGCTGCTGATAATTCCTTTTATTATAAAAATACAAAGCAAATGTATTTGCTACGTTAAATGTTTGAATCAGGAATATCTTACACTAAATTCGGATGGTTATTAAATAAGGCAAAGTTATAACATATTATGTGATTCATATTACTTACATAAATTAATGGATGTCTTCAACGTTTAAGTATATATTTTTCACTTAGAGACAAAACAAAAGCAGATATTATTTACAATGTATGTGGTTCAGGAACATAACTATTAAAATTTCACCAATAGCAAATATTTGTCCAGGTTCAAATCCAACCCACCTTGCAATATTGAAACAATAATTGTACTTCAAGGTCTTATTTGGATTTAGCTTGCCATTCCATTAAATACCCAAAGAAAATCCATTCTTATGTATCATATATGAAACATGGACAGGGAAAGTGTTAAGAATTGTAAGTGAAATAAATAACCGGTTAACACACATACGTGCGTGATGAATCACACATACGTGCGTGATGAATCACACATACTTGCGTGATGAATCACACATACTTGCGTGATGAATCACATCATTTTTTAGATTGCGTGGGTTCATCATAATTACCTATGTATTAGTTAGATATTTATGTATTTTAATTATTTATCGTGTATATTTATTTATATATATATATATGTATGTATAATATGTATATCTACTGATAAGGCTTATGTTTTAATAAGAATCACATATTATTGCATTACTTGTCACAAATTGTCTATCCATAACTTTTTGTTAACTTTTTCCTGTCACGATGGTCTGCTGGAAGAAATCTCTCTTAGGAAATAAGCTCACCTATACTTTTGTATATCTAAATTGTATCCATTGAAACTGTATTTTTGTGTACGAACTTATAAATAAATGTATGATACATTTATTTTTATTATTCACCTATCTGTTGCATTGTTTTATTGATTTTGTATATGGTTATCCTGACGGACAAACGTCCGGTCAAGCAACCGAGTTCGCTTTCGTTGCCATTCACCGTGATCTCATAAAAGGTTCAATTAAAACATAATGTAGGTTTTATGCTGTCGCAGAAAAAGCAACCGAAATTTGATTGTTGCCAGATACTAACATGTCATAATCTTGATTTTGTACTGGTGTGTATGTTTTTTCTTTGCATTCTGGAATACTGTTACATTGAAAGGAGATGTCCTATTCCTAACCAAGTTTGTGAACACCCATTCAAAAAATAAAGAAAAATCTACTGATTCCAGTAAAAATACAAACAATAAGAATGATTACTTCATTTTCTGGATCTTTAATAAAAATTATTCGTAAGGCCTATTTCAGTATGGCAATTCACTTGTAATTTGTATTAATATTTGTCTCAGCTCAGCTTTTGTTTTGGGAAGTTAGAACTTCTAATGCTATTTGGTAAACAATAACCACAAAAATTGTTCGTTACAACTGGTTAAGTGAAAATAAAATAGTCTTGGCCAATTGAGTATGTGTTACAGTTCAATTATTAGAAACAGTTCCACTTATTTTTTAATTTTTTTTGGTATGATGTACATAGACCTGGCCAAGACTCCATACATTTTGGGACATCTCCTTTGAAAACCTGTTTAGCTCAGTGATTATTTTATTCCTAAAAATTTCAGTTTGTGTAATATTTTTAAACAAATGTTTAGTCTTAGTACAATTGGTACAATGTGTAAAAATTACAAAAAAACATATACGTTAGACAAAGAATATGCAAAATAGTTCTGCCCAACTCTTTGCACTTTGCGTTACCTGTCAAGGCGCATGTGCATGTTAAGTTGATAACGCATTTTTACTTCTTAGTTTGATTAGTTTTATGAATGTCACATTCTACAAGTTTGAGGTGTTTTTAAAATGTTTTTTTATTACTGACTTGACTGGCCTGTGTGTAATGGCAGCGATCCTGCCTCTAGCACCGGAGGTTGTGGGTTCGATCCCCACCCATGACAAACATTCATGTGACGAACATTTGTGTGTGTTGTGTGTCCGAGTGTTATTATCTATTTCAGTATGTGTTAAGAAATATTTAAGTATGTTTATCAGTCTCTGACACCCATAGTACAAGCTCTGCTTATTTTGGGGTCAGATGATCTTGATGTAAATTGTTCCGGATATTTGTTATTAATATTATTATATTATGTTAATTTTAACATTAAACGGCATTTTTTTTTATTATTTACACCTCCCAATTCAGGGTTTATTAAAATTTTACGTTATTATTAATATTCTCACACGAGCCTGGCAACTCAGCTAAAAAATGTCGGTCGCATGTCGAATCAGCAGACCTTGGTTGCGGGCAACCGGCGACCTTTACAATACCAGTACTGACGTATGTAAGTATACATTCATTAATCTGTACTCGTTTGATACAATTTAATTTTGACTCCTTCGGTATTTAAAGGCAAGTCTACACGTGGGCAGCGCGTGATTCGAACCATAAAATATTAATTTATATGAGGATCTTTGGTCGTAACTTTAAATGCGAGAATGTTTTTTGTTGGTTCAAGATTGACAATTAAATGAAGGTTTATCTCGTTTTCTGTTTTGCAACGTTGGTGACAAATAAATATGCGGACCGCCGAATATTTGAATTATTGTCAGCGCAGCGTATCCGTCAATCCAAAATAGCCAAAGCTCATTGACACAAAATAAAGAGTTTACAGAAGGACCGCTCTCGCCTTTTTCTATCAACTTGCCTGATCGCCTAGGGTTGCAACGAGCATCGAGTAGCAACTCGCTACTATAATCGCCAGATAAGCGCGATTTGACAGATACCGCGTAAAATAAAATACATCAAGTGAAAAATTGCACCTAGTTCGACAAAAACAAAAATATACAAAAGGGGTCCAGTTAGATTAAGAGGAGTTGAGATGGGTGAATACGTACAAAAGTATTATATTATAAGAATTAATTTACCGGGGTCCAGGTGGAACCTGCTATCAATGGCTTGATCATACAGTCCTACCCACCTACCTACCCAGTAGGCTGTAGATAACACCATGAGCCACCGCTTCGGCGGTCACCTGTCGGCGGCGCGGCGCGGATGCAGCAGCGCATGACAATAAAATAATATACCAAAAATATTGGAGTTTTACCAATGCATGATAAGATAAGTTACGAAAAAATAAAAGATGTACTGGATTTGAATGTGTTACGAAATATAATGGTTTACCTACCTATATACTTATAATACTCGTACATAGTACTACTAACTTGCTAACGTTAACTGAGTTTTACTTATTTTTCAACATCATTAGGTAACCTAAAAAACGTATAATCACAATTTCGTGTGGTGTTCATACAGCCAAATACACTGCAACAGAATTATTGCGCGAAACCAGTTTTGACCATTGAAATATAAAGTATCTGACGACGTTCAAATAATATCTCAATGTTTTTAACAGTGCGACTGACCGCGACGCTGAAACTCCCTGACTTCGCCTGTAAACTCACGTCTCTGTGTGCGTGTGTCAAAAATGGCGTGTTGTTCTAAGCGGGCTATCTATCAGAGCGCCGCGCATGTCTAATTTGTGTCATTGAGGAGCTTTGTCGACGCGATTGGCGTAGTGCGCTTTATAGAGGTTTCTCACCTCGCCTTCCCGTCGACTTTGCCGTCCCGGGTTCAATTCCCAGCCGGGTCAATTCAAGAAATGATATTTTTTAAACTGGCGTGTCTGGGTGTGTAGGAGACACCGCTGGCTTTAATACTTGTTTATTTTTACCTCGTGACCATGACAAGAGTTTTGTTGTCTGGTGCATATTTATTTATTGTATGATCAGTTGGAGGAAAGGAGTCCCACCGATGCAACACCGACAACCTGGACGATCAAGAAACAGATGGCGTGATGAACTGGATGTCTTGGCCGGGGACTGGTCTGAAAAGGCCAAAGACAGACGTATCTAGAAGAGGGGATGATAGGCCTTTGCCCAGCAGTGAGAACCTAGCCGCTAATTTGGATTAGATAAGATAATTAGTTGAAGAACCGTATTTCTTTGGATCGGCAATTTACAAAAACTTAGTTTTGTAACGCCCCGACTTATGGTGACAGTTACACATATAACTTATTGTAAGGGCAAGAGAAAATTATAGTGGAATGTTTTTGTAAATATTTGCATAGTGATTGTTTTATTAAATTTCGAACATTTCCAAATTTGTTAGGAGGCGCATAAAAGAATACACGCAGATAAAATAAATAATAAAATATAATTGAGAGATCGACAGACAGAAAAGAAAAGAGGATAACAACACAAGACATTGACATATAATTTTTTAAATAATTCTAGATACAAATTAATACCTGTAAGTACCATGGAGGCTCTCTATTTTACACGCCCCCTTAATTTGTATCGTCATACAAAAGTAAAGACCAACATCACTAAGTATAACATATTAACTACAAACTTAAATAACAAAAAAAAAAACACAGATTTACTTTGCCTGAAAAGCTAGGCTTTGAATCAACACTATGTGATGCCTAACCCCTCCACACATAAATTATGCTTTTCTTTAGGTAAAGCCTTGGTCAATACATCAGCAAGCATCAATTCAGTCCGTAAATGTACTAACTCTATCTCTTTATTATTACTTAGAACATTTCTTATAAAATGATGCTTAATGTCAATGTGTTTGCATCGAGAATGGAACACTGGATCTTTTGCCAAACAAATGGCCCCTTGGTTATCGACATGCAACGTTACCTTTGAAAATTGAGGTAACCCGATTTCAGTAAACAGACTATTTAGGTGCATAGCCTCCTTCATAGCTAACGACAAACTTACATACTCAGCCTCACACGAGGAGGTTGCAACAGTTTTCTGTTTCTGTGATTTCCAAGTAATACTCGCACCCCCTAATATGAATGCATATCCTGAGTATGAGCGCCTGTCTAACAAGCAATTACCCCAATCGGCATCTGAATAACCAATAACGGACTTACCGGTTTTCTTGTATGTCAAACCATAACTCAAAGTTCTTTTCAAATATCGTAATATCCGTTTTATTGCCTTCCAATGCTCCTTCCAATGCTCCATCCTTTGGTTTATTTGTGAACTGCGCCAATTTAACTACGGCATTGGCGATGTCTGGTCTCGTCCCCGAAACTAAAAACATCAAGGAACCAATTAACTCCCTATAGGGCCATCGCTCATTACATTCACTGTCTTCGTGACCGGTAGAACAAAACTTCTTACCCACTTCCATTGGAGTAATCGCTGGATTGCAATCAAACATTGCATATTTTTTCAAAATATCTTTTATATACTTTTGTTGTGAAAGCTTAATAGTACACGTGTCAGTTTTGACAAAGTCAATCCCTAACATGTACTTCGCAACACCAAAGTCCTAATTCGAACTCACCAGCCAGTTCCTTTTTAAACTTTTCAATACAACCTCTGCGTTCTGAACTTATTAAAATATCATCACAGTAAATAACAACAAAGAGGTTAATTCCTTTATCATTTTTAAAATAAAGACACGGCTCGTTTAAAGACTGTTGAAGACCTATATTTTTCAGCTTTCTGTCCAATCTTTTATTCCATTGACGACCAGCCTGCTTTAAACCATATAACGATCTTTTTAGCCGGCATACATCGCCTCCAGCTTCCAGATCCTGTAACATCTTCTTAGCTCGTTTTAAAACTTCGCAATCATTTTCCATTTCTATTAATTTACGCAAATTTTGTTTCAATAATTGTGGGACTTGCATAAAGACTTCTTCTTCCAAATAGCCATATAAATACGCTGTATTTATATCCAACTGGTGTATCTCCATGTCTAACTCAACTGAAAGAGCAGCTAAAAGCCTGACTGTTTCTAATCTTGCTACAGGAGCAAATGTATCTTGATAGTCAATACCATAGCGTTGATTATATCCCTTCGCAACTAGTCGAGCTTTTTTCTTTTCAGTCTTATCAACATTTAGTTTCGTTGTCAACACGTAACGACAACCAACTACGTCACGTCCTTCTGGCTTCTTGACAATATCCCACGTATTGTTCTTTATCAAGCTCCTTATTTCGGATAAAATCGCTTCTTCCCATCCATAATTTTCATTACTGGTTAAGGCATCCTTCAAGCTTATTTCTGCAGCTCCAAGAAACTCATAATTATCAAAGTATACTTCCGAAGATTTATCTTCCACTTGCTCTGAAATGCCCATGATACCATCTGAAGATTGTGCCTCTGCTGGCTGTTCAATCGGTATATCTTGAGGTTTTGTTTCTGGTTCCGGAACCACCTCAACCATACGATAAATTTTCTTTGGACGGCCTACATGACCCTTCTCCAGTCGTGGTCTACCAGCAGCTCTTTTTAACAATCTCTCTCCGATTTCAGGAGTTTCCTCTTGTGTATCATCTGGCTCCGGTTGTACATCTATGTCAGATTGAGCAGTGACCGGTACATCAGTTATGCAAGTATCCATCGTAGGTTTCTTATTAATCTCTACTTCTACAAACCTCGGTTTGTGTACTTCTTCTTTCTTTTCTAACTCAAAAGGATCGTTGTTCAAGCTTTCTTCTTTACAGTCATTTTTTACTTTTGAGCTTTCATGAAATTTGACATCTCTGGCCACAATGACTTTTCTTTCCTGAGTCAACCAAATTCTATAACCTTTTGTATTCCTTGGATATCCAACAAAGACTCCTTCAACACTTCTAGCCGCAAATTTATCCTTGCCTTCTTGCTTATTCAACACATGGACTTTGCATCCAAATGTCTGTAAATAACTCAGCTTGACAGGCATTTCACACCACTTTTCAAACGGTATTCCTCCTTCAAGGCTACTAGTTGGGCATCGGTTTCTTACATGACATGCCGTCACGATAGCATCAGCCCAGAAACCTGAAGATAATCCTGAAGCAAGAAGCATGCATCTCGCCATTTCTACGAGCGTCCTGTTCATCCTTTCTGCCACTCCGTTCATTTGTATATACCCTCCTCCTGCAAAAATGAATCAAATTCCCGGTTACAGTATTCTCCTCCGTTATCCGTTTGTAGGTATTTAATTTTCTTACCTGTTAAATTTTCCACATAACTCTTGTAAATTTTAAAAAAAGTAAGAACCTCGCTCTTCTTACTTAATAAGTAAACTTTACACCATCGCGTACTACAGTCAATAAATGTAACAAAATATTTCGCGCCACCTATCGCTGTATTTTGCATTGGTCCAACCACATCGGAATAAACGATCTTAAGTTTCTCGTCACACGGTCCACTAGATTTAGAAAATGAAAGAGCAGTCATTTTCATGTTCTTGAAGATAATATAAATTACCCCTACGTTTTGCTGTCAACTTGATTTTGCCGTAACTGTCAGTGACTAAGGCTAAATTACTTTTAAACGTAACATCATAGCCTTTATCAGTTATCTTAGCTACTGAAATCAGATTACTTCGCAAGTCAGGAACAAATAACGCATCTGGCAAATTAATCACAGTTTGAGAATCATCATTACATGTCAATAACCTTACAGTGCCCTTACCTTGTATATTTGTGCTCGAATTAGTCGCTAAATTCAATTTACCGTTCGCAGGCGATAAAGTGTCAATAAATTTACGTGCATCATTACATAAATGAGATGTGCATCCGCTGTCAATGATCCAATCCCCACTCTCTGTGCAAACAGCATTACATGCATCTGAAACACAATTGAAAGTTATAAAATTGCTATCAAAACTATCTACATCATCATTTTTATGTACACACTTTACACTTTCTTGACATTTCTTCTTAGCCTTGGTACATTCGGAAGCTTTGTGACCAAACTGATGGATGACTGAAGCATTTGAACTTGAACTGCGACTTGGATTCCTTATTATCCATGCTAATATTCTTTTTCCAATAAGGCTTTCCTTTTACTAGCAGGACTTCCGATTTCTGATGTCTAGATTTGTACTCTTCTAAAATCTTAACTTTGAGTACGTCTGGTTCAGGCAATTCGTCTCTCGATTCGATCGCACAACGAAAATTTTCAAAACTCGCAGGAAGACTGTACAACAACATGATCGAAAGCAAATCCTTGTGAATTTCCACTTCCATCTCATTCAGTTTGTCTTTAGCTTCAAAAAATTTAGTTAAGTGCTCTCCGACATCATCACCTTCGCTCATCTTTTGTAACGTCAACTGTTTAAGCAACGTGGCTTTCCTAGCAGGTCCCTTCGATGCATAAATTGAGTTCAACTCAAGCCATACATCTCTCGAAGTAAGACAACCTCTTTCATGTCTCAGCTCACTTGGACTTATAGAGAGGATAAGATCGGCTTTTGCTTTTGAATCAGCAGCCTCCCAAAGTATAGCCTCAGCTGCCTCTGCCGGTTTGATCTTCTTCCCGTTTACGTAGTCCCAAGCATCATTTTTTATAAGCAATGCTTCCGCCTGCAGTCGCCAGCTTTCGTAATTGTCTTTAGTAAGTGATTCAATACGTACGGAACCCATATTCATTCCCCTTTTGTGCTTTCTACGCCTTTTTCTACGTACAACACTTTTACACTGAATCTATACTAAATCGCTTTACTTTCGCTTGGCGCTTCTGGGCCCATAACCATTGTTAGGAGGCGCATAAAAGAATACACGCAGATAAAGTAAATAATAAAATATAATTGAGAGATCGACAGACAGAAAAGAAAAGAGGATAACAACACAAGACATTGACATATAATTTTTTAAATAATTCTAGATACAAATTAATACCTGTAAGTACCATGGAGGCTCTCTATTTTACAAAATTAGCGGTCCTCATTATTTCTACAGTGCCAAGTTTCTGTAGCGATATTTTTTCATTTCCTGCTACCCCTAAAATTAGAGGGGCGGACGCACAAATGGATGACAAAGCGAAAGCTGGACCTCCCTAGTTTCATTCCGGCCAAGTAACCATAAAATTGTCAGTGGCGTGGCGTTGTGTTCACGAAATTCACGGTTAGCATTCGTTTCACCTTAGTGCCCGGGTAATGTTTTTGTTTCACCTTATTTTTATGTTTCATATTGTTCAGACGTGAAAGTCTCTTCCACACATGTGATATATATGTTTTACTTGAGGAGCATTTTGACCAAACGAGCAAATGTTCATTCTATCCCCACTTTATAAAATTATCTTTGTGTAAATATAGACAGATCATTATTTCGTTGTTCTATATCTATGTTCGCGGAGACCCTAGAGCACGAGCTAGAATGCTCTTTCTTGATTCCTCGTACATATTCGTTAGAATTCTTTTGGTGTAAATGAAAAACGAATTATCATTGACACTAAAAGATTACGAAAGAACATTCTTGCTCTAGGTAGCTCTATTATGTTAGTTTAGTATAAATGCACCATTATAATCTCGGGTTCATCAAACGGGGCGTGAAAAGGCAATTATTACTATATAGGCTTCCAAGATGAAGATGACTAGCTCATCAAGTTGACCTCACTCCCCTTCCATCAGGTGGAGTGAGGTCAACTTGACGTGCACAGTGAAATATAATAAAATTACACATGCATACACCTCACAGGGGCTGAGTGTTAACCGAACTCGGACTGAGATCAAGAGGCCCTAGATTCGAATGCCAGGTCAGGTAAAGTGTGTTTTCGAAACATAACTAGCCCGGGTTTGTAATCACCAACCCGCATTTAGCAAGCGTGATTATTACGCAATTCGCGGCTCGTGCTGTTGCCCTCTTCAATAAAGTCCTAATTGAGTTCCAGGATGCTGACATATTTTATGACTCAGTATCCACATTACTACGGAAAATTAACTTTCAATTTGTTTTTTAAATGTACATTATTTTACTTTAAGCTCTTTTGTTTGTTTAATCGAGGTATTTGATAATGTTTACTTTTCTATATTTTTGTTTTTTTTAGCATGTAAACGTGTTGGCTTAGCTGTAAGTTTATATTGTAAATGAATAAATAAATAAATAAATACCCATCAATTGCAGCGATGACTTTTTTTATTTTTTTTTATTTATTAATCAAAAAAACATGCCAATGTCTTACTTAAATACTTCTCGCTAAACTGCAGGAGCAGTTTGTTGGCAAGTTAACACTCACATATATGTATTTATATATATATTTTTTAAGTAACAATATACAAGTAAGTAAGTAAATGCTTTTTCTTATGCAAATCGTACACTAAGTTTTTCCAGAAGTAGGTATAGCTTTAAGTTTCTTTTTTAAAGTAAATTTACACATTTTTTTATTTTCTCTCAAATAGTCTATCTTATTAAAAATATTTGGCAATACATATTCATTAGTTCTTTTTCCTTAATAGTTCTTAACAGTGGGACATATATATTTATTTACTCTAACTCTCCTTGTATTGTAACTACACATAGTTTAAAGTACTTAAATTATAATAATTTTCAATTGCAATCAAATACTGATACTTAGCCTTGACAGGCAGGATTTTACAAATGGCAAACAATATCTCATAATCGCCGCAACATTTTGCTTTGACTTTCTTGCTAACTAAATATTTCAGAAATCTCACTTGAAGGCTTATTCATTATACTTATTTCGACGTCTTAACGTAATCTGGGTTGATATTCATTAATGATTAAAAACAGCTAATTATACATAATAAATATTCGTAGGTTACATACCTACTGTCAGTTAATTTTGTAATCCATTCTGTTTTAAAAGAACTAAAGCCTAAATACAAGCCAAAGTATATTGTAAAGACCCCACAACCCCCAGCCCAAATTATGAAAGCCGTGTGTGGGCACTACATACAGGCTAACGTATGCAACTGCACAGCATTTTCGTTCGTGACAGATGTAAATGTTAACTGTGAACTTACCTACGCACGTACGAGTAAAGTACTGTATGTACCCAAGCATGGAAACAATGTCAATTATTTTGATTTATTCCTCGTAATTCGTAACTATGAAACTTTATTTATAGGTTGATAATAGATACCAATAAATAACATCTGAAACAATTTACAAGAAGATTATCTGACAAGAAACTAAGCAAAACTTGTATGTAATAGGTGTCAAAGACTAATTGACATAAATTAGTGCTTCTAAACACTTAAGTATTACTTATAGTATGCGCCACATGTAATGGTATCGAAGTAGGGATTAGTATCCCTGTGTTACGAAATACCACACAAGGAAAATCCACACCCAGACCCGAGACAATTCAGAAAAGATTATTTCCTGAATTGACCCGACCGGGAATTGAACCCGGGATACTACGGAAATCGAGGCGAGAAACCGTGCTACAGCGCACTACGCCAATCGTGTCGTAAGTATATGGACAATAACACTCCCCCGCTGCCCCACCCAGGCAGCGGGATAGTGCGTAATGCATTTTTTTTTTTTTTTCCCCGGAAAAAAAAGGCATAGAAATAATAATTTCAATGAATAGGTATGAATATTTATCCCGGGTTGGGATCGCACTCAGGACTCTTGGCGCAAACTGGCCAGTCAGAGTGATAGTTACAGAAAACGGTATAAAAAGGTTACGTCTGGAGGCTCAGTGTAGCGGTATGTTGTTTTAATCTTTCATCGTCACTAACACTAAAATATTTCGGCACTGTTACATAGGCCATGATAACGGAAATGTCGGAAACTTGAAAACAAAAAGGTACTCGAAACAAAAAGGACTTACATGGTAGAAATCCCGCAACTAATAACTATTTCAGTGTAGCGGTTTTATATACACGGTTTTCGTGTACGGTACTCTGTTACGGTACTCCTGCTGAATAAACGAATTTATTTATAAGAACCGAGGGTCATGCTTCGCCCACCTAACTTTTTCCCAGCGTCGAACCATCTCGTTTAGACGATTTTGACATAAAATATCAGAATACAGTTGCATCATAACAAATTGCTAACTAGGTACCCCTTTTGCTGGGATAAATTTATTTAGATGTCTTTAAAAATTCAGTTTGTAAAAGAATCTGTTGTGTTTTAATCATTTTACTTATTATGATTAAGATTATGTGCGTCAAACTACGATCATTCATACAATTTGTTGTAAAAAAACAATGTGTCAATTTCTAGAGATAACTTAGCTTTTTAACTGACTTCAAAAAAAGGAGGAGGTTCATAATTCGACTGTATGTAACTACCTACATACATACGTAAACGTGATATGTAAGAAATAGGTATATTGTACTGTTTCCTTGGCTGACACCGACTCCAACAATAACAATAACAATAATTGTACCTACATTATGTTATCGTATAAGTTTTAGAAGAACACGCAATTATTTTTTTACTTTTTAGTGCTTTGTTTTGGAATAGTTTTTTTTGAAATTGGTTTTTTTTTCGTTAATTTCTTTGTTATTTTACGAAGTTGATTTTATTATTTGTTTGAGTGGGGCCTATCCTACGCTTTTTTTAATTACTAGTAACTCGAATGAAAACATAAAAAGCAATATCAAACTGCAAGACTCTCATTTTGCGGCAAAACATTTGGTGACTGACCCATCGGTTCGGTCCGTAGTCACCCTGGCTTAGGTTGGACACCCACCATCTAGGACAATCGGCTGTGTCTTAATATGTTTAAGCCTCTGACACCAAGTACAAGCTGTGCTTACTACGAAGTCAGATGGCCTTGCCTGAAGATGTTTGTGCCATTGATGGCTTCCGTCTCTTGATAAACAATAATCTTCTTTGCACTACCACAATGTAATGCAAAGCTATGATGTCAAATAGGCATATTACATTGGACCAGTTACATAAGTAATGCCAGTTGACCACAAGGCCGGGTTCCACGTGCTTACTGAACCGTCCAAGCTCTTGAATGAATTACAAAAGTGAGCAGAATAAGTTAAGTTGAAACATAGGTACGATGGAATAGAAATGTTTAGACGCTAATGTGCGATAAACTGTGTTGTATAAATATTTTATATAATTGAAAACTATCTCATTTAACTTTAATAATCTAGCTTTTCATTTACGGAACAATCGGAAAAAGATCTGTTTTTAGGTTTAAAGATATTTATTTCTCCAAAAATTTACAAATTCACTTAGTAAGAAATATTACAATAGTTATCAATTAAATTATACAATATATATAAGATGGTTTTGTATTTTTATATTTCAGAAAGATAGTTTTTAACAATATTATGCACTTTTTAAATGCACTCCCTTCATTAAAAGTCATGTAAAAAGTATATATTCATTTATTTATTTTCTCCCACAAAGTTGTTACATGGAGTATACTAAAACTAGTCTTATCTTACGACAACTTGAGTGTGAGAGACTGGTTTTTTAGGAAACCCGTATTACTAAGTACGTAAGTTATTAGTTGCAGGCTGGTAAAATAATATTAATTAATTATAGCGTAAGCCTTTCTCGTCCAACTAGATCCCTGTCACAGCATGCTACATGCAACCATTAACTCACCCAGAATGCTGGGATCGTTGGGCCTTTTTTAATGTCTATTATACACGGGGGCCTTATGAAATGACCATATCATCAGGCGGTCCGCGTGCATGATTGTCACCGACGTAGTATGTAAAAATTGTCAGTGGACCATAGAGAAATGGTAGAGCCCTTTGCCCAGCAGTGGGATATGGCCAGCGATTCAAGGCAACTGTTTTCCGTGCTGAGCTCTATGGAAAGGGCTAAAACCCGCTTGATCAGCAATTCACACACGTATGTCCGCCACAAATGTCCGTGCGTCATCTCAGTCTGGGCCTACTGAAAATCAGCGCCTGGACCCATAAAGCCCAGGCTATATGCTGAGTGAGGTCCATTTGTCTTTTTGGGCATCGGGACACCGCTGTCTGATGGTATGATCTTTTTTTTTGCTGTTACCTATATGTTTTGTTGTTAATGCCTACTTCTTTAGTGTTTACTTTATAAATGTAACGATGTCCTTAAAGTTAATAAATGTTTTTCTATTTCTATTTTCTATTTCTATTTCAATTAGTGACCGTTTTAGAATCTGTAAAATCCACGAATAGTAGACGTTTCTGATTTGTGCGTATTACATAAAGCAATCGGGTTAAAATTAGGCAATAAAGATAAAGATCAACAAAACCTACTTATAGCCATCACCGTTACCACAACACTATATACTGGTATTGCCCGAATAATATAAAACTCGAATTCGAAATACAAAACAAAGTTACACACTATATTTTTTACATGCGAGCTAAACAAAGCTTCATAAAGAAATGGTGAGATAGCGCCGACAAAGAAAATTTACGCAAAAAGGCACGTGGGAATCTCGCATAGTTCAGATTAACACGATTACTGGGTTAATGTTTAACATGAGACAACAAAAGAATTCATAATCATAAACTTGTGGTAACAGTTTTAGCAATTTGAGTTTTGCAATTTGTTTAAGTTCCTTCAATAATATTAATCGTAAATTATATTCGCAAATCTGATACAAATATTTAAGCAAGTATCGTACAAATTTAGTTTTCGATCAACCATATTGATTTATTAAGCAATTTACGGAGTTAACGAACGAGACCATGGACAATCTCATTACTCTTATTAGATTTAACTGGTTGACATTTAAAGCAAAGGACGACACCTGTATCCGTTAATGTCACTTCCCCGATGCGTGTCCACGCATCCCATGCGGTCGAGAACTTCGAACGCATACGATTTTCGCGGTCGCCCCGTAAGCCCTTCCAATAAACCAGCCAAGGCCTTTACTATCCGTATAAAATGAGTTCACCCGCCCGCAACGACACACTTTGTTACTTTCACGCGGGCAGTGCACATTTCAACACAGAATGTTCAGGCTCGCAGTATTCGCCTTTGTGATCGCGGCCGTGACGTGCCAGAAATACGGTGGAGATCCCAAAACAGCCGCCATCTTGCAGGAAGCGAGATACCTCAGCGGAAACGGAGCTTTCGGTGCCGCATACCAACAGGAAGATGGCATTGACTTCAAAGAGGAAACCGACGCTGAGGGCAACAGGAAAGGTAGCTACTCCTACATCGATCCCAGTGGCCAGAGGAAAACTGTGAACTACATCGCTGGAAAGAATGGCTTCCAAGCCTCCGGTGACCACATTCCGACCGCGCCTCAGGCCGCCGCACCTACTCCTGGATACACGCCTGACCCACGATACAACTCTCCGGACTACAAACAGACTCAGTACAACGCTCCTCAACAGTACACAGCACCACAGCCCGCTCGTAACTACGGCGGCAAACCCAATGAGGACGACGGACAGTACTACCCTGAACTGTACGAGCAGGAGAACTACGTTGCTCCTCAACAGCAGAGCCAGCCTCGGTACCAGGCCCAGCCACAATACCAGTCTCAGCCTCAGTACCAGGCCCAACCTCAGCCTCAATACCAGGCCCAGCAGCAGCCTTCTTTCACCCAGGCTAACAACATCTACCCAGGAACGCAGCAAGCACAATATAGTGGAATTCAGAACCAGCAATACACTGCCCAGAACCAACCCGCCCCTCAGTACTACGATGCGACGACGCCGCCGCCATCCCGTTTCTTCCCTCCCGGCAAATTCAGCTTGAACCGAGCACCCGACGGCTACACCTACTCCTTCCACAAAGTTTAAATCTATTTCACCGAGAGGGCCCGGCGGTTTTGTACAGCTAAAATACGTAAAAGCACGCATCAATTAACAATACGCCGAGTCATCGGGGAGCGGCCGCGGTGTGCGTACTCGACCGCTTCAAAAGACTTTCTTAATTGTTGTTTGCTGTGATATTGTGATTTAATGACAGATATGTTGTACGTTTTTGTTACATGTATAGACGAGGGTATGTGGATCGAATCGCGTCAGTTCATTTAAACTGATCTTGTAAATAAAGTTAGGAATATTCCAATATAATTTGAGTTTCTTTGTCCCCTTACTATCTAGTAATCATTTTTGTTCCAAGTGCATTGCTCTTTCATTTAAGTATAGGGTGAATGCCTCATGAATTGCAGGTACGAGTAGATTGAATAAAATAAAGGTCCACTTGTAGACTTCCTGGTGATACCGGCACGGGGCGTGGGCCGTCCGCATTCTCTCGCACAAACTGCAGGTAACTAGATCGCCTTACCAACACAAGGATATTTCGCTACGAAACCGGTTCAGGCTTGCCACGCCTTGCTTTCCATTTACCAGCCATATTATTAGGTCAGACACTAACACTGCAATAACGTCCAATCCGGCAAGTGTATCAGCATGTAATCAGTGGTTTATTCTATCGCTGACCGAATCGACAATACAGATTAATGAGGAATCGAACATTGGAATGCAAATAATGTTCCAATTTACCATATGAATGGGCATCAATCATACGAAAATGTTTGTGCATTACAATTTTAAGTTATATTTCGTGCTTTGACTTAATTATGTGTTAAAGTTAGTAAACGTAGAAGTAATTTATTCATCAACGACAAGTACTTTAGGTTCCGTATTCAGAACGACTTTCGCCTCAGCTTCCTAAATCAGAATAACAGAAATTGTAACTTCTCAAACTATGATATCAACGCTTCCAAATCCAGCTTTAAACTACGAACATCCCATTTCCTTTAGGCTATGACTTTCAGAACATAAAGATAAACGTAAAGGAGTTTCCTCTCCAAACATTATTATAAGTTTGGAGCTCGCTACGGTTTCGTCGTTAGCGTACAAACTCGGTGGGACTACCGAACTCAGAACTTACTGTCATTGACTGACAAAGGCCTACTTCTAGGAAACATACGAAACTAGGTACCATCAAAACCACATTCTAACATCTCACTGTCCTAATTGCCGGTGTTTCTGAGGTTCGGTGTTTTTGAGCGTCTGTAACTTTCCTATAATATGAGAACGAGCACGTATCTCCGGCTATAAGTATCTCCGGCTATAAGTATCTGTATACATAAAAAAGCTAATGGCATGAGAAAAAAGGCAGTTTATTTGATAAACGAGCATTAAATTTCAAGCAGCAAAGCAGTTTTTTTTGCAATTATAGTGTTAAGCTTGCTGAACAATTATTATAACGGTAAACTTAAATTATGGTTATAGGGACGTAACAATGTCTACTAGCCTTAATACAGAGACAACAATAATCCCAATGGCCACGTAATCATTGTACTAAGCTTACATATCAGTTATTAAATCTACGCCTACCAAATAGTTTGTATTGGCGCAATGCCGTTCCGATAATTGCATTGTTTTGTGTCCACACCACACAACCGTCGATGGCGCAACCTTTATTTTATTGAAAGCAATTTCGTCGGCGATTACCGAAAATTCGGATTGAGTGGTTGATCGATTTGTAAAGTGACCGCATCGATGCATCGCGTCATTTTTTGAACCTCGGAATAGTTTCGTATTGTAAACCATGGCCACAAAATAAAGAGTTTACAGAAGGACCGCTCGCGCCTTTTTCTATTAACTTGCCTGATCGCCTAGGGTTGCTACTCGCTACTATATTCGCCAGATAAGCGCCAAAAATAAAATACATCAAGTGAAATATTGCACTGAGTTCGAACAAAACAAAAATTATACAAAAGGGGTCCAGTTAGATTAAAAGGAGTTAAGATGGTCGAATACGTATAAAAGTATTATATTATAAGAAGTCATTTACCGGGGTCCAGGTGCAATCTGCTACATAGTAGGCTGTAGATAACAACATGAGCCACCGCTTCGGAAGTTACCTGTCGGCGGCGCGGCGCGGCGGCAGTCCAGTTAGATTAAAAGGAGTTAAGATGGTCGAATACGTATAAAAGTATTATATTATAAGAAGTCATTTACCGGGGTCCAGGTGCAATCTGCTACATAGTAGGCTGTAGATAACAACATGAGCCACCGCTTCGGAAGTTACCTGTCGGCGGCGCGGCGCGGCGGCAGCAGCCGCTCGTGCCTCGATAAAAGAATATACCTACCAAAAATACTGGTGTTTTACTAATGCATGTTAAGATAAGTTACGGAAAAAGTAAAAGCCCATTTCTACTGGATTTGAATGTGTTACGAAATATAATAGTTTACCTACCTATATACTCATACTACTCGGACATGGTACTACTAACTTGCAAATGTAATCTGAGTTTTACTTACCTTTCAACACCATTTGGTAACTTAAAAAACGTATAATCACAATTTCGTGTGGTGTTTATACAGCCAAATACACTGCAACAGAAATATCTGCGCCAAACGATTTTTGACCATTGAACTATAATGTAAGTATGTGACGACGTACAAATAATATCAAAATGTTTTTGACAGTGCGACTGACCGCGTGACTGAAACTGACTGACTTCGCCTGTCAACTCACGTCACTGTGTGCGTGTGTCAAAAATGGCGTGTTGTTCTAAGCGGGCTATCTGCCAGCTATGTCTAATTTGTGCCATGTCCCTCAAATTACAAGGACTTTGCATCGACGCTTGTCAAAGGAGCAGAATATAGTGTGCTTAAAATCTTTTTAAGCATATTCAATTTCAATTCAATTTCAATTTCTTCATTTGCATACTGTTTACACATAAATACTTATAACTTAGTTAAGTTATTACAAACTTATTTGAAGACAGCGGTATTATTAATCATTAACAGCCTAAATTAAATCAAATAGCGGAAGATATCCTTAAAATTGTCAACTGAAAACGGGGATGACGCACAACTACATTATCGTTGTCGATGTTGAAGGACAGAGACAAACCTATTTGTTTTGACCATAGCGTACGCGAGACAGGCGTGCCTCGGAGTAAAGTTCTGTCAATCGTATATATTACGTCTGAGTGAAATTAGGCGACGAGGTCTACGCGCTGGAGGCGAGTCACCTATCTTCCTATTTTGAATCTAAGATTATAAGTCAATAAAACTCTTTCATTCTTTGTTAGTTACAATGTATTTCTGATTATTTCACTCGCACATGTCACTAAGAGACAGGAAGCACGATTTCACTGCCACACGTGTGCCATGTTTAGCTTTTAAATTTTTATGATGTCCCATATCCAGTGTATGGAATACAGATAAATAAATATGAATATGCGCCAACACACCTCTTGGAATGGTCTCGAATTAGGGATTAATATTCCTGTGTTACGGGGTACACAAAATAAAGAGTTCACAGAAGGACCGCTCGCACCTTTTTCCAAAACTTGCGTGAACCGCCTAGGGTTACTACTATACTTATTCGCTCTGAATTTTTAAAATGAAGTAAGTAAGTTATACCTACTTTACAGAACCGGCCAAAAACAAAATTCATCATGAGAAAAATTGCACCAAGTTCGACAAAAACAAAAACACGCGCGACAGTGCGACTTTCCGACTCACCGAAGCCACAAATTAGACATGCGCGGCGCTCTGACAGATAGCCCGCTTAGAACAATACGCTATTTTTGACGCACGCACACAGAGACATGAGTTTACAAGCGAAGTCAGTGAGCTTCGGTGAGTCGGAAAGTCGCACTGTCGCGAGTGTTTTTGTTGAACTTGGTGCAATTTTTCACATGATGAATTTTGTTTTTGGCCGGTTCTGTAAAGTAGGTATAACTTACTTACTTCATTTTAAAAATTCAGAGCGAATATAGTAGTAACCCTAGGCAGTTCACGCAAGTATTGGAAAAAGGTGCGAGCGGTCCTTCTGTAAACTCTTTATTTTGTGCCGAAGCTCACTGACTTCGCTTGTAAACTCATGTCTCTGTGTGCGCGCGTCAAAAATGGCGTGTTGTTCTAAGCGGGATATCTGTCAGAGCGCCGCGCATGTCTAATTTGTGGTACCACACAAGGAAATAAGCCAGGGGCGTCTCCCAGCATACCCACCCGAGTTAATTCAGCAAAGATCGGCCGGACCGGGAATCGAACCCGGGACAATACGGAAATCGATGCGAGAAACCATGCTATCTAATCGTGTCGTCAAAACTGTCAAAATCATTAATTTCAAGATTGGTTATGGGTGCTGTGTTTTAATTTGCTAGCCGCGTGGGGATGCGATTTTTTATAATATTTTGAATTTACGCGACGGATTTCATTGGTTGTTTAAAATTCATTTTATTTGTTAACAAATAAAACTATACCGTCATGAACTTTATCGGCCATTTTGAAATGAATTGGATTTAAATGAACACCAAATTGTTCAAACTATATTTTAAAAACCAAAAGTTAGTTGGGTTGGTAATGATTCTGCCAACATACTAGTGGCGAGTAGCCTATGAGTTGTACTTAGAAATAAATGTGCATTTGAAAATATTCCCAGACTATTTGTACATACAATACCTACTATTGGTGGCAGGATATGACAACACTGAAACAAGTCATTGAATATCACGTCAACCTAGGCAACAACTTATCACATAAATAAGTGAATTTCAACAGTAGGTAGGTAGTAAGAGCAAATCAAAACTATGATTATAGAGTTGACAATATCTTGTAGAGAGCTGACTAGTTAAGGTAAACTTGAGTAGTATAATAAACCTGCTGACAAATTTTATAAAGATACTTGCTTTAGTCTCCTATCGTGACGGAGTTCTCTTTCTTCCTCTTTTTCTTCCAATTCACTTTAAATTCGAAAGTAAATGTATCCTTATTATGAAAAGGCTTGACGACAACTTCCACACCCAGCAATAAAAGAAGCTAAACGCATAAGTAACTACTTTGTCTTAGACGCAAGTCTGTTATTTCCCTGATCTTTTCTATGGTTACTGTTAAACGCCTTGTGTTGCTGACCATACCTAACACTAAGCAAACCTGTTTGTCTATAATGTATTTTGCTTGCTATGGCACTCAAGAACTATAAGCCATTTTCCAAGTGGAGTATTTTACGCAACTTTAAATGGATAAAAGTACGCCAGTTAGTCTTACATTTTTTCTTTCGAAACGTTATTGTTTGAAGGCAGCAATCTCACAACGCTAAAGCTATTGCAAACGTTACACATTGCGACACACGTACCTACTAGTTGAACGGTAACGCCTAATTAAGTCAAGCCATGTGAGCATGCCCCTGAGTTAAAAAACTGGTTCCGTATATTTTTGCTATCAGAAATGGGGGAATCCATAGAAGACCTTGAGTCACCAAAGTAACAAGCAGTGGTAAGTGGTGGGACTGTTGGGGTCTACTGGAAAGGCGACCTAGGTGGAAAACGGCTACTTTATATCAACGCATCGCTCGCCATCGTCAGGGCGTTCATTTGCACACTCTGATAAAAAAAAATTATATTGCCCGTCAAGATGACCTCACTTCACCTGATGGAAAGCGGTCGTGAGGTCCAGATATGAGGTTGACAAGCCCAGTCATTCAAACGAATCACTGGGCTGGCCATCCTCACCTTGAAGGCCTGCAGAAATGCCTTTTCACGCCGGTACTTAGCAGAACCGTCCTAGAGATGAGAGCAGTATTCCACACACGAGCGAACTTGTGTATTATACAAGAGACAGAGCTGCCCAGGCGTGAAGAATCGTCTCACTCTGTTAAAACCCACCATGCTCCCGTATAGTTCGGTCTAAAAGATGCTTACGTCCTGAAATTAAGTATGTTCATCAGTCTTTGAGCTCAATAATTATCTAATTTGCTAACTTTGCTAAAGTTTGGCTTTGCGAGGTTTGGGGTCAGAACGACACTCGAATAGTGAAATGAGCTCCTGCCAAGACTTCTTCAAGAGGGGTTGTATAATGTTTTTACAGGTTCGGTAACGTGGCAACGGAATTTGAAATACGCAGACGCAAGGTTTCGCGGTTTGGCATTCATTTCAGAATAAGATACTATTGTGTTTAGACCTTATTCTAAACGAGTACATACTCGTACATAAACGTCTAAAAATTTAAATTGGTATTGCTGTTTTATCAACTTTTTGATTTCATTATTCGCTTTGATTTAGTTTAAAGTTTAAACAAATATTTTTTCTTGCAGAATAACTTTTACGAGTATGCAGTACTAAAATAATGATCCTACTAAGTTAAAGGCTCTATATTACCACGCTTCAGCAAGTTCCACATGCTCGAGCGGGCACAGCAATCAGTACAATATTAATTACTTCGTAACTCGCTGAATGCAATTAAAAGCAGCAAGAGTTCAATAAAAGAACAAAACAAACTTCACAACTTACATATAAACTTTACAGACCGTCAGAAGCGTTAATTAATACGTAAGTGCCGATAAAGTTCCAGAAAAAGGCTCTAAAGTGTAAAAGCACTTTAGCTTCAGGCAGCATCGATGAACCGGTCTATTTAATTACAATAGGAAATGGAAATCTAAATGTGCCTGGAAAAAAAGGAAAACCAATCTGGGAAGTCACCGGTGAAAGGCGGAAAGTAGGCCAAGCTATAAACTAATATTTCATCGGTAACTCGCTTGGCTTGTTAAATGACAACCTTGTTCGCTTGCGCCTTGTTAAGGTACAAGAAAAACAGAACAGATTGGACATGCAATGCAGAGGTTTGCTCGAAATTACAATGGAAGTTGAACTTACTTTTAGGAAAATTGGGGCAAGAGCATTAACATAAACTGAATTAGACAATGAGAGTGTTCAGAACTCCCCGAACGATACAAAAATAAATATAAAATAAATAGAAATATGCGCCTGACAACACACTAATTGTCATGGTCTCGAAGTAGGGATTAATACCTCTTTATTACGAGGTACCATACAAGAAATTTAGCCAGGGGCGTCTCTCAGCACACCCAGACCCGAGTCAATTCAGAAAAGATCGTTACCTGAATTTACCCAAACGGGATCGAACCCGGGACACCACGCAAGTCAAGGCGAGAAACCGTGCTACAGCGCACTACGCCAATCGTGTCGTAAAAAAGGCTCCTCTCTCAAGGCTGCATCGCACTTTGCCGTTAGGCAACGAATGTCAAAATCAAGTGAAACCTTTGGATATAAACTGGATTGAAAAATCAAAATAGCTATCACTAAAGCGCTATCGTGACGTCACCGCAGCATAAAAAAGAGGCTGCTTGATTTTCATACAGACTAGACGGGGGGACTTGAGGAATCTATTTCTAATTATTTCTGCGTAGTATAGCAAATCGTTATACTTATTAGTCTACTTCTTTGCCTTTGCCTGTTATGCATTATTTGGGTACTTGGTGATTTTTTTCACCTTTAGGTGGACCCAGTATCCAAATACGGTGAGAACCAGCGGGCTTGAGTGCGGGGGTTATTTGGTCCGCATTGCACGGCTTCCAACGCGACAGCGGAAGTACCTGTGTACTCCAGGTGCTTCTGTGCCCTCCCCCCTTCATTGGGGTTTCGGCTGGAGGTGGCCCGACAAGGGAAAACACTAGCGGCCGGGGCGTTGCGAAACCTTTCTTAGGGACCTCGCCTCGCCGCTAAAGGGTTGAGGTCCAGTACCGTGGGGTTAAAGTCCGACATAACCATGTTTCCATGAGGAATTCTCCACGATAATAAAAAAACGTGTAATGCTGACAGTGAGTGTATGATCTGTTACCTAATTTGAGACATTATTGCCTAACCAGTGTTATATCGAAAATAATTTAGTTCTACTTTAAAAAAAAACAACGACTAATGGATAGTCCGATTAATCTACTGTATCCGCACACAACCTCGACACATCTCGAAAATTCAATCCAGTAAAACAAAATCCCCGCCGAGACTTGCCAATTCGCGGATGTTTGTCGCATCGCGCCGTGCTCGGCAGCCGAATGCGAGCGCGCCGTGCTCGGCAGCCGAATGCGAACGCGCTATGCATACAGAGCAGGACAGCGGCAGACTGCCGAAGTTTGTCAGTCAGGAAGACAGATGCCTTTCAAGATTTGAATAAACGAGCCTGTTGCGAATTGAGAGTTGAGCATGTGAGCGGAGATTGATTTTGGTACTAAATGTTTCTTTAATTTATTAATTTATATTTAAGTAAATACCCATCTAACATTGTTTTTGTTTCACTGATGTCTGATGCGCAAACGCGCTCGAGATTTAAATTATGGGACTTTTAAAGCATGTCAGTTGCAAATCAGAATGGTTTTCAAACAAAACAGAGTGCGAAGACCGAGTGGACACTGGCAGAGCTGGGCTGGATAAACAAATTGAGTTTGTAAGTTGAGCATGTCAGGCAAATTTGATTTTGCAAAATTTTTTTTACTTCATAATCATCTAGAGTCATAGTTTATGAACACATTATACCCGGGCCAATAAACACCAATTTCATTTGCAACTCTTTTAGCAAGCTTATACCTTTTTTTTTGTAAGGACGCCGCTGCTTGGCCTCGACGGCCTTAGCAGCTTCACCGGTCTGTAGGGTGAGCGCAGTAGGCTCTCAACCCTAAACCTGGGTAAGGATAGAACCTAAGATTTTGATCTCTCAAGGCATTCCTGTACGTCTACCACGAGTTGCCACCTTATATTTACTTTTTTTTTATTAATGGCCTCTGCAATCTGGCTTATACAGCAAATTGATTTGGCCAATGTCAAGTAGTGGCGAGAGCATCATGAAGCTTTATTTGGTCAGTGGGATTATTCTTTTTCAGTGAAATCGTGATGAGTAAAGAGACATAGAATATTTACTTTATCGTTCGCGTAAAAAAAATTTATTAGGATGACACATGACATGACATGACAATGTCAAATCCCTTCCAAATGACAATGTCAAATCAAAACAGTTTATACATTTACTAAAGTGTTATGGTTATATTAGTAGTTTTTACTAAACAAATCTGAAAGATGGCACTTGGCAAGTGTTTGTCGCATCGCGCCGTGAGCGCCCGAATGCGCCGAGCGTTGCAATGCATACGGAATTCAACGTAGCGAGCTGGGACTCTTCCGGTGTCCGTCGCGGAAGCTGGGGTTTCGGTCACAAGACGTTCGAGATTTGAATAAACGAACCCGTGATTCTATTTTCGATTTGCGATTCGTATTTTCTCTTGAACTGCTGTGAATCATGTGCATTGTGATAAATTACCGGTTTACTATTTAAACGAGTATAAGCTAGTGAAAGGAGTATGAATGAATATATTGTAACTAAGAAAAACTGTGCTTTGATTGACGTTGAGCACCCTTTTTCTGTTCCATTGACTGATCGCTGATGCGGAGTCCTTGTTATTCAAATGTTACCTGCATAGCATAATTCTCCTAACCGTAGAAGTTACATAATTATGATACAGTTTTTTTAACGTTAAATCTGGCCGGAACCACTCCTGTTTTCCATTGTAAAATGTGAACTACTGTGATGGAAAACACTGTTAAGAAAACCCTGAAAGCGGTGGAAGGCTCGCCAAATTGCGTTCTAACGCGCTTGGCAAAAGAGCTTTTGCGCATTCCGTTCACCAGAACCGCCACAGTCAACTGGCCTCTGAGATTACTAAATATGTTAGATATTATCAGATAAATCACTCCTTAAAAAAACATTCATTTGTAAATGCGTGCTGCCATGTAATGGCATATATTGCCAGAGCTACCTATTTCGATATCGATATGAGTAGTCAGTACTTAAAGTACGTCATCGTGTCCAGTTCACCGCAAAAATCGCGTACAAATGCTCTATGCGGCTGTTGACACCCAACTGCCAAATGGGTCTTTGAAGACCCGGCGGCTGGCAGGTAATTATCGCACGAAAGTATTTGGAGTGACAGAGGCCTGCTCATTCATCTATACTAATATATAAAAGAGGAAAGATTTTATTATTTGTTTGTTTGTATTTTTTTTAATAAATAAATAAATAAATATGCGTCAGACAACACACCTCTTGTCATGGTCTCGAAGTAGGGATAAATATCCCTGTGTTAAGAGGTACCAGACAAGCAATTAAGCCAAGGGCGTCTCCCAGCACACCCAGACCCAGGCCAATTTAGAAAAGATCATTTCCTGAATTGACCTGACCGGGGATCGAACCCGGTACACTACGGAATAAAAGGCGAGAAACCGTGCTCCAGCGCACTACGCCAATCGTGTCGTATTAAATAGGCTCCGAAAGTACTAGACCGGTTTTAAAAGTATCTTACTTTTAATTTAAATAAAGTCGAGAGCGTATGTTTTCTATGTTATTTTCAGCTAAATTAGGGGTCTAACAATGTTCGCATGGTACGTAATACGACGATACTTCAGTTTCCCGTGGCCGCACGTCGCGTCCCGTGGGAAGGCGATTTCTGCGCCACTAATAATACAAGACGCTGCAGCAGCTGGATCGATACTGCTGCTTAGCTGTCTTTAGGAGGTCAACCATGGCATCATTTAGAAGCGATTCGGTATATCAATACATTCCTAAGCGTGACGAATACGGGAGAACGAAGGGGCATAGAATATAATCGCCTGGTATCGATTTGGTATCACTTCTGCATCAATGCAAACGCCTGACTGCTTTGGGCGGTATCAGGTTAATAACGAGGAGGTCAACTTAGTTTGTGCTTTCCACAGGTTGTCACTTTAACGCATGACCGTATCGATGATGTCTCGTGCCTGCTAGTATATCACAAAGTTAGCAATCAAGAATTGTGGTTACGTTGGCAAAGTTATACTGCTTCGCATTTTTTGCCAAATGAGAGTTTGTTATGGAGGCTATGTTACCAAAATTCCAAAAAAAAACTTGGATCTTTACGTAGCACCATCAAGCCGAATGATAAATCGTCAGCGCGTGAAGTGCATAAGCGCCATTTTGTTTAAAGTATTTGATTTTCTGTAAGATGGCGTGTAACACACTGATTTTGCGCGGCTTACTCCCACAGCCAGGACCTCAGTTCATTAGGTCAAATGATACAACTCCAACAATTCTGCCCAACCTTAACCTTAAATGACGTTTGTCAATATTTTTACGAGTTGCCAACTCGAGTAAATTACAAACCTGAGTGGCAGCTCGAGGGTGTACAGTCACCTGCCAAAGACCATTGGTATTCTCATCCTTATCGCTTTAGGATAAGATCTTAAATGTTTGAGCTGTATAAGATGGAGTGCGTTTTGCAGCCGTTAAAGACAAGTCGAGTAAGGGTCGTAAACGCCGACCGTAAAGGGATCCCTGGGGCATAACTGTCTTACTTCATTACTACTAGGTTCGTTTTGTTGTCTTCAAATTGCGTTATGTGAACGTTGGAAGGTGTAAACTAAAGCAATACAGAAAATTTATAAGAATTTGTTCTATTAAATGCATTTAGAAAAGCATGAATCTTCAGTCCAAATTTTTTGGCATATTGTTGCTATAAAATCACAATGATAAGATCTAGAATATTTTGAATGCTTTAGAGTCTAAATGGGATCTAAAACTTGGACCCTCTGTACTGTATCTATATTATCTAATTTTTATTTTATCAGAGATTGTCCCATCACGATTGGATATCACGTGCAAATGTGGTTGGTCTGCGTGTTTGCGGCTGTGGCAACATATATATAGATATAGAATAGAATAGACCTCAAACCTGAAAGTCTTATGGGCCAGACCCGGAATAGGGTAGATGTTACTCAGGTTCAATTCCTAGTTCCTACTGACCACGGCGAGTTTTTCATTTGATATTTCTTATGAACCCATCCTTCCGACAATATGGTTATTTTTATACTTCTCTATTGAGTCTGAAAATACAGGAAGATCAAAGAACTATCATCATCATGTAACATACCTACCAAGAAAATACGTTTACCGCTGCTTTAGCAGTCTGCAAATTAGAGGGATATCAGATTTTCGAATTTCCAAACCTATCTTCATTCTTATTCATTTATTTACTTGGCACAACTACTTACAGAGTACAATCCAAAACATTACTTGTATTATATAACCAGAATTGCACTTTGAAACTGTATTTCGGTAAATGTTGCGCACAACGTTTACACTTCAAACTTAATAAAGAATATAACTATTTTGCTTAAAGGATGCTTAAAAAAGTCTTAAAGTAGTCATAGTAAAATCTTTTTATCCACCACAGATTGAGCAGTTAATATGGTAGATACCTACAGTATTTGTCTCACAACTTTATTAAATGAATATAAACTCTGAGAAAACAAGTCCAAAATGTTTACATTATTGTTATATAGTCTACACATTCGGAATATTGGATCGTGAAAGGTTACGTTTTTGTTGCAACCAGGCACAAAAACGAGTTTAAAGTTCATATCATATTGTGCAGTCGTGTGTTTCTCAAAGTTAGTTGTAGCAGATCTTGACGCCAATGGTTCCTATTTTAACCTATACTGCAGGGTTTATTGTCACAGTTAAGAGGCTGTCACCAAAATTACCTACGCGCGGCAGAAGCGCGCTTGTGTGTATCGTGATTTATTGTAAATTTTTGGTTATTCGCATTTCGTTTGTTGTGAATAAAACTTTGTGATTCGATTGAGTAAAGGTCATAGGTGTACTGACATTCATTTTTAACAGTAATTATGCTTTATTGAAACTAAAAATCTGTCCGTTAACTTCGGCTATTTTTAGGGAAAATTGAGAAATTTAAAACTTTTTCTTTCAATTGTGATGAATTATACATTTTCTGATTGTGTCGACAAAACTATAAGACTGACATTTTGGTTTTTCCCCTTTGCAACTATAGTGAACTTTAATCAGAGATTTAGTCACTTAAAGTTGACAAGATAAGGTTTTTTCGTAAATCGCGGTAACGAGATTGATCATTTTAATATAGAGCAAAGATTTTATTTACAAATGTGTTTCATTATGTGTCAATACGAAAGGTTGTACTATGTTTTGTATGTATTGAACAGTCAAATTTTTTACAGAAGATCGTAAATGAAGCGCTTGAAAACTTGGATCATGCGCTCAAAATATGAAATGGCTCTATTTAAAGTGCCGAACGCCGTAATCAGCTGTGACTGCCGTCGGCAGTTTTGTGTTACTGCCGTCGAGTTAGATAGGCAGAGCTCATAATGCGACAGCTGTCATACCGTCAGCTGTAGAAGTATACAAAAGTTCCATAAAAGCCTAAGGTACTAGAGTACCTACCTAATACGAGTACCTCTAGTGTTGCACGTGTTCTTATGCTGCGGTAACTGCTGACCATTAGGGGTCCGTATGTTTGTTTCCAACTGACGTTGTGAAAAAAGAGGATAATATGGCTGGCCTCAAAAGCAGCTGTCACTTTTTCCCTTCAGACATATCCCTGCTTTAAGATAGTGTCTAAGATTTTGGAGGTTATTATTTTGACCACCATTTGGGAAAAGAAAATAAGGAATTTTGTGGCACTATTGAAATCTATACTATATAGGGTGTTCCAATTTGAAAACCACGAAATTCATCACGAATTCTCAGAAACCATTTTCAAATTTTGCATGGGGGTTCTTTTAGGACGTAGGTGATCACTAAGATAGGATTTTGCGAAATTCGACGCCCAAGGGGTTGTTTTAAGGGTTGATAGTTTGTACGAATCTTCGTTAATATAAGTGCTAGGAGTCTTAAATTCTGTTTAGGACGTAGATGCTAACTAAGACGGGATTTTGCGAATCAAGTATCGTAAGTCCGAAAAATCCTGTATGTCATAAAAATGAGTTCACGCGGTCGAAGCCGCGAGCGGAAATTTAATTAATAATATACTTAAGCTCAAATAGAGGTGGGAAAAGCTTAAGTGCTTTTAACTTCTGCAAACCAAGCACAAGCACGACTTAAAAAAACACGTGGTCCTGATCGGATCGCGCACGTACGATGAATCGCAACGTTTATCTCCTAGAGAAATAAAGCAGCGGTCAGGGAAGCGATTTTATTGCGGGCAGACCTCGTGACCCGACACGATCGCCACATAAATCGCCCCGCAGCCATACCGCAAGAAAAATTAACTGCGACCGTTTTTGTTGCTAACAATATGGCGTCTAGGAATGGGAAGTTTAAGTAAGAACGAATTTTGCAATGCTAATTCGGCATGCCCACTTGTAAAACCTTTTTTAACAATAGTCAGGTTCAACTCTAGCTCAAAAATAACAAAGTGCTCCATAGACTCCTGACCTACACAATATACTACACTCGCCTGTCCACCTTTTATCAGGTCGATCATCCCAGAGTCCCAGAGCAACACGCTAACTATCGTTTCTACATATCTAATTTAAAAATGTATGGGAATATTCTTCTTCTTCTTAGTCGTTCACTCTTGACAGAGCGGTCGTGGTCATACAATATTAGTCGATTGTTATGCCATGTGATTTCGCGATTCTCCGCTATGCAGAATCGCGAAATTATGCATGGGAATATTAGCACTCGTTTAATCGAAATGGCAAATTTGGTCTCAGGTCTATGTGGAAGGCCTATTTTTAGGGGCAGACGTCACATGAATGCAAATGATGAAGATAATCCGTAATCAGGCTTTTTTCAGTTCGAGCTAAATCTACATTTAGCTCGAACTGAAAAAAGCCTGATTTTTTCAGGTGTTTGAGCACGAAAACATCATACAACAATAACATCTTAGCATAACATACCATCACGACTATACTTATACCACACGGGTTAGTCAGTGGCAAGTATTGCCGTCACGATGAACGGAACAATCAGAAGCCCACTTTTCACCAATGTGGTAGGTGGTGAGCGATCCGGAGTTATGCGGGTTGATTTGGTTTTTATCGACACTTCCATTACCAGAGATTAAGTCAGCATTGAACAGAGATGGTTATGACCAGATTTGAACTCGGGACCACACTAGTCCATGACTCGCTCCTCTGAACTCTTGCTCTCTTTCTGTATATTATTAAAATGATCTCTTATTGCCAGCCAAACAGCAGTCTCTATCACTTGATTATCGTTTGGGCTAGGTTCAAGGTTCCGTTGAAATATTTTAGTTGGTATTGTTATTCTTGAGTGGATTTTAAAATCATCTTTTAAAGATAACACTATTATTTCAGTACAGAAACTCTCAAGCCTATTTGGATTTTGCTCAGAAAATTACACTTTAGGTTTGGTTCCGTTTTATTAAAAAGGTCTTCACTTTCAAATTATAGCAGACGTTCCCCCGAGACATTCCCACGATATTGAAGTTTCCTGCAAAGTTAATCTAAGCACAGACGGCATGCACCTACAAAATATCATGAGCAGTCGCGGAGCGTCGCAGGCGGCTCAAATAAAGTTCATTGCTTGTTTACTTTAAGAGATTATTTCCTTGCACAAACGGCATCACGTTGCGCACCGCACTATTTGGAAGCCCTGTGGAATTAACCGACTTGTACCGTTTCCTCGTTTACTTTCTTATGGATCTGACACACTGGGGAGGGGAATGCCGAATAAGAAAAGTTCAGGAATGGCTGAAGTTGACTCTTTCATAGGGATTGCGAGCCTCCGAAGCTAACGTGGGCAGATACAAAGGAAAAAAATGACATCCGGCTCCTGCATCGTTGCGAGCATGCAACCTGCGAGAGCGGATTGTATTGCTGTACTAAGCAGGCAGAGCAGAGTCTGAGTGGTTTAGCCTTCCACCAATATATAAATGGCGAAAGACTCACTGAACGTTGTTTTGGCGAATGTAATGTTTTATTTTTCTATCTCGACCACATCCCAAGATTCCGATTAAAATATACCAGCTCAGCTTCAAAAAAAACTGCCTTCCGTACTTCCCTCCAGTATACAGAATCATTTAGTTGCGAGCATGCCCGGCAGCTTCCCACACTAGTTTGTTTGCACCAGGGGGCGCCACCGCGGCAGTCTCACTGCACCTGCTGTTTACTACTTTAATTGCTTTAGCCATTAATCCCTGTCGGATGGGGACCGGCTCAGCAGAGGGCTGACACCGGAGGTTCAAAAATGCCAGCTATTTGTCAGATGCCGGGAAACGTGTCCCGGAATTCATCGGTTGAGCTGCATCTTGCTGACATAATGTTCTGGTACCATATTGTAAAATTATTTTTTTAGCTTTTCGTTGCTACTTTCTGGTGTGAATTTATTTTTCACGCTTCGCTTCGCTCGCTCATTGTTCTGATAGGCTGAAAGACCATGCTGTTAACAAAGCTTCCATGGCACTGGTAGGAACACCAAAAAAAGAAAGTGCAGATCCTTGAATAATCGGTAAGGTTTTTTTTTTTATAATGCCCATCAAGCTGGCCTCACTCACATATGGCGTTATAGGTTGTTCCGAAAAACATTACAGAATATTGAGGAGTCCAAAAAAGTATGGAAATAATGTAATTTGTGTACGAATTCATACAGACGGGTTCATATCGTTTAAAAAACTATTGCAAAATGGGTCTGATGTCAGGAGCATAAGGTGCCTATGTAAAGCTTGACGTGAACGGTGTACGTGTGAGTAGTATGCATATAAGTATAAATTAAATATATCAGTGCTAAAACATATGGATGACAATGTCTTAATCGGCGTTCTAAAGTAATGGCATCCGGGAAAGCCTTTTTCTGCATTTTGAACAACCAACTCACTACGAAATCAATAAAAGTTGATCTTCCTAATGTTATTTTTATGTTTCGCAACAGCCAATCATGACGCTTCTTCGAGCCCAGTACTAAAGATCGTAATCGAAGGACAGTATTTAACTGTTTGCGATAAGAATCAACTAATTCCACCCCTAAGGGTCAGCTGTCGCATTCACAGGGTGTTTTTGCAGCGCACCCCACATCGGGAGTCTCATCTCTAAATTGTTTTCTTGTGGCATTTCGGTATTGCACCATTTGCGGTCACTAACGAGCAATGAAACACCACGAAATACGGGTTACTGTCTCTATGGAGCGTTGTATTAATGCCGTCACGCAATCTCTGTTCTAATTGAAATTATGAACTGCATTTCACATTAATCTGTATAAAAAAAAACTTTTATTCAAAGGATGTGTATTCATTTGAATATATGGGTGAAATAACTACTTTCATAATGCTAGGTTTGGGTATGTTTGGCCAGGCTAAACCTTTAATATTGATCAAATTTGCTAGTTCAGTTTACCAAAAGTTAGAAAAAGCTTTTGTCACCTAAAAAACTCTATTTGCATCACATACTTTAGTATGTGCAAACAAATAAAAACTAAAGCAAAACATTAACAAAAAGAATACAAACGAGTACTAAACTAGTAAAAATACAAACAAATAAATTGTACTTACACGGATTAAAATTTTCACAAAGCTTAAGAGTCACAGTCACAGAGATGCCAATGAACGGAAACTCACGAAAAAAAGAATAAATGGCACAAATCATTTGCCAATACGAGTTCTTCAATTAAATTATTAAAGCAAGCGATATAAACACAAGACTGAAACGGGATCCAAATAGACTGGTGTTTGACATTATCCCAAGGTCAGATAAATACAATAAAAGCTGCCTAACAATGTGTCTAAAAATATACAATAAAATTCCGAATGACATAAAAAACTTAAATATTAACCAATTTAAATCAAAATTATATAAGTGGCTCATTAATAAAAGAATATATGACATGAAAGATTTTATTGACATTAAATTTATTTCCTAATACAATTCATTTTATTTGACATACTTTAGTTATCTTCAGTTTAATTTTATTTATTGTAATTTATACGCAAATTTGGTTTCATACTATTTAATGATAACACTTGCTAAAGATTATAATCTAATTGTAATTATACCTAATGTAATTTTATAATTATGTAATTTTTGCATGCTATTTGTAATAGCGAAACATGTGCACTCTCTTATGTTGTAACATCATCAAATACCATGTTTTACGCAAATAAAGATTCTGATTCTGATTCTGATTCAAAGTGTAAATTATTATGCAAGGCTCGAAAACAATCAATTTCACTCGACACAATATTGGCACGCAAACAATAGTCCGCCATATTGATGCTTACAACCGAGTTCAAAAGCCATTTTCTACCGGCTGTTTAAATTTCAATCCTTTGTGAAGAAATCCTGGGATATGCGACCACGTGTCGTGAGAGAATTGATAATTGTAAAAATATATTGTTGTAAATGACTCAGGATGGTTAGGAGTTTTGTGAACCTGAGCTATCAGAATCATAAAAGCATCCCGAAGCAGCAATACAGCGGTAACAAGCCCAACGATAGCAGAAATAGTCGTAATTCATTCGAGGTGTTTCTATTTTTCACCAACAAAGAGCTGCATGGAGTGGAAAAAGGGTAAAAAGTTAATTTACGATTGCGCCCGCAGCACACGTCGCTGCCATCAAGGGGAACAATTAAACTTTTTGTGGAAGAGTGCATAGCACGTAGCTGAGTTATGATCGCGCCGTGACCACTGGTTGCCCGTTTATGTGTGCTGCCTCTACTTAGTGTAGGAAGATGCGCTGCAAAGATTTAACTTGCTAATAAGCAGATCAAATCACGCCTCAACAGTCACTTTACACTACAATCACTCATATTCAGCTCAAATGAAATATATCCTTTTCAATTCTTGCTCTTCTGTTGATCATTTAGTTTTCGGGAGTGTGCTAAATATTTGAGTCTTTGATAACTTGAAATGAAGATCATCATCTTAATTTGCAGCGATAAGACGACCTAACTAACAAACCCGTATCTAATAACCTTGCTACTTTCATCTTGTCCCAGAAATGGTTTAGTACCTAAAATGGTTTCATCAAGAACTTTCTGCTCCATCGGCCTCCGTTTTCTGTCGCTTTGTGAACTACGAGTACTTACGTTGAACTCGCACTCTGATATTTATTTATTTTTTATTAAATCTCACCCTCAACGGTAAGATGCTGGTAGCAACGTCGTATTGTATGTATAAGTAACCTTTCGAAAAAAAAACACTTGTTTTCGTTAAATACGGATTTACTGCTTGTACTTTTCTTTGAGCGTTCTCGAAAGATCACAGAGATAAATCTAATTCCGTGTTCTAAATTATCATGCAGATAGCCATTAAAGGCACAGGCAAACGAAATCCCAAGGATTTGGATAACTTTTTTACGATTTATTAGAAGATTTATAGCTCGTAAACATGCTGTTTTCGCTTTATGACTTGTGACGCGAAATAAACGGAAGGAATTTATGTACCCGTTTTTGGTAAAATTGTTTCGCATATCCATGAACCACAAGCTAGTAACTTTTAGTAGACCACAAAACCCTTACAGTATATTCTCTAAAATTTCTAAATGACTTTCTCGCTTCCGAGTTTTACTAACGCACCTGCTTCATTATTTGATAGCATATTTTAACTTTTTCTGCTTTTGAGATATGGGAAAAGTAACTTGATAAAGTAAAGTAACCTATAGAAAGTAATATAGGCAAGTTCAAATGTCATTGAAAGCCGACCATTAGTTTTGACGTGATGCCATAGCATTCACATATGAAGACACAAATTCTAAAAAAATGTGTTATCCGTATACAGTAAGTATCACTCATATTGCCATCTTTTTCAAAGAAATAATAAATGTACAGTTTTGTTTCAATTACTGTTTTGTTAGATACGTCTATTTAGCACATAAGACGAACAGTCAACAGGTATAATTTATGAGTGCCTACTTTGTACTAAATATTTACTTTTTTGTTTTTACGTGCTGTAAGTATTTGTTTGTGCAATAAAGATTATTTATTATTATTTTATTATTATTTTTTGTCATCGTATAAGCGTCAAGGTGCCAAGGGAGTGAATCAGCAAAGGCAGGATCTCTCAATTTTACGGCCATCACAGGCAGCCAATCGCGAGACCTAATGGAATTTGATCGCCACGATATTGACACCGGAGGACATAGTCCGTTTTTACAGGCTCTTGCCTCTTTAGTGCCGCATTATACTCATCATCTTACTCAGGTTTGGGAAAGTTAGGCTTTGTTCAGATGGATGCGCGTCTTCGTGATCTACATCGAATCAGTGTTAGCTAAAATGACTTTCCTTGGTGTGTCTATCAAGGGTTTTCGTCACGTTCACTATGGTACTTAACCACAGCAATTTGTATGCCATTTTAGCTCTATTTTTATTTACCATAGGCGCTGTAACGATATTACATACAAAAACGTCAACACTGACACTAGTTACTGTGTCTTACTATCTCTAGGTAGCTTTTTCAGGTCACCTAAATCTGTAAAAAATGTTTTTCAGTTCAGCACGTGCCCCAGCATAACGCCGCAAAACCATCAAGTATGCACAGTGACATTTTTAATCGCCCTATAAAAGCGACCCACTAAATTAAAAACAACACAGGTTTTTCATTTTATCTTTATAGGCTAAAATTTTCGTTAACTAATCATTCATCTCAGGTATAATAACTTTTACAGATCAGCAGTTCTTTTAACTGTTTCATAAATTCTCTCTCAGTTGCCTTGATGAGTCATGACCAAGGGCTTCTCAAATGCGAATACAATATTGAAGGGTGCAGCATTAATCGTTGAGTTCTAGATACGGTTCTAAGTTCTGGCAGAGGATTTTGTGATGAGCGCAGTGACCAGATGCAGCAGATGGATAGATGGGTGGATTATTATATGCTCCATCCAAACCTATTTGGACCTATTCCGCGTGCCCCAACTCACAGAGAAGTTGGGATGAAATTATCTGCAGTGCTGCACACAATAGCAGCTCAGGCTCCGAGCGGGCAAGGCTTGAGGCAGTTTCCCGTAAAGAGTCCGGGCACTGGCTAAATGCCTACCCCTGCACAAATACGGGTAATTGCCTCGACCTTAATACACTGCGTGTTGCAGTGGGATTGCGCCTCGAAGCAGAGCTGTGCGTATCACACACCTACCCCTGTGGTACTGTGGTTGACTCACTGGGACACCACGGGCTCTCATGTGTTAGGAGTGCAGGCCGCTTGTCCCGCCACGCCGCTTTGAACGATGTCATTCGTCGGGCCTTCGCCTCCGTCAACGTACCGGCTATGTTAGAGCCGAAAGGTATCGTACGTGACGACGGTAAGAGACACGACGGGATGACACTCGTTCCATGGACCATGGGCCGGCCGCTGGTGTGGGATGCGACCTGCGTCGACATGCTGGCCCCTTCCCATGTTCCCACTACGAGTAAACGGGCAGGCGCGGCGGCTGAAGCGGCGGAATATAAAAAGGCACAAAAGTACCAGAACATCGGTTCCGGTTACACTTTTGTGCCTTTCTGCGTCGAAACCCTGGGTCCGTGGGGTCCGAGTGCACAGAACATTTTAAAAAATCTAACTAAAGAATTGATCTCAACTACAGGTGACCCAAGAGCTGGTACATTCCTCGCACAACGTGTGAGTCTTTCTATACAACGAGGGAATGCTGCCAGCATCTTGGGTACCTTACCACAGGTGCAAAATTTTCTTAGTAGTTGTTAGTTATGTTTATTTTAAGGTTTTCTTTTTAATTTTTACTGTACCTGTAATGTTTTATTTGATGTTTGTACTTATTATTATATTGTCTTTCACTAACAGAAAGCTAAACTATTTAGGTGTGTTAAAGGCTATTTTATTATGATTCAACAAAAAAATCAGTGAAAAATAATAGTTTTAGTAAATCAAGTCGGAGAAAAGCGGGCGAGACCTGATAATAGACATCAGCTGTCAAACATTCGACAGAACGAAGTCTGTTAGGGCAGCTCGTTCAGTATATTTAAGATTAAGAGCTTCTGACACCTATATTTGTGCAAACTTGTCATCCTAGATAGGTATTTGTTTTTATTAGCTCATGTAAAGTTAGAAATTTATACTTATCAAGATGATACGCGATGGAATACATTCCCAAGAGAAAATATGCAATCCCATTACCTTCATTAGATATTCTTTTCTTGGATAAAAATACATGTTAACGTAACTTGATACAACCGTAATTATACATTAGGGGTGTTTCGTGTTCTCGACTTTATACTGTACCTACTGGTTATCCGTCCGCGGTTTCGCCCGGTTGAATACTTCATTTATTATAGCCAATTTACATAAAATCTTAAATTGTAGCCTATGTGTTTATCTGAGCTATAAGCTAAAGTTTCAAATAAATCAGTTTTGTAGTTTTTGCGTGAAAGAGCAACAACATACATAGGAGTACGTACAAATTCACAAACTTTCTCATTTATAAACTCAAGCTCAACTTAAATTAAAATATCTTTATATAAATACACTTAATGAGTACCTACTTTTAAAAAGTCAAAAAATAACTAAATACTAGACATAAATACTATAATAATATGAATATATAAATAAACAGTTTAATAATTTATATTATATTATTATAGAGTAAGACTTATCTTCATTTTCGCGCTTTCTATTCACTAAATTATTTAGCTTTCAAGTATACTATAATACCACAATACATTTAATTATAATCCTATAAACACTATGTGTAGTCTCTATCTAAATAATGGCACTGTGGCACTCCCATGGATGTTTAAGCGAATACCTAGACTGTTAAAAATTAAGAAATAAATTAGAAAAAATAGGCAATGATTATTTCAGAAATAGACTCCTTTCATAACCAAAAGCATAATCATTAACTTAATACTGCTTTCGTATGGTTTTCCTGCTTATTACCCTATAGCAAGTGTGGCAAGATAACAAGGGGTCGATTTATTCCAGGTCAAGACACATCTGAATTATTGATATATAAGGTAGAGACTACAGTACTGTAGGGTTGTAATTTAGAAGTTTTAATGAATATCACTAAAACTTCAACCACGTTTGTTTCAAAATTATAATGATAGCCACATATTGGTATACTTTTTTTTACTTCAATAGCTCATATTGACTATTTTACATAATGACTATTGTACCTACGTAAGTTTACTGACTTCACAATTATTTTGTACCTACTCGCAATATCTCACGTTACATTATCACAAACAGCAAGCGACAACTCGATTCAAATCGGCAAGCAACTTCTTAATGAAGCCGAGAAAATTCGTGCGCGAGTGCTGGAAGTTAAGAGGCGTGTAAACTTCATTCGTCGTCATTAAAAGTTCCGAAGATTTGTGCCAGCACTAATTAGCTAGACACTTATGAAAAATTCCTGGGACCCCTTAAATGTTCGCCAAACAAACCGACGCGTCTGGTGACGTCGGCCTCCCTTTGCCGGTGTTGTCCCCGTAATAACGAAGTATCTTTAAAGTTCTTTGTGCTCTCATAAGCGGACCGTTATCACTTTATAACTTAATGGGACAAAGCGCCTGGTACACTTTAGTTGCTTTTTCTTGGACTTGTTGTGAAAGGAATTCTTATAAGGGGCTTACAGATTTTACATCTAGGAACTTTGAAACGTTTTGTGAAATGCAAGTAATAATAGTTTGTATTTCATTCCTGTTATAAACTCTTTCTGGTATGTAATGTTTCGGTTCGGTTATGTGATGGTATTTACTTTAAGAGTAATCAAGTATATAACAATCGCCTTGAGAACGCGCTCGGCTGAGCAGGTTAGTAAATTTCAATGCCCAATGCGGGCAGGGCACATGGCACTAAGAATGAATGATTAAATAAATAAATATGCGCCGGACAACACACCTCTTGTAATGGTCTTGAAGTAGGGATTAATATCCCTGTGTTACGAGGTACCACACAAGGAAATAAGCCAGGGGCATCTCCCAGCACACCCAGACCAGAGTCAATTCAGAAAAGATCGTTTCCTAAATTGACCCGACCGGGAATCGAACCCGGGACACTACGGAAATCGAGGCGAGAAACCGTGCTACAGCGCACTACGCCAACCGTGTCGTCTATTGCTTGGGCAGTGAAGATCAGGTCAGATTGCTTGCATCTGAAAATGGTCAAGTGATCATTATAAAATGAAATTAAAATACTTCGGAGATTTTTCTTTCCTCAAATTTAGTCATCTATAGCCGAACCATCATATGTATTAGGCTCACCAATTATAGCAAAGAGAACCATGAACTCAACTCAGAATCATTTCGAACTGAACCTTGCTGAACAGGCAAATGAAAGTCTACGTTTCCTACCTATTTGAATGTAGGATCTTTTTTTAAAAGAAAACCTTTAAACAAAGCCGTAATAAGGCAGCGGATGGTACGCAAATTGAACGGCAAAGTTTCTGCGGTGGGAGTAGGAAACGTCAGGCAACCCGTTGAAAGGCTATTAATTATGAGAAAGGAAATTGAAACCCCAGTGGAAATGGAAAAGTAATAAAATGCAACAGCGATTGCAAGATGAGTGCCGCTCCAACTGGGGCAATCTCGGCCATTTTGTAAGTGTTTGTAGTTATTCCCGCACCGAACGTGAGTCGCTCAACTTTTTTGGCACGAACATCGTTTTCTTGCTCGACCTTTTTCTGTATGCCTTATTTTCTTGAGTCCGCTGTGATGTTAAGATGTTTATGTAAGAAACTGTTTAACGTTATTGAATTTTGTTGTTGTATTAAACTGTAATGTATTATTTCAGACGGTTTCTTTTTCAACTTTTGATCACTCATAGATACACATCATCATTTACGGCTGCAATAAGCGGTTCTCTGCTGGACATGGACTTACCCCAAAGAGCCCTGGCAGCTCACAGCCTATATCTACCGAAATCCTGCACCCGTTATTTGGTCGTCAGATGGACCACCTTGCTGGTGGGCGGTCCAAGCTGCGTTGAACTTAACATTGTCTCAGTTGAAATAAACTGACCTAAAGAAACAGCAGAAATACTAAGATTCGCATGATGATTTATTTCAGTGTCTAGAAATGACTTTTTGCAATCGCCTGATCAGCGATATTCATATTGAGCCTAAAACAATCCTTTTTTTTAAAGATTTTAACATTTCAAAACTACACGAAGTTGATTCCGTAAACCACACCAATGTAAAGCGAGTTTCGATTACATCTTGTTGAACAGCAAAGGCAGACGGAACCCACAGGACAGTTTTATTAGAAGGCCAAGGTTTTGTTTTTTATTAAATAAATTAAACAAGCTGTTTTGCTTATAACACACCTAGAAATCGTTATGACTCAAGCGCCAGTGACAGCTTATGTCATCCCCATACATTTGAACGATTTCTATTGTAGGAATCGTCGTGCCGTGTTGCTCTTGGCTACGCCCTGGAATAGTTAGTAGGAAAAATTACATTTGTACTTGCCGTAGTTTATTTCGTATATTTTTAGAAGCCAAAAAAACTGATCTGAATGGCGCTATGTTGATTTAACCTGACAAATTGTCAACAAATACGTATTTCCTAAAAATACTATTGTTGTGCGCTGCACATTTGAATAGCCAAAAAATACAGTTTGATTTATAGTTCTGCCGAAGCGCCGGTAATCCATTTTGGAATCGTTGCAAACAATAGAATACAATAAACGCAAAAGTGATAACAGAGGTAAAAACAAACAACGAGTTTAAACGAGTTGGCAACGGAAAGAATAATAATTAAATGAATAATAAATAAATATCTGGGACAAATTACACCAAGATCATCTGACCCCAAACTAAGCAGAGCTTGTACTATGGGCGTTGGAGACTGATAAACATACTTAAATATTTCTAAATTCATACTTGAATAGATAATAACACCCAGACTCGACAGTGGGAATCGAACCCACGACCTACAGTGCTAAAGGCAGGATTGCTGCAATTGCACCAACAGGCCAGTCAATGAAATGAATGAGAATGGGAATGGTGTTTTATTACGATGTATATAAAGTAATAATACAAATAATAGCCATAACCAAATCGAAAATGTCTCAACAGGAACGTAATGATGTCTTTCGTGGCAGCTTTAGTGCGCAGGCTCCCATACAACGTCATATTTGACCAGCTGCCGCAGCCTGGTTGCCCCGCCAGGCGGCCTAGTGCGCGGGAGGCCTAAGTGTTCCTGTTGAGATATTTCCCATTTCGTTATGGCTATTATTTGAATTATTACTTTATTTTAATCGTAACAATACACCATTTCCTGGGACGCTTAGAGCGGTTTCGGACTAGGGTTTTGTACACGCGCGCTTTATTTCGCACTTTAAAAAGTAGACGACGCGTGACGTTGTCGCAATAAGCTCGTGTATGTTCGACGAAGCGAGTACGCTTCTACGACTTCTACGACGTAGTCGCTAGAACCAGTAGTGGTGAGTTAGTATCTTTGTAGGTATATACTTAGATCAGACAAGCTTATAAGCGCGTCAACGCTTGTACGAGTTAAGCGTGAGGCAAAAAGCGCACATATGTAGGCGCCTACTTGCGCTTTCGTAAACGAGCCTTATACACGCATATAAAACACAAGTCAGATTTTAACTTGAACTACTATCCTAGACTCTCTTAGTACGAGTAAGCTTATAAGCTTATCATACATTTTGACAATGCGTACAATTTCTAAGTACCTAGTGTGGCTCAACATGCACTGCCCATGATTGAACTTGCCAAAAAATACAAATAGAAAGGTAATTTAAAATCAAGTATTAGTAACAAAACACATAACGATTTAAATCAAACCTAAAGCAGTCTATGTACTACCAACAGGTACCAACACAATAAATTAATAAATAAAACTTTAGCCCTTTCAAACTCAACACTTTTTAGGGAGACCATTTCAGAACCCGAACTAATTTTGGGGTAAGTATAAAATTAAAATAGATTATTCGGCATTTTAGGTTTCTGAAATAAATATCCGTGAAAGTCGTACAAAGTCACACCATAATTCCGTTTCAACCGCTGTGTTATGAGATCCTAAAAAGTTATGATGAGCTTGGTCAGAAGCGTGAGATAGAAAAAAAAATGCGATTCAGCTTTGAAGCTTTATTTGAGCGCTGGTGATAGCCGGATGACCAATCAAAGTGCTTAATCCGGATTAGTATACCCACCAAAGGGGTGGCTGGGATATTTTTCACAAAATCCGTAACCGAAATTGTAGAATATCAGTTCAAAAACGAGAACCGAGTTGCACATTCGTTTTTAGGAGATGGTTGGCATGAGAGTCACAAATGTTAGTACAAGATCCAAATGTATGAAATACCAAAGAAGCAAATGTTATCACCATCTAAGCCTTAAGACGTCAAATAGCTGGACTCCCGAATAAGTTGATCATCATTTGGGGGAATTCAATCGATAACCAGCATCAGTATCCTGGTTTTGTATCGTTTTTGCCCTAAAACTACGAGTCAAAAGACTGATTGTTGTTATTTTTAGACCTGGGGCCGTATTACCATCTCTTAGAGCCAGACAAATTAATTCACTAAACTGAGTGTAGTGAGCAATTTCGTCAGAAAACATCTGGCCGAGAGTATGCAATATTCACAGGTAACCACTGACTGGCTGATAATAAAAGATCATATTAGGAAATCGCTCGCTACGCTCTGTTTAGGAAATTAACTTGACTGGCTATAAGAGATGGTAATATGGCCCCTGTCCTGTTTGCACAGGCTCTATCTGAATAGTTTCACACGCGTTTCAATAGCGATGTACGCGTATTATTTAAGTTATAATGCTAAATTTAGATTACAAATATCAAGCAGTAGGTAATTAAAAATAGGAAAACCGAAACTTCGAAATTGCTTGCAGCTTTAAAGGCTTATATTAAGCGTAAGGGCCGACCCTTAGTGTGCTATCCCGATCCACACTAAATCGATTTTATTTCATTTGATGTTTTCAAACCTCCATTCAAATCGAATGCACCGTATTGTCTTGAAACCACTTTAAAGTTCCCTTACCATTTACGAGCAATCGACTAAGCAACTCAAAATTTACCCAAAACCCTTCTAATTGACTACGAACGTATTACTTTGATTTACAGCCCTTTAAAATAAGTTTCCCCTCAGAGGACGCCACAGCCCAATTTAAATCTTAACTTTTAGTGGAACTCAGCCATATCTTTGGGAGATTTGGATTATGAAATAATTGAAGCTCGTGAAACAAACTTAGAGAAACGCGGAGATTTATTGCCTTTGAGAATGGGTTTCTATGTGTGTGACTGTACTCTTTAGAAGAGATTGGAGTACTCTGACTTATGAATAATTTGACTGTCCATTTACAGGACTGGTTTAGTAGCCAGCAGAATGAGTTTCTGCTTGTCTGGCAAGGAAACATGCAAATTAATAAAATAAAATAAATATAAAGTGCCGCATTTTTTTGTTTTTTGTAGCCCATATTTCCATCTGTGTAACAAGACTTTAAAGGCCAGTAACGTTAATAAGTGCAGTGCACCTATTTTGACTGTATTTTAGTCTACGCTTACAACCGTTATACCAACGGATGTCAATAATCTAATATATTTACACTTATATTTCCTTTTTATATGAACTGTAATCACATCGATTGAGAAACAACGGATCATATCACTAAAACTTTATCGTGACGTCACAATCAGCAACCGCCGTGCGTTACCTATGCAAATTTACGTCTGTACTTACATCCATTGCATCAGCGGGGCTAAGATGCGCGCCTACGAGAAGAATAGACAACAAATTCTCCATACAAATTTTGTCATTTTGTCTACCTTCCCTAACATGGCAGCAATTGTCGTTCAGGTCAGTCTATGTATAAATCTTCATGTAAATCTTTTTTTTTAGAAAAGTAGCAAAATGCGACTCACTGATTTTCTGTTCTCAATGGGAACGAAGGCGAAGTATGGACATAATTCAAAATTATCGTGTTACACTCAGTTTCGAAATATTTAATCTTATCAACTTGTAGACTTAGAAAATTATCGTGGTTTCGCTGAATTCGCGAATGAATATACAGATGAGTAGTTTGGTACAAAGTTTCTTTACAGCGATTACAGACGAATGTCTAAGTTGCTTTAAACTTAAATGACAATGACAGGTTATTTAAACTCTTAACTTATTTAAATCTTAAGCAGATATTTACCTAATGAGGTTAAAAAATAGCTAATTTCAATTTGAAAATAGCCCAGTTAGGCTCTTTTGTTCTACTTCTCCAGATGTAACATACCCTTTTTAACTGGGTATACTCGTACTAATATTATAAAGAGGAAAGATTTGTTTGTTTGTATTGAAAACTCCGAAACTACTTGACCGGATTTTAAAAATCCTCGCAAAATAAAGCTACATTATCAGAGAGTGACAGGGGTTATTTTTTTTAATTTAGGCTATGTTTTGACCCGAGAGACATTCTACGCGGGCATAAAAAAATACCTACTTTCGAATCTGACCTAAATAAAGCTCGGAATCACTGCTGCGATTTGTCGGTCTGTGCCAAAAGGACAGGGCGCCTAGTAAATTCCTTACTACTGTTGGGTATTTTACTACACCACCCATCCCGTTTAACCTGTTCCAGTTTGTATGAATCACGACATTTAGTGGCTAACCCTAAATTATTAGTTTTCCATATTTCGGAACAACAGTGAAGTACAAAATATGCGAAAAGAAAAATTGAGATGTTACTAATAATTTAATTGCTAATAAAAGTTAGTAAGAAACAGTATGTATGTGTAACTAAGATAGTTGACTTCAGAAATATGTATGCCACTTTTGGCTCCATTTGGATAAATGGAACGCTTGCGCATGATGGATATCATGCGCAAGCGTTCTGACTCTATGCTCAGGCGATTAAGAGGCAGTACCAACAGTATTCTTGCTACATTGGCGGACAAAGTAGACGGTCCATTTATTAGACACTGGGTTGGTAGACTTGTGTACCCTGATGTGCACTTAGTCAATTAAATATATTTTTTCTCTATTGCTACATAACTAACTTACTTACAAAAACAAAGATTTACAACAATAAAAACTACTTATGAATTATAATTATAAAAACTTAATAATTACAATTATAAAACCTAAGCTGAAAGTTATAGAAACAATGATTTATAAAAACACTATAAAAACCTTAACCTAGTAGGGTGCCGCCGGCAGCAGGGCAGGCAAGGCCCAGACTACCGGTGGTTAGGGCTGCAGAGAGAGGAACCTCCTGACTATGCGAGCCGTGTCCAGGAGCACCGCCTTCTGCATCTGATTATATATTATTATTACCGCCTTCTTATTATTATTATAATCACTAGGGGCGCTGTACCAAAATCCCATACAAAAAAACGTCTACTAGCGGCTATCATTGGTGTAAACTCGTGGGAGATATACAGCTCCAAAACGTTTTGGTTCTGGTGTTTCATGTGTATTTCACTGTCTACGATCTTCTTCTTCTTCTTCCGTCCCTAGTCCTAGTTCATTTGGGGTTTCCCTGTCTACGATATCTAGAGGTAATGCAACCTGCAACTAAGTCAGTCAGAGCTGGTTCATTCCTCGCGCAACGTGTGAGCCTAACCATCCAACGGGGAAATGCTGCCGCATCTTTGGCACCTTAAAAAACTTTCTAAGGACCTATTTCGTATATCTAAAGATAGAAATACTAAAAAAAAACGATTATCGGACCTTGAAGAAATCAAGCAGGATCTTCAAGGTCCGATATTCGAATTTTTCTAGTATTTCTTTCTTTCGATATGCAAAACAAGCATTGTAAAATGCTAAAATTGACAAAGTAATTAACATATTCTTAGTTTTATTATTCAATGTTAAGTTTGTAAGTACTGTATATATGAATTATATGATAGTTCTGAATGAATAAATGAATAAAGTTAATCATCAAGCATTTAAAACAATATACTTTCAAAAGAACTTCTTTTATCAACTTCTTTTTTAACCGTAATTTACATGTTGAGGTCTCCCCTACGCACGTGTTCTTAGGCGGGGAAAGGCAGCAAAAAGATGATAAGCACCACTTATCAACTGCTTTAGTTTGACGCACACTCAGATGTCGCTCATCGTTCACAGCACTCGGCCCGTCAAAGGCTTTCGGCAAACTTAACGTTTTCATTACGCGAGTGCGACTAACAAACCTAACATTTGGTGTAAGTGTGTTCATAAAAGAAAGTGTTTCTGGGTTGCATCCCTATATTTTAATGTTTGTCAGAGTAAGATTCAAAAAGCTCTGTGAATGTAATAAATTCTTTGCTAGAAGTTGGTCTACCTTACGGCTGCTTTTCACGTCAAATTAAAAATCTAAATTATTAAGATACTCATTCAGTGTTATAGAAACAAATGAAGAATGAATTAGAATGTGCCGCTCTTATAATGAGCTAGTTCGCAGTAGCAACGATATTGACGTAGATATATTTAACCACATGCCAGGAATTATCCTCACTTATTTCGTAGCTCTTCAACTTTTTCGCATATTTTTATTTATATTTTATTAATCATGCTGTGTACACACTTTTTGGATTATTGTCTAGCCTATTTTGTACAAAATATTATTTATAGTCATATAACGATGGTAATCTGTCTGCGTACCTATTCTAGTAAAATAAATAAAATAAATTTAAGAGTACCACTAGTATCAACCTAACAGCAGAACACAACCGGGTAAGATTGAAGAACGCATATTTAAACATGCTGTTTTTATACATTAATTGATAAGCTTAAGAAAGTCAAAAACAATGAAAGAGTTTAGTAAAACAATTTCAAACAGGAAAAAAGCCAATGGATGTTACAGACGATACAATTTCCTAGGCAATTTACTCCAACTGCCTATCAAATTGTATCGTGTGGCATCGGTAGGCTACAATTTTCATACAATTCCAGCAGATGGGCAATCGAAATCAGCCGAACGGTAATAACGTCTGGAAAACCTATACCGTAACGTTGAGTAAGGTAGAGTATCTAAAGATCAAAGTATACCAACAATTTCAAGTCATTGTCAATATCTTTAGCAGCTGCAATTTAGTCCTAACAACTCCATAACGTCAGTTTTGCATTACATCGAAGTCTTGCAACTGTTATAAAGTCGTCAGTTCACCTGGTTGGGGAGCGACCCAGTCTGTGATAGCTCTCAAATTTTCTCTAACTCGCCACTGCAGTCATCAGTTATTCGAGTTTCTTGCTACTGCCCCTTCGACTTCTTAGCACTACTACGGATCTCCTTATTCCTGAACCGATCTCGAAGAAATCCCGCGAGAAATGCAAAAATTGTTACCAAAATGGAGTATTTTGGTAACCAACCGGATCGTGTACATAGATAACTGTCGACTCGTACCCAAGAATCGTAGAGTGCAACTATTGTAACAGAATATCCGTTACAAAATCGAAAAACCTATTCCATTTTGAGCAAACATGCACTCGAGTGTACCAACCGTGCCCTACTGCAAACATGTCGCGGCGTGTTTACTAGTGTAAACAGTTAGCAGCGTTGGCCGCTGCAGTGTTCCTAAAACTTTTTGGCAGTTTTGTTGGCGTGGTGGTACCTGAACAAAAACGCAGCCGTGGGCAGTAATTCAGAACCTCCATGACATGCAAACTCGGCCGGCGGCAGAGTAATCACATTTCGTGTTATCCTTTTGTTGTCGCGTGGACCTGGACAAAAGCATTGTGATTTAGGTTCGCCGTTATTGTCCAAATAAAATACACCGGTAATGTTGCTCGGACATGAAGGTTGACGTCTTGAGACATCGGTTTATGTGGAGTTGACAGGGATGGCACAACCTCTAATATTTTTTGCCTTTTCGCAGATTATGAAACTCACTCTCAGATATGTACAGAATTTCAGTATACTAAAATTAGTTCCTGTGGAAAACATGCTGTTTTTAAAATCTGTTGCATAGAATGGCTAGCCTAAGGTTCATTCTTATTTCTAGGAAAGCTAATATAATTTTGAAAATCAATATAAGTAGTTCATTTGAGTGGTCATAATATGGAATCATTGTAGTTTTTAAACTGAAATAAATGGCTAGCCACTTGACTCCTGATTGTTTTTTTTTAATCTCATGAAAAACCTGAGCTAAAAATTGCCATTTGCTATAAGAAGACTCAAAAAGTTTATGTTTTATAGATGACCGGATTCTAGGTTACATTCAGGATTAAATATGAAAAGTGAATAAGAAAGTTTTGAATCCATCAAGCAACCACCAAAATGCATCAACATTATTATTTTCATATTAATTCGAGTGTTTCTCGATAAACACATACAATCTACAAAATAGCTTCAAGAAATAGTCGTGATAGGACACAAACTCTTGGATTATCGCCAGTGACCTGACGTGGATTTGTTACAAGAGTAGAAAATTCAGTGTTCACCCGCCTTTCCTTTCCTTTAGGACAGAGGAAACGGTGGAGTTGACTATATATTATCAATTTAGTTACAAGTTATTTCGACAACACGATTGGCAGAGTGCGCTGTAGCACGGTTTCTCGCCCTGACTTGCGTGGTATCACGGGTTCGTTTCCAGGTAGGGTCAATTCAGGAAACGAAATTTTCTGAATTGGCTCGCCCTGGGTGTGCGTGAAGACGCCCCTGGCTTAATTCCTAGTCTGGCCTCGTAACACAAGGATAGACATCCTTACTTTGAGACCATGACAAGTGGTGTGTTGTCTGGCGCATGTTTTTTATTCATAAATTTATTTGTCGTCTAAATAAATAAAATAAAATAATAATTTATGTTATATATTGTTCTGTCTTGTCTTCGCATATAATAATTCAGCGTAGTATTTTGTCATCCGGAATTGCTAGCCAACATGAATGTATTAATTAACTCAGAATACTTCTAGCAGAAAAATGCGTTTGCTTGCAGAATATAGGTGAAAAAACAGACACTCTTACGTTTGTCTTTGTTTCAAACTATCAACAAAAAATACTGATTTTTTATTGATCAAACTCCATCCACGTCACTGTCCTCTCCATTCGACATACCTCTATCCGCACACACATCGGGCAACTGTCGGATTACGGCCGCAGTCGCGCACGGAAACTTTTATCCCACTACGTTTTTATATCTGCGGCCGCGTACATTACCTGCCTACTTGAAAATTAACCAACTTCTCCCGTTATTTACGATGCCGTGTGCTGCTCTGCCGCGGAACGTTGAATAATTACTGCGTTTCAGCGGACTTCAACGACGGCTTCGAAGTGTTTCGGTACAGTCACAAGTTTTTAAAAGTTCTGTGACGACAAGAAATTAAGGAGAGGACCTTTTGTGCTTTAATTGAACTTGAATACTTAACAAAGCAGTTTCAATTTGAATTAGATAGCTTAAGGGAATTAGGTATTCAAATTGATGCACAGGTATAGTATGAGTAATTCACTTCTTCTAACATAGGCAATGTCTGAAAAATGTGATGTGGATTTTCCCAACCGTGTGTTAGGAATTCTATGGTATGGTAATTATTTGTAATTACGGTAATTACTGGCAGAGGTTTGTGTCAATTTTGACAATATTTCTACTAATCAATATTTTATATCATGATTTAGAAACCCGAAGAAGATGGGGGGTAGGACGGCGGCGTATTTATAACACCAGCCGCTATTGAATAAAGAATCTTTCAAATCAATATAAACTCAGTAAAAAATCTCTTACTTAACTTATTGATACGTATGTAAAAAAAAAAAGGTTTGCGAAAACGAAGTGCAAAATTCCTTAGCATAAAATAAGCCAAACTCATTTACCAACACCTGCACTAGTCTGGAAAATATTATTTAGAAAATCAAAAAATAAACCATTAGCGCTAGCTGAAAGGTAGGTACTTTTCTGCTCGGCGAGAACGTAAAAAAAATAATTTCTCCATTAAAAGTGGTAAAAGACTTTATAATATGAAAGGGTCATTACACACCTGCTGAGTGTCGGCACTGGGAGTTGATTATGAAATCGATGATTCTGAAATTCGCATGCGATATAGGGTATTTGACTATTTTTGTTTCGTTGGGGTGTTGTCGAGAGACCTCTCAAAATTAGGCATAATGGTAAGAAAAATATTCCGGAAGCACGATAACTCCCCGAGATATAGCAATTTCGAAAATCATATTTTTCAACGTGACCTTAACACACTCTACAAACAAACTGCCGCCTGCAAATGACGTCATTTGCGATCTATTTCTTTGCGTTCTGCAAAACATTCGTTCGGCAGAATATGTTTTTTTAACAAAAGATGCTATTAATTGTGTAGAATGTCGGGTGGTATAATTTTTTTTTATTTACTTTTTTTTATTGTATTTACTATACTTTCAAAAATGATACATATATGGGAAACAATTAATGATTAAATTTAAAAACTACGGAACCGTTTTTTTTATTAATATAAAGCTACATTTTGATTTTTTGGCGGTTTTTTAACAAGAGGAGTAGTCCGCAAGTTAGTCAATACATTAAAAACCAATAATGTACCGCAGATGTAAGTATGTGACAGCACGTAAAATTAAACCAGCAGCTGAAACCCAGGGGAGTGGTATATGAAACACAGTTTGATGCATCAGTCAAATTTAACCATTGCAATCTTTTTTCTGCTTGAAATGAAAAATCTAAAATAAGAAAACCGGAAATTACTGTGCGATTTTCTTTTCTGTCAACGAATGAAATTACATTTAATCCCCTGGTGAAGAAAAAACATGCTCGCAATGACGCAGGCCCGAGTTAGACGCTACGCAACTGCGCTCAGTGTTGTGAGGGCGGCGAAGAATGCTCAATAGGGCATGCTCTCTCTCTACTTACAGTTTGAGCAATACTTATTGCCACTAGAACTGCAGTCTACTAAGTTAAGGAAACACGTACTGCTAATACCCATCGAGAAATAGGAACTAAATGCTCGCGTCGGTAACCAGGTACTTGCAGGCGCAATTAGGCTCACTCGCTAGACTGATTAAGTGACTGATTAAACGCTACTAATACCAAGAATTTTAGCTGAAGTTCAGTAATTTAAGGTAAACCGAGATGAGGAGAGATACTTGACGCAAAACGAAGTACAAAGTAGTCGGGACGGAGTGTATTTAATGAGATGTTTTTTAAAATATTTTAATCATTTCATTATGTGCATACCTTTTAAGGACTGAATTGCTTAAACTTATATTTAGAAATATATATTTTAGATAGATAGATAGATATACTTTATTGCACAAAAAAGGAATAAAAACAGTTGTATTAAATAAAACAAGCAATTTGTACAATTTAGGCAGCCTTATCGCTAGAGAGCGATTTCTTCCAGGCAACCTTTGGGTAGAGGAACTTTTTAAAGCATGAGCTTTGTGTGGAGTAAAAATAAATCTATGAGAAAAACAACAATATATATATATATATATATATATAAATCCTTCAATAAATCAAGATGATATACTACAAATACATATAAAATAAATGTATAAATCTGTATATACAAAAAAAAACATCCATAATACAATAAACATACATATACCATACACACATAAGAATTATTTTGGCAAGGACGTCGCAGCACAGTAGACACCAAAATAACCATGAGGAGCAGAAGGTCACAGTGAAAGGAAATACGCTTTGACACGGGATTTAAACATAGGAAGGGATTGAGATAGCTTGATAGGCAAAGGCAAGGAATTCCACAGGCGTATATTTTCTATTATTAATGCGATTAGGTCAACATAATTATTCATTTTTCAAAACTGAATCAAACTTTTATAACTTTTTCAGTGCTGTGTGTACAGTGCTGATGTTCCACTTTTTTGATGAAAAATTGGGGGACTACTTTTGGACTGTGATTTAGTAAAATTCTCGAAACCTGGACGACGACTCGGGAAACAGCTGATTATAAATTTAAAGAGCTGCTTAATCATATTCCTTCCCGTTGAATCGAACTGCCAGAATTAAACATTCAAACAAGGTACTTCTGCGACTTCCAGTTCATTAGCAGCTCTAGGAGGGTAGGCCAGAGCGAAACACCTGGTGTTAACTACTTTAATTACGTTTGCCATTAATCCAAGTCGGGCAGGGCTGGACAGAGACGAATCGGGTCACTTTCAATATTTTAACACTGACATATGGACGCACGTAATTCGCTAAATGCGCCGCCTGATTCCGTCACTGGAATATGTGCGGTGTAACAAGTACATAATGTACTCACACAGACGCGCCGCGCTACACGATTTCCGAGTGTCTTTGAAAAGGAGCCATCGGCCGCAGAATCTGGTTACCCAGATTCTGCGGCAATCCATGCAAACTTTTGAAGTGATTGTTGCTAGTAATGGCAACAATTAGTTCAAAAGTTTGCATGGATTCCATGCATTAGTTCAGCCAACAGCAGCCACTTACAACAACAGTGTCTGCGACATTTTTAGCAGCTGATTAAACCTTCCGTATAAGTTCCGTGTTCCTTATATCGTAGGAGTGCACAGCACAAGGGCCGGACCGGCAACTAGTTTTTTTCTTAAGGTCTTGGTGTATAACCTAAATGAAGGAACAGAAGTGGAGACGGGATCAGACCAATTTGCTGATGAAGATACGGTATCCGCACGTTTGCACAGCGACAGCATAAGGAATATCTAATAAAAAAACTTAAGTGTTATGCTTATGAGTGAGCTAGGAAGACCATTTTCAAACTAGAAAATGAACGCTTATATATATAGGGCTTATATATATTACGTCCATTCACGATGAACATTCAAATTCAAAGTTGAAGTAAAAGTATATTGGTCAGTTTAAATAAAACAAAGCATTTTTTCATAAATAATTACAAACATTAAATCCACCACGAACAGCTTACTTATTCCGCCATTCTGTGCTTCTGCATCCATTGAAGTAGGTCAAAAGTACCTAAATAGCGGGCAAGATTACCGGGCGAATTTATTGACCAATTATTTAACTGGAACTAAACCGACCGAGCAAAAATGTTGCCGTTCCTTTTAGCTAATGACCTAAATAAATACGTTCCTGGTGACACTGCGTTGGAAATACGTTTTTAAATGAAAATAATAAAATTGAAGTGGGTTGAAATTCCTAGCATCGCGTTCCTTCCCTTGGGGCAGGAAAGTTCTGAGGTCCTAGCCAAGAGGAACACGCTTCTTTCGTTTCGACATGTTGAATTAAAAAATGTACGGGACTTAAATGAGCACTCGTCTAACCGAAATGACATTGGATGTCATCCATAAATTTTTGAATTTGTCATGTCGAAACGAAAGTAGCGAGTTGCTCTTGCCTAGCCCCCCTGGATTTATTTCGATACCTTTTGAAGGCAAACGCAGCGTATGTGTCTACCTGCAAGGTAGTCGGACAGCATTCTGGTGCATTCGAGGCGACATTATTTGTATTAATCATTAATACAATTAAAATTTATCCATAATTTGCTGAAAATGTCATGACTAAAGGTAGCAAATAACTTCAGCATGTTGCTCAGTGTATAAATACTTCAATAAAAATCAAACCCACGCAAGCAAAGGTTCCAACAATCCTCTAAAATTTCACTAAAGGGATTTAACCTGTGAAAGTTCAGTGTGGTCCCTTGCACCCCTAGACTTAAGCATTAACAGTGAAGTGGCGGTAAATCTATCAAGTCCGCGTGAACGGCTGACAGGCCGGCCAAAGGACCGGGTTCATCGCAGATTCATTTTGATTAAGGCCGGATTAGACCTAAGATCCGTGGGAGATCGCATGTGGTAGGGTGACCTTTTCTATTCTGAAATCGAGCTTTAAGTACTCGTACATTGATATTGTGTTGAAAATTAGGCTTTATTTAGTTCATGTTTTTGCCTATTTTAAAAAAGTAATCAAAAGATAGGTAATATTGTAACGATGCCGTTTCGTTCCAGTCTCATGGACGTTAGAACCTCCACGATGGCTGGAACTTCATAGTTTAACTTACTGGCCATCAATAGTATTCTGTACCTGTCCTTACAAAATTTAATTTATCGTTCCACGTTTCCTGTTCTGTATCAATTGTCTATTCTATATGGTAGAATGATCTTTGTCCACTCTTTCAAATTATTTTTGAGTAAACAAAGACAGAGCATTCTTTCTTGGTTCTATCTATGTTCGCGAAGAACCTAGCGCTAGAGCTAGAATGCTCGTTTTTGATTCCTGGTACTTTTTCGTTAGGATTATTTTGGTGTAAATGAAAAACGAATTATAATTGACACTAAAAGATCACGAAAGAACATTCTTGCTCTAGCTCTAGCTCTATGTTCGTTTGGTTTGAATGCACCTTAAGACTTGCTTTTATTCGAAACAATGCAGCATTAATTAAATACAACTTACCTGAAGCTTACTTCTTCAGGTACGAGACCTCATCAACTCCCAATAGTAGATTCTATTGAAAAAAGTTAACATATTAAGCGACATTCTTCTATAAATTATGCAAGCTATCCTCATCATAATTTCATGTAAATAGTGAAAATGCGGAGTCGAGTACTCATTAATTAAAAATATATATATATATTTATGAATAATCCATAATCATGAAAACTTTAACTTGAATGAAGTGAAAACAGTTAAAGAAAGTAATTTTTTTATGTTTAAAATCTTATAAACTCGCACTGACCTCTGAAGCGATTGATTGATAGCAATCTCTTCAGCGTAATGTTAGAGAAAGGTACTTAGGGCTTTTAGGCCCTTCAATAATGCACGGTTAGGGGCTCTGCGCACCGAGTGCATATTCCCAGGAGCGCTAATTGCTCCTAATTGCAGTGAGAGGAAGAAGATTGATCTTCTACCTATATGTCGCAGTGTCTGCATAGTGCTTCCGTTTGCGAATTGATTTTCAAACTTCTAGCGCCATCTATTGATTCGCAACTTATCGGAAAAGTCAAGCAGCATAATCTTTAACGTGGTCCCTCACCTGGAGCATTTTTTTGTAATGTACCGTTTCAGATTCGATTTTGAGCATTACATTACAATACTGCCTTACAATACTTCAGGGAAGCTGTATCAAAATATTACACATTGTATCATCAACCTTTAATGCTCGGTGCTTTTCCCTCACCAAGGTTTTTTTTTTTTTTTTTTATATTGCCCGTCAAGATGACCTCACTCCACCTGATGGAAAGCGGTCGTGAGGTCCAGATATGAGGTTGACAAGCCCAGGGCCAACAAATGTTGAATTGTGTGTGGGTGACGCCGTAGTCCAGCACGCGTGGTACGGGAGTGGAAAGGTGAGGGTGGGATAAGCTGGAATAACTCGTCAGAGCATTCCCCATTGTAGAAGCGATAGAGAACACTTAGCCTGGCAATGTCTCTACGCAATTGGAGAGGCTCAAGGGTCAAAGTTGCCTCTGGGTTTCCAATAATACGGATAGCACGCCGCTGCAACCTGTCAAGAGCTTCGAGTAGGTACTTAGCGGAACCGTCCCAGAGATGAGAGCAGTATTATGCTCGAATTTGTAACATTCCAGTTTGCGCACTGTAATGTTCGGTTCTCCTCCCTCACTGATGTAATGCTCGACTGTGTATCTTTACATTACAGGAAAATGCTCCAGGTGAGGGAGCACCTTTACTAGGATAGCAGCACTGGGGAACTGTCAGTTGGCGGAAAAGTGCGGGCAGCTAGGATTCGGTTCAAATTCGGTTGCTGACTGTGTCGGTGCGAACGGAGTCAGTTAGAATGTGTCTCGCTATGACGAACTAGTCAACTGGTAGTAGGTACTTGCTGTTCTGAATTGTAAGTGTTTCAACACACTATGCGGAAGTCACAATTATTTTATAAGTATAAAAGTTTCTTGTCTTCTTATTGCATGCCGTGGCAACTTGTAATAGAAACAACACTAAAGCAGGAATATCGTTTATAAGTGTACTATTATTTAACTTGGTGTATGTTTTGTAAGTTGTCCTAAATAAATAAATAAAATCTCGAAAAAGAAGAAAAAAATAAAAGTCCCGCTACCAAAGTTCCGCGGCTGATTTTACGTTCCGACGAATTTGGCTGATATGCCACACCATAAGTGCCGAACTTACGCGGCAGAAATTCAGTTGCTCAACTTTGTGTGTGTATTCAGAGTCTAAAATCGTGTGCTCTACTACGTAATTTCGACATAATGTGTCATCAGTAATTCAAATAGCATTGCAGGCGTAAGCATGCGGAACTTCGGTCGCGTAACTTCGGCATAGTGTGTTTAGACAATGACACAAAATATAGAGCGGCGCGGCGCATACCTAATTCGTAATTATAATCAGTCTTTATCTGCTCGTTCGTTAATATTTCGTGTCAGTGTGATGTTATGATTATGATTTTATTAACGAAGCCTTGCTAAACATAACACAACAATTGTTCTTCTTTTAGCTGAACTAACGTATTTGCTAACTACTAACCAATCTTTTAAAAGCTGCAATCAATTTGCTATCAAGTGGGGTTCATTTAGCGTTGAACTTAGTTCGTAACTCGGAACTAGAGCATACGGAATTGCGAATGCTAATAAGATTTAAGCTCAGAACAACTGGGTGTTCGGTCAGCGCTTAAATATCAGTTTTTAGTATTCTATCCGGCATGCTCCTGGTCTTGTAGACTTGAATATATCACCTAGTAAGTCATGATCATCATTTGCAGCCATTGGACGTTTTCTTCTGATCATTATGCATGACATTCTCCTATCCCGCGACGAATATCTAGTCGTCATATATTGCACTAATATAGCTGGGTCAAGGTTTCATCAAGGATCAAGATCAAGGATGGGAATCAGCTTTTACAGCACGCTTGCCAAATAAATGGGCATGGATGATTTAAATGTGTGACTGACTCGAAAACCTAAAACACACTTTTCTTTACCTGATCTTTCAACTCAGGATCTTTAGATTCCGATTCCGCTCTTACAACTAGACTTGCCTATAAACACAGTAAAAGGATAGCAATAGGTTGTCTTCATACATACGCCCTGACCGCGGTTTATACGAGTATGTGTGAGCGCCAGGCCCGTTCCTACGCGCGTCGGACGCACACACTGAAAAGATATAAGGAGAAATGTGGGGAGTCAGTCGTGGCTGCGCCGTGCGTAGGTCATGCATAAGGACGAGAAGTACCTAAGTAGATACTTTTTTTTTGCGTCAGAAAATGCATTTAGGCATTCCCAAGGCCCTGGGTTCGGGACACCTGGGATATGTGGGACTCGGAAAAACAGAGACCCCTACCCACTAAAACCTGACGGTGGTCATCTTCGGCGCAGAATGGAAGGGACCCGGGATCCCCAACGAGGGAGAGACTTCTCGCAGGACACTTCGGCGCGCAAGGCCGCCTGGCAGCCAGCCTCGGGAGGAGCAAGCTCAACTCCAGTGCACGATAACAGAGACCAGTGTCTCCAAAAACACGCGTTACCGTCATCCTCGGTATCGCAAACCGAAACACACGCAGCCCCCCCCCCCCGCGTGCGCTTCGCGACCCCGAGGGCCCTTTTAGTCGCATGTTATGACAGGCAGGGATACCTCGGTAGTACTCTTCTCTAGTTCTCTTCTCCCCTAACCGCAGGGAACACCTAAGTAGATACCTAACTTAACTAAGATTCATAATATTGTGTTCAATCGGATACACATTTGATAATTAATTCAGATTGATTGTTCAGAGATTGACGCAACATTTTTGACGATTGAATAAACTACATGCATCAGCCCAGCGTGTGTAGGCTTACTTCTCTCTCCTTTTACTATGCTATAAAGCTGATGCAAAAACAAAATATGCGCCTAAATATCCAGACTACCGAAGAAAAGTCCCCAGCTTCCACTCTCGCCTGAGTATTGTGCCCCGAAACCGGGTCACGAAGGCATCAGATGCTTTGTCGTGCGACCTTTGACACACACATACTAAGTAGTGTCGCTGGAAAAATCCAATTTCCCGCCAGTACGATTTCACATTCATTTCTCATAACAGAGAGGAGATACTATGAAACTGTTGACAAAAGAGAAGCCCCAAAATAATTTTATAAACTTTGTGCATCAAAACATGCAAGGCTTCTCTGGCAAAGAATTAGAAGTAGGTTTATTTTTAGACTGTATGGATATACATGTCTTATGTTTAACTGAACACTGGCTGAAAAAAAATGAATGCATGATTAGCATTGATAATTATAGTATCATTAGTTCGTTCTTGAGAAGTTCCTCTATTCGCGGTGGGTCACTGATATTAATTCACAATAAGTTTAAATCTAGAGAGCGTAAAGACATAGTAGCACTCTCAATTGAGCGAACTATTGAACTTGCATGCGCAGAGTTAGAGCAGATTATTATTGTGTGTGTGTATAGACCCCCTTCTGCTGATTATTGTCAGTTCGAAGAGACCATGGAAGAAGTACTGAAAAAGGTTTGTAAATCAAACAAGAAGGTGGTTGTATGTGGGGATTTTAATGTTAACATTTTAGATTCTTCTCAGACCTCTGTAAGATTTTTAAATCTTTTTAAATCATTTGATTTACTTAATCTTTTTGATCAACCAACCAGGATCACCGAGTTAACAGCCACCTGCTTAGACAATATTTTTTGTGAAAATATCTCTATTGAGAAATCAATTATAAACTGTTTGAAATCAGATCACTGTGGTCTATTGACCAAATTTGAGCACCGTCATGTCTCTCAATCAGTGGATATTAGTTATAGACCAGTTACCAAGAGTCGAGTAAAAAAGTTTCAAACGAATATAAATAAAAATATTTCTAACCTACTGCCCCAAGGTCATCATAACATAGATGATCAGTATAGGCATCTCTTTGAGATAATATTGCATGAACATAACCATATTTTTCCTAAGAAGAAAGTAACTGTTGATAATTTTAAGTTTAAATTTAGTGATTGGGCCACTCCAGGCATCCATAAAAGTAGAAATAAATTATACGAATTATATGGATTAAAAGCTAACTCAAACTGTCAAAAACTAGTTGAGCATGTTAAATTATATTCAAAAACATTCAAGAAATCATGTCATATTGCAAAGTCCATTTTTTTGAGAGACAAAATAAAACTGGCTAAAAATAAAATCAAAGCCACTTGGAACATAATTAATAAAGAAACCTGTAAATCTAAACCTCGCGATCACTCATTCTCTCTCAAAATTCAAAATAATGTTATTGAGTCTGAGATTGAAATAGCAAATACATTTGAAACTTTTTTTTCTAATATACCTATTGTAACTACAAGCACGTTAAATTCTAGTCCACATATAGCTGAGTCCCTGCTAACATCTAGTGTTGATGGGTGCACAAATCAGTTCTGCTTTGATCATGTTGATTCTCATGACATCCTCAAGGTATTTAAGGAACTTAATATGAAAAATACAGAAGATTTGTGGGGTATTTCGATTAATCTACTCAAATCAATCATTAATACGATATCACCCCACTTAGCTAAACTTTTTAATAATTGCATAGACCAAGGTCAGTTTCCCAACTTGATGAAATTTAGTAAGGTCATCCCGCTTTTTAAATCTGGTAGCAAAAGTGACCCATCTAATTATAGACCCATTTCTATACTACCAGCTCTCAGTAAAATCTTTGAAAAAATTATATTGAACCAGCTGCTTTCACACTTTGATTTAAATAACTTACTACATGAGAAACAATTTGGTTTTACTAAACACAAGAGCACAACTGATGCAGGTGTAGCACTTATCAAACACATATTTGATGCTTGGGAAAACAAGCAAGATGCAGTAGGAATATTTTGTGACCTTTCAAAAGCATTTGATTGCGTGGATCATGAAATATTACTGATTAAGCTAAGACATTACGGTGTTTCAGGTATCTCATCTCAATTAATACAATCCTATCTTACAGATAGAACTCAAAAAGTTAGTATCAACGGAACTGCATCTTCCGGTGCCACCATACGTATGGGAGTGCCCCAGGGATCTATATTAGGACCTTTGCTTTTTCTTATTTATATAAATGATCTTCCTACCTATGTCAAAGATATTTGTGAGATAGTATTATTTGCTGACGATACCTCGTTGATTTTTAAAGTCGACAGAGGTAAGCAAGCATTTGACGATGTAAATAATACTCTCTCAAAAGTACTATGTTGGTTCACTAGTAATAATTTATTACTTAATGCAAAAAAAACAAAGTGCATCAAATTCTCTATGCCCAATGTGAGACAGGTTGATACTATTGTAACTATGAATGACGAGCCATTAGAATTAACAAATTCTACTGTATTTTTAGGAATAACTTTAGATTCTAAGTTGCAATGGGGTCCGCATATAACGGCCCTGGCAGGGAGACTCAGTTCCGCTGCTTGTGCTGTTAGAAAAATACGACTCTTGACTGATATTGAAACAGCAAGACTAGTATATTTTAGCTACTTTCATAGTGTTATGTCGTATGGTCTACTGTTGTGGGGTTCAGCTGCAGACTTGAACACCATTTTTGTACTTCAAAAAAGAGCCATCCGCTCCATTTACAAACTTAGACCACGCGACTCGCTTAGGGAAGTATTTAAGAAGATCGATATTTTAACTGTGCATGCTCAGTATATTTTAGATAACATAATGTATGTGCGCAAAAACTTGCATCTGTTCAAAAAAAACAGTGACACTCATAAACATAATACCAGAAATAAAAACAAATTGAAAACTCCCAGTCTTAGGCTACACAAGGTGGGAAACTCATTTGTGGGTCAATCTGTAAAATACTTTAACAAAATACCTCAAAGTCTTGTTGATCTACCTCTTCACAAGTTTAAGTCTGCAATTAAAGCAAAGTTAATGAAACAAGGTTATTATAATGTAGAGGATTACTTGAACGACAAAAGTTTGTGGTCATAGTAGGAATAATCTGCTCCTCTGCTCAATATTGTGTTCTTTTTTCTACTCGCATTGACTGTACTCTGAATTTATTTTTTGTAAAACAAACAAAGTTGAAAAGAGTAACTATCGAGTTTCTTGCCGGAGTCTTCTCGATAAGAAGCAACGTCCGAACCGGTGGTAGATTCACATTATGTATATTCACGATGTGTACTAATATTGTACTATTTTATTTACGTTTATTATTATTATTTCTGTATACTTTTTTTGACATGTCATAAGTGCTTTATACAAGCTTAAATGAATAAATGATTTTTTACTTACTTTACTTTACTTACTAAAGCAATTGAGCACTTACAGTAATTTAACACTACAGATCTTGCCGGATAAACCCATAAGCAAATTAAGCAATTGCTTAGGGCATCACGTCTCAGCGGGACCAGAATCAGCAACAAAATTAATATAAGAGTATTTGCTAGCACATGAATAGCTGTTTGAAAATCCGCGCTGTGTAATTGACCATAGACGTCTAAAGTTTGATTCTTTATTAATATTATGCTTACATCATTGTGGCCCTCTTTCAGTGGTCCAAACATTTCTTATAGCGATTTCACCTAATGATGACTTTGGAAACGATCGCAAATTTTCTATCGAGTTAATTTGCATCATGTTATTTTGACGTCTGCGAAACTAGATTTTCGGGAAATATTTTTTGTCCAATTGACTTGTGAACGGCCTAAGGCCCGTATTCCAGAATCGTACTCAAGCACTGATATGTGCTTGAGAAGAGATTTCAAAACGTCAGTTTATACAAAAACGTCACTCAGATCATCAGGCATAATGTAGGTTTCTAATAAGTGTAAAATATTTTTTCTAATCATTCCAGTAGTTTTGGAGCCTATTCGATGCAAACAAACAAACAATCAAATCTTTCTTTTCTATAATATTAGTAGAAAAGATTTCTAGTTAGTGCATGCTTTCGGACAAGAAATCAAACTTGCTTCTGTTCGTTTATTTTTATATCTTAAAGCTTAACTTAATCCAGTAGTTTCCTAATATTCAAGCAACATTAACAAATTAGTCTACTGAAACCTATAAGTAAAAAAGCACGCGAAAATCACTAGCAAGTGCATTCTATCCCTCGCTAGACTAGCTTCAGTACAACCAACACCAATTTTAATCAAGACTTACACAATGCGAATAAAGCCGCAAATTTCTAAATTAAAGTGCACAGGCTACGTAAAAATAACTTACAAAACCCGTAGACAGCTAATGCAGAGAACAATGCGTGATCACGTGATGTATGCACGAATGCATGCCCAGACCGACACCGGTGTAATTCACAGGACATTAGCCGTGGTGCAGGAGAGCGTAAACATTTTTAAATCCGCTCTTTGTTTTTTTGCGAAAGAAAAATCAAGAAGTAGATAATCCGGAACGCCGGCGGGCGGTGTCGTGGCGCTTGGCGCTAGCGGGACACAGCGGACAGGGAAATCTATGGAGGCTTCTTTGTTGTTACCATTTTGTACCATGCAAAAGATTCCCTTCAACCTATAAAGTCAGCAACGTGCGCAAAAAACTACCTCTTGTGTAGCTCGTGTTTTTAGACTGTGGTTAACGCTTACCTTCAGGCGATCCGTATTCGTTTGCCTCCGGCGTTATATATTTATGAAAGAATCTTTATTGATATTTAGATAGAGGAAGTTATTTTCATCTACCAAAAGGGAGTTTGCAAGAGTTCGCCCAGTAGCGCAAAGAGTGCCTAAATTGTGTAAATTGGGGATTTCATAGTAAATACGTGTGTAATCAGTCGCAAAAGGCACTAGTGGGTCCGACACTTCCATGTGGTTGTCTAGTAGGTCATCTAAAAAGATTTTAGCTAGAGATAGCCTCATGAAATCATAGTTGGTTTATTGTTAAAATATTTTTGATAAATCAGACTTGTATTTACATTGTAGAAAGCCTCAATAGTAAGTACTAAAGGGTAAGAATATTTGTAACGTATCCGCGCTCCATTCATGTTTCTGTTTCGTGGAGCAGGTCAAGTTTAAAAGAGGTTGCACTAAATTTTCGACTCGAGCAACAAATCTACAGCGGAATACTAGGGCACTATTGTTTGTATTGTGTAAAGGCGGGAGCTTGGTCAAAATGAAGTAAAAAGTCCTGGGAAAACAGCAAAGAATATCATTACACTTTCGAGGCGTATAAATCGTAGGACGGTTTTTGTGTGTGGATTTATTGGTCACATTACTTCGGAGGATTACTTTGCTTGAATCTTTAAAAAAAGAATAGTTTTTGTTCTGTTGCATCACTGAATTGTTTTAACTGGTCTTTTGGGGTTAAGAGCAAAGACAGTGTGTCGATCATTTGTGTTTGTTCTATCTATTATAATATGTCAATCAATTTAATAGTACATATAGGTACATCAGTCCTTTCTCGAACTCATGCCTCTGGTACCTACAGTTGTCTCAATTAGTTGGGCATTAATGGAATTAGCTAAATAAATATAATAATAAGAAGATATATTATAATAATAAGATATCCCAGGCATAATTTTTTTTAGCGTAATCATTTTGCAATATGTAAAATGCTGCTTGTTAGCAAAAATAAATAATCTTGGTACAAGGAGTTCTACCAGTTTTTGGTATTTGTCTAAAAATGCCCCTTTTGTGTTAGAGCTACGACTCTTGCAAGCTAGTACGAACGCATGTATGTAGATAGGCTTGAAAGATTTAGGAGATGCTTGCCTATTTATTTAAGTGTTCAAGATTATTTCAGAGCCTTTTCTACTAACTCACATCTGATTAAAAGACATCCTGCATCCAGTAAAAAGTTTTGCAAAATCACGGTGCATTTACAAAATATTTGTACAAGAGACTGTCTCGTCGCTCTAGAAATCTTTTAACATCCTAAGCAGTTTAAAGCTTAAGCTTACACTACACGACGACACGTGTCACGTCAGTGTAAAAACTTTGTTAGGAAAATATGAGGGGAGAAGTCTCGTTCACGCGCGCTGCATTTTCACGAAGCTAATGCAACTCTCGTATGCACCTTCCTCAACTACTGCTAGGACCATCTACAAAGGCTTTACTAGAATGTTTTACTGCTACGGTAATTATTTTACTCAGCGCTTTCAGGTTTTAATGTGAAGTTACATTTAGAATGAACGAACCACAGAGGAACGGCTGTGAACGGCTGTAAGAGCCGTTCGTCTGTGGCTCATTGGGAATTAGAGTAGGAAAGTGGAGAATGATGGTATTCTAAAAAGTAAGTGATTGGCTTTTATATGGTCCCACTGTTGGGCAAAGGAATCTTTCATTTGAATCAAGTCTTTGATACCTTGGATGGGTATTGGCTTAATCACCACGCCTTAATTAGGTACTTTCTCAACTGACAACAGCAAATTACCTATTTACATAAAAAGGAAGACGATTTCTATTATTTGTTGAAATAATTCGTTGTGGTACAAGGTGACACTGGTTAGTTTATCTTGTTATTGAAAAAGATAAAATTATAAAAATAAAGAAAATCACCATTTATGTATACGAGGAAACATCAGAAAACATTAAATATTATGGTCCCAATAATAAGGATTTCCCTTGTCTTAAGGAAACCTGAAACAACGAAAGTACCACATTCTCTCAAACCCAACTCTCTCTTAAATGTCTGTTTCATCGACAAACACTTGTGCTGTTGCGGGGATCGAACAATTCGCAACTCAACCGGGCGCTCAGAACCACAGCGACTAACAGTACGTCTACCACGAGTTGCCACTTTAAATTTACTTTATCGTTCGCGGAAAAAAAATAGTATTGGCATTTGATGTCATCTCAAATTTCGATCTCAAAAAACATCTCAAGATTCGATCCCCGCAACAGCACAAGTGTCTGTCGATGAAACAGACATTTAAGAGAGAGTTGGGTTTGAGAGAATGTGGTACTTTCGTTGTTTCAGGTTTCCTTAAGACAAGGGAAATCCTTATTATTGGGACCATAATATTTAATGTTTTCTGATGTTTCCTCGTATACATAAATGGTGATTTTCTTCATTTTTATAATTTTATCTTTTTCAATAACAAGATAAACTAACCAGTGTCACCTTGTACTTCAACGAATTATTTCAACAAATAATAGAAATCGGCTTCCTTTTTATGTAAATAGGTAATTTGCTGTTGTCAGCTGAGAAAGTACCTACTTAAGGCGTGGTGATTAAGCCAATACCCATCCAAGGTATCAAAGACTTGATTCAAATGAAAGATTCCTTTGCCCAACAGTGGGACCATATAAAAGCGAATCACTTACTTTTAAGAATACCATCATTCTCCATTTTCCAACTCTAATTCCCAATGAGCCACAGACGAACGGCTCTTACAGCCGTTCACAGCCGTTCCTCTGTGGTTCGTTCATTCTAAATGTAACTTCACATTAAAACCTGAAAGCGCTGAGTAAAATAATTACCGTAGCAGTAAAACATTCTAGTAAAGCCTTTGTAGATGGTCCAAGGGCGTCGCCAAGGGGGGGCAGGGAGGGGCAGCTGCCCCCCCCCTAGAGATTCTAAAAAAGTTGCCAAATATAATACAACCAAAGTCCTAAGTCTTTGAGTTGATTTGCTTGAAGTTCAAGCCTTGAACAATCATTCCCGTACGTCGAAACTCGAATGAATTCACCAATTCCACTCCTAATATTCCGTACGCTCAACTACGCTCCGCCTGGTCTACTCTATCGTTGAAGCGGGAGAGGGGGAGAGGGGAAGCAACATGTAACCGCGCGGCGCCCGCGACCCCCCCACAGCCGCCTTTGTTTTAGCGTCTGTCTGTCATTCATTCGTGCGTTAGCGTTGCCACTGCCCGCTTTTACGTTTGTTTTGTGCGCTATTATCACATCTAAATAGTTGCTGTGACCACATAATCAATATGGACATCAGAAAGTTTTTTGGTGAGTATCACTTGCGTTTAGCTTTCGTATTTTCCGTCCGTAAAATAACGTCAATTGATTTGATTATAAATGCTGATTTTGCATCGGTTTTTAAAATCGCAAAAAATCCGTTTCTAGTCACGATATCCGATTCTTAAGGGTCGTCAGTTTAAACCAAAAGGAAAATTGATCAATTTAATGGCTCAATCGAAAATAGGACCGTATTACCATAGCTTAAAGTAGAAAATTGTATGAATGAATATCGGCAGTGCCGATTCGGCACTGTCGGCTCGCGTATGCTTGAGACTCCGGTGCGTGTCGTCGCGCCCGCTCTAGAGTGCTCGAGCGAGGATGCCCGAGCGCGCCCGTGTTACCGGCGCTGGCCGCCGGTGAAACTCTGAAACCAGCCTAAACCGCCCGAAGTAGCTAGGGCTGTTGATATATAAAATATCGTTGACGCTCGTCCTTGCGCGGGCTCGAGCCTGCAGAAGCCCTCTTGAAGCGCATTTATGCTTTCAATGTGAATTGCGGACCAGAAGAAGTTGTAGCTATTTCAAACATTTTGTTTTGCAGTTTTAAAAAGAAAGAAACCTGAAGGAGCAAGCAGTGACAGCGATGATTCCGTGGGTGACCTGACGAGACCTAGCACATCCAAATAACCGGACTTAGTTCCCGACTCTTCGATAAATGACTGCAACGAAAATGACATCGGTAAATTTATTGGACAAGCATCAATGTTATCGACTGAAATGAAGAAAGAATTGCTTGAAAACACTTGCTATCCGTCTGCGACGTATGACTTTGCGGAAGACGCTAAACATTTAAAGAGGAAATTCAATTATTCATGGTTGGAAACGTACTCTCCATGGTTGGCCTATTCCAGGCACCAAAAAGGAGCCTTTTGTAAATATTGTACGTTGTTCCCACCAAATCCAAATACTTTTAGAGGCGTATTAGGGTCATTTATCATAAGGCCGTTTTGTAAGTTTAAAGATATTCACGAGCATTGCAAAAAGCACATGGAAACCCACTTCCATAAGATGGCACTGGAAGCCGCTAAATCATTTCTTGGAAGTGTGCCTGTAGATTTACAACTCAACAAATACTCCCAGGGCATTATTGAAGAAAACCGAAAAATTATAACATCTATTATTTCCTGCATTACGTTTTGCGGGTCGCACGACTTAGCTGTGAGAGGAAAACATTATGGCGAAGGTATTCTCGAGGACTTATACAAGCTACGAATTGACGCGGGAGATTTAGTTTTGAAGAAACACATTGAGCATGGGAAAAAGAATGCAAGCTATCGATCGATTGATATCCAAAATGAAATTATCGCAATTTGTGGAGATGTTATTAAGGCAAACATTGTGAAAAAAATAAAAGAAGCAGAAGCTTATAGTGTGTTAGCAGACGAAACAGCAGATATTTCCGGTACTGAACAATTATCGATTGGGCTGCGATATTTTGACGAGGAAGCTAATGAGGTCCAAGAAATGTTCGTCGGATTTGTTGAGCTGAAAGGTCTGGATGCGAAATCTATTGCATATTGCATCGATGAGTTTCTGACAAAAGAAGACCTTAATCCTGCTGAAAAATGCGTTGGTTTCGGATTTGACGGTTGTTCGACGATGTCCGGAAAAGACGGTGGAGTACAAGCGATCCTGCGCAAAAAATATACCAAAGCATTGTTCTTTCATTGTTCGTCCCATAAACTGAATCTGGTAATAAATGATCTCAATATTCTTCCTGAAATTCGAAACACTATGGGAACCACTAAAGATATTATTAATTTTTTCGGGAATCTGTTTTGAGAAGGAAATTGGTACCTAATATTGCCAGGCTCTGCGAAACAATATGGAGTGAGAAAAATAAAACTATCAGAGTATTTAAGGAGAATTTTCCTGTTATATTGGAAGCCTTAGAAAACTTATCGCGTGAAGGAAACAGTGCGGCTGCTTTCAAAATTTCGTTTATACTTTGTATTACTTTGATAGCTAAATACTCTGCTTTGTTGAAACCTGTTGTCAACGCACTCCAATCCATAGCTTTGGATGTGGTTAAGGCCTCGCAACACGTCAAACGCATTTTGCAATTGCTTAAGAGCCACCGTGATAATCCCGAAAGAGTCACAGATGAAATTATAAAGGATGCTACTGTTGTTGCGGAGAAAGTCGGCCTGGAGGAGGACATCACTTCAATGCCGCGCATTGTTGGGAAACAACGTCATCGAAGCAATCACCCAGCGGAAAGCCCTTCAGAGTTCTGGAAAAGATCATTAATAATACCATACTTGGACTCCGTTATTACATCGCTTGAAACACGCTTTGCTAAAGAAAATACTCCATCATTTGCTTTATCTAAATTACACCCCGCACAAATGCAAACGATGTCTGTCGAAAATCTCACAGGAACTTGTGAAACTATTGCTCAGTTCTATAATTTACCAAACATAAAAATTGAAGTCGAGCTTTGGCAGCAATTCTGGCATAATAAACCAAACTCAACAGATCAAACCGTTGTTGACATCCTAAAAGAAGCAAAAACTTTCTTTCCCGACACGGAAAAAGCGTTGAAAATTTTGATCGCTCTTCCATGCACGACGTGTACGGTAGAGCGATCGTTTAGCAGCCTCAGGAGACTAAAAACCTGGCTAAGAAGCACTATGAGTGAAAATCGCCTCAATGGTTTGGCCATGATGAGTGTGCACCGAAAACTTATACATGGAAACTTACAAGATTTTAATAATAAAGTGGTCGAGAAGTTTACAATGAATCCCCGAAGATTATGTTTTAATTAACCTAATATAAACAAACAACGACCACTATAATAATAAAAATCGGGTAATTTAAAAAAAATACGCTGTACACTTATTCAAATTCAAACTTCTTTTTATTTTATTTTTCTAATAAATGTTATTATAACTTTTTATTGCATAGTCAAGAGCTCGTGCTCGTGTAGCTTTACACATTGGACTCTGTACTGTCACTGAATATATATGTATATAGTACTATGATACTGTTGTTATTACAATCGCTGTAGATGTAAGGCTCGTAGTAAAAGTGAATCGTTTCATGTGCTGTCGACTTTACCTACAATTCATACCTACTTTTCTCATTCATAGAGAATGAGAAAAGTATGAATTCTAGTAGGTAAAGTCAACTTGCCCCCCCCTGCGCCATCGGCTGGCGACGCCCTTGGGTCCTAGCAGTAGTTGAGGAAGGTGCATACGAGAGTTGCATTAGCTTCGTGAAAATGCAGCGCGCGTGAACGAGACTTCTCCCCTCATATTTTCCTAACAAAGTTTTTACACTGACGTGACACGTGTCGTCGTGTAGTGTAAGCTTAAGCTTTAAACTGCTTAGGATGTTAAAAGATTTCTAGAGCGACAAGACAGTCTCTTGTACAAATATTTTGTAAATGCACCGTGATTTTGCAAAACTTTTTACTGGATGCCGGATGTCTTTTAATCAGATATGAGTTAGTAGAAAGGCTCTGAAATAATCTTGAACACTTAAATAAATAGGCAAGCATCTCCTTATTAAATCTTTCAAGCCTATCTACATACATGCGTTCGTACTAGTTTGCAAGAGTCGTAGCTCTAACACAAAAGGGGCATTTTTAGACAAATACCAAAAACTGGTAGAACTCCTTGTACCAAGATTATTTATTTTTGCTAACAAGCAGCATTTTACATATTGCAAAATGACTTTCATTGCATTAAGGCAGGACGATGACTTTCCGAGTGTAATTCCCCTTCATTTTGGCCGATTTATTGTTTCATACACTAACTTCGACATTTAAAGACGTTTAAAGACTTAATTTCGTTCGCGTAAAAAAATTGTATTGGGATTTGAGATGACATCAAATGCCAATACTATTTTTTACGCGAACGATAGGTAACGTAAATGTAAAGTGACAACTCGTGGTAGACGTACTGGGTCGCTATTTCAATAATTAATAACAGCCTAGTGACTTTTAGCTGTAAGGTAATAATTTGTAATTATTGTGTTTCGCAGAGTATACGAGATACGCCGGTGCTAGCGATAATCACCTTAATAAAAACCCTTTAAAACGATAAAACGAAACCTAGAACTCATGGAATAATGATAATAATTTTGTGCTGTTATGGTTAATTGCTACTTAATGTGATACAAAATCCGAGTATCCTTTTACTTTAAGTAAGACTTATCGCTCGTTATTTCCGTTACGTAAGACATCAAGAAACATATTGTGTGAAATGGCGCAAATTTCATATGTTCTAGTTTAATTATTGATTTGTTTTTTTTTGTTATAGACCTGCAGAATGTAAGTTGAAGGTATAAATTGATAACGTACAGTTTACACATGCTCAATACTTGCACGAAAGCATGCTACTATTGAGCAATTGCTACTAAGTAGCATGTGTGTTGAAGCATTACTAATAATGAACATGCTCAATATTCGAGTATGTTGAGAGTCAAAGATCGACAGCCGTATGATTTTTGAGCATGCTAATGAGCATGTTATTTTATTAGCATGCGTAACTGCAGCTTTACTACTTTTGGTAATTTTTTTTGTTAGAATTTTTGTTTATTTCTTGATTTTTAGTGAATCGGTTCTTGTTCACTTTATACAACGAAAAAGAATTAACAAAATCGGTTCACCCAGTCGAAAGTTCTGAGGTAAAAAAACATGAAAAAGAGAGGTAGGAAAGGAGTGTTTATATACTCTTTGAGAGGTGCCGCCTTCACGCGAACGCTTAAAGCATAGTATTGTACGTAAAGTTTATTTTTGTTTTTTACCCATATACTTAGGTACATAATCTTTTAACATAGGAGACCAAACCATACCGAAAACACCGAATGAACGATCCGAACAGACAAGCATCTTCCGCTGAACTGATCTTAATAGGATGAGAGCCAACATAGAACTATCCTCCATGAAATCAATATTAAGATCGATCATATTTGACTGGCCTGTTGGCGCAATGGCAGCGATCCTGCCTTTAGTGCCGGAGGTCGTGGGTTCGATCCCCACCCATAACAAATATTTGTGTGACGAACATTTATATGTGTTGTGTGTCTGGGTGTTATTATCTATTTAAGTATGTATTTAGAAATATTTAAGTAAGTTTATCAGTCTCTGACGCCCATATTACAAGCTCTGCTTAGTTTGGCGTCAGATGATCTCGGTGTGAATTGTCCCAGATATTCATTTATTTATTTATTTTATATACAGTATGAAATTACGAAACAGAATCCCGTTTCGGATCGATAACTTTAATACACTTATAGTAGTTTTCTGTACGGAATTGTACAGACATACATACCACCACGACTTTATCCCAAACGAGATAGTCAGAGGCAAGTGACTGTGTCGTCATGGTGAACGAAACACTCAGAAGCCCACTTTTCACCAATGGTATTAGAACCCAACGTGGTAGGTGGTGAGCCTTCCGCCGTTATCCGGGTTGACTTGGTTTTTTATCGACGTTTAATTTATTTATTTATTGAAAACCATAATGTAGGTAGGTACACAAGATAGTATTGAAGATAAGTATCAATTATAGACCCTGTAGGGCCATCACCGAAGAGTAAGTCGGATATTTAACAACGAATACAAAGATTTTGGTTCTGGCCAGATATGATCTCGGGACAACACGATCCACGATCTCTAAAAATCTTCTTCTGGTGCTGAACCAATAGGCCACGACGCTCTCCCTATTAAAATCGAACTGAATGTTACTTAACTCTCTTCGAAGTTGACTGGTGAAGAAGAATGAAAATCTTAGGGCAATAAATACGACATTAATTTATATCTTTTTAATGTGTAATCAAATTGAAATGAATTGAAATATTAAACTTCAAGTTTTAAAATAAATAATATAGTACCTAGCAATACTTACGTACATACCAAACAATGCTCCGATAAAGAGGAGGATAATAATATAAATCGGTATGTAATTCATAATAATTGCTAAGGTGCAATCGGTTTTGACAAGCTAGGATTAAAAATGCAAAAGTTGAAGATAAACTGTTAATACAAAGCAATTATCTCTGATATAATATCTGCTTAAATCCCGATATATTTAAACAGCTTATTAATTACTGCATTGAATATTTCTATTCTCATTCACTTGAGCACCATGAAGGCTGTTCTGGCGTTCGTCTTCACCTGTGGGATATTGGGAAGTGTGCTTACCGAAGATGGCTTCTACGATTACCACCGGAGGATCGGCATGCACGAAGCGGCGAGGATCAGGAAGGCAGAGAGTGATATGTCTATGAGCAGAGTCGCTGGAGGCTCTACAACTACCGTAGCCTCGGTGCCATACCAGGTGAGTCACTAGTCTGTGCTGTCTTTTAAGCTGAACTTCTTACTTTGCTCAATAGATCACAAAATTAAAAAGATATATCCTTTATATATATATCCTTTGTAATACGTTGGATAGTCGTAATTGGCCTACATAATTGTATTTAATATTGTAATTAAAACTGTATTGAGCTGTGTACTATCCCTAAATAAATAAATAAATAAATCCTGCCTTTATCGCCAGAGGTCGTGGGTTCGATCCCTACCCGTGACAAACATTTATGTGACGAACATTTGTGTTTGTTGTGTGTCTAAGTGTACATCTCTATTAAGTATGTATTTAGAAACATTTAAGTACGTTTATCAGTCTCTGACACCCATAATACAAGCTCTGCTGAGTTTGGGGTTAGATGATCTTGGTGTAATTTGTCCCAGATATTTAAAAACAAAAAATATTTTGATTATCAATGTAGACTGTTGCAAAAATGTGATTATTGCGACCCGTTTAGCACACCGGTTTGATCCCCACACCAACTTAAAAGTCATAAGTAAGTAAGAATTTTTTTTTGTATTGAGTTCGTCTGGTGCCTCTTGTATCCCTAGCACAAAGTGAAAACATAGTTTAAGACCAAAGCAGTGTTATTTATATTTCTTGTCACCTGTTCCCAGGCCGGTCTCATAATCACGTTCAGAATAGTCCTCACCTCAGTCTGCGGCGGCACCATCATCTCCGACACTCGCATCCTCACCGGCGCCCACTGCAATAACGACGGCGTCAGCATCGCTCAGTCCATCAACGTAGTGGTCGGCTCCAACTTACTCTTCACTGGCGGCACCAGGGTCTCAGCTACTGGTGTGGCTATGTACCCAGGGTATAACCCGAGGATTATCGTCAATGATGTGGCTGTTCTACGCATACCAAGGATTTCTTTTTCTAGTAAGCATTTCGTATATCACATGCTCTTTCGACACAATCATACTTCCTCAAAAAAGGTAGATTCAGCACCAACCTACCTACCAAAACCTACCTACTAAAACTTGGTACTATGTTGGTTCCATGTTTGGGTATTATGATGTAACTATTTGGTCATGTTTGGGTGCATTATTAGTCTCTGACACTAATGCAATTTTAAATTCATTATAACAATTAATATCCAAATGATTTTAAAATATCTTCAATTTATATAGATAGATGATCCTATCTATATAAATTGTACATCTAAGTTTTGTAACACTTTTTTTGTGCAATAAAGTTTATCTTAATTCATCTATAAAACCTATGTTGTGACATAGTATTTAACAGCACATCCTTACCGCTGCATAACGCTATCTCTCTTTGATTGCATTCAAAACCAATTCCCAAAGATTTTCTTTTTATTTTCAGTACTGGTCCAGCCCATCAACTTGCCATCTGGTAGCGAATTGAACCTTTTGTTCGTTGGAGAAACTGCTGTCGCTTCCGGTTTTGGAATCACAAGAGATAGTAAGTAATACATATATTTTGCACCACTTGCTTATTCAATTCTTTAAGGAATACAGATTCTAGTACGAAGCAAACTTAGTTTAACATTATCGCATGTTCTCAAACTTTCAGGTGACCAAGTCGGCCTTACCCAGATGATAAGTTCGGTGAACCTGAGGGTGATCTCCAACGCTGAGTGCGCCAACACATTCAGGAACATCATCCAGCCTAGCCATCTCTGTACCAGCGGGGCTGGAGGCGTCGGTGTATGCCGTGGCGACACTGGTGGGCCTTTGGTAGCTACCATCAACAGGAGAAGAGTCTTAGTAAGTTGATTTTTGACCACCGCGCGATATCCATCACACACTAAACTATTGCTTGCTGCAGTAATCCTTGAGAGAAAGTAACCAATTCCGTTAACTATAGTCAATCTTGAGTTATAGAGCAAAAGCTAACTAAGCTAAATTAAAAAGATTTTTGTGCAGTTTCAGTAGGACTTATAAAACTACCCTCTCTCCCTCTAGACAGGCAAAATCCATAAGGATTTCAACGCGTCATTATAAGGGCTCAAGTGCCACTAAACGTGAAAAACTAAATTTCAATTAAGTGAGGTGCTGATTGATACGAATGACATTATATGACTTAAACCCTTAGAGCATCTTAAACCACAAGCCCGAATCCACAAACGTCAATTAAACCGGAGCAGTCTTTACATGTAATAGCTGTCCGTTTTATTTCTATTGACATGTGACGTGACAGGGCACATCAATTTGAGGTGTCCTCTACTTTTGATTAGCGTTTGTGGATACGGGTGTTATCTCCTAACTATCTTTATCGGCAAGATTACTCGAACTCTATATCTTGCTATGTCTTTTTTGCTTTACTATAGAGCTATACAGTAGGTAATCTACAAGAAGTTTCAACAAATGTTCAGGCATAGCCACAACAGAATATCTTACCTATGAATACCATACAATTTTAAGATGTAGTCGTAAACGCATAAATTTTTAAGTATAAAAAAACAAAGCCGCCTTGCAGTTTATCTCTACCTTTGGTACCTATCTGTAACAAACCACTATAAAGTACAAAATACCTCTTATGTTATTCAAGTTTTTTTTTAATTTAGAAAGTTTTGCCAAAAAATTATTAATATATCTATACATAATTTTTTACTGAAGGCCACGGAAATTCTTCCATCTATTTTTCTTTAAGGAGCTATAGGTATATAAGTTAGGTATAGGGTGAACAGGCGACTTTATAAAGCTTGAAATTTCGTCACTACATTTTATTTGTAAGATTTTTGTTGTTTTAATCTAAACTTGTTTTTCTACAGATCGGAATCAGTTCCTTCACCCCTTCGGAAGGTTGTCAAAGAGGCTTACCATCCGGCTATTCTAGAGTTACCTCGTTCGTCAGATGGATCCAGTCTGTGTGAAACAAGCTTTATAAATAAACATATTTTACAATTCAAGTCACAATGTTTTAATTACGATGAAATAGTGAAGTACAAATAAATTTTAAGCTGTCTTGCCTCAAAAATTACCTACAGTAAACCGACATATATATATTTTTTTGGGTCAGCAATATATCGCAGTGTTATTAATTACAATAGATAAACAAAGTTTTGGGAAGTAATGGCTTATGAATAACTAAAAATATAACACACACAGGTGAATAATTATTTTAATTCTACCGATAACACATTATGGTCCATCGGAATAAATCAATTAGTGGAAAAAAGTTTGTACTGACTGGGACGGGACTACTTCGACCAAACGACGAAGTTATCATCGATAAGGAAACCCCAAGATCGCCAAAGATCTGCATTCAACAGAGTGGATGTCCAACGAATACAACAAAAACGCAACAAGCATGAAAAAGATATCAAAACACATCTGTCGGCATGAAAAATGAATCAAGTCAATAGCTCCGAGGCGTAATTGAGAGCGGACGCAATCGAGATATGATGGATCTCACACCTTCGGCTCCATCAAATCGCTTTTCAAAGGGTAAATCTATATTTAAGTGCCTCGCGAAGCTCCTTGTAATTACATTTTTATGTTGTCGAGGGGTCTCAACTAATGCCTTTACAAATGCGAATATAATAGACAGCAGGGGTTCGGATGCCGCGATATCTTCTTCAGAGGCCCTTTGTGATATCAGATAGATATCTTGTTTGGTAACAAGGCGGAGGTTTCTTCGGAATCGGATATTTCTTCGAAACCTGAGCTGAAACGGAAGTTCTAATGTTTATTTGCCTTGTGGCAAAACTGGTACCTACCTAGATATTGCAGCACCAACCACCACAATCACAATTTTGGTTTCTGAGTATAATTTACTTCGAATATTAATAACAAACTAACAAAATTCTATCGGAATATGATCACCTGCGCTATGGCGACACAATAAAATTTTTATTCATAAATTAAATATTTCTAGGTTATTTCACAAACGGCGATCCTACACCAATCAGAACTTGTAAAGACGTAAGTATACCTAGCCTTGTCAGCAATTGTTGCGCAACTATTAGCTGTATTATTTGGTTTAAGAGATTCTTATAAAAATAGCACCCGGCAATTTATATGTATTTCCTTCTTTTTCTTAAGTTTTGTAAATCTTAGCCGGATTGTCGTTATCAGAAGACATTCTGTCCAGAAGACTGTCTGTTTTCGAGCAGAACAAGTTGACATTGTGTAATGGCAAGGGTAACTACACGTAAACAACGGCGAATAGACCATAAGTCCTGCTAATCCAAACAGTCTGGCGCTTTTTCTATCAATTCTTAGGGTTGTTGCTCTGTAAAATAACTCAAGAACTTATTATCTTGGCTACTTGAGATCCAAACTTTTAAATCAGCTTTATTTTTTGCACAGAACAAATTGTTAATTCATTATTTCATCAGATTTATTCATCAACACTGCTTTATTAATTAATGCAGAGTTGGTTTTTACATTCTGAGTGCAGTCAATACGAACAGAATATATTTCTCTGGTATGTACATACTTAGATGCTCTTCCGCATAACAGCATGGTCGTTTCACCGTGTCGCATACCCGGAATGACAACCCTCACAGCTAGAATTTTCAACCAAACTGAATACCTATCAATTATACCGAGTGATTATCAAAGGACTTACAAAAACGATATGGCATACTCACTAAGTGATGTAGTAACTACTAGTATGCAAGTGATATTTTCAAAACAGGTTTAATTTTAAGGTTGTCATACAAAAAATACTAACTGTTCGACTAATTTGTATGGTAACCTTGAAATGAAAGTATTTAAATAAATCTTATTTTCATTTGGTATGCCATATCGTTTTTGTACGGTCTTTAAATGCTATGCAATATTTTAGTTAAAAACTTTTTTAGTAATTTTAAACGAATAACAAGTATTACAGCTTACAGCAGGTTTTAAAAGACCTTATTAAGTGTCAAGCAAGTGGCGATAGATGTATAAATCTGTTTATTTTTTTTATTCAGAGCACCTTAGATGGTATTTGCTACCAATAGCTGTGCAGAGAATGTTCAACCCTACCTGGGAAACCTTACGACGGTGTCTCGTCGCGGTAACGCCGGCTCCTGCCCAGTTTATGTAACCGTACATTTAATTTATACAACTTTCGTTTATCGCTCAGCTGCCGCTGTGACCCTTTGAACTTGTATCGCATTTGTTGTCTCAGGAAGAGGATTTTGATAAAAAAATGGCCACTGGATTACTGAATTTAATTGCTTTAAGTATTTAGGTGACATCCAACGCAGAGTAGACTATGATCAACTATCAGAAAGGTTAATTCATAGGCTGTTTTTTAATAAATACTCATCACACCTACCCTGTGGCACTTAAGAACGCTCGGCATGTCACACTGAATTTCAAAACATTAGCCATTTTAACAATTCATAACATTAACTAAACATAACGTTTAATATGAGTCTCAGCATAATTAAGACTAAGTATAGGCAAACACAGATGTTGCCCAACACTTTACTTTTTCTGACGTCATACGAGCAAGCTTAACTTACACACAAAGAAAGTTACTAGAAAAATCCTGGGGCTCAAGCGGGATTCAAACCCGAGTCTTCCACAATCCGGGCGGCTGCTCTTTCAACTGGGCTATCAAGGCCGTTAACGTTGAAAGCCAACGTTGCTTCATCAATGCTATAAGGGCCTTTTAACATCCGAAAGAAATATCGAAAGATAGAATACTATAAAAAATCGAATTACAAACCTTGATGAAATCAGCCAGGATTTAGGTAGATGCTCGGCCACAACTGGCTGATCAGGATCCCTACAGGTAGCCCATTGTACAGCAGTGGACGTTTTTTGGCTGCAAATCTAATTAATACCCACTTAAAACTGTGTTTAAACCTTTAACAACCCTTTTTTAATAATTTCAGGCTACTACCGTCTATATTAAAAAATTGCTGATATCACCATGAATTATTGTGGTATAATCCACAAAGTCTCAGTCCAATAAGCTATGATTGCGTATTTGCACAAACTACTAAACCCAGAAAACAATACGTAGTCGTAAGTAGTTGTTATTGAAAGGCATAGCTAAACGAAGAAACCTTTGAACTGTGCATGCTAATTACTATGATCAATAGCAGGCACTGCTTTGCAGTCTGAGGTCACGCTTGAGGAGCTCAAAATAGTTTCCAGTATATTGATTCCCTCTATACATTGTAGGTTCAATTCAAGCGTTACACTGGGAAATTCATACCGTCCGTACGTTGTAAGAAGGTTCATAGCAATGACAGCTCAGCTTAAGCTGGCCTTCATGCGTCATTTGTGGTGACTGTACGAAGTATTCGTGTGAGTACGAGTGATGTTTCTAATTTGTATTGTATCGTGGACTTCGGACAGCTTTCTTTGTTTTTTCAATGGAATTAATTTGAAAGATTAATACCTGAATTTATTACGTCTATATGTCACCGGCAATGTATACATTTCAGGCATTGTATACAATGCCTAGGCAATATACACAGTGCCGGGTGCGTTTAGGCAATGTATGAAATATTACGAATTTGATTGTCTATGGCATACTTTGCCTAGGCAATTTATACAATGCCTAGGCATTGTATAGAATGCCCAGTGGTGATCTGGTAATGTGTGAAATAAATAGATTTTGCTTTCAATCATAGAAATAGAATAGAAATAGAAAAAAGTTTATTCGGTACCAATAATATACAAGAAACAAAAAAAACATACATTCGACAGCAAAACAAAAAACACTCTGAATCTTAACATAATAGACAAAGGTACCAAAATGGTCTCCGCTCAGTATATAAGCCGTAACGAGACAGCTCGTCACGGCCACTGGTATTCTGCGGATGCCAACAAAATAGACACGTAGCCCAGCAGTAAACAGGCTACAAATGATGTAGTTACATTAGTTAAAATAATAATAATAAAAGATCATAATACATTTATGGTTTAATACACTTTGATACTATATTTAGGCATAGATAAAAATACACAAACAACTTCAAATACGATATATTTAATGAAATACATATATATTTATATTTTTCTATATTCTATGATCTCATGATGACGAGGGACAAAAGGTCATACGAGTGCGTACTGCTTGGTTTTACATTTTCAGTTATCCGTTATTTTTTGGATGTTCAGTGAATGTTTCCTGTAATTTACCTTAAAAGCGTTAACTGTGGAAGATTTTCTTAATGGTGGTGGAATATTATTCCAACACTTTGTTGCGGCATACCGGAAAGTTTTATTATCAAGTTTTATTGAGATACTCACAGTCAAACAACGTAAGCATAAATAACTTTTGGCAAAATGCATAGCTTGGTTATTCTATTTGTTCAATTTTATATTCAGAAAACCTTTTTAACCCGAAAATTTATTGCTCTGTACGACGTGGGTTTATTAGGTTGCGAGGAGCGAAGCGACGAGCATGTTAGGTTGACATGAACCAGCCGCACGAGCTAAGCGAGCGTGCCGCGGCAGCGGCCAGCGAGTGCCAGAAATGAACTGGCTTCATTTTCTTTTTTGCCGTTTCATACTTTGATATTATAACTAAGGATATTTTGAAAATGAAAACAAACGATTCGGTTTATCTTTCCAAACCAAAATGTATGCCAAAAGACGATTCTGACTGAACTTTCTTTTTAGTGAACCCTTTTATACACATTGACGGCTACGCATCCGGCATTGCATACAATGCCTAGGCAAAGTATGAAATGAAGAATATTTCATACATTGCCTGAACGTTTTAGGCTAGGCATTGTATACAGTGCCGGAATATACACATTGCCGGTAACATATATATTCAATTATAAATAATTCTGTAGTTTCCAATACCTACTCTCAGTTTCCGAATTTTACTAAGAATTAGAGCAATTGATTAGGTTATCTAAAATTCCTTAAATACAAAATTGAGATGTTTTAAAAAAACTCAGTTTGTTGAATGTATTAAAAGTAACTAAAAAGAGTAGAGTTAACTTATTTACCGTCCCACTGAAGAGGAAAGGCGATCCTTTAAATCAAGTCATTAATTACATCGATGGTACTCGTAATTTGCCTAAGCACTACGCTTGCCTCAGCGCTTTGGTTATCAAAATCCTTAGCTACCTATGTCTCGTTAAGTCCAAAGCACATTTTGGCCGATCTGGTATTTGAACCCAGGACCACTAAGATAGATAGATAATATTCTTTATTGTGCGCCGTTCTCCTTACTTATCTTTTGATTTACCTACTCGTTGTACTTGAAAGAGTGTCATCACACAACAGTAACACCGAGTGGCACAAATGCATACATCGAAAGGTAGGTCAGGTCAGTAGACTACTTTATCGAACAATGCGTGAACGACAGTATCAGTGAAAGTTTATTATTTACTAAGCTCATTAAATAAACATATCAGAAGCAACTTTATTATTGTTCAGTAGGAGGTGTGACGCGGCCACAAGAACACGCTTACGGAATTGAGGTCACGATCAATGACGCCTCGCAGACTCACGAATATTTCTGTTTCTTACGAAACGCGGCCGTCAGCGGAACGATTACCTCATGTCGTCTACCTATTATTAGATAACCACGCAAGCCGGCTTCCATTTACGCCCTAGTAACCATCTAACTGTTCAGCAACACGAACGTGAACAGCAATGGCTCAAATCTTTGCATTTGTTATTTACTTGGCGGCAATCGTCTTCGCCACGAGCGGGTACAGAATACTCGGGATATTCCCGTCCTTGGATCGAAACAACTACCTCACGTACAGAGAGCTATTCCGGGAGCTGGCGAACCGAAACCACGAAGTCACCCTCATCAGCCACTTCAAGCTACCAAACGCACCAGCAACGTACAAGGATATCCTACTAAGTGAGAACCAGTTAGTGTTCAAAGGACTTTCTTTCGAATCTGTGATCGTGAATGAAGTAAGCAGAGTGCCTTTCGAGACTTTAGTTGCAACTAAAGCCGGCAACGACGACTGCAAGACTCTTATGAACAATCCCCACGTGCTTTACATGTTAAGGACTCGGCCTCGATTCGATGCGATAATAGTAGAGTCGTATAACAGTGATTGTGGTTTGGCGCTAGCAGCCAATTTAAGTGCACCCTATATTGCTTATAACCCCCAACCGATTCAACCCTGGCAATACAGCAGGCTGGGTATCAGTTTTAATTCTGCGTATGTAACGCAAGCAGGGCTGTCATACGGCCGACAGCCCTGGTTCTTCGAGCGGTTGAAGAGCTATTTATTATACCATATCACGAATTGGGTGTATTACGTGGGCTCTCAGGTGACCGACCATGTCTACCTGTATAAATATCTCGGGGACAGTTTGCCGACTTTGGAGAGCATAGCGGTGAATGCGAGCCTGGTGTTTGTAAATACACACCAGTCGGTGCACGGAGGTGTTGCCAGACCTGATAATGTTATTGACATTGGAGGAATCCACGTGAGACCTCCGAAGGTTATTCCGACGGTGAGTAAATATTAGATTATAAAATAAATGCGAAACACAGGATGTATTAATGATTTATCTAATCAATAAGAAAAGTAGGTAGGTAATTACGTTTTCTCAGTTGTGTTTATTTCGTAAGAACTATAGATATTTCAATCTTATTCTGATACCGCAACAAAATTATAACTTGTAAACTTACCGATGTATTATAATTCTACTATTATGCTCACATTATAGTTTTGACATATTTTGGGATGTTCGATGTTTAGACGGATATAGATTTAGTAGTCACTAAATTGTCAGAAATCCAAGGAAAATGTATGATGCTCTGAATTAACCTAATTCAGGAGAGCTAAAATTGTTTACTTTTCTCGTCTTTTTCGAACTATTCATTTTGTTATGTTCAAGCATCGGTGGTATAGACAATAATCTATACTCTAACTCTATACTAATATTATAAGATTATTATTATTATTATTATTTATTAAATTGCATTACATGGGACCTTATAACTACACACACCACTAGTCAAACAAGTAAAGCACAAGAGTACACATGCGCCTTGTTAGGCATCGCAATATGGAATAGAGAGGGGCAGATATTTATAAATTATTATTCAACATTTAACAACATTAGGTACCAAACCAAACTATAAGTTAATAAGCAAGAAGGTCGGTCTTATAGTAGAATAGCACGAAAACATTAACAAACATTTTTGCACTCTTATAAAACTCAAAACCTAGCCCCACAAAAGCAACTACAGTATGAATGCAACCTTAGAAAAATGTCATAGTAAACAATACAAAGTAAGTTCAACAACAATACTATATACCAAGGTCCAAGACACATGACATCACTTGCGTGATCATATCGAACGTCAACAGGTTAGTGATTCTTGCCAAAATGAGAGGAAACGTAGGTACCTACTTAATTATAGTCTGTCTATTTTAGGAAGACCGTTTACCTATGCTTGTAGTAGTGACATACCAATATGACATACGCTAGTTGTCATACTGGTATGTCAAATTGACACAGTGTGTATGTACACTATTGTACATGTTACTAATGCAAGCATAGTACATAAATAGGTCTTCCTGAGATAGAACATGTACTTATAACAAAGTATTTTTTAAAATTATGTCAATTATAAACCTGCTATCAATGAACCCAAAATAGTAATGAATACGCAACTGCCCGTCGAATTGAAAAACGAAACCGTTTTCATTATTTCACAGAGATTCTTAACATTAGATCACATTTGGAGATTATTACTGTTGACATAGTATAGGTAATAATGTAATCAATAATAAATTTAATTAGGAGATAGTATGTATAAAGAACTACCTACCTCCTGCATAATATTTTATGAAAGATATTAAGTTAACAATCTCATCAATTAGCTTACATTAACATTAGTACAAAAATTTAAATATATATTTATTATAAACTGATTCCCTCCTTATCAACAGTAAATTATGTCACTTTATCGTAGGCAAACGATTGTACCTACTTCGTTAGTATCTACCGTCAGCAACAAAACCTGCTTAACATTAAAAAAACATATTGCCCGCATTTTATGTAGGTACTAGGTCTTTTTTCCCTGATCTTATTAAGTTTTTATTTTTGGACATTTTTACACAATGCCGGTTTAAGAGACTGATAAACTCACCTAAATGATTCCAAATAAATACCAGAGTATATAGAAAACACCCAGCCACAGAGGACTAATATCTGATAAATACTTTCATAATCCTGACGTTTTGCTTGTTTTTGATGTGGCAATCTGTAATCTGCATTTTTTACGATTTTGACCCTTTATAGTAAGAATAACTAGATTAAAGAGGATTTACGTGTACAATTAGCCAACCGCTATCATAAATATGAAGTTTTTTTGCTTGTCAGTGTAATATCAGTATGATAGAGTTTGTTTACCAACTTCATGATGATTGATATCTAGCAAAGATAAAGTGATGCAATACCGAAGCTTATGACAAAACAGAAGGAAAGTCGCGTCATGGTTTAGGTAGGCATATTTTAAATTTCCCATCAACGAATGAACAAAATTATTAATGCATGATTCGTTCGATTCGAAAATGGCGAAACATACTCATTTGTTTTTTTCGCAACTTTGAATCTTTCCAGTGAAATACATGTAACTTTGGAATAATACAAATTTAGGGCTATTTGAAAAATACATATTTACATGTATAATACGTGAATAATCAATGTATTTTTCACAAATTACAATGAATGAAGAAAAAATATGACACTAATTTTGAGGCACCCTACATATATTTTATGCAATTCATTCCTCTGTTGTTTTTTGTGGGTTTTATTTGGTTTACTGTTTAACAACATGAAAGAAGATATCAAGAAAATTTAATTGCCGAAAAATATAAAACACGACATTCTTTATGTTATTAACAATTCATTGATTTTCAATTATATGTAAAGGTAGGATGCTGATTTAACCTTAAAGTTAATTTAATATTATTAGTCCTAAAAAACAGGGAAAAATATAATGTAAAATACATGTAAAAAACGGAAACTTGCGAAAGATACATCGTAAGAACTCATTGAAAGTTTCTGTATTTTATTGAAAAATACAAATTCCGATTGAAAAATACATGTATTTTACTTGTGCTTTTCAACTCTGATGGACACATTCATGATACGCTGCCCCAATAAATAAATTTAAGAAAAACAGGAAAATAAAAGCTTGCCCCAAGCGGGTACCCGATTTTTATGTGGACACACCTTTAAATACCAAACTATTTCCTTTCAATATACGTTATGATTCGATTATATTCTTCGGCACCGTATAACCGTTTCATCTAAACTCAAACTCCACCTCTTTAACAGTAAACTAACATGGCGTGCTCGTTTCAGGATATAGAGAGGTTCATAAACGAAGCTGAGAATGGCGTTATTTACGTCAATTTGGGCTCCACCGTGAAAGACTCCACCCTGCCGAAGGATAAATTAGAGGAGCTGTTATCAACATTTAGGAAATTGCCGTTCAGAGTGCTGTGGAAATGGGACGGCGGCAGTTTGGAAGACCTGCCGAGGAACGTTATGACTATGAGGTGGTTCCCCCAGTACGATATTTTAAGTAAGTAGCCAGTTTAATTCTGAGAGTTCGCCCTTTGTGATGATAAATTGAAATAGTGTGTACGTTATAGGACTTACTGGATAATTAGGAATCAAGCTTTGTGATAACGATTCTGCATGTTGAAGTTGAAGAGCATAAAAACTAAAGACATAATCATTTTGTGGCTAAGGCATTTGATGAAGTTACTTAAAAAAATATTCAGAAAATCTGTTTTTTTAACAATTAATTGACAAATATTTCGCAGGGTAATATTGCTATAACTGTTTATTTAAGGAAGACAAGATTCCTATTTGCGAGTTGCCCAACGATACCTGCAAGTCAGCACCGACAAGGTTATTGGCTAACTGGGTTACCAACAAAATAGGGTTATTCACCGTAAAAAGCAATTTCGCCACACATTTCAAAAGTCACGTTACTGTAGGTACTTTGAAAGAAGAGTCACGGGATACCAGTGTATTATTTTGAAAAATACATTAAATATACATTTGCAGTAAGCAGAACAGATCTTTGCAGTGAAAGCAAAATCCCTAAATAAAATAAAACCTAATACTTTTCAGAACATGAAAACGTCAAATTATTCGTCTCTCACGCCGGCATCCTCAGCACTATAGAAGCCGTCGACGCAGGTATTCCAGTGGTGGCGATACCGCTTTTTGGAGACCAGCACGGAAATGCCGCGGCCTTGCAAGACGTTGGTGTTGCAACGATAGTCTCCTATGAGGATTTGAAGAAAGAATATCTTTTAGATGCCATCAATGAAGCAACAGATCCCACGTGAGTATTAAAAAAATCACGTATGTGAACACGATTTTGGCGTAGCACGGTTTCTCGCTTTGATATGCGGGGTGTCCCAGGTTTGAATCCCGGTCGGGTCAATTCAGGAAACGATCTGTTCTAAATTGAGTTTGATCTGGGTGTGCTGGGAGACGCCACTGGCTTCAATCCTTGTCTGGTACCTCGTAATACAAGGATATTTATCCTTACTTCGAGACAATGACAATTGGTGCGTCGTCTTGTCTGGTGAAGGTATAAATGGTACATGAAGTAAGGATACATTAAACAACGTTATCAGAATGATTCCTTGGAGTGTTATGATGTATGACGTAAGTATTGGAGCCTAAACAATGCTTAATCAATCAGTGCTTTTATTAGTCATCGTGAAAAACTATTGGAGCCTACCCAACTATCCAAGATCTGTCAATACGAGGGGCATGCCAAATGAAATTAGACACTCAAAAATTATAAAATTTATTCTCTATTAAAAGTATCGATCTTTTCGAAGTATTCACTCTGAGCACGTATACACTTTTCCATACGTTTAAACCAATTGGAAAATACCTATAACCACTCTTCTTTAGACACCTCAGAAATCTCAAGTGGGTGAGGAAGGATCGACACATTTTTTGAGTTGAAAAAGTCAAGGTTGTGGCAGACGTGTGCGGCGGCGCATAGTCGTGGTGCCAGAGAAGGTGCCGGATTCCTGACTTCGGTCGCTTGTCACACCAAGCTGATATTACTGTTGGAGCACAAACTGTCACATACCATTCAGAGTTCACCGTTCTTTGATCCTCCACTCCACTACAGTAGCAATATGACCCGTTTTGCAGAAAAACGAGGCGACCATTTGTTTCTTTGTGCTTATAGCCTATCTTGCCAGTGTCAATCAAATGAGTAAAGAGTATCTAACTTCTTTTGGCATGCCCCTCGTAATATAGAATCAACCTTCTGAATGTTTCAGTTTACCGAACCGATGTCTGTTTTTGATTTTCGGTTTGAGCAGATGAACTTTATGACTTTATACTGTTTGAACAGCGGAATGCATGGACTTAAGACTATTTATCCCGTCAAAATAAAAAAGAAATAGGCTATGTCAATCCCTGATAATGTAGCGTCATATTGGAGAAAGATTTTATGAATCGGTCCAGTAGTTTTGGAGCCTATTCAATGTAGGCAAACAGTCACATCTTTACTCTTTAAGATATTAGTATAGACAAGTTCGGTAGGTGACGATATATTTTTTTATTTTGACGGGATAAATAGTCAGCGCGGGGAAGCCGCTGACAGACAGCTAGTGTTAAGAGAAAGTGGAGCAGCTAATGTGTGGCTGGGCCACTAAGCATATTGTGGAGGTCCTTATCCTCACTGACTACCACTACCTTAACATGCCCATGTGTCACTTCAAGGGCTGTCAACACAAAATCCTAAAATACGTACAACTTTGAGGAGCAACAGCATGAGAACGAGTTGATGGTCTCATTCTATGTAAAATGAAACGCTCTACAACTTTTAAGAAGGTCACTTTACGATAATTTAATTCTTTCACGAGATATAACCGTAAAACCGCAAATAATCTGGATTTGGGGTACACTTTTACTACCCCCCACCACTTATGCACAACACCCACGAGGGGGAAAACATAAGATAGTCATATATTGGGCAACAAATGAAGCCATTAACGCAATAAAACCCTTTGTAGGATTTAAATCCGATTTCAAATCTAATCCTACTGGCCTACTATTAGTTTAATCATTGATTATTTTTATTTCCAGATTCCAGCAGCGTGCAAAGCTTGCATCTAGAATATGGCACGACCGCACAATATCACCGTTAGAAATCGCCATCTACTGGACTGAGTACGTAGCTCGGTACCAAGGCGCGCCTAACCTTCGAACGCCATCTGCCGACCTTCCCATGTACCAACAACTCCAACTGGATGTTCTAGCATTCATTGCCCTTGTCGCATACATCCTGTTCAAGGTTCTATGTAAAATACTTTCAGCCTGTTGCTGCTGTTTTTGCCAAAGCAGCGAATCTCAAGCTACGTCTGTTGAAGGAAAAAGATCGAAGAGGGTTAAGTTTGAATGATAGTATGTACTTAAAATATATTATTAAATACAATTTTACTAATTTATTAAAAATATGTATAATTTTACCATCTAGCGAACTCTCAAATTAATCAGCGATGTATCTATTTGGACTGATAGAGTATTCTGTGTAACACTCAGTCTAATCCTTTACATTGATTTTCAATCATAACCATTTGCAAATTATTAAAATCATTTTGAAGATTTTACAAATTATAAAAAAATAAGATAAAGTACCATACAAGTACTCACTACTACAACATTACCAATAATTATCCTCCTCGAGTACTTATTTACCTTATTTTTTTTATAAATTCGAGTTATTTAAATAAATAAATATCTAGGACAATTCACACCAAGATCATCTGACCCCAAACTAAGCAGAGCTTGTAATATCGGCGTCAGACACTGATAAACATACTTAAATATTGCTAAATACATACTTAAATAGATAATAACACCCAGACTTACAACAAATACAAATGTTCGTCACACAAATATTTGTCATGGGTGGGGATCGAACCTACGACCTCCGGCGCTAAAGGCAGGATCGCTGCCATTGCGCCAACAGGCCAGTCTTTTTTGATCATAATAATTGATAAAAATAAATCAAGACAATCAATTTATATAAAAAAGTAACATTTCCTTAATAGTAGACATTATTTATCAATCTTTAATTGATTCTTAATACATTCGCCGCCACGGAAAGTAATGTAGAAAAAAAACTAAAATTAAATGACCAAACTTCGTCCATTCTCTACGTCGTGGATTTAGCTTATTTAATAACTCTTATTTATTGGATTCTTATGACAGTCTTCAGACAGCAAACACAATAGGTTGTATGATCACATAATTATGATACATTTGGAAGAAATAGCGTGAGTAATAAGTCAAAGGGTAGTAAGTAGTTTCATTATAATCCATCCAGTAGTTTTCACGTGAGGTTGGAAACATCATTACATTTTTATCTATTTCAAATGTATAAAAGCGTAAGGTCACTGACTCACTCATTACGAAATCTCAGAAACTACAAGTACAGACAAGTGCTAGGAGTTTCAAATTTTGTGAGGGGGTTCTTTTTATGACATAGATGATGATGATAAGACGGGATTTTTCTAAATTCGACCACTAAGGGGTTGTTTTTGGGGTTGATAGTTTGTATAAAACTTCGTTACTACAGGTGCTAGGAGTCTCAAATTTTGCGTAGGGGTTCTTTTTAGGCTAGACTGCGCTGGCTCGGCCACGTTGAAAGGATGGAATCGGATCGGGCTGTGGAGAGAGCATATCTGGGTCTGACGCTTCCCGGTTAAGCGTCCGGTGGGCCGGCCCAGGTATCGCTGGATAGATCAGGTTGAGAAGGATCTCAGTCACTTGCAACGGCCCGACTGGCGTCGGGTGGAGATAGAGCAGAGCGGCGGAATCTCGTGTCGGAGGCCAAGATCCACTTCGGGTCGCCTAGCCAGCGCAGTAAGTAAGTAAGTTCTTTTTAGGACGTAGGTACTACTTAAGGGTGGGTTTTGCGAATGATATATTACGACAAGTATCGTTAGTCGGAAAAAAACCCTTTTTGTACACCAATGTCATAAAAATGACGTTCACGCGGGCGAAGCCGCAGGCGGAAAACCAATTATGTATACTTACTTAGATAAACTTAATATTGGTTTTATTCTTTAGTTAATATAATGTAATGTACGTACACGAATGACATCAAAAGTCATTCGCATACATGGTTGTTTTTTATTTTACTAAAAACATTACCGGGGTCTTCAAGCGGAGCGTGAATAAGTTTTTTTTTAAATCAAGATTAGGTTGACCAGTTCAGTAGTTGTTTTACATTACTGTGCTTACTTTTCAACCTTTTATCTCGATTTAACAGCCACTTTCCATGGGTGGATACCACTTTATTGATGGATATACACAAATTACTTAGTGGGGCAAAAGTGTTTTTCACTGACGAAATTAATCGCTCGAATAAGAAAATCAAAAAACCTAAGAAAAAATGAATATACGTGCACGCAGGCATATATGGCCAGGGCTACCTCTTTCTATGTCGAAAGAGGCATGACGTGTATTAAGTAGTATTATTTCATAGAAATGATTAAAATACAAAAGTCATTTACGGATTTAATTTGCGTCATCTCAGCACAGAAAATATTATATTTTTAATCTTTGGCGTCAGTGAATGTCCCTTGATAGAAAGATATTTTATCTACGAAAATAAAGTCAGTATGCAGTTCTTGTATTGCGATTAGTGGCAATGGATATTGTTGGACAAACAATCCCAGATTATCTATCAATGGATTAGTGGGATACACCCCTTTCCATCATGTGGAGTCATCATGACAGGAAAAATAAAAAACTGTATTGCACAGGCAATAAGGTCGTTTTTTAAATTCCTATACATTTTAGAGTAACAGAATCGCAATGCACATGTCTGAGTGCTCAGAGCTAAGCTAGTACTTCTTCGCTTCCTATACGTTTATTCAGTTTCAGTTCAAAAATTCATACACGGCGACACTTTCTTTTTATCTGAGAATGAAAACATTTCTTGGTTAAAGATGATACAAGTTAATGACAACATTTAGGTATTCATATGTTGCTGACAAAAAATATAGTTCCCTTATTATCGCATCAATGTTCCCTACTTCAACAACGTGGCTGTGAATTATTATTCAGTTTCGTATTGTTTGTGATTTTGATTTTTGTATGGACTACAGTCTGAAATAAATGCTTATTATTAATATATTATTATTGAACCTAATAAATATAAAAAACTGGTTAAAAAATGGTTAAAAACGTTATTTGAGCGAGAACGATTTACATTTCGTTCACCTTCTAAATCGTTTTTATTACGTGCGAAAGGAAACAAAACCAATAGGTACGTTCTTAAGCATTTTGGACTAAAACGGTTTGAAAAATAAACCGGTTTCCAAGCCCTGGTTTGGAGACGAAAAAATATTTTGCTGGCAACTGCTCCCTTAAAGGGGTTCATTTAGGGTTTAGTTGATGGAGTCAGAGTAGAGTTATAGTACCAGTTGGTACCTACGTCTACCACGAGTCATGTCATGTCATGTCGAATCTCAATACAATTTTTACGGCGAACGATAACGTAAATTTTTAAGTGGCAACTCGGGGTAGGCGTACAGATATGAATGATGGCAGCTGAATATAATATGACGAAGCTTTAGAAAAAAGTGGCAGTAACACGAGTCGAGGCCATTCAATACCATCGTATTATTAGGTTTCTTGTCAGAAGTCAATCAGCCTCAGTCTGATAATTATGACTCACTTATATAGCGGTTGTTTATTTTTATACCGTAAAAAAATATTTTCACCTTTTTAAAACTGCAAATGGCCGTCTGATTTTGTCTGAGGCTCTTTTAATAAAAGTTTATTAAATTATCTCATTTTAAATGATAAAATTTATTTAGTTTCGACTGTTTCTACATCACCTTCTGAGTAAGCAATATCATTTAAAGCACAAAATAAAGAGTTTACAGAAGGACCGCTCGCACCTTTTTCCAAAACTTGCGTGAACCGCCTAGGGTTACCACTATATTCGCTCTGAATTTTTAAAATGAAGTAAGCAAGTTATACCTACTTGACAGAACCGGCCAAAAACAAAATTCATCATGTGAAAAATTGCACCAAGTTCGACAGAAACAAAAACACTCGCGACAGTGCGACTTTCCGACTCACCGAAGCTCACTGACTTCGCTTGTAAACTCATGTCTCTGTGTGCGTGCGTCAAAAATGGCGTGTTGTTCTAAGCGGGCTATCTCTCAGAGCGCCGCGCATGTCTAATTTGTGTTTAAAGGTATAAAACTTCACCCGGTAGAATTAATTCCACCTTGTTACCTACACACTACTCGGCCAAACAATAATTTTCATCTTTCCCAAGTTCAACGCAGATTCCGGTCTTATAAAATAACCCTTTGTCTTCTTCACACAACGTTGATAACCAAAAAAATAGTTCTTCTTCACATGTCTAACAAGTAGTAGGTTCCTTACGGAGAGAGTTAGGTCTCCAGCTTTAAGTACCTACTTATCTTCTATCGCATTTTGTTAAATATTATGGCCAAATTACATAAAATCTATATAAATTGTAGCCCATCTGTTATTCTGATGTATAAGCTGTTTTACTGTAAAGTTTCATCCAAATCCGTTGAGTAGTTTTTGCGTGAAAGAGTAACAAACATACATACATATGATATATACAAACTCACATACTTTCGCATTTATAGTATTAGTAAGATTAGTAAGATCTATACGACTGTATAATATAATGTAATAATAATAATAATAAAAAATCTTTTATTCCTCACCATAATCATACAGTAGACTCATTAACACAATGTGTAGGAACACTGATTACATTTTTTTTAATTTTTTTTTGACTATGGCGGGCTGACGCCCAGACTAGGACAAGTCCTGTATCTTGGGTCGTCAACCCTCCATCCATGGTAAATGCACAAAGTTAAAATTGATCTAACATATTGCAGAAGGCAGAGGTATTATTACTAAGCATGCATGAAATATTATTACTTATAATGTATGTATAAGTGTGTGTGCGTGTTATATGTGTATGTGTGTGTGTGCTATGATTTTGTGCGTGTGTGCGTGTGTATATGTATGTGTGTGTAGTGTGTAGTGTGTGTGAGATTGGAGAATATATATATTTATATCAGCGAGGGGGCGCGTGAGCCTTAAGTGGCAAAAGGTGTAACCCACACTTATTTCTTTATAGAAAGTAGATCTTCAGTGCATATATAATCAAGCTCTAAAAGTTTCATAATCAGGAAGGATTTTAATGACATCCTATTCATCCCAAATATGGCAGTCATGTCGTTGAAATGTCGGTACAGGAAGGAACCCATGTGTATAGCCTGGCGCTGAGCAAAGCCTGTTCTGCAAGGCAGCACCTGAGTGCGTATTCGTCTCTTGGTTAGGGAGAGGTTACTGGGAATAAAGGATTTATGGTGGCGAAGGATGGAGGCCTTGATATACAACTGTCGAACAGTCAGGAGTTGTGCTTCCTTGTAAAGTTGGTCAGTAGGAAATCTTCTAGGCCTGTGAAGCGTAATAGAATATAACGGCGGAAGGCTCACCACCTACCACGTTGGGTTCTAATACCATTGGTAAAAAGTGGGCTTCTGAGTGTTTCGTTCACCATGACGACACAGTCACTCGCCTCTGACTACCCCCCTTGGGATATTGTCGTGATAGTATGTACATATGTATGTATACGACTGTACCTACTACTGAACTTCGAAAATCAAAATACCGAATTTCTGTATTCATTAAGTTTATAAGCACCTACGACTTACGTAGGGTAGTAAGTGTGCAATGACGAATTACCTGTATATTGTGATAGATAACTCAACATATAAGATGGGATGATATTTGTGATGGGAGGTCAAGTTGTGAGTACGAACAGACGACCAGCGAATGACTTCACCAGCGCGTTTTGCAAGAAAAAAAACGCGAATTTGTATGACATCGAGTCAGCGCCATCTAGCGGCATTAATGTTGCCCGCACTTGCCGCTAGATGGCGCTGACTCGATCCATACTAATTGACATTTACGTTCTCGCAAAACGCGATGGTGAAGTCATTCACTTCTCTCACTGCAACTCGCACTCAGCACTCAGAGGTGAGGCATAAACTCTGACTGTTGTTGTTACCTTAAACCAATGCAGTGAAAGTCAGTTTTCGAATTCTAGTATCGCTGTTACATCTACATGGTTCCATAAGCAGTGAAACACTATCCAATACATTTTCTATTTCTAATAATACTCTGGCAATTGTAAATTCACCATATCCCTGTCATAAACGCCATTTTCCAACTGAGTTACTGTTAACCTTGATGTGTAGACTGTACCTGCTCATCCTATGAACATGAATGTACAGATGATTTAACTCAAAGAACTTCTTTAAAAATATTCATATCATATGTTATTGTGTTTATTTAAAGTCTCAAAATTTTGTTTTCCTTTTGTAGCTTTTTAAGAATTAGAAAAAAATATTTAAAAATACCAGCCTAAAATATCAAATTCTAAATTTCTGCGCTAATTTTTATTCACGGCTGGATCTATGGAACAGCCTTTTGGTATCATTTTAATATTATTAATACTCGTTGTTGTACGAGTAAGAGCTATTATGCCTAGCGCCTAATTCCCAATTCATTAATAAAATAAATATATTTATTATATTCACCTACTCTTGGGCTCAGGAAAACGTCCACAAATATACTGTCATAATCCCGATCCCGATGCTACCAGAATGCAGGAAATCTACACCGAGGCAACATTGGCGAAGTTTCGTAAAACTTTCAGTAATAATTATAAAAATACACAATAAGTAGGGCAGTAATGTGATAAGTTAAGTCTGTGGTTAAACAACTATAGATCTCGGCATTAGTCTCTCTCACAATAGTCCGGCACCTACCTATTATAACGCCCGAATCCACAAACGTCAATCAAAGCGGGGCAGTCCTTACTTAAATTCCTTTCGTTCCTATTGACATGTGACAGGGGGCAGCATCAGTTTGAGGTGTCCTCGCCTTTTGATTAGCGTTTCCGGATACGGGGGTGTGACGTGCAAAAAAATTAGAAAATCAACATAAATTGTCAAATCATCATTACATCATATAGTGAGTGAACTGGGAACATTAAAACAAATAAGTAAGTGCGGCTCGTGGACGCGCCTTTATAAGCGTGTCTTCTGTTCAGCTTAATCTAATCAGTCAGTAGCTCGCGGGTCGCCGCCCAACACGGTCGGTGTCATGAACATCTCATTAAAAATTATCGTAACAATAGGTATAGTTGCCATCAATAGTGTTAACGCTCTAGACATACTAGGAGTTTTTCCGTATCAAGGAAAAAGCCATTTCTATGTGTTCGCCCCATATCTAGAAGAACTGACGAGACGAGGCCACAATGTCACCGTAATATCACATTTCCCTATAAAACTGCAAGCCGACAACTACCGGGATATAAGTCTCGCTGGGAAGACGAAGATCTTCGAAGATGTCATGCCAATACACAGATCGTATTTAAGCCTGTTTATGATTGCCTTCTTCTTATTTGGAGCAGGAACAGACAACTGCAAAACTATGTTAGCAGATGAAAATGTGCAAAATTTGTGGAAATCTAAAGCCCAGTTCGATGTTATAGTTGTAGAGCAGTTTAACAGTGATTGTTCATTAGGATTAGCTTACAAATTAGGAGCGCCTGTTGTTGGACTCACATCTCATACATTGATGCCTTATCATTATCAGAGATATGGCGTCCCCTACAACCCCTCTTATATCCCGTCAGAGTTCCTGGAAGGAGGAACCAAGCCGACTTTATACCAACGGGTTGAAAGAACAATTATCGAGTTCTACTTTAGAATGATGTTCAAGTATTTCAGTCAGCGAGTCGATGAGGACACCTTGAGGCAATATTTCGATGATATACCTCCTCTTGAGGAACTGGCCAAAGACGTTAAGTTTTTGCTGTGGTATATGCACTTTTCAATGACAGGTTCAAGGTTACTGCCTCCAAATGTGCAAGAAGTTAACGGATATCATGTCGCGAAACCAAAACCGTTACCAGACGTAAGTAAAAAAATATTACTGTGGCACCAATATACAACTTTATTGTGTTCGATATAAGTAACACAACTAACAACATCTATTTGAATCTACATTTGTAAATATCCAAACTGTAATACCTAAAAAAATCTATAAAAATTTAGTACCTGTGGACTTTGCAGTTTTGCAGTATGTGTGGTCCATGTGTGGTCATAACAATGAGGGTTCAGCATAATAATAGCTCTCCTTGGTTTAGGTTAGGGTCAGAGTGCCATGTAAAAATCTTCAAATTTTGATAATATTAATAATCTATGCTATTTATCTTCCCCTTTTCATTGCCAGCGTTCAAGATTGCAATAAAAACATTGATAAGAATACGAGTAATTATAGAATACATATTACATGCTCTACAGTAGTTTACAGTGTTCTTGCCTGATCTATACTAATATTATAAAGAGGAAAGATTTGTGTGTTTGTTTGTATTGAATAGGTTCCGAAACTATTGGATCGATTTAAAAAGAACTTTTACTAATTATAAAGCTACATTATCAGGTAGTGACATTGGCATATTTTCTTCATTTAGGCTATATTTTGAGTCTACGCGGGCCAAGCCGCGGACGGACAGCTAGTTATTTAATAATTTGACCAAAAAATTATCTTAATAGAAGATATTGAATGGTACTTTGATGCTAAACTGCTGAGTCTCTCGCCGGGTCTTCTCAGCAAGAAACAACTTCGACGCGGTGCTAGAGTCGCATTATGTCTGTATACTGTGTATGAATATATCCATATTATTATGGTATTTATGTCTATTATTTAGTATATTTTGCTGTTAATTTGAAGATTTGAAAATACTGATACAGTCTATTTGAATAAAGTTGTTTGAGTTTGATATTTGAGCCAAAAGTACAGCAAACAACAATAACTACTAGCTAAGACGGTGAAAGGTACTTACATATTAATATACTCAGTAAGTACTTAAAACACCTAGGAAAGACTAAATAACACTAATAAAAGATTTTGCGTAGAAACTATAGGTAGAATCTCGGAAATCAGTAAGTACAGTCAGCTTCGAAAATATATATACACCTTTGACAAACGTTGACACTTAATAAGCACGGTGAAACGCCAAAAGTGTATAGGTACATATTTTTGACGCTGACTGTACCAGCTGCACTATTTAGCTTTTTCGTGCGTTAGTCCAGTAAAAAAACCTAAAATTCACAATAAATCCTGCAGTATGATTTCTTTTTCTGAACATTGAGTAATTGGAGAAACCCACCTTGTAGTTTTTGCTGTCATGCACAAACAAACATTACAAATATTTGTTTAGTACGTACCATGTTAGGATGTTGCAATTAAAATATTAATTAATCTAATTAATTATTACATAATGAAGTCTAAAAATAATCTATTTAATACATCAAAATAAATTAAGTACATTTAGGTGGTCCCTCACCTGGAGCATTTTCCTGTAACATTATAATGTAACGTTTCAGATTAGATTTTGAGTATTAAATTACAGTAGATACTGCCTCCCTGACATAAGGAACATTTTTGCCTGTAATGTAAATTTCAGATTAGATTTTGAGCATCACATTACAATACTGCCGTACAAAACTTCAGGGAAGTTGTATCAAAATATCACACATATGTAGTATCGTCAAGTGCGCACATTGTAATGCTCGGTGCTTTTCCCTCACTAACGTAATGTTCGAATCTGTAACATTACAGTTTGCGCACTGTAATGTAATGCTCGATTTTCCTTTATCACTGATGTAATGGTCGACTCTGTAACGTTACATTACAGGTAAATGCTCCAAGTGAAGGAGCACCTATACATTTAAATTAGTTATCACCTCTCATATTTTTTTTTAAATTTATCTGAAATGTAGTCTTCAAACAGAATAGTAGCAGAATTATAGTGCCTACGAGTATTAGTACCTTAGTAAAAATATGTGTCCGTCAAAATGGCGGGGTCAAACATGGAATCCAGATAATTTTGATACTTATATATACTACCTAATTTCTTAAATTTCCTACCTTCGGTGAAATAATTGCTATCTTGATATTTGTAAAGTTATAAGCTAAATTATCTGGTCTCGCCATTTTGATATCAAAATAGCGGGACCAAACTAAACCATTCGCTGTTATTGAGTGCATTTGATTTCAATATTTACTTCGTCTTTCCTACCTACACATATACATATTTCAAAGTGATTGTTGCATTAATTTTAAAGTTATAAAATATAAATTGTGGTCTCGCTATTTTGACGATCTTGTTTTAAAATATAAATTAGTTATTATTTATTCTAATAGTTACTGTACAGTAATTAAAATTAATGTATTTTAAGTAGTTTTGAATAAAATCAAAAATATACTTGTCACTACTTTTTTCTATTCTATTGTCTCTCTCTCATCTTAGCGAGTATCCTGGTCGTATCCCAATGCTTTCACTTTGGAAGTCCAGGGTTCGCTGACCCCCAAGGCATGCCTTGGGGGTTGGCGATCACAAACCTGGATTAAGATTTGGAAAATTCTAAACCCCTTTGCTTGAATTGGGATGTGAACCCAGTACCTGCAGATTTCGGACCGTGCACTTATTACTCGGCCACAGAAGGGTAAAAATAACTAAATATTTCAGGCCCTAGCCAAAATATCTAAACCACTTGCATCGTGCGCGGAAACATAGACAAAAAAAGTGGTGACAATAGAATAAAAAAGCGGTAAGAAGTATATTTTATTTTATTATATTCAAAACTACTCGAAATGAATTAATTTTAATTATTATACGGTAAAGTAGAAATTCGGTAATATATTATACTAATAAAATATATATTAACTAATTGTTCTTTTAATAAAATCAGATCGTCAAAATGGCGAGACCATAATTTATATTTCATAACTTTAAAATCATTGCAACAGTAACTTTCTAGTATGTATATGTGCTTAATAACAGCGAATGGTTGAGTTTGGTCCCGCTATTCTGATATCAAGATCGCGAGACTAGATAATTTAGCTTATAACTTTATAAATATCAAGATAGCAATTATTTCACCAAAGGTAGGAAATAGTAGAAATTAAATAGTATATATAAGTATCAAAATTATCTGAATTCCATGTTTGATCCCGCCATTTTGACGGACACAAAAATATTATATTTTGAAAAAATTCAAACATAATTAAAAAATATTTATCACTTATGGATGCGGCATAGATAGCCCTTGTAAAACTGTTATTATTAGGAACCAGTTTAACTTTCAAAATAGACCCATTATTTTTGCTCGACAGCCGAAGTAGGCCAGGCCAATAGAGTGTTGGCATGCTTCAATTCCGAATCGTGTCATCATGACTGGCACTATTATATTTAAATTCCTAAACTATTCATGCATGACCGTGGGGTAGAACTAGTAGGATATTTCTCATGAAAACAAGGTTAATTTATAAATTAGCCAATTATCTTCTGCTCAATTATCATTCAATAAGTATGCAACGTGATCATACTATTGACATGACGTTAATCGCTGCCAATCATTGGCTATTCTTTCTTTCTTCTGCAACTCCCAGTTGTAAGTTGTAACCCTCAGTTAATCACCTACGACAGCTATTTGAAATATATATCTGTCTGACATTTTCATACGAGGCCACTTGACACCAAATTAAGCAGAGGGTGTAATAAAGGCGTGAGAGACTGATATAGATACTCCATGAATTTTAAATACATACCTTCCCACACCCAGTCGCGGGAAAAACAAATGTTCTTCAAGTAAATGATTGTCCTGGGGGTTATCAAATCCCCTAGGATAAATCCCCGAATGGGGATTCGGCGCTTAGCAGGAATTATCATTACCAAACATTTACCAATCGAGATAAAAAGCGAAAAGAGGAAGTAAGTTGTTTGCAGAATAATCTTATCTTGTTGTTTGTATCTAATAACAATCTGCTCTTATCGGTTGATAAGTGGCATCAATATAGCGTTTGGTCTATAAATATAATATGCAACACATTATTTTTAAACAAAAATGACTACCAGGAGTTACTGTTACCGATAGCTAACTTCAGAAATTTGTGTGCCATTTATAATCAATTAATAACTGATGAGGTCGCTGTACCGAAATCCCATAAAAAACATCAACGCGGTCAAGACGCGGACGCTAGAGTGCACAGTAGCACCGCTCGCACCTTTTCCTAAACTTGCGTGTACCGCCCAAGGTTACGTACTATATTCGCTCTGAATTATTAAAATGAAGTAGGTAGGTCATACCTATTCGGCAGAACCGGCCAAAAACAAAATTCATCGAATAATTGCACCAAGTTCGACAAAAACAAAAACACCCGTGACAGTGCGACTGGCTCTGGTATCACATGCAAACTCACCTGTCTGTGTGCGTGATCGAAATGGCGGGTTTGTTTTCAAAGAGTATAACATAAACATGTTTGTTCTAAGCGGACTATCTGTCAGAGGCGCCGCGCCGCATGCGTCATTTCTCCATTTGGCGTAAACTCATGGTACACAAACAGTCATTATTTCGCGCTGCCTACTGCGCCTTCGATACAGCTAGGCTAACTCTACCACTTAAGTTATATCACGTATTTTCTGTAAGAGACGTGTTGCTGACGACCCGATGAAGGCCCCAGGTCCTCACTGACAATTTATGTGAGAGGCCTGAGGCAATAGACTCCTTTTAGATTAGAAGGAAAACAATTCGTTATTAATTATTCGATATTAAATATACCAAATGAAGGTAAATGAAGAGTGGAATTCAACGTGTTATTTCAATCATCAATGTTACTGTATCTAACTGATTTCATTACACTGGTTCTCAGGACTTAAAGAACTGGATCGAAGGCTCTGAACATGGTGTGATCTACGTCAGTTTTGGGTCAATGCTGAAGGCCTCGTCAACGCCGAAAGACAAGCTGGAAATGATCATATCTGCTCTTTCGGAGTTGCCACAGCGAGTTGTCTTCAAGTGGGAAGAAAAGGAGATACCTGGGAACCCGAAGAACATCTTCGTGTCTAATTGGCTACCGCAGAATGATATACTAGGTAAGAACTTACGATTAAGAAAACCTTTAACGCAAATTCTAAGCATTTCAGTCAACGTTTACGACCAGTGGAAAGAATGTTAGCCACCATCCTTTCCAAAAGGGATAGGTAGCCAATATTTTTGGAAGGATCCAAATGGACTAAAATGTTAAATAAAAGCAATGATATAAGGTAATTTGAAAGTGAAAAACTTGGTGCATGAATAAAAACAAAAAAAAAACAATCGAAACTAGGGAGGATACAACTTAAAAGTAGGAAGTTTCAGTATTTTGTACACTAAAATATGGTTCTAGGATAACAAAAAATCAACATCAATTTCGAACGCTAAGTATGTTTTTTTAACGGCTGAAAATCCATGTTTCTATAATATGTTCGACGCACGAGATAAGCCCCCAAAATTTAAATTCTAAGCATTTCAGTCAACGTTTACGACCAGTGGAAAGAATGTTAGCCACCATCCTTTCCAAAAGGGATAGGTAGCCAATATTTTTGGAAGGATCCAAATGGACTAAAATGTTAAATAAAAGCAATGATATAAGGTAATTTGAAAGTGAAAAACTTGGTGCATGAATAAAAACAAAAAAAAAACAATCGAAACTAGGGAGGATACAACTTAAAAGTAGGAAGTTTCAGTATTTTGTACACTAAAATATGGTTCTAGGATAACAAAAAATCAACATCAATTTCGAACGCTAAGTATGTTTTTTTAACGGCTGAAAATCCATGTTTCTATAATATGTTCGACGCACGAGATAAGCCCCCAAAATTTTCATAAACAATCATTTCATCAAAACTGCCAACCGAAAATTTGATATGGTGAAGGCAAATATGGGTGTAATAGACTGATCAAAGTAAACTAGTATTTATGAGTAGTATATCGTTTGCTCTTGCAGTAGAACCTGATCTGCCCAGCGGCTATAACCTATGCCCCAGCCCCTATAAGGCATGTAGCGTGCACGGAAATATTTTCACCAAATGTGACGGATGGACACTGTTACTACTTGAGAGCAGAAAGGCTGATGCAATAAATAGGAATATTAGACAAGATTGATTCAAAACATAACACTGTATAGTTGTTGCAGTTCACGTCCCGACAGCACGTGACATAAACAAACAACGAGAAATAAACAAACATGACTTGCAAGTCTTGCAACTCTTGCTAGAAATATAAACTAAGGCATTCACGCATTTTTTAAAAAACACTAAGTCCATAAAAAATCCTAACATTTTAATACAGGAAGCCATTTCTGAAATAGCAAGTAACTTTTTTAGAACGAATTAGTAAAATATTGGATTAGTTACTTTAGTAGCTTAGTTTTTACGCTTTTGCTTATTCTAAAAACAGCAAAAGCGTAAAAATAGCTTTTGCCATAGCATTACATTGTAGTTAATGTTATGATTTTACGAATGGTACAATACAGGCAAATGCTCAGTTTTCTCAAAACATTTCCATGTAATGTAACATTATAGGCCTGCGCAGACGACGTACGCGGAGGAAATAGTACACTCCGCGAATACAAAAGTACGCTCCGCGAATACAAAAGTACGCACCGTGAATACAAAATCCCCCGCAGACTCAACGCACACGGTGTGCGACCATTTGCTGTCGAGTTATTTAAATATTCAGAGTAACTTACATCTTACGTCGAGTTATTTAAATATTCAGAGTAACTTACATGAAGTTTAAACAAAAGAGAAGTCGTTTTAAAAGAGAATACTACTGGGCCCGCGCAGTTTAATCCGCTACGCTCCGCGGGCGTCCGCGGTGTTTCGGCGGATTTTTGGTTCGGCGTACTTTTAGTCGGTCGTGTGAGTTGCTCGATACAGTTAGTAAGGGATCTATTTTTGCGGAGAAAAAAGTACGCCGCGGATAATACGTCGTCTGCGCCTTATTGCTTGGTTTTTAAAATTAAGTTGAAAGACACTATCGCTCGTCATGTTCGCAATGTGTTTCGAGAAAATTTAGAAACGACGGAATGCTTGATGTTCTGACTTCTGATACAAGTGAATGCTCAAATGCACCTTTACTCGTTTGTCTACATTTGTAACTAGCCCAAAGAATCATGATAATTATCATAAGTGCATGTAGGAAGCTAGAGCTACGATGTGAAATTACGTAGCCAACGACTACTGTGTAAATTGTGGTAGCTACAAGGCCGTCAATGACGCCTTCAATTAGGAAATTGGCTCTTTCGTAGATTAACTTACTGCTGGGCCTGACATCGTGGGATGCGACAATCGATTTCGGGACCTACCTACTTCTTGAGCTTCATTCATTCCTGAGGTTGCCTTCATCCGTTCAATAGCGATCAAAATGTGCTAATTAATTTCAGTAACTATTTGTTTCTGTTAAATCGTCTAAGATTTATATTTTTTAATAGTTGTACTAGTTAAAAGTTATTCCTCTCGATTTAGCGCGCCGCCCCATGGAGCATTCGGTGGGCCACTGATTAGTTCTGCGCGAACGGAATAGCGCCGGGGCTTCCTTCTGTTTTCGTGTAATGAATTTATTATGAAATAACATTAGGCAAATAAAAAGTTGTAAAAGTTGTCGACTAAATATATATTTTAAGTGCAAAATCTTAATAATGAATAAACGAAAATAAAACAAAAAAATCGGCGACGTACTTATTTGTGTTTTTTTTATTAGTGAAATTCTGCTATATCGTGTTTCGGAAAAGTTGTCGCCTGAGTTAAAGACACTGGCTTACTTGTACAATTTTTTATTTGCTAAAATATCTTTCAATTTAGTAGTTATCTTCAAACAAAGTCGATCAAATATTAACAATCTTGGGAAGGCATAGCCTTAAAAAAAAAAGATTCCGACGAACTGAAAACCTCCTCGTTTTTTGAAGTTGGTTTAAAAGAAACAATAGATCCGAAAGGAGTGTTTCAAGAGTATTAATTTGACAACCAGTCTAACGTGGTGGTCATGGTATCGTAGAAGTGTATGGTTCAAAGGTCAACTCCGTACTCTGTATGTATGTATTAATGTCAACTGAAACTCTGCCACCAACAGCCCTGTACTGAAATTGTGCGATAAAAGAAATGTTCATGAAGGTAATCTGACCACAAACTCGAAGAGACACTTCAAACATAAATGTTAGTTACATTAATGTTTGTCCTCGAAAATAATCAATCCAAGACAGACTTATGGCAGGACTTCAACTCATTGCACACCGGTCAAAGATGCATACAATACTATCCTCATAACTCAGACAGAAGTGAAAAAATATATAATAATGAGCGAATTCTGTTCACATTTCCACAGCCCACCCACAAGTACTGGCATTCTACTCCCACTGCGGAATGCTGGGCTCCACGGAGGCGGTCTACCACGGGGTGCCTGTCGTGGCCATGCCGATCTTCGGCGACCAGCCTTCCAACGCAGGGGCCCTGGTGGAGAGCGGGATAGCTGTGCAGATACAGATAATGGAGCTGACGAAGGAACTTCTGCTGGAGAAATTTAAGACTGTGCTGGACCCTGAGTGAGTAACAAATGCAAGTTTTTGAATTTAATCGCATCGGTCTCATTGGAGAGCGTCTTGGCAGTGCTCAAACACTCCTGCTCCAAGCCCGTGTAGTCCTGGCCAGAACCTTATTAGCGTCCATTGTAAAAAAAAAGAACTAGCCCGTTTGAGATGTATTATTAGTGAGTGATGTGTTATTTAAGCCTAGCCCATAAATTATGGTAATCTTAAAATATTAACCTATTTGAAGTGCTGTTACTCAGCCTGATACTCGAACTTTGATAGACTTCGACGACAGGCGACCGAAAGATGGCTTCAACCATTCAATGTGAAGCCTTAGCTTAATAAATTAAGAGGCGGCTACAGTGGAAGGTGCAGCGTTCGCGAAGACAATCTGTACGTCTACCACAAGTTGCCACTTTTTCAATTTACGTTATCGTTCGCGTAAAAAATTGTATTGGGATTTGACATGACATGAAATGACAATGCCAAACCCAATGCATTTTTTCACGCGAACGATAACGTAAATTTTAAGTGGCAGCTCGTGGTAGACGTACTGAGTGAGGCCTATGTTCAGCAATAGATTTCTTATGCTTACAACTCCTGATAATGATGAAGTAGTGGAATATCTAATACTCGAGGTCAGGCTGGGTGGAAATAAGGCTCTGTTGGGTGTTGTTTACTCTCCTCCCACAATCGATTTTTTTGCGGACTTTGAGTCTGTTCTTGGCCTACATGCAACAGACTTTCAAAATGTCATTATTATGGGCGATTTCAATGCCGATCTCATGAAGAACGGGTCCCGTTCATCAAAGTTACGTTCTGTGGTCGAGTCAGCAAATCTCTCTATTCTTCCCCTCGATCCAACTCATCTCAACTACAACACCAATGATTCGTGGCTCGATTTTATTATCACATCCTCTCCTGATCGTGTCCTTAAACATGGCCAATTTCCCGCTCCTGGATTTTCACACCATGATCTTATATTTCTGTCTTTTAAGATAAAGACTGTCAAACGTCAGCCTCAAGTGGCCATTCTACGTAATCTTGCGAAGCTCAACGTTGTTAAACTGCAACAGGATGCTACCTCCCTCAACTGGGAAACGGTTCTGTTAGCATCATCAGTGAATGAAAAAGTTTCAGAGTTCAACATCATAATATTTTCATTGTATGATGTGCACGCTCCGCTCCGGGCAGTTAAGTTGAGGCGCCCTCCAGCTCCGTGGATAACTAGGATGGTCAGAGTTGCCATGACAAAGTGGGACCGTGCTTTCAGGGCCTACAAGCGTAGTCAAAGTGATGTAAGTTGGGAATCTTTTAGGGTAGCCAGAAATCGTTGTAATCAGATGGTTAGGGCTGCAAAGAGACGGCACTTTCATGAAAACCTTGTCCAGTCTTCTTTTTCTGATACTTGAAAGTTTCTTAATTCCTTAGGTATTGGGAAATCTGATCCTTCAAACGTCAATTTTCCTCACTCTCTAAATGACTTGAATCATCATTTTTCTAAAACCCCTAAGCTTCCAGTTGACATAAAAACGCAAACCATAGCAGCTATCTCTTCTGAGTTGCTTCCCATTAGCGTTTCCTTTGAATTCACCACTCTTTCTTGTGACGAGGTTCGTAAGCTCATTCTATCCATTAAGTCCAAAGCGGTAGGCTGTGATGGTATCAGCAGAAGCCTTTTGCTGCCCATCCTTGATTGTATTCTGCCAACTATAACGCATATTATTAACTTTTCTCTTCTTTCTGGGACTTTCCCCTCTATCTGGCGCAATGCTATCATCCGACCTCTCCCGAAAATTTCTAGCCCTAGTCTGCTCAGTCATTACCGCCCTATTTCAATTCTCCCATTCCTCTCTAAAGCACTTGAAGCCGTCGTTCATAAACAGCTCTCCCATTCCGTCTTCACCCATAACCTCGTCAGTGAATACCAATCAGGCTTTAGGCCAGGCCACAGTACGACCACTGCTCTCCTGAAGGTTACTGAGGATATCAGAGCTGGCCTGGAGGCTTCCAAAATGACTGTTCTCGTTTTAATAGATTTCTTTAATGCCTTTAACGTCGTTGACCATGACATTCTTCTTGCCATGCTCTCTCATCTGCACATCACTCCACAGGCATTGGATTGGTTTTCGTCATATCTGAATAACCGGAAACAGGCAGTGCGCATTGACCAAATTTTTTCTCAGTGGTGTGACCTCGATTCTGGAGTCCCACAAGGAGGAATATTATCCCCTCTATTATTTTCTATATTTATTAACTTTGTAACCCATATTCTCTGCAGCTCTTACCATCTGTATGCTGTTAGTCTTCAGCTGTACGTACAGACTGACGTGAAGGGGTTTGATGGGGCTATTTTCCAGTTGAATGATGATCTCAAACGCTTACTTGACTGGTCTATCAGCTTCGGGATATAGGTAAATCCAACTAAGTGTCAGGCAATTGTGGACACCCCGCGGCAGCTGGGTAGCCTTGGGACTGATTGGCCGGTGTTAACCTATAACGGCACTGTTATACCTTACAGTCCTCACGTCAAGAACCTTGGCCTGTTTATGGACAATACTCTGAGTACAATGCTCGTTTCAATAAGCACATTATTGAAACGAGCAGAAAAGTCATTGCTTCCTCACCCTCCTTATATAAATTCAAAAACTTTCTTTCTCTCGGCACCAAAATTATCTTAGTACAAGCACTCCTTATGCCCCTCATTGACTATGCAGACGTTTGCACTTCTAATCTGTCCCAAGGTCTCCTTGATAAACCTGAACGTCTGGTAAACAGTTGCATTAGGTTTATCTATGGTGTACGAAAATACGACCACATTTCTCCCTTTCGTTCTCAATTAAAATGGCTTAAAATTCGTCACCGTAGGAATTCTCGAACGCTCTGTTTACTTTTTAATATTCTTAGTATTCCCAATTCCCCTAGATATCTGAAATGTAATTTTAAGTATAGGGGCGAGTGCAGCACGCGCAACCAGCGCTCGCATAGCCTTTTGCTGCTTCACACTCCTCTTCATACGTCTTCCCATATGTCGAATTCTTTCACATTAGCTGCCATTAGGCTACGGAACTCGCTGCCAAATAAAATTAAATTGTCGACCAGTAGGTTTTCCTTCAAAAGAGCAATCCACAACTTCTTCTTAGATAAACCTTAACTCATTTAACCAAACCTCTCTCCTTTCAAGACAATATTTTAAGATTTACGTACGATATTTAGTTTATGTATCTTTAAATGTATGTATTATGATTATGTATGTGTAATATGTATTATTTTGGTATAAGTATGTTTTTTTTGTATTAATAGTATATTTTATTTCCGATTTTATGAGACACCGCCAACACGATTTCTGCTTCGCCCAGTGGTTGACTGGTAGAGAATGCCATTAGGCATTAAGTCCGCTAATTGTACTTTTACTTCGTGCAATGAAGAATAAATAAATAAGTAATCTAAGCTTCAAAAAGACAATTAATATCTAACATTGACATTTTATCTTTGCAGGTTTAGAAAGCAAGTGAAACGCGTCTCGAAACTATGGCACGACCGACCTATGTCACCTATGGACACCGCCATCTTTTGGACAGAATACGCAGCAAGAAATAGCAACTTCACCTTCAAACCTCCAACAGTGGACCTTCCTTACTACCAGTTTTATCATTTAGATGTCCTGGCTGTATTTGTAGCATTCTTTGTTGTCATCTTTTACGCTATTAAATTTATATTTCTACGTGGAAAGAAAAATAATAACACCACGACCAAAGGGAAAGGAAAACCAAAAAAGGAATAAGACTTATATTATTGAAATTATTATTTATGAAGTAAATCAAATTAAGGAGTTATTTTTTATAGAACTTTTTATATTATATTTTTTATTAGCTAAAAAAAATTAAAACTGTGTTTTGAATATGAAGTAAGTAAGCAGATAAGTTTTAGGTATATTTATTATCTTTACTTCAGATAAAAGTGATTTTGAATAAAAATTTAACTTAAAAGCCTACAGTGTTTAATTTCCTTTAGATTTACCTACTTATCTAAAATTAAATGACCTACAGCACCAGAGCTCTACTTTTTTGTATTTTTAGATATTGCTAATTTAAACTAGAAATAATCTAACACGGTAAAACTTTACGGTGAATTTTCGGTATAAATTACTTTTATTTCATGTAAAATGATATCGTTAAGCCAGATCAATGTTATAATCTCTTGTCATTTATATAGGTAACGTTTAAGATCAATAAGTTCATTGAATTGAATAAAACAAGTTACAAATGTAGTCAAACAACTCCATCATTGTGGAGCTTGTGAGTCAATGCAGTACACCGTCGGGCAGCACGCGGTCCAGACGACGCGCACGCGCATCAAACTATGCGGTTCAGTTTCGTAATACTACTTGCTTTGGCATGTAGCGCAAAGTCGCTCAAGATCCTCGGCATTTTCCCCTACGATGGGAAAAGCCACTTCATTGTGTTCAAAGTGTTATTACAAGAACTCGCAAGAAGGGGACACGACGTGACAGTCATTTCTCACTTCCCTGAGCATAAACCTCCACCTAATTACAAAGATATTAATCTTTACATTCCACCTAAACAATTCACACCAGAGGAATCATTAAAACTAGCAAGATCTTATTGGAGCGTGTTCGTAGTTGGTTGGTTTTTAGCGACAAATGGTAAGAAAAACTGCGAGATACTATTAAAAAATCAGGAAGTGCAAAACCTTGTTAAGAATCAAATCAAGTACGATGTTATTGTGACTGAAGAGTTCAACAGTGATTGTGCTTTGGGAGTGGCGTACAAATTGCAGGCTCCAGTAGTGAGGTTAACGGCCCACGTTCTGATGCCTTGGCATTATGCGCGTTTGGGAATCCCATTCAATCCCTCGTATGTTCCTTTCCATTTTCTGGAAGGAGGAAGTAAGCCAACACTATTCCAAAGAGTAGAGAGAGTACTGTTTGATGCTTATTTCAAATTTTTATTCTATGCCGTTTCTCAAAGGAGTGATCAGAATACTCTCGCAGAATATTATGATGACATACCGCCGCTAGAAGACTTGGCTCGCAATATAAAGTTTTTACTTGTAAGCCATCATTTCACTCTAACAGGTTCAAGGCTGTTTCCATCAAATGTGATAGAAGTTGGTGGTTACCATGTCAACAAAGCCAACCCTTTAACTGGAGTAAGTTAACTTATAGATTTAACCCTTATTTTCAGGGCAGGTAGATAGATACCTAATGCCCAAAGTTCCTACCACTCGCCCATTACATCAAGCAGAAGGGCACCTGAGCTAATTATACTGATAATGCAGGGCCGACTCTATGATATAAAATGTTATAATAATGATAAGACTACACAATAGACAGTCTGCAAATACACGTCACTACTCGTAATTATACCGGTTCAGTGAGGAAAAACTGTAAGAAACTATCTGAAATTGATTTCTGCTTACCAAACTTGTTTTTTTTTTACAATCATGTCTCTATATTAACACACAAAAACAACAACACATTTTGATTTATAAGAACGTAAGAGATTGTTTTTTAAATGACTTCCTCTTCTTTACAGGATCTTAAAACATTCGTAGACGGAGCTGATCAAGGAGTAGTGTACATTAGTTTTGGTACCACTATAAGCATTTCAAACATAACTTTAGAAAAAACTGAAGCCATTTTAGGAGCTATAGATGAAATGCCACAAAGGTTCATTTGGCGGTGGGATAAATATGCTTCGTTAGATAAACCACCTTTCAGTGAACTGAGTAGTAAATACTTGGGCGTATTGAGAAATAAAAATAAGTTTTTTACAGGCAGTTGGTTGCCACAAGTTGATATTTTGGGTATGTATTCATCACTATCTTATAAAAGATTAATATAAGTTGACTGATCAATATCACCTCAGTTGGAATAAAGAGTTTTGGACGTCCTACTCATACCATAACTACCAGTGACTTACTGTATCCTATTTTAAAATAAAGTTTGTCACAACTGGGAATAGAATGTAAGTTGTACTTTATACTGAATAAACTTACATAATATTCTATCTCGCTCTATCTAAAACACTATAAATCAACCATGTAGACATAATTCAATTATTTTTAGAGATACCATGTTTACTCTCGCACTCGGCCTGAATCAGGGTGTATCGACGAGAGTGTAAAGCCGCCATAATGGTCATTCTAACAGTCGACCGTAAAGTCACACAGAGAAATAAGATATTTTGTATTTAATAAATTACGTATCAAGTTGTTGGTATTCTTCTTCTAATTAAGAGAACACATTGATTTGATAATTAACATCACCCTAGGACGTTCGGCTAAACAAACCGACATAAAAATAGGCCAATAGTGGTCGACACAATATTTTTTTGAAATGAGTATCTAGTTATACTGATTCATTCACAAGCTAACCAAACATCTAACGTATTTCCAGGTCATCCAAAAGTGTTGGCATTTGTATCTCACGCTGGCTTGGGTGGTACTACAGAAGCCATACATTTCGGAGTTCCAATATTGGCCGCTCCGGTGACAGGAGACCAGCCAGCCAATGCAGCTTCTATCGAAGAAAATGGCTTCGGCATCCAGACGCCAGTCAACGATTTAACGAAGGATACTCTTATGGCTGGTTTGAAGACTATTTTAGAACCCAGGTAGGTACTTATGCAAGAATATTCGAATTAAGTATGCATAGACGCAATTACGATAGTAAATATTCTATTCTATGATTCTATTCTACTGAATTTAAGAAAAAGCTAAAACACCACATTTTGAGTACCGATGTTATTTAGACCATGGCAATATAATTATCGTAATGTCCATAAAATAGCCGTTGAATAGCAAGTGCCTATTGATACGTAATTGAATCCAATTTTAGTAACATCTTACCCACATTAATATATATAATTTTGTAACACTGTTTTACTGTACACTCGCGTACTAATAATTAAAAATAATGTTCTCGTATTTCTCTGTTAAGTGAATTGTGTATTCTTTTTAAGAAATAAATGTCTTTAACCGTAATTAATGTTCTACTTCAGCTTGAAGTAAATATGCAAAGCCCTGCCTAGTAACATAATATCTAGAGTTAGATTCAAATAGACATGAGAAAAACTTGAGCTCATTAATTCGAGAAACGCAAATCGAATCAAACTTTGAAACTCGTTATTAGCCTAAAAAACCGAATATACACAAAAAGCGTATGTTTTACAATATACTCGTTAGAGCTATCCTTAGGGTAAAAAGTACTGAGAATACTAGTTAAGGATTGGTGTCTCGGCACTCAAGATTGTTATTACTTCATTGTAGCATAGTACTTACTACTATAATTATAGTGACCATTGGTATAACCAGAAACAAGTAGACTAGTGTATTTAGTGCTATAGTTAAAGAGAGACACAGTAGAATAAACTTTAGTTCTCTGTAATAGTAACTAAACTGACGCTTCTCCGCTGATTTTTATCATCTTGCTGAACGTACGAGTATTTAGGCTCGTATTCTGAAACAAAATCTGTACTTGAGTATAGATCTGAGTGACGTTTTTGTATGAACTGACGTTTTCAAATCTCTACTAAAGTACAGATCAATGCTTGAGTATGATTCTAGAATACGGACCTTAGTGTGGTGTAACGATTTTGTAAAAAATTGGCCAGACAAAAATCGGCCTTACTCATTTCGGCATTTCGTTAAAGTATCCAACACCTGTAATATCCTGTCACTCTTTCTTTTAGATTCCGCCAAAAAGTGGAGCGAATGTCAAAGGCCTGGCATGACCGCCCTCTACCACCAATGGACACAGCCGTCTACTGGATAGAATACGCCGCTCGCAACGGGGACCTCACATTCAGGACTCCAGCTGCGGACGCGCCTCTGTATCAGCACCTATATCTAGATGTAGCATTCGTATTTCTAGTATTTGGAACTGTGATAATGTTGATGGTCAAAGTAGTGAAGTGGTTTAAAAAGAGCCCACAGAAACTAGTGATGAACAAAAAGAAGAAACAGTAATTTAGACTGTTACCAACGATGTTATAAATGTTAAAAATATATACGCTTGTTTTTTTACATAATACAATTTTACACTATAAAAGTTTTATACTATAAAGTTTTAATTACTCTGGCTTTCCATTCAGTACGTCTACCACGAGTAACTTTGAATTTACGTTATCGTTGGCGTAAAAAAAATGTATTGGGATGACACATGACATGACAATGTCAAATCCCAATACATTTTTTACGCGAATGCTAATGTAAATGTAAAGTGGCAACTCGTGGTAGACGTACTGGTCAAATAAGATTGAAAACCTAATAAATGTGTGTTGAAATGTCTTACTAATGAAATTCACTTGCAAATTTGCATTCTTTGAAAGAAGACTTTGTTCGCATGAGTTAATCTTTCGTGACTCTTCCCTATTTTCTCAACAACCAGATTCGGCATCAAAAAGACGCCGTTGTCGCCCCTTTCCCATCCACAGTTATTAGAGCGGTTTAAGACCAGGTTTTATGCGCGTATGTATGGTCGCTTTGGCGTGGTGAATCAGTACATATCTATATGGATTATTATAAGAGTTTATACGCTCGTCCACGCCCGTACTCGTTACGCTTGTGCCAGAAGGCACGCTTCTACGAGCCTACCGCTTTCAAAAACGAACGTATACGCGCTCATAAAACTCAAGTCTGAAACTGCTCTTTTAGCTAATTAAAATGATTAGGCGCAGGCTGGTTAGAAAAAGAATAAACGACTGTTCCAATAACAAAAAAGTCTAGAGCTCTAGACAGATTGAAAGCTGTCTACGTCACAGCATTTTCACAGTTGTCATGTAACTCTAACTGAAATCAATTATATTTCATCAAATTCAATAGATCTAGAATAATGGCGTTACTGAATCTCGAACCCAACTGTTGCTGAGCAACATGACAAAGGTGAAAATGTGGTTGTTTCCGTAACTTTACCATCGAAGTAAGTACAGTCTAACAATCTATACAATCACGTTGTGCCAATATTAACGGCCTATGATAATCGGTTCTATATCAGTGGCTTTGATTAAAGCAAATCAATAATCAAATTGCTTTAATTAAATGTTAGTAGTGGGTAGTTTACACATGATCCACCTTATTAAATTCTTCAAAAAACTATAAAAACACAACGCACTAGTGTCCAATGAGAATCTAACTTAAAAGTTTTCCTAGGGCTTACAACTTCTTAGGTTAATGCTGTGGCAATGTTGCAGGTAGTCCAAGTCGCAAAATGGCATGCTGCTGCAAACCCGGTCGATGTAAGCGCAAATAACCGCTGATTAAATTGGTTAATTAATTTTTTATTTCAGTGGCTAAGCCGCTGACCGTGTCACGAACCCCATCTACGACAAACAATCATATTCAAAGTCCAACGAACTGTAACTTAATGAATAAAAAAATATATCATTTAAATAAAACGAATACAAGAACTATATAAAAATTAAAAGGTGCGGCCGACAACCAAGTAAATTTAAGATTTGATTTTATTTGTAGCCAACAAATCTTCAGTAAGTTGTTTGGGACGCTGCGACTTGCCCAGACACAGATGCTTAGAAAAACAGGAAGTCAAACCAGGGCCGATACCCAGACACATGGGATGGCTTTACACAGCAAAAGATGCACCTGAACATCAGGTAAGTGATGTTTTTTGTTGCTCGAGAAATAAGTAATCTAACAGTTAAGCACTCTCCCAAGGCTTTGTTTTTTTACACGGGTTTTGACCCGTGATTATAGCGACAGCTTTATTTACATCTTTGCCCAACAATGGTAGGACATGAACATGATGTGGCTCTTCTAATACATTTTTATTTCCAATTCTGACCCAATAAATTACTTTCGTATGACACTATTCGTTCGATATTTAGAAAACTCAGTCAGATTCTGTTTTTCAGTTAAGATGCGGCTGGCGACCAGGTCACATTTCCTGTGATGTCCTCAGGAAAATAGAACAGCACAACTGTATGAGAGCCGGTGAATGCACGCTTTGCACGTCCACCTGTTCACGACCTCCCTGCTCCAAGCCTTGCTGTTCGCCTGCTCCAAAGTGCGTTGCAATCTGCCCCTCGACAACTTCATGCTGCAAGCCCACCCCTGGTGGTCAACCACTCATTCGGATCGTCAGACACGGCGGCCAATACAGCATTTGTACTAAGCCCTCGAACATTAGCAATGCGCCTTCCGGACCCTACCCACTGAAATACGTTCTGAACACAGACGATGATAACGATAACAACCAAACAACAAAAACGAAAACGAAATTCAGCGTAGAAGCCAAATTCAACGATTACCACTTCGACTACACCAGCTCCCAATCGTCTTTCGTGTTGGACTTTACTCCACCAGATCAGAGATGCTACAAGCCTTGTCCGAAAAAGAGCATCGTATGTATCGCAAACTGACAGTAACTGGTCTTGCAAATCATTTTTAGAAAAGTAAAACATAGAGATGGACAGTATTTTTTTCGTTATTCTGATCAAATATACAAAGTATGAACTGAAACAACTATATTTGCACAAGATCATACTAAACAGATAGTAAAATAGTGAAAATATTAATATAAGACACCGATTTCAAAAAACTGTTTTTTTAACTAGTTCAACCCCAATCCATGCGAAGTATAGGTAGTAAGGTTAAACGTTAAGCAAAAAAAAGAAAAAAGTTCGACCGTCATAGCATGGCATTTAATTTTTAATCACTTATTGAGCTTGTCAGCATTGGTAAAACGAGATATCAAATTGAAAACGCCACAATAGACGAATAAAGATATTGAAGTTTTAACATCTTACCGACTTGTCTTTGAAAAAAAAAAATTACAAAAATGTTTCCAATATAACTTGTTCAGAGTTGTATGCTCTACAATCTACATTGTTGTAATAGACGTTAATATCACTGGAGCCTTCCAGCAACGCGATTGGAGCAATGGAAATCGAGATAATCTGTTTTATTTTACCTCTGAGCTTGAATAATTTACGACTCAGTCTCATGTGATCTCGTCATGAGACTTTTGAGACAATTTTTTGAAGGCCAAAACAAATTTTCAGCTTATTATTTCTCATTCCGAGATTTCTGCTAATATAACAAAGTTATGTTTGTATACTAAGTTCAAATATATACCATAAACAAGCAGGGGTTTATATCCGAACACATTTTTACTGTCACTATAACTCTACCAAATCTAAAATGTTACATAAACCCTCCATACGTTGTGGCGGAAGGGGTTTTTTAATTTTGCCAGGTATGTAATCGTCATGGCAACGTCTAATGCAATTTATTCCTGCTTCTTATTTCTAATGTTATAATGAATAAAGTATTGTGAATAAACATGGAACTAAAAATGGCATACAAATTGCTTATCTCAACTATCGTGATGGAAACTCATGGTAGACATACTGCATGTCTTTTCGATTAGACGAGTTCTGATGTCATTCATTGTCACACTGATGTCATTGAAACATCAGAAGAGTGTTTGCTCTTGGTGCTAGAGTGGTGCACCCCAAAATTCAGTCTGCAAATGGTGTTATAGGCATGAAAATCGGAACGATTGATCTTTAGGCTAATCAATTTGACCCGTAGCACGTAAAAAAAAGGGGAGGAGTTACGGCGTCATCTTTTTTTTGCATGGGAAAAAAAAAAAGATCTGTTATTGTATACATTTTTCGAATTGGCTCAGTAAGCCAGTCGTTCTTTCTAATAAAAAAGAAACATCGAAATCGTTGGCGTGAAATTTAGTTATTAGTCTATTTGTCGCGCTTATAGTTCATCTGGATTTAAGACTTAAATGGTTTTCTCATGGATGCCACTGTCAGAACTGGACCGAATTATTAAATAGGACCACACGGGAATCACACCAAATTTCAAATAAAAAATAATTATCAAAATCGATTCACCCAGTCGAAAGTAAAAAAAACATAAAAAAAATTGAGAACTTCCTCCTTTTGACGACCGACTTGGTGTAATGGTTAAGAAGTTGGCTACTACACCAGAGGTCGCGGGTTCGATCCCCGCACAGTACAAACATTTGTGTGCATGAACATGTCTGTTTGTACTGGTCTGGGTGTCTCCTATGTATAATAAGTATGTATTTACAAAAGAAAATGTATTTAAGTATGTTTATCCGTTGTCTAGTATCCCATAACACAAGCTTTAATTAGCTTACTTTGGGGCTAGATGGCGCTGTGTGGAGTAATGTCCAGGAATATATTATTATTTGTCCTTTTTAAGTCGGTTAAAAAAAGGTCATTATCATCATATCAGCCATAGGACGTCCGCTGCTGAACATAGGCCTCCCCCAATGATTTCCACCTATCCCTATTAGAAGCGGCCTCAATCCAGCGATTCCCTGCGGACTTGACCAAATCATCCGTCCATCTCGCGGGGGGCCGTCCTACGCTGCGCCTGCCGATACGCGGATAAAAAAAGGTAATATTAATAAATTACGAGTATATCTATAGATCTCATTAAAAACTCTTCTCGCTTGATTAAAATCATCCTGTGTCTAAATCTAAAATTGAACTTTTATACTGTTTCAACTAATCGTAATTTTAACACATTTCATAAAATTAAAAATTTATTAAAAATAAATACGAAATGTCAATCGTTTCAGAAACCCTTTTTGGAGGTTAGATATGAGAATTTTACCTACCATTTGAAGCTTATTTTACAAAAAATGATTAAACCGTGGGGCCCAGGGGGTTTGTTTTAAAAAAGTTTTTCATTTTAATTTAATACAAGTGACTAAAAGGTAATGATGTGATATATGTTTAGAATTGGCTCAGTAAGCCCTTTCATTAAATACCACATACGATAAGTTTTTTTTATTCTCATAAAAAAGAAGACGACGTCAACTCCTCCCCTTTTTTATTTTTTCCTTCCTACGGGTCAAATTGATTTGTATGGCCTAGTGATCAATCGTTCCGATTTTCATGCCTTTAACACCATTTGCAGATTAATTCAGCGTACCGCTAGCACTATCTTGGCTAACCCCCTGATGCGATTTTAAGTATAGTTGTGAAAGAAAATAATCTTTCTTACTTGTAGAGATATTCCAAACATGACAATGTACAATTTGAGGGTGTTTATTGCTGAAGGTGTTCAAATTGTACATTCTTATTATGCATAAATAATACTTACTTACTTCAAAATGTTCAAAATGCAGATTGGTTGAAAATGTTTTTTTATTCTTCAACATTATTAACAAAACAAACTAACAAAATAAATAATTACAATCTGTAAAATAACCACACTTAACTCGGGTTGCCGGATTTTTGTGTCAATGCGAGCATGTTCTCATTAGCAATCATCTGGAACTCATGGAACCTTTGGGACACGCGCTGGTTCATTCTGAGGTACTTCTCCATGCAGTTGAGGGTACATTTGTCCTGAAATAATTAAAAATCTGATTAAATTTCTAATAATGTCAAGCAGGCTTGGGAGAATGTGTGAAAATGTTGCTACGTAGTTTAGCTCTTACTTTTAGACCACTGCAGCCATGACTGTAGCGGCCTTCTTCTGAATATTCTCCAGGCCATAAAACTAAACTAGAAAATCTTATCTACACAATTTTTATCTCTCCGACTTTTTAGACTCCGTAACTACTGGACCGATTTTAAAAATTAATTCACCAATATAACGCTACATTATCAGGGACGGACATTTTTTTTATTCATTCAGGTTTTGGTATATTTGTATGCAATAACATGCTGGAACAAAATGGCAAAGAATGTTGAAAAAACAAAAAAGCTTAAAGCTTAATTAATTTAATCTATGCCATCATGCAAGTTATAAGGATCAGCTTAGCAAGAGACTATTCTTGGTGTACAAAAAACCAACATCACGGCTTGGCATTGCCTATCAGACTCAATGTTACATTCATGGCGAATGAATGGCCAAGACTGCTCTACACATCCAATACACCAAGTATTGGATCCAATACTATAACTTGGAACTAACATACCCAATGTATGGCGCCGGCATAAGATAGGATAGCATTTGTGTAAATTTTTCATTTAGCTATATCTAGTGATATAGCTAGATTTGACTTGTATATATGTTCATTTTCTATACTTAGTGCATTACTGATTCAATTAAAATCAATCTTATACATATAGAAAACTACATGACATGAGCCAGAATAACATAGGTCATATTTTATTAGAGACGAAAGTACAAGGCTTGTGTGGGCTGAAAATATGAAGGGTTTAGCTAAGCTGAATATCTTTTTCACTCTCTTATTCAATAGTTACACAGAGATGCTGGATATTATCAACATCATTAAAGGCTCCTCAAGTAAGTGTGTAGTGTTTTTATTCTTACCTCAGTAGTCCGTAGTGACCTGGACGTGAAGTCATGTACGCAGTCATTGAAACACATCTCCGAAAGCTTGTTGTATTGCACAAGAAAATCTTTAAACTGAAAACAAAAAAGTTCAAAATTAATTCCGACTGAACAAAAACGAACAATAAAATGCTAGTTTTAATTAGACAATCCCATAGGAACTTACAGTTTTGATTTGATCAGCTTCGGTCATTTCAGCCCCAGCGTTCATTTTATAAATTACGATTTGTATTTATCACAAAACAATGAAATACAAACAAATTGAACTCGTGTTCGAACTGTTTGTATTAAAAATATTATTCAGAAAAGTTGAAACTATTTACCCATTTACGACCAACCAATTCAAATTTTCAAATTTAAGGTTATGTTTGTGAGGGCTGTCAAGTCAATCAAGTGTCACCTTGCTTTTTAAATTAATTCATAAAATAGCATTGTGCTTACGTCCTAGAATCTTACTGGGGTGCTACACGGTCGGCATCAAGCAATAAGCCTCCGACAGAGGTCACCTTGGTCGGGTCGGAGCGTGTGGAAGATGGGCAGGGGATAACATGATTTTATTCGTTCAACTTATTAAAAGATGGTACAAATCTATAGTTACAAACTATTGCTTCCTTATCCAACTATTCATTTATATTATTTCATTAATTTTGTTAACATATTAATACAAATTTTACATTACATATCGTAAAAGATGTGCAATGGATAATATTTTATACGTTTATAATATTTATCCATTATTTTGGATAAATACTCAAAAAGAAACGGATATTTATGAGTAAGTATTTACTCATTTTGAGTATTTATTCGGTTAAAATCCCATCACGGGCGGTTTGCTACAAATTCTTGTCGTCCTTCCAACGACCGACCAAGGAAGAATAGAGAGCGTTGTGTCGGGGACCAACCGTGTGGACGCTAGTCAAACTCAAACAACTCAAATAACTTTATTCAAATAAACTTTCACAGTAAGTACTTTCAAATCGTCAAAGTTAGAGCAAGCTATACTAAATAATAGACATAATTACTTTATTAATATCCGAGCTGCGTTTCGCGAGGCCGCAGACCGAGCTGCGGCCGCGGAGGGTGAAGCCCGTGGCGCCCCTCAGCGTCGCAAACCTAGCTTTAGGGCCGCGAGTCGGCCGTAGGCCAGCGGCCCGAGAGCTAGTATATGTATATACACAATATACAGATATAATGCGACTCTACCACCGCGTCGGAGTTGTTTCTTGCTGAGAAGACCAGGCGAGAAACAAGGCAGTTACTCTTTTAAACTTGTTTTGGGTTCACAACAGGCGTTAGTAAAGTACAATGTGTCATTTTAATACAAATAAACCTAACGAGTGTCTTATCTAAAGAATATAAAAAAATAGAACAAAAAAAACATAAAAGAATAAAAACTTATGGCCATTTAAACAATTATGAAAAAAAAATTGTTAGTCAGTACAAACTAAGTAATATCTAGGTATTACGATAAAGTATCACAATAGAGTTATCTAATCCCGCACCGAGCAGAGAGCTTACACCCAGGGATTTTCATCTATAAGGTAGTCTTTTGTAGTTTAATAGCCCTTTTTCAATAAAGCTACTTTGATGTGATTTTTGAACCTATGTAGTGGTATCTATGTAGTTGACGACCGATATTATAGACGCGTTTACATCAACCTTTTACCTTAAGCTGCTGTTAAGAACCATTTTGCAATGGTATTGTGAAGATTGACGTTTTTAAAATTAAAAGTTTTATATAATTGGCGTAAGATGGCTGTACGTGAACGGGAAGTTATTTCGAAATTCATCGATTTTTATTAGTACCAGGGGCCAGGGGGGGTTGCTCGACATTTTTGCAATGCTTGTCCAATGAAATTCTGTTCAAAAGGCAGGCCCCTGGTACATAGAAAGATATACGAACCAAAAAACTTAGCGTGAAAGATTGTACCGTGTAGCACCCGCTTTAGATATATCCCGTTTTTTTAAAATGTTGCTAGCGTGGAGCATCAGTGTTGTAGTATGGCTGATTCATAAGTAATAATAATCGAGGTTTAATGACTACTCGATTTTAAAATAAGATAAGATGAGACCTAAAATCTTTATTGTACAAACAAATACAACAGGTAAATAAAGAAAGAAACACAATAACCACTAAAGTGCTTTATGCAACCACGGTTGCATGAAAACAGACGTCCAAAGTGCTTTTATGCAACCACGGTTGCACGGCGGCAAGTGGGTCGCTTCGCCTAATCAACAGGCTCAAATAACTGAATCACTGGGCCGTTTCTTTCCTTTTAAAAAAAATACATAGACTATGGACAAATGCATCACTCAAAGTCATGCGTTCGTTAAAATAAATCAAAGAATTTTTAAATGACAGTGACAGAATATGCTTGGTGAAAACTGGCTGCCGCATGATGATGTAATATGTGTTCGTAAATTCCTTAAAAATGCTAGAATTATGCATTAGTAAAGGTGTTGTATATCAAAATAATCTTCAGTTGGCTCTGTATTTCGAAACAGATTTTCATAAGATCACCAAGTATTTGTCTGAAATGTAGACAAATTCGTAAATCTTTTTTTTTTTTGCTGATAATGTGCCTTTTTTATTTTATTTATTTACTTGGTGATTCCTGATTATTAATACCATGTTTCTTACCAAATATTAGAGATATGAAACGTATCTTTCTCTAGCTGAACATATTTTTATTCTATTTTCGAACATTTATTTTTAGACATTAATTTAATTTATGCATTTATTTCCGCTGAAATCGCGAAATTTATTTGCAAACTTCGAAATTTTTATGTTTTTTTTTCAAGTCAAACATATGTTTAAAATTATCTTAATTAAGAGGAAAACTAATATTATGATGGATTCAAATATAAAAAACATATGTCATCGCGCTGTATTCTACAATAAAAAAAATTCGTTCATTACGTCGGGTATTTTTCAGACTAATGAAGTTTGATATTTTATGTAAATTATTACTAAGTATGCTAAGCATATTGTATTTAAAATCAAATAGAGCATCTATTCCTCAGTTAGAAACAGTCATTTGTTTAGCTTAAAGCCGCACGTGTGACTCATAAATCGCGTTTACATCTCAAGCGGCGAGTGGTCCGGAGTGGTGTCAAATTTCATGTGCGGCGCAAGCGCAAAACGGTGATCCCACCCGCCGCGCCAAGCACGTGAGTGGATAACGTACAATTTAGGCGGTCTTATCTCTACAGAGCGATCTCTTCCAGATCTTCTTCTTTTTCTTTTAGTTACAGGTAATGATTTTTCTGAAAAAATTACGCAGTGCATTAAATATAAACAACATTATAACTGTATAAGGTAAGAAATCAACAATAAAAATAAACGTAATCAAGAGATTGTTACTTGTTTTTCTTTGGGGAGCAGAAAATAAAATGACTTTTTTTATGATAAAACAAACTATACTTATTTAGGCGGTGCTTGCGGTCCGATTTGGGCCAAACAAAAGTACTTTAAATGATGAACGTGCTTTTAATGATAAAGATGGCGTGACGTGATAAATCAACGTCACCAACTCCACCATCCTTAACTCACGGTGCCTATGCTCCTCGGCGCGGCGTTAGCACTGTAAGCGTCTTAGTAATTCAGCCCCCCGATTCACAACGAAGTTATCGACCGATTCGGTAAATTTGTATAAATTATAGTAAATGATCCGCTGAGCGGTAGCAATCAATATTTTGTCAATGATATGTTATAAGTTTTTATAAACCAAATTAGATAAAACCTTCTCGTACCCTACTTAAAAAAATATTAAAAATAAAAGAAAATAACCGAATCGGTCAATAACTTTGTTCTGAGTCAGGGGGCAGAATATATTTGTGAATGGCAAAATCTTATAAGATAACTTTTCCTTCTTATTACTAACAATATCTAGCGAAAAACTACAAAAAGTTAATCCTTAAATGTTAAGGTTCTGTGCTGATTATTTTGCGTTTATCAAAGCAACGTAAGCGGGCAATAAGTGATTTACCTACCCTTTCTTTAGTAATAAGTGCTGCCCCCGATGTAATTGCTAGTGCCATTTTCATAAAATGTTACGGTAAGGTCGGTAAGCCTTTGGTGATCGTGTAGTCATCTGTAGCAAAAAAAAAAAACGTTAAAAAACTGGGACACTGACTGACAGTGACAGTTACAACAAGCTATAGTCTGTGGTTACAAGAAACCAAACATTTTGCTCCGTGTGATTTTTCACAAAATGAACGAAAATGACGATGAACTCACGACTTTTTGTGACTCAGCTGTACGAAATATTTATCTGTGTATTTTTTTTATCCTTTTTAAGTTAAAAGTATGAGTGGAAATGTTTATGGTTTTTGTCCACAGGCATCTTTGGTGGAAGGCTGTCGTTTGCCTGTTCGTATGCAAGGAGGCGACGATTGGCCTTTAGCTGAAATTATTAGCATCAAGGAGCATCATGGTCAGAGAGGATACTATGTACACTATGTGGACTGTAAGATTTCATTACAACTTTTCTATACATTTTTACATGAATGGTTTTTACAAACAACAATTGTATTTGCTGATTGTTTTCTTTGCTTATTGGAAATCATTATGCTAGAGAGAAAAATGTAATGTTGCATACCTTTCGTTATAAGACTATGTTTATTTACTATAACCTAAGATGACTGTTTGAATAAACAGATAAATTTCTCACATTCGTGAGGAATTTAAATTATGTTCAGATTGTGTTCTTGAGGCACACCTTGAACATTGGGCACTATTACTGTATAGCTTAATGTATACATCTTTGAATTGATTCACACTCCTTCATTTATTTAGATATCTTGTAATATATGCATTGTAACAATTTTTTATATTACAGTTAATAAACGCTTGGACGAGTGGGTCGGGGAATCCTGGCTGGACACACGCAAGGTCCAGTTTCCCCGACGAGATGGTGCGCCCACTGGTGGGACCACCACACCTAAGAAAACTCATATTGGATCAGGAGGTGGCATGATGCCTACTTTTATTAGTATGTGTGTTTTGTTTCTTGTGTTTTATTTTTTGTTTTTTTTATTTTCAGTTTTAGTATTCCGCTTTTGTGATCAGATTTAAATGATTTTAGATTTGTCATAGCTAATAGTTACTTTCCCGTATTTTTCTTTGTGCCGTTCTGCTAGACCTCTATCACAGAAACTTCTTGCCTCTTACTACAAATTTTACTTAACAAAAACAAAAACAGTTTTGAATAAACACATAGAAATACTTACATATAACAATGAACTTTTTTTGGTTGAAAATAGTTTATAATTGTTATTAATGAACTGGATTACATTGCTTTAATCTGGCAATTCTTGGTTGTCTTTAATTGATATGAGACATTAAACTATGACTTGTTCAACATTGTCATTAGAAGCAGTAGTAGAGATAATGTAATGGGTTGAAGTTTTGATTCCTGATTAGCAGACATTCTGAATAAAACAAATGTTTATGTGCCTCTTGTTTGGGTTGACCATGTGTATTTCTCAGATGCAACTGGCTGATTCAATGTTGAAAGAGGACGTCTATGTTACCGTGCCTTATTAGTAGTAAATATAAAAGTAGTCACTTCACTTGACATAACCAGCGAGCGAAGACATACTAGCCACACTCTGCAACAATTGTAGACAGGCAGCAAAATTTTGTGCCCGTTAGCTTCTGCTATCACCCAAACAGACAAAAAAAATGAGAAGCTTAAAAAGATATTTAGTTATTTAAAAACAAAATATCAATCAATCTACTGTTTTCAATGGTATTTACCTATTCATAGTGCATTTTAAAGTTGTAAATATAACAAAATCTTTAGTTCCTAATTTGGTGTTGGAAACATGGTAATATTGTAATAATGATAGAGGTTCAATAATTATAATTTCGGCATGGTGTAAGTTAGTTTTTTTTTTTTTTTGTAGATTTTAGCTTTTGGCCTATTCTTCATGTATAGCCAGCAACTTTATGCATGACTGAATCATGATAGTTTATATGAAAAAAAAAACTGATGATAATTTTGTTCCCAAATTATTGTAATTTGTTTTTATTCAGGCAATAAAACATCTAAATAAATATTTAGTAAAACGCTGCTGTGTGTATGTACAAGCTTATCAGTTTCTTTCAGAAATTAACAGACCGATTGTATCTAAATAATGTGTTGCCTACTTACCTGTATTGTTCAGCACAGTCTCTAAAGCTAGCGTTTTGTCTGCAGATGATACCGTCTGCAACGAAAGCCTGAAGTCTAGTAGCAATAGTGTTAGAACCACCCCTGTGAGCCAACCACCTCAGCCCAAAATAGTTGAGAAAACTCACTTTAGCAATGCACTCAATGGTTCACAGAAAATTGCACATGGTATGTTGAGTCTATCAAAATTCTGTATTTTTTTGATTTTGTTTTATTGGTTTTAAGAGTTGGGGGTATTTTCTATTAATTTATAGGTACAATTTTTAATGTGTTTCTTTGCGACTGTATTTATTCCGTCGGATAGCTAACATACATGTATTTGTTTTTAATGCAATTTTTTTTGAGTTTATTGGTTGTTTTTCTTTTTATTATTTGCACAATTCACGCATACAATTAACTTCATAGTAAAGACAGCTGAATACAATAAAAATATAGTTCACAAGGACACACATTTTTGTGTACAGCAGCCTTACATCAAGTGTATAAGGTGATACCATCTATTCAACCGTAACCTGCAGGGCTAAGATGAGCACCACGACAAAATTATCTCCCTCACGCTTTTCCTTGCGCCCAGTCTACGAATTGGACGAGATACCACATGACAATACACCCTCCCGGTGCGCATCTTAGCCCTACTAAGGCTGCTGGATACCTTCTCGGTGAGAATTATCTTGCTGCAATAGGAGAATAAAGCAAAAATACTTAAGTAGTGTAGAAGTATATTTTTTGCTTTGGTTTTCTTATTTCCTTTTCTGGGATGTGGATTAATCTTTTTTGAAGGGTACTTAATTGGGTATGCTATAAATAAATTGTAAATGTAATTTAAGTGCTATCTTATGTACAATGTAGAAAAACCTGTAGGGAAGAATGAAGGTAATTCTACTTTAAATTATCACACACATTTAGTGGCTTGGATATCGCGACAGAGTTTTTCTAAAGTGTGTAAGGGTTATAAGTTATATAACATACATAATACAGCAACTTTTTTCAATAGTGTTATAATAATAATGTTTGACTGGCCTGTTGGCGCAATGTCAGCGATCCTACCTTTAGCGCCGGAGGTCGTGGGTTTGTGACGAACATTAGTGTTTGTTGTGTGTCTGGGTGTTATTATCTATATGTATGTATTTAGAAATATTTAAGTATGTTTATCAGTCTCTGACGCCCATAGTACAAGCTCTGCTTAGTTTGGGGTCAGATGATCTTAGTGTAAATTGTCCCAGATATTTATTCATGTAATTCTGTCAATAACCAGGCTGTCTTCAGATGTTGCGCAAGTATGTATTAAAGTACCCGCTCAATAACTCGCCGGTTCGTGCAATGGTAGCGATCCTGCCTTTAGCACCGGAGGTCGGGGGTTCGATCCCCACCCATGACAAACAATATGACGAACATTTATATTTGTTTTGTGTCTGAGTGTTATTATCTATTTAATATGTATTTATAAATATTTAAGTAAGTATGTAATTATCAGTCTCTGACACCCTTAGTACAAGCTCTGCTTAGTTTGGGGTCAGATGATCTTGGTGTAATTTGTCCCAGATATTTGTTTATTTATTTAATGGGTATGGCATAGTCTTAACCCGGAAATAGTCGACTATTAGCCACCAACACGCAGCAAACTTTTCTTGTTGTTCTGAAACACCACATTTGTCTCTAAATGTTTGGCGGTATCGTGCCCAAGCCACACGGCGAAGGGTTAAACAATTTAAGATCTTGAGAAATTGGCAAGATATAATGGCATTCAAACTTATACACCAAATAAGCTGTAAATAATTTATGGAATCCAATCGTTCAGCCGATCTGGCCTATATAATGTCCACAGCCATGGCATTGGAGCCTCGCCAACTCATCTCGCGGCCGGCCAGTCCCACTCTCGGCCACGACTCGTCATCGCTGGTCAATGGTGGCGCCGTGTTGGCTGCGGCGCTCCAGAAGAAGATGAATAGGAAACGGAAGGCCAATTCGTTGGAAATAGAAGTATGTTCCACATTTATTTTCTGTATTATTTCAATAATAGCTGGTATGGCTGTAAAATAACTTCATGTGTGTATATAATTATCCCACTATCTCACAATACCTTACCTATTTCTCTCTTTAATCTTGTAATTTCCTCTACCTGCAGGTTGTCTGGAAGGATCGCTTCCTAGCGATAAGACCGCCTACATTGTACAATCTAAGATTATGTAATGCTAATGTTATGATTTGTTGTACAATAGAGTATATTTATCTTATGGCCGAAATTCATAGTATTCAGTGAAAACGTAAGGTCAGATACCTAATAAAAACCCGACTTTTGAAAAATCACTATTCAGAAAACTATGAAACAAAATAAAAATACTTACTAAATAAATATAACGGGTCATTATCAAAAGACTTACAAAAACGAAATGGCATATTAGCAAGTGATGTAGTATAAACTATGCGAGTGAAAATCTGATTTTTTAAATTTGAAAATTCATATTATAGTTTCTAGACCACTCACTAAGATGGTCGATTAACTTACTAAATTATTGTTTAAAATGTGACCTATATTTAAAAAATATCACACATAATATTTTACCTACCCTCAACTTCACTTGCTTTGAATGCCTCACGCATTTAAAATACTCAAATTGGTACATATTTTATGTGCAGATACAAGTAAAGTTTCCCTAACAAGCCATAATTCCAGCCCGAGCCAATCCCAGCAATCGAAGCGGAAACCGGCGACACGACCGCGAGCGGCGCGGCCACGCCCACCGCGCGCCCGCGCACGTCCGGCTCGCTGGTGGCGCACGGACATGACGATCTCGTCACGAGAATGAAGAATATAGAGATGATTGAGCTGGGACGGTACAGAATACGGCCGTGGTACTTCGCGCCGTATCCTCAAGTTAGTTATGAATAGGTTTAATATTTTTACTTTGTAAGTTTTATGGATAGTTTTTAGTGTTTCAATGTTGAAATGATCCGCAGTCTTGCACAGTAATTAATATTTTCATCACATTATTGTGATCTCTTAGTTATAGTATAGTAATGTTTCTCATTTATAAGTGTTATCATCTATTTAAGTACCTATGTATTTAGAAATATTTAAGTATGTTTATCAGTCTCTGACGCCCATATTACAAGCTCTGCTTAGTTTGGGGTCAGATGATCCTGGTGTGAATTGTCCCACATATTTATTTATGATTCAGGAATATTATAAACGTTCCCCAGTAAAACTGAAAGAAAATGTTTACTCTGTGCTGTTTTGCAATTTTAAATGTAAGATAAGATAAATAATATTTATTCCACAAACAAATAACTAACGAAAGAAACACAATACAACGTACAATTTAGGGTTTTATTTTATTTTATGTTGGTTTTAGCGATCTTTCAGTATTAAAAAATGCTCACCAAGTGTAGGTATGTCTTTTGCGGTGCACTTTATTTGTATTGCTTTTCAGTCACGTAGTGCCTTTGATTGATGATTGAATGGACTGACTTGGGTTCATAAAAATGCAACCTAAGTAAATCAATTGTAACCACTTAATGCGTGAGGAAAAAGGTGGGCAGCTGTTTTGGAGCTGGACCAGGACGACGAAGAACAGCTGTCCAGAAGGTGTATGAGGGAAACCATGCACACTTACTTGAGGAAATGCTTCAGGAAGTCCACGTCCTCGTGCCTGCACCACAACCACTTGCCAAAGCTCGATGGCTACACCAATTTATGAAAGCGCTTGTCTTTTCACACACACACTGAGTTTATAGACGATTTATAGTTATGTTTCGTAGAAATTACACAGTTTTTCAAGGATTTAAATAGATTTCTTTCATGAGAGCACACGCGCGCACAGCTTAGTCTCGATCCGTTGCAAGTTCAAGAAGAAGAAAAAAAGCGTTTCAAGCAACCGCTAGATGGCGCGGCTATGGGCGTAGACGTCGCACGATTGTGCGACAGAGAAGAGACTATCTACACGTGTGCATGGGTGTGCAATATTTATTCTTAATAATTAAGGAATAAACTAACAATGAAACCCAACATATGTATTGTTTGATATGTTTTTGTTAAATAACGTTTTTCTATTTTTTTCTAGGAAATGGTCAATTTACCTTGCATTTATATCTGCGAATTCTGTTTGAAATATAGAAAAAGTAAAAAGTGCTTGGAAAGACACTTGGTACGTTACTCATTTTGTCGTTAATTGCATCTAGTATATTGTATTCTGTATTTAAAAAAACAGCCAAGATTTTGTTGCAACTTTAGATGGCGCTTTTTGGCTAGTTTTCCATAATCTCTATCTCTAAATCTTATGCCTGACTTTTATTCAACTTGAGTAGACATAGCTCTTTAATACTGGAACCTATCTCTCTGCTCTAATCTTCATTCTGTCCATGACTGTACAAAAACATCTTTCTTCTAGGTGAAATGCAAGCTAAAACATCCCCCTGGCAACGAGATTTACCGCAAAGGCAGCATTTCGTTCTTCGAGATAGACGGGCGAAAGAATAAATGTTACGCTCAGAACTTGTGTCTGCTAGCTAAACTGTTCCTTGACCATAAGACATTGTATTATGACACCGACCCGTTCTTATTCTACGTCATGACAGAATTCGACTCTAGAGGTAAGTTATCCAATGTTCAGATACAAGTAGTTTGATAGAAATATTGATTTGATGAAATGACCAATTTTATGATTGTTTCGTATCACACGTAACATACCATCACAACTTTATTCCCTAACGGAGGAGTCAGAGGCTAACTAGCCGAACAAACTAACTTCCCGCAGGCAAGTGACCGATGCCCACACAACACTCAGAAGCCCACTTTTCACCAATGGTATCAGAACCCAACGTGGTGGTGAGCCTACCGCTGTTATCCGGGTTGATTTCGTTTTTGTCGAAGTTTTTATCACGGGAGAGTTGGTCGGAAGTTTAACACTGAAAACAAATTCTGGCCACATTAGAACTCAGGACCACACAATCCACGATCTATGTTGGGGTGCTAACCCCTAGGCCTCGACGCTCTCATCATCTTATTTTTGTACCAGGATCTTAATCATAATTTTTAAACTACCTGGTACATTACATAGACATTCATGGCCTGCTTACCTATTTGTTTGAATTTATTTATTTTGCCATTTCCAGGTTTTCACATTGTAGGATATTTTTCAAAAGAGAAAGAGAGCACTGAAGACTACAATGTAGCCTGTATACTAACATTACCTTCATACCAAAGAAAAGGATATGGAAAACTACTCATAGAATTTAGTAAGTAACACGAGCACAATATTATAGCAAACATCCTTTATACTGCAAATAAGAATACTGTGTAATAGAAGCGTCATGATGATCATTTTGAATATTATAGAATGAGGTGTTTCAAATTGAATGGCTTTGCCTTGCTGGCACTCGGAGCTGTTAGACTTTGTGTTATATTGTAATATTATTTCATTTCCTATATAAAGGGTGTAAAAAGACCCGTAACGAAGCCGAGACCTACGTATTATGCACATCACCAGGACCATTTTTTCTTTTTAGACCATACCTGGGAACTCAATAGTTACAAGTTATTGAAGGTAAAAGTCAAGAAAAAAATCTCAAGATTTTGATGAAAGCAAACTCCTAATCATTACTATTGAATTTGTGTCTTAAAAAACATCTTAAAATTTTTAAGTATTTCCTAACAAAAAATTGCTTCAAAACGTTGAACTCGCAATGTACATCGTGCGTACCCCTTGATTATGCCTAACAGCCACGCACCGGCACAAAAGCGCAGGAGCGGTCTGTTGCACGCGTTACATTGCGTAGTCCGTTTCTAGGTTTGAAATTGCAACTAAAAAAAATTAGTTTCCTATCAATAATTTTTTTTTCGGTGACTTGTGTAAATGGTCTGAGTGCGTAGACGCCGGCTTCGTTAAGGGGGTTTTTACACCCTGTATATAAAAGTTGTCAAGCATAAAGGAGAATGGACACCTCTGGGCGGTCGGCGGCCATTAATGAAAGTAGTGATAACTTGGAACAACTTTTACTAAGAACGTTTCGCTGCGATCCATTTAGGAAAAAATTTATTTACATGTAAACATGATGGAATTTCATAGAACATAAAAACAATTATTTCGTGTGTACACACACGAAATAATTACACGCATTATTACAATGCGTTTTGATAAAACGCCACATCTTCTGAAAACGATTGCAATGCCATCAACACAAAACAGGTTGATAGCATTGAAACCAAAGCAAGCGCCACTATTGTTTGTGCTCGAGCGCAGGTAAATCAACCCTACGAAGCTACTTAAGTTGGTTCCTAGTGTTGATTTACCTGCGCTGATTGGTCCTTCACGAGTGCAAGTAAAGTACCTGAACTAGCGACGGAAAAAATGTAAAAATGTATGTGAAATGTATGTAAAAATGTAAAAAAAAATTAATTTTATTCGTCATTATAAGTGCGTCGCGGCAATAAAACTTCTACACAGTAATTATAGGACCAAACTACATTAAAAAAAAACAAAATCAAGTTTGGCCGCGGATCGCACAGGCTCCATACTATTTTGCCCATTCTCCTTTGTTAAGTATCGAGTAAAACTTGCACGGTCACATAAGTGTGTGTGTATGAGTTTCATACGATTACGAGGTAAGCCTCGTAATCGTATGAAACTCATATTTACATAAATTGATGAATTCTCGATTATGTGTTTAAGGCAAGCCAGACAATGAGGCTATTTTTTTTCTTAAAATAAACGTAAAACAATGCAACTATCAGTCCTCAGAACAGTCCCTTGCTAACACTACGCCTGGTGTTACATATCCAATATCGTAAAGTTCCAAAGTAAAGTAATAACAAAAGCAGAAGTTGGCATCCAAAAAGCTTGGGTGTGTTAAAAACTAAAAAAAGAAAGAAAGAAAAACCATTTATTGACCCAAACACAATTTTAGCCTAAACTAGACTTAGAGGGTACACAATAAACAAAGAAAGAAGTAGTGGGCCAATCAGGACCCTGCCTCAGCATTGCAAAACTGCAATTCGGAACTAGATTACAAGGCAAAAACTACTTCTACTGTATGAAGTGCAAGGCGCAAGTAAGGCCTTAGGTACACGTAAAGTATTGCGGTCAGTTTTAGGCAGGTGTTTCACTCAGCAATTTTGGTCCCCCCCCGCTGCAGCGGTGATCCCCAGCGTGCTGGGGGAACTTATCGTTTCAAATTAAAAGAGAATTTAGTATCATAGCTACTATAAGCTAAATTAATTTACTATACTACTTTCGCCGTATGATGATATCCCTGACAGTTCATAATTGTCAATTATAGTGATGTAACGAATGCAATTTAATCGAGTTGGCAAAGGAAATGGAATCGGATTTACCGATTTTTAATTTTTAAATATATTCTTAACAAACGGGTTTTGGCTAATAAGTTAAAGAATAAAATGCGGTATCTCGAAAATAGTAGTGAAAAAATAGCACACAAGGCAGACGCACTCGCACTGATGCGAATGACGTGATTACAAAATAGTCGCTCCTATTGATCGATTTTTGTCGATTCAGTAGTGTCAATACACTATTGAATGGCGTTCCTTTTCACGCATCAGGTGCTGTTAAGATAAATTAATTGATTTTCATTTACTTCATTTATTAACAGTTGATAATAATAACAATAATTTACTTGATAAGATTCCTAAGGACAATAGTTTTTTAATGGTTTAAGTATAACATTTTCTTTGCAATTTTTTTTTTATTTAGTTTGAAATATTATGCGTTATACGGATCAATGAGAACTGTCACGCGTATCATCTTAGAGTGAAAATAGTATAAACTTTATTCACTGGGCAGACATGTATCATCATATACCACATCATCACTGACTGCCTACTCTATAATAAAAATAAAATAAGGTTGTCTAGCAGAGATGACTACCAGAAGTGAGACCGCCTACATTTTTCTACATTATAAATATTTTTTTTTCTTCATATTTTGTTTCTGCTGTTAAGTATGTTACCTTATCATTATCACTTACTAGCTGCCTCGACAGACTTCGTTCTGTCAAAAGTAATTGCACGTCGCGGTGTCGGTAAAGCAGCACATTTCGCCCGCTTTTCTCCGACCTGATTTACATATACTATTATTTTTCACTAAATGTTTTGTTCAAAAAACAAAACAACAAATACAGCCTTATAAACGTCCCACTGCTGGGCACAGGCCACACCTCAACTATGAGGTGGTACAAGCCATACTCCAACACGCGGGCTCAGTGCGGATTGTTGGGGAGGTGAATGTAAGGCCAGTGATAAACCTCACCGTCAGATGTTATCAAGCCGCCTTTTTAGACCTCTGACTAGGCTTTACGACTGATATCTTGCGATGTCAGCCAGGACCAACTGTTTAACGTGCCTTTATTATGATTAGATTTCGTAATGTTTATGTCTAAAATGTCAAGTGTTATTGTTAAGTCATAGTGAAAGTTCAATTGTATTGTGTTAATCTTAAGTTTAACATATGTTTGAAAATATATTTGCATGTCTTTTATATTGACTAAGCATGAATGTTCTGTAAACTTTATTTTAAAACCATTTATACAATGTTTTATGCGAATAAATAATTCTTATCTAATCTTATCTTCCGAAGCACCGAGATGCCCGAAAAACACATCACTAAATTTCGGTCCGGATGGTCATCCATCAATTACCCGAACTGACGGGCGTTGTTTGACATCGGATCGTTGCCGATCCGCTGCCGTCACTTAGCCACGGGCACCTCTCGGGAATGTTTTGTTCAATCATAATAAAATATAGCTTCATATTGGTGTGAGAATTCTTGAAATTGGTCCAATAGTTTCGAGCCTATTCAATACAAGCAAGCAAACAAAAAAAACAAACAAACAATCAAATCTTTCCTCTTTATGATATTAGTACTTATAAATTAATTTCAAATATTTTTTCCATTACTAAATATGATACTGGGACAGCTACTTGACCTATTGAACAACTTGCAGGTTACGAGCTATCGAAGTTCGAAGGCAAGACGGGTTCCCCGGAGAAGCCGCTGTCGGACCTGGGCCTGCTGTCGTACCGCAGCTACTGGGCGCAGACCATCCTCGACATCCTCGTGCGCGCCAAGCCGCAGGGGGACAATGAGAAGCCCATCATTACCATCAAGTACGTTATAATCATAATCATAATCATTCTTTATTTGCACTATACACATAAAGTTATACAAAATGTAAAAACTAAAATGTACATAGACCCTACAGGTGTTGCAAAGACATACTTACGTGCGTTACGACATATGTATGTGCGCAGAAACTTGCATATGTTCAAAAAAAACTGTGATACTCATACACACAATACTAGAAATAAAAAAAAACTTATTACTCCAAGTCTTAGGCTACATAAGGTAGGAAATTCTTTTGTGGGTCAAGTACTTTAACAAAATACCTCAAAGTCTTGTTGATCTACCTCTTCACAAGTTCAAGTCTACAATTAAAACAAAGTTGATAAAACAAGGTTATTATAACGTGGAGGATTACTTGAACGACAAGAATTTGTGGTCATAGTAGGAATAATCTGCTCCTCTGCTCAAATAATGTATTTTTGTTGTTCTTTTGACTGTACTCTGAATTTATTCGTTGTAAAACAAAACAAAGTTCAAAAGAGTAACTATCGAGTTTCTTGCCGGAGTCTTCTCGATAAGAAGCAACTTCCGAACCGGTGGTAGATTCGCATTATGTTTATTTAGTATATGTACTATTATTGTATTATTTTATTTACGTCTATTATCGTTTATATATATTTTTTGTGAATTTTGACATTTCATAAGTGCTTCTTTGTAAAAGCTTAAGTGAATAAATGATTTTTTACTTTTACTTTTACTTTTACAAAAACTCAAATTGAAATATAATTCAGTATGACCTCAAAACTACAATAGGTACCAAGGTAATTAATAAGTAACAGTTAACACTTAAAAAACCAAATAATAATAAATCAAAAGAAAAAAATAAACTTAAATTAACATTTTTTCCTCAAAATATTCTATAAAATTATAATAGAGAAACCTCTAAATGTCATGCCGCGAGTCATTGGCCTGATATATTATGAAAAACTGCCCACCAAACTTAAAAGCGAACCATCGGGCGAGGCATTTCGACGAATTTTCCATTTTATTCTACACTGGAAAATTATTGTTCATTCATAATTTGTGTAACTTTACTTGACATGGTTTATTTCTCTCTTTACTTGATATTAACATCTTATTTTATATTTTATTTTGTGATTTTAAACCTTGACATTTCTTTTATTTTGTGACATTCTGTACTTAATTTAGATTTTTGTGTTATAATAATAATAGTAAAGCCTTTTATTTCCATAATAAAATAAATTTACAAATATTCAAGAGCATGCTATTTATAACATCCATTTATATTCTTATATTAAGTGAATTAATTTATACAAAACAAATTAAACTCAACTCATAAATCTCAAATTCAGCTACTATGATTTTAGAGCATGCATTTCATTTATGGTCATGGCCCATAATCCGACCCGGTTCAAAAATGTTTTTGTTAAAAAACGAAAATAGTGGTAAATAATGCAAGCATAACCTACTTTTCATTATATGTAAAAAGAAAAAAATAATTCGTTGGAGAAATCTTGCAGCAGACCAATAAAAATTGGATAATAATTAGCGGTTTCGCCTGTCTGTAAATTATTTTATCCATGGAAACATGTCACTTGGGTAAAAAGTATACTATGTCCGACTCCAAATCAAAAAATATATCTATACACGGCAATTTAATCAAAATCGGTTCAGTGGTTTAGACTTGAAAATGAAACAAACAAACTTATTTTGCCATTGTTTTGTTAAATAAAAATATCATCACACATAAAGCAAACTCGTTCGGTCAGGTAATATAATACACGTATATTGCTGTCTCTGTCTTACCCGAGTTGATAACCAGCTTTATTGCGCTCACGCAATAATATAATGCACACATCCACAGCAGGTAGAAAAACATCGGCGGCGCCTCCCTGACCTCGCCCTTCGCAGTCCTTCGTCATTCGTCGTTGTGCTTTCTCCGTGTTTCTATATTATGCCGATACAATTAACTACTTTGGCGTGTTTCCTTGAGTGATTGTTTGCTTAAAACCACAAGTTATAAGTTAAGTTTTCATACTAGGTAGATTACATTTTTTTATTGTTATTCTTTCATGATCCCCATGAGCCACAGCAATGCGCCACTTATCATTGAAAAGTATAATCATTTGTCTTTCATTCCCGCCGTATTTTATTTCTGTACGCCGTGGGTATATTTTTCACCCTAAATGGGTCATTACCTTTCATTCCTTTAATTAATTAATATCAATAAAAAATAAAATGATTTGTATTCTTCAAGCATTCAATTAGTATTAAGTATAGTAAAATTGAACTGTCAGGTGAAATGTCATTGCTCTTTGACAAGATGAAAGAAGAACTGAATAAACAAACATTGCAAATAACGGAAAACGTTACAACAAGAGTACTAGAAGTAGTGGACGAGAAGATACAACCAATAATAGAGGAAAACGAAAGACTTACACGCGAAGTGGAAATACTGAACAAGAAGCTCCAGACTTTGGACACAAACGCTAGGCAAAACAACATTATCCTACATGGCATACCAGAACCTACCACCGAAAAGTACGAAGATTTAAACGCTTTGGTAATAAAAACAATAACGGATCTGGATGTACCACTCGATGATGGTGAAATAAATAAAGTACAACGTCTTGGTAAAAAGGTGGAAAATGGAAAAATAAGACCTATCCTACTTACAACAACAACTCTGCAGAGAAAAATCCAAATCCTTAGAAACAAAAAGAAAATGAAAGAAACTACGTACATCACCAATGACTACTCTAAGGACACCATGGAAAAACGCAAAGCAAGAGCAAGCAACTTTCGTGAAAATGAAAAAAGGAAAAGAACCTTGGAATCACCAAGCCCCAAAGAATCATGCAACAACACTAGCAAGAAAATCCAACGAATGGACGCATTTAAACTTATGCGTGAGCGAGCGTACTCCTTGCCTGAGAGAAATACTACCTACCTCAACAAGTAACCGGAAACGAAACACCACACAGCAAAAAAAAAACACAATAACAGCAAGCAAACACACATTCCCCAACCCGGCCGGTCCCCGTGGGGAATTAGACCAACACCCTCCAAGTTATCAACAACAAAACAATGAACATAACAATAAAAATAACATCAAACCAACTCTACCCCAGCAAAAGACCACCATCGAGACTCCAACAAGCAATAATACAAGAATATACATTGCTTCTCTAAATGTACTAACACTAAGAACAGAAGAGAACTTATCAGAATTATCATTAGCATTACACAACATCAACTGGGATATCCTCGGCCTGAGTGAGGTACGAAGAATAAGAGAAAACATAGTCGCATATCCTGACTTCATATTTTATCATATTGGGGAAACCCCAGGAAAACACGGTGTGGGTTTTTTAGTCAAAAAATATCTGGAAAAGCACATAAATGGGTTTCATGGTGTATCAGAGCGCATAGCATTGCTAAATATAAAACTACCAGATTACAAAGACCCGTGGACCATCATCCAGATTTATTCACCCACAGAACAAGCAGATACCGAAACAATTAGCGAGTTTTACAAAGATTTGAACAGCACTCTACAGACACATGCACACAGAAATATTATAGTAATGGGTGACCTCAATGGTCAAATCGGAGAACGTCAATGGGACGAAGATACAGTTATGGGACCTTATACATACAGTCAAAAACCTAGAAGCAGGAATGGAAAAATGCTTATGAACTTTGCAATGGAAAATAACCTGACCATACTAAACACTAAATTTAAGAAAAATAAAAACAGAATGTGGACATGGTTGTCACCTGATGGCAAGTCAAAAAATCAAATTGATTATATAATGACTAATAAACCTAAATACTTCACAAACATGAATGTCATCAATAATCTAAATTTCAGCACCAACCATCGCATGGTCAGAGCTGAACTGAATTCATCCCAACCCAAGAAACCAAGACCAAAAATGAATACAGGGAACATAAAACCTAATAAATATGTGATAGAAGAAATAGCCAACTCATTAAACTCTAAACTCAATGAATACAAAAAAGAAACAAAATATGCCAACATGCAGGAAAAATACAATTGGTTAGAACGTACAATCACAAACGCAAGCAAAGAGCATAGCTCCAAGAAAGGAAATTCAAACAATTGGATGTCGCAAAAAACTACCACCCTCCTTGAACAAAGAGCAGATCTAATGAGTGAGAAAACTACATATAAAAATAGAAAGAAAATAGCAAAAATTAGCAAACAAATAAAAGAAAGCATAAGGAAAGACAGGAGACAACGACGGATGGAAACAATAGAGAGACATATCAAGCAGACAGGAGGAATAAAGAAGGCGTACAAAGAATTAACAAATAAAAAAGAATGGATTGTAAACATGGAAAACAGAAGCGGGACCAAGAAGATTGGCAGACAGGAAATACTGGAGATCGCTACAGATTACTACACTGAACTATACAAATACAACACAAACGAAAGAGAAATAGACTTACCAGAGAACGAAACTGTACCGTACATCATGCAGGAAGAGACGGAAAAAGCTATTGATTCTCAGAAAAATGACAAAGCCCCAGGGCCAGATGGCATAAGCAATGAGGTACTAAAGCAATCAAAATCAATAATGATACCAATACTAACAGACATTTTCAATAGCGTTATCAACACAGAAATCATACCAAAACAATGGACTGAATCCAATATAATCCTCCTGTTCAAAAAAGGGAATCACTGCGATATTAGAAACTACCGCCCCATCAGTCTAATGTCTAATATTTATAAGACCTTTGCAAAGATTATTTTGAAGAGGATAGAAAGAAAATTAGACGAACAACAGCCAATAGAACAGGCAGGATTCCGCAAAGACTTCTCGGTATTAGACCACATCCATACTGTGAGGCAAATTATAGAAAAATATGCCGAATACCAACTCACATACTACATAACCTTCATTGACTACAGTAAAGCATTTGATTCACTGATACACACAAAAATCTGGGAAGCCTTAAAGGAACAGGGTATTGAACACAAATATATAAGAATAATAAAAAATATTTATAGACACAGTTCAACATGTATCCAACTAGAAAAGAAGGGAAATATGTTTCCAATACAAAAAGGCGTTAGACAGGGGGACCCGCTCTCGCCAACACTCTTTCTGGCTGTACTAGAAATGATCTTCAGGAAACTCGATTGGCGAGACCTAGGCATATCCATTAATGGCCGCACATTAACCCACTTACGATTTGCGGATGATATTGTTTTACTCGCAAGAACACGAGACGATCTAAGCAAGATGATTAATGATCTAGCATCAGAAAGTGCAAAAGTCGGATTGAAGTTAAACCCGGAGAAAACAAGAATCATGACCAATGGAAATAAAGAACCTATAACAGTGGAACAGACTCCAATCCCCTATACTGACGAATATATATATCTTGGTCAACTGATGTCTCCAGATGAAAATATAAACAAAGAAGTTGAAAGAAGAATTGTAAACAGCTGGAAAAAATACTGGGGCCTAAAAGAAATAATGAAAGATAAGAACCTACACATTTCAACAAAAACCAAGCTATTTAACACATGCGTCCTGCCTGTACTGACATATGGGAGCGAAACATGGGCCTCAACAAGAAACATGTCAAACAAACTCTCCGTATGCCAACATGCCATGGAGAGGAGTATGGTAGGAATCAAAAGAATGGACAAGATAAAAAACAGCAGCATCAGAAAAAAGACTAAGGTCCAGGATATAACTCTGAAAATAAAAAGACAAAAATGGAAATGGACAGGCCACATGATCAGAGGAAAAGACAAATGGAGCAAAATAGTCACACAATGGTACCCAAGGGAGGGGAAAAGAAAGAGAGGTAGACCACATAGAAGGTGGGATGACGACATAAGACAAGTCGCGGGAATTTCATGGGGTAGAGTAGCCACGGAAAGGACTGAATGGAGAAGATTGGAGGAGGCCTTTGCTACCTGGCAAACGGACACACAAAAGTTGAACAAAAGAATTATATACGAGTAAACAAGAATTACTGTCACGTCCGATTAAAAGGCTTATATATATATAGTAAAATTGTTTCTATTTTTCTTTATTTTATTTTATTTCATTTTATTTTATTTTCATTAATCAAAATCAAATCAAATTAACGATGTCATACAGAAGGATCACTCTCGAAGTGATTCTTCTTTATGGTACAATTATTTATATTGTTCAATATCCACCTTTTTTGCAATGTAACTCAAAAGGTTTCAATTTAATGCTGTCCTGTCACACGCTAATAAATATGGGGTATTGACCCCATATCTATTAGTGTGTACATAAGTGGCTTTTTAAGGTTTTATCTGAACTTTGATTGCAGCTATGCAATTTTTAGCGAATCTGCTTCGAATTGGACATTTCGATAGTATCTCGTCAGTGTCTAGATAATTGTATTTCAAAACTACGTTAGTGATAATGTTCTACGATAATCCAATTAATCCAAAAAAATGTTTTTATTCCAGTGAAATATGTGAACTGACCAGCATAAAGAAAGAAGATGTTATAAGTACACTACAGAATTTAAATCTAATCAACTATTACAAGGGACAGTACATCATCTCTGTAAATCAGGTCAGTGAGGATGCGTTTCATAATTTACCTTGATCCCAAGTTTTCTTTGTAAGATATGTGTTATAATTATTCACCTTAGGACTGCGGCACAGATTACTTAGGTAATAGTTACAACGTAACAGATAAATCACATCATAGAATATTGACCATTTTGTCAATTGTAAATGCGTGATGTCATGTGACAGGCATATACTGCGAGGGCTACCTCTTTCAATATAGATGTCAGTGGTCAGTACTTACTTTAGGTCATTCATCACGTCCGTTCACGTCAGTTCAACCGAAAGATTCGCATACAAATTCTCTACGCGGCTTTTGACAAGAAACTGCCAAATAAAGCTAGGAAGACCCGGCGGCTGGTAGGTGATTATCGCGCGCAAGTACATGGAGTGACAGAAGCCTGACTGCGGTCCGATTTTGAGACTAAAGAGATTACTAGCTACTGGCCCATGGCGTGAAGGCATAAATGACGTCACTGACTTTTATTCTCCTGGCCACTATAAGCGTTATGCAAAATTCATAAAAGAAACCACAAATAAAAACTTCACGTCAATTTATGTTGTAGATACGCCTCAGAAATACTCAGAATAAACCATGACAAGTGCGAGTCTTACTCGATCAAAAGCATCGAGCGCGTAAACGTGGCTCTTCTGGTATAACCCGATTTTTATATCTGTGCATTTCGAGTTGTTAAAATCGTTTACATCACACCCGCCAAGGTGTCAGCGGAGTGGTGAGGAAGTTTGCGGGCGGGTAAAATTCAATGCTGCCAACCTAACGATTTTGACAACTCGAGGTGCTTGTTAGTTACAAAAATCGGCTTGATCCGTGTGATAAAAAAAAACGCACTTGGGCCTCTTAAGAGCTTAGAGCTATAATTCTCAAATCAGACTAGGGCATTTGTTTTTCAGTACAACCAACAATCAAACTAAATAGTGCCCAACAAACCTAACATTTAGGCGAAGAAAGTGGTCTGTTAATGTATGTCCAAAGCTTTACTCAAGTAAAGGTTCAAACATCCAATTGCCACAGATTTATTGCCGTTATGCATTCCGTGCCAACCAACCCTACATTTTCAAAACTAGTTCATTTGCTTTCTCGACACCTCTAGATACAACTTTAGCTTAGACTCAACGCGCCGAAATATATACATACTTCAATCGTGACTACACAGCTGTTTGCGGTCAGACCCTTATTATTGTTAGGTGAAAACGTCTTTCCATTTGATAGTTTTGCTTAACTATTTTCAGGAACTTAAACAGCAACACGAAAAAGCTATGGAAAAGAGAACATTGAAGATTGACCCAAAATGTTTACACTGGACGCCTAAAGATTGGTCGAAGAGAGCCAAATGGTAAGTCTTTTTGCTTTTAATAGAATCGTTTACCACTCATAAACACTTATTGCCAGTACTATAATATAATTAATTCTGCGATAAAAAGTCCCGCGTTCGAACAATTTAGCATTAAATTCGATGGAAAATAGAGCATTGAAAAATGCTGAAAAATAATGTAAATTATTAATTAACATTTCGAGGCTTTGAATTGTTGAATAAAATTACTTGTGCTAATATTTTCTAACCTTTTGGTTTTCATTGTTTGTTGAGACATTCTGTATTCATTTTGACTATTTTATCTTATGTAAAGTAAAGTTTTGGTGGTATTCTATTTATTCTCACATAGAATACAAAAATAAGCAAATGCGTGAAGTATATTTTTCTTTTTGTCACCAGCGTTTGAAGTGATAGTGTTTCGGAGATGCGAGCTATCTAACAGGCTTCCAAACGTACGCATTTTTATCATTTTGTATCTAACCTTGTTTTCATCAACATTACTTTTCCATCCCTTGCATTTTCATCTATCTTATTCCTTATTCTGTTGGGCTTTGGATATCTTATTTCTGTTGTTCTTTCAACATACTTTTATATTAGTTTGATATAGTGTATAATTAGCTCATTACTACCATGCATGTACGTACATAAGCGTTCACATCCACCTTTACATACCTTATGCTGATGTTATAATTCCATTTTGCAATGGTTTTGTAAAGGTAGATGGGAAAATGCTGAGCAAAGGCGAAGACAGAATGTGAATGTAAAGAGCCCATGCTTGAAATGTAGAATAATATTATTTTGTAAGCTTCATACTAATCTCTTTCAAAACAAAAAGTCCATGCAGGATCATGCCTACTTTTTTTGTAAGTATCCTGCCAATATGTTATATTTTGCCTTTCTAGTGGAAGGCTTGCTTAACCTTTTAACGCCCAAGTGAAAACCGCGGTGAATTTCACATAGTCAATTCAGGTTAGAGTTATTCCATGATCAATTCAAACTTCACCTTCAGTAAGATTCTGTAAAAATCGAACCCGAAATAACTCATGTGACCGACCACATTTTTAAATATTTGCAATTTTGCACACAATTTCCATAACCTTGATGTCAAAATCGCAAGTAACGTAGTTTATTTTATAAACTCGTTTGACATGTCCTCCATGTCGTCGATATCGAATTTCACCATATGAAAAATTCGCGAATCCACTAGACGAGGTTCAGAATGGACAAGTTCTAGAATGGTATCAATTTTAGGCCTCATTTACTTATTGTGACGTTTTAGAATTGGGAGGTTAAAAAATAACGGAATGCACCAAGCGCCTAAACCGTCAGTTGACGCGACAATCTGACTTTAATACTATGAAAGGCCTTCCCAAAATTACATGATTCTTTAACTATTATGTATGTAGATACATATTAGTCTCTTTAGAATTTTCTGCTTTCTCTTTAGTTCTGTGCCTCCCTGTATAATTTAAGCCCGGACTTTTCTCCGTAGCGGCGAAGAAAAAAGTACACTCCGCGGATTTACCGTTGACTCAACGCACACGGTGTGCGATCATTTGTTGTCTGAGTGTATTTAAATATTCTGAGATTACGTTGTGCTGTAATTTCCATGAAGTTTAAGATAAAGAGAAGACGTTTTAAAAGAGAATACTGGGCCCATCCCTTTATTTCGAATCGATTACCGTCGTTTGCGCCGGCCTCGCTCCTCGCTTTCAAATAACATACCTATGTAAATGCATGTATTGTACTGTAGTTAGGAGTTAGACTGTGTCGTTTATAACCATCATGCATGCACTATGCCACTTAGATATAGCAGCTTGGGTTCACCTTGTGTTTACTGTAATTATACTAATAATAGATGTTTTTCAGGTAACTTGGAATGGCGGTAGAAACATATTATGGATCAACCGCACGAACCTCAACACTTGAATGTGCGTATCTACTTTTATTATGCCGTGTAGTTTATAAATTTTGTAACTTAAAACAATTCATTTGATAATTTATAACTAATTAATTTTACAATTTGGAACTCTCTGTTAAAATAAAGCAACAACTGTTACTAATATATATCATTTGTATTAAATACTACCCACCTTTGTTGAAGTGATCAAAAACTGGTAACTCGTAAGATCAATTGAAATACGAAATACTATGTAAAATAATTTAGTAGGTACATTTTTTAATGTAGGACTCTTAATGTGATATTAAAGATATCATTATTTATTACTTGCGTTTCATTTAGTTGATGTGAGATACCTATAATATAACATTTAATGTTACAATGAGGAATAAAATGTAGCATTTTTCGCAAATTGAACATTTGCACCAATAGGCAATACCTAAACTGTCAGGTAAAGGTGCTGATAGATTTGAGCATTCACTTGCATCAGAACATCGCAATCGTCATTTTCAAATTTACTCGAATGATGTTGCGAACATGACGCTCGATGTTTTGTTAAAACTTGTTCTTAAAAACCAAGCAAAATCGTTACATTGTATGGAAATGTTTTTAGAATACTGATCATTTTCTTGTATTGTACCATTCCTAAAAGTGGTAGGTACATTACGATCAAATGCTCTAGCAAATGGTCTCTAGTCTATACCCACCCTAACGTGATCGACTGTTAGTGTGACATTCCTAATACGATATGAAACTTATTCTTAATACATCAATTCGGTGCTATGCTTTTTATTGAATATAGTATTTACTGCTGAGGTTTCGTCAAAAACTATAATATTTGTGCACGTTATAATTAATTCATGGCATTGTTCTTAACTGTTTTGGTTTCCGAAAGGTTAAATTTCCCAGAACGGATAGTCTCAATGATTTAATTTTACCAACAGCGCGACTCACCCTTCTGATGCATGGTTCTTATTACATGGCTGTTAAAGTGTTTAATCATTTACCAAAATCCTTAAAAAGCCACCCAATGGGATGAATTTGAAGATTTGCTTAAAACATTTCTCATCGGCAAAGCATATTACAATTTGAAAGAATATTTTGAGGATAAAATTATATTGGTACACCTATTGTAGTTTTGAGGTCGTGAGTCCGGGTTTGTGATAGATTATCAGTATATTTAATAAAAGTGGCAACTAAATCGATAGCCAGCAGTGGTTCCGTGCATATTTTCACGTTGCGCATGAGCAGGAAGTAGTAAAAGATATTGTCTATGCAATATATGATTTATTTTCAATATGTAAGCGCAATAATTTTGCTTTGACTGTCAAAATATTTATATTCAAGAAGCAGGTACAAGTGATGTTCACAACACTTACAAAACGTAATTTCATACATTCTATTCTGGATAACAATATAGTATTATTTTTAAGAACAATTTCATAATAGTCTGTAGGTAATGATAACAATGGTAACATAACATCATTACCGTCAGTGTCCTATTTTATGGTTAATCGATTTGTGACAAGTATAAAATTGCTGGAATTACACAAATTAATGTTAAATGGTGAATTTAGAAGACATGAATAAAATTTCATTTACAAAAGCATTAGTTTAAATAGCATATTTGCTTATACAATAATATAAAGTTTTAACAATCAACCTATAAAAGTACATTTGCAAATTTTTATGACATTACGAAATATAAATTACAAAGGTAGGTTTAATATCTATCAAGTAGCAACAATAATTGTTAAACAAATTGTAATACTAAATGTAACTTACAACCGAATATGCGATAGTAATGTACGATCGCGTCTACGCACTAAACATGGATGTATAGACACGAGAAATAAGTAGGTGTGTAATAGAGAATTAAGAAGAAATACATCAACTTGTACGAGAAGTTCAAATAACGTTCGCTTCTATATTTTCAATGGATACCTGACACCTTACATTTAAGTATAAGCTGCAATATACGATTTAGATAGCTAATAATACATTGCACTCCCGTATAGCACTATCAAAATATTCTCTTTTAGCAATCAAACATAATTTAGGACAAAACAAACCTTATCAGAATCAGAGAAAGTATACGTACAATCATTTTTTCACCTAGGGTGCTGTCAAATATAAGAGATCATCAGATCAGTGATACATTTTAGTTGTTTTTTGCCGCCTGTGATTAGGAGTTTAGATTTGAACACAAAATAAGGTTTTTATGTAGCTCAAAAATGTGCATTTATTACAATTTAGTATCACAAATATCACAGAAGCTAAATTTCTTTTTTTTACTTGACATTAAAACTTTGATCTAAAAGTACTTACTGTTTCTTACTTTGAAAGAAAGAATTAACCAACATAATACATTCCTACGCCTTCTGAAGTTAATCTTCGTTATAAGATTACTACGACGGCATATCCATGTTAACGTGAACTAAAATACTTTGAACTTCAACCATATTAAAAGTATAAAATTTAACACTTAGAAGATTTTGTGTAGAAAAACGTTTAAGAACTTTAAAATTGTATTTTTGGTAAACAAGCAAGCGATATCATATAAATAGATAGCTCTTGTCATACAAGAACATTTAAGTTGTGCTCTTTAAATATTATTCTCTTCATTACAATAATTTACCAACAATAAAAAATAAATGCTCGTTCAACTGACTTTCGTACTGCTTAGGCAGTCATTCATAGACTAGGATCACTGGTATGCAGAAGGCACTGTCTTAGTTTAGGCAAACAATACCTAATAACTATTATCATAGTATCGAAATACACCTAGCAAAGAAGCTCGAGCACAAATAAATGTTTGCCTTAACTTATCTATATTTATCTAAGCTACACAATTATCCCTGACTGTAATATCACTCTTAGGCCTGTATGCTAGAATCGTATTCAAGCGCTGATCTGTGCTTGAGTAGAGATTTCAAAACGTCAGTTCATACAAAAACTTTACTCAGATCTTTACTCAAGTACAGATTTTGTTTTAGAATACAGGCCTTAGACTTATTTTATGCATAAATAAAAAAGGTACAATAATTTGTACGAATTTAGGTTTTTGTCATTAAAATAACAATGATTTGAAGATTTCATACTAATAATATAAATATGAGTTTTATGACAAAACAATTCAACACCAACAAACAAAAATAACAAACATTACTGTTATAGTAGGTATGCTCTGTATACCTACCATGATAGTCGCGTTTGTATAACCCGATTTTTATAACTGTGCACATCGAGTTGTCAAAATCGTTAGGTTGGCAGCATTGAATTTAACCCGCCCGCTAACTTCCTCACTATTCCGCTCACACCCTTCAAGGTCTCAGCGGAGTGGTGAGGAAGCTTGCGGGCGGGTGAAATTCAATGCTGCCAACCTATCGATTTTGACCACTCGAGGTGCACAGTTATAAAAAAAGGGTTGTAAAGTTCAGTTCGCGTTAAACTTCAAGTCCGCTCTGAACACGAGGCGAGTCCCGCATTCCTATTTTTTTCCATGCGAAACAATTTTAGATCGGACTAGAAGTTTGACGCGAATTATAATGAATGAAGTTTGTGTTATTTTTTTATATCTCAGTAATGTCATCAGCAGTTCACTCAAATATATATTTATTCAACCAGTAATTGTAAAAAGCCAAGTCTTTATGTAACCTAGATAAATCTATCGTACAATTCCATTTTCTTAGTTAGATCTAAATGACAATTCCTTACACGGAAATACATTATAAAATATTCACAAAATAATATATTCTTACTTAACTGTTCCTTCTGTGAATAAGCAGATACTTCGTAAAGATAAATCGCAATATAAAGAGCGTTCGTATCGACATTATTTCGAATATAATTTTTAGGCCTGTTATAAAATACATAACGTTCGTACATTTTTAATCTGTGTATTTTTATATACATACTGTTTACGATCATACAAGAATATCAAGAGTACATCTATACTAATATTATAAAGCTGAAGAGTTTGTCTGTTTGTTTGTTTGCTTGAACGCGCTAATCTCAGTAACTACTAGTCCGATTTGAAAAATTATTTCAGTGTTAGATAGCCCATTTATCGAGAAAGCCTATAGGCTATTATAATTATCATCATTCCACGCAGACGAAGTCGCGGGCAGAAGCAAGTTTATAAAATAATGCGTTTATTTATATTATTTCATTTAATCAAACTTTTATGATTTTGTGATATTACAGTTTGATAAATCAATCGATCGTTATAAATGTATTCTTGTATATAATTAGTCATAATTATTCTTATAAAATTATGGTAATCATGTCCATAATTACAGTTATAACTTAATTGTATCACGACTTACTAAGAGTTAAAGCACCTTATATCTAGTATGTTTTTCTATACATATTTAACTCTTTTGAATATATTTCTGAAACATAAAATATATTATCGGAATTTCAACAGGAGGTACTGTATTCTTGTACTGGAAGTTTATTATGTGATGTTTTATTTTAATCAAGTCATTCCATTCATAAAGTAAAATTGACACTCACGCAAACATTATCATACTTTCTTCTGCATATTCTCGACAGAAAAAGAACAAAATTAATAAATCTCAGTCAAACATTGCACCATCAACAAAATAATCAGATCTTAGATCTCAAATAATTAAATGTTATGTACAGATCAAAGCAAAATTATAGAACTTAAAACAAATAAACGAATGTGGTAATTTATGTTAAAATTAAAGTTCTAATTCAAATATGTGAAAAATCTACTTACCAAACTGTTTCACAGTATTAGGTGTTACCTACTCGACACTGACTCGAAATTATTTCACAACACAATAAAGATAAAAAATACATCAAGAAATAAATATATATAAGTAAAAATGTGACGTCTGAATATAATAATTTATAAAAACTACCCTCTAATTCGTTTGCTGTATTTACTTTGTGAAAATAGTTCTCCATTTTAGCACCTAATTTATGTGTCCAGGCACCGACCACATTAACCTATGTTGTTGTTCTACACAGTAGACATACGATTTCGTTTCGAAATAAATTTCCCGCTCGCAATTTCTGGCTCATCTATTTCAAAGTTAACGTAAATATACAATAACCAGGGTATTTATAAACCTGAACGATTTTCCTGACTGTTTGCAACGATAAAAGTAAAGTTGTCAACGGTGATCCTCTATTTCGAATTAATTTTACTCCAATGCTTAAAATATACGTATACATGTCAAACAAATTTGGACCCGACTTGTAATGAATGATGCTAAGTTACTAGACAAGGCATCCGTCGTTAAGGCCATTGTTGATTTTGTTCTGCGCGTCGGACATATTGCCGGGATACGTATGGCAGGGTTGTGCCGGGGGTAGGTTGTAGTGTACCTCATGTTCGTAGTATTCCTGTTCCGCGTCGATTGGAATGAGGACGTTGCTTTTGGGGAGGTATCCGTCGTTGGTGACATAGCTCTCCGAGTTGGGAGGTAGGCTGAGCACGCTGTCGGGTCTGTAGTCTTCTATCATCTGTGGCTGGACGTAGATGGCATCGATGGTGTCGATGGACGCGTCATTGTGGAGCGGCGTGGCGCAGGTGTAGCTGGAAGCGAGGATGTTGGCCGACTCGGGCCTGATGTACGGAGAGGCTTCGAAGGAAGTCGGGAATGTGCTGGGAGACTCGTACGGCCGCATCATCTGGTACGATGCGGTCGGCGACTGTCGCGTATTGGAATTGTTGTTTTTGACGCATGACGCTGAATGGAGGGAAAGCATGTCCATTAGCTGACGTTTTTGTACTTCAAGCTCCTGTAACAATATATTGGTGAACTTAATAAATATGAAACGACATCTTGGCCGATAGGTAGAGGCCTTGATTTAATCCTGAGATCTGTGATGATGAGTGATGATGAAACTCCAGTTGTAGCGCTAACTTATACTCAATAAATGTGGCCTTTGCCCGGCAGGTAGACAGTAGCTATACCTATAGGCTCATTGGATTGAAAATTTAATAGTTAATAAAGCCTCAGCGGCCGCAAGCGGGCGTAATTTTTAATATACCCGAGGTGGTAGTCGTCACCCATGCACAATTGTAAAATGCGGTGGTAAACCATTACCTATCAGCTGAAGACACGACATGATATTAATACTGGAAGCCTTTACATAACAGTTTCATTAAAATTATCATGTACTTAGGTATCCTGTATTTTTACTCTACAAACTGAAAGAGGCGTGCGGTATTTATGTTACAAAACAACGAATACCTATACGTAGAAATTATCACCTTGTGCAGTGTTTACCAACTGCGTACATAACGAGTATTATCACCGCATTCCTTATTCAAAAGTTCAGGATAGTTTGATTCACGTTTGGTTAAATGAAACAAATTATTTCCCAGAACTTATTTTGCACTGACGAATTATATATTTACATTAATGTAAATTCATCTCACGGCCACTTTTTATAAAATATACTAACATTAGTCACGATAGGTTTTTGTTAACACCTACTTGCTGATTATAGCAATTCCCAAAAATGTCCGAAATAATTCCTAAATGCGCTTTCCGTGTCCGGTCAAGAGATAGAGACTAATTACTAACGACATTCTATGGCTATTATGGTAACGAGTTTTTGTGTTCAGACGTCAACACTGATAGAGATTCTAAATGATGTTCTAAGTGACGTGGCACACCATTAGGTTTTACAGTTACGTAAAGTAAAGTAATTTACTGGTTTGTTGGCAGGTTCATAAAAACCTGCCTGCTACGCCTGCAAAAATATTTACCTGACTAAGATTGGTGTTTAAAGGTGTTATGCTAAAAAACAACAGTATCAGAGTGCCGTACCAATTTGTTTTCAATGTCGGTTTAGGTGAAAATATCTATGTAATATCTATTCTTTATTTTGAAGTTTACAAATAAGTACATATAGGTATGGATATCAGGGGGGCTAGCCAAGCGCAACACGCCACGACGATTTCTACAATAGAAATCGTTCAAATGTATGGGGATGACAATCTGTCACTGGCGCTTATTCATCCCCATCCATTTGAACGATTTCTATTGTAGAAATCGTCGTGGCGTGTTGCTCATGAATAGCCCCCCGGTATTATCAGTCTCTGACACCTAGTGAGTACAATTAGTACAAATGTGGTTTGGGTGTTTAAACTTGCAAAGTGCAAAAATGATCAATAAGCATCAACGCTGGGTAAACCAGAGAGTAACTATGACCAAATGATACTTATATACTTACACAGAGGGGCATAAGGTGACCTATGTAAAGGTTCTCTTTATACCCTGAGCTCCCACTACCCCTCTACCCCTACGACATATACGACAATCAGTTAAACCGAAAGCTGTTATGGTTTTTTTCTCCAAATCTATGTAGGTACCTACTTAAATGACGGAAATCTTAATTTGCGCAAATATTGTTTTGACTTGAAATAAAAATTAAGAAAAACAAGAACACTCTAAGTACTCCGCATATTTGAGAAAAACCATTGGAACAGCCTGTAATAATGATTCCCTTTGGACCACCAATGTTTTTTTTAAAACGGTGTTTATACCAATAAAAGCCGTTTCATTTTACATTGTGTATCAATATCCAACGGGAGAGGTTATGATACGGTACGACGAGACGTCATGGTGTCCACTGATGTTCAAGATTGAGTTAGTTTACCTTCAGCTGCGCCTTCAAGTCGATGTTCTGGTTCTCCAGCACCTCGCTCTCCGTGACCAGGTTCACCGTGCGCTCGCGCTTCTTCATCCGGCACTTGGTGGCTGCTATCTTGTTCCGTTCCCTTCTCCGCCGCCTGCGCTCTTCGTCTTCAGGTGTTAACTGCGTAAAAAAGAGAATATTCATTGTTTTTGTCATTGTTGGTTCACCCGTCGTTGGTCAGCAATTTTGCTGATGTAGAGTTTATGATGTATACTGATTTAAATTTAACAGTATCGCTTTCGTAGTTCTTGTCAGCGATTCATACAATGTTTTGTGGAGCAAAGTTAATTTTATGGTAAACTGCCCCTCTAATAATCTAGAAATAATAAGTTATAATTCTGTATCTGTACGTACCTAAAATATACCTCAATTCCAGTTTTTATTTTATACTACGTCGGTGACAATCAAGCACGCGGACCGCCTGATGGTAAGCGGTTATCGCGGCCTATGGACGCGTGCAACACCAGGGGTATCACTCGCGCGTTGTCGACCCTGTATTTTAGCTTGTATACCTTCATTTGAAAAAGAACTGCCAATATCTGTACTGTACTTCTTTAGCATTTAAATAACACTCAAATTATAAATACATGATACCAGGCCTAGTTTAATCAGAAGCTTGTGGGACAAACTGTTACCGATAGTTATACAAGCATCTGCTTAATTTGGGTACAATAATTTCTCATTCAGTTTAATGTTCAACCATTATGCTCATATAACTAGATACTCCTTAATGAATTCTCTGTCCCCGGAAAGGTTAAGTATGTACAAGAGGATATCGTATCCTGCTGATTGTTATTCGCAACCACTAGATAGTTCCTCGTTGTCATATTAAACTTTCAAAATCAGGAAGTGAAGTCACGAACCGCATGCGCGATGCCTTCTTCCTAACCTCATAAAACTTCAATGAAGCCGAGGAATTAGAATGCAGGGGCAATCGCGTGAAAAGCTAGTTAAGATACGGTTCGCGACTGAGCAAACCTCGGAATTGGTACTTGATATTTTAACATATAATGCTATCTATGCAAGAATGCATTGCTAATGGTGCATACCGGACGATCTTAGATTGACTTGTATTTGGGGGAAATTCTGTTACCTACTCATTCAAATAAATAATAATGTTACCCACACATATACTAAGTAAAACTATATATAGTATTTTTGCATGCTTTTGTACCAAAATATCTATGTAGAGTCAACCAAACTAACCAAGCTAACAAAACCTCTTTGGGTTTCCTGTACACACTTCAGTATTATTTCATAGATATTAACACCGTGGCTTTGGGTTGAACACTGACCCGACCTAATGAACGGTCTTTCGATTAAAACTTCAAAATCAAACAACTATACATTTTATAACTTAAAACTTTGAAATTTCATATAATGCTAGGCGTGATTTAAAGTTAGGTATACAAATCAGTAGAAAGTTAATAACACAAAACAGTCAAACTTTCAAATATCCGGAAAGATAGAACTTAAATGGAAACAAACAGGAAGGAAAAAATAGAAAATATCCTCATTCATTTATCTACATAATGCAATTCAACGAATGAAAACATCGTGAGAAAATAATAATTCTAACGTGTGAATAATCTGCGCATGAGCAGTAACTAACTGAATCATTCTTCATGCTATGAGGTCAAAAGGTGTAGTATTCTTGCAAAGATTTTGTTTAAAACAGTCAACAATCCAAGTATGGAGGTATTTGTCCTTGTCCTAGATGTTCCCATCTAGCTAAGCACTACATAACCACAATGACTTCGTTGAAAATTATATCCTTTTAGAAATTTCCATCATCATCATCATTAGCCATAACAAGTCTGCTACTGTATATAGACCTCCCCCATAAATAGGTACTTACTATAGATTTCCACGTTTCTGATTCTATCACGAAACCTTATGCTTCCTTGTTTATGTCCTTTTGTGACATACAAAAGTCACGGTGGTTTAAAGTCTTGATTTATTCAGACACAAATTTTCTTAAAATTACGTAAGAATCTTCTAGCGGTACTTATGCACACTAATTTAAAGTGTTCTTTAGTCGTAGATATGCAGCAAATATGACCAAGTAGATATCCCCAATTCGTTTTATGACTGCACATAAGAAGTGATGAGTACAAACACGTTTATGTAATCCTTTAACATGTTTGTATCATTGACTCAATGAAATTGAAAATGTTTCTTCACTGGTAAACCCGAGCTGAATCCATAAATGTATTGCTTTCGAGCACAACGAATACGTTATGATTCATTCATTCATTGGCTCTCGCGTTGTAAATGTCAAATTTGGGGTCAACTCTTACTCAATGTTAGCGCCATGGCGCCTGTAATTGGGATCTGGGCCCTGATACTTAAATTTGATTCTATCACATTCAGTTAGCAAAGTCGGAAAGTCGGTCCAAGACACAAATAGGCCATAAGACTTAAAACAAGTGCCCTAATATATGAAAGTGTTACTCAAGGAATAGGGGAATAGGCATTAAGAGCTCACCAGCTTTCATCCTAATTAAAATCCAACAACTCTATAATAACCATTTTTTAAACAATGCATTTTGGCCATCTTGGATTTCTAAATGCCATAATCACATTGCCCGCTACCTATTTAAAACATGATCATCGTTTCCCATTCAGAAGAGGGCTATTCAATGTACGGCGATCAAATCAAACATGAAAGAATGAGAGTAGGTATAGTCAACCGCAGAATAAAGAAATAATTTAACGTCGTCGAACATATCCAATTACGAATAATGTTAATGAGATATTGCATTTATAATAATGGCTATATAAACTGGTGATACATTCTTGCAGCTTACATTCATAAAAAAATGAGGAATCAGTACAATCATCATTTACTACGAGTAGATGCTGTTGAATTTAGATACTGAAGTTATCTGGACCAGTGCCCCAAGTGTCTTACAGCTATTCATGCTCTCCTAACTAGTTTCATTGGTTCAACATACCCCCTCAGATTTGAGTCCCCCCTGCGTGTTGCTGCTGTCGTACTCATCGTCGCTCTCCTCCTTCTTGAGCCGCTTGAAGCCCCCGTCGGTGTCGCTGCCCGACATCTTCCTCTTAGACTCGATGGTCAGCTTGAGGCCAGCCTTGATCAGGTCCGAGCAAGTCTGCAATAGGAAAGGAGGAGTCATTGTTTGCCTCGTTCGAGTAGGTTCGTTGGCGAATGTTTCGTTTTTTGGATTATGATGACGAGTGGCTTTTTTCGGTGAGAAAATCTGACAAGAATAGTTCGCGAACTGTGTGGATCTGACTGTGTTCACATCAACCCTTACAAAACCATTGCAAAATGGGTCTTATGTCCGCAGCATAAGCCCCGATGTAAGGTTGATGTGAACGCCTCTGTACATTCATATAGAAGTTAATCACAAGAAAGAAGCATAATTATCAAAAAATCTATGAATGAAAATAAAAGCTCATCGTAGTGGACGGATGTGGTGTCTGCAAATGGTTAAGTAAAATGAAGAGTAGTTCCGTGTGTTTACACGGTTACTACATTAAGTTAAGTATAAAGTAATTTGCGTAGGATCGGTATGTATTGATTGATTTCATCGATGTAATTATGATGGATGTTTATACATGCACCTTGAGGTTCCTATGGCAAAGAATTATAATAATTACTTTATTACTGATCGTGCCCACATTTTTTATATTGTACCTAATGTTTTACCAATAATTCACGGTCACTTCTCGTTGATTGGATCATTCTTTCAAGGTTGGAGTCTATAACTTCATTATAACCATAATCAGAAAGGTACAGGCCGGAACAAAAGCCTTTATTTAATTACCTGTCTTGAAACTATCGTCATTTTAGTATTGAATATTCGCCACATAATAAAGTGATTAATGAACAAGTCATATAGCAATCTAATTTGATTAGGCACTTATATGAAATGTAGAAATTAAATTCCTGAGGAATGTTTTTATTTCCTACTAAAAGCAACTTAAGTCATAAAACTAATACATTTTCTGATTTCCTGAAATAGATTAAATACTTATTGGCCGTCGTTATGTCTACGCAGGCATGTTGAATCCTTTTAACCAATTACCAGATAAGTACTTAGCGGTAATCGATTTAAATTGCGTTTATATACAATTGCCGCTATGAGAATCGTAAAAAATAACAATTCTATGATTCTGAACTAAGGTAAGTCTAACAACAAAACGTTAAACTCAACTAACTGTTAAAAGTTTTTATTGCCAACCTCATTTGAATTTAAATCAAATCTAGTAAGGTTACCTATCTTGTCCGATATTGTGAGTCCTTATAGTGGTAGGTTATTTTGTTTACTTCTGAGTAATCAAGATATTATTATTATGTGTTAATACGGAACAATGTTGCAATAATGGGAACCTCCTTAGGCGTAGAAGATTATTTAAAATGATAAAATTCTTGTTGCTTGTTAAGCATAATCATTCAAACGTTTGAGTCTTAAACAATGTATGTTATCGGCTGTCCAGACTAAAGGTTAGATAACTATAGGTTTAACTAGAGGTTGTAAATCCCACTGCCTGTATTAATGTTTGTTTTTCTCACATTACGAACGTCCGTCTATTGTTTAGCCGAGCCATGTAGGCAAAGGTCTCCTATACACCGCAGATGTGCATAATTTGAATAAATGTCGAAGGAAATCATGAGATTTCCTATTTAGAATGATCTACAGTCAGTGATGATTGGCTTTAAGGACTAATAACTGTAATTATAAGAAGAAAAAACAGAATTCAATTAAAATCAATTGCATCTTTTTTATTCATTGTGTTAACTAACCGATGATTAAGCTTGTATGTAATTTGTTCTATGTCAGGTGATACAGCGATTATGAGGTATACCGGGGGTCTTTTTAGTGGGTATGCCGTCACCTTCAGGGACGGAGAGTCCCACACTCCCCCGCTGCCCCACCCATGAGACAGTGCGTTATGCATTTTTTCCCCCGAAAAAAAAAAAGGTGATACAGCGATTGCTTGCTAATTCTATTAGAATATCGGGTTAATTTAGATAAGTTTTCCGTAAACAAGGTTACCTTTTGAGTTTGAATACTATCATGATAGCATCTTTGAGGCTTTTTAGTCAAGAGCCTGTTAGAAAACAATTGCCAGCCATGCATGTAGCGCCATGAGACGTTAGATTAACGCGCGATTAATACTAAAATATATTACTCACGTCACGTCAAATATATACTATGTGGGTTTATTTGAACAAATAATAAATATTAAACATACATAAATGCCTACATCTCTCGTGCGGAGAGTCACGTAGCGTTCTAGTCTAAGAAATTGCAATTACCCCAGTCATATTTTATCTCTATCCTCATTAGAAGTCGACCGCACTTAACACACATTTTAGTTATGTACAACTCTACAATATATGTTAGCGTATTTTTAGAGTCATTATTCAAGCGTTTCAGTCAGATAATATGTACTAACATAACTTACCGTCACGGCTATATCCCAAACGGGGTCGTCAGAGGCAAGTGACTGTAGCCGTCTTGGGGAACGAAGCATTGAGAAGCCCACTTTTCACTGATGGTATTAGAACCCAACGTAGTAGGTGGTGAGCCGTTATTCTGGTTGATTTGGTTTTTTATCGATGTTTTCCATCACCTGAGAGTTAGTCGGAAATTTAACTACGCACACAATGATGTTTTTGGCCAGATTTGATTTGATCCACGATCCGAGTTGGGGTGCTAAGACGTTTAAGGCCAAGACGTTCTCTGTATGTACTAGCAATTGAGCCTTAACTGTGTTTTACGTTTGTTGTAGCATGTCATGTATTTTTTTATGTGTATGTTTTTCTAACGCCTCCTCAGCCGAGTGGTAATAGAGCTTGGACCGACATGGAAGATAGCCCGGGTTTTTGATCACCAACCCGCGTTTGGCAAGCGTGGTGGTTATGCCGATACCGATCAAATGTACTAATAACTTGAATTCAATGATGGAGGTTTTTGCCCAGCAGTGAGACAGTAAATAGGGTAATTGTTTTTTTAGTATATTGGTAATTGAAGACAGTGAATAAGGTAACGAAATCGCCCGCTTCTCTTTTTTAAATCCTTGAGATCACACGAAGTTTCCTTGCCTTGTGAAATGTGGTCCTAAGGAGTCAGGAGTAGATAATGTTCCAACCTTTTGTATGCTAGGCGGAGTCCCAGAGGCTGGTGACGTCGCTGAGGAGCCATTGGACATGGAGGAGTTGGAGTCGTTGCCGCTGCCACCCTGGAATCAAAGAGGCATATTCAGTACAGACGTGTTAATTCATAAATAGTAATAATAAATATCCGGGACAAATTACACCAAGATCATCTGACCCCAAAAATAAGTAGAGCTTGTACTATAGGTGTCAGAGACTTATAAACTTACTTAAATATTTCTAAATACATACTTATATAGATAATAACACCCAGAGACACAACAAACACAAATGTACGTCACATGAATGTTTGGCATGGGTGGGGATCAAACCCACGACCTCCGGTGCTAAAGGTAGGATCGCAGCGATTGCACCACCAGGCCAGTCAAATTGATGTTAATTGATTTGTTAATTTTACATCAGTCTGCGAAGGATAAGGACTATCCAGAAAGGTTGCCCAATAAACATAATCCCAAGGATTCTGGAATCGTTCATTTGTTTTAACAGGAGTTTGACCTGTTTTTTTTTGTCAGATGGGTAGCCTGTATTAAGATTCGGAACTTATCCATATGTATTTTTCGCAGTTTTCACACTTTTACGAAAAATCGATCGACTAAATCTTCCAAAGGTTTCTCGTTACCAATAAAAAGTAACGCCTAATTATTAGTAGCCAACACTCAGTTTGTAAGTACTTTCCAGCCTGCCGTTACTCGCACTGTCGCTAAACAATGACCCGCTGTTTAAAACAAAGAAAAACAACGCTCTAATAACCCGAACCCCAAAATGTAAGTACTCGGTACAAGCCAGAACCTTACGCGTGTAGAAACCATAAATTAAACGTCAGCTATTCATAAAGATAGAAATATACTAGCATTCTGCATGCAAAATACCAAAAATCTTATGTTCAACTTTACTTATTGCATTTAAATGATGAGTAATCTGAAATTCTTTTATCTTTGGTTTTGGAATATAACGTGGCAAACACTTTTTTATTAATCCGCATTCTATTAATTGACGACACGATTAGCGTAGTGCGCTGTAGCATGGTTTCCCGCCTAGATTTCCTTAGTGTCCCGGGTTCGATTCCCGGTCGGGTCAATTCGGGAAACGATCTTTTCTGAATTGACTCGGGTCTGGGTGTGCTGGGAGACGGCCCTGGCTGATTTCCTTGTGTGGTACCTCGTAACACAGGGATATTAATCCCTACTGCGAGACCATTACAAGAGGTGTGTTGTCTGGCGCATATTTATTTATTTATTAATGCCGTCAATTTTCTGTATCTTTAAGCTGACTGGATTTCAATGATGAAGGCTCTGTGCCCTAGAAAAGGCTGAAACTGTTAGTCCCGGCTGCTGATATAAAAACAAACTATTTCAAAGGCTTGAATAGCCACCTTCCACACCTTCCTAACGATCCCTACCTTGTTGTCCATAAGATCCACGTAAGAGCTCGCAAAATCTTAGTTCTTCAGTGGAAGTAGTGTGAATGTGGCAGGAAATAGCAACCAACTACAGGTAAGAGCATTTTGTACAGGAATGCACCTGCTATTGACAGAACTATTATCACCTATTCAAATTCTATGTAACGGAGTGAAAATCACTAGCATTTCTCGTTTAGTATGCAGACCGCACTGTTTGTTATCAGATATAATTAATCCTTTGTCCTATTGTTGTTACGCTCTGAATTCTGCCCATTCATACATTAGAGTAATGAGTCTCATTCACTGTATGACTGCTGCGATGCGAAGATAATCCTCACTGCAAATAATGTAATGTAACTACCGAGCGATATCTAATTATAGATAACCCGATATCAACTGTTACCGGCATTGGCGCCGTGTAGTCTGCCTTACTTCTCCGTGTAGTCTGCCTTACTTCTCCGTGTAAATAAGTGGTGGCTTAAGGTGTATGACCTCATGCGTTGCATGTTGGCGCCAAGATGCTATTATCCAATGTTTATAACGAGGTAGTGATCGCCAGTCACGTGATCCCGTCACTCGTCACCCGATACTTGGCAAGGGCCCAACGCATGTAACACTTATTTCGTATTCCGACCAGCACAGGCGCCTATGTGACTTAAGTGCAAGATCTTACGTTCCAATTGTTCGCTAGTTGGCGAAAACATCTGCAGGATCTTCAGACTAGCATTACTTAGAAGAAATATCTAGTTACTTTAAATTGTTGAGTTTCAAATTTATTTTCCTGCTTACTTCATTCTGCCTCAGCCATGCCAAATCATTGCTCATTAGTTACATTTCGAGCGATATGAAAACACTCTTAAAATAAAAATTACTAGTAATACAATAATCTATAAGTGGTTCAAGTGTTATTCCATACGAGATCGTGATCGCATGGGGCTCGCAAGTTATTTAATAACAGCAAAAAGTAAACAGTGCCTCACCTTGAAACTGGAATTTTTATCGTTGTAATGGTACTGGTCCAATGGATTGGTCATGGTTATAACATCGTTGACGATTTCGGGTGTTCGGAGCGTAGTGGAGTTGACTGTCTCTGCTGAGAGGAGGTAGGCAGTGCTCAGGTTCACGTTGACGCTGAGGTTGTAGGCCCCGGCGGAGTCCCCGTCGCCCAACGCAGCCGTCGGCGACGGCGACGTGTCCTCACACTTAATCGTAGGCACTGTCGAACTCATACTCGATGAGTTCATTATATCTTTGTACGGAGCCAGCTTCGCTTCTTTTTGGTTACTTTTCACAATAAAATATCGGTGTTAGCTAGCACCTAAAACTAAGTCTATATCACGGTTATACACTATCACTAGATGAGACTATATCACTTCTTATGGTAAACTGGTTTCGAATGGCACTTATGTCTTCTTTATAAGAAGTCTTCACGGGTAACGTTCGTTCACTGTTTTGACCTGTAACAAAGAAAACTAAAGTTAGTTATTGCATTTTTGAGAATACAATTATTATCAATGATACTTGTACGATTTTAAGTTTTGGTCAACTAAAGGCTAAAGGGCACGTTTTGTAAACTGGCTAGCAGAAAGGGCCTCGCTTTCGCAACAGTGCGCGCAGCGAGTTTTTAATTAGAGCTATCTGGGCATCGCGACCTCGTAGCCAGGATGCGACTCCAATAAAACGCTTTTTACAGGCCCCAATTGAATACGAGTCATAAAATTGAAACTACGCGCGCTTTTTACGACGCATTTTAACGCTCTTCCGCGTGGCGAGTCGTCTCATTCCATTGTTTGGCGCATATCGCATCGGTTCCTGCAGAAGGCCACAAGGACATGCATGGATTAAGCAATTAAAAAACGCCGTGACTTCGCCTCGCAGATCAGACAACATTATGTGGAAATTAAGGTGTCAAGCCAAGTCGCATAATTCGAACAAGTTCGTGACAGACACATTCGTTCGTACCTATTTGCGATCAAACAGAAGCTAAATCTGCAAGTTCCATATATAGCTAGCTCAGTCGAAAGCTGTCTGCGCCTTGACCCGACTTTTATATCTGTATATCTCATATCTGAGCACGTAAACTCAATAAACCACCAACTCAGAGTAACCTAGTTGCGTAGCGGGGACCATTTTGTTTATTCCACTCGCGGAGTGTGAGGAAAATATGCCATAAACGCACAAATACGCTGGATCTAACAAGCAGATGCTCAGGGTCAAGATATTCAGGGTAAAATATAGAGTTTATGCCACCATTCCTAACGAGCCATGTTGTTACAACCTACAGTATCAAATTGGCAAGAGCCAAAAAACAAAAGACAATATTTAAAACTGCCTTACGCAATGTTAAATCTGTCGGTAGCCAGTATTTGCTGAGCAAATTAAACACATCTGTGCAAACGTATACGAGTTGCCAAAGATTTTATGGACCAACACAACAATACTGAAGGTTTGAGCCGATTGGAAAGCGACGGAGTGAAACATGTGCGAAAAATTGTGAACGACAACGTTGGAACTGGGATAATTGTCGCATGCTTTCCTTCCAGTGTGAATGGACTTCTCGATTTGGTCAGTATTGTTTACACTTTATGCAAAGCTGGCGATAAGGCAGTGTGGGCAGCGGTAAACACCTATATCGAATATGCAAATCCGGCAGGTAGGTAGGACGTCCGCACCCGAAAAGGGAAAAGAAAAAATAAATGTATCCGTTCTACACCGCGTAGGTTTTACATTTGTTCTTGATAAATGAGCCGATTATTTTGCTTCGAATGTGCCTACTTATCAATACATTGTTGCTTAAAGTTTTGGCATTGAGGATCCCCTTGTAGGGTGGCATGCAACTGCGTCGTAGCTTTCTTGAAAGTTTTCTTGGCGTCTCGTTTCGTCTTACGGTTATTAAGGAGAGTGAGTGAGTGAGTGTATAAGGACTTAAAGAAAGGGGTCGAGTGTGGCATTTGAAAAACGACTTAACGAGCAGAGAAATGAAGGTTGATTGGTCTTTTTGTCCCTGTGTGTGCATGGCGGCGAAATGGGTGACCTAGTTTTGACCGCGCCTGCTGCGTAGCGGCAGAGCGGCGCGTGTCGCCTTAATTGCATTAATTTATATGTATTTATGGGTATTTTATTTTGCGTTATCGTGTTTCGTCCATGTTTTATCATTTACGTCTATTTTATTTGTTTCTTTGTTAAAGTACGTCTTATCTTGAGAGTAGGTAGTGGTTTTATAAGGGGAATGAAGAGAAACAAGTTTGCTTTTTACTGAAAGTTATGTTAGTACTCGTATGTGTACATCGATCTACTTTATTAGATTTTAATACGAAACAAAAAAAAATATATTATTGAAATTGTTTATAAATTACCGCTTTTATTAAATTGCGTAACTTATTAGTCGTCCAAACTATAAAAAAATATAATTTCGTACTTACGTCTCTGCCAACTTAACTTCATTCCAATGAGAAACATTTTTACGGATTTCTTAACAAAATAATGCAATTATGCATAATAGGTCTATCTGCAGTCTCAACAATCTAGACATAATAATAGTCAGTTTGAAATTATAACAAAATGACTATGTTTGAAAATAAACGAGTTGCCGAGTGCGCCTGATCGTTATTCACTTGTGGCGAAGGACGCTCGAACTGAAGCTACTTGGCGAAACAATGCACTAGACTAACCATTTGTCCAGAGCGGAAATAACATATTTTAATCAAAATTTGTCGGCGAAAAGCCGAATCACGAATGTGGGAGGGTTCAGTACTATATATTGTAACGTTCGCGTTGTCATTTTCATTCACATCGTTCAATGTGTAATTGAATAATCTTTTAATTTTCATTCCTTTTTATTATTTCAATGTGAAAAAAAACATTACAAGATTTAAAACAGTAAGTACCGATAAAATACTCTAGCTCGGAACGCCCATGGGTTCCATGCTGGCCAGAACGCCTGAATCACTATTCTCCGCGAATGGAGAACACCGATATGAAACTCAAAAAAACCTTCGTTTTATTCAAGTTAGAAGGCACTAGGCCAAATACGTTTGGCAAATTTTTTATGAAGTTTTATTTGCCATGGTACTACGGTCAATTTGCCTCATTTGGTATAGGTAGCAGCGGTCCGCGATACCCTCTGAATTTGAAAATCAATTAAGTGATAATAAAACCAGAATCGATAACAATAATGGAAGTATTTCAGCATGCTGATAAAAAGTTAGAAGTTTTGCTGTTTTTTATAGAAAAATAAACGATTATCTAACTATTCTTGAATAAATAATTTTATAATTTAATAGGAAATTGTCCAACATTTAGAAAGAGGAATGTTAGGCATTTATAAGTGAATTATACTCGTATATCTCAATCTATCCCTTTTGCCCTGTCCATTGTAGAAGTAGTTTGCATTGGCTATGGCACGGCACTGGGAGGTGTCGCTCACGATAACAATATGTGCTGTCTGTGTAACCACTATGAAATTTAGAGGTCGTCATCTTTTATTATTTTATTTTATTTTATTACAAAATCCACAGCTCTTAAGAATAATACATTTTTACTTATAAAACTAACATACAGCCAATAAAGGGTTTACTTCATGTAAATGAAACGAAAAGTAAACATTTTTAAGTCACAAATCTTAAAGTACTATAAAATTACGTAACGTGTGTGTGTGTATGTGGTGTGTGCGCTCGTTTTTGAAAATCAATTCAGGTAGAACGTCTATACTTAGTGAATGTTTCATACTTTGTCTTCTAGCATTATCTTTAAGATAACTTTTTAAAGGTTTCCTTACCGCTGTAAAAGATGTAAGAAATGTAAAATTTACTGTTGAATGTCCGTTGCAATCTATTAGTCACGGAGTTTTGTGCATAGTTTGTCGAAGAGTAAGGGACAGCAAAAAGGTTCGTATGTCTCGTCCTGGTTTTTGGAGTACAAAAAGGAGTGTGTTCAGTGTGAGTTCCGGGCTGTCAATCTGACCTCTTCATAGACCATAAAGGACGGTCATGTGGTCTTTGAGGCTAGTAAGGTGGTGGTAACTGCATGCATCTTCATGTTCTAAAATGTGTCCATGTTTTCTGTAGTTCAAATGTTTTATAAATTTGTGCTAAATATTTTCTAAATCATGTAGGTATATGTTATGTAATGGGGGTTCCAAATAATACTTCAGTATTATAATATACATCTAACATAATAATATGAGTTATATAGCAACTTAAGACAACCGATGTCGGAGAAAGGCTGACAGGCACGCAGGATGACACCAAGAGATTTGTATGATTTCATTATCATGGCACCTGTGTTCCGAGCAGGTTAGCTTAACGTCTAATAGCACACCTATCTATACTTCATTCATAGAAATAAGAAGCAGGGGGGCTAAAATGAATGACAATTTGCATTTGACGTTGCCATGACGATAACATACCTGAGTATAACCTGGCAAAATTGAAAACCCCTTCCGCCACAAAGTATGAAGGGATTTTGTAACATTTTAGATTTGGTAGAGTTATAGTGACACTAAAAATGAAAACCCCTGCCTGTTTTAGGTTTTTACATCGACAATATAGTTTGATGCAAGACAAAATAATTATTTTAAGCAAAAGCCTCATAAATTCTGAAGTTCCTTTACTTTAAATGAAAACAATTAAGTGTGACAGCTGCTATTTATGTGGATTTTAATAAATTCGGCATAAATCTTAAAAGCAATGATGTTTATTGTACTTTTACCACAAAGTGTACCCTAAAAATAACCTTTTTTACTTCTGTCTAATGCTATAATGAATGGAGTATAGGTTCTAACTACACTTTCGCTTTCCTAATTACTACATTTTACTTTAATAAAGGCAAAATAATTCCTAGGCCTAGACAGCATGGCAGCAGATAGACAACTAACTAAATAACCTTTGAATTCCTAACAACAGAACTTAAAATGTATTCGGGTCCTCAACTAAGGGAACCCAACAGCCGACAGGCGCCGCTGTCAGTACAATGGCGGTCGATTACTCTACTCTGCCGACTCTATCTCAAGGTGAGAGAGGCGGTCATTAATAACGCTGTCAAATGGAGCACGATAGCGCCAGACCGTGTAGAGTTTTCAACTCTATGATTTGTTCCTGTTTGTATCTTTGGCAGGGCCCATCTTGTATTAGTAGTGAAGAGTTTGAAGAATGAGGGAACTTGCGTCTTTTTTAACGGTCCTTGTTATCTTTTTAAAATCAGAGAAGAATTCGAAACAAGTATCTACCTATTTTATTAGAACTTAACTTACGTATTTTCAAATGTGTTATAATTATGTCAAAGTTATAAATTGTAGAAAGATTTTTCAGTTTTGGTCCGTATTAGTTTAAGTGGGTAAATAGGCTTAACCTTGTTCAATTGCGGTTACATATTGCTGAATAATTAACCACATATGCACAAAAAGCAGTAATATTCACTGAAATCACCATTAGGTAGGTTGGAATGTTATAACTAAGACTTCTAAATTGTAAAAGGAAAATAGTTAACGTGCCTAAAATTGTCCTAACTAACGCCGAGTAAAACAAACGAGCAACTCTACGTGTAGATAAGTATTAAAACATTTTTTTATGCTTAACAACCATTAGGGTAAATCAGCAGCCAGCCAAATTTAATCCTTTCTTTTGTTACGAAGACAGCTGTCTTGTTGACAGACAGACAAACGCCTAGCCCGTTTTTTATGCCGTGTAAGACCTTTATAGTTTCGTTTTTATAATCATTCTATAAATTAAATGGTCAATCAATAGTAATAATTTTTGCAGAAGAGTTGTGGAAGGAAGACCTTTGATGAAATTCCATAGAGAAACAAAACCCGGCGCTATATCTATGGCTTTGTTCAGCATATCTATACTAATATTATAAAGCTGAAGAGTTTGTTTGTTTGCTTGCTTGAACGCGCTAATCTCAGGAACTACTAGTCCGATTTGATAAAGTATTTCAGTTAGATAGCCCATTTATCGAGGAAAGCTATAGGCTATATACCTAACTATCATCATTCCACGCGGACGAAGTTGCGGGCAGAAGCTAGTTAAACATAAACTTAAAAAATCTGCCTTCGTGCTGAAATAAGATACACATTAACTAATCACATGATCTTGTAAACGTGCTTACCACACTAAAGAGATATTACAACATAATTTATGGCTATAATATTATCTAGTTAACAAAATCCTTGAAAGGATCAACTAAGACTTCATATTATAATCGAGATTTATGGATTTCATCAGGTGTGATATGAATGACCTATTTCAAATATTCTTCTTGTCCTCAAGCAGCATTGAAGTTAATCCTAGTAAATAAAAACGATTAGTTTGTGAATTCATAGTATTGTTTTTAAAAACCTTGTTAATGAAACCCGATCCGACTGACAAAACTGTTTAAACTAATCAACTGTCTTATATTTCCCAGCGCTTTTGCGAGTAAGTGATCAGTCACTCACTCGCAAAACAAAACAATGCTTCAGTTCAAGTGATGTTGGAGCCCTGATTCGTTTCATATGGCTGGCCATAGGGCCAATCTGGTTATAGGTAAGTTTTCTGGCATATACATATTAATAAAGAAAAGCACACAAACATAAACGCTTTTTGCAACAAAAAAGTATGGCTTGCCGACATAAATCAAAACTACTCGACAAGGGCTCGGGGTCACGCAGGGGTTACGGCGCGGGCTTCCGACCTCATCAATAGTTATTATGTGTGTTTGCCATATTTCGTCTGTGCTGTGGACATCGCCAAATATAATGGACCAGCGTTTAACGCAATGTCTTTTAAATTGGATGGATTTTAATCAAGAATATTACATGACATATAATTCCAAACAATTTACACTTAAGTTTAGGTAAGTTACCTACACTCTTTAAAATCACTAAAATGACGGAAAATCCCATATCACAAAAATTTTAAAAACCCTAAGTGTTTGGAGTTTTTGTGTTTTTTTATGTTTTTTATAATGTCAGCGTAGAGATTCAACTAAGCTCTACTTAAGACATACCTAATTACCTTAATTTATGACACGATTTTCCCACAGTAAACTACATTTGACGAGTGTATTAGACTTTACATGTAAATTATTTGCAACAATGTAATAAAGGCTTGACAATAGCACCCAATATGTATGCGTCTGAGCTCACAGAATTGATAAATTGATTCCTCGATCATTTATCATACGAACGTCAAATGTTAAGTATTGAAGTAATGTGTACAACAACTGGTATTAAATTAAACTAAAGGACATTTGTTTGTGGACAACTCATAATATGTATTGGTTTTTGTGGTTAAAGGTAATTGGTCCATATTTTATAAGCATAGTGCTAGTACACTTGAAGCTCTTGGGAATACCCAAGTTTCCTTAAAGAACTTTATGAGATTACAATATTATTCAGTCAAAATAGTAAGTAATATCTGTACGTACTGTCGTTATCGAGCACGCCACACCTACAAAAAATATTCTGTAAGTACATACATTTAAAAAAATGAATATTTAATGGACGTTTTAGCTTAAGCGCCGCAATAAAGTTTAATAAATGTCAAAAAACTTAATATTATTGCTGCTAAATTATATCTTCCATACTTCATTTCTATAATAATTCAGAAAGCATGTTTGGGCATGGACAATAATGGCCGTACGTTTTTTTAAACACGTTCGAAGGAATCTCATGAAAGTTGATCCAAGCATTTACCGATTCGGCGCGCGTAATAAAATCTGTAAGTAAATTACAAGAGAGGGCATAACTTTTTAATTATCTGTGGTTAACAAACTTGGACCGGTGTTGCCCGTCCGGCGATTCGATTTGATTTTATTTAGGCTTAGATAATTAAGAACTATTAAGGTCAATAACGCGGCCGTAAAATTAACCTTAAGTGGTTACAAGATAAATTCGAGATCGCGTGGGCGGTAGAAATTCGTCTCTATATTTGTGTCCGTAGCGACCAAATCTCGACATCTGTTTGTGTCAGATATCTTTCTACTTTTGGAGAAATTGTTTATGTTCTTTACACACGAAATTAATTAACAGTTGTAGCAAGTACCTAAATGATATGTTTATAAGAACTGCTTATTATGGAAAAAAATAGTATTTACAGTCGTAAAATATGGAAATCGTGGCTCTATGCTACGAAATAAGTAAAATATTTACACCGTAAAATGCAACAAATTATTATCTAAGCTTCGGGCTATTTTTTTCTATATAATGCAACAGAAAATTTATGTTTCTGTAATAAATACGTATAGTATTATCATAACTATAACTCTTACGTTAGTTTTACAATAAGTTGTAAATAATTAGGTACAAGATAAGTAGTGGTTACCTACTTGCAATAATTTTGCTTAGTGGCTGAATACTGAGCATGCTGCTCGCTTGACAGTAACGTTTCTTAAGATTCTTTCAAACTCCTAATCAGTTTTTAGTTATTTTCACAATAATGTTTTTATTTCAGCAGAAATAGCTGTAATGCTAAAGTATAGAAAAGTTGCGAGAATTCGGCCTGCGCGCAAATTCTTTAATTATAATTATTCATATTTTAATACATAACAATTTCTTAACTATTGATGTTAACACCATTATAAGCAAACATTTAGTTCTCCAAATCACAAAGCAAAGAAAGGCATTGATCGCACCGGGGCGTAGCAACAGCTCCGCGTTTGTCCTTGACACTCGTCGGCAAAAACACTCAGGCGATATTCGGCGTCGGTGGGTGTGTTCACTCACACATGCAACGTTACCTGGCAAAGAGTGCTTATCAGACGTGTCGAAGCACTCGTAGAAAGAATTTTGCCTATTTTATCGGAGACTCTAAGATGTCAGTAGGTAGCTACCTAATTTTTGCAGGCAAGCTGGTTAACGTAGAGTGTTGCTTTGTGTCAAACATAATGAAAGCCTAGATTTTCCGATTACAATAATGCATTTTATTTTATTGATCCAAAATTCCTATTCAATATTCATAATCACAGGTGCACTATTTCTTTTTATCTCTCTCATTGTGTTTCAAATGGCGAGCTATAACCATATACTTCACTTACAATTGTTTCATAACCTCTACCAACAAGACGTCTACTGTTAATCATGCACTTTTTGTAGAAGGTAGGTAGATATCTGCTCATTGCAGTGGTTTTAAAATGAAGTTATTTATAAATATTAAGTCGCGTCTGGAAAACGCAGCCTTCTCAATTCTGAATATTCGGTATTTCGGTGGGTGTGTTCCACGCACACACGCGCACTTAATCCCGCCATAGAGTATCTAAAGCTGATTGACTGGTTTTTTGCCTAAGTTTTTGCAGCCTCGCAGATGCTCAAAATCTAGTGTGCTTGGAGGACTTACGATGTACTGTAATTGGACGCTTCTAAATGGAAATAGACTCAGTTTTTTTAAAGATCGACTAACGTGTAAAAATTATATAGATTGGAAAATTATACCTTAAACTTAGCCATAAGTGGAAGTTATATTTTATGTTCCAACTTTTGTAAAACCATTAAACCATAGCCTAAACTATTTTCTTTAGTAAGCAATTTTATGAATGCCAGTGTCATGGCCGTTTAGGAATATCTTTTAAATGTCAGAAACGTTGCATAAACAAACAGTTCAAGTAGATAAGTTTGCTGTTATTTTACATAATTAGAATACAAAAATGTAAATTTTTCGAAACCTTTTGAATATATTGTATTATTACCTATAGAAATGTTGGTTAGAACTTAACTAAAACACTCACACATTGCTATTCGCTAATCCAGCTTCATAATATGTATTCTCATTTAAACCCAACGCCCGCCTGTCTCGGTATCATTGCTTATTTATTTTTTCTAAGCAATTGTAACCGCGAACATGGTTCGAGTAACGTCTTACAAAAAAATAATAATTCAACTAATGCCCATCGTCTCACCGCACGAAGGCCTTGAATAAAATTATCACTCAAGCTTTTAATGAACTATAAATAGTACACTCGGGTGCTTTACTAACACGGTTATGAATGGATGATATTCCTAGAACTGTTGTTTATAAGTTGTAAATAGGTCAATATACCTAACAATAACTCTACTACTTATTGTAAAAATCTTAAATCATTATTATTACTTTCCTTCTAAATGTGCGTATCATTTTTAATGCCACCGGACAAAATAGACTAATTGAATAAAGAATTGTACAGTCGCATATTCCCTAACTGGCAGAACTTAGCCGCAGGTGGCCCACGCTCTATGTTTCAGTTATCATATTACATGAAGCGAATGAAGGGTTAGCCATAATAGGTACAATTGTTAACCCTGCCAGTGCGTTTAATCTTGGTTCACGCTAAGTGACGGCGCCAACACAGCCGAAATATTGCAAAGAACAAAGGAAGTTCGGTCAGCCATTATTGGCGAGCGTCTGCCGGCCGGCTCTACACGAAATATTTGCATTTTGACCACATGTGCGAATTATACGCCTACGGACTACGGAGCCTGTTACAAAACTGTTTAACAATCGATTTATTGCATAACAGTTTTTTTATTCTATGCATTTGCATTGATCAGTTTCAAATTTAGTAGTAAAAATATATTTGTGCTACATTTTGCAGTTCGTCTAAATGAGTTATGAAAAAAACTGCCAACCATGTTATTTATTATAGCTACATTCAAAAATATTTATAAACTTAGAGATTCAACACGGAAGGAAAAAGACAAATAATTACAGATTACCTACCCTGAAAATGTACATTGATTGGATATTTACATTTTGTTAAATCAATTTAGTTGAAATGCTGTATTAAACACGTTAATTTATTTTCCTCAAAATAATAAAATATGATAAATATAAACAACTGGTATGTTAATAAATTAATCTGTGTATTATTAGTGGAAGGTGAATCAAAATAAGTTATTAAAGACTTGACGTAGATATATGTATTCCGAAACAAATGTACAATGTTGTTAGCAAGGTAAGTGTACTGTTTCGTATGATTAATTCAAAAGAAAAATAAATCTGTCATTCAAAACATCAGACTCAATTAACCGCTATCGAAATCTACTACGGCATATTTATGAACAATTTATGATATTTTTAATTTGTTTTGCTACATAAATACTCGTAACTCACTTATAAATGACTTGAGCAGCCGCTGATAATCAGCACATGTCTATTTTATGATAATTTATTTGGCTAAAGTATTCGAAATATTCTTTTACGCAAATATGCATTCGGACGCTCAATCCTGATTAAATGTAATCTTATCAGTCGTCACTTTCCACGTTAACATTACGCACTGGCAAAACAGCAAAGAAGATTTTAGTTCAAGAAACCTGTATGTTTACCATGAGTTTAGGTACACCATAACAACCGCTAGCGTCCCTGGTGATTAAAAATGAAACCAAAAATGTCTGTTCTGAAGTAAACTGACAGAAACTGATGGTAGACGTTCATTCATCGTTGAAAAACTTGTTACACGTAAATATTAAGTAGCAACAGTCAACTTAATGAATATAAGGCTATCTTACAATCATAATATAGTTACCTGAAGTACACACACAGCCTTAACCACAACCTTCACCGCTTTTATGTGTTTACTATTAACATTTAATGCGCGCGCGCTGTGATCACTCACGATTGATGTATCCGATTTGATATAAACATCTTCAAAGCTGATTTAATATTTATTATGTACAGATTCACATGCACGTTATTAGCATAGTTAGCATCTTAAAATATTAATAACACGTCGACATTTAAAAGTCGGTTTCCGCTAGCCACTTGTGAGGTAAAGAATGAGTTTTTTTTGTTTTTCCTATATAAAAACAGAGCTATTATGATGCGAAACTATGTATTTAGACAAATTGCTAGAGAAGAGGAAAATAGGTAGAAGAAAAGTCAACAATAATGTTTTTCGCTAGAAATTACATTCGAATGTTTTTTAAGGTAAACTAATTACAGCAGCAGATGTTTACAAAACGAAATTGACACCAACTGCATTTATATCAATCACATTTACTGTGGTATTTAGCAGTGTTAAGTTTTTAAACTTATTAATATACAAATCTAATGAAGGAGTTGTTTTGACAACCGCTAAAAATAATGCCCCGCCCACGCTAGAATACGGAAAACTGCAGCTATTGATCATGGACAACACTTTGTTGGGTGACCTCGCGCACTTTACGACAGGAAACCAATAAAATGATAATACCTGGAGACTCACAAAGCACTAGTTTAATTACGAACCACATCAGCACACATGCAGGCCGCCATTGTCATCTTAATGCCTACCTATTATTTATTGACGTTATTATAATAACAAAGACCATCAACGCTTTTTATAGATCTTTATAAATAAATAGCTACAAGCTAATAAGTTTGGCGTTTGACGATTCAACAAGGTTATTGCGTTCGCGCGTTCAACTAAACTTAACATTAATCCCGGCTAATTTTCTCTCAAAATGTGACAACTGATGGATTAGATTTTCATTTAAAGCCTAAGGAATGCCCTGACAGAGGGTTAGTGTTGGTACAAGGTTAATAGATAGGCCTTGAAATGCACACATTTACGACAGTAAAAAACAAAATCATGAATCCACTTTATTACTTACACCTTTCTGCCCAAAACACTTGACTAAGTAGGAGTACGTACTTTAAAATAAATATAACCACACCGTTAAAATGGTCAACAATGAGAAATTGATAAAAATTATAACAGGAAAAAACATTATACTAGTTATATTTGAACTTTACTTCAAGACTCCCTACCGCCTTCTATCCGTGGTATTGTTTGTTTTTTATGATTGAAAATAACATTTTGATCTAGGTTAACAGGTCATTTATAATTTCCCTATTCCAAATGAAAAAGTGGTGTAGCAGCTCATGGTAGCTTTTGTGGTATTTAGTAGAAAATTCGTGATAATACTCACGAGCTCCTGACTCTATCTTTATTGAAGTAACTGAAAGCTATCTGAATGGTGTTATCAAGATAAATAAAATGCTTGAAATGGAACAGGAAGAACAAACATTTTAATAATTGGTATGATTACCTTTATGCCAAATAAATTATTCAAAAAAGGAAATATAAAAGGCGGTGCCAAAGGAAGCCTAACGGAACAACAGAAATGGATGTTGGGACATTTCGTCTGACCGAAACGATTTAATCTTTGGCGATTTTATGCCGCGTGGGAGTATAATTGCCATAAATTAGAATTCTTTTGTATCTGTCTGTAAATCGTGATATTAATGGATACAAATGCAAAAAATAATCTCATTTTACGAGAGAAAACACAATACCATTGGTAAGAGGATATTTGTTTTTGCTTAAAATGATTTTTAAATATAGTTTAACATTAATGATAATTTGGAAATGGCTTCTCAAATACGCATGTAACATCGGGTTTCTAAGGAACATTCAGAAAACCATATGCAGAGGTGTACACTGACAACTTTCACTGACAAAATTCTAACAAAAGTAAAAACATCGCCACTTAATAAGATAAGTTGTTGTTGGCATTTTTATTTAAACTTAAAAAAAAATCATATTTTGCAAATGCCAGTGACTCGAAACTGAAGTTCGTAGGCGTGTACCGGTTTCCGCGACCCTTGCCGCGGCAAAGAGTTTAAAAAATAAAATAAGACAATATCACTGCCCAAACTTGTTTGACCGAAATGGTTTTAACAAATTAAAATGAAGGAAACACTCTGGTTGTAGATAGAACTTAACAAATCTGTGTTCAGAAGATAGGTATAGTCATTTCAGGGATTAATTCGGTTACAAATGTTACAATGACTTTTAAATTTTCGGTTTTTCTAAAATCCTCTTGTAAATAAGCATCAAAACTAGGACTCTGTACACATAACAATTATAAACAAACATGTTAGTGAAGTCAACAATAAACTGAACTTGACCTTGACATTACGAGCTACATACTCGCAATGAGTTTGTGTTTTCCTTACGGAGCATAATTTTAGCATCTGTTACAAAATATTTATTTTCTAATTTTAACTAAGCACACCATTAATATCTTACTTTCGCTGGTTAATAGCCTGACAAATACAGTACTACATACTGATGGGTGCATAACGATTTCCAAAAAGTAGGTGTGATTGCTGTGACTTTATGATTTTTGTAAGTAAAATTAAGATGACTGTAGCAGTGATTACGATGTAATGTCGCCCACGCCGAAAATACATTCTCAGTATTATTATTATGAAACTCGCAGCGTAGTATAAGAACAGAATATTTAAGTAATAGTACTCCGTGTACAAGTCAGACTTGGCTTTTAACCTATTCACTGCCGAATAAAAAGACAATCGGAATTCGATAGTTAAAACGCACCGGTGCGTGGTGTGGCAGCGAACGTGTTTTATTATTTAATTAGTACTCTTCATTTTTTGAAAGTTGCGTAAACTACTTCACAAACTGAATATTATGGCTGGGATTTAGCGCGCCTTCCGATAGAGCATTCGGTGGGCCACTGATTAGTTCTGCGCAAACGGAATAACGCCGCGGCTTCCTTCTGTTTTCGTGTAATGAATTTATTATGAAATATTATTAGACAAATTAAAAAGTTTTAAAAGTTGTCGACCTAGAATATACAAAGACCTATCTTTATATATATTTTTAAGTGCAAAATGTTAATAGTGAATATACATATAAGTAAAACAAAAAAAATCGTCGACGTACTTCTTTGTGATTTTTTTTATCGGTAAGTTGTCGCCTAAGTTAAAGACACTGACCTACTCGTACAATTTTTTATTTGCTAAAATATCTTTTAATGTAGTAGTTATCTTCAAACAAAGTCGATAAAATATTGACAATCTTGGGAAAGTATAGCATTTCATTACAGCTCTTGAGTTTAACAGACTTTATTTTTATTTTAATAAAACGACAACGTCGTTTTTTTTTTATCGGTAAGTTGTCGCCTAAGTTAAAGACACTGACCTACTCGTACAATTTTTTATTTGCTAAAATATCTTTTAATGTAGTAGTTATCTTCAAACAAAGTCGATAAAATATTGACAATCTTGGGAAAGTATAGCATTTCATTACAGCTCTTGAGTTTAACAGACTTTATTTTTATTTTAATAAAACGACGTTGTAGACACAGAAATTACATTTCGTAGCAAAATTTATTGAAGAAATGTGTTGTTTTTAAAAATGCTATCACGATGTTGGCATTAAAAGCATTAAAGATCGCGTCGCGTTATTTTAGTATCCGGGTAACGTAAATATTGCCTCAACGGTATGATTTATGGATTTATTTGACTTGCACTGTTTACTCTGTATCGCAGTTTCCACACTTAGCGATCGAAATGTTCGATGGAAGCTCAGCCGACCCACATATTCTTTTGCTAACAAACTTTGCGTAACAGAAACTGAAAAAGTACTGCAGACTGAATGATGAAAGCATGTGGCTCCAATTAGTAGATATTGATTGTCAGATTTTTATAAACGTTAAGCATATTCTTTTTGATTTAAGGATTGAATTCGGTAAGTATCCCTATATCATGAAACTGAAGTCAGTAAGTTTTGTTAAAAGTTTGTAACATAAATTAAGTTACTAATCAATAAAAACATAAGTCATTTACGTTAGTTAGCGTCGTTTTACTGCTTGTTTTTATCATGCTGTTTTAAGACTAATAAATGTTTTTTTTCATGTTTTTTGCTGTTTTACTACTTGCATAGACAATTACCCGTTTTACATAGATCAGTATAAATTTCCAGGATACACGTGCTGTATCTTTCCTTGGCTTTCAATAAGTAAAGAAGTCTTCCAGCACGAGGTGTCTCTATTCGAACCGCAAACTCAATTACACAGACGATATTCTCCCCAGCGTGGTCTATCAACATGCTGGCCTAGTCCTTGCGACATTATGAAACAGCGATTCGGAGCATATTATACGTGACCTATTTCGCGTCATGTCCTGCCTACAAAGCGTTCCGCCCACGCTGCCGCCCGCCCTAACAATCAAATTGAAGAAACCGTAGTGTTTTTCTTTTTGCTAACTATTAATGAAACCTCCTTTGAGTACTTCTATTTTTGTTTAAGAGTAGACGGCTATTGTAGAGCTTATTCAGAAATATGTTATATAAATAGATTGAAGTAAAAAGTCGATTGTACATCTTAGTCATTTTATATTTTTACGATGTTTGTGGTACCTTTGGTTCCGAAATGTATTTTTATGATAACGCTTTAAAATTTAGTTAGAAAAAAAGTAGCTTATGAAAAATAATTGGACAGGCACACAGACCTCATTATTCATGAAAATGCAATCAGTTTCATAGGACTATTTTAACTAATGTACTGTTTATCTCTGCATTCTTAACACTGTTAATATTTTAAGTTAAGAGTTGGTACAAACGAAAAGAGAGACGTCTTTTGCGGGCATAACAATAGATAAACTTTATCTATGTGTCAAAGTACTAATTTAGTATGTACCTACGTAAATCAACTTGTGTGTGTAATCTGGTAATATTGCTATGAATATTCCCTTGAAAATGCCCACAGCTAAGCATCGATTGGCCTGATTAGTTCTCATTTACGACCACCACCGCCCATCCATGGTGTCCATAACAGATTTATGACGTCAACAGAACGCGCTACTTGGAGTTACAACCGTAGTCAAAGTAATTTATAATGTAACTGACAGTTATACGACTTGTGAACTGAAATGTTTTCTTTGTAGCTCGTGTACAGTCAACAGCAGAAGTGAGGGATACTTTAACGTGCCAAAATTGTCGTTTTTACAAAAAACTATAAAGCTTATTAAACTACTAAGAACGTAAATGAGATATTTCATTCATTATAATGGATATATGCTGCTTGTGATAATTTTTTTGGGTATTCGTCATTTATAAAAACCAATTAGAAGTTTGTTCAATCATCATCTACTTTTGCTGTTGACTACCTGTACAATGTTTTAGGAGAGTTATGAAACAGTCCGATCCAATTATGTTAAGGTTTTCACAATATACTCGTAGGTGGAGTTTTTGTCGTGAAAATAATTTTTTTTTCCCCTGTTCTAATCATTGCGTTAATTTCATATTTTTTTGTTACGGACGAGTCATATTTTCACATTGCAATGGGAATTCATTAACAACGAACGCCTACGGACGTCTACGATATAATTTCTAGGTCACGCAGACTTTGTCAGTGCATCTAGGTCACTGTGATACCTAGGTATGTGTACACTATGCATACAGGAAGCATCATCCATGTTCTAATTCCTTACACGTTTGTTCTCATCTTACCGCGATCTTCGATAAAATACCAAGGTCATCTCGTCACCTTGCCAGATATTGATTAATGAAGAATGTTTCTCACGATTTTTTAGTCTCACGAGAAAAAAACAAGTTTTTTTCTTAATACTGACACTAATTAATAGCTTTAGCGATAGTGAAACTTTAAACCGACACAAATATCAAAAGACCTTTTGGATTACACGGTCGTTTAATCATAGTCGCTTAAAATTTGGAAAATTGTTTCACAAGGGCCGCTAAAACATGAGTTTTGTTTAGAACTCAATCTACTCATGGAATACTTAACAATTCGTTTAGAATTTCAGCATGAAAAATTACTCCTAACAAGAAGACTCTCCTCGAGCTAAGTCTAAATATTAACAGAATGATTACATGAATAGGCAAATGTCTATAAACAGTCAATCATTTGGAGTCATGTCCTCTTGTTTCTTAGGTATAATGACATTTTAAAATTAGTTTGGATAAGTGCATTATGGTTTACCGATTTTCAGATTCCGTTTTGCAAGCCAGTCTGTGTAAGCATGGTTTAACTCAAGCTCATAGAAATATGTAATAAGTATTATTAAATTTAAGTGCATAATTATGAATACAGAGGATAATACGTTTACCTATTTGCCTAGTTGAGGTTGTTGATAGGTATTCTGTGGCCGTGGTCAGCGCGCGCGCATCTAGTGTAGGCGTGGCCTCGCTCGCGACTCGCTCCTATTGGCCAGCTTAAACGGCAGTTGCATTTCACTTGAACCCTTCTAGACTACTAATTAGGATCTCATTTTATTTCAGCGCAGGCTTTTCCTTTAGTACACCTAACCTTATTTATCGGACGAGGTTTTGCAACAAGTAACGAGAAAGCTAGTCAAATCCGTGTTGTCGTGCCTTGACACTTATGCGTCTAGGCTCATTACTTCTAATGCAGTTTATGAGGCTAATTTATCTTCACGTTAATTCAGATATCAATTAAAATAACATCTAACGAAGCTTTTGTAATATTTTATGTTTTGTCATTTTCATAATTTAATGTAACAATTCAGTTAATTCAATGTTAACAAATAAGTAAATCTTTTCTAAACATAACGAATGGCTTTAAGTACTTAACGTGATACGAGAATGATATTTATTTTCTTTCATCGCGATGGACGAAGATCACAAGGTTTCCATTAAAAAAGCATGACATTAAACAGACAAAAGCCATTAACCAGATAGTTTTCTCGAATATCATAAGGGTAATATTAAAATATTGTCGCTACTTTGATCGCATTTGCCACCGAAAGTTACGTCACTCGGAGATGAGTAAAAAATGAAGCGCATAAATCATGGATACAAAGGAAGCGTTTGCATAATTATTAAGGAAATATTCATGGATTTGTGCGTGATATTTGTCAAGTCAAATCAAACTTAGGTAAATGAATAAAAAACCTTAAGGTAATATTGATTTTACCAAACAAGTATATAAGAACCAGTCGTGCGTAAGCACTTAGGCCACTATGTACATAAGCGGCTACTATGTGTAACTTAATGTAGTGAATAATAGTGGTTACTGTTAGAATTTAATTTCACTACTTTATCAGTTAATATTGATCATAGAACTTATGTATCACACACTAAAAACACATGACAGGAGATTAGGAAGTAAAAATGACAAGGATGAGTAGGTGCTTACAAAACAAGAGTCACAATCAAGAAAATACTAAAGTAATGAATTACATGCAATAAATTGTTAATGTAGTTATAACCAGCAGCCCTAATTCAAAAGCAAGGTATGATCGTTTAATGTCAACAATAGCCCAATAATATCTTACAAAAGACTATTCGAAATAACAGAGCAATGTTTTCAGTTCTGAACGAGACAAACGTGCCGAACAAAGGGTCCAGTAGAGAATAGACAAACAAATTAAAAACAAACACGCTCTCTATGAATACGTTTCAAACAAGGCTTTCATACATGAGGTGGTGGAGTGGAGCATTTGCACACAAGAAACATTTAGCCTTCTATGAAGTGTAAGTAATCCACAACAGAAATGAACGTTTTGAAACTTGTCGATTCTATTCACGTGATTATGTCTCTTATAAAAACCCCATAAACTTAGTCCAGTTAGTTAGTTAGTTACCTTAGTCTTTAATGGCGTTTTTTTCATGTGGTTTGTTCCTCTTCTATCCGTCATGTGATTAAAATTGAGATCTTATTGACTACAGTTGACGGTAGAAGTTCTACGAATATTGCTATAGAAGTTCCCTCCTGTTTTTAAAGCGTAGGCTACGACAGTATCGTTAGAAACGTTATCATAATCAATGAAAGTAATAGACGCCTTTTTGTACCCGTCGCTAACCGGCCTTTTTTTACTCTTTATACTCGTATGTACTTTTTTACTCAAATGTTAATAATTATTTAGAGAAACTAGAAATAACAGGAATAATTGGGAGTAAAACACTGCAAATCTTAGGATAGCTTCATGACTAGAATGTATTTGACAAAGTCATAGAAGAACAATAAGGTAATAAAAATGTACATATAAAGAGTATCAAAAAGACCGGTCAGCAACAGTACCCTTTCATTTTGGAACAATATTGCAAAACGTTGCTCCTTTAAGTGCTAGCAGATGATAGGTAATTGATAATACATTTTTAGAGCTGTATCTCATCCAATCCTAACGGATGATTTGCGGATTTTCTTTTAGTGGCAAACGAGTAATAGCCACACATTGTTGATTTACAGAATATTTTTAATGACTACTACACACTTGAAACTAACAAAGAGCGGAATGCTACAATAATCTCCACCCATTTTTTCAAGTGGATTCTAGCTTAGTGTTCTGGGAATATTGTCTTTTTTGTTTAGTTCATAAATGTAAATAAACTGTTTGAGATGTATGTTTGTACATATTTATGTATTGATTTGAATACGGTGACCACATTAACCAAGTAGTATGCTTAACTTAGCAGAAGAAATCGTATCGCCAAATGTGGGCAAACCCATCGAAAGGATTACATAGTTCTAGGAAAACATTACTAAGATTTCCAAACCGCAATTTGAGGTTTCCTTCCTAATAGAGAAGTAATGACGTTCAGATGAGTATTTTCATAGTTATTGGTTTTTTTGAAGGACTAACGCGTAACCTTCAAATTACTTAAATAGGCTCAGGGTGCCACTAACTCGGCTTTGGGTAGTAATGTACTAGCAAATGGCATCGGACTGAAATCTGAAGTAAAGTTAACATTGTTGTTTTACTTTTAATAGGTAAAGCCATCTAGAGCTTGTCTAATCTGAAATGATACATAAAGTAATCAGCCTATAATATACTGTCCCACTGCTGGGCAAAGGCCTCTATCATTGAAATCAAGTCATCGCTACAATGGATTGAAATCAAGTCATCGCTACAAAGAATGTGTATTGGCTTGATTTATATATTTTAAATATGGATGCAAAAAAAGTAATAAGGGGCGTCATTTCTGGTTAGACAAGCTCTACCGTTTATTTTTTTCGTTGCAGAAACACATTATTTTCAAAATTGTATAATTATGCTATGCTTTTTATAATTTCAGGTAGGTATTTCAAATTCAAAGAACTGTGAAGATTGAGTATTGTATCCTCCTCTATGATTGTATCTGACGAAAACCTATGTGTAAATATTATTTTTACATTTGTTTGCTATTCATAAACATTTGCCTTCACTTCCAATCCTACTATTCCATTTCAACCAAACATTTGAGACAGTAATCTCAAGAACATACTTGAAGATACTTGCGAGTTTCCTCGTACCCAATCAAACACTATTTAGTTTCTCGATACTCAAGCTTTTAGATAGGAATCGGTTGTGATTGTGACCCTGAAAGCCATTATCGATTATAATTCGCAAGTCGGTCGTGCTTGTAGGTGTACACTACTAATGGCCATTTGATGGCTAAACTTGATAATTGCTACCACACTTGCAGTTTCATTTACATGGTCATTATTTTCTAAATATGTTTTTAATGATTTTAGATTTTAACATATAGTTATAAACGGTATTTACAGGTACATCGCAACACACGTGTATGCTTAGCGAAATTTAGAGAAACAATTAAACTAGATGGAAGTGTAAAACAAAGAACAATTACGGTTTGGATGGGATTCCAATCAAACCCACGATCAGCGGCGTACTAGACAGAACACTATGCAACGAGCCCACGAGCTAGATTGCAATAATATCAGCGTGGCGAATTCCACGAACAATACCGTGACTCTTTATTTGATCAAAGCACATTCAACTGAGAAACCGGAGTACATAGAAACATAGACAAATACAGCTGCATGTGTTTGCATTCTCAGCAACATTATGTTGCTGATGATAACAACATATCGTATAGCCGACAGGGCATTCCCCTCTACAGATACCTAGTAGACTTTATCCACAAATACATAATCTGGGCTACTATGCCAGATAAAGTCGGACTAAAAACACGATCGCGTAATCGAGTTTCGTTTTTGAGATGTTTTTTTCGCAGCACAATAAATTAATACATTGTAGAATGAGTCCCGAACGAGGTTTTCATAAAAAAATTGCATGAAGTTCTTCTAGAGGGATTTAAAAACTACGAAACTGTATCATTCTATAGATAGCTCCAGTAGTGCTGTTATTGAAAAAACGTGTTTTCTGTTAAATTGTACGGAATAATTTGTTATGCTTAGAGCTGTCTATCTAAAATATAGGCCTGATTCGTTGAGAATAAATGAGAATATCAGCCCAGGGCGAGCCGCGATATTTTAACAATTATTTGTTGTTTCGTGCTTGGCAACACGCCCGCGTCTATTATGTCAAAGGGAAACAAAACTCATTACTGTACTAATGGATTGCCAGGAACAAATCCAAGAGAAATCACGGCAAAAGCGAATTAACTTTGACATCGTATGTTTCACGTCGTGTACTGAGTATATTAACTTTTACTGTACCTACTTGTGAAAAACACACACTTTTCCATTTTATCCTTACACTTTGATAAAACAATTGAGTTTCCGCAATTTGTCAAATACTCATAAATGTTGGACCGTTGTGGACTTACTGAGTTAACATTCTCTTTTTGGATTTTGGTTAAAGTCCAGTACGTCTTGGGATTGTATCGTGTTGTCGTCTTGTATTGGGATTTGACATGAAATGACATGACAATGTCAAATCCCAATACATTTTCTTTACGCGAACTTTATGTAAATTTAAAGTGGCAACTCGTGGTAGACGTACTGTTATTGATTTGTTTTAGTAATATTATTTTAGTGAGTTCTTTTTAGGCTTAAGTATTTTAGAACATTTTGTCTACTCGAGAATGAAATGTATGAATGCTGGTACGGATAACACGTATAATCTTATGTTTTCGCCTAAAGGATTCGTAATTTTTTTTAAAATTTTTTTTCAATGTTTGGTCACTATGTACAGATTCAAATCAGAAGTTATTGAACTTTATTACGTGATACATAATTCAGTATGTCAAAAATATGTCTAGTAGTAGGTACTATTTTATTAAACTATAATGATAATTAAATATTTGCCTATATTGTTTTTAATATTCTAACCAAAACTGCTGGTTCTCCTTCTCTTAACATAGCTGAAGATTGATTACAAATCTCAGTAAATATTAAAAAAAGCCGTAAGCAACGGTTTACAAATAAAATTGCAATAGAACACAGCGGCCCAAATCGATTGGCCCCGCGCCAGGAACCGCAGGACGCGGGAAGCATCATTCATTTCTCTATTAATGCCGACGATATACCCAGTTAGCTCAATTCATTAAAATTTAATGAATTTCTTGTATGTATTCACACATTTCCGTTTTGTGTTAACGTGCTTGACACTCCTAACTTTATGATACAGAACTGTGTCTTTATGAATTACATGTAAAAGTACTTTACTGCAGAAATTATTTCGTTATTTATTTGTATAAATATTATTGAAAATAAATAAATAAAACGGCTGAAACGTCAAACTTCATAAACCAGGCTAACATATTCACAATATAAGTAAAATAAAATCGATGAATTCCTAGGTTCGTTGACAGGGATATAGGGATTATTAATTGTTGCAAAGTGAATGCAAATATTGAAATATAAACATTTCATACCCCACACTGGCACTAACACTACTTCGCGGTAGATGACCAAGCCGCCCTTCATAGGGACAGAGAAAAATAACGAACACTATTCGCCATTGTCGCGTGCGACAAGCTTATATCTCACGCCGACACCCGAGTCGAGTGATAGATTGGTACCCTCACTAGGCTTGGTGAAATAGATTAATTCTCGCTCACTAGCTTGGTATTAAGGTGAGGCATTGCTTAGCAAGATATCCCCGCACTTCGCCATCCGCAAACACCTGTATTATTACGATGTCCTATGTGGCACAACAGTATTTTTCATACGAGTGTATGAAACATTTTTTTTAAATACTGTAAGTATTTAAAGAAAACAAATAGGCACATGAACGAGTATGTAGGCTTTGAGGAATATATATTATGATGAATTTAGAGGCTTTACGTAGCTCTCTCTGGCTGAAAAATGGAAATCTTTGTTTTGGAAGAGGTGTTTTTGATATTTGTTTTTTGGGTTATGAAAATTTTACACTGTGTGATGAAGCTGGCAAATAAATAAATTATTATATCAATCGGTTTTGCAAGACAAAAATTAACATCCCGTCTCCAACATTTCCAATGCATCACCTTAACCAAGCTATTTGCACCTTTGTAGCCCTGGATCGTCGCCAATTGTTGGACCACCCGTGGTCACACCTGACAGAAATTTTACTTTCTAACTGCAATCAGTGAGGATAATCTAACTAAGCAGTAATTACCAGAAGTAGAGGTAAACTACGTGACACCTCATCTGACCGTTGGTTTATTTTACCTATTATGTAACATAAACATATGTTTTATTAATAAAGCGAAATATAATAATGGAGTGGATGAATCTCTTTTTTAATAATATGAGAGTAGATAAAAAGTATTTGACTGTATAATAGCCTCGAGTTAAACACCACTTATTTTTACATTACACATAGTAAATGGCAGATAACAACAGTAGATACAATTTAACTTTATAATTAACAACGAGTAGGGATAAGAAAAACTGTAACTTTCTCGACAATGCGCGAGTGGTACCCCTGGTGTTGCTCGTGTCCATAGGCAGCGGTAACCGCTTACCATCAGGTGGTCCGCATGCTTGATTGTCACCGAAGTGGTATAAAAAAAATACTGTAAGCAGTTTTCGATGGACCCTGCAATGTAATAATCCATCACATGAAATGCATCTTCGACGTTCAAATTGCGTGGGACTCTTATGATTGTCCAGTAGATGATGTCCGAACTCCGATTCTTCTGTTTTTCACCATTAAATATTACAGAGTAGCTAAACAGCTAGCAGTCACAACATTTCGTTTATAAATACAATATCAATCGTGTCTTCACACTTGAGTCAAAATAAATTGTAAAACAAACGTGCTTATAGGTATTATTCGTGGATTGGCTAAGCATTCTATAAAGCCAATATTGGTTTTACAGTGTCTTAATTTTGGCAAAGTGCCAATGTAGGACCAAAGCTTCAAAAACTAAGAAAATTTGATGGTAGATATAATTTTGACGACACGGTTGGCGTAGTGCGCTGTAGCACGGTTTCTCGCCTCGATTTCCGTAGTGTCCCGGGTTCGATTCCCGGTCGGGTCAATTCAGGAAACGATCTTCTCTGAATTGACTCGGGTCTGGGTGTGCTGGGAGACGCCCCTGGCTTATTTCCTTGTGTGATACCTCGTAACACAGGGATATTAATCCCTACTTCGAGATCATTACAAGAGGTGTGGTCTGGCGCAAAAAAAAATAATAATAATTGAGTCCTGTAAAAGTAGCATCAACACTTTGTATTAAATAACATTCTCATTCTTATTTACCATTTTCCTGTTATTCTTTAAAAAGCCTATTCAAGACGCTATTCACATTCAAATACCATGTCATTGAAAAATTACCATGAAAATGGAGAACCATGAACTTCTTCAAGGTAATTAGGTATTTGGTTACATCTAAATGTAAGATATTTGATTTATCAAAGTTTGTAAACATTCTTTAGCCGTCTCAAACCATATAATCCTCGGCGACAGTTGACACAAATATCGCAGGAAGTTTGGTATTAACCTATTTATTGGACATTTTGTGAACACACTACATACTTAGATACAAAACCATCACAAGATTACAAGATGTTGACGAAAGATTTAGCCGCTAACACGTTTTAACTACCGGTTCGGCAGTGCGGATGTATTAGGTACTTCAAAATGTCTTATATGCTATCGAATGGGAGGATGAAACAATCAGCAGCGTCTACTATCACACAAATTAGACGCGGCGCTCTGACAGATAGCCCGCTTAGAACAACACGCCAGTTTTGACACACGCACACATAGACGCAAGTTTACAGGCGAAGTCGGTGAGTTTCGGAGTCGCGGTCAGTCGCACTGTCAAAAACATTGAGATATTATTTGGATGTCGTCAGATACTTACATTATAGTTCAATGGTCAAAAATGGTTTCGCACAGATATTTCTGTTGCAGTATAATTTGGCTGTATGAACACCACACGAAATTGTGATTATACGTTTTTTAAGTTACCAAATGATGTTGAAAGGTAAGTAAAACTCAGATAACGTTTGCAAGTTAGTAGTACTATGTACAAGTATTATAAGTATAGGTAGGTAAACCATTATAAATATTTCGTAACACATTCAAATCCAGTACAAATGGGCTTTTACTTTTTCCGTAACTTATCTTATCATGCATTGGTAAAACACCAGTATTTTTGGTATATTCATTTAAAGTACGCGCGTCTGCTGCATCCGCGCCGCGCCGCCGACAGGTGACCGCCGAAGTGGTTGCTCATGGTGTTATCTACAGCCTAATAAGTAGGTATTTTGTAGGTAGTCGTATTTTTATTTTCGGAGATACCGCCAAAAATAATCGCGCCTATCAGGCAATATAGTAGCTAGTAGCAACCCTAGGCGATCAGGCAAGTTGATAGAAAAAGGCGAGAGCGGTCCTTCTGTAAACTCTTTATTTTGTGACTATCACGTATATAGTCACTAGTGGACTCTGTTATCATAAATTTCTCGCCGGGTCTTCTTAGTAAGAATCAACTCCTCCGACGCGGTGATAGTCGCATTATGTTTGTATACTGTTTACTTAGATATGCATATTATTTTAGTACTTATGTCTATTATTTAGTATATTTTTGGCTATTTAAAAGTACTTACTGCTTAAGTCTATTTGAATAAATATATTTGAGTTTGAATTTGAGTTTAAGACGTCGTAACAGATTGACTTTTTTATCAAAGTAGCTACGAGCAATGACAGCTACGGAAATCTATCAAGACCTTTTGCTTAGTTATCGCTTTCAAAACTTAAAGATTAGGTATTAGGTAATGTTGACCACGCCTTACAGTAAGAATTAATTTCATAATAAGGAGACATTCAGATGAATGTCTACAGATGTTGTTATCATACAGGTTAAATATAGATTGTATTTTTGAACAATACCCCATCACAGCATACACATACAGTGTCACGAAATACATACAGTCATTCATTACAGCAAATATAAATACGACCAATGAAAAAAAGGTCTTTTAAGATTATGTAATGGCAGCTTTTAAACATGCGAATTTAAGTTCGTTGTGCGACGTTGTTCTCCTTGACTCAGTGTACGCGAGCTTTTAGAACATTTCTCTTTCGTTTAATACGAAGTTTTTATTTTCATTCAGGAGCTGTGTACATGTGCAGATGTGGGTGTCACAACAAAACGCCGACGCCACACCCGATACACACATTAAAATTAAATAATGGCTCAAGGTTCGTTATTTTTGTTTTATTATGACACTAGCTTTCCGTCTCTGTCTTTGTTTGTCTTGCTTAACTTCTTTATTAATCTCAGGATGCTTTGGAAATAATAGATGCAATAGCCATTTGTTATGAATCGTGTTAATTAATTATCAAGATACAACTTTTGAATTTATTAGGCTAGTGTAAATATTTGTTCTTTAGTTTATGTTAGCATCACCGAACGCAAAAATTAAGATAAAGACTTGGCGATTTGAAAGTAGAAAGTGTCACAGTTATCTTGAGTCTAGGGCCTTTGAATAACCAAGCGGCACTTTTATTTACGACCTGCTTCTACCTATAGAAAATATAATTTAGCCAGAGAACTTTAAAGCCAAAAAATATCAGTTGTTGTTGTTGATGAAGCAACTCTCACGTAATCACGTCTTTTATCAAGACAGATATATTTGAATAAAATTAGTCTTTGATAAACAGTGATTAATTAAAAGTAATGATCATTTATTGAACAAGTCTTAAGTTGAACGAAACAAGATATAATTTTGATTTAATCAAAATCATTAGTTAACTATATTGCAGTGATATTTTTTATTTCTGTCTGTACACTATACTACTACTACATAAATTTAATTTTATTTATTTAACTGTCGGATAGTTTAGTTACTCTCAGTTTTTCTTATCGTTATTTCTATTATCTAGTACTGTTTCAGTTTATAAATGTGAAAAAATATCAAGTTTTTGAACTTGATGGGCCGGGCCGACCCATGGCCTCTTCGCGCACTATGATTACGCAACATCACCACCGGCGTTAACGTTTTGGAACCATTTGGAACATATAATTTGGCGCAATAAACTCCCTGACGTATGGCTGGGCTTGCTGTACATTTCATTTGTTCCGAGAACTGTTGGGACAGTGACAAAATATTAACAATTGGGACACAGAATATTAGTAGCCGTAACTCGTTCGCACTTGTATACTTGTATTAAGTAAACTAGGTGTCCGTCAGCGGCTTCGCCCGCCTTGACTGTCTTTCCCGCCAAAATATAGCCAAAAATTAAATGTCACTCGCTGATAATAGTGCAGCTTTATATTGGTGAAGGAATTTTTAAGATCGATCCAGTAGTTTCGGAGCCTTTTATTGAATAGGCTCCGAAACTACTGGAGATTTGTTTGTATTAACAAATAAACTAATCTTTCCTCTTTATAATATCAGGATAGATAAGTAGATAAGGTATTGTTACTATGTAGAGCCACCGGCGGCTTACTTTTGTTATTTTCCATGTTTAGGGCGCCTAAAACACGAATGGAAATTTCGAAATGAAAATAGATAAAATGATAAAAAGGTAAGTATCAAAAATTTGAGCGTTGGAAATACGTAGGAGTATCAAGTAGGTAGTGATGATATGTTTGATGCTCTGTCTTTGCTCCTATCATATTGAATCAATGTATTTGTAATGCAACTTTAACTGAGTTTACCATAGTAATTAAATATCAATTTAAATTAATTTAATTACTACATCACAAAAAGTCTATGCTAATAAAAACCCACGTGAAATAAGGTATATAAAGTACGTCCTGTATAATCGCATGCCTCAAACATAAACGAAATGAACAGGAACTATGGTAATTAGTATAGCAAATAGCGTGCGTGGCATGTTTACTAGACTAGGCAGGCCTCACGCACCCTGAGGACCACTAATAAAATTAGGCTGATTGCCTTTTGAGCCTACCTAATAAATACTTTTCATATTTATAGCTACTTTAAAATTATTAACAAATGGTCTAAAATACATTTTTTACCTAAAGTTAACAAGGAAAAGTTGCGTGTTTTTAAGCACAACCATTTACTCAGAAGAAAATAACTGACTCCATGTTGGTACTGTGCGTCCCTGCGGTGTTCAAATCATGTTTGTAGGTAAAATGTCAATAAAACCAATTTACCAACAAACAACCATGGTTTTATATATTTCTTAAGTCAGTAAGTTTACCGTATTTTTTAAGACGATGTTACGTACTTCTTGTACTAATCAAAATAAAACGCATTATTGCAATGTCATCTTTATCTCACCTTCATCTTTAAAATCAATCAATAACCGATTACCATATTTATGGTGACCATACGCATATTTTAACGTAATCCCACGTTAACACTCCCTGTATCGATTGTGCACACAAATGTGACCTTACGAGATATCTGTGGTTTGAAGTTCCAATGTTTATGTTAATATATCAACATTATAATTCTTCATACATATTGACATTATGTTTTATGAGGGCAAAGGCTGGGTCACGACCCTTAAGTCTACTTTGATCAGATACTAGGAAAAATGTGTACATATTTCTATGCAACTGACGAACTACACATACTTGAAGGTATGTGTTGTTTCAGCGCCTTCATGTTGAGAAATAAGATTGTTGCTTAATTCTTATGCCTGTTGAGGATTAACTTGCGACCTGCTTATAAAGAAGAAAACCCTCTGTTAGTAGCTAGTAATATCCGATGAAGACATAAACAACAGCATTATCTTGAATTAGCATAAATCAGAATATTATTAAGGTAAGAGCATCTTCAAAAGCTTTTTATTTTTATTAAGAAAAGAATCACAGTAAGATTTCAAGATGTTTGTATCGCCGCACTAAAGAGGTAATATATGCCTGCACTCAGCAACCTTCAGCGAAGGAGGGCTGAAACTATCTAAATGTCTAACCCACTTCAACTGTGGAGTGACAAGGCGGCTGGGGCCACTCCTGCCCACGACTTTGCTAATCACGAGTCCATAAACCGTTTACTTATTTTTATTACAAATGAGACTTTAACACATTAAGGCTTACGTAATTGTGCCAATTAAACTGATGATTGACTGGAATTATCTTGTCAACGCTTTTTAAAAACAGTTGCTGTATTTTTTGTCTGTTATTTCATGTTATTTTCATAATTTATTGCTATTGTGGTAGTTAGCCTGGACTTTTTTTGACTAACAAGGTTTAAATTGTATAAAGGCTTGAACCAGTATTCTATTCCACATTTAATTGTCACAACATGATAGGTTAAATATGAAGTTCTAAATGAACGGCTGGTTTCAAGATACTCGTATAACTTATATTCTTTTATGGTTGTTTTTCTCTCTCTTTGCTTTATATTCTTTTAGGTTTATTTGTGTCAAAATGACACACAGTTTGTACTTTACTCACGCCTGGTGTAAACTCAAAACAAGTTTAAAAGAGTAACTGCTGAGTTTCTCGCCGGGTCTTCTCGGCAAGAAACAACTCCGACGCGGTTTAGCGTCGCACTATGTCTGTATACTGTGTATTTAAATATCGATATTATTATGGTATTTATGTCGATTATTTAGAATATTTTGCTGTGAATTTGACGATTTGTAAGTACTGACACAGTCTATTTGAATAAAGTTATTTGAGTTTGAGTTTGAACTAAACATTTTAATAATTTTTATTTTCAACAATGTTAAAATTGATCATTCTAAAAGGATTTAAAAAAGTAAAATTCATTCCTTCAATTACGTCAATAATTTAAAAAATAGGACACTTTGATACTTTGAGCAGATTTGTTTTCGTTTATGTTACAAATATGGTACTTCTTCATAGTAAGTAAGGATTAATTCGGTCAAACACAGACTACATTACTAATAGTATAAAAGGTTAATTAAACAAACTGCTGATAACACAGGTTAGCGAAAGTAATAAAAACATTGCTTCAGCAATAAAATATGAACCCTAAACATGTTTCGGATAAAAATATCATGTTAATTGCACGTATTTAGTAAACAAGGCTATAACAGTAACCTAGTCGTTATCAACCGTCAACATTTGCTTAGTGCAGTCCGAATTGAAGGTATTTAGGTTATCTGCGCGATGGGGTCAGCAGTTCGAAGGTTTCCTCCTCCCTAGCTTCTGAGAGCGCCTTATCAGTAACTGGTTGTGAAACTCGACCAATTGACTGTAACCCTTAACAGTGGTATGGACGAATGCCCCCTCAAAATGAAATGCACTGCACAATCTTTGTAAATAAGACCATTAACGACTTAATTACTTCGTTTACTGTTTTTATGATTGTGTATTCATTGAGATCAAGAGACGAATAAACGGCAAGCCACTTGACGAAAAAGTCATGCTATGAAATTAATTTCACGTGTTCCTTACCCTGTAAACGGTAAAGCATGATTTACCGTTCGTTCAAGTTTCAAATGAGTCACGGGAATGAAGTTGAAAAAGAGTCCTGTGGCCAAACCTGGCAGATAAAGTGTCCTAACATTAAAAAAAAAAAAAAACAATACAAAATTAGAAATTATTTGAGTTATTTTAGCACGCATTCCACAAGCAATCCAGGGTTAACAGCGGTTCACTGATATCTCGCCCCCTCGGTCACTCCTCAGCTTCGTATCTGCAGACTGTTAGGTACCTCTTACGCACATGCACAAAAGCTTTGTGCTTTGCCGCCAAATTATGGGCACTATTTTATAATACTAATATACTAAAGGGTAATATTTTGTCTAATTTTATAATTATAAATCATTGGGTCTCCGAAGTATCGTTTTTTTTAAAATCAAGTTCGTCATTTGTCCTTAGAACTTTCTGATGCCAGTCCACCTGATGTAAACGAGTAGATGGAGTCTAAGTCATGGGAAGTGACTTTATGTTGACCAAATTTTTAGAAGGGAGAGACGATCGTACAAACGCTTCGTCAAAAAGAGAAAATGTAATGTCAAACGTAGAGCAAGCCCTGTCTTAGAAATTACGAAATATAAGGGCGCTAATAAGATCAATGTCGTGGGAATGTGACCTTAAAAAGACATATAATTGGGAAAAAAATATTTCTCGAAAATGTGCTATAACGAGATCCTCATGCTGGCCAGCTATACAGGAGCCGGAGCGCCGGGATTCGTCACACAATATTTAGGAGTAGATGTAGTTGTGGAATAGTTAATAAAAGATCAGCCAATCCAGTGACTTGTTTATTAAATAGGGTAATAGTATAGGTAGGAAAGAAGAACTGTAACAAAATAACAATAAATGAATACACAGAGTCCTAGTTAATAGATTATCTAATAGTAATAGGTAAGTAAATAGGTATGATATGCTTACCCCGATACACGGGTTCCTGTTACTTATAACTGTTTTAACTGTTTACAAAATTGGTTATTTAGAGTATTTAAAAATACACCATCACGTAAGTTATACTAGTTAAACTGGTAATCTGGTAAAATGATTACAAACTGTTCAGTACGATGGTTTTGGTAGGACTCAATCAAAAAAGCTGCGCATGCAATGCGAAACAAAAATCGAATTGAATCAAATTTGAAAACAAGTACAAAATACTTTTAATGGCCAGCAGTTAAACCATGAAGTTTCCAGCGATCGTGGAGGTTGTAACGTCCACGAGACTGAAGGGAAACGGCATCGTTACAGTGCTAATGTATAATAATATAACGCTAGCACAAATTTAATTGGCGTGAAGCTTACCAAATATGCATAGGTACTGTTAACACAGAGCGTGCAGTTCGTGTCAGTACGCTGTCTGAGATACCCATACTTAATAAAATACATTCCTAAGTATATGGAACCTTAGACGACGCGGCTCGTTTGATGTGGCAGATTGTATTTAACTAGGCGCGATCAGCACACGGTGGCAGTTTATCGCTGGTGTTTAGTCACTATCAGGCGCCTAGTATCTACGCACCCATATATGCTAGGAATAGCACATTTTCTTCTCTAGAAGACTGTTCTCGCATAACACTTGAAATCCGGTCCGGTTTATAAAAGGCAAAAAAACGTTTAAACTTTTAGCTACCAATAAAACCGACTCCATTTGAGTTTCGCCGTCATCGCCAAGCATATTTCTGTTTGCAATATAGTTTTCTAGCAGACACCAAAACTTGTTATTGCCTGCTCATATCATGATAACACATAGAAAACGAGTCCGGGTGCCCTTGGTGATAGCTCCAATATTTAGCCGCGACGGCTATATGGTCGTACCGTCAGCGCTTAATTTCAAGTTCCTGCGCTAAGCTCGATCAAATGCATTTTTTACTCGCGTCGTAATTGGGTTGGGGCGCCTTTTCGTTTAGAACTATCCTTCTAGGTGTTATTATGTTCTAAGTTCCCGACCTTGATCCAAACTGTTTGCACAAAGTTCGGCTTGTTAAATTGCTGACGGGGTCAACTTCGCACAATTAGTTGCAATTTAACAATTCGCATGCCTGGCCAAGGTTCTCTATCGCTAATCGTTTACCAAATTGCTATAGGCTAACGATTGATTAGTAAATTGCATATGTGGAGCAAATCTTGTTTGCAACTCGCTTGCTGTAAAGCACTTACCAGTCTGTTTCGAGCAATTTGGATTACCTAATGGCTCAGGGGCAATTTTAGTTATAACGTGCAAAAACACGATATTATTTTTATGTAAGTTCTCCTACTATTTTCAAATTACCTTAAACACTTGCTAAAAGCCTTCGCTTAGACTGTTATATTATTAGCTTCAGAAATCACAGTCACAATAATTATTAATCTATTTACCTTTCTACGTATAGTTGTAACAAAAGCATCTGAAATCTCTCTAACGTTCGAGCTTATTATTTTTTTTACTACAAATAACAAGTGTCAATGATTTACTTAAATATTTATTGTCCTTACAAAAAATAGTGTCTTAACTAATACCCAACAGCTCTGGCTCGATACTCTACCATAGAGTCACTAATTTATTGTATCTGAGGATATTAATATACAGACAAACTTTTATCACAGGTTAAGCGTAACACTAGACTTCAAATCGTTCGCGCGGAGAATTCGAGTTCATAACAACGAGAGATGCTTATGCCGGCAGAGCCATGCTTCAACTTTTAGTTCAGTGCAAGTACCTACCTCCAATAATTTACTTTTACAATTTAACAAACGGCATAAAACGATGCTTTAAATCACTCGCAAATACCAGCAGAAGGTACAAACGTTTAGTTCATTGCCTCTGAGTGATGTCTGCGAGACATCTCGGCTAGCCTAAATAGCACGCGAGGCTAATGCATCGCTGCGAGGCGTCAATAAGATTCGCATTCCGCGTGCGACCTGTAACCTGATTACACCGACGGAACACACCGACTTTAGATTCTGATGGCACATACAAAATGTACCAGAATGTGAACCGAAATGGGCGTCCATGAAATTAAAAAGAAATAAAATTATTCCAAGGGGATGTTGACACTAACCAGGAAAATGAAAAGCTAGTTTATTTTTATAATTTATTGTTCAACATAGTCTCCTCCGAACTCAAAACACATTTTCCATCGTGGCAACGCTTCTATACCAGTTTAAAAAAAACCCTCATCCAAACCTTAAAAATGCATCGATAGCAGCTTTGACTTCTTCTTTGGTAGATTTTTATTTGTCCCAAGTGGTTTTTAATTTTTGATAAAAGATAAAAGTCTGATGAAGCCAGTACGTCTACCACAAGTTGCCACTTCAAATGTACGTTGTCGTTCGCGTATAAAAATGTATTGGGATTTGACATGACATGACATGACGTGACAATGTAAATTTAAAGTGGCAACTCGTGGTAGACGTACTGATCAGGTGAATATGGGGCATGGGGTAATAATTCAAAGGATTTATGACATGGTTTAAACTGATGTGTGAACTCGAGCATTATCCTGGTGAAACAAAACTGTTCTTTTTAAAAAAGGAATTATTCCAAGGGGATGTTGACACTACGAGTAACAACTGTTCATTTCGGAAAACCATTTACAGTGAAAGAGAGAAATAACAGACCTCGTAGTTTTATTTAATTATTAAAAAAAGTTGATTTTGCCAGAAATGTTCTCGTACTCAGTTAGTGAATATTGATTCCGTTTATTTGCTTAATGCTAAACATCGATCTCAGATGTCTTTCTAGAGTTTCATGAGTTTACACCAATTTACTTTTTTGTATGGGATTTCGGTACCTACAGCGCCCCTTGTGATTATAGATGGAACCAAAAATGGCATACTTTCTGAAGCCAACTATCTCATAGTAGACAAACATGACGTTGAATAGTTGAATGGGCTTCGCCGAGTTTTCCCGATTATAGTAGAGTTAAAATAAACATGATATTAAATATGCTCTTTAATCTCTCAGGCTTGAAAACATCTCCTTAATGTCAAAAGGTGGAGTTCCTAACTTTTATTAGTTTTTTTGTGTTACCATTACCAGCTGTATCCAGTTTTACGCTCGTAATTCAATCTTCGCTAGTTTGCTGGTCCTAGGTCGACACTTGTTTTTATGAGACAAATGTGTTTGCATACGTAATTAGAATTCGTATGCAGTTGCACGAATACTGTGCAGTAGCTGAGTGATCCTGGTGACCGCATTCTGAACTGTAGCAAAAAGTTAACTAAAAATGTTTTAGTTTGAAATTTTTAAAAGATGACGTTGGTGTCAAGTAGCGCCCAAAAATGATAAATGCCCAAATTTTTCAGTCAGCTAAAATCTATAACTTCAACTTTTCATCTTACATTTAACAGTATTTTATTTTACTTTATCACTCCCTTAAATTCATACATTTTTTTGTAGTGGCTGCCTATTACACGTTCAACTTTATATTTTTTTTTACTGACAGCATCTTCAGACGTTTGTGTTCACGTTTGGCTATTTTAATCACGTTCGATTTCACGCTTGACCGGATCTAACCAAACCGGTCGAGGTCTGAAGCTCATCAATGAGCAATATTACAGCACCTCCCATTATGTGAGTTATACTTATTACGCGATGGAGATGGCTTGTGGTGCGTTCACACTCATACGAGACTGTCTCCCGAATCCAGAAACTATGATCAAAATTGAGCACACTTCAAATTAATCCCTTCATATTGTATTAGAAAGGAAAGGAATAGCTTTACATGTAAAGACTTTTGTAACTTTGATTGATCATAATTTCTGTTGTAAACCCACAACAAGTTTAAAAGAGTAACTGTTTAGTTTCTCGCCGGGTCTTCTCAACAAGAAACAACTCCGATGCGGTGATAGAGTCGCATTATGTCTGTATATCTATATTCTTATAGTATTTATGTCTATTTTTTAGTATATCTTGCTTTACATTTGACGATTTAAAAGTACTTACTGTGAAAGTCTATTTGAATAAAGTTGTTTGAGTTTGGACTCGGGCGTGTGGCTCCTATTTGCTAGTACTCGGTAGAAGTTATTTGAGTTTGAGTTTGGACTCGGGCGTGTGGCTCCTATTTGCTAGTACTCTTAGGATTTGTTCGAAGGAGGAATAGTCTCACCAGATACCTATTGTGAGAGTAGAAACACACCTTTAGACGAGTTGTTGTTTTTGGCTAGTGTCGTGTTCTACATTTGAAGCTGAATTGATTGCAAAAGTGCTTTTTTTGGGATATTTTTAGTTACTGCTTAATATTTTTTCCGCATTTTTCTTCTTGCTACGATTCAGTTCATACTTTAACTCGTTAATTCTTCGATTATCGGATTTTAGCCAAACACCTTAGAGTTGCCCAAAGATACATTACACTTTAGAGTTGCACTAACTAAGTTACAGTTGCAATAAAATCAGTGCAACCACCTAAAGATCCCTCGTTATGTCGTTAGCGACATTCGTTCGACCTCTGAATCACGCTCGCTTTTTACCAAACATTAAAAGTCTTTGTTTAAATAAAGCTTTTGTTAAACCTATATCATTTAACCTTTGCTGCCGAAGAGCTGAACCAAATCAACAAAGAAAATAATTATAGACCTAAGCATCGACGTAGATTTACAAAATGAATAATACTGGCCACATTATTACCAAAAAAAGCCAAACTTTTTCTTTCGAATCTAAAACGATTCAAAAAGTTGAATTTAGAAGGAACACATCTACGCGAGCGAAATACGAAGGTCACTTTTTATCACTTTACCAACTCCATCCTCAGCAATTTTATAAGCGTTGCGTTTTTTCATCAACACGAAACTATGTTTTATCACTTAAGTAATCTCAATAAAGCCCCTAGATTATTTTTATCTCGGAAAATTTGCAATTGCAAATGGCCGAGCATCTTCGCCTGACCCGTTTGAGATCTCAAATATTGGCTTTGAGACGCGCAAACAACGTTATCCGAGAGTCCGTTTACTTCGCCCCACATTTATGGCATAGTATGTATGTATGGGACTTCGCCTTCTTCAGCTAATAAGAAATTCCTTTCTGGTTTTAGAATAGCTCGCAGCAGACTGTAATTTCAAAGCGATGCACATTTATCAAAAAGGTTATCCGGTTTTTTGAGATTGATTTCTGGGTCTACAATAGGTATTCAGTTTAATAAAAAATCTGCATTTTTTTGTTAATTTCCCATTTTTCGCCTGTAAAGTGATGAATCTTAGACATCGTTGTTCAATCATAGTTTCCTCATAACTACCTTTTGAAATTTGAAAACCTGGTGTAAGTAATCTGCTGCAGTATTTTGAGGAGAGAATCACAGAGCAAGAGATATAAGAAAGTCCAGTAAATCAGTCAGATATTTTTATCAGTGTTTGTAAACTACTAGCTGGATTGATTTCGAAGTGCGATTTCTCTCTCAGTTCACTAGGCAAAACTATTAAATTATTACTCAAGTTTAAAATGTATTATACTCACATCCCAAGATTTAAGGTAACCAGGTATTTGGGACAAAGGTCGTTTTCAAAGGACAATAGCCGGTTTATAACTTGAGCCGACATGTCACACATCTTTAAACTCAAATTCATTGTTCGCTCAAGAATTCTTGACATATACTTGAATTACAAACTTATGAATATTAAAGTAAACATACGAATAATGTTCCATGTAACCGACCCGTTACTGAGTCACGGACATTTAGTAAATTTTCCTTTAATAGGATGTAATAAAGAGAATAGAGCACCTATTCATATTAAAATTCATTTGTCTGAAGAATTTCTGTGTTCAAGAGTATCGTTCGTGGAAATAATGGTGCAAAATAAGATTCAGGGCACGATATTTAGCAACGCAAATTAAATTACACAACAGAACAATAGAGTCATGCAATGTGATTAATTGATAAGTCAATAACTTAATCGCGTCTCCAATAAAAATTTACAGCTTAGGTCAACATGCCGAGTTTAGAGGTATTCACTATTGCTCAGAAGTAATTAATGTGTAAAAAGGCCATTCGAACAAATTTAAAAAACAAATCGACAAGTGAGATATATGAGCATTGAAATATTTCTTGCCTTATTCATATTCGATCTTACTATTGATCGTGAATTCTGACATGAAGCTTAATCACGCGTGGGCGCCAATTGTCGTCCTTCGATTCCTACTCAAGACGTCCAGCGTCCACTCGAAAATTATCGAATACACAGTAAAAAATACAAACAAAGTATTCGATTTGTTAATATTGTGATGCGCATGTCGCAACGAGTTACCAAAAGCACACGCCCAATTGACCTTCCGCCAAGGGCACTAAAGTTACATCGGTTTGAAACACCATTCGAGTTAATTTATTATTTCTGTAAACGCATGACTTCCGCCCTTTGAGCTGTAGGAAGTGATTAAGTACTGAAGTTTCGATAAAAAATAACAAAAGTTTGAGTATATTATTCTCACGACCGCGCTAACACCTACCAAAAGCATACTCGTATGCATGTGTGAAGGTGAAATCAACTGTGTGGCTAATAGTGTTTTATTGTTGAATTCGCTATACGTTCTAAATTCTAATGCACAAAACGCGTTTCAGTCACCACAAGTGGGCACACATATGGTTATTGTTGCCGAATTACCTTAAATACTATTTAGTAAAAGACATTTTCGATCATCTATGAGTAATTTGTCTGTGTGTTCTAGTCGGTTCATAAGTGTGGAGGTGTGTACCGGTACGTGCGTGCATGTGTGTGGTAGATGTGGAAGTGTTAAAAACAAACATGTATTAATTAACATCCATTCATTTATGTGAGGCCTTGCGCACCGAGTGTGGCCGACTGTACTCTTATCGCTGTGTGCAACTTCACAGAGCGATCAACTACCTACTTGCATCTTTATTTAAATCATTTCCTTGCGGTTTCTCCTACGTTAGCTGTTGAAATTCTTTCCGAGTTCGTTTTGCGTAGGCAATCGAATTAGCTTGAAAGCTATCTGATGGAGGTTTCTACTATTGCTTTTAGTTTATTAGTTAAATATTGTTTCTATTTCAGTATGATGGTAATCATTTAGTTTCTAGATATATATTTTTTTGGATACTACGATACATCTAGAGGGAAGATGGAGATGGAAGTGCCTAGGTGACTCTTAAAAAATAGCCAAGCCTTACTTTGCGACTGCTTGTAGGTTTGTGAAGATAGAGTCTTGCTCTTCATAACATAACTTTGAGATTGTACTCGTCTTGGCAATACTTTACATGAAAATGGTTTTGGTAGGATTACCACTTTTGACGGCGTTACTAGATTTTTCTTCACCGCTTTAATTCTGCTTTAAAATTTGTAAAAATTTTGTTTTACCGTTTTTCTTATCTTGCATATTTTCTGCAGAATATCTCAAAACCTCTTTGTCCCGCTCATTGCAATTTGTATATTAAGCAGTAATAATCGCAGCTGTTATTGTTATGCAGATAAGCAAGTGTTCGGCACCTTACTGGTGAATAATCAAGTGACCTCTATAGAAACCGAGGCCGGTGTTGCACTGGTAAAGCAATTATTTTCGAAGACGATATAAAAACACTTGTGATGCGTAGGCGGTGGCCCATTCATGATTGTCTGTTGTATAATCGGCCGTGATATGTATAACATACTAACTCGGACAGTGGTCTATACCCTGGTTTTGTAATACGTCTGAATATCTCGGGATAAAAACGCTTGTCTCTTTTTATAAAAGAGGGAACAAAACGAGCCTGAGCGACACCCGGTGGAAAATGATCGCCTCCGCCCAATGATAACAGCTTTTCAGGTAGTTACATGTTTTTCAGGAATGAATACACTATCTTGTTGAAAGCTCGAATGCCATTCTTGTTTTTATATGGAGATACGTCGAATGATCTTAGCGTTAAATCAAAGCTTACTTGACCACATATTGATTACTTATTCCGCATATGAAGAAATACTTAATCAATAATTTAACATAGTTATTAAAAAAATATTGTTAAAGTTATTTTGTTGTTCATAAAGCCATCTCTTTAAATAATTTAAGTATAGTCAGTATATTAAGTTGTCCTTTACTATGTGAAATCCATTTAATTTCATTAACTAAGCTTTGTAGAGCGCGAAAATGTAATTAATCTTGATTGCATAATGTATCCGTTTTCTTTTAATTTATTCAAATAGATTACCTACTCATTGATTTGAATGTCACTTGTTAAAATAATGAAACTATTGCGATGATATCAACCGTATAATACCCGATAATCCTAATATTAGACTAAATTTGGGGAGTCATTAGTTTTAAAAAATACGTTTACGCCAAAGTATTTTTTTTTGAAAACCAGTAGCAGTCGCCTTTTGTGACCAACTTAGTCATGTTATTTTTAAGGATTCGCCAAAAGTGCTGTGAAATAAATACTACTACTTACTAGTTTTTACCACATTAGACATGTAATCAGTCTCTTAAACTATTATATTCATACGTTACAGTTTAAGTTTTAATATTGCTGTAAGAGCCTATGGTTAGTGTAGAGCGTGAGAATAAGAGATTGTAAGAAGACCCCTGGCAGAATTATTTTTCTGACAGTTACATTTGCAGTCTTAAATATTGATAATGCGAACACCAAAACTGTTTATTTATAGTTTAGTATCACGAAGGCAGTTAGGAGCAACAAATGTGATCGACTGCAGAGGTGTTGGCTCGGGTCCAAGTTTATGCGTAGGCGTCCCTATCCTTTTGGGGGATTCCCCTATTTCATAATGTAATACAATAAGAGGGGCGCACTGAATGTCAATCACATTTGGTACTTACATAAGAATAAAGACTGTTTTGTATGGTATCTTATTATTATTCAAGAATATCGAAGCATCTGAGTGTGTGATGCTTTTTGTGATGGCTGGTTCTCTAGTGTGTTTTAGAATAGGTACACTGATTCTACTAATGGCAAGTGACTTAAGTTACGCTTCTGAAAATGTTCAAACCAGTTTCTTCTACTCCCGATTTTTCAAAGATAACTTAGAGTTAAGTAGCTTTTATATTTTGGCTTTTATTTTTTGCTTTTATAATCCTATTTTGATTTAGGTTTCCTAGGTTCATTTCAGGCTCTCTTATTTAGCCACAAATTTCTTCAATTTTATTTTTTATTTACTTTTTTATTTTTTTTAATTACTACTTAATGATAAAATATTTCTGTAATGGCATTTACTTTACCTAGGTTTGTATAACCTCATCTAAGTAGTCATTAAATTATAATGGATGATCAATAAAATTGTTTTTCTGTATTCCATTGACATTATGTCTAGTACACACCCTAATTTATACGTCAGGAATTAGTAACGCAGTTTGTTAGAACTCACCGACAAAGTGGTGTGTTAAAAATCAGTGTCGAAATTAACATCTTCCTTAATAATATTAACATTTTAAAATGCATCTCATATTTCTTAAGTTACTAATAAACGTTGTATTAAAAAGTTGTCTTCTTTAAGGCTACGTTAATTAAAACCATAATATTTTTGCTGTTTGAAAAGTATGTTTTCTGGAGAAGTATTCAATATAATTTTCACAATTATTGATGCAGAATATTTTGTGAATCAGAACACAATAAAATAACTATAAGTACTTAATGGAAAAATTAATAAAATGATTTTATAATTAAGTACTACGGATTTAGGATTTGTTATATCTCATTGTTTTAATAAGGCTTCTAAAAGTAATTTAAAAATGTTAGGTAATTTGCTTTGTTGTAATATAAAAATAAGACAATGCACGTGTAGAGAATGATTACATTTTATTGTACATACAAGCTTAATTAAAGTTTTATGAATATAATAGGTTGGGGAAAAAGTTTCTTCGCATTTTTTAAGAAAATTCAAAACATTTTTTCATATAGTTCACTTACGTTTAACTAGTATGTAGGTGTCATTTTGTTCGATTACTTTTTGCCATCTTGTAGGTAGGGACATGATCCCATTGCTATAGGAATTTTGAGGCTTCTGAAGAAAATACCGCGACAAGTGGTTTTGGCAGTCCTCTCGTGATGTTAACATGACACTGCCTAAGGTTCTGAAGAGTGGAAATCTGAAAGTGCAAGGTCAGGACTATACGGCGGATGCATTAACACCTCCCAGCCAAACTCTCTTAGTTTTTGCTGAGTGGCTAAAGATGTGTGAGGTCTAGCGTTATCATGATGAAACACCCCACAATTTCTGTTGATTAATTCCGGCCGCTTTCTCTCAACTTCTTGCTTTAATCTCATCAGTTGTTCGCAGTAGAGTTCAGAATCGATGGTCCTGCCTTGTGGTAACAGCTCATAATGAATAATGCCCTGGAAGCCAGGGCATTATTCATTATGAGCTATTGTGTGGTGATGATGTGTGTGTGGTGGGCATTATCCCACCACACACACAGCATCACCTTGCTGCAAGTTAACCTGGTTTCACCACAGTCTGTGAAGCCTGACCGGCCTTTGACCACGACCTTTTTTGCACGTTCTTGTCGTACGTGATCCACTTATCATCACCAGTAATCAGCTTCTTCAAACATGGTTTGGTTTCATTACGTCGTAATAAATAATCACAAATGAGTACACGGTTCATTAGGTTTCTTTCAGTGAGCTAGTGAGGTACCCAAATATCGAGCTTTTTTGTGTACCCAGTTTTTTTTCAAATGCGCCAAAGCTGTTTTGTGGTCAATTCCCAGTTCTTTAGCTACGTAGTAACTACTGATATGCCGATCTTGCTCCACTTCTTTGAAAATGGCATCCATTTTATCCGTAATACCAGACCAGAATGGCGACCAGAGCGAAGTGCATCATTGACATATAAATTTCCGGATTGAAAGCGCTTAAACCAAATTTGTGCTACTCTCACAGACACTGCACTAGGTCCTTATGCATCGCAATTTTTTTTCGCGGCTTGCGTTGCATATTTACTTTTAATGTAGTAAAATTTTAAAATGTATCGAATTTCTTCATTAGATTCACTCATCTTGACAGTAAGAAAACATTTAAACTTTCAATGACACCAAAACCAGCCAAATACAAATAGTATAGCCAAAGAGATTCTATTACAAGTTCATACATACTATTTCCCCAACCTAATATTTGTCTCCCACGGATTAATACTTCAAGTGTCCACAATATTAAGTTGGTAGCTGGTTACACGACAACATTATTTCATAAATTGTTTTCAGGGTGTACCTGTACAGAGGCGTTCACATCAACCTTTACATAGGGCCTCCTTATGCTGCCTAAATAACTCTTTTTGCAAAGGTTTTGTATGGGTTGATGTGAACGCCTCTTTACCATAGGCTTCAAACCATTTTGCTTGAATTCCTAACTCTACCTAACTTCTAACTATCTAACACTTTACCTTACCTAATAACTTCTGATAATTACCTGTTAAAATGTTATGTTTTAGGCAGGATATGGAATAAGAAACTACTGAGGGAGTATAAAGAAAATAATTATAAAAACAAACTAAAATAGTTTGTGTTTTCATAAAGAGAGCTATAAATGGAAATAAATATGATATCTTGCTTGATTTTTTTATCAAGAGTCCAGGGAGTATGAAGGCTTATCTACAGGTTAGTTATCATAAAAGTCATTTGTTGCAAATTACTTCAACGACAGTGTAGGTAGGTAGGTACATAAAAATAAGCTGCATGAATAGGTTCATAAAATGTATAAATTATAGCCAATAGTTGCGGAGGTGGTGAACTTTTGAATAAGATTTTAGCACTCCTACTCTACTAGTACAATACTCGTTGATAAAACATTAAACATCATTTTATACAAAAAGTAAACACGTTAGCGAATTATTAAAATGTACTTACAGTGATTTATGTGTAAAAAGTGTTAAAAAACGATATAGGATCCAATATTTCAGCATGTTACACGAATTAACAGAATTGAACAATATACATTCAGCAGCAAGTGATAAACGTATTTTGCGATAAATTTGCATTTGAATGCGTTACATAACTCGGAGAGCAAGTGTGTGAAAAAGTAATTTTTCGATGCGACTCTCCATTCAATGCTTTTCAGTGTTACACTACACGCTACTGACAATCGACCAGCCGGCCTTCCTGTGACTGCGACGTCCTGAAATTCCTGAATAACCTATAAATCGTTTCAACTGAAATATATTTCCTCTGAACGTCATGTAGAGCCGGAAAGAAGCCAACGCAAATGTGGAAAGAATTCATTTGAGTATCCGTAACATTCAATAAACAAACATAAACGCAAAGCGATTTATAATAAAATCTCAAAGAATAAAAAATAAAAGTCGTAAAATCGAATACGCCAATAAAGTACGCATAATCAAACTGCTATTTGAATGGAATACAAATTAGCAACAACATGCGAATGGGTACCAATTTATAAACTAACACAGACAGACGGGAAGCAAGGACAAATTTTGGTACCTTAACACGTGCTGGGCGTCAATGTAGACTTGTCCAGGGGTACGCTGTAGTTCTGGAAGCACTGGAATGGCCCTGACAGAGGGCTGGAGACTCTAAAATGCCGGCACAGCCAGCAGATCACCAATAACAAACGCACCGCGTCCAATCCCGGCACATCCACCAAACGGCCGATCAAAACATTCACACAGCTTTCAACGCACAGACTCGATTTGCAAAATTTATTCATCGCATGAAAACACTTTTTTTTTCAGCCAGATACGATTTTGGCCCCCGAATGTTTTCGAATCAGCACCGATAAAAAAGGAAAACACCATGGGACGCTGATGCAGGTCGGCGGTCGCCGGAAAACTCTGACTGAACACGTGAACGCGCGCGCTCACTCGCCGGCACACACACACACACAGAAAGCCGCGCGGTAAACAGACCCGCGCCATCACGCACACACACGCGATCCACCCGGCGACGCGCACACCACCACATGCGTACGCTAATATCGCCCGCACAGAAATAGAACGTCGCGCCATCGCCCACCAATCAAACACCATCCACATCGCGACATACATTCCTCTCATTGGCTCGCACTTCATTCACAGATTATAAAGGCATTTCAATTCGCTTCTAACTGAAAGTTTATGATAAAACTCTGATACCAATATCGTGACAGATTGAATATTTGATACAAGCAGTAAAACCATTAAATAATCTTACAAAATCAACTTCGATAGCAGATTTTACAAGTATTATTATCAATATTATCAACCAAGCGGAACTTAAGTTTCCTCGTCGCAGTACCTACCTAATGTTTGGCGCGAATTTTAACCGGCGTCTCTTTATTTTCGTTAGCAGAATCGGTACAAGCCGCTCTTTGATTAGCTATAGCTCCATTAACATTTAAGCTTTATTATTTCGCGTTCTGTTTTAATTGCTTTGTTACTCTGTTTAAAGATGAAAATGAACTATTTTTATAGTTTTCTTATCGATAGGTATACTTTCCAGCATGTAGAGACAACTTTTTTTCAGATCAAATATGCATTTAAGTATGTTGCAAAACTTGTAGCTTTGTAGAGAAACTTATAGAAATTTAGAATGTGAATGGGCTCGACATGTTAAATGGTATAAATTGCTGTAAACAAAGTTTAAAGGAGATAACGAGTTAAGAGGCACACCCAGTTAAAGCTTCTATGGGGATTTATTTATCTTGCGTTATCAATGAGAGATTATGGCCTTATTACATAATATACCGAACGTGTTAAGTACTTAGTTTGATTACATTTCATTGAAAAAAAGTTGTCTCTACATGCTGGAAAAATTGAATTTCAAAATGTCATGAAAGTGGTAGTTACGACTGTAAATTTCATATAATCACGAGGACTCAATCACAGGCAATTCCTTGATGACATCAAAAGCGAATATGGAGATTTACTGAATTATACAGAAGTAAGGTGGCTAAGTCGTGGATTGACACGGATGGAACGATTTCTAAATTTAATAGAAGAAATTGGAATATTTCTGGCGGAAAAGCAAAGGGATGTCCCGGAACTTAAAAATCCTGATTGGTTGTGTGATTTTGCTTTTTTAGTTGACATTACAAATCATTTGAATGTCTTGATCACACGGCTTCAAGGCAAATATCAACTGATATCCCAGCTCTACGCTCACGTATTATCCTATCAATGCAAGCTGACACTTTTCAGATCGCAATTGAATTCTGAAAATTACAATCATTTTCCGAATTATAAGAAAATGGCTGACAAATTCAACAAAACTGCGATTACTTAATTTCAGTTATGTAGAAAGGCTAGATATTTTGATTCAATCTTTTCAAGACAGATTTTCGGAGTTTAAAAAAGTGAAACCTCTGTTGGACATATTCAGCAATCCTTTAACGATTTCAGTTGAAAATGAGCCAGAGTCAATGCAGTTAGAAATTATCGACATTCAAAAACGACCAAGATTTACGCAACAAATTCAACGAAGGAGACTTGCTGAACTTTTACCGCTGCATTGATAAAAATACGTACAAAGAGTTGCGCATAAACGCTCTGAAATGTGCCAGCTTATTTAGTATTGAAAAGGTTTGTTCACATATATAGATGTGAACAAACCTTTTCAATACTAAATAATAATAAAACAAAAAATCGAAACCGCCTTGCAAACGAAAGTTTGGAAGTAGTTTTACGTGTTGCTACAAGTAAATTTGAGCCAAATATAAAAAAGATTGTAAGCACTATGCAGTGCCACGCTTCAAATTAATAAATTCTTTTTCAATTTTAATACATTATTATCAATTCTTTATTGTCTTTAATTACCTATACTTCTGGCGGCCCGCCATCAGTTCATAATTTGCCCGAGTGGCCCCTATAGTCTTAATAAGTCTGTGCATCCCTGCTCTAGCGCCTTGTGATTTTCACCTGTTTCCAAATATTAAAGAAAAAGAGATGCACTGGCTGCCTATAATTTCGGGATTTCTGAGGTGTCTAAAGAAGAGTGGTCACAGGTATTTTCCAATTGGTTCAAACGTATGGAAAAGTGTATACGTGCTCAGGGTGAATACTTCGAAAAGATCGATACTTGTAATAAAGAATAAATTTTATAATTGTTTAGTATATAATTTCTTTTGGCATGCCCCTCGTATACCAACAGGACGATTCTCAGAATATGATTTAACATCAATTAGAAATTTTCACAAAGTATGGGAATATCTCTATAGTTCATGATATTGAGGGCACCTCTAAATGTGTATATCATACGGCAACTAATATTTTGTGTGTATATTTATGAGCTTTTAATTTAGAGCAACTATTTAAACGTATTCCAAAACTTTAATTAAATAAAATTAAAATCGCTCCACCCTTCTCCCACATTGTGCTTGAAAATTAATCAGTATAAATTAGTTTTTTTGTGTTTTGGACAAGAATAACATTTTATTAAGTAAAGATAATACGTGTTCTGGTAAAGGGGCATGATTTAATGAAATTGTAACCACTACTAAAACTCTACATTTGAAATTTCTTAAGAACGGAACCGCAAATACAAAAGAAGTGTTCAAAGTCCCATTAAAATCCGTTTAATGGTTTATACGTGATTCTGGAACATAAGAAAAGACAGACACTAAAAATATTTATTTTTCGTATTTTATCGTTCATGGCACCGCAATATATATTTGTTTAATTTTTGGTATTTTTTTTATAATTCCTGTTTTACTTATTTTCTCATAAGTGAAAATAAAAATATTAATTATACATAAAAACTTGCATTCACTTACTTACTCCAATAGGAATTGCAGCTCAGCCAGTGCGTCTGTTGTACATTCGGTAGACTTACGAGTACTTTGCGACTTTGCTCATAAAATAAATATATGAATTATGATCGTCCTAAATCGTTTTATTTTCATTACATTGAATGTATTTTGGAAGTTATATATCATGATTAACAAAGTAAGTATGTAGAAACTATGTCAAATTCAGCCCAGAGGTCATATCATTTGCAATGATTCATTTATTTTTATCGGTTACCTACTCACTGTATACTAATAGACCAATCATTTCAACTGCTTAGTTAAACTATAATGATTTGTTTTTTTTAAATCATAATGGAATAAAAAAACTGATTGTGTAAGAAATATAAAACAATTTTTATGTTTTATTGTACAGGTCGCAAAAACACTACTTATAGCTAACTACATACATTACACATACAGTAGCAAAACAGAAAGATGTTCAATTAGAAAATACTTTCAATCCAGCAGATGGTCTATTTCACCGAGATAATGAAAATATAAAAAATGGCTAGAATAGTAGATTATAGTACAATTTGGGAATATTAAATCAAGACTGTAGAGTAGAGGCACCTTCTAGGCAAGCCATGTGGTGAACCGGCTTGTCACTTTTCACCGAGCGAGACCACAAAGCTATATACATATTTACTTATTGCACATAAACAATTAAGTTCAATTGACGGACTTGATGCCTAAAGGCATTCTCTACCAGTCAACCAAGGTTTAACAGTGAACATAGGAATTAGAAAAGCTCATTTGAAACTAAAAAAGTCAACTATTACATACACATAAACGCACATAGAAGTCATCACATTACTGAACATTATTGTAAGTATCTGTAGGTACCATCTTTTTTGTTTTCGCTATTCACAGCAGGCGCCGACATCCAACAAGTTCCGGTTTTTTCTCTTTCGTTCGATGCTTAAGTTTTTGTTAATCCATCAACCAAATTATATTTTTTTGGTCTTGCGTGACGACAACCGTAAAGAATTTTCCGTCATAACAATGTTTACTAACGTTTTCATATAGAATCGACTGATTTTAATTAAGTAATGTATTAAATCAAGTTGCAGAATAAAAGTTGCTGCAAATAACCGTATAAGTTGCAATTTCGCACCTTTGTAGAAATATAAGTAGTCATGTTCATGTCCTTTTGAACCATGCACGAAAAACATGTCTGACTGTTCGTAATCTAACTAATTAAGCACATACCTATAAACCTTACCTTACGCATTACCTATGTTCATCATTTGGTTTGATTATGATTTGTACGAACATACCTACATATTTCCTACTATAATTTGCTTTCTACTTAACTGCGCCAGACAGAAAGTTATCATTACGTACCCTTTAAAAAAATATCGGTAACTAAGTATTTTTTTATTTTATCATTAGGTGTTCAGTAAGATTAGGGTGTTCAAAAAGATTCCAAACAGATAAATAATTTTGTATTTTTGATTGCTAATGATTTATCAATTTTTAATTTATTCTAATTTCTGAGAATCATTGCACTAAAAATATTGTTTTCAGTGCAATGATTCTAGCTGGCATAAGTATAATATAACCACATTTGTATGCCCACTAACAAGGGTACATTTTTGTTGTAACTTTTTGTATTATTGTCACTCATCCCAATGTACTACACTATGTTAGGCAAATAAACGTTTGAGTTTGCGTTTTAAAAAAGCATGGTTCTACCTTAGAATTATTACACCTGGAAGGATAGTTCCATACAAAAAGGCGCGACATTTGTGATGCTAAAATCAACTGTCAAAGTAACAATTCTTTACACATGTAATCATAATTTTCAGTACTTAACATGTTAAGTACAAGTAGTATTCATACATGTATGAATACTACTTGTGCTTCTCTGTTATGTTGAATTGCAACCAATTACTGCACAAATAAACATTTTGAAGAAGCTCTTATTAAAATTAAATCAGTAAATTCAGATCCAGACGTCACGTCCTGATATCTGTGGCATCAAAACGGGTGCCCCGACTTGCCTTCTATGCGTAATTATTCTAAGGGTTCTACTAAGCCCATATCACTAAGAATCTTTGCCAGTAGCTAATTAATAACTATAGCGTTAAGGTTACTTTTTTGTAGTTAAGGATTTATGAAAAAAAATACTATTTTGCATGCTGATGTTTATTGACTGATAGCGTTTTTATTCTATGTTCAGCAAATCTGTACTACAATGCTTTGACTTTTTGACTTTTACTACACACAAATTTACATCAAGCTTTGAGAGGCAGCTAGGCCTATGTTGCTGACATAAGACCCATTTTGCAAAAGTTTTGTAAAGGCTGACCTGTCTTTCTCCATACTGGACAAATCATTTCATGTATGGAAAATAGTATCTAAGAAAATGATAAAGACAAAGAAAAAAAGGAAGTAAGGAATTATGAAGACTAGGTATTCTGAGTAGGCACAGTATGCAGCTTTTCAGAAAGCCCCTAATTATCTTGCTAAACAAGAGTACAAAAGATCAGCCCATTTGCTACGATTGCGTCCAGATGCCCACAGCGGAAACGTCAAGTCTTCATCAAGATACCGTCCGAATTAATCCTGTTGATAAGTGTCTTTATCACTCTGTTTGGATTGGTCCACGCTAGGTGAGGCCACACCCGATTTTCATTTCCGATAAGTTTCAACTGCAACATGCAAACTCATGATTTAATTGAGTGTGCCTATTTCCTCACAATCTCTCAAATTAACAGACATTTTAATTTTATAAAAGTATTTGTTATTTCTTACGTTAACTTTTGCCTATGCCTCACGATGGTGGACTGGTCGAGAATGGTTGTAGTTCAGAGTCCACGATTTGTGCTTACAATTGTGAAATAAATATGGAACAATTTCAGTAAAAACCCGCGGTGAAGATTAAGCTACGTGTGGTTTGCAATATTACTCGTATTCAATTTAATGAACTAGATGTTGCCTGCGATTTGTGACTGAGAATTCAAAATAGAGATTTGCAAAATAAAAAAATGAAAAATCTGGATTGAATTAAGTCTTCCTCTTATTCGTTTTCATTTATCTTCAGACCATTGATTCACAGGTTAGTAACAATTACTTAAAAATTATAATGTTCGTGAAACAAAATGAAATAAAATGGAGGGGTACCACAGGGACTACCCCCCAACGTCCACGTGACGCAGCACCTAGTGACACAAGAAGGGTGAGTCCCAATGGTCTGCCAGAACGCCCAGGATGCTGTTGGATTGGCACGGATGCGACTAAGCAGTGAGGCACAGCGCTTACGAATTATGGCGTAGAAGCCATCAATTTTCGCCTTAGCAAACATGTTGGATGCGCTGCAATACCGAGGCAGCCGCACCAGCACCCTGTAAGCGTTATCATATTGAACACGCAAGTCGCTAAATGCCCGCTGCGTATAGTTCACCCACAGACTGCACATGTAAAAGGACTGACAATAGGCTTTAAAAAGTGTGTCTTTAACCTGAATCGTACAACGTGCAAATCTGCGGGCCAACATGTTGCATCGGACAGAGAACGACCTGCGTTCCCTCTCTATGTCTAACCTTCTACTCATATCCTCCGTGAGCCAATGACCCAAATACTTAAACTGCGATACCTAATTCAACGGGGTGCCTGAAAGATTAATTATAGGCGAAATCGAGTAATGTTTTTTACCTGCCTTAAAAAGCATAAACTCACTTTTCTTCGCATTGTATTTCAGTCCATGGGCCACGGCATAAGATTCACAGATGGATGATGGAAGATGGATGGAGCCTTCTCAAAGCAGCAATCGAGGGACTCAGCAGGACCATATCATCGGCATAGTTTATATTGTTAATACAAGTGCCATCAATATGACACCCAACCTTAGTGCTGCTGAGCTCCTCGATGAGCCTATTTATATAAAAACTGAAAAGCTTCGGTGAGGTTATCCCCCCTGCCTAACTCCACATTCCAGTCCGAACTCTTCAGAAAAAGCATTTGCCCATTCAATACGGTTTTTTTGATGGTTGTACCAGTATCTTAAAAGAGAAACAACTTCCCTTGGCACACTTGTGTCACCATGTATCCCATAGCAGATCGTATGATACTAAATCGAACGTCTTGGATAAGTCAAGATAGCATGCATAAACAGGGGTTTTTCTCGCAGTGTAGTATTGGACAGTTTGCTTGAGGCACAGGATAGCACTCTCGGTTGACAGCCCTTTTCTGAACCCGAACTGTGCGTCGTTTATGCTGATGTGACCATCCAACTGCTTATTAATCAAACTGGCCAGTACTTTAGCAATGATTGTAGCTAAAGATATTTGTCTATAGTTAGCCAAATCAGACGAGTCCCCTGTTTTATCTTTTACAACAGGAACAACCAAGGTATACATAAGCTGGTCCGGTAAAAAAGAGTGTGCAATGCAAGCTGTAAAAAACATAGCCAGTACTCGAGGCAAATGCACACCCGCATGCTGCAGGTGCTCGACGCTTAATCCATCATGCCCCGGAGACCTACCCCTCACCATACATGAAATTACATTCCACACATCCTTGGCTGAAAATCTAACCGTATGTCTCGCTAGTTGACACCCAGCATCGGGCACCCGCAGCTGCGGTTTTAAAGGAGAATCAACTTTAATAGTAGATTATACACCAAGGGGATAAAGCACTGTTTTATGTCACGGGCGCTACATTGAATCCTGAACGTAACGAAGGACTCCAAATTTAACTCCCGAGCGCAGCGAGGGTGTTATAAGTTAATTCCCGAGCAAAGCGAGGGAATTAAGATTGAGTCCTGAGTGCAGTGAGGGATTCAAGCGCCCAAGAAAAAAACAGTTTTATCCCGGTGGTGTATACTCTACTTTTCTCACTTTATGCGAGACAATAAAAAACCAGGCTTAGTAGATAGTGTTTATCACAGCATATTAAAAGTGCAAATTGATATTGGAGACATTAGTCCAATTATGGAAAGATAACGTTTTCAGGTATTTTTCCTTTGACTTTTCTGGGAGTAGATTATTGACAATGCCTATGGCATCTAATTTAATAGCTTCTGGAGTCAAAATACTTTCATCACTCGACATTTTTTATTTTTTCTTTGAAATATTTATAGAATCTTCTAAAGCTAGTAGTACTACTAGCTACGGCAGTAGCAGCTTCTTTCAGCTGGCGTGGCCTACTCGATTTGACAAACAAATGAAGTTCGTCTCAGTGCGAATCTAGTGGGCCACGGCCTCGGTCTTCTAAAATCGAGTTGGCCGCGCCCGCTGAGGACACATTCTGTTTAGTGAAATTAGACTTTATGGACATACTCGTAGCAATAAGAATTATGAAAGTGAAAATTACATTATTGACCAGCGGGTTATAATAGAACATTATAACCCGGCTAAAGCCAAGAGATATAATGTCTTTCTTTCGGTAAGGTTTACATGACATATAATTCGGCATTGTCGAGCATGTGGTGTGAAAAATTCCTTTATTCGCTATCTCACTCGGCTCATTTGCACCCGCCACGCTCACCGAAAAACTGGGCCTATGGTTGCATTTATTCGTTGTTTTCCAAAATTTAGAAAAGTTTTTATTTTTATGGTGTTCTGCAACAATATCCATCTTTATTTGTTGTTCATTATTTTGACACCATTTTAATCGCGTTTTAAAACTACGTCGTGATTCATGCATTTCAGAATAATAATATCCCGAGTCAGGTTTATCATGTAACAACCAATTTTGATAACAAAGCCGGGCCCACCGATGAGCTTCGCGAACGGGCTTGTTCCACCCTGCTACATTTCTACCTCCACGACGCATTTTTACATTATAGGACGTTTTCGCTGCTTCGGTTCTTCTTATGAAAATTGAAAATCCACAATCTAACGTACAATAAATACGAACTTAAAACACATAACTATGTAGCCTGGTATTATGTACCTACTCGTAGAAGTTGTAGAGCTCATAATAGCGCTTAAAAATATAAGATTTAAGGACAGCTTATTATCAAACGCAAACAAACAAACAAAATTAAAGCAATGTGTGACGTCTACTCAGAGCTTGTAGGCCTATTTCGAGTGTAACCTGAATTTTGGTGGTTGCAGGCTTCCTCCAACTGGCCAATTTGGGACCGTTTCCTATAAAAAAGGCCCATGTCCAGAAAAGGTACTCTAGTAGCAGCGAATGATGATAATGACGATTACAGACGTTTTTGTTATTTAACTGTATTTTAATCTTCTCCAGTAATCATACTTACTTATTCCAAGTGAGTATTAGACTATACTCAATATGCTGAAAAAGGTATTATACCTTTAATCGTTCCTAAATTCCTAAACCAGTATTATTCGGCCAATCGTTCACTGAGCAAGTCAATCATTACGTCACTTAAGTAGAGTTCAATTCTTAGTTCATCAGTTCGATCACTCAGATTTAATCGGCATTAAGTCTGACTTATCATTGTTGTTTCTATAATCCATAACAATATTTATATATTACAATCACGGTGCGGTTATCATTTATCATCACTATTGCTTAATGATTTCTTGGTATTATGTTGTTAGTTATCCTGCATTATTTTCCATTTGTTTTTCTTTGTTAACTACTTTGAACATTTGAAAATTTTTAACCTGTTGAGCGTAGTGTTTCACCCAAGCAGCTTTTTAACGGCATTTGTTATCAAAGTTACCTTACACGCTATCATTATTAACAGTGCAAAAGTGCAACCATTAATGATAGTCGACTACGAAGTTCGAATTATTGACCTAAATAAATTAAAACATCAGGGTTTTCCATATCCATGAGACAAACCAAGTAGGTATTGTTCATTAGTTTAAATTAAAATCGGGTCACGTTGGTTGGTTCTGCCATTCAGTGGTCCAGCTATTTTTAGAAACTCTTATCTGTGAAATCGGTTGTCTTACTCCATAAACAAAGGGCGTGGTTAGCGTGATCGGACTAGCACACTAGCACCTAAACGAGAGCTGGCTGGAAAATGGCTGAAAATGTTTTATGGTTGATAGATGTAGAGATTGTAGAGTACAGCGCTGTTTACAGGAGTCGCCTGCCTGTAGGTAAATTCCACTGCTTAGATAGTGTTGTGTTTAGCTTTTAAGCAAATTTCTGCTTAAAAAACACAGCTCTACCAATTAAGTTTATTTTCTAGTCGTTTCTATCTTCGACTAAAGCTCATCGGGTTGACATTAGTGACCTGATGACCTCAGGGTCAACATTAGTATAGTATCCTTACAGGAACGTAATACATTGTTTTGTAGAAACGCAATCTTTGCTATCACGCTGAGGGTACAAGCCCGTTGCAAGATTGACGCGCTGGAAATGTGGTGTTTGAGACGCTTGCTCAGAAGTCCGTGGACCGCTCACCGTACTAACGTCTCAATCCTAAAATAACTTAAGATTGAAGAGATATTGTCTTCAACTGTGCAAATATGAATCCTCAAGTTCTTCGGGCACATCACCCGTAATGAGGACTCCATGGAACGGCTTGTAGTGCAAGGGAAAGTCTAAGGAAAAAGATCTGGTGGGCGCTCCTAGACACGCTGGACAGACCCTATTAAGTCGGTGACACACTCCAGTATTAACGATTGCTCTCACCCTGCCAAGCATCGAGCTGCATGATGATCATGGCGAAGCATCGCAAAAGCAGCGGTGGCGCAAGATTCGACCAATATTATGACCACGACCACTCTGTCAAGAGTGAACGAATGAAAAGAAGAATCTTTGTGTGATACGTGTTGCACGTGCCTATTTATAGGCTCTGCTAGTCAGTTACCTAAAGGCGGTCCATATTTAAAAAAAATATGTTTCAAATTATTACAAGCTTTATTCTCATATCTGCCAGAAAATCTGCAGGGGCCTTATTACAATCCCATATTACTTGTCAAGTTCATTCCCTAAACTGACCGTACCAAGCTATTTCGTAGAATGATCTTTCATTTCCAGCCAGTCGGCGGTTACCTACTGGCACTAAAGCATTTTCCGGGCTGGATATTCACTAACGAAATCGTGCGCTACCTTAGAATAATTACATATAGAAACCAAGTCTGCGCGCCCATTTTGAAGCACCTTAATCGGAGCCATAAATGTATAAAGATTATCCTTCTATACATTACTATTTTAGAATAATGTATACCCTCAGTTTAGGGAATTAACGTGACTGGATAAAAGCGATTGTAATACGGTCCCAGGTTTAGGTAGAAGCTGCAAACCAGAGAGCTTTTACATCTGCTTTCAAGAACGTCGTAAGCGCTGCTCGTGTGATGTTATGTCATCGCTCGACTGACACCGAGGAGCCTGACATATTGACAGAACAAAGAGCGCGCCGTTACTATTTATCTGCCGTTACAACTTAGACGTTGTATTTGTGGGGATACGCTCTGTACATGGTGAAAAAGATGCTTGATGAAAAGTGCTGTATAAAATTAAATGTAAGTGGTTTCAGTTAACATATACTTACTTTCTATAAGTGAACTGTATTTGTTTATTTACATAACTACTCGTAGCTGCCCGTCAGCAGCTTCGCCAGCGTAGACTGTCTTACCCGTCAAAAAATGGCCTTTATTCAAAATAATGTCAGATGTAGCCTATGTCACTCCCCTAAAATGTAGCTTTATATTAGTAAAATAATTTTTAAAATCAAACATACAAACTAACAAACTCAAACTCACAAACGCTTACATCTTTCAGAGGGATTTATATGAAAAGAATGAACTGCGTGTTTCGGCTCATAAAAGTTACCAGAATTTTACAGTTTTTTTAGTAGTGAAAAACATACATACACAACATGCTCTATGAGCGCCTATATACCCACTGTTGTAAACTCATTCAAAGTCGTATTTTTATATGTTTAAATACTTTTTATGATTTATTATTTTTATATTGTCTTTGACTTTTGTAATTCTGTCACTTTTCTACTATCATTGTTTGCCTTTTGCTAGCCGTATTTTCGTAATATTCTTTTTTTACATTAAATCCATTTAAGTAGTTCTGTTATTTTATAGTTTTCATTGATTGGAACATTTTAAAGTCCACCGTTCTTTTCGTCGTTTTTATTAGAATGTATTGAACACATTTTTAAGCCGTCTTTATTTTAAATGTTCAAATACTTTTTAAGTTTTTTTTTATATTGTCTAATTGATCAGGACTGTGCCTTTTCCGGCCGCTCGGCGCCTGATGTTTGGCTTGTGCGACCACAGGGACATTTTCCGGCACTGTGCTATTCCCGGCCGCTCGGTGCCTAATGATCGGCTCGTGCGCCCACAGGGACATTTTGCGGCTCTGTGCCATTGTCGGCCGCTTAGCGCCTAATGTTCGGCTCGTGCGACCACAGGGACATTTTCCTGCACTTGCCATTCCCGGCCGCTTAGCGCTTAATGTTCGGCTCGTGCGACCACAGGGACATTTTCCGGCACTGTGCCATTCCAGGTCGTTCCACCGACTTTCAGGATGCAATTTTTTCCCGCGTCAGTTTTAAGTTCTTGTGTGATTGTCCACCAACATACAACGTCCATTACCCTAACACCCCTTTCTTGCGTTTTTCGTGAAAGCCACAGAGAGGCACATTGTAGCGGTGAAACGATCCAAAGAAGAGTTCCAGATCAACTTTCAAGTTATTACGAAAAACTGATGCGTCTTCCAAATTTTCTCGCACATCAAGGAAAGAAATTTAGTTGCGTTTGCATGAAGAAGCCATGGCTGTACGTACAGGGCTAAAGTTAACAGCACGGAACGCTACTTCAATTGACCTCAAGACGAGGCTTCTTGAATCTACTTCACATCCAGTTTTTATATGTTTAAACATTTTTTAAGCTTTATAATTTTTATATTGTCTAATTGACTTCTGTAATTCTGTCACTTTTCTGTTATCATTGTTTGCCTTTTGCTAGCTGTATTTTTCATATTCTTGTTTTACATTAAGTCCATTTAGTTCGGTTATGGATTAGGATTACGCTTAAAGTCCACCGTTCTTTTCGTCGTTTTTACCTACTGAAACCTCAGATGTCTGTTACCTGTAGCAACCTTGTCGAGTTTATCTTGAAAAAAGTATGCTATTAACTTTTCCATTCATAAAAGTTCTTGTGGAAATTTCTTTCCAAATAAGTTTATTTTTTCGAATACAAGGGTCTGAACATTATATCGTGGCATAATCTGTCATCTCATACGCCTGGTCAGCTTTTCACCCAAAGATTGACACCATTCTTGGTTGTCTTATGAGACAATGTCTCCATGTTCGATCCTGATGCTTGGAAATTGAGAACATTCTAGACAGAACCTTACAATGAATTTCAGTATTTGACAAAAAATCCTTCGATTGGCATACTAGCGTAAGCTCGGTCTGATCCACATTATTCTTACTCTAACCAATAAATGTTCCCACATAGTCGCACCAGAGAAATCCCATAGTTCACATGTCACTATTAGAATTGATGTCCTTTGTTCTAAGTTGTAAATCTAGAGGCGACAGAGGGTGTACCTCGTCTGTCGTTAATAACCAAAATGTCGGAGTTCCCAAACACGTGCCATGCCGTGATAATGGGGTGACATTAAGATTATTTCGTGCCTGAAAAGTATAAATGGCGACACGCTGATTTTGAGTAATAGACGCACGGAGAAGCGTTATTAATGATTTTAGTAATGAACATGCGAGAAATATGTTGTGTCACACTTTTAATTGGTTTCTTTTGTTTAAATGACATGTTTTCAAAATTGCTCAAAACATCTGCTGTTGTGAATATACGAGTAAGTTTGGCTTCTCTCACGTAAATACCTATAATTTATTAAGTACAACTACCAAAAAAGATAATACTATAATTGGTATCGCTATACCTTAGATCATCCGTTTAAAATTATTCATTAGGTGTATGATATAAAACTATGACTTGCAAATTAGGAACAGCCAAGAGATGACGTTTGGCAACTAAGATATCTGATTAATAAAGTTTCTGATTAATAAACCACTCTACGCAATTGCTACATATTTTAGACGAAAGCAAAAATATCTATATTTAGATACTATTTTTTGCAATTGCTTAATTGGACGTCTCTAATTTTTCGCACATCTGTAAATGATTGTCTTGAAGAGCTTTTACCGATGCGGCTGCACAATTCTATAAAACAATGACATTATAGTGTAAAACATACCTATATTTTTAAATATGTACCTGATAAAGAAAGTGTGTCTTGTCTGATTCTTGATCGTGATATGATTTTTTATCATTATTCGACAGTAAAATCAAATGATGATGAGATCAACGTAAAAATAGGCTATTGCCTAACTGCTAAGTAGGTATTCACTCTCAAAGAAACTGAGCTAAGAGTTAAAGAAATCACTTCTAACAGCTATTGCAAAATAGTTTAAAGGAACAAAAAGCGCCAAAATTGAAAATCAAGTAAAACTCAGCATTCATAATTTGTTTCGACTAAGTTATTGTTTGTACCAGATTTGTCTTACGCATAAAGTGCATATTCAAGTGACAATGACGCAAGTTGAATTAATAATTTATTTATAGTAGGTGTTACAAACGTTCAAGCTTTTAAAAAAACATCAATAAATTTTGCGCCTCTAACTTAAGTTCAATACTTAACTAATTTCATAATCATAAATACGGCGCACAGAAGTTTGACAAAATAAATTGGTGTGTATCTCGGAACCTTCGTAGTAATAGGTGTTAATTCTTTATCCATTATCCAAGGCCTTTATCCGTTTGATTAATGTGAACACGATGAGCCTAAAGAAGACTTATTTATAGTAAACATGTCATTATAGCCTCTTGTTAGGACTGGTAGGCTACTCAAGTTACGGCAATCTATGTAAAGTGCTCTTAGATTTGATAAATAGACAGATTTACTTAGATCTTAACTAAGGCCTCTTAGCAATGAAACTTGCGATATAATTTTAGATTGGAATTCAATTAAGTCGGCTGATAGAAGCATGTTACAAATTGCATACTGATTTCAATCTATCGGCATGGTTTGAAGTCATCTATAATGTAATACACTTTATGGCTTGCACTTATCAGAGCAGATTTGCTAAGGGTTTGGCGCATATTTTTATATCATCTGTATCAATAGCCTTTCTTATATCCCTGCGAATTTAAATAAGTTAGAAAATACTTACGAAAAATATTACAAATCATAAGGAATAACAAAAATTATAATTAAAATATACCTACCTACAGAAGAGAGTAAATATATATTTTTAAATGAAAATTGAGAAAGAAATTACTACTATTGTATTTTAACTAATTACTCACAATTTAATACTCTGTGCCGCAGACTCGCTAGAGTATATACTAAAAACACAATTACTCTGGGGCCTGCTTGCTGCCAAAGAGCATATAATTTACCTGCTGCCTGACTCTTGAACAGAATTTCATTGGACAAGCAATCGTTGCGTTGCAGACGTCAAAGTTCTTGTTTGACTGTCAAACAAGAACTTTGACATCTTTTGAGAAATTTCTGAACATTATTCCAAAGCGTTGGTTCAAAAATATTTTTGCTGACAGTAACTTAATGCCAATCCGGCGAAATTAGATTCAAGAAAAGACGGGGGCTCCCATGATAAAAAATTTAGCTATTGGATTCAGTTTACATGGCATTCCATTACCAACATAAGAGAAAAATGACAAGCCAAAAAAAAAGTACCAACCTAACAGATCAATTAAATAGTGCCGTGCCACTACACCCTTTGTTTATCTCGTCAAAATGAGGGTTTTCGATACTTTTTCTGCCACCAGTCGGTGCTGCCGTTGCGTCGGTCAAAACAGCTGTCAGATTCCATAGATTCGTATCGAATGAAATTAATGAGTAAACGCTTGACGGATTAGTAAGTTGAACTAGCACTGGGCAGGACAAAGTACACAAATCCCCCTAAACGGGGGAAAAGCCCAGAAATGAAAATGACTACTTGCAATCTGGGGAGTCGACCTGCCGAAACTTGCTGGCTTCAGAGGGGTGCAGAATAATGACCACCTACGACGGGTCACTTAAGAACTAAGAAGTAATAGTTTGTATAGCAGTAGGCGTCTTAGCTTTCGCATACAGGCAGCAGCTATAATGACTACTATATTAAAATTTATGTTGACGAATTATTTATTTTATTTGATTTTTGTTTATAACCATTAATGCCTACAATGATTATTAGACCGGCTTGTTTACACAATAGTTTAAGATTGTACCTACTATGACAGGTGGAATGGGTTTGATTCCTACCCAGGACGAGCATTTGTCTACACAAACATTTATAGACACTACTTAAAAGATTTACAGTAAAAAGGTTAAACATAAAATAATTATTCTATAGTTAGGAACATTCATTTTCACAAGTGATGAAAATGTATGTAGAATATTAATCGGTGACACTTGAGGTGTTGCAGTTGTCCATGGGCGGAGGTGATCAATATAAGACATCCCATCAGGTGACCTTCCAGCTCGTTTGCTCATTTGACATAAAAAATGTATGTAGAATATTAATCGGTGACACTTGAGGTGTTGCAGTTGTCCATGGGCGGAGGTGATCAAAATATGTTTAAGCAAATTACTCTTGTTCACTACCGGATCTGTATGTCTGCCATGGGTTAACACCAATTACAGTCGCTAGCGTCCGCATTTTTTTTTTTGCATGACAATTCAGTACAGCGCCCCTAATTATTAAAAATGGAATCAAAAATGGCACACAAATTTCGAAAAGTATCGTAGTCTACGTGACTGAAACTCACGGTGGATTAGATTTAGGGGATCGTGGTTCAAGATATTTAGGTACTTTCTCACAATGCTTCGATTTTGTACTTTCAGAATCAACATCAACGTACCGCATAGCCAACTGGCATCAACTAAAACCATCCTACTTTAATTATTTAACCATTTACCTTGCCACGTTGCGTGGACAAGACAAATCTTGACAGACCTTGACATTTAGCTATGAAGAGACACAGTGTAGGTGCAAAAGCAAACAGGATTGTGGAACATCTTAAGCTGTTGACTGTAATCCAATAAGCCGTTCGGAATTACGACTCCTCCATAAAAGTTAAATACCAATCAATATCTCATTGTGCGATGTAATTTAATAACAACAGTTTAATGTACATTAGATACTTATTTGATATTTAAATTCAAGTAACTACAAGTTAGTAAGTATTTTATATGCACGATAATCTATCATGATGACGTCGAGATTTTCCCTAACATCGATATTCTTTTGAATAAAAAATTAAAGAGTGGATTAAGTTGCATCAAGAATTTTTAAGGCAACTTGATATTATTCATAAAAGGAATGCGAACCAACCACATGCCATAGACCTTATTTTTAAATGTAGTGTATTGTATAAAGCTAGAATAAAAATATTGTTCATTGATATGAGCCCATTTCAGCACATAATTCACTAGATATACTTATTGGGAATAACATCTTACTTACTGCAAAGGCAGTAAGTAAGATGTGTGAGGTAAATGCATACATATACATATTTAACAAGCTTGCCACAAAGTGTAAGTAGTTGTTACAGACTCATCACCATTCATCATAAACTGACATGTCGCGACCACAATAGCTAGTTCCTAAACATATTGTAGCAGCTACGAGCTACGAGGCAGCCGTAATAATGACGCAAAGAGCAAGTACTACGTTTTAGGAATTTGTGTAAAAGTGCAGAATGAAACATCTGCATTTATAATAGCACGGTAAAAGAGAACAATTTTCTACTTTATCACCTACGTACTAGCACGTCTCAAGAGGTTGCTTATTATTACAGGTCTATATAAACATATTTTGACTTGACTTGACATGAAAAAAGTAAACGGTTTTTTATGAAGACACGACGACGAATATTCAAACTGTGAAACATTTCGAATAATTTCTATTTATTTTATTTATCATTTGACATTTTTAATTTATTTTATTTTACTTTTGTGAAGTACGTTTTAATTTTATACTCACTCTGAAAATGATTGTATTTTATTTGACTGTGTAATTTTCATTTTTGTTTCGTTACTATTCTGACTTTTGATTTCCTTTTAGTATTAAAAAAATAATAAATCTTAGCTAACTTTTCCAACTAGAATTCTAATTTGGTGAATAGGCCCGAGGTAAATAACTTAAAATACAAACAGACAATTCTGGGACTAATAAGCAGGGTTTTCTCAACTACATCTTTTTGGAATGATTTGAGTAGCATTATTTATCGCTAGAAAGATGAGTTCCAATTTCGCAACACTGCACCGCCCACTTGCAAGCTCCGGCTGCAAGTTCTGGGAACTTCGTAATTTGGACACATTTTGTCAGGTACTAACGTGACATTATGACATTGGCATGAAGCTACTTTTCGTATGAGGATACTGCGATCGATGTTATAACTTTTGCAAGAGCATAATAAATGTAGCACGTTTCCTTGTGCGAATGTACAGGGAAATGTTTAATTTCATGAATTCGTTTAGAAGAAGAAAAAAATGACGTAGACTAGTCTTTGCCTCCACAAGTTTTTCTATTTTTGCAATGAGTATTTTGCACAATTAAGTCTTGATACTGACTTGCAGCTGCTTAACCCGCACGTTCATACTGAGATTTATCTAGATATTTTGTAAATATAAATTATACTTAAATTAGTCATTTTCACGACAAGAAATACATGTACCAAAAACGAACTTTTAAAAGTTTTTCGAAGTAAGTACACGTATCTACTGTAGTTCATTTAAATTTTTCTATGAAGGTAGGTATATAAATATCTAAGGTTGTGATGTTAGGTATATCCTGACTAGAATCATCTAGCTTCTAGCAATATATAACTATGACGAATAGTTGTGCAATACTTTATGAAACAGATAATAACAAAATTATAATATTATCAATAAGATTTACAAACAGCGTTACTAAGCAGCCAAATCACAGATAACTACTCATAGGTACTATTGAACAAGAACGTGCGAAATATTTTAACTACATTTGCTGTAAAATATGTGACTCAATAACCTAATTTACTACATGACTCAGTGACCTAATTTTCAATTTCACTTGCAGGAGAAACAAGTGTATAGACAACTTTCTTCTTCAGATCAACCTTTACAAAACCATTGCGAAATAGGTAGTTCTATGTCAGCAGATTAAGGTGTCCCTATGTAAAGCGTAACGTGAACGCCTGTGGAACTATTGTAATTGTAATTGGTTTGTGCTTTTAACATGAAAGTACTCGTCTTTTTGATAGGCTGTATTGTTAAACTTCGTTTAAATAACCAAATAAATAAACATACTCGTACCAAAACCTGTTAAACATACTTCAACAAACAAACAACAAATACAGTCACATGCGTCCCACTGCTGGGCACAACCTACACCTCAGCTATGAGGTGGATAATTAAGTGTCTACTAAAACTCTTTCTTTCTTGATCTACGAATTCTACGGTGCGATACAGAAAGTGCTCCTATGGCCGGCTTCGGCCCTATTCTCGTTTGCAGCTAAAGTAAAAGTGAATTAAAAGTTTCTTTATTCATATAGACTCATAAAAAGTGCTTTTGATAAGTCAAAAGAAAACAATTACTAGCAAAAATACACTAAATAAAAATAAACGTGAATAAAATGATACTATGATAGTAATTTTATCAAAAGTAAACGTAATGAGACTCTACCACCGGTTCGGAGGTTGTTTCCGATTGAGAAGATCCTGACAAGAAACTCGATGATTACTCTTTTCAATCTTGTTTGTTTACACAAAAAAAAATAATTGCCAGAGTAAAGTCATAATAACAAAAAATGTGCAGAGGAGCAGGTTATAGGTAAGATGACCACAAATTCTTGTCATTTCAGAAATCCTCTACACTTTATTAACTTAGCTTTAATATGTGACTTAAACTTCATTCAAAAAAATTACACATTGACCAACAAATGATTTCCTCACCTTAATAAGCAGTCTTAGATTGGGAGTTAGGACATTATTTTTATTTCTAGTATTGAGTTTATGAACATTAGTTTTTCCTGAATAGATGCAAGTTTTTACGGACATGCACTACATTATCATAATAGTATATTTTATATCGAGGGACGAAACGAAGTTATATTATACCAGAGGTCACGGTAATATTATCTATTTAATATTAGATAAAATTATAGATAATATTACCGTGCAAAAGGTGGTTTGACGCCCGAGCGTGCGACGGAGTCAATGAAACCGAGGGTATGGCGTTGAGTCTCGAGGTGCAAACTGTATTTGTCACTTTTGAGTGCGAGAAAAATAGTCAATTTAGTAGAAAAACATTTATAACTATAACTTATACAATGAAAATCACATAATGTTACTTATTCCTCCAGTTCATAAAACTTTCGTAAGTTTTTAGGTGATTCTTCGGAAATTTTGGCGGCAAAAGATTATCTATTATGTCTTCTGCTCTTTGCTCGAGGTCAAACTCTTCATAAACTGGACATTCTGAATAAATTTATTTAAAACCGAACAAATTTACACGCGATAAAAATTCTGAAATTTTCGCGGTCAGTTTTTTTTTCTGAACCAGTCACAGATTAACAATTTGAAACACATGGCGCCACCTTCTTCGCGAACAAACCATGGAACTAAAACGCTCAACATTTTCGCAATGAAGATGGTTCACACTCCACAGATAATAGCATATTTACTGGCTGATAGAGTTTGTCACATGAAGAAAATTAAAAAACTAATTACTTTTCACTCCCTAGAGACTAAAGTGGTCACTTTAGTCCCGCTTCGTAGGGCTATATTGGCGTACTTTTAGAGCATAGCATGACAAGTGAAAATAAATTGAGAGTAGGTACACAGTTAAAATATATTTCTCTCTGAATCGAAACGAGTCGCGTGGTTCAAGGTCTAAATGGAGCGGATAGCTCTTTTTTGAAGAACAAAGATGGTGTTGAGATCGCTGTCGAGCCCCACAACTGCAGACCATACGACATAACACTGAAAATATCTTGTGGCTGTAGCGGTCACTGATGTCCGCAACCAGTGGCTAAGTGTGCGGCAGCTCTTAAGATTGTGTTTTTGAAGATGTTTACCACAACGGTAGAGTTGGCCCCACATACAGAACCTTATTTTACGACCAATTCAGTGAGACCTGGATTAAAATCTCTTGACCAAAAGAAATCTTTGCTGGCGTACTTCCTTGGCCCGGTCACTCAAACTATTTCAAGAACGCAAAAATTGCCTTACCACGCAAAAGGGTTTAATATCACCTTGTGTAGTAATATAACATCCCGAGTTGCGTAACCGTCTTTACGACCTCTTAACTCGGTCATAATGGGCGGCTTGCAGGCGCCTTTAGACCATCAACAGGCTATTACAGTTGTTCGGACTTACCTACTCGTACGTAGTTAGATATTGTACATGTTAATATAGTTACTTAGTTGTACCACAGAATAGGTAATAGTGCGATAACTTCCCACTTGCTCAGCCTGCTTACATGTTTTATTGTATTAATAAGCTTCTTCTGTCCATTTCCTTTGACGACACGATTGGCGTAGTGCGCTGTAGCACGGTTTCTCGCCTCGATTTCTGTAGTGTCCCGGGTTCGATTCTCGGTCGGATCAATTCAGGAAACGATCTTTTCTGAATTGACTCGGGTCTGGGTGTGCTGGGAGACGCCCCTGGCTTATTTCCTTGTGTGGTACCTCGTAACACAGGGATAAGAATCCCTACTTCGAGACCATTACAAGAGGTGTGTTGTCTGGCGCATATTTATTTATTTATATATTTCTTTAATAAAAACAAAATTTACTTACTGTAAAAATCACGGCCACGAGGAGATCAAAATTTGATTAAATTTCTTGGAAATTAAAACCATCGAAATCTATCTAACGTTATATCGAAGATTTTTTTCAATACTTCAATATAGAAGGTACCTATGTTCACTACCATTTTTAGTTTACCTGCCTAACCTATAATATCACACAGCGTATCTAGTACCTACACAGCAGTTTGTTTTTAGTTAGGTAAGTACGATTTAAATCTCTGAGGTAAAGACAAGATAGCCTTAGTTCCTTAGCTCGCCGTCGGTACACGAGGTTCCGATTGCTAACAATATGTGTCAAGTATGAATCTACGCCGGCTTGTCTTGACATATTGAGTTACTCCACAGTGAGACCCTAATGCGCCTTGATGATCCTCAATATAGGTAACTAGAACAAGTTTAACTGGAATATATTAACCCGGAACTGCGGGGGTGAGTTTCACTCACACGACTAAAGTGCATTGCATTTCATTGTTTATCATCGTGAACGTCACTGCGTTAACGAAATGATCGTTCACAACATTGCGGTCAGTAGTGAGTAGGATCGAATCTGCGATGACTAAATCGTAACCGGCCCACGGACTAAAGGATCTAAGGACTAAACAACAGTTCGTGACCGTGACTCAATCCTTCGATGATGTAAGCCTTTGCAAATTGATTCGATGATTCGCGAGTAGTTTTTGCCTAGTGATGCTGAGATTCAAATCGCTTATCGATAAAGCATTATGTTACTGTAGTTAGATATCAATTTAGTAGATTTTTTTGTAGTACTTTGCACTCCAAATTGACCTCATTTCACCTGGTCGAAAACGACCATGAGGTCCAGATATAAGGTTTATAAAAACCTACAGTAGTGTAGTAATACTAATCTTGAAAGCTTCCATAAATGCTTCTTCCGGTCCGCTTGGAGCCGGAAAGGAAATACGGGTTCTGAGAGAAGCCTGAAATAGACTTTATGTGAGATCTTCCTTAAGGTTTCATTGCTACCAGAGAGTATGTACACCGTGCAACCATATAGAACCTGTCGTTCGTCCATAGAATACGTTTATAAATTTTCTATACAAAGATAGAAACTATTGTATTTTATCTTTCAGTCAGATTAGGTACCTGATTAATTATGTTCTCCTTACGTACCGTTGGTTTACACCAAGCGAGCTAATGCTCGTCTGTCTCAAATTATTTTTGTGTAAACAGAGACAGACAAAGAAAATTTCATAGAGTTGGGTTATATTTTGCTCGCTTGGTGTAAACCCACCGTTGGGTTGCTGCTCAGCGCCGTTACCAGTTAGAGAATTCACGATTTGACTACATACTACAACATCTCATCAATTAAATTCAAGTTGCCTCCTAATATGGCTACTGCTTTATTCCCTAACAACCGAAAATATGCCGTATGATTTTTATTTAACTTTTACGGAAATGTAGGCAAAGTAGAGTAGTGATTAATTATTTATGTGTACTTATAGCTTATAAAAATAAAATACAACTAGCCTTTAGAGAGGTTTTAGTGGGTACCTCGTTTGTTCATTTTTATTTATCGATATTACAATGTGAGCGCTGACAGCAACGCTATGAATATGAAAACCGCATCAATTACCTCACTCCGCGACGTCACACTTACAATCGTCACGAGTGTAAGACGACATCAAAATGATGCATGCGTATTTATTCAATTGTTTTATTTTGGTAGATCATGCCACACCTTGAGAGCAATGCACATTGGCATAACGAATTATAACGCATCTTAAGTACCTAATCGCAACGACCGAAAACAGAAGATTGACGAGAGAAGACAAATCGTGATAACTAGGTACTTCAAAGCACTTTTTTTTTACGATATTCTATATTATTTGGTACACAATAAAGTCGTCCAACCATACGTATATCATACATTTATGTTACATCGAAGGTAATTTAGGTATCCGTGAAACGGGTGGATTTCCAAGTAAATACTTTAAATCCACCCGTTTCACGGTTACCCAAAAGTTCAAGATTTCCTCACGAAAATACAACGTAAATGTATCATAATTATTCACAGCCATAAGACGTCCACTGCTGACCATAGAGGCCATGGCTGTAGATTTAGAATTTTTGATCAAAATGCTTTATAAAGCGGTCCGTCTACCTTGCCTCGTGTGTTCGCTATAAATTATGATTAGAATCGCACCCATCATAGATCTACATAAAAGTACATTTCCTATGAGAGAACCTACTTCGGTAACTCATTCAGGTATTTAGTCATGGTGTAATATGAGCGGATTAGGTATATGGGCTGGGAGAAGAAAACTTACCCTTAAATTAAGCGCTAGATTCATCCATGCCAGTGTCAGTGTCATTTAGGTCCATCAAGTATTTAACAGTCGGAACTAAGTCAAAGCTATAGTAAAATTAGAGGTATCGTCAAAGCTATGGCCAATAAGTTTTTGTAAGCAAGAAACTCGATTTCAATGTTGAAACTAATTTCAGCCTGTTTCATAAACTTTTTGAATACTCTGTTTCAGCGCAAATGTGTGCGTAAAAATTACAGCATTTGCTAAAAACATATTGAATTACTGATTAGGTTTTGATGAATAAGGAGGTTAAAGATACACTGAGACATGAACTGAGATAATAAGCTCAGATCATAACGTCATACTTATGTTTGTATAGCGTAACAAGTGATTCACTTCCGCATAAGCTGGTTTTAGATAAAATTAATATCTGAACACATCTATGTACACTCAACCACAGCTTCTTCTTCTTCGTCGTTTACTCTTAAAGTCTTCGCCGAGTGGTCGTGGTCATGGGAGGTGCAGATTGCGTGGCTCGTTTTACTACCTCTCACCACCTCTATCTCCCCGAGACAGTGCGGACACATTGGTTGAGTGACAATTCAGTTAGTGTTCTTATTTGGCCTGTCCAACGTAGCGGGGAGCGACCTCTGCTTCTGGAGTTATTCACTCATCCCTGGATAACAAGTCTCTCCATGCTGTCGCCTTCTATGCGGCTGACGCAACCACGACTGGAATATTACAAAAGGCGGAGGAGCCCCGTACTGGTTTTGAAAACTGTTTCCTAAATTTGTCTCGTAAATTCAGAGATTTCAACATAATCGAGAAAATACAATTCGATATTCATTCGGTAATGAATATCTTTCAAACATAAAATCTGTTGAGGGACTTGAGGCGGACGTACAAAGTTCATATCGCTGATGTGACTGTCTGTACGTCTGTTTTTTTATGTTAATTAAGTCGTCGTACTTACTTTTGTCACATCAGTTTTAGTGACAATGAAGAACAAACACTAGGGTACTAATAGTAAGTAACATACGCGTGTTAATTTGTGCCCGAGTTCCGTGTTCAGGTTTTAAGCACTTGCTAACCGCGTACAAAATATGTATGTATGTTTGGCAACCCGTTTTACGCAGTGGTGTGGAGTTTGTTACGGTCACTAGTAATAAAATATGTATTGGAAATTGTAGCGTATGTTATAGGTACTTGCCGCTAAAGTTACAGTTATATAAATTAAAGAATTTTTAAAATCGGATAAGTACTTTTCTGGTTTATCTATTACAAATAGAGTAGCACTTTTGCCAAATAACGAGTACAGAGTTTTACTCGGTTCAATTTTTTTCCAACCGAGTAGGGGAGAGTTCGTTAAATCGTACTGCCTTTTTAATCGTACCACTTCCAAATTACCCTCTGAATGGGTATTTCTTTCTACACTAGCAACACCAAATCGTGGCCCTGCGCAACCCCCTGCCACCCGCCATTTGTAATTGATGTGACTTGACAACTGTGCGCGTGAGTGATAAAATAATTTTTTTGTGAAAGTTATTGCAAATTTTGTCGTAAATTCGTAAGGATATGACTCGTTAACAAGGTAAGATAGAGATAAACAGTTTTCATTATTTTATTACAATTTTGTACTAGATTATTGGTGGTTTTTGTTGCGTGTCTAAGTTTTGAGGTTATGCCGGACTGTTGCTTTTTTTCGAAAATGGCCTAGTTCGCTAAATTGTACCACTCGCAGTTGGGTAAATTGTACTGGTACGATTTAGCCGACTAGTCTAAAAGTACTTATATTTTACAGACTGTATTTATATTGTTATAGATGACGGACCCAAAAGCTAAAACTACATATTATAATTGAAACAAGGAGGACCTAGAAAAAGCTATTCTGGCTTACGAAAACAAAGAATTAAGTTTGAACAAAATTTCAAAGACCTTTAATACAAAATTATACAGAATTAGAAAAAAAAGACGACCTAAAGAAAAAAGAAAAGGTAGAAGAAAAGGACGACAAAGAAAACTACAATAAAGAAAAGGACGACATAGGAAATTACAATGAAGAAAAGGAGCATTTGATTTCTTCTCTTGCTGAAATACATGCACAACCATCGACGTCAAAAAGACAATATATTCAACTGAAAACTACGCCTGCAACTACGCCTGCTGATATCAAAAAAACAATAAAAGTTTTATCACCACTGCCAAAAAATACATCAAAAAAGAAGAGCACTATACAAAAAGCTATTGAAATTACAACAAGCCCATATAAAAATCAACTAGAGGAGAAGATGAAGCAAAAGAAAGTTAAAGTAAAGAAAGGAAAGGTTTGTAAACCAAAGAAATACCAAACAGTGAAAAAAGAAAAGAAAACAGCTATATCTATGGGCAAATGCAAAAGTTTTCGGAAGAGAAAACGATCCTCTTCCATTACTAGTACTTAGCGATGACTCAGATGAGACACTTATTGTGGAATTAGATGACGATGATGACAGCGATGATGATCTCGAAAATATATGTGGAAAGTGCAATCGTTATTACTATCATAAAAAGGGTCTAGATGTTGATTGGATTCAATGCATTCAATGCCACCGGTGGATACATGAGACGTGTACTTCGAATCCAGACATTTGCGATGATTGTTTCCATTAAGAACTATGCACTATCATTATATTACAAATTACATTGATAACAAAACTTGTATATTTTCACGTTACTTTATTAATATACTTTAAACCGTATTTTTTCTCATTATTATTATAGTTGTGTGGATTGATTTCAATATTATAGTACAATCATGTTATTCTTATAAGAAAGCTTATAGATGTGTTGATAACATTGTTCCTTTATCACCTAAAAGGTATTCATAATATTTCTTTATTACCTAAGAGTTAAAAATAAATAATTTGTTATAAAATTTTACTGTCTTTAATTCAGTGGTACGACTTAAACAGCCATGGTACGATTTATAAACTTGTTGGTACGATTAAAACGACTAGTCGGCTAAATCGTACCGATGGCAGTCCTTTATAAAAAAACATTTTTATGGATGTTAGAGTAAACATATAGAGCTGATTTCTCGGCCTTAGCAAGGTAAAATATGAAACTTTATTTTACATATCCATTAATTATTCTAAGTCTTGCCATAGTCGAAATATTTAAGTTATAGTAAAAAGTGGTACGATATAACCGACTCTCCCTCGGCGAGTAACTCGGTTCCATCAAACTCCTGTTTCGGGCGCGTAAGCAAGTACAAACAGGTACGCGCGGCGCGAGCGGCCGGCTACCTGTTTGATACACCCCTCACCCATACAATACAACATAATTGAGATTGTCAAAGATTTCCCAAATTAATAATAAATACTTTTTGATTAACATCATCCTCATCATCCGTGCGGTTAGTGATAACCGCACGGATGATGAGGATGATGTTAACAACCGGGAGGTTGTGAACTCACACTGGTGTGTTGGGTCCCACGGTCCGCCTTTCTTATGTTTTTGGCCTACTTCGCACGGTCTTGTTCATCCTCAGAGGTGAGTCTGTTGGCACGCATGTCACCCTTGACGACGTCGAGCCACCGCTTCTTGGGTCGACCTCTTCTACCGGTACCTGGCGGGGGTGGCATGGCCAGACATTTGTTGCCCACGAAGTTCGTCTATCTCCGTGAGACATGACCATTCCAACGAAGGGGGCACTCCTGCATTTTGTCTGTTATGTCACGAACACAAAGGCTGCCGCGGATGTAGGTATTCCGCACGAGATCTTTGTGTGAGACTCCACACATCCACTGCGCGTCACGAAAATGAAGAATTTTTGTGACGCGCAGTTCCTGCTTCTTTTGTTCTAGTAACGGCCATGTTTCACTGCCATATAAAAGAACAGGCCTAATGATGGTTTAATAGACCTGCCCCTTCAGCTTGATCGGCATTTTAGGGTCACGAATAACACCAGTCACCTGCTTTACTTAGACCGAGTATACTCGGCATTGAAACCGAATAATTGGACCGAGTAAGAGTATTAAAAACCCGCCGAGTACGCCAAGTACCGAGTATTAACCGAGTACTCGGCCCATCTCTAATTACAAACATAAAAATATTTTGATAATTTTTCACGAATAACTAAGTGTAACTGTTTTTCCCAAATAATTATACAGAAAAAATGGCAAAATTCATTTAATTTGTCAGCTGAGCAATAATTAATTATAATTCATTTGTCTTTCATATTAATTAATGTGAGTCCTTTAATTATTATGTGATGGATGATAGACAATTAATAAACTTAATGAAACGCAAAACTGCATAAATTACAATATTTGGAGCACTTACCGCTTTAAAAGGACCTTAAAGTAATGGCTTGCACACACTGCTGCTAAAACTTACTATTAGTCTGGTGGATTATTATGACTAATCATAGCATAAGACACTTGCTAACTTTTCTACAAAGATTGCCTCAATACAGAGTAAGTAACCCATGGATGGACGTCACAGAAGAATCGATGAGCAGAGGCAATCAGGAACAATAAAATTATTTAATAAACGAGGTTTCAGTCGCGTAAGCTGGAGTAAGCTGATGCAATATTCATGAAGTCTCAGATAACTTTACAATAAAATACACAACTTTATTTGGTGGTGGTGGTACTAACTATATACAAAACAATGGAAAATTCAACAAAATAAAAAAAACATAAATAAAACCAAAATGCTCATACGACGTTTTATAACATATTTGCGAGGAAATAAATAAAACTCGAACTTTCTTAAACGAATAAATCTTTAATCACTTGTTACAAGAAGTTGTTATAGTACATTATGATATAAGTGCGGTAAGTTGAAAATTACAGCCGAGGCGATATTGCTAGCCCGAGCCGTAGGCGAGGGCTACAAGAAAGCAGAGGCTGTAATTATCAAAGCGCACGTATGTCATACGACGTTTTATAACATATTTGAGAGGAAATAAATAAAAATCGGACTTTCTAAAACAAATAAAATCTTTAATCACTTGCTAGAGCAGTTAGAAAATGTTTACTTGTTCACAAATTAGCGATGCGCGCGCATCAGCGCTTTTTTTAAGGCAAAAGGCATTAAAAACAGCCAGTATTACTAATAAAGTAAATTAATATTTCTGTGTTTTTGTTACAGATGGTTGTAATTTATTGTCAAAATTAAATAAATTGAAGAATTAAATGTTTATTTATTATATTTCATCTCCCAAAGTTAATTTTATTCATAAAATGTTGACCTCTTTTCTGACATAAAAACTCTTTGCTAAAATTTATAAAAGTACCGTTCGTTTTTTACTCGGAGCATCTTGCTAAACCGTACGTTTTACCATAATAAAAAATACTCGTGCGTTTTACATTACATTACCGCACAAGTGCGTAATGAGATACATTACGTTATTGAAATTGGTGAAATAAGAGACCCTTTACGAGCAAATATGTTATAATAGTACATTATGATATAAGTGCGGTAAGTTGAAAATTACAGCCGAGGCGATATTGCTAGCCCGAGCCGTAGGCGAGGGCTACAAGAAAGCAGAGGCTGTAATTATCAAAGCGCACGTATGTCGTACGACGTTTTATAACATATTTGAGAGGAAATAAATAAAAATCGGACTTTCTAAAACAAATAAAATCTTTAATCACTTGCTAGAGCAGTTAGAAAATGTTTACTTGTTCACAAATTAGCGATGCGCGCGCATCAGCGCTTTTTTTAAGGCAAAAGGCATTAAAAACAGCCAGTATTACTAATAAAGTAAATTAATATTTCTGTGTTTTTGTTACAGATGGTTGTAATTTATTGTCAAAATTAAATAAATTAAAGAATTAAAAGTTTTGTTTATTATATTTCATCTCCCAAAGTTAATTTTATTCATAAAATGTTGACCTCTTTTCTGACATAAAAACTCTTTGCTAAAATTTATAAAAGTACCGTTCGTTTTTTACTCGGAGCATCTTGCTAAACCGTACGTTTTACCATAATAAAAAAAACTCGTGCGTTTTACATTACATTACCGCACAAGTGCGTAATGACATTACGTTATTGAAATTGGTGAAATAAGAGACCCTTTACGAGCAAATATGTTATAATAGTACATTATGATATAAGTGCGGTAAGTTGAAAATTACAGCCGAGGCGATATTGCTAGCCCGAGCCGTAGGCGAGGGTTACAAGAAAGCAGAGGCTGTAATTATCAAAGCGCACGTATGTCATACGACGTTTTATAACATATTTGAGAGGAAATAAATAAAAATCGGACTTTCTAAAACAAATAAAATCTTTAATCACTTGCTAGAGCAGTTAGAAAATGTTTACTTGTTCACAAATTAGCGATGCGCGCGCATCAGCGCTTTTTTTAAGGCAAAAGGCATTAAAAACAGCCAGTATTACTAATAAAGTAAATTAATATTTCTGTGTTTTTGTTACAGATGGTTGTAATTTATTGTCATAATTAAATAAATTAAAGAATTAAATGTTTATTTATTATATTTCATCTCCCAAAGTTAATTTTATTCATAAAATGTTGACCTCTTTTCTGAGATAAAAACTCTTTGCTAAAATTTAAAAAAGTACCGTTCGTTTTAGACGGAGCATCTTGTTAAACCGTACGTTTTACCATGATAAAAAAAACTCGTGCGTTTTACATTACATTACCGCACAAGTGCGTAATGAGATACATTACGTTATTGAAATTGGTGAAATAAGAGACCCTTTACGAGCAAATATGTTATAAAAATGTTTACTTGTTCACAAATTAGTGATGCGCGCGCATCAGCGCTTGTTTTAAGTCAAAGGCATAAAAACAGCCAGTATTACTAATTAAGTAAATTATTATTATTGTGTTTTTGTTACAGATAAATGGTTGTAATTTATTGTCAAAATTAATTAAATTAAAGAATTAAATGTTTATTTTTTTTTATTTTATATTCATAAAATGTTGACCTCTTTTCTGACATAAAAACTCTTTGCTAAGATTTTAAAAAGTACCGTTCGTTTAAGACGGAGCATCTTGATAAACCGTGCGTTTTACCTTAATAAAAAAAAACTCGTGCGTTTTACATTACAATAACGCACAAGTACGTAATGAGATACAATACGATATTGAAATTGGTGAAATAAGAGACTCTTTACGAGCAAATATGTTATAAAACAATGTATCAATCCCAAAAGTCTTGGGCAGCAGCAAGGATGTTGATCTAAATTTAAAAATGCGCGCTGACGGCAAAAAAACACTGTCCCGTTGGTTGCTGGTGTGCACTCACCATAAGCTTTGCATAAAGTTCACGCGTTGCTAATGTATTCCACGACTGCTGAGCTCATAGCCTTTAATAGAATTCTCAATCGGCTCAAATGTTCCAACGCATTATAGACATTAGACAACGCGGAGAAACTTTAAACCGTACCTAGGTCTAGCACTGACTTCATAATGAAAGGTGTGTCGCGAAGGAATTCGTTATGGTATGACTAGGAAACGTAAGCTATAGTTAGTTGTTAAAATTAATCGATTTGTCAGCTGGAAATGAAAAGGATACTTCATTATGTAAAGGGTTACCACACAAACTTAAATATGATGAGACTTTTCGAGATATTTCTTGATCTATCGTCGCACGTTACCACCGTATTCGTGGCATCGTGGCTGATTTTAAGCCAGATGTCGAGATATTTGACATCCGTGTTAGTGGACCAACCATTAATAACTACCAATTATATTTTTACAATCCTTTTTTAGATCTTCTTTTGGTAGTTAAATGATTTTAGTCATTTTACATTTCTTCCTTCATAATACTGCTTTTTCTTCTCAGCTTTCACATTCACGTGGGCGTCAGCTTTTAAAAAACCAAAAAGTAAATACTTACATAAATAAAATGAAGTTTACTCAGATATTTCTCCTAGTTCTCTTACCCTCCACTACTCTACCGTTAGTTTTTGATAACTATGTGATAAAATACCCCCTTTAACTTTCTTCAAAACCACTAGTTGAAACTAAAAGGACCAATCGGAGAGATTTTTTAGCTGCAGCATTCCCATGCAGTAAGGGGTATCTATGCTTTTAATATGAAATTCATTAATCACAATTTAACACGCGCCAGTGCATCAATTCAGCAGGTCATTCTTTCTTAATCACAAAAGTGGGGCGGTTTCAAATAACTTTTCGAGGAACCGCTCCTCCGCGTGCCAAGTTCTCCCCGCGCCATTGCCACTGCCAGCCAAAGTTCAACTGTCAATGCCTGATCGACCGTGACTTAGGTTCCATTTGAGTGAAATGTTACTGTTGACATAAATCTTTGTTGACATAAATTGTAAGGGGGACAAAACTATTTATGCTATTTATATGTACTAGGTCTCCCAACTTAATGCCTCGTGGTTGGAATGTAAGAAAGGTTTACCTGGATGAAATGATTTGGACAGTCAACGTACTAATAAAATAAAATCAATGCGCTCGTACTTCTTCTGCATACTTGCATCGAATGTAATAATTTGGTAAGGATTTAGGTTACACTTACAAAGACTTCATTCGGTTGGTGTTAGCCTTATGCAGATAAGGCTAACACAGACAGACAGGCTAACAAAGATATTTGTGAGATAGTATTATTTGCTGACGATACCTCGTTGATTTTTAAAGTCGACAGAGGTGAGCAAGCATTTGACGATGTAAATAATACTCTCTCAAAAGTACTATGTTGGTTCACTAGTAATAATTTAATACTTAATGCAAAAAAAACAAAGTGCATCAAATTCTCTATGCCCAATGTGAGACAGGTTGATACTATTGTAACTATGAATGACGAGCCATTTGAATTAACAAATTCTACTGTATTTTTAGGAATAACTTTAGATTCTAAGTTACAATGGGGTCCGCATATAACGGCCCTGACAGACAGACTCAGTTCCGCTGCTTGTGCTGTTAGAAAAATAAGACTCTTGACTGATATTGAAACAGCAAGACTAGTTTATTTTAGATACTTTCATAGTGTTATGTCGTATGGTCTACTGTTGTGGGGTTCAGCTGCAGACTTGAACAGCATTTTTGTACTTCAAAAAAGAGCCATCCGCTCCATTTACAAACTTAGACCACGCGACTCGCTTAGGGAAGTATTTAAGAAGATCGATATTTTAACTGTGCATGCTCAGTATATTTTAGATAACATAATGTATGTGCGCAAAAACTTGCATCTGTTCAAAAATAACAGTGATACTCATAAACATAATACCAGAAATAAAAACAAATTGAAAACTCCTAGTCTTAGGCTACACAAGGTGGGAAACTCATTTGTGGGTCAATCTGTAAAATACTTTAACAAAATACCTCAAAGTCTTGTTGATCTACCTCTTCACAAGTTTAAGTCTGCAATTAAAGCAAAGTTAATGAAACAAGGTTATTATAATGTAGAGGATTACTTGAACGACAGAAGTTTGTGGTCATAGTAGGAATAATCTGCTCCTCTGCTCAATATTGTGTTCTTTTTTCTACTCGCATTGACTGTACTCTGAATTTATTTTTTGTAAAACAAACAAAGTTGAAAAGAGTAACTATCGAGTTTCTTGCCGGAGTCTTCTCGATAAGAAGCAACGTCTGAACCGGTGGTAGATTCACATTAAGTATATTCACGATGTGTACTAATATTGTACTATTTTATTTACGTTTATTATTATTATTTCTATATACTTTTTTGACATGTCATAAGTGCTTTGTACAAGCTTAAATGAATAAATTATTTTTTTACTTTACTTTACTTTTAAATTTAGATGCGTTCCCCCATATTTCTATGAGATATAAAAAGTGGGATTTTACTAGAGAATCGTAAACAACATTGCGTATTTTTTTTGGAATGCATTTTGCTATACTGCGTCACTACGCAGTATAGCAAAATGCATTCCAAAAAAAAAAAAAAAGCTGACTAGCTTATCAACGGTGAGATCTTGGATTTTATGAAGTCTATTTGGTTATACCACGTTAAACGATTGTCAATTCTTAATCCCAAATATTTCTCAGACTGCTTTTCTTCAAGAGGTATATTGTTAATAGTCAGTGGAGAGTACGATAATGTCTTTTTATTTTTGGCTTTGAACATTATGTAGGACGTTTTCGATATATTTATAGTTAATAGATTACATTGGAACCATTCGTACAATTTATCCAAATCTTCTTGTGCTGTTTTCATTATTGTATCTGTATTTGAACCAAAGTAAAAAAGACATGTGTCGTCTGCATATAAAGTGAGGTGACCGTGCAAACCAATGTTGTCAATGCAATTTACGTATAATAGAAACAATAACGGGCTCAGAATGGATCCTTGTGGGACGCCACACGTCACCAGCAAAAGACTACTTTGGGCATCATTAATCTTTACCATTTGACACCTATCTGTTAGGTATGACTGAAACATCTTCAATGCAGTGCCGCAGACACGAATGTTATCAAGTTTTCGTAGTAATAAAGAATGGCTCACCGTGTAGAAGGCTTTTTTGAGATCAATGAATACCCCAACAGCAATATTTTTGGCATCTAAGTTTAGTTTTATTTTTGTGACTAAGTCTACTGTGGCAGAGAGAGTGTTAGATTTTTTTCTGAAGCCATATTGTTCGCATGAGATAAAATTTATTGACGTGAGATATTGATCTAGTCTTCTGTACAGAATTTTTTAGAATATTTTGGAGAGGACTGGCAACGCCGACACAGGACGATAATTGCTTGGATCTGTTTTTAAGCCGGATTTGTATATCGGACTAACTTTACCTATTTTTAAGGTATTGGGAAACTCAACTTTTGCCAACAATAAGTTAAAGCATGCAACTAGGTCATCCAAAATTAGGTATTTAATGCATTTGATGGATTTTGTCGAGATGCCATCTATACCCGTGCTTGAATTTGGATCAAGGCTATCAATGATTTTATTGATTTCGTTTGGACTGAATGGTTCCAATTTAGAAAAGTTGTTTGCATCGATGCTACTGCTTGCAGATGGCAGATTTCGAGAAAAATCATGGTATTTTAAAGGTATTTGTAATGCTAATGTAGAACCAATAATTGAGCACATAAACTTAGCAGCAACTGACTATTGGAGTTCATGTTGCCAACTCCATGCCTACCCAGAACTTTCGGCCAGGCCCCATAGTCACGGCCGACCCTGGCATTAAAGTCTCCCAATAACAAGATTCGCTCTTCACTTGATATTTTTTGAAGGCGTTAGGTGTTCATAAAATTTATCCTTAAGTTCATCAGAACTATCTAAAGTTGGTGCATAGATGCTGATGACATTAAGGAAATTGTCATAATCCAAGTGAAGACGCAGAGTGGTAATGCGGTCTGAGATGTGGACTGGCATTCTTGTAGATCCTTAACTATGTAATTTTTGACCGCAAATCCATCCCCTGATCGTCTTACTTCTGAGGCAGCAGTAACTTCCCAATAAAGAGCATAGCCGCCACCATGCTCAACCAGCTCCCCTTCGTCAGCAAGATGTGTTTCACTGGGAGCTGCCACACTTATGCTATACCGACGCAGTTCCCGGGCAACAATAGCTGTCTTTCGCTCAGGGCAGACATTGGCATCACGGTCAAGAAGGGTACGCACATTCCACGCGCCAAAAGTCAACTTAGGCGATACTACAACTTTATTAATTTTTGTGTTATTTCGGCCACGAGTTAGAAGATGCGGCAGCAGCCGCGACTACTACTACTCCGAAGTGTTAAGGAGAACATTTGTTTAGGGCACCATTTCTAGCCCTCTCCCTGGCGGAGCAGGGAAAGCAGTGCCTCCCTAAATAGGGCTGCTTTGTCACTCTGGGTGCTGCCGAATTCACTCTGTCTCCCTAGTGCAGAGCAAAAGCGACCACGATGTGTACTTACACCCCCAAAGTCGCTTGTGTGCAGGTCTAAGACATAGCACAGTTTGCATCCAACCGAACCTTTCTACCCTAACCTATCGCCACAAGACTTTGCCAGATCGGAGTCCATTAGACGGAAGCGGTCAGATGCGCAGAATATATTATAGTGCTCAAGCGTACGCGCAAAACACAACAGCACTCCCTCGTCCAAACCCTCTTTATCCGATGGAACGTAAAACCGCTACGACCGGAAAGGTGTCTGATGCAGCAGAATGACAAGCAATAATAAAATCCCTATTGCTGCCTTGAGGCCGTCCTGCGGTTGCCTTAGTGCCTTGCCACCAGTAGTGGCATCTATAATGAAGACACCTGTTAGGGGGATGGCCGAACAACTCGAGTGATGTTATACCCAAGCCCCTCCTCCAGGTTTAGCCCACGAGCCGAAGTGGTTACCAGGGTGTGGCCGCTGCAGAGCAGCTTTTTGGAGCCACTGGAGGAGAGTTTGTGGACTGACGACGAATTATGTGTACTTTGTCACCCTTCAAGTCGACTGACAAAGTACAACGCGAACAATCCACTACACAGTAAACCTCTTTTATAGCTAATAAGTTGAGCAAGTTAATTGTCCCATGTCATGTTTTAGCATTGTATGAAAAAATCAATGAACAAAAATATGAAAAAGTGATTTCGATTTCTACCCAAATCGTTAATTTATTCAAAGCTTGGTCCTGTCAACTCGAGTAGAACTCGAGTTTAGCGTTGTTGCGATAGCGATAGTCTATCGATAGTATCGTGATACTATCGTGACCTCGAAAATCAGTTGTACTATCGATAGTCCTATCGAAACTATCGACCCGTGACGATACTATCGATAGTATCGATAGTGAGATTTAAGCGATACTATAAATAAATAAATAAATATAAATATGCGCCAGACAACACACCTCTTGTAATGGTCTCGAAGTAGGGATTATTATATCCCTGTGTTACGAGGTACCACACAAGGAAATAAGCTAGGGGCGTCTCCTAGTCTATAGACCTTCTTCGATACTATCTATAGTATCAGTATAATAACTATCGATAGTTTCGATACGTGTCGTGGTTAGCCCTATCGATAGTCAAACATTTAACGATACTATTGCAAGCTCCTAAAAGTTTTCGTTTTATTCCAAATCGAAAATAACTAAAATACCTCGATAGTTACTAAAGAAAAACTATCGATAGTATCGATAGGCGCGATACTATCGATAGTATCGACTTTAATGGCACGATACTATCGATAGTATCAAAAAATAATAAAAATATCAATAGTATAGCTTAGTTCTCACTATCGATAGCATCGTCACGGGTCGATAGTTTCAATAGTATGACTAATTTTCAAGGTCACCTATCCTATCGTTAATATCGCTATCGCAACAACACTACTCGAGTTTATGTGAATTTTAACTAGAGTTAACTCGAGTCGTCTTTATTCCGAGACTTCCGAGTTGGCCCATCTCAGGTTAAGCTGAAACCCTAGATAAAAGACGCTCCCGGTCCCGAGTCAGTATCTAGTTGGGAACTTCAACAATACAAAATACGCCAACTATATCACAAATTGGACATAGTAGCTTCAAAAATTGACATAACTTCTTTAAATTGTTCAAAAAATCTAAAACACCGGTTTTGTGTTATTTAATTTTTTCGAAAAACCAAATGCTTGCGCGATTCAAGTACTGCCAACGCCATCTGTCGAGCGGAAATTATCTAGGTCAGCGAGTGCTCGTTGTGAGTACAACGAACACGATTCGATTCGCTAGAGATTAAAGGCCCAGAATACGAGGTCCAAAAGAAACGATCTTTTTTAAATTGACTCGGGTCTGGGTGTCTTAATTCCTTGTCTGGTACCTAGTAATACAGTGATACTTATCCCCACTTCGAGACTTTGACAAGAGGTGTGCTGTCTAGCGGAAAAAAAATAGGCTTATTTTTTGGTATATTTCAATTCAAACTTAATATCATGGTAGCCATTTCAAATTGAGAAAATGGAGCTTAGGTACGCGGGAACATTTCCGTGCCATAATTTTTCACAACTTTTGCCGAGGTTTATCTTAAGAACATTGTCTTGCCGAGCTTGTTTCTATTTATAAACTTGAAGCACCTAGTAAAAAGACTATAAATTGCTGGCATTCTGAGTTTCGTCGAGGACGTTCTTCTCTTACCACAGTTCCCAAAAAAATGTATACCTATGTACTTAATGTAAATCATTGTGGGAGAACAACTTTTTACTTTACTTTACATGATATATAAATAATTTTCGGTAATGTAAATTCGACGATTTAAAAGTGCTTATAACAGGTCTATTTAAATAAAGAGTTTAAATATAGAATTTAAAGTATCAATAAACCCAAAAAAACCTTTAAGAAAAAGCATTTTCTGCTCTTTTCACTGCTGAATTGTTTAATTACAGCCTCAATCCCGTTTGGAAGCAAAAATGTGGTCTTAAGTAATGTATTAAAATTAAAGGCGGCATGAATAAATTCATCGACAAAAAATATCAAATTAGTAGGTACCCTCAACCTACACTCGGTTCCAAAAATAACGGATCAGTCACATAAACCCGAATATCTCCCGAACTACGTATGCCATCCTAATGAAGCGAAGACTGTTTAATTGAGAATTTAATATTACAGCTAAAAAATAAAATAAAACTTAGGTGCACCTACATTATTAATCTCTAAGTTAAAAAAAACTAAAGTAAATATTTTTCTTAAGATTTTTTTTATGATTGTTTTTTTGCTGTTTTTCATCACTTTTAAATGAAAAAAGTGATGAAAAACTACTACTACTTTGTATTGTCTCCACGAGCTCTTCTGACAGCTTCCAGGTGATTAGGCATGCTGTACACTAAATTTCGGAGCCTGTGCTGAGGAATACCTGCACATTCCTCCACCAGTGCTTATTTGAGCTCGGGAAGCGTGATTGGTGGGGTTTAGGTCCGGGCTTCGCGCTGGCCACTGCATGAGTTCGATACCAACCTCTTCAAGGTAGTCATGCACAATTCTGGCGGTATAGAGACGCGCATTATCATGCATTATTATGCCATGCCGGTCCATCCTGGCTATGAAAGGTCCTACATGTTCATTGAGGATCTCTTCCACGTACCTCTCTGCATTTGGAGTTCAATTTTGAATGAGTACCTAACCTTTTGCGGAGCTTCCACCATACGCCACTTTTTCCTCCACACACGCTTGATGGTAGCGCTCTTCTGGTCTTCTATACACCATCTGCCTACCATCATGCTTATAAATCATGAATTTAGACTCGTCCGTGAACATTACCCTAGACCAATCGTCTAGTGTTCAGTTTAGGTGCTCACGCACGTATCTCTGTCTTGCAATTCGATGTCCCCGTTCCAGTTTGGGGCCATTTGCGGGCCTCAAGGTTTTCAAATTTGCTTCAGCATGACATCTTCTTACTTTTTGAGCGCTTAAATTGCCACCTCCAAAGCGTATAAAGTGAGTTTTTATACCAACAGCAGTTTGAAAATGATTTCGAAACATTGTAGCCACCAGTTGTCTGTCTTCCCTGGCCGTTGTGCATCTTGGTCTGCCATTTCCGGGCCCAAGGTGTGATCCGGTCTATTGGTACCGCTGGACTACCCGCTGAACAGTCGACAAGGATTTACCAATGTTTCTGGCTGTTTCACGCTGGCTCCGCCCTAGTTGCAAAATTTGATGCCGCTGTCTTAAAAAAAGCTAAGTATTTTGTTTTATCATAGTTAAGCGTTAATAGGTTCCGGCTTAACCTTGTGGCTAATAATGATAAGCCCTGCTCAGCTGTGTTAGCTACGGCCTCCCAAGAATTTTCATGAAAAATAACTGCGGTGTCATCTGCATAAAAAACGACGTCTGCCCTGAAAAGTGGAAGTTCCAAAATATCGTTGATATAAACACAAAACAGAGTAGGGCCCAGTTATTCTCCTGTCCTTCCAAATCATTCCTAGTCGCCTTCCTGCCGATCTGTTGATGGCGCAAACGACGCTTGATCTCATCTTCGCAACCTTCAGAGTTTGAGATAATAGAACCGAGGTAGATATAGCATTCTACTACTTCGCAGTTAGCTATTTGTAGTACTCTTGCAGTAATATGTTCAGCTCGATCTACTATCATAACGTCATCAACGTCATGTCGTCTTGTCTCAATTGTCTCTATTTAGAGTCATACCGAATTGGAGACTAGTGGTTTCCAGATGAGTCAAGAGTTCCTCCAAATCTTCTTTTGATCGGGCAAGAAGAGTGGTGTCATCAGCGTATCATAAGTTGTTTATCACGCGACCACCGACTGAGATACCGTTGTTCCATTCGTCTAACACGATGTGCATGATATATTCAGTGTAGGTGTTAAATAGCAGCGGCGACAGAATACATCCCTGACGAACACCGGATTCCGTCTTGAAAGTATGCGAGAGTACGTTATCGACTCGTACTGCTGCTGAACCATCCTCATATAGTTGCTTCATTAAGAATATTAGGTGCTATGGTACCCGCATCTCTAATAAGACTTTCCAGGGACACCACCTTAAGACAGTGTCAAACGGAAGTCGACAAAGCAGATGAAGAGTGGCGACTTAAAATCAGCAGTTTAAGTATCTGTTCGCGCGTGCCTCTCCCTTTCACGATTCCATCTTGTTAGATTGCAATTTGGCGCGACAGGCGCTTGCAACCTTGCGTTGATAATATGCAGCAATAGATATCTTACTTGCATGCGATATCAAAGAGATGCGCCTTTATTTATTGCATTTCTTAGTGGAGCCTTTCTTGTGCTAGGGGATAAATACTGATCTGGACCAGTCCTTCGGACAAATTCCGGGCTCACATGTCTTGCAACAGATGGTATGCAAAAAGTCCACTCTTAGTTCTCTCATTGCCTTAAACACTTCTATTGGGATCTCATCTACTCCTACTGCTTTATTGCTTTTCAGGTGTAGAATTACCGCTCGTACTTCATCTCGCAGGATTTCAGGTTCTTGGTCACCGGTGTAATTGAAGTAGCATAGATTGTTTGCTGTGGATTTGTTGGCGGAGAAAGATTTACAGTCCTTAAGAGCCGGCTTTCATTTAGAGCGCATGATCCTACTTTTAAAGCGCCTCATTCACTGCCTTCGGATAAAAATTTACATACATACATATCATCACGCCTTTTTCGCGACGGGGTAGCCAGAGACCACACCTTTCTAAAAATTTACTGTTCATAATATGCAAAACATAGCCTTTCGTATTGACACATAATGAAACACATTTGTAAATAAAAAAATTTTTCTTTCATAAAATGATCAAGGTTGCCACCTCGATTTACGAAAAAGCCTCATCGTGTCAACTTCAAGGGGCTAAATCCCTGATAAAAGCTTAGGTACTATAGTTGCTGAAAAACACTTCCAAAACGTCAGACATATAGTTTTGTTGACACTAATGAACCAGAATTTGCATAATTCATCACAATACTCAATACCTGTAAAAAAGTTATAACTTTCATAAGTTTTACGAATTATAGTCAAATTTCACGACGGATTTTTGTGTTGAATAAAGCATAATAAATAACTGTTAAAAATTTAGGCCCATATACCTATGATGTTATTTAATCGAATTATATAGTTTTAATTACAATGCAATCAGTCAATTAGACCTTAAAACGGAATGAGAATACTACAAAATTTGCAATAAAGTACGATGCACACACGCGCGCTATGGCCGCGCGTAATTTTTGTAACGGCCTCTTATCTCAGTGACTGTTACTCCAGAAGCGTCATCTATTGCCCATGTCTTGGGCCTTCCTTCAACTGTCAAGTTATTAATTGTTACTCGTGGAGGTCTTGGCTCTGCAGTTTGTCATTAGTGTCGTTCCAGGTCCTCACAGATCTTAGTCAAGGCGTTGTTACGATCTCTTCTAGACGCAGCTTGTTTGGCGCTATTTTTAGAATTCAGCTCTCTCCTTTCTTCCACTAACAGCCAGGCGTCCGCTGTCATCCAATGCTGCCGTTTAGTTGAATTTTGCTTAGGCTGTGAATTATTAATCTACTCATAAATAAAGTTTTATTTTTAAGAGCTCTATGAAAAAGTGCGCGCAGCGTCGCGTCGCGTCGCGTCTCGGTGACGATCAAGTATGAATATGAAAGCGTAGGATGAGTTTCACATGAAATATGAAAATCTGTGCTGAAGTTCTAAAAACTTTTCTGTTTGGCGCTAAAAATCTGCTCTGACCATAATGCTAGCGCCACCTGTCTAGCGCTCGTAGAAACAATGTTTTTTTTAACCATGCCACAGATGATATTAATAAGGCCATGCAAAAAGTGGAAAACTGATGACATGGCAGCATGGTCTCAGACCTTAGCCTAGAAAAAAAAACATTAAAGTGGAACCGAAAACCGAAAACAGCTCAATCTTGTCTGTCGAATAATTAACCAATTTCTTACCATCACTTCAGCTTCTGGCGAAAATTAAGCACTTGCTACTTATTTTGGTTTTTCTTGTAAAAAGTCTAACCAAATGGACGTTAAAATAAACAGACTTCTTGCTTCAAAGTGACAGTTAAAACGTCAATTCAAAAATGAAAACATTGTCAAAAAAAAGATCAACCTATTTTTAGTTTTTCTCACGCTATACATTTGCATTTAATGAGCACTTGCTCTAAATTACAGTTATATTAGATTTTATAAAGTTTCTTTATTAAAATGGGTCGCAAATCACAATCTAAACAAATCTCCAAGAAGAATGTTGGCAAAGAAAACAACAGGCTAATTCAGAAAAGAAAGGAACTTTCGGTTCTTGTTGATAAAGTGCTCAGGTTAACTAGCTTATTTCAGGCAGCCTGTAACGTTACTAAAGGCTGGGAACACCATCTGGAAATCTACGAAATTCTCAGAGAAATTAGCAATGTGGAGACTGCTTACAGCATCAAAAGTAAGCCCTGTCCCCGGCAGGCAAACCTTGAAAAGTATTTGAAGTGGCTGCAGGAAAATAAGGCACATTTTGAAGGTAAGATAATCTTAAGGTTATCATTTGTTCGTTCAATCATCACAGTTTTCTTGAATGTACATCGTAACTCGCTAAAGCCATGTTTTTTTTATTACTTAAAAGTGTTTTGATATTGAGGTTTTATTTTGTGTTTCAGGTGTAGAAATAGCAGAGTTTGAAGGATTTGAACTGGGTTTAAAGGCTGTGAAAGAATTCAAAGAGGACTCATTAATCCTCACAGTACCAAGTAAAATAATGATGACAGAGAAGAATGCTCACGAATCTGAGTTGGCTGCTTTAATTAAAGTGGACCCACTACTGCAGAATATGCCTAACATTACTCTTGCCCTTTTTTTGCTTTTGGAAAAAAACAATGAAGGTAAACATTTTTTCAATTATACTTGATAATCAAAATTGAAGAATGTGATCTCTTGATTTGTAAACAGTTTTAAAGTGTTTTAATTGCAGAATCTTTAACTTTCTGCAAACAATATTTCTTCATTAGTGTTAATATGTATGAAGTGTAAGTGTGCATAAAGAAAAATAAAGTATTTTTATTTGTCTCTGCCACCCATAGAATAGAACATGCTTAGTTTTGGATCAGATTATCATGAAAATGTGAACTTTCATGTAGAAAGTATCAATCTTAATTTTTCGTTGTTGTTGCAGATTCTTTTTGGAAGCCATACATTGATATATTGCCTGAAAAATATAGTACTATTTTATACTTTGGCCTAGAAGAATTGTCAGTTCTTAGGGTGATAATTATTTTTTAACTGTTTTCATATTTTATTGTTTTTACAAATTAACTTGTTTTATTGATCTCTTTCTATTTGACAGCCATCACCAGCGTTTGAATCTTCTCTGAAACTCCACAGGAGTATTGCAAGACAATATTCATACTTTTATAACAAAATACATACTTTGGATTTACCAGTTCTGAAAAAGCTACAGGATATATTTACATTTGACAACTACAGGTAAGTAAAAGATAATTCATTTCTAAATCTATTATAATTATTAAAAAGTTATTGATAAGAAAAAACTAAAGAATTGGATTCAATATTTTAAATTGCACTTGCCACATAATACTGGAAATAATTATATATTAAAATAAATAGACTTTAAACTATATGCTTACACTTACTAAAAGTAAGGACATATAATTCCTATGAAAGTATAAGTTTTTGGTGCAAAATGCCAGTAATTACATAGAATTAGAAAATAACATCTGCAAATTCATAAAACAGTAATGAAAAAATATCTCTACTCTTAAAATATATCAGGTCACTAGTTAAATTATGTTAAAGGTCTTTTTATATTTTTTTGCAGTATAAATGTAATTACGCTAAATAATATTATCACACAACTGAGATTGTGTGCATTATTTACTATTTACTAAACAAATGAAGTTTAAGGCATAAAAAGACCTTTAAAAATGTAACTGTTAGATTTTTAATTCTATTCATAAACCAAATTCATACTTACATTCTCAGTCTAATAACTTATAGCTACCATTGTCTCATGCATTCACTGGAATGGTTTTCGCAGTGAATCCCACATGTATTCTGGTGAATCTTTGCCAGTTTGGGAATCTAAAGTATTCATTGTGTAAATATTGGATGTAGGAAGCATAGGACTAATGCTTCTGCTGCTGCAATTTTTCTTACCTTTTCTGTTCTCAAATACTGGGGTAGGAATTCTCTCATCACATAATGTTTTCTTGTGGCTCGTACTTCTCTGCTGCCTCCATTTAAGTGCAGCATATGTGAGCAAAAATAATATCATAGCAAGTCCAACAATACTTGCAGTGGCTACAGTGACTGATTTGGCACTGTTAGGCGTTTTGTTGAGAATGCCAGGCTCTGATGGTAATTCCATTTTCTCTAGTGTCCTAAATTCTATTTTCTCCTCAGAACTTGATGCATCATTGTTGTCCAAATTCCTTAGATGTTGCAAATCTTCAAGAACTATTAATCCATCGCCATCAACATCTTCCTCCAATGTTATCTTCTTGTATGTTTCAGTTGGAGTTATTTCTGAAATCGTATAAACCAATTATGAATTAATTAATATTGGAAAATGATAACATAGGGCTAGACCACAACCTTAATGTGGCTATTATTTCATATTATTTTCCTAGGGGGCAATGTTCATAATGTGGTTTGTGGTCTCTAACATAAGACTTAGACTATTACTTACAAAATTGAACAAGCTTCTACTTAGCACGAATTAATAATCAATATAGAGTCATGAATACAGTGAATTTGTATTATGATGTGTACTAAACTATTTGTACCAAAGGCAAAAGTTAAACTAAATAATGGACTAAAGATGTAAAATAGAAAATTTCGACCTGATCTTAGGGCTCGAGCGGGACTTGAACCCGGTGGAGGCGCGGATCCAGGTGGCTGCGCTCCCAACTGAGCTGCTGAAGCCATTAACAGACCTGGCGAATTTGTATAGCGGATTTAAGTTGTATGCCAACGTTGTTTTATCAATGTTATTAGGCAAGGGCCTTAACACTACAAATTTTTTGACTTTCGATTAAGATGAAACTAACCTCAAGATAGGTGAATTTTTAATTTTAGCATTATAAAAATGCACTTTTTTCCTTCTAAAGCTGGAAACTAGAAAAAATCGGCCTGAGTGTGAGTTGCACACAGAAAGAGACTTGAATGTGACACTAATGTGTATGGCATCGAGTCAGCGCCACCTAGCGGCATAATCTGGGAACATTAAGGCCGCTAGGTGGCGCTTCATTGGAATCTCTTTGTGCAACCCGCACTAGGCACTCTGATCTTCAAACCTTATATTTTAGGTTGTAGGTGAGAAAAAAAAAGCTATGCTAAATTTGTACAAGTTATTAGCACTAGTATCTCTGCGCCTTTTACAATACGGGTGGGTGTTCTGAGCTAACGAGGTTTATAACTTTCTACTCACCCTTTGTTAATGTATCTGAAGGATTCGTTTCGTTTTTCTGGTTTCTTCGAATCATCGAGAATATTTCGTTCCAACTTATCATATCTTGATCATCAGTCAACAAGCGACTTTCCCTCGTGTCATCATTATCTGTAGCATTTACGGTTATAATTGTCGATGTGTAAGGAGTACCTTTAGAATCTTGTTGTAAAGTACTTTCTTCATCAATTTTCGCATTATTTTTAGTGAAATTGTTGAATAACGACATGATACCCATGTTCTCAGCATTTTCGTTAACATTATTGCCGAAATCCATTATTACAGGTACATTCACGGGGCTCAATAGAGAATCGGTGGTGGTCGCTTTCGCTGGTGATTCGTGTGAGTTTGCGTCTAGAAGCACCCTCAATGGGTAGGTTTCTTTTGATATAGGCTCTATCGAAGATTTGGACAAGAAAGGTTCTGGTGGATTTGGTTCTCGCGATGCATTATGGAATATGTCCGCTAAATGAACATGGCTAGAGCCTCGTTCCCGGTGTTCTAACAATTCACTTAACGTCATATTCCTTTCTCTCAGTATTTTGGAGAGCTTAGCGCTAGCTGTGAACAAGAAGAGTAGTAGTTAAGTCTCGGTTATTTCTAAAACTATACAGTGCTGATTTAGAAGAATAATGCATTATTGTACAACTTATCATCACTTTAAAGTCTGTCTATCTGACTAAGTTTGCATATAATCATCTATGAGTACCTAAGTTAGTTATATTGTAGCATTTTTACTGGCATTATGCAGTATGCAGATAAATTTGAAGTGAATGGTAATTTATTGGCCTGAAATCAAGTTGCAATTAACTTTTTTACGAGTACAATTGGCGAACTTGAGTTAAAAGATGAACAACTTAAACATTAATATGTACGAGTACTTAGACTTACAGCGAGTATCGTTAAGAATTTCTTGTATCTCAATTTTTGCAGTTTCTTCCGTAGAACTCAACGATGGTGCCCTTGTTACAGTCGTGAACTTTGCGGCGTCCGTAGTTGATGGGAGCCTTGTGAACCGTGTAGTGCTTTTGCTAATGGACCGAGTGCTCAGAAAGTCCTCCAATTCGGTCACTGTTTCTGTATAATCATCTGAACTAGTAGCTCTTGGCAACTGCGTTCTTGCTATAAATTCTGAAGATGAAACTAAACTACCCAGACCCAAAAGATTCTTCATAACATCGTCTTGGGGGGCTTCTGTGGTTGATGATTTATGTTTAATGCGTTTTTTCTTTAATCTGTTGTTGTATGATTGCCTTCGTAGTCCAGCTGCATTGAAAACAGGTCGAGTGTCTATCGGATTTTCTGTTACGCTGACGTCCAATTCTGTCGCTAGTATTTCTACTGAAATTGTTGTATTCTCTATATCTGCACTGGAGGTTTTGTTTTCACTTAAAGCAACATTGCTGATCGTTATAGATTCGTCCAAAATCGTGGATTCTGTATATTCATCTTGATCGACTATCGTAGTCGTTTCATCAGGAATAGCAGTTGTGGTTTGTGAAAATTTTTCATCGCGTTCTGTTTTTTCTTCTGTCGTATTTATATTTTTCATAAGAGGTACCATGTCTCTCCATTCTTTGGCCTTAGTGGTATTCCTCCTGTTATGGTGAGCATATCTTCTTGCACTTAGGGCTATTAAATCTCTATTTAATTGACTTTTAAAAGTATTATTCATCATTGGCCTCATGCGCTGTTTTCTTCGTATTGCTCCAGGATAGCGACGTATGGCCAGCCTCCCAGACTTTCGTTGTTCAATTTTTGGTGTCGTTGTTAAGAGGTCATTCACCTTTTCATTCATTTGGTTAGAATTGGCCGGTTTTTCTAGATAAACATTATTATTAACCCTTGTTTCTATTACTTGTTCTTCTCCTTCTTCTAAGTTAGATGGGCTTAAAGTAGTTAAAATATTATAATTATTAGTATTTCGATCTGTACTTGTCGTTGTGATAAATTCTGTTTCAATATTTTGTATAGGTGTTACAGTGGTAACTTCTTCAATATTAGTAACTTCTGGTTTTAATACATTTTTGTGTTTGAGGGTGTTATTTTTTTCAAAGACGGGTTTCTCTGATTTTTGTAAATTTTTTTCAGATTTAAGTACTGATATTGCATTTTCTTTCCCGTTAAGCAAATCTGCTAAAGTCAAATTATGTTGTTGTAATATTTCACTTAAACTGGTACCATTTGATCGTTTTAAAATATCCTTTAATGTTAGTGGGTCAATGGGGCCAGGGTTCTGAAATAAAATAAATATGTTAATTTAGTTACTCAATACTCATACAGAATATACTGTGCACATAAGGTAATCTAACCAGCATTCATTCAGGCAACATTTGTTTCACAGGAGTTAATTTTTATTAATCATTTATCACAATTTCTATCCTGTCCTACTAAACTAAAAATTAAATGTTATCGTAATCAACTACAACAATCTATCTTTCGTCAAATAAATAAAGGTAAATATTAGTTTACAATTACATTTCCATAGAAACCTCTATTTCGGTACCCTTTTAAGATCTCCATCCAAAGAAATACTTGTTCCATTTAAAGTCGGCTGTAAAGCCAGTACTTTATCTTTACATTTATTTGTAACATCTACCATTTGTATGTTGTTTTCGGACAGCATTTTTCGTAAATCTACTGAGTCATCCATTTTGTCTTGGGACTTGACTCCTTCTATTAATTCTCTTATACTGTATAATCTTTTCTTTTTTTGTCGCTCTTCATTATGCAATAAAAATGATACGTAATCACTTTTGAAATCAAAATACTTGTCTAATTCTAGGAACAATGATTTTTCCTAAAAGATAATTAAAAATGAGTTGCAATCTTATTTCGTGCAATAAGTAAAAGGATAAGTTAAATATACGCACCTTAGATTTATCCATATTGTAGAATATTTTAGGTGATTTTTCCTTCATTTTCGCTCTTAGTTCCTTATAGTCATAACTGCCATCTCCAGCATTTGATTTTTCAACGGGACCCATGACTTCCACAGAAAATTCTGAAAGAGATTTATCATCTTTGGCGTAAGGTTTATCATTCTCTACATTTTCTTCGTCCATATCAAACCTAGAGCCGGAAAGGGGTCTAATTTCGGTCCTAATTTCTTTTGAAACATATTCGTCGTCATTTCCGTATCCTCTCTGTGCATAACGAGGATGCCCAATATCATCTTCGTCTAAACCTATTTGAACTAGAGTTTCTCTATTTGCTTCTAGAGGTTTTTTGTTTCTGGAGTAGCCACTAAATTCGCTTAGTTGTGGCCAAGTGTCCAGCGATGGTCGTTTTCTTCTTTGCCCTCTCCGTCTTAACGGTCTCTGAGTATCCATAATTTCATCAGTCCATCGATTAGGTCTAATCTTCTTTCTACGCCTACCAGATGTTTCTGAGGTTTCTAAAGCAATTGTTGCCTCAGATTCTGGATTTGGCGGTGATGTTTCTGGAGTAGTTCTAAACGTCTCTGTATCTACTTCATCCGATGCTGGCGCTGGTGGTCGACGTTTTCGTTTTCGTCCTAGTCTTCGACGAACGGGCGTTTCATCTTGAGAGTCGTTGCTCCAAGTCTCTACTTGATCAGTTTCCTGCATAACGGGCTCCGCCCGCACTGTCCTCCAAGGCTGAAAAATACAAAAATATTGAATTTTAGTAAAAAAAACACAATTTATAAACAGACTTCGTTTTGTAACACGAAGTAATTTGCACCTTATTTATTTCATTGAATCCATATTTTTTTATGGGTTTTGTGTACTTTTTTTTGCGTGATAAGTATTCCTATATGATCTGTCATACTTATAGACGCAGCCGAGTACAATAATAAAAGGTATATATCTCCTTCACCATGTGAATGACACTTCTCCTCACTGTGTTCCACGTTTTCTTGTTAATCTTTCGAAAGAAAAACCACATGGCTTACGTAAACGTTTAGACGCTCCGCGCTCCATATACCCCGTATATTGTTTGCTAATCACCTAAAAAATCTTGCTAGTCGCGTGAGAAACCAGCCGAAGATACAAAGAAAACATATTTGGCAAAAACGTTTCTATTGCGCTGTAATTATGCAACAATTACTCTTGCTATTAAGTAGCGAGGCGTTTGATGCGTGTCACTTAAAACATGTACGTATGTACCTCTTAGCTAGAAAGTGTCATTTGTCGTTTGCCAATGCAAGTAATCCTGAGGTTGTTTGGATGACGCTTGTTAAATCATTGGGGGGCGGTGAAGATGCTGTTTTTCACCGACTTCAAAAAAAAGAAGGAGGTTCTCAATTCGACTGTATGTTTTTTTTATGTTTGTTACCTCATAACTTTCGACTGGGTGAACCGATTTTGATCATTATTTTTTTATTTGGAAGTAGTCTTATTTTAATTTAGTCCAGTTCTGGCAGTGGCATCCATGGGAAATCCATTCAAGTCTTAAATCTAGATAAACCATATGCGCGGCAAATGGACGAATAACTCAATTTCACGCTAACCGATTTCGATGCTACTTTTTTTATTGGAAATCAAGGGTAGTTTGATGAAAGTTTGGTTAGGTTCTGATTATGGGATCCATGACAAAGTAACGGAACTCTTCAATTCTTAGGAGCAATTGGACGATACTTTTTCGATGTATAAAATAAATAAGAACTATTCACTGAAAATCAAGAAATAAAACAAAAATTATAACACAAAAGAAAACCAACTTCAAAAAAAACTATTCCAAAACAATGCACTAGAAAGTAAAGAAATAATTGCGTATTCTTTTAAAACTTATACGATAATATAATGTAGTTACAATTATTGTTATTGTTATTGTTGGAGTCGGTGTCGTGTAGTGTAGTGTTGATATCTAATTTAAACCCTTCGATTTTGTATTCCGGTCGACTAATATTTATTGCGTTAATAGTAATAACTGGTGCTAATTGAGAAAATAACCTATCTTTTGCTACTTAAATGTAGACTCAGGTCCACTTTTTTGGAATTAATTTATGCTTAAGATGTCTCGCTTCGTGTGTTATACCGAAATCCTTCAACTGTGAAGGTTAACATAAAAGTAGTATAACCAACAAATTTTTTGATATGGGTAATGCTAGAGCTCAGTTTTAAACATGAGTATTTAGCGCCCGAATTCTATACTAATATTATAAAGAGGAAAGATTTGGTCGTTTTGAATAGGCTTCAAAACTAATTTAAAAAATTCTTTCACCAATATGAAGCTACATTATCAGGGAGTGACATAGGCTATATTTTGACGGGAAAGAGAGTCTACGCGGGCGAAGCCGCTGACGGACAGATAGTTTGCAATAATTTTGTTTGTAATAATATCATTAAAAACATCCTATTTTTACCATAATTTTTTTTTCCGGGATGAAAATGCATTTACACACTATCCCACTGCTTGGGGGAAGGCAGTGGGGGTGTGTGGGACTCCTCGCCGGTGAAGCCGGCGGAATACCCACTAAAAACAACCCAGGTATACCTCACCGCTTGAAACGGGACGACATGAAAAGATTACTACATCGTCCCAGCGGTCGGCCCAGCTTACGCGCCGGGCCTCCTCACGCTATGGGGTCATCCCGGTATACTGGGACACCCCCCGACGGGAGCACCATGGAATAGGGTGAAAGCCCCCCGGCTTTCACCCCGGTGCTGCGTTTTGGGAGCAGGAGAAGGACGGGCGAACCGCCGTCTTCATGCTCCCCGCCGTCTGCGTCGGAGAGGGGCCGCCAGAGGATCATCCTCCCGGGCCCTATCCGCGGTCTCCTCCTGCGTCATCACCACCTTACAGAAGGAGATCATCGTCATCCAGGCCTCCTCGCTTCCTAACATAGCCCGAATAACGGCCGGGAGCGAGAGGTTTCCGCCGATGACTGCCACTAGGGCACGGCGCTGATCGGCCCATCCTGTGCACACCTGGAGTGTGTGCAGGGCCGTATCTTCATTAGCGCCGCACTCGTGGCACCGCGGGGTGGGCTCCCGCCGGGCGATCTTGTGCAGGTACTTCCCGAAGCACCCATCCCCGGAAAGCACCTGCACCAGCCGGTACGTCAGATGCCACTTCTCCTGACGCACCCACTGGTTGAGGACCGGCCGTATCGTCGCGGCCATAGAGCGGCTCGGCCAGGTCCTCCGCACACCTCCGTAATATTTACCATACCTGATAAATGGACATAAAATTATTTTCACTAATTTCATCATGTATAATAAATCAAATGCCATAATTATTATTGTACCCAATTTTATTATACGTACGCTTCATCCTATAAATCGCACTTAACGCCACCAAAAATTTTTTTATTAATTTGAATATCTTCGATCGGAAATGGTCTATTTCTGGCATAATTTTAGGCGGTAATTTATGTCATGATTTTCTGCGTCACCTCATGATGATCTTATATCTAACCTTCTTACAGAGTAACTAATCTGAATAATCTTAATAATCTTCTCAAAGCTAGTCGCTTTCCAACTATTTACTTATAAGACTGAAACGGCAAATACATCAGTGGTCACCTCGCTAATGATCACGTAGCCTCAGCGACGGCTTAAAATCCACTCTTGCCGTCACCTAAATCTTACTAAAGTGCTCTTTGATTTTCTGAGCAAAGTAATGAAAAATAAATAAACAGTTTCAAATTAAAGCGTAGTAAAGGTTAACCCTTAATAAGGCATTGCATTGTAAAAAAAATCATGGGTTTTCGCCTATATGCCTAAGTATTAAGGTTCAAATTCGGGTGGTAACTATTTACCTCTGCCTTTTTAAGGGTTAAAACGCAGGTAAACATCCTAATAAATGTTACTTCCGTAGATTACTATTAGGTACTCTTTAGATATTATGCTTACCTCAATCTTTTGTGAGTAAATGGTATCTATTACATTTCCGAAAAGTTGCAAAATTTTCTTTTGGCAAATTTTGTCGAGAATTTCTACCACAAGAGTAGAGTTACTACCTTTCTTGCCTAAACGGAGTACTTTCAAAGAACTCTGCCTGTTCAATGCTGCGGACGAATGTGCATCGATATATCATTATCATAGCCATATGTTTGATCAGCAGTCGGCAATGACGGGTTAGGGTTGCCTACCTTTTAGAAAGAGCTGCATGAGCACACTTTAAAAACTAAATAAATTTCTTGCCGTATGCCCTAGATAGGCCACCAAGCAGTGCGATGTAAGTACTTGCTACTATCCACTGATCGTTCCTAGAATTCTTTCAAATGAATGAGAACATTGTACCAAGGAGCCAGAAGGAGGGTTGTTTTTCGAAAGGATGTAAGTATGTATGTATGTATTTTATTGTTAAATTTCCATTTCAATGGCAGTTTACGTTGATGTAAAAAGCAACACTGCTAACAACACACGTTCGCATATAAAATCTATACGACTTACGTTTGACTTTTGGAATGTGACAAATCGAAAACTCGAGTTTTCGATTAGTCACATTCCGCGCGAGCTTCCGAGCAAACAGCAAATAAGTCAATATTAAAAAAAAAAAATTGTTAACTACTAAGTCTTAAAATATAATTTCTGTATTCAACCCTATAAGTAGATTCTATGGCCATATAGAGAAGCCGGCGGACCTCGACCGGGCTCGAGCTAGGCGTGGTGCGTTCGCGATTGATAAATGACGCCGCGATCTTTTGTGCGGTCTACGGCGCTTAATATAACTCGTCGTTAGTAACTTGACAGGTTCTTATTAGAGAAATTGTAAGCATAGAAACCTAGTTAGTGTTATGTTATTTTATTAAAATGACCGGTTGTATACCAGTGCGCACTCACACATGAAAAGTCGATGTTCAATTTTAAAACAAAAATAATCAGATATGACATGAATGCGTTTTAAGTGTAGCTGTACAATTTGCGGATCTTTAACAGATAAGTACTTTTTGACCCACGATACTTTCCCTATCTTTTTTACTGCTTATTATAAAATTTGACTACGGTGGCAAGTTTTAAAGATTGTAACTTTGTCCGTAATCTACTAGTGCTTTAAATAAGTCTTGTATTAAAACTTTCTTAGCTATAATTTATAATTTGCGATTTTTTTGATTTCTTCTTTCAAATTACATTATTTACAGATTATATAATATCATCTGTTCTAATGCAGTGGAAATGAGAGCATTGCGAAGTTTAGCAGGAGTGACATTAAGTGATAAAGTAAGGAATAGCATAATAAGAGAGCGATGTGGTGTGAAATAGGATGTTGTCACAAAAATTGAGATGGGAATGCTAAGATGGTTTAGGCATATGGAAAGGATGGATGAAAGGCGATTAAGGAAACAAATTTACAAGGCGAGGGTGGATGGAGCTGTTAAAAGGGGAAGGCCTAGACGGACGTACTCAGGACAAGTCCAAGACGTGTTCAGAAAAGGTCAGGTCAGTAGTACCCATAATCGACGAGCATGTATGAAAGGATTAATGAGAGTGGAAGAAGCGCAAGAGGTGTGTCAGGATCGTAGCAAGTGGAAAGATGTGGCTCTGCCTACCCCGTTAACTTTATTTGAAAGGAAATAAAATGTAGGAATGTTTTAACAAAGGCTTAGTACATATTGACAAGAGTTCAACGTTCTTCTAATCTGAATGTCGCTTTAAACTTTAATTACCCTATCATGCTCGTATCTGTTCAACGTTCTTCTAATCTGAATGTCGCTTTAAACTTTAATTACCCTATCATGCTCGTATCTGTCAAACCTTCATCGCAATCATCAACCTAACAATACCAGCTCGTGACTGCGCGCCCGGGTGCAAAACGATTACATCGGAAGCATTCAATTATGACAAATCAAACATAATTTGTTATCTCATTGGCAAAGAAAGCTGTTACCACACCGATGGCATAACACAAAGAGATGAAAGTCGAAAGCTGCGCCCGCGCCGGTCCGGTCTGTGCGAACTTGAGATCGCAGACGCTGCTTACGCTAATAACCTGTGCAGGCGCATACGTAATTATGGTAACGGCAACGCACATATGTTTATGTTTTTGAGTTTACCTGTTATGCTAAAGAAGACACGGCTACGTTAGCAGTTTTCTTTAACTTCTGCAATTTGTTTTGGCCATCTTCATACAAGTATTCTTCTTTTTTACACTTGTTCCATTAACATACGTACGGGAGTCTGTATGACTATGAAAAACAATTACGAGTTAAATTTCTGGAGGGACCATCTGCATGCACCAAGTCATCAGACAGTGGCTTGTTTTAAGTAAGTGCGCTTGACTTATGAGAGGTTACTATTTCTTATCATAGGTTTTTGTTAGAACCAAGTGAAATAGCCCATAATCTACAATAATTGCTAAGAGATATGAACCCGCTACATTTATGTTAGATTACGCATGATATGAAATGATGGGCTATAATGTCATTGAATGAACATATTGGTACTAACATTGGCTCTGTTAACCATGAACCCGAAACTGGTTCCTTAAGCCACTAGATAGACAGACAGGGACAGTAAGATAACTAATTTTCAATAATATAGCTGGATTTGTCCAGCCGGTTTAGGTTATCACTTACATAGTTTTTCTTGTGCTTTAGGGGATGTATTAAACTTCCTTCAACATCATAATACTTATTATTAAAACTTTTATTACTTAAATGCTCTAGGTCCTTGAGATATGGTCACAAGACGGTGGTTTTGATATATTTTAATTAAATTAATGTTTTTTTTGCCTCATTATGTCACGCCGCTGTGAGTACTAAATCAGTGAACCAGGTTTCAAATAACCACTCGGAGCACAATGAACTCGAATCAGCATAATTTCTCCGTTCCTTGATCTAGCTTTTTGTAGAAATAATAGCCAATAAGTATAGCTTGCGTAGAAAGTTGATCTTTGATTTCATTGCGATTCTAGAACGTTTTGGTAGAGAAGTTCAAACGGACATTACGGTCAATTATTGTTTATAATTTTCAATGGATGTTCTTGATAGTGATTTTTGATATGGAAGTAGAGTCAATTGTGTTAGAGAATTAAGCTACCAGGTAGCTTGTTGCGAAAATAATAATCTTAAAGGTGTGAATAAAACTGTCTCACGCCGTAGCCGGCGCTAACAAAGTCGCTTTTTCAATGTCTTTAGTTATATTTAGCGGAATCATTTTAAATCAATCTCGTCAAGCAGGTAATTGTTTAAGTAAATAATTATAATTTCGGAACATTAGACAGGCCATTTTGATAATATTTTATTTTCACTGGGTCTGGGATAACTGTCATCCATTTTTGTTCGCAGTCTATACGATGGATCATTTGCCTAATGTCCAGTCTCTTTATTGAATGATTGTAACTATAAAGATACAAACATCGTATAATTATAACAATACACTACCGATAATACCATTAAGATTATAAATGTAAATTACTTCGTGTCACTGCAAGAACATCTTGCATTAAAATTTCACACTTCACTACTAATTAAGTAGCTGTAAATAGGTTGTGTTGCAAACCACAGATAAAATAAGATAATGTTATAGAAAGGAGTAAGCATTAAAAGGCTACATGTTAAATCTACTAGTATATCTCCACACAATTTCGGATTCTTGTAAAAATTACTATACTTATGCCTAGACGATATTCAAGATGTATTGCAATAAATGAAAAATATTTATTTACTCTTAACATTTTACTTTAGTTATATTATCAACTGGACTGGAGAACGTTTGTTTAAATATAAAAATATAGGTCAAGTACCAATAACGTTTATATCAACGGTAAATAATACTTGTAGATTTATGATCTGCTTCAACTGTAATATGGTGGAAAATATTCTTTATACTACACCTGCTCGGAAAGTACCTTGATACTTTATCAAATTTACGGTAGAAAGTACGTCATTGCATATCGAACAAATATGCGGGGAGAAAACGCATCTGACCGGGAGAGAAAACTGTATGAAAATCCATTTCTTACGTGGTTTTTCTTTTTTAATTTTGGGTAAGAATATGCGCCGGTAACCTAAATATCAAAAGCCAAAAAGTTTTTACAGTGAGTTTTTATCTCCAAGTTCGCAAAATGACAGTGGCCACTAGCTGTGTGTCGGATGGTGTCGGGCTGGCAGTGCGACCCTGCGGCGGCAGGATAAACAATTTGAAAAAAGAACATGTGAAAATTGCAGACGCCATTGGCGCCATTTTCAATTTGTGTGTTGTTTAAGGATTCAGTTTTCGTAGAAAGTAAAATAAAACTATCAAAATGATAAGCAGTGATAGTGATGATGAAGATTTTTTAACTCCGCCGCAGTTGAAGGAAACAGCAAAAATAATAAAGAAAGAAAAAGTGTTACATTAAGCTTCACTAACTGCAACAGTTTCAATATAAATTTCAATTAGTAAAGATTTAGTTTTTTATTTTCCTCGTAGGTGTAGTATAAAGCACTATGTATCACTCGAGAGAAAGTGCGATTCCCGATCTCGGGTGTTTTAAAGCCCTCGCCTGCGGCTCGGGCTTCAAACGACACCCTCGACGGTAATCGGTCTCTTTCTCCTCTCGGTGAACAATGTACTATTTATGCACCATTTACAGTAAGTACAGTTGATTTATTTTTAGTCTGATAATAAATTGGATTTATACATATTCCGCTGATCACAAATAAATTATCCTTACGTTCAGCAACCAAAACATCAGATTGTTACTATATTCTTCAGTGAATTGCATATGTCATCGATATCATGCTTGTAAGTTTCTCCAGCAAACATCGCGAGTGCATACGCGCATCAATTGCTTAATTGTCAGATGTGCACTGTGGTTACCACACGCTCCACTTGCCGTTCCAGGCACACGACTTGCCCTGATTTCTACGATCGGACAGTTGATAGACCAGTTCAAACTATACCAGTTATGCTCTCCCATGCAACTGGTTTTAAGTGACAGAATGTTTTCGTGTTGTTATGTTACGTTTTGCTAAGAAAACAACAATATTATTTATGACTAGCTTTCCGCTAGCGGCCTCGCCCGCGTCGAATGTTCCCCTGTTAAAATATAGCCTAAAAATTAAAATGTAGCCTGTGTTACTCGCTGATAATGTAGCTTAATATTGAAAGAAATGTGTCTATGCAAACATAATCTTGGTATGAAAATAAGACCAGTTTTTTGAAGTTGACACAAAACCATATTATTAATTACTGATAACATATGATTGGAGTGACGTCAGCAAACTCATCATGCTGTCCGCAATGTCTATAATCTATTATATAAAAATAAGTCGGGTTTTCCTTCCTGACGCTACAACTCCAGAACGCACGAACCGATTTCCACGGTTTTGCATTCGTTGGAAAGGTCTCGGGCTCCGTGAGGTTTATAGCAAAGAAAATTCAGGAAAAATTTCAACAGAAAAGCGGGAAATAAAAATGAAGTTCACGCGGGCGCAGCCGCGGGCGGAAAGCTAGTGATATTATAAAGAGGTAAGCGTTTCTGAGTTTGGAACTCCATAGCCTAAAAATTAAAATGTAGCCTGTGTTACTCGCTGATAATGTAGTTTGATATTGAAAGAAATGTGTCTTTGCGATAGAAATTTCGAGATCGGCTAAATTTTAATGTTGCATAATGTTATTGAATAGCTCATTTAATTCGAGCTCCGATGAAACTTATTTATTTGTACTTTATCAGCTGACTAAAATTTTAAATGGTATCCATTTTCATATTATGCTGTTGAGCCATTATATGACTAAATGTGTTATTTGTTGTGTCGTGTTGTGTTACGCCTAGAATTGTAGAAAGGCACCAAAAAAAATTTTACCTGATTGTACTTTTCCTTAATTATATTTTTTTTCCTAGTAGGGCCTTAACGCTGTGTAGAAGGGAGGGCTATGCTTTATATATAGTAAGTAAATATTATTTATTGCACACAAATAACAATAATCTAAGGCTTTATCGCTACAAAGCTATCTCTACCAAGCAACCCACTGGCAAAAGAAAATTGTCGAGGAAAGCGAGTAAGTGCTTTAAGATTAGTGATGTAAAGTGGAAAAAAAAACAATTGTTTTTTTCACTTTTTTGAAAAAAAAACTTGTATCATTGTTTTTTTTTAATTTTTTTTTCTGCCTTACATTTAATTTAATTTTGAATCAAATTTGTATAATATTTTAATTTTTTTTTCTGCCTTACATCAATTTAATTTTGAATCAAATTTGTATAATAAATCAACATATTTATTAATTTATAATTATACTTAAAACATATTCCAACAACAAATTACAACTCAATAACTTTTTTTTTCTTCATCTTCACTTTTAGTATCAGTTAGTGCCTACACTAGTCTTGTCAGCGTCGGAATTTTCACTTAACTAAAGAACTACTTTTTGTCTCTTTCAATTTAAACATTACTTATCATTTGAGAATAGCACATAAGCTAAAGTACTGTCAAAGTTTTCTAATTTTACTTTTACCTTTGGATAAGATTGTGCCTCAGTTTATCCAATCGCATAACTGTTATGTACAATTGTACAGAACAAGTTAAAAAAAATTGAAATATTTTTTATTTGTTGCAAAAACGAGGCCATAATTTACTTATAAAAAAAATATAATTTTGACATTACCTAGTTTGAAATCTATACTAATATTATAAAGCTGAATAGTTTGTTTGTTTGCTTGAACGCGCTAATCTCAGGAACTACTCATCCAAGATAAAAAAAAAATTTCAGTGTTAGATAGCCCATTTATCGAGGAAGGCTATAGCCTATATATCATCGCGTTAGCTCAAAGTAACTATTCCACGCGGACGAAGACGCGGCCAGAAGCTAGTAATGACATGTTTTTATAGCCGTTATTAATAATATACATAGTTATGAATTAATCGCTCTACGTTCACGTAACATCAATAAGAATTCAAACAATATTATTTAAACTTATCAATGAAGTTGTTTGTAATTTGAAACACATATATAAATTAATAAATACAATTGCATTATTTATTTTTGCTATTGTTTTCGAAGTAGAATCACTTTTGTTGATATAATAGGAACAATCACGCAAGTCTGTTATTCAGAAAAATCAATGGTTAAAGATAAGAAATTAATATATATTAACTTCTTGTTACAGGAAGAAAAGGTGATACATTTTTATGTACTATTAAACTTATGCAACAAATACTAATGCAATTTGAGAAACTGAGGTAACTACCTCTTCTCCAGTAGAGCCAAAGTTTCTCTAGCATAAGTCCTCTGGCATGGCCCGTTCATCAAACTGGTATCTTGCTATAGAAACAGCTTAGCGTGCCTTTAGTCTATACTAATATTATAAATAGTAAATATTTCATTGTTTGTTTTTTTTGTATTAAATAGGCTCCGAAACTACTGATCCGGTCGTGAAAATTCTTTCACTAACAGAAAGCTAATCTATTCAGGGGTGATATAGGCTATATTTTATTATGATTAAACAAAAAAAATCAGTGAAAAATAATGGTGTATGTAAATCAAGTCAGAGAAAAGCGGATGATAATGGACACCAGCTGTCAAACATTTGTCAGAACGAAGTCTGTGTGGGCAGCTCGTAATATTTTCAAGAGGAAATATTTGATTATTTGTTTGTTTGCATTGGGTGTGCTGGGAGACGCCCCTAGCTTATTTCCTTGTGTGGTACCTCGTAACACAGGGATTTAATAATCCCTACTTCGAGACCATTACAAGAAGTGTGTTGTCTGGCGCAAAAAAAAACAAAAAAAAAAAATATGCTCCGAAACTTCTGGACGGATTTTAAAAATTCTTTCACTAATATAAAGCTACATAATCAGCAAACTTGACTGACCTGTTGGCGCAATGGCAGCGATCCTGCCTTTAGCGCCGGAGGTCGTGGGTTCGATCCCCACCCATGACAAATATTTGTGTGACGAACATTTGTATTTGTTGTGTGTCTGGGTGTTATTATCTATTTAAGCATTTATTTAGAAACATTTAAGTCTGTTTATCAGTCTCTGATGTCCATATTACAAGCTCTGCTTAGTTTGGGGTCAGATGATCTTGGTGTGAATTGTCCCAGATATTTATTTTATTATTATTATTAAACGATATAGTCTGTATTTTTTATTTAGGCTATATTTTTTTATTTAGGCTATATTTTAACGGGAGAAATAGTCTACGCAGGCGAAGCCGCTGACGAACAGCAAGTTAGAAATTAATATGGTTATATTGTAAAACGTATACCGGACTTTGATCTCTAGTTCCACCATATCCTAATAGCACCAGTACTGAAATTTCTGGTTGCCCTAACCTGGCCTTACCTTACCTAATGTATCTCCATTTATCATGCGCCTCTGAAATTTAATGAAATCGATTCAGTGGACAATTCCTATCATCATCGGATCGTGACGTCACAATAAGCTTCAAAAATATACCCGCTGGGTTCTCACACAGGGGAAGAGAATTACGTTATTGATTTACGTCTGTTGTCCTGTCTATTTATAACAACACAGTGTGAATATTACACATCTATTAAGCTTCTTCGGGTATAGTCTTTTTAAAACACTTCCTACAAACACATTGTATCCTGCTTTCTTTACAGTCGAGTAAAAACCTCATTAAAAAGATAAGCCTTTTGAAATACATAACTGTTCAACATCTATTCAGATTAAAGCCATTGTGTATAATGTATATAATTAAAACAGTACAATGTTTCGATTTCAAAACGACATGATCTTGTTTAATGAGTGAGAAAGCGTTGACATTTATCTATGGATCACAGACAAGTCTTATTTAACTATACACTGGAAGCCGAAGTATTATAGGAGTAAGATAACTCGGAATTAAAACTTAACGTGGGAAAGTCACCGTTGAGATGATACCGCCGAGAAGTTACGCATTTGAATATGTGCTGTCCGTAATTAGTTTGTTTTGCGACGGAAACAAAGAGATAAAGGGTCTGATGCCTCATCTTGTACAAAAACCATATAAAGCGTTTTCCAAAATGGAATATAACTGTTTGTCTTTGTGTGTGTGTGTGTGTGTGTGTATCTCAAATGACTTAAACCTATTAAAACGGCTATCGCTACTCTAACTCTATACCTCAAATACAAACTGCGTAAAAATAGCGTTTTTAGGGTTCCGTACCTCGAAAGGAAAAAACGGAACGCTTATAGGATCACTTTGTTGTTCGTCTGTCTGTCTGTCAAGACCCTTTTTCTCAAGGTATCAAGCTGGAATTTTATATCAAATACTCAGGTCTTCTGTCGCTTGGAGCTGTGAAAAAATCAAAGTTCTAAGCCAACGCAATCAAAAGATACGGCCGTTTATGCCGCAAATTTCCGCAAATGTTCGACACTCGCAAGGGAATCAAAACCTACAGGGTACTTCCCGTGAAATCAGAATCTTGAAATTCGTCAACTCAAACGTCTTAAGCACAGAGGAAATTGCAAAAACCGTTAATTTAATTTAAATCAATTTAATAAATATACCTACAGGTTTGTACGGAACCCTCGGTGCGCGAGTCTGACTCGCACTTGGCCGGTTTTTTACAAATCAAATCATTTGTTTGTATGCATTGCATATATTATATATTGCATTTCTAGTGGAGTTATGAAAGAAACTTCTTTCCATTGGCCAGATATCCTGTTCATGATATCTACATTTTTTATACTAGATATCAGGCTCACCTGGCTGCATTTTCACCACAAACAAGAGAAAGTGTTTCTTTTAAGAAAATGCAAACCACCTTACAAAATCGCTTCCGTTGTATTGATTGAACGCCGTAATTAAAATGATGGGAACTCTTTAATTTGCGTGGAATCACTATCATAGTACAGTTAACCACAGGTCAAGTGTGACGTTACAAGCATGCGGATTATAAGTAGCCACAACGTATGGATCCCCCTTTATCCATGGATATATACAATTGAGTAAGTGGGACAAGGGTTTCTTTCCTAATTTTGTCCGAATGGAACAGATAAGTTTAAATTTTTTAGAAATACATACTACATTATACCACATAATCAGTTCTTAAGGTACTGGCAGGTGACTAAGAAAATCTTAAAATATATACGAGTAATAGTATTATTATTAAAATTATTCAGATACATAAGTCGTATCTGGATTTGATAGCGTTTGGTTAGCGTGAATGTCACTATTGATAGAAAGTGATTTCATCCATTAAAACATAGGCAGTATGAAGTTCCTCCGTTGCGGTTAGTCGCAATGGATATAGTGGAAAAAAACAATCCCAGATTATTTATCAATGGATAAACGCAATAGATTTAGTGGGATACACCCGCCACAGATTCTGAAAAAACAATACAGTTGAACCTCTACATGTTTAGTCGTCCCTTTGTTTCTACTGACATGTGTCGGCAGCAAATTGCCCCCTAAATGTGAAGTATGCCTGGTGGTCTGGTATCTAAGCATCCTATTTCTATTGTTGTTATTTATTCGCTTCTCCATTAACCTCTAAAAATTGTTACAACATCTTGAGGTAACATGATTATGACGTTACTCTTATTACACTTTTAACTGTTTATTTAGCATTCTGCTCTAATTCCTTTTGTTATTATCTAAATGCATGTATAAAATTTAAAAAATGAGAATGTAGAGCTAGTAAACAGCTCGGGATCACATTAGCTCTGTGTTTTTTTTCTAAAAAAGGACATTGTTAACAACTATAGGTATCTATGAAAACGACTTGTGTCTAAATTACAAACTGACACTTCAAAAAAACATACAAAAAAAATATAAACCAGGTCTGATCACCGATAATATAAGTCTCGTAAAAGTTTCCAAGAAAACACGTATGTTTGCGTTCAAAAGTATAAAGCTCATATAAAGTTAGTAAAAACAATATTTTTATTTTTACCTGCTCATTATCAGAAGACCTTGTATCCAAGTATCTCGGACTCAAGTCGTACCGGTGGTCCCGGTCCAGGTTATCCTCAGCAGAGTGCACGATAATCACCAGTGCGGCCAACGTACTCAACAACGGCATGGTGGATCTCCAAGTAATACCCATATTATAACCAAAAACCCGAAACCAAACGCAGACCTAAATAACGTCCACACTTTTAATTCACTCAGAACACTGTGCACTAGGAAAATATATTTCCTTAAACGACGCTGTATTTAAACCTTAAGAACCGAAGTACGAAAGCCGAAAGAATCGAAGATAAGGAAGAAAAAAGAAAACTAGAACGCGAAGTCGGCGCGCGCTTTTAGTCCTTTTTTAAAAAACGAACTCCCGATTTGTATTGCAGTACTGAATGGTGCAGTTCTTATTTCTCACATCATAACTATTTGTAAACAGTCCGATACGCGACGGTTGATTCTTGATGGAGCCAATTATGTTACTGGCTGATTAGCAACGAGAAAAATGCGAGATTTCTCGCCGAGGTTTCCCGCGTTTTTTCTGTTTCTGAACGTGAAAGTGAATATGGCGGTTGCGCACACGTTTGCGCGCGGCGGCACGATGCGTTCGAGTGCCGACAGAAAATGGTAATGCCCTGTCTATCGCTCGGGCTACGCTCATATTTTGATTATTACCTTTGTTTAGAATAAACATTTAGTTGTTTCTGAATTTCCGGATCACGTCACATCACTGAAGAAGACGGTACCTACTTAATCATCTCCAATTGTAAAGGTAGATATGCAATCAATGTTTGAAATCGCAGATGAAAATGACGATGGACCCAGTGGAGCGAATCGCAGTTGGCAGGCGAGGGAGAATACTAGAATATGCATATTGCATAAGATTTATATTCTCTCATCTCGTCTAAGCGATGTAGAGTTAAGTACAATTTTATCAGTTCAATTGATTTTATGCTACTTTACTCCTGTGCTCATGGAGGTTGATAAAAATCATAAGGGAGCATACGACCATTTTTTTTAATTACACATTATTTGCATAAAAAAAATGCCTTACTATTTATACCATTTTCAAAAAGAGTATTGTCCAAGCCCATTAACTGACAAGAAATCTATAGATGAAACTTTGTTGTTCGGCGAAAAGCGAGCTATTTTATTTTTTTTAATTTGGTTACAGATGGTAGGACAAGGTCCAAAACCCAGCCTGGGCGAATCAGCAGCAATTCATGTAACAGTTCTCTAATTTTATCGTTCCAGTTAGTATTGTAAACCAAACTCAGTTCTTTTTCAATCTTCAGGACCTTTTAGGCCTGTTTCACCGGCAATCCAAGTGTCTGTTCCTATAACCATCCCGTGGCATCCACTTGAGGTACCTAGCTAATAACACTTCTTGTAGTCGAAGTGGTAAGTCACAGAAGCGCTAGTAAGTCCGACACTCCCATGGTGCACCTACTGGTGCGTGAGGTCTGAATAAGATATATCTCAAAAAATATATATATCAAACAGGTGCGTAGTTTGATTATTCCTAAGGTAACTTCGAGAATAGGTAATGATAGTGTGACTTTTTACTAACCTATTTTTTATTAAAATTTTGGTCGCTTGGTTTTCGCTGTAGTGGATGAGGTTTTTGAGAAGCGTTATCCCAAGCTTGTTTTGTATGTTCCTACTTTAATGGTACAATCTGTTCGATTCCAAGGCGCATTTCCATGTGTATCGAAGACGGATCAGTATTATGTGAAACGGAATGTGCCCACGCGCGGCCTGCCTCGCGGAATGCCGGCACTACGCTGCCGGCGCTCGACCGAGAATGATCATCTACTAATTATACTATCTAATTACAATCACATAAAGAACATTTATTTTAATTTTTATTATCTACTGCAGTGTCAAAATCTGTGTTGTTAATCATTTAAGTTATTATTGGCTGATAAATCTACTTTGTCAGTCAGTTTCTCATAAAAAAAGATTTAACGGCTATTCTACTTACAGCCTAGTTCCCTTCGCTGTACACTTAGTGTTAGTCGAACATACACCCGTATGTTCGTCCTGCGAAAACGTATGGCACGCTATGAAAAACCGGTTGTGTACTAGTGGCGCGGTACGGGTTTACCAAGAGACTTATGCTGCACAGAATATAAACTCAGAAATAAACAGCAAATGGTAGGAATACCTACAAAGCTATAATAGACACTTACCTATTGTTTAAATTGTTCAATTAATATTGTTCAAACTACTTGTGGTAGAGCATCCTTAGGTTAAAGATTTAATTCATTTAGTACTACTAGTAAGTTAATTTTGTGACAAACACGACTTTCGCAATGAAGAATGGAATGCCTCTATATACACTTCTTTTTCTGCATATGGATGTATCCAACAACATCCCGGCAACATCCGACTCGATACAGAGTTTAAAAAAATGTTTTCAGCCCAATCTTTTTCAGTAAAATCGGCATAACTTTGATATCCGGTTTAACAGTCTCCTTATACCCATTTCACCATGAACGTTTGCTGACAATAAATGTTAGCAAATAAAACAGCGAAAGGTTACATTATAAATATTATATACAGGGTGACAAAGAAAACAGACCTATTCCTTGAAAAGCTAAATAGTAGACTTTATTTGCAACAAATTAAGCCACATCAACCTAGGGGTCCAAATGTATAGTTAACAAGATTATGAAAATGTATAGATGACGAGAGCGGGTGCGAGGGCGCACAGTTAGATTTGGGTCTGTAACCTAAGCTAAGCAGACCTCACGCTGGCGATTCCGCGACTACATGGCACCGCTTTTGCTTGAATATCTGATCTCTCATTTATTTACCCTAACGTAAAATTTCTTCTCTAGCGTATTGATTTTCTAGCAAACCATTAAAAAAACTGATAACAATTATACCTTTTTAGAAAGGCCATAAAACAAGGTAGTTTTTCTGAAATTTTCTTCTCTTACTTTTATATATTTTTTTGAGTAATTGATGTAGTTTTCAGGTATAAATTACAAAATTTCGTAAATGTCACCATGTAATGCCGTTTTTTTCTAAAACTACGAGTGTTAAGATTTAAGATTGCTAGCTAATTAGCTTTCAAAAAAGTATCAGTTAAGTGCCCAGACTTCATCTGTTTTTTAAAGCAATTGGTTTACGGAGATAAGTCGGAAACTTTAGAAAAATATTTAAACGCCACTATCTCGTTACCTATTAATTTTGGACCCCTAGTTGAGGAAGCCTAATTTGTTGCAAATAACGTCTACTATTACGCTTTTCAAGGAATAGGTCTATTTTCCCTGTCAATACCCTGTATAAATAATAGCAGAAAAATAGTCATTACATCTTGAAACGCCTAGATATGAACCGTTAATCTCAATTTTATATTGCTTAAGATACTGCACACATCGTAATCACGCACTAATAAGTGATTCGAAGTCGGTTAACGCGTTTGTTTTGCAATTATATTAAATAATGGAAGCATTTGAAGTTGAAATAGTTCTAAATACATTATTAAAATATTTTGCAAAAATGTTCCTACATTCAATGTCAATTTCATTTGTTAACAATAATTTGTTATCATCTCGTAGACACACGTAATGAAGTTGTAAACAGCCGCGTGTTATACAAACAATAATAATCATTAGGTACGTTTAAAAACTTCGTCCTAATCAATCAAAATCAGTAAGTAAGTTAAAATATACTTCTGTCAAATTTCCTAGAAGCAAAACACACGCCCTTATTTGTCCATTTATTGTTGCAAATCACTTATGGAGCACTGTGTGTTAATTCCCTAAAGGTTAACTGGTGTTTTGTGGCCAGGTCACCGCCAGATTGCATATATTCTTCCTATATAATTGTACAAACATCTGTAACTTAGTGTAATCTAATGACTGCGGAAATTTCGCGTCATCGTGACTAGCTGCTGCGGGTTAAGTTTAAGTTATAGAAGCAGTTCTTCATACTCAATTGAATAAAAACTGGTCCCGATTTAGTTAAATGTCATATGACACACAAGACAATGTAATGTGTTTGGCGAATAATTTGTCATAAACTTTTTTGCCAGTGATGTGCAGTTATCGCTTAATCTCATCTTGGAAACTTAATTTGAAGTGATATTACGTTAGTATTTGACAACCTGCCCATCGTCGTTTTATGACTGTGCGAATTTTACAATCGCGTTGTGCTGTAACTGTAAATTGGCTGATTTATGAGACTGTAACGTTAAAATAATCTGACTCTTTGGCTTAAAACATCCACCTTTAAGGCCTTATTGAGGTGATGCCCGGTTTCAAACGACCGTTATGCTTCTACGATTTTTTTGTTATCAGTAACAAACAAAGAAATTCAATTTTCACGCCTACTTGCGCTAAGCATTTCTCTCGACCTGATTCTCGATTCTAACGATATTTCGCTAGATTACGTATTAGGTAATGCTATAGGAGAGTGGGTGACTGCACACTTATATTGTATGACATAATGGTAGAATTGGATTAAAGGGGATATTTTTTCGTTTAATTTGACATTTTATAAGCCACTTATAAATCTGCCGATGTCTATGTAACACTTAAAATAAAACAGCCAAACTTACTTCAGTAAAGTATTGCATTAATATAGTGTGATAAAATAAGTATGGTTTAAAATGATGCTTAATTTTATTTTACTTTTAAAACCACTGGAGCATGCGAAACAGTCAGGAAACACAACAACTAATAAAATTTTATTACTATTTGCTTTATTCATAATCGAATCTTGTTATTCAATAAACATAATGATACTAATAACTAGAAAGCGTTCTAACCCTTCCGTTATTGTCATAGATACTATAGTGTAAACCACTATGACTATTAGGTTTGCTTTATTACTAAATCTGTTGCGAGTAGTTAATATTTGAAGTAAACTGATATAAAACAAGATAAAGTCAATACTCACATTTTGTATTTCAACGTAAACTTACACTCCAATTATTGAAACAAATCTCCAACGTGTAGGTCAATATTTTCGAAGTACAACGTAGTCTTAATTTTAGCTTTACAATGCTTTATAACTTTTTCAAGAGCATTTCAATTCAACCTTCTACCATAAATTAAAAAAAAGTCTGATCTTTCGCTCAAAAATTCTGGACATGGACCAGTGGTTCATATCTATTAGTAACAAAATATTATAAGGGAGTCGTTTTAAGTTTTAAATATCTATTAAATCGTCAAACAGTGATTTATAATGAACTAATAGTTCATCTCTAACAATAGTAGCTCTAATATTATGAATTTATTATGTTCTAGCTTTCCGCCCGCGGCTTCGCCCGCGTTATCGTTATATACTATGGCCAAACTACATGAAATCTTTATTCTGTCATATATCTTTAGTCATTTTTATAATTTGTAGCCCATGTGTTATTCTGATGCATAAGCTGCATTACTGTAAAGTTTCATCCAAATCCATTCGAAGTTTTTGCGTGAAAGAGTAACAAACATACATACATACATAGATCCTCATAAAATTTCGCAGTTATAATATTAGTAGGATTTATAATATTAAGTAAGATTGTCTCCAGTGTCCGAAGCAAATTTTCTCAGCAAACGAGGGAGAAAGTTAATAAATTGGTTGATTTCATACGAGATGTCTTTAACCTCATACATGTACGATTCTCGTTACACGTAATACTGTGTGACATGTGCATAGGAAAATTGAGTTAACCATGTGAAACAGCAACAACAACAATCTTAAAATCGTGATTCGGCGGGAAAATTTCTGAGAGTATTTTATAATATATTTAAAATTGGAGTTTTTTACTTGAACTTTGTAGATCTTCAACTTAGAATCAAAATATGAACTATTACCAGGCCTCGTCACTGCATGTACTAGCGCGCGATAATTACCTTCCAGCCGCCGGGTATTCCATGACTCTTTTGGCAGTTGGTTGTCAACAGCCGCGTAAAGCATTTGTACGCGAATTTTGCGGTTGGACTGACGCGATGACGATGACGTACTGTAGGTATGTACTAACTACTGACATCTATATCGAAAGGGGTGGCCCTGGCAATATATGTCTGTCACATGACAGCACGCATTTAGGATTAAGTTAACTGTCATTTTTCTATGGATGTGATTTATCTGTAACGTAGTAACTATTCAGTAATCTGTGCATTAACATACGTATACCTACCCTTTTGACTTCTACTCCTTCTTAATTCTTCTTCTTCTTTGTTTTTTCACTGTCAAGAATGTGGCCCTCTGAGTCGGTTGTAGTTTTTTTTCTAATAATTGTGCAGTCAGCTAATACCGATGGGCCTTATTAATTCATCAACTAGTGAACTTAAACTCAACACTCAGGCCCCTATTCTGAAACATCAGCTGTAGTAAATATAGTAAGGAGATCTTCAAAAAGGGTTTGAAAAGTTATCAACGGTATTTACAGGGTCAGCAAACCGATTACTATCAGGCGGCCTGCGTGCTTGTTTGTCACCTAAATAGTAAAAAAAAACAGGCAGTCAATGGTTTTCCGTTCTAGTTGGCTTGTCCATTGATGCTATATTCACGTGTGCATCGCTAGGGTGCATCTCTGACTGCTTCTCGCTCGTGACTATCGATTCACATTGTTGCGGTTCCACTCCATGAGGTTCCTATTATTTCAGATAAGTGAATTAGCATCAGCTAACAAGAGCTTCTCCCACGACCATACTCGATACCATCTGGGGTCATTGTTGCCGTTACGACAATTTCACATGCGGCTCTTACTTTCTTGAGTTAAGTCAGTTAAATCATTAAATACGTATTTTCTGTATTGGTAGTTGAAAGTATGTTTGTAGTATGACGTAATGTTGTGTAGTTTGAAAACTCACTTGCTAAAATATAACGGATTTAGTTTGCTTCATTGTCTGATCTTTTCTTGCTTAGTAGAATGTAAACGTCCTAAATGAGAAGATAATGTGAGTTTTGTTTAATAAGTTCTATAAAATTATTGCAAATTTTGGATATTTGGATTTGGATGCTGAGAGGTTTCCTTACCAAGTTGCTAAATGACCCTATGAGGTTCTTTGTAATGGATCTTCTTTATCGCAGAGTCAGAGAGGTAACTCAGAAGTAATGTCGTTGGTGGTAAATCGTGTATTGGCTACGGTAACAGCTTACCATGGAGTGGCTCGTGTTCGCATCTGCGTCAGATTGTATAAAAATTAAATAACCGTTACAGTTACTGCTACAATTGATGGGTATTGGCTTTATCACCACGCGTGCCAATTACGGGTTCACAAGCCCAAGCTGTTCCTAAAAATCCGAAAACACACTAATTTGGATCAAGGACCTCCGAATTTCGGGCCTAGCTCTATTTTATCAAAAGATTTGAGATTTTGTGAAACTCTTTTGGTACTATTAGTTTGTAAAATATTCCATTTAAATGGTAGCTTATAAGTTGCTTTCCTCAAATTATGCGTAACTCTGATAATGAGAAAGTTGTCAGTAGCTCGTTATGTCTAATATATCACGCACGATTTTTATAGAACCACAAATGAGATCACGTATAGACTGTGTCGTTTGAATTAGATGTTATGCAACATACTTTTTAATTTGTATGTACTTATTAACTTCCATCAGTCCTACATTATGTATTAATTATGTAAAAATATTCCATTAGTATCATGTGAAAGGGTTTGTACGCGGCGAAGCACCCCCGTGGTGATGGCCCTTTTCATACTTATTTTAATTAATAATGTAAAATTGTATCTTAAGTACGTTTTACATTGATCGCAAATTGTTGTTATATACCAAATAAAATACTTTTCTTTCCTTCAAATGTTTACAAATTCTAAACTTCAAAAGTAATTTCAAATGTTTATTGTATTCTAATCACTGTTTGGTCAGCGGGTCATCCAAGCAACTAATAAAAAGAAACATAGTGGTGGCGTAATCGTGATCTAGTTCTATTTTCCACAGCCCTAGAGCCAAGTTGTTCTACTTTAAGAAGTTCTACGGTTCTACGGCCTGTCGACTTACAAATAGAGTTTTCGTCCAGTTACATTTAATTTTTTCTTGCAACAGCGGCGTCCAATCCAACCACTTAAAAAGTCACGAATTAATCGGAAGTAAATTCTGTGAGAACTTCCCACCGGTTGCGGGTTTCCTCGCCGAATCACCTATATTTGGTAAATTAGTCACCGGATGGGTGATCCCGACTTTCACAATACTCAATGTTTGAGCCTGTTGTTTACAAGCTCGATCGACGGTTCCTTTCTAATGCTCGCATGTGTAATAAAGTCGTCAATATACTCCGTATGTCATATACGTATTTGCGCGATTTCTCAGCTAATGCAGTGAAAATCCGTGAAATCAGGGTGCATGATTTTAAGCATACTTTCAATGCATTTAGACGCAATAATATGGCAGAAACAAACAATACAAGACTAAAAAACCGGAATAAAATTGAGTTCATTAGCATAACAGTAAGGTGTACAAGACTTTTAGATGATCAGCATATTTTACTTCAATTCGTAATATAAAACTTTATGAAACGAAAATGCGACATTGCTATTATTGTTTCAAACCTAACCAATAGGTTACCATTGCATTATTGTTACATTCGAACGGCTGAAATAAGTTACTAATTTTCTGAATCCTTAATCAACAAATGATATAATAGACACATGTAATGTAAAAAATATTTTATTTAAAATATATTATTTAATCACTGTATTTAATAGAACTTGAAAAAGCGTAACTTCAGAATACCTAATAGTTATTACGAGGATGAACAAATGGATGTTACGTATTCCCGGTAATTGGTGTGGTGAATAGTTTTATTAAAACTAACCACAAAGCGGAATGTTCTGATGATGCACAAGCAATTTGCCAGCATCTCAGGTGCGGTTAGTTAATTCCACTAAATGACCGGCGACAAGAAAGTTGAAAAGCTATTTTTTAATGCAATCCATTTGAATAGGTGACTGGATTACGTGTCAAATCTAGACTCTTGTGCAACCTATAGCAATTGTTGCAATAAGGTAAAAGATTGCAACGTCCGGGTCAGAAAATAATTTCATCGACAAAAAAACTAAATCTGTATGGCGCAGTAGTTAGGGACACCGATGTACTCGTAGATGTGGTAGATGTAAGGAGTTGGATTCTAGCACCGAATGTTTGTGGTTGTGCTAAAAAAAAGGCTGCCGGTGGTTGCGTTTCTAACACACAATTTTTGATTAACCAATTAATGAACAAATACTTAAATAATAAATGTTATATACGCGTATGAATATGGGAAAAAAAAATTAAGTAGCTACTGATAAATTTCTTTGAATTACCTCCACAGTTAAACTAAATTAAACAAATCAGAAGGAGCTATAAATATCTAATATATAAAAATAAGTCGGGTTTTCCTTCCTGACGCTATAACTCCAGAACGCAGGAACCGATTTCCACGGTTTTGCATTCGTTGGAAAGGTCTCGGGCTCCGTGAGGTTTATAGCAAAGAAAATTCAGGAAAAATTTCAACAGAAAAGCGGGAAAGAAAAATGAAGTTCACGTGGGCGAAGCCGCGGGCGGAAAGCTAGTTTTTTATAAAATAATAATCAAAATGTTGATAGACATGATGATGTAAGGTAATAGAATACCTACCTGCTAAAAGCATAGTCTCAGGGACTGTCACCAGCAAAACAATGGTGGATGATGCCAACAGAAGTTAAAAATCATATAATTGTCGAAAGTAAAAGTCCATTACGCGCTTATTGTCTATTGTTTATGATGGGTAACCGTTTTTAGCCGCTGCATAGATCACTAGCTTGGGAACTTGATTTGCATTAACATAATTATGCAGAATTCCGGAATGCGTGGAATCACACATTTCTCTTCATAATTGCGTAAGCTATTTGCTACGATCGTACATAAATTACTCGTAAGTTTTTTTTCTAGTAGCAGACAAACTTTCATCCTCAGTTTACACTTTTTTGATGATTGGCAAACTATGTGTCTGTCATAAATGTGAACTAATGAACATGCACATTTAAATTTTCCATCATATTATCCAATGGAGGCTCCATCATATGGTTAAAAGTAGGTACGTACAAAATTAAAACGTTAAATAAAGAAAACTTTGTCTTACTGCGAACCAAAGATAAACGCTAAACAAAATTGGTGTGTTTCATGAAGGAAGTTTAAAACTAGAACATTGTAAGGGAGACTTTCAGGTTAATTTCTATTTTTGTGAACGTTCATAGCCGTCAATGGATAAGTAGCTGCCGGCTTGTTTGTCGCTACTTAATACATAGGAAACGCATCATTTTTTCTGCCAAACATTGCCACGCGCCACTAACTCAGACGCGGCGTGAACGCCAATAAATACAAGTTAAAGTGTGGACAAAGAAAACGTTCTTTCATATCCCGGCAATTATTCCGCAATCGCGTGATCAATCATTAATACATTGTCATTTTTGCCGCCAAATATCTTCCGGTACGCACAGAATTATCAAGAATATAATCCTCATATTCGTATCAATTTCCTTAGCTGTTAAAGCATTCCTTTATTTATTTTCGATATTAGATTACATCCATTACGATTACGATTTTATTTTAATTGTTTGTAGGTATGCTTACTTAACGAATTAAGTAAATTCTTCACAAGTTATAGATACTTTCTCGATGTAGGAATATTACAACGTTATCTGACCACGAGTGCATTGCCTTCTTCCTTTTAAAATAGATCTAATGGCTATATACATTTTCATAGTAAACTTTGGTTTAGTATCATAAATCAGAAGGAAGTTATTGTGCTTTTATTAACTCATATAAGACCTGAATAGGAAGCTGCCCACCATTAAATCTGAGCGATTTTATTAACTGTTGACATTGTGTGACGACTCGCTTCGTTCCCTACTGTACGGTTAAGTGGAACATGATCATGGAGACAAACAGTTACAACCTTCGGGAAGTTTAGTTCACTCGAGTTCAAGTTCAATGGGTTAGAACGAGATCAAAGTAATTGATCCAGTCAAAAATATCAGTCACGTACTGAAAGCTTGAGGAAATGGAAAACGCTTTATATCATTCGAACGTTAGTCTCATTTAGCTTTATCGACTCCGCAGGTGGGCTGTGTCGACAGTGATGACGAGGCAGAACAACATACAACTAGCTGACAAGGACGTCACGGCGTTCATCCCACTCTGGGACATGTGCAACCATGAACATGGCAAGGTAACACATTAACTTTAGTAATTGCAAATTTTCAAATGACCATTCTTGAACTTAGTTTGCTTGGCTTGGCTTTCTACCCAGGTCCCCGCGAATCCCTACCTAGTATACAAACGATTAAGATAAGAAATGAGGTTGAACTGAACAAGATAAAAAAATTAAGTTGATGGAAGTGCGTAAAGAAGACGCAGATCCGGTTTGCTTTTGAAATGAAGAAAAATCTTTATGATTAAGGTCGTACTTACATAACTTTTACCTTATACTCGTAGAACTTTCATTCCAATCAAAACATGGAGTAAAACTTAAAATTTTACGATGCCTTTTACGATCTTGATAAAATATGGATACTAACGATATTTTAAGTGTGCATGAAAAACTGGGCCTTAACATAACAACTAAATAAGGTTCCCGAGAGTTGGAAATAGAGAAAAAAATTATGGCCCCACCAACTATTTATGATGGGGTATCCAGAGGCAAATTCACTGTTGCCATCCTAATAAACGGCGCAGTCAGAAGCACAAATTTCGCCGTGCGAAAATTAGTAGATAGCGAGCCTCCCGTCGTTAACCGAGTTGCTTTCGGTTTTAAGGATGCATTCCATAACTGAAGTGAGTCTCAAACTTTACTGTGAACACAGAGATGGTTCTGCCCAAATTTGAACTACAGATGCGAGGCTCCAAACTGCAGTGTTCCAAAAAGACCTCCAAAAAAAAGGTGAAGTACTAGTAGAAGACTTCAGCATTACAATAGAACGATTAAGGCTTAATAAAATGACTTCTTGTTCCAGATCACGACGGACTTTAACAAAGACCTCGGCAGAGGCGAATGCTACGCCCTACGCGACTTTAAGGCTGGCGAGCAAATCTTCATATTCTACGGCGCACGCTCCAACGCAGACTTGTTCCTACATAATGGGTAGGTTACGTTACCGCTTAAACCAAGTCTCATGGCACCATTCACCAACATTCTATTTAATACTATTTATTTAAAGAAGCTCCTATATGGGAAGGCACTGGCTATAAGGGTAAGGATATAAAATCAATTTTTAATTTGTCCCAGAAAGAAGTATTTATGCCAAAAGATTAGGTATCTCACAAGGGAGCCTACTTGCCAAGTTTCAGCTTTCTTTAGTAGTTTTGGCGTTGTCTGTCAGTCACTCAGTCATTATCATTAACGTAAGAATTTTAAATATATTGATGATCCCCTAATGTCACCATAATACTGAAGTACGTAACATTTACCATGAGCTGTGTTTGTCAATTATCTCAACACAAACCTCTAATCGGAACAGCACTATAGTTCCTCAATATCGTAACACCCGTGACGCAAGCGCTATTATCTGTTCGCGCATTATGTCACTGCGCATTCCGCTTAATGCAAACAATGCGCTAACCACAACATCTAACACTAATACTAACATTGGATCAATAACTGATTTCAATTGATGAGTCGGAGAAAGTCACCTATTTTTTTTTAGTTAGGCTAACTAAAAAAATTGTCACTATTGTTAGCTGCTATAGAGCCTACCTTAAAACATACGAGTACGTGATGTATCAAAACTGTACGGATATTTGACCGATCATTTGAATCGAATTACTTGTGACCACATTTACTGTAATATGCATGATATATTATGTTTAAACAAGCCGCAACAACTACAAGTTTAACAAGATGTGATGATAACTACGAATACGGGCTTAAATTCTAATCACGCAAAAACAAAATAAAGCACCTCTTGAATTTGGCGCTGAAACTGTATCAAACCTACGTACTTATATAATTTCACACACATACATCCCAATCAGAATCGGGCACTCGCATGAAAGCATAGGTGTTAATAATAATGACATAACATTTTCAGATTCGTCTACCCAAAGAACCAACACGACAGTCTCTCGCTGTCTCTAGGCGTGAGTCCGAGCGACCCGCTGCGCGACGGCAAGCTCTCGCTGCTCACGAAGCTGGGCCTCAGCGGCATCACGCACTACAACCTGTACCAGGGAGAAAACCCCGTCAGCGCGGAACTGCTGGCTTTTATACGGATATTCAACATGAACCAAGGTAAATATAGTATATTTTATATCGAGGGACTAAACGAAGCCATAATATACGCGAGGGAGTCAATGAAACCTAGGGTATATTAAGTTGGCGTTTAGTCTCGAAGTGCAAACTTCAGTTTGAGTGCGAGAAAAATAGTCAATTTAGTACAAAAATATTTTTACACAACAAATTTACACTCGACAAAAGTTCTGAAATTTTCGCGGTCAGTTTTTTCTTCTGAACTGAACCAGTCACAGATTAACAATTTATTACACATGGCAACACCTTCTTTGCGGACAAACCATGGAACTAAAACTCTTAACATTTTCGCAATGAAAATGGTCCACATTCCACAGATAATAGTATATTTTGACTGGCTGTTTGAGTTTGTCTATGTCACATGAAGAAAATAAAAAACTAATTTATTTTTACTCCCTAGAGACTAAAGTGGTCACTTTAGTCCCGCTTCGTAGTGCTATATTGGCGTACTATTAGAGCATGAGAAGTGAAAAATAAATTACTTAACTGTGTCCAGCACATGTGTTTCCTTCCTCTTATAGTCCCGGGTTCTTCAAGCGGGGCCTGAAAAGGCATTTCTGCAGGCCTTCAAGATGATGGCCAGCTCAGTAATTCCTTGCCTTACTGTGCTTGTCAGCCTCATATCTGAACCTCACGACCGCTTTCCATCAGGTGGAGTGAGGTCATTTTGATGGGCAATATAAAAAAAACTAACTGAATCTCTACCATTAGTTTCCGTCACGTAAACGGCGATCGTTGCTTTCAGAAATTTGTGCCATTTTTGTTTCCATTTTAAATGGCGCTGTGCCGCAATCCCATACAAAAACGTCAACGCGGTTCACGCGGACGCTAGCGTCTGTCATTGGTATAAACTCAAGGTAGATAGATATTCTGACCAAATTGCAAAAAACTTTTTTTTAGTTTCATCTGTGAGTTATTGAGTTCTCTGCGGAGGTTATTCCAATGAGCTATAGTATGCAGTTCTTCGAGGGGATTCGAAAAGGTTTTTACGGGGTCGGCAACGCACGAGTGGCATATTTGTGTATTGCGTCTATATTTAAAGTTTATATTCGTGCGTGAATGCGGTGGAGGGGCGCGTCATTTCAGCTTTGACAAGCTTACCATCATGCTGTCCCTTTGCTTGTTTGTTACAGACATAGTATTAGAAAAACTGTGCCAAACGGAATGCAAGGACCATTTTCGATGCTATTTAAAACAACACGGCCACAAAAGAAATAAGGGACTAATTTTGGAATGACAGTAGAGATCAGCGTAATCGATTGTAAAGGTCAATTGTATAATAAAAATAAATAAAAATTTCATGTTGCCGTTTCGTAGTGAAAACCATCACCATCTTTATGAATTTGCCTTCATATTTGAGAAAACTTTATTCTTAAACCATTCACTTCCTCAGTAAAAATTTAAATGTATATTTACAATTTGCACGCTCAATAAATGGGTGTCATTTATAGGAAACTATTAACCAGCATAGTCTTCTTCGCTATAGGATGTATATTACGAAATTACCTCAGTTGTGGCTTCTCAATATCTCACCAACTAAACGACACAAGTTTGTATTACATAATGAAGCCATGCTCAGCTGTGAATGGTGTTCAAGTAACACCGAGTTACTTTCCGGTATAATTATCAAAATAGAAAGGTAAACGATGATTCGTCCCGGTACAATCATTGCTCCGTGCGAAGCCAATCGGGGACATGACATCTACCTTATTTACGTTGTAGAAGTTTTTGCTGTTACGTGCTACGTAGCTAAGCAATTGAAAAAAAAGACTTGAAATTGCTGTGTCAAAAACCTACTATTGCATTTCATTACTAAAGAATTGAAAAGCATCTAATCCAAGATCTACGAATCTTACTTATTTCCATGTTGTTAATCGCTAGCCTAAGTCAACGTATCTTCCGTATCCCTATGGAAACCACCTGCATTGAACCTACAACCTCTGAAATGGGTTGCAAATCCTCAGCGGGCTTGGTGCTTTTAAAAATACTTTTCTGTCGGTATTCCTGACTTTTAAAAGCTTCTCCCCGCAGTCTCCTTTACGATCAGAAGGTCTAAGTAGCAAAACGTCCAACATAACAGCGTGAAACGTCTCCAATCTTCATTATTATTATATTTTAAAGATTATAATACATTTCTAACAACGTGTAAAGGTGGTCCCCCACCCAGAGCATTTTCCTGTATGTAACGTTTCAGATTCGATCTTGATCATTACAGTAGGTACTGCCTCCCAGGCATGACGAACATTTGCCTGTAATACAGATTCGATTTTGAGCATTACATTACAAAACTGCCTTCCAAAACTTCAGGGAAGTTGTATCAAAATATTACACATTAGATCATCGAGTTGCGCACTGTAATGCTCGTATTTCCCTCAGCAACGTAATGTTCGAATCTGTTACAATACAGTTTGCGCACGGTAATGCTCGGTTCTCCTCCCTCACTGGTGGAATGCTCGACTCTGTAACGTTACATCACAGGCAAATGCTCCAAGTGAGGGAGCACCTTGATAGTTAAATCATACCAAATTACAATTTCAAACAGTATTCACGACATTTACTATTATTTAGCCTAATTAGCAAGACTTCCATGTAGCAAAACTTCCAACTCACAGAGGGTCCATTTGCATCAGGGTAGATAAGCAAGAAGCAGAATAATAATACCATCATTTTCAAACCACAAAGGTGTTAAAACATAACCATCCTCAAGCCAAAAGGCAGTACAGAGGCTATCACATCAACCTATATAGGACCCATTTTGCAATGGTTTTGTAAAGGTGGATGTGAACGCCTCTGTACTATTTTTTATAAAGAAATAAAAAAACAGTTATTCATAATTTCAGGTTATGTAATGATATTTTGCGGCCTAGTTTATTATCAGTGTCAATTTACACGCTAGTAAAAGTGTAGTTTGGATTAAAAAAAAGCGTTGTGAGTTTCATAATCGTAAAGCGGACCTCACGCTTAGTGTCTAAATTAAGGAGTAATTTAGTTTAGCTACAGATTATACAGAATATAAGCACTAGACATGTAAAATACTGAATGTGACCAAATATGATCAGTTATTTATGTATATGTGCGTTTTGTATCCATCATCATCATCATCCGTGCGGTCTATCCCGGCTGTGAACCCACACTGGTGTGTGGAGTCCCAGGGTCCGCCTTTCTTATTTTCGTGGCCCATTTCGCGCGGTCTTGTGCATCCTCAGTGGTGAGTCTGTTGGCACGCATGTCACTTGACGTCGAGCCACCGCTTCTTGGGTCAACCTCTTCTACCAGTACCTGGCGGGGTCGGCATTGCCAGACACTTGTTGCCCACATAGTTTGCCGATCTCCGTGAGACATTACCATACCAACGAAGGCGGCACTCCTGCAGCTTGTCTGCGATGTCACGAACACGAAGGCCGCCGCGGATGTGGGTGTTACGCACGCGATCTTTGCGTGAGACTCCACACATCCACCGCAGCATCTTCATTTCCGTGACGCTCAGCTTCTGCTTGTGTCGCTCTAGTAACGGCCATATAATGATGGTTTTATAAACCTGCCCCTTCAGCTTGATCGGCATTTTGGGGTCACAAATGACACCAGTCACCTCACGCCATTTGGCCCAAGCCGCGGGAATTTGGGCTCTGACGTCGCTGTCGATGTCAACGGACGCGCTTAACACAGATCCCAGGTATTTGACACGGTCCGTGCGCTCGACCACGTCAACGCCCATGCGGACGGACTGGGGATCTGTAGTGTTGCAGACATGGAACCCGTCTTCGCCACATTAAGTTTCAGACCGCCGTTTTCAAGTGATTCTTCCACTTATTCAGCCGTTGTACCAGCCGTCCCCTGTCCGAATCTGCTAGCGCAATATTAATTCTAGCGCGTTATGTATTGCGTGTACCAATTAATGTATGTTTGAGATTGGGAACTAAGAAGTACGTTAAAAAAAATATTTAGCTGTTTCCTCTCAATACAGCTTATTATAGCCTAAAGGAAGAATTAAACCCACAGTCTAAAAATATAGTTTTAATTTTTAAATTATGTGCTAACCTTGCCGAAATAAAGATTTTACAGAAGGACCCCTCGTCCATTTTCCTAAATTCGTCTGACCGCCTAGCGTTACTGCTATATTCACTGTGAATTTTAAAAATTAAGTAGTTAGGTTATGCGTACATGACAAAACCGGTCAAAAACCAAATTCATCATGTGAAAAAATGCACCGAATTCGAAAAAATCAGAAATACTTAGATAGTGCGACTCGCTGCGTGACCGATTCTTACCGGTATTGCCTGTAAACTCACTTTGTCTGTGTGCATGATCAAAATGGCGGTTTGTTCTGAGCGGACTATCTGTCCGGGCCGCAGCGCCACATGCGTAATTTGTGACGTTGCTCTGTTACAGAGGAACTAACAAAATGGTCGACCCAGGGTGTCCCAGGCGACCTCGTATCGTCCGACGCCAGCAGCCTAGAAGCGGTCGGTGCGAGCGTTGAACGCCGCGCTCACACGTACTTGCTGACGCGCTGCAAACTCTTACGCGCGGCGTACAAGCCTGACGAGAGTGAACCGGCGTCGCAGCATAGGTATGTTTGCTGTTTTTTTTACGTGATGTAACCCATTTGTGATAGGTTGTACGGTCGGCCAAAAACATGGTCTACCACCATACGGTTAGGATTCATTTGAACGTTATGAAACAACAAGGTCGATTCCCCTATATATTTCAAAACAAATACTTGAACAGATTATAACGCCCAGAATTAGCACAAACACCCACTTTCGTCACGTAACTGTTCATCCTGGGTGGGGATCACATCTTTGTACTTCCTACAGGAGGATCTTATACATACATACATACATACATACATACCATCACACCTTTTTTCCAACGGGGTAGGCAGAACCCACATCTTTCCATTTGCTACGGTCCAGACACACCTCTTGCGCTTCTTCCACTCTCATTAATCCTTTCATACATGCTCGTCGATTATGGGTACTCCTGACCTGACCTTTTCTGAGCACTTGTCCTAAGTACGTCCGTCTAGGCCTTCCCCTTCAAACAGCTCCATCCACCCTCGCCTTTTAAATTTGTTTCGTTAGTCGCCTTTCATCCATCTTTTCCATATGCCCAAACCATTTTAGCATTCCCATCTTAATTTTTGTGACAACATCCTCTTTCACACCACAACGCTCTCTAATTATGCTATTCCTCACCTTAACACTCAATGTCACTCCTGCCATACTTCGCAATGTTCTCATTTCCACTGCATTTATCCTACTTTCATCCTTCTTTTGCCATATCCAACTCTCACTTCCGTACACAATCGTCGGCACCAACACCCCCGCATGAACAGCCAGTCGCGCCATCTCTGACACCTTCTGACTGTTCATAAAGGCATGCAGCGCTCCATTTAACAGGATCTTATTCAATAAAATTGCTTAAGCGATTGAATAAAAAAAGAAACCCCTGGTAAATTAGGTACCAACGATAGGTTGCGAGCACCCAATGTCAAGTATACAAGTTGGTACTATCTTAGTGCCCTGTTCTAAGATGACACTAGCACTATTTTAATGAACTCGTTTGTTCACAGGAGAAATATAAAACTACTAAAGGGATGTGAAGTACAAATACTTGAGAATGCCATAAAGCACTTGGAGAACGCGGTTCAAAAGCTTCCCACCGAAACGAAGTAGCAATAATCTTTCATTATGTGATTCAAGACTACTATTATGAACAAATTATAAAATCATGACAGTATTTTTATGTAAAGCTTATTTATTTATAATATTTTTACTTTATTAAATTATTTTGAAACAACGAATTTCTGATACAGATGTGTACACGTTTATTTAGTTGATGCCTTTATTGTGTTTTTACAAGTTTTGTTTTGTTCTTAAGATGTGTGAATTTTTAAAATATTATATGTGGTTGAAATGTGAACTTACTCTTTTGATTTTACTTTTCCTGCTTAATTTTTTGGAATGAGTCCTTATATTGAATTAATTATGATAAAGGCGAGTTCCGCCACCTTACTTTGGTGGTTGAGAAGAGCAAATTAATAGTAGTGCAGTTTGAGGCATGAGGCAAGCTGTTGGCAATTCGACTACAGTGAAGCACTAACAAAACTTTCTTATAGTGTTGAGATACGTACGAGTATGAAGATAAAATAATAGATAAACCTCTATTTTGAAACCAATTTATTATTTTCACAAGACATAAATTCATTTGAGATATTGTGAAGACGTGGCGTATAAAACAGTATAAAATTGGCTAGTATTTAGATCTAAGTGATTAACTTAAAACGAATAAATGTATCCTACTTTAAAATAATCTTACAAAATATATATACTATGTACAAAATAAAACTAGCATTTATCTAGGTAAAATTATCTTTTACATTAAATTATCAAGTTCTCGTTTCACTAAAACACGAATGGGTTATTATTATTAATTCACCATGACGAAATCATAGATTCCTAATGTAATATTGGTAAAATATTAAATTACAATTTGTCCTGAACTTACGTCAACGCCGTACATCTTGCATGTTTCCCTAGCGTCGAATTTTAACGTTCTGCGAAGCGTCAGGCGGTTCACAGGTGTTTGCAATCTGTGGTCACATGCTTTACGAATTGACTCCCGGTTACCCCTCCAAAAGCAAATTATATAGTTGTCAAATTACATTAACTAATGTGGTTAATCATCTGATTAATCTTAATCTTTCGCCAAATGGCAATATCAAGTAAGTAACGTGTTTGGAAGACGAAAAATTTGACATCCAATCGCGGCACTTGACCACAGATAAACTAATATTGAACATTATGAAACTTTTGATTTGATTATGAAACATTTGTTATTGGTGATGTACAGAGTAAAAACCCTCGAGGCGTCGAGTTCTAATTTTGAAGCTTCGAGGTGGACTGGCCAGTCTCAGTGAGCTCGGTAGGCTTGTAGGCTTATGTCAAAAGAGTTCGAGCCTTCAAAAGTGCTCGAAACTATCAAAAGAGCTCGAGGGCTTCAAAAGAACTCGAGTCTTTTTAAACCTTTTCACTATGAAATTTTTTCGGTTGATAAAAATGACATTTCTGAAGCCTTGAGCCTTGTACATCTATATTTGTTATAGTCTGCTGGTCCAGAAAATCACTGTCACCATAAGGGGTTGACTATCTGAAGTAGGCCTCTAAATAATATATATCGAACCCCCATATTAAACAAGGGAACTCCAAAGCAGTGATCTGTGCTTGAGTAGAGCTTTAACAACGCCTTTTCATACAAAAACGTCACTTAATGCTCAATACAATAATTGTGGCATCTTACTATTTCGTGTAATACAAACCATTATTGCTATTTTTTTGATGTGCATTATAGAATATTTATCATCTTACAAGTACAGATTTCGAATGAGTCATTTCTGGAAAACGAGTCTAAATGTCGCTACATAAAGTTACGACTATACCTACTTAAATAATTACATTGTTTTAATAAATAATTCGTAAAATTATGCTTACTTAGCTGATTTATCACAATCTTAAAAAGTTACGTATGTAGGAGAAACAGTTAACGACAAATAGGAGGAATATATTTTATTAAAATATGAGTCCTCTCAATTCGTCATTTACGTCTTATTTAAATGTCTTACTGATAGATGCAACGTTATTAGCTAACCGTTTTCTAACAGGATAAATTAAGTTAACCAGTTGTCAATTTTAATGTCAACTCACGTGATTAGTTGACGAAAATTTAAACAACGAATCACATGTATTTAATCACTGATTAAGTGATTACTTATTATTGCAAGTTAGAAACGGGTTAGTTAACACATAATAAAAGTAGAGGTTGCATTCTGCTACAGTACGTTACTAAAGCGTATAAAAAAAATTGAGTATTTAAGTTATGTTTATCAAAAGGTACAATCTAGTGCCAAACTTTTTATTTAAATCTACGTATAATTATGTTATGTGTATTTAAAACTTTATGTAGGTATACATTTTTGCACACGACAACTTAAGTAATTCATTTCAAATTGAGTCTTCGGATAGTTAATGCCTGTGTAGGGTTTGTCCAATATTATATAGTCCACTCTGCTTAATTCGTGGGTGGCATGATTTTCAGGTGTAAAGCCTGTATTTTAAAGGTTTTCAAGACAAGCAGGCCGGTTCTTTTACTTCTATAATCGTTAGATCTATAAAACTCTAGCATATATTACGCCATTTAAATTTAATTGAACTTTTCTTGGTGTTTGATACCCAGTTTAAATTATGCTGTTAGTAGCATTTTTATGACGAAGTGGAATTGTATTTTTTGATAGTGATCAGTTGACTCTGTAGTTTAAGCAGACTTTTAAGCTCTTGCTAGACGTGTTACCTAGGACCATACTACATTACACAGATACTTTATAATAGTTGAGGATTATTTTGTCCTACCGGGGTTTAATGAATGGGATAGTTATTTGTGTTTTATGCTCATTCTAACTTGCTGAAGCTTATTTAGGTACATGTTTTCAAATCTGGCCTATCGTTTTTTAGGTGGTTTTGAATTGTCGCGTACACTACATATTCTTATTTAAACGTATTTTTTTTATCTATTTAGGCCTTGTCTACACAACAAAATACACTTTAACCTATCAAGTCCCTTTAATCCATTACTTTTCTGTGGAACGCTCTCCCTGCCTCTGTGTTTCCGGATACGTACAACCTTAATGTCTTCAAGCCCAGAGTGAATAGGCATTTTCTGGGTGAGCGTGCACCACCATAGGCCTCGTCATCGCTTACCACCAGAGACTAAGGCCAAACGCAAACCCATTTTAAATTAAAAAAAAACTATACGCGTACACTTTGAGGGCTAACTTAATTCAGAAGCGTTAGCGGCGGCAAGAGTATGTTCGAGTTTATTAGCCGTTTGTTGCGGCAAGTGTCTTTTCACGAGCAGCACACTATTTGATCCGTCCCTTATGCGGCACATACGCGTGCAGCGGCGCGTCCCCCCCGCCGCGCCGCCAGCCGCGCGCCGCCACCAGCAGCGCGCCGCACAGCGCCGCCACCAGCGCGCCGCACGACGCGACCAGCGCGGACAGCGCCGACGTCTTCATGCAGGTCTGCCCTTCTGTCATTGCTGGAAAGAATAGGTAAGTGTTGATTACTACTTACTCTTCTTTTAATGTGGTCTGACACTTTACTGATAAGTTTACTGAAAAGCAAACTCTTAAAGAAGCCACGCCTTTTTATTCCACATGCTTATTAGAGAACGAGGTTAAATTTAAACTAAAATTAAGAACAGTAATTTTTTTTGACAGGATTGTCTCAAAGTAATTACAAATTCCTTTATGAGATTCTGTTTTTATTTCAAAAAGAAGTATTTCTAGACAATGATAGTAGATAATCTGACATATGTCAGATTTTTAAAACAAACGTTTGTACATCCTATTTTTTGGTACGGTAGTCTCCAGTCTTGACGTCCATAAATCACTCTTTTTATATTTGGTTATTACTAGCTAGCAATAATTATTTAGGTAGTTAAGGTGGGTCAAAGTTAAGTTGCTTACTGGTCATGCTAGACTAGACTAAAGTGCGGTCGCCAAGCAGAAAAAAAATCGTACAATGACCTCTTCACCTACTGCCAGAGGTAACAAACATTTTTGTATTATATTATATCATCATCTTAACATATTTGGAGGAGCAAAATAATTAAAATTATAACTGTGAGAATCACATTTTTAGGGTTTAAAAGCCTACTTGAAATCCTTATAGATTCGCCATGTCCGTCTCACAGTAGTCCTGACTTGAAAAAAGGTGGACATAGGAACAGAGTGCGATATACGGTCTGGCAAAAATGCCAATCGATAGATATAATAAATTAATAACTTTCTTAACAACAATTAATGGGGTCAAAACTACATGCAATCTCTTTTCTGATTTTATTTTGTGTGGGGTGCAAAACGAATGTTTTTTTATTTTTCAAAATGGTTTCATTTTGGACTGGATTTGTTTCAAGTTTAATGCAGATCGGGGGCTCAAGTATCTATAAAAACATACAACTATATGTATAAAAATCATAAATAACAAACAACATAACAACTTAACAATTTAACAATCACAGCAAAAACAACTTTAGGAATAATTTCATTTTGTCCGAAAACTGCGTGATCACTAGCGCGTCCAAAATAAAATGTTGTTCATTAATTATATTATAACATTGTATAATACAATAATGTCAAGCAAGCCGCGAGGACAAGAACAGACCTTACTCTCGCGGTAAAAGGTTCGCAAACCCTTACACGCCGGGCGTTGCACCTGTGCGAGCGTGACGCAACGGGAGCGACCGAGTCAGGTGATAAAAGGTCACTGTACGAAATTCTTTCTGCTCGGCGATCGCACTATAGTAGTATGACTAGTCTACCCTATGGTAATGATATTGATATATTTTGTTTACTAACACGAATAAATAAACAAAGTGATTATTTTGTAAGCTTTGCCTAAATAAAAACTGACCTGTGCTGGCAGCCAGCTCGGAGTCCTCCTCGCCTTCCTGCAGCACTCTTAGCGACTGGAACAGCGAGATGTTCTCCGACAGCCGCGGCGCCACCGACGCCTGTTCAGGACCCTCCACTGATCTTCTTCGGACACTCTTCATGTTGCGCCAGTGGCATGGTTGGGACTGAAATAGAAGATTAACTGAAGTTAGTTTGAAAAAAATGGCCATGTAGTTTGATAGAACCCTACTGAAAGAGAAAAAGTTTAGGTACCTTTTTTTATTGCAGAGGGTATCATAGGTGCAAGCAAGAGTTGCTTAGGCATTGTATGCAAAACACATGAGTATGAGAAAGTAAAATGACTTCTAACGGGTGTAAAGCAGTGTTGCGACTAAGTAATAGAAGTACCTGCCTATAGTCAGTAGTAACAATGGTTTAAACAAATTAATTTGAACTGCACCCTAAGGGTTGAGCTACGTTTGGCCGCACCGCATCGCACTTTCCCATGCTTCTATCCTTTTTTATCACTCAGAACTGTCATTTACTAGAGCGAGAAAGAGAACAAGCGCGGAGCGCCTCGTCCGTTTCGCCGCATGTGGTTGCATTCTGTTCTCTTTCTCGCTCTAGTGAATGACAGTTCTGAGTAAAGGAAAGGTAAGCATAGGAAAGTGCGATGCGGCGCGGTGCGGCCAACCAAATGTAACTCAACCCTAAAACACACAATCATATAACTATGATAGTAACCTAAGCTATGTAAGTACGAGAAATTCAAGTTTGGAATCGCTTAATGATGGTTATATACTTCATCAGAGGTTCACTTACGAGTGGAATGAAAACTTCACCTGGCAGGAAATGAATGCAGTGGGCATTAACGAGACTCCTAAAAAATACCAGTACCTGGCTCTGCGGAGATCCTGTACTGTGGACGAATTATGTCTAAAGACTAACCGGACATCTCCCGTGGCACATCCTCACATCGCACTCAATGTACAGCGCGGGCGAGCCCGTGAAACGGAACGTCTTCATGTACGCGTAAACTTGCGTCTCGAACACGCCCGATTCGGACCACGAGCCGCGGAACCGGGAGATCAGCTTGTCGTCCACTGGACATCTGAAAATCACATAATTTGATGTGAAATCAAGAAACATTTTAATAGGCTATTGTAGTTAATGTAAAACCTAAAATAAGTGCCTAAATAAAAAATAACAGCAAACAGTCATTCACAAGCTCCGGGTATCAAACTTGTCTTAGTGGAGAGTGGTGCCCCTTTTGGTCAAACAAGTGCTGACCAGTGCATATTGACTAATTATCTAGTTTACTGTTACCAACAATAGAAAAATACAACGCGCCATGGTCACAGCAGTCTACCGTAGGTACCACAAAAATAATGGTATCAATTGAAATTCAGAACGGTCGAGGTTGCCAAGGTGTATCTCGTACTTACTTACCTAAATTCTAAAATCATAAATGTTGCTAAAATTATGTACCTCACTATTACCATAGATAAAATAAACACTTTGCTAATTACATACCCTAATTCATCAATGAGTTGTATCCGCTTGGTGGCGCCGTTATGTGCGAAGCAGTCGTTCACCACGATGTCGAATCCGTCTGGAACAGCCATAACATTGCTCACTCGTTAGTTATCGAGTAAAAGTTTGACACAGTTACGTAAATCGTGCGCGGATCGGATCGACCGATGAACTTGGGAAGATTTATGGACAGTCAGCGGCAGCAATATGTTAGTGTAGGTATGCCTCAATACCCAACGGAAGAGATTTGAAAGGAATGAAATTGAGGTCCATTCAAAATAGAACATTGAATTGTGTGGACTACTTATTTATTTTACAATGTCAATATGAAAAAGCGGACGGCGGGCGGGCTGCGCGCTTTTCAATACGAGGCGATGACAGGTTGGAGCGGTGCCGTTGCCTCGCTGTGATAATGTGCTGTGACCTTTATTGTTCATTGTACCTATACTTTCAGTTTTACTTGCTCCTGACTGTACATGCTATTACATTTGGCCGTTCGGCACGCGATCGTTACAGCACCGGTACAGTTCCCGCCCTTGAACGATGCGGTATTTATCAAATTGGTTACCAGTTATGTGGAATTGTAGAGTAACAGGAAAATATAAATGACCAAAACTGTATGAGATATTTATTTATATTCTCATCAGTATTTACATGTTAAATATTATTATACTGGCATAATTTAATTATAATTTATTTATTATAGAATAACCCCTTATTGTCAGTACTATTATTGCTGATAAGGTCGGGAACTAAACTTGATCAATTTTAGGTCAACACCTTCCATGTGAATAAGCAGCGTGGCTGGTTTCCTAACCTGTACTCCATTACCTTGCAGCTGCTCAAAGAGCCCACCGCTATTTCCCAGTGTACTCACCGTAAGCACTTCTCATGTAAATGAGCAAAGTGAGAGGGTCTCCAACCCGTACAGGGCCTGACACTCGCGCGCCGGTAGCGCCGTACCCTGCCCGGATCTCCATGTAGCACTCGGGCGGCTGCAGCGTGAACACCACTGGGTTGCCTGTCGCCACCCTGGAAGCACAGAAAAATAAACAACTAACGCAGTAGGTACTTCCTCGTATGATACATGTACCACATGAACATGCATATGTGGTGCACCCATCTCAAAACGATCGAAATCATCCAAAGGTTTTGGTTCCTGGGCCTGAATTCACAGGTACTGGATTTGAATCCCAGGTCAGGCGAATTCTAGCCTGAGGATTAAGATCACCAACCCACACCAGTGATTATCTAAACCATTTCATAACTATAATTAAACATGTCTACATTAGGTACTTAAGTAGTAATAATGAACGCGGAACATAAGAACAATTACAGAGACGCGTGCGCAACTCAAAAGGATAATTACCCCTTTAGGTTTTCATAAAAACTAAAGCAAAGCTTTAGGACTGTGAACGCTGTTTCTTATTGTTGAAATGGGGGCGAGAAATCTTTGTTTCCTAAGCAACTATCGAACAAATGTACGGATTTATGACTTCAGCTTCAAGCTTGCTGCATTAGTAAACGAATGTTTGCTATCACCGATCACAGATATGCCTATTTTTTTCACCGACGTCTGTGGTCAAAGTTTTGCAAGCCATAAATTCAGGTTTCTTTCATTGCTGGTTTTAGATAGTGACATCTAGCGACTGCAGTCGGAACTGCCAGAAGCATAACGTGCCTTTCGAAGCGCGAAGCCTCGATCATTAAAATCCAATTATCGCCACAATGCATGGGCTTAATCACCACGCCTGTTGATCTTAAACCCGAACTCTGTTCCCAAAACTAGTAACATACTTCACACCACCTGGGGATAGAATCTTAGACCTTGAGATAACTCCTCAGTCAATAGTAATATCTAGTAATAGTAATATTTTATTGCAATCCAACATGGTATACAAAGATGTATACAAAACAAGCGCTGATAGTGGTGCCTTGACTATGAATAGAGTGCGCAACTCACTCTACGTCTAGGAACGGGAACGTCACGGTCTTCCAGAAGTCGTAGCCATACTCGCAGGTCACTTTGAAGTGCTCATCCAGCTCCTCCTCGATTAAAGGGTTGTACTGCACCGTTATTGTGTTCCACATCAGGTTTTTCTGTAAAATAATGATTAAATGTTTAATTTTGAATAGGTAATCTAACTTAAATTACAAAAATCGTCTTATGTTAGCCTGCTTTTACCTACCTTTGTCAGTTAATATCAGCAACTGATGTTATGGTGTTCAGGCTCACAATCTAAAATGTTAAATACCATGCCAATGGGTAGGTTAAAATCGACCCAGGCCGTCCCTGGGAGAGGGCAATCGGACATGCGACACAATATAATTTTTGCCTGGGTGTTGGATTATTCTACTAAGCCACATCTACATCTTGTTATCTAACATTGATCTGTGTTTAAACGCTTAGGACAATGTATTTAAGTGTAGAAAACCTAAATTTTCATGCATATCACGTTTATTCATATTATTTCGGCAGTAAGTACGTATAGTCGTATAGGGATATAACCAAACTACGCCTGTCCAATCAAACATCCACAAAATGTGATTGCTGCTCAAAGCTCATGGTTTTGGGTTGATTCGCTCCGTTCTGGGTGCTGGCGCAACAAAAATATTTTAAATGGTCCTAATTCCGATTAATGCCACTTGCTGTTTCGTGAACCGTCGCAAACCAGATTTACAAATTACAACTGTACCTTAATTAGGAGCAGTTTGTCACAATCAGTTATCCACACTTTGTAATGATAACTGTCCCTTCGTACCATCGAAAATCCAAGGTTAAATCGATTTGACTGAGATGTAAGGTGAACTAGGCCTGAATGTTTTTGTTATTAATTGCCAAAATTAAGAATGAGTACACTTCAATGCATGTTGATCTATAACCCCTTAAGCGAATAGCAAGTACAAAAACTGGTGAACAGATAGAACCGTCTACTCTTCCAATTCATGGTTAGTTACTCTATGGTATGATAATCGTTGTGTTTTTCAATAGCTCTCGTGATGCAAATGCTTTTACAGTTTGGTGACGTTATAAACGCTTACGAAAAAACGAAGATTGTTATAAAAACGGTTAGTTGTTACACAGATGGCGTAATTAACAGCCGCGCGTGCGCGAACTGCCCGAAATAAACGAACGTGCTGTAAAGCGCGCCTGCGCACGCATCGACTTCAACATTACGGCACCGACCTATACGAACTCGTAACCACGCGAAAAAATCTTAGCCCACTCAACGAAGACGAAAAACTGCCAAATAGGGGAAATAATTCGTGTAAAAGCGAATTTTAGCACAAATGTAGGGAATGGTGTCTGAAGCAACATACTCAAAGTACTGATGGATGGGGGTGGAGCTAACGGATAGGGCCCCCCTGGTGGTGGGTGGAAAGGTACTTTTTAAAGTTCTTCTTAAACAACTCCTAAACGGTAGCTCATAGCAAAAAAAACTTTCACTCAAGTAATCTACATAAAATTTCATACAAAATAGGTTCTATACACATTTTAGCTGTGATCAAGGTTTACGACGAATTGAAGCAGAAAAGTTGTAGAGGATGTCGACTTGATAGTCCTAGTAATGGGATTGTCTCCACCAAATATCAAAGTGTACTATAATAAATCGTGGAAAGGTGGAGACCAAATGGTTTTCAGTGCGACAACTTCAACAGCTTCCATTTCCCAAGACAATGGAAGACATTGTCTTGGCAAATGGATCCACAGCTTTTTCGGATGCAACTTCACCACCACCTCTGTGATCTACGGAAAAAGCAAAGTGGGAATTGCTAAGCTGTTCACGGATAAAACCAGAATTTATCCAAAAAATCTCAGACATTTGGAAAGATAGTTAGAATTGTTTTATTCCATAAGTTTATTTTATGATTTTCCGTCTTCATTCCTTCAGATCTTACTAAACCCCCTACCCGTTATCTTCACCCCTTCTATCAGTACTTCGAGTATTTTGCTTCAGACACCATTCCCTACATTTGTGCCAAAATTCGCTTTTACACGAATTATTTCCCCTATTTTTCCTTCGTTGAGTAGGGCTATACTCTGAATTTGACAAAGTTTAAAAACATAAAGTTTGTTGCGTAGAAAATCTCAGGGTGCGACGTTCGTTTTTGGTTTTCATTTGGAGTCAGTCCAAATGTTATAAGAACATGCATAAAAACACACCATCACGACTTTATCCCAAAGGGGGTAGTCAAAGGCTAGTGACTGTTGCCGTCATGGTGAACGGTACACTCAGAAGCCCACTTTTCACCAATGGTATTAGAACCCAACGTGGTAGGTGCTGAGCCTTCCGCCGCTATCCAGGTTGATTTGGTTTTTTATCGATGTTTTCCTTCACCGAAGAGTTAGTCGTAAATTAAACAATAAACACAAATATTTTGGTTCTGGCCAGATTTGAACCCAGGACCGCACGATCCACGATCCGAGTTGGAGTGCTTTAACCACTAGGCAACGACGCTCTCTGTAATAAGAAAGAAAATAAAGAAAACTATAACTGAATTGGTTTTGTCAACTTTTGACTAGGTTATACCTTTCTTATTCTGTGCAATTCCAGCGATTCCATTATTGCCATCTCTTCAGAAAGGAATAAATAGGTAGCAAGTGTTACCTCGGATTTCTTTACACACGTCTATCTGACCCACACTACGCAGATCTTGTAAGTACCATTGTTAACATGGAGACAAAACGAATATTTACTTTATTTAAAGTATATATTTATGTAGACTGCTCATATTAGCGTAAGATGGCCGTTTTCGTGGGTATCCCGGGAAGTGTTCCTGTATCTTTGTTGTTGACTTGAAAAATAACTACTCAAGTGTTTTAATCAAGTTTAGTACTCACAGCAGGATGTTTCCTGTTATCATCCTGTTGGCTGTTCCTGCCAAGGGTGCCGCATCTGTTCAACTGAATGTAGAACTCGTAGTAGTCCCGTCCTGTCCCGTTGATGTACATGCAGTCCGGATCGTACGAGTAGCCTGACAAACAAACCATAGCTAAAATCACTTAATCTACGCATGCGTACTGTGATCGACCTGCAGAAACGGGTGTTGATATTGGCTTAGGTATCTATTGGTAGATATACCAACAAATTAAAGTTGGACTTCATAAAAAGTTAGTGGTTAGGTAATTACCCTGTGTACAGTCCATCTCCTATGCAAAAGCCTTCATCATTAAAGTCAAGTATAGCTAAATCACCACGCTTGCTGAATGGTGGTTGGTAATCAGAAACACCTCGTGCGACCTGGCATTTGAACCCACCACTTCCGGATTTTGGGCCTAGTTCTGTGACTCGGAGGCGTTATGAGGGTAGGCCTTATGGTTATGAGTCTTCATAACCGCCTAAGTGAAAGGTATCCATGATGATGAGGACATTCACACGTTAAAAATGTTAGTTGCGTTAAAACCGTGTAACTATAAGATACTCGTAGATTGTGAAGACCTGGGAGGTGGCGATTGTTTTATTAAGCTTGGCAGCTCGTAAATACAGAGATATTATGACGAGCGGTAGTTAGGTACTCAGCGTTGCTCGCACGATTACATCAGTTTTGTTTCCCGACGCCTTTTGTGTGGCCACGTATCGTAGATCAGGCGGCTGTGCCTTTATAATTCATAAGCTCTCAAACTTTTATAAAACGAATATAGGTATCCTAAGTTTTAAAGAAATTCGTGATATGGAGAAATTGCATAATCAGTGAAAAAAATATCCAGCAAATAAGTAAAACACTAGGTATATAATTACTTTTCTTAATAATAAAATGATACCTGGAGTGGCTTACACCATGATTATCTTATCCGGCTAAAAACAGTGCTCATGTTAATAATACGGCACCATGTATATTTTTGGAAGCATTTTTTGTAAATTTGTATAACTATACCATTTGCTTAGCCCAACACCTTTACTTGTGTTTATAGCCAGTGTGCCTGGATTTCGTAAGAATGGAAACGTTTTCACTAGGGTGAAAATGTATGCATAATTTTTTAAAGTTTTTGTGAAAAGAAAAAGCGGGCAGTAGATCCCTGCAAACGCACATTAGGTACAACAGTTACTGCTAAAATAATGATAAAAAAAATATATAAATATGCGCCAGACAACACACCTCTTGTGATTGTCTCGAAATAGGGATTAATATCCCTGTGTTAAGAGGTACCACACAAGGAAATAAGCTAGGGGCGTCTCCCAGCACACCCAGACCCGAGTCAATTCAGAAAAGAACGTTTCCTGCATTGAACCGACCGGGAATCGAACCCTATCAATAAGATGATAATCATGGTGATTTCACAAGTTTGAGAGCCAATAGCCTATGCCTAGGATCCAAAACAGTTGAACACAATCGCCACCAGCATCCGTGGGATGGTAACAATGTAATGACACCTAACTAACTACCGTAATCTTTATCTGCCGTGTTAGCTGGTCTACACTGCTTGTTCTGCTATCTATTGTTTAATAAGCTTCTGGTTTTGATTATGTAGTTATATCATAAGATGTATACGTACAATCATCCGCAGAAGGCCTACTCGCAATCAGTCCGAACACGTAGAAGCATCTATTTTCGGGCGATAAAAGGTTGTAGTCTGTGGGCTAAGATGCGCGCCCCACAAGAAGAGTAGACAAAATATAATTTCATCAAATTTCGCCATTTCTCGACTTTGTCGACAAAATCACTAAAAACTCGTTTTTGTGACTTTTGACCCAGAATATTTAGTTTTTCAGGTGTCGGATCGATGAGGACTTTTTAGATTTCATTTATGATAGTGTTTAGTACAATCCTACCAAATTTGAGCTGGGTGTGAATGATTGTAACCTCGGATGTCGAAATTGATAGGATTATGTGTGATAAAGTGTATCTTACTGTAATAATAATAGTGACAAATATTTGCTTACCTGCAGAATATACAAGGCCAGCAAAAGATCCGTTGAATCCAACTCTGATCTTCATGAAGTCATCTTGGCACTCAGCTTCAATGTCTGAAATGAAGAAAATTAGCTGTAAGATTGGTAGGTCCAGTAACTACTACTCGCTTTATTTGAAATGAATACTAAAATACAGTATTTTGATACTTAATCTATCTTATGTTCACTGGCCTCAGCATATTAAGCTATTTGAAGCCAAATGGTATAATGAAGCCCCCCATTCACACTGTAAAAACGCAAACCCATCACGGTGACGGGATCTGTACATTAAAGGGCCGTTGCAATGTGCTCCTATCGTAAATTACATTTTAAAATCCAAGGTCCATCGTTTATCAAGACAATCTTAATATTCTGCAATCTCCATATCCTGCAGCCGATGAATGGTCGTGTATGAAAGTTATGCGAAACAAACAAAACGTTTGCGCAAGCGCGCGACCGCACAGTTCTCGATAACATCTCAATTTTATTTGTACAGTTTCGTCACTCTCCATCTTCAAAGGAAGTAAATCTTTATTGAAGGCATTGCTAGTTACATAACAGAGAAACAGTTATCAAAATCAATGCAAGAAAAAGTAATGCCGTGACTCTACCACCAGTTTTCAAGACTCGGCCAAGGATTGTGTAAAATATTTTTTATAATTGGAAACAACATACTTTACTCCATTATCCGGGAGTAGAAAATAAGCGGTGTAACCAATTATTGACTATGCAGACGTTTGTTGTTCAAATCTATCTCAAGCCTCTCTGAATAAAATAGATCGTCTCCTCAACGGGTGTACTCTGCGGTGCATATTTGAGTACGAAAGTACGACCATATCTCTCCGTACCGTTGCCAATTGAAATGGCTTAGCATCCGCAACAAGCGTAGAGAACTGAGAACACTGTGCTCTCTCTTTAGTATCCTCAGAGATCCTAATGCTCCGGAGTATCTTAGGTGCAAATTTCAGCTGAAGGGTGATACCAGTTCCCGCAAAAAGCGCCCTTGCAATACGCTCAGACTAGAAATTTCCGTGCATAAGACCAGCCACGCCAACCACTCCTTCACTCTTACAGCCATCAGGCTGTGGAATAAGCAACCTGACACAATTAAAATGTCTCAAACAAAGGCCACATTAAATCCACCACTTGATTATATGAGAAATTCCACTCATTATCACTGATTTTCCTCATGTTCTTCATTATGTACTTTTAAATAAATGAGTATGTTATATTATTAGGTATGTGTGTATGTTTAAATTTATCTATATTTAAATTGTATTATTATCACTTATATATTTCACTTCATTTGGTGCATTCAAATTTAAAGTCGCGCAGTACGTAACTGAAACCCAGTCGTAAAGTTGGTAAAATTGTAATGCACCAGATGAGTAAGTACTTAGTTCGAGTGACAGTACACATTATCAAATAATATTAAGAAAATAATTGTTCTCATGCAAGTGGATGTAAATCTTTTTTTGAGGATAATTTTTTTTTACCAAAAAACATTTTATTTATTGATTTAGGTGTTATTATAGTTTGTATATTTTCGTTTTTAGTGTCTTAGTTTTCTCAAAACTAGGATATTAGCTCCGCCAACAGCTTATCTCTCCCGCACAATCCCGTAGAGAATGCTTTTAGAATAAAGTCCGCCTTTTTTGTGCATTAGAGATTAAATAAATAAGCACCAGACTTTCTACTATCTGCCTGAAAATGGGTGTAGGTCGGTTGATTGTGAGAAATGAGGTTATCCTAGAACAGCTGCCGGTACAGGTAATATCGATGGTCGTAATCCACTGAGATAGCCCGAACAGATTTTTTATCACTGGACACAAAACATGACGAGTTTCAAAATGATAGATAAGACTTCACATGTAACTAGTTATTGGTAGAGGACCCTATTTACACCCAGTGGCGCAACGATGCCATGCCATCGTATAACAAAACTATCACACAGTCATTTCATATAAGTTACTGCAGACCACGTTGCTTCTGGTGATGTTTTGCACATACACCAATGAGTGTCGCATCTGTCAATGTGCACAAAGTGCTCACCGCTAGCCATGAATTTTTTTAGTCAGGTGTTTCTAATGGAGTCAATTGTTTTCCCGGTCTTTGTAAGTCAAATGCATATCGGCCTTACATTGAACTCTGCTGCCGTTGGTCCTGTGCCGCCGGTACTCCCTCTCCCACGCCGGCGGCTCGCGCCACGTATTGTCGACTGAGGGCGACCGCGGCTTTATGCTCACGGGGATGTAGCTGTTCTTCTCTGACAAAAACACCACCTGGAATACACAAATGATTAAACTCTGTAAAAATAGTAGCGTACCTACTTACTTTGTACTTGGTACTTCCATCTTAAAAATAACTTAACTTTCGCCATTTTGGAATACTTCGGAAGGCCATTCACAAAAAAAAGTTTCTAAAAGTTCTCAAGCACCTACACACATATTCTCGTATTGCCTCTGAATTAAACAATTATTTCAACTGGCCTGTTGGCGCAATGGCAGCGATCCTCCCTTTAGCGCCGGAGGTCATGGGTTCGATCCCCACCCATGACAAACATTTATGTGACGAACATTTGTGTTTGTTGTGTGTCTGGGTGTTATTATCTATTTAAGTATGTATTTAGAAATATTTAAGTATGTTTATCGGTCTCTGACACCCATAGTACAAGTTTGAGGTCAGCTGATCTTGGTGTGAATTGTCCCAGATATTCATTTATTATTTTATTTATTTAGGTAGGTATTTGGATAAACTAGTGTAAGCGCCATCAGAATTGACAGCAATACAGATGACGCATACAGTAATTAGGGTGCGTTTCCACCAAAGATGTGCGAGGATGCGTTGCGAGGAATGTGTTTGTAGGAACCAATAGAATCGCAACGCATCATCGCACATCTCTGGTGGAAAGGCACCCTTAAGCTGTTTTATAAACATACTACTTCAAATGAATAACCTTATTAAGTTAGGTAAATGTAATTCCAACCACGCGCCAAGAACAAGCAAGAGCCATCGAGATGATCCTCCTCGCTGGAAGCTATAGTTAGGCGCACATCAATCACTAATCACATCGCCCCTTCCACTCTAATTACTGACGCCTTTTTTCTCACGACACCTTTCACAGAACGCATCTCCGCGTAAATTAATAAAATTATATATCTTTGTTCTAAGCTCGACAAGAAGATAATCGACATTTAAATCTCATCTCACTATTTTTTATTTCAGATAGAAATTAACCGCAATAACTCAATTAAATATCTAACAGGAATGACTTATGGCTTTTCTAAGTTACTCATAACTTCATAACAATAGAACCAGGACTTAACTTTCCTTTAAAAAAGGGATAATTGCAATAAAGATGGTTAAAAATGTAAGACATGGTTTTCTGATATCAAAATCTATTTTATGTAACCAACGGACTTCTTACGAATGGAGGCTGTTGGCTATAATTTGCCCACTGGCAAACTCAAAGATATCACTAATTAGAATTAGTATGAAAATCTATACTAATATTATAATAAGTAAAGATTTGATTGTTTGTTTGTTTTTTTGTTTATTTGTATTAAATAGGCTCCGAAACTACTGATCCGATCGTGACAATTCTTTCACTAACAGAAAGCGAAATTATATAGGAGTGAAGTAGGCTATATTTTATTATGATTAAACCAAAAATCCGTGAAAAATAATAGTTTATGTATCAAGTCGGAGAAAAGCGGGCAAGATGTGTTAATAGACACCAGCTGGCAAACATTATTTGATAGAACGAAGTCTGTCGGGTCAGACAGCTCGTTAAGAAGAAAATCCGTTTGCTAGTTTTAGAAAATAAATCGTCCGCAAACAGACGCTACGAGGCATTATGTTATTGAAGAGTCTTCACATCTACATCTTTATGATATCTACGTCTTTACATCTTCTGCCCTTCTATGCTGAGCTTGCATTGCAATACTTAGCGCGAGACACTACGAGGTCTGAGATCCAAAGTGTACACTAGAGATGTGAGCTAATAATTGTAAAATGTTAAAGATGGTCCTTATTATTACAGTTAGGAGTGCTTTAAAATATTATCCGAAGTCACACTGCCATACCATAGCAATATAGATATTGCGATGGTATCTATCTATTACTACTTGTGCTAGTGTATTTTTAATACATACTCGTAAGTTGTTTAATACATAAAATAATAACAGTTAATTTTTATAAAAACCCCAGAATTACCGCACTACATTAAAAAGAGTTAAGAAGCAATAGTGAAATGACTAACTATATAGACAACAAATCTTAAATATCTTGCAATAACTTTAAAAAATCTTCTTCAACATTACCCAAGAGCATATAAATAATTCCATTTTTAAAATAATAGTGTGATGTCCTACCAAAATATGAAGGTGGTAGAACCCACGGACGTGGAGCAACGTCTGATAGCCCTGAGATAAATAAGTTAACAGCCGCCTTCCGCCACACGCGACTCCGCCACAGCCTTCCATTCGTTTAGAACCTCCGCTAATTACCCATTAGCTACCTCACAAATTAGCATCAACATTGACCTAAAACGTTTCTTGAACTTTGAAAGTCTAACTGTCAAGATAATCGAATTCCCTTATTGTAACTGTCTAGATTGCATCCATTATGCCCGACAAAACATTCAAAACAAACTATCGAATTACTGTTTGATAATGCACCATTTCACAGTCACGACCCCTTGAAAGTTTTGCACAAAAAGTTGTAAATGGCAATAAGTGTGCCAGGGCGGTTCACACGGCGCGGCTCCGGAGCGGGCGTCTCTGCACGCATTATAAAATTGGGCCAACTGAGTACCGACTACCGGCTGTCGGCGAGCGGGCCGAACACTCGCCGAAATTGGTTCCGATCACAAAAGAACTAATGCAACTATTTGATGCTGCAGTCAACGTGTAAGTACTTAACGTGGCTAATATACAAATAAGAACAAAAGCACATCTGCTCGAGTATATCGGCTTTTAAAAAACCGCTATTGACATTATTCTTACGGCCTTGTGAAACATTCTCGATTTCTACAATTTGTAAGCTTATTTTCATCAGAAGAGTTTTTCAGTTTTTTTATTTAACAATATGAGTTCATTGACCTCTATTCCTTAGGTTGAGATAAGTAAGAAGATGAAAGCATGTTCGGCATTGAAACAAGGTTATATGGTTTCTGCAGGAACACGCAAAATTCAATTTCGCCGTTTTTATTTCAGAACTTTGGAAGCTGGTATAAAAACAAAAAGGGGGTAGGAAATTTATCAAACAAACAAACCTATTGGGAAAAAGCTACACCGTAAGTAATTATATATCAACTCCAATTGTGTGTGAGATATTCCAGGGGCGGCTTCACCGCGGATTGCGGACGACCCAATTTACTTTCAAGGTTTATACACTACGTAGACGAATTTTAAAAGAGTCGTTAAAATAATGATCAAAACCGGTACAGTAAAATTTTTGATTTGAAGAAGATTTTTTTTTATAAACAACGTTGTTGCCAACCATTAGAACGGATGGGTCCGATAAGTGCTTATTGAACTGAAACTTAAAAGATTTCGCTTCTTCCAACAGCACTTAACTAAATTGGTCGCATTACGGGAAGGGAAAACTATGTAGGACAACAGTTGCAGTCTACGTGTTCATGGTTTAAATGCAATGTGAGGCGAGTAACAGCTTTTTCATCACACGTCGTCGACGGCGGGTCACAGATCATATCAGGCGAGCGCCGGCAATGTGCAAACGACTCATATCGCTCAGCTTTCTCACGATCCTAATTTTGTAAAGCCTTCCAGGTGAAGATACGACAAAGGGAAGTGCACTTCTTCTGATATGTATAAAAAGGTATCAATCTAAGACATCCCATTAACAATAAGGTAACACACACAACATCTCCTATGCACTTACTCAGTAGATGTCCCTTTAGTGTCAAATTAGGTTTTAGGATCACTAGGGCGATTTTGAAATGAAAAAAATGAAAATGAAAAATATTTATTTCGTTAACAAAATTTAACTTGAGTGGTAGTGGATGGTGTCTCTATTTAAGCTGAAAAGCCTATGTTTAGAGTCCCCGCTCTTCCATATTCTATTAAGATTTAAGTTAAAATTTAGTTGTGAAGCAGTTCACATAAAATATTCAACTAGCGCGAACAGTTGCCACTTTTAGCAAAAAGGCGTTCTAAAACTCAAAAACAGAGTGAAAGGTCGTGGTCAGACATTTAATATATAAAAGAAGTATTTTTTGAGATATTCATTGTTCAGTTTTTAAAAACAATATCTAATTTGTAAGTTATGAAAATAAATCAATTAGTCGCGCTAGTTGGCGGCTAAGTACCTTGTTGGCTCTTTATTTATTTTCCTAACACGAAACACTAGGAAATGTTTTCTTCTGTAGAAGAAAATGGTGGTTTTTGTTTATAATTGTGTTTGAAAAAAATTATAGAAGTCAATTGAGATTCATTTTATGGACTCTCACAACGAAAATGGGTCTAAAAGTTTGACGTGAATCGTAGATAATCTGCTGTGACGCTATGTATTGAACAAGTTTAATTATATTTTGAGGTAAATTGCTTTTGAAATCAGAAATAAGGTAGATAATTACTAGGAAGCAAGTGACCTACGAGGTTCGTTATGGGAAAAACGTTTTAAGTTAATCTTACTTTCAATACTTGTGCATCAGCCTTTCACATTAATATTACAAGTAGGTTTGGTTATTACTACATTTTACGATTAAAAAGGAGGTACTTGTAAAAGCTTCATTTGAATGGAAACATTTTTGCTTGCTTTTCAAGTTCTGCGTAGTTTGAGTTAGCGTGAAAAGATGTATAGAGAATCTAATTTACTTTTTTTTATGTTGTCCGTCAAGATGACCTCACTCTACCTGAGGTAAAGCGGTCGTGGGGTCCAGATTCCAGATATGAGGCTGACAAGCACAGTAATGCAAGTGATTATTGAGCTGGCAATCCTCATATTGAAGGCCTGCCTACTATTTCGTTATGATTGTACATAGTACATACAAAACTGTATGTATTAAATTAACATAGGTAAAAAAAATTGTTTACACTCCTGCTAAAGTACATACTAGATAAAATCTGTTCTGCCATCTCTGTTCATACCTACATAGCAATAAGTCCGAATCCTTATCACTTTCCCCCACATCCTGGGTGCATGTTATATTGAAATTGCCCGATGCAGTAGGTACCAGACCTTCGTGCCGCGCGAGTACTCTTGTTGCACAAGCACCATCTTCAATGGCGGCTACATCTGTATCGACATTGAGCAACACGTAGCGCGAACTATTGCCTCTACTACTGGTACAGTACCAGGTCGTTTGTACGTTGCTACTGCGGCCAAGAGCGTGGTTGCTCACGCGTGGAAACACCTCATAACTTCACTGCTGTGCGATGATTCAATTTCGCTACTACGCTTGGAGTCATGATTACAACAGCTAGCAAACAATTAAATTAGATGAAAATTGTGTTATGTTGATTTTATGGATAATTCACAAAATATGATTTTTAAAATTAAAAAGAATAAAGAAATACTTATCTACTTAATTAATTTGCTCAATTACGTTATTCTATGACTTGAAAATTATTACATTTAAAAGTGAGGTAATTTTGTAAATTCGATAACCTTACACAGAGTTACTAATGTCGAAAGGAAATCCGCAAATGTTAAAACGTTCCTCCAAAACTAAGTAATTCATTATTTGTTTTATACTTCCATTGTAATACCTATTTATCACAATGAAATTAGCAAGTAGGTTTTAGGAAGGAAAAGCCAATAACACGAAAGTAATTGAGTGTTATCAGCATTCAAAATAAGGAGAAATTTAGGACCGGTTTTTTTATTTATTTAAATACAAATCAAAGCTCTAGATAGATTTTTTAAATCAAACTAGATGTGCACAATGCAACCATTTGCACCATTTCATACATTCGTTCTCTACTAAGCAACTGTGTCCGGTTGTCCAATGTAGTGTCTTATTTCTTCAATCGTGATTTAAAAATCTTTACTTTAGTCGCCAACTGGCGTTCGATTAGTCATTCCATCAGCGGTAGCAAATTGGTGTAAATTGACAGCTATTACGAAAACCTTTCACCCATTTCCCTGGTAATTGCTAATAATTGACGACTGCACTGACAAAAGCTTACGCCGTTTACCGCCCTCGAATCACGGACTATATTCAGTAAACCACAGATTAGAAACACATTTCACTTCAAAAGTGAGAGCGAAGACACCTAAAAGCAAATGTACCATAAAACCACGAATTCACTAGGACACTGGGTCACATTATTAAGGGAACAACAGCATCATTTTAGGCCAAAAGTGGTTAGATTGAGACATTTTGAATATTGGCAACCACAAAGTCAATTTCTTTTGTTGAGTTGAGTGTTATTATTTTTGGACAACTTAGTTTCAAACACGTATAATTAATTTATGTTTGAGGCAAAAAGGTCACGTTTCAACGTTATGGCTTTTTTGCCTTTTTTGCGTTATTTGACCGAGTTTTCTTACGACTTCATACGTAGGTGTTCGGGGAAACCGCAACCCTATTGTCACGTTTCGGACATTCAAAGTATTGTTTCATGAATTTCAAAGGTTGGAATGGAGTGTTTGTATGGCACTGACGACGACGACATGGTTATTTTTAGTACGGTAAATTGGCCTGTAAATATGTTTTTGCAAAATGGTGTTTACTACTCTTGGGAAAAATAAATGGCGTCTGCCCCGGGTTTTAGGTTTAATCGATATTATTCTTGGAATCACGAAATATCGACGAAATATAAAAAATGGAAGTCGCTGAATTTTTTGCAACTAAATATAGATAAAATACAGCGGTTTTATTTAATAGATTAGTGGGCTTATAAGGCATACACCTTGTTCAAATGATTGCAATGCCCACGGATCTATCAATGCAAAGTACTAAGTCTTAGTGCTATCCAATAAAAAACTTTGGATGTAAGTTCTTGTTATATGAGTTTGCGTAAAATTTCTTACATTCAATTAACTCTAACTACTAAAATTTTGCAAGGCCCATACAAACATTAAGTAGACACACACACACCTTATACACCTTGTAATTAAGTATTCACAAACAACCGTGCTTATCTTGCATCAATTTTTTTACGAGGAGCTATAGGATGGCTCTTAAAAAAGTGCAAGGATCATGTAACTAACTTAAAACTGTCCCTCTTGATGGTAGTCAGTCAGTGTAAGTGCGGGGTCGTATAGGAGCAAAAAACACTAGGTCCCACAGCAATCGTTGGGCTCATTTACTTTGATGGTCGAAGGGTTACTAGATGAGACTCATTCATTGAACTACCGAAGATCGATAGTTAAATAATCATACAGAGATACTTTTCAAGCTAGAGCCAAATGTTCAGGAGGGGTTTAGTATCGAGCACAATCATAGTACTAAATAAAATAATTTAACTTATATTTTAACACGCGTGAACACATTATACACGCGAGTCTAGGAAAAAGAGCGATATAAAACTAAGTCCTATTTTTCTGAATTAAATTGAGGTTTTTCCATAATTAGAAATCTCATGGATTTCAGCAACCCAAAGATTTTACGCTTACAGTGGACAGCGGCCGCTAGCCTCTCAGCTCGATTGCAAGTTACCCACATGCTCTCTACTCAAGGCCGTTTGTTTGTATGAGGCGTATGAAAGTGAAAACTCGACATAAGAACAATGAATGTGAGATACATCTAGCTAATTTGGTAACTATTTAAATATTCACTGTTTTTATTTCATGATATTTTTTTTGGTAGCTTTTAGCGTGTTTAGTAAACAAAGAAGGAAGCAAAAGTCATTATAAAGAGATGATAAAAGGGTTTTATCTCGTTTGTATCGATAAAAGGGAAACCAATCTTGACCTTAATATAAAATGTGTAAAAAATAGGCAAGTAAATAAGAATACTATCGCTTGTCTTTTTCCCATAAACTCAATGTGCCAATTCCCAGAAAGTCCCCGAGATATTCAAAGATCGCCTATATTTGCGTACTAGGGTGGAAAATATTTTATAACGTGAGACTTGTACGCCTTCGCTTCAGGCGTGAAAATTGCTACCTTGTGCAAAAAGTGCGTTTGACCTAAATAATTAATAACCCAATCAACAATAAATGTTTAAAAATAAGAATGTCATTATTAAATTAACTCACTGGATCCTGTTCCGTTCCGTCTGTCTTCAAGGCTTCTCTAGTTTCGTTCTGCAAACAAAGAAAGGTCAAAATTAAGTCGAGGTTTTGATCTTAGTTTTTCCATCTTAATTTGATGAATTTGTGTTCCAAGTGTAATCAATTGAAATATATTTTACCTTAATATGTACAATTGCTGGTTCAGGGTCAGGCGGGTCGTCTCCTGACCCTTCGTGTATCTCACTTGACGTGGAAGATGAACTTGAAACCACAGATACCTCCGTTGAAGACTCTGAAGACTCGGCAGAGGAGTCGGTCAGCTTCTCCAATGAGTGGGACTCCTGAAACAACATAATTCGTTAATAAATATTCCAACCTCTAAAGGGTTTTGAGTGCATTCGAGAATGGCTTTGATTGCTTTCATTTAAAAACTTTGTGACATGGAAAGTCCTGGGAATGATCGCACTGCATTCTCTTTGACAAAGGGATATGGATATTAATGTTAAATTCAGATAAAACAAAATTTGGACTGGGTTGACTGCTGGGACAAGAGGTAGCCCTGGATCCCTTTTACAGAAAGGCCTGTCTGTCAGTTGTGGCCAACTGCTACTACTAATTGAGCAGGCAATTACACACACCAACACCTGTTGACTGATTAGATGGCTAAAGGAACCAATCCATAGTTTGAGATCCCGGTAGCAATAAATTTTTAACAGAATTGTCGCCAATATGAGCTGAACTATGACTTGAATAAACATTATCTGAAACTGTTACTTACTTTAACTAATAGAAGCACACAGCAGACGGCAATATACCTGAAACAAACCATCCAAAATTTAAGAAACATGACATGATCCTAACACAAAACAATGCCTCCCCGTGAGAAATATTGATAAGTTCTATTTTTTCCCATCTCTGTCTGATCTGAATTGCCTATCTAATTTCTCCTATGGTATAATAAAATAGTTTACAAAAGATAGTTACACCGATCGCTTCAGCACAACACACAAATCGAATAAGGTTCGTGATACGTTCCGATTATGACCCACCTCTAGTGTCTCAGCTTAACCGAGCCATTGGGAATCGTGACGCCAGAATTACCCGAGTTTATTGTTCGGATGTAATGCCCCTGTAACCGGTGGCAGACGGGTCAAAAGACACGGTAGGGTAATGACAGGCCAGGGGATCTGAAGCAATGGTTCAGGCAATTCAAATCAACGGCCGGGGATTGCTTGAATCGATATTTATATCAATTGCTGCGGTCACCGGCCATAAAATTGTTGTTTCACGCACTGCGCCGCGGTCAGGATTACGTAATTTTATAAGTAACCTATTATTTAATAACATTACTGGATGTAGAGTTCGTTGGCTGGTCGTATGTTTCCATGTAAACCATTGCTTGGATCTATATCTATTTTGTTTTTATGTAATTAAAAAGAAAAACAGTAGTTTATAAAGAATCGTAACAAGGGATAAAATTGTGACCATCAGCAGTTTATTGGATAATAAAATAAGGCAAGAATCACTTTCTTAAGTGCATAAAAACTTACTGACGATCTTTTATGGTAAGACTAAATGGTTATCACACCTATTGTCGGATTAATCGAAGGTAATATCGAACATGTCATAAATTTTAGAACATTGTATAATTTTGTTATTTGTCTTTTATTGCGAACTTCGGAATAATATCATCTAGGCTTAAAGCCCCATATTAAGCAGAGCTACAAATTTTTCATTTTATTTTTCCGTGGTTCTTGAACTGAATCATAATCACCCTTTAAAATTGGAATGCTGATTTTTTACATATGAATTATAGTATTGTAGTATCAGGTTATGATTATTTCACGTCTAATCATTATTTCTCTCTCAATCATGATCATCATCATTGATTTGCTGACTCATTACAGGTAGTCAGTGAACTAACAAGGTCGCCAGTCGACCGTTACATGCATCCTTCGCAGTCAATATCGATTGAGATCTCTGTTCTATAATAACCATGTCTGTCTGTCGCTTCGAAAGCAATTAACCAATTAGTGATGAGTACGAATGAAGCTGTTATTCAACGGCTTTTAATCACTGGTACAAAGATTAGTAGTTGCGGCTTTTTTAAACGTTTTGTTGGCTATCAAAACTGTCTCAGGCTTGTTTCCTGACCAGCCCCCCGATTCAGTACAAACAATTTTTTTTTATTCGCTTATTAGTAGTTTTCATACAATTTAGATTCTGAAAACTAAAGGCCTTTGGCTTTGACATATAAAAATATTGATTGCTACCGTTAAGCGGGTCATTCACTATAGTTAAAGCAAACTTACCGAATCGGTCGATAACTTTGATCTGAATCGGGGGGCTGGTAGGGATTCGAGTCCCATACAACTTTTGGGCTTGTGTTTATTGTCTTAGCCAATAATAAACCTAACTTCTACAGTACTTATCTACAAGGGCCTTAATAAAATCCGTTGGTAAGTTCATTCCCTGAACTGAGCGTATTAGCGAGCAATTTCGTAATATGATCCTTCATTTCCAGCCAGTCAGTGATTACTCACAAAACTGCTCGCTACCCTCAGTTTGGGAATTAAGCTGACTGGATATAAGCGATTGTAATAAGGGCCCAGATCTAGTTTCAGTTGACTTCAAACTATGCTTGGTTAAGGGTGAAATGGCGATGTGTAAAAGAGGCATAATGATATTAATATTTCCAAAGATCGAACGGTCCGCACGGTACCGACCGATGTACTTGTAGTATAAAAAACTGCGTTAGCCTCGAAACCTTATCAAAAATGTGAGCGTGGTTTATGGCTTAATCGATTTAAAGTTACAAAAAACCAACATTTTTAGGCAAATTAGGTGTGACAGAGTTCATCATGCTAAACTACCTTAATCGGCCACAGAATCAGAATTTCACTTAAGTGTCTATCGTGGTATGCAATGAAGGTAAAGCACCTTTTGGGCTTCGCGTTACTTCTTAATTTTCCCAGCCTCTCGTCGCTGAGCCGGGAGTTCGACATCGATGGCTTTTTGTTAGTTGAACGAGCAGGTACTTCTCTTTTTTTAAATTCCTTTAACTAGGCAAATTAAAATGAAAAATTTAGAAACTGTTGAATTGGTTTAAATGTGTACAAAAATTGTTATTTTTACCTAAACCGAGTTTTTAAATGCCGACGCCGTTTTCAATGTACGGAATTAATCAACTTATCGCTTAAAAGACATACGAGTTTGTAGTTACAGAAGATTGTCAATCAGTACTGAGTTCAGCATCAGGAAGGTTAAGGGACCGCATGGCTGCACTGCATTCGAACTAGTCTGTTGTTCGTGATTGAGAGGGCAATTAATCGATATCGCAGTGATCGTTAGCTCAGTTATAATCGATTCGTGATCGACAATCGATTGATCCGTTACTCGTGTACATCCACGGGACATGCCGTAACTTGCAATTTCCTATTGTAATCGCCTATTTGCAGTCGGTACTGCCGGCAATAAATTACTAGAATGGGCCTGTAAAATCATTTTTGTTAGTTCATTGAAGGAATTCCATACAATTGCATAATATCAGTCAATCACTCAGTTGCATAATCTACTATTAACATCAACTCTAAGGGCCGCTTAATGCCAACCCATACTAAATACGTCAAACGTCATGTTAGCTGTTAGCTAGTGCAATTCACCCTGAAGATCATTTGCATCAAACTTAAACAATGCGTCAAGATTGATTGTTTGTCTATGATCTGTTCAAAAACGAACTACTTATTAAAAAATAGTAACTGATTATGATGTAGGACTAAGTATAAACTTAAGTAATAATAATATTACTTTGATTAATTCAGTATTTTACAATCAAATCTAAAAATAGAAGAAATCTAATTTCGGACCTAGAAAATATATTTTGACCTATCATTTGCCAATGCCATGAAAAGCATGAACGATACAGAATACGGAATAAACAATTTTAGATGTGATTCTTTTTGTATGTTGAAATTTTGTACACGTCCTATTTAAAAGCTTGGTTATAGAATTGGGTAACTACCTACTGAAGATGTGTATTGAAGGGGTGAAAGGTTTCAAATGCTTAAAAATAATAAAAATGTATGTTCAAATTGATTAACGTTGCGCGCGTCTTGTCTTCTGTTCAAGCACCCCACTCGTAGGCGCGCCGTAGTCAGAACGCGCAATTCATTCGCTAAGTTTGTTTGTAAGTACAAGAGCTGAAATGTCATTTTGTTTTATGTATTTTTTTAATAGCTTAGCCTCCGACTTTACCAAAGTAGGCAGTAACACTGAATATTCTTCCAAATCGCCGATATTCAGGGTTTTTTTTATCATAACATTTACATCAAATCCATTCAAAATCACAAATTATGGGAAAAGTCACCATGCTTTGTTGGTCATCACCATCTTTTTCACATGCTAAGTTTTTCCAGTAAGTATTATATATTTGTAATACATTCATTACCCGTACACAAATGATTTCATCTGTTACTACTATAATTAATTTAGAAGAAAATATTTTTTTGTTTGTTACGGAACTACTGGACCGATTTTAAAAATTCTTCAACCAATATAAAGCTACATTATCAGGGAGTGACATAGGCTATATATTTTTTTTAATTGGGCTATATTTTTACGGGAAAGACAGTCTACGTGGGCGAAACCACTCACGAACAGCTAGTCCTGTAAATAAAATATAAGATGGTGCAATAGCAAAGAAAACAAAACTCTTGCAGTTCATTGAAGCGGCACTTTCGATACGATGGTTAATCTTCACCGTGATAATTGAAACAGGTGATCTTAGTCATATTTATTTCTTTGTTTTACTTTTCAGCTACATATTCTGTCTTTAAACGCAAATGTAAATTAAGTGGCGTTACTTGAAATGCCCACGGATTTTAATTCACGACTCACATGATTTCTCACTAACATAAATGATGGTGCGGGGCTGCTTAATCACTCGAATTTGGGATATAATACTATTTTCAGAATTATTTTTCTCTGTAAGCATGCTTAGGAACAAATACAGTAACAAAAAACGTATAAAAAAACTAAAATAGTATGGATCCCCATCAATATCTCGTTCGACTTATTTAAAATTTTACAAGTATGTGGTTGCATAATGAGGCACGTTTTCGTATGTCCATTCAAAATGGCGTTCAAAACTCATAACAGGCCTATTTTACTTCCGAAAATACAAGGTCAAACTCAGAACGAACTAGATCACACCTTATTGCCGAGTACCAAGAGTAGCTATTCATTCAGAGTGTATCTTCTGGTACTCTGCTCACGGATGTACCAGCCGTTCCCTGACAGAGCGATGCGAAGACAAAGATGAGTATCAGCATTCTGGTGCGAAGGCCCGCGTCAGTTCCTAGACGCTGCCGGAAGCCGCCCGGCCTCGCCACATTTCCCGCGGCCTTATTACCGCTTCCTCCACCAACTAGGCCATCTTGGTCAAGGCCGTTAATTACTTATATTACGAGCATAATTACCAAAACATAAGCTAAGTGCACAGAAATGTGCTAACGGAACAACTCGCATCGTTACAGTCGAAATTGTTCAACCGTGTAACTCTTTTATTTATTTTTGCTGCAAAGAAAGTTAATGCGCTAGTAAGCAGTTTTTAGTACAAGTACCTACCTTTGAAAAGTCAATTGACCATTTTGTGAGAAACTCATTTGATTATATCCTTTATTATTATTTATAATAAAGGATGCCTGTTTGAAACAAAACCATGTCGAAACGTATAGTACGAGTATGTCCAGCATTAGTTTTTTTTTATGTAAACCGCGATCGTTGCGTTCTGAAATTTGTATGCCATGTTGGTTCCATTTTGCAATCACTAGGGGCGCTGTACCGAAATCCCATACAAAAACGTCAACGCAGTTACTTTTACCTATCCTGTGCTATAGCGACTGCCATTGGTGTAAACTCATGGTAGACATACAGGATGCGTATACCACAAATAACGACACGATTTGGCAACAAGATTGGCGTAGTGCGCTCTAGCACGGTTTCTCGCCTCGATTTCCGTAGTGTTCCGGGTACGATTCCAACTCTGGAAACGATCTCTTCTGTATTGACTCTGGTTTGAGTGTGCTGGGAGACGCCCCTGGCTTAATTCCTTGTCTGGTACCTCGTAATACGGGGACATTAATCCCTACTTCGAGACAAACAAGTGGTGAGTTGTCTGGCGCATATTTATATTTCTAACAAAAATGGATCAACTATAACATTTGCATTTATTTATCACAGTGCAACATATTGTAATACAAGCTGGGATTTGAAAGGTGAAGCTGTAAATACCTAACTAGTTTCGCCTGCTCTAATCTCACGTTGGCAGTGAGTGCGTGAAAGAGTTTTCGCTGTCATTTAAAAACTATAAGTAAACAAATATGTAGTCCTAAATAGCAGGAAATGTCTGTAAGCCGCTGGCATAATCAATTTTAATCGCGGTTTAGGTAAATCTTGTAAAACAATATGCAACACACAAGCTAGAATTAGATTCAATATATCACTTTTTGGTAGCCTGACCCTAGGATCACAATAAGTTAGATCACACAAATAAAAACTCCTAAGGGCCCTAGCCAAGAGCAACAAGCTACTACCTTAGTTAGTAGTACTTAGCTACAGCCTCTCATTTTAAGATGCGACAAAAGGATTTGAGAAACGAGCAAAATAGCAAAGGTCTTTAGCAACTGCTCTGGTACGCTGCTATTTTATCATAAGAATTTTTTTTGCCACTTTTCAAGTTCTGTGAATGGACCTAGGACTAGCAATCTGTCAATAGCTCTTAAAAGGTGAATCTGCCGTCTCATGTGCGGCAGCGGAACGCACCGTTACGAGCGACACGGCTCGCGTGACATCGCGTTCGCGCTCGGGGCGATAAAGCGACGACGTGCGCTAATCGTTGCGTACGTAATGTGCAGTATGGCCGAAACTGTGCAAAGGTCGCGGGTTATTCGACCTCAAGTCTAGAACGGCTTTTTCAGCTGGATGAGTCAGAGAACGCGAATCATACGTCTGTGATGATAATGTCCTGTACAGGTACAATACAATAGCGCATCAGGTCACTACCACAGATGGTGATTAGTCAACAACCTCTCTTGCTTTTAATTCATACTCGTAAAATTTTAACGGGTACTTTAACATAATTAAAGCTTATGGACGGTTCTGTCGCTATTAGCAAAGTACTCGTATGTTGACAGCGGTAAGAATGAAAAGGGACAGTTCATTACTTGTTAATTGGGGTTGAACTTTATTATTGACAGATCGTTGTAATAGGAAGTTGCTAGTGCGGTGTGCATGCGGTGATAGTTACTTGATTCATATGCGAGACTTTATAGTATATTACTGCACAGTCAGTCAACTCCAGTTCTGCCTAAGAACTGCGGACTTCGTATTCGTGTTATTTGCTGAGAGAACTCGGTAAGCTCAGTATGGGAAGGCAGTGATACAGCACGATTAGCGTAGTGGTGCGCTGCAGCGTGGTTTGTCGCCTTGTCATGCGTGGTGTCCCGGGTTCGATTTCCGGTCGGGCCAATTTGGGAAACGAACTTTTCTGAATTGGTTAGGATCTGAGTGTGCTGGGAGACGTCTTTGTCTGGTACCTCGTACGCAACACAAGGATATTCATCCTTACATCGAGACCATGACAAGTGGTGTATTGTCTGGCGCATATTTATTTATTTATTAATTGAATAGACGTAGTTGACGGTAAAACTCAACTGAGGTTCTTGGGTTTCTTCATTGCCCAAATTATTTATTTTGCACTAGTGTACACCTCCGGGTTTTTGGGCCGAGCTCTGGAACCACTCTGCCACGAAGGCGTTATAACAATAGATATCTATCTACTCTAACAATATCTTGTTCTAACAATAGATAGATATACTTCATTGTACTAAAAAACAATAACAGTAATATTCAACAATTTAAACAATTTGTACAATTTAGGCGGCCTTATCGCTAGAGAGCGATTTCTTACAGGCCACCTTTGGCAACAATCCTTTAAAGCTCGTCAAGTCAGTCCCATAACTAAGCGTAGCGAGCAATTTCGTCATATCATTTTTCATTTCCAGCCAGTCAACGGTTACCTGGCAGTCCTGGCACTAACGCATCTTTTAGACTGGTGCCTATTTGTTGACTTAATTGCCCACTATCCTCATTTTGGGAATTAACTTGACTGGATATGAGTGATTGATTGTGATAAGGCCCAAGGTCAAAAACCCACATTAAATTAAAGATTTAGTAAGACGATATTGAGTCTTACACCAACGGGCCCACGGGCCGCTCTAAACAGTTAACACTGCCACTGCGGCGGATTATTATTAATTTTCGAGTTGCAGTCCAGAGTCGAGGTCATTTTATCTATACTCGAATATTTATGATACTTATAATATGTACACACGTACGTCCACCGCTAATGTCCATGCGTCATCTCAGTCTGGGCCTACTGAAAATCAGCGCCTGGGCCCATAAAGCTAAGGCTAAATTCTGAGTGAGGTCCATTCATTTTTTTGGGCATCGGGACACCGCTGTCTGATGCTTTGGTCTTTTTTAAGAGTATTTTGTTTTGTTGTTAATGCCTACTTACTATAATATATATATATACTTCTTTTGTGGTTTTTTTTTATAAATTGTAACGATGTCCTTAAAGTTAATGAATGTTTTTCTATTTCTATTTCATCAGGCCGTGGTGATTAAGCCAATACCCATAAATTGTAGCGAAGATTTGATTTCAATGATGTAGGACTTTTTCCAGCAGTGGGCCAGTACAGTATACAGGATAACTATTTTTTACATAATCAAGCTTTTCTTTTACGTATATTTTAAAACGTGAAATCAAAATTCAATTCAATCACCTTAATCCAAATGATATATCCACCGTAGTTATTAGAAATGATATAAGGTGATCAACAATGCTAGTTCTATAACAATACAATTCAATGGTAGGATGATAACTGAACCTAAGTATTCTTTCACCTCGGTTGAGTTACCGTCATGTTATTATTTCATACCTAGTAAATGTTTACTTTTTTCATATGCTTACACGAGTCATTGACCTGACCCTTTCGTTACTTTTGTAAAAAAATACACCAAGTAGGTACTCTATAACCGGGATTATTAAAGACTTACAAAAACGACATGGTAGACTCAGTTAGTGATGTGGTAACTAAGTAAAATAAAATTAAATAAATAAATATAAATATGCGCCAGACAACACACCTTTTGTCATGGTCTCGAAGTAGGGATAAATATCCCCGAGTTACGAGGTACCAGACAAGGAATTAAGCCAGGGGCGTCTCCCAGCACACCCAGACCCAAGCCAATTTAGAAAAGATCGTTTCCTGAATTGAGCTGACTGGGGATCGAACCCGGGACACTACGGAATTCAAGGCGAGAAACCTTGCTACAGCGCACTACGCCAATTGTGTCGTTATTTGTGGTATACGCAAATTCAAAGGGTATCATACAAAAATTACTGACTGTTCGATTTGTATGTATGGTGACTTTGAAATTAAAGTTAATTAGATAAATTTCAATTTTTTACTTAGATAGTTTCTATAATTATCACCTACTGAGTATGCCATATCGTTTTTGTGAGTCTTTTAATGATCATCGCACTTTTAAACGTCGGTCTGCCATACAGCTGCGTAAGTTCATAAACTACTCAAGCCATAGACTTGAAATTTACGCTTATATTATTTTTCAAGCAATACTATTTATAAAGAGAACTGGAAATTGATGATCAATAGATTTCGCTATTCGCGAAAGTATTCCGAGCCACTGTCAGAGTTTCAAGGCAGCTTGTAGACATTCTGTTCGGTTGTATGTACTTTTGAAAATATTTTTATTAAATATTTATAGGCATAGTAACTAATAGTAAGCTAGAAACCGTGAACCGTGAATCGAAATTCACGGACACCCGTGAATAACTCCTCGGGAGACATTGTGGAATAATCAGCGCTACGTAACTTAATCGATATTTGTCCCATTTTTATAACTTCTTGGGATATTGTGATAATAATAACTCAGTAGTATTATAATGATTATATAATTATATATTTATTTATTATAATTCAGTACTAAGTACGAAGTATTGGTTGTTCTAAGTGGCAGTTGAAGGTGCCACACGTTATTAAATATAATTGTGTCGTAACGTAATGCCAGCGATAAAGTGCTACGCGAATGCTACGAGCTACGCGCTTTGCTTTTGTAGACCATTACACACTTTGTAGTTGTATTGTAACGCATTTATTAATTTATGCTGTGAAACGTCTTGACTGCTAAATAGAACCACGTACCTTCATACATAATCCTTGATGTACCTTATTGTCGTTTATTATTTTAATTAATTAAATTGTCATTCAAACAATGAGAACCTACGCTACCTTCAAATTATGAACTTCATGGTGACCATTATTCACACGCCTGATAGGATTGTGAGTCACAAAATTCCACCCACCAACCGAGCCTTTAGATAAAAATACAATGAAGCTATTAGCGTGCAATTTTAAGGAGTTATTAAACAAAGAAACGAAAACAATGCCGCCATAAATTGATAGCTTGCGGTAAACAGACGAATCTATGGAAAAGTGTCGGCGCTATGAACTTAGGCATCTGCTGGCGCGGATAAGCGACGGTCTTTATCCCATTCAAGCGTAGCGGGGTCACAGAACCAGTACAAATATCATTTTGTTGCGCGCCGAATCTTCACGAGTTTAATTAATTGTTCAACTGTGCTCCTTTTTGCCAAATATTCGACACCAGTCAGAACTCTATTGTGAGCTATGAAATTGCACGCAAATTTTCTAATATCTTTATGTTCTAAAACAAATCAGTTTATTTATTCAATCGAATTCCATTTCCAAATAAACATTCCCACGAAACTAACAGTAACGCTTCAAAATCTAGAACTCGACATCAAAAAACTACGAGAAGTTAATGGCTCTGCCCCTCGATTCACTGTCGACCGATTCGGAAACTTAGTTTTCCAGAATCATGGGGCTGGAAAATGGTTCTTCATGCACCAACTTGGAATCATTTACCAAAATTTGCCCGAACACGCAGATCTATAATCGCTTAAACTTAGTCTTAAACTTTAAAAAACAGTGGTTCACAAAAAAAAAACAATTTTCATGCGCTTCTTCACACTTCAAAAAGTTAACTGCAACTATTAACATTAATTTCAAAAAGGAACACTTACCTAGCTTTGAGTACCATGATTACAGCTACAACACTTAATTATTCACAAATTCAACTGTCATCGACACCTTGCACTTGAACTTCAACACTTCGCGTGCGCGGGAGTGCGCGGTGATCGGCGCGCGCGGTCCGTTCGCTCGTCGGCTCTCGAGTGCGTCGACGCAGCCTCCGCCGCGTCCGCGAAACAAATAGCAATCGCAAGGGGGTAATAGCTTCCTAAACTGGGGAAATACTGTCCAAAGAAAGTCGAAAGATTTCGAACGGACCCCATGTTCAACACAGGTAGTAGATATTGAGACAAAACCTGTATTACCTTTATTCATAAAAAATAAAACAGACTAATAACACTGTTTTCACTATGATAAAGTAGTCTTGAAGCAATGTTTAAGTGTTTTTTTAACGAAAATTCGTTGATCGAAATTTATTCGTTGATCTGAAGTCGTTTGCACATCCATCAACCATTAATCAAAAATATGGAAAAACTATGAAGATACAAACCATATCGAATTAAAACAAATGAATCGTCTAACTAAACTGATGAAATTTTTTGACACCAAGATTACCTGACCCTAAACCCGAGCACAGTGTACTATGAGTGTACTATTAGTGTCCTATAGTATGTGTAAGTCAGTAGACTAAAACATTTCTATTTCTAAACTAAATAAATGACAACTCCCAGACACAAAACAATGTTCTCAACATTGATGTTTGTCCTAGGTAAGATTAAGTTAACCCATTGCGCCAAAGGGCCAAACAAAGCAGTTTAGTAATTAAACATTTTAACACTTTTCTGTCCAGGTGCGGACTCAGTTCCGCTCAACCCGTTTCCTGCTAATGGCCTGAAGCAATTAGCCAGTTAGCTAATGAAAACTCACGGTACGGTCATTAAGGGAACTCGAAACAAACGACTATTTTCTCTTTTTGTATTTATTAACATTGTGCTTTGCGTATCTTCATTTCCTGTTTCTTATTCCTTCAAAATCTTCTATCTTTCAAAATACACAAATTTTATTTAATTTTGGGCTTTGCCAAAAACTTATCACAACATTAAATTAAATACATAGAGATGTAACTTTTATGTTTTTAGAAAATTCCTATAATTTTTTCCATGCGAATTAAAAGGTTGAAGCCGATTATCAATGATGTGACGGTGACCACGCCGATTGTAATCTTCATAGGGCTAGAAAGAACAGAAAATATGGATTAGAAGCTTCCTAATATCCATCACACAAAGGTAATACGAACCTATAATAGTTAAAATCTTATTATAACTATGGTGATGTCGTAACAAGAGTGACTTAATTACACCACCAAAACACCACATACACAACTGCAGATCCACTGCTGTATCGGTGAACGTATCGCTTTAGTATAGATAATAGTAAGTAATAACACCCAGACACTGAACAAACCCAAATGTTCGTCACATGAATGGTTTTCTTGAGTAAGGATCGAACCCACAACCTCCGCCAACAGGCCAGTCAATAGGAGTACCTAACCCGAAGTATAGTCGATGGCATCATCTGCTGTCGCCGGAGCCTATCTCTTGTGGTCAAATTCAACCACAGACACCAACCCATCAGCGTGGTGGAAGTGAAATGCGCTCCTCAAGGAGTAGCAGACGAGCTGCATGTAGCAGTAGATGAGGTGGTTACAGAATGTCTACCATTAGCTTACACCAATGACAGCCGCTAAACCGCGTTGACGTTGTTGTATGGGATTTCGGTACAGCGCTTCCAGTGATTAAAAAGGGAACCAAAAATGGCATACTACAGTCAAATATCGTAGTTTACGTGACAGAAACTCATGATAGACATACAGCGACAGGGCCTTGGCCGTTAAGGCCCGTATTCACTTTGATTAGTAGTTAGTGCAGGTGCTCCCTGCAGTTAGGGGAATAGAATACTACCGAGGCATCCCTGCCTGTCGTAAGAGGCGACTAAAAGGGCCCTTTGGGTCGCGAAGCGCACGCGGGGGGAGGCCTGCGTGTGTTTCGGTTTGCGATCCCGAGGAAAACGGTAACGCAGTGTCTTGGGACACAGTGGTCTGTGTTATCGTGCACTGGAGCTGAGCTTGCTCCTCCCGAGGCTGGCTGCCAGGCGGCCTTGCGCGCCGAAGGGTCCTGCGAGGAGTCTCTCCCTTGTTGGGGAATCCCGGGTCCCTTCCATTCTGCACCGAAGATGACTCAGGTTTTAGTGGGTAGGGGTCTCTGTTTTCCCAGGAGTTCCGAGTCCCACATATCCCAGGTGCCCCGAACTCAGGGTCTTGGGAATACCTAAATGCATTTCCTTATTTCCTGAAAAACACGCGTGGACAGCGATTGATGAGTACGAGAGAGTGTGTTTTCTCCTAATCACTTAGCACCTGCACTAATCAAAGTTAATACAGGCCTTTACTGGCAGTATTCTTCTGCTCAACTAAACAGGCCAGTCGATAGGAGTAGATCGCCCTATCATCTGCTATTGACATCATCTGCACCCACATCTGGTCCCTAGACCCACATTTGTACGATAAAATTCCACCGAAGACACTAACCCATCAGCGTGGTGGAAGTAGAGCGCGCTCCTCAGGGTGTAGTAGACGAGCTGCATGTAGCAGTAGATGAGGTAGTAGAGCGCCAGCGCCGTGGCCGTCACCGACAGCTGCACCAGCTGCACCAGCTCGTAGATGACCTGCCATGACCTGCTGGACTAGAAGTTAGAAAAAAATTGGGGACATTTATACTGAGATCTTTTGACACCTAAATACGCAGAGCTTTTACTATATGATAAACAAACTTCAATATTTAATAATAATTATTAGCAGCCTGTATTTGTCCCAATGCTGGGCAAAGGCCTTCTTACCATTTATCCATTAACTACTCTAGAGCTACGGTGGATCAATTGTTAGTTTTAAATAAATACCTAAATAGGTATCTATTAACACAAACTTTAATCACATGAATAATTTTCTTGGTGGGAATCGGGACCACGACATTTAAGCAGGAGCTCTACTATTTGCGCTAACAGGGACCGTATTACCATCTCTAGAAGCCAGTCAAGTAAATTTCCTAAAATGAGGCTAGCGAGCAATTACGCCAGTAAATATCTGGCCTAGATGATGGATTGACAGGTAACCGCTGACTGGCTGAAAATGAAAGATCATTACAAAATTGCTCGCTATGCTCAGTTTTGGAAATTCAACTTGACTGGCTATACGAGATGGTAATAAAGCCCCAGGCCGGTCAAATGAATATTTAATGCAAAATCATTCTAATAACACGTTCATTTGTGTTGAGCAGGCATCTTAAAATTATATTTCTTGTTGTATTTTAAAATACATAGCTTTAAATCTGAAGGTTCGGCAACGCAATATTTTATGTTTTTATCGAATAATAAAATTAAACAAATAAAAAGTTAATAACACACTTCCCAAAAATGTATTACGCTAGACGTAGGATGTACCAGCCGACCGACCATTTGGTTTAACGAACTACATTTACCTAACACCAACTGTTCTTGGTCTTAACCTAGAGAGATCGTATCGGCCTTAATTAAACATTAACGCCACATTACGAGGAAACCTCAATTAACAACAAACGTCCATATGTAAACAGTGAGCTGATATCCAGTGCCGCACTAAGGGAATGCTAATCAGGGATACCTCACTATCCCATCCACAAAATAACATCTCTCCCATCATAAAATCCAGGAATCTTGAATCAGTTTATATTCTTTAACTATTTACATTTATAAGACTAGTATGAAGCTTAGTATTAGAACTCTTTTTTTTTTGACCAACTAAAACTGCATTCTTTCTTTGAATCAATGTATATTTATTGGTTTCTACACATGACCACCTGGGGCCGTATTACCATATCTTAAAGCCAGTCAAGTTAACTTCCTAAACTAACCGTAGAGAGCGATTTCCTGGCATGATCTTTTATTTTCGGTCAGTCAGCGGTTACCTGTCAATAATGCATCCTCTAGGCCAGATATTTACTGACGAAATTGCTCGTTACCCTCAGTTTAGGAAAGTAACATGACTGGCTATAAGAGATGGTGATACGGCCCCTGACCACAAACTAAGCAGAACTGTACTACGGCTGTCAGATACTGACAGGAACAAACTTTTTACACTTAACTAATCACTACTTTTATTTATAACTTTTTGACGACACGATTGGCACGATAGCTGAACTTGTGTCGTGTCCCGGGTTTGATTACCTGTCGGTCCAATTGAGGTAACGATCTTTTCTCAATTGGCTCGGGTCTGGGTGTGGGATACGTCCCTGGCTTATATCCTGGTACCTCGTAACACAAGAATATCTATCCTTATTTCCAGACCATGACAATTAGGCTTATATTTATTCATATATTATATACTAATATTTTTATCAGGTAAGCGTTTGTGAGTTTGTATGTTTTAGGCAGGTAATCTCCGGAACTTCCGAACAGATTTCAAAAATTATTTCACTATTAAAAAATTTACATTATCCCCGATAGCTTTAGGCATATATTTGTTTTGAAATAATTCGTTTTCACGTCATAAAAATGAAGTTCAAGCGGGCGAAGCCGCGGGCGAAAATCTAGTTCATATATATTTCGTAAAATGGTACTTATTTTCCGGGTGATTATTTTATGCTGTCAGTAGCAGCATAGTCCAAACCAACCCTGAATAAATCTTTTTTACCGTTTGTTATAATTTGGTATAAGTTTACAAATATTTACTACGTTTATAAGTATTATATGTAATTGCATTCATGAATGCATACACTTACTTCATGTATGTATATAATTATCTCGCTATCTCACACTACCTTACCCATTTCTCTTTATTATTGTAATTTCCGCTACCTGCAGGTTGTCTGATCGCCTAGGTACATTGTACAATCTAAGACTATGTAATGCTAATGTTATGATTTGTTGTACAATGAAGTATATTTATCTTATCTTATAGTCAGAAGGTTACGGATCAAAAACCAAAAACACACATTTGCCCTACCGCGAACGCACGTGAACTTTGCTTGGGCCTGGAGTGCCTTTACCACTCGGCCAGCGCAGCGTAATTCAAACAAGCTAATAAAAAATATGTAGTGCTCTTCGACTCCAGCACTGCTATCGAACAGAGCCTTCACGTTGTCCGCAGGCCCATCCGGTATATGCTTATCAATATCTACAAACAACATTGTTAGCGAGGAACAAAAGAGTACATTTTTATTTCACGTTACGTAAATAACGACCTCTGAACGTATTGAACGGTTGACTGTAGATACAATCGTAACAAACGAAATTGAGTGAACGAATGGTTATTTCTGAGTTATCCTTTTGTGAAAAAATATTTTGAAGGGCGTGAGATCTAGAAGAAAGAAGACAGTAATTACCAAATCATGTACCTATTTCTACACATCATGTTTGCTTCTCTAAAATGTTTAAAGTAATTTTCGTTCCTAGCTACCCAGTGGCTATCGTTAGATAGATAGATGGAGCTATAGATACTACATGAACTTGATGTTTTCTGGATCTGAAACTTGATCTAAAATCAGAAATAGGTCAACCAAGTCGTAGGGTAAAAAAATCGTCTCGTGTAAAAGCGTGTTGAGCAAATTCCTTAATTGGTCCCAGGCCACCCGGAGGTCGAAGGAAACACGTTTCGCCCAAAGCTAATACCGTAATTAGAGTGCTGTGGACTATTGTGGTCTGTGCAATACCTAGTTTAGCCAACTTTCTTGGAACGCGCAATATTTCTGGCGGCTAGCTGTGCTTGGTTGTAAATGAGTTGTCATAAACAAAGTATTCTTCTTCAGGTGATTTGTTGACATGGTTGGAAGTTATCTCGTCCACTATCGTGTGGCGGTTCTATTACTACCAATAGGTTAACCGCCGTAAAGTCAACCCACCTGATGGTCCGCGGGACGCGTATAAGTAGCACGGGTACACACGGCATTACGCTGCGGCGAGATATCTCAACAATTGATTAATAAAATCTACGTGTTGTTATTTAGGAAATTTATAACTTCATATGTGTTAGTATTTGTTTTAGTATTATAAATAAAAATAAACTTATTAAATATCAATTATTTATTAAACCGATTAGACGTGGGACCAAATACGGCCGCATTTACTTTACTTTTTAATATTTGTCATAGACACGCCAGTAGCCTCTGAAATTTTCTTATTTACATTTATGTAATCTCCTGGAAAAATCATGAATAGGTTCATTTTACTAACGACATAGCAATAACAATGTAAAAAAAATCAAAACACATCGAAAGTACTATGAAAACTTTATTAACACAATGTAGAAAACGAAACGAAAAAATGAAGAAATAATTCGCCACATTTTGAAGCATTGACGTCTTAATTGTTTATTACGTAGATCCGGAAATTTCATTTTTGTATTTATCTCATGTGGAGCAGACACAGGGCTGCAACCGTGCAAGCTTTGACGTTGAGCGTCTGGTCTATCGCTGTCGGTAGCCGACAGTTGACTGATTGAAGTGATTGGTTGCCCGAAAGCATCCCCCTCCCGCGTCCCGCACACCATCAGGAGGGTCGACTTTATAACGCTCAAGCTATGTAAAGGTCGCGTCAAGCTTATTGAGCATGCGCGAAACAACTTCAGAGTGGACTAGAACTATACATGCAGTTAAAACATTTGTGTTAGTTCTGTATCTGGGAGGTAGAGACCACCAACCATATCTTTAAAACACCTAAATCACAGATTACTTAATAGTTACTAACGTAACGGATAAATCACTTGATAGAAAATTATCAATATTGTCAATTTTACGCGTAAAAAAATGCGTGCTGTCATATGACAGGCATATATTTCTAGGGCGGTAGCCCTCTTTCGTTAAAGATGTCCGTAGTCAGTTCAGTACCTACAGTACGTAATTTCCTCCAGTTCAATCGCAAGATTCGCGTGCAAATGCTCTACGCGGCTGTTGACAACCAACTGCCAAAATGAGTATATGGAGTGACAAAGGCCTGCTTAGATGTGTGTTTCGGACCCTTCTGGTAGGTCGGCTTAAGTAGTGGTCTGCTTAAGTTACCAGATATAACAACAAATATCTACCCTAATATTATAAAGCTGAAGAGTTTGTTTTTTTGCTTGAACGCGCTAATCTACGGAACTATTGGTCCTATTTGAAAAGTCCTGTAGTGTTAGATAGCCCATTTATCGAGGAAGGCTAGAGGCTACATATCATCACGCTTAGACTAATAGGAGCGGAGCACCAGTGAAGATTGTTTCAAAATCGCGAGTTTTTTTTCCTTTTAAGAGCTTCCGCTGCGTGCGCTGCGTAAACGGTTAAAGTTTCGCAAAAATCATGTACGACAGAATAGTTCCCCTTTAAAAGTTCCAAAAAAAAAAATCCACCACAGCAAATGTGTATCTTTTAAGGTTGGATCACTATAACCTTTTTTATGCTAACCAAATTTGTCCTAAAATAATGCATTATTTGCGAAGGTATTTTTTTTTAATATTGCCCGTCAAGATGACCTCACTCCACCTGATGGAAAGCGGTCGTGAGGTCCAGATATGAGGTTGACAAGCCCAGTCATTCAACGAATCACTGGGCTGGCCATCCTCACCTTGAAGGCCTGCAGAAATGCCTTTTCACGCCCCGCTTGAAGAACCCGGGACTATACGAGGAAGGAAACACATGTGCTGGAAGAGCGTTCCACGTCTGGATGGTACGACAAAGAAACGAGTCACCGAACCTTTTAGTTCGGGCCAACAAATGTTGAATTGTGTGTGGGTGACGCCGTAGTCCAGCACGCGTGGTAGGGGAGTGGAAAGGTGAGGGTGGAATAAGCTGGAATAACTCGTCAGAGTATTTCCCATTGTAGAAGGGATAGAGAACACTTAGCCTGGCAATGTCTCTACGCAATTGGAGAGGCTCAAGGGTCAAAGTTGCCTCTGGGTTTCCAATAATACGGATAGCACGCCGCTGCAACCTGTCAAGAGCTTCGAGTAGGTACTTGGCGGAACCGTCCCAGAGATGAGAGCAGTATTCCACACACGAGCGAACTTGTGTCTTATACAAGAGACAGAGCTGCTCAGGCGTGAGGAATCGCCTCACTCTGTTCAGGACTCCAGGGTGTTTTTATAACATGATATTCATCCTTATCCAAATAAATACGTTATTCATCACAAGTATTTAGTTTTAAACAAAATGGCCCTTCATTTGATTTCAATTAATATATCAGGAGATATCGCAGTTTTAAAATAACATCGCAGCAAAATAATGATCAAGTACTGCGCGCGCATTTATAATGTGCAAGTCCGGCGGGCAGTCATGAGGGATAGGGTGGTGGGTGGCCCCGTTTAGCTCTGAGGAGTCCACAATTTTGCATAGGGATAACCACGCGGACGAAGTCGCGGGCAACAGCTAGTTTAGCAATAAACATAAAAGTCGTTTATTATCATACGATAACTATATAGTTCTACTAAGTTTATGATTATTGTGAATGATATTTATTTTTTTATTGATAAAATTAGGATTGGCAGCTACGAGTATATTCTCTTCACTTGGTTCAATCAATTGGCACAATAAAAAAAAGTATTTTCTGTCGATGTGGACGGTCATGGCACTCATTAAATGAATACTACGAGTCTTAACATAATATTACCGAATGTACAATTACGTACACAAGTATTTAGATCGATATCCCCTGGGAACACTCGGTGCCGGCGCGGGCGCAGCGTCACGCGGCGATGGTATCGCGGGCACGAGCTGCCATTACGCTAGGAATACCTACACGGGGAACTACTTTTACTACGTTTGCGCCTACGTTAAGGAAAGTCTGAGAGGTGCCCTTAGTCAAGTGTCTTGGCCATATACGCCCACTCGGCGCCCCTCTATGCGGAGATGGTATTGTGAAGGTGGAGTGTTGCCATGGCTAAAGCAATCGTAGGCACACACCTTACGTTATGTTTATTGGATTCACTAGCAGTTCCATATATACTTCAAAAGAATGAACTCTATTGCTAACATGGATTAAATGTTGGAAAAAAAACTAAAAAAATAAAACCATGCATAAGCGTAACATTTTGAACTCCAAGCCGTCAAAACAATTGGAGTTTCGGTCTGGCAGTGGTCAGTAACTAAGTTTTACCTGATATGTGATGTAGGTGACTATAGGTTTGTTCAAATACATACCACTTTGCAAGCCTCGATGTTTCTACTGCTACACTTAGAAACTGGTTCATTATTTTTTGGTAGCTTCAGTTCATGGGTATTGCTGCAGTATGCAGATATGCATGAGCTGTCGTACTGAAATAAACAAAAAAATATCATGTATCATCTTTCTAATCGATAAAACGTAAAACCGCTAAGTTCAGCCTGATAAAAGCGGAATAAAAATCGTATCAAGCGGACTAATTTTGCGACCCTTGGCCATGGTTAGTCTAACAATAGTATCTTCTTTAGTCATTGGACATCTAGGGAATACAGCTGAATTATATGGCTAGTCAGATAAGAGTCAAGTCAAAAGGCCCAATCAGCGGGATGGTTTAGGAGACCAAATTCAAAATGCCAAAAACTAAAGCTTAAACTAAAACTACTGCGCCCGTGAAATTCTGTATTATTAGGCCGGCGGCCCGAGAGCTAGTTATAATATAATATTCCATTGGGAACTTCATACAAATCTCTTTTTGATACTGTACTCCGCGGCGGAGTACAGCATCAAGGAGAGATTTGTATGGGCATACCTATGACCCAATCAATTCAACTTTATTAAGTTAAAAAAAGATTTACAGTGGGTGAAGGTGGCGGAGGCGAGGGAAAGGACTTGAGGATTTCCTTCAGCTTGTCACTGGTGCGTATACATCCACAGCCCTTCCGCCATTGGTTCTCCGGCACGCGGGCGGTCTCAATCTCAACCTTAGTGCCGTGCGCGCGCGGCGCCTCGATGTTGCGGACGACGTGGGTGTGAAGTGTGATGCGTTTTTCTGATGCCATACGTACACTTAAACTAGAAAATAGAAATCGTATTCATCAGTTCATGAAGGTATTGCTACGGTCTTCGGTCAGGCTGAAGTGGCAAAGGGGAGGCCACATCGCTCGTAGAATCGATCAACGTTCATTAAGATATTCGAGTAGCACATGGTACGCGTTTAGCCGGTAAACCGATCATCATGTCCAGGTTGTGAAAAGTCAGGTGTGAATGGCACAAAGTTAGTAGTGGTCAGAACCAGCCGTTGACTTTAAGGTGCTCATTTTCTTTTTTCAGTCTACTGTTGAACCATGGACGACGTAGTTTGACTTGGCCAGGAATCTCACCCTCACATTAATGAGGGGCTCATCGGATTATTATAACTATAAGCAATAGCTCACTTTGGTTTATGTAAGGTATTCAATTCAATACCTTTATTTCATTTCACATGAAAATATATATTTGTGTTGGGTAAGGAAACGATGCGTTTTTTCAGGACCATTGAACAAAGACTCGTATGAAATGATAAAAGGACGAAACCTTATCTCACGTTCCATGCTACCTTGCTATGAAGCCGAGTCACCTAACAAAGACAGTAACTTAGTTGCTAGTTGCTTTTGTTATTTTATTCGATTAAATAACCAACCGTTAGGTACTTGTGCAATTACTTGTGCAAGGCAACTCTGCTGAATAATGAATTTCTAATCTGACAGTCTCAATAATTGCTATTGCTCTAAGTATTACAGTTTAGTTATTTTAGATCGGATTTTATGAACTACCTTCAGTACCTAGGTCCATAAACACTCTTAATACATTTTAATTTTGAGAATACAAAAAACAAACATTTAACGGAATGACACACTTCACACGCACCGTGGCGAAATGACATTTATATTTTTAATACAACTGGAGTAATACCATAGTCAAACTCAAATAGATAAATTAATTGAAAAAGGTTACAATGCATTAGATCAGTGCACGAGACAGGTTTGTTATTTGTAAATTCTTAATTAGAAACCAAATCTCAAGCCTAAAACTGCATGAGCCCAGGCCTGAGGTGACAGTAGACGTTAGTGTCATTGGTTAGTGTAGTAAAGAATGGTTAAGAAAAGCACGCTGGCAGCCAATGGATGTGCTTATTACACAACCTATCTGAAAGCTCACTTCGAACCTTGCTCAGTAAATCTACTGTGACTGCTGTGAGATGTAATTGCGAGAGTAGGTACTCTGTAAAATGTGTCAAAGATGTTGGTGAGGTCCCTTGCCGAGTAACTACTGTCGAACGTGGTATGTAGTGTAATATTGACAATGAGTAAAGAAATGTTCTCCGACCCTTGAGCTAGTTCTAGTTCGATTTAGAATCACTCTACTGGGCTTGCAGGTGAGGTGACACTACAGTCCGGATAAATCCATTAGCAATGCTCACAGAAAGCGGCATTGGAATCACATCAGTTCTTTGGAAGCCTTTTGCAGTCAACAACAGAATAAGCGTAACAAAGCCGCTTTAAGCTGACCCCTCGCTGGTATAAACTCACAAAGACACTCGGAAGGTAAATTCGGAGAAGTTCCAACATTTTACTTAGGTAGCTAAGAAAGTTCGATTTATAAGAGCTCATTCAGAGACAGAGTGAAGGAGATCGTTTATAATCTAAATTAAACCTTATCGTAGGCATGTTTTATGTTATTTGTTGATGTCACAACACGAGACGGGATGCGTTATTTTGAATGCAAGGCTAATTCGGTGAATATTTCGGCCACTTCAGCCGATTGACCGCGCGACGCGGGCACGTAGCGACCAAAGATAACGAAGTTAATATTTTAGTAGAGGCGACCGTGCCGTGCGAAATGCCGCATATTTCCCATCTAGGTACTTTAGCCGCTCTGATTCTCGACAAATTCAATTTGTTTGTCCAATAAAGTACTGTATTATGAGAATTGCGTTCAACTTAGCTAATAGCAGGGTTTTTTCATATTGAACTGCCAGCAATTTTTGCAGATCAATATTGTGGGAACTTTCACCATCATCATCATCATTTATAACATATCCTGCTGACGTGACTGCTGAACATAAGCCTCCTACCATCCGCCTGCAAGCTGCATCCACCGGAATTTTGCTAGCTTTGTTTACCAGGTCGTCCGTCCACCTTGCTGCTACCACGCTGCGTTTTCCTTCATATGAACTTTTCTGCCCCAACGGATATCAGTTCTCCTTGCTTTGTGCGCTGTCCATTGCCCCTTCAACTCACTTGGGCTACGTGGGAACTTCGAAGTTTATATTCATGGTAAAAACAAACTTTTTGTTAGTAAATCAACGACAACCGTGCGAGAACTATTTAGAATATTACCTCAAACAAACAATTGCTATTTATAGATTACTATTATTTATTCTTGCCATCACGTAGATCGTGGCAATACAAAACACGGTTCGTTCACCAGCTCCTGACTCCAACTATAACCGAGACAATGCCAATAAATACTTTTCGCATTACTGCTCCCGTAAATCGCCTTTGTAAAGTTTTAATAGTATTTTAAGTGAAGACGTAACGGTTAACAAAACGTTCGAGAATTGACATCATAACATTCGGAAAAATTGCTTTACGGATTTTGTAAGTACTTACATCTAACAGGAAAAGAAAAAAACTATATGAAACCAGTAATGTTATGATCGGTCGTAAATACTGTTCTATATCACGAATCTGGAAGCATGACAAAATTAATGCCTTAAAACGGTTTTTAGAAGCGAACCGTCACATTATATTTTGGTATGTTTTTGTTTTTGGTATAGCGATAGATTTTGTTTTAAAATCTACTCATGTTTAGTGTGTGTTTAATTTATTAGCATTTTAAAGTTCTTCTTGATCCCTTGGAGGACATAAGGGAACGGTACTGGCCAGACATAAGAAAACGTTAACTACCAAAATACCGCCAACTTTACGGTTACCCATGCGCGCGGTTCAAACGCCATCAATAAACATTTTCCGCCGCGCGCGTGCGTGTTGCTCGGTGTGAATTTGCCTAAACTTACTAAATCCCGCTCGGCTAGCGGTACAGCGTACGATTCGGACCGATTCCGTACTCCAGACAAGAACGAAAACCTATGGGCGAAGAAAAAACTTCTTTTTTCTTCGGCCGTAGGTTTTTGTGTTACGGAGCTACGTGTAAGTAAATATCTGTACATTATGGTAAATACAACAACCCAAATCTAACAACCTGATAAAGGTCTTGTACCTACAGAAGTAGAAATCAAGTAGTTGATACTATCGTCAACGATAGGATCAGGATCGGTAAAAGATAACTTTGAAACGACCGAAGGTCTACGGTCGTTAGTAAAGAAATTGTCCTGAAGTATGCGGAAATAACGCAATTAATAATAACAATCAATAAAATCATGTCCACAAAGAAGCTAGGCCGACAGAAAGCCTGTAGAGAGCCTATTGAATAATCTTAGTAGCTAAATTACACGAGGTGCGCTAGTCTTGAAACGATCGATAAATTCTAAACTCGCAAGGCCTCTGATTTATGCATGAAGAAGAAAAAAGGTACACTGAAATTATACGAAATAATTACACAAAAGTAAAAAGCATAACGTGTTTGAGGATAAAAAAATTCATAAAATGGTTCTTCTTTCTTTCGTTTAAATGCTTTTCAAGGTTCAACAATTATGTAATTTATGCGTGAAAAAATATGCCGACAATATTCTTAATACTTTTTGATTTTATGGCATAATATGTATTATGCGTTACAAGTGTCACTAACTTTGTTCTGAATTGGGGGGCAGGTTCCCTTCTTCTAACTCACTTTTTTGCGGCCAAGATGCAGTTCCTTACAACCACTTATCAGCTTCATGGTCGCACAGGGATCATGTACCACCGTCGGCCTCGTCATCGCTTACCACCAGACGAGACTGAGGCCAAATGCAAACCCATTTTAAATATAAAAAAGTGAAGATCTAAAGAAATAGTGCCTGTCAAGATTTTGCGACACGAAAGGGGCGATTGTTGAGTATAGGAAACAGTCTATCCTAAACGATTGATATTAAGCCAGTGTTCTATGGTTAAATAAATTCAGCTAGTATAAACACAATCATCATCACAACCAAAACAATTACCAGTAGTAATGTATCGCGCGCCACCATAGTCATAGTCCCGACCACCTGTCGCGTGGCGCGAATCGCGCGGTCGTTCAACTGGAGGCAGTGTGGTAGGTACCTGCCATCAACACCGACGTCCGTGCAATATCAGCACAATTGCTGCCCAGGAAATATTTCCTACAATAGATTAACTTTTACGTTTCGCTAAAGAATGTCGAACACATTCCTGCTATGCTCACGTTGGTAATTGGAGACACTTCCTTCTTAGATACTGCTGAAGAATTTTTGCAAAAAAATGAACAGTGCATCCTGTGGATATGTGAACTTTGTTTGGTTAGCCTCATATTATGAAAGATTTTTGAATTGCCCACCGATACCATGCTTACATTTTTTAAAGGTTACAATTTGGATTGAATCCGATACGTACTTGGCTGATTTTAAGTTTGCCAAAAAGCTAAGCGAAATATAAATTCATAAGAGTACCTGTGTAGCTGTATTGTTGAAAATCAACTACAGCAACGCAATACACTTTTAAGTGGGATAATGAAGTATGCGATATCTGTTAAAGATAAGTTTAAGTTAAATTTAACCCGCCCTTACATCCCATTGTTTATACAACAAGATAAAAATACTAATCAACTAATTGTAAATCATCCAAGGTGGAACTGTGTAAACGCGAAAATTAAAGACACCTTAACAATAGGCCGAGCACGCAAGGCCGCATACACAATGGACATGCCCAGAGCACATTTTGGAAATGCGAAGGTTAAATGTCGTTGCGATGCTCGTCGATAAGCCCTTCCTGCTTGTTAGCAGATAAGTCATTACACGCGTTGATGACCACACGCCATTATAGGATTCTACCAGGGCACAGCAGGGCACCGCTATCCAACCAGGGCATAGCAGGGCACCTTCATAGGAGTCCTAGCTGGTCAGCATCAGTGACAACTAAAGTCGTAATTTTAATGAGACGAAGCAATCTGACGTGAACTGGGTTGTCAGGTTTTGATAAAAGAAATATAGTCTTGCTTGCGGCAAAGAGAATGAATGAAACAATGATATCACGCATGATCATTTAACACTATAGTTTCTCTAATTTAGGATGATAATTTTGTCAGCTTTCAATAGGGTAGTTTATAATCGTTAGTGAATCTATTCGATTATCGATTTATTATTTTATAGAACTTGGAATCGTTAGTTACTTTGTGTAGATAAACAAAGAAACGATGTTAATCGAATATTTTAATGTGCAAAAAAGAAAATGTATTAAAAAAATGATTAGTAAATTAAATAAGGTAGGTATTAGGATTTGAAGTTATTTATTACTTATATTATGGTGCACACCCTGAATCACTTGCATAATCACTAGAAGAACTACCTAATCATTTTAATATCGAATAATATTTAAGTTCAAAATCTTTATTAAATGTAATCAATGTTTTTTAAGAATAATCGTATGATAGATAATTGCAAATAACTTTTGTAAGAGGTAAACTGTATTGAAATAAAATGATGTGATGTTAGATTAATTTTATTTCACAACTGATTTTATATTTTCTATTGCTATTCGTTTGCAAGGCACTTCACTAAGTGGGCGGTACCCGTCAATAAGGTACCATATTATCTGTAGTACACTTTACCGAAAAAAAATATAATACTTCATAGGCATGAACTGTCAAAGTTATCATCCTAAACTGGACAAACTATAGGCAAACCATTAAGTGTTAACGATAGCGTAAATGAGACAAGCGTCAGGCCAACAAGTCCTGCCAAAGACTTGTCTGTCTGACGCATGCGAACAGCGTGAGACAAGTCCAGCCAAAGACCGTCAGCAGACACATTAGAGAAAATGAAGTACTGTTTTTAATGAACAGAAAGGTTAGAAATGGTTGTGGACAAAAATTTACCGAAATGTGGTAAATTTGGAGTCAGTAGGGTCAACAAAAGAAATAGGATTACAATTATTGTTTAATTATTTATTTTTATAGCAGTTGAAATTATGAAAAAGCTTAAGTAGGTACTATCTATCAATAATGATGGAATGTTTGCACAATAACATTTACTTTCCTTCGAATAGGGACAGTTCGTTTCTCTTTTGTCGTGTTACTATGATAAAGCGTCGCTTTGGGGCGGGGTAATTTTATGTGCGTAATGTAGTCTCACATTGCAGTTCCTTTCTATATTAACGCTCTTACGGTCCGTTCACACCAAGCGAGCGAATGCTCATTCTATCCCAACTAAGGCTTCCAAATACCGGTTTTCAAAATTATAATTGTTGGAAAATCCGTTTTTTGAAAGATAAAGCTAAGATAGTCACAGAGTTCATTGAAAATGAACTTTTAATAATTTATCAAACATAATTATATCGATTTCCCTTTTTAAATATTTTTTTTGATCTTATTAAATTGTTTTTAGTATCCGATGATGTTGTCAAATACCCTTTTGATCCATAGAATAACAACATAAAAATAATCCAAAAATATTTTTATGTGCAAGCGCTTTTTAACAAACTGACACTGGAATTTTATGATAGTGTAAGGGGTGAACCACGGTTTTTTCAAGATTGCCAAGGAATAGCTTCTGATATTTACCCCTTACGGTAACAAACTCGATTTAGTTTTGCCTTTAGACTACCAAAATTTTACACTAAAGCCAAGAAAAATCTCGTAAGTGTATGTTATTCTAAACGACAAGCGTTTGATTTTACCAATACAAACAAATAGTATTTAGAACCGTATCTCAATAGGTATAGGTTTATTTTTTGTTCATATTAATGTAAGTACTAGCTAGCTACTATGTAAAATCAATGTAAAAGCAATTCTAGCTGTGTTTCATTCTGCTGCACAAGTTATAACATCTGAATTAATAACAGTACAGTCAAACTTTCTATTACAAATTTAGGATAAAAGAAGTGTTTTTACTTATTAAAATGTTCACTATCTACTAACCAAAACACTATCAAAAATTTGTTTATTTATTTATTTTATTCACTCTACATTGCTTTTTTATTAACTTTTTCCTGTAACCATGGTCTTCTGGAAGAAATTCCTCTTAAGAGATAAGCTCACCTGTACTTTGCATTCCTAAATTGTATTCATTGAAACTGTATTTTTGTGTTACTGTGTTACTACTAATAAACAAATAAATAAGATAGTCACGTCCGTTAAACAACTATTTTCGAAAAAAAGGGTGCAAATTGGCCAAAAATATGTAACGTAAGGAACATTTACGGTATTAAAACCGGTATTGGATTTCACTACCGGTATTGAGTTAAGGCCAAAAAATCGCCTAATACCGGTATTGAGCAATATCGGGATCCCGGTATTGGAAGCACTACCCAACTCTATGAAAGTTTCTTTGTCTGTCTCTGATAACACAAAGAGAATTTGAGAGAGAGGGGATAGAATGACCATCCGCTGGCTTGGTGTGTCAAGCAATTTTGAAAAAACGTCTGAGTCAACAAATTCTTACACAATGTTAGAGATTTCGCGACGATCTTAGCTTAATTCTCATCATTTGATTCCGAAAGTATTCATTCAGTCAAAAAAGTATCGGGTATTGATGATTTTTATATGGTTCCAAATTCAATTTTTTTTTTTGTTGTGGTTAGATTGGCACAACTGTTTTCCATTTTGGCGCGGAGTTTGAGTTGCATCTGTTATTTATATTAAATACAGTGCTGTTTTTAGTTATATCATAACTAGTGTGTATTGCGAATTTCACAATGGACAAAAACATCGAACAAAGAGCTTGTCTTAAATTTTGCATCGCCCATTGGATTTTGAACACGAAATTCCATTGAATTTCGTGTTTGGAGTCACTGAAAATGTTACAGAAGGCTTACGGTGAATCGACTTTATCAAAAACACGTGCTTATGAGTGGTACAAAGCGTTTAAAAGCGGTCGAGATGTGATGGAAGATTTGCCTCGCTCTGGTAGGCCATCCAACCAAGTAACCAAGGAAAATGTGGTCTTTAATTAACAAATTATGTGGTAAGATAACTCAAACAATAGATAATCTAATACTCAAATTTTTTAAAATGAATATTAAATTGCTCTCGAATAGTTTCGCACACGAATTTAGGGATAACGTAAAAAATATATGTACTAGTTGCGAGGTGCCATTAATGAACGATCAATCATATCGCATTCAGTCAGGTGTGTCCATGCGGTGGCGCAAAGCAACAAATGAGGCGGTACTTAAGATAATCAACAACCTCAACGATAAAAAAAGCCCAGGTTCTGATAGTATTCGCCCAAAAGACATTAAGTACATTAAATTAGAAATTGCGCCCGTATTGACACACTTGATTAACACATGCATATCGACTCAAACATATCCAGATAGTCTTAAAATCGGCACAATAAGACCAATATATAAAAAGGGTTCACATACAGACATCAATAACTATAGGCCTATTACCATACTCTCATGTATCGACAAAATAATAGAAGTTTACTTCAGTAGCGAATTAAACAACTACCTAAGAATTAATAATATCATTAACTCTAAACAATACGGTTTCCAAAAAGGACGCAATACCTCGCAACTGTTATCTGATTTTACTGACGAAATAAATGGGTACTTAGACAAAGGAAAACATATTATAGCGATATTTATAGATTTTAGTAAAGCTTTCGAAACTTTAGGAATAAATACACTTTTGTCGAAATTGCAGGACAATGGGATACAGGGACCCTTACTACAGTGGTTTAAAAACTATCACACGAATAGATATGCATCAGTTAGCATCGCTGGCGAGGTAAGCGATAGGATTATGTGTGAACAAGGCACGGCACAAGGTTCGAATCTCGCACCATCCGAGTATCTAATCTACGTAAATGAAATGTGTAACTTATTCGAAGTAGGTTCAGTGTACCAATTTGCCGACGACACCTGCCTGATGGCGGCGCATGCTGACTTACTAACAGCACAAAAGATCATGCAAAACAACTTCGACCTACTGTGTAGATGGGCCCACGATGTTGGCCTTGTCATAAACGCAAGAAAAACAAAGTTGAGGCATATAAGATCGACGCATAAAAAAGTGACTATTTTACCGCGAATAATAGCACACGAACACCAATGTTTACATTCAAGTAAAATTATTGATGTCTGTAAGTGTAACTCTCTGGAACTTGTCACTGAACATACATACTTGGGCTTAGTTATCGACAGTAAATTTAATTGGCGAAGTCATGTTAACTCAGTATGCGTTAAGCTACGGGCGATATCTGCAAAACTATCTATACTTAGACATAAGATCCCCTACCGTACACTTCGAACAATGTATCTAGCGTTAGCAGATTCCGTAGTGTCATATGGTTTAAGTAGCTACGGAAGAAGCTACAAAACCTATTTAGAAGACATTTATAAGTTGCAACTTTCGATATTAAAGATCATTGTACCTTCCAAGATAAAAAATAATCACTGTAACGATTACAGTAAACTATTTGGATATTGTAAAATAATTAATGTATTTGATAAACTAAAGCTACTGATAATATGTGAAAAATTTAGCAATTTATGTAATTTACCCGAAAATTCGAGACCAGGTAACCTACGTACCTTAACTTACTTACCTACATACGAACTACCAACATATAAAAATGTATACGGGCAAAGAACAAGGCAATATATGTTACCGTACATTCTTAATAATAGTCCTAAAGATCTAGTCCAAAAATTAATGATGCAGAAAAATGTTAAACAATGTAAAAATTTACTAATTTATCACTATAAAAACGTATATACCTAAAACAAAAATGCATTGTATTGATAATACCTACATTGTAAGCACTTATTTCAAAGTTGTGTGTAAAGACTCAAACCGCCTACACATAAACCCACTGTATGGGATTACAGTAGGTAGGTTTATACTAAAATATTGTAAAGTTTGTGATTTGGATAATAAATATAAAAAAAAAAAAAAAAAACAACGTCTGCAACTGAAGTTAACATCGCAAAAGTGAAGAAAATAGTGACTGCAAATCGTCATTCAACTTTGCGAGAGATAGCCACCGAGTTTTCTGTATCTCACGAGTCGATCCGTACCATTATAACTAATCATTTGGGTATGAAACATGTTACCGCTCGGCTAGTCCCAAAAAAAGAAAATTCTTGGATTTTGCACCAAGGCAACGCGCCTTCGCACAAGGCCATCATTGTGAACGAATTTTTGACCAAACACTCAACAAATACCATCAAGCAACCGCCATATTTGCCAAATATGGCTCCAGCAGACTTCTTTCTTTTTCCTCAACTCAAATTACCACTTCGTGACACCCGTTTTCAATCGGTAGAAGACATTTAAAGGAGATTTCGCGGCGAGAACTGAACTCAATTCCGGAAACAGCGTTTAAAAAATGTTTTGATGTGTGGATTATTCGTTAACGTAAGTGTATTGTTTTTGAAGGAGCATACTTAGAAGGTGATAAAATAAATTTTGATGAATAACAAACATTTTGTGTATTATTGATCTTTTCCCGGTACTTTCTTGACAGAGTAGTAATATGCCTTAGTGTCAGTTTGTTAGCAAACGTTAGTGTTTCACTCCTTTATAAGTCAAGTAAATTTACTATAAATTTCCACTTTATCATCCACACATCCCTTAGCGAAAAAAACAAATTTGATTCGAATGTGTTCCGTACTAATTTTATCATGTGACCGGGATCAGGAAAACAGCTACTTCCTCAGGTCATCTAACTTACAACTTTTAACTTAACGGCATTAAAATTCGACCTACAACCGTCAAAAGTAAATGCCGCTACAGTAACTCCTTCATCGTGGCACTTTGTTAGGCATGTTCGAATCTAATTTGCTTTGCATTCTGCCGATTCTATTTCCAAAAAATATGCCACCGGAAGCTACCAATTCTCCTTTATGCCCCTTCTTATTCATATTATTCCAGCCCAGCATTCCAGTCCAGCGCTCAATCAATGTGGACATTATATAGATATCATTTGTCATAGGTATCATTTTACCGAACTACGATTCACCGATTTTAAAAAATAACCTTTTACTACTGGCCGAAGTCTCTGTTGAACTTTTTTCATTTGCCAGATGATTTATATGCCATACTTTTACTTCATCGATACAAAATTTTACCGAATATTGGCGATTGAAGCGAGGACGGCTGCATTTAGGTAAGCTGACTTGAAACCGAAATGGTAGACTCTGACTGGCCGTGGTCACCTAGCCGTGATTACTAGTCTGCCCTACACTAGAGTATAATTCAAGAGCCGGAGGCGCCGGAGAAGAGGCAATCCTCATGCATGCATGTGATGCATGCATGCTTGCCTGCCTGTTTGCATGCTTGCATTCTCGCTTGCATGCTTGCTTGTGTGCTTGCTTGCATGATTGCTTGCATGCTTGCATGCTTGATTGCACGCTTAATTGCATGTTTGCTTGCATGTTTGCATGCTTGCTTGCATGTTTGCATACTTTCTTGCAAGCTTACATTTACAATGCTTGATTGCTTCCGTGCGTGCTTGCATAGTTGCTTGCTTGCTCGCCGACTAGCATGTGCGCTTAGTAAAATAAAAATATATGATGATTTGTAGTTATTCTGCACGTTTATTTATTGTTCTGTAGAGTATCCTAACTGGTGGGTCTCCAAATGAATAAAGACAAAACGAAATTCATGTCGAACGTTCATGTCACACCAATCCCAGTAGCTGTTGGGAATGATACCTTCGAAATTGTGGACGAGTATGTTTACCTAGGACAAACCATCCGTCTCGGTAGGTCCAACTTCGACAAAGAGGTGGCACGACGAATTCAACTCGGTTGGGCAGCGTACGGGAAACTGCGCGACATTTACAGGTCTCATATCCCACAGAGCCTGAAGGCTAAAGTCTTCGAGCAGTGCGTGTTGCCTGTGATGACTTCGGTAGTGAGACATGGTCCCTAACAGTTGACCTCTTAAATAAACTCAGGGTTACACAGCGCGCTATGGAAGGAGCTATGATTGGTGTCTCTTTGCGTGGTAAGATCCGAAATGAGGATATCCGCAAAAGAACCAAAGTGAACGACATAGTTCTTCGGGTAATCAAGCAGAAGTGGCAATGGGCGGGTCACATTGCCCGCAGGACAGATAACCGGAAGTAAGGGTCCTCGAATGGCGACCACGAATTGGAAGACGCAGCGTAGGTAGGCCACCCATCCGGTGGACCGATGACTTGGTGAAAGTTGCAGGAAGCCGCTTGTAACGTTTCACCATAGGTGCGCCTCATATAATTAGGTTAAATTAGTAATAAATTAAGATATAGGTAAGTACACACATCAAAAGTGTCTAGGGATCAAGCATTTTTATGCGGATTTCTTGAGATTGAGATGTGGCTTTGTAATAAATTTATGATTTTATAAATTTATATGGATCCTTTTTGGTGCATTTCATAATTTGAAACAGGAACTGTCAATCAAATTCGAGTAAAAGATGAAAATCAGCTGTCAATATTTTCCCTATAAAAACATACAACGCAATGAAGACATTGTTAGTGCTACTGTTTCCCTACTACTGATTAAAACCAACGTTATTATGGAGCGGCGACGTCATTTAAGCAGGGAAGAAATGCTCAGAGCCGTGGGAATGATAGAAGCTGGTTTCCGGCAACGTACTGTGGCTTTAGCTCTGAATACAAGTCAGAGTGTTATCAGTCGACTTTGGACACGTTACCGAAGCACTGGTACCGTGGCTGAGCGCCATGGAGGACGGTATCGCTGCACCACACGGAGACAAGACCGATACATTCAAATCACAACTCGAAGAGCTCCAACAATAACCGCCATGATGTTAGCCGTGAGGCTTCATCACTCTTCAGGGAACTTAATTAGCGACCAAACAGTCAGAAACCGCTTGCATGAAGTGAACCTTCATTCCCGAAGACCGCTAAGGGTACCACATATAGCAATGCACAATCGTAGGATTCGATATCAATGGGCTCTTGAACACAGAAATTGGGCAGAAGAACAATGGCGTTTCGTGTGCTTTTCTGATTAGTCTCGTTTTGGTATGAGACCGGATACAAGACGTATACGACACTGGAGAACCCCTGGACGCCAACAGTGATTAAAATCCTGCCAGGAAGTCCATCCTTATAGTGGTGGAACCATCATGGTATGGGCGGGTATTTGGATCGGCGGAAGAACTGAGTTGATTTGGATCAGAGGCAACCTCAACGCTCAAATTTATGCTGAGACGATTGTATCAGACGTCATCGTTCCTCTACAAGTGCAAATCGGTCCCTTATTTCAGTTAATGCATGATAATGCACGACCGCACACCGCAAGAGTTGTAAGACAGACTCTCGCCGCAGCTAACATCAATGTCCTGCCCTGGCCTGCTCAGTCGCCAGACTTGAACCCGATTGAGCATGCATGGGATATGCTACAGAGAAGAGCTCTGCTAAATATGGAGGGTATCCAGTCGCAAGAAGACCTTTTTTTGTTGTTGCAACGAACATGGGCGGCCATTCCACAGCGTGATTTGGATGAACTCATTTTGAGTATGCCAAACCGATGTTCTTGTGTTGTTATTGTTCGCGGTAGAAACACGGATTATTAATTGTTTAAGTTACCCAATAAAATTTTAAAGAAAACTGTTATTTCAGTCTTTTTTTAGAACTTTAATGTTAGTGGTTCAAATGTCAAAAATCCCTTTATTAGGAAAATGGCAAATTTCTTTATTAATGCAAAGGTGACTTGGTTTATCGTTACTGTAGACAAACGAAAACACTTTATTTGATGAATCCTTAAAGAAAATTTTAATCAATATCAATCAGGAGAAAAGTTATTGCAAAAATATATGTTGATCCCTAGACACTTTTGATGTGTGTACTTCTATTTTAATATATTCATGTACAAGTTATTTTAAACAAAATCTAACAATAAAACTTTTATTAATATTAGCATTCTTAGTAATACAGAACCGCGCCGTGTGGACGTGTAGAGCCAGCATTAGAAGGGATCCGCTGATGCATCTGCCAACTTCCGCGGACGCATCTGTCGACGTGTGGAGGAGGCTTAACAGTCGGTGGGCGGAGCCCCGGAGGCTTCCAAACCTACGCTCGCGCGTCTTCGATTTTCCCCAGCTACACATCGAAACTAACCGTCGAGCGTAAACTTCTTCAGTTTGATTTATCCTATTGTTCTTATATTTACGCGTACAATCTGTACAGTACCTATTATTTTACTTAACATTTAAGTGCTACGTTAATCCCGCTGGTGTGAGTTTCTACCATTCTTATTATTGTAACTGTTCTGTAGTGCTAGTGATTTAGTCTGCTTTGAGCTGCTTAGTTAGAATGTAAAGGTTTTGGTTCTTGACCGAAAGTGACCTATCAGCTATGTGCTGCACCTCTAATGCCTGTCTATATGCTGGGCTTCCAGGATCACAGCTACTACCGTGACCAGGCTGACGCTTTGGCTAGGAGGAATACCTACCTAATCGCAGCTGCGTTCAGACAGTGACTGAAGACCCTCACTTCCTTTGTGTGGAGCAGCTCGTCCCAGAAGACCCTCGTCAGGCCAGTGTCCCAAATATTTTATCTCACCAGTGCTCGTGGAAACAGACAGTGTATTACACGCTAGTTTTAGTACACAAGTGGTTTCATTAAACCCCACCCTGAATTCTGCGGTAAGAAGGATAGTCATCCTACACCAAACCCTAGCCGCCGCAGCTGGATGCTATTAGCCCAAAGCTGCACGCTGTGGCGTCCTATGGGGGAGGCCTATGTCCAGCAGTAGACTTCTGAAGGCTGTTGAAGATGATAATGATTATGATTTTTATTGTTAATGTTCAAGTGGCACTGCATAAATCGTCTGTGACAGACGCTAAGGCCGATGATGATGATGATATTTATTAAACCTCAATTACATTATTTCATTGTTTATTTTTCGTGTTTTTCTTAGTGCTTGTTTTTGTAATGAAATTATTTCTAGTGTTGAATCTTTAGAAATACTTAACAACACTAAAAAAAGGAATTGATAAACTGTCAACTGATACAGTGGCAAACGTGATTTCGACGAAGTGAAAAAAGACGAAACGAAAACAGTCGAAAAAATATTCTGTCAAAGTATTCAATCTTAAAATAGGTAACCCAAGTGTACCTACATTTTATTTTAGTTTTAGTTGATAAATACGTTTTCTTTAAAATCTTTAACGCTTCGGCAGCGAATCCAAGTGCCGGCCGCATCGGTCTTTTCATACCACTTAGCTAAAGTACGCGGATGAGGCAAAGCATCTTCGAAAACTTGTCGTACAAATTTGTATCATGTTGGACTATGATAGTTTGAGGCCAAAGCAAGTTTTCGGAGGCTTGGAGAAAATCTTAATCTTGGATTTTTATTTCCTTTTCGTTTCTAATCATTATTTTAAATAAGTCAACAGTTCTCGCCTTGACACAGAGTTTCGCGAACTAGTACTCTGAAACATAACTTTTTTAATTGAATCACTGTCTCCTTGAGGTTTTTGCAGTTTTGAGTGAGTCTTTTAACTCTTTTCTTTAAATTTTTATTACTTTGCATTAGTTTAATCTTTTTCATTTGCATAAAACGCAACTTTCTCTTCAAAAATGCTATTCTAGGTGACTCAAAAACATAATCTAAGTCTGAAATGTTGACATTATTCAAAGAATCCGGTGTCGTCGGTCTGGAACAAGCGTTGGATGATGCCATCATCGCGGCCTGAAACAATAAAATAAATTATTATCTAGTTAAAAGTTTATTTGATCACACTATGTTTCGCGCAGTACGTGGTAGTGCCAATTTCCTTCAGGTTGGCTTATTTTACCTAAGACTTCGTTATGCCATTTTATCAGATTGTAGTGAAGAGCCAACCTATTTCATGATGAATAAACAAGCTTATAATAATGATTGTAAGATAGAAGAATCATAATATACCTGAAAAAACGGCACTGCAGTTTTTGACAATCTTCTATAACCTTTCTTGGTAGAATACATATCTTCCGCTTTGAAGTGTATTGAACATATACGACTATGCTGATTTGATGCCCAGTCTGGTTCTTGCCTTTGTTTACGAACTACAAGAAGCCATTTATGTTTCAGAAGTTCATCTCCAGGAAACCTACAACAAGAACAAACGTACCTATACTGTTACAGCAGTTGCGAATAAAACGTATAATTAATTATTTACAAAAAGACGAAAATTGTTTTGGGAAAGAAAAAGTTATACCAAACACTGATAAACAATACACAGTTTCTTTACATCACAGTAATAAAAACAAACAATTATGAAAACAAAGTAATTTTTTTTCATATTATGTTCGGCAATTACACTTTTTGATATTTTCACGCTGAGGGTACTGCTATACGCACGGCACGGGACGTGATCTTACTAAACTCGTCACACTGATAAGGATCGTTCATTTCTATCTCGCTTCCCAAAATGGCGATCAAAACAATGAGTAATATTATAGAAATATCACCCGAGAAAGACAAGAAATTTTAAGTTTTCATGTACTTACGAGTGAAATGTGATTCCCTGAGATTTGTTTTTTCTTTTTGAATGATTTGTACAACGCATAAAAGCACACGCAGGCATTTTGGTACCCTTTATCTCACAAAATAATAAAGTAATCTCGCAACGTAACACGCACACTCATTTATGTCACTCGCCGTTTGCGACTGGGTGAAATTAGGCGACGGGACCTGACATAAGCGGTCCTCGGTTTACGCGCTAAAGCACAGATTACGAAAGAGAGACAGATGAGAAACAGCGCCTTCAACCACAGATAACCTACTTATAGTTACTATGTAACAGATAAGTCACATCACATCATAGAATTTATTTTGATGAGAGTTTTCGATACTTTTTCTGCCACCAGTCGGCGCTGCTGTTGCGTAAGGGCCAAACAGCTGTCAGATCCCATGGATTCGTACCGAAAATATGATTGTTTTTTTGAAATTCTATTGTAATTGGGGTAATTGATGTTATTATGGATAAATGCCAGAACAAAGTCGCCGATCTGAAGATTGAGCTCAGAAACAGAGGCGCAAAAGCCACTGGTACTAAGAAAAAACTCATTGAAAGTTAACTTAAGGTACTGGTATTTGTTCACACAGTTTGATTTGGTTTTCTAACTACTAAATTGCAGTCATGTGTTTCATTGAGTTGTAGGCTTGTAGTTGATAAATGTATATCAATAAAGCATAATAAACCATACTTTATTCTTCTCGCTCCTATTATTATTGTTATTATTATTTTGGAGAGACAAAAAAATATGTTGCTGGGTAGTTCGGTACTTAATCTTAATTTTTAATTTTATTTTCATCACGCGGTTACAACATTCAACGTGGCAGTAAACGTCACGTCATCGATACATCGATATCTGTCACTCTGTCAGTGATACAGACACCGGACACACCACAGATTATACATTGCACAAATATCGCTTTAAAGACACACTAGACTCACACTTTAGTTTATTTACTGTTTTTGTTTTATTTGGATATTTCATGTACACTACCCCCCATTACGATTATACTTTTCCCAACACACTACACTACACACTGCACTATTGCATATACGAATTACCTTTTTTCCCACTAAAATGTTAATTATTACCTATATAGGATGGACGACCACCTCAGCAGGCCCTGCCAGAATACCAGCGTCTCTGCCGTGCCTGCACGGCAGGGGCACGTGCTAAGCCAGGGTCCTGGTTGGCCCACTATTTTTTGTTACTCATTAAGGTTCGGTGTTTTGTTTTAATGTTTTTGTACCATTTGTACTGTAATTCTGTCACTGTATGGGTTAATAAATGTTTTTTCTTTCTTTCTTTATTAATGTGCAATAATCAACTAGGTACAACTCACAAAACACAAAAAACGATATTAATAAAGCATAGTAAACCATGCTTTATTAATATTACACTAATCAACGAGGCTATTTTTATTTGGAGTAAATTTATCACTGCGATGGCTACAAACCACTGTTCTAATCGGTATTTGTCTCCCGTAGGGAACATAGGCCCTCCTGTTTTATTTGCATACATAGGCACTGCACAACACTGTGGCCTTCAAGAAAACAATATTCCTATAGTAATGTTTATAATAAGAATAAATAAACCAAAAAATGACCGAAAAATAGAAATAATGTATGTACATGACAGTTGATTGAACCTGACGCTACAGTGCTGCCATCTCACGCAGGCTATTTCAGAAAACCCTCAATAATATAGGATGCATATATGTCACCAGCAATGTGTATAATCCAGGTATTGTATACAATGCCTAGGCAATGTAAACATTAATGTAATGTATATGTTACCGGTAATGTGTATAATCCGGCATTGTGTACAATGCCTAGGCATTGTATAAAATGCCTAAAACGTTCAGGCAATGTATGAAATATTATTCATTTTATACTTAACTTAGCCTAGGCATTGTGTACAATGCCGGATGCGCAGCCGGCAATGTGTGTAAAAGGGTTCACTAAAACGAAAGTTCCCTGTCAGAAGCGTCATTTGGCAAAGATAAATTGATTCGTATGTTTAACATGTCTTTAGTTAAAATATCTAAGTATAAAACGGCAATGTTTTCATTCGTTCCAGTAACGAACTGCCCTTATTATCTTTTTTGCCGTTCATACTTTGATATTATAACTTAAGATATTTTGATAATGAAAACATACGAATCGATTTATCCTTCCCACCCAAGCAAGCCAACGTTATTTCATCACTGGTTAAGGAAAGTACCTTCAAACAACCGAAAGAGATATTTTTTCAGTTAAGATGAAATATGCTGTTTGATTATTTATAACTTTGTTTACTTGTTAATAACTTAGGTACGAAAATCGAATTTTCCTAGTTTTCTATCTTTCGATATGAAAACAAGCATTGTAAAAGGCTAAAATAAACAAATTTATTATCAATTCTTGTTCACAAACGCTGGCAAAGTGTACATCGCGTTCCCATTCTTCTTTTTGTTTTTGTATGCTCAACGACTTTTCTCCACTTACTTATCCCCAGAAACGTTGTCATATGCATTTTGTAACGTCATTATTTTATTTGCCGTAAATGGAGGCACTTCACTAAGGGGGGTAATAATATCTGTAGTACACTTTACCGAAAAAATATGCAATAGGTAGGTACTTCATAGGCGTGAACTGTCAAAATGATCATCCTTTAATAGACACTATACTAGGACAAATTATTAAGACACCATCGTTTTATATGTAGTAGATATTTTAATAATAAATAAATAATCACATAAATTATTACATTTTGCTGAAGCTACTATTGCTTAGTGGGACCAGCCTAAGCAAATGTTATGAATCTTTTTCTATATTAAACTTATGTACCTAAAAACAAATAAATTCATAATGTCTGAGACCAAAACATAAGATATCACAATCACACAAAAAGTAAATCTTACCCCCCATTCAAATCTTACCCCCCATTCAAGTCTTACCCCAAGCCCCAGCGCCTTTTTTTATCCACTTCGTAATATATAAAACTTTAAGGCGAGACATCAAACGGTTTTCTTTCAAAATCTTCGATTCCAACATTTCCAACTAAGAAGTGGCATTTTAGAATAGTCCTATCTCCAAGACATCATTCATTACTTATTTGTCTTTCCATTCGGAATAAGTTAAACAATTCGCTAGTAGAAAATTAGGAAAGCAGTCAACATTGGACGGCAATTAATTAATGGCACTTTTGCGCTTTCTAAAGTAGAAAAGACAGAAAAACTAGGAAATTGGAATTCCGAATGCAAATCATACATAACATATAACTAAACCCTGTAAAAATAGAAACTAATGACATATAAAATACATTAAAAATAGTAAATGCAAGCTCAAACATACATGAACATCTTGTAACATCGAACGATTCAGTGATCAAAGTAAGAAAACTGTTTGATGCCGCTAATATAAATCTTTTACTATAGTTAGGTAGGTAATACCTTGCGGTTCAGTAAGCTTCCAGGCGCCGTTGATATTAAGAAACTTAACATCGAATTCTAAAACGTACCTAACTCAAATTGAGCAACCAACCAGAGTAACATGGCAATATAATGTAAGTAACAGAGTTGTAAGAGCTGGCCCCCTGATTTTCGAATCATCGCCGGATTGGCATACATTAACGTCAGCAATAATTTTTTGAACCTTACTGCTCTGAAATAAGGTTCATAAATTTTTTGTATGACATTTCTACAGTGCTTGTCCAATGAAATTCTGTTCAAGAGTCTGGCCCCTGCTCAACTTCGTCTGGAAGTTTTAGTTGACCAATGAATTGTATAAATTGCCATCGAAACCCGATTTTACAATGACAAAACGCGTGTAGCTTAGAGAACCTCATGTGCGCGGAGCCGTTTTAAACCATTTATTTTTTGGATGACAATCTACTCAGTGAAGGCTTCAGTAATAGTTTCGGTAACTTAGTGATAAAAGCAGCTACCCGGTAAGCGGAAGACGCGGGTTCGAATCCAGCTCGACGTAAGTCCGCAATTTGAATTTTTAGATTTTCTCCCTTCAGCAAAGTGAATAAAGAGCCAAGAATAAATGGTTAGAAACATATAACATGTGGACTCCTGGTATGCCTACCTACTGCATGGTTTTTGTTATGGTACATAAATAAAATACACTTTCAACAGTGTTCACAATGTTTTCATATGTTCATAGGTGTTCATTTACTTCATGTAGACAATCTTTAAGTAAAAATATATTTTTAAATATTGAAGTAAATACTTGACATCATGTAATGACAATCTGTAAATCTCGCATAGACAATGTAACAATCAACAATATCGCTTTCACACATAAAAGCAAAGGAATGTGATTTATATTAATCACGAATTCGAACCCGTAATTCGAGATAAACTAAAACTGAGCCACCATTTTGGAAAATAATATATTCCTAAAAATATAAATTACAATAATAAACAAAAACACAACAAAAAATAAGTTTACGGCCAATACTCCAAAACGTAAAACGATTGCTTTCCAATTTAGTCTTTAGGACTTGATGTCCAGAGATTTATTATCATCATAACTTCTCCCATAGATTTAAAATGAATAAATAAATAAAATGTAGAATTATATTTTCACTTATCTCTTGTTTGTAATGTTTGTTTGTTTACATTGCAATCTCTAATTAAGGATTCGACATCATGTAACTCGCACTTTTATGAAAAATGAACGAAAAACGACGTCATAGTAACTACTAAATTACTAAATTAGCTGACTATATTCAATTTGACAATTGAAATTAGAATTGAGGCGCCACTTGGCAATACTGCCATTTTTGTCCTCTCCATCCTTATGTTTTACTTAAAGATATTTATTAACTCTGTTTATAACTGAAGGTCACAAGTGGATTTTATCCCACCAATTGCTTCTAATTAAACATATACAAAACAAAAATTACCAAATTACTTTCTAATAGCAATTTCGCAAAAATAATAAACATTCACAAAATATGGTCAAATGTCAGAATTTCAGAATTCAATCAGACACATCAAAATAGGAGGAATATTATATGGAATGTCGTATATTGTCTTTAACCCGAGGTAAACACTGTGCTTTTCATTACAAATACAAGGAAAGTAAAAATAAAAACATGAATTAGCTAAAGAAAAAATTAGTAAATTTTATTTTCCACTACCGCTTCAGCCTCTTCTCTTATAAAATCAGGCGTTAAATTCATATCAGAATCAGATGAACTCATTTTATAGGTACAAATCTCTGCTATACGTATAAACAAAAGTCTTCAAATCGAAAAAATAAATGAAGATCAAATTGCCGCTTTCCCGCCTATTTTGTTTGTTTTTTTTTCTGTGGCCGGCCAGCTATTCAGCCATTATTTTTTATTTTCATCATTGGAAAAATGGTAAATATTTTGACCAAATCTAAGTTATTTATTTTAAAGAAATTGTTGAAACTAAATTATAATAAAGTTATTTAAAAAATATATATTCTTTAATCAATACTTAACTTTAAGTTATTTCAATTTTACATCGTGGCTGTATAGAAAGTTGGAACATGGTTCAATAGATATGTGAAAAAGAACTAGTTTTTTTTAAAATAATTTGACAGCTGTCAGTTGAAAGTGATTCTCCCTAGGGATGAAAAGTATTACTTTCATCCCGCTCCTCAGGCAACTTCAGACCTACTTTCAGAGTACGAGTAATGAAAAATAATAATATACCTAGTGGACTAGTGGTTTGTTACACAGTCTCAGCAACTAAAAGGGTTTTTTAAAAAGCAATACAATTCTACTACAGATTTTCTAAGTCTTAATAATATGGTTGATGTAAAACTTTGTCCAGTGATAATATTGATAAGAAGAACATGACTTGATAGATTTAAAACTTTTTACAGACGTCTCCAAATATTTTATTTTCATTAAATTAACGTACCTAATACTAGAACAGTTGAGTTTAATGAAATGAAAAAAGAACATAAAATAAAATTTCATTAATCAAGTAATTACTTGCTGTGCAAGTTGATATAAAACAAGTATTTAACTAATGCGCATTCTCAACTCGAAAAAATAATAACGGAAGCAAAAAAATCTTTATAGTGTTGGTAAGTGAGTATACTTTTCATGGGATGTTTGCAGATGCGCTGGTTGATGGCTTTGCAGCCATCATACGCAAGCGGTGCGCCTCCCTGCTTGCGCGGAGTCGCGGCAGCCCTAACAGGCTTCTGAGCGTATTTGCAGGCCGGTGGGACTCTCCTCTCCTAGCAAGGTGGATGCGGGTTCACACAGATATGAATTAATAATGTTATGGAACTGTATTTTTTGTGTAATGTACTAAAAAATAGGTATAAGAGTCATTATTTTAATACTAACACTATATGAGTCATTGTTGTAACTCGAAATAAATTATTTGATTGATTGATTGATTGATTGATTGATAAGATCAATGACACTACCATCGCGGTTTTGCGCAGCGCCTTTTTATTTCCATATTTTGCAGTAGCATCGTGACTTTAAGTTTAAATCTAAATAATCAAAGTTCTATCTCATATATCTCAAAGTACCTATTGTGAATCTCCATTTTAATAAAACCAAAAAGCTCCCAACAAAGGAAAGCGACTCCGAACACAAACCAAACGCAAATATTTGCTTTAATTCAGTACGCACAAAACGCCATTCATGACAGACAATCACTAACATCAAACACTAAATTGTGCTCAACACTAGCCTACGTAACTATACAACACACAATATTGGCGGGCTCCAAGCTAACTAACTAACTAACATATTAGGCTAGTAATATCAAACTCTGCAACACTATTCTACTAATCAATTAGTAAGAAACGGCAAAATTCTTCATTTTTTTATTTCACATGCCGCGTTACGGGCGAATATTGTACCATACAGCCTACTAAACAGGAAATGTCGGCCCTACCTCCTGCCCTATCTAGAGAAGTATGGAAAGGAACGGCTCAAATACGAGCCTGTGAAGGTGAAGGATTTCATCCATCCCATACATACGTCTTTTTTTTCGGTGAGGAAATCCTCCACTCTACAGTTGAGAGGATAAAGAAAAGCAAATCTTAGCGAACAGCTTCTGGCAAAATTTAATACTGATGGATTCTGCAGAATCTGATACTAAAGCACCTCATTAAATTTAGCCTACCTACCTTAGCTATAGGTATAGCAACTACCCTTTCAAAAATATATTCATCCAATTAGATACTTAAGAAAATACGCACAGGAGATACCAATCTGATCTTGTTACTCTGTATAATGTTGTACAACGGGTAAGCAGAGGCCTGATACATTTGTTAATGAAATATGTGGATATAATCGAGTAAATATATTATATACTATTTTCTCATATATTCGAATGTTCGACGGCTATTATTTGGACTATATGATTGTTTGTTATATTTAGAATACCAAGGAATCACTTGTCGCTATAGGGTTATGGGAAATTCACTGATCTAGGCATCAGCCTAGATCAGCGAAACTTTCCGTAATGATCATATTACGGAAAGTTTACGAACCCGAATTCACCAAATAAATAAAACATTGTTAAATAGGAAGCTTTTTGGACAATATTTTAAAAAGCTTTTGTGCTGATGGTTAACCAAGTCGAAAGATTTTTTTTTTAAAATAAGCCCCCATTTTCATGTATTGGTTTTGGACAGTGCTAGTTTATCTTGTAAAGGTTTGGATTTTCAAATACCAATCGTAATTGATGATAACCAAAGGTTGGCAATGTATGTTGGCATGAACATGAACACGTAAGAAGTATTTAACGTGTTCAGCAATCTCAGTCTACACACACACTAATCAAAAGGAGAAAAATTATTTACGGTAATATGTCCCTCAAATATATTTTCCGATAACCCTATAAACATTTATAAACATCCCATCAATTTAAAATATCATCGTAGCAGATATACAACAGTAAATACATTGATATTATTTGAAGTAAGTCAGTGCTAGTAAGTATAATTTATTTGTACATTAATAAATTAGTGTTTCCTTACTGATTTGCATTTATTACATAGTTATAGTTAGATATAACTATCTTATTAACATAACGTGGCGTAAATAATATCCACGTAGACATAAAATAGAACTTGACTGAATTCGAAAAACTTACTCGTACATAGTAATTCTCAGTTTTGTTGAACCACAATGTTTACGCATTATTATTTCAGTTAACTTTCAATTTTAAATCTAATAACTCTATCTATGAGCAGCCTTGGTTTAAAATACTCGTATACACAACTCAAAATAACTAAAAAAGTTTAAAAATCGAACATTACCAAAATAATAACAGATAGGTACTACACACACCGATTTATAATTACGGGGACGATTTTAAGCGTGGCATTAGGATTTGCAAATATGGAAAAAAGCCTTACATCTTAATCACATACACACATTAATCGTGCCGTTAACTTGAAATATTCATAATTCTGAAAAAATAAATAAACTAGCTTTCACAACAATAACACAAAAAGAAATGACGAGCGGGAATAATTCGGCATTTTAGCGTAATAAATATTGTCCTTTGAGATACGTGAACACCTCTACATAGGATCCTTGTTTAAAACTTTATTGACTTGTTTTAAACGATTTTAACCATATCAAAATAAATTTTGTCGTGGTCACATCTACTTGATTCGTAATAATGTAACTTAACTCCTTAGCATACTGCAATACTCACCACAATCATACTTTATCAAAAATCAAGCTTTTTAATAGCAGGTAATGACACAGTAAATTGAATTACTAATAGGATAATTTAAATTATGCTGGCTAACACACATCTTCCTAATCAGATCCTATCTGTACTCAAATTATACATCAGTCTCAGTCTTGCTGCTTGTTCGCCGAATCCTTTCAACGGGTGCTGGGGTTGCCCACTGAGGACCACTCAATAAAAACTTTTTAACGTTATATTCCATTCTAGCCAGATCTTCTGGAGTTATTTCTTTATCACCGTTCGCCCGAAGACTATCCTGTAACTCCTTCGCAGCTTCATATTCTTCCTGAGTCATCTTATTATAAGTTTTGGGAATTTCCTCACTAACTTCAGTGACTGTTGCTTCACCAGATTCTACTGGAAATATTGTTTCCTTGAGTATGTTATTAGTGATTTTTAGAGTGGGAACATCGTTTTTATTCACCTTGTCTTGGTTAGCATGCATGGATGATGTGTGATAAGGCATGGGTGCATAATAATGCACCCATGCGTTGTTAGTGTTAGTATCTCTGTTGAACAATTTGGAAAACTTACTAACTGGATGTGGCATATTGAGCGCTATTTCGTTTAAGGTTTCAGTTAATCTGCTTAATTTGCTGTCCCTTCTGGCTGCCCTATTGGCAAAACTAACTTCATCTTCTAAAGGGTCATTGAAATTGTTTTGCTGTTCTAAATTCTTTTCAACCCACTCCGCCACTCTGAGTAGTTGTTGTTTTTGTAACAATGCCGCGCTGTCATCACTTGACAGTGAACTTGTGCTTTGTTCATTTGTAAACACTTTTTTGCCCTCATTTACCTTCAAATGCGTTTGAGTTAAATTTGGGTAAACATTGACGACTGCTGGTAATGATGATTTTGGTGGGACTTCTGTTTTTTTATCTATTTCTGTAAAATTACTTAATGGTGGAAAATCTTTGGAAATTTTCGTGTTTTTGATAGAATGTAGTTGCGACATGTCGATTTTTCTAAGTGGTCTGCTATATGGCACCATCACCTTACTTTGCTCATAGCGATCAAAATTGAATATTTTTATATCATGATTATCGGTAGGGGTGAAGCACTCTTTTTTGGACGTTTCTGTATCCGTAATATTGTTATTCTGAACATTATTCGTTTCAGCGCTGAAATCGTTTAGTAAATTAACAATTTCAGTTCCATTTTGCTGACTGCTTACACTCTGTGAGGTATTGTGATTATGTTCAGAGTTGTTATTTGAAAAGTTATGAGTTTTCAAAGGTTGCAATGGTGAAGAAGAAACATTTAATAAAACTGGATTTATGGACGCGCTCTTGATCGACGCGTTAGCTTCTTTGTTATTGTTGTCTACATGGACATCGATTAATGTTGTCTCCACCACCACGGAATGGTTTTTGATATTATCTTTATCATTTCCACCATTTTTGTCTAAATTAACAAAATTATCAACCACATCGTTGAGATTTTTAAACAAAGAGTTTTCAGTACACTTGCTTTGACGTCTGTACAAAACAGGAGGCACGTCTGGCTCGGCATTGTCCAACAATATGTTCCTGGATCCAGCTTGCATTCGTAAATGACAAAATCTTGGACCAGGCCCCACCGGATTGCTTGACCTGTGAGTACTTACAGTGGAATTAGCAATAGATGAAGTTCTACTCATAACACTCATTGAACTTTGAGAATTTTTTCTTGACATAACAACATCACCAGCTTGATGCTCGTAAATATTTTTGTTTTCTTTGGTATTAGGTATTTCTTTAACGAGGAAATCTTCATTACGTTTACTATGAACACTACTTTTTTTGCTAGATATTGAAGTTTTTGTACGATCACACAGTTTGTGATGGACAGGTGGTTCCATATTTAGGATATTCGTTTTGGGCTTCAAATCAGGATCTTCTTTCGGTACAACATTATCCAACGAGCTTTTTGTTTCTATGTTTAGTTTATCATTAGGTATATGATTATTTTGAGCATCGGGAAAAACTTCTTGAATCTGCCCATATGTCTCACTGAGGGATGGTGGAATACCGTACATGGGACCAGTTAAGCCGCAGTTTAAAGTTTTATCGCTGCCAAGTTTGAGGACATGCGATGGTGAACTCCTGACACTGGTAATTGAATTGATGGATTTTATTTCTGCTTTGCAATTTAAACAAATGTTATCTTTTGTTTCCCCGCTCAGTAGTGTTTGTGTTGATATCGAGTAATAAGTTTCATTGTAACAGAAGGGTTTGTTTTGAGATTTAGAGCATGTACATGTATCACAATGTTTAGTTACAGTATCTTGAATACTATCTTCAAGAATTTTGGACATAAGTGACGCAGAAATATTAAATTCGTACTCACTGGCGTCGAAAGTATCATTATCATTACCACATTTAGACTGAGCCGAACTCGGTGGTTTACCCGTTTTGGACATGACGTATTGAGACACTCTAGCCTGAGTGTCTACAGGCAGCTGTAAAAAAAGATAACATTTATAAAATTCACAATTGCATAAAAACAACTTAAGAAAAACCCTCTATTTACATACGCTATCTAACTTCTGCGACACAAAGTTGTCAGGTTTGCACTGGAGTAGCTGGATAGCTAAATTCATGTCATTTTTATATCTTTCCTGCAATCAATATAATAATTTAATGTTTAACATATTTCTAAAATCACCGCATATATTTTGAAATCATTAAATTCTACAAGAACAAACATACATTCTCCTTTTGTAGCATACCACAGCTATGCTTTGATTCAGCTAATCTAACCGACAGAGTGGCGACGTCCTTAGTAAATTGGCTCTTTTCACCCTTCATTTTATCAACCATTTGCAGCAATTTGTCTTCCAACACTTGATTCAACTTCTGTACTCTTTTGTGCGAATCATATAGTCTGTAAATAAAAGATATAAAAGGTAACATCAAGAATAAGTTACATTAAATTACACAATATCTAGCAGTAAACAATATTATTATTAGTCATTTATTTCAATCAACAAGGATCATACAATTCAAATGTTAAAAATACTAAAGTTACAATATCAGACCAGAAATTTTAATAAAATAATCAAAGTAATATTTTGACAGCAGTCACATGAACCATATTGCAATGGTTCAGCTACTGACAGTCGAAACGCTCTGCGAATACCTTCAGAACGCTATTGCCACTGGCCCTCACGCTGCGCACCAGGGATGTGCACCGCTTACGCATTGTTGCATAGAAGCAATCCACTCGGGCCTCGGCGAACATCCCTGACGCGCTACAGGATAATATGTAGCTACAGGAGCGCTACGGGACTATTATGTAGTGTGGTCATACCTACCTACTTCTCTAAATAGTACCAACTTTTTGGTTTAATTGTTTTAGCAAAACTACATACTCGTACATGGGAAAGATCTTTATGTTCAGTTCAGCCAACCACCTGTCAGCGTAACTTGTCGGCAGTCTGCATGTAAGGTGCAAGTTTTTAATAAATAGTAAGTATAGCTATTTTATGGGAGTAAAGTGACCTGTCTCGTGCTGATCACACAAATAGTGGTTTCCTTTAGAAAGATAGCTACTAAAGAGTGCTTACTTATATTCAGAATAAATTAAAATGAGATCAATTTCAACGTTTTGAACTACTTTTCCACCAAAAACAGTAAGATATGAAAATGATAACTGCAGCTACAAATTGTTTAAAAAAATTGGGTACAGTATCTTGTAAGTTAATTTAAATTAAATTATTCATATGATAAAAATAAACGTCCTTAAAGTTGAACTAATGATATCAGAAGACAACCTATCATTCTCTTGAAATATTTAGATAAATAAAGAACATTATATCTACCATTACGCTCTGGCTGAGGTAGTCTCCCACTTCTGCCAGAGCTAACTAGACATGATTATGGACGTGACTATATATTTTGGGAACTTTTTTTTTATAGTTAGACAGACAGTAACTTGATCACAATCGCATTGCACCTGAAGGTAAGTGACGATGTGGTCTATGACGAAACATGTCTTTTTTGTAAATGCCTATTCACTCTTAACTGAGAAATAAGAAAAATATTTAGAAATAAATAATTCAAGAAAATTTGATCTGAAAATTTTAAGCTACACAAATAAAAACAAGACATTTATTTATATTCAGTTGTTATTGCCAAAAAATGTTATTGCCTATAAGAAGACCTGCGAAAACGCCAAGAAGAAAGTGAACTCGCGGAACAACTTACTGCGTCGCCTTACTACCACCAAATGGGGAGCTACACCGCACGTGCTGCGAACGACAGGGCTAGCGCTCGCCTTCTCAGCTGGCGAGTACGCATCGCCTGTTTGGAGCCGCTCCGCTCATGCCAAGTTGGTGGATGTGGCTCTGAATGACACCTGCCGGGTCATCACTGGTTGTCTTAAACCTACACCAGTGTCAATGCTATATCCACTAGCTGGTATAGCACCTCCGGAAGTCCGCAGGGCTGTAGCTAGCTCTACTGAAAGGGCAAACGCAGATCGCGACTCACGGCATCCTATGCACGGCTACCTCTCAGTGCCGCAAAGGCTAAAAAGTCGTCGCAGTTTTGTTAAGTGTGTCGCCCCACTTTCTACCGAACCCGCACAGGCCAGATGTGAACTTTGGCGCAAAAAAGCCTCTCTGCCTACTCCTTTTGTCCCGCTTGCCGAGAACCTCCCTCCTGGACATGATTTACCATGGCCGATCTGGAAGTCCTTAAACAGGCTTCGGACTCAGGTTGGCCGAAGTAAGGAGAACTTGGTCAGGTGGGGATTTTCGGTAAGCTCCGATGTGGACTGTGTTTGCGGTGCAGTGCAAACTATGGCACACTTAACATCGTGCCCGGCGTGCCCCAACACCTGCACGCCAGCGGATTTAATGGACGGCAGTCGATCCGCAATACAAGTGGCTGAATTCTGGGCTGCTACGATGTAATTAATTCTCGGGTTCCATCGACACGCTAAGAAGAAGATTGCCAAATGGACTGATTTCAAGTTTACTAGCAGAGTCTCTACCTAAACAGAAGAAAATCTTGTAAAAAAACTATGTCGTTGACAATTTTTTTTATTCACAGACCCAGAACCTTTACTCTAACCAACCGAATTAGTGAGAGCATTGCTATGTTAGTTCAAACAACAAGTAAGAGTTCATACACATGGGACGGCAAATGCCGTCGACCTCTGACGTCGGCGCGTCGACGTCTGCTATCGACATCTGCCATCGACTGCTGTCGGCTTCCGTCGACATCTGTCGTCGGCTGTTATTTTTATTAGTCTAAGAGCTAGGATGCACACAACATGAGCTTAGCCGAAGAAATTGATTCTGAATTGCTTATTAGTGCTGTAAAAAAGAAATTTGGAACTATTGAACTCAAACTTATAAGATTACTAAAAATGACAGCCGATGACACATGTCGACGACAGACGACGGCACGTCGAAGGCACCCGACGGCAGATGGCGATGGCAGCCGTCGACACGTCGACAGCAGACGTCGTCATGTAGACGGTAGATGTTGACGGTAAAGTTTCCTACGAAATAAGTGAAAGAATAATATAATTTGAATTTGAAAAAGTGAATTACCTTTCATACTTCTCCGTCCAAGAACCTAATCGTTCTTCAAGATCGTTAGCTCTAGCGGTGCACTTAATGAACTCTCCCTCGAGCACTACAATGTGAGCATCTCGCTCGGCAAGGTGCTGGCGCAGGTGGTCCACCTCGGCTTGCAGATGTACACCATCCACACCCTCATTGCAAACCTAACAAATATTTATGAAAAACCTAGTAAACTAGCTAGTGTTACATTCATTCTACATGACTAACAGTAAATAGAAATTAAAAAGTGTGTACAATGTTGTAAATGAATATCAATGAGTAGATTTAAATTGAAAATAATTACGTTATTTTTTTAATTGTACAGAGTAGCATTAATCAATTCAAAACTTGAATTGTGGCTGTTTGAACAAGTGCAAAATTGTAAACATTGAATTGGTAAGTAATTAATATTCTGTTCAAGAGTATTTTCATGTACTGTGTGTTTCAAAGAAAATGATATTTTGCAAATGAAATTAAGAAAAGCACTGTGCATAGATAACTAATCACATTGAAAGGATGTTTAAATTACAATCTGTTGTTTGAGGTACAGTTATTTAGTTGGCTAACCAAAACTTAACACACAACCTCTTATTATACTACTTAGTTTATTAGCCTTTAAACAGTCCCTCTGCAGGCCACATGAAGTTATTCCTGCTTTTGATGGGAATTGGCTTAATCACCTTAATTATAAATTCCAGTCATTGTTAAATTGTTACAATGTGAAATAGTCTCTTAAGCACAGCTGTGGCATTTTGTCCAAAAAGGATTTTTTCTCATCTGTAGTTTAATGCCATTGTGATACAATGATTAAAACACTAGCAAAATGGAAAATACTAGGCAAATAGCTACATTTGTGTGGAGCGCAGGCTGCATGTGTAAAAACAAACTTGTATGTGAATCTAGATCATATTTTACTTAAGTACAATTCACACCAAGACCACCTGACCCCTAAATTAGGCAGAGATGGAACTATGGATGTTAGAGCCACTAATCATGGCATGCATATTAAAATGATAAAATTAAGACAGAGATCAAACACAAATATTAGATGTTTCTCATCCTAGCTCACTGGACCAGCCAGTAGGCTAGATCTCTAACAAATGCCATTAATGGCACCTTAGGGTAGGTAAATATTAGTTATTCCATGAAACCAAATAATTAGAATGAATAATATAGAAATATAATCAAACTTGGCCACTGATTCAAAATGGTTTTACTGGGTTTCATTTGAAACAATATCAATTTATTGTGATACAAATGACACTAAAGAGGCTGAATCTGTGATTTAAATACAATATGAACTAATACTGGCATATACAGCATCTATGAAGAGATGATTACTGTCAGAATATTGTGTTTTACAATTACAGTTTTGGATAGCCCTTATTTTCCAGGCAGGTCACTTTAGTACAAGAAGAAAGTAATAAACTTACTTGGATAGCACTAAGAAATATATTTTTTTATAACAATCATTACTGGTCTATTTTAAGGGACCTTGCTACTGCTGGAAGACAAATACATTACAAAGTATGGCCAAATTTTTACCTTACAAGGGGAGTTCTTAGTGCACTCATCCATCACTCAAAAAGCTTATTCTACTTCACATTTCACATTATAGCACGTCCAAGTTGTTGAATAAAATGAGCGACGTCACACGCAAAGTGGTTTTGTTAGCTATTTTACCAATAAGCCACGGTAAAACAAAATAAAACGAAAATCAATTATTACACACAACGTGAAATATTTACTTATTTTAACAAAACTGCCATTGAGATTCGGACATGTGCGAACACAGGCTTTTAGATAAACTGAAAATTGCGAAAATCGTCACAAATCGAGATGGAATTTGGAATTTCCCGAAAGAACATTCGGAAAATTCTGTGACTGTGGCTGATTGACGTGACGCAAGTCGCAAACTCGCAAATTGATTGACGTTGCGTAGTCGTCGCGTTCACAGATTAAACAACCAAGAACGTTCTAAAAACATTCATTGAAATAAATTCCTGAAGCGGTCGAAAAAAAATTACATAAACTCTTCATAAACTGCGGTAAGTTTTTAAAATACTAAACTTATTACATAAGTTGAATAATTATGAAGAATCTACATACTTATTTCATATACCTCATGAAGTTTAGTTCACAAATTACAGAAAAACGATTATGATTTCGTGCAAGGTTTGTGCATATCCTCCTAAATCAGATGACTTAGTTTATCGTAAATCCGAAAGATGGCACTACATAGGCTAACTTTTAGTTTACTTTCCTGAATAAGAATACTGAAGTGTTATAATTATATCCAACTGAAGTTACTTAGTTAATTTCCAACATTAAGGTCCAGTTGTTTAATTACTTGGCATGTCTGAAATGGTAATAGACTAGTGACATGGTCTTCAGCAGACCATGCTAAAATAAATTTGCCTCTTGCCTATCCATAACTGGTACTAACTAGCACAGTCTTTACTCTTACTAGTACTTAATATATATACTTACTGGTATGGATACTCTTAGTTTAATTAAATCTTGAGTATTCTTGAGCTATAAGCACGATTCCGTGATCTAATGAATATGTTAGGGGATTTAATTCGATAGTACTTAATGAAATGATAAATAAGTGGCACTGTTAACTAAAACAAAAACATTGGTCATTTGGCTCGAGCGGGACTCAAACCCGCACCTTTCACAATATGTGGCACTACTGTAGTGTGGTCTAAACGTGGGTATTGACCAACGTTACGCGGCGTAATGTAACATGTTATACAGCGAGCATTCGTCAAGTCAGTATGGGGAAACAAGTGAATAACCCGTACTAACTTGATGATTGCTCGCTGTGTAACATGACTAACATGTTCATTAAAAGCCGCGTAACGTTTGTCTGTACAGTACCCACCTATATAAATATATATTAAGCGCGTTCCATTCCACCGCTTTAACAACGGGTTCTGTACGGTATTTTTTTTTATTTAATATCGTTCGATAAGTAGATATTTTCTTTTTTGATCGCAATGTTGTCTTCTTGAACACTTTTTATTACGTTGGGGAAAAAGTCTTTTCGCATATAGTAGTATGTATGAACTTGTAATAAAATCTCTTTGGCTATACTATTTGTATCTGGCTGGTTTTGGAATCATTTAAAGTTTAAATTTTAAAGAAGATAATTCCAAATTCGAATTAGGAAAATGTGTGATTTTCATTTGTTTTTCTTACTGTTAGATGTGAATCTAATGAAGAAATTCGATATATTTTAAAATTTTACTACAAAAAAGGTAAAAATGCAACGCAAGCCGCAAAAAAAATTGCGATGTTTATGGACCTAGTGCAGTGTCTGTGAGAGTAGCACAAATTCGGTTTAGGCGTTTTCAATCTGGAAATGTTGATGTCAAAGATGCACGTCTTTCTGGTCGCCCTATTACCTACGGATAAAATGGATGCCATTTTTAAAAAAGTGGAGCAAGATCGGCATATCAGTAGATACGACGGAGCTGAAGAACTGGGAATTGAACACTAAACAGTTTTGGCGCATTTGAAAAAATCTGGGTACACAAAAAAGCTAGATATTCGGGTACCTCACGAGCTCACTGAAAGAAACCTAATGAACCGTGTACCTACTCATTCGTGATTCTTTATTACGACGTAATGAAACCGGACCATGATTGAAGAAGCTGATAACTGGTGATGAAAAGTAGATCACGTACAACAAGAACGTGCGAAAAAGGTCGTGGTCAAAGGCCGGTCAGGCCTGTGGCGAAACCCGGGTTTACTCGCAACAAGGTGATGCTGTGTGTGTGGTCGGATTGGAAGGGCATTATTCATTATATGAGCTGTTACCGCCATGCAGGACCTTCGATTCTGAACTGTACTGCGAACAACTGATGAGATTAAAGCAAGAAGTTGAGAGAAAGAGGCCGGAATTAATCAACAGAAAGGGTGTGATTTTTCATCATGATAACATTTTTAGCCACTCAGCAAAAATTAAGAAAGTTTGGCTAGGAGGTGTTAATGCATACGCCGTATAGTCCTGACCTTGCACCTTCAGATTTCCACCTGTTTTGGTCTCTTCAGAATTCTTTAGGCAGTGTCAGGTTAACATCACGAGAGGACTGCCAAAACCACTTGACGCGGTATTTTGATCAGAAGCCTCAAAATTCCTATAGCAATGGGATCATGTCCCTGCCTACAAGATGGCAAAAAGTAATTGAACAAAATGGCACGTACATACTTTAGTGAAATGTAAATAAACTATATTAAAAAATACTATGAATTTTCTTAATAATTGCAAAGAAACTTTTTCCCCAACCTATTATGTATAATCCTAGCAGTGGAAATCTTAAATGCTAATAATGTGGTTGTAGCTCAAGTTAACAGACGGATTATTTATGGCTGTTTTTTACTTAAAATAGAAAAAGATAGGAAGAAGGTTTGGGAGAGACAAAGAAAGGCAGCTATCATATATAAACTACGTTTACCACTAGTTGCCAATTTAAATTTACGTTATCGTTCGCGTAAAAAATTGTATTGGGATTTGACATTGTCATGAATTGTCATGTCAAATTCCAATATATCTTTTTATGCGAACGATACCTAATTTTAATTTTAATTGGAAACTCGTGGTAGACGTACTGAAGGTATTATAAACCTTTAACTACACCGATATGATTTTTAAGTACGTCAGGCTCAAGAATGAAGTGGTATCTAAATAACTATCTAAACTATATCAATAAATACTCGTATTCCTTTTAGCCTTTCGTATCGGCATCGCGAGAATAGGTTAAAGTGCCACTGATAAATTGAAATCAGTTAATAAACTGCGCCCAATCACAACTAAAAACTTCAAGTTACACAACTGGGAATGACGAAAATAACCTGAAATAAAAATAAAATATTGACAGAAATTCGGTGAATAGCTGTGTGCGTGCGCTCCGAGGGAAAATTGAATATACTTGCGCCTGCGCACGACTGAAACTGACGAGGGAGCTATTTCTGGAACCGTCTGCTCTGCCTTACACGCTGCTGATCAGCGCAGTCGACAGCTCTTTGTCTTATTAAAAACATATTGCTCGGTACCTATTTTAAAATTACGCATCCTCGACTTGATTTTACGCGGATGAAAGTACGACTTGTTTATAAAAGTATTCCAAAATGGGAAACGTACTCAGTAGTGCTTCAACCAGAGGGCGCGCCACAGAACTCGTCACAAGTGAAAGTGAAACAATGAACGATTCAGGAAGTTCCCGTGATCAAAATGAAAACACCGATGAGGATTATACAGAATCCGTCAACACTGAAGCGCGACTCAAAAGTAAAGAGGAAGAAATGACAGAATTCAGAAAACAACTAAGTATTAAGCGAGAACAAAGAAAGAAGATACTTGCTCGACATAGAGCTGAAAAAGAAGAACTTGAGAAATCAGTAAGCAGTGAACGCAAAGCTAAACTGGGATTACTTCAGACTAACAAATCACTTCTGGATCTATTAGCTAAAAACAATATTGGAATTCCTGACGCTCTCCAGTCTTCTAGTGAAGAACCTGACCTTATGACCACTATTTCACAAATGAGAGATGAATTTGAGGTGTTAAAATCAAATAACAATAAATTAAGGAAAGATTTAACGGAATCCAGCAATACTCTTCAAAATGCGAATTCCGATATTGCAGATTTAAATGCACAAAACATAGAGGCTATGAAACAAATAGGTGCACTTAAGGATGTAGTCGCAGTAAGCAAAACATTAATATCGCTTCGCGAACAGCAACTCAATGAGGTAAGTACCTACAGACAAAAAATTAATACCTTTAACCTATCTTTATTAATCTAGTCTGTATTCGTGCTACCTATATTACCAACCCAAATGTATCCCAACCAAATTTCTGATGGGTTTTAAATAATTCAACTTTTGCTGTGTCTGTACTTAAACATCAATCTGCATGAACCATGTGGATTGTTCGGTCAGGGACCGCACAACAACGTAGCACGACGCCGTAGTTTTATTGGCACTTGATTTTGTCAACACGCCAAACATTTTGACTCAGTTTCTTCCAATGATGTGGAAAAATTGGTCATCAGATTATGCGTTATTTTGTGATGATCATACTCTTGGCTCTGGTTTAATATTAAATTAAAATAGAGCCAAAATGATTTAATATCTCAAATGGATAATTCTTTATAACTAAGTAATTATTCATGCAAATCAATAATTGTTGATACAATCATGTGACTTTTTAGTACCTCTTGTTTGATTCGAAAGGTTAATTAATACTTATAGTAGTCAGAAATGAATGCGATGCAATTTAGTAACTACTTATCTGAACTCAAACCTGATTTTTCCCTATTTATTTTGAAACATCTCTGCATATTTTCAGTTGAAAAATAAGCTCAATGATATAGAAAAATCACTGGCTGATCGAGAAGCAAGCATGCTATCTACAGACCTACGGCAAGAGTATGAGCGGCAGTTGCAAAACATTCGGACTCTTCGAGGACTGTACGAGGAGCGAGCCAGACTTGCAGAAGTCACCAGGTTGAACTTAGTGCGGGAGTTGGAAGAACAGAAACTTCTTACGCAGGCTGAAGTGAATAAGTAAGTAAAAAATACATTTTTGATTCGTCCCAGACTGGCTAAATACAGTTTCTTACCTTGTTTTTGACTAAAAGCTCACCAAATACTAACACTTTCGATAATTTTGCAGATCCAAAAATTTGACAGAAAAAGTAACAGAACTTGAAGACAAAATCGAAGCCTTAATTGAAACCATACATAATAAGAACCACCAGATAAGCGTGTGCCAAGATGAATCAGTAGGATTGAGAGCTCAAATGACGGTGGTAAACAAGGTAATAAACTCAATTTTATACGCTACACATACGAGTATTTTTCATCAATTTCTAGTAAATTCCAATATTCGATCTTCTTTTTTCGCAGTTATTTTCTGAAGTACTTCTTGGCTACAAATCTAAAAAAGATTTGGACCAACTTGCTCATCGTCTGGAAGAAAATCATGGCATACTCACACAAATGGCTGAAATGGAAAACGACACAGAAGCTTCAACTGCTTTACCTAAACTCCTTCTAGAATTAGTAAATCAAGTAGACGAAAGAGAGAAAAACAAAGAAACAGAAATATTGGAAGACGCCAACGATAATTCTGCTTCACAAATGGTATCTACTTCAAGTGATGAATTAGGTGAGACACATTTATTATACGGACAAAAACTAAATCAATCAAACGGACGGTAAATCAAAGTGATGAAGTTTTCCAGTGGTTAATTTCTGTTGGTGCTGTTTGTCGACTATTTTTTGCTGGCCCAGGACTTGTAAGATCCGAATTTCTCGGTTATAAAGTACTTTGAATTATGCAAATCACAATCCTTCTTTACATATCTAAAGATAGAAAACTGGAAAATATTGGCCAAAATTTGAATGTTTATTGTGTTCTATTATTAAATTTTTGGGTTAGAAATAATTTTGTTTATGAATTGCAGACAAATCAAATGCTTCAGCAGCAGAAGAAATTGTTCAGAACCTACCCAAGGTTTGGAGAGTGCTCATTGAACTTCTAAGTCATCAAAACGTAGCTGATGCACCTCCTTCAGATAAAGTCACTACCTGTTATAAATCGATTGAGACGTCCACAGGCCCTGTGCTAGTTCCAAGCGTCAGTCAGACTTACATTAGATTAAAGGTAATAACACTAACTAACATCATTTTTTTAGATGCAATGCTTGTTTCATGACTGCATATCTATGAATCATATCTGGATGTAAAAGAGTCATGGTCAGCAGTATCAGTAACTCATTGCCTAAAAATAAATATCTTTATGACCAGCATTTTGCATTGCAAAAAAAAACTTGTAATGATGTGTTTTGGTACAGAGCCAAAATCATTCTAGAAGTACCAAAAAAACAAAGACTGCTCAAATCACATTTCTTTTGTATCTTATTGCGGCAGTTTATCTCGCTGTGCATAACAATTCAGGTTATATTAACCACAAGTCATATTAATTTCAGGATTTAATTGTTGAAAAACTAACGCTGGTCAAAGAAGTCAACCGTATGAAACAGCTTAACTCACATTTGGAAACTCGCTTAGGAGAGCAAGAACGAAGACTTTGTCTGGTCACTACAGAGCTGGGTAAGACATGGCACGTCGTGGGAAGATTGCGAAGACACCATCATCAACTACATACACACGAAAAGATACTTAAGTATGAGCTACAACAAAAAAGAAAACTGTTGAACGAGCTCAAAGAGGAACTAGAGTTCTGTAAAGAAAAGTGGGACCAGGCTAAAGAAAAGAACACACAGTCAGAAAAGGACTGGAGAAAGCTAAGAGCTGAATTTTCAAGCCGCAAGGCTAAATTAGGATCTCCATCTTTTAATAATTCGGGTGAGAGTGGATATAGTGATGAACGTCCATCAGACGAATCCTCTGAATCCAATGATGAAAGTGAATATGTTACAGAATCTCCACTTAGATGTAAGAAAAAACTGAATAAGTCTTTCGAAACTATTCTGGATTCAAGCACAGATTTCAACCCAGCAGCGGAAAGGGAAGATCCAGCCAGTGATATGTTAGATGTAGCAGACTTGCCTCTTGATACTCAAGATGAAAGTCACAGTGAAGTTACCCAAAAAAGCGAAGTTTTGAATGAAGAAACTGAAGATGAGGTTGGTGATATTACCATAGACTCCTGTTTGGACGAGGCGTCATCAAATAACTCTAATTGTGAAAATGTCAACTTGCAAAATGAGAGTAAAACTACTGTAACTGAAAATCGTACTGACCCAAAAGAAATAGTAAAAAATATTACGATCCAGAATCAACGTTTGGCCAAAAAAGACCAAAAGTTGGAAGAGTTAGAGAAAACCAGCGCGAATCTCCTGTCAAAGGGAAAAAGTGTTAACAAATTTGGCGAGCAAATAAATAACACTCTAGATCATATTTTAAATCAGCCCATATCTAGTAGCGCCATTGAAAACCTATGTGAATCAGAAATCCACAACACAGTAACTCACGCGGGCACTAAAAGTGCAACTGTACCTGAACTTGAGAAGACCGAAATGGACGTACATGGCGATTGCACTTCGGTTGACTACAAGGAAACAGAGTATGAAAACAAAGACACAATGCAAAATATTGAAAACAGAGGACAAGACGTTGAAGACTCTATACCAAATGTTAGTTCTGAAAGTTTCGAAACCATTTCAGATTCTTCATGTTCTGTATATGAAACACCTCGGACAAGCGATATTGATTTCAAATCTATTTTATGTAGTATAAAGAAACAAGACGAACGGTTGGCGGCAAAAGATAAACGATTTGAAACATTAGAAAAAGAGTGTGGTGAAGTAATTAATAATCTTAACTGTACGATAAGAACTGGCGAAGAACTTAAAAATAAGTTGGAATATCTCCATGGTGCAAGAACGCATGAAGATGACCCTGAAAAAACAGCTGGCGAGGTGAATGTTAGTGATGTTACTACAAGTACAGCTGATCCGGAACCATGCACATCAACTGACATAGATCATGAAGCCAGATTCGCCGCAAGGGATTTACGTTTGCAAAGATTAGAGGAACAGACTAAATCCCTGGTGAACAAAGTCAACAAAACAACAAGCAAAGGTGTGAAAATACACTTCAAGTTAGAAGAACTCCATAATATTTACGGTTCAGAGAGTTCACGGGCTGGCACTCCGTCAGAGGACGGTGAAGAAAAAAATAATGAAGAAGAAACGCGAACCGAATAGATTAAAATCATATTTACCTAAACTATGTATTTGGACATCTGAAAAATTTAATTCTTATTAATGTTTTATTAATGCATACTTTTCTGTTTTGATTTAAGTTATTAGTAGTTGGTAGTAAGAAACGACTGTATGTAAATTAAAAACAGCGATATATCTTAATAAAAAATATTTATTAATTAAAACATGATCAGGTACATCAAGATCGCCAGCGACATAATGTCCGTCTAACATTAAAAATAAAGATGTTTCATAAATCAAGTTAATGTGGTTGATTAACCCAAGCAACTAATAAACATAATCTTTTGAACACTTTCACATTAACAAAGTCCCAAGTAAGAAGATAAATTTACACTTATTTTTGTTTTTAGCAACAAAAACGTTATTATTTAATGGTATTTTAAGAAAAACACAATTATAATACCAAGCAATCACACAACAATTAAAACCAATATACCTACCTTCTGAACTTCTGAATATGTTCAAAAAGTGTTTTTTTTTCAACGATTCCATTCCTAAAATAAGATTAAACGTGCATTCAACATTATTTAGAGTATCTAAGAAAGTGTTTGAATGATGTGATCTTAAAAGCTACGTTAAGCGCCACATTTGTATCTGATCTGCAGCCTGAATGAAAATATGAAAATGTTTATAGGGTGTGTCTTTATTTCATATCACTATGAATGAAAAACACTAGTTAAACATTTAATATGATAAAGTTCCACCTAACTTGTAGAGTGCTTTTGAACATCTAACTTTTTAAGAATACTTTAAAATCACGATGCTACGTCGATACGTAACAAAAATGCACATTGCTAATATTTCTGAGAACTGGAAAAAGGTGTACACATACAGTCCCCCAGACCAGAAGAACTAATAAACTAGAAATCGTTCGTAACTGTGCGCCAATGTCCTAACCAATTTACATTCTGTCTTACATTCTTACATTTGGACTATTTTGGACAGTAGGTACTTACTTAAGTCAGAAGAACAAAGACATGACATGATTAATTCCTTTTATGTTGTAAGTACCGAATTAGCTTTTTTCATTCATTCATTTATTCATTCATGACGAAGTAAGTTAAATTTTTACAGAATAGATAATAGTACTACGGCCTAACTCCTTTTGCCGTCAAGAAAGTTTATGAATACGAAGTGCATAAAGTCTTAATACTTTAGGTACTTATCCTTAAACTTTCCCTAAAACTGTCCCTTTTAAAACCACTATCTGATTTAACATGGTTTACATTGTAAATAATATAATACAGTAAAGACACGTTCAATGCTGGCTTAGAAATCGCGCCAAAGCGACCACAGCATTACACATACACATCGACGGTACACTTTTCCCTATTTGAGACAACGGTGGGTCATTTAATCACCCGAAAATCTAAGCTAGCTGGCGGAATTATAGGAATTATGAAACAATATTCTTAATTATACTTGCTATAAGTATCTACGAGCATCCTAATAGCATCAATACACTAACAGTATTAAATGTAATACTGAACGCTTACTGTAAGCCTATTATTAGGCTAGTAGTTACTGTAATTGTATGATGCACATGTTTAAGTAAAGAAGTAGGTAGGTAGACACTCATGTTATTATAGTTACTCATCAGAATTAGGGTTAAAACTTAACGTAACCGTAACAATTGAACCAAAACCTAGCTTAATTTCAAGGCAGACGAAACTTACAAACCGCTTACAAAATGTGTTATTTAACTAAAGGTATGCTAAAGCTATTTCAATCGCACAGATTCGCACATATTACAAAGTTTTCAACAGCGGCTTCTAAATGCTGTTTGATTTATATTTATTGGGAGGCGTCCATAAATTACGTGAGGTGTTTTTTTTAATTTTCTGTAATGGTGAGATGTCGTGCGATTTTATTCAACCACCTCCCCCAACCCCCAATCTCACATGAGATGTTTCAAAATGTGGGTTTCTTACGTAAACGCGTTAGAAAAAATTGCTGCGCTTGGCGCGAAAACAAAGAACGGGCTACACTGTACCTACCGTAAGTTCAGATTAATTTGAGCTGTTTGGTTTAAAACAAATATGGTGGTTTGACAGTTATTAGATGTATAACGTCGAAGTATGAATGAAATTATTTTCTTTCGAACGAATTAGTGAATGATCTTAATCGTATTACGATATACGCTTAAGATTAAATCTTAAGCATGTACAATCTGGATTAAATGGACCACAATAGTATAATTTTTCTTTGTTTCAATCAGAAAAAAAATTGCGTGATATTTGCCGAGACCCCCCCTCTCTCCAACGTAAGATTAGATGAGATTTGAATCGACCCCCTCCCCCCATTAAACATCTCACGTTATTTATGGACGCCCCCTTGTTTCTTATGTATACCTACAGTACTTAGGTATTAAGTAAAAGGCTATATTAAAAATTCGTAATCAGATAATAATTGACAAGATGACCTACAGGATTGTCATTCCGTTCTCTTTTAGATCACCATATTCTAATCTGAAAAAAACGTGCATTAATTCTTTAAGTGAACACACTTTTTATTTTTAGCACACAATTTATTTACACGTAACTAATGTCAAAATCTCATTCAACTGTACCTACTCAGTCAGTACCTAATACCGTGTGTACGTTTGTCAGTAAGGCGCCACCTTCACGAGCGAGTCTATCGTGGTGATATTACTGTCGTTCCTCGTATTTCTGTACACTCTCATATCGCGATGTTATCGCAGCGATGTAAACGTATCGCCGCGATAACTTGCTCGTAGAGGTGACGCCTAGGTTGCCTAGTGGCCGCAATCAAGTTTTACAGAATACTAAAGTTCTTAATGCTCCGAAAATTCAGTATGCGAAGATCAAAGTGATAAAAACTTTACCTTCGACTTTGAGAGATTTGATGTCGAAAAAAATGGCATAGGATTAGAACTACACATCGCCTTCGCCAACTTTGATTATCGTTTCTGGATTCTGACCATAGTATCAATAAACGGTGTAGGATTAGAGTTACATGTCCAATTTCCTTTTAAGAGTCATGGCGTCTAGAAAACCGGTATTGGATGAGAACTTTACCTCGCCTTTGCCTTTGAGAGACTTTACGTCTTCATCCGCATATGCCTTGGAGTCGAAGCTGTCGTCGATGGTCGCGATACCTTGCCGGGCGACGCCGAATCCAGAAACGGTAGTCCAAAATTAAGGACACTTCAAATTAATTCTTCAGTAGAAATTAAAGGGACAGATAGCACAGATTAATTATTATAGTTACATGTAAGGGCTACTCAACTTTGATTGTCGTTACTGGATTCGTTCGAAACATCAAAAAACAACGTAGGAATAGAATTGCATGACGCCATTGCCTTTATGAGATCTGCCGTCCAAAAAAGTAGCTTAAGAGGAGAATCACATGGCGCCTTGCCTGTAAGGGACTTGACATCCAAAAAACTATATGACTGTCCTATACCATTTTTTTCAAGTCAATTACATATCGCCTTTGCCTTTGATAGACTTGACGTCCATATCCGCATATGCCTTGGAGTCGAAATTGTCGTCGACGGTCGCGATGACGGCGTGCTGCAGCTTGTCGACGGCCTTGCCGGGCGGCGCGCGGTACAGGCGCCAGGCGAGCGCCGAGAGCGCCAGCATCTCCACTAGGGTCATGCTGTTTTGGAGCACTGGAATGAAGAAATAGACAAGTTATTACTTGGAAACGACATGTTAGCTCGCATTCTGTGATGTTCAGCAATCCATGGGTTGGTTCTGTAGCGGATTTAGAGAGTTCTTTAAACTACGAAGTGTTAATGGCCGTGTAAATGAGACCCTAGTCTCATCCCCACTATCACTTAAATCCATAACTCATACTCGCTTTACATAGTGATAGGTAAAATTCAAGAGCGGTCTGCTAAAGTCGGCTGGATGCACCTTGAATCCTGCAACCTCTATCGAAAGCACTTGGTCATTTATGCATCATGCAGAGTTATATTTACGCCAGGACTCAAATAATCTTCACTATCTGAAGCCACCCGTCACCCTATCAAAAGTGTCGCCAGCAGCTCCAGTTTACATCACTTTTTCGTGTTCTGTGGTTTACATACAATTAACAAAGACGGTAGGAGGCAGCAAGATTCTAATCATTGCACACTGCAGCTTCACTATAAACAGCCAGCCACCCTTCACCTTATCAAAAGTGTAAGGGCGTCAACCAGCTTAAGCAAACTCTCTAAAGTATACTCACAATTAACAAAGACGGTAGGATGCAGCGACATCATGCAAGGCAGCGTGAACATCTGCGGCAACACCCTTATGATTCCGCACTGCAGCTTCACGATGAGCAGCGCCAGTTGCAGCGCCACGAGCTTCGGCCGCGGCCGCAGCCCGACGGCCTCGGCGGCGCGCACGCACATGCTCACGCCCCAGATGCCGGACAGGATGGACACGCCCACGAACGGTTGGAAGTATATGAAACTGCGTAGGTACAGCATCTGGAATTAACGGCCGGTGTAAGATAGTCGCATTGTTATAAAGAACCAAATTATTAAGGTGTGTTCGCTCGCTCGACCTGTGGTCATAAACGACAAACACAAACAAATTATTAAAACTAATGAAAATATAATAATAGTTACTTTAACATGTCTATATAATGTCTGAATTAATGGTTATTTTGGTCATAAAGTGACCACTTAGATGTTGTTCTTTAAAATGTAAAATAATATATTTTTTTCTTTAGCCAAAGGCTGTGGCAGAATAGCAGGGGTCGTGGTTTTATATCAATACCGCAACAACTGAGTCACAGACCGTTTTGTACCCTTTCATTATGTACCTTGCAAATTGTACTTACAATTTAATTTGTTGTAAACATTATCTGTATTGTATTGTATTTGTGCTTATTATTGGGAACAAATAAATGCTCTTATTATTATTATTATATTTTCAACACATCGGTTTTCTCTATACTATTCACGATAGATATGGGTTATAATAATACCAGTTACGCGGACCTTAGTCAAGCGCAATGGGGTGGATCGCTGCTGAGGTTGCTCCAGATGAAAGGAACTTTCGGGTGATTCGACAGGTGTTCAAAATTGTAGCTTTTTGAAGGGTGTATATTATGGTAGGTGGAATATGAAGTGCTTCAATACTTTTGTTTAAAATTTCAGGTATTATACCTGTAGACGACAGAACTATAGGGATTATAAAAACATTTTGTGCATGCCATTGGGTTTTCAATTCAATAGCAAGGTCTCTGTATTTTGTTACCTTGTCAGATACTGTTGACTGAAGATTGTGGGTATTGGGGATAGCGATATCAACTAGATATAGCAGTTTTCTTAATTTTGTCAAAAAAATTTATGTCCGGCCTATTGTAGTGAATAGTTTTGTCCGTAATGATGGTTCTATCCCAGTATAATTTAATCTGACTGTTTTCAAGGATTGTAGAGGGTGAGAATTTGTAATAAGGTACTTTTTCAGGAATAATTTTGTGTGAGAATGCGATGTATTGGTGGATTATGGCTGCGACTAGATCATGTCGGTGTTTATAATCATTTTGCACGAATGATTTGCAGGCTCCAGTGATGTGCTGAATCGTTTCAGGTGCACTGTTACAGTATCTGCGGATGTCAGATTGCAGCTCTTCAGTGATGTGTCTTCGGTAATTTCGAGTCGCTGGAAGATCTCGTCTTAGCCATGCGTTCGACTTCTCTTTGTCGACATATGGTTGGCTAAGATCCGCTTTGTGTCTTCCGTGAAGCGCTTTGTAGATTATCTGTGATTCTTTCATTTGGTTGGGTACTTTCATCATTCAAGTTAAGCGGAGTGAGTTTATTATCTACTTGAACGATTATATTATAAAGAGGTGAATTTTCAGATTTGCAACGGAAAAAATGTCGGAGTGTTGATATCTGTTTATTATGTAGATTTTTAATATCTATTAAACCTCGTCTCGCTTCATTCCTGGGTAGCGTTAGTCTTTGGGTACAAGTTTTAGGGTGATGTTTCCCGTGTTTTGTCATAGATGTGTTGATAGTTCGCTGTAATGTAATTAAATCTGTGTGTGACCAGGATATGATACCAAATGAGTAGGTAAGGATCAGTATCGCGTATGTGTTAATGGCTTTGATTGTGTTGCGGGAATCTAAATGTGTTTTAAGAACTTGTTTTAAATCTCCTAGAAAATTACTGCTTTAATTCAGTCTTAGCTTGTTTTTGCCGTATCCTTGCTTGCTGGAATCCTAGATACTTAAACGTAGCATTTTCATCCATTGGGATGATCTGTTGTCCGTTGCTGAGAATGTATGGATTCTCTTCCAGTTTACCGCGGTGTACAGAATGAACTTTGCATTTATCAATACCGAACTGCATATGAATATCATTTGAGAACTCTTGGGTGATGTCTGCTAATTTGAATAATTCTGTTTTGTTGTTTGCGTAAAGTTTGATATCATCCATATACATCAGGTGTGACAGTAAATGGTGATTTTGGTTATGATAAGGTTTAAGGTTTAAAGACATTTATTCTCATAAAGACATACGCCACTTACATGAGAACATGAATACAAAAAATAATTATAATAACAATCATTCGTTGCCATACATCGCAAAACGATCAAACAGATGTTTAACAAAATATGTTTTTTTTTCTTATATAAATTATTGGACTAGGTACCTATGTATTAGTAACATGATTAATGGAGTATCCTGAGTTTGAAGAAATTAGTAATTGCGACAGTGGGTTTAGGGCCATACAGAACCACAGAGGGCTCAAAGCATCTCCTTAAAAATCCCACGTAAGATTCTTATTGGATCAGTAGATGTTGAAACTCCATTTTGGTTTAATTTCAGGGTAGTTTGCCAGTGTTTCATAGTAGAAAATAAAAAGTTAATTATAGTTGGACGAATGTTGTACAGTTTAAGGACGTGCAATAACCAGCTGTGAGGAACCGAGTCGAATGCTTTCTGGTAATCTATGAACATGCTGTAAATGTTTTTCCTTTTCTTGAAAGCTTCCTTCATGACTATCGCGTCGATTGTTAGCTGTTCTTTGCAGCCCTGGCTGTACTTCCTGCAGCCCTTCTGCTCCTCTGTTAGAATTTTATTATCTGATAAATGTTTGTATATTATTTGACTGAGACATGCAGTGATTATCTTGTATATTGTTTGCAGACATGTTATGGGGCGATAATTGGCTGGGTTTTTCGTGTCGGTGCTTTTTGGAATCATAAAAGTTACACCTTGGGTAAAGTAATGTAGAATGGTGTTGGGTTTTAGAATAAAATTATTGATGTGATTATGTAAATATGGATAAATACATGTGAATTTTTTATACCAGTAATTATGTATATTGTCCGTTCCTGGGGCTTTCCAGTTGTGTGTGCGATTAATGATATCTATGAAAGTCTCTACTGTTATGAATTCAAATTGCATTTCTGCGTTATTTTTGCTGATATTCGTGTTTTGAAGCCAGATGGCTTCACTGTTGTGTTCAACGGGCTGTTCCCAAATATTGGCCCAAAACTGTTTTAAAGCTTGAGGTGTAGGATTTTCAGTTGTGGATTCGTTGTTGTTATTGTTTTCGTTTAGCTGTCTATAAAACAGTTTTTCGTTACTATTGAATAATGTATTTTGCTTTTTCCGCGTTGTGCATGTAAGATACCTTTTCAGTCTGCTAGACGCAGCATTTAATTTTTGTTTCAAGGTATCAAGAAAATGTTTGAGTTCTGTGTTGGGGTTCTCATAACTTGCGTGTATTTTATATTTTATCTTTATTATTTCTACTGCTTTAACTACGTTGTGACTTCTGTTTCCACTTATATAGCAAGTTAAGCGGCCTATGTCTGATCTCAACTTACCTATTTTGCCTTCTAAACGTCTTTGCCAATTCGGTTTACTATCTCGTTTTTTGTGTGTGTCGTTATCATTACCTCCATCATAAATTCTACATCCATTGCAGATGGATGCTGTGAATGCTGCCGAGTAAATTATTGTTTGAAATATGGCAAAATCTTGGTCTACTGTTAAGTGTTTCAGCAGAATGTTATTATTTATGTAATCTACAATTGCAGCAAATTTTCTTGACGGTTTTTGCTTGGGAATACGGGGCCTAGTAGTAGGATCAGTGTCAGTGAATTTTTCTAGTATCTCATTGAATTTCTGTTCGATGGCATGTTCCTCTATTATTATTATTATCAACGGGCATTTGATAAATAGATTTGCTGAAGCAGGGCACGATCATTTCGACTTTTCCAGCGCTCTAAACAAGCGTAATAAGTTTTTTTATACAAAATCATTAAATTCAGTTACATTTAATTGCTACTGTGGAAATTGGGAGAGACGAGGAGGTGTCCCACTCGATCCCTGAGACATTAATGGAAAATGAAAATAACTTTTGTAATTTTAAGGAGGAAACAAAATGTAATCTATTTTCTCTGCATCATCCATCATGTTATTCGTGTTTAGCAATATAAAAGGTACAATTCACCGTACCTACATTTCTGACTTTTTATAAAAATAAAAATAACTTTTCAATGTTTAATCGTCACACCCAACACCAAATTACTATTAGGAAAACCCGTTCTGGAAACGACTTATAATTTCATGTTTCTTATTCATGTACCTAACTGAAAGAAATTGACTCAAATCACCAAAAATTTTAAAAATAAGATGAGTTTTGGCTATGATGAACTCCCCCAGTCTTAACTAAAAAATGTGCAGAAAAAATAGCTCCTACTTTGTCCTATCAGGCACAGAGGGAGTTGTACCAGATTTACTCAAAATAACTGTAGTAAGGCCAATTCATAAAACGAGTAATAAAAAAGTCCGAAATGACTATCGCCCGGTGGCTCTCCTATCAACCTTTTCTAAGATCTACGAAATAGCTCCAACACTATTCTGTCAGTGATTGCTGACAGACTGGACTGCAGTTATGTCAGGCATTGCTCGAGCAGACACATATCAAGCTGTGGAGGTATGAGGAATTTTTGATATCTAATTTTATGTTTAAATTGTTAATTGTGAATTTTAAATTATTTAATTATTATATAATTTCAATGCATTCTAATTTTAATTTTATTGTATAATATTTAATTGACATGTAAATGTGTAAGCCTCCTGTTGTCTGAAATGAACTTAATTTAATTTATTTTAAATAGCGATGGCAACACGTATGTACTCGTTTTGTGAAAAATTTAATATTTTCAATGATAACCAAAACGGGTTTCGCAGAAACAAGTCAACATCATTGGCAGTTTTCAACAATGTTCACAATATTTTAAAAATAATAGATGAGAAAAAGTATGCCATTGGTCTACTCCTTGATATGAGTAGATAAGGCTTACGATCGAGTTTTGTTCAATATTTTACTGAAAAAACTGTATGGTCTATGAGTGAGGGGACTGGCATATGATTGGTTTGCATCTTATCTCAGAAACAGAACGCAATACGTAGAAATTGAACATCATGATCATGACACTGGGGAAATTAGCATATACCAATCTGAAAAATCAAATGTGTCTAAATCAAAACCAAAATGTAGCGTGCTAGGTTGCGTTCTGTTTCTGATATAGGTACTCGTACATAAATGATCTCCATAATATAATTGAAGCTAACTGCACCTTATTCACTGATGTTTCTGTACTAATCCCCTGTAAATATAACGCTGAATTGAACACCAAATTGGAAGAAATACTACTACACATAAAAATCTGGCTAACTGATCACAACCTAAAAATAATTTATTCGAAAACTAAACTCAAATATCTCTATTTAAATAGAGTTAATTAGTACTTTAAAATAGTCAGAAAATATACTAAAAAATAGACATAAATACTATAATAATATGAATACCTACTCATGCAGTTCGGACCGTACCAAAGGGAAAAATCACAAATTCATTACACCTGCAAAAATACTCGTTTGCGTTGATGCTTGTTCACTGTTAGGAATTGATATAGATTCTCACTTAAATTGGAAAAATCACATCAAAAAAATAACTACAAAACTATCACGATTTACTTACGCGCTATACGAGCTAAAAAGTCCACGGATAAACAAACCGCCATAAATGCATATTACGCATAGCCTTAATGTACGAGTAGCATCGTCCTGTGGGGAAATAGCGTGGATACCACAGAAGCCTTTTTATTCGTCATAAACGTTGTCTCCGGATTATTGTCAATATTTAAGACGAGTTGTAGGTCATTCGAGACCAAACTTAACATTAAATTTAATTCACTCTGGCCCTTAAGCTATGACTGTGAAGGTATATAATAAACTCCCTGAAGGAAAAAAAATGTAACCACAAATTATGCGATTTACAAGTTTATTGAAGGAATGTTTGGTTGAGAAAGCCTTTTATACATTGACGGAATTTTTTGAGAGTTATTTGTAGATTTGGAGTTCTGTCTGTCTGATTTGCAAGAATGTTGCCTTATTTTCTTTTGTTTTGTCTTTGTCACTCTTTTTTTTTGTGTTATTATAATTATTATTTTTAATTTGTGAAAATTACATTTAAATTTAATTTATTTTTATTTTGTATGATATAATTTAATATATTTGTATTTTGTCTGATATAATTTAATTTATTTCAATTGAGTCTGATTTAATTTAATTTAATTGTATATAAGTTTAATTATTTCAATTTTATAAAAGTTTAATTTCATTTAGTTTCATATAATTTTAATTTAATTTAATTTTAATTTTAATTTTAATTTAATTTAATTTAAATTCATTTTATTTATTGGATTACGTAAATTACGTTGCTGTGCCCTAACAGGGTTCATGTTATTGGTACTGGTTTATTATGTTCACCACCTTTGTAACCACATGATTGCAATAAACACTTTCGACTTTATCACTACATAGTATAAAACAAAGTCGCTTGCGCTGTCTGTCCCTATGTATGCTTAAATCTAAAACTACGCAACGGATTTTGATGCGGTTTTTTTTAATAGATAGAGTGATTCTTAGGGAAGGTTTATATGTATAATACATGCATATATAGTCCACGCGGGCGAAGCCGCGGGCGGGTCGCTAGTGTATTATAAACCATTTTGTACCAGTTTGCGAAATTTTCAATTTGGACTACTTAGCAAATCTACCATGGCGGGCTACGTGTTAACTAACCAGCTTCAATAAAGGTGAATAGTGAATACGACTAATTACAAATTGTTTCGGTCGGTGGCAGAACTCCGATAATGAATATCGTAGTAAATTAATTGTTATCAAAACATATTTAAATTCAAATGACTGATTTCAGACGAATCTGAAGTGTTGCTGAAGTTTTCGTAACAATGACGTATCAATTATTAGTAATTCGTGCTCGCTTTATAGTTTGAGTTTAAGTACCTACACCAAGTTGGGTGCCAAAACTATTTTTTCACACCACATGCTCGACAATGCCGAATTATATGTCATGTAAACCTTACCGAAAGCAAGACATTATATCTCTTGGCTTTAGCCGGGTTATAATGTTCTATTATAACCCGCTGGTCAATAATGTGATTTTCACTTTCATAATTCTTATTGCTATGTCCATAAAGTCTAATTTCACTAAACAGAATGTGTCCTCAGCGGGCGCGGCCAACTCGATTTTCGAAGACCGAGGCCGTGGCCCACTAGATTCGCACTAAGACGAACTTCATTTGTTTGTCAAATCGAGTTGGCCACGCCAGCTGAAAGAAGTTGCTACTGCCGTAGCTAGTAGTACTACTAGCTTTAGAAGATTCTATAAATATTTCAAAGAAAAAATAAAAAATGTCGAGTGATGAAAGTATTTTGACTCCAGAAGCTATTAAATTAGATGCCATAGGCAATGTCAATAATCTACTCCCAGAAAAGTCAAAGGAAAAATACCTGAAAACGTTATCTTTCCATAATTGGACTAATGTCTCCAATATCAATTTGCACTTTTAATATGCTGTAATAAACACTATCTACTAAGCCTGGTTTTTTATTGTCTCGCATAAAGTGAGAAAAGTAGAGTATACACCACCAGGATAAAACTGTTTTTTTCTTGGGCGCTTGAATCCCTCACTGCACTCAGGACTCAATCTTAATTCCCTCGCTTTGCTCGGGAATTAACTTATAACACCCTACTATCCTATAATCTACTATTATTGCACATCAAAAAATAACAATAAAGGTTTGTATTACAATGAAGGTGAGACGATTAGGCGGTCTTATTGCTAAAAAGCAATCTCTTCCAGACAACCCAAGTAGAGGAAAATGTTAAAAAAGGGTAAGTATGTGCACATAAATAGTCAAATGTAAATTTACCATATCTTCAGCCCAAAGTACAAGAAGAAGTATGTAGATCATTGCTTGCACCACTGACATTTGCAGTATTAGGTAGCGCACCCATAGTAGACTACGCCTGTAAATAGAAAACATTTTGATGAAGTAAAAAGCTAACGGGGTTTATAATAGTAACTGTCCCATAATCGTTAATTTAGCTGTAACAAGCAGTGTTATGAAATAATGGTCGATGTTTTACAATCAATTAAAAAGTACAAAGTAAACTTTTTTAGTAAATTAAAAGCCACCCCCTGATGGTTTTACAATACCAATGCTAGCCTATAAATAATAATAATGGTGTTTTGATGAGAGAGTACGCCTGACGACATTGAAGAGGAGTAATAGTATACGGGGTAAGTCCATTAGGTAATAAGGATACAATTTCGGCTATCAGTTAGATTGAGGTGTCAGTCACTAGAGGCATATCATCAATGTCAATTACTTAAAATAGGCCGTTGAAATGATGGATGAGAGACTATACTTACTTAAGTTGTTGGTCATATAAACAGCGTGGGCCATTTTAAGATTTTGTATAGGAGTGCAAGTGAAAATTCCTTGAACTTTATTAAAAGACGATCGTGAAACTTCTTTAAACTCCGCGCGGCCATAACTAGTGGATTGGTTTAAAAATCTCATCTACAGCCAATTTGATCTCCGCAATCACCTGCATCCGGGTGATCAACGAACCTTTCAACTCTTGGTCGAGGAATAACGCAGCAAGGCCAGCAGCAGCACGGCAGGACCCTCGTCTCTAGAAGACAGTCTCCAGCTCGCCTGGAACATCACGTGAAAAATAATAATATTTAATCATACCATTTATTTACAGGCAACAAATTACATTGAAAGTAAACATAATCAACCAATCGATAAATACCTTAAAAACTAACATACATTAACACTTATTTAGGATCCAACCCACCAAACGGCCCGCATCGCGTCGGATAGGAACGGATTTTACAATCATTAAATGAATTAAATCTTGTACACATTGTTTAAAGTCTGTATTACCAAGTCACGCACAGCAGCTTGTCGCCGGCTGTGCTCACCCGTCGACGCACGCGCCCGCAGTCGAACTGATGCGCGTGACTTGGTGATAGACTTTAAACACAGTAACAAGATTTAATTTCGTTTAAAAAAAATGTAAAATCCGTTCCTATCCGCCGCTATAGCTCTACCTTTCATACGTCTACCACGAGTTGCCATTTTAAATTTACGTTATCGTTCGCGTAAAAAAATGTATTGAGATTTGACATCACATGACATGACAATGTCAAATCCCAATACAATTTTTTACGCGAACGATAATTTAAATTTAAAGTGACAACTCGTGGTACATAGACGTACAGGGAAGCATTCATTTGAAGAGTGATCCACTTTGGTTGGTAGTCGTTTTTGAGGGTTTACATTTCCAACCAAAACTTCCTAAATTAATTAAGCATTAAATCCGCCACCTACTTCCCTACTTAATTTCATCTGACTACAATTAAGAATAAATAAATATCAGTTCACATGCATATGCGCTATCTCTACTTCAAGCCACGCACAGTTTTTGTAAACAATCTTGACTTGGTCTTTAAGAAAAAAGTTTATAAATAACTTCCATATCACTTCAGCCTAAAATACTCTATTGGCTAGTAGGTATCAGACATACCGCAAACAATGTTCGCCACATTGAGGTCATTCGCAGTTGTTATTAATCTAACATAATTAGCTAGACTTGGCTTAAGAAAACTGATGAGCTACTCCCGAAGTAATAGGCGTGGTGTAGAAGATGAATCAACGTCACGATTCTTAGGACCTACTCTAAAGGCCCGTAATCACTTTGATTAGTGCGAGTGCAAGTGATAAGTGTAGGTGCTTAGTGATTATGAGAAAATACGTGTAGACAGCGATGGATTATTGCGAGTGATAAGTATCCTGCGTCGTGAAGTGATTAGAAGGGTGTTCTATTCAATCGCACTAATAAATAACTGTCCACACGTGTTTTCTCATAATTACTAAGCACCTGCACTAATCACCTGCACTTACTACTAATCAAAGTTAATACGGGCCTTAACTTAGGAAGCTTATTTCCAACAGAATTAATTTTGTAACTTAAAAGGTTTCATTGATTTTGAAGACTGAAATATGATGCTGATTTAATCTAACTGTATCTTTTTTTAAATCCTGAAGATTCACAATACTACGTCATTGGAAAAACGCGAGTAGGCCCTCCAGTTACAACGCGTCATTAAAGAATGTCATACCAAGTAGTACACCACAGAACCACCTCCTATTTACTCATCATGCCGGATTGAGCAATTTGCCCATACTCCTTATTACAAAAGCTGTTTAGCTCACCTGACGAGTTTCTCAACGCCACCGCAGTCCGCTATAACCATGCAATAGAAGTGGTACATGGCTATCATGATGACTTCCTGAGCTATAGCTTCGCAAATCAGGTAGGATCGCGGCACCACTGTGGTGACGTAGGCTGATGCTGCTATCACCTAGAAAAAAAACCATTGACAGTTACGATTTACTTGAAATTTTCATCTGTCAGTTTTGCTGGATGCCTTCTTGGATGATTTATAAAGCGACTCTCTCAAAAGTCTTCGTCATCATATTCGTCACTATCGGAGCACTTGATGCATTTTGTTTGCCTAACATCCTTACGTTGTCGGTTTACTAGTTCAAACAGTTTTCCTGATAAATTCATAAAACTTACAATCGGCTAAGGAGTGAAAGACACTTCCTGCACAAGTGTTAAAACTCGTTATTCTGCAATAGCTTTCTTTTTAAGTTCACGTAACATATTTCCTTGCATCATACAGGCAATAAAGCCCTGGGTCAATTTTATAAATTAAGCTTAATGAGAGTTATTCAAGTTTTAAATGATGACGATGCGATAACGATTGCTATGGTAGATAACTTATTCTGGAGGTACAACATACAGTAACAAAAGTATTGTTTGATTTGACCTTTGATACATATAAGTAACTAAAGTTAGCTCAACGACATTACGATTTAAATTATTTTTCATGCTGAATGATTTATCTACTGATAGATCTTGGCAGTTTTTGTTCTGAGTCAGTTTATTTATTTATTAATTAATCCGTAAACCAACAGTACATACACACAACAAAGCAAGTATAGTAACATACTGGTATAATTCAAGAATAGCAAATCTATGAATGTGATTAACCATCTTACGATATTTTGACAAAAAATTTTGATAGGCGCTGGTCTAAAAATTTTGAAATTTCTAATTGGTAATGTTGTTGGGAAATTAAATTGTAAGTTCCCAAACAGGTCTCAAAATGTTTTTATTTTGGCCCATATAATTATTATAACGAATGCTAAAGTGAATAGCAGGAAGTGGGATATTTTCTAAAATTATTAAGTACTGAACTTTTTTGTGAAAAAACAGACAACGCGGCGCGCTATTTCCGCGCGTAGAAGACGGTCGTAAAATAAATCTGAGAAAAAGGCATTGTTTGTTTTGTCCCTACAAATTCCACATCGGCTAGAGAAAAAACGGTACTTCATTCATCTGTTCCGTGAAGGTAAATCTAGCGAGCTGTAGGTACAACAAAAGCAGGTAAGATTGTTCTCAAATAACAAAAGTGACTGGCTTAGACATTACTACTTTTAAGTTATTTGGGCTTTGTGGTCTGTACGTACTTGGATAAAACATCGCGCCTTACCCCGCGCTAAGTGAACAATGCTTTCAGGTATTTATGCCATGAGATAAGGCAACATCGTAACTAATAGGTAAATTCAGAGGCACCTAAAAATACCCAGAAAGATTATGAATAATCAAAAATCACAAGCTTATCTCTGATATAGAAAGTCATTTGTTTTCTTATGAATAGTGTAGGTACATAAAGTCATAAGCCAATTCACTTTTTACTAAGTTAAAGATTATTTTTAAAGTCGGCTGTGCTGATAATTTGCTGTAGTGCAATACTTACATGGTTCGCTTTGTATCAATTATTGATATAAAAGATCTCTGAAATAAAATAACAATCAAATATTCTACAAATGCACATAACCTATGATTAGGTATCTTTGGCGTAACATCTACAAATTACGTGTACTAATTACACCACTTTGTAATAAAACAATAGCCTCAAATGCGTGTCAGTTGCGTCCACAGCCCGCAAAAGGTAAAGTAGGCAGTATTGTGTAACTAACTTGAAAATAAACTACTGAACAAAACATGAAGATACGAGTACATGCAATCGAACCTAACGCATCGTTTCTACAAGGGTGTTCGTCAACCTTTTTTTGTACAAAGGTTCCATGTATACTTAGGTAGGTTAAGGTGTTTCGCAAAGCCTAGCTCCCACGGCATACTAATGCAGACGGTCAAGTACCTACTTACCTACGAGAATAAAACATTACACATTTGAACCAAGGCTTTAAAATTGCAATAGAAACAATCGAAGAAATTAGCATGACGATTAGGACGATAACTGAGCACTTTATCAATACCAATGACGAAGAATTTAATTAAGATAATTAGAACCACTATATTAAGCGCTTGTTATTTGTGTATTACTGCAAAAATCAACATTTTTATTAATAATTAGTTTTTGCTACTATGTCTACTGCTAAAGAGTACACTGTTGTGTACCTGCATCTTAATAAGTTCGTTGCATAATTTGTCTATTTATCTTTTTATATCAGGGACTAGGCATTCATTTGATCACAAACGCACATGGTGCTATGCGTCTACTTATGATGGTATAAGTACACGCGTTCACGTCAAGCTCGTAGGGGCACCTTGTGCTGCTAACATAGGACCCATTTTGCAATGGTCTTGTAAAGGTTGATGTGAACGCGTCTGTACATGCCTAGCCAGTAAAAGTGCCTATTCACTCTTTCCTTAGATGATAAAAAAAATAGATTTGTATTATTTAACCATTTTCGATACCTATTATGTTATAAAATTACGCTTGTTTAACCTATAAGTTACCGGCAACGGAGGAACTGCATTCTCAGAAGCTCAGGTAAAAAATACTATCAAAACTTCTTAGTTCAGGTAACGAAATCTGCTATCTCAAACAAGGCTTTGCCAGTATTGTTTGTAAACACAATCGACATCCAAAAGTATAGCAGGTAAACGCGTTGCCGGAGTGCAACACCGTGCGCCGGCGCAGCGTTACGACACCGCGTCGTGTTTACGCAACAATGACCCGAGTAGCTCTCTCATACGAGTATTAATAAGAACACCAACCTACATACTTATGATACAACATTGCAACCGGATCAAGGTAAATAATTACCAGTGTTTAAGTTTAAAAAAAAAAACACCTTTCTTGCCCAATATGAGAATCTTGCAAAGGGAACATCAATTAAATTGTGGAAGTAAATGACATAACAAGTACCTTCCGTAAACAATTGCATGAAATCGATTATCTAATTCGAATCGTACCATCTAGAAGGGCTCTTAATTGGTAACTGGGAAATATCATGATTCATGATGATCTTGAGTACCTAATTTAGAATAACTGACGTAGATATCTCACCTAGGTGACTTATTTGACTAAGATTTACATTTCAAATGACAATTTTAATGAATGATTTGCAAAAATAAGTTTATTACAAAAATTTTGTTACATACAATGTGCGTGCACGGACACGTATACCTAAAAAAACATTTTTCGTTTGCTTATTCTACACTAGTGACCAATCGCAGTAAAAAAAAAAACATTTGCTAACTCGGTTTTGTCGCCCACCAGTTACCACAGAAAAGCAATCTCGTATAAAACCGAAGCCTTAATGAATAGACCAAGATGCCTCTTCTATGTCAGGATATGCGTTGGTACTTAATTAAAAGTAAGAGCGATACAAGAGTAGTTCCACGAAACAGCCGTAAGTACCTACCTATCGTCCAATGGCAGCTTGTCACCCACAGCTGGGCTATAACCAAAGGCATTATAAAGAGACCAGGATTAATGCCACTTACAGGGTAGGCCGCAAACACGACCGCAACGCTGACTATGGAGTGGCGGGGGCCCTCCACGACACGTCACGACATTCAGCAGGCATATCACCAGCACAAGAGGAAGGCCTGTCGTCCACAGCCATACTGCAAACTATTACGTCTAAGCCATATTGAACAGACCATGGATATGCCACTTACAGGGTAGACCGCTAACACGACCGCCACGCTGACTATGGAGTAGCGAGAGTGCTTCCACGCCGCGCGAAGAGTCACGACATACAGCAGGCATATCACCAGCACCAGAGCAAGTCCTGTCAGCCACAGCCATACTGCGAACTTGTCTAGAGCTGAGGACAAAATAATGATTAAGATACATGCAACGTATATATGAAGTGGTATTCCCGTCGAATCATGAAATCACTCGTCAATAGTTTGGTTGTAACAATGAATGCATTTAATTTAAAGAATATAATTGGTTGTAATTAACTAATTATGCGATAATTATTAACAAAAAAGGGTAAATCTGATTACCAGATAATTTTTACAGAAATTCATGAACGAAAATTAAACATGATTTTGTAAATTACTACACGTTGCATCAACTTAATGTGTTTATTACCGTAGTGCACTGCACCTATTCTTAAGTTATTTAAGTACGAGTAAGTAATATTAATAAGGCCCACGGTGGGATATTAAAGTAAGTATACGGCTACTATCGCTGCTATATATCGCTGACCGTAGATAGGTAACTGATTCAATTAAGCTTAATTTCACGTAGGTGTTGTTAATTAGATCAGTTATTGTTAACAACTGCATTTAATTAGCAAAGTATTATGACAACTCTTTTGCGAGTATGTACAAGGCCTTTTCTATTAAGTCTATTATTAACTACCTAAAAGTCTGGCGACTTATCAAAACATCTCAACTCCGCATTTACTCGTAACTACCGCGAGTCCGAGTCAGACAATTCTGTTAGTAAATGATTGAAGTTGGCATCTGTTAAAGTTAAATTCAGGTATAGGTACTTAACACTTAAGCGCTACGACTACAGCAAGTTGGATACGAGTAATTTGCTGATCGAAAGTTACTGGATTTCCTTGGCCGGAATTCACCATTTAAATACTTGTCGGTTGCGGAAGTGCAGTACTGCAAGTTTAAGGAGACAGCCTCCATCCAGTTTGAAGACTGACCTATCGCTTTTACACAGTAAAAGAGGAAGGTGATGCGAAACGATGATATTTATAGTGAGTCAGAACGGCATTACTTCATCTGATTCGAAGAGCGATGCTTTTGCAATTAGGAATTGTGTCTGTTCGTTTGTAAGTGTTGTCTTGTCCGATGGATTTTGATGAAACTGTATACGCTTATACTTTATATGATTACTTTATATTTAATGATGAAAATAAAAATGTTTCAAATTGATTCATAAGCACACCGGAAAGTTTTAAAAGCTAAGTCCAGTCCACGCGGTTGTTGCCGCTGGCTGTTAAGTTGTAGCTAGTCTCACTCAATCCAAGTAGGTACTGTTTGGTTAGATAACTCTCATTAAAGCACAAGATCTGCAGATATTTATGGTTTGCTAACTTTAGAAAGTCATAGCAAAGTAAAGACGTGGAATTGATGTTAAAACAAAGATCCAACACTTTTTTCAGCAATGATCATAACTTTTTAAGGCATAATAAACGCAAACTATAACCAGTAAATTTAAAGTACCTATTTATCGGAAGTTTCGTATACAATTTTGTAATTTTTGATCATATCACTACTCACACCACTCACTTACGATTTATGTTATGTAGTAATCAATAAGCAATCAAATAAATAAATAAACATGAACAACACCACACAGACTTTAATCAGGTTTCCTGGTGCTATGTAAACCAGCTTCTTATCGTGTCGATGGCTATATCCTTTTTGACCAAAACTCCGCCACCCTAACGGCATGGTCGCACACATAAGTTACTCACGCGTACAGCTGTCCGGACACGAGGGGCATGATATGAGGTGGTCCATAGTGTAAACCAGCAACAACGAAGGTAGCTACTAGGTATTAACACCCAGACCCACTACGAATCGCCGTTTATATCTTCTCGTCATCTTCTGATTAAGCTGTATAAAAACACGATTCCTACCAAGTTACGTTATTAAGCAGGTTTGACATACGCAATATACCTACTTACACTAGCTTTCCGCCCGCGACTTCACCCGCGTGAACTTTATGACATACAGGATTTTTTCCAACCTACGATATCGCAAAATCCCATCTTATTAGCACTAGGTGCTAAAAAAAACGCTGCAAAATTTGAGACTCCTAGCACTTGTAATAACTTGAAGTTTCATACAAATAAACTATCAACCCCAAAATCAACCCCTTACCCCTTATTTCGCAAAATCCCGTCCTATTGAGCACTTAAGTCCTAAAAATAAAAAGATGCAAAATTTGATGATTCAGAAGAACATCTGAGTGTATCCGCATTTAACTTTGTGGAAATGCATTTATTAAATAAAAAGGTTATAGACAGGTACACAATAAATTCAATTCAAAATTTTATGAGAGGCAAAAATTATATATCCCAACAGAAAAAGTGTATTAAATAACCTATTTACTTAGGAACTTAAGAACCATTTACACAGTCATTATCAGTGGTCCTATTCGTGAAAATGGCCTCATTTCTTTTATTAATAATATAATAATGGTTCCTGGAATTCATTGAAATTGTACTTAGAGTAATTACTTTCACTATATCGGTTAAGTTGGCATCAGCCCTTGCTGCCTTGTTCAAAATTTCGAACGTGACTAGGTAGCAAGTTTTTTGATTTGTCTATCTGAAAATAAGTAAGTGTCTTGGCTGGTCTAACTAAAAGATACTTTACTTGAATTTAGTGAAATAATCAACAAAATTATATAAAACTGCTACATTTCCGTACGTACTCTACCACACGGCCTTAGGAAGATTCCGTTTTTCCGTACAAACGTATTCCCCTGTTTCCTTACTGGATTTTGCTAGAAGAGAAATTTTTTTTTCCCAAAAAATCTATTGCCACTATTGGCATGTCCCTATGCTATTTTCCTATTTTTAATAAATCAACTATCAAAAGAGATATGAACCTTCCCAAATCGATAAAAATGGCCAGATTTCCCGCTGTGTATGTTTTCAAACATCCAGAAAACTAATTAAAACTACATAGTTTATTTCAAAAAAAGTAAAACATAGGAACACGGCCACAGCCTCTTTTTAATTTTTAATGAAAAAAGTAGGTAACTCAATTAGTCAACTTTTCGAAAAGGCATTATGGGACTACGAAACGTAGATTTTGTATACCTTTGATAGGTAATTTCGGTCCGATTTCTCTATCGCACTTTGCGGGGCGCTCGAGGTTTGCAAAAGACAGCAGTAGATTTTATAAATACCTATTTTTTAATTCTACTGACCGTGCTGTGTCCTCTTAAGTTTTAGAGAGACAATAGTGGTAGGACCTCCAGCGTTGCTTATGCTTAAATTTCATTTTGGAATATTTTAAATAGCAGAGTATTATATCACTGTCTGCAACTAATGCTTTACGACCAACCTTCAAGTACCATCGCTGAGTAATTAGATGTTACGTGATTTAAGAACCTCGAGCAAAACATTTAAATCATATCAGATGCATATTTCCATAGCCATTAAAATTAATGATTTGGAAACTAAAAATGCAAAGGAATCCTTCATTTATGAATTAAAGCTAAATTATTCTAAACATCCGTATTCACACATAAGCATTTATATAGTAAATCTCCTAACACTTATATTTCAAATCCTGCGGAGATACGAGTAACGTCGAGTTCTTTAGTCTTAGGTAGGCTTTACTTAGGTATTCAATTAAATTTTAAGCTAACTTTGTTAGTAAAACCTAGTATTTAATGAGTTTAATTAGCCTTCAACTAAGTACCTATTTGAAAAAAACAGTTGAGGCTTTCGTCATGAATGTAGTCCAATAACTGCTGGCGACGATGACGAATAAATTACTTAATGTAATATAGGCGAACGCTACATGCAAAAACCATATTGTGATCCGTCAATATAAACGACCGACTTGGTGTAATGGTTAAGAAGTTGGCTACTACACCAGAGGTCGCGGGTTCGATCCCCGCACAGTACAAACATTTGTGTGCTTGAACATGTCTGTTTGTACTGGTCTGGGTGTCTCCTATGTATAATAAGTATGTATTTACAAAAGAAAATGTATTTAAGTATGTTTATCCGTTGTCTAGTATCCCATAACACAAGCTTTAATTAGCTTACTTTGGGGCTAGATGGCGCTGTGTGGAATAATGTCCAGAGATATTTATTTATTATTATTATTAAACTGAAGGGTTACGATATTTACTGTCGGGGTAGTGTATTGAGGGATTACAATTTTTATCGCTGCATTTCTGTAGGGTTCGCGTATAGGATAATCATCTAATTGGCCAATATTCAGAATAAGGTCCCGTGACCATTACAAACGGGAATTACTGTATGCCGGAAGTGTCGGTTGACTACTTTAAAATCATACAAAATCTGATAACGACTATGTTGTTGACATGTTGACTGGTTACTTAAAATTTATCGAATATTGAGTCATCACATTGAGTGCCTGCACAATCTCATACTTCACAATGTAATGTATTACGCATAAATAAGAGATTATGATGAGGTATTATGATGGCGGTTGTAGCCCAAAAGTTCTGTGACCTTTTGATGGCTAAGGTGGGCGGCCTACCTGGCTAAGGCTACAAAGTTTTCATGGTCGGATACCGACTACCTTCAACTGTGCACTTGGTAAATCTACAGCCCAAGTGAAGGATGCCCTTTAAGGCGTGCGAGTGGTGATAAATAAAATGGGATCTTATTTAAATATGAATTTCCATTAGGGGGACACTTGGGTTCCCAACATTATTTCAGTTGGTAAACAGGCTCTCCATTGGCATTTATCTCTGTCTACTATGCTCATCTGCCATGTCATTACTTAAGAACCCATTACTTTATGGTTTTAATTTGTGAAGCAAATAACTCACGGTATTTCATGGGAGCAGATACTTGTGGAAGTGAGACAGGTGTTCGTCAACCCCCACCAAACTGGATATTGTTTTGTAGTATGTCCAACAATACGACGCCGCCGGCTGTTGAGAAAGTTAAACCGTCGTCCTTGACCTGATGCCGCCAAGTTTCCGGAATTCGTTTTACTACAAAAAAATCTTACCTGCAAAGTACGTCCCAAAATCAGGCTGGACACTATAACTGTGGCATAGAAGCGTCGTATTGATTGCATTGTTCGTTCCCGAAATCATTTTGTCTTCACTTATATGGCGGGCTGTTAAAATCCGGGCACCGGTATCTCCTTCTCCGAGTAAATCCATGATTGAAGTTACTAAAGCCTCATTTGATTAATTTTGTTGCGTAAAATTAAGAATAAAACTGTCAATGCATTCTTATTTTGAAAAGTTATTCGCGGGTTCTTTTAGCGCGCTTTTTTTATCCGCAGACGCGAGTAGCGGGTGTTGCGTTGCGGCTTCCGCGGACAACACTGCCGGCACTGCCGCGCAGTCGGCACATCGTGTTGCGCTCACTTTCTTTCGTCATTTTAGTGGTCTGCGCAACTCAAATTATGTGCCCATAGTGTTGTTCTTGTTTACAAATTAAATCCCATACATGAATATTTCAAAGCCGCGAAACTAATAGTTTACAGCCTCTATATCTAATAGATAAGCTAATATCAATGTAGGTTACTCAAGACAAGACTAGTCATTAATGACAAATGCCTCGCCTGTATTAAAAATCAAGACAATGCAATATTAGATTGTACATGATCTCAAGCTGGCTGACTAGCTTTGATTTTCAAGGACTATTTAACATCAGCATCAAACCCGTCATCCTTACAGTTAATTATAAAATTAGCTTCTCGCTGAGGTTTTCCAAATGAACTATGTGTACTTATAGAATAGAGTCATTCAGGAGTTTGATAAAGCTCTTGAAAGATAGGCGCGTGTTATGGTTGGGTTTTTGTTTCTGGTCTGCAGTTACTGCTGTAGATGTCCACAGAGTAGTTTCATTAGACAATATCTATAGGTACTTTAGAGAATTCCCCAGTAGAAAACCTTCTAAAATTAATTACAGTATATTTATTTTGTTAATCGATGCTCCTAACAACGCCATACTCCTACGTCTAGATATGTATGTATAATGGGTATTGATTAGACGTGTAAGAACCATTGCTGGAGTAAGCCTATGGGTATTTTAACAATAATGATCTGAATTCTCTCTCAAACCTGGTATTCAGTAATTATGTAGGTTTTTTCTAAATACGATCAAAGTTCTTTAGAAAAACGGCCGAGACGGAATTACACCAAGAAACGGGCCCAGACAGAAGAGTCAATCTTTTTTCCTGGTCCCAGTTCATTAGGGCCTAGGGGTTAACTACCCTCACTTTTCTGAGCCAAGACAGCCTTGTCTTGGGTTGTCGATTCAGAATATTGGGCTCTCTCGAGTTCTCTCTTGATCAAGGACCACGTCATCGGCCGGCGGGCGGCTTCTACCACGATCGTGCTTGGGTAGGCTTAGGGCAATATTAATGGCGTCTTTCAATATGTCCTAGCCAGCGAAAGCGGTTTTCGATGATTTTGAAACTGACCCAGAAAAGTAAGTCCTAAAAAGACATCTGAGCTCAGCCGCAGACGGAAGGAAGGAAGGACCGACAGGACAGTCATGGAGGGATTAAATAACCCTCTTGATGACTATGTAGGGAAAGGCAAGCTTGATACGAAGATACGCTTATCTTCGACAGTACCTATTTTCCAGCTCATATTCTATACTATTGTGATCTCGTACTGATCGGTCCAAGTGCCTTTCAATGCTGACCTGTGAAAGGTTATATGCCGGTCTCTTAAAGTTATGAACGCAGTCTAACTTACGATAAAAGATGTGTAAATAGCAATAATGATCCGGCAGGCTGTGCCTGGCATTAGGCGGATAACAGCTGATAAGTATGTTGATATCATGGTCAGTTTACTAGTGGCTTTCTTGGTGCCTGATTTGACTTCCATAAAATCAATGTATCTATGTTTTGGGCACAAGGATCTCATTGGATCTCAGGGTCAATGAAAAGTAGTTAGATATAAGTCTATACATTGAACTACTTTTCATTGACCTACGTGCCTAAGATCCAATGAGATCCTAGTGCCCAAAAGTATGTTTTTCTAGGCTGGATATACCTGTATATTCAGCCTAGAAAAACATACTACGCCAAAAATAGCAGTCACTAAGAGTAGTTCTAGCATAAACATTTCGATAGTGTAGAGATGGGTACGTCACTATCCTCTTTGGTAATGGTAAGTATGAAGTAACGCTCCGCCACTGAGTCGGTAACCAATCTAACTTTCCATGCGCCTTCATGCTTCAATCGAACCCCTAGTAGAAAAATAGACGTTAATTTTAAGCATCGTACCTAATTCGTAATCCAAAATCGCGCGTTTATGTATTTAATTTATGTTTGACTGCCCTGTTGGCGCAATGGCAGCGATCCTGCCTTTAGCGCCAGAGGTCGTGCGTTCGATCCCCACCCCCACCCATGACAAACATTTATGTGGCGAACATTTGTGTTTGTTGTGTGTCTGGGTGTTATTATATTTAAGTAGGTATGTATATCGAAACATTTAAGTATGTAAATCAGTCTCTGTCACTCATAGTAGGTACATACAAGCTCTGCTTAGTTTGGGGTCAGATGATATATCTACTTCATTCAATATAGCATTAGACAGAAGTAAAAAAGGCTCTTTTAAGGGTACACTTTGTGGTAAAAGTTCAATCAACATTAATACTTTTAAGATTTATGCCGAATTTATTAATATCTACTTTATAGCCGCTGTCACACTTAATTGTTCTCATTTAAAGTGAAGTAACTAACTACAGAATTTATGAGGCTTTTGCTTAAATAAATTATTTTGTCATGCATCAAACTATATTGTCGATGTAAAAACCTAAAAAAGCAGGGGTTTTTATGCGAACTCATTTTTACTGTCACTATAACTCTACCAAATCTAAAATATTACATAATCCCTTCATATATTACGTTGTGGCGGAAGGGGTTTTTAATTTCTATGTTATCGTCATGACAACATCATATGCAAATTGTCATTCATTTTAGCATCCCTGCTTACGTCGTCATCGGCCTGGCCATTAAAGAGTATATTATATTAATAGGGACTGACCACTGACTCCCAAACCAAATTTCGCCGGATTGGCATTACATTACTGTCACTAAAGAAATGTTTGAACCATAACGCTTTGGAATAAGGTTCATAAATTTCTCGGTTGACAATTCTGCAATGCTTGTCCAATGAAATTCTGTTCAAGAGTCAGACCCCTGTTCGGGGTGTGTCACTGCTACTCGCCGCTAGATGGCAATACACGCTTTTAACAAAATACCACGCGGGTGGAGAACCTTACTTACCTTTAATTAAAACCTTATTTCGATTTAAAGTTGTACCCTTGTACAACTTTAAATCAAGTATTGATTAAACTAGGCAGGCACTGGTGGAAACAAACAAAACAAATGAAGAGATTTAGCGATGTGAAAAGGTTTAAAAGTATGTTGTTAAGATAATGATAACATGTGTCATGTTTGGTACCCTACACACCGTCATCGTGACCTCCAAGAATACGTATCACAACCCGTGATGCAACCACTTTTTATCGAAGCCGGAATCGAGTATTTAAGTAAAAGCTACCTAATATTCTGTGGTTTTAGCTAAAACTTCAAATTCTAAGTCAAAGTATTTAATGCAAACTAACTGGCTAAGGTACAATGGTGTTAAATACAGGTTTTAAAGTTCTTAGGACTAGTCGTCTTTTTCGGACGCAACAAAATTTTCACAAACTTAGGAAACAAAATAAGTACCTACCTAATATAAACATACAACTTCCTAAATAAAAAAACTTCACATTTTCAAGTTTAACCTATTTTAATTATATGTCCTTAATAACACATTTATATTTAGCTTGAAGAAAGAAAACAATGTTTCCTTTATAATTTATTTACATAACTGGAACTAAGTACTTATGTTTTCTAGCATTTATTAAACTCTCTAAAATAATGGTTTATTTATTTGTACAAAGGAATGTATTTTTTGTTTCTTTCAACTAGATTTCTTATCGTCATTATATGTATAGAATCAGGCAAGCGTGGTAAATAATAATTATTGTGCATAACACAAAAACAAATTCCACGAGTCCATATAAACAACTACACGAGGTATTAGAGATAACAGAAGACGATAATGCTTTGTATTGCTTATTCTTTAGCTCCTTATCATCATCACAATGAGTGAGTACCTACATAAATACATTAAGAAAAACATAAATAAAAGCCAGTTTAGGTCGACGACTTTACTGTTGAATATAATTAACGAATTTAGAATGCTAATTCTTCTTGCGAATCGCCAGTAATTTTCCAAACACGTGGTGGCGTACATAAAAAGTGTTCATAAGCACCGAACGCAGTGGTGGCCGTTTTGCACGAAAAAGTGTAGAGGGCAATGTCCGGTTTTAGTTTTGGTTCAACGAAACGGTAGAACTGAGACCACTACATGCAAAATAATTACAAACACATTGACTCATCTGGCACACGATGATTTGTAGCATTTTCTGGGCGTTCATACAAGGTAAGAAGATGTGATGTGTCACCTTTTAATTGCATCATTTGGAAAGCTCTTAATCTCAACTTAACTTATCATATCTTTGATTACATTTTTAATTTGAACAACCAAATCTAAAAAGTAATGATAACCATGTTGTAAGAGAGAGCACATGTTTCACAGAATGTATGACCAATTTGTAAATTAAAATCGTAGGTATGGAAAGTATTCCGATTTAACACGCCTACACAATTTTTATTGTTTTTTAAATAAGCATTGTCATATAAATATTACTAAAACACGAACTGTGCCATTGGTATCGTACTATGACCTCGCTGCTACAAATCTGTGAGTTTAGCAAGTTATTAATAGTTAAAAGCAGATCACCTGTCATATAACGTTCCCTAAAAATCTTTCTCCAACCTAGAACCAGTCAGGCGACCGCGACAGGCTGAACCACTAACACAAAGATAACACCGTTCACATTACTGTACCGTCTTGTGTTTATTTACGTCCATCGTATTGTTTGTATACAGCCCGGCACGACTGCGCATCTGCTACGTCACACCCCCTCCCAGCACACCCGCGGAGACCTGTCTTTCCTACGCTTGGGTCGAGACGGCTCACTCGCTCATTCATTCCGTATTCGCAAACCTTGTCGCGCGCCGCCCACTGAGCCGGTAAAATCTTTAATTCCTGTTGACTGCAATTTGTTGTTCCAGTATAACATAGTTCACTATGTTGAAGGAGAAGTCTAGATACGACAAAAGACATTCTTCTGGAGAAGAGGGACGCCCGCTAACATCAAGTCGATTGCCAGCTATCGAAGAGCTTACCCTTGGCCTGAAACAAAAGCTACACCTGCAAGCTCGGGCAAGAGCTGCTCCATATTACATTAGAAAGCAAGAACCCGTTGATCTTGTTGATCGCCTCCTAGAACAGCGTGCCCTCGTCGCTGAGGCCGTCAGGAGACTACAGGAAAAGAAACAGCCATGTCATGAAATATCAGTAGATTCATAATTTATAAACAAAACATTTTAGTTGTGAAAGTGTGAAACGTGTTGTGAAATCGCTTGTGTGTAAGAAACGTGTCGGGTTACAATGGTGCTATATGCAGAGAACGTGCGGGAGCGAGATGGCCAGCTATGACGTGTCACACGCGACACGAGTCACGAGAACCAACCAAAATGGCCGCGCATACTCTACAATCATAATATTTATTCTTCGTTTTATAGTGACCTTAACTGATCAAAGTACTGAATGACGTAACCAGCGCTTAGTATTTTTAAGCATTCTAAATAACCTATTTCTATAATGTTATCTAGGATTTTGTGACAAATAGTCACTTTGAGGCATTTCCATCATATTTAAATTATATGTGTTGAGCAATTATTGTAATGTAAAGTATTTAAGAGCTTTAACTATCGTTTATTACACTATTAGCTTTCAATTTAGCTGTAATCTCAGATTTGATTCGTGTTTATATGAGGATATATCTATTTTCACTTACCTAATCGTATTAAATATTGTTATCTGATACTTATAGCGCCCTAAAGGGGTAAATAATTCGTCATTTTGATCCCTTTTCATTGTAATCGTATGTAATATTAACTTAAACCAAATAGCTTTCGAAAAGTGATTGTAGAGAATAACAGTACATTCGTATTTCATAGTAATACATTAAACAGTTACTTGATTGCATGTGTGAGTATGTAGACTGCGGGAAATACATTACGGTCTCAAATGTTAAATGGTTAGTGGATCTTTTTCGTTGCAACTGACAACGTGCTTATACTTAGGCAATTTTAGGCAATATTAATTTAAAATAATAAAATACCTATATTGTGTGTTACATAACAGTAGCAACGATGTACAATAATTGTACCAAAATCGGGTATAAAAATCATTATAATATTACATGTGTGCATGTTTTAGTGCATTTTGTGATTTTTAGATAGTTTAATTTATCGTCGATCTTGTGATTTAGATAATAATTAAGTAATAAATGGAAATAATTTCAGATTACTATGTATGTTTTTATAATCCCCAATTAGTGTAGTTCAAGAAATTTATTTGTGGTATGTTATTCTGGTTGCTCATCTGGAGATTACCTGGCTGGTTTAGGTGTGCAAATCATTCTATACTTAATATTATTGTTATTACCTTTTTTGAGGTTCTCGCCAGCTTATGATGATCAAGCAGTTGGTTAACACATGAAACGCTAGGAATCAGATATGTGACAAAGAATGGATTTATTAGACGGACCAGCCCGACTCTGCTGTTTAACCCTTAAGGTTTTGTTTAATTTACTGCCTAGACATCAAAACTAACCTAATTATAATTAGCACTCTGTTAAAAAAAACTTGGTAACCTAGGTTCTTGCAGTAAATATCAGCACTTTAACGCACCGTGTTCGACCTAATTTATTTAAACTGCATTAATAAAGATCAACAAAATAAACATTAATTAATTTATTATTTATTAGGATTCAAAAGCATGCATATATGCATGTCACGTTACACAAGATAAATTTGACTTAAAATTAATAGCAAGCAATATATCAACAAATTTTGAAATACAATGTAAAGAAATATAGAAAAACATGCCACGGTTTGAAAATAATGTCAAAATCAAAAGTAGGGCAAATACAATGTCAAAAAAAACAGAAACAAATACAACACACAAAACAAATACTATACAATCACAATATTAACACTTTATCAGTCAGCATGTCATCTATGATTGTTCAAAATCTATTTAGCAGACTCCCCATTGATATATTTTATATACCTTTTTAATGAATTCTTGTCCGTCTTGTCGTGCAGTAATTTTTGTCATGTAATATAATTTCAAACTCAAATAAGTACCTTTATTTAAATAGACTCTATCAGTTAGTACTAGATATCAAATCGTCAAATAAAGGAAATTTTAGGCCCAGAGGGCCTACTCCCGTTCGTCGAACATGTGGTAACGTGTGTTTTTGGTTGTTAAAAAAACTTACTAGCGTTCGAAATTGTGTGAAATGAATTGAAACGTTTTTTTTAAATTCTAATAACTATATTTTACTGTAGAAAATACATTAAACCTATTAATAACGTACTGTCATCGTTTTGTCCATTTTACCCTTACAAATTAAATTAAATTAAGTTTATTTCAGACAACAGGGTTCATACAGGCTTACACTCATGTTAATCAAAGTTTCACGAAACTTCTTATAGTTGTATCGTAGTAGGCCCCTTGCTTGGCTTACTGGAAATTTTTACGCCATCTATGGAGCAGTAGCAGAACTAATTAAGAACACCCTCTTCAGGCCAATAGCAAAAGCTATTTGACGTGCAACGTCAAAATAAAAGACATGTTCCATTTTTATAAATTTTATGAAGTTCACCTTTAATTCAAACATAAACCCTTCACACATACTGTACATCAACATTAAAATCCGAAAGCTAGATAAAATAAAAATGAAACGTAACGTTTACTATTTACGCGAGTCGCAAATTCATTTTGTTTTCTCATCATTAAAGTGCTTTAGTGAAATATGGTTATAATTCACGTTGTAGATGATTTTAAGTAAACAAATCTTAGTAAATATTCTTAGGGGAAAGTGTAGAAAAGATATATTTTTACCTTCACATAACTTTTCTACAAGACGTTTTGTAACTTACAATCACAACAAACGTTTATTATCATCGGTTTTATCGCAGAACTATATTGTTTTAAACCGGGTGACAACAGTGACGCGGTTCAGTTTATCAGCAAACATGGCAGCGACGTGGTCTATGGGCCCTGGTACTCTGGAAGTGCCTCTTTCTTTATTCGCTACAAACAGGCAGAGGTTGGCTGAGAAATTGAAACCCGGCCAAGTTGTTGTGCTGCAGGGTGGAGATGATATCAACCATTACGATACCGATGTTCAATATGTGTTCAGACAAGTAAGAATTGCTAATACATAACTGCATATATAATATAACAACTATGTCGGTATCTGATTTATGTAATTTGCGCTAGTGGTATTCCTATAGATAACTATTTTTGAGCAGATCCACAGTGATAGTATTGAAACATTTGTGTAAACATTTTGTTATTTATTGAGCCTAGTGCTTTTTGAGCCATTCTTGAACCATTTCAAAGAAAGACTGGATAATACAGTTGGCTTGGCCAAATTAAAAATAATTAACACAATAAACAACAGTTATACAGTTTTCTCATTTATTTATATTTTCTTCTATGCAATGTGCTGTAGTTTTCGAAAAACTGTGGTATAAATTTTTATAATAATTTATTTATTATTTTAAACATAAGGAAAACAACATCTTACTTAACATCACGGAAATCAAATATATAGCACTTTATGGGTGTTGTCTTGCATTATTATAAGGGTTATCAGACCGCTCCTGCGCTTGTGTGCATGGCTGTTACGCATAGTCAAGGGGTATGCACGATGTACATTGCGAGTTGAACATTTTGAAGCAACTTTTTTTAGGAAATACTTGAAATATTGATAATGTTTCTAAGGACAAAAATTAAGTAATAATGATTAGAGTTTGACCTTAAATAACTTGGTAACTATTGAGATCCCAGGTATGGTCTAGAAAGAAAAAATGGTACTGATGATGTGCAGAATATGTAGGTGTCAGCTTCGTTAAGGGTCTTTGTACACCTGAAGGGTAATAATAATAAATTAGTTTCTACTTTCTATGTATTTTTCTCATAAACATTGGCATCACACTAAAATAAATAGAAGGTTAATACTTACTCTAGGAGTCTTACTTCATCTGGGCTTGCGGCGTTCGAGAACCAGGCTGTTATTTCGCTCTGGACGTGAGCACTGGCAAAGGGCACCTGTTCATGCCCCGCCTGCCGGCGGAGTATGGTGTGTGGATGGGCAAGCTGCTCACTTGTGAAGAGTTTGGGAACCAATATGGTGTTGATGAAGTGCATTATGTTGATGAGGTATTGTGATAGTTATAAGTCTTTAATTCTTAATTTGCTAGCCACACAAGAGTATTAAACAAATATAAATTATTGCAATACATTAAGCATGGCATGTGTATGGTAATTGAAAAATAAGTATAAATCTAACAAGCTATACTGTGGAAAAATTCCTAAGTGAAAAATGAATTATTGAGAATGTTCGTATTAAGTATGTATGGATCAATGAGTAATTTTAGCATTAAGAAACTTATTGTATTCCTTGTCAGGTTGAACGCAGCGGATCTATTGTACCTTACAACACCTTTATTTTGTAACTTGTGCTTCACATATAAATGATATTCTGATTCTGAAGCTTTATGTATAAATTTGCTTAATTTTTAACCTTTTTATACTAAACATAATAGTAGCATACAAGAAAAAATGTTGCTATAGATCCTGAAATTTACAGCCAATGTCATAGCCACTACAACTGGCTATGACATTGGCTGTAAATTTCAAAAAATCGAAATCGAGGCTTAAACCGTGCTACAGCGCACCACGCTAACCGTGTCGTATAGGTTGATGTGAACGCCTCTGTACCATAATTTCAATGCATAATTTTATACTATTAGTCTATAGAAATATCTTTATGCTATTATTTTCTATAGGTACATTTAATGTTTCATTATATCTGTAAAATTTTCTTATTTTTTTTTAAAACTTTGATTAAACGTTATTTTAAACTATTTTCTTCTCCACTGCCTGTAATATCTCTGTCTGATCGTGTGGTTGACTGGTTGAGAATGCCTCTAGGCATTAAGTCCGCCATTTTATGTGAAATAAATATCAAATAAATGCAATCATACAATACACGCGTTTAGTACATTGCCATAAATGAATGAATAAAATAGCTTTTTTATTTAACTGCTTTCCCTTATTTATTATTATTATTATTTATTCCTTAGTAAATAATAGCTGTAGCCTTAAAATAGCTGAAAATGATAGTGTGACAAAGTATTAAAGCTTCAGACTGTTATTGCTGGTTTCACGATGAACTATTTAACCTGTGACTTGATATGGTCAAACTATGTCAAATACTAGTTAATTATTTTTGTTTAATTTTCAGCTGAGGGATGTACTGAAATCCTTGAAGCCAGAGGTTTTATTGACACTGGTAAGATCTTACATGTACTTTTTATTATACGCTTAGCTGAAATGTAAGACTATTATTATTATTATTGTTGTTTACAGAGTGGCCCAAATACTGACAGTGGTCTTACTGCTAAAGAGGCAGTTTTTGTAGGAATTGATGAGTAAGTAATTTTTCTGGTTTAGAAGTTAAGTGTTATTTTGCAACTGCATAAATAAATTCGCAACGTTTCCTCATTTAGGAATGCATGCATTTTTAATCAAATGGTCGACTTTCAAGGTTCAATTTTATAATAAATATGTTTTAATTTTCAGATTTAAAGTGGACAATGAGCTCTTATTCCCAATTATCGCTGACCTGTGAGTACATAATATGATACCTAATTTTTAAATTTATAACTGATTGCATTATCTGTTCATCACTAGTTCATATGACGAGTAGTATTAAATTTATCTCTATGATCTTTAAATTTATTACATCGACCGAAAAGAAGTCATATCATATTTTTATCTCATACGTTTTATCAAGGGCATTGCATGAGTGAAAGTTAATATTGCTATCTGAAGATATCATCAAATCCGAATTGAATTCATATTTAGTAAAATGTGAAATAAGAATAACATATAATATAGATTATTATTAGTTAAAAAAAATGTTAAACATGGTTAAATAATCCATTCGAGGTTTGGGCGATATCATCTCTTAATACCCATCAACTACTTTTCAGATTTCTGCTAAAATATAGATCGAATTTCAATGTCACGTTCACTCTAAATAATAACCATTAAAACTAGGTACAGGTGGTTCATTTTGAAGTTGAATCACTTACTATACTTGTGTATTGTGTTTCAGGCGCGTTATCAAAACCCCGGCAGAGATCGAAGTCATGCGTTACGTGTGCAAAATATCCTCCGATGCACACAAACAGGTGAATGTTATCATGAATAGCTCATACATTTAATACATTATACATTCAACCTCGGCCAAAGTCTGATTTGAGCTCTAATAACTACTTAAGAATACGCAGGCTACGCGTGGACAGTACAAAGTGACTAAAGCGGTGGTTCAGGTGGATGCAATACCACAGCAAACTAAGTACTGTAATTAAGAATTACAATTGTAATAAATAACATTTAAAAATAAAAGATGTTGGGTGTTTACCTAGTGAGGAGTTAGTCAAAATAAATAAAGAATAAGTCTCGGGCGCCAGACTCACCTTCTGGATAGTCGGTCAGCTGAAACTGGCACCTGTAATCTCAAGGCGGGCATGGTAATTTCACTGCAAACAACAAAAGAAATCAGGTACAGAACACTGAGTAATTTTAAGTTAAAGTTAAGTATACCAAAAAAACAAGTTGTTGCATCATCTCGGCCTTTACATGAAAAATATGAGAACATTGGTGTAGGCTGAATGGACTTATCCCTAGTTAGTACCCGAAAGCTTCGCGCCTACTACATTTGGGCACACTTATTAACGGAAGAGGTTCTCTTGTGTAGACTCATCTCATGCACAGAAGAAGCCCACTTTTCGGGGTAACCAAGTGAGAAAGTGACTTGCCATAATGGTGAATGGAACACTCAGAACTCCACTTATCATGAATTGTATTAATGGACACGATTGGCGTAGTGCGCTATAGCACGGTTTCCGTAGTGTCCCGGGTTCGATTCCCGGTCGGGTCAATTCAGGAAACGATATTTTCTGAATTGACTCGGGTCTGGGTGTCCTGGGAGACGCCCCTGGCTTATTTCCTTGTGTGGCACCTCGTACCATAGGGATATTAATCCCTATTTCGAGACCATTACAAGAAGTGTATTGTCTGGCGCATATTTATTATTTATTTATTTATTAGAAACCAACGTTATCCGGGTTGATTTGGTTTTTATTGATGTTTTCTATCACCGGAGAGTTAGTCGTAAAACAACGAAAACAAAGATGGTTCTGTCCAGATTTGAACTCGGGCCACACAGTCCAAATTGGGGATCTTAAACCCTAGCCTATATAGGCCACGACATTCTACAGAAATAAAGTAAGCATAAAAATAAGCAAGACGTAACAAATTGTGCAAGAATAAAGCGCATCATCGGAGATTCTGATGAACAATACTGGCGATGATCTTTCGAAACCTGCAGCTTTTTGGGAAGGTCTTCTTAAAAATTGTTTTCAGGTGATGCTATGCACAAAGCCTGGTCTAATGGAGTACCAATGCGAGTCCGTGTTCCTAGACCACTGCTACCGCGTGGGCGGCTGCCGGCACGTGTCCTACACGTGCATCTGCGGCTCGGGCGGCACCGCGGCCACGCTGCACTACGGGCACGCCGCCGCGCCCAACTCCAAGCTCGTGCACGCCGGAGACATGTGGTGAGTCATTCAGATTAATACTATATTTTATATCGAGGGACTAAACAAAGCCATAATATGGGAGTCAATGAAACCGAGGGTATATTAAGTTGGCGTTTAGTCTCGAGGTGCAAACTGTACTTTTCACTTTGAGTGCGAGAAAAATAGTCAATTTAGTACAAAAACATTTAAAACCGAACAAATTTACACTTGACAAAAGTTCTGAAATTTTCGTGGTCGGTTTTTTCTTCTGAACTGTGGTTCACACAGATTAACAATTTAAAACACATGGCGCCACCTTCTTTGCGGAAAAACCATGGAACTAAAACTCTCAGCATTTTCGCAATGAAGACGATCCACACTCCACAGATAATACTATATTTTTACTGGCTGTTTGAGTTTGTCTATGTCACATGAAGGAAATTAAAAAACTAATTCCTTTTACTCCCTAGGGGCTAAAGTGGTCACTTTATTGGCTATATTGGCGTACTTTTAGAGCATGAGAAGTGAAAACAACTTTTTTATTTCTCAATATAACCATACAACGCCTTCGGCCGAGTGGTTTCAGAGCTCGGTCCCGGGTTCAGTTCCTAGATCGGGCAGAGTGTGTTATCGGATTTTTCGAGTATAGCCCGGGTTTGTGATCGCCAACCCGCATTAGGCAAGCGTGGTGATTAAGCCAATGCCCATCAATTGTAGCGATGACTTGATTTCAATAATGGAGGCCTATGCCCAGCAGTGGGATAGTATGTAGGCTTATTATTTTACTTTACTCTTTAAAACCATACATACCGTCACTTATCCGATTTAAATGCGTGGATTAGGTACTTACATGCCTATTTCATACAACATCGGTCTTAATAGGATTAATGATAGTGATGTACAAATCTCGAGGCGTCGAGCTCTACTTTTGAAGTTTCGAGGCGGATTGACCGGACTCAGTGAGCTCGGAAGGCTCGTAGACCCGAGCTAAGCAGAGGCGTGAGCTCCCTGAGCCGCGCCTCGAGGCTTCAAAAGAGCTCGAACCTATTAAAAGAGCTCGAGCCTTCAAAAGAACTCGAGTCTTAAAAGAGCTAGAGTCCTATTGAAGCTTTTCACTTTAAAATTTTTATGATTATTAAAATGTTGTTTTTCTGCTAATTAAAACTCTATTTTACAAAATACCCTTCACACATACACATATATCATATCCCACAAACACATATTTTATTGCCTGCTTTGTAAAGGAAGACTCCAAAACGGAGTAAATGCAATTTATTTAATAACTATTTCAATAATTTAACTAGCCAACAGACATCTAGTAAGGAAACTATACATACCTAATGCTACAGTAAACTCTAATTCTCACACAATATATTTGAACCTTATAATGAAACTGAGACGTATAATATAATCATGTCCTTAAATAATAGTAAGTCATGTGGCTTTGATGGCATCGTTACTAGAGTCTTGAAAATGGGTGCCAGCTACATAAGTCGACCTCTTGCGCATATCATAAATCTGTCTTTCTCTGAGGGTTCTTTTCCAGATGACTTAAAGTTCTCGATAGTAAAGTCATTACTTAAGAAAGGTGATAATAGAGATGTGTGCAATTATAGACCTATTACTCTTGGTTCCTCATCGTCCAAGATTTTTGAAAAAGCGATGCTAATTAGATTAAATAACTTTATAGATGCACATAACATTTTTTTTTTGGACACCACGAATGGCGTAGTGCGCTGTAGCATGGTTTCTCACCTTTAATTCCGTAGTGTCCCGGGTTCGATCCCCGGTCTGGTCAATTTAGGAAATGATCTTTTCTAAATTGGCCTGGGTCTGGGTGTGCTGGGAGACGCTCCTGGCCTAATTCCTTGTCTGGTACCTCGTAACACAGGGATATTTATCCCTACTTCGAGACCATGACAAGTGGTGTGTGGTGGTGCGCATAAAAAATGAAAATAAAAAAAAACATCGCAAACATCGCAAAACATCGCGAACTTTAAAACCTAATCAGTTTGGATTCCGCAAGCGAAGCTCGACAGCTCTTGCTTGCTTTGATCTTGTAAAATATGTCACTGAAAATATTAACAGCGGCACACCAATAATGGCAGTGTTTTAGGACATGAGTAGTGCATTTGACATCGTGAATCACGATAAGCTTTTGCATAAATTGGAATTATTTGGTATTAGAGGAAAGGCACATGACTGGATTGAAGGCTACCTAAGAAACAGAAAGCAATGTGCAGAAATTACTAAAATGTCACAAAATAACCAAAGTCTTATCAAAGAAACACTCGCAACTGTTAATTAGAAAATCAGGAGTTCCCCCGGGGAGGTATTCTTGGACCATTGCTTTTTATTTTGTATGTGAACAATCTTCCGGATGCTACTCAACATAAGTGTATATTATATGCGGACGACACAACTATCATATTTAAAAACGATAATAAAAACCTCTTGGAGTCATCATCAAACATTGCCATAAATAATATTGTAGGTTGGTTAAATGGTTGTGATTTAAATGTTAATTTTAGCAAAACAAAAGTCATGCAATTCCATTCTTATAGCCTCAATTAAACATGAAGTATAAAAACAAAAAATAGATGAGGTAGTTCGTTTTAAGTTTTTAGGATTGCATGTTGACTCGCATCTAAACTGGAAAAGTCACATTGAAACCATCTGCAAAAGACTCGGCCGGTTTGTCTTTGCTATAAAAAGGGTCCGTCAATCTGTATCAACCGCAGCGGCGCTCACTGCTTACCACGGCTATGTGTCGTCAGTACTTAGCTACGGAATCATACGCTGGGGCAATTCGGTGGATTTTGAAAGAGCCTTCAAAATTCAGAAAAGGTGCATTCAAGCGTTAGGTAATGCGTGGTGTCTTGATAGCTGTAAACCACTTTTTAAAGAGTTTAATATACTACCGCTACCTGCATTTATATCAGAGAAATTTGTTTATTTGTAAAGTCATTCTCAAGGTATTATAAAAAACGCGAGGAGGTCTCAACGAGACAGTCAAGACCGCAGCACAGAGACTTGATTTATCAGCCTCCTTGTCACAAGGATATTTATAAAATTTATTATTTGCTCCCAGAAGACTTAAAAATGTTAAGGGGTAAGAATTTTAAAAGTAAACTGTCGAAATGGCTCATGGGTAAGCATTTTTATAGACTTATGGAATATTTTAATTGGAAATCGACATAATTTAATATAATATAATGTAATTCTTAATTTAATGTGATTCTTAATTTGATGTTCTAATTTTGTCCATATTTAATTGGTATTCATTGACATTGTTTGGTCTTTATAATTGTACTGCTATTATTTTTTTGCACGTCTGCGAGCAGGCTAATCACACTGGACTTACATTATTATTTCACCATTTTATGTACTGTGTTTGTAGCAAATAAATATTCTGATTTCTGATTTACCTTTATCAATATTATCATGGTGATATAGGTATTGGGCCTGCAAACTTAAATAAGAGTAATAGTGCAAACCTCACCAGCAAGTCCGTGCCGCTGCATCACTGTACACGCGGTATGAAAAAATCTGTTCCATTTCCAGTTTATAAGGCACTTCTTTATACGGTCAGCAAAATAAAAAATTGTCTCTGTCGTCAGTGGGGAATATTTTGCTTGCTTTTGAATATTCTTGGATAGATTACGGTCTTTAGAAAAAATAAAGAATAGGTATTTGTTCAAATCACGACTATGAAAAAATCGCAAATTTGACATCAAGTACTTTGATCGATGTTATTTTTGTCGATGTTACAAAACTTACATGACATGGTTCTTTCTCCAGATAATATGCGCATTTCAAGGTAGTCCAAAAACTATAAATTAACAAATCTCTGATGATTAGAACAATTCTTTTGAATAGTGATTTTTGAAAATGTATACCCACCTACTTTGATCAAAATCAGACAGAAAGTTCCAAAATAGTGAAATAGGTTAGTAGGTATTTCTTGAAAATACAAGCAAGTGTGCATTATTGATTAAGTATACGATATTTACATGACTACTCATTACTCCTCTGTACTCTTTGTCATTCTCAGATGAATATTAGGCCTTAGGCCTAACTGATTCAGAAGCATTAACATCCTTAGCACTGAACCAAACTCTAGAAAAGAATACGAAACTGAAAAAGTGAGGAACAATGTTTTACCCCTAAGTTTTGAAAGCTATTTAAGAAGAAGTAGCTAGTGATGTTCTACCACTATAGGCTTCCGCTTGACACTACTTTTTACGACACCCTGTGTAATGATAAGTAAATAACACTAATTATACTTATGTTCTCCTGAATATTCTAAATTTGTTCATCTTTTCATATTCCAGTTTGTTCGACATGGGCGGCAACTACGCGGGCTATGCCGCGGACATCACGTGCTCGTTCCCGGCAAACGGCAAGTTCACTGACGACCAGAAACTCATCTACGAGGCCGTGCTCGCCGCGAGGGATGCTGTCAATAGGTAGGTTACGAATTGATTTATATAAAAGCATAGTTTACACAATTTCTTTTATTATTTTATTGTGTTGTTATTTTCATATTGGACGAAAAGGAAGTAAAATTATTTAGTTTGATACTCATACCTTGATTAATACTTTTCGCACTAAGAAGGAAAGTCAAGGCATATTATTTTATATTTGTTAACAACAAATAGTTCTTTATGTGTATTATGAATGGTTGAAATAGCAACTTAAGGTAGCAGCAATAACACAACAAACAACAATACTCACATCACATTATCGGGGGGCACGGCAGTGCCTCCGCCAAGTCGAGCGCGAAGCAAACACTGCCGTACCATCCTTTACTGGAACCATTTCGCCGCATTTTCAGGCCCCTATTTGAGAACCTCTGGATAAGACCAGAACGCAGAAGTTTTGCTTGTTTTAAGCTATAATCACATACTTAAAATCTAAATTTTCCAGTCTGTAGGTCATTTAGTTCCGAAGTTAAGCGAAAGCAAAGTTTCGCATTTATGACACTCACTCATGCTCATCAAAATAGAACTAGTACTTCCCATAAACTCAGAGAGCTGAAATTTGGTTCAGAGTTAGGGTTTAATGGCCACATAAAGGGAAAACTATAAAAACTAGGATAATCGAAGATCTGGAGTACCTGGTGACCCTGATTAGAAAACACAAGTGCCAACGTTGAAGGGTACGCAGCGCTATCCGTACGCAGCTTTATATAATAAATCAATATGCCCACGTTTCTACAAAAAGAAGTGAAATCCCACCAAAAACATTATGTAAAAAACTAGCCAAGTCTCGATGGAGCTGCTTGTTTATCTCTAAAAAGTAATGAAATCTAGACAAAGTCGTGCCAAGTCTAAGGTTCCTTACTGTGATTTATTTATTATTATAGTTAATGTTGTATGACTTGGCCGTTGAAGGGTACATCATCATCATCATCATCCGTGCGGTCTATCCCGGTTGTAAACCCATACTTTTGTGTGAGGTCCCAGGGTCCGCCTTTCTTGGCCCACTACGCACGGTATGGGTAGCGGTTCTGGCGACAGATTGGTGCAATGGTGTCATGGAGCACCTGGTTTACCCTGTACCCTGCAACGGCCAAGTCACACAACATTAACTATAATAATAAAGAAATCGCAGTAAGGACCTAGACTTGGCACGACTTTGTCTAGATTTCATTACTTTTTAGAGATAAACAAGCAGCTCCATCGAGACTTGGCTAGTTTTTTACAGAATGTTTTTGGTGGGATTTAATATTTATTAATTAAATCAATATTTATGTTGAAACAGCATCGGAGTTGTATTTGTACCTGTATCCTTTAGGTCTTTGACTGCCGTGCCGCCATACCAGACACAATAGAAAATCAATTTTCTACACAAAGATAGGAACTAGAAAAATTCGACCTGATTCTGGGACTCAAGCGGGATTCGAACCCGCGACCTGGCACAATCCGGGTGACTGCTCTTCCAACTGAGCTACCGAGGCCGCTAACAGACCTGGCGAATTTATGTAGTGTATTTTACGTTGTATGTAAGCCAACGTTGTTTCATCAATGTTATAGGCAAGCGCCTTTAACCCGCTTGAGTCCCAGGATCAGCCCCCCCGATTCAGAACAAAGTTATCGATCGATTCGGTAATTTTCTTTTATTTTTAATTATTTTTTTAAGTAGGGCAGGTTTTATCTAATTTGGTTTATGAAAACTTAGGGCCTTTGGCTTTAACATATCAAAATATTGATTGCTACCGCTTAGCGGATCATTTACTATAATTTAAACAAATTTACCGAATCAGTCGATAACTTCGTTCTGAATCGGAGGGCAGGTCGAATTTTTCTAGTTTCTATCTTTGTGTGGAAAATAGAGCATTGTTTAATGCTAAAAATTGAAATTCACTTAAAAAATCGATTGTTTGTTGGCAGCTAATGAGTAATGTCTTAGTGATGCCAATTTTTATTGAAAAATTGGTAAAAATCAGAAATCAGAAGAAATTAGCATAATATAAATAATTAAGAAATTAGGTAGCTATTTTATTAAAAGTAACTCTTATTTCAGCGCAGCGAAACCGGGCGTCATGTGGGCGGACATGCACCTGCTGGCCAACAGGACCATGTTGCAGCACTTGAAGGACGGCGGGCTGCTCAGAGGAGATGTTGAAGATATGATCGAGGTGAGTAAGAAGTAGTAGTCTTTTTTAGCCTTTGTAGCCTAGGGTTCAAATTCCAGATGTTTTATTATTATTTTACAGATCGATCACAAATCAGAGCTACACAGCTCTAATTTGTGATCGATCAACAATGCTGAAATCGGAAAATGCTGTGATTAAGCCCATTCATTTGTTAGAGTGACTTGATTTTAATGATGGCTACTTTAACGTCGGCTAAAGTGCCATAGACCTCGTAATAAAAAAAAAATTAAATTAATTTTTGTACTATTTTATCGTATTAAATAAAGTATTTATGTCTATTGTTTAGTAAATTTTTTGACTAATTAAAAGTACTGATTAAGTCTATTTAAATAAAGATGTTTGAGTTTAATACTAATTTCTGACCGCATACTATAGCAAAGCTCTTAAATCCTATAAAAAAGCAGTTTCCAGTTTAAACCGCTAAATAGAAAACCACGTAACTCCGGGCCGCCATATACAAGGTGTCCAGGAAATAGTACGACATACTGCAGGGGGTGATAGCTGGGATCAATACCTACCAAAATAACGCAATATATGTTCAGCGAAACTTTACGGTTTTAATACAATTTTTTTCGAAATATTGATAAATCTCTACCTTGAAACAGATTTTGTAGCATATCTCAATGAAAAATGCCTTTATCAGTATTTTTTTTACATCAAATTAATCGTGAATAGTTAATCTATTCAATAATAGGTCTTTTTTCGATCAAAAAGAAGAAAGTTCTCAAGTAAAAATACATTTTGTTGAAATTTTCGCAGAATAATTTTCTTATCACTTACCTTTAACCTACAGAGGTGAAAAAAATATGTATGTGGGAGTTTTGTACAACATGCTTAAAAAATAACTTGTTTAAAGGTGATTTTGGAAAGATACAATACTAGTGCGTTTTCAATAAGAAATAAGAAAAAAATGGTATTCTAGTCCCAGAGGAGCCGATTTTGTTGAAAATGTATCTTACGTAGTTTTGACAAAAACCATTATGAGAGTAAGTAATAGCTGGTTATTTACGCAAATTATTATAAAATAAGTTGTGATAAGTTAAATGCGACAGTAAAATGCAAAAAAAATCTGTAATTTAAACCTCGAGGGTTAATAAATAAATAGTAAAAAGAACAGAGGGCTAAACTTTTATGAGAAATATTTAAAAACAATAAATCACAACAGACGCTCGAATTGCTTACCTTGTGCCCTAATACACGCTCGGTATCTTTTTAAGCACGAGCTTTTCAGTCTTCGAAGGCTTATTTGGGCAATTTCTCTCGCTGCAGTGGTAACCCTAGTTTTGGACAATGTCTACACCTATACTATCAATATCGGTGATTTTTTGAGCACGGTCAACTACCATCAATTTAGTTTTGCTCCTATTGATAGCCAGGCCCAGTTCCAGTCTCTCTGTCTCCAGTTTCTGCAGATGGGTCTTCATATCTGACACAGATGTTGCAACGAGGACAGTATCGTCAGCATACCTTATATTGCAAATTCGTTTGCCTTCCAGCGGAAATCCTCCCTCCCAGTTCTTTATAGTTTTACGGTTGATATATTTGCCGTACAAGTTCAATAGCACAGGAGAGAGGATGCAACCTTGTCGGACTCCTTTTTCGTGACAAACATATGGAACAATCGTTGTCGATTCCTACAAAAGATCGGTTGTTCAGGTAAAGGTTACGAATAAGCATCAGATAAAATCAGATGTTCTGGCACTCATATTTCTCCAAGGACCAGCCATAGTTTATCCCATTCAACGCAGTCGAAGGCTTTGCTGTAGTCTATGAAACATAGCACAGCGGGGCTATTGAACTCCCGTCTCTTTTCTACAATCTGACGAATATTCAGAATCTGCTCTCTAGTTCCTTTACCCTTCACGAAACCAGCCTGCTCTTGCTCTTCGGGTATTTGTTGATCTAGATAGCTCTGAAGCCTGTGCTTTATTACGTTCAACAGGATTTTGCTGGCACGAAGGATTAAGGCAATGGTCCTATAGTTAATGCACTCAGTAGTAGAGCCCTTTTTGTGTATAGGCATGAAAACCGATTCCGTCCAATCACGCGGCCGTTGTCCATAGTTCCAGATTGCGTTACAGATGTTAGTTAAAATTGCAATGCCTTCCTGGCCACAGTGCTTTATAAGTTCAGCAGGAATCCCATCTTTGCCAGGACATTTACCTGGTTTTAGAGATTTCATTGCTCGCTCTATTTCCATCGGTAGAATCTCCGGTTCTTGGACTTTCTAGGGTTCTGGTCTCAAGTCAGGACAAATATCGTCATACAAAGACGAGCGCTTTTAATGGAACATTTTTGAAAGTGAGAGTTCTAGTGAGGTCTTTTACTTTCTGAAAAAGGTCTTTGGTCTCATGTTTCACAGAGGGTCGTTCCAACTCTTCGCAGAGTTTATTAAAGTGGTTGGTTTTATCTCTTCTGCATCGGCGTTGTATTTCAGTGCTTAAAACTGAATATTGTTCGCAGCGTCGTTCCGAAGTCAGACCCTTTTCTTTCAAAATCCGCATTTCAATGATGACATCTTCTGTGTCCTTTGTAATGAAGCCCCTCATCACAGTACCACGCAGCGCATTTTCCTAGCTGCTTCTACTATCACCTGTTTAAGGGCACTCCACGAGTCTTCAGAATTTTGGGTGTCATTTCGGTACTGCTTGATTTTATTTTTAAAGGATTGCCTGAATCCATTGTGGTCTACTTTCCGTAAATCGTGAATTCACCACCTACCACCACCGCTACCGATTGGTTGCCGCCGCCATCCGGCGCGTGCATGTGAGGTTGACAATTGAGCCGGTGAAGGATATTAGCTACCGTTCTCCCCTTACAAGTAACATTACATCATCTCCTCACAAGTTGTCCCAAATACGTTTTTTTACGCAGAACGGCGTAAACGGCATCCTCCAGCCGCACGGTCTCGGCCACTTACTAGGCCTGGACGTGCACGACGTGGGCGGCTACCTGCCCGCCTGCCCGCCGCGCCCCGCCGGCGCCCTCGCGCGCCTCCGCACCGCCCGGGAGCTGCGGGCGCACATGCTGCTGACTGTGGAGCCGGGGTGCTACTTCATACCGCAGGTAACAACCCCAGTGGGCGGCTACCTGCCCGCCCCCGCCGCGCCCCGCCGGCGCCCTCGCGCGCCTCCGCACCGCCCGGGAGCTGCGGGCGCACATGCTGCTGACTGTGGAGCCGGGGTGCTACTTCATACCGCAGGTAACAACCCCAGTGGGCGGCTACCTGCCCGCCCCCGCCGCGCCCCGCCGGCGCCCTCGCGCGCCTCCGCACCGCCCGGGAGCTGCGGGCGCACATGCTGCTGACTGTGGAGCCGGGGTGCTACTTCATACCGCAGGTAACAACCCCAGTGGGCGGCTACCTGCCCGCCCCCGCCGCGCCCCGCCGGCGCCCTCGCGCGCCTCCGCACCGCCCGGGAGCTGCGGGCGCACATGCTGCTGACTGTGGAGCCGGGGTGCTACTTCATACCGCAGGTAACAACCCCAGTGGGCGGCTACCTGCCCGCCCCCGCCGCGCCCCGCCGGCGCCCTCGCGCGCCTCCGCACCGCCCGGGAGCTGCGGGCGCACATGCTGCTGACTGTGGAGCCGGGGTGCTACTTCATACCGCAGGTAACAACCCCAGTGGGCGGCTACCTGCCCGCCCCCGCCGCGCCCCGCCGGCGCCCTCGCGCGCCTCCGCACCGCCCGGGAGCTGCGGGCGCACATGCTGCTGACTGTGGAGCCGGGGTGCTACTTCATACCGCAGGTAACAACCCCAGTGGGCGGCTACCTGCCCGCCCCCGCCGCGCCCCGCCGGCGCCCTCGCGCGCCTCCGCACCGCCCGGGAGCTGCGGGCGCACATGCTGCTGACTGTGGAGCCGGGGTGCTACTTCATACCGCAGGTAACAACCCCAGTGGGCGGCTACCTGCCCGCCCCCGCCGCGCCCCGCCGGCGCCCTCGCGCGCCTCCGCACCGCCCGGGAGCTGCGGGCGCACATGCTGCTGACTGTGGAGCCGGGGTGCTACTTCATACCGCAGGTAACAACCCCAGTGGGCGGCTACCTGCCCGCCCCCGCCGCGCCCCGCCGGCGCCCTCGCGCGCCTCCGCACCGCCCGGGAGCTGCGGGCGCACATGCTGCTGACTGTGGAGCCGGGGTGCTACTTCATACCGCAGGTAACAACCCCAGTGGGCGGCTACCTGCCCGCCCCCGCCGCGCCCCGCCGGCGCCCTCGCGCGCCTCCGCACCGCCCGGGAGCTGCGGGCGCACATGCTGCTGACTGTGGAGCCGGGGTGCTACTTCATACCGCAGGTAACAACCCCAGTGGGCGGCTACCTGCCCGCCCCCGCCGCGCCCCGCCGGCGCCCTCGCGCGCCTCCGCACCGCCCGGGAGCTGCGGGCGCACATGCTGCTGACTGTGGAGCCGGGGTGCTACTTCATACCGCAGGTAACAACCCCAGTGGGCGGCTACCTGCCCGCCCCCGCCGCGCCCCGCCGGCGCCCTCGCGCGCCTCCGCACCGCCCGGGAGCTGCGGGCGCACATGCTGCTGACTGTGGAGCCGGGGTGCTACTTCATACCGCAGGTAACAACCCCAGTGGGCGGCTACCTGCCCGCCCCCGCCGCGCCCCGCCGGCGCCCTCGCGCGCCTCCGCACCGCCCGGGAGCTGCGGGCGCACATGCTGCTGACTGTGGAGCCGGGGTGCTACTTCATACCGCAGGTAACAACCCCAGTGGGCGGCTACCTGCCCGCCCCCGCCGCGCCCCGCCGGCGCCCTCGCGCGCCTCCGCACCGCCCGGGAGCTGCGGGCGCACATGCTGCTGACTGTGGAGCCGGGGTGCTACTTCATACCGCAGGTAACAACCACATATTACGCATGCGGCGCGGCGCCTCTGACAGATAGTCCGCTTAGAACAAACCCGCCATTTTGATCTGTGTGATACAGACACAGTGAGTTTACAGGCGATACTGGTGAGCATCAGTGTCGCGGCGAGCACCAGTCGCACTGTCGTAAATGTTTTTGTTTTTGTCGAATTTGGTGAAATTTTTCACATGATAAATTTTAGTTTTGATCGGTTCTGTCAATTAGCGTCCTCCGGAAAAAGACAACTTCCAAAACAAAAGATTATTGAGGAATAATTTAATTACGTTACTTAAAAATGAGTTACCCTGTATAAATATTTTTCATTGTAAAAAAGAGCAGATGGAGAATATTTTATAGATTACGCTTCTAAATTTAAATTGTTGATTCAATAGCAGAACAAGAAAATTTACTTTTGACAATATTACATTGAAATTGACCTGCCGCATTTATAAGCCTTTTTTCCATCATTTATTTACGACAGCAATCCCCAAACAAATAGTTCCATACAACCTTAGCAAAGAAACGATTAATGAATTCCCGTTCCAGCTTTTAGAAAACGCTAAGAACAATCCAGCCCAGGCGCAGTTCTTCAACTGGGACGCGGTGGACCGCTTCCGCGGCTTCGGCGGCGTGCGCATCGAGGATGACGTTCTTATTACGGAGGACGGCCTCGAAAACCTCACATTTGTTCCCAGAACGTAAGTCATTCATAACACTAAGTTTGCAATTTTAAAAGTTAGTTACGTGTGTCACTCACAATATTACTTATTTATTTGCATGCCTCCTTATTGCTAAAAGCTATAAGTGTTTTAAGACTGTTTTCACTATCGTAAAGTTGCCATGATGAAACACTGTTTAAGTTTTTATGAAGAAGTGCACAGACCTGTATTGTACTATACCTTGTCCAATTTAGGATGATAATTTTGAGTTTATGCCTATGAAGTATTGCATTATTTTTCGATAAGTGTACTACAGATAATATCTTACTTTATCGACGTGTACCGCCCACTTAGTGAAGTGCCTTGCAAACGAATAGCAAAAAAATATCGAAAATCGGTTGTGAAACAAAATCAATCTGACATTAAACTTTGTGAACATCGTTTGTGAACAAGAATTGATAATATACTCAAGGTATTATTTATATTGATGTTGACGATGATGATTATGAAAGTAATTTAGGGTGTGTGTACAATAATATTAGTAATAAATAACTTTAAATCCTAATACCAACCTAATTTACTATAAAAGCCCTCAAGTTAATTCACTTGAGTGCTTTTATAGCTGTAATATATTTATTTAACTATCTCTTAATTGCACATTTAAATAAACTGACGATTTCAAGTTCTATGAAACAATGATTCGATAATCGAATCGATTATAAACTACCCCATCCCTATCAAAGCTGTCAAAAAATACTAAATTGGACAAACTATAGACAACGTAAGTATCTTCTTTTGTATGAAAACCCAGCGTGCCACTTCTCTGACACTAACTGTCACGTCAAAATGGCGTTTTAGTGAAGGTTATGCTTAACCGCTCGAAATCGATGAAAAGGCGGTACATGAGTCAAGTAATATAAATTTCATCGATCGATTTTGCTATCGATTTCATTCAAATTCAAATGCTATTGATTTGCAAATACAGGTATCAAAATTTCAAACTTTTATAAGTGATCAGTCATGTTTTGCTGTTTAAGCGTGTAAATTACAATAAAGAAATAATATCAATAAACAAAAATAAAATACTTATTACCCAGTTCATAATTATTACATACACAAGAATGACGATTATTATGTCAAAAAATATATTTATATGTCACAAAGATAATGGTTAGTAAAGATTATATCACAATGTGCTGTCGAGACATTCCCATAAACTATAGAAAGCGTTTTTAATTACAGCAACTTTAATTTTTTCCTAAAAATTTGACCATTATTGGTGTCTAGTACATCAGAAGGAAGTTTATTTATACTACCGGTGCTTAACAAAATATGCTGTTGTTAAGGAGCGTAGTTCTGTTAGGAGGTATACAAATTTTATTATTACGTCTGGTACATTTTTCGAACATGTCAAGTCTAAGTCAAGTCATTAGAGGTAATAGAGAAATGTTAAAAGTAGAATTTGATATGAACAGGGTGTAAAAAGACCCTTAACGAAGCCTGCGTCTACGCACTCTAGACCATTTAACCAAGTCACAGAAAAAAAAATGATGGGGAACGAATTTTTTTTTTGGTGACAATTTTAAACCTAAAAACGGACTATGCAATTTAACGCGTGCAACAGACCGCTCCTGCGCATCAAGGGGCACGATGTACATTGCGAGTTCAACGTTCTGAAGCAATTTTGTTAGGAAATACTTAAAATTTTGCTGATATTTCTTAGGACAAAAATTAAATAATGATTAGTTTTTCATCAAAATGTTAAGATTTTTTTTTTACTTTGACTTTCAATAACTTGGTAACTATTGAGTTCCCAGGTATGGTCTAGAAAGAACAAAATGGTCTCGGTGATGTGCAGAATACGTAGGTCTCGGCTTCGTTATGGGTATTTTTACACCCTTTATACATACCTATTTCAATTCATGATAAGACGAAGGAACTCAAGCACTTGATTTTAATCACGTCAGTAGCTACTAGCTACACGTCTGGGGCAGACGAAAATTTAATATTATTATTCTTATTTAATTTAATATATTAATATTAAATATTTTAACTATATATGTTACTAATCCTACTTATAAAATTCTGAATGCGAAAGTTTGTGTGTATGTTTGTTACTCTATTACGCAAAGAGTACAGTAATACAGCTTACACATCAGAATAACACATAGGATACAATTTATGAAGATTTTATGTAATTTGGCCGTGATAAACAACGAAATCGCGGGCGAAGCCGCAGGCGGAAAGCTAGTATTATAAATGCGAAAGTTTGTGAGGATGTATGTATGTATATATATATGTATATATATTTGGTACTCTTTCACGCAAAAACTACTAAGCGGATTTGGATGAAACTTTACAGTACTTAATACAGCAGTTTTATACATACCAATAGCCACGTACATTTATTATTCACCAACAAAGAAGACTACACTCGTTCTTCAAAACGGGAAGTTTCGTAAATTATCAGGCTTTCTAAAACATGTTTAAAGTTCAAAATCTATTTTGGTTGTATGATAAGTATTCTAATATAAATGGACATGATGCATTAAACCAAAAACATCACACTCGTTTTTATTGACTTTGAGCCTCTCAGGTTTTACGGAACTTCATTATATTGGAGTAGCAGTTTTTTTTTAAATAGAGCTCATTCTTTTTAAGAACTCATTAGAAATTTATAGGCTTTATTTGAGAATACAAAGGTATTAAGATAGGATTTTAATTCAAAATAAATTAAAAAATATGCTACAAATGTTGGTCACTCCTAATAGAAAAATATTATTTTTTCAGGGTGGCTGAGATTGAAGATTTCATGGCGAATGGAGCAAACTTTAAATGAATTAATCACCTACCTAACCAATGTATAATATTGTACAAATATAAAAATATAAGGCCAAAAGTATTTTGTAACATTTATTTGTATAATTGAGCAAAAACAACCGAATTTTGTAACAATAAATTAAATTATAATTTATAATAAATATTTATATACATCATGCAATGATTTTCTTAAATTTTTACAAAGCATAACATTCAAACATATTGCAAATACTTCTTGAGTGCAGGGGGAATGGGTAAACTTTTAATTATGCCTAAATATTGTTTAGTTGTTTTGACACCACCTTTCTTATTTCGTAATACGCTACGAACTTTCAATCTGCTTAAATGTCGCAATGATGGCACAATATATGGCAAGTTGTCAGCAGTGATGCCTTCCTCATTGTCATCAATCATTGACAGAAGTTGTTGTTGTACCTGAAAATTATGAAAAAAAATACCCCTTAAATTTATCATCATAATATTCCTACTTAATATTATGTTTTATTATTCACTTATCTTTTAATAAAACACCTTGATCAAAGAAAAGGATTTACAGGATAATCAAGGATGATTATGTTAGTTTAATAAGGTTATATTTTATTTGTGTAGTTATAATTTTATAGCTGCCTGTTAGCGGCTTCGCCCGCGTATACTGTCTTTCCCGAAAAAATATAGCCTAAATTAAAAAAATATTAAGCCTATGTCACTCCCTTCTTCTTCACTCCCTGATAATATAGCTTGATAATGGTGAAAGAATTTTTAAAATCGGTCCAGTAGTTTCGGAGCCTATTCAATACAAACAAACATAGAAACAAATCTTTCCTCTTTTTAATATTAGTACAGAATTAGATAAACCACTAGGGTGCGCCAAAGTTAACCTGAATTTTCAACTTTTCTGATAATTGTAACTACGAAAATGTTCTTCCTAACATTTTTCATCCTAACGATCACAACTCAAAACTCTCCTCACTCTGTTTCTAATGTTCAGAATCCGAATGAATGGAAGACCTAAAAATTTTCTTCCTAGTTTTCATTCATACAATTTGTAGTGCTACCGTGCTTTCCGAAAATAGGAATTAATAATATCACTATAGTTTGTCCAATTTAAGATAATAATTTTGACAGTTCACGCCTATGAAGTATTGCATTCTTTTTCGGTAAAGTGTACTACAGTTATTATCGTACTTTATTGACGGGAGACCGCCCACTTAGAAACAAAACAACTATTTTTTTTATAAAAATTGTTGAAAACTTAAAATTAATAATCCGTGGATCCACCTAAGACTCTCCTGACACATCTGCAGCGGTTCTGCATACTCAAAACAAGGGTGTCAATATCCTGTTGTGGAACACTGTCCCAAGTCCTGCTAAGATGCAAGAAAAGCTGGTTTTCATGCACAATATCTTCAGGGAAATTCTTAAGAGCTCTTCTCTCATCCCAGGCATGCTCAATAGGATTTAAGTCAGGGGATTGTGCAGGCCAGTCTAAAGCTTGCATATCATGCTGTTGTAACCAACTTGTAACGATACGCGCCGTATTGGGACGGGCATTGTCGTGCATTGGCTGGAAATTTTGTCCCATTTGCTGTCTGTGGGGCAAGATTACAGGCTCTAGCACCTCATCTCGGTATTTTAGAGCAGTCATATTGCCTTGTATCCAAACAAGGCCCGTTCTACCGCCGAGACGGATTCCTGCCCAAACGGTGCCACCTTGATATGAATGAACTTGTTGTGGGTGCTGCAGTCGATTCTAACGTCCAGGTTCTCTCCAAACGCGTACTCTTCGCGAATCAGGATGAAATCCAAACCTGGATTCATCAGTGAAAAGCACAAGTGACCATTGAAAATGGTTCCAGTTTTCGTGTGCTCATTGTAATATTCTTCCTCGATTGCCTCTCCTTAGCGCTGGTACCCGGAGTGGCCTACGAGCACGTAGGTTGACTTCATGCAGTCGTCTTCTCAAAATTTGACCGCTTACCAGCAAACCATACTCTCTCTGTAGCCTTTGAACCAATCGCATCGCCGTTACATTTGGTTGACTTCGTGCAGCATTTGCTATGAATCGGTCCTGTACATGTGTTGTAATGCGTTGAGGTCCTCGTTGCCGTTCCACCACTTCCCCCGTGACACGATAACGTGACCAAAGCCTGAATATAACGCTCTGACTGGTCCTCATGGCTTCAGAAATCGCAATTTGGGTAGCGCCAGCTTGAATCATGCCTACTGCTCTTAACATTTCGTTCCTGGCCAAGTGTTTACGTGACATGATTAAATGAACACCGGAGATGCGTTTGACGAATATTTATAGAAATTTATGGAGTTTTAATCAAGTTAGAAGTTCGTGAAGATTTACTTCTTTGGAAGAAATTCAATGAATGCGAATTTCATCTTAAAACAAAACCTTTTAAACTTATACAAATTTGAATTTAAAAAAGGAACTTAATAATGTTTTTATAATCTGTCATTAATAGTTTTTTTGTAAGGCCAGTACTTTTTAAGTTATTTGAAAAAGTTTTATATATCCCTAGACTCTAGACCATGTTGTTGTGTGTAGTATTTATGAACTTTTAATAAAATCTCTTTGGCCATTTGTATCTGGCTGGTTTTGGTAATGTTTTTATAATCTGTCATTATTAGTTTTTTTGTAAGGCCAGTACTTTTATTATTAATTATTTATTTATTCTTTATTGCACAAAGAAAAAGTACAATTGGCGGACTTAATGCCTAATGGCATTCTCTACCAGTCAACCACTGGGCGAAGCAGAAATCGTGTTGGCGGTGTCTCATAAAACCGGAAATAAAATATACTATTGATACAAAAAACATACTTACACCAAGATTATACATATTACACATACATAATCATAATACATAAATTTAAAGATGCATACACTAAATATCGTACCTAAATCTTAAAATATTGTCTTGAAAGGAGAGAGGTTTGGTTAAATGAGTAAAGGTTTATCTAAGAAGTTATGGATTGCTCTTTTGAAGGAAAACCTACTGGTCGACAATTTAATTTTATTAGGCAGCAAGTTCCATAGCCTAATGGCAGCTTATGTGAAAGAATTCGACATACGGGAAGACGTATGAAGAGGAGTATGAAGCAGCAAAAGGCTATGCGAGCGCTGGTTGCGCGTGCTGCACTCGCCCTTATACTTAAAATTACATTCCAGATATCTGGGGGAATTGGGATTACTAAGAATATTAAAAAGTAAACAGAGCGTTCGAGAATTCCTACGGTGACGAATTTTAAGCCATTTTAATTGAGAACGAAAGGGAGAAATGTGGTCGTATTTTCGTACACCATAGATAAACCTAATGCAACTGTTTACCAGACGTTCAAGTTTATCAAGGAGACCTTGGGACAGATTAGAAGTGCAAACGTCTGCATAGTCAATGAGGGGCATAAGGAGTGCTTGCACTAAGATAATTTTGGTGCCGAGAGGAAGAAAGTTTTTGAATTTATATAAGGAGCATAAGGAAGCAATGACTTTTCTGCTCGTTTCAATAATATGCTTATCCCAACTCAAGAGTATTGTCCATAAACAGGCCAAGGTTCTTGACGTGAGGACTGTAAGGTATAACAGTGCCGTTATAGGTTAACACCGGCCAATCAGTCCCAAGGCTACCCAGCTGCCGCGGGGTGCCTACCACTATTGCCTGACACTTAGTTGGATTTACCGATATCCCGAAGCTGATAGACCAGTCAAGTAGTTTTTAAGTTATTTAAAAAAGTTTTATATATTAGACCATGTTGTTGTGTGTAGTATTTATGAACTTGTAATAAAATCTCTTTGGCTATTTGTATCTGGCTGGTTTTGGTATTATTAAAAGTTTAAATTTTAAAGAAGATAATTCCAAATTCAAATTAGGAAAATGTGTGATTTTCATTTGTTTTTCTTACTGTCAAGATAAGTGAATCTAATGAAGAAATTCGATACATTTTAAATTTAACTACAAAAAAGGTATAAAAACAACGCAAGCCGCGAAAAAAATTTGCGATGTTTATGGACCTAGTGAAGTGTCTGTGAGAGTAGCACAAATTTGGTTTAAGCGTTTTCAATCCGGAAATTTTGATGTCAAAGATGCACGTCACTCTGGTCGCCCTATTACAGATAAAATGGATGCCATTTTTGAAAAAGTGGAGCAAGATCGGCATATCAGTAGTTACGTGACGACGTAGCTGAAGAACTCAGAATTGATCACAAAACAGTTATGGCGCATTTGAAAAAAACTGGGTACCTACACAAAAAAGGTAGATATTTGGGTACCTCACGAGCTCACTGAAAGAAACCTAATGAACCGTGTACTTATTTGTAATTCTTTATTATATTATTATTATTTATTTATTCAAATTAGGTCATCCATATGTATGAAGCCGTCGCTTTTTCGTAGTCGTTGGAATTTGGTCGGATAATCAGACGTTGTTGAAAGGTTTTGATTTTTGTTTATTTCTCTATAAATACGAAACATTGGAGGCTGAAAATTTTCAGTGTTATTTTATGAAACTCACTGTTTTTTGGATAACACTCACTTATCTCAGGATGAACTGATTTCTTATATTTTGACGTCAAAGTTATGTACCGGTGGTTTTGTTATTTCGATCTCTTATTCGATAAAGCATGTATGTAAACTTTTGAAACATTTTCTGACCATTAGATGTGTAAAGCGGAATCGAATGCAGTTTTCAGCGAGTTGATACAGTTTCTCATTTAGGCGCTGTGATTTTTTTTTCAGATTTTAGAGACACCTTAATTACTGAAAATGTAAGAATAATTTTCAAAATCTTATTATATGTGCCGCAAGCACAAATCAAGAGCTACAAGTGAATGTTTATTAAAGAGACGCACATGCCATGGTTTGAGAGAAACACGATTCCGCAAAACGTTACCCCAGCAGGAAACTCAATATTTCGAAAACCTGAAGCCCCACATATTATATTTTTGGCGCACATGTTTCCCCAGAAGTAAGCTATCTGCCAATGTACAACATTTTTCGCTTCGATCATTCGTTTAGAATTTTCCTGCTAGAACAACGTTACTGCAGCTGGAATCGTTTTTTTCATTTTTTTCCAAAACCACAACGCCCACTAATTTTTTATGCCGCGCACATCCACAGCATATATCTCACTAATTTTACGTTCCACTCAAATCACTCTAGAAGCTACTTTCCTGCTGAAGCAACGCACTCCTTTTTTGGTTACTGTGACCTGAATAGTTGAGGTACATGCCTATTTTTTATGCCATATTGTTCGCTGAACAATATGGCATAAAAAATAGGCAAAAACAACTTGGTTTAGAGAAGGCATTTACATTTATAGCACTGAACAATAATTTACTGATTAGACACACGGACATTTGCAGTGGACACACGTTTGTGCATTTGAAAATGAAATGAAAAATATCTTTATTACTAAATAAAAATAAAAAATAAAATAAAATAATAACGAGCCGAGCGAGTGCGGCGAGCGCCAGAAGCGACTTTAGGGCGTTTTTCACATTAACCGATTCGTTGCTGATCACACGACAGGCGTGTCATCGATGTTTTTAACTGGTGGCGTGTGCCACTGGAGGCGTGTCATTTTTTAGATGATTGTTACTTCCTCAAATTAAGTTCTAGAAGGGTTTGTCTAGAAAAAAAACTACCTTCATTTTCCACGTACTTCTAGCCCGTGGTGTTAGATTCTGGATATAGTGTGAATAAAAAAAAATAAGGGGTTGAAAACGTTATAAGTTGCATTATAATTGAAAGATTAAAAAAGTTGCATTAAAAACATTAATGAAAGTGCGGTTTTTTTATCGATGCTTTTAAGGTGCGATGTAACGTTAGTTAGTAATGTTAACGGTGCGATGTAACAAGCAATACTTACATATTTTTAAAATATGGAAATACCAGAAAAATCAAAATTAAGGAGGCTCAGACTGGATTCCACAAAAACTTGTAAATACATATTTTGTTACACAAAGTTGTGAAAAACCTTGCGTCGCGATCCTTGACAACCTTTTGGAGCGTCTCAAAGAACGCTACGATTTCGCTATTGGTTGATTTTTGTCCGAAAATTGATAAATTGGCTTATTATTCTTACTCACTCAAACTGCACCTTATCTTGCGACAATTATTAGTTTCTTCCTTGCGTAATAAAAACTACCTACGTAATTATGTAATATCTTCAGGTAGCTAAGTATCCTACTAATATTATAAATGCGAAAGTTTGTGAGGCTGTATGGATGTTTGTTACTATTTCAAGCAAAAACTACTGAACGGATCTGAATGAAACTTTACAGTAATACAGCTTATACATCAGAATAACACATGGGCTACTATTTATATAGATTTTATGTAATTTGGCCATAATATATAACAAAACGCGGGCGAATCCGCGGGCGGCAAGCTAGTGTTTCTATAACTAGCTTATATTCAGCTTAAATTTTATCTGTAAGACCACAAAGTGAATTTCCACCCCGCAAATTGTCTTTCGTAATAAATGAATAACCCCAAAGACGAATAAAATGTTTCTAGAAAGTAATTTCTTGTCTTATTCCATGAATACAACAAAATAATTAAACAACATCACAAAAGGTTTAAACATCTGAGAATTTAAAGTCACTTACCTTCCATTTCAGGGAAAACACATAGTTAACCTCTTGAAAAACGATTTAAATTACGTATCGAGCCGTACACTACCGTAGTGTGATGTCCACTAAACATGAATCAAGTCTAAACCAGTGAAAAAGTGAAAAGAGCATGTGGGTTTTTCTGCATGGCTGATGACACAAAAGGCGTGCCATCAACTTCTATGGCGGCTGACACGACAGTCGTGTCATAGAAAATTTGTTTATAGCCATGGCGAAAAGTTTTCGAGAATGGACACCGCAACGAATCGGTACATTACTATACTTTCCGAATATGAGTAAAAACATTATGGAAATCATGTTTAGAGATAAAAGCGTTACGAAAAACAACAGAAGGAGTGGTCACGGTCGCCAAGCAAGATTTCGTGGAAGCGAGCGGCGAGCGCTCGTAGCGCCTTAGATATAAGATTTACTTTCGATTGTCCCGACCGTTGATAGATTTAGGTACGAGTACAGGTGCAGAGTTGTTTTGGGACCGTATTGGCGCGCAACAAAGGTTGATATTGTAATTGGGTATGGGAAAAAAAAAGCATTTCCTAAATCGTAAACCATTTCGAGGTATTTGTACTTTATACCTTATTTAACATTTTTAAAAGCAAAGGATCTAGGATATTTTTATTTCAATACGTTGGCAATCTGGGGTCAAATGAATGACCCCCAGATTGCCAACATCTGCAAAGAGTACATTAAGGTTTATAATGGACTCTTGACGGTAATCAAACTGACATCTTACAATTGAAACCTATTGGGTCGTATATACGTCCTTTCACGTGATTGGTAATATCTATCCATCAACCAATCAAATGACGCAATCTGTTTCATAAGTGAGATTTTTAGCTAGGTGATTCTACTGCATGGTACTAATGGTGTTTCCAGATAGCAGATTTTCAATTCCCCCAGGTGAAATTTTTTTTTCCATAAGGTTATTTTTAATAATACGTACATTAATTAACGCCCAAAATTTTCGGAAACATGAGTGTTATGAACATCGTCTGTAGTACTACATATTGTATGAATGAAAACTTTAGGAAGAAAAATTGTATGAAGAGTGATCATTCGGATTACAATACAAATCAGTAGGAAGAACAATTTCGGGTAAAGAACTTTAGGTGAGCCAATATGGACCCAAAATAAATATTATTTAGTTTAAATCATAAAGAAACTTACTTGCAAGGACATTCGATTAGAAACTCCATTATCATAAGCAAACATTAGCAAGGACCCCGGCTCACAGTGAAGGCTATACTGAAGCATGAGTGGTGCAGTTTCAGGGTCAGAGGACAAAGATGCTATGAATGCATCTGGAACACACCTATCCTTATCCACACACGATGCGGAACTGCAGTAGTCCACATTACAATCACTCTCCCGAAGGATCCGAAACACCTGAAACAAGTCCCTTTAGTGATGTTATAGATCTGAATAAACAAAAAACTGTAATTCCCAAGCCAGTACAAAACAAATATTTTTCCCATACATTAGTTACTTACTTCTTGAAAACATGCACTGTGCATAGTGTAGTGTATGTATACTAGGGGTGGACATTCGTTGATATTTAGTGCATCAACTCCTACTCCTCCCATGAGGAATAAATAGAAGAATTCTGTAAATTTTTCTGGAGAATGATTGTAAATATATTCACAAATATTCAAGTATGAGTTTAGTGGAGCATTAGTCAGGTACACAGGCCTTATGCCACCAATTTCTTCCAAAAACACATGAAATTGTTCAATAAAATCAAAATATTCAGAACCTAAATCAGAGTACATCAAATCTTCGAGTATTTCTAGTTTGAATAAGTGAGGCTTGCAGGCCTGGAGTATTATATTAGGGTTAATGGTATGCCTGTCTGCAACATAAAGAAGAAGTTTAAATAATTCAATAGATCCTAGATTCAATGCAATATCTAAAGCAGTTTGAGCACTTTCGTTTTTCATTCCATAATCGGCTCCATTCTCTAACAAAAAATCAACCACATCCTCACTTCCCCCTCGTATGGCCAGCATCAGCGGGGTTTCATCACCTGCAGCCAGTTGATTAATATCACTCACAAAAGGATATATATTTCTCACAGTATAGAAACACCCCTTTGAACAAGCTAAATGAAATGGTGTTAAACAATTGGCTTCATTTTTAATATTGGGATCAGCTCCAGCGTGCAATAAGACGTTAACAGCCTCACTCTGCTTTGCCAAAGCTGCATCATGGAGAGGAGTGTCTCCATCAAAGTCTGGAACATCAATCATTGCACCATATTCTATTAACAGCTGTATCAATTCCACTCCACCTTGCCCGCTCGCCACATGCAATGGGGTAACATTCTCAGTACTGCCATAGTTGGCAATGTCTTCAACTTCATCTAGTAAGGCTTTTATTGTTCTCAAAGAACATCTTCGTCTGCATGCCAAGTACAAAGCTGTATGACCCTCGTGAGTTTCAGCAAGTGGTCTACAATTAGGATCACTAAGGATAATCATTAGACATTCATAGCTATCGCTGTCTGCAGCTTCGTGAAGGCAAGTCCACCCTCTGTTGTCTATACAGTTGGGATTAATTTTCTTGAGCAATCTGCGCAAACATTGCACGTCATTCCTTCTTGCGGCTAAGCTAAGAGCATTTGAAGTGTTTGGATTATGCGAACTGAAATCCATTACACAACTTTTTTATGTAGGTACGAAGCAGATTATAGGAAAATTACAATCCATTTCTATACGTTCATACAAGTTTGTGATGTGACAACAAAATTCTGGCGCAGTGTAGTAGTTTATCCTTTTAAAATTAAACTCGTGAAATACAACTAAATTCCTGTATGCATTTAAAATTATCGCACTAAGTATATATAGTAAGTCTTCTTGTTGTTTTTATTTTGTGCCCACAAAAAGAAAACAACGTGACGGACGGACCATACAGTACACCACAGACTATGAGAAGTACACAGACAGACTAACTCCCAGACCACAGACTAACTCCCAGACCACAGTCTAACTCACAGACCACAGACTAACTAGTAAACAAGTTCCAGACGGCAATCTCCCATACAAATTGGACTAGACGTGGAGGATTATCGCTGATTGGCTGGGTGGAAATGATACACAACGTTTTACTTTTTTCCTTGAAGGCAAATGCCAGGCAAACATATTCTCCATTTGCAGCCAAAATGGAGCACGTTCGCACCTATATATATATATATACAGGGTAACAGGAAAAATCATGCTAGATCCGTTAAGGGCGTGGAGTACCCATCATTTGTGACTTATTTCACTGTGAAACACCCTACCCTAAACTTAACCCATTTCGAGATATTCGACTTTTAATTTTCTTATTAAAAATTGCCGATTTTTAGGCTTCTAAATTAAATTTTGTTTATTTTGTGGGTCTTATTATTATTATTATTGCATGTTTACATGTGTAATAAGATGCTATAGGACGTCAAGTATTAAAATAGTGAATAAGTTAATTGAACAGGCCGTAGTAGACAAGTTAAAGTTAAGAAATGAAAACAAATATTAGAAAGTTCATTTTTCTCTAAGGGATATTACAAAAAAATTGTATGGCAGTTGTTCGGCAGATGTGTTTGAAGATATATTTAAACACGTTTCATCAGCTATCCAACGAGGTATAACAATCTAGGGTTTTAATTAAATGCATTTAAAAAACTTAGCTTATTAGGCGACAGTGGCGAAGAAAATTAATACTTAGCCCTAAAAAGTAAAATAAAACAATAGGTTAGCATGAAATGTCATTTATTTAATCAGGTTTTGACACAACTTTTTCCTACTCTACAGTTCATGTTCAACATGGCCGCCTCTGTTTCTGATACATTGTCGCATCCTTCTACGGAGACCAGTCTTCACTACTCCAGTTGTCAAAGTTGTCCACATTTGATTTGCTGCATCCACTATCCTTTCTCTTAGTTCTTCCACAGACGAAACTGGATTTGGCTCGCTGTAGACAAGACTTTTCATGCGCCCCCACACATGAAAATCCATGGGGGTTAGGTCCGGACTTCTTGCTGGCCATGGCAACGGCCCACCTCGTCCTATCCATTTGTTTGGATAATTCATGTCCAGCCAGTCTCTGACACTTCTCCTGAAATGGGCAGGGCAGCCATTGTGTTGGAACCACATGTCCCTGATCAAGTTGAGTGGCAGATCATCCAGCAAATCACTTAAGTCTTCTCTTAAAAAGTTTTCGTACGTTTCCCCATTTAGATTGTCTGGGAGAAAGTAAGGTCCAATCAAATGATTGGAGATAATGCCCATCCACACATTCACGCTGAATCTTCGCTGGGATCCCTTCACTCTTTTCTTATTGGGATTTCTTAGTTCTTTGGGGGCCCAGTAATGGGCGTTGTGATAGTTCGTTATGCCAACTTTGTCAAATTTGGATTCATCTGTCCACAAGATATTTCTTAGAGGTCTTCTACGTCAGCATTTATCATAAATCTACAGAAGTCCAACCTTCTCGCCGGGTCTCCTTCTTCAATAGCGTGTACCGGCGTCTAATGGTACGGGTACAGGCCAGCAGTATGCACTGTAAACCACACTCTCCATTGCGAAAGTCCCAGATCACGGGCAACAATATTAGTGGAAGTAGTCGGATCCGCTCGAAAGCGTTGCACAATCTCATTGTCATGTTCTTCGTCGTCATTAATTCGTGATCTTCCCATGTCTGTATTTCGTCTCAAAACAGAGCCAGTTTCTCGAAGTCTTCGATACACTCTGTCAAAAACGGCCACATCTGGCACTCGACGTCCGGGGAAGCGAGTTATGTATTCGTTGCGAGCTCGCGCAGACACACAACCGCAGAATCCGTAACAAATAAGCATATCAGCATATTCCTCAGGCGTGTAGGACGCCATCTTCAACACTTCCGAATCACAAGTACAAATCAGAGTCCGGTTAACAAGCACAGTAGTCACAAATCAGAAGAAATAGTCCAGAATCACAGCCAAGTCGAGAAAAAAGAGCAAAACGATATCACATCTACTATGTACGAAGCACAAAAGCAGACTGACAACCAAAACAATATCCCTTGTATTCCCAGCCCTAACCGGTTTTTTTTCTTTCATTCGCACCTACATAAATCGTCACTTGTCTCGCTCGCACGGTGCGTCTAAACTTGAAGGACAATAGGCGCGGGACTGTTAGAACTGCTACCTGGAGCGTCCCAACTACTTTTTTTCCACGAAATGTAATAAAAACCCTAGATTGTTATACATCGTTGGATAGCTGATGAAACGTAGATATTATTAAACACATCTGCCGAACAACTGCCATACTATTTTTTTGTAATATCCCTTAGAGAAAAATGAACTTTCTAACATTTGTTTTCATTTCTTAACTTTAACTTGTCTACTACGGCCTGTTCAATTAACTTGTGCACTATTTTAATAATTGACGTCCTATAGCATCTTATTACACATGTAAACATGCAATAATAATAATAATAAGACCCACAAAATAAACAAAATTTAATTTAGTAGCCTAAAAATCGGCAATTTTCAATAAGAAAATTAAAAGTCGAATATCTCGAAATGGGTTAAGTTTAGGGTAGGGTGTTTCATAGTAAAATAAGTCAGAAATGATGGGTACTCCACGCCCTTAACGGATCTAGCACGATTTTTCCTGTAACCCATATTATTGTATATAGGGCATTTAAGTTTTTAAAAAGTTAAAGGGTTAGGATGTCTAGAGCCATAAATTTTCCTTAAATTGATTCCTTATAATTTTTTGAATCAATTTAAAGAAAAGACTCTAGAAAAGATAAAAAACACAATAACTTAAGATGAATTATTTATTTTTGTCTGAACCTTTCTTAAACGAAATTCATTTAAAGCTTTTTTATGCGGGGCAAGTTAAGACTCAATTGAAAGGTTATCGGGTTATTAAGTAGGGTACATAAAATGAAAGCTACTTGCATTTAACATTAATGCATTTGGCTCCACTCATGAATTTACAATTTTACTGGAGTTTATTTTTTATCGCAGTTATCGATACTTTGTCGCAAACAAATGTGTAAGAGACAATGCTGCGCAATGTGAATAAATATTACAATGCCATACCAGATCACATGAAGGGTCTACCATATTTACAGTACAAAAAGGCACTTAGCAAATGACTCTAAGACAAAAAATATAATAAGTTAGATATCAGAGCTGATAATATGACTAGTATCTTAGAGAATGTAGATTATCTTGACATGTTATCTTCGTCGGAGGGTCTTGGGTTCGTTCCCTACCCATAAATAACATTTATGTGACGAACATTTGTTTGTTGTGTGTTTGGGTGTTATTATCTATTAAAGTATGTATTTAGAAATATTTAGGTATGTTTATCACACTCTGACACCCATAGTACTTAGCTAGCTCTGCTTAGTTTGGGGTTAGATGATCTTGGTGTAAATTGTCCCAGATATTTATTTATTTATCATCTCTAGTAAATTAACTTGACTTGTAATTACAAAATTATAGTCTTATTTTGTTAATTCTCGAATTATGCTGCTTGCCAATTTTAGTTTATAATAAAATTATGTTGCCATGTTTGTGTTAACCGTCTTAATAATATTTCACTTATTTTTGGTTTAAATAAATAATAAATAAATATCCAGGACAAATTACACCGAGATCATCTGACCCCAAACTAAGCAGAGCTTGTACTATGGATGTCAGAGACTGAAAAACAAACTTGAATATTTCTAAATACACACTTAAACAGATAATACCACCCAGGCACACAACAAACACAAATATTTGTCGCATAAATGTTTGCCATGGGTGGGGATCGAACCCACGACCTCCGGTGCTAAAGGCAGGATCGCTGCCATTGCACCAACATGTCAGTCAATTTTCTAAGTAAATTAGCTAAATGTGCTGTGTTGTGTAACTGAATAAAGAAATAACATCAAAAATGTAGCACATTTAAAGCAAATAAACATAATAAATACCTCAACGCAAATATCTTCTGCAAAAGCATTTCTTACCAAACATTTGTTAGATTACTGAACAATAGTGCCAAAGTAGCAGGCAGAACATTTTGTTGGGTCAGTTTATTTTGTTTGATCGGCTTAGGGTCGGCTTTGACGACCGACTTGGTGTAATGGTTAAGAAGTTGGCTACTACACCAGAGGTCGCGGGTTCGATCCCCGCACAGTACAAACATTTGTGTGCATGAACATGTCTGTTTGTACTGGTCTGGGTGTCTCCTATGTATAATAAGTATGTATTTACAAAAAAAGAAAATGTATTTAAGTATGTTTATCCGTTGTCTAGTATCCCATAACACAAGCTTTAATTAGCTTACTTTGGGGCTAGATGGCGCTGTGTGGAATAATGTCCAGGGATATGTCCAGGAATATTTATTTAGGGTGGGTTGAGACCAAACGAACCTAGAGTTAGAACAATTATGTTCTTTTGTGATCTTTTAGTGTTATTATATGTTTTTTTTATTTACACACCAAAAGACTTCTCACAAACAAGAACTAGGAATCCAGAACAAGCATTCTAGCCCGTACCTTAGGATCTCTGGGAACAAAGAGAAAACAACAAAAGAATGCTCTGTCTATGTTTACACAAAGAGAATGTGAAGACTGGAGATAGAATAAGCATTTGCTCGTTTAGTTAGATTATCCCACTTTACAATGCTTTTTGCTTTTTAAATCTTTGTCTTATCTCAAAAGAGTTTCACAGTCTATGCAGTTATTTTTTGGAAATGTCTTTGTTCCACCTAGAAGTATCAAACACTTCTGGCTGAAACAAAGATATTATGCTGCACCATCATACTATTGAAATTATTAATCTAAAATTAAATTGAAACTCTATGAATAAGTTAATTGCATTTAAATTATATTAATTGAATTAAAATCATATTTAGAAATAAAATTATAAAACAAAAACTTAAAGCTCTAAGACTTTTACTAAGTACGGCCACTACTTTTTGTTGTTGTACGGTTCCGAAGCGAGTATTTGTCACAATATTTTGATTTACTTACATAACATTATAATTAGGTTACCCAACAATTGTATATTTTTATGTTAATAATTTATGTAATGTTCTCATGTAAGTGATTTTTATTCTTAAAACTGATATTGCACTCCACCAAAGATTTAGTAGTAAAAAAAATGTACTGTCGTTGACGTAACAATTTACAAAACTATAAATGATACACAAAAAATAACCTGATATACTTACAAAATGCAGCAGTTTAAGACCAGTCCTAGGCCACAGTCTTAATAAAAACTTGTTGATGGTTTTGAACCTGTAAATTAAACAAATACTGTGTATTTTAGGCCATTTTACAATATGAAAGATGATTTAACTGTCCCATTATGCATACAGTTAGAAATAATTTCTTATATGCTTTACAATGAAAAAAAATGAAAAAATGAAAATATTTATTTCTCAGAGAGTGGTAGTTAAAGGTTTTACATTAGAAGATGTCCAGCACAATCTGCCACTAGTGGCGTAGAAATATTCATATTACCTAACTACTTACAGGTTATTACATTAAAATTCGTTGTTTACATACATTCGTTGTTTGCCATATTAACATTGATTCACAATCATTATTTTATTTAAATATAATTCAAGGGCACTACAATACAATACAATTACAATATAATACTAACTTTCTATTTAGGCTACCAAATAATAACAATCTTGACTACCTGAACCAATGACCCTCAGTTTTGTAGACAGAGCCACCACCCGTTACGCTGTGGCGAAATCCTCGTTGCAGGCTAGCAATACAGGAGCTGGAGCGTCGGGATTCGTCACACAATACTTAGGAGTAGATGTAGTTGTGGAATAATGAATAAAAGATCAGCCGATCCAGTGACTTGTTTATTGAATAGGGTAAAAGTATAGGTAGGAAAGAAGAACCCGATACATGGGTAGGACTCACTCAAAATGCTGGTCTGGGAACGTGGAACGATAAAATAAATTATGAAAAGACAGGTATACGATTGATGGCCAGTAAGTTAAATTATGAAGTTTCCAACCATCGTGGAGGTTCTAACGTCTACGAGACTGAAATGAAACGGCATCGTTACAACCCTAACAGAATAGTCGTAGGTATATGGTTATCATAAAAATTACCTTGATGATTTTTATATTCCATGGTTTAAAATGCACATCGATGTAAGTGGCCATCAAAATGAAAAGCTTCTTCTGCACTTAAACGTCGAAGAAAGTCACTTTTTATAAAAATCAATTACATCTGGAGTCTTTTCTGGGGATTTTGTAAATATCTTCTTGTCATAAACTATACTTTGCAACCCGGCACACAGCACTTGGAATACTTCACTGTATACGTCGTGAAGGATAACCCGAAGTTAACTCCAGAACATGATGAAATACGGAAATAAATCAAACTAGTCAAAGTGAATCAAAGCAAACGTTCGATGTCAAGTCAACAAATAAACACTCAAAATGGCGGAAACAGCGAGCGGGACCGAACCGACCGACGTCAAATCCTAAACGTCAAAAGCTTTTTTTGTTATTGTTTGCACGGCTTAAGCACTTGCAACGTCAAAAGTTCTGTGAACAAGGTAGCTTTCGCTTAAAAAACTAGGTACCAAGTTGGCGTTGAATCGACAGGTTAGTGGGAGGGGAGGTAAAAGTCATGTATCATTTTCCCCCACGTCTAGTATTTTTGAAGGCGACATTACCAGCCGTGGACTAACTAGTTTACAACTCTCTCTACAGCTGTTACATAGACTAAAGAGGGATGCGTTCGATATTTTTTTTTCGCGCAATCAAAGCTGCGTTCACTAAAATGTTGCTTACATTGTCGGACATTATATTTTGACTTACATTTTTAAATTAGTTTTTCTTCTCTAATAATTCTTCCAATACTTTAATATTAGATACAATTCAAGGTGAATGTGTATTAATAACCGTTAAAAATGTTTTATTTTATGACTATTTCTGGTGTTAGCTTTAAAGAATTTACTTAAGACGCGTTCTCCAAATGATTTTTTGTACTTATTTGTCCATAAAAAATATATTATTTAAGACTTTTTAATTATTTTGTGTGATGTGTGGTTAAAGTAAACACAGTTAAGTGTTTACTAATGCTAAAATGTTAAAAAGAAACAGAATTTAGGCATTTATTTGCTGCCAAAGTGGATTTACCACCTTGGTGATTTTGAGCCAAATGCTGCGCTAGCCACTGACTCTGGGGACGACATGTTCGCTCAAAAGCTCGCGGAAACTGAAGAAACGCACAAGGAGCAGGCGTGTTGCATGTAGAAGTCCGCGCAACTGCTCCTGCGCCTGCTCCAATGGATCGTATCATATGACGTATCCATTGGAGCAGTTGCAGGAGTGCGGAGCGCTGCTGGAGCGCGAACATTAAAATGTCGGTAACGCACTCGCCTACCAGGGAATCAAGTACCTCGGCACGGTAATATTATGTATCAGTATTGTAACACGGCCCTATCTTTGAAATACATGCCTACAGCCGCGCGGTATGTAAACACGCGATAGGGCTGCCCACCTACAGTATTTTTAATTACATCTGCCTACTTTGAGTTGCAATCTAGTTTTGTGAATGTATTTTGTTATTGTAAACATTTTAATTAAACAAAATTTACAATTTATGTATTTGGTTTTAAATGAAGTTCGGAATATTCCTTCCATTTTTTCTATATATTACACGAAATCATCGCTGGGTACAATTAAAAAAGTTTGCGAATTAATCTTACTGTACTCCCGGTTCGGATTTTCCAGGTAATTCAAAAAAATGTTATCTCTGGGTGCGTTAATGAGGTATTCATGCAACCAAAAACAGCACAATATTTTTTACAATTTGCTCTTTGCTATTGTAAGTAGGTACTTGTGCTTGTTTAAATCAAAAAAATCGCGCGCTTACTGTATAAAAAACAACCCACCGTCCGTTCGTCACTGCGGCACATTCAGGCACATTCGTTCGCGACTGCTTGCACCGCGAGCGCACCTAACCCGAGGTGCGTGGACAGCTCGCGTTTCGTACGTTTGTATGAAGTTACAATACTGTTACGTATTATTACCGTGACCTCGGCGCCAGACTTAACAAAAATTACGGACTCTGCTCCCTCCGATGGCTATGCGCAATTGCAAAACATAACATTCAGACATGAGAAAAGAAAGCGCGGATACGTCCTTGAGGATGACCTAAAGCCATTTATGAACGAAATCAAGAGAATGATGTCGTTTAATATTGCACATCAAGATCGTAAATTCAATTCTCTTCACGCAGATTTATATGACCTAAAAAAGCAGAATACCGATATCTCGACATCCTTTGCCTTCATCTCCGAAAAGTACCTACGAGGAAATGAGACTCAAATTTGAAAAAAGCGAATGCCAAAGGAAAGAAAATCTACTATACATTCAAGAGTTAGAGACAAGAGTCAGTAACCTGGAGCTAACCACCCGTAATACGAGTATAGAAATTCGAAATCTTCCAAAAAAACCCACCGAGACGAAAGATGATCTGGTTTGATTCAAATAGTAAAATATAAAGCCAGCGTCACGAATGTTGACATACAATCTAGCGATATCGAGGATTTGTTCCGCTATGAATCTAAAATCATTATCTAAAATGCCTGTCATCGTCTAGTTTTTGTACTGCAGTGCTTAAAAAGGAGGCCATCTTGGAGTCAACCAAGGAAAACCAAAAAATCCAACTTGACTACAGCGCACATCAATTATGAGGCCATCTACATATTTGAAAGTCTTTCAGCAATTACCAAAAGATTATATGGGCATGTTCCATTGATAATGTTCAAATTGTTTTTTGAGAAAAATACTTTATTTTTAATAGTTTATGGGGAACGGAAACGATCGACTTGGCGGGCGCGTCTTTTTTGTAAAATTTTATTGTGGTGCAGAGTTGGCAACCCTGATTTTCAGCCGCCGCACCCGCCGCGTATAGTATTTTTGTAGGCAACCACAGTCTGTGGACTGTAGGCAACATTACCAGCCGTCTAGTTAGTCTGTGCCAGCCGTGGACGCCGCGGCGCCGTGGTGGATTCTATCGATTTTAATATTCTCTTTGTCTTCAACTCAAATTACGCTGGCTGTGTGTTTTAAAAAGGGTCATTAAATAATTGTTAGGAAGGAAGTAAATAAAATTATAAAAGTTTTCAAATATAAGGATGAGTGGAATTAACGCCCAAGAAACGCTAAGGCAACGAATAGCTGAAGAAGCTCAGCTTAGGGCAGAAGAGAAATGGATTAAAGAAGCTCTTATCAAAATCAGAACTCAACGCCATTGCTTACAGGTTTGTACTTAGAATTATAACGTATAGAATATAATGATAGTCTTCATACAACCGCCCCGTCAAAAATGAAGCACTAATCCGATAAACACATGCGTGACTATTACTTGCTTACGTGCGGCGCGCTTTGACATTGAACATTGCGGAGCTGTAATGAACACTGCAAGCAAAGCGGTCCTCCAACTATGGTGCTTCAAAATGAGCGCGCGGACCAGGTTTTTTTAAATTATTCTAAGGGTTTGTAGTTGTTTTCGTTAACAAATAATAATTCACTTGTTAAGTTCCTTATAAGTAAATTTAGTTTGCATTCTTACGATTTATTTTAGTTAAATTATATTCCAGATAGAAAGACTTCAGTTAGAAAGTATGATGAATCGACTCAGGAGTAAGTCAAGCAGAAGAACAGCAGAAGAGGCAAACTCAGTCTCACCCATGAAGGCACCCACTACCTTCCTGCTAAGTATGGCTGCACCAAAACCGCCAGTTGAGACCGGTGGGCTAACTGCTGTAGCAGGTGTTGATTCAGTGGTACTCAGCACACCAAACAGGAAGCTGTTGGAGGCAGAAGCATCTTGCAACACAGAGGAATTGCAGCTGGGCATTCAAAATACATTTAGTAAGTAAAAAAAATAGTTTAAAAGCTGATAATGAGACAAGCATTTTTATTAAAAACCTGCCTAAGTTAGTAACCTGATATGCTCTTACAGTTTGTTTTTCATGGTTAACCTTGTGTAAAACTGTAAATGTGTCCATTCAGTCTAATGTTGTAATCTGTTCTTCCTTTTTTATTTTTTTTATTGATCAGAAAAATATTTATTTGATATGAGTCTAAAGGGAAGTAAGTCATCTTGCAGTTTGTTTCAAAGCCTCTTGTCAGACTTACACTAACAGTCCTTATACTCAAAACTTAACACCACTAAAAGATAATCCAGATGCTATTGAGTCACTGAAATCTTTTTGTCTCAAATCAGGCTAAAATTGTTGTCAATTGTTTCACTATATACCTAAATGAATTAATCTTTCTTCTAGGTCAACATACGCATCCAGACTTAGAGGAGTTTGAGGAAGAGGATGAAGAGGAGAATAACATTGATGACCTTCTCCTAGACATGAACATGTTTATGAACTGTACACAGCAGCAATAGTGTGAATAGTCTTTCAAACCAAAAACTGACCACATCCTAACCAGGGTTAAAAACAGCAAAAGTGAAATGGATGAACTATAGAAGGTGATTGATGTAGAATGCTTTACAGCATTATTTCACCTGTTACACTCCTGTATTTTTAATTTATCCTGTGCAACAGTAAAGATGTAAAGGGGGCAGTAAGTCAGTGGTTAAAACTAGACAAAAGGAACGAAGTGGATTTGCCACCTTGCCAATGATTTATAAATTACATAAGTGGTGTGCTTGAAAACCTCCAAACATGAAAGTTTCAAATGATTTCGCGTCAACATCTTGTAAAAGTAAACTTAATAAATATCTTTATTCATATCTACAGTTCCAAGGCTATTTGATTCAAGTGCCATTTTTCGAAATGTTCAGGAGATCAGATCAGAAAAAAATTCATTCCAAATAAACCACTGAGTGGATTATGATATAATCTATACAGTGAATGTATTTTTGTGTACCGCAGTTTTCTAACTTGTTTTGGTTTATTAAATAGTATTATTTCGTGAAATTTGTGGCACTTATATATGCACTAAATATAGTTTTTTTTTAGAATAAAGCAAATAGGTTCATCAACATGCGGTGTGAGAATTAGTCGTAAGTAAATTGATTCAAGTGCCAGTATTAACCAAAAATGAAACAGAGCAAAATGATCTATAAGCCCTATGGTTCATAAAATAAATAAGTAATATAAATCCTAGCAACATGCTAGTTTAAAACTGCTGTGGAGTGTTTTGATGGAAACAACAGTCAGTATTGCCAACAGGAATAAGTAAAAGGTAATTTTACAACCTTGAAAATAAGAGTTGGTCTTTAAGCAATCAGCTTTTAAGTGAATAAAGGAATTACTGGTTAAATATTGGTCATCTAGATGTTTTACAAATAAAACTTCAAAAAAATCATGTTTTTAAGTTTTATTATTATTATTATTACCAAAGAAAAAATGTTAATTTTTATAACAAATCAGCAACAAAATATCATACCTATGCATTCCATAGAAAAATAAAAAATACTTTTATTTATTTTTATTTAGGTAATAAATATTTGAACAGTTTACATTGGAGTATTTGGTGTCATTTATAATAGCACAATGAAAAATATTGTTATTTTAAACATGTTAACTAAGATACGATTTAAATGTAAATTATGGATACAACGCAGCGGTAGCAACTAAAAAAAAGAGACACAACGAGTGTTGAGAAAAGTTTTGAGAAGTGAAGTGGTCGGGTGTCGGTGCGAAATATTTCAAGTCAGGTAAAGTCAGCATACATAATAATCAGGGTTCGAAAATATTCGATATTTATTATAAATATCAAAATATCGGATATTTAAATATAAGTATATCCGATATATATATCAAATTTTGATATATATCCATTTTGTATTAAAGCCATATTATTATTTTATTGTAATAATGATGTATACTATTTGCATGTGTGTTACATAAACATAATAAATTTAAAATATTTTTTTTAAATGTTTTATTTATTTAGATACTTTAATTAGACAAATGTAACCAAAACTTAAAATATTCTTCTAGATCAGGCAAAATCAACTTAAAAACATAAAAACTTATACATATCAAAAAATTAACTTCTTCTAATCAGTCTAATCACCTATTACCTAAACTTAGGTAACAAAACAATAAACATCACAAATATTGAGTAACTCTAAAATATAATCAAATAAGTCTTTTAGGTATCAAATCAGTCATTCATCGGTCATTTGTAATAAACTGTTAATTATTAAATTAAATAACAAAAAAATGCCGTATTTATAATTGTGCTTGGTTTGACTGCAAGGAAGATAAAGGTAGGTCATCTTCCGATTCTGAATCTGGACTAGATAGGACATCAACGACATTTTGAATCTTAACATCCTCTACATTAGCAGGTTGAGTAATATCATCATTGTGTGTAGGATCCGATATCCAATCTAAGTTCCTTTTGCTTTGCTGAAGTCTTGTTGAGGCGTTTAAGCAAGTAAGCAAGGGTTATGAGGGTGGTTCTTAGGCTTGCACGGCATAAATCCAGTGACTTATCCATTTAAGTTAAATAAGACGGTCCCGTGGGCTCCTTCTCTTCAGTCTGTCAAAAGTTGGAGCACTTTTGAATAACTCCACCGCCAGGAGGTTTGTATGATTTTTCAATCTGTCTGCATATCTTATTGCAGTTCTAGCAATTTCCTGCTTTATTGTTGGAATGTTTAAGTCAAGGTAATAATAATAAATGTAATTAAATGGTAGCAGAGCGTTAGAAAAATATTCAAGTCGTAATAAGCCAGTGAATCGTGAAATTTAAATAAAAATGTCAACAAAAATTGACCCTCTTACGGGAGAAAATTACGACACATGGGCTATACAAGCTGAAGCGATCCTAGTAGGGAACAAACTATGGAAATACGTTGGAACAAATCTGGCTTCAGATGCAAGTGCAGCCGATACCGAAGGCGACAGACAGGCAAGGTCAGAGCTCATTCTTATAATCGCTCCTTCTGAGCTCAAGCTAATAAAAAAGTTCACTACAGCGAAAGCTTTATGGGACAAACTGAAAAAAAATTACGCCAGTAAAGGTCAGGCAATGTGATCTTAATCGATTTACCTATATATTAAAAAGGACAGCACAACAATACAATATAACGGTAAGTTATCTTTCTAAAACTATACTATCTAAATACTATATATTATAATATCTACAAATAAAACAATATTTTAAAAATACTCACCGCAAACTACGAGGTGCATTCAATAAGTACCTAGCCTCATCGCCAGAGGGCGCTGTAGTTTCAAAAGAGTTTTACCACAGTGTAGCACATTCTTTTTTAATTCTTTTTTCAAATTTTCATTCCAATCCCTTCATTTGTTTTAATTTGACAACATAAGGAAGCGAACGTGTCGATCGGTTTTACAAAAATGGAAAAAGAGCAATATCGTTCGGTGATTCGATTCCTATTTTTGGAAGGGAAAACGCGTATCGAAATCAAAGAGCGCTTGAATGCTGCGTACGGTGACTCTTCTCCATCGATGGCCACCGTCAAGAATTGGTTTAACGAGTTTGCACTTGGCCGTACGTCGGTTTTTGATGAACCACGTCCAGGTGCACCGAAAACAGCTGCTACCGAGGAAATCATTAAAAAAATCCTTGATCTCGTATTGGCAGATCGCCGATTGAAGGTTCGAGAGCTAGCTGAGACTGTAGCCATTTCAGAAGGAACAGTGCATCATATTCTTCACGAGGAACTCGGCATAAGAAAGCTGTCGGCGCGATGGGTGCCGCGTTTACTCACACCGGAAAACAAGCGCAACCGTGAGACCACATCGGAGACGTGTTTGGCGCTGTTTAAGCGGAATCCAGCGGAGTTTTTGCGTCGTTTTGTGACCGTCGATGAAACCTGGATCCACTGGTACACACCGGAGACCAAGGAGCAATCAAAACAATGGATCCAGACCGGGGAACGTGCTCCAAAGAAGGCGAAAACTGTAAAATCGGCCGGAAAAGTTATGGCTACCGTTTTCTGGGATTCACAAGGTGTGATCTACATCGATTACCTCGAGAAGGGTAAAACAATTACAGGGCTTTACTATGCCGATTTATTGGGCCGATTCGACGCCGAATTAAAGAAAAAACGACCCCATCTGGCGAAGAAAAAATTGCTATTTCCAAATTGGTCGAATTACGCTGCGAATTGCTGCCCCATCCACCGTATTCTCCAGATTTGGCCCCTTGTGACTTCTTTCTGTTTCCTAATCTGAAAAAATCACTCGCCGGGAATAGATATGGATCAAATGAGGAGGTCATCGCCGCCACGGAGGCCTATTTTGCAGAGTTTGACAAAAACTATTTTTCGGACGGGTTAAAAAAGTTGGGAGCATCGCTGGGCTAAGTGTATCGAACTAAAAGGAGACTATGTTGAAAAATAAATTGCCACTATTCCAAAATTTTCGTTTACTTTTTGTAGGCTAAGTATTTATTGAATGACCCTCGTATCTCCCGTTCAACAGACGCACCACACCAACGTCGCTCGCTGTCGCCGTCGCGAAACTGAATGTCCAGCCAGCCAGCGGGCCCTCCCGCTGGCACTCACACCGATAAAAGACGAAACAAATACAGCGCGTTGCAAAATGAACGCTAATCCAAACGACTTACGTGTATAACACCTTACCAAATTTTGGATGGCTCAAAGAGTCAATCTTTTTAATTTCAATTTAGCTGAATGATGTAAATACCGATGTAATAAATACTGGTATTAAGAAAAATATTTTAACCGCCAAACAGTATAAAAAAACGAATAGGTTAAAGTGATCTTAACGCCATAATTTATTATTTCAAATGAATGCACATATGACTCAAGCGACGTCACACACTATTCTAAAGTCGAGCACAAATGGGTCAAGCGACAAAACTTCGTTAGAATGGTAGAATGCAAAATGAGTCAAACGACTAAATAGTGTGTACAAAAAAAAGTATTATGGCTTAACGTTCACATGTTCAAATCATTTTGGCAAAAATGATCCAATAGACATTCAGAATAGACTGAACCTTGGCCAGGGACATCTATGTCGATGACGTGGTGTCCGGGACATCTAGTCTCTCCGATGCTGTCAAAATCCGCTCTGAGCTATCGAAAATCATGACGTCCGGAGGTTTCCACTTGCGAAAATGGACTTCCAATTGCGAACCTTTTTTGGTCGACCTACCAGAGTCGGAATTGTATTCGGAGGACTTCCGTCAATTCGAGGGCCTTAACGACATCTCTCTGAAGGTGCTCGGGCTTCGATGATTGCCGAAGGAAGACTGCTTTACTTCCGACACATCAGCTTTCGACAATCGTTGTACGAAGCGCACGATCCTTTCGGAGATTGCTCGGATCTTTGACCTTCTGGGACTGTTCTCACCTGTCGTCTTCTTAGCCAAGTACATTATGCAGCTCCTGTGGTTGTCCGGTGTCGATTGGGACAAGGACGCCCCTGACAACATCTGTTCATAATGGTCGAAATTTAAATCGCAGCTCTCATCGTTGCGCTCTCTCGCTATTTCTCGTCGCGTTATTACAGATTTCGTTTCGCTACAGATCCACGGATTCTGCGATGCCTCGGAGAGGAGTTTTTGCGCTGTGGTCTACTGTCGTGTCGTTGACTTGGACGGCGCTGTCTACGTTCGCCTCTGCTGTGCCAAGTCAAAGGTAGCACCACTTCGACAGCGATCTATCCCTCGGTTGGAGCTCTTGGCCGCAGTGCTATTGTTGGAGTTGATATCGTCTGTCGTCAATGGCCTTAAAGATCTGCAAGCCATTGAACACATTTTCGCCTGGTCCGACTCCAGTGTTGCCTTGACCTGAATCAAATCTTGTCCTTCTAGATGGAAGACTTTCGTCGCAAATCGGGTGGCTCAAATCCAGGATTCAGTTCCACCGACTTGCTGGCGTCACATGTCTACTCACGACAACCCTGCGGACTGTGGATCTCGGGGATTGCTTCCCGCTGATTTGCTCCAGCACAATTCATGGTGGGCGGGGTCCAGTTGGTTGCTAGAAGCTGAAGAAGCCTGGCCAAAGTCTTTATCAGTTCTGGATAAGACTGCGTTGGATGAACAGAAAATGTATAGTCTGTTTACATCCACAAATATGCATTTTGTCGATGAAATGTTGAATAAATATTCAACGGTCCAACGAGTAACTCATGTGCTCGCCTATTGTTTTCGTTATTTAGCAAGCTTAAAAAAGCTCAAACCTGCTTCTTAAGCACTCTCGTGTTCAGAGGAGAGGCAAGCTCTTCTCTTTCATGTCAAGCACGTACAAGAAAGTTCTTTCGCATCGGAAATGCGTGCTCTTCAAAAGGGTTTGAACAACTCTCTGTCGAAACGTCTTCGCAAACTATGTCCGTTTTTAGTCGTACGACAGTAGTCGTACGACAGTAGTCGTACGACATTTGCCCGACTCACGGGCAAATGTCGTACGACTCTAAGCATCCGTTGCTGCTCCCCCGCGATCATCGCCTCACATCTCTGATCATAGACGATTATCATAATCGCTTTAAGCATCCAGGATTGCAGACTCTCCAGAATTTGCTGACTCAGACCTTCTGGATATTGTCTCCTAAGCGTGCAATTAGGTCTGTAGTCTCAAATTGTGTGAAATGTTTTCGTGCAAACCCTAGACCAGCTCCTGCTCCTCATAAGGGAAATTTGCCATCGTACCGTATTAGTGAGGTTAAACATTTTTGGTCTGTCGCTATCGATTACGGTGGTCCATTCAATATCGCTCTCGGTCGTAGACGCGGAGTGAAGACGTTCAAGGGTTTTATGTGCGTTTTTATTTGGACCAGCACCAAAGCAATCCATATAGAGCTGGCTTCAGACTTGTCGATGGAGGCATTTTTAGCAGCCTTGAAACGATTTATGGCTAGACGGGGCCACTGCAACCAGATCGTGTCCGACCAGGGCAGAAATTTCGTTGGCGCTAGCAACTACCTGGAAAGCCTTCTCAAGGATGCTGCGGAATCCCAACATATAAGATTCGCTTTCAACCCTCCTGGAAGCCCGCACTTCAACGGATTGGCCGAGGCGGGTATCAAGTCGGTCAAGTCACACCTTGCCCGCGTTATCGGAACTCAACGTCTCACCTATGAGGAATTTAATACTGTGCTCGTCCAAATTGAGGCGCTCCTCAACTCTCGCCCGTTGACTCCGCTCAGTTCGGACGTCAACGATCTTTCGGCTCTGACACCTGGTCATTTTCTGACTTTAGAACCCCTTTCTATTCTACCAGAGGAAAATTTCGTCGACCAGAACATTAGTGTTCTCCACCGGTGGAAGCTGATTCAAAAAATGCACCAGGACTTTTGGCGTAGAAGGCACGCTGAATACATCCATACCCTACAGCAGAGGGCTAAGTGGAATAAACACCAGGGCGACGTAACCATCAGAACTTTGGTCCTCATCGTAAACGAGCATACTAGCCCTATGAAATGGAACATGGGCCGCGTGATCGCCCTCCATCCCGGTAAAGACGGTGTCTGCAGAGTTGTTACTCTCAAGACAGCAACAGGTCATTATAAACGACCCGTTGTAAAACTTTGCCCTGCCTTTGGAAGGCCATTAGTTTAAATTAGCCTAGTCGTTTTCGTTAGTTTTAATTTAGTTTTATTTTGAGTCAACAATCACAATTTTTATTGTTAATTTCGATTTAAGTCGAAAATACTCTCGTATTTTGGTGGGCGGAATGTCCAATTTAGTAAGTTTGTCCTGGCAACATTCGGTTTCCCTTCGACTATATAAACAAAATGCGAGGGTATTCTCTCTTCTTCTTCACTTTCGTTTTCTTTTTTTCGTATGAACTGATCATGTTTAATAATATTTTTTTCATAATTCTTCGTAATTAAATTTTGTGTTGCACCAGAATCTATAATAAGGCAAATACTAAGTATGTATCTCAATCTCACTAACCAACATATTTTCATCATTTGCTGCAAAATCAAACTCATCAGTTGCACCATAAATATGATCTACTTCTATCCTTGATGACTGAAATCCTCTTCCTTTCCATCTAAGTTGTCCTTGTCCCTGTCTTCTCGGATATCTACCACAACCACGTGACGTTGGCCCTCTGCAATCATAGGCCTTATGGCCAGGTTTGCCATAATTGTAGCACGTTAAGAAAGCTGCTTGCTTGAATGGATTATCTGTGGTAGAAGTTGAAGACGTTTCTTTCACTTCCGCATCAAGTAGCCGTGCCTTGACAAAATCTAAGCTGATCGTGTCCGACATTGTTTCTATCGCTATAATAACGTTTGCGTACTGTGGCGTCATTGCAGTCAGTAAATGGCATACTTTATCTAATACTTCTATCGTACAACCTGAGGCTGAGAGTTCGCTTATTAATGTGTCAAATTCTTGAGAAAAAATCTTGTAATCTTTCATTGCATCGCAACGACCTCAACCTTCTTTCTAAATGTAACTTGTTTAATACGCTTTTTCTCTGAAATGTGTTTTCTAGTTGAATAATCATTTCCCTTGCAGTTTTTCATTTCTTCACTAATTCTAAATATTTATCTGGCAAACATTATACTATGATATTTTTAGCTCGTATATCCTTCTTTTTAAATTCTTCACCCGATAAACTTACTCCTTCTTTTAGAACTTCTCCAACCGCCTTTTCTTCCATCAATAATTTCACTCTTAATTTCCAGTTACTGGAGTTGGATTTATCTGGCAGTGGAAGCGTTGTTGGGACTTTTCTCAATAAAACACTTTTCTCGCCAAGTGACAGCTTAAAACATATTTGTTTTCAACAAATCTCATGTCTATGAATTTAGTCAACCAAAAAGCCTATATTCTACATTATCAACTGTCACTTATTTTTTGGAAAAAATGGTGTTAAGTTCACACATCAGATTGAACAAATCCTCAAACTGATCATTTATGTTCTGGTCTTGGTGTGTTATGTAAGAAAGTTGACTGTTTTTATTGGTTTTAAATTTCTCGATACGTTTCTTAGTAACTGGTCTACGTGGAATACATTAATTCGAAAGTCAGGAATGCCTTCTATCGGCTTAAAACATTATATTCTTTGCGGAAGTATCTCTCTGAGACTGTTAGAAGTATTCTAGCAGAGGCGCTGGTTCTATCCCAATTTAATTATTGCGTCATTGTTTACGGGCCGAGGCTTTTAGAACAAACAAAGAGATCAGTTCAGCGGGTTCAAAATGCGTGTATGCGGTTCACTTATACCATACCGAAAAGACACACATACACACATATCACCGTACCTTATCAACAAGGACAAGCTAAATATGGCCAACTGAAGGCTCTTACACTTAGCTGTTACAACTCGTAAGATCATCGAAACTGGAAAGCCATGTTACCTCTTTGAGAAGCTAGAATGGGTTAAGAAATCTCACTTGAAATCTTTGAGAGCCCACAGAGAAACAAGCCTCAACGTACCCAAACACAAAACAGTGCTATTTATAGGGGGTTTCAAATTTGCCGCGAGTAAAGTGTGGAATGACTTACCCCTACCACTGCTAGAACCCATGGCTCTGCCAAAATTCAAAACGCTAGTTCGATCCCACTTGCTACAGGTGCAGAAAAAAGCAGTTAACACCCGCACAGTATATGACCTAAACTTTGAGTCACCAAAAAGAACACTCCAGACAATACAAACATGCACACGCTCACACTCAGAGACACACACGCGCACACACACACTCACGCACTACCCACTTTGTTATTCGATTTATTTATTTATGTTTGCAAACGATGCCTCCACTTGTCTCCATTTTTATACCAACCGACCCGCCGCAGGGACCAGTCTGAAAACCAGCGCTGGGCTATGCTCAGCACCATGCTGAGACTGGTAACCATTGCCAACATATTTGTAAATGTGCTCAGTAATGATTAGTTGCAATAGTTTATATTTTAGTTTTAATCTTTATTGTGATGGTTTCAACTATTTATGATGTGGCAATAAAGTTTTTTTCAATTTTCAATTTCAATTTTTCAATCAAGAACAATTTGTTTTCAAAAGGTCCGGCAAAATCTGCATGGACTCTTGACCATGGTCGCGTAGGTGTAACCCACTCGTGGCTGGATCTGGGCGGATTTTTTCTATGTTCCAGACATGTCAAACACCCAGCTACCAAACTCTTATTATCGCCATCTAGCTAGGGCCACCACACGTAGCTTCTGGCAAGAGACTTCGTCTGAACGATACGGATCCAGTCGCCAAAAAGGAGCATTTTGTAAATATTGTACGTTGTTCCCACCGAATCTAAATTCATTCAGAGGCATATTGGGATCATTTATTATATGGCCCTTTTGTAAGTTCAAAGATATTCACGAGCAGTGCAAAAAGCACATTGAAACCCACTTCCGTAAGGAGGCATTGAAAACTGCTAAATCTTTTTTCGCGGGGGTGCCTGTCGATTTGCAACTGAACAAATATTCCCAGGGAATTATTGAAGATAATCGCAAAATTATAAAATCGATTATTTCCTGCATTACGTTTTGCGGGTCACACGACTTAGCACTGAGAGGTAAACATTATGGTGAACGTGTTCTCGAGGATTTATACAGGCTGCGAATTGGCGCGGGAGATTCGATTCTAAAGAAACTCATTGAGCAAGGGAAAAATAATGCAAGCTACCGTTCAGTAGATATTCAAAATGAAATTATTGGTATTTGTGGAAGCGTTATTAAGGCTGATATCATGAAAAAAGTGAAAGAAGCAACAGCATATAGTGTGCTAGCAGACGAAACACCTGATATTTCTGGCACTGAACAACTATCGATTGGGATGATATTTTGATGAAGAAACACAGGAAGTCCAAGAAATATTTGTCGGATTCATTGAGCTAAAAGCTTTGGATGCGAAATCGAAGCATAGATGAGTTTTTGACAGAAGAAGATCTGAATAAAAATAAATGCGTTGGTTTTGGTTCTGATGGTTCTTCAACGATGTCAGCAAAAGACGGAGGGGTACAAGCGATCTTACGCAAAAAGTACACCAAAGCCCTGTACTTGCATTGCTCGTCCTACAAACTGAATCTAGTTATCAATGATCTAAATTCACTTCCTCGAATCAGAAATGCCATGGAAACCACCAAAGATACTATAAACTTTTTTCGTTAATCAGTTTTGAGGAGAAAGTTGATACCTAATATTTCCAGACTTTGCGAGACAAGATGGAGTGAGAAACACAAAGCCATCAGAGTTTTAAAAGAAAATCTTCCAGTAATTCTGAAAGCCTTAAAAACATTATCTTAGGAAGGAAACAGTGCAACTCGGAAAAGTGCTTTCCAACTGCATGCGGCTACTTCCAGATTTTCTTTCATTCTCATGTTGGTAGGCAAATACTCGGCTTTGATGGAACCGGTTGTCAACATACTACAATTTGTAGCTTTGGACGTGGTCAAAACCTCGGAACACGTTGAAAGGATTTTACTTTTAATTAAAAACCACTGTGAAAATTCGGAAAAAGTGACAGACGAAATTATTAAAGGAAGCTATTGCTGTTGCGGAGAAAGTCGGACTGGAGGAGGACATTACATCAATGCCGCGTATTAGGGAGAAACAACGTCATAGAAGCAATCATCCAGCAGAAAGCCCTTCAGAATACTGGAAGAGGTCTTTAGTAATACCATACTTGGTTCATTATCACCTCCCTTGAAGTACGTTTTGTTGAAGAAAACACGCAATCATTCGCATTATCTAAGTTACACCCGACGCAGATGCAAAAGATGACAACTGAAAATCTGAAAAAACTTGTGAATCTATTGCCCAGTTTTATGATAAATAAAATAAATAAATAAATAAATATCCCTGGACATTTTTCCACACAGCGCCATCTAGCCCCAAAGTAAGCTAATTAAAGCTTGTGTTATGGGATACTAGACAACGGATAAACATACTTAAATACATTTTCTTTTGTAAATAGGTACATACTTATTATACATAGGAGACACCCAGACCAGTACAAACAGACATGTTCATGCACACAAATGTTTGTACTGTGCGGGGATCGAACCCGCGACCTCTGGTGTAGTAGCCAACTTCTTAACCATTACACCAAGTCGGTCGTCAAAAAAAAATCAAATCGTCAAATGATTTACCGGACATAAAGAATGAAATCGAACTTTGGCAGCAATTATGGCACGATAGGCTTAATCTAACAAATCTAACAGTTGTTGATGTCCTAAAAGAAACAAATTCCTTTTTTGCCTAAACGGAAAAAGCATTGTAAATTTTGATCGCTTTACCATGCACGACCTGTACAGTAGAGCGATCCTTTATATAGCAGCCTCAGAAGACTAAAAACATGACTAAGAAGCACCATGGCAGAAGATCGCTTTAATGGTCTGGCCATGATGAGTGTACACAGAGCTATAATAAATAAAAACCTAAATAATTTTAATGATAAAGTGGTTGAAAGTTTTGCAAAAAATCCCCGCAGGTTATGTTTTAAATGAAATATTATTTTTGTTAAAATAAATAATTATTACTGTGTTTATAGGTTTGATTTAGTTATTGTGCTGTCGACGGCTTGTGAAGTTTTATACATTGATAATATTAGAACCGTTCTTATTACAATCGACATCGACGAGGCAAAGACTTCCGAAGTGTTACGCTTCATGCTCTCGGCGTTCATATTTTTTATCCTCCTTATTATTGCCCCATTGCCCATCCCTTAGTCATAAGCTGGCGACGCCCTTGGCAGGCCCGGAAATTCGCCTCTGAAAATGGCTACCAGTATCTACTGCTGGACCAAGCACGGACAGGTTTTCCTTCGCAAAGGACCTCAACAAGCTGACTGCTTCAACGGAAAAGTGACTAGTTATTCTACTGTATGTATGTTGTTTGCATAACGTCTCACATTCATCATCATATTATATTGTTAAACATTATTTCACTACAACTATTACACTTTACACGCCAATTTTTACCTCATACACTCACCTACCCACTCAAAATATTGCTACACAAAACCGTCACTATGACTTCTACAACTTACACTTCGTACTACACAACACATATTATTAAACACTGCTGTTCATATAACATTTTACACAACACAAGGTCACGTTCACAACAGGTCTGCGTATCCATCAGTATTTTATCTTCATATAAAAACTCCGCTAAACCTCGCTAGCCACCGTTTCTAATATCGATGCAATTAACACAGAACTTGATAATATAACCGTATTTAATTAGTTTTTCTTAGAACCTAATGATTGTCATAATTTCATTAAGTTGCCTCACAATAGTCTAAAAGTATTAACCCAGAATATAAGAAGTGTCTATCGTAACCATCAAGAATTTTTGGTTCTTCTCGAAAGATTAAATTTTAATTGTAATATTCTAATAGTATTGTAATATTTCTCATACTTACGGAATGTTGGCTCTCTGAACACACTGTGGAACCCGCTGTGGAACTCCTACAGTTGCATCCAAGTAGTCCTCAAGCCTCGGTGAATTCAGTGAATCAATATTTTGCTGAGATAGGTCAACAGCTAAGCGATAAAGTAAGCAACAGTGACAACAAATCAGATATACTAATAAATAAATAAATATGCGCCAGACAACACACCTCTTATAATGGTCTCGAAGTAGGGATTGATATCCCTGTGTTACGAGGTACCACACAAGGAAATAAGCCAGGGGCGTCTCCCAGCACACCCAGACCCGAGTCAATTCAGAAAATATCGTTTCCTGAATTGACCCGACCGGGAATCGAACCCGGGACACTACGGAAATCGTGGCGAGAAACCGTGCTACAGCGCACTGCGCCAATCGTGTCGTCAAATAAAAATATAATAAATATATGTCCGTGAAATAAAGAGTAATATTCATCTAAAATCATTAGTTCTTCTTCAACGGATATTACGGAAGTTGAAAATGTAATACTTAGCTTAAAAAGTGATTCCGCTACTGGATGGGATGGTATTCCGACATCTTTCCTTAAGACAGTCACAAAACAATAGTTCTTGCTCTGACTTACGTATTTAATTTATATTTTAACTCTGTAGTTTTTCCTGAATGCTTCAAGCAGTCTTTTATTCACCCCATTCATAAGGGTGGCGGTAGAGACTGTGTTGGCAACTATCGGCCTGTATCAGTACTATCGGCGCTGTCTAATATCTTAGAAAAACTTATTAACCTACGCTTAATGGGCTATTTAAAACAAGAAAACCTTATTACACATCACAATTTGGATTCCAATCAAAGAAATCTACCGAGGACGCAGTGACCGAACTAGTTAACAATAATGTAGCTGTAAATATTGATCGTGGAAAGAAATGCGTCGGTGTTTTCCTGGATTTGGCCAAGGCCTTCGACACGGTCTCTACTACCACATTACTTCGTTAGCTCGAAAACATGGGTATTCGAAGTGTGGCCTTGAAGTTATTTCATAGCTACTTAACTCACAGGAAACAGCGTGTGAAGATAGGTAACTTTAGCAGCACAGACCTGCCGATTACGCGCGGAGTACCCCAGGGCAGTGTTTTGGGCCCGAGTCTCTTACTTGTCTATATAAACGATCTCTGCAATTACAGGCCTAATAACGGTTGCATATTGTCCTATGCTGATGATACGGCTCTAATATTCTGGGGTGAGACTTGGGCGGAAGCCAAGACCAATGCACAAAAGCGCTGTAACCGCTTGGCTACAAAAGCACCAACTAACACTAAACTCATCCAAAACAAAATTGTTGACCTTTTCAAAGAAAAAAAGTAATGCTCCAGGCTCCGGTTTTACTTAAGGGCACATACATGTCCAAATGCACTGTGCAACACTTCGACGTGTGATTGCCAGATGTTGGAACGTGTAAATGATATGAAATATCTGGGGATACAGCTTGACGATAATTTGTCATGGAGTGCTCAAATCAACTTATTATCAGCTCGTGCACGAAAATTAATCTGGATTTTCAAGAAACTCAGAGACGTGCTTAAGGCCTCAGTTACTGAAATCTATTTATCTTGCACTGGCACAATCGGTATTAGGTTATTGTATCTCAGTATGGGGTGGAGCCGCGAAGACAAAAATGTTAAAACTGGAAAGAGCTCAAAGATCAATTCTTAAGGTAATGACAAAAAAGACATTCCGACATCCAACATTTAAACTTTACCAGGAATGTGAGGTTCTCACTATAAGGCAACTATTCGTTTTGAATGCCACTCTTCACAAGCACTCGAAGCTCAAAAACGACCCCATTGCCACACTATCAAAGCGTAGATCCGACAGAGTATGATAGCCCGTTATGCATCACACTGCTTTCCATAAAAGACATTTATATTTTCTTGCATCTTACATATATAATAAAATTAATAGAGTATTGAACATCTACCACAGAACACGATATGAATGTAAGTCACTTATTCAAAAATGGCTCCTAAAAATGAATTACACTGACACAGAATCCTTAATACTTACTTTGCTATAAAAGTCACACTCACCGTAACAAGTAACATCACTTACCCACCATACACGCAGGACATGCAGTAATTACACTCACACTAGACACCCCTTCATTCACCTCACACCTCACATCATTCACCACACACCTCAGACCATGCACCACACACCACATATCTCGCTCCATTCATCACCCACCTCACACTGCACATCACTCACTACCACGAACTACCACATCACGCACGCACTGTACAGCATGCAAGTGTCCACACTCGTCGATCCAGACGGTGAGACTGGAGTCCTGAAATACAGGGCCACCCTAGTTTAGGCCCTAGTTCACACATAAATAATGTAACGCGCTAGATCTAGATCCTAGGTGTACTCTGTATGTTATAATTTTATGTGTGAAAATAAATCTTATTTTTATTATTTATTTTTTAAGCGATCGCTTATAGTAGCGTTAAAACCGCCTAAATTGTACTGCATGTGTTTATTCTGTGATTACCTGTTGTATTTGTTGGTTAAATTAATGATTAAAATATAAGAGACGCCCGTGGCTAAGTGACGGCAACGGATCGGCAACGATCTGATGTTAAGCAACGCCAGTCAGGTCAGGTTATGGATGGGTGACCATCCCGACCGAAATTAAGTAATGTGTTTTTCGAGCATCTCCGTGCTTCAGAAGGCACGTTAAACAGTTGTTCGCGGCTGACGTCGCAAGATATCTGTCGTAAAGCCTAGTCATAGGCCTAAAAAGGCGGCTTGATAACATCTGAACGTAAGGTTTATCACTGGCCTTACATTCACCTCTCTAACAATCCGCACTGAGCCCGCGTGTTGGAGTATGGCTCGTATGTACCACGGTACCACCTCATAGTTGAAGTGAGGCCTGTGCCCAGCAGTGGGACGTATAAGGCTGTATTTGTAACTAAATCTAAAATTACTTCTTGATTTTTATTTGACTAACATTTCATTGATAAATGCTGGAATTATTTAGGAACTGAAATTAGGAATAATTACAGAAAGATAAATTTTATATTACAATTGTCATTTATTCATCTTTTACAAAATTATATCACACTTTAATCACAATCATTGACTAAAATTTCTATTAAACAATGTTTTTAGAAGTTAGTTATACATTTATGAACCAATAAATAGTTATCTTGGTTTGTCATCAATCAAAAACCTTACTAAAAAACATATTGGTATTCTTTGCTACGAATGGGCCCCAGGACCCTGAATACGGCTCTGCTCAGTGTTTTAATTTTTCAAATTTACTTTGAAAAATGAAACCACTTCAAAATAAGGGTACGAAGAAAAACCTAACTTAAAAAGTTGTCAGTGTCTAAGTAGTTTACATAAATTAGACACTTACCTACTATTTTAAATTGCTTCCATAGTTTACAACAGGTTGTAAAAAAATATGAAAACTTTAGAAAAAAACGAACAGCGGGACGCGGTTGGGGCAACCATACTACTTATTGTCACGTAGTAAATTAGTAAAATAAAGACATATTTTTGCTCTACATTTAAACTTTTTTACGGAATGTAAGTTTCGTAAATTGATAGATAAGTTAACCGATAAAAATTAGTAGCAGACCCGCGTATTCAAAAATAGCAATGAATTTGCTACGAAGAATTGCATGACGATTTAAATGAGGAACGTGCTAATAAAAACAATTAATATTAAATTTATTTTAGCATCGAGCAGCTATTAAAATTCAGCGGAATTATTTGTACACCGCGTGGTAATGATGAGGCCCGGGGCGAGTGCGGGGACCGGGACTCGCGCGGGGAGCGCGGGGCGCGCGCCGCGGGGTAAGGCCGCGGCCGGAGCTCCTCCGCGCTGCGGAACGAGCTGCGAGCCACCCGTCGCCTGAATAGTGAACTCACAGAGGTTTCTTGTAACAAGCACCTGGTGAAAGATAATGTTTTAATTAATATTTAAGTTCAATTCAACTTAATATGATGGGTTTTCAAACCAAAATCAACTTTATAGTGCTCTTTTTTGAGATTTTTAATTTTTGATTGGGACACGACTACTGGAGGCACAAAAAGGAACATCGATGTAGTAAATTTATATGAATACATCGGCGTTCCTTTTTATGCATCTAGTAGGCGCTATTTCGACAAAGTTCGCTGGCTACATTTTGTTTTTTGGTGCACCTTACTACCTCTCGCGCTACCCCAGGGCTACCCCTGACAAGAACGATTTATAATTTCCTCGAAAACCAGAATTGTAAAAACATTTTCTAAACTTACTTTTCCAACTCAGATAATTGCTGTTTCGGGGTAGAGGAAGCCACTGGCCGTGAGCGGCCAAGCTTAGCACGCGTCGACATCAGCATCTGCTGTGTTACTAGAGGCTGCGCTGAATCTTTTGGAGCAGGTTTCGTTCTCACTGGATTGTCCTACAAAACATCCAAGTATTACACCACTAGAGCTACCCCATGTATGTTCTGCAATTTTGGTAGTTTTCGAGTTACTGACATAATAATATGATTGTTTCAAGAATTTTTGAATTTTTTTGTGTAGTCAGTGTTTTGGTATATAATAGTAGATTATACACCAAGGGGATAAAGCACCGTTTTATGTCACGGGCGCTACATTGAATCCTGAACGTAACGAAGGACTCAAAATTTAACTCCCGAGCGCAGCGAGTCAGTATTTTTGAGGGTCGTGATTTGACTGTTATTTGTATCTATATTTTGAGTTTGAAAGTTTTGATGGACATTTAGTGCAATAGTAGCTTTATGAGGGAAAGATTCGTTTTGCGTTCTTTTATTTAGATGGTCGACTGATAATTTCCTAAATAATAAATACGCGTCCATACTAATTCGAAATGGATGCGCTTTCCAAAAACTATAGCTCTATTAAATTAAATATTGCTATCATTAATGAAGTTTGAACACATATTTTCCGTTCGTGTAAGTAATAGATATAGAAACACAATGATAGCGCGATTTAAAGAACTAGAACGCCATCTATCGGCCCAGAGCCTCAACGAAGATTTTTTTGAAATTTCGTAAAACAGTCATAACTCGAACCACCATTATAACTCATAAACTACCAATAATTGCAGAACATACATCGTAATTCGGGTAGAGCTATAGTCTAACCAGAAATGACGCGCCTAACTAACTTTTCCATTACGTTCATGTTTAAGATTTTTATATGAAGACAATACGCATCCATTGTAGCGATATGACTTGATTTCAAGGCAGTGCAGGGCTGCGTAATTTCAGATTAGACAAACTCCAGCTCTTTGGGTGTTCTACCACTGGGCTTCCTCTTGATTGTACTTCTTCAGACACCCTGTGTAATAAGAACTTACTTACTCGACAGATGAGTATCGCTTTAGAATAATAGTAGGTATGATTTTATTAGTTCAATATTATTATTGCGAAATGTACCTTGGCCTTTCTGAGCTTTACATTAGCTATATCTTGAGGTGTGATAGTGAGCCTCGGGCCAGCTATCCTTGGCGGTGCAGACCCGCAGCGTGGTATCGTGTGCGAGCGCATCAGCTTCGTAGCCGGAGGTGGAGGAGGCGGCGGCGGCGGGGGTGGGGGCGGCGGCGGAGGAGGCGGCGCGGCTGGTGCTGGAGGCCTTGGCTGACATTCATGCTGACTGAAAAATAAAAAAGATGCAAAGAAATGTCACAATATTGTTGATGGGGACTGGGGCCCCCAACGACCCTTAGTTCGGCACTTGATCAAAGAAAGCGAAAAAATAGAATCTGCTAGTCAATAGCAATATCGTGCGATTCTATGAAAATTAGTTACTCAATAAAGTCTCCATTACCTGAGCTTACCCTCAAGCTCCTCAAGCTTGGTCATCATTTTTCTCATTTGTTCTTGGAGAAAATTATTTTCTTGGGCCAGTCGCAGCTGCTTTGAATCTACTTCTTCCAGGTATTTCCTCAGTTCAGTAATATCTTCGTTTTTATTATTACAAGAATCTTTTTGACCCATTGGCTCTCTAATCATATCAGAGTAAAGGCCTGTGATTGACTGATATCCCTGGAAAAAGGGATTATGAAACGTGAATTTCAATATGTTACGTAAAAAACAATTTAAAAATATGTGACCACATAATATAAACTCCATAAGATTCCTCTGAATTCTATCAAAAAGGTATGTATCTTACGATTTTTTAAATAATTCCATCATTAAATATGTAAGTGGTTTTTATTTACCTTTCGTCCAATCCACGCGCATATATCAACAAACCGCCAAGCCCTAGTTTTGTTTCGGCGATGGCTCCTCTCCTTCCTCGGAGTACCTCCTGCCAACATAAACCATTCCACCTCGCTCAATAGGCCTGTATCCAAAGCGCACTCTATCTCCACCTCAACTATTACGCTTTGGGTGCCCATTTAGCAACAAAAACAACGCTATTTAATAACACAATCCAACTACTTTAGAATTTGCAATCTGTGTGATACGCCTTACTCTCAGCGTAGCCGTTACAGTATGAAACCGAACTTGAATTTGACGAGTGACGACACACAAAGATGATGTCATGCAACGAGCGCGTCGGCGACAATAATACAAGACAAATAAAAGTTAGCAGAAGATAACGCGAATGAAATATATGTATTATATTAACAAAGTTTATGTTTCGCTTACTAATTAATTTATTTGGTAAAAGCGACATGAATAAGTTCATGTTAAGCCACTTTGTTGAGCCTTTGTTTGAAATTGAGTTGAGTCATCACTTCATCAGTCGTATATAATACCCGAATGTAAAAGATTATTGTTCTAAATTGAATTTTGTGTTCAAAACCATATAATTTAATTATATTCCTAGGCTACCCTAAATTTAGGAAAAACTATTGATTGATATAAGTTACTGTCTCTAAGATGTTTAACCGGAGGTTATTTTTACAACTAATAAATAAGCTATCAATAAAGATAACAGAGTTCAAATTATTCACACGCTATTTCAATCATCATCGCCGCATTGGGATTTGACGTCACGATCCACATGTCACGGATCATCAGTAAATATTTATACCTATCTGACTCGTAAGAAAGCACACGACGTAAGATTGGTTTTTAAGAAGATTAGGTACCTACCTACTGTTAATCAGATTTATAGACCCAGAGATGGAAGGAATGTTTTGAACTTGGTAGATAGCAATTTATTGGAATGATGTACGTATCGGAATAGAATTTCATTACACATCTCAGCTGCTTATTTAAGGAAGGTAATGGCGACATCCATGCATACATGTAAATACGAACCTGTCTTAATTGGAGACCCCTTGATAAACGATAGATGATGTTTGAAAGCAACCTAGTCTGTTGTTTGTGCAACAGATGGCGCTGTTTAACGCCTACTCACTGCCAAAGTATAATGTTCGGTTTAAAATTGCTGTGCCAATTAACGCTTAATGTGCCAATGAACCTTTCCAAGACGCTTAGATGGCAGAGTGGTAAGAACAGCTCAAAATCCACGGTCACGGGTTCAACGCCCGGTCAGGCCAAGTGTGAAGGAGATTTGAGAACATAGCACAGTTTATGATCACCCCTTTGGCAATCGTTTTAATAAGATATAAATGGTCAATAGTATCCATGACTAGTTTACAAAGCTTGTACTTTTTTATTCATGAAAAATCACTATTCAATTTAAAGACTTATATTACGAATGTTTCAATGTTCTACGCACCACGTTTATTTACCTAGATTGGCCATTAAAAAATCCTTTTGATGAAATCGTGTAATTGTAGGTCTGTGTTATGTAATGCAACAAAGGAATAGGTAATTAATAATAGTGCTTCTTACTTTGAGTGAATAACGCATTTACTTCTCTTTCCGTTCAACTGTCAAAAATTTACTTAATTATTTTTAGGACTGTACGTAATCTGTTTGTAACTACTGGCGAATCTGGCGATGGCTTGGTGAAGGAAAGTGGGTTAATATATACATAAATGATGAGAAATAATAAATACATGAAAATTACCTGGAGTATACTCATCGTTGCAGTTGAATTTGCTGATATTAGTACTTTTACGAGATCTTTGAAGTACATCTCTAAACAAATTTGAATCAGATTTCAGTCGTCTCTTGCGCACTTTGAACGATTGATTGCTATTGATCGACTTGAATGATATCTCAGAGGCGCTCGTCAAAGGATTTGATGAATTTTCTGCAGACACTTTGGGGTCTGTGACGTCAGACATGCTCGACGAACATGATTCAGTACATTTCGTCTTTTTCCAGGGACGAAGATCCCTAGGGTCACCGCTAGACCTGCGTCTCTGCCGTTTGCTACGTGAACAATGGTCAGAATTATCATTTGATGTCGAATCCTGTTGGTTGAAATCGTTAGCGAACGACAAGCTCACATCATCTGCAACACTGCCATTGATAGTTAACGCTGGTTCCGTCTGCGTCGAGTGATGACTCCGGTCCTCAGGACTTGCAGTCTCGGTAACCATGATGCTCACGAACGGGGGCGTCTTGGTTCCACTATCCTTGCTTTGCTCATGAAAGGAAGCATAGTAACTTTGCTCCCAAGAAGAATCAATCTTCTCTTCCTTTGAACATCGTCGTATAACTTCAATAGAATTAACAAAATCTACACTATATTCAGTTCCGTCGACGGAAACGATTTCTTTATAATCTTGGTCGTCTTTTAACGTCATTTTGCTGTCTGATCTGATTTATTAAAGGCCAGTATTATTGTCAATGGATTAAATCACAAATAAAAATAATAAATTACAGTTACAAAAGGATTAGATGATTTGAGGGACACACCGATCTTAAAATAGTAGCATGTAGGGCAGTTCATACAAAACGCGCGTCGTTGCGGGTATCAGTAATAAGTTTTTCATAAATACCGCCATTCGCCATTTTGCCAGAACATGTACAAACACCCACATCTTAAGGCCGACTACATACTCGTCACTCGTCAGAACTATCTGACAGAAAATTTTTGATGTTTATATCGATTGGCGAAAGATGGCACGATTGCATTTACACTTTTATGGCTACGCGAATCAATTTCTATTTGCTCGCATTTTGACAGCTTTTCAGACGATGACTATGCAGTATTAAACCTAAAGTACAGCTCGACATTAACGAGTTGAAAATAATGAGGGCGCCACCATCATTTATGTGGCCACACTTCTGTATAGCGCACAGTTCGTTGCAACCGGTCTTGATACTTGCATATTTTTAAATTTATTAAGAAGAAATATGGATTTAAATTGCAAATTAAAGCTGTATTACATAGCTAGGTACTTAAACAACAACCAACAACAACAAACAACCATTTTCTGTGATGGTCGGTCTGGTGCGATCGTCTAGTCTCCATTGTTTCCAATAAAATTAGTAATATTAAATATGTTTTGCTAGTTCAGAGATCCTATAGTGAGAGAGACATCGTTTGTGCAGACAATCAAATTGGCAAATTTTCACCCTAAACACTAAAAATCAGGAATATGGGGCGGCCCATAACCTTTTAAAATCCTAATACCACTATTTACTTCAGAAGTCTCCATATTCCTAATTTACTATATTAAAAACCATATTGATTAACTGTATAACACAAACTTTATTTTCACAAAGAAACCAAACTGACAAGACTTGACAATCATCAATCACGTAACCTAGGTTACAAAACCAACGACAATCCTTAAACGTAGAAACCTCATCAACTATAACTACTAAGCTAAGTGTACACGGGCCTTTATATTATGTTGTTCGACTTGTTCGTGCCTCGGTGTCAGCTTTCGCTAGTCGACCGGCCGCAGATTTTTTCTGTCAGCCGTCTCTGGTACCTATATTAAAAGTGTGCCGTAGACCTTAAATTCAAAATTGACCTCACCGTCAAAAATTCAAAATGCTGTAATGTCAAATGATAAGATGTCAAACAAAATTCAATCAAAAAAAATAATTAACTCTAAATCTTTTTATTTTTATTGTTTAGGCTATGTTTAATTTAAATTTTATGAAAATGAGACATGCAATCAAGAAGAAGATTTTAGTTGGCGGGATAATTGCTGCAGTATTGATTATATTCCTTCACCCCGGCAGGAATGCCCGCAGAAACTATGAATATCTTGAAAAGGACATTATTTCTAAGAATTTGCATGAAGAAACGGCAGGGAATTTCACAAGCAGTGCAATACTTGATTGTGACTATCATGATTTGTTATTTGACGAAACGACGCTGTCCATTAGTTTGATAGATGGCGACCTGATAGAAGGCCATAGAATAAGGGAAGGTGGAGAGTTTTCACCCTCCGAATGTAAGCCTAAATTTAGTACGGCAATCATTGTACCATATAGGTTAGTGCAATATCTATAGGATAGATAGAAGGTCACAGCTCAAGCATAGCATATCGTGGTTATGCAGGAAAAAATAATAATGCGACATTTCAATAGATCGAGAAATACACTATTTAAATTTTCTAATACCTAGTGAATTTGTCGCTCTCTTGAAATTCTCATAATTGGTTTTTCCTGCTTAACCACGATATGCAAAATTACACTATTTGATACAAATAAATGGAGTCAACTCTAAAAAGTGTGTGCTTGAGTTGTGGCTGTCTACTCAACTATAAAAAAAACAGAATTGGCCTAATTAAACTGATTAGTTTTAATTTTTACAGAGACCGAGCAGAGCAGTTACGGGGTTTTTTAGTATACATGCATATGTTTCTACGCCGTCAAAGTATTCACTACCGCATCTATGTAGTGGAACAGGTGGATTCAAGGTCATTCAACAGAGCAAAGTTGCTGAATATTGGTGCAGCTACAGCAATTCGTGCTGGCTACCCATGTCTTGTGCTGCATGATGTAGACCTGCTGCCACTGAAGCTGTCCAACTTGTATGCCTGCACTCAATGTCCAAGACATATGTCTTCTAGTATTAATAAGTTCAGGTGTGGATTCAACTAATTCTTTTTTATGTTTTGAGTTTTGTTTCTTGATTTAATTTTTATAGATAATTTTTTGTTTTGTAGATCACAAAGGAGATTTGAAGTATTTTAAATAACCACTTACCCATTTTATTTGATTGAAGCTTTCTCTCTTGTTTATGCTTGTTCAAATCTATGTTTACACAATGCAAATGCTAAGAACACAGTAAGTTATACTTATTTTATTTAAAAATTATTATCATTTTCTGCTATTTGTTATTGCTTTTAAAGACCATTGATGACTACTCATTTATATTTTAGGTATGTTTTACCATACTTAAACCTCTGTGGTGGTGCCATGGCTATAACAAGCCAACAGTATAAAACAGTTAATGGCATGAGCAATGAATACTTTGGGTGGGGAGGAGAAGATGATGATTTCTATGCTCGTCTTGAAGCTGGTGATTTGAAGCTGTGTAGGTTTGAACCAGAAACCAGCAGCTACCACATGGTCACCCACCAGACACAGACAAAAGGGTAACTATGAACTGATTCTGTTTAGTATTCTTAGTATTATTTTGCCTTTGCCAGTCAGTGGGATCTTAAAATCAATTGGGTTTATTGGTAGATTATAAGTAGAGGCTATATTGAAAGGACTGATTTTAAATATGCATCCTCTTTTTTTAGGGATAAAAGAAAGAAGTTACTGCATTATGCCAAGCAAAGAATGCCACTAGATGGCCTAAACACACTAAAGTATACGGAAGTCGCAACAGTCCTTCATCCTCTCTTTACTCATATCATGGTAGACTTGTAGCATATCTTGATGATATACATATTTATAGTAATATCTTTACATTCATATCACATGATCAATTTTGCTTAAGCTATGTAATATTAATGTACCTGCCATTTTGACCTCACCAAAATAATAGTTGTCTATTAGGTAAGCTAGAAATTTAGGAATGATTTAGAGGATTTAATCCTTCGTTGTTAGTCTTATTTCTTAGTAGAATAGTGGTCATGCACAAAGTCATACTTACCTAGCTACTTAAAAGTATGTGCACTCGTCAATGTTAATTAATTACAAAAGCAAAACCATGTCATTTTAGGCAAGCAAGCAGGCGGGGGCTTGTACTTTCGAAAGCAGACTGCACGTCAGCAGCATTTACGAAATCTGCCTAAAGTCACATGCTTAACACGTCGTCTGTCGATATAGTAGATACAATAGAAACAACAATACAATTTACCGCATCTGGTTGCATCAACATACCAGGCCCCTGATTCCCGAATTAAATTTCTCCGGAATGGAATTACAATACTGTCACCAATAAAATGTTTGAACCTTAACGCTTTGGAATAAGGTTCATAAATTTCTTGTTTGACATTTCAGCAATGCTTGTCCAATGAAATTCTGTTCAAGAGTCAGGCCCCAGGTCTTAATTAGTAGAGGGAAAATTCAAAAACCATGATGTTCTTAACAGCATTGACAACTAGTCACACCTGATCATGATGATATCTTTGAAATAAAAAACATTTATGGAAAATCCTAGTCCTAAATATGAAAGTCAGCCTCATTCATTTACCAATGCGATAGGAAAAGCAATGTAGGTATTATACCATAGAGACTGGTACAACGCAATTGCGGAATTGTCACGATAATTTAGGCCGTAAAGTGAACTAGGCAGTTCAGTTTTCTAAAAAATTGTAATAAGACCCAAGGAATATAAACCTGAGGCTAGTACATGAATAACTATTATCACTATTGTATATTTTTCATAAACATACCGAGGGCCTAGTGCGAGTTTTATTCGATAATACCGGGGTGATTATCAAAAGACTGACAAAAATGAAATGGAATACTCAGTAGGTGATATGAAACTATCTTAGTAAAAATGAAATTTGTTTATTAACTTTTATTTTAAGGTCACCATTCAAATCAGTCAAACTTTTTTGTATGAAATCCTTAGAATTAAAGTCACTTTTTTCACTTACAGAGTTAGTACTGACCTAGGTACATCACTTACAGCACGCCATATCGTTTTTGTAAGTATTTTGATAATTACCCGGTATTGAGTTCTTATTAGGTCCCTGTAGTAATAATGGTTATGTTACCATTAGTGGTCAATTAAAACTCGCACTGGGGCCCTTTCTTTATTTGACGTTTCAACCTGTTTGCTTACAAACACCGCCTTATTGAGGGATTGAATAGGATAACTTCAGAGTGGTTAACTTAAAACAATTATTGATAAATATTAGGGTAATGCTAAGCTGCAATAATTAATGATTAATGACTAATATAATACTCTCATCAAAATAATGGTCCATACGTTTTGAGACTGCATTGATTCTAATATTAAAGCAGAGAAAAAGTTTTATCTTTAGACTAATAGCAAAGTGCTTAAATTTTTCTGTAGAGGCAAACTAATCTATTGAAATTAAGTATGTTTATTTGAATTTCAATTAATTGCCACTGTAAGTGTTAACTCTGTACATATCATATAGTAAAGTTATTGAGAGAATAACAATGTGATACTGAAGTCTTAATACAAAAATTTAGGTGGCTTCTGCTGACAATAAAATAAATGGAAGTGAAGAGAAATGCAGTAGGTCATTTAATACTTGCTCAATATTGATATGCAGGGATTGTGATGTGATTTAATAATTCGGCTTTCTTAGATATTATGTTTAGTAGTTGAATTACAAATACACCATTCCAACAACTTACGGTTTTTAATTTACTGTCAAATGTACATCATAAGTGTACAGTCGCCGACAAAATAATATATTTATATAAAATAATTATGAAAATATATAATTTAAGTACTTATTAAATTGACTTTATTATAATTGAACTCTTTCTATGCGCAATCATTAATTCAAATGCCCTGTCTCTGTGCTTTCTATGTAACGATGGGCGTGAGCGTGATATTGTGTCCAGTCAATTGCATCACCAGGCGCGGTTGGCGAATTATTTATTTTCAAATTTATATAGACAATTTTGGTGTTAGCAGACTTGTAACAGATTTATAAACAACCAAATAAATTGTTATTGATCTAAGTATAACAAATATAGCAATTAAAATGCCGAATGTTAAAGGAACATACAAAAAGTTACAAAATAAACGAAACAATAACTTGCCATTCATATTTTTCCCCTTTTCTTAAATAAATAGTTTGGAACAGCCAAAATCGTAGAGTCCACGTAGGCGAAGCCGCGTGCGAACATCTAGTGTTTTAAATTTACTATGCTTAGTGTTTGTCTGCGTGTGCAAGTGTATCTACATACACTTGACGTTTTAGGTGTTCAGATATTTTTGGTTATTTGTGCGTATAGAAATTATTGACTAACTGCTGCTTAGATATTAATGATGTTATTAATGTTCAGATATTATTGGTAGTTTGTAGTATTAAGAACTTATTGCTATTTTAAATTGTTCAGAAGTATTTGGTCACCCTGTCTGCTACAATATATCTGATGGTGACTGTACAATACATCTACCTCTTTCGTCTTTATAGTCGTCTATATGAAGATTTGGGTTTAGCGAAATAATACGCCCTCCGTATGGTGAATGGTTTTAGATTGAACGTAAAATTAACGTAACCAGACGCATGGAAAGGGTTAAAATAAAGTATTTTGATGAGGCCCTTTTGGTAACGACTGCCTACTCATTTTATTATATGACTATCTTACCTTAGGGTTTGTAACATAATAAAATTATTTAAACTATCCAAAAATTAATAGTAGAAAAAGGCGCCAGAACTGATTAGGTCATATATTTGGCATAAACAACACATCAGGTGGTCCCAAATCACAGGGTATTACAAAATACTTTAAGTAAAACTTATGAAACATCTATACAATGTTACCCATTATTCGCGTGATGTATAAAACTTAAAGGCTGACCCGGCGAGCATAGGAATGACCCGGCGCCATATTGTGATGTGACATCTGTCAAACTAACTCAAGTCAAATTCGGTACATAAGTAAGGTGTGAAAATAAGAATTGCATAGAAAATCGAAGTGATGATTTAGGTTGAATCTTCTTGCGTTATTGCTTTATTTGAGACATTTATACCTTGTCTAATTTAGGATGATTATTTTGACAGTTCACGCCTATGAAAAAAAAATGCTGAAATTCTCTATAGGTAAAGATTAACACTGCATGATAAACCCACTCTCATTACTAACCTAAATGTAACTAACTAAGTGTAATATTCACTAATAATGTAATACATTTTCAATAATTAACACACTTAGTTTTCTTCATCAATCATCATCACTTTCGCGTATTAGCCAGATCTACTCTGGGGGGTGGAGCACTGGTGACCTGTAACACGGGTTTTACTCAAACCTATATCAGGCACCAGTCTCTCACACACAAGGCATATGGCAATTAGTTTATAAGAGAAATTGTATTCCAATATTGTACCTTTGTGAGAGAAAATAAATGATTTTATTATTTTTATGAAGTTTTGCATTTTTTTCCGTAAAGTGTACTACAGATACTAGCTTACTTTATTGACGGGTACCGCCCACTTAGTGAAGCGCCTTGCAAACGAATAACAAAAGATAATAGAAAATCGATTCTAAAACAAAATTCATCTAACAAACTTTGTAAACATCGTTTGTGAACAAGAATTGGGTATGGAAACATTTTTTATTTTTATTTTATATATATTTTTTAAATACCTTTCAATATTTTAAGAAACTCATTCAATATTTCGTTGATCTAGCCGGTAGTTAACCTTTTATTAAATTTTGAACATTGCGAACTCATGACGTCACAAATTCACAGAAGAAAATTACTGATTTACTGCACTTATGACTGAAACAGAGCTCGCCGTTCATCATGTAGATTCTCACGAGAATGTGAGAAGTAGACTTCAGATACAATTTATTTTGCCAAGTTCTGAAACCACCCCTACCTGAAAGGGTTGGGATTAGCGAATGGCTATTTTATGGGGGAATTAAAAATCTGCTATCTGGAAACAAAATTAATACCATGCAGTAGAATCACCTAGCTAAAAGTCTCACGTATGATACAGATCGCGTCATTTGATTGGTTGATGGATAGATAGATTATCAAGCAATCACGTGAAAAGACGTTAATACGACCCAATAGGTTCCAATTGTGAGATGGCAATTTGATTACCGTCAAGAGTCCATTAAGAACCTTAATGTTGGCAAACTGGGGTCATTCATATGTGAGCTGTCAAAATTATCATCATATATTGGACTAAATATAGTCATTTTTTGCTAGTTTTCTTTCACCTATTTCATTAGTTTGAAGATGGTAAATTTATTATTTATTACGAAATTAATAACGTTGATTAGGTACTTGTTAAAACAATACCATCCTACAGCGACTTAAAACAAAATCCTTTCGCTACCTTTAAAAAAAACAATCACTTTTCATGGGTCATTTTTGTTATAGCAATATACAACGTGTTAATAAAAAAGCGCAAAACCTGAAAATAGTTTGTTCGGAATCGAGAGTAGAATCGATTCCACTAATAAAAAACAGGGGTCCAATTTTGACCAGAAAGATATTTTAATTACGCCGTGTTTAATCATTACTCAACTCTTTTATTGCGGCGGCACGCTAAGCGGCGAGGTCGCACTATATCGCACGTTATTACCATAGACTTTCAATTTGCAGACAAACACAAGAAAACAAAAAAAGCTAATATCTTCGTTAATAATCCGCGAAAATTATATTTTATAATTTACTTAATTCTTTAATAATAAAAATGAGTTTGGGTGTCTGAGGTTTTGCGCTTTTTCATTAACACGTTGTATAAACAACCACTTTTTTGCAGACTATTCTAACGAGTGAAGTTGTTCGCAGGCCAGTACTATTGTTATTTGAATCGCACAGTAAACTAGGATAATATTCATCGACAAGAACAAAGTAAGCGCCCATCATGATTTTTGAAATAATGAAACATTTGATAAATTAACAGCCATAAGTTGCAGGCCCTTAATTTATGTTTTTTGTCGATAAATTTAATCCTTACAGTTTAGTTTAGTTTTCAATATTACAAAAGGGTCACATTGTATAATATAAGTAGTAGGTACACAGTTGAAATTAGAACTTGCCAACACCAATTTTCAAAACATGAATGATAAAATATAAATGCATAAGTACTCGGATTACAAAAAAATCAATCCAATAATATTCTTAAATTATTTTTGTAAGAGGATGCAATGACTTATTTAAAAAATACACAAATTTAATTTTGTACAACTATTATTTTAAAATATCACACCAATTATTCTCAAAGCACCCATAGAATTAAAAAAAAGGCCAGTTTCAGAGCAATGCTAGCCCTTGCGGGGAAGACTTCGAATCAACCACTTTATTTATTAATTGACGATCCAGCTATTATTAATCATTAGGCGTTAAAAACATACTTCCAGTTAAAAATTCACATAAATTACTTGATATTCCTTGCATCAGATTATATTAAACCTAAAAGCATTACACTCGTTTTTATATGTCTCCTTTTACACGAAACGTGAATGTTGTAGATTCCGAAGTAGACCCCTCTAGATATTAATGTAGGTATCGATGATTTTACGCTTAGCTCTGAAATTAGCCTAAAAATATAACATTACTAATCAAATTGATAAAACCTATTAAACATTTTACTGTATCATGCACATATCTATATATTAATTTTTTCATTAGCAGCCAAAAAAGTTTTCTTTCTTTTTATTATTTTGAATAGTAAACAGAGCCTGATTCATATGAACGTCATAATCAGTCTTAAGTTAATTAAGACTGTTTGAATAAGTGTACCTACTTTTTGCCTCTTTAATTTTTAGCGCACTGTCAATATTTGCGCGAAAAAGATGGAAAAGTGTTAAAGTGCCACTATCTATTTTCCTACAGTTGGCGAGGTTTCTGAGATAGTTCCTTCTAGGAGCACGTAAATTCTGAAAGGAACTCCCTCCCTACCGAGTATGGACTTCTTGAAGAGAGGTTTAAAAAAGTTTTTACAGGTCGGCAACTTTATCATCATGCGAGAGTCTTGATACCCGGCCGCAAAAAATACTCATTCAGTTTAAAAATATAATTGTAAACTGAATACAGTATGTCAACTATGAGTTTCTGTCACGTAAACAACGATAGTTGACTTCAGTTAATTTGCCATTTTCGGTTCCATTTACAATCACTAGGGCCGCTGTACAGAAATACCATACAGAAAAGTAAACGCGGACCGACTGTCATTGGTGTAAACTCATGGTAGACATACTGGACCTACAGTCGTCGAAATCTAATAGGCTCATTTTGACAGCTAGCAAAGACCCCAAAAAGTAACTCAGCAATACTCAGCACAAAAACTTCGAATAAATAATAAAATGATCATTCCGTTTTTGCGTTGAAATAAACACCTAATTGAAGGGTGCGATGGTCAGAAAACATTTTGGGTTTTTTAATATTTTTTTCACGCCTTTCTAAAGAGATACTTTGAATTTTTGAATCATTTCGAAACGTCTCAGAAACAGTTACGTTTTCAGTCCCCTTTTTTTAATACTAGTGATGTAACCAATTCTTTCTTAAAACCGGAAAGTTCGTTCACCGGTACGACTACGAATCATTTCCACACAAAAATATTAATTTAACTTAATTACCACCTATTACTATTCTGCTTAAATATAAAAGAGCCTAAGCCTGCAAAATGTGAGTAAAGAAATCATTAACACTATAGAAACAATCCTTCAAACATTCACACAGTTTAGTCATCATTACAAGTACAGGGTTCTTTCTGATCTTGTACTTATTTAGAATTATGTTGTAGACCTTAATACACATGCATAGCAACTTTTTTGGTATAATGAAGCCTTAGGTAGGACAGAAATCTACAGCAAGCCTGTCCGGGAATTGGTAATCAGGTTACCGACGCGCGACGGTGGGGTTCACTCACATCACATCCCTAATTACGCCGCGATGACAGGTGTCAAAACGGGCCTATTAGATTTCGACGACTGTAAGTATAGACAACTTAATCCTTTTCTGTAAAAATAGTATTCATTAAGTAGGTAGGTACATATTTTATAATATAATAATTTATGTATAATTTCGAAATGTACAGACGGCAGCATATCAGCAGGGCTCAGATGCGCATCGTGACGAAATCATCTCACACCTTTTCCTCCACTCTTTTTTTTCTTACGAATTGCACGAGAAAACGCGTTACAAAGTTTTCTCGCAGCGCGCATCTTATTAACTTTGCAAGTCACCACAAACTTTTTAATTTATTACTGTCAGTCATGATGACTTGAACCTTTTGTTACATGAATAATTAAAGATCAAATGCAAACAAGTGCTGCTGTGTGTGATTTTCGTTGCTATGTAAGCAAGGCAATAAATAAATAAGGTATAAAAGTTTTTTTGTGATCCGGATAGGTACACAAATCTGAGATTTTAAAATAATGGTCATGGATAAGTAAACTAGTTACATAAAATATAATATTACAGTATTTATAACATTCCAAGTCATTTGAATAAAGAAATCATATTCTTCATAAATGTACATTTGACAAAAATGGTCTCAGGTCTCTCCAATGGTCATCCATCAAAACACTGGCGTAGCCATAGTGACATCTCTCGGCTAGAAATAATTAAATCTTATGCTAACCTTAAGGTCGGAGTACCAACATGCTGACCAAGCCAAGAACAAAGGAAAACACCAACTTTAGGTTTGAGCCTATGTGTAGCCAGTCTGGCCATTGTGATGTTGCTACACTTTCAGGTTGTGTCGGTAACAGTAGCGCGGCGATGCAGCATATACTGACAGCGACAGCAACGACATTCACTGGTTGTTGTTCCCTGAAATTAATCAACATCTTATTTACCAGTGTCCAATCTTGTTTAGTTTATGGTGACCTAATAGGAAAGTCGCCCTATCCCTATGTCTCGCATAAAAAACTTTAGGAGCTGCACACTGGCTCACTATTCGCAGCCATTAGACGCGGCGACCTGTGGTTGAGCAGGGCCACAAGACGTGACCACTGTCGCAGCTCAGAGCTCGGACGCGGTGACTCGAACGGAAATCTCCTCCGCACTTTGTGGAGGTGTCAGTGGCCCAGCGTGCGGCAGCACTAAGAACGGTTTCAGACTAGCGTGTCATACATGTTTCATCATTTTCATCATTGCCACACATGTATCTTGTACGAGCGTTGACGCGCTTATAAGCTTGTGTAATCCATATCTAGATACTGACTCACCATTGCACTACACTGGTTCGAGTGAACACCACCGGTGCACAGGAGTTTGGTTTTTTTGAAGTAAGAAATGTAGCGCGTATGTAAGAAGCACATACCTATGCTTAGAATACCTACATATAGAAACCAAGTGTAATAGTCATGCATGTGTGGATCGGATTGGTGCTTCATTTTTGATGGGGCGGTTGTATGAAGACTATCCTTCTATACATTATTATTCTAAGCACGTATGCCAAAGCGGCCGTATATACGCAAAAAAAACTAGCCTGAAACCGGTCTGAGAGAATTTTGCAACTACTAGTGTACCTACTAGTATTTGACATTATACATAATGCAGAAAAAATATGGAACAAGTTGTTTTGATATCTAGTAGAACAACTGATAATTTTAAATCCTGTATGTATTTCCTTTCATGTGAAGTTTATTTATTACCTATGATGTGAAGGGTGAAGGCACGCAACACGTGACTGCTCCTCCATTGGCCTGACAGGGGCAGCTCTCACAGCTAGAGGGTGGAAACTGTCCCCCATGCTCTCTAGAATCAAATTTGATGGCTCTCCCTCTATTAGCTTTGTAGGAATATCCCTTTTACCTAATGCCTGCAAAGATAAAATAAACTTGTTTGTCATAATATGATATTATCATTGAAGATGATTGTGTTGCATTTTTTTTTATCAGTAAGATTTTAAACTATCTATAAGACAGTGTTTTATTAATATAACTTGTAAATATAAAAAATTCATGCATTACAGATTTTCAAATATACCTACTTTACATGTTAGCGACCTAAATACAAACTCAAGCTTTTAAAGACAGGAAAACCTAAAAAAATACAAGTTTTGGTCCTAGACTATGTCAAGCGGCATTTAACCTATCTTTAACCACACTAATTTATGCGATTGAAAATTTAGGTTTATTATAGTGCTGGTCTTTTATTATCTAACTCTTGAGTTTAACAATTGATATATTTCAATGCGGATTAACAGAATTGCTGGTCCCCTGGGTAAATGTTTTGATGGTTACCAGCAGGGTGGTGGCTAAAAATGATGGCAATCAGGCTAATAAAGGTCTCATTAAGAGGTGTGGATGGATTACTATAAACTTTTTATTTCATTTACATGATTTACACATCCCTTTCACTAAAAGGCTGATATGATTATCAGTTCAATCTTTAACGTAAACAATGCCATTTTGTCTATCAGCTGCCAAAGGTCAACGTGCAAAAAAGCTATTGAAATTATTTTCGTTAGAGACGGTTACTTGCCTGGTTAGTATTTTTGTCGTACATAGTTATCCGGAACTTATCCGTGGTGTCGCAATGGGCAACAGATGGTTGTGTGTACCGAACTACGATATCGATACAGCTCTGCGGGGCGATCACCCCCTCCGGGTCAATCACCGTGAACTTATTCGGGGACGTACATAATACTAAACAGAACAATAACCCATCAATTACTCATTAATTATTCCAATTAATCCACTTGTCCACGTACGAGCTAATTACATACCTTTGAAATTCACAGAAAAATCGTATGGATTGTAAACAGTCAACAACTGTTTGTGAGTGTGTCTGGCGTTTAGGTAGAACTCGAGGGATACGGGAAACACAAAAACTGGAAAGTTCTTCATCATTTCTGTTTTACCAATAAACAATCACAACAAATCACAAAGGAAAACAAATCAACACCATTCTCGATTCTCAGATACGAACGAACGACTGACTGGACTGACAGCAGCACAGCACAGCTGTCAGCTGTTCTACAGTAGCGGCTAGTGGTGTAAAAGTAACTACAAAGCGTACCCGTGTACTCGTTTACTTTAACAGTTAGTACTCGTTACCATCGTATCGTTACGTTTCTCGTTACTTTTGATACCTCAGCATAGAGAAACGCATCAAAACCAATACCGTATGCGTACGCATACCGTATGACGTCACGACGTTGCATCATTTGTAACTACACTCAGCGTATAAACATGTAGCCGCGCCAATGATGATTTTATTTAAAAGTTTATTAAATTAACTTAATAAAAAACATTACTTTTCATTAAAACGACGTGATTAAAATGACGACACGATTGGCGTAGTGCGCTATAGCACGGTTTCTCGCCTCGATTACCGCAGTGTCCCAGGTTCGATTCCCGGTCGGGTCAATTCAGGAAACGACCTTTTCTGAATTGACTCGGGTCTGGGTGTGCTGGGAGACGCCTCTAGCTTATTTCCTTGTGTGGTACCTCGTAACACAGGGATATTAATCCCTATTTCGAGACCATTACAAGAGGTGTGTTGTCTGGCGCATATTTATATTTGTTTATTTATTTATTTATAAAAACAAAACCTAATGCCACAAACAAAGTGTCACAAAAATTGGATGCAATTTTTGCTTCCCTTATGAGTCGCTATTTGCGCGTCCTTTGTGGGTATGAACCATTTTTAAGGGTTAATTAGCGAATGACCCACATTGACAACACGGGGTCAATGTGGGTCATTCGCAAATTAACCCTTAAAAAGGACACCCACACAGATTTACCAGCAGAAAAAACACCTCGAATATGGATACCTCAGCTGATGAAGCCGCCCAAGTGGTAGCACTACTGCAATCAGGGATGCGGCAGCGTGATGTCGCCCGGCAAATGAACTTGAGCCGTTTTTCGGTTCGAAGAGTGTACCAGCGCATCATAGAGACCGGTGGCTACATCCGGAGACATGGGTCCGGTAGACGTCGCTACACTTCGGAAAGAGACGACCGGCTCATTGTGTCGACTTCTTTGAGAAATCGTTTCTCCAATGCTGTTAAATTGCAACAGCAGCTCCAGGCAGTGCGCAGACGCACAGTGAGCGTCTCTACGGTTAGAAGAAGACTAAAGGAGAAGAAGATAGCGGCCCACAGAGCTGCTACGGGTCCTAAATTGACTGCAGCGCATTGGCGAGCCCGCTTACAGTTTGCTCGTGACCACGTCGATTGAACCCTTGAGCAGTGGAGTGCAGTTCTCTTCTCAGACGAGACAAGAGTGTGTCTCTTCTGCAACGACCGACGCAGAAGAGTATACCGAAGACAGGGTGAACGTTTCGCCCAAGCCTGCATCCACGAGACGGTGGAATATGGGGGCGGATGCTGCATGTTCTGGGGCGGCATTTCGGCTGCCGACAAAACCGACTTTGTCTGCGTCTCCCGGACTGGAGGTGCTCGCGGACAAGGGTCGCTGACTGCTCGCCGCTATGTCACAGAGATCCTGGAAGTGCATGTGATCCTTTTTGCCGATTCTTTTGGCGAGGGGTTCACATTAGTGCACGACAACGCTCGCGTTCACACTGCAGCCATCGTGGGCGACTTTCTGCAGAGGTCCCAAGTCTCTGTGATGCAGTGCCCAGCGAGAAGTTTGGACCTGAATCCGACAGAGAAGTCGAGAATCTCTCTTATCGGTACAAGTATGTTTTCTTCTCTCTTCGATCTCGATACGAAGAGAGAAGAAAACATACTTGTACCGATAAGTTATATACCTAGCTGCGAAAGGTGCGTATTTTGAACAGACCTGTGTTTAAGTTGATCAAAATTTATTTTGATTTTAATAGGTAATGGTTAGGATATAGTAAACTTAGACGGATTCTTCTGAATTTGCAATGGATTGATTGACTATTTTGGACAAATCAACTATGCGATAAATCAGGGATCGATTCGATTATATTCGCAGCAACGAATAAAAAATACGAAAAATGCGAGTTACTTTTAATAAATTCGCGAGTAACGTTCCGTTACTCGGTACTTGACAGCGCACCTGTTACTACTCAGTAACGAATACATACGGTTGGCCACAGCTCTAGTAGCGGCACAAGGATCACGCTATAAAAATAACTAGTATTTATTTACTCGAGTTGTTATTTAATAAGGATTATGTTGATGTGTCGTATGTACTGGTATGTACGTAGGTTTTGACTTCTGGCAAATACATTAGACTTTTCAATCCAAAAATTATTTTTTTTATGAGGAAAATACGGGCTCAATGCCGTTAAGGTGCTTTGTTGTGGTGAAATTTAAAAAACACCAGGCAGGGCATGTAAAGAAATATCTAGCTAGGACATCTTATAGTGCACACCCCGAAATTCAGTCAAAACTCAAAACCTGCAAATGGTGTTAAAAGCATGAAAATCGGAACTTCTTCTTCTTCTTCTCGAGTCAATGGCAAATATAATATATTGATCTTATTTAATTTAAACGGACCTCGCCCAGAACCCAGCGAATTTTAGCGCAGCGGCATTCGCCATGTACAGGTCTTCCATTGTGCAGGTGGTTGGGCACTGTGGGCACTCGAGCATATGAGCCATAGTTTGAAGTGACCAACCACAGTCACACTCCTGACCTGCTTCATCAATAAACCCCCATTTGGCCATGTTGTCCTTGCTACGGCCAACCTGGGAACGAAGGCGGTTTAGAGATTTCCAGATTGGCCAGGGCTGCTCATAGCCTAGTGGCAGCTTAGGTTCTCAGCGGGGGCTATGTAATTGGCTGGTGGTGCGTACTTAGTGGACCAGAGTGTCACGCGAGTGTCCGTCGGCTGCTCGGTCGAGCTTAGAAAGCTTTTACGGCTTTTTAGTCGAACCTCAGGCATGCAGTACTCGTAAAGAGGATGTCGGGCATCGGTCTCTTGCTTCATCTTTTCAACAGCGCATGCTACCTCTCGCCGTACCTGAGAGGGCGAAATTCCTGCAAGTGGGTACAACTTGTTGAGGGGCGTTGGTTTGAGGCAGCCGGTGATGATGCGACAGGTTTCACTTAACTCAAACTCAAACTCAAATAACTTTATTCAAATAGACTGTATCAGTACTTTCAAATTAGAGCGACATCAACCTCTCTAGAGTGAGCAGATCGATGCCAAACTGGGCATTACTCGCCTGCAGAGAAGGAAAGCGCCAATCCTGTTGTGCGAAGAACGTGCGGGGCTGCTCCCCAAGTTGTAGATGTCAGGCGTCTAAGCAAGTTGTTCCTTGAACAGACCTTTTGTTTCAAACCATGACAGTGGCTTCTAAACGTGAGGGCCCTGTCCAGTCTGATACCCAAATAGCGAGGATGGGGGCAGTGCTTGATACTGACGCCTTGCTAGCTCAGTTTGAGAGGACGGTTTGCTTCCCAATTTCGGAGATGAAAGGCACACGATTGCGTTTTAGCCGGGTTCGGTCTGAGCGCGTTGGCGTCATAATATGCGTCGAGTGAGTTCAGAGCTCCTGTAAGCGACCTTTCGACGTCCTCAAATGAGCGGGCTGAAGCAGCTAGAGCAAGTGTTTGGTGTTTTGGAAGATAGGCTGGTCGTTGGTGTATACTCGTACGTTAAATAATACCGGAGCCAGAACACTTCCTTGGGGAAGACCATTTTTTTGAGCCCACCAACGACTTTTACTTCCATTGAGTAAAACCTGAAAGCGGCGGTTGGTCAGCATTTCCCTGAGGATGTGGACAAAACCCACATCTTGGGTCAAATCACTAACTTTAACAAGCAGCCTCTTAGTGTTGACGGTGTCGTATGCCGCTGACAGGTCCACGAATACGACCCCGGTTACCTTGTGAGTTTCGAAGCCAAGCTTCAGGGTCTGGTTGGTACAGGACTTGCCAGGCCTAAAGCCTGCCTGTTCTGGAATGAGTTGGGGTTCCAGTATCGGGGAAAGCCTGTTCAGGAGCAACCTCTCGAATAGCTTGAAGGTGTGGCACAGAAGTGAGATGGGACGGTAACTTTTGGGATCTGTTGGACATTTTCCTGGTTTGAGCAGAGCCACAATTTTTGCTCTCCTCCAAAGTTTCGGAACTTTAGCAGTTTCAAGGCAGTTGTGAAATAGAGCCAGTAACCACGAAACTGCAACTGGGCCTAATTGTTTTATTTGTTCGACGGTTATATCATCAATCCCAGTGGCTTTCCCATTTTGGAGAGATTTAATAGCGTCGATAAGATCAGCAGTCAGCTATATCCAGTGGCTTGCTGAGAGTTTGCGTAGTATTTTGCGGTTTTTTTGAATGGACCAGTTTTTGTAGACGGCGAGGTGGTTTCCCGTTAATTAACAACTGATGGGCGACTTGATTGGCGGTACTTGACCAGGATTATTGGCTTCCGGAGGGTCATCGGTGAGAGTTTTGATGGTAGTCCATGCTTTTTTACTATTTTGCGTCATATTAACGCTGGAAATTAGCCTCATCCATCTCTCTCTACGCTTTTCTCCTATCAACTGAGTGAGATTCTCTCCAGCTAATAAGGTCTCTTCAGAAAATGGATCATTTTCGTGGAGAGACTGGTAGCGCTTGACGAGCCCGGCAGAAGAGTCATCTAGGCCTGGGACATACGAAGTTCGACATCCTCTTGGAATATGTTCACGGGAGATGGTCCATACGGCTGAAACAAATTTATCGTAGTTCTTAGGGGCAGGATCTATGCTACATAACTCTAGGTCTATTTCTTTAGCGTAGGCCTCCCAGTTAGCCTTGGAGAAGTTAAAACGGCGTCTAAATGGGACTTCGAGGGGTCTGACAGCAGCGAGAACCTTCAAGGTGATAGGTCGGTGCTGAGTGTTTGGGATAGGTGAACAAACTCCCTTTCTACACAGAGAACTAATACTGTCGCTAGCAAAAACCAAGTCTGGGTTATAGCCACGTCTCCATCGTCGGCTGTTGAAGGACGCAGGGTGCTTTGCATTATGTATGAGGGTAAGGTGTTCCGCCTCTGCCCATTCTTCTACCGCATTACCATCTGGATTAGATTGATCATAGCCCCAAGAAGTGCTATGACTGTTAAAATCACCTATTACAAATTTGGAATTAAGGTTCAGAAAGTTTGGTGTTTGGGCAAATTTAAAAGGACATGAGGGTGGTTTGTATATTGAAGTGATTGTGCAGTTGCCCATATCTAATGTGATCACTTCAATATCGTTATCATTATTAGTGTGTGCGGATTTTACAGTGAGTGATGGTTTAGTAAAAATTGCGCTGCCATATTTAGGATGTGGTATTTCTGCGACGAGTGTCATGCCATTGATTAGGGGTCTATGGCTATGTGCATCCCGGTGCGTTTCTTGGACACAAAGGCATCACACCCTATGTCGCGACATAATTTCACTAGGATACAAGCTTTGACCTTTGAGAAGCCCTCAATGTTAATGGACATAATTTGGAGGGCTGGTCCCTTATGGTGGTGTTGGGTATGGCTCTGAAAAGAGGCATTTTGGTCCTTACAAGAACCTTTTTCCTGGGTTCTGGACGAGACTAGTTACTGTAGTTGCCATTGTGGTGATCGAATTGGCCAGCCTAGACCCTGCGTTACCGGATCTAGCTGTTTCCAGGGTGCGCCGCGTGGAGGCTCCTATCATGCACCCATCATGATAAATCGGAACGATTGATCTTCAGGCCATACGAATCAATTTGACCCGTAGCACGAAAAAAAAGAGAAGGAGTTATAGCGTCATCTTTTTTTTATATGGGATAAAAAATACTTTTGCTCTGATACCTATCGTGTGTAGGTATCCTATGAAAGGGCCTACTGAGCCAATTCTAAAAATATTCCACATCATTACCTTCTTTCTCGTAATTTGTATTAAATTAAAATAAAAATCATTTTCAGAATGTACCAATTTTGGGCTTCTCCAGATATGAGGGTAGAATCATTTTTTGTTAAATATGTTTTAAATGGTACCTACGTAATATCCTAATATCTATTTATATTTTTTATATAATTTTACAAAATGTGATAAAATTATGATTAGGTAGTTTAAGAATTAGGAACATGCAAAAAAAGTTTAATTATAGACACTGAGGATGATAAATACTAATGCGAGAGGAGTTTTTATTATTATTTACGGGAAACTGGCGGGATATCAAGCTGGAAAATTGTGTGGAAAAGCTGACAAACTTGACAGACTCTTCGCGCTGTTCCTCTTCGAGCCGCGCACGCGCCTCTGGGTCGCAAGGAACTCCTACTTGTTGAGTATTAACTAGATACACTATTATAAATAGGAACGATTTATTTTTTGTTTCTAATGGATAAACTGAAAAACTTCTAGACCGATTTTTAGAAATTCTTTCACCTATTGGTAAAGCTACATTTTCAGCAATATTTAAAAAAACGTACGACGTACGCGGAGAAAAATTTTAGCTCCGCGAATACTAAAGTAGCCACTCCACGAATACAAAATCCCCCGCAGACTCAACGCACACGATGTGCAATCATTTGTTGTCCGAGAGTACTTAAATGTTCTGAGATTATGTTTTGTGCTGTAACTTATGTACATGAAGTTTAAGCAAAAGAGAAGACGTTTTAAAAGAGAATACTGGGTCAACCCCTTTATTTCGACTTTAATCCGCTACGCTCCGCGGGCGTCCGCGGTGTTTCGGCGTACTTTTAGTCGGTCGTGTACGTCGCTCGATACAGTTTGTAAGGGATCTATTTTGACGGAGAAAAAAGTGCGCCGCGGATAATACGTCGTCTGGGCAGGCCATAGCGCCACCCAAGAACTGGAGATGGAAGCAGCCAAGTGATAAAATTTGGTAACCATTATATAGACTCACAAGATACGCACTGGAAAGTTTGTATTTATAATCCTCAGTGTCTAAAATTGAACTTTTTATAGGTACATGTTCCAACTAATCGTAATTTTATCAATTTTGTAAAATTTTAAAATTATTAAAAAATACTAAATGTAAATATTTTTCAAAGTCCATATTAGAGTTAGAAATGAGGATATTACGTACCTTATGAAGCAAATTTTACAAAAAATTATTCAAGCGTTTCATGTCTAGAGCTCTAGAGGAGACCAAATTCAGTATATTTTTAAAATGTTTTTTATTTTAATTTTATACAAGTGACTAAAAGGTAATGATGTGATATATTTTTAGAATTGGCTCAGTAAGCCCCCTTTCATTAAATACCACACACGATAGGTTTAAGAGCAAAACATTTATTTTCCCAGACAAAAAAAACGACGCCATATACTCCTCCCCTTTTTATTCTTTTTTTCCGTACTACGGGTCAAATTTATTCGTATGACCTGAAAATCAATCGTTCCGATTTTAATGCCTTCAATCAACACTATTTGCAGGTTAATTTAGCGCCAAGATCATCTGACCCCATGCCACATTAAGTAATCAGTGCCCATGCCCCATAACTAAATCTATAGGTTTCGTAGACTGATATTCATTCATAAATAAATACAGAAATAGGTAGATGATAAATACCTACTCAGCAAAGAAAAAACACAAATTACTTGTTGTGAATTTGGAACTTACTAATGCAATAATTGAAAGTCTAAATTATTCAAGTTTCTTTTATTAAATACAACAATATAAATATATATTTACAAAGCTATGCACATTGATGCTCACTGTCGGTACTATGAGTAGGTTTGTGTAACATTAAACTACAACTTTTAGTGCCAAAACCATGTCAAACTAAAAGCTTGTCAGTTTTGGTTTTGCACCAGTCGCTAAGAAGTTTGGTATTTTTATTTAAAAGTTAACAGTATATTTTCAACTAGAACCAGAACAATACCCAATATTTAATTAATTCCTTTAAATAGTGAGTAAGCAATGTAATTAAAAAGTCAACCAACATTTTTTTACTTTTCACGTAGATCAACACACTTAATGCGGTAACAATGTATTAAATATTTATAAAAACAATCATTCAGGCAGGCAGGTCAAAAAAATATTTTTTAAATTAGGTGTTATTTTTTGAAACAATATTAAGAACAAGCCGATTCGGCACGGTCAGAAAATAAAGAATCTGAACATCCTATTGTTTTGTCAGTAAAGAATGTGACGCTCTCCTCCTGATTTTTATGAAATTCAATACATTTAATATGACAAGGTTAGGTTAGCTTCATGTTGCTTACTGTGCTTTCTTTAGGCTATGCTTTCCCAAGATTGTCAATATTTGATCGACTTTGTTTGAAGTTATCTACTAAATTAAAAGATATTTTAGCAAATAAAAAATTATACTAGTAGGTCAGTGTCTTTAACTACGGCGATTACTTTTCCAAAACACGATATAGCATAATTTCACCGATAAAAAAAAACACAAAGAAGTACCTGCGTCGATGATTTTTTTGTTTTACTCTCAAATACCCATTATTAAAATTTTGCACTTAAAATGTATATACATAGATAGGTCTTTGTATATTCTAGACGACGACTTTTAAAACTGTTTAATTTGTCTATTGTTATTTCATAATAAATTAATTAGGTACACGAAAACAGAAGGAAGCCGCGGCGATATTCCGTTCGCGCAGAACTAATCAGTGGCCCACCGAATGCTCTATCAGACGGCGCGCTAAATCCGAGCCCTAAGAAAAAAATGTCGTCATTATGTTTATGATCAGAAAAAAAAGAGTGCGCCAAAGTTCACCTATAATTTCAACTCCGATCACTCTTCCTAAAAATTTTCTTTCTTAAGTTTTCATCATTTCACATTAAGTTCATATCACTCATGTTTCCGAAAATTTCACTTTACTCTGACGCACGCCTGTCTCACTTACGCTATGCTCAAAACAAATAGGTTTCTCTCTGCCCATCAACATACTAACTTAACAACTTAGCGTTTATGTCAACCTAACCCGCTCGTCGTTTCGCTCCACTGCCAGAAGCGAATTTAGGGCGTTTCTTACATTAATATACATCACTTTACTTTCTGGATATGGATAAAAATATTATGGAAATTATGTTTAGGAATAAAAAGAGTTAAGAAAAACCACAGTAGGAGTTAAGATAATATTAATTAAAATTTTCGGAATCATGAGTGTTATGAACATCGTCGGCAGTACTACAAATAAGTATGAATGCAAACTTTAGGAAGAAACATTTTAGGAAGAGTGATCATTCGGATTACAAATCGGTAGGAAAAACAATTTCGGGTAAAGAACTTTAGGTGAGCCAATATGGACCCGAAAAAAATATATACTTTATCAGACAAATTCAACTTTCTCCATAGTCGGTTATTTTTAACATAAATAAGTTAAATTAGGAACAGGGAACCATTATACATCATACATCCTACCAATAAAACAAAACGCATATTACGATACGCGACTCTCGATATTACGACTGTAAGTAAAACTATATTCTAAAATCAAAAATGACTAAAATTTTAAATACGTCTCAGATGTGATGAGTTTTTTGATGCAATTTTGCAAATAACATAAATAGTCTTTTGACTAAATCATAAAATACGCGACTAAGCAAAAAACAAAATAATTTAGTATTTTTAGTATATTACTTTATATAAATCAGAAGCATAGCTTTTGACAACATTTTAGCTGCATATAGACAGTTTCGGTTAACGGATAGCTTAACGATTAAAGTGAATTTTGAATAAATTAAAGTACAAAACAATACAATGACAAAGGGTAGTGAAGATTAGTGAGACTCAGTTATGCAATAAACAAGTAAATTACTATTGTTATCAGATACAAGAACATATCCTGCAATGTCTGGGGTCGATCTGTGATGTATTAGCACTGTATTAGATCAACAGAGATTACTAGTGATGTACCAACTTTTTTATTCTTTTGAATGTAGTGAGCGAGTAGATCTGTTATTATAACTATTGATATTATAAAGAAGGCTAAAAACGTAAATTATTTAAAATCACATTGGTGATTCAACAGATATTTTATATTTATATTTGAATGGCACATAACTAGTAATGGTGACGCGTGTTAACGAATAGAGAGCGACCTCATGAATAAAGGAAGCGGACGACATGAAGCTGCAGCTGACGACGTGTCGCAACGACAGTACTGGTTTCTATATGTGTGTATGAAATACCATCCGTAGTCAGCGGCACGAAGCTTTCATACAAATACATAGAAACCAGTAGTGTCGCTGCGACACGTCGTTTGCTGCAGCTTCATGTCATCCGCTACCAAATTGTACCTTAAATAATGAATCTTACTATCATGTAGGTCGATTAAACTAAAACATCTAAATTATTGGTACGGGTAGAGCATGGCCACAGCGGGGTCTTCAGTCTCGAATGTGATGAGGACATCTTTAAACTTGTCCAGTAACTGCATTAGTTGGGAACGACTAACGTTCTCCATGAACATTATCTCCTCTAGATGTTGCTCGCCACGGAAGTAGCCTGAGTGATAAAAAGTTTATAATAGATTACATAGGAGTGAGTCCGTGAAAGAATGGCTAGAACTTGGACAGATTCTTTAAGTCCTGTGTAAAATTCCCAAGTACAAAGTAAAATTAGGATTTTTGATACCTTGAATAAGTGAATAAGGCAGCAAGGCGATTAGGACGATCATTACAGTGAAAACTACAGACAATAATATTAAGTTTTTGAGCTTTAAAAGACTCAGAACCCTTTTGCAAAATAGGATTATTTCCGCAAAAAAAATCGTGGTGTCTCTTACCCTTTTTATGAAGTTGCGCCAGCAAAAGCAAATCGTCAGTGTCTTTGGAGGCAGGTATAGCCGAGAGCACGGCGCGTTCCTCGGCGGTAAACGTATCCAACAGAGACTCAGTGGTAGGAGGCTCATTGGGCACCCTACACGCGTCTACAACGTCACAGCTCGCTGGGACGCTCCAAACAGTTGGTTGTTGAAAACTGTAGGAATTGAAGTTAATGAAGCAAACATAATTAAGGACTCTTCATCCAAACAACACTTAAGCGCAGAATACAGGGTGGTCCAAACATACACGTTAATAAATTTTTTTTAGCTTCCTCACACTCAGGAGTGTCTGAAAATATCCCATGTTTGTTACCCGATTTTTTGTAGTTTTCGAATTATGCATTTTTTTATGATTTTTTTAAAATTTCTGGGTTGAGTTTTCGGTCAGTGTAGCGCGATCTGTTGAGATAAATGCCAGATTTTTTTCTTTATCAGATGAATAATGCCGCTAGACGATTCTGAAGAATTCACATCCATAACGTTTGTAACAGCGTATAATGGTTACATCAATTCTATGTTGAGATATGGAGTAAAGTTCAATAGTACAAATATTTTCTTATCTACTAAATAAAATTATATTTTAGTATTATTTTCTTCACAAGTGTGTTGAAAAACGTCGTATGATACACGTGTGTATTGATGATTACCGTCCTCGGCTCTCTTAAGGCCGTCACCTAACGGCTCGGGTCTCAACGGCGCCTCAGCGGTAATCACCAACATTACACACTTAAACCTTAATGTACTATACTATAACCCACCTCATTTCACTTTGCAGCTTTAGATTCAAAGAAACTCCAGTCTTTTTATCAGCACCATTCATTAAGCCATTAAATTTCAGCCTTGGGGATATATCTAGATCACTTTCAAACTTGTCGTCATCACTACTTGTGTTCAAAATGTGTTCAGTCTCTTTCAAGGACAAGTCAGATAGTCTAGAGGTCAAAATCTTAGGCTTTTCATCTATTTTGTCTACTTCACCATTGACATGTACAATATGGCCGTTGATTCCATTCTCGATTACGTTAGTGTTGGCACCATTTATATTGCTCGAAATCCCACTATCTACCGAGTTTCCATGTAATTTCTTCTTGTCTTCTTTATCATCATACTCACAACCATTTAAGTTCATTTTTATAACACCATCGACCACATCGGCGCCTTCATCGAAAGAGTGGTTCGCAGAGTCGATTCCTTGAAACTGATCATATTTTGTGTGCTCCGATTCAATCACTATGGGTTTCGTGTGGGAGAAGTCAGTCTGATTAAGATTATTCTCCGTCGGGTATTCCTCGTCCAAATCGGGGAAATGATTAGTGCTGTCCCTCGTTTCAACAGGTTCGGGGACGTTCAGCTGCATCTGGTTGAGTGATGAAAATGAGACACTGCCCGACTGACTGTAAATATTGTGTTTTTCACAATAGTATTCTTTGCCGTCTAAAATATAAAGAAAAGTCTAATTGTAATCATAATAATTTATAATAAGTTATAAAACCGTCAAAAATATAAAATTTATCTAAGACTATTATTTTGGCTGTAATATTTGCTGAGTCATCTATATTTATACTAATATTATTAACAAGGAAGTATTCCTATTTTAGTTCGTAACGAATAAATCAATTTTTCTTTCATAAAACAGTTAAAAAAACTGTCTAAGTCAATGTCAATTCCAAGCAAACAAGAAATCATCTTAGCCAAAAAACGGAACTAAACCACAAATTGCGCTGAACTATTCCAAGTGTAGTCATTGAATGGCAATCGCGACAATATTTTGCGTGTAAATATCAGCACATACCAGTGTCGAGCCCCCAGTGCCAGTGCGGCGAGTTGAGCTGCACGTACGTGTGCAGCTGCAGCAGCAGCCGGCGCTGCAGCAGCCACGCCACCACGCGCGCCAGCCGCGCGTCGCCGCCCGCGCCGCCGCAGCCGCCGCCACGCGAGATGAACCACAGCGGCGCTGGGAGAGAGAACTCTCCTAGCATCTGAGCAGCGACCGAAATAATCATCAGATAAAAATCAAGGTCAAGGGCACAAATTAGACATGCGCGGCGCTCTGACAGATAGCCCGCTTAGAACAACACGCCATTTTTGACGCACGCACACAGAGACATGAGTTTACAAGCGAAGTCAGTGAGCTTCGGTGAGTCGGAAAGTCGCACTGTCGCGAGTGTTTTTGTTTTTGTCGAACTTGGTGCAGTTTTTCACATGATGAATTTTGTTTTTGGCCGGTTCTGTCAAGTAGGTATAACTTACTTACTTCATTTTAAAAATTTAGAGCGAATATAGTAGTAACCCTAGGCGGTTCACGAAAGTTTAGGAAAAAGGTGCGAGCGGTCCTTCTGTAAACTCTTTATTTTGTGTCAAAGGTGAGTTGAATTAAATAGCAGAAATAATAAAAATAAGTCAGAAGCTTAATTTTTATTTTAAGTGCCAAAATAAATTTATTCCTATTTATGCTAGTCTATTCAATGTTTACTTTTTGCAATTGTTTTGGCGCCAAATCATCATAAAGAAGTCTTAAAAGGATTTCAAATTAGGAGAATCATAATACTTACTATCTTCAAAATCTTCGTTCTAAGAAAATATTTCTAAAACATTTGAATAGAAAATTCACTGTTTCAGCAGAAATTGATTTCAGGTTTTTAATATTCGACAGAGATTACTCACCTGCACTAAACAGAGTCCAGCGAATTCCTTTGCAAATTCTTCGACTAAGGCCGAATTCGTATGAATACTAGCTCCAGGCGAAACAACGTACACATTTCCTTCACACAACGGGTAGATTATAGTAGCCTTTGCCCAGTATACCAAATGTCCAGTAAGTTGGAACACCTAAAATAAACATTATATTGATAATATTAACATGGCTTGTTTTTAAATGCGATAATTCAAAGCAATTGATTAACTCCACCTGTGTGAGTGATAGGTCTGCTTCAATGGCGAGCGTTTGAAGACTCTTCAGAGGGCTGTAAAGTTTGATGAGCCTTAGCAGAGCCGGACTGCCATCAAGAGGAATCGACGCTAAAAGTTCGTTCGGATTTACCAACAACAATATGCCGTGATATGGTCTCAGTTTTTGTAAACATTTGTCAATTGTTTCTGGTTCAATAATAAGGCCTCTATTGTGAATCTGATGTGCTTTATGTGGCAAACAGAACGACAATAACACCCATTTGTTTATTCGAACTTGGACGATTCCTGTAATATAAAAACATTTATCAGCTTGCAGACGCCAGTCGGCTCCAGTGGGAAATTGTGTTCATGTTCTTTCTTGATTGATTTTGTTGCAACTATTCAAGTTCATTCACATACTAATAATTAAGAAAAACTAAAAACATAAGCTATGATTTTTTATAAATCACATTATGTCAAAAAATTCAATGTAAAACATGTCAATAAATGTTTTCACTCACTTCTAAAAGCTTTAATCCGTAGTTTCATTATTTATACAGATTGATAGTGTCCAAAATTTAACTTTCAATACATGTGTCAACTAATCGTAATATTGCCACATTTTGTAAAATTGAAAAATTATAAAAAAATACTAAATTTTTAGGGTTAGTTATGAGGATATTACGTACCATATCAAGCATATCTTACAAAAAATGATTCAACCGTATTATATCTGAAGGAGCCCAAACTTAGTATGTTTTGAAAATGATTTTTATTCTAATTTAATACAAGTGACTTAAATGTAGCCCTTTCACTGAATTGAATAACACACACGATAGGTTTCAGAGCAAAATATTTTTTTTTCATACAAAAAAAAAGATGATGTCGCCATAACTCCTCCCCTTTTTTTTCTTTTTTTCCGTGCTTGGGGCAAGTTGATTTGTATACCCTAAAGATCAATAATTCCGTTTTCAGGACTTTAAAGGTTTGCAAGTTGATTTGGCGTACCGCTAGCACCTTTTTTCACTGTTACTGATTCAATTTTAATTTTAAGATTTCATACCATCATGAAGAAATAAAGAACTATGACTTTGACTATATTTATTGGAAGATTTAAAAAAAAAAGTTTTATAAAAGATATCACCAACAAAAGCATTACTTAGCTAATTAGCAATTGATTTCACATGAAAAGCGCAGTTTAGTCTTATATTCAAATCTTTGACTGCTCAGCTTTGTTTTCTGTCAGTAACTAAAGATTTACACCAAAAATTCTGGGACAGTCTGGTAAATTTACAAACCTGTACTACTAAGTTCGCCAAAAACAGCTTTCATGGATCTTGCCAGAGAACTTCTCTGCAGAATAAGATGAAATGCTGACTTTGGCCCAACATCACATCCATTCTCAGCACCATAAGTGTTGGAGCTGGTAGAGTAGCGAGAACTATCCTCTTCCTCATCATTCTCACCAGAATTGTTTTCACTATCTAAAGAAGAAACCTCATCATGTGCTGCCAGCTGCAAAACATATGTAAAGTTGATGAAATTTGAGTGTTAGTAAATAAATATCAATCTATATAGAGAGCGTCGTGGCCTAGTGTTTAGCACTCCAACTCGGATCGCAGATCGTGTGGTCCCGAGTTCAAATCTGGCTAGAACCAAAATCTTTGTGTTCATTAGTGAATTTTTATTTTTTAGCATTATACAATGCTCTGTTTTCTACACAAAGATAGAAACTAGAAAAATTCGACCTGGTCCTGGGACTCAAGCGGGATTCGGGAGTCCCAGGACCAGGTCGAATTTTTCTAGTTTCTATCTTTGTGTTCATTGTTCCATTTCAGACTAACTCTCCGGTGATGGAAAACATTGATAAAAAACCAAATCAACCCGGATAGCGGCGGAAGGCTCACCACTTTCCACGTTGGGTTCTAATACCATTGCTGCAAAGTGGGCTTCTAAGTGTTCCGATCACCATGACGGCAACAGTCACTTGCCTCTGACTACCCCGTTTGGGATAAAGTCGTGATGGTATGTTATGTGTTAGATTGACTATGCCAACTTATGCAACTTTTGATTGACAAAGACTACTAACCAAAAATAAGGCATAATTATTTCAGATCATGGATAGTGAAATCTAAATTATACAAATTGGTTTTCTTGTAATTATACAATTTACAATAAACTATTACAGTTATTGTTTTAAGTGCAATAAACTATATCTATCTATAGTGATATCATGATCTCAGGAATGATTCATAAATTAGTACATTTATGCAATCAATTAAGCAAATAAAAAGATGCAAATGAAAACATAACAATCAATAAACTAAAAAAATATTAATCAATATAGTTATAGTTAAGCTATCAAGGAAGGCTAATAATTTTACCATTATTTTCATTTCTTCAGTCAAATATGAACATCTCTTCTCCTCATGTCTCAGTGCTTTCCCCAGTCTTTTACTTAAGTCATAATAACATTTCACTGCAAGAAAGATTTAATAGTTACAATAACACCAAGTGTGTTTAGTAAAATAATTAATAATCTAATGTTTCATTTTTATGAGAGTTTGTTTATATTTCTGTTACAATGATTATTATCTTTAAAATATTATATCACGCACACTTTTCTCTGACTTGATTTACATATTATGCTATTAGTTTTTACTATATTTTTTGGTCAATCATAATAAAATATAGCCTATATCACTCCTGAATAGTTTAGCTTTCTGTTATTGAAAGAATTTTCACTATCAGATAAGTAGTTTCGGAGCCTATTCAATACAAACAAACAAACAATTAAGTAAATCTTTCCTCTTTATAAAATAAGTATTTTAAGTTGGGGAAAAAGTCTGTTTGCATATACACACATCAAAAGTGTCTAGGGATCAAGCATTTTTATGCGGATTTCTTGAGATTGAGATGTGGCTTTGTAATAAATTTATGATTTTATATATTTATATGGATCCTTTTTGGTGCATTTCATAATTTGAAACAGGAACTGTCAATCAAATTCGAGTAAAAGATGAAAATCAGCTGTCAATATTTTCCCTTTATAAACATACAACGCATTGAAGACATTATTAGTGCTACTGTTTCCCTACTACTGATTAAAACCAACGTTATTATGGAGCGGCGACGTCATTTAAGCAAGGAAGAAATGCTCAGAGCCGTGGGAATGATAGAAGCTGGTTCCCGGCAACGTACTGTGGCTTTAGCTCTGAATACAAGTCAGAGTGTTATCAGTCGACTTTGGACACGTTACCGAAGCACTGGTACCGTGGCTGAGAGCCATGGAGGACGGTATCGCTGCACCACACGGAGACAAGACCGATACATTCAAATCACAACTCGAAGAGCTCCAACAATAACCGCCATGATGTTAGCCGTGAGGCTTCATCACTCTTCAGGGAACTTAATTAGCGACCAAACAGTCAGAAACCGCTTGCATGAAGTGAACCTTCATTCCCGAAGACCGCTAAGGGTACCACCTATAGCAATGCACAATCGTAGGATTCGATATCAATGGGCTCTTGAACACAGAAATTGGGCAGAAGAACAATGGCGTTTCGTGTGCTTTTCTGATGAGTCTCGTTTTGGTATGAGACCGGATACAAGACGTATACGACACTGGAGAACCCCTGGAGGCCAACAGCGATTAAAATCCTGCCAGGAAGTCCATCCTTATAGTGGTGGAACCATCATGGTATGGGCGGGTATTTGGATCGGCGGAAGAACTGAGTTGATTTGGATCAGAGGCAACCTCAACGCTCAAATTTATGCTGAGACGATTGTATCAGACGTCATCGTTCCTCTACAAGTGCAAATCGGTCCCTTATTTCAGTTAATGCATGATAATGCACGACCGCACACCGCAAGAGTTGTAAGACAGACTCTCGCCGCAGCTAACATCAATGTCCTGCCCTGGCCTGCTCAGTCGCCAGACTTGAACCCGATTGAGCATGCATGGGATATGCTACAGAGAAGAGCTCTGCCGAATATGGAGGGTATCCAGTCGCAAGAAGACCTTTTTTTGTTGTTGCAACGAACATGGGCGGCCATTCCACAGCGTGATTTGGATGAACTCATTTTGAGTATGCCAAACCGATGTTCTTGTGTTGTTAGGTTTCGCGGTAGAAACACGGATTATTAATTGTTTAAGTTACCCAATAAAATTTTAAAGAAAACTGTTATTTCAGTCTTTTTTTCGAACTTTAATGTTAGTGGTTCAAATGTCAAAAATCCCTTTATTAGGAAAATGGCAAATTTCTTTATTAATGCAAAGGTGACTTGGTTTATCGTTACTGTAGACAAACGAAAACACGTTATTTGATGAATCCTTAAAGAAAATTTTAATTAATATCAATCAGGAGAAAAGTTATTGCAAAAATATATGTTGATCCCTAGACACTTTTGATGTGTGTAGTATGTATGAACTTTTAATAAAATCTCTTTGGCTATACCATTTGTATCTGGCTGGTTTTGGTATCATTAAAAGTTTAATTTATGAAGATGATAATTCCAAATTCAAATTAGGAAAATGTGTGATTTTCATTTGTTTTTCATAATGCCAAGATGAGTGAATCTAATGAAGAAATTCGATACATTTTAAAATTTTACTACAAAAAAGGTAAAAATGCAACGCAAGCGAATTTGCGATGTTTATGGACCTAGTACAGTATCTGTGAGAGTAACACAAATTAGGTTTAAGCGTTTTTAATCCAGAAATTTTGATGTCAAAGATGCATGTCGCTCTGGTCGCTCTATTCCGGATAAAATGGATGCCATTTTTGAAAAAGTGGAGCAAGATCGGCATATCAGTAGTGATGATGTAGCTGAAGAACTGGGAATTGACCACAAAACAGTTATAGCGCATTTAAAAAAACGGTACACAAAAAAGCTCGATATTAGGGTAGGGTTTGCTTATGTGGTAGAGCCTAGCTACAGTCTAACTGGAGCTCATAAATGGGTTGGCTCAACCGGTGCAATACCACACTCCTGCAAAATACCAGCGTGAAGCAGAGATTACTCTCTGTGTTTCGTTCAGGTCAGCATGAGCCCCGGTAGCCCCAACCATCTAAAAGGCAAGCAACGCATCGGTGACACCTCTGGTGTTGCAGTTGTCCTTGGGCGGAGGTGATCACTCTCCATCAGGTGACCTTCTAGCTCGTTTGCTCCCTATTACATAAAAAAAAAAAAAAAACTTCACAGACCATGGCGAAACCCAGGTTAACTCCCAACAAGGTGATGCTGTGTGTGTGGTGGGATTGGAAGGGCATTATTCATTATGAGTTGTTACCACCAGGCAGGACCATTGATTCTGAACTCTACTGCGAACAACTGATGAGATTAAAGCAAGAAGTTGAGAGAACGCGGCCGGAATTAATCAACAGAAAGGGTGTGGTTTTTATCATGATAACCTCACACATCTTTAGCCACTCAGCAAAAATTAAGAGTTTGGCTGAGAGGTGTTAATGCATCTGCCATATAATAGTCCTGACCTTGCACCTTCAGATTTCCACCTGTTTTGGTCTCTTCAGAATTCTTTAGGCAGTGTCAGGTTAACATCACGAGAGGACTGCCAAAACCACTTGTCGCGGTATTTTGATCAGAAGCCTCAAACCTATAGCAATGGGATCATGTCCCTACCTACAAGATGGCAAAAAGTAATCAAACAAAATGGCACCTACATACTTTAGTTAAATGTAAATAAACTTATTAAAAAATGTTTTGAATTTTTTTTTTAAATGTAAAGAAACTCTTTCCCCAACTTAGATGTAAAACGAAAACCAATCAGTCCTACCAATAGAATGACTTGCAGAAGCCCGTAATGCAAACACAATATTAATCAATATCATAGCAGCAGTGTCATCTTTGTTTGTCCTGTATGGCAGCAAAGTGGGATGTCCAACAAACCTCACATCATTAACTTTGAGCTCAAATTTGCGGTTGCACAGTTCAGCTTTTACAGCAAAAAGGGTGGAAAGCATTTCATCTGTGAAACCACTCAGCTGACCTGAAAATTATGAAAAAAATATGTAGTAAAATTAGTTAGGATTTATAAACATAGCATAGCAGTCAATACAATTCACTTGTTTTAGTACCTTTATTATCATACTACCTACATCAAAATCAAACCAAAATAAACAGACCTAGCACATCTTCCACAGTAATCAATGTAATGTAGGAAATCCTATTAACAAAAAACAAAAACCAGATGCTGGGGTTTGTACATTGATTAGTCTCTTTAACAATGCACAGACCACAGTACATGAGGTATCAATTAAAAATTACCTCAGTCTGTTGTGAACCTTATCTCACTGATGCAGTGATCAAAATTGGATATGCTGTTGTTTGAATACAAATTAGATTAACATGATCAGAATCAACAAAACATGGAAGACCTTTAAAAAGGAATTAATGGATGTGTTACCTTTATCCATATTTGATGTTTGTGACTGGGGGTTCTGTAACAGATCTTCTGTGGAGGTCACAGCATAAGGGTTGTGACGACCACATTTCTTCTGAGTGTTTTCATCCTTGTTCTCTGTAGTGTAAGGGTACCTGAACAGCAGTCTGTCACCTTTACTGTCCGACTTCACGAAAAATATATTTAAGGGATTCACTTCCATCGCAAATATTGCAATGCTTTTCACTGGATTGTAAACAACGTAGTTTTAACAAGATTTAGCAACAATGTATGAACAAAACTTTTAACCACATGTAATTATTCATTCTTAACAGCAGTCATCAAGCAAACTAGAGAAATTGCATGGTTCAAATTTTGGTTTTAGAAGAGGTGCAGTGCACTTTGATTTAGGTGAGTTTTATTTTTATTAATTCTTAGAAAAACAAGGCAAAAAGCTAAAAGTCGACGTCAGGAAATCAGGAACGTCATAATTTCAGAAATGTCATCCTGACGTTTTGCTTTGTAATTTTTGGGCAGCGTTCCAAGCACCAATAAAAACTTGACCGCAGGCCACGGTGTTATTATCTATCAGTATTGTAACACGGCCCTACCTTTGCAATAAATGCCTACAGCCGCGTGGTAGGTACGCGATAGGGCTGCCCACCTACAGTATTTTTAATCATATCTGCCTACTTTGAGTTTCAATCTAGTTTTGTGAATGTATTTTGTGATTGTAAATATTATCTTTTTTATTTAAACAAATAAAATTGGTTGTGAATGAAATAGGAAATGTTCAATAAAAATGCATGTTGTTTTTTGATGAGTATAGATTTTAATATGAAAAACCATGCTTCTTATTTGTTTGATTACTTAATAAACGAATCAGTTTTATAATTTTACGACCGAAATATGTTTACGCCTCGACTGAGACGTACGAAATGATTTTTTATTAAATTGTTAATGAAAGCTGATTAAAAATAGTTTTGAAAAACAACAATGGACAAGGAGGAGAAAAATAAAAAATCATTAACTTGGTTATAGATACCTGCAGCCTCTTTAAAATTTATGTGTTTGGTTTTAAATGAAGTTCGGAATATTTCCTCCATTTTTCTATATATTCCACGAAATCATGGCTGTGTACAATTAAAAAAGTTTGTGAATTAATTTTGCGAAATCTTTCGTTCAATTCAATGTTTCTAAAAACCTACAACTCAAAAGGTTTAAATTAAACACAAGCGTACCTACCGTATCATGAACCGCCTATAACTTCATATTATACCTAGTTCACTCGTGGATCAGTTTCCTTTACCGTATTCACTTTATTTATTAATCTAGGCATTTTTTTCGGAAGAAAGAACGAAATACCTCCTTCCATCCTTTATTATACACATATTACGTAACTACTAGTGAGTACCTAACTAAAACCATTTTATAGTCTTACTTTTTGGAGCTTCCAGGTAATTTAAAAAATGTTATCTCTGGGTGCGTTCACGTCTGCGGGTATTGAGGAATTCATGCAACCAAAAACAGCACAATATTTTCTACAATTGCGCCTTGGCATAGTAAGTACTTGTACTTGTTTTAATCAAAAACATCGCGCGCTTACTGCTTAAAAAACAACACACCGTCTATTCGACACTGCCGCGCCACACATTCACGACTGCTTGCACCCCGAGCGCATCCCGAGATCCGAGGCGCGTGGAGCTTGCGTTTCGTACGTTCGTATGAAGTTACAATACTGATAGATAATATTTCCGCGTGCCACGACCATAGTTAACTTCATTTTTTATAGGCTTGGTACACACTGCTGGTAAAAAGTAAAATGCAATGTATTGTTGTATGTTAGGTACAGATTGATGAAGGGTATCATGATCATGCATGGTGCAATGTAACGTAAAAGGAGCATTTCACCAGTGTGCACATGCACCGAACATTTACCTCAAAATGTGTCCTTCCGCAGCAACCACGCAGGATTTGAACTTTTTCTGTAATCTGTGGATTTGAATTTGAAATGCTCGCAGAAAATCGTACATGTACCTATAGGACAAAATCATTTCAGTGAAATTAGTTCACAATGTTTCAAAATTAATAAAAAATTAACTACAGGCTAGATCATCAACATAATACAAATTAGTTGCTTAAAATAGTTAAAAGGTATTTTAAAAAAAAATGTTTCCATACCCAATGAGGGTGTTAAAAGGATTAAAATGTTACTCTAAAATATAAATAACATCAAAATATAGACGACGTTGATTACCTTAGTTTTTATTTCACCTAAATCGATGCCGTATTACCGAAGTTATCGCTGCGAGAAGTTTAGACCAGTATTTAAATCTCCGAGATATCGCGCGCTTCGTGCGCGACGTCACAAGTCCAGTGGTACCGTCCGCGCCGCCCACCGCCATAGTGAAACTAGAGTAAAACTTCTTGCGCGCACTTTGCGAGTTGTGTTTCTTTTCCCGAAATAGGTTAATTTATATTTTTTCAACATGACGTAGCTATCGTTTTTAGTATCCTCTCACTTTCAGCGACAACTGCCCTGTACTACCACTATAGTAGGGCAATCAACTCAAACTGTAGATATTTTTGACTTTGACTGATTTGGTTTTACTTTGACTTGTGTGAATTTAAATTCAGTATTCAATAATGTATAAAACCATAAAATCCTTTATGATAAACTCCATGGAGGAAGGATTTCAGAAAGGCCCGTCAGACAATCTGTCAAAAGTAGATATCCTAATGGTCGCTAAAAAACTAGCAACTCGCCCGGGCTCCGCATGGGTGCAAGGCAGATACTAAATATATTTAGCCGTAGTATACTACAGAATGTCTTTTTTATAAATATGTTACTGGCTACTTGATTAACTGGGCAGTATTACGGACCGATCCTAATGACCAAGTGCATTGGTCAATTTGATAAATTAATAAACTTGGCGGTTTATTCAATGAATGAATTTCACCGGGCGTTATGTATGATTTCACTGTCAGAATCGTCCTCTGGCATATGCCAGAGACAAAAAAAACAATTCGTATGATTCCTTCATCAAAATATCTTTACTTTAGTTATAATATCAAAGTATAAAACGGAATAAAGACAATGAGGCCAGTTCGTCTCGTTCATATTAACCTAACTTTCTCGTCGCTTCGCTCCTCGCAACCTAATAATGTACAGTGGCCTTGCCCGTACACCCCTTCTTACGGAGCGGAACACCTCCTCTTTAAAAAGTTTTTTGATAGTAAAATTAAACAAAACTAATTACCAATAAATGCATTCTGTACGTATAATACAATACATGTATGTACGTACATTGTACATACATTGCTTAGGCATTGTATACAAAACCTTGTACCTTGTACACCTTAAAAAGGTCTTTTTTTTATATTGCCCGTCAAGATGACCTCACTCCATCTGATGGAAAGCGGTCGTGAGGTCCAGGTATGAGGTTGACAAGCCCAGTCATTAAAACGAATCACTAGGCTGGCCATCCTCACCTTGAAGGCCTGCAGAAATGCCTTTTCACGCCACGCTTGAAGAACCCGGGACTATACGAGGAAGGAAACACATGTGCTGGAAGAGCGTTCCACGTCTGGATGGTACGACAAAGAAACGAGTCACCGAACCTTTTAGTTCGGGCCAACAAATGTTGAATTGTGTGTGGGTGACGCCGTAGTCCAGCACGCGTGGTACGGGAGTGGAAAGGAGAGGGTGGGATAAGCTGGAATAACTCGTCAGAGCATTCCCCATTGTAGAAGCGATAGAGAACACTTAGCCTGGCAATGTCTCTACTACGCAATTGGAGAGGCTCAAAGGTCAAAGTTGCCTCTGGGTTTCCAAAAATACGGATAGCACGCCGCTGCAACCTGTCAAGAGCTTCGAGTAGGTACTTAGCGGAACCGTCCCAGAGATGAGAGCAGTATTCCACACACGAGCGAACTTGTGTCTTATACAAGAGACAGAGCTGCTCAGGCGTGAAGAATCGTCTCACTCTGTTCAGGACTCCGAGTTTACGGGATGCAGTTCTAATGACGCTCTCAATGTAACCCCGCTGGTTTAGGTTGCTACGAACATTCATGCCAAGGATGTTTAGGCTATCCTTAATCGGTAGTGGGGTGCTCTGAAGAGTGGGATGGGAAAGGAACGGCGACGCCTTTGCTGTGAATGCACACACCTGCGATTTCTTGGCATTGAACTCGACAAGATTGCATGCATCCCATTCTGAAATGCGGTCAAACACTCCGTCAAGCTTTACAACAAGACTTCGCCTCTTCTCCTCGATGTCAGTCTGCTTTGCCCCAGGGCGCTCCAAATAACGCGCGTGGACCGTGCTATCATCCGCATAGCAATGAATATTAACAAGAGATAACATGTCATTGATATGCAGAAGAAGCAACGTCGGCGACAAGACTGAGCCCTGCGGCACTCCGGCATTAATCTGGAGAAAGCGTGATTTTCGACCATCGCAAAGGCCACGAATTCTACGTCCCTCCAGAAATCCGGCGACCTAGTCGCATAGACGAGGTGGCAGACCATATGCCGGAAGCTTGGAAAGAAGCGATCGATGCCAAAATCGATCGGTCGAAAGCTTTGGCAATGTCAAGGCTGACGGCCAAAGATTCCCCATGCTTGTCCATAGCCTCCCCCCAGATGTGTGTTACGTACGCTAGAAGATCACCCGTAGACCGTTTTGGTCGGAAGCCGTACTGACAGTCGTGAATGAGAATTCTACAAAAAAAACCCGCAATTGTATATGTCTATCTCTTAGGGATAACCCACAATAACCATTTTTTATCCTCTGTTTTTTACGAGAACCAATGGTTTATTTACGAAGCGATTTTAAGCAATTCAACATTAATCCTTATCCAATTCAGTACCCTAAATACATTGTGCATTTCATACAGATCAATATGGCCCTTTACAGCATGTAATTTAAATATTTTAGAAGATATTACATTATTGTAAATGAATATTTTAGAAGATATTACAGATTTAAAATGCAGGGACATCGCGGTTGCGGCGGTACCGGGCGGCGCCTCTCAACTTGGGACGTCATTCCACTATCAAGGGCCGAGCGTGTTTTATTTTTCTTAGCCGTTTTTAAAGATAGAAAAAAATTAAAAACACAGTTTTTTTCGTATTTTTTGCCTGAATACAATGACATTTATAGAAAAAAACTTTTGTCAGCCTCATTGTTAATAATATTTAAATAAAGCATATTAATGTTTTTATTAACTCATGTTTTATTTTCATACAAAATTATATTATATTATAAAAAAAAATACTTAACTTTCCTCTGCTCTCCTAGGGCCTGACTCTTGAACAGAATTTCATTGGACAAGCATTGCAGAAATATCAAACTAAAATGGATTAACCTTATTCTAACGCGTCAGGGTTCAAAAATGTTTTTGGTGACAGTAATCTAATGTTGATCCGGCGAAATTTGGTTCGGGAGTCAGGGGCCAGCCCCCCGATTCAGAACGAAGTTATCGACCGATTCGGTAAATTTGTTTTAATTATAGTGAATGATCCGCAAAGCGGTAACAATCGAAATTTTGATATGTTAAAGCCAAAGGCCCTAAGTTTTCATAAACCAAATTATATAATGTACCCTACTTGAAAAATAATTAAAAATAAAAGTAAATAACCGAATCGGTCGATAACTTTGTTCCGAATCGGGGAGCTGATCCTTTCCGTATCCGTATCTGAAATCCCTAGTTTTCCCAATCTGATAATTTTGACAGCTTTCAATAGGGATGGGATAGTTTATAATCGTTAGCGAATCTATTCGATTTTAGATTTATTATTTCATAGAACTTGGAATCGTTGGTTTTTATAGATAAACACAGAAAATGTTATAAAAATATTTTATTGTGCATTATAGAGATAGTTAATTAAATAAAAATATGTAAATAAATTATATAAGGTAGGTATTAGGATTTGAAGTTATTTATTACTTATATTATAGTGCACACCCATAACTAGCAGAATCATTATCGTCATTATCACTAGAAGAACTGTCCCTAAAGTTATATGTATATAGCCTTTGCCTTTCTTTAGATAGCTTCAAACACTGAGTCCTACAGTTGAGCTCACTAACTTACCATTTTTTCTGTACTCTCAGCTTTAGTAGATTGATTCACAAAAATCAATGTATTAAATTGACGAGTTTTTGAAATCTTAAAACATGGCTGGCGGCAACCCTATGACTTTTGTTCCATATTTACTATTGCTTCTGTAGTGCTATGACTAGTTCTACTATTCATAGGTACCACTTTTTGTTGGACGGCGGTTTTAGGCAAGGCCCAAAAAAATTGTCTGGGCCTGACTCCCGAACCAAATTTCGCCGGATTGGCATTAGACTACTGTCAATAAAATTTTTTTGGAACCATAACAGCTTTGTAATAAGGTTCAAAAATTTCTTGTTCATGATTTCTGCAATGCTTGTCCAATGAAATTCTGTTCAAGAGTCAGGCAGGACTCCTTCTTCACATCCAACATTGTGTTTTCTCCAACACAAAATAGTGGCTTTGTTGTAATGCAAAACAGTTTTATTTTTTTTATTTTTTAAGTCTGTCTGTGACTGTGCATTTGACTTTTGACAGTTTGACAGTGCTGAACTAAAGTGCTGGAACTTGTTCCCTAGTTAGTCTGTGAGTGCTGGTGACGCTAGTGACTGCTGGCTGACATCTAGTTAGTCTGTGGCGGACATTAATCCGTAAAGAAAAGTGACAATAGATAGTTTGTTCAATAAATTTGGATTTATTTTGTTGAAAAACATTTCGCTTTGCATAAAAAATGTCTCATAAAAGTGATATTGGCCACAAAGTAATCCCAGAGAAGGTACCCCTAGAAACAGATCAAGGAATTATGGAGAGTGAGGAAAGAAAATGGGGTTTAACACTGAAGGAAGTTTATAAATATGGATTGTCTTTCTACAAGGGTAAGATAACCAGAAATCCCAATAAATAGAAAGCAATAATGTATGTATGTGGCGAGATTCCTATTGCTATTGTTCATCAAAACTGTACGGGGTCTGCTTTCAGTTTCTTCTTAAATGGTTTCTTGTTACTATCTTGCTTTTCATTAAAATCCTCCTGTATGTTAACTTGAGATGCTTTACAACTCTTTATTTTCGTTATAAAATTGACCATGTTATGCTTTATGTTCTATTTAATCAATAATAGTAACATAATAGGATTACATGTTCTGTTTTATTGATTCATCAAATTCTAGTACCTAGCCTAGAATATTACTACTGCTCAGGATGATTCATATTTTTTTGATTTATGGGCTGTTTAAACTCTTTTTGATTCAATTTATTGTTTTTTCTAGATAAAGAGGGCAAAGCACTTCACTTGAGCTATGAAGACAGGCTAAGGCTAGTGGCATTCACACAGCAGACTGTGCATGGCCCATTAGGTGTAAAGTCTGCAGCTCCTCTAGGTGTGCTTGATGTCATTGGACGAGACCGACGTGCGGCCTGGCAAGCTCTTGGGCAGATGTCACAAGTTCAGGCCATGGCAGGCTTCATACACACTTTGGACAGGTAAGCTATCTAGGTTGCAGGTCAATGCCATTTGCTGAAAGCAAAATTCGTTCACTTTGACTAGAGTTTCAGTTGTGGTCATTTAGTGAACAAAATTCAATAAAGTCAGAATCAAAACAATTTCTTCTAAAATATAAGTTTTATTTTTCTTTGCAGTGAAACTTCTAAAAAGAAAAAGCATTGAAGTTCTTTAACCTATGTAGAAAACATTGTAATGTCTGAGTTTTTTTTCTGAGGTGTTTTGTTCATGAATATTCATGAAACTATTTTACTCTTGGCAGGTTGTGTCCTCTATTCAAGCCGTACTTAGAAGCTATTCACAAGGACCTTGAAGACAAAAAGCAACAAGAGTGAGTTTGTAGTTTAATTGTTCATCACAGTTGAATATAATTTATTCATCACATAAATACTTAAATGTTATGTTATGTATGTTATGAATGCTTACATAGTCTATATTTTTTCAGAGTAAAAAGGCAGGAGAAGGAAAGGGCCCATGCAGAATTACAGAACAGAATTATAATAGAAAAAGAAAAACAACAAAATGCTAAAATGTCAGAAGAACAGCAAGCGTGAGTTATCTATGTTGTAATTGTTTTATTGACTGCTTCAATCTTTCTCTATCAATCCTGGCCTCTCAAATGACACACCATGCAACTTACAAAAAACTTTTTTATTTTATTTTTATAATTGTTTTTAATACCTCTTACTATTTTAAGCAACTAATTTGAATATTTTGGTGATCTAGCCAGTAGTTAATTTTTTATTAAAACATTGCGAACTCATGGCGTCACAAATTCGCTTAGTGTTCCCACATGTGTTTTTCCCTGATTCGTGGTGAATAAATAATGAGGAGAAAATAACTGATTTACTGCAGTTTTGACTGAAACAGAGCTCACCGTTCATCATGTAGCATAGCATCTCATGATAATGTGAGAAGTAGACTTCAGATACAATTCATTATGCCATGTTCTGCAACCAAGCTCTAACTGAAAGGGTTGGGATTATAGCGAATGGCTATTTTAATGTAGGTACGTATTATTAAAAATAACATTGTGGAAAAATATTTTTACCTGAGGGAATTTAAAATCTGCTATCTGGAAACACCATTAATACCATATGATACAGATCGCGTCCTTTGATTGGTTGATGAATAGATTATCAACCAATCACGTGAAAGGATGTTTATATGACCCAATAGGTTTCAATTGTGAGATGTCAATTGTCAATTTGATTACCGTCAAGAGTCCCATAAGAACCCTAATGTACTCTTTGCGGACGTTGGCTTTCTGGGGTCATTCATTTGACCCCAGATTGCCAATGTATTTAATTAAAAATATCCAAGATGCTCTTTAAAAATTTTAAATATTGAAATAAGGTACAAATACCTCGAAATGGTTTTCGATTTAGGACATGTTTGATTTTTTTCCCATACCCAATTGGTGACAAAAAAGTATGTTGAATAATAAAAACCCTTTATATTTTTTGGAATCATCTGCCTGCTCAGGCTTTCTTGAGATGAATACCTATTTGAATTCAATAATACCTTTATTCCACAGCCGAAGAATAAAAGATGCGCTAAACGCTCAAACCTACAACCAATTCCTCCAGTATGCCCAACAGCAATTCCCAGGCAACGTTGACCAGCAGGCAGTCCTCATTCGACAACTGCAGGACCAGCACTACCAGCAGTACATACAGCAGCTGGCGGTCGACCAGCGGCTTGCAAACGCTAACATACAGAATGACAGTGAGGTTGAGGAAACAACTGAAATCAAGAAAGAGGAAATTGTGAAAGACTGCAATTTGAATGAGGTGGAAGTCTTGGATGTTTTGGATAATACAAAGTTAGTGTTAATGCTTGTAGATTTACCAAAGTAATTCTCAGAAATTAGTCAAGGCCGCACAGAGACATTTTTAGCCATTGCAACAATCAGAAATGGAGATATCTGAAGGTAAACATTAGTGTTTGTGTTTCGAATTCCAGATCAATGCAAACTTCTGACAAAACTGAAGTATCTGAATATACTGAAGAGTCTAGGGGAGAAGAAGATTCGGATAATGAAGGTAATGAATCAAACTTTCCAAAACAATATTTTTAAGCTTATACACTGAAATAGCCAATTTCATGACTTATATGTTCAAGATTTCAACTACATAATATCTTAATGGGTATTTTAAGCAAGCAAGATTTCAAGTACATAACATGAATATGGTAATATCCGTTTGAAAGCTACAGTAGTAATATATCTCCTTGTGTTTGCGTCACTAACGCGATGCAATTATTTTACAAAAGAGTGGCATCATCAGAGAAGCACCATCTTTGTTTTTATATTTTTCAGCACTGCTTGCATTTGAATGTACTTAAATCGGGTCTTTATTGAATAAAAAATATTTCCTAACCATTCTGGCTAGAAATAAATTATTTGGGTACAAAATTTCCAAAGACATATCCTCAGCTCCTTGGCTAACATTAAACTGCAAGTTTAAAAAAAAAACATATCTAATATGCCTTTCGATTAATCATTTTATCGATATAATGCACATGCACATCATTCATGTTTATTTGGATTTCTCATCTCAGTTCCTAGGTGGAAAATTCGTTGAAAAGATATATTGTAAGCGATAAGAGTGGATTGTATTTCGATAAACTAAATATATACGATACGACAGGAAATAAGACGATAATAGTGGGAAGAGATAATCAAATGGACAAAACACTTACCAATAAAGCTATCCTCTTGTGTGCCTCGGTCTTCGGCGGTTGGTTGGGGCTCCTATCACTTTTGGGAACTCGAACTCACCTCCAGCAACAGTTACCTTTCTCCAAGTACCTAATACCGGGTGTAGAACAGCAGTGTTTCCTCCAGTCGACTTCTCTCTTTCCCTTTGCAGTTTAATACACGTGGAGCGACAGCGAAAAGGGTTGTGTACTAAATTACAATATTACGAGAACGATATAATTACGAAAATGTGCTTGTGCACCGACAATGACTACCATGAAACGACAACGAGAATAATTTAAATGGCGCGCCGTTACAAGTATGTATGGGCTTATATACCATGTTTGAACTGACTGGGGTTGCCAGGCGAAAGACGATTTATGGTTGCGTTCAAACATCGACATTCCTGAACATTCCGCCTACCAAAATACGGCGTATTTTCGAAAGAACTAAACTATACAACTAAAAAAAAAATATAAAACTAAACGTAATTGGCAATAGGTTTCCTAATAAATACACAAAATAAGCGAATTACAGTTAACCGGATTACGAAACAAATAAAGTAAAACTTACACGAAGTGACAAATAAAGTTAATGGTACACGAATACACGAAATAAACTATTATACGAACCACAAGGCAGCGAAACGATATTATGCATGATGGTTCATACCTACATACGACAACTAACTAGACGAAATTAAACTTAAAATTAAACGAAATGACAATAGTGAATTAGTAAGTAAGCTAAGCAGCGGTATGCGGTTTGACCACTGGCCCTCTGAGTCTACCGGGTGGATACGTTGAACATGAGCCGTTCGAATCGAACTGAACGACACACGATGGGTAAGGTCTAGACCTTGTTCACGCCGGTTTCCGCGGAAATGCGGGCTACCTGGTGGATTGAACATGACTTCAATCAGTACAGCACGCGAAGCCTGTCTTACTAGGTCTAGCAAACCATTAGACTCGCAAACGAAATATCTGCCCGGGTCAGAGACAATCCTCCAGCAATGGCCAAGACGCGAAATAAAACGAATTGAAGCTGCAACACCTGCTACAAAAATTGGTTCCAAAACGAGCCCGAATTGCACTGTTTTAGAAGCAGTAACTTTAATGAATACATCAATGCACACTATGAGAGTGCGCAATCCACGACCGCTAGCCAGGCAAGCATCGAAAAAACCTGCGCTGTTGACTACAAGCGATAATCGTGATTTCATTTCAGTAAAGAAAAACGACAGCGGAGCAATAAAGGGTGTTGCCCCACCTTTAGGTTGAGCTCGAAAGCATTTATCGCAGGTGGATATTCCCGCATATAAACCTCTAATCGACAACAATAACCGAAGAACGATAAAATTTTGCGAATCTCGTAGTCCAAGGGACGCAGAGTGCTGGTCACAATTTTTGGTGATTAACTCAGCCACAGCTAACCGGTAACTAAGAGGCAAGAGAAGCAGCTCGCCTACGTCAGACGACAAATCTAGCTTGAATAGTAGACCGCCCACCCTGAAGTGACTAAGTTCGTCGGAGACAGGAAATAATTTCCACCTAGACTTCCAGCATAAATGTGATTTCTGTTGCGATAGGAAGAGAAATACCACGCACCATAGCACGCTCCTCGACACAACTCACGATAAAAACAGAAGAGTGGGTATTCTCTTCACGCGACAAGTCACGATACGAAGGTTTTGAAGTAAGACAGCGCAAGCTACTGATGAGTCGAGAAAAATACACAAGGCGCAGGATGTACAGCAACGAAAGATAAAGAGTTTCAACGACGATCGAAAATATGTTGCGTGCTGATAAGTCATCAAAAACTGCCTGATTAGGCAGCGTCTCCGATGGCTTTAACTCCCAACGAGAGCACGACTTCAGCGATGAAGCTCCAAGTTTTAGTGCGTATAAACGCCCCGGCTCATGTTCCACGAGGATACGAACAACGTCATGCGACAAATTACGCTGCGACGCAAGATATCGCAGCCTAAAACTCAACCGACAAAAATATGCTCTAGTGCGATGCGGTGACGATGAATATACGAAAATATAAACGGAAGGCAATATATCATCAGAAGCTGCTCCATCGCACAACCCATCCGACTGTGGCCAAGACTCCCAGCGTTCGTGAGGCCAAGGAGGCCACGTCCACCATTGCACATCCCGGGTTAATCTCGCTTGCAACAACTAAGATTTGTCAGGCTTTTAAAAACATCTGTGTGGTTCGACAAATCCACAGAGAGCAACCCAACCCTTGTGTAGCTACACCTTTGGCAGAACTCTATGCCAACAAGACGCTTCTGCGCCATCTCACGACAACGACATAGTCGAGGCCTATCCTGAGGCCAAACGACCGCAACTGGTATCCCCGCTTCACCATCAGGACCTCGACAATTTACAGCCTTGCTAATAACTACTGACGATAAATCAACCTTGAATGCCACAGCAGCTCTGGGAGATTCCAAATTCTCCAATTCCAGAGAACTACCGTGGTCCGTCCCTAACGACAGCTTGAATTCCAATGATGATGCAGCCCTGGGAGAACCGAAGTTCTCCAATTCCAGTCCACAACTGACATTGGCAAACGACAAATACAAAATAAAAGAACTACACTGATAACAGTTAACCACAGCATCATACCCCGTAGCTTTCCTACCTAAAACTGTGTAAATAGCAATTGGCTGACCCTGTTTACAAATTGCAAGGCCAGGTTGAGGCACTGGACCAAGAAACCTGCCACCAACCAACATGTCAACAGCTCTGGGTTCAATGCAGGCATGATCTGCAAAATTCATTTTTCTTATAAATGCCCCCAAAGAAGCATTGACTTTCAAAGTTGGCATATCCAAACTAAATCTTGGCAAAATGAAAGCCTCCAAAGAGAGGCTGTACAAGCTCTCAGATGATGGAACCATACAACAAACCTGTGATCTGAGCGTGTCAGCTGATACCTGACCGATACCATGTAACAATGAACTACTACTACACATTAGTAGCCCACGCTTCCTAATGCATGCAAATCCTACATGACCAACATCACTGGCACTGTGAAGCAGTATAGTACTACTAGAGGCACAAATATCCTATGTTCAATTTTAATAAAACCCTCCGAAGCCAAAAATTGGACCTGAGTGTCATAACCCGATGTAGTGATTGATATACTCCTAAAAGGCACTCCTGAGTGCTCTGCATCACAAGCATTACTTAAGTGAAGTATTGTATGCTGCCTGCACTCATGCCTATCACACTGTACCGACAATCGACAATTTTATACAGTATGTGCATCATGCAGACACCCCATACCCAGCCTCATCTCTTTCACTGGAACAACTTGATTGTAGGGTTTCAACTCTAAAAACTGCGGACACCTATCCCAACTATGGCCCTCAACAGAGCATACAGTACAAATTATTACAGGTGACACGCTACACAAAGACTGCTGACTAACAGGCTTGCTGGCAATGTTATCTAGCCAGAGGCCAGAATTCTCTAATGTTAGATCGCTTTTAGCACTATAACTATGTGTCTTACTATTACTAGGTACAGAACAATTCAAGCCACGTTGCACCTGTAACGTTTCCTCAGTTGCTGTCTCCCACCTGGATAATGACACATTCTCCACCTTCCCATCGAAGGGCGGCTTATTAAATTTGGACAAACGTAATTTTACGGTCCTTGCTATCAGCTCGAACTGCCGGGTTACCTCCATTTCCTTTCGTCTCTCAGAAGGTGCAATAGAACAAAACAAGTCTATTCGAGCCCTATGAAACGCGGCAGCAGTCTCGGCTACATCAGCCATAGCATAACCATGTAAATCCGTACCTACCATCTCCTCCATACGGGCATACTCCCTATTACGCACAATACGATAATTGTTCGCGGTGCCCGACATCACACCGCCCTCCAAGACTGCTTATCTCAGAGATTTTTACGAAAACAACCGAAGAACTACAACGAAAATACGAAAAACCGACAATTTAAATCTCTGAAATAAACAAACCAATGGAAAGACATTAATACATTATTGATTGTATGACAATCAGAAAACCGTGACAAGACGAATTAATCAAACTCTTTTTTTTATACACCATAGATCCTTCACAGATTCAGTCTATGGCTTTAATAATGCCACGGCTAAAGCATCAATATGTAGAATAACGCAACGAACGATAATTACAATCAATAACGACCAAAGTTATAACGGTCACGAAAACCTAATGCCAACTACCCGCGAAATTGATAACAAATTATTTACCGTTACGGCAATATGACAGTACAATGTTTATCAATCGAAAAACCATAGGTCGCCTTCCAATAAATCAGGCTTGACGGGCCATAAGCGATAAGAGTGGACTGTATTTCGATAAACTAAATATATGCGATACGACAGGAAATAAGACGATAATAGTGGGAAGAGATAATCAAATGGACAAAACACTTACCAATAAAGCTGTGTTCTTGTGTGCCTCGGTCTTCGGCGGCTGGTTGGGGCTCCTATCACAATTTGGGAACTCGAACTCACCTCCAGCAACAGTTACCTTTCTCCAAGTACCTAATACCGGGTGTAGAACAGCAGTGTTTCCTCCAGTCGACTTCTCTCTTTCCCTTTGCAGTTTAATACACGTGAAGCGACAGCGAAAAGGGTTGTGTACTAAATTACAATATTACGAGAACGATATAATTACGAAAATGTGCTTTTGCACCGACAATGACTACCATGAAACGACAACGAGAACAATTTGAATGGCGCGCCGTTACAAGTATGTATTGGCGTAAATACCATATTTGAACTGACTGGGGTTGCCAGGCGAAAGACGATTTATGGTTGCGTTCACACATCGACATTCCTGAACATATATTATTTTCTATTTTAGAATTCATAAATAAAAATAATACCCTCTTTTTTTGACTTTACTAGTGTTGTGGGTATTTATTGGCTCAGTTACCTGAAATGAGTAATAATTCGCCGATAAAGGCCTGTAGCCGAATTGCAAGTTACATTTCCCGAAATCTCCAGACGTGTTCCCCGCCGTAGAAGAGGCACGTATGTGGACGCGTCCCGACATAACGCAGTTCAAAGAGTCAGCCGGAGCGAGCGGCGGCCGACTGACGGTCGGGCACGGCGAGACCGTCACCGTGCGCGTGCCCACGCACAGCCGCGCGCGCTGCCTCTGCTGGGAGTTCGCCACCGACAACTACGATATAGGTGAGTCCCGAAGCGGATCCAAGGGGACGGGGTGACTAAGGGGCCCAAGCGAACCCAAAATCATGAGTCCACCAAATCTTTAATTAAAATTCATATTGTTCTATTTTTTAAGTAAGTACTACGCTACCTAACTATACTATTTTCGCCGTATGATGATATCCCTGACAGTTCATAATTGTCAATTATAGTGATGTAACAAATGTAATTTAATCGAGTTGGCAAAGGAAATGGAATCGGATTTACCGATTTTTAATATATAAATAAATTCTTAATAAACGGGTTATGGCTAATAAGTAATAGATTAAAACGCGGTATCTCGAAAATAATACTTAATAAATAGCACACAAGGCAGACGCACTCGTACTGATGCGAATGACGTGGTCACAAAATGGTCGCTCCTATTCATCGCTTTGTTGTCGAATCAGTAGAGTCAATACACTATTGAATGGCGTTCTTTTTCACACATCAGGCCCTGTAATAGTAAATTGTTACACAAGGTGAGAAAGTTACCCTTTCAATGCACGAGATGTACGCTCGCGCGCTAATAGTTCGAGGGCATTGAAAAGGTCTTTCTTCCTAGGTAAACACTCTGCTTTTCATTACGAATATAAGGAAAGTAAATAAAAATCAGATACATACGAGGGTCATTCAATAAATACTTAGCCTACAAAAAGTAAACGAAAATTTTGGAATAGTGGCAATTTGTTTTTCAACATAGTCTCCTTTTACTTCGATACACTTAGCCCAGCGATGCTCCAACTTTTTTAACCCGTCCGAAAAATAGTTTTTGTCAAACTCTGCAAAATAGGCCTCCGTGGCGGCGATGACCTCTTCATTTGATCCATATCTATTCCCGGCGAGTGATTTTTTCAGATTAGGAAACAGAAAGAAGTCACAAGGGGCCAAATCTGGAGAATACGGTGGATGGGGCAGCAATTCGTAGCGTAATTCGACCAATTTGGCCATGGCAATGACAGACGTGTGAACCGGTGCGTTGTCGTGGTGAAACAGCACTTTTTTCTTCGCCAGATGGGGTCGTTTTTTCTTTAATTCGGCGTCGAATCGGCCCAATAAATCGGCATAGTAAAGCCCTGTAATTGTTTTACCCTTCTCGAGGTAATCGATGTAGATCACACCTTGTGAATCCCAGAAAACGGTGGCCATAACTTTTCCGGCCGATTTTACAGTTTTCGCCTTCTTTGGAGGAACGTCCCCGGTCTGGATCCATTGTTTTGATTGCTCCTTGGTCTCTGGTGTGTACCAGTGGATCCAGGTTTCATCGACGGTCACAGAACAACGCAAAAACTCCGCTGGATTCCGCTTAAACAGCGCCAAACACGTCTCCGATGTGGTCTCACGGTTGCGCTTGTTTTCCGGTGTGAGTAAACGCGGCACCCATCGCGCCGACAGCTTTCTCATGCCGAGTTCCTCGTGAAGAATATGATGCACTGTTCCTTCTGAAATGGCTACAGTCTCAGCTAGCTCCCGAACCTTCAATCGGCGATCTGCCAATACGAGATCATGAATTTTTTTAATGTTTTCCTCCGTAGCAGCTGTTTTCGGTGCACCTGGACGTGGTTCATCAAAAACCGACGTACGGCCACGTGCAAACTCGTTGAACCAATTCTTGACGGTGGGCATCGATGGAGAAGAGTCACCGTAAACAGCATCCAAGCGCTCTTTGATTTCGATGCGCGTTTTCCCTTCCAAAAATAGGAATCGAATCACCAAACGATATTGCTCTTTTTCCATTTTTGTAAAACCGATCGACACGTTCGCTTCCATAAGTTGTCAAATTAAAACAAATGAAGGGATTGGAATGAAAATTCGAAAAAAGAATTAAAACAGAATATGCTACACTGTGGTAAAACTCTTTTGAAACTACAGCGCCCTCTGGCGATGAGGCTAGGTACTTATTGAATGCACCTCGTAAGTTCAACCAACAAAATGTTATTGAAACATTACCTACAACAAAGTTATGATATTTCTATTTAAAGTTTATATTAAAATTAGAGCAATTGTTAAACGAGAGAGAGAGGTTACTTCCTGGGATGTTGATAGTTGATATTTTTTGTGAAACTTGAGCATCTTGAGTAAATGTTGGTGATAGAACAATCTCTTCATCCGGGCAATCTTTTGAAGTACTTGGTAGGTAATTTATTGTTTCAGTGAACTGATTTGAAATGTTTGCCTTGTTATTGACCGATTCCTCGATGTAGCCTTCAGCTACTGTACTAGATTTTCATCCACCATGCCTTTTTGTTGTAGTCAACTTGGTGCCTGAATCAGCTAATAGAGTCGCTGAAGTCCTGTGGAAGCAGTGACTCGAGTATAAATTTTGATTTGGTAAATCAAGATACGTGGCTATCTGCTTCGGGATACTGGATAATTTGTTTTTGCCAATTACTTGCCTCAAACATTTTCCTTTTTGGTAATTGAGGAAAAAACGATCAGTTCCCATAGCAAGTGGTCGAAGTCTTTGGTATTTTTCTATTATTTGTACGAACTCATTCTTTACTACGAAAGATCGGTCGACTTTTGTTTTAGTACCTCTTAACTTGACTACCATTATTTCACCTTGTTTCTCTATGTCATGTTCCATCAAATTTACCAGTTCAATGGTTCTGCAAGCGCCACTTATGGCCATTACCAACACGACCTGAAAAGTAAATACAAATCTTTATGGGGTTTTTACTGTAGGTAAGTTACCTGTATATAATTTTGAACACATTTTTATGCTTGCGATGTTATTTAAAAGAAATCGTTACCTTTATTGCTAAATAAATGTCGTCTGGCGCTTGATTGAAGAAGGTTTGGACCTCTTGTGCAGTGAAAACTTTGGATTTTTTCGCTATGTATCCACCCGACTGCCTTTTTAGGAAAGATGATAGTTTGGCGAAATTTTTCAAATGTATATCGTGTTTTGTATTTAAAGTCGTCTTTAACATTGAATATACGCTCCATAGAGTTGAAGATTTATAATTTTTGGATAATTGATTGAAATATGTTACTAACACGTTTTCTGAAAAAGACTTCACTTTTTTTTCAGTGCGCCATTTCATAAAATCTTCATAAGCTCTTATGTATCTTTCTCTTGATTTCGGCGGTAAAAGGTTTTCCACAACTGTTTGAGCTCCTTCTCTAATGAAATCAGGAGTCAAATCCATATCTAAGCCTGATGAACTCATTTTGCAGAAAATAAACTTCGCACAACTGAATGAAGTTCGAATAGTTGCAATCCCGTCTTTTTTTGTCTGTGAAATTTAACCATTTTTTTAAATATTTGTAAAAAAGCGTACTTAGACAATGATGATGGAATTCCCCCGCCTTATTTTATTTAAATAATTTTTTTTTTTCATTTCTATCGTAAATGCTTAGCTCTGATTTATTCAATTAAATACTAATTAATTGAAACATACATTAATGAGTATATTCCTACTTCGATTGTTTAAATATTCATTTGAAATCAAGATAAAGAAATTTCAAATACAGCTGTGGCTGAATAGACTACATCGACTTGCCGCAAAAGGAATGTCAAAATAGAAGGTGACATTTGACAGTTATTTACTTTCAGCCCTAGGGCTGAAAAAAAATTTACAGCCCTAGGACTGAAAGTGAAGCTTTCAACCCTATGCTCAGGCAACTTCATTCGTACCTTCCGTGTATGAGTAATGAAAAGATATATTAATTTAATTTCATACTTCATTTACTAAGAGTTAATAATAATAACAATAATTTACTTGATAAGATTCAAAAGGACAATAGTTTTTTAATAGTTTATAACGTTTTCTTTTGGCAGTTTCTTTTTATTTAGTTTGAAATAGTATGCGTTACACGTAACAATAAGAGCTGTCAGGCATATCATCTTACAGTGAAAATAGTATAAAATGCTGAATGAGTCAAGCTCAGGACCCATTCAAACCAAAATTCTCTAACCACCACTGGGTGAGTCTATACCAGGGAGTCACTCACATAGGATATAGTTAGTGACAGCGGCTCGCTTCAAATTGTTGCGTGTAGACACGGCCTGACAAAAGACCCTAAAATCACTATTCCCTATTATTTTACACAACAAAATAAAATACTACAGCAGGGACTCTTAATTGCTGAGCCCGACAGATAAAGTGATTCTAGGAAACCATAAAAAAGCCCTGCCTGAATGAGAGACAATCAAAACTGTAAAATAGTCACTTGAAAGCCATTCAAATAATCTTTTAACCCTTTTCGTCTTAATAATTTAAAATGTATTATTTAATAGTATCCTAATCAGGGTTCAGTGTATTGTTACGAAAGTTTGTATTCAACCACACATAAATGGGGAGTTTAGCTAGTTACAGCCCAGCAAAATCAGCATAGGTGCCGATTCCGCGGGAGTATGTGTATCCATGATGCATATACACATACTCCCTTAGAATTCAAGTTTACCTCAATTTTATACATTTACCGCCAAAGGCGGTCGCCTTGCGGCTGCTATTGGATATCGTCTTCATGGGTTATATTTTTGTTTAGGTTTCGGGCTTCACTTCGAATGGAGCAAGTCACCCACGACGGAGGTGACGATTCACGTTTCGGAGAGCGACGACGAGGACGACGTAGACGATGATGGATACGGGGATGTGGATGAAGGTATTATTTATACAGCGATTATGTTCTTACAGTGAAATGAAACAACTTTACGGATGCTACTTACTCGCGGAATTTGGCTGTCAGTCACCCAGTCACTCAGTGATAAAAAAGTTTCATGTACCTAATATAAATTTTCGCGTTCCAGAGTACACGATCGGCGTCCCGGACCCGGAAATGGGCTCAGAGAGTCGCGCGCTGGCGGCGGCGGGCGCGCGGCCGCCCGTGAGCCTCGTCGTGTCCGTCTACCGGCGCGACTGCCACACTGAGGTAAAGCTATCTAAGTGATAATTATGTTTAGATCATCACGTTCCAGAGTACACGATCGGGGCACAAATTACGCATGTGAGGCGCCCCGGACAGATAGACCGCTTAGAAGAAAACCGCCATCACGCACACAGACACAGTGAGTTTACAGGCGATACCGGTGAGAATCGGTATCGCGGCCTGTCGCACTGTCGCGAGCCCGCGAGTGCTTTTGTCGAACATGGTGCAATTTTTCACATGATGTCTCTTGTTTTTGGCGGGTTCTGTTCTGTCGAAACGGGCTTATACCAACCTACTTAATTCAAAAAATTCAGGGCGACTATAGAAGCAACTAAACTGGAAAAAGGCGAGAGCGGTCTTCCTGTAAACTTTTTATTTTGCGTCTCGGACCCAGAAGTGAGCTCGAGAAAGTCGCGCGCTGCCTCGTCATGCCCATCTATCCACGCGACTGCCACACTGAAGGCTATATAGGCTATAAGGCAAACTTTTTCCCTCGTGGGCCAATATTTCCTACTTTATTTTTTTAATAAGACGGAGTAAACTGACGTTTAGTGCGTTGTGAGGTTTTGGTAGAACAAAAAAACGAGGCAAAGTGAGTGAATAGAACGATCATGTTATAATCATTTGTAATAGATAATATAACACTAATCTTACCAATCTTACTTAATATTATGAATGCGAAAGTTTGTGCGGATGTTTGTATGTTTGTTACTCTTTCTCACAAAAACTGCTGAACCGATTTAGATAAAACTTTACAGTAATACAGCTTACACATAGGCTACAATTTGTGAAGATTTTTAAAGTAATTTGGTAATAATATGTAACCATGAAGTTCATGCGGGCGAAGCCGCGGGCGGAAAGCTAGTACTACATATGAATAAAAAGTATAGTACTTTCGGTAGCCTAGTGAGTGGCTAGAACACCGGACTGCCAATATCGGGTCCCGGGTTTTGGCAACATTATTTCACAAAGTGACATTAGCAGCTCTCAGTTACGTTACAATTAAAAATTAAACTTTAGTTTTATCTCTGATGAGCTGGGTATTACATTTTTGGCTTTATTTTAAGAACCTTTGCTGTTATTACTTCGATTATCAATTAGGACAATGCTCTATGTGAAGTGAATGATGCCCGACAAAGAATTTTCATGTTATAAACGCAGTCTAATATTTGTTTATGGTCCGAATTCGGACCATTCCGTTCGCTTAAGAAGGAAGCCAGTTTGCTAAAGTGCTGTGTGGGAGTGATTTGCGTGGCTTCTACTCTATTCCTTGATTGTGTTACTTTTAAACTTGATAAACTTTTTTCCAGGTGTACGCTGGCTCGCACACATACCCAGGCGAAGGCGTATATTTACTTAAGTTCGATAATACCTATAGTCTATGGCGATCTAAAACGTTATATTACAAAGTATACTACACACAGTAAAGATAGTTTAATAAATAATTTTATTATACACCATGACGTAAAAAAAATCATGGCATTAATTTCAATGTCACATCTATATACGTGAATTTATTGTTTATGGTTCCATTATGGCCCGTGCATGCAGAAAACCGAGTTTTCAGATTTTGTCTTACTAAGCAGGGTTGTTTTGAGTAAGTCTTTAACCTTTTACTGTCTAGCTGCATTAATTCGGGTTGGGTTGATCATATTAATTTGATTACTATTGACAACTTTTTTGTTCAGCTGACTTCAAACAAAGTTTGAAGGTGTTAGCTTTCTCTAATCGACCTTTTGTAGAATGTCATTTAGATCCAAAAAGGTTTTCTCAATTAACAAGATTTTGTGAATTCTTGGCCAGAATATTTTTTTTGCTCTTGGTACTCAATCTAGAGTTAAATTACATCAAGTCAGCATTGTTACTTAACATCTGTATTTTTACATGTTATTTATGGCAAATAAATACAATCTGCAGAGATTCATAGTGTGATCTATAAGGTTAAAATATATAAGGTACCTACACAAAAAAATTATACACTGCCAGTGTAGTGTATGTTTTCATTAAGTCGGAAAAATCTTGTGATGTTTGCCTAAATAAGTATTTAATCTGTTCGCTGAGATATTAAACTTTGTTGACTTTAATAAATTATGTAAGTATAAGTTTACGGTAAATAATAAAATTGTTTATTTATTTTCTTTTTGCAAATTCTATAGAAACACTAATATGAAATCGTACGTAATTTAATGTAATAAATAAATGAATTCGGCTGCAAATAAATTATAAACGGAAGATTTTTCGGTTTTTTTTCCTAGGGTTACTTGCAACATTTAACTTTGGTGGTTGCTATTGGCAACCAATACTAAAATGCGTCGTTAAAGTTATTGTTAAGATTAGATTATGCAACTTCTTTCGGTGTGTAGTTTTCCAAAGTACGCAATCGAAATTGTAATAGATATTGCAGTATTACATAAGTGAAATTAACCAGTCAATATCGGTAATGATGAGTGTAAAATATACTGATTTCTGAACTTTGTTCAAGATGTAACATTTTCATGAACGAACATTTCAATTTAATGACTTCCTAGTCGATTTATTTATAACACAATAACTTAGATATAAAATATCTAAGTATTGTTTTTAAAGCTTTTACGGAAAAATTATAACGTTAATTATTTACTTACTAATTCATGAAATATCCGATTAAATATTTTTTGTGTATATGCACTGTGCAGTGAAGTATTATTTTAATAAAATGTATTAAGAAATATTTAATCACAGCACCCTGACATACCAATTAAATAATTATTCTATAGTTATATTTTTCTTAAAAATACAAAAAAAATATTTTAGCCCTTTAGTTAGATTTTATATTAAAAAAATATTTCACGTTTTGTCGTAATTAGATGTCTATAGTCCCTGTTAGGTCTCTAACGGCTAAGTAGTGGTGTATTTTATTTTCATGTATATTTATAGAATACGGGTTATTTATGATGAATGATGATTATGTTCAATGTGTAGGCAAAACGTAACATTGTTTGTTAGGTGTACTTTTCTGTGATTTATATAATATTATTTTCTTATTTGTAACTGTACTTCATTCATTATAACATTAGAAACAAGCAACAGGGGTGCTAAATATGACAATACCTGAGTATAACCTGGCAACATTGAAAACCCCTTCCGCCACAACGTATGAAGGGATTATGTAACATTTTAGATTTGGTAGAGTTATAGTGACAGTAAAAATAAAAACCCTTGCTTCTATTAGGTTTGTACATCGACAATATAATCTGATGCAAGACAAAATTATTTATTAAAGCAAAAGCCTCATAAATTCTCAAGTTACTTTAGAATAAATGAGAACAATTAAGTGTGAAATCTGCTATATAAGTGGATTTTAATAAATTCGGCTTAAATCTTAAAAGTAATTATGTTTATTGTAATTTTAACACAAAGTGTACCCTAAAAAGAACCTTTTTTACTTCTGTCTGATGCTATAATGAATGGAGTATAGTATAGTAAATTCAATAATAAGTGGAGAAAAACCAAATCAAAGATCAAAAATTATTACATAACGATAAAATTGTTTATCTAAATCTCTTTTGTCGTACCACTCCTTAAATAACTAGGACCAAGGCCAAATCGATATATTATAAAGGTCTTCCCTCACCTGAAGCATTTTCCTGTAATGTAATATTCAAAGTCGATTTTGAGCATCATATTACAATACTGCCTTCAAAATATCAACTTGCGCACTGTAATGCTCGGTTTTCCTCCCTCACTAATGTAATGCTCGTCTCTGTTACGTTACATTACAGGCAAATGCTCCAAATAAGCACCTTAACGTTGGGTATTCGGTGAAGTATGATTTAAATAAATTATATCAGGTTTATGATAAGAAGAGTCTTGCGATCGCGGAGGCACTTTCTCCGATAACAAGCGATGCAATATTTAATTATCATATAGTTAGGTACGCTAGGGCATTGTTTATAATACAACCTAAGTGGTAACTGCCGTGATTTGCGCTATTAGTCGGTAAATATTATTAAAGTTTAAGTAAACGGAAAGTGTTTTCGATAGGGATTACGGTCCCACCCCACCAAACGGCCCGCATCGCGTCGGATAGGAACGGATTTTACAATCTTTAAACGAAATTAAATCTTGTATACAGTGTTTAAAGTCTATAATACCAAGTCACGCACAGCAGCTTGACTGCGGGCGCGTGCGTCGACTGGTGAACACAACCGGCGACAAGCTGCTGTGCGTGACTTGGTAATATAGACTTTAAACACTCTACACAAGATTTAATTTCCTATCCGAAGCCATGCGGGCCGTTTGGTGGGGTTGGACGCCATAAAAATACTGTTTCAGAATCATTGAGTCAAAGTGCCGTATTCATTGATCTTAAATCAATATGTGATGTACGCAACTGCACATAATAAACTATTAAAACGCTTGTGTGGTCATATCATTATTTACCGACCGGTTCAGTGCAGTGTTTAAAAGCGCCGGCTAGGACATAAAGGTCGTCCGGATTCGATTCCCAGACCAGCACCATGCGACTGTTGACGAAACAGTAAAATATCCACGAGAACTACTGCCGACAAAGTGTTTCTCAGTTTGGCAGATGTATACATATGTAAATTATGTAAAAAAAAAGTATGAGTAAATGTGCTGGGTCTGGATGTTAACCTCACTGCGTGGCCAGGGAAATGTGTATGATGTTGTCCCTTATTTATTTATTTATTTTGAAACCACACTCGCGTTTGATTACAGTTGCATAAATATTTTTTTGAGTAGTTACGGGATTTCTACCATGTACCTTTTTGTTTGTGCGTTTCCGATATTTCGGCACTATTGCATGCAAGTGCCATGATCCGGAGTCCTAGTCCCAGATAAAAAAAAAATCCGTAACTAATAACTATTGTAATGTTAGTGACCATTAATGTAATGACCAAAACGAAAAGAAAATTAATTTATTTAAAACATAATAATTTAATTTGCTTTTCGTTTTGTCATTTCTAAATAATATATTCTAAACTTTATATCCTGCCAGGAGGGATAGCCGGAGGCAATGTGACTGTTTTAAAAGAATATTACTTATACAATATAGATATAATGAACTATTTATATATGATGTTCATTATAAATATTAAATGTTAGCAGCAATAGGCATAGTATTTCTCTTGTTGTGTAATTTATGTGTTCGTATTAATTATTGGTTTAACTTAAAACTTCTATGATAGGTATGTAATATTTACATTGTTCTGTCACAAATTTGCAAAACTAAATTTCATTAGCCTTACCACGAGTTTACGACGACGACAGTCTGTAGCAAAGTATTTGTATGACATATTTCTTAACAGCGCCTGTAGTGGATATAAATGGAACTAAAAGTGCCATTCAAGTTGCTAGTAGTAACTATTGCAGTTTACGTGATAATTATGAACCCGTGGTAGGGGTGAAGAAGAGAGGTTTTGCAGGTTGGTCTATTTATTGAAATTAACTAAACACATAGCCCATTACTTTAATGAACACATTAAAGATGTCAAAAATTATGAAAATTACAATAGTGTTAATTCTCCCGTTGTGGTTATGGTACATAGTACTATCTCAGACATCGATGCATGACTACTTATGTTTTATAATCGTACACGCTGAAATTTATATCTTTTAAATGTTCATTAAGTACCGAAGAATATTTACGACACGATTGGCGTACTCCGCTTTAGCACGGTTTCTCGCCTCGATTTCTCCAGTGTCCCGAGTTCGATTCCCGGTCGGGTCAATTCAGGAAACGATCTTTTCTGAATTGACTCGGGTCTGGGTGTGCTGGGAGATGCCCCTGGCTTATTTCCTTGTTTGGTACCTTGTAACACAGGGATATTAATCCCTACTTCGAGACCAACAAGAGGTGTGTTGTCTGGCGCATATTTATATTTATTTATTTATTTATTATATCAACGCACAACTAAAGCTGGGCAATCGCTAGGATATGTGCTGATTATTATCACCATCCATCGTGCGTGTGCTAATGCCTTCGACTGTACGTACAGTAAAGGTAGCTAGCGTCACGCAAAACTTGTGTAGTCTAGGCTGTGGCGCTATTCTATTTCTAGTCTTTGATATGCACATCATTTAATTTTCCATTGTACTTCGCACATCTTTTTACGTGACGCGGGGTGTGTACTTGATAAATAAAATCTTGACAGACCATTTCCATATTTGCTTTTCACAAAACACCTATCTAAGGGTGGCCGCACACGAGCCACACGCGATTCCCACAAACATAAACGCCCCGCCACCTGAAAGTACAATAATTATTCTGTGCCTGAAGCTGGTGTTGCAGCATGTGGCGACCCCCTGCCCATATAAAATGTATGAAAACTACAGGAAATAGGTTGGAGGCGGGCCTCTTGTTGTTGTGGTCAGTGGCCCGTGTTTGGCCAGGCTTATGTGTTCCTAATATTCTTTTGTCACAGTATACTCATAGTCGGAAAAATAAATTGTGAATGTAAAAAATGGTTCTTTCTTTTATTGAATTGACTTAGATTGTACAAAGTATACCTACCTACGACTTGAGGGCGTTTCTCACATTAATATATAGGTACATCACTTTACTTTCCGAATATGAGTAAAAATATTATAAAACAATTTCGGATAAAGAACTTTAGGTGAGCCAATATGGACCCCTTTAGGAACATACATTAGTGATATTATTAATTACAATTTTCGGTAACATGAGTGTTATGAACATCAGTCGTGGCTGTGCCGTGCGTATAGGTAATAATGCCGCGCACATCGACTCAACCATAGTAAAAAAAAAGAAGTACGTTGTCTTCATACATACGCCCTGACTGTATTACTATCCTCTATGGCCCCGACCGTGGTTTATATGGGAGCGCGCCCGTACTATGCCCGTTCCTACGCGCGTCCCATGCACACACTGATAAAATTTCAAATGAAATCACAGTGAAATAGGGTAAGACAGCCGTGGCTGTTCTGTGCGTAGGTAATGCCGCGCACATCGACGCAACGCTGAGCTGCCGCTTGAAATTTATGTTTCGTGTGCGTGTAGGTACGACGCACATCCTATATTCGAGCTCAAAAATTGCTATAAAATAGTATGCGTAAATAGTTATTGTAGTGTTTAAGGATGACTTAATAACAACTCATCAAATCCAGAATTGTCTTTCTTCACATTACCTATCGTTTAAGAACGGTGAGTACCCAAGTACCTAACTTAAGGTGTTTAATCGTATACAGATTTGTAGTTCAGATTGATTGTTCAGAGATTGGCGCAGCATTTTTGACGATTGAATAAACTACATGCAACAGACCTGCGTTTTTAGGCTATTATCTCTCGCTCAGGGCCCGAGTCGGCTTACTTCTCTCTCTTTTTACTATTATTACGTTTTCGATAGGGATTATGGTCCAACCCCACCAAACGGCCCGCATCGCGTCGGATAAGCACGGATTTTACAATCTATAAAAGAAATTAAATCTTGTATACAGTGTTCAAAGTCTATAATGCCAAGTCACGCACGCTAAGACGCAACGCTAAGCTGCCGCTTTAAATTTGTGTTTCGTGTGCGTGTAAGATGCACGTCCAATAGTAATAGTATGCGTAAATAGGTATTGTAGTGTTTATGGATGACTTAATAACAACTCATCATATTATGCAGAATTGTCTTTCTTCACATTACCTACCGTTGCCGTAAAAACGGCAAGTACTTAATACCTAATTTAACTGAGATTCATAAAAGGTATATTATTGTGTTTAATCGGATACAGACTTGTAGTTCAGATTGATTGTTCAGAGATTGACGCAGCATTTTTGACGATTAAATAAAATACATGCAACAGCCCCGCGTGTTTAGGCTATTATCTCTCGCTCTGGGCCCAAGTCGGCTTTACTTCTCTCTTGATTATCAAAAACTTCATTCAAACATCCCATAAGCTGTGGAAAATGTATTACTATCCTCTATGGGCTGTGGTTACATAGTTTACACTTATATCTAGTGACAAGTATCAATTAGTAGCAGTTGTGAATAATTACATCACTAGCAAAATATAAAACAAAAAAAATGGCAGTGACAGTAGGACTGTCAGGTCTGACAGTGACATTTCACACAAATTGCTGTGATGATTTATTTTGAGTTGAAATTACAAAATTAAACGAAAATGTTACAGCGCCTGCTTCATATACGATTAGATGTTAAATTATCTAGTAGGCATTCAAATTTGTTATTTGGGACGCTGATTCAATGTCATCCGTGTAATCAATGCGGCTTCAGGTTATTTTCTAGTCACAAGGCCATAGCTTTACGAAATTATCACGAGAAATCTTCCTCTATCAGAAATGGACTGTTCTGTATAAAACCTCGATACTTCAGTAGTCAAGTGGATGCAGAAAAAAAGGGTGATCATGTTGCAAAGGTGACGTTGGAAACGACAAGGAAAATAAACTCTAAGTTAAAGACTTCGGAGGTGAAGCGTTTGTTTACATTAGCCGAACCAGAGAAATGGACCCTTGCTGGTAAATTAAAATAGAATGATTTATCAGATAAAGCACCAATTTGGTCAGTTTCAAACACCTAAAATTACAACTGTTTATTCATTAGATGATTGGAATGCTATTATTAAAACATTAACATAATTGACCATTTAAAGAACCTTGGGTTGGTTTAAACAAAATTCAGGACGTAATTCTGTATCTTTACAATTTGACTGAAAGATAGTCCTAATAGATATACCTAATTATAAATAATGCAATCTTCAGTTAAACCCTCTTAAAACAATTTTTTGAATTGATCTATCAACAATCAAATAAATCATGTCATGATGAGTTGCAATTTTTATTGAGAATTAACGCTTACTAATGATGACATGTTGTGCATTTCAGGTGCTATAAGTTTCCTCGTAGTATCATCAAGTGTTACTATGGCAGTGCCTTTTTCCCTCGGCAAGGTGCTAGACATCATTTACAGTAGTACCAGTGACCTCGGTGCTGCAAGGGAGAAACTAGATACACTATGTCTCATGCTTTGCGGTGTCTTCCTAATAGGTGGTCTGTGCAATTTTGGCAGAGTGTACTTAATGTCTATATCTGGTAAGTATAGAAATAAGTTCAAACTTCTACAATGCTTTAATAAACAAACCAGATTGACTTGAGTTTATTGGACTTTAATAATGCTAAGCTATGGGGTTATCCTGTTTCATGTGTGTGGTTTCATTATTCATATGAAACTGGAATGACTAAAATAGTAAAAGAGGTTGTGAAAACCATATTATTTTTATAAAAACCCCAATTTTATCTCAGAAAAGTGTCAAAAATAAGTGTTATTTAAATTTAATATTCATATTGTTGATGTTCTAATTGATAACCATTACCATTATTTTCTCTTTTTACAGGGCAAAGAATGACCCAGGCCCTTAGAAAACAGGTTTATAGTGCAATTATGCGGCAAGAACCTGCTTGGTTCAGCAAAACATCAACCGGTGAGCTTGTCAACAGGCTATCAGCTGACACCCAGCTGGTCGGCAGGAATCTGAGTGAGAATGTCAGTGATGGATTAAGGTCCCTGTTCATGGTTGGAGCTGGGACTGGCATGATGGTAAATATCAGCAGTATAATTGTTATAATTTGGCTTTTAGGTGTAACCAGTTATTAACTTGATAGGTATCTATATCAATTGACCAGCTTGATATTGAGGCTCTTTATTACTAAGTATTGACGGCTCATTAAGGCAAGCAATTAACACTGGACCTATGGTTGATACAGCTTCCTAAACTAGCAAGAACAGGCAGAAATATATTAATATGATATGATGATGATGTAATTTTATATTTTTAGTATATTTTAGGATGAAATTCCATTTTTGTGCAAGTATAAAATTTATTTGCTACTAAATTTGCAGCACATCCTTACTTGGTGTTGAATTAAGTTGTTCAAAACAATGATGAATAAGTTTGGTAGGAATGAGGATTTGTAGGAACATAAAAAAACTTACACAAAAGCATTCTAAGAAAAATTACATACTTAGTTTTATTTACCACATACAAATATTACAATTTTAAAATTCTGGCATCGCATAGTAATATTCATAATTTATTTATCATTATTCATTGTTATGTTCAAGCTGTGTTAACAACTAGCATACAAGTAAGAAATAATTATGTAATATTATAATGATACCAATATATAAGATTTACAACTTGATTAATTGTGTTAGTTTTATGATGCTATTCAATTATGGGGATTTATATCAAGCAGAAAATGATGTATTTCAATAATATAACTCCAGTACAAGTAATAGCAAGTTAATAACTGTCAGAATTTGCACAAAAAAAAACTAATCTTAACATTCCAAAAATATGCGATCTAAAAGTAGATTTGCGAAACGTGAAGTAAAAGTAAAAAGAAACATTTATTCATTTAAGCTTGTACAAAGCACTTAAGACATGTCAAAAAAAAAGTATGTAGAAAAAATAATAATAAACGTAAATAAAATAGTACATATCGTGAATATAAATTATGTGAATCTACCACCAGTTCGGACGTTGCTTCTTATCGAGAAGACTCCGGCAAGAAACTCGATAGTTACTCTATTGAACTTTGTTTGTTTTACAATAAATAAATCCAGAGTGCAGTCAATAAGAGTAGAAAAAAGAATACAATATTGAGCAGAGGAGCAGATTATTCCTACTATGACCACAAACTCTTGTCGTTCAAGTAATCCCCTACATTATAATAACCTTGTTTCATTTACTTTAGGACTTTCTTTTTGAAGGCTTATGTACTTACTAGTTTTTACTAGTTACTTGCTAGTTATTTTTGATCTGCTGTTGATTTACTTGTATTGATGTCAGCAAATTGGATCCAATCATTTTGTTATCCATGTAATGGCAGTTCTACATGTCGCCATCGCTGGCTATGATCGGGCTGTGCGTAGTGCCGCCGGTGTCGATCTTGGCCATCGTGTATGGGCGCTTCGTGCGCGGCATCACGCGCCAGCTCCAGGACACGCTTGCTGAGACTAGTGAGGTTAGTAAGCTGTAGTAAGTTTTTAGTTAGATTTAAAAGAATTTAAAATTAGATTTTGGGGCGCAAAACCTCTTTGTTCAGAAAAAAGATAGGCATGCAAATCTTTGACACTATGGTGAAGCGGCCCAACAGTAAAAGGATGCGAATATGCCTGTGGGTTGTGTTTCTGCTGTTGGGTAGTTGGAGCCTATCACTAAGGTTTCTAGGACAGTTTGCGCTCGCAGCTGCTTGCATTCTATGGTCAGAAACATGTAGCTCGGCATAGGCTTAGAATGTTTAAAATTCGGGCCTGGGCTATTCTGTTTAAATATTATCTTGACTTGAAATATATCTTAAGATAACATGCCATCACGACCTTATCCCAAGCGGGGTAGTCAGAGGCAAGTGACTGTTGCCGTCATGGTGAACGGAACACTCAGAAGCCCACTTTTCACCAATGGCATTAGAACCCAAGGTGGTAGGTGGTGAGCCTTCCGCCGCTATCAGGGTTGATTTTTTATCCATGTTTTCTATCAACGGAGAGTTAGTCGGAAATTACAAGGAACACAAAGATTTTGGTTCTGACCAGATTTGAACTCAGGACCACGCGATCCGCGATCCGAGTTGGAGTGCTTAACCACTAGGCCACGACGCTCTTATATCTAAGCATGCCAATATTTATAATTTGCTGACCAACTAATCATTTTCCTAAAGTAGATCTCCTTTAACTTTGCAATATAAGTTGCTTTTTACAGCTAGCTGAAGAAAAGATATCAAACATAAAGACTGTGAAAGCATTTAGTAAAGAGCAATATGAATGTGAAGCGTATGGAAGGAGAATTGAGAACTTACTGCAATTAGCCTACAAAGAGTCGTTGGCTGTTGGAAGTTTTTACGGAATGGTAAGCATTGGAATAACAAATTATCAACTTTCAAATCTGACCGCCTCGCAAAATTATTTGTTTAATTTAATTTTCGCATTTGAAGTTTTCATTTTCTCCACTGCTAACTAAATTAACCCTTCCAGACTGGCCTAGCAGGTAACACAATAATAATTTTAGTGCTATACTACGGTGGAGGAATGGTCGCGACAGAACAATTGAGTGTCGGCAACCTCACATCGTTCCTTCTGTACGCGGCTTACGTCGGCATCAGCATTGGAGGGTTAAGCAACTTCTATACGCAGTTGAATAAGGGCATCGGAGCCGCCACAAGGTTATGGGAGATTGTTGACAGGGTGCCGACAATACCCGTGGCAGGTTTGTGATATGATAATCTTTCTATACAGTCAGCAATACAACTTGCTGACCATTTAAATACTTCACACAATACGTCAGAGTTAATTATGTATTTTAGAGTTAATTTGGTGCCATAAAACATTCACCTAACCTAATTTACTTTGATGTTAGCATACTAGATGATACTAATATTTTAGTTCAACTCGGTGCCAGGGTTTTCAGTCACCTGCTCAAGGAGAAAGCACACTTTAAGGATATAACAGAGTACAAATATCATTTTCCTAAAATTGAGTTTAAAAGAACTCTTGAAAGAAAGCCACTCGTGATTTGTTGTTACTACTCGTAGCTCTAATCAATTTTGATTTCATATGCAGGTGGTATAAGGCCAAAAAACAGGCCGAAAGGCGAGATAGTTCTAGAAAACATATCGTACCGATACGAAGGCGCGCCCCTAATCAAAGGCTTCAACCTCCGACTGCTCCCTGGCAGGTCTGTTGCGTTAGTCGGCCGGTCGGGCTGCGGAAAGAGTACGATAGCTTCGCTTATATTGAGGCTGTACGATCCTAATGAAGGGAGGATAACGTTGGATGGAGTGGATATTAGGGAACTGGATCCAGCATGGTTGAGAAGTCATATTGGTTTTGTGAGTCAGGTGAGTGGGTTTGAACTAGATAATTGCAATGTGACCTTTCTAACTCTCCTGTCCGTGTCTCTATTTGGTAAAAGTAACAAAATTATATTCAAACATAACCAAAATTCCAAAAACTCTTTAAAAAAATCCTTGAAAAAAAAATTGTTTTCTTATTTTATGTTTCAGGAACCTGTATTGTTCAATGGATCAATCAAGGAGAATATTTTATATGGCGCTCCGGATGACTACAATGAAGAAAACGATAACCCGGTATGAACAAAAAATATGGCGTCTATACTACTTTATTGTGGACACCTTCGTGCTCTCATTTTACACCTATTAGGCGTGTGAATTACCAGTAGTTAATTAAAATAATTCTAATTAGAAATACTAAACTGACGTTTGGTGGGTTGCCACTTTAATATAAAATCAAAATAGTGTTGTACGGGCATTATCTAATACCAAAACAGAATCCTTTTTTAATTTTGGCAAAACTCCTCTTAGCCACTCCTCAAAATGTTCGGCGTTCATTTCACTCTGGTAGTCGCTAGTATCTGTCTTTGATTCGAACATTAACAAACCCCTATCCAAAAAGCCTTCCTCGCTTACAATGTGATGAGGAGGTGGCTGTTTATGAGGCGTCTTTCTTTTCCCGTTAGTTCCGTTGTTAGACCTTCGAGGAAGGACCTTCTCCTTCGTCGTGGCGTGTTAAATACTATTGTCTGCTCAAGTCTTTTGTAAAGTGCTATTATTTCATATAAATAGTGAAAAGTGAATATTTAAGCCATGTACACACCAAAGCCATCGTCGCGCGCGATGGAAGTTAGTGAATAGCCCAATGACACGGCTGCTTAACCTGCTGTTGTGATAATAGTGCTCTCGCGACTATCGAAAACAATCTCGGCGACATGAACCACCGTGGTGATGGCGGTGACTCTGGTGTGCAGAGGGCATCAAATACTTTGATAAATATTTCACGGGTAGTAATGTTCATTATTGGTAAAGCTATCCCTTTTCATTCAATCCACTCGCTTAAGACGTTGATTTCTTACTAACTACGAAACCAGTTTTTAAGATTATGTTGTTATATTGAATGTACTTCGTAATTTTTCAATAAAAATTTATTCCCAATGATTAAAACCGCAAAATCATGTCATAAAACTCCGATTATCACTTATGAATGAACCAAAATACGAATACAACACTAATGCACTACGCTTGCAACATTAAAAAAAACGGGCGCTGTGAACTGTCAGATTAGTATTTCTAATTAAATCTCAGAGTTTAGATGATGTTCACCTTGGTAGGTGTTGGTCAAATATATTTTGGCCAGTGCAGTGCCGGGGCAAAACCGACTTGTCACTATAAGATGGGATACTGCTATTATGTTGGTTTAGCACATGGGTTCCCAACCAATGGGGCGCACTCCACTTTGGGGGCGTAGGGTAATCCAAGGGGAGCGAAGCAAAGAAATAGACTAAGTGCGCTGTGCACTGACCAATATGAAGCCAATAATTCATTAATTGGTTAATACAGGGCAGGCCCAACGTTCTCACCAATTATTATTAATATTATTTCATTACATACCCACTTATAATTTCCATCGTTCTTGAGTTGGAACAAGAGGGCGTAGTATTAAGTTTTAACTTCAAGGTAGGCACATAGGGTAAAAGGTTGGAAATCCCTGGTCTAGCAAAACAAGAACAACTGCATTGAGAATGCTCCTTGATTGCAATTAATTTATTATTATTATGTATTATCGTGGGAAAATCCTCATGGATACCTAGCCGCCCGGGGGAACGACGAGGTTATGTTGGACTTCTACCTACTAAAACCCCACGGTACTCGACCCCAACACTTACAGCGGCGAGGCGGGGTCCCTGAAAAGTTTCGCAACGCCCCGCCGCCAGTGCTTCCCCGTATTGGGGCCCGACAGTCGACCCCCCAACAAAGGGGGGAGGCCACGAAAGCACCTGAAGCACACAGGTACTTCCGCCGTCGCGGTGAAAGCCTTACATTGCGGGCAAAAGCACCCCCGTACTCGAACCCGCTGGCTCCCACCTACTACGTCCACCTAAAAGGTGCGGTGTACAGGAGGGGCCAGCCGCCGATTACTGACCCCTCCAAACGGTTGTGCACCGCGGCCCCCAAATCGCGCCCTAAGGCGCAGCGCCCATGGGCGCCCCTTTGGGCGGGCCGTGTTAGGCAGGCAGGCACCATACCACCACGCCCGGTGGCAGGCAGTGGGTGGGTAGGAAGTCCACCGCACTGTCACGCCTGAGCCCCCTTAGCTTCCAAGGCGAAGGCTCATGGGGGGGGGGGGGCAATTAAGTTTTAATTTATTTTATTTAAGAAGAAGTCTGTACGGGCCAGCACCGTACTGATTGTCGCGTCAGCATTTTTCCCTCATATGCATTATTTCTTCAGTTCGTGTTCGGTCATCAATCGCACTGTGCGCGTGCTCATTATCATTCTATCATTTAGTCTTAACTCTTTCTTATCAATATAATTATCAGTTTCTATCAAAGACTTTCATTCCACTCTTCTATCAACTGTCATAAAAAGGTGTGGGGCTGGTAGCGTATTGGCAAAGTCTCGTTTTTGTTAGATTTCAAATCGATAAGCGTTGTATTTTATAAAATTCTAATAAAAGTATCATTTTTGTCCACCTTCATATTAATTCGTCAAATATTGAGTAGCCGCCAATGTGTTGATTAATATTATGAAAAAAACAGTTTTTGATGAATAAGTGTTAAGAAAATATGTGTGTAATAAACTCAACATATCTTCGAAAGTCTTCTCTAACGCAGTGCATCAGCACTTTTCCCGTGACAGATCATTGATAGTCGTCTCTAACATGATCCCACCCTACAGGATAACCCCCTCTGGCTGCAAGCGGCCCACACCGCGCACCTCCGAGAGCTATTATCTGGCTCGGGCTGGCGGAGGGAGGTGGGCGCGCGCGGGGGGAGCCTCAGCGGCGGCCAGCGGCAGCGCGTCGCCATCGCGCGCGCCGTGCTCAAGGTAGGAAGTAGTAATTAGAAGCGAGAAACTTGTGTTTTTTTAGGTTTAGGTGGGCATTTGAGGTTCTTATTCACTATTTTGGTAAACAACGCATCTGAAACGATGTCACGGAACAATATTTTCATCTGCTAATTAAAAGACTCGCTTTTAAGCTAACTACGTGTCTAGAAAAGCTACGGAAGAAATCATCCCTCGACTATTCAGTGCTTCAGGATACTTTTGGATCACAATATAGTCGTCCAGGTAGGGAAAGAGCCCGCTATGGCTCCAAGCATCCCACACCGCGCTCCTACGAGAGCTGTTATCTCGCTCGGGCTGGCGGAGGGAGGTACAGCTAGGGGATGTCATCAGGGGCTGAAAACCTAGATGCGGTCTAATTTGGAGTTGAAACACATCGTTTTATTTATTTTATTTTATTTATTCTCTTTATTAAGGAAAACAAACAGCTATTTCTAATACATTTGCTCATTTAACTAAAATCGTACATTAGCATTTAATGTTCTCACTGTTAAGCAATACATAAAGTAGTGATCTAGAAAACACTGCGATCAAAAATAAAAAGGCTATCAAAACAACACATGATGATATTAACTAAGTATGTTTGTTTGCATGCTATTACTAGTGAGGCAAGATTTACTAGATAAGATCCGCTGGCCTTTCTCAATAAGCCACGGAATCGTTCTATTCTTTCATGAAATATGTCGATGTTACTGTAAGTGCTGTTGTACTTGTTGCAGACTCTTATTAAGAAACTATTTTTCCTATAATTGGACTTGTAAGACGGTGTACTGAAAGCGTTACGGTGCCGTGCGCTAGGCCTAGGTCATTTATAAAAAACTTCATTCAGTTTTAGGTCTATTATCGCCGTCCTAATTGAAAAAGGGCCACCTGACGCTCACTATGCTCTATGTTCTGACAAGTCATACCTACCGTAAAATTATGTAACAACTTTCTTTTTCTGTATTTTAGAATATTAAAAATTGATCCTGCAATGTTCCGTTACATATTTAGATAATATAAGTAATTTATTTTATAACTGTTGTTACAGAACCCAAAAATCCTAATACTGGACGAAGCTACCTCAGCATTAGACACCCAGTCAGAGTACCTAGTCGAGCAGGCTCTCAAGACGATAAGTAAGGACCGCAGCGTGCTCACAATCGCTCACCGCCTGAGCACCATTCAATCAGCAGACGAAGTGGCCGTGTTAGAGAACGGTTCCATCATCGAGAGGGGAACGTATTCAGACCTCATCAGCAAAGAAGGCGGCTTCTTCAGAGACCTCATCGCCCACCAAACGTTCGCTTCCAAAGACAAAAGAGAAACGCAAAAGACAAATACGACCCTCGTGAAATCTTCAGATTCCACTCCCCGAATTATATAAATATTTTGAAAGTTACCTTGATGTATGTATGAATGGGTATGGAGCTTGGTTGAGCATCGAACATTGTCAGGTAACTGAAGAGTTAGTACAATGATGTGTTCAAAATATTTAAATGTTCTTGTTGACTTAGGTAATCAATTTATTTTTATTTTATTTGACTGCGTAAGCCAAAAAATGTCATAGGGTAGTTGTTTGGTGCTTGTTTTGTTGTTTTTGTTTATTGTAACTGAAGCAAGCTTCAAAATACGTAGCTTTAAAATACATAGCACAATACAAAATGCAGAGAAGTTTAATATAAATTGTGGTTTCGTATGCTATAAGTAGGTGAATGGTGATAGTAATAAATTAATTTTAGTTATATAATAATTTAATTAAAACATGAAGCGTGCCTGCGAATTCAAGGCATCACGTTACACGCCTACCTATTTTCATCATAAGGAAAGCTATTTAAAGCGTTAACATTTAAAAGCTCGCCTTAAATTTTGAGTCTGGTCTAGCAGTATTTATAGGCATAAAAACATTTGTTTGGGCAGCATCTCCTGAACACTAGGTAGGCAAAAAAATGCTTTACTTTCTGATTTATTGCAGACCACTTAACTGTTTTTATGCTTACCGAAGACCACTTAATTACTTTCCTTATGTTGATGACATTTGTTGTTGTTTTTTATGAAATATATACCTGTTGCTAGTAATTTAGCCTAATCATGTTAAGCTGCATTTTTTAAGTGCAAAAGCAGAAAAGCATAATTATCAAGCAAAAATACAGAATTTATCATTGCGCCATTAGTAAAATATTTATTTAAAGAACAAACACTAGTTGTAATGATGATACACACATTATGGCGTACATGTTTATTTAAAAGATTCAGATATTATACTGTTTATATTGTTAATGTTTTATACATCGATGACAGTTCGATAGAACAAGTACTGTAAAAAATGAGTTATTTGTATATATTAGTTGAGTAAATTGTTGGATATACCTACAGTCGTCGAAATCTAATAGGCCCGTTTTGACACCTGTCATCGCGGCGTATAACCCGATTTTTATAACTGTGTCAAAAGCGTAAGCTTAGCAGCATTGAATTTCACTACGCTGACGCGGTCGGTAGTGAGGAAGTTAGCGGGCGGGTTATAACTAGGGATGTGAGTGAACCCCATCGGTAAACTGATTACCGATTCCCGGGCGGGCTTGCTGTAGATTTCTGTCCTAAGGCCTCATTATAACAAAAAATAGCTAAACTTGTGTATTAAGGTCTACAACAAAATTCCAAATAAGACCCATGTACGTAATAATGCGTAAACTACGTAAATGATTGGTGGATTGTTGTATCTATAGTGTTATTGATTTCTCAACTCACATTTAGCATGATTAGGGAATCCAATCCCGCATCAAAATCGGAATCCCTCAAGCTTGCGGGACTGTGGTTTTTTGTTTTACCTGGTTATTTAAAAAAAAACAAGAAATAAAGACATTCACTTTAAAACTATTTATTATTACTTTTTCAAAGTAAAGTTACATCGTCATGTTACTGCTGGCGCAAGTGGATGTGAAGGCCTTTGGTAGAGCGAGCGGATAGCCCATTTTCTACTTTTAAAAATGTTTTCACACTCTTTGGCTTTTAAACTCTTTATAAACCAAATTGACACTCATCACACAATAACAAGGGTTTTATAACAAAAAAGTTGTTTAGTAACTGCTCACACCACTAGTAAGGCAAAAATGACGCAATAGAATAGAATATCATTTATTTCAGGCAACAAATTACATTTAAAGATCTTAACTAAACATAATCGGCCCATAGATAAATACCTTAAAAACTAACATTCATATTACATAATATAATTAGCTTATTTACTAACACACGTAAAGTCTATCGGCAATAACCTTATTTGACAATTAACCGCGTGCGGAGGTAAATCCCCGTGCCGCCACAGCGTAGGGGAATCCCCTTTCATAGAGAAGGCTCTCCGGACATCCGGATTGGTCGGTCCGGCCTTATTTGAACTGACATCGATTACGTTCTGCTCCGATACACAAAATATAAACACAAAATTATTTAGTGTAAGTTAATAAATTAAATCATATTTTCTATACACAATATAGAAAAGCTACGAGTTTCATGGGCAATTTGTTAAAAAACTTGTTAATTAAACTTGTGAACAAACTTGTTAAATTTTAAAAAGAATCAAAATGTTAGAATGAGCCAATTTTCGTTAAAATCCTTTTTTTTCAGTCCCGCTAACATGCGGGATCTAGCATAAGTAATCCAGCATGAGCGATCCCGCAGATAATGTGCGGGATCCCGCGTTTGCGAGATTGGATTCCCTAAGCATGATGTTAATAATATTTAAGCAGAATGGTCGGTGTTAATAAGTTAAATTAATATTTTTGTTTGGGAGTGCTTCGTACCGGTGAACGAACTTTCCGCTTGTAGGAGGGAATTGGTTACATCACTATTGTTAAAAAGAGGACTGAGAACGCAACGGTTTTTGAGACGTTTCGAAATGATTCATAGTATCATATTTCTTTGGAATGGCGTGAAAATATAAAAAAAACCTAAAATATTTTCGCACATAACTCTCACCACGCCCTTCAATTAAGTTTTTATTTCAACGCATAAACTGTATAGTTGTTTTTTAATTATTCGAAGTTTTTATGCTGAGTATTGACGAGTTACATTCTACGGTCTTTGCTAGCTGTCGAAACGGGCCTATTAGATTTCGAAGACTTGTAGTACGAGTATTACAATAACCAAAAGAGTTGGAAATTAAACAAGTCTTATGTGATACGAAGAGGTTATTAGAGTATTTTTTATTTTATTGAGAAAAATAAAGTTGCTATATTTTATTTGTGTTTTTTATTTTATTCATTTTAGTCATTTGTATCTTGTAGGTATGTTATGATAACATTTTTTTTCTGTCGAGAGAAACTATCAATTAACCCGAATTCGACAAGATTGGGTAGGTTAGGGATCAAGGCGAACCAAGCAACTTAGAATTTCGATCGAGTATGTTAACAAAGCATATAATACTAAATAGATCAAAATATTACTTTAGATATAAATATTCTAATAGATTCTAAAACAATACAAAGTACCTACAGCTCGTAATTTATGCACTGCAAAGTCACAGTAACCAACTAATGTGATGCATGGGTCTTTAATTCCCATTAAACTGAGTATAATCATAGTTTTTGTAACTACCATTGGATAAATACACAGTGGACTTTGCCCGCGCGACGTTCGCCGTACGCGCCAAAACCGTTACGGCAGCACGCCCCGGCTGCATTTACGCGCGGACGCTACGCGGGCTCGCATCGCGACCGGAAATAATGTCGCATTTGAAAGTTTTGCGCGGGAATTTCGCGCGCCAATTGTACACCTGTGCGAAAAATGGACGCCGACCAAAGTCCCTCCGAGTGGTTACTAGGACGCTGGCCACCCAGCCCGCGCCGAGTGTCGACAGCAAGTTCCTGACATCGCCCTGGGGCGAAATACAAGTCGGCCACGAAAGCTTGACTGACTACGTATTTTCTGACTTTGAATTATGGGCGGACAAACCCTCTTTGGTAAGTTTTATTTACTTTTGTAAAATCTCTGCTCTGACATTATTTGGGCAGTGTATTCAAGTATTTAGGACGCCTCTCAATATAATTTTGATAATGTGGTAGCAGTTTGTGTTTTAACATAAGTTAAGAAGTAAAGCCAGTAGAAAATTTAATAAAAAGTGCTACTTACTGCGAAAAAAAATCAACTACAATAGTTAATAACGTGAGTGAATTATAACTCATTGGGAAAACCGCAAGAAATACTAGACAATCATTTAAAATAGTGATTTTGCATAACTCAGTTTATGCAGACACTGCGGATCCTGTTTCCTATTATGATAGATATTAACTAAAATAAAGTGGATTACATGACTCAATAGATAACTAGAAGTGCATAGACTGCAATAAATTGGTGCAAAGTGCAAGTTGTGAAGTACCGCATAAAAGCGATAAAATATAGGGAAAGATTAGATTTATGGGTTTCGTGTGTAAATCATAATGTTAATATTTACCTTACGTGTGTCGTGCACTATTCGTTACCTAAAATCTACCTGTACCTACATAAAGCCAATATTTACGTTGGAAGATAGAGTAAGAAGGCTAAGGGCTCTCGAAACCTTGTAATATTTTGATAATTACTTACTACACGTGAATTATATTGGATGTTTCATAAAAAATATAGATAATACAATTTGTTTAGACCGAGAAAAGCTTGCATTAAAGTTTTTTGAAAACTAGTTAACGCAGACAAATAACGGCAAAAGAATAACGTTAACACAACTTTATGAAATCACCTGTGGAAACTTTTTTCAGCATGCTATTTTCACTCATACCTATTTGCACAACAGCGATCCCAGTCGATTTCGTAAAGGAGTAGTGCTTTACACACCAACAAGAACAGTGTAAACACAAAAGGTTACAGGTTCGTTTCTCAGCAACGGTGATTTACTAAGCACACTTCATCAAACTGACATCTTACTTTTAGAAAATTAGAAGTGTTCTATACTAGACAATGCATTGTTTGGTGCATCGGTTTATTTTATTTACATAGGTTGCGTTATCATGAAAGCGATATGAATGGACAACATTATCTTATCTTTTACAAAGTGATTACAAGTTAGAATTAATAATGGAGCTTACACTCCCACACTATTTGTTTTCTGTTAGTAGCTAGAAAGATTGTGATTGTCAGGAAGAAATGTTAGGCACAAGAAAATGCAATTCCAAAAAAAATTTTAAGAAATAAATTGTTAATGCTGTGCTGACGCATTTAAATCTTACGCTCTTCGTTCAGTTTCAATTTTTAAGTCAATTTACGGTTCTCAGAAAGATATTTCTATTTACGGTTTTTATGAACGATTTTATTTAGCAATGTAACATATAAAAGGAGATTTTATTTGTATAAATTATATAAATATTATAACATAAACGGCCGGACGGAAAGCACCAGTTGCATAAGATACAAAAGCACTTATCGATAGACTGCATTTACAAGATTGAAGATAACAACAGCGAGTAATTATTGCTGTGACAGGGTTAACAACTGTGCGCGGTTGCATCGAGTAGTTTCAATTTAAAGTGCATCACGATTCCGAGTACAAAGGTCCGCGGGCTATACCTACCTACGTAGGTACCGCACGCGTTGGATACGCTTATAAATAGGCTAGCACGTGAAGGTTGAGGTTGAGATACTCCGAGAAATATGTCAATTGGCACTATTCTGAAATACACGATTAGATGTAGCTATCTATTTGTTTTTGTTTACTTTTTATAAGGTTTTAAACAGCATTCAGTTCTTAGCAGTTCTGTAGTTATGAATTTAAATGTTTGCTATGCCTATTTGTTATTTGAATGTATTACCTGACTGACCTATTTCAATTATGAATGATAATCTAATTCCGTGGGTAGGAATTCAAACCAGGATTGTTGTTCTGTGTCTGGGTGTTAATATCACTTTAACTTAGTATTTAATTTTTTTTTTTTTTGACTTCGTTCTTTCAAATGTTTGCCAGCTGATGTCCATTATCTCATCACGCCCGCATAACTCCTACTTGATTTACCTAAACTATTATTTTTCACTAAGTTTTTTGTTCAATTATAATAAAATATAGACTATAACATTCCTGTATAGTTTAGCTTTCTGTAAGTTAAAGGATTTTTAAAATTGGTCCAGTAGTTTCGGAGCCTATTCAATACAAACAAACAATCTTTCCTATTTATACTATTAGTATATATGAAACAAAATCAGTTACAAAACTGCCCGTGTTGACCAACGACCGCGTTCAAACGCTTTGTGACGCTGAAGTAGGTAGTCCAAAAATTGTCGATCTCTGTCAATCATATTTTATTTAGACATTACACAAGTGCAATGTGTGAATGTACGAGTACTGTTCGTGCCAGCTTCCTCTGATCAACCTATATCCACCACTACTTTTATGACATCCCACCTTCTAATTACTTAGAGCCGGCCTGCCCTACAGCAAAACTGAACGATAATGAGCAATGATTGGCCCTAAATAAACCAAATTATTGCACAACAGAAACTGACTAATAGCTTATTAGGTAACATGCAGAAGGAAACTAACTTCCTGATAAGCGGAGAGAAAATGATTTTTCCTTGAGACGAATCTAACGTATGAAACGCCGATAAGCCCTTCAAAACTATTATTTAATAGAGATGCGACGTATTTTCAATCCGGATATTTACTACTAGTTGTCCGACAGCGGCTTCGCCCGCGTAGACTGTTTCTTCCGTTAAAATATAGCCTAAATAAACAAAATTGCTTGACTTTCGCTGATAATGTAGCTTTATATTGGTAAAAGAATTTTTAAAATCGGTCCAGTAGTTTCGGAGCCTTTTCGTTACAAATAAACAAACAATCAAATATTTCCTCTTTATTATATTAGTATAGATTAGAATAATAGATACCCGTTTTTTCTTTGCGAATTTTTCGCGAAGCAACATCTCTGTTTAAACATTATCATGACACGACTTTCCCCTTAGTTTTTATTTTTATATTTTAAAAAAGTAATTATCTGAACCCTGTTTTATTTGCTCAGGCGTCATGGATTCGCTTCTTACCTCTAGGACTAACATTCGTGTTGCTGGCTTACGAGAGTAGTGTTGGTTTTGGGTTTTATTTAAGAACTAGCTTGCCGCCCGCGACTTTGCCCACGTGGACTAATTTTTTCTCACACGTTACATATCAATGTTTTCATTGGATCCCTAACGTTTTTGAAAAAAAATATAGTTAATTATATTAGTAGCTTTTTAACAGTGAAATAATTTTTGAAATCAGTTTGGTATTTTCGGAGATTACCTACCTCAAACTTTGTATGTTCACACATGTTCTCACAAACGCTTACCTCTTTGTACACTTAATATTAGTGTAGTTGAGTAACTTCGTACATTATGTTATGTAATTGGGTTATGTTATATGTTAACTTTGTAAACTTACAATAAGTCAGCCACGCAAATAGAATATTGAAGAAAAGTCACTATATTGGACTTTTGTGAAATCGTCACAATCACAAATTCATGCTGTTTTGAAAACTCAAAACATTGTTAAATAATTTCTAGACTTAGCAAATATACTTGTATGTATATTATTAGCTAGTAATCAATATACCTACTCTATCTATACTCTACACTAGGTAGATATAGTAGTAGTAGAGTTTACTCTATGTATACTTACTCGTCACTCACTGAGTTATTGAGTGACTGCCAGACAACACACAGCCGAAAATACTAGGACCTAGGTTGTAATAAACCACTCAAAACTTGTCAAGTTCATTCCAAAAACTGAGCGTAGCGAGTAATTTCGTAATTTGATCTTTCATTTTCAGCCAGTCCGGCTCTAACACATCTTCTTGGTCGTCTTCTAAGGGTCAATTCACACCGAGACGCGACGCTGCGCGCACTTTTTTAATAGAGCTACTCAAAAATTAACTTATTTACTAAACGAAAAGTTACATGAGAAAAAAAGAACACGTTGAACCACGCAGCACTACGATACGCCGCGACGCGAGGCATCTCGTAAAATAAAGTTTTATTTTGAGTAGCATGAAAAAGTGCGCGCAACGTCGCGTGCGTCTCGTTGTGAGTTAACGCTAACTAAAATTGCTAAAACTACTAAAATTGCTCGCTACACTCGGTTAAGAAAATTAAGTTGACTGGATATAAGCGAATGTTATGAGACCCTGAGCGTAAAAGGCATGTGCTTTGTTGTTGTTTACGGGAACGGAAACAAATCGGTACGATACGGGTGTACGAAGACGCAGACGCAGTATCTACTTCAAGCTAGTGCTTGGAGAGTCAACCACCATCAAGTGTAACCGTATTGCTGTCCACTATGTCCAGTGATCAGCTTATCCCCTAGTCTGTCGTATGTGCTAGACACAATAGAGTATAGCAGTTGATGTTACGTTATTCGTCTCTACAGCTTCATTTAGTTTCAGGGTACCTTTAGTACAATCATGTAACAATAAACAGAAAAATAAACAAGACGTCCGCGGCGCCGAGCGTCATACGCGGGGAAATCTGGTGCCAAATATTTTATCTCTCGCGGACAACAGATTGGATTGGACTATGCCCTCGTGTTCCGGTTCGGAGGAAAAACAAACTGAACTTTGTGAAAATGTATTTATTTGTTATTATTAACGAAATAACTAGTTCATTTGGCGGTCTTTATGCCTCAATGCTTCCTAAACCAGACAATTGCGATGGTTTACGGAGTATTTAGGTCGGTTGGGCTGTTCAACATGCGAGAATTGGTACAACGAGAAGCCCCATGATAAATATAATTAATTTAAAAATGACCGTACAAATGAATATGTACAAGATATATTTAGATAAACGCATGAAATAATTAGGTATGTATTATACCACTACGATCAAAATTTTGTGCATTTTTGCAGTAATTGTTGTTTAATTTTCATTCAAGATAAGTAATGTTTATTGCACAATCAAACAAATACAGCAGACTAGTGAGTACACCGAAAATGCACAATTTAGGCGGCCTTATCGTTACAGACCGATCTCTCTCATACATCCTTCGGTAGAGAAATTTGTCTAACAGAGAACAGATTCAACAGAAGAAGATTAGGAGAAACTAGGTTCATACATCAACTGCTCTAAAGTTATCACGGTTTATAAATGATTAAACTGTAGCCGTAGTTAACCCAAATCAAATCTAATTGCAAAAACCTTGTTGTAGAATTTGAAAACACACGTACCCTTATTGTGCGCAGACATGCGGCTCCTCCGGGCGTTCGTACGACTACGCAATGCTTCGGATGATGATCGAGAGGTGCGCCTCGGCTCTGATTGGCGAGCTGAAGCTGTCTCCTGGGGACCGGATCGGGCTGATCCTGCCGAACCTGCCAGAGTTCGCTTGCATCATTCATGGCGCCATGCGCGCTGGACTGGTCGTCACTTTCGCTAATCCTCTGTATACTGCAGGTAAAGTTGCACATAATAACTATTTACGGAGGGGTGAACTATATATATCTGGTAGTACTCAATCGCTGTTTCCTATGCTTCTCTTCTTTTCTAGTACTAGAACTGTCATTTACCTACTACGGCGAGGAATAGAGGTGTTGCCGAGAGCCCCGTCATTACGCCGTATGCGGTTGCACAAATATCACACTGCTGACAGATGTAGCTCAAAGCCAATATTCTCAGATGTTAATCAAAGTTAAGAAGCCCATTGTTGCTGTCCTGTAATATGTATTATGCAAGTAAAAATAAAAGTGCTAGGTTTATATTATTTAGTCATATTTCATTATTCCGGGGTAGGTTAGTTTAGTTAAGAGTTGAAGTGGTGGGATGGATTATTTGGCAAACACAGCGTAGGTCGCGCGGCGCGCCCATCCGCTAGACTAGATGAACGGAAAATGTAAAGGTCTCAAGATATCGGTGGGTTCAGGCTTCATAGTGCGTTAGATCATAGATCGTGAAGAGTAAAATATGCATTAGGATTGCTATAAATAAATGTTGCATGTAATAGGTTTTGCATGTTTAAAATAAGAATTATATTCTGATTGAATTTAGGGATGCATAATGCATTCCATAATCATTGTGGTATGAAGTTAATTCGTTTATAAGCCTTTTCAAACAGTTATCATTGTCATCCACTCCGCTTTAAACTTAGACTTTACACTTTAAGGCTTAAGGATTCGTCTATTTTTATTTTATCGCGCTATCGTAATGATTGGTTACATACATTAATTGATAGGTTTGATTATAAAAATAGATGATCATATCTTCTTGAAGACTAAAATGGAATCTCCCTAGGTACTTAAAACATAATTACCAGGATATAGCACCAACGAACAAAATTACAAATATTTAAACAGTAATAAGTAATGTACTCGTAGTTCTTAACTTTTCTTAATTTGAAATTAAAACGTGGATGAAGAAAACTGTACAAACGCATAATATAGGCCCCAATGTCTTCCCGTGTGTTTCGCCTCTGACACCCGCAATCATGCATGATGTCGCAACGGCAATGCCACTGCACTTCGAGACCGGTAGCGGACTACCTGGCGACCGCGACAAGCGACGGGAAAAGGGAGCTAACGCAATTGACTTGGTCAAAGTCCACGCTATAGAACACACCCATTTTCGGGCAACGCTTTATGATGCGGTTGACATTCTCAAACTAACGTTCACTAAGGGCAATATATCAACGCAAACCAGTTTATATTGTCTAGCCCGGAATTTTTTTCTACCTTGTCTTAAGTATAATTAAGTTTCATTTATTCCCTACTAGCTTTGCTGCCGTGGCTTTGCACGCACGGACTGCACGATTTAGACTTCTGTTTCTTCCGATACAGCCATGTCATAATTTTTTTTTATTTTTTTTTTGCAAACCTTGTCCTTAAACATTAACGAACACAAAATAATCATAATCAAATTTGGTGTAGTCGTTGTTATATATATATAATATGTTTATTACAATAAATTTTTATTATTATTATTATTCTCTTTAATTAGCATATAACTTAGGTATAAAATGTGTACAGTATTCTTACAAAAACAATGATTTACAACAATAGAAACAACTTATGAATCATAATTATGAAAACTAAAAAATTACAATTATAAAACCTAAGCTGAAAGTTATAAAAACAATGATTTATCAAAATACTATAAAAACCTTAACCTAGGGTGCCGCCGGCAGCGAAGCAGGCAAGGCCCAGACTACCGGTGGTTAGGGCTGCAGAGAGAGGAACCTACTGACAATGCGAGCCGTGTCCAGGAGCACCGCCTTCTGCATCTGACCCTTGACCCAACCGCTGAGCGAGAGCCTCTCGAGGTGTTGGTCGAGGCTCTTCGCTATTAAGCCGTTTGCCGATACAACTATCGGGACAATGATCGTCGAATCAACATTCCACACGGCGGTCACCTCGTGAGCCAAGTCAAGGAACTTGCTGAGTTTGTCCTTCTCAGCTTTAACGAGGTTATCGTCATGTGGAATGATGATGTCGACGAGCACTGCCTAGCGTTGGGATCGGTCTACCAGCATGATATCAGGCTTATTGGCTACAATAGTCCTGTCCGTGATGATAGAGCGATCCCAATAGAGCAATGCACGACTATTTTCGAGAACTGGTACTGGTGCGTACTTAAGTACGGTACCTCCGACTCGACAAGGCCATATCGAAGAGCAAGTTGCTGGTGGATGATCCTGGCTACTAGGTTGTGCCTGTGCAAGAACTCTCCGTTAGCAAGGTGAGAACAACCGGAAATAGCGTGGCGAATAGACTCGCCAGGACGGCGGCATGCCCGACAGATGTCGACCGTACCGTCCTTCAAGATGTATTTTCGGTAGTTATTCACCTTGATAACTTCATCAGCAATTGCACAGACAAAACCCTCGGTTTCCCCAAAGAGGTCCCCGAAGCGTAGCCAATTCACCGATGCGGAGAGGTCCACATCGGGCCCTGTTAAGGCCCGATAGAACCTCCCATGCAGCTCCTTGCTCCTCCATATTTCCTTGCGGTCGTCGGTGGTGAGCACCGGTGGTTGATGCCAGTTCTCATTCGCCAAGGATAGCGGCGTGAGGCCCTTATCAACTGCCACAACATCGCGGTGTATCCCACATTCGTTGCTGAGGAAAAACCTCCTAAGACTGCACACGTCGCGGTTGTGAAGGTTCTTGGCATTCAAAAAGCCACGACCCCCCACCTTCCGCGGGATATACAGTCTCATGACAGACGAGCGTGGGTGTAACATGCGAAATGTTGTGAGCAATTTTCTAACCCGTACATCCAGGGCGTTCAGCTCAGTTTGAGTCCATCTTAGTATGCCAAAGGAGTATATCAATAAAGGCATCACCCAACCGTTGAAGGCGCGCACCTTATTGCCACCTGACAAAAAACTCTTGAGTATCTTTGTAAGGCGACTAAAGAAATTATTATTATTATTATATAAATTATATATTTCAACACAGCTCATGAAAACTTATATAACAACATTAAAAGTTACTCACATTTCGAGAACGAGAACGTGCATTATATAGATAGATGGTATTTGTCATCTCGCGGCATTGTATGGAAGTGCCATTTTTCTATGTTTTTGTAATTAAGTGGTAGGTACTAATGATGTTCTACGTTGTACTTAATTGTAAAATAATGCTAACATGAAATGATGAAGGTCATAATAATATTATGTAGGATGTAACTCCCTCTAGCAAAGAAAAAAGGTTAATCATCGGTTAAAAAACAGTTGTCCTCTCATCATTTATGTGGTCAATTATTGTTTCAACACAGTGTAAAAAATTCTAGTGCGTTTTTTTTCAATTATATAAAGAAAATGAACGTTCTAGAAAATGCAATAGCCATTAATTAGTGTAGTTGCCTAGTATTTCTAGTAGCTTATATTATGCAAGTACGTAAAGCAGAAAATAGTGTTTTGTTTACTCCTCATTTAAAGATCAATGAATTATATAACTATTGACAAACCAAGATAAAATGACTAGACAGATATCTTACAGACACGAGAGTTCGTATCTTCACGGTTATATTATCATCGTCTAGCTTGAACATACTAGACATCAGTCATCAAGGTCAAATGGAGCTGATAGGGAAATAACAACGCAGTCAACGTTGTCTTCTTATAATTACAGCTGATGAACTGATTTTACGTCGTAAGGTAATTAGGTATAGTACCCGGCAAACTTCTTGAGCATTTGTAGTCGTAGTGGGGGAAAGTTCGCGCATTGTACACTTACGTGCAAAAAAATAGATACTCTTTTTTTAACTGTGAAACTTAGCTTCATTAATAATTCGCCTAACAGTACTGATGTTTTTGTAGCCTCCGAAGTCTGTTTCAGCGTTTCCATGTCATTTTTGCCCTGTTTCTTCAAGAAGCAATATACGTCGTATACCATTTTTCTGGCTTGTCGTTTTAATACCACATTAGGTTGTCGCGGCATATTATTCATTTAAAAACAATCCTCAGAATCGCAACAAATAACAATAACAGTAACAATAAGAATAACAACAAAGTCAACAAAAAATTATAACAAAAAAAACGTCTACAACAACAACAAAGTACTTTTCACTGCACGCAAGTGTATTTGGGAAGACAGCGGGACGTAGGTCAACGCGGGAGACGAGGGTCGACTGATCTACCAATAGCGCGCTCGATACGATGCCCCCCGCCGTCGCGCCCCGCCTTCACCACCCATGACACCTAAAATTCGGTTCTGCGCAGTCAAGGTCATTTGCTCAAGAAGTTTGCCGGTTACTATACCTACTGTAGATAGAAGAATTTAAATAAGTTATTTTTGTTAAAATGAAAACAGCGCACTTTGGAACTTGAACTAGTCATGTGGATAGAGATAAAAACAAACGCTCTTGTTTGCTATGGTTAAGGTCTGCTAAAAAGGGGTAACCTTGGCTATCTATTTCATAATTAAGTCATCCTCCCATATTACAAGGAAACTCTTCATTGTCTGGAAAGCTGAAACATTTATTTTACTTATCTTTACTTTTACATTAATTTCATATCTTTTTTTGCCATTCTTGTCTACGTCTATCTAAAGTTTCCGTCACGTTAGCTACAGCAACTTGTACAGTATTGTTATTCATTTATTTTTATTACAAATTTTTAAATGGTAACTAGATATTAAATAACCTCGTAGTAAATAACCTAGTAGGTATACACTTAAGACGGCCTGCAAGGGCACAACAATTATATTCCCTATTAAACTATTATTTTTATTTCTATTCACTAGAGGTTTGGGTACAGTGATACCCAAAACTTTTAACTCATTCGAGGTTTCTCTCAAGGCCTTTTTTCCCATTATATTCACGTGTTGTGAATACCTTTCATCATAGCAATATTTTTAACTTCACAGATGAAGTGAAGCGGCAGTTTGCAGACTGCCAAGTGAAAGCGATAGGAACTATTGAGTTGTTCATGCCTGTTGCGGCGGAGGTCAGCAAGTCCCTCAAAGACTACAAAGGCACCATTTGGATCGGCGGGGAGGATGATAAAACTAAAGGTAAACTAATGGTTCCGGCCGTATATTACAAGAAGGGCACATCGGTTCCCTAAACTTTGTATAATCTGACATGTCGTCATAGTGACATTGACTTTTTTGATACAAATCTGTTTGTACCATGCTTTAGGTTAACTGAAGATACTATGTATCTTCCCATTAGGACTAAGCAGAAACTAGCTACTTTGTTAGCAAATAACATTAACAATGCCGCTATTGGCAGTATTTTCTATTCTGACATTAGTACTAGTACTAATTTATCTATTTCATGTGATGCTCCTTCAGCGTCTTGTTTAAACTAGGACCTAGGACAACAGCCAAGCCCAAATACTTGAATTTATTCCACCAAAATATTCAAAGCTTGACGGGCAAAGATTTAGAAATAGAACTATTGCTGGAAAACCAAAATATTGATATTTTATGTTTTACTGAACATTGGCTGACTGATGAAAACTATCAGTCTTTTGTCCTTAATAATTTTAGATTATCAAGCGCGTTCTTTAGAAAAACCACTATTCATGGTGGTTCATTAATTTTTACTGCAAATAGTTTGAAATGTAAAGATCGCACTGACATTGTAGGCCTGTCCATAGAGCGTATTGTCGAATTGTCTTGTGTTGAGTTAGAGGGCTTTGTTGTGATAAGTGTATACCGTCCCCCAAAAACTAACTTAGATAGATTTGAGACAGTTATGGAGGAAGCTTTGGGTAGGTTAAGTGCTAAGTCTAAACCCATTATTGTGTGTGGTGATTTCAATATAGATTTGCTAGTAAACTCATCTGAAAGGAATAGGTTATTGTCGCTATTTAAATCCTTTGGTCTGGATTATCAATTCCATGAACCCACGAGGATAACAGCCACAACATCTACTTGTCTGGATAATGTATTTTGCAACTTTGAACCCATTGAAAAGGCAATAGTAACTGAATTAAAGTCAGATCATTGTGGGCAGAAGATAACATTTTTAGATTTAACTAACAATAGCGTTAATTACAGGAAAATAACATGTAGACCGAAGACGGGTAATCGCATTAATAGTTTTAAAACTAATTTAAAGCATAAAGTATCTTCCATTCCTTACAAGCAGGGTGACCCCGATGCAGTCTACAAAAGACTGTTTGATTGTGTTAAAAATGAATTTGATGCTTGTTTTCCCACCAAACAAGTTACTTGCAGAGTTCAATCTAAGTTTTGTGAATGGGCCACGCCTGGAATTTACAGGAGCAGACGTAAGATGTATGAGTTGTACGGCATGAAAAAATACAATTTCGATCCACTTTTTGTTGAGTATGTCAAGAACTACTCCAAAATATTCAGAAAAGCCTGCACTACAGCTAAGGCATTGCACATTCGTGATAAAATATCAAAGTCCACAAACAAAATAAAAACCACTTGGGACGTCATAAATCACGAAACAGGTAAAGCTAAACAGCGCGATACCTCATACACTCTTAATATTAACAATAACATCATACAATCAGAAGCATCTGTTGCTGAAGCATTTGATAAGTATTTCAGTAATATACCTATAATCACTACAGCTTCATTAAATTCCTCACCAACTAGAGCGGAACATTTGTTGAAAGATAATGTATCTTGTTGCAGTGTATTCTTTAAATTTAAACATGTTGAGTCACTAGATATAATAAAAGCATTCAGATTAATTAATTCAAAAGATACCGCTGATCTTTGGGGTATATCAGTCAAAATTGTTAGCCACATAATTGACGTGATTGCCCCTTATCTAGCCGTAATATTCAATGATTGTGTTGATGAAGGTGTTTTTCCAAACTTAATGAAACACAGTAGGGTTGTACCACTTTTTAAATCAGGCAACAAACAAGACCCAGGTAACTTTAGGCCTGTTTCAATCCTACCAGCTCTCAGTAAGATCTTTGAAAAAATCATTCAAGAACAACTATTAAGCCATTTTTATGAGAACAATCTCTTACACAGTGAACAATATGGATTCACGAGAGGCCGTTCTACTACCGATGCTGGCATCGCACTTCTAAAACACATCTTTAGGGCTTGGGAGAATTCACAGAACGCTCTTGGCGTCTTCTGTGACTTGTCCAAGGCCTTTGATTGCGTTGATCATGATACACTTATACGCAAGCTTGATTTTTACGGGGTTAGGGATAATGCTTTAGATTTGGTAATTTCGTACCTTAGTTTAAGAACTCAAAAAGTTGATGTTAACAGTGTACTCTCTACAGGATCACAAGTTAAAATGGGGGTCCCTCAAGGATCCATTCTAGGTCCATTACTATTTCTGATATATATAAATGATTTACCTTTTTACTTAAAAGATATTTGTGATGTTGTATTGTTTGCAGACGATACATCTTTAGTTTTTAAAACTGACAGAAATAAAAACCTTTTTGATGATGTTAATGACGCACTTTCAAAGGTTTTACAATGGTTCACAGTAAATAATCTACAGCTTAATGCAAAAAAGACTAAATGTATTAATTTTAAGTTGCCTAATGTTAAAGATAACCCCATTAGTCTAAAAATTGATGGTAATACTATGAAGCTTGTAGACACAACAGTTTTTCTTGGAATCACACTTGATTCAAAACTGCAATGGAACCCTCATATAACAGCTCTCTCAGGCAGACTTAGTTCGGCTGCATTTGCAGTGAGAAAAATTAGGTTATTAACAGATGTTGATACTGCTCGTTCAGTTTATTTTAGTTATTTCCATAGTGTAATGTCTTACGGCATTGTACTTTGGGGTCAAGCGGCGGATATACAAACCATCTTTATCCTCCAGAAGCGAGCTATCAGATCCATCTATAAGCTTCGTGCACGGGCTTCACTTAGGGAGATTTTTAAGGAAATTGGTATCCTCACTGTAGCGTCACAATACATTTACAATTGCATTGTTTTGGTGAGAAAAAATATTGGTCTCTATGCTAAACACAGTGACATACATTGCAGAAATACTAGGAATAAGTATAAAATTGCACTTCCACTCTTTAGGTTACAAAAAGTTTTAGGATCCTTTATGGGGCAAGGTATACATTATTACAACAAAATTCCAAAAACAATTTGTGAGTTACCTTTACATAGATTCAAAAATCACATCAAAACGGCTTTATTAAAAAAGGGCTATTATACTACAAAAGACTACCTTATAGATAAAAATGCCTGGGTATAAGCGCTCTGCTCGATGCGGGATTAAATAGCTCTATTGTAACAGATGTTTTATTGTAAGAGTTAATAGGTACCTAGTATGTATGTACTGACTAACAATTTTTGTTTTTGAATTGTTTAAATGAATTCTTTTTATTATATTCTTTTATGGTTGGTTTTTTGTCTTTGTTTTATATTCTTTTAGGTTTATTTGTATCAAAATGACACACTGCTTGTACTTTACTAACGCCTGTTGTAAACCCAAAACAAGTTTAAAAGAGTAACTGCTGAGTTTCTCGCCGGGTCTTCTCAGTAAGAAACAACTCCGACGCGGTGGTAGAGTCGCATTATGTCTGTATACTGTTTATTTACATATCCATAATATTATGGTATTTATGTCTATTATTTAGTATATTTTGCTGTAAATTTGACGATTTGAAAGTACTGATACAGTCTATTTGAATAAAGTTATTTGAGTTTTTTTTTTTTTTTTTTTTAAATTGAGTCAATGTTATGTAAATTACAAAATTCCGGCTTTTATATTATTAGATAATTTTATCATAGTAGGAATGTATCTTTTGCATTTTGGCAGGAGTACACGGTTTCCGTTCCCTCCTCATGGCGAACCACGCGGCTGACCTGCCGACCGTGAACGCGGACGAGGTGTGCCTCATCCCCTACTCCAGCGGGACCACCGGCATGCCTAAAGGAGTCATGCTCACGCACAAGAACCTCGTCACAAACCTCAAGCAGTGCCTGTGCCCGAAGGTCATGAAGTATGGAGGGGAGAAAGGTATGGTTTACTATAATGTGATAAAAAAAGTCGCGGATGGTAGGCGATGACGAGGCCGATGGCGGTATACTTACCCAGAAAATGCCTATTCACTTTTCCCTGGAATACATCAAAACTGGCGATGAACAAAATGTCAATCAATTATTTTTCAAAGTTTTCTAAACTTACAAAGTAGTTACATCGTATTAGTTTAAACATCTGTCAGGATAGGAGTTCACCCTAAAATAGGTGAAAGGATAAAATAAGATTGTAAAACCAAACATAGTGATGTTCCGTTTTATTACAGGTAAAGGCGACGTCGTATTAACAGTTCCTCCGTTCTTCCACATTTACGGATTCAACGGTATCCTTAACTACAATCTTACTCTTGGTTATCACCTTGTTTCCATGCCTAGGTAAGGTATTAAGCATTTATTTGTTTGGTAACTGGTCAAGTGACCTAAGAAAAGGCTCTTCATACCTCTCGTAGTACTTACATACACAAATGGCATTCAAAATTTTCCTATTTATCTGCAACTACAAAAGATATTGAAGTTCCAAAACATAAAAATAATCCGAGAATAGATATGAGCACAAGTAGATGCTTTAGTTGTCAGAAATTATCCTGGAATTATTCCGGGCAAAGAGTATTTCAAAAAATATCAACCCATATCAATATGCTAACAGGCATCAATTGTAGGAATAACTTGATGACGCATCGGTGACACCTCTGGTGTTGCAGTTGTCCATGGGCGGAGGTGATCACTTTCCATCAGGTGACCTTCCTGCTCGTTTGCTCCCTAGTACATAAAAAAAAACAAATTGAATTAAAAACAAAAAATATTTGAAATATCTAAGTATGGTCATCATAATGGTTTAGCGGTGCAGGTCGCCAGCAAATAAGCTGACTAAATGACTTTTAAATTACAGGTTTACCCCAGAAGACTACGTCAAGTGCCTAGAGGAATTCGAACCGACGACGTTGTTCGTGGTGCCGTCTCTGCTGGCCTTCCTCGCCACTCACCCCATGGTGCAGAAGCAGCACCTGCAGAGCATCGACACTGTCATGGTCGGCGCCGCGCCCACCACCGACAGCATGCTGGAGAAATTCCTACTTAAGTGCGAGAAGACTAAGGATCAGCTTACGTTGTTACAAGGTACCTGTGACGACCGACTTGGTGTAATGGTTAAGAAGTTGGCTACTACACCAGAGGTCGCGGGTTCGATCCCCGCACAGTACAAACATTTGTGTGCATGAACATGTCTGTTTGTACTGGTCTGGGTGTCTCCTATGTATAATAAGTATGTATTTACAAAAGAAAATGTATTTAAGTATGTTTATCCGTTGTCTAGTATCCCATAACACAAGCTTTAATTAGCTTACTTTGGGGCTAGATGGCGCTGTGTGGAAATGTCCAGGGATATTTATTATTTATTTACCTGTGCTTTTAAAAATGAAAGTTGGGGTAAATACTAGCAGTAAGATGCAATGACAGGTTCTTGATGGTATTGGAAAATATAATAAATAATAGTCTAACGCCACAAAGTAAAATAAGAGCTAAACGAATAAGGGTCCTGTGGGACTGTCGGGAGTCCATGGTGGCGCCACCCGGTTGTGCCACCTACTTAGGTATATTTTTGTATGGAGGGTGGGTGTCTCGTTTAGTATCAGCTTGGTTGCGCATCCAATTTGTTGCCCACTACCGAATCACTCGCTGCGCTGGTGGCGCAACCATGGTCTCCTAATTAAATAAGGCCCTAAACGATTTGTCTGAGGGTGTTTCTAAAAAACCCGCGTCGTCGCGCATGAAGCGCGAGCGCAGGCGGTGGGAAGGGGGGAGGGGGAGTGGGTCACACCCGCGCCTTGTTAAAAACACCCTAAACCGGCAGGGTATTTTCTAGGTATAACTGCTACACTTTCAGTCTACAATCGAAGACATGGCTTCGAGAGACCATTTTTAAAATAGAGCATCACATTCACAAGAAAAGTCATATTACCTGAGCAACACGTTGGGCGACAACATACCGATATGTTGAGTGACAAAAGGATAGTATACATTCGCCCATACATTGCCGCTTAAGAACCAACAGTCATGGAAAATACCTCTTAGGGTTCATTAATACATACACTTTAGTGTCAAAACGTAGTTTATGGACGGACACTTCTAAAAACTCGATAAATATCAAAAAACTGAAAATTTTTGAGGTTATATTAAATAATATAATGCGAAGTTTTATTTACGTGAGTGGGACTAATGTTCTTCAAGCACATATTTTGTTGATCTGCCACTTCTGCTAGTACCATGGAACCACTATCTGAACCACAATTAGCTACGAGTATGTGCAGGTTCCAAAGTCAATAAACGGGTAAATCTAAAAGGAGGTAGGTCACTACAGACCGTCCGTCCGTTTTTTAAGCCGAGTCGTAAGAATAAAATTGGTATTATTATAAAAACAATAACACAGCATTGCACATTGAAAGCGAAAAATACAAGACAGATCAGATGCCGGTAGTTTTTTTGCGTTGAAGTGTCAAATCAACCAAACGTTATTAACTTCTTTTTTTTTTGGCTTCGCACAAAGCTGATTTAAGCCAATGTATAATCTGATTTAAAATATTCAGATATAATGCGATAGCGCTTTGACAGTAATGTATTGTTACTTATTTTTAAGAGCCTTTAGTAAGTTCACAACTACATTTTCTTGCTTAAACGAGGTTTCTTTTGTCAATACAAAGTTATGTTATCGTTGCGATGTATTGCATGATGTTATGAAAACAGGCTTTGTAATACACAAGAGAGCAAAGACAAGGCAACACGCAGCAAATTTTCCACATGCTAAAAACAGTAAATTTGATGGGAACGATATTCAATTATCAACCTCAAATTTTTATATGTTGTATTTTTTTTAATCAACACTAAGTTATCGTAAATTATTAGGCGTTACAAGTACCTATGCGTTAATGTTTACATACACTTGTTTCAGGCTACGGCATGACAGAAACGTCCCCAGTGTCCCTGATGACCCCCTACTCGTACCCGCACAGCAAGGTCGGCTCCGTGGGCCAGCTGGTCTGCAGCACGCAGGCGCGCGTGGTCTCGCTCACGACGGGCGAGTCGCTCGGACCGCACAAGTCCGGCGAGCTGTGGGTGCGGGGGCCGCAGGTGAGGTCACCACTGAACTGTGGCTGCTGGTGAGCTCACCACTAGCTGATGACGCCTACTCCTACCCGCACAGCAAGGTCGGCTCCGTGGGCCAGCTGGTCTGCAGCACGCAGGCGCGCGTGGTCTCGCTCACGACGGGCGAGTCGCTCGGACCGCACAAGTCCGGCGAGCTGTGGGTGCGGGGGCCGCAGGTGAGGTCACCACTGAACTGTGGCTGCTGGTGAGCTCACCACTAGCTGATGACGCCTACTCCTACCCGCACAGCAAGGTCGGCTCCGTGGGCCAGCTGGTCTGCAGCACGCAGGCGCGCGTGGTCTCGCTCACGACGGGCGAGTCGCTCGGACCGCACAAGTCCGGCGAGCTGTGGGTGCGGGGGCCGCAGGTGAGGTCACCACTGAACTGTGGCTGCTGGTGAGCTCACCACTAGCTGATGACGCCTACTCCTACCCGCACAGCAAGGTCGGCTCCGTGGGCCAGCTGGTCTGCAGCACGCAGGCGCGCGTGGTCTCGCTCACGACGGGCGAGTCGCTCGGACCGCACAAGTCCGGCGAGCTGTGGGTGCGGGGGCCGCAGGTGAGGTCACCACTGAACTGTGGCTGCTGGTGAGCTCACCACTAGCTGATGACGCCTACTCGTACCCGCACAGCAAGGTCGGCTCCGTGGGCCAGCTGGTCTGCAGCACGCAGGCGCGCGTGGTCTCGCTCACGACGGGCGAGTCGCTCGGACCGCACAAGTCCGGCGAGCTGTGGGTGCGGGGGCCGCAGGTGAGGTCACCACTGAACTGTGGCTGCTGGTGAGCTCACCACTAGCTGATGACGCCTACTCGTACCCGCACAGCAAGGTCGGCTCCGTGGGCCAGCTGGTCTGCAGCGCGCAGGCGCGCTGGTTAGCTTTGACAGCTTTATTGGACTCAAGGTAAGCTACGAAGACGCTAAACACTGAATTACCATGTTCGAGGCCAGGTGGCGACGAAAAGTCCTGCCTGAAATAAGTAGTTTGCCATTGGCTGTTACACAAATATAATGGCCCATAAGTGTTCCGCCCTTTTGAAAAGTAAGTATAAACTTAAGCGTACAAATAAACTGTCCCACTGCTGGGAATAATGTACAGGCTGGTCCAAATTTACACGTCAGTAATTTTTTTTAGCTTCCTTTCATTCAGAGGTATCCAGAATGATGGGGCATTTTTGGATACCTCTGAATGAAAGGAAGCTAAAAAAAAGCGCTATTACTCTTCTAATCTAAGAAAAAAACCAAGCATTTATCTCAACAGATCACGCTACAGTGACCGAAAAAGTGACTCAACCCAGAAATTTTCAAAAATTCGTAAAAATAATCATAACTCAAAAACTACAAAAAATCGGGTAACATAAGTACATGGGATATTTTCGGATACCCCTGAGTGTAAGGAAGCTAAAAAAACGTGTGTTTGGACCACCCTGTACATATACAATTACTAGCTTAAAATGAAATAAAAACATAGCCAGGTGGAATAGGTCATTTATAATAAATAATGCTATAGTTATACTTAGGAGTATCAAGTATAATTTTTTTCAGAAACTGCAAAGTTTTACTTAATTTCGGGCAAACTATTTCCAAATTGCTGATTGCACTTCTTGGCATCGCGTATTAAGATCAGTGGAGCACGTTGAGTTGAACGACTCTCATAATGGATAACTACGGGCACGTCTAAACTTAGCACACCTAGGAAAGAGACAAATGACACTAAATATTGTCTTTCGTTTAAAAATAACATATCGTAGGCCAATCGATTTGAGTCGAACTACATTGAGGGTGACTTGTTTTCGGCCATTTCAGTGGGTAACTACCTAGTTATACCTATATATATATATAGTGGGTTATACCTATTTTAACTTTGTGATAATACCTAATTGCTTTCCGTTATGCATTCGAGTAAAGTCAACATCATTGTTTTAAATCTTAGAGAAGTCAAACTTTGACCTCTCGATGTTCTGCTACAAGCAATTTCTCTAATCTAACAGCACCTATACGTTCACTGTGTCGATAAAAAATACCTCTGTCATTAGGTTTCATCAATTTTATGTGGTAAGACTTAAAATTGCAAGAAATGATTTCTATGCTTTTATTATGTGATATAATATTACAAAGCCAGTATAAATAAGCAAAAGCATTTTAAAAGGTTTATGTTAGCGAAAAAACTTTACAAGGTCAAAGTTATAAATTAATACCAACATACTTACTAAGTTAAATAAAAAAAAAACTAAAAACTCGTTTAATTAAAACCATTTAATGTCGAAGCGCCGCACGGTCACCCAAGCAAGCTTTATTACCCCCGGATTTCGTTGCAACTAGAACAGGCCCCGTTGGCAATCTATGGTTAGCAGTGAACGGAATATGACTGAGTGAGCATGACTGATGAACTTAAGTTGACTAGATGTTCTCGTTTCCAGGTAATGAAAGGCTACTGGAACAACGAGGCGGCCACCAAGGAGACGGTGGACGCGGAGGGCTGGCTGCACACCGGCGACGTCGCGTACTACGATGACGAACAGTACTTCTACATTGTCGACCGGACTAAGGAGCTCATCAAAGTCAAGGGCAACCAGGTGAGCTTGTTTAATTTGTTCTTACTAGGTAGTTATAAGGTGTTTTTTGGCTACGTACCTCTAAGAAAGAACTCTCCAAAAGATCACTTCATTGTTGTAGATTACATACATTGAAGTACCTAGATGGCGCGAGTGTGCGTTCCTGCTTCGCGGGTCAAAACAAAACAGAATATAGTGCACCTCTTTTTAAGCTGCTTTCCATGCTCAACCATTATCATATTTATTTCTATGAGTTCAATTAAAGGCATGCGCCGACGACGTATTATCCGCGGCGCACTTTTTTCTCAGTCAGAATAGATCCCTTACAAACTGTATCGAGCAACGCACACGACCGACTAAAAGTACGCCGAAACACCGTGGACACCCGCGAAGCGTAGCGAATTAAAGTGCGCGGGTCCAGTATTCTCTTTTGAAACGTCTTCTCTTTTGCTTAAACTTCATGTAAGTTACAGCACAACATAATCTCAGAATATTTAAATACTCTCGGACCACAAACGATCGCACACCGTGTGCGTTGAGTCTGCGGGGGATTTTGTATTCGCGGAGCGTACTTTTGTCCCGCCTACGTCGTCTGCGCAGGCCTTAAAATTACATGATTTGAATATGGCGGATTTCTATTAGGTACCTACTAAAATGCTATCGTGAATTCGTGACGTCACAATAAGCGTCAAAAAATGGCACGCTTGGTTTTCATGTAAAAATATCGTTTTGCGTTATCTATTTAGATATTTCTGTGATGTTGTCACTCAGTCTTTTCAAGACCTTTTTTGCTGAAAGTTGAAATGATAATTAAAAACATTGCTTTATAAAACAATGTGGAATTTTCATCTTCCAGGTGTCACCAACCGAACTCGAGAGCGTAATCATGGAGCAGCCCGAAGTAGCTGACGTGGCCGTCGTTGGAATGCCCGATCCTCTGGCTGGCGAGATTCCGAAAGCCTTCGTCGTCATGAAGCCTGGAAAGACACTCACAGAGAAGCAGATCTACGATCTGGTCGCTTCAAAGCTGACCAAGTACAAGCACCTCGAAGGAGGCGTTGCTTTCCTCGATGTCATCCCTAGAAACGCAGCAGGGAAAATTATGAGGAATGAACTCAAAGTTTTGAAACCTAAAACTTTCAAGAAATAAATGCGCTATCAATAGACTAGTTATTTTAATATCAATACATCTAAGATGGTTGAACCATTAAATGTCTAGTAAGGATCAGGTCGATTTTTTCTAGTTTCTATCTTTTATGTCTAGTAGTTCGAGTGAAAATGTATAGGGACATTTTAACCTGTAACCATTTTTCGGTTCCTGGGAAATGTTACAGATGCGCGACTATGATTTCGTATTCGCACATAAATTGTGCATGTGTAGGTATGTATGATTTTAACTTAGGAATATAGAAATTGTCTTGTATTATAGCTTTATATACTTAAATTTATATTAAGTGTTATATTAAATGTTTTGATAGAATTTTTATAGGACTGATGATTCTTAGGCAAATTAGGTTAAGTTTTGCAATAAGCAAATAGAGTAATAAATGGGTACTTAAATACCTGTAACATAATAAAAATATTGTAAAATGTAAATAAATTGTTGTTGTTATTTCTCTTTGTTTTATTATTTTATCTTGCATTCAACCCGGGTATCTTCAATTTAAATCCTAGAACTAGCCATAATTATAATTAAAAAACTACCTAATAGATTTAGGGCATCATCATTGAGCAACTAAAATGGGTAGCTTGCATAATTTCTTACTAGAGGACAATTGAAATTAAAGACTTTGATTTATAGGAATTATGTAGTTATTTCTTTACATCAAATATAAAATTAATATTACTAATCATTCAATAAAATAGTAACCTAATTGATAATCACTCTGCTTTGAATCTTAATCAAATTCATACAACAGAACAGCCTTACAACAATTGCTCTACTTAAATCAGATGTAATGTTAGTTTGAATCAAAAACTGTCCTTAATTACTACTGTCAATGGTTTGTAGAACACAACCAATACCATTAAGCCTAGAAAATTATAATATAAAGTAATTTGAGACCTTTTTAACAAAGTCCCATCCTAGAAGTCATTTTAAGGCAGTCACCAGGAGCATTTGACGAGTTTTGCTGAGGATAGACACGAGCATTTGTATGGGATAATCAGTACAGCGTCTCTAAATTGCCATAGTTAACTGTTACACTTCATGTGACAAACTCATGATAGACTTATAAATCATATTTGAGCATCAAATCAGTGAAAGCATCATCAACAGCATCACTTCCTTCATTCATGAATGCTCATCATAAGACTCCCCAATTGGTACATTACAGGGAAATGTCCCTGTGACCACCTTTAGAACTGGTATTTAATTGAATATCTAAGAGCTTCCATTCTTAGTAGCAACGTCAGTGCTTTCCATTGCTGTGACTTCAGTACTTTCTTTTTGGGGCTCTGACACAGTCTCTTTTTCAATTTCTTTCATACTTTCCTCTTCCTTATCATTTATAGGTTCAGCTGGGGGCTGCGGCAACTCAGACTTGACATCTGTAATGGAATAGTTATCTGTCTCAATTTTGGACACTTGTGGAACATCACCAGCACCATTTTTAGGGGCTGACATTTCTGGTTCTGGTTTCACCTCATCAGGTTTAGGCTTTTCTATAGCAGAATCAGGTTGACTAGACTCCTCTTGAATATCAGTATTACTTTCAACAGTTTTAGGTGAATTACTATTACCATCAGTATTGTCACTTGACGAAGAACTCTCTTCACTAGAAGTCTGAACTTCTGATATAAGTTTAATTTCAGTTTCTTCTTTAGGGTTTGAATCAGAACTGCTTTCATCTATGGTGATTGGCTGATCGTCAGATATAGATTTACTATCCATACTGTCACTTTCAACAATGGGTTCTTTTTCTGCAACTTTGACAGATTCAGGTTTCTCCTCTATGGAAGCTTGTTCAGTGAGCTTTTGTTCAGTAATTTCTGCATTATCCAATTTGATAACTGGAATAACTAGGGCTTGATTATCTGAATCCACATTTCCTTTAGGAGTATTTTCAATCACCATTTTTTCATCTTGCTTGGGTGTTTTAGTTAGGACTGATTGCTCATTCCGTTTGACAGTCCCAGTTTTTTTTTCTTTCGCTTCAACTGCTGATGTGGTTGAAGTTGGATTTGGTTCAGGAGCTGCAGTAGTTATTGCTTTAGGAGGTGGTTCATCTGTGGTAACATTCAGTTCCGGTGGTGTCACAGACTCATACTGAGCAGTAGCTTTTACTTGAGTATCCATTGGTGAACCTTGCTTAGCCTTTAGTCTGGCTTCAATGTCATCCACGGAAATGTGTGTATCAGATGAGCTAGGTTGTGGTTCGGTGCTGAGACGTGGTTCCGAATTCTCTTTCCATGACATGTCTTCCATCTCAACATCAACATTGTATTCTGAATTATTATCTGAGCCATTAACTACTGGCTCCATGGGTTCTCCATTTTCTGCTTCAATGTGACGTTGGATTCCTGGTTCTCGAGTACTCACAACTAAGATATTCTTCTCAATGGCTCTCATGTATTTGTCTATCCTGTTGTACTGTTTCCTAGGGAATGTCAGCAGTTCACAAATTCTTTGAACAGTAAATGGTGCAGAAGTGAAGGAGTCTAAGCGTTCAAGGAGGCTGTTTTTCATTGTGTCATAATTGAATGGATCGACATTGGGATAGGGAGGAATATCGATACTTGGCGTAGTTTCGTAGAAGTCCGTGATAACATTTAGCAGTTTTTCTTTGAACAAAGCCTTGACTAGGGCCCATTGGTAAACAGGATCACCGGTGCGAGCTACGTAAGCTAAGTAGTCATTGAGCTCTTGTGGGATGGTTTTAGGTTTGCGCTTAGAAAACTCTTCCAAGAAATGAAATATTTCTTCGGCATTTTCCATTCTCATGTAGTATGTTTGGCTAATAGATTACTCAGAAAGAGATCCACAAAAAGAACACAGAACTGCACTAAATGCAAGCAATCAAATCAAATCAATCACAAGTCACAAGCGGATGATGCCTTTTTTTTGACGTATCGGTGTAAGTCACCTAAGTCATTTTTTTTTTGTATTCCCATTTTACGGCTACGGACAGTGTCCATTTCAGCCATTCTTTATTGGTAATCGCATCTTAGTTGGAAAGTGTATTAGTAATTTTCCTATTTTCTTGATTTTTCAATTTTTAATATTATTTTTCTTCAATTTCTGTACTTCTGTTTTCATATTCCTTCTACTGTAGATACTAAATATTCAAAAATGTATTTGTATGTGTTTGTGTTTTGCATTTGTCGCGACTCCGCTGCGAATTGTAAATATTGTATATAGCAACATTAAGGACTCTATGGTAAGTTCATGCTATGCAGGGTTGCCAACTCTACGTCTTTTTACGTAGATCTACGTACTTTAAGCCTTTCTTGCAAACCTACGAACTTTAGTCCCAGAATCTACATATTTTCTATCAAAATTGTTCAAATTTGCAAAATAGACTGAATGGACATAATTACCTTTACTTTCGCGAAAAAAAATTAATAAACGTTCCGTTTCATACTAACGCACACCCCTCGCCTCGCCACTCAACACGTCGCGCCATTCATTTGAAACGGAGGAGCCATAAATTAAAAAAAAAATGAAATGTGACGTCACCGACCGCGTGTGGCGTGTATAGTGTAGTAAACCGTCAAAGTGAATCTTCATAACTTAAAAAAATATTTTGAACTAAGATTTCGAAGGTGTTGTTTTATTTCGATATTTTTCAACTTCCTGCTCAATTTAATTGGATTCAATTATGGAAATAAGCAGTGACAGTGAGGAAGAGCAGAATGTTACTTCTACTAAAAAAGAAAGCTGCATTATGAACAAAAATACTTACAATTGTGGGAAAAAGACAAAAATTATTCCAGTTGGATTAAAAAAAGCAACAAAGGAGATTACTATTGTTATTGTAATGTCTGTAAGTGTGACTTGAATTGAATAATAATTTAAATAAAGTGATGATACTGAAAGTAAACTTGTTTAAATTAACTACAGGTGGTATAGGTTTACCAGAATCTCATGGCAAATAAGCCAAACTTTATACACAAATATATTAAAATCCATTCATTATTTAACCTTATTTATTTCATACTCTATGTGCAAATATATAAATATCTATTTATACAGATCATTTACTGGTAATGAATAAATAGATGATTTTATATTTGCATGTAAAGTTTGGCTTATTTGCCATGAGATTCTGGTAGACCTATAATTCATAGATTTTTTGTTTGCTCACAGTAATTTATTTTTAAATTTATTGTTTGTCTGCTGTCTACTACTTTTAGGGTAATATAAATTGTCGTTTTATTTACTTTTACCTACCCTACTCTCTTAATTTCACTCAGAAAAAAAGTACGTAGATCTACGTATTTTTTAAATGGCAATTTCACATTTCTACATAATTTTCTTTAACTGACCTACGCCTTTTTTAAAATCCGAGTTGGCAACACTGATGCTATGTTCCGGCTCCTGCCATAGACTAAAAACGTGAGGCTCATAGCGGCGGTTTCGTATGTCATTACTCATTTGTTTGTTCTTGTAAAAGTTTGCTTACCGCTATCTCTAAGTAAAGTGAATATAATTTGTTAATGTCCGTGTAAATGCATGATAAGTGATAGGAGTCACATCATGAGGCAAGACTGGAATGAGAGCTAAGTGTCTTAGGTTTACATTTCTGACTAATATAGTATACGGTTTATTGGTGCGTGCAGATGTTGTGTTGCGAATATCCCGCACAACATAATGCTATTGATTGAATGCTGCCACTTTCATGATTGCTTGAACTTGCATAAGTTTGGTTGGTTAGTCTCTTAGCGGAGACTAATCGTTGGTGAGGTTAGGCTTCTGTCGAAGCCCAGCAGGCCCTTTCCAGGTATGACGATACGCTTGTGGTATTGGCCGCCAACTGGTAGACCCCGATCAGTAGTATCTAGCATGTAGTTGACATGCTTTCCCCGGGGAACTTGGCGGTGAATAATATTCTAACACCCCAACGCTGTGCATCAACCTTTGCACTTGGTTCAGGACTAATATGGGTTCTGTAATAATGTGATATACTGATCAGTGATTATGAGAATGGCAATGTAAGAATGTATATTAAAGTCGTAATATATCTTATCCGCGATCCACGTAAACTTGAGGCACTTAAGATTCTATTCCGGTGGAATCATATATTATTATATTAACAGGTAGCGATAACTGATGGAAGTAGCAGCTTAATGGGAATATTACTCTACAGTGCTGGACACAGATAACAACAAAGCGAAGCAGATTACATTTAAGGTACAAGACACATCATAACGAGTCATAATAATCTAGTGTCAAAGTATTTAGTCAATGCATTAGTAGAGAGTTATTTCGGTAGTCTGTATGATATATAGACTGTTGCCGACAGCATTATAGATGGCAGAAGGCGGGGTATTTCTTCAGTATTTTTATATATCTTGAATAAGCCATCTATAAGTACTAATCTTTGTAAAGAGAAAGCTGGGCAGTGTAAAAACAAATGGTCCAGCGTGGCGATTTCAGTTTTGCAGTATTCGCATTCATCCGTATTTACCTATTTAATTTTCTTTAAATGCGCTGGAAATTTTCCGTGACCAAATCTTATTCTATTTAAGTTTGTTACAAATTTTCTGGGTGCTGTGTCCAATTTAAAGTAACATGGCTGTCGTGTAACTTTTGATTGAATTTCCGCGTACCATTTGCCTTTGTCTTGTTTCGTTTTGAACAAGTGGTAATTTTGAATATAAACTTTGTATGTTATGTTGGCAGATTTTTAATTTAATAATGGGAGAACTAGTATCCATTAAGTATTCAAATTTTCAATGAAAAGCTCCATAATTGATTTGATGTTCACCGGTATTTTGTTGTCTTTGTGTAAAAATGTAGTTAGTATTTTGACAAATGCATTCAAAATGCATTCATTAATAATAAAATCCAATGCTAAATCTTTGCTGCTCTTTTTGTTTGTCTGATTCGTGGTTGCCATGGTAGGTGTGATAGCTGCTGCGGCTTTAGAGAATGATGGTTTGTTCAGTTGTGGAAATTGAGAGTTTACAGTAGTTTTGTCTATTATTCTGCGTTTGTTTTCTTCAAGCTTTTGTATTTTTACAGAGCAAAACTTTGATATGGCAATATGATCACCTTTGCAATTCACACAAAAAGGTTTATCAATATTATCACATTCTTTATAAGAATGTGACTGTCCACAAATTGAGCAAACTGTCATTTTCTTGCAAAATTTAGAGGTATGTCCAAAATTCATGCATTTGTAACACTGTAGTACTGGTCGAATGTAGGGTTCTACACGCAGAGCACAAAGTTCGTAGGTGACATATTCCGGCAACACAGTCCCAGAAAATGTAATTGATACTGTTTGTAAGGGCACAATACCTTCATCAGTCTTCTTTGTAAACCTTCTTACCGCCAGTATTTCTTGAGAAGTAACCAATTTGTCAAAAAGATGTTTGTTGCTTAGATCCGTTGGCACAAACTTAATAACTCCAGTTGTTTCTGAAATTGCTGCGGCTTTAATATCATGGTTATTCAGAAAGGTTGAATTGCTTAAAGTGCATTGGCATTTTTTGGGGTATCAAAAATGGCGGCATATTTCATGGCATTAATTCTTTTTAACTGCTTTACACCTTTGATAAATCGGCTGAATATATTATAGATGTAGATTGGAGTTTTATTTCCCAGCTTCTCCTCTTTACTACTTTCTAAATAAACAGTAAAAGTTAAACCCTGTGATGTTTCTGGGTATGTGCGAATATGATTAACTTTCCTGTACGGAAGAAAACTTGGTTGCTCATCTTCATCTGAAAAATCTTCGTTTTTCTTGCGTCTCTTTAGACTTTTTTTCTGAAAACCTGTACCACCACTCTCGGTTCCCATTTTCGCAGAAAAAGGATTAGATTTTAGTTACTGTAACCACAAGAAAAGATTTTTTGAAATTTCCGAAAATGAAATTAAACTTCCCGCTACGAAAGCTTCCCGCCTTTTTTTCAGTCACCTAAGTCAAGGCAGTCACAGACTAACTAGCACAGATTAAAAGAAAATACTAATACTTAATCACTTAGCGGTGCTCAGTGTTAGAAGAAAACACGTGTGGACACCGAAAGATTAGTGCATGTGATTAGTAACCTGTGTAGTAAAGTGATTAGAAGAGCGTTCTATTTTTCGCAAGTGGCCTCGTTTTGCAAAACTTGCAAAAAATGTCAAAGTAGACGGAAGATTTACCATAAAAATGTGTGCATGAGTATGTAAAATATGATTGTCTTTTAAATTATAAAGACCTTAGGTACAAAATTAAAGGTGTCCGAGATTAACTGAACGCAGCAACTAAACTCATCCACTAAACAGAATTGGACACTACTTGCACTACACAACGGCACTAATCAATCGCTCCCACCAGTCTCGCACTAAGGTAAATAAAATTAAACGTCAAGGACAGAAGTCTGTTTTTCGCCATCGATTCGAACTATACATCCAAAGAGTAACTTTCTATCATTGAATCACATAAAAAATATTTAAGTAAGTAGGTATAACAATAGGAAAAACCATATACACTGTTTATTTTTTATGATGTTTGTGCATTATTTTTTATTTACCACTTAATTCATAACACCTCCGTTCTTGTATTGTTACGAACGAAACCCGGCTGCGTTCCAAACCGGTGATCTGTGCTGTCAGTGTGACTGATGTCAGCCGGTCTTACCTGACATTAGCAGCTGTGAGCAGAAAATCGGAAAAAAATTGTCTGTCTGTCTGGTCTGATTGATTGGATAACTACATTATTGCTGTTTTTTAAATTTCAGTATTTTGTTGTTATTCTGTATTTTCAACCATGAACAGTCTTTTGCGAAGAAACCTATTGCCTATTTATAATAACATAAAGTTAACCTATCGCCCGTTCGCGGATGCTGCAATGAAAGAAAAGATTGATGCAATCGTGAAGAAAAACAAAGTTGTTGTCTTCATGAAAGGAGTTCCAGACGCGCCACGGTGTGGTTTTAGCAACGCTGTTGTGCAGATCATGAGAATGCATGCAGTATCGTACGAAAGTCTAGATGTACTTTCAGACGAAGTTATTAGGCAAGGTTAGTTTTTAACATTACATTACCTACTCTTAATATCGTTGTTTATTAATTTGAATGTATCAGATCAAATTATTATTTTTACTTTCTCTACAATTTCCTAAGAGTGGTAATTACAGCTAACCTTGGTATTTTCTATGCAGGAATCAAAGACTACTCAAACTGGCCAACAATCCCACAAGTTTTCATAAATGGTGAGTTTGTTGGTGGTTGTGATATCATGCTGCAGATGCACCAGTCCGGAGAACTTGTAGAGGAACTAAAGAAAGTTGGAATCAAAAGTGCTTTGCTCACAGCAGAACAACCAAAAACTGAAGAAAAGAAATAGTAGGTACTGACACTTTATTTAAAAACAGATCTTAAGTACTTTATGTATGTGAGGAACATATTATAGTAAATATTACATTATGACAACATTGTTAAGTTATATATTTAATGTTGCCTTATTAAGCAATGAATTTTATCAAATGTGAGTTGTATCCTTTCTGTGCATTTGTAAGCCTTTTGCTGTTGGAAGCACATTGTGCTACTTGAAGTTACTACTCTTTTTTTGTGTGTGTTTGCTTTATTAAGTCATTTTAATGAACCGTTATTGTGAGCAATAGTATAAAAAATGTATATAAGGCTGTCTAATGCAATGTTGGTATGGGTGAATACCTAGAGTAGTCAATAATATAAACAATAGTTGTTTGTTATGTTTTAGGTGCTTAGTTGCCTCTTATTATTATAGAGATGAAATAAATGATATTTTTTTGTGTTTAAGAGCTCTTTATTAAATTAGCTGTACATTCGAGTTAGTATACGTTTGGGCACATAATCCATTCTTATTCTACGCACCTCTTTCTTCATCATAATATAATTGGTTGGATTAACAACGCAGTCATTATTAAAAGACAAAAATATGGCAGATCATTTATTTTGAGTACTCTTTCCAAAATACTCTCAAAAACGATAAATCAAATAAAAAATCATAATCAAATGATTAATAAATAGATGCAGGCAAGCTATGGCAATCTATGTGATATAAATAATTTGTGTGACACTTCCCTGCAACATTTATAATTTCATAAATTTAGATAATGCTCCTACCATTGATGGTCAACAATTACTAATGGCAGTTATCAAAAAAACTGAACTTTTATAAATAAATGTTTGCTTACAAATAAAAAATATAACAAAAACATTCTCACAATGTATGAGTCTTCTTTTGGTGTCACACATTAGTCAAGCCTAACATTAGCACCGTTTTATCTTACAAATAAGTTTGTGACTTCTCTGAGAATTCCATATAAAAGTTAAAAATACCTAATGCTAATGATGTATAAATAGAGAGATGTAAACATATAAATGATTCTCTGATTTGAGCCAAAAAGTTACTAGACATTAGGGAGAAGAGTTCCACAATATGAAAGTTAATGGCATTTTTGGTTTGAACATTGCACATGGTGTATTTAATATAGAACTGTTTTTAAGAGACTAATAATATTAATAGTTACAAAAATTATTTGCGTTACATTGACTTCTTAGGGCTGAGTCAATGTAGGGGAAATAATGTTTGTGCTTCGTTACGCCTCCGCGCGTCGCAGCTGGTGACGCCCACGGACGGCGCGCTCGGGACCTCCCTGATGACTTCATGATGACGATTCCAGTGATGAGACTCCTACGATCTGAATCTAAGTAAAACATCCTTCAGTATTAAAGTTGAGGCTTGGTATATTTGGATAGAATTTAGGCACTCTTCCAAGTAACAGATGGAAGGTAGCCAATTTTTAGGCCAGAAAAATGATTACTAGAACTAAATATAGCCCATTATGCTTTTTATTAGTAAGTACGAAAATAATATTTTACAAATGTTGTAAAATACATTATTTATTATGGAAGTAGTAAGTATTTAATCAGCAAAGTTACACGATTTTGGCACAACTAGGGTAATAGATATTATTTAAATTTAATTAGCGACTAATTGATTCAGCTGGCGCGTTCACGAATAATTTATCTTTAATTTAGGTATCTAGTTATTTTCGATCTTTGAAGTAACAAATAAGTTCAAAATAAAAGAATTTCTTACATTTTCCAATCAGCCTCACGATCTTTGCTAGTTCAATTATGTTCTGGGGTAGCCCAGGTCTTTTAAATCGAAAATTAAAAATGCATTTTTCCCACGGACAGTAAAGTAAAGTAAAAAGTTATTTATTGACAAACACAAAGAAAAAAACAAAAGATCAAAAGCCACTTAGATCAGAATTGACATGTCACTTACTAGCTTCTGATTTTATAGTAATATGTTATACAGATTCATTTTTTGCAATTCATTAGGAATAATGAATTAAAGCTTGATGTTGGAGATTGGCACATAGGTGAAGGTTGCCAGTTTGACGATTCAGTGAAGGTCACTCATGACAGTTACCTAAAGGTCCGTCTCGCCGTAAAGCGCGGTGGAGAAAGCCATGTAGTCGAGGGCGCCGGGCGGCGCGCCGGCCCCGCGGAACGGCGGCATACGCGCCACGCAGTACTCGGCCTGGTCGGGCGGCAGCTCGCGTCTGAGCTCTTCCGCGGTTATGAATGGCTGGAACAATTGGATTAGTTAAAGCGTGACGCGCCAAACGTATTAAGTAATTTAAAAAGAAAGCTGGCCAGGATATGCGCAGCGAGCGAATTCAGGGCCATATTGGTGGTATAAACTACCCCGTTCATTCTGCACCCGTGCGCAAAACCATCCCTTCATCTGCCGTCTAGCGTTCTTTTTGCGTGACGGGAGTTGTGCATAACGTTCAACTGCTATGCACCATCATTTAAGTCAAGTCATTATTACAATCGCCATGTGTTTGCTTATTCTCTGACGCTTGCCAAATACGAAAGGTGATCACGAATCCAGGCTATCTTCCCAAAAACCAGTGACGAATTCCTGTGATTTGAACCTGGATTTCGGTAGGACGAGCTAGGTTATTCGTTTAACTTATATGTAGGTAACTTACCTTGTCACCAGCTAAGATCCTGAAACTGTCGATGACCTGTTCAGCGGTGTCTGTGTCTGTTGATTCCCTTGTCATGAAGTCCAAGAACGAGTCGAACGAAACGTAACCTGGAAGTTTTACATACAATTTAGATACCTGCTGCTTAGTAATCTACAGAGTTTTTGCGAGTGTTCGAACAGTGACAAGATTTTTCTAATTTAAACACTTTTCTTGCGGACTGTACAAAGTCGAATTAATTTTCTTTAAGTACCTGTGTTGTTGGGGTCGACGACAGCTAGGATGCGCTGGAAGTCGAGTTCTCCTTGCCTGTCCTTGCCGATGCTGTAGCCGACGGATACCAGGCAAGACTTTAGCTCCTCAGGCGCTAGGCGGCCTGGGAAAACCAAAATCATAGTTGTAGCAATTGGTATGAAAATGAGCGTCGTTATGAGGAGTTTAGGTTTGCTAAGGGCTTATCCTCATCACCGATACAAAGCTGACTATAATTCTTCATAATTTACTGCAGAAAATGCTACAGAAAGCGGAGGACCGTGAGTGGTGGCGCTCTTTTAAGAAAGCCTATGTCCAGCAGTGGACGCTTATAGGCTGAAAATGAAATGGATGAAATAAAAGTTAAAAAGCAATATTCACCAGTTCGGTTCTTGTCAAAGTGGTTGAATGAGGAGCGGAACTCGGTGAGCTGTTCTTGCGTGATGCCCTTGGAGTCGCGCGTCAGGATCTGGTTCTCGACCTCGTTGATGGTGCGGTTGATGGACGTCAGCAGCTGTTCCCAGCCGACGCGGAGAGTCTCCATTGTGTATTGTGAATACCTGCAGAGGATTTATAACTTTACAGTAGGAACTTATTGGTAGATAATTGGAGGATTGTGTGAGGGTGGGTGAGTAAGAGGATTGTAGAGTGGAGTAGAGTTGATAATGGTAAAGTGAATTCAGTAGATTTAGAGTATAGTAGAGTTGATAATAGTAAAACTCTGGATGACGAAGGGGAGGGACAAGCAAGAGATGAGGGTGGCCCGGTGAAAAGTCGAATTTAATAACGGCAGAGTACCAGTGGCGGCTCGGTCCAGCTCAAGTCAAGTTAAAAAATAACATCACTTGTTGGTATTATTCGTAAGGCGTTAAATAATTATTGCATGTGATTTTGTTTTTAATTGTAGATAATGTTTATGAAATTCAAATGTGGGGAGAGATGAGATGTATTTGCAGGTCCCTTCATTCATAAAATCTCAATCAGGATTCCAACAATTTTAGGTATTATACTGACTTTTTTATCCCGTGTTATTATGAAAAACTGAGTGTGTCAGGCTTATGAAAGTATTATGGACCTGTTCTCGAAGATCATGCCCTCTTGCACGGCCTGGTGGATGCGCTCCAGCTCCTCGATGTGGGGCTTGTAGGCGTACACGCCGGCCTCGTACTCCTTGAGCCTGTGCAGCTGGTCTTCCAGAGAACCCTTGGGGTGAGAAAATTGTGAAATGGATTTAATATAGAAGGTAGATCAACTATTGAGTATTCCGAAAAAACGTCGAATAACCTTTTCAGCATTCAGTTTCAGTGGATTGTATTTGAATCAATGGTGTACTAGCATCCAAAAAATTAAAATTACTTTTTAGAGTGACTCATTGTGAGTTATCAAATTGTTAAGCAATTTAAAAATGTTCTGAATAACACATAAAACTTCCGAAAGACGACCAAGGAACTTCGCTTAGAAGATTTTTGTTACAAAATCTTTCGAAATAACTCGCATCTTACCCCAGGTAAGGGAGTAATCCATAAAGATTTCCAAACGTTAGTTATAATAAAACGTCGAAACAGAGTGCATCGTGGTTAAGCACTCCAGTTCGGAATCCGGGTGTTCCAGAGTTCAAATCGGGCCAGAACCATCTTAGCGACTAACTCCTGATGGAAAAAACTCAAGCAAGTCTGTTAGCGGCAGAAGGCCGCTATATCATACGTTGGGTTCTAACAAGCTAGGTGAAAAGTCGTGAAAAGCACGGCAACAGTCAACTTGCTTCTGACTGCTCAGTTGAGATATAGTCGTGAGCGAATGAAGCAAAGTTGTTACCTGCAAGCCCATGCCGATAGCGGTGACAGCGTCCATCTGCCTCTCGATCCAGGGTCCGACAGCGTTTGCCTTCTCAGCGAACTGGCGCCGTAGAGTCTCGTTGTTCTGTTGCTTGCGAAGTTCCGCCGCCAGAGTGTTATCGCGCTGCGGGACCAGCTGCCTCACGTCCGACCACTTGCGGTTCAGTTCCTGGGTGTGATAAAATATTTCAGAATGTTTATCGATTACTGGACATTCAAAGATCATATGATTTTGCTGTAAGATGTCCATTTTTAACCCCCGACGAAAAAAGAGGGCTGTTATAAGTTTAACGTGTCTGTGTATCTGTGTATCTGTCTGTGGTATCGTAGCTCCCAAACGGATGAACCGATTTTCGTTTAGTTTTTTTTGTGTCATAGATAATTTTATCCCGATTGTTCTTAGCCATGTTTCATGAAAATATGTTCAGCCGTTTGAAGATCATCAGGTCTTTTCTAGTTAATGGGGGGATATGACTAACTTCCTTATGCCCGATCAATTCGAAATTTGGTACCGTGTTACTTCAATGATATTGAAAGTGCATGGTAAGGTAACCATGACCTGATCAGCCGTTTGAAGATCATCAGGTCTTTAATAGTTGATGAGGGGATCCGACTACCTTTCATATGTCCAAAATGATTTTAAATTTGCTACTGTGTTACTTCAATTATAATGAAAGTATATGGTAAGGTAAGCATGACTTTAAATATGACATACTCGTATTAGAGTAAGGTTTAGATTTCGAAGGTGGGTAATTAAATGGGTTCAATTAGGCTTCCTAATATTTTACCTATTTTAAAAAGGATAAAATAAAAGTAAAATTAAAATGTTGTTGAAAAAATACTTCATAAACTTGAGCGGTCCCCCGACGCCACGCGACGCTTGGAAAATAAAAATATTTAAACTTACCTTAAGCATGTGAATTTAAAATATCATTTGTTAGTTTTTGGAGTTTATTTTTTGTGTCGGGGGGTTTTAATTTTTTTAATTAACTGCTGCTCTACCGGATTTAAGGGTGGTAGATGGGTCTTAACCTACATTTGAGTAGCGTGCCTAAAGGCACTCCAAAGTGAGGTGTCCTATTTAATTATCATTTCAAACCCATTGCTGGTTTAACTCACATTGGCAGTTAGTGTAGTGTAGGGGTTCTCCAATCCACCAGGGATCTGGTGCTGCTTAACGATGGCCTCTACTTGGTGTACCAAGTTCACTATTGCCTGAAATTAACAAACATCATGTATTTTTAATACGAAATCAGCAGTCCTGATATCTTAATGTTCGACAGTAGAAAGGTTTGAATAATAAGCTATTTTAAGTTAAATTAATACCTGGTATTCCTTGTCGGCCTCTCCAAGAGTTGCCTTGAAGCGACCGTGCGCGTCCATGAGTCCTGAAATTTCTTCGATGGTGTGTACGATGAACATGTCCACGAGATCCTCGCGGGTTCCGTCCAACCTATAAGTAAAAAACATCGCTCGTTAGTCACGTCAAATTATGAGGACTATTATTTCATCACGTGCTACTGAATAAAAGGGGAAACAATACTGCTGGTTTTCTCTTGGTCCGTAGGTCAGAGTTTTTGCTGACTGTACAAAAGTTCGGTTTAGTTTGGAGACGACGCGTGAGTGATACCTTTAGTGTTAGGTACCTACACATGTGCATAGGCTGCGGTAATCGCATACCACCAGGACTTGCTTGGCACTGACGTTGAATAATACTAGATACTAGTGCTACGTGTACTTTTGCTCCATATTTCGCGGTAGGGACCGCAGCGCAGCTGTGACGTCAGCTTGTTAAAGGGCGCGGCGCTGTAACGTCACTCACCAGTTGTTGAAAGGTGCGGTTCTGTGACGTCACTCACCAGTCTTCTTCTTCTTCTTTTTGCCGATAATCTTGTCGTTGATGGATACTAGATAACAGATGCCGAGTGCTCCGCCACAGCTACCCCGATGGAGGAGGCCTTATCGAGATCCTTAAGTGAGCATCTGGCGGGGGCAAATCAGCTGGTGCTGCATTGTTTGTTCCAATAGCAATAGCATTGTGCTCGGTCCTGTAATCACCGGTTGTTACCACACTGTGACGTCACTCACCAGTTGTTGAAGGGCGCGGCGCGCTTGGCGAACTCGAGGTGCAGCAGGTCGATCTGCTCCAGCACGCGCTCCGCGTCGTCGAGCGCGAGGCGGCGGCGCTGCGTGAGCGCGCCGAGCCGGTCCCACTGGCCGCAGATGCGCTGGCAGCGGGCGTTCACGCTCGCTACTTCGTGGTACTCCAGGGTGCTGGAAAAAATCAGAAAACAATCACTTTGCATGTCGCATAAGCTGAGTTATATCTTTATGCGTCATGCAACAGGCAACACACATACTAGTACTTATAGACAGTCAGGCTAATCTGTATTTTGGATGCAGTCTATGCGCGGTAAAATTTTTGTTACATTGACTCAAAGTGGATATTTTAGAGCCTGAAACCTAAAGTCTACAACCATGTGTGTTACTACTAGTGATAACTTGTGATAAGGAACGTAGTTCTCGACTTAGTATGGCACTCAAGCGATTGACTTGCTAATACTTTCCTTCAAAAAGGAAAAAAATTCGCCTAACATAACAAACAACCTGTTAGTATTAGTATGGATCGTTATTCGTTACCTTGAAGTTAGGATCATAAGATTCAATGGGTTTGTTTTTAATCGTCTATATGAATATAAACTTACTTCAACTCCTGGGCAATAGCGGCGATCTGTTCGACGCGGTCCTGGTGCGCGGCGAGGTCGGACTCGAAGGCCTCGTGCTTCTTCTTCAAAGCCTTGATGTCGTTCAGCTTGCATTGACGGAAGTCTTGAGATTGCAGCATTTCCTCCTTACCTAAAAGTTAATGGTTGAAGATTGTACGTCGTGGAAACTGGGTATTGGGTCTTACCGAAACAACGGGCATAACGAAATGACCGTTTTTCCGGGGGCCTACTACGCTTCCCAAACCAAATCAACCCGGATAGCGGCGGAAGGCTCACCACCTACCACGTTGGGTTCTTATACCATTGGTGAAAAGTGGGCTTCTGAGTGTTCCATTCATTATGACGGCAACAGTCACTTGCCTCTGACTGCCCCTTTTGGGATAAAGTCGTGATGGTAAGCGTAGTACGCTTCAAAAATAAGATGTCAAATCTCGAACCGCAGGCATTTGTTGTTTCCGGAATAGGACTTGACGAACCTTGACAAAGAAGTGCCAAAGTCTCAACAGGATTAAGTCCTGAAATAATTCCTTAAATTGAATGGTTATGGTTCTATCATTTGCTTGGGGAACCTTGAGGGTTTTGTTCTAGCTAGTCTGTAAGATTCCGACTTTACCGCGCCATCGTCCCGGTGGACGAAATCATCATTAATACTTACTTGCAAGGAGTCCTTCTAGTTTATCAATAAAGTGACCAGCTTATGAGTGACGACACGGTTGGCGTAGTGCGCTGGTTTCTCGCCTCGATTTCCATAGTGTCCCGGGTTCGATTCCCGGTTGGGTCAATTCAGGAAACGATCTTTTCTGAATTGATTCGGGTCTGGGTGTGCTGGGAGAACCCCCGGGCTTATTTCCTTGTATGGTACCTCGTAACACAGGGCTAATAATCCCTACTTCGAGACCATTACAAGAGGTGTGTTGTCTGGCGCATATTTATTTATATTTATTAATTTATGATGATAATCAACTAACCTCTGGTCCAGTCCTCGTGGATGTCGGCTTTGTGCTTGAACTTCTGGGCCAGGTATTCAAGCCGCTCAAGGCGCATCATCTCGCTGAGCAACCACTCCTCGAAGGCCTTCTCCGCAATTTCCAAACCCTTCCATGCTCCGGCGATGTCCTGGAAGTTTTAGATAGACACGTTTAGAGCATCGAATAATTACCTAATTTACTCAATGAGGGTTCCGATTTTCCAGATCTTCTTCGGGTGTAATATACCGGTTGATTACTTACTGCACGGACAATTGAATGGCTACTTTCAAGTCACCGCGTCATCAGTTTTGCATTCAGATTCGGGCTTGGAATTAGCTAATAAATCCTTTAGTTGAAAAATTTACATCTTCACTCGAATAGGTTCTACTCTACATCACATACCGAGTATGACTTAATTTTCTTGACGGTACGTCCCGAAGATAGCTATTATTTTCAAAATACTTTTAATTTACGCCAAAATTAATTCAAGTTTAAAAGGTAGTTCATAAAGGATATACTTACAGAAACCATCTTGCCTTCAGTGGGCATGTACGCGGGGCGGTTGCTCAGGCGCAGCTTGGTCTGCAGGGTGTTGAAGTTGGTCTCCAGCTTGGCTTTTTGCTCAACACGTGGTGGTTTGTGTTTACGCCTGAAATTTATCATACATTTCAAACCGGTGTTGTCTCGTAAAAGGCCTCGTATGTATTTAAACAAGTTATGTTTACAATAAAGTTAAAAAACGATAAGAAATCAGGGAAAGTTACAAAATTACCAGAATTTTATATCAGTGCGTCTACCACGAGTTGCTACCTTAAATTTACGTTATCGTTCGCGTAAAAAAATTGTATTGGAATGACACATGACATGACATGACAATGTCAAATCCCACAGTACAGAATTCATTTAGTATTTTTAGTGGTACCTCGGGGTTTATTTAGTGACAATCATTGGGTATTTGGTCCTCACCTGTAAGTACGGTAGTCCTCCAGTTTCTTCTGGCAGCCGGCAAGCGAGTTGTCTGTCTGGCGGCTGTTCAGCCAGGGCATCGTGCGGCGGATCCAGTCCAGCAACTGAGGGTTCACCATGGTTCAGATTAAGCTTTGTGTCTTAAGACTAAAGGTCTACATTTACTGCCTATCTACCATTCTAGAGCTTTTCTGTTGCTACGGTTACCATCAATTTATAGCGCTATGTATTCTGCCGAATCGTAAACTGAATTACTGGCTACAAGTCTTCTACAGGTTTTCTCATAACTGAAACGATCTTGTAAGAAAATACCGTCCGGATGGCTCGTGGTATGACCTTGAGTGTTTATTCGTTCGTGTAGCATAAAGAGCTCTGATATATCTAATGATGTTTCAGTAATAAAAAGAGAAGAATGATTTAAACTTACGTCGCTGGCAAGACGTTCGTACTCTTCCATGAGGCGTTCGTTCTCCTGGTTGACTTTGAGAACTTTGCAAATTCGGTTCGCGGCGGTCTCAGCCTGTCGAAATAAAATACACATGTTAGTTATTTATATCAAATTATAAGTGTTTTTAGTAACATTTTAAAGCATCAAATCAAGCTAGGTTTTTGTAAACAACCTCAGCCTTTTAAAATTAAAACGATTAAAGCGTACTCTATAAAAACAATAGACATTATACCTAGAATTAGTTTCGAAAGGGTTCGGCCTAATGCCTGCGATTGAAAATATTAAGAAGATAATTTGTTAAAGGCGTGGCTAGACGGTCAATTTTCGTAGAACTTTATTACTCATGCTAGTAAGTGTTCATTAGACTGAATTTTTACAGCAAATTCAAATGCAAAAATATTGTAGTGACTAAAAGAAAACTACAATCATGAAAAATGATAAAATACCATGGATCTCTAATTGCCTACATAAAAATCGCATTCCAGAATTTAGCTCAAGCAGTGAGTGATCTTGAGCAGAGTTACATCAGTTTATCGGTGAACTAAAAAAACTTGACTTAGATTTAACTCAAGGATAGATTATGGCTCAGTATTGATCTAGAAAACCCCTGTAGAGCCTGAATCCCAAATTCTGCAACGTCACCCAAAGTTTAGCAGCCTTTACATTCTGTTCTCTTAGCTGTTCATTTCATGTATACGAGTACGTGCCGGGGCGTCAGCAGTTTGAAGGGTGCTACACTTTGAGAGTAACGTTTCAGAATTTCGGGCTAAGTTAGTAAAATGCATTGTTACAGACCTTCTGCGCTCCAGAGAAGCAGTGGTAGTACGAGGAGACGTAGGTCATGACCGCGCGCTCGTCTGGCATCGCCGTGTTCTGCAGATCTGGCAGCCACACGCAAGCGACAAGGGTTAGTCCATGCGATGTACTGGTATTACGAAACGGTATGCTTGTGTTTTTGAAACTTTTAACCTGGCGTATAAATCATTTGATCCGCTGCTGATGTGGTCAGGACTAAAAAAAGTGCTATATAACAGCTTTCGAAGGTAGAGCTATGTTCTATCGGGAACTACCTTGGAGATACGGAACATGAAAGGAACCACTTAAACCACAACGGATAAAAGAGTTATTGGCTTTCCAGATAGATTTAAAATATGATCTGACTTTTTGTGACTGACTAAAAGTATTAGTTTGGGCAAAATAACACAATAACAGGAACTTACCACTAGGGGTTGGTTAGGAAGACTTAAGGATAAATTAGTTAAGGAAAGAAATAGTGTTTGATTGTTCCTAATAAGTTGGCTAACTGGGGGAGAAGACGTTAAAAGTTAGGAAGGTGAGTCCAATTTGTTGGAATTGCATTCACTATCCTAGCAAGAGGGTAAAATGGTTCGCAATGGGGTTGCAGAAACACAAGCATTCCGAACAGCGAATTTGCAATTACGTTATGAAACAGTTAATGACACAAAGCTTAAAGTAACATTGTTTTCAGCGACATCATTTGAGGTAGGTAAACATTCAATTATTAGACAACAATACGATTTTGGGACAACATTGGTTTAAAAACACTGTCTCAACATTTCTTTGTTGGTTTTGGTTCTACTTTCGCAGAAATGCAAAGACGGCATTGTACAGATTATTGGGTATTTACGTGACTGGATACGTTGATATCTATCTATAAATATTTTTGTTTCCTCTACTATTCTTAAAATGATTTTCAACAAAAAGTAACGTGTACACAAGATGTTTTTATTGTTTAGATTCAGAGAGCTACGGAATTAAAATTGCGACATTGTAATTCACGGATCGCGTTCCAACGTCATGAATTAGGCCGAGAAAGAATTTGATTTATGTGACAGAGAGGACAGTCGCACGTATCCAGCCAACAAAGCTTTCAAATCCATGCTATGAGTGGCACACAAAGGCCTGGCGTTAGGGCTCGGGTGTCAACGAGTTGGCGATAGCTTCGCGGCCATTTTTGTTTTGATACCTGTTGCGCGCCTTGGAAGGCGTGGTAGTAACACGACACATAGGTCATTATGGCGCGCTCATCCGGCTTTGGTGTGTTTATTAGGTCTGTAATGGTCATATTTATTTCAAATACATTGTCTAATAATAATATTTCAATTCACTGGTATAAATTAACAACTCTTTGCGGAGAAGGCATTACAGCATTTGAGTTACATAAGTAATTTTTATACTTGCAATATTTTGTGATTGAAATCAGCTAAACGCTGCATTATATTCCTTACATGGCTTTAAATGGGAGCCTTATAATATATTTTCTTGCGTTTTTGACTATTCTATTCAGTTAATTTACTTGACTAGTACCAGAAGGAAATTGCTGATCTTAATGTAATTTAGCACGATGGAGTTGAGGGTTTTGCTATTCTCACCATCAGGGTCCAACATGCGGGGGATGTCGAGATACTTCTCAGCGACGTCGAAGGCCGTGTTCAGGTTCTCGAGCGGGTTGTCCTTGGACAGTTTGCTGTAGTCGATCAGGTCTGGCCTGTGACGGTGGATGAGGGCGCAGAACGCGAGACCGTCCTTGAACGACAGGTGGAAGTTCTGTACGTTCACATTCTTGTACGGAGCTGTCTTGCGTTGACACCACAGAAGCAGACCTTCCTGTAACGTAAATAAACAAAATTTGTAGGATATGTCGCATTTTCCTTGAAAGGTAATATTGCCTTGGACATACATGTCGCGGAATTCATTACGTTGCTGCTTCTTAGGGCAAAATTGTTTTCCTTTTTCGATATGGTGAAAGTTCCTAGATATAGGATAAGATATACACGGAGACTAGATAGGAAAAAAACCTCGATTCAAATTACAAACTACAAAGTTTAAAAAAGTAATGTTTGTAAGTTTGCAGATTGCAGAATACGCCACGTAAATGTTTATGTTTCACCGTTCTAAAAATACTTCTGAAACTACGGTGACTATACGTTTGCGTAACAGGTCGAAATAGCATCGTTGCTTTTCCTATGTTTAGACTGATTTTATACTTTCTAATCTATTGATATATTCTGATGATACTTTCGTTTAATTGCCTTGCTCGTATAACAGTTTAGAACTGATGTGACTGATTAGAAACAGTTATAATTTATTGACACTATGAAGAAGCATGTGAAACACCACTGGTAACCAGCCTGAGGGAATCAAACATGGCGTCAACCAATGCCTTTCGATGTTTTATAGTCGAATAATCTGTAGATAGGTTTCAATAGTTTCACTCATATTCAAAGAGACGTGAATAAGAGTTATATTTGTACCTTAGCGGTCATTTCTTCGACTGAGATGTCTTGGATGGCGAATCGCAGGATGATGGTCCAGATCATACCCAGCGTCATCTTCAGGTTGCCATCGACGATTTCTTCTGCACCGATTGATACCAATTTCACTCCTGAAAAGTTTTAATGGGTTTTTGTGAGTAACCAATTAATCAAAACATCCATTTCAAGTTATAGTTAGTTGAGTTAAACTCAACTCACATAAGATGTTTGTACGCTCTCGGCCAATGACTCCAAATAGGTAGGTACATTCAATCTAGCTAGTCGAAACATTGTAATCACAGAATGCGATTTTATTATAAACACAGTAGTACCAGGCGGTGCTCTACCTCCAGATATGAGCGATTTAGCTGAGCTTACTAAAAATAACTAATTTAATAATTCCAATAACCTTAATTTGAACCCCCGCGCTGTGAGCTAATTAGAAAGAGATATACTCGTGCCTACTAAATTTATTTGAAGGATGAAATCCGTAACGTGAATACGACCAAAAAGCGAGTATTTGTGTACACCTCATCTCAGCAAACTGAGTATAGAATGCTCTCCAGACAAGTGACGCGACGACTTGCAATGAGGTGCTGGCAGAAAATGTATGTGTCAAGGTGGAGATAGCGCAATGTCGCGCGCAGGCTTATGCCAAGCAGAGACAGAACCAATACAAACTGATAATGTCGATGAACAGCAATTTTAAATTGCTTTATAGATACTTAAATTTTCAAAAGAAGATTTTACCTTTGGAAGCAATGAAGTCCAAAGCCTTGTTGACGTTGGCGATCTTGTGGAAGCGCATTTTGCCGCGGTCGGGCTTCGGCAGCGTCTCCCCGGAGATCACCTCGAGCAGCAGCATCAGCTTCAGCCCATTGCGAAAGTCTTCCTCGATGTTGTCGATGCCGGTGCCAGCCTTCCTCAGATGGCTGTTGCACCATGCTGTGAAGGTCTGCAAAGAGAAAAAAATGCTGGTGAAGCAAGTTATAGTTCTGTCTAACCGCCTAATGGCTTATAATGCCTTGGCCGAATTCGCATCTCTCGTACTAAGTGATGCGTTAGTAGCTTCGTCTGTGTTTTCATAATTAATTAGCTATCGTGTCATTGCGTGCAATTTCGAATAAAATGTTCGTTGAAGATGGTCTTTTTTCTATTAAAGCGTCGGTGGCAAGTAAGTAAGCATGCGACCATAATGGTAAGAGATTACTGCATCCTATGGACAAGTGTAGGACGTTTGCCTCGCGTATTGCAGATTCCGTAAGGTTAGGACGAACTTTAATGTCTTCCCAAAATTTGATGATCAACTTCAAACAGTAGGAAAGGAACATGAAATTTTCGTAATTTATAAAAAAATATGCGCCAGAATTATCTAGCGCATATTTTATTATTGGTGTATTAACACCACTTTATCATGGTTTCGAAATAAGGATAAATGTTCCTGTGTTACGAGGTAATAGACAAGGAATTTAGCTATGGGCGTCTCCCAGCACACCCAGACCCGAGCCAATCTAGAAAAGATATTTGCCTAAATGTACCCGACCGGGAATCTAACCCGGGACACTACGCAAGTCAAGGCGGGAAACAGCACTACAGCGCACTACGCCAATGTCGAAATAAGTGCAATATTTGATAGTAGAATTAAACAAAATATCAAAGCTTGCATTACTAAAAAAAAATTAGAATAAGAAGTTTTAAAGTTATTCACTGCCTTGTAGGTATTTACTTTTACTTGAACCTTTCAGTTTTTAATATGGTTTTCCACTCCGCGCTCCATCCCAAAAGAAATTAAGCTTCTTAACACGCGTTTATTATTTTTGTTTACTACAGTATTACTTGTCTTGAGAAGTTGTAACCTGAATTTGGGTTCACACGCAAGTATGAATTTTGTTTGGTATTTCATGGCATTTGGTACCTACTTTATGTAAAATAACATTAACTCACTCGTAGATACCTCTTTCCACACCCATGAGATTAGTAATATTTGTTATTGAATATAGTCTTAATGTATGACTCAGTACAACTACTGCTCAGTACAACTACTGAGTCTAATCCTAAAATATCGTATGCGCTATTCTAAATGTAATAAATGTCTGCCTACTTGGGCGTTAAGGATTTATTATGAAGTTTACACATTATCATTGTCTGGTTGAATGCCGACTGACTTAAAATATGAGACAAAGCAACTGGTAGTACAATGTTTATGTCACATTTGGCTAATTTTGTCACAATGAATATGTGTTATTAGGTAATAATTAAGGAAAATATAAACAGCATGAAATAACCTTTTAATGCTACCAATACCATATGGGTTTTATTTAATGATAATGTATGAATGTATTTGAAAGAGAGTCATGGACCCAAAAGAGGGGAGATTGCCTGCAGCTACAATAACGTGCAAGGACATTTTGTCGTCCCCGCAGATTTCGGCTTGTCACTTAAATGAAATGTAATAAATCAATATAATACTCGTATGTCATGTGATATCTCATAAACTATGACGATATCGGCCTTGATCCGTGGACGATATTTGACTGCACAAAATATTCAAGTAGGATCATCTGCCACGGTATCTTTTGAATGCGTACCCTAATCGACAGTTTAATAATTTTAATGACGATAATTCCCGTGAAATGCGTTATTCCTAAAGATAACAGAATTTTGCACAAATCTATACGATCATTAACGTAAGTGACTTTGTTTTCTGTAAAAGTTGAATAACTGACTTAGTTAAGTTCACTTGTCTTTATATTAGCTATTTTTGCCTTAAATAGTTATCCTGGGTGAAATTTCTATTTTTTTGCTCATGAGTTAAGTATTTAAACGAGTAATGCATATCTGTGTTTGGCATGTGGGTGGAAAATGTAATTATGATCAAAGTGTTCTAATAGTGTGAAAACAGCATTGTGGCGATTAGCTACGAGAGCAATTGAATATAAATGCGTCATTGTTTTTTTCTACATTTAATTATCTTTTTATTCTATTCATTTGCATTTATTTATGTCAGTTTTTGAGTGAAAAGTAAAATATGTAAATCAATAAGGCTTTTATTTTACTTAGCATTACCACCGAAGTTGTGATTTAAGACATACCACGAATGGATTCGGAAATACAATTTAAAGTGTAGACGAGTGGCGTTAATCAATACTGCACTTGCAGGGGAGCGCACGAGGGTCGGACCCCCTCCGAAATTCGCAACCGCGCAGGCACAGCCGTTCGCTCGTATTTATACCTAGCCTCGACCGATATAGACAATTGAACACTCTAGTACTTTCACATGCCAGCCGTTGTAACTAGACTCGCTCAAGGTATGCTGCAGTCTAGTCTGTGTTTTGTTTTCTAGTAATAGCGAAATAGCCCTGCAGAAAAACTGCAGTAAATTTAATAACTTCTGCAATTTTTTTAGGAGTACATTTTCTTCCAGTGTGCCTAAAATAACAAGTATTTGAACTCTTTCTATTTGAATTGTTGTTGGGCCTAAGGTCGTGGGTTCGTTTACTGCTAATGACTAACATTAATGTGTGTCATTCATAGAATCTTCCATTGTCTATAATCTACAAGCTGGTAAAAAGTTGACTCTGTCGAGGTATATGGCCAAATTCTAATTGTCATTATTAAGTTCACCTTTCATATTTAAGAGATTCAAGAAGTGATTAGTTTCCTAGGTCTTTTGCTTATATTCAAAGTACTAAGATGTTATCCCTATGTAAAGGCTGCTAAGCATTCAAGATACCTTGTTGGATTTTGTGTTTAAACCATGACTATTAAGCCTTCTATTCGTGGAATATAATAATATTTAAAGGTTCTTGTTGTGCTAATTTATTTTTCTATGTAAGCACAAAACAAAAAGCCTACAGAAAGGTTGCCGTTTACGACCCAGGAGCAATGCGGCATGTATTTTTTAGGGGTTTCGGCAGCAACTCATTTGCCCGCATGGCAGATATTCCCGCAGCCGCCGTGGTTTCACGAGCTAAGTACGAGTATGATCGTTCGTTATGTGTTTAGGGTGCCAAAGTGGGTCAAGGGTTCTTCAAGAAGTAAAAAAAGGGCGTTAGTAACCTTGGGTAACCAAACGAAATATTATGGTCAACAATCTGCACTAAGACCGCCCTAGTATAGTTCGTAACACCTTATGGTCGAGGTGAGGCTTGTGCAGGGGCACCAAACTCCAATCTGTGCTTGCAGTAGGATGTATAGGGCGGCATTTGTTGTTATTGATGCGCACACTTCTAAAGATGCTAATCATTGCCCTTTACTCCCCATATAATTGGCGTTCAATCATAATAAAAATATTTCCTTTGATGTCAGTTATAAATAGCTGCATAAATCATCCGACAAATTGCACAATCAATCGGCAGCAAAACACCTACAAGCATTCACAATGCCTACTTGGCAGTACTTTGTCCGCGGCGAGTCGAGCAATGCAAGCAAGCGATTTGTTCCGGAGGTGTTTCCAAGGCCGAGCCTGATAAATAGAATCCAGTTCATTGAGTCGTCGAATGAAACGCGTGATCGCGTTCTGTCGTCCAACTTGACAATTAATTAAATGAAACAGCGACAAAAGTTTACGTCATCTCATCATCTATTTTGACGGATATTAAGTAAAAGTAAAAGATCATTTATTCATTTAAGCTTGTACAAAGCACTTATGACATGTCAAAAAAAGTATACAGAAATAATAATAATAAACGTAAATAAAATAGTACAATATTAGTACACATCGTGAATATACATAATGTGAATCTACCACCGGTTCGGACGTTGCTTCTTATCGAGAAGACTCCGGCAAGAAACTCGATAGTTACTCTTTTCAACTTTGTTTGTTTTACAAAAAATAAATCCAGAGTACAGTCAATGCGAGTAGAAAAAAGAACACAATATTGAGCAGAGGAGCAGATTATTCCTACTATGACCACAAACTTTTGTCGTTCAAGTAATCCTCTACATTATAATAACCTTGTTTCATTAACTTTGCTTTAATTGCAGACTTAAACTTGTGAAGAGGTAGATCAACAAGACTTTGAGGTATTTTGTTAAAGTATTTTACAGATTGACCCACAAATGAGTTTCCCACCTTGTGTAGCCTAAGACTGGGAGTTTTCAATTTGTTTTTATTTCTGGTATTATGTTTATGAGTGTCACTGTTTTTTTTGAACAGATGCAAGTTTTTGCGCACATACATTATGTTATCTAAAATATACTGAGCATGCACAGTTAAAATATCGATCTTCTTAAATACTTCCCTAAGCGAGTCGCGTGGTCTAAGTTTGTAAATGGAGCGGATGGCTCTTTTTTGAAGTACAAAAATGGTGTTCAAGTCTGCAGCTGAACCCCACAACAGTAGACCATACGACATAACACTATGAAAGTAGCTAAAATATACTAGTCTTGCTGTTTCAATATCAGTCAAGAGTCGTATTTTTCTAACAGCACAAGCAGCGGAACTGAGTCTCCCTGCCAGGGCCGTTATATGCGGACCCCATTGCAACTTAGAATCTAAAGTTATTCCTAAAAATACAGTAGAATTTGTTAATTCTAATGGCTCGTCATTCATAGTTACAATAGTATCAACCTGTCTCACATTGGGCATAGAGAATTTAATGCACTTTGTTTTTTTTGCATTAAGTAATAAATTATTACTAGTGAACCAACATAGTACTTTTGAGAGAGTATTATTTACATCGTCAAATGCTTGCTTACCTCTGTCGACTTTAAAAATCAACGAGGTATCGTCAGCAAATAATACTATCTCACAAATATCTTTGACATAGTAGGACTAGGATAGATATTCTTCTGCTTCTTTGATAGCCTCCAATGAATGATTCTAGGATTATTTACAAGAAGTTTCACCAAAGGCGTCAAAGCCATCAACGATCATAAAACGTTAGCACTTGAGGATTACTTTCACTTATGCTGTGCTTTTAAGTCCAGTCATCTTTCAGATGCCTTTGTTTACAATACCAGAATGATACATACGTGCGTACCTACCACGCATCAACGTGTATGGTCATGAGCTACCTTATCCTTCGTCTTCAATGTTCTGAATCAGCTGTTAACTGCTGTATGATACTAATATTTTTTTGACGATCAATTTGTGAGAGTGAAGAGACATAGTAGGCATAAACAAAGGAATATCCAACGCAAGCAAAAAATTCTACCTGCAAGCAGTGTCGAGTAATGGAATTTAGGTTCTGCAACCATGTAATTAAAAACGATTTTGCGGTGCCGAGTGAAGTGGAATCAAAAACGTATGTATGTCCATAGATCAAGATACAATTTGAGGTGGTTTGAAAAGATGCCATCACTGCGGAACAGTCAGTAACCGAACTGCATTCCCGTTCGTAACGAATGAATCATCTTTGGAAGCTGCTTCTTGGCACACGGCTGAAAATAATAATACAATTACCATATGACCTACAAATATGCAGGTGAAATAATAAGGTGGTAGGTAGACGTGTGTCAGCAGTAACGGTGGTGTAACGGGAACTGGCGGGACATGTGAATGTGATACGAGAGGCCAGTAATAGATTAGAGGAGCATAATAATTTTTCTTGCTGCATACCATCACTATTACTTCTTATAGAGATTCAAGTGATACATAGTGTTAATGATGCAGCTTGCTAATCATTGGGTTAAGGTAAACTAAATAATTTTAATAAAAAAGAGCAAGTATACGCGCCGCGTGGAATTTGCAACCTTGGTGGTTTTAATAATTTTCTCGCATAGCTGCCGCGCGTAGCATTAATAATATACAGCTGAGACATAGAATTATTATTGTCACAGAAATAACAGTGACCTCGTGTACACGTGCTTTCGTCCTTGAGACAAGCGTACGTCGTGACCCAGAATGTGAAAATATCCAGCATCACCTTGCGGGTGCCAGGGCCAGTGAGCTAAATTAAGGCGGGCAGGTGTGTACGCACCATTCAGACGGTATACACAGGAGCATAATGTCGGCAGCTCGCGGACCAGTTGTCATCGGGTACTAAAGTGCGAACAATGAAACTCTCAAATATCAAGGCGAATTAGCAAGGTGACACGCAGCTGCCCCAGCCCCAACGGACAGACGAACGGCATGATAGATTTGTTTGTTTTGAAATTTCTGTGAGATGACGTTCGGAAACTCAGTGCAAATTAGAACCAGAAACCGTTAAAGTTGTATTCAAAAGTACCTACTAGCAGTTGCAAGAGTGTATGATACTTCGATTTGCCGTACCACATTGCCGTTTGTTGACAGTGTACCATACGCCATAAGAATTGACAAAAAATGTAATGAGGTAGCAGAAAATCAATAAGATTAGTTACAGTAACATAACTTCCGACATAACCGCATGTTTTGCTAGAGAACTTTTTATAGCACGCGCCTGCGACGCGGACGGTGTTATAGCACCCGACCTCCATTTGTCTGTGGCAAATTACAGTGCGTCAGGGAGTTATGATTTATGCAATATTCATAATAGAGTGCCAGGAGCAGTCCCGAGAGATTGGCTGCCAGGTAAACTTGCGTTGGCAGGCTAGCACTTACTCGAAGGTACTCACATACATGTTTAAACAGCTAGCAGTGTTAGCAAGAGCTAGTAGGATGGAAAATGTTCTCGACAAGTTTTTAGGATTACGATCTTTAGGATTATTTGGATTTAAAATATCCAAACCAACAATCTGATCCGTTTCATTATAATTTGTAAATTTAAAAGTGAATTGAGGAATTTGATTATATCAATAACGTTGCATGAAATAAGGAATCATATAATAGAAAGTATCATACAGATTCGTAATTTCCTAGAATCAATTTATAAATTACTTAGTATGAATATTTAAAGTAAAATTCGTATATTTTATAGGTAGAGCATAATAATTGCTCGTTGAATTATTTAAGAGAGAAACTGGCGTATATGCATAATTTTTATTGGTTTCAAGTGATATTTATAAAACATCTGGTCAGGTCAGTTTCATTATGTTATTAAGATACGAATAAAAGTGAAAATCATATAATTTACATAATTCGTATATTAGACTTTCTGTGGGGCTGTATTAATATGTATAACTTGTAAACACTCATAATGATAGGTAAAAAAATATATAATGATATAAATCATAAGAAAATGCTTCTTGGATATCGGTAGTAAAGATCTGTTAGTTATCAGAGATATTTTATTGAAAATGTTATCGGCGCCAGAGCAAAGACGATTTGTCCTTTTTATGTACAAGTTGTATATTTATAGTGTAGTTTCAACGATCTATCATGTTGGTCTCATTATCCATCATAGTGTGGGTGGTCAGAACGGGAAAGTATCTATAAGAACTTGATTTGATGGGTTACATTCTATCAGTTTCATCTATTTGGTACATTGTGTTCATTATAAAAAAACATTGATAAAACTTGCTCTCATTACCTGAAATTGCTTTTCAACTGGCTCACAAATATTTTATAATTCATAAAATTTTAATATAGTGAGACTAGCTAGGGTCATTTATTGCCTCTTGTATTTCACCTCACTATTCGAGTTATAGCCCGTTTGGTGCCAAAGATATAATATCAGAAATAAATAAATAAATATGCGCCTGACAACAAACCTTGTCATGGTCTCAAAGTAGGGATAAATATCCCTGTGTTACGAGGCACCAGACCAGGAATTAAGTCAGGGGCGTCTCCCTTCGATCGTTTACTGAATCGACTTGACCGGGAATCGAACCCGAGACACTACGAAGTCCAAGCGAGAGACCGTGCTGCAGAGCACTACGCCAGATTTGATAAATTATTTTTGTTTTTAATGAAATGGGTTGATTACTTTTCAGACAGTTAACTACTTGCCTATCTTTATCAGATACCGCTTCAGACTTCTTAGTAAGTTATGTTATCCGCGCTGAATATTTAAAACTTGTTTTGCTGTTTTTATATCTAGATGCCAAGCTATCGTGAGATTGTAATGTGGATAAGAGTTAGATTGCTCTCATATTAGTCTATATGGGAAAATACCTTGCTTCTTCTTTGTCTTACTAGCGATTTGCAATTACGTTAATTAGGCCTGACGTAGGTTCAGACCTGCTGCCTGAATGCATTTCTACTTTATTACAAACTTTGTGGTTTCGTGGTTCATTTCTAAATAACAAAGACAATAATGGAATTAATATAGCCGTTATTAATGACTTCGCATTATGCTAATGAATAGTGTTGAATTGACTTGCCACGACTTTAAGTTATAGGTGTTTCTATCTAGCATTTAGTAGCATAGTTGAAATCATTTTCAGGCACAAACCAGGTGGATTAAAGTTATTTCATTTTCCTTGTTCTCAAACAGAGTTAGATCATAATTGTTTGTTGTTATTTCCGTATTAATCCAATCAAATTTACCTTCTGCCATATTAAAAATCAGTATTACTTTTTATGATTATGGTTTAAGCCTCATATTTTGCTAATTAATTAAATTTATAGATCAGTGAATGATCTAAAATCAAAATGACTTGTACAAGTAATAAAGATTAATTATAAATTATATATACAGAACGTGCTTAAAGAAACGATAAGACAATTGGTGATTACTATGATTGATGATCGCGGCTACTGAAGTCAGCCATAGTGATGATGCACCTAACGGCACCGAGTCGATTAGCAAGACTAAGCTTCCTGTCAGGCAAGTAGCTGCTACTGCTAAAGTTTGTCTAGTCAGTAATGACCATAATTAAATTTTCGATGAAGCCAATACTCATCCTCTGAGAATGATGGAGACCTTTGACCCGCAGTGAAATAGTATAATTACCTACTTTACTTTACGTGTGCGTGAATGTGATGGAGGGGCGCGTCATTTTAGATTAGACAAGCTCAACGATCATTCATCTTATGTTTCATTCAATCGATAAATACGTCGTCTTTTCCACAAACAATGGCCGAAACTTCATCTGTCCTAACGACTTCTTCAATGTTCGTTTGTTTTGACGTCACGTGCGAGAGCGGACGGGCCAATAACTGGCAATTTAAACAAAACGCGATCGTTGTTTGTTCAATTGATAAATGACTAATAACGGCATGGGTTCGGTGGATATCAGGCGAGCGTTCGTTAATGGAGTCTTAGTGACACACCTGCGAAGGTGTCCGCCTCGGAGCGCTGCCAGCTCGCCCACAACCACCTTGATAAACAATAACGTAGCCGTTACCCGACACACATACATATATGTAATCTGTAAACATTGGATTGCTAGCGCCGCTCAATCCTCCGTCTGGACATATGTAGACGGCTGACGATTTATTTCTGAAAGAACGAACGTCGTTGATGCTTGGCGTACACATTTACATTGTCTCTATGGTTAAACTATGCAAATCCTAATGTAATCTGCTTATACAAAAGCCCGAGTCTTATACGATTAACATTTGTTTTGTCGCATACTTTTTTAAAGTTACGGAAGTGTTGAAATCGTTTTTTTATACGCCTAAATTGTTTTTCTTATCTTAAAGGTATTTATCAGATAGCACCGAGATCAATGACCACCAAGGGCAGGAACTGTTAAACCAATATTGAAATATTTGCATGAGAATATAAATGCAAAGTCTTTCTTTTGGCATGTCGTAAAATGCAAACGTTTCGCACGCTTGTATAAATAAGATTCAATGGACTTACGTTTTGCTAAATGTGTCAGGGTATTTGAAAAAAGTGATAACTTTTCGCCCCAAGTGGTATACCTGTAAAAGAAAAATAAAATTAATGAACTGAATCAATGATGCTGTATGTCATCTCATGCGAACACTTGTAGATAATTTTAAACATAATGATTCAACAAATTGATGACAGGAATAACTATTGCTGTGCGAGTTGATGGCAGAATTGCTTAGAAATATGTACTATCGTATTAATCAGACTTGATACGTAGGATTTTAAAGAGTAGGCGTATAAGCCGGAGTCTGGGATATTTACTTTTAACAAATACGCTATTGATCTGACAGAAACAAGAAACAAACTGGGCATGCAACTATGAAAGTGTCACAGCAGCAAGTCACTAGATAGATACTCATAAATTACGATTCGAGTCAAGGAAACACAATAGATCCGCGTGTGGGCAAATGGTTCAAACGATCGGGATCTCATACTATTTGTTGAAGCAATCTTAGGCCAGCTCGTAACCATGTCGATGGGAATCTTCTATCTAATCATGTAAGCTGGTTTAAAAATAGCTATGCCCGTAATAAACCTACTTACTCACGCGCCATGTTTTCGCTATAAATAAGCCATCTTTCGCAAGCTTACAGACTCGGAATGTCCGAATACTTCCTTATGTAAATAATGATGTAATGTCGGTTGGAACCAGTCTAAGATCATCGGGCAGTTTGGAACCGTTGACGTATTTCCCTTGGAAAAGTGACTACATGACGTATATTTGATTTGATAGCGAATTGTACTTGACCTACCAGCTTATAGTGGTCATAACCTTGTGATTGTGGCTATAAAGCTTCCAAAATGAAAGGTCTTTCCAATTAGTGTGACAATGTCCACCAAATCTGTATAAAAATAACTGTGTAGGATCGCGTTCGAAATCTCTGTGCCGAACTGTCCCAGTTCTTTCACCGAGCTATGATCTTTATTTAGATTGGGTTGAGTGACAGTTGACTGCTTGAAGTCTCGCCATCTTATTTTTTACTAATAACGTGAACAATATTGTAGAAAAGAATTTCGCTGGGGCTACAGTTACATATCTTTAGGTTTTAAGCGTGACAATCCTTGGTATGTATTTGTTTAAATTGATATAAGAATAAACTTTTATAATTGCAAAACAATGACGTTGATTTGTTAGAGGCAAAGTTACGTTTCGTTATAATTGTACTATTGTTACTATTACGAACGATCGTGTGAACAATTCTTAGAAAGTATTAAAACAACTGTTATACTTTCTGCCTCATCATAGGCTGTATTGAATACTTAATGAGGCGATAAATTGAAAGTCTGAATATCTAAGACACAAAAAAAATATTCCAGGAAATACAATTTTATAAACTACTTAGTTGCCAGTTGAATGCACCATGTATAATAAGATAAACAATCAATCAAGATTAAAGAACAAGATATATACGAGCAAAATTTGGTTTTGAACGATGTCGAATTGATTTTTTATTAAATACCACCGTACATTTTGAGCAGGTTGATAGAAATTAGTTACTTTCCTATGGCTTTGCTTCGCCCTCATAATTGTTACAAAAGTAGCATTTTGCATTTATTTCACAGCACATTCTTAATAAATTATCTAATGAAGAATACCCAAATATGTACGATTTTATAACCAGGGTTTGTATGGATTGAGTATTTAGGTGTAGTGCGATCAGAAAAAAAATATGGAGCTAGTTTTCGAAAAAATTACAGTTAATAATAACATTTTTATTACACTTTGTTTATTTTTGCATTTTACAATGCTTGTATTTCATATCGAAAGATACATAACTAAAAATTCGAATTTTGGATCTTGAAGAAATTAGGCAAGATCCTGCCTGATTTGTTAAAGGTCCGAAATTCGGATTTTACTAGTTTTCTATCTTTCGATTCAATTTTCAATGATTACCTACAGTTAGTCTTTAGCCCTTTATGAAACTATGTGGTGCTGGGCGGAAAGTAGAACTGAATGTAACGGCTTCTCTCTATGCTGTGTTTATATTCCTTGAATTCTTCATTGACTAATAAAATGAAGATGTCCTCTGATACTTCCTAGTTCTTTGCAAGTATAGACACAGACAGATTTTCTTGAGGTGTTACTTGAGAATTTGATCGTCTTCTTCTATTGCTCGGTGATTGAGAGCTTTTCAAACCGCCTATTCAGGATTTGCAAAGATAATTTTCAAAGACTGAAAAATTGATTAGAAGAATATTATGATATGAGGTTAGTCTATATTTTTCAGGCTGACATTAACATATGTCACATTGGATGGTCACTTTTAACCAAGATCTTTAAAGTTTCGTTAACATTTTTTGCTGTCACACGGGTTATGTTTTTGAATGGCTGGATAACTTTCGATTTTGGTTAAGTACGGTGAGTTTACAAGCTGTCAAAGAGGCCAATAGCCCGTTCCGGTCGGGGTACAACAATGACGATACCGTGGGTTATACTATCGATGCGTGTTTTGTTTCTAGGCCGCTCCTAACAACATTTTCGCCGATGGGCCTAATTTAAGCATTGTTTGAAACGTTTCACTGCTTGTTTATTATGGTAATAATATAACAGTAGCTATTACATTCAAACTATACCTTTCAGCGAGTTATAATAAGCTTAAGATGCGCAAATAATATGGTATCTTTTTCGATAAAATTGATCATTTCCGCAACAGAATAAGCTATCGACTGTTATGTTGTTGATACAGTCCATGACACGACGAGATTATTGTCGTCGTGGTGTTCCGTCATCTGAAACGTAGAGGGCAATACTTTCGGTTACTTGAGTATTTAAAGGTGTTTTGATTGATACTAAGTACTTACGTAGACTTTGAAAATATTTTGACTGTGCCAAAGAATCTTGGTGCAATAAAAAACCTATCACTTGATGACTTTCGAAAATGAAGACTTGACGTTTTTCCTTTGCTTCAATTCAATTACGACTAACGAAAGAAAGTCGTATTTAATATTATGATCGAATTCTTTGTTGACTATTATTTTTTAATTTAGTATTCATGTCGCTCAATGTGGTCAGTTTCCTTATTGATGCGGCCGGTCATCGTAGCGCATTCGTATTCATTTACCTAATTTAAACATCAGCTTTTTACTTATGCATTGTTAGGTGTGACGCAGTAACCTCGTAATAAGCCTTCTTTATGTTGCCTTTAGAATAGCTGCTCTTTTGTTTCGTCGTTTCAAATATGGTATTGTTTATAAAAGGCGCTAACTTAACTGCATTAGGCACTTAGGTTATTCCACGAAATTCTTTGGTTGGATTATGTTGTAACACAATGTAAGCTTAATTTTGTTGCGACTTATACATGATATAAAAATGGGAATTAAGCACTAACAATGAATCGTGAATAAAAATCTGGATATTTTTGGAATTAAAATAAATGAGAAAAAAAAGATGTCATTGAAACGCTTTATTCACCTATGTATACGCAAATCAATGTACTAATAATGTTATCATCCTATTTGGTCTGTGACCTGAATTTGAGGTGGATGGGTAGTATTATACAACTCAAACAACCCTACCACCTGATGTAAGCTGAGAGAAGCTCAGTGAAGGTCTGTCACCTTGGAAACGCTGTTACCTAGTCTTGTCTGGACGAATCGATCGTCTGCCTTTGTGTAATTATGTTTTGAGCTCACTGACGACAATTCTGTTGAGTATTTTGATGTAATCTCAGCTTGGAGGAATAGTCTTCTGTATTTTTTTTAAATGAGCTTGTTTTACCTCGAAATTGCTTTTTTAAAGCTTTCTTATCACTTTACGTGTTTGTTCAGTAATGTTGTCCATATCGTTTCCGTATTCTTACAATGTAATGCCAAAATAAACCATGATAAGATAATGAAATTATGTTTGGATAAATTTAGACATACTCAATTAACATTAAATACAGCAATTCATCTATCTCATGCTTGGACAAACGCACCGGTGTGGTATTGCCGTGTCAGCTTTATCAGTAGATTGTAAAGATAGTGGCGATAAGACATGAATAAAATTAAAACGATAGTGCTTGCATCACTCACATTCTCGATAATGCATTTAAGGTATTGATAGTTTTGCGGCATATTTTATAGCCATGATAATATCCGTAGGAGAACTAATGTCACTGACCTATCTTGTTAAATGAGTTGGTTGGTAAGTTGAGAAGCAGTGGGCACTGGGCAGGGCATTCAGCGCGAGGAACATAATATGGCTGTTGGGCAGATTTGAAAAAGAGTTCTGAAAGCGGTTTGGGATGCCCACCTCAAACTTTTATCTATATCTATCTGCCCATCCATTTCATCTGTTTATTTTTACTAGGTCAAAGTTATTAAAACATCTAATACTAATTACAGACAAACCAGGCAGCATGCAATACCGACGTCACTAAAATTATAAACCAGTTTAATTGAATTCGATAGTATTGCAGTCGACGTCAAACATGGATTATTGCAAGCATTTAAATGCGATCACGATTCAACAAGTTTGAAGTAGGTAGTTAGCTGATATATCAGGTCAGTTTAGGGGCCTTGTAACAATTTTTTATGAATTCTATCAGTTACATTTTGCGGTTTTAAGGCAACTTGTTATTTCACGTATTGCGAGGTGCGCTGAATAGACTGACTTCAGGCTAAGTTTTGGTAAAAGCTAATTCAAAAATAACTTAGATAAGCCAAATGCTTATTTAAGAGATGAAGCATGGCTTGTTCAAATCATCGTCAAATATCTGGTGATAGCTGACTGGCTGGAGTGAATCCATATTACGAAATTGCTCGCGACGCTCAATTTAGGGAATTAACTTAACTGAATACAACACATTGTGATAGGGCCTCAGGTCTAGTACAGAAGCGGCTAGCAAGAGTATCGTATGTAGATTCGCACAAATTGAAAGATGGATCTACAGCGGAAGAGAAGCGCCGATCTAGACATCCTGTGAGCGATGAAAGTGATCTGCGGTTTCGTACTGACTGCGTGGCTTACCGCATACAAGGTGTAGACAATACGCAGTGTGGTGTGTTTGTCAAGCAGTTAGACGAAACCATTAGGGCGATTTATCCGGTTTTAAATATCATTAATTACGGTCACTACGAGTATTATCGAGGGCAAATGTGATTACTGATTATGCGGTATGCAATAGGCATGCAAAAGTTGAACGGTTTTTGCAATAAAGCCGCCCAAATTGTACAATGCATGTTTGTTTCTTTAAGTTATTATTATTTGTGTGCAATACAGAATATTTACTTCCTTACTTACAAGGGGTAATCTTAAAGAATACTCATAGAAATCTTATTTACGAAATATCTACTTTTGTCAGTCCAAAAATAAGTTACACACGAAGAGAAACATTCTCAAATCCGTTACACTATTTTTGATGCAATATATCACTTTGCAGTGGCTTTATTGTCGGATTTGCGGGCGTTCGTTTGTGCTGTATCGTCAATCTTCGGACCAGTTGGCAGATAGCTGCGATGCGCGCGCGCACACCGGAAGCGGCCTACGCGAGGTGTCGGCTTGACACCAAGGAATTTGACACTTACTGACCGCCATTGATACGAACACGGAAACTTCACTTTGAGTCTAGTCTGGTCTGTTGGCTGCAGTTGTATCATTTTTGAAAAGTTTTCATTCCTTTACGTTGATCATTATCAATCGTTGATCGTTGTCATTACATTCAAAATGATTCTCTTTTGAAGGTCAGAATGTCAGAATAAACAAAAACATGGGACTTCGATTTAGTATTAATTAAATCCGATACATGCAACTTTTTTGCTATGCTCAGTATAATTTAAAGATCAATTTTTTTTGGATTCTAAAAACGCGCAGAATTAACCATATAATAAGTATAGCAGAGCAACGGCGAAACAGTATTTTGTTTGCAGATTACTGAACACTAATCTCAACACTGACATATTTTTGAATTTCAGTCGCATTAAAGTTCCTAATGCGGCAGCTGTTTGACTGTGTGTAATACAATGAAGATAATACTGGAATCTCTTTGTCAATCCACATTTTGAATAGGTAGCCCTCAAATATAGTTGTGAACAGCTGGAGGGGTGTAGTGAATACAATGTGTACCGAACCCCGAGCGGCGAGCATGTGGGGATGTTATCATTGATGATAACATCGGAAGCGACTGCGCATTTCGCCAAATTGTAAATGTGTGTGTGATCATGATATTATTTTTGATACACATGTGAAATGGACGCAGAAATTGATGCCGAAGCTATCTTCAATTCTTCAATTCTTCTGTCTCAATATCAAATTGAAGTAAATTGATAGTATACGTTACCGCTGCAGGATAAAGGCTTTTATAATTTCAATAATAATCTGGCATAATAATGAATGCCAACTGGAAAACTGTAATGACGGTTTGATCGAAGTACTTTTTGCTTACTGAATTTTGAAGCAATAAATAAATAAATAAATATCCCTGGACATTATTCCACACAGCGCCATCTAGCCCCAAAGTAAGCTAATTTAAGCTTGTGTTATGGGATACTAGACAACGGATAAACATACTTAAATACAAGTATGTTTATCCGTTGTCTTGTAGCAATGTTTCGTCTTCCAAAAAATGGTGTCTCAATTTTAACCACTACATTAACTGCTGAATGAATGGACTATAATGTCCTTGAAATATATAATGTAGACTCATCGCAAAGAAGAAAAGAAATGATTTGTCTTTTGACCAAAATCTCACCTGATGTGTGTGGCGAAGCTGCCAAGTACTTTACATTTTGCATTGAAATGTAGGCATTTTCAAACCGTTTCAGTCAATGCAATCATTTTATATTTATTTTATGATTAAAGTTAGTTTCGTTTTTATTCAGATCGTGTTGGGTTGGACTCCAAATTTATAACACACAGTTTTCGAACATTTAAATAGAAGAATGTTCCACCAGACGTGAAATAGTGAAGAAAAGTCGTTGGCGTCTTAAAAATAAATGTAATATCTACGGTTTTCTAATTATAATAACAAGTGAGTGTAAGCATTTCGCGTGGGCGGCGGACAGCGCCCGAAATAGTCGGTGTTGGCACACGAACGCAGCGATGGCGGACCTCGTACGCTGTCTGTGATCAGGGTTACCAGTAAGTATCATCACGGGAAGATTCGATTAGACACTTCTTCTTTTCGCATCAATAGGAAATTGATACGGTATGATTTAATTCAGACGGACCACGAACAAAACATGGCGGGGCGCCATGTGCAGCTCTGAACACAAGCCGTAACAAGATAAGACACTGTGAACATGGGACAACCTAAGATACCCTGCAAAGAGGGTCCGGGGAAGGGGATGAAATTGCCCACAACAGGCCGACCAACCACCCGACCTACTGCCTGTTTCCCCTATCCGGAAATAATAGTATTATCATCAGGAGCTGAAAATGTTCTTCTGCAGGGTAAAGGCTGCTGGGCCAGTTGCAAATCCAATAGCTCATCTAAACTATCCGTTGGCCCAGAATTAATCTAGTGTGAAGCAGATGTAGCTATCATAGCAAATGATCAGCTTTTGCGGAACACACTAGCATCTAGATAAACAGATAGATTTTTTTGACCCTTCAAGTTTTGAATTTGTTTGTTGAAGTTTTCGGTGAATACATTTTAAGTCATCTTGGTGTGAAATAGCTGTGATATAATTATTGTTGATTACTGCCCATGAACCTTCAACGAATTTCTCGTAAAAACCCTTACAGAAAAACACTTTTCATAAGTGCTTCTTTGTAAAAGCTTAAGTGAATAAATGATTTTTTACTTTTACTTTTACTTTACTTTACACTAAATAATTAAATCTTACTCCATTTTTTTTGTAGGTATGATCATGCTTTTTATAAGGTTGTACACCGTTAACACAATATCTTTAAACCACATGAAAAAAATACTGACTATGTGAAGAAACATATCGACGTGGTTTACCTTAACTGTTAATTCATTCAAATAGCTGACTGTAGATACATGACAAGTAGACAATAGAATATAGTAGCTTAGGTAACTGAATTTTTGCAAGTAATTTGAATTAAACAAGAGACAGAATGTCCTAGATAGAATGTAATTAGTCTCAACATAGGTTATTTGTCTGTTTCAGCAGATTTTCCAGTGAAGCTAATTAGTCTATCCAAAGCGTAGTAAGAGTAAAGGGATTACAGGAAGCTTACAAGATAAGACACGATAATGTGGGCATGACGCAAGCTTTGATTCGCGGTTGCTCTGGCAATTTGGTAACTAGCGTAGGTAATTTATTCTTATGAAACAATTAAGAAGGCATAAGGAGATAGTAGATAGGAGAAGTAGATTTGTTAAAAATTCATTAAGATTTACATGAAGTTAAAAAATTAAAAAGCATTGTAGATGTCTTTGGGGATAAAAACGATCTACTATAGCAGAATTCACGTCACAACTACCAACAGAGGTTTAAGCTGTCAAGTTGTGAAATTTTGAAACGTCTACCACGAGTTGCCACTTTGAATTTACGTTATCGGTCGCGTAAAAAAGTTGTATTGGAATTTCACATCGTCATGTCATGTCAAATCCCAATACAATTTTTTAACGCAACGACGCCGATGATGCAGTCATTGCAATAAGCAGGATTAGAATTAGATATCCCGAGTCATTAACAGTACTAGGAAGTAAATTCAAACAATCATTTCATTCTATTAAAAATGATTGCATTGTTTCATTGTTAACACCTTGAAGGCAATTATTGGTAATAATGGAGCGCTTGCTATAGAATAGTTACAATTACTTCACACATAATTTGTGACTATTATTAAACTCATTCTCGTGTGTATTTTTGTGGCTTGGGTATGGACAACAACGGTGTTGTGCAAGCGGACAAGTTTGACGCCGGCGCGGGCGCAGCGCACGGGTGCAGTCGGTGGGCGGGGCCAGTCTACTTGTCTCCTGACCGTAGAGTGGCTGTCATGTCATCCTTACACCAAGAAATATTTTAACCAAATTTACAAATTTTGAATTTTTTAGGTAAGTAAGTACAGCACTTTGGTTTTAGATTATCGAGTCCTCAAATGATATTTACGGTAGGCTTATTTAAGGACACGGTCTTTATGCACTGGAGCATTTTAAGTAAGAGGAGAATCAATAATTTTGTAACCAAAAATCCGCTAAGGAATTCATTTGAGCATCCTTTACTTATTTTTGTACCTTGCAGTCTGATACAGCAGTCTTGAATTCTTCTACCGCACCAGGAAAACAAAGAGCATTTAAACTATTATTGTGTATTTTATGAATGTTGTTTTATAGTAGTTGACATTTGGAATTCCATTATCGTTATCGGGAAAATGAAAGTATCCATCTCGCATATCTCGGGAAAAGAAATGGAAAAAATTAGGTTTGTAAATTCAAGCAATCAGAATTAGTCTAGTAATTGCAGACGTGATACCAGAGAACGTAGGTACCCAGAGTATTCCACGTGAGGTGACGTGAGGAGGTGTTTATCAGTTCATAAATATGAGCCCAAAGTAAAAGCAACCCTAGCAACTGCACATTACCTTGTGAAATCGAGCATAGACCACATATCGCGATGCGGGTGCGAGTGCGACTCGACTTCGAACTGGTGGGCAGGAAAAACAAATAACAAATGTAGGCACAAATATTTTTTGACTAAGGCAGAAAATACATTTTAGGACAATTAAAGCAATAAATGGATAGATGAATGTTTTTAATTATGATATTAAAAAGGAAAACATTGATTTCTCACGTTGATTTGTATCAAAAGGTTATCTTCTTTTATACTAAACTAGCTTTTACTTGCGACTTCGTCCGCGTGGAATGATGATTCATAGCCTTCTTTGATAATTGAGCTATTTAACACTGAAAGAATTTTTCAAATCGGACCAGTAGTTCTTGAGATTAGCGCGTTCAAGCAAGCAAAGAAACAAACAAACTCTTTAGCTTTATAATATTAGTACAGACAGACACAATATAATACTCGTAATAGTATTAGATTGCCATAAATAAAGATTCCTTAACAGTAAAATATAGGCAAGTCAGATATTTGAACTTTAAGGCATGATAATCAGCGTTCCTCGTATTGATGACGAATCAATCTTACGTGATAATCGGTTCAGTCGAGTTCACAATTCCATATTTGTTGTGTTGCAGTGCAGTTTTCTCAGAAAGACCAGATTAAGTTGGTACAAAAAACGAACGGGCGTTCGATCTCTGTAGTATAGCGAGTCTATGTTTACTAGTACTGCCCGTACAGAAACCGGTCTACTCAAAATGATATTATTGACGTGGGCCGCCGGTCGCGGGCGCTTGTGCGTCTGCACTATGCGCGTACGCATGTCTTGTCCTGTGGTTTTACCACAAACACTGAGTAACTCGACCTGTTCTCACTAAACGATGCGTAAAGCCCATATAAATACTTTCACTTAATGATTCAGAGTTGTCATAAATGTAAAATTTTGTAATGATTAGTCATTACTGATTGATTTGCAGATATTACTTCATTATTTTAAACAGCTGATGCATTTTTTTCTGAGGACAAAATTTGTCAAAATATTTATTAATAAAGACAGCATCTGTTCACACTTTCGGTGTAGTCTAAGAAAAAGCGTGTAGAATCCACGCACCTATAAAATTCGAAGAGGTATCAATTCCGTTAACATAATGTCATTTCACGGGTTGAACGTGTTTGTTTACATGCAGAGTGCATCGTTCGTCGCAGCCTATGAACTGGAAAGCAGGTTCCGAATGCGAGTCGATAAAGCCGCTTAGAAAGTTAAAGTTGAATTTCTCCAACGAATGAGCCGATGTAAAATGGTGTACGCTATCAACGTGTCGTAGTTCAACTCAAGGCCGTTCGTGTTTGTTACCGTACTAAACTAACTTTACACTTCTTGTTTTATGTTCGTTTTCTTAGAGAGCATGAAATATTAAAGGTTGCGTTGCGTGTTAGTGTAATAACCGTGAACAATGTAGTCACTGATATTTTTGCTACAACAGCTTTAGAATCATCAAATCCTTTGAATGTTTTTGGATTATTTTCCTGCTGAGGCTATTTGATTTTGAATTTAACATTAAGTACTTTTGGCAGCTTTAACTCATACTTATTTATAACGAATGTGATCGTTTACTTAGTTGTAAAAGAAAGTGAGAAAACCTACAAAAGCCTTAGAAAAACGCATATTTGATTACGCATTTGCGGTTGTTAAGCCATTTATGGATATCTTGTGGTTTCTTTATGGTAAACGTAAACTGCAGCGTGTCATACTTATTATTGTGCACTTGTATGTTTCATTTGTAACATTATGTCGCAAGAAAGAATCGTGTGACATAAACCTCGTGTAACTCAGGTAAAATATTTAAAAGAATTCTAAGATAGTCATTAGGGACGCTTGAAACGTGAACTGAATATTAAAAAGCATACAGACGATGACGTTATTATTACACTTATGACGATGAATGAGGATAAAAATGTTTTGGAAAAAAAATTTTTTTTTTCAAATTACATGGAACAAAAACAAACTGTAGGCAAGTAGGACTTAAATTGAAAGAAATGAGTGAGACATAATGAAGCTAAATTCGAAGTATTTAAATAAACGCAACGAATTGCAAGCTGCAATTCACCCCCTACCTTTGTTTTCTCTGAAACAGTGTCAACAAATAAACAATCGATGATATTGCTTCAACCTCCTCGAGTTTTGATCGCATGCCAAAAAAGCGAGGTAATCACGACAAGGGGAAAATAAATTATCAAAGGTTACGTAACAAAAATTTGTCTTAATTAACATCGTTTCCGAAACTGACTGTTTTTTGTCTTTTTTGGGAACCTAAAAGAGGTCATCGAATTTCTGATGCAAATTACACATTTTTTGTATTAGGGATAAACTGTGTAGTTTAATACAATCATAATTAATGATGATGAATAACACAATATTGTCGGTATAGAATCACACATTACAATACATTTATAAAAGTTGAACTTATTCGACGCATAATAGTAGTCATTGTCACGATCGTTGACACAAAAGGGGCAACGATTTTCGAAACCATAATCTCTTTTTTAAGAATGTTACCGTAGATTAACTAAGTCAGTGACCCTGAGCGTTTAGTTTTATATTTAGGTATGTGACCTGGTGATACAATCTTTTTTTACTGACGAAAAGAATGCGTCTCTTTCCTCGGTACGACTTGGTAAGAGCTTTTGCAACAATATACATACTTAAAGAGATTTAGCTCAATTTATGACTGACTAGGAAAGTGTTTATCGGCCGAGAGCTTCTTTTTATAAAATGAAGCATTAATAAGTTAGTGGTTTTACGTAAATTACGCACTTTATAACCAGTTTTATATTTGAAACGACTTTCACAGCTGATTTCTAAGGCTGTTAAAAAGTTGATGCTACTTTTGGTAAATTAGTTATAAGTTTGCCTGTGGCTTCATTGCAATAATGGTGATAAAAAGAAATGAAGACTTTAATTCTATGTGCATATTTACTATCAATGACATCAGCAATATATTCATAATTTGTATCGATGAGTTATAGCAAATTGATATAATGAATGGCAGTCGTTTTGAAAGTTTGAGTATAGAGCGTCCAAAAAAAGGAAAACATCATTGACATGAGTGTGCTAGTGACCTCCTTGCGGAAGACTGATTCCAGTGTTCGCAGTATAACTGCGACTGGTTCGGTGACTTTTCCGCTCAGGCGCATCTCAAGTTGGTCGGCCGCGACATTGACCCGGCATACATGATCGGCCAATGCACTGGGTGTCGCAGCCTCTTTGTTTATATCCTGCGAGCCTTACGTTCATTGTCCTTAGCATTGAGAAGTCATCTAGCTAGAATATCAGCGATAAATAAAACCAAACGTCGTGACTTCGCGAGATCTGTGTAGGATGTGCTTGGCTGCTATAACGAGCCATTTTGACATAAAAAATGTTTGTACAACACAAACGAACGCCAAGGTATTATGTTTCTGACGCTATCATAGAAAATAGAGATTTGCATATTCTCTTTCCCAAAATCCAAGATGTGTCATCTCTCTCTTGTCTGCCAAACTTGTTGGTGTGCTGAGTTTACCCATATGAACCTTGCTAGTTTTTAGTAGTTAGATTCTTTATATTATTTAGTTTTTATCATACAGGTAGTCGCAGAAGTTACGTTTAGGATAGAGGTGATGGTGAGAGCGATCAGAAAATGCACTTTTAGTGGCGTAAATACTGCAATACAATACAAAAATGCAGAAACCTTTAATTAAAGCGACTAATTTCAACAAATGGTTGTCCGTGTTCTGTGGTTAACAAGAATATAAATGCTGTTTTGCTCCTACTATTGCTAGTTGGTATAAATAAAAGTGTCCACAGTGCAGGTCGACAGCGCTTTCGTAAGTTGTTAATGACATTCCTCTTGGGTTGAGCTCACGGGGTGCGTCAGAGCATCGTCACGGGCCTTCAGGTCTATATCAACGCACATATAGCAACATTTAGATGCATTTTACGTAGACACGAAAAAGTAAGCAGTTTCCTGAAATACGGGATTCATGGTGACGTAAAGATGGACGCCCGCGCTTTCAGCGGCGCCTGCGCTGGACCCATTTTAGGACATGACTAACGGAAATTCGACTCCTCTCTCTCTGGCTCGTTCTCTCCCGTGGGACGCGGCGTGAGCGCGTCCCGCTCGCGCGTAAAGCTCCAAGAAATCTTTTAATAGTGTTTACGGCCGCGATCTACTTTCAACTAACGGCGGGAAATGTGCACGATAAACTTTGAATTTTGAATGTGCGCGCGGATTTCCGTTTATCAATAACTTGCATTACTTTTGAAAATTGTTTTGAACAATTTTCAAAACTTGATTTACAAATTCTATATCTATGCGAATTAAAATGCCAGCTACAGCCATAAAGTCCAATACTAGATTTAAAAAAATCAAAACTAGTCCGATTCAATGACATGTTGAGGCTGCGCACTAAAAATAGATTCATAAACTGATTTTATTACCGCACCGTTAATTTGAAGACGAAATAGATCAAATATCCAATCACTTGCGCACTTTAGATGCGACTGAGGAGCCTTCATGAAATTTAGTGATAAATATGAAAAATTGTAAATACACAAACGTGCGTCACGTAGAGATAAGGCTTTCCTGTCGATACACTGTTGGGCGCGAGCAGTACTGGTGTATTGTATTTATAAGGACGATTTTCGTTCACTACCCCTCTCTTGACTGTCAACGTAGGTGAATGGAACTGACCTTTTTCTGTTGTTTCTCCCAAGCCGGGTCTAAGAGACCCTCGCGCTCCCACTCCTCCTCCTGTTCCATGTATCCGTCCGCTCCGAACTCATAGCCGTTATTTGTTATCACCCCGTTGTCCATCATCATGGCCATCGCACTGACCGTCGATTTCGATGTTCGTTCGAGCCTATGACCGCGAACTCGCGTGTGATGGTTCGCACCGCAACAAGCAGCCAGCCGCGCGCCTGCTGCGTGAAGACTGGCACACGAGCGCTCTCTGCGGCGGCGTGTGGAACTTTTACTTTACGTTCCGTTGTACACGTGCAACTGTCAAAATTCTTATTAAATATTAACCGCAGCGGGCGCTTCGGTGGCTATAACGGAACGATGCGTAATGCATTACAAAATAAACAGTGTTTAAAGTCGTGGGTGGATCATCATTATTTATTTGCAACTTTAAAGCGTTATAGATTCGTCGTTAAATTATCTATCAAAAGACAATCAAACTAAATTATCATTAAGGACTATATTATTAGTAACACTATCCAAACTAAGTACCTACACTTACAATTCTGACGGGTTAGGCTAAGGCTGACTAGGTTGTTGTAGTCCTTGCTACGCGCAATAATAATATATTCATATCATAAGTAAAGTATACTCACTTACTGAATGAAATTGTCTGAAATATATCCATATCTGGGACAACTAGATCTCTAGAATCCAATTTAAGCAGAGTTTGTACTTCGGGTGTCACCAGGGGTGGCCCTGGGTTAAAGGGGGGAATACGGTCGCTCTGGGCGTCAGGTAGCAAGGAGGACTAAAAAGCTAAATTCAGAGCGTTTTTTTAATGGCACCTTTAAAGAGGCCTAATTATAAAGGCCTGCCTAAGTCGTAGCAATTTTCTAATCGATTCAGAAGTTTTTAGTTTATCCATCTTAAAAAAACAAATCTATAATCTTCAATATTGCACGTATGACTAAAAAAAAATGTTTAATAACTTCACATGATTGTTTGGTTAAATAAAATTAGGGCTTTGTGAACTAAAAAGGAAAACTTCAATAAAATACACAAAAAAATTTATTCACCACATAAAATTTCATTGGAATAATCTTGCTCATGCAAAACAACAGTTATATTTTATTTTCTTTGAAGACCCCACATATTAACATACTTATAGCAACGTAGACGATCACAGGAAGGTTAAAATTTCGGAATAGAAAACTTATTCACCATTCAATAGCTTGACACATCAATTACTTGGTGTTACTACAAAATAAACCTATAGATACATACATAAGTATGAGTATTATAATAATATGTATATGTAAACTCATAAGATACTATGTTCAAAACATGCAGCTCCATGTAACATTCATTGAATAGTTAGTTATATTTATACATTAGTCATTATATTAAGTGTCAACGGCATACAATCGTCAAGCTTTGAGCAAAATCACGATAACTGAAGATATAAAAACCGTTTCACAATAAGAAGATATATTTTTGTATATTCTCACAAGTATAAAAACTTTTACCGACGATTCAACTTTTATTTTATGTTTTCTCCAGAACTTTAGAAACGTTTAAAATTTTTAGGCTACATATTAACACCTATTCATTTAACAGTTAATTAATAATGGAAACCAGTTTCAGCAGAATGATTTATTTTAACAATGGGAAAATTATGAAAACCTAAATAATAACTCCACTAGAAAATTGTAAAGGTTGATCAATTGAAACACCTACCTTGCTTGATATACAAGCAGATATATCGATATAACACCAGCCACCCAGGTAAGTATTCGTATCTTTTCTTGGATTTCGTATAAGGCTATCAGGTTTCGAAATAGGCCTTTTGAATTTAGAAAACTAAAAATGAATGTCTAGGGGCCTGCGCCGTACACGTGTAGGCGGTGACTGACAACCTATTTGTATTTCGAAATTAAATTGGTTTTTTGAAATTGTATCCTAAAGGCATTTTGGCAAAAAAACACCGAACGAAATGGGCTAAACTTTAACGAAAAATAAAACAATTAGTCTTTTAACTTTTGAGTTAGTAAGATAGATGGAATTTTAAAGAGTTGATATCAGCGTCAGATATAGATATATAATATAATATGCTATTTGGCGTAACTATCTACCGTTTGATACCGTTACTTTTGTTTTCACAATATTTCTTTTTTATTCACACAAAAATACGTCTTATATTTTTAAGAGATGATGAGTGAAATACAGATTAGTCATAGTGAAAATAATTTGAACTAAATAAGTATAGCTAAGCTAAGCAGTCTGTTGAGATCTTCAAATCTAGGTTCCAAACCTTTGGTTACGCACAGACTGCTCCATTTACAAAGGCTTATTTCTTGTTGACAAACTAAGTCAGATGTTTAAATTTCACTGTTTTTAAAATAATAATCTTGCCAAAAATTTGCAATTGTGCGTCATTCATTAAGCATTGTTAAAAATACCGGTGAGTGGTTACTTTTGTACACTTTGTAGGCTTTAACCAGCACACATTTTGCGGAGAATTAATGAGATAAAATTATCGTCAATTCTTTTTGAGAAGTTGCTCGTGGTTGGAAAGTTGGAGACCGCGAGGGCAAAGCCCGAAAAATCGACAGACCGAGTCGCCTACAGGCTGGAGCTCAGGCAGAAGATCGGAGTCCTTGGAGAGCACTCATTCAAGAATTCTTCGTAAGAGAGACGATCCTCAATAACCCACTGAGGATTAAATTAAAGGAATCATGTATTTATTTTAATTTTGAATTTAGTGTAGGATGTTGCCGCAAAGATATAACCGGTATTTTCGCCATAGCTCTGAAAACGTAATATTCATAAAATTGTGCGCACAACATCTTACTGTTTGTAATCAGATACAACATTACCATGACCATTTATTGAAAGTAGATTAACTATAATTTAGGTACAGATTATACTATACAAATAGTTTAAATGCGCATTCTGCTGGTACATACCACATAAATATCATAAACATTCATAAAGGCTTTTAGCAGTTTAACTATTACAACATCATGAAGAAATTCCAAGAATCAGATTCACTATATTATTTTTTATTTTATTTCATTCTACAAACAAATTACATCTAATAAACAAATAATAATATTTTATACACATTATTTTAAGTTTTGTTTAGTTACTAGTTCAACATTTATTACTGAAGTTCAATAATCTAATATTTTTTAGAATTATTCCACTAAATGATTTACGAATCAGTCATTTTTATAAGAATTTGTGGAACCATAATGATGTTATGTAATGTAGTTGTTTGAACATAAACGGATGCTGGATAAAATTGATATGATATTTAATCCGATTACATTTACAATAAATAAATAAGTAAAAATATGCGCCAGACAACACACCACTTGTCATGGTCTCGAAGTAAGGATAAATATCCTTGTGTTACGAGGTACCAGACCAGGAATAAGCCAGGGGCGTCTCCCAGCACACCCAGACCCGAGCCAATTTAGAAAATATCGTTTCCTGAATTGACCCTACCGGGAATCGAACCCGGGACACTACGGAAATCGAGGCGAAAAACCGTGCTACAGCGCACCACGCCAATCACAATACATTGCGTAAGGAGATGATGACTGCAAATAAGTATACAAGCAATCATCACGACTCTTGCAGTCATTTAAAAAATAAATACTTTTATCATATTGTAGACTTTGTTAGCGGTAAATGGAATATTTCGATAAGAAACATTGAACACGAATTTAAAAACAATAAGATAAATTCAGATAGAAATGGAAAGGGTTATTTAAATTCTGAATTCACAGAATTATTTTTTGTACCTGACGATAATCTTACTGGTTGCTTGACAACGAATGATATATCGCAACGCTTTGGTACCAAAAATAGAGACGATTATGCTGAACACATCTAGCTAGATGTAAAAAATATAGGTATCAATGAACAACAACAAGGGATAGGTATCCGAGAAGTGTACAAATATTTCTCGCACCTCTACTTAAGTACATCTATAACAATAATACTTTAGAAGGCGTCAACATACCACAATTTATGAAAGAAGGACCAAGTCCAAACACTCTTCATAATCTATCTAATACACTGATATTCCTCACAGCTCCTCGTTTAAATACCGTAGTCGAAACTTTCGAATTCCGAGAATCTCGAGTCTTGTTTCTGCAAGCGCTGCTGACATGCCTCCAAATAGCTGTCCTGGATCCGGTACATACCTGAATTGGCTTGGTACATAAGAGTCTCTAATATGCGCTCGTTCTTGATCGCCTTCGATGGGAGGACCACTTTGATCAATTCCTGCGGGGAGATCCTATAGAGCTTCAGATCCCTCGCAAGCCTCTCCATAATGCATTTAAATTCATTTTTGGCATCAGTCTTATTAGCGGATTTGCATTTAATTTTGTTCCGGGCCCAGCTGAGCATCGCTTCGAACTTCCTGACTTCTGGGACCTCGAGACTTCGGCACATGATCATCTGGACCATGGATTCGGAGAGGTTGAGGAACTCTGGCGTTTGGAACAGCGCGTACGCCCGCTGCTCGATGAACGCGAGGATCATGTTGACGAGCTCCGACGCTGACGTATACCGCCAGTAATAGTTCTCTAAAGATATGAGCATCGTGCATGCCTGAAAAGCAAATATCGTCATTAGATTCCTAATGTAAACAACCTCATTAGAAGCTGTGTCTACAGTAAAGATATACTGTAAATGAACTTTATGGGATTTTACCTATAGGGACTTAACTAAAACTCTGTCCTGTACTTATAAAAGGTGAGAGTGAACTATTATCCACAGGCTATTTGGCTGACACTTTTCAGCGAGCAATAGCCACCTAGACGCCGGGAGGGCTTACATCCTCATGTGGTTGACTTTCAACAATCCGCACTTATAGGTTTGCTGCTTCTTTTCTGGTGCGCACTGCTAAGGAGTGGAATAGGCATTTTCGGGGTAAACGTGTTCTACCATCGGCCTCGTCATCGCGTACCACCAGGCGAGACAGGCCAAATGCAAACCAATTTTAAATGAAAAAAAATATAGAACTTATTACCACTTCTATCCTAAGAAACTGCTTGGCGTGGTGAAAGCAGGCCTGCAGCAGCTCGGGCAGGTCGTAGTGCTCGGCCGCGCAGATAAGCCCCGGGATGGAGGCGCACGTGAGCGGACAGCTGCCCGTGTGTAAGTAGTCCAGAAGAATCCGGAACGTTTCAGGGTCGAACTCGATTATTGAGAACTGAGATGATGAGAAACAAAATAATTAAATCCCAATTTTAATTTAATTCCATTCGAAAAATTACCTTTCACTCCTAGTAGGTTTACGGACTTACACTAAAATTTAAAACTTGTGTCTATGTCGTTCTGAAAAACGCCTGTGATAAAATAATAGACAACTCAATAATGTGGAAAGTTTCGTTAAACATGATGTTGTCTATAGAAAGCACAGGTTGAGGATTAACACATTTTTTTCTGGCCAGTTGGCGCAATAGGTTGACGGTTTTTCTTTCGGGGGACGTTAGTTGAGCCCGCATTTCACAAGACGTACTCTTCTCATTATGTTTCCTACCAAATAAATGTTAGCAACGCATCCACATAATATTTTCTTTGTGACTCTGGTTGCCGTTACTGACGGCAAAGGGGCTCTACGATTTTTGTTAACCAAAATCATCTGCATCCAAAGCAAGTGCAACTGGTACCTTCGATACCAGAGACCGACAAAAATTTCTCAAACCATTCTTAAATTGATAAGTTATCCAAATAGATATAGACCCAATAAGAATGTCTGTAGGTGAGGATCGAGCCCACGCTTTATGATAATTTTCTTTCTTCTGCCCTATTTTCCAAAATAATTTGGATCGGTCGGTATTGGCAGTGTGAATAAAATGTATTTCTTACACTTGAGTGCGAGTCTCGCGCCAAACTGTTTTAATACTATATTATATAAGCTAATTGTGATAGGAATTGTAATTGTCTGGCCAAAAGTTGGCACTCTTAACACCATTTTATTGTAACAACAATGAGTGTTCTGAGTCCTATAATCGTAAGCCAGCATCACTGCAGTTTCGATATGGTTTCATTTGGTTATAGAATAAACAAACCTTAACGTAATAAACAAAACCCTTTGTGGAGCCATCTATTCAAAGCCAATGATAGGGAATAAAAATGCCATAGACAACGATCTGTACTCAATAGATGAAAAAAAGTGCGACATTCCCTGTTTTTTGTCCCTTCACTTGGTATGACAATTACCTCAGTCTGCGCTAGTTTGGCGCGGTCGACTTTCTGCGCGTCGGCACACACTGACAGCCTCGGTACCGCTAACGCCGCATTTTTGTCTTTGTCTTTATCTTTGCCTTCTTTATCTGCAAAAAAGTATACACAAGCGTCAAAAGTGTTTTAATCATAATCATAATCATTTATTGAGTTAACCAGAATCAGCTGCATACTGGCTTGAATCAAATGATCAGAGACAGTTTGTGAAAGAGCTAGTATTTATGAAGGAAGGTTACGATGTTTTTAAAGTCCCTTGAAGTTCTGTTGTTTAATGCACCATAGGATTTCATGTATTACACATAGGGATTACCCGCATGACGTGACATACTTTGGTTCTAGTAAAGCAAAACTTAAAAGTTACGAATGACATCAAAGTCCATTCATAAGCTAGTCCGTTCAATTATGTAACTTTGAAATCCGCGGTAGTGATGTTCCAATTGTGTTACTACCGCTTCAATCGACTCCAGTTGTTCAAAAACTATCAAGGATAATTTACAATGTGGCTGTCGCTCGCCTCACTTGTATAAAGTAACAGTGCTCATAATTGCATTTTTTTACCATGGTTCTTCACTTTATACTTCAAACATGACATATGACATAGACTGCACGTCAAATGTTTAATACCGTACGTACTATAGCAGTGACTATACATACTGGAGCAGTCCTGTGAGCTGGCCCACTTCTTCTTGTCCTCGGCGTTGAGCTGCGAGTGCTGCTTGCGGATGGAGCGCCCCCAGCCCGCCGTGATGGTGCCCAGTCGCGAGAACGCGCGCTTCACCATCGGCGAACTTGGCACGCTCTTCGGTCTAAAAGTGCTCATCACATTATTACTTTGATCTTAGCATTTCGTCGTTGTCAAACCAAAATCTGCTATGTGCACAATTTCGGAGATTTCTCTTTTTTTCCATGGTGTATAGTTAACTGCCCTATATTCCGGATAGAAGAACTGCTAAGTGATTTTATGAATACTATGGAGATATACGATATCTTAACAAAATTAAACAAAAACTGCTATGTGACATCTTTCAAAATCAATATCTCAAAAGTGTACTTTTCTTGCTTAGCGGGATTTAGTTTGACAACGACGATTTAACAATGCTTGTTTTCATATCTAAAAAGAAAACGAAATCTACAATCTACATACACTTGTGTGTGTCTGGGTGTAATTTTCTGTTTAAGTATGTATTAAATTTATTTTATCAGTATCTGACACCCATAGTTCAAGTTCTGCTTAATTTGGGTCAGATGATCTTAAGGTGTAATTTTTCCCAAATCTGTATTTAAATAGCAGCTGCCCGGTTTGCGGAAGAGGGTTCGTATTCTGCTAGAAATCATCAAGGGCCCCAATTTGGTTTTTTATAGTTTTCTATCTTTAGATGTGTTCATCACATCTCTAATCTGGATTTGTTACAATGAGAAATTCTTGCAAATGTTTGTTTTGAAGGGATATTTTTGTTTGGACCTTGATCTCAATACTTTGCGTTGCGGGGTGAACGTAGAGACACAACTTGTATCGCAGAGCAACAACACTATTTTTAAATCGTTTGTTTTGTTCAGCTAGAGAGTTTGTCACTGTAAACCTTTGACACTTATTTAGATGCATCAAATGGTTTTCGGTAACAGGCTTATTTTAAATATTAGCATGGCATATTTCAGCATTGAAATTGACTGAACATTCAATTATGTATTAGCAGTTTTATAAAATAAATTCAGTGCAGTAAATCCTCAATTTAAGAGCCATTTATTAGTTCTGTTTCTTACGAAAAGGCCAACATTATGAGCAACAGGCAGAAAAAACACATGCACATGTTTCACATAGACTTAAATAACACCAAAGACATAGAGACAACAATTTAAGAAAAATAAAATTAGAGGTTGTGTATTTTATTGAACTAAACTTAAATGTATCTATTTAATTTGATTTCGATGCGGAAATGTGGTGTCTGCAAGGTTAAATATGAAAACTTGAACCAAAGGCAAAACAAAACAAAATGTAACAAGCAAACAGGAAAGCAAAAGGTATAAGCAGGTAAGCGTTGCTATTAGAAAAAATAAAGCGAAGCAAAAAATGATGCAAAAAATTACAAGCAACATTAGTTTCAGAATATAAGTATACCTAGGCGACTCAATATCGGGCACTTGTAGGAAGTTGCTGCTCTTCTGCCGCGCGGGCGTCGGCGACAGCAGGGTGGGCGCCGGCCGCGACAGCAGCTCCGCCACCGGCACTTGCGGGGACCCGAAGCCGGTTTGGATGCCGTATAGCATCTCTTGGAACACTCTGCAAATGAAAATATATTTTGAAGTCGTCCTAATTCAGATTCATGGTTGTTACTTCCTCCGCAGTCCTAGGATTTAGGAAGATATCGCTTCCCAGCGATAAGAACGCTTAAATTGTACAAGCTAAGACACTGTAGGTAATAGTGCTGTTAAGTTTTTGGTTGTACAATATTATATTACCAATATTCAACACTCTTTAGGAGGTTTTAGGACCCTTTCTGAGATTTATTTAAGCCTGCATTGTACTGTAGGTAGGAACATCAACGATACAATATATTTTCTTTTCTTGTTTGTTTTGGAATTAATTGTGACTTATCTTAATTTATCTTTTTGGACAAACAAAAGTAAAAAACTGAAGTAGGTATTTGCAATCAAAATTCACATTGCATCCTCGTTAAGGAATAATATATTATATCATTTGGCTGCACAGAATTATCTTTCCGATGGCTATATTTTCATTTGTTTGTTTTTTGTACATTACAGTTGAATACAACTTTTTATTTAAAACTACAAACTAAACGTAACAATACTAACCGGCTTCTGACTCCTAAAATAGCCCGCACACCGATAAACTTGGTCTTCTGCTTAGACTGTCCCACGAGGAAGACCACGTCGAACAGCTGCGCGTTCTGCGAGATGTTCAGCTCATTGTTCAGGAACACGCGGGTGAAGTCTTTGGCGAGCTGGTCGTAGTCCTCGAACTGATCCCGCACGGAGTCGAGAAGAGGGGATGAAGGTCGCATGTGGCCTATCGGTCGCCATGAACCTGGAATGAATTGTACAATAGTTATGTGAATGTAACCAAAAATGTCAATGTTGATAATTATATTAAATATGATATGATATTATTTAATTAAATATGATACATTCTACAATAAAATTATCCTAAACTGCATAACAGAAACCCCAACATAGCAAACTATTTGTAAAGTTATATAGCCAATAATTGCTCGGCTAATATTTTCACAAAATAAAAAATGCCGCCCAACATGGTATTTACAAATTTTTGCAAAAATTCAACTGATTTAAATGCTAAAAGTATCCCCTGCATAAAACGAAATCTATATCACAGTAAAAAAAATATCGCAAAAACAAAATATATTTTATAATGGCGCCCAACGTGGTGTATTAAATGTTTTTCAAATGCCTTCATAAGCTGCTTACCTCTTCTGTAAGGCTTAGGTATCTGCCCAGTCTCGGCATGGTTCTGCAGGTTCGCAACGATGTCTTCCAGCATCTGGCTTCTGGTCCTCTCTTGCATTCTGGCGAATTTAGGTGCTGAATACGACGCTCTTTCGCCGTTCACAATTTTGGTTAGCAACCATTCTCTGTAAAGTAAGTAGTATAATAATTGAACATATTAATTTTACTTACGGTAATTAGTTAGTTAATTACGGTAGGTTGCGTTGTGAAGCATTAAAAATACACAAAATGTCAAAAATTGTACGATCAACCACGCTTAACATATAGCTTGGCTAACAAACAAATTGTATTACAAATCGCTTTCCATTAACCTGTACGTCTGCCACGAGTTGCCACTTCAAATTTACATTATCGTTCGCGTAAAAAAGTGTATTGGGATTTGACATTGTCATGTCATGTCATGTGTAATCCCAATACAATTTTTTTACGCAAACGATAACGTAAATTTAAAGTGGCAACTTGTGGTAGACGTACTGTATGTTTAAGCTGCAGTACCTACCGGTTAGTATGTTGTCACTAAGAAAATCTAAAAGTGCTCAATTAAAGTACATTGAAGGTTTGATTTATTTCATTCAGTTTTTTAATATGAGAAATATGTTTTTATTGAACTTAATGCGGACAAAATAAATAATGTAGTAAGCCATTCAGTTGTTTCGCGTTCTTGCTGCTGAGCGGCAAAGACTTCCTAAATACCCAAATTCCATTTTGATGTAAGGTCCTATGTCAAGTTTTCGCTGCAATTGTTGTCTAAAACGCTGCCCAGAATTACGCGCAATCAATGCGCGTTTTGATATGCACCGATCGCTGAGAACTAATAAAGTTTGTTGATCATACAGTTTGAGCAGCGATGTAACCAAAATTGTTCACCAACTCGCGCGTGAAACACGTCACCTGGACAAGCTCTAAGTAGCACCTATATGAATGAATGAATGAAATATTTATTTCCTCTTCACAATAGGACCTTAAATATAGCACTTAGGTATATTATTACGTGTGTTTTGTATATAACAAAATTAAATGTAGGTATATAACAAATAGAAAGAATAATCCTAAGGTGTGAGAGGCTGGTGCCTGAAATAGGTTTAAACCAAACCTGTGTTACAGGTCACCAGGACTACCCCCGCAGTAGGATGCACTTAAAGAAACTTAAGAAAATGTGTATTTAAAGAATTATGTTCTTAAGGCTTAAGACCAAATTTGAGTGGAATAAACAAAGCGGAAGCAAAAACAACAAGATTCTATGTGTCAGTGAGAAAGCAGTCTGGTTTGTGGATGTGTATGGGAAAATGTGTATGTGTGTGTGCGTGCGTGTTTGATAAATGTATGTGTGACGAATGTGAGTTTAATGAATGTGTGTTTGGTGTTCTTATGTATAACAAACAGTACAGATGGGTATTATATCAAGGTCAAGACAGGCCTGAGTGTAATTGCAATATGGCAGAAGATAGTTAATAAATAAATAAATTAGATTTAGGTTTAAGCATTAGAGTTTGGAGTATTTTAATTGAGGACAACAAGAAGGGATTCAGTGGGTTTGTAGTCTAGGTCCTTTAAGTAATTTGCAACTTTGGCTTTGCAGCTAACTCTGGGAAGATCGTAAATTTTAAGACACTTATTCAGTTTATTATATAAATAATTCCCTAAGAAGCAAAAAAATTTTTGTGAGGAGGCTGTATTTAGTGGTGGGATTGTACAGACATGTCCTTTTCTACGCCTATCTTTGAAAATTTCAGGATTGTAGTCCAGTAGTTCGTGCTTCTTCAGAACGCTTTGCAGGATAAAAGTCTGTCTGACCGTAAGCACGTCCCATTTCCTATAGAGGTCAACTGTAGGGTATCGAAAAGGTAGGCTTGCAGCAACCTTCAGTATTGCTCGCTGAGCACGCTCCACCTCGATGAGAGTGGTTTTTGCAATACCACCCCAAGTCGATATGCAATATTCCAAGAGTGGCTGACACAAGGAGTAATAGACCATTCTGGTGATACGACGGTCCGCTATTTGTCTAAGGCTCTTGAATATGTATATGAGTTTTCTCATCCTAGGTACCAGTGCATCAATGTGGTATTTGAAGGAGAGGTTTTGGTCAATAATGACGCCAAGATATTTGGTGTTGTTTGTTCTTTTAAGAGTAGGACAAGAGCATGATGTAGCAGTGGGTATAGATAGATAAGGTGAGTTACCTGAACATTGGACCCTTGTCAAACACACTCTGTTCCCACAGGTAAGGCTTGTAGGCACCGACCTCATCGCGGGTAACCACAGACACTTCGTACCTTGTCGGACGCCTTTTGATTTTTGCTGATACTCGCACTGTAAAAAAACATGCATTGGGTAACTTGTCAATTGAATCGATTATAGAATTAAGAGCCCAGCTTTTGCCAGCACTGGACCCTGGTCGCCCTTCGGCTTGAAACACGCTGGGTAAAATAAAGACACAAATACGACGCGTACGGCTATGTTGATTATAAAGTGGGTTTGGCTCAAAACACTTTCCCGTAGATATCGGCACATAATCGGTTCCTTAGATCTTATATACCAAAAACACAGAACTCCTTACCTAAAATGAATGTATGTAAGAAGTGACTCTTGATACAGGCCGGCGAGAAAGCAGTATTATCTGCTTCCAGGAACACGACGCACACGATGTCGTTGCCTATATGCCGTTTCCTCTGCAGCTTCTGAGGGTCGTGCCTCTCATACGGCAGCAGGGTTGACACGTGGAACATGATCTCGATGCCTCGCCAGTTGGTGTATACGGAATACAGGCCCGTGAGGTCGTGGACTGTGTCCAAACCACCCTTGTATTTGTCGAAGCCTGGAGAATTATTATTCATTGTTATTAAACGTGGTATCTTGCTATAGTATTATGGTAGACAGCTCAAGGACACCTTACTTGCTTAAAGGAGAGCTATGTTTATTAGTACATTACGTGATCGAATTAGAAAAAGGAACTTAAGTAATCAGCCCATTGGGTTAGGTTTTTAAACGTATATACTAATATTTATAATAGAATTTTTCTATAATTTTAATTGGTAATTTAAAAATTGGATTAAATTATTATTAATAAACCTCAATTGATTTAATATTCGCATGCTGTTATACAGTTAAGTGTGTGCACTAATTTTGTTAAAATAAGACCACTTGTTACCACATTTACTGCAATTAAAGAACTTCGACTTTGAAAGTTATGAAATGGAAAATATTTGCTGACAAACATATGGTTGACTAATGACAGGCAATACATATTTGTTTATTTATTCTTCATCGCACAAAATAAAAAATACAATCGGCGGAATTAATGCTAAAAGGAATTCTCTAACAGTCAACCTCACGATCAAACTCTTTATTATCGATAATGTCTTTAAATAAAATATTTAATTGTAGCGCTACAAGAAATAAATATTTCTTTCAGAACGGATACACTAGTGACTTCCTTCTCAAGTTTTCATGTTACTTACTTTGTTAGGAATGGGGAAATTGCAATTTGTGCATTCCATTCACTCGCTTCCTGTAGAAGCACATGCTTATGCACATGTATTAAGCACATGTATTTTAAAATATATACAAAGCTATCAGGTACCACGCACCTTTCAGTCGAACCTTCTCTCCTAAAACTTGAAGGAACTCCTCGAACATCACTGAGTTCTCATTATTGTCCAGAATCTCTTCCTCAGTGTACTGGTTTTCTTTGACGTATATCACGCCGACTTTCAGCTCTGATTTTATGAATACCTGAAAAAGAAGAATAAGTCTCTTTATAACAATGTCAACTAAATGTGGATAAGTATCTGATCTCCATTATTTTAAATAGGGGGCTTAGGGGTTAGTTGGGTAATTAACTCGGATCGTGGATAGTATGTGGTCCCGAATTCAAATCTCTACAATAACCTTTCTTATACTGTTTATTTATATATTATTATAGTATTTATGGCTATTATTTAGTAAATTTTTTGACTATTCAAAAGTACTGTTAAGTCTATTTGATTAAAGATATTGAGTTTTGTGTTCATTGTTAAATCTCAGACTAACACTCCGGTGATGAAAAACATCAACAAAAATCCAAATCAATCCGGATAACGGCAATAGGCTCACCACCTACCATGTTACCATATCATTAGTGGAAAGTGGGCTTCTGACGGTTCCGTTCACCATGACGACAACAGACACTTGCCTCCGACTACCCCGTTTGGGAGTTAGGATAAATTTGTGACGGGATGTTGTGTTACAACAAAATCAAGTCTTTAATACTCATGGAAATCTGAATAGAGACGCTAGTGTATTCACTAACTAAATGTACAAACAGCAACATCCTCCATAGTAATCCATTCAGGCAGCTGACTATAAACCCATGAAGGAACAAATATCAAAACTATATAATCTTAAATAACTCGTTTATGGGATCTATCATCCAACACCAATTGGATTACTCGTAGTTTCAATATCGAGCGCGAAGACATTGCAGTTGAAACCGGTTGTCAACGTCAGTAGCAGTAGCAGCGTAAATAAGGTTCGTTTCAGCGTGTTACGTATTTCGAAGGGCACAGTAAACCTTTGCGGATCCGGTTGTTATCACTTCACAGCCCACTACTTCATGTTAAGTAACGTTAGCGGTTCATCTGTTTATTTATTCATTATTGAACGATTTTTAAATCTAAGTTAAAGTTAGGTGGGTACGGTTAGCTGAGTCTTTTCTGGTCCGCAGTCCGCACCGCTAAGGTGTGGAACGCTCGCCATGCGTCTGTGTTTCCGAATATTTACATCCTTGGTATCTTCGAGGCCAGAGTGAATAGGCATTTTCTGGGTGAGCGTGAACCACTATCGGCCTTATCATTGCTTACCACCAGGCGAGACTGAGGCTTAACGCAAACCCATTTTTAAATAAAAAAAAAGAAGTAAATTATACTTATCAATAATTTAATAATCTCTGAAATAAGAAATCTCCGCACTTCAAATTGGAAAGATGCGCCAGACTATTGTCTGGCGCAACTTCCGTGTTCACCACTTGTGTTGATTAAAGCCAGGGGCGTCTCACAGTCACCCTGGCCCGAGCCAGGTTAGAAAAGATCGTTACCTGAATCGAACCCGGGACACAACGGGAGTCGAAGCGAGAAACAACTCTGTAGTAGAGTCGCATTATGTTTGTAAGTATACTGTTCATTTATATTTTCATACTATTATAGTATCTATGTCTATTATTTAGTATATTTTTTTACTATTTAAAAGTACTGCTTAAATGTTCTGCTTTCTGTTTAACTAAAGATGTTTGAGTTTAGAAACCGTGCTACAGCACACCACGCCAATCGTGTCGTCGAATCCTGTTGTAATTTCTCATAAAAATGTTGTTATTGCGAATAAAAACTCTTACTTAAAAAATAACATTCATAATTGTTTTGAATTTCAATCGGTGGGTAACTTAGAATGAAAACCTTCAATGCTTTCCCTCTCCCTTCTCCAATTTCGCGCAACGACTGTTTACCCTCCTGTTAGGGTTAAAAGCATCCTTGGAATACTCAAATTACCAAGTTCAGCAAGCGATACCGTTATGATAGTACACATCTGTAATGCCTGAAATGTTTTTAGAGGAATAATTAACAGATTCATTAACATAACGACTCGTAGAGAATTAACGATTTGGGTGAAAATTCGGACGTCTATCAATATACTAGGTTATTCAAAGGAATCAGGTTGTGTTAAGTCATAATTCCTGCACAATTTCAAACCTGCAAGCTTTTAGAGAAATTGCAATACATCATGCTATACTAAAACTATACTCGTAGTGATGATGAATCAATAAATTACTTTCACTCATTACACTAGAAACTAAACAGACTAGTTAGGTTATGTCAAAACAAAAACATAATGTCAAAGTTATGCTTTTATACTGTTAGTTTTAACAGAAAGTTAGTAATTTAGAATTAAGTAAGGATTAAAAACAATATCTGTGACTAAACTCCTATCATGACAGAGAGCTTAATCCCCAAAATTAATAACCGGAAAAAGTACCGCACCAACGTTGAACCTAATATTGTTATTTTTCTTCATCAAAGAGTAAATTACATTAATACTACATTTCTTATCTAACATATTAATGCATTTCATGTATTTTTGCTTGTATCTGGACCAGGTATGAGATAAGTCACTGTACCAACTATATGCTTACCTACAGTCTGTCTAGGTTCGAAATACTCACTGATTGAATGGTTGACTGATTGAAAGTCACCCAGTTAATTGCAATTACATAGTACTATTCTGATTTGGTCTGAATTTTGATCAGACGCAGATTAAAAGACTTTGGCGACTTTTGCTGTTATAACTAAAACCGGTACAACTAACTAGGTTCAGTGAACCTAATTTAACTATCTAATTCTCCTTTTTTTATTTTGTATTGAAAAAAAAGTCTCTGATACCATGGTACTAGCTCGGCCAAGTTTGGGAACATTATCTCGGTATGAGCTGTCCGAGGCATTGTTTCTTTCATATGATGATGAGATACAAAATACTGTAGTCGTATAGTGTCTTAGCTTAAAACTGATGCTTCTATCTATCCTCCCGTGAACAAGTTAGAAGATTCAAAGGTAGGGTTCGTATAAAAGGCCACTTTGAATATCAGTTTTGAGGCAATAACACAAAATTGTAAAGAGTTAAAATTAATAATTTCATCCTCTGTCTACATCTTTACTTCAGCGTTCACTAGGTATCCAATAACACGACACGACTATGCTGCATACTCAATTGCAACTCCGGCCGACCGACTCAATCCGTACATCAAAGACAACAAAAAAAAAACAGAGGTATTGGCTTATGTAAACTCCTGCAGTGTTGAAAACCATACTAATCTGGGTAATTTCCCGATAACAAGAGGCTTGTAATTTATCAAGAATTCTATAGGGAAGCAATCTATTTCCGCGTAGCTTCATAAGTAGCATATAAGCCGTTGCGAGCGCTCAGGGACGCTCTCTCATTATCTTCGCTATCTCGGACACTACACAACCCTCAGTAGAAATGATCACAGATAATAAAAATAATGTCCACTTCACTGATGAAACTAAAGTTGTTAATGAGGTTGCGTTAGCAGCTTGAAGGTCTGTTGGAAAAATGCAATTGTTTTTTTTATGTCGTATTACTCTTTGCGTTTGATTTCTTTCTGCTTTGATCCCTTGATGTCTCGAACGTCAATCCAAGGGAATAGCCTTTTGGTGCGTTTACACCAAGCTAATTCTATCCCAACTGTATGAAATTTTCTTTGTCTGTCTCTGTTTACACCAAAAGAGAATTATAGAGAGAGGGGATCGAATGAGCATTCGCTCGCTTAGTGTAAACGCACCGTTATAAGGGATGCTATCTGGAGCAGAAGAAAATACACACAACAACATGGTCTAGGGATATATAAAACTTTTTTAAATAACTTAAAAAGTACTGGCCTTACAAAAAAACCATTACTGACAGATTATAAAAACATTATTAAGTTCCTTTTTTAAATTCAAATTCGTATATAATAGGTTTTGTTTTAAGATGAAATTCGCTTTCATTGAATTTCTTCCAAAGAAGTAAATCTTCACAAACTTCTAACTTGATTAAAACTCCATAAATTTCTATAAATCTTTGTCAAACGCATCTCCGGTGTTCATTTAACGCCATTTGGATTTATCCTCGACCGGAAAAGGATAAGTAATAATAATAACAAAGTGGATTAATTTTAAAAACCTTAACATACACATTCAAACGGGTGCTACACGGTCGGCAACAAGACCACCAACAAAGGTTACATTGGTCAGGGTGACCCTCGATCCCTTGGATTTTGGTTGCCAACGGCCGTCCACACGGTTCAAACTGACCAAGGTCTGTTGGACGCTTGTTGGCAACCGAGTAGCACCCACTTAAAGCGGAACGAAGTTCGCCAAGTCAGCTAGTTTTTAATGGTAAGGAATCGTTATGTTCAATTGGTCCTTACTTTTCAGGACAAACTAGAACATAGCCCATAAAAGCTAACCCGTTTGTTTTGTAAGTAACTTTCCATCAAAACTTATTGAATTCCAGCTTAACTCTCACAAATCTATTTCAGGTTGAATTGTGCAGTTAGTTTTAAAAATTCCAATTAATATTGAATCCCAGACAGCCGACCGTATCTATTAAAATCGTATTCTATAGCGCCAAACGTCAAACGTGAATTGGGCTAACACGGGAATCCACTCAGTTTTACCCCAATTCAGACAAAGAGCTATTTCAGACTTGCCTACCTTCACATATGTTGACATCTCTGTTCTTTGAATAGGAGGTAAAAATATTATTTCAATTTTGTGATTAACGTGAAACATTTTACGATTGTGATTTGTGTTATTCACCTGTTTACTATGTCCAATGAACGTGTTACAGTCCTATTCGTGTAAATAAGGGTGACGTGACGTCGCTGGACCAAATGACTCGTACTTTTCGAGTTTGTATTATTTACAAAGTGCAAAAGTAATGTGCTGTGACAGGAACGTCTTGACGAAAAATCACGGCACTACACCTACACCCGACACCCGAGTCACTTCAATGTGTTTTATCCGCAGAGTGGAAATCTGTCACTCCTCGTTATTCGAAGGCGATGGGCTTTGCCTCTTTTTCTTTGCAGGAGTGATATAGATCTTAATTTTATCTTTGTCTGTGAGTTACCATGTCTTTTCAAAGTAAAGTAATTAGCCTTCTATTTTGTGACACCGTTGGGTGCAGGTCTCCAGCATATAAATCACTTCAACGTTAATATTGATGAGTACTCTGCTAATCACCATGCTTTATTACCGAATGTGGGTTAACAGACTATGCCCGAATTAAGAATAGAAGAATTTAGGGCCGATATACTTATTACCTAATTAGCCAATAACAGTAAAACGTTAGATAATCACGACGCACAAAAAAGTTAGGAAAGTAGCACTTTTGGTTTTTAAACGGAACGTCTTGCGTTATCGATTTAGTATTCATGTCTGTGCTGTGAGTGTTGTAATAAATACAAATAAATAAATAAATATAAATAAATATGCGCCAGACAACACACCTCTTGTAATGGTCTCGAAGTAGGGATTAATATCCCTGTGTCACGAGGTACCACACAAGGAAATCAGCCAGGGGCGTTTCCCAGCACACCCAGACCCGAGTCAATTCAGAAAAGATCGTTTCCTGAATTGACCCGACCGGGAATCGAACCCGGGACACTAAGGAAATCGAGGCGAGAAACCGTGCTACAGCGCACTACGCCAATCGTGTCGTCAAAATAATCAACAAATAATCAATAATACGAGAAAGGTTTCTGTTCTAACGAAATATACTTTACGGGTAATAAACTGTTAACTGTGTATGTGTGGTTGTAGTGAGCTAAAATATGTCTTTAACCAAGCATAGAAAGCAAACCTATTCCCATTCGATCTTATGAGCCACTCATCAAAGCTGCTGTTCATCATATCTTTTTGCCCTTTCTCTTATTTGGGCAGCGCCTTACGTCTCACCGCCGTTAAGTCGCATCGGAGTTTATGACCGGCTGCCGACCAGACATCAGGGCGAAACAGCCCAATAACACGAATGAGGCGATGTAAGTATTGGAAGACACGTAAAGAGAGGGATAGAAAAAGATGTTGTTACTCCATCGTTCGTATCGTGAACTACTGATAAAGCTAAAAAAACATAGCACATACACCTACTCGCCGGTTTAAAAGATGTAAGCTTATAAAACCGCGTAAAGTTGTTGTTGAAGATGGCTTTGCAAAATAATCCCTAGGTCTCGTTACCAGCTACACATCTGTTCATTAATAGTACGTTCTGGCAATATAGAAGGATAAATTGTAGTACAATTAAATATAAATAAAAAACTATAATTTAGAAATGACCAAATATTCTTTTGCGGTGCAGCTCGCCAAAAGTTGTTTTATTTCAATGTATAATCATCGCGGAAACATTGAAGGCTGTTTTTAAAGAACTATTCTGTCTTAGTCTTACAAATTGTTTTAACTATGTTTTTCATTTTAAAGTGCCCTTTTAGTTTTGATAAATGAGGGGGTAAACATTCACTACGCTAGAACAAAACACCATGAACACTGTTTGATATCGTACGCACTTCTATTACTGAACAACTATCTTATCTGATAGGAGATAAAAAGAGAAGCAGTCTAATAAAGTGTTAAAGTATAAATTTTATTACTGGGTCAGTGTTGGATCTAGAGGTAGGTTTGTACTTTTTTATGTCGCCTTTATTAGGTAGGAGGCCGTAAACCGAGTCATCCCAGCCAACAACGTTCTCCTTTAGCTATTTTGTACTCCAACAAAGTTAGGCACTATAATCTTTTTCTATCTAAATTGGGGACTAGAGAAGAAAAAGTAATTGCTTGTCTTACTTTCTAGGTCATCTCGTGTCTTGTTCATTTTTCGGTCCATTTGTTGTTACTGTCGAAGGCCTAATTTTATTATAACCATTTATACAAAACATGACGTCCTATAACAAGCTTTTCCGTATTATTATAGTGAGCAAAATTGTGTACCTACCACATTCAATTTAAATAACTTGTTTTTATTACTCGAAAAAAAGCAGACAATGGCAAATTTTCCAAAAAACTTCGGTATTGTTGCTACACTTTTAAATTGCACTTATGACGAATAAAATATTAAGCGTTATTAATTTATTAACCGTAAACAGCTAGTGCAGCCAAGAGATGTATGTCTTGCCCGTTGCTGACTCTGCAGCAACCTTTGCCAACTTCTCTGAAAAAGATCCATGTCATGAAATCTTCAAGATGGCTGATGGCAGGAATATCTCCTATTATTTGCTAATTATCGTGACCTCTGCTCCTATAATACTTTTAAATCTGTATATGAATACCTACTCAGACATTTATGTAACCCATCTCATCTACTAGGTACCTCGAACAGCCACGTCAGGTGTCTAAAAATATTAGTTCGTTCCCGTATCGGGTCATCTTGCGCGGCGCTGCTTCGCTCTGATTGAATTAAGGTATTAAAATGGGAGTAATGCGACACTGGCTGCTTCTATCACTAATGGCATTGGATATTTTTCTTCGTTTTGATCAATCCTTTGGTAGTGCTACTAGGGAAAATCTTGTTCTAGTAGAAAGTATATTTTGAGCATTATCCAAGAAAAAAAAGTTTTTTTTGGGAATGACATTAGGTATGTAATCAAATTGATTCTCATATTATTATTTCATCGAATAATCAATACGCAGACATGAAAGAAATTTAAATGATAGATTTTTGTTACAAATAAAATGTACATATATTTGATTCATATCATAGAATAACAAATCAAATATTATTATTGCTCATAATAAAATATTATTTTATTAATTTATTATTTGCATATAATATAATTATTGTTTAGTCGATGTAAAACTTATTACCAAGAAAACTATTACATTGAGGGAGAATTTATTAAAACATTGTAATCGTATTACCTAATATCGACACATTTTTTGCTACTTAAGTATTCGCCGAAAATTCAGTTCTGGCACTCACCGGCTGCTACCGCGGCATGCTCGCTACGCTCGCTCGGCTCGTGCGATGTGGTCACAGTTCTAACCTTACCAACAGAAGCTTTTTAAACTAATGCTCGTTTTTTTTAAATTTTAACTGAAATTAAATACCATAGAAAAACACACCGAGCTATCAATATTAGTAAAAAAAATCTACTGTTCGATAATTTAGGTAAATAAAAAATAATAATATCAAATTAAATTAATTGTATTTCTTTTAAGTATGTTTCTTTTTATGATGTAAATCGTCGTTGAAACAATAATATTTGACACGAAAATATATAAAACAATATATAAAACCAATGACGTTGCTCCGGTTTTGACGTATTCCGCCCGCGCCTCACCCTGCACCTCCCAATGGACGTAAAAGTGGTCATCTTTCGTGAATCGCACTATACCAGACAAGGATTTAAGTCACTCAAGCCCGAGCTATCTTAGTTAAGGTAAGAAAGCGTACTACGCCGCTCGTGTCGTTAAATCTATACAACATATTCGCTATAAGTGGTCTTGCAGTTAATTTGGCTTTAGTCAGAGAATGTTAAAACAGTAAAACCCGTCAGAACGCCTTTTGTAATTATGGTATCGTCTATCCCACTACAATGATTTAAAGCAGAGTCTCTCTTCTATTTCTCCAGGTTAATTCAATAATTCTATTCACCGGGCACGACGAGAATGTCATTTGTTAACGGAACAAGTTCTTGCTCTGAGAACACAATAGGGGTTCTCATCACATTTGGGGACGCTGGATGTCTAAATTTGATCCGGCGACCATGAGTATCGAGAGACAAAAAGTTTTCGACTTGGGTGTTGTGTTTTACATCCAATGCCTATATAGCCTATCGTTATATTGTGAATGCGACAGTTGCCTGTCTGTTTTTTGATTCAGTTTCGTATAGGGAGGGACAGTTGAACTATGGCGACCGTGAAACTAAGCGAACTAAGTCTCAGGCACACTTTTTCTACTCTGTACTTAATCGACCTACAGTCTGTGTTGAATGAATAGGTAATCTCCGATGTAATAGTGGCCGTAATCCGACTTTGTTGAAAATTAAAATAGTGTTATAGGCTATATGTACAGTTAGAACTTGCTGGTTTTTTTATCTTTTGCTCCTAGCCTTTTAAGGATACTTTTTTTAATAATATGTATGGTTCAAGGTGATCTTAATCCTTATTCTAAGCACAATTAGGGTTGTGATACACATGCAACGTTAATCGGGTTCCGTGCACGACTACCGGCTCTTAAATAATAACGCGGGGCCCGGCGTAATTATTTACTGGCCCTTTGCCGAAAATGCTTGCGAGTCCGTTTATTAATTTTGTTCTGTTGGTACTGGCTATGCAAAGAGAATAAGCGGTTGTCTCTTCCTTCTTTTGTAATCTCTTTTTGTCATTCTAAGCACTGTAAATGTTTTTACTGTGGCCAAGTTTTGAAACACCTGGAAGTTCCGAAATCTTAGAAATAAAATTTATTTTAAAAACCGGATAGTGTGTTAAAAAATGTTATCAATATAATCCGATGTTTCCGATGAGTTTAGTTGATCGACTCATCATAATATGACATACGATATGAGACATCTCTTTCATAGAACTTGCCGCCGACATTTCATAGATTATTTTTCTGGATGATATGTGACGCAATCGGTTAGGTTATCTTGTCACGCAGTGCATCTTAGGTTGTTTCCGATTTTGAGAGGACTATGAGAAGCCTGTTTTCTCAGACCATTTCTACGTGAATTGTTTATAATAGTTTAGAAAAAACAACACGCAATTTTGATTGAATACTAAACAATTTTTATGTTTTACTAGCTTTCCGCCCGCGGCTTTGCCCGCGTGAACTCGTTACTGTAACACATAGACATTAAATCTTTATAATAGCCTATGTGTTATTCTGATGTATAAGCTGTATTACTCTAAAGTTTCATCTGAATCCGCCCAGTAGTTTTTTCTTGAAAGAGTAACATACACACACACACATACATATAAATATCCCTACAAACATTCGTATTTATAATATTAGTAAGATTATCCACTGGGCTTCTGGTCACATAGTTAATTACACGGCATGAAAATAACGTATAATAAGCCTTAATGAAAACACACGTTCATGAATTTTATGCAAATATTACAACCCATTACCTTCTCGTGTATGTAAATATTATGTTTCATATACGCCATTAAATATCATTGTCATTGGAAGCTGTGCTTCCATATTCAATTGATGTTGTTAAAAATATGCTTGTTACGCAAAACAGCAAACGTAATAACCCTGCTTTTGAATACATTTTACATTTTGTTTGTGTGGCGTGTGTTGAAAACAATTTTAGCTCCCATTCCATTTCCACGGATTATTTCGCCTGTGTGCAAGCCCTCTCACGGCTGTATTCATGAAATCCGACATTTCACTGAATTCGAAATGCAAGGGACGGACAGGGCCGCGCTCAACAAAGTTCCGAGTTACATTGTAGCTTATAAACGTACCTCGACGGGAACCTCCTAATGAAAATTGGCAGCTCACTGGATCGAAGAAACTTGGCCGTATTCACTACACTGGAAAGTGAGTCGTATGTAACGTGGCTCGAGTGGTGTTTCACGGCATTCGCGAAGGTTAATTTGATAGGCGAAAAGCGAAGAAAATGTAGTCAGAATTTCGAGCAGGCTTATAAACGTCGACGTCTGGCGTTGTGTTGCGCTGATCATTTTAACAGTTTCAAAGAATGGAAAGGTACATTATCATTCTGGTTCCAGCTTGAAGTAAGAACGGTGAGCAACATAAGCCGCTACACATTTCTGCAATGTGAAGACATCGAACTTATATCAACTTCACTGAATTTTCGCAAATATATTTTTTTTTTATCTTTTGGTAATAAAACGAACAGTACATAAACACTTAGTGCGGATATCCATAAAGTTACCAATAAATTCTACTTTTATAAAATTAAAAAGCAGCCTCTTAATGAAATTAAATGAATAGATAAATATAAAAAAGAGGAAAAATATGATCAATATCATAATCTTTATTGCCATCTACCCTTCATATGAAACCTCTGAATTTACAAATGTATTTGGTGTAGCACAACTCTCATTTTCAGTAAGAAAACGAATCGGCCATTTTTTCCTTTGCGTGGTGCAAAGCTTTAAAAATTGCCAGATTAAATCACATCAGCTAGCTTTCACAGTTCAACTCTAACATGTCTGTGTCACGTGGAGAGTAAGTTTCGTTAAGGGTATACCAGCTTGTCATTAGTCCATTACCATGATTACTCACTAGCAGCGAGAAGAGAGGGGGCGAAAGGGAGGGTTCGAAGTCTGACGGCTGCCTACTAACGGGCTCATCAATGTTTCACCTCCGAAAGCGGCGGCATCGTTTATTCGTAATTGGGAACTGAAAAAACAATCACAACGTCGGGAAAAGGTTTTACTACTAATTTACCTGTGACATTAAGATCCCTCTCGCCGGAATGCCTGATGAGGTAAGTTTCTCGAGCCTGGATTGCTTTATTATTCCGATAGGCGTGGCTTCTGATAGGCTGAACTCTTTGTTCAAGTCTTTATGTAACCACAGATAAAGTGTGATACTGCTAGCACAAGCTGGTCTTTGGTCATGAAGCGCATACTACCTGCAGCTGATATAAAGCACACATTATGCTCTTCTATGTAGTCTGTGCGATAATTTTTCTTATAACATTGAGGCTGTCAAAATCTTGCTAACTAGAGGACTCCTGACAGTGATTCCATGCTTTAGATGTGGCAATGTTTCTTTGTTTCTAATTGCCGAATTTATATACGAAGACACAGAAAAAAACTTACTTGGTCTAATTTGAGCAACTCTTCTGGCGTATCGGGCAGCTGGCCCAGCATGAGCGGTGGGTTGATGTTGACCTCCTTGCCGAGGGAGCGGACCACCTCTTCCCGGTTGTACCGGTCCGCGAAGACGCAAGACGCTGGGATCAACCCGTGGACCGTGTAGCTGATGGCGCGGACGAGGATTCTGGGAAGAAACGGTCCATTATGTAATATAATAAGCTCTCGGCCATACTTCGACCAAGAAGCTGCAACAGGGCCCTATTTCATCAGACACCCATTGTTGTGCCACCAGCGGGTGATTCGATAGCTGGCAACAAATTGGTTCCGCAACCAGGCTGACCCCTCCATACAATTGTACACCAATGGTCTTCTTATTTCCTAATGAAATATGACTCTAAGAGTAATATGATACATTTATTTTCAGAGGTCATCGCTCTTTTGTACATAATTTTCCTTAAAACAAAAACATATGAAAGGAGTTTTCTTTCTCAAAGCAGTCACACCAATAACATCTTTGAAATAAAGGCAAACGAATAGGATCTGGAAGCATTCAGGAAGTGGTAAATACTTCCAAAGTCAACGTGTGCTCCCTGGATATTCAATTTTGTGTTTTACTTGGTTTTGATCTTTCCAGTTCATTCTTACGTTTTTATTTTTTCAATTTTGTTGAAACTCTATATTTTAAGTGGGTACATATAGTACTGCTTGTACTGCTAGTACTTGCTTGCTTTTTCGAGGAAGCAAATACATTATATTTTATATTTTTTAATTCTTTCATAGGAACGAACTTTTTGGCACATGTCTCATTTCATTCTCACCAAGAAGGATCAATATATACGTTAGTATAATTAGAAAATGGTACGACATTATTGCCATCAAAATGTGATTGCAAATCAATTATTCATAAACCTTCATGTAAGGTTACGTAGATACAGGCGATAGGTTAAATCTGTAATTAAAATGAGCCTAATCGAAATAGTATACAAGTGAAATGAGTTTGCGTTTGCTTTATAACAACGAGTCGTTTAACGTCCCTCGATGAAAGGGTTCGCTACAACGGAGAGCTTGGAGTGTCAACAAATAGACGAGGGGCGAAGGAATTAGACTGACCCAAGCGTTTTACAATGATATTGGGCAACATTGGATGTTGGTATTAGTGCCAAAGCAATAATCACCAGTTGAGTGGATTTTTAGATTTGGATAATAGATGTTAAATTTCAACTTGGAAACTGAAGTTTGAAACGGAAGTACGGTTCGAACTTTTGCTTACTATTTTTGGAGCAGTTGTTGGTTTATTTCCTTAAATTTCCTAGTAGTCACTGAAGTGAAGAAACCTCAACCAGGTTACTAGTGCGGAAATTTCTCTAGTATAAACCTTACCGCTAATGCCAAGGATTTTGGTTTAAACTAACATTTGATTAGTAATTAATTCTCTTAATGTGGGTAGTGATTTCAAATCCTTCATTAAATTTACAAAAAATAAGCAAACCAAAAGAGTGGTTGGCTTGCAGATGCTAGTTGGAGAAGAAAAGTACCTATGACACTATTATGATTGCGTTAGTAAAACTTTATTTATTCAGCCAGATAGGCACGTTGATTCTCAAAGACTGTGTGTAATGCTGAGGGTTAGGAACAATAATATTATTTTAGTACTCTCACCTATTTGTGCTACCCAAGCGTTAGTCTACACCAAAACCGAACCCTACAAAATGTGGGTTAAATAGTTTCCAGGCTTAAAGCGGCTCTCTTACCTATAACAAAACCACTATCCCTTTAATTCTCGAATGTTGTTCAAAGTTGAACCCTTATAAGACTAGCTATCACTTTCAGTTCTGCCGACGTATTACGGTACTGCATCAATTTTAGAGTTTCATAATTGTGATTGACGTTTCAGTATCCAGAGGTTTATTACTTAAAATATTAAAAACTTTTATAACTTGATACAGAAATTTTGCTTCAAATAATGTTATGCGGACGTCGTAACAAAGCCTTTATTTGAGTTCCTTATTCCAAAAATTTTACATCTAACGTTTTTAATTAAATTCTTCTCTTATCTCAGAGCGTTTCAGTTTTCCTATGACAGAAAATAATGAAAATACCGTTTGGTATTTAAGGTAGAACGCCGCGGAATCTCCTTGAGAGCGATTTCCATGTAAAAAGAAGACATTTTTGTAGCCCGTCTTGATTTTATATGACGCCATAACCTTTTTTATCGGTTGGTGCTTTCACTGTGAACATAATTATAAGGACAGTTTTTTGGGGCGTGTTTGGTGTGTGAAGTTTGAAGTTTTTGGTGTGGATTTGACGACATATTTTCTACCTATCTTTGATTGTTAAATGCCCGTGAATGTAACAAAAGGAGGCGACCGAGAGAAAAATGTCCGATAAGAAAACATGGCTTGTATTGAACTAGCAATGCCGGTAGGCATTGTGTATTATCTTTGATAGCGAGTGAGGCCTATTTACAGTGAGCCAAAAAATGGAACTCTGTAAATGGATTGCCCTGAACATTGCTATTACTAAACTATTACTGTTATAAAAATTCATCACCTATCTATAACATAACCGGCAAAAAAATATTTGTATATTATTTAGACCACGTATTAATGACTATTTCTTGTAATATTTTTATAACAGATAAGTCAAAGTAAAGTAATGTTGAGCATCAAGATGGCGGAATCAATCTTAAGATTCAAAAAGTTTCAAAGCGTTTCACTAATAGCTTTGATAAAATATTATAAACAAATTTGAATGTAACATTCGATATTTGTCTGAAATTAGAGGGTTTCCCTCATCGAAACTGAAACTTCTCTTACCATAATTTCACGATTTTAATTCAAATAGAAGGCGTTGATTGCTACATTATTTATCGATTCATTATTTTAAATGTGAAGAAACTGTAAGGGTTAGGGCGTTTTATAAGCTACATTAATATAGAACACGTACGCCTCACGTCGGTACGCGCTTTGAGGACGGGAGATTTGGGGCGCATTGGTTAAAGTGGGTTTAGATGTAAAAAAATCCTTAATGAACTGGGGACAAGGGAAAAAACTGATTTTTGGAATATACTTGTGTTTTAGACAATGTATTTTTACAAGTAATCAGTGGTTACATGCGCTAGTTAAAACATATAAAACCATAGTGATAATAGGAAAACTACGAGTATTGTTGAACTGTATGTCGATGATTTCCTAATATTTTTAAATTGTAAGAATGAATCTGATAGTTTGATACAGTTTTTAAGTCAGAAACTTAAAATAAAAAGTTAGGTCAAGTGAGAAATTATTTGGGCATGAGAACAAAAGTAATTACAATAGATCAGGAGCAGCATATTGAACAGTTTCTGGAGAAGTTTGATATGTCTGAATGTAATTCTGTAGAAACTCCTATAGAATGTAAATTAAATCTGGACAAGCCTCCCCATCATCATCATCATCCGTGCGGTCTATCCCGGTTGTGAACCCACACTGGTGTGTGAGGGACTGAGGTCCCAGGGTCCGCCTTTCTTATTTTCTTGGCCCACTTCGCGCGGTCTTGTGCATCCTCAGTGGTAAGTTTGTTGGCACGCATGTCACCCTTAACGACGTCGAGCCACCGCTTCTTGGGTCGACCTCTTCTACCGGTAAATGGCCAGACATTTGTTGCCCACGTAGTTTGCCGATCTCCGTGAGACATGACCATACCAACGAAGGTGGCACTCCTGCAGCTTGTCTGCGATGTCACGAACACGAACGCTGCCGCGGATGTGGGTGTTCAATACGCGATCTTTGCGTGAGACTCCACACATCCACCGCAGCATCGTCATTTCCGTGACGCGCAGCTCCTGCATGTGTCGCTCTAGTAACGGCCATGTTTCACTGCCATATAAAAGGACAGGCCAAAGATGGTTTTATAGACCTGCCTCTTCAGCTTCATCGGCATTTTGAGGTCACAAATGACACCAGTCACCTCACGCAATTTGGCCCAAGCCGCGGAATTTCGGGTTCTGACGTCGCGGTCGATGTCCCCGGACGCGCTTAACACAGATCCAGCTATTTGACACTGTCCGTGAGCTCGACCACGTCAACGCCTAGGCGGACGGTCTGGGGGTTTGTGGTGTTGCAGGCCATGTTCTCCGTCTTCGCCACATTAAGTTTCAGACCGCCGTTTTCAAGTGAATTTTTCCACTTATTCACCCGTACCAGTTGTACCAGCCGTCCCCTGTCTGAATCTGCTAGCGCAATATCATCAGCATCTGCTCGGATGCTGTTTGACAGAACGTCTAATATTACGCTGAACAGAAACGGGCTAAGCACGGAGCCTTGGTGTACTCTAACGGTGATAGGGAAGGGAAGCGTGTCACCAACCGCAGTCCTAACTATGGAACTGGAATCGTGGTACATGTCCCGGATAATGTCAATAAAGACTTCGGGAACGGCCCTGGCCCGCAGCGCTCAGCCGATCGTCTCACGAGGGACACAGTCGAAGGCCTTCTGCATGTCTAAGAAAAGGAGATGCAGAGGTGTATTCTTCAGTCTGTATCCCTCCATGAGCGTTCTCAAGGAAAAATACGGGGTCCATGGTCCCGCAACCGAGTCGAAACCCATACTGACACCCCGAGATTGTACACTCCTGTCGGATCCGAGAGTCTACGATGCGCTCGAGGAGCTTCATGGTGTGGGACATCACCTTTATGCCGCGATAATTGCTGCACTCCTCCACCGAGCCCTTGCCCTTGAAGACCGGCGTGATAATGCTAAGTCTCCATTGCTCAGGTATCTTCCCGGTGAGGAGAATGCGGTTGAAAAGGTGGGTAAGTATGCCCACACCACGAGAGACCATCGATTTCCACGCTTCGATAGGGACTCCATCAGGTCCGACAGCTTTCCGGTTCTTCATGCGGCGAAGAGCCGACTGGACTTCATCAGGCGTTACCGAGGGCACTAGTCCTTGATTTGAAGGGAGTTCAGGTGGCTGCCCCTCTTTGTGTTGCTTGTTGAGCAGCTCGTGGAAATAAGAGCGCCATCGTGTTCACGACCAAAACCAAAACCACCGTGAACACGTCCGTATTCCTCACACTGTTCGCCCACAGTCCGGACAAGCCTAATGTATGTGAACAAAAGTTGCCTTATCAAAAATTAATAGGAAGTCTAACGTACTTAACTGTCCTAACTCGCCCTGATATTGCCTATTCAGTCAGCTATTTAAGGCAGTTTAACAATTGTTATTATTATACAAACTGGAATTATGCAAAAAGAATTTTGAAATATTTGTCACGAACTAAAACCCTTTGCTTAAAATATTCCAAAGAAAGTGCAGAACTGGTGGGTTTTGTGGATGCTGACTGGGCAAGTGATGCCACAGACAGACGCTCATATACTGGTTTTTGTTTTACAAAATCAGGTGCTGCAATTTCTTGGGAAAGCAAAAAACAAAGAACAGTCCTAGTTGTGAGGCTGAATATATGGCTTTGTCGGATCCGTGTCGTGAAGCGATATATTAGGTTAGGGAAAAAGTCTTTTCGCATATAGTATGTATGAACTTGTAATAAAATCTCTTTGGCTATACTATTTGTATCTGGCTGGTTTTGGAATCATTAAAAGTATAAATTTTAAAGAAGATAGTTCTAAATTCAAATTAGAAAAATGTGTGATTTTAATTTGTTTTTTTTTAAAATTTTACTACAAAAGAGGTAAAAACGCAATGCATGCAAAAAAAATTGCGATGTTTATGGACCTAGTGCAGTGTCTGTGAGAGTAGCACAAATTTGGTTTGAGCGATTTCAATCCGGAAATTTTGATGTCAAAGATGCACGTCGCTCTGTTCGCCCTATTACGGATAAAATGGATGCTATTTTGAAAAAGTGGAGGATCGGCAAGATCGGCATATCAGTAGTTCCAACGTAGCTTAATAACTGGGAATTGACCACAAAACAGTTTTGACACATTTGAAAAAAACTAGGTACACAAAAAAGCTCGATATTTGGGTACCTCAGCTCACTGAAAGAAACCTGATGAACCGTGTACTCATTTGTGATTCTTTATTACGACGTAATGAAACCAAACCATTTTTGTAGAAGCTGATAACTGGTGATGAAAAGTGGATCACGTACGACAAAAACGTGCGAAAAAGGTCTTGGTCAAAGGCCAGTCAGGCTTCACAGACTGTGGCAAAACCCGGGTTAACTCGCAACATGGTGATGCTGTGTGTGTGCTGGGATTGGAAGGGCATTATTCCTTATAAGCTGTAACCACCAGGCAGGACCATCGATTCTGAGCTCTACTGCGAACAACTGATGAGGTTAAAGCAAAAAGTTGAGAGAAAGTTAATCAACAGAAAGGGTGTGGTTTTTCATCACGATAACGCTAGACCTCACACATCTTTAGCCACTCAGCAAAAATTGAGAAAGTTTAGCTGGGAGGTGTTAATGCATCCGCCGTATAGTCCTGATCTTGCACCTTCAGATTTCCACCTGTTTCGGAAGAAGAGAGATTTCACCTCTTCAGAATTATTTAGGCAGTGTCAGGTTAACATCACGAGAGGACTGCCAAAACCACTTGTCGCGGTATTTTGATCAGAAGCCTCATAATTCCTATAGCAATGGGATCATGTTCCAACCTACAAGATGGCAAAAAGTAATCGAACAAAATGGCACTTACATACTTTAGTTAAATGTAAATAAACAATATTAAAAAATGTTTTGAATTTTCCTAAAAAGTGCAAAGAAACTTTTTCCCCAACCATATATTTACAGAAATTAGAAATCGAAATAATTGGTTCTTGTAAAAAAACTATTATACAGGGTGTCCCAAAAAGAAGCGTCAAGCGGAAGCCCACAGAAAGAGCACCCCTTGGGGTACCCGAATCACCCCCATGTATGTTCCGCGATTGTTCATAGTTTTCATAACTCGAATGATTTTTTTTTCTGAATTTCTGAGAATTTCGGATCTAAAAGTTTAAATTTTCTATTTTTTAAAAAGTAGAAGACTTTTCAAATTTTTTCTTTGCCCAACTGAATCATCCTTAATTGTACTTTGATGCATAAAATAATCACTTTCATAACTTTGACCAAAATTATGAAAATGTAAAGACTTAAATTTTCAACTTTAAATTAAATATCTAAGCGGGTGACTGTATGATTTCTAAGTAAAGTTCAAAAATGCTCCAGAATCATAGCTTTCTTAATCATTACAAAAAAGAAGTACTTAATGGGCTACTTTGGCTAAAATCAGCCTTCAAAGACAGCGAGGTGGAAAATCCTTGAAATTAGCCATCAGATTAATAACTGTTTTTTGGCCATTTTAGTTGTGTATGTTGAAAATTCCACATCTCTTAAAATGTGACTCATCGGTCCATACAATATTAAAAAAAAAAACGTTTTCAGCTTGACGCCGCAAAATTTCCTGACAAAACGCTACTCTTCTCGGATAGTCTGCGGGCTTAAGCTGCTGAACTTTTTGAATATGATATGGGTGAAAACCCTCTTGTTGGAGTATGCGATGTGCCAGTGATTTTGGAATTCCGGTTCGACGTTGTATTGTTCTCACACTTATTTACTTAGCCTTCCTGCAGTAATTTTTGGTTAAATAACAAATTCATGAACTTCAGGAATGATAAAATGGCCAAAAAACAGTTATTAATCTGATGGCTAATTTCAAGTCTTCTACTTTTTCAATAATAAAAAATTTAAACTTTTAGGTCCGAAATTCTCAGAAATTCAGAAAAAAAATCATAACTCGAAAACTATGAACAATCGCGGAACAAACATGGGGGTGATTCGGGTACCCCAAGGGGTGGTCTATCTGTGGCGGAAGCCCACACACTTGACACTTCTTTTTGGGACACCCAGTATAAACGAATTAGAAAACTTACAACTCCCGCGTACCTATTCTAACTTCTCATTCGTAACACTCTGGTCAGGATTTACGGGAACAGGGGGACGAAGGGACAATAATAGGGATCCCTTGTAGGGATATATTTCTTGTTAATTTAGATGGCACCGCAGCGGCGCAGGACGAGTTTCAAAGTTTAATGAGTGAGAGCATTATGAAGACGGTAAACATTTGACTGTGTGGAAAAGCAGTTGGCAGTTTGAGGCTTTGTACGTAATTGAGGTGAACCTAGGTATGTGGGTTCACGCTAATTAGGTATGCATTACACAGCTCATTATGCCGAAGCCGCAATTCCTAGAGTAACTTCAGACATTGCAATTAATACACGAACTGTGCTATCTTAGCAAGTTATGAATTTGAACGTGCCTGGTGGATGTTTTTGTACCGTAAGAAAAATGATATGGCTGACTGAATATTCAGTAGAGGATTTAAAAGCTATTTACGTGAAAGTTGTGTTAATATTTAATTTAAATTTTTAAGGATTTTCAAACTAACGTTGTTTTGGAGCAGTAATTTGCAATAGGCTTAAGATCATGAAAGGGTTCTGACCCTCACCAATAATTAATGCTCATAGTGTGTAACAAAGTTGCCTGTTTATTATGAATTATCTTATGTTAAGAATAAAAAGATTTTTTAAGTCATAGACGAAAATACCCGAAAGTGATAGAATCTTACTTGATGTAAAAAGTGAATTTATTAGTTCGTACAAAAAAAAATACAACCAAAAACCTACAGGTCAGCATAAGTAAAGGAAATCAAAAAAAAAAATTGCTTCAGAAGTCCATGATGACAGAAACGATGTAATAATTTCTAAGAAATTTAAAAAGCATCGAAACGTTTTTAGAAAGCTTCGATACCAGCGAACTATTTATCACAGTCATTCAATGATAACAAGCGTTTCGATGGTGAGTTATAAATGGGGTGGTCGAATAAAATGAAGAAATCGATTGTTGACTCCACCGCTAATCTCCAGCCATGGCAAGTTAACGCGGCGCACGCACGCAACAATCTGGCTGGCAAGCCACCCCTCTGTCACAGATTACTTAATAGTTACTACGTAACAGATAAATTACTCTGTAGAAAACTGTCAATTTTGTAAATTGTAAATGCATGCCGTCATGTGACAGTCATACATTGCCAGGGCTTTTTCGATATAGACGTCAGTAGTCATTTTTAGTTTCATTAAAATTTTAATTTCATTACACCGAATTCGGTGTACTGAAATCCCATACGGAAATGTCACTACAGACGCTAGCGACTGCCATTGGTGACCCCATGGTAGGGGTACTGGGCACACCATAATTTGTGCGGTACCAAAAGCGTGGATCCTCAAAAAGGTTGCGGTCGCGGCTTCCCGACAAACTGCGAAGTCTGAGTCGGATGCGGATTTTGTCACGATCCTTGTGTTACATTTCGACAAAGGAGACAACGATGAATGTATGACTCCCAGCTATAAAACCTCGTACGTAGGGTGAAGTGCAGTACTTTGTAAGAAGATGGGATCATATAAAAGTTAATTTAAGATTTGTCTTGATCCCCTTAGCCCCCCGACCCCCTTGGATTTGTTACTGCCACAGACCGTGTAAATTCACAGCAGGATAACGTGTCGTACCACGTGTCTTTCAAAGTTTCTCGGGAGATCGGCGCCTTTTGAGAGTAGCGGGGTGTGGATACATGAGCCCCAGCGAACCTTTATTTAAAGTATCATGTGGTCATAGTTTCAAACCCCAGGCTTTGGGGGTACTTTTCACAAGGCTATATGCTATACCCTTCAAAATCGGAGCTCTGTTCGTAATCCGGAGGTCATAGGTTCGAAACACAGGTCATTTTTCAGAACAACCCGTCTATTAGTGATCGATCACCAACCCGCATTTGGCGAGCGTGAAGATTGGACAGTAATGCCCATCAATTGTAGACAATAATGCTGGTCTTTGCCCTGCAGTGGGACAGAATATGTAAAGGCTAATTACTAATCGTACTTCACAATTGATAAACACGTAATATATATTTTTTATAGTAGACTAGGCAGTCATTGACAATCGCACCTGGTGGTAAGTGACGATGTGGCCTATGTTAAGATATGGCTGTCTAGAAAACGCCTATTCGCTCTTGTCTTGAAGAGAGATAGTTTATTGTAACATGTACAAAACGAACATAAACTACAGTAAATTTACATCATGCAGACCGATTGTAAATAAATGGATCACTAAACTTCTAAGTTAGCCGCTGTCTTTTTACCTGTTTCATTTGATACTGAGATACTATCAGAGGTATTTTAATTAAAAGCATACTGACCCTATTTCGTTTGATTTGAATTAATTACAAATTCGCTACTCAAATCACGTAACCTCTTGACTGGTGTATAAATCTAAGCAAACGACATCAAAAGCTTAATTTTATTGTCACTTAAAGGGGAAGATGTCTGTTGGAATTTTAGGTGAAATTGCTGTAGGAACAAAAACTCTGAATAGTCAGCTAAATAGCAACAATAACCAGTACGTCTACCAAGAGTTGCAACTTTAAATTTACATTAATAGGATACAAATGTATTAGGATTTGACATTGTCATGTCTATCATGTCAAATCCCAATACAATTTTTTACGCGAACGATAACGTAAATTTAAAGTGGCTACTCGTGGTAGACGTACTGCTATTTAAGTTTGAAATAGCCAAGAAACTTGTCTACAGAGATTGCTTTCTAAAATGTATATCATGAAACAATAAATTTTTGTTGTATAAAAAGTATATAAAGCAGGTAATACCAGCTAGTTTTCATCAGTTGGACTAGTGAGATACTTCTAAAAACAGGTTTAATTTTCAGATTTTTGGGCAACGAATTTTTATGCCAACAGAGAAAATCACCTTTTTTATTCCGTGAATGAGCCAAATGTTCTAAGCAATAAAAAAAATTACACTGTGTTGACTTGACGGCACTATACTACAAAAAAAAAAAGAAAAACACTATTCACCAAAATGACCCATAACATTTTTCAATTCTTCGAAATGGTATCCTTTACGGGGCACAATGTGATTAAAAGGCACCTTCATGTTCGTGAACAAAATGGAACAACATTGTTATAGTCTTTCCACGCAGGAGTCTTGTTTAAAGGCGTTAAAAAGTAAAATGCATTAGAGACTGACTGAAATAGGGTTATTTTGTGATTTTGCTCATACAGAGCTGACAATGTCAAGATAACGATTAAGCATATAGAATTATGTACTCCAAAGCTATAGATAGCTAAGTGAGGGTCCAGCTTATCCTGACACCTCTTTCGTGTGTTAGAAAACTTTTAAAGTACCAAATAATACTCCTGTAAATATACCACCTGTTTATTTACAAGGCACTCAATTAAATGTAGTCACTCAGTTCAAATACCTCGGTCATGTGGTTGTGGATCATCTCACTGATGACCAAGATATTGACAAGGAGCGCAGGGCGTTGGCGGCCCGATGCAACATGCTTGTGCGCAGGTTCGCGCGGTGTAGTAAAGAAGTAAAGCTGACCCTTTTCAGAGCTTATTGTCAGTCATTTTACTCGTGCAGCTTGTGGATTAAGGCCCGTATTCTAGAATCTTACTCAAGCAATGATCTGTACTCGAGTAGAGATTTCAAAACGTCAGTTCATTCAAAAACGTCACTCAGATCTATACTCAAGTACAGATTTTGTTTCAGATTACGGGCCTAAGTATACGCTAAAGGCCTACAACGGCTTGCGCATACAATATAACTATGCGTCAAGAGTGCTGTTGGGGCTGCCTCAGTTTTGTAGCGCTTCGGGCATGTTTGCTCAAGCGAGGTTAGAAGACTTTTACGCCATCATGCGCAAGCGTTCTGACTCTATGCTCAGGCGATTGAGATGCAGTACCAACGGTATTCTTGCTAAATTGGCGGACAAAGTAGACGGTCCATTTACTAGACACTGGGTTGGTAGGCTTGTGTACCCTGCTGTGCACTTAGTCAATTAAATATATTATTTCTTTCTTGCTACATTACTAACACTAGATTGTTAAGATGTTACTAACACAATACGGATCTCTGGTCTGAAATAAAATTTTATTATTATTCTCTTTATTTAGCATAAAACTTAGGTATACAATTTGTACAGTATTCTTACAAAAACAAAGATTTACAACAATAAAACAACTTAAGAATTATAATTATAAAAACAAAATACATTAGTGATCACAATTATAAAACCTAAGCCTAAATTAAACTTAAAAAACAATGATTTACAAAAATACTATAAAAACCTTAACCAAGGGTGCCGTCGGCAGCAGGGCAGGCAAGGTTATTATTACCAAATTATTATTATTATTATTACCAAATTCCGCCCATTGCGACGAACTGCTGTGCACAGCACAGGATTCACTGCAGCTTTGAGGTGGAACAAGCCATACTCCAACACGTGAGCTCCGTGCGGATTGTTGGAGAGAGGAATGTTAGCCAATGACAAACGACCCTAAGGCCTTCGACTAGAATCAACATAAAATACCATCACGACTTTATCCCAAACGGAGTAGTCAGAGGCAAGTGACTGTTGCCGTCATGGTGAACGGAACACTCAGAAGCCCACTTTTCACCAATGGTATTAGAATCAAGCTATACTTAATATAATAAAGCTAAAGAGTTTGTTTGTTTGTTTGCCTGAACGCGCTAATCTCAGGAACTTCTGGTCCGATTTGAAAAAATAATTTCAGTGTTAGATAGCCCATTTATCGAGGAAGGTTCTTAGTAGTTCTTCAATAAATCGTATTTACGCCTTCTCTATCATAAAAGGACAAACCTATGACCAATCAAATAGGCCATTGATCAAAATAAACTAAAAACTATTTCCAATGAGCATTTTTTTTGTGTAAAGCTCCTGAGGGCGTTCGCACTTTGCAGTACATTATGCAAATTGAATTGTACAGTTTACGGTAGGGTCGGGCAAACGGTTGAGGTCACACCTTCACTGCCCAGTTAATTATGGCCCAGCAAATATTTTACCAAGCCCATTCCGTTTTACAATACCTGGCTGTTTTTAATTAAAACTGCACCCCTTGACTCTTAGCGTTGCATAAGCAAGTATGCCTGTATAAGCAAATTACGAAAAGGGAATTGCCGGAAGGTTTAGTTGGACGTTTTGGTGATAATCATTCTAACAGCCTATTGGCCCTTTCAAGGCATAACATTACAATAATCGTTTAGTTTGCATTTACTATCATCCAACTGTTATTATTTGACATTTGTGATTTAAAATCACGGTTTCCCAATAAGGATGGAAGAATGAATTTTACTCGTAAGTACGTTATTTGTCACATTTCATTGTATTTAATATCTATGTAACCCACCCAGACAAAAAATAAAGACAAATATAGTCAAATGCAGGTTTATCCTGGGGGGGGGGGGGGGGGTGAACCTAAGACTCCCAGCACTATACACAGGATATCTTCATATTACGCGAACCGTTTCTTCACCAACATAACCAACATTAGTAGCATAATCAACTAATGAATATCCATCCATGGATATAAAATACAACAAAATCACCTAGTGTTCATGAACAGTTCTATGGTTCCAATGAATATCCAAGTCAAGCCTGATTACTTGCTGCCAAACCAAGACTTCAATACTGGATGTATACTAGCCGATAGTGCTTGATAATTAACATGGTCCAATATCACTTGCTCATACAACATTAATTAAAGGGAAAGTAACATTCCCAACTGTGTTCCATAGTTTATATAATTTATGTTGCTCGATGTTACGTTGTAAACGCTGAGTATGCCTTTAACTGGTGCATATACTAGAATAAGATCTCTGTAATGTTACCATAACTGTGTTGCGTATATGTACTGTTGGTATACCTATTTATAAATAAATAAACTATAAGCCAATACAATTGCAGTGAAATCGACTTAACTGCCGAGACCGCAGCATTTGACTATTGACTCGTCGGAATGTACCGAATCTCATCTAGCGAAAACAGAGAGGAATTTAATTAAATATAATATTTAACGTATGTTATTCCGTTGCACGGTTCACTGAGGAGGGAGGCAAAATATGAAATTCCGAATGATGAGTCACCTACACCATAAGCAGTTTTGCATTCTTCACAGACGGCGCTAGCAACGCATGCGAGTGTGTTTACCCACAAAACATGTGCCACCTTTTACTGTGCCCTGCGTGCCCGGCTAACTGGACATGCGAGGACCTCAGGAGTGCTAGAAATAATGCCGTGCAAGTGGCGGAATTCTAGTCGCAGGTAGTGTGTTGACAAGCAGTTTTTCATTAGATTCTAACTACCACGTTCATGAAAATATAACCAGACGCCGTAGCTCAGAGCAACACACGACTAAATTTCGACCCGTAGAAATCTTCAAAAAGCGAGGGACTGAGGCGAGTACTAATATATGTCACTCTTATACTTAAGTTTTGGACATGTTGAAGCAAAATGGATTTCTCTTGGCCGTGGCCAATCCTCGAACAGTTTAAACTATAGATTCGGCCAAACTTACGGTGCCAATTAATTAGAATTAAATAACAACAAAAAAATACCTGAATTGATCCCTTGCATTAAGCGTTTCTTGCTTGATGGACAGGATCACAGGCCCGAGATCCTCATCGTTAGTGAAGTAGTTCCAGTGCTCGCTCCCGTAAAAGTACTTCTCGTAAGTCTCCTGTTCCACGGAGGTGAGCTCGAAGCCGCCAGACCGCTCCCACTGCTCCTCGATAGCGGTTTTCTTCTTAGGTGTGCTGCCACCATTGTCACTGCTGTCTTCAGCTGCCTCGTCCAAGGATCCTGATCTTCTGTGGCGATCTGCAAATAAAATTACTGATTAAAATACTGTTGCTATTTACGAAGTTTTTCGACACAAGCCTGAATTCGGAAACGCAAAGTACAGCAACCTTGAAGTAATGCTACCCTCTAACATGACAGTTACATTTTCATACACGTGCGTAAAAAACTTACTCCCCGAAAACGTTAGTTTACACTTTTGATTTTGATGCAATTGCCACCTAATTAACATATTATTGCCCAGAAGGTTTGTGTGTAATACAAACGGCCATACCAACTTCAAATGATGCAGAGAGTTCGCAATGTCACAAGGTTGTGACAGAAAAACAAAAAATACCTTATCCCTATAAAACCGCTTTTTACCTGGAGTTCTCTAGGGATTGGAAGCAACGCAGGGCTTACGACTTATAATATCATCGTATTATCTTTAGGAATCGCCACCAGTAATCCGATTACCAGCCTCCGGCGAGTCTGAATTAAAAATGATATTATTTGCCGCTAACGCCATCAAATAATAACGCGCTCTGAAATTCAGCTCTCGTCAAGAATCGCATAGATATCCCACTGTTTTATGGCGCACTCGCTCATTCTTTATTTATACGACGAGTCTGAAACGCGCGGACGTGAACTCCATGAATTAATTTTAAACCATATTAAGTTACGAAGTATGACTATAATATAAACATTTTTGAGCAGCCAAAGTCTTCAAAGCTGACCTGCTTGGGGTATATAAGAGTAAAATTGGCACGGGAAGAATGTCCCCAAAGGCGTAATTTTCTGAAAGAAACGATACAAATTTTACTATAGGTTTTTACACTATGTTTTTATACTTTCTGTATCAGAGGTGTGTTTTTAAATGACCATGCCCATTTAAATCATACCTAACCTCGCTTGCCGAAAAGGACCGAAATATCACGCAGCGCAAAATACTTTTGCGATGTACTGAATAAAGAACCTAGTAAACACGAAACCTAATTTCAAAATGGTTATTTACCTACCACTGAATCTGGGTACGTACGAAACCTGCTAAAAAACAAAAATAACGTAGCAGTTGGTATTCGCCTTTTTCCGGCACATCAACTCAGCTGCGCCCAAATACGAATAACCATACGATGGTATTATAACAAAACAACCCCAGAAATGGGATTAAATTCGTTAGATCAAGGTGAAGTGGAGCGTAAGAGACAAGGTAAGCCACGGCTGTCAGCAGACCGACGGCTGCACGCGCCAAAAGCCGACGATAACGGTGTTGCTTCTTAAATGATCATATTCTGCTGCCTCACTGTATTATTTGCTGCTGCTATTATTTAATTGTTAGTGAAAAGTATATGTTTTGTGTGGTAATATAGCTCGGACCAATATCCGGAGGTTCCGAGTTTGAATCCCACATGTGGCAATTAGTGTTCGAGTTTTCCGAGAAAGCCCCGGTTCGATAGTGAATCTATGACTTGATTTGCCTGCAGTATATATGCAAATTTCAATACTGTAAATAAAATTGTCTTTTATTATGCTTGTTTAAAAAATTATATTACATTTGGTTTATAAGGATTTTATTTTTTTGACTAAATCATGGTTGCAAATGTCAAAAACACCGCCAACTTGATCCAAACCTTTTGCACGGACGAAGTAGCGCGCTAGTAGAAGCAAGAAAAGGTTTATAAAAGTCAGCATTTCTAATCTTAATACAAAAGAGCTGTTTATCCCCGATGCAAAGAATTAAATTTCTAATCAGCAGTCTCACATTTTAGTTAAATCCCTGGCGCTTGAGTGGCGCTGGCTTTTCACGCCATCGCGAGATGTAGGGGTAAGCGCTTTAGCTCGCACCTGACTTAGCTCGGAATAATACTCCGGAGATTGTTTAACAAAATTAATATAATTCAGGGGTCAAAGAAAGACAGTTCAATGAACTTTGTGTATCTTACGTTGATATTGTTACATTTAATGTTTATGTAGGTATCGGTACGAATTTCAGAACTCCTTGCGGCTGTGATAGATCTTTTTCCGTTGAAGGCTTTTCAAATACCAAAGTTATGTTGCTTTAAAACCTGTTTTATATTTTGTAATTTTCTATCACAAAGTTTGAGTGAATCCTAAAAAAATTTTAACAAAAAAAAACCAACTTCAAAAAAAACTATTCCAAAACAAAGCACTAAAAAGTAAAGAAATAATTGCGTATTCTTCTAAAACTTATACGATAATATGATGTAGGTACAATTATTGTTATTGTTGGAATCGGCGTCAGCCAAGGAAACACTACAATATATTTCTTACATATCACGTTTACGTATGTACTCGTATGTTGGAAGTTACAAACCTACATTGACTGACTAATGGGACCATTCGGGAAGCACCAGCTTTCAAATAAAAAAAGAATGATCAAAATCGGTTCACCCAGTCGAAAGTAATGAGGTAACAAACATAAAAAAAAACATACAGTCGAATTGAGAACCTCCTCCTTTTTTTGAAGTCGGTTGAAAAGTAATCGAATCAGTATAATATCTTTTCGATTAGATCAACTCAAAAAAAGCCTGTTTAAAAAGAAAGTTGTACTGTTGTGAAAACTCTCTATAGTCACCTGTTGTTTTAATGTTGCCTTCCTAGAGCGCAAGTTTATGAATTAAACAAAACAGCACATTTAAAAAAGAATATTTACAAAGAAATGCAATCGCATTTCTAACAAGGAACGGTAACTGTCTGCCTTCGCCTGTTTTGACGAATTGTCACAAGTATTTTTCCATAATTTTGGTGTTACCTATTTGCCGAAATTGAAATAAAACTTTCCCATCTGAAGATTAAAATGCTTAGACTAATCGTGGCAGCGACAGCAGCGACAACGGACAGGTTTATCAGGATAAATTGTAGTAAACTTTTCTTTCGTCCCCGAATAGATAACTCTGCTCAGTATCATTATTCTTGTCAATTATCTCGGCTTTTGTTAGACAGATTTTGTTTTTACACGTTACCTGGAATACTTTAACAGCAGTAGCTTATTATACGATTATTGGAGTAGGTAGGGGTGGATAGGTCACGCGTCAAATCACCACTCCTCATACGAGTACATAAGTCATAACGGCCAAGTTCCATTAGCCCCTGAACAACTCGACGGGTAAAATTGGAAGTAGAAATGTAATGTTTAATCAATTTCATTAACGATTGCTGTATATGAAGCTGTACAAATCTCTGGGTACTTCTTACGTAGCTTCAGTTGTTTCTACTTTCTGTTCTAATAGTGCTAGCGGTACACCCCGAAATTCAGTCTAAACCTGCAAATGCAGGTGTTAAGAGCATGAAAATCGGAACGATTGATCTTTAGACCATACGAATCAATTTGACCCGTAGCACAAAAAAAAAAATGGTGAGACATCTTTTTTTTGTGTAGAAAAAAAAACTCTTTTTGCTCTGAAAGCTATCGTGTGTGCTATTTCATGACAGGGCTTACTAAGCCAATTCTAATAATATAGCACATTATTACCTTTTAGACACTTTTATCAAAATTTTAATAAAAATATTTTCCAAAACATACCAAGGTTGGACTCCTCCAATTATGATACGGTTGAATATATTTTTGACAAATAAGCTTGAAATGGTACGTAATATCCTCATATCTAACCATATAAAAGGATTTTAAAAAATATTTACATTTAGTATTTTTTTATACTTTTACAAAATGTGATAAAATTACGATTAGTTGGAACATGTATAAAAAGTTCAATTTTAGACACTGAGGATGATAAATACAAACTTTCCAGTGCGTGCTTTCTAATAAAATATTTATTTATTTATTTATTTATTTGACGGCCGTCACTGGCAAAACGACTTGTAGTGCCGCCTTGTACTCGTATGAAAAACCCGCATTAGACGTTTTCGTTTATTACCTTACGGACAAGAGTCAAGAGTCAAGTTACGGACAAGTAAAGAAAGATCTTTATTTAGCCTATACTGTGCCACTGCTGGGCAAAAGCCTTCCCCAAATCCTTCAGTAATAACTTCGACAGCCAAATTTTTTTACATTCAGCAATATTTATCCAAATTGTCTCGGCATTTTTCTCTTGGCGTACCTTTCTGACTATATCCGTCTACCAGTTGTCTATAGGGGGTTTTTCTGCACAGATGGTAAACACCAAAAAAAATATAATTAATTAATTAATCACTTCAACCTGTGTAGAACGTCCTTTTTTTAAGAACGGGCTCAAAATACCTTTCGCAATGTTGTTTGTTCTGTAGTCAAGTTGTCAGTGTAAGGAGATTAGCGAAAGATCTGAATGAAGGCAGATTAACGCAGATTAAGACGTTCTCGAACGCGTATATGGCTCGGTGTCGAGGGAGTGTCTGGATGATAATCCAACAAACTCCCAAACAAATGAATATACTTTATTATACGTACCTACTTTGGTAACTTTATGAATGTATGATGAACATGGCCAGCTAAATATTGTTTGTGTGTGTTAGATTTAGTAGAGAAGCAAAAAAGTATAATTGTGCAACAAACATTCATTTTTGCTATCCATTTTGCGTAACTTAGCTGCTTACAGTTGAAGTTAACAAAAGCAAAGCTGTTTCTTAAAAGTTCAAATTTTTTGCCCCTCTAAATGAGTAGAAATGAGATATAGTCGTAAAGAGATCGTCATAAAGAGTGCATAAAAATCCGACAGAGCTGAATGTTAACTTCGACCGGATTATTGTGTTCGATGATTCCTTATCGTCATATAAGCTGGTAAATAACATCATCATACATCAACAAATCATTTAATATGTTTGCTAAAATTGGTACTAGTAAATCTTTCTATATATAAACTCTATTCGATTGCGGCTAATCTACTTTATAGGGAAAAAATACAAGACCAGGTGATTGATGATCCCCCGAGGGTTGTCCAGAAAAATACCTTTGGCCCTTGAGGATGGATTGGATATGCGATTTGGCGTTGGCGTATTGGACCGGTACAGCTTAGGTATGCTTAGCTCAAAAAGTTCCATGCCATTTTGCGTCTTATGACATGGAGATAAAGGCGAGCTATGCGACGAAACGATGGCTTTGACTGTGGTCAAATTGTACCTACGGGCTTCATGTGTGTAAACTTTTTACTTTGGCCAATTTGGCCAATGTTTACCACCGTGTGAAAAGTTTCCTGCCCAACAACCTTTGCTGTACAAATATACCGATTAGTAGCAAAATCACTCGCAATTACAAAAACAATGTCAAATAACTTTAATCAAGAAGAAAGGAAGAATAAATAGTAATATTTATTATTTTTGAATATTTAGTTTGAATTTCCGTTTGCTGGTGGTGGATCGAAGACGTCGCATTTCTGGAAAATGTTCGCTAAATTCAAATCACAGTGTCATTATTATCTCTATTATTTTCTGCATCTCGTTATTTTATAATTAATACTGTAACTTTTTACAATGATTTTTATCGATTCCTCAAACTTATTGCGTGAAAACAGTTTTTCATTTTATTAATCTGCGGCTACCTGAGAAAATTATAAGCATACTTTTATTTCAACTTAATAAAAAATCACGAAAATGTTACAAAAATGCGACGTTTCTGATTCACTTCCAGCATATGCTCATAACTAAAAAAATGGATAAAGGTGATTTTGAAATGACATAATTTATTTGTCAATATGTTCAAAAAAATATTTAATTTAACTTTTAGATGTTATCTGATTTTTCAAGTATCTAAACGTACAATAATTTCCTACAATTTTAGCGTATGAATACGAAATACGTCTCCCCTAAGATATGCTTTCCCATGTTTTCCCCATAAAGTGCGTGAGTGTCACGGCTTGATATTATAAATCTTTGGTATCGCAAGTAAGGGGAGCTCGCACAGAATTGCCCTGTAACTCATACAAACGTGAATTAAAGTTTCAGTTATCCAGTCACGGTTATTGCCTCGAAGATGTTATTAACTGCCCGTAATATGGTTCAGGGTCAACAAAAGTTATCACCCTGTTACTTTACCCCACTCTGGTTGATAACGAATTTATCGTAGCCTATACGATGGTGATTAAGGCTCGTGATGCAAATAAATGGGAATACGATATAGTTGTAATGAGATCCAGTAGCCATTATGGAAAATAATGGCGGTAGCATCCTTTTCAGATTTACTTGTGAATAAATATGCGCAAGACAACACAGCACTTGTCATGTTCTCGATAAATAATAATATATCTAAAATAAATACCAGACAAGGAATTAAGCCAGGTGCATCTTCCAGCACACCTAAACTTGGCCAATTCAGAAAAGACCGTTTCCTGGATTTATACGGTCGGGAATCGAACCCAAAACACTACGTAAGTCAAGGCGAGAAACCGTGCTATAGCGCACTACACCAATGTGCTCTATTATGTTTTTATCAAACATACATCTTTATTTAGAACTGCTAGCATTTTGTCAGCGGTTTCCGTGTGGACTATTTCTCCATTGAAAATACAGCCAACAAAAAAAATAGCTTAAAAATATAATGCAGCTTTATATTGGTAAAGGATTTTTGAAAACAGAAAAAACAATCTTCACTATTTACCATATTAGTGTTGCAAAGGCCTAAAACATGATGCTATCTAACATTTCACCGTCCAGACTAAAAAACTCCTAGTATAAAATTGGCAAACTTCTCCAGATTGCACTTGCAAATTGGATGTTATTATAGTTGTAAACCAATTCTAAGTTACGTGAGACCAAGTCTGCGCAAGTTCCTATGCCGGGTGGTAAGTTCCTCTGCCTGTTAATACTTAGGAACTCCACAAAGCAGTCTTCAAACTGTAAACCTGAACCAGAACAACGAAGGCTTAGTAGTAATGTACGCAACGTGTAAATTCATAATGAAGGGAACCCGCCGACTTGCAGACAACAACAAATGAATATAAGTTGCTGTCATCATCATCCGTGCGGTCTATCCTGGTTGTGAACCCACACTTGTGTGTGGGGGTCCCAGGGTCCGCCTTTCTTATTTTCTTGGCCCACTTCGCGCGGTCTTGTGCATCCTCAGTGGTGAGTTTGTTGTCACGCATGTCACCCTTAACGACGTCGAGCCACCGCTTCTTGGGCCGACCTCTTCTACCGGTACCTGGCGGGGGCGGCATGGCCAGACACTTGTTGCCCACCTAGTTTGCCGATCTCCGTGAGACATGACCATACCAACGAAGGCGGCACTCCTGCAGTTTGTCTGCGATGTCACGAACACGAAGGCTGCCGCGGATGTGGGTGTTCCGGACGCGATCTTTGCGTGAGACTGCACACATCCACCGCAGCAACTTCATTTCCGTGACGCGCAGCTCCTGCTTGTGTTGCTCTAGTAACGGCCATGTTTCACTGCCATATAAAAGGACAGGCCTAATGATGGTTTCATAGACCTGCCCCTTCAGCTTGATCGGCATTTTGGGGTCACAAATGACACCAGTCACCTCACGCCATTTGGCTCAAGCCGCGGATATTCGGGCTCTGACGTCGCGGTCGATGTCCCCGGACGCGCTTAACACAGATCCCAGGTATTTGACACGGTCCGTGCGCTCGACCACGTCACCGCCTATGCGGACGGACTGGGGATTTGTGGTGTTGCAGGCCATGTACTCCGTCTTCGCCACATTAAGTTTCAGACCGCCGTTTTCAAGTGAATGTTTCCACTTATTCACCCGTTGTACTAGCCGTCCCCTGTCCTAGTCTGCTAGTGCAATATCATCAGCATACATGAGCATCCAGGGTGGTTGCTCGTGGTGATCTCGGATGCTGTTTGACAGAACGTCTAATACACACAACATAATGGTCTAGGGATATATGAAACTTTTTAACATAACTTAAAAAGTACTGGCCTTACAAAAAAGTTATTAATGACAGATTATAAAAACATTATTAAGTTTCTTTTTTAAATTCAAATTTGTATATAAAAGGTTTTGTTTTAAGATAAAATTCGCATTCATTGAATTTCTTCCAAAGAAGTAAATCTTCACGGACTTCTAACTTGATTAAAACTTCATAAATTTCTATAAATCTTTGTCAAACGCATCTCCGGTGTTCATTTAATCATGCCACGTAGACACTTGGCCAGGAACGAAATGTTAAGAGCAGTGGGCTTGATTCAAGCTTACGCTACCCAAATTGCGGTTTCTGAAGCCATGAGGACCAGTCAGAGCGTTATATCCAGGCTTTGGTCACGTTATCGTGTCACGGGAGAAGTGGTGAAATGGCACCGAGGACCTCAACGCATTACAACACATGCACAGGACCGATTCATAGTAAATGCTGCACGAAGTCAACCAAATGTAACGGCGATGCAATTGGTTCGAAGGCTACAGAGAGAGTATGGTTTGCTGGTAAGCGGCCAAACTTTGAGAAGACGACTGCGTAAAGTCAACCTACGTGCTCGTAGGCCACTTCGGGTACCAGCGCTAAGGAGAGGCAATCGAGGAAGAAGATTACAATGGGCTATTGCACACGAAAACTGGAACCATTCTCAATGGTCACTTGTGCTTTTCACTGATGAATCCAGGTTTGGATTTCATCCTGATTCGCGAAGAGTACGGGTTGGAGAGAACCTGGACGTTGGAATCGACTGCAGCACCTACAACAAGTTCATGCATATCAAGGTGGCACGATTATGGTTTGGTCAGGAATTCGTCTCGGCGGTAGAACGGACCTCGTTTGGATACAAGGCAATATGACTGCTCTAAAATACCGAGATGAGGGGCTAGAGCCTGTAATCTTGCCCCACAGACAGCAAATGGGACAATATTTCCAGCTAATGCACGGCAATGCCCGTCCACATACGGCGCGTATCGTTACAAGTTGGTTACAACAGCATGATATCCAAGCTTTAGACTGGCCTGCACAATCCCCTGACTTAAATCCTGTTGAGCATGCCTGGGATATGCTTCAGAGAAGAGCTCTTAGGAATTTCCCCGAAGATATTGTGCATGAAAACCAGCTTTTCATGCATCTTAGCAGGACTTGGGACAGTATTCCACAACAGGATATTGACACCCTTGTTTTGAGTATGCAGTACCGCTGCAGATGTGTCAGGAGAGTCTTAGGTGGATCCACGGATTATAAATTTTAAGTTTTTAACAATTTTTATAAAAAAATAGTTGTTTTGTTTTTAGGTTTTGATGTTTCAAAAATAAAGTTAAGATTGACATTTTGTCTGAGTTTTTCCTCTTCTTCTAAGTTTTTTTTTAAATTTAACTCCATCTAAAAGTTTATTTATCAGATTAGATAGGCTATTTATTTTAATGTGTAGGTGTCTTAACAAAAAGTTAATAGAATTTTAGTTATTTAGGTTTTATTGAAATATCCCTAGACCATGTTGATGTGTGTATTACGCTGAACAGGAACGGGCTAAGCACGGAGCCTTGGTGTACTCCAACGGTGATAGGGAAGGGAAGCGTGACACCAACCGCAGTCCTAACTATGGAACTGAAATCGTGGTACATGTCCGGATAATGTCAATAAAGACTTCGAGAACGGCCCTGGACCGCAGCGCCCAGCCGATCATCTCACGAGGGACACAGTCGAAGGGCTATGTCTAAGAAAAGGAGATGCAGAGGTGTATTCTTCAGTCTGTATCCCACCATGAGCGTTCTCAAGGCAAATACGTGGTCCATGGTCCCGCAACCCGGTCTAAACCCATACTGACACTCCGAAATTGTACACTCCTGTCGAATCCGAGAGTCCACAATGCGCTCGAGGAGCTTCATGGTGTATTGGTATAATATTATACCTTCATGTCTTTAAATTTTGTAAAAAAAAACAGGATCAACGTCGAAGTACATACTATTACGTACGTTGCACATTAATTAAAGTATATTTTATTTCATAATAATTCATCCACATCAATAACGAAATTTCATTCAGACCAACAAAAAAATAATGATGAGTCACCGCGTCCACGGCAAACACATTTAAAATCTACACACAAGAAAATTGTATAACTGGAACCTTTGGGTAACGAGATGGCCACCCTCGTGAATTTGATCACAATAACTGCGAACTAACCCTATGAGTGCTATAAGGCAGCATACACACTGCACGGAGGCCGCCCGCTAGCAAAGTAGAGCGGAATATGCGTCTGCGTTATCTGAAATAATTCAACTTAACAATCCTTACCTATCATTCTTTTAACTTCAGATAAGGAGGACTTATTATAATATTTTTTGTTTATGTATACTCTTCATTACCTCTTATTAAATTTTATGAAAACTTTCATATTTTGGTTGAATTTCACTACGAAGATCTAATGACGACTTTTGGAGATGGAGAATAGAGCTTCTCAAAATACGACATCATATCTCTTATCAACTTCTAGATACCAGTAGTGGTTAAATGCCTATTTCTTTATCAGTACAAAGTGCCTGTAAGATGCATTAGCATGCAGATTATGATGTAGCTTGTTAGTATCAACTTGTCAGTTACGGGTTATATTATCACTATTTGGCAAAATTCTGCATGCCCATTACGAGTATTGAAGTTTTTAATAGACCTGGGCTTACTGAATTTAGATCTGAATTTTAGAATGTCATTCGACATGTGTGAAGTCGGCTTTAGGGCGTGGTTGGAATGATCGGGTCACTTGTGCCACAGTATCGCATCACATTCGTACGTTACGTGACTTTTGAATAGTATGGCAGATAAGTGATGACGCCATGGCAGGCGCCAGTGTTTCTAGCCTAGGGTTGGTAGGTTTAAATGCGTTTAGAGGAAGGTTAAAATTTTCATTTATCCTTACAGGTTCTCTGTTAAAACAATTTGTTATGTATCCTATAATATGGTACATGTGACAGGGAAAGGGTTAACATTCTTCTCTCGGTTGAGAAAGCTCGTTCGCTCGCAGTGCCTTGCTCAAGTTGTACTCTATGGTGTCTGTCTGCCTGTAATGTGTGTGTTTGAGAATTTTACTTAAGTTTACGTAATTAATCCGGAGATTAAATTTTAAACCATAACCTCATTTTTCACATGAACTTAATAAGACCTTTAACGTCAAAACCAATCGTTAAGAAAGGAAGACATTAAACAAAGGCAAATTGTTAATTAGTGAAAATGATGTCAAATATAAGATTGTTTAGTTCTGGTGGATAAGTCCTTGATTACCAAAATACTTAAGTCAACAGTACACCTTGGCTTCGCTGTCTATCTTTCTTTATGCTTTGTGACTGTACTGTTCCAGACTGTTCCAGATTAAATTTTCTGTAGTAATAACCTATAGCTAGTTCAATAAATGTGTAATAATGTCATCTTTTTTATGAAAGCTGGCAACTATAATGAAAAAGTCGGTGTTTTAATAATACTCAGCAAAAGGCATTTCCTACAAAAATCGTTTGCTGGAAAGGAAATGTTCCATCAATGTTATGAAAATATATTATTTAATTATCAGAGTGGTCACCGTTTCCCGCCTCCCCGCGGCACCCGCACCCGCCGGGCACCGGGCGCCGATGAATTGAAAACGTGTCCTGAATGACTCGCGATGGGTACTCACTTTTTAAATGTAATATTTACTTTTGACCTACGTAATATTAAGAGAGTTACACGTACATGTTTAATCCTTGCAGTCCGTTAAAAGGTTGAATAGTTCCTAATTGGATGCGATATTTTAGCAAGGTACCTACTTAAGTCACAAGCTATAAATTAGATCTGTTTTTTGTGGATTTATTATTTTGCATTCATTGTCTAGCTTTAAACTAAAATCCAGAAGTACTAAAAAAAAAGTCCTTATCCTAAGCAGTCGTACGCTATTTTCACTGATATTGATTGTATTTATTATACACACAATTACACACGCAATTGATTACAGACTTTCTCTAAAACATACACCCAAACAAACAACTCACAAAACAAAATAAACACCCAAAAACCCATTCCCCTAAGATACCATTGTTGCATTCCCTTATGATACCATTGTTAATTCACATTTATTTTACACTCATTAAGTATATTATTTTTGTAAGTACCTACGCTGGGGATGTCCCCCTTATCATGATGGTTGCCACAGAAAACCAGCGTCATGGCTCTGTCATGTCATGACATACAGCTGAGTGGTCACCATTTTGGTATTACTTATGTCACACATAACTTTCTTTGTTGTATTTAAATTTATCGTTGTATTTTATGTTGTTTTTGACTTGTATTTTGTTTTTCTATACCAAATAAAAGTTTATTCTATTCTATTCTATTCTTGAAAAAGACTACTTGGCCATGGAATCAGAATCGACCGGACGACTGCTCGACTCCAACCAGCATCGAGCTAACGAGATCTTATCAGACCTCTCAAATCCTTTAACGTATTATGGACTTTCAGACTGGTTTGACAAATAAAATACACTAAATTATACGAGTTCCATCAATATTTTATCTTTCAACATCTGAAAGTAATATTTCTAATAATACTTAACTTTTGATAAACATGAAACTAAAATTCACAATGCTATATTCCTAAACTAAGTAGATCTAAGTTTTGAAGAGTCAGTTTTCTGGTGGCTTTATTTAGTAAGTGACTTCCAAAAAGCTTATGTACAAGATAACTCCATAATTTACCTGCAAATAGGCAGTGAATCCTCAACGCAATAAAAATGTATACTGAAAAATATGCAGATTGAAAAACTGTGTAAAGGTTACCAAAGCGGCACAGCCTTCTGAATATTTATCTCTGTTTGATTTAGGTATCTGAACACAGAATGGCAAAGTTTGCAAGAACAACTTTTCCCCAAGACAGAAACTGTAACACAATATGTAGGTAAAAACTGATTCAGAGGCTCTCCCGAATGATATATTTCTACATTACTTCGCTGACGAAACGAAAACTTTTGCCGAATAATAATTTGTTATATCCGCCCAATTTATTTCATTGTTTTAAAAGTGGATTATTTATGACGAATAAATGGACGCCTTCGTTAAATTTATTCGTCTGCTATTGAACCGCAGCAGAATTAACTTGTAAAACCACTGGGACAATAAATTAACTTTGTACGACATGTTTCTGTCACTTTGCAAAGTCGTTCGCAGTAATCTGAGCCTTTTTGCAGAACGGTTGATATGTTTATCCCCTGGCTGTGCTAATGCTGTTAAAATGTTTTCAATCAATGTTTTCGATTTGTATGACGGATGGTATTACTATCCCATCAATTTATTAACTGTCTACTTGTTTCATATTAGCTCATTTCAGAAAAATATCGATCAAGTTGGCCTTGTTAACTAGCAAGCTCCTTTTAACGACGTACGTAATAAAATTTAAGGTATAATTAAATCTTTATTCTTTTCAGTGCTTTCTTTGCACTGAAAGAGCGAACAAACCTAGATCCACTAAATAATAATACTGTATTTAACTAAATACAAGTAAATTTACTCCTATCATCAAGAATTCATTTAAAAAAAAATGTACTTCACGTGTTTGCTGTCAGTACATATAAAATGAGCTTTAGATAAGTGGATTTAGGCTTGTTCGCTCTTTTAATGCAAAGAAAGCACTGAAAAGAATAAAGATTTAATTATACCTTAAATTTTATTACGTACGTCGTTAAAAGGATATCGGAAAAGTTGCGATGTAATAAAGTTTTTCAGCATTAGAAAAAAATACAGCTGCTTTTTAAGGTAATATTTTTGACGAGCTCTGCTGCCTTTTTTTACGATGTGATATCATTTTGTATAGCAGTTACCTTGATGAATGTATTTTTTTCTTAGTATACAGATATGTAAACGAAGTACCTAAGTCACTGTGTTTCACTTGAAGGTTCTTATTTGAGGTATGTTTATATAGGTTTTAAGATGTTTCATTAGAAATTGATATTACCCTAATTATTTTCTCTGTATCCTAACTGGTGTAGAAAATGAGGTAGTTAAGTAGAAAGATAAAAAAATAATACTATTTTAATTTAAATGTCAAAAATAGAAAAAATATGAAGATGGCGATAGATCCCAAAGTTAGCCCTGAATGTAACTAGCACTGTAAATAATTAAGAGTTATAATAATGATAATAGTTGCTGTACGATTCGACAAGAAAACAAATTATTAATAAAATCCTCTTTTTTTAAAATATCAGTGATTTATTTATCAATAAGTATATGATCGTTCCTCTTCTCGACATTCTAAATCCTGTTATCACTCACATTCTTAATCACTCTTTAACATCTAGCTCCTTTACCTTTGCCTGGAAACATGCCCAAGTAATTCCTCTTCCGAAAAAGTCCAAGCCCGAATCTCTCTCTGACTATCGCCCAATTTCAATTCTACCTTTCCTTTGCAAAGTCCTTGAGCGTGTTGTTTACCATCAGCTCGGCTATTTCCTTTTTAAAAACAATCTCTTGAATCCTTTACAATCTGGCTTTCGTCCCGGTCATAGTACGACTACAGCTTTGGTCAAGATTACCAACGACATTCGCCATGGTATGGATGACCGACGTTTGACGGTGTTGGCGTTGCTGAATTTCAGCAATGCCTTTAATACTGTCGACTTTGTAATCCTTCTTGGCGTACTTCGTTCTCTTAACTTTTCTTCGGCGGTTCTAGACTGGTTTCACAGTTATTTGTTTGGACGCCGGCAACGTGTTCGTGCTGATGAGTCATTCTCTGCGTGGCGTGACATTCGTGCCGATGTTCCGCAGGGTGGTGTTTTATCTCCTCTTCTCTTCGCGGTATTCATTAATGCTATTACTTCTAACCTTTCTTGCTTCTACCACCTATATGCAGACGACCTACAGATATATTCCCAGTGCTGCCTTAACGACTTACATGAGGCCATCCAAGTCCTGAACTCCGACCTTGTGCGTATTCTGGAATGGAGTAAAGCGTTTGGCCTCAAGGTTAACCCTGATAAATCGCAAGTTTTAGTCGTCGGTGGTTCACATAAAATCTCCAGGATCGCCTGGAACTCTTTACCACCTATTTTATTTAATGGGGTTAATGTTCCGTATAGTAAAGTGGTTCAGAATTTGGGTATTTTTAAAGTGGGATAAGCAGATCAGCGAAGTTAGTAGAAGAATGTTTGCTTCTGCTAGTTCACTTAGTAGACTCCGGAACTTTTTGCCAATTCCTACTAATATTGCTCTTGTGCAGGCTTTACTTCTTCCTATCCTTGACTACGCCGATGCCTGTTATCTGGATATCAGTGAAAACTTCCTTAATAAACTCGAGCGACTCCAAAATTTCTGTATTCGTATTATCTTCGGTCTGCGCAAGTTTGATCATGTCTCCGAATTCCGCTCTCAACTTAACTGGCTCCCAATACGTCTTCGTCGCGATCTTCACGTTCTTTCTTTACTCTACTACGTCCTGTTCGAGCCGCGGTCACCGCCATATCTCAAACAACGTTACAATTTTCAGCAATCTGCCAAAGGTGATGATATGCGTTCGTGCTTTTCACTGCTTCTGTCATTTCCTCCTCATTCCACTGAATATTATTCTAAATCTTTTACTGTCCTATCTATTTGCTTATGGAATTCCTTGCCCTTCTCTATAAGGTCTTCCAAATCCCTGCTTATTTTCAAATCACGGGTCAAAGCATATTTCACTTATTTGACTCAAACTTCGCCTTAATGATTTAGTGTTGTTAATTAGGTGCCTACTGAATAATCCATATAAAACTTTATGTTTATTAATTTAAGTATGTTTATGTAAGTTTATTTATTGCTATCTTAATAATTTGTATGTCTATTGTTTTAGTCAATATGTTTTTTTATTGATTAACTGCTCATCTTGCACCACCTCAACTGTTTACTCTTTTTTGTTTCTCTACTCGAAGGTTGCCTGAATGAGATCGCTTCTAGCGATAAGGTCGCCTAAATTGTACTAATAAGTTATGTAAACTTTATTTTTGTAATTGTTTTATTTGTGCTATAAAAAATATCTTTTCTTATCTTATCTTAAGTATACTAGTTGAAACGTGATTTAACAAAATATAATGGGATGAGATTTACGTGAGCGGCAAAGGCGACGGTAAGTTCAACACTACATCTTCTCTCATCCAGCCACGTAAAGTATACAAAAAAGTTTTTTAAACTAGATGTAAAAAAAAGTTTAAAAAAATATAAATATAAATATGCGCCAGACAACACACCTCTTGTAATGGTCTCGAAGTAGGTAATAATATCCCTGTGTTACGAGGTACCACACAAGGAAATGAGTTAGGGGCGTCTCCCAGCACACCAGAGTTTAACGAAAATATAAGCCAATTAGCCTCTCACTTTCTAATGTGGTGTCCGTTGCCTTTCAAGTGCCTCTGATTATGCGTTTCTTGAAGGAATTCACTAAAAAAAATATCCTGTGAAAATATATTTAATTTGGATGGTCTAAATTAACTAATCACATTTCAGTGAAATACACATCCAGTGATATTTGATTTTTAGACCAGGTGATAAAATAGGCATAAATCATATCATGATAGTTTACCTTAAAATATGATAAGTAGTTCATTTTTAAACCCTGTGTTGTGTGGTCGGTCTCAATTAATGTAATCGTATTAATTTCAGCACGTGTAATAATCAGAAGTCTAGATATTCGCCAGATCTATTCCCGCTTCCTCCGGCTTCCCATTTTAGTACACCTCCATAATTCGGTAGAACTTGGCTTTGATGAATCATCCCGCCTGGGAAACGTATCTATCATTCTGTGTGACAGTATCAATATGTCCGCTAAACAATTTTGTGCAGATTGGATTGGAAGCTAACAAATTTACCATTTTAATATTATTTTAGGTATATGTAACGTAAATATTGAAGGTTTTGCGCTGGAAAGTGATTTTTGCTTGCAAAGTTATCTGCCTGAAAACCTCACCCAGCGGTCTCGATAAAAAATAGCACTTTATCTACCCTAAAAATTATAAAAAGAAAAAAATTGATTGCGAAAAATGGAGACCCGCAATATTTTAGAAAGATCCATCCAACGACAAGTAAAAGGCATGTTTTGTAAGTTTTAACACAAACAATGACGATATAAAACACATTTCATAAATGAATTGGGCAATGACAATTAGTATTCAACTAGAACTGAATTAAATTGGGATACAAAATTAGGGTCTGCTTCGTTTGGTATCAGATGGCAATTGTAAAAATGTCCAAATATAAATGTTTTTTTACTTGGTCCTAGACTTAGTAAGTTACTTTTACTATCATAGACCTAAGAGAGACACTTTTTAATGAGAGAGAATAATTCTTATCTAATCTAAATCAACCCAATCTGTCCCTCTGCAGGGCAAAGGCCTTCCCTCCTAATCCCACACGATTCAAAACCAATGTCGGCCAAAACTAGCGATACACCCTTTTTTTTTTTTGCCTCTAGGCATTAAGTCCGCCAATTGTACCAATTTTTATAAATGTGCAATAAAGAATAAATAAATAAATACACATCCAGTATCCAATAATCGTAATAAATAAATAATTGAATTGATTTATTCAGTTTGACTAAACCAATTATTGGTTTAGTTAAACAAAAATGGTATTTAAAGGTGAATTCAAGGTTTCCCCTTAAATGTGGGGCAAGATGACAGCCTCTCACGGTTCCCCTAATTCAGTGTTCTCTTTTAATAGGCTTACACAATTTTGTCGACTCTCGAGGGAAATGGTTTCTGTTCCGCAAGACCCTAGAGGCGAATATTTTTTTGTCGTATTCTTTGTTCGGTTGACAGAAAATGTGAAGAGATCTGGACCGCTATTACAAAAAGCTGGAAGACGATTTAAATTAGTTGAATCGGAAATGGTGGGAAATAATTTATTTACTAAATGAGTTATCAGATTTTAGGTTTGTTAGGTACTTAAACTAGACTGTATTTATTTGAAGATCTTACCCAATTTTGATTTTGATAACGGTCCTATACTAACATAACTTACAGTTGTTTCAAAAATATTCTTCAGATCATGCTTGCAAGTCAAAATCAAGTCAGAAATGTTTACGAAGAAATACAAAGTTGGACGATAAATAACTGAAGTAGCATCTGCGCCAATGCACTGCATTTCAGCTTTACATAATATGTGCGTACATAAGTACATGACACCATGAGTCGCCACACTTCATGCAATATTCATACTTGCATACATCACAGTTCCTGCAGTCTGGACTCCGATGTGCTTTTGTTCCAACTCTGAAATAAAATGTTTAACCCACCACTGTCGTCTCGATTCGGCCCAATACAGCAATGTTTTGCTTGTATTCCAACTTAACAAATCATGCAGTCTGATGTGGTTTTGTTCACAACCCTGAACCAATGGGTCTCGCGTGAGCAGCAATCTTTCTCGGATTCCGACTCCACCAGTGGCAGTGCATGCAGCCTGATGAATGAGTCACAGCTCTAAATGATGAATGGTCTACTCACAGTTGTCACCTCGATCCGAACTGCTGCTTTTTCAGATTTCGACTCCACACTGCATGCAGTCCGATGCTTTACAGCCGCGAATTGTGGATGGTCAACTCACTATAGAAAACACCGATAAAAACAAAAGCAAGCACCGGATAGCGGTGGAAGACTCATCAGCTGCCACGTGGGGTTAATTCGCTCGGTGGAAAGTGGGCTTGTGGGTGGTCCGTGCACGATGACGATAACAGTCAAATTACCTCTGACCCAGTTTGGGATATAGTCGTGAAATCGTGAGCGAATGTATGTAACTCACCATTGTCATCTCGATCCGGGCCACTGTCGTGCTCGGACTCCGACTCGTCCCAGATCGTGTCAGTCGCGATCTTCTGGCGCGAGCACTCAATCCAGTAGCCTGGCGTCGGGATCAAGTTGTGAGGGTACTCCTCGCAGAATTCATCTGAAAAGTAGACAAGTGTTAATATGCAAACTCTATGCAAGATCTCGGTTGACAAAGGTCGTTTGGCGCTTAAATGGGTGCTTTTGCCAAAGCAGTTTAGGATTGGGAAACCAATCCAAAAAATGGGCGAAATCAATACCTAACTTGTAACGTGTTGAAAGTATTAAGGCCGAACGGCTAAGCATGCGTTCCATTAGATTTTCATCCATAAATCTTTACAAAAATTAAGACCTAAATTCGTACTGGCTGTGGGCAAAATTTGCAGCCCCTATAATTAGCACACGGAAAATGAAAGCTTTATTTCTTGTAAAAACATTTAGATGTTCTCAAACAACTGTTGCGACACATGCTTGTGTGTTTTCAAGTAAATAGCTTTTCCTGGTCATCTGAGTATTATTCGTGTTATTCTGGTACAATTCTATTAAACTTCGAGGAAGAATAGAAATACTGTTGACACGTGGCCTAAATTAGAATCCTTTCTATGTCCATAACACCATTTTCTAATATATAGTTCTCTCAATTACGATTTTAGTCTCTTTATAACTCTGTAAACCTGAGTCTGTTATTTAACGTAATCTGATTCAATTATCTGCGACAGTAATTTTCTATTACAACCTTTTACGGTTCGTCAAACAAGGCACCAAAGTAAGATTTCAGGAAATAATTCATAGAATAATGAATAGGCATCTAATTTATTGAAGCCAAAAAGATAACCTTTTTAATTCAGTCATGAATAAAAATTGCTGTCGCTATCGGAATAAAAGATTTGTTTCTTTTTTTTAAATGGACCGACAATAGGCGTTTAGGTAGAATTCTTCAATTACGAGTGAAGATCTATTGTTTAACTCCGTCGCAAGGTAAAATTTTCTATACCAAAAGTAAAATGTTTTCGATAATGAATATTACAGCTTGTTCTTAAGTTTTTAGCCGTAGATTTTTCAGTATTAATAAGACGCTTTGGCAACAAGAATGAAAGGTACCTTACTGACTAGCTTGTTTGGTCATATTGGAATTCTTTCCTGGGGGTTTAAATAAAATGTAGTTGAGTTTTATTTAATCCAGTAGACCAGTCTTAAGTGCAATATAAATAAATGCATATGCGCCAGACAACACACCAATTATCATGGCCTCAAATTAAGGATAAATCCTTGGGTTACAAAGTACCAGACAAATATGAAAGCCAGGGCCGTCTCCAAGCACATTTGAAAAAAGCCAACCCAATAAGATTGAACCCGGGACACCACGCAAATCAAGTCGAGGAACCGGTACTACGCCAATCGTGTCGTCAATGAAAACATCCACATAATTACTTATTTAGTAAATCACCGAACCGAAAGACAAAGTGCTAGAATGTATGGCTTTGAGCTGATGAATCTAGAGAGCCACTTCATGCGCCGTACAAGCCATCAAGGGAGAGGATATATATATTACTGCGATCACACTATGCATGATGCAGTTCCATAGTGGTGACTTCAGGTGGCGGTGCCGCGGCCGCGACAGGAGACCGAAACAGAAGGTAGAAACATAAGACCGCGACCGGTAATAGACAAGCACCAGTATCGGTATGGCTTTGTAATGGGCGACAGTTTGCTAATGCGACCTTCACAGGAGACGACGCGAATTACATGTATTAGTTCGGTTTGCAAACATACTCGTACCTACCTTAAGCACTGAAAAACCGCGGGTGATCGTACAAGATGTTTTTGTTTTAGAAATTTAAAATCTAATATGCATTTAAGTTGTAACCTGACATGTACACCTAACAAAGGATAAAAGACCATCGACTGATTATGAAACTTTGTGAAAAGTCGACTAAGTTCTATCCTTGTCTATCCAATTTGTATAGAGACTATGAGAGAGCAGTTAAATACTTATAAACTTACTGCGCCCAAACTCAGTGACTACAATTCACTTTTCGTGAGCAAAAGCCGTCACAAGCGCATAGCGTTTCGCGGTTATCCTCACTTTGATCTGAGCCTTAGATTTCCTAGTCTAAGTTTACAATTACTATACAAACACAATTGATACATTGTAGTTGCAGTTTATACAAGTTTATCAGCATCGATCAAAATTCAAGATCCATGAAACTGTTAAAAGTTGAAATGATGAATTTGGCGAAATGCTTATTGAAGAGCAGGTACGAACTGCTAGAAGAACATCATAACTGGCAAATATCAGAGAGGATAATAAAAATCGGAGAGCGTCGTGGCCTAGCTCTTAAACCCATTAAGGGCTGCCCGGCGATCACAGATTTCGCTAAGATCACGGGAAGACTATTCAGTAACAAAAAGTCCAGTGAAGAAAGTAGCCATCGGTTTTTTTATCATTTTATGTTAGTCATTTTAGGGGGTGAAACATCTGGTATGATTTAAAAAGATTAAGTTAATGTCACGAACACTAACGAACGTCTACAACCGCGTTTTCAAAATCCCATTTCACACTAATGAACCTTTAGAATTTGGTTTAAACTCAACAAACTGTAGACGCAGTATCTTTCAGAATTTATGAATAGTAGTCGTAGCGTACTGCTTGGAAATCTGAAGATGCTATTACTATAAGCGGCTCTACTCCGAGAAATCACAATAAAATATACATACGAGCAGGTGAAAACGCGGTAGTCGCGGAAAACATGCATCCACAGTGTAAATAATATTTAGATTTTAATAGAGTTCACATTTTACGTCTGAAATTTATTATTTTATTTAATTAATTATTACGTTTAGTATCGACAGACAGACAGAAGAACAGGATGGTAACCGACTCCATCCTAATAGATTGTAGTTGCGCCCTGTGCAGTTATTTCACTCGTAAGCTGATATACTTTTTTCGAATAAAAAGAACCACTACTGTTTATAATACATACTGTTACATGTTTGCTTTCCCCTTTTCCGCCAGAATATTCAAAGACGGCGAGTTCTGATGAATATTTTAGAGGCTTAAAACGGGCGTTTAAAATCAAAGTTTCATAAATGTCTTACAGCTTGAAACAAAAGTGTAAATCTACTTAAAGCGACTTAAAAAGTAATCGGCCTATGCCTTAACTATTATTTAATTGTATGGTTATTAACAGTTAGAGCATAATAAATTGAATATGACAGCAATTGTTGGAATTGTTGGGAATGGTATTAAAGAAATAGAAATAGAAAAAAGTTTATTTGGTACCAAAATAAAAACAACAAAAACATACAATCAACAATGAAACAAACGCAAAACAATAAAATTGGATCTTAGTCTAATAAACAAAGGTACCAAAATGGTATCCGTTCAGTATAAGCCGTAACGAGATAGCTCGTCACAGCCATTGATATCTGCGGAGGCCAACAAAATAGACGGGTATGCCCAGCAGTAAACAGAGTACAAAATTCGATGATGTAGTGACACTAGTTAAAATAATAATAAATTAAAGTAATTTAATTAAGCACATTTTCAATAAATTGTTAATAAAACTTTTGTTAAAATTATAATACCTTCCATTAAAAATGCGACGTAAGGAAAGAGAACGTGAAAGAATAATAATAATATGGCTTGACATTAGGTATTACGATTTTCCAAAAAATATACACGGATGAGAAAAAGACGGTCTTTCCAGGGCTATGTTCTGCCAAGTATATAAACATCACAAAAAAAAGAAAGTTAAGCGACTGTCTTTTGCTCAGCGAGTACATCTGCAAAGGTTGACAAGGTCATAGAACAATAAAATAAACAGCAGCTTACAAACGCAGTTTTCTTGCCGTTAGTTACAACTCAGCTTAACCATCTTGATTTCTTCTTAGTCTTCCTAATCTTCTACAGTCTTCTCTTCGGCCATTGTGGACAGAACGGAGCGTAGCTCACTGTAAGGTAGAACACCAAGCTGCTCGCAGTATGCTTGGCGTTCATACTTAGAGTGGGCCATGTTTCCGTTTATTGTTTTTTTTTCATCCCGTGGCTTGTTGACAAAAATGATGTCCACCAAGAATTTTCTTGGGCTGAAATAAAATGTGTTTAGGAGGGTACAGAAGCGCCGTTTTCCATACTAACGTAGTCCCCTGTTTCCTCTCTAGATATTGCTAGAAAAGGAACTTTAGGTTCGAAAAAATCTATTGCCACTATTGTCATGTCCTTATGTTTTCCATTTTATTAAAAATAATGATTAAAATAGATATGAACCTTCGAAAATCGAAAAAATTGGCCAGATTTTCCGCTGCGTTCAAACATCCAGAAAACGTATTTGACTAGTTTGTACAAAATAAGAAAAACAAGAAACACGGCCAAAGTCATTCTTAAATTTTTAATAAAAAAGGAACTAAATCGGTCAACTTGTCGAAACGTGACCGGGGGACAGCAAAACGTCGATTTTGTGAATTTTTGATAGGTAATTACGGAACGTGTTGCAGATGTCACTATCGCACTCTGCCGAAGGCATGATGTAAGCAACAGACAGCAATTAATTATACGAATAACTATTTTTTAATTCTCTCGACCGTGTTGTGTCCTCTAACATTAAGCACTTTTCACCACAACATATTTCAAACAAATATAACTTGAGTTAGCTTCTTCTTCTTCGTCGTGATCCTATTTTGTTGACAACTATATAACAGCTGCCTAGTGCTCCGCTACTGCTATCCCAAGGAGGTGGCTTCATAAAGATCTTGAAGTGTGCAGCTGGCGGGGCACTGGGGACAAGATAGCAAGTGCTGCATGGTCTGTTCTGGGGCGCCACACTCGCATTGAACCCTGTCTTGTGCAACGTATCCCCATCTACTGGGGTTACTCCTGCAGCGGCCCACTTGAGTTCGGAGCCGGTTGAGTGACTTCCATGTGGGCCACGGCAGGTCGCCGCCAGGGGGTAGGCACTCAGTAGTAGTAACATACTCAGATGGTGGAGCATGTTTCTCTTTAGACATTTTTTTTCGCGCTTCGCTAGGAGAACAAGTTCTAGCAGAGTACCTCGAAATAAACTGTTACGGCTTTTAAGGCGGGAATGACATGGGTTTGAGGCGAAAAGTAGGTAACTGCTGTCGGATTCCTGCAGCTTAAGTCAGCTGAAATACTTCCAACGATACCAATATTCATGTGAATATTTGTATGTGTTACATGTGTTTACGAACCAACACAATCTGGGTCTCTTCAAGATAAGAGTGAATATGCAATTACTACATGTTCCATCATAGATCGCATTGTCCCTTACCACTAGGTGCAAATGCGATCAAAATGACTGTTTAGTCAAGTATAACGAAAAAGAATATCTAACAAATTACCATACCAACCTGAATATATTTAAAATAGTATATTTTATATCGAGGGACTAAACGAAACCATAATATATCAGAGGTGGTTTGACTCCCGAGCGTGCGAGGGAGTCAATGAAACCGAGGGTATATTAAGTTGGCGTTTAGTCTCGAGGTGCAAACTGTACTTTTCACTTTGAGTGCGAGAAAAATAGTCAATTTTGTACAAAAACATTTAAAATCGAACATATTTACACTCGACAAAAGTTCTAAAATTTTCGCGGTTAGTTTTTTCTTATGAACTGAACCAGTCACAGATTACAAATTTAAAACTACTTTTCTGAGCATGACAAGTGAAAAGTTATATAATGCCATTATCAATCTAAAAGTTCAGAAGGGGTACCTTAAGTGGATAAGTTTCACCCACCTTAACTCTGGGCGTGTCTAAAGTAAACATTGAACCTGGATCTAGACCAAAACCCGAGGCTAAGCTTGCGTAAGCAAGGTTAAAGTGGAACTCAAAGATAATCTCATTCAGCAAAAATTGAGCACGATCCAATAATCAGACCAGGGGCCGTATTACCATCTCTTATAGCCAGTCAAGTTAATTTCCTAAACTGAGTGTAGCGAGCAACTTCGTCGGTAAATATCTGGCCCATATTATTGACAGGGAACCGCTCAATGGCTGAAAATGAAAGATCATATTAGGAAATCGGGCGGTAATACGGCCCCTGATTTTACACGAGATGCTTAGGTACAAAGTGACAAAGTTTCAATTAAAAATGGTTTTCCCTGTAAAAAAGGATAAAAGATTGGATAGTTACACACTTATAATACCATCTCGACTATCAAAATATGGTAGTCAGTCAAACCAGGGTGAATTTTGCCGTCATAGTGAACGGAACACTCAGAAGCCCACTTTTGGCCAAGAGTATTGGAACCCAACGTGTTAGTCGGTGAGCCTTCCGCCATTACCCGGATTGCTATACTCTTTTATCGGTGTGCCCCATCACCGGAAAGTTAGTCGTAAAATGAACAATGACACAAAGATGGTCCTGGCAAGATTTGAATTCGGGACCACATTAGATAGTTTTCATATCAACTTGAAATTTTCCTACTAAAAAAAAGACAGTGGTCTCACAAACGAAAAGTTTTTTCCTTTAAAAAGCCTCGGATTCGTAATAAGCCTTTGCAGTCTTTTGTCCCTAGATTTGAATAACTCCCATCGCGAGGAAATGAATATTTCCTTTGTGGCCTTTGTAATGGCGGACACAGATAAATGGGTCAACGTAATGTTTTATTGTGAAAAATAAGTGTGTAATACGGTACTTTTATCGATAACAATATACAATACATTCACTATAATATGATTGGATAATTAGCTTTTTGTGCTCAGAATCATTGAACATGTCAATGCCAAAATATAAAAAAAACTAAACATGGTATACAAGTGGCTATAGTTAACTATCGCAGTCTACGATAGGTTAACTCATGGTAGAGGTTTAACAACAATAACAAATATTATTGTGCACTATATTTATGCCAATTCCTCGCTAAACCCTGAATAAACTCGCAAAAAAGTCAAAACAACAATAATAAGTCTCAAGGTTTAGCAAATTGTAGTAGATGACCACTATCTTGGAAAATTTATTAAAACAAAGCGACTAAGTTTCTAGCGGAGTTCGGTCGAGCTGACCTCATTGCGGAAGTATAAATCGCTGCTTACTTATCAAGAATTTGAGGAAACGTGCATAAACTTAAAGGCAGGTCACTAATGTATTAGAAATAGCTGTTTGTTTTCCTTAATAAAGAAAAATAAAATAAAAATAAAATAATGCTACATTTCTAAGACAATGTGGGTATAAACCGTTAAAAAGCAAGTTTGCATTACAAACAGCGTTCACGCGGCAAACAAGGACTCGCTGACTCGACTAGAGTTTAATTTTATTTCTCTAGTCAGTTTTCGCAATAAAGGAACGTAAACAGTTTGAGTCATGAAAAAGCCAAGAGACAGATCTTTTAAAGCTACAGTTGCGATGCCAAATTAAGGTACAGTCTGTGGATTACAGAACGCTACCAGATTACTACTATCAGTTAATCACTTAGCATTATTTTCCGGCCCTTTTTCAGCAAATAAAAAGTTGGGTGAACTCACCAGGAGTAAGCACAGCTGACAACTACGAATGCGGAAAAATAGTTCAAGCGTTTTTAAAACGGTTAAACACAGTTTGGCTGGAAATACAACGAAGTCACTAAGCGTAAACCGTAAACAGAGTAATATTCGAGCTGCTCAAGCGTCTAATAAATAAAATATAAATAAATATGCGCCAGACACCCACTCGTCTCGAAGAAGGGACAAATCCTTGTGTTACGAGGTACCAGACCAGGAATTAAGCCAAGCCAGCTCCCGCCACATGATCCAAGTCAATTTAGAAAATATCGTGTCCTGTATTGACACGACCGGAAATTGAGCCCGGGACACCACGTAAGTCAAGACGAGAAACCGTGCTACAGCGCACTGTGCCAATCGTGTCGTAAGGAAGCCTTCAAAATTAACTGTCGTCAGTAGAGTACCTATGACGTTACTAGTAAATTGCACCAGTTTTAAGGTTTCTTAACTTTGATTAGCGTTTTTGGGGGTTCGTTAATTGCTGGCTGAATTTTTTTTTGGTAGGAGAAGAACAGATGAGCTGATCTTCCAGAAAACTTTGTAACCAAGAGAGTTCTAAATAAGCTTATTAGCCACATACACAAGCCAAAAGAAATATCTTCTAATATTACAAAAAAGATCTAAAATTACAATTGAGTATTATTAACCGGAATCTACACAGCACTTTAATAATTAAATCCTCTTATTTCTACTTTGTTTAATGATTGCTTTAATGCCAGGTTCTTATTCAATTTACGTTACGACTGCAATTTGACTGAACGGTATTTATTTTCAGCTTATATTTAAACGTTCGTCCGTTGCTCACGACAGTTACACAAATAATCTACCCATCTCTTTTGTCCCGTTCCAAAACATCAAACGCAAGCGAACTAATGCAGCGTTGTATGTAGAGGCCTGAAATTGTGTTCGTGGCTATTTTGCGGCCCTAATATATTTGCGAAGCATGTCACCCCTCCCCTCCCCCCTCCCTTTCGGCAACTAACTTCGGCACTTACCGCCCCTCACCTGAACGAATATAAATATCCAGGTTTCGGGTGAAATGACCCATATAGTATGCGGAATATTGAGGATGCTTAAAGGAATGCCAGCGTGAATAACTGGAATGTACACGGAAAATATGATTGGAAAGCCATTTTGACTGTGTAATTATTTCAGATAAAAGACAATAATGGAATTATTTTGTCCTAATTATGAAGAACACTTAAAGGATAATTAAAGGGTGAAAAGTATGAACATTTTAATTTATGAATTAGAAGTTTAAAAATAAAATTTCATTATATTATAAATGCGACTATTTCCACAATGAAGTAAAATAGTTAAATAAAATAGGCTAGGAATGGAGAATCCACTAGGATTCTTCATTTTTATCATTCATACGATTAGCTAATGAATAAACACATAACAAAACATAGTACCATCACGACCACATGGTGTCCCGTTTGGGACATCCCAAACGGGGTAGTCAGAGGCAAATAATTGTTGCCGTCATGGTGAAAGAAACACTCAGGAGCCCACTTTTCATTAATGGTATTAGAACCCAACGTGGCAGGTGGTGAACCTTATGGCGTTATCCGGGTTGATTTGGTTTTTTATCGATGGTTTCCATTACCGGAGAGTAAGTCGGAAAGGGGTTTGGACATTTTTGTATGAGCCATACAAAAATGTCATAGCCACCTTCCGCTATTTGGATTTTATTCTGAAGTTTCCGCGCACTATAAAAGTGATATATACATATAGATAGAGAAGACATAAACAAACGGAAAATGTCTCATAATATGGTACCCTAAATGTCAGGTTTCCGAGTTATCTGAAAGTAAAGATCGATATGAAAAATGTGATTTTAGTTGAAAATCGACTAATTAAGTGGATTTTCGTGTTATATTGTCGGCAAATAACAGATTTGTGGACATTTGAACAGTCTGTTATCTTTTTCCGCAATCGCCCCTTTTTTGTGAGTTATGTCTTTTCGTTTGTGTATGTCCCAGTGTCACTTAAATACCCTGGATCTATTGAAATGGAACTTTTAACAATTGTACCACAGAAGGTGGATAGATAAAGTACTTTAGATATGCAGTCTGAAGAGTTTAAAAAAGCTAAGCTCACGCGGACCAAGCCAACTGCTAGTTTGGTGAAACTTGCCTAACCAACGAATTTATGATTCCATTAAATATGTATGTCAAAAAAGTGCCAGTTGAAGAGGCTTTAATGTTTAATAACAAGTTAGCAAATTTTGGACAAGCTTTTAAAAGGGGTGAGAGCTGGAAGTTTCATATTTCTGCGGTATAGTCTATATTTTGTGAAGGAAGGGTATCACGGAGTTGTTTGTGATAAACAATTTAGTTAGGTAGATACTCGATTATTAAGTTTGTGCTTGTGTAATCTTAATCAAATGAGGCAAGAACCACTAGCATCTAATAACATTGCTGATGAAAGGTTATGTAAACTAAGTGTTCTAATAAATAATTGGGAGGAATTACGGAAACTTTTGACTGGCTTGTTGGTTCAATGGCAGCGATCCTGCCGTTAGCACCGAAGGTCGTGGGTTTGATCCCCACCCATAACAAACATTCATGTGACGAACATTTGTGTTTGTTGTGTGTCTGGGTGCCATTATCTATTTAAGTATATATTTAGATACTAGCTTTCCGCCCGCGTGAACCATGCCCATGTGTTATTCTGATGTAAAAACTGTATTACTGTAAAGATTCATCCAAATCCGTTCAGTAGTTTTTGCGTGAAAGTTCACAAACTTTCGCATTTATAGTATTAGTAAGAAGTGAGATATTTAATTATGTTTATCAGTCTCTGACACCCACAGGACAAGCTCTGCTTAGTTTGGAGTCAGATGTTTAAAAAAATAGAAAAAAAACTTATTGGATCTGGTTACCGCACTAATATTGCAGATTTTATATGAAATGTTTAAGAAATGTCAAGGTAATATTACGTTCGCCGAAGCAGATCGTTTGTGTGCATTATTTATCCTGGGTGTTCCTAAGGAGTGGGGTTGTAAGAAGAGGAGGAAATTGCTTTTTCCCGCGTTTCATTCACGCCCCGCGCGTATTGTACTGGTAGGAGTCTGGGGACGTTGATCGACACTCGGTCAGCGATCTTATCTTTGAAAAAATATATTACTCATAAAATGATGCTAGGAATAATTATGATTTGAGTTGCTACAGTTGTTTTTCGTTATAAATATTTTTGCGCAGAATAAAAACATTTATCACGTATTTGCATTCGTTGTGCACTGAATATGAAAATGAGTGAAGACTCTATCTTGCAAATCAAAAGGACTGAGAGTGAAATAGGTATATAGTTCTGGTGTCATTTCTCACGATACTGTATCGAGAGATTAGAGCTGTAACACTATTGAAATAAGTATGATTACAACATGTGTGACATTTGTATTTCATATAAAAAGTTTGGGCTTTATAATGACACAATAGTTTTGCTCTCTTTTTAAATAAGCTGCTTTTGAATCGAACTTGCGTCTCTTTGAATCACAACCCTAAATACACAGCTACATACATATCTTTAGAGACTGTTGTCTTAATGTCCTCAATTAAGCTTTCATTAAAATCAACTCTGTCCCATTATGACAGTAAATCTCAAATATTGAAATTGGAATATTACGAAACAATCTCGTTAAGCGACCGTTAAGTCCGCGGGAACTCTGCAAATCTTCGCTTGAATGGAAGTAAAACTGTACGTAATTATTCCGCGGAATTAGCAACATTTAAAACGGGAATGGCGAATGTTTGAGTCGGTTAATCTTGTCAATTATCCAGAAAATTGGAACGGGACCCTCTTTAAATCCCTGACACGACGTTCCTACGCTTTACAGGTGTGTGTTTGTCTACTGTTGGATCTTGTCGTCACTGTGTAATATAAGATCCCTATGCTAGGAATGCTTGAAAAAAGAGAGATAGGCGCAGTGTTTTTTATATTTCTTCCGTGACAAACAATCAGAAGGACGCGCCCGCCAGAAACCAGATCAATCGTGTGTTGCCTACCCTGTAAAAATATTTTTAAACCTCCCTTGAAAACCCCATACCGAATTACCGCTCATTGCGAAAAACTCGGCAGGGAAGATTCTATAGGACTGAATTAGACAATTAATGACCAGTGACTATGGTAAAATCGATGACGGACACAAACTCGCAATAGGATCCCCGACTATTATTACGTTCCTCGTCGCGTGTTCGTGCGGTGCGGTTAGATCATGTCGTCCTTGTCGGAAACCCGACGGAATCGCTTAGACGCATTCATTTGGGGTTTGCAGGGACGGGAGTAATTAATTAGGAAAACAAATATTATTACTGTTAAAAAGCTTACTTTAAACGTGTCGATACCTTAATTTTAATAATGGTGTTTTGCAATTAAAGGGAAGGTAATAAAAAATTTAGGACTGTTTGTATAGGAATCGAGCCTGAACAAGCATAAAGTACTCGGGCTATGAAAACAACGTAGACACTACGTAAATGATGATCTGATCTGCTCAAACTAGAAGGACTTTTATAATAATAATACGAAGATGGACCCAAATCTTTCGAAATTTGGGCGGACTTCTTGAGAATCATACATATAGTTTTATCTAACTCGGTACCATCAAGACTATAACTATAACTGCAGAACTATGTTACAAATATGTTTTATCCGGTTTGAAATGACTCAGATGATTTCGTTAATGCATATTTTAGTAACATTAGGAAAAGCCTCGCAGACGCTTTTGCTAAATCTGATGTTGGTTCCAAAATTTATTTCTCTGTTCCTTTGCAGCCCTCTTCTTTTGAGCTGTTTGATGCTGATAAGGAAGAAGTCCATACCACACTTAAGAGCCTTAAAATAAATAGTGCTCCAGGTTGGGACGATATACCTACGGCGTTTCTCAAACTCGCGAAATCTGAAATAGTGCCCATAATAACCCATCTTATCAACCTCTGTTTTAGCACCGGCATCTTTTGGGGTTCACTTAAAGAGGCGCTAATAACACTAATTTACAAGAGCGAGGATGAGGAAGACGTAAGTAACTATGGACCAATTTTGATTTTGCCATCAAGATCTAAAATACTAGAGAACGTTATTTACAAAAAACTTTTAAATTACTTAAGCAAATTAAGCATTCTATCGAATTACCATTTGAATTTCGCTATGGTAGATCTACTGAAGATGCTGTTGCAGCGCTAACGTCTATAGTTACTGAGGGCCTTGATAATAAGAAGAAATGTCTGGCCGTATTTCTTGATTTAAAAAAGGCCTTCGATACGGTGTCCATCCCCATTCTGGAACAGAAACTGGAAGGTTTGGGTCTAAGGGGCATTCCTCTAGCACTTTTAAAGAATTACCTAAACGGTAGGTCACAAAGAGTGAAGCTGGACCAAACAGTTAGCGAAGGTTCCGCAGGGAAGTGTGCTGGGACCAACACTGTTTTTGATTTATATCAATGACCTCTGTAATATGACAATGCCACATACCAATATATTCTCATACGTATCTATTTACGGTATAACATTATGGTAAGGAGAACTTAAGACCAGATTCTTAAAGGCTGAACGTGCTTTCAAAGATCATTGTTAAAGGTAATGTACTTCCAAAAAAGAAGCTTTTTTACTCAGAGTTTTATATTTAAATGCAGACTAACTCACAGTTAAGAAGCTATACATATATATACACTGTCTTAAGAAAACATAAATCTTTGGGATACTGCTCTGATATAGAATAAAAGAAGGAAAGATAAGGTGGCCGCTCAATCATTACACACACACTACACACACACTTTACACTCGGTTCGCTGAGTATCAGTTCCCACATTTATCTGCACAAATTTACAATAAAATTAATAATATTTTAAAATTATACGCATGGTCTGCAAGGGAGTGTAAAATAGAACTCACTATAAATGGTTGAAGAGTCTGGATTATAATGAGACTGAAGAAAATCTCAAATCTTTGGCTATTTAGGATTAAGTGGCTGATTCAGTTTGCTCGTGCAACCCCTTTTGGGCTTTGGACACACACACACACAGACACCACTCAATTACACTATACATACAAGGCTCCGTGCTTAGCCCGTTTCTGTTCAGCGTAATATTAGACGTTCTGTCAAACACCATCCAATACCACCACGAGCAGCCAGGGTGGCTGCTCGTGTATGCTGATGATATTGCGCTAGCAGATTCGGGCAGGGGACGGCTGGTACAACGGCTGAATAAGTGGAGGAATTCACTTGAAAACGGAGGTCTGAAACATAATGTGGCGAAGACGGATTACATGGCCTGCAACACCACAGATCCCCAGCCCGTCCGCATAGGCTATGGCGTGGTCGAGCGCACGGACCGTGTCAAATACCTGGGATCTGTGTTAAGCGCGTCCGGGGACATCGACAGCGACGTCAGAGCCCAAATTTCCGCGGCTTGGGCCAAATGGCGTGAGGTGACTGGTGTCATTTGTGACCCCAAAATGCCGATCAAGCTGAAGGGGCAGGTCTATAAAACCAACTTAGGCCTGTTCTTTTATAGGGCAGTGAAAAATGCCCGTTACTAGAGCGACACATGCAGGAGCTGCGCGTCACGGAAATAAAGATGCTGCGGTGGATGTGTGGAGTTACACGCAAAGATCGCGTGCGGAACACCCACATCCGCGGCAGCCTTCGGGTTCGTGACATCGCAGACAAGCTGCAGGAGTGCCGCCTTCGTTGGTATGGTCATGTCCCACGGAGATCGGCCATCTACTGGGCAATAAATGTCTGGTTATGCCGCCCCCGCCAGGTACTGGTAGAAGAGGTCGACCCAAGAAGCGCTGGCTTGGTGTTGTCAAGGGTGACATGCGTGCCAACAGACTCACCACTGAGGTTGCACAAGACCGCGTGAAGTGGGCCAAGAAAATAAGAAAGATGGACCCTGGGACCCCACACACCAGTGTGAGTTCACAACCGGGATAGACCGCTCGGATGATGATACACACTACTCACACACACGCACGTTTACACAAACACACACACATTCTTTCATTCTAAATAATGCTTTTGTTCCCTTTTTTCCTTATCTGTTTACTTAAAATAAATTCACTAACTGTTGGTTTTTATTAAATTATTGATCGCAACTTTCTGCGCAAAGTTTGATATAATAAGTTATTTAGATGATAATATGTTTCAGCTAAGGAAGAGTGGCTTCTTCTAACACAGGTACTGCTGTACCTAATAGAGGAAATCAACACCAATTTGTAATCAAACAACTTGAAGTGAATAAACATTTTTGTATTTTGCATTTTTTGTATGTTTTTGAAACAGCATTAAACATAACAGTTAGTTGTCATTACAACTAACTACCATATTCCGAATCTCTCATCTATTTCTATCTGCAAAGTATTTCGATCATGGTTATCATGGACTCGTTTTACGTTTTATTAGAGCGCGAATAGTGTCAAAAATCGCGATTGGTGAACTTTATTAGCTTCATCTATTTTATATATGTATTATTAAAGCAAAAGGTCACTTATCAGGAAATCTTAGAAACTAGAAGTGCTCAGATTTTGCATGGGGGTTCTCTTCAAGACGTAGGTGCTTAAGGATTTTGTGAAATTCGACCCCTATAAGGAGTTGTTTTTGGGATTGATAGTTTGTTTGTATGAAACTTCGTTACTACAAGTGCTAGAAGTCACACATTTTGCATAGGGGGTCTTTTTATAACGTAGATGCTAACTAAGACGGGATTTGGCTAATCAAGTATCGTAAGTCGGAAAAAATCCTGTGTGTCATAAAAATTTAATGCCGCGGGCAGAAAGCTGGTTGATGATAAACAATTTAGGGAGATATAACCTAAGTTGCACTTTACCTGAGCAAGCCTGCGGTGGCAGCGGGAATATGAGCGTAGTTGAGGACTTGCGCCGGGCCACGGCGCAGCCCAGCGACTGGGGTTTGAAACTGCGTAGCTGCTGCATGAAGTCACTGCACTCCATCAGCGCGACGTCCGCAAAGTGCAGGTCGCACAGAATCTGGTTCTTGAAGCGGCGCGCGCGTTTCTGACAAACAAAAGAATACTTTTTTTAATACCGCACTAGACAGTCATTTGATCACAATCGCACTTGTTGATCGGTGACGGACGATGTGGTCTGTGATAGAACATGTCTTCCTAGTGAATTTTTATTTACTTAGATTGCTAAGCTAAGTTTGAAAAGAGGTACTGCCCAGTGTTCCAGCTACGGTGATCTAAAAAATCATGACATCACAAATAAAAAGCTTCAAATCTTTGAATGAACGCCGAAAACTCAAGACTTAATGACTAATGTAGCAAATTATAAGAAGATTTTTTTTTAAAGGCAATATGAGTTCGTAACGATGTTAGCAGCGATTGCATTTTTAATGGAAAACCGATTAAACTGCCCCGAAAAACGTAATTATGGTAATCTATCGAAACTCGCAACGGAGTCACTAAATCGTTGCAAAGTCGGGGACCAAAAGGTATACTGGAGGTATGTATATTAGAGACGATTTAAAGGCAAACACAGTGCGGTGGACAGGAGGTCGCAGGATTTCCATGGAAGCTGATCACCAGCAACCTGCTATTTTGGAATTTGATGTATGGAGGAGTTTGCCCAGAAGTGACAGTAGGTATAGGTTAAATATTATTTACAATAGTCAAGATAAAATCATATCAGATCAAGGACAGGCATCTTAAAGAAAAGCTTTTTTACTCAAACGTCTATTTTTAATATCAATGAATCAGTAATTTTACTTCGGAATCTCTGTTTCAATGTACTCAGCCGGTATGTATACAATTGTTTGATTAGCTTAATAACTTCAATAATTTTGAGCTACTATTAGCTAATATCTCTATTGGGATTTAAACTTGTAGGAGTAGGGTCATGCCCTAATGATTAATACAAATTAGTGTCCTGAACTTATACTACTAAGCTGAGGGGCGGATTGAACCGACGAAATATTTCTTGAGGTCAAATCGACTCGGAATATTAGGGTTTGGGAGTAATGAGAAAACTTTTCATGTAAATTATTCTGGGGCTTTAAACCTCGGTCAAAAGGTCAATTATAAAAATAACACTATAATAAGGTAAACTATTATAGTGTTATTTTTATAATTGACTTTTTGACGTTTCGTTTCATGAAGGTTTCTATAGGCGCTGAATTTTATTTAAGCAGATGTCCCACAGGACGTTGGCATTATAGAGCTTCTTTGATCCCAGAGTGTTTAATTTCATACTGTTTTCCGATACAGTCTAGTGCCGTAAATTAGCACAGTGAGTAAATTTTCTAACTAGGATGTCTTAACGAGTTCCAAGCTGCTTAAGCCCTGATGATTGCATTGTAACGATAAAGTAGATTCATATTATGCTTCTCTTGCTGGTGTGCTGGGAGACGCCCCTGGCTTAATTCCTTGTCAGGTACCTCGTAACACAGGGATATTTATCCCTACTTCGAGACCATGACAAGAGGTGTGTTGTCTAGCGCATATTTATATTATTTATTTATTTATTCTGAAAGCTCACATCATAATTATAGTTTTCTATGCTAGCAAACCTTTCAAAGAATTTTTTAAGTAAAAATGGGCTCTTAATAAAATCCGCCCTAGGGAGTTTTGTGCCGTCATTTAGTTCTAAGAGGTGCCTTGAAAATGTAGAGTTAGCTTTTTCTGATAGTAAGTCAATGTCTAAATCTGAGTCTACCAAAATAAAACAGCCTATCTGGCATACTTATCTCGAACGTTTTCAACCCTCGTTTCATAGTCATCCCTAGGGCATATTTGTGAAGAAACCCTAAATTCTTTATTCAAAATTTTCCACCACTTTTCGGAGGTGATAAGGTCCAATATTGATTTTAATATTAATGATTTGATATCATGCTTAAATGATTACAAATAATTTCGCCGAAGGATAGGAATTCAATATCATCTACATTCTGAGGCCAGTTTAGAATTTGAAGAGTTAAGTTCGAACTGTAGCAGCTGAAACATAATGCCCACACTTTTATTGACTGAAATGTATAATAAACGTTGAATTAACGAACTGATTTCCTCTTGTGCATAGGCGCCTCTCTCCCATTAGACACTACCGGAGGGCACATATTACAATTATTAGTTACTAACGTAACTACTTAATCACTACATAGAAAATTAACAATTTTGTCAATTTTAAATGCGTGCTGTCATGTGACAGGCATATAATGCCAGGGCTACCTCTTTCGATATAGATGTCAGTAGTCAGTACCTACAGTACGTTATCGCGTCAGTTCAACCGCAAGATTCGCGTATGAATGCACTACGCGGCTGTTGACAACCAACTGCCAAAATGAGTCTTGGAAGACCCGGCGGCTGGTAGGTAATTATCGTGCGCAAGTACATGGAATGTCAGAGGCCTGTGGGCGCGTGATGTGGTCAGGGCCCTATCATCCATATGTGCCTAGGGCCCCAAAAGGGTTAAAGACGATCCCGTTCTCATGGAGAGACCATACTAGGGCGGTCCGAAAAGTACTACCGTGTAGTTCATTTTCGTAGACGGCTACTGTCGAAATTTCAGCCGAGTCAGACTCGTAGTTTTTTTTTAAATCGCGTTCGGAAGGGCTTTGCCTGGCATTTTTGATAAACTAAAAAAGAGCAATAACGGTCGGTAAGTCGATTCCTGTTTTTGGAAGTGAAATCGCGCCGCGAAATCAAATAGCGCTTGGATGCTGTGTACGGTGACTCTTCTCTTTTGATGGCGACCGTTAAAAGTTGGTTTAACGAGTTTCAGCGTGTTCGCACATTGGTTTTTGATGAACCACCCCCAGGTGCCCCGAAAACGGTTACTACGGAGGATAACGTCAAAAAACCACAATCTCGTATTGGCAGACCGTAGAGAAAGTAAGCATCTCAAAAGACCGCGTAGGTCATATTCTGCATGAAATTTTGGGGATGAGAAAGCTGTCGGGGCGATGGGTGCGGACTCCGGACCACAAGCTCAACCGTGAGACCACTTCAGAGCAGTGTTTGACGCTGTTTAGGCGCAATCCGAAGGAGTTTCTGCGTTGTTTTGTGACCGTCGACGAAACATGGGTCCACTGGTACACGCAAAAGACCAAGGTAGAGTCAAAACACCCGGCGAACGTGCTCCGAAGAAGGCGAAGACTGTCCTATCGGCCGGCCATATGGCCACTAAACAGTGGATTCACAAGGTGTGATCTACACTGACTGCCTAGAGAAGGGCAAAACGATCACAGGGTTGTACTATGCCGAATTATATTCGACACCAAATTGCAGCGAACAAAAAAGTGCTCTTCCACCATGATAACGCACCGGTTCACACCTCCGCCCTCATCACGGCTAAATTGGTCGAATTGGGCTACGAACTGGCTGCCACATTCACCGTGTTCTACAAATTTGGCCCCGTGCGACATCTTTTTATTTTCAAACTTGAAAAAATCACTCGCTGGGCAGAAATTTGGGGCCTACTTTACAGACCTCGAGAAAACATATTTTTCAGACGGGTTAAAAAAGTTGGAACATCGCTGGATCCAGTGTATGCAGCTAAAAAGAGACTATGTAGATAAATAAATCGCCACTTTAAAAAAAACGTTTTTCTTTTGTAGGCTAAGTACTTATCGGACCACCTCGTACTTGCGCTCCTATGTAGACTGTAGAGCTTTTCATCGTAGACCAGTTGTTGCTATGCTAGCGATTTAGCTTTTAAAATTGACCAATACGTCAACCACGAGTTGCCACTTTAAATTTACATTATCATTCGCGTAAAAAAATGTCATGTGTCATCCCAATACTTTTTTTTTTCGCCAACGATAACGTAAATTTAAATTGGTAACTCGTGGTAGAGGTTCTGTAAATGATTCTGAGGTACCTGATAGTATGTTGATTCAATGGTATATGTGTACAAAGTTTCATCATAATCCCTCCAGTGGTTTCTACGTGATGATAGAACATACTGATCTATAGACACAAATTTTGACAAATATTAAGTAAGTATCAATCATATTACTATCATAATCGCAAATTATTTGCCAAAACATATTAAATGTAGGTATTTAATATTTTAACTTTTATAAAGAGACGTTCCGTTTAATAGTTTTAAATGATTTTTGATCATTATGCAAACCAGCTAAAAATCTTTAAAAGTTCTAAAAACAAAAATAATACAGTTTTATAGTAGAATTCCTATTCAGGTAAACGTTAGCTTAAATTCCTAATTATTTCGGCCAGGTGATAAAACCACCCGACGCGTCACGCAGCCATACTACGGAACAACTTTACGTCTCGTAAAATGTTAAATAAGCAATAAAACGTTTACAACGCACTTTTACATCACGCCTATACTCATGTAAATTGAATCGAAAATTTACATTTAGTACTAATTTGTGAGTGTGGGCTGGAGCTCATTTATTAAATTGCGAGAATTTTATGAGCTATGTTTTGGTTACCAGAACGTCTACCACGAGTTTTCCCTTTAAATTTACGTTGTCGTTCGCGTAACAAAATTGTATTGGGATTTGACATGACATCACAACACAAATGTAGTGTACACACAAGACCTTTCTATTAAAAAAGGGTTATTACAACACAAAAGATTTCCTTGTGGATAAAAATCCTTGGGGCTAAGCTCTCTCTCCGCTTGATACTACTCTTAGTTAACCACTTTCATAGTAAGAATTATATTCGCTGATTACTTCACTAACCTTTGAATTGTATAACTTTTAGTTTGTGCTTTTTAAACATGCGCGGCGCTCTGACAGATAGCCCGCTTAGAACAACACGCCATTTTTGACGCACGCACACAGAGACATGAGTTTACAAGCGAAGTCAGTGAGCTTCGGTGAGTCGGAAAGTCGCACTGTCGCGAGTGTTTTTGTTTTTGTCGAACTTGGTGCAATTTTCCACATGATGAATTTTGTTTTTGGCCGGTTCTGTCAAGTAGGTATAACTTACTTACTTCATTTAAAAAATTCAGAGCGAATATAGTAGTAACCCTAGGCGGTTCACGCAAGTTTTGGAAAAAGGTGCGAGCGGTCCTTTTGTAAACTATTTATTTTGTGCCTACAGTTTACTTTTACCTACTGAGTAGTAGTTACTTTTTGTTTTCATTGTTATTATTATTTTCTCTTTGTTGTAATCTACTAACATCCATTGTGAAAAGAAACCAAGTTGAAAAGAGTAACTGCTGAGTTTCTTGCCGGGTCTTCTCAGTACGAATCAACCTTCCGAAGCCGGTGGTAGAGTCACGTTAATTAAGTACTGCTTAGGTAGATGTAATCATTTTATTAATTTATTCATGTCTATTATTAAGTATAAATAATTTTGGTTTATGTAAATTTGACGATTTAAAAGTACTTATAACAGGGGGCCTAGCCAAGAGCAACGTGTCACGACGATTTCTACAATAGAACTCGTTTAAATGTATGGGGATAACATAAGCTGTCACTGGCGCTTATGTCATCCCCATATTTTGACTTTGACTTTGAAATGTCATATCCTAATACATGTTTTTTACGCGAACGATAACGTAAATTTAAAGTGGCAACTCGTGGTAGACGTACAGGTACAAGTGTGCTCGGGAGGCGGGCTATACCGAATACCGAATCGGTCGCTAACTTCGTTCTGAATGGGAGGGTTGGTGTCCGATTGGTTGCGCAACCAATTTGGCAATTTGGCTCAATTTAAGTCGATGCTATACTAATGGATGAAAATTTTCACTTTTGGCGAGCACTTTTAGCCGTGACTGCGAGTGTGCACTAACACTTTATTAATTGCTTATTTATATAGAGCTTATTTCAAGCTCACTTATGAATCACCTATAACATCGACGGGCACCTTGATCAGGATCCCACCATTTTGGTGGATTAAGGGGTAAGTTCCTGAAATCTATGGGTGGACCTATTGAGTCATATCGGTTTAGCGTTTCAAATGGTTGTAGGTACGTTGTTTTATAGAAAATGGTTACATAGAATTTCGTTTCACAGATTTTTTTTCACTGATTAAAATAATCAATACGCAGAATCGTATACTTAAAATAAATTTAAATAATAGATTTTTGTTACAAATAAAATTTATATCAATAACAAATCAAATAATAATATTGCTTTTAATGTTTAGTTAATATAAAACCTATTACCTAGAAAAATATTCTATTGAGGGACAAATTTACTATTAAGTGATACTTACTTCATTTCAATACTTTTTTTTGCCACTTATGTGCATTCGCCGCGCATTCGGTTCTGCGATGTGGTCACAGTTCTAACCTAACATTACCAATAGATTTTTCTGTGAAATATGTTTCCATGAAGTAAATAGTCGTTCAAACAAAAATATTCGACATAAAAATATATGGACTGAATATTCTATGAAACATTTTCTGCGAAACGAAATTCTATGAAATTTATGTCTGTGAAACTAGAGATCACCGTTTCAAATTAATGCACCGCTTGTAAGACAGTCATAGCGACAATATTATAGTTGAACACGTGTCTTAGGTAGTGTTATCCGTTTTCGACAACTTTATGTGCAAAGCAGAACGTTACATACAATCCACAATGGTAGAACACGTTTTGTCGACACGATTGACGTAGTGCGTTGTAGCACGGTTTCTCGCCTCGATTTCCGTAGTGTCCCGGGTTTCATTCTCGGTCGGGTCAATTTAGGAAACGATCTTTTCTGAATTGACTCGGGTCTGGGTGTGCTAGGACTCGCCCCTGGCTTAATCCCTTGTCTGGTACCTCGTAATACTGGGATATTAATTCTTACTTCGAAACTATGATGAGTGGTGTGTTGTCTGGCGCATATTTATTTATATTTATTTATTTTATTTATAGAAGCTTGAAGGAGACATCCACTTTCAGACATTTCCTGCTCCTCACACCACCTGTATTTATTCTCATAATGGAACAGCTGAACGCGCTTTTTGTCGATATGACTCGTGGTTTTTTAAAAAAAAAAATCGTTTTGTGATCAAATAGACAATTTACCTTATAACAAGGCTTTTGTCGAATAGTTTAATATCATGTACTGTTGCTCAGGAGTAACCGTCGCGGAATAGTTCCCCCAAATTGCAAGAACCTTTTTAACCTCGCCCAAGTATTTGGTATTTCATCACTATACCATCACGACTTTTATCCCAAACGGGGTGGTCAGAGGCATGTGACTGTTGCCGTCATGGTGAACGGAACCCTCAGAAGCCCACTTTTCACCAGTGGTATTAGAACCTAACATGGTAGGTGGCGAGCCTTCCGTCGCTATCCGGGTTGATTGGTTTTTTATCGATGTTTTCCATCACCGGAGAGTTAGTCGGAAATTAAACAATGAACACAAACAATTTTTGATTCTGGCCAGATTTGAACTCGGGACCACACTATCCGCGATCCGAGTTGGAGTGCTTAACTACTAGGCCACGACGCTCTACCCCGTTAAAACCCTGCTTTATTCTTTAAATGTTATTAAAATAATAATTTGGTCCAAAACAAAGATGGCAGACGCTTCCCTAATAATTAAATCAACATTCCATGTACTACAAGCAACCATCAGCTATGTCCAACAAAAAGTTCAGCAGCGAATTAATACCGTCTATTAAACTGAAACAAACAAAAATTGACGGCCCAACGAGGCTTAAGGTCGTAAGATCAATTCCCATCTAAAAAAAATATTCGAGTAAATAAAATCCTGATTGTTACTAACTATTGAACTTAAAACTTTTATTTAAAACTGTCTAAGAATATCTTTGATTAGTTTTACATTCGATTACTATTTGTTCTGTAACGATATTGAAAGAGCTATTTATTTATTTAATGAATCCTCGACACCTTCACTTCCTCCGCAAAAAAACTGGTTTTATCTTCTTACGCAATTGACTTTCCTTCGAACATTCGAGCAATTGAGAAACCCGTCTCTTAAAGCTTATAGAATATTTAAGCCGTTTTACTTATCTAAATTGCTTTTTAAAATGCTCCAAGTGGAATCACTCTGTTTAAAGAGGAAATCGCTACAAATTTAACCTTCTATAAATTTTTGATTTGCCTTTCCTGGTACCTTGGCAATAATAGGTACCTAAATCAACAAAGTATTTTTTATTTTACTATAATAAACAATTTTCCCAGTTGAGTACACAACTGGGAAAATTTACCTTGAGACCTAGTCACGTTTGTAGCTCTATCAGGAACTAGGAGTAACTTAATCTCAGGATTATACACATCTTTTCTAAGTTAGAGTAACATGAATCAAGAAATTTGAAATTTAGAGCAAAAGATTCTGGATAGGTTCGCATGTGTGATATTATCAGTTTAAAAAATGAATTAAAATTAATTTATAAAGTGACCGATGACCTGACAAATATTTGGTTGGGGAAAAAGTCTTTTCGCTTATAGTATGTATGAACTTGTAATAAAATCTCTTTTGGCTATGCTATTTGTAACTGGCTGGTTTTGGTATCATTAATCATTTCTTATCTTATTCATTTTATAAATAAATGACATAGTCAACTCAGTAGAACACAAGTGCATCTTATATGCTGATGATATTTCAATAATAGTTACAACTGATAAAAAAACAAATAATTCAATAAGTAGACATGAAACAGAGGTTAACTTCACAATTGACAAAATAATTAAATGGGTAGAATATAATAATTTGAAAATTAATTTAAATAAGTCTAAGTACATTCAATTCAATCAATCAAAGCATCCAAAATACAATTTTAAATTAAATATCGAGAAAATCGAAGAAACATCAGAAATACAATTTTTAGGAGTTATTTTAGACCATGACCTGAACTGGAAAATACACATAACTAACCTCTGTAAAAAAATCAATAGATTTGTTTACGCAATCTATCAAATAAAAAACATAACCGATAGGAAGACTGCTATTCTATCTTACCATGCATATATAGAATCCATACTGCGCTATGCTATCGTGACGTGGGGAAATGGTACAGACTGGATAAAGGCCTTTATTGCACAAAAGAAATGCATTAGGGCTATCTGTGGGATTCAACCCGACCATTCATGTGAACCCCATTTTAAAAACCTTGCTTTACTGCCTCTACCATCTTTGTATATATATGAAATCTGCAACTTTGTTTATAAACACAAGCATCTGTTTAGAATGGCTGGTGACATAAACGCCAGAGCACGCAGAGACCCACACAGGCTTATACTTGTTGACGCCCCAAAGTCAGCAAAATATGGTAGAAGTTGCCTGGCTATGTGTATCAAAATTTATAATCATATACCCAACGAAATAAAAGTGCAAAATGTGGCAATATTCAAAAGGCATCTGTTTCGGTGGCTCAATGACAAAAATTTCTATAGTATTAAGGATTTCTTTGTCTGGAGAAAGTAGCTTTATTTAGTTATTTAATGTGCTAACCTAATGGGAATTTAGAACTTTTTGCACTTTATTGTTAATTCTGTCATATCATTTTAATTATGACATTTAATGATGGAATACTTGACATATAATCATTTGTAAGAATAGAAATGGGACATTTTGTTCATTGGTAAATTCATTGTATGTTTTTTTTCTTGTAACATTTGCATGCTAATTCTAGTAGCCTTACATGAGACTCAAAATGTAACAAAGATCTATTTATACCATGTTGGATGCAAATAAATAATTATGATTATGATTATGATTATGATTAAAAGTTTAAATTTTAAAGAAGATAATTCCAAATTCAAATTAGGAAAAGGTGTGATTTTCATTTGTTTTTCTTACTGTCAAGATGAGTGGAGTGAATTTCATGAAGAAATTCGATACATTTTAAAATTTTACTACAAAAAAGGTAAAAATGCAACGCAAGCCGCGAAAAAAAATTGCGATGTTAATGGACCTAGTGCAATGTCTGTGAGAGTAGCACAAATTTGGTTTGAGCGTTTTCAATCCGGAAATTTTTATGTCAAAGATGCACGTCGCTCTATTCGCCCTATTACGGATACAATGGATGCCATTTTTTAAAAAGTGGGGCAGGATCGGCATATCAGTAGTTAAAACGTAGTATTGGTAAGGCAGAGTAATAATTTGTAATTTCGTACTTCAAGCGTAACTTAAAAGGCATGATTTCGAAGCTGACAACCACGCAGCACGCTGTTTTTTATTTACATTTATTAGATGCTTTCAAAATTATGATATTATAGTCGATTTACGATTTCAAGGCTTATTTTGTAAACAAAGATCACACTAACAAAATCACGAATTGCCGCGTCGATCTCACACTATAGGTCGCACATAAACGTCTTGCGTTGTAAAAAAGAAACATAGAACATGAAATTCATGCAAAACTGTCAAAATTAAGCATTCTCATACGATTATTTTATATAATAATTATGAAATCTGCTTGACAGCAATTTAACAACTTTTTCCTCATAAATAAAATAGGTTGTCTTTGGATTGTAGTGATAAGATCGTTGCATGAATCAGAATCATTGATTTCGATTGAAAGTGGTACAAATACAATGCTGTCGATTTACGGTTCCTACTATCAAGTATAAAATAATCTAAATTTAAGTTTGAATTATTTTGTTATTTAAAGCTTTTTTACAATATGTAACAAAATATATCCATGAGTGTGTCATTACTAGGTATCGAGATTAGGTTTTATTTATGTTATAATTTTAGCTGAATATAGGAAAAATATATATATCCTACTAAAAAAATGTCACATACGAAGCCACATGGGATATCGTATTGATACCCATCGTCGTGATCGTGAACGACAATACAAGTGATTGATTTGAAAGGAATACCGGTGAAGAACGCAAAAGCATGCTAGTTTCTAATTATATGCCTTATCAATGTTGTCTTTCGACTTATTGTGCTTCGGACCCTGTGCACTAAAGTTATTCTGCTTTTTGATTTTATGCGTTTTAATACGCATGAATGCCAAAAAAGTCCAGGCTACACTAAATTATGCGGAATTTCGGAAATATGCCACTGTCTAAGAAACTCGTGACGATTAGAACAATCTGAAATATGGAACACGATATTATGACAATGAACATTACGCTTAGGATTGGTGATCGTTCAAAATCATGTTAAAGGGCGAAGTCGTCGTTTCGCCACACACGCATAGTTCTATCCATCTGACACCCGTCGGTCAAACCAATACGTTTATGGTAGGCTAACTAATTACTCTGTATGATTCATTCGATGATTTCCCAAAACTACGAATTGGCTATGGTTGTTTCAGAAATAAGACACGTAAGATAAAACAGACTATAGATAAGATAAGATACATTGGGATTGGGAGAGCGTCGTGACCTAGTGGTTCAGCACCCGAACTCAGATCGTGGATCGTCTGGTCCCGAGTTCAAATCTGGCTAGAACCAAAATCTTTGTGTTCATTTTTAAATATCCGTCTAACTCTCCGGTGATGGAAAACATTGATAAAAAGCCAAATCAACCCGGATAACGGCGCAAGGCTCCCTACCTACCACGTTGTGTTCTAATACCATTGGTGAAAAGTGGGCTTCTGAGTGTTTCATTCACCATGACGACAAATTCACTTGCCTCTGACGTTTGGGATAAAGTCGTGATGGTATGTTAAGTTATAAGATAGATTTACTTAATTGTACAAGAAAACATACCATTAGCATTACATTGCTTGAAATCGAGAATTTAGGCGGTCTTATCGCTAGGAACGAACTCTTCCAGAAAACCTTCAGGCAGAGGCAATTACAAGATGAAAAAGAGAAGTGGGTAAGGTTGCGTCTGAGAAATTATTATTAGCTTGGATGTGTTGCCATAATCAATCACGGCAGTTATTGATAAACTTGAGAGGGTGCTACTGGGGCTAGGAATCATAATGATAAACCAATAATAGAGTCGTTAATATATATACAATACCGTAATCAAATTAATGAATAGGGGATCTAAACGGACAATACGAGTATTAAAGTCCTGCTATAACGTGGTAACTACACACATCAAAAGTGTCTAGGGATCAACATATATTTTTGCAATAACTTTTCTCCTGATTGATATTAATTAATTTTTTTTTTAAGGATTCATCAAATAAAGTGTTTTCGTTTGTCTACAGTAACGATAAACCAAGTCACCTTTGCATTAATAAAGAAATTTGCCATTTTCCTAATAAAGGGATTTTTGACATTTGAACCACTAACGCTAAAGTTCGAAAAAAAGACTGAAATAACAGTATTCTTTAAAATTTTATTCGGTAACTTAAACAATTAATAATCCGTGTTTCTACCGCGAACACTAACAACACAAGAACATCGGTTTGGCATACTCAAAATGAGTTCATCCAAATCACGCTGTGGAATGGCCGCCCATGTTCGTTGCAACAACAATAAAAGGTCTTCTTGCGACTGGATACCCTCCATATTCGGCAGAGCTCTTCTCTGTAGCATATCCCATGCATGCTCAATCGGGTTCAAGTCTGGCGACTGAGCAGGCCAGGGCAGGACATTGATGTTAGCTGCGGCGAGAGTCTGTCTTACAACTCTTGCGGTGTGCGGTCGTGCATTATCATGCATTAACTGAAATAAGGGACCGATTTGCACTTGTAGAGGAACGATGACGTCTGATACAATCGTCTCAGCATAAATTTGAGCGTTGTGGTTGCCTCTGATCTAAATCAACTCAGTTCTTCCGCCGATCCAAATACCCGCCCATACCATGATGGTTCCACCACTATAAGGATGGACTTCCTGGCAGGATTTTAATCGCTGTTGGCGTCCAGGGGTTCTCCAGTGTCGTATACGTCTTGTATCCGGTCTCATACCAAAACGAGACTCATCAGAAAAGCACACGAAACGCCATTGTTCTTCTGCCCAATTTCTGTGTTCAAGAGCCCATTGATATCGAATCCTACGATTGTGCATTGCTATAGGTGGTACCCTTAGCGGTCTTCGGGAACGTCATCGTTCCTCTACAAGTGCAAATCGGTCCCTTATTTCAGTTAATGCATGATAATGCACGACCGCACACCGCAAGAGTTGTAAGACAGACTCTCGCCGCAGCTAACATCAATGTCCTGCCCTGGCCTGCTCAGTCGCCAGACTTGAACCCGATTGAGCATGCATGGGATAAGCTACAGAGAAGAGCTCTGCCGAATATGGAGGGTCTCCAGTGGCAAGAAGACCTTTTTTTGTTGTTGCAACGAACATGGGCGGCCATTCCACAGCGTGATTTGGATGAACTCATTTTGAGTATGCCAAACCGATGTTCTTGTGTTGTTAGTGTTCGCGGTAGAAACACGGATTATTAATTGTTTAAGTTACCCAATAAAATTTTAAAGAAAACTGTTATTTCAGTCTTTTTTTCGAACTTTAATGTTAGTGGTTCAAATGTCAAAAATCCCTTTATTAGGAAAATGGCAAATTTCTTTATTAATGCAAAGGTGACTTGGTTTATCGTTATTGTAGACAAACCAAAACACTTTATTTGATGAATCCTTAAAGAAAATTTTAATAAATATCAATCAGGAGAAAAGTTATTGCAAAAATATATGTTGATCCCTAGACACTTTTGATGTGTGTATTTGTAAAGTGTAATGCCGATAATGTATGCCCTCGCCGCCCAGAAATCAATAATGAGCGGCCAATGGTTCAATTATCGCTCTTTTATGGCCTATTACCCCCGGCTAAGCTCACGTTCAGTAGAATAATGATGTATCTAAGAAGAATTCGGACTAAATAATTGGTGTGAGAATGAAATAAAGCAAACCATTTATTCAGCGCAAGCGATTGTCTGTATTAATAAGTGGATGCGAGGGGATACATACAAGTACATGTGACTAACTAAAGAGGAATGTGTAGGTATTTAACTGCACATTTTAATGATTAAGTTCCGTTTTGTGTATATTAAAGAAACGTGTTATCGTTTATGAGGCTCTGACACCCTTAGTACAAGCTCTGCTTAGTTTAGGGTCAGATGGTTGTGGTTTAAGGTGTCCCAAATGTTTAATTGTTCACTATGATAAAAAAAAGAAAAGAAAGAAACAATTCATTGGCACTAAATGCAGTAAAAACAACAAAATAAAATGAAAATATAAACCAAAGACTAGCATCACAACATCGCAGTCAAGGCGTTCAACGTACCAGCTCGTAGTCGGTGTGATCCCAGATACATACTAGCAAGGACACCCGGTTGGTAATCTATATGAATAAAAATGTCGCCAAATGTAAGCGCCAAACTCGAGAACGGTTCGACCAATCGGGTTATTTTTGTTCATATTTTGTTAAGGCACAAAGAAGGTTTTTAAGGAGCGAAAATAAAATAAAAAAATGCGAGGATATTGAAAAAACATCACTTTTCTCTTTCTTCCCCAATTTGAACAGGCCAATAACTTTGACACAACGAAGACTGTCGGGGCAGCTAGTATTAGTAATTAATACAATCGTTGAAAACTTTGTGGTCAAGTACATAAAATACTTGCAAAAGATTCCAAATATACCGTCTGTGATCTCAAAGGATTTAAAAACACACAAAGATTTTGGCAATGGGTGAGCATCTGAGCGTTTTGTTCACCACGGCGACCACTTTCATATTGTTTTTGATTGGCCCATTTGGCATATAATCCACCCTGAATCCATGTTAAGTTAAAGAACATGCAGAACATTCAGAGGGGAGGATTTATTATTCATGTAAAAACTAGCCAGTTGTCGCATAGGTAAATTTGTAGTTCGGTACTTTTTCTTCAAAAGTAGCAGCACTGTTACATCTCAACAAAAAGGTAACTTCCACAAACAGCCATCGATCATAAGTTTGTCTCCTGTTCCCTGCGGGCCAAATTTATATAACCAAGTACACTATACACATTATTGATCTGTCACTCCGACACTCTGGCCCTGCCTTGAAAGAGGATTGTATTACTCGATGAAGTTAATAATAGACTGTGCTTACTTTTTAAACTCATCTGTATTATTGCTCGCTTAATTTTAGGCATATGGCTACACTACGCTTTTACCTTTCCCCCTTATCTTTGACCCTGCCGACTACGAATGATATCGTTTCAAGGGTTTGTATTTCTTATTTGATTAATTGAATTACAGATTTTAATATATGGTTCGTGCAATAAAGTTTATCTTATCTTAATAATCTTATTATTTGCGATCGCAAAGCGTCCACTGCTACTAGGACTACTTTCATCACCAGAGCGGCCGTTTGCAGGCGGCCAGAAAACATGTTCTTTTTCATGTCATCTGTCCACCTCAAGAGTGAAACCCTTTCTACCCCACCACCATCATTTCTGACTATTAAAGTCTAATGGAATCTTAATCAGCGCCGTAAGTATGAACATTACGAAAACGCCTAACTAATTGCCTCGTTTTGATTCTTTAGTCAAGCTTCTGAAGTAAAGCCTAACCACCTTGTTCATAAAACAAAAAAGTGGAACAATAGCACTTCCCTTCTTTTAGTAACGCAGTCTTAAAGCTTTGGCTTGGTTTATAAATAAGACAACAAAATAAGAGGGTAAAAGCCTACGAATGTAGGAATCCTGCAGATACCCGTAAATACGAAGTTGACGAAAAATAAAGAGTACCTATATGGACACGAAGCCGCCGGTGATGGAAATTAATCGAAGATGAATTACGTGAAGCCAGAGCTATTACCACGAGGGAAGCAATCAGCCCTGTCGCAATACAAACACTTCCAAAGCACGCAGATCCCCAAAAAATATACGAGTATCACTCGGTCAGAGTCTTCGGTATCTGACGTTCGTAGCGTAGCTCAAAAAAAAATCAACATTTATGTTTTGCCACGCGCAAAAAGACTTCAGCACATTATTAGAAGTGGAATGATAGACACTAGAGCGTTCTCAATAAGGACTAAAACGAAAGAGAAAGAGCTACCTACGACTACTTTTAAAACTAAAACACACAACACAGCTTTCGCACAAATAGTTGTACCCTTGGGCTGCGGGATAGGAGAGTTAATACGGGCCGAGGGCGAATCAATCACGACCTTTCTCGCTGAAACAAAACGCGAATCTGCGAGCGGGTATTGTTTACTAAGCATCGTATTTTTCTTTGGCTTCTACTGCAAACTATTTTGTAGATTCGTATAAACATTATTTACAAGAAAAAACGCGCCAAACTTAAAACCTCGTAAGCTCTCTAAATGAAGCAAATTCAGTTTTTACAGTTTTTATTGGTGGACCTTAAATTAGAGTGCTAAGATTGTTTCATTATATTATAAACTAAGTATGCTAAGATGTCCTTTACTAACGATAACGTTCAAATACAACATGGTGTTGGTGTTATATTATCTTATCTTATCTTACACATCTCGTATGCATCACAATATTTTTTAATAATTTAAGTATTCATCCTTCGACAATGATGTTCTTTTTAACAATCTGGATCCACCATGTCTCGCACAGTTCGGATTCATTTATCCTTCCGTCCTAGAACGCTCAAGGCATGAAATTGTTCAAGAGGGGATTAAAAAGGTTTTTACAGGGTCGGCAACGCGAAAGTGTTACCCCTGTTGCTGCCCCGTCTAATGACCACTTTCTAACGGAAGGATACCTTTGAAACTTTCTACTAAACGGATCGAGAAGTTATTACAGGATAACTGGGATCAATCACTCGACTTGACTGAAACAAATACAGAAATATCCGGCGATCGGTATTGTGAACATAGGGCTGCCACCTCACTCTTAATTTTGGTAGTTTTTAATGCGCTCAGTTAATACGACTATTAGCATATTAACGGAGGTTTATTAGAATAAACATTACATGTGGGAGCAACCCATTCCCTCCAGCACTTTAATATGCATTTGACTAACATTTGTGTTTCTAATGTGTCTGATAATTAATACGTTGACTGCCGAGAAACCAGACACTACGGTCTTAGATAATTCAATAATTCACATATTGATCACAAACCTGGGCTATGTTCCGAAAAATCAGATAACACACTTTGTCCGACCGGGGAATTGTACTTGGAACCTCCGGGTATGGCATTTCCGCATTTAGCAAGCGTGGTGATTAAGCCAATACCCATCAATTGTCACGATGACTTTATTTCCATGATGGAAGCCTTTGCCCAGCATTAGGAAAGTATATTACTTACAAGAAATTATTACTAAAATTTATAAGGCAGAAAGCAGAAGAGGCATCTTTACGAATTCGAGGTAAGCACACTTTGTGATCAGTAAGACCAAAAAACTTACCAATATGATAGCTAAATGCGAAAGTTTGTGAGTACGTATGGTTCTTACTCTTTCAAGGAAAAACTACTAAATGGATTTATTTACACATAGGCTACAATATATAAAGAGTTTATGTGATTTGGCCATAATACGCGTATGTAACAAAAGCGGGCGGAAAGCTTGCAAGTAAGCAATATTTCAAGGCACAATCTACACAATTTTTCAGGTTTTAGACTAGTTATATTCACAATTAAATAGTATAGACGACAATAGCCTAGTTGCTTGCAAAACAATATATTACTTTCGCTTATTTAGAATGGCAGAGTTGAAGAAAAATTAAATAATCGGAAAAGCTGCAATTGGGTGACTTTATATTGTTGTACGTTTCCGAAAATAGGATAAGTGTTGGCAGCATACTTGTACATTAAATTTGCGGTAAGAATCAAAATAATTGTTTGCGAATAAGCTATGTGTGAGTATCATTTGATTTGTCTTGTTTTTCTTGCTTTTCGACAGCCAATGCGATAGTAAGTATATTTTAATTATGTAAAAATTAAGTGGTAAAAGTTTTACATTTGACATTTATATCTAGGGGATTTTTAACACAAAAGTAGAATATAAAAACAGTCACAGTAATACATTAAATCAACACAGAATTATCGCGTATAAGGTGGGATAAGATAAATATACTTTAATGTAGGCAAAAAACTATTACATAAGCATTACTCAGTCTTAGATTGTCCATTGTAAGGTCTTATCGGTCTTATCGCTAGGAAGCGATCTCTTGTATAAGCTGTCGAATATTCAATTATTTTCTTACTCAATAAATCATAAAACGGTAACACCTAATTTTCCTGCAGTCCGATTACGATCTCGATAAATTTGTTCAGACGGTCCTCTTTCTATCTCTTATCGTTGATCTAAATTGAATCTTGTCTTCTTGAAATAATGGCTACTTCAGCATTCAATGGGCTAACTACCTGAAGGTAACTTCAACGTGAAATATGCTTACAAACTCTTTGATGGTATCAATTAAACTCTGATGTTATCTTTAAGATTTATGAATTACGGTCAAATAACTGTTGGTCGAGAAATTAAGAAAACGTGAAATAATCTCATGTAATTTGAACAAGCTCATTATTGCTCAACTAGATACTGATACAACTGCAAGAATACTTGGAGTAATACTTGTTGCCGAACAAGTTGTTACTTAAATAACCTTCAAAAGTTAGCCTAACTCAGAAGTCTATTAAATATGTTTCAGAAGAAACTATTTAACTTACTCTAATGAAAAGTGGCCGAGCTAAATTGGCTTTAACTAAGAAAATAAAGCTGTTCACCAGGACAGTTTGCAGACAGAAGATGCACTAAAAATGGCAAGTTTTCTAGCCTTGTATATTAGAAACCTGGTACACGAGCTAGCAACAAATTGTAAACACATAGCAAGTTCAAAAGATTGCTTTAAATTCACTCGCAAATACCTAAGAGTTTTCTTTTTAAACTTTTAATATGTTCGCGATTTCCCGCGATACGAATACTGCACCACATTCAGAATATCGTAAACGACAGAATAGCTGTTCAAAAAGAGAACATTCTTCAAATCGCATGTTCAAAGCGCGCCTCGAAAGTTTTTTATTAATTGCCTCTTTGACCGAGGGAGTAATTTACCAACGATGAGGGTGTTTGAAGAATAAAGGAAAGTAATTATTAAAACACTGGTATCACACATATTATGAGTTATTTTTTTATCTGCCCATCACGAGTATACTACTTGCGTAACTGAAAAAATTAATACCATAATTAAAAAAACGAAAAATCTGTTCACCCAATTAAAACACTTAAATCATAAAATTTAAGCGCGGCTGTTTTTAAAGCTTGTATTTCATGTATGTTAATATATCGTATGTTGTCAGGTCTTACAAAATCTTGGAAAAATGACTGCAATTAGGTTAGGTTTACCATACTACATCTTTTATTCCTGGTACAGAGATTGTTTCACAATATCACTGCACAGATTCAAGATACACGTCAAGAACATACTCTTGAATAAGAGGAACTTATTATTTGAAGAATGACACTGTCGGGAAGTAAACTCTCGACTCCCGGATTCTCGTTGACACAATGACTCTCAATGTACGAGTATAATTTGGTTCTTACTAAATGTTTCATTGTAAAATACCTCTCCCCCCCTCCCCCCTATGCCTGTAAAGTCATCTGCAGAATGTTCTTCTAAAATCTTTAATGAACTCCCATTAATGTGTATTGTGGTAGTAAAATGTTCATAATCCTATCCTCATTGGCTCCACCGATGGCAATGAGGATACCCAATGCGCATGCATTAGTGGAAAGGATCTTTAAATTCAAATAGACTTACCAAGAATCACGTAAAGATAAATAAATATTTCTGTTCTTGTTTGAAATTGTATATATACCAGCGAAGTATACCTACATACAACAACAAGTACAAATGTAAAAAAAGGGGTAAACCACCGACAATACTTGGTTTTGTCACGCAACGCGGAAACGCAAGTATGGGTTGAAAAACTTTATCATTTTAACATAATATCTAAGAAGGTATCTCGTATGGTGAATTTTTATGATCAAATAAGATTTCCAATTTGACAAGGTACATACATTGATTCTTATATCTACCTTCAGATAATTGTTTTGGTCCCTTAACCTAATCCTGATAGCCGTAGAATTTACCTGGCTCGCATTTATGGTAAATAGCTCTATAAATCGAAGAACCTTTGTGTGGGAACAATGAGGATGTGTTCTTTGTCATGCCCATCTTCGCGTTATCCTATTTACGGAACTCGCTTCAGCTAACGGATTTCTCACATGTAAAACAATGCTTTGGCGTCGATTTTCACGCGAAGTAACGCCATTGTGACCGAATTTAAATTCTCGTCGGCATAATAGTGCTTCCTATGAACTAAGATGTTGACTCCACTATAGTATAACATATATGGAGCTCAAAACTTTGTGCGGTTTATTGAAAAAGGGCTATTATACTACAAAATACTACCCTATAGATAGAAATGCCTGGGTGTAAGCTCTCTGCTCGATGCGGGGCCGATTAGATACTCTATTGTAACATATATTTTATTGTAATACCTAGTTAATTAAATTTTAATTTTGTACTGACTAACAATTTCATTTCTTAATTGTTTTAATTGGGCTTAAGTTTATATTCTTTTATGTTTGATTTTTTTCCAATATTTTATATTCTTGAGATTAGACACTCAGTAGGTTTATTTGTATCAAAATGACACATTGTACTTTACTAACGCCTGTAGTAAACCCAAAACAAGTTTAAAAGAGTAACTGCTGAGTTTCTCGTAAGGTCTTCTCAACAAGAAACAACTCTGACGCGGTGGCAGAGTCGCATTATGTCTGTATACTGTGTATTTATATATCTATATTATTTTAGTAATTATATCTATTATTTAGTATATGTATCTTGCTTTAAATTTGAAGATTTGAAAGTACTTACTGTGAAAGTCTATTTGAATAAAGTTATTTGAGTTTGAGTTCGGGACACCACGCAAGTCAAGGCGAGAAACAGTGCTATAGCGACTACGGCAATGCAGTCATTAAATGATTTTAGTGTTAAGGTGGTTCGTTTACCATACAAAAATCAATCGACATTCACGCGCTTAATAGTAGTAGATATGCGTAGATATTTGCGTGGGGACTTATTAAAATTCCCGATATTTATTTGTTGTTGTAGGACCTTGATTGCTTTAAATTGGCGTAACTTTTAAACTTTTCTGCTGACGCTACTTTTCAATAATCTAAGGTACAAGGTTAGTTAATGAGTAATCAGGGTTGGGTACTAACCTGATTGGGCCCAGTGAGGTTCAGCCCGCACGAGTTGCACCGGAGACATTCCTCGTGGTAATGGTTGTTATCGTACATCGGGGATGGCTCTGCAATAGAAACTGCAGTTTAAAACAATGCTATCAATAGATGATACTCGTATATGTTACGTACGTACGTTTATGGGGAACAGTACCTACTTAGTATTTATTTTAAAATCTTTTGTAGCTACATGATACATATAGTGATGGCCACATAATTATAAATAAATAAATATCCCTGGACATTATTCCACACAGCGCCATCTAGCCCCAAAGTAAGCTAATTAAAGCTTGTGTTATGGGATACTAGACAACGGATAAACATACTTAAATACATTTTCTTTTGTAAATACATACTTATTATACATAGGAGACACCCAGACTAGTACAAACAGACATGTTCATGCACACAAATGTTTGTACTGTGCGGGGATCGAACCCGCGACCTCTGGTGTAGTAGCCAACTTCTTAACCATTACACCAAGTCGGTCAAACTCAAATGGATTTGACCATTTTTGAATCTAATCGACACGTATGTTCACGTACGTATGTTCATGGGGAACAGTACTTAATATATATTTTAAAATCTTTTGTAGCTACATGATACATACAGTGATGGCCACATAATTAGGGACGCCCGTCGATTTTTATACAAAATTCGTAACTTTGAAGCCTTGATTCTCCGCCAAGGATTGACTGAGCAGTGATCTGATGATAGCCATCCATGGAGCAAATGGAAGAGATCCAGATCGCCATACGCACCTTCAGATTTGATCAGCATTTTAATAGGTGTAAAAAAAACGCGTAAATAGCATTAAAATGTAGGAAAATCTTAAAACAGAGAAATCTGACCTTTGTATCTCTTAGAATAAAATGCTGATCAGATCTGTTGACTGTGTATGGCAATCTCCTCCGTTCACTCCCTAGATGACTATCATCAGATCACAGCTCAGTCAATCCTTGGCAGAGAATCAAGGCTTCAAAGTTTCGTATTTTGTATGTAAATCGACTGGCGTCCCTAAAAATGTGGCCACACTACTGTATATGACTGACTGGTTCATACAATTGCTTGAAGAAAGTCTTTCATGGGAACAATACAGTCAACAGCAAAAGTAAATGATAATTAAACAAACTTTTAATTTATTTTTATAAATGAAAAATTCGAAATAAATTATCACAAGCAGCATATATCCATTATGATGAATGAAATGTCTCATTTATAAGTATTCTCAGTAGTTTAATAAAATAATAAAATTTATAGTTTTTGTAAAATCATCAATTTTGGCACGTTAAATTATGCTGTTGACTGTACCTCTACCATGAGTTTGCCTCGCCTAACTACGATAAGTAACTAAAGCTACTTATATGCCATTTTTAGTTTCACTAATATTCACTAGAGTCCTGTTCCAAATCACCATTCACCACAGACTCTAGCGACAGTCTTTGGTGGAAACTCATGGCAGCGGAAGGTACAAATAGGTTCAAAATGTTCATCATGCATTATTGTGATAAAATAATAAGCAAGTATTAGACCATATGATTCCTTCTCAATGTTCAGGATATTCGGCTACGTTATTGTCAGATCTGAAATCCTTTAGAAATGATGCTCCTGATGGTGAAAATGCTTGATGTTTGCTTACTTCATACGATGTTGGTGACTCTCTTTATATGTGGCACAACTATAAATAAGCTCTATTGAACACGCCAATTTGTAATGGTACCATTTACAAAAAGAAAACAAATGAATGAAGAACAAATGAAGTGATGGTGTCTCTTGATCGTGAGGTGAAACGATAGGTTCTCTAAAGTAAAACAGAAAGGAAAATGACATACATCACGACATGTAAGAAAACACACACAAATAAAAGACAATCGCTAAAATCCAGAAACGAAAATCAAAGTCCAGCAGTCTTCACTTGTGAGGCTGTCCCTTTCATTTTCACTGACAATTTGAAGGGTAGGTACTCAAATCTGACTATCGTTTCTGGTCACGGGGGAATGATAAAGAAAATACAGACTACATATTTAATATCGGTGACAGATATAACCAGCTTGTAGTTCAACATCTTTTTAAGTAGTTTATTAGTTTTTCGTTGATTTTTATTTGTCAGTTTTAGTAAAAATATATTCAAGTTTTTCAGTAAGAGAATTGTTATGTAATTATTTTTGAGGAAAATAAAGATCTTAAGCCCAAAGTCTTTGTTTTTTTTAATATATATATTTTCCGTCCAGATGACCTCACTCCACCTGTTGGAAAGCGGTCGTGAGGTCCAGATATGAGGTTGACAAGCCCAGTCGTTCAAACGAATGACTGGGCTGTCCATCCTCACCTTGAAGGCCTGCAGAAATGCTTTTTTATGCCCCGCTTGAAGAACCCGGGACTATACGAGAAAGGAAACACATGATAACAAACTAAGAAACATTCAGCTTTACTTGCTCCTAACTCCGAAGTAAACCTATGTTTACTTCGGAGTTCCTACCTACTTGAAAAACTGAGATATGAAATTCTATCAATGAGACAAAAAACTCAGAAAGAGCCAACCATGAAAATATGCATTTATATCAAGTGATATACCTTATGTTATATTCGTCATGAAATGAACTCAAAGATAATGGCATTAATTTCTTCTACCTTCTGGGTAACCTGCGTAATTATAACAAAAACTTTGCCCAGACCCTATCATATATCAGCCTATATCAGCCAAGGAAACACTACACTAGTAATATACCTATTTCTAACATATCACGTTTACGTATGTATGAAGGTAGTTACAAACCTACATTGGCTGACGCCGACTCCAACAATAACAATAATTGTACCTACATTATATTATCGTATAAGTTTTAGAAGAATACGCAATTATTTCTTTACTTTTTAGTGCTTTGTTTTGGAATAGTTTTTTTTGAAGTTGGTTTTTTTTTGTTAAATTTTTTGTTCATTTCTTGAAACTTCTTGAGACTTCTTCTCGAGTTCTTATTAATTTTATATTTCGCAAAAGTATCGTCCAATTGCTCCTAAAAATTGAAGAGTTCCGTTACTTTTTCAAAGATCCCATAATGAGAACCTAACCAAACTCTCATCAAACTACCCTTGAAGTATATCCTTTCCAATAAAAAAAGAAGCATCGAAATCGGTTGGCGTGATATTGAGTTATTCGTCCATTTATCGCGCATATGTTTCATCTAGATTCAAGACTTATATGGATCTCCCATGGACGCTACTGTCAGAACTGGACCAAATTAAAACGGGACCAGACGGGCAGCATCAGCTTTCAAATAAAAAAAAATATTATCAAAATCGGTTGGCGTAATAATGAGTAATTCGTCCATTTGTCGCGCATTTTGTCTATCTAGATTTAAGACTTACTTATATGGTATTCTCATAGAATAAAAATAGAATGACCAAAATCGTTTCACCCAGTTGAAAGTTATGAGGTGACAAACATAAAAAAAACCTAAAAAAACATACAGTCGAATTGAGAACCTCCTCCTCCTTTTTTGAAGTCGGTTGAAAAAGGTACTCGTGTTAGGTTAGAAGGTTAATCATTATCTTTACATAAATTAGTTAATTCTTCAGAGGGGTTCGTAGCCCAAGGCCTATTTTAGTGAAGCTGGCTCTAATGATTGGAAAAACCTATTTATATTGATGAAGTAAGAACTTTATGCAGTTCTTTTTCTCAGTGTGTTAATGAACTGAGTAAATGATGACAATATCGATGTACTTGTATCTAGACTAAAGGTGACCATATAAAATATTGTCCGCACTGAAGAAGGGAAGCTTTTTATTGGCTTAGTGCCAAATAACTTAACTCCAGTGGGAAAGTTGCCAAAAGTCTGCACCATTTTGAATTTTTAAGTCAAGTTCAATATCAGAGAACGGTCAAATTGTACACGTGGCCGGAGCCCAGGAGTTGGCAATGTCTAACGTATGTAGAGACGGAAAAAAAATATTTCCTTGTAGGTACACATTTACGAAGTACAGATAGGATTACGAAAATGGTAAGAGAAGGGATACGACTAGTTTACGATTCTGGGGTAATTCAGAATCGTAAACTAATCTTTTTAAAATAGACTTTTTATTTATTATGAGTTCAAGTTGATTAGTATCTATCCATTAGGTCATCATGATGGTGGGTGACAAAAACGGACAACAAACTAATTCTATATACCTATTTATAATATCATGAATAGATGTACTTGTTTTTGAAATAAATAAATCATACATCACAAAGGTCTAAAATATTATATTATTTGTACTTAATTACTATATATTCAATGTAATTTTTTACATCGTTTTCTGTTTCATTATTATGTATAGAAAATGAATAGATGTTCATAGTTTAGTTAAGAGTAGCGATTAACTTGATGAAAGCAGTCAATATGCCTTAAATTTATTTAGTTGTTCGTTCCTACTGGAAGTACAACATTAATAAATTCCTTTGAGCTAAGATACAAGTTACCTACTCATTCAGCCACTTCAGCAGTTCGCCTAACTTAAATATTGATTTTGAATTTTCAGCGTAATTTCTTATCATTCTACTCCTGAATCGAAATCGCATTTTAACTTTTGAAGTTCTTTGTTCTACTTATTTATACTGCCTAATAGTCATTTTGGAGAATTGATACAGAAAGTCAAACCCCGATGCAGAGATAAAGTTAATAAAGATTCAGATCATAAGAAAGAAATATAGGTAAGATCCTCTTTTCAATGAAGCTCTGAAGGACGTAAAGCGAGCAATAAAAGAAAATATAGCTGTGTACGCAGAAATATGAAAAGTAATAGAAACTGAGCATAATTAACGTGGTCGTAGGAGACGTACTAAAGTGGGCAGTAAATACGTATTTTCATCACTTTTATAGCCGGGGGAGTATACTTCCTGCGATAATATTAATGTTACGGGCCTTGGAAACAATATTGGAACAATCTTGTCAGAATGCTTTTATCGTCATCGTCAGCAATGGGGATATGGAAGGAATAATTGAATACTTGTGATATATTTATATGCGCAGTATTTTTTGATGATAATTTGCAAATTCACAGATTCTATCTCGTATCGCATGATTTGGCTTTCTATTCTGGATTTTAGCAGTAGGTGAGACATTTTAATCAAGAATACTAAAAGTTTGTGTTTTCAGTATATTATTCGGTTTGGGAGCTTTTTGTTCAGTGCTTTTTATATGATAAGCATGCTGGAGAAGGAAAATTAGCCAATTATACTTTTAGTATAGTTACTGCTGTTTAGCTGGAGGTGGCTTTAGCAGCATTATTAGACTTTAGGGTGAGTTTTAAAAGCTCTTTAAATATGACGCTACTAAAGGCTCCACATATTGGTGATCTTGACTTAGGGCGTTACCTTGGGGAAGTGTAATCATACAATAAAATCCGAGATAGTTTTCTCGTTTCGTTTCGTATAGCGAGCGTTTGAAAAGTGAGCGTAGCGCCTCTGGCTCCGGCGAAATGAACAAGTCATAGCAGCTAATAAAAAGGATATTGAGAAAAGTTTTATATCACATACTGTTTATGAGAAGTCGTCATTTATTTGACAGTCTATGATTTTCAGTGACGCTTTATACGAATAGAAAGCGCAAAAATAAGTTTTACGGGTTATTGTATATTCTCAAGTAGGTCTAATCCCCCAGTGGAGAAGATACAGTCGTTAAATAGAGTGTAGAATTGCACATAGCACCTAAATGTGTTATAGCGCATTTCACGAGTACAGTTTTATGACGGTTCCAAGGAGTCTGTTGGCCATTAAGAACTTTGTACTTTTAAGTGCACATTTATATACGTAGTTATATACAGCCTTTGATTGCTTACAGGCAATATATGCCGGGTGAAAGCACTGTATATTATAGTTAGAGCTTGTCTAATTTAAAATGACGTGCCCTTCACTTTTTTAGTTGATTCAGAATATTATGCTGAATTATATATATATTGTAATTTAGATAAGTAGGTGTATATATTATATGAGTAAATTGCTTACTTTTATTTTACTGAAACATACTTTTACAAAACTCCGCCGTAAAGATTTCTGCTTCACGTAGTAGTTGACTGGTAGAGAATGCCTTTAGGCATTAAGTCCGCCAATTGTACTTTTCTTTGTGCAATAAAGATTAAATAAATAAATAAATAAGTACTTTTGCGAACACATTCCGCATGCTCCTAGGTTCGAGTCCAACCGGCTACTGAACGACCAATTACAGTGGCATTTTTATATGTATTACGTCCATATTTAAAATTTATGAGTATTTGTGCGTGAATGCGGGAGAGGGGCCCTCCATTTCAGCTCAGACAAGCTCTACAGCTGTATTATTTCGTGCCTAATGAGAGATTACTTCGACTATTCCATACTAAGTGAAGGAACTACGTCATTTACAAATAAATGAAAGAGCAAATGAATAAATTTGTAGCTTAGTACACAGCTAACTTTATGAATCCAATTTTAGAAACGTCATGAAGGTATTCTCACACTTGACACTCCTTCGACAAATTACATAATTCCCAAACAATTAGTACGGGTTTCATGATATGACTGCACGATACGTGTCGCTGTCGTAGCCTATGATCTACTATAAACGTATATCGTAACTATTGTTTGATTCGGTTTAATATTACACGTCTGTAGCAAGCTGTCAAAATAATTAACATAATAGGTAACGGGATACCTCGTGCTGCATGTTTACGTTGCATTGATCATACGCCAGGTGTCAACCATGCGTTCTAATGTTTGAGATAGCTTTTTATCACACAACTACAAAATAAAGAGTTTACGAAAAGACCGCTCTCACCTTTTTCCAGTAACCCAGCGGTAACCCTAGGGGGTTGCTACTATATTCGTTCCGAATTTGAAAGTAAGTAGGTAGGTATGAGCCCGATCTCACAGAACCCGCCGAAAACAAAACACATCATATAAAAAATTGCACCAAGTTCGACAAAAACAAAACACGCTACAGTGCGACTGGCCGCGACACCGAATCTCACCAGTATTGCCTGTCAACTCCCTGTGTCTGTGTCCTTGATCACAATGGTGGTTTATTAAGCGGACTATCTGTCGCCGCATGCGTAATTTGTGACACTATACCTTGCCATAAAGGTGAGGAGCCAATGTGTTGCTTGTCTTAGCAAGGTATACGCTTTTTCGTTTAGAGCCTCACGTCGTATCCCTGTCTACGGATTTGAATTAATAATTTAAGCTACTAGTGATGTATGTACCGCAGACAAATGTAATAAGGGCGATTGCAAATTCTACCAAAACAGATGACGATAGATTTCGGTGTACGATGAGTTAGCATAGTGGCCAAGAAGTCTGTTCGGGTTACGAAAGACGTGGGATTGATTCTCATTTGAGGCTGTGACACAATTGTTTTAATTTTTTTTGTATCTGAAACAAGTTTAATCGATAGGTACTGCGTCATAACTATCTTTAGAAGAAATACAGTTTATTATGTTTATTTCAGTCAGGCTTACATGACCCGATTCTAGGTGCCTAATATCAGTAATTGCGAATTTAATAAAGTACAAATAGCATTAATAATGTCAACTAGTAGCCTGCTCCAAAATCAATTTAGTTATGCGTACAATATAACATGCTTATATTGGTGTAATTTGATTATTAGCACTTGTGAATTAAACGTATATTTTTATTTGATTTCTGTGTAATTTTAATTTAGTTTTATAAAATATTCCTGCTATACGTAATATGTACAGTGTTTTTTTATTATTATTTATGTCATACGGCCCACAATCTCAACCAAGAAATATTGTTGAATTAATAAAGGAACAGTTCGTTTTTGTAAAGACCAGTACGTCTCCCACGAGTTGCCACTTTAAATTTAAGTTATCGTTCGCGTAAAAAATGTATTGAGATTTGACATTGTCATGTCATGTTAAGTGTCATCCCAATATTTTTTTTACGCCAACGATAACGTACCGGGATCGTGGGGTTGAAGGTAGGACAAACATTTTAGCTTTTTTTTGGGTTTGATTCCCTCTAAGCGAGGCAGGGTAATTTTGGTTGATTTATTTATTGAATTTATTCTAAAGAGTTAATAAAGAATTGTACATTAAAATGCTTTTCGGATGTTAAGCACCCTGCTTATCCACGCCTCTGGCCGTGGGTTTGATTTCCTGTTAGGGCCAGCATTAACATGATGAATATTCTGGACGTAAAACCTAGTTAGATCTTATATGATGTGTTGGAATATATTTAATTTCTAAGTGTGTGCTAACTGACGACTTAGGTTATAATTTTGAAGCCACGATCTTAATCACTCTATTCATGATTAGTTTATGATTTTCTTTAATCTTACTAGAAACATTAAACTGAATTTGCGGAAAACGCCAGTTTGTTGTCCGCGAGATACGTTGGCCAAACATTCATTTTTCTTTGTATCATTCATTTTTTTTATTCGTATCTTTAGGTTTCAGTTTTCTTTAATGTTATTTTCACGTACCAATGTCAACCTTAGAGTACTTTTTTTAAACTTCTGTGTTGTAAGTATTTTATTGATGTATTACATACTAAATCACATACAGTCCCATAAAACAAAAGATTTAAAGTCAACATTTTGTTTTAAAGTTACGTTCAAAATTATATTTAATTAACTGCGTGGTAACGTATATGTAATAAATAATAATTGAGCACATAAGGTTGTGAATTTTATGAGATTAGACATAGGGTAAACTTCATCTTGTAATAATGATAAATCTATCATTTTAGGAGGGAATTAATCTGTTAATTAAAGATTTTGTATGTCATTGTATTGTTTCCTAAATGTAATATGCTAGTTTGTTCTATTTTGGAAACGACAAAGTTACATAGCTTTTTATCTAATATAAAATGATTTTGTTATTTTACAATATAAACTCACCATAGCGTTCCGATTTCTTCAAACCACTCGTCACAACAATTGAAAAGTTTAGTAAAAAGTTTTTGGTGTTTACCTCAATTAATTAAATGCAAAGACTTTACACTAAATACATACAATATTTTGGTGTTTCGTTTTGTACATTAATAGGCAACTGTTCTACATAGGTTATGTTTGAAACACGAATTCACGTAAACCCTATATTGTTCTTTTACACACTTTTCTCGTCCTTAAAAGTATCTCACACAATACGTTCACTTTACAAAAACATTGTTTACTTTAAAAAATATATTGTTCTATTATACAATACGAAAACTACAAATAATTGTAATAGTAAACATTGGTGCATCAATTCTTCAGGGAAGCTTTTTTTTGGAATGAGATTCGTTGTGGCGTACTTTCGTTTATTTTCGCGGGTTTTTTTTACGGATCCACGATTTAAGATTTTGTTGAGGTTATTCGTTGTGTATAGCACGTCACTTTCGTTCTAGTAAACATGGCAGCAGTCGCAACAGATGACAGGGCGCGGGCGGGCGAGCCTGCGCCTGACGGCTCCGTTCATCTCATCTCGCGGTCTGTACGGATGTTTTGCTGAAAAGTGGCTTGCTCAACCTTCAAACGTCGGCGGCGCCACTGAGCTTTTCCTCTCCCTAAACAAAAATTCAACCACCGAGCGAGAGAACCTCGCCCTTCTCTGTCTAGTCGATAAAACAGCCCTGGCGAGAAGGAGACGACGAAGCTTGGAGTAAATCGATTGGCTGATGAAAAGGGGCGGGCGCCGAGCACGTGGCAGTATCTGTTGTTACCGTGAGTATAGTGGTGAAATTTATTGTTGTTAATGTGTTTCACGTACCGAAAGCTCTCGGCGTGTATTTAGTTTGAAGTTCCGAGCACTCGCCGTCAACTTTAGATCGTACCGATATATTGGCGTAAGCGATTGCAGCGAGAAGACGTTTTAATGCACTCCGGCCCTGTCACTACAAAGTTCTGCACATGCAAAATAATTTGCATTCCTGTTTTTAGTTCGAAATTGCTAGTCGCTGAATTAAGAAAACTTTTTGATGATTTTTTAATGGTTTAACGGTATAGGCTCAGTTGGTTGTGAGTAATCCTGCCTACTACTACTTTAGGTCGTGGATTCGATTTTGACCTAGAAGAAACATCTTATCTAAACTATCTTTTATTTAATTGGTTAATTTAATGAGTAAATTAAGATGGTTTAGGTAAGATACTAAAAGTATTTTTTGTCGAAATTAAGAAAATAAGGAACACAAACATGCAGAGAACTTTAACAACAAAACATACAGAAAAAAAAACAAAGCTTACCAGTCTGCGTGCTAGAATCGAAGAATGTGCTGGTTGTTTCAACCGTCATCGTACCAATAGTACCATCCAGGATCTGCGTGGACGAGTCTCGCCGGCCGCGGGCCCGCATACATGCGTCATCGCTCTGAGAACTTTGACGCCTGAAGTTGCGGCAGCGGATCATCTCTTCCGTGGTCGACTGGCGGCGGAATCCTCGAGCTATCAATATCTCCTCCGTCGTAGACTGTCGGCGGATTATAGTCCTCTCAGGAGGCCTTGCACAAGGGCTTGGGTCACGACTGGAGCAGGAACTTGACTCAGGACTGCGAGCTCTTCCAACTCTAGCACATGATGCCTGCCTTCTCAAACGCCCACGACGTCTTGCTGCAGAAGGACTCAACTCTCCACCTCCGGCACGATCTGGACTCAACTGAGAGCGTTCGCGTCTAGGACGAGCAGCAGAATCTGGACTCAAGGAATCCCTCCTAGCTCTACCTTCATCATCTGGCCCCAAAGACGGGCCTGAATCTCTCCGTCGAACACCAGGAGGCCCATTTGGGTCATCGAACGCAGTAGCTTGACGCTGCAACCTTCCAAGTCGTCTTTCCGGACTAGCTGCTGCTCGGGAATCACGTCGTGCTCTACCGCATTGTGTAGTCGAGTCTCGTCGTCCTCCCAAGCTAGGCGGTGTCCTTCCACTGGGGCTTATCTGAATTTGAGTTGTGGAAGTAGCCTGTGTTGTCTGGCATGTTTGCACACATTGTGAAGCGTTAGGAGACATGGGGGACGTGGGGGATGGAGTTACAGCAGACGTGATAATAGTTGGCATTGGCATTGATGACTGGCATTCTCCATCAGAGCGACTAGGTTCGTGAATCGCAACTATGGTAACACACGGTGGCTGCGTGGAAGGCCCCGGATCTGATGATGCATCAACGAATGAGGGAGCAGCGGGACCTGGCGGTGACCCTCGTCGTTTTCTGTGAGTTGCTACTATTCGAGGTGGCTGTGCTACCGAATCACGTCTATGTCGGTTACCATCCACAGAATCTCTGCGCTCTTTATCATCGCTTGAACCGCGTCTCTTAACGCGACGTTCTCTAGATGGCATTATTGTAACTGAATCTTTTCGGTCCCAGGCGATTGGAAAATCTGAATTGAAATCTTGTGGGGCCGCTTTCGAGTCTCTGCGTTTTGATGCCATAGATTTAATGCCAGAATCTGCAGAGGAGTCTCGCCTGCGTCTTGGTGGTGGCTCGTGGCGAGCCCACGGTAGGGATCGTGCAAGGTCTGCTAAGGTTTCTCGCCTTGAAAGCGGGGCACGCTGGCGCCTTGGCTGGCTGCCGCCTCCTCCCCACTCTCGTAAGATGTCGGTCAGTTGAGCTAAGGACGATCGGCGCCGCCGAGGACCGCCTAAGAATTTCAAAAATGTTTGTATTTTAGTGCTGCGAATTGATAAAAGTTCGCTTAATGTTACCAGCCAACAATGATAAGTAATTTACAAATCTTCTGTCATACACATATTAGTGTATTGCAGTTAATCATCAATTCAAGAACTTCCTAACTTTGAGTATCATTTTAAAATTTGTGATACAGTAACTAAAATGTTAAATCTTACCTCTCTGCTGGTCCGAAACGTCTGGCTCTGGTGGTGAAAGGCAAGAGACCTGGGCAGCTGAGTCTCTGCGGCTGCCAAGTCTCTGCCTTAGCGTTGACTCCTCGAGAGTGGAGCGAGTTAGCTCGTCCCACCCGTTTCCTCCGGCCCACACCAAGCCCACTTGGTGAGACAGTATCGGTAGATTGCAAACGAAACATATTGCCGTCATTGTCCTGTTGAAAACAAATAACCATGTTAATATCTTTCGCTTCTGTGCTTTTCTTCTCTGAATTTGACTTTGTTGTTTAATGAGATGATTTCTTTGAGCTTTGAGGTGATTGTCAACGTATCTAAGATATTGAAGAGGTGATCTAAAGAACTAACGATTTATTGTTTCGGAAATGTGTCGCAGGATACATGATGTTCGCGGTCTGGAGTGAGTGTGAATAACCGTGACGGCGTATCGCGCCCTTGTGTCCGCATCAGCGGGCTGATAACCGAACTACCGATGCGATATTAAGTAATAACCGCTCCCATGCTTGTCGACATACATTATCTATGAACTATTCGCTTGGAAATTGTTTTGTCTGTGAGCGAAGCATCAATCAGCAGGAACACTTATCGCTGAGCTGACTTTCAATACTCGTATGATTATAGTTAGAAGTATCTACATTCGACACTGTTCTATAGAATCGCTTATTCTGTTTAAGATCTATTGCTAAGTAACTTTAGATTAATTTCTGAATATGCTTCAAAAATTGTAATAGTAAATTTATTTGAATGTATCTGTACTAGGTGATTAAAACATTGTAAGAAAATGACATGGCATACTTGGTAGATGATATTAAAGAAACTAAGTTAAAATTGATATTTCTAAAATAACTTCTATTTAAAGTCATACGAGAAATTATATTATGTGTGAAAACCATAAAGAAAAAGTTGTTCAAAAAATCTGATATCCACATAGATTCGTAACTTACTAAGTATGTCATTCCATTATTTCATCCTTGATAATCAGACGGTAAATTCATTACAAATAATACAAAAAGTCACCTGGGTAAACATCATGTGCTTTAACATTATTTATCCCCTGACATAGAATCGGTTAAATAAAGCCTAAAGCCCAATTTTGTCATTGTAACAGTATCCATTTTATCATTCAAAAGGCTGCGCGATAAAATTAATAAGCACGAGCTCCTATTGTTGTCCCCCACATGATGTGTCGATGATAGGGTATCAGCCGGTACTCCGCATGAACGACTATGCATGAAGATGAAGACTGATCAAAGCAACTCTTCTGATAACAATTGGTGAGGTGGAAACTGCTAATGTAATCAATTTGACGTTAATCCTTGAACATTTCCATTCGGATATGTAAAGGGAATATATTGTTGCGAGAAATTAATGAATGAAACTGTGAATTTCAAACTCATTCAAATGCATTTTGTTGACGTGCACTTCTGTAGAGACAATAATATTTCTGACATGAAGCCTGTGTTCCTTTTGTGGATGATTCGTGATACTGAAGTGCTATAATAATTTACAAATTGAAACGGTTTGTCATTACATACTCGTATATAAAAGATCAGAATGTGTTCAGTACTAATTTTGAAGCTCTATCGCTTCTAAAAGATTATTTGTTCCAACAGCTACAGTGCAACTTAATTTACTTTAGATACGTCATTACCTACTATGTAAACTCGTGTGTGAATGATTGTCTGGTGTTGAATGGTAGGTGATGTTATGTTTTGACACTATTTGAAGTTGAATGTGGTAATTAAAAGGTAGAAGTTCATTTATTTATATATTAACATGCTATTTAGATGAACATCTGGTGTAGTAGCAACTGGTTGGGTTGAATCGATGCTTGCATATTTGGGGTACCGTCAGCAACAGGAGTAGCTGTTCACTTTAGTACTATGTTATAGCTGTTCACATTTTTTTCCACTATCTGTTATTCACTCATAGTTACCAAGACAACTTGGACAAAGTCAATCTGACTAGATGATAAAATGTTAAGCCACTTCTGTTGCTGACCGTACCATACCTATTTCAGGAATTATTTAATTTCCGGAAGATTTTCAACTAATAGAATGCAATTCAATATTTTTGTTTAATAAGGCCCGTACTATAATTGTTTTCTGTATAAGTCTTCATAAAAAACAGAATCAAGATCATCTCATTTTAATAATTTGTGCCATTTAGGGAGAATGTTTGAAAGGTGATTAATGGGTCACCAAACCTTGTTTCTTTTTGGGGATATTTGACCAACAGTGTACGAAGACTTTACGTAGGCAGCAAAATATTCGAATTTGTAGCATTTTTCGGATTCTTTTCCCCAGAATTGTTTTTCAAATTCTGGCAACTCTCAGCACCCGCTGAACAGGCAACTTTTTTGGCTTTTAGCTGCGTAACTTTTTGTTATTCTCCAACTATAATGTATTTTCTATATTATGTTTGTGGCTTGAAAGTTTTTGTTCTGAAAAAGTCCTAATTATATGGCGGGCTAGGATCTGTATGGAATGATTGCTGCAAAAAGTTGAACGGTGATGCTTAGCATGCAGGTTATAAGTAAGGCGCATGTGGATGTTAGCATGCTGGTAAAGGCGGCGTCGTAAATGAGCGACAAACGCAATGTGATGCGTGCGACGCGGCAAGCGCGTTCGACCAATAGAATACCTCACTTGCGGAGGCTAGCCCTACTGTTATTGGGTGATCGCGCTTGTCGCTCACTTAGCACACCGGGTAAGAAGCAATGGATGCATGCCAGCTGTTTTGGCCGAGCGTTTCGGTGTTCGCTAAAGCGCATGCTATCATGCTTGGTTGTTCCAGGGACCTGTAATGGCGCAGACGAGGTGAAGGGGATTGAGGCATGTCGAAAGCCGGGTCATTGGGGTCGAGGCGCTAACTGAGGCTAAATCCCACACACAATATCACATCAAACACTTTGTACATCTGAAACAACGGTTTTGTATTAGTGGTTACCGGTAGGATTTCAAAAAACTGAAGTAATTTTCAGGAAATTAGAGCATGCGACACAAATGACTTCAGCTGCATTCTTGTTTTCAGTGATCTTAAACTTCGAAAGGCTCGCAAACTGGGGCTTTCTTTCAAATGTTTAACTAACATTAACCCCCGAGTTTGGTTTCAGAATGGGAGTTAGATACTTTTTGACATAAATCTTTTTCCGATAACAAAAATAACATTCAGAAAAACAATACATTAACTGTGGTTGAACGTATTGAAACCACATTAAACAAATAATACAGACAATGGTTATTTAAGTATTTAAAAACAAAAAAACAGTGGAAAACAAAAAAAATACACTTCACTGCCATGATATTTTGTTCCAAAAATGCGCACATAATAGCATTCAAAGGGTTAAGCTTTGGAAGAGCATTTTCATTTTCACATATAAGTAAATGTTGTGAAGTATGTACCGAAGTACATATATTATGTAGGTGTGTCATATGTGTTCTTATAAGCTAATCATTTATACTTGTTCCTTCTCTGAATAATTTTAAGCCGAAATTGCGTTCTTAATGAACAGCCACACAGCCAATGATGAAAAAGGTTCGGCTGATGGTCTTATATAATCGTTTTGGCCTACAGCATCAAATGATAAATTTATATGATTGAAATTGTGACTCACGAATTGAATGAACTGTAAAGTATACTATTGGGACACAATTTCAAGCATGAAACTTTTTTGCTATGCCTACTTCATAATTCACAGTCACAATCACTCACACATATTGGAATTTTTAAGGCGTAAAATCATTGTTCGTAACAGTAGGTACAGTTGTTCTCAATATGTGTCTATGTTAACGCAAATGTATGATATCCGTCATTGTGGGTATACTATTCCTAGGAAATATATCATTATATAATTCCTAAAATCAACCGGAAATGTGTGAAATAAATTATATTAGACACGTTTCCTAGGAAATCAATAATACATTTCCTAAATAGCAATCGGAAATGTATACATTTCCTAGAAATTGTATACAATCCCTAAAGTTCATACATTTCCGGCAACATCATTTTTATTATTACCAAAATCACAAATTCTGTCGTCGTTGAAAGACTTCTACAAAACTAACAAACATTCAAATCCAGAAAAAAAACATGAAAGTAACCTTTATGTACGTTTAAATGTCTTAGCATACAAATCACTCCTTTATGAGTTTTGTAACTAAACACCGGTAAAATACTGGTATCCTAAACTTTTATGGAACTTTACTGGATAATGACGCTATGCTGAATATAACAAACGATTGATGAATATATCAATAATACTTCATGCTTACAAAAAACACAAGGAAGTAATCGGAAAAGTTATGAAATGACATAAACACTAGCGACACTAAACAAAAAATGGAAACACTGAAAAGTGTTTTTCTTCTTTCATAAAGTTCTAACGATCGACGCTAGATGGCGATGGTTCACGATCCTTCTGGCGGCGGAAAATTTCACCATCCTTGTTTTCAGTATTGTGCGCTGTGATTGTAGATGGCGCTAGCAGGAGTGACGAAACAGTTTGTTTATAGTCATGATTAAATAAAACTAAGGACTTGGGAAAAGTTTTTAGTACGTTTGTCTTCAAATTTTAATTTTAATTATTCGTATCTTGTTTGCTATTTTGATATTTTACTTTATTTGAAGTATTTCTTCGATCAACAATACACTAAAATATCAATTAATATCAGAATCATAAGAAAATAAGAATAAAATTATAATTAAATGAATAAAAAAAAATGTTTTCTATTTATTGTTATGGAATTCAGAAATTTATTTTTAATTAATTTGTCCATATGTGAGGTCACGACGATACCGATATGTTCAAATCCTTTAAACTATATTAGATAAGCAAAGGTCAGGCAAAGCTAGTTACTTCATGTTATTATTTGCTAAGAAAATACTCAGCGACCCAGCGCCCACAACACTAAGTTTTCACGATTTTGAACAGCAAACTAAAAAATGTTTTATTTAAGAACAATGCGAAAAAAACATAAAGTTCACTTTCCACAGCTACGTTCTAGCGTTTGTGCTTTGTGTTGTATAAAAAATATTATAAATAAACAAGATGAGTTATCACAAAACCCCTTTGGTCTCTCATCTTACTTATCCTATCCAAACATATTTACGTAGGATAATGCATTATAAAGAATCGCCTTTGAGAGTGGATAAGTGGGGGATTTTATTTTTCAGATCGCAAACCCATTCTCGGCTTTTAAACATTCATTCGGCATTTAACGCCCGTTCTCGGCTTCTAAGGCAAAAATACTCTGCCGAACAAAAATAACTGGTCAAGATCAGTTGCAGTTTTTGAAATTGAAATTGAATGACTGTCAATGGGTGAAGTGATTTTTTAACGTGTTATTTTAATTTAAAGTTTTGGCTTATTTCAAGTGCAAATATTTTTTTAAATAAAAGTTTAATCAAACTATACAGTCGAAGGTTTTTTTAAAAAAAAAATCGCGATGATATAGCTTAAAGGAAATTATCACAAAAGTACCGGACACAAACACAATCTGTATAAAATTGACATGAACTTTTTAGACAATAAGAAAAAGTATCAATTAATATTGTGCCTACTGAATATACTTTATCGAAAAGTACCAGCTAAAAGTGGCTATAGTGCCCACTACAAATACACCTATACTTTATTCATTATAACATTAGAAATAAGGAGCAGGGGTGCTGAAATGAGTGACAATTTGCATTTGACGTCACCATGACGATGACATACCTGAGTATAACCTGGCAAAATTGAAAACCCCTTCCACCACACCGTATGATGGGATTATGTAACATTTTAGATTTGGTAGAGTTGTAGTGACAGTAAAAACGTGTTCGGATAGAAACCCCTGCTCCTTTCAGGTTTTTACATCGACAATATAGTTTGATGCAGGACATAAAATTTATTTAAGCAAAAGCCTCATAAATTCTGAAGTAACTTTACTTTAAATGAAAACAATAAAGTGTGACAGCTGCTATTTAAATAGATTTCAATAAATTCGGCATAAATCCGTAAAGTGAGTTTATTGTACTTTTATCACTAAATGTACCCTAAAAAGAACCTTTTTTACTTCTGTCTAATGCTATAATGAATGAAGTTTAAGTGATTAATGTGCCTACTACAAATACACCTAAGTAATAATAACACTCAACAAAATTCAGAGAAACTAGTACAAAGCCACAGAGACAAACAACCCGGTGTCTACCATAATATCTCCTAAAGCTCTCCGTTAATTAATTAATATGCTAATTATGTGTAAGAGTATTATGTTTCAGAAAATCAGGTTTCCAGGGAAATTGGGCAGAAGCCCCGCACAACTGAAGGCGTAATACAGGAATAACGACCTTTTGTAGCAATCGTAGCTACGGGGAGAAGTATTGTAGTACTCCGGCTTATAATGAATCAATTGCCGCCTTAACATTTGATCATAAAAATAAATAGTTTTACAACACTGTTGTCGGCATGGTATCGTACACTTAAAGGTTTTAATTGTATATTTATATTTGAAAATTAAAATTTTGTATTTTTGAAAGCTCTGCAAGCATTGTTCCTCCTTGATACCTACAAGAAGATATTACTTTATTAAACAATTCGCAGAAGTGAATCTACTATTTTTGACTATATTGAAAACTAATTGTATATTCATAAAAAAATAACTATGTCTATGGGTATATAGAAACAAAAAATGGGAACTATTGTTAGATAAATCACAATAAGACTCCTTATTCGTTAGATTTTGGATTGATTTTAGTTTTATTTTTATTTCTCACTCCAAGTGGACCTAATGAAGTCTGATAGCAAGTGGCCGTGAGGCCTAGATCATAGGTTGGCAAGGATAGAAACGAAGTGACTATTAAGCTGCTCAACCTTCTATTGAAGGCCTACATAAGTGTCATTATCAAGTTACACTTGAAGAATCAAAGAAAGTATATCTTTGATAGCTGAGTTGGCTAATAACCCTGCCACGTGAATTTGCTCTAACAGCAGACACATTTCACTTGACATAACCTACATCACGTCTGAGTTTTTTGAGCGAAAAAAGTTGCAATTTTAGCAAACCCTTCCCATCAAGTTAACGACGAAGACGATGTCCGTCCATTTCGGGACTGCTCACGGAAACAGACCATTAATGGGCATCGTTAAATCCTTTAGAGTTTTTTTTGCCAATTCGTTCGTGAACAAACGGGAATGTTGTCCAATTTAGATTGGTTTTTGATTGATGGGGACGGGTAAAGTTTTAAATGAATTTGGTCCCGCGCCCGTCCCTTTTGCCCCATTAGCCACTCGATTGAATTACATCGTAAAATAAAGTTACAAGTAAATACAACATGTTCTAATTGACTGTCGAATTCAAGTGAAATAATTGACTGCTTTAAAATCTGTTTTTTGCTTTGAAGCTGCTGGTTTGATCCCCACTACACGTTGTCTAAATGCGTTGCGATATAAAAACTCTATAATCCTTGATTTTAGTGAAATGGTTCTGCTAGTTTATTTTAATATTTTTTTAAGTAGTCATATAAAATTTATTTGTTTATGAAAAAAAAATCGCACAACATAACAGTAAATAAACACCAAAGCATTGTACAATTTAGTTTAGGTACACACACATATTTATAAGTTATTATTACGCTCACAAAACGTTAAACAAACTTTAACAATATCGCAGGGTTTGTCAGCAAATAAGTCGCACGATACTGATGCCAGAAGCATGTTCAAGTCAGTAAGCCCACGCACAAACGGCGAGAAACGGCGAGCCTGAGTTCTAGTTGAGGGGACTGCCAGCAGATTGTGCCGCCGATTACGCGATAAGATAAGATACTCTTTATTTCACAAAAATAGAGGAAAAAACACAAGGATTACAAAGAAAGTTAATGTACAATTTAGGCGGTCTTATTGCTAAAAGCAATCTCTTCCAGACAACCTACTACAGGTAGAGGAAAGATGACAGAAAGTGTCAGCATGTGCAGAGATATAAAAAGGATTGAAAAATATTTTAACTAATAAATATGTAAATTACATAATTTTATATAATAATAAATACAAAATATTATATAACCATATAATACAGGACAGGACATTGTAAAAATAACAACGAAATAACCAAAGTAGACACAGGATAACACTAACAACAAGAGGAAAATAGAAAGAAACAAGAAGATGAAGAGATAATTTAAGTAAGAGTAAGAAAAAATACTTTCATTCTATTTTTAAAGACAGGAAGGGACTGCGACTGTCTGATGGACAAAGGTAAGGAGTTCCATAAACGTATGGATTGCATAGTAAAGGAGTTTGTATAGGTGTGAGAGGAATGATGAGGATACTTAAGATGAAGTTTTCTATCTGATCGCATCATACCATGATCCCGAGTCGGTTCTAGAAACTCAAAGCGCTCTTTGAGATAGGGCGGGGACAATGAGTTTCAAAAGATGGTGTAGAGAAGAGATAGGAAATGTAAATTGCGACGAAGACTTAAAGGGAGCCAGTTAAGCTGAGCTCGGTACTCTGAGACATGGTCATACTTTCGTAGACCGAAAATGATGCGAATGCAGAAGTTCTGAAGTCGCTCAAGCTTATTCAGGAGATTCTCATTTAAATCCAAGTAACAGCAGTCTGCATAATCAAGTAAAGGCAAAAGCAGTGCCTGTACAAGCGCAATTTTGGTGGGTATCGGCAAGAAATTATGAAGTCTGCTCAAACAGCTTGGTAATGCAAACATTCTTCTGCTGATCTCGCCAACCTGCGTTGCCCAAGTTAGAGAATGATCAATACTTATATACTCGTTTATGTTCTTGAAATAAATCTAAGTTTTTCCTAAGTAGGTTTTATACCATAAAAAAATTACTTGATTATCAATTTGGTATATATTGTTGCAGGTATCTGATCGATTAAAAAGCAATGATGCTCATGGAAATAAGTCCATTTTAAATGTTATGAAAGCTGATATCAACTATGTGAAAATGGGGCATATTAATATGTATGTTATGTATATATGTATGTTTATGTAAGTATAATATTAGGTATTATGCCCCGTTGAAATTGAAAAACGCTATTTAATGGAAAAGAAGTATTCCCAGCCTTGATGTGAAAAAACAAATTAAACGAACAGGTCACTTCACAAACCATAATGCGAGTTTTTTACTTCGTTTAATTAAAATACGTCACACAGCTTCGCCGATGCCTGGAATATTCCCGCCACAGATATGTCAGTTTCGCCGTATGATGATATCCCTGACAGTTCATAATTGACAATTAAAGTGATGTAACGAATGTAATTTAATCGTGTTGGCAAAAGAAATGGAATCGAATTTACCGATTTTTTAATAAACTGGTTATGGATAATAAGTTATAGAATAAAATGAGGTATCTCGAAAATAATAGTAAAAAAATAGCACACAAGGCAGACGCACTCGTACTGATGCGAATGACATGATTACAAAATGGTCGCTCCCATTCATCGATTTTTTGTCGATTCAGAGGTGTCCATACTTACTCTTAAGTAAAATAAAGTTTATCTGTTCTAGAGTAAACGCGCGACACGTAAACACATTTGCAGTGCCGCTTCGTAGAACGAATTATACAAGTAATAGCTTCATCTTAAGAGCATGTGCCAGACATAATAAGTCATACGGTGGGGTTGATGTGTTTCATGAGAAAATCGGCAAGTTCCGTTTTCTGATGAAAGATATCAAGAATTGAGCCAGACACGTATGTAATGATTTTTATAGGTATTTTTTCTTTTGTAAACTTTTTGCCAAATAAATAAATGATTGTTTTTCCTTTACTTTTGTTATCGAACTACAATTTGTTTATCTTGGCTTAAGGTCCTTTCTCGTAGTGTTTTACTGTCTTAGTAATATTTGCATGTATACCGGAAAACTGTTAGGCTAGTGTTAAGTCTATTTGATTTGTTTATTGTTCAATAATGTAGCTGTTTGTTTTCCTTAAATAAATAAATAAATACACTATTGAATGGCGTTCTTTTTCACGCATCAGGCGCTGTAAAGATATATTAATTTAATTTCAAGACCTTGTCCAATTTATGATGATAATTTTGACATTTCATGTCTATGAAGTATTGCATTATTTTTCGGTAAAGTGTACTACACATAATATCGTACTTTATTGACGTGTACCACCCACTTAGTGAAGTGCCTTGCAAATGAATAACAAAAAAATATGGAAAATTGGTTGTGAAACAAAATTAATCTAACATACATATAAACTTTGTGAAGAAGAATTAATAATATACTCAAGGGACAGTTCATTTATTGATGTTGACGATGATAATTATGAAAGTGATTTAGGGTGTGCACCATTATATTAGTAATAAATAACTTGTAATCCTAATTTACTATAAAAATCTTCAAATTAATTCTCTTGATGGCTTTTATATTCGTTATATATTCATTTAATTATCTCTTTATTGCACATTACAATAAACTAACGATTACAAGTTCTATGAAATAATGATTCGATAATCAAATCGATTCATTACCAATTTTAAACTACCCCATCCGTATTACGAGCTGTCAAAATTATTATCCTAATTGGACAAACTATACTTAATTTATTAATAATAATAACAATAATTTACTTGCTAAGATTCGAAAGGACAATACTTAGTTTTTTAATAGTTTAGAACTTTTTCTTTTGCCAGTTTCTTTTTATTCAGTTCGAAATAGTAACGTGACATGGAACAATGAGAACTGTCAGGCATATCATCTTATAGTGAAAATAGTATAGTAACTGCAATGCACGAAAAGTCCATTGCAAAGTTATCAAATGTGGTGGTGGTATGATGCCCTACCACTGCCCGACTAAAGAGGCGCCGCGGTGCGCAACCGTTTTGAGGGGGGGGGGGGGTCCGTGATCCGCGGCTGGCCCCCCCTGCGCAGTGCGGCTCTGCGGGGTCGCACCGCCAGATGCAGCAGCGGATCCACCTTTTAGGGGTGGATCGTGGTTGCGGACCTAGTAGGGTCCGCGTACGGTGGGAGCCAGCGGGCTTGAGTACGGGGGTGCTTTTGCCCGCAATGCACGGCTTTCACCGCGACGGCGGAAGTACCTGTGTGATCCAGGTGATTCCGTGGTCTCCCCCCTTCATTGGGGGGTCGTCTGGAGGGGACCCAATACTGGGAAGCACTGGCGGTGGGGTTTTAGTCGGTAGAAGTCCGACATAACCTCGTCGTTACCCCGGGCGACAAGGTATCCATGAGGATTTCCCCACGATGATAAAAAAATGGGTTTACAATTTACAACTATAATACATTTATTATTTTTTGCCCTTGCTACGACAAGTCCTACGTAAAAAGGACAGAGCTATACCATAACTGCGAGTGCCTCACCCCAGACGTTGAGCGCACACATAGATTTGAAGAAGTTCTCTGGGTTGTTATCAACCCAAAATTATAAATTATTAATATGTTAAATATGTTCAATCATATATAATTTGATAATATGTGCGGTGGCTTAGCGTCAGCCCTATTGGTTCGCCGGACTTCACTGAAAATATTGTTTAACAAGTTAGTGAATTTCCATTTTCATTGCTCCAGTAAGTATTTTATTATGAAGCCGAAGCGGATTAGGTACGTTATATTAAACCTGTCAGTAGTTGAATGCAGAATATTGGTGAACGTAAAATAATTATTTGCCCTTAAAATTTTATTGTAGGTAATGTTAATAACAAATACCTTGCTAAGATGATGTTTACTTAACTTAGACTTATTTTAAATCGATAAGAAGTAACTGATATAGATAAATACAGCGGTTACAAAGTCTAAATCAGGGCAAGTAGCTTTTGAACAATTATGTTACATTTGTAAAATGCTAAAACCAAGACCAATAATGTGAATTTTAGTTTTGAGCGCCTAGTTTTAAGGCATCTTAATACGATAATTCCTACATTTCAATTTTTGGTTGTATTTAGTGCCCTGCAAAAAGTCATTTAAAGTTGAAACTTGGTGCTTAATGCACTTGCACTTAGATAAGCATACGAACAAAAAACTACAAATAAAATAATTGCCGATGTTCAGTTGATCGGCATTATCAATGTTTTCATGACAGCTTTTAATAGCGCAAAAAAAAGTTAAACAAATATCTATTGGACAGCTGGTTTCCGAGGTTTACGCATTGTTATGTCTAACGGCACTAACTTAATCGAAAATGTTTTTGTTTTTATAATAAAACCAGCAGTCCGTCAGCGCCTTCGCCCGCGTAGACTATTTCTTCCGTCAACATTTAAAAAAAATAAAGCCTATGTCACCCCCTGATAATGTAGCTTTATGTTAGTGAAAGATTTTTCAAAATCGGTCCAGTAGTTTCGAAGCCTATTCAATACAAACAAACAAATCTTTCCTCTTTAAAATATTTGTACAGATATGGTCTGTTCACAAAATATCTATTAAATTGTTAGCTCTGTATAATTGTCAGCAATAATTGGTTGATTGACAAAATAAACCCGTTTCGAAAATTTTCTCAAGCCAAGGTCGTCTTTCATGCCTGATAACCAGTAATGGATTACACTTTTGTTCCCCCTTTCAGTACCTAATAAATTACTCTTCATTCTTTCTTTTCTTCTTTGTTTTTCATTCATGCTCCGGGTGGCAAGATAATCTGTGGTCTCAGCTGGTACAGCGATCTATCTGCCGCAAAATCTTTGCCAGGCGACTGAATAGGTGTTCTGAGAAATCACAGTTTTAGAGCTCTTTTAAATACATTTATTTATAGTATCATGAACAAACGAGCTCGAAGGTCACCTGATGCTCTCACACTCGAATGGCATAGCCGCAGCCGCCGAAACGTCGACGGCATCCGCAGATACGTCGATGGCATAGGTCGACGGCATTTGCCATTTCGTGCCAGTACTCTAAACTGTTAGTTTTTGTATCAGGCATATTTTTATCTAATTTTACATGAAATTTTCGGCCTAAGTTATCAACACCGCTTTCAAGTTGGTATAACGTTCACTTAGATATTTTTGTAAATAAAAATAGAAACGGAAAAAAGAGAAGGAATCAGGCAGGTTCTCAACTTGCAATCTTCGGCTGACGAAGCAATTTGGGACAGCGTAAGTTTGTAGGTTTCAAAGCTAAGAGTGACGTTTCAAAATTTCGGGATTGATGGTTAAAAATGTCTTTACATTATATTCTGAAATAAAACATGTAGAAACCATAGCAGCTTGTTGCACTTGGCCACTTGGTAAGTGCGGAGGCCTGATCATTCGTTCCCTCCACTTATTCTTTTAATTAGAACGAAATTTTGTGTTTTAATTTAATTTACAGCCTTTAATCAGTTAACTAGCGCTACTTCATTTTCTAGACTGGATATTCCCTGTTACAAGTAATCTTATATGTGGCAAATAGCGTCAAATGAAACCGTTGATTTTTTTGCATGGTTAAGTAATTTTCAAATGCATTTGAGCAAAACTGAGCTTAAGTCAACCTACTTGCTTCGTGTAAAAAAAAACACGTAGGCTTTGAGCTGTTTCAGACTAGCGTCCTAAGCTCGTTTTTTAACAAGTACTTTTATGTTTTAGGCGCGTACAGGCGCGCTTTTGCCGCGCTTTTGTTGACGCGCTCAAAAGCTCGTGTATTTTGAAGATAGTGACCCTACCGGCTCGAGCGAACACGCCGCAACATTGCCTACTGTTATGTGAAACATTAATCTTAAGTTATCTTAAATGCAAGCGCTCATATTGTTGCAACAAGAAGCTCGTTAGCTCTAGCTGATGGCTGACATTATGTAACGAGACACGGCAGGAACCGGGTTGAATTACAAGCTTACGCGCTATCTGCGCTTTGAATGAGAATACCTGCTTGTTGAAGGACTTTGATGGGAGGGAATAATTGGGTTTCAACATCATAGATTGGTTAGCGATGAAAGCGTGAGAGTTTAGTTATATCGATTGAACTTATTTTGAATTTGGTAAGAAAATAAATAACTCTAAAAAGTTGGCTTTCTGCCAATTTTCAGACTACACGGTCTTAAACAAGTGATGTTAAGTTTTTAGACCTTTAATTGGGTTTTTTTCAAGAAATTACTTTGCTTTGCGTTAAACTAAAAAAAAAAAAACTAAGAACAATTTTCCTTTAAATTGAACACAACCCATTTGTGCTCCTTATTACTTTCACATTATGAATAATTATTGTTTTTTGATTAACGTAATTTGTACACGCACGTACTTTAGCTTCAGTGGATCCTACACGTAAGCATTTGTTACACCATTGTCCTGGTGGTGTCATGGGGTGAACGTTGTTTTCGAATAACCGATCAGATAGTTTGTGTTTCTTTATAATCGTTTAATGTAGACCCGTCAAAATACAGTTTAATTTAAAAAATCTTATTTGCACTTAAAGTCTCTACAGTACTTATCGAGTTTGCCATAATATCAATCAAATATAAACGGTTTTAGGATAGCTCAGTTGAGAGGGTAAAGTGTGCAAATACCATCCAGAGGGAAGTTGTCTCATGTTTACATTATTTTGTAAGTAGCTCTCGCCAGTGACTTCGTCCGTTTGAACTTAGTTTTAACATATTTTTTTTGTAACTGATTATATGAAAAGTTTGAATGTAATCCATCAAGAGGTTTCGTGACCACAAAAAAAAAGTTATTTAAATTTTCCTGTGAGTTGTTTTAATATTTCCTTTTTCCTGATAATGTTGAAGCCTAATTGGTCTAAACCGCAGTGCGACATTAATTGGGCTTTTAGTTTGTTATTGTTATATTTAACAGCCGCCGACCGCAACGAGTATGGAGCAGCCGAAATCAACTCGACCATCCGCATGAGCTGTCACGGCCAGGTGCAGAGACGCTTGCCGGCGGTTCGACGTTTCAATTAAAACAACTTCACTAAGCAAAAATTAATTATATATTCTCTTCATTCATGCAAGAACCTGTTATGTAAGAAACCAAAATCGGATAATTAGGTCGTTTAATGTTTTATCCGCACAAATAGAAACCAGTTATTACCTAAAAAACGGAAAATTTAAACTTTTTCAGACGTTGTAGCAGTTTGTTTAACATCATCATCCGTGCAGTCTATCCCGGTTGTGAACCCACACTGGTGTGTGGGGTCCCAGGGTCCGCCTTTCTTATTTTCTTGTCCCACTTCGCGCGGTCTTGTGCATCCTCAGTGGTGAGTCAGTTTCTTCAACATCATCATCAATATATCAATGCGAAAGTTTGTGAGGATGTATGTATGTTTGTTACTCTTTTAAACAAAAACTACTGAACGGATTTAGATGAAACTTTACAGTAATACAGCTAATACATCAGAATAACACTTAGGCTACAATTTACAAAGATTTTATGTAATTAGGCCGTAATACATAACTATCACGGGCGCGAAGCTGCGGGCGGAAGTAGCATATATTTTCGCAAATGTACCATAAATATTTTTCTAGCTGGGAACCAGTTTGAGACTTCCAGCACAAATTAAACATGCGCTCTGACAAATAGCCCGCTTAGAACAACACACCATTTTTGACGCACGCTCACAGAGACATGAGTTTACAAGCGAAGTCAGTGAGCTTCGGTGAGTCGGAAAGTCGCACTGTCGCGAGTGTTTTTGTTTTTCACATGATGAATTTCGTTTTTGGCCGGTTCTGTCAAGTAGGTATCTATAACTTACTTCATTTTAAAAATTCAGAGCGAATATGGTAGTAACCCTGGGCGATTCACGCAAGTTTTGGAAAAAGATGCGAGCGTTCCGTCTGTAAACTCTTTATTTTGTGCTTCCAGTTATATGACCATTGAGCAAACGAACCGTCGTTATTCAATAGTTTTAGATTAGATAGTAGATTTCGTTAGTATCAATGTATTAAACGTTTTATTATCAACTTTTATTTTCATTCTTGGACACCCTACAGAAACGATATGTCTGAGTATCGTTAGCCAAATCGTCAAACGTCAAGCGTTGCACGATATGACTGGTCTTAGATGGCCAAATCATGATGTGCCGGCGGATCACGATGCGCCCGGGCACCACGATCGGCCCAAACGAACGATCGGCCCACGACATACACATTTCGTAGCACGGAATCCTCGTTGCTCGAGCCTGACTCGCCCCGTTTTAAACTCTTTCTATGAAAAAACCTGTTTACACTTAAACTTAAATCTGAAAGTTGGCCTCCTCAAGCCTACGAAACAAAATGAATAATGGCTAAAGGAATTTTCCTTTGTTCGAATTCGCCAGTCATTATTTCTAAATATTTCGGGCGGATGCGATAATGATGGCGCTTTTTCACCTGCCATTTTTGTCGACGTAAAGCCCCAGGACGGGATTCAATTTTGCGAAACCGTTTTTGATGGGTTACGCCAGAGGTACCCAAAGTTTTTCGCCTTGTAAACCTTGTGCTATTTTTCTATAGTAGCCAGATTATTCACTCTTTATTTCTTGTCTTCATATATCAGGTGATTTTTTAGTGCTTTATTTATGAAAGTACGCTTACACTTTGCTCACGCTTGCTTTAATGTAATCTGTTCTCTTACACCTAATCTGTCATTCATGAGTAAGTAATTATGTATTTGTGGAAATACTTTCATATTCAAGTTATCGCTATGATTGATTGCTATTTGCTTAATAATTGGCTACATCTGATAGACTTTGTGTTTACTATCATTGAACTGGACCCTTTGCCGTTAGCAGTCGGCCCTTAGTGGTGGATATAGACGACTTTGAAAACCAGTGGGTTACACAAATGTTAACGGGGGGCAGCGGTGCGGAGAAAAGCGGGTACAAGGGAAACAATGAGAGTTTCATAGGACCTACGAAAAACAAAATCATTGAACAGTATAGACAGCTTTATTTGCAACAGAAAGAAAAAAAAATTATGGTAGTATGCAGTAGTTGTTTCATGCAACATCGATGGTAAAAAAGTTAACGTATAGTTATTCAGGAAAGATTTTTTAACGCCAGGAGTTAAATCCGTGTTAAGTGGTTGTATAAATTCATAAACAACTACAGTCCTTTCTATTATATACTAACATTGATAAAACATTAATATTTTAATAAACTGGCAACCTAATTAACAATGATAAAAGTCATAATGAGTTTTCCTGGGTAAAAATCGAACCTATAGCCCGTGGCGTAGTCGTCAGGACCACCACCGAGGGCGCCAAAGGGCCACTCAAATTATTATTGTGGTTTCAAAAATTAATGTTATTGGCAATTCACCATAATTACGACTTTATTATTTTATTTACATAATTGCTGGAAGATGCACTCTTTCAAATTTAATTCACGGAGTTTGTTTCCGTAATCAAAAACTTCGAGAACATTAACCCAATTAAAAAGAATCTTCTTTCGCAGGCCGGCAGTTTATCAACCAATTTTCCTTGACTCCTATATCGATACATATAATGAAAGTGTAACTGATCGCTGTCTCTACATGTAAGAAAGAAATAAGGAAAACTCCTATTGGGGGCTTTTACAAAAAAAACGTTTTTTAGATTTTTTGTCTGTTTTTCTGTTTGTCTGTTCGTCTGAGCGTTTGTGCTCGCTAATCTCAGAAACTACCTAATCGAATTGGATGCGGGTTTCACCAATGTATTGTGGTAAGCTTCACTCACAATTTAGTTGACCTATGTATCATTTTAGTCAGTACATAAATGAAAAAGTTATGTCATTTTACTGAATCACGCTGAATAATAGAGCGTAAAAATGTTATGAAATAATTTATCATGATTAATTGTTCAGTTGAATTGGCTATAATTTTGGCTAACTATCTATTATGTGTAATTATCAATTCTATTACCGCGGCCGCGCTGTTAGCAAATCAACCCTCCATGGTGTGTAAAAAAGTGGTCCACGTTGTCGGAGTCGCGGGCAAAAGCTATTTATTAAGCTTTTTATATATTATTAAAATATTTTCCTTATTTTTTGGTGAAAAGAGGGCGAGTTGGTAACCTGAACGTATTGGTTCATGGTTTATTAGGAAATAAGGAATATCTACTTATAGGTAAATGTGTTGAGGTCGACCCTTCCTGGCCAGTTGCTTGTTAAAACTTGTTCTTTAGGAACTTAGTCTCGAATTTCGAATACCGAGCATGGCAACGGTCCTTTCACTCTCTGCATGGTATATAATATGTGGTTCCATTTCTAACTTATTGACAAGTAATATGCGGAAGAACTTTAGTTTCGCTTACGGAATCCTTGGACAAATAATTATCATTGTGCGATCATGAACTATTTGCTTACGAAGGAGCAAATGAAGGGTACAGATAATGGGAGCTGCTCTTCAAGCAAATCCGAGTGAAAATGTTACTTACATGGATATTTCATACAAAAACATAGGTCTTCGCCGTGACTCCCATATTCTTTCTTTGTTGTATAATGTATTATTTAATCCCAGGTCACCAGCGTACCTCAAAGAGCAATTACACTTTTTGCAACTCGCGGACAACACATGCGATCATCTCGAATACTTCGACTTAAATTTCCTCCTCATTCCTCACACTCCTACACACAATCCTTCACCGTAAAATCTATCCGATTGTGGAATTCCTTACCCTCTCTATTAGGAAGTCTGAATCCCTTCCTATCTTCAAGGCAAAGGTCAAATCACATTATATTTCGCTGTGATTATTCTTATGTATTTATCTTTTTCTAGTATAGTAGTCTGTATTGGCTATTGGTTTCTGTATTATCTATGTATATCTTGTTTTTTAACATTCACACTATAGGTAATATGTATCTATTTAAATATCCTCGTATGATTATGGTATATTATTAGGTTTATTTTATTTATGTTACTTATTAAGTTTACGTATTTATGCACGTACCTGCCATTCTTATAATATATTTCCTCTACATGTAGGTTGCCTGGTAGAGATCGCTATTAGCGATAAGGCCGCCTAAATTGTGCATTGTTTTGATGTAATACTTAGCATTAAGTTTCTTTTGTAAATGTATAATAAATAATATTATCTATCTATCTAACATCGCCCATATTAAGGTTTAGTATTACCTGTTTGAACTACGAGTATCTAACCACCTCACTGCGCCTGCACATACGTGTTTGAACGCGCTTGCCTAGTGAGCAAATCCACTGGGACCCACCCGACATGCGGCCCTCTAGCCACATATATATTGATCTTGATCGCAATGGTCACAATGATTCAAATACTCACAAATCGTTAGGCAATACTTTCAAACATTTAAGTGTCGCTCTTACGGGGTGTCAGATGTTGGGGGAAGGTAGCGCACACACACAGTACTCGAGAGAATGACTAAGACATCTCCTGAACAAACTAACACTAAATTTTGAAATACAGAACGGAACTTGAATAAATAGATTCACTTGCAGGTGGCTTATATTCACCCGAAGCTTTCGTCATTCACATGGCGTCCGTTTACCTTGCGGATGGGCGTCACACGCTGCGTTTACATTCAAAATGTTTCGAATCTACTTGTAGAAATTTTGCCGCCTCTCACTAACTCACGCTATCCCCTGCCTTCAACAATACCTGCACACAACGAGTAGCCTACACGTATCTACGTTGAAAAGGGCCCAAAAGTAAGTAACGTTACCCCTCCATGCCCCTATTCCCATCCTTTCTTTAATGTAAGCGTAGTTAAATTTAAAATGTTCCAAAATCCTTCTGAAAAAAGTGACGCTTTTACTCAAACATTTCGTAAAGAAACAAAGGTGGCTTTTTGCGCAATTAAGTATTTATTATGCACGCAAAATCCAAATGGAACAGGGGATAAAAGCATTATCGTAGGTATGTCTAAATATACTATTGTTGTCTGTCTCCAAATGGTGATCGCAAATAGACGGCTAATCGTACCTTTTTGAATAAACACTTACGATTGTTGGGTATAAGTCCAAACTGTGGCACTTTAGAATAAAATGACTAATCCTATTTATGATATTACACAGCGTAATAATTAAGCTTGTGTTCGGTGGATACATAAATAACTTAATTTCTGTATAAACAGGATTTAGAATGTAACTGTTACCCTACTATTGCTCACACCTAAGGTATGAGTAAGGCCAGCAGAACGAGTTATAGAATGTAAATAGACGTTCAGTTAAAACATTGTAACTTGAAGAAATTACATCAGTAAACATTTTAAACATAGCTACTATTCTTATACTCGCGTCGACTGTTCAGGCAAAGATGATTAGTCAGAAGAGTCTGCCTTTTTTATGACAAATCCAATATAGTTGTCTCTTGAATTTTATTTTCTATGGCGCTGTTGTGTGTTTTTCTGTCACACAAATTCTGCCAACGTCAAGTAGGTATTTAGCGGTAAAATCTTATAGCGGATTGGTCGGTGGATCTTATTTTAGGTTTTTTAGATCTTAACGTCTCTTGTACTGACAAATTTCCTGTACGAGTGAAGGTGCATTTACACCAAACGAACATAATATTTAGAGCTAAAGCTAGAATTTTCATTCGTGATCTTAGTGTCAATGATAAGTCGTTTTTCATTTACACCAATACAATTCTAACGAAAAAGTCCGAGGAATCAAGAACGTGCATGTCTCCGCGAACATAGATAGAACAACGAAAGAATGCTCAGTCTCTGTTTACACAAAGAATATTTGATAGAGTGGGGATAAAAAGAGCATTCGCTCGTTTGATCTGAATGCATCCTACCACGAATCACGTAATGACAGCTGTCGTCGACCAACGGATGACATTATTACGTACAAGAGATAATGACAGATAATGAATAGTTGTCCTAGCGAAGTAATTTAGTAAAGGTCAGATTGTTTTTATTCTTTACCTCGTTTCGCCAACCTTACTAAGTTGTACCAAGAAGCATCAAAGGATGTTAACCGGGAAACTACAATTTCTTGTTCCTATGTAGTCAATGAAGATTAAATCTTTCACTCATTGGAGTGAAAGATTTAATCTTCATTGACATTAGTGAATAGCCTGAGTTCCAGTTTATCAGCTTATCTGTTTTTATTTTAAACAGGTTCACTGGGAATTGAATGCTACTGGGCGTAAGTTTTATAACTACCCTGCAGAGGCTGCAGATTTATCTGCAAATCGCTCTTAAGGAATTTAGTTCTGACTAGCATTTGTTTTTCAGTAAATTGTAGTTGTTATTTTCTCTCATGCAGAATATAAATAAAGGAGTATAATATTTTGCCTGTCTTTAGAGCGTAGCGACTGAACTTAACATCAGACCTTTTAGTTCGGTGAAATCACACCACTTTCAGAGCGAAAGAAACAGCATCATTTTTAAAGGTTGTTTGAAAGAGAACATATTACGCTCGACGAGCACCCACAACCCGCGGCCGCGCCGCGGCGCCGCGTAGCGGCCAGCGCCGGGCAGTGAGTGTCTTGTAAAAACCAGTTAGTATCGCAATCGCGGATGGAATTGTTATTGTTGCAAATAAATATAATTCATTAAGTTATTACCAAGTGTAGTGTTTTAAACTTTACAAGCATGAATCATTATGTAATAGGATACGACTGGCCTGTTGGCGCAATGGCAGCGATCCTGCCTTTAGCGCTGGAGGTCGTGGGTTCGATCCCCACCCATGACAAATATTTGTGTGACGAACATTTGTATTTGTTGTGTGTCTGGGCGTTATTATCTATTTAAGTATGTATTTAGAAATATTTAAGTATGTTTATCAGTCTCTGACGCCCATATTACAAGCTCTGCTTAGTTTGGGGTCAGATGATCTTGGTGTGAATTGTCCCAGATATTTACTATTTATTATTATTTATATTCCAGGAGTTATAAGTAATGAAGGTGTGTAAGTATATTAATTTAAAGTAGGAACTAACCTGAATTAAGTACGTATTTAAAAGAGCAACTACTGAATTACTTTCCTGGTCTTCTCAGTGGAATCAGACTTCCGACGCCGGTGGTAGAGTCACATTATATGTATGTATTTACTATATTTAATGTATAGATTGTATTATTATTATGTATTTTATGTTTATACTATAGCTAAATTTTCAATGTTAAATAACGATTAAAAAGAACTGTAAATCTATGATCTACTTGATTAAAGCATTTTTGAATTTTGAACTTTAGCTTCATACTTTTTCAAGCTTGGCAGTGCATTTCATTTAAATATTAAACAAAACAGGCACTTAACGCGTAGGACGCTAGATAGGTAGGTAGGTTTCAAAAATACCTGCTCGACCCGACAACAGGGGGGCTAGCCAAATGCAACACGGCACGACGATTTCTGCAATAGAAATCGTTCAAATGTATGGGGATGACATAAGCTGTCACTGGCGCTTATGTCATCCCCATACATTTGAACGATTTCTATTGTAGAAATCGTCGTAGCGTGTTGCTCTTGGCTAGCCCCCCAGGTATAGAATAGCTATCGAGCATCCTACACGTCTATTTTATAAACAAAATAGTGTAATAACCTATAAAGGTGTTCATGACCTTTATTGTTGTTTTCAATGATATTTATCAACAAAATGAAAGAAGGCGTCTCTGCCGGTTTCTCTCTGATTTTGATACTTCGAAAAGGATTTTTTGGCAAAAAGAAGATTTTTTCGTAAGTATTATTATTAGTAATTTTGTTATTGAGTTCAATTTGGATAGTACGTTATTTTCGACGATTTCCATGGTTGAATGGCGCACATAGCCCGGCAATTCAATCCCCGGCCACATAAATGTAGAAAACTGACTTTTCTATGAGTCTAAATTTTTATGGTTATACCCGTCGTTGTTTTCGATCACCACAACACAGGTGTTTGAGCTACTTGGTTAGATTATTTCTAGTAGATAGTACAAAGTAGGTACCTATATACTCGTAGACATACTTATAAAATATTTTGTTTCAGAGTCCTAAAGCTGCATCACGACAGCACCGCAATTGATGTTCCCGAGACCGATCAAACAGGCAGTGATGAATAATGAGCTGTATTCAAATGATAATTGTTGTTGTATACGTTCATTTGAGTTCATTTTAATAAATCTATACATTTTATTTTCTTTGCTTTAATACAGTACTTTGTTTTTCGTTTCTTTTAAAATTTAAACATCTCAAAAATTTAAATGTTCAATGAAATGTCGGATTTGTAAGAGCAGGTCAAATATCACCGGACCAAAATATTTTAATTTCACATACTATTTTCTGGATTAATGTTTGTTTGTGAATCATTTGGTCGGACACAATTCAACATTTGTTAGCCCGAACTAAAAGGTTCGGTGACTCGTTTCTTTGTCGTACCATCCAGACGTGGAACGCTCTTCCAGCACATGTGGCTCCTTCCTCTAATAGTCCTGGGTTCTTCAAGCGGGGCGTGAAAAGGCATTTCTGCAGGCCTTCAAGGTGAGGATGGCCAGCACAGTGATTCGTTTGAATGACTGGGCTTGTCAACCTCATATCTGGACCTCACGACCGCTTTCCATCAGGTGGAGTGATGTCATCTTGACGGGCAATATGAAAAAAAACTTATTATAGGACCTAAAATTATGGATCAAAGTTTATGTTTTTATCCGACCATGTCATGAGTAAATTCCTTCATTATTAAGGTCGTATGTTGCTCCTTTTCTATAATTTACATTCAATTGTGTTGTTGTTATCGGGGTACGGAAGAACTAGTTTAGCAAGAAACAATCATAATTAAATAGTAATTTCACTCACGTAAAGACTTTTCGTAAACATAATAGTGTAAGTTAGCAATTAACGTTTAAAAGTTAAAATTACATCTCCTGTAAAGTATGAAAAATGGACATCCGACCAGTTGGCTCTGATGTACAGAATTGCTATAACTCAGGAAATTTTCATGCTTTCCATTTTTTCAACAATGATTCTATTATTACTACGTATTTAGATATACGAGTATAACATCAGAAATAAATTCACCCTATTTAATTAGCTAGAGTAGTATATTACAGTAGGTTACGTTTTTATAAATAAGTGGGTTGTAGTGTCACATAAAGAGCCAACCAAGTAAAAATAACTGTAATCGAAATAACATTGATTATCAGTCCCATAGGTACTTCTTGCTACACGACAAAGCTTTTCAAAAAGTCACTTCAATACCTGTTGCTATTGGCTTCGTTGTCCTTCAGTGTTGCACGGGTCTATACCGGGTGATTAGCAAAAGACTTACAAAAACGAAATGGCATACTCGGTAACTGATGTAGCAACTATCTGAGTGAATATGAAATTTATTTAATTATCTTTTATTTGAAGGTCACCATACAAATCAGTCCAACAGTCAGTATTTTTTGTATGAAAACCTTAAAATATAAGTCAACTAGCTTTTGCCCGCGACTTCGTCCGCGTGGACCATTTTTTCCACAACGGGGAAGGTTGATATCCTATCCGCTCGAATTAAACTTCTAATTGTGATAAGCAGCTATCTACAACAGGGCAATGCTACATTGTGGAACTTTCTATTCATTCCCTATTTCACAACTTTACTAAACTCATTTATTACAGCTGTTGCCCGTTGAACTTTAGTAAAAAATAACCGTATTTGGTATTTTCAGAAACGATCACGCACATTATTTCTTATAGCTGATGTCCGCGGCTGTTACGACTGGGGTTTTCTTTACTTCTTGGGTTTTTTTCAGAATTCCTAACAGCTAAAAGTTCTAATGCATTTGTTTATCCAAAATTTATTAGCAAATACACAGTAGAGGGTGGCAGAAGTAAGTTAGGTACTTACTACTTATTTTGTTATTATGATACAACGCTGATTTACAGTAAGCTTCCATGTACAACTTGCTTCGCGTTTTTAACCCCTTGAGTGTCAGCCGAACACACGGGTGTTCGTAAGAAAACCCTAAGAAAAAAATGGCAAACAATGACTCACAATGCAAAAACCTGAACAATAGAAACACGGGACGAGTTTAAACAGACACTGAGCCAAGCGCTGGCTGTCAGAACTCTCTGAGAGCTTAAGCTAGACTCATGTGATAATGCCTAAGCCTCAATCGGCAGTACGACGTGTTTCCCGTTCTTAAGGTTTCTTCTCAGACCGAGATTTTGAGTCCAACTCTCTGAGAGTTCACGCGAGTTTCCTTGTCAGTAAAGGTATCAGACTCACGCAATAGTGCATGAGCGTAGGAAACGGCAGTAAGACCTGCTTATCGTTCTTCAGGTTTTTTCGAATAGATATTAGCGCACACAAACGCACAGACAAACAGATATACCTACAGAAAAACAGACAAAAATTTAAAAAATCATAGATTTGAGTTCTTTTGCGTTAAAAGCCCGCAGTTATAGTTTTTCTCATTTACCTTCTTTCCGCGCCCGCCGCGCCGATTCATAGTAAGTAGGCAAATGCTCCAAGTTCAATCTTATCGTGATAACTTTTAAAGTATTCGTCCAAATTGCTTAGGCCCTAAGGCTAAATATTTTAAAATCAGAATTGTAAAAAATGTATCAAATTTCATTGTATTAATGGCTCACTAAGTATTTTGGAAATTGTGGTTTCTACATAACAGTCGCGGACCTTTATTGAGAACTATTTAAGACAAACAATCCTACCGTACCTAGTATCTTCGTGTAACTACAACGGTTTAGGCAGCGCACGCTAATAAGGCTTTCAGCGGGCAGGATTTTTTCCGACTTACGGTACTTATCGTTATAATCATATTATGGCCGAATTACATCAAATCTTTATAAATTGTAGCTTAAGTTTTATTCTGATGTATAAGATGTATTACTGTAAAGTTTCATCTAAATCCGTTCAGTAGTTTTGCGTGAAAGAGTAACAAATATACACACACGCATACATACTCGTACATACATACTCACAAAATGTAGCATTTATAACTTATGAGTATGAGTGCCATGCCATATCGTTTCTGTAAGTCTTTTGATAATCACCATGTATGTTGTCACCATTATGTATGTTTATCATACTCTGACACCCAATAAACAAGCTTTGATAAGCTACGGGTAACATGATCTTCTGTAATAAGACCCAGTTTTTTATTTCATTCATTAATCTACAAGTTTAATATCCTAAATCTCAATTTGTATACTACATGTGTTGTTGTATACCGTTGTGTTAGTAATAAAACAAAGAGAGTGATATAAACACGTGTAGAACAGTAACTAATTAATCGTCGATTGTTCGTAGCTATTAACTAATTTCATAGACAATGGATGCCCAGAGGCTTACATGATGCGGGTGTTATGTACGACCGGGGATACCACCACCTGATTACCTTAAGGGCGAACATACCTATCTTAGTAGTTCATTTGCTTGCTTTAATTAAACCGTAGCTCAACAGGCAATGACAATTGATTTGTAGCCAAATTAAAAAAACAAAGTTTGATGTACAAAGTAGTTTGTATATGAAAATAGTTTCTATGTTCATGTTAGAGTGTCTGTGTCCATTATAGTATATTTAATAGAATGAACAATAAATTATAGATGCGTAATGATATTTCATCGCAGTTTTGAATCTTTATAATGAATTAATTTCCTTCGATGAAACTTTTTCCTCAGAGTCAGAAAATAAGCTCCTCTCCTATAAATGAACCCCTGAGGATTACCAATCGGAAGCCAAGTGGATGCCCGTGTACACTTTAATAAAGCAGCTTAAAAGGAATCATGGATTTCATAAAATAATATTTCTTAATTTTAACTTTATTGCAAATACATACTTGTATTTTTTTACTTTTTGTTAGATATACTTATCGTTATGTAGACTGTACATTAATAATGTTAATGGACAAAAAAAACACAATTAGCTTAAATAAGCTAAACTTTAGCACTTTTATTGTGGTAACAATTGACATAAATAAATTTGTTATAATTGTTGCTTTGTGATGTTTTCTAATGCGATGTCCAGGAAAATTAATGAATGTTTTTTCTTTCTTTCTTTCTTTCTTAATGTTACAATTTTAATAGTTTATCATGCCAATATATTCATACGATTTCATTTAGTATATTATCGTGAATTTAGCAATCTTTAAGAGTTTTTGGATGATGAAGATGATTTTGACTTTCATTTAGGAGGCTAGCGACAGAGCTCAGTACGTCTTTCATGAATTTCCGTTATTTAGCGTCAGTAGTGACGTTTTTGTATGAGATTTCGGTACAACGCCTCTAGTGGGTAGAAATGAAACTAAAATGGCAAACAAATTGCTGTAGTCAACAATCGTGGTTTACGTGACGGAATGGTAGATGTACTGTGATATCGGTGGAAACTTATAGTAAGGGTACAAGCCCATGTAAAAGTTCCTTGAGACATTATTACTAAACAGGGACAGGAGGGAGAGGGAGATAGGACACACCTTATTGGATCTTGCCACTGAGTGCATCAAGATAAGTGCACTTCGTGTTGTTGGGTAGTAGTAAAAGCATTAATGCTATGTCAGTTTGTATTTCAAAATTTATAAGTAGCTATCAGTCTCTGATTCCTTCCGATAACATGGTGACTAAAATGATATAAAGAAGAAAATAAGAGAGATATTGGGGCTGATGCCTGATCTAGTAGGAGACTGACCCCCTTATTTATTATATTTATTATTTAAAACTTAAACAGTGCTTCAAGACCACTTCACCACAGTGAAAACAGTGCTATAAGCTTGTTTTATCTGTCATGAATAAGGGCCTTACCAATATTTATTTAAATTTATTTGTTTTGTTTGTCTCGCTATAACTCGAGAATGGCTGGACCGATTTGGCTAATTTTGATCTTGGAATATTTGTGGAAGTTCAGGGAAGCTTTAAACGGTGAGAAATATAAATAAAAAGTAATAGAAAATTAATAAACGACAATTTAATTTTGCAATACAAAAGGTTACCAGCTGTTGACAGCAGTCATTTGCCAATTACTATTGACAGAACGAAGCCTGTCGGGGCGCTAGTCTATACCAATATTGTATAGAGGAAAGATTTGATTGTTTGTTTGTTTCTATTGAATAGGCTCCGAAACAACGGATCTGATTGTAAAAATTCTTTCACCAACAGAAAGCTAAACTATTCAGGAGTAAAATAGGCTATATTTTATCATGATTAAACAATAAATCTGTGAAAAATAAATAAATAAATATGCGCCAGACAACACACCTCTTGTTATGGTCTCGAAGTAGGGATAAACATCCCTGTTTTACGAGGTACCCGACGAGGAATTAAGCCAGGGGCGTCTCCCAGCATACCCAGACCTAAGCCAATTTAGAAAACATCTTTTCCTGATTTGACCTGACCGGGTATCGAACCCGGGACACTACGGAATTAAAGGCGAGAATCCGTGCTACAGCGCACTACGCCAATCTTGTCTTAAAAATAATAGTAAATGTTAAGTCGAGTTGGAGAAAAGCGGGCGAGATATGACATTGGAGACCAGCTGTCAAATGTTTGACAGAACGAAGTCTGTTGGAGCAGCTTGTAATAAATAAACGAGTGATAGCGAATGCCAACGTGTCGCCAAATATACTTGTTGTTAATTGATTTACTATTACTTTCATTTCGGTTGTTAATCTAATAAAAAATAAGGAAATCCTTGGAACAAGTGAATTAAAGTGGCTTCGGGCATGCTGAAGAACTGACAGCAACTGCAGCAGAAAATACGGGAGTGAAGGCCTTGTGATAGTCAAATGCAACGTGTTACGTGTATCACCCACGCGAAAGGTACCTACGAGTAGATGAACAACCTGACAAAGTTTGCCTTATTTCAGTCGATGCAGATCACAGACATACCGCACATAGACAGCAGTAGTACATACTCGTACATTCATACGCTCACGACATACGACATACGATGTCCGAAAAGAGGTAGTAAGAGGTAATTTGACCGTTTTGACGTCCTGCTGAACGGAACATTCTGAAGCCCACTTTAAATCAACCCAACGTGGTACAAAGTGAGCCTTCCGCCCTTATCACCAGAGCGTTTGTCGCACATTTCACAATGAGCACAAAGATGTTTCTTCCAGAATGTGGTAATCCAAACTTAAATAGAATATAACACCCACACCGGTAGATTCGCATTATGTTTATTCAGATTAAGTACTATTAATGTATTATTTTATTTACGTCTATTATCGTTTATATTTTTTTTTTTGTGAATTTTGTCGTTTCATAAGTGCTTCTTTGTAAAAGCTTAAGTGAATAAATGATTTTTTACTCACTTTTTTTTTTACTTTACTTTACTTTACACCTGTTGGTACAATGGCAGCGATCCTGCCTTTAGCCCCGGAGGTCGTGGGTTCGATCCCATGACAAACATTTATGTGACGAAAATATGTGTTTGTTGTGTGTCTGGGTGTTATTTTTTAAGTATGTATTTAGAAATATTTAAGTATGTTTATCAGTCTACACAAAGATAAAAACTATAAAAATTAGACCTGATCCTAGGGACTCCTAGGGTCGCGGGTTCGAATCCCGCTTGAGTCCCTCGGATCGGGTCGAATTTTACTAGTTTTTTATCTTTGTGAAAAAAATAGTGCATTGTTAAATGCTAAAAATAGAAATTTATTTATATTTATCAGTCTCTGAGACCTATAGTGTACAAGCTCTGCTTAGTTTGGGGTCAGATGATATTGGTGTAAGATGTCACAGATAGTTTTTATTATTTATGATCTAAAGTCGTAAACTCGGAATCCTGAACAGAGTGAGACGATTCTTCTTGCCTGGGCAGCTCTGTCTTTTGTATAAGACACAAGTTCGCTCGTGTGTGGAATACTGCTCTCATCTCTGGGACGGATCCGCCATGTACCTACTCGAAGCTCTTGACAGGTTCCAGCGGCGTGCTATCCATATTATTGGAAACCCAGAGGTAACTTTGACCCTTGAGCCTCTCCAATTGCGTAGAGACATTGCCAGGCTAAGTGTTCTCTATCGCTTCTACAATGGGAAATGCTCTGACGAGTTATTCCAGCTTATTCCACCCTCACCTTTCCACTCCCGTCCCACGCGTGCTGGACTACGGCGTCATCCACACACAATTCAACATTTGTTGGCCGGAACTGAAAGGTTCGGTGACTCGTTTCTTTGTCGTACCATCCAAACGTGGAACGCTCTTCCAGCACATGTGTTTCCTTCCTCTTATAGCCCCGGGTTCTTCAGGCGGGGCGTGAAAAGGCATTTCTGCAGGCCTTCAAGGTGAGGATGGCCAGCCCAGTGATTCGTTTGAATGACTGGGCTTGTCAGCCTCATATCTGGACCTCACGACCGCTTTCCATCAGGTGGAGTGAGGTCATCTTGACGGGCAATATATAAAAAATACCTTTTTAAGGTGTACAAGGTACAAGGTTTTGTATACAATGCCTAAGCAGATATATCAGATAATAATATTATAAAGAAGAAAGATTTGTTTGTTTGTATTGAATGCTCCGAAACTACTGAACAGATTTTATAAATTCTTTCAACAATCTATAGCTACATTATCAGGCAGTGACAGAGTCTTTTTTTATTTAGATTATATTTTGACGGAAAAGACCGTCTACCTACGCGGACGAAGTCGCTGACGAACAGCTAGTTTATACAGATCCACTTTATCAAGCTCGGAAGATCTGATGAGTACCTTGTTTAGTTTTAGTTTACTCTGGCGACTTAGTAACGCCGGCAACTTTCTAACGATTGCCGCTAAGCACCACACTAATTGAATTTCATGTTAATTTATTCGCCTAACGACCTCCTAGCGGTGAAATGAGAAGTTAAGCTAGAGGCTATTCAGTCGCATTTTTACAGCTCTAGAGCCTTTGCTTATGTTGCCACCATAGTTTTTCCGAAAAAAAACAAATACAAAAAAAATATGCGCCACACACACACAACTCTTGTCATGATCTCGAAGTAAGGATACATCATTGTGTTACGAGGTACCAGAGAGGGAATTAGGCCAGGGCACCCAGCACACCCAGGCCCGAGCAAATGAGAAAAGATCATTCTCGGAATTGACCCAACCGGGAATCGAACCCTGGACACCACGGAAGCCAAGCGCAATACGCCAATCGTGTCGTCGAATACTTATGATTATCCAAAAGTTCAAGGGCCAGTTATTAACCCTTAATCAGGCGGTGGTAGAATAAATCCGACATTACTTTGAACTTTAACCCCCGTAGATAAACCTCAAAACCAATGAAATATTATAAAGGGTTAACTGTAGTAATTTCTTTTTATTGGTAGGTACCTATTAAAGTCTTTAAATTAAATGTCAAACTCTTCAGTAAAGTTCCATATTATATTAATAAATTAAATTGTTCCTACCACATGATAGGAAGGACACGGTCCCTACATAGATAAGTAGTATAACGATTTGTGCAAAGGCAACAACCGATCGAAACTCGGTCAAGGACTTATACCAGTATTTTACAGTAAAAACCACATAAATCTCTCTCTTTAAAAGAGAATAAGAAGCTCAATTTGTAAAATAAAAATCAGAGATTCTCCAATTGAGTCGGGACTTAGTTCAAACTATTTAATAGCTAATTCTAATAAAAAAAGGGTTTTAGCACTGAAACAAAATTACGGTAAATTGTTTACCTATTTTTCTCGACGTTTCGGCGACAATTGCATGTCACCGTGGTCACGAGTGGAATCCGTGAGTTTTGTTTCGTTGCCAAAACCCGTTTTTATTAGAATTTGTTAAAATACAACAATAAAGTTTAAAATGTTATTTATTTAATAACTTTTAACTTAACTAACTCAGCATTTGTTATACTGGTTTATCTACAAAATAATGACTTTGTAAAACAAGTAACAAGGGTATTCGCTTATATCTAGTCAAGTTTTAATCCCTAAACTGAAGCAAGTGAAGAAGGTCGTCAGTAAATATCCAGCACAAGATGCGTTAGTACCAAGTAACCGCTAACTGGTTGGAATGGAAGATCATAATATTACGAAACTGCTCGCTCAGTTAAGGGACTGAACTTGGCCTTAGGTTCCTATTTTAAACGCTACTTTACATTTCATAATGTGACTTTTGTGAAAAGATGAAGTTAATACCTGTTTAATGTTAGAATCATTAAAAAACTAGTTATTATAGTAACAGATACTCGATTGTTAGTATCCTGTAATTTTATTCATTACTCATTGCCCATAGAGTTTATTCAGAACTGTGTCATGTATTCGAGCTTTGCCGTTACAAGCTTGGATTAGCATGAAATAGAAAAGTCGGAATAAAATCTATTTTGTTTTTAATGCATAGTGTTGTGTTGTTTGTCAATGATTAGTGTCAAAGTTGTATGTTTAATGTTTGTTAGAAATTGTGTTATTAAAGAAAAGGTACTTACATTTTTTAATAAAAATATCAATAATATCTTTCTGCTCTTCAAGAGTATTGTCTGGGTCAGCATCTGCAACAACAAAGGGAAGGATCACTTCTGACCTCGAGAGCTCACTGTGTACAGAATATTAATGGATTGGGTTGTAAGAAATTGCTTCATTCTCGCCCAAGACCGTCCCGGGAAATTTAGAGACAATGATTATTCGTGAAATAAAATTATTGGTGATTTTTTATTTTATATTTTCAGTTAATTCTTTTGGGGTGATAGTAATAACTTAACCTTAGCAGCTCTTCAGTAGATAGTACAGACGCGATCACATCAACTTTTACAAAACTATTGCAAAATGGGTCGTATGCCAGCAGTTTAAGGTGCCATGTTAAACTTGATGTGAACGCTTGTGTACCTATTAGTAAAGGCTTTACAGATAGTCTCAAAACTAGAGTTGAAAGAGACTCAGTCTTTTAAGCTTTTTTAAAACACTTTCCTATGTTTTGACGACTCACGACAGACTCAGTCTTTTAGTCACCAACCTTAAGTCGTAAGACTAGCCTTTTTAGAAAAAAAAGTCTTTTAACGTAAATACTAAGCTGTTACTTAAACTGCTTAAAGGACTTAAAAGACTGGCGACTTGTCGCCTGGGCAGTCGAGTCGTACGGCGTGTGTTGATGCAACTAGCGCTTATCGTCGTGAGCACTTTACGTTAATTGTCAATTTAATACATATTTTCACTTTATATAATAAAAGAGTAATCTAATTTTGCCTGGAGAGTTTTTAATTAGAACTTTACTTATACTCCAGTTTTCTAGCAAAGGCGTTCAACCCGTTTTAGTCTTATCCGTTTACCGACTGAGCCACATTTATTGAGAATAAAACTGCAGTCTGCATTTTAGAGTCGAGTTGTGTGAAAAGAGGCGAGTTTTTTTATAAACGATTAAAGGACTCTAGTCTCTTTCATCACTACTTAACATTTAAATCTAACATAAATAGTATGTTGTTACAATAGGTATTTCTATAATTTCAAGGTTGTGGGTCCGGCGTTGGAAACCTGGTGTTCTGGATTTTAGGCCAAAGTAAAATTGTTCTGCAACATGGTAAAAAAACCACTAACTACTTCATCTTTATTTTTAGGACTTAAGAAATTACGTGTAAACTAATTTCTAAAAAAAACAAGTATTAGTGATTTCCTGTGCGAAATGTTCCTACATAATTATCTCAAAATCTACCCAGAAAGATACTCGACGTCTGACGGTAAACATGCAGTGCTGATATCCACCAAATGTAGATTTTATATTTAAATCCTATATATGAATTCCCGTTAAAACTTCAAAATTTGTACTTAAACAATTTTAAATGTAAAACATTTTAGGTCAGACTGAATATTTCGCGTTGTGCAGTTTGAAAGTAAATATTTGCTGTCATCTTATATTTAACGCTTCAGCTCTCATCTAATTTAACTTTATGTCGTCAAAAATTGTGTCCACAATTCGCGTAATACTCATACAAATGTTTGGTATAACGAGTGCAAGTTCTGCAAGCTTCAATTCTGGTATATTACTGAAGCTCCGATGCAGTCGCATATGTATTTGTATAGTCAGACGACTGTGGCTGAGCATATCGTTACTTTTAGGACTAATAAGCTAGCTTAGGAAAATACTAGTAAATCCAGAGACTGCGCTACACACATTTATGTACTATTAGGTTACCTAAATCCCAAAGACAAAGTCCATTTACACTGGATAGCAACATTTCTGGTTATAAAAATGAAACTTGGTGTGCGATGGTAACTAAAAGTCAACTTTTTGACATAAAACATCTTTCGCTACCGTGATCATCACGAAAATTCTATTGCTCTTGGCTCCAGCCTTTAAGAGTGATCGTATCTTTGGGTAAGAAAAGTAAAAAATTAACCGTGAGTAGAAGAGAATCAGAAGTGTTCTTTATATCGTTAAAATAACCTTAGGAATGGTTCAATATTTAGGGACCAAAGCTAACTTGCCAAATAAAATTGTTGAAGGCTGTGCGGTCGTATGAAGTCATGTCACGTCACGCCATTATTCGAGAAAGGTTTTGCTTCACGCTATTTCAGCAGCGCACTAAAGTGTAATTGGCTTACACTGATCTCCACTTAACCAATTTCTATTTACATTCAAATGTCAATAGAGCAGGCGAAGAAAGACTAACGGAGCTTATAAAACATTACACCAAACCCTGGACTGGCATTCAACAAGATTCAGAAAGATTATATATGCGCCAGACAACAAACACACCTCTTGTATTGGTCTTAAAGTAGTGATTAATATCCCTGTGTTACGAGGTACCACACAAGGAAATAAGCCAGGGGCGTCTCCCAGCACACCTAGACCCGTCAATTCAGAAAAGATCGTTTCCTGAATTGACCCGACCGGGAATCGAACCCGGGACACTAAGGAAATCGAGGCTAGAAACCGTGCAACAGCGCACTACGTCAACCGTGTCGTCGAATCCATTATTATCCATTGTTTGTACCCTATATTAGATATGTAGTTTTTTTTTATATATTGCCCATCAAGATGACCACACTCCACCTGATGGAAAGCGGTCGTGAGGTCCAGATATGAGGTTGACAAGCCCAGTCATTTAAACGAATCACTGGGCTGGCCATCCTCACCTTGAAGGCCTGCAGATATGCCTTTTCACGCCCCACTTGAAAAACTCGGGACTATAAGAGGAAGGAAACACATGTGCTGGAAGAGCGTTCCACGTCTGGATGGTACGACAAAGAAACGAGTCACCTAACCTTTTAGTTCGGGCCAACAAATGTTGAATCGTGTGTGGATGACGCCGTAGTCCAGCACGCGTGGTACGGGAGTGGAAAGGTGAGGGTGGAATAAGCTGGAATAACTCGTCAGAGCCTTCCCCATTGTAGAAGCGATTGAGAACACTTAGCCTGTCAATGTCTCTACGCAATTGGAGAGGCTCAAGGGTCAAAGTTGCCTCTGGGTTTCCAATAATACGGATAGCACGCCGCTGCAACCTGTCAAGAGCTTCGAGTAGGGACTTGGCGGAACCGTCCCAGAGATGAGAGCAGTATTCCACACACGAGCGAACTTGTGTCTTATACAAAAGACAGAGCTGCCCAGGCGTGAAGAATCGTCTCACTCTGTTCAGGATCCCGAGTTTACGGGATGCAGTTCTAATGACGCTCTCAATGTAGTAGATGGCTATATTGGATGGTCATTATATCAATTTAACCATAGTAAAATATCAAGTTTCATAATGTATATTGTTTAATACTCATATTCTAATTAAACGTTTACTCCTCATTGTTACTCATCTCTAGTAGCACTTGAAAATGAAATTAATAAAACTTTTAACGAAGTTAAACGTCTAACATTCACGTTAATTACTAAAAATTATTAATTTTTATCGCAAGTTGACAACAAAGTTCAAAATGACTTCGTTAGATAATGAAATGCCGCGGCAAAGCAAAATCGCCTTGAGCACAATTACATTGTCCATAAAAAAGACTCCAAAAGACCCCTCGAGAACTTGGCAACTGCTAACAAACCAATTAGAGTAAAAATGACTGTACGTCAGAATTTTTGTCGTAAGCGAACTCGGGAACATAAAGGCCGGGAGATGGGCGTAATCTTTAGAAGCCCTTGTAATTTCGTCAGAACCGCCCTGCAATTGGAATGAGGCATTTCTTTGTGTTCGTTAGTCAGCACCCATTTAGAGTAGATTGCCGTACTCTCAGTCCGCACCTCGGGCGCAGTAATAAAACCCGAAGCTCTTAACCAGCTTCTTACAGTTTCAATTAGAAAATAACTAACTTTAAACCGGCTCAAATTTCTAAAGTATCCAGTCACTGTTTTAATTCGTTCTCAATCTATAAGTAACTGCAAACCACTTAACTGTGATAAGTGGGTGCATACATGGCAAACTTGGAATTGCAATTACTGTCCAAAGATACTTACACGATACTTAAGGTTGTAAACAAGTAGACTGAGCAGTTAGACAGTTCCCGTTTTAGTAGGCGCATTTTGACTTCTGATAAGTAATTAAGATGATCATACATTTTCAACTTTAATGTTTGATTCAATAAACTAATGATACTTTAATTACTCCGTACTGGTCACAGTCGTTGCGCTCAATACAAGCACCGTTGCGGCTGGATCGATTCCCCTGCCTACTCCTGTGATGCCTATGCGCAGAGCATTCAGCACATTATGCAGGAATGTCCTAGAACGCGCTTTGCCGGTGGTGCCCTCCTGAAGACTTGCTTGTCCTGGTCGACGGGTCAACTTAGTGGCAGAAGTGCCTTCAATTAAAATTAAAATGTTTTTTGTGTCAAATCAAATTACGCCATAAGATTAACTAGAAATGTTTGTTTAAAGTTTTTTAGACCTTTCATGTTATAGATTATCAAAATAACAACATGACGTGTACTACTAGCTTTATTATGTGCGATATGGCGATGCTCATGTTTTCTCTGTGGTAATGTAGAATGACTAATAACTATAATAAAAAACGCCAGTCTTGTCACAACTACTACCGTGTTTTATTATTTCAAAGTTTTCTAATGTAAATACCCTTGGACCAGTGTTCACCCTTGGACCAGTGCTGTTTTTGGTGTACATCAACGACTTATGCAAAATGAAGCTCAAAAATGGGGACTTATTCATGTTTGCTGATGACACCGCTATAGTTTTCTCTGGTTCCTCTTGGGAAAGCGTGCGTGAAATGGCAGAAATAGGCCTATCTAGAGTTACAGCCTGGCTGGAAAACAGCCTTTTGTCCCTCAATACAAGCAAAACAAAATATATTTGCTTCAGCATAACATCCGCTGGTAGCCCTAAGGACATTTTTACTCTACCTATTCATACGTTTCCCTGTAATCTTACCGATATAATACCACGAAGTTGTAACTGTTCTAACCTAAACCGTGCACATTTCATCAAATACTTGGGTGTCATAATCGATGAAAACTTGAACTGGAATTCACATTTTTCTCTTATTTCCGGCCGTATGAGAAAACTTATTTTCGTTTTTAAAAACCTTCGTACTGTGGCAAACCTTTCCCTTCTACTGATAATTTATAAAGCACTTGGAGAGTCTATCCTAAGTTATTGTATTTGCGCCTGGGGTGGGGCAGCAGAGGTACATCTTCTGCAACTTGAAAGAGCACAAAGGGCTGTGCTGAAGGTCCTCATGTCACTACCAATTCGCCACCCAACGGCTTTGTTGCATGATATGACTAACACGCTGTCTGTGCGCAAGTTATTTGTTTTTCAAGCAATTCGCAGATATCACTGTAGAACACTGCCCTCGGTTCCGGTGTGTAACAAAAGAATAAACCGGTGCCCGGTACCGTTTTTCAAAACCCGTTTTGCTCAGAGATCTTATGCATTTTTAGCCCCTAGAATGTACAATATCCTACATAGCAAAATTAATCTTCGGCAATTCAGAGAGAGAGTAGAACAATAAGGCAACCACTTTTTAAGCATCTATTGAAAATGAATGAGTGTGACCTGAACCGTATCCACATCCCCTTGGCCTGACTTTATTGTTACTAGTTAAATAATAATGCTCATATAGTCCTGTTGTACCTTGGTTTTGCATATATGTATATTACAAGTGAGTATCGCAGTTTCTTGTAATGAACGCAGTAAAATATCTATTCTGTCTTTTTATAAATATGTATGTAATTTGCCTTTGTGTTTGTGCTGTAGCCCTGTGAGAGCGACACTTTTATTATATATATATATATATTCTTGTTATTTAGAATGAGAGTGACATCTATTGTTTTTAATTTTAAATAGTTTTAATTTTACTTCATTATATGTTAAGAGAGTTACAAAAATATAAACTTACTCTTTATTGTAAACTTCACAGAAGATTTAATCGAGAATAACTTTTGTAATGTTTAAGTTACTTATATTTTCTTTATTTTACGTTAGTGTTTAATTTTACTTATGTAACTGTTTAGTTTAGCACCTACTACAAATATTTTACTATTCATTTTAATCATGTTAAAAAATCTATGAGGTGGAGAACCTGGCGTCTTGTAGCACAGGTTATTAATAACCTATTTCAAGCACCAGTCTTCACATTAAGTGTTACAATTATGAACATAACTGTACTATCTCATTGTTGTATTTCTTTCTTTTTGTGAAGAAAATAAAGATTCTTATTATTATTATTATTAAATAAAGTCTCTGTTTTATTTCTATTTGTGCTAACATCTTGTTAACTAAGTCAACTTCTGATTTAGTTCCAGAAATTAAACAAAAAGTTACAAAATGTGAGTTCCTTTAACGCGGCAACGCTCAAAGAGCAAACAGATTATCGCAGCGGCTTATCTCTTTAGCAGCTTTCAGTAGATTCTAACGACTTTAAAATTGAACCAGCGCACAAAATGTATATAATATTTACTGAAAATTTAAAATCTTTCATGAAACAGTAAAATGTTTCGGGTTTTATTTATTCTTTCACTAACTAATATGTACATTCTCATTAAAGATGGTCATTATAATTATTAGTACAGTATATAACCCCATTACCGTATATAACCCCGTAAGGGCGTTGCAAATATAGTACACCTAATATTTTATAAATTCCAATTACATTTCATATTAGTATAGTAAAATTGTTAATTACCTATCTATTTAATACAATATGAATTATATTAAAGTACATTTTTAGCGTTAGTACATAAACAAACAGAGTCAGATAGCGAGACTTAAAGCTTCTTGTCGTCTCTGAACTTATTCAATGAATAGTAACATTTGTTATGCAGCAATGTCTTAATTCTAATCCTAAATCTTTTTGCGCTGGTATCACTTTTAATGCCACCCGGAATTTTATTAAATATATTGATAGGTCTGTAATGAGGTCCGTTTTTAAACATTTCTGAATTGTTTTTACGTCGGGGGTTACTGCAGTACTTAAAAAGGCATTGATTTTTAAAAACAAAAACACATATTTCTAGTATATAAAGCGAGTACAGGGTTAGGGTGTTTAACTTTATGAAGTGTGTCCTGCAGCTTTCTCTGTAGCGGATGTTAGCCAATACGCGCACGCATTTTTTCTGCATGATGAAAATATCACTCGCATCAGCAAAGTGTCCCGACATTATTAATCCGTAGCCGAGCCAGGCATGCGCGTACGCGTAATATGCGGATAATGCGGTTTTTAGATCAGTGTTACGCTTAAGGACTGATAGGGCGTAGATGAATTTAGATTGCTTGGTTTTAATGGTATCTATATTCTGTTTCCACGTGAGGTGACAATCTAAAGTTAAACCCAGCAGAGGAGACGCCGTTGTCTCCTCTATGTGAAGTTTCTTTGCGATCACACTGATGTCTAGAACTTTTTTGGTAAGGCCTAAATTGGATTATCCGAGTCCTTTTTACATTGATTGTTAAGTTGTGTTGCTCAAGCCACTGTTCAGTTTTTCATATGTATCTTCTATTTGGTAGCGATTTATTGTGTTTGGGTACTCGAATAACAATGAGAAGTCGTCAGCAGGAAGCACGCATGATGTTTCAGTTACTTGTGCGATTTCATTTATGTAGGCTATGAAAAGAACGCAGCCCAACACGCTGCCCTGAGGTATAGAAGAATTTGTGGTTTCGCACTCAGAGTTTACAAGTTTTATATCATTCGTTTTGTTGTTTTTGTATTCGACCTGTACAAACTGTTTTCTATTTTGTAGGTATGACTTTATTGATGTATAGGGCTTTACCCTTACACCCAAACTCATAAGTTTGTGTAATAATTTGTTATGGGAGACTCTATCGTAAGCTTTGGACATGTCAAAAGCAGCCGTACTGCATATTTCTTTTCCCGAATGATACTGAGTATATTGGTGGTTGTCTAAGAGGTTTTGTTTTTCTAGAAAAGTCATAAAGGCGTGTGGTAATGCACTTTTCAAACACTTTCGACACAGTAGGTAGCAGAGCAATGGGCCTTTATTGGGAAACATCTCTACGATTTCCTTTTTTTTAAAGATTGGTTTTATTGACTTGACGACCGACTTGGTGTAATGGTTAAGAAGTTGGCTACTACACCAGAGGTCGCGGGTTTGATCCCCGCACAGTACAAACATTTGTGTGCATGAACATGTCTGTTTGTACTGGTCTGGGTGTCTCCTATGTATAATAAGTATGTATTTACAAAAGAAAATGTATTTAAGTATGTTTATCCGTTGTCTAGTATCCCATAACACAAGCTTTAATTAGCTTACTTTGGGGCTAGATGGCGCTGTGTGGAATAATGTCCAGGGATATTTATTATTATTATTTATTATTATTTTTGCGATCTTGAGACTGTCTGGAAATCGTTCTTCGTCGAATGATTTGTTTATAAGTTGGGTGACTGGTGGGATTAGTTCCTCGATACAAGTTTTTAGTAGTGCAGGAGGGATTTCGTCAGTACCACAACTAAACTTATTTGACATTTCCTAAATAATTGAGCGTACTGCTTTTTCAGAAACTTTTGCTAAAAACATTGAGGTGAGTGGGGCATTGTGGGTGGTGAATGTCGTTTGACTAGGCTGAGAGCCGTAGGAAGTATTCATCTCTTGTTGTGGTTGGCCTATTTTTAGAAAGTAATCATTGAAAAGGTTGGTTATTTCTTATGGGTCTTCGACTAGTTGATTGTTACAGGATGTTATTTTTAGGTTATCCATAGACGAACTTATCGGAGTCCTTTTATTAGTAACTTCGTTAATGATTTTCCACATGGTTTTGCCCTCTTGTTTGTAGATGCATTAATTTTCTTACTGTGAACTATTTTTTTTGATGCTTTTATAGTTTGTTGATGAATTTTATAATAATGTTCATAGTGATTTTTCAGCACAGCATTATTTGTATAATTAACCAGTCTTTTCAGAGTTCTTTTATGTTTACTTAACCTTTTCAAACCAGGTGTTAACCATGTTTTATTTATTCTTGTTTTTTTTTATATTTTCTTTTTGGTATGTTTGTGTTTAGAATTATTGAGAGTTTTTTCAAAATGTGTGTAGCATTCGTTAATGTTTAGGTTTTCTGATATTATTCTGTTCCAATGTACGTTTTGTAGGCTAGTCTTGAAGTTGTACATATTTTGAGTGTTATATTGTCTTTTGTGCTCTAACAGCCTATGTGGTTGAGGTTGAGCATTGACAGGCTTTATATGGGCTTCGTAAATAAGTGCCTTGTGGTCTTCTATCAAGCTTAAAATCGCCTCCTAGGATTACGTGTTTCTTTGTGGTTGATATACGAATTTTAGCTACTTTTTTTATCAAGAAACTCGTAAAACTTAGTTATTTCGCGATCCGCTCTATGAACAGTTATTATCAGTGTATGAAACGTTGGTAGTTCAACGGAACAGCATTCTACCACTTGCTCTATTGAGAGATCAGTAAAGTTTGTTCTCTCCTTAAGTTGGAGGTCACTCCGAAGAATGATAGCAATAGCCTTTTCTGTTCATTCTACAATACATAGAAGAAAACTGATAATTATTTATCGAATATAAATCTATCTGTTCATGTGTGGTCCACGTTTCCGTTGCACATAAAACATCGTAACATTTGTCTTCTAAAAAACTCTCCAACAAATGGATTTTATTTTTAATCGTTTGCTTTGCATGTTTTGAAAGAAAAGGGTTATTTTATCGAAAAGTCCAGGTATCGGTACTTGGCTTTCTGATATTTATCGTAGAAGGCCCGCTTTGATGTGAGAGAGCCGATTGCGTCCCAGAAGCATCGTGGCCTTGTACTAGTCTTCCGTGTTCTCTGGTATTTTCCGTCTCTCCAATTGAGTTGTTATTGATATGGCCTTCCAAGTGTTTTCTGCTTTCAGGATGTAGTTTGCTACGCTTGTGGCGAGCCTGTAAGGCAGCTCCATGCAGGTACTCGGATACGGCTCATCCCGTATTGTGAAGATAGTTTCTGTTATCTAGCAGATATGTAACCAATCTTTTGCTCAGCAACTCCACAACCAACGGTCGGAGGACACCAATTCTTGCAATGCGGAAAAGGTCTTCGATATAGCCTGTCAGGTGCACGTTGAATGTTTCGCCAAATATGTTTTTAAGCCGTTCATGCAGTTGATGTTTGTTTTCTCGATGCATTTCTCCTAACCCGTACAAGACAAATTTCTTCTTATTGAGATCGTTTGTCGGTCCGTTTCTTTGTTGTTGGTAGTCCTGAAGTTCTTCGATTTGGGAATTTTGCTTTTTGTTTTTAATTTTCAGTTGTTGTATTTCCGTCTGTACTTTCGCTATTATCTTTATTAAGTTTTGTCTGATCCAGGACCATTTTCTCCATCGAATTGGTGAATTCCTGACGTAAACTAATTGTTGAGCGAGTAATTTCACTTTTGATGAAGGTTTTTATTTCGTTATGTAATGATTTGTTATTGTCAGCCAATTTTTTATCCAATAAATTGTCTAACTGGTCCAATGTGGTAGTAAGTTGTGGCGCTTGGCCTGTTTGATATTTTTGTATCAGTAGTGAATTTTCTTTGTTTCCCATTATACTGTATTCTTCTTCTACATATTATTAAGTTGTCTATGGACATTAAGATAAGATAAATATTCTTTATTGTACAACTACAAAGAAAATAATTACAACAGTGCTTAAAAATGAATATAAACGTTTCAGTGGTTTCAGTGATATGCACGTCTTGTCTTTTAGCAATCTCGCGGCCTGTAATAATATTACTATAAGCGCCGTCTACACTTCCAACCATTAACTTAACTGCTTTTTGCCGGGATTTCTACTACGCTTCCGCCTAGTCTCAGACTCGTAGGGCGACCACGGGGCAACCGTGGTCTCGACCTCGCCTGAGACCATCATACAACCCTGCCACGACGCCGAGCTCCCTTGCTTACCGATTACCGTGTAAGCCGCCGCCTGCTCGCTGGTCGTCGTTGTCTTCGTTGCCTTTATAAAACTAAAAGACAACTTTTTTAGACGATGTAGAATTTGTATCGACAACGAAGGTAGACATTTGAACATTTCTTGTAAATAAATAATAAATAATTAATAACTATTTTTTTTTGTTCTATTAATTAAACTTTCAAATGTTTATTCTTTCTATTATTTCCTTAGCCTTCCTGCAGTAATTTTTGGTTAGAAAACAAATTCATGAACTTCAGGAATGATAAAATGGCCAAAAAACAGTTATTAATCTGATAACTAATTTCAAGAATTTTCCACCTCGCTGTCTTTGAAGGCTGATTTTAGCCAAAGTAGCCTATTATGTACTTCTTTTTTGTAATGATTAAGAAAGCTGAGATTCTGGAGCATTTTTAAGCTTTACTTAGAAACCATACAGTCACCCGCTTAGATTTTTAATTTGAAGTTGAAAATTTAAGTCTTTATTCATCAACCGTACATTTTTGGTTTTATACCAACATTTTCATAATTTTGGTCAAAGTTATGAAACTGATTATTTTATGCATCAAAGTACAATTAAGGATAATTCAGTTGGGCAAAGAAAAAATTTGAAAAGTGTTCTACTTTTTAAAAAATAAAAAAAATTAAACTTTTAGGTCTGAAATTCTCAGAAATTCAGAAAAAAAATCATAACTCGAAAACTATGAACAATCGCGGAACATACATAGGGGTGATTCGGGTACCCCAAGGGGTGCTCTTTCTGTGGGCTTCCGCTTGACACTTCTTTTTGGGACACTCTGTATATTAACTCATGGGAAAATTATGCATACATCAAGTTTTATCCCCATATCATATTTAAAGTAGGTCACATCTCATAATAAGTTGTTCAAAAGAAACTCCGACAATTTTCCTTGAGAAATTAGAGGAGGAAAAAAATTCGCAATTTCCCTCAAAAAACTTCAATCGAGTTGGCAAACTTTAACCGGAAATCGCAAATTAGTCAAGTTGTAAAAGAATTATGATTCGCCGCTTACAATAAATTACTGTAAAAGTTGTCTGGGACAAAGTTCCTTAACGTAGGCTTAATGAGTTATTTCGTTCTTACTAAGTCAAACAATATACTATATATACCTACAATAGGACAATTCTGAGAAAAAAAACGAACTTGATCTCGAATTCGCTTAGGTTGTACACAGTTCTATACTCAATTCCTTGACACATATTGTTACAGGAAAGGAAGTTAAAATAAGTTTTCAGGAAGTAGCCACGTCGTAATATTCCAAGATAGCAAACATCTGTATATCAAGTAATCAAGGCGCTCTGTTCTAGAAGAAGCGTATGAGAGATATTTCGCACTCAGAGAGGAGTTAGTGGCACTTGGAGGGGACTTTCCTCTAGAGGAAGGCTCTTTCGAAGACAAATATACTGGGACGAGTCCAAGATATAATCGACCATGCGATGACATCCACGGCGTTCAACTGCTACTTATCTGCGCAAGGATCCACGAGTTCACCGTCGACGTTCGGGAACGCGAAGCTGCCGCCAATAGAAATACAACCCTTTCACGGTAACCTCGCTTCGTACAAGCCCTTCACGGAGCTTTATTTAGCACTCATAGGAAGTAATGCTGGATTATCAAAGGTACAAAAACTTTATTATTTAAAGGGTTATTTAAGAGGTGAGGATCTTGATTTGATTAATAATTTACCCTTGATTGGTCAGTCATACGATGACGCAATAGGTCTTTTAAACCGTCGATATGACACCAAGGGCATTTTATAATTAAAAACCATTTTTATTCAATTATTGACTTGACTAGTGTAACAAAAGGTTCTCCACAGCAAATCCAGTCACTCGTTTCACAGATTTCACAGCAGTTGAGTGCATCAAAAAGTTATAAATAACCTGTCGAAGCGTGGGATGCAATCCTTGTGTGCGTTATCTCTCGAAAGGTGGACACCTTAACTCTTAGATTGTACAACTCTGAGCAGGATTTTTATGATGTACCTACATTGGAATCTTTGCTCACCTTCCTTGAACGGCGAGCGGTGACCTTAGAGGCCAGCCCTTCAATGAATGAGCGCAAAAATAAAAGGATTCCAATGCGCGGTCATTTCACAGTACTAAGTCTAATGAAAATGTAATATCTTTTCCAAATTCATCTCAGTCTAATTCTTTTTCGAAAAACAACCAATGTTCACTGTGTAGAGCTGACCATAAATTATATAAATGTCCTAACTTTTTACTAATGTCTGTATCAAACAGAGTTAAACACGTAAATGTTAATAATCTGCTATATATGTTTGAATGTTGCAAGTATAACTTTAGGTGTTCATCATGTAAAATGTCAACCCATAATACATTAATTCATACAGATTTACAGGAAACTTCCGAATCTTCTACCATGCACACTTTGCAAAACAAAGCCAACGATTCACAGGTTTTATTGCCAACTATTAAGGTCTTGCTTAGAAACGCTAATAATGAGCGTGTTGTTGCTCGACCGTTGGTGGATTCCGGCAGAAAAACTTCATTTTGTACTCAAGCGCTGGTCGGTAAGCTTGGCTACGATACCTATAATTGTCCGCGGCGCATCGCCACTATGTGGCAACAAACAAACTGTGTACAAAAGGGTGTTGATCTGTGCCTGGAATCATTAACAGAAGATTACAATATTGCAGTTTCATGTTCGGTTGTCGATCAAATCACGACACTTTTACCACCTTCCAAAGAAAGCCTTAATAATTTGGTGGTACCTTCTAATATTATGTTGGCTGATACTGATTTTCATATTCCAGGAGAGGTGTCTCTTTTGCTTGCTGTAGACATATTTTTCAAGATAATGAAAGGTGGCAAGATTGAAGGAGGGTCAATGGATCCTATTCTTGTCAATACGCGGTTTGGATATATCGTATCTGGATTATCAGGTGATTTCCATCCATTATCCTTTCATAATAAATCGGTCACTTTGCACTCTAGCTTAACGCCTGAGTTAGAGGTAGATCAACTTGTTAAGAGCTTTTGGGAGGCCGAGCAGGTCCGTAAGGTATACAATGAATCATTGCAAGAGCATGAACTAAGTGAACAACAATTCATTAGTTCAGTCACCCTATCCAAGGAGCGGTTTGAGGTAGACCTGCCGCTCAAGGTCGACTTAAAAACGGTTGATCCTTCAGAGTCTTTCCCTCTTGCCTTGCAAAGATTTTATAATTTGGAGATGCGCTTTGCTAAAGACCCAGCATATCCTGCGCTTTATGTTAACTTTATTAATGAGTATTTAAGCTTAGGTCATGCAAAGGTTATTGATTTTTCAAAATGTGACGCGGATACATTGCTGAAATACTACTTACCCCATCATGCAGTTATTCATCAGGATAATTCATCAGGATAAAATAACCAACAAACTAAGAGTCGTTTTTGACGGCAGCGCAAGGGGTAAATGCGCTGAGTACAGTCTGAATGATATTTTATGTAACGGTAGTGTTGTTCAAAAACAATTATTTGAGATTCTTGTTTTATTTAGGACTTACAGTGTGGTTCTAATGTGCGATATACGTCACATGTATCGCCAAATTCTAGTTTTTCCCAAATACAGGGTCTTACAAAATATTTTAATTTACGGGAAAGTCCCAATGAAGATTTAAAGTGCCTTCAGCTACAAACCATTACATATGGTCTGACTAGTTCAGCATTTCTAGCTACGCGTTGCTTAGTTGAGCTGGCCAACATTCACGGAGACGGGTATCCTCTAGCTGCAGCCGCTATACGAAATGATACGTACATCGACGATGTCATAGTCGGTTCCTTTGATCAAAAAAGGCAATTCTATTAAGACAGGAGTTAATTAGTTTATTGCGCTCAGGTGGTATTGAACTTCATAAGTGGTGTTCTAATGACTTAGATTTGCTTTCTGATCTGCCGAAAGAGCAGTTGTGTTTAGATCCTGTAGACTTTGGTCGGCACGAGCCGTTAGTTGTCAAAACTCTTGGGGTCAGTTGTGAGGTGCAAGGTGACCAATTTATAGTAGCAGAGCCCAAGGCTCAACTATTTGACCCTCCTACAAAAAGGAATGTTTTAAGCTACGTTAGCAATTTTTTTAATTCATCAGGTCTCATCAACCCTATATTTGTAAAAGCCAAATTATTGCTTCAAAGAATGTGGCAATGCAAGCTTGACTGGGATACACCTCTCAATCAAGAATTACATGATTTATGGTTTGAATTTTATTATCAAATGCAAGGCATGTCAAGTATTCAGGTACAGCGTATTTTTTAAATGTCAAACGTTGATTCAGTGCGACTTATAGGATTTTGTGATGATTCTTCTTTTGCTTACGGTATGTAAAAGTTAAACAGGATGGTAATTGTAATGTCAATTTACTGTGTGCCAAGTGTGAACCAATTGACGGTAAGCTTACAATTCCTAAGCTAGAGCTTAATGATGCTGTTTTGCTTTCTAAGCTAGCGCGCTCTATCCAGCGATTGTTCCCTGAAATATCTGAATGTATTCTATTTACTGATTCAAAGATTGCGCTAGGATGGATGGATTCCCCCCCCCATGAGCCTTTGCCTTGTCGTGGCGGGGGGTCTTAGTACTGGTGGCAGGTGGAACCACCGGGAAGCTAAGAGGGCTCAGGCATGGCAGTGCGGTGGACTTCCCACCCACCCATTGCCTGCCGCCGGGCGTGGTGGTGGTATGGTGGTGGCTTACTTTATCACTCAATGTCACTCCTGCCAAACTTCGCAATGCTCTCATTTCCACTGTATTTATCCTACTTTTATCCTTCTTTTGCCATACCCAACTCTCACTTCCGTAAATAAGCGTCGGCACTAACACCCCGGCATGAACAGCCAGTCGCGCCTTCTCTGACACCTTCTTCTCATACACCGTATGTTCATAAAGGCATGCAGCGCTCCATTTAACATATTCCCTGCATTCACTCTTCTATCAATATCACCCTCATGCCTTCCATCCCTCGTGAACCTAGTCCCCAGATACACAAATTCTTTCACTTGTTCTACCTTTTCACCTTCAATTAAAACATCACATTACGTCATATCCTCATCTCTTTCAAAAACCACCACCATTTCATACGACGCATTCATTAATGTTACCATTACCTGCAACTCTTCGGCCGACGACGCCAGTATGACTTGGTCATCAGCGTAGAGAAGGCATTTAACAAGCAACCCATCCTTTCTCAGTCCATAATCACTGTCTTTCAGATCTGTCAAACATTCATCCATGATTAAGTTGAACAGCCATGGGGACACTACACAACCCTGTCTAACCCCTTTATGGATGTCAAACCAGTCAGTGTACGCCCCGTTTATTCTGACGCAAGCACTGCAACACTCATAGAGAGATTTCAGCGCTCGTATCAGACAGCTGCTCACCCCATGCGCGGATAAAGACAACCACAACTCATTCCTTTTCACCCGATTATAGGCTTTTTTCAGGTCCAAGAAAATGCAATAGACATTTTGGTTTTTGGCCAAAAAAAATTCCGCTACGCAACGCAAGATAAAAAACCTGATCCGTACATCCCATTCCCTTTCTGAATCCCGCTTGCGCATCCCAAATTTTTTCTTCCGTCTCTTTCACAACCCTATTAATCAACACATTAGCATACAGTTTGCCGACAACACTGAGAAAGCTGATTCCGCGGTAATTTTTGCAGTCCTGTTGTGAACCTATCCCTTTGAAAAGCGGCACGACCACAGCCTTGCACCAATCTTCTGGTACCCGGCCGGCCCTCCAACACAAATTAAAAAGGCGGTACAACTGACTAGCAGCTATGCCTCGCCCGGCCCTCAGCATCTCAACATCAATTTTGTCATTCATTCCACCCCTTACATTCAACGTAGCGAAGCGGCTCTCCGTGGGCCGCTTTTCGCCTTCGCGGAGAACGAGACGTGATGGGTTGCGAACCACACCGCCGCCAACTGGATTAATAACAATTGTGTCCATTGCGTTCCCACGAGTAGCAAGGGATATAAACTGTCAGTCCCAGCAGAGCCCCGCGTGCCAGGATAAGGCTAGCCTGATTCTGGGGTCGCCCAGCCCCAGGGCAGTTTGGCCGCTTGCGACTAGGCTTGCCCCTAGCCACGCATCCATCGGTACGGCAGGTATTGCATTGGCGGGATAGGTAAGGAAACAGGAAATAGGAATAACAAAGTATATAATAATAAGTATATATATAAATAACAAAGGAATTGTTTTGGGTATGGGTAGGAAAAAGGTAAAAAGGGATATCACTGCCTCGAAAGGATTGAGGTGAGTCAGTAATAGCTCGGGGGCCGGGGTCGCGTACCCGTATACCATGCCTTAGCTACCGGACAAGTAGCTAGAATGAATATCCCTGACCAATCAAATAATAATGAATTAATGCCAGTTTTAAATGGTTTTTCACACTTGCACAAACTGTTTTAGATTAAAATGTCAAGAAACTCGTCAGCTTATGGGTTTGCTACTTTCCGACCTAATCACTCCAGCAAAGGTCTTCTCCAGAGTGGGTGTGGATCCGACTACTTTTGCTTCAAGTGGTCTGTCCACCAACTCCCAGACTTCGTTTTCATACATAGAGTCCATTCCATAGCTACTTTCCAGTATTGACTGTTTACGCTACTTAGAGCTTCCTGGACTTTACGAGGTTCAACTTCATTATTAAGATAGATACACCCACTCTGGTTTCGCATCCTATTCCGTAGTGGGTATCTTGGCTCAGCTTCTGACTCTGACTCATTCAATTCAGCTGTATCCCGACTTTCATTAGTCACAGCATCCTCACTTACGTCTGGAGTCAATGTCGACGTCGGCATCTCATTATTTACAAAGCTATTTACAGGTTCAGTATCTACAATTTTGTTGAGTTCCCAGGTAACTCTAGCTTCAGTTTCCCTGTCATTTACAGACTGATGTCTAGGTGTTATCTGCTCATTGTTCCTGATTTCCCCTGTCTCCTCTAGAAGCACAACGTCTCTTGCAATGCGAATGATACGTGGATCACACATGTACGTAAAGCGATAACCTTTGGTCTCGGTACTGTATCCCACAAAAAGATATTTCTTCGCCTTCGAGTCCCACTTCTTCCGAGTTTCCTTTGGTGTATGCAAATATGCAATCGAACCAAAAACTCTAAAGTGACTCACAGCTTGAGCTTTCCCTGTCCACATCTCCTCCGGAACCTTCCCCTTGTTGGCACTATGAGGCAACCTGTTCTTGGTGTAAACTGCAGTATTGCAGGCTTCAGCCCAGAACATTTTGTTAAAACGGTCACTCAGCATAGTCCGAGCCATTTCAACAATTGTCCTGTTCGCCCGCTCTGCTACGCCATTCTGTTCCGGTGTGTAGGGAACTGTCAATTGGTGCTTAATACCTTTGCTGCGAAGAAATTGCTTAAACCTATTATTTACAAATTCTGTTCCGTTGTTCGTCCGTATACACTTGACTTTCAAGTTTGTCTCGTTCTCCACATGCGCCACAAAGTCTTTGAAATATTCAAAATATTTTCCTGCTAAAATCGTCGACGATGACCAGCATGTAACGAGCTCCGCCATACGAACGCTCCGACATTGGACCACAGATGTCCATATGTACTAAGCCGAGCTTCTCATCTGCTCTCTCTGCTTCACCTACAAGAAAAGGTAATCTATGTGCCTTACCCTTAATGCAATCAATACACGGTTCCATTACGCTCTTTCCAAAATCGAGTCCAGGTATCTTGCGTAAATCTCGCTCATTTACGTGTCCAAGACGCCTATGCCACGAAAACATCGAGTCCTTAGCTTGAACTGTAGCGAAAGCCCCTTCTACAACAGAATAACAATCATTAAGCTTGTAGATTCCTGAGACTTTGCTAGCAGTAGCCACAAGCTTCCTCAAATTGTGACCTACCGAGTTGTGAAACATAATACACCCTTCTGCATAAAAAACTACTTTCCATCATCTTTCGACCAACTGAGAAACAGACAAAAGATTTACCTTGAGACCTGGTACATACGTAACATCCCTAATTGGTAAAACTTCTTCTTTCAGCCTGATCATTATGTCACCAATACCTGCACTAGAAATCCTTTCATCATTCGCACATGCCACGTCACTATTTACATCATTTACAACCTCAATGTCTCTAAACCAATGTTTTTGAAAAGACATATGACTAGATGCACCACTGTCAATGTACCAACACTGTGAGTCGAATGTATCACGGACACTTAATGATGTGATCAAACTGGTCTTCAGTTCTCGATTCTTCTCTGCAGTCAATTGTGGACATTGTGGCTTCTTATGTCCTTTCTCTCCGCATTTGAAACATTTTACCGGCTTCGAGTTAGGTTTCTTCTTATTCCCCTTAGCGGCTAACGCTGAATCACTCATCGAATTGGTAGAACTGCACCTACTGTCTTCCTGTAGAAGCTTCTGCCGAACATTCTCTGAAGTTAACTTCATGCCTGAATGTTCCAAAGCCATTCTCATAGGTTTAAACTCGTCTGGTAAACCTCTCAGTAAGACTACAGCCACTAGATCGTCGTCGATACCATGGTCTATCTCTCACAACTTGTGAGTATGACACATTATTGCAGCGACGTATTCTTGCATACTGCTGTGCTTCTCCAATCTCTCGTCTAGTAGAGCATTCATTAAGCTAATCCGTCCGTTGACTCAAAGGAGCCGTGTTCGAAGACAGAGGTCTTCGAACACGGCAGCTAATGCATCCCACGCTTGTTAGGCTGATTTTGCCTCCTTGACGTATGCATATAAGTGCGGCTTGATATGCAAACAGATCAGAGCAAGGGCTTCTTCGTCTTTCTGTATTTCGGAGCAACTGTTGGAATCGGTAAATTTTTAAGTGTACACGAAAAGTTTTTCTCTTAATAAAAGCATTTTCATTGCGAATTTCCATGACGAATAATCTTCTAGTCCTTTTAGCCTCTAGAGTTATGCAAAAGGGAGCAGGAAATTAAAGTTGGTGAGGATGATAGTTTAGCAGAATATTTTTATTTTGTACACATTGTTTTAACAATCAAAACGTTACCTAGTAACAGTGTCATTAGATGAATATATTAAAAGACAAGCGGAGGTCTTACACCTCAACATCTTTGTTATAATCCACGAAAAATGTTTTTTATTTACAAAATAATTTAAATAATACAAAAATAATTATTAAATGTGCGTTAAACGCAACAAATAGTGTTCGAGCTCCAAAATATGTTTTTCAGAATAGCTTTATTGGTATAATTTTACTTCGAAGGTTTAGAAATAGTTCGGAGGGCAGTTTTACAGTAGGTATCGTCAGTTAGCTGTCTATTACAAGAACAGATGATGTTGCCAGCTTATCTTTTGGTATTTCTTTAAAAATATATTAGTGGCGGCGAACTTCACTCAGCATTGTTAATAGTCAGTCCCAAATACTACTAAAGACCTTGTTTACTTGTTTTATTTCATATTTTAATGATTTGTCTGATATTTTTATCATGCGATTGGTAAACACTATCACCTACACCATCCTTGGAATGTAAGAAAAAACGATAATTTAAAATATTTTTTCAGTAACACCAAATAGTCATCAACTACAGTGGATAAAATGTTCAATTTCCACTCAAATACAAAATGTAACAAACTTCACAGCGGCATTCAATTTGATCGACGCCAGGGTTAACACCTTCCTGGCTGCGTCGGAGCAAAATTAGAACAGTGGGCCAGTTCGACTGACGGCCCTGAAGTGACAATTGAAATAGGCTTTCAATTTCCTTTTTCCGTAAGGGAAACAGACACTGCGTTGTTGCTGAAATGTACACTTTTGCAAAACGCACAGGGTTTATTTTGTTGTATGTTTTCACCAGCGCAGGATTAGCAAAAAAAATAACATTGAACAGAAGCTTTGTTAGTTAGGAATTCCGTAAATGCTCCATGACTAAGGCTTGTGATTGTATTCTGCAAAGGTATTACTTGATTTTAAATTCTGCAGCCATGTTGAGAAATTGACTTTGTTCATTTCTAAAGCTGCCGATAAAAAATCTGCATCCTCTGGTAAAACTCTTCTACGATAACTCACTAGGCCACGATAATTTTCCCTACCTAATGCCACGAAACGATTGGTTTCTTGTAAGAATAATGTTGAATTAAAAGACACAGTCAAGCAGGGACAACCCTGAGAGAATGATTCTAATTTCCTTTCACAGTGGTGCAGGAAATCGAAGCCATCATAAATTTTCAGTGACGGTAAACACGTGGAAATATTTTTGACGAGACTATCTTTTTCTTTCAGTATTATTAAGTAGTAAGTATTATTAACTTTTTCCTTATTCCATTCATTAATACAATCTCAGACACAACATCGTATACTGACTAACACAATTCATTTTAAATATGAATGTAACTTCTAAATTTCATGTATGCATAAATTAATAAACGAATGAAGGAATAAATGAAACTACATTTTATTTGGAGTTCAAAATGCGTTTTAATTACATACTTAGTTTACATTTTTCATTAAATAGTGAGTTCAGATGGAAGTTATTCTGTTTTATTATATTTACTGACTTGTTATTTTGTACACGTTTCTGAATATTGCTGCAGTATAACCAACAACAAAACCCTAGCTATTTTTTATTAATACCAAGTTAACCTCTAGATAGCTTTCAGTGAAAGCCTTGGTACTTTTCTACATACTCTCACGTTTATCTGAATGTAAGTATCATCTGTTCATTAACAAAAAAAAACCATTCACTTTTATAGTACCTACAAGATACAATACTAATTCACAATTCCTTTACTTTTTTCTTTCTATCAAGTCTGAAGCTTATATTCACTAGACTAATTACTGACTGTAAGTTAATCTACTTTTCTTTAAAAAAATGTTAATCCCAACCCAAAAGAGGCCGTTTGGCTCCTTATTGAATAATAAAGTATTTGCAATACTGATCACATCAGATAGAGCTAAACAATTGAGATAAAAGAAGCCAACTGGCAGAAATCACAAATTATGAATTCTAAGGTCTGTTTTACTTTCAGACAGTTCACCTACTTATTAAAGTGGTCAAAGTATGATTGGCGGCTAAGTTATCGAGAGAAGTTGCGGCTTACGACTTCGACCCGACAAGTTAGTGATGCGATCACAAGTATTAATACTTGTTCCGAACAGAGCCCCAAATCTTTGCGAGTAAGCCTTGTCACAGTGACTGAACAAGTTGTGCATTATAAATGTGCTAACTTCTGCTCAGGCAGAGTACCAAAAGTATTGTTGGTCGGGATTGGTTAGTAATTGATGGCATCAGTAAAAACTTTTTAGCGAAGGACAGGTTTACGTGACAGTTAAGACCTCTGTCGTATTATGACTAACCAAAGGCGGCATTAAATTCGGATTTTTACGAACGAGTTTTGATGAACATACGCTAATTTTATCCCATATAGAGTAGTGAAAGCCACCTTTTTTTTAAAGTGCCCGTCAAGATGACCTTACTCCACCTGATGAAAAGCGGTCGTGAGGTCCAGACATGAGGCTGACAAGCACAGTAATGCAAAGATATCACTGAGCTGGTCACACTCATCTTGAAGGCCTGCAAAATGGCTTTTCACGCCCGCTTGAAGACTCCGGGACGATAACAGGAAGTAGTTTGACGACACGATTGGCGTAGTGCGCTGTAGCACGGTTTTTCGCCTCGATTTCCGTAGTGTCCCGGGTTCGATTCCCGGTCGGGTCAATTCAGGAAACGATCTTTTCTGAATTGACTCGGGTCTGTGTGTGATGGGAGACGCCCCTGGCTTATTTCCTTGTGTGGTACAAGTGTGTCGTAACACAGTGATATTAATCCTTACTTCGAGACCATTACAAGAGGTGTGTTGTCTGGCGCAAAAAAAAAGTAAACACATGCGCTGGGAGAGCGTTCCACGTCTCGATGGTTCCACAAAGAAAGGAGTCACCGAATGTTTTTGTGCGTGGGAACAAATGCTGGACTGTGTGTGGATGACTCCGCAATCCAGCACGCGTGGTACGAAAGTGGGAGGGTGAGGATGGGACAAGTTGGAATATCTCTTCAGAGCATTCCCTGTTGTAGAAGCGATAGGTCACTTTTTTTTTTTTTTTTTTTTTTTTTTGTTTTGCGTCAGGAAATGCATTTAGGCATTCCCAAGGCCCTGGGTTCGGGACACCTGGGATATGTGGGACTCGGAACTCCTGGGAAAACAGAGACCCCTACCCACTAAAACCTGACGGTGGTCATCTTCGGCGCAGAATGGAAGGGACCCGGGATCCCCAACGAGGGAGAGACTCCTCGCAGGACCCTTCGGCGCGCAAGGCCGCCTGGCAGCCAGCCTCGGGAGGAGCAAGCTCAACTCCAGTGCACGATAACACAGACCACTGTGTCCGAAGACACGCGTTACCGTCATCCTCGGGATCGCAAACCGAAACACACGCAGGCCCCCCCGCGTGCGCTTCGCGACCCCAAGGGCCCTTTTAGTCGCCTCTTACGACAGGCAGGGATACCTCGGTAGTATTCTCGTCCCCTAACCGCAGGGAAAAGCGATAGGTCACCTGATCTAACCTTGCCAGAAAGGAACACACATCATACCGTTTCTTATAACTGTCTCGATACTGAATAAACGTTATCTTCACCGAGCTACGCTGGTATTCCCTCAGTTTGGTTTTCACACTAAATCTCTCTAAGCGGCTTTACCTATATAGGTATCGGGCTAGCTAACTCTGCACTGAGTTTTCCTAACGCTTACGGTATCTTAAATTCTAGATCATGTTCCCATTCCAGCCTATCCAGCCACTACAAGTGTTTGTCGATAAATCCTCTAGAATTCCTTTCGCGTAAGGTAAAGAACGTCTGCTTAAAGAAGTTGGACCGAAAAAGGACTTATTGTGAAGAAGTTAGTAATTTTTGTTTTTTATATGAAGCAGTTTTGAAATTTTCTGTTAAAAGATTAGTGAAAAAAGGTATACTGACCAATATATATATATAGGATAGTGGGGCAACTTCTGCTTTTTTTTAAATTCTAGTGATTTCATTACGTAGTTCAATTCAAATTAAAGTACATCTTGCTTCTGTGATGTTCTGAACCTATCTAGTCTTTGTATAATTACACAGTCAGTATTTATTTTAAATTTCCACATTCATCAACTATATAAATAAGTATAGTTTTCAAATATTTGACTGAGCAACAAAAAAACTAAAACTTCAAAAATTCGGCGTTGCCAATTTTATTGACCCTTAGCGCCTGCTGATAAATATTCGTTTACTTGTAGGTATGAAATAGTTGTGACAACAGCAAGATTTAAGAGCGTTAGCTGGGGGTGGATCGAAAACGTTGCATTTTTGTAAGTTTCGTGATTATTTCATTGAATTGAATCAAACTTAAATTTTTGCTCTATTATTGTATGCATAATACTTTTTGAAAACACATTAAATTGTCTAGAATTAGGTAGTCGCCAATTATTTGCTAAATTAAATAAAAACGTTTTTTTTTTTAAATGATGAGACACTTAAAAATTTATTACTGTACACAGTCAAAGTTCTAATTATGAAATTAAAAGGTGCATTCAATAATAAAGAGATAATTTTAAACTTAATTTGAATTCAGCGAAATAATTACAAAAACCCTAAAAAATGCGACGTTTCCGATCTACCCCAAACGCAAAAAGCAAACCCTCTTAAGTAATTATCAAAAATACTAACAATTGTTCTTTTCAAAGTATTATTTGTGGAACTTAGGATTACGCGACCATACATATAATACTTTTTCCTAAGTATTTATAATGACTATTTTTGCAATGTTTTCTTTCTTTCATTTCAGTTGGATTTGAGACGCGTCGCAACCAAACTCCTTGTCCGTTTCTACTCCATTTAACCTAATTTGTCTTTGCGTCTCCTGCAGGTAGTAGACTGACAATTCTGCCGGCGAGTTTCCTCGAAGAAATCGAGACTGTAACGGAATCTGGCAGTAATTGGTGTACATCTTGGTGTATTTTATCTTGCTCCGGTCGGCTAATAGAGCGAAGTTTGTAGTGACACTGCCCTACAATGTGTCGTAATTAGAATAGATATTCTCTTTGTGTTTTCTGAGACACAAAGCTTTTACCTCTTGATATTAATTAGGGTGTAGTACTACTACTTAATGCTAATAACAAAAAGAAACTTACGTATTTTTTGCTACTATTCGTTTCCTGACTTATAGGATTGGTATTTTTATTATATTACATTCGATCTTTGATTTTATTCCTCTCTTTGAACGGAAATATCTCCTACCGTTTATTCAATACAAAGCCTGTCGCATTTTTTGCAATATCAAATGTCTTCCTGTTTATAAAGTTAAGCGCGTCATGAAGACATGGTTGCTTAACTTATCCTACCAGGACACGGAAAGTATTCTCGGGACAATTAATTGACGTTATCACTACACACAAACACACATAACATACACAACACATACGCCCACACAAACACAACACTTTGTTTATTTGATTTGATTTTGTTTATTAATGTAAAGGTATTGGTTTTCATTAATTTTGTTTTCTTTCATTTAATTTTGTTTTAATTACCTACGGTTTTGTTAAATCCAGTGTCTCGAACAAAAAAAAAATTGAATACTGTGTAATGTTGATCCTCGTGTTCAGATTACGGCGATACAAGGCTCGACTTAGTGCAGTAATCATTGATAAATGTGAATTGTATGTATTCTATTTGGTAAATAAATATTTTTCTATTTCTATTTTTTTTCTAAAAAATAGGTTCAATATTGAGAATAAGTTTTTTTCCAAACTACATTTTCATTCAAACTGTTAAATAAGAGACAGAAATAATTATTCAAATAAGAGTATGATAAAAATGAAATGAATTACGCTGAAACGAATGTGCCAGACGAATTTTGGTCACTGTGCTCGCGAAAAGAATGCTTAGTGCGCGAAATATTGTACTCTCGTGACGAATGCTAGAGCAGCGAATGTCCGCAAAAATATTCACAAAGCGAAAGCCCCCTGTGAGTACCTACCGGCCCTAAATCATAATACGGTCATACAAATATTAATATTGTCAACTTTAAGTAGTTTGTGAATGTAATGTCAAAGTTTGAAAGTGGAGCGTGGGAAGTTCAGTGCAACATCAGTAAAGTTCAAAGCTCTTTTCGAGACTCCCACTGATAGCAGATTTATTGTATTATCCACTCGTACTTTGAGTTTATGTTCGAAAGGAAGAGAACATTGTAATCAATTTAATTTGATTAATCCTGAACGTGGTAGAAAGGATTTTTATTGAACTATTTCAATAATAATCCTTCAGTATTGTCCCTACCAGGTATCTGTCTACCAGGCGACTTTGAGGCCGAACGCAAACCCATTTTGAATTAAAATAAATATTATAGTTGTATTTCTAAAGAAATATTTTAGCTCTATGAAATGATAAACTAAAATATAATATATTTTGATCAAATTATTTTAAATGCCTGCATTCACGTTAAATGCTAAAATATCTCAAAACAGGTTATTCTGAATGACTTAAACACACATAAAAATGTATTATAGCTAGGCTTTGTATTATTTTATTATTTGTTTGAGAGATATAACTAAAAACACTATGATTATTTCAAAACTTTTTGTTTTTATGACAGTCTTTGTGTGGGAGCTAGTTTCAGTACCTATTTATAGAAAGAGATACACCTTATTTCGGAAAATACTTAAATCTTAACTGTTTATTTGCAGATTGAAAAAATCGATGTTGTCTTACATAGAATATAGTATAAATAGCTAAAACCACTTCAACAATCATTTCACATATTTGGGATTCAAATTCAAATCGTGAACTGACTATATTGATTAATGAGTTTTCAACTGAGACGCTTTTGACAAAATAATGTTCACTCTGGGATTGCATTAGTTTAACATTTAGCATTAAGCATTTTTATTTTAGCATTAAGTCCGCCTTTTGTACTATTTTGTGCATTAAAGATTAAATAAATAAATAAATAAATAAACATTCGGGCTTCATTCGACAATGAATGGAAACTAACCGATGAATTAACCACTACCGTGGACAAGATACTTTGTCACAGCTTCAAATCAGAAAATCAAGCCAAAAAGTCAATATTTTTGTCTGGTTATGTTTTGACTATGGTTAAATAAAAAAAGAGTAAACATTTTTTATGCAAATACTTATCGTCCATTCTTTTAATGCCGCTGGTTGATAACTAATAACACAAATTAGACATGCAAAAGCTAGATCAGCACTTTGAATTGTTTTCTACCATGGAACATCGTAGAATTTCTCATAAAAGTTTTTTACTGTTACCTCGTGGACACATATTCGAACATCCAAACTATTGACTTTATGTCTTTGACGTAACTATTAACACAGGTATCATCGTTTCTTTTGTACTTATAAGAAGTTCCCTTCTTGTTGCCGAAGCCCTCGACAAATCAATTAACTTCACATCGACATCACATAAAAGGTTCTGGCGAAGGCAGGACGAGCTTCAGCATTCTGCTCGGATCCTTCAATCAAAAGTGCCATTGACCTAAATAATATATATCGAGGCTATTCATTGGCTTGTTCTCATTTGTTTCACTTTTCAAGATTCGTTTTCGTGCCCATTTGGGCTGCTTTTCCACCAGAGATGTGATATTTGGCTATGCTGCGAGGATTTGCAAGCTAAGCTATGAACCTACTAGCTTTCCGCCCGCAGCTTCGCCCGCGTGATCTTCATTTCTGTATTTTTTTTATAAATTGAAGCCTATGTGATATTCTGATGTATAAGCTGTATAACTGCAAAGTTTCAACTAAATCCGTTGCGTAGTTTTTTGCGTGAAAGAGTAACAAACATATACCTACACAGTCAGGTCATAAGTATTGTCACACAGTAAACACTTTTCTTTTAGAATGCTGTCCACAAAAAAGTTTATTGAATTCGAATTTCGAATTGTTCATGAAAATAAAAATGTATACTTTTTAGAATTTTACTCATTTTTAAATATGGAGTGGACGCTTAAAGAAGACCGTGTTGCAGTTATTGCGTTGCATCGTTGCAGTTACGCGCCAATTCAAATTTTTGACATACTGAAAAATTTGAATATAACTAAAAAAAAAAAATTCGTTTATCGTACCATCAAACGATACAATGCAGACTCTAGTGTAGATGACAGGTCAAGAAGTGGTCGCCCTCGGTCTGTTAGGACTCCAGCAGTGATAAAAACTGTGAAGGCGCGAATTCAAAGAAATCCCAAACGTAAGCAGAAACTGTTGGCCCTTCAGATGGGGTTAAGCAGAACCACGGTGAAAAGGGTGTTAAATGAAGACTTAGGGCTTCGGGCATATCGAAGAAAAACAGGACATCGTTTGAATGCTCGTCTAATGGACCTGAGACTGAAGAGATGCCGCGCTTTGTTGAAGCGGTACGCGGGAAAAAAATATGGGGAAATTCTTTTTCGGATGAAAAAATTTTTACCGTAGAAGAGAGCTACAACAAACAAAATGATAAGGTGTACGCACACAGTAGTGAAGAAGCGAGCAACCGTACTCCGCGTGTCCAACGAGGTCATTTTCCATCCTCGCTCATGGTATGGTTGGGAGTTTCTTATTGGGGCTTAACAGAGGTACATTTTTGTGAGAAAGGTGTAAAATGAATGCAGTTGTGTATCAAAATACAGTCCTGACGAACCTTGTGGAACCTGTTTCTCATACCATGTTCAATAACAGGCACTGGGTATTCCAACAAGATTCGGCGCCAGCTCATAGAGCGAAGAGCACACAAGACTGGCTGGCGGCGCGTGAAATCGACTTCATCCGGCACAAAGACTGGTCCTCCTCAGTCCAGATTTGAATCCGTTAAATTACAAGATATGGCAACACTTGGAGGAAAAGGCGTGCTCAAAGCCTCATCCAAATTTGGAGTCACTCAAGACATCCTTGATTAAGGCAGCCGCCGATATTGACATGGACCTCGTTCGTGCTGCGATAGACGACTGGCCGCGCAGATTGAAGGTCTGTATTCAAAATCACGGAGGTCATTTTGAATAAACTTTAGTGTCATAAGAATCTATGTTTGTTAAGTTCATTTTGGTATATAAATGGTTACATAATGAATAAACTTGTTTCAATTATTTTATATTAAACATGTGACAGAATTTATGACCTGACTAGGTATACATAAATACATACATCCTCACAAACTTTCGCATTTATAATATTAGAAAGATGCAGTGATGCTATGCTGTGTAACAATGAAGATTCACTGCTGCAAGGTAGCTATGTGGGTAAGATGCGCGCGCAGCTTGAGCTATTGGATGTATCGACACAAGGAAAGGCACGCACAGCACGCATCCATTTGTCATGTCATGTGTCTTATTAAAAACATAGCTTAGTTGAACCCGTTTCTAGCAGCGCTGTGCTATGTTAGCTTATTCGCTAGCAGACCAGACAGTCCTTTACAGAGGCACTGGGTGTCCGCCCTTATATCCTAAGGCAGACGCAGTTTATCGCATCAATTAATTAATATTAGGAATTGATATTGTATAATAAAAAAAAAATGTTTTGAATGTAATATTTTTATGATGTTAATGAATTGAATTCGAATGAATTTATTTATTTTTAATATTATTATTTTTTTGTTTACTTCATGACATTTTTTACTAACGTATTTTTAACGTGTTTTACTATCAACCCTGGATCTAGTTATCTGAAAATAAATGTTTTTTATTTTTATTTTATTTTTTTATGTGGACCAATGAATGTGATCGGTGGATATCAAACGCATTCACAGCAACAAAGCATATAGCACCACTCTGGTAGGAAAAACAGCCTTGATTCTGGTTTGGTGGCGCTGTGGTTCAGCGTCAGTTGAGAAAAGCTGAAAATCCGCGAGCTCTACACAAAAATAGAAACTAGAAAAATTCGACCTGATCCTAGGACTCAAGTGGGATCCGAACCCACGACCTTCCACAATCCGGGGACTGCACTTTCAACTGAGCTACCGAGGCCGTTAACAGACCTGGCGATTATGTCTTGTGAATTTTACGTGGTGAGCCAACGTCGTTTCATCAATGTTATAAGCAAGCGCCTTTTTTTGACACCCGAAAGAAATATTTTTGCAAATATTTGACTTTCGATTAAAATGAAACTAGCTGTAGGATTAGTTAATTTTTATTTTTAGCATTTAACAATGCGCTATTTTTTACACAAAGATATTTTTTTTTTGTTTTCTATATTTGTGTGGAAAATAGTGCATTATAATCCTGAAAATGAAAATTCACTTATTCACGGTCTCTGTTGATGCTACAGTACATACCACTTCCATAAGTTTGTTTCACGTAAACTACGATGGTTAAATGCAACCACTTGTATGCCATTTTTAGTTTCGTTACTAGTCGCTAGAGGCACTGTACCAGAATCCCATACAAAAGAGTCACCACTGACGCTAGCAACTGTGATCGGTATAAACTCATTGTTGGGGTACTGCTGATGAACCATATTATGTGATGGGTCTGGGTGATTATATTCACATATATCGGGGTGTATCTATTAATAACGGGGGACTAACTTTTCGCACAACGTCGATTGTCCTGAAGTCGCTTGGCGTAACTCATTAGGCATAACATCATGCAGCATAACATTAACTTCTCATAATTTATGCTTGGCATTACTTTTATGTAGCATAGTAGTCCAAATGCATATTATGACATGGCATAACAGTCTTAATGCATATTATATACATAGCATATGTAGTGAAAGCCCTAATAACATTTGGCATAATCCTAATATTTTAAAGAATAATTTAAAATGGCAAAATTAGTAAAATCCCTAATACCAAATTCCCTTGATTTATTAGGGTAGGTTAATTCGACGGAAATTAGCTATGTTAGAACTAAGACCTACCTACCTACTTAAATAAATAAATAAATATGCGCCAGACAACACACCTCTTGTAATGGTCTCGAAGTAGGGATTAATATCCCTGTGTCACGAGGTACCACACAAGGAAATAAGCCAGGGGCGTCTCCCAGCACACCCAGACCCGAGTCAATTCAGAAAAGATCGTTTCCTAAATTGACACGACCGGGAACCGAACCCGGGACACTACGGAAATCGAGGCGAGAAACCGTGCTATAGCGCACTACGCCATTAGTGTCGTGTACTTGGTTAGTTAGAGTATGTCAATTGAACCAAAATATTTTATTTTTCTAGGCATAACGTTTATTGTCATAATATGATGTCAACTTATTATTCGTTTTGATTATTATGGTTATAAAAAATATGCGTTCAGTTATTATTTGTTTTGATTATTATGGTTTGAAACATTATGCATTATAATTATTCTGCCCTTCGAGTTCATGCGTTTTAATACTTATGCCAAACATTTTTAGCCCACACTGGATATCTGAAAATATGCCACAGAAATTATGGCTCGTAACGATTAGAAAAATCAGAAATATGGAACATGATATTATGACAATGAACATTAGATATGCTTAGAATTAGTGAGCCATTGCCATGAGCCAGATAAACATTTATTTCGCAACCTTCATTTGAGTGCAACTACGGTAAAGAGAAGAACTTATCAACGCTTTTATGGACGAATTGATGTAATTCCAGATCTGATAGGTGCGTTCTGTACACAGCGTTCTCATTTTCTCTTCACATAGTTAGTTAACGGTTTTCAATTATACGTTAAAAGCCTTGAATAGCCTTTCTACGAATCAATGATTCTAGATAAGAGAGATCAAAGATAATGAAGTCCAAAGTCAATTTCCTTCGCAGAATATGTGATACGTTTCAGGTAAGCCTCACTACAAATTAACAAAATTTGACCTAATTTCCGTAAAGTTAGTGACCCATTTATCAGTAGCGTTACAATATAAGCTGGTGATTTCTTTTTATACTTGTAGAATATCTGAAATCACTTAGCATCGCAGACACAGGATAGTAAAAATTTTAACAAAAAAAAACAACTTCAAAAAAAACTATTCCAAAACAAAGCACTAAAAAGTAAAGAAATACGAGTAATTGCGTATCCTTCTTAAACTTATACGATAATATTATAATGTGGGTACAATTATTGTTATTGTTGAAGTCGGTGTCAGCCAAGGAAACACTACAATATACCTAGCAATATACCTATTTCTTACATATCACGCTTACGTATGTATGTAGGTAGTTACAAACCTACATTGGCTGACACCGACTCCAACAATAACAATAATTGTACCTACATTAAATTATCGCATGAGTTTTAGAAGAATACGCAATTATTTCTTTACTTTTTAGTGCTTTGTTTTGAAATATATTTCTTTTAGGTTGTTTTTTTTTGTTAAAATTTTGGTTTATTTCTTGATTTTCAGTGAATAGTTTTCATTTATTTTATACATAGAAAAAGTATCGTCCAATTGCTCCTAAGAATTGAAGAGTTCCGTTACTTTGTCATGGATCCCATAATCAGAACCTAACCAAACACTTATCAAACTATCCTAGAAGTATATCCTTTTTCAATAAAAAAAGAAGCATCGAAATCGGTTGGCGTGATAATGAGTAATTCGTCCATTTGTCGCGCATATGGTTTATCTAGATTTAAGACTTATATGGACTTCCCATGGATGCCACTGTCTGAACTGGACCAAATTAAAATGGGACCACACGGGCAGCATCAGCTTTCAAATAAATTTTTTTTTACCAAAATCGGTTGGCGTAATATTGAGTTATTCGTCTATTTGTCGCGTATTTTGTCTATCTAGATTTAAGACTTATATGGATTTCCCATGGATGCCACTGTCAGAACTAGACTAAATTAAAATGGGACCATTCGGAAAGCACCAGCTTTCAAATAAAAAAAGAATGATCAAAATCGGTTCACCCAGTCGAAAGTTATGAGGTAACAAACATAAAAAAACACACAGTCGAATTGAGAACCTCCTCCTTTTTTGAAGTCGGTTGAAAATTAAGAAGTACATCCGGGTAAACAAAGTGATTATATTAGTTTAAAACGTGAAAGATGCCGGTTTTTTGGCCAAATATTTAAGCGTTGATAAAACACAATATTCATCTGAACGGGACGACATAAGCTAAAAAATCTATTTCGCTCTTAAAAATTGTATGCTGAGGATCTATAGTCGTTACTTAGCTAAGCACATATTTATCACATTTATTACTATCTTACTCGTTGAGTGAATTTACTGAAAGTTGAGTGAAATTACTAACGAATACCTAAGTTGATGTTTAATTAAGATAAAAGTACTGTACCACAGGTGCAGAACTTTGTTAGTAGTTTTTAGTTATGATTATTTTAAGCTTTCCTTTTTAATTTTTACTGTAGTTTATTTATTAATTATTTAATAGTGTAAATGTACGAAAGTTTATGAAATTTAACCGAGTAGTTTGTACATATATGTAGACAAAAAGAATTTAATATCGATGAGAAGTAACTGATATAGGAGATAGATACAGTTGTATCTAACAGTTATTAAAAGTCTAAGATAAGTCAAGTTTAAGCAAAGCCCGTATAGATCTCGGCCTTAGTAGAAACGCCACAGACAAGCATACAAGCTAACACAAGTTAAAGGATATAGTGACAGACAGAGTTGCGTTGTCTTGCGCATAAAAAAAAATGTTTGAAAACACGTGCAAAATATGTATGATGACATCTGTCTAGTTTAGAGTGCAAACTCGCTTATAAGCTCCTAGCCGCTCGTAGCACTCCTAAAAGTCTATTTTGCTACGAAATGACAGCTCATGTACAGTCGCGAGCACTTTCATGTCTTCATTTTTGGGCTAAAGTCAAGTGCAAAAGGTTCAATTATAGATAAACGTATAGTGATCGTGACTGTACAGTGTACATGCACGGTTGTATCGTGACAGAATAAAAACAAAGTGGTTCATAACATTAGGTTATGAAACCTAAAATATAGATAGATCTGAACTTCCGTGACTTTTAACTTTCTACAACCTACGAATACAATCCATTAGCAAGTGGCCAATACCAATGTTACAGTATGAACCCTTTTCCAACATGCCACTAACACAAAATGGAGTTAATAAATATTCAAAGCCTGGGTTCCTGCGTTAATTCCTATCGAAATCCCTTTCTGTTCCGCCAAAATCATTTGTGAATTTATTCCTTTGAGCTATTTCCATTGCAATACAAAGTATGTGACCTAGTTTTGATTCTGCTTTATAAGTAATTAAACTGTACTACTGAGTATGATAGAGGAAAATACTAGGACGCGATTGCTGTGTACCCCTTGTACAAAGAAATCCCGTTTCTAGTATTTTGCGAATGTGCAAACATTCTAATACTTTATGATTACGAAACTCAAACTCAAAAGATCTTTATTCACTTTTATTGTTAAAGCACATATGAATATGATTGCCCCAAAAAACAAATAATTACAAATTAATCAGGGCTTGCACTTGCCTGTTTATGATTCCTTTTGCGTTTACAGTAAATATTATATAGTAAATAAGTCAGCGACTACTCACGCCAGGATACCCTTTGAGGATACCCAACATGAAACTATAAGCAGGGCTTGTACTATAGACTATCAGTACCTCTATCCCGAGTTGCCACTTTAAATTTACGTTATTATTACCTTGCCATGTCATGTCAAATCCCAATACATTTTTTTTAAGCGAAAGATACTGTAAATGTAAAGTAACAACTCGTGGTAGACGTACAGACTCTGATCAACATACTACAATATTTCCAAACATACATTGAAATGGAATAAATAGGAATGGAATTTGAATGGAATTTCAACCTTAAACGGACAAGCGAATCTGTCACATGAATATTTTGTGCGGCTGAGCATCGAAGCACCAACAGGAAATAAAATAGGTAGGTATATTTGAACGCAGTTAAAACTAAGTTTGTTACTTTTGCACCTAGACTTGCCTCACAACCATCTGGCTCTTAAACATTGTCAGTCCACCATTGCTGTCCGGTAGATCACAAAATGGTCTGTAAATGTCCTTTGATTGAACGTACGGAAACTATTAAATACCTCGGAGTCATGATTGATAGTGTGCTGTCATGGGAAACTCAAATCGATTAAGTAGTGTCAAGAGTGAGAAAGATGATTGAACTTCCGCAGATTTATCTACTTTCAGAACTGTATACTTTGTTCTTGCGCATTCGCTGGACGTATTGTATTGTGGCATGGGGCAATGCACTAAAAATAAATTTTCTAAGACTGGGAAGAGCCCAAAGAGGTGTGCTCAAAGTCTTGACTAGCAAACCACGTCTTTTTCCAATAGATGAACTATATTCTTTGTGTAAAGTACCCCGTGCAAGAGGTTCGTTTATTTTAAGCATACACACTTTTGCGAAAACATTCTGAACTGGGTGAAAGGGTTTGTCAGACTCGAGCTCGCGTGCTTCAGGTGGTATGTAGGCAGTACCACTTTTTGAGATACACTAGATTCAGAATAAAATAAATGAAGAATTAAAAATTTACAGACTAACATCCCGAGAGTGTAAGAAAGCGGTTGATTTTTGGCTACTGAAGATCATAAAGAAAATATTATCCAATTTAAATAAGTAATCTTTTTATTTATTAACAATCGAAATGTCGATAATTATCTATCTGTAATAAAATAATTGTATCCTTCCCGTTTACACACCTACACATACCTACTACACACACCACACCAAACAAACTACGACACACTTCACACACCACACTGCATCACACACTTCACAACACCACACTACATAACTCTTCTCTACACCACATTTTACTCACACATGTTCGGAAATAGCATGCAACTTGTCATTGTTATTGTATACTTACAAAATCTAAACAATTTACTTTTATTTTATTTGAAATGTAACCTGGAGGTGGGCGTTGATAGCTGCGACACAGTTATTTATTTAATTAATGCAGCTATTATCGTGTACATTTTTATGAAATTTTGTTATAATGTTCCAATAAAATAAAATAAAACTACTAACTAGGCAATTAGGTGCAATTTATTAATCTTTATATAATTAAGTGAGTACAGACCACTTTCATTTCTTTACTATTTATGCACTTGCTTACCCTTTCTATCATCTTTCCTATGTCTGCGAGTTGTTTGAAAGGAATTGTTTTTAGCAATAAGACCGCCTAAATTGTACATTATGATTTACGTGTATTACTTTTGTTAATACTTTGTTTGATATGCAATAAATAATTTCTTATCTATCTTAGGTCAGACTTTAGCAAGCTGATTATAAATTATTGTACGCACCAAATATTTGCACGTTATATCTGACAGTAGCTTATTAGTTCTCTTTGATGTACAGCGTCTCAACACAAACACGAAGTTTTATTGAAAACCCTGCGAAAGGTATTTGGTTTGGCTCGTCTTAGTTTATTAGGAGTGAAGCGTATTCCAGCAAAGTTAAATTACGTCGGTAGTAGGCGACGGCGCGGAGCGAAGGAAAAAAAACTGTGAATAAAATTATTAATAACACAAAACAAAAAACCAGACTACTTAAAAAAAAGACTTAAAAGAGAAAAACATTATCTATCACACTACCGATACAAAATTCGACTGAGTAATGTCAATTTACCATGCATTGTAAGACACTCACACACTCAAATACTGAAATAACTACGATGTACATACCTAAACTTCATTCATTATATTATTAGAAATAAGAAGCAGGGATGCTAAAATGTATGACAATTTGCATTTGACGTTGCCATGACGATGACATAGCTGGCGAAAAATGTTACATAATCCCTTCATACGTTGTGGCGGAAAGGGTTTTCAATTTTGCCAGGTTATACTCAGGTATGTTATCGTCATGGCAACATCGAATGCAAATTGCCATTCATTTTAGCCCCCCTGCTTCTTATTTCTAATGTTATAATGAATGAAGTACAGGTGTAGGTGATAGGTTAAGGTGCCGCATGGGTAACAAAGTATTGTTTGACCTTTGACCCCGCCTGCAGTGGAATGAAAAACTTAATTATAACTTAACCGCCTACGTGTTGCGCCTCCTTTGATATCAGACATTTCATTGCTGTCATTTGTATGTATTTCTGATTAATGTAATTCACGGACAGTCCATCGTCAGCCATCTTTAGTATATTTTGCTAGTGTCTATTGCGAATTGTGTTCTAAAAGATGCTGAGGAATACGGTGATACTTTGAAACGCATAATGTTTATTGTCATAACTTCAGTTGCCATACAGAATATGGCATACACATCAAAAATCATAATAGCTATTAGCAAATTTTCCATAGCGCATACACATAATAACGCATAATTTTTAAAAGGCATCATTTTATTAAGCATACGTTAAAAAACATTTTTTTAGCATTTTTTAAATGTTTTTTCGGCATAATGACGTATTTAATGCGACGACCGACTTGGTGTAATGGTTAAGAAGTTGGCTACTACACCAGAGATCGCGGGTTCGATCTCCGCACAGTACAAACATTTGTGTGCATGAACATGTCTGTTTGTACTGGTCTGGGTGTCTCCTATGTATAATAAGTATGTTTTTTTTTTTTTCCACCTCACTCCACCTGATGGAAAGCGGTCGTGAGGTCCAGATATGAGGTTGACAAGCCCAGTCATTCAAACGAATCACTGGGCTGGCCATCCTCACCTTGAAGGCCTGCAGAAATGCCTTTTCACGCCCCGCTTGAAGAACCCGGGACTATAAGAGGAAGGAAACACATGTGCTGGAAGAGCGTTCCACGTCTGGATGGTACGACAAAGAAACGAGTCGCCGAACCTTTTAGTTCGGGCCAACAAATGTTAAATTGTGTGTGGGTGACGCCGTAGTCCAGCACGCGTGGTACGGGAGTGGAAAGGTGAGGGTGGGATAAGCTGGAATAACTCGTCAGAGCATTCCCCATTGTAGAAGCGATAGAGAACACTTAGCCTGGCAATGTCTCTACGCAATTGGAGAGGCTCAAGGGTAAAAGTTGCCTCTGCGTTTCCAATAATACGGATAGCACGCCGCTGCAACCTGTCAAGAGCTTCGAGTAGGTACTTAGCGGAACCGTCCCAGAGATGAGAGCAGTATTCCACACACGAGCGAACTTGTGTCTTATACAAGAGACAGAGCTGCTCAGGCGTGAAGAATCGTCTCACTCTGTTCAGGACTCCGAGTTTACGGGATGCAGTTCTAATGACGCTCTCAATGTAGTCCCGCTGGTTTAGGTTGCTACGAACATCCATGCCAAGGATGTTTAGGCTATCTTTAATCGGTAGTGGGGTGCACTGAAGAGTGGGATGGGAAAGGAAAGGCGACGCCTTTGCTGTGAATGCACACACCTGTGTTTTCTTGGCATTGAACTCGACAAGATTGCATGCACCCCATTCTGAAATGCGGTCCAACACTCCGTCAAGCTCAACAACAAGACTTCGCCTCTTCTCCTCGATGTCAGTCTGCTTTGCCCCAGGGCGCTCGAAATATCGCGCGTGGACCGTGCTATCATCCGCATAGCAATGAATATTACCAAGAGATAACATGTCATTGATATGCAGAAGAAACAACGTCGGCGACAAGACGGAGCCCTGCGGCACTCCGGCATTAAGCTGGAGAAAGCGTGATTCTTGACCATCGCAAAGGACACGAATTCTACGTCCCTCCAGAAATCCGGCGACCCAGTCGCATAGGCGAGGTGGCAGACCATATGCCGGAAGCTTGGAAAGAAGCGAACGATGCCACACACGGTCGAAAGCTTTGGCAATGTCAAGGCTGACGGCCAAAGATTCCCCATGCTTGTCCATAGCCTCCCCCCAGATGTGTGTTACGTACGCTAGAAGATCACCCATAGACCGTTTTGGTCGGAAGCCGTACTGACGGTCGTGAATGAGAGAGTGATCCTCTAGGTAGCGGATGAGCTGCGTGTTTATGATCCGCTCAAACACTTTAGCTAAAACTGAGGTTACGGCTATTGGACGGTAATTGGCAGGGTCAGACCGGTCCCCTTTTTTGGGAACTGGTTGAACGTTCGCCTCCCTCCAAGACAGCGGCACAAGACCCGAATTGTAGGAGAGGCGATATAGGCTAGTGAACACTGGAGACAACTCCGCTGCACATTTCTTCAGCACCACAGCTGGGATTCCATCAGGGCCACTGGCTTTCCTGACATCGAGTGACTGCAGTTCGGCACGTACATCACACTGCCTGATACGAATATCAGGCATTGTGGAGCCGCAATGTGGAATATCAGGCGGCGCAGCACCGCAGTCATCGATGCAAGAGTTTGCGGCAAAGAGGTTAGCCAGTAAATCGGCTTTCTCTTGCGGCTGATGAGCCAACGATCCATCAGGGAATCTCAGTGGGGGCAGCGAAGGCACGCAGAAGTTAGATTGCACGTGTTTAGCCAGTCGCCAGTAGGAGCGGCTACCCGTAGGGTGCGCGATGAGTTCTTGGCCAACACGTGCAATTTGCTGGGCGTCTGCTCTAATGTAAGCCCTCTTCGTGGCCTTGGTGGCTTTATTAAAGGCTGCTTTCAGGGAGGCAAGGTTTGAATGATCATTGAGTGCCTGGGCCCTAGACCAAGCACGGTACGCCGCCTGTTTTTGTTCAACAGCTGCGGCACACTCGCGATTGAACCAGGGACCAGTTTTGCTTGCACTGACGACATCAGTAAAAGGAATGTAGTATTCCATTCCGGTACTGATCTCGTCAGCGATAGCAGATGCACTCTCTGAAGCATCCCTATCTCCGAAGCAGCACTGCCGCCAAGGGACGGAGGCAAAATACTCTCGCAATCCGTCCCAATCTGCCGACGAGTAGTGCCATAACCGCCGCGTCACCTCCACAGGTTGTGGGGGAGCTGCACAAGGCACTGTAGCGCCAACCAGACAGTGATCGGAGGAGCCCAATGGAGCACCAACCGATACTTTATACCCGGGTGGGCTGGTGTACCAGTTGCGTCAGGTCTTGCGTGAGAGCAAACGCATGGGCAGTTCGGCCTGCATGGTCTGTTTTTGATGAGCCTAACCAGGACTCATGGTGGGCATTGAAGTCTCCCAAAAACACCATTTCAGCATTTGGGAACTGCGCCTGAGCGTTGTCTGCGGCCTGACTCAGATGCTCGAAGAGTCGAGTTGTCTCGGCGTCGCCTTTGTGGGAGCGGTATATGCACGCATAGACCCGGCTTGTGGAGCCCAGGTCAACGTGCACCCAGAGAGTGGAGAAGGATGGGTCTTCTAGGCAGCGGAGACGGCTACAGCAGACGTCCGCCCTGACGAATAGACATACACCGGCTTTGGGTTGGAAGGACTCTTCCAGCACATAGCCGGGGTAGTGCAGGTATGACGTATCGGCAGGGCGGCCTATCTGTGTTTCCGTCAAAAAGAGCATCGCAGGCCTCGCCGTCTCAAGGTGTTGATGGACGGCGTTGAGGTTTGCATGGAGTCCGCGGATGAACGAACGAACGTGCGAAATGAGCGAACTCCACCTCAAACAGCGTGTTGGTGGGGGATGGGGATGGCGCTGTAGGCCGTTTTTTCGTGCTTCTGACTGCCATAGAAGTTGGAGGATGGGAGGGGCGTGAAAGGACGACTGTGATCGAGGCAATGAAAGACAAAGCGTGGTGCCCTGCATTGGTATTAATCGCGTGGAATAGTGTAGGCCGGTCCGCCGGACGGAAGGGCCCCCGTACCCCCGCGGGTGTGGTCGCCGGGCCCCACCGGAACCGGGCACCACCCGGCACGACGAGCCACCCCGAGATTATGCGCGACCTGGTGGGGCAGCCAGAGGTGGTTAACCCCTTTTGGGCCCCTGTACTATGCCGCGGGCGGCCAGCGGCACCACCGTTTCTACGGGTCTCCCTGGCCGGCGGGCCGATACACACTACACACACAATACCGCCGCTAGGGCCCCCACTGGTCCAACAATTGCCACGATCACAGTCCCCCTGGCACCGGTTAGTGCAGTGCTGATCCCGGAACGCGACCTGACCGAGATAGGTCAGAATCACTTGGCGGGTTTTACACAACTGCATGGTGGTAACAACAACCGGCCGACATAAGTCTCCCACCTGAAGAGCAGATGGTCTGCTGGAAGAAACCCTTAGTCGCCTCTTACGACACCCATGGGAAGATATGGGGCTGTGGAAAGTATTCTTTTAAAGTGCCGCCACCAGCACGGCACAAAAAGTATGTATTTACAAAAGAAAATGTATTTAAGTATGTTTATCCGTTGTCTAGTATCCCATAACACAAGCTTTAATTAGCTTACTTTGGGGTATCGTCGTTGGGTATCGTGGTTGCGGACCTAGTAGGGTCCGCGTACGGTGGGAGCCAGCGGGCTTGAGTACGGGGGTGCTTTTGCCCGCAATGCACGGCTTTCACCCCGACGGCGGAAGTACTTGCGTGCTCCAGGAACTTCCGTGGCCTCCCCCCTTCATTGGGGGGTCGGCTGGAGGGGGCCCCAATACGGGGAAACACTGGCGGCGGGGCGTTGTGAAACTTTTTAGGGACCCCGCCTCGCCGCTGAAGTGTTGAGATCGAGTACCGTGGGGTTTTAGTCGGTAGAAGTCCGACATAACCTCGTCGTTCCCCCGAGCGACGAGGTATCCATGAGGATTTCCCCACGCTAATAAAAAAAATAAGGTTAGAACTGCGATGCTCCCCCCCATGAGCCTTCGCCTTTTTGTGGCGGGGGGGCTTAGTACTGGTGGTAGGTGGAACCACCGGGAAGCTAAGAGGGCTCAGGCATGGCAGTGCGGTGGACTTCCCACCCACCCATTGCCTGCCGCCGGGCGTGGTGGTGGTATGGTGCTACCATTGCCCGCCCAAAGGGGCGCCCACGGGCGCAGCGCCTTAGGGCGCGAGGTGGGAGCCGCGGTGCACAACCGTTTGGAGGGGGTCAGTGATCCGCGGGTGGCCCCGCCTGTACACTGCGGCTCGGCGGGGCCGCACCGCCAGATGTGGCAGCGGATCCACCTTTTAGGTGGATCGTGGTTGCGGACCTAGTAGGGTCCGCGTACGGTGGGAGCCAGCGGGCTTGAGTACGGGGGTGCTTTTGCCCGCAATGCACGGCTTTCACCCCGACGGCGGAAGTACCTGCGTGCTCCAGGTACTTCCGTGGCCTCCCTCCTTCATTGGGGGGTCGGCTGGAGGGGGCCCCAATACGGGGAAACACTGGCGGCGGGGCGTTGTGAAACTTTTTAGGGACCCCGCCTCACCGCTGAAGTGTTGAGGTTGAGTACCGTGGGGTTTTAGTCGGTAGAAGTCCGACATAACCTCGTCGTTCCCCCGAGCGACGAGGTATCCATGAGGATTTCCCCACGATAATAACAAAAAAAAAAGGTTAGAACTGCGATCCCCCCCCCCATGAGCCTTCGCCTTATAGGGACCCCGCCTCGCCGCTGAAGTGTTGAGGTCGAGTACCGTGGGGTTTTAGTCGGTAGAAGTCCGACATAACCTCGTCGTTCCCCCGGGCGGCGAGGTATCCATGAGGATTTCCCCACGTTAATAAAAAAAAAAAGGTTAGAACTGCGATCCCCCCCCCATGAGCCTTCGCCTTGACGTGGTGGGGGGGGGCTTTGTACTGGTGGCAGGTGGAACAACCGGGAAGCTAAGAGGGCTCAGGCATGGCAGTGCGGTGGACTTCCCACCCACCCACTACCTGCCACCGGGCGTGGTGGTGGTATGGTGCCTATTACTGCCCGCTCAAAGGGGCGCCCACGGGCGCAGCGCCTTAGGGCGCGAGGTGGGGGCCGTGGTGTACAACCGTTTGGAGGGGGTCAGTGATCCGCGGCTGGCCCTCCCTGTGCGAGGTGGGGCCGCACCGCCAAATGCGGCAGTGGATCTACCTTTTAGGTGGATCGTTGTTGCGGACCTAGTAGGGTCCGCGTACGGTGGAAGCCAGCGGGCTTGAGTATGGGGGTGCTTTTGCCCGCAATGCACGGCTTTCACCGCGACGGCGAAAGTACCTGTGTGCTCCAGGTACTTCCGTGGCCTCCCCCCTTCATTGGGGGGTCGGCTGGAGGGAGCCCCAATACAGGGAAGCACTGGCGGCGGGGCGTTGCGAAACTTTTTAGGGACCCCGCCTCGCCGCTAAAGTGTTGAGGTCGAATACCGTGGGGTTTTAGTCGGTAGAAGTCCGACATAACCTCGTCGTTCCCCCGGGCGGCGAGGCCGGTGAAGTGCCAGAAAACTCGCTATTCAGTTTTATGCGTGCATGGAAGCATGCTTGCTTGCATGCACGCATTTATTCTTAAGAGTTGAGGGATTTTTAAAGTTCTGCTTATTTCATGTATGCTTTTTGAATAGTATGCCTTTATAATATTATGGCAAATGAAGAATATGCCTTTAATACTTATGCTTATCGAAATTATGCCTTTCTATGCTTATGCTTTGCGAATTTCGGCCATTTGATGGTATGCGTTATGAAGTTAAGCTTTAAAGGCTTAAGACAAATGACTATTATGGCCATTGACATCATGCATTTTAGATTTATGGCAAAAAACCTTTCAATAAATAAATAGATATAAATATATAACAGGCGACCCACCATTTGTCATGGTTTCAAAGTAGAGATAAATATTTCAGGGTCGTCTCCCAGCACACTCAGACCCAGGCCAATTTTAAAAAGATCTATTCCTGAATTGACTCGACCGGAAATCGAACCCGGGATACAATATACACGTAGGTAAAGGCGAGCAAACGTGCTACCGCGCACTACGCCAATCGTGTCGTTGAAACACGACAAAAACTGGCAAGCTTCAAAAGTTTAGTCACTATGAATAAAGCACAGTCTGCATAATATTAGCGTTCGATTAAAGGCCCTTGTGTTCGTCGATTTTCTGTCTCCCTTTGATATTCCGGAGCGGTACTGCCGCCCGTCGCCCTCGCAGACACCTGCGCGCGAGGACGCTCGCATCAAAACACTAAAAATGTTATTTTCTTGGGGCACAGGAGGTATTTTTGAAAACCCAACGTACATTAAAGAACACTTGATGGTCTATATTTTCCTGTAAAAACTATACAAATCACACTTATAGTTTAGGAGCCTTAGCAAATTGAAGTTTTACAAAGACCCTTTTTCATGTTTTTTTTTAGAATTTAAATTTTTAACCAAGGAAAATTTCAAACGTACAGAATGAAGATAACATATTTAAGTTTATTATAATTTATTTTCTGATTTTTTTGTCCATCCGTTTAGGAGGAGTAGGCATTTGACCACGACGGAATTAATGATTTTAGCGTGAGATGGGCAATGGAAGTGAAACTGCATGGATAATTACTTTTCCTGGTGAGAATGAAAGCCAGCATGCATGCTAACTTTCATAGGTTTCCTCATCTACGGCATAGATACGGCGCTTGGGTATGTAACATGAACGTTATCAAAATCCAATTTAATCAAACGAAATTATACAAACTGATACGTACCCGGAAAATAGTCAATTTCGCGGAAGGGTAAAGTAATTTAATAGAATGTATTTTCACGCTTCATTACGGAATACCGATCCAAAAACGTGTCGATTTACACATGGCTAAGCACGCCAATGACCTTGGCTTGCTAAAACATGGATTTAAACGTTTACGCCCTGTTCAAAAAAACCTTATCAGCAGGTACATATTTCTGCAATAAATTGCAGATAACTATTTACTTTTTTAAAAATAATACTGAATGATCAACCGTCATCGTGAACCGTGTAGATATCCTAGATTAAATTTACCTTGCATCTAGCAGGTAGGCGCCCCAAGCTTCGTTTGCCTTCAAAATATGGTCTCCATTCTAGAAATTTTCTGCCCCAGGTCATCAGTTCTTCGCTCTATGTTCCCTGCCCACTGCGACTTCATCTTACTCGATAGGTTTCAATCGACCGATCGAAAGAGGCCACTCTCGACTCGTTTACGTATTTTCTTATTTTCAATCGTTCATGTAACGAAATACCGAGAGTGCTATCTCCAAGTACATTGAATTACCATGAGTTTAACAAGAAGCCCACTTTCACAGACTATAGAATACTATTTACTTAGTCATAAATAAAATTATCAAATTCACGACCTCCAGCGCTGTGACGTCACAATATAATCGTTTTCATTAGCAAGGCCCAGACGGACCGCTGTAAAGCCGTCCTCAGGGAACCGGAGTTGCTAATGTCTTAATCGTTAATGTCTACAAAAGTTAACATTATATTGCAGGTTCTAATAGATTTGGTAAATTAACAGGCCGGTTTTACAGTCACGCTCGTATCGACTGATAGCGCTTAAATAACGCATACATCTTTGCACAGTTTCAGCGGTAAAAGCTTATTATTATTATTTTTGTGACCCCAAAGTGCGCGAATATGTCAACATAACTTAGACACTGATTATCATATTGACTTAACTATAAATACCTACAAATGTTTGCCTTGAGTGGAACCCATGACTCATGGATTATCGCTAATTGAAGGCATCTAAAACAGCTCAGAATATTGCCCTGACGTATTTAGTTTTGTTAAAATGGATGGATGGTAGTTCAAAAACCAATAAGTTCGTTACTTTTAATAGTTGGAAAGCTTACAGGGTAAACTTCTGCACAAGAAGCGAGGTTTTAATAATGGAGAAAACAAACTCAAACTCAAATAACTTTATTCAAATAGACTGTATCAGTACTTTCAAATCGTCAAATTTACAGCAAAATATACTAAATAATAGACATAAATACCATAATAATATGGATATGTAAATAAACAGTATACAGACATAATGCGACTCTACCACCGCGTCGGAGTTGTTTCTTGCTGAGAAGACCCGGCGAGAAACTCAGCAGTTACTCTTTTAAACTTGTTTTGGGTTTACAACAGGCGTTAGTAAAGTACAAGCAGAGTGTCATTTTGATACAAATAAACCTAATGAGATTCATAACTAAAGAATATAAAACAAAGAGAAAAAACCAACCATAAAAGAATATTATAACAAAAATTCATTTAAACAATTCAAAAAGAAAAATTGTTAGTCAGTACATACTAGGTACCTATTAACTATTACAATAAAACATCTGTTACAATAGAGCTATTTAATCCCGCATCGAGCAGAGCGCTTATACCCAGGCATTTTTATCTATAAGGTAGTCTTTCGTAGTATATTAGCCCTTTTTTATTAAAGCTGTTTTGATGTGATTTTTGAATCTATGTAAAGGTAACTCACAAATGGTTTTTGGAATTTTGTTGTAATAATGTATACCTTGCCCCATAAAGGATCCTAAAACTTTTTGTAACCTAAAGAGTGGAAGTGCAATTTTATCCTTATTCCTAGTATTTCTGCAATGTATGTCACTGTGTTTAGCATAGAGACCAATATTTTTTCTGACCAAAACAATGCAATTGTAAATGTATTGTGACGCTACAGTGAGGATACCAATTTCCTTAAAAATCTCCCTAAGTGAAGCCCGTGCACGAAGCTTATAGATGGATCTGATAGCTCGCTTCTGGAGGATAAAGATGGTGTGTATATCCGCCGCTTGACCCCAAAGTACAATGCCGTAAGACATTACACTATGGAAATAACTAAAATAAACTGAACGAGCAGTATCAACATCTGTTAATAACCTAATTTTTCTCACTGCAAATGCAGCCGAACTAAGTCTGCCTGAGAGAGCTGTTATATGAGGGTTCCATTGCAGTTTTGAATCTAGTGTGATTCCAAGAAAAACTGTTGTATCTACAAGCTTCATAGTATTACCATCAATTTTTAGACTAATGGGGTTATCTTTAACATTAGGCAACTTAAAATTAATACATTTAGTCTTTTTTGCATTAAGCTGTAGATTATTTACTGTGAACCATTGTAAAACCTTTGAAAGTGCGTCATTAACATCATCAAAAAGGTTTTTATTTCTGTCAGTTTTAAAAACTAAAGATGTATCGTCTGCAAACAATACAACATCACAAATATCTTTTAAGTAAAAAGGTAAATCATTTATATATATCAGAAATAGTAATGGACCTAGAATGGATCCTTGAGGGACCCCCATTTTAACTTGTGATCCTGTAGACAGTACACTGTTAACATCAACTTTTTGAGTTCTTAAACTAAGGTACGAAATTACCAAATCTAAAGCATTATCCCTAACCCCGTAAAAATCAAGCTTGCGTATAAGTGTATCGTGATCAACGCAATCAAAGGCCTTGGAAAGTCACAGAAGACGCCAAGAGCGTTCTGTGAATTCTCCCAAGCCCTAAAGATGTTTTTTAGAAGTGCAATTCCAGCATCAGTAGTAGAAGGGCCTCTCGTGAATCCATATTGTTCACTGTGTAAGAGATTGTTCTCATAAAAATGGCTTAATAGTTGTTCTTGAATGATTTTTTCAAAGATCTTACTTAGAGCTAATAGGATTGAAACAGGCCTAAAGTTACCTGGGTCTTGTTTGTTGCCTGATTTAAAAAGTGGTACAACCCTACTGTGTTTCATTAAGTTTGGAAAAACACCTTCATCAACACAATCATTGAATATTACGGCTAAATAAGGGGCAATCACGTCAATTATGTGGCTAACAATTTTGACTGATATACCCCAAAGATCAGCGGTATCTTTTGAATTAATTAATCTGAATGCTTTTATTATATCTAGTGACTCAACATGTTTAAATTTAAAGAATACACTGCAACAAGATACATTATCTTTCAACAAATGTTCCGCTCTAGTTGGTGCGGAACATTTGTTGAAAGATAAAACACTTTTCTACATTGAATTTTGATTGAAAACGTAGCACATAGAGAAGTTTCTTCTAGAAAATTATGCAAATAACAATCATTAAATCAAAACAAACTTCGCAGCTAATTGTTTTGTTATTTTGGTCTTTAATCCCAGATTTGGAGACCATCATAATGATAGGGCCTTAACCTAAGGATTGACTAATATCACTTCCTAAATTTATGAATGAAAAAATATTAAAAACATAATTTTAACTAAGATTTATATTTTCATTTCTACATCACAGAGTATGCTTTATTTAATATCATTTTCCTAACGGAATTCATCACATTGATAAATGAAATAGTTTACATGAGTATCGACCCTCAGGAGTAGAAAAATGTATTCGTCTGTTGAAACAAAACGTACATCAAGAGGTAGGTAAATGAAAGACCCAAGAGTATTGACGCATTCATCCTCGAAGCTCTATAAATCAAAGAAGACAGGGTAAATGAAAAAATATTGCCCCATTACCTTTAAAGACCTCTCCCGGAGCTACGGGCGGTCTGTGGCCGGGAACGAATTGAAACAATAACGAAACATCATTTAGAGGAAATAATCGACTTATGAGAAGAAATTGTTGAACGTAATCCAAATAATGGATTACGTACAACAATTTCTTGGCATTGGTCTTTTGCCTCAAAATATCTTATCGATGGAGAAAAGTACAATAAATTAGTAACACTTGTTATGATCAAATTGACTCTCATTGTAAAAATAATGTAAAATATGGAAGTTGTTTTTTCAGTTAACTATACTGCATTCACTATAGCAAAAAACAGGACTAAAAAAGGTTCTTTATAGGGTACACTTTGTGGTGAAAGTACAATAAACATTATTACTTTAAAGATTTATGGAGATTTAACTTCAGAATAAAATTGATGAGGCTTTTGCTTAAATAAATTGTCGATGTAAAAACCTAAAAAAGGCAGGGGTCCGAACACATTTTTACTGTCACTATAACTCTGCCAAATCTAAAATGTTACGTAATCCCTTCATACGTTGTGGCGTCAGGGGTTTTCAATTTTGCCAAGTTATACTCAGGTTTGTCATCGTCATGGCAGGCAACGTCAAATACAAATTGTCATTCATTTTAGCACCCCTGCTTCTTATTACTAATGTTATAATAAATGAAGTATAGTTCTCTTTCAATAATAACGTTTTTTGACTACAGCATGAGATTTATCGAATGTTCCAATTATGTACCTACCTAAATTAGGTTAATCTTATTTGGAAGTGTTTTACACTAATCCAAGAAAAAACAATATTTTTGATGTTTTTATTATTTAAATCCAACTCAAATCAGTGCTGGCTGGCATAGCTACAATTTTCATTTACATAGTGAGATTATTTATTACACAGATATCCTGGGGCTCATCGCAGGGCCAATTTGTAAGCGAACACCTGCGACCGCTCTCATTGGTCCATAAGCAGTTCCGATTACAAATAATGTCTATTTAGGCCAAGGCAATGATGAATACAAAGAGGGTTTCTAACAGATTGGGCTGAAGTTAATCTGACTCAAACTTTATAACGTTGCGTCATGCCTGGTTACTTCTCCTACAAACTCGTAGCAAGCATGTATGTTTGAAATACTTACAAACTTATTTGTAAGTTTAGATTTCGCCGAAGTAGTTAACACTTCCTAGTTGACTGTCGTTAGCAGGCGAATGTTTTAGAACCGTCATTAGTGTGCACTGAGGTGGATTGGAAATGTCGTATTTTTTGTAAGATGTTAGTGATTATTTTATTATATACTGAAAGTATGATACAAAGGTGCAGAACAATAGGCAAAATGATACGATTATTTGAATTTTACTAGAATAATCACGAAAATCATCCAAAAACAAGCTGTTTACGATCCACCCCCAATGCAGTTTTAACATGTTGTTTTTTAGCTTGTAGAACAAAAATAATCAATTGATTACTCACCAATAATATCAAATAACAATGTTGTTATCTGAAACAAGTTAAAGACAGAGTTAGTTTCATAGTAGTCAAAATACATAGTAGTCATTGTGCAAATGTCAAAAAGTGTAGAAAGAACTGGACTTCAAGGACGAGGTCTACTATTCGTAAGAGTGGTTTGAGGCTAGCGCTTTTCTTCGCGCAAGTACGGTCGCTTTGGAAAACGCGCGTCCACGAGCGTATTGCGGCTTGTATTTTATTATACGAGCAACGCTCGTACGCGTTGCGTGGCAAAGGCCGCGCCTATACGCGCCTACGTACGCTTCCAAAAACGAGTACGCGCGTATAATACACTCGTCAAACTAGTCAAATTTTTGTGAGATAGGCACTAAGTACAACATCATTTTAAAAGCAAAAATGAGACTAACGAGAGTGATTCAAGAGATTTCTACTCAGCTCCTAAAAAGTGTGTCACTGCGAAGCAAAATCACATCCATTTAGTTTGGACGCGGCTTCATCACTTACTATGTGTCTCGTTCACATTCTTGTACCAGTCTGTTTTTAGGTCAGACCGTTTTTTTTTAAATACGGAGTATTCGTGTTTGTTAACCCTGCGGTAGTTTTATGCAGTTCTTTTTAGTTGTATAGTTAATGATTTAACGAACTTACCTTAAGTGAAGTTCTATCATAATTATACGAGGCGCTTCGTCCGAAAAGATTAGTATAAATACATAAATATTATTATATGACTAATTGTGATAACGCACAAGTGATACCGCTTGAACACTATAGTTGAGAGGATTTCTATTTATGAAAATTTAATTTTTATTCTGGTATGCTTTCTTAACCTGGTATCCCGCTTTCCGTTCATAGCTCGTCATTAAGTTTAGAGACTCATGTCATACATTATTTAGGTTTGACGTATTTCCCCATACATTTAGGGGTACCGGGTGGGTAAGGACTAATCTTTTCGGACTAAGCGCTTCGTATAATTATGATAGAACTTCACTTAAGGTAAGTTCGTTTAATCATTAATTATACTCGCGCTTCGTCCTCAAGATTAGTATAAATACATAAATATTATTATATGACTAATTGTAGAGCTTGAGAGTGATATTGGGGAATAACGTCAATTTGCCGTGATATTTCAGTTACTAAAACATAACATTGATACATTACTTTACATATATTTTTCAAATCTGGAACAAAGACAGGATTACAGTGTCCCACTGTGTTGGTTGGAATGTAACAAAATGTATGAATTCCTATTACTTAATAAATAATGTGGTGTAGTGTACTACACACTGGGTAGTATTTTAAAATGCACCGTCATGTGTAAAATGTATGCTGAGGAACATCATTATTTACATTATAATTAATAATATATATCTTAACTACCTATGTCCTACCTATATTGTTCTGAAATCAAGGCCAATCTTATTAGCCTTGTTTTGTTATTGTTTTTTACAATCGTACAGCAGAGCTGCACACACAAGTGGAGTGTGCACTGGTGTGGTCAGCCACCAAGTCGCAGGAAACAAAGATGAAAGGCAACGAAGATCATGTTAGGGTTTTTCGAAATTGAAACTTTATTCAAAAAGTTTTGCAAAACAAACAAAACCACCCAAAAGATTTGCTAAAGTTAGTTTGAGTTGGTTAGTTTTTTTTTTCACAGCAAAAACAATCAACTACTTTTTGTATTATCTATACTAGTTATTTAATATTATGAAGAGGAATGATTCGATCGTTTGCATTGCATATGCTCAGATACCACTAGACCGATTTGAAGTCTTTCACCATTAAAACCCTACATTATTCCTGATAAACGGAACAGAAAGTCTTTTTACCTTATATATATTTTTTTTGTAATAACACGTGCAAAGTAGAATTCATTGAATTAGAAATTTGATACTTATAAAGTATTAAAGAATATTGAGCACCTTGGGCGATCCTATCGCTAAAAAACAGTATTTTCGCTATATCTAAAAAATGTAATAATTAAACCCAATTTATTGTTTTTGTGCTATAATTTTGAGTTTGAATTAGCTTTGTTTGATGAAAATTAAAAGTTACTAGCTACCATAATCCTTAACTTATTAGTCAAAACTAGAAGTCCTTAAAACTTTGTTCATTTCTCGTTAATTTACTTGTGAAAAGAAAACTTTAAATCAAGTAAACGACATAAAACTCATAGGTATTATGTAAGTACCAGATTAATATTATCGCAATTAAAGTCTATAATTGCTATGTATCAGCGTTAACAACAATTCAGATCTGTAGACATATTCTGTAAAACTCACTCCAAACCTCGCACACTGAATCCGCTGTGAGATTCATACTTCGGATGCTGTAACACTTGATAACAAAAACTATGCGCCTTCCTGAAACTTGTGGTTGAAATAACTAAGTCAAAGGAATTTTGAAGTGTGTTCAGGTCACTAAAGTGTTTAAGAATTTAAGTTCTTAATTTTTCACAACAGCCTCCACACTGTTTGTAAATAAGTATATATATATTTTCAAATAGGCAATATAATAATTGGAGAAAGGATTAGTTAATTTCTAAAAAACAAAGTTTATAAACAATCAAGTCCAAAGGATAGCCACTTTTAAGTATGTTTAACTGTTTTTGTGATATTAAATCTTTGAATCTTTGCATTGACTCATTAAACTAACCACGTCTTTGGAACCTCAAAAACCTATATTTTATGTTGACTCATGCTAGCAGAGAAAGCCGACAGAGGCTTGAATCAGATGTCGTTATTCGAAGCAGAAGTACAGATAACAGGGAGATTTATAAACACCCTATTTCTGTTCTAATTCACGAGTATATTTGTTTCAAAATCTATGGGCCGCTTTGGTTCTATACATATAATACATTATAGTTAACTTATTATTATAAAATAAAAACTGGAATGTAGGTATTAAGCTATTCGTTTTTCGTTCCTTTTGGGAAGTCCGCAAAGAGACAAACCACTACGACCAGGATTGGTCTAATAATTGTAGTCATCATTCCACCAATAATTTCATTAATGAAGTGCATTGTTTTCTGATGTTTATGACGCCCGGAGGCGCAAGCTGGGAGGCGGCTTCTGCTATGTAGTATCAAAACATTTTGAGTAAATAGTAAACACTATATTTACGGTTAAAATTTAAAGTGCCATATTTGAGGTATTCCTCGAGGCGCACACATTTGAAGCGCACAAGATGAGGCGCACTTCAACTATTCCTCGAAGCGCACCATTGACTTGCGCTTCGTGGAAAGACCTAAATATTTCATTCCTCAAAGCGCACCAGTGGCTAAACATACAGAAGCATGCAAGATTTTCAAGCTGTACTTTATAAACTTTTATTCATTATTAATAATAATAAAATTGATACTATAAGAAAACTTAAGTATTCTGGAACTGGGTTCAACTTAATACTTAGCTCATTAATGGTATGACTAGGGTAAAATCATGGTTGGTTAGAAATTACTTCGAAGTCAATCGTTTTTGACGTTTTGCGTATTTCGACGCCTAAGCAACTGAGCTGTTAAGACTTTAAATGGCTCATGGTTATTTTATATGTTTTATTTGTCTTCATTACGACCACATCATGTCATGTCAACATCATGCAATCCACCCCGTAGTTGGGGCGTCAGATTTTAATTACAGCAACATGTGAAGTTTATAAACTTTAATGTGTTTTTAAAATAAATTAGTTGCTTTAAACCGAAAGGAGCCAAAATCAAACTTACAACAAAAAAAAGAAAATGATAAAACCTAATGGAGGTTAAGTTTTCCCGATGCGGAAAATGAGCTCATAAATAATACTAGTAATAAGTTTTGTTGTATTTATTAATGCCTTTTATTTTTCGTAGATTGCATTAATTAACTTAGGTGGCCTTGGGTCAGTAAAACACAAAACATCTGCACTTGGTTTTTTCACTTTTTGCAGTGCAGTTCAAGGTAAAGCCTAACAAGTCTTATTATAAGTAGTGTTTCTAATAGGAGAACTTAGCAACTAGCTCTCGATTGCAAACAGCCCAGCCAACATTAAAACCAGGTATCAGGTTTAACTTTAATACAGAGTCATGTGACAAAACTAACACTATTAATTATATTTTAGATAGGTCACCTCCCTGTCTCGTAGGCAGTTTTTTATTGTTTCAGACAAAACAAAAATGGTATTATACCTATAAACAAACAAACAAACAAAAATATCTTTATTTAAATAGACCTGTAACAAGTACTTTTAAATCGTCATTACAAGGAAATAAAAAACTTAGTAATAGACTTAAATACTATAATAATATGAATACATAAATACACTGTATACAAACATAATGTGACTCTACCACCGCATCGGAAGTTGATCTTATACTGAGAAGACCCGGCGAGAAACTCAGTACTTACTCTTTTAAACTTGGTTCGGTTTCACTTATAGAGTTAGTAAAGTACAAAGAGTATTTTAAAAAAATGCTTACGTTCTAACATTTCCTTAAATTATTTCCTTGGTTGGTTCTTATACCAACGTTTGCAATTTTACAGTTCCTTGTTAATATTTTGGTTGAAAATTATTAGTTAACTTATAAGTGCATAACGCTCAGGAAATATACACTTCTTTAGTTAAGCTTGATATTTTATATCCTTGTTTAACATATTCCCTTTAACGTTGAACAATGGACTCTTGAGACGTCTTAAGATTTCCAGCTAACCTCAATCCTTACATGGGTTACTGTTGTTTAGCAGGCGAGGATCTAGCAATCGGACAACGAGTGGATGCACACCTAAAAAGACGCACCTGAATGCACAGGATTTAGGAGGCAGCAGCTCCAGGTCACGAGAAGGCTCGACCCGCGCTCGCCAATCCACCAGACAAGGGGGGCGAGCATATCCGCAATCATGAAGCTGATAATCATGAATCAACCAGATATCTGGTTCCTTATACACTATGATGAAGAAACACAAAGCCAGCGCCATACCGTGGCGTGCACGTATAAAAACACAGTATAATTTTGGTGTAAGTGATGACTGCGATTGGAACCATGTCCGTTATAATCATGGCTTGCCGCTGACATTACAACAGTTGTTGATGAATTTGCTATTATTGCCACTATAGCTCATAACAAGCACATACATTTTAATGTTTAACACATAAATTATGTTTTAATTTGTGGGTAGGTATGAATACCTTATATCAAACCATGAAAGTTCTGAAGTTTTCAATAACAGACTTGATACATTCATAGTTTTAATGTAGCAATAATAAGAGGCATTTTCAAATGACTTAAGGATGAACAAATAATGAATATCATAGCATTAGCTCACGCTTTTTATAAGGGCTAATTGCAGTTTAGGTGAGAAAAAGCTTCAAGAAAAATTGTTTTTTTTCAAAAGCAAAACAATACCTTCCATATCCTATCCCCACGGCGCACGCGCCGGCGGAAGATGACCCACATACTCGTATGTGTGGTGTTGGAAGGATCAAGCAAGAAAAATTCAAGGATCCTTTTATGGCAAGAAAATACCTCGAATCGGTATAAAGTAAGCCTTAAGGCTTACTCTGCTGCCGCCGCTGCTATCACCGTTGCGTGAAAATTTTCACGCAACGGTGATAGCAGCGGCGGCAGCAGAGTAGCAGCTAAGCGGCAGGGGCGGCGATTCTTCTTGTACAATTACTTAACGTTATATGCGGCGAATAAGCCCGGTGTGGCATATTCGGACTGCATTACGTTTTTATGCGTCGAAAAAGCCCGGTGTGGCAGATTCTGAGGTTGCATTTTGTAATCGTTGTACAATTTAACGTTATTTGCGGCGAATAAGCCTGGTGTGGCAGATTCAGATTGCATTACGTTTTTATGCGTCGAAAAAGCCCGGTGTGGCAGATTCTGAGGTTGCATTTTGTAATCGTTGTACAGTTTAACGTTATATGCGGCGAATAAGCCCACGTGGCAAATCCAGATTGCATTAAGTTTTTATGCGTCGAATAGGCGCGGTGTGGCAAATTCAGGTTGCATTAGTTTGTAATCATTGCAGAACCAACTTCACTTTTTTCAAAATCACCATCGCTGTTTACATTTATCACAACTTTTTTTTTTGGTGGACGTATTTTCTAAGAAACATTTTAGTTCTTCTTTGGATTCATTACTATATTTCCAATTTTGTAGATTATTATTTATTAATCACCATCACTTTTCACGTTTAAAACTATATTTTAGACTCGATAGCGAGAACACAGAAAAATTTACGTGTTGCGGCGGCGAGCACTAAAATGCGAATGACGAGCTATGAACGGAAAGCGGGATACCAGGTTAAGAAAGCATACCAGCATAAAAATTAAATTTTCGTGGATAGAAATCCTCTCAACTATAGTGTTAAAGCGGTATCACTTGTGCGTTATCACAATTAGTCATATAATAATATTTATGTATTTATACTAATCTTTTCGGACGAAGCGCGAGTATAATTTATTGTATATTCGATGTCGAATGTCTAGTCATGTCATAACAGACGAATAATATAACTAACTGTTCACGGAATATTCAAACTCAAACATCTTTATTTAAATAGACATATTGAGTAAGTACTTTCAAATAGTCAAAAAATATACTAAATAATAGACATAAATACTATAGTAATATGAATATAGAAATAAATAGTATACAATTCGTAATGAGTATATAATTCCTCCCTCCCAGCCACCAAATAAAGAGTTTACAAAAGGACCGCTATCCAAAACTTCCGTGACCGCCCAGGGTTATTACTATTTTCTCTCTGAATTTTGTAGGTTGTCTTCATACATACGCCCCGACCGCGGTTTATATGTGAGCGCGCCCGTACTATGGCCGTTCCTACGCGCGCCGCACGCACACACTGATATAATATAAGGTGAAATAGGGTAGGGTAATAAGACAGTCGTGGCTGTGCTGTGCGTAGGTAATGCCGCCGCGCACATCGAAGCAACGCTGAGCTGCCGCTTGAAATTTTTGATTCGTGTGTGACGTGCGTGTAAGACCGTCCTACTCGTATATTCGAGCTCAACAATAGCTACAAAATACGAGTAGTATGCGTAAATAGCTATTGTAGTGTTTATGGATGACTTAATAACAAGTCATCAAATCCAGAATTTTATTTCTTCACATTACCTACCGTATAAGAACGGTCAGTAGGTGCCTAAGTACTCAACTTAACTAAGATTCATAATATTGTGTATGATCGGATACAGATGTGTAGTTCAGATTGACTGTTCAGAGATTGAAGGAGCATTTTTAATGATTGAATGAACTACATGCAACCGCGCGGCGTTTTAGGCTATTATCTCTCGCTTGGGGCCCGAATCGGCTTACATCTCTCTACTTTCACTATGCCGGTATCGCCTGTTAACGCACTGTGTCTGTTTGCGTGATCAAAATGGCGGGTTTGTTATAAGCGGATTATCTTTCAGAGGCGCCGCGCTGCATGCGTAATTTGAATTTGTGTCCCAGCTGTCATCAAAACAGAACGTAGAACCGGTCTGCTGATGACAGGACCTAACAAAAGATTTTACCATCTTAATTGCTGGGATATTAATCGTAATAGTTTAAGATCCTTGCTAGCATACATCAATTTATTCAAATTAGTTGTATACTCGCAATACATCAACACATCCAAGTTAGTTGTATAGAAGGGGAATAAGGGAATTGTACAGCCTAATAGTGTGTAATCTACTTGTTAAACAATTGTAGATACAACCCCATAGCTGTGTAGAGCTAAAATACACTATTAGGGCTATTTGAAGCCTCTTAATATAAGTCGTGGGCTTGTTGGGGAAATATCCTTTAAAATTTTAAAATAGGTAAAGTCTATGCTTTAGAAGTTTGTCTTCTCTCAACTTCTCAAACAGATTATGAAAAAGCTGTTACAAAATGGAATATAATGAAAGTAATACAGTACTTAAATATAAAGTTGACCAATATTGATTAGTGAAATTTTTTAGCCCTAAAAAGGGGATCAGCACTTCGTCTCGCTTCCGTGTGGATTATAGTTCAAAACTGGACAGAACCATCTTCGTGTTCATTTTAAAATTTGCAGCTAACTCTCCCGGGAAGGATAAAATAGTTAAATAACCTCAGTGACCCGGATAACGGCGGTGGGTCACGCCACCTATCACGTCCTGTCCGCAGTTTCAGTCAAAAGAATATAGCAAAAAAAACCTACAACAATATTTTTGATTTTTGCTATGTTATATTTGTCTCCGTCTTGAATAGCAGAATAACTATTTAAAACTTTGGAAAGTTAACGATGAAATAAAATAAACGTAAAAACATTTTCACATACAAAATGTTACCTGCTGTCAAACATTTGCCGGCATTGGTCGGGGTAGTTAGTACACACATCAACATGGTCTAGGGATATTTCAATAAAACCTAAATAACTAAAATTCTATTAACTTTTTCTTAAGACACCTACACATTAAAATAAATAGCCTATCTAATCTGATAAATAAACTTTTAGACAAAGTTATATTTAAAAAAACTAAGAAGAAGAGGAAAAACTCAGACAAAATTTCAATCTTAACTTTATTTTTAAAACATCAAAACCTAAACAAAACAACTATTTTTTTATAAAAATTGTTGAAAACTTAAAATGAATAATCCGTGGATCCACCTAAGACTCTCCTGACACATCTGCAGCGGTTCTGCATACTCAAAACAAGGGTGTTAATATCCTGTTGTGGAATACTGTCCCAAGTCCTGCTAAGATGCAAGAAAAGCTGGTTTTCATGCACAATATATTCAGGGAAATTCCTAAGAGCTCTTCTCTGAAGCATATCCCAGGCATGCTCAATAGGATTTAAGTCAGGGGATTGTGCAGGCCAGTCTAAAGCTTGGATATCATGCTGTTGTAACCAACTTGTAATGATATGCGCCGTATGTGGACGGGCATTGTCGTGCATTAGCTGGAAATTTTGTCACATTTGCTGTGTGGGGCAAGATTACAGACTCTGCACCTTATCTCGGTATTTTAGAGCAGTCATATTGCCTTATATCCAAACGAGGTCCGTTCTACCGCCGAGACGAATTCCTGCCCAAACCATAATCGTGCCACCTTGATATGCATGAACTTGTTGTTGCAGTCGATTCCAACGTCCAGGTTCAGTCGATTCCAACGTCCAGGTTCTCTCCAAACGCGTACTCTTCGCGAATCAGGATGAAATCCAAACCTGGATTCATCAGTTAAAAGCACAATAAGTGACCATTGAGAATGGTTCCAGTTTTCGTGTGCAATAGCCCATTGTAATCTGCTTCCTCGATTGCCTCTCCTTAGCGCTGGTACCCGAAGTGGCCTACGAGCACGTAGGTTGACTTTATGCAGTCGTCTTCTCAAAGTTTGACCGCTTACCAGCAAACCATACTCTCTCTGTAGCCTTTGAACCAATTGCATCGCCGTTACATTTGGTTGACTTCGTGGAGCATTTTCTATGAATCGGTCCTGTACATGTGTTTTAATGCGTTGAGATCCTTGGTGCCGTTCTACCACTTCCCCCGTGACACGGTAACGTGACCAAAGCCTGAATATAACGCTCTGTCTGGTCTTCAAGGCTCCAGAAACCGCAATTTGGGTGCGCCAGCTTGAATCATGCCCACTGCTCTTAACATTTCGATCCTGGTCAAGTGTCTACGTGGCATGATTAAATGAACACTGGAGATGCGTTTGACAAAGATTTATAGAAATTCAATGGATGAGAATGATGATGATGAAATCAATGATTCAATTAAAATAAAAACCAATTGGGACGTCATAAATCACGAAACAGGTAAAGCTAAACAGCGCGATACCTCATACACTCTTAATATTAACAATAACATCTTACAATCAGAAGCATCTGTTGCTGAAGCATTTGATAAGTATTTCAGTAATATACCTTTAATCACTACAGCTTCATTAAATTCCTCACCAACTAGAGCGGAACATTTGTTGAAAGATAATGTATCTTGTTGCAGTGTATTCTTTAAATTTAAACATGTTGAGTCACTAGATATAATAAAAGCATTCAGATTAATTAATTCAAAAGATACCGCTGATCTTTGGGGTATATCAGTCAAAATTGTTAGCCACATAATTGACGTGATTGCCCCTTATTTAGCCGAAATATTCAGTGATTGTGTTGATGAAGGTGTTTTTCCAAACTTAATGAAACACAGTAGGGTTGTACCACTTTTTAAATCAGGCAACAAACAAGACCCAGGTAACTTTAGGCCTGTTTCAATCCTACCAGCTCCAAGTAAGATCTTTGAAAAAATCATTCAAGAACAACTATTAAGCCATTTTTATGAGAACAATCTCTTACACAGTGAACAATATGGATTCACGAGAGGCCGTTCTACTACTGATGCTGGCATCGCACTTCTAAAACACATCTTTAGGGCTTGGGAGAATTCACAGAACGCTCTTGGCGTCTTCTGTGACTTGTCCAAGGCCTTTGATTGCGTTGATCACGATACACTTATACGCAAGCTTGATTTTTACGGGGTTAGGGATAATGCTTTAGATTTGGTAATTTCGTACTTTAGTTTAAGAACTCAAAAAGTTGATGTTAACAGTGTACTGTCTACAGGATCACAAGTTAAAATGGGGGTCCCTCAAGGATCCATTCTAGGTCCATTACTATTTCTGATATATATAAATGATTTACCTTTTTACTTAAAAGATATTTGTGATGTTGTATTGTTTGCAGACGATATCGTCTGCAAACAATACAACTTTATACAATACAACAATACATCTTTAGTTTTTAAAACTTACAGAAATAAAAACCTTTTTGATGATGTTAATGACGCACTTTCAAAGGTTTTACAATGGTTCACAGTAAATAATCTACAGCTTAATGCAAAAAAGACTAAATGTATTAATTTTAAGTTGCCTAATGTTAAAGATAACCGCATTAGTCTAAAAATTGATTGTAATACTATGAAGCTTGTAGATACAACAGTTTTTCTTGGAATCACACTAGATTCAAAACTGCAATGGAACCCTTATATAACAGCTCTCTCAGGCAGACTTAGTTCGGCTGCATTTGCAGTGAGAAAAATTAGGTTATTAACAGATGTTGATACTGCTCGTTCAGTTTATTTTAGTTATTTCCATAGTGTAATGTCTTACGGCATTGTACTTTGGGGTCAAGCGGCGGATATACAAACCATCTTTATCCTCCAGAAGCGAGCGATCAGATCCATCTATAAGCTTCGTGCACGGGCTTCACTTAGGGAGATTTTTAAGGAAATTGGTATCCTCACTGTAGCGTCACAATACATTTACAATTGCATTGTTTTGGTCAGAAAAAATATTGGTCTCTATGCTAAACACAGTGACATACATTGCAGAAATACTAGGAATAAGGATAAAATTGCACTTCCACTCTTTAGGTTACAAAAAGTTGTAGGATCCTTTATGGGGCAAGGTATACATTATTACAACAAAATTCCAAAAACCATTTGTGAGTTACCTTTACATAGATTCAAAAATCACATCAAAACAGCTTTATTAAAAAGGGGCTATTATACTACAAAAGACTACCTTATAGATAAAAATGCCTGGGTATAAGCGCTCTGCTCGATGCGGGATTAAATAGCTCTATTGTAACAGATGTTTTATTGTAAGAGTTAATAGGTACCTAGTTTGCATGTACTGACTAACAATATTTGTTTTTGAATTGTTTAAATGAATTCTTGTTTTTATATTCTTTTATGGTTGGTTTTTTCTCTTTGTTTTATATTCTTTTAGGTTTGTTTGTATCAAAATGACAAACTGCTTGTACTTTACTAACGCCTGTTGTAAACCCAAAACAAGTTTAAAAGAGTAACTGCTGAGTTTCTCGCCGGGTCTTCTCAGCAAGAAACAACTCCGACGCGGTGGTAGAGTCGCATTATGTCTGTATACTGTTTATTTACATATCCATATTATTATGGTATTTATGTCTATTATTTAGTATATTTTGCTGTAAATTTGACGATTTGAAAGTACTGATACAGTCTATTTGAATAAAGTTATTTGAGTTTGAGTTTGAGTTTGAGTTTGAGAATTTCATCTTAAAACAAAACCTTTTATATCCAAATTTGCATTAAAAAAAGGAACTTATTAATATTTATAAAATCTGTCATTAATAGTTTTTTTGTAAGGCCAGTACCTTTTAAGTTATTTAAAAAAGTTTTATATATCCCTAGACCATGTTGTTGTGTGTATATTATAATGTAAGATTTGTTTGTTTGATTGTATTGAATAGGCTCCGAAACTACTGGACCTATTTTAAATATTCTTTCACCAATATAAAGCTACATTATCAGGAGTCTCAGCTATATTTTTTGAATTTAGGCTATATTTTGACGGGAAAGACAGTCTATGTTTAAAAGAGTATAACATGACGATTGTTAAAATCATCTTCGTTTTCATACTCATTACGACCATGTTAGTGGACTCATGACTATTCCAACGGAAACAGTCGTGAGTATGTGTATTAATATTGAGCGATTTTCAGTTTCATCAGATACTATCAAATCAAAACAAAGTCAATTGAAACTGCTTCTGCATCTCCTGAAAATACATTTCACTGCGTTTCAGTCCCAGAAACAGCAAGCATCAAATTAGTGCACAGTATCGAATGCCTCGCCTTGCTCGTGGCTTGGGAACGTATGTTATTATTTTATATTCCATTCCTTAATGCCATATTACATGTTAAATTTTTCTGCGAATATTTTTAAAAAGATACTGCGTTCTAAAAACATTGAGAGAAATTCATGAATGGAAGCAAATTGATCTTTTGAAAAATTCAGATTTTTGTCATTCCTAAAAATGGAAAAGGTACTTGCGCATATTTATATTTTTAACGACTCTTAAATCAGCATCACAAAGATCATGTAGTGTTAAAAAAGCAAAATAACTTTTGTGTAGATTATTACACGGTGAAACTTATTTTGCAATCTTTATTTATTTGGTAATGCTGCTGGTTAATTAACCTGGAAAAAGTTGGCTCAATAATTCTCATCTCTTAATTTACTGTTTGAACTTACATTTTAAGTGCTATCAGATTTAGCGAAGAATATATGAGAAAAAGTACATAATGCTTGTGTTGAAATACAAATACCTATTCTAAATAGTTTTGCTTTTCATGCCGATGTCGGATCCCTGTTTCATTGAAAATGTACCGTTCCACGAAATGAACACCACAACATAGCGGAGAGCATACTCACCTACGAATAGCCACCCACAATTAATTGCAGAATGTCTGTATCATCAATATTGAAAATGAATTTCCATTAAAACTAAAATATCAGTAGGCAGAATATACACGGTGCGAACTGAACCGGTATCAAATGGGTTGGCCATTAGCTTTGTGTTGCGGCTTCGGAACACTTGTGTAATGGCTCACTCTTGCTAATTAGCCAGTTCGGTGAATGCCCACTCCAATCTAGGATTACACCAACTATGGAGAGCACTACGACGCGAAATACGAATATGATACTGTTTGATTTCAATTACTACTGACTGCCTGCGTCGGCGTGTATTTTTTCGGCCACGTATCCTTTGTTCCTTTGTTCTCGCAAACGGTATACTGGTGGTTTCATGTCGAGTTTGATATTTTGCGCAATTTAAAGTTGAATAACGTTTGAATTCAGGGAATTTCATTGAAATATCACTTTTGAATTTTGTACCACTAATTGATTTTACGAATCGCTAATTATTTTACAACATGTAACACAGTCACTGGTCTACCAAAAAGGATTAAGTATCATCATTTACTGGGCGGTTTTTAGTTATTGTGACCGAGTGAAATAATGCCGTATCTTGATTCTTGCCTTCGGTTATTATTCACAATTGCTTTATCATTTAGTCACAGTGGGATAACAGCGCAGATGTATACATATTAAAGACACAAAGAAGCACTGCCACTTGCACAAAATAAGTTAATTATGCTGGCTAATTAGTTTAGTTGTTAGATTATACTGGAAAATAGTTATTCGTAAAGTATTTTGAGCAGCGTTGGCAAAGATAGTTATAAAATGTTTTGAATAAATAGAACAGCTAATTGCGCTCTATGAAAATATGCTATAAAACGAACCAAAACACTGAAAGTTTGTCTAAATACGAGTTTTAGGTTAATATGAAAATCACGGAAAAGTCTCAAGAGACGTTACAATATTCATTTCAATCCTTCATTCTTTCAACTTAGTTACAATAAAATTTGTAAGGGTCCAAATGAAAGAAATATCTGAGGCGTCACTGTAAAAGACATGATATTTTCGACTAACCAAAGAACAAAAACGGGAAAAATGTTTTGCTCATCCTCGCTCGTTCCCGCAGGCGGAAAACAAATTGATGGCATCTGTTCTAGCTAAAAAGAAAAACACATCTTTCCTACATTATACTCCGGTGACGCTAAATCATATTTTCATAGAAGAAATACCTAACATGAAATTGACTGTGATTTTGAGAGTCTACTTACATATTTGTTTCCGTATTTTGGCGTATATCTTTGGATAAGCTTGCATTTTAACTCTACTAGCCCGTTGGTGGCAGGCCTGGTTTACAAAAAAAAAGTTTGCCTCTAGCCGCGATGTATTTTATGGTTTGCTGACATCTAACGGGTGTTTTTCGTTGTGTTGCAATTCTATTATTGGAAATCTTGTTTTTTTTATATCACATCGGTGACAATCAAATCAAGCACGCGGACCGCCTGATGGTAAGTGGTTACCGCAGCCTATGGAAGCGTGCAACACCAGAGGCATCACTCGCGCGTTGTCGACGCTGCAAAAATCTTTTCAAACCCCTCTTCAAACCCCTCTTCAAGAAGTGAATATGCCTTTTTATGGAAATTGAATATTCAGAAACGGTTCCACGTACTTTTTCCAATTTTTTTGAATGCTGTACAATTATCTGGCCAAGGCTCCATACATTTCGAGACATCTTCTTTAAAAATGATTTCGACGTATTGGAATTTATTATTCCACGAAAGTTCAAATATGATGAGTTAAAAACCAATAATTCTACACAGCAAAAATGTTGTTGTCTATCATTCATTAAACTTCAATAAAAAAAAAATAGCGTGTAATTATAAAGACTGCTGAAAATTCTGGTAACTCTTCTTATGCGGTGCAACATCAGAGAGAATATTTTCTACGCTAAGGTATGTAAAAACTTGGTTGAGAGCAAACATGTTAGAAAAAAGACTTTAGCTCTTCTAAATATTCATCCAGAGATTGCCCCAGACGTCTAAAATATTATCAACCGATTAGCCAATAACAATAGTAGTCTTCGATTTTTGTATAATGTGTTCAAAAAATTGTGTATTGTGCAATCAAGTCAATTTTTTATTTTTTATTTATTTACTCGACATTCTGTAGGTATCCCCCTCCCCCCCAAGTAGTGACCCCCTACAAAATCTCAGGCTGCGACCGCGCCTAGTTGGTGGTGTTGATGGATAGAATAGAAGTCCTTTCAAAGATTTTTTTTTTAACATTGCAATTTTTTATTTTTACAATAACTTGAGGAAATCATAAATGATAAAATTTCTCTGAGAAACTCTGAAAAAGTATATCACTTTTGCATACTAGAGTGACCAGCTGATAAATGCAATTTGTACGCATGAACTTTTTTTTTATTAGATTTAACCTGTGTTTTTTAAAAAAAGTGTTGTTTGTGTACACAATAGATACACACACATCCCTTAAAGTTATTGTACCTAATTAAAGTATAACGCTGAAGGTTGAGAGTTCAAGCACCAGCCAGAACAAAGATCACGGGTCTAAAACTCGTTTTTCTGTATAAGTGTATTTAATATCATCAGCATCATATATGAAGAATTATATGTCGATCTGCGTCTGACCCATAATAGAAGCTCCGTTCACTCTGGGGTGATATGATATTAGTGTAAACACTTTCAAACGTTTATTTAAAAACGGTTGATTTAATATCGTCATTTCTGTAAATGACCACCAATTTTAGCATCAGTTTCTGGTCTAATTTGTTAAAAAAAATTAAGACCTATTTAATTATTGAATGGCAAGCAAACGTGCGTCCAACCCTTTGATCGCTGCGTGTACATCCGTGCGACGAGCCCGTTGTTCAAACTTAGGTGGCGTGAAATCGAGTACAGGTCACTGAGTCGACTATCCTGGCCTGGCAAACTCAACACGTATTTTTTACGATAAAGCAACCTCTATTAATGGAATATGTCAGTGTAGTAGTTTAATCAATCCAGTAAAGCGACGATATAGATGTAGACAAGATCTTGAATATTACTGCAGAAATGTTATTGAAGTACAACAAATTATAAATTACTTTGAAGCATAAAATATACCATAACATATAGATAATAATATTTAAATTCATATTATCTAAGGTCGATGTTGCTACAGTTAAATTAATTTGTAGTTGTAAAATTTATAGTTTGGCAAACACTTGCGTGCTTTATAGATACTGAAATATTTTGTCAATTCAGCCTACTCTAAAATGTGGTGTGTTCCCCATTATCTTTTAAACAGGTAGGTATTGTAGGCTTTGATAGCCATGGTATGCACCACAGATATGATAACCATCATTTCGTACTATATTTAATTTTTTGTTCTTTAGCGCTAGTCTATTTTGGTGTTTTTAATTGAGTGGCTTTTAGAGGGTTTGCTTGTTGCGTTTGGGTTAGATCATAAACGTCGCATTTTTTTAAGCTTTTCGTGATTATTTAGCTGAATTCAAATTAACCCATGGGGACTCGCACTTCATTTTCGGACACGGACGGTCCCTAACGGGTCGAAAAGACCCAATTTTCAGATAACAATATTTATATGTATCCAATGGATTAAGTGTATTTTTTTGACTAAATGCCTAAAATGATTATAGACAATATTTAAACAAGTATTACATATTTATTGTCTGCGATATATTTAACAAAATTGCTTTTAAGCTAAGATACAAAAGTTTCTAAATTTTTTGGCAATAAGAACAAAACAAGAGTGATTTTCTTGAAAACAAACGTGCAAATTCATTTAACATTTTCATAAAACAAAACATAAACTTCTAAATAAACTTAGTAATAGCCAACATAGACATGACTTTTTTTAGATAATTGAGAGATCAAATTTGGGAATCTTTTGAGTGAAAGTAATGGCTATGTGACTAGTTCCTACGTTCATCGTTACACCTGTTACACAAGAAACTAACGTGCTCACGACATTTAAACCCACTGCAATATTAGCAAGATGTTTCTGCTTTCCTGTCCTTCCTTGTGGGGCAGATATATCATCTTCCATGTATGCCATGTGCCGGGACTTCTGCTATTTGACTGGTGATTGCGCGTCGCCGAGCATTTCAGATATTTAAGTACAAATGTACTTTGATAACTTAAGAATCTTCTAAGCTCTTTGCCGTATTTGTGGTTTTACTAGTTCTTTCAAAAACACTTTTCTTACAAGTAGCGGACTTTCGATGTTGTTGGCTTTGCAAATGACATATAAGCATTTGTTGCGCCTACATCCATCAAACCAAAAACAATGTCATAGGCTATCTTCTGCTCCTTCTAGATGCACCATAATGTGCCGTCTACCTACCGACGTAACTGACACACTAGGACGTGAAAATTGCTCCAGCGAAGGTGGTTCATCGTAGTTATCATCGCCACTTTGACATTGTGTCTGGATTACCGAAGTTCACTGCTAGATTATCTTCTTCTTCTGTAGAAGCTCCATTTTAAATGTCTTCTTACATAGAAATCTATTCAAAAATCTATTATCTCAAAATCTATTCGATATACTATCTGCCACTCATTCGTGACATTCTGTACATAAAAAAGAACAATCCATAATTAGCTGAATCGAAATAGATACTAACGTAAACAATCGCTCACGGGTCGAATCGACCCGAACTTACTTTATGCGTCAGTCCTGCGCAAACACCGAAATAGAACTGGCCGCCGCTCGAAGGGGGAGGTAGATTACAATTTGGTTTGAAGGTAGCTAGAGCGGCGCCACGATTTAAACATTAGTAAAGAAATTATGACCAAATTATCCTCACAGGTTAAGTTTAAATTATCTCTCTATTATTGAATGCACTTTTTAATTTCATAATTATAACTTTAACTGTTTACAGTAAATTTTAAAGTGTCTTATCAATTTAAAAAAAACGTTTTTTTTTTAAATTTAGCAAATAATTGGCGACTACCTTATTTAAGGCAATTCAATGTGTTTTTAAATAGTATTATGCACACAATAATGAAGCAAAAATTTAAGTATTATTTCAATTCAATGAAATAATCACGAAAATCTTACAAAAATTAAACGTTTTTGAACCATCCCTAGCTAACGCTCTTAAATAATGATCAATAAATAATTATCGTTGAACATGTTGGCTTAGTTTTCTACTAGATCTATTATCTTAATATCATTAAAATAAAAGTTTACTGAAAAAAAACAGCTGTCCTTGCATATAGGTATAAACGAGTATACACCTGACCTTAACGGCCTTCTTCAACGGGTACCTAATGTTTGTGCAAATTACCTCATCATCACCATCAACATTCACAGCCATAATACGTCCAGTACATACATTAGCCACCCACAACAACAGCGTCAGGGCGTGAGTTGACATGGGAAATTACCTAGTATGACTATTAAAGGTGATTGAAGACAGTCTTTCAATTTCATTCAATTTCAATAGTCAATTTGTACAATCAACATCCATGTGACGATCATTTGCGTTTGCTTTGTGTCTCGGTGTTATTATCTACTTACTTATATATTTAAGTTAACAGAACAGTTAAGTATGTTAAAATAATAAGGAACCCTTAGTACAAGCTCTGCTTAGTTTGGGTGGGGTCATAATAATATGATCTTGGTGGTGGTTCTCAAAATCTATTTATTGTTAATTAAGATGAATAATCTTTATCGCACAAACAAATACAACAAACAGGTAATTACAAAAGAAACACAATAATTTACAATTAAGCGGGCCTATCGCTACAGAGCCCCCATCTATTCTTGTTGGTTCTGATTTATTCATTGTTGGAAAAGGTTGTTAAGTGTTTTATTTAACATCAAATGAATATTTGCTAATAGTTTTTGCCATACAGCAGCCGAGAAAAACTTGTGTTACTTACCTCGGTGTTAAAGTAGACAATAATTTTTCATGGATACATCATGTAGACTACTTTGTAATAAGTTAAGATTACTCTTAGGTACATATTATCACTTAAGATTTAAGGTTCCTACTAGTACATTAAAATTATCATACCTTTCATTAGTTGAATCAATTTTGGGTTATGCTCTTGACAGTTACGGACTAACATTTAAAAAACACATTGATAAGCTTGAAGTACTACAAATTAGATTCATTGAACTACTAGTAAATAACAAAACTAAAGCAAATTGCAAAGGAAATTATTATAAATTATTTAAGATATGTAAAATTATCCCTGTCAGCTTGAAATATAAATACCTATTAGTAATAAATAACCACGACAGTCAGGAGATTAGCCCAACATTGGTCAATCATGGTCATTGCACCCGGTCTATGTCCGCGGGCAAATTTGAGATACCTAAAGTTAATAACTACTTTGGTGACAGAACATTAAAGAAACGGATACCATACCTTTTGAATCGGTTGTCTGAGGACATACGCCGAGAACAAAATATAAAAGTATTTAAAAGAAAACTTAAAAATATTATATAGCTAATTTACCTTAGCATTTAAGTTTAATAAGTTAGAGAGTCGTGATCCCACAGACAAACTGTGAAAATAGTTTTGTGGGATAACTTACTAGTCCACTGTAAACAGTTGATTGTTTATTAAATAAATAAATAAATCATATCTCTATAATTAGGATACCTACATACTAGGAGCATTCGTTTTACGATATAGCGTTTGTTGAGCGAATTTTGCTCTGGTTGCGAAATTTAGCACAATATTCGCAAAATAGATATTTGGCAAGAATACTGCAGACATAATTCGTATTGTATGTGGTGAGTACGGGTTTCGGTTTATTTCTGGGATGATTTACGATAGTAACAATGTGCCGAATGCATTTATAGTAACTTTGCATGCAAAAATGCTTGGTTGGCGAAAAAATTAGTTCATGCTCGAGCGACGAATGCTCGAGAAACTTTTGCAATGCGAAAGCTAAAAGATTTCCGAGCATCATCATTAGTCGCAGCTTTAAGACGTATACTGCTGAATATAGGAATGTGGTTGCATCCACTGGAATTCGGCTAACTTTAGATCTTCAGACGTCGTTCTACCTTGCCCGTGGGCTTTTACTTTTTACCCGTTTTTGAGTCATATCTCAAATTCTGGCACCGCAATGCGGCAAGGTATGTTTGATAGAAAAAGAAAGACTATTAGTAAGATTTACTGGGTAAAACCTCAAAATGAAAACGAGCCATCGTTTCGAGTTAAAAACATTTCTAATTTGCTCCCATACAAAGAAAACACTTTTATTTGATTTACTCCTAAACTAAAAATACCAATAAATAATCATCATAATGATTTGTTGTCATTGAATGGAAGAACGTAATGGTATACTTTGTTTTGTTAAATAATTATTTAAGAGTCCTATGTCCAACCTCTTGGATGGAGACACACCACTGTGAGCTGGTTTACACGCCAGTCACTTAAACTAAAAGACTTCACTCTCTTTTATTCGGAGAATTATGTGCCCTTTGTCTCAAAAACAAGCCAGAACCGAAGCCCACAGGCAATCTTGAATTCAATTTCCTATCGCTCAAACTGTTCGATTATGCGCCTATATTTGTATCCTCAACCCTTCGAAAAACCGCTCTTTATTATGTAAATTTATCTCCCGGGATTGATTGTATTCGATTGTACCAGCTTTTATCGATTGTCATTTTTGTAATACCTTTGTTTTACGTTCTCTTGAATGCTGAAAAGTTGCTCATATTTAAGCATACCTTAAAAGTAGTGTTGTTAATTTCGATCCTACTGACTGACATATTGTGGGGCGACGTTAATATAATGACTTTCAGTCAAGCATACAGAGATAGAGAGTTAGAGGGTAGTTATACACATGAAGGTTAGGATGTTAATGATATTTTTTAATTAGCTCTAGCTTTTGTTTGACCCAAATGCATGTTCGTGATTCTTATAACCATTCATAATTTAAGCTTGGTCATGGGCACAAAATAAAGAGTTTACAGAAGGACCACTCGCACCTTTTTCCAAAACTTGCGTGAACCGCCTAGGGTTACTACTATATTCGCTCTGAATTTTTAAAATGAAGTAAGTAAGTTATACCTACTTGACAGAACCGGCCAAAAACAAAATTCATCATGTGAAAAATTGCACAAAGTTCGACAAAAACAAAAACACTCGCGACAGTGCGACTTTCCGACTCACCGAAGCTCACTGATTTCGCTTGTAAACTCATGTCTCTGTGTGCGTGCGTCAAAAATGGCGTGTTGTTCTAAGCGGACTATCTGTCAGAGCGCCGCGCATGTCTAATTTGTGTCATGGGTATGAAATTCTATATTGGTGGTGGAAAATTGTCTCTTACGATAAATTTGGTACAAATGAAGTTTGAAATTTCCTCATCGATGAATTGCACTTCGAAATCAGCCTAATTGGTGTGATTGGTTGTTAAAAGATAATTTGTAATAATGCCCAACACTGCTAACGGGCTTTTACGTGACCATCATTTTCGTTTATTCGGATTATATTTAATAATTCATTTTGAAATATTCTAGTAAGTTTATTGAAGGTTCAATAATTTATAATTTCGTATTATGAATGAAATTATCACTTATCACTCAAGTAGAAGCAACGAATGCGAAAAGTCAGGCAAAACGAAGATGAAGAAATATTTCTTAATAAATAAATGTCCACTTGTTATGTGAAATATCTAAATACTGCACCATATTGAATACCATGAAAATGGAATAACGACACTAAAACGAATAAAAGTCCGCCCCCAACAGATATCTGAGATGTCGCTCATCTGACAGTTTCATTGAAAATAGAACGCGTTTCGTTTCGTCGCCGAAGTCGATCGAGCCAATCGGCTTGTTACTCAATAACAGCAGGTGGTTGGGCGGAAGACGTTGTCATTCTCATTCGCATTGACAAGGGTATTTCCGAAACTCGGTCACTTCGGTTAGATTCTCATTTTTTGCATTTTCGAGGCGTTTACGCCGCTTCAGAACAACTCGAGCGCGATTTCTCAGTAAAGCGATTATTTTGGGCAGAACCGCGGGAAGATAAGATCTGTATTAATAAAATAAACATTTTACATCGTGAAATGGAGCTTATTTTCAGAATAAGGTAAATTCATTTTAACGGTATTAAATGCGATCTGGTAAGACTTGATTTAAGTGGATAATCTATTTCGGACTTAATAAGTCATTTTACTAATTCACATTATTAATGCAAAAGCAGAAATAATTCATGATTAGATGATATAATACAGCAACAGAAGTTTATCATCGTGACTTCTGGGCAGAAACTTTATTATCTTGCAACCCACTAAAGTCATAAATGCCTACTTCCCTTATTACCTAGCAACGTAAAGGGCATGGTGAGGGGTTTAACAATATATTCAAAAGAAACTAAATCACACAAAACAATCCTACACAAGAAGAAATAATATGTATAGGTACATATAGAAATAATCAAATAAAAAGTAGTAAAGAAAATAAGAAGCCCTGCATGTGCCTTTTGTGCAGCAGCAGAGGAATCTAGACAGCCCAAGTACAGTCAAAAACATAAATATCTGTACGTTACAAAGGCTTCAACAAATTCTGATTTTTGCTTTTGTCTGTACAGGAAGTTATTCGTGGACTTTTGACACTTTATTTCTACTACTACTGAAATCGCTACAATAACTATTGTTATTTGAAATTTCTAGTCTGACCGTATTAGCCATGCTCTTTCTTCAAAAACAAATCAGTGTATTCTATGCCATACAAAGTTTATGTATTTCAAACAATTCAAACTTCCCGACTGGAAAGCGTAGTAACTCGTAAATTTGCGTAGCTCAGCACGCAAGAACAATAATAACTTCGAATTACTCCATCAAACAAGTTAATAACTCTTCAAAGTTTAACGTGTGTAACTTACACGGCCTGATGGGCCGAGATAAGGTTTTAGTAGGTATTTAATTAATAATTGTGTCCAGTTATAGACTCATAGCTACTCAAGTCTGATACACCTGACTATAAACAGCTTTTATGACTCGGATACTCGATCCTTGGATAGATTTTGTTAGTTAGATATTTTTATCCCGACAGTTTGTTCTGCCAAAAGTTAGTGGCAAATGTCATCTGTCAACGGCTAGGAACATTTTGTGTTGGAAAATAAGTCCGTTTTCTCATTATTATTACAATCCGCACTCAACGGTTTGCTGCGTCTTTTCTGGTCCGAACCGCTAGGGAGTGGAACCACAAATTAGACATGCGCGGCGCTCTGACAGATAGCCCGCAGAACAACAGGCCATTTTTGACACACGCACACAGAGACGTGAGTTTACAGGCGAAGTCAGAGAGTTTCAGCGTCGTGGTCAGTCGCACTGTCAAAAACATTGAAATATTATTTGTACGTCGTCAGATACTACATTATAGTTCAATGGTCAAAAATGGTTTCGCGCAGATATTTCTGTTGCAGTGTATTTGGCTGTATGAACACCACACGAAATTGTGATCATACGTTTTTTAAGTTACCAAATAATGTTGAAAGGTAAGTAAAACTCAGATAACGTTTGCAAGTTAGTAGTACTATGTACGAGTATTATAAGTATATAGGTAGGTCAACCATTATATTTCGCAACACATTAAAATCCAGTAAAAATGGGTTTTTACTTTTTCCGTAACTTATCTTATCATGTATTGGTAAAACACCAGTATTGTTGGTATATTCTTTTACTGGCACGCACGGCTGCTGCATCCACGCCGCGCCGCCGACAGGTGACCGCCAAGGCGTTGGCTTCATGGTGTTATCTACTGCCTACTAGGTAGGTAGGTAGGACTGTACGATCAAGGCCATTAGGCTAGCAGGTTGCTCCTCGACCCCGGTAAATGACTTCTTATAATACTTTATACGTATTCACCCATCTTAACTCCTTTTAATCTAGCTGGACCCCTTTTGTATATTTTTGTTTTTGTCGCACTAGGTGCAATTTTTTACTTGATGTATTTTATTTTAGGCGGTATCTGTCAAATCGCGCTTATCTGGCGAATATAGTAGCGAGTAGCAACCCTAGGCGATCAGGCAAGTTAATAGAAAAGGGCGAGAGCGGTCCTTCTGTAAACTCTTTATTTTGTGGTGGAACTCTCTCTCTCTGCGTCTGTGTTTCCGGATACTTACAACCTTGGTATCTTCAAGACCAGAGTGAATAGGCATTTTGTGGGTAAGCGTGTACCACCATCGTCCTCGTCATCGCTTACCACCAGGCAAGACAGAGGCCAAACCCAAACCCATTCCAAAAAAAAAGGTTGTCAGGAGCGCGTCAGCAGCGGAAGCCTTTACATTATAAAAACCTACCATCTCTGAACTTCCACAAATATTTCAAGATCAAAATTAGCCAAATTGGTCCAGCTATTCTCGAGTATTAGCGAGACAAACGAGCAGCTATTTATTTTTTATATACAGGGTTACTTTTTGAACACCATCCAAATCCTTGATTAAGTTCGCCAAACTGTGCCAGCTTAAGACATTTGTACAATGAAAAAAAATACGCAAAAAAACTTTTGAAAGTACTTGTAACCAAGCTTTTTAAATTAATATAACTATATTTCTGACTGTACAAGATTCAAAAAACAAATAAACAAGACAGACAGACAGACGCATGTTAGTGCACCTATAGCTTGACCGCTATAAAGTCAACCCTCCTGATGGTGCACGAGACGCAGGAGGGGGATGCTTTCGGCCAATCAATGACTTCAACCAGTCACCTGTCGGCTACCGACAGCGACAGACGTTTAACGTCAAAGATTGCGCGGTTGCAGTCTTGTGTTTGCTCCACATGAGATAAATACAAAAATGTAATTGCCGAGTCTACGTAATAAAAAATTAGGAAGTCAAGCAAAGATTATGCTTTTAAATGTGGAGAATTATTTTAAAAGGAAAAAATTGGAACAAGCGTCTTCTTCAGGTGTGCATTTATTTCGTTTTCTACATTGTATCCTAATAAAGTTTTCATAGAACTTTCAATGTGTTTTTTTTCACAATGTTATTGCTATGACGTTAGTAAAATGTATTAATTATTTTTCCAGGTGAAGACATAAATGTTAATAAGACAATTTCGGAGGCTACTGGCGTGTCTATGACAACTTTATTAAAAACTAAAGTAAAAGTGGCCGTATTTAGTCCCACGTCTAATAAATAATAGATATTTAATTAGTTCATTTTCATTTACAATACTAAGACAAATACTTACATATCTGAAGTTATAAATTTCCTAAATAACAACTCGGAGATTTTATTAATCATGTGTTGAGATATCTTGCCGCGGTTTAATGCCGTGTGTACCCGTGCTACACCCTGCCCCGCGTCCCGCGGACGACTTTACGGCGGTTAACCTATAATGCTAATGAATATAACGTCACGTTAAGGACCTGCAAATCCGGAATAATAGCTGCTTTAGTGCCTTTGAGGTCGTTACTGACGTTTACGAATGCTGGTTCTGTTTTCAACTAAAAGGTATCCTTATGTCACGAAAATAAAACAGGACTTTGAATGAAAATTGGGTAACGAATAGAAACATGTGTCGTAGTATTCGTTTTTAACAATGAGTAAATAACGTGTCCATAAAATATCAGATGAAGTTATCTATGTTAAAACAGTCATGTTAACAAGCTTTTATGCTTGGACTAGCTTTTGCCCGCGACTACGTACATAAATGTAAAATCTCTCTTAATGACCCCCTACAAGGAACCTATATGCAAAATTTTAGATAGTTATTACGAGTACGTATTTGCATGAGGGATAATAATTCGGTAGTTGACAGCGCAATGAAACCACAAAAGTACCTTGATATTTATTAGGTACCAAGTAAACAAACTTACCCTAACTTTGTACTGTTGGGATCCGCGCTTTGCGATGTTGTAAGTGTATCAAAAACATTAGTTATGACATGACCAAAATAAATGAATCGTTATTAGAAACTTAGGATATTACAATCAATCAAATCTTAAGATTTTCAAAGATAAAATAGCCATCCTTTTACATTTTCAACTTAAAAGTTTCACCTTTTTAAAAGTCTTCGTGCGTTTTTCATCCATTCAGCTATTAAAGAGGAAACAGGACATCAAAGGGCCGGACAGATTTATCAGAATGACGTCATCCAAGTAAACATGGGCCCGGACGCCGCTAGTAATCAAGGAGTATTCCTTGGAAGATATTTACTGAAAAATGTTGTCGTTAATATTTTTCAACCTGCCGAGCCTTCATTACATTAATGTACCTATTAAACGACGAGAGATTGAAAAAAGATGGACCCTTTAATTAAATTTTGAATAAGGAATGAATGGTAACATAGTGCTACTGGGCTAATACTTTAGAAGACCAACTGTCTAGATGTTAACATATTTAATAGTTATAAGTAGGTAGTTCGTGTCGAGAAAAAATCATGTTTCGAATATTTGTGTGGGTGTTTTCATGTATTTAGTGTAATCAGAAATATTTTGGTATGATTTAACAGTATCTGACACCAATTCTTGAAATTCTGCTTTGTTAGGGGTCAAATAATATTTGTGTAAGTCCCTGGTATTCTTTATTTAAGATTTGTGTTACGATACTATATTCAAAGTCTATGGCAATTTAAGTCATAGATTTTTACAATAACTGCACTAATAATACGAGATTATAAATATGTCTAAACAATTAAAAAATTTACATATTCAAATTATTATAATATATAATATAATATTATTTGAATTGTGTTTGCGTCAATTCACAATTACAAATAAAATGTGATTAATCTCTAATATAATACTTGAACCGAAATACTAAAATACGTGCTTGGTAACTTAAACATCTGACTTACCCCCATTCAAAATTTGAGCACACCTCAAAATTCATTCTGGATGTCAATAGAAATGAAAGGGACAGCTATACAAGTAAGGACTTATCAACTTTGGTTATCGTTTCTGGATTCAGGCGTTAACTCTCATTATGTCCACAGCACAATCATTAATAATTTCATGGCCATCGTTATGATTACGTCTCACTTTTGATTGAATTCGATGAGATTGGTGCCAGTTTAAATTTCCCCGGAGACATCGAACGTGCTCTAACTACATTTTTATTGCTTTTTTATACTTCTTTTATACTAAAGAAATATTTTTGTTAGAGACTTTGCAAATGTAGATTTTCATTTTATTGACGTTTTATGGGTTTATCAACATACAAGTAAATTTACTCAATGGAGGTACTCTTGCTTAAGTAAGTAGCAAAAGTAAATTGAAATACATATTTTCATACAATAATTCTTAAATCAATGGTACTTTAAAGTTATTACACTGATGCTTTGCCAAGTTGGTTCAGTAAAATGTGAAAGACAAACAAAACATAAATTCATTGTTATTCGTATAACAAAAACTTCCAGCTAGTATTTTCATTGCAGCTAGCAAATTGTTCTCTTATAATTTGTTAATAAAAAATGGACAACAAAAAAATTGTAGCAAAAATATACTGAATAAAAATAAACTTACATAAAATAATAAGATGATAGTTAATATCATAATTAAACATAATGTGATTCTACCACCGGTTCAGAGGTTGTTTCCGATCGAGAAGACTCCGGCACGAAACTCGATGGTTACTCTTTTCAATCTTGTTTTTATACACAAAAAATTAATTGACAGAGTAAAGTCATAACAAAAAAGTGTGCAGAGGTGCAGATTATACCTAAGATGACGACAGGTTCTTATCATTTAAGAAATCCTCAACACTATAATAACCTCGCTTCATTAACTTACCTTTAATTTGTGACTTAAACTTGTGAAGAGGCAGTTCAACAAGAGTTTGCGGAATCTTATTAAAATATTTTACACATTGACCAACAAATGATTTCCCTACCTTATGCAGTCTTAGACTGGGAGTTACGAGCTTATTTTTATTTCTGGTATTGAGTTTATGAACATCACTGTTTTTCTTGAAGAGATGCAACTTTTTACGGACATATAATACATTATCATAAATAAATTGAGGGTACACAGTTAAAATATCTTTCTCTTTGAATACTTTACGAAGCGAGTCGCGTGGTTTGAGGTTGTAAATGGAGCGGATGGCTCTTTTTTGAAGAACAAAGATGGTGTTGAGATCCGTTGCCGAGCCCCACAACTGTAGACCATACGACATAACACTGTGAAAATAACTGAAGTACACTAATCTTGCTGTTGCGATATCAGTCAGGAGCCTTATTTTTCTAACAGCATAAGCTGCCGATCTAAGTCTTCCTGCCAGATCAGAAATATGCGGACCCCACTGTAACTTGGAATCGAGAGTAATTCCTAGAAATACAGTGGAATTCGCAATCTCTAATGGCTCGTTATTCATGTTTATAATGGTATCGACCTGTCTTACATTGGGCATATAAAAATTGATACATTTAGTCTTCTTAGCATTAAGCAGTAAATTGTTACTCGTGAACCAATGTAATATTTAGCATGATTTGTGTTTAACTACTCTTATCAATTTCCCACAATGCACATTAAGAGTTCGCGCAAGGGTCATATTCAAATAACAATAACTTCCAAACTATGTGACTTAGAGCAATAAATTTGGTGTTGTTTTGTAGCTATTATTACTAGGTTTCTGTAATTTACAAAAATAATACACCTTAACCAGCTAGTTTTCAAAGTATGTTACGTAATAGTAAAAAAACAGTCAATTTTTAAACAAAAATCTAACATTAACATTTTTTTATGTGGCATTGTTATTTGGAACTGTATGTTTTTTTTTATTGGGTGAGAGGCAGTATTATTAGATTTTAAACACAATTTTTTCCTCTTATTAGGGCTTTCAAATCCAGAGATATTGATAATTTTCAACAGCAACATGAAAAAAAATAAAAAAAACTAACAATAGCTGTGATTTCTGAAAGAGAGCAGATGGACCCCCATATGGGGGTGTTTTTATCGATAAAATTAAGTATACAACATGCCCTAAAAATATCGCTACCTCTATCCCTAACACACTGTATAGATCAAAAACAGCAGAGGACCTAATATTGATCCCTGGGGCACGCCCATACGTATGGTGGCACCGGAAGAATTCGTACCATTGATACTCACTTTTTGAATTCTATCAGTGAGGTAAGATTCTATAAGCCTAAGTGAAATATTTGAAACACCGTAATGTCTCAGCTTAATCAGTAGGATTTCTTGATCTACGCAGTCAAATGCTTTTGACAAATCACAAAAAACTCCTAATGCCTCTTGCTTGCCTTCCCACGCATCAAATATGTGTTTGATGAGCGCAACACCTGCATCGGTTGTATTTCTATTTTTAGTGCATCCAAATTCATTACTATGTAATAATTTATTCAAAGCAAAGTGAGAATGTAATTGATTCAATATTATCTTTTCAAAAATTTTACTCATAGCTGGTAGAATAGAAAAATATATATATTCACCCATATATAGATACCCACCCATAGGACTTGGAAACCTCGAGCCTTGTACATCACTAGATGTACAAGGTTCGAGGCTTCCGAGTCCTTTTGTCCAGAGCTCGGTGTCGTTTACAGGGCTCGCCTCGTTTTTATGAAGCTCCACGACTTGGGAGTCTTTCCCAGAGCTCGAGCCTTCTTGAGAGCTCGATCGATCTCGAAGCTTTTTCAGAGCTCGATCGATTTTGAGGCTTATTCAGGGCTCGAGCCCTTTGTAGCGCTCGAGTCGTTTTTTGCGTGGCGAGTCGCGCTCAAGTAAGTTTCCGTTTGGAGTCTTCCTTCTCAAAGTAGACAATAAAATATGTGTTTGTGGGATATAAAATATGTGACCAGAAGGGTATTTTGAAAATAGAGGTTTGAAAGACATTTTAATCGTCATGGAAAAACATTAAATAAATAAATAAATATCCCTGGACATTATTCCACACAGCGCCATCTAGCCCCAAAGTAAGCTAATTAAAGCTTGTGTTATGGGATACTAGACAACGGATAAACATACTTAAATACATTTTCTTTTGTAAATACATACTTATTATACATAGGAGACACCCAGACCAGTACAAACAGACATGTTCACGCACACAAATGTTTGTACTGTGCGGGGATCGAACCCGCGACCTCTGGTGTAGTAGCCAACTTCTTAACCATTACACCAAGTCGGTCGTCAAAACATTAAAGTGAAAAAGTTTAAGCAAACTCGAGCTCTTTAAGACTCGAGTTCTTTTGATAGGTTCGAGCTCTTTGGACGGCTCGAACCCTTTTGAAGCCTCGAGGCGCGGCTTAGGGAGCTCGCGTCTCGGCTGGGCTCGGGACTACGAGCCATCCGAGTCCGGCCAATCCGCCTCGAGGCTTCAAAAGTAGAGCTCGACGACTCGAGGTTTGTACATCACTACCTTCAACGCTATATGCCAGGTTGACTGCCTTTGCTTCCTTAACCAAGCACTAAATTACTTACGTCTTATTATAATATAACGTAGCCTCACCTGCAATATCAATGCATTATAGAGTTCAACTATCTCTCTACATCTATACTAATATTACAAAGAGGAAAGATTTCTTTGTTTGAATAGGCTCCGAAACTACAGGACCGATTTTAAAAATATTTCATCAATATAAAGCTACATTATTAGGGAGTGACATATACACTTTTTGTTAATTTAGCGTATATTTTGACGGGAAAGACTACGCGGGCGAAGCCGCTGACGGACAGTTAGTAATTTTAAATTTTCACCATTCGTTCAACAGTCTTTTCAACAACAACGACCACTGTTCCTGGAAAGTAGCTTATAACAAATCTTTTGTTTTTGCTATTATAAAACGTGGTATTGTGAAGGTTTTCATAAAGAGTTTCCCTTTAAAAGTTTTATCTCCATGGCGTTCGGGCCTCCCATTGGTTCAGAGACAGGTACACAATGATGTGACTTTGATCCCAAAGGGCTTTATAGACTCTGGGCCGTTTTATTTTTTTTAGTTTCGTTTGACTTTTCGTTTTGGGTAAACGTAGCGTATTGATTTCTCTAGACAGGGGTCTACAATGGTTTTATGTTGAGTTGTTTGGCAATCTACATTTTGATAAGATACACGATTTTGACACTACCATTATGTGGGTGCGTCTTAGTTGTTATACTATCATTTGATATAATTGAACTTTAATAACGTTCATTTTATATAATAATCATTTGTTATATCAACTCAATATACTCGTATAATTATGTTTGTCATAACGTTTACCTTATATAATATTCATTTTATATAATACTATTTAGTATAACGTACATAACAAATAAATACGTTTCAAATAAAACTCATTTTAGATATTGTTCCTTTGATATAATTTTGTTTAATATACGCATCATTTCAAATAAGTAATATTTAAGATAATAACGTTTCAAATAACGATTAATAGATATACTCTACAATTGATATAACCTTCATTTGGTAAAACTTTACTTGTTATATACAGTATATACATATTGTACGTATTGACTTTATTTATACTTCAGGGCAAATCCGACTTAGCCAACCACAGTAGCAATAACAGTAGGCAACCACAATAGCGGGCAGGGGGGGGGCAGTTCCCCCACAAGGGGGGCTCGGGGGGCGAAGCCCCCCGCCATCAAGAAAGTACTAGTACTACTAGGTATCATTAGGTTAGGTTAGGTTAGAACTGTGACCAAAAGCGCGCCAGCCGAGCGAGCGAAGCGAGCGTGCCGCGGCAGCGGCCGGCGAAGCGCCAGAGTCAATGTTTTTTTATAAAAACTAATGTTAATATAAGACAAACAAAATCTGAATTGGAGTTTATATTAAGTAATCATTATATCTTTTAAATATTATTCAAAAAGAGTGTTATGGTAAATGAAGATTATATTAAATGTTATAATAGTAAATAAATGTTATATGTTTTAATTTTTATATCACGTTAATGTTATAATAAACGGCTGTTATATTAAATGATTTTAGTTCAAGAGTTTGCTATATGTTTCAAAATTATGTAATTTAAAATTATATCATTCCATTATTATATTAAAAAAGTGTTATAAATTAAACAAAATTATATCATATGATTGTATATGTTTTGAACTTTATACTATATGTTGTTATATTATATATTACACACCCCCATTATGTTATTGCAGCTACGAAAGTACAACTACGAAATTGCGGCTACGACTCCCCTATTTCCGAGATGGCTAGTTGAAATACTGCAATCAGGTCAACCGTCCACCTCACGGTACAGTACTGTAGGTAAAATTTCCAAGAATCTGTTTAACGTGTCTGCATCAATAAAATGGTTTCGCTTCCAATATAACACGTGGATTCATAAAATCCGAAGATTATTGAAAAATGATCCCCGAACCGTTCCCGGGAATGGTTACCGATTGGCGGAATATCCGATAAATCTTTCAAGGATGGATTTGCAGGGAAACTCTTTTAAAATCTTATAAAAACACGCTTCAGGCGATTTCGGAGTAGATGTGCCTTCCTTATTTTTGAAACCGTTCTGAAAGCCCTGCTTCTTCGGTTCGTTTACATAATTTTGGGACGTGATTTAAGTGGTTACTCTCAAAATAAAAAAAGTAATAAAAATTGTTCTCATTGTAATAAATTTGCAAGTAAACTCGGTGAAATTATTTGTTTATGTTTGTATTTCCTAATCAGCGCTTTTGGAATATTGCATTAACTTTTGACATGCAAAGTAGACACACTAGCAGGCTTCTGTCACTGCATGTACTTGCGCGCGATAATAACCTTCCAGCCGGGTGTTCTATGACTCATTTGGCAGTTGGTTGTCAACAGCCGTTTAAGCCCACTCAACGAAGACGAAAAACTGCCAAATGGGGGAAATAGTAGTAGTAAGTAAGTACTTCATCAAGTAGGGGCGTATATACATTAGTGTGGGTTCACAACCGGGATAGACCGCACGGATGATGATGATGATGATAAAAACACCATATATGTTCCATTATATGTCTGTAACATGACAGCAGGCATTTAAGATTAAGAATATTGTAATTTTTCTATGGATGTGATTTATCTGTTACGTAGTAACTTTAGGTAACCTGTGACACTAGCCTCATCGATTTCAATAAATGTCTGGGGGCTGTAGAAAAGCAAACATTTAGACAGCATATCCCATGGAAATAGGTCTTCATCCAGTTATGCAGCGTGCAAACACGGCGGTCTTGACCCAGTAGAATCGCATTACCTATCGATAACCGATTTATCCGCCCACCTTGACCCAAGCTTGGTACCAAGCGCGTGTGCTAGTAGGGCGGAATTCATAGACATAAGTAATTTGATGACTTGATTGCACTAGGTAACCGCTAAGAGCTAATAGGTTCTCCGTCAGGTTCACGTGGTACGTGATGTTTGTACTCAGCTTTCAAAATAGTAATTATACTTATAATACCAAGTAATAATTTAAGGATATTAAGAAAAACTATGATCATTGCACAATTGCTATAAGTTTGGAATATATGAATAAAAAATATAAGGCTAGTGTTTTTTTTATACCACGTCGGTGACAATCAAGCATGCGGACCACCTGATAGTAAGCGATTACCGCAGCCTATGGGCAGGTGCAACACTAGGGGTATCACTCGCGCGTTGTCGACCCTGCAAAAACCTTTTCAAACCCCTCCAATCTGAAATCTTTCGTTCCGAGACGCTCAGAGAAAAGAAGATCCAGATTCGGTGTTCACGAACACCGATCCCCCTAAAACTTTTGATAATATTGTCGGCGTGGGAACAGCTGCTTGTTTTTGTAAAATTTGTGTGTTTATGTTAGAGTTGAGCATATCACGAAATCTGAATATATTTTTATAATATATTTTATTTTTATTTTATTTTATTATAATGTATTATTTTATATCATATGCTAAAATCATAAATGCGGCGTGGTTATAGGTTCATTCCTACAAACGAATGGACAAAAAATCTGGAAGATATAAGATGGAAACAATATTTATTTACATTAACTACTCTTATCAATGATACCAATTATATTTTTCCATTTTTCCTAAAAATATTTCTAAATACACATTGCCAGAATTCTTTTACAGTAATCAGTTTATAATCCTCTTAAATTCAACGAAATACGTGAATAATGTTTCCTTAGAAAGTCCCAATACAATGTTCATTGTGATTTTAAGATTAAGGAGCGGGATCCGAACGGTATTTTGATTCAGAGCATCATTAGTAACTCGGTCCCAGATAACGACGGATTAATCAATTGAGGATTTATCGTGGAAACAGAATTTGTTCTGTAATTGGAGGATTTATTAGAAAACATTATTGGTAATTATAAAGTTTAATTAGACGTGAATTCAAACCGAAGCGAGGTTTTATTTTGAGCAGTCTAAAAGTTTTGTTCTGAAAAATTCTAAACATTGCTTGACCCAATAAATTGAAATCTAAATGAGTATTTACCCTAGTAACTGTCGATGGATTGAGTGAAATGTGTAAAAAACTTCAACATTGAAAAACAATTGTCGTTTTTTTTTGGATACGTGTCGTTCGCTGCTTTCCATGCGCCATTTGTGGATACGGTGCAACGTGGGTTTGGTCCGGCACAAAAATTACACCGATTTACTCGCCGGATTGTATGAAGTTTTCTCTGATTTTGCGTGCGCTTGCATAACCCGTGATGGAATATACATGTCATCTATAAGTTTATAATACGTAAACTACGCTTTAACTACAGCAACTTTTAGTACTATTTCTTTCACTAGCGGTGCTATACAAAGCTTTACAAACGCTATCGACTATTCTTGGCGTAAAACACAATGTCTCTCTGTGGTATTGTGCTGTTTTTTAAAAAAAATACAGAATTCAGAGGCTGCTTAAACTGAATAGCCTAAGCCTTTCTCGTTTTCTTTTTTATAAGTTTAAAAGTTTTTTCATTTTCATTAACTCGATGCTTATGTCTAATTGGGCAGAATATACTTATAGTAGCACATCACTTCGTACATCATCATTCCACCAATTAGCTACCGATCTATGTTTCTTCTCCCCTTTCATATCTAAATTCAGATGACTGATAGTTCTGTCAGTTCTGTGGGCGGAAGAGGAACATCACTGACGTGTTGCATTACAAGTTCCCGGGAATAGCTGCATAAATGATTTTAAATGAAATGCCATTGATATCCATACTAATATTATAAAGTTTTAACTTTGTTTGTAGGGGGTAATCTTCGGAAATACTGATCCGATCATGAAAACTCTTTGACTTACAGAAAGACATTCAGGAATGAAAAATATAGGCTATATTTTATTATGATTGAATAAAAAAATCAGTGAAAAATAATAGTTTATGTAAATCAAGTCGGAGAAAAGCGGACGAGATATGATGTTCACTGGCGTGCGTTGACTAAGCGGTTTGGTATAAAGAGACGAACATAATGTTCACCAAAAATGTTGGTCTCTATTAGTTTTATAAAAAAGTCCGCGGTTACAGAACAACCTTTGTAAATTTTTGTTCAATACCGTGCGAAGCCGGGGGGCGGGCCGCTAGATAATTGATAAAATTATAGACACATTCAGTTAAAAGACCTTCATCTAAGTATCCATAAAATTAAAGCTTTAGCTTAATTACAAGCAAAATGGTAAAGAAGGATCAGAAGTAAAACTGGGAGAACAAAAAAGCATGCATTGAACACATATAATCCATCATCACCCGTTTGCAAAGCGATTTTTTTTTTCTGGAGTCCTACTATTTTTATTCTACTCTTATATTTTTTGTTATTAATGAATAAACTCGACAACTGCTGTTCCGATTTTATTAATTCTCTCAACAATACAAAACTACAATGTCAGCCAATAACTAGGCTCTTTATATTTATAAATAAATTCTATGGTAAAACGTTCTCTATTCTATCTCTGTAACATTCTGCCGTACCTATCAAGGTGCATGTTAGTTTTAAGTCTTGTTACGCACTTATTTGAAACCCTCATGTATGCAATAAAATAATAAATATCTCGAAGGGACATTTTACGGATGCTTTCCCCACTTCATTTATTATACAACATTCGTTATTAAATGTATTATATTACCACGACCTTGCAATTTCAATTTGTACTTTTTATTTTCTAATTACTGTAAAAAACTGAAAGAAGGTTTTTGTATGTTACGTTTTCACGTTTAGTGACTGTCACTAGACCTATTTTAATACAAATACAGATTGGATTTTTAGAAGGGACATGTACCATCTGTTGCGAAAATAAAGTTCTCGAAGGTGTGGCAAAAACAAATCCACGCGGACAAAGTCGTGTGCTAATTCTACTATCATATAAGAGAATGGCAAAAGACGCGCTTACATACGCCTTCAAAAACGAGCTTATACGCACCTACAAAACGGTAGTCTGAACAATAACGTTTTACGGTTGGTAAGCCGGAAGCTTAACAAAGGCCTCCTAAAATATAACTTTTTTAAACACTTACTCACCTTATGCTTATGGTCAAGTGGGAATATTATAAAGTTACTTAAATTGTTTGACAAGGGTAGAAACCCTTTGTGTTATCCCTACTCAATTCATGCTTTCCTCGCTTTTTGTTTTCATTTTGGCCTAGTTTATTACAGGTAAAATTTTCATTCGTGTTCATATTCCATTTATTTTTATTTGAGCGTTATTTGAATAGTTTCATACAGATACTTTTTGAACACTGAGTTTTCCGGTAAATCATGTTTTCAGTGTGCCCACAACCCAGAAATTTTACAAAATTCGAAAAAAAATCTTAACTCGAAAACTACCAAAAATCGCGAAACATACATTGCGTCCTATCGATAGGTTTTGGGGTCTCCAGACCACATACCTTCGCTGGTACAGCTTACCCGGGACACCCTGTATACTTTTCCACAGCAGGGCAAAGGGCTCCATCATTCAAATCAAGTCAGCGCTGCAAGATCGGTATTGATCTGATCACCACTCTTATCAAATCCGGGTCAATGAACACAAACCCAAGCTATTATCTTAAAAATCCGAAAATACACTTTTCCCGCTTTAGGATGTGAACTTGGGCCCTTTGGATTGTCCACTCGGCCTCGGCCCTTCTTTAAGAAGTCAAGCGTATTCTATTGTTTTTTGGCAATACTCGTTGCTCAACGCCGCCAGCTTTGCAAATTCGAACAAGTCCATTTTAGGCTTCCAAGAAACATTATAAAGACTGACTAAGTTGTGTCAAACTTAATAAGGTAAATTGATAAGACAGTCATTAATACAACTACGAACAAATATTAAACTATATTCGGTTACGTTCCGTGGCCTTCCATATAAATCCAACGGAAACCACTCCTCTCAAAATCAATTTACCAACTGCCAGCAAATATATACCTGCGCCGTCTCGTTTCATCAACGCTCATGGACAAATACAACATGTAAATATAATGTAACCGATAAAGCGAATAGTATTTGTTATGTTATTGGTGGCCATTCTATCCTACCAGCCCTCAAGAACGATATAACGTAAAACCCTTATAGTACATCTCTTTAGCGAATAAAATGAAAAGTACGAGAGAAAGAAAACTACAAAAACCTAATAGGTATCTTGTTTGACGATAATTACATATTAAAGCAGAAAAGTGAAAATTATTTTTGTATTTAGTTTGATTGTTTAAAGTCTGAAAAGGCGGCTTGATAACATCTGACGGTAAAGTTTATCACTGGCCTCACATTCACCTCTCCAATAATCCGCGTGTTGGAGTATGACTCGTACCTCCTTATGTGGTGAGGCCTGTGCCTAGCAGTGGGGCGTATAAGGCTGTATTTGCTGTTGTGTGTTATTGTTTAAAGTTTAGGATTATTTTCCGATTTATTTAAGAGAGAAGAAGTTGTACGAAATACTGATTCGTAGAACTTCGTAGAGTTTATTCAATCTAAAGAAAGGTTTAGGTTGTAAAATATGTCCTTGTCCTACTTAAAAGGGTAAAATGGTACTTTTTATACAAAGGGCTTAAAAGGTCTTAAATTTTTATGTAAGACCGCTGTTATTTTATTTACGTCATGCTGGAAAGCCAACATAGTATGTCTACCATGAGTTAACACCAATGACAGCCGCTAGCGTCCGTGTAAACCACGTTTTCGTTTTTGTATGGGATTTCGGTACACCGCTCCTGATTTAAAATGAAACCGAAAATGGCATACTAATGTACCGCAACAACCGTTTACATGGCGGGAACTCATGGTAGACATACTGAAAATGTATTGGTAAAGGCGCGGCGTTAAAGAAAACAAGCCATATTAAGTATGGTCAAAAAAGGTTATTTCAATACGCTGTTTCAAGTTTTACGAATTTTATTATCATTCGCATTCGTTTCCCCCTGAACAGAAGCTTACACTATAAAATTTCAGAGTGACTAGGGATTTATCTTATTTCATTACATAGAAAAATTTATGGAATACTAGTTAAAGAGACATGTAATCAATGTACTTAATTGGCAGTCATTTCAGATGTAACATAGTCATATCTGTACTTTTCCGAAATGAAGATAAGCAGAGTCTTCATTTTAACTTCAAAGCCATCCTTGGATGATTGAGTCAGTTAATCATTTTGTAAAGTAAGTGAACAGTTCCTTTGTCAATAAACAGACAACTGCAAATTGATATCATAGCTTTAACAATGGCTCTATTTTAAGATGAACAATTACTTGGAAAGGTACTTGTTACCCGAAACGAAGGCCACAAAGGGCCCTCTGGATATTTACCGAAACGAGGACCGTTCTTCAAGTCGGCTCAGTTACGGCAGGTACAGAACAGTGCAATTTATCGTAAAATCTTTTATTTTTATTGCACATTTTACCCTTAATTAACGTGGCCTCTAGCTTCTGTTTTCGTTTATTAAGGAAAGTTTTATTTTTACTAGAAATAATCAGGCTTTTAATGAACGACATGTACGTCGTCGTCTTGTTATCAGTACGGCTAAGGATGATACTCAGTAATTAGTTAGGGGTTTGATTCTTTCTTTCACTTTGAATGTTTCTTCAGCACAGAATAACGAGAGTAAAAGTAGATGTGAAGGTCTTGTTATGTTCAAACGTAGTTTTTTTGTAATAATTTCCCTGCGGTCCGATTTTGGAATAGGGTAAATACCAACAATACGACATCATCTGATTCTTAAAAATATTTATCATAATCAAAAAATACATTAAAAAGCACAGTGTGCTATTTAATTGAGAGAGCTATGCTTGGGGTGTATCTTAAACATAGGATCCGGAAGAGAACCAAAGTCAAAGACATGGCTGAAAGGATTAGCGAGCTGAAGTGGCAATGGGCAGGTCACGTGTGTCGTGGGGTCGGACTGATGGTGGTTGAGAGTTGTCCTGTAGTGGAGACAGCGGACTAAACGGCCAGTAGGGCGACCACCCGCTAGGGGGACCGATGACTTGAAGAACGTAGCAGGAAGCTGCAGGATGCGGAAAGCGGAGGACCGTGTGCCGTGGCGCTCTCTAAAGAAGGCATATGTTCAGCAATGGACGCGTGCGGGTGAAGATGATGACATTAAAAAAGCGCTCTATAAAACTTTTAATTTGTTTACTTATGTACACATTACATGTAACATAGATTGGTTTTATGGCCCTTCAAACTTTGATGGGAAAATCCATTTATGTACCTATATCATTCGATAATCTACACAATTTAAGGAAACTTTTTGTTAAGAAACAATACTCATAAACGTATAATAGCTGCCGAACAACATAGCTGTCTATTTAAGACAGCAAATGACGTCATTTGAACGTAGCAGTTTGGGCAAGTCCAAAAACAAAATTATTAAAATTGCTATATCTCGGAGAGTTTTGGTGCTTTCGAAGTATATTTCTTATCAATGTTCCTATTTTTGAGAGGACTTTTGATAACACTTCAAAAAAAAACATGTCAAATACCCTATTAAAGCCGAAAGCGCTAAAATCACTTTTTGCGCGGTCCGAATTAAAAAGTGCGATACACGCGTCATGATTTTACATTAGCAAGTAACTTACCAACATCTCACCAAAAGTTTGTCAAATAGTTGTAAAGTAACCGCTGAAATAGTCCAGATTGAACTAAAATAGATAGTAAAAGTTAAGAAGAGTCCAGTCTAGCAGGAGAACTAATTACATAATAGTATTAAAAAATTGTGAAGTCACAGACTTTGGGAACTTTAAGGGTACCTACTCATGAAGTCACGACACATACAACTATACGTAAGTATTTGCTTATTTGTCCAAATGAGATACCTACGTAAAAATTTTGAACTTAACAAGACAAACACAGGCATTAAAGTAAGGTCAATTATTTTTATTGAGGGTTGTGAATTTAATCATATTTAGTCCCGGGTTCTTCAAGCGGGGCGTGAAAAGGCATTTCTGCAGGCCTTCAAGGTGAGGATGGCCAGCCCAGTGATTCGTTGAATGACTGGGCTTGTCAACCTCATATCTGGACCTCACGGCCGCTTTCCATCAGGTGGTGTGAGGTCATCTTGACGGGCAATATAAAAAAAAAGAGATTAATCAAAACGTAATATTTACTAGTAAACATACTTTTTAAATAATTACAGTAACAGTTCTTAATGTAATGTTTGATTAAAATAAGTCAAATTAATTTTCAATTGCACCCAAATTGCTGAAGGATAATTAACAACTATCGTAAATGTTTATTGGTTTTGAGGTACATTAATATCATCTGCAGTTAAATTCTATAGCAATAAAAACTTCGAAAATGCTAAAGAATTAAATAGGGATTCTATAAAAATGAAGACCACGGCCCGTTGCGGTAACGGTTCAGTGTAAATTGTCTGTCCAACCATTCTGAAGTTTGAATACCTCCGCTGCAAAGAAAAACGCCCCTTTGCGGAGCATCGGCGTAAAACGTTCGTCCTTGTTGTAAGGCCAGCTATTAATAGGATTGCCGGGAGAGCTGTGTATGACCTTAATGCAAATAGGTCATACGACGCCCCACCATAACTTGTGAGGCTCATGGCGGAATTGAAATAACGGTTGGGGATGCTGTTTCAACTTAGGTATACGCACACTAATTCCTGATGTAAATGCGATCAACCCATTCAAAAAGGAACAGGTTTTATAAACAAAATTACCTACCTAGACAAAAAACGGAGTGGCTGGATTTCCTTGTTTCGAAGTATCTATGTTTTCGTTATTTTAACTTAGGACATGGGTCACATAACCTAGATTATTTTCTTAAGTTTTGTTATTTAATTTATAACCAGTTCGTGATTATACATTTTAGATTTGATATGTTCTTAACATACAGTTAACTTTACATATGTTCTTACATACAGTTACTGCGTTTAGTATTTGAATCGAGTAAATAATATGATTATAGCCCAGTAAAATTAGACCAAAAAATAGGAGTGAGGTTGCAATAATACGCACCCAGCTCAAAATTAGTAGGATTGTTCAAAACACTATCATGAATGAAATCTAAAAAGTCCTCATCGATCCGATATCTGAAAAGAAATACACACATCAAAAGTGTCTAGGGATCAAGCATTTTTATGCGGATTTCTTGAGATTGAGATGTGGCTTTGTAATAAATTTATGATTTTATAAATTTATATGGATCCTTTTTGGTGCATTTCATAATTTGAAACAGGAACTATCAATCAAATTCGAGTAAAAGATGAAAATCAGCTGTCAATATTTTCCCTATAAAAACATACAACGCATTGAAGACATTATTAGTGCTACTGTTTCCCTACTACTGATTAAAACCAACGTTATTATGGAGCGGCGACGTCATTTAAGCAGGGAAGAAATGCTCAGAGCCGTGGGAATGATAGAAGCTGGTTCCCGGCAACGTACTGTGGCTTTAGCTCTGAATACAAGTCAGAGTGTTATCAGTCGACTTTGGACACGTTACCGAAGCACTGGTACCGTGGCTGAGCGCCATGGAGGACGGTATCGCTGCACCACACGGAGACAAGACCGATACATTCAAATCACAACTCGAAGAGCTCCAACAATAACCGCCATGATGTTAGCCGTGAGGCTTCATCACTCTTCAGGGAACTTAATTAGCGACCAAACAGTCAGAAACCGCTTGCATGAAGTGAACTTTCATTCCCGAAGACCGCTAAGTGTACCACCTATAGCAATGCACAATCGTAGGATTCGATATCAATGGGCTCTTGAACACAGAAATTGGGCAGAAGAACAATGGCGTTTCGTGTGCTTTTCTGATGAGTCTCGTTTTGGTATGAGACCGGATACAAGACGTATACGACACTGGAGAACCCCTGGACGCCAACAGCGATTAAAATCCTGCCAGGAAGTCCATCCTTATAGTGGCGGAACAATCATGGTATGGGCGGGTATTTGGATCGGCGGAAGAACTGAGTTGATTTGGATCAGAGGCAACCTCAACGCTCAAATTTATGCTGAGACGATTGTATCAGACGTCATCGTTCCTCTACAAGTGCAAATCGGTCCCTTATTTCAGTTAATGCATGATAATGCACGACCGCACACCGCAAGAGTTGTAAGACAGACTCTCGCCGCAGCTAACATCAATGTCCTGCCCTGGCCTGCTCAGTCGCCAGACTTGAACCCGATTGAGCATGCATGGGATATGCTACAGAGAAGAGCTCTGCCGAATATGGAGGGTATCCAGTCGCAAGAAGACCTTTTTTTGTTGTTGCAACGAACATGGGCGGCCATTCCACAGCGTGATTTGGATGAACTCATTTTGAGTAAGCCAAACCGATGTTCTTGTGTTGTTAGTGTTCGCGGTAGAAACACGGATTATTAATTGTTTAAGTTACCCAATAAAATTTTAAAGAAAACTGTTATTTCAGTCTTTTTTTCGAACTTTAATGTTAGTGGTTCAAATGTCAAAAATCCCTTTATTAGGAAAATGGCAAATTTCTTTATTAATGCAAAGGTGACTTGGTTTATCGTTACTGTAGACAAACGAAAACACTTTATTTGATGAATCCTTAAAGAAATTTTTAATTAATATCAATCAGGAGAAAAGTTATTGCAAAAATATATGTTGATCCCTAGACACTTTTGATGTGTGTATTTTCTGGGTCACAAAAACGGGTTTCTCGCGATTTTCAGCAAAACGGTTAGTTTTATCATAAAATCATAAAAGACTAAAATGTAGATCAGATGATAGTCTATAAAAAATGTCTTAATTCTTTTTTTCCTGAGAGCCACCGTTTCTGAGATATAACAATTCAAAAAGTTAGAAGAGTTGTAATCGTCATACCTTTGAGATAGTGTACTTAGCGCATTTTTTTAACTTGGTTTTCTCGGTAGGCCGTTAAATAGGCCTGTAGTGATTCTGTTTAATTTAAAACTAAAAAAGTATTAAAATATTTTTATACATTTTTATCTGATTTACTATTTTGTCCTAACTCATTTTATGATAAAACTTACCGTTTTGCTGAAAATCGTGAAAAACCCAAAACTTTCGATCGTGCTACGAGTACAAAGCTACGCCGTAGACGTTCACATCTTGTAGACGCTACGGTTTTAATAAATATGTCTACCATAAGACAAACAGTATGTCTACCATGAGCTTACTCCATTAACAGACGCTAGCGTCTGTTCACGTTAAAATGTTTGTATGGAATTCCGGTACAGCGCCTCTACTGATTAGAAATGGAACTAATATGGCATTCAAATTGCTGTAATCAACTATCGCTGTTTACGTGACGAAAACTCATCGTAGACATAAAGTACGTCTAACACGAGTTGCCACTATAAATTTACGATAACGTAAATTAAAAGTGGCAACTCTTGGTAGACGTACAGAGCACAATTTTAGTATTTTTTTTAGGTTTTAAGCATTTTTTAAAGGTCATGTTTTATACAAAGTCTGAATTAGTTTAACAATTTAAGATTACGGTTTATTTTTTGTACTGTAAACTATTAAGGATGAAGAGTATTTCTAACCAAATACCAGGACAAAAAAACGAGCAACTGTTTATTTTTTAATTTTTAGTGAATAGGTTCTAGTTCATTTTATACATCGACAAAGTATGGTTCATTTGCTCCTAAGAATTGAAGAGTTCCGTTACTTTGTCATGGATCCCATTATCATCATCATCCGTGCGATCTTTCCCGGTTGTGAACTCACACTGGTGTGTGGGTCCGCCTTTCTTATTTTCTTGGCCCACTTCGCGCGGTCTTGTGCTACCTCAGTGGTGAGTCTGTTGGCACGCATGTCACCCTAGACAACGTCGAGCCAGCGCTTCCCAGGTCGACCTCTTCTACCAGTACCTGGCGGGGGCGGCATGGCCAGACATTTGTTGCCCACGTAGTTTGCCGATCGCCTTGAGACATGACCATACCAACGAAGGCGGCACTCCTGCAGCTTGTTTGCAATGTCACGAACACGAAGGCTGCCGCGGATGTGGGTGTTTCGCACGCGATCTTTGCTTGAGACTCCACAGATCCACCGCAGCATCTTCATTTCCGTGACGCGCAGCTCCTGCTTGTGTCGCTCTAGTAACGGCCATAATTCACTGCCATATAAAAGAACAGGCCTAATGATGGTTTTATAGACCTGCCCCTTCAGCTAAATCGGCATTTCGGGGTCACAAATGACACCAGTTACACACGCCATTTGACCCAAGCCGCGGAAATTCGGGCTCTGATGTCGCTGTCGATGTCCCCGGACGCGCTTAACTCAGATCCCAGGTATCACGGTCCGTGCGCTTGACCAGGTCATCGCCTAAGCGGACGAACTGGGGATCTGTGGTGTTGCAGGCCATGTACTAAGTCCTCTCCACATTAAGTAAGGATCCCATTATGAGAACCTAACCAAACTCTCATTAAACTACCCTTGAAATACATCCTTTCCAATAAAAAAGAGTCATCGAAATCGGTTAGCGTGATATTGAGTTATTCATCCATTTGTCGCGCATATAGGTACTTTATCCAAATTTATGGATGCTACTGCCAAAACTGGACCAAATTAAACCACACGGATAGCACCAGCTTTCAACTAAAAAATTAATCATCAGAATCGGTACACCCTGTCGAAAGTCCTGAGGCAACAAACATAAAAAAAAGAATTGAGAACCTGCTCTTTTTTTTTATTTAATTGTACGGTATGGGCTGACGAGCAGCTGACGAGCTGACATCATAAAACTTATATATTTCTTCAAAAAAATATTCACTTTTTATTGTATTCCTTGATGTATTTTTTTTGTTTGTACAGAGATCAAGTTGTTCATTAGGTCAGAATATTTCGTGCGTTACAATGATGTCGAGCTTTTTCACATTTTATGACTTTTTTCTATTTTCTCGACATTAAAAATATTGATGAAGTAAGAGTCAAGTGTTTTTCAATCCCTGATATATTTCTCTCTAAAAATAAATACATATTTATCAAAAAATGTAGACAAACATGAATTTAACGCAGGCAAAATATGGAATGCCGAAATCTGTTTTGTCTGAGTCAACCAAAGCAACAAATTGAGTTTGATTTCTAAATTTATCACTAATAAATTGCAAAAAAAATGCAATTAGATTCCTCTTAAGGAATCCTAAACTGTTGATCCTCAAGGCAATTATTGACTTTACATTCCAAACAAACAAAACACAAACTCATCAGAACCGTTCTGAAGTTGGTGTCCTCGTATCAAGCTAATTACAGAGTATGACGGAATAAGATGAAAATTTTAACTTAACTTGTAATTGCCGCTCAAGGGTTTAAAAGTACGTAAACATTTTCAATTTATGTTTAACCTAATTATAATTCATAATAACTGCTTCTGACTTCGCTAAGGATGCCTATAGAAATTAAGTGGTGTAAAATGGTTATAATCAGTTACTTATATTAATTTAAGATCTGATTACGGGATCCAGCCTCATAGAACGATTATTACAGGATAATCTTATTGGAATCCATGTGACTTGGCAATTCAAGTTTTCCCAATGGGCAAACTTCAGTAAAACTTGGCCATTTGGGAATAATCTCTACTTTGACTTATCTCACTGATCGCTACTTATCAAGTCTGATAAATTTTCGTTTGAAGTATGCCTTATAGACCTTCCAAGGTGACAGCGTCAGCTTCCTTTGTTTAAAAGTTATGTAAGGCGATTTGCATTATATTTTAGTAATTTGAAATACATAAAATCTTTTAATGATATTTTTTATGCCATCGGATTTCCTTAGTTCTGATTCGATCACACAGCGAAACAACGAGCATAGCCCTCTACATATCTTGCCAAGTGACTTTGAGCTTTCTTATGAGGCACATAGTCCGTAAACACTCCCTAAGTAATCACTGGTAGCATACTGATCGTAATTATTTTTATTTGAGACACTGAGTTATTTTGGAAATGTAGCGCAGTTTCCCATAAGTGGTCCAGCAGAGTTGAATACGTCCATTACCGACGGTCTGTACAGTAAGTTGAATATTTCAAATTGTGAAGAACTTTCGTTGGACGGAATTAGCTATTACAGCCCATGGAAGTTCTTCAAATGGATACCTAAAAAAACTTTTTGCAGCGTCTAGTTCGTTGACCTCAGCCACTAGCGGTTGTGTGTGTTGGCCGTGTGTACCGCTACTCAACCACTAGTCGTTGCGTTTAGTGGCTACACAAGTGGCCAAGTATGCGGCAGCACTAAAGTCACTGTTTCCAAAGCCATAAGCTATAATATAATAATAATATAAAAAAATAATAAAATTCATTTATTTCTCACCACAAACAAGCAATTTTGTAGTTACAATACTAGTTAGGTAACAAAAACAAAAAAAAAAAAAATATATATATAAGGTAAAAATTTACAAATATAGTGCTTGTTTGTGGAGACTGGTGATCTATGGTAAGTAAAATAATACTTGTATTACAGACCACCAGGTCTCCACCCTTAGGCATTATTCAGTCTGATATTACCTATACAAGACAAAAGGCAAAAATAAAATAAAATAAAAATAAAAATAAACCAAACAGTCTAATCAAAACTTAAAGTAATAGTACAATCTAAATGCATATTTTCTTAATAAGGTCTTCCGTCTGTTGGTAGGTTAAGGTTTTCAGCCATGTGCATAGAGTTTTTCTACATTCAAATCTGTTTTTAGGATAAATATTTAACAGTGCATTTGCCTTATCGTACAGTTTAGGACCTTGAACACAGAAAAATTTGTTTGTAAAGGATGTATTAAAGTATTCAGTCTGACATACATTTTTATATCTACGGCTACTCATTTGCGCCTCGACCTGCGTATACTGTATTATTTGATGCTGCTTAAGTAATGTTTCCAATACATAAAGCTGGCGTACCGTTAAGACTACGCTATCATTGTACAAAGCAGTGGTTGGATATAGGATCGGTTTGAATAAGCATATCTTAAGTATTAGTCTCTGCGCTCTTTCTATTTTTATGAGATTACTTTTAACTGCTCCTCCCCAAATTGTAATACAGTAGGAAACAATTGATTGGCATATAGATATATAGATATATTTAAGGGTTTTACCATTAGTAACATGTCTTAGTTGTTTAAAAATATATATTAGTTTTCTAACTTTTTGTATCAGTCCCAGTATATGATCTTGAAAAGTGAGTGTTTCATCCAGTATACCTCCAAGATACATTATTTTTGGAACCTGTTCTAGAACTGTGCAAGAACAGTCAGTTTGTGGAGGGTACGAACAAGTATGGGCAGTTAAGTGTAGATTAAGAGAAGAATTAAAATTTCGCCGTATTGAAAAAAGAACATATTTTGTTTTTGAAATATTTAATGTTAGAAAGTTACTGGCCAGCCAATGACAAACCTCGTTAAATCCTGCCTGTGCTTTAAGATAGACTTCTTCCCAAGTAGCTCCATAGAAAGTAAGAGATGTGTCATCAGCATAAGCTATAATCTTACAATTTTCCAACTTTAAGTTGCACAAATCGTTTACATAACATAAAAACAAAGTCGGCCCCAGTATACTTCCCTGTGGCACGCCAAAAGCTGTGGGAATTTCTTCACTGACAAAATCACCAATTTTGACTCTTTGAGTTCTATTTTTTAGATAGTCTGTTAGTAAAGTGAGCGAAAGTCCACGTACCCCCAGAGCCTCAAGTTTTTTTAGGAGTATTGGTATAGAAATCGTATCGAATGCTTTCCTGAGGTCAAGAAATATAGTTAGACACCGCTTCTTCTCATCCAGTTTACGGACGACAAAATCAGTTAAATCGTGTACTGCATCGCTAGTTGATTTGCCTCTTCTGAAACCGTATTGAGAATTAGCTAATAATTTATTTGCTTCTAAGTACGAACAGAGTCTAGTATTTATGACTTTTTCAAAGATTTTTGAAAACGTGCTTAAAATTGCTATTGGTCGATAGTTGTCTATACAACTTTTATTACCCACTTTGTAGATAGGAACAAGAACAGACTTTTTGAGAGCATCCGGGAATACTCCTTTTCCAATACACGCATTAACAATGTACACCAGATGGGTGATAATAAGGCCTTGAATACTTTTTAGTAATTTTGTTGTGATTCCATCATAGCCCGCTGAGCAATTGCCTTTCAAATTTCCGATAATATTTATTATTTCTTGATAGTCTGTATCATTTATAACAAAAGAGTGGGTTGGCGAGACAGTATCTACTTTAAATGGTTGAGCAGGAATGATAATTTTGTCAGCTAGATCCTTCCCAACATTAGCAAAAAATGAATTTACAGCATTCAGAGAAGCGTCTTTCTTATTACACATACTTAATAAATCGTGAGATGTTGGTTTAGACTTTTGGCGACTTGTAATTTGATTTATTGATTTCCACAACTGCTTGCTGTTTTTGCCTGCTGAGTTTAAGAGTTGAGTTTCATGCTGTCTTTTTACTTTTTTAATAAGGTTACTGCAATAATTTCTGTAACGTAAATAGGTTATCCGCAAGATAGCATCATTTGGCGATTTTTTAAGTTTTTTATACATGTGATCTCTATTGCGCAAACATCGCAGTATTCCTTTTGTCATCCATGTTTTAATAGTGGTTTGTTTGCAGGGAATCTTATGCGTAATAGTATTTTTTAAAATAATATTCGATAGACTCTGAACGAAATGCTCAGTTACAAAGTTTAAATCACTGTTTTCATAAACCAGTTGATAGTTTTCATTTGCACAGTCTACCACTATTCCTTCGGTATCTGTTTTTTGAATAGTTCGTTGATGTGCATGTCTAGCAGGTACTGTGTTTAGGCAAAACAAAACTGATTCGTGATCAGTTATAGCTGTTTCGAGGACCAATGTAAAAGAAGTGCATTTTGTTTTTATCATTACATGATCCAAACAGCTGTCTTTTCGAGTCGGAAGATTATGTGCCGGAAAAAGTCCATTAAAAGCTATTATATCAAGGTATTCAGCAATATTCTCGTCGTAATTAAACAAATTTATATTAATATCTCCTACCAAAATAATGTTACTGTATGATTTTAAGTTTTCCAATATTTTTTTAATGATACCAAAAATTTGTTTATGTTTTTAAACTCATAAGGCCGATAGATGGCTGCTAAAACTGTATTTCCGTCCAATTTTATTAGTAAACAATTTCCTTCACACATATCTGGTTCCTCAATTTTAAACTTTAGTTGCTTTTTTACATAAACTACGACTCCATCGTTCTGATTGTAGTTCTTTGTAGTCCTAAAATACTCATACCCCTCAAGTGAAGGTAAAGCTCCAACACATGATAACCAACATTCAGAGAGCACCAAAATATCACAGATGATATTCAAACGTTTTAACAAGGTACAAAATTCGTTAAAGTTTTTATTTATGCTGCGTATATTTTGCTGTAGTATTTTCAAATGTATAGACGGTTTTTTTATAATACCCAAACATTGCTCCGGTTGACATTTATAACTCTCAGAGACGCTGTAGTTTTGTATGTCATTTAATAAATTGTTAGTATCAGCGAATTTTATATAAGTGTGTTTCATTAGGTATGTTGCATAATACAATAAAGCACAAAGCAACAAAGGTCTCATCAGTTAAGCTTAAAGTAAAACAAATGTGGTAATAATTCAGAAACATACAAACAAACATCATACCAAGCGATAGTTTACAACGAAGATAGTTTTGGATTTGTAGCCAACATATAAGAATAATAATCAGTGCCTCAAGAACGCTAGTCTCGAAATGCATCAGACAGAGAAAAATAATTAAACATAATCTACGCGTGAAGGAGAACGAATTCAGTCTACTTTGAGAAAAATGAATCATGCTTAGTAGCTCTGCAGCTGTCATTATCTCTTCGCAAACAAAATAAAAGATTAAACACAAAAAATAACCATCAAAAGACAAAGTGTGTAAGGTCCTTAATAAAATCTTTAGATTACAAACGCTAAACAAAATACAGTTTAACAGTCATTGTTGTGTAAGTAAACACTTAAAACATTTTTCTGATTTTATGGTTATAACCTGAGTGCTGTCCTTTGCTTTACGAAGCAGAATCCTTCCATTTGAATACCAACAATACTCATAGTTGTTTAACTTAGCATATTCCCTGACTTGATAAAGAAGCCTTTTAAGAGAGTGGGGCATATGTTCATCCACATAGATTGGTCTATTTTCACCTGATAATCCTGTGTTCAGGGTATTGAGTTTTTCCGGTATATTCCGCGTTTTGTTAAAGGTACGCGTCTTCGATAGAAAGTCATATTTAGATTCAACAGTTGAAAATTCTGCTACAATTGATCTCACACTTCCAGGTTTACCCGGCAATCTATAAACATCACGAACATCAGCAGGCACAATCTTTACTCCTACAGTACTTGCAATTTTGGATACAGATGAAAAGAGATCTTCCAAGGATTCTTGCTGCTTCATTGGGACATTTTTTATTTCTATTGATGAAGATCTTCTTCCCAACTGAAACTCTTGGAGTTGGTTTTCCAGTAAATTGATCCGATTGTGATCTTCTCTCTTTTCCATTTCCAAAACCTCTATTTTCTCCTTTAGCATTTCATTTTCACCGTGAAGAAAATCCATGGACTTTTCAATTTCAATGTTTGTCTGTGTTATCTTGTTACATTTTTCTTTCAAATCTTCCATATCCTGCATTATTTTTGATAGTTTTGTTTCTTGTTCCGATTTCCAGGAGGTAAGCATTTGAGTTAGTTCTTGTTGAGAAGCAAAGTAAGCGTCGGCGGTCAAGGTTGCATCCAAAGACTGCGGAGATCCATCAAATCGCAACCGCTTTGTGGAGCGCAATGTAATTGCGTTTTGTGGCGTGTCCTTTTTATTTTTGGAAACATCTGGGTCCGACTGTGATAAAGCGCGGGGCAGCGTTGCCTTTTGTTTCGGCGATTCATTTTGTGATGTTAGCGGTGAGCGTTGGATGTTAGGCATTTTTAGAAATTACGAGTACAAAGGTAGCACACAAACACAAACAATGCACCAAGCAACCTCGTAGCCGTCGCACTGAAGGCGATCTGTAGAGAACCGTAGCGGTCGTAGCGAGCGGCAAGTGGTGGTTAATTTCGCAACAAGTCGGATTGATATGGTAGCCGAATGGTACGCAGAGGAGACCACACCAACAGGACGCAAGTTCAAATCCACGACCGCGCACATATATTTTTCACTTTTAATTTAATTTAATAATTTAATTAATACGTTAACAAGAAAACGTCCACTCACTCTGGCGTCCAAGGGGGGAGAGGTATATAGCTATAAGCTAGTTGATTTTTAACCGAAACTACAGATACAAGCATCTGTAACTTAAAATTACAAGGCGGTTTACAATATTAACCAACTACCTAAAACTTGTTTCATTGCTTTGGTGAAAATATTATAAAAAAACGGTCAACATGCGAAAAACGCTGATCAGCTGATTTTGAAAATCATATTTCCACTAAGTCATTAAAACGCAGCAACAGTACCATATCCGTGGAAATCACTGCAAGTATGCTAAGAATTTAATATCAGTACCAAGAAAGAAACAAACAAAGAATTCGCAGTATTCTTCACATTTAAAACCGCATTCAAGCAGAAATAAATGCAGCTAAGAAACTCTCAGCGAGGAATAAAACATCAGCATTCTTGCCGTTTGTTTGTTACGCCGATACAGATCAATAGGGATAAAAGATTCTACAGTTGTTCCATTGAAAAATGTGCGACTTAACTAGATATTTTATTCATGGCTTCTAACTCGCGATTCGGTTCGCACGATCTGAATTTATGACCGATGTCAGTTGAGAAATATTTGCGTAGCGTTTGATTTGCGTAAAGTGTTTGATATAGGCTGTAGTGGGTTACTCCTTTACCCTTTTAGAGGATTATTACACTGACGAATTGCAACACGAATACCGCCAGTATGATATACTGAAGTATGATAAAAAAAATGGGCAGAAATTAGCATGCCATTTTTGGTTATATTTCTAATTACTAGGGGTACCGAAATCCCATTCAAAAACGTCAAGGCGGTTGACGTTTTTGAAGTCAACCGCCTTGAATCCACTTTCTTCTTTGAATCCACGTAAGCGGCTGTTATTGGTGTAACTAGTGCAAACTAATAGTAGACACAGTTTGGCAAGCGATGCATTTACCGAAACCGTATCGTCTACGAGGTGTTACCAGCTACGGCGTAGCTTTGTCCTCGTAGCACGGTCCACGCTTCGCTTGTTGTGGTTGTTTCTTTGGTTTAAAAAGACAACACAACACCATTTATGCCCTTGTGTCACACTGTACATAATAATACAAAATATTTACACAATATTATCATCTCCAACTTTGGGCTGACAGGCAGTTTTTATTAAATAATAAATATCTGGGACAATTCACACCAAGATCATCTGACCCCAAACTAAGCAGAGCTTGTACTATGGGCGTCAGAGACTGATAAACATACTTAAATATTTCTAAAAACATACTTAAATAGATAATAACACCCAGACACACAACAAATACAAATGTTCGTCACACAAATATTTGTCATGGGTGGGGATCGAACCCACGACCTCCGTCGCTAAAGGCAGGATCGCTGCCATTGCGCCAACAGGCCAGTCAAGGTACTCGATAAACATTACTTTAAATTTAAAAGCTTTTTTTGAACCGTTGTGAAAACCGCAACAAAACTCATCTTCTACTTCAAAGCAACGCAATAGCGAACAACAAAACAAACAACTTTTAAAAGTAAACAGTCTATAGTAAAAAAACTGTTTGAAGTTAGAGGTCTGTACGCCTTCACAACTTTGTACGCCAATATGATTTAAAATAGTCCTCAAAATAATTCACTAAAACAATGATCCGATTAGCACAGTGGAAACAAAAAAGCACTGTTCCCGACATCACATGTAGGTATAAACGGAAACAGGATAAAATCAGTTTGTGAAAGCAAAAATAAACTATACAAGAGATAAATTGAATGAACCCTATATTCAGAACCCACAAATCGGGCGGAGGTAGGCGCGTAACACTCCATTTTATGATAGCTCTGCTTATTTATAGGTTAAGAGAGTTCACTCTTTATTTATGCGAGTACCAGACATTCTATTTTTAACCTTATTTTGTACAGTTAGATTTGCAGGCTTTATTGTTACGTAAAATGTGTATGGAAAGCTCAAATTCACGGCAATATTCAATGTTTTTGTAACAATTTATAATAATTTGTTTACTGTGTGTTCTCTTTCTTTTCATACAATTTTGTTGGGATATTATTGCGCTTCGGGCTGAAGATAAGTGATTGGTAAAATGCCTCCTTGTTGAAGCTACTTGTAAAAAAAAACTATTAAGAAATATGTAAGTGTTAATTGTGAAGGTTTGAAGGTTTTGGACTAAAACAACAGTTTGGGGTTTTTAAACCAGAGTACGTCTACCACGAGTTGCCACTTTAAATTTACGATATCGTTCGCGTAAAAAAATTGTATTGGGATGACACATGACATGACATGAAAATGTCCGGTGGGTCGGCCCAGGTACCACTGGAAGGACGAGGTGGAGCGGGTTATGAAAAATAGTGACTTATTTAGTGATTATTGTTACTTGGTGTATAAAGTACCTATCTAACTGTTTATTTATTTTATATTTGCTGCTGCCAGTGACTACCAGTGAATCATCATCATCATAAAATGGATTTCTTTATTCACCATCGTGCATATAATAATGCATTGCAATTGATTTTATTAACAAATCTGCATTATAATAGTTATACTAATAGATACTACCTAAAGAAATTCATTTATAAATACAGCCATACACCGTCAATTTTGTCGTCAGGCTGTCCTGATGACAAAATCGACGGTGTATCAATGCTGTATTTTTTACTCTACCTTAAATTTCCCTGCTCATTCCTGGTGGGTACTTCCTACCCTGTCACTACTGTTATCCGTTTCAAGCCCATTATCATACGTTTTAAGTCAGAGGGATCGGATGTAAGCCCAAAAGAGCACCTCTTTCCCTACTCAGGGAGACATGGGATTATACATCGGAGGGACGATTTAGCCAGGTAATTCAAAACGGCAGTGTATTGATCAGATTATCGTATTACAGAAGGAACCTCTTAGGAGCGATAAAACGTGTGGTGTATCAGTTAACGTGTTTTATAGCCCCAGATAAGGCGTACGAGTCAAAAGTAAGTCGTCATAAATAGGGACAGGTATAAAAATAAAAAGTTTATCTAAAGCTTGCGTATCGACATTTTGGATGGAACGATCGAAAATAATATTTTAAAAGATGATAAGTGTCTACCTACTATTTTCGATTTATGGCTGAAATGAAAATATATTTGGTTGGGGCAATTGTTATTTCAATTCTGATTGCCGAAAAAGTAGAAACGATAGAAAACCTATTGTTTGCCGGTCAACGTGTGACAACGTGAAAAGAAAGTTAAGGCTAGCGTTACGAAAACAAAGAGTGGAAAAGGAGAATTAAAAATTCATAGTTTTACTTACCTAGATCTCATTGTTTTCTCACGATAGAGTATCTGTAACAAGAAAGTCAATTTGTAAGTTTAAAATCAACACAAAAAAAAACATTGTTTTCTATGTACTTAATTACCAAGAATGGGATATTTATAATCGTTCATTCAATACTTGATTTAATGCTTATGTAGAGAAAAACCTTTCAACTTTTTGTTAAAACATGAAATCACAATAACGTCCTAACCTATAATAATTTCCTTCATAAAAATTCCTACGTACATTTTTCAACAGTTTATTTGTCCAATAAATAATATATCCGAGCCTGTTTGTCACAATAAGAATTTCATATTTTTTTGTCCCATTTCCCTCGAGAACTTCCAGCGGAATTTATTGCAAAAGTCCTCTAATTAAACTGGGCTTCCCAATCGGGCGGGTTTGTGCGTTATATGAGAAGCCAATCCTGCCCTGCCATTTTTGTTGGAGGTTCTTTCACTGGGATACCGTCGAAATAGTAGGCGAAGAGGTGTTCTTCTTCTTATCGTGTCGATGGCTATACCCTTTTTGAAGAGGTGTTGGAAATAAGTAAGAATTTGAATTGTTCAAAAAAAATCCAGAAAACATGAATTTTGATTGAAAGTGGTTGTATTAGAATGAAATTTCTATGAACATTGAATCACTTGAAGCATTAAATGTTCTAAGTATGAAAAATTAAACTCAAACAACTTTATTCAAATAAACTTTCAGAGTACTTTCAAATCTAAAAATTCAAAGCGAAATATAAACGACATAAATACTATAATAATATGGATATATAAATATACAGTATAAAATCGATTATTCAGAAGAAATGGTGTAGATGTAAAATCAAATGGGTTTTAATTACGATTAAACACATAAATATGCGCCAGAAGTTTAAAACCCTAATCGATCGTGAATCAATATCCTTGTGTTATCTGGTGATAGGCAAGGTGCACGAGCGTCTCCCAGCACACCCAGACACAAGCCAATTTAGAAAAGTTTGTTTTCTAAATGACCCGACCGGGAATCAGACCCGGGACACCACACAAGTCAAGGCGTAAAAGTTAGAGACTTGTAATACTCAACTTATACTTTTTTGTTTGTACAATAGATCCGTGAATATACTTGTTTAAAGTACGAGTATAGTACCTATTCAAACTTGATATAATTAATCACAATAAAGTGACAATCAACGCCAAGTTTCTGCCATGCGCAAGCCAAGAATAATGCAAACTATGTGACGTTGTGTGAACTATGAAGTTGCGGTAAAGTGGGAAGTGCCTTTGTTGATGATAATGCTGTATTATATATTATAGGGGCCTACTAAACACCAAATGAGATTTTTTACTAACAGAGAAGCTAACTGTTATACTGGACCGGAAATTGATATCTAAGCTCCGTGAGAGTAACGGTACTAACGGTTCACTTCAAACTAAATGGTATCTACGTGCAATTCATTTTTTTTCTTATTACACCGTAAACTGTTTTTTCATGCAAGTATCACAGGTTTCAAGTAAATACTGAAACATTTAGGTCTTCTCCTTGCGCTATTTTTCTTTTTCCATTTGCATTTCATTTAAGTTTGATTATTTTCTACTCAAACTTGTCAATAACTATGTCTTAGTCGCCAAGTGAGGCAGTATCTTTAAAAACACTCACTTAATGTCCATTCAACCTCTCACCCACATCAACCATTGTCCGGCTCTAGCAGAAATTCAATATTCCAGAATCTATTGATCTCTTACCCGCTTTTTGTTGCGGGTTATAAATTCGTTTGTTTAGGCAAGTCCACAGCCCCCATTATGGAATAATTAATGTGCACTCCAGAATTGTCTGGAAACTTTGGTTTTATCCACCAACTTCAACCACTCGGAGTCGTTTACCTTCTCTGGAAGATTATTATGGAATGTTCTGGTTGGTCCCGCTAGCACTTAACTTCAGTGTGTGCATATCGAAGGTCGTTGTCTTTTTACAAAAAAACACTCGTTTCGTTTATTAATTATTGCAACAGGTTGTAGGTATCATAGGAACCTAAGCATGGTAGAAGTCAGTAGTTCCAGGGCTTGCACACCGGTTTAGCTCAAAATGCCTATCAACGTATTGGTTTTGTTTACGTTCGGACGGGAACGTAATAAAAACGATTTAGAAGAGAAACTAAATGTACACCGTTCTAGCTCTATATACCGGTTTTAACCTTTTTTAACTTTGTTTTATTTATTAAATAGGATTAATACGGAATTAGGAATAATAATTCACAGCCACGCAGCTTAGTCACGGGTCGTGTTGTTAAAGCTTGAACTAAAGAACATTGATGCAATAACATGGGATTTTTTATTGTCTGCAACGTTTAAATTTTGTCATCAACTTGTATCATCTAACAAATAGATCTATCGCCATGAAATATTTGTATTTTAAGATAAATAAAAAGTATCGCTATGTATAATTTTTTCCTGTCACGCCACGGGCCTTTGTTCATTGTGGAATAAACCGGTTTTTTCCGTTTTCATACAATGTTCCCATTTCGTTCGTTTCCCGAACAAAATACTTGCAAGGAACCGTTCGGAACGTTTTAAAAACGGTATTTTTTAAACCGGTTCCAAGCTCTGCCGTAAACTGTAGTCTCCTAAGGATGCCAATATTATCCAAATTACTTTATTTTATGTGTTGCTTAAAATTCCACACAAAACTTCTCCCTGATTGAAAACGTACTCGACGTCGAGGACCCTTCAGTCAAACACGCGACATCGCAATTATTAATTTTAAAGTATTTCTATATCGTGTCTAACTACGCTACTAGAGTTCGCAACTTGCCTCCGGGAACAACTAAATAGTATCTGGCCGCAACTTTGCTAAAGCTGTTTTAGTTGCTTCTCATAACGATAACTAAATTCGCTAAATCTGTATATTTGTCGAATAGATGTATATTTGAAAAGCCTTTATCCGACCACCTATGGCGAGTGCTACTTTCAGTCGCTTCTTCACCCTTTGATTTTAGGGACCATTTTTGGGCAGAATTGTTGAAAGGGCACGACTTGGTTCCCTTCGAGGTCCATAGACTCCAAATTGAGGATTCCTGATCAAGGGCAAAAAACAATGATGATGAGCCTATTGGTTGGGCTTTTGGTTTTTGAACAAAGGAGATCTGCTATTTCAATTAAACTTTTCAATTACCACTACTGCGAATACCATTCTCTGTACTCGTAATACTTACTGTGGTACGGTTATTAGTACTTACTAATTGTACAGTACCTATCTCTACCATGAGTTTTCACCGACGATGGTCGATAGCGTCTGTTGTAATGTGTTTATATGATCATTCAATTCAATACGGTGAATAAAACTGAAATGTCATAAAAGTTGTTGTAGATAACTATCATAGTTTCCCTCAAAAAAACTCATGGTAGACGTACGGAAAGCAAAGCATTAGAACTCGGAATTATTGTGGACAAGTCCCTTCTGAAACTACTGAGATTTATTTTAGTGCCCCCCCCGACCAACCTCGTGATTATGCAGAAAGGTTATTGTAGACAGTAAATAGTGTTAGTTAGGCCGGCATGTAAGCACTTAAGACTAGCCCTCCTACTCCCGTTCAACTTACGGCCGAATTTTAGTTCGCTGTACTGCTCTCGCATACCTGTGCAATCTGTAGTGAAAACGGAATAGCGCACGAAACTTTAACCGTAAGTTGAACGGGAGTAGGCCCTCTGATGAGATTGTTGTTACAGGCCTGTCGACGTAGGCGTACTAAAAACTCCGTCATAATAATCATCGTCATCAGCTACAATACTACCATGATTCATAAATTTCTGGGTACGCTGGATAAAGGCAGCCTACGCCAAACACTTATTTTAGAAACTATATCATGTGCTATAAATATGCCCTACCCACTGAAATTTTACTCATTTATCCGCCAGGCTATATCAGTGACGTTAGTATTGTACTAGCGTACTTATCTTAATTAAAACTTGAAAGCGGTGCTAATTTATTGTTGAGTGCGAAGATTTTTCTGCAAAATGAGGTTAGTGAGAAAACCCTTGATTTATTGTTGAACCAACGGTGGCCACCTGGGTTTTTATTAGCCATTATACAGTTCAACTTTTCTCGTTTGAAAAATTTCTAAAGGACTAATGAGTTACCAACCACCATCAAGTTGGGGCTCAGTAATATCTGCGGTATAAGAAAAGAAAGTCAGTCGGTAATGTACTTAGTATTATGTTAATATGTATACTTATAACAAAATTATAGTACGTCTGTCGAAAACGAATAATAACGAAACATTTTTTTCTGCATATTAATACCTAGCACAATACACAGTTTACAAAATATAATTAAAAATGAAATTATTTTTATTGGTATAAATTAGCGGAAGAGCGGATTTAGTGAATGGCAGTTAGGCTAAATAAAATAAAATACATTTATATTTAGTCCCCAACAATGACTAATATTGTCCGTAATTATTAAAGAACCTTAAATATTGAAAGAAGTATAACAACACTGCTTTTGTAAACTTATTTTCCAATAATTCTTGTTCAGTAATTAATTTGTCCAGAAAACTATTTCACCCAGTTTTTTGTAATTGTTTGTCTACTTTTGGAGCAATTAGGGGAATGAAAACACATTTTCTTGATTGTTTTTTTGTGTTTATGTGAGCGTTATATAAGCGTATGTTAGCTGAGGGGTTCAAATCAGCAGTGGCCATCTTGTGGTTGCGAGAAAAACGTGGCGTTTCTTGAATTTATTGTACTAAGCTGATTGCGGTAGTAATATTACGCTTTACTCACAACCTACCGTTCAATAGTACGGCAATATTTTAATATAATGAGGCGACTGGAGAGGAATTTAGTATATTATATCTATCGTAATATCTACGGATACTGAAACACATAGTAGTAGTGACTAATGAGTATGTTAGTAAAAAGCTGATTGTTTTTGGATTTAGCTTAGAGCATAGCCTAGAGAATATTCAATAAATTACATATATACTCTTTAGTTAAGCAAGCTGGATAGTTTTTTATGTGTTTGTATGTCTACCATGAGTTTTCGTCACGTAGACTACGATAGTTTCGGTTCTGTAGGTTTTTAAGTAACTATTAGTTAGGTATCAAATTTGTTGTTTGTCTTATCTTGCACCAATTTCCATAGGTTGCACAGCCCAAAATACGTTTGTTCTTTGGTAAACCTTGCGGTCGACTGGTAGAGAATGCCTCTAGGCATTAAGTGAGCAAATTGTACCTATTTTTTATTAATATGCAAAAGGAATAAATAAATAAATAAAGAGATATTTGACTTCAGAAATGTGTATGTCATTTCTGGTTCCATTTCTAATCACCAGACTGTGCCAAAATCTCATACAAAGACGTCCACGTGGACGCCAGCGGCTGAGAAGAAAAATGCACCTCCTTCGACCTCCGCGCGTTTAACGCGGGTTGTCCTGTTAGGAACAGGTATAAGAAAACCCTTTGTATCTATAATTCACTTTTTATCATCGAAACAATCCACAATAATTACTTCCACGATGTACCAATGTTTTCTCAACAATGGTTCCTCTTGCTTTTCTGTTTCTTTGTCAACCGTGACATTTTACAAACACATTTTTTGGGTTATAGAAATTTATTCTCAAAAAAAGATTTACATCCACTTGCATGACAACAATCATTTTCTTAAAATTTGATAATAATATGTACTGTCCCTAGAACTACACACATCAACCTGGTCTAAAGATATTTGAATTAGACCTAAATAACTAAAATTCTATTAAGTTTTTGTTAAGACACCTACACATTAAAATAGACCTTGTTTAATAGCCTATCTAATCTGATAACTATTTTTTTTATAAAAATTGTTGAAAACTTAAATTTAATAAGCCGTGGATCCACCTAAGACTCTCCTGACACATCTGCAGCGGTTCTGCATACTCAAAACAAGGGTGTCAATATCCTGTTGTGGAATACTGTCCCAAGTCCTGCTAAGATGCAAAAAAAGCTGGTTTTCATGCACAATATCTTCAGGGAAATTCCTAAGAGCTCTTCTCTGAAGCATATCCCAGGCATGCTCAATAGGATTTAAGTCAGGGGATTGTGCAGGCCAGTCTAAAGCTTGGATATCATGCTGTTGTAACCAACTTGTAACGATACGCGCCGTACGTGGACGGGCATTTTCGTGAATTAGTTGGAAATTTTGTCCCATTTGCTGTATGTGGGGCAAGATTACAGGCTCTAGCACCTCATCTCGGTAGTTTAGAGCAGTCATATTGCCTTGTATCCAAACGGGGTCCATTGTACCGCCGAGACGAATTCCTGCCCAAACCATAATCGTGCCACCTTGATATGCATGAACTTGTTGTGGTTGCTGCAGTCGATTCCAACGTCCAGGTTCTCTCTAAACGCGTAATCTTCGCGAATCAGGATGAAATCCAAACCTGGATTCATCAGTGAAAAGCACAAGTGACCATTGAGAATGGTTCCAGTTTTCGTGTGCAAAAGCTCATTGTAATCTTCTTCCTCGATTGCCTCTCCTTAGCGCTGGTACCCGAAGTGGCCTACGAGCACGTAGGTTGACTTCATGCAGTCGTCTTCTCAAAAGTTTGACCGCTTACCAGCAAACCATACTCTCTCTGTAGCCTTTGAACCAATTACATCGCCGTTACATTTGGTTGACTTCGTGCAGCATTTACTATGAATCGGTCCTTTACATGTGTTGTAATGCGTTAAGGTCCTCGGTGCCGTTCCACCACTTCCCCCGTGACACGGTAACGTGACCAAAGCCTGGATATAGTGCTCTGACTGGTCCTTATGGCTGGTCAAGTGTCTACGTGGCATGATTAAATGAACACCGGAGATGCGTTTGACAAAAGTTAGAAGTTCGTGAAGATTTACTTCTTTCGAAGAAATTCAATTAATGCGAATTTCATCTTAAAACAAAACCTTTTATATTTTATATTTATTTGACGACACGTTTGGCGTAGTGCGCAGTAGCACGTTTTTTCGCCTCGATTTCCGTAGTGTCCCGGGTTCGATTCCCGGTCGGGTCAATTCAGGAAACGATCTTTTCGGAATTGACTCGGGTCTGGGTGTGCTGGGAGACGCCCCTGGCTTATTTCCTTGTCTACCACTCGTAACACAGGGATATTAATCCCTACTTCGAGACCATTATAAGAGGTGTGTTTTCTGACCCATATTTATTTATTATATACAAATTCGAATTTAGAAAAGGAACATAATAATGTTTTTATAATCTGTCATTAATAGTTTTTTTGTAAGGCCAGTACTATTTAAGTTATTTAAAAAAGTTTTATATATCCCTAGACCATGTTGTTGTGTGTAGGTTCTGGTGTATCACAATTTTACGACTGGGTTTCAGTTACGTACTGCGCGATTTTAAATTTGAATGCACCAAATGAGTTTAATTCTTTTACGGATGAGGGTATTTTGTTAAAAGCGCACCTGCCATAGTTGGTTCTTACCTTGGGTAATACAATAGAGCTTGCGCGGCGTGCACTTTGTTTAGCAAAATTTTTAACGGTGTTTAGAGCTATGCTAGTATGGAGAGAGTTATTCAAAAATTGTCTAATATGAATACATGTGGAATTATATGTATGTAAAATTGTTTTATGTTTATCAATTTGGTATCTAAATATATTTTTGAAGTCGGTGTTCGAAAGTTATATTGGAAGATTTTTTTTGTACAACTTAAAGATTAGCTAACTTTGTTTTACAAGCACTATCCCATACTCTATTAAATCAATTAGGTGTGGTTCAACTAGCGAATTATATATAGTGTAACGAATCCAACGCGGTATGCACCGTGAAATCTGTCTCAGTGATCCAATGAGTGACACCAACTTAGATCTAATGTACTCCATCTGTGCATTCCACGTCAAGCGGCTATCGATTCTAAGGCCAAGATATTTCTCGCAGCCACTTTCTTTTATGATGACATTGTTTATTTTCAAAGGTTCATCAGGTAAAATTATATTTTTTTCAGCTTTAAATATTAAGTAACTGGTTTTAGATGGATTTATGGTTAGGAGGTTATACTGGAACCACGAAAACAGTGTTGTTAGGTCTTTTTGCACTTTTTGGGTTAAATATCGTATTTTTAAAACGTATTAAAAATCGAACACTATGAATAAGGAAAAAGGATCTACGCTTCTACAGGCTGTCACTGGTATTAACTCATGGTAGACATGGTCGCCATGATTTTAACTATCAAGTATCGTTTGACTATCCCATCTTATCTGGTGCAAATAAGCTGAGCCACTATAACCCTTTCTTTCGTGAATTATTCTGGTCTATTTCTACTTTTATCTTGCATTATAAAACATTGCATAAGTGAAACCACATGTTAAGCTATTTTATGAAAATCAATTGCGCAATGCAATTAAAGGATACACACAGTAACTGAATTTCGGACAAAAAAACATTGTGCGGCTGCTTGATTACGATTAAACCTTGTACACTAAATAATACTCTAATGGCTGGATTTAAATATCGGATACTTTTGATTTATGAGTATAGTATAGTAGTATAGTATACAAAACAAGTATACAAAACGCAATATTATTTGCGTTCCGCCCGCGGCTTCGCCTGCGTGTTTTTTTTTTTATGACTTACAGGATCTTAGTCCTAAAAAGACCCCCTTTGAGAGTCCTAACACTTAGTAACGAAGTTTCATACAGACTATCAACCCCAAAAACATCTCACAAGATCCCATCTAAATGAGCACACCTACATCCTTAAAAGAACCGTCATGCAAAATTTGACACTCCTAGCACTTGTACTCATAGTTTCTGAGATTTCGTTCTGAGTTTTATTAGAGATCGAATTCACATAAGCCATTAAATTTTCAATTAACTAAGCATTTGCGATGTCAATTACAACCCAGATTAATTAAATCCAGTCAAAAATTCAGCGCACAAGTTTCGTAAACCTTTGTTAGAAGAGTCTGTTCATCTAAATTCCTTTCAATTCTCGTTGCCATTAGGTTTGCTTTTGACATTGCCAACCTTATTAGCTGAACTGATCTTTAAATTAAATCAACTCAATTTTATTTTATTTATATCAACCAAATTCAAAAAGGATCTATTTATCATCTGAGACTTGACTAAACCGTATTTTTAAGGCTTTGATGAAGTATCTACTTATGTAGGGACATTTTCATGATTATTTAACTGATAACTTAACTCATACTAGGGAACAACATTTTGAATAAAACAAGAGTTACATCATTTTAAAAAGCAATGATGCTTCACATTCAATTAAAAACAATGTAATTATTCACATCAAAATCCTATAACCCCAACATAAGCCAAACTTGTAAGCAATAAGACCGCCTAATTGCTTCATCATAATCTTGTAATACTAAGCTGTAATGTTTTATTTGATGTGCAATAAAGAATATTTATCTTATCTTTATCTTATCTTGTTTGATGGATGACAAAGATGATACATACTAAAAAGATGATAAGTATACATTAGTATACACACGTTTCGACGACACGGTTGGTGTATCACGGTTTCTCGCCTCGATTTCCGTAGTGTCCCGGGTTCGATTCCCGGTCGGGTCAATTCAGGAATCGATCTTCTCTGAATTGACTCGGGTCTGGGTGTGTTGAGAGACGCCCCTGGCTTATTTCCTTGTGTGGTACCTCGTAACACAGGGATATCAATCCCTACCTCGAGACCATAACAAGAGGTGTGTTGTCTGGCGCATATTTATTTATTCATATAAACATACATATAACATTCTTGAAAACATAGTCATTTAGTTAATCAAACACAAGAAAACGCACGTTACGGTGCGTTCACTCCAAGCGAGCGAATGCAAACCTTTTAAATAAAACCTAAGTGCGAGGTAAACGCAAATGTTTGTTTCGGGTAGGGATCGACTTCCTATAATAAATAAAAATATCACATTCAAGGTTTCCAGTTTTCACAAACACTGAACCCAATAATAAGTACTAAACAAAATAAAATTAAAAATATACATTTCTGAACTTATTTTCTTTTACAAAGTCTGTTTATTCATACTGTTCGCAATTTTCAATGAAATCACGTTCGATATTAGGCAACCGCATTAACGAGGTGTAATTAAATCTAAAACCATACGCGTCAATTTTCCGAACCATTGATTAAGCCGCGCTAATCTGGACTACGTTAAACTGATCGGGGTAATTGTAACCCTACCATGAGATGCGATAGTTACAGCAATTTGTATAAGTACCTTGTTCATTTTTTATTTAATTTTTATTTGCTAGGGAAGCGCTGTGCTTAAAGATGTCGATCTTTAACAAGAACTAGACAACGAACGCTGGTGACTGTCATTACAGTAAACTCATGGTGAGTGCACTGATCCTACACCACTAGCATTTGCTTGTAATGTTTTTATCAGTCATCTGTAAATATTAATAAAGCTTTTATACGCACACAAACACATTTATAAACTTTATTTATTCATGTTTCTCCATTTTAAGTAATTTATAAAAAGGGAAAGTCTATTAAGTTAGCAGTCATTATATTTGAATTTACATGATAAATGTGTTTATTCAGTAATTAATGAAAATAAATAAACATATAAATCGTTCATGTCTTCATATTTCCAAATTTAAACAACTGAGTAGCACATTTTACCTTTGAATGAAATTGAAAACCTTAACCTTAACAGTTACCGACCATTGTCTCTTTCGTTTCGAGGTCGTTTGTTATAAAAAGGATCACAATCCATAAATCTACTTCGAACTCTTCAGAGACCTCTAGACTACTCACTTACAAACCCGACACCAAAATAATTGGGAAAAAGAAGGTTGAAGTATGACAAAGTACTTTTCAAAAATAATTTTGCAAGACGAATGAAATCAACAATGGCATATTGTCTGCGTTCGTAGCCGTTTGTTGTTTAAATGAGAAAACACGAGGTCCTTCGTAAGAGAAAATCGATATAAGCCCTTTCTGAAAACGGTAATATAATTTTCTTTTTCTGGTAAAATGGGGCTTAATGTATTGGTGTTCTTTCTACTCATTGTTTCTGCTCATACCGCTGAGGCGAAATGGCAGAGTCAATTATAATTTATAAGGTGCTGGCAGCCAGCTGGGTGGGACCTACGCATTCTTTTTTGCGCTGACATTGTCTTTCCATTAAGGTAAGAAGAGAAGTTTTATTTTTATTTCAGTGTCTGGAGCTTTTGTAAGTGAAAGTAACAGCACGTTTTTACATCAAGTCTTGTTAAATTGCTTTTAAAAGGTTTGATTGTTGACATTGTCATTAAGTCCATGAAAGCTGAAAAAAAGCAAGATAGGAAAATCAAGATTTTCAGTTAAAAATCGTGGCTTTGAAAGTACTCGTTGTGAAGTTAAGTTTTAGGACAATGACAATGACTTACAAAAACGATGTGAAATACTCAGTAAGTAATTTAGATACTATTTAACTTTCATTTCAAGGTCACCATAGAAATCAGTCGAACAGTTAGTATTTTTTGTATGAAAACCTTAAAATCAAAGTCAATTGAAAGAATCAAATTTTCCCTCACATAGTTCATAACTTACTAAGTATCTATACCATATCGTTTCTTAAGTGTCTGATAATTACCCGGTTAACATTAGTAATTTGTAAAAAGTTAAGGGTTTTGCAAAGTCCTGATAAGGCGGTTATTTAAGAGATTTCAAATTTAATTTCTGACAAAATCTGACAAATGCTGCGGGGGGACATACCCCTCTGAAGAATTGCCGCCATTTATTTCATAATATTTTCTCCTTAATCGTTACCTCATTGCAGTTACATCTATTTTTTGATGTTTGGACTTCAATAATCTAGTCAACAATAGATGGCGCACGTATTATGCCAAAAATCTTTGACTTCTGTTGACACCTGTTGAATCTTGAATGAATGTGCACGAGTTCATTTCAGCTCCAGTACCAACTGTATATTCACCACAATGCATTTTATAGCTGTTTCATACTCGATTGTATTTATGAACCGCTAAATAGCGCCGATAACAAGGTACGAGTACATGTATTAGGACCCTGTGGATATTCGCTAAAAGGATTCGCAGTGACGTAAGTGACCTTGCATAGTTACTGTAGTAAGAGCTTCATCCGATATTATGTAGTGCCAACAGTAACTTACTTTATACCCGGTGATTATCAAAAACTTACAAAAATTATATGGCTTGGCTATGGCTCAGTAATTGTTGTAGTGGCTTTGTAAGTAGGTAAGCACCTGTTATATTGTTCGTTTTCAGAGTATAATCTAAACTGAGAAGAGCGGAGTCTACTAACACAAGCAAAATAATTGCTCAGTAGGGGAGTCCAACAACAACTGATATGTATTATTTTGTAAGCAAATGAAATAAAATATTTTGTATTGTATTTGTATTGTGTTTACATACGAGTAGGTATTACATTATCATATTGTTTCCCTACGGCACTTTGACATAAACTTTTGGGGCATAATTTCTGTAGACCACCTATGCGAGCACACTTCGACCTGCCGGTGTGCCGGGAGTTTACATTACGTTTACGTTACATTACACGGAAATGTTTTAGAATACTGGGCATTTACCTGTGTGTTACATTACAATAAAATGCTTTTGAAAATGCTCTAGTCTATACCCACCTTTAAAGTATATCTCAAGTAATCCAGAGATAGAATGCTGTGGTAATGTTATCAATTATTATTTTAGGTAAAATACAGAACATTTACCACAATTACCAACACAAATATGGGAGTTATTTGAACGATTACCCTGCAGTGAGGTTAGAGGATAATATTAATTTGTGGATTTCTCGGTATTTCACTGACGTGTTGACCCAGCTTACTGAGGAATAAGCGACAAGATTTAGCTAAATCTATAGACTAAAAATAGAATGAATAATTTCCCTGGTGGTCTGAATTGGCTGAATGAGAAATTAGCCGAGCGTTTCAATTTCAATGCATAAGCAAATAGATTAAAAACAATTGTAGAGCATTTAAGACGCGCGGAACGACGGAACGGAAGAGTGTGGAAGGTTTTTTTAATGTTTATTAGACTTCGTTTGCATGGAATGAACTTTTAAAACTATTCCCCTGTTTATGAATTTAAAGTACTCGGTTTTTTTTTAGAATCCATCTGTTAAAGTATATTGTTTGATCAGTATCCATCGAAGCGTTTTCATCATGACATACAAAATGCAATGGCAAAATTTATCTTTCCGTACCTATATCGTAGATTGCAAATTTACACTTCATTTTATAATAAAATAACTAGTTTTGTAGTTTCTTGGACAAAATGACCCATAGACAGAACAGTATCTGGACTTTTGGCTACACAATTTTACCTTATAAAAGGAAAAAAGAAGCCTGCTGAACTGATCACGCTCGCTTGTTCTAAAAGACTTATCTTGAGCAGGTTTTCCCGCTCTTTTGGGCTCACTTTGCAATCACAAAATGAGCGAAAGATACAACTACATGAGTTCATCAAATGTTGTGAAAACGGCACGCTCTGTGCAAACAGGCGGTCCGCATATTTACCTTACGCCTTTAATGGTCCCGTCTTCCTTTCGCAAGCAAGGTTGTCTCAACAGCCTTTGACAGTGAACAGCATAGAAGCAATATTACAATTTAATCACACATAAATTAGATTATCCTTACTGAAATTAGTATATTTATCGTATCTTATCTTATTTTGTCAGCTGACATTTGACTACAATCTCACGGGGCCCGATTCTGCTATTTAAAATTTGATTAGCATTTATTTTGACAGTTGGTCCATACTAAAACTATAAACTCAAACTCAAACTCAAATAACTTTATTCAAATAGACTGTATCAGTACTTTCAAATCGTCAAATTTACAGCAAAATATACTAAATAATAGACATAAATACCATAATAATATGGATATGTAAATAAACAGTATACAGACATAATGCGACTCTACCACCGCGTCGGAGTTGTTTCTTACTGAGAAGACCCGGCGAGAAACTCAGCAGTTACTCTTTTAAACTTGTTTTGGGTTTACAACAGGCGTTAGTAAAGTACAAGCAGTGTGTCATTTTGATACAAATAAACCTAAAAGAATATAAAACAAAGAGAAAAAACCAACCATAAAAGAATATAATAACAAGAACTCATTTAAACAATTCAAAAACAAAAATTGTTAGTCAGTACATACATACTAGGTACCTATTAACTCTTACAATAAAACATCTGTTACAATAGAACTATTTAATCCCGCATCGAGCAGAGCGCTTATACCCAGGCATTTTTATATATAAGGTAGTCTTTTGTAGTATAATAGCCCTTTTTTAATAAAGCCGTTTTGATGTGATTTTTGAATCTATGTAAAGGTAACTCACAAATTGTTTTTGGAATTTTGTTGTAATAATGTATACCTTGCCCCATAAAGGATCCTAAAACTTTTTGTAACCTAAAGAGTGGAAGTGCAATTTTATCCTTATTCCTAGTATTTCTGCAATGTATGTCACTGTGTTTAGCATAGAGACCAATATTTTTTCTCACCAAAACAATGCAATTGTAAATGTATTGTGACGCTACAGTGAGGATACCAATTTCCTTAAAAATCTCCCTAAGTGAAGCCCGTGCACGAAGCTTATAGATGGATCTGATAGCTCGCTTCTGGAGGATAAAGATGGTTTGTATATCCGCCGCTTGACCCCAAAGTACAATGCCGTAAGACATTACACTATGGAAATAACTAAAATAAACTGAACGAGCAGTATCAACATCTGTTAATAACCTAATTTTTCTCACTGCAAATGCAGCCGAACTAAGTCTACCTGAGAGAGCTGTTATATGAGGGTTCCATTGCAGTTTTGAATCTAGTGTGATTCCTAAGAAAAACTGTTGTATCTACAAGCTTCATAGTATTACCATCAATTTTTAGACTAATGGGGTTATCTTTAACATTAGGCAACTTAAAATTAATACATTTAGTCTTTTTTGCATTAAGCTGTAGATTATTTACTGTGAACCATTGTAAAACCTTTGAAAGTGCGTCATTAACATCATCAAAAAGGTTTTTATTTCTGTCAGTTTTAAAAACTAAAGATGTATCGTCTGCAAACAATACAACATCACAAATATCTTTTAAGTAAAAAGGTAAATCATTTATATATATCAGAAATAGTAATGGACCTAGAATGGATCCTTGAGGGACCCCCATTTTAACTTGTGATCCTGTAGAGAGTACACTGTTAACATCAACTTTTTGAGTTCTTAAACTAAGGTACGAAATTACCAAATCTAAAGCATTATCCCTAACCCCGTAAAAATCAAGCTTGCGTATAAGTGTATCGTGATCAACGCAATCAAAGGCCTTGGACAAGTCACAGAAGACGCCAAGAGCGTTCTGTGAATTCTCCCAAGCCCTAAAGATGTGTTTTAGAAGTGCGATGCCAGCATCAGTAGTAGAACGGCCTCTCGTGAATCCATATTGTTCACTGTGTAAGAGATTGTTCTCATAAAAATGGCTTAATAGTTGTTCTTGAATGATTTTTTCAAAGATCTTACTGAGAGCTGGTAGGATTGAAACAGGCCTAAAGTTACCTGGGTCTTGTTTGTTGCCTGATTTAAAAAGTGGTACAACCCTACTGTGTTTCATTAAGTTTGGAAAAACACCTTCATCAACACAATCATTGAATATTACGGCTAAATAAGGGGCAATCACGTCAATTATGTGGCTAACAATTTTGACTGATATACCCCAGAGATTAGCGGTATCTTTTGAATTAATTAATCTGAATGCTTTTATTATATCTAGTGACTCAACATGTTTAAATTTAAAGAATACACTGCAACAAGATACATTATCTTTCAACAAATGTTCCGCTCTAGTTGGTGAGGAATTTAATGAAGCTGTAGTGATTATAGGTATATTACTGAAATACTTATCAAATGCTTCAGCAACAGATGCTTCTGTTTTTAAGATGTTATTGTTAATATTAAGAGTGTATGAGGTATCGCGCTGTTTAGCTTTACCTGTTTCGTGATTTATGACGTCCCAAGTGGTTTTTATTTTGTTAGTGGACTTTGATATTTTATCACGAATGTGCAATGCCTTAGCTGTAGTGCAGGCTTTTCTGAATATTTTGGAGTAGTTCTTGACATACTCAACAAAAAGTGGATCGAAATTGTATTTTTTCATTCCGTACAACTCATACATCTTACGTCTGCTCCTGTAAATTCCAGGCGTGGCCCATTCACAAAACTTAGATTGAACTCTGCAAGTAACTTGTTTGGTGGGAAAACAAGCATCAAATTCATTTTTAACACAATCAAACAGTCTTTTGTAGACTGCATCAGGGTCACCCTGCTTGTAAGGAATGGAAGATACTTTATGCTTTAAATTAGTTTTAAAACTATTAATGCGATTACCCGTCTTCGGTCTACATGTTATTTTCCTGTAATTAATGCTATTGTTAGTTAAATTTAAAAATGTTATCTTCTGCCCACAATGATCAGACTTTAATTCAGTTACTATTGCCTTTTCAATGGGTACACAGTTGCAAAATACATTATCCAGACAAGTAGATGTTGTGGCTGTTATCCTCGTGGGTACATGGAATTGATAATCCAGACCAAAGGATTTAAATAACGACAATAACCTATTGCTTTCAGATGAGTTTACTAGCAAATCTATATTGAAATCACCACACACAATAATGGGTTTAGACTTAGCACTTAACCTACCCAAAGCCTCCTCCATAACTGTCTCAAATCTATCTAAGTTAGTTTTTGGGGGACGGTATACACTTATCACAACAAAGCCCTCTAACTCAACACAAGACAATTCGACAATACGCTCTATGGACAGGCCTACAATGTCAGTGCGATCTTTACATTTCAAACTATTTGCAGTAAAAATTAATGAACCACCATGAATAGTGGTTTTTCTAAAGAACGCGCTTGATAATCTAAAATTATTAAGGACAAAAGACTGATAGTTTTCATCAGTCAGCCAATGTTCAGTAAAACATAAAATATCAATATTTTGGTTTTCCAGCAATAGTTCTATTTCTAAATCTTTGCCCGTCAAGCTTTGAATATTTTGGTGGAATAAATTCAAGTATTTGGGCTTGGCTGTTGTCCTAGGTCCTAGTTTAAACAAGACGCTGAAGGAGCATCACATAAAATAGATAAATTAGTACTAGTACTAATGTCAGAATAGAAAATACTGCCAATAGCGGCATTGTTAATGTTATTTGCTAACAAAGTAGCTAGTTTCTGCTTAGTCCTAATGGGAAGATACATAGTATCTTCAGTTAACCTAAAGTATGGTACAAACAGATTTGTATCAAAAAAGTCAATGTCACTATGACGACATGTCAGATTATACAAAGTTAAATTAAGGTCTTGGATGACCTTGTTCTGACTTGAAGTACTTGAGGTACTTGAGTATGGGAATGCACACAAAATAAATTTACACTTGTTCTTTGATTGAATGCCCATTATTGTTTCAATATTTTTAATTAACCCTTTTTTTGTCAATGATCGGCAGTCTCCATGAAAGACTATTGAAATCAGGCCATTCAATAACGATTCCAGTGGTATTTGAATAGCAGAATCAGGAGCCAGGTCTTAAGTGATAATGTGTTTTAAGGTGTTACATACCGTTCTAACAAATGCTTATGCACTCTCTTCATAAAAAGTCCCAGGTTGCAACACTTTAATTTATTTTTATTTAAAAGAATCAAGGTTGTTATTGTTCTTGTTTCTATCGATAGATGGATATGCAATTTTGAATTTTCACAAAAGGATTGGCTTAGAAATATACTTTGTTCGTCTGAGGTTTCTGTGCATTTTGCGTTCACTGATTACTGTGCGTTCGGTCCCTAGCGACAATTTCACACAAATTAGCCCTCGAGATCCTAACTACACACTCGAGCAATAATCACTAATTTATTCATTAAGTCGGCTATTTGATCGGCTCAGTTAGTTACGTATAGGGCAGGGCCTAACTTGATTGTGTACACATGTGTGAAGGTAATGACAACCAATAAAAACACTCAAACAAACACATACAATTATGATTAACTACGGCATTTTATATCTGCTTAAATACTGCTGTCTCAATTTTTTACTGTCTTTTGTTTATTTTATTTTTTTAACTGTCGTGCACTGTAAAAAAATACTTCGTAGTCTAAAAAACTGATATCCGGATGTGGAGGTCCATGTGACCTGTGATACAGGTTCGTTATGTATCTACTACTGACACCAGTCTCGTCTTAGGTTATTATATTCTTGCTAGCATTGTACCTCACTTTAAGTACTTTATAAATGATAACTAAAGTTTAACATAAGTACTAGCTATTGTGGAGAGAAAACAAATGTTTTTATCATTTTTCTATAACTAGTTTCATTCAAATATTTTGTGATAAATTGCAGAGAGGATGAAACCTAAAAATAGGCGGTATTTTTTGCAGCTCAATAGAATTTCTCAGAATACTAACGCTACCCATGTTGTGTGGCCTATAAAACTGTCAGGAGTCATTATAATATATTTGTGTCCTATATTTTTTGATATTTCATGTATCTGAGCCAGAGTAGGAGCAAGGTCTGTTTTATAGTCATGCTGACTCAGCTCGAGTGTATCTCAATGTATCTACATTATCGGCTTTCTTAGTGATGATACTGAAACAGATAATCGTTGTAAGTCAACGTAGTTATATAGCCAGTTTCATCTTAATCGAATGTCAAATAATGTATTTGCAAAAAAAAACGCATTCGCGGGCTTGCCTGATAACATTGATGAAGCAACGTTGACATACGAGTACAGTGTGAAATATACTAAACAAATTCGCCGGGTCTGGTAATGGCCTCGATAGCTCAGAAGAGCAGCCACCCGGATTGTGGAAGACGCGGGTTCGGGTCCTGCTTGAGCCCTAGGATAATCAAACATATAATGTTATTGATGCAATGTATTTTTTTTATTTATTTATTTCTGCTTACATTTAAAGTTTAAACATTGTTTGCTTCGCACCCTAAACCATTACTGGTTTGCCTGGGTACTGCAAATTCCTCTTATCAATATAGGTACCTATATGACACAAACATGTTTGAAATACAAAAACATAAAATAAAAACACATTCACTAGTAGTTGGACCGTAGTCCGTACCATGTAGCTTACCTAAACTAAAAAGTTACTAACGAGAAGGTACTACCCACATTGGAATTTAGCGATCGAGCATAGACAACAGAAACAAGTTAACCGAATGCGTACAGGTTACTTCTTTTTGTGTTATTTGTTGTGAATTGAAAAATAGATTATTTTATGAAAAATTGTTTAGTTTATATCTAATGTTACTTTTACTTATCTTTAAATACTTTTGGTAACTCGTTTATTAGTCTTGGAACCATATTACACACATCAACATGGTCTAGGGATATTTCAACTAAACCGAAATAACTAAAATTCTATTCGATTTTTGCTAAGACACCTACACATTAAAATAAACCTTGTTTAATAGCCTATCTAATCTGATAAATAAACTTTTAGATGAAGTTAAATTTAAAAAAAACTTAGAAGAAGAGGAAAAACTCAAACAAAATTTTAATTTTAACTTTATTTTTGAAACATCAAAACCTGAACAAAACAACTATTTTTTTTATAAACATTGTTGAAAACTTAAAATAATCCGTGGATCCACCTAAGACTGTCTTGACCTGACACATCTGCAGCGGTTCTGCATACTCAAAACAAGGGTGTCAATATCCTGTTGTGGCATACTATCCCAAGTCCTGCTAAGATGCAAGAAAAACTGGTTTTCATGCACAATATCTTCAGGGAAATTCCTAAGAGCTCTTCTCTGAAGCATATCCCAGGCATGCTCAATAAGATTTAAGTCAGGGGATTGTGCAGGCCAGTCTAAAGCTTGGACATCATGCTGTTGTAACCAACTTGTAACGATACGTGCCGTATGTGGACGGGCATTGTCGTGCATTAGCTGGAAATGTTGTCCCATTTGCTGTCTGTGGGGCTAGATTACAGGCTCTAGCACCTCATCTCGGTATTTTAGAGCAGTCATATTGCCTTGTATCCAAACGGGGTCCGTTCTACTGCCGAGACGAATTCCTACCCAAACCATAATCGTGCCACCTTGATATGCATGAACTTGTTGTGGGTGCTGCAGTCGATTCCAACGTCCAGGTTCTCTCCAAACGCGTACTCTTCGCGAATCAGGATGAAATCCAAACCTGGATTCATCAGTGAAAAGCACAAGTGACCATTGAGAATGGTTCCAGTTTTCGTGTGCAATAGCCAATTGTATTCTTCTTCCTCGATTGCCTCTCCTTAGCGCTGGTACCCGAAGTGGCCTACGAGCACGTAGGTTGACTTCATGTAGTCGTCTTCTCAAAGTTTGACCGCTTACCAGCAAACCATACTCTCTCTGTAGCCTTTGAACCAATTGCATCGCCGTTACATTTGGTTGACTTCGTGCAGCATCTACTATGAGTCGTACATGTGTTGTAATGCGTTGAGGTCCACGGTGCCGTTCCACTACTTCCCCCGTGACACGATAACGTGACCAAAGCCTGGATATAACGCTCTAACTGGTTCTCATGGCTTCAGAAACCGCAATTTGGGTAGCGCCAGCTCGAATCATGCCCACTGCTCTTAACATTTCGTTCCTGGTCAAGTGCCTACGTGGCATGATTAAATGAACACCGGAGATGCGTTCGACAAAGATTTATAGAAATTTATGGAGTTTTAATCAAGTTAGAAGTTCGTGAAGATTTACTTCTTTGGAAGATATTCAATGAATGCGCATTTACAAATTTGAATTTAAAATAGGAACTTAAAAATGTTTTTATAATCTGTCATTAATAGTTTTTTTGTAAGGCCAGTACTTTTAAGTTATTTAAAAAAGTTTTATATATCCCTAGACCATGTCGTTGTGTGTACATGCTGTGGTCCTTTTTCCATAAAAATTACTCGCACCAGTAACACAAACATGCCTCATAGCTTTTTTTCGGGTATCTTTCGCATGATGAATATAATTCGAATTATGGAAAAAATAATTCTCCGCTTGCAGCAACGTGTTTGTCGTTTTTTCTGTTTTGTTTTTTTAGTATGCAGGTGCCAAACATCTGGAAGCTATTTTTAGAAATAATTAGTTACTTCATTTTCGAAAGAAAAAACACCGTGGCGTCTCGAAACTCGTTATTATCTCCTTTTAAGAAAATTACTTGAGATGTTTTCGAAAGTAATTCTGATTCGAGACGAAAACTTTAATCATTTATTAAAGTTTGCAGAGTACGGGGGCAGATCAAAGGGCGACCGGTTCGGTGTTTTTCGGCGATAATCTTTCACGGGTCTGTTAGGCTCTGTCAGACAAATCTTGCTACGTGTTGAAATTGCGTTGAATAAATTTGGGGAAAGCTGGTCCCATTTATCAAGTTTGATACTGGTTTTCGAGTTTGCGGCGAAACATTAACATACGCAAGCGTATGAATAGCTAAGGACGTACCTTTTAGTATATTTTAATGTAGTAAATTATGTATAGTCCTTGTTTTATTAGGTATTATAGAAATGTAATTATTATTCCGTGGCGAGACTTCCAACCCACATAGGATCGGGCGGAACAAATTATTACTTTGACAGTTTTCCATTGATTTGACAGCGGACGTGACCGATTCGCCGCCTGCCCCTCCGCCTCGCCTAAGGTGTCACGCGCCTGCACGTCAACACCCAAGCGTGCTTACGCCACTGCAGCCGCAAGCTGACCTGCCACCCAGCCTCTACGGCCTTAGCTGCGGCCGCTACGGCAGCTCAGTTCCAAATACCTAGTACCTTTGAGGAAGATCATTAAGTATGACCATCCAAAATGTCTAAATGTCAAATGCATTTATCAGGCAGCAGCGTCACGATAAAAAGAACACATTTCGAATTAGTCAACTAATGCCGAGCGTGATGAGTAATGCTGACAACCCTCCCGAATTTTAACCCTTTCCCCGTACCATTCGATCACATATGATTCATAACAATGAATTTTCTGTTGTTATATTTTGCAGGATTACCAGTTTTTCTAGTTTCTATCTGTAGTATAAATAAAGCTACACGTTTAAGATCCATAAGTGATTAACAAGTAACATTAAACATAGGTATCTATTGTGATGTTGGTTTAGGTACGTCTTGGCTGCGGACGGCGAAGGTGACCCAGAAAGTGCGCCACTTTGATGTACCCAACTGGCAACCTGTTGAGTGCGGAAGAAGCTTCGAGTGTTTATACACTGGCGTACTAGGGGCGCGGTCCCATTATCTCTTTTTATTATTTATGTTTTGTCATATACCCGCAATCTGTAGGTACTAGCTTAACTTAAGCCACCTTAGGTACTGGACAAGTATAACTAAAACATATTTTTTCTGATCATTTTGCTATTATTTCATAAATAAATAAAATAATAATGTTTTTTTTACATAAATAGCGAAATAAATCTAAAAAAGCACGTAAATAATAAAAATGGTAAACAAATTAGACATGGAAAAAAATGCAGGGCTACGTTTTTTGTTTATGTCTTATGGTGTATGTTGATGCTGTTGTTACGTTATGGTACCGTTTTTAGTTCCATTTCGTCTCAACGGCGCTGTACGAAATCCAAATACAAATGTTTTACGCGAACGATAACTTACATTTAAAGTGGCAACACATGGTAGACGTACCTACTGGTTTTATATAATTTTGGCTGTCTGTGACATCTTTTTGCGTCTGACCCAATTAAGTAATTTAATGATAATCACATTCTGAACTTAGCAAAGTGCAACCTTGTTTAAAAATCTCTTACCGTATCGTTATTACCTAAGTGCAGTGGACACGCAGTCCGGGACGGCGCGTGGTTTGCTCAGTTTCCGCGTGTGTACCCCTTGTTTCGCGACGAGAACCTCGCAGACACTTACGTAACCAACAGGGTTTAATTTGTGTACAGTTTTAAAACGCTAATGTAATTGCTACATTGCAGCTGACAATATTATTAGAGTAATGAAAGTTGTACGGTAGACACTTTTAATTGAATTTGTCAGAGTATTTCAAATATAATTTTGCCAGTTGAAAGTTTCGCCGTAATCTCTCTTATTTGATTTTCAAGAAAAAGCACTTTCAAAGAGCTGTTTCGACATAACGTCTACCGTTATGTCGAAACAGCTCTTTGACCCTTGGTTGTACAAATAAATTCTGACACTGCATATAACCACTAATTTAAACCAGGGCAATCATATTTTCTCTGTATCTTTTTGTTATTATCCATTTTATAATATGTGTGTTTATAAATATGTATGTCTCGGTTTCTACCACCTATAGTACAAACTCTGCTTATTGAAGGTTCAGAAGATCTGGGTGTAAAATGTCTTTTCTTAAAAAAATCCAAACGAATAATTACGAAAGCGCCAAAACTCTACCATTTCAATAACTTGTAAACCCTTGGGTAATTTAGACAAATGAGAAAAGTATCCGTTTCAGTGAATTATAAGTTACGAAACGCCTTTCAAATTGGATTAACGAGGCGGAACGGGGAAGAATACAACAAGCTCTATTTTTATTTCATTTTGTTTTCTTCTAATAGATATTGAAGCTAACATCCGACTCGAAATCAATTACTTTAAAACATTGCCGGGATCGGATTGCGGAATGTTGGATCCATGGAACAAATGCTATTTTCATGCAATAAACGTTTTGAGCTGGAGTTCTCATTTATTAAAGGCACCTGTATGGTTAAGGTCATCGGAAAGCCTAGGAGTCATGTAGCCAGGGGATCCGAGGTGACCGAGATACAGAACCGCTTGCAGAATGTGAAAATACAATTTTTAGAGTTGTCCATCAGCGGCTTTGCTCGTGTAAAGTATTTCTCTCGTAAAGAGCCTAAATATAAATAAAATAAAAACATAGCCTACATTACTCGCTGATAATGTGGCTTTATATTGGTTGAAGAATTTTTAAAATCGCGTCAGTAGTTTAAGAGCCTAAACAACGCCAACAAACAATCAAATCTCTCCTCTTTTAAATAAAAGTATTGATATAGATTGTACATAACATAAATGTCATAGCACCGCTCACTGTACTTTTCTGCTAAGCTCTAGGTTGGTTATGGATTGGTAAAGAATTCATTGTTGTGCAAAACAAGTAATGAGGGAAAAAAAATGCTTCCTTTAAGAGGTGTTCAAATCAAAGCGTGTATGATGTGCCATATTTTGTAATTATAACTATTATTTAGAGGTAAGTAGTGATGCCCGGATGTCATGGCTTAGCCACAAATTAAGAGTTTTACAGAAGGACCGCTCGCGCATTTTTCCTAAGCTTGCGTCGGTCACGCAGGGAGTACTACTAATATGAGATCGGAATTTTTAAAATGAAGTAAGTAGGTCATACCTACATAACAGAACCAGGCAAAAACAAAATTCATCAAGTGAAAAATAGCACAAACTTCTTGGTTGCACATACACCGTCCCATTGTTACCGCGCACACATCTTTTTTCCGTATTACCTTATTTATTACATACACTGTGTGTGTACACCCATGCACACAAACATTAATTTATATCTCTGCATATTAATATATTGTCATGCTATATTGTTACCATGCACGCATTTTTCTCCCTTATTACCTACCTCTCACACACACACTCACACATACATTTTCATTTATTGTCTAATTATATATTATGTATTTTAAGGTTTGTTGAATGTTTTATAATTATTTTGTTCTGTTTAAAATACTGTACCTCTATGTTCATATTATATTATAAAAATATTATGCAGCCTTTATTACAAGCCCCCTCTCAAAAGGTTCCACTGAAAACCAGCGCCAAGGTTTCTGTCTTGGCTTAAGCTGAGTGGCTACCTTTTCGGTTGTCTAATTTGCATTCGAATTCTTATTGATGTACTTTTTGCTCCGAATAAATTTTATTTCTTTCTTTCTTTCAAAAACAAAAACACTCGCGACAGTGAAACTGGCCGTGACACTGAAACTCACCGGTATGGCCTGTAAACTCACTGTGTCTGTGCGCGTGATCAAAATAGCGGGTTTGTTCTAAGCGGACTATCTGTCAGAGGCGCCGCGCCTCATGCGTAATTTGTGGCTTAGTTAAGGCATAACATTTTAGAACCTTTTTCATTCCGCAAATGTTACACGTTTAGGTTCTGTATAATAACTATTAGCACATTTTGAACCCTGAAATAATTTATCGAACTTAACCACGATGATAAAAAAGATTTATTGTAAGTAAGTTATTTTTCAAAATAAAAGTCACTTCATCAAGTGTCACAAAAATCTAAAAATATAAAGTAGGTTGCGAGAGCAAATAATGCGTAAAAATTATTCCTCGTCCCCAAGTCATCAAACACCTACAACTTTTCTCGTTTAGAGACCCTTTTCGGTGATAACCTTCTTTGTGTTGTATTGCTATTGACACAGAAGCTACTTTGGATTTTCTTTATTGCTATGCGTTCACAGAGAAGAAAAAGCTAGCAGTTTCAATTTTGAATCAAGTCAGCATTATAAAACGAAAAAAATACTTACTTACTTGTTTGGATCACCCAAACAATATAAATAAAATAAAAAACAATATAAATTGAAAAAATAATTTAAAATAAAATCGGGAGTAGGCTTTCATCATTGAAATCTGGTTGCCACGGGCCAAAGAGGCGTGTTTTTTTTAAAGTGTTTGACTTGACAGACCTGAAAAGTACGAAGTTTCGTGAAACTTTAGAAGGGTAAAGAGAACACAAAACGTAGTAGGGGAGGTAGGGGAGGGATGGGCACTTTTTCACAATTTAATGCATATAAAATCAGATTTTATACATAATCAACATTTATTGCCAATTCTTATTGCACCACATATTTGGCTAGATATCTTAGAGATAACTTTCTTAAAATTATAATCAGTCTTAACGAGATAATTTAAGAAATTAAGTCAAAAGTGCCGAATGCTCCCTATGGCAGGAAGGTTTGGACACACCCCATGGGAGGCTTGGGCATGGCCTATAAAACACTTTGAATCCATAATAGTATCCAAAAATAAAAGTTAACAACAAGTAAAAACATCTTAAATAGGGATTATCCGCTGTTGTTTTTATTTTTGATCCTTTTGATACCTCTTCTATGGCTCGTAATCTTTAGGAATTTCCCGCCGCAAACCTTTCTTTTTGAATTTCTGTAATTAAATATAATTCAAATAGTTTAATTAAAGCAGGTAATAGGAATTTAAAAAAATCTTCCTATACTCAACATATAGGAGGCATTGGGCATGCCCAAACCTCCCTCGCATCAGAATGACCATCACTCCCTCTGTATACATTTTCCACATAAGTTACCGGTATTTTTTTATTTAGGTATTTAAGCGTAAATTTCACTTTAATTTATAAGTTAGTAAATATACAATAGATATGTTAAAAATAGACATAGATACCTTTCGTTAGTTGTCTCTTTATTACGATCCGACCACAAACAAAATATTCACTTTTACAAGCGCATAACCTTCAAACGTGTCTGTGTTTAACAACTGACAGAAATCCCAGATAGTCTATGGATGGACAGTGTTGTCAGTCGGTAAAGTGCACTACCGAATTAGGAAAAAAATAAAATCTGTGACCGGATGAGAATAAAAGGGGGGTGCCTATGTCTCCCGACTGCCCGTCGCTCCCCTACCTCCCTATGTTAAGTACAAATTTCATGTAGGTTATTAGAGTATCAAAAAACATCAACATCAATTTCGAACGGTCGAACGGTTAGTTAACATTTATGGTCGACTATCATACGAGTGCTATCTAAACCATAGTCGTTGAACTATGTAGCTGAAATATAAAATTTTTGGTATACAGGGTGACAGGGAAAATATACCTATTTCTTGGAAAGCGTAATAATAGACATTATTCGCAAACTATTTGAACCCCATCAACCAGGGGTCCAAAATGAATAAATAACGAGATGTTGGCGTTTACATATTTTTTCTAAAGTTCCCCGACTTCTCCTCGAAAAACAATTGCTGTAAAAAACTAGTGAAGTTTTGCCTGTCAACCTATATATTGAAAATGATACATTTCACTTTTGCTTCAATTTACTAATAATTATTATTTTTAGAACGATGGCTACTCATTTTAAAACAGGATAGCTCTTGATTAGACTGGCATGAAGCTAGTAAAAGAGGTATTTGTTTTATCAGTGGGATTGAAAGTAATATAGATTACGTTAGATTCTCCATGACTTTGCAATCATTGTGTTAATTATGCAATATAAGCAGCGGTGTAACCAATATGTTGCATAAAACGCGTCATCAGACAAGCTCTTACCGGTTAATGCATGCAGAGTGAGGGGAAGTGACATTCGGAAATGTAGGTAATGCAGGCGTGCGGGCAGCCCATTGGTCTGCAGTCACATGCCGCATATATCCGGTTTTGATCGCTTAAAGCGGTTTCAGAAAAGCGTTTTTTCGCGCTTAAACTGTCGCTTTGGCTACTCGGTACATTTTGCATTTCAAAAAATCAAACGCGCGTACACGGGTCATTGCGGCGTGTTTGCTCTAACCAGGAGCGGTGAGTCAGTATCAGTACGCATGTGGCAAAAGGAGCGCCTGTACGCGCCTACATGCGCATTCCAAAACGAGTTCATACGCGCGTAAAAAACACAAATCTGAACCAGCTTATAAGGAAATACGAATATCTGTCTGATTTCCAAGTGAAGTGTTCTGGGTGTTCTGTTCACCACAATACTCGTACTAAAATACAAATTGCTTCTGACTTGCCTAGCTATGGTTGCCTTAACCCTAGTTGCTGTCCTCGGTTTTTGCAATCGCCGTCTTTTGGAAGTGTAGTAATTCTGCGACATTGTTTTCGAAATATGTATGACTTCATACGAAGTGTTATTTTGAGGAACGTAACTGAGAGGACCTCGAATTCAATTTATTTGAATAGATGGTTTTTGAAGTTGGTAACAAACATAATGAAAATTATTTTCATAAATATCAAGAAATGAGTCGAGTTGGAGTTATTTCAATAACATGTTTAACGTTATACGAAACAAGGTTCACTTTACATTAATTAGCGACCAGTCATTGTAAAAGAGAACAGCATGAGATTCATTATGGAGCGCCTTAATAAAACTGAAGCTGTTAGAGGGCTCAATCTTTTAGAAAAAATTGACAATCTAATTTCTCTTGTGTAATGTGAAAACGATTGCAAATAGTCGGTTACTTTGAATTTCATACTCGTTTATTGCTTTTCTTGATTTGAAAGTAGTCTAACCAGTCGGTGCCTGCCTCTTCAGGAAGTTTAGAAAAAAGATAATGTTAGTTACACAAACATTCAATCGTTACCGAATTTTCTCAGTGCAGTATCAATTTCAACAAAAGCATGAAAATAGCCGTCAATATAATTTTCAGGACAGTTTAAAACAAATGTATCGCTAAGTAAACATAAACAAATAGGCTTCAAAGGCAACTAAGCAGAGGAAATCCGCAAATAAGCAAAAATAGCCGGGGGCGGGCGGCGCCCACGCTTCGACGCGTGGGGTAGGTTCGTGTTACCCCAGTTGGATTATCTGTTGCATACTTTAAAGGAGAAAAATAAATGCTTTTAGGATTTTTTTTTCATTTAACGCCTCAGTGGCCAAGTAACAGCGCTCAAGCAAAGTGCGTTTTGTGACGTCAGCCGGGACCAACTGCTTTGAGGGCCTTCTTAAGCATGAAGAACACATTACTAAATTTCAGTCACCCATCCCATTACCTGACCTGGCGTGCGTAACTTAACACCTTATCTTTTTCGATCTGCTTTCATCACTTAGCAGGCAGGGTTTTATGAGGAAAAGCTGATTTTTAAAATGCCTTGTTTGCCCACCGATTTAAAATAGCTTCTGTTTAAATATTGGATACCTAATAAAAGCTTTCTGCGGTGATGAGAAGTGTTATCAATCTCTGCATCCTTAACTGACTGCCACTTAATTATCACTAACGTAATTCAGTATTAAAAACCTATACCGATTAGAAGCAGGCCAAAATTTGCACTTTATCCGAAGAAGTGACTGCATTACCATCTCGTTAGCTACTGACTCAAATTAACGTGGGCTAACAGTATTTAGGGCACTAATGGCGAAACAGCAGTTTACGGCGTAATCACTTGGGGTGGATTTACCACAGGCAGTAAAATCTGTTATCGGAAACCCCGAGGGTCTGATCGGACGTGACTTGCGTAATCGGCCTCTGAGATTTTTTCGACCACTTTGATTTTATTTGTAGTAAGATCCTGTAGTGTTAGGTTTTTTGGGGCTAAATAAATAATTAATTTTATCACTTTTAGGGGTTGCCATGACAAAATAAAAGGGTAATATCATACCTATTCTAGCTCGTTTCGATGACACATGCAAGTGACGTGGAGGCGAGCAGACTAAATTAAAATTTCAGGTTCGTCTCACACTCACTACGCTCCAGGACGTCTAATGAGCAGCACCATTTTTTACTTTTATTAAAATCATTTTTTATACATAAATTCTGCAAAGTTTAATGACGAATACACTTCATACACAAGATCATGGCCGTTACTATAGCGACACAAGCAGGAGCTGCGCGTCGCGGAAATGAAGATGCTGCGGTGGATGTGTGGAGTCTCACGCAAAGATCGCGTGCGGAACACCCACATCCGCGGCAGCCTTCGTGTTCGTGACATTGCAGACAAGCTGCAGGAGTGCCGCCTTCGTTGGTGTGGTCATGTCTCACGAAGATCGGCAACTACGTTACTAAGGGTGACATGCGTGCCAACAAACTCACCACTGAGGATGCACAAGACCGCGCGAAGTGGGCCAAGAAAATAAGAAAGGCGGACCCTGGGACCCTTCATACCAGTGTGGGTTCACAGCCGGGATAACTCAAACTCAAATAACTTTATTCAATAGACTGTATCAGTACTTTCAAATCGTCAAATTTACAGCTAAACATACTAAATAATAGACATAAATACCATAATAATATGGATATGTAAATAAACAGTATACAGACATAATGCGACTCTACCACCGCGTCGGAGTTGTTTCTTGCAGAGAAGACCCGGCGAGAAACTCAGCAGTTACTCTTTTAAACTTGTTTTGGGTTTACAACAGGCGTTAGTAAAGTACAAGCAGTGTGTCATTTTGATACAAATAAACCTAAAAGAATATAAAATAAAGAGAAAAAAACCAACCACAAAAGAATATTATAAAACAAAAATTCATTTAAACAATTCAAAAAGAAAAATTGTTAGTCAGTACATACTAGGTACCTATTAACTATTACAATAAAACATCTGTTACAATAGAGCTATATAGACCGCACGGATGATGATGATGATGATACTTCATACACAAGATCCAGTGCCTCATTTCACCCGTGAAGATTCAGTGCAGTCAGTAGACATAGTTGTTTGTAACTGGAGATCCTCTCCAATTTTAAAGTAAACCTCAACCAGGGGTCTCATTACAATCGCCTTTATCCAGTCAAGTTAATTCCCCAAACTGAGGGTAGCGCGCAATTTCGTCAGTAAATATCCAGCCTTAGAATAATAACGTATATAAGGATAGTCTTCATACAACCGCCCCGTCAAAAATGAAGTACTAATCCGATCCACACATGCGGGACTATTACTAGCTTACGTGTGGCGTGCTTTGACATTAAACATTGTGGAGCTGTAATGAACATTGCAAGCGGTCCGTTTGGAACCATTTATGGCTCCTATTGGGGTGCTTCAAAATGGGCGCGCGGACTTGGTTTCTATATGTAATTATTCTAAGTATCCAGCCAGTACAATGCGTTAGTGCCAGGACTGCCAGGTAACCGCTGACTAGATGGAAATTACAAAATTGCTCGCTACTCTCAGTTTAGCGAATAAACTCGGCAAGTTATGAAGGACTAGCTTGCCACTCGCGGCTTCGCCCGCGTGAACTTCATTTTTATGACATACGGAATTTTTTCCGACTTACGATACTTGTTATTCACAAAATCCCGTCTTGGTTAGCACCTACGTCCTGAAAAGAACCCCTATGCAAAAATTTAGAGTCCTAGCTCTTGAAGTAACGAAGTTTCATACAACCAAACTACTAACCCCAAATACAACTCCTTCGAGGTCGAATTCCGCAAAAACCCGTCTTAGTGAGCACGTGAGTCCTAAAAAGAACCCCCATGCAAAATTTGAAACTCCGAGCTCTTGTAATTTCAGAAATTTCGTGATAAGTGACATTTCGCTTCTAGATATTTTAATAACTTTTATTTTTATTTTTTTATATTGCCCGTCAAGATGACCTCACTCCACCTGATGGAAAGCGGTCGTGAGGTCCAGATATGAGGTTGACAAGCCCAGTCATTCAAACGAATAACTAGCTTCCCGCTTGCGGCTTCGCCCGTGTGAACTTCATTTCTGTAACATACTCGTATATACATAAAATCTTTATTCTGATGTATAAGCTGTATTACTGTAAAGTTTCATCTAAATCCGTTCAGTAGATTTTGCGTGAAGGGTTAACGAACATACACACAGACATACATACATGCATCTTCACAAACTTTCGCATTTATAACATTAGTAAGAATTTGCGTGCGTATTTTTTTATTAAGTAACAGTGGGGCCAGCGCTCGCACGAAGTGTTAAATTGATCTAGCTGAGAACTAATTATTTCAAAACAAATATATGCCTATAGAAATCAGGGAAAATGTAGCTTTTCAACAGTGAAGGGATTTTTAAAATCGGTTTGGTTGTTTCGGAGATTACCTGTCCCAACATACATACTCACAATCCCACAAACACTTACCTCTTTATAATATTATAGATAGATAAATATCAGTATTAAAATAAATAAATATAAATATGCGCCAGACAACACACCTCTTGTAATGGTCTCGAAGTAGGGATTATTAAATCCCTGTGTTACGAGGTACCACACAAGGAAATAAGCTAGGGGCGTCTCCCAGCACACCCAGACCCGAGTCAATTCAGAAAAGATCGTTTCCTGAATTGACCCGACCGGGAATCCAACCCGGGACACTACGGAAATCGAGGCGAGAAACCGTGCTACAGCACACTACGCTAATCGTGTCGTCAATGTGTGTCAATAATGTGTGTGTATTAGTATAGATATAGATTGTTGACTTGAGTGGCCTATAGGTGCAATGGTATCCCTACCATAGGCTCCTCCTACCATGACAAACATTTATGTGACGAACGTTTGTGTTTGTTTTGTGTCTGGCGTGTTATTATCTATTTAAGTATGTACTTAGAAATATTTATTTATCAGTCAGATGTGTCAGCCTGAGACATTTATTTATTTATATATTCGTATGTAACGCTCCACCCCTAACATCGTGCAAGCAACTGTTTCCTCACCTGAACTTGCTCTCTCTACCGTCGATGTACCTAATGGAGTGTTGTGTTTTTGTCAAATCTCACCCACAATTATTTGTGCACAAAGATGACTATTCAATTAAATCAATAAGACATCAAGGAAAACTATTGCTACCCACAATACATACCCAATAATATAAAAGAAACAGTTACCCAAGTTGTATTTCAATTTATAACAAACTACCATATTAACTGACTAAGCTTGAATATATTTAAAGATAAATTATTTTACTGGCTAAAAGTTGAATGTTTCAGTTGATGAATACCATACCAATTCTAAGATTGACATTTGATCTGTAATAATGACATTAATTTGTATAGTATTGTTTTTTAATTTGTTGTTTTTTGTTTTATGGAAATTTATTTTGAATGATGACCTAATAAGTATTATGATTTTTGTTATATTTGCATGCTATTTATACGGCTGAATGTGTATGAACTTTATGACGTGACTACACACATCAAAAGTGTCTAGGGATCAAGCATTTTTATGCGGATTTCTTGAGATTGAGATGTGGCTTTGTAATAAATTTATGATTTTATAAATTTATATGGATCCTTTTTGGTGCATTTCATAATTTGAAACAGGAACTGTCAATCAAATTCGAGTAAAAGATGAAAATCAGCTGTCTATATTTTCCCTATAAAAACATACAACGCATTGAAGACATTATTAGTGCTACTGTTTCCCTACTACTGATTAAAACCAACGTTATTATAGAGCGGCGACGTCATTTAAGCAGGGAAGAAATGCTCAGAGCCGTGGGAATGATAGAAGCTGGTTCCCGGCAACGTACTGTGGCTTTAGCTCTGAATACAAGTCAGAGTGTTATCAGTCGACTTTGGACACGTTACCAAAGCACTGGTACCGTGGCTGAGCGCCATGGAGGACGGTATCGCTGCACCACACGGAGACAAGACCGATACATTCAAATCACAACTCGAAGAGCTCCAACAATAACCGCCATGATGTTAGCCGTGAGGCTTCATCACTCTTCAGGGAACTTAATTAGCGACCAAACAGTCAGAAACCGCTTGCATGAAGTGAACCTTCATTCCCGAAGACCGCTAAGGGTACCACCTATAGCAATGCACAATCGTAGGATTCGATATCAATGGGTTCTTGAACACAGAAATTGGGCAGTAGAACAATGGCGTTTCGTGTGCTTTTCTGATGAGTCTCGTTTTGGTATGAGACCGGATACAAGACGTATACGACACTGGATAACCCCTGGACGCCAACAGCGATTAAAATCCTGCCAGGAAGTCCATCCTTATAGTGGTGGAACTATCATGGTATGGGCGGGTATTTGGATCGGCGGAAGAACTGAGTTGATTTGGATCAGAGGCAAACTCAACGCTCAAATTTATGCTGAGACGATTGTACCAGACGTCATCGTTCCTCTACAAGTGCAAATCGGTCCCTTATTTCAGTTAATGCATGATAATGCACGACCGCACACCGCAAGAGTTGTAAGACAGACTCTCGCCGCAGCTAACATCAATGTCCTGCCCTGGCCTGCTCAGTCGCCAGACTTGAACCCGATTGAGCATGCATGGGATATGCTACAGAGAAGAGCTCTGCCGAATATAGAGGGTATCCAGTCGCAAGAAGACCTTTTTTTGTTGTTGCAACGAATATGGGCGGCCATTCCACATCGTGATTTGGATGAACTCATTTTGAGTATGCCAAACCGATGTTCTTGTGTTGTTAGTGTTCGCGGTAGAAACACGGATTATTAATTGTTTAAGTTACCCAATAAAATTTTAAAGAAAACTGTTATTTCAGTCTTTTTTTCGAACTTTAATGTTAGTGGTTCAAATGTCAGAAATCCCTTTATTAGGAAAATGGCAAATTTCTTTATTAATGCAAAGGTGACTTGGTTTATCGTTACTGTAGACAAACGAAAACACTTTATTTGATGAATCTTAATTAATATCAATCAGGAGAAAAGTTATTGCAAAAATATATGTTGATCCCTAGACACTTTTGAAGTGTGTATTTATGATTTGACGTGTACCATATTCAAAGGCAAATAAATGATTATGATTATGATTCATTGTAATAAGGTCCCTTGTCATCAGTTCATCACTCAACGCTATCATGACATTATATGACCTCAGTAGGCATTTGGCAAACCATTTGAGTTGTAATGTTAGTTGACCCCGCAAATGTGTGTAATTAATTTGATTAGCTCCATCAGTACTAAGTAACGCTAAGTGGCAGGTGACTTGTGGTAGTTTAGTCTAGAATTCTAGATATTCTACCCTGGATTTCAATATACAATGTGTAGGTGATATACACACATCAAAAGTGTCTAGGGATCAACATATATTTTTGCAATAAATTTTCTCCTGATTGATATTAATTAAAATTTTCTTTAAGGATTCATCAAATAAAGTGTTTTCGTTTGTCTACAGTAACGATAAACCAAGTCACCTTTGCATTAATAAAGAAATTTGCCATTTTCCTAATAAAGGGATTTTTGACATTTGAACCACTAACATTAAAGTTCGAAAAAAAGACTGAAATAACAGTTTTCTTTAAAATTTTATTGGGTAACTTAAACAATTAATAATCCGTGTTTCTACCGCGAACACTAACAACACAAGAACATCGGTTTGGCATACTCAAAATGAGTTCATCCAAATCACGCTGTGGAATGGCCGCCCATGTTCGTTGCAACAACAAAAAAAGGTCTTCTTGCGACTGGATACCCTCCTTATTCGGCAGAGCTCTTCTCTGTAGCATATCCCATGCATGCTCAATCGGGTTCAAGTCTGGCGACTGAGCAGGCCAGGGCAGGACATTGATGTTAGCTGCGGCGAGAGTCTGTCTTACAACTCTTGCGGTGTGCGGTCGTGCATTATCATGCATGAACTGAAATAAGGGACCGATTTGCACTTGTAGAGGAACGATGACGTCTGATACAATCGTCTCAGCATAAATTTGAGCGTTGAGGTTGCCTCTGATCCAAATCAACTCAGTTCTTCCGCCGATCCAAAAACCCGCCCATACCATGATGGTTCCACCACTATAAGGATGGACTTCCTGGCAGGATTTTAATCGCTGTTGGCGTCCAGGGGTTCTCCAGTGTCGTATACGTCTTGTATCCGGTCTCATACCAAAACGAGACTCATCAGAAAAGCACACGAAACGCCATTGTTCTTCTGCCCAATTTCTGTGTTCAAGAGCCCATTGATATCGAATCCTACGATTGTGCATTGCTATAGGTGGTACCCTTAGCGGTCTTCGGGAATGAAGGTTCACTTCATGCAAGCGGTTTCTGACTGTTTGGTCGCTAATTAAGTTCCCTGAAGAGTGATGAAGCCTCACGGCTAACATCATGGCGGTTATTGTTGGAGCTCTTCGAGTTGTGATTTGAATGTATCGGTCTTGTCTCCGTGTGGTGCAGCGATACCGTCCTCCATGGCGCTCAGCCACGGTACCAGTGCTTTGGTAACGTGTCCAAAGTCGACTGATAACACTCTGACTTGTATTCAGAGCTAAAGCCACAGTACGTTGCCGGGAACCAGCTTCTATCATTCCCACGGCTCTGAGCATTTCTTCCCTGCTTAAATGACGTCGCCGCTCTATAATAACGTTGGTTTTAATCAGTAGTAGGGAAACAGTAGCACTAATAATGTCTTCAATGCGTTGTATGTTTTTATAGGGAAAATATTGACAGCTGATTTTCATCTTTTACTCGAATTTGATTGACAGTTCCTGTTTCAAATTATGAAATGCACCAAAAAGGATCCATATAAATTTATAAAATCATAAATTTATTACAAAGCCACATCTCAATCTCAAGAAATCCGCATAAAAATGCTTGATCCCTAGACACTTTTGATGTGTGTATTATGAACTTAAAGGCTGCTAACTAGGATTAAATTCATAGACATAAAACATAACGTACTTATGTACTTACTATCATAGATTTAAAGCCAAAACCAGGAGTAGGATCGTTACTTTCGTTTCTATACTGAATGACAGGCGATTAACTCTCCGGTGATGAAAAACGTCCATAAAATACCAAAGCAACCAGGATAACGAAGAAAGGCTCACCACCTATTGTTGGGTTCTCATACGCTTAGTGAAAAGTGGGCGTCTGATCTTTCTGTCCATCATGGTGGCAACAGTCAACTTGTCTTTGACTTATAAACTGCCCGTCAAGATGACCTCTCTCCGCCTGATGGAAAGTGGTCGTGAGGTCCAGATATAAGGCTGACAAGCCAAGTCATGCAAACGAATCACTGGGCTGGCCATCCTGGCAGAAATGCCTTTTTACGCCTCGCTTGAAAACCCCTGGACTATAAGAGGAAGGAAACACGTGCGCTGGAAGAGCGTTCCACTTCTGGATGGTACGACAAAGGAACGAGTCACCGAACCTTTTAGTGCGAGCCAACAAATGCTGGATCGTGTGTGGATGACTACCCCGTTTGGGATATTGTTGTGAGCGTATGTATGTATGTCATCGCAAGAAAATGCCGACAGTGTAATAAAATGCACCTTCAGACGTTTCTTTTGCGTTTCCGTCGTGCACCCGCTGCGACACCCTTTGTTTCTTGGTTGCATAAATACGGCGCTAAAGACCTTTTGTGTGTTCTGCCTTTGGTAACATTCATTGTGTTTTAACTCGGATTGGATTTTTTTAATGAGAAATAGCTTCAAGCTAATGGAATTATATTCTGACTGAAAATTTTAAACCGTTATTTAGGCGATAATTAATTATAAGCCAAATGAAAAGCACACGTATTTGATAAAGCACTTTTTTTACTCTGCAGGTTGCTCTATTTTTATACTAAGTATAAAAGGTTTAACGGACTGAAAGACTGACATATCAACACAAAGCCTTAAATAAAATAAAAAACAAGATATTGGAGCTTGAAAGGTGAAATATTACACAAAAGTTTTTTTAATGTTAGTGAGTACTATGGTAAGAATTTCACGATAATCCTAAAAGAGGTAAAAGGCTGAAATAATGTCATATGGAAAAACAAAACCACTGAAGCGGAAATGTCAATCATCAAATATTTTATATCAATCAACCCTGAGTGATGAAATAATGTATGTAACTAAATATAAACCTACAATGTCAAAATTGATATTTTAGCTACTTAATTTTCATTTTTTTTTAAATCAAATCTGGCCTGAAGCATTTGTGTTAATTATTAAATCGGCGACTAACTCTTCGGGGATGGGAAAACCGATAAAAACCCCTAGCAACCCGGAAAACAGTACAAGGTTGACCACCTACCACGTAGAGTTCTAATACACTTGGTAGAAAGAGGGCTTCTGAGTGTTCCATTCACCATGACGGCAACAGACAGCTTGCCTCTGATACCCTGTTTAGGATATAGTCGTGTTAATTGATATTATCTAACACATCATAATTCTTTCTTTCAAATCAATTTTCAATATTTTGGAAAAAACACTGCGCGGGTAAAGTTGCGGGCGAAAGCAAAGTCTTTAATAATCATCTAACCGTGTAAAATCAGGCTTAGACGCGCGTTTAATTTCATCTAAGCGAAATATATTTGACAGTTTATCTCGCGTTTTATTTCCCAAGATCATCGTGAGCCTCATTTTTGTGGATTTTTACGTCGACCCCTTAAAATTAATGAGGCTTTGAATGAACGTATAGATGGTTTATTTTGTTTTACGTTCCCGTCTCAGTGAAAAAATTGTTGAACGAGTTTTACTAGTCTTTAGATCACAAAAAGAACTCTTAAAATTTTTATGGGTGGAATACACAAATATTTTGTGCTCAAGGCACATGAAGCAGATTTATATGGTTTGCTTTTACATTGAAAATAAGAACTAAAGTAACTAAAGGTCTTTGTAATACGAGCATTTATGATAATGTCGTAGGATATCTGGCAACCCGGATCATCGCGAAAATCCTCAGACATCGCGATTGCTACTATACGGGTTCTTTTCAGGATTATTGCTAAAATCCTGCTTGTCTCAGGAAAGTCGTAAATTAGCACTCACGTTAAGAGTTGACTGGCTGATATATCCGTTAGGCACTAACGCATTGGTCCCCAAAGTGGTCCAGGTGGACCACAAGGGGTCCACGGGAGACTCGACGGGGGTCTATGTTGGCGTCACATTTTTTGTCGAGATTTGGTAATATGGTAGAAATGTAGCTGCAGGGAGTCCAACGGAACCAGCAAAATTTTGAAAGGGGTCTATGAGAAAAAAGTTTGGAAACCTCTGCACTAACAGATGCGCTCATTGCAAAGATCCGGTTTTGCCTATTACACAAAAGCAATGGCAAGAAAGCCCGTGGGCTAATAAAGGGCAGGAGGACCGATCCGATAATAACCTCGAAGCTAATTCCACAACTTGTTAGTGTTATTGCGATAATCAATTTAATAGCTTCTGATACGTAGCTATTCGTACCCTATTACATCCCATACTATCAAAAGTTACTCGTGTATGTCAGGTACAGTCGCGAAAGATATAAAGCTCAAATATGGATACATGTCGACTCGACTGTACGTGCGCTGTCGGCAGACTACCTGTACATGAAGTTATTGATTCAGTTATCTATATTTAGTTCACATAGGTATGTACCTGAAACAGACGTTGTGGGTACATCGCGGTAAATGAAGCAGGGGTCTATTCAGGAACACGCGTTAATGGAGAGCTTTTAATAGGATTGCCTTGTTGTTCGTTCGGGATCGTGTTTCTGCACAACTCTGCATAGCCTTTGAATGGAGAATGTTTTGAAATGCTATTCAAAATTGGCACTGCATGACGTTGTGTGATGATAGCAAATTAAACACCTAGGTGCTTGTAATTTTTTGTAAAAGGAAGCTTCTTTCCTGGAAGAGATTGCCTTTCGATGCATTTTTTTAATTTCTCTTCTTGATATCACACATTAACATTTTTGCTTTGAGTTTGTCGCAATCACAAAGATAAATTTAACATTAAACCCTTGTTTAGGTAAATTTGTCATTTTTCGGCTTTACAAAAAAAACTGAATATTTCATTTTCGTGTTTAATTTAGCCTTGCTTACGTGAAAAGTCGCTGGCAGCAGCTAAAATAAATCAAATTATGTGAGGAAAGTTTGAGGAACCTACAACGGGTTTTGTGCTTTGCAATAAAATTATAATGTTCAATGGCCGCTTCCAACCCATGATACGTTATTCACACTCGACAATATAATTTATCAACGAAATATCTCTTATATAAAAACCCTTAGATTAATAACATATAGAAACCAAGTCCGCGCGCCTATTTTGATGCACCTTAAATGGAGCCATAAATGGCTCCAAACGGACTGCTTTGCAGTTTTCATTACAGCTCCCCAATGTGCAATGTCAAAGCGCGCCGCACGTAAGCAAGTAATAGTCACGCATGTGTGGATCGGATTAGTGCTTCATTTTTGACGGGGCGCTTGAATGAAGACTATCCTTCTATACGTTATTATTCTTAGTAAAAACCATAGATTCAATCAACAAGTCCGACTTCCTCAATAGAGTTCCTATGCAAAATGGTCGCTAATTTTTCCATTAAGACGTCTAAGTTTCTACCACAAACGCTCGACCAATAGTCGTAGAAGGCTGAGCAACAGTTTAATAAGTCGCTAAAATAAATAAACTAGGATTGCAGCGCTAAATCCGCAACATCCCGCCGCGACGCGCACAAAATAAACAACGAAATAACTGTCTCAATAACTCTAATGCTCCAAGGGCTAAGAGACAAGTTTTGATATGACTGCCAAAGTGGTAGATACGAACAGTGTACGTCCTACACTAACAAACAACACAGAACGAAATAACCTAAGTTGCGCATTCACTTGCGAATCTAAATTAAACTATAGATACACGTTGTAACTTAATTGAGCCTTTACTATTTCCGGGTTCGTTTCCCGGTTGGGTGAATTTAGAAGATAAACTTTTCTAAATAGCCTCGGATCAACTTGGAGACCATGACAATTAGTGTGATGTCTGGCACATATTTGATTTAATTTATAGTTTAAGGTGGTATAGGTGAACCTACCTTAGAAAGCCTGTTCGCTCTCTTCTCGAACAAACAATGTAATTAGTCACTTTTGGATAAGTATATTTGATGCTCATTAAGAAAAGAACAAAGATCAATCATGAATCTAGTTTTAACAAATTGTGAAAGTGTTCCATAATCAGATGGTTTAGAGAAATAAGCATTGACTTTTTCAGGAGAGGATCTGCCGGAAAAATACCACAGCCTATCCCTTAAACTACAGCGAAGCAACAGATTGCGATGTTCTGGTCGGGGACGACAGCGACAGCGAGGGTATGAAATCGATATCGCACGATAATCGCGAACGCCGAGCAACGTCGGCCCATTTTTATGGCCACTCGTTTGTCTTTACGACAAAATCGAGCGTCATTTGTCAACTCCAGCGACACGTGATATTTATTAACGTTTCGCATACGAATCAAGAAGCTGGGGGTCTACTCCAATTCGGTTCACACGTAGCGTCTGAAGTTAAAGGCGTGTTAGGTTGGCGTTTAAAAACCTTCTTACAATTTAAATTACTGGTAAGCTTTAAGTCATCTCATCATTCGCAGCAATAAGACGTCCACTGCTAACGTAAGCCTACTTACGCTTTGCTTTCAGTGGTATCCATTCTAGAATATTTTTGTTCCTATTGCCATCAATTCTTGACAACAATAATCATAACACGAAAATTATAAGTTAATATCTATAGTTCATATTATAAAGCTGAAGAGTCTGTTTGTTTGTTTGCTTGAACGCGCTAATCTCAGAAACTACTGGTCCAATTTGAAAAATTCTTTCAGTGTTAGATAGCCTATTTATTGAGGAAGGCTATAGGCTATATATCATTATTCCACGCGGCGAAGTCGCGGGCAGAAGCTAGTACTAAGCTAGTAAATAAAATGGGTTTTGCCATTCTAAAGACACAAAACAAATGCAGCATCATTAAAAAAAAAACCATGCATTTCAATTTAATTTTCAATTCAATTCAATTTAATTTATAAGTACTTTGTATCATTTAAAAGTGACCATATTTTTTTTTGTTTTGACATGTCTAGTTCTACGTTTATTATTATTATTTTTTAATAGACCAATTATTCGTTTCTATTTTCATGACATTGTGTTGATAACTTCATTTCTGTGATATGGCTCCCTGTAATCCGAAATAAACGATTTTTATTTATTTATTTATTTTATTATTTTGAACGATGCTTTAAATTGAGTATTTATTCAGCTACAAAATTTAATTCCCTATAATAAAATGGTCACCTTATGCTGTGTGTGGGTTGATTTTATTAGAATAGCACATTAAATCATTTTCTTTATATAAGAATCCCGTAAAATGTGGCACAGACAAGAGCAAATGACCTGAACAACTTTCGAGTAAATGCTCCAATTCCTGTGTTGGCAGAGACGTAAGAGGCTCTCACGCGGAAAATGTTGAAGAGTTCTTTTGGACAGGTTAGGTTGCGAACCGTTTCAACTTAATTTTCGTGTCCGAAAAATAGGGTTGTGAAAATTCATCAATTAAATGTTTTTCCAAAATGCAATACGATATTAAGTTGCTAATTATCCTCGCATATGCCTTGTGACTACTGAAGTAATACTTATTGAGTAGAGAGATAGAGCGCAGGAAGAGTAATTTAAGGGAAGGCATGGTCATTGAATTAGTCAAATACAATCTTCTTAAAATATCATCCAAACAGACGCCAAAATTAAAAGTTCCCTGATTATTGTAGATCTCAGTCTAACTAACATTTCAATAGTTATTGTTTTATAGCTCGCTCATGTTAAGTATTTTTCAAACCACTGCCACTCTGGTGAAACGTCTGTCAATGTTTTATTATCAATGTCGAGTCGTTTTGAAAAATCGATTGTCATCAGGTTGGTCAACAACACTACTGAGAAGCGTGAAGTATCTACGTTAGCCCTTTTGGAGTGGTTTGCGAACAATCGGAAAACGCTTTGTCATCGGACGATGGTTCCGTGCAAATGTTAGTTTTAGACAAAAGACTCGTGAAAAGGGTCACTCTTCATATCGTTATACAGTATTTCATTAAATTATTTCTTATCATGTAACTTTCGGACGGTTGGTAAAGCTAACGTTGGCTTTGGCTAAAACGTCAAAATATTAAAGAAGTCAAAAGGCGTGGAATTCGAAAGGGGTTTGAACCTTAGTGGCACAGTTTTTAAGATCGGGATGAACACAGCGATATTCATGAAAAATCTACTAATTAAAAGGTTATTCGTGTTATTTTGTTGACAAATAACAGATTTTAGGACATTTGAACGGAGAAGAAGATAAGAATCTTCTTCTTCTACATTCTCCTCATATCCCAAAGTCGTCTAAATGTAATCACTCAAAGCCATTAGGTCACTATTTGCATATCCTACGATGTCACCTTAAAATTGTATTTCTTCTATGCAATAAATTATTTATTTGAGTTTGATTTGAAACTTATTTGTAGATTTTATACCAAAAAACAAGTAAAAACCACATGAACTTCATTATTTTGACCACTTTTAAATGTACACTTCTTGAAAACACGATAATACACACAACCAACGGTTTAAATGTCCTGAAATCTGTTCATTTGTTGACAAAAAATACGAAAAGCCACAAAATAAGAAGAAGAAAAAATGATGGATTCTATCCTTCAAATACCTCGTAAAACAGGACACTTTGGGGAACCATAAAAGACATGTTTTGTCTGTTTAGAAAGAGGACACATTGTGGCCACTTTGAAAACAAAAACAAAATGGCGGCTGCTGGCTATGCCAACTTTCATACAAAAATGTTCAAACCCCTTTAAACTATCTAATCTTTCAAGTACAGACTGCTTACCAATCTGCCTGTTTTTATAATTTTGTAACACTGTCCACAGTGGTTGAGTCAAACACACTAGTTGTAATCGATGATAAATCAAGTAACGTCAAGAATTTAATTATATATCGACTTACAATTTTGCAGTAGATTAAAATTTGGTTAAGGAATTTTAAACTGAAAATCTATAATTTAAGCAAAAGGTTCAATCGATCCACGCTGGTTAAACTTGAATGCAAATGAGTGCGCTGATTTCGTTACTTTGCCACAAATTGCGTTTAAACCGTTACAGTCTTCAGTAAATAATACCAAATGGAAATCTGTTGACAATCGCAACTCCATTTAAAACCAACTCTATATTATTGATTCAGTTGTTTCGTTTATTAATTTGATGTTTTCAGTAACGAAAGATTGCAACGATTTAAATTATAGATTAGGCAAAAAAAATTTGTCCGAGTTTGAGGAGAATCCGTTGAGTTCTATTGAAAAATAGCGTTATTGTTCAACGCCACAACGAATTATCCAGTTAAATGATTATCAACGTAAATATTTTTACATATCCTTGAAATTAATTTGCTAGTGCCCGAGTCCAACGTCAATAAGGTCGTGTTGACATTAATGTCCTTAAGGCTGGTAATTAGGGTGAGCGGTTCGTTCGGATCGTTCGGCTGCGCACTGATTGCGTTAGCGCCGCGCTGATCGTATTCGAACGCTAATGTTTAAACGCTAAGATTCGAAATAAAATACAAGGCAGCTTGCCTGATTCTGATGATGATATGGATCAGAGTGAACTTTATATAACAAGTAACATTAAGAGATAATCTTTATGTATGGACAGCGCAACACATTCTTTGTCGTGCCATCCAGACGGTGAATGCTCTTCCAACGCATGTGTTTCCTTCCTCTTATAATCCATTAAAAAAACAACACCAATTTACAAAACCAGAAATGAATATTAACTTATGTGGTGAATGTTGTAAAACACCAGCCAAATGTCACAATGCAGGAAATTGAACTTGTGCTGTATCTTAGACAAGTTGTATTTCAGACATCACTATAATTTACAAGTTTTCCGTAGCTTTCAAGTACCTACAGCATTGAATTTAAATTAATTTGTGTAATAGCAGAGGTTCATTGTGATAGAGTAAGAACCCAATGCGATAATTGTGCCTAAAGGTTACAATTAGAGTAAAGAGTTTACAAGTTGTGTCAGAATTAGCATATAAACAAGAGCGTTGCTAAAATTTGCATGCAAACGAGCGCGCTGATGACATTACTGCGACCGCGCTGGTCGCTTCGATCGCTAATGCTTATTGTATTAAAATGGTGGAGGTTACACTTATGTCACGAATATTTCCTTTTCATTTTGTAGTGTTGGTAATGCGTTTGATTTAGACTCTTATTAGTTGCTTTAGATGATCTTAGAGTTAGATATAATGGATGTAATTACTTAGATATTTCTTGAATGCATACAGATACAGGTAGATACTCGTATGTATCAACTGTCCTGCATGACTTGATAGGTATGGAGCAAGGCAATATATCTTTCAGAGCGATAGTCTGACTGTCTGAGGACAGTTTCGTGTACTCTCACTGCTATGCTTAATTTTCATTTAATTTTTTACATCATCAGCAGATTTGGTACCTCACTCCCCGAGATGACTGACACTCAGAGAACTGTCTGTTAGAACCCTAAAATATACAAACCTTTTTAACTTTTCTTTTTATTTAAAATGGGTTGGCCTTTGACCTCAGTTTCGCCTGGTGGTAAGCGATGACGAGCCCGATGGTGGTACCCGCTGATCCAGAATCAATATTGTTTTTACTCTTACTTTTCTCTACTTAATACTCGCATTCCTTAATTTAGTATAGTGAGTGTCATTCAGGTGATCATAATTAGGTAATGCCCTCATTGATCCACATTGATGCCCTAATTGATTACTGCTATAGCGTACTAAAATGAACTTACGGTGAACTGGGCGCCAACAGCTTAGAACGCATGGCTAACTATATTCATGCTTGTGACACAAATAATGCATGCGGCGCGGCGCCCCGGACGGATGGACTATCCGTCCTAAGAACAATCCGCCATTTTGATTACGCACACAGACACAGTGAGTTTACAGGCAATACCGGTGAGAATCGGTGTCGCGGTCAGTCGCACTGTCGCGAGTGTTTGTGTCAAACTTGATGCAATTTAACACATGTTTGTTTTTGGTTTTGGCGTGTTCTGTTTTGACATCGAGCTTATAATTATCACTTACTATTTTTAAAAATCAGAGCGAATATATTAGCAACCCTAGACGGTCAGGCAAGTTTAGGTAAATATACTGGAAAAAGGCGAGGGCAGTCTTTCTGTAAACTCATTATTTTGTGCGTCTGATGTTGTATGATGATATTGCCCGCTAGTTTGGGGAACGTGGCTTTTAAAGTCCAAGAGCCTTTACAGCCCAACGTGGTAGGTGGTAGGTGGTGAGCCTTCCGCCGTTATCCGGGTTGATTTTAATCCATTTTATCCACCACCGGAGAGTTAGTCGGAAATTTATTAATGAACACCAAGATGGTACTGGCCAGATTTTAACTCGGGACCACATGATTCACGATCCAAGCTAGGGTGCGTTATCCTTAGGCGACAACGTCTTCTGGTTTTAAGGCTGTTTAATGCTTCGGTTGACTTTCGCTGATCAAGATCATCCAAAACTTCCCGGAAGAAAAGTATACATCCATACTCATAAGATTTATAAATATCACGGTTTTATAAAGTAGTAGCATAGTTTTTTGAATAATTGTTAGAATAATTAAAAGGAAAAATGATTCCAGGATCGCTTATGAGAGCAGGAAAGGAACTTTACATAATTAGCTCTGCTTGGTCTCCCCTCTTCCAGACGTTCCATTAATATTCATCTCTTACTTATCTCTAACTTAAGAATATTGATAACTTCATATTATTAAGTCATGAAAATAACAAACAAGAACAGAATTTTGACCGCTATTTTGCGGCTGGCATCAACCCACTGTATTCAATTTTTGTTACCCACATATCATTTTCATAGACAATTAAAACAGTTTTTTAGGAACTTCGTTTTGGGTACGCCTCCGTGGTCGAGTGGTTTCAGCGCTCGGCCCAATTCAAAGTCGGGCAAAGTGTTGTTCGGATTTTTCGGAACATACTCGTAGCCCTGCCCTGGTTTTTTATCAGCAACCCGCATTTGGCAAGCGTAGTGATTAAGCTAATACCCATTAGTTTATCGATGACTTGATTCCAATGATTGAGGTCTTTGCCCAGCAGTGGGACAGTTCATAGGCTAATTATTTACTTACTTATTTTTCGTAACTAACTATTTATCAGTTTCAGACAGCCGCATCAAATATGAACTTCGCCTTTTTGTGGGTCAGATGATCATAAGACAGCTGGCTTAGATACCTTTATATTTATTTCAGGTAAATTAAGTACTAGCATAGACAAAATATAACTTACAATCTATTAAAGAAACATATTAAATACATCGTCATAAGCTTAATCTAACAGTACATAAGCAATGTGTTACTTTAAACACATACTTGCACTTAGTCTTGTTTTTCCAACTAATTCAGCTTGTTTTGAACAAGTTAATTAAAAAGTTCCTGCCTTACTGGAGAAAATTAGTTGGCTGCTAAAGCATACTTTGAATTATGTTGTAAATCAGAGTTAAGGAGGGCTAAGATTAAAATATAATAGAAGGTATGAAGCACGGTGTATGAAAAAAATTATAGAAATGTTTTTACAAAGTTTGTTCTCTCCAGATGCCTTGTCGCGTGTATGGTTTGTGTTCCATCATGATCAATTGCAGTCATTAACTGGTTGAATGCCACACCATACGCCGGTGCCTCTAACAAACGATTTCATATTGTCTTTTTAATTCGGTAGTGGCTTAAACATATGCACCCCCTTACCAACTACTGAGATTTATTTTAGTGGCCCGCCCGACCAACCTCAAGGTTATGCAGTAGGGCACACTATTCCTAGCACACCGTTAAGTGTGCCAGGGACCATCTGCGGTAGGTCCTGCCGCCACAGAGCACAATGCACAATACATTACACACTATGGTACTCATAGGCGAGTAGCCCGTGGCATTACCCACTCCCATTTATCCAAAATGGTACCGGAGCAGATATAGTCGCTCACCACGCGCATCCCAAAGAACGCTAGCGGCTTCAATCACCGCTGGCGACGTCAGAGAAGCCAACTACCATTTCTCCAGAATGGTGCCGGAGCTGTATAGCACGCTCACATCTCGATGCACTGCCGTACATCTACCCTTAGCTACAGCAGGGTAGCCGGATAGGCAATCTAGCGGATACCCATCTCCTTGCTAACCAGGCAAGTACCGAAGGAGCGGTAAGCCGCTATGAGGGTTCCTCACTAACCCCGCATCTAAACACTTAGCAGCCCAACGCCCTAGACCAGTGAATTTAGATACTCGTTGCGCGTGAGAAGGAACGCTCAGTACACACTACCGAACAGACGAACATGCCCCTCCTCTGCTGCCTCTGACTACCCCACCCCGTTTGGGATAAAGACGTGATGGTATGTATGCATAAACAGCAAAACATAGATCCTGCCTTCTCTATTAGGTGGGCATGTCGTGCAGGACGCTTACCAGTCACAGTTAGTTTGATTTCCAACAATTTCTATTTTAGAACTGTTCTGCTTGAACATAATATCATCACTATAAAGACGTTTTAATTAAACTCAAAACTTAAACAAATATCTCAAAAAAATAGCACGATTTCTTTTCGTAAATATGCTTGAAACAATTTTATTTAGTAAAATAAGATTTGGTTATTTTAAATATCAATGAGACTCCAATGAACACAATATACCACTACTTAATCAGTTTTAGTTATTAAAAATACAGTAAATTTATTAGCTACTTTTACAATTAGGTAATTACATTAAGGGCATTTGTCCCAAATACAAGCTAACTTGTGTCTGCTGAGTTTCACCGAAATGTTTTCCTTTATAAGTTATTGATAAAGTTTTGAGTTAAAATCAAGATGAAAGATTAAAATCTAGTAGACTTCACCTATTTTTATTGACGAAGAAAAGGTTAACTTTATTCAATAAATAAATCCAATAGGAATTAAATTATTTGGTAATAAAACCAAGAACATTCAAAGAAGATGACTATCAACTTGGTTTGTATTTTAGGAACAGTCTGCCTTTTTGTAAAGCCCCCGGGCACAATACCTATGTGATAAAATAAATTGTACTCCCTTTAGTCCGAATCAGGCTAGTTTTATTCAAAGCCACAAAAACAACCGTATTATTAATTATTCAAACATCTCGCAAAACAAAAGGGAAAATGTACGGTTCACTAACCATATTTGCTAATAAAAGAAACGGCCATTCCTCGAGTTCCCGCTTCCAAGGGAATGTTTGTGTACAAAGAGATGAAACTAAATATTAATTACAACTGTTGCGCGCACATGTTGTCAACCTTTGTTCTCTGTGCGAGCCAGTGATACTTCACGGTAGGAATGTTTATAAGTAGGTATATTTGTATGTCTACGAACGAAACAATAGGAAATTTGACACATGTTGTCAATTCATGTAAACTTATGTTTTATACATTAAAGACAGTATTCAAAAACCTATAATAAAATTTTAAGAATATAACTAACATATAACTTTCCGTAAAAAAATATTATTTCGTTATTTTATTCCTATTATCACGTGACTACCAACGCCAATCAAAGCGCGATGACGTCACTGCCCGGGATACAAGCTCACATAACTGTCATACCTAAGTTAATATCAGGCTAACTTTGACAGACACGTGACAGTTTAGAGCGTTTTGGCAGGAATTCTAAAGACAAATTTTTGTTGACGTATATTTTTTTATTGAAACTAGACTTATTTTTCATGAAATCATCATGTTTAAATAGGGTCTATCTGTGAAACAAAATCAATTCCAAAATTAGATAATTCCCTATTTCGCTTTGGCTGAAGTTCGCGGCCCCTGAACTCTATTTTGGCGATTTGAAAATGAAAGTGTGCTTGTCATTTTACTCACCAAGTAAGACAAGGTTTTAGTTACACAGTAGACTTAAAGTAGTTAAGACTGCGAATGATGATGGTGATGATGCAAGAATGTTACACAAATTTTAAATTTTTTTGGTTAATTTAGCAACTTATATAAATTATCTAATTCTAATCTCCACGACTATCGCATCTTCAAAAGAGAAAAGCAGCTGGAGTCATTCCTAAAGTTATAATAAATAAATCAATATCTTTGGAACACACGATTTTCTCAACCTAAATTAACCTCTCAAGCTATGGTTTATATACATGTAAGTTCATACTTACATACATACATACTCGTACATACATACCATCACGCCTTTTTCTAAACGGGGTAGGCAGAGACCACATCTTTCCACTTGCTACGGTCCTGACACACCTCTTGCGCTTCTTCCACTCTCATTAATCCTTTCATACATGCTCGTCGATTATGGGTACTCCTGACCTGACCTTTTCTGAGTCTTGTACTTGTCCTAAGTACGTCCGTCTAGGCCTTCCCCTTTCAACAGCTCCATCCACCCTCGCCTTGTAAATTTGTTTCGTTGATCGCCTTTCATCCATCCTTTCCTATGCCCAAACCATCTTAGCGTTCATACTTAGATAAATATTTTTAAAAAGTATTGCAGTAAGCGTTTCTTGGTGGAGTAAAATACCCATTACGTGCGTCCATTTTGTTCAATTACGACTAATGCGCCAGCAAAACGGTCGCTAGAGTACGATTACGTTTATGGTGAATTCTATACAAAAGTTCTCATATTTAGAGCGCAGTACCGAGTTTTAATGTGGTCTCGACTGTGCATTAATAACTCCCTCTACCCTATCTACTTCACCCGGGTAGGTAGGGTTTTCGCAACCGGAACTACGGGTGTTGGGGGGTGCCCAACTCTGCCTTTCTTAAGGCAGGCCCCAACTTGGAGTTGGATTCGTGGTGGCATGTGGTTAGTTGCAGAGGTGGAGCATGTAAATGCTAATAATGTGTAATGCATTGTGCATTGTGCTTTGTGGCGGCAGGACCTACCGCGGATGGTCCCTGGTACTATTCACGGTGTGCTTGGAATAGTGTGCCTTTCTGCATAACCGGGAGGTTGGTCGGGGGGGCCACCAAAATAAATCTCAGTAGTTTGGGAAAGGGTCTTGTGCATTAATAACTTTGTACTGACCGCTAGAACTGCGCTAAGTACGTCTTTATTATGAATAGACTGTCTTTCCCGTCAAAATATAGCCTAAATTAAAAAAAAATAGCCTATGTCACTCCCTGATAATGTAACTTCATATTGGTATAGATTTGATAAAATCAGTCCAGTAGTTAAGGAGCCTATTCAATAAAACAAACAAAGAAATCTTTCCTCTTTAAATATTAGCACTTACAAATAACTTAATAAGTAAAGTATAGTAATGAGCCTATATACATGTCTAACTGCAGGGCATGCCTGCCTCCATCATTGAAATCATGTCATTGCTACAATGATGGGTATTGGCTTAATCACCACGCTTACCAAATGCGGGTTGGTGATCACAAACCGAAGTTCCGAAAAATCCGAAAATACACCTTGCCGTACCTGGGATTTGAATCCCAGCCCTCCTGATTTCGGGCCAAGCTCTGAAAACACACGGCCACGGAGTCGTTATTTCAATTAACAACACACTAATAAATAATATTGTTATTAAAACCATTGCACATTGCAATTAGGGTAAGAACGACCTAATAAAGATGGAAGGATCTTAGTGGATGCAGTCCGCCTGAAGCTTTTAAAGCAAAGGAACTGAATTATCAGTGAATTGCATTAGGTTCCTAATTTTATTGCAATAGACTCCAGTCTAGCAAAAAAAAACTTTCTGACCTAAATTAGGAGAGCGGTACAGATAAATTATTGACATTCACGGAAAAATGCCTTCGCTGAAATCAACCAGACCGTAATACCTAAGAGGGGACAAAAATAAATAATATTTCGAGCCACCCAATCGCGAAACTCCCAGAACGATAATAACCGCGCAATTTCAAGCGCAAAAGAGGATTGCTCCTGAAAATTAAATTGTTTTAGGGTTGGCAAAGTATATCTTGGAGCGTGTGTGATGAATATTAAAGTGAGTACTTTAAAGTAACATGATATCGCATGAAATTCACTCAAGTAGATACGCAATGTGGGATAGAACATCCTTTGTGCAAACAAGCCGGCAAGTTACTAGTAAATTTAATATTTTCTTCCATAACATTTAACGTAGGACAAGCACCGTTTTTTAAGTTTTTAAGTAAAAGGGTTTTTTTTTTAAATAACCGACCCGTTTTTGTTATTACCTAAGAATATAAAATGTTGAAAGGTAGGTATTAATTGGTTGCATGAGTAAGTATGTAGTTACATTTTACAGTATTTTATATAAAAAAAAACAGTTGACAACTGTTGACTAACCCTAGACAAAGTTATAAGCGTACAAAAACTATAGCAGTATTTTCCATGAAACAAGATAATTAAATTTGCTTTTACCAATATTATAAAGTGTCGTGCCTCCATGACGTAACCTCACTAACCTCATTAGACGCGTCTCATGACAGACTTGAAGGAGAAATATAACCCACTTTGTATAATACAAGTGAGTATAAAATATACAAGCACTTAACGCTAACTGAGGAAAATTAATTATATGAAGATCAAAACTTTAAACTTTACTCAGACGGTCACTTAATGATGACCAGTAATACCTTGACGGTGGCGTAATGGTCACACGAAATGTCAAGTTTAGACAAACATTTATGTATTGATCTTTTGGGTTTGTTTGGTATCTGAGTGCTATTATTATCTGTTAAAATATGTATATATAAAGAAGCGATTGTGTTTTTCATCCTCTCTCAAAGGGGCTCCCCATGCAGGCCTAAGATTTTGTCACGCTTTATCTCGTTCAAGTCCTATGGAGTAATGAATGAGATATGAAATTGTCGCGTGGCGCACTTTAGTTCTGATGGCTATCTGATTACAGAAATCGGCTTGATAACCCTGGTGTTGCATCTGTCCATCTGGAACTTAGAAGCATAAATAAGGGCGGATGCTGGCTTAGCCAACTTTACAGGATAGAGTAAAATAAAATTTCAATTTTGTCGGCAAATATTTTAATGAGTACAAACAACTCGTGCATTATTTATTTGCCTATATTTAGCCTTAGTAAGTACTTTCCTAGTTTTATGTTTAAAATTTCGAAACAAAGTTTCTAAGTTGTGAAAAAATACTTTTAAAAAAAAATGTTGACATTGCTTTAAGCCACTAAAAATATTTAATGTATTTGTTCAACTTATTACTATATGATCATCCGACTTTATGCCTCCAATTATTGTAATTAAATGTGAGGTGTTTGTCCAAATATAACGTTATGCCTTGATATTCATTTTATTAAATCTGAAAAAGACGCAATTGTAAATGCGACGTTATGTGACTGGTCTGTTGGTGCAATGGCAGCGATCCTGTCTTAGCTCCGGAGGTCGTGGGTTCGATCCCCATCCGTGACAAACATTTATGTGACGAACTTTTGTGTTTGTTGTGTCTGTCTTATTATCTATTTAGGTATGTATTTAGAAATATTTAAGTATGTTTATCAGTCTCTGACACCCATAGTACAAGCGCTGCTTAGTTTGGGGTCAGATGATCTTGGTGTAATTTGTCCTGGATATTTATTTATTTATTTTGTTATATTTAAATTTCTAGTCTTTTAGCAAAAAGTCGGATATCCCATAACTCAAACATCTTAATCGAAAGTCAAATATTTGCAAAAATATTTCTATCGGGTGATAAAGGCGCTTGCCTATAACTTTGATGAAACAACGTTGTTGCCTTACAACGTAAAAATACACTAGATAAATTCGCCAGATCTCGGTAGCTCAGTTGGGAGAGCAGTCACCCGGATTGTGAAAGGTCGCGGGTTCGAATCCCGCTTGAGTCCCAAGATCAGGTCGAATTTTTCTAGTTTCTATCTTTGTGTATAAAATAGAGCATTGTTTAATGCTACAAATAAAAAATCACCTATAGAATGATTTAGAGTTGGTCCAATTAGGTGTGGCCAAACACTTTTGCAAATCGAACATTAATCCTTTTTATTACTTTCTGAACTTTCTTGTGTCGTTTTTAATTTATAATTTATCTTTTTTCTTTCATTCATATCTTTCTTGAGCCACCTTAACATGAACTTCCTTTTCTTTTTGTATCTGTTCCTTCTCTGTTTCATCTTGAGCATCTTGTATTTTCCTTACAAATTCGTCACAGTTATCGCTCGTGTCAACAGAAGGAAATTTGAAACTTAGATTGAATTTTGTGTTAAAAATTTGTCGATACAACCACATTGTTTAGCAATGTATAAAAATCCTCAAATCAGGCCCCGAATATTTTCTGTTAGTTTTTTCACGTGAATAGTGGCAACAAGCATATGAATTAATATGATTTATCACTTATGCAGTAATAGGTTCTGGTGATTTTTTGGTTGGAACATTGCGACCTCCTCGATCTGGAGCTGTCATGGCATCATCAAATTCTCTAAACTGACTCTCACAAACTTCTCGCCAAGTGAAAGGGCATTAAAAAAGATTCCTTTACGTGTGTAAAGGAATCTTTTTTAATACCCTTTCACTATGTAAACTGTGTAGTTTGTCTGCTGTTAAAACCGGTGGTAAGATTATTTACTTATATACGAGAACTTTTATATATCTGTCTCTGATTTGCGTCTGGTTTTCATAACCACTTATAGATTTTTTCTACAGAGCTTTACTATGTATAGCGACGGTGTGACACGACGTTGATCCCCACTCTGTAATTTTTTCCAGAATTTATTAAATATTTTTTGCCTTGTTTCTTCTGAAACTTAAAGCATTACGCTTTACATGTACAAGGAGCTTTAACTGTACGAGCTTCAACGTCTTGCTTTATCTCAGCCACTGTAGAGTGATATGGCGAACCTTTGAATCTGGCAATTTTCGATGCTATTCTTTTCGTCTCAGTACACTTTCAACTCATCCTGTGGTCCCGCCATGACCTATAGATTATGCCCGATATAACTAACTTTTTCGCGCCAAAATTTAAATAGGTCACACCCATACATTATATTTTCACATCGGCCTATTTCCCCCAATGCATTTACAAAGTTATTGTAACAAAAGGCATAATGCTGTTTATCTGTATCCGTTCTGACGTTATTTAAACGAATTTTAGATGCATAATGTCGGAAGTTTAGTTAAGAAGAATATTTATATAACTGTTTGGACCATAAAAGCGTAATTACTGTTACGAAGCTTTGTCCCGAATAAAATTTTGCAGGCATAAGGGCCAAACTTACAATTCACTAAAAGAAAGATGCAGTAATGTAGACGCAGAGAGATGGAGGTGAAAATAAAACCCTTTGCTTCCAATGATTTTTAAAAAGTTTTTAGAACCGACATTATGCACGTGATTATCTTAGCCTAGGAAAGGGATAGAAATAGCGCTGACAGAGGTATAGAAAGAGAAACAAGCGCTTTTCTTTGTTTATCAATAGAAATATTTGGTCCGATCTGCAAATCGGCCCTTATATCTACGGAACCATTCACTATCAGGTGGTCTTGTTTGTTTTCTACGTTGTTCAAAGCCGGCCATATTGAATACTGTTTTGAAAATGTTATGAGAAACTTGTTCCGAAATTCGCCTGCGCGGAACTAAAAGTAAAGTTTGCAATAATTTCTCTATGCTAACATTTTGGTTTACGAATCTACTCGAAATACGAGAAGGCATTTAATCTGTAACGGTGCGGTTACGAACTTGTATTCCCTAACCAATTAGTTTAAATAGGGAACTGAATCAACACACAACACGTTTAAGTTCGAGCTATTAATAGGATTACATTAACTTAAGTGCTTAAGCAACATTTGACATGTGGAATTAAACATTTTCGAAACTGATTTCAATAAGAAAACAGCGAGACACTGTATTGTTGCTCTTTTTAACTGTTTGTAAAAATAAAATTCTTCCAAACTATTTAACAATGTACATTCCTTACTCTAAATATAAATAACCCCAAAAACCGTACTGAACTGTGTCTGAAGTATGTATGCAGGTACCTACTCGTATAAGGTCCAATGCAAAACACGGAAAATCAATAGCACAGTTCGAAAACAACACGTCATAACACGTTAAAAGTTCAAAGTGGAATGAAGGTGTCCTAATATTTGAGTAGGTTGTGTTGTACCTTCACTATGCTTTAGCAGAACTATGTCAGTGGTATTTTGTTTTAGAGATTCTACTTTGTGCAAAAATATTTCAATACCTCGTCGAAACAAAATCGTTTTAAAATGTATTTTAAAACCATAGAGAAATATTTCGCACATTTGAACACTGAAATATTTTTCAGGCAGTCTGCATAGTAATATTCATTTGAGAGAATGGTTTGAGTGAAGTTTTAATAAAAGTAAACATAAAACGAAATAGCAGGTGGAATAACTCAAACAAAGTTACCTGGGTTAAAATAATCTATATTTTTGAAATATTCACTCACGGCCCTCATTATTATAGAAATAATCGCTTTATATTGATGCGTACAACTTGATCACTCTGCTTGCCACAAAGCGAGAGAAAACTCACAAACCAGGGCTATGTTCTGAAAGTTCGGACGGAAACATAGTTCTTTAGCTGCCCTGCCCTGGATGAGGAGGTAAACCCAGGATTTCTGGATATCTATCAGGTCGATTGATCTTACTACTGAAATAACAAACTAGAATCTCAATCATTCATCACCTTTCCTCATAGTCAAGACTCGGTAAGAAATTGTATATAACCGGGACTGTAAGTTTAAAATAACTTCGCACAAAACGTTTTGCGGACTCCTTCATAATGCGAACAGCAAAGGAGTGGAACTCGCTGCCCGCGCATGTTTCCGAACCAATACAATCTGGGTCTCTTCAAGACAAGAGTGAATAGACATTTTCTGCGCAGACATATACCATCATAGATCGCATCGTGACTTACCATCAGATGTGATTGCGATCAAATGACTGTCTAGTACTATTTAAAAAAAAAACTTTCCGTACTTAGTCGATAACCACAGTGCTTGGGCAGTAGAAGTTTTTAGCTGTTATGTCCGTGATCTCTGCAAGAAGCATTAAGTATGTTAAGGTATTGCTTGGCAGACATCATAGTGGACATGGCTGTAACGATCAGTTATTGCTTTTAAAATTATTCTTTAACTTTTCACGTAGGTAGGTCATGTTTTTTAACTAAAGCTTCTGCTTATAGAAACGTTGAGATTTATATTCTATGAACCATCAACCTGGCTGGGCTGTAAATTAACACAATATAATACAAAATTCTCCGCAATTAAAAACTTTGCGCAATTTCGTAACTCAATATTAAGAATACATTTCAGATCGTTAGCACCCTGTATACCAAAACGCCATTACGTTCCAATTTTAAACCAATACCACGTTTGAGGGTAACCGTCTCATAACGAGAAGATAACGGCGATGGAATAAATGTTCCAGCTTTGTCAACCCCATTTGCATGTAAAGTAGGGATCCGTGTTTATAGCGGGACAATGTGCGATATTGCCGGTTCTAACACGTGACATAGGCCTGTCATTTCAATTAAGGTTAATTGACTACAGGTTAAACTGTTATTTTGATTATTGATATTAAATTCTGTTAATTTTTCTGTTGAAATGATTGGGTAGTCGTCAACATCATCGAATTCTAAAAGTGATTTAAAATAATCGAAAAATACACTGAAAAAGCAGCATATGAAAACTTTCAGTTCGTTTACTCAGTTCGAACTCGGGTGGGCAAGTCTATTTTTAAAAGTGTAAAATAAATAAAAATAAGTATAGAATTCGATAATCTACGAGTATATTACACAATTTATAGTATCTTGAAACCATATTCATAAACGCAAAATTTACCGAAGTGTTTAGAAATAGGCATACTGTGACGTCACCATCTTGTGACAGTTTGTAGGGAGCGTTTTGGGCTAGTCCCAAAAATATGTTTTTTTAAATTGCCATATCTCGGGGAGTTTTTGTGTTTTGACCTCAATAAAAAAAATAGACAGCACAGAGTATGGAATGTAAATATGGTCCCTCCTCTCAGACGTATTCATTGATTCGATCAATTAAGCATGCACTGCGTTCCTTGAGCGCTTAAGCAACCACTATGCAGTTTTTATTCGGAATTGTCACTATGAAGCACTTCACAAATACTATTAAGCGTGTGGGCACTTAAACATTTATTGTGTCACCCTTGCCACATATCAACACTTTATTTTCAAACCAATTAGAAAAACTTTTTTTATAAATAAATATTTGTTTACATAAATTTACATATTTAAATCTCATTTATTAATTAAACTTACACAACTAATATATACAACATTATCATAATATTAATTATTTACATCTTATTTACACACGTCATTTGTGACGGTCGAACGTGTTGGTAATTGTAAAGCGGTGCCGTGCAAACGCGCACTAACTTTTAAAAATCATACGCAGGGTACCTATACATTTTCGCACAGCGCATCGGCGCCAAGCAGTCTGAGATTCACAGGCAACTCAACGATCATTGTTCCTTACCTATCGTGCGTAGTTAAATAGTTAAAGGTTGTGAAAATATTATTGTGCTACATTACTTAAAGTGAAACGCCTTCTGGCTAAAAACTGTACAATTTCTAAGTGTATTTACTGACTGGAAATATTGTACAAGGTGGGGTTGAAAATACAGGCAAGTCCATAGTGAATTTACTATATTTATTTGTCTACCTGTCATCACGACCCCCACACTGGTGACCCCTCATACCGAAGACGCTAATACAGAGTTAGCAAGCAAAATAGCACAATGAGTGATAGTGATTCAGCACAAACGGCATCATCACACCATACCGACGGTTCACGTCGACGACATCGGAAAGTGCGCGTTTCCACTGCACCATCCGATATTTGCCGTGTCGGTGTACGCGTTCCACCGTTCTGGCCGGAAGAACCAGAAACATGGTTTGCGCAAATTGAAGGTCAATTTGCCATATCTGGTATCACGAATGACGCAACAAAATTCAATTACGTCATCGGGCACCTGGATCCTCAGTTTTCTAAGGAGGTGAAAGACGTTATAGTGGCCCCACCGGAGAGCGATAAATATGAGAAGCTGAAGAGTGAGCTCATCAAACGCCTGACAGCCTCCAAAGAAAAGAAGGTTCATCAGCTACTCATGCACGAGGAGTTGGGTGACAGGAAACCTTCCCAGTTTCTGAGGCATCTGCAGAGTTTGGCTGGTTCAGGAGTGCCAGAAGATTTTATCCGTACCATTTGAAGCAGCCGATTACCGGGAGTGACCTATGCGTTTACCCTCGAACTGCACTTCGTGAACGACGAGCGAAGACCACCTACCAATTGACAGCGGCTAACGGGACTATAATAAACACATATGGTTACTTGCAACTAGATCTGGATTTAGGACTTAGACGTAGCTTTCCTTGGAATTTTGTAGTTGCCGATGTATCCAAAGCTATTATTGGTGTAGATTTTCTCAGGCACTATTGTTTAATTGTAGACATACGCAACAGTGGTTTAATTGACCGTACTACATCATTGTCTGCTGTAGCTAGTGTAGATAATGCTTTGAATTCTGTGTTGTCTGTAAAAGTCTTGACTCGCGTTATCACGCCAGTTTAAAAGAATATCCCGAGATAACACGTCCGGCTGGCACTCCACGCATTACAAAACACAACACAGTACACCATACCCGCACCATTCCAGGCCCTCCTGTCTCTTGTTCGCCTCGCAGGTTAGCTCCGGATAAACTCAAGATCGCTCGGAGTGAGTTTCAGCAGATGTTGAGTAATGGTACTGCACGTCCCTCAGAAAGTCCTTGGGCATCCGCCTTACATCTAGCGCCCAAGAAAGACAACGGATGGAGACCCTGTGGCGATTATCGAGCGTTGAACGCACGCACCATACCAGGTCCGTCATATTCATGACTTCGCGCATAGCATCGCTGGGTGCAAAGTCTTCTCAACCATAGACCTGGTGAAGGCGTATAACCAGATCCCAGTTTTCGAGGAGGATATTCAGAAGACGGCCATCACCACACCCTTTGGTTTGTTCGAATTTCCTTTCAAGACCTTCGGACTAAGGAACGCAGGTCAAACATTCCAAAGGTTTGTGGATGAGATGACTAGAGGCCTGAGTTTCTGTTACTCTTACCTCGACGATTTTCTGGTCTACTCCCAGGATCCAGCTCAGCATGAAGACCACCTTCGCCAGCTGTTTGACCGGATGAAGCAGTATGGTATCCTGATAAACACTTCAAAGTGTGTGTTTGGAGCATCTGAAGTGTCTTTTCTGGGGTATCATATCTCAGCAGAAGGCACTAAACCTCAGTAAGCCAAGGTCCAGGCAATCAGGGAGTTTCCAGCCCCTAAAACAGTGAGAGAACTTCGGCGATTTCTGGGTATGTTGAATTTTTATCGGCGATTCATACCCAATGCCGCACAAAACTAAGCTCCACTTAGCAACCTTCTGACTGGGTCGGTCAGGGCCTCGCATCCAGTGGATATCTCTGGTCTGGCTCTGACAGCATTCGAGCAGTGCAAGCAGGATCTCTGTAATGCTGCATTGTTGTCACATCCGGATTGCGAGGCACAACTGGCAATTGTTACAGATGCTTCTGATTTGGCCTTAGGGGCAGTTTTACAGCAGTTCAAAGACGACGTCTGGCAACCATTAGCCTTTTTCTCACGCAAGTTGAGCCCTTCTCAGCGAAAGTACTCACCCTATGACCGCGAACTCCTCGCTATTTACGAAGGTATTAAGTACTTTCGCCACATGCTCGAAGCGCGACACACTATAGTGTCTACCGATCACAAACCGCTTAGTTTTGCTTTCAGTGATCGTAAAAGCAACTGCTCGCCTCGTCAATTTCGCCACCTTGATTTTATATCGCAATTCACCACCGATATCAGGCATATATCTGGTAAGGACAATGTGGTTGCTGATACATTGTCGCGAATCGAGGAGGTGCAGCAAGCAGTTGACTTCGAGGTACTGGCAAAGTCGCAATCTTCAGACACTGAACTTTCGAAGCTGAATAATGAGGAAACTTCACTTCAGCTCAAAAAGATTGCTCTGGGTGGCAAGAGCTTTGAAGTATACTGCGACGTGAGTACTTCGACACCGAGGCCATTCGTGACCAAACCATTGCGTAAGCAAGTCTTTGACTCATTGCACGGTCTTAGTCACCCTGGCGCTAACGCAACCACTAAATTAGTAGCAGAGAGGTACGTTCGGCCAGGTGTTCGCAAAGACTGCCGTGAGTGGACACGCTGCTGTCTAGCCTGCCAACGCGCAAAAGTAAACCGCCATGTATCAGCGCCCCTAGGTACTTACAGCATGCCGCGCGCTAGGTTTAATTAGGTGCATATTGACCTCATTGGACCTTTACCTCTGTCGCAGGGCTATCGGTACTGCCTCACAGCAGTAGACCGCTTCACGCGTTGGCCTGAAGTAGTGCCAATAGCGGACATGACAGCAGAAACAGTTGGCAACGCACTACTCTCATGCTGGATTGCACGTTTTGGTTGCCCAACTGACATAGTGACTGACCGTGGACGTCAATTTGAATCCAAGCTGGTTTCAAACATCGCAGAACCACGGCTTACCACCCAGCGTGCAATGGCTTGGTTGAGAGGTTCCACCGTCAACTTAAACCCGCTATAGTGTGCCACGCTGACAGCAATTGGAGTGAAACTTTGCCTTTGATATTGCTTGGGATCCGTTCAGCATTCAAAAAGGACATAAATGCCTCATCCGCTGAACTGCTTTACGGCGAGCTATTGCGTTTACCCGGAGAATTTTTCCAATGTGATGTGGATACTACCACGGATATCACAGATTTAACGGCACGAATTCGTTCATTTGCGGAGAAACTGCGCCCATCTCCCGCTTCACGCCATTCCAAAAATAAAATATTTATTTATAAAGACCTAAACTCTTCCAGCCACGTATTTCTGAGGGAAGACGCGCTGAGAGGAGCCTTGAGTCCCACATATTCTGACCCCTACGAAGTAGTTGAGCGGGGGGATAAAGTGTTCAAATTAATGATCAAAGGTAAATTGATTACAGTGTCTATTGATCGCCTTAAACCGGCATACATATTTATTGAGCCTAATACCCATGATTATGTTAGTGTGGAGAAGGAGTCTGAACGAAAAGAGACCCAAAACAAAACAACTCGTTCAGGTACACATGTCAGATTTCCCGATTATTATCGCCCGTAGTGACGGTCTCTGGAGGGGAGTGCCACATATCAACACTTTATTTACAAACCAATTAGAAAAACTTTATTTACAAATAAATATTTGTTTACATAAATTTACATATTTAAATCTCATTCATTAATTAAACTTACACAACTAATATATACAACATTATCATAATATTAATTATTTACATCTTATTTACACACGTCATGTGTGACGGTCGAACGTGTTGGTAATTGTAAAGCGGTGCCGTGCAAACGCGCACTAACTTTTAAAAATCATACGCAGGGTACCTATACATTTTCGCACAGCGCATCGGCGCCAAGCAGTCTGAGATTCACAGGCAACTCAACGATCATTGTTCCTTACCTATCGTGCGTAGTTAAATAGTTAAAGGTTGTGAAAATATTATTGTGCTACATTACTTAAAGTGAAACGCCTTCTGGCTAAAAACTGTACAATTCCTGAGTGTGTTTACTGACTGGAAATATTGTACAAGGTGGGGTTGAAAATACAGGCAAGTCCATAGTGAATTTACTATATTTATTTGTCTACCTATCATCACGACCCCCACAAGCGGCTCTCTAAGAACTGTTGGTTGCCAAGTTTCATAGCAGGCTGGTTTATGGCTCATGTTTTGCCGTGACCGATCAGAACACCAAGAAATCTGCCAGATTTGAAATGTTATCGTCTTCATGTCTTTCTTATTATTCCGCTTTAATGTCACTTGTTATTAGATAGTTTACCACATTTAATCATCGTTAGCTGCTATACGACTTCTATTGTTGAACATAGTGCCAGATCCATTTATTTACAACTACTTTACTTGGCTCCTTTTCTATACAGGTCTTTCAATGATAGGTACAACATTATCAGAATGAACACTGCAACATTGAAATCTTCTTTAAAAAGCCAGTTACGTGCTGTGAACCACATCGGTACTGAGAAGCTTATCCATGTTACTAATCTCAACTGAAATGATAATTACTCAAATGATATGCACAATCATGCACATTCCTTTCCATCATAACTCCATACCAACTCATTCTCATTATTCTCACGCACCTGCTAACCTTTTGACACACACATACACACACTCACGCAAACACACACACTCACTCTCTCTCTCTCTCTCTCTCTCTCTCACACACACACATACACACACACACATTTCCCCCTACACACATTAAATAATATAAAAGCAGGCACTTCCAGTTTTATTTATTTAGTAAAGATTTATTAATTAATACTTAGATTTCAAAAATGTTGAATCATAGTTTTATACTAATGTCATTAAATACCGTTGAACTGTTCTGCAGTGGTGGAGGGCTGATAACCTGAGATACAGGCTCCGGCCTAGTTCAGGTATCAGCCCACCATAATCAAATTGTACTTTTTGTTCTCATTGTACCCTTATCATTGTACATTTTTATTATGGTAATGTCATAGTAAAAATTCATAATTATTATGATATAGTAACCGGTTGGCATCCACCGGAATCCTGCGCCTTTTGACAGATCGCCTGTCTAGCTTGCAGTAACCGCGACTCTGCGAATGTCCTTAAAAAGTCTCCATGTCAGGAAAAGTCTGTCCCAACGGCTATTAGATTTCTCCACATTGTGCTGTGCACCCCTTCTTTTTCAGTCGGGAAGTCTTCATGGATACCACGCTATCCGGGGGAACGACGTGGTATGTCGAACTGCTACCGACCAAAAACCTGACTGCTCCTGCTTTAGTAGATCCGTGCAATATGGATCAAAGTCCCTCCACCTAACCCGCTGGATCCACTGGGTAATGGCGACCTGCAGAAAGGAACCACCCGCGGGATACTACTGCCATTCCACGCCGCCAATGCGCCACTAGAGGTACCAGTTCGCGTCTAGGGAGCAGAGTTCCCACTACAAGGAGAGCAAATCATCCGCTGGTACGGTGCAGAGCCCAGAGGCGCCCCACGCTACCAAAAGCAGCAACTGACTCCGAAGAGACCCCTTAATAGGACCACATCTCGTAATTCCTAACTGGGGAGGAATATGGGAGCGGTCCCCCTAAAGCCAATCAGGAACAAACAGTGCGTGAGCAGATGTTTGTCCACGTTGCCCAGGTTGCACCGGAACAGAAGCTTGCCGTATCGCAATAATAAAACTATTACTACGGACAAGCAAGCGCTGCACACGCGAGGAGGTAATTTAACGTCGCCACACATTTAAGCGCCCTTGCCTACTCTCACTTCAACTTAATAACCAGTTGGATACTTTGTTTTATTAATTTAGGTTTTGTTCAAACCAAAAGACTCTTTTAACACAATGATTAAAGATTTAAAACGTTAGTAAGGGCTTTGTGTGAGAACAAATGTTGATAGTTTGAATTAGTTAGTAACGGGATCTTATGTTTACAAAGTACATGTAACAATAGATGATATTGTTAGACGTTCAAATACGTGTCAAGAAACTTGAGTGTACCCATGTTGTAACGTCTTTGTTACCAACCTAAGTTGCTATCAGTTTCTGCGATAAATGTTGAGAGTATAAGCACAATACAATATTTCAGGAGGATTAGTTATACCCCGTTTATGTTTGTGTCAAATTATTGTATCAAAATATCTTCATTCAAATGTATTGAACTCACCCTGCCTGCCGAATCAGAACATATAATTATGAAAATAATATGTTAAGTAAAGTTACAATGATGTACCTATGTATCTGAATATATTAGGTTGGGAAAAAGTCTTTTCGCATATAGTATGTATGAACTTGTAATAAAATCTCTTTGGCTATACTATTTGTATCTGGCTGGTTTTAGTATCATTTAAAGTTTAAATTTTAAAGAGTATAATTCCAAATTAAAATTAGGAAAATTAGTGATTTTAATTTGTTTTTCTTACTTTCAAGATGAGTGAATCTCATAAAGAAATTCGATACATTTTAAAATGTTACTACAAAAAAGTTAAAAGTGCAACGCAAGCCGCGAAAAAAATTGGCGATGTTTATGGACCTAGTGCAGTGTCTGTGAGAGTAGCACAAATTTGGTTTCAGCGTTTTCAATCCGGAAATTTTGATGTCAAAGATGCACGTCGCTCTGGTCGCCCTATTACGGATAAAATGGATGCCATTTTTGAAAAAGTGGAGCAAAATCGGCATATCAGTAGTTACGACGTAGCTGAAGCACTGGCATTGACCACAAAACCAGTTTTGGCGCATTTGAAAAAAACTGGGTACACTAAAAAGCTCGTTTTTGTTTTTAGTGCCCGTCATGATGACCTCACTCCACTTGATGGAAAGCAGTCGAGAGGTCTAGATATGAAGATGACAAGCACACTAATGCAAAGAAATTACTGAGCTGGCCATACTCATCGAATGTATTGTATGGAAGTATTGTATGACGCATTGGTCTGACCAATGCGTCATACAACACTTGGAGTATGGAGCTGGTGTATGGGCACCGCACGAGAAAAAATATAGCCTATTGATAGAACGTGTCCAAAATAAATTCACTCTGCATTTATATTATAAGCTGTAATGGGGTATATCCGTTTTACCCCTTGATGTACCCCACCTTGTTCGTACTCGGAATGGTCGGTTATAACCAGCTCAGAGTGAGAAGGCAGTTCGCACTGGCCACGTACGTGCTGAAGCTCCTGCTAGGCGCCACGTATTAGTAAATATTTGATATTAGATATTTGATTTAGATATTTAAGTACCTCACGAGCTAACTGAAAGAAACCTAATGAACCGTGGACTCATTTGTGATTCTTTATTACGACGTAATGAAACCGAACCATTTTTTCAGAAGCTGATAACTGGTGATGAAAAGTGGATCACGTACGATAAACACGTGCGAAAAAGGTCGTGGTCAAAGGTCGGTCAGACTGTGGCGTACTACATACTTTAGATAAATGTAAATAAACTATATTAAAAAATGTTTCGAATTTTCTTAAAAACTGTGAAGAAACTTTTTCCCCAACCTATTAGTTTTTTTAACAATACCGGTGTTTTTGAAGAGGAGAAGTCAGGTACACGGTGTACCTGACTTCTCCAACTTAAACAACAGCTCTCCGATTAGCTCTGACTTTTCTCATCAGCCAGAATAAAATACTGTTTAAGCAATGATACTTAGTCGTAGGTGTTAAAAAAAAATCCACAAACGATCTTTACAAGAGTCCACGCTTTTGTTACCAGGGGTGTTCAATAAAAATTGATAATGAGTATGAAGCAGTTATATATTATCAGCATCTTGGATAGCAGTCATCGCAACTCGGGACTTGTGTGCGGGGGCGTTATCTTGATGAAACAACACAACTTTAGCAAGTTTGCCGCGGCGATTTTCGCGTATTTCCTGACACAGGTTTTTTATTTGTTCTGCGTATAAAAGCCCCGTAATAGTGGCTCCATGATTGAAGTCTTCAATCATTATCACCCTCTGGCTGTCCCAGAAAAGAGAGCCCATAATCTTACCGGTGGATGGAATGGCCTTAAACTTCTAAGGCGTTGGAGATGACGGCCTCTTCCAAGTCATGGACTTTTGTTTCGTTTCAGGATCATAAAGGTGATGTCATGTTTCATCCATAGTTACAAAGCGAAGCAATAATCGGTCAGGATCTTGTTGTGACAATTCCAAATTAATTTGAGAAATCCGTAGTCTTGTTTGACGAGCATAACGTCTGTAAGCATTCTAGGCACCCAGCGCGCTGATACTTTTTTCATGCCCAAATGTTCATGTATAAAACTATGGATACCTCCTTCGAAATCTTTAGTTCTTCAGCTACAAAACGAACAAAAACACGACGATCTGCCAAAACAATTTTTTCAACTTTTTTATCATTTGTTCAGTAACTGCCGTCGTGGGGGGTCCAAAACGTGCGTCGTCTTTAGTTAAAGTTCTTCCTCTCTTAAACTCGGCACACCACCGCGCAACCGTAAAATACGGAGGATCATTAACCCCTAATGTTCCTTTCGAATCTAGATTTATTTGCTCAGTAGTCAATTTTTTCTGGGACTTATTTTATTACGGCACGAATTTCAATTTTATCCATTTTGCGTACCACGCTCCGATACGACGAAAACAAATGACTTCTATTTTTAAAATAAGAGAAGAAAATCAATACTTTTTATTTTTTTATTTTATCAAATGTTTGGGCTTTACCTACCAGTATTTACTTTTTTGTTGTTCAAGGAGTTTATTTACCATTATTACTTTTTATTGAACACAGTATTCCAGTTAATTCATCCTTATAATAATTCATACATGCCTTTGTAAAAAGAATTCACAAACTATTTAGAGCCCTTACTAAAACCCAATGGTTCTTTGATATATTGTTTTATGATTGACGGATGGAACAATCCCTTATTTTGGAAGAAGAACCAAAAGATTGTGTATCTTTCTGAAGGTCAACATTTAATAAGCTTCTTCCCTTAGGACATAGCCGCCTACGCAACATTACCATTTATAAATAAACAAACATTTTTAACGTTCCTTTCTTGAGGCTATTTTAGTCATTACACTTTCATGCATATTTATGTCCTACTTGAAGCTCACTTAAGTAAAAATGTTTTGATGGATTAGGCTTAAATGTTGCGTAGAGGGCTCCTATACTGATACAATTTTCTAGTTTTCATTTACTCTTAAATTTAATAACCAGTACGTTTCAAAAATAAACATAGGGTCATCCACCATCTGCTTGAGATTCCTAAAACACCTTCTCAGGACCAAGGGTTTATAAGATACCGCGAGACCTCAAATTCATTGACGGGTTACTACGTAGACAATAACTGGAACTACGACCAGTGCTCCAAAATTTTAAACAAAATTTACATGCCTTGCTTTATACGATTTGGGTCTTCAATAATAGATATCGCATGGCTGAAAATAATGATGTCGTCGATATGATTGCCCCCGTGAAGCACAATTTATACTGAAGATGATTCAAAATATATAATTCTTGTACAGCGTTTGTGCGTTCTCCTTAACGAAGCCTCATCTCAGATATTACTCTAAAAACGTTTTTAAACAAAAACACATCGCCCCGTAAAGGGACGACGTGTGACGTCATACGTTGTGGTCATCCTCTAAATATGTATGCGGCTACGAAAAGGCAAAGGGTTGCTCACGAAGGTACACTCTCGTTAAATTCGTTTATTAGCCTACATTACCTCTTGTAACACATGGAAATTTGGTAAACCAGTTTGCACCTGGTTATATACTTGGCGTGTGAGATGAGAAAATGCGAGTAGGTGTATATACAATACTCCTGTGATTTGCGTGCTTGGTTCTAAGGCCTCAGCCTCGAATTTTGCGGGCAGCGGGGCGGCAGCGGCGGCGGTTGCGCTAGACTGAAGTGCACCGCGGTGGGGGGGCGGGCAAGGAGCAAAATCCGAGGCTGAGGAAGGCCTCAGTCTCAGTCTAAGGAGACTCTGAATCTCTAAAAATTTTACTTATTTCAATAAACATCTTATGAAAAAAAAAGAGTGTCGAGATTGTCTTGATTATATGATTTGTTAATGATTCTTTCTTTTATAACATAAACTCTTACTACTACTTACATTTTTTATCTTCCATTCCATCTTCCAATCATCACACATCATCGTGGCCTAAAGAAAAAGTCTCTTACGGGGGGTTACGGGGAACCACAAACGCTAAATAAAGGTTGAGGACACCTCAAAGTGATGCTGCCCTGTCACATGTCAATGGAAATGGAAGGGACAGCTATACATGTAAGGACTGCTCAGATTTTGATTGACGTTTCACGTTTGTGTATTCGGGCGTTAAGCTTTGTTTAACAAGATTTTTTGACTGGCCTTTTGGTGAAATGGCAGCGATCCGGCCTTTCCCACTCATGACAAACATTTATGTGACGAACATTTGTGTTTATCGTGTGTCTGGGTGTTATTATATATTTCAGTATGTATTTAAAAATATTTAAGTATGTTTATCAGTCTCTGACACCCATAGTACAAGCTCTGCTTAGTTTGGGGTCTGATGATCTTGGTGTAATAATTGTTCCAGATATTTATTTAGTTTTTATTTCGATGACTATCTAACGCAGTCAGTATCTCTATCAATATCATTGCCTCGTGTAAAATACTATTAATAGTTACTCGTATCTGCAGCAACTTGTATGCTACTTTAGGTTTCATAATGTCTAACCCCACCAAACAGCCCGCATCACTCGTCGACGTACGCGCTCGCAGTTAAGCTGTTAAATAGACTATAAACACTTTACATAAGATTCAATTTCGTTAAAAGATTGTGAAATCCCTTATTATTCGACGCGATGCGGGCTGTTTGGTGGGGTTGGACCTTTACTGTTCACGAGAGGCGCTGTTGCGAAAACCCTCCAAAAACATCACCACAAACGCTAGAGACTGCCATCGGTGTAAGCTCGTGGTACGGTACCTTTACCAATAACCATACCATAACTGACGCTCATCTTTATATCCTAATTGGGGTAGTCAAAAGCAAGTTGGCTGTGAACAACCATGTGGACTGTATGTCTACCATAATTTTATCACTGCCGCTGGCGTCCACGTAAAGCGCGTTGACGTTTTTGTATAGGATTTCGGTAAGTACAGTGCCTCGTGATTTTCTTTGGAACCAAAAATGGTATACAAATTTCTGAACGCAACGATCGCCGTTTACGAGTCGGAAACTCATGGTAGACATACTGAACGCCCAAAAAAGTCTACACTTCGACAAGCGTATTAGATCCCAAAGAAAGCGGTTTGGGTTTTTTACGAAGCTTTCTGTCACCGGCGAGTTAGGCCTCTTCCTCACCTTCTGCCATCGGTGCGTTTTCGTTTCGGTACCGCATCTGCACCGAATCTTTGCAGATTGTACCGAGCGCATGTAATCAAAGGACAATTTTCGTTCCAACTCGTTGCGGAACAGATTTTTACCGAGCGCATACGTGCGCCACTGCATAGAATTAGTACAGAGCGGCCGGTCTAACCGACGCCAGCTTCGCCGCGCGCCTCACTGAAACCTGTCACATCGAATGGACAGTACCGTACCGAAAACTTCCAGAGCCTGTCAGGAAATGTTTTTCAGCAGAAAATCTGCACAGATTCGGGGGGCAGAAGCAGGGCATGAAGGAAGAGGGCTTAGCCGCCCTTTTTACATAGAACACAATGAATAGGTACTGACCAGCTTCGAACTCAGTACATACAACGACGCTATGACGTGAATAATCACAAGGCAACATAAATTGGGTCCATAAGTACGTGTAGTATTACTAGTTTCCTACGAGGGTTCACTGGTGACATTAATAACCCGTAATTTTTTTTTTTTTTTTTTCGTAAGTTTTCCTGGGAATTGGATAACGAAATGGCTCCCGAGACGTAACCAAATCCTTCCACTGCTTTTTATGCTGAAACCCGTTTCTTTATCTATTCCCGTAAAGATTATTGTGCTAGAAAACTTTATTCAATCACATGAAAAACCCCACAAAGCTTTTCAAATATTGGTATTATTGCTATAAGAAGCTGGTGTGACCTATAATGACGCTTTCTGCACGACATGAAACTTGGAAAGGGACCGAGCCCCCATTGAAATGTAAATGGTTTTGGTCGACGTCGCAGACTTATAAATTAAAATTGTTAACATTACTTTCGCTTCGTTTGTGGTCCTTTCATAAGAATAAGGTTTTAATGTAACCGGTGCAGCTGTTGGTCTCGCAGTTGAAAGATGATTTGTGGCTACAATTCGTAAGATTTTAATCGCATTTTTGGTTGGAAATAAACTACAAATTTGCGAAAAACATGGCATGTTATAATATGTTATACGAATTACTATTATCTAGTTATTTTCATGTAAAGTGTCGCTTTTTGATCTCTACTTCAATATGAACTATACATTATGACATTATCATTTTAACAACATTGTAATCGAAAAATTAACTTTGTCTAAGTATTGGACGAAGCACTTACCGGCAACCTTTTGTTATCTGGACGACGACGCCTCTCACTAATTGAGCTACCCGAGACCCTGATAAACCTGCTATTTTATGCTGCAGGATAGTGTTTTTTATTTTATAATGACCGTCAAGATGACCACTCTACCTGATCAAAAACATTCGTGAGGTCCAGATATGAGGCAACAACAAAAACATAGTAGTAGCAGTTACTTAGTTTCGCTTGTCAGAGTATAATATCGAGACTTCCTCTTGAGCTCCCTCTTCAATCTTATCATCGCTGGATAAAGCCAATAAAGAAAAAAAATCATTGCTTACTGCAGGTACCTATCTCTTGGGTGGGATGTAAATGCACTGAGGCGGGATTATGGGTAATGCGTCCTCTAAGAGAGTGAAATCAAATAGGATCGAAGGGAAAAGCCAACTACTGTTAATAAATTTTATTATTCTTACTTTGAAATGTCAAGTTTTTTTGTTGGAATACAAAAATGCGGATGATGATTTAACATTCGAGTTGATGTTTTTCTAGGGGGTTATCGAACCCACAGCCATCGGTACTAGATAAAGGAAGAACCTATTCTATTGTGCTAATAGGCCAGTGAAATAGAAAAAGGTAAATAAAAAAAAAACTTGGTTTTAGGCGTCGGGCAGGATTTGCACCAGAGACCTTCCACAAACAGGGTGAATGCTCCTATACCAAAGCTAATAAGATCTTAATAACACAATTTAACGAGTCAAACAATACTTTACTTTTGTATATATTTAAGGAAGTGACGATGTTTCCTCGTGTAATTATTAATTCCAATATGTTAACTCCGTAACTAAAACTCAAAAGCACAGGGGGGATTGTGCAATCGAGCGTTTTAACCCTACGTGCTTACGGCAAGGCACACAGCCTATTTGTCTGCCTTGGAACCAATCTCCGGCTCGAGAATGGACCTGAAATTCGCTTCCGAGACAATTGCTTGGGTACAACATGTAATTTCTGAACATCCCTTGTAGATGCACATAATAATTAAGACCTTCCGAGCAAAACCATCGCAGTAGATATCGAGCTCTGACCGCCATTTTATTGTGAGCGACACTTTTGCCGTACGAACGAAGATTGTAATGCCATGTCCAACAGCCTTCCTTTTGCCTATTCATTCTAGCCAAACCTTACACAATGATACACAATGGCAAACACATTTGGCTAGGCTCTGCTTATCGACATATTATTATATACAGACACAATTTTTTTATATTTGCTGTCTAATGGAACAGGGTAAAGGTTTTACAAATCACATTTGCCGGTATTTCGCGGATGATCACTCACTTAATTTGACACACTAAGCTAGAGCGTCTCAGCGAAAATGCCTGACACGGTTTTAGACTCATGAATTTTTCCTAACCTGAATGGAAGGATTCTAGTTCAATCAATCAAACGCTTTATTTGCTAAACATAGGTTGACGACACGATTGGCGTAGTGCGCTGGGGCACGGTTTCTCGCCTTTAATTCCGTAGTGTCCCGGGTTCGATCCCCGGTCAGGACAATTCAGGAAATGATCTTTTCTAAATTGGCCTGGGTCTGGGTGTGCTGGGAGACGCCCCTGGCTTAATTCCTTGTCTGGTACCTCGTAACACAGGTATATTTATCCCTACTTCGAGACCATGACAAGAGGTGTGTTGTCTGGCGCATATTTATTTATAGGTTACAGTAGATGGTCAGAAAAACAAATATGGTCGCTATGTTTTGCCTTGCCAAGGCGTACAAATATTAAATTAGTACACTCAAGAAGTAACATCTCACCATCTCGTAGCACTCCGCATGGGAATAGGTATGGGCCATTGTTTATTTAACACACACGATACGAATATGGCTTTTTGCTCGAAAAGCGAGGCATGCGCTCACGCATGGTCACGACCGTTACTGAATAATTATTTGTTATTATCGGACTGACTGAGAGATCCTGTGCGGCCTTTCGGCTTGTTGCATTTGGTAATTGGCAATGTAAAAAATATACCTATGTCGCACCCGTAGCGGTTTCTTTTTACGTGCTAAGATCTATCTATCTATGCGATAGTGACTTTATTTGTTTGTTTGTTAATTCAAGATTTATTCCTCTCATAATTTCGTAATTGTATTCTATTTTTTGTACATCCGGGCGCGCCGGGCCTTGTAAAGTTGTTTATGACTGAGAATAGGTATCCATGAGCATTATTTACTAGTGACGGACAAGAACAAAACAAAGTTAAAACAATTTTTATCGTTTCTATTTGTTGGATAGACTTGAGTTAACGATTTTGAACTGTTCTTGAAGAAGTACGGCTTTTTTTCGAAGACAGTTATGTATTATAATATTTTTTTAACAACATTTTAAACAGTCCCTTTTTAGGATTCGCTAGTTCTAGAGATTTCAGTGAAGGAGGCAGTTTGTTGTAAATCTTTGGTGCCATGCCGAAGAAAGATTTTTGCAGTAGGGCATTTTTAACTATAATATAGTTAAAAATATTATGGCACAGCCTTCCTCTATTTCTTAAATTAAAACTATTCAGATCTCCAGCTGTAGTAAACAGGGTTTTGTTGGTTCTAATAATTACCAATTCATATATCTAAATACATGGGAAAGTCATTAATCTCATAGACCGGAAAAAAGCCTACAGCTTACTGTTGACGCCATTCCTCACATCGCCCTTACACATCTTATCTTGGCTTATTCACACCACTTTCAGACTTATAACAGCCTTGCATTGATAAGTTGGTAATGACTGTCGTGTTTAACGCAATTATGGAACAAAGTAACTCATCTTAAAAAAATGAGATTCACAATGTTTTTTAAACCCCTTGTGCACTTAACTAAACTGCTGCTATTTGTGAATTGTTAATGAACTCTAAAACTTTCACTTTTACGTTCAAGCTCCACACACTGTTTAAATCTACCCACTGTGTCCAAAACAAATGTTTAGTTAATGAACTGAACTAAGTTTAATATTCTTCAAAACCTAAGAATATGACCTATGAATGATTTAAATAAGTTAAAAATTATTTTGAACCAAAGTGCAAAATTATTCTATAAAAGCAAAATAGAAAGTTTATTTCGGGCTTAAGCTCCCACTTGTTAATGCAAACTTAGGAATCATTTTGATAAGATACTGTTTCAATGTACAATAACATTTACTTAAAAGTCCTTTGAGGACTCCGAACAACTTGAATAAAACAACCAGGGTCTCAACCGCAAATATTTTAGAGCCAAGTCTGATGGTTCAAACAGTTTAGGGAACAATGGTATAAAGTCACTTTTTGTGGAAAAAACAACAGTGTTTGTGATCATGATGACAAGATAAAACATTTTGTGTTTGAATGTGGGTATGGAGTATCGGTACGGTCCTTAATCAGCACCTCATCATCATCCCTAAACAAACGGTTTTCACAATGAATCGTTGATTTCATCAATATCGTCATTACAAACCCAGCAAAATTTATACAAATAATGTAGACAAAATCGTCTCTAACGTACCCACTAATAAAATAAAATGAAATTTAATTTATTTTTCTTAAACATGCTCGGAAATATTGTCATTACTTTTGAATAAAGAACACGCGAAGTATCATATTTACGTAGACTGAAAACCCAAAATCACTTCCCGGCGCGTTCTTTGAATTTCGAACGAAGAGCGCGCCGGCAATGTTGTATGAAACGGTGTGCTGTTTGAATTTAGAACTCTTTCATCTATCGTACACATTGCGTTCTCGTGGCTGTATAGCCACAGATGCGTTTACCTTTCGGCACAAATTGTAAAATAAAAAAAAACAAATTGGCAGTAAAGCGGAGTTGTTATTTTGTTAATAATATTAATTAAATTTATTATGTAAATTTTTATTTCCTTTTTATTTCCTTGCATTTTTTTAAGAAAAGCACTATATATGCCTCGGCCGAAATGGCAATTGCCTGTCTCGTATCATTGAAATCCTCGCCTGCGGCTCGGCCTTCAAACTCATACTCGATCTGCAATTGCCTATTTCGCTGCCTTTGCAATAATGTACTATTAATATACATTTTCTCTTGCAATAGTTATTAAAATACAAATTCAAACTACTTAATACTTACAAATGAACAAAAACATGATAAGTTTAGGGGCTCTATAGAACAGTGAATTAGGTTTCTGGTGACTTGTCTGTGAAATGGCAGCGATCTTGCCATTAGCACCGGAGGGCGTGGGTTTCATCCCCCATACCCATGACAAACATTCTTGTGGCGAACATTTGTGTTTATTGTGTGTCTGGATGTTATTATCTATTTATGTATGGATTTAAAAATATTTCAGTATATCTGTCACTCTGACACCCATAATACAAGCTCTTCTTAGTTTGGAGTCAGATGATCTTGGTGTAATTTGTCCCAGATAATTGTGTACCTACAAAAAAAAATTGAATGCATTTGCTGAGTGTTATCATGGTGATTTCGTGCACAAGACACCCGAATTGCGGGAAATATGAGTTAATGTTACGCTCGAGAGCGTATAATTTGCAGCAACAGGTTTCTGATTGGTAGTTGGGATGATATAAGTTCTAAGATGGGTCTCATTTGCCGTAATCCATTAACAAAACCAAACTATTGTTTCATAAAAGAGTCATTCATAGTAAGACGTGGCTAGAACATTACGTACAGAGATAGTTCTTACCTATAAATACAAAAAAAAATTGATTTATTCGCTGAGTGTTATCTCGGCGGTCTCATATTTAAGACACCCGAATGCAAAACCAATGAGTTGTTTTTCTACTTGAAACCTTACATTTCTGTAGTAACAGTTTTCTGATTGGTTAGTTAGACGTTGGTTCAACATTCGTTCTAAAAAAAGATGTTATTTGCTGAAATCCATTAGCAAACCAAACTTTTGTTTACTAAAAGAGTCTTTCATAGGACGACGTGGCCACAACCTTTCGTACCGCAGTAGATGGGAACCATCAAAAGGGGAATTTTTCCTCAATATTTCCAACATCCGTATGAAACGGCCAGCGATTCTTTGAATACAAAAGGCTTGGGATCAATAACTAAATGAGACCTCGATGTGACGAGAGAGGATCGCTTTAGACCGAAAGGTCGGTCGGATGTATTTCGTCATAATGCGTTTGAATGGGCTTTGAAAATCTAACCCCGAATTCAAAAACAGTACTTAGTTCAAACAAAGTTCAGCATCTATTACTAGTATATATGTATAATGAATTTCTTAAAATTTTCATGGTCACTAACGTAAGAATAGCTCAAAACGAGATTGCTTCTATGTACCTATTTATTAGCCAGGTTTTCATCTTTTTTTGCAAATTTTTCATCCCCTTTTTGATAACCTGTAATATGGTGTTAAACAGCCATTTTTCGACTTATATGAAGAAATATAGTTATGCAAAATATCAATAAATGGACGCGCCTATACTTTCGTAGACGGGCAACAGCATTCAAGAATAGATATTCAATTAGATAAACTCAATACCGTTTTAAAAGCCTTCAAGGACGACTCCTGTAATGAAATATCCAATCCAGAAGGTCTGTGGACCAAGACGCCTCGTTTTAGCTCCGCGAGTAATCAGTTTTTGGTACACAATAGCACCTATCTTCAGTTTAAAGATTCAAGTCGTGTTACTTTTTTAAAGGGACCAATGAGATAAGTACGAGTATCTAACAGATACTTAAAATCATTACTAAGCCAACTTTGTATGCGATTTCCGGAAGCGGCTTTGACGTCACCTTTATAAACTATTCGCTCATTTCTTAACAGTTTAAATGATAGATTTTATGGCAATCAACAACATTTTGTTTGTACAAAAGTGTGTCTCAAGGTGGAGGAGAGATGGCGTATCCTTTTTGTTGTTTGTGTTATTGTTTTATTATTAACCAGCTTTTATTCTTTACTTTCGCGACGTGCGGCTGCCATGAAAGCCAGCGGCTAAGGCAAGCCGCAACCCTGTCCATCAATAGCCACGACCACTCTGCCAAGAGTGCCCGACTAAGAAGAAGAGATTCTTCACTTTTCTTTTAAGCACTTACTCGCCCTTCTTGACAATTTTCCTTTGCCTGTGGGTTGCTTGGAAGATACCTATCGCTTTTTAGCGATAAAGCCGCCCGAATGAGGCTGACAAAAGTTTTTTTCTATAAATGTCATTGTATTGAGAAAAAAAATACGAAAAAAATGGTTCGGTTTCATTACGTCGTAATAAAGAATCACAAATGAGTACATGGTTCATTAGGTTTTTTTCAGTGAGCTCGTGAGGTACCCAAATATCGAGCATTTTTGTGTACCCAGTTTTTTTCAAATGCGCCAAAACTGTTTTGGGGTCAATTCCCAGTTCTTCAGCTACGTCATAACTACTGATATGCCGATCTTGCTCCACTTTTTCAAAAATGGCATCCAATTTATCCGTAATAGGGCGGGCGACCAGAGCGTCCTGCATCTATGACATTAAAATTTCCGGATTGAAAACGCTTAAACCATATTTGTGCTACTCTCACAGACACTGCACTAGGTCCATAAACATCGCAAATGTTTTTCGCGGCTTGCGTTGCATTTTTACGTTTTTTGTAGTGAATTTTAAAAATGTATCGAACTTCTTCATTAGATTCACTCATCTTGACGGTAAGAAAAACAAATGAAAATCACACATTTTCCTAGTTTGAATTTGGAATTATCTCCTTAAAATGTAAACTTTTAATGATACCAAAACCAGCCAGATACAAATAGTATAGCCAAAGAGATTTTATTACAAGTTCATACATACTATATGCGAAACGACTTTTTCCCCAACCTAATATGTGACATCTTGTAAACCACGCCACAACGAGCCAGCGACCGCTTATGTCATCCCCATACATTTGAACGATTTCTAATGTCGAAAGCGTAGTGGCGTGTTGCTCTTGGCTAGCCTCCCAGATAATGCTACGCCTGTACAATGAGATATCATTCGATATTTTGTCGTCCGCTTAAACCGGCAGCCGTCTTATGGTTTACGGTTGCAGTCTACCACCGAGACCACGGACCAGACTCACACCTTTATGAAAAGGAAATGATAAAATAGTTTATTTGCATTAAAATATGGTTTACAAGATGTCACATACAATTATGAAAATAGCCTTTTTAGTGCCAGCGACCGCATAAGTCATCCCTATACATTTGAACGATTTCGAATGTCGAAAGCGTCGTGGCGTGTTGCTCCTGGCTACTAAAGAAACGGAATGTGTAGTAGTCAAGCCCGGATCAACAATATTAAAACAGTTTAACAATATGGTTATAATAAAATTGATGCTTACTTTCGTGAATTGAACAAATAGGTTTCAAACCTTGGCATACCATTGCCTTTGCACAAAGAACATTCTTCAAACGGTGTTTAGTAGGTATACACAAGTTGGTTTTTGACGCCACGTGAAAAATACCTAAAACCAATATAGTCTGTACTGACAACAAATAATTGTCAATTTAAACCATTTGCCTCTGTCTTTAGTACGAAACTGTGTGCAAATTGAAAATCGTGACTGTACAATTGTACATTCGGTGTTCCTCTTCAAAAAGGCCTGTTCAAACCTGAGCGGTATTCGCTGCCGCTGTGGGTACAATAACGCGCGGGTTTCGCTCAGGTATTTAGTATCAAGTTCCGCGGCAGTACAGACCAGTTTCAAAGTTTTTTACAGCCCAAAAAAAATAACCGTCAACGCTATAAGCTCGTTATTTTTCGATATTCGGCAGTGAGGTGCGGACTAACCATTTTTTTCAATTTTCGTTTTTTTGAGAAATATGCACGTTGCTTCAGGCTCATATTTCGCGCAGCATTCTCTTGTTAGTAAACTAAAAGAATATTATGAGCTTCAGCAGATGAACTTGCGCACGGAGAAAGCTGTTGTGGGCTTTCTTTGCCAGAACCTTTATATTTGAATGAATATTTTGTTTTTGGCAAATATTAATATAGGAAACATTTGCGCTAGTGCTTTTTAACTTTTAATTAAGCAGTTTTGCAGCAGTTTGTTTCAGAAAGATCTCATCGTCTGCCTTTGTTTAGTGTTAATGACATCACTAGCTTACTGCCCGCGGTTTCGCCCGCGTGCTTCATTTCTGTAACATGTAGGTATATATAAAATCTTTCTAAATGGTAGCCTATGTGTTATTCTGATGTATCTTACTGCAAAGTTTCATCTAAATCTGTTCAGTAGTTTTTGCGTGAAGGAGTAACAAACATCCTCACAAACTTTCGCATTTTTATAATATTAGTAAGACTAGCTTTCCGCCCGCGGCTTCGCCCGCGTTTTGTTTTACCCAATTTTGTTTTAGTATATTATAGCCAAATTACATAAAATCTATATAAATTGTAGCCCATGTGTTATTCTGATGTATGCTGTATTACTGTAAAGTTTCATTTAAATCCGTTGAGTATTTTTTGCGTGATAGAATAACAAAGATACATTCATACATCCTCACAAACTTTCGCTTTTCGATATGATAATTTTGTTACTAAATAAGTAGGAACACATTAAAATTAATTGTTAAATGCTAAAAAGAAAAATTCACTTGTCACAAATTTAATTGTATGGTTATATATAAGAAAATTAACCATACTCCATTGAACGAGTACGCATGTACTTTAAATATTTTCATTAGTCAATGATACCGACAAAATAAACTTGCTTATGCTGGGCTATGTACAATGTACACCTTTAAACAAAATCATTGCTTTTTTGAAATATTTATAGCCGATGAATTAAACGATTCCGGGTCGAAACGCTCAAAATCTAGAGGTGCTTAAACGAGTAAAATCCTTAGTTGGACAAAGTTTGTTCCCGGGCCCCTCTTTTCAGGGCTAGGCATTTTAGGGGCTCTCGATCCTGAGGGCCCCTAAAATCAGTTTCTCTTGAATATTGGAACATAAAAACAAAATATAGAAGAATAGAAGGACCCACGATCCTGTTTTGCCCAGGGCCCCACATACGTTAATGACGGTTGTTCTCACATTTAAAACGGAACACCATCCGCATTTCAGAAACATGGTAGTAATTATGCCATAACTCATCAATTGTAGCGATAATTGATTTCTGCAATGTACAATTGTACTAAAGCTTTTCAGTTCCATCTACTTTACAAAAAGTCCAAATTCACGAGCTACGATTGAAAACATTTTAGCGTCCGCATCTGAAATCCAGTTAAACGAACCAACTAATTACTTTGGTCAAGTGGTATTGACACTTTCTAATTATATCATTCAACAGCAACACCGACCACAGTAATTAAAACTTTATATTTTATACAGGACTAGCTTCTACCCGCGACTTCGTTCGCGTGGAATAGGTACTTTGGGCCAACGCTGTTTATAAAAACACGATCGCAAATAATGCATTATTTTAGAACAAATTTGGTTAGCATAAAAAAAGGTTATAGTGAGCCAACCTTAAAAGATAGACATATGCTGTCGCGGACTTTTTTTTAGACCTTCAAAAGGGTAACAATTTTGTCATACATGATTCTTGCGAAAAAACCGTTTACACAGCGCACGCAGCGGATGCTCTCAAAAGGAAAAAAAACCCTCGATTTTGAAACATTATTCATTGGTGCTCCGCTCTTATTGGTCTTAACGTGATGATATATAGCCCCACTGAAATAATATTTCAAATCGGAGTGGTAGTTCCTGAGATTAGCGCAAACAAACAAACAAACTCTTCAGCTTTTTCATATTAGTTAAGATTTATTTCTTGACCTGGCTTGATGTGTAGACGGAGATTTAATTTTTAACATGTGATACGAGTATTTTGAGTACGAGTATTTAGTAATGCAGGGGTATGGAAAGAGGCATAGTATTGTGGGCTCGATACCCATCGAGGGTGAACAAGTGACGAACATTTATGTTTGTTCTGTACTTGAGTGTCATTATTACTGGCCCTCGGCCGCGACCTGGGGGCCTACTCAGGTACTAATTTAAGAAAGAAGAAAGAAAGAAAAACCATTTATTGACCCAAAACACAATTTTAGCTTAGACTAGAGGGTACATTATGCAAAGAAACAATACAGGAAATAAAAACTAACAATGAAGTAGTGGGCCAATCAGGACCCTGCCTCAGCATGTGCCACTGCAGTGCAAGCACGGCAAAGACGCTGGTATTCTGGCAGGGCCTGCTGATGTGGTCGTTCGTCCTTAAGATAATTTAATAAATAAAATTGTATGTACTTAATTATAGCGCAAGAAGAACATAGAATGAAGCGTGAGCATACATTTTTGACTGAGTTATGATACAATGCGAAGTGAAGTAATATTACTATGATAATCGGATATTTTTACATGTTTATTTTACTGAATGGAGAACTACCTATTCTTAGCAAATAAATATCTTGAAACTAAAAAACACATATGAGTTATTCGCGGCCAGTATCGTCTTTAAAAAAGAATAATATAGAAATTTAAGTGTGTTTAATCTGTGGTAGGTCAGCTGTCATAGCGACAGATATTCTACTAGTGACTTTTACTTACCTACTGCCACGTCTTCTTCTGTAATCTGTGCTGCCACGTTGAATGGTAACCGCGTGCAAAGACAAAGTTACTATCAAAGGTAGCAAATCCATAACAGAGATGCGAAGAAGAAAAAGAGCAGGATAATAAGTCGAGAACAAAATATGATTGGATTAGAGCCCCCCAGCGTGTCGCGTCGTGAACAACCCGGAGGTGAGACATTGGCTATATTGTGGGTCTGAAATTTGCTTTGCTATGAGATGCTTTTTCAAAGTTTTTCTAAATGAGTTGACTGTTTTCAGGTCGCGCATTAGTGGGGGGAGGTCATTCCAGCACCGCGAAGCGGCAAATCTGAAATTTACGTAAAAAAGGACACAAAAAGTTATACAAAAATTGATAACTTACTGTTATCAATAAATTTCATGTATTCTACAATAAAATAAAGTTCATAGAGTACTTACCAAAAAAACAACATTACTTCACTAAATTGTCATGTTTGTCTCAAATATTGCTGTTGTGTGTCTAATAATGTGTATGTCTGTCTTGTATTCCCTATCATTTTTCTTGTTGCTACGCCCCATTCTCCTTCTTCAGTATCAGGTGACCACTGAAGACCAGCGCCGTGGTGCTGCATAAATGCACCACGACATAATGCTGAGTGGAAGCCCTTTTGACACATTATGTTTAAGTTTAGTTTTAAGTATTTTGTGTTATTTGTGCTCATTTTTTGTGTCATGAACTTTTTCTATTCTATTCTATAATATCGAAAGGTAAGTATTTTTTAACGTCTAGAAATTCACGTTATTACGTGTTCGACGAACGCTAGTAGGCATTCTGAAATTGGGACTTGGTGATCAAACCACTTTGAAAGACACTATAAGTCATTTGCCTTTTGATTTTTCAAACAAAAGTATTTATCATCTTAATCCCCCGGTTTGACCAAAATCCTTGCCTCAGTACTCACAAAGTTTTACGTTTTCATCTCTAGTAGTTTAACCAAAAAACAAACAAACAAAAAATATCTTTATTTAAATAGACCTGTAACAAGTACTTTTAAATCGTCATTACAAGAAAAAAAAACACTTAGCAATAGACTTAAATACTATAATAATATGAATACATAAATACACTGTATACAAACATAATGTGACTCTACCACCGCATCGGAAGTTGATCTTATACTGAGAAGACCCGGCGAGAAACTCAGTACTTACTCTTTTAAACTTGGTTCGGTTTTACAAAAAGAGTTAGTAAAGTACAATGAGTATTTAAAAAAAAATGCTTACGTTCTAACATTTCCTTGAAATATGAACCTTATAAGTACATCTAAACTACCGGATATAGAGCAAAAGCATGTACAAAGTTTTTATAATTAAAGCCTAGAAATTGTTAGATTTTTGTTAGTCAGTACAAACTAGTAATATAAATATTACAAGACTTAACTAATCATGCACCTTAGTAAAGAGCTTGAACCCAGGCCTTTTTATCCAAAAGGTAATCATTTGTAGTGAATAAATGAACCTAAAACTTTCTGTAACCTGAAGGATGGGAGCGCAAATTTTTCTCTATTCCTGGTATTTTTGCCATGTATATCACTGTGTTTAGTATATTAGGCGGATATTTTTCCTTACCAAAACAATACAGTTGTAAATGTATTGAGAAGCTACAGTAAGGATCCATTTAGTATATGTTGTCATTCGGATGAAATCTTTATTATGTTTACAAAGCCTATTTTACATCAGCTGTGACCATCCCTTTCATAAAAAATCTCTTAAAGTAATTGACGTAATCTTTTTAGGGTTGAAAAGCAGGCTGCCAAAATGGGTACAATAGCATCTAATTGAATTTGTCATTCGTTCCAATTTACCAAATACGTAGGCCAATTTCAGGGAATTTACGCACGGAAAATTCACAGGCACATTGGGTAAGTAAAGTCGTAGATGATATGAAAGTAACATTCAGTTGAATTATTTGGTTTGATTCTGAACCCGGAATAGCTATTGTGCTCACATCGAAAGATAGAAGACTAGAAAAATTCGAATTTCGAACCTTGAAGAAAGAGAGCGTCGTGGCCGAGTGGTTCAGCACTCCAACTCGGATCGCGGATCGTGTGGTCCCGAGTTCAAATCTGGCCAGAACAGAAAAAATATTTGTGTTCATTTTTTAATTTCCGAATTATTCTCCGGTTATGTAAAACATCGACCATCTGCTCCTCATGGTTATTTTGGTGTCTACTGTGCTGCGACGTCCTTGCCATAATAATTCTTTATATGTGTGTATGGTATATGTATGTTTATTGTATTATGTATGTTTTTTTTGTGTAGATACAGATATATACATTTATTTGGATGTATTTGTAGGTCATGTATTTGTAGATCATCTTGATTGATTGAAGTATTTATTTTTGTTATTTCTCTCATAGATTTATTTTCACTCCACACAAAGCTCATGCTTTAAAAAGTTCCTCTACCCAAAGGTTGCCTGGAAGAAATCGCTTTCTAGCGATAAGACCGCCTAAATTGTACAAATTGCTTGTTTTATGTAATACTACTGTTTTTATTCCTATTTTGTGCAATAAAGTATATCTATCTATCTATCGATTAAAAACCAAATCAACCCGGATAGCGGTGGAAGGCTCACCACCATTAAAAGTGGGCTTCTGAGTGTTCCGTTCACCATGACGGCAACAGTCACTTGCCTCTGACTAGCTCGTTTGGGATAAAATCGTGATGGTATGTTATGTGTGTTATTATGTAAGAAATCAGGCAGGATTCGAACCCGCGTCTTCCGCAATCCGTTTTCGTGATATGAAATTCGAATTTTTATAGTTTTCTATCTTTCGACATGAAAACAAGAATTGTAAAATAAACAAAGTAATCATCAAATAGCATAATTTCATCTTAACCGAAATGAAAGTTACAATATTTGCAAATATCCGAAAGAAATACTTTCGGATATTTGAAGGTACTTGCCTTAGAACAGTAATGAAATAACGTTTGGTTGCAACGTATGCATGTACTAGAAAGATTCGTTCGGTCCAGTAAGCTTTCAGTAGCTCAATGGTTAGAGCAGCTACCCGTATTGTGGAAGATGCGAGTTTCAATCCTGCCTAATAGGTATCTTCAAGGTCCGCAATTCGAATTTTACTACTTTTTTATTTTTTGATATGCAAACAAGCATTGTAAAATGCTTAACTAAACAAAGTAATATTAGCATTATTCATATCAGTATATTAGTAGTCTATTTTGCTGTTTTTTTGAATGCATTTGGTCGCTAACAGTTCATCGCTTTAGAAAAAAACACAATTGCTCCCTCCCTCTGTAGATCTTCTTTCTACAAACTCTGCTTGATTTACGCCCGTATCCACAAACGCCAATCAAAGCTGAGCAGTCGTTACATGAGCTGTCCCTTTCATTTTTATTCAGTGACATCAGTATCAAATGAACAGCACTCAGTAAACTACGATAGTCAACTACAGAAACTTGTATGCTGTTTGAGTTGTATTAACATAGTTATTTACAAGAGACAAAATCTGACAATAGACGCTAGCGACTGTCATCGGTGTAAACTCATAGTACATACTTCAAATTTACGTTATACAGAAATTGCTCCCGTACCACGTGTGCTGGACTACGGCGTCACCCACACACAATTCAACATTTGTTGGCCCGAACTAAAAGGTTCGGTGACTCGTTTCTTTGTCGTACCATCCAGACGTGGAACGCTCTTCCAGCACATGTGTTTCCTTCCTCGTATAGTCCCGGGTTCTTCAAGCGGGGCGTGAAAAGGCATTTCTGCAGGCCTTCAAGGTGAGGATGGCCAGCCCAGTGATTCGTTTGAATGACTGGGCTTGTCAACCTCATATCTGGACCTCACGACCGCTTTCCATCAGGTGGAGTGAGGTCATCTTGACGGGCAAAATGTATTGGGATGACACATGACATGACATGACAATGTCAAATCCCAATAAAAAAATGTACGCGAACGATAACGTAAATTTAGATTGGCAGCTCGTGGTAGATGTACAGATCACAGAAGCCAAATCTCGGCTACGCCTCGTCCTAGAATACGGGCCTTACAATATTATGTGGTTATTGTTCTTGTTACCGTGACCAGATACCAGGGTAGAAGATGCAGGCAGCTGTGACACAGTTCATATTAGTACCGCCGCAGACGTTAACCTCCAGTGCATTATTAAATTGATAATTTACACTAAGATTATAGGTTAAGATTTTGTCTGTTTTTAAGGAAAGAAATAAATTAAATTATTATTATTAAATTATTATTATTGAATAGTAATAAAACTTGAATTTTTGTTCTAATATTGTGTGCATAATACTATTTAAAAACACATTGAATTTTCTTAAATTAGGCAGTCGCCAATTATTTGCTAAATTATAAAAAACCGTTTTTTTTAATTGATAAGACACTTAAAAATGTACTGTACACAGTTAAAGTTTTTGTTATGAAATTAAAAGGGCATTCAATAATAGAGAGATAATTTATCCTCAATTTTAATTCAGCTAAATAATCACGAAAACATTTAAATAATGCGACGTTTACGATCTACCCCAAACGCAAAAAGCAAATGCGAGTATTATATTTCTAAAATGAAATATAAATAATACACATTGTTGATTTCCAAAATAGTAGCAATCGAAAAGAAGGACACGATTCGATTCACTCTTCGTTTGATTAAAACGGGTGGGTATTGTCCAGCCTTGATTTAGGAGCAGACGGCAGCTGATATGAAGTGGCGGTTTGCCTCCATATTTAATGTTTTAAGTGCTTTTCCGTGTTGCTACTTATTGTGAGTTTCCCCAGTAAATTGGTGGAGCTATTTTGGCTCAGCTCATTCGCTGGCATGGCGGTTGTAACCCTGCTGGTGGTAAATCAAAAGAATTAATGTTTAAGTTTCCGGTCACTTTTCATGGTTACGTCTCAAACTAAGTTTATATATTATACTCGTATCTTTGACAGTCGTGGTACAAAATAAAGACTTTACAGAAAGACCGCTTTCGCCTTTTTCCAGTACAACTACCTAAACTTGCTACTATATTCGCTCCGAATTTTCAAAATTAAGTAGGTAGTTTGGTTATACTTGACAGAATCCGCCAAAAACAGAATTCATCATGTGAAACATTGCACCAAAGTTCGACAAAAACAAAAACACTCGCGACAGTGCGACTGGCCGAGACACCGATTCTCGCCGGTATCGCCTGTAAAATCATTGTATCTGTGTGCGTGATCAAACAGGCGGTTTGTTCGCCCGGGTGGCTAGCCGTGCCGTATGCGTAATTTGTGTTCGTGGCAAGAAAAACGTAACGATCGTAAGCAGTGACCGGTAACGGTAGCAGTATTTTGATGGATGTAGGCCACCTACCAGGACACTACGGAAATCGAGGCGAAAAACGCCAATCGTGTCGTCGAAGTTAAGGTTAGACATAGGTTTAGTTTTAGCTTACGTCATGTAGCAGTGTATATTATAATAATAACGGGAGCGCGCGCACCAGGGCGCAGAAACTCGTAAAGCAATTGGTACGCGACTTAAATTAAAAAAAAAACACCTTTGTCTATTGCCTTAACTCATCACATATTAGCAGAAACTATTTCTTAATAATTCAGAACGAGAATGTTCTCGGTTGTATTTTGAATAAAAGTATTTTAATATTATGAATGTTTATAAAAGACCTAAAATCCGGTCATTTCCATTGAAGTCATTGTTAGAGTATTTTAAATGCTGGGAAATCTGTTACGGCAAGGATTCCCGTCATTTTCAATGCGGGAAATTTTCAATTTAATATTTGCAAACGAAATACGCAAAATATTTTCACCATTTCGGAGAAATAACTTATAGAATAGCAGCAGCTTTATGAATGTGTAAAATATTTAAAATTTCATTGTACTGCATTCAAACGTGTTTTATAAGTTTGTGAAACGTAAAATTCTGCGTGATGACTTCATAGGTTGCGGTTACCGCTTACCGGATGGTAAGCCTGCATATATGCTTATTTTCTACTAATGTAGTAAAAAAAACTATTACTGCAATTACACGCAGTTTTCAAATCACGAATCATAATATTCCTTAAATAAAAATTAAAATCTTTTGAAAGTGCTCCATTGAATTTATCAACCCTAAGTTTACCTTAAGTTACGAGGTTTCACCCTTGGGGTACATTTAAGTACATCTCTATTCAATTTCCTCGAAACCCGCGGGGTTGTACACCTCGCCTAATTTACTGAAAACAATGGCGAATTCTATTTGTGAGAGTAAGATTCAGCTTTTATTACATTCTATAAATTTCAGTATTTATTTTCTGAGAGAGCGTCGTGGCCGTGGTTAAGCACTCCAACTCGGATCGTGGATCGTGCGGTCCCGAGTTCAAATCTGGCCAGAACCAAAATCATTGTGTTCATTGTTTAATTTCCGACTAACTCTCCGGTGATGGATAACATCGATAAAAAAAACAAATCAACCCGGATAGCGCCGGAAGGCTCACCACCTACCACGTTGGGTTCTAATACCATTGGTGAAAAGTGGGCTTCTGAATGTTCCGTTCACCATGACGGCAATAGCCACTTGCCTCTGACTACCCCGTTTGTGATAAAGTCGTGATGGTATGTTATGTGTTATGTTATGTTTATTTTCAGTAATTTAAATATAGGTTTAATAAAATTATTTTATTATTTTACATTTCACATATTCAACCTCACCCTCCCTCTCACAATCAGCAAAAGATCCGAATTCCTGTTTATCAAACTGGCAGCCCTTGTTGCGTGTGTGCCATCGTTTAAAACAGTGAGCATTCGGTGGTGGATTCCGGACAGCAACCATTACATTACCTAAATATCACGCGGCCTATCATATTTGTCGCACTTATGTATTGTGATTTTGCCCTAGGGGTGAACGCGGAGCGAAAAATTATGACTATCGATGAAAATGTGGTGATATTTATAAAAAATGTGAAACAAATAGTTATTAAGAGATTAAGATTTAACAAATAGTGTAGCACTGGCCACTTGGGCATCAATCACAAATTTCATATCTTTGCTGTGGAGTCTGTTTTATTTATTCTTCATTGCACAAAATTAATGATACAATAAGCGGTCTTAATGCCAAAAGGCATTCTCTCCCAGTCAACCACACGATTAAAACTGATAAATTAAACACGGTGCACGAGATTAAACTAAATAAATTACTTTTAAAAGGAACAACAGATGCTAACTATAATAAAATACCAAAACAACAAAATAAACTTCAACATAAATCGCTAAGAATACATACATAAATAGAAGACTTAATATAAATAGAGAACACTAAAAATAAAGAAGCTAAGAAACCAACAATTGCTTGCAACAAAAATAAACTTAATAATAGCTTAACCGTAACCAGTCTTCGTAATTCACATTTGTAAAAAGGTGTTTTTTTAGTTCTGGGCTGTGATTTAAGTTTTTTTATAAGTAATGCTTGGCTACGTATAATTTTCTATGTAAATCTCTGTTAATTACCAGTGTTTCTGATTAAAATCAATATAATATAATTATAATAATTCATAAATAAATTTTGAAAATTGTTTAATATTTTTGAGAGTTGTTATTTGATGATTCATAACATGTTGCATTTCTTTATCACAAACTAACAAAACATAGGTTTTTGTTCGACGTTGTTTAATAAACGTGTCAGGTGTCATCCCTCTCTTTTATCCAGGCGAACGAATGGCACTACATTTATTACAACGAGGGGCAATTCTGCACGCAAAATGTTTGGTGTGTGTGTGAAGTCGCTTAGCCGGCCATTGCTATTGTGATCACGATTTTGTTGTGTCCCTGCGTCACTGTCCTAATGTTTGCCGTGATATAATTTAATTGGAAAGGGAATCCCCTTTCTTTGTGTGTTATTTAGAATTTGTTTTGGAAAATGTATGCAAATCACACTTTATTAAGCTTTTTAATATTTGTAGTGTCAATAGATATTCGATCAAGAGCCAGATTGTAACCGGAGATGTGGTCTATGGGAAGACTCAGGTTATATCGATTTGGAAACAAATGTGCAGGCAAAGGGTTTCACTCCTTAGCTGGTCGCATTTTCAAACAGTTGGCAAAACACTTAAATTTTTAGCTGGAATAGCTTGGATACCATAATTATTATTTGTTTCTTACACTCATATTGTAGATATTCCTTTCATTAATGACGATATACCAACATGAAGATCAATAAAATACTGCCTGTGAAAATTGTCATAGTTAAACGAGAAATTACATCACGTTAAAATAATACTTCTATGCTCGCACGGCTCTTTTCTTGACTGTTGTTTTCTTGAACATGCTTGTGACATTTCAGGATTAATACTACAGCAGTTCCAGTTCTACATCGATAAGAGTATGTATCGTATCTACTTCAAAAAAAATGTATTGAGCTTAGAACAGAAACACCAAAAAACTAAATGCATAAAGTACCTATCTTGACAGGTTGCAGCGGCGTGATATCCATATTATTGGAAACCCAGAGGCAACTTTGACCCTCGAGCCTCTCCAATTGCGTAGAGACATTGCCATGCTAAGTGTTCTCTATCGCTTCTACAATGGGGAATGCTCTGACGAGTTATTCCAGCTTATCCCACCCTCACCTTTCCACTCCCGTACCACGCGTGCTGGACTTCGGCGTCACCCACACACAATTCAACATTTGTTGGCCCGAACTAAAGGGTTCGGTGACTCGTTTCTTTGTCGTACCATCCAGACGTGGAACGCTCTTCCAGCACATGTGTTTCTTTCCTCGTATAGTCCCGGGTTCTTCAAGCGGGGCGTGAAAAGGCATTTCTGCAGGCCTTCAAGGTGAGGATGGCCAGCCCAGTGATTCGATTGAATGACTGGGCTTGTCAACCTCATATCTAGACCTCACGACCGCTTTCCATCAGGTGGAGGGAGGTCATCTTGACGGGCAATATAAAAAAAAAACCTATAATATTATGACACACGAACGATGGCACGTCAAGCTTTACATGTAGGCAACTTAATTAAGCTGCCAACTTAAGGCCATTTTGCTATGGTTTTGTATCGGTTGACCTGTATGTCAGTTGTGTTCAGAAATTTGTATGCCATTTTCGGTTCCTTTTTAAATCACCAGGGGGGGGCTCTACCGAAATCCCATATAAATAGTTCAAAATGGTTTACGCGAACGCTAGCGGCTGTACTTGGTGTCAACTTATGGTAAACCTGCTGTATACCTACCATGAGTTTACTTCAAGTAAACTACGATAGTGAACTGAGGCAACTTTTATGTTTTAGTTAAATCAATATTTACTTCGCCCTCTGTAATGAAATCCCATTTATGATTTTGACTGCAGACGCGGCGACTGGCATTGAGAGGCGAGAACTCATGGTACGGGGACTGCTTACACGGGGTACCAAAATTTAACTTTTTTCTGAAATTTTAAGCCATCATACGATTATACCATTTTCATAATGAGTGTGCGATGTAATCCCAACCTGGATTTCGCACTTTCAATTTGGTAGCTTATCGCCAGTGTTGAGTGATGAGTTCCGCCGTTAGGCAGGTTTTAAAACAAAATTTTAAAACCTGCGTTTGTGATTTACGATTTTTATTTGCAAGTCATTGTATTGAATATTTCACTTTTACATTAGTTGGCTACAATCAAATTGTAAGGTATACATTTCCACCTTAAATTTCGAAAACCACACTAAAATTGAGATCAGTAAGCGTTCGTATAAAAAAGCACACTAAATTCTTGTTTTTTTAGTTTAAACTGCAGATAACGATATCCAATGCGTTGTCATAATAAAATAATAATTTGTGAAATCAAACATCGTGAAAGCTTTAATCAAACATCAGGAAGAGCTCGACGTATTCTAATTAAGTCGCACGCGTGTCAGTATCGAAAAATTTTATGAGCAACCCGCCCGCGCCATAGTGCGCCACGCGCGTCTCATACTATTTTTTGATACAGACACGCGTACGTGCGGCCCGCGCGAGTTTAAGCGTACACCCTAACGGCTCGCGTACAGCTAATCTGTTATCGGCCGAACTATGCTTGGCCGTCATCGGCCGTCAACAGCCGATCAAATCCACGTATGGCGGACAGAATTACTCGTACGATTACAAGTTTGATTTGGTCGGCCGAGGTCGGCCGTTGACGACTGAGCATAGTTCGGCCGATAACAGATTAGGTGTACGCGGGCTGTTACACTTCTCATCTGATGTTTCGCCTACTTTACAACTTTATTGAACACGAATTCACGATATAAAACCACGAGCAGAATACATTTCAATATCGTCCTTAAAAGTCAAACCAAATTTGTGGACAATAAACTGAAATCTTTGTAAATGACCTCTGTCCTTCATTAATGGACCCCAGTCGGGTCAAAACTTTACTGACCGATACACAGACGCAAATCGAAACAGATGACGCAAGTACTTCACTCGTCAAAAGGTAGTGCAGTGGTCTTTTTTTTACGGTGCTTCATTTAGTCTATGGTCAACCGTCAAAGCGGCTTCAGTCAGCCGTTTTTGCACTCAATACGGTCACTTTGGCTTACGCACTTGCACGCGTTACATCCATTTCGCGTTAAAAAAACCAAACGCGCGTACACGAGCTTATTTTAGTGTGTTGGATGGATTATACGAGCTTATAAGCACGTCACCGCTCGTTCGAGTTACGCGTGTGGCAATGGGAGCGCCTGTACGCACCTACATGCGCTTCAAAAAAATTATACGCGCATATAATACGCTAGTCTGGAGACGCTCTTATGGCATCGATCGTCAAAATCAAGTAGCTTTACTCTTATCATTCTTTTTCATATGCACGGCATTAAATTTGATTGAGAAATGGTGAATCACTAAAATCTATCTGTCTTGACGTGACAATGAGTTTCAAAAAAGTGTCATGCTTGGCTTTCATACAAACGGAGCGACCACGTCATCTATATAGCTTACGACTGTAGACCGATACGTATAGTACATAATGATGGTGGAAACTTGGGTTAGTTGCCAACGATTTATTACATCCAAGGTTGTGGGCCTTGATTCCATGGAGTTTGACCCTTAGACCCTCGTCTGAAGTTTTATTCTTTTGATTTAATTAAATTTAGTATTGCCTGAAAGTCTCTATATTAGCAACTTTACATCTGGTCAACAATAAGGTGAAAGCAATATTATTCTGGTGATAAAAATAAAATTAACTGTTGACTTGCAATCTCCGTCGTAATTCATGCTACAAAAATAGTTTTCTCAATGTGTCGCTTACCGTCACACCCAGTCACACCACACCGCGTTCGATACAAATGCAAATAAAGTTGCAATAATATTTACCTTTAAAATCTTTTAGGTTGTAACATGAATTGATACCTCATTTCATGGTCCTGAGTATTCATAATCATCAGAGCAGCTTCTAAAAGCTGCGGCTGAAGGACCTTCGTTGATATCTTTAGGCATTCCTCATTGATTCCTTCATTTAGTCTAGTTGACATTCAATCCGGTTCATGGATGCGGAAATAGTGAAATTGAGCAGGTTTTCCCAATGAGCATGCAGTACTTTAAGCTGGGTTTGCACAGGATGTTACAAGGTAGGTAATGTGCGAATGATTACACGCGTCCAGTGGCTGCGGAAACCGCTCACCATCAGGCGACTGGCAGGCTTGTTTGCCACCGACGCGTAGTGGTAAACAAAAAATATGTCATTCTAGCTTTACGCCCGTGGTTTCTCCCGCGTAAACTTCATTTTTACACATTAAATATTGATAAATTACCTATGTGTTGTTAACCTGTTTGCGTGAAAGAGTAACAAACATACTTACACATTTTCGCATTTATAAAACGAGTACAAGTAAGATTACTCATAAAAAGAGGTGATTTACCCAATTCTCATCAATGTAACGATGATTTGATTGAAAGTTTTACAGCCGGTCCGCATGTAGGCTAATTACTTTACTTTATTGCCGCACCTGTACAGTATCTACATTTCAAATAAATTAGGCAAGCTCAAACGCGCAAGGCGTGTCATAAATTTTGACAGACTAGACAGACGAAATTAGAAATGAGCGGTAACGACTTGGCTAAAAATTCATTACATTGTCAAATATAATATTATCCCACCTGTCAAAAACAAATGTTGTGAGGTAAACATAAAATTGATCTTCATAAAATTCTCCAGTATTAAAATATTTACAATATCTTGCTGTCGGAGATGACTAAGAGAGATGTTAAAGATTTATTTTAAAGGGATTCATAGTGACTAAAACGGGAATAAAGCTATTAATATTACCTGCAAATCTGCTCGCATGAAGTATTTTCTGGAACAAAAGAAAAACATAATTAAATTTGTGTCATAGTCTTAAGAATAAAAATGAGTTAATATAAATGTTTACTTAGTTATCACATGGATGATGCAAGGGATGATGATGAGATTTCAGTAATAAGGAAGTCCATTAAAAAAGTTGAGTAAGTATGTAGCCCAGCGGGTAAGTAGGTCGAAGTGACATTGGGCAGGCCACTCGCGAAGAACTGCATCTGTACCATAAGTTTATGCCAGTGACATCGCTTCTTCTTCTTCTTTCGTGTCGATAGAGACATTACATTTAATTTCACCAGTATTCCGCCACCTTTATAGAATAAACCTTAACTAACCTAACCTAATGACATCATCCTCATCATCCGCGTGACGTTTTCGTAGAATTTCGGTACAGCTCTTCAGTGTGTAGAAATGGAAATAAAAATGGCATACAAATTGCTGGGCTCAACGATCGTAGTTTACGTAATGGAAACTCATGGCAGACGTACTGATGGCAGTTGTGACAAAAAAGTTCTTGATTGGAGACCTTTTGAGGGCAAACCCGGAATTTAGGTCAATGCAGACCAGCCTAGTTCGTAGACGAGGCAGTGTTCTCGGATTTTTCAAGACATGGAATTTAGCACCGGTTTAAAACCAGAAACCTGAACTTTATTATCACAATAAAGCCCCTTTCCTAGCATAACAGCTCATAGCTAAGTTTCTAAAGTTAGTTGAAAGTAGTGTTGCCCAAAATCGGTATTGGTCTTGCAGTCTTGGTCTTGTTCTTGCATTTTCGCAAGACCAAGACCAAGACCGCCTAATTTTAGCAAGACCAAGACCAAGACTGACCGTGCAAGATTTGCGCAAGAACAAGACTTAGCCTGCGAGACTCTTGCGTCTTGCAGTTAGGACTGAATGTCGTTTCAGGGAGTGTAGGAGTTCGGGTATACGCTTAGGGACTCCATGAGACGCAAAAAAATGTATAAAAAATTGGAAAAATGGACTGAATATGATGAAGATGAAGACGTAAAGACTTAGACAAAATTTATGCATGTCCCTCGACGTCATCTGAATCTTGTCTTCAAGGCTTAGTTATTGACCAGTTGGAGGAGTACCTAAGTAAACCCAGAGCACCCAGCTCGGAAGACATTTTAAAGTGGTGGAGGACGCATGAGACAGAATATCCGTCTTTATCGAAGATGGCCCGTGATTTTCTTTCAGTACCTGCAACTTCAGTACCTGCTGAGAGATTATTTTCTAAAGTGTCATTAGTATTTAGAAAACATAAAATAGGTTAAGTGATGAGTCCGCCAGATAGTTACTTTGTATTAATTCTTAGTCAAAAAAATTAACATAGAGTAACAGTATAATGTGGAGGATTACTTGAACGACAATAATTTGTGGTCATAGTAGGAATAATCTGCTCCTCTGCTCAAGTTTATTGTTCTTTTGACTGTACTCTGAATTTAATTGTTGTAAAACAAAACAAAGTTCAAAAGAATAACTATCGAGTTTCTTGCCGGAATCTTCTCGATAAGAAGCAACGTCCGAACCGGTGGTAGATTCGCATTGAGTTGATTTAGAACATGTACTATTATTGTATTATTTTATTTACGTCTATTGTCGTTTATTTTATTTTTTTTGTGAATTTTGACATTTCATAAGTGCTTCTTTGTAAAAGCTTAAGTGAATAAATGATTATTTTACTTTTACTTTTTACTTTTAGTAATGTCAAACTATTATGTAGTGTTCTGTAATTTAATTTGTGTTGTATTTTTATTTCAATAAATGGTAAATTCAATAAATTGTATTACTTTGTATTAATTCTTGGTCAAAAGAATTAATATTAAGTAAGTTACTTTAAGGAACAGTGATCTCAAAGCTGTTGTTTACTGTTTTGAAATTTAATTTGTATTGCATTTTATTTAAATAAATGGTAAATTGTATAAATTTGTATAACTCTTTTATTCAATTTCATATAAGGTGAGTGTCTATCAATCTTTTTCTAGACAGATAATGTTCCTAAAATTGTTGAAGTTAAGTTCAAAGTCAAGTTAATTTCATTAATTTGTTTATTATATGTCTTAACCATGTTTCAGCACAAGTAGGCTTATTAATTATGTAAACGTTTATTCAGAAACATACCGACTCCCGTAGGTCACGGTAGATTGTTCAGTTGGTAAGAGCATCGGCACGGATCGCTTAGGTCGTGGGTTCAAACCCCACCCGGTGTCAGTTAATTTTTCGAATTTCTTACTTAAAGTTTAGATATTTACTAATTTGGTTGGTTTTTACTATGGCTATGTTAGTTCAAGCTCAAAATGTACTCTGTTACCTTGTTCTGAGATATAAATTAACGTGCAATTAATAGCAATAGGCTAATAGGTAATCGCGATACTTGCGAGACTCTTGCTGCAAGACCAAGACTGGTAGAGCAATACCAAGACCAGGACCAAGACTGGCTAAGTCTAATCTTGTTCTTGCATTTGGGCAACACTAATTGAAAGTCAGCTTAAACTGGCGGTTATAGCAGCGTTTACGTTATGTTGTTTTATTTGGCATATTACCTCATCATTAAGTATTCTTCAATGTTACTTTTACCTCCGGAGGATATCTCAACTAGTTGGTTTCGTGAATATCGACTTTTATGTACATTAGGGATTAGTTCTTACTTCTTCACGTCAATGTTAAAAAAAGTGAAATGTTTTTATGAAGCAACCAAGAAAATCACAACAAAATTATAGAGAGATTTTCATCTCAAAAATCATTTTAAGCTTTACCTGAATACTACTATCTTGTGCAGATAATTTATGACAAAGTCTCCTTGAACTAAAATATTAAAGTACTTACAAGGTATTTCAGCTTTGGTATCATGTTACTCGTAACTCGAATTATCAAGTATGCATGGGGGCGGAGATAGTATTGAATTTTATAATTACATTTTCAATGATAGTAGTATCTTCAAATTGTAATTGTTGTTCCATTGAATAACACTCTAAATAAAAGTTTTTTCAATTTTAATACTTGATAGTATCTCTATATAATAAAAACTGCGCCATTTATCGAAATAAGTAAAAAGAAGTCACAACAATGTTTGTCATGGATACGGACCGTTTCACTCCTTCATCGCCTTAAGCAAGACTTCTATCAATATGCCAAAATTTTATCTGAAATTGCGATATGAAGGCAAAATCCGCTTTCCTTCGATCGTGCAGCTATGATAACTTAATCATTGTAGCCCAGAATCATAAAACCTACCACATATCACAACCAAATGGATAAGAAAATACTTTCCCAGTACCTTTATCAATCATTCAAGACAACTGCTAAGATATAACGATACTAATCATTTCCGATCACATACGGACGCGTGTGTAAATAAATAATACTGAGTCAATTGGGACTGTTTGCTCCATTCCCAATCTCCCAATTTTTTCCCTAGCTAATTTACCCGCCCTCAGTCGAATGTACTCAGAGCGAGTGTTATAGGTGTACAATAAACGAGAATATTTTTGGCATGCGACGAACAATTTTCGGGATTCGTAAATGAGTAGTACAATATTTTATATTTAGAAATGTTAAAACTAACTAACAAGGAGCTTAATTGCAAAGTTTTGTGCTAAGAGAATGCAAAAAAAAACTGTCGACACTGAATGTGTTTCAATTGTTTTTTTTATCAAAATTAAATTGTAGTTCGGAATGTTCTTAGAGATTGCACCTGACTATCATTTAATCAAATTACTCTACGAAAATTAATCTGAGTAATTTAATGAAAGTATGCTATGCAAGCAACGAGCTTAAATTTAATACCTCAAAATGTTTTACAATTTCTTTTGCAAGAGTTCATCATTCCATGTACTATGATTATAAAATAGACGATGCTCCCATGAGGTACCTGTAATTTTGCGCAAGTCATCGCTTTACCTGGGCGGAGGTCGTCATTCACTTCGTTTACCCGGACGCGGTCGCCACTCAAGAAAATGAGTATTCGAATGGTTGGCGATAAAATAAAGAGTTTACAGAAAGACCGCTCTCGACTTTATCCAGAATAATTACCTAAACTTGCCTGACCGCCTAGGGTTGCTACTATATCCACTCTGAATTTTTAAAATGAAGTAGGTAGGTATAAACCGCACTTTACGGAACAGTACCCGCCAAAAACAAATGACATCATGTGAAAAATTTACACCAAGTTCGACAAAAACAAAACACTCGTGACAGTGCGACTGGCCGCGAGACCGATTTTTATCGGTATCGCCTGTAAACTAATTGTGTCAGTGTGTGTGCTTGATCAAAATGGCGTTTGTTCTAAGCGGACTATCTTTCCGAGGCGCCGCGCCGCATGCGTAATTTGTGCTGGATTTTAGCACAGATTAAGTAATAGTACTTCGTACAAAAGGGTCCCTCAAAAAACGCGGACAAGTAAAAAAGTCTCCTCTAACCTTACAAGTTTGTGTCACACTAGTACTTTTTGATTTGTCCGTGCTATCGATCAAGGCCATGTTTAGGTGGCTTGCACCTGGATTTGATACTTATCCCGTAGTACTTTAGAAAAAGTATTGCTGTGATTAATATAACATCGTTTAGTATTAGTAGTAGTTATTATTGTTCTTATAATAAGAATAATAATAACTAGGTACTACTAATACTATCCGATGCATAATAAAATCAGATACAAAACATTAAATAACGCGCTCGGCGGCGTGTGTGCGAGCCAAGCGGCAACCTGCTGTCATATACCCCAGAGAGGGGGCCACGCGGCCGAGCGTACCTAAACTTTGAAGTGACACGGGCTTGATTTTGGTACCGCCTGAAAATTGTCGCTATGTGGGAAGGATGTTCAGCCGTGGATGTCTGACTGCGAATGCTGGTGAATGATGATTTAGGGAGCGTAATGATGTAGTGATTGGGCTATATAATAAGTCAGTTTCAAGCGGCGAGCAAACTTCTTGTGACAGCCGAATAATAGCAAAAATAAAATAAATTCAAAAATGTATTTGATCTTGTAAAAGTAGTGAGAGCACCGCATATTCAATTTGTTACACGATATCATTGCCTGGAATTTTCTTTGTCATCGGTTTACAAATTTAAAGCGAAACGACTTATCAACATAATTCTACGTTTAGAAAATAGCTCATCGTTGTCTTTTGGGTTATCATTACTACATTTGGAGACCATCTTTCGATATTATAATGAAGTATCATTCTATATTTATTCTATTACCTCTTATGGTGCTATTCTATTGTTCTCTTCGTTGGTTCCTTGTATATATACGAGTAATTATGTGTCTGAAAAGTGAGCATTTTTTCGCATTATTTCTACTTTCATAATTAACTTATAATAGCTTGACGATATCGAGTATTCGCTGGGTGTGCGATGGAAGCGCCAACCAGTAGGTACGTCTACCACGAGTTGCCACTTTAAACTTACATTATCGTTCGCGTGAAAAAAAAGTATTGGGATTTGACATTGTCATGTCAAGTTATGAGTCATCCCAATACATTTTTTTTACGCGAATGATACCGTAAATTTAAAGTTGCAACTCGTGGTAGACGTCCAGCAGTTAAAATTACGGTGGACCTTGAAATGTCAAATGGCTGGTTGTCAATAAATCTATAGTGACGTTAATAACGTTGACCTTTTTTGACGTTGGCACAATCAATTAATTTACACACGGATTAACTCATGACTGTCTTCACGAGAAGTTAGCAATTAACAAATTTAATTGAATAACGCATTTCATTTAAATTGTAGACGATTATTTATGATTGTAGTGCCGTCAGCAATGCATACTTTTTATTTATTTTCAGTTAAACATGGCTAAATTTATTATGAAAACTGGATTTCGCAAAATCACACACAACATTGCTTTCCAACCACAAACAACAATAAAAGGAAAACAATTAGTTTTAGCTCAACATATGCAAGATGTAAAAGAAACCAAATGTGAAGATGGTATGAGCCACACCATTGAAGCCCGCGTAGGTACTCGTAATTCGTCAAACTTCAGTAACATCGACGCCATACAAAATATCCTCCGATGTAAGCTGTTTTTTTTCTGTTTTTGCAATCTTTGGCGAAGTAAATACATACTTTGATCCATTTCAATACAATAATTCAATAGAACGTAAAGAAATACTTCAACCATGAAGAAAGCTTCTCTAAGACCTGAGGAGTAGCAATGGCTGTCTGGCACTAGGTCTACTAGGTGTGAGTACTTTACAAAAGGGAAATACTTTAGAGAAATGCACCGGCAAAGAAAATTAGGTGTGATCCTTTGCCGTTAGATGTTTCGAGAAGGGAGAGTCAGCATTGAAGTCATTATGGAAACTGTGTTTTGTGTTTTAATACGGATGAAATTAATGCCTGAACTACCAAAGTTGTTGAATAATTTGGTTGGCCAGGTTGAGATTAATTTACGAATAGAAAATTGCGTTGAACGTCTCAAAAACTTAGAAATTATAGAATTCATGATCGCTGTTTTTGGCCTTGTTCTTGCAGTTAACTACGCAGCAGGTTTCGTGACTCGTATATATTGATTTTTGCTTGATGATGCACGGATACGTAAATATCACTAGTAAACAGTGACAGTTGGACCACCAAAAGTTCCTTTTTTGGCCACGGCGCGCGCTACGATCGATTCGTGGTTCTCCCACCTCTTACACCAGCGTTTACCAACCTATTTTATGGACGTCTTCAACTTGACCAAAGTATAGTCACATATCCTCTTACTATTAGTAGGCTTTCCTCTTTTAACAATTTCGAGAGGTTTACTAGCGGCTGTTAGATGATACCCATACCTATAAATTACACCTCTGAGTTTTGCTGGTATCACCACCATTTGTAGTTAAACGATCATAGCTAACGTTTAAGGCACAAACAAACACACTTTGTTGTAAAATCGACCAAGTGCGTGACGAATACACATTAATTTGAAATCGTTAATTCTCGGGGTTACACTGTCCATTTATCAGCGTTACGTTTGTTGTTTTACTCTTCTTTGTTGTTCTTTGTGTTTAGACAAGCACGTAGTTAACTAAATAGTACGTATAATAGGAATAAATAACACATTATAACTAGGTCGTCAGATCCTACGTGGTTAGCCGGAGTTAAACCAATTTGGGGCCTTAATACAATCTCATAAAGATGACTGAACTGTACGAGACCATGGCGACGATGGTGACCACCACCAAAATGTGCTAAGATGTGTATTTTATGTACTAACATCAATGATCGTTTAAATTATCGTCATTTTCATTGCTCAGCTAAATAAACGACCCTCACTGAAAGAAAGAAATAAATTAAAGAAGAACTGAATTCATCGAATAAATTCAACGAACCTTACGAGCTATGAAATAAAAGTCTGTTGTTATGTCTACAATACCTCCAAACAACGCAAACCTAGTAAATCTGATGTAATTGAAAATTTCATTAAATAAAACAGAACATACATTTTACGATACTGCAATAAGACAATAGTATATTTTATATCGAGGGACTAAACGAAGCCATAATATACCAGAGGCGGTTTGACTTCCGAGCGTGCGAGGGGGGAGTCAATGAAACCGAGGGTATATTCAGTTGGCGTTTAGTCTCGAGGTGCACACTGTACTTTTCACTTGTGCGAGTGCGAGAAAAATATTCAATTTAGTACAAAAACATTTAAAACCGAACAAAGGATAGTGTACATTCGCCCATACATTGCCGCCTGTGAACCAACAGTCATGAAAAATACCTCTTGGGGTTCATAAATACATACACTCTAGTGTGAAAAAGTAGTTTATGGAAGGACACTTCTGAGAACTCGTCAAATATCAAAAAACTGAAAATTTTGAGGTTTTATTTAATGAAATAATACGAAGTTTTATTTACGTGAGTTCTTCAAGTTCCGCTCTACAAGCACATATTTTGTTGATCTTCCACTTCTGCCAGTACCATGGAACCACTGTCTGAGCCACAATTCACACAAAATGTTGATTCCCTTGCGATAATCGTAAAGCCGTAATTATCGCTGAGTTAGCTATGTGCAGGTTATAAAGTCTTTAAATGGTTAAATCTAAAAGGAGGTAGGTCACTAGAGAGAGCCATCGACGTCCGTTTTTTAAGCCGAGTCGTAAGAATAAAATTATTAATATAAAAACAATAACACAGCATTGCACATTGAAAGCGAAAAAAACAAGACACTGACAGACAGACAGATGCCGGCCGGTATTTTTTTTGCGTTCAAGCGTCAAGTCAACCAAACGTCATTAACTTCTTTTTTTCTGGCTTCGTACAAAGCTGATATAAGCCAATGTATAATGTGATTTAAAATAAAAAGTTGATAAACATCTATCGCATTGACAGTAATGTATTGTTACTCATTTAAGAGCCTTTAGTAAGTTCACAACTACATTTTCTTGCAGATACAAGGTTTCTTTTGTCAATACAAGGTAAATTAAAATATTGTTGCGATGGCTAAACAACAGGGGGCACAGACAAACGCAACATTATTGGTATTAAAAAATGTTTTGGTACGATGAATCATTTCAGTACTTTTAATTTTGATATCAAAAATTAGAAGTGTCCGTGACAATCTGATAAGTGATAATTATGTCTTAAATCACGGCCAGAATTATGACAAATGTCAAATGTTTGTTGGTTCATAGGCCAACTTAGGCACTGTTCTTTACACTCGACAAAAGTTCTGACATTTTCGCGGTCAGTTTTTTTTTCCGAACTGAACCACTCACAGATTAACAATTTAAAACACATGGCGCCACCTTCTTTGCGGACAAACCATGGAACTAAAACTCTCAACATTTTCGCAATGAAAATGGTCCACACTCCACAGATAATAGTATATTTTTACTGACTGTTTGAGTTTGTCTGCGTCACATGAAAGAGATTAAAAAACTAATTACTTTTTACTCCCTAGGGCCTAAAGTGGTCATTTTAGTCCCGCTTCGTAGGGCTATATTGGCGTACTTTTAGAGCATGAGAAGTGAAAAGGTAATTTTATATCAAGAGACATGAAGAACTTTCAAAGTTAAAGCTTTACTTTATAATTGCGGTGTAGCTTTTAATCATTTAAATGAGAGATTTAGGTACTAATTAGATCAAATCTACATCATCATGTTAAAAAAAACAGAGTTTACACCCGCTGTTACAAGTAGCTCATAATGACCACCTAAATTAAATAGGTGGCCCGTTTACTGGTTGGCGTAATAAAAATGGGCTTTAAACGCCATTGGTAATTACGTTCGATTGCCACTATGGACCAACATTTCTGAGGCTATTAAGGTTTATTTTTAAGATTTTTTTGTATGTATTTTATTTAAGAATGTTGGTATATCAGTCTCCAAATAAATTCCTCAATAAAAGTAACACTGATAATATTAAGAACTAGAAAATTAGCGGTAGATAAGGTAAGTTAAGGTCATTTCCCACACGGGTTTTGAGCTGGAGTGCTTGATCACTAAGCCTTACAAACAAACATTTTTTTTATTGTTAGCATCGATTCTCATAACAGCAAACATTCAAAGCGTAACAGTTTATTCACTATACCTACCAATATTATAATAAGGAAAGATTTGCTTGTTTGTATTGAATTGGCTCCGTAACTACTGGACCGATTATGAAAATGATTTCACCAATATAAAGATACATTATCAGGGAGTGCAACAAGCTGTATTTTTTTTTAATTTAGGGTATTTTATAATTTGACGGGAAAGATAGTATAAGCGGGCGAAGCCGCTTACGGACAGCTAGTATTAGATAATTATGACCATAGTGTCTTTACTATGCATACATTCTATTCCTTATACTATTTTACCTTAAAACTTTTCAGATACCTTTCATAAAAGACATACTGAAATAAAAGTAAAAGTATTCTCGCCGTCCATTTGCAAAAATAACACACGTTCAATCATAAACAACTCCGTCATTTTTATTCTAAAATTTTCCCCATTCATCATACGTGACTTTATTCGTGATATACATTCTGTTTCATTACATGGGAAAGACATAAGTTTTGTACCGCCTACTCAGTGTTACTTAACCTGGGATATTATAGGAACGCAACAACAAACCACGGCTGGCTCCTACCCCCGACAGCCACTAGCGGATGAGCAATATAGCATTCCATACCCGCCAGGATCGTCTCAGTGACCACAGATGCGCAGGTATCGGGATCACCAGACGCAAAGCAGAGCTGCCTCCAGGTATACGACGCGAAGAACTCACGCAAACCATCCCAATCCGCTGACTTATAGTGACATACGTGGCGGCGCCCAATAGGCTTACGCTTTTCAGGCGATACGCAAGGCACTTGGTGCGAAGGTTGTATGGTCTGCTCACGTGATCGACGTATCCCGACGGCCCTCGATCCCCCCCTTTGAGGTGGCCGGGTCCACTCCGGTATCCTCCCCCGGCACGACCACCCCATCAAGGACTTTTCGCAAAGCTGGCAGGTCAGCCTCCCAGGACGGAGATTTACGTAATCCCTGGGTTTAGGACCCCGTTCAGCCTGCGGGCGGTCAGCGGACAACCGTTTCATCGGGTTTTCCTGGCAACCGCGTCAACATGCCACGCCAATCCACCACAGCGACGGTAATCAACCTCAGGTCCCCCAGCTGTCCACACAACAGCTCACCGATGAGCTCTGGTACCTTACTCACCAGCAGGAACACAACACTGCCTAAACGGTGCTATTTAGCTGTGGTATTCTGTAAGGTGGAGGTATTTGCATCCAGACGAGCTGCTCAATTAAAGGTGGGCGAATCCACTGTGCCCTACCTCTCTTGAAACATGTGATGATTGTGTAAAAAAAAATAAGGCCAATAGTTTGTGTGCCAATGACAATTAGGGACACAAAAGCTTTGGCGTTTCAATGTAGACTGTCCCTGTCCCACTGCTGGGCAAAGACCTCCATCACTGAAATCAAGTCATCCCCACAATTGATGGGTATTGGCTTAATCACCACGCTTGCCAAAATGCAGGTTGGTGATCACAAACCCGGGCTTTGCTTCGACAAATCCAAAACACAGGAGCTCCAGGTTTCGGGTCGAGCTCTGAAACCAGTCGGCCACGAAAGCTTATCAAATATTTGAACAAATTAAAGACATTATCATACAAGCTTCTCTTTATTCTTCTCTTAATTAAATCATAAAAACTACTTTCAAAAAAGTGTGCCCCTGACGGGCGCAAGAAACTGGCAGTATTCTCACACTGAATGGCAAGACAAAATTGTTGTGAGAGGAATTAACCGGCTCTCGGGTAAATAAATAAAAAACTGAGGTCATATTATTGTTAGTGCTACACAATAACTAAGCAAGTACTGAAAAATATTCGAGAATATATTTACTTACTCATGTAAACTTTTATGTAGATAGGATAGTCATAAGGACAAGTCAAAGCTAGGTTAAATTCAACTACATTTGCGCGGAACTTCAAACTATGCATTTTGACAATCCCTCTGCATCATTAAAAGGCAGTACTCTACTGTGCACTTAACCTGCAATAGCTAGATTTCGAATTAACGGCAATTGGCTGACCGCAGTATCGTCCATTCTTGTTAGTGCGCAGTAGTTTTGCTAACTAACTACCGTCTGCGTAGCTCGGTGTTATGGATGGGCTTCGTCGTTTTCAACTTCGTAGCACATGTAGCAACTTGTAGTGTTAAAGCACGCCGTAGCATTTCAGGTCTATGGCATCGTAGCACCTTGTTAGATTAGTCCATTGTACGAAATGAAAAACAGTTATTTTCGTTTCAGCGGACTTTCTTTTAAATTAACTGCTTTCTCCTTACGACAGGCTGCTAGCATAAGTGGACACGTCCAGCTTGTTATAAAACGGCTTGTTGGCGAGCAATTAGTGGGATGTGCTTTAACCGGCTGAACTCTTAGGATGATGATCATTTACCATAACTGGTTCTAATTACCTTACTTGTTGCTTGTTGCATTGTAGTCGAACTGTAGTACTCAAATGAATATATTTGCATTTCGAAATGGCTTGCATGCTCTGCTTGCTATTTGAAAAAGCTCAGAAATCTAACCAAATTCGGATTCCAACTAGTGATTGTATATTTCAACTTAACCACAAAATTCTATTAAGGCGATTTTAGTCGCCAACTAGCACCACCAATTGATTGCTAAGAGTGGCCACTTTGCGCAAAAACGCGATTTAAAACTAAAAACAGAATAAAAACAGAGAAAGTCGTGAATAGACATTCAATATTCAGAAGAAGTATTTTTTGAGACATTCATTGTTCAGTTTTTTAAAAAACAATGTCTAATTTGGAAGTTATAATTAACAAAAAAAAAAACTTCAAAAAAAAACTATTTCAAACAAAACACTAAAAAGTAAAAAAAAAATTGCGTTGTCTTCTAAAACTTACCTATACGATAATATAATGTAGGTACAAATATCGATATTGTTGGATTCGGTGTCAGCCAAGGAAGCACTACTAAAGGTTTTACTAAACACAAGAGCACAACTGATGCAGGTGTAGCACTTATCAAACACATATTTGATGCTTGGGAAAACAAGCAAGATGCAGTAGGAATATTTTGTGATCTTTCAAAAGCATTTGATTGCGTGGATCATGAAATATTACTGATTAAGCTAAGAAATTACGGTGTTTCAGGTATCTCATCTCAATTAATTCAATCCTATCTTACAGATAGAACTCAAAAAGTTAGTATCAACGGAACTGCATCTTCCGGTGCCACCATACGTATGGGAGTGCCCCAGGGATCTATATTAGGACCTTTGCTTTTTCTTTTTTATATAAATGATCTTCCTACCTATGTCAAAGATATTTGTGAGATAGTATTATTTGCTGACGATACCTCGTTGATTTTTAAAGTCGACAGAGGTAAGCAAGCATTTGACGATGTAAATAATACTCTCTCAAAAGTACTATGTTGGTTCACTAGTAATAATTTATTACTTAATGCAAAAAAAACAAAGTGCATCAAATTCTCTATGCCCAATGTGAGACAGGTTGATACTATTGTAACTATGAATGACGAGCCATTAGAATTAACAAATTCTACTGTATTTTTAGGAATAACTTTAGATTCTAAGTTGCAATGGGGTCCGCATATAACGGCCCTGGCAGGGAGACACAGTTCCGCTGCTTGTGCTGTTAGAAAAATACGACTTTTGACTGATATTGAAACAGCAAGACTAGTATATTTTAGCTACTTTCATAGTGTTATGTCGTATGGTCTACTGTTGTGGGGTTCAGCTGCAGACTTGAACACCATTTTTGTACTTCAAAAAAGAGCCATCCGCTCCATTTACAAACTTAGACCACGCGACTCGCTTAGGGAAGTATTTAAGAAGATCGATATTTTAACTGTGCATGCTCAGTATATTTTAGATAACATAATGTATGTGCGCAAAAACTTGCATCTGCTCAAAAAAAAACAGTGACACTCATAAACATAATACCAGAAATAAAAACAAATTGAAAACTCCCAGTCTTAGGCTACACAAGGTGGGAAACTCATTTGTGGGTCAATCTGTAAAATACTTTAACAAAATACCTCAAAGTCTTGTTGATCTACCTCTTCACAAGTTTAAGTCTGCAATTAAAGCAAAGTTAATGAAACAAGGTTATTATAATGTAGAGGATTACTTGAACGACAAAAGTTTGTGGTCATAGTAGGAATAATCTACTCCTCTGCTCAATATTGTGTTCTTTTTTCTACTCGCATTGACTGTACTCTGAATTTATTTTTTGTAAAACAAACAAAGTTGAAAAGAGTAACTATCGAGTTTCTTGCCGGAGTCTTCTCGATAAGAAGCAACGTCCGAACCGGTGGTAGATTCACATTATGTATATTCACGATGTGTACTAATATTGTACTATTTTATTTACGTTTATTATTATTATTTCTGTATACTTTTTTTGACATGTCATAAGTGCTTTGTACAAGCTTAAATGAATAAATGATTTTTTACTTACTTACTTACTTACTTACTTACTTATACCTATTTTTTTACATCTCACGTTTAGGTATGTACGAGTATGTTGGTAGTTACAAACCTACATTGGCTGACACCGACTCCAACAATAACAATAATTGTACTCGTAGTTACCTACATTATTATCGTATAAGTTTTAGAAGAATACGCAATTATTTTTATACTTTTTTGTTTTGGAATAGTTTTTTTTTAAGTTGTTTTTTTTTGTTAAAATTTTTGTTTTTTCTTAATTTTCAGTGAATCGGTTCTTGATTATTTTATAAATCGAAAAAGTATCGTTCATTTGCTCTTAAGTGTTGAAGAGTTCCGTTACTTTGTCATGGGTCCAATAAAAAAAGAATTATCAAAATCGGTAGGCGTGATATTAAGTTATTCATCCATTTATCGCGCATGTAGTTTATCTAGATTTAAGAATAACATGGTTTCCTCATGGATCCCATTGTCAGAACTAGAGCAAATTAGAATGGGACCACACGGGTGAAACCAGCTTACAAATAAAAAAATAACTATCAAAATCTGTTCTCCCAGTCAAAAGTTATGAGGTAACAAACATAAAAAAAACATACAGTCGAATCGATAAACTCCCCCTTTTTTGAAGTCGGTTTAAAATAAATCAAATGGTGGCGCTAGTTGGCGGCTACAATTGCCCTAACTACGACTGGAATATAACAACTACTCAAAAACAGGTGTAAATAATGATCTGAAACTTCAACTCAACTATCAATATATTTAACTATCGGTTTACACACCAATTCACTATTTTCACTTACTTAATACCAAATCGATACCTAAACTCATTAATAAGTAAATACAGATAAAACTATTCTGGGACGTCCAGAACATCACTTATAATTCAACAATAGAATATTTAGTTCACATAAAGAACAAAATCACTGTCACACGTTACGCAACCGTTATATTTTGCTATTTCCATTATTAAAACATAAATTAACTCTGCTTACACTCATGCCCATGAAATATATAAGCTAAATGCATTCACGCCTAAAACTACATGAAACCGTAACATTTTTAATAACCGAACATACGAAAAGCTAAAAAAAAGGACTTTATTCGAATAATACTATTCAAACATTCGTGATAAATTACGACAGTTTCAATGCTGCTTAGTGAGGGCCCCGGTTTTGTTTGTCACATCCCTGGCAAGGCCACGTAATGCGTCCGGCTAGGCGCGGCCCTGGACAAATGGGGGTCTGTTCCACAGAAATAAATTATAATGGATGGCGCAAGTTTACGCACTTCGTCAACTGAACATAATTATAACCAAAATTTGGAATTCTTAGCTTTTATATTTGCTGAGATCCGGTCACTAGTTCCATTGAGATCTGAATATCTTGGAAACGACTGTTTTTATTTCAACAAAACATAGCTAAGAACCATCTCGACAAACAAGACTTTCGATGAAAAGAATTTGGGGAGCTCCAGGGCCACAGACAGACACACAGGAATCTTTTGATGCTCCTTCTCAAAGTCCACGCTCAACCGTTATGGCAACAGACGTCAAAATCAAGTAGATTTACCCTCGAATTTTTCCTTCGTTACAATGTATTCTTACTCCTATTACTCATATTTGTCAGAAAGGGACAGAAGGCAGGATGTCACTGTCACGCATGTGCAGTGTTTAAGACTTTCAATTGTATGACGTGCTTTAAGCAGTGTATAGAAAATCATTATATGAACTAAATTAAAATCGATTGAGAAATGGCAGATTCATATCACTTAAATACACAAAGATCACGTCACGTCACACATAAACCACGCTGTGGTGTCGTCACAAGTAAAGTGGCACGCTTGGTTTTAAAAAAAAAGGTAGAATATAATTAGTTATAACAAAAATTACAGCTAAGCAAGAACAGAAAAAAGATTTCGGTAGCTCAGTGGTTAGAGCAGCCACCCGATTTGTGGAAAACGCCGGTTCGAATCCTGCCTGATTTCATCAAGGTCTGAAATTCGGTTTTTTCTAGTATTTCTATCTAGATGGTAAAAATACAAATAGGCGGCTTTATCGCTAAAAGCGATCTGATTAATAGCGAAATATGTGCCAGACAACGCACCACTTGCCATGCTCTTGAAGTAAGGATGAATCTACCAGTGTTACGAGGTACCAGACAAGGAAATTAAGCCAGGGGCGTCTCCCAGCACACTCAGACCCGAGCTACTTTAGAAATGACGTTACCTGAATTGGCCCGACCGGGAATCGAGCCCGGGGCACGCAAGTCAAGGCGAGAAATGCTTTATGAATTAAAATACACAGAAATCTTGTCGCGTTACATAACAACTTGCTATGGTGACGTCACCAATAAAGTGTAACGCTTGTTTTTCATCGAAATAGATGGTGCCTTGCGTTGCCTATTGAGATGTACGAGTATGTCTGTGGTCTTTTCGGTGACCTTTTTTCATGCTCAGCCTATTATTATGTACGTTACAATAAAAGGGTTCTTGGATCATGTGTGAGCGATGTGTCCTTAATAACTAATAGCACCTTTTTGTATTGTGCAGTTTTTTATTATATTACTGCTTTACATACTCGTACAACTAAACTTACTAAAGTATTCAATATACCTATTACTTTTATCTATAAAAGTTCAAATATCTTCCAAGGTTTAGTACCTAATTGTTAATTTACCTACTCCTTATTAGACATTAACTTCAATTAGTGTTTACTTAAATACAAAATGGCGCAGTCGGCCTGTTTTCTTTGAAATAGAAATAACTAAAGTAATTATTTAAGAGGTTTGTAGGGTCAACTACACCGAATTACTGCAGCCTATCGATCAATGTGACAATTTTGATCAATAGGCTGCAGTAATCGCTTTTAAGTTGTGGATTCGTATCCTAGTTTTTTTTTAATCAGAGACACAACAAAAGAAAATGTAAAATTCCCTTCAGATGTTTCAATTGCGCCATAAGCAAAGGCCTATAGATTTGTTTTTCTTAAATATTGTGCTAAGCTTGTTTTTTAACATAATATTGGATTTACAAATACGGAATATTGATTGAAACATTCATGCAATAATTATCTCTTTCTTTTTTTGACTAGAGCGTAGTCGTGTAGGTGCAATTAACATGACAAGAATTCATGAGCTGACATGATGTCATCATGCCGGGTCAAAAAGTAAAAATTTGGTAAAGTATTCAATTTAATATTTATGTGTTTCCTTCCTCGTAGAGTCCCGGGTTCTTCAAGCTGGGCATGAAATGGCGTTTCTGCAGGCCTTCAAGGTGAGGATGGCCAGCCCAGTGATTCTTTTGAATGACTGGGCTTGTCAACCTCATATCTGGACCTCACGACCGCTTTTCATCAGGTGGAGTGAGGTCATCTTGACGGGCAATATAAAAAAAAATACGATTTTTTTACAATCGTCAAGCTAATGAATAATTTCATCTTATTTGATAAGTTCTCGTCAGGCATACGGTGACTACGAACGACAGTATTACTCCTTCGAAGCTCAACTCATACAAAATTGAATTTTAGGCTTTTTTATGTTTTCGAATCTTTCATCGTATTCTTTCTAACTGGCATTACTGCTCATTTTTAAATGCAAAAGAGACCTTTTAATATAATTCAATCGTTGTTCATTCAGTGATCTACCTATTGATATTATTAGATACTTTTATAATTTACCTCTAACTTATCTAAACAAGTATATAAAATGATTAGGAACGATTAATGTCAAGATCATTGGACCACAAACCTGAGCAAGCTAGTAAAAGCTCAAGGGCCTCAGATACTGGAAACATAGTTGAATATTGCTTCGTATTTATTTAAACAGGTAACCCATACCCAGTACAAGCACAAAGTTTGATTTTTGGGTTGAAGATTTAGGGTGAAGATTAAGGGTATATGTATTTATATATCATTGTATTTATGAACTTATAAGTATATATTTGCTATTTTTATATGTAAGTAGGTACACATATATATATTGTAATTTAGATAAGTAGGTATTTATATATATGAGTAAATTGTTTACTTTTATTTTACTGAAACTTAGTTTTACAAAACCCCGCCGTAAAGATTTCTGCTTCACCTATTGGTCGACTGGTAGAGAATGCCTTCAGGCATTAAGTCCGCCAATTGTACTTTTCTTTGTGCAATAAAGATTAAATAAATAAATAAATAAGGGTGACCGCCCACGAGCCACACAAATGGCGCCACCTGAAGTTAGATGTAGTAGCATTTGGTGAACACCGGCGTAACTGTGTGCGGTGAGTTCATGTAAAATGTATGAAAACTGCAGGAAATAGGTGGGTGGTGGCATTTTCTGGTGGCCCGTGTGCCTCGTGGTCAGACTTAAACCTTGACTTTCGGCTCTATTGCGCGAACGACGCTATCAACTTACTTAAGTCACCCTACTCTACTCGACTACTTAATGAATGAAAATGAAATTATTGATTGCTATTGCCGTCAGCCGTAATGGAGTAAACACTAAATAATTTTATACAAAAACGTAGTTGAAACTGTATTTATGCCGTAATTTAATCTTGACTTTGAATTGATTAACCCATTTACAAATTAAATAAAGTTTATCAATATTTTGATCCAATGGACGCAAATTAGATTTCCCGCGATGTCACAAATCACAGCGTAAATTCGTTATTTCCTCCCCGAAGGGTTCACACTTCCCGTTCGCTGTTGTGGGTTATGAAAATGTGCGTTGGGCACATTTGACCTATTTTAACAGTTATTTACGCACGATTAAATGCCCTACGTAGCGAAAAATTGTAAGTTGTTTATTAATATAAATATATGGCACCCCACTTTTAGAACTTCTTTGAATTTTAAAATATTTAACTTTAACTTAACTTTTGTATATGTTTAGCCCTCATTACTAATTCTCGTTTAAAACCCTCAGAGAAATGGGTGGGGCTGAAAATCAGCGCTGTCTAGGGTCCCGATCCTAGGTCAGCACAAGCTGAGCCTCCTCCAATTGCTTTCTGTAATTACTGTATGATAAATTTATAACTATTTTTTGTATCTGTTGGGAAGTAATAAACACATTTTTAATTTAATTTAACTAAGGAAAGCATCATGAGGTTAAGAGAAAATGAAACTAAATTGGAATCTTATTTAAATAAATAGTGTTATAGGTACTAACAAAAAAGGGTTTCTTTTCAAAGCGCTTAGATGAAACTGTCATAACAAATGAAATCGGAGGGCAAAAGGGAATTTATCAGTGAAAGATATTTACCTAATGAAGTAATTATATTTGGTAAATAATAGTAAATAGGTAAAGTGCAAAGTAAACAAAAAAGATTATGTCCTTAGCAGACAAAATGATAAAGTGGTAGGTACGTGATCCTATGCTCTCTGGTATATGCTGTCAGAAATGTCAATCACCTTCCTTTGAAGAGCAGCAGTTTGTTCCATTTCACATTTCTGTAGCTTTTAGAATAATTAGTCGCAATGTATCATTCGATACTGTAATCCTCTTTGCTTGTGAACAAACGATATTCATTCCATTAAAAAAGACTATGAAAATTGTGATCAGCCCGTATTGATTTGATCGCTGTGCGATGACAAAGGTTTTTATCAGGGTTTTTATGCTACAAACAATATCAAATTGGACGGAAAATTAAGCAGTTAAATATTAAAAATATACCACCAACGACCACCTGGTATTGATGAAATGAAGTATCTTTAAAAGTTAATTTACTTTACACCAACCCCGTCTATTTTTTAGTAGTTTTTCGGTGCTACGCCATGTAGTCTATCAACCCTTTTCACTAGCTAATGATAATGCATCATCGAAACATGCATAAAACCAAAACTTTTGTCTTTCAATTCGTCGGCGCCGACCGGTCATAATAATTAATTCACTGCCATTAGATTGTAAACTGAATGGAAGTGCATTGAACCATCGCTTATCAGATTAAGCCCGGGCTTGGTGTACTGAGTAAATCAACATGGGACCCTTTAGTTAGAGAATTATCTTTGCATACGTCGGGCGAAGCACTTATACGTGGGTATAACTAAAGTTAGTTAGGTACTAACCGTATGACGACCTCAGATATCATGTGGCAAACTTAATATTGGTCCTAGTTTACACTGATGAGCAAGAATAAGTCAATATTATTAGAATTACGGAACAGGGTTTATTCAACTGAGTAGCTTTTCAAAAATAAAGCTCGCCGCGCGACTACGTTCGCCTCTTCCATTTTTCTTTTTCACGAAAAACAAAACACGTACGGTTAAGGTGCTCCCTCACCTGGAGCATTTTCCTGTAATGTACAGTTACAGAGTCGAGCATTACATCAGTGAGGGAGGAGAATCGAGCATTACAGTGCGCAATCTGTAATGTCACAAATTCGAACATTACCTACGTTGGTGAGGGAAAAGCAGCGAGCATTACAGTGCGCAACTCGATGATAAAATGTGTCATATTTTAAAACAACTTCCCTAAAGTTTTGTAAGGCTGTAATGTAATGCTCAAAATCGAATGTCAAATGTAAATTACAGGCGAAAATTCGTCATGTCAGGGAGGCAGTTCTGTAATGTGATGCTCAAAACCGAATCTGAAACGTTACATTACAGGAAAATGCTCCAGGTGAGGGAGCACCTTTAGGACTCAAGGCCACTTACGAACGTATATGATAATCATAACCAACAATGAAGATTGATGTTTTTGTAACGACATAGAAGGAAAGCAGCGGTGTTAACAGATCTCAATTTTAATAAAAAATACAGCAGTTTTACTTAAGAAGGACCCACAGATAAAGCCCTCTATGGCGTTGGGTAGATACCTAGTTGTTTCGTAAAGCAACACAAAATAATAGTCCATAGTTGAACAGATAATAAAATCTTTTCCCTTTACATACTTAGTCTTGTATTCTCGGTAGCTTATTATTTAAATTGTTCATCCATTAAATACGTCTCTGCTAAAAGATGCAAAAGCAATTTTTCACCGGATTCCTCGCAGCGTTCACTTGTTAGGACATCATTCTTAAAAAGGAAACATGGTTACACTTCTTGGAAAATAAAATACATTTTATTTAGTAGCCGTTATCAGGTTCAAAGGAAACCAAATGACAACTAAAACGTGTACTACGTCACTGGTTTTCCCTAAGTAACTTATAAAACCATCTTTTAGTAGTTTTGAAACAAACGACGGAGAAAGTTTTTACTTTTAAACAGGGACACAATAAGCAGATGATATTAAATCTAGAATAAAAAGATAAAGCATTTTTTTAAAAACATAATCTTCACGCTTGCAAATTCAGAGGGATACAGTAGAATACTAACCCGTATTCCACAACACTTTTTGAGTCTTAAAACAGCTGAAAACATGACTTAAATTCTTAAAATACTGTATCCCTCTGAATTTGCAAGCGTGAAGATTATGTTTTTAAAAAAATGCTTTATCTTTTTATTCTAGATTTAGTATCATCTGCTTATTGTGTCCCTGTTTAAAAGTAACAATTTAATCTCTATATCCTAAAAATGTTCTTAGGTATAACATAACTGTTAAGTTAGCCGTCTGTGCATTTTCTTAGTGAATTGTGGCAAGTTTCCTAGCATAACCAGTATGTAACTTACTCTGATAATTGACTACACGGCTAGTTTGTTCTATAGTTAACTTACAATGTTATAATATTCATCAATGTATGACACCTATAGTAAAAACCTTTGTTGAGTCAAACAGTCATGTGTACAGATGTAGAGACCGATATACTCTAACATTACATTCAACCTTTCTCGTTCGCCTTTCTAATAAGCTTTCCGGTGAAATGCTGCACGTCGACAAATTGACAGGTAAGAGGATCAAAAGCACGTATAACACTGGCATGACATCGATCCCTCTACTGGCGAAAACAAAGCCAATTACTGGGCAAAGTGCCTCGCGGAAACATGTGCAGAAAACATATCCGACTTCGAGATTTACAAGTAGGTACGTTGAGGTTACTGTACCTATGAGTGAGTTTCATTTTTTATCCCCTCAACTCAATCAGGAATGTAAATGCTAAATATGAAATCTTACTTCGTAATAATCTTACTAAAATTATAAATGCGAAAGTTTGTGAGGATGTTTGTTACTCTTTCACGCAAAAACTACTGAACAGATTTAAATGAAACTTTACAGTAATACAGCTTAGACATCAGAATAACACATAGGCTACAATTTACAAACAATTTATGTAATTTGGCCATAATATTTTAAGTTAACGCCGGCGAAGCCGCGAGCGAGAAGCTAGTAAATCAATATTTGTGACATCGTATCTACTCCAAGATTATCCGAACCTAAATACTAAGTAAATCTTGTTATGGGTGGCAGAAGAACAGTAGTAGGTACTCCTGCCTATGGCGTGGTCATGATTGAATTTATAAATAAATAAAATAAATAATAAATATGCGCCAGACAACACACCTCTTGTAATGGTCTCGAAGTAGATATCAATATCCCTGTGTCACGAGATACCACACAAGGAAACCAGCCAGGGGCGTCTCCCAGCATACCCAGACCCGAGTCAATTCAGAAAAGATCCTGAATTGACCCGACGGGGAATCGAACCCGGGACACTAAGGAAATCGAGGCGAGAAACCGTGCTACAGCGCACTACGCCAATCGTGTCGTCTAAATTGAAGTGAATTTATTCTGTCTCGATGTAATTGTCAGGTATATATTATATAGAAAAACCTATTTCTCAGTTTCTGGTTCTTCTGCCACCCATAACAAGATTTACTTAGTCAACAAGTACAAGTTACTGTAGGTACAAGTTTACTGTCCAAAAAAAACATATATACATTGACGTCACGATTGGCGTAGTGTATCACGGTCAGTCATCACGGTTTATCGCCTCGATTTCCGTAGTGTCCCGGGTTCGATTCCCGGTCGGGTTAATTCATGAAACAAACTTTCCTGAATTGACTCTGGTCTGGGTGTGCTGGGAGACGCCCCAAGCTTATTGCCTTGTGTGGTACCTCGTGACACAGGGATATTAATCCCTACTTCGAGACCATTACAAGAGGTGTGTTGTCTGGCGCATATTTATTTATTTATAAAAAAAAAGTTTTTCTTCATTTCTATGGCAAAGTTAAGAATATAAAATTGCTGCCAAAAGTATGGCTATAGGTTTGTTTCCCACCAAACCAAGCTCAATCATTTGTGTGAGAATCGGTTCGTAATTGTCTTGTATTTTATGGTGAATATTCTATATTATGGAAGTATGTATAAGTAGGTCTATCCTTAAGAGATTTCTGTGTGTAACTGTAGTGTAGTCTGTCGATTATGAATAGCTAGCTAATCTAAGTAACTAGCCGGATTTCTTATACACAGAATCACATCACTGAAGCTTCCTGCACATGATTACAGTGAAAAAGTAACATTCTCTTAAAATGAATATTTTCCTAAGGTTTTATTTTACCAAAATAAACAGAGCAAAACCGAATTAGTAGTCAGATCACGTATAAATCAACAAAGACGCGGGCGCCACTTCGCTTCTCGGAAAGATCATCTCAGTGCGCATGCAGTTGAAACTTCTAGTCGTGGTCAGCTGGAAAGCCAAAAGAGGAAAGTGGTGCAACGTGGATTCACCCTCACGTCTCTAAACATAATTGAAATAGCTGTGTTCGTTCGCAAGTATCCAGAATACTACAAACACAAGACTAATCGTGGGTTGCTCTATCAATTACCTAGCTCTCCCAGAACCCAAAATGAAAATCTTTAAATCAGGTCCTTATTAAATGTCTATAATCATGTATAATAAAATTCCTAATCAGACAAGAAAACAGTTTTCGATCATTTAAAAATAAATTAAAGAACTTCCTAATAAATGAAGCTTTCTACTCCATCACACGAATTGGCAGACGCAGCGTAGGCAGGCCGCCCACCCAGTGCACCGATGACTTGGTGCAAATTGCAGGAAGCCGCTGGATGCAATTAGCCCAAAGCCGCTCGCTGTGGCGTCCTATGGGGGAGGCCTATCTCCAGCAGTGGACTTCTAAAGGCTGTTGATGAGTTGATGAGTACTCCATCGCAGAATATTTATCAGAAAAATAAAAAATTATAATAAATAAAGCAATCACATTAAATTTATAAATAAATGCATAATTCACTGACAACACAACACAACAACACAATTAAGTTAATATAACATGTGTGTGACAACAACAAGTTTTGTTGTTTAAATAACAATTTTATTAATGTAATTAATGCATGAAAAAAGTAGTTGTATGGTAATTGTAAAACGAATACTTAATTGTATAAACTTACTCTACTTGTTGTATCTTAGTTGTACATTATACCTAGTGCCCTACAGGTTTAATGTGCGCTCTAAAATAATATAAAGATCTTTTATGTACTTACCACTTGATAGAATGAATAAATGAATATGAATAGAAAAGTTAATGTTATTTTTAAGAAATCTAACATTAACCTTTTTAACCGACTTCAAAAAGGAGGAGGTTCTCAATTTGACTGTATTTTTTTTTATTGTTTGTTAAGTACCTCATAACTTTCGACTCGGTAAACCGATTTTGATCATTCTTTTTTTATTTAAAAGCTGGTGCTTCCCGCGTGGTCCCATTGTCTGGTTCTGACAGTGGCATCAATGAGAAAACCATGTAAGTTTCAAATCTAGATAAACCAAATGCGCGACAAATGGACGAATAACTCAATATCACACAACCGATTTCGATGTTTTTTTTTATTGAAAAGGATATCCTTCAAGAGTAGTTTAGTGAGAATTTGGTTAGGTTTTAATTATGGGATCTATGGCCAAGTAACGGAACTCTTCGATTCTTAGAAGCAAATGAGCGATACTTTTTCGATGTATAAAATGAACGAGAACGATTCACTGAAAATCAAGAAATAAACAAAAATTTTAACAAAAAAAACAACTTCAAAAAAAACTTCTAAAACAAAACACTAAAAACTAAACAAATAATTGCGTCTTCTTCTAAAACTTATACGTTAAGAATATAATGTAGGTACAATTATTGTTATTGTTGGAGTCGGTGTCAGCCAATGTAGGTTTGTACCTACATACATACTGAAACGTGAGATGTAAAAAAATGGTATATTGCTGGGTATATTGTAGTCTTTCCTTGGCTGGATGCTGAATGCTGGATTGTGTGTGGATGACTGGTGATGAAGGGTGAGGAAGGGATAAGCTGAAACAACTCTTCAGAGCAATCCCCATCAAGAGTGTAAGACGCCTCTTTATTTGTTTGTTTGTTTGTAGGGGGAAATCCTTAGAAATTCTGATCCGATGATGAAAATTAATTCACTAACAGAAACCTACAACACTATTTAGAAGTAATAAAGGCTATATTTTATTATGACTGAACAAAAAAATCAGTGAAAAATAATATCAACCTTCACTTACTTTCATTTAAATAATAATAACGTAACAATTCAATTATTACTGACTGCAGGGCACTAAGTGGGTAAAACAAAACAATTAATTAATTAATTTACAAAACCATTGCAAAATGTCAGCAGCATAAGGTATGTAAAGGTTGATGTAAACGCCTCTGTATGTACGAGTAAATCAAGTCGGAGAAAAGTAGGCAAGTTTTTAGCGGTCAAACATTTATGACATAAAGAAGTCTGTACGGGTAGCTAGTAATATTATAAAGAGGAAAGATTTGATTGTTTGTTTGTATAGTTTCAGCAATATAAAGGAACAACATGATCAGCGAGTAGCGTAGCCTATTTTTAGGCTATATTTTGACGGGAGAAATAGTCTACGTGGGCGAAGCCGCTGACGGACAGCTAGTTCAGTTAGTACCAGCCTACCAACTAGGGAGATACTATTGAATCACACTACTACCTGCCTGCCAGCCTGATTCAAAAGCGTTTCTTGACTAATTCGGTCAATTCATTTCACTTTAGGGCTCCGTACCTCGAAAGGAAAAAACGGAACCCTTTTAGGATCACTTTGTTGTCCGTCTGTCAAGACCCTTTTTCTCAGGAACGCGTGGTAGCAAGCAGCAATTTATACCAAATACTCAGGTCTACCGTCCCTTGGAGCTGTGAAAAAAGCAAATTTCTAAGCCAACGCAATCAAAACATACAGCCGTTTATGCCGCATATTTTCGACACTCGCAAGGGAATCAAAAGATACAGGGTACTTTCCGTGAACTCAAAATCGTGAAATTCAGATGGAGTGAGGTCATCTTGACGGGCATTATAAAAAAAAAGTATTTGCTTCCAGAAAATTACATTAACTAATGAAAACCAGATCAACTTCTTGCGAATTAGATTTGCTACACCTAATCTTGTTCCAAAAACATTACTTCGTAAAGTCAAAACTCTGAAGTTATTACTGAGCCGAAATTTTCTAAGAATAACTAGTTTACAAGAATCGGGGTACCGTCGGAAAGCGGGAATGAATTTAATGTGATAAACCTGAATTGTACTAAGCAATTTCAGAAAGATTTTACAGTAAATTAAATTTAATTACTTTTATAATAAGTTAGATCCGCACTAACTCTTATTACAGGTGGTTTTAGTAACCTCAATGACACGAGAGTATCTTAAGTAGAGATGCGCTGAATGTTCGGCCGAATGTTCGTATTTAGTTTATTCAGCATATTAACCAAATGTTTTTATTCGGCCAAACATACATTCATTCGTTCGGGCTGCCCGAATAATCCCCCATGTGTATTCTGACATTTTAATAGTTTTCGGGTTATGATGTTTTTACGAATTTTCGAAAATTTCTAAAACCACTTTTTTAGTCACTGTTGTGCTAATAGTTTCGATATTATAATATGTTTATTTATTTTTGTTATTAGATGAATAGTAGGCCTACTTAATTCAAAAGCATTTACATCCATAGCACTGAAAAACCTCAGAAAAAAAAAATTAAATTGAAAAAGTGGAAAATACTGTTTTCCTAAGTTTTTAAGGCCATTTAAAAAAAAAGGTTTATTTCGTAAACAATGGCATCTCTTTAAACAGTGGTAAAAATAAGCTCGCCTCTCTCGGTCTTAGACTGCAAAAGGTAGCAAAATCATTTGTTAGTCAATGTATAAACCATATTTTGATAAGATTCCGCTAACTCTTGTTGAACTGCCACTTCACAAGTTTCCGTTACAAAAAGCTAAATTAATGAAGCGTGGATATTATAGTGTGAAGGATTTTTTAAATGGTTTTAGGTCATCTTAACTATAATCTGCTCCTTTGCACATTTATTGACTATGCTTTGTAAATTCAATCATTGTAAACAACTTTGAAAAGAGTAGATATTATTGATGATTAAAGGAACTTACCTGTAAGTGAAGTTCTATCATAATTAAAAAATATTATTTTGTTTTTTTTTTCCTTTTGGCATAATTTTTATTTTGTTAGTAATAAAAACTGTATTTAATTTAAATTAAAATAAATTATAGTGTAAAGGGAATGAACACTTTAACACGAATGAGAACCCGAAGCAGCAGCATGAAAGGGCAAAGAAAGTGACACCTTCAAAGACGAAAAAAGAAATCGGGGATATATAGATGAGATCCAACTCTCAAAATAGTGTACAGGTGGCGACATATATCGCGATACTACATGACGTAGTAATATAATAAATACTAATCTCTTCGGACGAGGCGCGAAGTATAATTATCGAGTTTCTTGCCGGATTCTTCTTGATGGAAGCAACCTCCGTACCGGTGGTAGAGACACATTATGTTTATGATAATATAAATTATTACAGTATTAATAGATAATAATTAATGTTTATTATCATTGTTATATTTTGTTTTCTGTGGCCTATAACTTTCTGTAAAAGCTAACATGGATAAATATTATTTACATTTTTATTAACAGGGCTCGGCCTAAAATTCGAAGGTCAAGGGTTAAAGCCCCAGGTCAGACAAAGTATCTTTTCGCATTCTTTGGAACATAGAATTTGGCAAGCGTGGTGATGAAGGCACAATACGATACCTACCAATTGCAGTAGAGACTTTTTTTCAATAGTGAAGCCCGGTGCTCTGCGCCATATCGGGGCAATTGTAGGCTTTTTTACCGTGTTGAACCGAATAGCTAAATTTTACTTCAACATAACATTATTTCTGTATTTTAATAGAGAAGGCAATTTGGTTTCATTTTATATTTTCAAACCCTAGCTAACTTCGATTAACGCGTCGCAAAATCTTACTTATCTTACTAATATTATAAATGCCAAAGTTTGTGACGATGTATGTATATATGTTTGTTACTCTTTCACACAAAAACTACTGAACGGATTTAGATGAAACTTCACAGTTATATAGCTTATACATCAGAATAACACATAGGTCACAATTTATAAAGATTCTATGTATGCATGTACCAGAAATGAAGTTCACGCGGGCGAAGCCGCGCGGGCGTAAAGCTAATTATTAATACTACTGACACTGCTTTTTTTCTATACTGTAATAAAAGGTTTGTGAAACTATTTTTTCCATTATTAATAAATTGCGGTAATCATAAATCGCTTCAGGCGTTAATATTAGTATTTAGGTACTTACTAGTTTCCCTCCCCGGTGGGAGATTTGACATTTATGACTCTTAATAATTTATGAGACCTATTTTTGCTATCCAAGTATGTAGGTACACTACGAGTACTTGCCTGCTTACAAAATTTTGCTTGAAGTTAAATGATCAATTTAAAACAAAAATAGACAGAAGAGTACTACTGTCTTTTCTTTCAGTGTGTAACCATAGCACACCTTTGAAATATATCATCACTTTCTCGGCCGACAGCACAGTTATACATCGATCAATCAAAGTATATAATTATATTTTTACTGCCTATCATGTTTCATGATCTAAAAAGGGAATAACAAACTAAAAGTTTTCTTATCACCATACCTACTGCAGCAATTTATAGCTATCACTTTTAATTAAGCCTTGCATTATTCAACATTTAATTTTGCTGTGATTAGGAATTCATAAACGAGCTTATCACGTTAGGCGATGCGATGATTTGAATAAAACATGTTACGTTAAAGTTCAAATAAAGCCTGCCGTTTAAATAGCTCATCCCTTAAAAATAAAAACCCGAAACTGAATTATTACCCTACCGGAGACGAAATCGTGTGTGAAACACAAAAAGTGTATTTTTTATGTCTGGCAACATTATTTAACTGCGAGCGAAGAGCAGCCCCGATGTCCCAGCGCTCTTTCAACGTGACAGAAAAATATGGCAGCAATATGCTAACCACCCCGAAACCCCTCACTAGGGTGTAGCGCAACAGGCTTTGTCTGCAAACGAGCATTACGAGTACTAAAATAGTATTTTTTTCGGTCTTACTGTCTTGATTAATAAAAATGCAATTGATTTTTGGATTGTTACTGAAGGTTCGTACTTAAAATATGCATACTGCGATTCACACCAGTTATTCTATTAATTTGTAACTATACATGCTCGAACAGTATCTGGTGCAATTGGAAACATTCCTTTTTTGTGTGTTATTAAATCTACTTACTTAAAGTAAAACTATACTATATTTGATATTCTACTGTATTTTTACTATAAATGGAGGCAAATATCTGGTGATAGCATACTTTTTGTTTTATTTTATTTAAGTGTTCTATGTAAAGACAATAAATAAATAAAAACCAGCCGAAAGCTCTTGCAAGCACGGAGGGGCAGAGTATTGATGCATTCGAAATGCAGTGTTGGAGGCGGATGCTACGAATTTCCTGGACCGCCAAACTCACAAATGTATCAATCCTATCACAGTTAGGAGTAAAATGTCTTTCCACAACCTGCTACCATCGCGTAATCAGCTTTTTCGGGCATATAATGAGGCGTAGGGACGAAAGCCTTGAGAAGCTGATTATTGTTGGGAACACGGAAGGAAAGAGACCTAGAGGCCGATCACCAACGAGATGGTCTGATCAACTTAAAGATGCAGAAACCCCTACGTTCTACACAGTCGCCAAAATTGCTACCGACCGAGGCCGGTGGAGACAATTTGTCCGCGCCAAACTTACACCCCACCATAATCACGATCTTCAGACATGAAGGACGGACCAGAGAGAGAGACAAATCTTGAATTCTTAATCACAATAGTGGAACACATTTTTAAATTACATTTCACTTTTTATTTTCTTTTTACTAGTATAGATTTGTGTAATCTACACTAGTAAAGAGAGCAAATATTTCACTTTTCGTTTGTTTGTTCATTGTCATGGATAAAATCAAATAATACTGCACCAACTTCAGTTTTTTTCAACAATATAAATCTTCTTGACCAGCGAATAATAATGATTTAATGCTCGCCATATGTTTTTACTATATTTTAACGGTTGAGATAGTCCACGCGATCGAAGCCGCTGGCGGAAAGGTAGATACAATAAAATTTTATATTTAATTACATTAATGATAGATAAATGATGAACTTTTTATTTAGAAAATATGGAAATGAAGTAGTCTAAGTGTTCCATTGCGAAGCAAAGGTTTTGCAATTAGGGTACCGCTACAAAGGAAGGGCGCTTGTTTGATCACATGACATACGCTGCACAAATGCGGGACGGTCATCGTATACCAGGGTTTTGTCAAAATCATTCGGAACATACGTATCACGAGAATGGAACGTGTTGTCGAGTACTTCATCAAATTTATTTCAATATCATGAACAATCAAAAGCTTAAATATCTGTACGTTGCAAAGGCTTCAAGAATATCTGAGCAAAATATTAGCCAAAAATATTTAGACAAGTCAACAAAAAGTCTGAACGACCTCTCGTTTGTTAATAATATTTCTTCTGTGCATAACAATTTTTTTTAAGCAAATAAAATTATAAAGGTCATTAAGTGGTTTTCCTCCATATAAATTGTTGTTGTATGCTGAGTGACTCCTTTATTATAATTTGACAACTATACAGAACCACAGACAGAACTGAGGGTGTTCCATTTATATTCACTGAAAAGAAAAGAGAGACAGCAAAGCTCTGATACGTATCGTTCGTATTATTCTTTCATCCCAAATGAAAATAATTGATTTGTCAATCAGTAAAAAACAAAAGCATTTTTTCAAATTCCTAACCTGTCTGTAGTTTACAACCAACACGATAATTCAATAGTTTGTTTTAAAAGATAAAAACAAGGTTTTTTTTAAAAGAAGCTAGAGACTGCAAATTTCAAATAGCGGACTCCTCCTTTTGTTATAAAAATGAAAGGAGGAGTTTCTTAACGCAGTAGAAGGAGTATCTTAACGCAACCAACCGCAAGAAACACCCTTCACAAGATTCCATTATGAGAGCTCCATATTTACCATTTCATAACCGAATTCGAAAGTTATTAATAACTTAAATAGACATTGATACACTGCAATCCTACTTGTGATAGATCTTTATATCTTAATAGTGATAGTTCTTTCAGAAAAGTGGTTGAAGGTTACCCGACACATACTTCTCAGCTCAAATTGCAATACTAGTTTTTCTTTTATTTCTCGGTGTGCTCTGTATATTTTGGATTTTCAGCAACAATCTCAGAAATAAAAGCCAACCATCCGTCACAAAGGGCATATTTTTCATAATTTGTTTGAGTTGTGCCAGTCGGGCATTCCAGACATTGTGGGCGAATCTACAGAGAACAAACGTATTTTTTGAACTTGGATAAATGTTCTTGCGTATTTCATTTTACGTTCGTTCAAGCAAAAGGATACGGTATTTACGGAAAGGTCTTTTAAGTGAACTATTTGTCTTACTTAAGAACAGTGAAGTTCGTTTTGTTGCTGTAAAGCGTACAAATACAAGAGTCTTTTATTTAAAATACTGTAACTATTTTTTTATATAATATTAATAAATAAAATATTGTGAAAGTTTGTATAAGACAACTTGTATCTTATAGCAACTATTGAAATGAGAGACGTTTGGAAACAGTACTTGTCTAGTCGGAGGCAAAAATTATAATTAAATATTAGAACCTTCTTAAAAAATGTGTATATATCTACATTCAAATATTGTCAAAAAACTTACCAAGAAGTCTGGAGCTCTTCACATCACAAATTGTTTTACAGCGACGTATTTTTAAATTTAATTAAAGAATTGGATACAAATTTTCACTACGAGTACAGTAGTCAACAGATAACACAGATACGAGTATTTAACAACAGTTTTTAAATATTTCAAAAGTTACAACAAGTTAACCGCGAGATTGCATCATGTAAGAGTCGTCCGTAACAACAATAACACCAGGAAGACCGAACTAGTATTTAGGAGTGGTGGAAAGGCAGAGCGAAGAGTAGGCATCACAGGTGGTTCAAAGAAACGGTTTAAAAAAAGGTAAAAATCTTGCGCGACGCGGCTTACGTTGAGTAGTGGTATGAAAGTCTACAAGATTCAACAAGTGGTTTTGTTGGGCGGGCGGCGCGGCTTGAGACAGGAGACCTCGCGGCGGGAAAGCTCGCCCGCCAATGCCCCAGCTAGGCTGCCGCCGCCGCGGACGCTGTCAGTGTGCGAGTGCGAAGGCTGCGACTTCATTGTAGGCTGCACGCCTGTGTGCGTCCACCGCCTGTACACGCGGGCAAACCCAACTACCGCTGCCTGTGTGCGTGCGTGACGCGCCTACAGGTCTCGTCAGGTGAGCCGAGGCCCGGCGGCCCCCAGCCAACCCGTCCCTATCCTATCTATACTCGTACCTTTTACAATGAAATGCCTCGGCGAGTGAGTACCTGCGTGCTACATTAGCAGACGCATGTATGCTCGTACAGCCTTTTGTTCTGCTTTTGTGTTATTATACATGGCGAGATTATTGTTAAGGCTCGCTTCTTGTTTCATAACTTTCGCGTACCTCGCGAAGCTTATGCAGATATTTATTTAGTGGCTACCTTTGCTCAAATAACTCGCATAGTTCATTTTGCAACGTAACAAGTTTTACATTAAATTAGCTGGTTCGGAACGAGACGTGGTTAATTACATTATTAAGAGCTTATTAATAAGTCTTAATAGTAAATTAGGTATGGCAAAGTTTATTGCGAGTATTGGGGAATCTGTAAAATGTTTGGGAAAGGAGATTGATCATCAAAGTATGAATTTATACCGGATAATTATCAAAGAACTCACAAAAATGATATTGCATGCATAGTAAGTGATTCGGTAAATACCACCCGAATCCAGAAACATACTTGAATGAAAGCCAAGATTACTAAAATATTGTTACTCTTATTTTGTAGGAAGCAGAAGTACCTACTTAATAGCAATTTTATTTAATTGTCCTAATGAGTTACTGTCATTAGAACATATAGGTTAATGATCTTATTCGTTATGGCAACATCTTTAGGCAACCAAAACTAAATGTGATGTTCAAACAATTAAATAGCTTTTAGATTTTGAAAGACATCCTTTATCCAAAAAGTAAAAAAAGTAAATCTTTAATGCAGAATGACTTTAGAAAATAGGTAAACAAACCTGTACCACATATGGGCATTCTTTTGACTGACCTGTTGGTGCAATAGCAGCGACCCTGCCTTTAGCACCGGAGGTCGTGGGTTCGATCTCCACCCATGACAAACATTTCTGTGATTAACATTTCTGTTTATTGTGTGTCTGGGTGTTGTTATCTATTTAAATATATATTTATACATATTCAAGTATGTTCATCAGTCTTTGACACCCATAGTACAAGCTCTGCTTAGTTTAGGGTTAGATGATCTTGGTGTAGCTTGTCCTGGATATTTAAGTCTCTATGTAAAGTAATTCTTGGGAACAACGTTACGGTTACGTAGTCACTATTAAAATAAGCTGTAGTGACGGTTAACTTATCAGTACCTAAACTTATGATCCCCTCATTCATAAAAGCATTATTATTTGTTCCTAAACTAAGTGTTATTACTGCTTCTGCCGATGCACTGTCAGGGTACATTTCCACGAATATTTATAGCCAGCGTTAACATTAAACGATTTTTTCCCGTTCCTTTTTAAAATTCAAACATAAGGACATAAATCGCTGTACACTTTCAGCTTGAATTCTCTTTAAAGTGAATCTACGAGTATATTCCTCTTCTATATGACCTTAAACCAACAGTTCTTTGCGCCAATTGTCTAATTTAACGAAGAATATAAATAAAGAGATAGTTTACTAAATATTTATTTGTTTGAAACAATTAGGTGGTATCTTGAATACAGCGCATAATAATAAATATCTTGGGTGACAATTGAATTTAATACTCACGGCGTAGTTGGAAGAATTACGACAAACCACTTAGATGAAGTCTTTTAAAAAATAAACCTAAACCTAAATAAAATTAAAAAAGTTGCAGAACAGAAAATGCAGATCAGTGTGACAAAAACCAGTATATTTTACTATGTCCTATTCAACGTAAATATTAGTCATCATGATGCAATAACGTTAAACCGTAAGTCAATTAATTTAAAGATGGCGCGTGGCGTCCTGAAATTCAGTGACAGCAAATTGACACTCGTGATGTTTGTTCGCCAACCAATTTAGTTTGCTACTACGAGGCCCCGTCGCGCTACGAAAACACGTAGCGCCCGTGGCTACGGCTGACAACATCGCCACGGTTTCAAGTTTTATTTGTTTAACACCATTATTGGGAAGCAAATTACTTAAATTGGATTCGTCTAAATACTTTTGCTAACAACTTAAAAATGTTTTATATATGTCCGAAACAACTAGCATAGCAGCTTTTCACCGCATGTTGGGAACGAAGCTTTGAGAATTTCGGTCACAAAAAAGATGCAAGGGAAAAGATTTACAAGACGTTAATATTGGGCATTATTGTATGTAACTACATTTATTTAACAATAAAAAAACGCAATAGTCGTAAAAAGCCCTGTGGAGCATCTTTATCTAGGACAAAAAAACTAAAAAAATAATTTTATGAAAAAAATAAGCAAAACCTACCTTTTTTATTTAATTTTGAAAGGTTATATTTTGAAATCCACTTTTATCGTCCTTTCCCAGAGTGGCTTAATCTTGAAACAATGCTAACCTACCTCGCCACTCTTTTTTCTTGTTCTACTCAAGTCAAGTCAAGTCAAGTCAAGTCATCAAGCAGTAATGTCATGAATACACTAATATAACGTAACATAACATACCCCGACTATAGTTATATCCCCAATGGGTTAGTCAGAGGTAAGTTGACAGTAGCCAGCCACCCTGGTGAACAGAACACTTAACTCACCAAATTTGGACCCTGGTTGGGTTACTTTTTGTTTTTTATTGGTGTTTTTCATCACCGTAGAGTTAGGGTACCTTTCCATCAGAGATGTGCGAGGATGCGTCGCGAGGAATGTGTATGTTAAGAACCAATAGAATTGTTTCATTCACCTAGCTTCGCGATTCTATTGATTCTTGACAGCTACTTTTCTCGCAACGCATCCGCATCTGGTGGAAACTGACCCTTATAAGCACCAATGGAATCACGAAGCTAGGTATTTTCATTTGAAGTGATTTCATCGGTTATTAACAAACTCATCCCTCGCAACGCATCCCCGCACATCTCTGATATAAATGCAGCCTTAGCCGCTACAGTAAACACAAGGTTTTTTCTGTTCGTCGCGTAAACGGCGAGTGTTGCGTTCAGTACGTCTACCACGAGTTGCCACTTTCAATTTACGATATCATTCGCGTTAAAATTTGTATTGGGATTTTACATCGTTATGTCATGTCTAAAGTCAGAAAAGGTCAGGTCAGGAGGACCCATAATCGACGAGCATGTATGAAAGGATTAATGAGAGTGGACGAAGCGCTGAGGTGTGTCAGGACCGTAGCAAGTGAAAAGATGTGGTCGCTGCCTACCCCGTTGGAAAAAGGCGTGATGGTATGTATGTATGTATGTATGTCATGTCAAATCCCAATACAAAATTTTACGCGAATGATACCCAACGTAAATTTAAAGTGGCAACTCGTGGTAGACGTACTGGCCGGATTTGAACTCGGGACCACACGGATTCCGAGCTGTAGTGCCTGGCCCCTAAGCCACGACGCTTGTACTTGATGTAAAATGTAGAATATGACTCTACTTGACATGTTTGCTAGAATAGTCTAATTAGAATTCTGCATATAGATGTAAAATTAGTGTGCTACAAAACTAGTTAAACCGGCTATATAGCTGTAAAATGGTCTCCGAGTCGGTGTTTCATTTATAAGATGCATTTCGGTGTGTGAACTGCATGCGGTGTTAGAAAAAAAAACGACGTAGCCCGCGGGTAAGTAAGCGGTAATGGCAGTGGGCAGGGTACTTAGGCTGCTTTTCCACCCGAGATGTGCGAGGATGCGTTGCGATGGATATGTTTGCAACCAAACCAATAGAATCGCTTCATTTACATCATTACATTTAGCTTTGAGATTCTATTGGTTCTTAACTCGCTCATCCCTCGCAACGCATCCTCGCACATCTGTGGTAAAACGCAGCCTAAGGCAATTGTCCCACCGCCGACGATGAACGAGAAGCGAGTCGAGCTAGATTTAGAAACGCGTTGGCGAGCAGCGGAAAGCGAGCGTGTAGTTCCGATAGTTTAGTCGCTGGGCTATACAAGCGATGTACGAGTGAGACGGGCGATGAACTAGACAACAAAAAAACGAGCGAGAAAGAAGAACGAGAAGCGAGAACTCTCTTTGATGGCTTTTGACGCTAAGCGACGAACTAGTGGAGCGAGTCCTCGCCGGGCAGTGTGAACAGTCAGCGATCAACTATTTATATTTGCATCTCCTTTGTTTACACGGAATGTAATATCTATTGTACGTTTCTTGAGCAAGAAAATAGCAGATAGTTAGCCGTTTCCTCGCCGTTGTTGGTGGGATAACTGCCTAAGCTAGGCAGAAAGAGTTTCGGATAAAGACTAATTCATGATTTTGTTTAAGCCATGGCATGACTGACAACCTGCATTTGACAATCATCTGCTTTAAAATCTACACACATCAAAAGTGTCTAGGGATCAACATATATTTTTGCAATAACTTTTCTCCTGATTGATATTAATTAAAATTTTCTTTAAGGATTCATCAAATAAAGTGTTTTCGTTTGTCTACAGTAACGATAAACCAAGTCACCTTTGCATTAATAAAGAAATTTGCCATTTTCCTAATAAAGGGATTTTTGACATTTGAACCACTAACATTAAAGTTCGAAAAAAAGACTGAAATAACAGTTTTCTTTAAAATTTTATTGGGTAACTTAAACAATTAATAATCCGTGTTTCTACCGCGAACACTAACAACACAAGTACATCGGTTTGGCATACTCAAAATGAGTTCATCCAAATCACGCTGTGGAATGGCCGCCCATGTTCGTTGCAACAACAAAAAAAGGTCTTCTTGCTACTGGATACCCTCCATATTCGGCAGAGCTCTTCTCTGTACCATATCCCATGCATGCTCAATCGGGTTCAAGTCTGACGACTGAGCAGGCCAGGGCAGGACATTGATGTTAGCTGCGGCGAGAGTCTGTCTTACAACTCTTTCGGTGTGCGGTCGTGCATTATCATGCATTAACTGAAATAAGGGACCGATTTGCACTTGTAGAGGAACGATGACGTCTGATACAATCGTCTCAGCATAAATTTGAGCGTTGAGGTTGCCTCTGATCCAAATCAACTCAGTTCTTCCGCCGATCCAAATACCCGCCCATACCATGATGGTTCCACCACTATAAGGATGGACTTCCTGGCAGGATTTTAATCGCTGTTGGCGTCCAGGGGTTCTCCAGTGTCGTATACGTCTTGTATCCGGTCTCATACCAAAACGAGACTCATCAGAAAAGCACACGAAACGCCATTGTTCTTCTGCCCAATTTCTGTGTTCAAGAGCCCATTGATATCGAATCCTACGATTGTGCATTGCTATAGGTGGTACCCTTAGCGGTCTTCGGGAATGAAGGTTCACTTCATGCAAGCGGTTTCTGACTGCTTAGTCGCTAATTAAGTTCCCTGAAGAGTGATGAAGCCTCACAGCTAACATCATGGCGGTTATTGTTGGAGCTCTTCGAGTTGTGATTTGAATGTATCGGTCTTGTCTCCGTGTGGTGCAGCGATACCGTCCTCCATGGCGCTCAGCCACGGTACCAGTGCTTCGGTAACGTGTCCAAAGTCGACTGATAACACTCTGACTTGTATTCAGAGCTAAAGCCACAGTACGTTGCCGGGAACCAGCTTCTATCATTCCCACGGCTCTGAGCATTTCTTCCCTGCTTAAATGACGTCGCCGCTTCATAATAACGTTGGTTTTAATCAGTAGTAGGGAAACAGTAGCACTAATAATGTCTTCAATGCGTTGTATGTTTTTATAGGGAAAATATTGACAGCTGATTTTCATCTTTTACTCGAATTTGATTGACAGTTCCTGTTTCAAATTATGAAATGCACCAAAAAGGATCCATATACATTTATTAAATCATAAATTTATTACAAAGCCACATCTCAATCTCAAGAAATCCGCATAAAAATGCTTGATCCCTAGACACTTTTGATGTGTGTAGTATCGACGAAGAAGTGTTTAATACTGAAAGTAAAAATGGTGGCTTCTAAATTAACCAGTTATTCGTTGAAACTGTATGTTAAAATTATAAAATTCGTTAGATGTATCTTTTTCATTAATGTAATGTATGTTTTGCTGTTGATGTACCTAAATAACCCAGTTATTCCTGCAGCCTTCCTAGGTTAGCTGCCATTTCTTTGATTTGTGACTAAAAATTTACAGTTGGTTATCGCTATATACCCGGTGATTATTTATACCGTAACCCGAAAAAATGATAGAACATACTCAGTAGAATGACGTAAAAAGGTTCTAAGGGAATTTCAGGAGCTCGAAATCCGGTTTCATTTATAGGTTTTCTTACAAAACATACAGATTGAGTTGCAAAATAAAAGTTATTAATTAAATTCAAATGTTCACTTTTATGGTTTCCAAGTCACCTTTTAAAGTAGGTATGCCATATCCTTTTCCTTATAAATAAACGGTATAAATAAACACCCGGAATTAAGAGAAGACTTCTTCCGGTATTATTTTGTATAATAACGAGCTTTAAATTCGAAATTAAATGGATGAGAACGCTCAGTCCCTTCAATCCTTACAATTTTGAGATTATATCGAATGAGCTCACTGAACCACTGTAACGATGGAAACGGACTCTGATTTTCTAGTGAATCATGGACCTTGTTTTGCTGTTCTGCTCCTGAGATAACTTTAAGTTAATCCAATGAAAGTCCTTCTAGTATATCTAAGATAAAATTTTTGTTGTAAAAATAAACCATGTTAGAATTTACTCGTAATTATAAAAATATGATTTCAGTAAAAATAAAACAGTTTTTTTCGTGCGCCAGACAACACGCTACCTGTCATGCACTCGAAGTAGGGATGAACATCGTTATTTTACGAGGTCTACCAGACAAGAAATTAAGCCAGAGGCGTCACAGCCAGCCGCCAGCCACACCCAAATCCTAGCCAATTTAGAAGAGAACGTTTTCTGAACTGATCCGACCGGGAATCGAACCCAGGACAACACGCAAGTCAAGGCGAGAAACCGTGCTACAGCGCACTCCGCCTTCGTCAAAATAAAACAAAATAAAAAATGTAAGGCGCTCCACTTGCATTGAAACCAAACGTGACACTTTTTTGACGCTTATTGGGATGTCTCGATAGCGATTTAGTAATAAGGATCCGCCAATTTCTTGAGCGCCCTGTCAACGAAAACGCGATGGTGAAGTCATTCTCTCTCTCCAACTGCCAAGTGAGAGTCGCAGTGAGAGAAGTGAATGAATTCACCATCGCCTTTTGCGAAAAAAAAACGCGAATTTGTATGGCATGGAGTCAGCGCCATCTAGCGACCTTAATGTTACCCGAATTTGCCGCTAGATGGCGCTGACTCGATTCCAGACTAATTGACATTTACGTGCTCGCAAAACGTCATGGTGAAGTCATTGACTTCTCTCACTGCTACTCGCACTCAATAAACCGATCAGAGACAGAGCTAATTATTTTCCCTGGAGTAATTAGGCAATAGCAACCACCACACTTAACACTTCCAAGTGCGGAATAGTTATTTAGGTACTTAAACCCTTCAAAAAAAACTAAATAGTTAAAACACAGCGATTCCTGTCCAACTAAGACCATACATTTGTTTATATAAAACAGCCCTACGTGAAACGGTAAAGACAATTTCAAATACAATCCAAACTCCATTGTTCTATTAATTAATTGTAAGTGGTTTGTGCCGGCCGAGCCGCTCTCTCCATTAAATCATAGAATCAAGGTATTGTTGGAAAACAATGTTCCGCTCAAAGATTTTAAGGAAGACTTTTTGAAAGATAATTAAATGAAAGAACAATCTTAAAGTGAGACTAATTAGTGCGAGTGCCGTTTTGTAAGGTTTGTAAAGCAAGAAACAAGGATAGTGTTGAATTGCTAGCAAGAAAATAAAAATGTATTGTTTTTGTGTACCTACCAGTGAATACTGCACGTTAATTTAATGAGGACTAGGTGTACCTCTGCCTTATGTTTCCGTCACGTAAACTATACAATCATATAGCTACCTAGAGTAACTTCTATGGCGTTTGGTAGTTCCAATCATTTCCATTCATTGAAGGCGCTGGAGCCTAGGCACAATCGCTTATATTCAGTCAATTTGATTCCGTAAACTGGGGGTTGCGAGCAATTTCGTCAGTAAATATCTGGCCTAGAGGATGTATTATTGACAGGTAACCGCTGAGCGTCGTGGCCTAGTGGTTCAGCACCCGAACTTAGAGCGTAGATCGTGTGACGGAAAAAATCGATAAAAAATCAAAATCAACCCAGATAACGGCGGAAGGCTCACCTCCTACCACGTTGGGTTCTAATACCATTGGTGAAAAGTGGGCTTCTGGGTGTTTCGTTCACCATGACGACACGGTCACTTGCATCTGACTACCCCGTTTGGGATGAAGTCGTGATGTTATGTATGTATGTAACCGCTGACTGGCTGTGAATGAAAAAAGCATTACGATATTGCTCGCTACTCTTGTCTGGCTTTATGAGATGGAAATAAGGCCTCTGATATATACGTAGATAGAATAAATTGCATAATTTTTATTTCAGACCTACTTGCGAATAGGTATCAATATCAAAAAACATGATCTTAAGTATTAAAACATTATTAACAAATAAAATTATCAGTACGTCTACCACAAGTTGACACTTTAAATTTACATTATCGTTCGCGTGAAAATTGTATTGGGATTTGACATGACATGAAATGACAATGTCAAATCCTAATATATTTTTTTACGCTAACGTTAATGTAAATTCAAATTGGCAACTCGTGGTAGACGAACAGAACTTTTAGCATCATCGCTGTCTGTCTAAGAAACAGAATGATTTCAAGCGCCATCTACTGTATTGGTATTTAAACTTAAGGTAGATGCTACTTTGACAACCGAGCATCGTCGTTCATGTTTTGACAATACATTAAAATCCTCAGTATTCGCAGATAGGTGGCGCTAGTTAGCTCTGACAGAATAAGGATGTACCTTGCACGGGTGAGCTGCGTTCTGCGTTTGACTCGTAGGGCTGCGTTCCAAATCGAGTGGAATCTCACTCTGAGAAATGAAAATCACTCGAACCCATTCCAAATTGACCCCGAGTGAATTTATCAGTTTCCCGGTTGTTTGGAAACGGGTTTGGGTGACGTTTATCACTCTGACAAGTGCGAATTCTACCGGTGTCTGGAGTCTGATGAAATTCACCTGATAGCTATCAGACGCAGGTTTTGCTCGTTTTGTCTCTCTCTATTCGACGAGAAAGAAAATCACTCGGCGTAAAGCGATTTGTAACGGGCCCTAAGTAGTATAACATGGTTTGAATTTACACAGAAGTGTTGCGAAATTTGAATGGTAACTAACATTGGCATGGTGATCTCTTTGCCTATTACCTAGGCTGGTTATTTAGGATGCAAAACGTGTGTGGGTATGATTCATTCATTTTTGGCTACTACATTTATTTATGTTTTATTGTTAATCTTTTAATATCACGACGTAATTTTCAAGCGCTTGGAAGTGTTCTAACTCTTACTGTAGGTGGTCTAACTGTAGTGTAATAGTTTTTTATTCAATCCACGTCATTTTTTTAACCTTATTGGTTTGAAGTATAGTAATTTCATGTCAGAAATCTCTTCAAGGATGATTTAATTACATTAACCAATTAACTGCTGACTAAAAAAGTCAATTTTTTCCTGTGCCATTAGTTACTTATTATAGTGATTCCATAGGTAATAAATTATAAATAAATAAATATGCGCCAGACAACACACCTCTTGTAATGGTCTCGAAGTAGGGATTAATATCCCTGTGTTACGAGGTACCACACAAGGAAATCAGCCAGGGGCGTCTCCCAGCACACCCAGACCCGAGTCAATTCAGAAAAGATCGTTTCCTGAATTGACCCGACCGGGAATCGAACCAGGGACACTAAGGAAATCGAGGCGAGAAACCGTGCTACAGCGCACTACGCCAATCGTGTCGTCTTAGATTAATATCATGCAAGACAGAAGACAGCTCAATCTCATACTCTCTCTTCTTTCTTTAGTCTGCGCTCATCGTTAGCCCAACACTAAGCGTGCGTGCGGACTGCGGCGTCCGTCCTGTCACATTCAGTCATTCTCCGGTCGTCGACGTCAATACGTCATTTCAATTTGTAATTTCATTCATTCCCATCCGTCATTGGACGCGAATCGAAAGCCGCGTCTGCGGTTAAAACTTGTATTTTGTTGTGGAATATAACAATAATAATGAAATCATTGCGCCAGCATCATTGAGCTCAATCGGGTGTTGTGTATCGTGAATTATTTCCGATAGTTTCGTGACAATAAAATGCCTTTTGTTAACATTAAGAAGCAATATTTAGCCATCGGGATGTTGGTGTTCGTTTTGTTATTTTTCTTCAACAGTAAACCTACTTTCCAGTGTCAGTTTAACGCAGAAGTAACTACTTTATTGCCTACAATATATGGGATAACTCCAACGTACACACGGCTGGCGCAAAAGGCTGATCTCACTAGGTAAAATTTCCGGGTTTCGTCGTGAGTGTTTTGCCCTTGGTTAAATCAATTCTCTTCATCATTTGGCTATCGTGTAATTTGGCAATGGATCTTGCTTGGTGTAATTAGTTTTATTAAGTGATAGTTCCATCGGCTTAATCGTACGCTCGGTGTAAATATTCGCATCGACATTTATCACTCAGGAAATAACGATAACACTTCTAAATTAAAGCAAGTGCATGAAATATATGATTGCTTAAGTAGATGGACCAGTTTTTGTCTAAATAATCTGAACATGCTCCTGGCAATTGAACATTTTTGTCTTTTGAATGTTGCTGAAGTTTACCCAGACTGAAGTTTTAATCTGATAATGAGACATGACAACATCCTGCCATGTTAAGATAAAGGAGCATCCTCTTAAATCTCTAATCTTGGGAAATACTATCGAAATTACATTCCATGAACATGTTACTTGAAAATAAAAGTCCTTTGTTGATTCTTCTACTTTAAAAAAAGTTTTTGAGAACTACAAGTGCCCTACAGTCTCTAGGTTTACTTATATTTGGGGCAACCCAACCAACATTTTTGCAGTTTTTCCATAATACAAGTTTTTTTCATTCATTGGAAATGTAGGGGATCATCAATAACAATATTTTTTATTTACTTTCAATGTCTGTTTTTAAAATGGAAAAATCTATTTTGTGCTGCCAGATTATCACAAACTCTGATGCTGGTGAAGAACTTTCACTGGATTGTGATTGAGGATTCTGAAACGAAGACCAAACTTGTTGAAAACCTGCTTCGAGACTCCACCCTGAAATATACACACCTCAATGTAAAGACACATAAAGCCAAACACTCAACGGTAAGTGTATTGTTTACAATGAATTCTATTTTCAAATTGGGGTCAATCAGCAGCAAAAACTTTGCTGATCAAAAAATTAAATTTATCATGTTCTTATTTTTACAAATTATGTACAGTCAAATGCATAAACAACAATCAAAGTTGAGAGAGTTACATGAATAGCTTGCCCTTGCATTTCTACTGACATGTTACAGGACAACATACATTTGAAGGGTGCTCAGTTTTGATTGTCATTTCTGGATTCGATAGTCTTACAATTAAGTCCTGGTACGTTTAAAAAGCAGTCATTTTTAATCATTATTTCAGGTTATGGATGTGAATATTTGTATGTTCAGAACAGATTCATTCAACACTACTTGGTATTGTGTATGTCGTCCCATTTATTTGCAATACTAATCTAACAACATGAATGTTTGAATTTTGATTGTATCAATAGAGTTGATTTTATTTTCCTGCACTTTAAAAGCTATTTATTAATAATGTGTATATTTGTGGCAATTTTGCATTCCAGTCTATGAATAAAAGAAATGTTTTTCCCTCTGTTGATAATTTAAATAGGTCAGAGGACAATTTTCCTTTTTTTGCTGTGATTGTTTAACAGCCCCATCTTAGACTTCTGGCTGGTACAGCAGATTTGCCACTTATACTTACCAAAATTATAATTTTTGGCACTTTCTTATTAATATAGTAGGTATATTGGCTATTGACTTCTATAACGTTTGTTAAATTATTTGTATTTTTCTATACTGTAGGAACCTGTGCAACATCTAAACATAGAATAATATTGAGTTGCTAAATGGTTTATTCTGGACAGTAGTTTGTAAATTTGATGAACATAGTTAAACAAAAATGTATGTAAACCTGTAACCATTAATATTAAAATAAGCACACCCCTGTGGCTTCCCATGAGACTCGTCTATTCCTGTTTAATTTAATTAACTGGCCGGTTGGCATAGTACTCGATGAGGTTCTACCTACAGTGTCAAAGTTCATAGGTTTGATTCCCTCCCAAGACAAATATTATAATGTGATGTGGTACTGAACAAAAAAACAAATTTTGTGTGTTTTTCTGTTCCTATCTATTTTAGTGTTATAAGTAATGTCCGAGTAAGTATGACCATCAGTCAATGACAGGCATAGTTGCCTGGCCCTGCTCAGGTTATTGGGGTCAGATGATCTTGTTGTGAGATTGAGTTCATCTCACATATCATATCTATCATCATATATATTTTTATTTATCTTTGGGACATTTCATACAAATACTGGGTGAATATCGAAAAACTCAGTAAGTGATTTAGAAACTATCTGAGCTAAAATGAAATTTATTTGCCTTTCATTTCAAGGTCACCATACAAATCAGTAGAACAGTCAGATTTTTTGTATGAAAACTTTTGAATGCAAGTCAATTGAAAAAAAAACAAATTTTCGCTCAAATAGTTACTACAGCACTTACCACTGAGTATGATATTATATGCTTTTGGAAGTCTATTGATAATAATCACCCGGTATAGCTATCCAAGCTCAAACCGAACATAGACTGAGACAGGGTACTGTTGGCATACATAGCTAATACTGAGTAGATGGATTTAGATTAGAACAGATTCTTTAAAAATTCAGATCTGTTGTTAAATGGTAACTTCACACTGTAAGCTCATGAGTATTCTTCATTCATTCTGATAAACAAACGGCATGCTGATCTTGGTAAATTGTGGTTGTACAGAGGCGTTCACATCAACCTTTACAAAACACTTGCAAAATGGGTCTTATTTCAGCTGCTTATGGTGCCCCTTTGTAAAGGTTGAGGTGAACGCCTCTGTACGATATTTTCTATCAAAATCTTTACATTTAGATTTTCAAGACCTTTTAATTTTAGGCGAGTGGTGTGGAGCAGAGGAATGCTGCTCTGGACTGGCTCAGGGAGCACTTGAAGACCGCTGAAGATCGAAGAGGAGTTGTTTATTTTATGGACGACGATAATACTTACGCGTTAAAGGTGTTTGAAGAGGTAAGTGAAAGTATATTTAAGTTTGAACCACTTTTCTTTTCGATTGTATACTAGCATTTTCCCTCGATTTCGTCTGATAAGAAGCGACGATGCGGCTGACGATATAGCATGCTTGTCCAGCCTACTATTTAAACTATTTTTTCAAAATGCGCACAGCGAAAGAATGGGATAGTCTGCCTGCTTGCTTCATCCTAGACCACATTTCTTCATAAATGTATATTAAAAAAATAATATACTCAGCGAAAAACAACGGCGCAGGGTCCATTCCTTAGTGGTGCGTATGAAGGAAGTGGTAGCAAAATGCTTCATGTACTTACGCTTCGTTCGTTTTACTGTTGGCAAGTTAGCAAAACTTATAATTTTGCTTGGCTGTGTGAGTGACCACCATGTGTCGATGACTTGGTTTAAGTTGGCGGTTCAAAATGCCTTTGCCCTTTTTTTATATTGCCCGTCAAGATGATCTCACTCTGCCTGATGGAAAGCTTTCGTGAGGTCAAGATATGAGGCTTACAAGCCCAGTCATGCAAACGAATCACTGGACTGGCCATCCTCACCTTGAAGGCCTGCAATGCTTTTTCACCCTCCGCTAAAATACCCCGGACCCTTTAATATATTTTGGCGATAAGGGCGTTCTAAGGCCCCAAGGAGGTGCAATTATGGCTGCGTTTAGTTGCAACGTGTGTTTACTGGAGTAGGTTATCGTTAGGTCATGGTATTGTAACTTTATGCGTAACAATGGGTTTCGATGATATGATTGACGATGAGTTTTTCGTGGTGGATATTCCGGTGCTCATACACTAGCGAGGAAATAGGCCTTTAGTCAGGTAGTCTAGGGACACAGGGATATACAAAGTGATTACTTTGTGCGTGCCAATTTTAGTCGACACGTATTTAAATTTTTGGCTATATTTTAATAGCTTTTGCTGTTATTGCTTCGACTCTCACTCAGGACTACCATTTGATGTGAGTGATGCACAGACGGGAATTTCACACACTAAACGAAGTCTGATGTTTTGGCAGTAGTCGCGGGTGGGTTTTCAACCATTCACGGGCTGCAGATAGCCGGTGGACTATTATATAGTTAGTAGTATTATATAGTTGCCATCACAGGTCTAGGATGACAAATAAGAATTCCACAAGTAAAAAAATTTTAGTTTATTGCCATATTTACTAAAATTATTTTAGCGTGATTTTTATAGAAAAATTTGCAACTGAAAAAGTTTGGTGAATGCGTTGTACCAACTTTACATTTGTTTATATAAGTTCATTATACTTCCTTTGATACTACATCAGTTTATAAGATAATACTCCGTTACAGATGAAAGGATGTTCATGTCATTTATTTACAAACGTGGTTCAATATTATCTGTTTATTTTGAGAACTGTTTATCTTATGGACAATGCAAATAATATTTGTTGTGGCAGAACTTACTGATAATCTTACAAATATGTCTGTAGTCATTGATTTTTAGTCAATGATTGTAGTATGTTTTAGCGTGTATTGTATTGTTAATACTACACACTATACACTAGCTACCAGGACTTATCTGAATTTCGGCCTTCATCAAAAAAAACGTATGATAAGCCAGCCATATTAATGAGTTACAGAATGAACTACTGAAAGAGATTACTGCCGTACTGTCTATCTGGTGATTGTGTGCAAGTTCATGTTCTCTGCGAATCATTTGTTCAATCAGTATCTGTCGCATGATATCCACAAAATATCATAGATTACCAAAAAAGCCGGCAGTGTAGCCTGCTTCTATCGATCGGAATTCTGCAACTTTCATTAGAGCATTGTGGACTGGGCATCCGATGCTGAGTTTGCCATCGAAACGCTTCCATACCTGGCCCGTGACTACCAAGCCAAATTTCGCCAGATTGGATTACATTACTGTCACCAAAAAAAATTTTGAACCTTAACGCTGTAGAATAAGGTTCATAAATTTCTTGTTTGACATTTCTGCAATGCTTGTCCAATGAAATTCTGTTCGAGAGTCAGGCCCCTGATCTTTTCTGCCTTATTCTTGTGATCGCAATAATGAGGATCTAAGATATTTTTATTTTTAGGAATACTTTTACCAAGTGTAACGATAAGGTTAAAAATGAATAGGTACCACTTAAAGTTAATGTTCAGTAATAGGTACAAAACAATGTTTACTCATATTTGGGCGTAAAATGCAAAAATAAAAAAAAAACTGCTCATTTTCACTTGCTCTGTGTCACTATTACGCAAAACTGTTCAGCGCTATGATGAAAAAAACAATTCATTCGTTAAAACAGTGTTGGAAGACTAATCTCTTTTTCATATTATTTTAGATCCTCTTGTACAGCTGAATTTGCGCCCGTGCAATCAAGTACAATTATTTCACATCGACCCACTGGTAGGGTACTTGAGGCCCTCTTGGTCCCTGGCATATTTCCAGAGTTGCCATCCTATTGTTACGCCACTGCACTGCCTGCCCCCTCCCCTTCAACCTCTCTGCTGGGCAACGTAAGCGTGAGCTTAACGTAGCTGTTAGAAAATTATCTTTTCACACCACATGCTCGACAATGCCGAATTATATGTCATGTAAACCTTACCGAAAGCAAGACATTATATCTCTTGGCTTTAGCCGGCTTATAATGTTCTATTATAACCCGCTGGTCAATAATGTGATTTTCACTTCCATAATTCTTATTGCTATGTCCATAAAGTCTAATTTCACTAAACAGAATGTGTCCTCAGCGGGCGCGGCCAACTCGATTTTCGAAGACCGAGGCCGTGGCCCACTAGATTCGCACTGAGACGAACTTCATTTTTTTGTCAAATCGAGTAGGCCACGCCAGCTGAAAGAAGTTGCTATAGCCGTAGCTAGTAGTACTACTAGCTGTAGAAGATTCGATAAATATTTCAAAGAAAAAATAAAAAATGTTGAGTGATGAAAAAATATAACGTTATCTTTCCATAATTGGACTAATGTCTCCAATATCAATTTGCACTTTTAATATGCTGTAGTAAACACTATCTACTAAGCCTGGTTTTTATTGTCTCGCATAAAGTGAGAAAAGTAGAGTATACACCACCGGGATAAAACTGTTTTTTTCTTGGGCGCTTGAATCCCTCACTGCACTCAGGACTCAATCTTAATTCCCTCGCTTTGCTCGGGAATTAACTTATAACACTCTCGCTGCGCTCGGGAGTTAAATTTGGAGTCCTTCGTTACGTTCAGGATTCAATGTAGCGCCCGTGACATAAAACAGTGCTTTATCCCCTTGGTGTATAATCTACTATTATTGTTTTGGTATAAGATGTTATCAATATCAATTGTCAAAGCATTACGCCTTATTTTTGTACGCTCATGAATAAAAAGATATAGGTATTTGGTGATGTGTATGTTGACGCCATTCTCTGCCAAATCATATGCTTTTTTTGGAGTAAGTATTCCATTTACAAACAAGGCGTTTTGCAAACATATGTGGGTTATAAATACTACATATAAACCAGAGCAGAGGAATCTCCCAAACTTCGAATCGAATATCACAAAAACACAATTAGTGAAATGCACATTTTTTAGTAAATCCCACGAAAAGCTGATAAGATTTTTATAGCTTCTCATATTTTAAAGATACCTAAATTAACCTTGGCACTATTATCGTTGCGTTGCATCGCGTCGTCGCGTAATGTATGTTAGAATACAATGACCCTGGTGGGCTATTTGCGTATCTATTCAATTCTAATGCATTGAATAGAAATAGAAATAGAAATAGAAAAACATTTATTAACTTTAAGGACATCGTTACATTTATAAAGTAAACACAAAAGAAGTAGGCATTAACAACAAAACATATAGGTAACAGGAAAAAAAAGATCATACCATCAGACAGCGGTGTCCCGATGCCCAAAAAGACAAATGGACCTCACTCAGCATATAGCCTGGGCTTTATGGGCCCAGGCGCTGATTTTCAGTAGGCCCAGACTGAGATGACGCACGGACATTTGTGGCGGACATACGTGTGTGCATATACATATAAGTATCATAAATACTATAGTATAGATAAAAATAAATGGTGAGTGATTCAATATATTGTGTAGTGTAATAATTGTAATACAATACATAGACAATAGATACGGTACCGAATGTGTAGTGTGACTGTGTGTGTGTGTGTTGGTACAGCACAATACAGGTGGTGCTGCAACTGGAAATTAATAACAATAATCTGCCGCAGGTGGGTAGTTTGACTGTGCAGAGCGGCGCTTGGGCCCGCTGATGTAATAACTCAATCTCGACTAACTCACGCTTAAAATTAGTTCCTAAATGATTGCATTGGTGCTTCGTGATCATGCCATAATTGATATAAGTAATAGTCAAAGTAGAAAAATAGGTACAATAATAACAAACAATAACCATTAACAAATTGTATTTGGAAAATTATTTCGACATTAAAAAGGTAATAAAAGAAAATAAATAAAAAATATAGGTCGCATGTCAAGGAGCATTAAAGTGTTGTGAACGGCTAATTACGGGTAAGACCCTTGTATCCTTATTATATGCATTGAATGTATAAATTAATTAATTATTGCCACAAAGTTACATAGCATCTTCAATTTCAGGATACCGATGTAAAATACCGTACCTATATCCTACGTGTATCTAGGTACAGACAACAGCGACTGCATTGCAATATTACCACTTAAGAAAAACCTATTTACCGAATATTTGTATATTCACAACCGCCAATAAAAGAAATCCCAATGGACTCGGAAGACATCTCAGGATCCCAAGCCAACTTATTCCTAAGCATTCATTTCCCTGCTCAAAACGTACAATGCATAGTGTGCGCACGTTCTCCCGTAACTCTTGAATATTAATTTAATTTTATCTCAATTTCAGATGCGCAAGATCAGCAAAGTGGGAGTATGGCCTGTTGGAATAGTGGGGGGAATGCGTGTGGAGATGCCGTTGGTGAAAGACGGCAAGGTCCTCAGCTACAACGCCGTCTGGAAGCCGTTCCGACCGTTCCCCATAGACATGGCGGGTTTCGCCATCAACGCCACGCTTTTCTTGGACAAGCCATCGGCTAAGTTCTCGAGGAAAGTCCAGTCTGGATTCCAAGTGAGTTAATTAACCTAACAACTTAATTGACTGGGCGGTCTGCGCATTAGTAGCGGTCCTGCCTTCAGAGGTCGTGGGTTCGATCCCCAAAAACTTTAATGTGACGAAGTTATATTTTTTACTAACAAATATTTTAGTTGCATTGATTCGAAGGAAATACTCTACTCAAAGCTGCAGCGGCCGGCGAAGCGCCCAAAAGCATGCTTAATGCCTTATCAATATTGTCTTTTGACTATTGTGCTTCGGACCCTGTGCATTATAGTTATTCTGCTTTTCGAGTTTATGCGTTTTATTTAGTAAATTTGTTCAAGTTGTCATAGCAATTATACGGGATATGTCAGATGGCTAAATAAGAGTAACTATGACAAAGTACTAAGCTGCTCCAGCTTTTGCCCGCAATTTTTACCACGAGAACCGTTTTTTCGGCTTTTATTTTTTTTCATTGTACATAGTTAGAGACAGTCATTTGATCGCTATCGCAACTGATGGTAAGTGACGATGCAGTCTATGATATAACATGCCTGGCAAGTAAAAGCCTATTCACTCTTGTCTTGATTTTTTTTGCTTATTGAAGTAAGTGCTGAAACAAAACTGGCTTTTATCCTCAAACTATGCCTAAATGAAAACTTAACGGTTTTGCAAACCGCTTTATCAGAGCAATTTTATGCATAAATCACGGCGGTCAAAGCTAATTCAAATTGTGTTTCTGTGTAAAAATGCGATGCTAATGCGTTGTTTTTGGGGAAAATATTGTTAGGTTAAACCGAATGCCGGATTACGTATGAATTGAAAAATATTAATGGGAAATAAGGCTTATGTAGAACTCTCATTCAAACTTGGTAAAGCGTATCATGCAAACTTGTCTAAACACGCTTTTGGTTCAGCAACATAAGTCGCCTAAAGCCTCATTAACGGAGACGCGGGGCGTTGCGCGTCGCGTGTGGCGACTCATACGCCATATGGCCCTGTTCAGATGTACGTACAGGTCGCGTCACGTAAAAAGCGCCCTGAAAGACAGGTGGGGATGTGTTTGCGCATGGACCGACTATACTACTTTCACCGTATGATGATATCCCTGACAGTTCATAATTGTAAATTACAGTGATGTAACGAATGTTATTTAATCGAGTTGGCAAAGGACATGGAATCGGATTTACCGATTTTTAATTTTTAAATAAAATCATAATAAACGGGTTATAGCTTATAAAATAAGTTATAGAATAAAACGCGGTATCTCGAAAAAAATAGTTAAAAAATTACAAAATGGTCGCCCTTATTCATCGATTTTTGTCGATTCAGTAGTGTCAATACACTATTGAATGGCGTTCCTTTTCACGCATCAGGCTCTGTAAAGATATATTAATTTGATTTCAAATACTTCATTTATTTACGGTTAATAATAATAACAATAATTTACTTGATAATGTTTTTTTTAATAGCTTATAAAATTTTCTATTGACAGTTTCTTTTTATTTAGTTTCAAATAGTATGCGTGACACGGAACAATAAGAACTGTCAGGCATATCATCTTACAGTGAAAATAATAATACAAGCCAATGGTGCAAGGCCCGTGCCCTTGCGCCATTGGTTCGTTCGGGTGGCGCGCGGACTCGCCTCCCCCTCCTCACTTCGTACAACCAATTAGATCCATAAATCGTCTTGTGCGCAGGATGAGCCCCAGAGCGCTTTTTACGTGACGCGACCTGTATTTACGTGCGTTTCGTTATACACCGATTGTTATAATGCATAATCAACAAACTAGCTTACTTCTCAGAAATCGCGATCGCGCGTTATCTGAACAGGGCCTATGTTTGAATTCAGTGCGGGCCGCGCCGCCACACGCGACGGGCAACGCCCCGCGTCTCCGTCAATGAGGCCGAACTGTTAGTACTTAGAGCGGTTTTTTTGTACGTAAACGAACCGGTACGTCAGTATCTATTCATATTGATCATACGAGCTTATACGCGCGTCAATGCTCGTACGAGTTACAAAAGGCGTAAGGCGCGCCTGTTGCGCTTCCAAAAACGCGCGTTCTCTAGTCAGAAACTGCTCTTAGTCGTAGTAACTGATTGGACTTAGATAATTCCTAAGAAATGACAAGATAATAATATGGCAAAATATTACAGCATTCGTAATCTTATGTTGCTGATTGTACAAATGCCAGAGTTATGCTTGAAATAAATAATAAATATGCGTCAGACAACACACCTCTTGTAATGGTCTCGAGGTAGGGATTAATATCCATGTGTTACGAGGTATCACACAAGAAAATAAGCCAGGGGCGTCTCCCAGCACACGCAGACCGAGTCAATTCAGAAAAGATCGTTTCCTAAATTGACTGGGAATCGAACCCGGGACACTACGGAAATCGAGGTGAAAAACCGTGCTAGAGCGCACTACGCCAATCGTGTCGTCAAAGCAAAGAAATGGCGAATGACAGTACTTAACAATTATTGCAGGCTGAAATAAACTCATTGCATAACATCGTCTTTATTGTAGTGCTACGCCATTATTATCTTAGTTAATTAAATAAAATAAAATGTTTTATTACCAAAATATTTAACATAACATAATTAACTGGCCCCACACTAGGCGCATTGCCTGTCCTGTGGAGGTCAAATTGTTCCATATTTTGTTTCATAAAGATTATAACGAACAAAGACGTAGAATAAATTCTACCTTGTGATTCATTTCATTCATGTCACTGTATGATTGTTTAATTATTCTCTGTTAACAACTCAGATTGCAATTTAATTGTATCGTTCTTGGTCGCTCCGTCATAAATCTGAGTCGTTCAAGTATGTGATCTTATAATTATCATCTTAATAAACTTTGAATGGTAACAAAAACCCTGCAAGTGACATACAAAGCTGTATAAGTTTGCTTGCTTGCCGCTGCGGTCAGCCGCAGTTTGGTCTGCTGTGCCACCTGGAGTCTGTTTGCCAGTCATTTAGTGTATTAGAACTGAGCCTTAGAACAATTACATATAGAAACCAAGTCCGCGCGCCCATTTTGAAGCACTTTAACTGGAGCCATAAATGGCTCCAAACGAACCGCTTTGCAGTATTCATTACAGCTCCGCAATGTTCAATGTCAAAGCGCGCCGTACGTAAGCAAGTAATAGTCACGCATGTATGGATCGGATTAGTGCTTAATTTTTGACGGGGCGGTTGTATGAAGACTATCCTTCTATACATTATTATTCTAAAAATTGAGCTAAAATCGTATATTTTTTTAAACGAAGTAAATTAACATTTGTTAAACAATCAAATTATAATTATTTATCATACAATTATTAATACTTAACGTATAGTACTTTCGGTAGCCTAGTGAGTGGCTAGAACACTGGACTGCCGCTATCGGGTCCTGGGGTTTTGACAACATTATTTCACAAAGTGACATTAGAAGCTGTCAGTTGACTTCTTCCTATTAAAAATATGACTTCAGTTTGCTCGATGGTAAATACAATTTGTCGTTACCTAACTAACAAAAGCCAACATACAAATCAGTACTTAACGTTGATTGCAATAATAAAAGTGCTGTTTTATTAGTATCGGTCCTTAAACATAAGATTTGTTATCGTTAAATTCAGATTGAAACTGTATTATAACACCGGCAATTCCCATAAACAAAGCAGTAAAACAAAAGTTTACTTGCTTGCTATTCTAAAAATCCGGTTTAATTCAAAGATATGAACCATAATCTTAATAAGGACTTTCAGTATAACCAATTAGAAACCATTCCAGCGATATTATTCGATAAATTCAGGGAAAAAATGAAAATCTAGTTGGAGAATAGCAGGCGAGATAAATGGACACCAGCTGTCAAACATTTGACAGAACGAAGTCTGTTGCGGCAGCTCGTGACCGTGTTCAAATATGTTCGTCCATAAATGCGGTGGAGGGGCGCGTCATTTCTGCTTAGACATGGAAAGCTCTAGCTTGATACTTACGCTGAAATTATTTTAAGTTCTTCACTGTTACCAAGGTACTCTTTAGAAATTCATTCGATTGTGTCCTTTTTTTCCAGGAAAGTGAAATACTCAAATATTTCACGACCAAGGACGAGCTCGAGCCACTAGCAGAAAACTGCACAAAGGTTTACGTATGGCACACTCGCACGCAGAAACCTTCCATCCTAAACCCGAAGAAACTCAAGCAACCTGTCATCCCTGATGATAACATCGAAGTGTGATCTGGTATCCTTATAATTGGCTAATCTTGTGATTTTCGCGGGCATACATAGCACGGAATGGGTGTGAGTAGTACTTACGGCAAGTTGAATGTGTCAGATTTTGATGCTGTTGTAACGGGGTTTTAACCTTGAAGTATCGAGACATAATTGAATTTATGAAGCCCTTCATTAGCCCAAAACCATGAGTGCTACTAAAAGAGTTACCAATTCTTCTTTAATAAAGATCATTCAAATGCCGATAGGATCCAAATCTAGTATGAAAACGTCTCGATAATCGATTGGAAAAATCATAGCCTATCGAAGGTTGTATGAGGGTTTTCTAGTTCAAGATCGTTATTACCGATAGCTTATCAACTTTTGAGGTTTTGCAACTAATCAACAGTATTGAGGACCTATAACAATCGATACTGTAGGCAAACCGGTCGAAAGTCGTTACTCGCCTATTGATGGACCATATCAGTAAAGTCCTATATGATTTATCATCGTGATTACTAGCCTAGTGCCCTATTAACAGGGTGTAACAGTTTAAAAAAGGCAAATTATACTGTGACTATCAAATCAAGCACAGGTGTAAAATTAACTAAGAAAATATTGACAAAATGAAATTTGACGCCGTATGTATTTTTTCTTTATTTATATTGTAACTTTTAGTTTGTGCTGCATCTTATTCATAATTGGACAGATATTAACAGCCCAGTCAACAGACATTAGTCGAGAGCAATAAAAGTATGTTTTCTTAAAAAAAACCTTGCATAAAATGAAAAATATCTTGTCATATCAGCAAACTTGCTTGCTAAGTTACTGAGTGCAACATCAATGCTATTGTTTATGATGACTACTATTAAACCCTGGTAATTGGTTACCTATATCATTAAAAAATACTCTAGTATGAATTAATTGAAATATAACTTGTAAATACAACGTTATACTTTTTTAGTATAACACGTTAAGTAGCGTTTATGGTGACTTAAATAGCAGCTTTCAGGTATAACGCATAGTTAGTGCTAGTGATAAATTCTAAGGCTAATATAAACTTGTGTATACGTAGCCTTAAGAAATCCAGAGATGGTTTACTTTTTGGAATGAATTGTTTTTTTATTTTTTTATTTTTTGAACCATAAAAATTACAAGGGTGCTTTTTATGGTTCAATAAATAAAAGTTTCAAGTAGGCTACACTTTTATAACGCCGGCAAACTAGAAGTATTCTTCAGTGTAATTTTTCAAAGGTGTGGGTATATTCGTAGAAAATAATTCAGAATAACACTAAAAGCAAATATCGCAGACACTGAGAATGTAAAGTAAGTAAGTAAAGTAAAAAATATCTTTATTCATGTAGACTTATAAAAAGTAGTTAAGACAAGTCAAACACAAAAAAATAATTATAGCACAAATATACTAAAAATAAACTTACATAAAATAATACTATGATAGTAAATATCATAATTAAACATAATGTGAGTCTACCGGTTCGGGGGTTGTTTCCGATCGAGAAGACTGTTTTTATTTAAACATTCGTAGGTGATTTGACTGGCCGATTAAACTATAGTAAGTAAAAAATAATAAAAATTCAATTGTTCTTCTTGTTTAAAATATTGACAAAATCAGCAGTTTATAATGAAACTTTGAGTACTGACAAATATCTTATAGGAACTTGGCCGCTCTCTTGAAGTGCAACTGCGTAGAAGAAAGTGAATGTGTCAAATAAAGCAAATGATGGTGCCCAAGTCCGTCAGTGGGCCACGGACGAAAATATTTTTTTTTACATTGCTACGATTATAAAATGTGTTTTAGTGTGATTTTGAGCTTATATTAATATTTGCCACACCTTTTGAAGAATACTCTATGTCAAGTATCATTAGGTTAAGATTAAAAACTCTAATTTTACTAGTTTTGTTTATTTAAATGTTTTTTTTAAAGTGCATCATTGCACTCGTTATAATTTAATAAGTAATATTCCATCACAATAATTATTAAAATACATCATGACTTCCCCGATATTAAGAAATCTATTCCAGTGTGCTCAGTATTAGTGATTTCTTTTTAAAATTATATTTTTCTATAGAGTTAATTTGCTTAGTAATGGACTCAAATAGTAGTAAATGCTAGATTTTGTATTGATATTTTAGTTATATATCATGATAAGGTAAATCATATTATTTATAGTAAAATTATTTCTAGTATGTAACTAGTCGTACTGTTTTTAGTAAAATATTTTATTTTCTCTGATCAAATAGAGATGGTTGTAAAGTATTTAAATGAATTTCACTGTAAATCATAATAATTAGTGTCAATTTTATTTATTTAGAACTAATGTTATTTTTTAAGGTATTTATCTTCTTAAGTAAAAGTTTAACGCATAGCAAAATTTGAGTCTAGAATTGTGGACACAACTGTATTCTTACAGCTGTTGGCATAGGCACTAAATTCCCGCAAAGGGACTCTTAACAAAAATGTAACTTCTTGTCCCCTCTGAAGTTGTCTCGCGCGTGCGCAGAACCAATTTTTCACATGAAGGGAATGCGGGACTCGCCTCTTGTTCAGAGCGGACTAGGAGTTTGACGCTAACTAAACCCATATTAATATTGTATTTTACTTTATATTTCGATTACCTATGCGCTTTCATTATTGCAATGTTTTATTTGTGCAAAGTTTTTGACATCATTTATTTATAATCATCAACGTAGAAATTATATTCATCCATATAAGAGTAGCTAAATCATCGTTTATTTGTCTATTTTGAATAATAACGACTTAAAATGGACAAATAAAAGATGTGCGAGTTGTTTAAAAGAAGTGCATGATAGCTGCCGATTTGATGGATGTCCTTGCCTATTCGGAAATAAGTAAACTATTTTAAAATTCAGGTCGCGTCACGTAAAAAGTGCACTTGGGCTCATCCTGCGCACTAGACGATTTATGGATGTAATTGGTTGTACGAAGTGAGAAGGGGGAGGCGCCGCACGAACGGACCAATGGCGCGAGGGCACGGGCCGCGCGCCATTGGTTCGTTAGTCGACACATCCCCTCCACTGTCTTCCAGGGCGCTTTTTACGTGATGCGACCTGTATGTCTAATACTCTAGACAAATTCGCCAGGTCTGTTAATGACCTCAATAGCTCAGTTGGAAGAGCATCCACCCGGGTTGTGGAAGCCGCGATTCTTGAGCCCTAGAATCAGGTCGATTCTTTCTAGTTTCTATCTTTAGATTGAAAATAGAGCATTGTTATAAAGTTAAAAGTTTTTTTATTTCCATATGACATATTCATATGTTACAGTGTTCTGTGCTTCTAAACTTTGCGATTTAGAAATCAAATTTGAATATTGGGGTGATGAATTGAATCATACAATAACATTTCTTTCTTTACATACCGTTTACATAGTTTGACATATGAGATTTTTGCTATTTCTTTTAACAACTCAAAATCCACAAAGTCCTATTTATTTACAGTTCTTATATGTGTCAAGTTTATTTTAAGCTTAAATTAGATAACTTATGTAAACCTTTATTTTTAACATAAATGCATAATAATTGCGTTGTGTAGTATAAGTGCTCAACAAAATGTATCGGTCTAAACAATATATTTTAAGCATCTAATAGTTTGTACTTAAATTAATATTTATTATCTACTGTTTATTGGTTACGACGATAATATCTTTGGAGAGTGATGTAGCAAATTTCAAGCAATAAAAGTGCAATCACAATAATACGCGTAATGCCTTAATTAAAATATACAAATATACAACTATTATAATTCCCGTACTTGCATAATTCCCGTCATCTAACAAGAAATCTGGCAAATTTAGGGCCAAATTAGTGGTGTGAAAACCCTTCACATTGTGCCCGTGCGCAGAACCATCCGCTCCACTGTCGCGTCGCCTAGAGCTCTTTTTACATGACGCGATCTGTACCGCGGTGTTCATATAAACATTTACAAAACCATTGCAAAATGGGTCTTATGCCAGCAGCATATGGTGCCCCTATGTAAAGGTTGATGTGAACGCGGTGTGTACGTTGTGTTGCGTATAAGTTTATGTTAAGGAAGTTCCGCTGTTCCAATATACCTCTAAACATACGTTAAAATATGTCTAGCTCCTTTTCTGAAATTATATTAAGTCGCAACAGAAGTGGTTTTTCTTTTTTCTCTAGCGAGGTAATCACTCCCTTTAGTTTAAATTGCAGGCCACATTAGCCTTATTGCAATATTTTATTCTACAAATACCTACATAACCCTGCGGTTAAATTTTTGTAAATTTACTAAGATAATTCAAATAAGGACAATACTCTTTTCAATGGACATCATTTTAAGAATTGCTGTAAATGTGAGAATGGCTATTTTAGTCAGGGATTGGAACAAAAGGGAATACCACCAACATCATTATAATTTTAATATTGTATGTATTATATGATAGACTGAAAAAACTGCCGGAAGTCATTTTGAAAACAACGACGACAGTGTTGTCAAAAGGATATTTTTTTAAGCCTTCTCTGAAAGTGCCGGTTAATAATAAGAAGTTCTACGTAAAGTTAGAACTAGTCTTATGAAGCAATAGTTATTATGGCACAAAAGTAGTAGGGTTGGCACAAGCCAAGTTATAGGAGTTCAAATACACGTCATTTTAATACAACAAGCGATTTTTGAAAGTGCTGGGAATCATAAAATAAGTATAGATATTGCTAGAAGTAATGATCATTTCTACATTAGCGCAAAGATATTCAGATAGTTAAAAAACCGTATTTTTCACAATTAAACGCAAAAATAGCATGCTCTGTATTATTTTAACCCCGATTTATTTTCTCAAAGTGCCAGCTAACGAAGCCCGAAATAATCTCCTTTGTCATTACCTACTTTATTCTATTTTAACGTATTGTAAAAACTACTCACAACAATCAAGCAGCTCACGCCCGTCTAATTCTCAATTATAATTTGTGTTTTTTTTTACAGTATTGTATTATTGTTATTTATTTACATTCAAAAAGACATGGAACAGTCTCTAATTTTTTTTCAAATTAACTTGAATTTAGAGGGTTTCAAGTTAAAAACACGATTTAAAAAAAAAAAGATTGCTATCAGATTTTGTATGTCATTCCTAAAATGCCTTATCATTTTCATATAGTATAAATAATCACCAAATGTACACGGGACACGATATAAATATTATCTTATTCCAAGTCCTACTTAATACATTTACTGAAAATTTGCTTAATATGGGAGTAATAAAACAGCTCCTAAGCTAGTTTTCAGTTGTATTGGAATGCTCAAAAATAACATCGTACTTTTTTTTATAGATTTTAATTTCTACTAAGTACACACATCAAAAGTGTCTAGGGATCAACATATATTTTTGCAATAACTTTTCTCCTGATTGATATTAATTAAAATTTTCTTTAAGGATTCATCAAATAAAGTGTTTTCGTTTGTCTACAGTAACGATAAACCAAGTCACCTTTGCATTAATAAAGAAATTTGCCATTTTCCTAATAAAGGGATTTTTGATATTTGAACCACTAACATTAAAGTTCGAAAAAAAGACTGAAATAATAGTTTTCTTTAAAATTTTATTGGGTAACTTAAACCTTTAATAATCCGTGTTTCTACCGCGAACACTAACAACACAAGAACATCGGTTTGGCATACTCAAAATGAGTTCATCCAAATCACGCTGTGGAATGGCCGCCCATGTTCGTTGCAACAACAAAAAAAGGTCTTCTTGCGACTGGATACCCTCCATATTCGGCAGAGCTCTTCTCTGTAGCATATCCCATGCATGCTCAATCGGGTTCAAGTCTGGCGACTGAGCAGGCCAGGGCAGGACATTGATGTTAGCTGCGGCGAGAGTCTGTCTTACAACTCTTGCGGTGTGCGGTCGTGCATTATCATGCATTAACTGAAATAAGGGACCGATTTGCACTTGTAGAGGAACGATGACGTCTGATACAATCGTCTCAGCATAAATTTGAGCGTTGAGGTTGCCTCTGATCCAAATCAACTCAGTTCTTCCGCCGATCCAAATACCCGCCCATACCATGATGGTTCCACCACTATAAGGATGGACTTCCTGGCAGGATTTTAATCGCTGTTGGCGTCCAGGGGTTCTCCAGTGTCGTATACGTCTTGTATCCGGTCTCATACCAAAACGAGACTCATCAGAAAAGCACACGAAACGCCATTGTTCTTCTGCCCAATTTCTGTGTTCAAGAGCCCATTGATATCGAATCCTACGATTGTGCATTGCTATAGGTGGTACCCTTAGCGGTCTTCGGGAATGAAGGTTCACTTCATGCAAGCGGTTTCTGACTGTTTGGTCGCTAATTAAGTTCCCTAAAGAGTGATGAAGCCTCACGGCTAACATCATGGCGGTTATTGTTGGAGCTCTTCGAGTTGTGATTTGAATGTATCGGTCTTGTCTCCGTGTGGTGCAGCGATACCGTCCTCCATGGCGCTCAGCCACGGTACCAGTGCTTCGGTAACGTGTCCAAAGTCTACTGATAACACTGACTTGTATTCAGAGCTAAAGCCACAGTACGTTGCCGGGAACCAGCTTCTATCATTCCCACGGCTCTGAGCATTTCTTATATAACGTTGGTTTTAATCAGTAGTAGGGAAACAGTAGCACTAATAATGTCTTCAATGCGTTGTATGTTTTTATAGGGAAAATATTGACAGCTGATTTTCATCTTTTACTCGAATTTGATTGACAGTTCCTGTTTCAAATTATGAAATGCACCAAAAAGGATCCATATAAAATCATAAATTTATTACAAAGCCACATCTCAATCTCAAGAAATCCGCATAAAAATGCTTGATCCCTAGACATTTTTGATGTGTGTATTTATACTTATCGACTTCCGATCTTTGAATATTTATTACACCTAGAATGATAGTTCCATACAAAAAGGCGCGCCATTTGTGATGCGGAAATCAACTGTCAAAATAACATTATTTTTTTTACGTGGCATGCATTGTTAGCCGCTAATGGCTTTCACAATTTCACTGGACAAGTGGGTGAGCCTAAGTCAAGATACCAGTTCGTTACACATGTAATCACAATTTTCAGTATTTAACATGTATGAATACTACTTGTGCTTCTCTGTTATGTTGTTGCAACTATTTACTGCACAAATAAACATTTTGAAGAAGCTTTACCTCGAGAAATTAACATCGGTAAGTTCAGATCCAGACGTGACGTCCTGATATTTGTGGCATCAAAACGGGTGCCCCGACTCGCCTTCTATGTGTTATTTTTCTAAGCTTCCGATATAATTTTATTGTTCACAATACATGTTTTCAGTCAATTTCAGAAGCATTTTCATTTTGACATTAAATATAATTAATTTCAACCATAGTGAAAGCAGTCTAGTAATTTAAGTGGCATTTCGTGCAGCGCTGTTATTGAATAGAAATGGAACTAAAATGGCATACAAATTTATTTTGTGAACTATCATTAGGAATATTAATACGAGTAGTTAAGGAGCTGGCGAGCATTTCGGTATATGATTCGCACAAGTTTCACATCGAGGTAGATTGCAGTTTACGTCAGCACCAATGATTTGGTCCAGTCAATTAAGGTCCTACGTCGCTGGCCGCTGCGTTTTCGCGTTACAGTAGATTGAAGTTGTTTAAAAAACACAGCACATGCCTATGGGGGTATGCCTCTGGGGTTCATGGTCACAATCATCTTGAAAACGAAGAAAATCGAAGAGGCAGACATTTAGGGCTCTGCATTATCATGGGACGGAGTTGTGAAAATGTTTTAAAAAAAACTTCTACTAAGTCATTTTGCACACGGTTCTCATTGCGCCCATTCGATTCATTTACTCCGTGGATACGAAAAAACATTTACAGACTTTGCTTACTGATTTTAAAAGCTGTAAGCAGCTAAAAAGCTGTATAGGTACTTGTTTGATATTCACGGAATCAAGGGGGAGCGGGTAATGCATGGCATTATTGTGATTCTCTATAGTTTTATAATTATTATTTTGTTTGATATTATTCGCTGAACTCACGGTAACGATTCAACTTCTTCTGGAGCTGAAATCTATGGAAACATATTTTTTTTATAAATTCCAAGAGGAAACGAAATGCGCTTGGAACTCCATCGTTTTTGACAAGCAAATCTCTACTCAAGCGGGGCCAGGAGGTCATTTGCGTGATCACAAATCAAATCTCTACTTGAGCGCCGATTCACACCTGAGTGACGTTTCGGAATAAGTCTAAACTATGATTAATGAATTTGTACTCAGGGACGGTTCTATAATAAGATATCTGTTTAAATCGAGTTTCAAGTCAAGATTCACGCTTGAGCGTCCTTTAAGAATACGGGCCTAAAATTACTCGAAAAACTTCGAAGATGCCATTTTTTTCTTTTAATTTATTTAAAATGGGTTTGCGTTTGGCCTCTGTCTCGCCTGGTGGTAAGCGATGACGAGGCCGATGGTGGTACACGCTTACCCAGAAAATGTCTATTCACTCTATCCTTGAAGATACTAAGGTTATAAGTATCCGGAAACACAGACGCAGGGAGAGCGTTCAACTCCCTAGCGATGCGTACCAGAAAAGACGTAGCAAACCGTTCGGTACAGATTGTTGGAAAGTCAACCACATTGGGGTGGAAGCCCTCCCGGCGTCTAGTGGTCCGGTGATAGAAAGTAGAGGTAGTATCAGGTTGAGTAGTTCCTGCGCACACTCTCCAAAATACACCTTATAAAAAACCGATAGACAGGCGACTTTACGCCGATGCTCTAAACTCTGAAGTTAACTCGAAATACTCTTAAACTGTTGATCAGTGTTTTGGAGAACCCGCTCTGAAACCTCTGCTGTGTTACAAAGCCTTACGCTTTCTAGACGTCCTTGTGGAAGTGCCTGAGAGCGAGAGAGAGAGAGGAAAAGCGTGCAAAATAAAAGGGAAGGCCGTCTCTTGTTTCTTTCTATTTACTACGAAAGGAACTACGGAGATATTTTATAACTGCGAAGACGCAGTTAACAGGCAGAAGCCAAATATTTCTGACGTGTTTTTAAAATCGTTCCTATGGATTGTATCTATTAATTATTTTCAATACTTGCACATTTTGTACTTGCTACTGGCGCGAGCGTCGGGTTAAAAAAAAAATCAAATGGTCTGCCTTTGCAATATCAGAGGCCTGAACGTCTGCCTCATCGAGTTTCTTGGTTTTCATAAGTAATTCAAACATCGGTCCAAGAAGCAGACATGTGCGCATAATATATATAGCACATCTTTTTTTTACATTTTTGAAGCGCTGTTAATAGACAACGCAGAGGCAACATGCTGGCAGACTACTTTTCCGTGGTCCTTCTCATTGTTTTTCATCGAACAATTCAAATCTGCCAAGTGTGCACTACTTATACAGTTTTTTAAATCATAAAAATAACTTTAAAAATTTAAAACTACAATAGTCAGAGCCCTGGATTTCTGCCCTCTTCGATTTTTTGTGTTTATAGGATGACTGTGATCATCAGCCCCAGAGGCAGACATGTGCGTACCTATAATATCGGCCACCTTTTTTTACATTTTTGAAACGCTGTAAATTGACATCGCAGCGCCACCATGGTGGCAGACGAAGTCCTTGATGTTTCTTAAGGTATAATTATCGCTATTAATAACGTCTGCCATGTGTGCTGATTGTATCGAAATTTTGCTCGCCAGCTCCAAACTATAACGCAAACATTACAAACGAAAATAAAACAAATATTAAATTGTTGTAAAGTCGTCAAAACGTTAAAAATAAATAAAAACTGAGTATATCTACTCTCCCAGTTAATTTATTTTTAATATTTCTTCTACTTCAAAGTAATTATATTTAAGAAAAAAGATTTCTATGAATAAACTGTCACGAATAATATAAGTAACTAAAACAAACTTAAATTCTATAAATAAGCAAGTAGGTACATTACTATCTTTTATTTTTTATTTAAATATAGTAGATGTAATTTGATAGGCAACTCTTATGTGATGGTTTTTTAGATTTCAATTCGGGAAATGTGTAAATACCTACTTAGGAATGATTTTGCAATACGAGAATAAACGGTTAAAAATATTTCCTGGTGTTATTGCTTCGTGCTGCACCACTTCTGAAGAGTGGAATGTACTTCTACAAAATAACGGCACTAGTTATTGATTCTACAGAAAACCCTTCACTACCAGCGGCTCGAGCGCCGACATAGTAGAAACGGGTTTGCCGAGTGGGCCCGGCGGCTTTTGATTATAGGCATACCCGAGTTTCAACCACACCACACACCGGCATAGTGTGTAGTAGCTTTTGATCGATAAACTTAGTTCAGCCACAAATGAGACATGCGCGGCGCTCTGACAGATAGCCCGCTTAGAACAACACGCCATTTTTGACACTCACACACAGAGACGTGAGTTTACAGGCGAAGTCAGTGAATTTCAGTGTCCCGGTCAGTCGCACTGTCAAAAACATTGAGATATTATTTGTACGTCGTCAGATACTTACATTATAGTTCAATGGTCAAAAATGGTTTCGCGCAGATCTTTCTGTTTTTTTTTTTTTTCTTCATACTTGTTGCCCTGGTGTGGTGGCCAGAGACTTTTTATAGTTTTTCTGAATTTGTACAGCTGAAAAGTGGGTTGCCCGTGGGCAGAATGGTCCTTTTCGGTGCTCTATTTGTCTTTTCCTTATTCTATATCTGTACAATATATAATGTCTGAGACTATTTTTTCTATCTTACATTGCACTATCTTTGTGCCCTTTTCTTATATTCTATTTATTTACTCTTATTATTACATCTACTTACTTACATTTATAGCTTAACTACACATCTCTATTATTAATAATATATTATAGCTAATAATTACCAATAACGTACCTATTTTAATTTATTCAGTAACTTTTATTTATTACATGTTTAATTTTAATTGACTGCCATTTTATTCCAATAATAAATTGTAGTCAATTATTTATGTACTATTTCTTTTATTTACAGTTTTTGTTAGTTTTCTGCAATAGTTTAGAAAACTGTTTCTCGCTTTACAATTCTTGACTATCTCATGTAAGTTTTCCTTTACCAGATCGGCACCAATTCTATTTTCGACATCATGTCTTTCCAGAGAAAAAATAGGACGCTCTAGCAGTATATGCATGACACCTTCTGAAGCGGAGGGGTCGCAGGTACAGGATGGACTCTCCTTGCACTTGAATCGGTTCAAGTACTCGGAGAATCCACCGTGTCCTGTTAGTACCTGTACTATCAGTGGATCAAGCTCTATTTTCCTAATCAATGTGTAAGCCGTTATAGCGTTAGGAAAGAAAATTTTTGTTATTGCCGCGGTTTCACCTGAGCTATATCTCCGGTTCCATTCGTCAAGCGATTTAGACCGGATCTGTCGCTTGGCGAAGGAGACCGGACACAGATCATAGTCTGGTTTTTTGCGCGATCTAAGTGCCGCGTCTCTCGCCAGTTCGTCCGCTCTCTCGTTCCCTGGCAGCCCCGCGTGAGCCTTAATCCAGAAGAGAGTCAACGCTTCGTTCCGGATTAATGCCTCGCCAAGGTTGCGTCGGGTTTCCACAGCAAGGGGGTGAGGGGAGTTTGGGTTTGCGATCGTTTCCAAACCCGCCGTCGAATCGCAGTAGACGCCGAAACTCTCCCCTCCCATCCGGAGAACTTCTTTTGAGGCTCTGCATATAGCTAGTAGTTCTGCCTGATAAACCGTGCAGTAGGACGGCAAGCAAAGTTTGATGGTCTTCGTCTCTGCTTCTCTATCCTACAGAGATAGAGCAGCTCCGACCTTGCCTTCAATTTTGCTGCCGTCCGTGAAAATTCTCACCGACTGCGCGTTTCGGTTGTTAACCTGTTCCTGGTTTGTCAGACATTCGAACTCTATGCTCATATGCGTAGCCGGATGCGGAAGCTCTGCAAAGTCTACCGGTCTCTCCGTCTCCCGATCTCCTGGTCCATCCGGGGGTGATCCTCTCTTGGCTTCGTACAGAGACGTTGCCTCCTGTATTCGCAGGTCGAGAGGCAGTATCCCAGACAGGACCAGTGCCGAGTTCAGGGAAACGGTCCGATAGGCTTTGCATAGCTTCTGTGCGAAGCCTCTCTGCACTGCGTCGAGTTGCTTTCGGACCCCTATTTTCTGGGCTGCAGGTGCCCTTAAACTGGCGGCGTATGTTATAACGGGCTCTACCGCGGCATTGTAAATAACCCTAATGATGTCCGGGTTTAAACCCCAGCTGACCTTTGCTGCCTTAGCGAGTTGTTTATATATGTTTAAAGCTTTCCTGCATTAATTGGCAACGTGAGCATTGAAGGTCAGCTTGCTGTCGATGGTAATGCCCAGTAGTTTTATTGCCCCGGCCACTTCAATGTCCACTCCTCCCATGTGCAGGCGTGGTGTGTCGTACTTCAGCTTCCGGGTTAAGACCATTGCACATGTTTTGTGCGGCGCGAACCGGAGCTTGTTTCTGACCCCCCACGCCCGCACATGTTCCAGTACAGGGTTCGCCTCCATTTCCGCCTCTAAGGCGGTGTCCGAGCTGAATACCAGCACGACGTCATCTGCGAAGGCGTGGCAGTAGATACTTTCTCTTTGAAGTTGATGCAGGAGTGGGTCGAGGAGAAGGTTCCATAGTATCGGTCCTCCGATAGATCCTTGCACACAGCCTTGTGTCGTGTTTCGGGAGGTTTCTTCCCCGGCGTATCTTAAATTCACCTTTCTGTCAGACAGGTAGCTGTCAATCAGCCGCCTGATGTTAACCGGACACTTTTCCTCAGCCAGTCGGACTCTTATTGCAGGCCACCAGGCGCTATCGAAGGCCCCCTCTATATCCAGCGACACCAGTGTAACTATCTTTTTACAGTCCAGCTTGGACCTGATGTGCTTCACTAGGTTATAGAGGGCGTCCTCGGTGCTCCTCTGGGGCATGAATCCGTACTGGCGAGTACTTATCCGGGGAACCAGGTGCCACTTCAATCGGGCTACCAGCATCTTTTCCAGGATTTTGCCAAGGACGGGTAATAGGCCAATTGGCCTATAGGACTTTGGAACAAGGTAGTTGTCCTTTCCCGGTTTCCGTAGTACCACTACCGTGGCTTCTTTCCATACGTCCGGGAAGTGGGACAGTGTCAGGCATTTGTTGGCAAGGGAAAGGAAGGCATTTGGGTCCTGGAAAATGGCATGCTTACAGATGTCTGTAGTAAGACCATCAGCCCCGGGAGCTTTTTTGGGATTGAACCCATCCATGGCGGTCTTCAGCTCTAGCATCGTGAACGGCGGGTCATGGTGTTCGCCTTGTGTCCTTTCGTTCACTCTGTCAGCAGCTTCTCTTGTCCACCTGTGGTCGGCGTTGTCCGTGCTCACCAGGTCTGCCGGGTAGAAGGTTTCGGCGAGTAAGGTGGCCGATTCTTTAGGGTTCTGTGGGGTGCCGTTTTTCACTAGGGGTAGGTCTTCCTCCCGTTTCTTTGTTCTCCCTATCACCCTATAGATACCCTCCCACACACCTTCCCGGTCCTGTTTTTCACAAAACTCCTTCCAACTCTGGGTCTGGGCGGCTTTTGCTTTGGACTCATATTCTGTTTTTGCTTCCAGGTACTCCGTGACAACGCTCTCTCTTCGGACAGTAGCTGCGCATCTTATGCGACGCTTTTTGGTGGCGACTTCCTTCTTCAGAGCTGCGAGTTCCTCATTCCACCATGAGATGGTGAGTTTAGACAACTTTTTGATTAGTGGGATATGTTCCTTGCAAGCTAATTTAATGTTATTTGTGTATTTTTTAACCTCGTTTTCCAAATCAGTTTTGTCGGTTATGCTATTTATGTTTTCATGCTTATATCCAGATAGTGTATGGAGCTGTCCCAGTTTCTCACGAAATTGGTCCCAGCTAGCCTTTTTAGTGTTATATATCCTAGTGGTCCTGTTTACTGCGATTCCTTTTGATTTTTCTAATTTGAAATTAAACAATATCCCATTGTGGTCGGAACTTGTAAGGCCTCGCTCTACTCGCCAGTCCGCCACCAAGTTGAGCATGTCCAGCGAGCAGGCTGTCACGTCCACGTGGCTGCTGATTGCCCTGTCTCCTCTTACTGTGTCGAATGTTGGAGTGTTGCCTTGGTTTAATACGTGGAGGTCCAACTCCTCCAGAGTACCGGACATTTCGTCGCCCCTGTGGTCGACTATTGTGCTTCCCCACCAGGTGCTTTTTGCGTTGGCGTCGCCTCCTATAATTGTTCTATTTGGGCCAAGGGCTGTGCATATGCCTCTCAACTGCTCCAGGTATGGCTCTATGGGGCGGTCTGGCTCGAAGTAGTATGACACCGCCGCGATTACCCAGGCGCTGGTCCGGATCCTCACCACTACGATATTGTTTGTGGTGAGTTCTGGGCACTGTATGACATCGAGGTCAGCATCGTGTACCACAATCGCTGCCTTTACAGTCCCACTTCCTTGGTCCGCGCACTGGTATACTCTTGCGTTGCGGTAGTTCTTTATCCATCTAGCCCCTCCCACATATGGCTCCTGGAGAAGTGAGAAGGGGATCCTGCGCTCACTGGCCTCCAGCATCAGCTCTGCCGTCGCTAGCTCTTTCCTTTGCAGGTTTACTTGAGCTATGGTGTAAGGTCTCCTGGCGGGGTTATCTGCCCTGATTGTTCGTGGGGTGCCCTTAGCAATATGCTACTGCGGAGCGTGCCAGTGCGTCCCACCGTTTGCGCACCGGGCAATGCTGACTGAAAGCGCTGTGCTGGGTATTGTTCATTTTGGCCCTGACGCAGTTTTTGCACTTGGGCTCCTCACCAGCAAGCCTATCGGCGCATTCGCTGCTCATGTGTGGCTCTCCACAGTAGCTGCACAGGTCCTCCGTATCCTTGCAGAAGCGTTTCCCGTGCCCGTACCCCAGGCATCTGGTACACTGAACTAGCGGCGACTGGTCTGCCACTATTATGCTTTGCAGGTCTATGTGGATAGAGCCTGCCTTTATGGCTCTCTGCCAGACCACTGGCGAGGTGCTGATCACCACGTGGTTAATCAGGGGGTTCCTGGCTTTCCTTCTATATCTTATAGTAATTCTGGCCTCCTCACCGTCGAGGCCGTGGAAAAGGTGTTTGTTTTGGTTTTTAAGTGCCTTCTCTATGTCCTCATCTTTGTTGAAAGTGAGGACATCTTGGAGTACCAGGAGTGGGTATTTATTTTTCACTTCCTCCACGGTGAGTTGGCCGTTCATTTCGAGCCTTTCCTTAATTTTTCTCCTTTCGTCAGCAGTTTTCACCCCCATTATGATTTTTCTATCCTTGGCTTTCCTCACTTTTCCCACACGAATCCAGCCCTCCTTAGCGTCCACTGCCTGTCTCACTCTTTGTAGGACCTCCTCACTCGTCTCTTGATCGTCTTTGGACGAGATCACAATGGAGAGATCTTTCTGTTGCAGTGTATTAGGCTGTATGAACACCACACGAAATTGTGATTATACGTTTTTTAAGTTACCAAATGATGTTGAAAGTTAAGTAAAACTCAGTTATCGTTCGCAAGTTAGTAGTACTTACCTACTATGTATGAGTATTATAAGTAGGTAAGTATATAGGTATGAAAACCATTAGGTATTTCGTAGCACATTCAAATCCAGTACAAATGGGCTTTTACTTTTTCCGTAACTTATCTTATCATGCATTGGTAAAACACCAGTATTTTTGATACCTATATTCTATTATTATTGGCACGCGCGGCTGCTGCATCCGCGCCGCGCGCCGCCCCGCCGACAGGTGACCGCCGAAGCGGTGGCTCATGGTGTTATCTACAGCCTACTAAGTGGGTAGGTATTTTTCACTTGATGTATTTTATTTTTTGCGGTTTCTGTCAAATCGCGCTTATCTGGCGAAGTGCAACCCTAGGCGATCAGGCAAGTTGATAGAAAAAGGCGAGAGCGGTCCTTCTGTAAACTCTTTATTTTGTGGTTCAGCTGATCTTAGTAATAACCAGAGAGAAGATGCTATGGCTGGAGGCTGAGGAGTGAACCTGGTCCAGTGTATTACCAGGACCTCATCAGCCCCCCGATTCAGAACAAAGTTATCGACCGATTCGGTGAATTTGTTTTAATTATAGTAAATTACCCGCTGAACGGCAACAATCAATATTTGTTTATGTTAAAGCCAAATGCCTTCCGTTTGCGTGAAACAAATAAACCAGACGTTATCTACCCATACTAAAAACATGAATTAATAATAAAATAAAATAACCGAATCGGTCGATAACTTTGTTCTGAATCGGTGGGCAGGTAGCCGACGTAATTGGGAAGCACTGTGCGAGTTCGCGGACTCATGGCACAACATTCGGGTTTCGTACGAGAGATAAGGTAACAGTACAAGAGAGCAGACCGCCGCGAAGTAACTTAATAGGTCTTTACCTATGAAATTGCCGTTCTGCAATACTGGCCATTTCAAATCAATAGTACATTATTGCAAAGGCAGCGAAATAGGCAATTGCAGGTCGAGTATGAGTTTGAAGGCCGAGCCGCAGGCGAGGAAGAACGCGCCGGGAAGTGATTTTGGGTTTTCAGTCTACGTAAATATGATACTTCGCGTGTTCTTTATTCAAAAGTAATGACAATATTTCCGAGCATGTTTAAGAAAAATATTTTTTGGTTCGCTAGGAATTCTAATTTCAAATTAATTTTATTTTAAAAACATGGAATTCTTTTTCTAAAAGTAGTCATTTGTTTATTGATTAGTGTAACATTTTCATCGCATTTCAATCTTTTTCGTCATCATGGGTACGTTAAAAATTCGAGTGAATATGGAATATGAGTACCGTCGTGGCAGCAACGCGGCACAAGCGGCACTACAAACCAACGAACCACCTGTTATTGGTCTGCTCACTTCCGTTCTGGAAATTTCGACCTGAAAAATGAACCTCGCGGTCGTCCGAAGACTTTGGTCGACAATGACGAATTAAAGGCGATTGTGGAAGCTGATGATACATAATCTACGGCTGAATTAGCAGCAGCTTTCGACGTTAGCGTCAAAACAATATTGGTCCATTTGCGTCAAATTGGCAAGGTAAAAAAGCTTGACAAATGGGGGCCTACGAACTCAATGATCGCCAGCGCGAAGTACGCGTCGAGACGTGCCTTGCACTGCTCAACAGACACACACATGAAGGAATTTAGAACCGCATCGTTACCTGCGATGGAAAATGGATTCTGTTTGATAACCGCAAGCGCTCAGCAAGTTGGTTGGATCCTGGTTCAGCACCTAAACAATGCCCTAAACGAAAACTTACCCCTAGAAAAGTGATGGTCATTGATTGACCGGTGTGATTCATCACAGCTTCTTACCCAACGGAGTGAACATTACTGCAGATGTGTACTGTGAAGAGCTGAACACAATGAGGGAGAAGCTGGCACATATCCAACCAGCATTGGTCAATCGCTCGTCTCCGCTGCTCCTGCACGACAACGCGCGACCGAAACGGTCTCCAAGTTGCAAGAACTGGGGTTGGAAGCTCTCCGTCATCCGCCCTACTCAACAGACCTTGCGCCTACAGACTACTACTTTTTCCAGAATTTGGATAACTTTTTGGCGGGAAAAAATTTCAATACCCGAGAGGCAGTACAAAATGCATTTGAAGAATTTGTTGCCTACCGTCCAGCTAATTTCTTTAGGAAGGGCATCAATAAACTGCTACTGCGTTGGCAAACATGCATTGACTGCATGGGTGATTACTTCGATTAATACAAATAAAAAATCCAAAAAAAAATAATTTAATTTTTTTCATACAGACTGGCAATTTCATAGGTATAGACCTAATATTTGTGGTGTGCACGCCCCAGAAGGGGGAGAGTTAGTAACAGAAGGGACGGATTGGACGGCACGATTGGCGTAGTGCGCTGTAGCACGGTTTCTCGCCTTGAATTCTGTAGTGTCCCGGGTTCGATTCCCGGTCGGGTCAATTGAGGAAACGATCTTTTCTAAATTGATTCGGGTCTGAATGTGCTGGGAGACGCCCCTGGCTTAATTCCTTGTCTGGTACCTCGTAATACAGGGATATTTATCCCTACTTCGAGACCATGACAAGAGGTGTGCTGTCTGGTGCATATTTATTTATTTATTTAGAACTTGTAGGGACCCTATGGTCCCTGGTTGTATATCAGCGCAGGGGAAATGAGCCTTCGCAGTACCCTCGCGCTCTCCCGAAATTCGGTCTGTATGCCGCGAGGCAGGCAAGACCATGGGTTGGTGGAGGGATGATCTTAGTAAAGTGCCTTCCTTTCTTTCCACTTCCAGAAGTGAAGCAGGTACTTATCAAAATATGTAAATAGATAACTACCTAACACAGCAAACGGAACAGGTAAGCGAGATGCTATTAAAATTACAGAAGTTTCCGAGAATTTTTCACGGCGGCAGTCGAGAAGTCCTTATAACTTTCGCAATTTGTTCGGAAATTCTGCTGCTTCATTGAATTAAAAATGGTTTCGAGTCAGTCAGTAGATACGTTAATAAACTTTGGGGTATCTAGGAATAATTTCTATAGGTATAGGCAAAAATTTTGATTGCGATGCTATTGGTCCAAGTGATCAACATAAAGTCCGTTCCACACAAACGCTGTAGTTCCATGTACATTCAGTTAAGTCATCGACTACCTGAAGGAGTAGCTAAAGTGGATCGACAGAAAAGGTCGTCATGTGTCAATCATGTGATGACCAAGATCGAAACAAAAAAGTACGAAGTCGACAATCATGTAGAAAATGTTAGAGCATAAACTGCTCATTGACGTATCTGCAGAAAGCTCATCAGAAGGAAGTGATGACGATTGTTTTTAAGATAACAAGAATTGTATTTCTAAGGATAATTTGATTTATATGTTCTAGTGCAAGGGTGGCCAACCGGGTCGCAGTACCAAATTTTATGTAGCTAACCAACGCACAACAAAATGAAATAAAAAAAAATGATGGGTTTTAAAAAAAAATCTGTATTAAGTATTAAAATTTAGTATTAACTAAACCAATTTTGTATATTACTCAGATTTTAAGTAGGTACATGACTTGTTTAGCAGAACTAAGCTCATCAATGTTAATCTCAACTGAAGTCGTTGCTAAACGTAAACAGTTTTCTAGATGAATGTCAGTAACCATTGTTCTCATTTGGGATTTAATTTATAGAACTCTTAGCCAACCTGATTGAATTTTTCTTTTAGCTAGTGAAATCTAGTGCATTATATTACTTATATATGTTCTATAACAATATTGTTTTATTGTTATTTAATTATGAAAATATCATAACGCAAACAGAAAATTTTGTTACGAATATACAAATGCAAATTTAAATCAAATAATAATTTAATTTTCTCTGCAGTAAAATTTAGAAGTATTCAATATAAACGGCAATTTTAAAACGATAACAAAGGTGTGGCCAACGATGACCCATCTCACTCTGTCAATATCGGAAATGTGCGAGAGAAATACTCAGTAACTCGTTTGTTAAAAAAACAGACTATAGTTAGGTTTCCTAGCCGACACAAACATAAGTAAAAAAAGGTTGTACTTTGATCCTCATTTAAACATTGTGGCTATAGAATGAATGTAAAGGCACTATCACCTTTTCTACCTAATTAAAGTCAAGAGTTTATAGGGTAAAAAAAACCATAGAAGTAATATACCTACTTAATTTCAGTAAAATACTATTCTCCTGTATTTAGAAAGACATAAATGGCAAAATGGCCAAGTCTCAGTGTGACTAACATTAGTTCTTAATACCTAAGATAAGTTGTTTTGCTGCATAAAATAATCTTTCGGCTTTCTGAAGGAACACCCGATTTTTAATTTTAAAGCATCCTATGCACTGTTTTGACTTGCACAAAATACATTTTATCTATTTAATATTTTGCAATTTTGGCAGTTAACATCTCTGGCAGCCAACAAGTTAGTAGAGAGATAGGTAGGTAGGGGAGAGCAGGTAGGATTCGTACAGTTTTTACACTAAGCCACTAATAGAAGAAAATATTAATTATTTTTGAGTACTTCCATCAGATAAAATTAAATCACAGATTTTTTCTTTGTTTTCATCAGTGGAAGCAGTCGAAGGCCGGCCACTGCGGGGCTCATCTTGAATGGTTTCGACCTCGTTTAAACTTTGCCACCCGGTTCTTAGCAGTCGCATACGAAGGAGTGGACTCACCCAAAGTAGCAGACATGTCTACATGTATAGCTTTTGGAGATAAACCTTTCAAATTAAAGTATTTTTAATAAATACTTCTGCGCCAGACAAGACACCCCACGTGATGGTCTCGAAGTAGGGATTAATATCCGTGTTACGAGGTACCATACAAGGAAATAAGCCAGGGCCGTCTCCCAGCACACCCAGAGCTGAGTCAATTCAGAAAGATCGTTTCCTGAATTGACCCGACCGGGAATGGAACCCGGGACACTATACGGAAATGGAGGCGAGAAAGCGTGCTACAGCGCACTACGCCAATCGTGTCGTCAACCTTTCGCTTTTATATATATTAATAATTTTGCCTGCGCATTTTTTAATTCCATGATATATCAGAATACATTAATCCAATTAATGTGTTGTAAAGGACAAAGTTCATCTCCGTAAAATTGTCTTGGTGATGAAATAACTTTTAATGATAAGGATAGATATGCTTGTGTAGTAATAATTCTCAGAATCTACCTATTATTATTTTTTAATATATATATAACATACCTTATACTTAGCTACTTATTTATAAAAGATAACATGTATTGTATCACGGACTTTTTATGGATCCACTAAAACCTATATTTTTGTAGTACATTGTATGCATGTATAATCAGAAGTGGGGCCAGCGCACGCACGAAAAGATTTACGGTGGCGCTTTTTTTCCGGTTTACTATCATTATATTTGTTTTGAAATAATTATCATAATCAGGGATAATGTAGCCTTTTAACAGTGAAAGAATTTTTGAAAACGGTTCTGCAGTTTCGGAGATACCTGTCCCAAATAAACAAACTCACAATCTCACAAACCCACAAACGCCTAGCGCCTACATCTAACCGAACGGGTTCGCCTTTCTGAAATGTAATTTTACCGCCTTCTTTTGTCTGGTTTTCCATTCATTCTTCAGCGCTTAATTTTTTCTTTGCAAACTCGTATAAAACTGCAAGCGACATTAGATTTACTATTTCCTTGCCTCGGGCGTGCAAATTATCTTACGAAGTAGTATTCGGTAGTGAAGTACTTGACATATTGCATTTGGAGTTGTTTTCTAATATGAACAAAACTTAAAGGGGCATTTCAAAGTGAGCTCTATAATAAGTTATAAAGTCTTGAGTTATTTTTTAGCATTTAAAAAGCACATGCAGTATGTCCATCATGAGTTTACGTCACGTAAACGGCGATCGTGTAGTTTGTATGCCTTTTTTGATTCCATTTTAAACACTAGGGACGCTGTACAGTCAACAGCAGATAAGTAATAAGTAGTTTAACGTGCCAAAATTGATGATACGACCAAAGTAATAAAGCTCTTAAACTACTAAGAATGTAAATGAAATATTTCATTCATCATAATGGATATCTGCTGCTTTAGATCTATATTTGACGTAGTTTTCATTCATAAAAACAAATCAGAAGTTTGTACAAGCATCAACTACTTTTGCTGTTGACTGTACCAAAATCATATACAAAAACGACGAGTGCTAGCGGCTGACATTGATCTAAACTCAGGGTACACATAGGTACAGTTTGATGAAACAGGATTGATAGACACCGTGATACAATAGCAATAATTTTACTGTACATTAATCATTCATTCCTTTGCTTTCCTCACTGCACTAAAAAGGTGCAATAGAGCTCAAATCAGTTCCTAATCAATCTTTCCACTTGTTCAGTTTTAATAAGCGGGATCCGAATTCAGTAACGAACGAATTGTACCGTAGCGAGCACAAGAGCGGTCATTATGGGCCCCTAACTCCAGCGCGAGGTGCATACCAATAGATGCAAGGACGGCTGCAAAACTCAAAATATCTTCGTTTATAGACTTGTTAAAAAGTACTCTCAACTTAAATACAATCAAGTTGACCAATCAAAATAACTAAATAATGTTCACGAATATGACAAAGCGAATATACAGGGTAACTAGTTTCAGTTCACCAAAGCAATATTCATCTAGGAAGCATCGTTACTTATCGTTTAGAAAAAACATTAGTTTCGCGCAAATCTATAATTTAGAAGTTACTTGGATGTTGTTTTCTCTAGTCTGTTCATAGACTAGACACTCCTCTATGAAAATTATTCTCATAAACAGATTCAATTTCGGCATAGGCATAGTACAGTCTCAGCTATGGTATAATTAATGCACACATGTCTTGTTTGCACTCAAAAACTTATACGGTAAATGAGGTAACTTTTTTTATAACATATTTGCTCTTAAAGGGTCTCTTATTTCACCAATTTCAATATCGTATTGTATCTCATTACGCACTTGTGCGTTATTGTAGGTTTGTAGGTTATTGTAATGTGAAACGCATGAGTTTTTTTTATTAAGGTAAAACGCATGGTTTATCACAAGATGCTCCGTCTAAAACGAACGGTACTTTTTTAAATTTTAGCAAAGAGTTTTTATGTCAGAAAAGAGGTCAACATTTTATGAATAAAATTAACTTTGGGAGACAAAATATAATGAATAAACATTTAATTCTTTCATTTAATTAATTTTGGCAATAAATTACAACCATTGATCCGTAACAAAAACACAAAAATATTAATTTACTTTATTAGTAATACTGGCTGTTTTTTATGACTTGGCCTTAAAAAAAAGCGCTGATTTGTGAACAAGTAAAAATTTTTATAACTGCGTAAGTGATTAAAGATTTATTTGTTTAAGAAAGTCCGAGTTTTATTTATTTCCTCGCAAATATGTTATAAAACGTCGTATGACATACGTGCGCTTTGATAATTACAGCCTCTGCTTTCTTGTAGCCCCCGCCTAGGGCTCTGGCTGGCAATATCGCCTCGGCTGTAATTTTCAACTTACCGCACTTATATCTTATTGTACTATTATAACATATTTGCTCGTAAAGGGTCTCTTATTTCACCAATTTCAATATCGTATTGTATCTCATTACGCACTCGTGCGTTAGTTTAATGTAAAACGCACGGTTTATCAAGATGCTATGTCTAAAACGAACGGTACTTGTTAAAATCTTAGCAAACAGTTTTTATGTCAGAAAAGAGGTCAATATTTTATGAATAAAATTAACTTTGGGAGATAAAATATAATAAATTAACATTTATGTCTTTAATTTAATTAATTTAGGTATTAATTACAATCTCTCACAAAAATCAAAATCTGATAAACACAAAAATAAAATCTGTAACAAAAAAATGAAAATCAGTAACAAAAACACAAAAATCTTAATTTACTTTATTAGTAATACTGGCTTTTTTTTATTATGCCGTTGCCTTTAAAAAAGCGCCGATGCGCGCGCATCGCTAATTTGTGAACAAGTAAAAATTTTTATAACTGCTTTAACAAGTGACTAAAGATTTATTCGGTTAGGAAAGGCCGAGTTTTATTTATTTCCTCGCAAATATGTTATAAAACGTCGTATGACATACGTGCGCTTTGATAATTACAGCCTCTGCTTCCTTGTAGCCCTCGCCTACGGCTCGGGCTAGCAATATCGCCTCGGCTGTAATTTTCAACTTACCGCACTCATATCATAATGTACTATTACTTTCGTTCCGTCGCCACGAAACTGGACTGGACTAAGGCTGAGATCTATAGTCGTTAATAGCTGAGCACAGACTTATCACATTAATTATTATCTTACTTATTGAATAATATTACCATTGGCGTAGTGTCCCGGGTTCGATTCCCAGTTGGGTCAATTCAGGAAACGATCTTTTCTGAATTGATTTGGGTCTGGGTGTGCTGGGAGACGGCTCTGGTTTATTTCCTTGTGTGGTACCTCGTAACACAGGGATATTAATCGCTACTTCGAGACCATTACAAGAGGTGTGTTGTCTGGCGCATATATTACTAACGTTTTTAAGTTGATGTTTAACTAAGAAAAAAAAAAAGTCTTAAGTTTAAGCTAAGCACGCTCTATAGATCTCGGCCTGAGAGCGAGCAGAAGGGATCACGTCCCACAAAATCCAAAAGCTACTCCGAGCGATGAATCAACGTGGCCTAAACTCGCTTTTATCGGCTTTATATTTTCGCCTGGCATTTAATTCAATTTTGTGTGACGCAGTGGGCACCTACGCAGGGTGAGTCAGGTTAGTTTTCAAGCTAATCAATCAGTGTCCGGTCTCAATACTCAATTTGGGGGAAATGCGTTGGTTTTTATTAAAATTGTCGTACGTTGAGAACACACTGCATTTTCGTGGCCGGAGAAAACGTATTTTTTTTAGGTTGGATAAACTTTTGAAAAAGCAGCATGCTTTAAAAAAAAGACATATTTTTTTTAAACATATCTTATATAAAAAATACTAGGTAAGATTAAGAATAGGTACTTATAATTGGCGCCAAAATTAACTTAAGCACCAAACTTCTTCTCTCTTCTTCTTATCTTCTCCTCAAGAAAACATTTGTATTTCCAATACAATAAAATATAATCATCCCAAATGTTGTATTTACACAATAAAATTGTAATCCATCCCACGAATAAAATGTTTATGGGCATTATATGCAAATTACACGCGAAAAGGTGCACCCCGTGGCAGTGCTAATTTGAATAGATATTATTTCACCACGTCATAATATTTTATGTATGAGGCAGCCGGAGCTAATGCTCATGACACGTTTGCGTTAGAATTTCTCTATGAAACTCCTCTTTACTGCCTACATGAAGACACACTACGCCATCGCCATATCGTAGAAGAGCCATTTGACAGCTATGGGTTACTACTACCGATGGACCATTTGACCGAGAAGCCAAATGTACAAGATCCCATATCATCGACAGGACTGGGAAACAATTTTAGTCGATGACTCATAAAATGTGTGAGTGAATTGCAATCGTTACTTAAATATTCGTACTATAATATCATCGCATTCGGGCTATGACCACTTCACAATTTTTTTCGGCGTAAAATGAATTAAGTAAACATTTTTATTTGACTTTGTATCTAAAATAAAGCAAAAAAGAGCGATGCTAGTTGGTGACAGACTGGTTTGATGGAAAATTAAAAGAAAGCGTGACCATTCGCAAAATATTTCAAAAGTAAAAATATTCTGCATTCGATATTCGTGAAGCCATCAATGGAATTAAAAAATACGTAACATAACAAGGAATATTCTGAGTTTTTGCAACATTCAAAGTTTTTTAAAATTGTAAATATGTAAAATTTCAGTCCAGGGGCTAGAAAGTAGTTTGTTTTACTACAAAACTATGTATGGCCATTGCCAATGGGTTGTTGCTTTGTAGTCGGCATGCGGCGGCCCGTCCCTGCGGCTTAGCCGCCAGAATAGTGTGTTTATAATTTTGGTTCCTATAATTATTTGATCCATGTCAAAGTCGGTTGGATGACAAGGTAAAGTAAGGAATTTTGACTAAAAAGAGAAAGTTTTGGGCAACACACAACAATCACAAATGTTCGGCACATGAATGTATGTCATGGGTGGGAACCCACGACCTCCGGCGCTAAAGGCAGGATCGCTACCATTGCCCCAACAGGCCAGTCAACAGCAATATTAGAGAGGTAAATCATCTGTGCCTTTCATATCAGATTACTCTTCAATGAGCTTCTTCAATTCAAAATTACTTTCGCAAAACCAATAAAAATAATATTTATAATGTCAATAACCTTGTTATTTGACTTGACTATAAAAAAATCTAATGTAATCTTATATCGGCTGATATTTAAAGATTACTGACATTATAAATATTTTTGTTGTTGAGAGCGTCGTGGCCTAGTGGTTCAGCACCCGAACTCAGATCGTGGATCGTGTGGTCCCGAGTTGAAATCTAGCTAGAACCAAAATCTTTGTGTTCATTATTAAATATACGACTTACTTGTGTATTCAATTCACTATGCCTAATGTGAAACAGGTTGATACCATTATCAGCATGAATGATGAGACATTAGAAATTACAAACACTACGGTCATTTTAGGAATTACTTTAGATTTTAAATTACAGTGGGGTCAGCATATAACGGCTCTGGCAGGGAGACTTAGTTCGGCCGCTTGTGCTGTCAGAAAAATTAGACTCCTGACTGATATTGAAACAGCAAGACTAGTGTAATTTAGTTACTTTCATAGCGTTATGTCGTATGGTCTACTGTTGTGGGGCTCAGCTGCAGAACTTAACACCATTTTTGTACTCCAAAAAAAAACAACTTAAAAAAAACTATTCCAAACCAAAGCACTAAAAAGTAAAGAAATAATTGCGTATTCATCTAAAACTTATACGATAATATAATGTAGGTACTGGAGTCGGTGTCAGCCAAGGAAACACTACAATTATACCTAGCAATATACCTATTTCTTACATATCACGTTTACGTATGTATGTAGGTAGTTACAACCCTACATTAGCTGACAACGACTCCAACAATAACAATAATTGTACCTACATTATATTATCGTATAAGTTTTATTTCTTTACTTTTTAGTGCTTTGTTTTGGAATAGTTTTTTTTTAAGTTGGCTTTTTTTGTGTTAAATTTTTTATTTATTTCTTGATTTTCAGTTAGTAGTTCTTTTTCATTTTATATATCGAAAATAAATTGTCCAATTGCTCCTAAGAATTGAAGAGTTCCGTTACTTTGTCATGGATCCCATAATTAGAACCTACCCAAACTCTCATTAAACTACCCTTGAAGTATATCCTTTCCAATAAAATAAGAAGCATCGAAATCGGTTGGCGTGATATTGAGTTATTCGTCCATTTGTCGCGCATATGGTTTATCTAGATTTAAGACTTATATAGATTTTCAATGGATGCCACTGTCAGAACTAGACCAAATTTAAACGGGAAGACACATGCAGCATCAGCTTTCAAATAAAAAAAAATATCAAAATCGGTTGACGTAATATTGAGTTATTCGTCCATTTGTCGCGCATTTTATCTATCTAGATTTAAGACTTATATGGTTTTCTCATGGATGCCACTGTCAGAACTAGACCAAATTAAAATGAGACCATTTGGGAAGCACCAGCTCTCAAATAAAAAAAGAATGATCAAAATCTGTTCACCCAGTCGATAGTTATGAGGTAACAAACATAAAAAAAAACATACTGTCGAATCGACCTCCTTTTTTTGAAGTCGGTTGAAAAAGAGCCATTCGTTCGATATACAACCTCAGGCCACGCGACTCGCTCAGAGAAGTATTTAAGAAGATTGATATTTTAACTGTGCACTCTCAGTATATTTTCGATAACATAGTGTATGTGTGCAAACACTTGCATGTGTTCAAAAAAAACAGTGATACTCTTAAACACAATACTAGAAATAAAATCAAACTTATTACTCCAAGTCTTAGGCTACATAAGGTAGGAAATTCCTTTGTGGGTCAATCTGTAAAATGTTTTAACATAATACCTCAAAGTTTTGTTGATCTACCTCTTCACAAGTTCAAGTCTGCAATTGAAGCAAAGTTGCTAAAACAAAGTTATTATATACACGGTGTCGGGTTTCATGTGGTCCAAACGAAAACCATCGATAGAGGGGTCCAGGGGCTACTCTAAGGACCCCCATGTATGTTCCGCGAAAATTTATATTTTTCGAGAAAACAGCATTTTTCAAAAAAAAAACTTAGTACCCAAAATGACGCGTTTTTTTAATGATTTCTCCTAAAGTATTATTACTAGAACCTTGATTTTTTTGTGAATGTAAACAATGAATAGGCCTTTCATTACACCACTACAGTTGTAACTGAGGTTAATTATTTTCTGCAAAAAAAAAAAATAGTGAACTTTTTTTATTTGGATGATTTTTTACTTCTTTCTTTAGGGTGGTGTAACTCCAAAAAAGCACATAACATAAACCTTCAGGACCCATTTCAAAAACTTGCCTATTAAGTGGACCTACTACTTGTAAAATTTCAATCAGCTACTGCAAGGGCTTAAGTCCCAAATGACCTTCAATAATTGATAGATTCATTACAGAAAATTAGAGGCTTAAAATGAAATAAAGTAGAAACATATCAACGATTTTACAAAAATACTTTATTATGTATTTTTTACTATAATAAATGTTCGAAGTGACGTCCACCTTTAGCTATACGACAACGTTTAATAAACTGTCTTCTTAGACGTTGAAAGGAGTCGTCTTTTTGTCTTATTGTCTCTTGTGCTTCTCTTAGTTTAGTGTTTAATTCTTCGATAGTATTGTATTCTTTGTAATACACTAACTCTTTGTAGAATCCCCAGATAAAAAAATCGACAGGGTTTAAGTCGGGGTACCTTGGTGTCTTGGTGTAGGCAGGCGATGGGTCCACCGCGTCCGATCCATCTGTCTGGGTATGTTTGGTCCAAATGATTTCTAACTACTCTAGCGAAATGGCACGGAGCTCCATCATTTTGGAAAAATACTCGCTGGCGCAACTCCAAATTAACATCGAGCAGAGCATCCAGCATGAGGTCGGGCAGATTCTCCCTCAAAAAACTGAGGTATGTGGGACCATTTAATCTTTCTGGTAGAACAAATGGGCCGATTAGTTGTCGATTAAAAACTCCAGTCCACAAATTAACAGAAAATTGGTGCTGGAAGCTGTGGCGGCGCACCAGCCTTGGATTTGTTCGCGACCATACTTGAGTGTTATGCATGTTAATAATACCACTCCTAGTGAATTTTGACTCGGCAGTCCACAGAATCGAATCAAAAAAACCTGGATCATTGCTATCTCTCCTAACCATCTCTTGACAGAAAGCCACACGTCGGTCATAGTCTGTAGGTGTAGCAAGTCTTGGACTTTTCGTAGGTGGAATGGATGGTAGCTTTCCTTGCGCAAAATTCTGTGAACTCTTTGATGGGGAACACCGAGACGCCGACCGATTGACCGCGTACTAGCTGCAGGTTCCCTAGCAATTTCTTCCAAAACGTTTTCCACCAAATAGGGATCTTCTCTTAAAACACCTTCATTATACGGTGCTCCTGGACGGCGGCCTTCAATGAATGCATTATGCACACGGATGAAAACACGATGATCTGGATATGTTTCAGGTTGTGGTCCACCTCGTTGTAACAGCCGCTGTTGATACAGACGTGCCGCAAGTCGAGCGTTTCCTCTGGCATATCCATAATAATAATGCATTTCTGCATATTCTCGTGCCGTGTAAACCATTATGCTTTGAACGAACCCACAAACACAAACACACAGTACGTATTAAGGGCAAAATCTAGTCCAGTAATCGTACCAAGTCTTCGTTCCAGAGTCGTCAAAATAAAAGTAAATAAGCAAAGCTATTTTTTTATCTGGGGATTCTACAAAGAGTTAGTGTATTACAAAGAATACAATACTATCGAAGAATTAAACACTAAACTAAGAGAAGCACAAGAGACAATAAGACAAAAAGACGACTCCTTTCAACGTCTAAGAAGACAGTTTATTTGTTCGTTGTCGTATGTGCATAGCTGAAGGTGGACGTCACTTCGAACATTTATTATAGTAAAAAATACATAATAAAGTATTTTTGTGAAATCGTTGATATGTTTCTACTTTATTTCATATTATCCTCTAATTTTCTGTAATGAATCTATCAATTATTGAAGGTCATTTGGGATTTAAGCCCTTATAGTAGCTGATTGAAATTTTATAAGTAGCGGGTCCACATAGAAGGCAAGTTTTTGAAATGGGTCCTAAAGTTTTATGTTACGAGTATGTGCTTTTTTGGAGTTACACTACCCTAAAGAAAGAAGTAAAAAATCATCCAAAAAAAAAAGTTCACTGTTTTTTTTTGCAGAAAATAATTAGCCTGAGTTACAACTGTAGTGGTGTAATGAAAAGCCTATAAATTGTTTACATTCACAAAAAAAAACAAGGTTCTAGTAATAATACTTTAGGAGAAATCATTAAAAAAATGCGTCATTTTGGGTACTAAGAAAAAATTTAGAAAAATGCTGTTATCTCGAAAACTATAAATTTTCGCGGAACATACATGGGGGTTCTTAGAGTAGCCCCTAGACCCCTCTATCGATCGTTTTCGTTTGGACCACATGAAACCCGACACCGTGTTTATATTTTGGTTAAAGTCGTGATGGTATGGTATGTTATGTTATTGTTTATTGATTTTGCAAAAATAAGTATCCCTAAATAAGTCCCCACGCAAATATCTAGGCATTATATGTATACCTACTACTATTAACCGCGTGAATGTCGATTGATTTTTGTATGGAAAACGAACCATTAACCTCAGAGCTAATAGTAGCTAAATAAACTGCGCAAGTAAAGTAAAAAGTAAAATTAAAAAGTCGTTTATTAGCCCACACACAGTGTCGCACGCAACATTTTAAAAGATAAACATAGAAAAAACAAAGACGGTGAAGTGCACTTAAGAAATTTAGGTCATCACGATAAAGAGGCCTCAACGTGGGGCCAACGAGGTTCCTGAAAACTTGAAGGTATGAAGATGAAACGACAAACATACTTTGCTCAACTCAAGTGAAGACAAGTGAGCATCATTTGGGATTATAGGTGAATCAACAACGACCAAGTTCCTAACTTTAAGAAAAGAAAAACAAGGATTTAAAAGTTTCTAGAAACTTGCGGATTCAGACAATTTTATCCGTGTAATATCAATAAACGTAGCTCTGCACGTAGATAGTAGATCTCAATGCTCGCGCCATTAGCCCATAGTTGGCGACGATTTATCTGTGGGGTCATACGTGCTCGCCGAGCCGTCGGAGAACAGAAAGATTATTAAAATAAAGTTCTATATCCGCATTAACACGTGAACGCTCTAGCTTGGTATTGAATTAAAATTTGAAACGTATATTTTTTTTACTTCGCGACAAAAAAACGTGAATTTGGCTAGGAGTTAGAACGGTGTTCACGACCCTTCATATTATTATGTCATGCCATATGCCAAGTTCATTGTTTCCTTCACTAGATGGAGTTATATGTTTTTAGATCGTGCTAGAATTATTTTCCAACCTATGTATATAAAGTCTAAAGCCTCTGGGGCTTACAAATAATTCTGTTCAAATCAGATCAAGAATAAACTAGTTCAGTTCAAGAATCAGTACAGGGCTTTTATTGACGTCAGTTCATCCAGTTCAGTTCACCCAGTGCATCACGTCATCATCATTCATCATCACTCATCCTCGACCAAACGGATAGCACATCACGATAACACAAGGCGATACTGATGAGAATCGGTGTCGCGGCCAGTAGCACTGTCGCGAGTGTTTTTGTTTTTGGCGCACTTGGTGCAATTTTTCATATGATGTATTTAGTTTTTGGCGGATTCTGTATATTATTATTATTACAATATTAATTTGTATTGGGATTTGACATGACATGTCATGATATGTCAAATCGCTATACAATTTTTAACGCAAACGATAACGTAAACTAAAAGTGGCAACCCGTGGTGGACGTACTGTTCTGTCAAATCGGGCTTATACCTACGATCCTAATTCATTTTAAAAATTCAGAGCGAATATGGCCTGGGGTAAGACAAGTTTAGGTAACTTTACTGAAAAAAGGCGAGAGCGATCTTTCTGCAAATTCTTTATTTTGTGTTGCAGCCCATCTGCATCGGTTACTCTGCCGATGGTATCTGTGGATTATGATTGAACAAAGTTCCATTCAATTTTCTTCTAAGATTAAGACGTGTACGTAACATAACATACCATCACGACTTTATCCCAAATGGGGTAGTCAGAAGCAAGTGACTGTTGCCGTCATGGTGAACGGAACACTCAAAAGCCCACTTTTCACCAATGGTATTAGAACCCAACGTGGTGAGCCTTCCGCAGCTATCCGGGTTGATTGGTTTTTTACCGATGTTTTCCATCACCGGAGAGTTAGTCGGAAATTAAACAATGAACACAAAGATTTTGGTTCTGGCCAGATTTGAACTCGGGACCACACTATCCGCGATGTGAGATGGAATGCCTTATCACTAGGCCACGACGGCTAAGACGTGTAGGTACCCTATTCAGTTTAGAGTGAGATGATGTTCATGAGGATGGCCCAATTTTTATATTTATTTTACTAAATTTTGTTGGTCGCCCATAGGTTGCAGGCTTTCGGTGCATATAGGCCACGACAATCAACCACTCTGGAAAAATATCCGTGTATCTTCACTACTAAACGTTGTACGTTGTACATACATGGAAGAAGAACTGGACGTTGTTGCTAAGAATGATAAAAAATGGACGTCTTTGTCTTTGTAGCTACATTCTAAATTTAGCATTTCGTCCCACTGCAGGCCAAAGGCCTCCCCTCACAATCTATACGATTCAAATCCAATGTTTCGCCAATCTTTTTGATGCATATCTAGTAAGCTACATTACGACGTTTTATTTCAATCGATGAATTTATAAGACTTTTATTTCTGCTGAAGTTATCAGTAAGCGGCTATCTCCAGCACATCCGTTTCGCGCCATTAGTCGCCGGCGCCGAAGCAGCGCCGAACTTTATGCGCTGTACGTGCGCTGGCATGCGCACTCTGAGTATCAGACCTAGGCTATGATTGCTTGCCAGAATGGAGCACTAATCTACCTCTGTTATTCTATTCAGACTTAGCGTAGGTCCTATACTTATCTGTACTAATATTCTGAAGAGGAAAGATTTGTTTGTTTGTATTGAATAGGCTCCGATTACACTGGACCGATTTAAAATAATATTTTAGCAATATAAAGCAACATTTTCAGGGATTGACAAGGGCTATATATTTTTTTAATTTAGCCTATATTCTGACGGGAAAGACGGGCGAAGTTGCTGACGGACAGCTAGTCAAAAGCTATATTTACGAAATCACAATGTACTTACAAATATTTTTATATCAGTATCTGCACTTAGCGTACAGATTGTGTTGAACCAACGAAAATATTGATCATGCAATTTGTTTCCTTAACATTAACAATGAAACTTCATTTTTGGGATAGAACTTGCAAAATCACTAAATAACAAATTATTTATTATCAATCGTCCACCCGCTCACGCTGTACGCAGTTGACTGCGCAGTTATGAGTTACTTATTCATCACACACGTTAACATAATATGCTGTCCAAATGAATTAAGTAACTACAGATTTTAACAAAGCATTTTTTTAGTGGACAAAAAATTATTTACTTCTCAATAGTTAAATAAAAATAAAGAAGCTTAAGTTCACAGGTTTAAACTTAACCACAATCAAGGGAATACGAGTATAACCGCGCATATTTTTGCCAAAATGTTCTTCATGGACACAACGTAAAAGCAGTAGGTCACCGCACTATTGAATAAATGGACAGGAAAGGGTTACATATGGCATGGTTTCCACTGACCCTAGCACTACCGTAATAATTCACTAGATAGTGCAAAATCACACCTCGATCGGTTTCTCTAATCGGGGCGAGCAGCGAACAAATGGTCGGCAAGTAGAAGTAAGTTCTTTGATACATTTTCAATTCGCCGCCCGCGACCGGATTCTGTCTCGGACTCAGCAAATTAACTATCCGGCTGGAAACGGTCCGGTAGAAATAATACGTGGCTAACATCCTGGTTTCAAATGTTTGCTTGCGTAGCTTTTATGGGTTAATTGAAAAGTGCGGGAATAGTTTTCAAGTGATATTGTTTTCTATGTTACTTTTAATTCTTTATGTAGGCTTGTACAATTTATACAAAATTATGAGGCATTTAGCATCACAATATCTACTTGGTCATTATTTTTCTTGAGTTTTATAGGCATGGTGATTAATCCATAGAGCGCTATTTAATGATTCTGATGCCGCGATGATCTGTTTTTCAAAGCCGTGGGCCAGCTGCATATAATTAACTCGTTACTTTAAGTAGTGTACAAAAAGTACTTATAACGTACTCAGCAATTTTATTAAACGATGATTGACATACATAGTTTTATCAACAGACTTCAATCAGCACTATTAATTGATTACTAAAATAAAAACCGTATTTACCCGAAAGAAAGTTGAAAAACTTAAGATGGAACGAATATCCCTTCCGAATACGGAATCCTAAAAATGAACCAAGTTTTCATTCACTTATAATCCAATCAAGTCTGTATGCAAATATCCTTCGAAAATTGTAGAAAAGTAGACTAAATTCCCATTTTCCAGCGGAAAAATCTACTGCCGGATGAAATTAAAATCAGGGAGAGTTAAAACTGGTTAAAACCGGTTAAAGTAGACGTCAGCAGTTGCGGGCAGCGTTTTAGATGTTCGCTCATCCTTTGCTCGCTTGAGCTCGTGCTCACCGTAGTTTGACGTTTTGCGGTTGTGACTACACCATAGAATACGATTGCTGGATGGGATTCCTTTATTTATTTTTTATTTATTGAAATTTATATTTTTTCAGTTATTTGGTCAAGACCGGAAATCAATTGTGAATTCAATTTATCTTACTAGCATTGCCCAGCCTTGTCTGTGAGATGAGATAACTATAATAAATACTTTAAATAATAAACTAAATAACTTATTTAAATAATTAATAATACAAAATACTAAAATGCAGTCGCCAAGCAGAAAGAACTTCGTACATTGACCTCTTCACTTACGGCCAGTGGTAACAAACATTTTTGTATTATGTACTTACCAGTTTATAAAAATATGAAATATTTGGAAGAAAAAATTAATCTAAAATATTACTGTGCAAATTACATTTTTAGGCTTTAAAAGTCTACTTGAAATCTTTATAGATTCGCCATGTCCGTCTCACACTAGTCCCGATTCGAAAAAAGGTGGACATAGGAGCGAAGTGCGAAATTCGGTCTGAAAAAAATGCCAATCGGTAGATAATAAATTAATAACTTTCTTGACAACACTTAACAGGGTCCAAACTTCATGAAATCTCTTTTAGTAACAACAACAACTACAAGTAACAATATAACAAATAACAAACAACATAACAATTCAAGAAAAACAACTTTAGAAGTAAATTCACTTTGTCCGAAAACTGAGCGATCACTTTAGTCTGTGAAATGTAGCTTGATTAGAATGACAGGTGTCAAATTATCGAGTAGCCACTTTAAATTTACGTTATCGTTCGTTTAAAAAAATGTATTGGGATTTGACATTGTCATGTCATGTCATGTCAAATCCCAATAAAAAAAATTACGCGAACGATACATAAATTGAAAGTGGGAAACTGTGGTAGACGTATGTACAGATCTTACTCTCGGGGTAAAACGTTTGCAATCCCTCAGACGAAAATATTTTGCGAGGGAGCGACAGAGACAGGAGTTAACAGGTCAATGTAGGAAATTCTTTCTGCGTGGCGACCGCGCTTTAGAATGATATCCATGGATGTTATAATTGAAGGTTGAAATGCTCGTTTTTCAGAGCAATACGAGTAGGTATAGCACGAATAATTAATAGCCGTAGGGATAGGAATGTTCTGGATTGAAGACCTAATTAAAGGAACACCTTGATTGCTGGACGAGCTGATAAAGATAGAAGGATTCCATTCGATGCAGGTGGCCTCAACCGGTCATTTACTCTGGAAATCTATGGGCAAGGTCTATGTTCCGTAATGGCTGCGAATGGCGACCATGAAATTGCTAGTGCCTATTTAGGGTCAAACGCTGAATAAGTCAATATGCAGGATGACAGGATGGGGATTCATTGGCATCGTTTTAAAATAAGAGCCTGCTTATGATTTACAGTAGGTATTTTCCCCAAGTATGAGGCTATTTTATACGAACACAATTGCATATTTTTAAACCTTATAAATGATTGCCAAGTACCCATTAAAGATGATGTTTATAAGGTTAAAAATATGCAGTTTTGTACCCATTAAATAGCCTCATACTTGGGTAAAGTACTGTATATCATGAGGAGGTTCTTATTTTAAAAGGATGCCAATGAATCCCCAGTCACCCTGTATATTACATCTTTTGATTCTAATTATTACATTATTGGAGAACTGATGTTGTCTTAGTGAAAGCTCCTCCTTTGGTTTTCTCATTCCTCAGTTTCCGTCTGAAATAACAGTGCGTCAATCCCAGTAACTTCATCGTAGGTTACTTCCAGTGTAAAGAATCTGCTTCCATGTTTCCGTGGTCCATTCTAGCATTTAGTCGAGCGTAAGCATGTTTAGAATGTTCAGCGGCTGTTTTGTTTTGTCAAAGCACTTGTAACGATTTGCGAACTCCAACAGAATGCTTGGCGCGAGCGATGCTTTGGTTTCCTTCTAACGCTTCCAAATTCAGTAAAACAACAATGAAGCCTATCACAACGACTGAAGAGCGAAATTGTTTAATTGCCACGTTCTGAATCAAATTCCACAATCGTGTTGCATTTATTCGTGATCTCTATTCTGCTTTAAAACGCAAACGCGGGCTTACTTACTTGGAACTACTTAAAACGAAGAGAATTTAATTTTCTCGTTAGGAAAGAGCAGCTTTTGTTAGAAAATTTCAACAAATAAATAAATAAATATGCCCCAGACAACACACCACTTGCCATGGTCTCGAAGTAAGGATAAATATCCTTGTGTTACGAAGGTACCAGACAGGAAAATAAGCCAGGGGCGTCTCCCAGCACACCCAGACCCGAGCCAATTTAGAAAAAGTATTTTTTCTGAATTGACCCGACCGGGAATCGAACCCGGGACACCACGGAAGCCAAGGCGAGAAACCGTGCTACAGCACACTGCGCCAATCGTGTCGTCAACAAAGGATAAGAAACAGGTTTTCTAACTCGATGAGGAGTTTTGGACAACGATTGTAAGTAAAGTTTAATTTAACTCGCACTTTTCATCTAAAAACACGCGTGCAATTTAAAATAACATTCAAAGGAAATTGAACTGTGCTAATTATAAAATCTAATTCTAAAAGTAAAGTAAAATTATAATAATAATATTAATACCAAAATAGGTCGTACTTACATTAAATGGAACCTATTACCGTACTGTAACAAGGAAAAAAACCCACAGTTTTTCTTAAGTATTCGTTACTAACGAGAATGGATGAAACTTTTATAAATACACAGATGAACCGGCAACGTTTTCAAATCCCTGAGAAGAACTCAATGCTCTCTCAATGCCTCGTCACTTCGAGTGTCTGGAATCTTTGTACCTACCTACTACACCAGGGCTCATAGCCAAGAGCAACACGCCCTTTTCGTTTCGACATGTCAAATGTGAAAAATGTACGGGAATTACATTAGCACTCGTCCAATTGGGATGACATTTTTGACATGTCGAAACGAAAGTAGCGTGTTGTTTTTTGGCTAGGTACTAGTAACACAAACTAATACAAACTTTTAAAAAGATATTTAAAAGTTTCTGTTTAAATTTGGAAATTTGACTCAGATTCTAAGAGGGATGTTCGCTTTGGAGGACGCTTAAATTGTGGAATGATCACCGGGTTGGCGAGGTTTTCCCAATGAGGAGTTCTTCAAGCGGGATTTGAATATGTTTCTACAGGTTCCGCATTCCCTGATGCATTTGGTTTTGCGCACTTCCTTGGGCTTCGGTAACCGCTTACAATCGGTACAAAAAAAACGACCAGTAAACATATTTGATGCAACATTTAAATAACATATCTCCTACAATTTAAAATAATTAAACTTCAGTTACGCAATGGTTATTCATTGCAGGATGTGATTTTTAACAACGCTGTTTACGCCTCGCTGTCAGACTAAATTAACTCTGACAGTCGTTGGTAAAGCTTACATTGCCGGCACTGGCGTAAATAAATCAGTCATTTTTAATTAAAGTGTTGAAGCTGTAATTTATTCTTGGAGGACACCTCTGGTAATTAGTACGCTGGCTGCCCTACTGATTTACGGCAAAAAAAGCATCCAGAGGAGAGATGGTTGGACAAATAAAATTCCAACGTAGGGAATTTAAAACGCTTTTCCGCTAAAGTTTTAATTTATTTAATGTTTTACTTGAATTTAATATGCTGGATGTCACCTTTGATGTTCGAGTAGATGAAGTTGAGAAGAAATTGCATTAAAAACTAGGTAGCAGATACTTTGACAACCTTTTTTTTATTTCAATTGCGATGGTAGGTATTTACTCTTAACTTTTTTTATTTTTATTTATTATCCAAATCACAAACTTTACAATATTTTAGTATAAACCTACCTACTGTAATCCCATGCAGTGGGTTTATGTGTAGGCGGTTAGAGTCTTTACGCACAAATTTGAAATAAGTGCTTACAATGTAGGTATTATCAATACAATGCATTTTTTTTTAAGTATATACGTTTTTATAGTGATAATTTAGTAAATTTTTACATTGTTATTGTCATTGTTGTTTTTACAACTTACGTTTCTTAATTCAACAGAATAGCAATTCGTCGTTCGTTCGTGAAGAGCGATTATGCAGACTGGAGGGTGTGCTTGTATTTCAGCAGTCTTTCACGTAATAATCATATAACTGAGTATTTTCCTGGTCTGTTGGCACATTGGATCCCGCATTTAGCGCCATAGGTCGTGGGTTTGATGCCCGCCCATGATAAACACTCATGTGACGAACGTTTGTGTTTGATGTCTGTCTGGTCCGGGTGGATTTAGAAATATTTAAGTACTACTTACCCGAGTATTATGTTTATCAGTTTACCGTAGTTAAAGCTCTGATTAAGGGTTAGGATGATCTTGATATATTTGTCGCAGATATTTATTTATTATTTTTGGGCCATAAATTGTTTTAAACTTTCATGGTCAGTGGTCAGGTCACATTAGAATAAAATAATAATAATTAAATAATTACATGGAAAAAATCCCTATTTTAATATTTTAGCCAAACTTCAAAAAAGGTCAAGTGCATTTTTATTTTTAGCATTTAACAATGCATTATTATTATTATTTTCTACACATAGATAGAAACTAGAAAAATCCCGCTTGAGTCCCTGGGATTAGGTCCATTTTTCTACTTTCTATCTTTGTGTTAGATAAGGTCCTCAGAGAAATGTGTTTGCTTGGTACGGTACCTGCAAATCCACAGTAGTTGATAGCCCTTTAAATCGACTACAAACTTCTGTTGGTTCAAAAACAGTACAACTTTAAAACTCTGTTTTTGTTAGTGTGCCGCGTAGCCATTATTGACACCTGGGCGACCATTCAGGTGGAAAGCCTATAAATTCGCCAAATTGCTGTTTCCACGTGGGAAGTGCCACTTGCAACGACTAACCTAACAAAGAAAAATCATTTACAGAAAGGTATATCGTTTGTTGGCATTTAGACTAAAGTTATTTAAAATTTAGCAGCCCGTTTGGACACAAAAACACTAAACATTCCACCTACGAGTACGATCTCACAAAAATCCAAAGGTCATAAATACTATCTAGACTAGACAATGTCGATAATTTACCTACTACCATTAATAGGTAAGTTAGCTAGAGTTTATTGAAGCTGTTGGCAGGTTTGTTGAGGGACCTGCCTACCATTGGCCGTTTGGCTGACTACTAGATTAGTATTTTTTGTATGAAACTCCTAAAAATAAGTTGATCAGAAATTCAATTTTTTACTTAGATACAGTCTACATCATCTACGAGTAAGCACCGTGTCAGTTTCCTTTCATTATAAATTATCTGGGTTTATGTTAATATGAAAGGTGAACCTTTTAAAGCGATTATTCCATGCGTACGAAGTTGTTGTTAACAGTTGGGATTGTATAAGAATACAACTCTCTGTTCTTGTTTAACCTATGCTTAAGTATTATTTTCAGGTTGCCCGCTAATGCGATCGCTCGCCCGTAAACTGGGGATAGTCTCGTATCTATCACGGTGGCCATTTAGCCTCATCATGGTGAAATAAACGAAAACAGATTCACTAAGTAAGAGTTAGTGGTAGTTAGTAGTAGTAGGTACGTACTCGAAAATCAGCTTTATTGCTAGTTTGTAGGTATCTAATATGGTATGGGTTCGTATTTACATATCAAAGATAATGAATAGCAAAAGCTGTTCGGTCGATTTGGTTACACTTTTGGGACATAGGTCTTTTATAAATAGATCGATTGTTTGGGTAAATAATGACCTTTTAGCCTAGTAGATCTATAAAATTGTTAACTAACTATTAGCTATTATGATGATGAAACCACGAACATTATTTAAATAATATAACTGACTAGCTTTTCGCCCGCGGCTTCGCTGGCGCTATTGCTATATATTATGGCCAAATACCTAACATAAAAACTTTATAAATTGTAGCCTATGTGTTATTCTGATGTATAAGCTGAATTACTGTAAAGTTTTATCCAAATCCAAATCGTTTTTGTGATCTTTTTACCGTTCCAAAGTTTCACGAAACATTTGTATCGGAATAGGGCCCCTAATCGTGCGTTTTTGAGACGCAGCAACTAGACCTCACAACTGTTTAATTAAAATTTCTTATGATTGCGTGTTTTAGCACCTCAAAAATCGCACCTGTTGTAATTATATATTACAGTGAGATAATCTGTCAAACATTTTATCTTAGAATCCAGATACTGCTGATGTATTTCATCTTCAGACATTCCTCCTAAATGAATAGATTCGTGCTGCAGTAGCTCCAGAGGCGCTAGTTGGCGCTTATTACGTTGTTACTAATTTGTATTGTCTTTCGAGACGCGGTGGAACAGCTTCGACTAAAGGCAGAGTTACACTTATCAGATTACTGATTGCCTTATAAATGACGGCATAGCGCCGGAGAACGATGCACTGTTCAAATGTTACGAGTGGGTCTGGGCACATTTGACTAAATTAATTGAGTGCATCTTTTTTCCTTGTAGGTACTTAGTGAAGGCCGGGTATTTTCGTGAAAGACAGACACAGATAAGTGTTTTAAACGATTACTAAGTGACGTTTTTAGTTGTAAATAAGTTTTTAGTGGTCAAACTTTAATTCTTTTTATATTTAATACCTCAGAAAAATACTTTTTCAATGTTATTTCAGTGAAAAGTGAGCTCACCACGGCAGCGGTCATTCAACAATAGTTTGTTTAGCAGTACCTACCTAGCAAAATGTTTAAAAGAAACCCTTTCGTAATCAGCTGTGTAATAAACCGCTTTATGCTGGTTATATTAATACTGACTTATCGCAAGTTATCAGCTTTATATACCCGGCGTGTAAACCTAGTCTCTATAATCTGTATCTATTTTTTAGACGACCAGAATGATGAATTGAAGGAAAATTGCATACAATCATAGCAAGTCTAATGAATGAATTAGTCTTTTTTCACTTTTAAAAACCAGATTCAAAGTAATTTCAGAGAAATGTGACTCAAAATATTGTCAAAGAAGGCGCTCCGTTACCAGCTACTGCCGGTGACATCACTTCGTTTAATTTCTTGTTGCTCTGCGGTTTATTTTGGTGGGAAGTGCTATTTTTAGAATTTCCGTTAAAATAATGGTGTCATCATAATTCAGACTAATTTTTAAAGCAGGTTACAGTTTTTTATAGCCAACGATTTTAAACTCAATATAGAAGACTGAAGATGCAAAATATATCCGCAACAAATGCTGTAGCAACATAACACTATTTAGGAATCAAATCTTATATAATAAACAGGAAAGATTTGTTCGTTTGTATTGAATAGGCTCCGAAACTAGTGGACTGGTTTTAAAAAATCTTTCACCAAAATAAAGCGACATTATCAGGGACAAAGGCTATATTTTTTAATTTAGGCTATATTTTGACGGGAAAGACAGCCTATGCGGGCGAAGCCGCTGACGGACTAATAATAATCTTGAATAAATACAGATTACTTTGCACTGAATATTTATGTTATATCAATCTCTTTCATCGCAAACAAAAATAAACGAGCTTGTTGAATGTGATAAGAAAGAATCACAAATTTTACTGAAGACCTTACTTCAAACGTTTTAATATCCAAGGCACAAGAGTCTGTATACTGAATGTTAAGCAAAAATAAGCGAAAGGCGATTCTTGTTCAGAGAAAACCTTTCTGACTTCACTTTTAGTGTTTCATGAAAGATAATAGGTATTATTTAAATCTTACAAAGTTGTTCGTTGTACCTATTAGGAACTTTCATTCTGTTTACACAGTAAGTAGTAATCCCACAATAGCATAAGCCACTTAGCTACATAATAGCTTAGAAGGCTATTAGGTATAAGATAAAACGCTACGTTTCCATCTCCTCTTAAGGAAGGGCTTGCCCAACTGAACAGGCTTCTCAAAACGGAACCTGGGTCTGTGTGTGATGTGTTTGCGGATAGTCCTGTCAGATTGATGAATGCTTGTTTATTGTTTTGTGAAAGGGAAGTATGAATGAATATGTAGTTGTTAAATTGTACAATGATTTTTTATACTGTTATGTTGTGCAATTTTTGTGTTAATAAATAATAATAAAAATAATAATGACATTAGAATTCGCTCACTCAACCTACCATCATGACTATATCCGACTATATCAGAGGCAAGCTGGCTGTTTCCGTGATGATGATGGTACATTGTATGTGTTTAAGTAAATTGGTTTTGTGTGTCACTGTATGTTGTATTGATTAAAATGAAATGACATGTTTTGTCATTTATTTATCAATTAATATGATTGTAATAACACACAAGATAATGTTGTATTTAATAATAATTTACGAATTTTATATGTAACATTTGCATGCCAGTTTTGGTGAATTGTGTAGACTTTACTATTTATACCAAGTATTCGGGTCCGGCCGTTATGGTCCCATTCCGGGTTGCCCCCGGCCGGGTTGCACCCACATTTAAAAAGTTGTTATTCCGGTATGCACCCGGCCGCGTTGCCAGTTTCTCTTTTTGTCATGATATTCGAATCAGTACGATTAAGTAGACAATTGTTAAAAAATAAATGAAAATACCACTTTTCAAGCAAATAAATGAATCTGAATCTGAATGATTCAGAAGCCCCCGTTTCACCAAGCTTATCAGAACCCAACGCGGTAGGTGGTGAGCTATCTACCGTTATCCGGGTTGCTTTGATGTTTTATCGGTGTTTTTCATCGTGATCGCTCACTCAAATTGTCAATAATGTCCTTCTTGTTCATATTTTGGATGTTGCTCTTGGTTGCCCCCCGCAGTACTTTAGCTGCAAAGCCCACCAAGCAAGGTGATATGATATTTTTTTTTATTTTTAAAAAAATATATATAAGGCTTTGGACGGCCCACAATTCAAAAAGACATTAAAAAATTGGCTATTGACAAAATGTTTTTATAATTTAAAAGAATTTTATGATTTCACGTAATTGTTAATATTATTAATTTGTTATTTTACCAATCTATATTGTATGTCCGCAATGGGCAAACTGTTGATTCTAATATGTATGTAACAACAATGTAACACAGTTCTGACAATAAATTATTATCTTATCTAAATTATTATCTTATCTTATAACATTTTTTAAATACTTCTCGCAGGAGCAGTTTGTTGGAAAGTTAACACTCATATTTTTTTTAGGTAACAAGTACGTAAATGTTTTTTCTCATGCAAATTGTACACTAAGTTTTTCTAGAAGTATAGCTATAAGTTGCTTTTTAAAGTATTTTTACACATTTTTTTATTTTTTCTCAAAAAGTCTATCTCTGTAAAAATATTTGGTAATACATATTTATCTGTTTTTTTCCATAATAATTCTTAACAGTGGGACATTTATATTAATTTTCTCTAACACTCCTTGTATTATATTTATTAGTTATATAGCTGGCCGGATTCAGTTCAGCCGGGAAAAGTGTTCATTTTGTGGCTGAAAATTATGAAATTTGTTAAATAAGAACTAACTTCTCATTAGCAGCTTCACCAGGTGGACTATTTCTCTCGTTCAAATCTATTTTTTACGTACTCGTTCTTAATGTACCTTTAAATTAGTCCAGTAGTTTTATAGTTTATTCGTTAGAAACAAACAAATATTTCCTCTTTACATGCATGATAGGAAAACAATTAAAACTTTATTAATTAGTTAGCAAAATATAGACCGCCATCGCTTATAACTCGTCCTTCTATGATTAAGTATTCTCATCTCTGAAGTATTAATTTCCAATGGCAGGTGCGCTCGGATGCCGACTTTCGACGCACTGAATTCCAGCCATCCGCTTTTGTAGATCTCTGTTCGTTATGGAACGATTTGATAGACTTTTCTCTTTAAGCTTTTTGTTTGCAGAATAAATCCAAACATGAAAAGAATCCTGCGTGTTTTAAAAATCTAAAGACAAACAACCTTATTACTATAAAATGAAAACAATTTTTTACACCATTAACTCTATGGTAAAGTGGTCTTAAAGCAGTGTTTAAGATTAAAATTTCATGATGGATGGGGAAAATTTTCAAATTATAACTGATAGAACATTAAGTCTGAGATAAGACTTTCTTTATGTGGTATTCTGTGCTTGTTAACAGTTTGTTAATTTTTTTTTATATGCCCATGGGTATCTACGTTCTATCACCGCATCGACAGGGATTTATTCTCATTCCCTAAAACCGCCTCGGTCCTTTACAGTTTGGTTTCTAACATGCTTCTTTCACAGGACGCATTCAATTGTGGATTTGTTCTAGTGAGCCATGGTCCCACCATTTTGAAAAAAATAAACAGCTGTTAGGTACATGGACATTCCAATGGACATACATTTTGATACATAGGTACACGATTAGGTATAAGAAAGTATGTAACATTGTTCTAGTTGTCAATTTTAAAAGTTTGTTTTTTGGTTCATGTCTTCATACTAAAAGCCCACTGTTACCTAAACCTACTTGCTTTAATTTATAATAAACGTAGCCCTCATATTTATACCTTTTACCTAAAAATTCATCAGGTATTCAGAAAAATTTGCATCTTAAGCCTATGCGTATAAAACAAATTATGCAACGGGCGTCGTTAGGACTTTACAAGATCGGTTTAGTGCAAAGTCACGAATCACGAAGAGGCATCCTTTCGAAAGAAACCTTTAACCCCGTGAAAAATAAAAATACCATTTTTTAAATTAAATAAGTTTATTAACAACATAAATGTATCTTAATTACGTAGGTAAAATTGATATCTTTGGCAATAAAAAAAATACAAATTTAGAAGCTATCACAAGAAATTTAACAAGAACGCTAAATTGTTGTTGAAGATGGGTCTAAATTTGTGGGTTGTTGAATGATGTCATAAGGCACTCAACGACTTAAAATACCTCTGATATCTAAAACGTTATTCAAAGTTAAGTTGCCCTTACTTAATGTTAATTTAACAGTGTTAATTTTATGGCTTTCTATCGTTGAATAACGTTCCAGAACTCGGAGCTTATAGTTACTAATACTGTTCTACTAATTTTGTAATTACAACCTTTCACTACAACGTTGGAATACTCTCAAAATGTTTAATTACTTACTAAAAGCAAATCGGTTTTTCAGATTTGCTTTAATAGTATATTTTTGTTAAATTACGAGATCCTGAAAAATACACACTCTGTCATTCATTAGTTTTCTATTTACTATTTAGTGAAAAAACATGTTGAAATATATTGAAGTACTATTGAAATACGAATACTATTTAACATTACAATGATAAAAATTAACACAGTGCTTGATAGATTGAAGCTTTACATTTTTACAAAAGAATCTCTTAACTTTGTTATTTAACTTTATAAAATATCTCTTCTTAATTGTGCAACATGTCTACACATTGACACATATTTTACATTTATTCAGGTTGAAAAAATACTGGGTTACCTATTCGATTACCAGAAAGAAACAGGCATAACTTATAAAAAACATAAAATTTAATGGTAGAATTTCCAACAAAGTATCGTTTTTACAGCAATATTAATTGATAAATTGTCTTGGGAAAAATTTCAGCAATGTTACCGAGAATCTATACAATATATCTTAACCATTTAACAAATGGAGTAGGTATACCATTTTTTAGTCTTCTGAAATAACCCGTGAAATCAATTACCAATTTAGGAAATCCAATACAATTCTACTAACAAAATTGAATATCAGTTGTAATATGAAAATAACTTTGATTACAATTACGATAAAATTGGAGTTGTTATTGCGGACGATTTTTCAAAACTATTTTGTTTGGCTTGAGGCCATACAAATATCAATCTAGAGATTTTAATATCGTTTGATCGGGCTACTGTTTGCCCAGATACGTAAATTAGATACAAAATATACACAAGTTAGAGCTTCATTATGCAATAGGAATGGCCGGTTGTAGCAAACTTAGCTACCAGTGTCATCTCATCCAAGAGATGTTTAAAGTATAAAGAGTCGTGTAGTGTAAATGTCACACTGTCACATACACAAGTCGACACATTTGACAGTTAACGCAAACGAGGTCACCGTTAAAGGAAACAAAAAGAAAATGTTCGGTGATATGGTTTGTACTACGGAGGAAGACAGGTCAACCTTGACAAAACGATTGCAAAATGGGTCTTATGTCAGCAGCATAAGGTATGTAAAGCTAGTTGTAGTTTCGTGTGAACAGACTATCAGAAGGTCTACCATGAGCCCGCACTATTGACAGCCGCTAGCTTCCACGTAAACCGCGTTGAAATTTTTGAATGGGATAACGGTACTGCGCACCAAGGAGATCATTTTGGCTTCATAAATATTTGGGCCTTCGTTAGCTGGGACTTTTAGGAAAGTAATTGGTTATAATTATAACGGGTGAGATGTTTTTTGTTTAACTTTGAAAATGACGGTTTTCTTATTGACCAACATCTTTCTCGCGAAAGTGAAAATGCTTCAGATTCTCAGCACTTACGAAAACTAATAAATGTATGAAAATAAAGAATCTTTGAACTCGTACAACTTGGCTTGTGCCAACCCTATGATTTTTGTGCCATAATAACTATAGCTCCGTATTTCTAGTTCTAACTATACGCACTTTTTTTTTGGTTGGCACTTTCCGAACAGAAATCGGTTTTTATTTATAAATATAAATAAATAAATATGCGCCAGACAACACACCTCTTGTAATGGTCTCGAAATAAGGATTAATATCCCTGTGTTACGAGGTACCACACAAGGAAACAAGCTAGGGGCGTCTCCCAGCACACCCAGACCCGAGTTAATTCAGAAAAGATCGTTTCCTGAATTGAAACGACCGGGAATCGAACCCAGGACACTACGGAAATCAAGGCGAGAAACCGTACTATAGCGCACTACGCCAATCGTGTCGTCAATTTATGCAGGGAAAGGTATTTTTTTTGTGTTATTGTGGAAATGACGGCTTTTTTAACTAGCTGACATATTTGCGCTAAAGTTTTATTTCTAGCAATATCTATCATTATTTTATGTTTCCACGCACTTTCAAAAATCAATAAATGTATGAAAAATACGAAAAGGCCCAAAAAAATGATCTCCTTTCTGAACTCAACTATCGCCGTTTACGTGACAGAAACTCATGGTAGACATAGGTAACCACAAACTGTAGGTGATATATTGATAAAGCTAATTATTTTTAAAAATCAAAATCTATTGGACGTTTTGACAGTTTGCGATCTTGGCACCTTGCTAAGTGCAGTAGGTCTACCATGATTTGTCACTTTAAATTTACGTTATCGTTCGCGTGAAAAATTGTATTGGGATTTGACATGACAACATGACAATGTCAAATCCCTATACATTTTTTTACGCGAACGATAACGTAAATTAAAAGTGGCAACTCGTGGTAGACGTACTGTTGTCAGTACGGCAATGAACTTTGATTAAATTGTCTAAAAATTATCAGGGTGTTGTCGGATCAGCTATTTGACAAAGTATTAGATGACTTATGTTTCTGACTGTACATATTGGTTAGGTACAAAACAATATGATAACCGAAAAGTTTATCACTCAGGTTAAGCCAAAACAGAAGGCAAACTGATTTTCAGTGGAGAGTAGAAAGTTCAGTACCTTGCAGTAATCGTTAAGGATTGGTCCTCAAATGTTCAGATACTTCTATATACCGATTCAAACAGCGGAATGTCTTCCCGTTATAATCCCTGTGGTCTTATTATACTCGAACTCTTTGTGCCCATTGTCGTCCTTCTTCAAAGATTCTTCTGGTTCTCGGTTGTGTTTCAAAAGGCCCTTTTTGTCGCTGAAAATCATCGGAATATTTCGTCTTTAATATTTTATTTCTGGCAGAGAATTCGGAAGTCGTTTGTTTGGCTCTTACGGTGAGAGTTCTGGCTTTTGATGTAGTTTTGAGCACTGTAGGACGACTATATTTTGTGAAAACTGGTTCACTTTCATTAAAAAATTCGATATTATCTCTTAAACTCATCAATTGATATTAAACCCAACTTCTCATTAATGGTCAGAGCAAATTCCCCCAAAACGTCTGTTTGCTGCCAATAATAGAATTCCAATACGTACGAGTATAATCAATTTTACTCAATAATCAATAATTTATTGCAAAATCATAATGTAAAATTACATGTTACAGTAGTGTTGGAACAGTATTATGGACCCTGTCGGGCAACTTTGGGTTAGGAGAGAGGAAGCGCTTGTAACAACATTAAAATCAAATTATTTAATTTAATTATCATTAAAAAATCCTACCATTTGTACACCTTCTTATCATCGGTTCGACAGGAAGCATCAGTTTCGCTATACATATCAACAAATGTCTTGCCGAGTGTGTAATTTCTCTTACCCCTTACCACAAGCAGCAGCTGGCGAGTACTGGCTACCCTAAACACCGATGAGGATAATAGCTGATTAATGAAACTGGTATCTTCTAGAAATATCATAAAAAAATCGTACCAATTTCGCACCTTCCTCTCAACCTTAGTTATTCTGATTAGGCACCCGCTGGTAGACGTACTGGCGAGGTTAGGTGTTTATGCAATAGTGTTTTGTTCTTACCGTCTGCTCTGCTGCCAGCTTTATTTACTTTTCCTTCGCCGCTGTTGTGAAACTATGTTACCTACACGCAGGGCGTTTGCTTAATAATGCACTAAAGCTATTGCTCGAAACATCATTGAACATCTCACCAATTGTGCACTTCTTATCAGGCTGAGCCAATGTGATGGTAGGTGGTTCCACTGGAAGCGTCTTTACGTCTTACCTTGAATGCAAATTGTCTACCGTTTACTTTTGTTCTGGAGGCAGCAGCTGAACCGTGTACTCTTCGACAATTGCTGCACCTTGACTTGCCTGGACTGCGTTTGTTCGCTAGTGCCCTGATGGGCACTGGCTGATAAAGGTGCTGTAATGGTTTCGCTGAAATTACCAATAAATATTCTAAAATACCATTAGATTCTTACCGGGTGTGCAACTTCTCGCCCCCCTTCTTCTTCTTGAGGCAGCAGCTGGCGAGCACACCCTGCCGCCGCCACAACAGCAGCGCCGCGTCCAGCAGTAGCAGGCTCAAGAACACTACCACCACTGACACGCCTATTAAAGCACCCGCTGATAAATGCGCCGGGGAAGGTAGCGGCTCCGCTAGAAGAAATACTGGAATGATCAGGTTAGTCTGATTTTATGCTTATTTATTTGGAAATTCAACACATTACAAAAACTTATTATGAGCACTTTTTCTAAATCACTTTAGCCAATTATAGAGGAACACCACTTAGCATTCATTGCTTGACTAGTAACTAAGCACAATAAGCCACAAGTATACTTGTTATTAGACGGTGTAAGCAAATAGCATTTTATTTGTTTGCTTGATATCTAAAATGTTGAGGCAAAACCACAGATATCAAAAACGTCATTTCCAGGAACAATAATTTGAATATTGCTATGAATGATTATGATCAGTACGTCTACCACGAGTAGCCAATTTAAACTTGCGTTATCGTTCGCGTAAAAAAAGGTATTGGGATTTGACATTGTCATGTCATGTCATGTCAAATCCCAATACAATTTTTTACGCGAACGATACGATAAATTTAAAGTGGCAGCTCGTAAGTACGTACAGAACCTAGATTGAAGATTGTATTGAATCCCACTTTTACTCATAGTTAGTTACCAATATGAATTCAATTTTCCAATGGAACTAAAAGTTAGAGAAGTAAATAAACCGGTGACTGTAACCGGTAATTTTGCACATATCGTATGTTGCAGATACGATAAGTGCAAAGTTACGGGTGGTGCAAAAATGGAATTCCATTTCTGAGGATGTTTTAGAGTTTGTGTACTTAAAGTTATTCCTTAATGACTACTGCTGATCAGCCGCAGATGGCTTAGCAGCTTCTTAACCGAACTGTAGGTTAAGTGCAAAAAGCTCTTAACCCTTACTGAAGTAACAAGCCTCAGGGCACCCCAAATTTGGACGCGGACCTCGCTTAGAGGACAATCTCGGACATCAATTTAGGTAGAAAAACAAAAACGAAAGTTTTAGCGTCCTTTGATTGGTTTACTGACCTGACATCGCAACTGTCAAATTCGCTGGTATAGAACTGCCAACACGGTTGTGTGCGATTAGCTCTACAAAATAAGTGTTATTGTACTCAATAAGGCTATTATCTAATTTCAGTTCTGCATTTCCTGCTACTTTTGCCTCTGCACATAAGTCTTCATTTTCTGCCTGGAATGGAAAGTTAATCAGTTTTTCATCGTACATTACAACACGTAATTAATCTTAATTTAAAGAACGAGCTGCCTAGACAGACTTCGTTCCGTCAAATGTTTGACAGATGGTGTCCATTTTGCCCGCTTTTCTCAGACTTGATTTACATGTACTATTTTATTCTCCTGTTTTTTTGTTTAATCCTAATAAAATATAACCTATAACACTTCTGAATAATTTAGCTTCCTGTTAGTGAAAGAATTTTCACGATCGGATCAGTAGTTTTGGAGCCTATTCAATACGAACAAACAAACAATGAAATCTCTCCTCTTTAGAATATTAGTATAGATGTAGATTAAGTCCCTGCCTGCTGAGACCACAAATTGTAACCACACGCCACAAGACTGCCCTCATCTGTATGTCTACCATGAATATCTGTCACGTCAGCAATTTTTATGCCATTTTTAGTTCGATTTCTAATCACTAGAGACGCTGTACCAACCGAAATCCCATACAAGATGTCAACGCGGATGCTAGCGACTGTCATTCATCTCATGGTAGACATACCGAAGGCGCAAGCGGTACTGTTGCCTGGTCAGTAGATTAAGTGTTCAACCAAAATCGAATAACATAATGGCGAATTGCAACCAAGAGCCAAGAGAGCGTCGTGGCCTAGTGGTTCAGCATCCGAACTCGGATCGTGTGGTCCCGAGTTCAAATCTGGCCAGAACCAAAATCTTTGTGTTCATTGATATATGTCCGACTTACTCACCGGTGATGGAAAACATCGATCAAAAATCATCAACCCGGATAACGGCAGGCTTACCAGCTACCCCGTTTGGGATAAAGTCGTGATGATTCGAATTGCAACCAAACATGATTAGTACTAGATGTAATTTCGTCCGCTTCATGAATAATTACCAAGCGTTTTATGTGATTATATAGGGGCATTGGCTGAATGTTGCAATATTGATTACCTACTGGTGTATGTTTTGAATGTTAACCCTAAACCCAGAGCTGAGTTTCACTTTTACAGACTCAAAACGTTTTTTCTCTCAAAATTTGCCATTGTCTATAAATAAACCTGCTATCAATGGACCCATTCTTTAAACCGTATTTTGACTGGAAATATTTTTTTTAATCTACTCTAATAAATTCACATTCGTAAGTAATTTTTTAGGAGGGATGAGAGAAAGAAAAATCATTAATTTAAGTTCATTGAAATATTTTTCATGTACAGATAATTTAGAACGTTTTAGTCCAGAGAAGAAAAAACAAATCAGCAGTGCTCGGAAAGATGATTATGTAATTTATATAAATGTATTTTATTTAACACATTGTCTCGTACTTACCAAGCAATATCGGACAGTGTAGTGGTCTACATAAGCTCCATTACCCTCTGCAGGCAACCATCTAACCGCTTGATCAACACTGGTTAGATTTATGAAATCCGACATCACCTCCCATTCTGGTGTGTTTGGAATTGATCTAAAAAAATGAATAAGTATGACTGAACATGTTGGTCTTTAAATCTAAATGAAAAATAGAAAATAGTATTAAATAGTCTAACCATGAAGGCATGTTAATAATTAATCGGGGATGCCCTATTTAATCACATTTCTCATCTCCACATCATTTAAGACTAGCCGCCTCGACAGAATACGTTCTGTCAAAAGTAATTGCACGTCCGCGGCGTCAGTAAAGCAGCACATCTCGCCCGCGTTTCTCTGACTTAATTTACATTTATATTATTTTTCACTGAATGTTTTTTTTATCATAATATAATATATATGTCCCTCCCTGATAATGTAGCTTCATATAGGGAAAAAAAAATCGGTCCACTAGTTTTGGAGCCTAGTCAATAGAAACAAACATGAAAACAAACAAACAATCAAATATTTCCTCTTTATAATATTAGTGTTAGATCTTTGGTAAAAAATATACTTAAATAAAAAAAGCTTTCTCTATTGGAAGTAGATTACCATCATGCAAAAGCTGTTAGATTTGCAACATTCATGAATTATAATTTTATTGATACTAACGGTTCCCGCGTTTGAAATTCCTTCATTTCACTCCACGGCCCAGTTCCAACTTTGTTAATCGCCGCAAACCTGATGAAGTACGTAGTATTGGGTTCCAAATTATCAACGAAATACGGTCTATCTATCGCCCAAGTTCGGTTAATATGGATATGAGTTATATTATAATTTTCCTCCTTGTCGTATTCGCAAGTAAATCCTTGAACTTCTGGTCCTTCGAACGGATCTGGACTTGATAAGTTGAATTTCGCTGAGGTGTGTCCTACTGAACTTAAAATTGGCTGAAATAATACAAATCTAAAAGGTAAACCACGGCACGAAATAGCATTTATAGCGTTTCTTTTATCTAATGTTTTTTACGCATATCCTTCAATCACTCTTTTAATCAATAGTTTTCGTTACACTATCAATAAACAAGCTTGAGCCTTTACAAATATATGTTTATCTTTGGTGGTATTAAAAAGGAAAATAATAAGCCACAGTGTCTTATATGTCATCGCTACGGATAGAATTGGCTTAATATTAGGTACAGTATTAGTAGTAGTACGAGTAATATGATGCATTAAAACTTACACTTTGTATTATTGGTGGTGCGTGGGCTTCTTGGAAGTTGATAATTTTCGTGTCTTCTCCCAGTTCGTTTGTGGCTTTGCATTCATACACTCCAAAAGGAAAAGAGTTCTCAGAAACATTAACTGTGACATACATATCGCCATTTTCGTTGAGGGGTACCATTAGATCTTTGTTTATTTCTACTTGCTGGGCTGTTGGTATCTCGTTGCCTTGATACCTGAATAAACAATTTGAAATATTTATTTGTTTTAACTACAGGTTACTGCTACTACTTTTAACTGTAAAAAATGCAAGAAACGGTCACCTTCCAAAGAGTACATCATAAACGAAGAAACATCTTGTTCTCAAAAACACAAAACAGTCTGTCACTTGGACCTCAATTTTAATAGCCTTAATTAATTTAAATTATTTTGTTGTTGGTAGATTTAAAGACCTACAACTTCTTATAGACAGATTTGAATGAAGTGCTGCAGTTTTAGTGTTGCTGTTGAAAATTTATATGATTGACAATCCACAAGTCTACTTTTACTCACTGATAAATCAGGATAAAAATATTTGAAACTAAGCCTATCTATTTAATCAGAACATCAAATTTATTGTTATTGTAAAGGTGTTAGGAATTTGGTAACAAACCTCCACGTCAGTTTAGCTGGTGGATTGCTATCGTAAGGGCAGCTCAGATTGACCACCTGTCCTTCCCAGCCCCAAACCACTTCCGCAACCGTGTCGAAATACGGCTTGTACTCCACCGTCAAAAACATAGCATCCATTGTAAAATCAACTACGGGAAATAACAAAATACATTTTTCATCTTTATTGCTTTAGGCACAACAACCATAGATGAGTAACGCTGCCAGTATAAGTTAAGCTCTCATTGCAATGGACTCGTATTAACGCGTGGCGATTCGAAATCCACAGCGCTTGGATTATAGTTCACTATATTTCTTACCTTGATGATGAAACTATTATGACCAAAAAGTTTTTTAAATAATTATGAATTATAATTTTTGAAATCCCATAAATAATATAAGTTAATGCTTACAAATATGCTAAATAAATATGCTAATGGTTTTTTCTTGAAGCTTAGTTTTGAAATAGCGATTTCTGAAAACGCCATAATACGTCACAGATAATTCCTCTTTGTAAAATAATGTTGACAATATTTCTCCGTAGTCTTTAGACGTTCAAAGGGATCTTACTATTTCTATTTCATAGCTTTTTGACACATTTCCTACCTTCATTACTGGCGTTGCACACGTATACTCCCATATCTGACTTTTGTAGTTTTAGAAACGTGTAGTTCGGTATTATATCATTATCGTCGATTTCACTAGAAAAAAAAAGATTGATTGAATGTTTTGTACATTAAACTTTTTTAATATGTTAAATAATTACGAAAAAACTTTACTTCATATCACGATCTTGGTCAACAAATATAATGGAAGTATTTGGTGTGGGACGCGCTATCACGTCACAAACTAACTGCACAGTCTGCCCTTCTCTAGCAGTAATGTTTGGGAATGACGTTATATGGGGAGGAAATACAACCTGCAAAGAAGCAGAATTAATAAGTGCCTAATTATAATTTATAAAATGTATTAGTGAACATTCGGAATTGCTATTGATGAAGAGAGGAACATAGAAAATTCTTGGGATTGCATGATACTCGTATGAGTGTTTCAATTTTCAGTGGACTTGCAACTGCGTGTTTTGCCGCTTTTGTACTCGTATTGACGTTAAAATATTTCTTTGACCACACACGTCATGTCGATGTCTTCAGGGGATTTGATATAGTCCGGGTTCTTGGGTGTTCCTCCAAAGGGCTTTCAAATTGTTAAACGAGCTACGTTTGCAAAATCCTTATTGAAGGGTTTGTTTGAAAAATTGAAAAAGTAAAAAGTAAAGGAAAAAAATTATTTATTCACTTAAGCTTTTTACAAAGAAGCACTTATGAAATGTCAAAATTCACAAAATATATATATATACGTTATTAGACGTAAATAAAATAATACAATAATAGTACATATTCTAAATAAACATAATGCGAATCTACCACCGGTTCGGAAGTTGCTTCTTATCGAGAAGACTCCGGCAAGAAACTCGATAGTTACTCTTTTGAACTTTGTTTTGTTTTACAACAAATAAATTCAGAGTACAGTCAAAAGAACAATAAAGATACATTATTTGAGCAGAGGAGCAGATTATTCTTACTATGACCACAAATTCTTGTCGTTCAAGTAATCCTCCACGTTATAATAACCTTGTTTTATCAACTTTGTTTTAATTGTAGACTTGAAACTTGAACTTGAAAAAGATGGTAAGTAAACTTCTGTCTAATTATAGCCCCAAAATCGACCCTGAACCTGTCACCGTTTTTTTTGTATTATTTTTATACCTGAATAAATACTGTTTTGGCGACCACTCCAGCCATACTTTGGGCAGTACACTCGTAGGTTCCTTGGTCTTCAGGTTGCACTCTCTCTATGATAATTGTGTTGTACCGCTGCTCCCATTTTGGCTTCTCAGTCGGTCCCTAAAACCAGATCTTATTATGTTCTTTGGTCGAAATGCTAACCTGTCGTTTATATGAACGTGATCGTGATTATGAATGATTAGTAACTGTACTTACCTCATCAACCTTCCTCCAAATATACTCAGGATGAGGAATGCCGTCGGCTATACACTCCAAACGCAGCTGATGCCCAACCAGAATTCGCTCGCCTGGGTCTGTTGTGATGTTTGATATCACCGGGAAAGTTATTATCTGTAACAATATTCAGATTTAACAAAACCCAAAATCTATAGGTCTTTGTTTGACCGACCACAATTACTTTTTGTCGGTGAGTTCCTCCAGCTGATTTACATTACAGTTAGAGACCATAGTGCATTTGCTGGCACACCACGCCATAGCTTAATAAAGCCGCTTAGGCAGTTTCATTTTCATCAGTTGGTTCATAGTGAAGGACTGTTCGACTTGCTAACTAATACAAAATCTTCTCCTAGTTCGTTTTTATACTCATCATAAATGAACGCTCTTACCTGAACATCAATGTTCTTATCTACTCCGTCATTAGATTCAAGGTCTAAGGCAGTACAGCTGTACCTGCCCTCGTCTTCCATCACTACATCGCTGATGTAAAGACCTTCCGGAACTATGCTGTATTTCGCACTTGGGATTATCTGAAATAAGCATATTATTTTTAAGACAGCCAAACATTTCTGAGTGCGAGTAAATGTGATCCAGATCTTACAAAAGACATATTAACAAAAAAATACTTAAATTAAAAAAAACGTGATTACCGCAGTGAGTCTGCCGTCTTCTTCCTTATACCAACTGACTATGGTAGTGGAACTGGGATCCGCGTGGACCTCACATCTGATGAGTGATCTATTTCCCAATAGTATAAATTGGTTCTCGGGTGGATTGATAGTGATAGGATCTGGAAACCAGACAAAAAATAAGTTAGCTTTACGGTTACGGTTGACGCAAAAAACATACTGAGGTCTTATTTAAAAGCAAGTAACAATGGCAGTCTTAGAAGTTATTTGTATGCTCAAAAGGTTTTTCGAAATATAGCGCTTAAAAGTAAAATCTATAGCAGAGCAAGAAAAAAGTGAGTTTCGAACTTACCATACGCCATGACATAATGGATTTGCTCGTACATCTTCCCTTCGAAGTTAGTGATGCATTTGTAAGGGCCTGATAGGGCCTTGCTCACATAGGGGATGTGCAGATTGACGCAGCAACTCTCGTTCACCAACGTGAACACTTTCTGTTCTGTACCTGGTCTTATGGAAACAACCGTGGATATTATCAAAAAGGGAAGATCAGGCATATAACCTAAAACTAAATGTTGCCCTAACGACCGAATCCAGAACTGATAATCAAAGTTGAGCAGCCCTTATATGTATAGCTGTCCCATTCATTAATACTGACATGTGACAAGACAACATCAATTTGAAGTGTTGAAAACTTTGATTATCGTTTGTGGATTCGGGGGTAAGTCATGTCAAGCCCTGTTCACAGTATTCCAGTAGCAGCATTCAAGTCCAGCACTGGAATGTCCACACTGGAATGTCCACATTAATTGTCCACATAAGTAAAAAAAAAAGTCTTTGTAAGAACATCTGTTATTTCAGTCCATTGTCATATCATACCACAAGTACAAGTGCACCTGGCTACTAACCACCATCAAACTATCAATAAGATGATAGTTTCAACACCTCATCAATTGGAAGGTGACGTCAGTTTAACTCGAGTGCCACTCCGTTAGATTTTTGACCATAACAGGCAAGATAGTGATCAAACAGCCTGATTAAAAGTACATAAGCCACTTACCGTTTCTGATGGATCACATTGTCATGAACATCTCGCCATTCAAGGTGTCGTATATCATAGCCTGGCTTTATGCACTCGCATTCATGGTAGTAGTCTGTGCCGGTTTTCACTAGTATAGTCCTACTGGCGTTATTGGAGAAACAGCCGTGGCTTTCTGTAAGGAGAAGAACATCTTCAGAAATTGGGAATTGCACAATATTCCTGTTTTATTTCTCCCACAGGTTGTTGAAACAAAAAGGTGAAATAAAGATAATGTGAGTGGCGAATAGTACATTTACATTTAATTAAGCAATCATAATTTGGAAAAATAATTCTTTAACGAAATTATGATTATGGTTTAATTTGTTGCATAACAAATAATTAAACTCTCTCGACATATTATTAAGAAAACAACGGAATAATATGTTTTTTGTTGAATTTATGAATAAAGACCTATAAGTATTGAACCTAATTCAGACAGCATAATTTTCATGTGCTCACAGTAACTAAAATAATTACTTTTCTAGCTTTGTGCAATCGTTATTTGTCTGGTTCACAAGGCAGCAGCTCCACAGATTATTAATTAATTAGTTATCAAAATTCCTATGTATCAAAAGTGGAGTTATATTCAAGTTACGATCAGATGTTGTCAGTCAGCCTAACACGATGTTAACAACTTTTAAACATACTTATTATATCAAGAAAGCTCGTTCACCTTACCAATTTTTTTTAATTCAGCAAAGCGTACGCCTCAAACTCAAAGTTGGTATATCAAACCTTAATTTCGGTTGTCAGGTGGGAGATTGGGAGAGTTTTACGAAGAATCTTATTTAAGTTCGGTAAACTCAGCGAAGTGGAAAGATTGCGATCGGTGTAAGCGTAATGTGATGTTCAACTTCCATACTGTTATCTGATCACACTGGTTTACCTACCAGTTTTATAATTTTCTTAGCTCGGCAAACATTTCCATGTAGGTCATAAATAATTCACCGTTCAATAAAACTAGGTTAATGTGGTATTTTTTACTACAAACGGAATCATCTGTTTTATTTTAAGGTCCTGCTCTGTGGGTGGGTATAGACCTTATCACTGGTACTTTATCTACAGATTTAACGAACTTAATAATTGTATAATCAGAATGTAGGCAAGTTGGGAGATTAAACTAACTTGATTGTGTTTTTTTTAATTTCTAATTAAATAAGGTAATTTGAGGTAGATGGTTAATGTAAAACAGTACGTTATAAACAGAAATACCCAAGCCAAAACTAACTTGTCTGAAACTGTATTATAATGTTCGTTGGACAACAACAGCCATACAAACAGCCTTCTATCATCCATCCAGTTAAGCCAATTTAAGGAGACAGGCCATCCTACTACTCCATCAGCATGGCTTGGCATGGGGTAGGCATTACGCTTCCCCGTGGAGATCCTAATCAGATCAAATTGACTGAGTGACCGAAAATTGCCATCGACCGGTCTCGTCTTGTGTTAAACAATGAAAACCGAAGCCTTCAGGCATGATGAGTATTTTGAAACCGCCATCGCGCCATTCAGGTAGTTATTCGTTTTTTCTAATTTAAAATAATATATTTCAGAAAAACTGGTGTGTTATTTGTTGCTCGTCAGTTTCTAACTGATACAGTTACTTTTTTAGTACAATTTTGTTTTATAACGTTTTTCAAGAATTATGAAATAAAAATAAATCATGTCCTAATTTTTTGAAAAGATGGCTACTATGCGTTCCGTTAAATCAATCAAACAAACAAAATCGCTCAAAAGAAATTAATATGAATATTATTTACTGCACTTATAAACATTGTGATCAGTGATCATCAGAAGCTTCTCGTGGTTCAGTGATTAGGAAATCAACACTACTAACGCCTGTTATGAAGAATTGGTTCTGAATGAAAGAAAATTTTACGTTCATAGTAATAATTCTCGTTTTATTACCGCCATAAAACTTGTGATAAAACTTTACGTTCCTTACAAGAGTTACTTAAAATTCGCTATAACTTGTTAATGTTTTATAAACAGACTGATTGTTTTAAGTAAGCCATAAAACGCGAAGATTATTGCCTAGGTATATGAATTTTATCGGCTTAAATAAAGACAGATTTTGGTTGGTACAGTCAACCATGGGTCAGATTGGTCAGATGTAACGCTTCGTCACATCATCATGCGAATTCCTAGCAGTGACCGCTCCACTCAAGACTATTCGTACGCAAAGGTACAAATTAGATAATGGTCAAAGCAAAATCGTGTAGTGAGACGAAAAATGTTGATACGTTAATGTATCATCTCTCTGTTAAGGTGGATTATATTGTTATTATTAAATTTTACGAAATGGCTTAAATTATTAGACTTAACGATGAGTATAGCTATGAAAAATAATGAAGATGGAGATTATTTATTTGGACGAGGTTTTTTTTTATATTGCCCGTCAAGATGACCTCACTCCACCTGATGGAAAGTGGTCGTGAGGTCCAGATATGAGGTGGACAAGCCCAGTCATTCAAACGAATCACTGGGCTGGCCATCCTCACCTTGAAGGGCCCCGCTTGAAGAACCCGGGACTATAACGGAAAGGAAACACATGTGCTGGAAGAGCGTTCCACGTCTGGATGGTACGACAAAGAAACGAGTCACCAAACCATTTAGTTCGGGCCAACAAATGTTGAATTGTGTGTGGATGACGCCGTAGTCCAGCACGCGTGGTACGGGAGTGGAAAGGTGAGGGTGGGATAAGCTGGAATAACTCGTCAGAGCATTCCCCATTGTAGAAGTCATAGAGAACACTTAGCCTGGCAATGTCTCTACGCAATTGGAGGTTGAATTGTAATGCTTACTTTTAGGTGTTGAAACCTTGAATCATCTTTTATGATACTTGATATGGTTAAAGTGAGGTCATAACTTCATTTTAACTTTGACAGAGACTCGCAAACCCAACCTCTAATCTAATTACTTCTCTCAGACCATTGTGGGTTTGTCTTAACAGTGTGAAATACGATACAGTAAGCCCGAGAGTATCTTATTTCATAAGACGCTTCAAGTTCTTTTTGCGAATCTTTCGTTGAGGAAAGTTTTGTAAACGTAATACTCTTATAGGAAACGTTATCTCGATGAATCGTTCATGAAATATAATAATATCATTAAAATATTTATAAATAAAGTCTCGACGCCGAATTGATTTTGTCTGTCTGTCGAAACACTCAATAAAGAAACGATCCGACGGAGAAACGAATGTCAGTAAACCTACCATGAGTTAATCTCAAGTAAACTACGATAGTTAACGTCATAAAAATGAGCTTATGACGTTACGTTAAATATAGTAAAAAATAATGGCGTTCGCTGTTATATTGAAAAATGGAAAACAACAGTTAGGTACATTTGCTTTTGCTATGTCTCATTTTGTAGCAAGAGACATAATGGCTAGTTTCCGTGAATTAATAGTTTTCATTGCCAATGTCCGGTTCGGTTCAGCCAACCGAAGTTTAAACTTGGAGAGACAAAATCCCATAGACTCTGTTGGTTTGGCCACGTCGAGCGGATGGGCGAGGACCGGGCAGTGAAGAGAGCGTACCTGGGACGGCCAAGCGGTCATCGACCGGTGGGTCGGCCCAGGTACCGCTGGAAGGACGGGGTGGAGCGGGACCTGCTGGCTCTCCAAGCGCATCCTTGGCAAGAGATCGTGCAGGACAGACAAGCGTGGCGTCTTCTTGTGTCGGAGGCCAAGACTCATTTTGGGTCGCTGCGCCAGGATAAGTAAGTAAGTATCGCCAATGTCTCAATAAGTGTTTTTTATCTGCTTTTATTTTCTGGTTTCTCCAATTACCTTTATGCTTTGATATCTTGCTGCCTGTAGCGCAGGTGCTCGTGGGTTCCGATCCCCACCCACGACAAACATTCTTGTAATGCAATTTTAAGTTTGTTCTGTGTCTGAGTAGCTATTTAAATATGAGATGATCTGTGTATTGTGTCCTTTTTATTTATTTATTACTTGAATAACACATTTGTACCTAACAATAAGTACACAGGCGTCCATTGCGAAATGAGGTTCATGCCAGCAGCATAAGGTGCTATGTACGAGTAAAGGTTGATGTGAACGCCTCTGTACAAGTATTACTTTAACTCTGATATCACTTCTATTCTGGCCTAAGACGACGGATTTTGCGGGCCATCGCTTTGTTTCCCGACAATTTAGCTAGAGTGGCATTGTATGAATACAATTTACGTTGGGAATTATACGCCTGCTGTTGCTCATCTAGTTTAGTGGACGCAAGGTCGGAATGATTAAGCATGTGTAACGAAACTATCACCAACTGTGGAATCAATATGGTTGCGAGAAGAAAATATCAGTTTTACAACAAAGTTTTTCAACTACCCACCCTGACTTTAAACGGTACTGGAACCGAACTCCAAACCATTCAAGTTTACCGAACTATAGACTGAATACCTTATATACATAAGCGCTTTTAGACCACTAAATGTGCAAGGTGCGATAGTTTTCTACAATATTGTATTAAGGCACCAAAACATATTTTTTTCATGTCCATACAAAGTCAAATAGGAGTCAATCTGTGAAATCAATGTCCTTGCGAGAAAAAATAATAATTTAAACAGTTCATTTATCCAAATAATTTGCAAGGTCAAAATATTGAGACTATTCATCCTGTTTTCCATACACGACGGAACCACTGGTGCAAATGCGCTGTAGTACGATTTTTCGCGTTCACTTGCGTAGTGTCCCGGTTCATATTACGTTGATAATTTTTTGGTTTATTGATAAGTATTAAATAAACCTTTTTCTATTCTATTCTATTATACTATAATAGTGAACGAACAAGATCGAATAAAACTCGCTCTAGGCTCTTGAAATGTTACTTATAAGTAATTTCCTAGTGAACACAAAGCTGTTGGTGTTCGGGCGGTACTGATTGCGGGAACACACGAGTTCTGTACGTCTACCACGAGTTGCACTTTAAAGGGTAGTGTACATTCGCCCATACATTGCCGCCTAAGAACCAACAGTCATGAAAAATATCTCTTAGGGTTAATAACTACATACACTTTAGTGTCAAAACGTAGTTTATGGACGGACACTTCTGAGAACTAGTTAAATATCAAAAAACTGAAAAAATTTGAGGTTATATTAAATAATACAATGCGAAGTTTTATTTACGTTGTTGATCTGCCACTTCTGCCAGTACCATGAGAAGTGAAAAATTGGGAAGGCTGGTGCACGGTTCCCTGGAAATGGATCTAGGAGTCCCTGGGCAAGGAGTCACAGATACATTTGTACCCTAAAACTCGAGTTTTTGAAAGAGCGAAACTCTGAAACTGCAGCGCCTCCTAGGAGGCGCTGCTTTAGAGCGTTGCGCTCTCCTTAACTCGAGTTTCTCGGGTACTCATATCTGGGACTCTCTTGCCCAGGGACTCCTAGATCCATTCCCAGGGAACCGTGCACCAGCCTTCCCATTTTTCCATTTTTACTTTGGGAGATTATTTACATATATTTGGGTTTTAAATTCGTCCTGAGTAATAGAGGGTCCAGATACATCAGTACCTGACAAAATCAAATTTCCCAATTTTCCACTACTACCATGGAACCACTAGCTGAGCCACAATTCACATAAAATGTTGATTCCATTGCGAAGATCATATATCCGTATTTATTGCTGAGTTAGTTATGTGCAGGTTAAATCTAAAAGGAGGTAGGTCACTACAGAGAGCCATCAACGTCCGTTTTTAAAGCCGATTCGTAAGAATAAAATTATTAATATAAAAACAATAACACAGCATTCCAAATTATAAGCGAAAAATACAAGACTTAAGCCGGATTTTTTTTTGCTTTGATTTGTAAAAAAAAAAGAAGTTAATGACGTTTGGTCGACAAACGTCATTAACTTCTTTTTTTTTTTGGCATTGCACAAAGCTGATTTAGGCCAATGTAGATACTCGTATAATCTGATTTAAAATAAAAAGTTGATTTGAGATTTCAGTATTTTAATTATGATATAAAAAATCAGAAGTGTCCGTGACAATCTAATGGGATGTCTTAAATCATGGCCAGAATTAAGACAAATGTCAAATGTTTGTTGGTTCATAGGCCAACTTGAGCACTGTCCTTTACATTATCGTTCGCGTAAAAATGTGTAATTGGGATTTGACATGACATGACAATGTCAAATCCCAATACATTTGCACTTTAAATTAACATTATCGTTCGCCTAAAAATTTGTATTGGGATTTGACATGACACGACAAGACAATGTCAAATCCCAATACATTTTATACGCGAACGATTATGTAAATTTAAAGTATCAACTCGTGGTAGACGTACTGACTAGTATCTACCATGAGTTTCCGTCACATAAACTACTATAGTTGAATACAGCAATTTGTATGTCATTTTCGTTCTTTTTCTATTCACTTGAGGCGTTGTACCGAAATCTCATACAAAAACGTCAACACTGACACTAGCGACTGTCATCAGTGTCCTAGGCCACGGCGCTTTTAATGGTGAACAACCATGACAGTATAATATTGTTAAAAGGTTATCTCCTTTTCAAAGATTACGTGGCGATTCAATTCACAAGCAAAACCGAACTATATCCCTATTGTGTTTTTATCAAGATCGTTTGAATATCAATGAAAAATGTTTACGTGGAAACAGAACCATTGTTGTGTTGTATTCAGCTTCTCCTCTACAATACAACAATCATTTTCAGAGAAAATTACAAACAATTTCCCTAAAAATTACGTTTTCTACTCTCTCATTACCTTAAAGAGGCAGCAGAACTCTTGTAACAATAAGGGCTCTCGTAAAAATTGTAAGTCTTCGCACCGTTTCTCAACATTTATGAGGATAATGATTTTGACCTTTCGGGGAACAAATATTTACCAGTAAAATCATACTTTAATATTTAATTTTCTTATAAGGTTGAGTTGCAAGGTCGACGGACGACCTGAAAAGTGACGCAGGATTCCGGTTGATACAGGCCGCCTGTAACGGGTGACTTAGGTAATACAAAGGGGGCTCTCCCTCAGCCTATGCTTATGCAGTAGCGGACGTCTTATGCGGCGAATGATTATGACACCATTGAGACAGAAATATCCCTCTCCTTTTAGTAGCATATTTTAGAGGGTCTGTATAAATAGAATAGATCTACATGAACTAGTTACATTCCATTTGACAGTCTTCTTGACAATGTTTCAGTTCAGTAATAAGACTTCTATGTTGATATTGTTTCCTTTTGTGACCAATAAACATTTTCTATTCTATTTCATTACATTCAAGAAAATCAGTGAAGAAATAGTTCGAATTACATTTGCACAGATACAGTGTATTCCTCTTCCACGACCTTCTTCTGTGATGGGCAGTATTTGCATAAAGTGCCACCTACAAAGTGTCACGCCTAAGCAGATTTTTAGTTATGACATTATTATTGTCTCGAATGTATTTATTTTAAGGAAAGGTTGAGAAACAGTGGGCTAAGGGAAAACATCTCTTCCCCTTGAATTATCGGTTCGTTAGTGGAAGTATCGGAGCGGACCCATACGATTTAATGTTATTACTCCCTAGCGTTGAAATTATCACATGGAAAACATGTGGGGATGAAGCCCTGTGCTTTTATGGTAAATCTATACGTAGGGTTTCGAAGAAAAAAAGCTTAAGACATTTAAATGAAAAATAAAACAATGGTATAATATAGACTTGTTACGTTCGTAGTAGTAGTTATTGTTCAAAAACTGCTATAATGGATCGTTATTCTTACTATACGTAAGTCCTTCATCCAACTTGCACAGGTATACTTATGGTTTCAATCGGCATAACCATTATTTAGGATCAGCTTTACGCCTTACTTAACTTAACTTAAAGTTAAAATTAAGGATTTATATAGTACTTGCACTCCGCTCGCGGCTTCGCCCGCGTGGACAAATTTTTCACACACGTTGGGTTACATATCGAAGTTTTCATACGGATCCCTAACGTTTTTGGATATTATTGCTTTTTAAAAGTAAAAAAAATGAAATCGGTTCAGTAGTTGTGGAGAATACCTACCTCAAACATACAAACTCACAAACGCTGTCTCTATCAAATACGAGTTTAGTGTAGTAGATAGTTGATTTTAAAATATCGCTGAATTAATGAATAGATCAATGATGATTTTGTCCCTAATTTCAATATCGTGTTTATAACATTTTTTGGTTACAGAAATAAATTTAATATTATCTAAAAGCAACCCGTTTTTTATCGAGTTGAACATGCTTTTGAAGAGAACTTCCGGGTATTTAAACCAAGCTCGGTAGCAAACAGTGTAACAAAATAACATGCATTCACGTCCATATTAATAGACGTCAATCAGAATAAAACAAAAATAGCTCTCGTACTAGTCATAGTTAAAAGTGGATAAGACAAGACAAAATTATTCACGCCTTGTATAGACATTCTATGTCAGGAAGACCTTTTTAATATGCTTGTAGTAGTGACAACTACAATTAGTGTACATGTGTACATCCACACTGTCTTAGTGTCAATTTGTCCCTGCTGGGAGCACGCACACTAGCGTATGTGATACTGGTATGTAAATTCATGTCACTACTACAAACATAGGTAAATGGTCTTCATAAAATAGACAGACTATACAGGGTTAGCAGTTTCAGGAGCGAAAAAAAATATTTGAGTAGGGAAGTAAGTTCCAAAAAGTGTTGAAGAATTTCCTTTATTTTCAATTGAAAGTTTTATTAACATCTGATTATCTCATTCTAAGATGAAGATTCCGCTATCAAAACTGTTATAGAACTCATAGATATATATAGATAGATAGAGAATAGATAGATAGATAAAATATTATACAGATAGAGAAGAACCCACGAGTTATTGGCCCCACCTACTACAACCATCTACCCCTAGCGTTAAAAGACGTACAATCTGACGAAACATTCCGACGTCAGCTGTGAAACATTTTGTTGGAAAAAGCTTATTATTGTATTAAAGAAAGATAACTCCGCATGACTTATTATTTATTTATTTTTATTTTTGATTGAATTGTCTTATTTTTATTATTTTATTTGACAAGTTTTTTTTTTTACTTAGTATTTATTTTTCAATTTATTATTATTATTATTTTTCGGTTTGGCCATTCTGTTTATTGTATTAATTTTAATTTGTAGGCATAATAATTTTGAAATGTAATGTATATTGTAATTTTGTATTAAGAAATAAATTAATCTAATCTAATCTAATCATATGATTTTTGAATGGCAGTTACCGTGAAACCTGAAAAAATAAAGAATCTAGTAATCAGTAATATCGAACGACCTACGTTTTACATAATATTCTAGCAATTTCAGTCAATTTTAAATGGAATTCACCAGAATGTTCAAGATTTGCTTATTAAAAATCTGAGGAAATACGAATTTTAACGGCCTGAATAAGTTTACCAAGGGACTGTTTCTGACAGGAATCAAAACGGAATATTAATTAAAACGTTAACTTCAGCGGGCTAGTAAAATGGTCTAGCTAGACCTTAATTATTAATTCAATTTTCCCTACAAGGACACTTTAGCGAAATGTCTTGATTTTGCTTTGAAACTTCACTTAATCGTTTCCAGCTCAATTCAAGTAAAAATTGCATGATTAATTTATTTCTAAGTACCTACTGCCTGTAAAATGTTCGCAATGTCTTGAATTGAAATAAAATGTGCGCTCCGCGAACAAAAAGTCCGCCGCGGATTTACCGCAGACACAACGCACACGGTGTGCTATCATTTGTTGTCCTAGAGTATTTAAATATTCTGAGATTGCGTTGTGCTGTAATTTACATGAAGTTTGAGCAAAAGAGATCCATCCCTTTATTTTGAATCGATTATTAACGCAGACTACAGTCCGCCGTGTGCGTTTACTGCTCATAGTTCGTTCGTTCAATTTTTTTCTCGGACTCCAATCCGCTACGCTCCGCCGGCGTCTGCGGCGTTTCGGCGGACTTCTTGTATGACGTACTTTCAGTCGTCCGCGTGCGTTGCTCGATACAGTTTGTAAGGGATCTATTTTGACGGACAAACAATTACGCCGCGGATAATCCCTCGTCTGCGCAGGCCTTTTTCGTGGTAGGTGGTGAGCCTTCCGCCGTTATGTCGTTACGTAACCGGGAATCGAACCCGAGACACCACGCAAGGTAAGGCTTGCTACGAATATGTAGCGCACTACGCCAATTGTATCGTCAAACCTGTTAAAACTGAGCAGAAAAGTTGCGTTTATTATGCGGCAGAGCTTGTTACTCATTATTACCTATTAATATCCTCGCTACAATATGACGTAGACCTTTGGTGACGGATGCCTTAACGTCATTACCTGTTAGTTAACAGGGGCATAAAGTGGTTAATTATGTAAAGTAAACATAATTAAGGCCCGTGAGCCGCGACCTAGTTAATATCATAACCACAGGTTTCCTTCCTTTGCTTTCAGGTTGTAGCCTTCGAGGAATTTTTTCATCCTCTTTACAGTACCTACAGCTTTTGGTTTTTGTTATTGACTTTAGAACCTGACTTTTCCTATCAGCGAAGCAGGATACAAATTAGTGGTTTAGATAATTAAGGTGATTCCTAGAGTTAAGTCATGCCGTTTGGGTAAGAGTAACTCATGAGTCAAAAGTCTTGTCGGTGGAGTCAATTACTACCGCCTTAACCTACTTCTTAGATGACTTAAGTTATTCTACGATTCTCTTTCTTTCTGATTTAATTTTAAAAGCATAAATACCAAATCCTAAGTCGTACTAACCCATGGACGTATGTTGTTCGAAAATAAATAAATTTGATTTGATTTGAAATCCATAGCTTTACTAGAATGATCTAAACAAAAGTCTCACGAATAGTGTCGATTACGAAATCTCATAATTTAATAAGACAATATCCTGCTGACGATTTCTTATGCAGTCCAGACATGGCCAAATTATCCAATTGAATAAATTCGGCTTGAACTCATGTTAATAAGGTCAAAGTTGACAACGAACACGGAAATAATACGATTCCAACGTGGTTTTCTTCTCGTATTCTGACTGGAATTCAAAATGTCGGCAATTTAGTTTTAGTAAAATAAACAATAACAGTGTGTTGACAAGTTGTTTACGACACCAAAATACTACTGATCCGAAAACTCCTGATTCGTAATTGAATAGGGATGGACATAAAAATAATAATTCGAATCTTGTCTGAAAGAGCCGCAGTTAGTAGCATAGTATTCATCTAGGGTTTTCAAGTTAGTTGATTGATTAAATAAGTTTCCTCATAATAATAAGGTGAAATTCAATAATTAAACAAAAATAACATAACAAGTGCACATACTAAACACTTCCATCATCAACTTCAATCATTGCTATTAAAACATCCTAACCATAAACTACGAGCTTAACAAGAGTTGGTCTACTGAGTTTTGTTAACTGACTTTTTTTAAACAATTTTGCTTGGAGGACTTCAATTCATGTCATCCACAGTCTGGGTAAACTCACCATTCATTCGATCACTAAAACCTTCAGATACATTAAGAAATTTACTCATTTATCTCTACATTATTGCAGGTAAATCAATTCGACTTAACTTGACTTAACTTACAGTTATAAGTAATTGCGTAAAGTCATTGCCAGGCGGAGTTTTCTCTATCGCTTCTACAATGGGGAATGCTCTGACGAGTTATTCCAGCTTATTCCACCCTCACCTTTCCACTCCCGTACCACGCGTGCTGGACTACGGCGTCACCCACACACAATTCCACATTTGTTGGCCCGAACTAAAGGTTCGGTGACTCGTTTCTTTGTCGTACCATCCAGAAGTGGAACTCTCTTACAGCACATGTGTTTCCTTCCTCGTAAAGTCCGGGGTTCTCCAAGCGGGGCGTGAAAAGGCATTTCTGCAGGCTTCAAGGCGAGGATGGCCAGCCCAGTGATTCGTGTTAATGACTGGGCTTGTCAACCTCATATCTGGACCTCACGACCGCTTTACATCAGGTGGAGTGACGGGCAACATAAAAAAAAAGTATTAAGAAAACCTTTACCAACCAAAGAGAAGCATTCTTGATGCAGCACCAAGACTGCTTAGTATGTGCCAGGCAGATTTTATTTAGCTGCGTTCTGGCCTATTTAGTAGCGTCATGACATCAATATGGCGGGAATAATTTTAGGAATTGTCGACGCGGCCGTAACGAGCTCAAATGGTTGGTGACCGTACGCATCAAATTGCCGTTTGATGCACGCGTCTCATGTTCTATTATGCTTTTTAATAATCGTTATGGTATTTAGACTTAGGGAGGAAGAGCTCTTTCTCGAATATTATAAAATCAAATTCGCCATTTTTCTATACATCCATTCCTCCGATCGTGTTTTCAAAATTCCGGAGGGTCAACACCGACACATAAGAACATCGACTTTCTTAAAATCAAATCTAAATCTAATTCAAAGTAATTTTTAGCATTTTAATCCGTTAAGGCAAACACATAACTCTAAATTTGAATTCAATTTTGATTACTTTGGATTACTCTTGATGTAATATCAATTGCGGTGCAAAAAAGCTTGTTATTTTTAGTAAAACATAAGTAATATATTCTTTTCGTTTCACTAGTCTGGCTACCGTTGTTAGCTATTCTATTTACTGCACAATCGATAAAGAAGCCGTATCAGTAGAAATGATTGCCGTGGTTTGAACGAAGCCATACATGTTTCTTATTCGTCATTTGGAGGAAATAATGATTCATTCATAGTGTGTTATTTGCATACAGAATTAAGTACTAGTAAAACAGTCATGAGAGTAATTGATAACCCTGCATAACTTAAACGACTAGCATTTTTATTAAATACTCGTATGCAATCTCCTAATTCCTTGGCTCTAAAAAGTAAAAACTGTTTATTATCATCACTAGTAGACCAACTGAAAGAACACAGGCCTATGTATTCGCAATAGATTTACTTTCAACGTGAAAAGTTGAACTAATTTCCTCTGGATCAGGTCGCTAGTCTACAGGTGGGTGTCCTACGCTGCGTCTAACATCAGTCTTTCTGCCCGAATGACCATCTGCAGTCCTTCGCACCTTGCTGAATGCTACATTAACTGCTAAGCTGCTGAGCACGTAGCTCTCTGCACATTATTAACTTAAAATTAATATAATTTTATTATTTTCTGTCTTATTTGTTGGTTCAGTTTGCGAATGAAATAGCCAAACATTTTTTCCGTCCCTAGTAGCTAATGAATCTTCTAGATTTTCGTAACTGACATGGCACTAAAGCTGTTGTTATGTTTAGCTCAGCGCACGTGAACTAGATGTATGCAAATACCTACTCGTATTCAATGTAATTGTCTAGCTAATGTTATTTACGCAGATGTGAAGAATATGGGCTAGTATTACAAATAGCTGTATCAACCTTGCCTCGTTTACACTTCGTCTCGACTTCTTACATTGTTATCAGTAATTTTAAGTGCGGTTTCATTTTCCGTTTTGTTGTCTTGTATCAGTGCATCATCAGCATTTTAATTGGAATTAATGTGCAAGTTGTAAGTAGCATTTTCACTCAAAAGGCATATGTCTCAACATTGCCTCATTATTTCATAAAATAGGTTACTTTTAGGGATAATAACTTTGTTTTTCAAATTTTACACTGCATAATTTCAAAAATCATATTTTCAGTGGGTAATTATACTGTAAAAAATCGAATTCCGGACCTTGAAGTGATCGAGCGGGATTCGAACCCACATCTTCCACAATCCAGGTGGCTGCTCTAACCACTGAGCTACCAAAGCTTTCAAGGTCAAAGTTCGTTTTTTTCTAGTTTTCTATCATTAGATGCTTTTAGGGAGTCTGGCTCTAAGCCTATACGGAACGAGCGTGTCCATATAACAATTACGTAACTATTCAAGCTGCTTTGTTCTCATTGAGAATAAACAAACCGCCTAAAGATTTATCAAAGAGCTAGTTTAAAATTAAGTGGTTGCAATGGAACATGCAGGGGTTAGATGTGATTTTGATGAACAAACAACTAACCGCTCTTTCTTCTAAGAAAGCTTTCAACATCAAATTATTTAAAAATAGAAATGAAACTTGCAAAATGATTATTAAAACCTGAGTGAACATTTACTTATCCCTAGATTTTGCGATAAGGATAAAAATATTGCCTTGTTTAAAAAATCCTAAATGTTGGAACTTTACACTTTTTAGATTAAATTTTTAGAAAAATACTTTGCTGTTCTCTCTTACTCAGTGACTGCACAGGTTAAAGATTATCTCTAAGTATAGAATATGCTGTTTCAAGGTTGATTTTGTTAGTTTGACTATAAAGGGTTTATTTTATTACCACCGGTTCATTAGTTTTTGAGACTTTCGGTCTTGTAGGCATTTAGGGTTGGAGGATATTTTCAAGCTTCTGGACTGGAAAGGACGCGGCATCAACATCAATGGCGAGTACCTAACACACCTGCGATTTGCCGATGATGTAGTTCTTATGGCTGAGACCTTGGAAGACCTGAACATAATGCTCGAAGATCTCGGTAATGCTTCTCAAAGAGTGGGTCTTAAGATGAACATGGACAAAACGAAAATCATGTTAAATGCCCATATTGCACCCGCTCCAGTTAACGTTGGGAACATTACACTCGAAGTTGTTGACCACTATGTTTACCTGGGACAGACAGTCCAGCTAGGTAAGTCCAACTTCGAGAAAGAGATCTCTCGTCGAATCCAGCTCGGATGGGCAGCGTTCGGGAAGCTCCGGCATATATTTGCGTCCGAAATACCTCAGTGTCTCAAGACAAAAGTCTTTGACCAGTGTGTGTTGCCAGTAATGACCTATGGGAGTGAGACGTGGTCCCTTACTATGGGTCTCATAAGAAGGCTCAAGATCACCCAGCGAGCAATGGAGAGAGCGATGCTTGGTATTTCCCTGCTCGATCGAATCAGAAATGATGAGATCCGCAGGAGAACAAAAACAACCGACATCGCTCGAAGGATTGCATCGCTGAAGTGGCAGTGGGCGGGACACATAGCGCGGAGAACCGATGGCCGTTGGGGCGGAAAGGTTCTCGAATGGCGACCGCGTACCGGACGACGTTCCGTGGGCAGGCCCTCTACAAGGTGGACCGACGATCTGGTCAAGGTCGCGGGAAGCCGCTGGATGCGCACAGCGCAGGACCGATCGTTGTGGAGATCCTTGGGGGAGGCCTATGCCCAGCAGTGGGCGTCGTTCGGCTGAAATGATGAAATGATGAGGCAATTTAGGCGTTTAAGTCTTTTTCAAACAATGGTATAAACTAGAAAAACAAAATATCAAATATGTGTAATGTAAAAAAATAAAATAATGAGTATTTAATTAAGTATATTGAATACTCATTCTTTTATTTTTTTACGAGGAAAACAATACCTTGTTATAAGCTACACTAGTTGCTTAAGTCCATTAATTTTTAGCTTGCTTTAGAATTAATGATCATAAAATTCCATGGATTGTGTCCATTCGTTAATAAAAGAAAGAAATTAATGAACTTACCTATCGTCACATTTAAGATAACAGAAAAAACTCTTAAAAAATACTTACCATTCCACATCAAGGAAACAATGACAAACAAAAACAGGGTCCTCCGCGCCATAATGAATTATTTACGAGCTCCGATAATTACAATAAAAAAATAAAAAACACAAAAAGTTACTCAAAGAACTCAACGTTGACTCATTCTACTTTCGCGCCATTTTCATTCAGATGAGTTCGAAATTCAAATTGAAAGAGCGTTCCGAAACACGTCCTAATTGATTTGTGCGGTGGTTTTCGGTGGTTTGTTTTTTTTTAACGTGCACAGGCGTAGAGGCGTGCTTCCCGCGCCACTTGCTCGGAAACTGTACTCAGAAATGGGACGCACAGTGGACTGTAAACATCACGCTTATTTTTAGAGGACTCCATTATGGCGTGGAATGTCATTCTTTATGGTGCACAAACCATTGGCATTAATAGAACAACGACTTTGAGCGCGGTCGGTTACCGCAGGTAATTACCAATTCAAGTAACCAAAGTAAGAGTGGGTAGGTACTTGCGATTTGACTTCATTAGCGTAGTATTAGGTTCAGCATAGTGTTAATGATTTTAATTATAGTAAGTCAGTTTTCTGAAACGCTTAACTGTTTTCTCGTAACTCCCAGTCTAAGACTGCATAAGGTAGGGAAATCATTTGTTGGTCAATGTGTAAAATATTTTAATAAGATTCCGCAAACTCTTGTTGAACTGCCTCTTCACAAGTTTAAGTTACAAATTAAAGCTAAGTTAATGAAGCGGGGTTATTATAGTGTTGAGGATTTCTTAAATGAAGAATTTGTGGTCATCTTAGGTATAATCTGCTCCTCTGCACACTTTTTTGTTATGACTTTACTCTGTCAATTCCATTTTTGTGTATAAAAACAAGATTGAAAAGAGTAACCATCGAGTTTCTTGCCGGAGTCTTCTCGATCGGAAACAACCTCCGAACCGGTGGTAGAGTCACATTATATTTAATTATGAACTATCATAGTATTATTTTATGTAAGTTTATTTTTATTCAGTATATTTTTGCTACAATTTTTTTTTTGTAATGACATGTCATAAGTACTTTTTATAAGTCTATATGAATAAAGATATTTTTTACTTTACTTTACTTTACTTTCATGTTAAAGTTGTCTACTTCTTCAAAGTCTTGGAGTCTCTTTTAGTTATTTAATCTTCAATGCAAAAAATTACATTAGGCGGACTTAATGCTAAAAGCATTCTCTACCATCGGATGAGACAGAAATGCAGTTGGCGGTGCAAAATTTTCATTTAGAATAGGAAATGAATACAAAGATTTTATAAATTCTAAAAACGACAGATACAACCTCATCAATATAAATTATACGTATATACATAGAAATACATAACATAAATAAATATATACTTACATAATAATAATAATAATAAATATGCGCCAGACAACACACCTCTTGTGATGGTCTCGAAATAGGGATTAGTATCCCTGTGTTACGAGGTACCACACAAGGAAATGAGCTAGGGGCGTCTCCCAGCACACCCAGACCCGAGTCAACACAGAAAAGATCGTTTCCTGAATTGCCCGACCGGGCATCGAACCAGGGACACTACGAAAATCGGGGCGAGAAACCGTGCTACAGCGCACTACGCCAATCGTGTCGTCAAATAATATATCACATACTCATTAATAGGGGAAAACAATAAAATTAAATAGATGATGAACAGTGAACTACTGAGAATTTCTTAAAAATCACGGATTGCTGTTTTGAACATGGCTTTACTTGGTGACATTTTGATAGTCAACCATTTCAGTTGGGCCCGGTATGGAGAGATGTGGTCATATTTTCGTACTCCAAATATGACTTTTACAATAATTTATTTGTTTTTATTAAATGGGATTCTAAAATTAAGAAGCGTTTGGGATTTGACACTCACAGTGCAGTGTCAGGTGAACTTAATCAGCAGTGTCCTAAATCCAAGAAAGGAAAAACTTTCTTATCAGTAACGGTATTTTCACAGTTTACGAGACCTTTTAATTGCCTAATAAATAAAAAATCTTCGCAGTTGAACAAGGCGGGCTACTGAAGGGTTATTACTTGTTTTTATCTTATCTCGTTTTTTAAATATCATCTTGCCTCTAAGTGGTTGTTTTGAAAAATTTTATTCGAATTTACAAAATGGTGGTGGCGTATTGTTCTTTATCTATCTACTTAATTTTCATTCACTTTAAATGTGATGATATTTTGTATTTTTTCATTGTGCGCAACCCTTCTAGAAATCTTAGGGGACTTTTATGCAAAAATAATGCTAGGAACCATGTCCACTGAACAAAATGTAACAGTAAAACAATTTGTTTAAAAATAACCATATTGGACAAGCTCACACAAAAATACTGTTTATTTTATAAGAGTAATTAATTATTGTAAGGCATTTAGTTTAGATTGTTGAATCATTGGCGGCGATCAGAATGGCCATTTGGTTACAAAAAAAATACATTACTGCAAGTACCTCAAGCCCAGTGGAAGACATTTTTAACTAATAAGCAAGATAGCTCAGTAAGAAGAGCAGCCACCCGGACTGTGGAAGGTCGCGGGTTCGAATCCCGCTTGAGTCCCTAGAATAAGGTCGAATTTCTCTAGTTTCAATATCTGTGTAAGAAGCATGACTTTTAAATTTGTGATCCATCGCATCGACACTCTGCGGATGCTGCTCTGTAGACATTAACCCTAAAAAGGGCGATGAAATAGCAACGAGTTTTATTCCGCGCTTAAATAAATCGCCCTTGTTACTAAAAGAACAGCATTAGGAGCATCTAGAGGGGAGAAACGTTGCTTAATCGCCTGTTTAAATTGAGCATTAATGGATTAATCGCGCCAGAATTTTTGATGCGTCTTGCAAAAGCGAATGAAAACAGTCCACCTGCTAAATTTATAATAATGGTTTGAAACTTGTACTTATTTCGGTAAGAAAAGGCTTAACCATAGGGGGCTGGTTCTGCTCTTACCCAGGTTAACTTCTTAACACATCAGCACTATCATCATTTATAGTCTTTAAAACTTTAAAAGTGCACTGTCGGACATAGGCCCTATAGAATGCCGCAATGTTTGACTTTAGGCCATTTGATATAATTAACTGTTATTGAAATATAAGAATAAACCAACTGTTCTTACAAATCCAAACTCCAACGATATCACAATATTATTCTTTCAGTCCAAATAGTTATTTCCTAATAATCAATGTTTAGTTCAATGTGAACAAAATAGTAGTAGTAGGTAATGATGCTCAGCGCGGGAAAACCATCTCTTGTCTTTTTTTCTTTTTTTCAGCCAGGTCGCGCTCTGGTTCGTGGAGGTTTCGTTCCGCCTTCGACATAGCATATGGCTACTTTATGTTTATAAATATTAGAATTAGAATACCATTACCAGTTAATCGTGATTCAAACTCATTTATTTACAGAAATTAAGGTCAACAATATTACAGAAATTTTAATATTCAAGACCAAAAATAGAACTAAAAACCGAAAATTTATCTGCTACAATAAAATCGGTAAATGTGTAACACGACCTAAGGCAATTATCGGAAGTGTGTAATAATTAGTCGAAATCCCATCCCACTACTGAGCAAAAGCTTTCTTTATTGAATCAACATAGGCACAGACATAGATAGGTACTAGGTACTTATTTCAGAGCTGCTATATCCAGTTAAAGGGGATATTATTTTAATGGGAAATTAGAAACTTCGGATTCTCTGGTAAACTGTTATTATCACCCGGCCATAAAAGTATTAGTGTATAGTTGAACGAAATGCATTTATTGTCTATTTTAACAGTATTTATTTGAGTTCTTCCTAGTAAATATTGCTTACACCGAGTAAATTATTATCTTTGGTCCAGAAAATAACATTTCAAGTGAAGGAAAAGCGGATATTTAGCGAAATGAGTTGAACCTTTCAGAGGGGGAGAACAATTTTGCTTTTAGTAGATCGTTTTGGCCGCCTCTTCCTAATAGTGGGTGAACGCTGTCCTGTCACACAGTCGGATTATGTCCCAAAAGGAATGTAGGTACTAGTGGAATGGAATGTGTGGTACAGAGCAAAAGTTAAAGATGATTCAACAACGTTCCGCAAGCTGCATGAAATATCACCAGTTCAACTATCTATTTTGATTGTTTAATTCGTTATTGAATATGATTTAGCTATCGTAAAAGCTTCAGTTTGACATGTTCAATTATCACTTCGTGCAGCAGTACGGCTACTTGGTGCGTAGAATCCATAATACATACTAAGACAATATTGGTCATACATAAACAAAAATAAAGTTACTATAACTTTATTTTGTCAACCATTTTTTATAAATATAACTGGTTGAATAAATAAATAATTTGTTCATTATTTCCAGGCTACAATTTATTGTAAGCAATAAGATGTAGGTCTGCTACATACCTGAGTCTTTTACAAAGAAAGCCTCGAATAAGAGAGGTGATAAACCTCAATACCAGAATGAACTAGTGTCAGTGATACGATGAGTACGGGTTGCCAATTTAAATTTAGTTATCGTTCGGGTAAAAAATTGTATTGGGATTTGACATGATATGATATAGGTACAATGTAAAATCCCAATACATTTTTTTACGCGAACGATAGTGTAAATTTATAGTGACAACTCGTGGTAGAGGTACTGTCTACATTTTATAAGCTGAAAGTAAGGTGACGAATGCCTTTTCCCCAGCCTTCACCTTCACCTTCAGCGTATAAATCTACTTGATTTTTACCAAGCATTTTGAACGCGAACTAGATGAAATGCACTGTCAAGCCTCTTTCACTTCATGTATTTGCGCGCGATAATAACCTACCAGCCGTCGGGTCTTCCTAGACCTATTTGGAATTTGTTGGTGCATTTCTTTCAACGCCGCATTATTTAATCCACGCTCTACCGTGATGGTAACGGATGTCAAAATTAAGCAGATTTATACGCAAACAGCTTTTACCACTTACCATGCGTATGTAGCCTCCATTCTGCGTTATGGAGTGATGATGTGGGGTAATAGTACTGAGAGGCAGAGGGCATTTGTTGCCCAAAAAAAATGCATCAGAGCCATATGTGGGATTGCACCGGTCTTGTAGAGCATCTTTTTGGAGTTTGGGCTTACTTCCGTTGCCAGCACTGTACATCTTCGAAATGAGTTGTTTTGTCAAACGCCATACTGAGCTCTTTAGGAAAGCCAAAGATGTCAACACTAGATTGAAAAGAAATCCGGATAAACTTGTATTAAGCGTCATTCCGAGATCTGCTAAATACAATAATAGTTGTTTAGCAGTTTGTGTAAAGATTTACAATAAGATCCCCATTGACATCAAAAACCTCAAAATGAATTTATTTAAGTCAAGACTTTATAAGTGGCTCATTAAACTAAGAGTGTATGACATTAAAGCGTTTCTTGACATGTAAATTTAATAATTATTGATTTATATTATTTATTGTGACTTGGTATTAATTTATGGATATTTTTATTATGTACTTTATTGACATTATTTTCACTTATTAATTCTAAAACTTTATTCGATTTTATTTCTTGTATGAAAATGTGTGTAGCAAAAAACTTAAATTTGCGTGCTTATGATAAGCAAAACATGTGCTCTTATTTTACTGTACCATCTACAAATACCATGTTTTTAAGCAAATAAAGAATTATTATTATTATTATTAAGGTGAAGGTTAAGGCTGGGGAAAAGGCATACGTCACCTTACTTTCAGCTTATACAATGTCCACCACAAGTACGTCTACCACGAGTTGCCAATTTAAATTTACGTTATCGTTCGCGTAAAAATTTGTATTGGAATTTGACATGATAGGACATATAGGTACAATGTAAAATCCCAATACATTTTTTTACGCGAACGATAATGTAAATTTATAGAGGCAACTCGTGATAGACGTACTGGTCTACATTGTATAAGCTGAAAGTAACGTGACGTAGGTATGCCTTTTCCCCAGCCTTCACCTTCATGTTCAGCGTATAAATCTACTTGATTTTGACATCCGTTACCATGACAGTAGAGCGTGGATTAAATAATGCGGCGTTGAAAGAAATGCACTGTCAAGCCTCTGTCACTTCATGTACTTGCGCGCGATAATAACCTACCAGCCGTCGGGTCTTCCTAGACCTTTTTGGCAGTTGGTTGTCAAAAGCCGCGTAGAGCATTTGTACGCGAATCTTGCGGTTAAACTGACGCCATGACGTCAAGTAAGTACTGACTACTGACATCTATATCGAAAGAGATAGCCCTCGCAATATATGACTGTCACATGACAGCACGCATTTACAAATGACAAAATGGTCAATTAAGTAATTTGTGGCACTGAACTGTTTTTTGACACGCCAAGTACGTAAACTCGCGTCATCTTTTTTAATATCTATGGGTGAGACTTCGTCCAGTACGTCTACCACGAGTTGCCACTTTAAGTTTACATCATGGTTCGCGTAAAAAAATGTATTGGAATTTGACATTGTCATGTCATGTCATGTGTCATCCCAATACATTTTTTTTACGCGAACGTGGTAGACGTACAAAAGTGTACGTCAGGCGGCTGCAAAGTATAGTGATGCCAATAAAAAATTTTCGCTTTGGCTCAAAATTCTCTTGAACCAGAAAAGCAGGGTTTATTTCAGAACAGCGATGCATTTTTCTAGCCATGCCCATTTTTATAGTAATCCCGTACTATAAGCTTATAGCAGAACGGCTTACCCCATGTAGGTACTTTGTCTTGTGGTGTTAGCCTCAGACGAGGAAAATACGTCAAACATAATACGAATATTTTATGAGTAGATCTCGCTTTGTTCTTCTAAGCATATTGAAAGAATATTACAGTTTCTTCTTTGCGATACGATCAAAGCACAATCTTTTTGCTTTAATATTAACAGGCTTATTTATAAGTTCCTTACCAGTTTTCATAGTATTTACTCAGGAAAAACAACAAAACAGCTTTTAACGAAAAATTTATATTTACTTAGGAATATGGTCATTGAGCAATACTGATAGGGCATATATATGTATATGTATACCTATAAGTTACGTACACATTATACTGCCTGAAAAATTATTTGAAAAGCTTTACGCAGCAAAGTAGTCGACACCACGAGTCAAAAACTTATAAGATAATCGAATACTTTGCAAATGTAAGTAAGGATTGCTCAAATTGAGCCCTTCATAACAAGCTACCGCTTTTCCTATCTTAAGATAGAAATAAAGCATTATTCAATTCTAAGAACAAAAATCAAAACATTTTTTACCATTGAAAACAGTTGATTTTCGTTTCATCTAGTTCTCCTTCAAAATGCCTGGTAAAAATAAAATAAAACAATAGTCTGACAATTGAAAATGGCGGCCCGACCTTAGCCGGGTTATTGCTTCTGGAATCAATTTAGTTTCCCCGTTCGGCGCTGATTAAATTTTAAATGTCAGCCCGCGAACTAATATCTCTAACCAACATCTGTGGCGGTGGTTAGTGGCGGTCGTCGTTGCATAATGGTAACTTTGTTATAGTTAAACTTGTAGTGATATGAAAGAGGTAGATGAGGGTTTTGACTGGTTGAGGGCAACAGCTGTTTTGTCTTTGAATTTTCGTTCGGAAGAATGGGTCGTGTAAAAGCGTAACGACGTTAAAAGCGGGTTGCCTGCAGTCTGTCAGCGTTAATCGTCAATAGTTGTACGTATAACGAAAAAGATCCAGTACACATACAGTGTGGATTGGATTTTACTGCGCTTATACGTCCCCAGGCTGTAATTTTTGGGAGGGGCGAAACATGTTAGCGACGTTCGGAGCTTATTCGCGCTGGTTTGTAAAGAGTATGGGCGCATTCACGTAGAATGTGAGTTGCCGGCGTTAATCTGCCGGTGCTCATCGGAGTTGTCAATTTTCTTGGAAAATATCAGTGGCCGTGCTCGCAATATAATAATTATCAAATAGTAATTTAAGGTTAAGCTCTATGTAAAACAAACAATGGAAATTCACTGTAGAAATTGCATGTACTTCGTTTTTCCCGACACTAAGCTTTTGATGGTCTCTTGTAACCTGTAAATGACAGAAGGCACATATTTTTGGATGTGGTCTGCTCAACCGAAAAAACTTTTCATGTAAAAGTTATCAATATCCCTTACCAACAGCTGGTTCATCGTCAGATTCGCCATATTACGTCAAACTTTGTTACGGTTCAAGTTATAAAACTACCCACGGATCCATATTCCAGGCCGGTGAGCCCCATAAACACACAACTTGCATAAGTTTGAATAGGCTTGCACTTTAGCACCAAATGGTGTTTAATATTTCAGAAAATTATAACAAATTTAGACTCATAAAACTAAAACTAAACTAAGTGGTAGGTAACTTAGAAAGCCCTTAACAAATTCTTTCATGTAATGATAATTGGATCTAAAGTTTTTAAGTCTATTGAGAATTTCGTGGTGATTTTCAAAATTGGCCTATTATAATACTAAATATTTCATTTAAATAAAGAAAACCAAAATAAGTACCTAAACTTCAGCATTGAAGATAATATCAAAAAGACAAAATAGATTAGCGAGTGAAATTTATAATAATATAACATGCTAGTGGCTCATGTTAGGCAATATTATAAAAATATAACAAAAATTCTCAACTCTTCTGATATCGATGCCCAAACGCGATTCAAGTTGAATAACTTGAGGCGGGAATGGCATGTTTCGTATATTTCACTTGGTTTCGTGATATTTTTCCGTTCACTTACACAATGTTGACGCTGGTATATTTTATTTTATGCTGAAAGCTAAAGGATTTTAAATATTTTAAGCTGCGTTAAAGCTGAAGGATTTTGAACTTTTGGTTGTTAAAGTAATACTTTATTTAAAATGTTGGTTCTGCTAGAACAATAACTAAGTTTTGTACAGGATGGGCACCCGGCACCCATCCTAAAGCCAAAACTTGCGTGCGTAGCTTAACATTGAATCGTTGCCGACCTGCTGTGGCCACTGAACTACGGGCATTTCTACTTCATTTGGTTGGGGCGAATTTCTGCATGTATTTTTTCCATAAACCCCAATACTGGCTGGCGAAAATAAAAACAGTTTCAGTCCTGGTTACCCACCCAATTACGCGCCTGACGCGCCATACTGTGCGTCATCGAACCGTTGCGGACCCGCTTTCGCCACGAAAACAGGCACCTGTTAGTATTAATGAAGCAGAATTTCTGCCTCACTTTTTTATCAACCCCAATACGGGCTGGCCAAAAAAAAACTGCAGAAATAAAAATAAGGCTATTGTTCACGCGTAATAAGAGGCCGATTGATTGATGTCCCTCCAATGACACGTCTGCCAGAAGTCACAGTGCAGTGCGCGGTACACAAAATGGCTTTTACATTAAAAGCGGTGCGAGCCAGATTGGCGAACACGTCCCTAGCGGTGGCGTCCTTGGGGAATGTTAATGTACTCATTGATAATGGTGCTTTGAAATATGTATTTATTTCTGCATACTGATTTGAGTGTTTACTAAAATGTTAATATTAGTTTATTATGAAATGTTTTTTTAAATATAATTAAAAAGCATAAGTTCAAATTATTAACATAGCAGTTTTTATTGTCTCATCAAAATTTCACCCTCTCAAGGGTTTATTTTCGATGAACTTTAATTTGTAAAAAGTTGCACCTGGGATCTATTGTCGCGTAAGTAACCTATACCTAACTTCAATGGTGAAGTAATGTTGTATGAACCTTCACCCTTATTTTTATCCAGTGGTTACATTTTTAAAAACGCCTACGGAGTGTTCTCCTAAAACGAGCTGTATTAAATGAAATTTTTATTTTTATTTTACATTTAAAACACTGTTTTGATTATTATTTCCTAGCTTCATCAACTTCAGCGGAAGTATCAGGGCAGTTACCACGCACTTCCGAGATTCTAACCAAAAAAAAAGTACGACATTCTCACAGCTACTTTACCCGCACACTAGAAATCCAGCCAGTAATACATAACTAGAATAATGTTTTCACTTCTCAAGCTCTAAAAGTACGCCAATATAGCCCTACGAAGCGGGACTAAAGTGACCACTTTAGCCCCTAGGGAGTAAAAAGTATTTGGTTTTTTAATTTCCTTCATGTGACATAGACAAACTCAAACAGCCAGTAAGTATACTATTATCTGTGAAGTGTGGACGGACCATCTTCATTGCGAAAATGTTGAGAGTTCTAGTTCCATGGTTTGTCCGCAAATAAGGTGGCGCCATGTGTTTTAAATTGTTAATCTGTGACTGGTTTAAAAGAAAAAAAAAACTGACCGCGTAAATTTCAGCATTTTTGTTGAGTGTAAATTTGTTCAGTTTTAAATAAATTTATTGAGAATGTCCTGTTACAGTGAAGAGTTTGACGTCGAGCAAAGAGCAAAAGACATAATAAATAATCTTTTGCCGCCAAAATCGCAGAATATTTACCTAAAAACTCACGAAAGTTGTTTGGACTGGAGGAATAAGAAACATTAGTGATTTTTGTTTTAATATGTAATATTTATTAAATGTTTTTGTACTAAATTGACTATTTTTCTCGCACTCAAAGTGTAAAGTACAGTTTGCACCTCGAGACTAAACGCCAACTTAATATCGGTTTGCCACCTCTGGTATACTATGGCTTCGTTTAGTCCCTCGATATAAAATGTACTATTAAAATTTGAATAACATTAAATTTATAAGGCGGTGAAACTACTGAGATTTTTTCAAGTTGTCGTTTAGTTCCCGCATTCGCGTTGGCGCGGAAAGTTGGCCGACGTTAGCTTGTATTTATGCGAGTGTCGAACTTGTAAAATTTGCTACAAGAATGGATTTAGAGCACAGCTGTGCGCCGCTCTGATTTGTGCGCGAGGAGAATATTGATGAAATTATTTCACGAAAGTGCTACTTTAAACTACAATGGCATTGTTTTCTGGTTCTGCTACGTACGTTATGTGATGTAATCTGGACGAAAGGCAACTCCAATAATATTTTTAACGTCAACAGGCCATCTGATGATAAGCAGTTACCGATGCCTAGGAACACTTGCAATGCTACAACGTTTGACGAAACGATTGGCGCTGTTGGACAGTTTCTTACCTTGACTTGCGTCATGATGTCCAAGGTTCAATTCAGTAAACGATTCTTTTGAATTTGCTCGGGTCTGGGTTTGCTGATGGACGCACCTGGCTTAAATTCTAGTCTGGTACCTTCATCATCATCATCATCATCCGTGCGGTCTATCCCGGTTGTGAACCCACACTGGTGTGCAGGGTCCCAGGGTCTGCCTTTCTTATTTTCTTGGCCCATTTCGCGCGGTCTTGTGCATCCCCAGTGGTGAGTTTGTTGGCATGCATGTCACCCTTAACGACTTCGAGCCACCGTTTCTTGGTTCAACCTCTTCTACCGGTACCTGGCGGGGGCGGCATGGCCAGACATTTATTGCCCACGTAGTTTGTCGATCTCTGTGAGGCATGACCATACCAACGAAGTCGGTACTCCTGCAGCTTGTCTGCGATGTCACGAACACGAAGGCTGCCGTGGATGTGGGTGTTACACACGCGATCTTTGAGTGTGACTCCACACATCTACCGCAGCATCTTCATTTCCGTGACGCGCAGCTCCTGCTTGTGTCGCTCTAGTAACGGCCATGTTTCACTGCCATATAAAAGGACAGGCCTAATGATGGTTTTATAGACCTGCCCCTTCAGCTTGATCGGCATTTTGAGGTCACAAATGACACCAGTCACCTCACGCCATTTGGACCAAGCCGTGGAAATTCGGGCTTTGACGTCGCGGTCGATGTCCCCGGATGCGCTTAACACAGATCCCAGATATTTGACACGGTCCGTGCGCTCGACCACGCCATCGCCTATGCGGGATTTGTGGTGTTGCAGGCCATGTACTCCGTCTTCGCCTCATTAAGTTTCAGACCGCCGTTTTCAAGTGAATTTTACTACTTATTAACCCGTTGTACCTGTCCGAGTCTGCTAGCGCAATATCATCAGCATACATGAGCAACCAGGGTGGTTGCTCATGGTGGTCTCGAATGCTGTTTGACAGAACGTCTAATATTACGCTGAACAGAAACGGGCTAAGCACGGAGCCTTGGTGTACTTCAACGGTGATAGGGAAGGGAAGCGTGTCACCAACCGCAGTCCTAACTATGGAACTGGAATCGTGGTATATTTCCCAGATAATGTCAAGAAAGACTTCGGGAACGGCCCTGGACCGCAGCGCCCAGCCGATCATCTCACGAGGGACATAGTCAAAGGCCTTCTGCATGTCTAAGAAAAGGAGATGCAGAGGTGTATTCTTCAGTTTGTATCCCTCCATGAGCGTTCTTAAGGCAAATACGGGGTCCATGGTCCCCCAACCCGGTCGAAACTCATACCGACACTCCGAGATTGTACACTCCTGTCGAATCCGAGAGTCCACAATGCGCTCGAGGAGCTTCATGGTGTGCCCACACCACGAGAGCCCATCGATTTCCACGCTTCGATAGCGGCTTCATCGAGTCCGACAGCTTTCCGGTTCCTCATGCGGCGAAGAGCCGACTGGACTTCATCAGGCGTTACCAGGGGCACTAGTCCCTGATTTAGAGGGAGTTCAGATGGCTGCACCTCTTTGTGCTGCTTGTTGAGCAGCTCGTGGAAATAAGAGCGCCATCTCTCCTTTACCGCGCGATCATACCCATAATGTCATAAATGTCACAAATGACATTATGGGTATGACCTTACAGTTAGCTACCTTGCCGATCTGGGCTCTCCTGGTGAGAAAGTAGTCGATCTAGGTTGCGCTCCTACCGCTCTTGTAGGTGATCAGATGCTCGGGACTCTTTTTGAAGAACGTGTGTACGGCGGCCAAGTCGGCAGCCATACACGTCCGGAGAACCTCTTCGCCTGCAGCATTACGACTGCCAAAACCAAAATCACCGTCAACACGCCCGTATTCCTCACACTGTTCACTCACAGGACCGTTCAGATCGCCACCCAGAACAACGCTTTGGGAAAATAGAATAGTGCATAGGAGCTGGTCGATTTGCTCCCAAAACAGTGCCTTATCCGAATCGCTACAACCGACCTGCGGTGCGTAAGCACTTATCAAATTGGCCGTGACCTCTTCGATAAGCACCCCCACGACCACAAGGCGGTCGCTAAGGCAATTTAATTCCAAGACACTATTCTGGAATTCCTCGGACAGCACCACCCCCACTCCATTGGCCCCACCAGGAGAACCCGCGTAGATTAGCTTGTAGCCGTGCTCGATGTTCCGGGACCTGTTGCCTCTACAGCGAGTCTCCTGCAGGAACGCCACGGCCGTCTTTGTTGTCTGGTAAATTGTTACACAATAATATTATCCTTACAGCGGTATCGCATTTCCTAGCGCATTACGTTTAAGGTATTACTCGTGCTTTGCCGACCCTGTATGGCCTTAGCCTTCTTGGGGTTATTTTTAAACAAGAAGAAAAAAGATCCTCGAGCTGACCGTAACCATACAGCAGCTCCTCCCCTATGAGCGCTGGTTACTTAGTTTACCAGCAGGAATATAAGACTGCACAATCAACGTAGCTCTGTTCGTAGATTTTGTCTCAAATGAACCCGAAAAAATATCTTAAAAGAAGCCTTAGCAAAACCAATATCTCGGGCTCCATGAGAAATAACTTAGGCTAGTATGTCTACCACGAGTTGCCACTTTAAATTTACGTTATCGTCGCGTAAAAACATGTATTGGCATTTGACATGACATGACAATGTCAAATCCCAATACAATGTTTTACGCTAACAATAACGTATTTCTAAAGTGGCAACTCGTGGTAGACGTACAGGAGTAAACTATTATGCTATAATCAGTTAATTTTAATAGCTCGTTGGACTACTTTTGCGCTGCCTTTACTTTTAAAACTTATCTTATGTGGGTGTTGAACTTTAAAATTTGCTATAAAAGCGCAGCTGCGGGCACGACAGTGATTTGTGCGGGGGAAAAGAATTTCAGATGAAATAGCTCTTCCAAAACGCAAGCGAATTGGAAATATGGCGGTTCGCGTCGCGCTAGTCGCGTGCATCGCATCCGAGTGCTCAACTGTTCAATTTGCGAGATGTCGATATTTTTATTTTCTATTCAATTCGAATTAATTTCTTCGAAGAAAATTCTCTTCCACATGAACCAACACTACTGTCACTTACATAAAACTCAAGAAAAAACATATAATGAGACAAACATTATGTGAGGCGACTATCATCGGCATGGGTGAATATTTTTTTTAATAAAAATAAATACGCGCTAGACAACACAATACTTGTCATGATCTCGAAGTACTGATAAATATCCTTGTGTTACGAGGAACTAGAAAATAATGTTTTTTTAGAATTGACCCGCCCGGGAACCAAACCCGGGACGCCACGCAAGTCAAGGCGAGAAACCTCGTTAAGTACAGCGCACTACTCCAATCGTGTCGTCAGATTGGTTTATAAGACCTGGCGAGTAACTCGGCAGTCACTTTTTTGTGAAGTTACTGAGTAGTAACTCCTTTTGGACAAAAAATGTGATAAACGAGTATCTTGGTTGCCAATTTCCAGAAAAATCTAATTAAACCATATTAGATTTCCCTGGTATTTTTCAACCAAACTAATTATCTCAGTATTATTTCTTTAAGTATCACATGAAATAGCTTTTGCCAAACGCAAGCGAATTGGAAATGTGACATTTCGCGTCGTGTTAGTCGCGAGCATCGTATCCGAGTGCTCAACTATTCAATTTGCGACATGTCGATACTTTGTTTGGCGGCAAACGCAAGGCGAAGCAATGTGTCAAGTCCGTCAGGCGTGTATTCGAATTGATTTCTCCAAGAAACAGCTTCTCTTCCACAATGCACCAAGGTTATTAATTCAAAGAAATAATATGAGAATATAATATTACACTAATTCAATTCATTTATTCATATTCGAGTAATTTTACAACTCATTTGGTGTTAGTAACATTATGTACTTAAAAACTATGTTAGTAGGTACAATTATTTAAGTAAGTATATACAGTGAGTGTCACTTAAGTGCCATGCCATATGATACGGCAAGGCAGTTTTTAATATACAGACAGTCCAATCTACTCGCAAAAAACACTTAGTGCCACTGACAACACCAGCATGGGTGAATGTTAATTAGGAAGGCCTGGCAAATCACTCAGCCGTTACTCTTTTTCGCCGAGAAAAGGTGTTATATTTAGTGTTGTTTTGGATTGGTTTTGTGGTAATTGGTTACCTTGCTTATTATGTCCGTATAATTAATTATATCTTGTGATATAGCTGTTCTCAAACGCAACCGAACTGGAAATATTTTCATCGCGTCACGTTATCTGTTCAATTTCCAAGATGTCGATACTTTGTTTGATGGCAATGTGTCGGCTCGGTCAAGCGTGCGTTTGAATTGATTTCTCAGAAGAAAATCTCTGAAAAAGTCGCAAGCTCTGTGAAGAAAAAGATATCTCTACACTCCAAACTAGATAAAGCTTGTGCTAGGGATGATATTATGATCTTTTAGATGTTACACACATACGTTATTCACATACTTAGCTAATTCAATATTTTAATTACCCAAAAATAGGCAAAAACTACTGAACGGATTTGGAAGAAACTTAACAGTAATACAGCTTATACATCAGAATAACACACAGGCCAAAATTGTATACATTTTATGTAATTTGGCCATAATATATAACGAAACGCGGGCGAAGTCGCGGGCGGAATGCTAGTGAATAGATATACCTAATAGAAATAACCAACATAACTGTCAAATGTAACGAAATTTATGGGGTTTAGTAAGTAAGTAATAATATTATTATTATTTGCCTGTAATGGCATTCGTTCCGTGAAAATGTACTCACTTATTCATTATTATCCGAATTTAAAATTACAATTAGTAATATCATTACATATTAATCATAATTACAGTACATAAGTTTTAGTGGATCGTTAGATAGATAGGTAGATAGATAGATATATTCTTTATTGTACAAAAACAATGAGTCTTAAAGCTAAGTCATCATCATTCGCTGCCACAAGACGTCCACTGCTGAACATAGGACATACATAATGTTGCAATTCGACAGTATTTTTCTTAAAAAGTGGGGAGATTAAAGTCATTTCTGAACTTACATTTTGTAGATTTCTTATCCTGTCAAAAATCTTTTCCTCAGGTAAGTAATTAAGTTCATCAGTCATCGCATATTGTATTGTATAATGAAACGATCCAAAAGGTCACCATCCACATATAAACACCATCTTCTGTGTTGCACCCTTTCGGAAATCTCAGTGAATATTCCAGTAAATGCAGAACTACGTCATTTCCGCACGTTAGTTCCTGTTCCACACCCAAACTCATAATGTTAGTAATATTCGTATTGATTACCGATATAGCCATTCGCCAAACTTCCCCAAAGGTGGTAATAAGAGTGGACCATCTGTTCCCTGTCGCCCCTCGGGACGACATGTTTTGGCTTCGCTTTATACCGAAAACTATATGAATATAGTCCCCTATTGGGAAATGGTTAAGGTGCTTTGTAGATATAAGTAATATTTAATATTTAATATTTTGTATGTTTCTGCTATTATTTAGCAATCATTAAAGAAGATGTTGTCTATTTGTGAGGGGTATGCTGCGGCCCATGGGCTCAAATATAATGTTAAAAAGAGTGAGATACTGGTCTTTAAATCTGGCACGAAAACATATCCTCTTTTGCCAATGACAGTTACTCTGGACGGGTCTCCTCTCAAAGTGGTTAAACAGTTTAAATATTTGGGTCACTGGGTCGAGGAGGACCTTAAAGACGACGTTGATATGGAGAGGGAGCGCAGGGCACTGTCGTTGAGGGGTAATATGCTATCACGGAGATTTGCACGTTGTTCTCGAGAGGTGAAAATCACACTCTTTAAAACTTATTGTCAAACTTTATACACGTGCAACCTTTGGAGCAACTGCACCAAAAGGGCCTACAGTGCTCTGCGCGTCCAGTATAATAACGCCTTCAGGGGATTGTTAGGGCTGCCCTGGCGCTGCAGCGCCTCGGGAATGTTCGCTGCGACGAACACCGACGGTTTCCAAGCTGTTATTCGCAAGCGAGTAGCTTCTTTGTGGGAGCGAGTGCGGGGCAGCACCAACACACTCCTGAAGGTGATTGCAGAGAGGATAGACGGTCCTATCCTCGCGCACTGGTCGTCCGTACACGTGCGGTCTAATCCTAACTTTGAGTTCTACTAGTAGATCTTGAGGTTGGGATTAGACTAGTTTATTTTTAATTTTTCTATTTGTTTGATTATATGTAGATAACATATGGAAACTATGTAACCGCAATCGTTTCTGAAATAAACAATTTCATTTCATTAGCATTAGAAATTATATGAATAAAGTAGAGGTAGGAACCTGTCAATTTCAATTTTCCCTGACAAAATCATTGTTGGGGACGAATGAGGTCACTGATCAAAAGGAAAAGTGGACTGTAGTTTTTGAATTTGATAGTAACGTCAATCCGTCAAATTGTAGAAATAGACTCGCGAATTGCAATACAAATGCCACATACCTTAAGTTCCCAATCTTTAGTGCCTGCAGGGGAATCCTCGAGCTGGTGGTGGAGCCACGTGGCTGGTGAAGTCACAAGAAACAGTCAAAACCAGTGCCAAGGTTGCACTGCGATGGAGCTCCACAGAATAGTTCAATACGGCTAAAAAGTTTATTTTCACACAAACAGACACAAATCACATGAAAGATTGGTGATTCCGACCAGAATATCAGGGCTGATGAAGACGAGCTCCTGAACCGCGCGTACCGAATGAGTGTTGTCTAAGCAGTACGTTAAGACAAAAGGAAAAGAAAGCGGGTGGAATTGGTATGCGATCCGGAGCGTTCTTTCATCTACCTACATTTGTCCGAAAAAAATATTACCGATTAATGGGAGAATTACGAACAATCATGTGTTGTAATAATCTGGTCAAAATAGATATACATAATAAACGTAGTTATCAAATAACAAAAGCTCCGACAGAGCTGAATTTTGATAGAGTTCAAGTACGAGTACAAGCAAAAAAGTGCCAATAGTCCCCATCGATCTCACGTGTGTGAAACGTAAATTTATTACATTATTTAAAGCCAAAGTTCGGTTCTATTGCTTTGAAAACGGTCAGTTTTATGGCATTTTTTTTAATGGTGTACCAAAGGTTTATCAAAATTCTGCTCTCTGGAGTTTTTGTTATTTGTAATGTCTAGTTTGACAGAATAATAATATAATTCACCATTGACACTACTGTTTAATTTATTCATGTGAGATTATTTATTTATTTATCCTGTATTGCACATAGTGAATAGTATAAATGGCGAACTTGATGCCTAGAGGAATTCCCTACCAGTCAACCACACAGTCAGACAGAAATATTACAGGAACTGCGAGAGATAATAGTTTGAAATACTTTAAAAGAGACTACGAAAGCTTTTCGTTTTGTTTGCAACCTCTGCTTCTTTAGGTATTCCAAAATGTCTATCTTTTGAAAAATATTCATTTACTTCTATTTATTGATTTACGTTAAAAGCAGATACTGAAATTTTTAATTTATAAAAAAAGTTAATAAAAAGTCACATTGCTACTGTGCACACATTACATTGCTATTGCTAATGTGACTTTTATTAACTTTTTTAAGAAATGAGAATGAATTTTATTTATCACTAGCTTCTGCCTGCGACTTCGTCAGCGTGGAATAATGATATGGAGCCTTCCTTGATAAATGGGCTATCTAACACTGAAAGATTTTTTTTAATCCGAGTAGTTCCTGAGATTAGCGCGTTCAAGTAAACAAACAAACAAACTCTTCAGCTTTATAATATTAGTATAGATTTTTATATGTTTTCGCTTGCCACCATTTTTGTTCTTATCTTATATTAAAAAAAAGATACCTAAAAGTCATGATTGACTAATTAATTATTATTTAAGTATAAGTAATAATTGTGATTTTTTTACAGATACAGCATTTTACTGCCACTAATAAGCTTGGCTCTTATTGTTAAGTAGGTACTCACTCACATACTACATACGTGCTACGGAATACTATAGTATTCGTAATTCGCGTAGGCGGTAAGTTTTCTGGATGTTAGGAATCCCCAGTAACCAGTTATACCTCATTATATTGAAACATTTTGTAAATCATTTGAAGGGACCAACGACCAACGTTGGTAACCTTTTCCAAAAGTTTGCGAGTTGATTTACCTCGTTATCTCTGCAAAGACTGGTTAATAAAGTTGCGGCGGTTTAAGGAACATTCATAATTCCATATTTTACTCAGCTTAAGCCAGAGAAAATACTTATTGTGTAGAATACTGAAGCTTATAAGTTATAACTTATATTTTCTAAAGATAAAAGATTATACATAACCATATTTAATTAACTTTTGAACCTATTCCAAGGCCAAGTAGCCGTAAAAAACCATTTCTCATTAATTTTCTTGGAAAGAAAGTAGAAAGACAAAATGGAACATTGACGAATGATGTTTTTTGCTTGGTCTTTAACGATTAATCACTTCTTTCGCGTCTGGCTTTGTAGTTCAAGAACTATTTGCCAGAATTTGTTTTTCTTTTAATCAGGTTCTGGCATGGAAAAGGATTATGAGCAACATCATAGTCCTTCCTGTGCAGTTCGTTTCCTGAATTGACCCGACTAGGAATCGAATCGAGAATTCGCGCTGCAGCACCATACGCCAACCGTATCGCGTGTGTGTGGGTGTAATAATTCGGTGAATTTCACCAGATCATCCGTCCACCTTGCAAGTCGAACCGTCTTTCACTATCAATAATTGATATTCTCATATCCAGAACTTTTTTATGCACCCCGACTCGGATCGTGGATCGTGTGGTCCCGAGGTCAAATCTGGCCCGAACCAAAATCTTTGTGTTCATTGTTCAATTTCCGACTAATTCGCCGGTGATGAAAAACATCGACAAAAAACCAAATCAACCCGGATAACGGCGGAAGGCTCACCACCTACCACGTTGAGTTCTGATACCATTGGTGGAAAGTGGGCTTCTGAGTGCTCGGTTCACCATAGCGACAACAGTCTTGCCTCTGACTAACCCGTTTGGGATATAGTCGTGATGGTATGTATGGATGTATTTTCATATCTATGGATAGGAAATCTAGGGAAATTCTAGTTTGGTTTCACGCTTGGTTTGCGGGACACGCCGGTTCAAATCCTGCATAGTTAAGACTGATTATATAGATAGAATTTAAGCAGTTTTTTTTATCAACAAACAAATTGTACTCTACTAACTCGCATTGTAAAACCACAACAAGTTTAAAAGAGTAACTTACTGAGTTTCTCGCCGGGTCTTCTCAGTAAGAATCAACTTCTCCGACGCTGTGGTAGTCGCATTATGTTTGTATACTGTTTATTTATATATTCATATTATTATAGTATTTATATCTACTATTTAGTATATTTTTTGACTATTTAAAAGTACTGATTAAGTTTATTTAAATAAAGATATTTGAGTTTAAGTTTGATTTTTATTTTAGTTTACCTTTTTCTAAATAATTTTAAATACACAAAAATAAAATAGGTAATCTGATTTTGCCCCTTTAGGTAGGATACCTAGCTTGAAAAGGTAAGCATTCCGCCGTCGCAAACAATTCTTCGGTTTGGTCGCTCCATTAAACGAGGACGACCATTATTCAGAATTCCTCTTTTTCCTTTCCTAACAATCCAGCTGTTCATTTATTTCTGCCCAGTCGCTCCAGTTAATGTCGCGATATCGTCTAGGTCTTAGAAAAGTCGCACAGTAAGTCCGGACATTCAGAAGTTCCTTTCTCCAAGATGAATACAAATTGTAGAAAAACAAATGTAACAGTAAAATTGCCGCTGTTAAAACTGAATAAGTTCTAAAATGGAGTAAATAGCTCTTAAACTCGTAACCGTTGTTTTTATTTCAGTTGAAAGGAGCCTGTCGTAGCTGTTGCAACAATATTTCGAGTTGCTAAACTATTTGTGGCTTTGTGTAATAGTAACTAGGTTCGATCTTTACATTTGAATTGGTGAATTTTGATATATTCCAAAATATCTAAGCATTTATAATATGACTCTCTGATACGTTTTATCTAAAATGTTTTGATTTATTTAAGTAAGTACAGTCAAAAGCAGAAGTAAGTGCAGAAGTGAGTGTAAGCAGAAGTAATTTAACGTGCCAAAATTGATGATCTTACAAAAACTATAACGCTCATTAAAATACGAAGAACATAAATGAGACATTTCATTCATTATAATGGATATACGCTGCTTGTGATCATTTTATGTATTTTTCATTCATAAAAACAAATTGGAAGTTAGGTTGAATCATCATTTACTTTTGCTGTTGAATGTACTATATTTAATGTCTTTTGCTTCTATATAGATCTCTAGGAAGATAACTCGCGCTATCATTGTGCTTTACAAAATGCGTAAGTAATTCTAATGTTAAGGAATAAATATATATGTTAACTTCCTTTAGAGCTTTCCTGACTTTACATTCCCTTTGATTCAAGTTCGGTTTACCTTTTCAATACATACATATAGCGCAGGCTCTACTTACTTTGGGGTTAATATCGTTTATAAAGATACCCAATATTCTTTTCATTTATTTTTTTATTTTGGTATGCTTCTATTACTTTTTCTGTGGTATTCAAGACTCGAAAATCTCCCAGTATTACTTGACGAAAGCAAAATAAGCCATCTATAATTTCTTCGACGCCCTCTGTTCCAACAAGATCGCTGGGGTTGCCGGGATTAGCCTCGTTATCATGCAAGTCATCGGAAGACGACCGTAAATCTCTGTCGAGGTACCTATTATTTATCTTAACATCTCCGATATCAAATGGTTGTAGTATCGATTCTGATGAGAATGATGATCAAGACGAAAGTAGACTTCACAATTATCTTGTTCCTCTATACTGATATTACAAAGAGGTAAGATTAGTTTGTTTGTAGTGAATACTCTGGCTACTAAACTACTGAACCGATTTTAAAAATTGTTTTACCAATATTAAGCTACATTATCAGGTTGTGACATAGGCAACAAATGTCTGGCCATGCCGCCCCCGCCAGGTACCAGTAGCTAAGAAGCGGTGGCTCGACGTCGTTAAGGGTGACATGCGTGCCAACAAACTCACTACTGAGGATGCACAAGACCGCGCGAAGTGGGCCAAGAAAATAAGAATGGCGGACCCTGGGACCCCACACACCAGTGTGGGTTCACAACCGGGATCGACCGCACGAATGATGATGATGATGAATAGGCTATATTTTGTTTTAATTTAGGCTATGTTTTGACAGGAAAGACAGTTTACGCGGGCGAAGCCGCTGACGGACAGCTAGTATTATTATACTGATTTGACAACACGATTGGCATAGTGCAATGTAGTGTGGTTTGTCGCTTTGGCTTGCGTGGTTTCGGGTCGCATCTTAGCTTACCTCGACCATGACAAATAATGTGTTGTCAGGCGCATATTTACTATATTATTTATTGCAATAATAGTACATTATTGCAAAGGCAGCGAAATAGGCAATTGCAGGTCGAGTATGAGTTTGAAGGCCGAGCCGCAGGCGAGGACTTCAATGATACGAGACAGGCAATTGCCATTTCGGCCGAGGCATATATATATAGTGCTCTTCTTAAAAAAATGCAAGGAAATAAAAAGGGCCTTTTACATAATAAATTTAATTAATATTATTAACAAAATAACAACTCCGCTTTACCGCCAATTTGTTTTTTTTATTTTACAATTTGTGCCGAAAGGTAAACGCATCTGTGGCTATACAGCCACGAGAACGCAATGTGTACGATAGATGAAAGAGTTCTAAATTCAAACAGCACACCGTTTAATACAACATTGCCGGCGCGCTCTTCGTTCGAAATTCAAAGCGCCGGGAAGTGATTTTGGGTTTTCAGTCTACGTAAATATGATACTTCGCGTGTTCTTTATTCAAAAGTAATGACAATATTTCCGAGCATGTTTAAGAAAAATCATTTTTACGTGTTAAAGCACTGTTTTCTGTAAAACCGTTAACCCTTAACGTCCCATTCTCCATATTTGTGGTGACCTAGGCCACAGTTCTAACATTATATTACTGTGGGAGTTATCAAAAGCAACTTCTATGTAATTTAGCTATAACTCTAGTCAATAGCCCCGCTGTTACGAAATCCCATACAAATACGTCAGGGCTTGTCAAATCGCAAATGATGCGCCCCTCCACTGCATTCACGCACAAGTAAAGTAATTAGCAGCCTATATACTGTCCCACCGCTGGGCAAAGGTCGACATCATCAAAATCAAGTTATCGCTAATGAATGGGTATTGGCTTCATATTTTTTTAAATTTATGGACGTATTTCAAAAATGTAGTGGTACGCGTCATTTCTGGTTAGACAAGCGACCATCGTTTGTTCAAACTTGAGGCAGATGAGTCTGAATACGTTCTTATGAATCAGAGGGAAATTGAAAGTGAGTTTTTTTTACTAACAAAACCATTCAAAATTATTTGATTTCATCGTCATAAATATTTGGCAAATAATCAAAGTGTATATTTGCCTACGTTTGATTGACGTTCACTAATTGCTGTTGTTCGCGTCATCGGCATTAGCTTTCTGTTTACTATCGGCATAAATTTATACTGCGCTTAGCAAATCGGATGGTCATTGTATGAGCCCCTAATGTTTTCAATGATAACTTACTAATTACCGGAAACTAGCATCTGCGTTATTTTGAAAGTAATTATTGTTAGATTTAAAAACAAAATACACAAAGAAGGGAGTCTTTCTGGAAAGTCTTCTTTTTATATCACTTCAAGACGGAAATAATATACTTTAGAAAGGACTTAGTCCTGTAAAAAGTATTGAGAGATTTATTTTCAAAAACCTGACGCGTCAGTTATTTAGCTTTTTTTTTTTTTTTTTCAAAAGCTAAATAACTGACGCGTCAGTAACTTTAACATTGTTTACGGTAAACTGTCTTGATTTTATTATACCAGGTCGTGACAATACGTCAGCAAATTTCATCGTTTTTTCACTTAAAGTTCATCAGAAGTAAAAGAGGTTACATGATTACCTCCTGATGAGTTTGAGTTCATATAGTTGCTTACATGTACCAACCAGGGAGGTGAACTTACAATTGTGTCGTACCCGTTGAATCCGTTGATAGGCTTTCGGGTTTAATTCCACGGTCACGAAACTGACAAACAGAGGCGGATAGCTCGTTAATCCTGGCCTAGCCATTAGCCTGTTCGAACTTCGAATGTGTAAGCCCCATGGGTTAACAGAGATTAACAAAAAGGTAATAAGGTCTTTGAAAGCCGGAAACACCCTTTTAATCGCAATTTATATTCAACACGGTAAAACTGTCGTTAATCAGTAATTATTTATCGATTTAACAAGCTAACAAATTCAATTTTTAAAAACACCAATGTTTCACAGACTTACAAAAAGACTTACAACAAGTCAATAGACCAGGTTTCAATGACAATGTCCTCGTATGGAATGGTTCAAGAATAGGTAAATATAATATTTTAAAGAAGATAGATAAGTATATGTATGAACAGTATGTATTTGTAAGTATATTATTTTGCATAAGTATTGTATGTATGTCTATTTTATGAAGTTTTTGTATCATTAATTTATCATCTTGCACCACTAGGTATTTTTTCTACCCAGTCGCTACTAGTGATAGGACCGCCTAAATTCTACATCTAATTTAATTACTTGAATCTGTTAAATTTTGTTTGTACAATAAAGTATATCTTATCTTATTGATTTGATTGTTTGTATTGAATAGGCTCCGAAACTACCGGACCAATTTAAAAAAATCTTTTACCAATATGAATCTTCATTATCAGATTATCAGGGAGTGACATAAGCTATATATTATTATGATTGAACATAACATTCAGTAAAAAATGTAAATATATGGTAATAAAGTCGGAGTAACGCGGGCGAGATGTGCTGCTTTACCGACACGCCGCTACGCGCACTTTTGACAGAATGAAGTCTGTCGCGGTGTGAAGAAAATGAAGTGATCAAATAAACATATAAATAGTGCTGAACCTTTTATATATAATATTTATATATATAGTTTATACAACACTAGTTGTACGTCAGCGGCTAGACTATTTCTCATATTAAAATAAAGCAACAAAAAAAAGCTTATGTCACTCGCTGATAATGTAGCTTTGTGTTGGTAAAAAAATAATTAAAATCGGTCCTGTAGTTTCGGAACCTACTCAAGACGAACAAATAAACAAACAATCAATTCTTTATGTGCATCCACAGTGCAAGCCTAGCGCGGTTGCGATGACGGGCGCGGAGTATCAAACATATGCCTGCATAAGGCCTGGGTTTAAGCTCTCTACTCGGTACATGATTAGTTAACTCTTGTAATATTTATATAACTAGTTTGTACTGACTAACAAAAATCTAAACAATTTCTAGGCATGTATTGTATAAACTTTGTACAATGTTTTTGCTTTATATCCGGTAGTTAGATGTACTTTTAGGTCCATATTTTAAGGAAATGTTAGAACGTAAGCAATTTTTTAAATACTCTTTGTACTTTACTAACTCTTTTTGTGAAACCGAACCAAGTTTAAAAGAGTAAGTACTGAGTTTCTCGGGTCTTCTCAGTATAAGATCAACTTCCGATGCGGTGGTAGAGTCACATTATGTTTGTATACAGTGTATTAATGTATTCATATTATTATAGTATTTAAGTCTATTACTAAGTATATATTTTTTTTCCTTGTAATGACGATTTAAAAGTACTAGTTACAGGTCTATTTAATTAAAGATATTTTTTTGTTTGTTTGTTTTTTTTTATGAAACGCACTGTGGACGCACACTTAAAGATGAGGTTAACTAGCTCAGTAAGTAGTTATCGTACTTGTTGACCTGAGGGCAAGGGAATGAGGTTTTAAACGCACAATAAGAAAATGAGCGAACAACAATAACAAGTATATTGCTTGCTAAATACAATGCTTTCATTTGAACAATTAACACAAAGTACAGCACAAATACATCATTGTTTGTGCAATATGTAGTTTAGTCTTATCAAAGCAGAAACAGATATAATTATGTAAGTAATATTATTGTTAATGAAATAATTTGTCTCATCCACTTTGCACCCTCGGGCCAACACAAACAAAACGCTTATACTGGAACGGACAGTGTCATTTGGCAAAGAAATACAAGAAATACAAATTGCAAGGCTTGCTTTTCGTGCATCGTAATCTTTACCCTCTAAACATTTGATTCTTCTCTATTAGCAATTATTCAGGACAAGTATCCCGGCCAATGACCTTCAATATTACCATAATTAATAATTAAAGATTAAAGACCTAGAATCTGCGCGCTGTCAACGGGAGAAAAACAAGGGTGCTTGACCACTTTCTAAGCACACTTGTGCTTAGTTGCAATGTATTCCTATCTACTCCTTTCACCCACATGTCAGAAAGAGGTAAAAGGCAGGATGTTACTGCCAAGTTTATGTTTTTTATTGGATGTCGAAATATATCCAGTGTATGAAAAATCCATATTCAAGGACAACATTTAAATTTTAATTAAAAATACTTTTGTTGTGCTTAGAAAAGTCCATCAACACACATTTCAAAGTCAAATAGCTTAATGGAAAACAGTATTCGGCGCGATTAATTTTGAGTGCTTTTTAAACGGTGTTCAGTTACGCGGGTGAATTTCAAATAATGTTGATGATTTAAATGGTGGCGCCATTAAAGCTGCTGTCAGTTTGTCGGTTTGTGGCAGGCGGAAATAAAATCTGGATTTCTGCGACACATTTGGGGTTAAAACTACTGGGAAGACATTTTGACTTGATTGGTTATGTTTGGTCGCAAAGCTATCGACTAAAACTTTTATAATTAACTTTAAATTAAATGTTAAGTATGTAGGTACAATCACGCATAGAGGATGAAGGTTGTGTAAAACTAAGAGGAAAATCTAGGGGCAGTATAAATGAATAGGTACTTTTATAATCTGTGTCTTATTGGTACTAGCTTATCGTGAATATGGCTTCTATCTTCATTGCTAATATATTGACTTAATGTTACAAAAAGTATGTGTTAATTATAGGTTATTTACAGTATTTGAAAAAACGCTTATATTTTTTGTAACTTAACTAAGTTCACCGAACTTGCCCATTATAAATGTAAACTGACTTTCACACGGATGTAAGTAGCTAGTTTAAACCTTCTGTTTCCCATGGGTCATGGGTCTTACAACATCATGCATGTACCTATAAGAGATAGGGTAAGCTAATGTCCAATACTGCTAGACTAATCACCAATATGTCCGACAGTACCGAGACGTGACGGATGCGTCACGCGCCGCGCCGCGGAGTCGCGCCGGCGGGACGCCTCTCGCGTTGCGTAGCAACCTAGCCACCCCCGGGTTACTCACCTCTTTAGGCTATTGTCACTTTCCATCTGATACTTAAAATTGCATTGTTGTATGTTGTTTCAGCACTTGCATAATTCTTAATCTCTATCTAGTTTAAAACAAAGTTGCTTCCCGCCGTGCGCTTAGTTAGATCTTTCAAACTATGTGTGATAAATAAAGAAATAAACTACGCTACGGTTTTCAATGCGGGTTTTCAATTTTGTTAAAATAATAATGGAGTTCTGCAGTTGATTGTCCTCTAGGTGACTAAAACTGATACCTAAATATTTATAAATACGTACTTAAATACCTATATTATAACAGCCAGACACATGAAATACATAAACGTTAATTTCATGACAGTTCGGTTTGAGTGGAGACCGAACACGCCTGATCTTCAGCATTGTAGTCGGGAACCTCTGCTGACTTCGTACTTATAAACTCTTAATTTATCTGTTGAAATACTTACCCATTTACTTACAACTAAATTAAACAAAACAGTAAGCCCGCGTAATCCAAAGGAACTAAATAATTAGGAGCTATTACTTGCTAAACGTGTTGGCGCCAGTTAGTCAATTATCTACCGTTTACAATTGTAAATAATAAATGACGAACAAGGACCTAAATCTTAAGGAATTGAAAAAAGAAAAAAAAATGATATGGCTATTAGAAAATTAAGGAATATACAGAGTTTTGTTCGAAATTATGTAAAAACCAGCTAATTTATTAAACATACACGTCTGCATGCAGACCGAATACAATAGACAATTTATGCTATATTTTAAGACCTTTTTGACATGTATTCTCGTAAATAAATATTTTGACTTTGACTTTAATTTATTAAGCCATCGTAATAGTAGTAATTTATAATGGGCTAATCAATCAACTGCCTCAGTATATTTGTCGCTGCAGCACAAAACTGCAGAGATGCTGGTATTCTGGCAGGGCCTGGCTGGTGAATTTAACTAATGTGGAAACTTATAAAACAATTAATGTTAGATAAAAAAAAACAATTAAGTATCTGTTAGACTAGATTTAGAACTCTAGCTCTCTTCTAGATGAAATCGATTTGTCTCTTAGGCTATGTGAGAAGGTTGAAACTTTTTTAACATTTCAATAAGGGAAGATGGTATGATTTCTCAAATATACCAGTGACCTGCCATTTTGCCTGGACTTTGAATTGGTTTTTAAAGGTTGGTAACGTGCGTGTGAATCGAGTACCTATTTTGTTGCATTGCATAGGCTGCGGTGCCCGCCAACATCAGGCGATCCGCCTGTTTGCCTCAACCCTTTTACTCTTTACGTTAAGGTGGTTCGTTTCGCATATCGTCTGATATAAGATTACTGACATTATAAATATTATTTTTATTGGTTTTGCCAAAGTAAGTAAGTATCCCTAAATAAGTCCCCACGCAAATATTATCTAGGCATATCTACTAATATTCATCGCGTGAATGTCGATTGATTTTTGTATGGTAAACGAACCACCATAAGATGCAATGAAAGCCAACAACTTAAAAGTCTTAACTTACGAGGTCGAAGTTGAAACCGTCTAGTTTTTCAAACATTCCCCAACTAGCTGGTAGCTGCGGAAAAGTTTTAAAAGGTATTAATAGAAACGAATCGAACTTTTGGCTTGGAGTTATCTTAACGGCATTTTTAGTAAACGACGCATTAAATTGTATTTAAGATGCTTTCTATATACTGAAAGTTTATCCCATGAAGATCGGTTTCTAAGTTATTGTTAAGTGGGTTTTGTTTTGAAATTAGTGGTCGAGATTGGTAGTGGTTATTTACCTGAATAAAGCTGCAGTGTACAAATTTAGTAGGTCAAATAGCTTTATATTAAATATATAACATTTTTTTTTTCAGGTTTGAGTTTATCTGACATTGTGACCAAACTACTGGATGATTAAATAAAAGAAATGTACTTATCTTAAAAACATGGATTAAAATATAAATGAGGGTACTTTAAATTTATACAAACACAGGGTAAAAAGTTTCAATAGGTAAATACACGGAGACGATGTTGCTGGCAACATGGGACAAAAATATTGTGACAGCTTGGGACGCCCATCCTGCCAGGTGGAGGACGATCTGGTAAGGGTGGCAGGATTTCAGTGCATGCAGACAACCTGCAACCGCGACCGGTTGCAGGTTTGGAAATCTACGGAAGAGGCCTGTGTTCAGAGCACCTACTCACTAACGCAATATCCGTAGTTTCGGGCAAATTAACATGTTATTATGACCATTGGTATAAAAACGAAAATAATTTAAAAAACCGTCATCAATTTGTTCTCTAAAATATGGTATTCAAGAATATCATATTGTTGTAGGTCTTTTTGACATACTCATTAGTTTGACCGAAACTACGGACATTGCGTTAGTAAGCCCCCAGCAGTGGCCGTCTTATGGCTGAGAAAGATGATGATGATGATGTTGAAAATAATGGGTAGATCCATACTTTAGTAACTAATTCCGTGTTTGTGTGTTTACAAAGCGAACATACTCATAGCAAATTACTGTCAGTTATCTAAACAACATCGGCTAGTTCACGTCATGCTCAAATTATTACTTTCTGTTCTTCATTACATGCTAGGCCGGCTTTTATATCAAGTGACTATGAAAAATTAACAAGTTAAATGTTTTCTTTAGTATTCTAGGACCACCTACTCCTGATCAAAACGCAGTTTCGTGAACCTTCTGAAGGGTATAAAGAACCCAAAACTTAGTATGTTATAAATGGATCCAATGTTTTTTATACAATAAAATATGGTTATTAGAATACCAAAAAATCAACCTCATCTTCGAACGTTATGTATTCTTTTTCAACGTCTGATAATTCACGTTGCTTCGTGTTCAAAGAGCGGGAGTCGAACATGTGGTGGTATTGTGAATTATACTCGTATCACAATTATATCATACCGGTGTAGAGTCATAACCGAAATATACAATGTCTAATAAATGTCTTACATGCATCACTTTAGGTAACTGATAACATAAGAATTATTGTTTTCTTATATTTACGCGAACACCACACATTGCAATGAAACAATTTTACGGATTCTACTCGCGGAATTTATATTTTCACATTTTTAACCCGATTTCGGCTCCTTTACAGCAGTCGTGATCACGGGATGACTCAGATGTTATACGTCAAGAAAGTAATTGTTTACATAGCAACCGTCACTCAACTATCGTCATTTTCACTATCATCCCCGGGAACGTTCCTATACACGCAGAATGAACTAACCGTACCTTGAAGTCTCACATAAGAATTATTAAAGTTAGGTGTAATCAAAATATAGGCAAAGTTATCATCATTTCTAGAGATAGTCTAAAACTTAATGTTGATAAAAATGTTGAAACTTCGCACCTGAATTCTTATTTTTCTAAAACGGAACACTCTGGTTCATAAAAGCTTTATAATTTGTCATTAGGAAAAGTTGTTAATCTGTGTAATCCGCGCGGGTCCCACGCTTAATAGCCACCCAGGATTAACGGCCTTTTGCTGCCTGTCAGATTTGTCGAGTAGGCCTAAATGCTGTTATAGGACTGTCTGTTTTTACAAACTTGTGGATAAAGGTAATATACTCTAAAGAACGCCCCGCTACTAAATTCTCTAACTTGCTATGCCACTGAGTGGCAAGTCGCCCAAAATTTGATAGCAAGCCAATGTAGATGCAGGATTTGTCGTCAAATGGCAATTGCTATTGAAATAACGATTGCATCGCAATCGTGGTCAGCAAATGGCCCTGACAGTGACGGAGTGTTAATAATATAAATACCCTTGTGAAATAAAATTATTCACAATTAAAAACAAAAATTACTAAGTTATCTCAGTCTTCAATGAATTTGTTCATCATTATGATAAAAATATTCCCAACGATAAAAATATTCCCCACAGAAAACAAACTACAACCCAGCATATTTTTTATCTATGGAGAATTAAATTTCAATCAATCAGCCAAGATTTTCAACCCTTCTGGCGCTGCGGCGCTTCGCTAAGTGCTTACTCAGCGCAAATTAATGCTCTATGGACATTTATCATTGTGTTTTTATGCACATATTTTCCTAAAAACACGGATATCACCGATATTTCACTTTAGAACATAAACTTATCACGAAAGTATATGGATTTATGAAGGACAAACCTTTGTCTGGTTGTAACTAACTACTACAGCACTTAATTTTTTTCTTACTGACAATGTGCTTGAGTTTTTCACACTCATTTTATAATAAATATTAATATAAAATAAAAGTTTATTTCGTTAACAAAGTTATTGCCTTAATAACTAGTACATTGGAGCCTCCATTTGAGCAAAAAATGCCTGTGTTTGAAGGGCCCGCTCTTCCATCAATATATCCATGCTTTTACAAGGCAGTATGGGGAAACTTATTTTAATAAAAAACATTTTTAATTTTAATAATACAAGATGAGTGTGCTAGTGTGTGTGTATGTATGTGCGTGCGTTAGTGATGAAATAATAAGAGAGTGTATGATTAGCTTTAAAATATTGATTGATTAATTTTGATACCACGAACTCTACTTAATTTGAGAGGAGATGACCATACAGAAATAATTGTCTTTTATTTACCTAGTAGAATTTCAATATTAGTCAGCCTGTACTTGCCTTTTGAAAATAAACTCCCGATCATAGTAAATTAAAAAACCCTTCGATTTTTACTGGATTGCTTGCAAACGTATTTTAGTTTTCGGTCTAAAAGAATACTCTCAAATAAAAGTTCTTTGATGTTTGGCACCGGCACAAAATATTTGCCAGAATTGTTTGTCGTTTTCACTTTCTGTTCAATTACTTATTTGAATCCCTTTGTACATTTCTACTATACACTGTACGCTCTGGAATAACTTCGTCTAGACTAAAATTTAATTTCAATGAAAGTGCTATAAATACTCTCAACTGATATCTTACTGTTTATGACAGTTAGTCTGAAGAGTAATGAAATTGAGATAGAGATAATAATAATGTTAATCCAATAATAAATATTGCCATACCAAAACCATACCTTTACGACTTTATCCCAAACGGGGCAGTCAGAAGCAAGTTACTGTTGCCGTCATGGTGAACGGAACACTCAGAAGCCAACTTTTCACCAATGGTATTAGAACCCAACGTAGTAGTTGGTGAGCCTTCCGCCGTTATCCAGGTTGATTTGGTTTTTTATCGATGTTTTCCATCACCGGAGAGCTAGTCGGAAATATAACAATGAACACAAAGATTTTGGGTCTGGCCAGATTTGAACTCGGGACCACACGATCCGCGATTCGAGTTGGGGTGCTCAACCACTAGGCCACCAAAACCACATCTTTACAAATAGATGAAATATTTGTTCGTTAAAAGCTGGATGTAGCTGAACTATCAAGTGAAGAAATTCAATTCAATCGATACCTAAATACTTTACTGGAGACTACGACGTATTCGTAGCAAAGAGATGCTACGATAAATCATACACTAAACATTTTGGCTATCTACCTACTGAAAATAAATATAGGTGCGCAAGAACCGGGAATCAGCTGGACCACTTGAAGTAATTTTATTCTTTAGTTAAATTATTATGACTTTGAACCTACACTTTGTGGTGGGAATGCACTTACATATTAGGCCACTCACTGGTGGCCCATATAGACTTTATTTAAACTAAATAATTATGAAAAGGAAAGATTTGTTTGTTTGTTTGTATTAAATAGGCTAAGAAACTACAGGCGCGATTTAAAAAAAAAAAACACCAATATAGATAAAGCTACATTATCAAGGAGTGACATAGGCTATATATTTTAACTAGGCTAAATTTTCACGGGAATGACAGCCTGCGCGGGCGAAGAAGCTGACGGGCAGCTAGTGTATATTATGAGTTGACCGACGACCTGAAGAACGTAGCAGGAAGGGGTTGGATGCGGAAAGCTGGGACCCTGTGTGGTGTCGCCCTCTAAAAAAGTCCTATGTGGACGCGTAGGGGCTGAAGATGAAGAGTTCAATAACAGTCTTTTTCTCACAAAATAATTGTAAACGAAAATGGCCATTTTTGTCAACTATTATTAATCTAGTTATGTACAACGAAGAAGGAAATAAAAAACAACCATCAAGGTGGTTCATTTGTTTTACGTTTCGTTGTTGCAAGGATTCAAGAACATTAGTACAAAAACAGATGGAAGGATAGTTGCTCATCTACATCAGTAGATTTTGTAACAGGTGTTCAATAATTCATCAAATACCTTGTTCCGGTTATTTACTTTAGGAAATTAGACCGCAATTTTAAATGCGTGTTGCCACAGTTCACAACCAGCCATATTAACAACGGTCCAAAGCATAGACTGCATAGTAAGTAGGTAATGAAACAGAGTTCAGGAATGCCCAACCTTTATCGTGCGTTCGATCAAAATTCACATATTTAGCGCCGGGTTAAAGTTTTTCCTTTATGTATAAATAATTTTAAAACTATATATCCTTTACTATACTTTACTTTTATTTATTCATATTAAACGTTAACTTGGGCTACTCTAAATAGTAGTTAAGTAACACTTTGTCGACGCGTTGGAAAAGATTGATTCTGTAGTAAATAGACTATAACTGATCGCCATACTTTTTAAAAAAGAAAATATGTGTTAGATTTTACTGCTCTAGGAATAAAAGAACATAAATTTCATGCTCTTTAATCTCATTGCTGATATTTTTTCACGTATACAAATGTGTGAAATATGGATAGTTATATGAGTCCGGAAAAGGTTGTGCTTCTCTTAGGTAGGTAACGTGTTAAATTAACTGCATGTCACGCGACACTAGTGCGCATTTGTATTGTCTACTCCATTATCCTAATACAGCCCAGCAGGAAAACAGGTGCAGCCACGCACATATGTGGCAATGGTTTATCCACAAACACGTGTCATTATGATAAGTATAAAGTAAGTAAATAAATAAATGTCTGGGACAATTTACACAAGATCATCTGACCCCAAACTAAGCAGAGCTTGTACTATGGGCGTCAGAGACTGATAAGCATACTTAAATATTTCTAAATACATACATATATAGATAATAACACCCAGACACAACAAACACTATTTTTCGTCACACAAATGTTTGTCAGGGGTGGGGATCGAACCCACTAACCTCCGGCGCTAAAGGCAGAATCGCTGCCATTGCGCCAACAGGCCAGTCGACTTGCTACCTATTTGTATTGTATTTTTTGTGGAAATTCAACTAAATCATAATAAAGACGCCGCATAGTTCTGTTGCGTTGGCGCTTTTCATGTTAATTTCATTATTTTTTAAATATTACTAGGGTTTAAGGTTGAAATAAGTATATCTATGTTTTTTAGTAAGAGCATCGCATATGCGGTACACAGTGCGTTATTGCGTTAGGGCGACGCAATGCAACGGAGCAACGTGGCTTCGGTTTAATCGATGCATTTTGACCGGCCCGAGAAATGCCTATAGTGACGAAATTCGTTGGTGCAGTAAGCCCAAAATAACATTGATCAAGGATACAGAATGAACAAACTAACATTCAGTGCCAGTTTTTAACAAGTTCTTTCGAAAAAACATTTTAACCAACAAAAATATGAATAAATATTACTAATAACCTAACTTAATGTTTCAACAAAATTCTAATTTAGAAAGTATATTAAATAAGTAGTAGATGAATAATTTTGCGTTCTGTTCATGTTGATGTTGACAACCTAATCCAAATAAAACTGATCGTAAACAAAGCGAAAACTCCAATAATACCATGACCATCAAAACCTAATTAGACGAACAAGGTTTGCGATTAGTATTGTGTACTATTTGTGATAGTCTGTTCGTGATGAGATAGTCAATTAGGTATCTATTTATTATTTAATGAATAATATTTGTCTTTAACACACTAATTACGCTAAACCTGATTAAGAGATCATGTTTTAAAAGGTAACAGAAGAACTTTCATGTTATTAGAAAGTTTGCTGAAAGTGAAAGTTCACTATTTGAATGCACCTGCTTGCAGCTGCAGTCGACAGCAGTTGATTTATACAACCTTACAAATACCTCCAATTACTTCTCAGTAAAAAATCGAATTGCTATAATTCAAAACTGATTAAACCTTGGCAATGCTAATTAATCCGTTTAGTAAATTACCAGTATAGTGAGCTGCACTGCCTTCGAATTATATCGAAGCTGTTGCTTTTGATACCATGTTATCGGCTTACAGCACATCAAAGACGACGTGAATAAATTAATTAATAACGTTGATGTTATGTTTTGGTATCATGTCTACTAATACCCTCTATGCTCTATTGATCAGATTATTTGGTTTAAGCTAAGCGAAAAATAATCGGTTTTTAATTTGTAATCACGATTCATGAAATAAAGGGGGTAATGTTGTGTAATTGATCAACTTGAACTATTTTACAACACTCTTAGAACCTTTCCCGGCGAGGCGAGATCGTGACGTCCACGCAGCGAGCAGCAGTGGCGTGTCGATTATTGGGTCGCTACGATTATTAACCGTGGTGATATCGTGCGCACAAATCGATTTGTGAATAGGCGACGATATCGCGGCGTTCACACAATCGCTCGCTGCGTGCCGCACCGCACCTCTCCCGCTGAAAAGGCTCTAGGGCGCGCTTAGGCTGCCTGAACACCGAAGCGAACTTTCAACCAATGGGATTGCTTGAAGGCACTGTCTGCCTTCAATCTTATTGGTTGAAAATTGCTAAAACTTCGCTCCGCTGCCTCACTCCGCTTCGGTGAGGAGGCAGCCTTAAACTCGTACGACTTTTAGCGTACGCACATAATAAAATGTCCTGATTTGCCTCGTTTATTATTAGCGCGGTCAATACATCCAAGAGAGTATTAAAGCACTACATTAGCCTAATGAACGATGAAGTAATGATGCGTTCAACGAATAACTGGTAGAAGTTGCTAAGAAAATAAGCTATGGCTGAGGGCAGAAGAGGTAGCGTGTAAGCTTTGACTCCAGGCTGACTTATTGGTTGCCGGTCTGAAAGATGAAAACTAAATTGTGTTCAGCGTATATGATGGATGAGACTTATTGACAAGATATCATTACTTATGATTTCCTAATATAAGACACCTGCCCCCCGATTCAGAACAAAGTTATCGACCGATTCGGTTATTTACTTTTATTTTTAATTATTTTTTTGAGTAGGGTAGTTATTATGTAATTTCGTTTGTGAAAACTTACGGCCTTTGGCTTTCACATATAAAAATATTGATTGCTAGCGTTATGCGGATCATTTACTATAACTAAAACAAATTTACCGAATCGGTCGATAACTTCGTTCTGAATCGGGGGGCAGGTCGCTTAGCAAGAAAATGATTGACTGACGTAAAGTACTGGACTGGAATTTGTTACTGTGTTATGAACTATATATCGACGATCGAGAGTTTCTGTTACGAAAGCGGCGATCGTTGCGTTCAGAAATTTGTATGTTATTTTTGGTTCCATTTTCTATTACTAGAGGTGCTGTACAAAAATACCATACAAAAACGTCAACGCTGTCATTGGTAATAACTCATGGTAGGCATACAGGTCACCTAAAGACAATAGATGGCTGACGTCAAGTACTGGACTGGAATTTGGTACTCTGTACTACCGCTGCTGACATAAGACCCATTTGCAATGGTTTTGTGAAGGTTGATGTGAACGCCTCTGTACATGCAGCTCAGGACTATAAGAGTTTCCGATTACTGACCCCTCAACTTCAATTTAAAAGCCACCATGATGATGACAACAGTTCATCTTGATTTTGAGTAGTTTAATTGATTTTCTATATTCACGTCAGCAGGAACCGACCGTAACCATGTTATTAAAGATTTGAATTTAAAAAAAAGTATAGGTATATAGTTAAACGTGTATTGAAATAATTTTTTTTTAATTTTTCTGTCTTGATTCAAAGGAAATTGTTTTAATAACAAAAGTCTTCTGCATCTTCCGCACGTATTAACTTAACCCATACCAATGTAGAAAATTGTCGATTAAGAACCCGTTACCCCGAACCTTGTGTCTAGATTACGATCTGGTAATGACGTCACGACATTAGCGAGCGATATTCTGACGTATCCTGACGTATGCGTCAGGCGTTAAATCGGTTCTAGTAATAAGGTGCCAAATGGAAGCTTTACAAGCATCGTTTAGCCTACCTGCAATACAATATTGTATTTTAAAGGAAAATAAACCTCTTGACTAATTAAAACTAGCATTAGGTAATAATTTGAGACGAGAAAGGCTAAAGTTGGGAAATGAAATAAAAATCAGCAAAATGCTTTTTAGGCCGTTATGAGGGATTCCCGCTCGGCTATTCACTAACTACGATCGTTAGAGAATCGTAAGTTTGACAGCGATAATTACTATGTGACGTCGAATACTGCACGGTCATTGGCTGAAATGCTGTCAAAACGCGAGCGACTAGCAATCCGTTCGCGTTGCAAGTTGAAGAACCAGTGTCTGACTTGCACTTAATTTTTATTTACTGGTAATTAAGTTAAACAACGTCATTGACAATTAACAAGCCTAGATTATTACGTATAAAGCTGATAAATAACTATTTTTTTTAAGCGCCAGACAACACAGCACTTCTCATGGTCCTGAAGTTATGATAAATTTCCTAGTGTTACTAGGTATCAGTAGGGAAATCAGCCAGGGGCGTCTCCCAGCACAGCCCGACCCGAGTCAATTTAGAAAAACATGTTTTCCTAAATTGACCCGACCGGGAATCGAACCCGGGACACCACGCAAGCTAAGGTTAAAAACCGTGTAACAGCGCACCACGCCAACCGTGTCAGCAGATAAATGTATGGACAGAGGCCATCACATTAACCTTTGCAAAACCATTGCAAAATGGTTCTCATGCTGTAAACGCATCTGTAGTCAGCTGAAATATGTGCTACAGCAGCTTACACTTAGATCATTTACTATATTATTGAGACCCCAAAGTCCAAAAAAATCTGAATTTGTGCCATGAATGCCTTACTATTAAAAATTAACAAAAATACACACATTTCAATAGAAAGCTAAAACAATATTTAATAAACAAATGTCTCTATAACCTGGACGAATATTTAAATAGTAAAAATTTTTTTAGGTAATTCGAATTACATTAATTATAATTTAATAAAAACCACTCATTATAATAATTTAATAATATTTATTTCCTATCATGACATGAATACATACATACATAAATAAATGTAATAAATAATAATGATAATGTACTTATAATGCTTATGCATATAAATTCAATGGTAAAGATTTTTAACTGTTAAGCAATTGTTCAATTATGTTGCAATGCCCTCACAGGGTCATGTGTTATACTTTTTTTGTTTTTGTTTTAAGAGCTTGTTAAACCACATGAGCAATAATTAAGAATTAAGAATCATAAATGTGAAAATGTGCATGAAAACATAAGTTTGTAAATAACTTACCTAATTATTCCAAAAATATCTTGCAGTGGTTACCCCTACCCCTTGCAGGGTTCATGTGTATGTACTATATTTTTATTTAAGACCTGTAACTTACCACATAAAGCATCGAATAAATGAATTATGAATGAATTATGAATTACTAACTCTGTATAAATACTTATCCATAAAATATTAAACACATGAAACGAATACATCATTTAATAATTCGTTATCGAACACACGACCCCTCCAAGTGAGTTCAGGTTTCCAATCATTCGGGCCCACGCTATTTTTTTCTCAACTAGCTATTTTAAAAATACTTCGGAGCTTATCTTGCTTCGTTGCCAAAAGTTAAATAAAGTTTTTGAATTTAAACTTTCATGAAGTAAAGTTTGTAACTTAGGTATACCGAACCTTTTGTGGTACGTTTTAAACCTACTTTATATAAGCCGAAAGTTTAATGTTAAAAGAGAAACGTGGCCTATGGATCTGAAAGGGACACCCTTTTTACGGGTCTTCTATAGAACTTAAGGTTATCTAATGAGCTTCAGATTGGCCTGGCCTATGCTCGGTATTTCAATACTAAATAAAAAATTAGAAAGAAATGAAAGTGTAGTAAATTTTAAAATTGGTCATGTAGCCCAGTAGATTAATAATAAATAAATAAATAAATATCTGGGACAATTCACACCAAGATCATCTGACCCCAAACTAAGCAGAGCTTGTATTATGGGTGTCAGAGACTGATAAACATACTTAAATATTTCTAAATACATACTTAAATAGATAATAACACCCAGACACACAAAAAACACAAATGTTCATCACATAAATGTTTGTCATGGGTGGGGATTGAACCCACGACAAAAAAAATAGAAAAATGGCTTTTCCTATTTGCTGCTGAATAAAAAAATACACTAGAAAATCGATTTTTAGAACGAACCTCAGCTTTGTAAGGCAGAAAACGTGTTTAAAAGAAAACTTTTGATGCATTTTTTAAATGCTTGAAGAACTTGAAGTCTATTTTACGATATTGGCAGTCATCATCATCATCAGTGCGGTCTATCCCGGTTGTGAACCCACACTAGTGTGCGGGGTCCCAGGGTCCGCCTCTCTTATTTTCTTAGCCCACTTCGCGCGGTCTTGTGCATCCTCAGTGGTGAGTTTGTTTTACGATATTGACAGTAAATAACGTATTATGATTCGCCTGATGCAACCATTTGAGAACTGATCAAGAAGTGAAATAGTTTCGATTTTCATAAGAAATTTGAAGAACAAATGCTCAAAATCGGTCTAAGGTTAAAGTTAAGTGTTAGCCAAAACAATAACAAATTAATATGTCGTAAGGAGTGAACTATTAGCGTAAGTAATTGAGACTACGTAATGAAACGTCACCTGTGTGTCAAAGTGCGGTTCGCTACGAATTGCTAATTTGCGGGTTCGCAGTGAAGGCTAAAATTGTGTTGGTTATGTGCTGAAGACTTCACTTTAATGTTGGTTAATCGACCTAAGTTAGGATATGGAGTAGAGGAAGAGTATGAAGACAGGAGCTGATGACGGTAACTCAGGATCATAACGACAAGAGCTCTATCAATCTACTGATTCAACGATCGTTGTTTACGTGAAGATATTCATGGTAGACAAGTATGTCTACTATGAATATCTTCACGTAAACAACGATCTTCATTAGATATTCATGGTAGACAAGTATGTCTACCATGAATATCTTCACGTAAACAACGATAGTTGACTTCAGGAATTTAGTAATTTGGTTCCACTTCTAATCACTAGGGACGTTATACTGAAATCCGCGTGAGTAATTCGTCTAAACACAAAAATCAGTACGGTGTCGTTTGCTATATCAAGTTAGTCAGCTCGCAGGAAAGTAAGACGAGACGCGATTAAGAACCGACTGATCGAAATCGGACGCGATAGACTGTATCTATACTGACTTTCTATACTAGACGAGGTCTAGGTAGTCTGTGGCACGTGGTAATGGCTCGTGTTGACAATCTTGTTAATGTAGCTTGTTATCTGTTAATCGTAAGTAAGTACTCGAGACTCGTCAAAAGAGTTTACGAGCATTCTGTCATGTTAGACATACTGTATGCTTCTGAGCCTTTACTATTGCGTTCAAAGATCACAAGAACAAAAACAATCCACCTCATATAGTTCCTCCTAAAGACGAGCGGGTTCTGCGACGCTCTTAATACCGACTAACAGAGTTTATTTCGCTAAATTCACGAATGTTGATAAAATGCAAAAACGAATACAAGTATAAATCGCGCTAACCCTCCGCTAACTAACGGCCTGACGAGGCAGTAAAAGCGGCCGAACTCAAAAATTCGTCTTTAAATAATATTGTTGATACTATTGATGACTTACTCTTTCAGTCATGTAAGAAATATTATTTACAAACAAAAAAATACAGCCAATAATTAAAATATATCCCAATCGCAATCTAACTCAATGGCAAAGGCTTCGCTTTTGTGTTTACAAAGATTGAACAAACATATAACAATAAACCTTTAACGTAAAGTACTTTTCAGTAACGAGCGACGCTCTTAATACCAGATAGTAGAGTTTAATTTTGTTAAATTGTTAAGATGCAAGAATTATATCCCAGCGTAAATCGTGCTAACCCCCCGTTGCCGCCACTAACGGCCTGATGAGGCAGTAAACGCGGCCGGACTAAAAATAAAAGCATTCCGCGATTGTCCCGCCGGACCCCGCTGATATACGGCGACACTGCCCCTGCAATTATTACCTACCGCAATTTTCACCACCTCCTTTTAAGGGGAACAGTTAACTAGCTAGAGATGGTTCTGGAAGCAGGGATTCATTACAGCTGGGAATGGTATCAAAACATTTGGATTTGAGATTTTTCGAACAAACTTATCAGAAAAACTATGTTTAATATGGTGAAATATAATGAATTGGTGTTTAAGGGCAGGTGGTTCACAAAACACGTTTTTAGAATTCATTTTTGAAGTAGTAAACAGTGAAATTAAAATCTAATAAAATTGACTGATATTGTTGAAGAAATAATACAGGGAATTTATACGGTGGAAACATGATTTGATAAAGTTGGCTCGATAGAATAAATTTACCTCTTTTCGTGACATATTGTCTTCTATTTTTGGTTTCATTTCTAAAATAATTGATCTGATAATATGGGTCCTTCACCAAAACAAAGTTTAAAGATAACTGGAGGGATTTCATCCGATGGTTTTTTTAAATTACATATTTTAATTTTTTAATCGATTATTTTAGTGATTTTCGGTCCGCGTGGCGCTCACCAGTTTCCTTCAGGAAATAATCTCAAAACTGTTTTTAGAGCTTATAGTAACGTGGGTAGAAGTGAATTGTTAGTTATATAACTGGTAAAATACCTATCTTACTTTGTTCATCATTCCCTGGTAATCATAGTTACGAGTTTACTTTACCAGGCCACCAGGTATGACCATATTCACACGTTTATCGAGAAGGCTTGTATTACAAGAAATTATAAGGTCAGTTACACTATATGAGTTGTTGAAATGAAGGGAAATTGTTTATTTGAGATAAAACACGGTATATAAATAAGATCTTACATATACATTAAATTATGGTCCAGCGTATTTTGTACAGTTTTAGACATGGAAAATTTTTAACTTAAAAAAATATATTAATAAATTAAGATGACACAAAATTATTATATTTTTATAAAAGTTACATTGCTGAAGGATCAATTTTACGGAAACAATAATAAATCAAATATAAATCACAGAATAATATGTCAAAGAAACAGATAAAAAACAAGAGTATTATTATATGTATAACAAATCATTGAATGTCAAAGTATTCATCAAGGTCATAAAAACAGTTTTCAATCAACCAGCCTCTCAATCTGTGCAAAAATTTAAATGGACCTACTGAGCTGGTGTTTTTCAATCATCTAATAATTTTTACTCTATCCAGTGCTTTTATATTTCTGAAACCATGCACTGATGGTTTCAGAAATATAGAAGTAATATTATACTTAATATTGAACTATGATGTGCTGTTAGAATTAGATTTTAAGAGCGAACGAGGGTTAGCTGTTGGAAAGTTATCACCTTTACCTATCACAACTCCACACTCATGCAACACCACTGATGCCATCGATGCGTCGCTTGTCTTTTCACAAAAAAAATGCTCCTCTCTTGAAACCCACTGTAATACTATATCACCTATTCTTATCCAACTAAAAATACCACTCCACTCCTAAATCGTTCCATAAGATTATTGCTTGTTCATGTGTATAAAACAAAAGCAGTTTCACCCGACCCTCAGATGGCAAAAGGTGATTAATATTATGAAGGCTATAGTGATCTCATTGTAATAAATCGCATCTGCTCCCGCACCATAACTCTCGGTCCAAGGCTATTGACTAATTAGCAGGCAATTAATAATTAATAACTAGTCATCAATAAGCGTGAATAACGTTTGACCCATTAACAAAGCGAATTTACAGCCGATGTGATAGCATAATTGCTTGAAAGATAATGATAACATACAGAATATTCAAAATAAATGAACCAGGTATTATTTTGATCTACAGGTAAGTACTACTAATTTTTTCAAATACCAAAAGGAACCAGACGCTAAAAAAATCATAATTTCGCTAATATATCTTTAATCCTTTTAATGAAACAGTAATCAATGTGAAACTTTACTGTGTAACTAAATAATATGTTCTGGAAAATCGATTTCAATGTGAACGACACTGAACACATTTTTTTAAAATATTATATCTGTCAATTTGTTCCAGCAGAATGTAAAAAACAACTATAATAAATTAAACATTGTACATCGAAAATGTGAAAACTGGCTTATATAATGCGTACGTATAGAGGGAACTTTACATTGTTCTGGGTAGAAGTCTACACAGACGAAGTCGCTGGCAAAAGCTAGGTTATTAATAAAAACTTGCAAATTTAAGGGCCCAGACATGAGTCAGTGTGTTCCGTACTTTCGTTAAGGCCTTCAGATCATGATACTAGGTTTATAACCCTCAAAAACGGTATCTAAATAAAAGTTGAAAGTTCCCTAAGAACAATTTGATTTAAATCCGGATCAATTGGTATGCATCCGACGATTTGACAAATCAGCAAATAGTTAACATTCGTGTCGCGTCTGGCTCAACCCTTCCGTGCCCTGTTCATTTCTTCCGCCAAAGTTGTGATTTCATTCCCTCTGAGTAAACGTAATAAAAGATCAATAGAAAAACTCAGAGGAAAATAAAAAATAAAATTTAGCTTTTGCATTGCACTTCATCGCTCCGAGGCGACGAACAGTTAATGAAGTTGAAAAATGATGTGTGTTAGCGATGTTTAGCTATCGATGTTTTCACTTGGACCTCAACAGTAAAATTCATAACCATTGGTTTATTGACTGTTCTGGGGAACGTTTTCGAAGAACACTACGAGAAGCAAGCGCCCAACAGATACACGAAACTGGAGCGTTTGAAATAACCTTAGTTGGCGACATCAGAGGCACATCAACATTTTGTTGTTACCACAAACTGCAAGGAGCTGCAGCGATACTGTTAACACATAACGATTTTTTCTCACAGCGATGTTGTTTGGTGAGTAGTACATGTGACTCTGATCTTAAATTACCCGCAAACCGAAGATCTTCGAGTCAGTAATTTTACTGGCCATTGTTTAGCCAAGTCCTTGCCAACCCTGGTGGATTTATTATCACATGCTTCCAATTCGTAGTGTCAAGAAAACGCAACACTTGAGGTGCTGCCAAATGATCCCTATGTTGCTCTCTGTCTTTTAAAGGTGCGGGTTCATTCTGGCTTACTGCTTCTGCTAAGTTTTGCTCAGTCTGAACCAGAAGTGGCCAAGTAAGATTCTAAATGAAAGTGAGATGGCCAGAGCTTCTATTTACGAAGCAGTGCTGTACATAACGTAGAAATATTACGCAAGATCTCGGCAAAAGTTAAGCAGGAGAGAGCATTGTAAAAAAAATATCTCAACGGCACCAAAATGGTGGATCGTAACGGGCTAAAACTCGTTGCAATCATCACCTCTGCTTGGTCTACATTTGGACACACAGGCATTGTGACGTTAGATTAGGAGCGATTATTTATATCGGAGTCGTATACTACTTCATTATTGGCTAACAAGAAGTCAAAAAACCATCGAGTCGCATTGCGAGTTAGAGAACAAGGGTGCTCGATATAATTAAATAGCAATAGTCACCCAACCCTAAAAAACGCAAAGGGAACCCGCGTCCTGCTAAAACAACAGCGAGCGATGTTCAGTTATTGGTCGGGTTGTCCAGATCGTGTTTCCGTTTGTAACAGCGGCGGGCGCGCTCCAAATTAATTATGAAGGCGGTCGCAGCACTCGCAGGGTTGAACCCTTCTGGACGTCAGCTGCACTCTCGATTGTTTTATCGTGTGTTGAGAGACTGGGGTATTTTATGTCCCCGCCTGTATTTCAGTTCAAACATTCATCGGTTTTGCTAATGAGTCTTTTGAAATATGAAGATTAATTAAATTCCTGTGTCATTTATATTTTCAAAATACGTGTAGATTTTTATTTTTACATCGGTATCAAAATATTTAAGCCTGGAGCCTGGACTTGACCGTCGAAAGCTTTAGGTATTTTTGTTAAATAGATGTAGACCAACCTACTTCGTGTTAGTTCTAAAATACAAATTATAAATTAAAACTATCCTGTGCGTAAAAACCTTCAAATGAATACTCAGAAGAGTGTTTCTGAGTGTTTCCTGCACATCAACTTTCATCAACGGTAATTTGCCTCTGACATATAGACAATATGTAGAGACGTCAGTTTTCTCGCCATGGCTGGTCCCTAGTAAGTTGCGGATAGGGAATCTACAATCCGAATAGCACCGGTTCACTTATCCTTTACTGTTGCACTCCACGCACAGTTGTATATTGGAACACCCATGGATCTTTTCAACATATCATCATAATTATTTAATCTATTACCCGTCACGCGTCCAGCCAAGCAAACGAAAAATGCCTGTAATGTCCCGGTCCATTTGAGTGCCGAAATTTTTTAAAGACTTTTTTCACATTGCATATTATAGTATAATTGAGTTTTGTAAACTGAAAATAACTGATTTTCTAGTTTTCACTGACACAGATTTTTTTGATTTCATCACTAACGTTCTAAGGTTCTAAGCACTAATTCTGCTGGTATTACCAAATTTTCACTACACCATTCTAAAGAGAATATATCTACCAATATGTACCACAAAACATCTTTTTTCTAGCTAAGTATGACTACATAATGAACAATTAATTACGCAGTGACATGACAAAAAAAAATGACACAAATTTTTTTCTAGATTAAAAGTCTCTATATAACTTTGTATGAAACATCTTTTCAATTGGTTAAAGGTGATATTTGTGTAAAAGTGAGCCCATGATTGGCTGCATAAACTTACGTGATCAGCAAATCACAAAATATAAATGAAACTTTGCGCCAAAGACAACGGAGTCGCTTATGGACAGAAGTGTGTCCGCAGGAGGCGTGTCGTGACTTAATCGCTTATAGACAGACGTATGTATGTAGGACGCTCGTCGGGTTAATAGATTAAATTATTATTTTAATAAAGAAACGCCAATTTTTACAAATTAAAATGTACGCTTATATCAATCACCTCAAGGAATTTTTTTTTTATTTGTTTGTATGTAATGAATAAATTGAAAAACCAACCGGACCGATTCTAAAAATTATTTCATCAATATAAACCTTTTGACGACACGATTGGCGTAGTGCACTGTAGCACGGTTTCTCGCGTTGAATAACGTAGTGTCCCGGGATCGATTCCCGGTCGAGTCGATTCAGGAAACGATCGTTTCTAAATTGGCTGGGGCCTGGGTGTGCTGGGAGACGGCCTTGGCTTATTCCTTGTTTAGTATCTCGTAACACAGGGATTTTTATCCCTACTTTGAGACCATGACAAATGGTGTGTTGTCTGGCGAGCAACGTATAGGCTATAATGTTTACGAGAGAAAAAAGAAAAGCAAGAATGACCACGCAGGCGAAGCCACAAGCAGGAAGTTAGTTTTTCTAAAAAGAAGAATATTTCTTGTTGCAAAATTTTAATAATGTAATAAACATTAAATTTCAACTGCAATGTTTATCTTGAAGAACTTTTTCTTTTTTAAATTACATTTAATTTTCTGTCCTTACCTACATGCGACTGTTTATCTCATACATAAGTAGATACAGAACGAACATTCGAAGTCCCTTTGTTTTGTCCACCCTCTTTTATTTGATGTGGTTTTAGTCACGTTTTCCTTTAATTTTGTAAGGAAACCCTCGTTTTTAAATCCGTTTATTTGCTTTTTTGGAACAAAAAATAACTTACAAACATGAGTATATAAGTGTATACTCTTGAGGTTTGAGGAGTACTTACAATCAGAGTATTGTACCTATTTTTCTACTTTGACTATTACTTATATCAATTATGGCATGATCACGAAGCACCAATGCAATCATTTAGGAACTAATTTTAAGCGTGAGTTAGTCGAGATTGAGTTATTACATCAGCGGGCCCAAGCGCCGCTCTGCACAGTCAAACTACCCACCTGCGGCAGATTATTATTATTAATTTCCAGTTGCAGCACCACCTGTATTGTGCTGTACCAACACACACACACACAGTCACACTACACATTCGGTACCGTATCTATTGTCTATGTATTGTATTACAATTATTACACTACACAATATATTGAATCACTCACCATTTATTTTTATCTATACTATAGTATTTATGATACTTATATGTATATGCACACACGTATGTCCGCCACAAATGTCCGTGCGTCATCTCAGTCTGGGCCTACTGAAAATCAGCGCCTGGGCCCATAAAGCCCAGGCTATATGCTGAGTGAGGTCCATTTGTCTGTTTGGGCATCGGGACACCGCTGTCTGATGGTATGATCTTTTTTTTCCTGTTACCTATATGTTTTGTTGTTAATGCCTACTTCTTTTGTGTTTACTTTATAAATGTAACGATGTCCTTAAAGTTAATAAATGTTTTTCTATTTCTATTTCTATTATTTTATTTACATTTATTTTTATTTGGTATATTTTTGCTAGTAATTTTTTTCTAACTTGTCATAAGTACTTTTATAAGTCTATATGAATAATGATATTGTTTTGTTACTTTTACTTTGGTAATAAATATCATTTGAGTTATATGGGTATAGTCATAATCTTCTGTACGATTCGCACCGACTTTAACAATGCGGTGAAGGAAATTGTAAACAGGAGCTACAGTTAAAATTTGCATGGAACATATGCATATTGGAATCCGTTAGCATGCCGCGACGTCCGAACGGGTCAACATACACGGTCGTAGTTGTAGGTGACTGAGATCTTTCTCAACCTGGCTGGTCTATCCACCGACAATGGGGCAACCCACCGGGCGCTTCCCAGTTTGCCGCTATGGATACTCTGTTCTAAATAAATAGATACAATTTGAATATAATAATATAAGTCGTAATACCTAGACAGCTCATTATATTATTGATTTCAATGATCGACGTTTGTTCTGTTCCTGTTGTTTGTAGGAAACGAACACACCACCTTTGCGTTGTATGCTGGACCCATTGCGCCAACGGGCCAGCCAAACTGTAAAAAAGGTTGAAACAATTAGTTATTTTTCAGACAGCTTCAGAGAATGAAATATTCGGCATTTCCGTTCGTTGTATCTCCATTTCTTAAATTATGCATAAATGTATGCATAATTCATACGTCCAATAAAACTTTTCCAGTGCATCGCACGCGCGGGTAACCTCGCGCGAAACTGTACAATTTTGCAAGAATTAACATAAATGCTAATGATACGTCTCAGTTACGTTTAGTTTTTCAGCAACTTGTTTCTGTTTATTTCGGTTTGGTTATGACATCGCTTCTGTGGCCGAACGGCAACAGAGCTCAGTCCGAAGCGTGGACTTCCTCTAAGCATCCTTAAACAGAACGTATATCCTACTCTCTCGCCTTTTCTCAGTATCAGGTTTTGACGACCGACTTGGTGTAATGGTTAAGAAGTTGGCTACTACACCAGAGGTCGCGGGTTCGATCCCCGCACAGTACAAACATTTGTGTGCATGAACATGTCTGTTTGTACTGGTCTGGGTGTCTCCTATGTATATTAAGTATGTATTTACAAAAGAAAATGTATTTAAGTATGTTTATCCGTTGTCTAGTATCCCATAACACAAGCTTTAATTAGCTTACTTTGGGGCTAGATGGCGCTGTGTGGAATAATGTCCAGGGATGTCCAGGGATATTTATCAGTATCTCAACTTGCTTGACCGCCTAGGGTTGCTTGCTTCTACATGCGCTCTGAAGTTTTTACATAAAGTAGGTAAAATGAAGCAAAGCCCGATTTGACTGTACACTGTACCCGCCAAAAATAAAATACATCATGTTAAAAATTGCACCAAGTTCGACAAAAACAAAAACATTTAAGACAGTGTGACTAGCCGCCACACCGATTGATGACCGGTATTGCCTGTAAACTCACTGTGTCTGTGCGCGTGATCAAAATGGCGGTTTGTTCTAAGCGGACTATCTGTCCGGGGCGCCGCGCCGCATGCTTGATTTGTGAGTGCACTCATAAATAATTTGACACGCGAAGAACGTTGAATCACATCCACTTTTTTCAATGAATGTCTGTGGGACCCGCCATTATGTGTGGTATAATCAGGTATAACCTACAAGATTCTCCTATGACCCTCGCTCATTGCTACGCTGCATAGAACAGAACGTATATCAATTCATCAAAATCGTCAATTCGACAGGCATCTTACCATCCATTGTCTTGAATGAATGTGATTTCCAAGAAAATGTTATAACCTCCCTTCAATATACCAAACCTACTTACAATACAAAGGCTAAGTTCTTTAACAATTCACTTATATCTGTATTCGTCGCGCGTTGTTCTGATCTCTGAGTATTGAAGGCTCAGAATTAAAGTTAGGTACGAGAACGTGACTGTAGATTGTCGCATAAAGCATTTACTTGTTTCATTTACAAAAGGGAACACAAAATGAATCTTTAAAAGACTTACCCTACTTGATTATTACTGGTTGTAGTTCATAGGCGTTGAAATCGCAGTTCAAACCTAGAATGCAGCATCACAACCAAACTATAAAGTTGGTTAAAGACTAATCATTAGTCAAACTGAAGCTACATTCATCAGTAAATTGAAACACTGATATTATTATCATTTCTACATGTAAAATTTGAAAATGTACAGGGATGACAAGTTATTGATTAAATGTTGAAATTTAATCTGATAAATTATTTTTAGATTGAAACTATTGATAAAAAACGCTGTATTTGATTGTAACATGCTTGATCAAGAAATCTCAAACAGCGTGTCCAAAAGTAAAGTTACCAAAACTAAAATTTATAACCCACATCGGCAAGATTGGATAAATAAAGAAACCATAGGCCATATCAACATGCGGAATGAATTACGGCAGAGCAACAAAAATAACATGTCTGATAAAACACTTGAAGTAAAATACAAAGTGACAAGATCCAAAGTTCAGAAAAAAATTCAAGAAACAAAAAAGGATACTATTTCAATTACTTCCAAAAACACGTAACGAATCCCAGGTCAATGTGGCAATATATAAATAACCTGGTAACAAATAAGACAACAAATACAACAGGTCCACATAAGCTTATTATGGACTCAAACACAATCACTGAACTCTAAAGATATCTGCGAATGCTTCAACAAATATTTTGCAACTATAGGTGAAGTCTTAGCAAGTAAAATTCTAAATATTCACTAAACTCGTCAAAGTTTGTTAGTTCCTTACCTGTATATAAAAATCTGTCAAAGTTTGAGCCTGCAACCTCGGATGAAATTGTAAAATTAATCGATGAACTTGACCCGAATACGTCCTGTGGGATTGATGGCGTAAGTGCCAACTCAATCAAATCCATTAAACGACTAATCGTCACCCCACTCGCAAAATGCATTTACGACTGCTTAAACCATAGAATCTTCCCAGACTCATGAAAGATTGCAAAGGTTAAACCAATTTTCAAATCAGGAAACAAAACAGACCCATGTAATTACCGCCCAATTTCGATCTTGCCGATCCTGTCAAAGTTATTTGAAAAAGTAATCTACTCACGATTAGAAAAATACCTGAAAGGTACTTCTTGTACAATAAACAATACGGTTTCAGACCAAGGTCTAACACGCTCTCAGCTACAGCTGAACTCGTGACCAAGATGAGAACAGGATCGATGAAAAGCACCTAGTTTTGGGTGTTTTCATCGATCTTAAAAAAGCTTTTGACACCATCAGTCATAAAATCCTCCTGAAGAAGCTGTTTGATGCTGGCGTCTCGGGTTCCACCTATGGCATACTAAAATCATACCTCGAAAATCACAAACAGGTCGCTGTTATCGGTCAAAGTCAAAGCTCCACTCGCCCAGTTAACTTTGGTGTCCCTCAGGGTTTATTTTTGATCTATATAAACAATATACAACAAATAGGCCTAACTGTCGATATAACTCTTAACGCAAACGACACAAGCTTGTTCTACTTTGGTCACTCGATCAAAGCTATGACAACAAAAGCACAAGGCGATTTGGACCTTCTAAACAGCTGTTTTCTATCAAATTCTCGCACTATTAACTCAGCAAAAACTAACTTTGTTCTATATGCTGCTAAAAACAAAAAAATCGATGGTATAGTCCAACTCCATACAAACAACGAAGAACTTAACGAAAAAATACATGAAAAATACCGAGGGCTTATCCTCGATCACCAACTGGAAAGTTCACATAGAAAAAGTTAGAACAAAACTTACATCACTCACCGGTACAATTCATGGCATCTCTAAGTTTCTTCCACACAAATTAAAATATGTTATTTATAACTCCCTAATCAAGCCCCACCTAGACTACTCAATTGAAATCTGGGGATCAGCCGCCAAATCAAACTTGAACCCATTACAAATAGCCCAGAACAAATTGATAAAGTCCCTCTTTCACTACAACTTTCGCACACCCACTGAAAGAATTTACGATGAAACCAAAATTATGAACATAAGTTAAACTTACATGTACTACACATGTATACTGTTTTACAAAATTCTAAATAACCACATTCATACATCCTTAACATTCCACAAGAAATCCCGTAAACAAAAATTAAATTAAGAAATGCTAATAATCTAATCGCACGTCCGCCTCGAACAAAATACGGTTCTAAAAATATTGAATTTGATGGAGTTAACATGTACAGTAAATTACCTAATAAAATAAAAGACGCAAAATCATTACCCACTTTTAAAAATAAATTAAAATTATACGTGCTTGAAAAGATGTATACTAATCATATATAATATATAAGTAAAATGAAAAAACTATAGGTTTAAAAAGAAAATTTTAAGTACATGAATATTAATAATAACTCAAATTTAATAAAAATACAATTAATATAATATAAAATTACATTTAAATATAATTAAATACAATAAATATGAAAAATAAGCTAAAAATACCCTACACCATGTCACATCCATAAAGCAACTACGCTCGGTGCGCTTTACATCCGTGGTTGACAGACGTGTTTTGTTTGTCACTCGCTCGGGTTCTGACTCGATGTTTTTTGCGGGTTACCCGACATTAATTCTGTGTCTCTGGTAATAACCTAGCTAACTTATATACTTAAAAATTGTTGTATCTAGATGTAAGTACGCTCGTTGTGTTTAATACTCATGTAATTGTAATTTCTTAGTGAGTGAATTACCTGTAATTCTTTTTTGAGAAAATAAAGTTCTTTAACCGTAAATGCATGATACAAAGGTATCATAGATAAGGGTAATTAAATCAAAATCATGTACCTTTCGGCCGTCTCATATACCTAATGATACATTGAAATTTAAACGATGGCATCTTGATGGTGAACCTCACATTATGATTTACTAACTTTCCGCCCGCGGCTTCACCTACGTGAAATTCAATTTTAAATATAAAATGTACCTTATGTGTTATTCTGATGTATACGCCGTATTACTGTCAGGTTTCATCTAAATCAGTTTAGTAGTTTTTCGCGAAATAGTAACAAACATGGTCACAAACTTCCGCATTAATAATATTAGTAAGATAACGCTTCTCAAAAACATACACACAAAAAACTAAAGAAAAGTGCCCAAGAAAAGTATTCAAGCTAGTTAAATATAGCACGACGACGAAGACAATGACCATTTACCGAAACAAAAATGGAATTAAAATAACTTACTTATATCATAATACAAGAAATTAAAACACACCCAAAACTTTTTGCAAATAATAAATCAATACGCCTATGAATATAACACCCCTATTCCCCCTAGGGTCAGTACTAAAACAAACGTAGGGTAAATTAAATAAGAAACGTCTTCACCGCGCTATGATTCATTGTTAGTGCCCTCAAATCTCGATACCTTGGGGTCTGACCCTCATAAAGCGCGATTGGGTGAGATGACCAAATTTACTTAGACACGAATGCTGGACACCTTCACGCTTTGTACAGTTGGTAACAAATTAGTTAAGTCAAGTCAAAATATTGTTTATCCGTGTAAGCACTTATAAGTTTACACTTATAAGTAACAAGTAATTTTACAATAAATAAAAACTATTTTATGATGAGTCATCATGTTCTACGGAATCTCATCAATCATCAATGGCATTGATTCTATAAAGAGTCTTCCTTTTATTAGCAGAGTTACTCGTAAGAAAAGAAGAAAATTTAAACTTTATTTTACATTTCTAAATTGCAAATTGTAAAAGATAAGTGTGACTAAAAGGGCGATCTATCTGCTTACACTTGTTGCGTTGAAAACAACTTTGCATTTGAAATTAATTAATCATTCTTCGGAAAAAGCATAACCCTTATAGATAAAAATTGACTCACTCTCAAATAAATATCGAAAAATTCATAACTTTAGTACTAAAAAGCAGATAACGTTAACCTCAAACCTAAAGTATAAGTACAAGACACAGCAGAGAAATTATTTCTCCCTCAGATTATTATACACGAAATGAATTCTCAACGATAGCTACAAACGCTGTACGTGACTGTACTTTCGCCACAAGGGCCTTCGCAAACACAGAAGATGAATCATAAAAACGCACAATACTTTACGAGTCGGGTCTTTACGACTGTACGAAGCACCTACAACTCATTGCACTTACGATTCTAGCCGAATAAGTGGTATATTTTGTATTTTCGGAGTTGAGATTCTCGTGTAACGAGGGATTACAGACTCACAGTAACAAAAAAGGTAAAACATTTATTTAGGTGCTTGATGTTGCCGTGGGAAATAAAATGGTAGCATTTTCCGAAATTCGTGAAAATAAATTTTGAAAGAAACGAAAAGTTAATACTTATAGTTATACTATTATGTTCATTGTTTTCGACTAACTCTTCGGTGATGGAAAACATCGATAGAAAACCAAATCAACCCGGATAATGGCGCAAGGCTCACCAACTACCACGTTGGGTTCTAATACCATTGGTTAAAAGTGGGCCTTTGAGTGTTTCGTTCACCATGACGGCAACAGTCACTTGCCTGATTACCCCGTTTGAGATATAGTCGTGATGGAATGTACGGTAAAAATATTTGCTACACGTCGCTAATCCTTTTCAGGTTTATACGTGTTAGTAATGTCACCCGCCTATCTTCCGAGGGGTTAGCAAGCCGGGTTATCTATGTCAAAATGATACCTCTTACAGATAAATCACGTGATATTCGAAGCATTAGAATGTTCATTTCATAAAACACCCTTTTCAACGTAATCCCTAATAATGCGAGCAAAACGCCTACAAGCAAAGGGTGAACGATCCGATAGCTTAATTCCAATAAAAGTGGGTACGTGTCTCGACTCTGGATTGTCTGGATTCCAGCCTCCACACGACGGATATATTCTTTCAGTGTAATTTCAGGGTGTATATACTTGTACTTTGTCTCTTAGTAAACTAAGCTTGTAGTATACGTAATCCTCATCCTCAATTGTACGTGACGAGGACACCTTTTAAGAATTGATTTTTTGTCAAAATTTGGTCGTTTATAGTAAACTCTTGTAATTTTTTAGTTTTCATATTTGTCTGTGAACGCGGATATATTGCTGGTCTCTTACATAGTTCATTTTCAGAGAATTGAGACAGTTCGTTTTTTATCACACACTATCGTTGGAAAACTAACATGCCATGGTTATGAAGGGTTAAAAGTAATAACATACTAAAACAAATAAAAAGTTATTGCTTATGTTTTATACTATTATTTGACTGGCCTGTTGGCGCAATGGCAGCGATCCTGCCTTTAGCACCGAAGGTCGTGGGTTCGATCCCCACCCATGACAAATATTTGTGTGACGAACATTTGTCTTTGTTGTGTGTCTGGGTGTTATTATCTATTTAAGTATGCATTTAGAAATATTTAAGTATCAGTCTCTGACGCCCATATTACAAGCTCTGCTTAGTTTGGGGTCAGATGATCTTGGTGTGAATTGTCCCAGATATTTATTTATTTATTTATTTATTATTATTTATATTTTAAAGAAAAAAATTGTGACAGCTAGTTGTAAATATATTTGCCATGCATAATAAATTAAGCATTTACATTTACTCATCAGAAAATGCAAACACTCTGCTTGTACCTACACCTGTTACGAATTTAGATAAACAATGTAACTAGTACAACATTCTGTATTTCAATATCTTTTTTTAATTTATTCATTCCCTTGAAGATGTAATTTCTAAATTCCCTCAGGGTACAGAAAAACATGTTCGACACAGACGAAATGAAATTGAGGACTTGATACAAATGTGTTATTTTAGGAAAAGGTCAAAAATTTAATAAAAACCGAAGCTATCCAATTTGCTGTGGAAAACAAAAATTCTGCGTCAAGCTGACTAATGCAAAAGGCAATAAGAGCAAAACATATTTTTTACGAAACACCGTACGTGTATGGCTACACTGATAGATCCCTGTCGTGTCACTTTTTAGTCTATAAGTAGGTACATTGTAAGGCCGCGGTATAAACAGAGCGGTTAATGATACTAGAAGCAGAGACAAATCCATTATATAAAAACTTAGTTATATGTACTGAGGTAATGTGGAAAACAACATATTGATTGAGAGACAACAAGTTTTAAAAGAATTGGCCTAAATAAAATTATAAGTCTATTATGTGAAGCATATTATGTAAGTTAAACTATGAGTCACTATATTTTGTGGTGGTTTCGCTTACAACCTAGTGTGGGTTATTGAGGGTGTTGGTATCTATTAAGTTGTATGAAAAAAATCTAAGCGTCTGATAGCAAGGATTCCGACACCTGAATTATCGGCTCACTTTAGTTGGGCTACAGATAGCCATGAGTATATAAGTCCATGTATTTATTTATTGTATAATGAAAATATCATAATGAAGAGGTTCTCGTTAGCACCTAAATAAACTAGGTACCTTACTTTCCACCAATCCGGTAATAAAAGCAGTAAGGTTTGGATAAAGTGTTTTAATTCTTTTGAGGAGGGTCAAAGCCAATGTTGGCCAGTTCATGCGATGCACATCTAGTTCGTCTCGCCGCCTTCTTCTAGCCCTCCTCTAAAGAATTAAAACACTATCCAAATCCTAATACCTTTATTCCCGATACAAATAACGTTTGGGATAAAGATTGGGAGGGGAGGATTGGGCTGATTCAGATTTTAAATTAAAATAGTCCCTTAACACTAACTTAGTTTTGTTTACAAAACTCGCTGACCGCAACACTTCCGCCAATGCCCCGGCTTTATTTAGGGAAGCCGTAATGAAACGCTGGTGCGCCGCCCTCTCATATACGATGTCTGAATACTGATCGCGCTGCAAATTCGCCATGCTTCCACCATGGCTCTATAGGGTCTGCTGTCAACGGGAAATTTACCACCGTACTGACAAATATGCTGCCCATTATCGTGAGGAAAATGCGGAGTTGACACGTCTTTTTCAAACGTAGACAGAGTGATGCGTCAGGCTATTACCACTTCAGTCTTTATTTTTTTATTGATGTCAGGTTCCAAAATTTCCTCGGTTGCAGACACCACGGCGTTTAATATTTCTCTCAGTATTTCTTGCAATTGCAAGCGCGCCCTTTGAGGTTCATTCACTTCGTCCATACATGCTGGTCGACGGCTAACTAAACACAGCCACTAAACAGAATTGGACACTACTCGCACCTTCTAATCACCTGCACTCGCACTAACTACAGCCTACATCAACGAGACTAAAATCTAAAAACTTTGAAGAGTGTTCGTGTCATTGATTTCTGTCTCTGTTCGCGCAGCCATTTGCTTTGTAACAAAGACAACTTAACTGATGTAATTGTTTTCAAAATGATAAATTTTTCGTGGTATTTCCTAAATAAATAAGTCCATATTTAGTTTTTCTTCAATAGTATGTTTTATTTCAATGGTAGAAGTACATTTCTAACGTTTTGTCACGGCTGAGTCTCTCGCGGTGTAACAATATACACTGCATTTACACCAAGGAAAATAACGTGGGGTAAGAAGATTCCATTGATATAAATGGAAAAAGATAGTAAATTTTACTCTAAGTATATTTTATCTTGCTAAAACCGAATATAATATAACACAATAAGTACATACATTTTGGCTAGAAGAGGGTTATAACACCCAGTCATAATAAAATACCGACTCTTGCCGTGACGTGGGTCGACGTAATGACAGTATGCTGACTGTACCTCGGCGAACAATCTTGCGTTATTTATGGGTTATTTATTTTGAAAATAAATATCCTCTAGCGAAATTGGTAAAATATTGGGCCGGTATTTATCATTTTGCTCGTCGAACAAAATAATGGTGACTAAACCAGTCACCATTATTTTATATTGAGCAGAAATATAAATTGTCAAACAAAAGACATGTTTTATTAAACTTTTTTAATTGAATTCTGAATATAGTAGGTATCTTTAAAACACTGTACTTACTTTAAAAAATATTATTATTTTAATAAATAGATTGTTTTATAGTGAAAAATTAAACCTTAAATATGATGGCTACAACCGTCTTCTTCTGGCCGCTTCAGCTCGTCCACAAGGTTAAGTCTGTGACTAGTTCTTCTATGAATTTATTTCTCTTTTATTCGATCTCATAGAGAAATAGTATGCACAAGATCTTTATAGATCGCTGAATGCCCTAAGGCATTTAGTTAATTATCTAAATTAAATTGTAACATATAAAGTAACCCAGATATCTAATTACAATTTAATTAAAAGCAATGACAACGTGCAACAAAATTTAATAAGTCTAAAAAGCAACTTCTCAGAAAATTCATCATTCAGCAACTTTTTTTATTAACAGATAAAAATTTTATCGAACTTTTAACTCCAATTAAGCGTATCAAATTTGAGTTGAAATTAATTACAGCGGGAATCGGTCATAAATCTTTAAATTCGACGCTAATCGAACCCGCCCAGATCTCACACTTCGCTAATTTAATTAAACATTTCGAACAATTTCAGTTTATTCGGTATCCAATCCAAAATACAAAAGCGTTTACGTTATTAGCGTAACAAGGAACGGAAAATTGTTTCGTTATGTTCAATGGAATTAACTGTGAGCAAGTATCTGTTTATTTGAAAGCTACATAATCTCAATTAAAAACACTTATAATTTAATTTTATAACATATTTGCTCGTAAAGGGTCTCTTTTTTCACCAATTTCAATATCGTATTGCATCTCGTTACGTAGGTACTTGCGGTTCTTGTAATGTAAAACGCATGTGTTTTTTTATCAAGGTAAAACGCACGGTTTATCAAGATGCTCAGTCTAAAACGAACGGTACTTTTTTGAATCTTAGCAAAGAGTTTTTATGTCAGAAAAGAGGTCAACATTTTAAGAATAAAATTAACATTGGGAGATAAATCATAATAAATAAACATTTAATTCTTTATTTTAATTAATTTTGATAGTAAATTACTACCATTCATCTGTAACAAAAACACAAAAATATAAATTTACTTTATCAGTAATACTGGCTGTTTTGTATGCCTTTGCCTTAAAAAGCGCTGATGGGCGCATCGCTAATTTGTGAACAAGTAAAAAAATTTATAACTGCTTTCACAAGTGATTAAAGATTAATTCGTTTAAGAAAGTCCGAGTTTTATTTATTTACTCGCTAATATGTGATAAAACGTCGTATGACATACGTGCGCTTTGATAATTACAGCCTCTGCTTTCTTGTAGCCCTCGCGTTTTGTCACGGCTGAGTCTCTCGCGGTGTAACAATATACACTGCATTTACACCAAGGAAAATAACGTGGGGTAAGAAGATTCCATTGATATAAATGGAAAAAGATAGTAAATTTTACTCTAAGTATATTTTATCTTGCTAAAACCGAATATAATATAACACAATAAGTACATACATTTTGGCTAGAAGAGGGTTATAACACCCAGTCATAATAAAATACCGACTCTTGCCGTGACGTGGGTCGACGTAATGACAGTATGCTGACTGTACCTCGGCGAACAATCTTGCGTTATTTATGGGTTATTTATTTTGAAAATAAATATCCTCTAGCGAAATTGGTAAAATATTGGGCCGGTATTTATCATTTTGCTCGTCGAACAAAATAATGGTGACTAAACCAGTCACCATTATTTTATATTGAGCAGAAATATAAATTGTCAAACAAAAGACATGTTTTATTAAACTTTTTTAATTGAATTCTGAATATAGTAGGTATCTTTAAAACACTGTACTTACTTTAAAAAATATTATTATTTTAATAAATAGATTGTTTTATAGTGAAAAATTAAACCTTAAATATGATGGCTACAACCGTCTTCTTCTGGCCGCTTCAGCTCGTCCACAAGGTTAAGTCTGTGACTAGTTCTTCTATGAATTTATTTCTCTTTTATTCGATCTCATAGAGAAATAGTATGCACAAGATCTTTATAGATCGCTGAATGCCCTAAGGCATTTAGTTAATTATCTAAATTAAATTGTAACATATAAAGTAACCCAGATATCTAATTACAATTTAATTAAAAGCAATGACAACGTGCAACAAAATTTAATAAGTCTAAAAAGCAACTTCTCAGAAAATTCATCATTCAGCAACTTTTTTTATTAACAGATAAAAATTTTATCGAACTTTTAACTCCAATTAAGCGTATCAAATTTGAGTTGAAATTAATTACAGCGGGAATCGGTCATAAATCTTTAAATTCGACGCTAATCGAACCCGCCCAGATCTCACACTTCGCTAATTTAATTAAACATTTCGAACAATTTCAGTTTATTCGGTATCCAATCCAAAATACAAAAGCGTTTACGTTATTAGCGTAACAAGGAACGGAAAATTGTTTCGTTATGTTCAATGGAATTAACTGTGAGCAAGTATCTGTTTATTTGAAAGCTACATAATCTCAATTAAAAACACTTATAATTTAATTTTATAACATATTTGCTCGTAAAGGGTCTCTTTTTTCACCAATTTCAATATCGTATTGCATCTCGTTACGTAGGTACTTGCGGTTCTTGTAATGTAAAACGCATGTGTTTTTTTATCAAGGTAAAACGCACGGTTTATCAAGATGCTCAGTCTAAAACGAACGGTACTTTTTTGAATCTTAGCAAAGAGTTTTTATGTCAGAAAAGAGGTCAACATTTTAAGAATAAAATTAACATTGGGAGATAAATCATAATAAATAAACATTTAATTCTTTATTTTAATTAATTTTGATAGTAAATTACTACCATTCATCTGTAACAAAAACACAAAAATATAAATTTACTTTATCAGTAATACTGGCTGTTTTGTATGCCTTTGCCTTAAAAAGCGCTGATGGGCGCATCGCTAATTTGTGAACAAGTAAAAAAATTTATAACTGCTTTCACAAGTGATTAAAGATTAATTCGTTTAAGAAAGTCCGAGTTTTATTTATTTACTCGCTAATATGTGATAAAACGTCGTATGACATACGTGCGCTTTGATAATTACAGCCTCTGCTTTCTTGTAGCCCTCGCCTACGGCTCGGGCTAGCAATATCGCCTCGGGTATAGTTTTCAACTTACCGCACTTATATTATAAAGTACTATTATAGGCTTAGATGCTAGGCTCGGTTGGTGGTGTTGGAGAGAAAACCAAAATGTATGTGACTGTCAAAAAAAACTCACTAGGACTCCACTGCTGCATTGTGCTGTGACCGAGTTTCAGTAAACGGAACCGGCCTGAAGGTTGTCTGTAAGAGGTCCTAGAGATAAAAACTGCCTAAATTGTACGATCTAGAATATGTAAAACTGATGTAACGGTTTGTTTGTAGAATAAAGTATAATTATCTTATACTTCAATAATTTTAACAATAGAAATAAGAAGCAGGGGTACTAAAATGAATGACAATTTGCATTTGACGCTGCCATGACGATGACATACCTCAGTATAACCCGGCAAAATTGAAAACCCCCTTCTGCCACAACGAATGAAGGGATTATGTAACATTTTAGATTTGGTATAGTTATAGTGACAGTAAAAATGTGTTCGGATAAAAAGACCCCTGCTTCTTTTAGGTTTTTTCATCAATTTAGTTAAATGCAAGAAAAAATATTCATTTAAGCAAATGCCTCATAAATTCTGAAATTACTTTACTTTAAATGAGAAACATTAAGTGTGACAGCCGCGATATAAGTAGATTTTAATAAATTCGGCATAAATCCTAAAAGTAATAATGCTGATTGTACTTTTACCACAAAGTGTACCCTAAAAAGAACCTTTTTTACTTGTGTATAATGCTCTAATGAATGGAGTATAGTATATTATATTCGTTTTTGACAAGCATCATAGAGGTTCTGCTAATATTAGGCTCAGTTGGCCGTGTTAAGATGCTCTAGAGATATTTATTTTTTAAGCCATTTTCTGGAAATTCCACCACGTGCTTCGATATAAAAATTTCCCAGTTTATTACAATAAATGGGCTGGCGGTTCTAGCATAAATTTACAGAAAACATACTTACCCATCAATTTTGCTAGCTAACACATTTTGACCTAATTCATTACGACGTCATTGACATCTTTGTGACAAATACATATTGAGAAATTACTTTTTATATTGCTTTTATTATGAAAATCAATCAGTCTCAAGCTGCAACGCCAAGACCAAGCATGAAGTCAGTCTGAGAAATTAGCGATTACGGAGTCTTTTTATTGGATTTCCTCTAAACCTAGACACCGACATTGGTCTGAGTCATCCCCCTGTCACATGCCTTCCTTAGAGTTAATAGGCACTGAGTAGGCAGCTAGTCAGAGATGGATGACTCATGGACGATTAATAGCAAATAACGTTGCTGCTGTTAGAAAATAACGGCCAAGTATTAGAGCTTAGGAATTTTGTAATCATTTACTAGTCTCTAAAATTATGCTTATATGAAACTTACCAATGGTTACTATAACCATAGACGGGATGGCAGTGAAATGAGACAACAGTTAGTGATAGTCTGGTTTATTATAATTCTACTAAAGCTTTTGTACGAACTCATACACGTACACTGTGTGTGCCTAATCTTACTACGTGACCATCCGGCACAGTAGGGGAGTATCTACTGTGCCGGATGGTCTTTTGAAAAAAGAAAAACGTAATTTACCCTCTTGCAGAATTAAAGTCTTGAAAAATAGCAATGTTAACATAGCAAGATGATATAATTATATTACTGCAACGGAATCTGAGCACTAGTTTGAATAATCTACCTGATCTTGTCAAGAACGTGCTCTTTTTTTTTCAACCATAACATTCTCGAACCATTATTTATAATAAATACCTTCAAATTTCTTCTCATAGGTGATTTTGTATGCCTATGCACTTTTACAACAATATTGTCACGGCCACTTATGTGTGCAATATTGTGAAATAAAATCTTCTTAGCTCCTTAATTGTCCTTGGCTTGGGGAACTTGTTGATGCTTTATATTTCTTCTCCCTGGCGTGTCTCTTGGCTCGTTTTGTTACACGATAACCTAAGAAATCAAACTCGCTATGGAGGAATTAACTAACTAATTAATTAACCCATTTTCGTACAATTTTTCGGACACAATCTCCATGGGTTAATTTTTGAACTAACTGCGGCCTAGATATAGCTTACACTTCGGAGACATTTGCTCCGGTATCGATAAAATACCTCATACCACCTTTTCGGTCGGTAACAATGAGATAAGATAAGATAAAATAAAATATTTATTTGTATAATATAAAATAAAATATAACATGTTTGTACATTTTTGGTTCTTATTTTTAGGAATGGTGCATGCATACATGTTTAATCGATCTTTCGATATACAAATGTTATGTTATCGTCATGCGTAACTAGTTGACTAAAAAATTAATAAAAACATTAAACACTTAGTAAGCGATTGAAGTAAGTACATTTTAATTCAATTACAATTCAATTCCAAGCCTATTACAACAATAAAATGACAGTTCATTAAACAAAAAATAAATAAATAAATGTCCGTCCATTATTCATAAATAGGGAATCAGTCAAATGCATATCCTTAATCTGCGGTCAAATGTTAACAAAGTCACAAAGCATCAATGTCAATTACCTGGGGGGTTTCATTAACCAAAATATTCGCTCCCGCATCGATTTAAAAACCTCAACCTCGACCTTCTCAATCGGTAACAGTGAGGGGTTACATTACCTGGGATATTTGCTCACGTATCGATTAAAAAACCTCAACCGAGACCTTTTCGGTCGCTAAAAATGAGGGTTACTCGGGAAAATAGCTCAGGATTCCGCCATGGCCTGTGCTGATTTAGTTTCCCCGACTCTTAAAATTATAGGGTTGCTTCCAATCGCATTTTTCCTCACATCTGTAAGCGTATTTTCCATATTTACGATGATAATGGCAAATTGTTGCTTCTTGGTTACGCGATCTTGAACTTGACTTAAGCGCGTAGTACATATTTGTGATAATTCTTGCGTTACGTATCGTTTTTGCACACAACTCCGTTTGTACTTGTTTTAGCTGCGTCAGCACACCTTCTACCATTTGATAATGACCTTTGCTTGCGCTATCATCTATATATTGCTGAGACTTCGTTAACTGTTTGCGGTTTCCAAAATTTTGTTAGCAGCAATCTGACTCACTTTATCTAGATCCGAATAATCTGTGACGGCTTGGTTTCTTAGTGCGATGACTGCTTCAAACTGGGCAAAACAAAGTAGAGCTGATCCTTCCAGAATTCCGGAATATGGGATATGACGGCGGTGCTGGTAGCGACTTCTTGCGACGCACTGATATACAATTTGCGCGGAGATGCCATTTTGTTGTTCCAGGGTCGTGTCACCACTATAACCACAGACGGGATGGCAGTGAAATGAGACAACAGTTGGTGATAGACTGGTTTATTATAATTCTACTAAAGCTTAAATACGAACTCATACACGTACACTGTGTGTGCCTAATCTTACTACGTGACCATCCGGCACAGTTACCATTTCAGGACTCTTCTTACCCAAAAGCCCTCAGTTCTAGCCACCGGTGTGCCTTTGTTGGCAGACGTCGGCGACTATAGTAGTAATATTATTCTGCGTATTTTTAATAGTATTTTATTTTAAAAGAAAAAAAACTATTGTATCAACATCATATATTATTATATTGCCCTGGTTTTTCCTTATGCAAGAACGAAAGCACCACTAACACTCAGACAAAATACAAACTATATGTTTTTTCCGCAGATATTTGGGATTTTACCGAAATCACTCACGTTAATAAAAATTAACAGTGGAACCATTTAAAAGTTTCGTTTTACCCATAAACCATTTTGGGAAACATAGTCCTGGAGCCAAACATTTTACTCTTACTTAACACGTAGCGGGCGTGAACATTGTACCGGCAAGTGCGACTGCGACCCGACAGCACGGCCACTTTTAAACTTTTCCGAAGTAAATGCATACTAACTTTCCGCTCCCGACTCGCCTAACTGTTGCAGTAGAACAAGTTAGTGCAGGCTGCTGTTTTTCTTTACTCTTAAATGTTCTTTGTACACGGTTGGTTTCCAAGTCTCTGTTTCGTGTCGATATCGGGACTTAAAAGAAAACACGTTAGCGTAAGGACCAATGGCAGGAAATTTACTTTAAACATTTATTTCTATTATTGTTAATCGTAAGCGTATTTTATTTCTAGTAGAATATTCCAGAAAAGCCTCAAAAGGTGGTTCTAGCTCAGGAATAGTAGTGCGTTTACAAAATCGCGCAATGTTTTTTAACATCCTATTTTACATTTTTATTGTGCAGTGAGAAGCGAAAGTTAGAAGTACACTTATGTGAATTCATTGCTTAGCTAGATCTTTGAACCTCATATGAGAATTTTTTGTGATTATTCACAATAAAATTTATATATAAATTAATATCACATTGCTAAACACATTTCGATGTAACTTTTCAGTTTAATGGCCTTCCTCAGCTAAGTAAGTAGATGGTTAATAAATTAATAATGACTGGCCTGTTGGCGCAATGGCAGCGATCCTGCTTTTAGCGCCAGAGGTCGTGGATTCGATCCCCACCCATGACTAACATTTATGTGACGAACATTTGTGTTTGTTGTGTGTCTGGGTGTTATTATCTATTTAAGTATGTATTTAGAAGTATATAAGTATGTTTATCAGTGTCTGACTACTACTACGAGCTCTGCTTGGTTTGGGGTCAGATGATCTTGGTGTAAATTGTCCCAGTTTTTTTTTTATTTTTTTTTATTTCATAATGACGATTTACTTACGAACGCAAAGTTATTAAACTTGTCTCGGTATAGTCTTAGCAGAAATTATCAAACAGCAGAACACTATGTCTACCATTAGTTTCTGTGACGTAAACTACGATAGATGACTTCAGAAATTTGTATGCTATTTTTGGTCCCATTTTCTTATCGCTAGAGGCGCTGTACCGAAATACCATACAAAACCGTTGGACGCTAGCTGCATTGGTGTACACCCATGGCAGACATACAGAACATAAACTCGTACGTACTTCACGTTAAAGCTATCTAGGTCAACATTTTTCCAGGTATTACAATTAGACCTGGAAATAAAAAATGAAGTGCCAATAGGTTTACACGGAAAGCTAAATTTTTAAAAGCAATCGCGCGTATCCAATTTCTTAGCGGATATTTATCTGCGCGATTTTCGTTCAGCATTTTATTGCCAGGGCGTGATACAATCCGTGAGTTTAACATAAATAACGTCGTGAGAAATGTTTTATCAAGGTATTTGCAAAATGCATCAAATAAATAGATAAACATATGACTTTTGAAAGTCGTAAAAGGACCAACGAGCCTCTTAAGTATTTTGACCATAGAATCATTGAACTAAGTTTTGAACGATTTTCTAACAGTATAACTTCTTTCATGGATAAGTAGATCGAAGAGAAAATATTTTTCGGACAAATGATTCGTCGATATTTGTTTTGGAAACAAATTGTATTAATTTGTGTCAGCTGAACGCGATCTTAAAAGAAGTTTCGGGGCTGTCGATCTGCAAACGGGGTGGCCTTATCCATATTTTATTTTGATTAACTTTACTTAGGTATAGTATAAAGTGGATTTAAAATAAATCCCATTAAAGTGCAAGATCTTTGAACCGAATGATTAAATTTCCAGAAAAATTATGTTATTTTTCAAAGTGCCGACGGTTTTACAGCTTTTATATCATTTTTGATTCATACTTAACCCATTTTTAACTGTATGGGAGTGTCAAGAAGTAAAATTAGTGAACTTCAGAAGAGGAAATTCTGAAAAAACACCAAAAACCTCCGCTTATTTTTTTAAATTTAAGGCAAAAACCAAGAAATATACGACATCTCACGGCTGAGCAGCGACAGTTTGGCATAAAAGTGTTTCAAAATTTCTGTTCTAGATTAATTGAAAGAATGTCAGCGTAGTGGTTGTTTGTATTTTATTACACGTAGTTGAGGTTTGATTTGCAGAATAATTACATTCAATGGCAGCATTTAATTTTTGTTTAACTTTTTATGAACCAATCCTTAGGAACGTATTTCATATTGAAAAAGTTCAGTCGATAAGTTAGTTCAGGAAACGCAACTCGCACGAAACTAAATCACACAATTTTGGTAACAATCCTGGCATCGACTTTAAGCCCCAAAACATATTTTAGCATGAACGCGCATTCCGAAAATGAAATAAGACCGGAAAATGAACCGGAGCGGAAAATCGGAAATGGCGGACGTCCCGAAACCGAATAGCTTCCCTCTAAATCAAACTCCCTATAAAAGTCTCGTTTGCGATAAAATAATAAATATTCTTTATGCATTTTGTTGTGCCCGCTACACAAGTCTTACGATGAGGTGATGCTACATACATTAATCGAAATTGATGACGCCTGTATGTACTTTATGTTTCAGAAGTAAGGGCTGTGCTCTTCTTTCGATGCAGCCTAATTTCCCGCGCTCAACGTTCTGGCAACGGATGACCAAATCACGTTGAAATATATTTTTCTGTCAATGGAGCCTGTAGAAATTGAGAAAGTATCAAAAAAGTATCACGCTGGGGGTTATGATAACTTTTTAAATGTATGGCTGTGGTAGATGTTGTGTGCTGGCAGCGTCGTAGGTCTGCTTTGTGTAAGTGGTAACAGCTTCCTTAGAGAAATAGAATTAGAGCTCAGTATGGAGCAAAATAAGTGCTCGAATTGCTTTAAATTATTTTCGACCTTATTATCACGGTCTTATTTCTGCGTTTTCAAAAAAACTATTTTGGTGGTAGGTAATCTATCTTTATCTCTATAGGACCTAATTTTCTCATAGTTATTTGTATCCGCCCGTAAAATAACCTGTACACAGGATAGCACTCTAAGTTTAAAATGTGAGCATCTTATGCTGCCAACAGAAAGCTCATTTTGCAATGGTTTTGTAGACCTGCTGTCTCGCGTACATACCTGCACTTTGCCTTGAGCATGTCTGGCCACCTGCGTCTCGGTCTGCTTCGTAGTTTAACCCTTTGAGCAGACCCCATTCCTTTACGATGTTTGCTCACAAGTCGTTTACTATGCGACAAACATGGCCAGCCCAATTGGGCGGAAAGGGTGGGATTGGGTGGAATGAACAAAATGACAACGAAGTTAGTTACAGTTTTTTGTTTGGACTTCAGGTGTGTTCCGGACTCAATCGAACATTGTGATTGACAAGAAGGAAGCTTTTACTCTTTTCAAAAAATAAAACGTTATTATACATAAACTGATTTTTACACTGAGACACTGTACAACCTTATCCCAGAATATCGGTCACATGTTGATCCAGTTGAGTCATTCTTAAACAAATAAAGTTTTTAGGTACGGTAGGTAAGTAAGTACCTGGAAATTATTCTTTCCTACCTACCATTCCAATTTAAATATCAAACGATCAGCACCAATCACAACTTATCATTGAATGACAGTTTTCAACCGATTCAAAAAAAGGAATTTAATTTAATTCGACTGTATGTTTTTTTTTGTTACCTCTTAACTTTCGACTGGGTGAACCGATTTTGATCATTCTTTTTTTATTTGAAAGCTGGTGCTTCCCGAATGGTCCCATTTGAATTTGGTCTAGTTCTGACAGTGGCATCTATGAGAAAACCATATAAGTCTTAAATCTAGATAGACAAATTGCGCGACAAATGGACAAATAACTTAATATTACGCCAACCGATTTTGATATTTCTTTATTTATTTGAAAGCTGATGGTGCCTGTGTGGTCCTATTTTAATTTGGTCCAGTTCTAACAGTGGCATCCATGGGAAATCCATATAAGTCTTAAATCTAGATAGACAAAATGTGCGACAAATGGACGGGTAACTCAATATTACGCCAACCGATTTTGATAATTCTTTTTTATCTGAAAGCTGATGCTGCCCGTGAGGTCTCATTTTAATTTGGTCCAGTTCTGACAGTGGCATCCACGGGAAATCCATATAAGTCTTAAATCTAGATAAACCATATGCGCGACAAATGGACGAATAACTTATTATCACGCCAACCGATTTCGATGCTTCTTTTTTTATTGGAAAGGATATACTTCAAGGGTAGTTCGATGAGTGTTAGGTTCTGACTATGGTATCCATGACAAAGTAACGGAACTCTTCAATTCTTAGGAGCAATTGGACGATACTTTTTCGATGTATAAAATAAATAAGAACTATTCACTGAAAATCAAGAAATAAACAAAAATTTTAACAAAAAAAACCAACTTCAAAAAAAACTATTCCAAAACAAAGCACTAAAAAGTAAAGAAATAATTGCGTATTCTTCTAAACTTATACGATAATATAATGTAGATACAATTATTGTTATTGTTAGAGTCCGTGTCAGCCAATGTAGGTTTGTAACTACCTACATACATACGTAAACGTGATATGTAAGAAATAGGTATATTGCTAGGTATTTTGTAGTGTTTCCTTGGCTGACACCGACTCCAACAATAACAATAATTGTACTTACATTATATTATCGTTTAAGTTTAGAAGAATACGCAATTATTTCTTTATTTTTTAGTGCTTTGTTTTGGAATAGTTTTTATTGAAGTTGGTTTTTTTTTTGTTAAAATTTTGGTAGTCGTATGCAATGCGAATCAGAAATTTAATTTCGTCTTCAGGTCAATAATTGTTTCTTAAGCCAGGTTAAATTATAACTTTCTGTTACCGTCTAGTTCCAAGATATTTTTAATGTCAGAGAGACGATATTTTCTTATTTTTGAAATTGGTTAACGTTTAGCCTTAGTCTCGCCTGGTGGTAAGCGATGACGAGGCCGATAGTGGTACACGCTTACCTAGAAAATACCTGTTCACTCTGGCCTTGAAGACACCATGGTTGTAAGTATCCGGAAACGCGGACGCGGGGAGAGCGTTCCACTCCCTAGCGGTGCGGACCAGAATAGATTTTTGGATTATGGGCCTAATTTAGTGACATGTTTTATTCTTTGGGATAGTTATGAGGTTGTACGGATACTACCTAATTAATATTTTTTTTTAGATAGGTTAAGATATTGTCGTAAATCTATCAATCATTTATTTGAAGAACTAAGACGACAATTACCAGTGATTCGTTTGAATGACTGGGCTTGTCAACCTCATATCTGGAAATCACGACCGCTTTCCATCAGGTGGAGTGAAGTCATCTTGACGGGCAATATAAAAAAAGCTATTCCGCTGAAGTTCAGTCGCCATTTAATCAACAGGACCCACCAGATTTGGTCTAAAGCTCTGAGACTTTATAAGAACCCCTACCCACCCCACGACGATACTACTCGTAGCAACGTATCTAACGAGATATCATTTTGATAACATTGATCCATCAAAAGGCGCAATCACCGAGAAAACACATCTCAATAACATCGAACAAAAACTGAACAGCATAAACATACACAATTGGAACTGCAAAGGGTTCACAAATGATTCCGGAACAAATAAAAAAGAAAGTAAACAACACAGAAGCGTGTTACCTAAACCTTTCCCTTTGATATGAATTCTTTATCTAACCAAGGTTAGTATAACGTGTTCCAGCGGTGTAAGCCCCGCTTTACGGTTCCCTAACCAGTCATTCCTGGGAGCCAGGGATCAGCATAAAATAAAATTGAAGTTAAGTAAGGCAGGCAGTGCATTCGGAAGACAGATTTTATGTTTATCGTGAAGGTGTTACGTTCTTTAACCTGCTGGGAGATGCGGGAGTTCACAACGCAAGTTTTCTTTTAGGTTTTACGATATTTTCTAGCCAGTTTCATCCGAATCGAAAGTTGAATATTTGCGAAGATGTCTCTTTTTAATGTATTCACTTTAAAATATAGATGAAATAACGCCTTGAAGCTATAGAATAATTTGACGGGTCAGCTATGGTTTCGGTAACTTCGTTAACTCCTTTTAGCAGAAGGTACAGGTTCGATTCCTGCCTGATAGCTTGAACAGTTAATTATTCTAATATTAGGTACTATTTTCACCATATTTGTTATTTCTTCTGATCTTAATACTAAATTTAATTTTCATAGGTATGCGTAAACAGTAGATATATATAATTCTACGGCAAAAATATCCGCTTATTTACATAATATGTTTACTGTTCCTTTGAGGAATATCCATTATGTATGAAGTATTGGTTAACGTACAGCACATTTAACAGAATGAGTAATATACAACCTTTTTCATGGTGTTCTTTGTTGAATCCTGTTCATATCTCTCGGAAATAATAAAAATAAAGTAAATAATAATTTTCATAAAAGATGAAAGATATTGCCGGTTTGTATTAATTTCCGGTGGGAGATTTTTTGATAATGTAGACGCGTAATATGTGAAGTCTGTGGCTCTAAGCCAGTCGAGTTATGATCGAGTACCTACTAATGACCGCTACTTCTGAAAACTTAATATGAATCTTTATGTGAAACCCCTTCTTATTCTAAAAAGAAGTTAACTTTTAACGTTAGTTTTATGACCGCTCTTAAGGTGCATCCACACTATGCATACCTATTTTTTCCTAATAAAAATAAGTAATTAATAGGTAACTATTACTAACTTATTGTAAACTAGCTTTCCGCCCGCGGCTTCGCCCGCGTTTTGTTATATATTACAGCCAAATTACATAAAATCTGTATAAATTGTAGCCCATGTAAAATAAATATAAATAAATATGCGCCAGACAACACACCTCTTGTAATGGTCTCGAAGTAGGGATTAATATCCCTGGGAACAAGGAAATAAGCCAGGTGCGTCTCCCAGCAAACCCAGACCCGACTCAATTCAGAAAGTGTCGTTAAATAAAAATAAAATTGAAGAAGACGTAAGTTATGAAAACAATGATAAAAAACCAAATCATCCCGGATAACGGCGGAAAGCTCACAACCTACCACGTTGGGTTCTAATATCATTTGTAAGAAGTGGGCTTCTGAGTGTTTCGTTCACCATGACGACACAGTCACTTGCCTCTGACTACCCCGTTTAGGATAAAGTCGCGATGGTATGTTATATATAATATTTTATGTGTTATTCTGATGTATATAAGCTGTATTACTAAAGTTTCATCCAAATCCGAACAGTAGTTTTTGCATTCAAGAGTAACAAACATACATACATCCATACATACATACATACATCCTCACGAACTTTCGCATTAAGTAAGAAGATATTTATTGAGCCGCTTGTAGCCAATGGTTCTTGGTGGTTTATCGCGACTATTTACAAATAGACACTAATTTCAAAGTATGTATAGCAAAAAGCGCCGTGGCCTAGTGGTTGAGCACTCCAACTCGGATCGCGGATCGTGTGGTCCCGAGTTCAAATATGGCCAGAACCAAAATCTTTGTGTTCATTGTTTAATTTCCGACTAACTCTCAGGTGATGGAAAACATTGATAATAAACAAAAATTTAAAAAAAAACCAACTTCAAAAAAAACTATTTCAAAACAAAGCACTAAAAAGTAAAGAAATAATTGCGTATTCTTCTAAAACTTATACGATAATATAATGTAGGTACAATTATTGTTGGAGTCGGTGTCAGCCAAGGAAACACTACAATATACCTAGCAATATACCTATTTCTTACATATTACGTTTACATATGTATGTAGGTAGTTACAAACCTACATTGGCTGACACCGACTCCAATAATAACAATAATTGTACCTACATTATATAATCGTATAAGTTTGTAATGTTAATAATTTTTGCCTCCTTATGGGAGGGAAAGTAAGATAGTTTTGCTAGAAGGTGCAAGCGAAAGAAAGTAAATAAGGTAACTGATGAAATTTAAGTAAGCAAATCAGAATGAAAAGTAATTAAATAAGAGTATGCAAGCTAGGCATAGGGCGTTATCCCAGAGGGGGAGTAACCTAAGTTATGTGAGGGTTATCTTAAAAAGAAACAAATATTTTAAAGTAAAAACAGGAAATAAATTTATTCGGATATTATCCTTAAAATCTAAAATAATTTAGGTACTACAGGAAACCACGTGGCCTGAATTCAGGCCTGGGGTTTGATACCCCGGCCGGGTATGGAAATCAATTCCGACCACACGGTTTTTACAAAGAGATGCCCTAAGGCTTTAAAAATACACTTATAAACTTTGGACTTAGCTCTCCGAGGAGCAGTCCAGGGTTCGGGCTGGCTTGGTCGGTAACAATATATACCATTAAATTAGTTACTACTGTGAGGCTTTGAATTTAAACTAAATGGAAATCTTTGTACTACAGAAGCTTTGATAATACAGGGATCAGCACGTGGTGTAGTACGTGGGGTAGCACGTGGGGTAGCACGTGGGATAGTACGTGGGGTAGCACGTGGGAGGTCCACGCGGTCCTGGGACGGCCTGCGGCGACCCTCGGTTCTCCCTCGGGGCGCACCACCGATAGGGAACCGGCGCTCGCCTCTCTTTGAGCCGCCACGTTAAACCTCCTGTCAGAAGAAGAGCAATATAAGAAACGGATCGCACACTTTAGAAATGGGAGACCGTGACGGGATTCTACACGCGTTTGGGGAACACAACCTAACCTATACACTATGGGCCCTACATAAAATAAAGGTTCAAACACTCACCTGTCGGAGGACAATGGTATTGCGTAGGGTGTCTACGCCAATTTCCAGGGCACGTGGCGGGTCTGGAGCACTGTAAAAACAATTACTATCAGAAGAGCACGCAACAAGAGCCTACTGCCTGCCAGATGATGGTGGCGGCTGCTTACCCTTCGCAGGAGTCTGTAGCGTGCAGACCAAACTGCTATCTGCTGACTCGACTGCTGGATGGTACTTTGGAAGCTGGACTTGTGCCGGTGGTATCTGCCCGAGGTATGAAGGGCCCGACGCCTTTGCTCACCTCCTAACCTCCGAGCGTAGTGACAGCTGACAGATGTCAAACTGACACTACGGCTGCGTTCAAAATGCGCGCAGGCGCAGATTACAAAAAAATAATATAGGGTCAGTATACACCCTTTGCTAGAAAGTAGTATAAAAACACATCCACTGATGTGCGTGAAAATTACAACGTTACAACACTCCCCTCACCACGGTAAGAATTCACGCAGGGAATTCGATCGACGCCCTCGTCGAACTTCAGCCACCAGAACCCTATGAAAGAAGAAAAAATTATTTCGGAACAACCTACAATCAAACAGGATGGTAACCTGAAAGAAAGAAGGATTTAAAAAAAAATAAAAAAACATCTCCAAAAAAAGTTATTAAATTAATACTAAAATAAAATAACAAAAGAAATATACCAACTAAGGTAGGATTGTCCATTGTCCAAATCCATAACTATGAAATGCTAAATAAAAACAAACAATTACTACTAGGTACATAATGTACAACAACATAACTGCAATCTGCAATTGAATGCAGGAACTAATATGAATGAAGTTAGGCGCAAGTTATAAATAGATGACCTTGGCCTACATACGGGAATGTCGACACTCAGGGTCGGTCCGAATTGAGTGTTCGTCAACGAGCCTGGATTAAAAACATCAGTGGTAGACTGAGTGTTTTGGGTAAAGATGGTAGTAGGTCTATTTCGGGATATAGCCGAAATAGGTGCAGATAATTTAGGGTGTGTGGGTTTAGAACACACACCACTAAAGGAAGAAACGTATTTGCTTGGGTCCTGGAACATTCCAGGCCAAAAGTATTTTAATTTAGGTAGGTTATAACTAGGAGTCGTCTTTGGACGTGAGGGACATCGTTCAAAGATATTTGAGTACCAAGTATCCTTGGTCTCGGGTAACACGACTCGTTTAGGTAGGTTTACGGTACACCTCTGATGCTCGATAAGAGAATCAGAGTTTTTTAAACGGCGGCGAATCTCCGAAACAACGGTAGTTTGTTGCTCGGTAGAAGGCGCACGTTTACATAGGCTCAAAATTTCGGGGGCCATTTTAAATGCCTTCCAGAAATTGATGCCTAGAAGAAGATTAGTTGTCAATCCGGGAACAATATAAAAGCGAACGTCACGGGTCTTACCTTTTACCGTGACCGGTAGGTACACATAACCAGTGACGGGAGAGGAAGAACCGTTCGCTGTGGAAATTGAGTCCAAATCATACGATTTGTGAATCGTGAAGTGTTTTAGTAAGTAGGTATTAAGTATTTGGTCTGAAATAATAGAAATTTCCGAACCGGAATCCAACAACCCACTGTGTGCAGTGCCTGAAATGTTTACGTCCATGAAAGGCCTCGAATCGTTGCTACCGATTACGTAAACTACTGGGCGCTGCTTCACAGGTGTTGAGCTAGTGTTACACTTTTCAAACGTAGAAGTTGATTTATTAGATTTAGGAGTAATAGAAGTAGGTATTGATTTTAGGTAATTACTATTATAAAAAGAAATATAATCCTTATTTTTAAGATAAGAATTTAAAAATAGTTTTGTTTGAAAAGTGTTCGTTTGACTCCGATTCGGACCGGCTAGTTTTTTGAACGAAAATTATTATTTGTACGCACTTCACGACTCCCCGAATCGGCTGCCTTGGAATGACACCGTTTACAATCAGCTGCGGTGAACCCTTTTTCACCACACCTGTAACAAACAATAATACGTGGAGCTTTGCAGGATGACAATGAATGTCCGTTTGTCCTACAGCGGACGCAGAAGGTATCCTTGGCGTTACTAACCGCAGAGCAGGATACCGAAGTCTTCGCCGGCGGCTTGTAAGCCAGGTCTTTGGCGAGCAAGTCATCTGTTCGCTGTGGAGGTTCAATGAAGTTATTTGCTCGCATTGCAGTGTTTTCCAACAGACGACACTGTGCCTTCAACTGTGCCCACGTAGTAGCTCCGTGCAATGCCAACTGTGTGAAATAGAATGGCCTGATGTTGTGCAATACAATTTTCAGTTTGTGTTCATCTGAAAGGGGTACCAACAGTCGTGCGAAATAGTTACACATAATAGACAAATAATTGACAATAGATTCGTCCGGGCCCTGAGTCCGAGAACGAATCTCCTGCATTAAGCGATCATCGAAGTCATATGGTAAATATTCTTCGAGAAGTAAAGATTTGAGCTCAGGCCAGCTCTCCACACTAGCCCTAGCAGCACGAAACCAACACAAAGCCTCATCCGTAAACAACTCTACTGCTGAAGTAAACAATTTAGATTCTGTTATCCCCCGGGATACAGAAAGTTCCTCTAACCTGTGTAAAAATTCAATAATGCAACCCTTGCCATTAAATTTTAAATTAAGTGTGTGCACACCTGAGTTTCTCTCACAAGGCACAACTACAACCGAAGGAGGTACACCTGATGGTGCAGGAGTGGGGATATCACTGTTACCCGAAGCCTCACCTACAAGACCCGCCTTTGACAAGTCTGGAACTAACCGTTCAGGCTTCTGTTCCTGGCTGGACCTGAAGGTGGACATCAGCTTATCCATCTTTACCGTGATGGTTTCTAACTCCTGCTCCAGGTGTTCCTTCAGTTCTAGCTGCTCCCTCTCTTCTGGCTGTATCCTGCCTAACCTATGAAATAGGTGGTTACCTAAATTAAAAATCCTGTTTAGGGATTTAAGTGTAGTACGCTTTGACAACAAATAACTAGACAATTCCCCTAATTTCTCCTGTACAGTGCTTAACTCTGAGCTTAGATCCCCGTCAAAGTCTACAATCTCATCAGTGGGGATCTCCTTTGCTAACTTTCTTATTTGACTGCGAAGTTTATCAACAGTCGTCTCAGGAACCGCATCCCTAATTACCACTTCGTAAATTAACTCATCTTTATTCAGTAAATGAAATTTAATTGGCCTTTCTTCCATCTTAAATTAATAAAAAAATATTATTGGGAAAAAAAAAAAATTCAAGTTTAGCTAATGAAACAAGATTAAATGTTATTAAGTATGTACTGGTGAAGCAAAGGCAGACAAGACTAAACTTATTTTTTGGAGGGAAAAAAAAAATCAATAATAATAAACTATTGGTGTAGGTAGTTGATAAGCAAGCAAAGATGGAGAAAAAAAAAAAAAAAAAGGAAACCTGCACTGTTATTGTCAAAGATTAACACCTTAGATTAAGTGTAAGAGAATAATTAGCGTAAGTGTGTGCTACTTAAACACTAACTGAAAGAAAATATTAGGTTATAGGTACTTAGGTATATTTATAAAAAAATTCATTTGCCAGACAAAAATTTAAGTAAAGTCAGGGTTAAAAAAATTTGCTGAAAGAAAATTGTAAATTATTAAATTGTTACCAGCCAATACAACAGTACACAACCCATGAAATAAACAGCAATTAAAAATATCAGTATTTGGTTAAACAACTAAACAAGTGAAAGGTGATAGGTAGGTAGTCAGCAGTTGCTTCTGTAGCTTCTTGATATCTTGAGACCAGTTTGCCTCTCTTGGGTACAAAAATAAGTAGTACTTACTTGCAAAAATAAGTTATTAAGTTATAAAAAAAAATGTAAGGTAGTAAGTAGGTGTAGTTTCCTACATATAAATAATAATATTAAGGTGATGATACCTCAGCCACCGACGACCTCTGTAGTAACAAAGCAGATTAAAAATAAGAGAGCACTCACAGTAAAGATATTCAAAAAATTAGAAAAATAGAGTTAAATTAAACAAAAATACACATAAATAAGTTACCGACCGACCTAATCTGAGCTAAAAACGACCAGAAAATAGGGAATTTGTAATTCGCACAGCTATAAATCACTATATTCGGGCGCCATGTAATGTTAATAATTTTTGCCTCCTTATGGGAGGGAAAGTAAGATAGTTTTGCTAGAAGGTGCAAGCGAAAGAAAGTAAATAAGGTAACTGATGAAATTTAAGTAAGCAAATCAGAATGAAAAGTAATTAAATAAGAGTATGCAAGCTAGGCATAGGGCGTTATCCCAGAGGGGGAGTAACCTAAGTTATGTGAGGGTTATCTTAAAAAGAAACAAATATTTTAAAGTAAAAACAGGAAATAAATTTATTCGGATATTATCCTTATAATCTGAAATAATTTAGGTACTACAGGAAACCACGTGGCCTGAATTCAGGCCTGGGGTTTGATACCCCGGCCGGGTATGGAAATCAATTCCGACCACACGGTTTTTACAAAGAGATGCCCTAAGGCTTTAAAAATACACTTATAAACTTTGGACTTAGCTCTCCGAGGAGCAGTCCAGGGTTCGGGCTGGCTTGGTCGGTAACAATATATACCATTAAATTAGTTACTACTGTGAGGCTTTGAATTTAAACTAAATGGAAATCTTTGTACTACAGAAGCTTTGATAATACAGGGATCAGCACGTGGTGTAGTACGTGGGGTAGCACGTGGGGTAGCACGTGGGATAGTACGTGGGGTAGCACGTGGGGTAGCACGTGGGAGGTCCACGCGGTCCTGGGACGGCCTGCGGCGACCCTCGGTTCTCCCTCGGGGCGCACCACCGATAGGGAACCGGCGCTCGCCTCTCTTTGAGCCGCCACGTTAAACCTCCTGTCAGAAGAAGAGCAATATAAGAAACGGATCGCACACTTTAGAAATGGGAGACCGTGACGGGATTCTACACGCGTTTGGGGAACACAACCTAACCTATACACTATGGGCCCTACATAAAATAAAGGTTCAAACACTCACCTGTCGGAGGACAATGGTATTGCGTAGGGTGTCTACGCCAATTTCCAGGGCACGTGGCGGGTCTGGAGCACTGTAAAAACAATTACTATCAGAAGAGCACGCAACAAGAGCCTACTGCCTGCCAGATGATGGTGGCGGCTGCTTACCCTTCGCAGGAGTCTGTAGCGTGCAGACCAAACTGCTATCTGCTGACTCGACTGCTGGATGGTACTTTGGAAGCTGGACTTGTGCCGGTGGTATCTGCCCGAGGTATGAAGGGCCCGACGCCTTTGCTCACCTCCTAACCTCCGAGCGTAGTGACAGCTGACAGATGTCAAACTGACACTACGGCTGCGTTCAAAATGCGCGCAGGCGCAGATTACAAAAAAATAATATAGGGTCAGTATACACCCTTTGCTAGAAAGTAGTATAAAAACACATCCACTGATGTGCGTGAAAATTACAACGTTACAAGTTTTAGAAGAATACGCAATTATTTCTTTACTTTTTAGTGCTTTGTTTTGGAATAGTTTTTTTTGAAGTTGGTTTTTTTTTTGGTAAAATTTTTGTATATTTCTTGATTTTCAGTGAATAGTTCTTATTTATTTTAAACATGGAAAAAGTATCGTCCAATTGCTCCTAAGAATTGAAGAGTTCCGTTACTTTGTCATGGATCCCATAATCAGCACCTAACACTCATCAAACTACCCTTAAAGTATATCCTTTCCAATAAAAAAAGAAGCATCGAAATCGGTTGGCGTGATAATGAGTTATTCGTCCATTTGTCGCGCATATGGTTTATCTAGATTTAAGACTTATATGGATTTCCCATGGATGCCACTGTCAGAACTTGACCAAATTAAAATGGGACCACACGGGCAGCATCAGCTTTCAAATAAATAAAGAATTATCAAAATCGGTTGGCGTAATATTAAGTTATTCGTCCATTTGTCGTCCATTTGTCGCGCATTTTGTCTATCTAGATTTCAGACTTATATGGATTTCCCATGGATGCCACTGTCAGAACTGGACCAAATTAAAATGAGACCGCACGGGCACCATCAGCTTTCAAATAAATAAAGAATTATCAAAATCGGTTGGCGTAATATTAAGTTATTCGTCCATTTGTCGCGCAATTTGTCTATCTAGATTTAAGACTTATATGGTTTTCTCGTGGATGCCACTGTCAAAACTAGACCAAATTAAAATGAGACCATTCGGGAAGCACCAGCTTTCAAATAAAAAAAGAATGATCAAAATCGGTTCACCCAGTCGAAAGTTAAGAGGTAACAAACATAAAAAAAAAACATACAGTCGAATTGAGAACCTCTTCCTTTTTTTGAAGTCGGTTGACAAATCAACCTTGATAGCGGCGGAAGACTCACCACCTACCACTTTTGGTAAAAAGTGGGCTTCTGAGGGTTCCGTTCACCATGACGGCAACAGTCACTTGCCTATGACTACCCCGTTGGGGATAAAGTCGTGATGGTATGTTATATAACAAAGAGTAAGTTTCTGCAAGGAGCGAGTTGCACGTAACATGTTTACTAAGTTTTCCTTATTGCTACATAAAAATGACGTGTCTAAAGTTTTCTCTTATCAAATTCAAGGAAGCATAAAAAAAACTAACATGCAATGCAAACTGAAAGAAATACTTTGAAAATGCATTAAACTGTTGTCGTTAGTTGTATTGTGTGGAAACGTTACTTGAAACGATAAAACCACATGAAAAACTTATTCCACAGAAGGTCACTTTATTATAAGACACCTGAAGGGATTACAGTTAGGCAGTGCTAAATTCAATATACACGTGTATTTTTTTATAATAACACATTCGCGTGTACATCTTGGCAATGACATGTTACCCTCAGTGGCAAATAAAAGAAACAACCCTGCCAATAACATTCGCAGGTGTCCTGAGGGAGGTCGCTCACCTCTGCTTTGCCCTTTATTACATGGTTAGGGGATGATGTACGGTCGGCAAAGTAGCCAATAGGGTTGTGAAGAACGACTATAAGATTTTTCGAAGCTTTAATCCGTTTTTTTCCGTAAAATACGAAAACTAAGATAATTAAAAGGTAAGGGTAAGATCTAATTTACGGAGTAGGTGATTAAAAAAACGCGTAAAATGTTATCATTTCAAATCACTTTAATTGAACTATGAATATACATTCATTTTTTATAATAATATCGATTTTGGAACGGATGTTTCCAACAAAAGACTCATTTGAAGTTATCATATCACTTCACTTTTCTTATCAGACAAGCCATAGTGGCGTCAGAAATTTGGGCTTAAATTTACAGGTAAAACATGATTATGTAATATTCATACTTTTTCTGTAAAACCTGGTCCAACTTGTAGCTGATTTCTTAAGAACTTGAAACTTTACTCTACCCCTTTAGAAGAAAATTATAAAAATATTCTGAAAATACACCTAGAAAAGTGCACGAAATAAATTAGCAATAGTAGAATAAAGTTTTTTCACCTGCTCTTACCATGCTTAGTGTACTATAGGCAGATCTGAGGGTTGATGTTTCGTTAGTGTGCATGCAAAAAAAAACAAGTATTACCTTTGTTGCTGACGGTACTCTATATCTTGGTTACGTATATTGACGGTCACTTTTACTACAACTGAGATATGTGTTTTGTTAAGTAACAGTGCTGTGGGCGAGTGTACCTGTCATGCTGCATTCATAAAGGTGGTCCCTCCCCTGGAGCATTTTCCTGTAATATAACGTTCCAGATTCGATTCTGAGCATTACATTACAAAACTGCCTTACTAAACTTCAGGGAAGTTGTTGTATCAGAATATTACAAATTGTATCATCAAGTTGCGCACCGTAATGGTCGCTGTTTTTCCCTCACCAACTTTATGCTCGAATTTGTAACATTACTGTTTGCGCACTGTAATGCTCGGTTCTCTTACCTCAATGACGTAATACTCGACTCTGTTACATTACTAGAAATTCCAAATTCCAAATTATTTATTTGCAAGAAACATGGGTGTATTTTATACAGATGTCAAAAAAATATATATATAGTGTCACCATATTCAGCCGGATTCGGCAAGCAAATGTACATATAATTCAATTAGTTACAATGGAAATTTATTACAATTAGATTCAAATTCATATTTAATTCAGTTACCATATTACAAAATTAGTCACAAGTTCAAAATAAAATCAAATTAAAAATAACAATACCAATAACTAGTCAATTTCATGCAATGTTATATTATTTTGTCCCTCAAGTATTCATTTATACTATAATAGGCATGTCGCAGTAGAAACATTTTTACCTGATATTTAAAAGATACAACTTCTGTTACATTCAAAATGGATCTTGGTAAATGATTATAAAGTCTCTGCGCCATGCAAAAAATACTGTTGTCAAAAAGTGTCGTTTTGTGGGGTGGAATGCGTAATTTGAAATTATGCCTTTTGCTTTGGTGTTTTTGAAATTTGTCCAGATTCTTTTTAACAAATAATACGATTTCATAAATATATATACAGGGTAAAGTAAGCATTCTCCACTCTTTAAAATAAGATTTACAGCTAGTAGTTTGATGTAACCTGAATATAGATCGTAAGCATCTCTTCTGCCCCTTAAATACCGCTTCCATTTCAGTGGAATTGCCCCAAAATATAATCCCGTACTTTAAAATGGAAGCCACATATCCATGATATGCTGTAATGACCACTCGGGTATCTACTGATTTAGTCAACATGTATAGAGCATACGAGAATTGGTTCAATCGTGAACACAAACTCTCCACGTGCAATTTCCAGTTCAGATTATGGTCGATAGTCAATCCAAGAAATTTTGTCCTATCAACATTTTCGATTTTTTGACCTAGGTAATTAACTTCAACGTCTATAATTTCATTAATTCGATTTCTAAATGTCATAATATTTGTTTTGATAAGATTAATTTTTAAATTATTTAATGTCAGCCAACGTATCACAGCATGTAATGTTACATTTATTTCTCGCTCAATACTCATTTTGTCCTGGCCTGATATTATAACAGTGCTGTCGTCAGCAAACAGAACTGTCTGATAATTAGTGACTTTAGGGAAATCATTTATGTAGATTATAAATAGCAAAGGACCCAGCACACTTCCCTGTGGAACACCAAATAGAACTCTTTTAAATTCAGAAAGATAATTTTGTTCTGTTTTTAAAACAGGACATAACCTTGTTATTTTAGTGCACTGGGAGAAAATGCTCCGAAGTCGTCATGATATAGACCGGTATTTATATGTATAAGGTTCTTATACGTTTTTTGCAAGCATCAGATAAAATAGTTTAGTAGGAACTGCACAAAACCTGCTTGTTTCGTTTGATATCACTAACTAAGGCCCACTTACTAGCTCGCATTTTGCACAGTAAGAGCCTACATATTCAATTCTGTCCAGTAACCACTGGACAGAATTGAATATGTATTAGGCGCGTTGCGCTCATAACCTCGTATAACTCATATAAATACTGACTCACCAATACCGGTTTGAGCGCACACGCCGTAATAAGCCCGTGCATGCGCGTATGGTTTCTTAATGCGTAAAATGTAGCGTGCGGGAAAACGCGAACGCCGAAGCGACCGTGTAAGCACGAAAAAAATATTCTGGTCTAAAACCGCTCTAATGTCCGAATTCTTAAATGTAAACTTAAGAGCACATTTTCAGCTCAATAAAGGACTGGACTAGGAGAATAAATCTATGGAGATATTATTTTTATGAAAAATCTGCAAGGGGAAGTTTTAAAAAACATAGTAACTAGTGCAAATCTTCTTCTACTCGTAGATTATTCCAGTAATTTGTCCAGCAAATAAGTTTTTTAATTTACTTTTTTCAACGTACCAGGTAGTGTCCGTCTATCCACAAGATTTATCCACTTCTCGGGCGAGAGCGGAGCCACCAACTTTAGAATGCAAAAATAAACCTAAAAAAGTTTAATTTGAATTTGCATAGTTAGATTAACTAGTTTTTTTAATTAGTTTTACGTCTCATTACTAGTGACTGGCTAGTTGTTGGATCACAGTGTAACTTCTTCTGAAGCTTATTGGCTCGGGTGGTGGCTATCCGGCCCTTTAGAGGTTAGATTCGGACAGGATGTACACTGGGTGGCTCTAAATGTGCGTATGGGGCATACGTTCGCTCAAAAGAGGCTAGAAGACTTTTACGCCATCATGCGCAAGCGTTCTGACTCTATGCTCAGGCGATTAAGATGCAGTACCAACAGTATTCTTGCTGCATTGGCGGACAAAGAAGACGGTCCATTTATCAGACACTAGGTTGTTAGACTCGTGTACCCTGGTGTGCAATAAGTTAATTAAATATTATTTTCTCTTTTGTTACGTCAACACTAGATTGTTAAGATGTTACTAACACAATATGGTTCTCTTGGTCTGAAATAAAGTTTTTATTATCATTATACCTAAAACCACCCGCATTACTAAAGTAGAATTTGGCACAGTGCTTTGCTCTGTAATCGAGCTGCCGTTAAATCATCATCAGAGAACTTAAAGTATCAAGATCTCTTGACTCCAAAGAATCCTAGGTCCGAAAGAATCTCAAACTCTAAGCGTTAACTTAAACAAGCTATCCACGCTGATGGACTGAAAGAGACAATATTTCTTTCCTTGAAATATAGCCTTCTATATACATAGTCCTGAATAGTTTAGCTTTCGTTTAGTAAAATAATTGTCATGATCGGACGAGTATTTCCGAAGATTACCCACTACAAACAAACAAAGTTAGAATCTTCACCTCTTTATAATACTAGTAAAGATTTAATTACCTCAAATAACATAAACATACAGAAATAAGGCTGTATCTATTTTGGGCATAAAAACAAAGTATAACTGTACTGTCCCATGCGCCCCACGGGACAGGGGCTGACCGTTGCCCGACCCTTAATAAATTCTTTATTCTCGACCTTTGGAGTAGGTCCCTTTTCCAAACTATATTTGGATTCGGAAAAAAACAACATAATCATTATTTTGGTCAGAAAGAGTCATCTTTGTTGATGGCAACTTGTACACGTCGAAAATAAATAAAAAAGAGCCCCCATTGCATTTTTCAGTAAGTTTACAAGAAAAAACTAAAAATGATGTAAAAAAAAAGCAAATATTATGTCGTATTTCTTTGTTATTAAGTAAGTACTTACTTACTGCGCTGGCTCAGGGACCCGGAGTGGATCTTGGCCTCCGACACGAAATTCCGCCACTCTGCTATGTCTCCAGCCACTCTTCGCCAGTCGGGCCGTTGCAAGTGACTGAGATCCTTCTCGACCTGGACTATCCAGCGATACCTGGGCCAGCCCAGCGGCTTCCCAGTTGCCGACCCAGATATGCTCTCTTCACAGCCAGATCCGAATCCATCCTTTCAATGTGGCCGAGCCAGCGCAGGCTAGCTGACTTTGTCTCGCCCAATATGTTGGGTTAAGCCACAAGCTCCTCTATTTCGACATTCTTTTTCAGCGCCCAGGTCCCGTCCCGTTGTCGGCCCCAGAATTTTCCAGAATATTTTCCTTTCTGCCACCAGCAACTTCTCCTCCTCCTTGGGCGTCAGTGTCCAGGTCTCGCAGCTTTACATTATGATCGATCAAATAACAGTTTCGTAAACGCGAGTCTTGGTTTTCCTGCTGATTAACCTGGACACTGGCACTTTATAAAGAGCTGCCGTATTCAAAATGCTCTACGGTGCACCGTAGAGCATTTTGAATACGGATATCTATTTCGTGTTCCCGCTGCATGGTATCTGTAACTGTACACCCTAAGTATCGAAATTTATTTACTCCTTTAAGTAAGTTGGTATGCATATTTTGTAAGTCACACATGCACTTGTAAGTAAGTAAAATTTTGATTTAAAATTTAATGAGATACAATCAAAATGCAAGAGCAAAGGGTCTTTTTTAGGACTTTACGAGTATCAACACTTCAGTAAAGCTTTTGCTTCTAGTGATACAGCTCGAGACAATCATACCTTTTGAATCAAATTATGCCTCCTATTTTATTCAAGGCCATAAAACAAATTGAAATAAAGCTCAATAAGCAATTGAAGCTGTTATTTTGAGCTTAAACGGTGTCAACTAAAAACGCAATTCCATTTTCAATTTGAAATCGCCAGAGCACAAAAGTGGTTCATTGACGCCACTGGCACTTTAAAAAACTAAAATAAAACCATTGGACAGAAATATGGAAAAGTGTAGCGCCATTTTTAAACCATTGAAACTGTAATAGCTTTTTGAAGTTGTTGGTTTGTAGGAGAGGTAGAGTGCGTAATTACATGACGTGCTCACATATGTACTTACTAGTTTTGTAGGAATAATTTTATACATAAACGATGAAATGCTAGTAGCAATGGTGAGCTTGTCGTTTTTTATTTAGTGCCTATAATAAATCTGATGGCAAAGTAAATACCTGCCTACCTAAAGAGTTTTTAATTGATGGATCATATTGATCATATTGAAATCTTGAAGCTTACTTACTTAAAGTACCTAAGTGGTGGTAACAAAAATCCTTAATGACTAGTTCCTTAAATGGCTTCAGCGGGGTTGAGAAGAGTGAATAGGCACTTACTTGAAAGAATACACCTCATAAAATCATAAAACACTTGTCACTAACCACCATCAAGATTGTGATCATATTACTTTGAACAAAAATGTACAGTACAATACTTTTTTAAATATTTTTCAAAAAGTACTTGATTTTTCGTTCTCAAAATGATACTTTTGTGAATGTTTGCGCCCAAAAAGCAGCAGGCGTTCAATTTCTAAGCATAATATAATATTAAGATTTCTGTTGCATATATATAAAGTTTTAATATCAATTTGGTTTTTTGAGTATTAATTAATTTTTTTGAGATCTAAGGGCCTGCATACACGTATAACACGAATTTACGAAATGATCAAGCGTCACGTAAAAGTTATTTCCATACCTTTTGAAGATTTGTCTATGGGAACACTTTTTGGCGTTGTCTTCTTTTTTCTAGTCCCATGATATTCACGTTCAAAGTTTAGTGCAAAACTAATTGGTGAAGTCAGCATAAACAGTAGCACCTAATAATGCAACAGGCGTTATAAGCATAGCAAGGATAATTAGATACAGAGGCATTAAATGCAAAATAAAAACAATAAAATCTACACGAATTGATACTAATTTAACTCGTACCCATTATCATGTTTCCGAATCTACATTTCAATGAATAGAAGTGTTAAAATAGTATAAGTAGAATATTATCCCATTTCAGGTACCGATGCAATGCATGCAACAATTGTAGTTTTTCGTTTAACAATTCCGCATTGTTTTTAGCTTATACTAACACAAAACGTTACTAAGTCTGCTATCCTTTTCCTAATATGCAATAAAATGAGTATGAATGTCAAACAACAATACTAAAAGAAGCAGCCCCTATACCAAAATTAAATGCTCGTAATAAAATTATTCTTTTTCTGAGGCAATATTTAATTTTATGGAGTGGAAAACTCCCAGCGAGGGTTCCACATAGGACAATGGCATGATTTGTTACGCGGAGATATCGTCTCCCCAAGAATTTCCATCCAAAGAAAGCGTGCTAAAAGAAAATATTATTCCTACATTCATTTCGTTTATGCACAACGTTTATTTAGTTTATTTATAGCTCTTTTCGCTAAAGATTATTGTGAAACTTTTTGGTTAACATTTTGGGGACAGAATTAGGTTTATGATAAATGGTTCACACTTCCTTAGAGTTTAATTATGTTCTAAGGTAAAAAATAACTAGGAGTCATAATTATAGCTAGGTGTTTGTTATAACCATTATCATTCACAGCCAGCCCACAGCTGAACATAGGCACACTCAATAGCTTTTAAGAGTGGCCAAGTAACATGCAGTTTTCAAAAATCAAAATCAAATTCTTAACCACTGGGGTAAGTTGGTAACTTAAGTTTTTTCGACTACTCACATTGGAATAAATTAAAGGTATAAAATACCTAATTAATCATTTAATTGCATATTTCAGTCGCAAATTATCTTATGTCTGTCTAGGTTATTCTCGGTCAGAATAATAAATATTTCCATTTAACTACAATAAATCTCAAAAAGCTATGAATTTATTTCACCCAACGGTCACAAGTCGATTCGCCACGGTGACTCTGAATCTGACCCCGGGAGGTCTACTCTCATATTATGACCGTACACGAAATATCGTAAAGCGGTAGGCGCTAAAAACCAACAAACCTGTTCGAAATGGATCCTGGTTTATTGGTATTCTAAGCATTATAGTTTATAGTATAAAATACTCAAAATCTATAATCATAAAACTAGTTTGAATTTTGCAACGAAATCAAATCTAAACAAAACATACTTGAATAGCTGTCCTTTCCATTTCTACTGTCGTGTGACAGGAAAGCATATCAATTTGAAGGTGCTGAACGTTGAAAACGTTGGTGCTCAAATGCGGGGGAATTAGCATTTCAAAGTTTTAAGTAAGTTCGTCGTGACCCCAACGGTCACAGTACTACACGAAACTTCGTAAATGATGCTCCGTAGTAGACCTCCTGACTCCTCTGCCCCTTCGTGCCCTACCGAGCCCCACCATGCCCCCGTATTGTTGTCAATTAATTAATTATCTTCGGACGGCCGCATTTCACCATCAGCCAAAATTCATTATCGAAATTGATGACTGACTTTGATCTGACTGATTCATTTGGATAATTGTAACGTGAGCGGTGATATTTGATTACGATGTATAAACAAGGATTATTTTGAATGGTTTTTGGCGGAGTCTATATAATGAATGTCGGTAAAGTTGATAAAATTAATGTGCCATGTCGCACATGTCGGTGAATATCCTACCGTCGTGTTGGCCAATTGTTTTGGACCTCGTTCGGTTACGTATACATTTTTATAAACTCTAACATGAAATCGGCGTGAGTTTCCTTTATCAAGCAAATTTTTAATTAAACATAGAGTAGGTGTTAAACCAGACAGACCATTATGTTTACCTGAGTTTCCGTCACGTAAACTAAAATACTTAACTTTAGATATTTGTATGCCATTATTGGTTTCAGGCGCTCTGTACCAAAATGACATTCGAAAACGTCAACGCGGACGCTAGCAGCCGCTAGCGAATGACAGCCGTCATTGGTGTAAACTCATGGTAGGAGTACATACTAGCTTTGAGTTCTGAGACAGTTTAAACTCCTAGGTCACGTTTTTTTGAGAGTTATATCGTTTTTTAGCTGTACTTAATTGTATTTATTATCATTTTTATTGGTATTTTATAAGTTCGTATTCGATAATTTACAGAGTACACTTTTTCTTATTAGTATTTATTCGTTTCAATATTTAGCATTGCAGTACCTATCTATTTTTCATTACATACCTATACATGTGCACGATGTCGGACAACAGTTGTTGGCCCCACTTTGAGGCCTTTTTATTATGTTTCTGTTGCTCACTGTGCCTCTCTGTGGTATGCTAATAAATTATTTTTTACTTTACTTTATTTGATTGAGCTTGTCCTTTAAGTGTAGTGTGGTGACGCGCCTCTCCATATTAGCTCGTCATCCAAGACCAATAACTCCCTGCGCCTAGCTTTTTTTCACTTTTTTTCAAGTTTTTCCACTGTGATATTTGCCTCACAAGGCAGCCCTGGCGGGGTCGCCATGCAATGTGGGGACCCGGGAGAACGGAATAAAAGATGTTATGCCATCGATGTCTGGTTTATTAGTCCCTCTTATGACTAATTACATACTACTTATTACTAGCCTAATATGGAGAGGCGCGTCACCAAACTACAAAAAGTTTACTCTGCATTATTATTCCAAACGCTGTCTCTATATACTTGAATGTTTATAATATTTGCAGCTCTCTGGCAGGCATAGCAGAAGCATTTATTCTGTGGCAGAAGTTCAACCTAACTTTAACTACCCGGAGTACTGGGCCGGTATCATACACTTTGAGACAGTTGAAGGCAATTTGTTCAGCCCTGTCATACTATACCGACTGCGTTAATATTTACTGCTTAAGTTAGGATAGTGAATTATTGAGTATGTGTGTCACTGTTTTATCAATTGTAACGGATGGCTAACGGCGTTGGTGGGCGTTGGGCAGAAAAGTTACGTTTAATTTAATTTTATATTTTAAGTACCTTGAGAATTATTTATTTTCAACGAAAACTCTAGGAATAGGAATAGGAACTCTCTTATTTTCAATGAAAACAAGACAATTCTAAGGCCTGAAAACGCTTTAAAGAAGGAGGCTTGGATGACAGATAGCATCATGGATCTTATGGATAAGCGCCAAAAAATGCTTAGAATACCGAACCATAAGCGTCATGATTCACGTTTTAAAATTGTTCCTTTCTATTATCCACGAAAGAATCAGAGTGAAGTGTGATGAACAATTAAGCGAAAACCAGTTTAGCTTCAGATCAGGAGTAGGTACAAGAGAAGCTCTATTCGCAATGAACGTACTTGTCCAGAAATGTAGAGATAATGCAAACGGATATTTTCATATGCTTCATAGATTATGAGAAAGCGTTCGACCGTGTTCGGCACGACATACTTCTGCAACGCTTGTTGGATGTCGGTCTTGATGGCAAGGATGTGCGAATAATACAAAATCTGTATTGGCATCAGACTGGAACAGTAAGAGTCCAAAGTGAAGAAACTGATGAGGTGGCTACATGTCGGGGTGTGAGACAGGGCTGCATACTGTCGCCGCTCCTGTTTAATGTGTATTCTGAAGTTATTATCTCTGAGGCTCTGGAAGGGCGAGAATGGGGAGTCATAATCAATGGCCAAATTGTGAACAATCTTAGATTCGCCGATGACACTGCTCTAATTGCTTCCAGCCCAGAAGATCTACAATATATCGTGAATGCCGTTACTGAGAGCAGTGTGAGAGCGGGCCTCTCTATGATCATCGCAAAGACCAAATTCATGGTTATATCGCGGGATCCAACCCTCATACCCAATATTACAGTTGCAGGAACACCTATTAAAAGGGTCCGGCGATACAAGTACCTGGGTGCATGGGTTAATGAAGCATGGGAATCGGACAACGAGATCAAGGCCCGGATTAAAATAGCCTGTGCGTCCTTCAACAAAATGAAAAAGGTTCTTTGCAACAAAACACTCGACGTAAGTCTCAGGGTGCGAATGCTGCAGTGCTATAACTAGCCTATAGTTTCCTATGGCTGTGAGGCGTGGACCGTCAAGGAACACATACGCCAAAAACTGGAGGCACTTGAAATGTGGTTTTACTGTCGTATGCTCCGAATAAGCTGGATCCAAAAAGTCACGAACAGCGAAGTACTCCGCCGCGTCAAGAAATCCCGAGAACTCATGAAAAACCTCAAAAGAAGAAAGGTAGCATATCTCGGGCATGTGTTAAGACATGAGCGCTATCATCTTCTTAAAACAATAATGATGGGAAAAATTGAGGGGAAAAGACGAGTTGGAAGAAGAAAAAAGTCGTGGCTGAGAAATATCAGAGAATGGACTGGAATTACCAGCGTGGAAGAGCTGTTTTGGCTAGCGAGAGATAAGAAGAGATTCGCGGAGCTGACGGCCAACCTCCAGTAGTGAAAAGGCACTGCAAGAAGAAGAAGAATGAAAACTAATTAGGTAACGTCATCAATAAACTTAATAAATTCTTCCGTTAATCACCGAGTGACTGATGACAACGCACAGCCGTAACTAAACTTCAGAAGTTGAACCTCGGCATATAGGTTCCTTGCGTAGCCTAAAAAGAGGATTTCCTGAAATTTCTTAGAGATTTGGAAAAAACGGCAACAGGTGTACGAAGTCGCGGGCAAATACTAGTTAAATTAAATGTATTTACTTACTTTTCGAGTTTTTCAACGACAGTTTTAGTAACGTACTCGTAGCTCATACATACATACATACCAAGACGTCAACAACAACATGAGTTACAAGGCAACATAAGTTTTTTGTCCTAAAGGGACGTTTGAGAATGTCCCTACAAGGGACACTAACTATGTAATTAAATTAAAACATTTTCAATTTCCTATTTAATGTTTGCTAAAAATTACTACTTACTCAGAGACAATTTTTATAGCTAGCCCCAAGTCTGTTTTTGATTGTGGCCAGTTAAAGCCAAGTGTTGAGTTTCCGCCCAAACGACTCTGCACACTCAGAATCGGGGCGCGCAGCTGTGCCCGAAAGGGAGAGTACTTTATTACGCAGGGGGTTCTTGGATACTAGGGGCAGGGCTGTCCAAAAGGGGTCTAGGACATATCGCCAAACTCCATTTGCCACTTCCATTACCACCACTTCATCGATGGGCTATTTTACCGATGGGTCATTTAACAGAAAAGTCATTTGACAGATCATATCACCGATAGTACATTTCTTCGAACGCCATATTATCGAATGGCGAAAAAAATCATGCATGTAAATCAACAATTTTCTTTCAGACATTAATTGTATTGTATTTTGCGACATGAACGAATGTTGGTTATTTTTAAAGTATGCACTAAAAATTCCTAAGAAAATATTTGCATACAGGATTTTGGTTTCAAGAATATTTATTCTTGAGGCATTTTTGGTGGTTCGTTTTCCATACAAAAATCAATCGACATTCACGCGCTGAATAGTAGTAGATATGCGTAGATATTTGCGTGGGGACTTATTTAGGGATTCTTATTTTAGCAAAACCAGTAAAAAATAATATTTATAATTTCAGTAATCTTACATCAGACGATAAGATAGGATTATATTAGAGTTTTTATTAATTACATCAAAGGTCTTTTTTGAAGGGAAGCAATGCATCCCCCTGAGATCACTTTCCATCAGATGACCTTCTAGCCCATTTTCAACCATATTTATTACATAGAGAAAGGATAAAAAAAACATGTTGAATTGAATTGTTTCAAGAAACTAAGGAGCAATTTGGATATGGACTAAAAAATTGTTCTTTCTTCATCAGAAAATAAGGGGCAGCCCTGGGTCCTGCTGGGTGCATGGTGCATTACGGAGGTGAACTAGTACAGTAATGTAATTTAATGGAGATTCTCGGCAGGTGAGTTTATTTACTATTATTATAGACTTGTCCGCTGACTCAGTGGTTAAACTATCTCTTGTGCTCCCTCTGCTCGTGGGTTCGACTCCATTAGCTCGTGGGTTCGACTAGATTGTAGTAAAAAACGGTAGAATAAAACTTAAACGCTTGAAAGTAACTATTCAATTAAATCACATTCATTTATTTGCATACTAAGTGTTTACTCAAATATAGTTAATACATTTTAAAAGTACTTACAACTGAGTTACCGCTAAAGTATTGCAAACTAATTTGAGGAAAGCGGTTTTATTTTAAGATTAATTATTACAAACATATATATATATACATATATATATTTCTGAGGAATAAAAAGAGCTTATTTATATGTAATTGTATAACATTTATTACTTATTTACCTAATATTTTGCACAGTGCGCCGTTTGTTCCTAACGCAGTTAAATCGGGTCAAGTGTTGAACTGTTAGGCTGACGTATCATTCGTCCTATCGATCGACCAGAACAATAGTAGGTACCTAAGACTTAGACCAATTTTTTTTTGCCTAACTGTGACGTCATGATAGTGCTTTAGTAAGGAACACTCCACTGACTCGATAACGTTCAAAGGCTGGCGAAGAGAAAAAGTAAATTTACTTGATTTTGGCATAAGCTGCCATGATTGTCGAGCGTGGATTGACACGGAAACCACAGAAGCGTTCTTATCAACTGTTACATAGGACCCATTAATCCTCTGACCGCCGAGAATCCAGACACAACAGATTTTTTATTGTTCGTAGGTCCCTGGTGACCTACGCGGCGATCAACGTTTTAATAATGGTTTTAAAATTTGCAAAGGTTGGTGTGACACCTCTGTACAAAAACTAGTGTGTTTCAATGTTATTTACGTCTGCGGTGCCTGTCTAACTTTAACTTTTTTTACTTGATATTCGCTAAACATTCTGTTGCCAGTTCCCAGCGACAAAAATTGGAACTGAAACATACAGTGAAATAAACATGTCAACAGGTACTTGTGCTGTGTTGAAGTGTTTAATTTTTTTTAAATTGCGACATAATATTGCTTAAAATTCTAAACTTTGAACTGCGACAAAACTTCAGTCTGGTTCATAGAACCACCCAAAAAAACCAAACTCATGTGGTTTTTGATCACCTTTCTTTTTTTCAATCTGCGCTAGTTTTTTCCTTCAGTCTTTTGTTTTTCTGAGTATTTTCTTCTTGTTGTTGGTGCGCGTCTTAATATTTTTTTTGGCCTGTTACGTAAACTAAAGTTTGGTACCGAGGAAAGGAGAGGTTATAATGTAAGTTTAATTTCCAACAATACCTTACTCAAATTTCCGCCATGTTTCTTCAACAAACTTACTCATTCTCCGCAGCATCACAGATAACGAGTCCTTGGGGTGTTATAATTAAATTATAAACTTTTGTAACCGCCCGTCGGAAGGGTCAACTGCACGTTAAGTAAATGCCATATCGTAAAACTTTATTACGTGCCAAATAAAAGGGGTGTAATTATTAAGCTGTGACTACACAGGTAGAACGTAGCACATTCATCGTAGTTCTGTCGTAGATCGACTGCAGACGCAAAAAAAGTGACGATGTGAGCTCTATTTCCCATACTAAAGGTATTAACGGTATTTAGGTCCTAATAACTGTCATAGTATTTATGTTGATCCGTGGTTCTTTCACTGCTTATGAACTATAATTGACTTTTTTTGTTGATGGTTTGTATTTCTGAAACTTTTTCTGCCATAAAAATACTGAACAATACTCATTGGTTTTTGCATGTTTGCTGAAAAGAGCATTGCACGACTAACCGGACCGGAAAATACATTTACTAAACTCACCACCAGATATCGGTCTTTTTCACTTTCGAGAATAAATCAAGACATACCTTTCAAACCGAAGTTTTTGCAGTTTTTGAGTGAGGATTCCGCTAAGACCTATCAGTAGGTATAAATGACAACTTTTTCATAATTTAAAGATATGATTACGGCAATTCTGTTGAAAATAAAATCACGGTTAAAAATATTCTAAAACTAAATATTGTTACGTTACATAAGCACTCGACTTAACAATCGATTTACTGTTTTCTGTAGAAGTTCATGTTCACAAAATCCTGAAGAAGTTAAAATACGATTAAATAACTCCTGAAGTCGGCAAGATAATTGCAACTGGGATTTAATGGAACTACCCAGATTGCGCACGAACCGGAATAAAATATTGCCCAGTGTGCACCTACCTTTACTCCTTGTATACGCGGTAAGATTGTAAAAGTAATGTCCATACAAATTGTCTCGAAAGCTATTGTTTGTGCGGCAGTAAAATTCTAATTTGCTTATCTTTTCATTGCAGTTTTTATTTTGGTTTTAATATTTTTTGTTTTCCCTTCCAACCAGTTGATTTTAACACGTTAATCGCCTCGTAGGTCACCGTTGACCTACGAAGAATAACATTTCTAGGTTGTCTGGATTCGCGGCAGTCAAACGCTTGACTAGTATTTTCTTTACTAGTCTACACTTGTAAGCAAATTTACACAGCCATATACATCGAGAGGTTGAAACAGAACTTTAATCAAAACAGTATTACAAAACCCATTGCATCCTTATGACCTTATAAGCTGATAGTTAGTTCATAGTCAGCAAATAAAAGTTACTAATGATGTAGTCTTTCAGATCTAAGCATCTTATTAAGCGATAAAAGCTCCAGTGTTCAGTTTCTTAGTCAGATATTTTAATTGTACCGAGAAAGTCTAATATTTTTTAACGAAATAAAATTCTCCACTTACCTATCATGCCATCATTCCTATTGCACTCTAAACTCCGTTACAATAATATTTGTCACGGCCGCCGTAAAAATCCTCCTGTGCCCAAACATACGGCTCACGTAATTCAATTTGAGTCTCGGACTGCCCTTTCGTTAAATACCGTAAAAGTTTTTCTACGTGAGCCCTCCCAGAAAAGTCCCAATGGTCCTTTACGTTTCCTCCTTTTATGCCCATTTGTACCGCAAATAAGTAATATGTGGACCGGGTTTTATTACAGGCTTTGTTTGAAGAACACGTCCGGTTTATGGCGCAGAAGAGATTTAGTAAGGTGATGTTTATGCAAAAAATATGACTATTGAGTATCAAATTACGATCACAAGCGTCTTTTTAAAAAAAAAACACAACTGGTAAGCAAACTCCAAACAATTGGAACCATGACCCATGTCAAGCCTAGTAAATCCTTGCTCTAATTTTTCTATGGCAAATATAGTATACTTACCAAGTTTGTAAAATAATTCAAAACAAAGCCTAACAAAGTTTTGTAGGCACTTCATAAAAGTGAAAAATATGCTTACATTTTTACTTTCATTAGGTTGCTACAAAACACTTGTTGCACTTGTTGTGATTAAGGTATTTCGACTTTCAAGGCTCTAGTTGATAAGAGTCCCAAATAACATCTTGTAACCCAACAAATCACAAAAGAAAGGTGTGTAGAATAAAACTAATATTGTCAATACCCACTGCCGGCCGGTCAGAGCAATAACCAAACTTCTATTAGATACCTATTGAACATCAAATAACATCTGTCGAACAACATAAAATGCGATTTGGCGTCCAACAAGCCAGGTCAATCGCTCGAACATCTGTGTCCGTCGATAATAGGGGTCGGTGGTAACGGTGGTAAGTTGGTCACGGTGTATTTGGACCCGTATTTATTTCGTTATACCATGGCCAAATGAAAATATAGGCAATTTATCAAGTGGTCGATGGCTTTGGTTGCATTGTGTGAAATGAAATCTGTTGGCTAATAGAGGGTTAGCAAATCCCGTGAAATGAGAATAAACTTGATCAAGTCTCTATAAAGTGCACACATTTAAACTTAAGAAATATAGTGAACTAACTTTCCGCCTGCGGTTTCACCCGCGTAGTATATTTCCATTTCTAGAGCATGTATACTTAAAATCTTCATAAATTGTAGCCTATGTGTTATTCTGATGTATAGGCTGTATTACTATAAAGTTTCATCTAATTCCATTCAGTAGTTTTTGCGTGAAGGAGCAACAAACACACACACACATACATACATACATCGTCACAAACTTTCGCATTTATAATATAAGTAAGAAATATGTAAGTAGTAAGATTTTATCAACGGAAAAATGATCATAAATACCAGCACTTTTTTTTAATGTTCAATGGACATTTTAAATAAAGCATTTGTGGTTGGGTACTCTATGCAGAAATAATGATATACTCGTAACTTTTAAACGAATTGCCTTATCGCAATAAAACAAAATTGCTAATGATAACGATAACAGGCCATGCAGACAGAATAAAAAAAATGCAAAAAAATAAATACCATGGATTTGTAATTAAATGATTTTTGCAGAAAATCCTATATTTTTTTACAATAATCCTAAAATTTCTAAATATTTGCCTCCATTACCCTATTTATTATTTTTTTATTTTAAGTAAATTAGCGTCATAATACCTTTCATATGGTGGAAATACTGTGCGAAAAACTACGCGCAAGGGTCTTCTTTAGGCGCTGATTTAAAATATTGTAATTGGGTTACGAACATGGTATTTATACCATATGAAAGCTTAGACGAAGTTAATTTATTTGCAATAAAAAAATAATAGGGTAAAGGGGGCAAATACTTTAAAAATAAATATAATTTAAATTTTATGATTATTGTGAAAAATACGTAAAATAAATTTTCTGCAAAAATAATTTATTTACAAATCTATGGTATATATTTTTTCATATTTTTTTATTTCATGGTCATGGCCTGTTGTTAGTGATCATCAGCAACTTGGTTTCATTGCGATAAGGCATTTAGTTCAAAAGTTGTAACATTATTTCTGCATAGCGTACCCAACTACAAATGCGTTTTTAAAATGTTCATTCAAATTTAAAAAAATGGTAGAATTATTCAAATAATTTTTTCTTTTGTAAAATTGACCATAGTTTCCTACTTCTTAAAATGTACTCTTTATAGACTCGCTCGCACTGTATAGGTCATCTGTACTACTTAATGCGGTTATAGCCAATTTAAAAAGCTTTCAAAGGTTACACAGCTAACAAAAGTGGGAGCTAAAGTACACTTTAGTCGACCACTTGGAGTAATTTGCTTCGATCGAAGCAACTAAGCGCGTTAGCCAGCTCATTAAGAATTAATATGCAAATCCATTTACCTATATACAGGGCCGGACTAATACTAATCAGGATGCATCAGCACGAAACAAGGGTGTTCCTATTTTGGCTGAAACAACGGCTTCAATTAGAGTAACGGCATAATCCGGGTTTTGGGTATTTCGGGCCCTCTGTTTGCGGGCCGGGGTTGATAAACAAACATGGCGATTAGATTAATATGTGCGGTGTTCATTTCCCGATGGTTAATACGCGACTGGTCGCGTGACGAGTGAGTGGTTTTAATGGAAATTTTTTATGGATGTTTCCTGGGTGCAGCGAGTGCAAGGTGTAAATGCTCTTTTATTATTACGGTTGCTTTAACTGACTGGTTCGTTGCTGTAACGGGTAAAAGTTCTGCTTAAAACACTAAAGGCACGTTTGTGTTTATTTTGTAACTGGGTGCAATTTCTATTTAAACTGCTGTAAAAATGCTCTTTGCCTGTTTCACTGAGCACGGCTAAGCAACAGTCCTTACCTATTGACGACACGATTGGCCCAGTGTACTGTAGCACGGTTTCTCGCCTTGGCTTCCGTGGTGTCCCGGGTTCGATTCCCGGTCGGGTCAATTCAGAAAAAATGTCTTTTTCTAAATTGGCTCGGGTCTGGGTGTGGTGGGATACGCCCCTGGCTTATTTCCCTGTCTGGTACCTCATAACACAAGGATATTTATCCTTACTTCGAGACCATGGCAAGTGGTGTGTTGTCTGGCGCATATATTTATATTTATTTTTATTCATATACTTAACAGTTTTTAATGATTTTTTCCAATTATATATTTTTTTATCAAATTTATTGTTATCGTGACAGTAAATGTGTAATCCCTATATTTATCTATGCTAAAATGAATAGTAATATTAGTTCGGCTATCTATTGCAAAATTAATTTATTCTACTCATGCGTTTGACAGTTAGTAGCCGCACAGTAAGATAAGTAGATACTAACTAATCATTCTCGGCCTATAATTGTTAACATGGATACCTCAACAAACTTACTGATTATGTTTCCAAAGAGTAAGCGACTTATTTGTTGACCGTAGGTAGAGAAACCTCTTTATTACTCGAAGGCTCGGGAACATGGGATAAGACTGCATTGGTTTTTGAAGCGTATTTTCCCTCATCGTTGTATCATAATCAATGTTATTAGTATTAATGTCCGTTTTATTTCGTATGTTTTTGCGACAGTATCAAAATATTTTTGAACTCATTGATTTTCCTAGCTTCTATCAAACTATTTTTAATATTCGATATTTAAACATAAAAATGAGTGACCTCAACTCAAGTGTAATTTTTGACCATAAACATCCCTGCGATATTAATTCTTCAAAAAACATATCTCTTAAGGAAGCACTGTAACAGTGCTGCCTTCTTTCTGATATTTTGCAAGTAGGATTCATTCTAAGGCCATTTTAGAGTCGTAACTTTGGGTAACGGTTCAGTAAGATTTTCAATTGAAAAAATCGACAAACGGCCCCTTCAGCTAGCTGTCAACATTTTCACTTCACTTGTCAAATACCTCAGTATTATCAACATGTGGGGATGTTACGTCACGGCGCAATGTGACGTCATCGCTCAAAAGAGATTAAACTTTTTCTGAGCCAGTTGGAGCCAGTTAGGGGGGACTAATTGGGAGGGTCGGTCTGGTAGCCGTCTAGACGCAGCACTTGTTGGGATAAAAGCGCAATGCGTAATTTACTAAGAGTTTAAATAAATATTAAATAAAATAAATACTAGTATATCTGGGACAATTTACACCAAGATCATCTGACCCCAAACTAAGCAGAGCTTGTACTATGGGTGTCAGAGACTGATAAACATACTTAAATATTTCTAAATACATACATAAATAGATAATAACACCCAGACACACAGCAAACACAAATGTTCGTCACATAAATGTTTGTTATGGGTGGGGATCGAACCCACGACCTCTGGTGCTAAAGGCAGGATCGCTGCCATTGCACCAACAGGCATCAAACAGGTTCATTCTAAAATAAATGGACATTCAACTGAAAATGTCTTAGAAATCCATGCAACTCCATCAGCAAGTGTATTGATTACATCGCCCACCGAAACATTACAGAAAATCAATTGGCAAACCGTTTTTTACGAGACTTGCTATTTTAAAAAGTACGTGCTAATGGCTAGATGCCTTTGTGGTATCAGAGCTTGTTCTGAAATCCGGAGGTACTGGTTCAAATCATAGGTCTGTGGCCTGAATTGAATGATGGAGTTTTGCCCCGCAGTGAGACAGAATATTGGGTAAATACCTAATAACTGACAACATTATTTATTGGACGAAACATAGTGACTAGGCTAAAGGCGAAACCCTATTTTATCTGAAAACAAAACTGAAAAAGATTTAATACAACTTTTTAAATAACTTACTGTTTTGTATCTTTGATTCTTAGATAAGATAAGAATATAAAGGTACGATAGATAAGAAGATAAAATATCTACTATCGATACATCGCATAGGTCGAGCTGCACCGTCCTTGCACAGCTACCTTGCGGCAGCGCATCTTCGTAGCACATCTTACTCGCTCCATTACATAGCATAGCATCAGGAGAAACGGGCTATTAGTTTCGTAGCTTAGCTTGCACATCCTCGCAGCATAGCTGTATCGCACATCTCTGAAAGAGCAGCCTAAATACTGTGAATACTTAGCGGTTAGTCGCGACACGGTAATATTATCTATTATTACCGTGGTTGCGGTGTTTTTACAAGCCTATTAAAATTTTCTCTGGATATGCTAGGGAACGCATTACTGGTTTGAGAATTTTAAACTGTGTCGCGTAAAGTTTTTAAGGAAACACTTTTTACTGCGAATATGATATAGAGGTGTTATTAGCGAAAGAAAACTGACAAACTTTCAGAGCATTAAGTACATTAATTTCTTGAGGAGTTTCCAGTAATGCTAGTATTCCAGCTTAGCACAATTATGAAGTTTTGAAAAATGGCTGACTATTATTTTGCGTTCAAGACCTTTCAGACGGTACGGGTAGCTTTACGACTGCCAACTGTTGTTATTAAGTAACCATTAATAACACTGGTCATTCGTAGGTCTTACTTTTATGAGATTTATCTATTTATACAACAAAACGAAACGACAGCAAAATACAATTTATAAACTATCAATTCAATTTACTTCGCATGATTAGGGAAATGAAAAATTCGTGAAAAAGTTAATATAGCCCAAAGGATAAGTTGAAGCGACAGCGGGTAAGGCACACAACGCGGAGATCGGACGAAAAAAATATAAAATGGAGGTCTCTAGATGACAAACTCTACCGGGCGGTACCTGCTAGGTGGGCGGCTATCGCCAGTCCACCTAGCAGGCAGAGCAGCTAATATTGCAAAAATCGAACATGTATGGGTTTTTTGTTTATCACGACATAAATGTGTAACTCTCATTATCATTTGTACAGAGGCATTAACACCAACTATTACAAAACCATTGCAAAATGGGTCTTATGTCAGCAGCATAGGGTAAAGGTTGATGTGAACGCCTCTGTCCACATTGCAGTTTGTCTATCCACAACAATAGGCTAAAGACTAAAAAAAAACATGTCCGTAAGGATTGAGGAGCCACTTTCGAATCTTGATGAAATTATTATATCATTTAGTAGTAATTAAAAAAAAACTACTACACTACTATTTAGTCCGTCAGTTAGATTATCAATAAATTCTGGACACGTAGGTTTTCTTTTTTCTCGTAAACGAAAAATGAAGACAGCGCGTTGAAGTTTCATGTGACGTCACGCCTAGGTACAATTTTTACTGAGAAGTAACGTTACAAGCCCCCACTCCGGAGCTTAAATGCTCTTTATCTTTGTATTCTTTCATTAATTTGATAAAGCGAAAAATATTGTCCAGTATTTTTGGACGGTCTAACGAACGGACTAATGCCATTTTTTTAATGTTGTCGTCCTACCTATTTTCAATGAGCTTCCCCATCGTCATGGTATGCTAGAAGAAATCTATTTCTAGAGATAGAGATAACCTGAACTGGGGCTTTATTACCATCCCTTATAACTTGTCAAGTTCATTTCTTAAACTGAGCGTTGCAAGTAATTTCAATCTTTCATTTCTAGCTGGTCAGCGGATAACTTGTCAATAATGCATCTTATAAGCTGGATATTTTCTGACGAAAAAACTTGCTACCCTCAGTTTTAAATTCTAATAGGAATTAACTTGATTTGTAATGTCACTGTCTCTTTGTGTACAAAATGATAAATAAATAAATAATAGAACTGGCTAATTAACAATACACTTATAGCTTTAAAACACATCAAATGAAACCGATAATTCTATTAGTCCAGTCACGGACAACTGGGCTGCAGTAACCATCACGTCACCAACCGTTATTTTATAGATTATTGTATCAATAGTGGTCAGCCTAACAATATGATACCACTGTTCGTGGTTGGCTTTGGAAAACCAAGCTATTATAATTTATTCGAGTTATTTGCCATTTTAGGCATTGAAAACATGGGAGCTTTTTAGTTTCACTATCCGAACGCCGTACATTTTACCCTTAACAATTATTTTGATTGCTGGTTATATCAGTGGCTTCTTTACAGGAATTCGAAAATACTGATGCTCTTGGCCCCCCTGGAATGACAATGATGACCAACTCAACTTATATCAAAAAGATACTGAACTAAGACTTTGAATCTTGAAGTTAGATATGAATGCCATTTCAGACATCGGCACTGCCTACTACGAGAATATCATTCATATCGCTCGCCTACAGAAAATGCAAGTTCGCTGGGTTTTTGGGGATGTATAAATCAACACTAAACATAACAGTGAATTGCAGTAGTTAATTATGATACCATGTCATGCGAGACCATTATTTGGTAATATATCAATATGCGTCCCTAACGAAAGATGCATTACACGGTATTGGTGCCAATTAACTTTTTTAAGGGCGCATTCGTTTTAATACCAAGTCCACAGTTGAAAGCGATCCTCGTGGCAGGATAACTCGACCCACATTTGTTGGCTACAGAAAATGCCCTGTTTCACCGGGAGTCTTCATAAATAACAGTGAATTCAGTTTAGCCAATACTCTTGGCATGCACTGCACAAAAAAGAAGAAGATTTTTATTTTTTATCGCCGATTCCTTTACGGCTGAAGAAATGGTAATTAAGTTTTGACTATACTCTCCTTGAATTTTTTTGATATGTTACCACGATAATCTTTCAGATGATCTCACGTCCGGAGAAACTTTAGTTTTGCCTCCCACACGCTTTAATTATGAATAAGCATGGGTGATTTTAGAGGCCCAAAAAGGTTCAAGGTTTTGAAAAGTTTCAAAAACGACCGGTCTCGGTGCCTACGGTAACTCACTGCTCTTATGGACTCCCAGTGCAGTATCCCTTTAGGATAATAGTGTGGGGTAAATTCTTTCCGAGGCTAATCCATATCATCTGCTCCCGGGTAATTATTTAAAGGGACGCAGGCTGCGCGTGCGAGGCTAATTGTTGCGGCCGATAACCAATAAGAGCTTACCGTGGGGTCGCCACGCTTGCTGTTGTGTGGGAGAATAATCCTAATGCGGAATAATTATAAACATGAAATTGTGGATCTTTTTCCTAGAACCATAACTAAATGATTGAATTTTATTTTGCATCTACACTAGAAAACATTAAGAGATTAAATAAAAAAGCTACGCTCGATGAATTACGGACAAAGGTTGAATTTTTCTAGTTTATGTCCTTCACCATTACTAAAGTCGATGCAGCAGAAGATTTAGGTATTTTTCAGATATTGAAAACGATATTAATAGCAGAGTAGGTTTTAAAAAGCAGTTAGGTAATAGTAGATATCGAGAGTCAAGATCCAATTAGAACCGGGACTTTTCATCCTATCATTAAATAATATCTATTATATGTAACCACATACAACATTTGGAATTATTTATTCTAACATGTGAAAACGTTATCTACCACTCACACTAGTGTGTACATAATAGTTAGTCAGGGGCTTAAAATAAATTTCACGTCAAAAAATATTCGACAGCGCACTCCATTCATCACAAAAACGTGTCAGTATCCCGATAGATAGGCCACGTATGCAGCCCCTACCATAGCCAACATAAATTATCCTGTGCAGGGTGTGTCATTGTATCCACGTCCGTGCCTCAAAAGTATTAAAGCACGGAGATTGACTGCACCCTGTATGAGAAGCGTGACGCATAGCTTTTGCAAGTGTCATGGCTTGTATAGTGACGTGGTCAGTGTCGATACGAAGATATATTGATGAGCTATAGTTTTTAAAAATAAATAAATAACTAGTCCAAGTTACACCAAGATCTCCTGAGCTCAAATAAGCAGAGCGTGTACTATCGGGTGTCAGAGCCTGATAAACAAACTTGAATATTTCTAAATACATATTCCAATAGATATTATCACTCGAACATACTAAAGACTAATATTCGTGCATATTTTCCAATGCCGATGATCTCGTTCCTCAAATAAGTAGGCAATTCCTGGATGGGAATCGAACCCTCTATATTCGTCTGTGTAGGCAAAGCATCGATTCATTGCGCCAGATGGGACCATTTGCTTTTGCAGTAAAATGTTCAACAGTCGCGTTTAATTCCGAGCCGTCTTTTATGAACCCTGAATTATTATGGCTTTTCATTACAGATACACCGGCGATGAACCTAATTGCCTCTAACTAAGCTGGAAATGAGAATAATGCCCTTTATTGGGCGATGTTCCTAATGACATTATATTCGATGAATATAAAATGTGTGACTTGTAAGTGGGACTTGTGCTTAAAGAACAGTTAAGGTATACAAAAAGATACGCCCCATGATTTACCTAAGTATTGGAAAGTCTAGTTCATTGTCTATCCTTTTTTATTGTATAAAGGTACACTGTGGATGTAACTAAATAAACATAAAATTACCAGTTAAACAGAAATCCGTGTATATAGTAGTTTCGCTTATTCAAACGTATCTATCATTCGTAGAGTTTGGATAGATTCACTATTATTGTATTTTACCCAACCCTACGGTTAATAAGTTACAAAGTGTTGTTGCACAACATTTGCTCTATTGTTACCGCACTGCGGGCTGCCCCTGCGCATCCCTTACAAAAGATTACACCGCCATAAGAACGATTGAATGGCGTGTACCGCTACACATTTCTGCTTTCAAATAAATCAAATCACTGTCGACAAATTTTTTGGGCGTCCCTACCTTAACTGCTTTTTTATTTGCCATCAATGGCATAATTAGGATTGATGGACCGTGTCCATGTTTTGTTCACTTGACATGGTATGACCTATAGAAAGTATCAGTTTGTTAGTCCTTTTTTGTAAATGTGGTATATAAAACATCTGTAGCAGATTAATTGGACTTCATCAATAGGGGTGATAATTTAAAAAAAAAAATAAGAATAAGCCCATGAGCCAATGCTCATGGGCTTATTCTTATTTTTTTTTGCGATGCAATGCATCATATCTAGAGCCATTTGACTTTAAAAATCGGGTCCAAAGTTATTTTATTATGCTACATATCACATTGGATATATAGATCATCATTGCTAAAAACAGATAAAAAATATAAATATATTATAATGTACAAAAAACCCAAATTAAGCAAATTCAGTAAAGGTATCTGAAAATAAAAGACAGATGATTTCTTGACACATTTATTTTATAAAAAATGCGCTCTCTATACGGTTTAACTTCCTTCTGTCTCCGAAAGCTGATAGAAAATTCCTTACCATACATTTATCCGTAATAACATTCAAGCTTTGACATAAATGCTGGCAAATTTATTATTACCGCATAAAACAACGAAGTAATTCACTAATATTGGAATCTAACCTCGAGTGGCTTATTGCAGCAGTTCTGATGCGGTTTCCATTAAATATTGTGCTTCGAAATTCGATCAATTTGGTCTGTTTTGTTGTATGCAGAACAACTCAAAATGAGAGACATAAGAGTACAATATCAGAATATCAAATGCAATGTTTTGGTTGATTGTGGATGTTTAATAATTGTTTGTAATCACAACAAAATATGAGTATCTCGAAAACGTTTGACTACAAAATTAAAGCCAATTTTAGATCAAGATTGAAATAGAGGTTGTGCTATTATTCAGTAATATGAATGATGGAATCACAAGTGAATACAAATAATCACACGAAATATTCAGAAGTGATGTAAGTAATTTTAATTAAGAAATACTAAAACTCACATCTTTACAAAGCAACTATTGCAATTCAAAATTGTTGGTAGAAAATATCAGCCGTATTATGTGGAATAGAAGCGTATATAAAAATATTACTGCAATATGCATTGTAAATATATACCGGTAAAAATTGATTTTGAAATTACAATACATCTTTAAACGTTGATTTATTTTCCGTTATGGACACATCCATTATCTTAACAGTTAAATATAAACTTAAACATTAGACTTAATCTACGGTAGCTTAGTATAAGCAAATTTTAAACGTAAACCAGAACTTATCTTCGTCATAAAATATAAAATTATTAATATAGGTAATAATGTTAAAATGACTTTAACAAATCTTTTTTAAAATTATGAGAAATGCTTCGATTTTACTAAAAATAATGACCACTTTCCTAATTAATACATTGAACCTATAATTTGAAGAGAACATAAATTTAAGTATTTACACAATGTCTTATTTTATGTACAAGCCGTAACAACTGAAATAATGCTGTTAAACGTTCTAGCTCAAACAACAGTGCGTTAAGTTAGATGCACAAATCCTAATGCTAAAAAGAGCATAATAAATGAACTATTTCAATCAAAAATGAACATCATTTGCGAATCCATTCTAAATGTTTAATGAGCTTTGCTGAATAGGTCGGGTACTACCTAACCACTTTTGGATTAAAAATAATGAAAACTGAGAGTCTGTGCAATATATGCACGTATCTAAAAAAAAACTAAGTTAATAATCGTAAAATTACAGTGTGATATTTATACGTGATGTAATAAATTACTAAATTACAAATATTGTGACATGAGCATAGCTTTATCTTAAATAGTAATTATATACACTAATCTATTCTATACCCTCATTAAGAAGTACATACACTAGAAGGCACATCTTGTACCTCTGAAGCAGCGATTTGTATACATACATGAAAATAAATAGATAGATATGAATACAACAGTGATAATAGAGATACTGCAATAGAGACAGTAACATGTAAACTAGATCTAGAGATAGATAGAGAGGTTGATTATGTAGACAATAAAGTCATAAATTCTCTTTTGGCAGTTCAAATACTGTTCGCGCTTATCACAACTACACAAGCGAAAATACTCGTTAAACTCCCGAAACATCCAATTAGATACATATTGCACTCGTAGAATAGTTATATATTATTCACTAATCGAGTTAAGTCTCAAAAGCCTGTTACGCAAGAAATGACAGACAATTACATTGACAACTTGTCTTTAACAATGCATTACTGGACAAGTAACTGGTCGACCAATGAAAGCTAAATTACATGTCATTTCTAACCAATGAATGCGAGGCTTAATGAATAATTGAGTGCTGCCGTCCTTATCTCAGGGCTTTGTGGCATCAGTTTAGACGGCGGAGTTTTTGCCTATAATGGGTCCCCCGCTTGTAGCGTATACGCGTCGCCCGTCGAATTCAACTGAAGAGTTTCTCTTTATCGCATCGTCTGATGTATCTTTTAGCGGCTCCTTTTCATCCCTGTGAATATCAACTTCGTTTAATGTTTCATTCGTAGTTAAGAAGCATTACGAACAGCATGTGATTTACAAAATGTATGTACATTTGCCTTGCCTTGTACGCCTCCGTGGTCGAGTGGTAACAAAGCTTGGCCCGAAATCCGGAGGTTCCAATAATACCAAGTCGGATAAAGTGTTTTCGGTTTTTACGGAACTCACGGTTTGTGATCATTAACTCGCATTTGGCAAGCGTGGTGAATAAGCCAATGCCCATCAATTGTAGCGATGACTTGATTTCAATGAGGCTAATTACTTTTTATTTTACTTGTATGTACATTTGCACCTCCACTTTCTAGTTACAACAACTTTGGGCAAGAATTTAAAGGATTGAGCTAATTCATGCTTTACTATGAATCCTAAACAATATGAAACGTAATACAATGTTCAATTTGACAAATAAAAATCGCAGGATTGCTCAATCGTTTAAATTACCTGCAATAAACTAGAAATACAGAAATAAATTACAATGGACAACAATAAACGCGTTAGCAGGCACAAAACACATTTGCAAGTTAAATTATATAATTACATTAATTTCAGTGCAGTTTCATTATGTGAGTAAAAATGGACACATTTTTGAATCTTTAGTCTTTTTAAAAATTAATTAACAACGTTCTTTACTCACTAAATGGAACTAAGCACACAATAGCTGTTAGACAAACACAAATGCATTTTTATGAATTCTACGAAAGGCTTTCAATTAAGTATGGGTATAAAAATATCTTACACTGGCGTGGTCGGGACATAGCTATATTGACCGATGAGGAGCAGCGTGGGGGAAAGACAATATTAGTGTAGTTAATGATATTAATGCAAGGAATATATACAAATAGTGGTTTAGGTGAATCAGTGCTCAGTTACAAATAAAAAAAACAAGGACAATAGAATAAATACAACACATAAAAACAAAATACACAAAAAACGGTCGTAAGAGATGTTCCAGACAAACAGAACTTGCATGACAATATGATCGTATTACAACAATATCCAAACAGGACGAGGCACCTATAATTCGATTACTCCTACTAAGATTTCAATCGTTAAATTAAGTAATTTTCATTTTAACTCCATATACAAAAAGCCACTTTTCTCACACAATAACACCAAGTCTCTAACTACACGTGGTTATTAAAACTTGAAAGCGCGGTGCTCAGAGTACACTTCCGATATCCGCAAAAAACAACGACCTCGGCCGCGAGTTCTGGCAAATTCATATTTGACACACTCGTAACCAAGTATCTGTTTCAGACGTCAGAAGAGTACCAAAACTCTAAATCGTACAGCAGTATTTACACGAGGCGGCAGCTAAGCGTATTTACATCTTGCGCCATTGGAAATTCGGTACTTAATCAGTGTAACTCGGGCGTATGCACAATCAAAGCATGCGGAGTTTCAAGGTGCCTTACGTCGGAGTCGGCACGAGCTTGACGGGCGGCGGCAGCGGCGCGGGGGAGGGCGGGCGGTTCTTCGTGCTGCAATAAGGGAGCGGGAAGCGCCAACCGTACAGACTAGCGGGCAGAAACATCTCTCATCGACAAGTCGGAAGGACAACATAAAGGGGACGAAAGAGGGAACACAAAAATGAACGAAATTTTGTTATGTCGATGATGTGCTGATATCGTGATTATATTTTTTTTAAACGGTTTCGAAATTTTAGATGAAATGTGTTTTTCCTAACAAGCTTTGTATGGAGTTATTTTTTATTTTCTTCTGATTTCCAAGGTACTGCTATAATTTTAGCAAACAAAGAGCATTCGCCAGAAGTCTAAAGGTGAATTTAAATTTATTAAAACAGTTTTATTGAAAATTCAATAATTTTACAGTTTTCTATATAATAACATTTAAAAGCGAACATTCCACACAGGTATGTGAAGGCTCAAAAATTATAATAACAACACATTGCATCTAAAAATCAAACAATATAAATAAGGAAGTTTAAAAAAACATATTTACCTTCCTAACTTGGCTTCGTCGTCTTCATGCTTCTTGGTGCGTTTACCACAGATGGTAGCGATGACTCCTTGCCGCTTGAAGCATAGGAGGAGAAGGTCTACTACGATCAAACAGATGAAGACTCCAGCTAAAGCCACTCCTATGATGGCCCCACTGGACAGAAGCTGCGGTGGAGCGAATCCCGAGCTCTTAACACCTGTAGACGTTAATAAAACTGTAAAAACTGATCTGAAAACCCCTAAATAAGAGCAGCGGAAACAACTTAACTACTCAGGTACTAAATCACACTAAAATGTATTAACTGACATCAATGTAGTTTAATTTAGTATTTCTACTGCTCTTAATACTGTTAGTTTTATGCATCATGTCACAGAAGCTGAAGATGTTAGATGACATGACAGTGATTGTAACAAATGCAGTCTTAGCACCTGTGCTAGTTTAAGGTGAATTTCAAGATTTAGTATGGACCCTTATAAGATAAGCAACAGTTAGACATTCATTACAATCTTTCAGGTGATAGTAAGGGAGTGCTTTCAATTAAACAAACGTGCACCCAATCACCAACATTACATTTACGATTCTAAGATAGAACAATAAATTTGAAGAATATAGTTTTCGATTTAAAGCTCTCCGCTAAGATGAAATGGGGTTTGAATGAGGAATGAAGAATGATAGATGTGATACACATGAATGATGCATAAATAACCTTATAATCAACGATAATGATTTGTAATAAAAAGAAAAGTTGTCAAGATGCAAACATTCCAAATTATTTTGTCGAAACCAAACAAAAGGTTCAAACCCCATAACAAAGTTTTGAAACTATTGAAGCGGTATGGGGATCTAGAGATACAAATAAGAATAATATAATATCACAACACTTAATTATCAAATGTTCTACTATTGATGGATTATATTTGCCATCACCTTAACCACCTAACCCTAAATATATAGAATAACTAATTTTGAATAACTAAGTTGTTACTTGAAATGACAAAATATTTCAGTTTATCGTGTCAAACAAATAAACTTTATTGTAAACCATAGGTAATATTTAGATCTTACATATTGAAAAGTTGAAAAACAGTAATAAAACAATCATTTCAAAAAACAACCGTTCTAACTACTTTTAAACCTTGAGTCCATGTGAAACTGCCTGTTATTTTTTTTAAGAAGACACTGACAATTTTGTTTATTTAATTTCAATATTTGTTAGATAACAATTAAATATCATAATTTACCAATCTTAATTAATAAATTAAGTATAGGGCAGTTCCAATTGATGATTTATCATGCTTGGATAAAATAAAAAAGGTAACAACTATGGAATCGTAAATTAAAAAATGAATAAATCAGCTAGTGTCATCTAATATGACAGGTCTATAAAACCACGATGTTTTTTAATAACTATATTCGCAGTTAGTTGTCGACCATGCTAGTGGGGAGTGAATAATTTTAATATTTGTTTGGAAGGGTGTACACATAAGATCATGCAGCGCATAGGTTATTAGATCATTCCAAGGGAAACTATGTAGCAAGATCATTAATGGATATAGAATATTATTAATATAAAATATATTTACCCAAATCTCAGTCAGGGCGACACAACACACTTTTCGAGCAACATTAAGAGGATTAATGGATTGGTCTCTTGATTAGCATCTTGACAGCTTTCTTTTAGGGAATTCGAATAATTTATTAATTTCGATACATTAAGGAAACGTTCGGATACAGGCAAGGGTTAGTTCAAAGAGACATTAAAATGTTTTAGGTGTTTTCCAGGATGTTAACCATGAATAGAAAATGAACGAAATATAAGAGAATTTGATATGTTGTTGTTATAACTTCGTTCATTTTATAAATAGTACAACATGTTTTCAAAACATTTATTACTTTTCACATTGGTCAAATTCATTTTCGCCTTAACAAATCACAATTTGAATTCTGTTCTCGTAGAATTCTTCGCTTGTAACATTATCTTCAACTTCATCCCGCATCTTATTACAAAATCTTATCTCAATTGCCATTTATAGGTACATTATCCTTATCTGGACGACTTGCTCCTTGAGACAATATTCTAATATTTATTCTATATCAAAAGGACAAAATAGTCATCAAAAATTCTTACACAAGTTCTAAACTCTTATACAATTCACTAAGAATGTCAAAGTCATTTGTTATGCCTTTATTTTTGGCATATTTTATTAACACTAAACTTGACTTAGTGCTTTGGCAGTGTTAATTTATTAGCGGATATTATCTAACTACAGTTAATTTACGTAATGTTTCTGTTATAAAATTATTAATAATGTAACTTAGATCTTATATTTTGAATCCTTAATTCAAAGTAACAAGAGTATCTCGAACACCATAGATAAAAATTTAGATTTTATCAATAAATATAGGCAAATATAGTTAATTTACATAAAGTATATTGAAATCATTTAATGATATTTCACTTGAAACACAATTAGAATAATTTAAGTATTTACACATCAATAAATATTTTTATCACAACAAGATTTTTCTAAGTAACAACAGTCGTCTGGGACTTTGCTAAGTAATTTTTAAGATTAACACTGTTGCTTAGATAACGTAAACTGTCACAAGTATTGCAGTAATTATTTCCATTTTAGTGTGAGCCCATTTGAAATTGCGGGGACTTCCATTTGGGTTACCTAGAAAATATTTTTTTGATAAATACACAGAATACGTAAAATTATCTACTATTTGCGTTAACAGATAATTAATTTTGAAACCAAAGGAAATAAATTATTTATATGAGTAATAGACTTACCATTTGTAATAAATTAACACCAACCAAATATAAGCCCGATTTTAAATAAAAATGCAAGAAAGTAAAGGGCACCTACTTAACTTAATTAAATCTAAACAAAAATATAAACATAAGAGAAAAAATTACAGTGATTTTCTTGCTAAAACATGCAAAATTGACAATAAATATGTTTTCAACATCTTGAGTCACTGTAAGATATGTTGCAACAAATCTTTAGAAATATCTAAAATTTTACGTTTCAATAATCTTTATCAGTAGGAATGTTGCCTAGCGGCAAGATGTATGAAGTTGAAATATTCATTATGAAGGAAATCAAACGAATAATTAATGTTTATAGAAAATACAAAAGTAAGTATAACAGAATTCTCAAAACAGAAAGAGTATTCAAAATCTTAAATCAACTAAAATTGTACTTATACAAAACTAAAATACAATACGTAAAATATATCACTGGCTAATAATAACGTAATAGTAACTGGAGATTCTTTAGGAGCACTTAAATCAATTGAAAAAGAAACACCACAAGCACTAGATTTGAAAATCGAAATCATAAATCACAAAACAAAAAATAGAGCAAAGAGAATAATTGAACTGAGTGAATGAGTGATTCTGGTAGATCCTGACGTAGGCGATAGTGGATCTGGGGCAGTGTAAACGTCGTAGAAGCCAGCTCTAAGTGGCACTTCGTTACTTTCTTGGTTGTACTCACCGAGGGCTGTCTGAAGATAAAGTTGGGCCGGTAGGGAGAATCCGAGGATATTGTGCGCTCGAAGCTCCATCCGATATTTGGTGTCGGGAAGCAGACCTCGCACTTCATAGCTTATCGTCTCGAAAGACTTGAGCTCTTCTTTTATGCACTGGTCTTCGGATGCGACTTTCCATTCTCCAACCACTTTAAGGACCTGTATCAACAGAAATCAATTTCCCTAAATTATTTTCAAATAGGTTTATTATTAAATTTATTTGTAGCAACTTTGATAAAATTGGCATTGGCATATTTTGTATTATTAAGAACACAAAACTTGTATGCGTTTATTTCTGTTATTAGGTTCGATAAATCAATTTTAATATATTCAAATCTCTAAATGTAGAAAAAGCAATCTAAACTTACCGGACAGTATGTGATTTCATACACGTCGATGGGTTCACCGTTGTGAGCAGGAATTTTCCACCTTAACTCAAATCTGTCTGCATACTTCCCATGTACCAGAGATTCAGAGCTCATCGCTTCCCTCCACTTCGGCTGCTCTGGGGCAGACCTTGGAATTAAAATTCATATTAGTATCAGATATGAAATTGTCTTGAAGATAGGAAGTGGAATAGATAAACTTTTAAAACTATGTGAAATTAATAAAGATAAAAAATATGTTAAAAAGTATTTCAATGGGAGATGTTATAAGTTCTCGGACTACAACATTTTGTGTTCAGTCTCATTTTCAATTTCCAGTTCATACTCTACATGATATCTTAAAATAGTAATTGTCTCTTTTAAAGATTATTCAGTGCGTGAATTTAGGTGGAAAGTGAAATCATGTCACCGTACAAAATGACAGCGTGAGAAATAACAAAAAGACAATGGGCCATCTCAATTTAGGTTCGGGTGTATTGTGGTTGTGAACCGGTCAGTAAACAGTCGGAGAGACATTTGCTAATCTTATCGAGTGTCTATCTGAGAAATTTGCTGAGAAATGAGGCCAAAGCATGATGAACCTAAAGATACTTTTTTGGCCGTTAAGTTGAAGGGAAATAAAATAACATCATAACATCGGTATCAAAAAGTGAATTTCTTCGCGCGTGGTTACTTTCCACTTAGGTGAACTTATCTGTTAAAATAATCATCATCATCAGAATCTATCAGATATCTTTCTTCCAAGAAGTATTAGGCTTACCTTCTCGGCATGATTACAGTGATCGGAGCACCCCAAGAGCCAACTCCAACTTGGTTGACAGCCGCGAACCTAAAGTCGTAAGTGATCATCGGCTGAAGGTTCTCAACAATGTACGGCGAGTTGGCAGACCAGGTACGGTTCAGAGCGAGGTTCCAGTCGTAATTGTTATTTTCTTTGTACTGGGTCGTGTAGGCTAGGATGGGAGGACCCATCTCTTCTGGTGGGCCGACGATGCTGAATGAGACGGAGGTCGCCGTTATTGTTTCTTGGCGCGCCTAGGAAAGAAACAGATTGGACACGTTGGTTAAGGTAGACTATTTTACGGTAATAATGATGAGTTCTGTAACTTAAATGCAAGGTAACGTGTTTTCGGAATATGGCTACTACATGAGATATTTAAGATCTATGCTCACTTAAATAACCGAATAAACCCATATAACCTTATTAAAAGCAAAATCCTATTTATGTTCTGCTTCGGTCGATAGTCTAAACTAACTATAATATAGTACTACTAGTACTTACTTAATGTACTTATATGCTACTACAAGAGTCAGATTTTAGAATGCATTCCGAGACTGAGTAACTTATCGTATACCAAGTTTGAACAACATATATACTAAAAATTACAATTAGGCACTGTATTATATAATTTTTATATGCCATTAAAAAGATCTTACTTGTATAACAGGGCCAGGCGGGAAGGCTTCTCTCAACTGGGTGATATGCTCAGCTTCTCCAAGAGTGTTGGTGGCGATACACCTGTAGTTTCCGTACAGCTGCCGGTCAGTCGGAATGACAGTGACAATACTGATTGGACCAGCACCGAAGATCTTCACGTGGGAGGTTTCAACTAGATCGTATTCTTGGAACCTTACAAAAAACAAATAAAAAAAAATCAAAAATACGAAAGGGTGATAGGGTTTCATCATGGAGTCACTACTCCATTGATGATTATGAAACCCTATCAAGCCAACCAAGCTGATGATAACAAAAATGTGTAATAAAAAAACTATATTCTAAATAATGACATCAATCACTTAAAACGTTTTTTGGTGAGTCCACATTAAAAAACATGTTTTAGGCTAAATTACTATATATAGCTATTATAACACGTATACATTTTTCAAGGTGGCTTTTTAAAAATTGCAACATAAAACAAAATTTATCAGCAAATGGTTCACCACTAATAAAACATGTTATACCTACTATGTTTTGTAAAATGTGTTGTTATTTAGTCTGTATTCACCTTTTGGAATTCACAATTATTAAAAACTTAATACATGATCACCGAACTTGACATGAACAATCATTATTCTCTCATTTTTATCCTAAGTCCCTAAAAGCATAAAGATTTGGTTTGTTCTATAGAAATAAAATAATTTCTAACAAAAGCCACACTCACTTCCATTTAATCGTAGCATTCGGGATACTTTCGGCGATGCAAGTGATATTGACCGGTTGGCCGTTCCAGCTCCATATTGGAACTTGAGACATGTGCTCGAATGATGGCCTGAACTGAACGGTTAAGTGGCCATTCCTTCTCGCTTCTCCACCTAAAATGTAATCCAATAATTAAATAGGGCAATGAGTTGTTATAAAAGCTGTTATTTTTGTTGTTGAGCTGCTCAATCAACTTAAAGATGACATGATGTTAATTCTGCCACTAGAGTCTATAACTTGGTGCTAATAAAATAATACTGAATTCGTTAAGTTGACTATGAAGTGAACGGTGTTGAAAAATTTCACCGAGGTCAACTCATACAATTTACTAATATACAGCAAATAAAAAAAAACTTCTGTCATTACAACATTTTTTTCTGTGGTTATGTGAAAAATTGATAATAACGACTCTATTAAAAGAAACATTTTGCCCAAAAATCAAAAATTATTTACCTAGAGGAAATTAAAAAATATGCTGTTTGCTTTTATTAAAAAAACTTGTTATTTATATAATATCGGAAGACAAAAGTCACCGAAAGGAGAAAAATAAACAATAACGCTTAGAATTACATTAACCATAGCCAAACGTTTGAATTAAAATGAAAGCATTTGCGTAGTACACACCGTCATTCTCGGCGATGCACTCGTAAAGACCATCATCCGTCCTGTTCAGGTTCGAGATCGTAATGACCGCGCTCGACTGCATCTGATCCCCAGTTTGGCGGTTCGTTGTTTCAATCATGATTCTGCAACAAAATGTTTTATTAGTTCCACTCACGTCACTGGGAACACTAGTAATCTCACAAATATGAAATTTGACGATTGGGTGTTTGATCCTGGATATCGTCATGGCTTTAACCAATCAATTCAGATTTTGTATCGAGTCTCTTAAAGCCTGGAAGAGCATAAAATATATTGACTAACTAAATTTATTCTCGCCTTTCAAATGTTTAAGACTAGCAACAGACAAACAGCGATGATGGTTATGCGTTCACCGAGGTTTTCACCAACGGAACCTTAGATTTGCGGATTTAGTTAATGAAAAATAAAGCATTGTGAATTAGTGATTCAACGTTCCAAATCTGCCAATAAACATAGGGATTATATCAGTCAGTATATTCCGACGACAGTCCTTTACAAAAACATATTATTTAATTTGATCACATTATCGACCCATCCGAAGTCCAGACCAAAGGCAAAATGCTACATAACTTCTGTTACTAAAAGTAAGTAGGTAGTGTTGGTTTGGCAAGCTAAATCAATTTACCTGTTGTTGTCATTAGGTCCATTCAAAAACCGTTCAGTGCTGCTTCGCTTCCTAAAACTGATCCTCGGAGCGGGTCTTCCAGTAGCCCTACATTCCAGCCTTCCTTCTCCTCTCTCCGGCGCAGTCATGTTATAAAGCTCAAAGATTCTTGGTGGGACCAGTACTTCCACTTCTATTTCTGTCTCGTTCTGGCCAGCTTGGTTGACAGCACTGCAGATGTACTTTCCATAGTCGCCTGCTTCGACGCGGTCGAAAGTAAGTAGACCAGATATTTCGTTTACGCTAAACCTTGAGGTGGTGGCCAGATTCTAAAAATAACACATTTTATGACACACTATAAGTGATTGACAATGGCAGGGTATCAAAATAATTTTCAAATTAATCTATTCGAATGAACCATCCTAAAAAAAAACCTTTTAGCGTTTACAAGCCACCTTTTAAAGTAAAAATCATTTAGGTATAGTTTTGTCCTTTCATCGACTGTTGACATAAATTCAGTTAACGCAAAAATCAGTATGATGCCAACAAACTAAACCAACAACACGCAAGTTTTTTTCTGTATTTATTCTATAAACATATCTAAATTTGTTCAGGAAATGTTTAGAAAACGTCAGTCAATATTTACCTCCCGTGTAGAGGCCTTGATCCAAGTGTACGTTGGCGGGGGTTTGCCCTTCGCTTTGCAAGTGATAGCTGCCGACTCCCCCTCTTTGATTTCCACCCTGGGTTCGCGTTCTTCCATTTCTGGTGCAGTATACACCTAAAGCACAGGGATAAATACATTTCCAAATTTGCCTGTATCTGTATCATAATAAGTTAACTACTACGATGATCCAAAATTCACACAGAGCAGGTTTCGACCACGCTACGTCAATAAATGGTTAAATACACCAAAGAAAAACAAACTCATGCCATGTGATTGCCATTTACACGCATTGCACTGGACCAAAAGTACTCTTAAGGTTTTCCTGTGGTATGGGTAACCCAAATGAGTGTCAATCTGTTTTAGGTGTCAACAATATCGAAAACGTGAACTGCTCTGAATAAGTAGTCGTCGGTTTGATACTTAAACGTATTAACACAAAGCATTTTAAATGTAATAACTTACCGCAAACTTAATAAAAAAAACAAGGAATGTAGAATCAAAGTAAAAATTACCTCAAGCTTGATATTTCTTTCAGCGAGCTCTCCAGTAGGAATGACAACAGCTCGACAAGTATATGTTCCGTCGTCACTTTCTTGTACATTCTTTATCATCAAGCCATTGGCGTGAATCACATATCTGTCGCCCGTTGTAATCTATAACAATGTTGAGACTTAACTTCTGATACCAAATAAATATATTAAATTCTATCATGAAGATTACATTAGCTAGAACCTTTGTCAAGTTTGCCATTAACCAAAAATTTTATTATCCGTTGTTAGCTTGCCTGTTTTTGCAATTTTTTTCATTATCTAGGTCATCAACTTACAGGATTTCCCTCCTTGAACCAGTCGACCGAAGGAGCGGGTTTGGCAGTCACTTCGCACATCACTTTGAAGTCTTTGCCTTTGGTTGCGAACTGGTTCTCGTTGGCGTTCGTCCAGGTTATGGCAACTGAAATGAAGCAAAGCACTTAGAAATCTCGTGGATTTATTATAAGACGTTTATAACAGGCAACAGACACTTGCAAGAGTAGTTTCCTGAAATGAGGTTTACGGCAACATTTAAACAATGCTAGTCCAGAGATTTAAATCTCTGTGCTAGTCTACTTATTACACCTCAAGAAAATTTAGTCGTGCAATTTATTTTAAAAAAAAGATAGCTTTAACTTAAGGCAAACGCATCATAGATGGAATTACAATATTTCCTTGGTGTACATTATTAGTGTGACAATATCTCGCTAATCTTGCTCTGAGCTACGAGTTATCCAATGTATACCAACATGCAGATTGACACCATGTCTAACATAGTTTTACAAGCCTGAATAGCAAATGATTAATTTGAGAACCATAATCCCGACGTGCTAGAATATTTTGAGGACAGGATAGGATCACTTAAAACAGAAAGAAATCGTAAAACTTGCTATTGGTCACAAAAATATATAAACAACAGAACGTTACGAGAAGAAGCAATGAGATAAACTTACCAAAAGTTTCCAACACCACACTCGCGCTCATAGGAACATTGGTGTACGCTGCTTCGCAGGTGTAGTTGCCAGCCATAGCCTGGGAGATGGACGGAATGTACAGCAGCTGGGACTGCTTCGTCGGCATAGCTTCTGTGTAGATCTCTGCCCGAGTGCCTGAGCTGCTTGAAGATAAACATAAGTTCAGTACTTTGAGTATGCATAAGTGAGGGAAATCAAAAGTGGAAGTATTTCAAGGTCGTGGTAAAAAGAAATACAAAGACCGCAGTCTATTAAGTTGGGACGGGTATGCTATTTGCAAGATGACAAAATATTCCGTTCATTTTTTAAAATAATATGCACTTGTTTATCCTTTCCATTAACTTTTCAAAACCTGTAAGATGTGTGGAAGAGATTGTTTCTAGCTGAATTCAACATTAAGATTCAAGTGTATTTCGTTTTATGTAATAATACTTTGTTTGATGGGCAATAAAGTAGTCTCAGCTCATCTCGCGCTTGTATTTTCTATTCTGTTTTATTCCATTCATATTTAAAAGGTAACACATAATTTGATAATTTAAATCTATTACTTTATTATTATTTATTTGTACAGATTGGTGAAACTTCATCCTAAAATAGAGATAATTATAACAAAAATTAACATCCTAGACAATAGGTAATTTTAAACAATATTTACTGAGAAAACCCTCTTTAATTTACGCTATTTCAGAACACTTTGAAAAATTGCCAGAGGCTGAAACAATTTCATAAACATGACAATAGCGTACTTCAGCAAACGTACAAAAAGATTAGTGAAATTACCATCATTAAATTTTAACACGGAAAATCTTATTCTGAACTCAACGTTAATTGGATAACCTAGCGCAACATTTCAATCGAGATTTGTACTCATTTTAGAACGCAAAATTATAATTACTTGAGGAAAGTTGCTGAAACGTAGGCGGGAGTAGGTAGCATCTAGTTAACCATTTTCATAGCTTACAATTTTGGAACTCTTGAATTTATAGTTAAATTAAAGATTACCGGCCTAATAATTAAGGTATACTTACGCATTAATCTTTGAATATATTTTTTCTCTAATAATGTGCTACTTTATCATTATTTTTTTATTCATTAGTTCGTACATAAAAAATACATTACAAGGAACAACATTTCAGAAAGCAAAAGTACAGGTTTGCTTATCTCTGAAAAGAGATTTCTTCCAGCAGACCAAGTTACAGAGGAGACTACTTTCGAGCATAAATTAAATAAATAGAAAAAAATCTAACTAAAATTAGTTATATCTAAATATTACGGAAAACAACGAATCAAACATATTCGAGAAAAGGGCTTTTTTGCCGTCGATATCCACACATCACATCATTATGCTGTAATCACGAGTTTCTGTTGTCTCAGGCACAATCTGACAGACATTTATGTGGCCCATTACCTTACATACTTTAATTCTTATTTAAGTGACACTAATATGAACAAGAGCTTAAAAAGATATTAACTAGAAAAAATCGACCTGGTCCTGGGACTTAAGCAGGTCCCAGGATCAGGTCGAATTTTTCTGGTTTCTATCTTTGTGTAGAAAACAGAGCATTGTTTAATGCTAAAAAAATAAATATTCAAGAGCTTAAAACTTAAAACTTACGTGGCATCATTGATCACGAGGCCTTTAGGGTCCTTCCATTGAGGTTGCGTCACCAGCGAGGGGTCTGGAGCATCAGCCTGGCAGGTCAGCACTACCGACTTGCCCACCGCCACCGTCTGGTGCTTCTGCATCGGGAATATCCTGAGCGTCTGTGCTGAGCATCCTGAGGACAAAGGGAAGGAGATGTAAGTCTTCGAGCCTTGAAAATCATTGGTGTTCTGTGATGACTCGCATAGCATTCAAGAAAAACTAAATATTGTTTACTAGCTTTCCACCAGCGGTTTTGCCCACGTAGACTACCTACACGATTTTAGCTGTTCAGTTTTCTCCTGTGAAAATAACGTTACTCGCTGATAATGTTGCTTAAAATTAAAATAGTTCCTGTAGTTTCTGATTTTTCCATTAAAAAAAGCAGAAAAACCAAACATTAAATATTTCCTATTTATAATACCCATCCATTAATGTTGTGTAGATGGTATTGGGGTATAGGCACAGATGTAATAAATTCAAAAAACCTCGAGGGCGAGCTGTAAAAAGAATGTGGGTTTAAGCATGGGTCAAAGATAGATATCTTTTAAAAGAGCTATTTAAAACTACCCAGATAGTGGCTGTCTTAAGAGGCACCCCAACAGCAATAAACTGGTCTTATTATAAAAGTCAGGGTCAATAGCGGTCAGAGTCATAAACTTAACTGATAAGGAGACTTATCTGCCATATGCCCTTTCTCTTAACCCTACATAGGTTCTAAGTTGTCCCAGTTCTTTAAAAATCCAAAAGTAATGAATTCAAAACCTTACAACAATTTTTTATTTCACATTGAAGGTAGAAAATTCCTTGTGTTGAAATAAGGCAGAGAACACACAGACCGCGTCGTGATAAATCCGTCGTGACGTTCCAACAAATGCAATTAGCAAATGAAGTTGCCCACAAACGGGTGACGTCAGAAACTCTAATAAGCGGCTCGTCACGTGCTTGGTACAAATGAGAGGTTTAATTAAAGAGTTAGGCGCCGGTGCAAGATTTAGATGCAGGACTTGTGACGAACCCTTTGATTATGAGCAAACAACATTGTTTGCAGACCTTTTTTTAAAGGCAGATAAAAATGACGATATTGCTCTAAAAGCTGGGCGATACGATTGTAAGGTACGTGTGTTTGAGAAACAAATCCAAAAAGCTTAATATATCAAGCAACCGTTCGCTTTATAATTCGTAACTTTTATAACATAAAAACTTCACTACTAATATTTTTAAAGTGACAATGCTTTACTTAGTTAAGGATCAGGATTAGTTGACTATCTCTGTAGAAGTTCGAACTATAAGTTTCTCAAACTTCTCAATTAAGAATTTAGAATGTTAGTAATGACAATCGAAAGTCCCTATATAGTAAGCTATCCTAGTCTAGTAATGAGCCCTTCACTTATTATTTTCTTTTTTATCGTGTTCAAGAGGACACACGCGTACAGTGTTATCTTTTCGGCATAGTGCATATCTACAGCACCATCTCAAGTGCGTCGCTCTATTCACGGGAGCACGTCTCGTTACGGCGGGATTTCATCCGTCTAGTGTAGTCGGCGCTTTATTTTTTGCTTAGAATCGCTTGTTTTTTTTCTTTTTGGGTGTATCCAAAGCAAAAGCATTGTAGGGTGAACAGTTTTTTGATTGTTAACGTTTTTGTTATTTTTAACTAACTAAATATCTAACTTTATTAAGGTAAATATGATAGGTACTTTGGTTATCACCGACTAACTAATAGTAGTTGAAAAGTTAAGTTAGGTTTATTTAAGTAGTAACCTTAAAGTTACAAATTGTTTGTCTGTTTCCTATTATTTTTATAATATATGTAAATGTATGTATGATGCAATATGAGATTAGCAGGGTCATTGGCCTGCTAGTGAAGAATGGATTTGTGTTGAGTCAAGTTCAAATTACAACGCGTAGGTTGCTCGTAGTCGGTAAATTGTATGTCAGAGACCATTCATTGGGCCAATGTAACAGACATTACTAGTCCCAAGACTCAGACCGTATGGTTCAAGTATTTGTTTCCTGGTGTGTTTTATATTCATGATAAATAACTTATATACTCGTAACAGTAACTATAATAAATATTAAAAAACATACATCTGGTCCAATTACAACAAGATCATTTGACCAAAGCACAGCTTGAATTATGGGTGGAGAGAGTAATGTAATAAAACAGTTTTTTTCTTATTCCTTAATATCTTCACAACAGTGACTATCCAAAGCACACTGTTACTTTTTTAGGATGCTGCCAAATACAATCGCTTCAACTTCATAAAAGAAACATACCGTATAACAACAACCTACTCATTTATAGAATTGGTTATATTATTGCAATTGTCCCAACAGCAATGTACAACCGGAATCCCTTTGTAAAGGCGCATCGAATTTTTTATACCTCTTAAGTATGCGGCCCACGTAGTTTCCAACCCTCCTGGTACTAAGGTTTCTCTTCGTCTACTTGCATTTCGGATACATTCAAAATAAGATGAAAAAGAATAGCCATTATCACAAGTTTTGCTTTTACGTACAGTCGTACACATTTAAAATTCATGACAAAAGTTGCGTTTGTAAAGTTTTTCTCGTAAATCTGGGGTCCGAAATAATATTCACAATCGTGTCATTTTTGTTTTGGGGTGTCATTATTTTAAGTTTTAAGGTTGCTGACCAAAACAGTTAAATAAAATAAAACACTACATATGTACATGTAACGAGAATATAATCGCACTTGCCGCAGAAAATAATGTGATTTCTTCTTTTTTCTGATCACTCCGTTTAAAAAGTGCATGTGTAACCAGCCAGTATTTTTCTATTAAAATTTAAAAAATAACCTCTTATTTACGCAACGCCATGATTGCAATTTCAAAAAAAACATACCTATTTGGTGAAAAAAAAAGCTATTTGGTGAAAAATAACGTTATGACAAACCAATCGAACCAGAAAATTATGAGACCTCCGCAAAAACATACTCATACCTGTCTGACCCTATAAATCTAAGTTCTAAGCCACGACACTCCTATGAGGATTCAATACACACTCCCCCAAGCAATTTGCATACAACGAAGACTCCTGAAACCTACTTTTATTATTATAGGAATTCATACCACCGTATCCCGCTGAGAATTTATTTTCATCATAACTTTATATTATAAATCTGGACAAATCTACCCGGGTTGATTACTTTTACAGTTCACTTGACATCGTATTTAACTGACAAGTATTTAAATGTTTAAAATGTATTAAGTAGATGTTTGATATTTCACTTTTCCTTTAACAATTTTGGAGGATCCATTTATATCATCATAACAAATACAATAATTGATAATTTTGTGAATCAAAACCACACTATGTGGTGAGTAAAGTGTGGCCCATCAATAACGATGAGTTTCTCGTAATGATGGAGGCCTTTGCCCAGCAGTTCTATGGGATGGTGTATAGGCCATATATGTATATAATTTAAGACATGCATCATCCCTACCTTATAAGTATAGTTTGATCCATCATAGGAACTGCTTATTCAAAATTCGATATTTCAACACAGCTGATAGTACCTATAATCCGTCATTGTCGGTTTACCTCTGCCAAAATGTAATAATGCAAACATACACTTAGTCCCTCGAGCTCCATTTCGCGAAAGAAAGTAACTACACCTGGGTTGTATTATGTAAACATTGCGCATCAAAAGCTTACCATGAATTTTACAGTCCGTGCCTTGAGGCATCACCGAAATTTCATCAACTGTGGGGCGAGGGGAGACCGGGCAAATTCGGCAACGAGGGGCCAAGTGAAATAAGCGAGCGGTAGGATTAAAGGGTTTGAGGAAAATTTGTATGTACCATAACCGTCGCAGCTCGGTTTTGTATTACCAATTATGTTCACTTAATTTGTAACAAGCGCTTTTCATAGTGCATTGCGGGATTCATTAATAATAAAGGAGTGATTAATAGCATTGTGGCAAGTCGCTTTTTGTGTCACCGCCTGTACCTTTTTCCAGTTTAAGACCGTGTTTTTTGAAATATAGTTATCAATTTAATATTTCCCGAATAATAGCAAGCTCAAACATCGGCTTAGGATTATTAATGAAATCATTTTTTTACTATTTAAACATTGTTTTTTTATAATACTTACAAGTGTTTTTTCCTAATAAGTAGATTTCTCGCAGAAAAGAAAAAGGAACACCGTTAACCCTCAGTCACTTCACCTTTGACTTTTGCAACAATACGCAAATAGAAATAAGGTAGTGTGAAACGAACCGTGTCCGTTTCTGGTCTAGTGGAGACGTCTGTCCCTGGTTGTCCCACTTGACGTCCCCTGGACCGCACATTGGGGTGCCATCTTTGAAACAAAAGACTGCACACAACCTCCAGATCCACATGTAGGGGTATTGTGATTAATCGTTTAGGCATTATTCCCTAATTAAGCCCACCTTCCCCTCGCAAATCCAGCGCCCGGGGGAACGGCGGCAAACTTGAAACAAATACAAATATACTGGTGCAGGAGAAGGAAATCCGAAAATCTGTTGAATTAACGCTTTGAACTCGAATTACAGCGTTAATGCAGAACGGGTACGTTAATGTAAGTAGAATCCACACGTCTACCAATATGCCTTTGTTTATCAGCAAAATGCGTATTGTTTTTACTTGATTTAACCGAATATATTCATTTCTGCGTTGCGCCTTTCGAACAGCTTTCGTCATTCACCGTTAACGATAATTTACTTTGGCCTCTGCTGTTAGGGTATAAAATTACAGCGAAAGAAATTAATGTTTGATATTGTAACTTAGGCATTTAAGGTTTAATATTGTTGAGTCTAATACAAATTTATGCTTGAAATTGTGTTGGTAATCTCCTGAAGGTATAACAGTTGCTAACCTCTGTGCCTCATATAACGTAATACACAACACGATTCAAATGTCACATTAATATTGACTTCAATGCAAGTTGCTCAGCCACAAGCACAACTCAATCAAAGTCGCGCCGCAATCGAATCATTTATGTATGTACACAATCTGACAACCCCTGTCACCCCATTGACATGACATGTGATCTTCTGCTCGCTGAAAAGGTCGTAATTGGGGGAAATGAGACAAATTACTCTGTTTGTTTGGAAATAGAGAGAAAGACGCCTGAGGCTTGATATACGCAGTTACATGTTACAAAAATGTAAAAATAATAGGTATTCAATGAGTTTTTGATCATGGACGTGATTCCATTACAAAAAGTTCCGAGCCAATTTGAATGTACTTAAATGAAATAATAATATGATATTTGGGGTAGGAAAGTATAACATTGTTAGTGAAAAATTATATTATTTTTTGTCCATATTCAATACTTACCTACTGATGAACAACAACAAAACCATATTTAAAAAAAAAAGATTTACTACACTGATTATCGGTTTTGAGATTACTTACACAAATTAAAAAACTTCCTTGTTTTGTAATCGCAATACTTACTCATTTGCATACGATTCAATGTGATGAAGTATAATATTATTATTTTATAAGAGACAACTAAATTAGGGTTTAGAGAACAAACCGATGTAGGGGAGCAATTTAAGACAAGCAGGTTAATACTTAAAGTGAGTATCAATTCCTAAATCGATTACGCTGAAGAACTCGCAGCAGGTGTTCAAGTTCCTGAGATTACCATTAACGAACGAATAACCAGTAAGAAAGCATTACAGCCGTTACAATAAATTTCCATCGTTAAACCGTGCTAAACTTCGGCTAGATCCCCCTGCGAAGCGTCATTATCAGTTTAGACTAAGGGTCCTCCGGCGGAAAAATATAAAAAGCCCGATCTCCAAAATTCCGCTGAGTGCAGGGGCGTAACGAAGTGTATCCCACTTAAAACAATAGCTAAACACGAGGGTCGGACGCTGCCACCTCTACAACATTTCCCATACTTAAAACTGGAGACCACTCAATATGTGCTGAATCCGTCGAATTTTTACAAGGACCATTTTGGGTACCACTTTATTGCTTCAGATATTTACGACGTCCCAGGGGCACGATGAATTAGAGTTGAAATTCAAAACAGTTGCCGGTGAAATAATTTATTTCAGTATCATTGAAAAGGGGTGAAGACGAGGAATTTCTTTGGAAGGAAAACGCTGAATCTATCTAATCAATGTTTGTTCGGTCGACCCTCTAAAGTTAAGAATAGCTCGCAAATTGATCCAATTTCACCCCTGCCTTAGCAGGCAGACCATTAATTACTGGTTGATGCCTACCAAGCAGCCCCAGCCTTATTTTATATCCCGCAAACAAACCGACATCATCTCGCCCCGTGTTGTTTATTACCTTGGCTTGTGAAGTTTTCTCCTGTGTAATTGACTTTTCTTGGGTTTTAAACATTCCGAACGTTGTAGACAGAATCTTGATAACTTTTTTGGAAAGCATTACTAAGCATTACTGAACTAGTTTGCTTAACCTGGAGGTTACTCAGAGATATTTGCAAAATATTAAGCTTTGTTTAAATATTATAATACTTGCTTGAAGTGCGATATTGCGGTCGTGTATTATAAAATATACTAAGCTGCATTTTGCCATAAAGTTATGCAAATTATCTTTGTTTGTTATGGTAAAGTTTTGCAGAGACAGGGTTAACCCCAAAAAAGCGAACGTATCGTTTTTAGTCTCCCAAAGGACCAGTAACTTCTAACCTTACCAGAATAGTGTACGGGTTACCAACTAACTAACAACAAATAACGATCGTAGAACAGCCATTTGTATTATCTCAAGCATAATGTACCTTGGGATGCGGTTAGCCGGTGACGTCAACATTCGCACCCGTTGCTAAACTAAAGGGTCCTGTTAGCTCACCTACGCGCTTGTTACAACCAATTTGAAGCGATTACATGCGACTAAAATTGAAGTGACTCAGTTTATATCGGACGAAATCTTGATCTTGTTGTTTTTGTGAGACATAGACAGCGAGATTATTGCGAGTGATTAGTATCCTGCGATTAGAAGCGCGTTCTATTCAATCGCACTAATCAATCGCTGTCCAGCTCTGAAATTGATCATTTACCTATCAGTATAGTTTAACCAACTAATTGTATTTTTACAATTACAGCTACAATGATTTTCAAAATCGTCAGTGACAACCACAAAACTACCGAGCTGTTAACTGCTGTTTCATTACATCTCATCAGGAATCTCGCTCATAATGCTGTTGCTATAGGTCACCACGCCAAGAATCACTGCTACTCGCTTACTTCGCGACTTTTACTGACAAACCTATAGTTATTATTTAAGCTTTTTACGATGCTTGTTTTAAAATCTAAAGATAGAAAACTACAAAAAAAAGATTTTGAACCTCGATGATCTCGAGCGGAAATCGAACCGGCGTCTTTCACATCCGGGTGACTACTCTAACCACTGAGCTAGCGAAACGCTTCTAAAAGACTCGGGTTTGATTCCCGCTCGAGATCATCGAGGTCCGAAATCGTTTTTTCTTGTTTGCAATCTTTAAACAAATGGCTTTGAAAAAAGCAGAGGCTAGTTTGGAGTGAGTATGTTTTGGGTTACATTAAGCTTGTTGTAGGAACGTGTAAAAATATATCCAAAACGTAATAAGAAGAGAGAATAAGAAATTTAGCGAAAACAGTAATGAATTCTAACTAAAATTCCTTCGTTAATAGCTACGAAAACATTTGAGGTCATTAAAAATAAAATTAAGGCAAGCGACTAAATACGTTCTCGAATGAAATTGGCATTCTCCTGCGAGTTTCGCTTTGAAAAGTTGAAGAAAGGACTGAGATTGCTCATTCAGGATGATCTGAGCGCGAACCTGCTTTGTACGAAGTGAGTCCGTTTGATTACGCCAGGTCCCCGCAAAGTGTACGGTGTGGCTTGCAAAGATGAAATTTCAGGCAATTTTGCAACAAGAGTGGGTAATAAAAGCCTGTGTACTATCTGCAGCGGGACAATATTATTTTTAAACGCTCATTTTGTTGGTCAACGTTGCATTTTAAGTGTTGAACTTTTATTCCGTTTTCATTAAGATAGCTGCAATGCAGTTGTGGAAACAGAGGTTTTTGGCCACGAAGTGGATCATTTAATAACAAGTTATGATTAAAACTCAGTGTATAAGTGTAAACACTTAGCTATATATATACTTAAATGTCGTAAAAATTAACTTAAATTGTGATGTTACATTAAAAAATATTTATTATTATCCACCTAGCTATATGGTTCTTAGTGTTTCTGATCAGGGGATCAGGGATTTTAAAGAGTCAGATCTAATAGCTGAAACATTTTTCAGATTTGCCATTTTAATGAAATATTGCCCGTCAGCGGCTTCGCCCGCGTAAACTATTTCTTCCGTCAAAATATAGCCTAAATTAACAAAAACCATGTCACTCACTGATAATGTAGCTTTACATAACATAACATACCATCCCAAACGGGGTATTCAGAGGCAAGTGACTGTGTCGTCATGGTGAACGAAACACTCAGAAGCCCACTTTTCACCAATGGTATTAGAACCCAACGTGGTAGGTGGTGAGCCTTCCGCCGTTATTCGGGTTGATTTGGTTTTTTATCGATGTTTTCCATCACCGGAGAGTAAGTCGAATATTTAACAATGAACACAAAGATTTTGGTTCATTTGATCTGAGTTCGGGTGCTGAACCACTAGGCCACGATGCTCTCCATTGGTATTCATAGCTTTACTATAGTGAATGAATTCAAGGTTCAGTAGTTTCGGGGCCTATTCAATACAAACAAACAAATCTTGCCGCTTTTAAATATTAGAATACATAAATAATCATGGCCCCCTTTAGTCCCAAATATGTGTTAACGAATACTTGGCGTCCAATAAACTTTGCTTTGATGCACTAAATTTTCTTTCTAATTTGAATATTTCATTCGCCTTTGCTGGTCCATAGGCTTCAGCCCCAATACCGGGCACGTCCCGTCGGCACGTCACGTGATTTGTATTCCGCTCCTCGCCGACCATCTGTCTGCCAGATTAATTATCAGCCACAGCCCCTCTATGTTTGCCAATAAGGTAAGCCCGTGACTTTTCACTACAAATCTCTGACGTCGCGCTGTACGCAATCTGTTCTGTGAGCTACTCTGAATCGCTGATGAAGATTCGAAAAGTTATGATTCTCTTTGGAAGTTCAATTCTTTGGGTCAATATAAGTTCTTTAAGCAATAAGATCTTCAGAGACCGTGAACGATAAGCAACCAACTTGAGCCGAATTATTGAGTTAAGATTGACCAAAGTCAGGCTTTCCAGCTCCACAAATATTGTTGTCAGTATAATGGTATATAGACGATCTCTCCACTGAAGATTTTCACGGAACAGGGTAGTGGAGAGGGCTCTGAGAGGCCAACCCATTGTTAAATGAGATCCTAGAAACCTCTCTAGGATTTCTAGGAAGTTCTAGCAGATTATCATAATTATCAGCACCTGCTGATAATCATGATAATCTGCTAGAACTTGCCTAACATTTTATTTAATAGGGTTTCGCATGGTTTATTTATTTGGACCCATCATATAATTTGCTCTGAAGGACAACAAAAGTTAACTTGTCTTTAATAAAGCCGTCTTTAAAGGGATAGTGAGGATCCATATTTTCAGAATAACCTGTGTTTGGTTCGATTAGGCTTTTAGAGGCTGGTAAATGCAATTTTCAAATTTATTCGTTGCCATTTGTTTTTTGCATTTACGTAGACAATGGCAGTTTGCCAGCTTTTTATAGTCTCTCGTTACCACAACGCTATGCGGCGTATCTATGAGAACCAAACTATTATGTTAATATTAATTTCGTTAAAGTTTAGAGTCTCTCTAATTTGCCGAGGATATCTCCATAATTCGAGTTTGGTGTTAGCTCCAAAGCGTGTGTCTCGCGCAGTCGCGGCTGACCACATTTCGCTCGGCTCGAGATAATACCGGTGTTACAAGCGACTGCCTCCGCGAATGAGCTGAGCTGACAAATCCTGCGTAAGGGGTTTTGGTGAAAAATAAAATTATTATGCTGTTGTTTATCAAAACAGGTACTGAGCAAAACCAAATCAACTAGGCGTTAGGATTTATTGAACCCTGAAGCGACTAACACAACTTGTTTTTGAGATTACCTCAATAGGTAATCTCAAAAACAAGTAGAGGGCGGTAGAAAGTTGTTTAAGAAAATTATTATAACTTCCTTCCACAGTTCCACCCCCATATGGTTGACTTCCTAGCAATCTGCACCCATAGGTTTGCTCGTCTTTTCTGGTCCGCACCGCTAAGGTGTGGAACGCTCTCCCTGCGTCTGTATTTCCGGATACTTACAACCTTGGTGTCTTCAAGGCCGGAGTGAATAGGCATTTTCTGGGTACGCGTGCACCACCATCGGCCTCGTCATCGCTTACCACCAGGCGAGACTAAGGCCATTAAATTTAAAAAAAAATAGTTATGTTGTTTTTGATTGAGTATGATATTGCTCTAATTTGAGCTGTTAAACAAGCCAAAATTAGTGCAACATACTTAAGGAGGTTCGTTTTCCATACAAAAATATACTTAATAAAAACTCCAATGTAATCTTATCGTCTGATATAAGATTACTGACATTAGATTATTTTTTATTGGTTTTGCGAAAATAAGCATCTTATATAAGTCCCCACGCAAATATATAGGCATAACTATTTCTATTTAGCGCGGGATGTCGATTGATTTTTGTATGGAGAACGAACCACCTTAAGTTAGAGTCTTAGAACCGCATAGATATTTTTCTTTCTCTTATAAAATTAATTTTAATGAAGTATTGAATGTTTTTTAAACATCAATTTTAGTTAGATATAAAAGTGAATAAAGGATGCTCACCTTTTAAAGATGAAATTGGTAACCCACATAGAAAATTATGCAAATAATGATTATGCAAGTAGTACTATCTAAATCGATTTCAAAAACACTTACTAAGGATCAACAAACGCTATTTCAAAGCCGGCTGTTTACTCCACCGATCTACCTTACGCCTTCTCAAGATTATGTATTATAGGATGGCTTGCTTTCGCCCCGATCTACACAAGTTGTGAGCAAACAAATCTGCAATATAACTTTATTGTATCAAATTCCGTCGAGGTCTCAAATGTTGCAAAATGCGGATATGTCACGTTTGTGTACCACCACCCTTACTGTCAAATTCTTAGACAAACAGTATGATTGATTGGAGACTGCCTGTATACGAGTATAGTAACTCCATTTGCTAAATAACATGTCACTTTATTGACAGATCGCTGGCAGGCACGGGTAAGTATTTCCAAAAGTCTGTACGTCTACCATCAGTTTCCCGAAAACTACAATAGTTGACTCCAGCTGTATGTATGCCATTTTAGTTCCATTTCTATTCACCAGAGGCGCTGTACCGAAATCTCATACAAAAATGTCAACACTGACTTAGACTTAGCGACTATCATCGATGTCAATTTATGGTAGGGGAACAGTATCTGAGTTCCCTGCAGTTAGGGCAGGAGAATACTACTATACTACAAGGTATTCCTGCCTGTCGTAAGAGGTGACTAAAAGGGCCCTTGGGGTCGCGAAGCGCACGCGGGGAGTCTGCGCGTGTTCCGGTTTGCGATCCCGAAGAAGACGTTAACACGTGTTTTCGGACACAGTGGTCTATGTTATCGTGCACTGGAGTTGAGCCTGCTCCTCCCGAGGCTGGCTGCCAGGCGGCGAGGTCCTGCGAGGAGTCTCTCCCTCGTTGGGGATCCCGGGTCCCTTCCATTCTGCGTCGAAGATGACCACCATCAGGTTTTAGTGGGTAGGGGTCTCTGTTATCCCTGGAGTTCCGAGTCCCACATATCCCAGGTGTCCCGAACCCAGGGCCTTGGGAATGCCTAAATGCATTTACTGACGCAAAAAGGGGGTACAGTATAAGTAAGTACAGTAAGCATTACTCAAGTTAGGAACCTTATTTCCATATTTTGCATTTCTGGAGCCATTGATATTATTTGCTTCTGTTAAATGGAAAGCGAGGTTAACCTAACTTTTCAGATTTCAATAAATTCTAAGAAATGGTATTCAATTAATGAAGTAGTGGTAGTGAAGTGGTAGTAGAGGGTTGTTTTTGTACCTTAGAAGAAAAATAAGAGGGCAATGATAAAGAAAAAGAGAGATGAATATCCATCATAGCATCGATAGGGGACGTATCTTAAGGAATTAATCAATAGGAACTCATAATCCTCATATTTTTATTATAATATAATATATTAATAATATAAATTGATAATATAATATATTGCATTCATGTAAACTAAACCAGGAATACATTCAAAACTATTGTTAACTCCTTAGTAAAAGTTTTTTTTAAATAGGTATGGAAACAACAGATAACTCAGCAAGCAAATTATACTGACTAGATTTCATTAGAGTTGTTTTAGTAAATTTATTTATTAGGACATGAAATTTTACTTGTTCAATGTTCATGTTGTCATGTAAAATAAACCAAAAATGTATTTACATACCATCACGACTTTATCCCAAACGGGGTAGTCAGAGGCATGTGACTGTGTCGTCATAGTGAACGAAACACTCAGAAGCCCACTTTTCACCCAGGGTATTAGAATCCGACGTGGAAGGTGGTGAGCCTACCGCCGTTATCCGGTTGATTTGGTTTTTTATCGATGTTTCCCATCACCGGAGAGTAAGTCGGATATTTAACAATGAACACAAAGATTTTGGTTCTGGCCAGATTTGAACTCGGGACCCCACGATCCACGATCTGAGTTCGGGAGCTAGCACTAGGCCACGACGCTCTCGGAAGGACGGAATTTATTCAAAACTATAAAAATGGGTGTAATGGTACAATACATGTCTGTGATGTACGAGTTATGCCTAAGCTGCGATATTGTCCTCCTCTCGTTAAAACCAAATACAATTAAAATGTTACGAAGACCCACATTCCCACAAAGAGCTGTTTTTCCTAGTGCTGAAAACCCAAGAGTTCTTACCAAACGAACTAAAATGGTTTACTTAGAATATTTTTATCAAGGAGCAAAGACGCTGACATTAGTATATAATAATTAATGAGTTAGATTCATACTTTTCTATTAATTCACTTTCGGCTTTCACGCATTTTAAGGTCCCATTCGTATCTCTTAGCAGCGAGATGTCTAATTATATTTGGAATCAGCAAGCGTGAAGAGATTCCTTCTGTTGGAAACTGAATTAAGACAATTTGCCGCATCTTATGCGCGCCCGAGCCTAAAACATAAGATGGCGCTGACATATTATACTGATGAAATGTTAGACATGATAAGCTGGAGCCATTTCAGGAGTTGTTAAGATTGAATCAATTTGATAAATAAGACGTTCATCCCAGAGTGGTAGGGTAGGCACCGAATGATTTTGGATGAATAAGTCGAAAGCAGGAAGTTTGACTTAAGACTTCGTTTGGACTAGTTATAAGATAAACATAGTAAAAGCACAAATTAGGCATGCGCGGCGCTCTGACAGATAGCCCGCTTAAAATAACACGCCATTTTTGACACACGCACACAGAGACCTGAGTTTACAGGCGAAGTCAGTCAGTTTCAGTCACGCGGTCAGTCGCACTCTCAAAAACATTGAAATATTATTATTTGTACGTCAGATTTATAGTTTAATGGTCCAAAATGTCTTCGCGAAAATAGTATTTGCGTTGCAGTGTATTTGGCAGTTTGAACACCACACAAAATTGGAATCAAAACTCAATTACCTTTTACAAGTAAGTAGGTAGTATAAGTAGGTAAAACATTTCCGTAACTTATCTTAGCATGCATTGGTAAAACACCAGTATTTAAGATATACTATTTTGTCAGTGCACGCGCGGCTGCCGCCTCCGTCGCCGCTGCCGCGCTGTCGTCGCCGACAGGTGACCGCGTCGCCGTGCGTCGTGCTGTTACTTGCCTGCTAGGTAGGTATAATAAACACTGTTTGATCAAGCCCAATAAGCTAGAAAGTTACACCGGGAACCCGGTTTATTTAGCCGACGCCTTCTGTAGGTAAATTACTTCTTATAATCTGGCGCAAAGGTTCATGAATTTAAAGACGTAGCTAAATTATCATTTACCCGCTAGGAATGTTCAGTTGGAACATTATTATTTTCCCGTTCTTTTAGATCGGGCTTATCGGGCGAATGAAGTAGCAACCCTAGGCCATCAGGCAAGTTTAGGAAAAAAGGCTAGAGCGGTCCAGTAAACTCTTTATTTTGTGCTAAAAGTCCTTACCCCTCCGACGTGAGCCCGAGGAGGGGCCCAAAGAAGGTCTCGTTTTTTTCCCTGATATCCTGAAATCTACGATCGCAGCTGAGAAAAGTTATTGAGAAATGTATGACAGAAAACGTAAGACTGTGGAACACATTTTTGAAAATTGATAATTTTTCGAAGCTCATAGCGAGGCAAAGTTTGGGAATAGATAACTATTCCAAATAAAGTACCTAAGTCAAACTTTCTGCTTTCTACTTTTCCATCCACATCTCTCTGTGAGCATTCATTGACTGGACTATAGATAGATCTGCAATAAATTATTCGATTCTAAAGTCCCTAAAATATGAGCTTTGTAGTTTATTAAGAGCTTCAGTTAATAAAATAGCATTAATTGTTATTTTCGTTATGAAATATTACCACCGTCGAATTCTAGAACGTAACTCACAGTAGAGCACACTTAACTCCTGCTTTATTACTAAGTGGAAGTAGGAATAGAGATAGAGATAGCAGTTAACTCTTTTACTCAAAAAGTGTGTTTGTGCCACACAACGTTTTGCAGCCATAACATGTTTTTTTTAATTTAAAATGGGTTTGCGTTTGGCCTTAGTCTCGCCTGGTGGTAAGCGATGACGAGGCCGATGGTGGTACCCAAAAAATGCCTATTCACTCTGACCTTGAAGACACTAAGGTTGTAAGTATCCGGAAACACAGACGCAGGGAGAGATGTAAGACATGCTCATAGAGATTTTAAAATTCGGTCGTAAGAACTATCGACAAGAGGACATTTCTAAACGATCCCTATCAAGGTTTACCTGTCTCTGTTATTAAACAAAAGAGATATGAATGCATACTAATAGATACCGAATATGCTCGGTGTGAATGTACTACTTGCAAGTTTTTGCATAATCTCGGCTGCACAGTGGAGATTGCGCAGTGCGGCAAAACCTCTGACAGCTAATGTCCTGACAAACTAATAATTTGTGGCTAGAATAGCTATATTCCTGTATTTTAAGGCGGTATTTATTTGTTGAATGTTATAATTTTTTTAGTTTTATTGCGTTTAAAGGTGGTCCCTAACTCGATTTTGAGCATTACAATACAGTACTGCCACCCTGACATGACGAACATTTGCCTGTAATTTGCATTTCAGATTCGATTTTGAGCATTACAATACAATTATGGCTTACAAAACTTCAGGGAAATTGTATCAAAATACCTATTACAAATTAATGCGCGGTTCTCCTCCTTCACTGATGTAATGCTCGAATTTGCAACATTACAGTCGGCGCACTGTAAGGCGCGGTTCTCCTCACTCACCGATGTAATTCACGACTCTGTAACGTTGCATTACAGGAAAATGTTCTAGGTGAGGGAGCACCTTAACATCTCTCTCACTTGAAGCTGGAGGACTGAAAAGACCTGTTAGGCTTTTTTATACATTAAAAATAATAAAACAATCTGTAAGTACGTTTATGCTGCAAGGTCAATTCATATTTTTATCGATGGTAGATAGATTATTTATTTATAACATTTATAAATTTAATATTATCTTTGAAAGATTCTAATAACCAAAGTTTAGAAAAATTTAGGATGCAAATAAATTCAATATCACACGTGAAATTCTGGTTGTCAGCGTTTCAACGGGGTAAGCCTCGAAGGCATCTATGTATTTGCAATCAATTTTCTGGCATGGACAACCCTATTTTCAAATAGTGACTCCATGTTAATAATCCAAAACAAAAAATTATAATTCGTTATTTATAATGCAGTCGTTCTTCTTTTTTGTTTCAGGTATGCTTAATTTTTCCATCAATATAGCTTTTTTCCAAAGTACTGTTTTTAGTTGGGTTACTTTATTACCTTATATTGACGATTGCTCTAATAATTTCAATTATATGCGTAAATTTACAAATCAAATGTTGCTAAAAAAAACATTACAGATTCGCAGTAACTAAGAAATGTATGAATTATTTCACACTATTTAACAAAATACATAGGTCTTATTTTTGTTAACTGATAAAAGTTTGCAATATTTGAAGCTTCCGTGCTCCAAGTCTGCGAAGGCCTTCATAAACTACTTTGGAGTTCCGTACGTCTGAAACTTTTTAAGTACCGTACTTAGGAACATCAATTTACTTTGTGAATAGTTCTTGAGGCTATTCCAGAACTATTAAGGTCTGTATACTGCTTGTAATAGTAGTTTTACTTTAGACTTACTTGCAACAAGAGGTTTCACTAATGTTTTATTTTTATAATTTTGGGGTTTGTTAAAAAATGGTAAAAACAATCCTTATCTTTGCCTGTTTGTATCATATGTTCATCTTATACCCTCTTTTTCCAGGGCTTCGAAAATTCATTTAATTTTGTGAGAGATGAAGTGATGACGGGCTCATACGGGCAAACACTCGGTTTTCAGAGGTAGAGGCGCGCTTATACATTCGTCTCTACAATTCACTATAGTACGGACTGTCACTTGTCTGTACCACCGTCCTGATGAGGAATGTCTATAAAACGCAAAAATTTAAAAAACGGTTTATTCAAAGTAGATAGTCAGTTAACTCAGCAAACTAATCATACTGACTTGAGACTTTCTTAGAGATTTATAATCAAATAAATTTATTAGGATTTTAATATTTTACTTGTCCAATGTCATTCCAAGCAAAAAATGATATTTACAGTCTGAATGTCTGACTCACACCCGGCTAGTTTTAAGGTAGTCTAAATAACCTATTACCATCAATAATGACTCATTTTAAAAGTAATGCATTTGTAATTTTTCATTAAAAATTGTCTACCTACCAAACTTATGGCACTTACTGGGTAAGAATCATTACGCCTAAGGCGTCTGAGTTCGTTGCGCACCCTTTTAAATTTGTGGTAGTTATGATCATGAATTACCTAATTTACAAAATTTACCGACTAAAATAGGTGAGGAGTTTTGTCATATTTAGTGAATATCTGTTAGATAATATTGTAACGTGTTATGTGCTACAAAATTCGCCTTGACTTGCATAGTGTCCCGGGTTCGCCTTACTTATTTTGTCCATAAATTAAGGCAGCATTCCAATATCAATGTTATTAACCGATAAAGAATTTAGTTACGATACTTGGGAAAATCTTTTTGAAATCAACGAAAACGGGCACCTTTTCTCGTCTTAACTGTGAAAATGATTCCTCATTTTAATATTCCTTAAAAATCGAACGCGCTTCTTTTTATTAATAGCAGTTTTCTATCACTCGCCGTCAAAGTAACGTGTTAACCGATTATAAATAGGAAAATGCAGGGTAAAAATTATTCCGCCCCGGGCCCGTAGGTGCCCTAGCGGGGAAGTGGCCGACCCTTATAATTTTCCAATTATATTTCCCGTCCAATTTTCCGAGGTGTCGCTCAGGGCACTCGTCAAATGCAGCCATGTAGTTTTAATGGGTACGGAACCCTCCGTCTCTGTTTGTTATGCCGTAAGTCAGGTGCATTGCAATTATACGCCTTTTGTGGGTTTTAATGTTACCGTGTGTGCTTTCATGGGTTAAATTAACTGCATAAGTTATATGGGATTTGCCAAAAATCAAACCTTGTACGTTTTTATAAAATGTTACATGAAATTTATCTCCTGTACTGTACCTTTATACAAATGTGAAAATATAATTTTAATAGATATCATGTTTTTATTTGATTTTAAAGATGAGATTTTGGATCATATACACACTTAAAGAAATTAATTTAAACTTTAATTCTATTCAATTTCTCCTTTTATTATTAAAAAAAAATTACGAGGAATAAAACGTTCCTTGTATATTTTCAAAAAAATAATAAGAAGTTAGTTCGCTTACCTTCCCACTCCGAGAAGGCGCCACTGCATTACAAAATTGCAAAGAACCGATTAATTGCAGACAACAATCGTGTGACTGACACTAATCGATCGATATTAAGGTTCACGCGATGCATTCACGCTGCTTGCAATCTCAATAGTCATTAACTAGAAGGCTTCCTCTTTTTTGGCTTACAAGTTACTTAGAATAATCAAAGGTATTTAAATTTGCTGAGTACGGTTCAATCAGCTAATTATTTTATTGAATTAATTGGAGAGAATGAATTTCATTTGAATGTTAACATCGCCGGCCAACAAGTATCATTGTTCAAATTATCTTAAAATTGCACAATGGCTGTCATATCAGCTAAGACAAGTAAGTGCTAAGCTTGTGTCTGTGACTATACCTTCGCCTGTACTAATAGACTTATATTGAATAGATGACGCAAAAAGGAGCGCAATGCACACAAAATAAAGAGTTCACAGAAGGACCGCTCACGCCTTTTTAATAAACTTGCCTACTACTCGTAAATTCGCTCTGAATTTTCAAATTGAAATAGGTAGGTTATATTGAATAGATGACGCAAAAAGGAGTGCAATGTCCACAAAATAAAGAGTTCACAGAAGGACCGCTCACGCCTTTTTCCTAAACTTGCCTACTACTCGTAAATTCGCTCTGAATTTTCAAATTGAAATAGGTAGGTTATATTGAATAGATGACGCAAAAAGGAGTGCAATGTCCACAAAATAAAGAGTTCACAGAAGGACCGCTCACGCCTTTTTCCTAAACTTGCCTACTACTCGTAAATTCGCTCTGAATTTTCAAATTGAAATAGGTAGGTTATATTGAATAGATGACGCAAAAAAGAGTGCAATGCCCACAAAATAAAGAGTTCACAAAAGGACCGCTCTCGCCTATTTCCTAAATTTCCTACTTATATTCGCTCTGAATTTTCTAAATGAAATAGGTAGGTTACATACATGTCATGTGAAAAATTGCACCAAGTTCGAAAAGAACAAAAACATTCGCGACAGTGCGATTGGCCGCGACACTGATGATGATGCTCCCCGGTATCGCCTGTAAACTCACTGTCTCTGTGTGCGTGATCAAAATGGCGGGTTTGTTCTAAGCGTCATCTGTCAAAGGCGCCGCGGCGCATGCGTAATCTGTGCAATACACCTCCTACGATGCTGTTTCATTTAGTCCACGCTCTACCGTCGCGTTTTTGTGACAAATAAGTAAAAACTCGAAGATTTTTGAAAGAAAAAGGTAATTTGTCTGCGAAATTTCCTGCCTTTGCAAGCTGAAAATACCGGTTCTTTTTTTTGAGAAATAACCCAAAGGTAAGATAAAAGAGTTTGTTGAAATGAGGTTAATCTCATGCCAATCGTCTACCTGGCAAGGGATTAAAAGTTATGAAAATGGTACGGAGCTAACATAAGCAGCGTAATAAACGCAGGCAAAGTATTTATTCCGAGACGTTTTCCACGTTTCAATTTATTACTACCTAGTAATTTTGAATTTGATGAAAATAAAAAAGGGGATCTAAATATGACATCTCGATCAACTGACCTTAAACTAAGCAAAGCTGTAGCTTTGCTTAGTTTAAGGTCAGTTGATCGACAGTCTAACTGATCTAAGAAATACCTAGCTTACGATGTTTCACGTCCGCCACGATACAAAAACTTTGTACAAGTGTACTACTAAGTATAAAACTTATATTAAACCCTATTAGGTATTTCTGAGTTACTTTCAGTGTATGAGACTGATTTATGTATGTACCTACATTAATTTGGAATATATTTCTTGTCTCTTTTTATATTTCATTTATGTTAGATACATAAGATACAATTTTAAAAATGTGGAAATTTGAGTTTTTCAAGTTTCTGTTGTAAAAACAAACGAAAACAACACAAAAGCTACTTGAATTATTCAGAAAGTTATGACCATAACCTTAGGTATAGTGTGTACTTGTTTCAAAACAAGCAGAATAACCTCCAGACTTCTTGACTGAATAGTATGTACAAAGAGCTTCAAAGAAGTATTAAAAAGAGTTACCAATTTCACGAAAATAAATCATCATAGCATAACGTTACTTCTACCCATAAGACAAACGTTGAACGAATGTTCCAGAATCCAACCCTAAAATGCGAAAGGAAAATTTGACGGCAAGTGGCAATCGCTCAAACACGAATTGGTGGAACGGGGGACGTTGAATCAACTAATTTTAACCCGCAACAACTCATGCGACTTGTTTGCCCTGCACAAACACTTTAAGCCCACTAAATGCAGCGCAGGGCCGATAAATTAAAACGTTAGTTAAGGCGTACTTACTAAGAATAATATAGTGTGGGTTGATACTGTGCCAAAGTTTGGATAAGAAGAGTTGGAAGGGATTTTAATTCTTTGACTACCGAAAATACATGAGGCATGCACTTTTGTTTTATGAACGTTTGCGTAAAATATAGTAAAATAAATAAAATAATAAGCATGCTGAAGAAAGTCTTTGTTTTTTTATTCTTTTGGTGGTTCTAAACATCAAAAAATTTAAAGAGAAGTAGACAATTTCCTAGAGATAATATTATTAAAAAGTTGATGCTATGAAAAAAGCCGTATCCAAAAAACGAAAACAAAATTAGGACTTTTGTGTACTTTCCACGTATATTATTAATGACCTATTTGTGAAAAGCCCATTAAATTTATACGACAGCATTAGGCAATACCAATAACACCAATTCCCTTCTATTTTTAGTAGGCAAATCTATTGGTAACGGCGTTCGGTTTGGCATTATAATACCTCTAAATCAATTTTATTAAAGTCATTTAAAAATTGATGCTTTTGTTGCAACAGAAGACATATTTATAATGCCGATGTCATAAGTTAAAGTGTCGTTAAAAATCGTTACGACTGCGATGGGTTAAGAGCGTTATAAAATGCTAAAGTTGACCTAAATGAAATGTTTAATCGAGGTCTACAACTCACCCACGAACCGCTGTGCTCATCGGGTCACATACCCGGGCAGCAAGGGCGTTGGGGGTTAAACCTATTTCACTGAAATCTGTTAGGTACTCATAACCGCATTTTACGCTAGTAAGAGAAGCTATTCTCTTCTGAAAATTCTATATGATGGTTTCATTTTCTTTTCCTGCACTACGGCGTCTTCCCGACTGCTGTGATAATATTGTAGTCTGAAGATACAGAATGTTTGTAAATAGGCTTTACATTATTCGAAAAAACAGGTTTTTCTTCATTTGACTGAAACAACGACTCATCGCATCCGTACGGTATCGCATTTCTTCGACTCAACAAATTATTTTAAGGTATGATAATTATATATTTTTTTACAAATACTTATACTATTTGGGCGCGCGTGTACAATTTTTTTTACTTCAACAGCGTGATTAAGCGGATTTTCTTTTGTGAGTATAAAGTTACGTCAAACTCAAACTCAAACTCAAATAACTTTATTCAAATAGACTGTATCAGTACTTTCAAATCGTCAAATTTACAGCAAAATATACTAAATAATAGACATAAATACCATAATAATATGGATATGTAAATAAACAGTATACAGACATAATGCGACTCTACCACCGCGTCGGAGTTGTTTCTTGCTGAGAAGACCCGGCGAGAAACTCAGCAGTTACTCTTTTAAACTTGTTTTGGGTTTACAACAGGGGTTAGTAAAGTACAAGCAGTGTGCCATTTTGATACCTAAAAGAATATAAAACAAAGAGAAAAAACCAACCATAAAAGAATATAATAACAAGAATTCATTTAAACAATTCAAAAACAAAAATTGTTAGTCAGTACATACAAACTAGGTACCTATTAACTCTTACAATAAAACATCTGTTACAATAGAGCTATTTAATCCCGCATCGAGAAGAGTGCTTATACCCAGGCATTTTTATCTATAAGGTAGTCTTTTGTAGTATAATAGCCCTTTTTTAATAAAGCTGTTTTGATGTGATGTTTGAATCTATGTAAAGGTAACTCACAAATGGTTTTTGGAATTTTGTTGTAATAATGTATACCTTGCCCCATAAAGGATCCTAAAACTTTTTGTAACCTAAAGAGTGGAAGTGCAATTTTATCCTTATTCCTAGTATTTCTGCAATGTATGTCACTGTGTTTAGCATAGAGACCAATATTTTTTCTGACCAAAACAATGCAATTGTAAATGTATTGTGACGCTACAGTGAGGATACCAATTTCCTTAAAAATCTCCCTAAGTGAAGCCCGTGCACGAAGCTTATAGATGGATCTGATAGCTCGCTTCTGGAGGATAAAGATGGTTTGTATATCCGCCGCTTGACCCCAAAGTACAATGCCGTAAGACATTACACTATGGAAATAACTAAAATAAACTGAACGAGCAGTATCAACATCTGTTAATAACCTAATTTTTCTCACTGCAAATGCAGCCGAACTAAGTCTGCCTGAGAGAGCTGTTATATGAGGGTTCCATTGCAGTTTTGAATCTAGTGTGATTCCAAGAAAAACTGTTGTATCTACAAGCTTCATAGTATTACCATCAATTTTTAGACTAATGGGGTTATCTTTAACATTAGGCAACTTAAAATTAATACATTTAGTCTTTTTTGCATTAAGCTGTAGATTATTTACTGTGAACCATTGTAAAACCTTTGAAAGTGCGTCATTAACATCATCAAAAAGGTTTTTATTTCTGTCAGTTTTAAAAACTAAAGATGTATCGTCTGCAAACAATACAACATCACAAATATCTTTTAAGTAAAAAGGTAAATCATTTATATATATCAGAAATAGTAATGGACCCAGAATGGATCCTTGAGGGACCCCCATTTTAACTTGTGATCCTGTAGAGAGTACACTGTTAACATCAACTTTTTGAGTTCTTAAACTAAGGTACGAAATTACCAAATCTAAAGCATTATCCCTTACCCCGTAAAAATTAAGCTTGCGTATAAGTGTATCGTGAAGACGTCACGGGCTCATTAGTCCTTGCTTATACAAGTTCAGCCTAATTAGGAGTTAATCTCTTGTGGGGTTATTATAATATTTAAATAACTACATTCTTCAACAAAGTTCTAGAAAGAATGTCGTTTGTAACTTTGGGAGTTTCGTGTCTCTCCTGTGATAAATAAAATTTAGTAATTTTTAATAGCAATTATATTTACGGTTTTAGTAGCCATTTTTTCGCAGCAACATTTCTACGAGTATTTGGACGCACTTAGTATTTCTGTACTGTTGCTACTGTGTTACGTATTATGGTCACCCCAACATGTTGTCGCCACTCAATTTGTACTGTTTAGGTTACGGGTAATCAATTTAGTATATTATACCTGTATCTACATTCAAACGGGACCATCTGACCCTAAAACTAAGCAGAGCGTGAAGTATGATTGACAGAGATTGATAAACCCATGTATTTGCTATTTATCTACAACCTTCGTCAACCATGACCTTAAAAGCTTTGGGCAGGCTATACTTTACATCACCCGACACCCGATCACAACCCTTGATAGCAATATTAATATATAACGGAATTACTTGTTTTTCTCAACCTTGACTCTGAATGAATGAGACTTTCACATGATTATAATAATAATAATATCAAAATCGCTCTGAAAGACGATGGCTGGGCCCCTTTTCACCGTAGGTTTATGTAACATCGTCAGAGAAGATTGCCTTCACAGGAATCAGTTCAAGGTGTTCTAATAAAAAGACACAATAGGACCGTATCTAATAGAGCTTAATAACTGTCATTTGGTGTCATGTCAACGGTTTATTTTTTAAACATCAATTAAAGACACTGAGTTTTTACACTACTAAGGCAAAGGACCAATTACCTCTTTCAAAGAGTTGGCGCTATTGCTCTCGAGTCATAGATTTATAGAATAGAAGCTGAGTCGCTTGCTTACTGGGACATGTAGTTTTTTAAATAAATAATTAGCAAATCTTAAAACTTTTTCCAACTTTTTTGTTGTCCTGTCAGTCCTGCCTGCCAGACTGTGTTCGTCTTTGAATAAGCTGTCATCGAATGATATCATGTTATGTTCAAGTCTAGGGGCATTACCACCAGAAATGTGCAAGGAATGTGTTTGTTAAGAACCAATAGAATCGCGAAGCTAGGCGAAAGAAACAATTCTATTGGTTCTTAACACACACATTCCTCGGAACGCATCCTCGCACATCTCTGGTGGAAACGCGCATGGTGTCTCGCAGCGTTGAACGCCATGAACGAAGCTAAGCTCTAATTTAGGTGTGCATGATAAAACTTTAACTCAACTTTAACTGTAACTCTAATAAAATATGGAGAAAAATAAAATTGCAACCTTTAATATTAGTCCGTATCGTAAGAACATTTTCTTAAAAAAAGTAATTGTTGAGTTGAGAACTTCAGTCTTCTTCAGACTCGTCACATTGGTGACCACCGTTGGTGTAAAAAATATTTGTGGATTAAAATATAATCATTCGATTCGTTTTATTTTATAGTATTTAATTGAATGATGTTTGAATCAAGTTTTTGGTTACCCATAAAAAAGAATTAAAACTTTTGATGGTACATATTTCATTTTCAATATGAATTCATTACGGTGAACAAACAAATTTTCATGAGTATAAATTGCATTTCCATTACTGTTCGAACAAACGGACTGTTTGTTTTAACTGATTTCATTTTAAATGCGAAGTAGCCGGGTCTAGTGATTAATTGTACAGAAAATAATATGGTTTACACATTTAAGCGGCTTAAATAAATTAATAATTTATCAGTTTTCCCTGGTCCGGTAACAGGCTTCGGACATTTTTTGTTACTGTCAGTTAGATGGTAAATAAGTAGAGATTTATTTTATAAGAGATAAATATACAAAATTTTCAAAATGGGGGAAAAAATCGACAAATAGCATTTATTGGATCAAGTGATATTAATCCATTCAAAATATATCTGAGATATCTTACGAAAATATAATAATCTGTATAACCCAAACCTAAGCAAAGCCTGCACCACGAGTCTGTTAAACAACCACCAACAACAAACAACTACGAGGGGCATGCTAAAAGAAGTTAGATACTCTTTACTCATTTGATTAACACTGGCCAGTTATACACCATCTAGGCTGGTTGTTTATTGATATATTTGAAAAATCACTATTTTTCCGAGAATCTGGCGGGAATTCGCTTGCAGCAATGGACATCAGTCGACGTGATTTTCGCACTATGATTTATTATGACTTTATAAAAGGTTTTAAGCCTCAAGAATGTTTTGAACTTTTGGCTACTACTTTTGGTGAGTCTGCTTGTTCACGAGCAACAGTATTTAATTGGTTTGCTGAATTTAAAAGAGGACAGTGATGTCTCGAAGATGAAGCGAAGACAGGTCGGCCGCCAATCGCGGTCACACAAGAAAACGTTCGTGCAGTCGAAAAACTTATTCGCATGAACCGACGAATTACGTATGTAGAGCTGGATAGAGAACTGGGAATGGAATCAGCAACAATGCATAATTCACGACCACCTTTCTCTACGTAAACGTTGTTCTAGATGGGTGGTGCCGCACAAACTTACCGATGAGCAGAAAGACCGTCGGGTGGATTGGTGCCTATCCATAACAGATAAATTCGACGGTGGCCAGAAAAAAAACGTGTATGGTACACTGACTGGTGACAAAACATGGCTATATGACTATGATCCCGAAACAAAGTGAAAGTCGACTGTATGGTGTTTTAAAGATGAACCAACTCCAACGAAATGTCGCCGTGCACAAAGCACACACAAACCAATGGTCGCCTCGTTTTTCTGCAAAACGGGTCATATTGCTACTTAGGGCTAGAGGATCAAAGAACGATGAACTCTGAATGGTGTGTGACGGTTTGTGCTCCAACAGTAACATCAGATTGGTGTGACAAGCGATCGAAGTCAGGAATCCGGCACCTTCTGTGGCACCACGACAATGCGTCGCCGCACACGTCTACCAGAACACTTGACTTTTTCAACTCAAAAAATGTGTCAATCCTTCCTCACCCACCATATTCCCCTGACCTAGCGCCTTGTGATTTATACCGGTCTCCAAAAATTAAAGAAAAACTAAAGGGTAAGAGGTTTGCAAGCAAAGAAGATGGCTGGCTATAATTTCGAGATTTCTGAGGTGTCTAAAGAAGAGTGGTCACAGGTATTTTCCAATTGGTTCAAACGTATGGAAAAGTGTGAACGTGCTCAAGGTAAACTCTTGCAAATTGTTGACAAGAGAGAAGCCCCAAAATAACTTTATAAACTTTCTGCATCAAAACATGCAAGGCTTCTCTGGCAAAGAATCAGAAGTAGGATTATTCTTAAACAGTATGGACATACATGTCTTATGTATAACCTGACACTGGTTGGAAGAAAATGATGGTATGATTAGCATTGATAATTATAGTGTCATTAGTTCGTTCTTGAGAAGTTCTTCTATTCGCGGTGGGTCACTGATATTAATTCATAATAAGTTTAAATGTAGAGAGCGAAAAGACATAGTAGCACTCTCAATTGAGCGAACCATTGAACTTTCATGTGCAGAGTTAGAGCAGATTATTATTGTTTGTGTGTATAGAGCCCCTTCGGCCGATTATTGTCGGTTTGAAGAGACAATGGAAAAAGTGCTGAAAAAAGTTTGTAAATCAAACAAGAAGGTTGTATGCGGTGATTTTAATGTTAACATTTTAGACTCTTCTCAGACCTCTGTAAGATTTTTAAATCTTTTCAAATCATTTCATTTACTAAATCTAATATGATAAACCAACCAGGATCACTGACACATCAGCCACCTGCTTGGACAATAATTTTTGTGAAAATATCTCAATTCAAAAATCAATTATAAATTGTTTGAAATCAGATCACTGTGGTCCACGACAGACATGACGATGCTCAAATTTGGTCATTGAGCACCGTCATGTCTCTCAATCAGTGGATATTAGTTATAGACTAGTTACTAAGAATCGAGAAGAAAAATTCAAAAGTAGTGTGAATAAAAAAAAACCTTTCTAATCTACTACCCATATGCCACAACATAGATGATCAGTGTATGCATCTTTTTGAGATAATAAAACAGGAACATAATTTTATTTTTCCTAAGAAGAAATTAAAGGCCAATAATTTTAAGTTTAGTGATTGGGCTACGCCAGGCATCCATAAAAGTAGAAATAAATTCTACGAATTACAAAAAGTCAGAAAGTAGATCATGTCAAATTATACTTAAAAACCTTTAAGAAATCATGTCATATGGCTAAGTCTATCTTTTTGCGTGACAAAATAAAACAAGCAAAAAATAAAATTTAAACTACTTGGAACATAATGAATGAGGAAACTTATAAATCTAAACCTCGAGATCACTCATTGGCTCTTAAAATTCAAGATAATTTAATTGAGTCTGAGATTGACATAGCTGATACATTACAATATTTTTTTTCTAATTGCCCATTGTAACTACAAGTACCTTAAATTCTAGTGCACCGCTAGCTAGGTCCCTGCTCACATCTAGTGTTGATGAGGGCACATTTCAGTTCAACTAAATTCTCATGACATAATCAAGGTGTTTAAGGAACTTAATATGAAAAACACCGAACTTCTGTGGGGTATTTCGATAAGTCTACTCAAATCAATCATAAATTTACTATGGTATTTTTAGGAATTACTCTAGATTCTAAGTTACAGTGGGGTACACATATAACAGCTCTGGCAGGGAGACTTAGTTCGGCCGCTTGTGCTATCAGAAAAGTTAGACTCCTGACTGATATTGAAACAGCAAGACTAGTATATTTTCGTAACTTTCATAGCGTTATGTCGTATGGCCTACTGTTGTGGGGCTCAGCTGCAGACCTTAACACCTTTTTTGTACTCCAAAAAAGACCCATTCGGTCGATATACAACCTTAGGCCACGCGACTCGCTCAGAGAAGTAATTAAGAAGATTGATATTTTAATTCTGCACGCTCAGTATATTTTCGATAACATAATGTATGTGCGCAAAAACTTGCATATGTTCAAAAAACACAGTGATATTCATAAACACAATACTAATCAAAAACAAACTTATTACTCCAAGTCTTAGGCTACATAAGGTAGGAAATTCCTTCGTGGGTCAATCTGTAAAATACTTTAACAAAATACCTGTCTTGTTGATCTACCTCTTCACAAGTTCCAAGTCTACAATTAAAGCAAAGTTGATAAAACAAGGTTATTATAATGTGAAGGATTACTTGAACGACAAGAGTTTGTGGTCATATTCTCTTCATTTCTGTGATATGGATCCCTGTAATCCGAAATAAATGATTTTTTTTTATAGTAGGAATAATCTGCTCCTCTGCTCAAATAATGTATTTTTATTGTTGTTTTGACTGAAACAAAACAAAGTGCAAAAGAGTACCTAACTATCGAGTTTCTTGCCGGAGTCTTCTCGATAAGCAACCTCCGAACCGGTGGTAGATTCGCATTATGTTTATTTGGGATATGTACTAATATTGTATTATTTTATTTACGTCTATTATTGTTTATATTTTTTACTTTAACTTTTAAAAAGAATAAATTTTATAATTTTTGAGTATCTAATTTCTTTTGGCATGCCCCTCGTATTTCTACATACATACATCTATATTTATCTTCAGCATCCCCATTTAGTCTACGTCAGCATAAGTTGTATATTTCTTGTCCATGTTTACAATATATTATTTGCTGATTTTGACGTCATGTCGCTTTTTTGTCCAATTAGGGAACGTAGGGAACATTCTCGTACTGCAGACCTGGGGTTCGTCTGGTCAGTTCGTTACCGCGTACGTGACGTGACGCAGGCCTGGTGCCATTCTCAATTGTCCATTGATTTCCCAAACTGCGTCATTAATAACGCAAAAAGATGCATCAGTTTATATCCAAAGTTTAATTCAAAACATTGGAATACAGCATTGAAAATGTTATGTTTTTGAGTTTTGTATTTTCTGTTGTGGTTCCAATTTATTCAAGTGCTGTTATTGTCAATTAATTGCTACATATGATCAGTTATAAATTCTTTTAATTCATACTAAGATTTGAGTGATTTTAGAAAATCAAAAAAAATTACCTTAAATTTGCAAATCCTATTCCAATAGAAGAAATGCCACTAAAAAGTTAATCTGCCGAGTAGGCACAAATTGGGTAGCTTTGAATAACAGCGCTTTAGTTCCTCTTTCTTTTGTTTCTCTTGAAAGCCTAAAGAAAATAAAACACATAAATAAGAAAAAACGAACAATAGGTCCAGACAATGAAACTGTTAAAACGATGACCCACTTGCAGAAGCAATAAGCGAAGTGCCTATAGGCGTTGTGTTCGAGGATTTTCACAAATAAATTAAAGGGGGCCCCGATTAACTTTATTAGAATTCATTGGAAGATGCGGGGGGCCTACTAATGAGGCTTTTATCCTTCCGCTTCCAATACACAGTTTTACTGTTAGTAGGTATTCTGAAATTGCATGTGAAAACTTGCGACTAGGAAGCTAGAAAGTAAATTGAATTTAAAAAAGCTTACGAACGTTGCGCCCGTTTAAGTGTTTTGAACTGCTATGCTAGGGAATCGAGCCCAGCATCAATAAATATTGCCTTCAAATGCTTTCAATATTTAAATTACCTTCCAAAAGCATTTTTATAGGATCGTCCAGCATCCGTATTACCGATGCACAATGGCCTCGATCCATACAACAACTTCGACATGCATTTTTCACTGTTAATAACAAATGATACATTTTTTACTGTTAAAAAGACATGATAAATGTTTTGACTTTGAAGCCTACTATACTAAAATTGCGTCTTACATGAACATTCTAGAGGGAAAGACAGTCAGTTTGCATAGGGTCAGACTATTAAGTTTTCGTTTTAAGATTTTGGGCTTGTCAGTGTCGTCGGCGTGCAATTTGACCTACTCCATAATGCGATTGACAAGCGTATTGTCAAGTGACTATGAAGAAAATTTCAATTGCTTATTATGGTTGTCGTAATTACTGTAAGCGAAGCATGTGTTACTTCAACTGCATCTATTTGCAGCTTAATATTGTACTAATAAAATGACTATCTGTTATAATTATGGTTTGAAATGCTTCGAATTCATCTGGATTAAATACTCGTAATCTAAGATATAAAAAAACTAATTGAAAACGACCCATCAACAGCTCATATTATAACTAAACAAATGACTGCTTCATACAGACTGGTTCCTTCACTCACATTTAACACAGTTGCGACGGATCATCCATATCATTAATCAGTGTTGAACCTCCGAGATTGTTCTTCCCACTACCGGTTGAAGAACAATCCTTTCACATCACGCAGTCTAATCTCACATAACGAATTATCCCCCCTACCCCCATGTCAGGGCCCTAGAGCCCCATATGTCCTGACACGCTCCGACTCAGGTGGTCGGTTAATTTGTCACAGGAGATCACTACAGTTAGTTCGTGTGTATGCAGGCGAGTTTGAGTCCATTGTTAATGGATTTATACACTGTTTTGGAGTGGAGTCGACTAGCTCGCTAATAGCTGCCAGTTACTATTTGAGTTTGCACATCAATTGCTCACTGTGGTTAGGTTGTATTACGCGTAAATTAGATGACACGATTGGCGTAGTGCGATTCCCGGACGGATAAATTCAAGAAACGATATTTTCTAATTACTCTGGTTTGGGTATGCTGGGAGACGCCCCTGGCTTATTGCCTTGTCAGGTATCCTTGTAATACAGGAAAATGCATCCCTACTTCGAGACCATGACAAGTGGTGTGTTGTCTGGCCCATATTTAAAAAAGACTAATGATTGTTTTATTTTTGAGATACTCTGTAGACACTCGGCAAAAAGATGTTAAAATTACAAATAAATATAAATATGCGCCAGACAACACACCTCTTGTAATGGTCTCGAAGTAGGGATTAATATCCCTGTGTTACGAGGTACCAGACAAGGAATGGTTGTCCCAGCACACCCAGACCCAAGCCAATTCAGAAAAGATCGTTTCCTGAATTGACTTGACCGGGGATCGAACCCGGGGCACTATGGAATTCAAGGCTAGAAATCGTGCTACAGCGCACTACGCCAATCGTGTCATCAAAAATTATCTCAAGTTCTAATTATTACAAGTGTATTTTTGAATTCCTAGCAAAATCAGGTTTAGAGGTCTACCTTAGAAAAGCTGCTTACCTGATTATGAGGTTAAATTTATATTTATACTATTAAATTTACAAACAGAATTGCATATTGGGTGCTCATCCGACGTCATGAGCACACAGGGTGACAGGAAAGCAATCATGTAAAAATAATGACCTTGTTTTATCTTATTCTATGTGTGGGTATAAATTATTGGGTGTCATTTTGCTGATTGATATCACAATTAATAAATTATTACTAAAACAAAGCGAGAGACGCTTGGCTTGAGTACTGTAACAAATACAACTGGCTTCATTCAACCCAGTCCAAACCACCTGAGGGTTAAAAAACGCAGTGGTAGTAGGATTATATTCATTTAAGGCAGAACAAAACCGTACCTTTAAAATTCTTGTTTTAGCAAGCCAAAACAAAAGGATCCCGTATCTTATCAGTTTCGTTCCTCAGAGACTGCTTCTCGCAAATATCGCGAAGTCGACATCTGTTGCCTGTCACTTTTTATCCGCTCCATGCTTCCGTCTCTTGAGAACTTCTCATGACATAGAGCACCTGTGACGTCACATGACACAAACTGCCAAGATTCGTTGACAAACATTTCGCTGGTGAATTCTTTTGAATAGCGCGGCAATTTCCGGTACTAATACGTTTTCTTAAACGATTCATGTATAAGACTTCGTGGACATAATTCTTTGATCCTTCAATAGAGCAGTGGAATCTACTCACAATTAAACCAAGTAAGGTTCCTTTATTCTCTACCTTTTTTAACATTAAATAAGGTAGTTAACTATTTTTTGTTGAAATTCGAAAACACGAAAACTCCCCTAGATGGCAATTTTTAAAATCATATTTTTGGACTTGCCCAAAACGCTCCCTACAAACTACGAGTATCAAGATGGTGACGTCACAGAACGCCTATTTCTATGCATTCTGCAAGACACTTGTTCGGCAGCTATATTAAATTTTGCGTTCATGAATATGGGTTCTTAACAAAAGTTGCTATTATTTGTGTGTCGAATGGTATACTTATATTTATTTATTTTACACTTTTAAAAATAGACTTGCCTACCCGAGTTTTAAGAGCCATAAAATTAACTATCCATAAGTTAAGGAACTAAAAGTTTTAATGTTTTTTTTTATCAGAAGGTTGCGTGTTCAAATCACGTCGGGGTCACCAAAATGTTGGATGGCCGGAGTTGTGGGAAAAGAAATGATTAAGACTTAGTTTTGGTAAATAATAGGAATTGTTGTAATTAAAAAAGGGAAAGACAATCAGAACCATTTACAATCTGTGAAATAAATAAAATTCATAAAAAAAGTTTTGCTGTCGTAGACAACCCCTTTTTTAGTGTATTTTTCGATTATTTTAAATATTTTTTAGAATTTGATGATGTTGTCAACTACCTAATTGCGAGACGATTACTTTTACCGAAATGAACACAAAACTTCATAAAGTGCTAGTGTCTATGAAACACAACACACTAACACAACAGTCACGTTGACTGTAACACTATTTCTACATAGCTACACATGGCAATTCAAAATGTACCGTGTTTCAGTTCAAAAAATTCGAGAGCTTAACACTTTTTACATATACCTCGTACTTTCCTTATTCAGCCACATTCTAGCCTCCACGAAACAAACAAAATAAGCTCTCCGAAATGTTTACCACAGGCTAAAGTTTCCTATTAAATCTTCCAGCGACAAGGAATCTGTGCCCACTGTAATCCTGCCCGTTTCACTAAAATATATTACGGTACAGAATTCTGTACGGTTCCCCAACTAAGTTTATTAGTTTATTGTTATGGCATCTGGTAAATCACAATGCACAGGTGATAATGTAGTTAAGTCTTTAAAGAATTGGTGTGAACCAGTGTTGATTCGAAAAACTTTTTATTTATGACTGAGAAAAGAATTACCTTAATTTCATCGAAACATAGGTACTTATTAAATAAATGAAATTAATTGAATTAAATTGAAATTATCTACAGCTTGTAATATATATATACACATCACAAACATAAATGTGCCTAATGGGCGGAAATCGAACTTATTATCCCTTGCGCAGAGGAGAACGCCATATACCATTACGCCAATGGACCATCATATCAGTAAATATTTTGTTAAACTCAGTCAAACACTACAGAACCTTGTACGTCCTAACATCTAGGTCATGTGTGCTCTCCGGATACAGCGGCGTTTGTTTAGGGATCGGTTTACGCGACACGCACCAAATCTGCTCATGTGGCTAGGGGGCACGTTCTCTCTTAGATGACGCATTTTGAACGGGCTAGGATAGATGGGTTACCTGCAACAAGAAAAAATATTGATGAGTTTTTTTTTTTATATTCGTGCATTGTTTTCACAGGAGTAATGAAACGCGATATCAGTTATTCGTAACGTAGCTTGCTGTTCGTAATGGAAAGCGGCTACCGTCGTTGCCAAGGTTGCACGTTCTACACCAGTGGTATCAATTGCTCTTTTCTGACAACTAGGCTCGTGGGGAATTTCTGGAAGCCAGCAAGAAGACCGATGGAAAATTTCAAGCCCCAGGTAACCACACGATATCCCATCAATATAGCCACTCCTTAGGCCAGACAGATTACGGTGTCTATTTAACTGTAGGTTTCCGTAATTCATTTAATCATTTCATCCAGATAAGTAGTTCAATTACGGATACCCCCCCACCTATCTTAAGAATTGAGCCATTTTTTTTAAAGTGATTACGATGATAGGGCTTGATCTATGAACGCAATGTGAGTTACGGTAGCACATAACTGCTATAACAAACGACTGTGCCTTTTTATTAATTCAATCCGACCACTTCTTGAAGATGCTACTGACCGATGTCCCGCAGTTAAGACGGTCAGTGATTTAATATGTACACGGAGGACCCTACGCACTACTCTATCACTCAGCGGGCCCTCCGTTTGTTATCCTGACAGCACAGTTATTTGGCCATCATTGCGAATTCACAGCGCATGATGTTTATAGAGGCTTTTCTTTTTAGGACCAGGGTTTTGGAAGCTATTTATTTTATTTTCTAAAATATCGGTTAAACTAAGTATTAAGGATTTTATTTTTTGTATAATATATTTATTACCTAAGAGTTTCACAGGAAATGATGGCTGTATAAAGGGCATTTTTTTTGTAATCATTGATGTTAAAGAAACCTTTTCGAGCGCTTATTATTTTAAGTTTTCTTACAATTCCTATCTCATTGGAAGTGAGTTGTGAGTCTCTGTGAGTTGACCTAAGCTTGTTTCTGGATTTTCATTACCAAATAATACATACAATGCCAAAATATGTGATGTGAATTAGGTCAAGTAAAGATTGTAGTTGTACTTTTTCCTCAAATACCTCAAAAAATGCAAAACAAAATTGAAATCAGATCACTGAAAACTGGCTGTAACCGCTATTCCTATTAAATGTATTGGAATTGGGAAAATTTCCTAAATTGGGAATCGCCCATTACTGATAGGTTTTTCATAACATTGGGCGAGGCAGGCCTATGCCAAACAGTGGACTGTGATATGGAAGATATGGTATTTATTTACCCGATTGACATAATGGTAGTGTAAAAACCAAATGGCCGGCGGACCAGGCGTTCGCTCTGGTGAAAAATATTACAATTTGATATTAGAAGTAAAATTGCTATCAAATGCATAGTATGAAAAGAATCTACTTTCATTCATTACATACCACTCTATGAAGGGAACAAAATTTCCATTAGACATAATCCGTACAAAGGAGAAATTTCATTTTAGCAATCATGAACGCAATATTCTCTCATAAGAACTCGCTAACAAATATGCCAACCCTTTGCTAATTCTGTTTCAAGTATCAAATCAAAACGTGCATTTCTATTATAGTGTGTATTATCATCCTCAGAGAGCTTAGTATCGAAAAATATTTGAAATGCTATTCCAAATATTCCCCGAAAGTTTTGCCCCCCCCCCCCCAATTGCGTAGAGACATTGCCAGGCTAAGTGTTCTCTATCGCTTCTACAATGGGGAATGCTCTGACGAGTTATTCCAGCTTATCCCACCCTCACCTTTCCACTCCCGTACCACGCGTGCTGGACTACGGCGTCACCCACACACAATTCAACATTCGTTGGCCCGAACTAAAAGGTTCGGTGACTCGTTTCTTTGTCGTACCATCCAGACGTGGAACGCTCTTCCAGCACATGTGTTTCCTTCCTCTTATAGTCCCGGGTTCTTCAAGCGTGGCGTGAAAAGGCATTTCTGCAGGCCATCAAGGTGAGGATGGCCAGCCCAGTGATTCGTTTGAATGACTGGGCTTGTCAACCTCATATCTGGACTTCACGACCGCTTTCCATCAGGTGGAGTGAGGTCATCTTGACGGGCAATATTAAAAAAAAAAAAAAAAGTAGTGTCTTTCAAAATGCGAAAATTTACTTAAAACGTATGCTTGTTACGTACGAGCAGATTTAGTAAGCTAAAAGTTCGATCACCCGGACAAACGATAATGTGATGGCAAATTGAGTATGTTTATATGATTTGTCCAAGCACAGGCAGTTAATTAAAGGGTCAGACTACGAAAGAAACAAAATAGTTCTCTTGCTAGTGTTGTATGAAAAAAACTATCTGGGCTTAACAAATCACAAACTAGATTAGGAAGGCTGCATATTTTTAAACTTCTCTTTCTACTTTTTATCTTTTTGTACAGCCGCAGTTCTCCAAATGTCACAACAAAGGTAACCCGAAAAATTGTTTAAGCCCACTAGCGCACTAAAGCGGTTGAATCCAGATCCGTCCGGTTTTACACGTTACCCGTAAAGGGGTAAAAAGCTCTATTAAGGGAGTGGGCACGTTCCACCAAATAAATTCTAATAAAGTTAATTAAGCCGTAGGACGGTATTATCTCTGTCAAATTCTACCTCCCTAAATTAAAACAAAAAGTCGGCCCCCTGGATTTTTGAGGCTGTCGACGCAAGAGATAAAGTTACAGGGTACGTGACGCGGCTTTTAATTTTTTTTTCTAAGTGCTACTAAAAAGGGAACAAGCCTTATCCTTGGCAAGCGCTGCTATTTTTACCCTTCATATGGGTTTTAAGAGTTACGACGTAGATAATACGCTTTCCTTCGTAAAATACGGAAGCAAAATTACATTAGCTAAAATATTACCTAGGTTTTAAATAACGGTTTTTGACAAAATGGAGAACAGAGGGCCTAGACAAGTAAATTTAGCGTAGCGGCAGCAACAGATGCAATGGAGTTCGCGATGTGGGTTGTACCTACTCTTAAATATGATGTTCAGCATATACAAATAAATATTCAAAAACATCATATTTTTGTAGGTTTTTTTGTCATATTAGTTTGCCCGAAACAACGGACAGAGCGTTAGTGAGTAGGCCCCCTGTACTCTGTTACGGTTGTCATTTCCTAACGCTCACATTATTTCATCTACAGATCTAGGTTAATATATTTTTTATTGTTTAACCTACTAACTTCTGAGCAAAATACTTATATTTTATTCGGTTGGTTATTTAATTGTAAGTAGATCTTTCGTTTCCTCTTCAGTCATTTAATTAGCCGCATTAATTAGAAACCTACCCGGCCATATCCAACCACAATAGCCAGGGTGGATGGTAGTAACTCAATCCGGCACTCATAGGGCTTCCCGACCACTGCGACAAAAAATGTGGTACTAGATTTTAATTTACCCTGTATTTTTATAATTCGGCAGCGAACATCTGTAAGCTCAGATCAGGGGTGTCAAATAGGCACCAAGTGAAATCTTTGCGAAAAGTTAAGAAACAAAAATTACATTAAATTACCTACATGGGTTGTCTTTTTTTTTACTGTTGGTTTTGCTTGTGTAATGCAAACCAGAAACAGCAAAGTATGCAGAGACCCAGACCCAGTACAAAGTATACTCGTATCTGATTGATAAACAGATATTTGGGAAAGTTATTTACAAACAAGTCTTACATTTCTAAGGTAGGTTTAGATTTGCACGAAACATTCCGAGATTTTAATGTGGTGCGTTTTTATTTATAATGTAACAAACGGACTTTGATATAAAATTCATAATACAGGTGCCGGTATGATGCATGTAACGGGTGCGTTTACACCAAGCGAGCGAATGCTCAATGCTCATTCTATCCCAACTCTATGAAATTTTCTTTGCCTGGCTCTGTTTACACAAAGAGTATATGAGAGAAAGGGTATAGAATAATCATTCGCTTGCTTGGTGTAAACGCACCGTAATAATCTAAGGGGGCGTCCATAAATTACGTGAGGTGTTTTTTTTAATTTTCTATCCCTTTCCCCCCTCCCCTGGTGAGATGTCGTGAGATTTTATTCAACCCCCTCCCCCAGCCCCCAAACTCACGTGAGATTTTTCAAAATGTGGTTTTCTACGTAAACGCGTTGGATTGTTATTGTAAAAAAAAAAACCAACTTCAAAAAAAACTATTCTAAAACAAAGCACTAAAAAGTAAAGAAATAATTGCGTATTCTTCTAAAACTTATACGATAATATAATGTAGGTACAATAATTTTTATTGTTGAAGTCTGTGTCAGGTACAGGATGTGTCATAATCCAGTCAATTTCGACATCCGAGGTTACAATAATTCACATACAGCTCGAATATGGTAGGATTGATCAAAACACTATCATAAGTAATCTAAAAAGTCCTCATCGAAGAAATGTTTTGTTTAGACTACTTAGTACTTGCTAGAAGTAGAAATTGTCAAGGCCGATCGTACTCCAATGTTGAATCAGCAACAGTTGGGCATTCGTTTCATACCAACGGGGAGACATAAAAAGACAGAAGAAGGAGAAAAAGAGGACGCAGAAGTATTGAGAGAATATGAATCAGACGAAGAAATTTCCCTATTTGATTTAATTTACACCGCTTTTATCATTTTCAATCCTTGCCAATATCTTTTATTCATTAGTTTCAAATTAAACAGAATCACAACAGATCCGTGGAATAGGCCTACCGGGGCAAAATCACGTTAAAAAAAACGCGCTAAATTCACTACCTCAAAAGTGTCGTTGAAACGTGTGCTTAAGACGATTACAACTCTTCCAACTTTTTGAATCATTATATCTCAGAAACAGTGGATGTTAGGCAAAAAAGTATTTTGTCATTTTCTAAAGATCTTATCTACAATTTTGTACTCCCTAATTTTATGATGAAACTTACCGTTTTGCTGAAAATCACTAAAAACTTTTTTTAGTGACCTTTGACCCAGAATTATTCTTTATTTCAGGTGTCGGATCGATGAGGACTTCTTAGATTTCATTTATGACGGTGTTCTGAACAATCCTACTAAATTTGAGCTGGGTGCGAATTATTGCAACCTCACCCCAAATGTTTGGTCTAATTTGACTGGGCTATTAGGCACTGAATGTGAGATTAGTTTCAAAAAACTTATCTAAAAATTTTAATTACGAGGTTAAGTACATTTTAAAAATCCATATGCTCGAATTCAGTGGCACAAGTTAACACATGTGAATATTACCTGGATTTTGTACAATTTCATTTGAAAAACTTCTGTATCCATTAAAATTATGTTCGCCATAGACTTTGTATTTAGTGGTAGGTCCTATTCTCATGATAATAGTTAAGCTAGAGTCTAGTAAGACTAGTTTCGCTTGGCACGATGACTGATCTAAGATAAAGCACGCTGCCTATCCAACTTTGTCCTGAAGACTCCAAGGTTATTATTAAGAAGCCCTTTGGTTTTTGCAGACGAATAATTATTATACTTCCCAAGTTGTGTGTAAATTCACTGATCTACTACAGTGAAAAAAATGTGATTTGTAGATTCTTGACAACTGATTGTTGATCAGATATCCAAATTTATGTTTTAAAGTTTAAATATATTTGTTCTAATATAACTATGAGGACTTTTAAATGGTGTCTGGCAGTTGCTTCCTACTACGAAGTTTGACAAGTACCTCACTAAGCGTTTTTTTATCATGTTTGCCATTTTCCAAATGAAAGTTAGTTAATTAGAATTTCCGCATGCTGCTTGCTACGTGATTATTCAATAAAGTAAGATACTGACGGAGCCCGGACATTAGTTGCAGTATCAGTGCGAAGGACAAACAAAAGCTTTGGTTGAAAAACCTTGAAAGCATTTGAAATCCATTGCAGGGTTTGGCCGTAAGGTTGCCAAATCCAAACGACCTCAGAAAACCCCGCAAGATTGCGATAAATTCAGGAAGCATACAATCAGCCGCTCCGAAAATCTATGAAAAAGGTATATTGAACATAAGTGTCATGGCTGCAAATAATAAGTGACATTAAAATCGATACGACATCAATACAATACGAGAAGACACAATAACAGTTGGGAATCAGTAAGTAGAATAAGGTTTTAGTTTAGAGTGACCTGACATTAAGTATTGGATGTACAAACCGCATTCATTTGTCTCGTCTTACCGTTCACCGAGAAATGGATATTCACGACCTTTGTATTAGCATTGAATGATATCAAAGTATTATGTCCAAGAAGCATGTGTAATGGCTATGACTCATGAAATTATATGTTAGCCGTTTAGCCCCCCGATGCAGAAAAAAGTTATCGACCGATTCGGTGAATTTGTTTCAATGATAGTAAATTAACTTTCAAAAGGTAACATTTAATATTTTTATATGTTAATGCCAAAGGCCTTCAGTTTGCGTAAAATGAATAAACCAGACGTTCTGCATACTGAAAAAATGATTTAAAAATAAAAGAAAATAACCCGATCAGTCGATAATTTTGTTCTGAATCGGGGGGGCTGGTTTCAATAATGTAAGTTGGATATTATGGCTATGAGTTATGAGTTTGCGATATGACCATCTGTAGATATGTATGGCTGTTATGGCCGAACCTTTGATACATACGAGTATCTCAGTGACGTCAAGAGCCTACAAGTGAGTTTTCTGAAATATTTCGTTAGCAAGAAAATCAAAACAAAATGTCGCGGCGATTATGAGAAATTGTTTGCTATTTGTAAAATCCTGCCTGTCAAGGCTAAGTATCAGTAATTGGTTGCAATTGAAAATTATCATAATTTAAGTACTATAAACTATGGAACTAATAAATATAGTACAAGGAGAGTTAGAGAAAATAAATATATACGTCCCACTGTTAAGAACTATTATGGAAAAATAACAAATAAATATGTATTGTCAAATAATTTTATTGAGATAGACTTTTTGAAAGAAAATAAAAAGATGTGTAAATTTACTTTAAAAAAGACACTTAAAGCTATACTTCTAGAAAAACTTAATGTATAATTTGCACAAGAAAAAGCATTTATTTACTTGTATATTGTTACTTAAAAAAATATAAAAATATAAGTGTTAACTTGCCAACAAACTGCTCATGCAGTTGGGCGAGGTGTATTTAAGGAAGACAATGTTATGTTTTTTTGATAAATAAAATAAATAAATAAAACAAAATAAATGTCTAGCACAAGTTTACACCAACGACAGCCGCTGCCGTCTGCGTAAACCGTGTTGACGTTTTTGTATCGGATTTCGGTAGAGCAGCATACGATTGTCCGAACGCAACGATCGCCGTTCACGTGATGGAAACTCTTGGTAGACATACTGAATCCAAAAACTAAGCAAGGGGTTTTGTGTAAGAATTAGGTAGTTGTAAAGTATATCTTATTCTACCTTATTTACATTATGGTAAGAAACTGATACACATAACAACCAGACAGAACCAATACAAAAGTTTTTTTATCATTAATAGGTTGCGGTACGGAATGTACCTCGGGGTCCGTATATTGAATTACAATAAAAAATACATTGTCAATGGCTTCACTGGGTTTACTGTGTTTATTAAATACTCGTAATTGGATTTCACTTTTGCATTTCAATTATGGTTCAGCTTGTACAAACAGACAACAAAATACTTCACATATTATGTCCTGGACTCGTTTACCAAACCGTATTACTGTTGAAAATATTGAGGTGTAATTCAAATATTTGTTTATTTCATTCACTAGGAGGGTTCAACTCAGCACTCATACTATTTTTTTAATAACCTTGGTCGTTCATCTATAATTAAAGCTATTGCATCATTACTAGAAATTAAAATAATATTTCAGTACAATTAAGGTTGATAGTTTAGAAGTTTAGTTACAACGATATACTACAACTTAAACGATTTAATATTTAAATTCGTCTTTAGACCATTTATTTTGTATTTTATTTAATAACACATAAGTTGATGCTTTTTCGTTGCAAAAGGAACATACTGGTCAAGTGCGGCTTAGAGCGCTTTTTTCTTATTCCAAACAGATAAGTATAACGCGTTTACGTTATTTGTAAGAAATTTATTTATCATTTTAAAAAAGCTACAAAAAATAATGTTCACGATCTTTTGAAAATGTGATAAAAATGAATTGCTTTAAATTTCAAAAAGCTGCACAGTATTTATTTTATAATTTTGCTACGGAACCCTAAAATTGGCATTCTGTAATGCAACTTCCCCTTTTAACATGGTTAGGCTTGCGACAAATCTCTAATTAACGAAGTACTTAACCTCACATCGGGAGTTAAGTACTTGAACCGCGAAGTCGCGAGCACAACCGGTGGCTGAAACTCCAAGAAACCTTAAGACGACTGGCAAACGGTGTGAACACGTACTGAATGTTTACCTAGCTTCGGGATTCGAAGATCGTTGGCTCAAGTGGTGAAACAAAAGCATTTTTCTTTGACCAGCACTTGTGAAGAAGACGATGCATAGCTATAAACTAGATCCAGAAAAAAGAAGATTATCAAGGAATTGACTGTTTCTCGAAGAAACGGGTGTTCCGCGAAAACGTATGGCACGCTATGAGAAACTGGATGTTCTAGTACGGGTACGGGGCTAAAAGCACTATTTTAGCAAAAAATGTTCGGCTTATTTGTATGAAATCATTTGCCAAATTTTTGGCACTGGATAACCGTATTCCCCTTAAGACACAAAGCTAGTCCATGCTGTTACTGGCTTCAAGGTAAATTTGAGACTTAAGAAATAGCGAAGGTATCCCAAACACTCAAATATAGCACGAATCCGATATCAAGTTCATAGGCTAGATTCCTTTTTCTTTAAAATTTAATAATTTAAATTTAAATTATTGCATAACAGATAAGAGCAAAGCTCTTGACTTGGGACGGGGCCTAAGGTGGTATCCCAAACACTCAAATACAGCACGAATCCGATATCAAGTTCATAGGCTAGATTCCTTTTTCTTTAAAATGTAATAATTTTAATGTTAATCATTGCACAACAGATAAGAGCAAAGCTCTTGACTTCGGACGGGGCCTAAGGTGGTATCCCAAACACTCAAATTTAGCACGAATCCGATATCAAGTTCATAGGCTAGATTCCTTTTTCTTTAAAATTTAATTATTTAAATTTTGATTATTGCACAACAGATAAGAGCAAAGCTCTTGACTTGGGACGGGGCCTAAGGTGGTATCCCAAACACTCAAATTTAGCACGAATGCGATATCAAGTTCATAGGCTGGATTCCTTTTTCTTTAAAATTTGATTGTTTAAATTTTACTTATTGCACAACAGATAAGAGCAAAGCTCTTGACTTGGGACGGGGCCTAAGGTGGCGGTGAGCGGGGCAGGTCTTAAGGACTTTTCCCTTTATTGTTATTTGGCCTGGGCGTGTTTGCAGACGCGCCTCCGGGAGTGTGGATTACTAAGCACGAGCACAGTGCAGCTAGGATTGTTCTCACAAATAATTTAGATTTTTCTCCTCTCTAATTTCTTTATTTTTGTTCACTTCTGCTTAGCGGGATAGGAGGTTTTTGTTTAACTAAAATAACGTAGGTTAAAGAAAAATAAATCAAACAAATCAACTGAAAATATAATACAGTTATTTCAGACTAGCTGCCTCGACAGACTTCGTTCTGTCCAAATTAATCACATGCCATTTGTACCGATATACGAGTACAATACTTACTACAAAATACAAGTAAACGATAAAGGACTTCATTTTACGAAGCGTGGTATATTATAACAGTAATCAGCGGCGGTACCAGTAGAGAGTAAATAAAAATAGCATTTTAAGTGTTTTTTTTCTAGACTTCATCCAAGTAGTTTCCCAGCTAGAAAAGCTATGCTTTGTTTATATTGGATCGTGGTAATAGTTTTTACTGTACAGGAGTTAGGTGGAGAGGAGAGTATAACTTCTTAACAATGAGCATACAAAATTAACTCCACAATGTTGTTAACGCCTCATTAAATTGTCTGGCCAGACAGCCAACACTCGTTTGTATATGAAATTGACACATCCGATAGCTTAGACTTAACTGAAATATATAGCTGTAACTAGATACCTCAAAATGATCATGTTATTTGTTAAAAAGTTGCTCGTAAAAATAGCTTTTACGCACAAACAGGATTAAAAGTTTTGTAATGTCTTCTTAACTCAGTTAAAACACACATAACTCAAAGCAATGTACACTTCAAGATGGATCTGTTTTTTTATTATGTTAAGTATGTTTTAACGGCATTATACAAAGAGAGATCAATCAACATTGTTTGACCATGGACCCATTACAGAAACATTTTTTGCTACTTGAAAATATTACAGAATAGAATAGAATGTTTATTTGCAGAAATATAGTGGAATACATGATGTTCTTAAAGATAGTTGTACACATATTTTATATATTTATAAAGACGTGCAAATATAAAAATTATAACAGAATAAACAATTAATAATTTCATTTTTAAAGATACCACTTACATAAAATTAAATAACATATAAATATATTGATTCATCGTTAGTAGGTAATTAAATTTAACAGAAAACACAAGAAACATATAAAATTCATTCAAATTGTCAGTTTTTGGTCCAAGTACGAGTACTCAGACACAGAATAATAGCACTTCCGCGCAAAGAAACCGTAAGCCTGTTTCTTGAATTGAATTAAGTTCATCACCCTCAAACTATCTGGTAGATGGGTGTAGACTCTGATAGCCATGCAATATGAACTCTTACTGAAAACAGCCAGGGATAATTAAAATGTATTACTTACTTTTACTTGCAGCAAAAATAATATCAATAATATACCTTTGCGATACAGCTCGTTTGTTTAACAGTAATGTTTCAATTTTGTATAATTTTATCGATAAAATATCACTATCGTAGGCCTAATTAAAATTCAATGGGTATTGCTCTGAAAATTCTTATGTGGAAATGAAACAAATATATAATTTACTTCACAGAAAATATTACTTTGGGCTACTAATCAGCTGATTTTTAAACCAATCCAGCTCACACTGCGTTTGCTTTTTTAATGCACTTCGTTCCAGAATTTATTTTGTCATATGTATTCTTTATTGTTTTGTAGATATTTTTTTGTATTATTACTTTGGTGTTTTGTTTTTTACGATTCGAGAGTCTGCCTACAAGTAAAATGTTTATCTTTCGATCGCTGAGCCACCGGGGTAGTAGTAAGTACCTACCTATAATTGCTTTCTGTTCAAAGTGGAACTAAGTGGTTATCACAAAGTTTATAGAGCTTTAACTTATTAAAGCTAAACAAAAGCGTTTCATAACTTCGATAACGATTTCTCCCGAGTCGTTAACAAAATCTGTCATCAAAACTTGAGGATTAGTGAGTAATAAGTTACTCACGAGTAATAAAGCCCTCAGCGAATATGTCCGCTCGTCTAAGCAAATCTAATCCAGTTAAAACTTTTCCAATAAGCTTCCCCCAATGTATCTCCATCATAGGAATCGTAAAACGTAGGAAATTTGTGAAAGGCATGTCGCGGGTAATTCGTGATAATTGCGGGGGCCCGAAATGAGTGAGTGGGAATCCTTCGACGTTCAAGAAAAGCTTGCAGGAGATAAACATTTTCGGATCAGATAATTCATCTGCGACAATGTCCTAACTCTCGCAGTGATTCCAAACTACACTAACGCAAAATAAGTGGTACTGTTTTAGATTATTTTGCAAAGTAATGCAGAGGCAGAAGATATTTTTTTGGAGGAAAAAAGCTTTGAGAATTATTTTGATAGGATATGGTAGCGAAGCCACCCGATGGAAAGTGAGTAAATCCGCCAATTAACAACTTTGAATGAGAATCATACTTACTACAAAAAATTTTTTTTTTTGCTTTTTACTAGAAATCAACAACAACAACAAACGGAGTCTTGCAAACCATATTTCTCCAAAAACTAAGGTTATTAACTCCCCCTGTGATGTATTATGTAACTATGAACAGTAAACGCCACCGGAGTAGATTCAAGCTGGCAAAATGTAACACCACGAAGCTAAAAAAATAGTATATTTTGCATGCGAATTAAAATCTATAATAACCTACCTATCTACCTCAAAGAAATTACAGAAATCACTATGTTTAAGACTCAGTTAAGACTATATTCAAGTTATATATATTTAAGAAAGGGCACATTATCTCGTTAATTAATATCTTGATGAGCATTGCTTTAGTTATGTTTGACATTGTTTATCGTTATTAATATTATTTTGTTGCTGTAATGACTGTACTTCATATTTTATATTGACATCATACGTTTATTTTTTCTTGTAATCTTTAAATTGACATTGGGATTCATTATAATGATTAAATTGACTGTGTTCGCGCCATTTGCAGTTTGATACAAACAGATTCCTTTTTTTTGATGGTTGCAATTAGTTCTTTTTCACTTGTGTATAAACTTGTATAAGTAGAAATAAGAGCTCGGACATTAGCATTAGATTTAAATACTAGCAATAAGATCTGCGAATGTACCTTATTTCATGCACAATAAAGTAATTCTATTCTATTCTAAATAAATAGTTATGTTAACTCATTGAATCTTGTAAAATATTAGTAAACGACTTCTGATTTTCGCTCGACATTGGTAGCCTATTTTAAACTATAAAGAACATGATCGATCTACGATACTATTACATACAATCTGATGGGTTCTGTAACATTTCTTTTAAGATACATTTTTCGTAAACTAATAAGTTTTATTTTATCTGTTAAGTTAATAGTTGTTATAATATAATAATAATTTTAAAGTCCATTTATTTCCTTCGGCTTCATGGAATCCACATCACTGCAAATATTATTCCCAGATAATAGGTATTATGAACAATTCGAAACAAAGTGTATTGATGACGTTTGAATTTAAAAATGTATTCACCAGTAAAGCGTATTTAACTTAATGAATTAACAGAAATAATTTTCGCAGTCATTTTCAGCCAGGCATCACAAACGCCGTATTTCTCAACTCAATCGTCTAGCTAGACACACCATTTAACTAATGAGATAAATATTTTCGACTACAGGGGTGTTTTTACCCCAACCTAGCGAAGTAATCTTTCAATCTTTTAATGACTTGAGTTTGGAGATGGCAACAATCGTCAATTCTTTGGCCGATTCGGAGATTATAAAACAAAAGTAGAGGAAGACGGGGTAGAATACTTAGCTGTTAATAGCAGTCCCTAGCGATTGACATTGGGGCAGGGTTGATTAATTTGGGTCTGATTCGGTAATTAAGAAATTAATTATAGTATTATTCTAAATAGTGACAATTGGCCTGCTGGTTCACCAAACAAGTACCTACACAAAATGTCTACAATGAGTTGACGTGATTAAAAAGGGAACCAAAAATCGATACAAATTTCTGAACGCAACCATCGCCGTTTTAAAAATTATTGAGATGCATCCAAAATATGTATAATTCTCACTTTGAAACAAAGTGAGAATTAAATAACCTCTTGACTATCCTGATTTTAAACAAACAGTTATGTACAGCTACGCTATCGAGTAGAGTACCTTACTACTTCCCTGACCGAAATAATTTTTATTATTTTAAAACTAACAAAGTAGGTACCTAAAGACGAGTAGTAACCATTAATTATTCAGCCAGATTTCTCTTGGCAGTATTAACGTCTGAACGCGACGTAGTGCATTTTTTTTAATTACGTTGAATAAATAACTATTTGAAAAATTATTTTACTACCTATTACAAATGCCTGCCTAGTCTCTAGTTTATAACGAAATTAAAATCCTAATATATTTATCATAAATATTGTAGCTCTATCTCATAGTTTTTGTCATTTCATATTACCGAATTAGTCTTTCGAGGCGCTGGACGGATATTTAACTTCAAAATAAACATTGTGTTGTAATGTGGTGTTTTATTTATGATCATTAAAAAAAGGATAATTCAACACGCTTGCAGCAGATTAAAAATGTAATCTACCAAAATAACATCTTATGGGTATCATCATTCAAATTGTACCCCTCATCTCGGGCAGTGGAGTGGAAACGATCAAAAGAGTAATCCATTTCACTGGCGCTTACGGGATGATGTTAAGAAATATTTCTCTTGAGACTAACTAACATTTACATTCTTGTAAAAGTCTATCTTGAACAGGAAACTCTGTCGCTTACGCGTTTTACTCGCTGGCAATTTGATTCGCAAGATTACTAAAGCGTCACAAAATAATGAGAGCACGTTTTCGTGAAATTTTGATGGAAAACTTTAACTTTTTCAAACTAAACTCTTAAACTCAATAAATTTATTAGGGTTAGGCCATTAAATAAGGTGCTTATTGGTAAAACAACTCTCAAGAAACATAGCTTTCATGTTTTAGTGCTAGGAGACGCCCCTGGCTTAATTCCTTGTTTTGTTCCTAGTAATATTGTGTTGCTGTCGACACGAAATAATAAGAAGACATCGTAACACAGGGATATTTATTCCTGCTTCGAGACCATGACAAGAAGTGTGTTGTCTAGCGCATATTTATTATTTATTTATCATCTTGTTTCCGTCTATAGTTTGCCTTAATGAGTTTGTTTCAACAATACAACCGCCTCATTTCGACAATAGCACAAGAATTATATAATTGGTGAGGAACAGCTACCAAAAAGAGATCGCTCTGCCAAAAAAGAGGCGACGTTACCAAAAAGAGGCCACTTTACCAAAAATGTCGTCAACACAAGCGGGTTAAAAGTTTGTAGCAATTTATGCAATAACGGGGATAGCCCAAACTTTATCCGTGCAGTTAAAAAACCCCGCAGCCAGTGGAAAAACCACAGTTTTTGGGAAAATAAATTAAGGGGCTATTTATGATGACACCTTTTTGGCTTTGTATAGAAATAGCTCTGTCTAAAAAAACATTGGAAAAAAGGACGTTATTATCATTGGGGAGTATCAACTCTTTATGAAAGAATTAACATTTATTTCCCACTTTTGAATGACGGGCTTGTTAGCATATATTTTAAATTTGCCAGCAAATCAATTTGATAGAAACTTATTTCAATTTTTAATTAACAAATGCTTTTACTCTGTTTCGGAATACCTAAATAGCTGAAAAATTTCAATATGACCAAGCTGAATTTCACTATCGACATTGACATTTAATTATCGTGTTATTTTATTTTAATTTAAGTTATTGTTGTAATTGTTGTTGATGACCGTCATTCGAAAATGTATTTAATATTTGCAAAATTTGTAAGCCAGAAATGGTAGATGTGTTGTACTTAAATCTATACCTTGTCACCTTTATGTCACCCACATTTGAACAAATAAATGATTGATTGATTGATTGATTGATAGCAAGACAGGTAGCAAATCTGTAGACTGTACTATGTAAGACTAGCTTACACAGTACAGTCTACAGATATATACGATGTTAAAACCCTCATGTGACATAAATAAATGAACTTTAAGACAAATATGTTTGTTTTCTCTGGTTGTTTTTATCTATTTAATTATGTTTTTAGAAATATTTCAGCCTTCGACACCCACTGCCTAAGCTGTGCTAGTTTGGGGTCAATAATCAAAAATATATTATTTGCATAGAAATTACCTGTAACTCTTGTTCCTAACAAGAGTCAGGTCTTTGAGTAAAGAAAAAATATGGTGGTACGGTTTATTTTGCGCTGAGCTATTCTAAATATTCATTTATTAATGCACTAGGCAGGAGTATTACTAACCGTGCCAACGAACCAATTAAAAACAAACAAATTTAAATCAATCTCTTAAGTGGAACGGGAGCTTAATATGCAAGACGTCGTCTCATTTTCCCGTCATTGTTAAGCTGAACCAGGCGAAGTAGGAATCCGAACCTGAAGACAATACCAGACCGCTGGTTCCCACAAATTGGACGCCGAAAATAGATTTACTGAATTTCAGGGTATGGCATAAAGCTCCACTAGACGTAACTTTAAGCTTTTAAGTTATCAATGTTATCATTGATAATACGATGATTGAAAAATATGTTCTGTAAAGAGCTTGTGAAAGCAGGAGATTAAATTTATCAATAACCCCTTTTTTTAAAGGGAGGCTCATTATGAATTATTCATCCACTAAAATGTATGTCCGATTCAATTCGAACCGAACTATTTTACATTATATTAAATTGGGTGAATCTAAAAAATAAATTAACCTATTATACATTTTCTTTACGTTTAAATACTCTACTCCTCCAGTAATAGAGAATACGTAATAGAGAATTACTTATCTTCAAATTTAAAATGAATGTATATATGTATACTGTTGGTGTACCTTATAAATAAATAATAAATACGTCCTTTTTCATAACCAGACCAGAACATGATTCAGTAACTTGCGTTATTTATAATGTACTTACTTGAAGTAAATTCCAAGTTCAAAAACCTCGACTTACTTAGCTAATTCCGCATACATCTCGTGACTTGCTATTTCCTTCCATCCATTTTAATATGAACCTCTCAGAATCTTTTTACAAAAAACCTCTATAGGCAATCATTCGTTACGCCATTACAATTTGAGTGAGATGGGGGAGACGCACTCGACGACATTAGGCTTATTGCTACTGTTTGCTCTTAACAGGTCATTTGATGCGTAGGGTTGTTTTTTTAAAAAAACTTTTGTAACTGATGTTTGAGAATAATATTTCACCGTTTCGTTTCATCTCGCAATCAAATCGCGCACGTCATTTAAAAATCATGATGAAATAATTACAACAAACTTGATTTTATATTTTAAATAAAAAAGTTAAACATGGAATAATAATACATAGAAAGCAAGTACAAGACACGGACATTACGTGAGGCCAGAAACATCTAGCTGCAACGCGACGGTTGAATCAAGACGTCAGTTAAAGTTTCTACTATTTATGCAGTTTGCACATTGGTTATTAAATCCCAGTTAGCATTAATCAAAAAACAAGTTAACATCAACTGTTTGCAATGCTCGGAATTCTCGGAATATTAGCCAATACCAAAAAGTGGCCACTGCTTTTGAAATAAAATATTCAATCTGACTTTATATAAAATGAAACCATTGCAATGTTATCAGTAGCTTCGCTTCAGTCAAAATAAAATTACTTAAAAAAAATGATTCTGTTTACCATCTATTTGTAAATATTAGCATGTAGATACATTTACAGGTATCACAGAAAAACATAGGACGCTCAAGACCATTCTTGCTAGAGCCGTAGCTTAAATATGCCATCATGCCGAATAGCAGCGCCTCTGCAGTTTTGTGCTGCAGCGACACATGCTGAGGCAGTGGCCTGATTAACCCATTACAATTTTATAAGTTTTAGTTATGTATCATGTTCTTTTTTTATTATTTAAAATGGGTTTGCGTTCGGCCTCAGTCCCGCCTGGTGGTAAGCGATGACGAGGCCGATATAGTGGTTCACGCTTACCCAGAAAAAGCCTATTCACTCTGGCCTTGAAGATACTAAGGTTGTAAGTATCCGGAAACAGACGCAGGCAGAGCGTTTCATTCCCAGGCAGTGCGGACCAGAAAAGACGCAGCAAACCGTTGGGTACGGATTCTTTGAAAGTCAACCACTAGGGGGTGGAAGCCCTCCCGGCGTCTAGTGGTCCGGTGGTAGCAAGTGGAGGGTGGTATCAAGTTGTGTAGTTCCTGCGCACACTCCAAAATACGCCTTATAACCTCTGAAGTTTGGTTCCAACGAGCGCATCGTCGCCTACGTTATTGTTTATCTTGATTATTTCATTGTTTGTATTGGCGACTGGTGTGGCAACCCCGTTGCTAGGGGTTATCATTGTTAGACCGCTTCTCGTTTTTTTACATTCACAGACCCAATTTTGTACTTTTTCGGAGCTTTGTTGTAGACCTCAATACTCATGTTGTAATACTTTTGTAATACAATGAGGTTTTTTGACACAAATCTACAGTAAACCCTGTCCGAGAAGTGCCATTACATTTGCATTGTTTGGCTCGGTAAATCATATTAAGAGTGTGGTGCAAGTTGTTTTTTTAAACAAACACACTTGCCGCTTTCCGCATACATCCATCACCTAAGCTTAATGCTTTATAAAAAGACATACGAATGCCTTTGTTTAGAATTGTGTCGTAAAATAATGCGTTACCGGCATTGTTCGAATGCTCCCACTGTTTCATTATATTTGCATTCCTAAACTAAAACTCTTGCGCGCTATAATTAATGTGGACTTCATGATTCACAGTGCATTTTGAAGTTTATAAATTAGCATACAGTGAAATATAAAAATGTTTTGTCTAGAGATAACGCCTTTTGTTTAAGTAAGTGTGGACCTCATATCACTGCGTTTAGGTAATAAATTCTGAGCAAGTAACTTTTTTAACGAATGGGCCTCTCGTTTATATGGCATATTTTATATTGGCATTTTTTATATGGCACGAAAATCATAATAATATAGACATTGCAAAGAGCATAAGATCGGAATAAATGTGAGACGATCTCATACAAGTCGAGTTAATTGAGATACAAAGTATGAATGTAAGACACTTCTGTAAAGCAAGTAGAATTTCTAAAGACTCATCAAATAAATATATCAATTGATTTATATTCGTATAAACATTGGCAATTATTATAACTTGGAAATAAAACAGCAAATGGCAAACGAGGTCCATTTAATGTTTTCTTTTATTTTAAAGCGGTAGTAATGAACAGAGCAATAATGCCAACATTTTCTTTTTAAGGTAATGAAAATGTGCAACATAATTGAAAATTATATGTAAACCACTTCATAATGGAGTTGCACAATACATTTCATCGGCTTTGCAGGCATGCGGAGTCAATTAAGTCAAAAATGTACAGTAAAATCTGCACATCGCTACATTTCACCATAACGAATTAACAAAACTGATCTCCGTTTTAATAATAAAGCGGATGTATCATTCGAAAGTAAAACAAAGCCCGTATGAATTAATAATTTGTGCTGTAAATGCATTAATAAAGCAATTGGTGTTTCCGGTCATACGTCGTGTCGCGCGGCCATATTGGAAAGTGACGTCAAACGCTCTTTGAACCACAAAAGATGAAAGGTAGGTAAGTAATATTGAATATTGTAATCTTCAAATACCTATTTAAGGCATTTCGGCTCACCCTGAGATTTTTTATTTAAGTTTTTTATTAACTACCAAGAAAGGAAACTATCACAGATCTTAAGCGCCTCAATCATGTGACTACATATGACTTTTTATACATAGTTCTTGCATATCACAAGCGCGCGTGAATCTAACGAAATTAAACTTTATTGTTCAGTATTAAGAGCGTCAGCGCGCGCGCTCGTGCAATGATTGTATCTAGCTGCGATGTCCCTTAGCTAACAAGTGATCTGACAAAATGATAAGGTACTTAGTAAATTGCTATTAAAATTCAATATAAAATAATTGTACGAAATCGCGTTACTACGTGTAACGTTTGATAAACTGTATTTAGTTTAAGTATCTACCTATAAACTCACAAATAATTGTTGTATGAAATGAGCTACCTATAAATTTACAAATTTTGTTTTAGAAACCTGTAAATTCTCATTTCTTTACAGTCTGGCCTATGTTTTGACGACACGATTGGCGTAGTGTGCTGTAGCACGGTTTCTCGCCTCGATTTCCGTAGTGTCCCGGGTTCGATTTCCGGTCGGGTCAATTCAGGAAACTATCTTTTCTGAATTGACTCGGGTCTGGGTGTGCTGGGAGACGCCCCTAGCTTATTTCCTTGTGTGGTACCTCGTAACACAGGGATTTAATAATCCCTACTTCGAGACCATTACAAGAGGTGTGTTGTCTGGCGCATATTTATGTTTAAAAAAATGGAACCTTAGGTAAGTACAGCCTTAGAGGACATCATGACGAGTCAATTAAAGTACAACGGACTGACAGCATACGAGTACTATAATTTTTTGGAAGTTAATGACAATATCTTGAGCCTTTACTAGTGTAATCAACTCCCTAATTACCCCCTCGGATTATAAACAGCATCAAGATACGGTCTAATCTGTCTTCACAAGATTCTTCACAATCTTGACCTTACGTCTATGTCCTAAGATTTGTATTTGAACAGAATACAAACGTAGAACTAGGGCAGAGAACACATGACATGCACATTGAACTTGTTCACACAATTGTGTGTTAAGGCTAGTGTATGATGTTAACACTGAATTTTGAGCTTAGTGTATGATTTTATGGTGAGGTAAATTTGGACTGATGCAATAAAACACAGGTAAACAAAACTGATTTGAGCTAACAAACTGAAACAAACAATCAAAACTTTCGCCTGACATAGTCTGACGCTATCTGTTTGAATTCACTGCAATATTTGTGTTTGCTAACTATTGATAAAATATTTGAATGGTGAAAAAATGAAGTAACATCAAATGTCCATTAGTGCTTTTCGTTTCAGATTGAAATAGAAATTGGCTCGACTAGATCGCTAGCTTTGCCAAGCAATTGCTTTGAAAAAATGTATTTTAGTAAAAGTACATGTTTAATAATCCTTTAGGCTGCTTTTTTTTCGCTACCCAATAGAATTATTCCTCTATTATAATTTAAGCAATGGTAAAAATATCTTAATTTCAACCTTGACATAAGTAATATTAATTAGATCGTTTACCAATGACTATTTGAGCACCTAGTTTAAAAACTGCTCTAACAGATGACGATCACTAAACGTGCGGCTTGAAATAACTCGACCGTTAAGCTAAATTGTTTTTCAAGATATCTTTTTAATTAAACTGTAAATAATAACTTACCCTAGAATGTACCTAATAATACATACGTTATACTAAGGTTGAAGACGGTTGATTTCGATTGTCGCAATATTTGTGTATTCGAATAAAGTAACATAATAACAAACTTGATTAGAATTGCCAATCCGATCTGTGACAACAAAAACAATTGTTTGCTACTTGTTGCTGGTAGATCGTTATTTTTTATAACTCATTGTAAGGCCTCTTTTTAAATGTAGGTAAGTGTACGTATGTTGCAATTGAAACTCCACAATTAAAACTTCGCTGACGCTGTACACAATTATAAATGTAAGCAATTATTAAAAAAACTGAGACTAACCTTATTACCTAAACCTATTTAAACTCCGTTAGAAGATCGATTAAAAAAACACACTACCTATATATTTATTACTCTCATATTCTAGCAAAGAAGGCAATCATTATAAATGACTGAAATAGGTTTTTGGTAAAACAGTTTAAATGCTATACTGCTGGCAATGGTCACTATCATTAAAATCAACTCATTGCCACTATTGATTGATTGACGCGGGTCAGCAATCAAAAACCGAAACACATTTTGCGTAGGTATTTTAAATAAAACAACATTTAACATAAGTAAATATTTTTCATACTAATCAACTCAGCAAACATTCAGGTAAGACAAACACGTTAAACTAATGAACTCATCCAGATATCGGCAATAGATCTGAATGGTTGTTCACCCGACCCTTGTTTTTGTTTAAACAGCGTTTAAACTCAGAAAACAAACAAGCGAGAAGCTTCGCGCGAATTCAGGAGCAATTAAACGTATCCATTTTCGTACCTTAAATCGAAGGCATAAGGATGAGATATGAGTACATATCGGTGCTCGTGACTGTACCAGCTTTTAGCTCTCGGAGTGTGCGAACGTAAACACGCGCGGTTTCTCTAAACAAGCGGGGCTTATTCTGAAATCGCAACGTGCGCTCCGATACGTGTGCCAAAGCGAGATTTGCTAAATCAAACTGTAGGCAAAAATGACTACGTACACAGGAATTGAAATGTAGCGGCTGCGACATGATCTGTGGGTGGAACCATCTTCCAAAGGCTTCGGCGACTGTGACCGAATGTGCGCAAGAGATGGGCATCTCAAAGCGGCCACGAGCAAAAACTTTTTGTAAGTATGATCCTTAAGTTCCTTCAAACAATTGGAGAAAAGAAAAGTTAATTATTGTCCTAAATATATATCGTTCACCCCTGAAATCTAACACGTCTTCTTAATAAGTAGATTTTTCAGGTTGCGTGTTTATTCAATAAAATGGTTGTAAGAGAAAAAATGTTCAGCAATCTAGATCGGTCGCACGTGTCAGTCATGTTGTTTTATTTAGATTCGCGGTTCATTGACTTCGCTGCAAAAATGCCCCCGTGGGCGTGAATTGGTATGTCTATTACTGGGTGTTTATTTCAGAGCTTATAGAAACCTTATAACAACAGTAAAACTTCATAAACAGATGCTACATAAAAATATAAATATTATACACCTCCTTACCACTATCACGACTAATTCTCAAACGGGGTAGTCAGATGCAAGTGACTGTTGCCGTCGTGGTGAACGGAACACTCAGAAGTCACTAGACAGGACCTCCTTACCAAAAAGCATAAAAAGGAACTTCAAAATATAAAACATACCTACATACAACTAAACGCCAAAAGTAGCTCCTACTCATAAGACCTCTTCTCCTGAAACAGCGAAGGTCAACATTGACAAGAAGAAGATAGAATCAATATTATTTTTCTTTTAAATTCTTCACAAATATCCATCCAGCCAGTGCCACGACCTGTATTTTAACTAGTCAATACTCAATCATTTAATAGGATTCTATAGTGTGAAATGATAAGTAAGTTAATAATGGTGAAGTACCAAATGAATGTTATTCTGTTCTGCATATGAGACACAATAGACTGCATATCAGCAGATTAGCGCTTTCCAATAAATATTTTCTTCATCAATCAGCAGTTACACCAAAACCATTTTAAAGCGAACAAATTCAATATCCAAAAGAAACAACGAAACACTTTAAATTCCCCCAGGACTCTGCACGAGATCTTAATGGCTAATCTAAATTCCGATCGCTGGAAAGGGTAATACATAAAGTAAACGATTAAACTCTTTACCTACTTTATTTAGTTACCTGAAAGCGCTTTTAGTTAAAAATAGCAGAGAAATCGCAATCTACATCTATCTTAACGAGTACTTACATTAAACCTTTACAATTAGGCAAAAATAACTTTTTCTAAATAGAAAATAGAAAAACATTTATTAACTTTATGGACATCGTTACATTTATAAAGTAAACACAAAAGAAGTAGGCATTGACAACAAAACATATAGGTAACAGGAAAAAAAGATCATACCATCAGACAGCGGTGTCCCGATGCCCAAAAATACAAATGGACCTCACTCAGCATATAGCCTGGGCTTTATGGGCCCAGGCGCTGATTTTCATGTGATTTAAATGTGTTAGCGTTTGGCCTCAGTCTCGTCTACTGGTAAGCGATGACAAGGCCGATGGTGGTATACGCTTACCCACAAAATGCCTATTCACTCTGACCTTGAAGATAATAAGGTTGTAACTATCTGGAAACACAGACGCAGGGAGAGCGTTCCACTCCCTAGCGGTGCGGACCTGAGAAGACGCAGCAAACCGTTGAGCGGTATGCTTGGAAAGTCAACCACATGGGGATGGGCCCTCCCGGCGGAATAAAGTAATTAGCTTATAAAATATACTGTCTAACTGCTGGGCAAATCCTCCATCTTTGAAAACAAGTCTTCGCTACAATTGTTCGGTATTGGTTTTGATCGCCACCATTGCCAAATATCGGTTGGTGATCACAAGCCCGACGTGGTATTTGAACCCTGGACCAGCCCGGTTACCACTAAGCCACAGAGGCGTCCCATTGCTGTATTACTTGACAAGCTTTTACTTTTAATTAGGCTCGCCTTTTATTTTATTTCTTGGATTTCTCAATAAATTCTAGATACGGGATTTGTCCTTGAGTATAGGTTTGAGAGATGTCATTTACACAGTAATCATCTGACCCCAAAGTAAGTAGAGTCAGAACTATATATTCTAAAGTAAATGATTGTTAAGATATGGTTGCTTAGTGTGAACTGAGTAACAGATCAAACACGTGCTCCAAATAAATGTTCTAAGTTGAAATCGACCCCACGCGTAGTAGGCAGGCTATTTACTTGGCTAGATGGAACCAACGATGGCTCGTAAATAGATAACCACTTGCGGGATAATCTTAAATACGGGCCCAAGTATGACTTCCAGAGAAGGAATGGTGATAGTAAACTGGAGTTTATATCAGGGGCCCTAACCCTAATAACCCTAATAAAAATTCGGTGTTGTACGTCCACCGGCATGTTGTATCGACTACCGACAACCTAGAAAAAGGGGTTGGTAGTGACTGGATTGCGAAAACAGGAGATCGAGCTTTGTGACACACCCTGGGGGAGGCTTATGTCCAGCAGTAGACTGCTATAGGCTAAAAAAAAGGTATAGAGAAAGAATAAAAAAATACTTACATAATCGTCACGATCAGTAAACAATCAATATTAATATGTTACCCTACCTTTGACAATAGACCTACATTTACTCTCTTCAAAACTTCAATACGCCTGGGTAATCACAAGGATTATATTACTAAGAACTGAACACATTATAAAAATGTCATTTAAATGGCTTTACATTCATTGTGAACCAGATTGAACAACTTTTAAATACCCGATACCTTGCCACACAAAAAACTATTCAAAACTTTTTTCTTAAACCTCAATCTGGCCGATATCCAGCGCAACAATGGAAGGCACGCTCGGAACTCGAAATCGTAGCACAAAAGCCCTGAGAAGCCACTCGATACCGGTTCTAATAAAAACCGGATATGGCCGGATACACCCGGATACGATCGTCGAAAACTACATCCCCGACCACAAAAAAGGACGAAAAAATATGGATCCTCAAAATTTTCGAGACCACTTTGTCAAACTCAGCGATCGCGATTCAAACTTCTTAACGACTTTTTATTTTGATGCTTTCGTTTTTTACGATTCTTTTTATATCGCAGATTAAGTGCGGTTACTGCCGCGTTTATGAACTCAGAGCTACAAATTCTGTTTTTAAATGTATGTCTAAATCAATTTCTTGAGCGGAAAATTAAGAAACTTTATTGAAACATCTGAAATGGTTTAAATATAAAAAGGGGTTAATTATTATTTTTGAAACATTTAGAAACCTTCGATCTTCTTTCTCACCGAGTCGATAGCAACATATTCCTTTGTACGACTAAAGTGTCGCCTTCGTGGAAATCTTGTTGGCACTTATAGGTAAGCGGCTGTGCGGTCTATGAGGACATGGTCCTTTCGCCGTAATATAAGCCAAATAAATATAAATAAATATCTGGGACAATTCACACCAAGATCATCTGACCCCAAACTAAGAAGAGCTTGTAATATGGGCGTCAGAGACTGATTAACAAACTTAAATATTTCTAAATACATATTTAAATAGATAATAACACCCAGACACACAACAAATACAAATGTTCGTTACACAAATATTTGTCATGGGTGGGGATCGAACCCACGACCTCCGGCGCTAAAGGCAGGATCGCTGCCATTGCGCCAACAGGCCACCAGGCCAATGTACCAAATTTTTATTTAGCAGAACTTTTAACGAAATCTCCAGCGTAAAAAGTTTTATTCACGAGTATGACCAGGATCCGCTTGAAAAGGAAAGTGTGGTTTACACAAACAAGAGCTTGGAGCTCACGGAATGGAAAGTCCGAGATCTTGCGATACGGGTGCAAGGCCCAACACACAATAGCGCGGCGATATGTCTCCAAGTATCCCGATGCAACCCCAATAGAAAACAAATTGACATTTCAATGGATCCGCCTTAGGACCGACCTATTTGCAATTCAAAGAGGCACTCTTCAATAACATGCCAACGTATGGAAATAAGCGTGTTTTGAAAAGGATCTGATTTCTGAATAGATACTGTGCCGAACCGGGATCTGTTTAGGAAATATGTATTCAGGAGTAAGCATATCTAACCCTTCGCCTCGGTCGGTGTTAGCATATATTTATTCCATAAATCCTAGTGCCTACTATTTGTTAAGGTAAGTACAACAGGGTCCACTATTGTGACGCACTTAATCTGTATATGACTTGAGAATTCTGTTATGGCTTTTTTTAACTCCAAGACAGATTCTTCGAAGAAAAAAACTGCCAAGATTTTACAATAAAACCAAAAAGTTATTCATTATTTAAATACTTCAAGAGCACCACCTTTTGCGATTATAAGAAAAGCAGAATTTACATAGGGGCCAAGCATGCGGGGTTTAAATAAATGTTTAAGATTTATAATGGTTTCTGATATCAAGTGGTTACCGCAGCCCTTGCAACACCAGTAAGGGTTTTTAATACCACGTCGGTGACAATCATTACCGTAGCCTATGGACACATGCAACACCAGGGGTATCACTCGCGCGTTGTCGACCCTGCAAACACCTTTTCAAACCCAAAAAGGGTGGTGTTTTTCCACCAGAGATAGAGGAAGCGATTCTATTGGTTCTTCACAAACATGAAGTGATTCCATTGGTTATTAACAAACACATCTCTCGCAACGCATCCTCGCACATCTCTGGTGGAAACGCAGCCTAAGTCTACGGTGAGTTTACAGCAATGACAGTCGCTAGCGTCCGCGTTAACCACGTTGACGTTTTTGTATGGGATTTCGTTACAGCGCCCCCTAGTGATTAAAAATGGAACCAATAATGGCATATACATTTTTGATTGCAACGATCGCCGTCTACGTGACAGAAACCCATGGTAGACATACTGAGATTAACACGCGTGGCCAATCACGGAAAATGTACAAATATTGCGGTGCCCTAGGGGGGTGTCATGTGTTTAATGTACTGGCTTATTGTAATAACACCTGTAAATCCTAGTTACAAGCAAGTAATGAATACGAATATTAAACTATTATTTATTCTATAACCGATCTTGTATTAGATCTATTACATTTTTCACACTCGTCTTGAACTCTGATATTGTTGCCTCGGGAGTATTTCACAAAAATTTACGTCGTGTCGCAACAAATCACAGATCCCGATTGTTTCCTGTTTAGAAAACCCCGCGACAGCACTGAACCACTGGACCACAGCCCGAAACGGCCAGTGTGCAATAAATAACCGAGTAATGAAATAGGCGAACCGTCCTATTACATCTACATGGAGTACCTAAGTGCATTAACACCAAATAGAACGGAGTACTCACCCCAGCCCCCGGGGCGCCCCCTGGGCTCGCGACACATTGTTATTTATTGCCATTACCCTACAAGGATAGTTTCTTTACGTTATGCAGTGTGAAACATTCGCACCGATGTGAGTCCGCGAACTTCGGTAATGTGACAACGGTTGCGGAAACAAATGGAAGGTAGAAAGCCAATGTATTTGGAGGATTATTTATTTTTTTAAGATTTTTTTTATTGAATTTAAGGTTTAGTTAGAGGCTAATAATTTGCAGATTTTTTTTACCTAAGTAGTTATTAAACATATTTATCTGACCTCAAACGTGGAGATTGTGTTATGGCCGTTATGGGTTAGTAACCCCTAGACACAGAAAAACTAAAATTTTAGTTCTAGATAAAAATCAAAGCTCGCGGCTTAAGAGGTTTAAGAAGCCAACAAGCCAGTTACAGCATAACCTCCTTATTTATTAAAGATAAAACGGTCTTATAGCACTGTTTAAGTTTTAATGAATAAGAGGGTAAGTCTTTAAATATATAAAATAAAAAATAGAATCTGAACAATTTCTCAGTCTCAGCCATCTAAAAATGTGTAAATGAAACTGTAACCTTCAAAAAGAAAGTTACTATGTGCCGTTAGTTGTTACAAGAACTTTTACCCGACACTTAAATAAGAAAAATTGCTTTTATGCTGCCAATACTTCATCTTGACAACTTGACATAATGCTAAAGTAAAAATTAAGCCTATTCCGCATATTACTTTTACTTTGGCATAAAAAACTTATCTACACTTTTTGTTGCCGACATTCCGCAAGTAAAATCCCATATAAATCACACGCCGGAGTATGAGCGTCGACAGCTTTAGACATAATCACGTGGCCCGCATTCACTCGTGAAGAGCAATCTTTCTTTCAAACTCGGGTAATGTGAAAGCATGAATTTAATTTCACTTGGACCTTTTTGTTGACGCCTTCATGGTTTATTTTTGGTCCAGTGAAACACTGTTGTCATTGCAGATAACCACAGTCCGATTTCGGGATGAATCGATCACGAAATTATGTACAGTACAGTACAGGCACATGCTATCTACTAGCACTAAACTGAACTAAATATAAGCTTAACTCGTATAGCTGCGCAAGTCTTATACGGCTATTTAACGCTAGAAGGCGCTTGACTTTAGGTAGGCCTTCGAATAACATGTACTAAGGTACATTTCTAAAGCCCGTTGAGATTGAATTGGAGATTTGATCTTTTATGTTTTTGTTTGTCTCGAGTTATGTCATCTTATATTTTAACTAATTGAATATAAGTATTTACATGAATCAAAATTTTGATAGGTATCCTTAGAGTTAGTTAATCTAACTTCTGACCTGATCCAAAAAGTTTATTTTTCAACTTTGTATGTGGATAAAAGCCTAACCTTGCTTGTAAACAGTCTGCCTAGAAAAAACCTGTTTTAAAATTCCTCATGCGTATAAAACCCGTAAAATCCCATACTTGTGCTTTTGCTAGAACAGAAAACTTTTAAAAATGTAGCAAGCCAAATGGAATATGAAATCACGATTGATTCATTTCCAATGCATATCAGATCGCTTCAAAAGGTTAGCTTGTTCTACTTCATTTTTACTTGGTATCAGTCTGAGTAATCGAAACCTAAAAAATGAGCATTCCTTTCTTTCAGGAGTTGTCACTTTGATACAGCAAAAAGTTGAGATCCCACAGAGAGAGTTGTTAAAAGAAATTATCTAAGAAAAAGACGGGTCTTATGAAGCCTGCAGAAGAAATAGTACAACCATTTATGTATTTCCAAAACCTTAACATGTACATAATTAGAATAACCAATGAAGTATTTTGCATCACGAACCTTTTACTTATTTAATCATAAGCGTTGCACACTTGTTAAATAAATGCAAAATTACCTCGTTTGTATCCAATTTACGACAATATCATCAAACGTAATACCAAATTGAATACACATCCCTTGAATCCGAGAAACATACGCAAAGGAGATGTTGATAATCCTTCCACGTGCGCCGCAGACATTCATAATCCTCTTTAGCGCAATTGTTATAATTCAATCCAAAGTATTATGTACATCTTGCGCGTCACACATTACGCAATCCCAAACAATGGCTCACACATGGCGGCAGCGAAAAATAATAAAAATCAATTTGATGTTTGGTAATATTTCTTAGTGGGGCGCAGAGTGGTTGGAGTTGCCAAGCGTCTGTAGGAAATAGGACGTCCTGATTTCAATAATGTCAAGTCTCAAAATAGAGCTTGGTTGAGGTTGTCATGCAAAGTGCAGCTCAGCTCAACAGGGCCAATGCCGATTGCAGAACCAATATCAAGGTATGTAGGTCAATAAAAGCAGAGCTTCGAGAACTTAAAAAAACATGCAAGCTCATCGATTTGGCTCAGTGTGATGATTGTTGCCCTTTGTTTATGTCTTGTTTTGTTTGTTTTCTATTTAAATAGGCACCTAAAATTACCTTAGTGTATAATTAACAGTCTGAGATACTAAACTCGTTATTCAAAAAAACTTTTACAATAATCTTAATTATTCAACTGCTTTGACTCTTCTGCAAAATGACGAAACACTTTATTGGCTTCAAGAGGTGTTGGATGAGTTTTCTTGAATAAAGAGATGATATGTCATGCTTTGCTTAGTTTGCAGGCTGAACACTTCGCAAAACGCTTGCAAGCGTTTTGCGAAGTAAAGTAGAAGCAATGCCTATTAATTCCACTGATATAATTAACTAGCAAAATGACTAAAAAAGTCAAGCATTGCATTATTTATGATATGATAAAGTCAAAGCGATAGAAGCTACACAGGTCGAATGTTCAAATCGCTACGTCTTTGACATTGCCTCTTATACCTACTTGTCACAAAGAGTGGCTATTAACATAATCGATTGTGTGCAAGTCTCACGCTGTTATCCTACAATTTATGTGAGAGAAGTATCGATACGTTACAGTTAACGTCGAAATCTTCAACAGTAAATTACATTTACCATGATTTTAGTGTCCGGGCTTACGACTTCAGTAACCTATTTAGTCTAGTTACCACTATGTAGTTTCTGAATTTTCATTAAAACATGCCTACATGTTTTATCAAAAAATAATAATCAGATAACACGCTTACCGCTCAAACCCCCACTTAAAAATAGTTGTTTACATAAAACTAAAAACTGCTTTCTATGTTTACTTGAGATATGACGTTCATGCTTGGCCCATAGGACATAACATTTTCAGTTTATTTATTTATTTAATCTATAAGTATTGCACAAAAGAAAAATTTACAAATGGCGGCTTTAATGCCAAAAGGCTCTCATTCATTAGTTATGCTTCAAAGAATCTTAGAGCTTGGTCACCCTATATGGACGACATATTTCTCGGCGATAATAACGCGAGAAGAGTCGTAAACGGCTCTTCGTGCCTTCGCGTTGCCCTTATGAGGTCAATGGAACAAATTTGAGATGCCTATAAAAGTCGCCTTTGATGGACGTCATATTTTACACAAAAAATATTACAGTGAATCAGAGCTGGCATTTTACGATTTCAGCCAATTAAAGTAAATATTTAAGAAAAAGACAAACTTCGTATAAAATATAAACATCTTGGTATTTATTCGTTTTATGTAGGCAACTTATTTTATCACCCTTGAGATTTATTTTTCAAATGCTCTCCAATGGTTTGATAACTTTATGTTACAACGACCGAAAATAACAGCCGCAAAAAGATTGCGTCAAGCAACACATTCCACTAATTAATCCCAAGAGAGCTGTAACATAAACACATGCGTAACGAAACGCACATTTCATTGCATTCATTTGTTTATGACTAACAGCAACAACTTGCTTTGTGCTATGATGACGTAACAGAACCACCAAAATTTCAAAAATAGAATCAAACATCTCTTTGTTTATTAAAGTTTGAGTTCGTTTTTCAATTTTTGCTCTCCGAACAAACAATGGGGCATTGATTTTTGACATTTCAAACGAAAAATTGGTTTGTCAACCAACAGTGAACGTGCAGTAATTTGAGGGGAGATTAAATTAAATTTTATTGGATGGCGAGAAATAAAAGCCTTTTGTTTGGATTTCTTTTGTCCTTTGCTGTTGTATTTTTTGTTCCGGACTCTTACCCATGGCACAATGAATGACACTTGAGGGTTTAATCGATATTCATTAATAAATATCCACAATGTTAATCATACGGAATGAGGTCAATTTGCATGTCTGCCTTTTCTTCATTTGTTTTCTAGCCAACTTAGCAATTGGAACCCAATTTCAGTCTATTTCCTATAGCCGATGTTCAATCTCGAACGGACTGAATCACTTAATTTACATTTAGGTACCTACGAAATTCATTTCTATCATCAGATTTAAACCGTACCTAGATTAAAACCTGATAAGTAAAAAAATGCAATTTCTGTAAAGTACGTGGTAACCTAATACAAACAGTTCACTTCTAAGAAATCAAAACATAACGACTTTTTTTCTCACAGTGAATGTAACGCAATTGGTATTCATTAGGAAATATTAATTAAAACGTTCACAATGTGGAAGGAATAAAGCGGCCGCGCGATGCTATATCCTGCGGGACATTTTGAGTAACGACGTATTTATTACGGGTTAAAATTAACCCTCACCAGTTACATGTACTATGAGAGGCAACAAGACGATTTTAGAATTTTTATATCATGGCTTGAAAATATTCGAACAAACCGATTTGTAACTACATTTGTATTTTGATTATTTTTTGTAGTTATAATGAAGTACACAGGCTGATATTACTTATTCTTTTCATTTGTTTTTACTTGATAAGGTTGCTTATACTTCGCAATGCTCGAAATCGAACACTTATCGTGAGTGTTTTGTGTTGTTTTTTCTACTGCAAATTATCTGTCAAAGTTTTCCTTTCATACTATTTTGGGAACAGCACTTAACTACAATTGCTTTCCTTCTTTATCTATCTATCTATTAACTGGTCAAACTAAATGTAAAACTTCGATTCCCTTTCGAAATCGGGCACGTTTTCTTCACATAATTAAATGAGGGCTTCTTTAACCCTTACGTATTTACGGCAAAGCTCGGGTCTTCGGGTTATCGAGGAGTTTTTTATTACGGATTACTTTACACTGACGACCCGAAGGCGAAATTTGTGGCAGTAGAAATATATTCTTATCTAGTTAAGAAAAAGTCCTTCTCTTCATTGACGGCTCGTTTACCGTATTGGTACATATTGCAAAATCGCAGAATCGATGACCGAGATGGCAGAAACGTCAATTAAATAAGGGTAAAAAAAAACATTGCCCTGGTAAGGACCAGGACAATGAATTTGTATGTGATGTTGTTTTGTATAAAATTTAATTTGTTTATTTGCCTATAATTTTGTAATTTGCTAATCGCCAGAATAGGGTAGTTGTAATTTTTTTGTTGTGGTGTTATCGAAAGACCTCTCAATAATAGAAACATTGGTAAAATAAATATTTCGAAAACACGAGAACATATTTTTGGACTTGCCCAAAACGCTCCCTACAAACTTTCGCAAGATAATGACGTCACAGGTCGCCTATTTCTATGCGTTCTGCAAGACACTTGTACGGCAACTATATTAAATTTTGCGATGAAAATGGTTTTTTAACTCGTCCCGTGTTTCTATTGTTCAGATTTTTGCATTGTGAGTCATTGTTTGGCATTTTTTTCTTAGGGTTTTCTTACGAACACTCGTGTGTTCGGCTGCCACTCAAGGGGTTAACGAATGTTACTATAAATTGTGTGGATTATCAAAGCGTATACTTATTCTTTTTTATTTTATACTTTTAAAATTTGACTTGCCTACCCTAGTTTGACCCCTACAGCCATAAAATTAATTATAACTAAGTAAAAGAACTAAAAGTTTACATAATGCCCCTTTTTTAGTGATCTTTTTGATTATTTCACTTATTTTTAGAATTCGATGATGTTGTCAACTACCCAATCAGGACACAGCTTGAAGCAGTCCACAAAATACAAGTATTGGCGTATTCGTAACTACGTAAAAAGTGACTATCGAACTTGACTGATTTTCCTCACCATCTTACACTGGGGTGATGCCATCATATTACTGGATCCAAACCTGAAACAAGTTAAAACACAAATAAGTCTCATATTGAAAATATAATATATTAAATAAGAAGAAATACAAATGAGACAGGACTTCATAAAAACATATCTTTCTGTTGCCAACTATTTCTCATTCGGATTTGCACTGACAATGATAACATTATTCACCTGGCTAAGATTGTTTCTCTTTTCAGAAAGTTTATCACCATTTATGTATCGTTTGTATCATTTCAGAAATCAAATCGACTACACCGAACGCTAGATCATTTTCCAGGTCAAACACAAATACATTGTATCCAGTCAAATCTAGCGTGAGAATTCTCGTCACCTTTAAACGTGAGGACGCATTCCAATCAGCGATCGGATCGGATGTATCGAGCCCGAAGCCCCAGTGCATTGCCTCCGCGATTTGCAGACTTTTATTGCGATTGACGAGTGTCGATAAGCCGCCCCTCACCCCCCATCCAATTACTTACACTACTCGCTCCCGAGGATGTGGACCGACCCTTATCTAAATTTCATCTGAAGAAGTCACAGAATCAACTGATGTCATCGGACGAGAACTGTCCACTTCCAACGCAATTCTATTTTATATCGAAGATAGCCGATAGGCGCAATCGGGACGTTGGATTTTATCTTAAGAATTGTCTCTTGACTTTCAATGGCGTGTAGGTACAAGTACGGCATTGTTAAGTTGAGACACTTTGATTTATAGTGTTGCTTACTTCTTTGTGCGTTGAAACCGAAAGTTGTTTTTGTAAAAAGAATTGTGATCATCGCCGCGGTGTTTGTTCACTAGCGCTTGCTGAGCGGAGACCTTTTTGGTATAGATTTTATTAAATTGTATTTTTTTTTAAACTGTATGTTGGTAGGTACCTGTACTAAATAATTATTCTACTAACTTACTTGCTTTTGTTTTGATAAATAAAAAAACACCTAAAAATAAGATTAAAACTACGGCTACGTGCAGAAGCAATGATTTTATTTTGAATTTTCTATAATTTTAATGTTTTATTTTTTATTTTTACTTTCTTTTGAGATTTTTTTTTATTCAATTCAGACTGCTACATGTCTACATACATACACCACAAATATTTCATTCCCTGCATACAAATTATATTATATTCTAATGCACAAAAACAAAAAGGAATCAAATCTAATAATCAACCTAATCAAAAATCCGAAAGGAACAATCCTCAATCAAGATTACGAGGTTAAATGAAATTGAAATTAGCCGACACGATGAAAGAAAGATCAAATTAAATCCGGCTGATTTGTTTAAAACATAATTAAATTCGGCTCTTCCGGCATCGAAAACGTAAGACGTAGCAATGCCCTAAGTATGTGGGTTCGTGTTATTTAAGTCCCCCAATATTAGGCAGATAGACATAAATGTAATTAGGTAAACGGTTAATGAAAGTAGGATAAATGCAGTGGAAATGAGAGCATTGCGAAGTATGGCAGGAGTGATAAAGTGAGGAATAGCATAATTAGAGAGCGTTGTGGTGTGAAGGAGGATGTTGTCACTAAAATTGAGATGGGAATGCTAAGATGGTTTGGGCATATGGAAAGGATGGATGAAAGGCGATTAACGAAACAAATTTACAAGGCGAGGGTGGATGGAGATGTTAGAAGGGGATGCCTAGACGGACGTACTTAGGACAAGTCCGAAACGTTATTAGAAAAGGTCAGGTCAGGAGTACCCATAATCGACGAGCAAGTATGAAAGGATTAATGAGAGTGGAAGAAGCGCAAGAGGTGTGTCAGGACCGTAGCAAGTGGAAAGATGTGGTCTCTGCCCACCCCGTTGGGAAAAAGGCGTGATGGTATGTATGTATGTATGTAAACGGTTTATCAAAATAAGTTTTTTGTACCTATCGAGTAACGCAGAGGGTATGGATTTCAATTTTCCACTTGATTTATTGAGGATGGGTAAGATAAGCTGCAGAGGGTGTCTCGAATGCAGTCTGTATGTGTGGGAGTAATGGTTTGAAAACTCGATACTTTTGTTTAACTTTCATAATATTACATTTGTCTGCATGTTCGGAAAGTGAAAATACTTAACTAAAACACAAGCTGCACGGCAGAATTTTCACATAACTAATACTGTTGATAACTGTATGTCTCCTAAAGTACGATAGTCGACTTGTGATATTTTTTTATGGCAATTTTGGTTTCATTCCTATCTATACCTTGTCCAATTTAGGATGATAATTTTGTCAGTTCATGCCTATGAAGTATTGCATTCTTTTTCGGTATAGTGTACTACAGATAATATCGTACTTTATTGACGGGTACCGCCCACTTAAAGAAGTGCCTTGCAAAAGAATAACAAAAAAATATAGATAATCGGTTGTGAAACAAAATTAATCTAACATACATATAGACTTTGTGAACAAGAATTGATAATATACTCAAGAGACAGTTCATTTATTGATATTGACGATGATGATTATGAAAGTGATTCAGGGTGTGCACCATTATATTAGTAATAAAAGAATAACTTTAAATCCTAATACCTAACTAATTTACTATAAAAGCCCTCAAATTAATTTACTTGAGAGGTTTTAAAGCCGTAATATATTCATTTAGTCATCTCTTTATTGCACATTAAAATGAACTGACGATTCCAAGTTCTATGAAATAATGATTCGATAATTGAATCGATTCACTAACGATTATTTAAACCTTCCCTATTGTGAGCTGTCAAAATTATCATCATAAATTGGACAAACTTATAATCACGAGGGGCGCTGTACCGAAATCCCATTTTAAAACAACGCAGGCAACGCGGCCGCTAGGGCTGTCATTAGTGTCATTGTAGACGTACTGGGATAGCCTTTGATTAGGCATTATAGAGGATGACGCTGTTGAAACCACAAATTAGACATGCGCGGCGCTCTGACAGATAGCCCGCTTAGAACAACACGCCATTTTTAACGCACGCACACAGAGACATGAGTTTACAAGCGAAGTCAGTGAGCTTCGGTGAGTCGGTAAGTCGCACTGTCGCGAGTGTTTTTGTTTTTGTCGAACTTGGTGCAATTTTTCACATGATGAATTTTGTTTATGGCCGGTTCTGTCAAGTAGGTATAACTTACTTACTTCATATCAAAAATTCAGATTCAATTTTGTTTCTATTGAATGGGCTCCAAAACTACTGAACCGATTTTGAAAATTCTTCACCAATATAAAGCTACATTATCAGGGAGTGACTGACATAGGCTATTTTTTTTTTAATTTAGGCTATGTTTTGACTGGAAAAGTCTACGCGGGCAAAGCCGCTGACGGACAGCAAGTTTAAAACAAAATTAATGCAAAAATGGTACAATAATACACTTTAAATAGATTTTACGAGGTTTTTGTTCTATTGTAAGCTGATCCGGACTGAATGACATTCAGATAAAGTTTTCTCTCGCATTTCTCTTTATCATTGTTGTTGATTCTTGTGTTGTTATTAACTTGTGTTTTCCTCCACACATAAGGAATAACTTACTTTCGATAAAATGAAAACAACAGCGGTATTTGTAAACAAGTAAAGCCCATTAAGTTGCCTAACACAGGTTTTGAACTAAAGTCCTTGTACGGCTTCTGCTTAAATTAGCAGAGTTTGTTTATTATGTAACGATATCCAAATTCGAACCAAACAGTCAAAGCATAGTATAATAGCATTCAAGTTCATTCCCTGAAGAGCGTTACGAGCAATTTCGTTATATGATCTATTATTTCGAGCTAGTCAGCGGTGACTTGGCTGGCAACAAGCGCATCTTTTTGACCGGATATTTACTGATGAAAATGCTCTCTACGTTCAGTTTAGGGCAACAAGTTAACTGGATATAAACTGCAGTTTTAATGTTTTGTTGCCATAACTGCATATGCAAATATTGAAAAATCCTGCATAATTTTTGTGAAGGAATTTAATGTGTTAATAAAACAACGTTTCCAATTCCATCATTCAACCACATTACATAATCCTTCCGTTAACTATGCAGTGCAATAAAGAAAATAATGCATCCGAAAAGAAAGAAAGAAAAACCATTTGTTGACCCGAGATACAATTTTAGCTTAGACTAGAGGGTACATTATGCAAAGAAACAAAACAGGGAATAAAAACTAACAAAGAAGTAGTTGGCCAATCAGGACCCTGCCTCAGCATGTGCCACTGCAGTGCAAGCACGGCAGAGACGCTGGTATCCTGGCAGGGCCTGGATATAGGGCCTGAAAATAATGAACCTTTTTTCAAATTTATATCAAACAAATATTTTGAAAAAGTTGTCGTGGAAAATACATTTCCATAACGACTCATGTTACCTTGGCTATATAATTTCAAAAGGAAAACGCGTTTATTCTACTCGTTATAGCTGGCTTCTTTAAACAAATCAGGCGGCAGCTGAAAATGTTTTCACCCAATACTTAAAGAGGGCTTGGATATCGGGAATATTTAATCAAAAAGTCGTATTAATCAGGTGAGCTTCCTGATTCCCTACAAATTGAAGGGCAGGTTAGCTACCAAGGGGTGGATTCAATTTTCCGTATCAATAATTTTGGGTATACTTAATTTTACAAAGCCCTGTGATGTGACGCTCTGGTGTATTATTGGAATAATGATGGAAAATTACAATGTTGCTGGCATTAATGCTCTAAACACGGTAATGAGAAATGCGGTTTTAATTGTAATATTTAACAGCTTTTATGAAACGCCGAAATAATGCCATAAAACAATTATAGCAGTAAGATATACAATCGTTGTTTTTTAAACTCTTGGTAAGTCTGTTGTGATATTGAGATTTTCATACACCCGTAAATGTTTTCTGGTAGCAAATATGACTATTTGGAAAGCAAATATCATATCGGTGGGTTGTCTGAAAGGGATTTATAGCAATGAGATATTTAACACTCTAGATTTACACATAATATATTACTTTCAATATTTTTAATTGAGATTGACATAACGCAACGAAACGTCTATTTAAGTGACGGAACCCCTTACTAACGATAATTATAGGTGATAAATAACTGCATACGAACGATTTGTCCTTAAAATGATGGTAGCTTTAGATGGTATAAACTATTAATACTAAGAATTTATGTAGGTTTATCATAAGTAGCGTAATTACTTTTTTTAAATTATTTACTTGCAAAGCGGTAAGCCTGTGTGAAACAATCATTGATTTTGGTTGGTCTTTGTCTGCAAAGTAAACTCGTTGAAATGGAGTCTCTTCGATAGATGGAAAGGCTTGGCAAAGACGTGAGTAATTTCATACACAATGTTTGCTGCGAAATATTCAGAACATATTCGAAGTTTGTGGCCAATACAGAATCTTAAGGTTGGTAAACAGATTTTTAAATAGGAAATTACCTCTTCTTGGGGCAACTTGGCAACCGCTGTAACTTCAGTGTAAATATTTTTAAGGATTAATTGTTTCATCTTGGAAACTAGCACATAAAGTCATTTTGTCTATTTGACAGATGATACATGACAGCCCGACATTAAAATAAGTTCCTCACAGGCGCTTTAATCTTGGTAAAAAGCTCGTGTCAAAGAACTTTATCACCTCGCGGCGCATTCCACAAACTCAATAAAGACGGCCATTTGTATTTTCTTTCAACGTCTCATTTGAGCACAATGCGCCTAATGCAATGCCGCAAACGAATACGGAATTCCGGGAGGGCTTCCCCCAAAATTGGGGTAAAACTCCGGACACAACTCCGGATGGGAGTCAAAGTGAATCGGCCGACTCGACACGGACGGATTAATTCGTTAAGACTTTCACAGTAGGAAATAAAAATAGGCGGGTCACTAATCGCCTTTGTCCTATTCCGAGTAATTTGCTTTCACCGATTGTTGTTGCTGTCGGTACCATTGTGGCGTTTTTTCCGACGAGATATTGATTGCTCCGACTACTGACGGCGAGATGTAATTTATGATGGCAGCACCAACGTTCTCTTTGCAACTCAATTTGGTGACGGACGCAAAAATCCGTTGAAGTTAAAAGTATAGCCTATTCAATACACTGTCCTAAATTCTGCGAAAATTTCACCGTATTGACGGGTATTGACATAATCTCCGCACTTAGTCTCAGTTGGCGAAGATTACACGTCGGCTATGATTTAAAAACTGTTCATGGGAGTTGCACTTGCATATCAAAAGTTTAGCTTACTGAACTATGATTCATAGATAATATTTCGACCAGTCAATAATCATTTATAGAAACAGGTTTATTCGTTTATCTTTATCTACAAATAAACATAAATAATTTTTATCTACCTTTCCCTTTCAAGCCGAATCTGTTTAACATCATAGCAAGTTAACGTTATTAGTAGTTTAATTGATTGTGCATGCCTACTTACTCATAAAAATCTACTTTATAAGTGTCGAAGAGCTAATAAATAAATATGATTAGTTTATAGGCTATGAATTTTATTATCTCCATAAATAAAATATGAAGGCCCAAATACTGGCCTAATTTCGCGCCGTCCATCATAATTTGCCCGCGGAATTGCTTGGTCGGCCGACAACATAAATAAATAGTGTCTTACCTACTCGGAGCTTCTCGTCTTCTGGGCAATTTGTGCCCAATGAGCCGACTCATCCTCAGATCATGATACGATTATCTTTGATGTGTAATTCGCCGGATTAATGACGAAGTTTATAGTTAATTGGAAAACAAGATGCATAATAGGAGCTATGATCGCTTTGGAGTTGCTCTGTCTGCTGAATTGAAGGTGATCAATAGATGAAAGGCAATTTGTTTTATTTTCATTTTTTTTTTAATATTTATTGCACAATTTCAAAAAAAGGTACTATTGGCGGACTTAGTGCCAGTTAACCGCAAGGTTTAACAGATTTCACTTTACCTATTCAGGCGAAGATTTTAAGTCAATGTTGTTGATATTTATAAAAAAAATATTAACCAAATGCACAACGTATTATTTTCACATCGGCTATTTAAATGTACACACTTCGGTAAAATTTGATAACTGTGAAAGTGTTAATAATGTTCATTCGAGCAATATTTAACAAACTTGTTTTGACAAAATTCAAACAACTCAGACCATCGCATCCATACCCTTTTTAGAACATGAAACAATATCATTTAAATTTTTTGTGACAAAAATAAGGTGAGCTTTTTCCTCTGTTACATACTTATTTTCTCCCTAACATTAACTAATTTAAAAATAGCCGCAATAACATGATTTAAGTGATGTTGACGTCATCAGGAAATTGCTTTGTAATTAATTTGGATAAAGCATTCAAGTTATCATGTCAAAAGAATTTGGAAGCCAAGTGAAAACAGGAAAAAAACCTATTAAAGATGGAAAAATATATAATAAATTCCTAAAGAGAGCCGATGTTAAGTCAATGGCCTCACAAATATTGCGAGAATTGAAAATTTCTCCTGTAAGATGACTTCAGAAAGCTTCATATTATTATTTAGTAGGCTGTTTCCCCCTACTCGGAAATAATATCTTGTGAGCATTAAACCGCCATCAATTTAATTAACCCCTTACAAAATATTCAAACGCGGGAATGTGAGCGCATGTGCGCTTTTCGCTACTTACAGCGTTTTACAGCGCTTCATAAGAAACGCAGTAAATAACAATACTGGGGGGGCCGGCGAAACACGGTGATCTATATGTAAATTTTATAACCCGCTTATTATATTTTCCAGGGGAACGTAGGATGCGAAAATACGGGATACTCCATCAAAATTTATAGGAGCGGTAGTGCGTGAGGAGTATTATAACCCGTTCGAGTTGAAGCCAAGGAAAAACAGGTTTTTTAGTTTTAGAAAAAATAACAACAATACAGCAACATGATATTAACTTTTATATCATGCACTAAGGTCATTTACCTTTTAAAACCTGTTTCTCTCAATATTACTATCACGTTTCTTCATTTGTTAAATTTGATCAAAATATTAAAAATCCTTAAAACTAAAAATGGATGAGAAGGAATTTCATCTTAGTTACTGTTAAATACATCTTTTAAGAATTATTTAACTTCAGCAGCAAATACTCGTATATTTTAGTCAAAATACTTTTAATAACACATGCATTGCATTATGAAAATTGCAAATTACAATTTAAATTATCTCTTGAAAGTCACAAATAGAATCTCAAATCTAAAGTATGAAATGCGTCAATAATAATAGACCTTTGATTATGTTGTTGATTAAAACCACTATACTTTCAAAATAAAAGTCAAACGTGTATATGCTTTGATCAAAAATGCCATCGCCCGTCTCCAATGTGTCCAAACAATACTGCGAGTAGATGGGTAAGATACCGCCAGCCTTTCTAAAACAAGTAAGACAAGAGTAATTTATCTTCTCTCATAATGAAAATGATCATATTAAAATGTTGAATTGTTTGGTAAATTAACTTTTATTGATTATCTTAATAACTTTAATTTTTTTAGACAGAATCGTATGTTAGTTTATGATGGAGTTATAAAAAAAAAAAAAAAACTAACACAGACTCATGCTCAATTGCATAAGGAACGGTTTTTCAATTTCGGTCAAGCATACAACACAAAAACAAATAAGAAAAATACTGCATGAAACCTCTTCTTATTTCAAATCACATTTTTGTAGGCAAACGAGAAAGAAACAACATAAGAATAAAAAAGTCGCATGTAACTATTGTCCCGAATATTTTCAGATGTTGATTTAGTTGTTGGTTGGGGGTGATCAAAATTCCGCGTGTGTCGCCGGGAGGGTAAGGGAAGACAGGAAGAGAGCCTTTTGTGGAAGCTGATATGCATTTGCCGATATAGATCCGCCACCCAAGTGGGTATTGCACTATGCACACGAAGTAAAAAAAGCATTTTTAAGACACATTTTACCGAAGAGCGGCGTGGTTAAGCACTCCAACTCGGATCGCAGATCGTGTGGTCCCGAATTCAAATCTGGCCAGAACCAAAAATCTTCGTGTTCATTGTTTAATTTCCGATTAACTCTCCGGTAATGGAAAACATCGATAAAAAACCAAATCAACCCGGACACACAGCGACGGAAGGCTCACCACCTACCACGCTGGGTTCTAATACCATTGGTGAAAAGTGGGCTTCTGAGTGTTCCGTTCACCATGACGACAACAGTCACATGCCTCTGACTACCCCGTCTGAAGTCGTGATGGTATGTTATGTAATATTATTTTACCATTAGTGTATTTCATTTTCAGTGTCCAACTTTAAAAGGATTTAAAAAATGAACATGTTGCAGCACTGTTCATAGTGGCATAAGAATTTCTTAACTGAATCCACCCATGTGTTGTTTGACCTATTACTTTACTAGCAATACATGTGTTCTTGGAGACCATAAAAAAGAAATACTTATCCTGCCACGTGTTTGCCTTCTTCACATGGCACAAAGTCACAACAAAATGCCAGATTGATTTGTGTATGTTCACTTATTTGTACTTGTAAATTATAGGTATCGAATATTCACGAATATAACATACATACCATCACAACTTTATCCCAAACGGGGTAGTCAGAGGCAAGTGACTGTTGCCGTCATGGTCAACGGAACACACAGAAGCCCACTTCTCACCAATGGTATCTATTAGAACGAATATAATACAAAAAATAACAGCCACCATCTAGTGGAATTGGCATTATCCGTTTAAGTCCTTGAAATGAGGATTAAGAAGGCATCAGTAAGTATCTGCATGTCTTAAAATAATTAAATCCGCTAATTCAGTAAACCATTTCATTGAGTTCAGATTCAGGCATCTACGTTTAACTCTCTTAAATGGAAATTTAATTTAATTTCATATTATATATTATTATTTAATATTATACTAGTATATTTATTTTCAATGTATATAGATAGGTATATTTGTTGGCATGATAAGTATATATAGTTTATATGTATTTATGTTGTATACTATGATCTATATATGATTTATTTAAGTTTACGAATTGTATTAGGTATTTGTTAGTTTGAGTATTAGTAGGTTTTAAAGTTTTAGTTATGTAACAATTTTGTTGTTTGTATTTTCTTGCACCAAATTCCATACGTTGCACAGCCCAAAATTCGTATGTTCTCTGTTAAACCTTGCGGTTGACTGGTAGAGAATGCCTCTAGGCATTAAGTCCGCCAATTGTACCTATGTTATATGTGCAATAAAGAATAAATAAATAAATCTGTTACTTTTATTTCCTAAAAAAAGTAGCTTTATTATGGAGAAATAATTTTCAAAATCGGGCCAGTAGTTTTGGTGCCTATTCGATACAAACAAACAATCAAAATGTTCCTCTTTATAATACGAGTATTAATTTAGAATGAAAGGTTTCTGCGGGCAAGACGAAAATACTGAGCAGCAACTTCCATTAAGATGTCACAGAGATATTTAGTTATTTCCCAAAAATTTTTGAGGAAATTATTCAAAAGAAAATTTCCACAAAAACCAATAAAGATGGAAAAACAGGAAATGGCAGTTTTTAGGTGATTTATTAGCCGACTTGGTAACCTAATAAGCTTAGTGAAAAGCGGGCTACTATAATTGTTCACAACGATGGAAACCACCAACTTGACTACCCTGATTAGAATAAAGTCGTGAGCCTAAACAATCGTGTTTACGTAATTTACTAACCTAAGCTTTATGAAAAGTGGGCTTCTCAATGCTCTGTTTACCATGACGGCAGTCGCCAGCTTGCCTCTGACTACCCCGATTAGGATTAAGTCGTGAGCCTATAAACACATGTATTTGTGTGTGTGGATGATATAATATTTTCATGATTGTATTTCATACAAAGCTATTACAACAAATTTTAAAGATTAAGTAACTACACAGTTTTTCGCCTGGTCTTCTCAGTAAGAATCAACTTCTCCGACGCGGTGGTAGAGTCACATTATGTTTGTGTACTGTTTATTTATATATTCATATTATTATAGTATTGATGTCTATTATTTAGTTATTTTTTGACTATTTAAAAGTACTGATTAAGTCTATTTAAATAAAGATATTTGAGTTTGAGTTTTGAGTTTATTTGAAGTTCTTACAACTGTTCACGCGACTGCATCTCCGTAGCATCGCAGTTTTCCAACGGCTCTCATCTTGATAAACGAATTTATGGAAGTTCGCTTTAGAAAGTCAGGTCTTTGTTCCGAATGAGATCGATAGGCTTGATTAGATTACCTTTCATTACTTCATTGGAGCTTAAAATTAACAAAACGGTAAGGGCTGGAGGCACGATTGTTTTGTTTTGCTGATTATAATGATTAAGGTTCATCAATTAACGGTGCTTCTTTAACATTTTTTGTCAAAGTACTTACTCGTATTAGGTTTAAGAACTATTTGCGTCCGGTCCGTTACTGAATAAGGCCCAACCCAATAAGGTGTAATTAGAGAAGCAACAATCATATTATCATTATAGCAGAATCTTTGAAAAATGTTAAGAAATCTGCAATTAGAATGAAAAATTTAGTAAGTACTACTACTGGGATGATTTCACCCACTCAACACAATACCCAATACTCAAATGTGTTATTCCCTAAACAATAAAAATATAGTTCGATCATTGTTTCTGGTTTCCAATGATGGTTGAACGACAAAGGTTCATTATCCACCGATAAGATGTATTAGGGTAGCAACTGCACTGCAGTACGTCATAGACATCCAAACGTCCAGCTGCCAAATGAACTGTGGATGGAAGGCGCCCGCGCGTGCGTTCAACTCCTGCATTGAAATAGGATTTGGAAGATGCAATTTCCCCCATTCCGCTAGACATGCCTTTGTCCTGGGACGTTGTAACCCGAATCACGTACAATTTCGAAGGATGAGCGGACGGTTAGGCCTCGGACTGTGCTCATTAAACGACTGATGCAATTATCGGTAATCAGCAGCGTTTGATCATTATTGATGAGTGTGTGACTGTGTGACGGCCATTAAATAGGCCAGTTTCTAAACTAACAAAATTGCTTTTTTGTCATTCACGTGAATTTGATTTTATTCATATAATGATATCAGTAACACTCTTAACGAGGCCTTTATGATATTTAAGAACGTGTTTTGCCGATTACCTGTTCACCGATGTTCAATCGAGGCATCCCTTGAACAGGTCAATTTAGTCAAAATAACATCGCCGGTTCAACCTCGGTAAGACACAACTCTGCGCATTTATCGCGAAAAAAGCCCCGTTTGTCGCATGTCCTAAGTTTGAGAGCACTCCCTTGAGTATCAGGCCTAGCATCGGAATCCTTGGCGTTGACGTTTCGAGTGATGTACAGTTCCGCAGTCATCTGGAGGGTATAGCCAAATTGGCTTCCAAAAAAACTGGAGTACTAAACAAAGCAAAGCAGTATTTCTTGCCGTCTCAGCGCCTTCAACTTTACAAGGCACAAGTAAGGCCTCACATGGATTACTGCTGCCATCTTTGGGCTGGAGCACCTCAGTATCTTCTTCATCCTCTGGGACGTATACAGCGGAGAGCCGCTCGAATTGTCAACGACCCTGTGATTTCCGACCGCTTAGATCCTTTGGCCCTACGGATCTCTCCGTCGCTCTAGTAACGGCCATGTTTCACTGCCATATAAAAGGACAGGCCTAATGATGGTTTTATAGACCTGCCCCTTCAGCTTGATCGGCGTGGCGTTTCTGACGGCAGTTAAATGTATGCGTTTTAACATTGCGAATCCGTGTGCAGTCGTTGGATGAGTTTAATAATCAGATAATCTCTCACTAGGCCTTCATTATATGACTGAAAACATATAGGTGCCACAATATAATGACCTGTTAATGCTCTACATGTGTTTCCGGCTGCAAGAAAAGTTCACACCAAATGTATGTTACTGCCAATGCGATAAAAATATAAATTATAAACTTGATGAACTGTTAAACAAAAACGGCACAAACATAACACGCCTCAAACATATATTTTTGTCGAGTTAAACTACTGGCCCTATGAAGACAGTATACTATTCAATACACAGGGCCCGTTTTTCCGGCCTCACTCAGGTAACTCCTTTCAGCACCTTCCCATTGTCGTATCGCTCTAACGGATCACAAAATGTTTTTTGAGAGAAAGTGTACTAACACCTTTTAGTGAAAGGTTCGAAGCATATCGAAGTTATCGATCATCATGAAACAATGCAATGACTGTGTTTCCGTGTCATTTACCTTTCTATTTACTTCATAAACTCAAAAGTCACTATGAATCACTTCGGTGATCTTTTATCGTAGCACAACGGTAGGTAGGTGCCTACTAAATTGACTTTCAAAAGCTTTCTCATAATGAAACACTATTAAGTGGTTTATTTGTTAGTTATCGAAGTATGTTGCATAATAATTGTCAGTTGTAATTTTTCATTATGACTGACAAGTGTTACCCTTATGCGTGTCCAAAGTTTGTAAATCAAATGCCAATAAAACAAAAACCAAACACAATTTGTCATCTAATATGTACTTTTGCTAAAAATAACTGATGTTATGTAGGCAAACTTAACGAACCCATTTTTTTGTTACTTGGATTAATAAAAATGTAGTACACAATAGATTTTGAGTTTGCTTTCGACCGTGTACTCTTAATGCTGTATACACATGCGGCCGGAAACCCAAAAAATGAACTCTAATAATAAGATGGAACGCTAAATTAATTACACTTGCGGACAGTTTTAATAGTGTCATAATGCGACGATTAAAGCCATACGAATGAGTTCTCAATGATCGAGTGCTTATTAAGGTTTCCCATTCCAAACGCAATATATTTTCATTAATGTACTCGTAATATTGTTGTTAGTTTTATCCTGTGTCTACTTTGGTTATTTCGTTGTTATTATTACAATGTCCTGTCCTGTATTATATGTATATATTATATGGTGATATAATTTTTTGTATTTATTATATATAAAATTATGTAATTTATTTATGAGTTACAATATTTTTCAATCCTTTTTATATCTCTGCACTTGCTGTCCATTTCTGTCATCTTTCCTCTACCTGTAGTAGATTGTCTGAAAGAGATTGCTTTTAGCAATAAGACCGCCTAAATTGTACATCAACTTTCTTTATAATCCTTGATTTTTCCTGTTTTTGTGCAATAAAGAGTATCTTATCTTATCTTATATTGATATTTGATCAGGTTTACTTGAAACTCGAAATACAGTTGCATTTATACAAATAGTCTATCCAACGTGTTACAACACTGTTTCAAATAATGTACAACTACCTATTAATTCATAAATTAAGCGCTTAGCTGTCAACATTTGCCAGCGAGTAACTGATATTCCTACATTAGCTAAAGTAGTGTTAAAAGTGACTTTTGTTTTACTGAGGCTAGGGTTATTTTTGCAAAATAACATAAAGACGTTTTTATTAATGGAAAGATTAAAAAAAATATGGCATGTTTTTCCACTACGTGTGAAAACTTAGATAATAATCTTGGCAGGCAATATTATGCAACAAGCCAAATATTAGCCCTAAGCTAGCAATGAAATGTTGCAAATATTTGTACAGTTCAGAAAATTGCGAAAGAAATTGCTTTACCTTTCCCTCACGACTGTCATTTACACGATCAGAGGCGACAAGGGTTGCTGCAGCCAATCTCACAGCTGTACCTAAACTTAAATAAGTTTTATGGAAAAGATCATACATTGATAGATGTTTTTAACATAACAATAATCTGAGATTTCAAATATGAAGATCATCTGACATTATATTATTTGACGACCGACTTGGTGTAATGGTTAAGAAGTTGGCTACTACACCAGAGGTCGCGGGTTCGATCCCCGCACAGTACAAACATTTGTGTGCATGAACATGTCTGTTTGTACTGGTCTGGGTGTCTCCTATGTATAATAAGTATGTATTTAAGTATGTTTATCCGTTGTCTAGTATCCCATAACACAAGCTTTAATTAGCTTACTTTGGGGCTAGATGGCGCTGTGTGGAATAATGTCCAGGGATATTTATTTATTATTTTATTATTTATATATGCATATAGAGCTTGTCTTAATAAATGATGCGCCCCTCCACCATTTTACGCACATATAAAGTAAAGTAAGAAGCATATAAATTGTAAATATGGACGCAATTAAAAGGTGGAGGCCAAGTCATTTGGTAAGACAGGCTCTACCATGTGCCAACAATCTCTTTTAAATGATGTCCAGTTCGACACTCCATCCTAATAAAGTTATATAAATAATAAATGCTATCTCAATAATTTATTTTGTATATAAGTGTTCTTAAACGAATGTATCGTTTATCAAATGGAAAAAAAATGAAAAGTATCAACACATTTTCCTCAAATTCGGCAAAATTCCTCAACCGCTAAATCCACAGTGAATACCTAAGCGCATGAATTGAAAAACATGTTTACCGCGCCTCCGCGAGTAAATTAAGAAGTTTTGTAAATAAAATTCTAGGCTTAGCCAACCGAACCAGGGCGGCATCAAAATGCACATAAATCATAACTTTCGACACTCCCCGAAAAAGTTTCCGAAGGAATGTCGCTTCAATCTTCTGGAACGTTCGATTTACTTGTTTTCTTTACTCAATATTGTTCCGTTATAACAGTTAAAATGCCATGAAACTTACCCAGACGTTCATAACTTTTAAAATATTACATTTGAGGTAAGTAATCAAGATTTATGGAGTTCCGTGAGTTCTACGTACGAGTACGCTATATACTCGTAAATAGGTGAATAGTGGAAAGGTAACTTATATTTTTATTTATGTATTTTTATATTAGCATAATATTCAAATAAAATTACAATTACTTTTTTTCCACTTTTGCGCAGCCTAACTCGTCCTCTGTTTTAAATCTCTCTGCCGAAGGTTGTCTGAAAGAGATCGCTCTGTAGCGATAAGACCGCCTAAATTGTACTTTAATTTTTACTTTTCTGTTTTAACTTATATATTTTTTTTTCCTTTGTAATGCTTGTAAACCCATGAACATGTTTTTTCTTGACGCCTGATTAATGATCCGACAAGTTAGGATAATAAAGAGTAGACTAAGCTCTATACTCATTCCCGGGATTCAGCAATTTTTTTTCATACTTGAAAGGGCTGACATTGACCTGGTAGATTTAGAAACATCGTTTTGGGTTGTTAACTGTGAAGTTGTTTGAGTTATGAAACTTCAGATGCTCTAACCACCTTTAAGGCCGTAATCAAAAAGCGAATTTACATTGATATATGATAAGAGGTTTGACAAACTCAAGTTCATACAGAAATCACTCAGATGTCTATTCAAGAACAGATAACAGTTGATCAATGTTATAGCTATACGACTCGGAAATTTGATAACAACAGTTCAGTTAAACATGGCCGTTACTAGAGCGACATAAGCCGGAGCTGCGCGTCACGGATATGAAGATGCTGCGGTGGATGTGTGGAGTCTCACGCAAAGATCGCGTGCGTAACACCCACATCCGCGGCAGCCTTCGTGTTCGTGACATCGCAGACAAGCTGCAGGAGTGCCGCCTTCGTTGGTATGGTCATGTCGCACGGAGATCAGCAAACTACGTGGGCAACAAATGTCTGGGTCCATGACGCCCCCGCCAGGTACGGGTGGAAGAGGTCGACCCAAGAAGCGGTGGCTCGACGTCGTTAAGGGTGACATGCGTGCCAACAGACTCACCACTGAGGATGTACAAAACCGCGCCAAGTGGGCCAAGAAAATAAGAAAGGCGGACCCTGGGACCCCACACACCAGTGTGGGTTCACAACCGGTATAGACCGCACGGATGATGATGATGAGTTTACACAAAAATGACACTTAAACGTTACCGGCGTGTCTACCATGAGTTTGCAGCAATGACAGCCGCTGGCGTCCGCGTTAACCGCGTTGACGTTTTTGTATTGGATTTCGGTACAGCGCCCCTAGTGATAAGAAATGGAACCAAAAAAAGGCAAACAAATTTCTGAAGTCAACTATTTTAGTTTAAGTGACAGAATCTCATGGCAGATGGCAATAACGTCCTTAAAACTTCTCTAAGTTCAAGTATAATGATACCAGTAGCTTATCACACTCCGCATCGTCAGTTCACGGGATCATTAACAACCCTGCTCAAACTTATTCATTTAAGTTATGCAAGCTTTAATCACTAGATAACTCGCAGCTGCTAATATAACTCGAGCACTAGTTTGCGTTAGAACTACATTCCGCCACAACATAATAGATAATGATGAACTTCCTAATGAACTTACAACTAATCCGAAGGTAATATTAACCTATTTCCATAGTACAGGAAGCCATATGTCTGTTGGAAAAAATACAGCCAAACTATTCGTACTATTAGTGAATTCGTTGGACGTCACTTTTCGAAAGATCATTAAAAAAAAAAAGCAATGTGTCTTTTTTCCTTGCTACAAAGTTACTTTAGTAATAAACCAAGATTATTTTTTTCATACAAATACAATATAAATAAATAAATAAATAAATAAATAAATATGCGCCAGACAACACACCTCTTGTAATGGTCTCGAAGTAGGGATTAATATCCCTGTGTTACGAGGTACCACACAAGGAAATAAGCCAGGGGCGTCTCCCAGCACACCCAGACCCGAGTCAATTCAGAAAAGATCGTTTCCTGAATTGACCCGACCGAGAATCGAACCCGGGACACTACGGAAATCGAGGCGAGAAACCGTGCTACAGCACACTACGCCAATCGTGTCGTCATAACATAATATAAGGAGAGCACCTTGGTGATATGGTCACTAAAGAAGTTTTGCCAGAATTTCGAAAACCAGAAATATCAGAAGTGTCCTAATGTACCTATAACAGCAAATATCCTGACTCCCTGTCTCCACCAAGTCAAGAGTACACACGAATTGTAACATCAAAGTTTTATTATTAATAACAACACATGAATATGCTATGAAAATATACGAAATTAGTTAGGTATGGCACCCACATCTGTTTCGTTCTGGATAAACTTTGGTCTATTGTACTGTGACCAAAATCTTCAAAACATTTGCCCAGCAGAATTAGAATAACACACCATTTAGAGAGCAAGAGTATAATGTCAAAGTAATGAAGAAAAACCTTTTGCCTTCATTTCTGCAAAAACAAAACCCGCACTGAACCTCGGAACTGAAGTCTTCATTCCTAAGAAGTGCATATAGCTGCACAGAGTAATAAACTTGATAAATGAGACGACTAAAAAGTGCTAGCACCGTAAAAACTTGTTCTACAGTGGGAGCAAAACGTCTTTGTTCTCGCAGCCAAAACAAGCGCTTTGTTTGGGCATTTGTTACAATAACAAACACGGGCCCGAACGTTGGGTTCGAACGTGCCCAATCGAGGCCAATCGAAATAAAGGGTCTTGAGCATCGGATCTGACGTGACGTGAACCCAGGAGTGGGGATTAAAGGCTCATTGTTAGGGCAACGAATGTACCTGTTAGTTCTGCAAACGTCTGATTTATTTTCACAGCAAGCTGATGCCAGCGCGGCAGCGCTATAGCCCACGTGGGCGTAGCTTTTAAAACTTTTAGCTTTGTATAGGAAACTAAAGTACTCTATATTTTAATCCAGTTTTTTTTTGTGGTGGCGGACGAGTAATCGTGCAACCATCCAACTGATGGAAAGTGGCTTTCGCTGCCCATGGACACCTGCAACACTAGGGGCCACATAAACTACAATAGTGACAGCAACATGTTTTTTTTTATATTGCCCGATGATCTCACTCCACATAATGGAAAGCGGTCGTGAGGTCCAGATATGAGGCTGACAAGCAGAGTATTCCAAAGGAATCACTGTGCTGCCCATCCTCACCTTGAAGGCCTGCAGAAATGCTTTTTCACGCCCCACTTGAAAAACCCGGGACTATAAGAGGAAGGAAACACATGTGCTGGAAGAGCGTTTCACGTCTGGAATATGTTGGTCATTTTTAGTTTCAATTTTCTGTATCGAAATCCAATGCAAATACTTTACTACAGACGCTAGCGTCTATCGTCGGTTTATACCCAGGGTACGGGTACATGGGTACACATAAGCAATGCCGCCTTGCCCTTTGACTGCCTTCATAATGTTGATACGAGTATACAAACTTTCATTACCTAAAATTCATTGACCATTTTTTCGTACTCCGATACTTTTTAATTTTATGTAGAATAGAATAAGCCATGGTATATAAGAGATAGAATTTATACGTTGCAACAAGCGTCAGGTAATAAAGCTGTATAGTCGGGCGCTTCAGCTGAATGCAAAATTTATAACGTATAAAACAGAAATTGCTTTTGACAGACTAATTTTAATAAAACTCTCTTTTGCCTCTAAAGGATTGCAAACTAGCTGCGATCTGTTAGGATCACGTTTACAGGTTAACGACGCGCGGGTTATTATGTTAAAATATTTGAAATCGAATTTTGATGACAAAAAGTAAGCTCCTTGCCTTAGTTATTGATGCTGAGTACGGATTTTAATGTCTCTTAAGTTATAAACGTAAAATAAATACTAATGATTTTTATTTTGTTTTGTTTACTGCATTCCTAAAGATATTACAAATTGTCGCAAAATACCAGCTCACTAGCTCAAAGACAAATTAAAAACAAAAAGCTCAAGATTGCAGAACTCGGAAGTTACAGTTCTGTTTCAATACTCTGTACTTATCGAAATCCAATGCAAATACTTTACTACAGACGCTAGCGTCTATCGTCGGTTTATACTCAGAGTACGGGTACATGGATACACATAAGCAATGCCGCCTTGCCCTTTGACTGCCTTCATAATGTTGATACGAGTATACAAACTTTCATTACCTAAAATTCATTGACCTTTTTTTCATACTCCGATACTTTTTAATTTTATGTAGAATAGAATAAGCCATGGTATATAAAAGATATAATTTATACGTTGCAACAAGCGTCAGGTTATAAAGCCGTATAGTCGGGCGCTTCAGCTGAATGCAAAATTTATAGTTTCGTTTTGAGCTAACGTATAAAACGGAAATTGCTTTTGACAGACTAATTTTAATAAAACTCTCTTTTGCCTCTAAAGGATTGCGAACTAGCTGCGATCCGTTAGGATCACGTTTACAGGTTAACGACGCGCAGGTTATTATGTTAAAATATTTAAAATATTTGAAATCGAATTTTGATGGCAAAAAGTAAGTTCCTTGCCTTGCCTGCTTGCCTTAGTTATCGATACGATATAGATATACATACATACATACATACATACCATCACGCCTCTTTCCCAACGGGGTAGGCAGAGACCACTTCTTTCCACTTGCTACGATCCTGACATATACATCTTGCGCTTCTTCTACTCTCATGAGTCCTTTCATACATGCTCGTCGGTTAAAGGTACTCTTGACCCGACCCTTTCTGAGAACATCTTGAACTTGGTCAAGAAACGTTCTTCTGGGTCTTCCCCTTCCAACAGTCCCATTTACCCTTGCCTCATAAATCCGTTTCGTTAATCGCCTTTCATCCATTCTTTCCATATGACCAAACCACCTCAGCATATAGATATAGTTACGGATTTTAATGTCTCTTATGTTATAAACGTAAAATAAATACTAATGATTTTTATTTTGTTTTGTTTACTGCATTCCTAAACATATTACAAATTGTCTCAAAATACCAGCTCACTAGCTCAAAGACATATTAAAAACAAAGATTGCAGAACTCGGAAGTCACAGTTCTCGCATAACGCGAAACTACCGTGAAATATCGCAGCAGCGGCGGATCATTTGTATCAGAGCCAATTAGGTGAGAGTTTCGTCCGCCATCCCGCGCACCGGCTCTCGACAGCGCCGATCCGGAGAAACCAAACAATCAGTTGGAACGTTATGATTAGTGACGTCACTATGTAGACGCAATCACCAACTGTCTGAGGAATTATTGTGCAAATAAGGAAACAGATATATTGCAATGCTCTTTCGCCGGCCGCTGCCTTTGCTCTCCTTTCACGAGTGTACTCTATCCCCTTGTTCGTGAAAACGTAAAAAGTATAGTTAATTAACTGCAGTTGTTAACAGCACTGAATTAAATGAAGAAAAGAGTTTAGTCCTATGATAATGTTATAACACTTGAGTTTTTATGATTAAAGGGGTTTAATGTAATTTTAAATTACATATTTCTACATAGATATGTGATACAAGTTACTACCGTGAGTTTACCAGGGCGATAGTCGCTGGCGTCTATTGAATAGGAATGGAAGTAAGAGAGCCATACAAGTTAATTATCGTAGGTTACGCGAGATAAACTTTTGGACGCTACTCAAACTAAGTCCCACTGTGAACAAAGCTCACAAGATAACACGAGCTAAACAAGCGAAAACGAACGGACGGAATGGAAGGAACACGTTATGATTGGTGTCGTCATCCGTCGCTGACACGCCCGAATTCGGAGACAGCAGTCTGGGGGAACTAATTGTGCAAACAGCACAGGGTGCACCATCACAAACAAAAACTTTACATCTATGTTGGCTCGGAAACTGATTCAGTTTGCTCCAGAAAAATACTTCCTGAAAACGTAATGGAAGCCTGTTTCTTTTTCCGAGAAAACAGCGATGAACAAAAACACTTCACGGCGGGGAATTTATTTATTTACTTGGAATTAAACAGAGCAAGTGAAATTAAATAAATTAAGCAACATTGTGATCAATCATGCTGATCTACCTTCTGAATATTTGCAGCTTCATTACAAAGAGAGAAGGCATTTACAATTTTAATACAATTTCAAGCAGTGTGACACTAAAGCATGTTTTCATCGAAACCTACCCAAGTGATAATTTTATTTCCAATTACGACTCGATATTATGAATATTAATGAGCGAACATGCATATTTTGTTATTTATATACTACCCGTATTTTTTGAAACTTTTGTTATTAATGAGCCGCCGTGCCGTGGCTAAGTGACGGCAGCGGATCGGCAACGATCCGATGTTAAGCAACGCCAGTCAGGTCGGGTTATGGATGGGACTACCCCGACCGAAATTAAGTGTTGTGTTTTTAGGGCATCTCCGTGCTTCGTAAAGCACGTTAAACAGTTGGTCCCGGCTGACGTCCCAAGATATCAGTCGTGAAGCCTAGTCAGAAGCCTAAAAAGGCGGCTTGATAACATCTGACGGTAAGGTTTATCACTGGCCTTACATTCACCTCTCTAACAATCCGCACTGAGCCCGCGAGTTGGAGTATGGCTCGTACCACCTCATAGTTGAGGTGAGGCCTGTGCCCAGCAGTGGGACGTATAAGGCTGTTGCTTGTTTGTTTGTTGGTTTGTCGTTGTTGTCATTATCTCTGAATTTGCAGCGTCATCGTGACAATTGATGTACCGAGTATATAACCATCACGCATGCCAAATGCATTCCAAAACCGCTATTTTTGGAAACTTTGGCCTCAGAATCTTCGGATTTCCAACCAAGCGCTACCACTCGGACTCAGAGGCACTAAAAGCTTACCATGTATGCTTATGAAATTAAATCTTTAACTTGAAGGTTACGCGACAAATTCAACAAAATGTAATAAAATTCTCTCAACCGGTGGAGAGTTCTGCACTTGAATATACAAGTGGTTTTGCGAATTCAACACATGCTGTCGAGTCCCACGGCAAGTCGACCACGAAATTGTCACCACATGTGACCGCTTTTGAACACAAAAAACCCTACCTGGACTTCAAGTGGTATTCTTGACTGTATATTGCTCGTACCAACGTAAAAATAAAAGCAAGATGCGTTTCTGGAAGTTGTACGGATGGCATGTGTTTGAAAGAGGTTTGTGACTTTTAAATTATCCAAATACCCAAATATGTGTTCTTAAATAAACCATTTGGTTTCCACTCAAATCAAGAATCCACTGCAATTTGTAATAACTTAAATGGCATACGCATGGTATATCTAATTGTTTAGTTTTTCAAAATGTTTAAACTATATTTGGAAGTCTGCCAGTATACTAGGGCAATTACTTTGAACACTTTTATTATGCTACAGAAATTTTATTTTCAAAAGACAAATGCCAAAAACGAACAATATACTACACAAATTAACTCTCTAAACGTTAAACTCGCATCGTAAACTGCCAGATTACCCTTAACTTTCAAAGTAAGCTAATTTAAAAGACATCTGTATTACAAAGTCGACGTACTTTCCCACTTCGAATTAGAGTAAAGTCGTGTCGTAAATCGAATGCGAGTGGAGTTATGAGATGTGTGCCGGGTGACAAGAGGCGGGCGGAATGACGGATGACCGCCAGGGTGGTCTGAGGGACACATGGTAATAACATTGTGAAGATTGCAAAAAAAGTAATGGGGGAGCTAATTTATTCAACACTTAGTACGAACAAAGTCCATTTCAATTAGAATTTGCTAAATATATTAACAACTTCAGCTGGTTTTGATTAGATTGAAATCTTCAAAATATTTAAATGAATGTAGGTAAAGAATTTCCAAAACATACATTTCGATGAGTGAACTTTATACCTATACACAAGCCAGTTCAAACTAATTAATAATTTTATCACTACAATAATTATTCCTCAATGTGGCCTGTAATTTAGAGTTCTAGAAAATCTATTATTTCAATACTTTCATACTTGGTGATGACAAAATTAGTTGTATGCACTAAACAATACTGGTTTAATTTATCATTCATAATGAAGTTTTTATTCATTAAAATTATGTGTGCAGGCTGCAGATACTAATAAATTTTAAAATAACGCTACCGTTAACTATGCCGGAACAACTTAAATTAAAAGCTTTGCATGCTGGGTTTGGCGTGATACTTTCCTGTGCCGTTTTTAAATTAAATTATTACGTATTGTTATTTTAAGCATAAACTTTTATTCCAAAATATATTGTAAAATATAAATTTCTAATTAGTTACAATAACTATTTTTCTACGAAGCTGATATTTTGAGCAATTTTTACAAGTTCAGGCAACCCTAAAAACGACAACACTGCTGCCATAAGCTGAGTTCTTCTACCTTAAGATCAATTCCAGACTAGTGTTTTTTTCGCGCGTATGGTTCGCTTTGGCGTACGCGCTCTACATTTCGCGTTTCAAAAAATCAAACGTACGTATGTACACAGGGTTATTGCGACGTGTAATAAGCGGTAGTGGTGAGTCAGTAGCTATATGGATAATACGAGCTTATGAGCTTATAAGCGCTGCTACAAGAACACGCGAATGAAATGCTAGTCTGAAACCGTATTTAAAATAGCAAGCTGTAAGTGAATTATGAAACTGACAAAAACGAGACATAATATACTATATTTAACTTACATTAACCTGATAGTTAATACGTTGTAGTTGTTCTTTGCAACGTATTCAGAAAAAACAATTGCTTTAAAGTTAAAAAAAAACGCTGTGGCATTTTAAAACCAACTATCAACTGTTCCAGTCCAATTATTGTAATGAAGGCTGAGTGATGCTAAAGTATTCACAAAGGAATTGGACAACGTCGCTCTGTCCTTTGTAACACACGGGTCCTTTTAATAACATGAGTAACATGACAGTCAATTGGAAGTTGGTAAATTGTCGCTTGCTGTATTCACGCTGGCACTCCCGTGAACCTTTTAAAAGTTTCTTCAGACATTAAATTATAGCTTGCTTTGAACGTCTTTTTATTAAAGATGCAGGCGTCAATATCAGAAAGAATGCAACATCAATCATGGACTAGATGGGCATCATAGAGGTACAGACTTCACAGTTCACAAAAGTATCAAGTCGTGGTGAATGCCTTAACAACGTGTTTTTCTTGTAATTACAATCTGCAAAATGCCTTAGATTGCCATCAAATATGCTTTTCTTGGATGAAATCCGCACAATAAGATACTTCTAAGATTAATCCAATTAATTCAAAACCAAGAAACCAGATGCAGGTTGTGAGAGTAATTTCACAAACGTTTCTAGAGTTTGCCGTGCGATAAGCCCTATTTAAAATACATTGTCTTCCCGGTACAATTGCTTCTTACGTCATGGGTCCAGAATTCTCTTGTCAGAGCTAAAACCGAGCTACGACATACACATGGCTATTGTTCCTGGGGAATCCGATTAGCAAGAACGGAATTCAGTATTTCATGCCTATAAATTTACATCTGTCTCTAGACTCAATCGCAAGTACACCGAAGAGCATCGTTTCTCAATTCTCAAGTGATAATTATGTTTTATGAAGCATGGTTCTACAATTTAACAGAGAAGCTTCTTTTACACTATCCTAAAAAAATCTTAGAATACTTCTCCAAATATATATATATTCAGCTACGGTGAAGCTATCGTGAACGGAACCGTTTGACAATGACTGATAAATCAGGTCAGAAATTCTTGAAAAGCGTCAAGATTCTTGGAATGGAAACAAACAAAAAAGGACGTCGAAAGTTTGAAGAAGCTTACGAGTCTAAATATACGTGACTCTATACTTATTGGTGAACACAATCCGTCTAAAATAATATAAAAATCATATAAATGTTACTCATAATTAATAATGACTTAACAAAAATATCTTGATTTTAACTTTTTATTGCATAAAAAAGCAGCCGTGATCATATTATTGGCAATGACAAAATAACGAAAATTTCAACAAAATAGGATCTTACTTGGCAAAATAATATAACTGATTTAATTTAAAAAAATATATTAAATAGTTTCGTAGCTAAATATGTTTGTATTTGTTTGACGATAAATTCGCAGAGCTTTTGATTACGTAATTAAATTCAGGTTGTTAAAAGCAGAATGATTATTTTAGCGAGATAAATCTTCCAATTGTAACGAATCAAAACTTCGTAGACACGAAAATTTGAAAAGTAAATCACACCCTTACCTCGTGGTTCGAAGCAGTTCCTGCGATTAAACGCCGCATTTGAGTAATTATAACTTTATTTTCTCAAACATTATGATTCATACCTCTCACCAAATGAACGGTACGGAGCCTCAAGCGAATTAGCATTGTTTGAACTAATTGAGCAAAGTTTTCTTCTAATTAGTAAAACCTCCGGAAATCGTGAAACGCTTTTGAAAGTTACAAGAAATGGCCTTGAAAAAAAAACTCCAAGGACACAGCCCCTTTGCCTGAACATTCAACGGCTATTGGCTAGTGTAGAGGTAATATGGCTCCTAAAAATACTCGAAAATTGGAGCAATGCGCAATGACTTCATTTTAAAGGTTTACTTACCATCATAGGGATAGTAAAAAAAATAAGTAAAATAATGGAAAATAGATAAGATAAAATATAATCCTTAAGAATTACGACAGGTAACTACACTAAGAAGACGCTTAAATTTACAAATCAGGCGGTATTACTGGCAGAGACATTTAAAAACACGACTTTAGCTGTAAAAAGCGATGTAACCATTAATAAAGAACATACCTAGAAAAATGCTTCCTCATAATGGAACGTTGCCATAGTCCAATCGAATGATTTTATTTATGAGTTTCCAATACAGACCGCAAAGTAAAAGAAACTTTCATAATTTCAATCGGTCTTATAGTTATAAAGTTGTCTAAATTGCCTATTTGTGTCGAGTGAACGTTATATATTATCTCCCGCGCAAAACTCTAAGCGCACCACTGTTCATTAAAACGGAAAATGGAGTTGCGAATTTAATTTATGCGTAAAGTATTTTGGAATTTCTAACGAATACAGCCGCTTCAGCGAACAGCTAGTTAGCCAGGTAATATTTTCACGTCAAGTGATTAACCCTAGAATTGTGAAACATCACTCGAAGTTAGATGCAGTTAAGATACTATATTTTGTTACTCTGTTGGGCAAAGAGCCTATAAATGAAGTTATTGTTACAATTTGATGGACTATCATATGGCTCAACCAACACGCTTACCAAATGTGTAAAATTATATGAAGTCGTCAAAGTAAACAACTACTTGCTAAAAGGCAAACATGCGTTTACTTCTCCATATTTAGATGGCTCCGATTGTAGGTAGATGCACTTAAAATATAAGTTTATTCTTAACATGCCTTATCAGACCACTGCCTTGCATGAGCAGTTCTTAAATGCAGTAAAAAATGCCACAACTTTACTGGCAGCTTTATTCTGTACGTTAAAACTGGTTATTCACTTTTTGCTTGCTCGTAGGCAAAGATTAACAAATTATATTATTTAGACTAAGTGCAAGTTTTGTGAAATTTCTACGATAAATGGAAACATATGGGGTTGCGTACTCGTATGACAATGATAAGGTTTATGGCAAGCTTGTATGTATCTTCAATCTAATATTGACATAGAATACGGCGTCGTCTACACGAAGTTCCTCGAGATCTCAGCTGCAAATTGGAATCAAACTAGTGCCGATGAGTTTCAGAACAAACACATTCTGCGATTTGCCGATTATGCAAGAACTGAGTAAGCCATAAAATCTATTTGATACTATCAAAGTATGCTTTATTAATTCTATTGGTTATTCTGAAAATTGGCTAAGCGTAATGATAAGGCAGCAAAGTAGCTAAGAGGTTGTCTATTGAGATTTGTAAAGTAATGTTAAAAGGACTTTTATTTGTCAGTATTCCGATATGAAAACAGCCACATGTTATTTTAATATCGGAATTATAATAACTAAATAACAAACCAGTAATTTTGAGAAGTCTCATTACTTTTGCCTATCATTTGAATGTAGGTAAAATAGGTCCTAAAATATACCATTTTAGACCTAAAGTTTTTAGTCCTAAAATATACCATTAGAGAATGAAGGTAAAATAGACTTATTTAACCTTCATTCTCGAAACGAATGACTAAATTACAAGAACTGTACTTAATCGCTCAGACTTAGTAACTTTACGAGCCCACTATTTACTGATTCTTTTGTTAACAAATAGGTAATTAAAATAGTTTTGATAGAAAATAAAACAGACCTAGAATAAATAAGCAACTCACCCTGCCATTGCTAAAACATCACACTAAATTATTTATAATAAATACTACATTAGCTATTGTCTTGTTCTCTTACTTACTCAGAAACGTTGTCTGTAAGAAGAATGAACGAGGCAAAACCTTACAATATTCAAAACAGTGTTTTAGGATTGATTAAATTTTTATGAATAAGGGGTCTAAAAAGTGACTTTAACATCAACAGCCCTCATCAACGCAAGGTAGGAGCGATTTATTTAACAAGTCGTTTATTTGACTGTAACCCCGAAACCACTAACATTTCACAGTCGTCCATAGCACTACCCCACAGGAGAGCAGGTAATGATTTACGATGTCCACACAAAGATACCAAGAGTCAGTAACATTAGACTGCATCAAAATAAGAAAGGAGCCGTATCAAAGGCCGTAAGACGCTCCCAAGGGGCGCCTGCGACCTTTATTTATGGTGGTACCCTCCATTGTTGCCGAAGAAATATAAATAGTTCGCGGTGAAACATCGAAGGCGCTTGAGGGCGCGATATTGTGGAAAATTAATGATGCGGTCAGCGTTCGGATTGGATTAGGAATGAGTGAATGGAGTGAAATGCTAAAAGGCTTGGCACTGTTGGCACGGCTTTGTAAAACATTAAACAGAATTGCGGAGATCAGAGGGTCGTGTCCGCGCCTCAATTTGCCGCCGGCGTGTATTCGTTTCCTGATTGTATTTTTATATTTCAACCATTCTTTTTTTAGGGAGACAGAGGGAATTCTTAATTGATTACATATTTGGTCAATTAGAGGTTTAAGAACAGTAGAAAAGTATTTTGAATACATATTGTTTTTGTTTGGTCAAATATTTTTACTTACACTTTTTTTACTTTTGAATACTTTAGGTTAGACTGTATGTACCTTAAGTAGGTTAGAACAAAGGATCAATTTATGTATTGAAGAGTTAAGTAGTTGAACTATTTTTTGTATACGATTAGGTATACTGCTGAAACAAAATGAACTTCTTGTGAAGTTGACTGAATGTAAACATTGCTTGTATAATCCCGGCTTCTGCTGTGTACCAGCGATCAGCTAATCGGCAAACTGATACCAATCGTAAAGCCGAACATTTTTAATGCAAGCAATAAAACTTTTATTGGATCTAGCGTGTGCCCGGAATGTTCTACGAACTCGTAAATATTGTCCAAATACAGTATGCTGCTTTCTTTCTACGAAATGGAAAAAACAATAATTGAAAAGAGTAAGTTTAAGCTAACGTGAATGTATATTTAGTATTTTAGGCACACACTCTTTGCACATGACGACCGACTTGGTGTAATGGTTAAGAAGTTGGCTACTACACCAGAGGTCGCGGGTTCGATCCCCGCACAGTACAAACATTTGTGTGCATGAACATGTCTGTTTGTACTGGTCTGGGTGTCTCCTATGTATAATAAGTATGTATTTACAAAAGAAAATGTATTTAAGTATGTTTATCCGTTGTCTAGTATCCCATAACACAAGCTTTAATTAGCTTACTTTGGGGCTAGATGGCGCTGTGTGGAATAATGTCCAGGGATATTTATGAACACCAATAGATTCAAATAAGAGTATAATGTGTAATTCGTGACCATGCACATCATTCAACTCATTGATGATTGTGACTTTTGAGTATTTATATTTTATTTTGAGCACGGTTCTTTCGGTTTGTCATCCGGAAAAGAAAATCATACAAACATTGTTTGTTATGTATTTGAGTCAAATTCTATGTAATCAGGATAAATATCTCCAATAACTACAACTTTGTTTTCAAGCTAGATTTCAATAAATTACAGCTTCTAATAATATTTAAAGCCGAAATCCATCTCATTGATGTTAGATTAGCACCAGTCACAGTTTTATCGCCCCCGCCATTTTCTTCTCTCATTCCTATGCAGAAGCGATACCCTCTAATACATCTTGCCTCCTTTAAACTGCAATAAGGCAGCACACTGTTTCGTCATGTGCATAATTCATAGCGAATCGCCTCCGTGTGGCGCCGCCTTGTGATAAAAATTCCTAACATTTTGACCGTATATCGGAGAGCTTAGGAATTTGATAGAAGATTACTACTGAGGCTGACACCCATTCTTATTTAAATTTATTTATGAGTATATTTCATTCTAAGTAAACACTGGCTTACGAAAATATCCATTAATGTCAGGAGATAATTCTATTTTGTTTAGAAAAATAAAATGATAACTTATACAAATTCTAACATACTTTTGGCCAAATATTTGAAGAGTTTTTAATGTTTTCAATATTTGCCACATAGTTGTATATATTTGTTTACTGTGCAACGAAGTAGTGGTATAATTTTAATATGAATCAATTGTAGATCGATAAATTATTATTGTTGTAGGTATAGTAAAAATATTCTACACCGCTTAGAGTTTCACATAAAATGTGCTTTTAAATTGCATAAATACGTTCCTAAATCCTGTGCACAGACTGTGACACTAATATATTCTGAATATGGAGTGAAACCTAGGCGTGCATTGTGACCGATTGAACTGCAAGTACTGAGCTTAGACTGTGGCGACGCTCTATCATTCGCTTGGTCACTGGTGGCACAGAATTTACATAATTCTACCAGTACAGAAAATATACGAAGATATGCGTCTGAACCATCTTACTATCGATATTTGTTTGTGATAAGTTAACAACTTCTGTTTCCAAAGTATTTTGTAGATTCAATACACACAGGTTTCAACTCAACCCAATATGCTAAGATGCAGAATATATTTGAATTGTCCTAAGTTCTAAGAAGAATATCTTTTTTTATCATTTAATATTGAACCAATTCACACCAAACACGCCAATGGGTATGAAAGATCTATTTTTCAAGTTTCTCAAAAATCCTTAAACTCGTAGATGATCTTATTTAATTGTTTAATTTCACGAAATCATTGCTTAAGTGTAAGACAGCGGAACCGTGTCTAATGAACGAGTAAGTAACAGCTCCTTATCACCAACAAAGCCTTTCTCCTCAAAACGAGAAGCAAGTAAGGGACCTCCATTGTTCCCGAATGGCGGCACACACCTCCTTTGTTCACACCTAACTTTTAATAGCTAGGGGAGGTTTATTGATATTTTTGTTTCGTTTACCTGCGGGCTATTCTTCTACTCCGTAAATAGCTCCTGAATTCCCCACTCAGTGTTGCTGCTGTTTTCTTTTCTTGCGCAATGTATTTGGCGAAGTTTGTTAATGGAATTGGGTAGTTAAGGGAAAAAAAATCAAACGTGTCCTAAATCGAAAACCATTTCGAGGTATTTGTATTTTATACTTTATTTAAATATTTAACATTTTTAAAAACTAAGGATCTAGGACATTTTTAATTAAATACGTTGCGAACTGGGGTCATTCATTTGACCTCAGATTGCCAACGTACGCAAATATTACATTAAGGATCTTATTGGACTTTTGACGGTAATCAAATTGACATCTCACAATTGAAACCTATTTGTCCGTATAAACGCCCTTTCACGTGATTGGTTGATAATCTATCCATCAACCAATCAAATGACGCGTTCTGTATTTTTCGTGAGATTTTTAGCTAGGTGATTCTACTGCATAGTAATATTGGGGTTCCCAGATAGCAGATTTAAAATTCCCCCAGATGAAAAATATTTTTCCACAAAGATATTTTTAATAATACGTAAATTAATTTACACCCATTGCCCAGACGGGTAGGTAGGACTTCAAATAGCCATTCGCTATAATCCCAACCCTTTCAAGCTGGGCTTGGTTAACCGTGGTTGGTTGGTTTGGCGAACTTGGAAAAATAAATTGTATCTAAAGTCTACTTCTCACATTCTCGTGAGATGCTACATGATGAACGGCGAGCTCTGTTTCAGCCGTAAGTGCTGCTGTAAATCAATAATTTTCTTCTCATTATTTATTTACCACGAAAAGGGGAAAAAACACATGTGGGAACACTAAGTGAATTTGTGACGTCATGAGTTCGCAATTTTTAAAAATTTATAAAAAATTAAGTACCGGCAAGATCAACAAAATATTCAAATTAGTTAGGTACTTAAAATAGTAACAGGTATTTATAAAAAATAAAAATAAAAATGTTCCCTTACCCAATTACCGATTTTTTACTGTTCGACCAATGATTTGGATGACAAACTTTACCATTTTTAATGATTCTTCTACTATAACCGTGAAATATGTGTATCTTTGAACTGATTCTCTCGAAGAAAAGAGCAATAGAACATATCGATTGTAATTTTAGAAACATTACTCACATAATATATATATTTTAGTGATAACTGAACACAATAAATTATACTGAGTTGTTTGACCAACATTTTACCACAAAACGCAAACAATCTGGCAAATAGTTTTGCTCACAGCTCGAAGTATTTCCAACACGAACTGATTGAAAAAGTTACAACCTTTTTGAGAGACCTGAAAGTTTTTGGAATATACGATTGTAGCTACGATACCGTCCGACCTAAGAGACATTTTCTTAGTTATTTCGCTTTTACTTTCTAGAGTCTTGAGTTAATATTCTTTACATGTCCTTTTCCCGGTCTTTGTTGTGGTTTGTTCCGTCTTACAAGAAGCTTTGAAACTCGATATTGTCTAGACATTTTTGATCTATTATGCGAAATTCTCTCAAATACACAATACAGAATCAATATCTACATCAACTTTGCAGGTCCATCTAGGTTACTGTTGTAGTAAGTTTTTGTTATTTTCTTTGATCGTATGTTGGTTGGTGCAATAGCAGCGATCCTGCCTTCAGCACCGGAGGTCGTGGGTTCGATACCCACCCATGACACACATTCATGTGACGAACATTTGTGTTTGCTGTGTGTCTGGATTGACACTGGCTGTGTTATCTATTTAAGTATGTTTTAGAAATATTCATGATAATTTATTTATTTTATATTTATATAATATTTATGTCTCTGGCACCCATAGTATAAGCTTTGCTTAGTTTGGGGTCAGATGATCTTGGTGTAATTTGTCCCAGATATTTATTTATTTATTTATTCATAGGATACATTTCCGTTATTTTTCATTATTACCGTCTGAGGTTGCTTTATCTTCACAACATGTGCAATGTACCTGTAACAAAAAGTAATTATTAATTTACTGACTCAATGGGATGAGCTTACCTTTGGTTCGACCACACGGTAAAATTAAATAATTAATAATTCAAATTCACGTTTGTGTCCTTTGTAATTAAAAATGGACACTTAAATGAATTTCAAAGTACGTAGTTAACACATTAGGTAACACAGACAAAAAAGATATTAAATTTATTAAAAATCCAAGTTAATTTACCCAGTTATAAATGTGTCATGACGGCAAAGCTTATAAAAAAGAGAAATAGCACACCGGCTTAAGAGTTGATCCCTTGAGCTGTAAGCTGTAGTGAACTCGGAAACCGACGAGCTACCGTCTCTTGCATTTTGTTGATAATGTTTAACCTTAGTTGTTATAAAAGTGAGTTACACAGGCTTCTAAACTACAATCAAAGTATTTTATTTAGGTTAGAGAAAACGTGTAATTAGTGGTGTATTACACAGATTCGACCTTGCAGATTGCAGTATGTTGTTGAATGCAAGCGGGTTAAGCTTTAGCAATTTACTTATCTGAATAGAGAATTACTATTTTATTCAGAAATAGATAAACACAGACTAATAATATAATATAAATTGATTAGATGATTGAATTGTAATTTTGTCTCGGTCTCGATAGAAATGCTTCTCAGCCTATCGGTGTCTAGTTAGCAACTTAGTAGAATAGTAATAAAATTATAAAAATACTAGCTTCTGCCCGCGACTTTGTCCGCGTGGAATGATGATATATAGCCTATGGCCTTCCTCGATAAATGGGCTATCTAACACTGAAATAATTTTGCAAATCGGACCAGTAGTTCCTGAGATTAGCGCGTTCAAGCAAACAAACAGACAAACAAACTCTTCAGCTTTATAATATTATTATAGTATGCCTGATAAACATCTTTGATTTATCCTATATAATTTTGTTAAATCCAGATCGACTGCGTTTCTGTACCACTGGCAGTGACAAATCTGCTGATATGTATGGGCTCAAGGAGTTTCTAAACATGTCTTACTAAGTGGTAAATCGAATATGTGACATATTATAAGTAACCAGTCTTCAAGTTCATTTGAACAATAAATGTCTGCGATTGTGACAATTAGGCATCTTTCTTCAGCCAATTGTTAGAGAACTTCATAAATCATAATTAATTAGAACAATAAGAATACCCATTATTGTTAGAGGAGTTACGTTAATTAACGTGGCGGATAGTGTGGGGAGTTATAAAAGTTTTATGTCACTCGTTAAGACGATGTCAATAATTTCTTTACAGGGTGCATGTAATTGTGTTAATTTATGACTTCTGCGGGTGGGACTCTTAATAAGCTGTCTAGAAAGAGTTACGTATTAACATAGCATGTTTTCATATTTTCATAATATACTGAATACGGCTCCAGTTGGGTATTCAAAGTAAACATTATTAATTTGTTGATATTTATTATTTATTTATTCATATACTCTTTATTTATTTATTTATTGCAAAAGCCATTAAATTGATAGACGGTTTAAAATAGTAATCTCCCCGAAACCAAGACGTTTATATTAATTCAAACTATATCAAATAAGTACCTACAGTACCTCTGAACTAGCAAAATGTCATACAAAATGCACTTTATACTTTTAAAGCTAAATCTTCTACTTATATAGTAGGTAGATACTTTTAAATATAACCAATATGGCTTATATCCGCTAGATGGTAACTTTCGAAACATTTCTGTAAGTACGGACTGCTTAGCCAGGTTTATACAATAATGAAATAAAACTTAAGCAAAGTTATATCTATGAGCCTTGGAGAGCTTACACTAAGGCCACGTGACCTCAAACTAAATTAGCGTTAGAGACTGTTTTTTATTACGCATTTCTCAAAAAAAAAATGTGCCAGACAACACACTTCTTGTAATGATCTCGAAGTAGGGGTTAATATCCCTGTGCTACGAGGTACCAGACAAGGAAATAAGCCAGATACGTCTCCCGGCACACCCAGACCAGAGTCAATTCAGAAAAGATAGTTTCCTGAATTGACCTGACCGGGAATCGAACCCGGGACACCACGGAAATCGAGGCTAAAAACCGTGCTACAGCGCTATACGCCAATCGTGTCGTCAAAAATAACAAACAAGCAAAGAACAAACGTCATCTTTGGAAAAAAATGGTATTTTATTTGAAGTGGGGATGGGTAGGTTCTTTGCCCATAGTATAAATAGACCAATTTTGAGAGATTGGAATAGAAATATTTAAAAAATAGTACTACTATTCGTATTCGATAAAATTCAATAGGTACCTACTCTCAAACATCAACGTCTCGTCGTAAAGCCAGCGAACGTTAAAATCCCAACAGTCACTCTTGAAACCCTATAAATCTCGATACGAAGCTTGAAACTGCACGTTTGCTTCTACTGGCCATTTTATAGACTATCCGAATCACTTCATTAAGTACGCAGGTTTAAATTCAGAGTTGAAAAATTTGAAAACGATACCATAGTAATCTCTTTAATCGTAATGTTTAAAGTTATGTAAAATTAAATGTCATTTTCATTTGCAGTTAGACATCTACTATTGAATTTTGGTTTCAATATAATATATTTTCAGATCTTAAATCGACTAGAATTCTGTGACCTTTAGCGAATTCGTCCACTCTTCGTATGGGACCTCGGTTCACAAACTTAAAATTATATTTTCAAAGCTAAGCTGCTTATTTTTATCAAATAGAAAACATAATTAGCATAACCAAACAAAGAGCTATACTTATTATTTGTCCTCAGTTTTATGAAAACAATTCTCATAAAACAGTACTGCTTCGTAAAAAATAGTGAGCTTAGTCATTATGATGGGTAATAGTAAACTTTAATTGATGAAGTAATTACATCAACCTCTGCAGCGAAGAGTCAACCGCCTCGTTAGCTAACGGTTTGAAATAGGTGAGCAACCTGCGGGTCACGGTTGCGCCGGCAAGCTATGAACAAGCAACGCAGAGAACAATGTTATAGTCAGTACGATAGAGGTACAGCCATCCTCAACTTAAACGCCACACGGCCGGTATAATCTGAGCTGTTATTGCTATAAACTTGCATACTACGCACGGGTCTTACGAAGTCCGTAGGAAATTGATCCGGAGCGGTTTCTCACTAGCGTTTTAAACGCGCGTATAAGCTCGTTTTTGGAAGCATATAGTTTTTTTTTTTTATATTGCCCGTCAAGATGACCTCACTCTACCTAATGGAAAGCGGTCGTGAGGTCCAGATATGAGGCTGACAAGCCCAGTCATTCAAACGAATCACTAGGCTGGCCATCCTCACCTTGAAAGCCTGCAGAAATGCCTTTTCACGCCCCGCTTGAAGAACCCGGGACTATAAGAGTAAGGAAGCACATGTGCTGGAAGAGCGTTCCACGTCTGGAACCTACAGACAGGCGCACACGTAACTCGCTAGCGTTGACGCGCTCATAAGCTCGTAAAATACATTTAGATACTGACTCGCCTACCGGTGTACGCGCGTTTGGATTTTGAAGCGCGAAATGTAGCGTGCGTGGTAAGCGCGTATGCCAAAAAGACCGTATGCGCGCGAAAAAAAACGTTAGATTGAAACCGCTCTAAGGTATGGTTGTGCTTACTGAGAAGGAACTTTTGAGCATTTTAAACCAGGTTTACCTTAAGTACATTGAATAAGCTGACAAGTTTAATAGCCGGAGGAATTTTTTTATGATTTATCATATAATAAATAACATATTTAATCATAAATTTTTTTTTTATGATTTTAAGTTGTGCACCTTCGTAAACAATCTTCATTTTCCATAATTGACTCTTATCCTGGTTGGAACGAAAAATACCGCGGCGCGCGATTCGCTTTTTACTTGTTTCGTCGTTACGAATGACAAATTAGTATGAAGAAAACTTTTTAGTGCTGCTCAACTTAGGTTTTTAATGTTTTTGGTCATCATCTCACCTAGTAAGTGATGTATTGATGATTTGATTTGAGGAGTTACTTACTGGCCTTAGGAATGCTTTTCCACTGTTCTTAAAAACGCACAAGCTTGAATGGTAAGGAATCACTTATGCAGCTCTGAATACTGTCAACATCTTCTTAATTTACAATATGAACGATTTTTCAGAATAAATTGCGTTGAAATTATAAAGTTATTTTAAATAATCAGTCGCACTTTAAAGCAATGGCTTATCGTCAAATGAAAGCAAAACTATTCAACCGTTTTTATGTGCGACCTTTCCTGACGTTTCGAGTGATAGATGCAGACGAACAAAAAATCCAAGAGCACTTGACCGGGGGTCGACTGCAATGTACCGTTTGGATCCTGTGGCCATAAAAAACAAAGCACTTTGGACGAGCGCCAGCCACAGCTCCTGATTCGGCCTCATTGAAGCGAACCGTTAAACCCAAAGTGAGAATACTTGAATCCATTCCGTGAAGCAAAAATGTTTAAACTCGAAGCTATGAAATGCTCAACGTTTACCTAAGTGCTCTTTTTCACGAGATGAAAGACGGGAATAGCCACATTAAGCTAATTACCGTTGGAATTTAGTCGTTATTTTGTAAGAATTAGAGAGCTTGTTTACCAGATGTTATCGCGAATTTGAACAGACTTGATGTAATTTCGTTAAACTCCGGACAAGAAAAAACATTTTTAATTTTTAACATTCAAGTCAAGTAAGATCATAATATGTTTAATAAAATTTATACTTTGTATGATCTCAGCAAGTTCCCTTCGTTTTTAGTTTAAGAACTTAAGACTAAAATTACATAGATATGTTCAAATATCACAAATAGAAATAATGTGTTCGTAGTTGTCATAATAATAATATCATGAGGAAAAACATCAACAACTTACTATGAGTCAAAGCAATTTTACCATCCACGAAAATCTATTTTATGAAACAAGAAACGCGCAAAACGATAAATAAAATTGCGAAATTGTTCGGAAGTATGTCGTCCATGTCGAGGAGAGTCGAATCACAAGACCGAGACACCGACGCTCATAAACAATCTGTCGCATTCTCATTTAATGCTTTCCGCGTCGTGTTAAGCTTATTGGGCCATCTGAATATAATATTTCGATGCTTTTGGGCGATCTTCGAAGTCGACCCAAGAGTTCGACTCCAAAGCAACACTAAAAAAAATGTAAATCTAAAAGCTAATAGAAACGAGTGTAATGTTTCTAGATTTCATGTTTTTTGACACAATAAAATGTGATGCTTAGAATATTACAAAAGTCTATATACATTTCGAAAGTTTGGTATGTTTTTTTAACGATTTATGAATTCAGATACTTCGTATTCGCACGAACTAGAGTAGACCTCCAGATCGTTGGACGATTCTTTCACTTTTGAGAAATCTTCTGAAGATTATTTTATTTGGCAACAGCGATAATTTCGGTTTGACGGGTAAAAGATACGGTCGAGTGGGCATTCCTCATTCCGCATTTTGCTCCATAGAGTTATCCAGTTACCCATTAAACCGAGCTGCAGCTTTTGTTGATAAATGAATCTAGAGTGTCGTGGCCTAGGAGGGGTTAAACACCCTAACTCGGATCTTGGATCGTGTGGCACTCCAGTTCGGAACCCATGTGGTCTTATATTCAAATCCAGCCAACACCATCTTTGTGTTTATAAAATGTTCGACTAACTCTCCGGTGATGGAAAACATCGATAAGTAAAAGTAACCAAATAAATTTGGATAACGGCGGGAGACTCACGGGGGTGACTACGTTGGGTTCTAATATTATCTTTGAAAAGTGGGCTTCTGAGTGTTCCTCTCACCATTCTGTTTAACAGCCACTTGCCTCTGACCACCCCGTTTGAGATATGGTCGTGCTGGTATGTTATGTAACATACATGTTAAATCAGCTTTTATTAATTGCTTACTATACCTGTACGAACTTTGTAGGTACTAATCTAGCTTCAATTTATAGTCTCCGCTTTTAACACTTTCAAATATCCTCCTCGCTCCCACGACCACTCATCATGTGAGAGGTCAGAGTTCTCCGATGAGCTGCATAGGTGTTTTAATAGAAGTTTAAATTTAGTTTTGAGTGTGGTCCGCATCGGCTCGTCTGGCGCAAATAGCCTGATATAAATAATTCGCGCTATTTGCTCTGCTTGCATGATTTATTTAAGAGTAGGTAAGCAGTTTTTAAATCGGTACATAATATTGATGTGAAATTCTGAACTTCCAAGTTGAAAAAATAGTAATTTAACTATTTTTACTCTTTTACATAATTTTAAAAATGTACCGGTGATTGCTATCCGATCATGATCAATTGGTTGGAGTACCAAGGGTGAAATTATATTTTAGGGAAGATCTGACGCTCCTAAACAGACAAGCCCAATCACTTTCAATGACTTCGTAATTAAACATGCATTTAAAATGACAGTGAATAATTAATCACTGATACGTTCACTTATAACCCCTTTCCAAAAAAAATGGGTCACATTACGGATGTACTTGAATAAGTTTAGGCCTAGCTTTTTATTTGAATAATTACTGACAAAAAAAACCACACAAGTGACTGAAACCCGAGTATAAATCATGCAGGCGTGTAACCGAGTTAATTACGCATCTGAGTAGCATCTGAGTAGGTACTCACGACTGCAAGGGTCTCACAGACGCCATTGTAACGGGCCGGTGTTGCATCTCATGCAGATACAATTACAAGCGAACAAGACAAGTGTTCTGCACTTGAAAACAGGGTTACTGTTACTGGAATACAATACGCTAATGCCAAACGAGAACGGGATACTACCTAGAGGCACCATTGGGTATTACTGGCAATTTACAAGTCTGATCATAGTGTAAGGAATTCTGCCAAATTTTTGTATGTCAAATTGACTTCAAAAATTTAGACGCCAGCTCTGGTTCCAATTATAATTACTAGGCGCTGTACCCAAATTCCATACAAAAAAACCAACGCGGACGATAGCGTTTGACATTAGTGTAAACTCATGGTAGGCATACTGGCCATGTGTTCTCAAACTTTTAATAGGAACAACCCTCCTACGCAGAGATGGAGTCACTCTGTAAGTGGCTACTTTGTATGGGACAATGACATTTGAAAGGGTAAAATGATTACTACTGAAGTTCAAACAATTTACAAATAAACACATAAACTGAAAATAACAACAATGAGTAAACAAAAGAAAATAATGATAATAATATATGTATATTTTTAAAAAAGGTATGGGCGGTGGGATTTAGGATCCCAAAATGCTGGCTGCGTTTCCTCGCTGAATGGCTATACAGAGCTTTGGGCGAGGAAGGAGCCAGCTATTTTGTCCTTGTTCGTGGCCGCAAGTTTTGGGGCCAGTGCCTCAAAAAAGTTTTTGGCACAAGGACAACATGGACCAAATGTCTCCACGCCAAACGGCACAAATATGCAATCAGATGAAATTGACTGAATTTTTGATAAATTCTATCCAATGAAGATAATTTCACTATTATACAGAAATAATTCGAAGGAATTAATGATCTCAGGATTAACCAAGGCAAAAAAAAACTAAAAGTCTTGCAAATGATTTGTTAATGCACAATTCAATAATTATCTCCCCACTATAAGAATAACCAAAAAATGCTTTGAATTCAATCGTGATAGGACAGAATACAATGCACTGTACGTCCCACTCACGGTGTGTTTTTGTTTCTATTGAATTTCAATAGCTTATCGAAATCTCCACTGAATATGGATCCATCTAAAAATCAAAACAAAGGCAGGGGCCAAAATTTAATGCACATAATTCATGGTGTGGCTTCTAAACGTTTCACAAGGAACAACATAGAGCGATGGCTTTAGGGGGGCCACGTGCCCTAAAAATATTTTTTTTAGGTTAAGCTTGTTTGTTAGGATCAAATCCGGTGTTCAGTTCAAATTTATCGTACCAATTAATGTATGATTACGGAAACCTCACTTTAACACTTTTCTGCTGTGATGCCATCATTTTCATCATTACTTATATTTTCTTCGTGTGAAAAGACATTAACCCGGATTACGGCGGAAGGCTCACCACCTACCACGTTGGGTTCTAATACCATTGGTGAAAAGTGGGCTTCTGAGTGTTTCGTTCACCATGACGGCACATTCACTTGCCTCTGACTACCCCGCTTGGGGCACATTCACTTGCCTCTGACTACCCCGCTTGGGATAAAGTCGTGATGGTATGTATGTATGTATGTATGTATGTATGAAAAGACATAATATTGAGAATTAAGACGAGATGAGGAAGGAAAAAGGACCAAATTCTCAACTGACCTAAACTTAACAGAACTAATACTTCGGATGTTAGACGTTGATACAAAGTTGAATATCATGAAATTGGGAGAAACACAATCAAAAAGATCGTCAGGCTATTTGTCGGTTTCGGCTGAGGATCGAACGCACAGCTCCTAGTTCACCGCTCAAGCTGTACTGACTTCAAAAAGTATGCGAGCTGATAGCCACAAGAGCTCAGCTTATGCCAGTAATGTCACTTTCCAGGGTAGTTAGACAGTAATCTTAGATAAAGGCAAGAATTTCCGTTGCTACTCGACAGCAAGCTTAGAATTACCATCGCTGCCCGAACAATACTTGAATGACGATCATTCTAGGCCCTCCCTGTCTACGCTTTTGTTTAGCTTCTTTGTTTTTTTTCTTTTGTGCCGTAATTTGGGGGCAGGAGCTGGAGACGAACAGCGTGTAATAAGTCAATTCATTGGGATAAACTGCGATTACGCTAATAGTCTGAGCACGTGGCGTTCGTAGATTGGTCTCTATTTCTTCTGAATTAATACGAGAATGATATTTGACAGTACTTTTTAGATTATTTTTTCAAAATTCGAACAATTTTATTGCAGAATGACACTTAATTTTTATTATTTAGTACTTACCTCTAGGGTTTTGCAACATTGTAATGAGGGCACACATTTATTTAACAGCTTTTTCGGATGCAAGATTAAAAAAACTTATTTTTTTCTTAAAGAAGTATGTACGTACTTACTTACCTCTATATTTTTTTCTAAAATTAAAAACGCAAAATATTTTATTTAAATGATACCATATAATGTAATTCTTCGAATTATTTCTTAAGAGAAATCAGAGCGTGTCTTGGCCTTAAGTTCTCGTTTCAACTCTGGAGTCCACGGGGTCCCCAGAGTTTATTCTCGATTAAAACACTTTCCCACTTTAGGTTATTTTTTTTAAAATTCATCCCTATCAGCAAACATGTATTTTAAATAATGTAATTTAATTTGTTTTTTTTTTTGGTACCTCAAGCTCTATCACACACTATTGAATGGGATTTGTGTTACCTCTCTTTGCATCAGTTAGATCTCGACGCCAGATCCATATTTTAACTACATATAATCTAGTGCATTGTACATACGTAGGTAGGAACAATAGACAGGTCCTATGAAGATGGCCTCGATTTTGTGTGGTCGGCAAGCGACCGCGACAAACGCGCATTGTGCAAAAGCTTTAACAGATCAAGATAAGACAAGTCAAGATGGAGCAGTTAAGGTAACATTTTAATGTCTGCAGGCTGACTTGAAATTGGAAGATACCCGCAGGCCTTTCCAAACTGCCGATAAACTTTACTGTTGTTGATGTCACATTATTTGTGATTAGGAAAACTATGTTTAAGGGTATTAAATTTAAAATATTTTGAGGAATATTTTATATTATGAGGATCTACCTATCATCAGAATTCACAAAATTTGCTGATTTATCAAAACAAAAACAAATTCGTGAAACCATTTTTAAAAAATGGTTCTAGAGGAAATGGTAATATACTCGTATGTAAAAGTACATACATTATAATCACATAGTTTTAACTTTACAATCGATTCCCATTCCCTCATAGACACATCATAATCCCTTGAAAGCAACTCCGTGTCTGATAGCATCCTGCATATAAACAGCGCATTAGCCGTCTTCAGTGAAAAAAACCGCAAGACATTTTACGATAACGGCGAAACACAAGACTTACATTTCATTGAAAATTGCGAACGCCCCTACATTGAGGGCTGGGACATTTCGGCCTTATTCGGCCCGACAAAAGATTAAATAACTCGGAACGGTTGGGGACGGCCGATCCTTCATAAAACTGAGCACGCGACACACCAACGGTACCAAAAACGGAGGCTCGTGTTCTCTGCTGGAGCCAATATGATTGAATGAGTTCTCTGTCATAATCTCAGATCATAGAAGATCATAGATATTTCTGTTGCAGTGTATTTGGCTGTATAAACACCACACGAAATTGTGAACATACGTTTTTTAAGTTATCAAATAATGTTGAAAGGTAAGTACCTACCTACAACTCAGATAGCGTTTGCAAGTTAGTAGTAGGTACTATGTACGAGTATTATAAGTATAGGTAAACCATTATATTTTGCAACACATTCAAATCCAGTACAAATTACTTTTACATTTGCTTTTACTTTTTCCGTAACTTATCTTATCATGCATTGGTAAAACACCAGTATTGTTGGTAGGTATATTATTCTTTTACTGGCACGCACGGCTGCTGCATCCACGCCGCGCCGCCGACAGGTGACCGCCGAAGCGTTGGCTTCATGGTGTTATCTACTGCCTACTAGGTAGGTAGGTAGGACTGTATGATCAATGCCATTGGGCTAGCTTCTATGATCTGAGGTCATAATCCTAACCCATCAATGCGTGAACAAAAATGCTAGAGCGGTATTATTTTGTGTCGTTAACTAAATACAGAAAATTCAATGAAATTTAACTCAATCTTAACTTTATGCAACTTCACAATTTTTACAGAAAAACTAGTTTTTAGTTATTTCAATTAAGGCAAATTCGCTAGCAGCGTTAAATACCCTATACAACAGAAGAACTTGCGGGTTTGAATTTTAAAATCGCTCTGTGTGCTAAAATTGGTAGTTAATCAACCGAGACCAAGTTCGCCATTTCTTGTGTTAATATGTGCTGATTTTGCTTTTGCGCTTAAACGATAAAACTTTTACTTTTGTACAGAATGCAGTCAAGAACAACACCGTTTAACTGCGTTGTTGTATGCAACAAACAATGCGTTTTAATTATCCGTATGGACTTGGAACAATAACTGTATAAGAATCTACTACCTATGAAGTCAAGATGCTCAACTCTCTTTAAAAAAGCATCACAACTCTTTATTAATGTTACCTGACAAGTAAACTGAAGCAGAACAAGTAAACTTACCATACGAAATGGACACGATAACAAGATGATACGAAAAACCAAAATTTTACTTAAAAAAACAATACACCGTATCATTAGCAATCTTAACGGCACACAATTAAAAAGCTTAATTGTTATCTCCCCAGAGATGAAGAAGTAATGCCTCTTGTAAAACTTCCCAGCTTTTTACATCAAGAAGCTCGGAACAAGTTTAACAAGTCCTTCAATGTCCATAAAAACCGAGGTTCTTCCCGCCCTACAGGTAGACAATGCAGCCGGGAACCATTGCAATAATACGAGTATTATACATTCCCTTTGTGCAAATGAACTCGGGGCAACAAAACGAATCGCTTTAATTCGAACCAACGTGATTCTAAAAACTATTTTCAGTTAGAGTTAGCGCCGACCGTGAACAGTCTGCAGCGGAAAAGGACGAAATACAAAAATATTATGCAAAAATTCGTTGCGGACCAGCAGACAGCGAAGAGTTGTAACACTGTTTGCAACTGTTGCAACTGACTGTTTTGAATAAAGTGTACTTGTATGTAGAATTAACCAATGTGAATGTTGAAAACAATATTCACGTTGGTTATTTTATTATTATTATAATTTGTAGTAGGTAATTGACTAAGTTTAAAAAAAAGACATGACATGCATGTTTTTTACCCTGTGTGTTTCAAGGACACCTGAGTGTCCGTAGCGACATTGTTTTCGCTTAACACTCGCATGTACAAGCAACACTCAAGTGGAGAATCAGATTAAATTATTTAACTCACTTGAGCTTCTAAAAATATTTTTAGAATGGTTTGGCAACAAATTCCATTTAATTGACTGACTGAAAAGCAAATCTAGCTGCAATAAATTAGCAGCAAATCAAATCGATATCTCAAATTTAACTAACGACACTGACCATGGCTGGTAGTATCTGTATCGAATTTTATCTACCGCCATTTCGTATTACATACTTTCACAGAAAGCATGGAAAATTAAAATGTATTTCATCAACAGCCAGCAATTGCACGTTACCAAGTTGCATAACCGTTCCGCTTAGATTCCGTAGGTAGCCTCTAAACATTTGTTGTTAAAATTCAAATGAATTGGTATACATTTTTTCACACTAAAATTAACGAAAAGGGCGCCCAATTTCAGGGTTGATTCAAGATCCTTACTCCTAGTAATGTTTGTCTGATTATTATTTTTAGTTTCTTACGCCTCCGTGGCCGAGTGGTTTCAGAGCTCGGCCCGAAACCCGGAAGTCCCAGGTCGGGCGAAGTGTGTTTTCGGAATATAGCCCGGGTTTGTGATTAACCCGCATTTGGCAAGCGTGGTGATTAAGCAAATACCCATCAATTGTAGCGATGGCTTGATTTCAATGATGGAGGCCTTTGCCCAGCAGTGGGACAGTATATAGGCTAATTACTTCACTACAATTTAAGGTTTGCGATAGTTCTCTTACGAGTTTCTTAAGAACATTTTTCTTGGATAGAGATGGTATTTTTTAAATTAAGAACACATTTGCATGCCTAGGCAGCCTAAAGAATAGTAGTTGGTTCTAAGTTTAATACTTTACTTTGAACTAAAAATAACTAACATACAGTTAAATGTTAGTTATTGTTTGTGCAGGTATATTGTTGGTTAACTCATTTAATAAAAATATAAAAGTACAGAAGAATTGAATTAGTTAAAGTGGCTGTTAGACCAAGTACAGATAAAAATGTAACGATTAAGTACAAAAAATCAACTCTGGTAATTTCAAACTGGGACACAAGTGGTTGGTAATAGGTCTTTGCAAACTCGTTCCTGTGCAAAGTCAACTCTACCCTCATCTCTGGTCCGGGTGACTTAAATAAAGTAACAACAGTTGTAGTGCTTCGTGATTGCGCATTACCGTCGCCACTGAGTAAAGAAAGGACGATAATCATGGCTCATATTAAATCCCTATTTAATGACACACCATCATCATTAACACTGTCTCCCCAATAGATTATCAGAGCTGCCTATATAATACTACTACGTATTAATCCTGCGACCTTTATAATGTTCTAAGTTTTGTTTGTGTAGCTTTGGTACGAGTAAATTTTAATCTGGAGCGTCGTCCTATATTACGGTTGCCTCCAAATGGTTTCCAGAAATACCTGTTTATTAGACTTAAGACATTCCTAAATGAATGTCTTAAGTCTAATAAACAGCAACTTCAGCTCGCAATTTCATACACCAATAAACGTGCCGGGAAAAAACGAGATAGTAATTTCGGGAAATCTTCTTTTGGTGCTCTCCTAAACTTCACAGAGATCCTACACGCAATATTTCAGCTTTCTATGCCCATTAGTTTCTGCTGTACGTCACTGTCTGTCAGTCATTCAAACAGTAACGAAAGAGTTTTGTACAATTAATGGTTGCTAAATGATTGTGTATTTGTGCTTATTAAAAAGTACTTTTAAAAGATTTGTATGAACAGCACCTAAAATTGCGTCACCGCGAACAACCCTTTACAATAGAGGATTGGAACCAAGCTAATATTTCCTCTGTCTGTCTCGGCTGGATATGTTTATCGGCGCTTACAAATTAAGGGCGACATTCCTTTAATTGGCGCAATTACAAATGCGAGTCGGCCGCATTCCCCATGGATGGCGCTGATATTAGCTCGGCTATTTCCATCCACCAACTGTATTGTTGTACTAGTAATAGAATTAAAACGCAAACGAGAGACAAAGTATAAAAAATAATAAATAACATACAAAGGAAAACACATTGGGGTTGTTCGATTTTAAGACCAGTGATCAGGAACTAGTTTAATGTATAACTTGGGGGTAAGATAAACGAGCTACTTATGGTGTTCTTTTAAGATTTTTCATAATTTTTACAGAATGTCAAAAATAACAGCGGCACAATTATAAACTGAGGTGGATCGATTCTTTGCTCTTAAGTGCAGTAGAACAAATTGCTAATAAATTAAATTGGCATGACAACCCTTACAGTTAGCAAATATCTACCTTTAGAGATGACTTTGACCTTGTGAGACGAATTGACTCTTCTGACAGAATCGTCAGAAGTTTAGACATCGAACTAACAAAAAATTTGCTCTGCATTGCAAATCGATCCTTTTGAAAGGGTACTTCTGCTCCTTTTTTATACCGTTTTATCATCAACCTTTACTGTGATGAGAAAGAAATTGTTTTTGCTATTGTAATCATCTCTCCCACGACTCCCACCTTACTGCTCAAAGAGACCATCTTCATCAAACACGAGGCGCCACTTTTGCTTGCCTCAATCGTTATCGGCTTTTGTGCCAACCAATTTTCGGTTGTTCAGTTCATTTTGAATAATCTTCCGTGGCGGATCTTCATATTTTGTAAAAAGTTCTCGTCCTCATTACTGTCACAAATTATTAGCATTCGTAGTCATTGTATTGTTAACACAGTGATATACGAATTGACGCTTGAAACGAATGTACCAAATTGTATTTTTATTGCGCTTACCAAAGATAACCACCATTTGTTACGCTAACATTAAGTGAAACTATAAAGACAGTTTTTATGATCTAGTCACCTAGTGCGATGTTTAGCCATAAAATACAAAAGACCCATAAACCATTCAGGAGAAGTGAAAACCTACAGGAAGCCACCGAATGTACCCATAACTCATTGTTCTAACCACTTTAACACGGTCATCACAGCTGGACGCTTCGTTAATATAGGAGGTACTCCAATCAACTTTAAACTTCCTCTGACAAACTTTGGGTCCCTAATTGTCGTCCCCTTTATTTATTCAAAAGTAACACGATATGTCATCCACACCAGCCGGATGCATTACTCGTTAGTGTCAATAAATGTTGCCCAAACTGTATGAAACAACAGCTGAGTCACACTAATGTGTGAAGAATGGACTCCCGTTTAGAGGCTGAGGACTGTTTGGTAATGTCCACATTTACCCAGAGCACTTTACTCCTTTCTAATATTCTAATGCTTCGAAGTGGAAGCCAGACCTTTGAGACATTTTCTTTTCGTGTTTTTATTTATTTACTATCCAGTTAAGGGTTGAAAATAATAACGATTTGTTGGACCTAAAACATTTTTCACAAAAAATTCTAACTCAAAAATTGATTGATTTCAATCAACATTATCAATATGACGTCGCAAGATATCAGTCGTGAAGCCTTGTCAGAGGCTTAAAAAGGCGGCTTGATAACATCTGACGGTAAGGTTTATCACTGGCCTTACATTCACCTCTCCAACAATCCGCACTGAGCCCGCGTGTTGGAGTATGGCTTGTACCACCTCATAGTTGAGGTGAGGCCTGTGCCCAGCAGTGGGACGTATAAGGCTGTATTTGTTGTTTGTTGTTGTATCAATATTGGAAGGTGTTAGGGGAGCTGTTTTCGGATTTATCCGAACATAGCCCAGGTTTCTGATCGTCAACCAATTTTATCAAGCGTGATGATGAGCGTATTAACGAAAACCCATCACTTGTAGCGATGACTTGATTTTAATGATGAAGGCCTTTGCCCAGCAGTGGGACAGCATATAGACTAATTACTCATACTTATATCAACATTTAGAAAATCATTTTATTTGGCTACATGTCGAAGTTACACCCCTTCCCGATGTCTAGTCTTGAAAATCAATTAGTCAATTTTTATTTGATAAATTAAATATCTGTTAAAAGTATATGTAAATATATCAAGAACTTATCTCAAAATACTACCTTAATGAATGGCTAAATAAACACACTTCGAAATTCCAGTCACTTGTGAGAGAACAAGACGTTGTTTGCTGGGATGCTTAACACGAGCGCCTGCGCAAACAAGCCAAGATGACCAGCTCTTAAACTGGACATTTGTTCTAGTGTTTAAACTGATGCGGTAGGTGAGTCATCCTAAGAGCAAGGTGCTAAGAGGAAAGCAACAAAGACGTACTCACAGACATAAACTATGTAGTTGGGCCCACTATAAATCAGTCTTTGAGCCTATCATTGTACCTCACCTTATATTCATTGATTGGACTATACCGGTATGGCAACAGATGCTAAAATCAAATAGATTCACATTTATTAATTCCCTGCTTTTGCACTCGATTAAAATTAACTGAGTAATAATAATAATCGTTTATTTGCAAGAATATGGTAAATTACAATTGGTCTTACTCTAAGTTTCTCTTAAGCATATTCTACCGAATTGTCGGTGTGCAAATATTAAAACGTCCAGTTAAACTATACAATAAAAATTAACACAATTTTACAAGTAATGGAGGATTGACAGAATTGTCAATTAAAAATATAAGCGTCAAAAAAATGGCACATCGGGTTTTTTTTATTCTGAGGGAAGAACTCGTATTACCTATTTGGATGTATGTCTTTGGGCGTACTCTCGTCTTCAATCTCAGCTTAAATTTCTCCTCGTAAGTTTCGACTTGAAGATGAAATCAGATCGTTTCTGTCACGATTGTTTCCGCAATATCGTATTCAGATTCAGTTGGCAATTTATAATATAACGTTGCAAATACTATTCGAATTTAAATGTAGAGAGATACAGCTGAGATTGTTTCGAAGTTTCAGAATCGGTAGATGAAGAGATTTGTAAATAATCATTACTAGCGCCTGCTCTCGTAGAGATTATACAGATTAAGTCTGGGATACCCATAAAATTGAACAGCCATCGTGCAAAAAACCGTTGCAATATGCAATGGAATCTTTTATTCAGTAGTTTATTCTTCTGGGCATCAGTATATATTTGTTGACACTCATAATTGTTTATTAACTTTAATTAAAACGGCTTACACCAATAACTATAATTTGAGACACAGAATAGAAAACAAAATTAGACATTATATTTAATAGGGTTTCAGAATAATAAATTGTATGAACACATCCCTAATAAGAGCTCAGTGTTCAATACCGGGTGATTATCGAAAGACTTACAAAAACGATTATGACATAGATACTCAGTAAGTAATGTAGTAGGACTAATTATGCGAAACATTTTTTTTACTTTAATCTCAAGGTCACAAAATTAAACTCGATTGAAAAAATCTACTTTTCACTTACATACATTATTACACCTTATTATTAATGATAATTTATATCCGGAAAATTCGTATCTCCTACGTTCACCGTGGATTATTCTATGAGTCGACCCTTATCATCATCGTCATAATTCCATTCGCCATCATGAGTACCAACCTTCACTCTCGTATAAACATATATCCCGTCTCCCCTCAGGATGTCCTAATTGCGGGATCTTGTCGAAACACGTCGTAAACATCTCTTGATGACACATTAACACCCACCGCGTTACTTAAAAACGTATAAACTTTTATAGAGTCTAATGAAGAAGCTCCAATTTCAGTCTCGAATGAAACTTCTTAATACACATTAGTTGCTCCATTTAGCAACTTTGTGTGGGATTCTTAAAGGACTTTAGTAACCGTATTAAGATGTAATTAAAAGTTTTTTACTTTTAAACAAACCTTGAGGTCTACTGCAAGGTTTTTTCAATTTCTAATTAGAACATTTTTTTCGTTGTTACTTGTATCATACGTGCGAAAGTAACGTTTTCACGCCTAGACCGCTGAACCAATTTTAATGAAGTCCTTATTGAGCCCTAGGATGAGATCGAATTTTTCTAGATTTGGTAAAGGACATGCTACATTTGGTTGCTAAAATATTACCTTGCGTAATCCTGTGAAACAATTCTGGTCTACATCATAGATAATCTTCATAGACAAAGTCACAGAAGCTAGTTTGTCATAAGTAATTAATTTATTTCCCAAGATTATCAAGAGCGTCGTGGCCGTGGTTAAGCACTCCAACTCGGATCGCGGATCGAGTGGTCCCGAGTTCAAATCTGGCCAGAACCAAAATCTTTGTGTTCATTGTTTAATTTCCGACTAACTCTCCGGTGATGGAAAACATCGAAAAAAAACCAAACCAACCCGGATAGCGGCGGAAGGCTCACCACCTACCACGTTGGGTTCTAATACCATTGGTGAAAAGTGGGCTTCTGAGTGTTCCGTTCACCATGACGGCAACAGTGACTTGCCTCTGACTACCCCGTTTGGGATAAAGTCGTGATGGTATGTATGTATTATCAAGGATCAACATTACGTAGCAGTCAAATGTGCTACAATAGTATTTAAATAATCTATATAATCAAGGAAGAGGAAGTTCCTAACTAAATCTTAATAAGCAAGTACTATCCACAGAGGCGAGTAATTTATTTGCTCAACATTAGGTACTGCAAGGAGTTGGTATCGCAAACTAGTCCCGAGGCGAAGTTCGGGGAACATGCACTCAAACATCACATTAGAACAAGACAGACAACCGGAACTTGTACGTACTTGTATCTGTTCTGTGAATAGATGCTTTAAGGAACTAGAACTTGTGCCTAATGATACTCGGTGACCTAATACGCTAAGCGCTGCTTTGAAACACTTACATCATATTCATAACACTAATTAACGAACATGCTTGCTAGAAAATAAAACAGGAAGAATTGGCAACATCTACGAGTACGATAAAAGAAAATTAATATCTATATAGTTAATGCAATTCAATTTAACAGTTCTGCGGAGCTTTTCTGTTTAATAAATAACCGAATTTGTATGATTTACCAAGCCAAATGTTGAATGACATATTTTTAACCATAACGTTTTTTACTAGATACATTATTTTACAGGAGCAGTAACTTTGTTCAAAGCGATCAGTGTTAATAATAGTCAATCAAAGCACAGAATGAATAAAACAATATATAGTTCATTGTTTGAAGATAATCTGCCTCTAACATTATTGTATGAGAACCATGGTTGCAATAATTGATTCAAATTTATCACGAGCTCGTTGGAATGCGGGAACGCAGCCACTATACTGATACTATAAAATCTTGGGCCAATTAACGGGTTTAGGGGTGCGTTTCAAACATGCTTGTTACCAGTTTTTGTCATTTCGATTATGCAGATTATGTCCTATAATTAGCTGTTGAATCATTATTTATGTCGTAACAATATGCAGGGCTAGCCCGTGTGAACGAAGGCTAGGCAAGGGCCAAAAACAGGTTGTGGTATCAGCACTTGTACGGAGGACGACAGGTCAACCTCTACAAAATTATTGTAAGATGGGTCACATCACATCCCAGATCCCAAAGGCTAACTTGCATTGCTATGAATTTTTTTTCGCTTGACCTGTGGTCGAGCGTTTCATTCAGTAGCTGAACTAAATTATGTAGAGACAAATAAGAGTTAATAAAATGAGAATGGTAAGACTATATTTGAAAGTTTTGAAACTGTTATATCCATAAAAAGGATTGGTAACGATTGGTTAACAGTCTTTTAGTCGTCACAGATTTACAATTTTCATAAAAATATATGTAAATTTAAGGTAGCCGTTACTTATTTTAGTCACAGTTCTTTACCTACAGTTTTTTCTATTTGAAACCATGTTTTAGGGCAGATATGATTTTGTTTCTTTTGTAGACTGATCAGTATGTATCCTCATACGAGCAGATTTTTAAGCGAATAAGTAATCGTTGTTTGTGCTGTCGGAAGCGATTGTGTTGTGTGCAGTGGAATAATTGAATATTACAGTAAATATGATTATTATCAGTGTTTCTGTATTGCGATATCGAAGTAAGTACTGAGGTCACTTATTTCATTTAAGAAGAATACTCGTAACATGTAATTTTTTCTTGTTTTTTTTCCGAAAACAAAAACTTTGAATCGCTCCCCTGTAAAGTTCAAAAACAGTCGCTTAAAGCAAATAGCCCGTGACCCGTCCATTTGCAGTACTATCAGGTCTTTAAATTTGATACCCATATTGTAATAGGACATTGGCGAAAAAAAGTGTTTTTTGAAAATTGAGCCATATAAACAACTTAAGTACAATTTGAATAGTTGTTACAAAAATTTTGTATAAAGAGCTGTACTTTTGCCACATCTGACTATTTTTATATTATTATATACCGATAAATATACCGATTGTGTTTTAATTATCGAAATCAATTTGATTAATTTGCGAATTGCAACCTTTCTGATGTTCTTATTTGTACAGATATTGTTCATAGATACAATTACTAATTTTAAATAACATACTACTAATCCGTTAGTTATTTTTCATAAAACACACCACTTGCCATGGTCTCGAAGTAGTGATGAATATCCCTGTGTTACGAAGCACCAGACAAGGAATAAAGCCAGGGTTGTATCCCAGCACACCCAGACCAGAGTCAATTCAGAAAAGATCGTTTCCTGAATTGACCCTACCGGGAATCGTACCAGAGTCACTACGGAAATCGAGGCGAGAACCCGTGCTACAGCGCACTAGGCCAATCGTGTCGTCACAGTAAGCCACTAAGGCCAAGAACTACATCTCATTCTAACAGCTATTTTAAAATTGTTTCTGACTATTCAGAACTGGTTACATTACCTACCATGTTCAACAAAACTGTTCTTCCGTGTTACACTATAATAAATACGGTACTATTACATAAGTTAAAAGAATTACCCCCACGATGTAGAAGCTTTACGTGCCCCAAGGTCTTAACGTTATGTCTATGAAACCCATTACATAATGGTTCTGTGATCGCCGAATGTTCCCGTAAGGTATAAAACCCGCCAACATAGTATAAAATACCCTTAAATTTTTATCTGGCATTCATAAAACAAGTCGTAAAAACTATATTACGATTTCGTATGAGGGCATGACATTGCAAAAGGGAACGAATGGGTTGCTTCAGACAATTGAACGCATTAATTTCAATATAAGAGAAATGGCCGTAATCAATACGTATAAAAATATGACGGGGCAATAACTTCACGCCTGTATAATTAAACAATGATCTAGTTAAACACAATTATTCAGGATGTTTGTTAATGTAGATACTTGGAACGTTCCAAGTATCTACATTAACAAACATATATTGTTGTGTTATGTTAAGACCTTTAGCAGTGAATAGCATTTTACTATGAAAGTTTTATTTTACTTATTTTTTTAATCTCAAATCCACGAACGATAAGGAAAAGCGGACTTAATGCTTAAATCATTATCTACTAGTCAACCATTTCGAATGGTACAGAAAATTTGTTGGCGCCGTTGGCGGTGCTAATAAAAATTGTTTAGCTACTGTAAATTTCAATTCATCCGTTTCGGTGCAGTAATCATTTATTTAATAATTGAAATTCGCCATCATAATTTCAGAGAGACATGATTTATACAAAATGAGCTTTTAACAAACGGCTCTTAGCCAAATATTAAACCATCTAGCTACTAAAGTTTTAATTTTCCGGCGAAACGAGGTCCTATGACGTCACGAATAAAAGCCACTTTGGCGCCTCGCCAGCTGATATCGTCGACCAGCTAAGCCGATGCTTAATGCGGGGTTAATGAACCTTCAAGTTTCAGCATGCCCCAGAAGTTCTGCTGACTGTTATGCTGAGCGGGAACTTGATCCACCCATGTTTGATATTCGACCCCTTAATGTAATGTAACCAGCTGTTAAAGAACTATGGATGGATACAGTATTTCCTGTAGGTACAAATTGTTGACAACCTAACATACTGAACATTAATAAGCATAACATAATTTATAAATGCATATTACGTAATATTAAAATCTTAGTCTCAATGTGGATGGGGATCGATCGAACTCACGACCTTCAGCACTATAACTAGGAGCTTTTCACTTTCTACCAGCGAGCCAGTCATCGTTATTGTGTACATTTAGAAAAAAGAGGTGCTGATAAGAAAAAAAGTCAATAAATTACTTTATCCATGTCTAAACCAAGCAAACAGGGCAATGTCGTCTCAAGAGGGTCTACCACTGTCAACGTTGCACGGAGCACTTTTTTGTATGTTGACTAAACGCGGTGCTACTAAAACCATTGGATAATGAAGGTATCGAAGGCAGGTGCAGCATCTGTAAAGCGTTCAAGCCGACCCACCCTATCGTTGCTTCTGTTCAAGCTACACTTATCGGAACACTTATGATCAGAAATAGCCTTTAAGATGAAAAACCCCCCGGCAGATTACACTTGAGTGGATGTTCTGAGAGATTTAATCTTGGCTCATAATGCGTAGACTTTCTGGACTACCAGAACAACATTTCGTGAACGATTAAAGGGAGATCAATTTTAATTATCTTGATTGCGATTAATCATGAACAGACCACATTTGTTCAGATTAACAAATACGTAGAGGTATCGTTATTTTTTATTAATTACTTTCTTCCAAGGTAATTTAATGATATCAAGTAAAAAATTTACAAATTTTAAAAACCAAACTTAATCTCAGCCGAGCTATTCTTAAAAACTCGCTTCGTACCCCGCACGCGGAATCCGCTGTGAGATTTAACTTTGGCATTCCTAAAACAAGAAAACGACGGTAGCTCCTCCACTAGGAGAGCGTTAGTAAATGGAACTATGGTAAAGGAGATTTTTGACATCACATGTATAGGAATGACGTTTAATTGGTATTCTCAACGTGAACTCGACCGTCATCTCGACACAGGGAACTCGAAATAATCTGTCAAATAAACCGTTGCTACAGAGTGATCGAGTTTGGAATTTACGAGTGGAAATAATCAAATCCTTGGTCATGTTTCGGTCAAATAATTAGAAAAAAAATTGTTTGGAGTGTAGAAAAGTGTGTGCAAGGCATTTATGAGACTATGCTTTGTCTACCAGCCGAAACCAAGATGAAAAGTTCGACGCCCATGTAATTGAAAGTTCAATGTACCTACCTTGAAGTCTAAGCATGGACAGTGAAGGCAGTTATTTGCTGGTTCACATGGTACTTCAGTACTCCACTATGATTCTGACATGGTGGCTAAAGAGCATTAGCATTTAGCGTGCGTAATATCTGCAACCAAACGAGGACAACCCACCCAGCAGTGCACCCTTGGATCATTGCTGGATCCCAGAATAATTTTATAGATGGGCAGTTATGTAGACGAGACTTTAAAAATAATTTGTGGCGTCCAGTTTAATTATTGAATGAATGATTTCCATTGTTAATTTGAGGTTATTTAATCAAATTTATTTTTAAGAATTAATGTATAAAAACCAGCTTTTTTAAAATTATGCTTTTTATGTATCCAAAATTCCACGTATATCAATAAATTCCCTCGTCTGGAGGCCACCCTCCAGGAAACAGCCAGGTCAAAGAACAGGTTATCGTAACTAAATGCGAATACTAATACAATTTCGTGACTGTGCAGTTAGCTGCCGGTCCAATTCTGGTTGGAGAATCAGGTCAAGCTTATCATTGAAATTCATTGCCATCAGCACTGCACTAACATGTAAAATTTTAATTCTGTAGGCTGAGTGGAAGTTGTTCTAATTCAGCTTGCAAGATTTGACCTAAATAAGAGTAGAGAGAATAAGTGTAAATATTCTTCATTGATTATTCTTTTATCAAAATTAAACAGTGTGTGGTCAAGTGGTGCAAATGACAAGTGTAGAAAAAGAGAGTTATAGTTAAGTCACATAATGTGCAGAGAAGCTGATTTAAATGTAAATAAAGAACTTCTTTTTACTAACCCGGCGTCATGGCTAAAAAATAAATATCTAGCACAAATTACACCAAGCAAGATCATCTGACCCCTTACTAAGCAAAGCTTGTACTATGGGTGTCAGAGACTGATAAACATTCAAGTAAGTAATTAGCCCATATATTGCCCCACTGCTGGGCAAAGGCTTCCCTCATTGTAATCAAGTCATCACCACAATTGATGGGTATTGGCTAAATCACCACGCTTGTCAAACGAGGGTTGGTGATCACAAACCCTGGTCCATGTTCCGAAAACACACTTTGCCCAACTTGGGAATTGAACCCGGTACCTCTGAGTTTCGGGCCAAGCTTTGAAGCCACGGAGGCGTTCTGATAAACATACTTAAATATTTCTCAACATATTTTTTAGTTAGATAGTAAGTATTAACACCCAGGCACACAACAAACCCACAACCTTCAGTGCTAAAGGCAAGCTGCACCAACAGGCCTTCACATCACTCACACAATAATATTAATAATAATACTTCAAGGTGATGAGTAAAGGTGAAAAAAAAGAAAAATATTATTGAATCACAGGATCTTTTATTAATTTTCATAACACTTCTCTAATCACCTCAAAAATAACGAAATTAGCGACCAGAATATGTGGACGTTTTTGTAACCCGTTTGCCTTGCAGCAACCTCAGGATAAGTTGATGGTCTGCCTTTGCTGCATATACAGCTACAGCTTTTAGCAGTGCTGTTTTCAACTTCTCTGATTAACTGCTGTTCATCCAGTCATTTGCTGCACTCTACAACCACTTGACTGCTGCTGATGTGGCTCTTGACGAGCCATCTACGAATTCCTGTAGCTGAAACAAAAAATAGTCATTATATTATATTACACAACAATTTTATTGAACTCAAATGAGTAGATGGAACCTAATCTACAAGCTTTCATTGTTTTGAAAAACTACGTTTTTATGAATTTTAACAATTCAATTCATTTTTTCACCATTTTGATACATTACATAACATTGGTATATCAAGTATAATACAAAAAATTCGAACTAAGTTTTTGATAAGCCCAATCATGACTCAATTAAATGCACACATATTTGGATCCCCAACTTAGCATTTTGTTAGCCGTTTGAATAAAATTTATCATTTGTACTACTACTACTTTGTACTAGTTCAACTCACTTTTAGTGGGAAATGGCAGCTAGGTAGGTCTGTTAAGTTAACTGTGGAGTTAAAGCCAATACTAAGAGTGGCTTGCACCTTGCCCAGAAGGCATAATTTGAGCATGTAATGCAGCTTTTTTCTTTACAGCAGTTTTTGTCGACCTAGAACAAAAAAATACACATATTAATTAACTTTAAACAATGTTTTACAGTAAATACAAAAACTAGGCATGTTCCTTAATTATTATTTGATTTTAAGTTTGAATTTAGGTAAGTTATGGCTAATCTGTCACACATGCATGCAGCCTACAAAACTTAGGTAAAAATTATACTGAAATATTATGATAAACTCATAAAGGAGCGACATTTAGGCAAACACGATATTCTGGCAAAAGCCTTCTTGAAATTAAATATATTGCATGTATGTTTTTGTATTGTCAATGCAATCTATTGAAAAACAAAAATACCTTGTCCTGTTTCCAGGATTTGGTTCTTCCTTCCATGCTGTGCATTTAAGCGGCCAACCACTCTCAATGCCTTGTAACTACATATTCAGCACTCTCCATCTTAGCAAATCCCTTGGGTACGCTTGGGATCTCTTCCAGAATAGTTATCAGCGTTTCTGTTTGATAGTTCTGCAAATTACAATTTAAAATTTATAAATCGTCATTTAACCAAAACTCCAAGTATAAATAATAGAAAAGTAAACGTAGTCATACTTACTTCATATTTTATTTGATATAAACTCAAATGAAGCATTAAAGCATTATATTTAGTTAGAAAACACAAGGAAAGTTTACTTTTATCCAAACGCCAAACCAACAACAACATTGTCGCCATTTTTTTTGTTTTTTTTTTAATCAAGCGTAATGGCATTGGTCCAAAAAGCCTTGGCGATGTGGATATTGAGCCACAAAAATAAATCTATTGAAATTTTTCATACTTTACCTCAAGTTTATACAATAAATAATGTAGACTTAGCCAAAATACTGTCATATCACATTAATCCTCGCCGTTTAGTAAAGTATTCTTGTTTATAAAACTAAACAAAGTTTTATCGATTTATCGATTCATAATTGCCACATACATGCAAGCCCTATCCCATTTCGAGACTCACTCCGCTTCACTCAGACTTTGAAACAAATTGAGAATACCAAATCAAGGTCAGGCGAACGCTACTTCGAAGTGTGTTCGGTTCACTCGGCGTATTTCTTTTCTTATTGTGAGTTTTTAAGTTTCGCTCTGCAGGACTAAGGTTCTCATTCTAGAATGACACTCAAACATTTACCCGTACTTTCCCTAAGTAGTAAACTAAATTTGGCACTCTAGAACTTTCTTGAGTACCTACGGGCCCTATATTTTGAAAAGCTTCCGTTTTGAGTCAATAACGTAACATTACATAACATAATCCCAGTAAAAACAGTAGTTTCGTCGCGTTTCCATTTTAATAACCCGAATGAAACTTAGCGAAAAGCAATCAACATTCTCGTCTTACCTAACTGCTAACTAAGAGCGGATAACGGCGCAAGCGCAGGGCAAACAAAAGATAGATAGCAAGATCACAGCTCAGTACGACCGCACAATTGTGGGAAAGATGGCGGACAGAAATTTCGTGCTCTGTGGGAAACGACATGCAAATTACTCTTGTTTTGCTGTTTTCACTAAGTTTGCGAATGCTTGAGCTGATCATTGACTTACACCCTCAATCTGCAATATAAGTTGAGCTGTCTTGATAAAGTTTATACCGATAACCACGCCGCGTTACCCGTTTTGACGTTTTAGGTTGGAATTTTAGTACAGCTCCCCCTAGTGATTAAAAATAGAAACAAAAATGGAAAATCAACTTCTGAACGCAACGATCACCGTTTACGTGACGGAAACGCATGGTAGACATACTGTTAAGTTATAGTTCTTGCATATATACTCGTAGGTATCACGAGCGCGCGTGAATCTAACGAAATTCAACTTTATTGTTCGGTATTAAGAGCGTCAGATAATTGTACTTTACCAAGGCTATAGCTGTTCGATTTACTTCCACTTACATGTTACAGGACAGTACCCACACTGATTTATACAGATTTCTGAAGGGTGCTTAACTTTGAGATACGTTTCAGATTTTGAGGCAATGGGTGTCTGTGCACACACTGTGGGATCATCAAGAGATGATTAGGGAATTGAAATAATGTAATCCGAAAATGCCAGCATGTTAAAACCTCTAGCAATTTTTCAACATGTTTAAAGGTTTAAAGGTGAAAATATTCACAGCAAAGAAACAACAAAATAAACTGTAAACTTATCTGAAAATTCTTCGTGATCAAGGTGAACACCATCTGATTCTTGCTTCTCACCTACGTAATTTATTTAGATGAAAAAAAATGGATCAAGTTATTGGTACTGGATGCTTCAACGCACAATACAATTAAAAGGTGAAAAGGTTATTGGTGAAATTATTTTTAATTTAATTTACATCGTTATAATCGAGAACAATTTCGAAACCTTCCGACATTATTTTGTAACGAAAGATTCAGGCGAACGGGACCGATCGAGAGCGCAATATCATTATCTTTCCGAATACAAGTTCAATGAGTTCACTAAGCGATTTCAGACGTGCTCTATTTTGTAAAGCCTAATCAAATTGCTTTTCCGCCACTTAAACCCGGGTTAATCAATAACTGTACTTGTTTACTGTACCGATTAAATTCGACCGGAGTTTGCTGACCCGAGTTATTCAGGATTTTATTAATATTTACTAGAAAGCTTAATATTAGTTTGCTAATAAGCGGCTAGTTCACTAAACAACGAACTTTTGCAAAACAGTTCAAATTCATTAATTATTACAAATGTAAACAATCAATCCAATGCTTGAGATTAGTCAAGCAATTTGGAAAATTCAACTTTGAATAAATACTATTATGTAAAGTAATAAATCTATGTTGAACATCGCAGGATCACTAAAGAAAACAAAAGATTGTTTTAAATACGCTTACGCCGTAGCTACAAAAGCAACTAACATAACATAATAATATGCCCAACACAGATCCCATTAGCACTTGTCACACCTTTGATTCAACAATCTATTAAGTAGAACAAACATAAATTACATTTGAGCCAGTTCAAGTAAACCGAAGGTAGGTTTCGTAACTAGCCGAAAATATCCTCGTCAAAGAGTAGAGTAGGTAACAATGCGTCGGCATCGTGCGAAGAATAAAGAATAAAGTGTAATGTGGTAAGCAAATATGCCGCCCGTCAAGGTCTGTTGAGCAGCCGACGGCCGGCAAGGATGTCACTCGACCTAGTTACAAAAAACTGCTATGGTAACCACTGGTGAGGCTAGGGAACATTCCACGTAAAGCTGGAACTGCTTATTTTATTTATTAAAATGAAAAAGGGTATCGTTAGATTTTTTTGCGTAATGACTTAGTGGTGATTAGTGGACTTAGTACACTTAATGGTGGTTTCAGACTGCCTGCTACTCTGAAACCACCATAATTGCCGCACCATAATCACAGTTTGAGTAATTATTTACTTTATTGGTTTTATAATAATAGTGCTTTTCATGATTTGGCTAAATCGGCATTTTAGAGTGGTAGAGGTCTCAAAATTAAATTAAGATAAAACTTATCCTATATTTTCTAGGCCACCAGCACTTTCTGTCAATACGAAGTTTTTTATCTACGGAATAACAAAATCATCGTATTGAAATTTTGTTTTTATAAACTAGCAGTAATAAGAGCGTACTCAACTCAGGACGACTGTCAAACGTAGCAAGGAACCTCTGGATTGATCATGTGGGGAAAGACCTTATTGACCACGGAATCACTGCTTAACGAGAGTTCGCCCAAGACCGAGAGCAGTATAGGTACTATTGTCGGACCCCAAGATCCATTTTGCATTACTGTTCCACAAAACCACAGAGAAATTCCTGAAACAACTCAAGCAAAAAGTGGCTATTTCTCTCTCATTACAAGTGCGAACCCTACTAGCCCGTCCGACACAGTCTGTTTGGCGTGCACCGGACTACGCAAACCCGTTGTAACTTCGCCTCGCAACTTTTAGACGACTCAGAGAAATTGGTAATAACATAGCTCAAAACTTTGTGCTCGAGATACGTTTCCCTAAATATTTGTTCGAATATTCCCGATGGGAAACTCCAATCAAATAATGTAGGAATTATATTCACTGAATAACGAGCAGTAATTTTCTACTGCCCGGTTACCGATTATAAGGCTGGACGCTATTCTTGCCTTTGTCTGGGAACGCAAGGTACTCGTAAGGCACAATTTTTAATTATGGTCAGCAAAAATTGAGTGGCCTGTTAACCCTATGGTTGGTTAAATGTGCTACCTACTGCACTGTCGTGGGTCCTTTATTCTCAGGATAGACATTCAAGTGGACAACTATGTTAAGAGCAATATTTACTATATATAAATAAATATATATAAATATAAATATGCGCCAGACAACACTCCACTTGCCATGGTCTCGAAGTAAGGATAAATATCCTTGTGTTACGAGGTACCAGACAGGGAAATAAGCCAGGGGCGTCTCCCAGCACACCCAGACCCGAGCCAATTTAGAAAAAGTCATTTTTCTGAATTGACCCGACCGGGTATCGAACCCGGGACACCACGGAAGCCAAGGCGAGAAACCGTGCTACAGCACACTGCGCCAATCGTGTCGTCAAACTATTTATATTTATCTGCCCCGTTACATTTTGGGGTCATTTCAGGAAAAGATAGGTCAGTCAAGATTGTAACATGTAATAATGCTCAGCTGATCTTCACCTTGCTAGTACTAATATTCGATGTAAGCCACTAGTTGAAAAGGCCAAACAACCGAATGCATCTCCCGGTCTTTGGTATTACGATCAGGTACTTTAAGCAACCAAAACTTTTTGTCATGTTGTCAGCAGAGAAGATTACATGTGCTACTCTTAACTGCAATATAAATATTTCGCTGCAATGAATAACTAGAAATAACCGTATATTGCGTTGATTTGCAGTCATATAAAAATTCAGGGCGCATCCTCCTCGGCTGTTAGTATGATTTACGATGTTATATCATTGCACGCTCGTAGTACTCATCGTTTCAATTCGTGCACGCGTTATGCGAATGCATCTGACTTTATGTTCTATCATTAATCTCGCCAACTTCACAAAATATATTCATAAAACTGTTGCATTAAAATAGCCACTGTCAGCTGTCGTGCCGATGGCCTAATGGATTTAACTCGTATAACGAAGATCATTTGTGTCAATTGTGTTTTGCATCTTGATCAAATACTAGTCAAAAAAAATTATAAATAATTAACTACTTAACATGTAATTGAGTTAACGTTGTGTATAGAACACGATGTCAACTTCGGTTCCAAACAAGCATACTAAAAGTCTGGTGTTATTGACAATTTATTAAATATTGCAGGTGAGGTTGCGGGAAATTTGGAATGAATAATTTGTGTGGTAAAATTACTGTATTAAATATCCAGAAAAGATATATCTGAGTTTTAAAAAAACCGTCCGGGTTATAAATCACCCATTTGGATAGCTTGGATGAATGAGCTGTAGCGATGTATTTTGTTATTTTTTCGGATGCAACTGGATAATGCGACCTCTGACAAGAGGTCAAAGTAAGCACGCTAAGCCCAGAAGGGAATTGGCAATTGGTATCCGAAAGCAGACGGCTGAAAACTGCAGCTCACCAATTGGCATTTGGCAGATTTCACGTTTGCTAGACTGCCATGCCAAAGCATTTTATGTGCCTATCTATTGTGTTATGTAGGTCGTTATTCTAGCAAGAAATATAGCTCCATCGGTAAACTAACAAGAATGATGTCCCTACTTGAATGGACAAATTGAACAAATATTTTAGGCATAGATACTTTTTCGCAATATTTATTACAAAAGAGACGTAAAATGGAATTTATTTATACAGTGATTTGTTACATCGCTACTGTTGCTTTGCAGCCCTAAATACATTCTTGCAAAATTGTTAAATAAAACACAAACGAAAACGATGTTAATAAAAGTTTTTTTTTTATCTGCAATTAATTTTAATGTACAAATAAGTTATGCAGAGGAAAACACATTAATTGATCCAAAAAGCAAGTCTGAATAATTTTTCAGTCCATTGAATCACCAATTGATAAAAATATCGATATAACGCTCGAACCGAGATTATGTTGCGTAAGAAATAATAGCATGAACAGCCTTTACATAATTGTGTAGTTAACTGTAAAAAAGAGAGTTTAGTCTTTTAGTCTGTAGTAAATTTAGCCTAATCTACTTAGGTTTACTTTATGTAACTCTCAATTCTTTACAAAAGAGGAGGTATCTCTAAGAAGTGATGGAGCCAAATAATGTCAATTATGTAAATGTTATGTCAAAAATAAAACCAATTTGTCATTACGACTCAATCGCTACTGTAATTATAGGCAAAAAACTGCAACGGTTGACTGGTTGCTCATAGTTTATGGCACTGATGCAGCTGTTACTGTAGTTTTTTTCAATGTAAAACTTTCATGAAATCTTTTTGCACTTTGGTAAAAGGGAATGCCTGATTGTCAGATTCAGATTCATTTATTGCAAGTCACATGTTAGATAGGATGTTACAGGGTATATAAGGTACAGTGACGCCCTGCAAGGGCACAGCAAACATTGGATGAGAGGCAACTATTGCCTATTTACTTAAAATATACTCAAAATACAAATAAATTCAATTCGAATACAATTATTATAAATATGTCATTCAATAATAAACACATTGGTAATTTATAAGTCTATCAATAAATAAATTAGAATAAAAATTATAGTAACACTTTTCTAACTAGAAACTTTTAGAAAGCAGATACCATTTAATTAAATCAAATTAAACAGTACAATATAAATTTTATTAAATTAAACTATAAATCGGTCATCAAAAAATTCTGAAATATTATAGTAACACTTTTCTATTAAGAAATCTTTGAGGTGACTATTAAACAAGGATGCCTTTTTATATTTTTAAGATGGTTTGGAATATGGTTATATATTTTTATTGCCATGTAATGAGGGCTACCTGAAACAATTTTCATGTTGGTGATTGGCTTGTTTATTTTATTTTGAATTCTATTATTTCTTTTCGGAAGAGTTTCGATTGGGGAGTATAATTCAGAATGATTTCTAACAAACTTGCAGGATTCCAGAATATAAATAGAAGTAAGGGTCAGCAATTGGTGTTTTACAAAATAATATCTACATGAAGTCATTTGGTCAATGTTTGTAAGTATCCTGACACATTTCTTTTGTAGAATGAATATGGTGTCTATTTCACTGCAGTTTCCCCATAGTACAATGCCGTATGTTAACCTGGAGTAAGCATAAGCGTAGTAAGCTGCTAGGGCCGTCTTGAAATTAGTAACGCGTTTCAACTGGTAAAGTTAATAAGTGTTAAACCATATTTGAGGAACGCATAAAGCATAATAATAGGTTTGTACTTTATCTTGGTTCACATCAATTTAAAGATTAAAGAGAGTGAGATAGCATTAAAAAACTTATCAGAAAAAGCAAAGCATTTGACATTTATATCTACAGTGTATATTTTTTAGTTGTGTGTTTGTAGGACGCAAGCTATCTTTTTCACCTGTTTTTTCGCGGATAGTGGTTCTCCGTTCCGAGCCAGCGCCGCGACGTCAAAGGGAATCCACTGTACCGTGAAACGGAGCGCGCTTTAAAAATTAACACTGGCTTGAACCTTAACTTATCAAACGCACAATTCGCACTGCTTTCGATCACAACTATCCACTCTTACGCAACTTAGAAATTCTAAGGCATAACTAATCGAAGCATTTTTAAAGTGGCGCTACGGTAACGGTGGTCGTCAGCTACTAAAAGCTAGTATTGCAGTAATTTAAAGTTCGAATATCTAATGGAACAGGTAATCTTGCATCATTGCATGGTACAGTGCTGGGATGTCACAATAACTACATAGATGGTAAAATTAGCAGAATATAAGAGGAGTTCTCATTGCTACGTACTCGCGTGGTAGGTAGTACGCACGGACAATTCAAAATGTACAGTGAAATAACTAAGTACCAACTGTAAAACGCTTGCTGTTGACTTTACATACTTTTCTTACAAATTCGATGAGAGTTTAGACATTAACCATAAGATAATAAGGTAATGTATATACGCGGATACACCAAAAATGATACTCGTACCAAGAAAAAAAATCTGGAACACGTTACACCAAGAGCGTTAAATCAACTATCACTCAGACGGAGATAAATAAATAAATATTAAGTAATAATTAGAAACTTAGATACATAATATCACCCCGACACAGAACCAACAACATGTTCGTCATACGATTATGTTTGTCCTGGGATCGGACCCACGACCTTCAACGATAGAGGCATGATCATAGTTACACAGTGCCATCGTATCAACACACTATGAATCTATTACTTGTTCAATATTTTAAAATTCACCTCTCTTTTTTGTGAAAACCCGAAAGAGGGGTAATAATAATATACAATAGAACCAAATCAAACTTCTCGTACCTATCATAAAAATATCTGAAGAGTTCTTTACTCTCCCATATATATTAACGTCTTTCGATGGCGCAATTTCCGCTCGTTTGTATCAAAAAGAAAATCAAAGATCATCTTTTGCCGAATTGCGCAATTCTATATCGAGATCATTATTTCAATTCCAATATTGTACCAGCATATTCAAGGCCGAAGAACTGATTTCCACTTCCCGCTGTCTTATAACCGGTCTGAATACAAGCTGGTTGTATTATCTGTGGTTGATCGTCAACTCGCTTGAAAGCGATAGCGATGCCTGTAGCTTAGGAAACGGATGTGCACATCCTAGAAAATAGTTCTGTGATAGAATTAAGAAAAAAAAAGCAGGCTTTCTGCCCCTGACTAACTTTTTTACCGATCTTTTACCTTGTTGTCCGTGAAAGGTAGCGACGAGTTTTTTTTTTTACTTTTTTATTTCAAAGATTGTAAAATTCGTGATGAATAGTAAACCTTACTTTTTTGTGTTACTCAATTATTTTTTATTAGTTTCTTAATTTGTGATAAATCAAACTGTTAGAATAGGATTTTAAACGAAATGTCACACGGTTATGCTTAGATAAAAATCTTTACAACAATATTTAAATTAATGGTGTGAATTAGATCATGGCAAGAATTAAGTTACAGAACAAACTTATATCTTTTTACCAAGTTTTTGAGCATACAAATAAAATTACGGTTTCATGTTTTTTTTTGATTTCGTATGCAAACTTAATGAAGCATATCACTGTTTTCATTTGTCAAATTAGCAGTGGCAAAATGCAAGTCTGGTAGATCGCGATACATTGAACTCGCTCGCACCTGATTGGCAACCTGCTTCAGATTAGATAAGCACTATCAGTGATAAACTAGTTGAGTTACTCATTGCTTACTCGTGACGTGTGAGGCAATGTATGTTTGTTTTTTTTTGCTCTGTTAATAATTATACCATAAAAAATATTATTATGGTTTTTTGAAGGTTTTCCAGCTTGGACATAAATCCTTTAATATTATTGACTGTTACTGACTTCCATCACACAAGATAAACAACGTAGCCGTTCGACATTAACAAACTCGATAAGTGTCCCCAATGTCCAAGTTACGATGCCCCTTTTAAAATATTCATTCTTAAATTGTGTACTTCATGATTGATTTTAATGAAATCTACAATGCTGTAATTAAAGTCTTTAGTAACACAAAATCAGTACTTAATCTATCAAAGTTTAATCATGACCTCTATTAGCGTTGTAACTAATAGTTAAGTAACAAACGTTACTAATTTTACAGTACATATTTCACACTGTACCAGTAATCGACATGGCTGGGCGAGACGTGACGCTTATTAGTTATTAACTTGCCACTCACTGGCTACCTCTAAAGCCGTCGGCGAGAAACTAACTTATAATTTACTAAGAAACTCAGAGCCGAACCGGTGAAGTTAGTGGCTTCCGATTACGTTGTCACCGTACGTAATAGCGTGTTAGTCAGCCTACATCACGTACACGTGTACTGCTACCATAATATGAGTAACGTGGGTCATCTGGCCATTTAGAAAAGTCGTAAAGTTTACGGTTTTGTGGTAACATTACGGGAATAATGTTTCATGGTCTTGGGAATAACATTATTCAGTATTCAATGTTATTTCGTAAGTACAAGTTAGTAGATGGAAGACAAGTATTTATTTGGCTCAATAAACAATATGAATTTCCAACACTTGAATTAAACTATCAATAACTTTGAAAAACATTACCGTTTTGCTAAGCATCCAAAGCTTAAGTAGGTAAAGAAACAAAGATATAAAAAAATCTTTAGAACAATGTAGGTATGCTATGGCATACCTACATTGGTTAGGTATGCCATAACACGGATTTTACACTACAAGGTAAAAGTCAGACACTATCCAGGTTAGCAAGTCTCAGCTCAGCCTTAAGATGAAAACACAGAATCCCACCTAACTTCACCGTCAAATAGTAACTGGCCCTGGCTACCAATCGATAGCAGAACAACCATCCAAAATGACGTACCTAATTGCACAGAACGTGACGGGCAGCAGCGTCACGTCGCGAAAAGGTGTCCTGCACTGCACCCCTACGTGGTCGGAATTTGCAACATCTCCCTGATGATTAGCAGTATCTATGCGTCTTAGCCTGTGTTCAGCAGTGGACAAATTGAGGCTGCTTGTGATGATAACGAAAGATACCTCACACTATTACTACATTTTCCCGAGGTACACATGATATATCTGTAGGCATAGCCTCTAGGTCAATGAGGCTTTTCAATAAAAATAATAGAAAAACGTTTTCTGACTTTCAACTAGGTCAGCCTGTGTTTGCAGAGTCAGTGACATCACTTCACGCAATACACAAACGTTGGATTTGGTTTGTAAAGGTTTTAAAGCAAAACCAAAATATAATGAACAATGATAACGCTTTGTGTTGCCATTACATCATAACAATAGTTTTCAATAGTCTGTTGGGTTGGTGTGAATAAACCAGCCTATTTCCTATTGTGCATGATTGCAAATTTCAATCCAGCTATCTATCCCATGGGAACGAGATCATCATTACGTCCGATCATTATTTCACTCGCTCACATTGCAATTTACAGCCTTTGATGAGAGAAATTGTAACAAAATGGCTGACATGTTATTTTCAGATTTCAGATAAACCTTATTAGTTGAAACCATTTAGTATAACTAGTATAAGTTGAAGTTTACTACTACAAGCAAACAAATAAATTATACATTAGGATCTGACCCAAAACTACGCAAAGTTTGAACTGTGGGTTTCAGAGACTGAATTTGCTTACATTTATATTCTTGAAATACTAAATTATTATTTAACCATCTGTATGCTAATTAATATAATAGCCTATTTGAGTGTTATTAAGATCTAGGTCATGGTTAGGCAATGCCTACTGAAACGAGAAATGGTTTCTTAGGTCATCATCATCATCATCATTCGTGCGGTCTATCCTGGTTGTGAACCCACACTGGTGTGTGGGGTCCCAGAGTCCACTTTTCTTATTTATAGCGGGAGCGGCATAGCCAGACATTTGTTGCCCACGTAGATTGCTGATCTCCGTGAGACATGAACATACCAACGAAGGCGGCACTTCTGCAGCTTGTCTGCGATGTCACGAACACGAAGGCTGCCGCGGATGTGGGTGTTCCGCACGCGATCTTTGCGTGAGACTCCACACATCCAGCTCTTTTATTAGGTGCGGCTGTCTACCGCGGTTGGCATAATGCTAATTTTCTTCAGATTTGTTAAAGCCTAATCTTTTTTCTCTGATTTAGGGGCTTGGTTTAAACTTTACGGATTACGAAAAAGATTCAAAACTATTAACACATTTCCTATTACGGGTGATTTTCGGAATTTCATCATTAGGTTCGTCCAGTAAAAGGTTCAAATTATTAGAGAAGTCGCAAGGATAGTATTAGAGTTACTTGTTCTGCATGTTTTAAATGCAATTACAAGCACGTAGATACTAAAAGTGAGATTTAGTTATTCATACATGAATGGGCCGGCAGCATTAATAGTAATTTCTCTGTTTTACAATCAAGACTGCATTTCATCATCATCATCATCCGTGCGGTCTATTCCGGTTGTGAACCCACACCGGTGCATTTCATGCCTGCTAGTTATTTACGAACAGAATTCGCGGCAACCAAACCAATAGTGAGTTTATTTTAGCCTACTTCTATTTATAGGCTAAAATATTACTAGGAGTTATAAATTAACATCGATGAAAGAATTAAGGTTTCTATTTCTGTTTCCGGAAAGCCTTTTCCGCTAATCGCGGTCCCGCTAGTGCCGTTTGTTGGGTCAGCAAACTGGCACTAGCGGGAACGCGAGTGACAATCGTAATTAAAAAGAAGAGTTTGTGGTTGGCTAGGCAGGAGTCACGGACATCGTTGTAACTAGACTGAGACGACGTTTCCTGCGTCATTTGCTAACTTTTAAACTTCATTACTTTCGTCGCCAGGCACCATTAAAACTGTATTTGTTCAAGTCTTCTGAAGTCTATATAACAATATAGGATTTTTTAAAGAAAAAGCTAGTAGATATTCATTCTGTGGAAGCTGGTATATCATATTTATTCCAGGTAAAACAATCGCTTTGAAACCGGAATAATCTTAAACAAAGTAAAAGATGAAGCTCGAGAACTTGATGAAACCGTACGTCCTCGCTTCAAGAAATTCTTCGAAGATAAATGGAAATATGTACGAGGAAATTGCTTCCAGAGTAATAGTTTAGATGTCATCTAAAGTGTCGTAATAATAATATCTTGTATTCAGTGCTTGGGTTATAACCACGAACGGTCATGACCGTGGAAAGAGCCGTCAACATGCTATTAGAGTAGTCTCGCGGCGTTAACAGGCTTAAATGACCGGGGGTAATGACACGGCAGATGCTTTGTATTTGCGTAAACTATATCCACTGCAGATGTAGATTGAAAGATAACAGCGTCTGTATGTGGGAGAGCTGTAATAACTGCTAGATTCGTTATATCAACAACAATGTTCGCTCCCATTTGTGTTTCCTTTACTTTATCGGCTATTAGGGACTTCAGCATCAGATCAGCGGTGCTATTCAAAGCTGCATTATTTGAATAGCAACGTGGAATTATAGTGATGAAAGACTCCCACGCACTAGAAGGTACGTGCCAGGCTATTCAGTGGGGATTACTTTGAGCTTGCTGTCGTTAATGCTGAAGCGGCGGGTCCATCAAAACTTGCAGTGGTATTGTTGAATTGCAAAAAGAAAAAGAAAGCGTTCCAAATATTATTCTACATCGACAATTGAAGTGTGAAATTTCTAAAATAAATATGTGGAGAAATGATTGCGCTTCCTCATTGAAATAAGACGCCGTTGATACATATTTTTTGTTTTTGATGAATGCTTAAGAGAAATCAAGGTGTCAAATTTTCACGGTTATTCGTTTACATGATGAATAAAGGGACATATTCAAATTCAGCTAGATCAAATCAGATTGTGAATAGGGGAAAATAAAAATAATGGCTATTTAATAATCGGGATGTAAGTCATGGGTCTAGTTAGTCGCCAGTGGTTTTACTACAATTTGTACTGACCAAACTAAATGTTTAATTAAAACCAAAGGTCACCGGACACTATACTATGTAAACGATACCCAAGCTGTACAGATTTAAAATAGGGTATATTGGACAGATGAATGCTTCTAGTTTACGGTAGTATGATTCGCATTGATGTGAGCGTAAAAAAATATAAATTGTTTTACCTAAACAGGCCACCGGTGCATCTATTTGTTCTTGATGTCTGGCCCAAGATGAGCATATCTCGGATAAATCACGATTTTTTATTGACCTGTTAATTTTTTCCGAAATTAAACTGGGGTAATATAACTTAATAATTCATTTCGGTTTTTGTACGCAATTTTTCACAAACCGGGTCAGATTACGCCTAATAACCTTTGTACCATTGATATTCCATACAATTTTGATTGATTTTTTTGCTAAGCTAATGCAGCAAAAATGTGCTACAATGCTGTCATGATATCAGCAAAGATTCGTTTCATTTTAAGATATTTAATAAGAAACATAGTGTAATCTATCAGTGTCAACACCCCTGATCCACGAAACTCGTTCAAAGAGAAACAAAAACATTTCTCTCGGACAGGAAAGTGCCATACTGCACTATAGCCTTTTATCTTCGGTCTAACAGAATCCATAGAATAAAACAAACGAGCGGGCACAGATTTCCGATTGATTGATTCGCTGGCGTTCCGACGAGAAAGTAACGCACGAATGCGCCCAGAACAAATGTAGGAGAATTCGCCATTGTCCCACAAATGCGGGTTCCGTACTATCCGTGGTTACACTTGTCCGATGCATAACGGACTAAAAACGGTTTTTGCACAACTAGGCCTTGACTTGTCGCTTTGAGTCAATGACTGAGTTTTGCGAGTAAGAATGCATTTTTTGCCGCAACCGTCTTTCACAAATTTTCAAAAGAGATCTTGTATAGTTTTTTTTCGTTATGTAGCTATAATATTTACTTTCTAGGTTTGCATATTAAGTAGTTACTTTGTTCTTAACGTTTTATATGTCATCTGAAAATAAATATTTTTTAAAAATTGCTTTACTCTTATTACGCCAAATGTGAAATTTAAGAATGGAGATCTTTCTTGTCTGCGTCTGTATCTGTCTTGTCTTTCTTGTTAAATTTTTTCGTTTTTTGCTTAATTTTCTTCTTCTTCGTTATCTTTGTTTATAATATTTCTAGGAATTAGAAACCGCTAATGAATAAAAACTTTTTAATTGCTTTTTTTTATAATCGATAAGATCAAAAAGATATTTGAAAAAAAAAGCGTTTTATGTGTTTTTTTTTATTAATATCCAATCAGAATCCTCTTGGTGAAATATTACCTGAGTATTAGAAAACAAGTTGTAAGTCTATCTACTATCGCATCGTCACCTTGAACATTTATGAATGAATTTTATATCTACAAAACAGCAATATAACCTCACTTCACGGTTATAGTATGAATCATACATTCCTCATACATGCGTTCGCTACCAACCTGAGAATAACAAACAGGCTTACAAAAAATGTGCACCTTTGATGACTTACAACCAAGTTCCCTTTGGACAAAGTTATTAGAATTGTTTGAAATGTTTCCAACAAGAAACTTAAAGCCTTCCATGGTAATAATAATAGTTACAAACAAAGTTACCTGTTATAATAGCTGCCAACAGAACCGCCAAAGCCGCCACACCTGTCGCTCCTACCCGGTGAGACCGCATCTTGTCTCTTTTCAACACGTTTTTGGTTTGCGTCCTCGTAAATAAAACAAGAAAACTGAATTCAAACTTCCAACGGAATGTGTCTTTCTTTTCAAAACAATAAACAATTACACTCGCGTTCTTGTAACACCTTCGCTAACTCTATCGTCCGATATGATGATAAAGGTAATCACAAACAGCACAAAACAGTTTTTAACTAGACGAATTTGTTATAAACAAAGTTTTTTTCACTCGTTTACTGAAGTCCATGATGATATTTTGTATATGAGAGCAAACCGTGGAAACAAAAGTCTGAAACTTGTTTCGTGCAGTGAATAAGTGGACGTACGAAGGGGGAGTATACGTGTGCACTCAACGGGCGCCGAGCGGTACTGACTGACGCGCCGGGGGCGACGCGCGCGATCGTCGAACTAAGTAGCTTTGCTTGCTGCTGTAGCGCGGCTCGCTCTCGCAAGGATCGAGACTTGTCGATGGTTTACTAGGTTAATGCCGTTATTAGCTTAGCATTCAATGTCCTGGAAAATTAGTAACTGATCGCTTTCCTGAATTATTTGACAGCTTGTACGTTAGGCGTTAACAGCTTCCAGGAATAAATAAGGTGCCCCTTGCCAGTTTGAAACGATTTTTAGGAAGATTAAATCAAAATGTTATTCTAGGTAAGAATATTTACAAAACGCACAAATTGTGCAAAAAAGTTGAAACTATCAATCGATCAGTTCGGTGTCTAACATGGAGGTGCTCGAAAAATTGCATTAGACAAATATAAAAAAAAACAAACATTTTTTGTGAAAAATTTGTACCTACCTAGTATTTAGGTATTACATACATACGTATGTAAACCAGATGTTAAGTCCCAATTGCTTTTCTGATGTTGAAAACTACTAAATATTTAGTCCGATGACCTGGATGTAATTTGTCCCAGTCGTTTATTAATTAATTTTGCATATTTATACATTCTTAAGGCATTATCAAAAAATTATGTTTAAAACAAATAGTAATACGCAATAATATTATCACACAAAGATAGAAACTAAACAAAATAAATAATTATATTTTCTTTGAAAGCACATAAGTAAATCATAAATAAATCTTGTCTAGCTAGGTTACACCATAAGCAATCATACAGACAGATCTACCTCTATGCTTTCGGATATATGGTTTCGGATTTTTGGGGCTGATAAAAATAAGCAAAAACCTTCGTTTTTAAAAACCGAATGATGTTCTTTTGTAGGTGGTAAATTTAAAATGGTATTCACGATAACACAGCAATAATGAGTTGAAAGATAATCTAATTAACAAATGGACCTGTCAATCAATGCAACTTACGTAATTATGTAATTAATATTATGTTCCATATTATTTTAGGATTGGAATAACAATTAAAAATTGGTTCGTCATCGTTACGATATTGATCATTAAAACCTTTACTATTTAATTTTTCATAATATATCAAATTTCTTATTTTGCTTATCGAATGTTTATCCAATTAAAGTATGAATTGGATCACTTTAAACTTTATTGAATAGTCAATTATCAAATAGAATATTATTTCATACCATCTCTTAAAAATAAACTACAGACTCACGTATTACCTTCCATTGCCATCTCTTTTTGAGAAAGGGTATTTACTATCCCAAATAATTTGATCAAAATATGTTGATCAAACTTTTAGGAATACATTACTCGTAAAACCGGTTTCGAAGTTTTTAAGTTCCATGTAGGTATTACGGGAAATAAAATATTTCTTTGAGTATTTTTAATCGGTCTTTTACATAAATTATATTTTAATGTCCGAAGTATTGATCTGATCGGCACATTTGTGACTGTTAATATCATACTAACCACGTGAATCTTTTATTTCAGTAGCGCTATGCAGATAATTAGGCGTACGGCTAACGCGCAAAACAAACCAGTCCATGGATAACAATTACTCTGTTCCCATTGGGTACCAAAAAAAATAATATTCGTGAGAGATGACGGCTGCCTCTGGTTTGTTTCTATTATATCCCTTTTATGCTGTAGTATATATATCTGCAGTGTAAAAATACCTAACCTAATAGATTAGTTTCCGCCTTCACATGCAATATACTTGAGTGAATGTTCGTCTTCATCATCATTATATTATCACGCAGCCACAAGGCGTCCTTAGTTAATCATTGGGACCACATGCTTCCAAAGTAAGCAGGTAAGAATTTATCCTACGTAAGGTATAAACGATAGCTGAGAAAATCCCAGGCCTACCGTACCTGAAGGCGTGGTTAGTGAAAGTACTGGTCAATTCCACCTTCAGTGAAAATCGGTGGAGGCGGCCTATTTTGTGCAGTAGTCATTTCGTAGCTGCCGATGGGATAAAACGATCATGGTTATTACCTACCGCGTACAAAGTGAAACACACTATTAAATCCAATCTCATCTGTCATCAACTCTAGCTTCTGGAGTAACCACGAAGCGCCGAAGCGCGATCATCCCTGCAGATAAATCATAGCAGTTTATTGTACAGTTCTTGTGTGAAGCCTTCCTCTTTTGCCTGGAATACTTTATAGTAACTATAGGTACTATCTGCGCCTATTTTTAAGCCCAAAAAAAATATTTAACTAGTATAAAATTAAGACTTCGTCGTAGGCAAAATTAGAATGTTTCAGATCTTAAAAGTACCTACCTACCTATCGTTAATCCAGAAAAAAATCCAACGCAGAGACGCCTGATTTTTTGATTTCATTGAGCATAAACTAGTTAAAATGTTTTGTTTTTATAAAAAATATTAAGGAAATAAAGGAATTATTCCAGTAACGTAATTATTTATAATTGACCTTAATACTGTCCTTCTAATAAGCAAAAGCATCCGTCATTTAATCAAGTCACCGATTTAACGGATGGGTATCAATGGATTTAAAGTTTAAACCCATCGAAACCCATAGTTTAAACATGGTGATCATTCACCACACTTGCCAAGTGCTTGTTGGGTGATCGCAAACCTGGTTTCGAATGTTTCGAAAATTCAGAAGACACTCGACCTGACCATAAGAATTGTTTGGGGTCCTCTAGATTTAAAGTCAAGCGCACAACGGAGGCTTTACAATCATACTCTACACCTAAGCGAGAATATTTACAGAAAAATGACTTTATTGTCCGCCGGCTGTCCGAACGGCGTAATCCGAGTGAAATTGGTGAAAGTCCGGCTAATGGTGCATTAAAACGTTACGCCAAATCGAACGAGTTGAACTAAACTATATGGCACTCTACAATTTATTACAATCGCACCGGAATTACAGAATTAACTCGAAGACTAAAGCTTTTTTATGCGATAATTCACATTTAATATTTCCGGACTCCGAATACCCATTAAAGAGTAAATAAGTCTTAAAAGGGATTAAAATTGGTAAATTGCTAACCGAAGTAAAAATTGCACTGTAGTTAGTAGGTATCAGTGAACAATATGAAATTTCTTAAAAAGTTAAATTTATTATGGAAATTACCATTTTTAATAATATACTTATTAGAGTAGCAGATCACACAAACGTCGATAAAATAACGAATAAGAAATAAATAACCCAGAAACCAAAATTCCGATTAATACCTATTTCGCGAGCAGGCTAGAATCCGGGAATGCACTTACTGATTTTTCCCTTTCATCGATGCGAAGAATTTTGAGGTAACAGAAATAATATTTAACTATGTACCTGTCTTATGTGGTCTTATGGCAACTGATTATCCTCGCACAGCTCGTGATGGTAATGTGTAAGTGCTCGTGATACCCCAGATTTGGCAAGCGTAGTGATTAAACCCAAAAGTGATGACATGATTTTAATGTAGGAAGCCTTGGCCCAGCAGTGCTACTAATTACTTTTAGTATGTTTATTCTAAAAGTAAAAGTATATATTTAATAATATATACTTTTACTTTCAGAATAAACAAATAAATATCTGAGACACTATTTACCCAAATAGTTATTCCGACCCCAAAACGAAACAAAACTTGTAATTTTGAGGGTTTATAAACCCATAAACATTCATAAATATTTTTCAAGAAATACTTAAAAATGCTTTCACAGCTAGACATAAAACTAAAGCAAATTGTTCATCAACCGAATGTTTGTCCTGGATTGGACATCGAACACACGTTCAGAACATTCGTTAGAGCCAACAAGTCAACAAGCTATTATTTTACAACAATTACTTTCTTCTTAAATCGCACCCATAGTTATTTATTTTATTCTGTGCCCATAGATACGTGACACATAAAATACTCTCATGCGTGGTCTTCTTCTTTTTCGTGTCGATAGCAACATTAAATTTCATTGCATGCATGTTTGATTTGAGAATATCTCTATTTCATAAAGACCGGAGAGTATACCTACCTAAAATTTTAAAATGAACGCAAAGCAAGGTTTTGTAGAAATTGAACGCGGGACCACTCCCGATGCCAAGGAGTTCTCATCTTTATATTGAACACAATTAAAATTTATAGATTGCTTGATTTAGCAGTCAATTTGTTGCAGCCTTCAATATTTCACGATAACATGTCAGTCTAACTATAATCATATTTAGTTCAATACCAATGCGATATCAATCAGTTGGAACAGCACAGTAACACCTAGAGCTTAAGACTCACCGGCATAACTTGAGCTACCATTGAAATAAACGCGCATACAACGTGCGGATCGTACAAAGTTCGAAGTGTTACACTTGAGCTATAGTCTGTAACACTGCCTAAATAAATGATTGAAACTCGACCGCACGTGGCTGAAGAAAGGCAAAAACTTCATATGATTGGCCTTGTTTTTAAAGTCAATTTATTCCAGAAGTCTATGATGTCACTCTTTTTATGAGTTCCTTGTTCAGTTTAGACATACTAACTACTTATTACGCGCAGCCATCTCTAAATAGCTGTCCGTCAGCGACTTCGCCTGCGTAGGCTGTTTCTCCCGTCAAAATATAGCCTGAATTAAAAAATGTCACTTGCTGATAATCTAGCTTGATATTGGTGACAGAATTTTTAAAAATCGGTTCAGTAGTTTCGGAGCCTATTCGTTACAAACTAACAAACAAACAATCAAATCTTTCCTCTTTATAATATTAGTAAAGATTAGTACAGATGTGTTAAATCACGATGATGCCACCTAACACGCTTTAGCCTTTATATGAACTGATCGGCAGCTGCGGCTTTCATTTATTTTACAGGACAGAAGTACAAGTAATCTTATTCTTCATAAGAGTTACAATATCAAAATGAAAGAAAAATAGCTTAGGTACCACTAGAGACAGCGACACATTAATAAACAGGTAATTTCTTAGTACATAATTACACCTTATACTCACCCGACACAGAAACATAAAGTTTTGTCAATAAAGATTACCGAGACCAGAAATAAATAAATACTCAAGATGAACTGCAGGGAATTGGCAATTTTAAACAACTAACTAAATCTATTGCCCAAATGGCATGAGCAGGTCTGACAACTTAAACAACTAACTTTATCTATTGCCCAAACGGCATGAGCAGGTCTGACAACACTTGTAAACAATTCCACCGGGTCCAGCCGAAGTTATTCAATTACATTCTGTATCGGCCGCCGCTTTCATTTACTTTATCCCGTTACCACAGCATTTCAAATTTTCGATTCGTCCGAAACAGAGCAAAAAGCCACGGGATATTCTGATGAATTTAATTGAAAGGGGATCTGAGCCCTTGTTTTGGTTGGACAAATAAAATGTATGCACTCCCTGTATGGAATTTGAGGGCCCAGCGCTCTATTAGGCAGAGCAAATAATCGAAGCTCGGTGACAACCCTTATTAAGGTATTAGGATTAACTATGCCCCTTCGTACTGGCCGCAATATTCTCTCATTAATAATAATATCCAATTGCTAGTTTTTCATAATTGAAAAGATAATTGCAGTTTATATTTCTGAATCTAAATAATTAACGATTAAGTAAATCATTTACTTAATCGTTAATTATTTTTGGAAAAAGTAAGTTTAGTCTTCCCTGACAGTGATGTGGCTTGAAGGTTGGCCAGTGATAGTGATCAGACAGAATAATTTATGGTTTTGAATGTCTAGAGTCTAGACCAAAGTTTACACGTCTCGATCTGTGTTTAACGATGATAAATGAATATTAAAAAGTTATGAATAAAACAGAATGACGTTATTTTATGAGAACCTCAGAATGATTTCATTTTAAAATATGAAGAAAAGTTCTGGCTAACATTTTATGTTCTTATCCTTTAGGGATCAGCTCTTACGTGTCTCGAAAGTTAATACGAAATTTCACATTTCTGTCTATTCACTTTAGCCAAAGAAAATCTGTAGGACCTTTTAACAAGTGTCTTGTGAATATTTTATTAACACTCAGTTTGATTTGGATCTCCGCGCAGGGTTGCCAGGGCGACGAAGTCTTTTTTTTTTGGTTACTGCAGTGTTATTAGGTAGGTACATTCCTTATTGATATTGACGTCGCGAGCGTGTGTAGTGTCTATTAACACGCGGTTTTTATTCAAACCTTCAGTGCAATAGGCAATTTGATACCTCTTTCCACTTGCTATCGTAATTCGTAAAGATCCTGCCTACAGCTCCGAAGATCGTGAGTTTGTGTGCTATCAAAAAGTAACAAAGTATGTTTATCGGTCTCTGAAACAAAAGTAGGATACTTTGCATATTTTAGAGTCAGATAATCTTTATTTTTAAATAAATGACTGCGCTAATGGGTCTGTCAAAACTATGAATAATATACTCGTATATGTAGCGAATTCTAGAGGACGAAAGAATCCTTACAATACTCACGGGACTAAATACGTACTGTTATAGACTCTACATAAAGTACTTGTAGCTCAAAACTCTGTAAGAGCTGTAACAACCCGGCAACGACACACGACATCTCCATGACAGCTCCGCGAGGGTCGGATTTTTGCACCCTCCTGTCCCGACGGATTAGTCACGGTCCACTGGCTATATCTGGGCCGGCCGATATCGTTAAGGTGGGCAAATGTTGTTATGAACCTCTAAATAAAGCAATATGCGACGCTGATCAGCCATGAAATTTGAAGATGACAAACATGGTGGATTTTGTACATCATTTATTTTCATATTTTACACTTTTGCTTTTAGTCATTTCTGTAATATTGGCAAGTAACCATTCGATTACTTGTTGAGGAAAGTATTCAGATGTTTGTATTAATTAAAATAGCCAAAACTCTAACCCTGTCAGGCACAGCAATTCAGGAGGGAGAAGAAGAAAATGTATAACGTTTAAGTTTATTGGTGGAAGTCGTCTGAGCTTCAATGAATGGAAGATGCTTCAGACACGAGTTTTTTTCTTTCTGCTATAATTATGTAACCTATTTTAGATGTAATCAAGTGCCGCTAAATTCAAGCAACACGGAACTCGATAGACGTAGGAAAATTTTGTGATTCCAATGATGTGCAACAAGGTGCAAATTTATATTGTAAGTATTACGTATTTATACAATAAATTAAACAAAATAAACAACATTTTTTGTTATAACTATTGAATATATCTCTTTTACTAATTCATAGAACAGTTCCCAAGTAACTCTAACATCAACTCGACGTTAACCATGAATTTTCATAATGGATCGCCATTAGCAACCGTCTTAGTTCAGATGGTGCGATTCACCCAAGATTTTATTAATTTGACAAACAAAAAACAACGCAAATCAATAAGTCTCCATACTCCCTCAACCGGAATCTCTATCGCAAATGAATACCACGCGGACTTTCTCCCGGCTTCATGACTTTATTAGAAAATACGAGTTCAAAACTTAATTGCGCACGATTCGGAGGCTCCCAACATGCCGTTAACTCCCCACGACGAATTCGCACTCTAAGAGAACCGCATTTCTAAGACTGCATTAGAGAATCACGCGTTATGACTTGGAAAATGCCTCTTCCTAGGGTAACTGTCTTTTTTGCTGTTCGGTAGTCGATGTGCGATCTATCGTAATATCGATAATTTTCGTTGTGTTCTGAAAACTCTACCGGGAGATTATCAAAAGACTAACAATAAGATTTGACATACAAAATCAGTCGAACAGTCAGTATTTTTCGTATGAAATCCTTACAATTGAAGTCGATTGATAAAATCACCTTTCCGTTTACATAGTTACTACATCACTTACTGAGTTTGCCATATCGTTTTTGTAAGTCTTTTGATAATCACCCGGTATATTAGAAATGTTTAATAAAACACTTCATTAAATAAGAAGTAACGTCTAATCATTAATCCATAATGATTACACTTAACGAGCATTCGACCGCGACATCCCCTGATGAACAACAATGCGGTTGATGATAAAGCAAGCTTATCTAGTAGACACCTGTTTGATCTGTCCTGTCTGACATTATTACTTATTCTCAATCTAATGCAATTCCCAATGTTTGTTATTTGGTCGAACAACTGTGTGGAGATCTTACGGGTTAATCAACGAACGAACGGATCAAAAACTCTGCATATGAAAAAGCAAAAAGCAGGATTAAACTATTATACAACGCTCGATGCACAGGAAAATGTTTCTAGGTATTAATTCTTCCAACCGAAAGATTGTTACCGAATTAGTAAAAGTCTCCTAGAGAAAATCTTGCCTAAAAATGGATATTGAACAATTAGTGTAAAAAAAAGTTCTTTCTAAATGTTAATAACGAACTGAATAACTATATCGATATCGACATCGTTGCAAAACTAACCGTATCCCGTCGCGGGGAGAGTAGTATTTATGACGTGTCCTTGATTTATTACCTAACCACCCCCGCGCTGAGTCGTTTTGTTATTCTTTGTCTTGGGGCGTCGAACTCGCAGTGACTCAGCAGTCGAAGACATCTCGACTGACACTCAACTCGAACGCTGCGGGTGCAGTAGAAGGCTTTTTACAAAAGGAAAGTTGATCTGATATCTTGAGGACATTAGCTTTTAACGTGTCAAAGGGAATTTGAATCTTTGTAGTAACATTGATATAGTTTTTCACAATCTTTTAAAATGACTTTTACGAAAAAGACAGGAAAATGGGTCAACGCACACCTGTGTTAGTGCATGGTCTCGGCCGAAACGATTGTTTGTTTTATATTCAAAATTTTAACAAAAAGAACCAACTTCAAATAAAAAACTATTCCAAAACAGATTAATTTTCACTAAAAAGTAAAAAATAATTGCGTATTCTTCTAAAACTTATCGATACTATAATGTAGGTACAATTATGGTTATTGTTGGAGTCGGTGTCAATGTATAAATACATCGAAAAATAATCGTTCCTTTGCTACTAAGAATTGAAAAGTTCCGTTACTTTGTCATGGATCCCATAATCAGAAAATAACTAAACTCTCATCAGGCTACTCTTGAAATATATACTTTCCAATAAAAAAAAGAAACATTGAAATCGGTTGGCGTGATATTCGTCCATTTGTCGCGCATATAGTTTATCTAGATTTAAGACTTATATGGTTTTCTCATGGAAAACACTGTCAGAACTAGACCAAATTAAAATGAGACCACACATTAAGCACCAGCTTAAAAATAAAATAAAAAGTTCTGAGGAAAGAAACACTTAAAAAAAACATACAGTCGAAATAATAACTTCCTCCTTGTTTGAAATCTGTTAAAAACAGGGTAGGATCGAGCCAATCTTCTACCCCGATTTAATATTCCTGGATACAACTTTTTTCGCCACAAAGCCACTAAACTGACGGCCATTCGACAGACACCAGTGCGTGTATGGTAGATGATTATCGGACGAGGAGATGTCAAAATGTTGCGAACGTTGCATTGCAGGTACTAATAAATTCAAATATCATAGACAAGCTCGCACGGACCTGTTCACTGGTACAGACAACACAAGATGTTTGATAGAGATTTAGAATTTTGGGAGCAACACAACATCTGAATTATTCATAAGTAACCCGTGCCAGAGGACTGCATAAACAAACAAAATCTTCTAAACGCAGTTCTCGAATGAACCTCTTAAGCATGAGCTTTAAAGGAAAATAAATTGTGTACGAGCAACTAAAATTCAACAAAATTCCAGAAGATTCCATCTCCAAACTTAAGTTAGGCGTGCATTTTAAGTTGAAAGTAAGTACCAGAGTGGTACACTTTAAATTGCAAGCAAAGTTGCTGAATTATTTTGACAAGCGTAATATTGAATTTAGTTTTTTCAAGCAGGCTGCAGCCTTTGCCTGTTGCCCCTTAAAGGAAACTTCCGACGACACTGCATTATTCTAAACGATAAACTAAAAACTATTCTGCTGAAATTGGACTCGACTTGAGTCTAACCAGTTAGTACTTGTAGTTTGAAATTGACGTGAGTCTTTTGTTAATGGGCTTATAAAGGAACGTGCGAAAGAAACTATTGTGCATAATCCCCTTACCGTGTAAAGGCTACTCAAGTGACATTGGCGAAATTGTGGTTAAAAACCCAGAGAACGCCACATAACAAAAGAAGAAGAAGAAGAAACTATAATTGTGGGTATATAGATGAACACAAAAAACAAAATAACCGATATTAAAAAGGCATTTTTTTTAAAGGTAGCTGCTGTTGGCTTTGACAGCTTCACCGCACAAGTGGGTGAGCGGAAGGCTCTCAACTCAACCCAAAGTTAAAAGGTTAGTAAACTGAACGTTACTATTTAACAATTTTCTTTTTAAGGCAGAATTTAAATAGAATTTCAGGGCAAATTCGAATTGGATGTGGCTATTCAGTTAGCAACTAACGTTGATTGGATTTATAAAAACCAACATAATCGCTTTTAGTGGTGTCCTACTCGGACATTATAGCTATAGGTTGTTACATAATGGTTTAGTGTTATTTGATACTAAAACAATTTAATTTTCAATTTAAGTAATGAATGACTTAGAATTAAGTAATGTTATGTACCTACTCGTAAGCTGGGAATAATTTTAACAAAAAAAGGCAAAGGCCTCCATCATTGATGTTAATACTTCTACTTCTTACTATTATGACGTACAGATGATATATTTATTCCATAAAATTGTAATCATTGTGAGGTAAAAAAAACGAATTATCAAAAAAATCAAAAAACCAGACTGCAAATAATGACCACTCAAAAGGAAAAAAACAAGCTCGTTCGCAACGTTTTGCGGCGGGGACCTACACTAACCGAACATAATCAAAACCTTTTTGTAGAAGTATAGGTAAGTACTAAGTTATTCCCTGCTTTTTGTGCCTGCAGTAATTTTAAAACGTTGCGAACGCGCTTGTTTTTTTTTTTAAATTAGTTTTCATTGCAGACTTTTTAGTTGAATAACCAGTAAGTGGCCTAGTGTAGAATGTTTAAAGCACTTTCTGGAACTCAGAACTTTCCTCAGTTTTTTCTTTTCGTAGCAAATTATTTTCATTCCATTAAAAATTAAAGCTGCAAGTGATATATATTTATGATTAGATTACATTAGATTAGATTTATTTCTCTCTTATACATAATTACAATATATTTTACATTAAATGTCAGATATAAGAATTTGATCGTCAACAATATAGTAATAATAGCATGCATAGAAATGTCAAGGTTAAAAAATTACAAATTACAAAATCATACAATCATACGATCAAATACCATTAAAATAAATACAAACGTCAACTAAAATTAAAATACACAATTTAAATATTCGTCAATGGAATAGAAAGACTTTTCCAACAAAAGGTTTGTCAGTTAGCGTCGGAATGCTTCGTCGGATTGTGCATTTTTCAGCGCAGTGGGTAGGTGGTTGTAGTATGCTGGAATCGTTATTTCAAGCCCTTCATTTTGATATCCCACTCAAGGGGTTGGGTTCAGGCCGCAGTGCGTGCCAAATAGATATACATACACACATCCTCTCGAAAAACATAACCCTCCTTCTGGCGCAGTCGGGTAACAAAATAAACAACATGAAGGAAATTGCATGGATTATATCACTAAAATACCCCCCACAATTCCGATAAAACAGTGTGAAAGCTATTCTTATTCAACCCTAATCTTTTACCCTGAGTCGTTGATAACACTAAGATAGTCTTGGTACGGTGTGAACAGGTGATAGTTTCAGTGCCACCTTCCAGGGTCAAAATACTATAGCATAACAAAACAGTTTTTTTTAACCTGCTTGCATTATATTAGTCAAATATCATATTATTCACCGTCCCCGCTTACCGATTCCGAGTGCGTTCGAACACCATTATTCACATTTCATTTCAGCGTACGCTACAATCGCACACTCCGCGACGGCGACGTTGCGTAAATCATTCAAATCGCTTGCTGACAACTATTGCCTTAGGTACAAATAATGCTCTTCGAGGAATGTGAATTCTGACTGCTGCCCTTATATTACAGTTGAAAATTGAATATATTCTGCGGTAAAACCTCGCGTGTAAGCCTACTATCTCGCATTGGCAGTTTGCGGTGGGTTATAAATGTGACGATAGGTATTTACTTTAACGCAGATATATTAGCAGCAATGTTCTTGCTAGTGGTTTATGCTTTTGTTACTTTTTGCATCAATAATTTTATGCTTAGTAGGTAGAACCTTGAGCCGACCGAGTGCCCAGCAATCTAGTCTGGAAGGCACTACGGTTCCAAAACGTGCCAAAACAATACGTCGAACTTGTCCAAGACATGTACGAGTATGTTACAACAAGAGCAAAGCGTTCGAGGTCAAAGTAGGTGTTCATCAGGGATATGCCCTCAGCCCACTTCTGTTCAACCTCGTGATGGACTACGTCACAAAGAATATATCATCCCCCTTACTATGGATCATAGATATAGTACTTACTGGCCGACACCGCAACACAGCTGCAGGAATGCATATACAGATGGACGCAAGCGCTGGAGAAGTACGGACTGAGGGTTAGCAGGAGCAAAACGGATGTAATGCCCTTTCAGTGGGAACACTACTCCTGAAACTATGTTTATTGGTACAACTTCTATACCCACTGTTAACAACTTTAAATACCTAGCATGTGAACGACAGATGCAAATGTGGATGCTGACGTCGCCTACCAGGATTAGCGCCGCATGGCTAAAATGGCGCTCACTAACAGGCGTGCTGTGCGACCCGCGCATTTCAATAAAAACCAAGGGTAAAGTTTATAAAACGGCAGTTCGCCTTGCGTTGCTGTATGGTACGGAGTGCTGGACAGTAAAGAAGACGCATGAACAAAAAGTCCATACCAACGAAATGAAGATGCTAAGATGAGCGGGAGGCATGACTTGACTCGATAAAATACGAAATTAATTTATGAGAGAAACTTTTAGAGTTGCACCAATCGCTGGCAAACTCATCGAAAACCGCCTTCGCTGGTATGCACATATCAAAAGACGCCATGACGATCACTTCGTTAATATTGCTCTAAGCCTACCCGAACACGAACGTGGTAGAGGCCACCCGCCGATGACCTGGTGGTCCTTGATCAAGAGAGACCTCGAGAGAGCCCAATTGGCCCAATTGCCCGAAATGACCTCCCAAGACAAGCTGTCTTGGCGCAGAAAAGTGAGAAGACCCGACCCCAAATGAACTGGGACTAGGGACGGAAGAAGAAGAGGACCTTGAACATGTAGTGTTTCAAATTATTTAATTTATCAACTAGTTTTCATCCACTCGTTGTCCCCCCTGGTCGCTATCGGCTACTATTATTGTATCCAATCGGACCATGTATGCTTTGATAGCTAAAAAATCTTGTTATTATAAGCTAAAAAATCTTTTAAATTTATCTTTATCTATATTTATCTTGTATCTCTCCTCTCATTAGTAACTAATAACTACCCACGTACTGATGTTAATATTTTAAGGAAGAAAAGTATGTTTCTGTAATTGGCTTATGTTCAAGTAATGTTATTGTCTATTTCTTTGTATTAACGATGTTGAAACATCAGTGAATTAAAATAAATAAATAAAATTAAACCGTAACGGCAATATCTTCACTGAAATATTTTGCAGTTTTCAAAGTGTCAGGCGTTAACCCGACTTGGCTTAAAAATACTAAGTTGCTGCTATAAATTCTCATTATTTTTTACTGTGACATAACATACATCCCAAACGGGAAAATCAGATGCATGATGCCATTCGAACTGTTGCCGTCCTGATGAACAAAATACTCAGAAGCCCACATTTTCCTGTGTTTTGAAATCCACAATTTTAAAATATTAATCATGGTATTATTATTATTATCGATCGCTCAAATTTATAATGCGAAGATAACCGTGTCTTAAAGGTTTAATCGTAGTTACCATATATCCGATTTAAAAAAAGTAGAGAACTGAGTAGGTACTTAACATAATATTATGTTATTTCATTTTAGTACCCATATTTTCGTCTAAATAAATGAAACTAACGAATATAGAGTCCTGCCATCTTTCCTATAAATTATAGTATATCACAGTATTAAGTCAATCATTCAAGTGAAGTAGGTTAGCAATTTTTCACAGCAATTTACATAAGCACTATAAATAATTCAAAATATTTTATTTTCAGCCGGCTTCCGTTTACAAGAAACATAATTTCCGCTGCGCTTTTCGGCTTTGGCCAGAAGAAATATGTTACATTGCCAGTCACGCGATAAGCTTTACTAAAGTAGCCAAGGTACGGACAAAAATTTTAAATTAAAAGTTTTTAATTTAAATTTTTAGTAACATTTCGGTATGAACTCTTTTAATTTATTTGGTCTCGTTATTTTCGATGATTTTTTACAAACTACAGCTTTGGCAATATAATTTATTGTTAAAAAATATATTAAATGTCAAGATGGAGCGCGATTACCTAAATAAGAAATGCACGCATACCAGTAGGTATAGTTCGAACAAAATAATATACCTACCCTATAGGCTGTAAAATGTAGACTTTTAAATATCAATATTTCTCTATTTTTCTCTGATCTGTGTTACAGATTAGTAAGATTTAAAAATTAACTATAAAAATAATACTTTCTACAAAAACAGAAACTAATAAGACTATCTGACAACATTGCCTCGACGTTTCTCTTCGGTGGCATAAAAGCTTTCGACCTACCACAAGGGTCGATGAATAATCAGGTCATTGACGGCGAAAATAGAACCGGCTGACTTTAGCAGTTAGATTTAGCTACTCATATAACTAGGAAACCCGACTGTGAGCTCTTTGGCAAAATATTACTAAAAACTAAAACCTATTCGGCTCGAAGGACTATGTTTTCATTTATAGGGAATCTGCAAGTGGCTCTTCTATACTAACATTGAAAAGAGGAAAGATTTTATTCTTTGTTTGTATTGAATAGGCTTCGAAACTACAGGACCGATTTTGAAGATTCTTTCACGGATTCAAAGCTACATTATCGGAAAGTGACATAGGCTATATTTGTGTTTTAATTTAGGCAATATTTTAACGGGAAAGACAGTCTACGCGGGTGAAGCCGCTGACGGACAGCTAGTATATAATAATGATAGAGACATCATTCACATCATTTTTGTGACTGTGATCACTACAGTGTAAAAGATGTAAACAAGGTTTCTTCGTGAAATTCATGGTGGTAGACTGCCTCCTTGTAACACGCTGATCGTTGAACACTCAGTGAACAATTGCGCATGAAATATGTGATACGAATATATTTAAATATATGAAACCAGCGTGATATTTTACGATTTTGTAATAAATCTTTTTCAGTTGAATCTCATTACTTTTGGAACAGTGGCGATTTCGAAATAACTTTTCTGAACTTGTAGCAGCTTAGCGGCTTATCACTCGATTGTTGATAGAAATAGTTCGTAAGCCGGATATTGATCGGGCTCGAAGGACCACGCCACAAGTCAAAGCTTCTTAAACCTCTGTAAATCACTTTCTTGGCCGGTACCTGTACAGTCAGCTCGGTGGACTGTCCCCAGTGATATAGGTGAGCCTAAAACATTATCTGGATACGCAATACTACGGCAATATAATTTATCATAGATATGAAATAACGAAACACGCTTGAAGAACTGTGCCTAAGAATATGTTATGCTTGTAATTATGGTGGAAGAAAACTTTTTCTTGCGACAATCATACCTTTAGTGCAAATTTTTGTGTTACCAGTACGTAAATAGTTTTTTTTTGACTCGTCCGTTTGGGTATCAGATATTAATCTCGGATACTAAGCTGGGAGTTGTGTTTGTTGGCCATCCATGACAAACATACTGTAATGTTATAAATAAATTATGCTCTGAAGATACAAATTAATGTGAAAAACTATATCAGCCTTATATTGAATTTGCGAGTTTCAGCTACAAATACAAATCAACGTGTGACTCGTAGAGGATTAAATTGGAAAATATAACGCATTCGTTAAACCTCAACTAGCTTAACAATGAGTTATTGATTTAAATGTTATACTTTTACGGTTTGCTTTGCTTTACAATTTTAAATAGAACCTTTCCTTACATTGATCAAAAACCAAAAGTAAAAGTGATCGGTTTCAAATACCTACCAACAAAAACCCTGGTAGGACAACGTTTATTTTGGATTTCTCGAATCATGGCTCATCGGGTAGGCTTTCCCATAGCATTGGGGAGTTATACAGGGTAACTACTAACTTTACTTTTACTTACTTTTTACATCACTATCTGTTACATAAGCCGCTGACCATGAACCCCTGTAGGTACTCTACCAATACTTATATTTTTACTGTGTACAACTTATTCGCCAAAAGCCATATTGAATAAGTCATAGTATGAAAAGCAAAAGAAGGATCAGATCCTTAGGCTCCGGGGTAGCCCTGCTCTTCCTCGGTATAGTAGCGAGCGACCATGTTAACGCCGAAGCAGGTGGACCTAAAATCCTTGGAGGGAATTATGCTGCATTGGCCCTGGTAACGTCTGACTTAGTAATCGTAAATGATTAACTGATTACAATTAAGGCAGAAATTTGTAGGCAAACGGTGCATAGGATGCCTATTCCCAAGGTGAACGGATTTCGGCGAATGCAGACCCTACAACCGATCGCTCTGTAAATCTATGATCTGTATTCTATATCCTATGGTCAGTATTCTTTTGGCTGGCAAAAGTAATTTTTATGAGGCTTCAAGAGTGTGCAGAACAGCCTACGTAGGCTAGACTATGATAACAGTGATAACAAGATTACGAGTTAATTGACTATCGTGAAGTATTGTATTCTGCGCACATAGTAGATATTGTTTATGTGCCTAGTGATTATAGTTTGGGCTAGATTCATTGTGTTAGTTAACTTATGTATTACGGAGAATACTAGTTAAGAATCAGCCGTTTTATGTTGTGTATAGTGATAAACTTTGTAAAACCCAAATGATTTCTATTCTATTATGTTTGTTATTATGATTTAGTTTTCTATTTACATTGTTGTGAGTTTCCCTAATAAAACATGAATAATAGTGTTTCATTGCAAGTTAGGTAGAAATAAGTAAATAGGAATAAGTTGTACATAGTAGGATAGTAAATAGGTTTAAGTTTTATCAATAAATACATAACTTTCTGCTAATATTGCCAGTACAGGGGGGAAGATAGGTTGTCTCGCTCGCACACTTTTCGCGCATCGCGATAGGTGGACACGATACGATTTGCGCGCGGCATTAGTATACTGATTGCGAGTGAGATATTGAATACAAATATAGGGCCATAACAGAGGCCATCATGCACTCATCTGGAAGACTCCGAGCAGTAAACAAGGAAACCTGAAGAAGTCAGCAAGAACCTGAAGGAGTCAGCAAGTTGCCAGAATTAGCTGGCGAAGGAGTGGAAGCCTGGATCAGCGTAGCCGTCTAGTCTGGGACCTGAACGAATCGTCGCATACTGGGGAAACAACATATCGTGTAACTGGCAGTATTGGCAGCGGGTTCGCTTTTATATAAACCCGTTGTCTATTATTTCCCAACCACGTGATCCACCCGAGTCAGTCGCCGGCCCCCGAACGTACCCATCGCACTGTTCGTTTGTTTCTATGCAAAGGAGTGAGTCTCGACAGTGTGGTGCGGTACAAAGAGGATTACAGTTACGAATCAGTTTTGTGATACAATGTAAGCCATCTGCTTTGATTGGTGTTATATGATCAATACTAAGGCGAACGCGTGATGCAGACACCGGGAGTCTAGCTTTGTAATTAAATAGGGCGACAGACGTCCGGACGCCTTTGAATAACTATTGTTAGCAGAGGGTCCGAGCTCTGTAGCTGTACATCGTACCCGATATAGCAATATATCTCATATTGACATGTCTATAATACCTACAACCTTAGAATAATTCCGCATAGAAGGCGAGTCAGGGCACCCGTTTTGATGCTACAAATATCAGGACGTCACGTCTTGATCTGAACTTACCGATGTTAATTTCTCGAGGTAATAGCTTCATAAAAATGGTTATTTGTGCAGTAAATGGTTGCAAGAACATAACAGAGAAGCACGAGTAGTATTCATACATGATAAATACTGAAAATTGTGGTAACATGTGTAACAAATTATTACTTTTACAGTTGATTTTGGCATCACAAATGGCGCGCTTTTTTGAATGGAACTATCCTTCTAGGTGTAATTATTTCTAATAATGGTTCATAAGTCATAATTCATAAACTTTATTTGTTTAAGAACATGGTATTATCAGATGTACATATCATAGATAAAGTGTGCGACATGTCTTGCCAATTTATTAGCATGCAAATCTTAATCCGAAGAGTAATATTTAATTAATCATATTCCAAACAATAATGTCATACTAGAGCCACACAAAACAAAGCGAAAATAGCAATAATGTTAAATGAAATATGGCTGGATCAGTAGATACTAAATTAATTAAATTGTAAATTAATTAAGAATGTCACACTTAAAATCTACGGTCAATGAATTCTTTAAGTCATATATATTATTAATAATGAGCCATTTATATAACTTGGCCTTGAATGCATTCGAGTCAGATTTTTTATATCAAAGGGAACTTTATTATAAATTGTGACACACATGCTTACACAATTCTTTTTGTACTTAACTGATTTAGGAATGATGCTTAGGACCAGTCTCTCGGGGTCTCTTTTAAGTCTACTGTTCATGTCTTTGGCTTTCATGAAAAGTTCACTATTTTTTTTACAAAACAGCAAATTTCGTAAATGTACATAGCCGGTAGTGGTAGCAGATTAAGATTTCTAAAAGCCTGTCTGCAAGAATCGCCTGGGGGAATACCACATATAGCCCTGATGCATTTCTTTTGAGCTACAAATAATCTATTCTTATCCGTACTATTTCCCCACACTATAACTCCATAGCGCAGTATATATATTCAACATATGCATGGTAGGTAGTGACTACCGTTTGTATGTTAGTGACTTCCCTAATTTTGTTTAGTGCATAAATGAAACTATTGATTCTATTGCATAAGTTATCCTCCTGTCCTCCTCAATCTAAGTCTTGGTCAATAACAACGCCCAAAAATTTGGTATATGTAATTTATTTTAATCTATCAATGTTTAATTTAAAATTGCAATGAGTATGTTTAGATTTATTAAATTGAATGCAATTTGATTTAGCGATATTAAGTTTTAGGGAATTAGCGTCTAGCCATTTTATTACGTTGTCAATAGTTTTGTCAATTTCGATTTCATGTTTTCTAATAGAATTGTCAGTTTGTTTCTCAGATTCTACAGTTCTACGATTTGAAACATTAATTGCTGAATATTAAATCCTATTGTAAAGAATTTATTGCTTTACTTCTTAGCTCAGGAGCTACTACTCAATTCGAGCTTTTTGACAAAATTAAGCGCAATAAAAACTTAAATGAATGTAACCATAGCGAATGGAATCCTTTTGAATACTGGTAATTTTTGGCGGTAATTTTGAAATATCCATTGCATGCTGCCTATAACAAAAAATAAACAGCTTTACCACTATATGTACATACAAATCAATAATAACAACGCAATAACGTAATAACAAAACTGCAAAAAACGCACATCCTGTCCTGTTTAGCTTTGCAATTAAATAGCCCTACGCGCGTATGGTCACAGCACATTTCTACTCATATTTACTCAATACTCAATACTCAATCATTTATTTGCATTCCATAATGTAGTGAAGATGTTACAAATTTGATGTGTTCATTACAGACCCTTTCGGGCACAGCAAATAGGATAGAGGAGGACGCTTTTAACTTAACACTCGTAATTAACTAGCTTTCTTCTATTCAACTAAATATCTACTTAATATAAATTATCCATAAGCCTACATGAATATTCACTTGCCTTACAAATGTTACCTATATCTATTTTTCTGAAAGATATTCCTCGATTGTGTAGTAGCATTTGGCTGTTAAATGATTTTTTAATTTATTTAAACCTTATGCTTAGAACTTATGGTGCAAAAATGTACACGCTAAAATTAATAATAATTATAAAACGTTTATTCTGTTCAATTAACGTTTACAATTTGGGTGTTGACTTCCTCTATTAAGTACATAAGCACCTGTGTCAGAGGAAGCCACTCTTCCTTAGCTAAGTGGTCAAAACGAATTGACCTTATTCTAAAAACATTTAATGACAGCTTTACGAGATCATTGAGTTGACTGTACGTTCTGGACACTATTGTCACGACGACGAGATCCCGCGCCGGCTGTCCTGCGATGTGAGGCTTGGAAACATTTATGTTTTTCCAATCAAAGCAGATACGAGTATGTACTTCCGCCTTTATTTATCAGTCTTTTAAAGAAATCGGATAGTTTGCACGTTATGTGGTTGATAAATGAAATTGAAAAGGTGTTGTGTACAAGACAACTTATTTATTTATTTATTTATTGGACTACCAACATAAGAAACAGTATTACATGTACATTTGGGTATTTATATAGCTTATTCTAACTGTTCTTAAGATAACAGGTAAAAAGACAACTTGACCTAAGCATTTATCTTCTTTTGTTTTAAAAGACGAAATGAATAAGAATATCATGAAGTGAACAGATTTATCGTAGGACCTAATTTTCAATATCGTACCTGTTTCAAACTATTCCGTTACGGACTTAGAGACATTAAAAGAGGATTTAGAAAATTCCTACAAGTACAGGCGTATGAAGTTAATTATAAAAGCACAGACTTCTGGCAGTATGAACTACATGAGCTCCAATTCCTATGAAGACACAATTGGCATGGTTTCTCGCCTCGATTTCCGTATTGTCCCGGGTTCGATCCCCGGTCGGGTCAATTCAGGAAACCATCTTTTCTGAATTCACTCGGGTCTGGGTGTGCTGGGAGACGCCCCTGGCTTGATTCCTTACCTGGTACCTCGTAATACTGGGATATTTATCCCTACTTCGAGACCATGACAAGTGGTGTGTTGTCTGGCGCACATTCATTTAATTATGTTGTTCCCACACGGTTTATTACTCGTGTAGGTAACAACAGTTTCAATCTCAGAACGTCAGAAATAAAGTACATAGTAGCATTTTAGATCTTAAATGGGTATCACATCACAGGTTTTGTAATACTGATTCTTTTTTATCGATGTATGTGATCTATTTAATATCGTTCACTGTACTGAACGTTTAGCAACACCTCTTAATTCAAGGATTCAAAAAAAAAACAAGTCATTTCACTTCTTGTTAATGTTTTTAACGCGAGAGTGAAATTAAAAATATTTGGAGTCAAACAGTGACATTTTTAAACATGACAACAATACCTATAAGTCGGGTTACGTGAGCTCAGGTGGGGTACAATGCGAGTGTGGTTTTGTATTCAATTCTGTGGTGTGGTGCTATAAAGGCATGTTCAGACCTGAGTGGTATTCGCTGCCGCTATGGGTAGCGGTACATTTTGCCGCGACGGAACTTCATACTAAATACATGCGCGAAACCCGCGCGGTATTGTACCGCTATCTACCCACAGCGGCAGCGAATACCACTCAGGTTTTAACAGGCCTTAAAACAAACAAGTGGGGGAGCATTGGGCAGCCACAGTGTAGTAAAGTTTGTGGATCATCGGCACGAAGAAGTAGAAGTAGAAGAAGAATACTTACATTTAATTTCATGCTTTTAAATCCTTACATACTTATTTAAACACCAAATTTGTCCTAGGTCAGAATAGATATCGCCATAGGCACTACCTTCCTGTTTAAATGATAAACAAAAAGAAAGTTTAACCCCTTCATCCGCTCACATTTGTATCTTTACAGAGTACGTAAAGATGATTTAATGCTGGTTTATCCAAGATTTGTTTTATGTCGTAAGAATTTATCTGATCTCATGTAGAGAAAATACTCATCATTTTTCTGCTTTTTCAAGGCATTTCGCAGTATTCCAAATCTATTGCTCCAAATTGAATTAAGGATCGGGGTGGAAAATAGTAAAAACAGAGGTCTTCAATCACTATCTGAATTTTAGTTTAGAAATAACTATTATATTATCTTTCAATAGCTTACACTGCAACTGCGAAGTTTAATATGCACCTGACGGTAGAAATGGTGTTTGAATCCTTAAAATCAATATTTATCTTTCGATTCAATATTTATCTTTCGATTTCCAAAAAAATAATTATTATGATTTTAAATGAATAATAATTTATAAGTATGGTAATACAAGTTTTATACAAGGTGAAGGTAAAATGGTATGTATTTTAAAATAATACTTAACTTTGATTTTACTTACTTATTAAAAAAATGGTTTTAAAAAAATATATACATACATACATGCCATCACGCCTTTTTCCCAACGGGGTAGGCAGAGACCACATCTTTCCACTTGCTACGGTCCTGACCCACCTCTTGCGCTTCTTCCACTCTCATTAATCCTTTCATACATGTTCGTCGATTATGGGTACTCCTGACCTGACCTTTTCTGAGCACGTCTTGAACTTGTCCTAAGTACGTCCGTCTGGGCCTTCCTCTTCAAACAGCTCCATCCACCCTCGCCTTGTAAATGTGTTTCGTTAATCGCCTTTCATCCATCCTTTCCATATGCCTAAACCATCTTAGCATTCCCATTTCAACTTTTGTGACAAAATCCTCTTTCACACCACAACGCTCTCTAATTATGCTATTCCTCACTTTATCACTCAATGTCACACCTGCCATACGTTGCAATGCTCTCATTTCCACTGCATTTATCCTACTATCATCCTTCTTTTGCCATACCCAACTCTCACTTTCTTACATGTGCGTCGGCACTAACACCCCCGCATGAAAAGCCAGTCGCGCCTTCTCTGACACCTTCTGACTGTTTATAAAGGCATGCAGCGCTCCATTTAACATATTTCCTGCATTCACTCTTCTATCAATATCACCCTCATGCCTTCCGTCCATCATGAACTTAGTGTTTCTACCTTTTCACCTCCAATTAAAACATCACATTCTGTCATATCCTCCTCTCTTTCAAAAACCATGGATTTTGTCTTACTCACGTTCACTTTCATACCTCTCGCTTCTAAAGACGCATTCATTAATGTTAACGTTTCCTGCAACTCGTCGGCCGACGACGCCAGTATGACTTGGTCATCAGCGTAAAGAAGGCATTTAACAAGCAACCCATCCATTCTCAGTCCATAATCACTGTCTTTCAGATCTGTCAAACAGTCATCCATGAGTACGTTGAACAGCCATGAGGACGCTACACAACCCTGTCTAACCCCTTTATGGATGTCAAACCAGTCAGTGTACGCCACGTTTATTCTGACGCAAGCACTGGAACACTCATAGAGAGATTTCAGTGCTCGTATCAGACAGCTGCTTACCCCATGCGCGAATAAAGATAACCACAACTCATTCCTTTTCACCCGATCATAGGCTTTTTCCAGGTTCAAGTTGATTTTTGCCAAAAAAATTATCCGCTACGCAACGCAAGGAAAAAACCTGATCCGTACATCTCTTTCCCTTTTTGAATCCTGCTTGCGCATCCCACATCTTTTCTTCCGTCTCTTTCACAACCCTATTAATCAACACCTTAGCATACAGTTTGCCGACAACACTGAGAAGGCTGATTCCGCGGTAATTTTTGCAGTCCTGTTGTGAACCTGCCCCTTTGAAAAGCGGAACGATCACAGCCTTGCACCAATCTTCTGGTACTCGGGCGGCCCTCCAACAGAAATTAAAAAGGCGGTACAACTGACTAGCCGCTATGCCTCGCCCAGCCTCAGTATCTCAACAGACACTCTATCATACCCTACAGCCTTACCAGCTTTCATACTTTTAACACTGTTACTAACTCATCCATATACAAATCTCACCCTCTCCATTTCCTTCCATGTACGGCTCAGCTTTTTCTGCCAAAGCATCACCTCTTTCAAACAAACTTTCAAAATCCATCTCCTTAAGATACACTCTTCCTCTTTTAAAATCTTTCCATCATCGCCTCTGATTTTTATAAGCTCTGTTACGGTCGATGCTCTCCTAGCAGAACGTACTGAAAAACTTGACAAAAAAGAATTCTTTAAATTTTAAAATATAACTCTCAGTTATAATTAGTCACTTGAATTCATGAAACATATCCAAAAGGCGTCCGTGCCTTATAAAGCACAACATTCACTTTAAGTTTCAAACTTCATGGACATTTTGACTATTTTTTATTCCGAGTTATTTAAAATAAGGTTTAGCTGGAGAAAAAGAGTCTGAAGAAGTAACAAAGGGTGTTATAAGACCATAAAGTAAAATCCTCTGGGAATGAGATACTATTGAGATCCTACGGAATGCAACAGGGAGAGCAATTAATTAAGTGAATGGTCTACTACAACTCTTTTAATGCGATAAGTGCAAACAACAACACGGTACTAAAGTTCCTTGTTTCCGACAAAAAGAACCCATTAGCAATGGATGGAAGGAATAGAATGGCGTTGAAAAAAAAATACGCAGAAGGGGGTGGATGTGGGCTAAAACTATCTATAAGATTTCCCTGGGAATAGATACATTTGCAACACGCAAGTCCATAAAGATTGGATATTTTGTGACTGTCCATTGGCGATTGTCAAAGACACAATAATGTAGAAGTAGTTATAGCAGACCTCACAGACTTCAGTGTCTGTCTACTTCGTTAGTTCAGCGGTCCGAAGTCAATCTTGGCCTCCGATCAGAGATAATGACACAGAACCTTTAGCAGCTCGAACGGCAACCCCGTTATTTAAAGATCCGACAAGCTTTCTTTCACCACGTATGCGCAATTCGTTATTTTTTAAATATTATTTTATAAAAAAAGCAAAATAATTGATAATTAAGAGGAAACAGAAGGACATTTTTTCTATACCAACGTAGTCTCCTTTTTCCTCCCTGGATATTGCTATTACATGATTGTTTTCCAGATAATCTATTGTCACTATTAGCATGTTCCTATGTTTTCCTTCATGCTATAAATTATTTATTTAAATATGAACCTTCAAAAATCGAAAAAATTGGCCTTATTTTCCGCTGTGTTCACCCAGAGAACTAATTTGACTAGATTATATAACTCAAACTCAAATAACTTTATTCAAATGGACTGTATCAGTACTTTCAAATCGTCAAATTAACAGCAAAATATACTAAATAATAGACATAAATACCATAACAATATGGATACGTAAATAAACATATACAGACATAATGCGACTCTACCACCGCGTCGGATTTGTTTCTTACTTACCTACCTACTCTTTTAAACTTGTTTTGGGTTATAAAAAAAAACATAGAAACACGGCCAAAACCATTCTTTAATTTTAAATGAAAAAAATATTAAAACAACTTCTCGAACAGGAATAAGGGAACTACGAAACGTTGATTTTGTGTTCTTTAATAGGTAATTTCGGTCCGAGTTGCAATTGTGTCTATCGCACTCTGCGGGGGCTCGAGGTTAGCAACAGACAGCAATATAGGTCTTACAAATAGAACTTGTTTAACCAGAAATGACGTGCATCACTAATTGATTTTTTTATATGAAGCCAATACCCATCCATTGTAGCGATGACTTGATTTCAAGCTTGCCTCAGCAAAGGGACAGTATAGGCTAATTAGTTCACTTTTCTTTACTTTATGTGTGCGTGAATGCGGGAGCGTCACCTTTTTTCAATTCTCCCGTGCTGTGTCGTCTTGATAAGTTGACCTGCTTAGTGCGTAACGCCAGCAGTGCAGCCTCGTACAAAATCAATGAGAATTTTCGTTTTGTAGATGATTAAGAAGAATTTCTCAAGCGTCAAATAGCTTATTTCATTCAATTCCGTTTGCTTATACTCGTAGAGGTGCCCGTGGCTAAGTGACGACAGCGGATCGGCAACGATCCGATGTTCAGCAACGCCAGTCAGGTCGGGTTATGGATGGGTGACCATCCCGACCGAAATTAAGTGATGCGTTTTTTCGGGCATCTCCGTGCTTCGGAAGGCACGTTAAACAGTTGGTCCCGGCTGACGTCGCAAGATATCAGTCGTAAAGCCTAGTCAGAGGCCTAAAAAGGCGGCATGATAACATCTGACGGTAAGGTTTATCACTGGCCTTACATTCACCTCTCCAACAATCCGCACTGAGCCCGCGTGTTGGAGTATGGCTCGTACCACCTCATAGTTGAGGTGAGGCCTGTGCCCAGCAGTGGGACGTATAAGGCTGTATTTGTTTGTTACTCGTACGTGCTGCAAATCGTACTTGGCTAACGAGTACAGGCAAATATGCTAATTCTGCTAATCCTCGGTTCCGTCGAGTGTTCCGGGAAGAGGGTAGGGAATGAACAAGTGGGCGGACCACGTCCTACTCGTAAATAAGTTTAAGCCAAACAGTTTGGCAAGTGTTATCAACAATTTTCAATTATTCATGTGTTATTATGATAGTATTCCTTGCCTACTATAAGTACTATTATAAATAGGTAAGATTTGACTCCTAAGATTTAAAGTTGCTCATTTTGATACTATTTAATTGGTTTTGTATTCAGTGAAAACACATCGTAGATATTGATGTAAAGATGTTTCAGTGGTAGGTAATTTACAAATAGGCTAGCTAGAGTATTCAAAGTACTTACCTAAATATTCTCATATTCCATTTCATGCATTGCGATATAACGTTTAGCTCAAACATGCTAATTCCGCTGTTTCACCGGAGTATTCCTTCACAAATTTCACAATCCGGCAGAGTGTAGTATGAAGATATTATTATGTGAGATGCAGCGCTTACCTACGTTCATTAATTAGAGCTATTTTGCTAATCCGACACATGTTGAGTTAGCTATTCAATATCGGCAAATAATCGAATGAAACTAGCTTTCCGCCCGCGCTTTGCCCGCGTGGACTTCATTTTGACATGAAAACTAAATATTTCAAAACAAATATATGCCTATAGAAATCAGGGATAATGTAGCTTTTCAACAGTGAAAGAATTTTTGAAATCGGTTCTGTAGTTTCGGAGATTACCTGCCTCAAACATACAAACTCACGAACGCTAACCTCTTTATAATATTGGTATGGATAATCCATTTAGCATTGTAACATGCTAAAATAATCAAATAATGCTTGTTTTTCATATCTAAAGATAGAAAAACTGGAAACATTCGATTCCAGACCTTGATGAACTTTCGTTACGAACGTTATTCGTTACGTTGCTGAAAAGATTCGTTCGTTCCGTTGAGGTTTCGGTAGCTCCATGGTTAGAGCAGTCAACTGGATTGTGAAAGACGCGGGTTCGATTCACAAGGAGGACAAAGCGCCTTTTTTTTCATATTGCCCGTCAAGATGACCTCACTGCACCTGATGGAAAGTGGTCGTGAGGTCCAGATATGAGGTTGACAAGCCCAGTCATTCAAACGAATCACTGGGCAGACCATCCTCACCTTGAAGGCCTGCAGAAATGGCTTTTCACGCCCCGCTTGAAGAACCCGGGACTATGCGAGGAAGGAAACACATGTGCTGGAGGAGCGTTCCACGTCTGGATGGTACGACAAAGAAACGACTCACCGAACCTTTTAGTAAGAAATGTTGAATTGTGTGTGGGTGACGCCGTAGTCCAGCACGCCTTCATAAACGCCTTGTATAATTTATGATAGAACTTCACTTAAGGTAAGTTCGCTTAATCATTAATTATACTCGCGCTTCGTCCTCAAGATTAGTATAAATACATTATTATATGACTAATTGTAGAGCTTGAGAGTGATATTGGGGAATAACGTCAATTCGCCGTAATATTTCAGTTACTAAAATATCAGGTATTAACAATTTGATACATTACTTTACATATATTTTTCAAATCTGGAACAGAGACGCATCGTCATGGCGTGTAAATAATGTATGCTGAGGACCTGAGGACCAACATTATTTACCTTTTTTAATAATTAATAATAGCTATCTTAACTATGTAAGTATTATTGTTCTCAAATTAGGGTTAGAAACATTTAATAAGCCCTGTCTTCTTATTGTTTCTTACAATCGTACAGCAGATCAGCACACACAAGTGGAGTCTGCACTGGTCAGCCACCAAGTCGCAGGCAACGAATATCATTTTAGGGTTTTCCGGAATTGAAACTTTATTCAAATCAAAAGCTTTAACAAAACAAACCAAAACCACCCAAAAGATTTGCTAAAGTAAGTAAATACATAAGTTTGTGTTGGTTAGATAAAATTAATACTTTTTACAGCACACAACCAACTACTTCTTGTGTTATCTATACTAGTTAGTTAATATTATGAATAGGAAAGATTTGATATATTTGCACTATATAGGCACAGAGACTATTAGACCGATTTGAAAGTCTTTTATCATTAGAATCCTACATTATCCCTGATAAACATATGCGACGGAAAGGTTTTTTTTTGTTATTACCCGCGCGATATTCACGGAATTAAAAATAGAATACTTATAAAGTATTATAGAAGATCGAGCAAGCTGATATTAAAATGTGGCCACCTTGGGCGATTTTGGCTATCGCTACAAAACGATCTTTTCTCTATATCCAAAGAATGAAATTATTAAACGCAATGGTTTTTGTGCTATAAGTCTGAGTTTGAAATAAATTTGCTTTGTTTGATGCAAATCAAAAGTTATTAGCTACCTTATTTCTTAATTAGGGAAAAAACTAGAAGTTCTTAAAACATTGTTAATTTCTCGTTCTCGTTAATTGATTTATGAAAAAAAAAAAAATTAAGTAAACTACATAAAAACTCATATGTGTTCGGAAACTAAGTATCAGATTAATACTATCGCAATCAAAGTCTATAATTGCTATGTATCAGTGTTAACAGCAATTCAGACCTGTAGACCGCACACTAAATCCGCTGTGAGATTCATATTTCGTGTGCTGTAACACTTGATAACAAAATCTATGCGCCTTCCTGAAACGTGTGGTTGAAATAAACTACATAAAAAGACATTTTGCCCTATTGTGAGTAGAAATTGTGTGTTTAAGGGTAGAAGTGTGTTTAGGTTGCCTAAGTGAATTTAAGTCCCTAATTCTTCACAATAGCCTCTACTGTTTGTAAATAAGTAGGTATATATATATTTGTAAGTAATAAGAGGAGAAAGGAGTTATTTCAAAAAAAAACATCCAAGCCAAAAGGATAGCCACATTTGAATATATGTTTACGTATTGATGTAATATTACATCGTTGAATCTTTGCATTGACTCATTAAACTAACCACGCTTTTGGAACCTCAAAAACCTATGTTCTATGTTGACTCATGGTAGCAGAGAAAGCCGACAAGGGCTTGAATCAGAACACAGATGTCACTATTCGAAGCAGAAGTACAGATACCAAGAAGATTTATAAACACCCTATTACTGTAAGTAACTTAATACTAGTATCAAAAACTATGGGCCGCTTTGTTTCGTCAAGATTTTGAGTTGTAATTATTTACCTGAAATAAATGCTATAATATTATCTATAACTAATTATTATAAAAGAAAAACTGGAATTTAGGCATTAAGCTTTTCGTTTCTTTTGACAAGTCCGCAAAGAGACGAACCACAACGATCTAACTAATTGTAGCCATCGTTCAATCAAAAATTTCATGAATGAATTGAATTTGTTTTCTGATGACCATGACGCCCGCAGGCGCAAGCTGGGAGACTGCTTCTGCTATGTTGTATCAAAAAAAATTGAAATAATAGTAAATGTTATATTTACGATTAAAATTTAAGTGCAATATTTGAGATATTCCTCGAAGCGCTCCATTGATTTGCGCTTCGAGAAAAGATGAAAAATATTAATGTTCATTTTTCAAAGCGCACCAGTGGCATACAGAAGCATGCAATATTTGTAGTGAATGATATCGATAGAAATTATTCAAGCTGCACTAATAAACTAAATTATAAAGGAAAACTAAATTGATACTACATAATAGGAAAACAGAAATATTCTGGAACTGGGTGCAACCTACTACTTGGCTCATTAATGGTACCTATGACTAGGGTAAAATCATGGTTGAATAGAAATTACCTCGGAGTCATTCGTTCTTTATTTTAGACTTAAAATGGCTCGTCAGATTACATGAAATATTTTAATTGTCTTCTTTACGACCACATCGTGACGTCATGTCAACATCATGCAATCCACCCCGTAGTCATAGTAAAAGGATAGAAGTAGGTTGTCTTCATACATACGCCCCGACCGCAGTTTATATGTAAACGCGCCCGTACTATGCCCCTTCCTACGCGCGTCGCACGCACACACTGATAAAATATAAGGGGGAATAGGGTAAGTATGTCGTGGCTGCGCATTGCGTAGGTAATGCCACGCACATATCGTCGCAACGCTGAGCTGCCGCTTCAAATTTTTGTTTCGTGTGCGTGTACGACCTACGTCCTATTTTCGAGCTCAAAAATCAATAGTATGCATAAATAGGTATTGCAGTGTTTGTTTATGGATGATGGATGACCACTCATTAAATCCAGAATTATCTTTCTTCACATTACCTACCGTATAAGAACGGTGAGTAAATAAGTACCTTACTTAACTAAGATTCATAATATTGTGTTTAATCAGATACAGATTTGTTGTTCAGTACGTCTACCACGAGTTGCGACTTTGAATTTACGTTATCGTTCGCGTAAAAAATTGTATTGGGATTTGACATGACATGACAAGACAATGGCAACTTTTTACGCAAACGATAACGTAAATTTTAATTGGCAACTCGCGGTAGACGTACATATTTATTGTTCAGAGATTGACGCAGCATTTTTGACGATCGAATAAACTAAATGCAACAGCCCTGTAGGGTATTATCTCTCGCTCGGGGCCCGAGTCGGCTTACTTCTGTCTTCTTTTACTATGCCGTAGTTGAGGCGTCAGATTTAATTACAGCAACATGCGAAGTTTATAATCTTAGTTGTTTAGAACTAAAATTGTTCCTTTAGGCCACAATAAGCTAAATCACATACCTAATGAACAAAATGAAAATAATAATAATAACATCTTACAATCAGAAGCATCTGTTGCTGAAGCATTTGTCAATTATTTCAGTAATATAGGTACCTATAATCACTACTGCTTCATTAAATTCCTCACCAACTGAAGCAGAAAAGATAATGTATCTTGTTGCAGTGTATTCTTTAAATTTAAACATATGGAGTCACTAGATACATTAAAAGTATTTATTTTAATTAATTTAAAAGATACCACTGATCTTTGGGGTTTATCAGTTAAAATTGTTAGCCACATAATTGACTCGATTGCCCCTTATTTAGCCGTAATATTCAATAATTGTGTTGCTGAAGGTGTTTTTCCAAGTTAATGAAACACTGTAGGGTTGTACCACTTTTCAAATCAGGCAACAAACAAGACCCAGGTAACTTTAGGCCTGTTTCAATCATACCAGCTCTAAGTAAGATCTTTAAAAATCATTCAAGAACAACTATTAAACCCATTTTTGTATGAGAACAATCTCTTACACAGTTAACAATATGAATTCACTTAAGGCCGTTCTACTACTGATGCTGGCATTGCACTTCTAAAACACATCTTTAGGGCTTGGGAGGATTCACAGAACGCTCTTGGCGTCTTCTGTGACTTGTCCAAGGCCTCTGATTGCGTTGATCACGATACACTCACACGTAAGCTTGATAATGCTTTAGATTTGGTAATTTCGTACTATAGTTTAAGAACTCAAAAAGTTGAGGTTAACAGTGTGTACCGTCTCAGGACCACAAGTTAAAATGGGGTCCCTCAAGGATCTATTCTAGGTCCATTACTATTTCTGATATACACACATCAAAAGTGTCTAGGGATCAAGCATTTTTATGCGCATTTCTTGAGATTGAGACGTGGCTTTGTAATAAATTTATGATTTTATAAATTTATATGGATCCTTTTTGGTGCATTTCATAATTTGAAACAGGAACTGTCAATCAAATTCGAGTAAAAGATGAAAATCAGCTTTCAATGTTTTCCCTATAAAAACATTCAACGCATTGAAGACATTATTAGTGCTACTGTTTCCCTACTACTGAGTAAAACCAACGTTATTATGGAGCGGCGACGTCATTTAAGCAGGGAAGAAATGCTCAGAGCCGTGGGAATGATAGAAGCTGGTTCCCGGCAACGTACTGTGGCTTTAGCTCTGAATACAAGTCAGAGTGTTATCAGTCGACTTTGGACACGTTACCGAAGCACTGGTACCGTGGCTGAGCGCCATGGAGGACGGTATCGCTGCACCACACGGAGACAAGACCGATACATTCAAATCACAACTCGAAGAGCTCCAACAATAACCGCCATGATGTTAGCCGTGAGGCTTCATCACTCTTCAGGGAACTTAATTAGCGACCAAACAGTCAGAAACCGCTTGCATGAAGTGAACCTTCATTCCCGAAGACCGCTAAGGGTACCACCTATAGCAATGCACAATCGTAGGATTCGATATCAATGGGCTCTCGAACACAGAAATTGGTCAGAAGAACAATGGCGTTTCGTGTGCTTTTCTGATGAGTCTCGTTTTGGTATGAGACCGGATACAAGACGTATACGACACTGGAGAACCCCTGGAAAAAAATAAAATCCTGCCAGGAAGTCCATCCTTACAGTGGTGGAACCATCATGGTATGGGCGGGTATTTGGATCGGCGGAAGAACTGAGTTGATTTGGATCAGAGGCAACCTCAACGCTCAAATTTATGCTGAGACGATTGTATCAGACGTCATCGTTCCTCTACAAGTGCAAATCGGTCCCTTATTTCAGTTAATGCATGATAATGCACGTACGCACACCGCAAGAGTTGTAAGACAGACTCTCGCCGCAGCTAACATCAATGTCCTTGCTCAGTCGCCAGACTTGAACCCGATTGAGCATGCATGGGATATGCTACAGAGAAGAGCTCTGCCGAATATAGAGGGTATCCAGTCGCAAGAAGACCTTTTTTTGTTGTTGCAACGAACATGGGCGGCCATTCCACAGCGTGATTTGGATGAACTCATTTTGAGTATGCCAGACCGATGTTCTTGTGTTGTTAGTGTTTGCGGTAGAAACACGGATTATTAATTGTTTAAGTTACCCAATAAAATTTTAAGGAAAACTGTTATTTCAGTCTTTTTTTCGAACTTTAATGTTAGTGGTTCAAATGTCAAAAATCCCTTTATTAGGAAAATGGCAAATTTCTTTATTAATGCAAAGGTGACTTGGTTTATCGTTACTGTAGACAAACGAAAACACTTTATTTGATGAATCCTTAAAGAAAATTTTAATTAATATCAATCAGGAGAAAAGTTATTGCAAAAATATATGTTGATCCCTAGACACTTTTGATGTGTGTATATATAAATGATTTTACCTTTTTACTTAAAAGATATTTGTGATGTTGTATTGTTTGCAGATGATACATCTTTAGTTTTTAAAACTGACAGAAATAAAAACCTTTTTGATGATGTAAATGACGCACTTTCAAAGGTTTTACAATGGTTCACAGTAAATAATCTACAGCTTAATACTAAAAAAGACTAAATGTATTAATTTTAAGTTGTCTTATGTTAAAGATAACCACATTAATCTCAAATTAGATGGTAATTCTATAAAGCTTGTAGATACGACAGTTTTTGTTGGAATCACATTAGATTCAAAACTGCAATGGAACCCTCATATAACAGCTCTCTCGGGCAGACTTAGTTCGGCTGCATTTGCAGTGAGAAAAATTAGGTTATTGACAGATGTTGATACTGCTCGTTCAGTTTATTTTAGTTATTTCCACGATAGGGAAATCGGTATCCTCACTGTAGCTTCACAATATATTTTATAATTGCATTGTTTTGGTGAGAAAAAATATTGGTCTCTATACTAAACACAGGGACGTATATTGCAAAAAATAAATAAGGATAAAATTTCACTTCCAATGTTTAGGTTACAAAAATTTTTAGCATCCTCTAAGGGGCAAAATATACATTATTACAACAAAATTCCAAAAACCATTTGTGAGTTACCTTTACATAGATTCAAAAATCACATCAAAGCAGCTTTATCAAAAAAGGGCTATTATACTACAAAAGACTACCTTATAGATAAAAATGACTGGGTGTAAGCTCTCGGCTCGATGCGGGATTAAATATCTCTATTGTAACAGATGTTTTATTGTAATAGGTACCTAGTATGTACTGACTAACAATTTTTCTTTTTGAATTTTTTAAATGAACTTTTGTTTTATATTCTTTTATAGTTGTTTTTTTTCTCTTTGTTTTATATTCTTTTAGGTTTATTTGTATCAAAATGACACACTGCTTGTAGTTTACTAACGCCTGTTGTAAACCCAAAACAAGTTTAAAAGAGTAACTGCTGAGTTTCTCGCCGGGTCTTCTCAGCAAGAAACAACTCCGACGCGGTGGTAGAGTCGCATTATGTCTGTATACTGTGTATATACTCGTATGTATCCATATTATTATGGTATTTATATGTATTATTTAGTATATTTTTCTGTAAATTTGACGATTTAAAAGTACCGATACAATCTAATTTGAATAAAGTTATTTGAGTTTGAGTTTAGTTAGATGAAGTAAGTTTATTTGTAGGCAAAATTTCAGGCAATAAATAAACAGAACATGTTGAGTTCCTAAGTGTCCTTTCCTTCCGCTTTCATTTCCTGTTCTACTGTAGACATTTTCTTGCTAATCTATCGAGGTAAGTGTTCTCAGGGTCACCTTTAATCTAGCAGCTATTTACTTGCTACTTAGTACAAGTATGTAAACGTGACTGCAAAGCGTTGATGGTAAAACAATGCAACTTCAAAAGGACAATAAAATGTTAGAAAGAAAAACTGTTGTTGATCATTCATCAATCACCAATTGATGGACTTTCAATTTTTTAACTTGCCTTATAACTAGTAGGAAAAAAAGTACCTACTTGGACATTTTTTATAGATAATTAACTGATCTACAACTTTTGCCGAAACTGATTTTATGATAAAACTAACCGTTTTATTGAAGATCGCGAAAAACCCATCTTTGTGATCGTGATCCAGAATATATTTTTTCCAGGTGTCGGATCGATGGTGACTTTTTAGATTTCATTTATGATAGTGTTTTGAACAACCCTACCAATTTTGGGCTGGGGGCGAATTATTGTACCTTCTCTTCTATTTTTTGGTTTAATTTATTTAAAATGTTAATTCTATTGCTTTTAGTCTTTACTCGTGATTATCACGTGATATTTCTTGTTTTTAGCTTTTATGGTCAGGAATTTTCGTTCTGTTAGCAATACGATTTGCTTAATGGTAGGTACCGAGTGGATTAACATAGTAAGAATCAATATTTTAAAAATAGAAAATTAACTGTTGGGAAAATGAAACATGTAGGAAGAGGAAAACTAAATCTCGGTAAAATGTAGGTACCTAGATAATTACCCACTTATTAAAATGCGGTAACTGAACCTTTTTCGAGAATTTCTCAACATTTCCTGATCCTTATTTTCTCATAAAAAAATTGAATTGCTAATTTGACTAATAAAACCAGGATTAAATAGATGGAGCCAGAACAACGTTAACTAAGATGCGCTGTTTTGTCATCTGGCGGTAATTCAACGTCACTCAAAGCATAGCCCCATTGACCTGACCTCGCTCTGTCTGGACTTGTGTAGTTATTAGGCCGAGGCATGCCGCATGCCCTGGGAGAGGGTTTTAAAGGTAAGTTTGTTTTTTAAAAATAATTTCTATTTACCCCTAACTGTCTAGTTATACTAAGTTGTTATTTTGTCTTGAAAGTGGTAACACTGTAAATAAATAAAATAAATACGTAGTCATTTTCATTTTTAATTCTCGGTATTACTGATAATAATGTTCTAGTATTCTATTGGTTCATGAATTAATTGAAGAGAATTATGAGGATTTCATAAAAGAGTATGTATCGCTGTGATAAAACGATAAATTAATTAATATAACGCTCATTAATATGGTAGGTAATATAAAATGACTGCCATTTTACAGGTGGTCTAATCTAGATCGAGCAATGGGACACCACAACATTAAGGCCCGTATTCTAAAACAAAATCTGTACTTGAGTATAGATCTGAGTGACGTTTTTGTATGAACTCACGTTTTGAAATCTCTCAAGTACAGATCAGTGCATAAGTACGATTCTAGAATACGGGCCTAAATATGCAATAAATAATTTTGATTTGACTTAAAATTGATTACAAAAGGTCTTTTATCTGAATTGTAGTTTGAAAACGCTCAGTCCCATATTCAAAATGGAATAATTTAAGAGTCTTATTGACTGAAGCCGTCCGTGTTCTGGCGAACGCAGGGATCCAGAAGCCTACAATTTTTGCTAAGGTTTTTAACGTCGTGTAGAGCTGGCTACAATTCGCAACGAATACAAAGGAGGCGTTCTGGCCAGATTGACAGCGACCACTCCGGTTCCGACGTGAGGTCTTAGCCAAAAACCAGACACACCTCAGAAACTTTAAAAAATATGAGCATGACAAGAAACATATTTCAATTCGGCTAGTCCTAAAGTCATTCCTATACATTTTCAAGGTTTTTAAAGGTCAAAACATAGGCTCTACGGAGTGCCTAACCCTTAAGCCACCACGCTCCAATGATCATTACAAAGATACATTACGATATACTTTTATTTATGCGCAGTCAATTGCTTATTTTTTTTGCAATACAGGGTGAATACAACCCTGCACAACGCCGATGCGCCACGTCACTTGTCAGCTGAGTTGACAGCCGTCGACGGAGAGCACGTGGTGATGTCACATCGGCTTTATTTATATTAAAAACTCCATTGTGGGGCTCGCATTAACTTGTTATGGCGTAACGTGAGAGATAACCCGGTATTGTTGCTTTTATCTGATGAAAACTTTAGTCAATCCGCTGAATGATAACTTTTTAATGCACTTATGTTAGTTACTGTTAGGATTACATCAAAGCTATCGTTGTTATACCGTTGGCCTTGCGATCAACTAGAAAACGTCTCTTGACTGATTCCATGTGATAGTTTACCATTATTATTTTTATTGCTGCAATAATTTGAAGTCTTAGACCAAATTAAATGTTAAAATTTCAATTAGTTAACCTTTAAAAGTCAAAAAGCACAATACACATTTTCTTTTACGTTTGGCTCTAGTTTTAATCCTATTCTTAAAAAACCATGACTTATGTGGTTCTTTATTTAAATCATCTTATTTGTCACTTTCTCCAAATTCTGAGCGCTTTGTATAAAAGAGATCAATAAATTTATATACGAAAATAATATTTAAAAAAAAGCTAACAAAATCGTAAAAAGACTATCATACTCGTGAGAGTATGATAGTCTTTTTACGATTTTGTTAGCTTTTTTATGGTGACATAAGTATAAATTCTTAGTTGTTTTCCACATCCACATTGTTCGGGCGATTTAACAATCAAATCGCTTAAAGAGGTACGTCACACTAGAGTGAGCTTAGTAGGATTTAACAATATTCCAATATTGCATGCTCCTGTTATTCCTAATTCTATTTTTTACATCACTTGCCCCGCAGATATCCAGGGTGATTCGTCACGCGTATTGCTCGGCAATAAGCCATTGTGCTCCCCCTGTGATCTGATATCGGACTGTTAATCTCCGAACGTTTATACTTCTAATAATTGTTTCGTGATACAAAATTGGACATTCATTGATAACATTAACTTTCATTATATTGCTGGTGACCTGTAATACAGGTTTTGTAAAACCTACTTCAGGCACCAGTCTCTCACAATGTTCCTGTCTTTATTGGTACCATAGCTTAAGTATTTATAAGTTATACATTGTGAAGAGAAAAATAAATGACTTTGAAATTGAATTGAAATTGAATTGCACATCGCACTAAACTGGTAGATTTTAGCAAATGCGTATTCTAACTTGATTTCTTCCATTTCAACAGGCTTTTTTATGTTACAGAACATCGGCATTGCTAATTAATATTTACGCAACTTAAATACATACTGGCATGAATAAACTTTTATGGGAGAACTTTTGTAAAAACTGCAATAAATCTAAGGCGTTGCTTGCACAGGATTAGCAGACAATACAGGCAACTAATTTTTATATTATTTAATGATGATTGAGGTTTATTGCTAAAACGTCGTCTGAATGTTATAAGTGTATAATGTATTGCGAATTAATTATGTACAGAGAAAACTATGATATAAACTAAAATGTTTCTGTTAACTAATTTTTATTAAAAGTATAAACGTCGGGACATTATTCAATAGTTACGACTGTCATCTCGTTGATACGTCGAAGCGGTGTCGGGACGCTTGACACGTGTTTAGCATCCGACTTAACTGCTATTGTCCTGAATCGTTTAGGGGCCAACGCTTTACAATGTAACCGGACTGTGACAGCGTAAAATGCATATCACTTTGAAACACGTCACCCGGTATAATTTTACATTTAATAGCATGAAACTGTGATAATATTTATAACTGCAGTAAATAAATGGTAATTTATTTCCAAATAATTTAATGTCGGCTCTAACGAAAAGTTTATTCTTTGTTTACATGCAATTCAATGGGTTTCATCAGATTACATTAGTTATTACAAATTCATAGATTAGATTAATAGATCATAGACGCGGTTTCGAACTGGAACCAAGAAAATTTACTATCTTTCAACATTAATAAATGTAAAATAATTACCTTTACCAATTGTAAATTCGTACACTTAGCGTTGTTAATAGATTCCAAATAAGATTTCCAAAGTAAATACTTTCAAATCGTCAAATTTAAAGCAAGATATACTCAATAATAGACTTAATTACTATAGTAATTACTAATTATTTACTTATTGCTTTGACTTGTTTCTTTAGTGTACATCATACTCGTAGAAATTTACTTGTTTCTTTAGATCATACTCGTAGGTCTATCGTTACAGTTTCATTACCGTTTTATTATTGATAAAATAATAAAATCTCGTTTTAATGATTGCCACAAAGTGAGTAACCAAGTGGTGGGTAGATGTGGAATAGATACACCTTCCAGACCACCCTCAGGTATAATGTCATCGTAAGTTGTATAGGGCAATTGCATGTTTTGTGCCTGTTTCCTTCTGAGTAGACTTGAGGAAAATAGTAAAGTAAATCAATAACAAAAATCGGAGGTACCTAATGTAAACTAAATTAATTACAAAAATGTATTTAGCCGAACTGTAACCGAGAACTACTGCCGACAAACTGCTATGAAGTTTGGCAGATTTATTTTTTTAATATTAAGAATGTATTGTTGGAAATAAATGAAAAAAAAAAAATTACACATGACAAGTATCTGTAGGAAGGCGCATAGAATGTTAGGTTTTGTTATTTGAACTGGAACACAATTTGACAACGAACTAGTGGCCAAAATCCTGTACAACGCGTTTGTCCGTACCAGGTTGGAATATGGTGCTGTTGTCTGGGACCCGTTTGAGGATAAGTATGTCCTTATGGTCGAGAGGATACAGCGTAAGTTTCCCGATGGTGCTTTCGGAAGCGATATGGATATTATCCTTACTTGTATCCTTCTTTGTTCGCGTCAGGCATGGTTGACATGGACACGCTGGAAATTTAGGACAATTATGCTTATGCTGACACACTATCTCTCGATACTTTATTAAAAGATCGATAGTCCTCAGATACTAGAGAGAGTGCGCATCTTAGTTCCCGGTAATATGCCGCAGGAGTCAGGACAGCAGATAGTCCCGCGCCGCCGGCCGCGCTTGCTTGCGGGCACGCGCTGAATACGCGCCCACTGTCCGGGCACTGCGCATGATTGGTGACTGGCTCAGTACGAAGATATTGACTTATTTACCGATGGGCTAACGAAAATTATTGTAAATTAAGACTGCCAATAAACGATGTTGCAAAATTTCTACCTAATTTATAATGTGTATTTTTTATTCAACTAACTTTATTTTATTTTGACTTATGTTTTCTGTATTATTTTCTAATCAAGTTTGTTCAATTTGTTATTATTTTAATTTAATTATATTTTCTTTCTAATTTTAATTTATTTCATAAATAAATAAATAAATATCCCTGGACATTATTCCACACAGCGCCATCTAGCCCCAAAGTAAGCTAATTAAAGCTTGTGTTATGGGATACTAGACAACGGATAAACATACTTAAATACATTTTCTTTTGTAAATACATACTTATTATACATAGGAGACACCCAGACCTTGTCTTGTGTCTTGTCTGTAGAAACAGATGACGATGGCAGTAGGGTCACATAGATTTCTGTTCTCATAATATTTTGTTGAATTGCTGCATTTCTAGAAATACGTTAATGTTACAAGCGTGTTGGATGTTTATCTGTTAGCTTGTAAGCATGATTGTGAATAAATAAAGATAAAATTGATTAGATAGTTATTACAAATTTCATACTCGTACACAATGTTGTTTGTAATTAAAAATCTTCTAAACTGATTTTCATTAATTAAGGTTGTTTAAGTATAACCAATTACGAAAATATAAGCAAGTATTATACATTGCAGCGAAAGTGCATTGCACCTGGCCGGTTGGCAGCCCTGCCAAATACGCCGAAAGTCGAGGGTGAAATCCCAACCTTAACAAACATATAAGTGAAAACAATGTGTGTTTGTTCCGTGTCTAGGTGTTATTATGTTTATTAGCCTCCGATAAATCACAAACAGTGCTCAGTTCGGGGTCTTGTTGAAAACTGTTTTTCTGTTTTCCTGTTCAAGCAGGTCCGAAAATATAAAATATGAATATATTATTCATCTATTCACCCTCATCACCTTGACTTTTACACGCCTATGGCCTCCAACTTTCGACCTACAAGCAGTTCCTTGAACTTCGCAACTCGTCTCATGAATATGCAGACCATGGCGAACCCTGGCCAAACTTGTATTGAACGCCCAAGACCTTTAATAACTTTATGTATGAACTGTTACTAAAACAATATTTATATTATTCCACTTCAGTTTATTCATAATCGCATACGTTTATATACTATCGCATTACGGAAAACCTGTATTGGTAATGTATGACAATGAATAAATAAATAAATAGTTTAAACTACCACTATCATACCTGCCATACCTTTCCACTTCCAGTTACCTAGTTCTATTTGCGTGGACTTGCTATACCTCAACTAAACATCCCAACCAAGTGTCCCGGTTTCGATTCCGGGTCAAGTCAATTCAGGAAACGATAATTTCTAAATTTACTCGGGTCTGGGTGTGCTGGGGGATGCCCCTAGCTTAATTCCTTTTCTTTTTTTCTTTTTTTTATACTACGTCGGAGACAATCAAGCACGCGGACCGCCTGATGGTAAGCGGTTATCGCGGCCTATGGACGCGTGCAACACCAGGGGTATCACTCGCGCGTTGTCGACCCTGTAAAAACCTTTTCAAACCCCTCTTGAAGAACTCCATACTATAACTCATCGGGAAAACCTCGGCAGGGAGTTCATTCCACAATTTAAGCGTCCTCGGAAGGAAACATCTCTGAAACCGAATTGTACGAGACCATTGCGGATTCAGAAGGTGAGGATGAATGCCCTGTCGGTGGCGAGCGGTGCGGTGATGAAAAGTAGCCGTGGGCATCATATCAAACAGTTCTTCAGAACAAAACCCGTTGTACAAGCGGTAGAACACGCATAAGGAGGCGAAGTCTCTCCTCAGACTTAACGGCTCTAAACCCCTTGTCAGTTTGGGATCGTCGACAATCCGGATCGCACGCCTCTGGACCGAGTCAAAAGGACTGAGTTGATATCCAGGCGCTCCTGCCCAAAGGTGACAGCAGTACTCCACGTGTGGCCTGACTTGCGCTTTATACAGCAGCAGTCTTTGCCTAGAAGTGAAGTACTGCTTCGCCCTGTTTAGCACACCGAGCTTTTTGGATGCCAACTTCGCCTTTTGTTCCAAATGACTCCGAAACTGTACGTCACTAGATATGTCAACGCCAAGGATCCCAATACTACTTGATATGGTAAGGAAGAGTTCTGAAACTGAGGAGCTACAGTAAATGGAGTTTTCTTAGTGGTAAACGCGCAAACTTGTGTCTTAGTAGGGTTGAACTGCGCTAAATTGTCCCGACCCCAATCGGAAACCCAAGCTAGGGTATTCTCGATTTCAGACACAAATTTAGTTCGACTTTCCTCCACAATGGTACGAGGGACATTTACTCGGCCTGTGTAATAGGCATCTCCAGTGCTGTCATCCGCATAGCAATGAATACCATCATTGGACAGCATATCATTGACATGCAAGAGAAACAGCGTTGGAGATAGCACAGAGCCTTGTGGAACGCAGAATTAATGTCCAAGCTATCGGAGCAACTACCGTCTACTACGGCTTTAATGCGTCTGCTGGACAAGAAACTGGCAATCCATCCGCATAAACCCTCGGGCAGTCCGTAAGATGAAAGCTTTGATAGAAGACCTTTATGCCAGACCCGGTCGAAGGCCTTAGCTATATCTAGGCTAACAGCCAGAGCCTCACCTTGACTTTCAATGGCCTGTTTCCTTTCTGGTATCTTTTAAAACAGGGATATTTATCCCCAATTCGAGACCATGACAAGTTGAGTGTTGATCATCTAGCAGTAGTCGTCCTGTTTAGTGAAACTGCATTGTAAAACAGTTTTAAGCAGCTTGAATTACTGGCTACTGATTTCTTTGCCGGGTCTTGTCTGTAGAAACAGATGACGATGGCAGTAGGGTCACATTTAACACTTTTATAATATGACCTAGGTAAATCTTATTAATTTAAATGAACCGGCAATCCCGTCTCTCCTTGCGTAGTTCCCGGTTCGTAGCATCGTTCGGTAGCATCATTCTATGGTTTAAGACAGGCAGCGAGGCAACTATGCACCTGTACCACACTACGTAATATTCTGCACATTATCAGGACCATTTTTTCTCTTAGACCATACCGTGGAACTCAATAGTTACCAAGTAATTGAAGAAGTCAAAGTCAAAAAAAAAACTCAAGATGTTGATGTAAACAAACTCTAATCATTATTATTCAATTTTTGTCCTAAGAACCATCATAAAAATTTGCTTCAAAACGTTCAACTCGCAATGTACATCGTGCGTACCCCTTGATTATTCGTAACAGCCACGCACCGGCACAAAAGCGCAGGAGCAATCTGTTGCACGCGTTACATTGCGTAATACGTTTTTAGGTTTGAAATTGACACCTAAAAAAAATTCGTTGCTCATCAATAAAAAAAAAGCTGTGATTTGGTTAAATGGTCTGAGTGCGTAGACGCCGGCTTCGCTCAGGGTCTTTTTACACCCTGTATTTTACCCACGTGATAATGTGTGCCCTACCATCTAACAGTTTACAGCTGGGCTACATGAGAAACAAACAAACATATGACATAAGTACATTACACCCACTCGACACGATTGGCGTAGTGCGCTGTAGCACGGTTTCTCGCCTCGATTCCGGGTCGGGTCAATTCAGGAAACGATCTTTTCTGTATTAACTCGGGTCTGGGTGTGCTGGAAGACGCCCCTGGCTTATGTCCTTGTGTTGTAACTCGTAACACAGGGATATTAATCACTACTTTGAGACCATTACAAGAGGTCTGTTGTTTGGCGCATATTTATTTAATTATATTTAATTATAATCTAGTTAACATGAAAAGTTTATTTACTTATTATAATTTTGAATATGTGTGTAACAAATAAGTTAGACACGAACAAGCACTACTGGACCTAGTGATCGAGGGCCGGCATAACGTCGCATATTCATGAGCGTACCAATGAGTGGAACAAACTTCATACCTTTACAAATTGGATTAGGTACAGCAATCAGATGGCCAAGTCAGCCAATTCCAGTTTTCGTAATAAAACTTAATTAAATCACGAGTGAATGTGAAATTGTTAAAAAAGCAATACATGATGATTGTACGTCTGTACGTACATGTAATATAATTTTTTTTACGCTCTTTATTTCATTTTCTTCCTAAATTAGTGAGTGCTATTGTGAGGTTCTCCTTCCAGAGGTGAAATTTTGAATTTGTTAATTTTACCTACAAGGAAAACGACTTTCTGCAAAACAACTTAAATATTCTTTTGCTTTTAACTTTAATCAGTAAAATATTCAGCTCCATAGAAAAAGATCATCAAACGATAATTTTCCGTTAATGTTGATTTTTGTAATCAAGCTAGTTGACAGTCCATCACGCACGGAATGAATCGTACGTAGAGACGTAGCGCCTCAACATGTACGCCGATGAGCTACCGAGGTAGTTGCAAGTAGCTTCCTTCTTCTTAAAATCTACAATTCTACTAAACGTACATTGGCAGCCTGACCTCATGAAATATGCATCCATCAGTCGACACGGCACGCCGCAGCGCGGGTCCGCGGCAAACCGATCGGATAAATCGATCAAACGACAGATTCCACTGCAGCGGACAGATTCCCAACGCGGGTAATGATAGCCACAAAATAAAAAATGTTAATTCGCAATTCGTAAGTGTACGTTGGTTGTTTTTTTGAAAGAGTCAATTTCTAAATACCGGGTAATTATTTTTTATGATTAGGAAAATAATATGGCATATTCGAACGATGATGTAGACAATACCTAAGTGAAAATTAGAGATTTTCAACAAATCGTACCTATTTGTATTTTTTTTGTACGTTTAGGTGACATTCGTAGTTGTATGAAAACCTCAAAAGTGAGGTTGACCGAAAATTTCTTATTTTATCGTAGAATGTTACTACATCACCCTATCAATATGTCTTAATATGATTATTCATTTGATATAAATTACCAACCGGTATAAAAAAAGCTGTGTGTTCCAGCTTTATGTGATTTTACACATTTAAAACGAACATAGACATCTCATCAAATAGATCGGATAAATCGATCAAACACGTCAATATATTTCGAGCGGGTAATGAGCCACTACTTAACACACACCCTGTTAAATCTATACATACTCGTACATACACACTCTGTTGCAAATATTTCCAGAAATGTTAATTCGTAACCGTCCCAAAACTAATATTTTTTGCGAAAGTTTAATTTACATAATTAACAAAATTGTCTGTCTGTTCCAGCATTACATTGTTCTCACGAAATACGCATGTTATAAAACCTGAATTTAAAAAAAGGTGCCTTAGGATTTTTGATTCATAAAAGTTTTGATACTAAATCCACACGGACGAAGTCGCTGGAACACACATACACAATATACAAGTAGAAACAACAGTGAGTCCGCTGATGTTAGCAAACCTGCGGGCAGATTATCGACAATGACAGAGATCGCTAAATTAACCGAGCATTAATCAAGTGAATGCGAGATTGTCCCCACCACTGCATCACAGTCCATTACCATTAGACGAACGGGGAGCCTAGTTCTAGTAGAGTAGAGTGAATCTTAAGGCGTTTAAAAAGATACTTAAAGTTCGAAAGTTTAAAATCAAAGTCACTAAACTTCGTAATTATTGCAGCGGAGTAGCCCTCTGAATGAATTTTGTTTTGAAATTTTTAAGAAAATATCAATTCATCAATACCTATACGCGTTAATCCACAGAAAGTTATGTAACTGTCAGTAAAATAAATACTATAAACAATACGTTTAGATACAAAATGATAGCAAAAATGTTCCACAAGCAATCTCTATAGTGTGTTTTAGATACCTATGATTTTATTTAAATATTTATTTCTCCTACAAAATGCAACGCTGAAGGAATCGGTGCAGCAGTAGACGTCTACAAAGCCCTAGTCTAATGTCGGCATATAATGAAGAGCTTGACCTGCTAACCTAACAAGGCTATTCATGAAGTTACCTGAGACTAAACTTCCGGCTTAATTAACGTGGCAGATAACCAGGACAGGCTGCAACAAACGTTTTGTGATGCTCAACGTCTGTGAAACCTCGGTTAAACTTGCTTGCCATTCCAAAGGTTGCAGGCACAAGAAGTTAGGACGAAATAACATAAACGTGGCATTAATAATGAGTAATAATACAACTGTCGTTGTAACTTTTTTACGTAGTTGTTTCAATAATTGAAAACTACTGGCTAATGATTTTGTACCTGTCAGGGTTGTCTATTTCGATTTATTTGACATCTCCATAGAAAAGGAATCTCAGTAAGCTACAAAACGTTCTTCAGGCGTAGTAAGTATAGATTTTGCAATGCCTAAGTGAAGCCGAGGACTCCAGATTGCAGGTGAACAAACCAACTACTGGTTCACCACCAACGTCTTGCAAAAAAGTTAGGAATCAATATGCTTAAATGCTGTAAGCTGATAGACGCAAGCCTTTAATGAACGAGTTATGGCTACCATTGATGAAAGTTGAATGGTTTTGACCATGCTTGCCAAATAAGGGTTAAGTAGCGATGAAATTCAGTCTATGTCATAACAAAAAACTAGGACCTCTTATTTTCAGGTTAGGCGTTTGTGACCACTGTGAATTTGGTATACTATCTGTTTATTACTTTTGAGTGAGCGTTCAAAGCAGAGAGTCTTAAAAAAACAAAACTGCGCGCGCTTGTGTCCCATAATTAGACTGCCGAAACCTGTACGTAGAAACATCAAACATTTATATTCAAAGTTCAGTAGGGCTTGCTCGGTGGCACCAACTCAGGTAAGTACTTAATTAATCAACATGTTAGGTTGTCTCAAACGTTTGTCCTCTGCACGAACAAGGCACGTTGTCCTTCTTGGAGACGGTAGGCGGGCGACCGTGGGAGCAAACTCGCTTTGCATTTTGCTTCCGAAGGCTCATCTCATTTACAACTGGAACAATGGTAATTATAGTGTATGGTTGACTATTCATACCGTAATCGTTTCGTTTTCCGATACTTTATACTCAGAAAGTGATGAAGATAATTTTCTCAGTGAAAATATGAAAATAGGATTATGTTTGGTTTTAAGGTTTAGGTCACCTTCAGTAGGTCACAGAAGCGTGACGATGAATTTGAAACACTATCTGTTTAATAAACTTATACTTATGGTTTCAAATTATATTTTGATACTTTGTTACGTACATGATTAAACCAAGTCGTAAACCTTGTCGTGTAAGGTTTAAATTGAAATAAATATTTTTCATGTATTGGTAAAATACCAAAGTTGCACTTGCAGACAATTCTTCTTTAAACAAACTCACGTTGTATTTTCATTTGTGGGATTATAAGCTAATGTAGCTTACTAGTGAACTATTCCTATATCATATCAAAATCATTTATGCAAAAACCATGCCAAGCCTTGCGATTCCTTTGCCATAAAGCTTCGGAAATTTTATGAAGAGCCGAACTTATCTTCATTTACTCCACTTTCAGAGACTTTTTATACTTGGCAATGATGTGAGCATAAAGTGTTATTTTCGAAGCACTATAGCAAATGAGCCGTCAAAGATCTCAATCATGTTACGTGATTATCAGTTATAAAAGCTAACTCGACCAACAAAGATTACGATAATTAAGAAATACATTTTTGCTATTTGAGATTAAAGGAACGAATTCAGATGATGCATACTCGTAAGTACTAAGTCGGTAACAGAAAACAGTCTAAACTAGTATATTGACGTGTAAATAGTGTGTAATTTTCATTAAAACATAATAAAAGTTAGGTATACGTATTTTTCAAGTGAACATTTTATTCTTATAAAGATAACCTCTTTGACACTCAGGAATGGCAAGCTTTGATTTCGTTTTTCTTACAAAACGGTGGCAAAGCAACATACAGCAGCGGTCTTTAGGTATATTTGCCACTTTTGTGCTGTGTCAGGCGGTCCTGATAATAGGTTAATCTAACCGTACTGCATTGCGCAATAATACGAATGTACCTACATACCCTGTACGCAGTTTTGAGATCAAATTTCATTCTAATGACCACCAACCAGTGTCATAAATCAAACGAACCTAAACTGTCATCACAACGTCAAATCTAACTGTTTGAACATAAAACTTTAAGCTTTTTCGGACGAACATTTCGGGACTAAGAAAAATCCTAACCACAGTTATCTTAATGAATGAATGCATAATTTAATTCCTTTGCATTTTATTCAAAAATGAACAAGAGCTACATGGAACGTGCAGTTTACTTAAGGGGCTGATTGGAGCATGATATTTACAACTCTTACATTGGGTCTGGTTATTTTTATTTATTTGTATCAAATATCTAATAATGATATAAGATTTTGAAATGCAATGCCATTTGATCGATTCTCATTTCACCGAAAACTATTAATCGATTACTCTACTAACCGATGCCATGTTTTAACGAAGTTTTAATTGAGCGATGTAACGATTCACCGAAATTCATTTCCCCGAGAATACGTTACCAACATATTGTAACATTCATGAAAACAAATAAACATATTAAACTAAATTGAATTGTTAGACCGACACCTTATTTGGTCGATATAAAATTTCACCGAATCGATCAAATGACTTTCGGCATAACATACTCGTAGGTAATCCAAAGTACCTATTTGTCCTCACGAACGGTATGAAAATATATCTGCTTTTTTTAAGCCTGGAGCAGCATGAACGATATTTTGATCAAACAGGCCTATGCTCAATAATTAAGCAATGATTAAACTATAAGTAACAGTTCAATTTCAATTTCAGTTCATGTGACAGTCGGACACGTATAAAATGAGACATTTTCGGGGTTACACTTATGCTCGGGGCAATAGGGCATCATTCATTCTCATAATTGGTGTGTCTTTTTTTTCAGTTACCATAACACTAGAGAAATCCTTACTTTACTTCTGATCCTATTGTATATTTCATTCCCATCAATTTACGAGATTACAATAACTTGATTTGAATGATGGGAGGCCTTTCCCCAGTATTGATATATAGACTAACGCTTGCTTTGTATATACAGTGTCTCAGCTTGGGAGTCTAGATGGGAGTCTAGAAGTTTTATTAAAACTGTCTGCCTCTTAAAATGAATGCCATCGCTGCTCGAGTCCCACCTCTGCATATATCAAAGGCACTAGACAAGGGGACTAAGAACATTTATATCCATTATAGTCGTCAAATTAAATCTGCCGACTGCTCACGACTCGACCCAGTGCTCACTGCTCACTCGCTGCCACGGTATCTACTCACACTAATGGATTGCAGTAACTCGAATTGATGTCGCCAATGAGTTAAATTGGTGTGCTTAATGACAGAAGTGGATTGGTACATCTCTATTGTGTTTATGTTTGCAAGTGCAAATAGATGGATTGAGATATTTTGCAATGGTTTTGAAAAATATTTTGCATTTATTTCTAAAGCCTCGCAGTTTTATACTAAAGTGGCATGATGCAAAGACTTGATTGCGCGTTATTTTGTTGCCTTAGCGACTCACATGTCCGTGGAGTCAGTTTGTCAGTTGTTTTAGTTCACGATGTTTACCTCTTTAAATATTATTAGGTACGTCCAGTGGCCGTCACATTACGTTTATATACTGTATTCACATTATAATAGTTTTCGTGACCTTACTCTCCTAAAAATCTTGTTTACATGTAGATGAATTTTGTATACCAGGTAGAAAGGGAGACACAATGAGCGGTATCGAAATATACTTTTCTGCCTGGCTTAAGCTTTCAAAGCTTTGTAAATATCCTTATCCCTAATTCTCAAGGTGCGAGAACTCAGAATTGGGATCCATAAAGTGAGATGTACACCTCCATCATTGCTGATAAGTACTTTTCAACGATTTTTAAGGATAAAGTCGAAAATATCGGTATTTTTCACTTTCAACAACGAGGTCGATTACAAAGCGATCGTTCGCTAGCCTACTGAATTTCAACTATTATAGCTACACAACAGCATACTTACATATTAGATTGAAACAGAATACCTATTTTGCTGTGATATCGTAGTACCTAGTAGTGGTAGTTTTGATGTGTTGATATTAATAATATCCTAGCAGGTATAAGAATATACCTGCTAGGATGGAGAATTATAACAATGAATTTTTTTTAAATTTTTTTTTGAGTTTTTAACGAAGTAACCTGGTTTATTCTGCACAAACTAAAGAATATTTATCACTTTAACCGACAATGCCTGGTAGTGAGTAGCCTACATACTAACTAAGTAGTTAACTAATGTTGATGTTGAAAAATTGAAGAACTTTTGTGTGACGTGAATGAAGAAAGAATAATCGACACATTTGGTAAACATGGCCAATAAGTAGAATAAATATATCACACTGAAGGACAATTAAACAAAATAAACGATGGACAAAAGAATACATCATTGGCATGTAACAAAATGGTTACCACTCAGTTACTATGTCTTGGCAGACCTGCGGCTAACGACGCTGGTTTTCTGCATCTGGTAACCGCTAAAACGTGAGCTGTTACTGACTGTACACAGCTTTAGATTTCATCATGTTTTCCGAACAAGGAGATAAGCAGGTGGGTACGGAACACGAGAGGCAGACCTCAAGCATCCGAGCTCGAAGGTAAGGGATTACCTTCAATATGCCAGTGCACGAATAAATCTCAACTGCGCCTTTGTGGATTTGCATTTTATTGAAAGAATATCCGATATTCACAGATAGTTGAAAATGGAACGTTATTAAGTTTTTAATACAAAATCTGACTTCAAATTTGATCTGACGCACCTGGAATTTGTTCTTTATTTTAGGGAAACCTATTAGGAGTATAAACTACTGCATTATGCATTTCCGAAATAATGTTTTCTTTTAATTAAAAGCAAATATTCAAGTAATGCAAAACCGTCGCACAACGACAAGAGAGCTTAGAAATGACCTAAAATCATGAAATGTTATGCTAGTGACTTTTGTTGTCGTTGTCACATTGTTTATCTTAATAATTGCAGTGATGTAATAAAATGTTCTGCATTCTTTTCAGATTCCATTTCTAATGGTTTTAATTGGATGATTTGTGCAAGAATTTATTGGCATTGTTTTAATTTTTGAATCCCTATTATTCAATGTACGATTTTGTTTTGTGTTCTCGCTTCTTCAGCGGCAAAAAATTGATAAAAATGTAAATTGGCACGATCAATTTGATTAAGTAGGTGTGAGTTTAGGGTTTTAGTAGATTGATTAGTTAGAGCAGTCGTCCGATTAGCGAAAGGTTGTTGATTCAAGTCCCGCCTAATTCCTTTACCAGGTATGTTTCCATCTTCGGATTTAACAAGTAGGTAACTAAATGACTTGTAGATAAATTGAAGGTTCTTGCTAAAAACGAATTAAACCAAAGTTAACACGCCACCTCAACCGCGGGACGGGACCCGCAACTTTATTGAAACGTCGCCAAACCCACTTAGCTCCATGATTCGGAAATACGATTGATGCGAGTGCGTGGGGCGCCGGCGAAGGTGCGTAAAAGTGCTCACCGGGAGCATTCGCCTGTAATGAAAGAATAAAAGATATAATTCTGTAGTAAGTTTGTCACCATAAACTCACTGGCGGATGAATATTTGCCTGTCCTGGGTGCAAAATATACGTGGTGGCACGAATCTTCGGAAGGCTAAAAACCAAGCTCAGCTTTCATTTATTTTGAACAATAAAATGATACGATGATTTGAATTTAAAAAAAATTACATCAATTTCAAACTGCAAGTATATTTTTAACACCCAAAAGATTACCGCTGCTTCGAGTTCGGACACACGGGAAGGCTCTCACGTCGCGTATTGTACGAGGGGCATGCCAAAAGAAGTTAAATACTCTTTACTCATTTGATTGACACTGGCAAATTATTCACCATCTTATAGGCTGGTTGTTTATTGATATATTTGAAAATAGAACACACATATATTTTTTGTTTATTTGAATGAGCATCATTTTTCCGAGAATCTGGCGGGAATTCGCTTGCAGCAATGGAGCTCAATCGATTTTCGCGCTATGATTTATTATGACTATAAAAAAGGTTTTTTTTATATAGGACTAGACAGTAATTTGCTCGCAATCGCACCTGAGGGTAAGTGACGATGCGATCTATGATGGTACATGTCTGCCTAGTAAATTCCTATTCACTCTGGTCTTGAAGAGACCCAGATTGCATTGGTTTCACTCCTTTGCTGTTCGCATTATGAAGGAGTGCGCAAACCGTGCGAATGGCTGGAATATCCGCAACGTGCGGGTGGAAGGCTAATGTGCGTCTTGTGCTTCGATGGTAAAAAGGAGATGGCGGAACCAACTCATGCAGTTCGCTCGCACACTCCCCGAAATAAAGCCTGTAAAACACCGGTGTTCTAGGTTTAAGGCGGGTCGTAACGGGGTTCGAAATTAAATTGTAGTAATTCTTAAACGGTCTTCTCTTCTTTTAAATCGCATTGCCAAATAAATTCTCCTTAATCATTATAAATAAATAAATATGTAACTTAGAATAAATAAATAAATATGTGCCAGACAACACACCACTTGTCATGGTATCAGTAAGGATAAATATCCTTCTGTTACGAGGTACCATACAGGGAATTAGGCAAGGGGCGTCTCCCAGCACACCAGGACCAGGGCCAATTGAGAAAAAGATCGTTTAGTGAATTTACCTGACCGGGAATCGAACACTACGCAAGCCAAGGCGGGAAACCGTGCTACAGCGCACTACGCCAATCGTGTCGCCAATTATGAAGAATAAACGGTTAGATTCTAACCTTTTGTCAGTTGATTAAGAATTAAAAACGACCTTTAGACACGCATTATGATGGTGGTTAGTTAGAGATTAGAATTTGTTATGACAATATCTAGAAATATATTTTCTTAGCCTGAGAATCATAAACAAAAGCTGAACGAAAAAAACATTGAAAATTACATAGAATTTATTATCGTCGTTTTAAGATGAACGTAATAGGACTAAAGTATACTGAAAATTGGGAGTTAAGTATACTCTTATATGCCTGTTATACCTTATTGATGAAAATCAGCTTACCATTTCCACTCTCTGATATAACGTACAGTCAGTCGCGTAAAATGTGGTTATGCGCCTTCTACGCTGTGAGATTAGGGATGGGAATATAATAAGTGACAGCGTTTTCCTTGTTTGTCGCTATGGTGAGTACAGCTGACGATTTGTTATAATAATAATAATAATATATTCTTTATTGCACACAAAACTTACAGTACAGAAATAATTTACAATAAATGAAAGTACAATTTGGGCGGCTTTATCGCTAAAAAGCGATCTCTGCCAAGCAACCCACAAGAAAAGGAAATTTGGCGAAAAGGGCAAGTAAGTGCACCAAGAAAAATAATAAATAAAATAAGTTTAATTATAAATATCTACACAGTATAGGACTAGGTTTATATATTCACATGACACATACATACTATATATAAAAAGTAGAAACAAATGTGACGTTATTTAAACAGACAATAGCAATCAGTTATGATAAAAGTATTTAGGGTTCTGTTGTACTTTGAACAGATGCGACGAGAGAACTTGCTCTCTCCTAACATAACTATATTTAAAGAAGGCAATTGGTAGGTATTGTTGTATCTTTGGAGATGATAAAAAATACGCAGATTTATTGTTGTTTTTGTGTTATTCATTTTGATATAGGAATAGTAGTAGTTTAGTTCACTCCCTTTTTTTGTTGGACTTTGGACCAGAATCAGGCACAAAATTTTGGAAGAAATCGGGAGAGACCTTTGCTCAGCAGTGAGATACAACTATAGATGCGAAGCCGGTTATTAAAGATTTTAATCAAGCGGTTTAAAAAGCATTTTTCGTTGTTAACGGTTAAATAACTGCATTTTATGCTTGTTACAGTTAAATACCACCGCCAGATGGCGCTGGCAGCACTATTATTGACTGTTCCCTCAGGAAGTTGGATATCCAGTCACACAGTGCGATGGGAATTCCGTAAGAAGTAAGCTTCACCTAGGAGTTGACAAAATAATAAAAAGACAGATTATTTACAGTACTTCAAGATAAATAATGGGCATCGAAAAACATCAGAATTTCGGAAACAATCGTAAAACATTACAAAATCAATTTCAAAATAATTATTTTTAAAAAACACTTCTAATTTCTGCTTTTTCGCAAACAAATAAATGTCAGTGTCAAAGCCGTCTCGCTATTTTACTATATCGCTGTCATCCAGTTGCCTAGTTGGGTCATCTTCGGGAACACGAAGTTAGTCGAAGCCCATTATTTACCTTGAAGAGCTGTACTTTTTTTTCTCGGTCGCAGTCGGATAATAAACCGTTAATTTTATTTATTATTTATTTATTTATTTATTTATTAGTTTGTACACAAATTACAGTTTTTTACATAGAAAAATAAGGATAGCTAAAGTACAGGTGAGCTTATCTCTAAAGAGAGATTTCTTCCAGCAGACCATGATGCAAGGAAAAGCATAAAACAAACAGTGATGGATAGACAAAACTGTGTACATAATTTTAAAGATCAAAATTTCTATAAATAGACCAGCTTACTTACAAATAGACATATATTATTACAAATATAAAATATATAAGTACCTAACTAAAATAATTATACATATTTAAAAATAAATAAAATAATAATCATTATTATTGTGATCCAACACAATTCAAACATTTTTTTAAAGATGTTCTTTTAACAATCTTTTGAAGGAACCCACAGTGCGACACTCTCGAATAGAAACTGGCAGCTTGTTCCACAGTTTCACAGCCTGAACAGTAAAAGAGTCACCATACATGCTCGTTCTACAGATAGGGGCAGTCAGCTGTAAATTATAGGCTGAACGATGAGTTCTGCCGGACGATGAAAGATAGGAGAAGCGCTCACAGAGATAGCGTGGAGAAGAAGGGTTGAAGAGGATGTCGATGTGAGGATGTGATGCATTTTATCGGTAGTTAACCATAAATTTGGTTAAGTAACGGTAGGTAACAGGTGTTTTACAAAAAAATCAGACAATAAGTGAGTAGGTGTACAAGAGGCAAGTGAAACAATACAAATCTTGAACAAAGCTTGGACTTGGTTAGCAGAGCTTTTTGGCAATGGAAGTACGGCTGAGCTCTTTCTTAGCAATTAACTTCCTACAAACACTAATAAATCAAGTTAACTACAACTTAAGCGCTGGCTAACGAATTTCGAATTGAAAATCAAATATACGAGTAGTAAGTTATGTAAGGAATTTTAATGCTTTCTAGGAATGAAAATCAATAGTTTGAATTATTTCAACGTTTATCAGTAGTTTTGGAATTAGTAATCACGATTATATCTTCTCAGACGTTTAAAACAAGTCACCCAACTACACAATATTGAACTTGAACACTTATCCTAAAGTTTTAACTTTTTCTTTATGCTTACTACAGAAGAAATAACAAACCATCACGACTATATCCAAAACGGAGTAGGCAGCGGCAACTGATTCTTCATGGTCAACGGAACACTCAGAAGCCCACTTTTCACTAATGGGTGAGCCATCCGTCGTTATCCGGGTTGATTTAGTTTTTTATCGACGTTTTCCATCACCGGAGAGTTATTCGGAAATTTAACAATGAACGTAGATGGTTCTGGCCAGATTTGAACTCGAGACCACGTGATCCACGATCCGAGTTGGGGTGCTAAACCAATTGGGGAATAAGCTCTCAACACACACTGTACAGTTGAAATACGTTCTATAAAAGCGTCAGCTCATTTGCACTAAATTCCAAACAACAGTAAACTAGCTTCATGAGTTCATCGACCTTAAAAGAAGTGTTAATTAAAAACAGAACTAGAACTGGCGAACAAAAAGCCTTAATGACTTAAGTACTCAACGCGAAAAACAACTAAAGCAGTCTTGGGCGTTGGAGTTCCAGGTAAATTCGGCCCGATAACAATATTAACTAGTTGCACTCTGTAGTGCCTGCGAGACAGAACAAGTGAGCCTGAGCCGATGAGACTGTTTAAACAGTTGAATTGCGCAGATAAGTTTTACGGATTTAGCTAGTAGAACAGCTTCAGGTACTAGTTAGATGGTATTGGGTAAAAATACATAGCATGAGTCGGTTCTTCGTATATTTAGTCGTGGAGAGAGCTGTTTCATAGTTTTCTCGACAGAAAGTGCGAGTGATACCTTTACAATTAGAATTCTTAAACTCATCTGCTTCTGTCTTGGTAGAAAATGTAGAGGTTTTGTCTATAGTACCTGAGGTTTTGTTATTAACGTCAAATCAACCTATCGATGATTCAAGATTTGCCAAAGCACTATTCAGTAATATTATCCACCACTAGATTAGACTATTCGAAAATATTATTACCACTTGATACCGTCTGCACCGTTCACATATGTCGGTGAAGGTCGTTTAAGTTAAAACATTGGCTTTCCAGTGCTTATAAAGTCCAATATCAAAACAACGAAACAAATTTCCCGAGGACAAAAGGGGATAGTAATAAATTAGATGACGGAGTTAGTCGGCCGGCAACCTCTTCTCAAATTATAACAAATGGCGTCGTAGATCACGCGTTGCAGGTGCGGACTCGCTGAAGGCACTGGCGGACGGAGGCTTAAAGGCTTGTCCAACGTAATCTATTGCTTGAACTTGATACTTGGGACACAATATTTGAAGTGTGCTTTACCGGTCGATCTAACTTACATTCTGCAACTTGCATGTCGACCAAAATCGAAATCGGAGATTTAATTTATTTCATTTTATGAAAAATTTAAAATAAATACTAGTTGAAAAAACACTACAAAAACAATCATTCAAATTTCAAATATGATAAAAATTATTATGTTTAATGACATGATTTGATAAACGTTTCATACTTGTAGATCTGCTAAATTTTAGCAATGAAATGTAGGTAGGTACTAATAAATCGTCCGGGCTTAAATTTAAGTTCACAAATGCAAGTTGGTAATTTTAAATAAAACTAAAATGCATGCTCGTAAGGTGTACCGAGTGCGGACGTCACTTTCGGTTTATTATATTCATACCGGTAAGGGTGAATTTAACTTTCATTTATTAACACAGTTTATTTGAGTAATTCTCCCATGCCTTTCTAAAGTTGACCCTGACGATCGTGTTATATTTCTAAAAAAATGTAAGCTGTGTGTGTTGGGCTTTGTGTTATTACATAATACAAGTAAGCGCATTAGTCACTCAAATATTAAATTTTCAATGTAGGAAAATATATTACTGCAGCTGCTGAGATGAGCAGCTGTGACAGAAAGACAGACGGATAGACGAACCAAGCCACAGCATAAAATGATAACCGTTAGTTGTCTTAACAGTTAATAATAATTACTTTTCACCACAAACAATAACATCAAGATTATATAACTATACATTTTCTGAAGTTGACGGTGGAATTACCACCTAAAATACAACCCTTAAACTCGCTGAATAAATGCGACATTTATAAATGGAGTTTTGCAATCTTAGATAGTTAATAAATTTCCTCAATTATCAAACCTTAAAAGCCCTAGCCTAGAGTGATATTCCAGAATGGTGTAATTTTTTCCATTCGGGATTCTGATGATTATACCGATTACTCACTCACACCGATGCTACCGGGCTAACATCACTGGCTACTTTAATTCCGGCACCAGACCGCACTTAATGTCTAAAGGTAATCCGGTCTACTCAATTGTATATGAGCTACCGAATCTTTTGAAATGATACTGTCCGTATAGGTTGAGCTATTTCCTAAATTACATTGTAAAGTGTTTGCAAGATTTCTCTTTCAAAATAGTCCAGATAGAAATGGATGGATGCTCACTACATGATTTTGTTATACTAAATCGAATACATTCATCGGTATAGTTGAATACATAATGGAATAATCGAGACGTTTATGAATTTAAGATAATCTGATTTATTCGTATGTGAATCGTAATGTACGAAGCACTTTCTCTTATTAATAAATTAATAACGGCATATCTGGGACTTTTTTACCACCAATTGACGACACGGTTGGCGTAGTGCGCTGTAGCACGGTTTCTCGCCTCGATTTTCGTAGTGTCCCGGGTTCGATTCCCGGTCGGGTCAATTCAGGAAACGATCTTTTCTGAATTGACTCGGGTCTGGGTGTGCTGGGAGACGCCCCTGGCTTATTTCCTTGTGTGATACCTCGTAACACAGGGATATTAATCCCTACTTCGAGATCATTACAAGAGGTGTGTTGTCTGGCGCATATTTATTTATTTATTAATTGGCGTAGTGCGCTGTAGCGCGGTATCTCGCCTCGACTTGCATGGTGCCCAGGGTTCTAATTCTAGTCAGGGGTCTTATTACAATCCCTTTTAACTATCAAGTTTATTCTCTAATCTAAGCGTAGATGGCAATTTCGTAACATAATCTTTCATAAGCTTTGAAAAAGCATCTCTTATCAAAGCAAATTTCAGACCCACAGTATAGCCAATGTCTCACCTCCAGTTTGTTCACGAGGCGATACGCTGGGGAGCTCTAATGTGATCAATATCATTCTTGGTTTTCTTGACATGTTTTCCTGTTTTTTATCTTCTTTTTTAACTCTGCCAGGGATTTGCAACTGTTATTTTGTTCTTTGTGTGGTTGCACGCGGTTAGCATTCAACGTGGCAATCAAACAAAAGTAATGCTGTAATTAGTACATAATTGATTTGGTATCTGTCCTGTCACTCTGTCAGTGTGACAGAAAGCTGCAGACTTACCACAGATTACACACTACATTCCACTACACTCGAATTTGATTATTTTTTTGCACACAGCACAGTATGTTTTTAATTACCTAGTTTAGTTAGTTTTTAATACTTCAAGGCTGGACGACCACATCAGCAGGCCCTGCCAGAATACCAGCGTCTCTGCCGTGCTTGCACTGCAGTGGCACATGCTGAGGCAGGGTCCTGATTGGCCCACTACATCTTCGTTAGTTTTTATTTCTTGTCTTATTTGTATTTATTCTGTACCCTAGTTTAAGCTAATTTTAATTTGTGTTTGGGACCAATAAATTGTTTTTCTTTCTTTCTTTCTTTCATTTCCAACCAGTTAGCGGTAACCTGGCACTAACGCTGGATATTTACTGTCGAAATTGCTTGCTACTTTCAGTTTAGGGAATTAACTTGACTGGATTGTAATTAAGGCCCCTGGTCAATTCAGGAAACGAACTGCTCTAAATAGGATCGGGTCTAGGGGTGCTGGAGAAGCCCCTGGCTTGGATCCTTGCCTCGTTGGTGTATTGTCTAGCGCACATTTACTTATTGAAATTAATTTCACACCGTGATCATCTGAACCCAAACTATGTAGAGCTCGTAGGAACGGTCAGCAACACTCCAATTAAATAAACCCTATCAAATTGTCATATCCAGAGGAAAACAACGTTAATAAAACTAAACCTTTTGAATTACAAAATTAACAGTTACTAAACTACTACTACTACTACTACCTTAAATTAAATGAATAAAAAAATAAAAAGAATAAAATGAAAATAATATAAAACTAAATGGAATACTCACTCCTTACCTTTATTCTAAGACTTACTTAATATACCTTAAAATAAATGAAGAAAGAATAAAAAGAATGAAATGGAAATAATATAAAACTAAATGCAATACTCACTACTACCTTTATTGTAAGTCTTACTCGTATTGTATTGGCCTGGTCTGGCTTGTGGTCCTCATTTAATCTAAAATTTAAATTAACAAACTAACCGGACTTGTTAACCTAACAAATTAACTTTAACCTTAACTTAGACACTTTAGAAGAGTAATTGAGAATTTATATTAAATTTATATTAATTATTAAACATGTCACCTATTCAGAAGTGTTACCAGACGTCTTTGCTGTATTAAGTTGTTGTTTTCCAATGTCTGATAACAAGACTTGTCAGTACTTGTCAGTATTCTGGTGTTCTATTGTGCTTAGTTATAAGTGAATTAAGTTAGTGGTGGAACTCTGTAATTGGCTTTAGTAATTTTATATGAGTGTTTTAAATGTTTTTGTAAAAAAAGCTGTTGAGTTCCCAAATAAATAAATAAATAAACAGCGCCTTACTCAAGAGAAGTAAAATGAAACTCTCATTTCATCTAAAGAAGCAATATTCCTTCAAGCAACCTCACGCACCCTTGTCACGTACACAGTATCTTCGCAATAGCTATTTAATTAAATGCCTTATAATATTCTTGCTGTTAATTAAACGTTAATAAGCGTGTCATAATTCAAATTAAGGTAAGCTACTGTATCACTAACTTCAACACAACAGGGAATTTTGAGGTATTCCTCAAGGCGCAAACATTTGTAAAACGAAAAAAAACGAGGCGCACCTAAACAATTTACTCGAAGCCCACCAACCCACAATATTGATTTGCGCTCAAAAATATTAATATTTCATTCGAAGTACACCAGTGTCTAAACATAGAGAAGTGAATGCAAGTTTGGTGATAAATGATTCCGATAGAAGTTGATCAGGCTGGATCAGTACTAATTGCTTTTATCTTATTGAAACTACCAAGAAAGCAGAAATGTACTGGAACTGTGTGCGATTAGGTAACTTCTATCGATCATTTATTACAAATCTTGCGTGCAATTTTTATTTGACCTAGCTGAATTAGAATTCGATGTTATTTTTGCAAAAACAACCTATGGTAATTCAAAGCTTTCAGGAAAAACAGGAAAATTCCAGGATCACGAACATTATAAAATCATCTTCAGCGTCTTATTTTAAAAGTATTATCGTCCTAACGTATTGGGTTGGAACAATATTGTACCGCCAAATCTGTTGCCGCGCACTTTCGACATAGTTTTTGCGGCAAATGCGATTTCCAGTACATTAGGCGGAGTCGTGGAAGAGACAAAAAGTCTACATAGATTCTCACTCAGAGCCGCGCTAACGCAAGAAATATTTCAAGAAGCGCGAATGGGGATCGAATGGCTCACATTTACCTTGTCACTTTTAACATATTTGCGGCTGTAAGGACTTACGCGATACGATATGGTGAGTTATGTGGTATATTTTAAATGTAATGATTCAATAAAAGACATTTCATTTGCTTTTATGTATGAGGTAACATTTCACTGACGCGCCTTACGAATTTGATTACAGATATTTCCTTCCTTTTTGCTTCCCCTTAGTAATCAAATTTATCCTTGGTAAACAACCTGTGATGCCGTAGACAGTAGAAGTCATCATTTTCCTATAAATTGATATTAAACTGGAACTACAAGCGTGTAGCTAAAAAACTCGACTTTCAGACTATGGTTTTGAGCAATGTTCAAACTATTGTTTTAGTCTATAGTGTTGAGTTTTAAGCGTTCCAAAACGATTTTTGGGACGCTAAGCCAAGGGTGGTTTTCGGTATTTTTGTGATGATAAAACCCGAAGTCTCCACAAGTTTTACATCGTAGTAGGCTACGTTTGCTCAGAGATTGTCTTTTGCTTTCTCGTCGCAAGTCCTTTGAATCTTTTGATAGGTGCTTTCAGCGAGGATTATTTTTCACATTTTGCACGTTTAGTCAATAAGACCCCCGGCGATTGCTCGCAGTCTCCGATACAGAGAGTAAACAGGGGTGGCGTAGTGACATTTTGTTGATTTTTTCGGGAATAACTTGTAAATTCTATTAGGCAATACAAGGTGGTGTGTTGTGTACTGAAATTGTGTTTGGGTTCCTGTTTAGAGACGGAAATCAAATATATTTTTTAAGACTAACGAGCAGTTGCCAGTGACTGTATGCGTAGACTTAGCTTTTGAAACTTTTCCCCCATATATTGATAGGTTACCTTAGAAGAGGTTTATTTGTATAGAATACATTTTTCTCCACTGTGGGTTCACAACCGGAGCACGGATGGTAGATAAGAAACGAAGCATTTAAAAATTTCGCAAAAATCAAAGTTCGAAAGGGCAACAGTTTGTCTAGACCCCAAGACCCCAGGTGGGTCCATGGGAGACTCGACGGAGGCCTATGTTAGCGTTACGAAATATAGTGGTTCACAATTTGTAAGCGGTTGTCCACGAAAATTAATAAGATAAGTGAGAATTGATTACTTCCTTGCGCCGTGAGTAGATGTCAAAAAAAAAGTTGGATAGAATCACTTTTTTGCCATCCACTCACAGCACAATCAACCAACTTTTTTTCGAGAATCATTAATTCGTGGTGGGAAAAACTCAGCCGAAACGCAAGTTTTGGGAATATGGTAGAAATGTAGCTGCAGGGGGCCCACCGAAACCAGCTGATTCTGAAAGTGGTCTATTTATGTAAACAAATGAACCACTCAATTGTGGTGTATACCACAATCAAAGTTCGTATACCACAATCGAGTGGTTCATTATAAAATTCCCTAAACCACCAAGCACGCCTGGAACGATGTTATCGGGTTTTAATCTAGACAAAATACAGAGTCTTCCACCAATAAATAACGCTGATCATGATTATTAGGCGCAGAGCCGCACAGCACCCGCTATTAAAGAGGACGCCTCTCACACCGAACATAACACAACCACTTAAAAACCTTTTTTTATTAATGGGCTGTTTTATAAATTATAATACTTTCCATTGTTGAACTCAATTGTGAACAATGAGCATTTGTGAGCAAATAATTTACTGAATCTGGGTTTCAATATTATCTAAGGGTTTTAAGATGGTCGGTTTATCCCTCCCCCCACACGTTAGGGATTGTTCGGTTATGTCAAGTATTTTTACCAATTGACAAATTTCTCGGATACCAAAATTATGTTATGCCTTCCAGGATGTACAACACAAAGGTATGAGATTGGTCTTGATTTCTTTTAATAATTTGCACAAGCCAAATCCACACGCCAAAAAGACATTAGTCACGATGTACCAGACGAAAGCGCCTGATGCAAGCAACGGCCTAAGTAGAATTCACCACATAATTCAAAACAAGATGTTGCCCGCCCGAATGTGTTATACGTTGTACCTAGGCAAAACTAAAACACGATTGACGTTTGAGTAGCTTTTTTGCATCTTACCTCCTGCTCCATTTTTTTTGATACATCGTTCACATCAACGAATGCTGTACATGTTGCTCTTATCAGTGTGTAAGGCGGTGTTGTAAACAACTTATTAAACAGGACACTATGGGGCGCAGCAGTCGGTCATTACGCGACGGTGGCGCCAACGCGCCGGGCGGCGACTTCACGCATCGCAGATCCATTACACTCTGCAAAATTTAATATAATCCGCCATAACTTGCGGCCATCTTGGAAGATATCGACGGATTTTCAACATGTTCATAGGAGCATATGGTAGTAATTTCGTTTATGCCTGTTTTGGTACTTGAAATAATGACTTTGATGAATCGAAATTTGATAGCGCCAGGTTTCATCAGAAAAAATCTCAAGTTCAAGCAATTATTGAATTGCTTGTGCATTAGTGACATAACTAGGAGGACTATATAGTATATTTTTTGATTAAGAGCTATTAAATCGTTATTTGGAATAATTGTAAGTTTCAGATCAATAGAAACTTATTAAGTACAATTTAACTGTGGGTAAGAAACACTGCAGGTTCCATAATGCCCGGATGTCATCCTGCAACCATGATCAGCTCATCCATCCACCTTGCGGGTTCACGTTATGTTTAAGTTTAATTTACAATCGAATGGGCTCCATTCCACTGCTTAACACTTTAGTTTTACGGATTTCCTCATTTCTGCACCGATTGCGTAGCGAAATACAAAGCCAGGCCCTCTCTATCATGCTGAGAATATGTGATAGCTTCAAAATAAAAGATACGTTTCGTCCGTAGCGAACGTTATGTGCTACGGCTACCTGACTACGAGACTACAGAAGTCGTAGTTCCACGATATTGTGTCTTGATCCAAAATGACTTCTCGTTTGAAGTGGTCTGGGTTCGTACAACAAGCCCTACTGAAAATTCTATTTTAAGAAATTCCTTTTATGCTGAATTATTAGCTACTTTCAAAATTATGCAACTTGGGACTATTTTTGTTTATTTATAATTGTTTTTGAAGAAGCAATTTGTTTGCTTAAAGTGAGGCTTTTGTCCTCAAAGGGAGCATTGATGCCTCATAACGATACCCCGCTAGCACAAACAATCGTTCCTTTAGTAGTAGATGCCCTTTGACACTCAACACTACTTAACAATCCACATAGAGTTGTAGTAATCAGAAACATATACAAAAACGGTCAAAAACGGTCCAGAAACAATAGGGTACCAGAGACTGCAAACCATAAACTTAGATAATTTGCAGTAAATAATTAAACATAGTAACAAACACCCATACAAAGAACAGACACAAAATGTTAAGAACATGAATGTTTTTCTTAGGTGGGGGTCGAACCTACGATCCGCTGTGTAGCAGGCGGTCACTACCAACGATCCAACAATGTTACCCAGGTTAAAGGATATTTGAATTAGTTCTCTAACCATAACATCACAAGAAAGATGTTATCTCTCTTTGAAACCCATTTTACAAGCTCTACTTAGTTTGAGTTCAGATGATCTTTGTAGTAAGTAGACCCAAATATTTATTCTATATAATAGTTGTAATTTAATGTAAATTCAATTAGAGTTCGAGTTGGTTCCGCAGAGCCCAGTCAACCGCAGCCAGCGAGATTTCAGCTCCGGACCTGCTGCCGGTGTTTAGGGTTGACACATTGAAAATATCTTCATTTTTATTACTCCTCTAACGCTTTGGACTTTAAAGGAGTTGCAATATAAGCGTAGAGTTAAAAAATATTTTATTTCCAATTGGAGTTAATGTAATAAAACAGAATAAAATAATATTATCAAAACATAAATTATTTACTTCTTGTCCGTTTGAAAATATACCTAGCGTGATATCATATCATACTCACCATAATCAAATTAGATACTTAATAAGGCCACTTACCTCTTTATATTTATCTCGTAAGCTGGGGAATACGAAAACATTACTTAACAAAAAAACTTTGTTTTTCAAATGTTTAGAGTTAACCCTGCCAGCGACCGTTCCCCATTTGCCTAATACGTGTTGAAAACGCGCGCCACACGGCGCTTGTTTAGTTGGAAAGAGATAAATGCATTAGTCTCTTGCACCACAAAAACACATTTACGCTGGTTTGTGCAACTATTGGTGGTTTTAAACGTAATGCAAAGTGGACTTTCCCATAAAAGTATAGTTACCACTGCTGACAAATCAAAGTACTTAAAATGTTATTTCAGATATGTTCATCGGCGTGGTTCTTAGGTCCCGGCTTGGTCGCTTTTCGATTTATTTTTCTTTTTTTCAACAACATCATACGGTTTTAAAAAAAACTATGCTTGGAGACTCTTCGCGTGATAAGATTCGTAATGAGGATATCCGCAAAAGAACCAAAGTGACCGATATAGTTCTTCCGATAACCAAGCTGAAGTGGCAATAGACTGATAACCGCTGGGGAGTAAGGGTCCTCGAATGGCGACCACGAATTGCAAGACGCAGCGTAGGTAGGCCTCCCACCCGGTGGACCGATGACTTGGTGCAAGTTGCAGAAAGCCGCTGGATGCAATTAGCCAAAAGCCGCTCGCTTTGGCGTTCTATGGGGGAGGCCTATGTCCAGCAGTGGACTTCTAAAGGCTGTTGATCATGATGATGATGATATGGATAATGGTAATACATTCGCTATCATCTCATCATCATCATCATTAGCAGCCAAATACGTCTACCACTGAGCATACTCCAACACTACTCTAGGCATTTTGGAGTAGTAGGCTTGTTGGCTTCTCACACCCACCAAAATCCTGCAACCTTCGACGGTTCTTCCGACCATCGTGCGTTTTCTAAACTTTACTGCCTTCGCCAGTAATGAAAGTGGAAATGAATGTGTAACTCAACCATTTCCGTGACAATCAAACCTGTTAACAAGCAACAAATAACTTAGAGCGAAATCTGAAGTAGTTGCGGCTACAATCAAACAGCTCCAACAGATTATTTGGCGCTCCTACACGTCCCACGAACTTAACGCTTAACGCAATTGCTCGATATTAAGAAATTAGGGAGAAGCGCCGAGACATTCGGCACACCCGATGCCTCTCTTCGGCACGGGAGGGTACGACAGCTTGATTTTTTGGCGGCGTGATTTTCGGTGCGGGAAACAAGGTTATCTGCTCTATTTTTTTGTTTTTGTCAGTAAACATTTCTAAATAACTAGCAGCAACATGGCCCTGCCTTACACGGAGTAGCAGCCTATTAAAATTAAAGACCGTACACTAATCAGTTAATATTGTAAAACGAGTCAATGTTTGAAACTCAAACGTTCATTTGCATAACATTGTTGTCGTTACGCTAGGATTTTTACGCTGATGTTTGTTGCAATGTTACGCAATACACACGGGGTATAACAGCCAAGTCGTTGGTAGCCAAAACTACTGAAATAAACAAACTTATCTAAAAAACTCAAAGCTGTCTTTTTTAATATCCAATCTGACGCATCGATCCAGTCTATCCTTAAGAGGGTTTGCTTTTTGCGTTTGAGGTAGATAATTTTTTAAAGGTTTTCGTGATTATTTCGCTGAATTCAAGTTAAGTATAATTTATCTATTTATTATTGAATGTACCTTTTAATTTAATTATAACTTTAACTGTGTCTTTAGCAAATAATTGGAGACTACCTAATTTTAGACAATTAAATGTGTTTTTAAATAATATTATGCACACAATTATATAGAAAATATTAAGTCTTATTTCAATTAAGTGATATAATCACGAAAATCTTACAAAAATGCAACGTTTTCGATCCACCCCCAGCAAACGCTCTTAACGGTTTCTGCATAAACCATGCCACTACAACTATTTCTGACAAAACCATCACTTTTTAATGCTTACTATGCCTGTTTTGTATTTAATAGTCATCTGCATCGTTAAGACTGCTCCTTCTTAATAAACCCGAGCCTACGGCCATAACTGCAAGGGGATCTTAATGGACATTAAAAACGTGGCGCCACCCTTATATCTTTAAACTGGAAGTACAGCATCCGTAATAGATATTACGGAGGTAAATAATATTTTAATTAGCTTAGCGCCCGTTACGATTACTGTATTACGTTTACATTAATGATCGTAGTGTAAGCAATTTACAGACAGACGTTCCGTCTTAAGTGTTCAATTAACGAAGCTTCTGGAAATTAATCGTTGGGTAACGAGTTTACATTATTTAATTATCTTAGCTAAGCTTAACTACTACCTAAAATATACATACCACTTTAACGCCTACATCAGTAACGGTAGGGTAATAGCGCCTGGCCAAAAATTCAGTAAGTAGTTCTTGGTTTACGAGTAAATCCTAGATCGGGAAAGTTGGTTATCTATAATTGTATTGACCTGATCACTATTGTAGAGATTATATTTAAGCAGTGGGACAGTACAAGCTAGTTTCTCACTTACTGTTGCTTAAACTGTACATTGGTTCAAGGTGAACGATAGACATATACTTTATTTACCTTACTTTATATTATAGCACAAAAAACAACAATAATGAATTCATAGAAGCTATTTGTACAATTTAGGCCTTTATCGCTAGATGATGTGATGTGATGTGGTATGCTATCCCAGAAAATCTAGATGATGCAATAATAAATATAATACTTCAAACTTGATAATTTGACCACTGATATATAAAAACAGAGCAGTGCAAATAGTGCAATGCAAATTACAACGAAACATTTCACGTTTGAAACTTCCCACGCTTACTTAATTATATAATTAACGCTCTAGATATAAATCTATGACCTTTAGGTAGCAACACAGTAGTGAACTTCCGCTCCGCCCGCTAAAGCGAAGGAGTTGCCGGACATCCGGTGTAAAAGTTCGTGTCTGCCGGTACTAAGTAAGGAAGGAACTGTATAAAATTGTAGTGTGGTAAAACGGCAAAGGGTATTCTAGAAAAGCGTTTCATTTATTCTCCTTGAACGAATAATATGTCAGACAACACACCTCTTACTCGGCTTACGTGAATTTGATCACGTTTCTCAATTCCGCGCTCAGTTAAACTGGCTAACCATACGACATCGGCGTGATCTTCATATTTTGGCCCTATTGTATACTACTTTGTTTAATCCCCGTTCGCCTCCTTACCTTAAGACGCAAAAGTGAAGGCATGCGGTCTTGCCGGAAGCTCCACCTGACAGTCCCTTCGCACTCTTCTAGCTATTATTCTCAATCCTTTGTTGTTCGCTCTGTGGAATTCCTTGCCTTTAACCATTCGTCAATCTCAATCCTTACCTATTTTCAAATGTCAGGTAGGTAAAGTCGTACTTCCTCTCTCTCTGACTTCGTGTTTTTTTTTTGTTTACGTTCCTTTTACATATGTTTCTCTCCTAATCTAGTTCGTTACACAAGGAAACTGGTGCTAGGTAATCTAAAACAATAAATGTGTGTATACTTATATGAATTTATTTATTTATTTTTATATAAGCATAATATTCAAATGTAATTACAATTTTTTTTTCCATAGCTTTTGCGCAGCCTAACTCGTCCTCTGTTTTAAATCTCTCTGCTGAAGGTTGTACGGAAGAGATCGCTCTGTAGCGATAAGACCGCCTAAATTGTACTATTTTTACTTTTTTGTTTTTACGTGCTGTAAGTATTTGTTTGTGCAATAAAGATTATTTATCTTATCTTATCTCTTGTTGGTCTCGAGGTAGGGATTAATATCCCTGTGTTACGAGGTACCACACAATGAAATAAGCCAGGGGCGTCTCCCAGCACACCTTTGAACTATTAAAGCTATTTTTAACATTCAGTATATCGTGATAGATTAAACAACGGTTTCCATATTTGTCACCACGCTATGTCATTGGTAAATCAAATTCAATGACTGAAAAAACAGCTGACTTTGAGGATGTGGGAACGGTGTCCATTTGGCAACTCTTCTAGAACACATTTTTCAAACGCGTGTATATCCTATCTGATTTCTTTTAGCAATTCTATCAGTGTATAGGGACTATGAGCCTACTCACAACTTACGTCCTATACCGGCAATATTCACGGAAATTGTAATTTAGTTCCTAAAGAATATTCTTAATGGATTTAGAAAACCTCTACAAAGGTAGCTTACAAAGAGTACACTTTTTGCCAACAAATCTTCCTTGTTGCCTCGGGCACTTGGGCCATCCATCCCAGGACTGCGGTAACCTAATTATGAAAGTCACTCATTTAGTACAAGGTAATTTTTCAGCCAGCATTAAAGGCTTGTGAAAAGTATTTGCTTGAAAAGCAAGCTAGCCTGTTTGCTGTCTCATTGCTGAGATAAGGCCTTCATAGCACTTGCTAAATTGTGATCATTATTTGAGCTAGTTTTAACATTTGGTTTGTTTCTTCAATTTAATATGTCGCCATTTGACCCTATTTCGAAAGGTACAAATGACAATCCAGCCCCTCGCGCTCAGCTTCAATCAGTAATATGTAAAAATACTTTTTCTGTATTATAAAGAAAGGTTTTTCATCGTGTTATAATATTTAGATTAATCTATATCATCAACAGCCATTAGTGTTGGTTAAAAACAAAGTCTGACTCATCGGATGGCACGCTAACGACGCTTTAAACAGATTCCCTAATCCCCAGTTAAACTAGTTAGCGAATTTGCGGACTTGCCTCAGCTTAGTCTCTAAAGAACACTTCTTCAAATTGATTTTGCTCTTCGCGGATTTAGAAAACCAATTACAAATAATACTTTTGAGTAACGGAATCCTTGGTGACCTGGTAGTAACGCTCGGGTCCTGTATTCCCAGGTCAGGCATGGTATGTTTGCTTTTTCTCCGTATTTACATACATGCATACATACCATCACGACTTTATCCCAAGCGGGGTAGTCAGAGGCAAGTGACTTTGCCGTCATGGTGAACGAAACACTCAGAAGCTCACTTTTCACCAATGGTATTAGAACCCAAAGTGGTAGGTGGTGAGCCTTGCGCCGTTATCCGGGTTGATTTGGTTTGCCATCGATGTTTTCCGTCACCGAAGAGTTGGTCGGATATTTAACAATAAACACAAAGATTTTTGGTTCTGGCCAGATTTGAACTCGGGACCACACGATCCACGATCTAAGTTCAGTACCTACTTCGGATTTGTAATCATAAATACACCAAACGCGGTTACTAAGCCGCTTTGTTAACGATAACTAGCATCGTGCATTCTTTCCGATATAAACGAGTACTTAGGACTAATAGACTTACTAGACTTGCTAAAATTATGTTTGACAAACCTATTTTAATTTCCGGCCAGTTTTTGTAATATTGCCTTATTTATAATATTGCCGTATTGTTTATTGGCGTGGAGCACAAAATATCTAAACTTTCTTAACTAAACGATTACTGACTAGTTAGTGTTTCCTAGTTTATTTTTCAAACAAGTCTAAACAAAATACTCAACAACCCATTCATCCCCCAAACGATCACTTCAATGCTTTACTCAAATTAATGGAAGAACAGCAGCAGCTCGCTTTGGTCTACAAACATTCAGAAACAACTCGATTCATTCGAATACCTGTGTTTGTTTTGCAAACTAACAGCTTCCGCCTTTGGTGAAGTTAATGAAATTCTTTGAATTGCGTTTTAGCGGAAATCCTTTGGGCTTTCAATTTTAAATTATCTTTTTGAACAAACTTAATCATTGTTTGAGTCGATCTAACTTGGTTTATTTCAAATATTCATTGTCTGTGTTGTGAAATATCGGAAATTTCTCATTATGAGTAATTAAGGATGAAATGGCTGGAAAACAATCTCGAAAATTTAATCGTTTAAAAAAACTGCAACTAAGTCGTTTGATATTTAGCCGAAACCCAAACTCGAGGTAACCATAACTACGGTTCAGACTAACATTTTATTTATTTATTTATTTAAGAAAAGAAAATCGCACAACGTAACAGTAAATAAAGACCAAAGCATTGTACAATTTAGTTTAGGTACATACACATATTATATAACATGTACAGTTCGTATCATAACCGAATCATTTACAACCTCAATCGTCAAAATGAAAGGCTATGGCGCGTGCTGTTGTGTTAACGACTGTACTCGCTCGTTAAGTTCGAGGACGCATTTAAAGGGTCTGCCAGTCTCACTCTGCCCATGACTGGCAATGCGACCAACATGAACTTATTTACTTTAGATAAACACCTCGTCAGTCGACGATACAATAAAAACAACAATACCTACAATTTAACGAATCTGATGGTGCACTAGACTGGCCTGATGGCGCAATGGCAGCGATACTGCCTTTAGCGCCGGAGGTCGTGGGTTCGAGCCCCACCCATGACAAACATTTGTGTTTGTTGTGTGTCTGGGTGTTATTATCTATATAAGTATGCATACGTTTATTTTCTTTAACTGAATTCTTCTTGAACATTGTTTTATCAACATTGTTAAAAAATATTTTGACGGATTCAAAAAACTAATAATAAAACGTTTTTTGTATTTAAGCACTCCACCTAAACGACTTCAGGGGGGCTTGCCAAGAGAATGTATGTGGATGACATAAGCGGTCACTGGCGTTTATGTCATCCCCATACATTTGAACGATTTCAAATGCCGAAATCGTCGTGGCGTGTTGCTCTTGGCTAGCCTCGCTAAATAGACAAATAAACGGTTTTTTTCGTAACCATATCATTACCAACCTAAAAATGAAAGGATTAAAATGAATCGAGCGCGTGCTATGTTGTGTTAACGACTGCACTCGCTCTTTAAGTTTGAGGGAGCATTTAAAGCGTCTGCCGGTGTCACTCACGCTCATGAATGGCAATGCGGCCAACACAAAAGATCCACTTCGGCCGCTTTCAGACGTCTGAGTCATTGTGAATGTCGCAGCAGCTTGCAGGCTGCGACTGGAACTGGATTTTGTTGCGAATTTTCTTGTATTCTTTTCATTTTAATGCTTTTCAGCAGACTTCGATATGTAAACTCATTTACTTCAGATTTATAGACATATTTTTTTTTAACGGCGGCAGATAAGCGGTAGCGGTAAGTGGTGGGATGAACTCCCATGACGATGGTGAACAGTGCCATGAAAGGTCGTAAAGGGTGAGTTTGTAACCCCCGCATTAATTCAATTTTATCCATTCAAAACAGTTTCATTTTTATTTTAGTACGTGCCCACTGCTTGATGAATAGTACAAGCGACAGCATATGAACGCATGCCACACCACTACCACCACATGCCAGGTGAGGTATGTTGCCGGCACTTTGAGAATCATTCAAAATCATTAGTGTATTTTCATGCACATTGGGAAAAGCAAGCTGCTGATGAATACCAACATTTGAGCATCCTGAGAAGGAAGCCTCGGAAACCCAACTGTTCGCCGGCCATGGTGGTTTAAGGGTGAGAGGATGACCCACGGTCGATGGAAGGAGCAGTGTTTTGACGCTTTTATTTTTACCGTTGACAGCATTAGCGGGAAGAAGAAAAGGCTGCACACTGCAACAGCTAAAGTAGTGTTGTGATTACATTTTTATTTTTAACGGAAAAAACATAAATTAAAACAACACAGTTTTCCAATCACAACACTAGACCCGTGCAGTGTAAACGGGTGCAGTGTGGCTAAAGTGGGGCAATCTAGTTTGTCACACACCGCCCTAGGATACTGTTGGAGCTCCCAGAGATACGTCGCATCACAAATGTGGGTCTTTCACGCGTGATTGCATAAGAGCAATCTGAAACATACCTGGATGCTTCAAAATTCTGACAGCATTATTACGTTGCACGCGAATATTGCTCTCTGCGGAAATGTAGGAATAACAAGGTATCATCTATCTTTGACGACACGATTGGCGCATTGTGCTGTTACACGGTTTTTCGCCTTGTCTCACGTGGTGTCCCGGTTTCGATTTCCGGTCGGGTCAATTCAGGAAAATATCTTTTCTTAATTGGCTCGGGTCTGGGTGTACTGCCAGACGCCACTGGCTTAATTCCTTTTCTGGTATCACGTAACCTTGGTATGATTATCCCTACTTCGAGAACAGGACAAGTAGTGTGTTGTTGTCTGGCGCATTTTTATATATGTGAACATAAGGATGAGCAGGCAGCATAGAAAGTGGCTGAACACTTTAGTTTCATCACTACCATCTCAGATTAACTCTGAGTTATCATATATAACTTACCAAGAATATATCAGATGGGCTACTTAAAGAAAGATGAACATTTAGCTACATTTATTGCTGATCATAACTATCTTAACAGCTGCTTATGAGCGACGATGTGTTTTTACAAGCAAACTACTCAAATTATTGCTTTATAACATCAACTAACATTCTTTTTAACATTTTCAAAATGGTCTACTTTACATCTAAATATAAAAAAGCGCGATGTCTAGGACCAAAGTTTTTTTTCTGACTATCTTTTTTATTTTTTGAGTTAAATTAATTTTTCATCGCTTAAAGGTAGTGTGAGCTTTCAAAACCGTAACTTGTTGGCATGTGCTGGTGTCGACGAAAGTCAAGTTGATGTTTTTGTAACTTTATGTTTTTCGTTACCTACGTTATATTTTTATAGTTCATACAATCTTCAATCCCCCTATGAGATTTCCGCTATAAAACAATAGATATCCAGTAACTTCGTTGCCACTCAACTTTGATAAATGAGGGTTGGCGTCACGGTCGATCCGCTTGTTTCCGTTCATACCTACTACATAAATGGATGGAACCAACCAACCACGATTGTTATAATTATGCGGTCTTTGTTCAAAGTTGTTCGGTAATTTTCAGTTCAGTTAAAATCGTCGAATGATTGCTCGTGGCGGAATCGATATTAATCGAAACCTAAACTTAAGAATGGGCACGCACAAACTCAACTAAAACTAGGAAGTATCCGCTATTTTTAAAATAACGATCGATTTATAATTGCAAGCATTTTCTTTGTAAGCTAGCAGGTTACCAACTACATAAGGCTATTTTCTGAAAGGATCCAGCAAAAACTCTCATGGCAGATTTAAAAGCGTTCTTAAATGTAAGAACAACATCGGTTGAAATAAAATAAAATCTAGTAAATAAATATTATGCCTGTTAAGCATAAAACATAATAAGCATCACCATAAGCATAATATGTATCACCAGGTACAGTAAACAATATCTGCTCATTGAAGGATGTTTGCGAGTTAATTACATTGTAACTGGTTAATTAAGTTACAAGTAATTATGAGTCCGCGACCGTGTAGATTAACCGGCGCGTATTAATAAAAAACTCACTCAGTAATACACGTATAAATAAATAAATAGATACACAATATTATCCAAAAATGTTAACAGCCTGAAGTGTAAATCAAATCCACTCCTTATTATTTCCATTGCTTAATCATATTTAGGCTTAACTGACCCGTTATATGTTACCCTGGCTTTGTGTTTCAATCTACTATTTTTTTCTTATAACTTCTTCACGTTAGTTTATAAAAAAAAATACATAAAAGGCCCTTTAAGGCCCTTTTAGGTTTGAACATTTGTGGCATAGGTCAACAGCCGTCATTTTGTTTTTTTCTCGATGTTTCCGCGCACGATGAAAGTGGTTTATATGGATAGACGACACATACATAAAAAAAAATAAAAAAAAAAATAGACGCCCCTGGCTTATTTCCTTGTGTGGTACCTCGTAACACAGGGATATTAATCCCTAATTCGAGACCAACAAGAGGTGTGTTGTCTGGCGCATAAATAAATATTTGAAAAATGGCTCGTAATATGGTACCCTAAAGTGTCACGTTTCCGAATGATTTAAAAGTAAAGATCGATGTAGAAAAAATGAAATTCATTAAAAATCCACTAATAATGAGGCTTTTCACGTTTTTTTTGTTAACAAATAACAGAATTTAAGACATTTGAATAGTCTGTTATCTTTTTTCGCAACCTCCCCACATCCCAGTCGTCTAGGACAAATCGTTTAAAGCGATAGGGTCATTATTTACCTATCTAAGTAAGTACATAAGCACCTGTGTCAGAGGAAGCCACTCTTCCTTAGTTAAGCTGTCAAAACTAATTGAAAAAAAGAAATTGTGTTCTTCTCCTTCGCAATAAAGCATATTAGATTTTAATTTGAAAACTTTTATAGATTTTTGAGCAAAAAACTGGTAAAATCCACAATAACTTTATTATTTTGCCAACTTTCAAATGAAAATGCGATAATACACATAACCAACGGGCTAACTATCCCGAGAACCTGTTATTCATTTACAAAATAACACAAAAAGCCACATACATCGCAGATTTTTAAGGAATATCCCTTTTTTCATATCGATCTTTAGCTTCAAATAACTCGAAAACGTGACTCTTTGGGGTACCATAGTTCAAGTCATTTTTGTTTGTCGATATGCCCTCTTCCCATATATATACTACTTTCATCGTGCGCGGAAATATCGAGAAAAAAACAAAATGGCGACAGGCTATGCCAGCTTCCATATAAAAATGTTCAAACGCCTTTTTCTAGAAAGAAATTCTTCCGAGAATATTCCAATTTCAATTCGTTCTAGCCATTTAAACAATATTTCATTTTTATAACAAATAAAAGTTGCGAATGAAATTCGGTAAATGGATACAATAAATAACATCTGAGAGACGTATTGATAGCCGTATTATTAAACGTAACTCTCCCGTAATATGAACAGAGTAGAGTGGTATGGTTCTTGCATGAATCTTAAAGCTAAGATAAGGGTTCGAGACAGTTGCCTAAATAAAGATTACCCAACTTCCAATAAGTAAAGATTCCAATTCTAATATCATTCAACACAAACAAAGCACTTGTTTCACTTTACATCGCATTGTCAAACACTTAGCAGAAACAGTAAAGCGCTCGTATTTTTTCTTTTCAAGCACATGATATACGGGACAATCGGGAAGTGTCCACTGTACCGCAGTTTTATTGAGTTATTATCGGGGGCAAACGGCTTTATTTTATGTACACCGTGTCGTTACAAGTGGGACTTTATTTGACAAATGGATCGGTTTATTGCTGCCGAATTTTAGTTACGACGCATTTGTCATGTCGCTTAACAACGTACAGAACAGTTCTACTGAATGGATGATACAATAATTAATCTGTATTCAACTAAAAAGTCTCTCAGAAGAGCTGCCTGAGCGTAATTATGTTACGTACAAAAATACTGGGGAATACGATAACAACTTCTCCGAACGCTCTGAATATCTAGGACTATTTCATCGTAACAAATTGTCATACGTCCCCAGGAGTTGAATTACCAACAATAACCAGAAAATGTATTGCAAACTCTCCAAGTTGCAATATAATATTTACAAGATAGATTTACCATTGCGATTTATAGCTTGTAACGTAGAACCAATTATATCATATTACTGAATGAATTCCGGGAGATAGGATATGTGTATCCGTAGAATTACTTCAGATAAGGGAAGTGAGTTTCTATCAGTCGTAATTTCATCTGCGAAGGGTGACCAAAAGCCATAGAAAAAATGAATCGAGGAGGGATCCTCCCCGTCACACTAAACTGATATTTATATGTGGAAATTGCGCCGTATATTTTAATATTTTGCAATCTAATAATATTTTGATTAAATGGGTGTTTATCCGCTTTAGTGAAGGCACAGTATCTCTGCTGGAATATATTTCTACAAACAATAAAATCGCAACCAATCAAAAATTTCAATATTCTTTCGTATAATTAATGATGATTAAGCACAAAAAAGCATTATGTCGTATGTCCCGAAGTCCCGTGAAAGCTACTGGTTGGCTCAATATAAAACTTTATACGCTTATTCAAGCTTATACAACTCTAAAACGTCTCTCAAAAGACGACCAGAGTGTATAAGATAAGATAAGATAAGATAAATATTCTTTATTGCACATCAAATAAAACATTACAGCTAAGGATTACAAGATCATGATGAAGCAATTAGGCGGTCTTATTGCTTAAAAGCAATCTCTTCCAGACAACCCAAGTAGAGGAAAATGTCAGGAAGGGTAAGCAAGTGCACAAAAAACTATATATATACGTGTATTTTTGGATATATCGGAACATATTTCTGATTTTGTGGAAGGGGCGACGAGAGGTCTTTGTCCAGCAGTGGGATCCTAGCGGCTAATTTAGTGATAACTTGATAAAGAGCTTTGCCCAGCTGTGGGATAGTGTACAGGCTAATACAGTAGTAAAAAATACAGTTTAAACAGCAAATTCCAAGCGGAAGATGTCGCAGGCAACAGACGAGTACTGGATAATACTTGCGTAAGGTGCCCTTTAAATTAATTATGTATTGAACAAATGTAATTTAACTCAAAGCATAAACTCTCAGAAATATGTAGGGACGGATTTGTTTTTATAGGAGCAAAAACAGTTTATACGGCCGACGAGGAAAGTATAAATGAGTAAAGTTCAAAAAACTGAATTTTAAATTTAAAAAACGTTAAAAGATAGCGTCGTGCGTAATTTATGACGTCATTACGGTGGGAATTAAATGAAAACGGTGAGCGGACATTATAGACACATGCACGAAGTTACACGAACTTTAATGAATGTTTTTATACATTTCGATCCAAATAACAAACGCTTCTCTTTTCACATGGTAATTTGCATAAATGCTCTTAAAGGATATTTTTCTGATTCTGTTTAAATAAAGGTACCAATAAATAGTTTTTCTATGTCCGTTTCTGACGGACCTGTCTGTCCGTCCACGGCTCACCTCAGAGACGCTTAGTTCTTAGGCACGGATATGAATAATAATCAGTAGGTACGTCTACCACAGATTGCCACTTTTAATTTACATTATCGTTCGCGTAAAAAAAATGTATTGGGATTTGACATGGTCATGTCATGTCATGTGTCATCCCAATCCATTTTTTTTACGCGAACGATAACGTAAAGGGGTTTGAACACTTATAGCATAGGTCACCAGCCGCCATTTTATGTTTTTTCCGATGTTTCCGCGCACGATAAAAGTTGTAAATATGGATAGAAGATACATAAACTTGAACTGTCCTGAAATCTGTTATTTGTTGACAAAAGAACACGGAAAGCCACATAATTAGTAGAATTTCATTAAATTCAATTTTGTTAAAGTCCGAGTAGTATAAACTTATTGTAACTGTTAATAGTTTTTAATTATTGCTTAGATACTAATATGAATGCCAACAATAGAGGTAATATTATGATGTAGTGTGGTTATTCCCTATTCCATGTAAATTCGTCTAGACAAGGCAATTTTTTCGCGTGTAAAGTTTTCGCAAGTAATTGTATTGTACAAGCAGACGTCTCCTTCGGGAAGAGGATGACGGCTTGTTTTCGTTCACGAGCTCTGAACGAAATTGCCTACCGCGTCTTGGCCTCATATTGCGAAACAAACATAATTACAATACCTACGTACACACTTAAATAAAGACGCTTTAGGTAAATATTCTTCAACTTAATTAAATGGCACTTCTACTCGTATAACAATAAGAAACTGTTTAACAATTTGAACTGTGTGTCTTCAGTAATTGTAAACGTCAATTACTGAATCACGTTTTTAACGTCAATTATTATTCATACTGCGTCATCATTGGCTCTGGAGCATGCAAATAGTAAGCGACTAGCAATCGACTCTCTTTCCTAAGTTAAAGAATCAAATTACCAGTCTAGGTATGTTCCTAAAATCTGTAACACCCTTTGATCGACTTAGAATGTAAATCGAGGAAATCCTAAAGACAACTCAGCATATGTCGGAAAGTGACAATTCTACTATTTTTTTGTTTCATAAATCCGACAGGTGACATAATTGTCATGGTGGGAAAACTGACAATGGTGTCGGATTGTCGCGACAACTCGACAATTCTGTTTCATAAAACTTTTTGGGCGACAGGTGACATCTGACAAATTGTCAGAAAAATCCCGACAATTTTGTTTTATGAAACAGAGAATTGTCACGACAATCCGACATATTTGTAGAATTGACTGACAACCCTGACAGATGCTTCAGCCTATGTCGGGAAATAACATTTTGAAATATGAAGGTGTATATATACTAGTTATATAGTAAGACAGTGTTCTTAGAAGGTTTATTACAAAAAATGGTTATCAATATATCACTGAACTTCCCAAAGAGTACATATCGGTTTGTAACGATGCCGTTTCGTTTCAGTCTCATTAACGTGAGAACCTCCACGATGGCTGGAAACTTCATAGTTTAACCAGTTGGCCAGTAACATCAATAGTATTCTGTACCTGTCCTTTCAAGTTTAATTTATCGTTTCACGTTAACTGTCCAGCATTTTGAGGCAGTCCTACCAAAACCCTTGTACTGAACAGAGCTTGCAAGCATTTTACCAGATTACCAGTATAAGTTTAAATTACGTGATGGTGATTATTTTAAGTATTTTAAATAACCAATTGTAAACAGTTACAATGTAACAGGAACCCGTGTATCGGGGTAAGCATATCATACCTATTTACTTACCTATTACTATTAGATAATCTCATGCCCGGGACTCTTTGTATTCATGTATTGTTATTTTGTTACAGTACTTTCCTACATATACTTGTATCCTACACAATAAACAAGTCTCTGGATTGGCTGATCTGTTATTCACTATTCCATTACTACATCTACTCCTAAATATTGTGTGACGAATCCCGGCGCTCCGGCTCCTGTATTGCTGCAACGGGGATTTCACCACAGGATTTTATATATAAGGCCTAAAATTATAGGTTTTTTGTTAATTTATTTTTTAACAATCGAATGGTACAATACCAGTGAATGAAGAATTATTTTACTGTGATTATATTTTTTTCTAATCCACCGTCATTTACTTTCCTAAAACAAAGTTATTTGTTAACATGTAAAAATTTAACAAAATTGTCACGAAAGTTCGACAATTGTCACGAAAGTTCGACAATTGTCACCGACAATCCGACAATTGTCTCCGACAATTGTCACCGACAATCCGACAATTGTCACCGACAATTGTAGAAATAATTCAAATGTGGTTTTTTGACAGATGTCGAATTTCATGGTACGCGTTTTTTGATGACAATTATGTCACTGTTTCACCTGTCGGTTTTGGTTGTATTTGTCACCTTATGAAACAGAATTCGCGACTCGCTCGAAAATTGACAGCTTTTGACATAATTGTCGGATTGTCACGTACATGAAACAGGGCCCTGGGCGGTTTTACCACTCAACAACCGAAGCTTGAAAAAAAGATAAAATATTTTCTTTACTTTCTTCAGGAACAGCATTCGGTCCTTTTACGAGAGAAGTAGTCTTTTAATTTTAAGAAAATATTGCATTATTTCTATCTCAGATTAAATGGATTACAAGGATGAATATCTACAAAACCGGTATCATACTTCACCGCCAACATCCCTTGTTCAATAAATAAACTGAATAATATCTAGTTCACTGTTGGTGTGTATTAGGTGTATATGCAAAGCGCTTATGCATGAACAACGAACAGCCCAGCACATTCATCACTAGAATATGTTATCTCGGTTTAGTGTGGTGGCTCTCTTAGTCCTAGGAAATTTACGAACGGAAAATATATTTTGTTTAAACTCACGAATTCAAATGTTTGCTTTTAGAAATCTGTTGCATTTTTATGATGTACTAGACTAGCTGTTCGTCAGCGGCATCGCCCGCGTAGACTATGTCTCCCGTAAAATATTGACTTACAAAAAAAATATAGCCTGTCACTCGCTGAAAATGTAGCGTATTGGTGTAAGAATTGTAATAATTGGTCCAGTAGTTTCGGAGCCTATTCTTCACAAACAAACAAACAAATAAATATTCTTCCTTTTTTGTACACATAGTTTAAGATTAATTTGTTTCTACTAACACTAATATGGACTTTGTCTGAAATAAAAAGATTTTATTTTATTTTATTTATTTATTTTATTTGTAAAGGTGAACTTACCTATTTACTAAAAAATCTAAGTAACGGTTATTTGAAACAAAGTTATTCACTGGCATCAACGCTTGGCGGTCAGGACTGTTGTTTTAGGTAGTTTGATAGAAATTATCACATAAATATTTTTTAAGGCCCGTACCAATCAAAACTTCGTTTTGTAAATTGATCAGACCTTGAATCGAACCCGGGACACCACGCAAGTCCGGGCAAGAAACCGCACTACAGCTTAGCTGACGTAGTTACGTGTTACATAAATTAAAGCTTACTTGCTTACTTACTTTAAAAAAAAATTGCTCGCAAAGGAGATTAACCTCTTTTACAATTCACTCACCTACATCTAAGAGCCGATAGTTACATCAGCCGGGATATCCCAGGACCGGTTTCGCTATTATCGTATTACCGCCATGAATGTATGTATGAACATTATGGTCTGCTGTAAACCTACAGTGTGTTCTGTTATGTCTGGAAATAATTCCGACTTTTAAACAATTTTAAAATAATCTAGTTAAAAGCGAGTTCTTATACCTACTTCAAAAAAAGTTATCGAAACTGTTTTTTTGGAACAGATTGTTTCTAGAAAGAATGTCAGCTCAAATTGCATTGGAAAAGGTATCATACTTAATAATAAGGCAAAGGGGAAAGAGCTACCACAAGAATTTAGACTCCAACATACAGGCGTCCAAAATTAATAACAAAAACCTTACATAAGTGTGTATGTACCTCCCTGTGATGTGAATTATTTGTTTCAACAAAAACAAATAGAAACAAAGTTTTCATCAAAATGTCCTGATTCCATGGAAATCCGACGGATCAAATAAAACATTGTCCGAATTCCGCTTCCCAATACCTGCATATATTCAAAGGCTTTGGCTTTGCGTTGGTTAGGTAACTAAATGTATTTGAGTTTGATTCAAAACATCCGCAGTGAACCTTTGCTCACCCTGTAAGCACAGCTTTGGGCCGTAAAGTGTACGTCCAGTCGATTTGGTTCGGCCTGCTTTACGGCCCCAGTTTATAGTTCCTATAAACGGCACGATGATCGTCTACTTCTGTTATCTTGTAAGTAAATTGGCTCCTGATGGGCAGTGAAACTAGAATCAAGTTAGGTCGGCGTTGCCGTGTTACCATAGACCATTTTATAGCCGAGTAAATAGGAAACTCTCATTTTCTTCTGGACTTTCTGACCTTTTTTAACTTTTCGTTATTATTATCAGTATTTGTAAGAAAAATTGATGTTACTATTTAAATATCTTTGTATCTAAATAGTAACATAATAACATACGTACATTGCAAAATCCTTAAACCATATTTAGTAAGCATCAATTCAAGGTCTCTGACTAACAACTCCAAGCGATTAACTACCGAAGCATTAGACCAGTACGTCTACCACGAGTTGGCATTTTAAATTTACGTTGAGTTCGCGTAAAAAAATTGTATTGGGATGACACATGACGTGACATGACAATGTCAAATCCCAATAAAAAAATTTACGCTAACGTTAATGTTACTTCAAAGTGGCAACTCGTGGTAGACGTACTGGTAGGTTTTTCCTATGTTTGATAGTTTCATATTTCTAAATCTTTCGCTTTTTGGCTTTTTACTACACTTCTTCCAAAAACCTACCTAATATTATATTTTTATACAACATGATTCGCCTTTGGTATAAAGGAAGACGCAAGCCCATTACTGAGAAAAATTACCTATATTTTTCTAAAATTATGATTGGAAAAATGAGAAACAGTAACAAAAAATATCTATACTTTTTATTATTCGCAATACCTACGAGTAACTGTTGCGATAAATATGCATGATATGTGCTATTAATTTTGCCTTCGATTTTGTACAATCCCATAGAAATATAAGCCATATAGGTAATTATCTACTAGCTGTTATCTTAATGTTTAAAAATCTTTAAGTGGCACTGTATATTTTTATACAGTAGTAGGTATAGTCTAGATTCATATAGGTAGGTCTTATATAAACAAAGATCAAACCGTAAAAATAGCACGAATTTCCGCATTGATCACGCACTAGAAGTCGCACATAAACGTCTTGCGTTGTAAATGACAAACAAAAAACATGAAATTCATGCAAAACTGTAAATATGCCACTCAATATGAAACTCGTGACATTATGACAACGAACATTATGCTTAGGATTAGTGAGCCTTTATGAAGACTTGGTAAAATCGGTAGATAGTCGTTCAAAATCAGTATTTCAGTAAACTAAGGCCAATTTCGGTAGCTCCACTGAATTGAATCAACAACGTCTAAATGAATAGCCTACATACACGTTAAGTTAAAGATCTGTCCATCTGACACCCGTCGGGCAAACCTATACGTGTATGGTAGGCTAATGACTCTGTATGATTCATGCGATGATGTCCCAACACTACGAATTGGCTATGGTTGTCAATACGCCATGTTTGTTTAGAAATAAGGCATGTAGGAAGAAACAGACTATATGTGTGTTTATAGTTTAATTAAATCCATAGTTTTCACGTGATGCTGGAAAATACAAACAGACATACCAAAAAAAAGCTTTGATTCTTTTTTGTATTCAGTGTCGTTCAAATAATAGATCGCAATTGATCAGATTAGTAAAACATAACATACCATCACTATATCCCAAACGGATTAGTCAGAGGCAAGTGCTGTTGCCGTCATGGTGAGCGGAACACTCCGAAGCCCACTTTTCTCCTACCATGTTGGCTGCTATTACCCAACATGCACCTTCATGAGCCTTCACCCAACGTGAGCCTTCCGCCGATATCTGGGTTGAATTGGTTTTTATCGATGTTTTCCATTACCGAAGAGTTAGTCGGACATTTAACAATGAACACAAAGATTTTGATTTTGACCAGATTTGAACTCGGGACCACACGATCAGACTAGTATAGATATAACAAAGTAACTATCTATAGCGATATAACATCCGCTCTTCTTTGAAATCAAAATAATGAAGAAGTATTTTGTGAGGAAAGAATAAGGTTGCTGGTAGAATAAGGACTGTAGCTATTTTGAATAAAGATGGCCAGTCGGTCGGACAAATTCGAAAAGACACTCTCAGATAGCAATACAAATGCCACAAACCTGTAACTCCCGTTTGCGAGCGAATCCTCGAGCTGCTGGCGGTGCGGCGTGGCTGCTGACGTCACACGAGAAAGTCTTTTCGATATTGCACGACAAATGATGCTTCTCAAAACGCCGACTGTCACTTAAAACACACAGAGGCACAATAATATGTCCGAACTCGCGGCGAAAGGATCGTGATTTCTAAACTAAAATATGAACTGATGAGAAAATCTTAACCCGCGCTTACCGAATGAGAGTTGACGACCGAAGCGTTCTTTCATCTACCTACAGTTGTCCGATAAAAATATTTGTCAAACAGGATTACGAAAAAAAAATACTTTCAAATACTTACAGGAATTAAACAGTGTTCGTAACACTGTTTAACTTGGAAGTCTATCAAGGTCCGAAAAGTAGATTTTTTTAGTTATAACACTCAAGATCTAACCTACTAATATTATAAATGCGAAAGTTAGTGAGGATGTATGTATGTATGTTTGTTACTCTTTCATGCAACAACTACTGAACGGTTTTATATGAAACTTCACAGTAATACAGCTTATAAATCAGAATAAAACATAGGCTACAATTTATAAAGATTCTATGTAATTTGGCCATGATATACAACGATAACGCAGGCGAAACCGCGGGCGGAAAGCTAGTACAATCGATTTACATACACCTTCATAGACCCTTCATAATATAAGTAGCTTGACCGAGTTTTGAAGATCAGGTTAAATCGAATATACCTACTCAACCCTTTAAATTCCCAAAAACTATCTTCAATCTATGTCATTACGGTCTCATCTGCTTGATCGAACGGTGAATTATTACCTTCGTGAGTTTTTAGTGTTGCAACGTAATAAGATTAAGTGTTAACTACGTGCCAGTCAGGTGTTGATTGCATCGCGTCAATTTAGAAACAAGTTTCTTGCGACCACGCTATATGCAGATTCGATCCGAACTTCTGCACGAAACTTTTACGTAATTGCCGCTGCAAGCGGTCTCAGTCTTGATCATTAAGGACCTGGGATTAGTCACATAACACAAAAGTATGTTAGCAGCTTTAGTAATGTTAAACGAAGAACTGAAAATCACGCTAAAAATGTCTGATCCCCTTAATTTGCGGCGAAATGTGAAAACAAACCGTATTCGGTTTTCGGACAAGACTGTGTACGAAAAACCCTATTTGCACCCCAAACCTCACTATTGATTTTGTATAGATAGAAAAGCAGTTTCCTGGTTTTCACTTCGCAAATAAGGTTAACCTTGTTTCATATGAAAACGTTCAGGATAGGTAATGGAGGTTTCTTAACAAAAAAGCCGTTATACGAAATATAATATTAAACTCTTAAAATCACGTCAGTAGTTACTTGTTTGCGGGAGGAATAAAGTATTCGAGCAGTTTTCAGCCTCGAACCAATAAGATGATAAGAAATTAAGATTACGCTACCAAGAATTACCAATTTTGCCTACATCAGTATTATTCCTAAGCTTATGCGAAATCGGCTAGGTAGGAGTTAATAACTCGCAAGTATGTTCGTTACCTCCTTGCTGACGCTGATCCATAGTATTGGCAAATATCATCAGTATCTCAAAGAGGGGAATGCGTTTGCTTAGTTAATTATCAATTAGGCAAGTTAAGCTGCAGACGTGAGATCAGACGGAATTAGCGCCCTTCGTTTAAGTTACTTGCTATGATTTATTTTTCTTAACAGGCTGAACTTGTTTTGCCTATCAATTAATTCTATTTGTTAGACGTAAAAAGTTTTCCTATGATATGCTTATTTGAAATGACTGTTTCTTGTATTCAATACCATAACTAATCATAATACTTTGTTACTATTTTTAAAATTGTTATTTGTAATATAAACATCACCATTAATGTGTTAAAAATATCTGTCATGATCTAGTGAATGTAAATAACTGTTTACTACAATAGTAAAGTATATAAAGGTACCTGAAACAACGGATACGTTTTAAGTAGTTTTTCTTTTTTAGTACGGTACAAAAGCTCCTAAGGATATATGCCACCCAGGGTATGACAAACTCCATCAAATCCCCATGGTAGTCGTAGTAGTCGACAGCAGCACTTCAGTAGCGAGGCCAGTTCATCAGCCACACAGGCGTAGGCTTTTAAAGGATAAGCATATCAACTACTACATAACATTTATCTGACGGCCGTTGGGGCAGGCAATTTCTCGAATTGATATGATAGACGCAGCGTGGGAAGCGTAGCCTGGAGAGCGGGCGATTCGATAAGGGTTTCCGGATTTAGACAGGTGCAAGGTGCAGGCATGTCTGAAAATCTATGAGTGAAACCTATGTTCAGCAGTGTACGTCTCATAGCTGCGAATAATCACGATAACAAAGTTTCTCTTACACTCGTAGGCACTGCCCGCAATGATGGTCGCGACGGCAGACAAGTATCGCTTCTGGACGACGCAGACGGCGACGCGTCCGCAGAACAACAAGCCGTACAGCGTCAGCACCGACAGATGAGACACGTACCACACAGAACAGAGGAATATATTGCCGTTGGTCTGAAAACAATGCGTTTTGGCATGGTTAGACCGCTCGACAGTACATCAAGCTTTACCTATGTTACCAGCATAAGACCTTTACTGCAATGGTTTTTTCTGCGTCCCTGCGAGCGCAGTGAGTTCGCAGCTGTACTGTGTCAAAGGAGAAGAGAAAGTCTGCTTAATTCGGGGTTAGATGATCCTGGTTTCCCAGATCTCTTCAATTATTATGAAAACTTAGATACATTTTAAGCTAGATTTTCCCTGATGAGCTAAATATTTCTATAAAAGGAATCGTTACAGAAATGTTAAAAACAAAAGTTGTTTTTATGAAATAAAACTCATGTAGCCCCAAATACAATGTCAGCGTCGTTACATTACAATATTTATTTGTAACTTTTACCTCTACTTGAAAAAGCTTTTAGGCTTTTGCTCAAGGAGGATTAAATATTTATCATCATTCATGGCGGACTTTATCCTAAATTTAATCCATTCCATCTTACAGATTAAAAACAGGCGGTAGACACTATCCACTTAGATTTATGAGCGTAATTAAAATAAAAGAGAATACAAAGTTCAACAGGCGGTGTGGATCAATTGATTTTTAATTATTAATTTATAGTTCCAATTGCAATTTGTTATATTTTAGCAGCTCCAGCTTTTAGTAGATTTTCGCTGCCCTGATAATAGTTTATTATTAGGTTTTTATATTATTTTATAACTGGTCGCGAGTGGGGGTTGATGGGAGAGATGATGATGAGGCCCTTGGACGCAATGCCTCTTCCAAAGTTACCCTTCTAATAATTTTTTATTTTGCGAGCTTTGCAATCTGGGCATCTAGCGCGACCGCCCTTAGTATTTAAACACACTATGCAGAGTTACGCGACCGAAGTTCCACATGATTACGCCTGCAATGCCATTTGAATTACTGATGACACATTACGCGTTATAGCGTACAGTGTAACTTCGATCGGGCGTAAGTGCAGCGTCAACTTTTTTTTGTAGAGCACACAATTATAGACTCTGAATACTTTTTTTGTCATGACTTTACTCTGTTTATTCAATTTCTGTGTATTAAAACAAGATTGAAAAGAGTAACCATCGAGTTTCTTGCCCGGAGTCTTCTCGATCTGAAACAACCTCCGAACCGGTGGTAGAGTCACATTATGTTTAATTATGATATTAACTATCATAGTATTATTTTATGTAAGTTTATTTTTATTCAGTATATTTTACAATTTTATTTTGTTTTTGACTTGTCATAAGTACTTTTTATAAGTCTACATAAATAAAGATATTTTTTACTTTACTTTACTTTACTACTTAATACACACACAAAGTTGAACAACTGAATTTCTGCCGCCTAAGTTCGGCACTTATAGTGTGTCATATCAGCCGAATACGGAACGTTAAATCAGAGTTTTCACTACAGATTGCACAGGTATGCGAGAGCAGGATAGCGAACGAAACTTCGGCCGTAAGTTAAACAGGAGTAGGAGGGCAGCCGCGTAACTTCGGTCGCGTAACTTCCGCATAGTGTGTATAGACACTTATTGTCCTAATAGCACGTTGCGGGCCACGAGCTGACTAATTCTGACGCCCCATTTATATGTCATATTGGTTTACTCTATGCCGTAGTAAAAAACCCCCTACCTTCAAAGCCTGCCACAGCAGCAGAGCGGTGACGACGAGCTGGTAGACTGACAGAGCCATGGAAACTAGCCCGAAGACCAGGTCCACTGCTCGCAGCGCGTGTGCGTTGAGCTGTGACGCCGAGCACGCGAGCAACGATACGCTCAATGCCGATAGCAACAATATTATTGCTGATGCCACCTACAGATGAAGAAAAATCCATATTAAAATCAAATCCAAATTCAACCAGATCAAAATTCAATTGATACTTTGATTCAAAGATTAATAACATACGAAATGAACTAGGTAAAGGTATCAGCGGAATTAACCCTGCTACTGTCGAGGTCTTAGCAGACCCATCGAATGCTGCTAGTATATTTAACTTAATTTAAAGGCTAACATTTGAATCGAAAGAATGGAATCTGAAGCATCAAATCAAAGGTGTAAAACTATTCAATCACTCACCATAGAAAAAATACCCACAAAAACCACTCCGTGCCACAAACTTCTACCGCACATCGACTTCACTGAGCAACATTTAGATTTAGGTTGCTGCGTCTCGTCCATATCAATAAATACTATTCATTCTCCTTACAAAAATAACACAAAAACATGAATATGTCTATAAAAAAATAAACCCCGCGTTAAGTCTCATCGTTTGTAGTCAACGTCCATTTTTACTGACAGATGTCAAAGAAACTTTCCAACATAATATCTATATTTGTCACAAATGAGGTAGTACGAAAGAGTACGATAAACGGATACAGTCACTTACCTACACTAGAGTCCGCGCCACGAAAGAAGTTCCGCAGACGCGGCGCTGTCAGCGTATGAAAAAATGTTGCCATCATCATTTAATTCAGTTACCTTGAGAAGTGGGGAAACAGATTTAAAATAGGCTTATACAAAATATCACAAATAGACCCATAAAAATATCTATTTTATCCATATATTAATCTATTTTATCGGTATTGTTACAAGTCAAGGATCAGGAGTAGAGCGGAATTATATCTTAATGCCGAATGTTACTCCCTACTAGACCATGTAATAGCATAAAGAATCTAGTTAAGACATTAGTTAACAGAAATTAGTTAATTAGGTAGATTGGCGTTCTCTTCTGTAACAGATGCATTAAGTACTTAATAGAGGAAGTCCATACCTAACTTGTAAGCATCTTTTGTAAAATAAATAAACATTTACTATTATTTATTTATTTATTACTAATAACACCATTTTACAATAATTTATTATAATTATGGTCAGTTAATGGTGCAATACCCGACATACTGCAATCAGTTTCGCTGTCACCACTGCAAGAAGAGTTCGAATTTGTGTCACTGTCGCTTTCTGTCGAAATAATGAATCTTTCCATTTCGACATCAAGTAACCCATCAGCTTTAAAGTAATTATTTTCCAGATGCTGTACGTGTACGCATTGTTTACGCCAGTCATCTGGTGTAATGGTTGCAAAAGCAGCTTCAGTCAATGCGACTATCTGCTTTGCGTCTTTAGCTACATTTTTTTCTGCAACCCTTGCTTTCCCGAGTGCCCATATTTTTTCAATTGGGTTTAAGTCACAGTGATACGGAGGTAACTTTACAACCACGTGACCATTTTTGGCAAGTAAATTGTCAATAGCATAGACTGGTGGCTCTTTATTTTTTTTTTCATTATTTCATACAGTACTGGCTTCGTCCAACGTTCTTCATAAAAAAATCCCTTTTCATGCAACCATTTCTGCATGTCTGATTTAAGACTGGATATTGTTGGTGCCTTATTAATTTGCGTGCAGTGGTAAGGAGCATTGTCCATTGCAACTATCGACTTTTCAGGCAAGTTTGGTACAACTTTTTCAGTCATCCATTTCTAAAAATTCGTCACGTTCATATCATCGTGATAATCTGAAGTTTTTGATTGTGATTTGAAAATTAAAAGTGCTTTATCCACAAAGCCATTTTCAGATCCAGCGTGGCCGATTATGTATCGACTTCCACCTACGGACTCAGAGACTAAAAGGCCTTCCTCTTCTTTACTTGGCCAGCAACTTATTGCTTGATAAGTGGGATGAATAAATGTTTCATCCAAGAAGATCACAGGCCGCTTGTCCACTAGTCTATTCTTCCTCATCCTCTTAATGTATCTAGCACGCCACGCAGTAATATCATAGCGTTCCATTAATACTTTCCTTTTTGATTGGCAGCGTTTGAAATGAAATCCCATTTCTTTTAATATTCTTCGCAGTGTTGTGTTACTTCCTTGAAAATTTATATCCTCTCGTAACTCTAGCCGCAGTTTGTTGATGGTTGGTAATTCTTTTTTAACACTGTAAAATTGATGTATTTTGTGACGAATAGCACAAATATCAAAACCATCAAGTTAATTTTTTTTCGAATGTGGTCGACTCTTCCCAGGAGTAGGTAACAATTTTACTCGATGAACTGGTTCTGCCTTCCTTGGTAATCCTAGACACAGTTTTTTCAGAAACACCTGTATAAAGAAATACGATTGTGAGATCACATTCTATTAGTTTCAACATACGGGTAATTCTTTATTTAATGGCAACCCAAAATGATTACCTGTCATGACGGCAAATCGAGCTCGAACATTATTTACTGGGATCAGAACGCCTTTGTTATTCTTTTCCGCTTCACAAAATTGCTTCACCGTGAGAATCACTTCTCGAGCCGCACTTTTCAATGCTTTAGGCATATTAAACAATACCTAGTTTAAGCGTGGTTATTTTAGCAAATTTTGACAACTCTCCTTACTCGTGCAAATACTGGCCGATCTGTCAAATTTAGTACATCTATTCGCCGTGGGACTTCTTTGGTGGCGTGAACTCTATAATATATTCACTGTAAGATGATTTGCCTGGCAGCTCCTATTGTTCCGTGTCATGCATATTATTTCATACTAAATAAAAAGAAATTAGCAAAAGAAAATGTAATAAATTATGAAAAAACTATTGTTCTTTCGAATCTTATCAAGTAAATTGGTAACTGTTAGAACTATTTTATAAGTTACTGAAATAAATATATATTTTTTTAATTATTGTTTTTATTATTAACTGTTATTAAATGAAGTATTTGAAATTAAATTAATATATCTTTGCAGCGCCTGATGCGTGAAAAGGAACGCCATTCAATAGTGAATCGACAAAAAATCGATGAATAGGAGCGACGATTTTGTAACTTGTAATCACGTCTTTCTTATCAGTACCAGTGCGTCTGCCTTGTGTGCAATTTTTAACTATTATTTTCGAGATACCGCGTTTCATTCTATAACTTATTAGCCAAAACCGTTTATTAATAATTTATTTAAAAATTAAAAATCGGTAAATCCGATTCCATTTCCTTTGCCAACTCGATTAAATTACATTCGATTTAATTTCCTTTGCCAACTCGATTAAATTACATTCGATTTAATTACAGCACTACAATTGACAATTATGAACTGTCAGGGATATCATCATACGACGAAAGTGGTATAACTTAGAGCATTCAGACTGGAGACGCCACTGGCAGGCTTTCCCCTCTGCCAACCGCACATGATCGCCGATCATGCTGGTCATACATATAAAACTAGTTGACGCGCGATCGCAAGTCATTCTGCATGTCACGGTACACGCGGTACGCCAAGAGCAAAAAATGCCGATTTGCAGCGTTTTTTCTTGCAATAAGAGATCAGAAACGTCCAGTGTACAAAAGGATGGCGTTTCTTTCCATCTTTTTTCTTTCGTCTAAATATTAGCGAATAATTCACAAAATTCATAAAAAAACACTAAAAATTTCAATCACAAAGTGATGCCACTTTAGTTACGATTTATCGTACATGATATATTTTGCAGAACATTCAAAGTGGAATAAACCAACATTATTTAAACCTGTTTTTCACATTAACTATTGTCATTTATTATTGTTATAACATTTATAGCTATAGATACACAGTGAATTAGTGAGAGATTACTGATTGCAAATTAGTCAATTTAATTAAGTTTTTTAACATAACAAACTACATAGGTACATAATCTAAAAAATGTTATTCTATAATTGTATCTACTTCATTATTATAATTGATAAAAAGTCCCCATTATAAGTTACTGTTTTACGCAGTGTAACTTAGTGCGAAACAGTAACTTTTGATTTAAAAACATGGCCACATCCATCAAAGTTAGTGCTGAGGGCAGAACATAATCAATCTAAATATCGATTACGGATTTTTTGGTACGATTATTTATCATCCAAATTTCCAAAAGATGCGAGAAGTCGGGATATGTGGCAAGCTAAGCTTGTGCAAATCATGTATCGTGGACTCCTAAACGCACTAGCACTCATAGGCGACGATGCGCTCGTTGGATCCAAACTCCAGAGTTTGGAGCACAGATGTAAAGTCGCTTGTCTATCGGTTTTTTATAAGTTGTATTTCGGAGAGTGTGCCCAGGAACTACATTACTACATAACCTGATGCCCTCCTTTTATTTTCTACCACCGGACCACTAGACGCCGAGAGGGCTTCCACCCCCATATCCCAGCAATCCGCACCCAAAGGTTTGCTGCGTTCACACCGCCAAGGAGTGCAACGCTCTTCCTGCGCCTGTATTTCCGCACACTTACAACCATGGTGTCTTCAAGGCCAGTGTGTTTTCTGGGTAAACGTGTATATCACCATCGGTCTCGTCATCGCTCACCACCAGGCGAGGCTGAAGCCAAACGCAACCCCATTTTAAATAAAAAATATCTTCACGATAAACGCAAGAGCCTGCTTCATTAATTTAAAAAAAAAACGTTTTCAGAATGGCAATTTTAATATTTAATACAGACTGTTACCTAATTACAGAAAAAACTATTTTACGGCTACAAAACGATTAGATAAGTGGATTTTCTTAAATAGTCGCCAAATAAAAACTTTTTGTGAGGTTTTTGTACGTTTAGTTTACCTATAACTAAGCTTTATTTTATACCCTAGAACTTGATTTTACTCTTTCTAATACTTTAAATGGAGACTTAAGGATGATGTCGTTAAATTGAATTACCAAATTGAAATCAGCATGTTAAATAGTTGATAGATATTGAAAGATACGTTATTGAAAAGCTTTGAATTAAAAAAAAATTAGCTTTTTTTAAATGGCATTCAAAACTTTGAGAAAAGACAGTATTTCTCACTTTTTAGATGTTTTACAATCAACTAGGTCTGGTATTTATCTAATGGTGAAAGAAAATTTAAGCGCAAAGGCCTAGTCGCGCCACTATGTATGAAAACGAGACTCATCCTAAAATGTATTAGTTAGATTTTAAGTTTTGATGTTTTTTTACTATGAGCAATTAAGACAATATTTTATTTGCGTTTTTTTCTCCACCTATTGGGATGAAAAAACCTGTTTTCAGATATCTCAAAAGTCTCCTGCCTGAAATGAGATTGGAACCACATAAACATCCGGTTCTATTATTTGTATGGTCTACTACATAAAAAGACTAAACTGAATTCTTGAATCATCAAATGAAATGTTATAGTTTTTAAGTAAGTCAGCCAAGTATTTTTTACATGATCCGGTAATAGAAATTTAGTTTTTGACATTAACCTAATAAATATTCGTTAATTTTCCTGAAAAAATCTGTCATGTGTGACCCTGAGTAATGTTATTAAAGTAAAAGTAAAAGTAAGTAAAAGTAAAAAATATCTTTATTCATATAGACTTATAAAAAGTACTTATGACATGTCATGTAACAAAAAAAAATTGTAGCAAAAATATACTGAATAAAAATAAACTTACATAAAATAATACTATGATAGTTCATATCATAATTAAATATAATGTGACTCTACCACCGGTTCAGAGGTTGTTTCCGATCGAGAAGACTCCGGCAAGAAACTCGATGGTTACTCTTTTCAATCTTGTTTTTATACACAAAAATGGAATTGACAGAGTAAAGTCATAACAAAAAAGTGTGCAGGGGAGCAGATTATACCTAAGATGACCACAAATTCTTATCATTTAAGAAATCGTCAACACTATAATAACCCCGCTTCATTAACTTAGCTTTAATTTGTGACTTAAACTTGTGAAGAGGCAGTTCAACAAGAGTTTGCGGAATCTTATTAAAATATTTTACACATTGACCAACAAATGATTTCCCTACCTTATGCAGTCTTAGACTGGGAGTTACAAGCTTATTTTTATTTCTGGTATTGAGTTTATGAACATCACTGTTTTTCTTGAAGAGATGCAAGTTTTTACGGACATATACTACATTATCATAAATAAATTGAGAGTACACAGTTAAAATATCTATCTCTTTGAATACTTCACGAAGCGAGTCGCGTGGTCTAAGGTTGTAAATGGAGCGGATGGCTCTTTTTTGAAGAACAAAGATGGTGTTGAGATCCGCTGCCGAGCCCCACAACTGGAGACCATACGACATAACACTGTGAAAATAACTGAAGTACACTAATCTTGCTGTTGCGATATCAGTCAGGAGCCTTATTTTTCTAACAGCATAAGCTGCCGAACTAAGTCTTCCTGCCAGGGCAGAAATATGCGGACCCCACTGTAACTTGGAATCGAGAGTAATTCCCAGAAATACAGTGGAATTCGCAATCTCTAATGGCTCGTTATTCATGTTTATTATGGTATCGACCTGTCTTACATTGGGCATAGAAAATTTGATACATTTGGTCTTCTTAGCATTAAGCAGTAAATTGTTACTCGTGAACCAATGCAGTACCTTAGAAAGAGTATTATTTACGTCGTCAAGTGCTTTGTTACTTCTATCTACGTTAAAAATTAGAGAAGTGTCATCAGCAAATAATACAATCCCACATAGGTCTTTGACAAAATAAGGCAGGTCATTTATATAGATTAAAAACAGCAGAGGACCCAATATTGATCCCTGGGGCACGCCCATACGTATGGTGGCACCGGAAGAGTTCGTACCATTGATAGATTGATACTCACTTTTTGTATTCTATCAGTGAGGTAAGATTCTATAAGGCTAAGTGAAATATTTGAAACACCGTAATGCCTCAGCTTAATCAGTAAGATTTCATGATCTACGCAGTCAAATGCTTTTGATAAATCACAAAAAACTCCTATTGCATCTTGCTTGCCTTCCCACGCATCAAATATGTGTTTGATGAGCGCAACACCTGCATCGGTTGTATTCCTATTTTTAGTGAATCCAAATTGATTACTATGTAATAATTTATTCAAAGCAAAGTGAGAATGTAATTGATTCAATATTATTTTTTCAAAAATTTTACTTAAAGCTGGTAGAATAGAAATAAATTGGATGGGTCACTTTTCTCACCTGACTTATAAAGGGGTATGACTTTACTAAATTTCATTAAATTAGGGAACTGACCCTTGTCTACACAGTTATTAAAAAGTAACGCTAAACTAGGGGAGATGGCATCTATGACTGATTTAAGTATATCAACAGAAATACCCCATAAATCCTCCGTTTTTTTTATGTTAAGTTCTTTAAACGATTTGAGGATGGTATGAGGAGATATATGATCAAAGCAAAAACTAGTGGCGCACTCATTAACACTTGATGTGAGGAGATAACTAGCTAGCAGTGAACTAGAATTTAGTTTACTGGTAGTAATAAAAGGTATCTCAGAGAAAAATGATTCAAATGTATTAGCTATATCAACGTCAGACTTAATAATATTATCTTTAATTTTAAGTGAGAAAGAGTTATTGCGTGGTATGGACTTACAAGTTTCTTTGTTTATAATGTTCCAAGTCGCTTTGATTTTGTTTTTTGCTTGTTTTATTTTGTCTCGCAAAAACATGGACTTGGCAACATTGCAAGATTTTTTAAATATCTTAGAGTAAGATTTAACATAGTCTACTAGTTTGGGACTATGAAAGTTCGCTTTTAAATCATATAATTCGTATAATTTAATCCTACTTTTATGAATACCTGGAGTAGCCCAGTCACTGAATTTAAATTTAAATTTATCAACTGTCACTTTTTTTTTTTTAAAAATGGTGTTATGTTCATACATTAACAGATTGAACAAATCCTCATACTGATCATTTATGTTCTGGTCTTGGTGTGATAAGTAAGGAAGTTGACTGTTTATATTGTGTTTAAATTTTTCAATACGTTTCTGAGTAACTGGTCTAAAAATAATATCCACCGATTGAGGGACATGACGGTGCTCAAATTTGGTTAACAGACCACAATGGTCTGATTTTAAACAATTAATTATTGATTTCTCCTTATAAAAATTTTCACAAAAAATATTATCCAAGCAGGTAGCTGATGACGCAGTGATTCTAGTTGGTTGATCAAAAATATTAAATAAATTGAATGATTTAAAAAGATTCAAAAATCTAAGTGAGGTTTGAGAAGAGTCTAGAATATCTACATTAAAATCACCACAAACAACCACCTTCTTGTTTGATTTACATACTCTCTTTAACACTTCTTCCAAAGTTTCTTCAAACAGTGAATAATCCGCAGATGGTGGTTTATACACACAAACAATAATAATCCGCTCTAACTCTGCACATGAAATTTCAATAGTTTGCTCAATTGAGAGTGCTACCACATCTTTGCGTTCTTTATACTTTAACTTATTGTGCAATAATATTAGTGACCCACCCCGAATAGCAGAAACTCTCATGAACATACTAGCGATGCTATAATTATCAAAACTTAACAGACAGTTGTGTTCCTTAAGCCAGTGTTCTGTTAATCATAAAACATCTATTTTCATACTGTCAAGGAACAAACCTACCTCTAAATCTTTGCCAGAAAAGCCCTGTATATTCTGATGAACAAAATTGAGGTAATTACTGTTGGGCTTTTCTTTTGTCATAGATGGAGGTTTGCTAGAGGTTTCCTCTGTTGTCTTAATATCTAATTTAAATGATTTGGAACATGTTCCAAAGTCGACAAGTCTGTCTGCTCAATAAAAGCAGGTTGAGTAGCCAAAATATTGGCTGGAGAAATAAAAAAAGAGGATAGCGAATGTGCTATTTGTCGCTTAAAATAATTAGAAATATAAAAATTATTATATGTCACATGCAAATTATTCATATTAATTAATCTGTTGATGTCAATTAAATTTACTGTTATGAAAAGTCACAGTATCTAATGTCAAATTCATTTTGTACCTCATCTCATTTTCTGTCTGTGGCAAACCTCTACTGTAAGGTAGTGTAAACATTATAATCTTCTTAACATTTAATAAACACAGGTTATGACAATGTTCTAACAGCTGTTTTTTGTTTAAACTACCTCTATTTCCAATAAATATAATTAAAATTGAGTTTTCATTGAACTTATGGCCTCTTATCTTGTTCATGATATCAGAGTAAGAGGCCCCCGGTGAACAGTGATTGGTTACTGGTTGGTTTAAATATGTGCAGACTAACTGGCCCATATTTTTCCCAATATCGTCACTAAACATTACAATATTTACAGTATTTGATCTCATTCTGACAGGACTCTCAGTGGTGGTGTTGGAAGTCTGGTTATCAGATGTTCTCTTGTGGGTGCAAAGCTCACATTCTGACCGAGAACCAGCCAAAGAATCTGAGTTCTCCATTAGCTTTTTCAGGGCCAAAATGTGTTCCTGATACTCAAGTTTGGTAAAGTGGTACCTATCGGACACACTTTTTAGCTGAGACTTAAGGTTACATAACTCTGACTGTAATAATTTTACATCATTGAATTTAACCTATTTTGTTATCTATGCTAATATTAAAAAGAGGAAAGACTTGATTGTTTGTTTGCCTGTTTGTATTGAATAAGCTACAAAACTACTGATCCGATCGTGAAAATTCTTTCACTAACAGAAAGCTAAATTATTCATCAGGAGTGATATAAGCTATATTTTATTATGATTGAACAAAAAAAATCAGTGAAAAATAATAGTAAATGAATGAAAATAAAAATACGCGCCAGGCAACACACCTTTTGTAATAGTCTCGAAGTAGGGATTTAGATATCCCTGTGTTACGAGGTACCACACAAGGAAATAAGCCAGAGGCGTCTCCCAGCACACCCAGACCCGAGTCAATTCAGGAAAGATCTTTTCCCGACCGGGAATCGAACCCGGGACACTACAGAAATCGAGGTGAGAAAAACGCAGCGCACTACGCCAATCGTGTCGTAGTCAGTAAATGTGAATCAAGTCGGAGAAAAGTGGGCAGGACGAAGTTTGTCTGGGCAGCTCGTTTATCATAAAACACCTGCGAAATGATTTGCATTATAAGTAATCGACAAAATTTATTTATTTATTTATTTATTTATTCACATTTGCTTACTAGGTGTATTACATTATAGGTGTATTTATCGATAGAGTCAAGCACTAGGTTGTTCATTTCAATCTGACATAAGATTCGTACATGTACAGGTTGCTCCTGTGTGAGAATGTATTTGTGTGCGTCTTGTTCATGCCAGTGTTAAATATTCTTATAGTGTGCGTGTGTAGCGACGCGACGTCTCCGAAAAATGTATCTGTGTTGACTCTGACGCACAAACGTTACCTCGTCCCCCGCAGAAAATGGACTTTTTTGCATAGAATTTCGCGTGACGTCTCCAGTAGTCCGGTCTGAATGCTCTAAGCGTCTCCGGTCTGAATGCTCTAAGCCTACTAACATTGATAGCATGATTACCAGTTAACACACAAGTCGGCACGACACGACACAATGTTAGCAGAGATGACGGTCCCCATTTTGACTTAAACACACCTTTGCCAAAAAATAAGCAGCAACATTTTCCACCGAATAATTCACTCGTTTAACCAACAATTAAAGGACACAAACAATTATAAACATTTCAGCACAATTTCTGATGGCATTTATTCGTAACTACAGCCCGTGCTTAAGTTTCCACCTTGCTAGGTGTTTTGTGGCAGACATCAAAGGGCCTTCAGAAGGCGTAATAATCAAGTCTCTTTATTATGTAAACTAACCAGCGAGTTGACAAAGTCCCTATTTCCTAATTTACGCCCCAGTTGAGTACTTGTCTCGGCGTTTACGGAGTTTGTTTTCTATTTACTAAAATTTGAAGACAACGCTTTAGTTTAACAAATTCTATAAAAGAGAAAGTTCTGCATTGCATGAGCTAACGGAGAACTTTTCAAGCCCTAAGCAAAGAAAAGATCGAATGCTGCTGAAAGACATATCAAAACAGCCTTTGGGCAGAGGACACCGTATCGTTGCCTTGAGAATGGTTTCGACCCCAAGTTAACTAAAACCCAAAAAGCCCAGGCTATATGCTGAATGAGGTCCATTTATCTTTTTGGGCTTCGGGACGCCGCTGTCTGATGGTATGGTCTTTTTTTCTGTTTTATGTTTTGTTGTTAATGCCTACTTCTTTTGTGTTTACTTTATAAATAGTGATGTAACGATGTCCTTAAAGTTCATAAATGTTTTTCTATTTCTATTTTTATTTCTACTAGCGGCTTGAAATGGTTAAATTTTAGTTATCTTCTGTGGAGTTTCCTTAGTATCATAAAGGCTAGCCATAGGCAGAAAATAGAGTGCACAGGATTGAATTTGGAATGAAATAAGACAATAGTAGACTCAGATTCAATCTCAAACGTTTAGGTATTTGCTTAACATGTGTGTACATTATGATGAGTGACAATGATATAAAAAGTTACAACAATATTATACCCTAGTTTGTGGGCATGCAAATGTCGATTATATTAAACTTATACCAGCTAATGTTCATTAAAAAGATAATTTTAGTAGAATGAACCTCAGAAATTAGAACAAAATTAAAATTGTTAAATCATTAGCAATCAAATAACAAAATAGAAATAAATTAAAATGTCAAAGTCAATATAAATAGATTACAAATTATTAGTATAAATTATCGGAAATTACTATGTCACCTTATTTTTTATTTTTTCTCTTTCAACTCGTTAATGGAGTATACGTTGTGCTGTAGCAGCCATTGAGCAATACTCTTTTTCAATATATTTTTATCGAGCGGCTTATCCATAATTTCTAACGGTAGCGCATTAAATATTTTGATAGCCATATAGTACGAGTTTCTTTGAATATAAATAAATATACACACAGACAACACACCTCTTGTCATGGTCTCGAAGTAGGTATACCCTGTGTTACGAGGTTTCAGACAAGGAATGAAGCCAGGGGCGTCTCCTAGCACACCCAGACCCAAGCTAATTCAGAAAATATCGTTTCCTGAATTGAAATGACCGGGGATCGAACCCGGGACACTACGGAATTGAAGGCGAGAAACCGTGCTACAGCGCACTACGCCAATCGTGTCGTCAAATACATTGTCGTTGAAATAAGCTTAAATTACATTTTGCCACTACTAAATATAGCAATAGAAAATCCATTGTTATGTACCTCTAATATGTGATGAAGCTTAGCCCTTACTTTATTCATATTCGTTGAAAAAAATGTAAAAATAAAATATCAACGCTTTGGCAAGCAAGATGCATTGCTCATTTAAATAACTCATAACAAAGTTTTAGATGCAAGAATATTTCAAGCTGAAAACAGAATTTTCACATATTTCTCATTTCACAAGTACAAAATAAAACTTGCAAATTTTCGGAATTGTTTCCTACTGCAAAATAGGTTAACAATCAAGAATTAACATTTTACAATGCTAATAAAATGGATTATTTCCATAAAAAGTAGACCGTTATTTTGCGCATACGTGACGTACTAGGTAATAAAATGTAAAGTGATACACAAGCGTTCCGTTTTTCCCGGTTATATTTGCAAATTTTTAATAATAGCTAATAATATGCGAGCCAGAAACGAACGCGTGTTGGACCGTTGTAAACCCTGAAATTCAGCATTGGGACATTTCGGTTCAAATGAGCAGCTCATTCGCAGTTGCAAACAATAGCTGGAAATAAATGACAAAGTTATAATGTTTGTTGTACTTTACTGATATCTGGATATGATAAATGATTAATGATCATTCGTTGGCAATGAACCCACGACCCCTATCGTCTCAACCGCATCCGTAACCACTATTGATTACAAGATACGGATCATCTCAGAAAGAATCCGAATATAATGCGAGGAATCTAGTTAGAATAGCAGATAACTGTATTAATATTTAGTACTGTAGGTCTACCATGAGTTGCTACTTTAAATTTACGTTATCGTTGTGAAAAGTTGTATTGGGATTTGACATTGTCATGTCATGTCAGTTCATGTTAAATCCCAATACAATTTTTTACGCGAACGATAACGTAAAGAAGGGCGGCGAAACTCGACTGCATATTTTACAAAACGTTACCAAACGGAAACATGTTAAATAAATGGAGTTACATTTGTTGAAATTATTTCCATAAAATCGGGATTTTTAAAGAAGGCAGGCCAATGATAAATTGTTCCCGATTTCAATAAAACAAAACTTTTCTGTAGTGACAAAAAGTGCAAAAACTAAACGGTTTTATTACCTGTGAGATCATTCCAATCTACGCAGAAGTTTTCAATTAATGCAATCAATTCTATTTTCAATTTGTTTTATCGTAAGTTTTTATGAACATTTTAAAGCCATGTATCAGTATTTTGATTGTATACTAGTGCAAAGTGAAAAAACAAACTGATAAAGAGGCTGTATGGGCTTAAACTTCTTTGTCTTTCCATAGTTGTCATCAATGTCAATGTCAAATCACTCACATTACGTTACGTTTGATTTTGAATATAAAATATACGTATTTTTTTTCGTTTTCATCAAATATTCAAACTGTAAGAGAAAGTAGCCCTCCAGAGTTACCTGCACCACCTGCTGCAAACATAATCAAATTGAAACCCAGCAAACAAATAATAAAGCAAACAGCTCTTCCAACAATAAGAAGAGAAGCTGCCACTGCTGGCCGTTGCTTGTTTCGAGAGTGAGATAATCGGGGAAAACTTCGTGTACCTGAGTCTATACGCAGAAGGGTCCTAGTAGACTATAAGTAGTACAAGGGAGTGAAGCCATTTTAGGATATAATTGTTATTGTGCTGCTGGAAATCACACAGTTCGGTGTTGCTCGCAAATAATGTCCATTTTATGGTACATGGGGTACGCTTGTCATAAGGATCATTTCGGAGCTCCTGCTGCATTCTTGGATAACATGTTAATTTTTTTAATAAATGTACATAAATAAGTTAATGTTTTTTATTTCTTAGCTTACATATCAGTAAAACTTAAATAAGTCTCACACTGAGCTGAACAAACTTAATTTAGGTACACAAGAAATTTACTTCATTTGTTCTTTGTCTTGTTCTATAGTTTTGTGATGATGTGATAAGGGCTACGGGTGAAAGATCGCTCGTGCCGCATCGGTCCGCATAGTAAAAGGAGCACGCGGCCGTACTAACAAACTCACAGTGCGCCTTCGAATGGGATAAGGATGTGGTGGATGAGGCCCGTCAAGGGTTCTCATTGCACGTATCACGTAGCGCTGTTGACTGAAAAAGCCCGTTCGTACACCCGCGACGGACGTGGGCCCGTCTGCGAGGGCGCGGAGTCCGCCTTCCCACACGGTCATCCGCGCAATTCTCCGGAACGGAACACTTTGCATGGAACCTTGCCTAGTCAATCAAAAGGTGGATATTGTACGTTGCATTGTATCATTATAATAAGGCATAGCTAACCAAACAGACTCCGAAACGCGAAAGTGGAACGCCCGAACATGTATCCGCTTACGTCGGACCAAATCTGACTGATGTGTTAGCATCAGTGTCCTATTAATTAAAAAAATATTTAAAACCAACGATTGAAATTATAACCTCACTACCTTTAATAGCTTCAATTTTTTTTTTACCCCAGCTACAAAAGAGTTAAAACAATTATCTTTTTTGTTAGTCTAGTGTAGTTCTAAACATCAACTGATTTCTTTTATGTACGCAGCCCGTAAGTAGAGGTCTGAAATTACATGGAAGTTCGCCGTCCTTCTTTGAAGTAGCAACTCGTGGTAGACGTACAGGAATCTGCTTGTGTTTTAGGTAAGCAACTAATTATAGTAAGATAATGCAGATTTAACACAGAGAAACCGCAGCTCATAGAAATAAACGAAGAAAATACAAAACTAATATTGAAAACTAGGAAATTTCAAAGTCACAGCTCATAACTGCGATAGTGCGGTGATACTTTGGAGCCTTGTGCATTACCGTGAGTACACTCGTTACGGACTTCGCCACCTATGGTACAGTCGGCCACATTTTAATTATAACACTATGGACTTAAAACCGCACGGGCGTAGTTTGCAAGTCAATACCAATGAGAGCTCAGCTAACGCCGGCAGTATTACGCTCTTTCTCAGGTCGACTGTACAAGTTGGCAAAGTCTAGAGAAATTAAACCACAGAGCTACTTGCCGCGCAAACAGACTCCGGAAACTTAACCCTCGAAATATCTCAAGCGGGTCGTCATTCAACTTTTTCTTATAAGCACAGGAAAAACCCCTTAATGGCTCGTCTTAATGACGACTGTGTTTTATTTCCAAGTCGTAACTCTACACACTCTAGTTACAGATTTTAATGGCCGGTACACACGACCGGGACCGGCGATTTGTTTCGTTTACAGATGCCAAATTAAACCTGCGAATATTATTTTGCACGTAAAGGCCGCGTTCTTTTATTTCGAATGGAACTTTTTCGTATTTTAAAATACTTAATTCATTTGTACTAATGGACTGTTTTACTTGGTTGTTTGTGATTGGCCATTTTTGTTATGTCTAGAAGTATATAACGGGTCAACAGTAGTAGGGATTCGAGAGGTCTGGCGCAGTCAGATCTCCCGAAGCGCTTAGCCAATCCCCAACTCGAAATTCCGAGGTGAGTCGCCTAAAAAAACTGTTTTTGGGGGTGGTTTGAAACTAATGCGCTCACCCTCGTCTTCGTATCTCTCATGTTTGAGAGATACAGATTTTAGATCTTAGGCTTCATTTAATTTGTTAATTGCGTTCCTTGGTCTCTGATTGCCATTTTGAAGCATTCCATGAGTTACTCATCCCATAGCGTTCACTACAAATTCCTTCTCAGGGCACCATGTTAATAGCCTAATTACCTAATGACTCGCATTGCTTGTTGCGATCATAACAGATCGACCACACGGATTACTACAGGATGATTATTGAATGATGAAGTATTATTATTTACTACCTCTACTGCATATTTATTTCAAATTCACTATATGTATAGATACGTAACCTCATCTATGCTGACCGGTGCTGACCGGAATATTAGGATTTTACCCTAACCTTGGTTTTGGTAGCTCTCTATTTCCACCCTGAGCTATCCTTTGCTCTGGTACTTTACATTTTTCCTTTTTTGTACTTTAATTATTAATAGTACAGTGAGTACCTTAGATTATACACTTCTGACTTTGGATCACCCTTAGGGTAGTGACTAATAACTAACTGTGAATGCTTTTTTTTAAGGGACGTTTCTTGATGGGAACGTATTACGAAAGCAAGCGACATTTTTTAAACTGATGTAACATATGGAACCACACTTGACTGCTATGATTCCAAATAAGTTTGAAAACGTAAATTAAACAATAATAAAATTCATGTTGTCATTTGATAACAAAGAAATCATTACATTTAACAGAACGAGCAATCGGTTGTTCCAGATTCCTTGTTCTACAATCAATGAAGAAGATGTTGTGTTTCAATAAAACCCGTATAAACATTATTATTACCCACTGTTGGACGACGATGAGCTTCCTTCGTTGCGAAAGAAATAATCAATCGATGAAATCTTTGAACCACCAAAGAATAAGCAGAGGACAATGACATCTTCAACAGTTGGGTGTTGTTACGGCACGTAAGATTTGATATCCTACGTGTCAACCAACACTGGACGACAGAACCAGTGCAACACACCTCATCAGAATTGAGTTGAATGACTTGAAGAAACTAGATATCAATCAGACCATTATTGGAAGCATGCAGATGTTCGTGTTAAATCTCACACAAAGTCCACAAATGACGATCATTACAAGAAAACTTGTGCTTTTTTAAGTTTAACATAACAAAGGGAATATCAAATTCTTCGAACTGTCATATGTATTCTTACAACAACAAAGATAAAAAATACCTCACCTAAATCCATGGTACGAATATTTGTGATTTCATGATGGAAAGCATCATCATTCTTATTTACGAGTAAATTAATTTGTCTTAAATACATTTGAAGTATTCTTACAACACATTTTGACTTTAAAAATACCACGTCTAAGTAAGTAATTAGTAATTACTATCTGCAATTCTTAGAGCTTTGGACTATGATGTTAACAACAAGGTGATTAGGACACCCCACTCTTGTGGTGAATATTGCATTCTTTATTTGTATTTCAAACTAAGAGGTATGAGTATGACTGATTTTACTAAAGTGTTTCCTGTACATACGTCTACCACGAGTTGCCACATTAAATTAACGGGATCGTTCGCGTATAAAAATGAATTGGGATTTGACATCGTCACGTCATGTCATGTCAAATCCCAATACAATTTTTTACGCGAACGATACCGTAAATTTAATGTGGCAACTCGTGGTTGACGTACTCAGGACACAATTCAAAATGAATTAATGTGTAAGCAAATGTTTAGGACTTCAATAGTATAATATAAGCTGAAAATGTTAGTAAAAAAAGGAAATAAAACTGTATAAGAATTCAATGCCTATTACTTTAATACCCAACCCCAATACCCACTAAGAAAAAAAGACAACATAAATATTATAATCATAAATTAATTTATTCGTAATTAAATTAAGGATGATGGTGATGTCCATTATGAAATCACAAATACCATGGATTTAGGCGTAGTATTTTTTGTCTTTGTGGTTGTTGTGAAAATACTTCCGACAATTCGGAGAATTGGAAAGTCCTCTTGCTTTGTTATAAATAAGCTGACGAGTTTTCCTGTGATGATCGTCATTTGTGGACTTTGTGTAATATTAAACAAAAATCATCATCATCACATCTGCATGCTCCCAATGGTCTGAATAATCAATGTTTTCAATTCTAATGAGGTGTGTTGCACTGGTCCGTCGTCCAAGTTGTTTTACACGTAGGTAAAGGTGCTCCCTCATCTGAAGCATTTTCTTGTAATGCAACGTTACAGAGTCGAGCATTACATCAGTGAGGTAGGAAAACCGAGCATTACAGTGCGCAAACTGTAATGTTACAAATTCGAGCATTACGTTGGTGAGGGAAAAGCAGCGAGCATAGCAGTGCGCAAGATGATGATACAATGTGTAATATTTTGATACAATTTCCCTGAAGTAAGGCAGTATTGTAATGTAGTGCTCAAAATTAAATCTGAAATGTAAATTACAGGCGAATATTCGCAATGTCAGGAAGGCAGTGTGTAATTTAATGTCGATGTAATTTAATCGGAAAATTGATTTTTTTTGCCATAAACTGACAATGCATAATGACAATGGCCATAATAGTACCTAATTTGCCATAAGCCTTTATAGCATAACTTCAAAACGCATAACATCAAATGGCCAAAATATTTAAAACATGATCATAGAAGGGCGTAATTTCGATAAGCATAAGTTCCAAAAGCCATAATTTTTATTTGCCATAATATTAAAAAGACATAAGTACTATTCAGAAAGCATACATGGAATAAGCATAACCGAAAAAACTCTGAATGAATAATACTTCTTTACCATAACATCAAAAAGCATAATAGTAAAGTAATTATTAAAAAAAGCCCGACAGCAAAAATGACCACTCAAAAGGAAAAAACAAGCTCGTTCGCAACGTGTTTTACGTGTGAACAACATTCATCGAACATAAACAAAACCTTTTTGTATAAGTTTAAGTAACTACTAAGTTATTCCCTGCTTTGTCCTCGCCTGCAATGATTTAAAACGTTGCGAAAAGGGGATCCAATCCCGCAAATTCGGGAGCCCGCACATCATTTGCGGGATCGCTCATGTAGGATTACTCATGCCGGATGATTGCGGGATTAAAAAAAAATTAAGAAAGTTGGCTCGTTCTAACATTTTGATAATTTTTAAAATCCAACACAACCTCAGTAACAAGTTTGTAACCACTTTCCCATGAAGCTCGTAGCTTTTCTATATTGTGTATAGAAAATATGTTTTCAGTTTTAAACTTACACTAAAGCCCGTGGTGAGTCTGTTGGCACGCATGTCACCCTTAACAACGTTGAGCCACCGCTTCTTGGGTCGACCTCTTCTACCGGTACCTGGCAGGGGTGGCATGGCCAGACATTTGTTGCCCTCGTAGTTTGCCGATCTCCGTGAGACATGACCATACCAACGAAGGCGGCACTCCTGCAGCTTGTCTGTGATGTCACGAACACGAAGGCTGCCGCGGATATGGATGTTACGCACGCGATCTTTGCGTGAGACTCCACACATCCACCGAAGCATCTTCATTTCCGTGACGCGCAGCTCCTGCTTGTGTCGCTCTAGTAACGGCCATGTTACACTGCTATATAAAAGGACAGGCCTAATGATGGTTTTATAGACCTGCCTCTTCAGCTTGATCGGCATTTTGGGGTCACTAATGACACCAGTCACCTCACGCCATTTGGCCCAAGCTGCGGAAATTCGGGCTCTGACGTCGCGTTCGATGTCCCCGGACGCGCTTAACACAGATCCCAGGTATTTAACACGGTCCGTGCGCTCGACCACGTCAACGCCTATGCGGACGGACTGGGTATCTGTGGTGTTGCAGGCCCTGTACTCCGTCTTCGCCACATTAAGTTTCAGACCGCCGTTTTTAAGTGAATTTTTCCACCATTCCCTGTCCAAATCTGCTAGCGCAATATCATCAGCATACATAAGCAACCATTGTGGTTGCTCATGGTGGTCTAGGATGCGGTTTGACAGAACGTCTAATATTACGCTGAATAGAAACTGGCTAAGCACGGAGCCTTGGTGTACTCCAAAGGTGATAGGGAAGGGAAGCGTGTCACCAACCGCAGTCCTAACTATGGAGCTGGAATCGTGGCACATGTCCCGGATAATGTCAATAAAGACTTCGGGAACGGCCCTGGACCGCAGCGCCCAGCCGATCATCTCACGAGGGACACAGTCGAAGGCCTTCTGCATGTCTAAGAAAATGAGATGCAGAAGTGTATTCTTCAGTCTGTATCCCTCCATGAGCGTTCTCAAGGCAAGTACGGGGTCCATGGTCCCGCAACCCGGTCGAAACCCATACTGACACCCCGAGATTGTACACTCCTGTCGGATCCGAGAGTCTACAATGCGCTCGAGGAGCTTCATGGTGTGGGACATAACCTTTATGCCGCGATAATTGCTTCACTCCTGCACCGAGCCTTCTTGCCCTTGAAGACTGGCGTGATAATGCTCAGTCTCCATTGGTGAGGTATCTTTTAAGTATATTCAGGAAATACACAACATAATTAACAATAGGAATTATGCAATCGGAATACTTTTAGATATGACAAAAGCCTATGATAAAGTGCAATATAACATTCTGTTAAATAAACTGTATGACATAGGAATTCGGGGTATAAGTCATAATTGGTTAAAATCATATCTTTTTAATAGAAAACAAACAATAGAAATCGAATATTTTAATAGTCAAACCAAAAAAATTAAAAAAATTAGATCTGACACCATACCTGTAAACGCTTCAATACCTCAAGGCTGTGTGCTGGGGTGTCTGCTATTCTTAATTTATATAAATAATTTTGCCGAAGCTTTAAATGAATATTGTGTTATGTTTGCGGATTATATATCTATCCTCGTTGCCTGTCAAGGCTCTACGAATCTTAACGAAAAACTTAAAAATATTCTTCATAAAACAAAAAACTGGCTATCCGAACATAACCTACAAATAAACATATCTAAAACAGAAGTAATGTCTTTTCACCCTCATCAGAAACAACAGCTAAACTTGAATCTAAAATTGAATTTTGACAACAAAGATTTTGTACTAAATAATGTAAATGAGCATACGTTACTGGGTCTTGTCATTGACACCAATGTAAACTGGAAGCACCACATATCAAAAATACATCGTAAATTGGGCAGCTTTTCGTATGCATTACGAGAAATTAAAAAAACCACTGACTTAGCCACTGCGATCACTACTTACTATGCCTATGCATATGCGAGGCTCAATTACGGCGTTATCTTGTGGGGCAATAGTACCGACGTACCTTGTTTACTAACCATGCAAAAAAAACTTATAAGAATACTAGCCAACATAGACATCACTGATAGCTGTAGACCCTATTTTTAAAAATATAAAATCTTAACTCTTCCCTGCATTTATATCTTAGAAATATGCAAGTTCGTTCGTAAATACCCTAACCTATATACAACACGAGATAATATTAAGAAACATCAACTTCGCTACAGAAATAAACTAGCACTACCGACCTCTAGAATGAAACACCACTCATCCAGCCCATTAGTAATGTCTATAAAAATCTATAATAAACTGCCAGATTCCTTAAGAAACATAAATAACAATAAGAACTTTTTTAATGACCTCAAAAATATACTAATACAAAAAAGCTACTACACTATAAAATAATTTTTAGAAGATAAACATTTAAAATAAATTTAAGACTGAATAGTAATACTAAAAACCAAACTATTGATATAAATATATAATATAAATATTCTTAAAACTTAAATAATAATCTATAAAAGTACCTAAATTATAACCTTTAGACGAGTTTCTAAATTATAATTAGATATAATTTAATATTATTTTGTTGCATTATAATTTAATTTTCTATGAACAATGGTTTTCCTTCTCTTCATTTTTGTTGTGCCCGACAGGGTAAATGGTGCACTATTTAAATATATTTTAAGATCTTTTACTACACTGTGAAATGCAATAAAGAATTGAGTATTGAGTATCTTCCCGGTGAGGAGAATGCGGTTGAAAAGGTGGGTAAGCATGCCCACACCACGAGAGCCCATCGATTTCCACGCTTCGATAGTGACTCCATCGGGTCCGACAGCTTTCCGGTTCTTCATGCGGCGAATAGCCGAATGGACTTCATCAGGCGTTACCGGGGGCACTAGTCCCTGATTTGGAGGGAGTTCAGGTGGCTGGACCTCTTTGTGCTGCTTGTTGAGCAGCTCGTGGAAGTAAGAGCGCCATCTCTCCTTCACCACACAGGTTACCAAGAGTGTCATTTACACAGCGGCACATGGAAATATCCTGGGCCGCTTTGACTCTCGAACGTGCCAACTTGTAAACGAGCTTCTGCCCCTCAGACGACTCCAACTTATCGTACAAAGGACGCAAGTAGTCATGTCTGGCTCTGGCCAGCTCGTTTAGGAGCACGTCACGTTTGGCATCCCTGTATGCGGCGCGATCTTAAGGAGATTTGGACGCTTGCCATGCTTTGAAGATGGCTTTCTTTACCCTGATCTCCTTCTGGACTGCTTCGTTTCACCACCAGGTCTCCTTGTCAAGCCCACGTCCACCCCGAGACACACCCAACGCCACCCTCGCTGCTCCGGTGATAGCTGCCTGATACCTATCCCAGAGCTGTTGCCCGGACTCACTATCCGCTGCGATGCACAGGTCACCGACAGCGGCAGCAAAGTCATGGGATCTGGCCCCTTCAAGCAGCCACCACCTGGTTCGGAGCGGGCAGCGCTCCCGGCATTTGCCTCGAGGCTTCACTCGCAGGTACATCACAAGTAGACGGTTTGTGCTAAAGGTAAAGGTTTGACTACCAAAACTATGAACATTGTTTCCCATAACTATAACTTACTCGTACATTACAAATTACATGCATTTTTTTTACTTATTAGCATTGGTACTAGCATTCAAACTAGGCGTAGCCTGTATCTCGAATGCTAGTCTCTTCTTTCATGATGTGAACAAAATAACTGAATTTTTGAACACACGATATGACACACCTTATGCGTTGTAGATTTATTAATTTATTATTATTATTAAATTATGTTTAACTTTAAAAAATATATCTTTATATAACTACCAAAAATCATCTCAACATCAAATCTCATTACTGAACAAGATTATGTTTTCTATTATTATGCCTTTTAACAATTCTATGTTATTACGTATATTAAAACACCATATACAGGGTGGCCGAGGAGTTGACGTTCAAAGATTAAATTTAGATGCCTTACATCAAGGTGTATCCAAATCACCCCCATATATATGTTCTACGATTTTGCGTAGTTTAGGGGATAGAATTATTTTTATTGTTTTTTCACTACTTTTCACCTATTAATGGTTTTAATTATTTTTTTATTCTGGCGAGCACTTGTAGTTAGTTTTTTTAGTCATAACTATTAACAACACTTAAAAGTACCACCTTAAAAACTACGATGTATACTAGGTACTGCGGAACTTACTTTAAATTTAGTCGCAAGGTCAGAATTGCTGTCGGAACTTGGTCATGTTCAGGGTATCAAAAAATAAATAAATGGGGAATCTGTAGATTCTTAGTATTGTTGAAAACTGCTCAGGACATTAGTCAAAAAAATAAGACCAAAAAAAGCTATTGTTAACAGGGGATTATTTTCTGTAACTGACCTTTAAAGTGAATTAAGGCTTTTTTTTTTCTTTGAGCTAGATCACCTAGCTTAGAAAAAATTAAGTAAGGCTTTAAGTAAAACACAATTGGTTATTATTATTTATTTATTTACAAAAGATTTCAAAACGTCGCCCTCTAACAGAAATACACAACTCACATCTGCGCAAAAAAATTGTTTTTTAATTCTCTAAAAGCTTGACGATTGCTACTCATAGCATTTTCGCTCTGAGTTCATCTTCACTGGAAGCTTCTCTGGCCTAAGTTATTCTTTTAAAGTAACCCCAGGTAAAAAAATCGATGGGGTTGAGATTAGGCGAGCGTGGTGGCCAGTTAATTGGTCCTCCTCGTCCTATCCATCTGTCAGGGTACCTGTCATTTAAATAGTTACGCACTTGTGTCGCGTAATGACAAGGGGCACCGTCGTTCTGGGAAACCATTGTTCTTCGTAATTGCAGGCTCACATCCCCCAGTAAAATTGGAGAACTTTATCCAAAAAACTTTGGTAAGTGTTTCCATCAAGTCTGAGTGGCAGTTCGAATGGCCCAATAAATTCTTCATCCAAAATACCAGACCACATGTTGACGCTGAAGCGATGTTGAAATTATGAAGCTTTTGCAGCATGAGGATTTTCGATCGCCCTAATGTGATAATTATGGATGTTAAAAACTCCGGTTCGCTTAAACCGTGACTCATCCATATTTTTTTATTAAAAAATCCAGGGTCTTCTCGCTGTTTTCTAAACATTGTTTAACAAAACTCGACCCTTAATGCGTAATCCGTAGGCTGCAAGGCTTGCACTTTTTGGATGTGGTAAGCATGAAAGGATTCCTCATGCAAAATGTCTTGGATCGACGATCTGGGAATACCAAGGTTACGAGCCAGTGCTCTCTGACTTGTAGTCCTATCCCGTTGTATCTCTTTTAGCACTATTTCTCTCCGCTCCGGATCAACTCTGAGAACTCCTTCACCACCACGTTGACCAGGGATGCGGTCAGCCATTAACGAATTGTGAGTGTTAATGAATATACGATAGTCAGGGTAATGGTCAGGTTGATCTCCACCCCGGCGTTGAAGTTGTTCTCTGTAGAGTCTTGCTGCTTCGTGGCCGTTGTCCTGTGCAACACCGTAGAAATAATGCATTTCTGCTTATTCACTCAATGTAGGCCATCACTAACACTTTCTAGTCACAACAGTCCAAATCGATAGGTAAAACGGAGTCCAATAACTAACAAGCAGGGGTCGAACAAGTAGGCAACAGCAGTATCACGGTTGGAAAAGCAAAGTAGTCGAATAAAATGGCTAAATAAGACGGGTAACAGTTAACACAATGTGAGAACGACTGAGGTTACGTTTTGCTTGTGATAACCCAGGTAGCCACCCCTATCTATCACTAAAACCCTTTGGGCTATTTTTCTAGCTAGAGTATAGCATACTTACCTACATGTGCGAGTGAGAGAGAAATAGCAAGTTTTTTTACCTGCGTCCGTGATATCAAGGTAAAAAAAGATGACCAAACAAGATCATAACTGAAAAAACAAACAATAGCAATAAAATACAATTGAATTTTTCCCCTTAAAAATGCCTTTATTTACTTAAAAGGTCGGTTCTAGAAAATAATCCCCTGTTAACAATAGTTTTTTTTGGTCTCACTTTATTGGTTAATGTCCTAGCCAGTTTTTAACAGTACCAAAAATCCACAGGTTCCCCGTTTAAATTTTTATTTGATACTCTAAACATGACCTTATCAAGTTCCGACAGTAATTCGGACCTTACGACTGAATTTTTAAAATAAGTTCCGCAATTCCTAGATACATCGTAGTTTTAAAGGTGGTACTTTTGAGTGTTGTTCATAGTTATTGCCAGAAAAACTAACTACAAGTGCTCGCCAGAATAAGAAAAAAAATTAAAACCATTAATAGGTGAAAAGTAGGGAAAAAACAATAAAAATAATTCTATGTCCTAAACTTAGCAAAATCGTAGAACTTACATGGGGGTGATTTGGATACACCTTGATGTAAGGCATCTAAATTTTAGCTTTAAACGTCAACTCCCCGGCCACCCTGTATGTATGTAATGTGTACTATATATTTAAATTATAAATGTAAGTGAAATGATCTCATCCGTGGTAGGATCTAACACCTATAAAAAAGTTGGTGGCATAATGTTAAAAGGGTGCAGGTCAGCTGCCGGCCTCAAGAAACATTATTTATTTACACTGGACGGCACCCAGATGCCTAATGCATGGCGCTGCCATGAGTTATGGCTAGGCATCCTGACGCCTAAACCGTGGGAAAAATACTTTGAATACATTCTGAAGAAAGAAGAAGGAAAGAAAGAAAAATCAGTTATTGACCTTTTATAAAAGCAACAATAAAATAAAATTATAAAATAAACAATTAAAAACAAAAAGTCTATACTCAATTCATTATAGCATTAGACAGAAGTAAAAAAGGTTCTTTTTAGGGTCCACTTTGTGTTAAAAGAACAATAAACATCATTGCTTTTAAGATTTATGCCGAATTTATTAAAATCCACATAAATAGCAGCTGTCACACTTAATTGTTCTCATTTGGAGTAAAGGAACTACAGAATTTATGAGGCTTTTGCTTAAAAGAATTATTTTGTCGTGCATCAAACTATATTGTCGATGTAAAAACCTAAAACAGGCAGGGGTTTTCAATTTTACTGTCACTATAACTCTACCAAATCTAAAATGTTACATAATCCCTTCAGACTTTTTGGCGGAAGGGGTTTTCAATTTTGCCAGGTCAAATGCAAATTGTCATTCATTTTAGCCCCCCTGCTTCTTATTTCTAATGTTATAATGAATGAAGTATAGGTAATTTTAAAAATCAGGTCTTTCAGGACCCTGCTTCAGCATGTGTCGCTACAGTACGAAACTGCAGAGACGCGGGTATTCTGGCAGGGCCTGTTGAGTGTTCGTCGTGTAGTTTGTGTAGTTTGTGTATGTGCTAGTGAGATAAATTTAAAAATAATTCTATGTGTGGAGAAAGTGTCTTGAATTATAGTGCAAATGTGACAAAAAAAACTTATAAAAAAATAACTTATAATAATCGAACATTCATGTGGAGTGTGCTTAAGACTGCGAGGAGTGACCACGATACATACTTAATAAAGAAGGGGAATATAAAAAACAAAAATACTGTCTATAGTATGACAGCTGATCTGTCACCGTGACAGATTACTGTTTACTGTCATTAGACAGTATTGACTAAACCACGCCACGTAAAGAGCTGCTAAGGCGAGTTATGAATGGATGAGAAGAAAAAAACGCACAAAACAACCAAGTTGGAAAACCATTCTCATTCAGTATGAGTGGCTGTGACAGTGCCCAGTGGCCCCACTCAAATGGTTCCGCGTCGCGGACAAACTGGAGGTAGGTTGGCGGCTATACTGTGGGTCGGATTTTTGCGTTAAAATAAAATGTCTTTTCAGGGTTTGCCTGAATGTGTTAATTGTTTTTAGGTCGCGTACAGGTGGTGGCAGGTCGTTCCAGCACCGTGAAGCGGTTCTGAATAAACAATAACCAACTGGTCAAGTTGGTAACGTGTAGGTATCGATCGTGAACATTATATAGACTGGTGTCACGCGCCTTAAATTCCTGTCAGCACAAATGTATGTAACAGATTGGGTTTGAGTTACCGTGTGGACCTGGTTTTTCCTGGATTTTGCAGGAAGACTAAATTTGTACCAGGTCAATGGTTAGGAAGCAGTTTCGAATAAACTGTGAAGAAATACAACGACTTGACAATAAAGTTGATGACATGTTATCTCTTGGTAATATTCATTGCTATGCGGATGATAGCACGGTCCATGTGCGTTATTTAGAGCGCCCTGAGGCAAAGCAGACTGATATCGAGAAGAAGAGGCGAAGTCTTGTTGTTGAGCTTGACGGAGTGTTGGACCACATTTCAGAATAGGGTGCATGCAATCTTGTCAATGCCAAGAAAACTCAGGTGTGTGCATTCACAGCAAAGGCGTTGCCGTTCCTTTCCCATCCCACTCTTCAGAGCACCCTGCTACTGATTCAGGATAGCCTTAACATCCTTAGCATGGATGTTCATAGCAACCTAAACCAGCGGGACTACATTGAGAGCGTCATTAGAACTGTATCCCGTATACTCGGAGTCCTGAATAGAGTGAGACGATTCTTCACGCCTGGGCAGCTCTGTCTTTTATATAAGACACAAGTTCGCTCGTGTGTGGAATACTGCTCTCATCTCTGGGACGGTTCCGCCAAGTACCTACTCGAAGCTCTTGACAGGTTGCAGCGGCGTGCTATCCGTATTATTGGAAACCCAGAGGCAACTTTGACCCTTGAGCCTCTCCAATTGCGTAGAGACATTGCCAGGCTAAGTGTTCTCTATCGCTTTTACAAAGGGGAATGCTACGAGTTATTCCAGCTTATTCCACCCTCACCCCCCGTACCACGCGTGCTGGACTACGGCGTCATCCACACACAATTCAACATTCATGGCCCGAACGAAAAGGTTCGGTGACTCGTTTCTTTGTCGTACCATCCAGACGTGGACGCTCTTCCAGCACATGTGTTTCCTTCCTCTTATACTCCTCCTATTCCTCCCGGGTTCTCCTAGCGGGGCGTGAAAAGGCATTTCTGCAGGCCTTCAAGGTGAGGATGGCCAGCCCTGTGATTCGTTTGAATGACTGGGCTTGCCAACCTTATATATGAACCTCACGACCGCTTTCCATCAGGTGGAGTGAGGTCATCTTGGCGGGCATTATATAAAAAAAAAGTCATATTGAAGTTGAATTATTATAATGACGATAACAATAACATTGATTCATTCGTCCTTTTTATAATCATGGTACATTACAAGGACGATACACAGATGCGTAACTACATTTGACTTCGTAAGGGTTGACTGATATGGTACTAGCAAACCCAATGTCGGCAGGCAGAAGTCATGGATAGGTAAGCGACCCTATTTCCGCCCTATCGCGAAGGGTAAACATTCCTCTAATCCGCAGTCGGATCACGTTTGTCATTTCACAGCGAGCCGTCGCTGAGTTTTCACACTCTATAAATTTTCACCGATATACGGAAGAGAAAATCCAGGCTTTCTCTCGATTCTACTGCGGGATTTCAAAGGAAACCCGTGTTAAGCTTGGCCCTGTAAATAAATCCTCTTTGATTTATTAACCACCTGGTTGTTTATTTTTTTGCATACATAACATCTACCCTGTAGCAGTAACCGACCTAACGCACAAACTCTTAAAATGTCTATGCTTTAATTTAATCATTGAATATGAAAAAACTGTAATAATTCCTTATCTAAATTTGTATCCTGGTTTACATTACCTGGCAACATATTAAAGAACCTTGTTAATTATTGACGTGAAAAAGTAAAAGTCCTGTGATAAATCTTGTGATAAGGTAAGGTGAGAGAGGCCCGCCACAAGGGATTCACACAACCCACATCATTTGTAAATAATGTCATTGCAATTAAGGTGGTATGAAAATAATCCAATCTTCTTAACAACAATATTTTGTGGTTAATTAGTCGAGTAAAGCCCTATGAGATTGTGGATTTCTCTTCTTATTTTTTATGTGAATTTAAAACTAGTAAAGCGATGAACCTGTTTTGAAAATAACCCTGAAATAGAGAAACCGAAAATTTTTGTGTTAATAATAAATATGCGCCAGAGAACACATCACTTGACATGGTCTCAAAGTAGGTAAGGATAAATATCCTGGTCCAGACCCGAGCCATTTTAGAAAAGATCGTTTCCTGAATTGACCTGAGCGGGAATCGAACCTAGGACACTAAGGAAATCGAGGCGTGAAACCGTGCTGAAGGACACTACGCCAATCGTTTAAAAATAATATGCTCGTATGTGTTATAGTAACTCGAAGAAGCCAAAAGCCACTACTAAGCTTAAATAAAATTGATATGCATTAAGGTAATGTTATAATTTATCCAATCGTTAATTCATAATATCTAATATATATTTTTGCTTTATGTTGCCGTTACTGAAATAAAATTAATTACTTCCTTTTTAAAATGTTTGTTAATATTTACATTTAGGCGTTTATTTGCACAGCACTCGTCAGGATAACGCTGGACCCGGGCGAAGTGTAATTAGGAGAAATTAACGAGCCGTTTCATTTTGCAAGCCTTCCTTGTACGAGCGTATGGGCCAAAACATACGGTTTTATTTGGGTAACATAAAAATACTCATAAAAATTAAGTCCCTTTAATGGCCGCAAAAAATGAGAGGTTTTCATCACGGTATGTTTTTAAAGCTACGTTTATCCTTTTTTCAAGTTAAGTAATACGTTTCGTGAAGATATTCATCGTATTACCTAAATACTTTGAAAACACACAACGGACTCAATCAAAACTGAACAATTAACAATCACGTATTGCCAACAGTACCTACACGCGTAATAAGTACCAGTGTGTGCATCGCAAGTTTAAAATATAAGTAAAGCTTCTCTTTTTGGGTTTTACCGACACTGCAACCTTATCCACGGCACGGGTATCGAGAGAAGTTAGAAAAATAACGCATATTTTTCATGCGTGATGTCAACAATGTGTAGTTATATTTTATTTTTTAATTAAGTTCTTATTTTAAAAAAGAATGCGCTGGTACTTTTACTCACGGGTTGAACGTAGAAGGTAATGAAAATATTTACGCATATCTTAATCAAACCATGTTTTTGTGCTGGTAGATAGATTGGTACCTTAAGTATGACTCATTTTACTGCAAGCTCTAGAAGCGAGCACTCAACTATGATTTATTACCATCCATAACTCTAGTATACATATTAACGATAAGATAAGTTACTTAATTCCTCATTGCAATTGCAATCCTTATTGAAATTTTCAGAAGTGTTGCGACGTTTAATTTCGCGATAAAAAGTGGCGAGCCAGCTGGATTATCAGGTTACCTGAGAGATCAAGAACATTCGTTCTGCCTCTTTTTACCTACAAGTGAAGACTTTTAGAATTGCCCGCTCGACCTTCGTCTGTGAGTTTAAATATATATCCGGGCCGTGTTTCGCTATTCCCTTTCTGAGCAACAGACAAGTGTACTGGCTAACTTCCAGATTCAGAGTGTTTTCAACAGCGGCCTCCTTCTTGCCTGTTCTTAAGCTGCGATGAGGTCGAAGACTCGCTAAGCTGAGTTGAAAACTGGCTCTTTCAAGCAAAAAAGTTAATCTAAAAGTTTACCCCTGTAAATCGTTACTCATAAAGTTGACTTCGACAATCTTGCGGTAAGTACATTATACGGAAATTATCGATTGAAAGTTGAACGTCAAATGTTTTATTAAAAGAATAACGTTATACTCGTATACGAAAAATTGCAGAATGCCGGGCTTGAACTAACTGCTGCTTCCGCTGGTCCAACTGATTGTTTTCTGACCTACTCTCGTAAATTAAGTATCTTTATTACGACAACGAGCCACTAATTGAAAACCCAATACTGTTGTTACACATTGTTTAGGTTTTAGACAAAACGTAGCTATTACATAGTTTAATAACCAAAGAAATTGATTTCCTAACCGTCCACATTATGAAGAACATCTGCGTTCGCTTATTTTCTAATAATGAATGCAGCATCTTCTTGCAAAGACGTATGCGACTTTAAAAATGGACGATTTCACTAGACCTTCCGCTCCCATACCGTTGCATTATGAAAAGGGGTTCAATTTTCAACCACTCGCATTTTCTGTACCAATGCTGCCCATAAAAAGTTAGAAAGATACATTGAAAAAAGTGCTAATAATTCGAAGTACTCGTACTTGCTCATATTGTAGATACGAGGTGCATTCAATAAGTACCTAGCCTCATCGCCAGAGGGCGCTGTAGTTTCAAAAGGGTTTTACCACAGTGTAGCACATTCTTTTTTAATTCTTTTTTCAAATTTTCATTCCAATCCCTTCATTTGTTTTTATTTGACAACTTATGGAAGCGAACGTGTCGATCGGTTTTACAAAAATGGAAAAAGTGCAATATCGTTCGGTGATTCGATTCCTATTTTTGGAAGGGAAAACGCGCATCGAAATCAAAGAGCGCTTGGATGCTGTGTACGGTGACTCTTCTCCATCGATGGCCACCGTCAAGAATTGGTTCAACGAGTTTGCACGTGGCCGTACGTCGGTTTTTGATGAACCACGTCCAGGTGCACCGAAAACAGCTGCTACGGAGGAAAACATTAAAAAAATCTCGTATTGGCAGATCGCCGATTGAAGGTTCGGGAGCTAGCTGAGACTGTAGCCATTTCAGAAGGAACAGTGCATCATATTCTTCACGAGGAACTCGGCATGAGAAAGCTGTCGGCGCGATGGGTGCCGCGTTTACTCACACCGGAAAACAAGCGCAACCGTGAGACCACATCGGAGACGTGTTTGGCGCTGTTTAAGCGGAATCCAGCGGAGTTTTTGCGTCGTTTTGTGACCGTCGATGAAACCTGGATCCACTGGTACACACCAGAGACCAAGGAGCAATCAAAACAATGGATCCAGACCGGGGAACGTGCTCCAAAGAAGGCGAAAACTGTAAAATCGGCCGGAAAAGTTATGGCCACCGTTTTCTGGGATTCACAAGGTGTGATCTACATCGATTACCTCGAGAAGGGTGAAACAATTACAGGGCTTTACTATGCCGATTTATTGGGCCGGTTCGACGCCGAATAAAAGAAAAAACGACCCCATCTGGCGAAGAAAAAAGTGCTGTTTCACCACGACAACGCACCGGTTCAAACGTCTGCCGTTGCCATGGCCAAATTGGTCGAATTACGCTACGAATTGCTGCCCCATCCACCGTATTCTCCAGATTTGGCCCCTTTTGACTTCTTTCTGTTTCCTAATCTGAAAAAATCACTCGCCGGGAATAGATATGGATCAAATGAGGAGGTCATCGCCGCCACGGAGGCCTATTTTGCAGAGTTTGACAAAAACTATTTTTCGGACGGGTTAAAAAAGTTGGAGCATCGCTGGGCTAAGTGTATCGAACTAAAAGGAGACTATGTTGAAAAATAAATTGCCACTATTCCAAAATTTTCGTTTACTTTTTGTAGGCTAAGTATTTATTGAATGACCGTCGTAAGTAGGTAAGGTACAGACAAAAAACATATGACTTGCTGAGATCGACTTGATAAAAAGAGAGCACAACTCTTAACTAAGTACATAACATGTGGCATTTGTGGCAGTTGTAGATGTGGCGTTTTGGCCACATTATGTGTTATTGTTTTACTACTTGGCATATTTTAGATTTTTCAATCTGTTTATGTTTTGCACAGTCTGTAATTTCTAGAGAAGTAGTAGTAGAGTCTACTATTTCTCTAGAAATAGTATAAAAGCTTTCTCTTCAGAGGTAGATAATGAATTTAAGTTAAGAATTCAGTTCGCCGATAGACCTTTTAACTGGTGCAATAAAGAATAATTAAATTATAATAGAACTCGCTATCTTTAATTAATACTCGTAAATATTATTGATTACAGAATATTGAAATATTTTGTGAGAACCACCATGCATGGTTCATGCAATCATACATACCTAACGAAATCGATTTCCAGAGTGCATAGAGTATCTTCGGAGTGAAGGTGTTTCAACAACGCGCGTCGCTATTTGGAGGGATTTCAATAACAAAATGTGTGTTTAGAACATGGGTGAGGATTTCCAAGTTGAAGCAAATTTAAAATGCTATTTTTTTTATTGTCGAACGTTGCAGAAATTGTCTCCCAAATACGTTTGTAGGCGGTTAACCGCGGCCTCACCAACGCTCTCCCTTCACTACATCACTTCCGAAGGGATTTGCCAAGAGCTACAACATGCACCATAGTGCAAACCATATTCAACATTTAACCGAAAGCCTTATGGTCCGTTTTGCATTTGCACTTCATTCGTCTTCGGCGTGTTTCATATTTATTTCAGTGTGCCTGCACTGAATCTAAATATCTAAATCGTGTTTATGAATATGGTCGTTATTGTTGCATTTTGTTTGTACCGGTTCTTATAAATCACTGCGGTTATAATTACATATATTAAATGTTTAAATGTGTTTTTTTTATAAATACATATAGTAAAAGCAGTTAGGATCTCTCTAAATAAACACTAGATTAAAAACGTGTGAAATGATGTACCATTTACAACAAATCTAGATTCAGGTGAAGTAGTGGGAATAGATTATCGATCGACGTAAGTATGCCATCTCAAAGTGCTGGATGTACGAGTATGCTAAAAAAACCTTAAACAATACAGTTCATTTAATTAACAACATTTTATTGACTAGTAGACGACTTTATACTCGTACTACAAATAGAGAAGCTCATATTCCTCGAGGATCTTCTTTACTTTTAATTTTAATTTAAATGATTTTTATTTTATTTATTTTTATTTTTTTACGTTATCAATCTCATTAATCACATTTTAACTGAATATCTGACCTGCATTAACGATTCTACAGTTGACGTTCCACATCAAAAAAAAATGCGTTGGTCTTTAGATAACGTTTTCGTTTGAAGTATTCCAAAGCTCTACCCAATGCTTGAGCTAGGTACTTAATACGTCCCCCCCCCCATGAGCCTTTGGCTTGTCGTGGGGGGGGGGGCTTAGTACCTACTAGTGGCAGGTGGAACCACCGGGAAGCTATGGGGCTCAGGCGTCGCAGTGCGGTGGACTTCCCACCCACCCACTGCATGCCACCGGGCGTGGTGGTGGGATGGTGCCTGCCTGCCTACCACTGCCCGCTCACGGGCGCTGCGCCTTAGGGCGCGAGGTGGGGGCCGCGGTGCACAACCGTTTGGAGGGGGTCAGTGATCCGTGGCTGCCCCCCCCCCACCCTGTGAACCGCGACTCGGCGGGGCCGCACCGCCAGATGCTGCAGCGGATCTACCTTTTAAGTGAATCGTGGTTGCGGACCTAGTGGGTCCGCGTACGGTGGGAGCCAGCGGGCTTGAGTACGTGGGTGCTTTTGCCCGCAATACACGGCTTTCACCGCGATGGCGGAAGTACCTGGTGCTTCTGTGGGGTCGTGGGGGGGTCGGCTGGAGGGGCTCCAATACGGGGAGGCACTGGCGGCGGGGCGTTGTGAAACTTTTTAGGGACCCCGCCTCGCCGCTGAAGTGTAGAGGTCGAGTAACGTGAGGTTTTTGTCGGTAGAAGTCCGACATAACCTCGTCGTTCCCCCGGGCGGCGACTGCGGCGAGGTATCCATGAGGATTTCCCTACGATAATAAAAAAGGTACTTAATACGATAACGGGCCCTAGTGTCAGAATGAAGAAGTCTTGTTTGCAAAATTAATTAATTTAATCATTTAATCGTGTAAAGCTATTGCATTATGATATATTTTTAATAATGTTTACTTGTACTTTTCAAACTGAAATGTTCAGCTATCGTATTGCGCACTATTCCGTTTTACGCTACGGCTCTATCACCATCTAAGTCATTCAAATTACCTTTTCGCTTTTTTTGAATTATATTCGTCATGAAAATTGTATTTTCCACTTGAAAGTCTTGGCTCCACATTAATCACATTGTTTGGTGCACTGGGAGCGTCCTCGACATTTTTACTCCATTTTAATTACGTTCCATCAGGCCGGCCGCAGTCGTTCGTTAGCAGGTCGTTAAGGCTCGCCGAAGACAATACTCGTCGGTACTCTTCATTCTTTTCGCCGGTCGAAGAGCTCGAGACAATACAAAAGAAAGTATAGGTCCTGTTTCGTTGGCTTAACCTTTTAACCGATTGTGTCGCATATTACTTCCGCGCCCCGGCCGCGGCCGTATTTCTTCGACAGAGAACATGCATATAGTTAGTTTTTATGTTCTATTTGCGCTTTATAAACTTCCTTTTCATAAGTATTATAATAATTTTCCTAAAATATGGTTGAATGGAACGATGGCTGGATCATACGTCAACTTGTGAACAGGTGCCACTTTCGGAAACTGTACGTCTACCACGAGTTGCTATTTTAAATGTACATTATCGTTTGCGTAAAAATATGTATTGGGTTTTAACATTGTCATGTCATGTCATGGGTCATCCCAATACAATTTTTTTACGCGAACGATAACGTAAATTTAAAGTGGCAACTCGTGGTAGACGTACTGGTCTGCTCAGGTAGGCTCAGGTTCACTATAATTTAGGTACCGTAATAACTATATTGATGTTCAAACTGTATGGTTCTGGTTACACATGCAAAAATTTAAGTGACTAACCCGAATTGTAAATCACCTCTTTTTTAAAAGAGTAACTACTGAGTTTCTTGCCGGGTCTTCTCAGTGGAATCAGACTTCCGACGCCGGTGGTAGAGTCATATTACATGCTTGTATTATATTTAGTACATAGATTGTCTTAATATTAAGTATGTTATTTATACTATAGCAAAATTTAAAATGTTAAATGACGATTCAAATGAACTGTCAATCAATCGTCTACTTAAATAAACCATTTTAAAATTGAAATGAATATAGGTCGGAGCCGGGCTTTAGAGGCACGGAAATTGATATTTAGCCAAGAGCGTTTAAAAGGATACCTATAATTACACAGCTCAGTTCAGTTGCCTGTAAAAAGCAAAATTGGTGACGTCCATTTTAATCACGTTTCATCAGGGCAGCCGTAGTCGCTCGTTAGAAGATTGTTAGGGCCCACCGAAGACAATACTTTTAGCCTCGTAGCTCCAGTTCATTTTGTTCGTACTGCAATTCAGTTTTACACTTTCTTACGGCACATTGCACTTTGATTGGTCATATAAAATTTCTCTTTAATTGATCGAAATTGAGAAAATAACATACCATCACGACTCTATCCCAAACGGTGTAGTCAGAAGCAAGTGACTGTTGCCGTCACGGTGAACGGAACACTCAGAAGCCCACTTTTCACCAATGGTATTAGAACCCAACGGGTTGATTTGGTTTTTTATCGATGTTTTTCATCACCAGAGATTTAGTCGAAAATATAACAATGAACACAAAGATTTTGGCTCTGGCCAGATTTGAACTCGGGACCATTCGATCCGCGATCCAAATTGGGGTGCTCAACCACAGGCCAGGACACTCTCAAAATTTGGAAGATGATGATAAGATTTTGTATTGATCAATAAATATAATAAAACTTCATCATTCCATCAAACTATTGAACTATATTCTACATGCCAAGTTTTAATGGAGTTGGTTTACATCCATTCCACAAGTAAGCTTATCGGTGCAATTTCAGAAGTTTGGAGATATTGATAGTAACTACTATATAATATCATCTCCAAGTTGCATTTGAGACAAATTGCAAACATGCCATGTTTGTTTCTAGAAATATCGGGTAACAAGAACAAGTCGCAATTTCGAATCTTACAAATCAGAGTATGTAATTATAATATAACACAATCGTTTATTGTAATATAATCGTTCATTGTTCCTCACAAAACATAATATTAAAAATACCAAGTAACAAAACAAGTCTTATTTTAGGATTTGTGAGGATCTGGTGTCTGTGATGGAGTGATGGTTAAAACCTGTAATACAGGTCACCAGGCCCTCGCCCCTAGGAGCTTAATTCAAAAAATCTCTAATCGAAAACATGCAAAATAAACGTGGATTGGGAATAGTGAGCAAAATGTGAAAATTAAAATTGAACAAGACAAGAATTAAAAAAATAAAAGATAGGAAATAACAAAATAGTAAATAATAAAATCAAACAACAAAAATTCAACAAACAAATAAAAAACAACAGTAAATTTTTACATAAAAGAATAACCAACCAACAAACATAACGGCTTATTTTTAAACAAAGGTTCGACAAAACTGACTAGAGGATAAATGGTAGAACAGGAGATCCGTTTTTCATGATGTGCCGAAACCAATACTCAATTATGAAATTCATATTGAAATTGGTTACTCGTCAAATAGTGTGAATAGATTTAGATCAAGAACAAGAAGGTACTTTAACGTAGCTGCTACCGCACGAAATGTTGCAATACCCTATCTAACTTTTATTTTCGTATGTTTTTAATATGTCTGGGGCGCCCTTAGGCACTTTTGGGTTGAGAGCCTTCCACTCACCCACTTGCCCGGTGAAGCTGTGAAAGCCATCAGTGGCAGCATAAGTCAATAAAAAAAAGGTGCGCAGTAAAACTTATTATGTTTTAGGCGCATAGACATATTAAATAAATAAACAAATAGGATAAATATATAAAAGAAAAAAATTGCATTTAACCAGTTATTAGGTACTGTTAGATACTAATATATATTGTTCTTACTATGTTAATTGAATCTCAAGTGTTTTCTTTATATAGCATGGAAGGTCTCAAAAGACGTGTGAAAAGGCATGATGTAGTATATTCAGAGCGGATTTAAACCTCTCCGTAGGTGTTGGTGCTCCACTTTCCTCCCAACATCAGGTGACCAGGTGTTTTCTTCAGATTATTATATATTTTTTTAACTATACTTTCAACACCGTCTTCAATAACAACGACCACTAGTAAACGCAACTTACATCAGTTTATTTTAAAATTTCAGCAACTCTTGCCCGTTAGCCAATTTAATGCGAGACTCCCATTACCTTACCTCAATAACAGCGTGGTGTTAACCCGTAATGACGGGATAATACGAATAAATATCACTTATACGAAGTTTAATTAGTCGCAGAAGTTAGTCTGAGTTGGAGCCCCACACAATGAGCAGTATTTCACCCGCACAGCTCCCCTGTGGGCACTGGGCCCTCACTGTGGCTACGCATGAACTACACTGCGCCTTGAATCTACTTGCAATCAGGTTTTGAACGGCAAAGTTCAGTAAGGCAGCTATTGTGTGACGCGATATCTCTTGGGTTATTGGGTATTGCTGCTACGAGTATTTATCCTTATTTTGGTCTGACTTACACGTCCTTACCTAGGGTCATTACTTGTCATACCATAAATATGAATATTAACAGAAAAAACTATATTAAAGCGTATAGAATAATCCATAATATACTTTGTTTAGTGAAACTTTAAAGAAGTCTATACCAATATTATAAAGAGGAAAGATTTGATTGTTGCTCCGAAACTACTAAACGGATTTCACACATATAAAGTTAAAATGTCAGCGACTGACATAGGCTTCATTTTGATGGGAGAAACAGGCTACGCGGGCGAAGCCGCTCAAGGACAGCTAGTACGAAATAAAAGCAAAAACTCAAGTGGTCTGGTCACGTGATCGTACGGTCTCTCGTGACTTTGCTTTTGGCTTCCATTTTCTGTTTCATTGAGAGTTTAAGGAAATATAAAATTGTTCTAAATAAATGGCATTGCTGAAATAGCTCCTTACATTGCATTATTTCCCTTAATTAGTCTAGTAACTAAAATTAGTAGATAAAGAGTAACATCAACTGGCTTCATGCTGAATAGGGGAATCTTTATTACCTGCTTCTTCCAGAGCGTCATCTAAGCTTTTCTAACGGGAGCCTAGTAAAAATCCTTACATAACGGAAGTTGTATCTATTTCCTGGAAGTTGTCACTTGTCGCCGCCGAAGCTTAACTTCGCTTCCCGACTCCCGGTTGACTTTATTTTCATTCTCGTTGTATCGCTCTGAGGCCCCGAGCGACACTCAGTTGATCTTGCTTTTGAATTGATATTTAAGTTTATAATTGCCCTATTTGTTTCCAAGTTGTCACACTGCTGGTGTCAGTACTGATATTAAAGTCACCACACCAATTTTTCACACTAGTATAACTTTGAGTTTTATTTATCTTCTCCACTCTGTTTTATTTATTTACCAGTATTTTTGTTCACCTCACATTAGTAACTACACCTTTACAATTAATTCGGAGAATGAAACTGGCAGGAGTATCATTGTATTTGAATTTATTGAGGGGCATTAATTTTGGCAATCGTAGGTAAAGAAGGTTGAATGAGCATTGAGCACTGCTTATTGATAGTTCAAGGTGCTTAACACAATCATAGAGAAAAACGAGGAATAAACTTCTGGACTCATTAAAGTAATACTATTTCTCAATTCCGATATTTATACAAACATGTACTTGAATAATATTCACAGATGGCCTGGCCACCTGGCGTTAAGCTGAACAAAGCTATTATTTCGCGACCTTAGACGTTTGTGGTTTAAGAACTTCATTTCCCATAAAGAATTAAAATGTACTTACATGAGACTTATGACTAAACAGTGTTATTATGTTGGGCAAATCATAGCTTTGAACTTAATCACACTAAACGTTCGTAAAATAAATCTTACAATAACCCAGATGCAGAACGAAACAAATGATGGTGACACGATTATGCTAAGTGGGAACCTAAACGACTCAGTCAAGCTGAGTGATTGAGTAGGTGTTCCTTGTAGTTACCACATCTATATAAGTACCAACATCTGCCGAATTTAGTGCTTGTGGTTTCGTACATCAACCAAGCGAGTATATCGAGACAGATCATTCAATATTTACTGTGTATGGCAATATATTATTTGCTGTCATGATTTGTAGCAAATGCAGTAGTTATGAAAGTAGAAAATATAGTGACAGTAAAATATAGAAAAGGCTTCGCTTTCATTATCTTATTAAAAATAAATGTTAACAATATTACTGCCAACAAAAACGTTCTGTGAATGATGTTTTGTCCACCAGGCCTACACGCTTATCAGAAATGCGCAATTGACTTTATTGATTGAATAGCAAGTTGAAAAAAACTTCTCTACATACTAAAGCATGAAGTAAGCAACGCATGCTTTAATAGCGTCTAAAGTGGTCATGTTTTCCATACAAACAAACTGGCTAAAGCGCTACTAACGGGCTCAATGCAATGCAGTTTGCACAATCCGAGTGCGCCGCGCACCACAACACAACACACGCGGAGTACGGGCGCCGATGGATTTGGGGCTCGCGTTGTGGTCCTCGCTTTGGACATTCTTTTGACTTTTTTGACACAATCTTGGCCTGTGCTGGCGAACTAAAAGTGGTGCGAATTTTTTGAACTGGCCATATGGAGTATCCATTACTAACAATGACACAAAAGTTAGTTAAAATTACTTTCTAAGTGAAAAGCAATAATTCAGAGGGGTAAACGCTGAGCAGAAAAACGCAACTAATCTGAGTACCACCTAAGTACCATTGAAACACGAGGTTAGCAAAGCATGCTGTAATGACGTCTAAACTGATCATGTTTTCCATACAAACTAGTTGAAGCGCTACTAAAGGGCTCAGTGCGATGCAGTTTGCACAATCCGAGTGCGCCGGGGACCGCAACACAACACACGCCGAGTATGAGCGCCGATGGATTTGGGGCTCTCGGTGTGGTATAGGTGATTTGGGCAGTTGGTCTATTATGTGTATGTAATTTGGGAATCAAATAACGAATTATATTTAATAATGATTAAAAATCTAGTAAGAAAAGAGAATCGAGTTGTTATGTACAAACGTAACATATTTTCTGCAAATGAATAAGTTCATTTAATGATTTATTCGGTTGGATGAAAAAGTCAATACACAGTACTTGTGTTTAACTAATTATGCAGCCTAACCTCTGAAAATAAGGTACCGACAGATGCTTTTCCGTGAAAAGTAGGCGACAGAGGAAACCGATGGTTTTGCGCACGGGTGCTGTGTGAAGAAGAGGTCACCACCTGTTTGGCCCTAAATTTTTTTACTGCTAATTAATCATCCAACTTTATTTTACGTGACGGGAACATTCTACATATTTTTTTATTCAATTCATTTAATAATGTGTGGTTCGAAAGTGCCATCACCACCGCGAGTCCGGCGGTTGTTGCCGCTGTAATCCCGTCGGTCGAATGCGTCTGAATGGACTTCCGAGCCTTTCAATCCGTTTTCTTTTTGCGCCACAAATCTAACTCTATACTCGTACGCGCTCTATAAACCTATTAGAGCGTTTGATGGAAACGCCAGGCTACGGGATGATTTATATACCGTGCAAGAACTTGCGTTTATTGGGAAGAGTGAGAAAATTCTGTGTATATCTTACATCTAATGCCTAAAGGCTGGGAAATATGACCTAAATCTTGGAAGTGGCTATAGTAAGCTGTTTATAGCGATAATAGCAAACCCTTAATCTTGTGTAGCCGATTGATATGCATTATACCTTGGCAGCGATTTTTGATGGTAAAGTTTTTTTTTTTTTTTGGATACCGTGATTTGTTGTTGGCGTTGGAGATTTGATATTTTCTTACCAAGCTTAACATGATCGATCCTTATTTCCTAGTTCCGGAAAACTCACCCTATTACATTCCCAATGTCCATATCGGGTTCTTCGTTATATTTCAATAGTCCAAATAATGTAGATTATATTTAGAGTATATATTTTAATAAATTGAATTAATATGCGCCAGACAACACACCTCTTGTAATGGTCTGGGAGTAGGGATTAATATCCCTGTGTGCTACAGCACACTACGCCAATTTTGGAAAATACTATAGGTATATATACTTTGATAAACCATACTGAGTTCACATTTTTATACTATGTTGGTCCTATTCAGATACTAATACTCGTATGCAGATCGATCGAACTTGCACGAATTCTTTATTATCCATTGCTCAAGGCTGGGTCACGATACAAAGATAAAAAAAACCTTTCGATTTAAGCCTTTCTATTCAGCAATAACGTAAACCTATATTTTTCATCCTATCACGGATTAACGGAAATGAAAGTGGTGTCCACGCAGTTAACACCGAGTGTGGACTACTGCGCTGCGGACAATGACGAATGCGCCCATTCCGCACCGCAAATATTTAGTTTCAATTTCGCTTTTATGCATTCATTTTACGTCATTCGCTTATAAACTTTGAGTAATGACTAGTGTTATGGTTAGTGCGTTTTTATGTAACCGTTGTTACTTTACTTTTGCAGCCAATATAGAGATAATATAGAGACAGACCACCAAAGGTAGAGCGTAGGTATGCGTAGGTCTGCGAAATGAGTCTCTGAACTCGCATCCACGCGCAAACGCGCGGACGGCACTAAACCCAGTGTTACATTTGAACTGTGGTTAAGCGTTTTACTCTTCTTTATGAAGGGAACAAAAGATAGAGGCACAACCTCAAGGTCAAATAGAAGAGATATATAGAGAATAGATACCTTTTCTTCTTTCCTAGTAGTAGTCCTAGTCTTCCACGAGTTGCTACTTTGCACAAAAAAATGTATTGGGATTTGACATGTCATGTCAAATCCCAATACATTTTAGTGGCAACTCTTAGTAGACGTACCTACTGATATTTTGAAACTTTCGGTTTCGATTCGACCTGGCTGTAGAGCCAGGTGGAGCAATTATTAGCGAAAGTTTGCCGGCGGGAAGTTAAGTTGAAGAACATCATCAACAGCAGCACTGGACAAACGCCGACAATGATGACAATGATTAAAAAGTTCCAATTATTATTGCAATATCTGTACATTGGCGCGCTTGAAACACAAGAACCAGAACATACAAATAGCATCAAAAACGACAGCCTCTCGTTCACTTTAAGTGCGCAGCCGAAGTTAATACAAAATGTAGATAAGCCTTCCTTTTCCCTGAAAGCATGTTCGCGCTTCGTGTCTCCCGAGTCTGTAACTTATTTAGTTTTAGCAGGAGATAGGTTTATCTCAGATTCCGCTTGAGGCGTTTCTTCATAAAATCCTGAAAAATGGATTACAAAGGCGATTTCCTCCACGCGGCGCTACGTGACTAAACTAAGTGTGGCGAGCTTTGCTCGTCTCCGGGCTAATATTGCAAGTGTAAAGCAGCTGATTCCTGGCAGTTTTCCCAATGGTCATCTTATGCTTAGATTTTTTGTGACTAAGTAGCGCACGACAATAAAATTCTAAATAAACTAGTTTATCCGTTAATTCAACTATCAAATAATTTGATAATTGCATGTTTATGACGACAACCCGAGAACACTAACTGGTATTTGCGGGAGATATAAGATAGCACTTGAGAAAAAATTACTATCTAAGCAAGCTCTCACTATTGGTGCCACCACGCTATTGTCCATAGAGATAAAGAGATAAGAGATAAAATATTTATTTGTATAAACATGGTACATTTTTGGTTCTTATTTTATTCATTCGTCGTTCATCGTTCATACAGAGAGCCCAATACCTTTATGTAGTTAAATTGAAACCCACAAGTTTTTGACGTTAGGCAAACTTCACTTTCTTTCTACCAACACCTAAAAACCAACCCTAAGAAACCTTAAAAACAGAAACATTTAGTAAAAGTATGATCAAAATCAATTTCAATTTGAAATATCTCGGTAACTTACAAAAGTACTAAATCAAACTCATATTATATTTAGCTCTTTGCCTCAGCCCGGCCCCGGAGGCTTTAAAGATTTATCATAGATTGTTTAAAGTAGTTAGACTGTAAAGTTATTCTATCTATTTCCCAGGAGATTCGCGAGTTTTCCACACAAATCTCTTTCGGTCGGCCGCTCGGCATCCGAATGTTTCGGTATTCAGTACTGTCTTGAATTCGCGATACATTGTTTCCGTATTTCACAGGCGAATTTCCTCTTTTCGACAAAGCGATTTTTCGATTTGCATTCTACATAAGAATCTGCCGCATGGTTGGGCAAATCTGTTCTAAGTGCATTCATCTTGTGAGCACAGACAGGAACTACTTAGTTAGTAGTTCGTTCAGTGATTTTATCTCATTTGTTAACATTTCAAAAAGTATTTTCCATCGGTTTACTAGGTATTCTAAACCGATAGAAAATACTTTTTTACTGCTACTAAATAAAGTAAAAAATATCTTCATTCATATAGACTTATAAAAAGTATTTATGACAAGTCAAATACAAAAAAAATATATGGCAAAAATATACTAAATAAAAATAAACTTACATAAAATAATACTATGATAGTAAATATCATAGTGACTCTACGTTGTTTCCGATCGAGAAGACTACGGCAAGAAACTTGATTTTTTCTTGGAGAGATGCAAGTTTTTACGGACATATACAGTTAAAATATCTATCTCTTTGAATACTTCACGAAGCGAGTCGCGTGGTCTAAGGTTGTAAATGGAGTGGATGGCTCTTTTTTGAAGAACAAAGATGGTGTTGAGATTCGCTGCCGAGCCCCACAACTGTAGACCATACGACATAACACTGTGAAAATAACTGAAGTACATTAATCTTGCTGTTGCGATATCAGTCAGGAGCCTTATTTTTCTAACAGCATAAGCTGCCGAACGAAGTCTTCCTGCCAGAGCAGAAATATGCGGACCCCACTGTAACTTGGAATTGAGAGTAATTCCTAGAAATACAGTGGAATTCGCAATATCTAATCGTTATTCATGTTTATAATGGTATCGACCTGTCTTACATTGGGCATAAAAAAATTGATACATTTAGTATTCTTAGCATTAAGCAGTAAATTGTTACTCGTGAACCAATGCAGTACCTCAGAGAGAGTATTATTGACGTCGTCAAGTGCTTTTTTACTTCTAACTACGTTAAAAATCAGAGGTGATTCATCAGCAAATAATACAATCCCACATAGGTCTTTGACAAAATAAGGCAGGTCATTTATATATATATCAAAAACAGCAGAGGACCTAATATTGATCCCTGGGGCACGCCCATAATTATGGTAGCATCGGAAGAGTTCGTACCGTTGACCTCACTTTTTGTATTCTATCAGTGAGGTAAGATTCTATAAGACTAAGTGAAATATTTGAAACACTGTAATGTCTCAGCTTAATCAGTAGGATTTCATGATCTACGCAGTCAAATACTTTTGACAAATCACAAAAAAACTCCTATTGCATCTTGCTTGCCTTCCCGCTTAAATATGTGTTTGATCAGCGCAACACCTGCATCGGTTGTATTTTTAGTGAATCCAAATTGATTACTATGTGATAATTTATTCAGACCAAAGTGAGAAAGTAAATGATTCAATATTATTTTTTCAAAAATTTTACTAATAGCCTGTGGAATAGAAGTAGGTCTATAGTTGGATGGTTCACTTTTCTCATCAGACTTCTAAAGGGGTATGACTTTACAAAATTACATTAAATCAGGGTACTGACCTTTGTCTACACAGTTATTAAAAAGTAACGCTAAACTAGCGGAGATTGTAACTATGATTGATTTAAGTGTATCAACAGAAATACCCCATAAATCATCCGTTTTTTATGTTAAGTTCTTTAAACGTTTTGAGGATGGTATGAGGAGATATATGATCAAAGCAAAAACTAGTGGCGCACTCATCAACACTTGATGTGAGGAGATAACTAGCCAGCAGTAAATTAGAATTCAGTTTACTGGTAGTACTAAGAGATACCTTTCTCAGAGAAAAATGATTCAAATGTATTAGCTATATCAACGTCAGACTTAATAATATTATCTTTAATTTTAAGTGAGAAAGAGTTATTGCGTGCTATGGACTTACAATTTTCTTTATTTATAATGTTCAAAGTCGCTTTGGTTTTGTTTTTTGCTTGTTTTACTTCGTCTCGCAAAAACATGAACTTGGCAACATTGCAAGAATTTTTTAATATCTTAGAGTAAGATTTAACATAATCTACTAGTTAAGGACTATGAAAGTTCACCTTTAAATCATATAATTCGTATAATTTAATCCTACTTTTATGGATACCTGGAGTAGCCCAGTCACTGAATTTAATTTTAATTTATCAACTGGCACTTTTTTATGTTCACACATTATCAGATTGAACAAGTCCTCATACTGATTATTTATGTTCTGGTCTTATTGTGTTGAGTAAGGAAGTTGATTGATTATGTTGCTTTTAAATTTCTCTATACGTTTCTTAGTAACTGGTCTAAAAATAATATCCACCGATTGAGGGACACGACGGTGCTCATGTTATTGATTTCACCTCACAAACATTTTCACAAAAAATATTATCCAAGCTGATGACGCAGTGATTCTAGTTGGTTGGTCAGAAATAATAATAAATTGAATGATTTAAAAAGATTCAAAAATCTAAGTGAGGTTTGAGAAGACTCTAGTCTAGAGTACTTATTACTCGTATGGCAACGGCTGACCAGATCCTCAGTATATTGATAGCTGTTGCCAGCAACTTCATACACATGGACTTAGCTTTTGATATTTTACAACTTGGTGAATATGAATTTCAAGTAGGTGTGTACCTCAATAAAGCTATTATAATATCTGTGTTTAGTGTTCTATGCAGTCACTTGTTGCTGAATTATACAATTGAACAGACACAAATTTCATATTCATAAATAGCGAGTGGTTTTTTTAATTAAGTAATAGTTACGATAAGCCGATAAGGCCGATAAGGTTCACATCGGTTACTGTTGCATTTTACAAACTTGAAAGTGATTCATGAAGTATCAGCAATCTGTTTATATTAATTTACCAAGATTGATATCATAATCGTAAAGCAGGTCGCTTTACGATTATCGAAAAAATAAGCTAGTTTTAAAATAGTAAAAAAAAATGACGACGAGACGATTGGCGTAGTGCGCTATAGCACGTTTTCTCGCCTCGATTTCCGTAGTGCCTCGGGTTCGATTCCCGGTCAGGTCAATTCAGGAAAGGATCTTCTCGGGTCTGGTTGTGCTTGGAGACGCCCCTAGCTTATTTCCTTGTGTGGTACTTCGTATTACAGGGATATTAATACCTACTTCGAGACCATTACAAGAGGTGTGTTGTCTGGCGCATATGTATATATATTTTGCAGGCTCTAACGCGTTGTAGGTACACTAATTAAAAACGATCTCATACTATTTCGGACATGGCATAATTAGACATTAGTACTATTCATTGCAGAACCTAGCTCCACGATTAGGGTAGTCTAGAAACCCGTTCAACTGCAATTTTCTCTTGCTGACCTAAAAACTGAATCGCATGGCTATGCAATGGGCTATGCATTCTAATTGCATAGTCAATGAACGCAAAAAAACAGAATGGACACAGAGAGGACGGCGCGTGGAATATATTTCTTGCCCCAGAGTGACTGGACCCATTCTCTAGTGTTTAAAATATAAAAATGGGGAAATGCACAAAAGATTACGTACAAGTAACCTAAAGATTTTATTTATAATAAAGTAATGTAGGTTCCTCAATATAGGAACACTATCATAATAGCAAGCAAGCAATTACTTATCAATTTTTAATAATGAATGTCGGAATTTACTGACGCATAAGACATTTAGCACTTAGGTACTCAACTAAATTGGGAGAAACAATACCAAATAGAAACCACAACTATAATTTAGGGATAACCAATACAGAACGATTCTTTCAATCGTGCAATTCAAATCACATTTTGTAACCCACAGACAAACAAAAATTTGTGATTACTAACATACTAGTCAATGACGATAATTCCTAAACCTGTAAAGAAAGCTATGAAATTTATGTTACGTGCTACGGGTATGTTGGGAGACGGGATTACTTAGATATTTTAGTTTGTCATAAAAAAAATCACTAGGTATTTTATTTCGCAAGGTAAGCACCAACCTACTGTAGGAACTTCACTTTATATTTTCACGAGCTTGGTAATCTAAAAACTTATTTCCCAGATGCGAAATTCGTTTTAACGGCAAGATCCGCTCGGAAACTTTCCTTCAGTCTTATCACAGTTAGTCTAAAAACTTGCAGTCGCTCCCAAATTGATTTCGATCGAAACTACAAACTTAGCCAACAACTGATAACTCTATTTGTAGCCCCTTTCAACAAACATAGAGCTGAATTACATCTTCATTAGGTAAATGATGTCGTCGTCCAATCCAAATTGTTATCTCAAATTGCCCGTTAAATACACCAGCCCACTTTGATAACCACTTACTAAATTAGACGGGTATTAGTTGTATTCGGAGATGAATTATTCAGAATACCTAGCCTATATTAACAGGAATAATAAAGAGGTCAAGTGTTATATGACTAATTTTATTACAACCATTATTACAAATATGAGCTTGCTAATTACACAATCTACACATATTAGAAATAATATGAATTACTAATATCCTTGACATACTTATATTAATGATAATTCCTGTGACTCTCGTATTTTCCCGGTAATATCTAAAAATGCCTACAAATAATAGTGCATTCGAATTGTCAGTACCGATCCAGTTTTAGTCATTGTGGAGCGTGCGTAAATCTCCTGCGCTGATACTAAAAGGGTATTGTGTGGCAAATTCACTGCAAATAACCAGATAATTATTGAACACACTAGAACTTCCTGTGCTTTTACACATTTATGCAACACTGTTGCCCACGCAACGACGTCCAAAACAATGATAGAAAAAGTAATAATTCTCTTCTTAGTATATAAAGCATCTTTCGCCCAATTAAATGGTGAATTTTGGTGGTTAAGTGATAAAGTGACAAAATTGAAAGGAAAACAGCCTTCGTTTCCGACATTTGAAGAATTGTCTGAGTTTGATACCGACGAATCCGCAAAAATTATATTTAGAGACGATGATTTATTTTCTACTGTAAATAAAGTGGATATATCATACCCTACCAAAAACCAGAATTCTAATGTTAAACCGAATTCTATGGACGCTGGAGGCATAGTTTGGCCTGATGATTCACTACCAAGTTTCATGAGAGAAAAAAATATAACACAACACGTAGCAAGTGAGACCAAACAACCAAACAATGATGTGTTTCTCTTTAAATTCCCTGAAGATGAAAAGCTTGTTACTAAATATCCATCTAAAACTAAACTCTTTAATGAATCTACTTTGCAAAATAATACCGAAAGTAGTACGAGAGCAACACTGCAAAATAATGGTGCAAAACCAAAGAAAGAAAGTTTCCCCAAAAAAAACAACAGTAAAGATTTATTTGCATTTCGATTCCCTAAAGATGATGAGCGTTCACAATCCCCAGAAAAGTTTACACAGGTGGTTGCACCGCAAAACAATTATAGTTTGAATATATTTGACGATATACGCAATAACGAACTCGTGAACTTGCTGGACGATGACAAAGAGGTACCAAAAAGTTCACATGCAGAAAGAATTTGCTCCTATATGAAAAAGGACGAATGTTATAAAAGAAATGGAATAATTCACAACTCTAATATGTAAGTACACAATGCACTCTTGGATTTTATGATTTAGTGCTTGGTTCACATAATTTAATGAATGGTTTTTAATTATATTTTTTTTAGATTTAGCTCCAAAAATGCTCTCTTAAGTTGCTGCATACTTCCTCTATCATCTGAAGAATCCCAGAGAATAATATTTCCTGATTCAAAACGTTATCGAAGGTCTACTCGTAACAAAGAAGAATCTATAAACCCGTCTTTAAATCAAAGAGACTTCTTATTACGACAAAGATTTAGACCGCAAAATGTAAAACCGACAAGTCAAACTAAAATTGTTACTCCTGGCGATGATGAGTATGTGGATCCATACTGGAATATAAAAAGTCCAAGTATGAAGAAACCAAACACACACAGCTCGGGCAAGCAGGATTATAATTATCCCGACTATGTTGAGGATTACGTAGTAGAATTACCCAGACCGGGGCTCGTGGGTCTGTACTCTGATAATGTGCACCGGCCATCATGGTCTTTTGACGAGAACAGCAAACCTTCCTATGGGGCCAGTGTTGGAGACAGCGACGAAGATTACGGGATAACCTCATTTGGATATTCAACAATAGACCCTAGAGGTACTTGTGCAATGTTTTAGTCGTCCTTATTTGCATGTTATGGTAATCTTTACAACTTTTTTTTCAAACATTCACACGAATTCGTAGACAGTAACTATTCATTAAAAATGTTCCAACAGTTACCTCCGGAGGATCAAAGCGCGGCAGACCCTTAAAGTTAACCACTACAACGCCAGATGATGAAACATTTAATGAGGAAAGTCAGACGGTGAATTTTCAATCTAGCCCAAACTTTCAAGTCTTACCAGGGTTCAAACTTCCGAACTTGAGCAGGAATCAAAACAATTTTTTCTCAAAAAATAATAGAAGAAGTACAACAGAAGTTAATTTTGAGAACATTAACAATGATAAGATTGGCTCCAAGAAACATACTTTCACAGTTAAATCCGAAGAACAGGTTTACGACAAATGTGGCAAAACTACTCAGGACTATATTGATAGGAACGGTATGCATAATTTTCAAGAAATTGATACTTTTTATTTCAATCAAATGCTGATTCATTGCCTAATCAAATGTTATCCTTAAGAGGAAAGTTACAGTACCGTACAGTTTGGAGAGGCGACAAGTGGATCTCAACCATGGTTAGCTTTAGTTGTGCTGAGCAGGAAACCTCAGGGCATTCTGTGTTACGCCACTATCATCCATCTCCGTGCTGCGGTCACAGCTGGAGACTGTGTTTATGGGTTTGTACTTTTTAGAAACCATTGAAATCCTCATAAATACCTGAGATAAGCAATAAAGAATTCGTTTTTCAGACGAACCTCTCCTAAAGAAGTCATATTGATAGCCGGCATGTGGAATCTAAGTGATAGATCTAATACCCAAAACCGTGTAGTTACGGTTCAATTACATCCGCAGTATCGACCGAAGATTCTGGCACACAACCTAGCTGTATTGGTAAGATAATGCAATCAATTTAAATAACTATTTTGTTTCTTTTCTCCACCTACACACTCCCTGTACACACTGAAACAAGTGTTTTCTAGTAAGAAAAAAAGATAACAAATGCTTACAATTTAACGTGAGATTTACTTTAAACTTTACATTTACTTACTTCCTTAATCATAATGATAGATACCTGTATATTAATTACGCTTCAGTTATAATTAATGGTCTACCTAAATAAAAACTCAAAGTATCAAAGTATTTATTCATTCCGGTTTAAAATTGTAACAATGCAGTACCTACTTATACATTTTAGCACTGGAAAACACCGCTAAGGTTAAATGCTAACGTCCAACCAGCTTGCCTTGGAGGCTTTCGGGACACTGATGACTGCAAATTCGTTGGTTGGGGAGGATTTGATCAAGGTACGAGTATGAACAAAATAAGCATGGAATTTGAGTGACCTTATTATTTTATAGATGGCCCCTGCCTTGTATCAGTGATGAAACAAACTTTAAAAAAAAAAATTAAACCGACTTCAAAAAACCATTAAACAAAAACTCCCTACCTAAAACACCAAAAACCTAAAAATAAACTGAATTATTTATTTAGTCATTAGACAAAAATGCGCGACTCAGATCTAACTAATTAAATCAAAAACTTACTACCTATCAATTCTCAATAATATTCTAAATGAACCTAAATACAACATTATTTTACTTAGCAATCAAGGTACAATATGTATTTACAAATTACTATGATTTCTTTACAAAATTACAATGTGTCAATTCTTGTCTAAACCTAATTAACCATTAATTTAAATAAAATATTATTATAATGTGTGCTAGATACCTACCGATCTATTTGAAGTCGGTGCCAAGCCATAAATAAAGGGTAACTAATACTTAGTGATATAATAAATACAAGGTTATAAATCAATAATCATGCATCCCGCATGAGAGAAAACAGAAATAGCGAATCTTTAAATAAAACTAAGGAACGTCTATCCAATAATTGCAAACGGAATGCTATATCTCGTTCCCAAGAATCACCATCAGCATATTGGGTTATCTCAGATGAGAAATTACATGCTTTCTCAATTGTCACAAGAGTCGCTAAGTGATAAAATCCGTCGACTCAATCGGATACATGGACGTTTGAGTGGCGAGTCCACGGAACAGCGCGAGCATCGTCTATAGATGTTACACGAAACCGATTGGCTAATGAAACTCCCGAATAACGTGAACATCGTTTAGATGTTATACGAATTCGAATAATTAATGAGACTCATAAAGCACCATTTTATAAGTATTGTACAGTTTTCGACCTTAACGGCATTTTTGATTTGACTTATTATTTATGTTTTCAGGTAATTACATACATACATATCGAAAGTATCGATAGTCCTATCGATAGTATAAATAATTTTGGCTGTTCACTATCGATAGTCCAACTATCGATAGTACGGCAAAGCTAGTAGTACCAACTTCCTTAAAAGACAATTGAGTAATGCAACCCTAAAGTGCATGTCCTACAGAATACAGGTTACTATACCGGCAACTTTTAAAATATCATCTAACTTTAAACCGTTAAGGAGTTTAAACCTTCCATCATCAAATCACTTAAATAACCTGAAAGAATATGATTGTCGCTGACTTGACGTACCTATAATATTTAAAGAATTATCCTCCAACTACTAACCGTTAAGGAGTTGTACCTTCCATCGCCAGCTCATCAACATGAGATGATGACTTAAAAAAAAAGAAAAGCAATTTTCACCCATATTAAAACTATAATATTGCAACCCGAAAAATATTTAGTATTGGGTAGTTCCGGTGGCCATCAGTGGTCTCATCAGCAGTTCCACTTCACCAAATGGTAATTTTCGAGAGCAATTGCATGAGTTATCACAAATACCTAAATCGTTATAAGTGTGCCTATAATATTTGAAGAGTTCCCTCGATTTTTCCTGGGTCCCATCATCCGATCCTGATATGCTGACAATGGGACCACATCAGGAATCTACCCTTTCGAATAAAACAAAGAATTTTGAAAATCGGTCCACAATAAATTGACAGAGTTATCGGTGAACATTACATTTAAAAAAATACATACAGTGGAACATAGAACCTCCTCCTTTTTTGAAGTCGGTTAAAAACCGCGGGGCACCAAACGTAAGACGTACTACCGAACGTATGGGAAACAGGAATTGCAAATTTAGACAAATATATGGGACAATTACACCGAGATCATCTGACCAAACTAAGCAGAGCTTGTACTATGTTGGTGTCATAGACTGAAAAACATACTTGATTAAATTTCGAATTGAATAGGTACTTAAATAGTTACATAATTTAATCATATTACTTATGTTAGTGTTTGAGACACACAACAAACACAACAGGCATTTAAAAAAAACAAATGTTCGTCACATGAATGTAAGATGTGGATAGAAACCACGAGCTCCGGCGGACTCTGCGTGGTTTAAGACCCCGACAGGCCCTGACATGGCGCTACTCTTACCTGCAGACCGTTAGTTCATGACAGACTGTTTGTTCGCAGCAATACGTTCGCGATCGCGCTGGCAGCGAGCTTCCACTCAATCGGCGCAAGAGTGCGTCTCGCAACTAACAAAAACGGTCACATTGCCGGAAGACGCGTTTTGTGCTACAGTACAGACCCGTGGGACTGTTGTAAGTAATTAAAATTAGAATTACACTTTTTTACTTGACACTTTTCTTGGTTTCAGTAGATATGCCTAACTCAAAAAGTCGTAATCCTCATTATATCGAGAAGGAATTTGATACCTAATTAGCATGCATTTTCTTGCAAACTTAAATTAAACGCTTACTTACCCACGTAAATAATAAACACCGAAGTGCGAAGATACTTTTTTGATCGTGGTGTGTAGAAAGCCTAAAATAAATACAAGAAAAAAAATTGTTCAATTAATTTTCTTAATCAAGTAGTTTTTTAGTAAACAATTTTATTATTTTATTATTTTTGCAATTGACAATAATACAAAATGAAATAAATACAAGAACCTTATGGTTTAAAAATATGCAATTTTGTACCTATGAAATAGCGCCTCATACTTGGGTGAAGTATATCATGAGTAGGTAGTTTTCTTCTTATTTTAAAAGAATGCCGATGGTATCAAAATTTAATTGGTAGGTAATACGATTAAAAAAACATTTAGTAAAATTGAAAAACCAACTTGACTACTACGTCACCATCAGCAGAGAGAGACCAGAAAATTCTAGTGACTTAAACAAACTACGAAATCGAAATACTTACAAAAAATAATACAACATACCTACAGATTAATTTCTATTCTCGATATAGCCTTGATCATTTGCTTTTGAGTAGCAGTCAGAGATTTTGGTTTTGGATGTCAGGCAACACTTTTGAATTGGTCTTAACATTGATAACTAATAACTCGCAATAATCAGTTCTATTGATAGACAGGAATCGGCGGTCCTCTGATTTGCAACGTGGACGGACGTAAGACTGTGTCAGGCGTCGCGGTGTGGCGAGACAATGCGCTGGTGCTCATACCTGCGCAGGAGTGGATACTACGAGCTTTTCAGGATCTAGATCTTGAATAATCAAATCAATAGGTGTATCTTTTGTAATAAGTGTGTTCCGAGTTAAACCGAGTGTTTATTTTAACGTGAGGAAAATTAAATGACATATTTCGTCATCAAAAGAGAGTAACAATGTGTTAAAAGCAGATTTTAAAAAAGATTTAGCTTTATACACTTGTGCGATGACCACGGCGCGCGGCGGCTCCTTTGTATTCGGTCAAAGGTGGTTTTTTTGTAATCCTTACCGTTTAATTACATGAATATCTCACACCTAAATAGTTTCTTACTACGCATGCCATTAGAATTTAGTTGCAGTTAAGAAAATTATTGAAGATATTATTACAAAGCGTTTTGTGTGAATTTTACCAATTTATATTTCAAAATCAGTATTTTAAATAAAAATCAAATAATTTTGCATGTATTTATTGGTTTTTTTTATACCTTTTCCTTACAATTGAGTCCAGCCCTCTCATAGTCAGAAATGTAATAAACACATTGTTCATAGAAAATAATGAATAAGATGACGCGGCTACAAAATTTTATAGGAACTAAACACTTAAAAAAACTATACACAGTACATTAGGAATGAAGAGATCCATTACTAAAAGACAATTTATTTCTCACATGAAGTTCAACACAAACCCTAGGTTTTAATGTAAATTAAATGTACTTATAACAAACTTTGGTGTCGAACTTGAATAATATCTATAATGTAAGAGATAGTTATGGTTATATCCTACAATAAATCAAAATGAGCAAGCAAAATGTCTTTTCTTACATACAATATTACAGCTCATTGTCATAATGCACTAGAATTTGGTACTAATTATAAAAAATAGTATATGGCGACCTAATGCGTCGAATGTACAGTTTACAACATTTCTTATTACAACTAAAACATAAACATCTCATAACATAATAATACTCTAGGCGCGTTAAAATAATCAGTGCGACGATAACATCAATAACGAATAATTTGAATTCTGGTAGTTTAAATGAAATTAACAAGAGTTCTGAAAAGTCAGTGCTTTTTATTATTTTTATTGTGACAAAAATTACGTACAACCATAAAAGTTAGGACGATTATTTTTATTAGTAATTAGAATATTTGTTAAATTGGCTAAGTCGCGTCGAATGCGCGGAACAATAAATATAAATACTATGTTAGACAAGATCACGGTATCATCACATTCGCTCACGCGATCACTAGCGGCTCGTCATCCGAGAACCCTTGGATTGGGGGCACGTCGTCATCATCTGAAAAAGACAGGACCATTATTGTCAAGGTTTGAGAGAGTACAACATGCCTAATTAAATTCGAACATTCTAACAAATCATAGGAATACCTTATGACAGCTATCAGATTCATTGGAATACGACAGAAATCGAACAATTTTATTGATTAAATTTAAAATCCTGAGTTCAAAGATTTCAGATCTTAACTGCAAGAACATTTGTGAATAGAGCAATTCTCACTCGCAAAGAGACGTGTAAAAGTAGCTCTTTGTATGGTTGTCTATCATTGGTTAAGTAAGTATGAGCAACTTATGTCGTTGTGAGTATTTTTGGGTATCACACTCGTATATGACTTTATATTTGGCCCTTTTTGTTTTAACTACTTCGAAAATTGTGGGATGTATTTGGATGTGACAATGTGAACTTCGACTGTGTCCCTCGTGAGATGATCAGCTGGGCGCTGCGATCCAGGGCCGTTCCCGAAGTCTTTATTGACATTATCCGGGACATGTACCACGATTCCAGTTCCATAGTTAGGACTGCGGTTGCTGACAGCTTCCCTACCCTGTCACCGTTGGAGTACACCAAGGCTCCGTGCTTAGCCCGTTTCTGTTCAGCGTATTATTAGACGTTCTGTCAAACAGCATCCGAGACCAGAGCACGAGCAACCACCCTGGTTGATCATGTATGCTGATGATATTGCGCTAGCAGATTCGGACAGGGGACGGCTGGTACAACGGATGAATAAGTGGAAAAAATCACATGAAAACGGCGGTCTGAAACTTAATGTGGTGAAGACGGAGTACATGGCCTGCAACACCACAAATCCCCAGTCCGTCCGCATAGGCGTTGACGTGGTCGAGCGCACGGACCGTGTTAAATAAGTGGGATCTGTGTTAAGCGCGTCCGGGGACATCGACCGCGACGTCAGAGCCCGAATTTCCGCGGCTTGGGCCAAATGGCGTGAGGTGACTGCTGTCATTTGTGACCCCAAAATGCCGATCAAGCTGAAGGGGCAGGTCTATAAAACCATCATTAGGCCTATCCTTTTATATGGCAGTGAAACATGGCCGTTACTAGAGCGACACAAGCAGGAGCTGCGCGTCACGGAAATAAAGATGCTGCGGTGGATGTGTGGCTCTCACGCAAAGATCGCGTGCGGAACACCCGCATCCGCGGCAGCCTGCGTGTGCGTGACATAGCAGACAAGCTGCAGCAGTGCCGCCTTCGTTGGTATGGTCATGTCTCACGAAGATCGGCAAACTACGTGGGCAACAAGTGTCTGGCCATGCCACCCCTGCCAGGTACCGGTAGAAGAGGTCGACCCAAGAAGCGGTGGCTCGACGTCGTTAAGGGTGACATGCGTGCCAACAGACTCACCACTGAGGATGCGCAAGACCGCGCGAAGTGGGTCAAGCAAATAAGAAAGGCGGACCCTGTGACCTCACACACCAGTGTCGGTTCACAACCGGGATAGACCGCACGGATGATGATGATGAATGTGAACATCAAAGGCCAACAAAGACCTCAGTCCGCCAAGTTTACTCAGCATACTCAGTGCCATAGTAAAAGGATTTAAGTAGGTTGTCTTCACACATACGCCCCGACCGCGGATTATATGTGAGCAAGCCCGTACTATGCCCGTTCCTACGCGCGTCGCACGTACACACTGATAAAATATAAGGTGAAATAGGGTAAGTCAGTCGCGTGGCTGCGCCGTGCCGTGGGTAATGCCGCGCACATCGACGCAACGCTGAGCTGCCGCTTGCAATTTTTGTTTCGTGTGCGTGTACGACGCACGTCCTATATTAGAGCTCAACAATTGCTACAAAATTTGCGTAAATAGGTATTGTAGTGTTTATGGATGACTTAATAACAACTCATCAAATCCAGAATTGTCTTTCTTCAAATTACCTACCGTATAAGAATAAGTACCTAACTTAACTAAGATTCATATATTGTGTTTAATCGGATACAGATTTGTAGTTCAGATGGATTGTTCAGAGATTTTTGACGATTGAATAAACAACATGCAACAGCCCTGCGTGTTTAGGCTATTATCTCTCGCTCGGGGCCCGAGTCGGCTTACTCTCCTTTTACTATGTCAGTGCCCAACATCAGGCAGTATGCGTATGTATGTGACCAAATCACACATGCGACGCGGCGCCTCGGACAGATAGTCCGCTTAAAACGAACCTCCATTTTGATCACGCACACAGATACAGTGAGTTCACAGGCGATACCGGTGAGAATCGGTGTCGCGGCCAGTCGCACTATCGCAATGGTGCAATTTTTTACATGATTTATTTTGTCTTTGGCGGGTTCTGTTCTGTTCAATCGGGCTTTCTTCATTTTAAAAATTCAGAGCATATATACTATTAACCCTAGGCGGTCAGGCAATTTTAGGTAACTTTACTTTACAGCGCGGCGCCCAGCAGCAGGCAGTGTGCGTGTGTATGTGTGGCTGGCTGTGTTGTCGTACCCTGCGAGATGGTGGCCTCCCCGCGGCGGCTGTCGTAGCGCGGCGTGTGCGCGGTGAAGCGCAGGAAGGAGCGCGCGAGGCGGCGGTGCCGGTACACCAGCTGCAGCAGCGCGGCGCCCAGCAGCAGGCAGTGTGCGTGTGTATGTGTGGCTGGCTGTGTTGTCGTACCCTGCGAGATGGTGGCCTCCCCGCGGCGGCTGTCGTAGCGCGGCGTGTGCGCGGTGAAGCGCAGGAAGGAGCGCGCGAGGCGGCGGTGCCGGTACACCAGCTGCAGCAGCGCGGCGCCCAGCAGCAGGCAGTGTGCGTGTGTATGTGTGGCTGGCTGTGTTGTCGTACCCTGCGAGATGGTGGCCTCCCCGCGGCGGCTGTCGTAGCGCGGCGTGTGCGCGGTGAAGCGCAGGAAGGAGCGCGCGAGGCGGCGGTGCCGGTACACCAGCTGCAGCAGCGCGGCGCCCAGCAGCAGGCAGTGTGCGTGTGTATGTGTGGCTGGCTGTGTTGTCGTACCCTGCGAGATGGTGGCCTCCCCGCGGCGGCTGTCGTAGCGCGGCGTGTGCGCGGTGAAGCGCAGGAAGGAGCGCGCGAGGCGGCGGTGCCGGTACACCAGCTGCAGCAGCGCGGCGCCCAGCAGCAGGCAGTGTGCGTGTGTATGTGTGGCTGGCTGTGTTGTCGTACCCTGCGAGATGGTGGCCTCCCCGCGGCGGCTGTCGTAGCGCGGCGTGTGCGCGGTGAAGCGCAGGAAGGAGCGCGCGAGGCGGCGGTGCCGGTACACCAGCTGCAGCAGCGCGGCGCCCAGCAGCAGGCAGGCGGCCGCGGCGCCGCCCACGCCCCACCAGATGGCGGAGCGGGCGGCGTACGCTTCTGCTTCTGCGCCTGAACATATAAGCTCTTATTAATACACAGGTTGTTTTACGCCAGAAAACAATACAGAACACCACATGTCATGGTCTCGAAGTAAGGATAAATATGAATCCCTGTGTTACGAGGTACCAGACAAGAAATTAAGCCAGGAGCGTCTCCCAGCGCACCTAGATTCGAGCCAATTTAGAAGAGATCGTTGCTTGAATTGACACTACGGAAGTCAAGGTGAGAAACCGTGCTATAGCACACTACGCCAATCGTGTCGTCAACAGACAGGGGGACTAACCAAGAGCATTAAGCTACTTTCGTTTGGACAAGTCCATTCAAAGAAGTATGGAGCGGAGATTTAACGTAAAAAAAGTAAAAAGTCATTTATTGAAAACACAAGGAAGCATACAAAATTGATGAAGAGAAAGGAACATAAGAAACATAATATTATAAGGTAACACAGAAACAAAAAAATAAAATTGAAATAGGCCTTAATGTGAAGCCAACTGAGACAGGGCTCAGCATTTGCCGATGCAACTATAAGCTACACCAGCGCTGTCATTTCGATTAGACGGGTAATGTTGTTCCCGTGCTACGGCTTCAGATCACGTCACGTAAAAAGAAAGCTAGGTACAGTGGAAGGGCTGGTTTTGTGAACAGGTACAATTTGAACCAAATTTTTTTTTATTTCATACCACCAAATTTGCCCCTATATTGCGCAGGTCTTCGCCAGCGTGGTTTTTAGATGACGAGAACTATCATACGAGTTTATGACGATAGGGTCGGTGATAGCCGCGAAAGGACTTTTATCATACCCCGGAATTCAGAAAGACAAATTCTTAGCAAGCCTCGAGCTCGATAACGCTATCGCCCGTTACGCCTAGATACATACAAACACAATCATACACAAACACAACTGAGCTAAATGTATGTGTGTGCGAGGAAAAACATAGTACATACATGTTGCTAACGTGCCTGAATAGAACGTTGTCTCATTTTGGAGCGTCTGTTTTATTCATGTGTATTTAGCTGTTTATTTGTTTTCTTGTATGTCTTCCGTGTATGGTTGTCCTCGCGGAGGATTTGAAGCCTTGTAAGTTGATTGAAAAAAAAAACAGAAAAAAAAGCACTCATGTTTTTAGTTTTCGGTACTTCGTGCTAATAGCAAGAAGAAACGTTTTAATACGTTTGTTTTATAAAACTTCACAATTCCTGCAAAAAAGTGTAACGCTTGTTGGATGCAAAAAGTATTTTTAAATCAATAGTATTAGTTTCTTTAAGTAACAGCTAGCTCAAATCCACATTTAAAAATAATAAAAATCATAAATTAAAGAGTCCTACTTACAATCCGCTATCTAAGTATTTCATCTTTACGCCTACATTCTTTCAACATTATTATTAACTACAACGACATCAATCGCTTGGCTATTTCATTATAAGTTAGGAGCTTTCTCATGTTTGAACACTGTCTCGAAAAGTCTATTTTGCGAGTTCCTTTCGTTGGTAAGCGAACGAAGCATGAACAGGGTCATTCTAAACTGTGCGAATGAACCGCCTATTAAAGCTACCCTAAAAATTAGGAACCCCAACTTACCCTCCATAAGCAGCGTGTGCACCTCACTCAAGTCGCTGTAGTACCCCTGCGGGGTGACCACGCGCACGCTGACGTACAGCGGGCTGGTGCTCCTGGCGGGCGCTGTCATCAGTAATGGCGCGAATTCCGCTGTCGCTATTTGCATGTCTTCAGTCGGCTGGAGAAGATCCTCCGGGATCTCTTTCTCGGATACTATCACTTGGTATTTTTGTCTGGAAGAGAAGACATTTATGAAAAAAATGCTTGCTTTTGTAAGAATGCTTGAATTGTCCCAAATTCCAGATGAAACACATCTAAACTTATTGGTGTTGCTACCGCACCTAGTTAGAAAATGTTGAACATTTCCTCAGTGTTGTACAATTTAATTAAAACCTAGGCCCAGTCGTCTAAATTTAATAAGCCCGTTTTGACAGCTAGCAAAGACCGTAGAATGTAACTCTGCAAAAAACCTTTGAGTAAATGAAATATAATTATTCAGTTTTTGCGTTAAAATAAACACCTAATTAAAGGGCGCGATAAGTAATAATGACAGAATTTTCTAATATTTTCACGCACATTCAAATGAAATATGATACTTTGAATCATTTCGAAACGTCTCAAAAACAGTTACGTTCTCAGTCCTCTTTTTTTAATAATAGTGTTGTAACCAATTCTTTCCTAAAACCGGAAAGTTCGTTTACCGGTACGAATAACTTCCATTCAATAATAATAATCCTAGTTAATAACCACCGACTAATCTGCTTGAATATTAACAGCTTGCAAAATGTGAGTAAACCACATTAACATACACATATAACCACACAACCATTCACGCAGTTTAAGCATCATTATGTACGTGGATCTTAACTTGTACTTATTTGGAATTTTGTTTTAGACCTTAATACATGTTATAGCTACTTTTTTGAGGCCTGAGGACAGAAATCTACAGCAAGCCTGTCGGAGAATCGGTAATCAGATTACCGAATGGATGGTGGAGTTCACTCACATCTCTAGTTACACCATGATACAGGTGTTAAACGGCCCTATTAGATTCCGACGACTGTAGTATCTTTGATTGTGCATGCCAAATCAGAAAAGTATATTTTGTAAGAGACGGACGAGATATAAACAAAGTAATTTGTTTGTTTGGTATTTTCTATTAAATTTTGTAAATAACAATCTTTTTCTTTACATTATTATGAATGTTATTCATTTGGGCTGCTGCGGTCCGATTTGGGTCAAAATTACTTTTAGAGCGCCTAAATGGATGTGTGTCTGGGTGTTATTATCTATTTAAGTATGTATTTAAAAATACTTAAGTATGTTTATCAGTCTCTGACACCCATAGTACAAGCTCTGCTTAGTTTGGGGTCAGATGACATTGGTGTCAATTGTCCCAGATATTTATTTATTATTATTAAATGGACGCCTTGATGAAATCGCGCTTTTGACAGATGGCGCATAAATGACGTCACTAACTCCACCGTCTTACACTTACGGTGCCTTTGCTCCTGGGCGTTAGCACTGTAAGCATTCTGTCAGATTCATTTAAGAAACGTCAAAGATTAATTTTATTTGGTGTTGATGTTAATGACCAGTTTTCATTCAATGTGTGACAATGACAATTATTTGGTAAAGGCAAAAATTCATTCTTAAATATTAAGGTTAGGTGACGATGATTTTGCGGTCCAATTTGATTTTAATGTGTTGCTATTCACTCTTTTATCTTTTCAATTTGGACCGGATGGAAAGTAGTTGTAGTGCTTTTAGCAAAAAAATCCAAATCGGACAGCAGGGTTTTTCATACTCTCATGTGTCGAATAAACAAAATAAGAAAAACTACTATTCGTGCAAAAACTGGCATTTAAGACGTGGGCGAAACTGCCAAATTAAAATGGAACGGGCCACGTTTGCAGAATGCACCCGGATAAATGGACCCATATAACTACCCAGTGGCATCCCACAGATGCCGAAGAGGAAGGCCTGGGAAAAGATGGTGCGGTAACCTATCGAGCAATTCCAGCGAGACCTTGGCTAACGACAGGGACATGTGAAGAAATATGGGTGAAACCTTTGCTGGTGGGACATTACGGGTGAATTAAAAAAAAACTCATGTATGTGGAATATGTCTTCATGAGAATAAAGGAATTCAAACCTCAACCGGAAAACTACAGTTAAACCCGCTGTACAGTTAAACTACTACGACTTACTTGAGGTGCTGGTCGTGTTCGGGCGTGTCGGTCCAGCTGACCATGACGTGTCCGTTGGGCGACTGCCACGCCGCCACGCCGCGCGGCGGCGGGACCGAGCCGCTGCGAGCCTCGATGCAGGAAGCCGTCGCGTCTTCTACGTTCGACTGTTTGAACACAAGGTTGTTATTTACGTGAGTAAAATATCTTCTTTGCAGTGAATAACTATGACACACATATTTGCTATTGATTAGTTGCCAACATCTTTGAAAAACGCTAGCAGGACCTGGAGGCATAGTCTGGTACAAACTTACGAAGTGTTTTTAAACTTAAAACTGTAGAAAGGAAGAAAGGACACAACTGGTAGTATGTTATGTATGATTTTCATGATATTTTGTACAATACCATTATTAGAATACCAAAAATAAACATCAAATTCGAATTTTGTTATGTTTTCTTTTAACAACTGACAATCCACGGTACTACGTGATTGACGAACGGGAGTAGGCCCCGCGGTGAGCGATTGGTGGAATTGAGCGAATGCTAGAATAAGCCCCACCTACATACAGCACTCATGCGCATAACCACACTCTCCGGTGTAAGGCGATCTGAATGTATTACACCTATTTTTAGGAAATTTACACATTTAAAGCTTTACAACAGCTCCGTTGATAACTAAATCCTTTGATATAGAAGTACTTAAATATCTATTTTAGCGAGAAAAGTCCTAAACTATCAAAATGTCTTCTGTTATTAAACTAAAAATTTGTGTACAAACTACAAACCCTTAAGAAATAAAGAAACAAATCAACTCACCTCAATGCAAATGCTGAACCGCGCGCCAACGGGCACGTTCTCGATAACGTGCGACAACTTGGCTTTCTTGTTGGGGAGCAACTCGTAGCTGCTCGTCTTCGCGTGCGTCTCCTCAGTCACTTCCAGCTGGAAAGAAGATCATATTTTTTAGCCGTTCTGAGAGTACCAACCATATGGAGCAAAAGTTATAATGGCACAAAAGTTGGATTGCTCTGAGCTAAGTTTCATAGAATAATTCATTCATGAAGCTGCAGGAGCACATAACTCATAATAATTTAGACTGAAAAACTTGGCACAGCATTCCCACAAATTAAGTGCTGTAATTAACCCCTTGAGTGTTTGTTGTACATACGGGTGTACATCGAAAATGTTCGGCATGTTATGTAATACCGGTTTTATAGTCACACATTGTTCATAGTAGATATTTTTGGGACATAAAAATTGCACACAAGATACTTAGTTCTAAAAACCAAGCGATTAGCGCTATAGTATAGCTCTAGCTGCCATTAGTATTGAGGTAAATACTTATTTTTTTTTATCGAAACGATAATTTAGTGAAAGTATACAAAAAACTTACCAAGTAGGTAACGGGGTCGCTGAGTCCATCGCAGTTCGCGTCCCACTCAATAGTGAGTTTTTGTGTAGCTTCGTCGTAGCTAGAGCGCAGGTTTTTCACAGGAGCACTACAGCAATTACATTTAAAATTGGATTAATGCTAAGCATCGTGATATTCGTGATAAAAACAAACGAAACTTTTCTTTTAGTGAAACAGTTCAGTATGAACAGTTTTGAATGTTTTTTTTGCAATTGCTTCCTCCAAACACGCAAGTTTAGTAACCAATCCTTCAATGTTTTCTATAAAAGGCCGTACATCTTTAAAATAGAATAAAACTATAGAACATCAACACTTTTAAACTTAAAATGTTATGTTATGTTTCTGATCCTGTTTTCAATCTACTTAATATAATTTTAATGTAATGCATTCATTCGTGAAATTCAATTTATTTACCTTCTATATTGCAATTAATTCAACAACGTCAATTTTTTTTTATTGTTTATTTGTATTTGTGTTCCAATAATTTGTCACAATATGAATTTTATTTATCTGAAATAAATGAACTCCAATTTTATTTCATTTGGACTTCTGCTCTAACTGCTATGTGAAAAAAACTGTCATAGCCCTCTCCAGAGATGAGAGATTGCGGTTACTTTTGTTTCATGAAATCTTTTAATAGTATATTTTATATCGAGGGACTAAACGAAGCCATAATATACCAGAGGTGTTTGACTCCCGAGCGTGCGCACGTGGCGCCACCTTCTTTGCGGGCAAACCATGGAACTAAAACTCAACATTTTCCCAATAAAAACGGTCCACACTCCACAGATAATAGTATATTTTTACTGGCTGTTTGAGTTTGTCTTTGTCACATAAAGGAAATTAAAAAACGAATTCCTTTTAACTCCCTAGGGACTGAAGTGGTCACTTTAGCCCCGCTTCGTAGGGCTATATTGGCGTACTTTTAGAGCATGAGAAGTGAAAAAGCCTAAACAAGTGAGTCCGAGTGTTCAACTCTACGCTTATAGTTCTCGCATATCACGAGCGCGCGTGAATCTAACGAAATTCAACTTTATTGTTTGGTATTAAGAGCGTCAGCGCGCGCGCTCTTAAAATGATTGTACAGTACCTCGGGTTCTCTCTCGTGATGAGCTCGACGAAGCGCGACAGCGGGCCGCCCGCCAGCGCCACCGCAAACACGTATCCCTCGCACGCGTGCAAGCTGGTCAGCATTTGGTGGGTTTCAGTGGTTATCACTTTCGTGTCTGCTACAAGAAAACGGTTAAGGTGAGGCATTGATGAAACGGAAATCGCCAGCCGCAACACATTACGGGCAAAACAGTATTTTTCATTTAAAACAAATACTGTGAGTTATTGAAGGAATCGCAATGGACATATTAACGAGTATGTTTAGAGCAATATATGTGGAGAACTTAGAGGCTTCTTGTATGTAAAGTCCTCTTTGTATGTAAAATTTAAATCTTTGTTTTGGAAGAGGTGTTTTTGATATTTGTTTTTGTGTTATGAAAAGTATCACATCATGTTATGCAATTGGGTAAAAAAAGGAAATGAATCTGGCAAATTAATTATCATTTAAATCGGTTCTGTAGTTGCTTATATAAAGAAGATCATTCTGGCTGCATACATTTTTGGGCCTGAAAGTGCCAACCAACGAAAAAAAGTGGTACGTATTGTTAGAACTAGTCATACGCAGCAATAGGTATTATCACACAAAAGTCGTAAGGTTGTCACAAGCCAAGTTATAAGAGTTTAAAAATTCGTAATTTTCATACATTTATTGATATTTGAAAGTGCGTGTAAACATAAAAGAATGATGGATATTGCTAGAAGTGATCTGAAGCATTTTTACTTTGGCGCAAATTATGTCAACGAATTAGAAGAAACGGTATTTCCACGATTAAACAAAAAAAATACCTTAATCTGCATAATTGTAACCGATGACTTTTCTGAAAGTGCCTGCCAACGAAAAAAAATATTTATACAGTACAACAAAAATTCGTCATTTTCATGAATACAAGTCAAAACTAAAGTAAAAATGCTTCAAGTCATTACTTCTACCATTAGCCATCATATTTTAATGTATCCCATCACTATCAAAAATCAATGAATGAATGCAAATGACAAATCTTTGAACTCGTATAACTTGGCTAGTGGCAACCCTACGACTTTTGTGACATAACACAAATGCTCCGTATGACTGGTTCTAACTATGCGTAAGCTATTTTTTCGTTTTGGTCGACACTTTTAGAAATGAAATCAGCTTTTATTGTTTAATTGTGGAAATGACGGTTTTCTAATTAGTTGAAAAATATTGCGCTACAGTAAAAATGTTTCGGATTATTACTTTTAGCAATATCTATATCATCATTTTATGATTCCACGCACTTTCAAAAATCAATAAATGTATGATCATTACGATTTTTTAAACCCGTATAACTTGGCTTGTGACAACCCTACGACTTTTTTCCGATAATAACTATTGCTCCGTATGACTAGTTCTAACTATACGTACCACTTTTTTTGTTGGCCGGCACTATCAGAAAAGGCCCAAAAAAATGATCTCCTTTAAATAACTTTCGTCAAAATTTCCCACGTGTCACCTTAAACTAAAATAGAATTTGCATCAATCTGAAGATAGATATTTGGATTGGTAGCATGGGTTAAGAAAACGTTGTTCAGAAACTAAGAAGAATATGCACCCAGATTGAAGACATAGGCTTTGGCATCATAAAGAGGCGCGACATAGGTTCCACACATGGGTTACTGCGGGGAAGCCGCTCACCGGTGAAATATATCATGAAATGTGTGAAAGTAGGAGAAAGTTTAAAGGAAAGTTGAAGTGGTGTCAAAATCGACAAGATCAGATTAGGATGGATACACTAGCATCGGATTTAGAGGGGAAAAATTTTAGTAAATTTTGGAAAAATACGAACAAATTGAATGTCAAACCAAGTATACCGGTAAGCGTTGGGGGAGAACATGATCACAAAAGTATTGCCAATAATTTCAAAGACCACTTTACTGTGAAGTCACCCTTAGCCTCAGTGTCGGGACCAATGAATAATGGTAGGAGCGTCGTGTCTGGGAGATCAATTTATTTCTCTGCTAAGGAAATAGCTAAGGTTATTAAAAGCATGAAGAAGGGTAAGTCTCCCGGGCACGATGGTCTTAGCATTGAACATTTTAAATATGCTGGTGTTCATTTACCCCGTGTACTCGCTATGTTGTTTAATTTTAGTCTGTGTCATAGTTTTTTGCCGGAAGCACTAATGCGTACTATTGTTGCACCAATTGTGAAAAACAAGACAGGTGACACATCTGACAAGGGTAACTACCGGCCCATCTCGCTTGCCACCACGACGGCGAAGATACTTGACAGTCTGCTTAATGCCTGCCTTGCAAAGTATGTGGATTTACACGATGCTCAGTTTGGATTTAGGCCGGGTCTGTCCACAGAAAGTGCCATCCTTTGCCTTAAGCACACTGTCGGGTACTATACGAGAAAAAAAACGCCGGTGTATGCATGCTTTCTCGATTTATCCAGGGCTTTCGACCTTGTCAATTATGAGTTGCTATGGGAAAAGTTGGGAGGCATTGGTATACCGTCGGAATGTACTTCTCTGTTCAGATTTTGGTACAATAACCAAAAGAACCAGGTGAGATGGGCGGGTACGCTGTCGGATGAGTACTCACTTGGGTGCGGGGTGAGGCAGGGGGGATTAAGCTCTCCTTTACTTTTTAGTATTTATGTCAATCGGCTGATTGAGCGGCTTAGCGGTACCCACATCAGCTGTTATATAGACGGACAGTGTGTTAATAACTTAAGCTACGCCGATGATATGGTGCTGCTAAGCCCCTCGGTTGGTGGGCTCAGAAAACTGTTGGCAATTTGTGAAACGTATGCGGAGGCACATGGTTTGGTGTATAATGAAAAAAAGAGCGAACTCATGATTTTTACTGCCGGGAAACGCGCACCTAACCATGTGCCGCCAGTGTTACTGATTGGAATGACACTAAACCATGTATGTAAATTTAAGTACTTGGGTCACGTCATCACTGCAGACCTTCGTGATGACGAAGACATAGAGAGGGAGCGTAGGGCATTGGCGGTAAAAAGCAATATGCTTGCTCGCAGGTTTGCTCGATGTACGGGAGAGGTAAAACTGACCCTATTCAGGGCTTTTTGTCAATCCTTTTACTCGAGCGGTCTGTGGGTGACGTATACGCGACGAGCCTACAATGCACTTCGCGTGCAATACAACAACGCTTTTAGGGCCCTGTTGCGGCTGCCCAGGTACTGTAGTGCTTCGGGAATGTTTGCCGAAGTGCATGTTGATGGCTTTCATGCTATCATCCGCAAAAAAGCCGCCTCTTTAATGCAGCGCCTGAGGGGCAGCGGCAACAGGATTCTGAAAGTGATTGCTGCGCGCCCTGACTGTCCTATTCAAACGCACTGGATAGGACTTGTGACTGGGCTAATCAAGTAATAATCTCTTGTACACACTAACACCACTAATATAGTATAAGTATTCAATTGTTACTAACAACTATTAACCAATCTATGGATAATTATATCTGAAAATAAATGATTTTATTATTATTATTATTATTATTATTATTATCATAGGTATCGCGAACATGAACACATTCTAGGTTAGAATAATACCTAACAAAAGTCATCAAGTCATAATATGGTTTATTATTTAATGCATTTTTTTGCAATGTCTTCATGTTACTACTATCATAGTAGTCCTATGGGAAAAAAGGAATATACTGAAAGACTTCAGGGCTCAAGATGGAAACTGATCATACAACTGACCGCCTAGATTGCGGGAGATGGTGCATGTATATTTGTGATATTTTGTAAAAAAAAACAGCGGAACTTTACAACCATTTAGTGTCTTACATAATAAACATAGCACACCCCTATTTCTAAATAAGTGTTTTTCTCCTATTGACTCACCGTCAAACAGCTCGCCAGGCTTCAATCTGCTTAGCACATTTGTATAATGAACTTCGTACGTCAGATTCTTGTTCTTGTATCTGTCTGAAGTAGGCGGCGCCCAAGTCAACTGTACTGTAGTTCCTTTCTCCTTAATAAGCATGGCAGAGAGTGTCAGAGTCTCGTCAGGTTCCCCAGAAGTATGGAGAGGGATCGTGAAGGGGTCGCCGATCACTGAGGTTTTGTAAGCTCGGATATCGATGAAGAGGTCCACGCCGGGAGGCAGGTCGGTCACTGGAATGGAGATTTCAGATTAGGACAGTTTGATTGCAGATATAACTGTACCCAGATCGGTGATAGGTAAATAACAAACTCAGAATTCCTCGAGAATACAGTGAACAGAGACTACTAAAACCTAACCAGTCAACCTGCACTCAAACTCAACCAAAGAGAAGTAGGTGTTAGATGTCCCAGTATTTATTTATCAATTATTTAAAGTAGGAATGCTCAACCTGCGTCCTTTCAAGTGAATGTGGATGAATAATTCAAGTTGTAGTAATAAAACGTGTGAAACAAATAAACACAAAAAAAAGTTACAAATAAATATCTAGAATATTGTACTTTTGTTTTTTCCCGCTCCTTTGAAAATTATTTTCCTATAACTTTACACATGGAGGTCACCTATTACCAACTTAGGATTAAAGATATTTTTTTATTTAACACAATTAAACGGGATAATCCATGCTACAGGAAGGAATACATTACACCAATTTTTCGCCCTTGTTTAAAAGCGATTGAGGACTGTCAAAGATAATATCCAATTCAGGGCGACCAGTAACATGTTTAGCGCCCTCTGCATACGACACAGCGGGGATTGCTCACGAGCAACTGTACGACACGGTGGAATAGCGAACAGCCGATGTCTCCGACCGGAGCGAATACGTAAATATTTATCAGGCACATATCAGGTTTATTCTCTTACGAATACAATAATTCAACTTACCCGTAATATTATGCGCCTTAGTATCGATAATATCCCTTCTCGCATACTGAGGCGGCAGACGAATCTCGACCTGATATCCTTCCACGCCTCTAATGTTGACCCAGTCGAGGAACACCGAAGTGGGCCCGAGCCGCTTCATGCTGACGTTGGTGAGCTCGTCGACGTCGCCGTTGTCTTCGAACGTGATATTGGCCACTTCGGACGAGTTGGAGGTGTATGCGTTGTTAGTGGCTGTTATCTATTTAGATGATCACATAATTAAAGCAGGTGAATTTTAGCTAAGTTTCAAACTCACTGGATTTATGTGGTTATGGGAAAATAAAATTATTTGCTTACATACATTTTAAAGATGCAAAGATTAAGGTATAGATTTAGTGAGACAAAAAAAAAATACTTAAGATGTATTTCTGCTGGCGGATAGGGCGGAACATGATCGATTTATTGAGTACGTATGCCAACTTACTTACATAAATGTTAAATCGCCCAGAGCGGACCCGGAAGAAATGAGTAAGTGTTGTTAAAAATTGTGATCTATTGTAACAGCAAATTTGCTGTAATAACGATACTTACTTCGTAATTACTATCTGCAGATCGCTAATAGTACCAAATATATAAAAGAGTTCATTAGGTATTTTTTTCCCACACTGGGTTCAGCCTGTTTTTGGAAATTAACATTTGAATAATTCTAACCACCCACATAAAAAGTATACCCTGTATTGGTGACTATGAAGAAATCAATTCTGAATAAACTCACCCAGAAAGAATAATTCTTATGCGGCTTAAAGAATCCCTTCAACGAAACTGCCATAGTTTTACTAGAGTTGGCCGGAACCGTGTTCTGTATGGGCGGCAGCGGCGGCGCGTAATGCAACGTGTAGTACTGCACTACGCCGCGCGGGGCCTTAGGGGCGTCCCAAATCACTTGCACGCGGGAACCGATCATCTGGCGGACTGTTATTCTCTCGGGGGGTGATGGCACTGAAATAATGTACACGCTGATGATGTTTCATTACTGTAAACCTAAAATATGTAGATCTAAATAAATAATTAAGCCTAATTCATCCCAATTTAGGGAAAAGCCTCATCTACCAATCCTAACGACCATAAGGAAATGCCAATTTTTCTGATATGATAATGCATTGAACAGACTGCCACTGTAAAAACCGTAACCATGCGAAACCGTCTTTTTCGGGTTTTATCTAGTATATTTTTATCATGCAAGCTCGATTTACCAAGTCGCTCAAAAACTTATTTTGAATCTGTATCCAGAACAACGCATAATTTAATCATTTATCAACCAAACGACATACATTACCATGGTGAGAAAACTGACAAGAGTGCGGGCTAGCCCTTAAAAATAATCAAAAAGCAGACTAACCTCCTTCTCCAGTAGTGGTGTTTACAAATTTGCGGGACGCGTAGGTCTTGTTTGATTTGCTATCTTGTATGTAGAAAGTCACGTTGTAGTTAGTGTATGGATCTAATTCCTTGAACCTGTTAACACATTTAGTATATTCATTATAAATTCATGGCCCAACTACGTTTCTTGCCAGGAACTTTATGCCGTAATACTTTTGGCAACTTAGATGGTTTACGTCATTAGCGTAAATCGACTCTGTACATACCTGCAGTAGGAACGAACTAATTTAGGGATTTCGCCCCAGGAGTCTCGATTCTCGAAATCCCGGGAGTCTCGGTACTTTTATAATCGACACAGAGACCTTGATGGAAGGTCCCTTTAAATTTCGAGACCAAAGATTTCGTCGTTTCGGTAGAAATATAAATAATAATACATTATGAAATATTCCAAAAATCTGAGTTTACATTTAATCTGTACAAAAATTCCAAATTGGTTATAAATTTGCGCCATTTATACCAAACCATAGGATGGGGCATCAACCACAACCAGAACTGACGGCTAGGAACTTGAGAAAAGTAAAGAACGATTATAAATACCTTAAAAAGAACACTAGATCTGCTAGATTTGAAAGGAATACCAGAGGTGAACACAGCCGTAGAATCAAGGCTATAATAATGCCAGCGAATCAAAAAGAAGTCACTGGCTTTCATCTCATAAAATGAGAGGTGTAAGTAAATAAACTATGTGCTCAATCACTGGTTTTCAAGAGACAGCAAAATTAAGGATAGATATTTAATGTCGCAGATAAAATCGCCTCTCTTATATCACAATCACAAGTAATCACAACATCCGTGCTTGGCAGTTGCTTCAGCCGCACAGTTTAAGACTGAAAAGATAGTCTATGCTAAATCTCGACAACTGGGCCTAAAGAGGACTGTTTTTGGCTGGTAAAAACCTTGAAATTCCAACAAAACTATACCTACTAATCCATTTTATTTATGCGGCCAATAGCTCAAAAAGCCGTATCAATTTGAAAAAAAAACTAAGTCTCGAATTTTCCGGGAGACCCGGGACCAACTGTAAAGTTTCGAGACTGGTCCCGGGACCGAAAATACTTACGAGACCGAAATCACCGGTGCCTAGCACTTAAACGCTTTTTAAGTATCGTCACTCTGCTCCGCATGACACTAGCCTTTTTTTCAAAGGTTCAAAGAAGAGTCCGTCAAAGTCAAAAATGTCTTTACCTGTAAATGCAGTCGTTGGACCAAGTCATATTGTGCCAAATGCCGTCAGAAACCTTCGCGATGGACGGCAAAAAGCTGTACAGCACCATCTTCTGCTGCGCCATCCAACAGGACACAAGGAAGCTGGAAGAGTTTATCGACGATAGGCCCACGCCTATGCTTAGAAGATGTATCTGAATGGTAGAAACATAAGGACAAATATAAGTAGTGTTAAAAAGGTCAAGCGGACCCTGGGACCACACCAGTGTGGGTTCACAACCGGGATAGACCGCACGGATGTTGATGATGATGATAAGTGAGTTAAAAAGCACCAATATCTTAGGGTGTGCATAGATCGATAAATTTGTTTTTGTCTTTGAAGTAGACACTATTGATAGTAGTATAGTTTGTGATATAAAAGCTTTCCAGACCAAAAAAGTGTACGATATCAGTTATGTAGGTACATAATACTAATACCGAAATCAAACACCACTGAACTGAAACAGTGTATGCATGCTTAGGTATATATTTATTCAGTTTATATATAAACAAACATAACATAAACTTGAATAAAGATTACGGAACTGCCTTGAACCATAGGGAGAAATCATTATAACACAGAAATTGTGGGAGCAGCAGTGGGACATGATATAGGTTTTAAAACGTTTCTTTTTTTTGAGTTCGGTTACCTGGTGCGAATTTTGTGTGTCGTTAACAGAGGTGCAGTTACTCTCGTCGCTCTCGTCGTAACAATCTTGCTGACCATCGCATACTTTATTTTTTGAGATGCAAAGAGTTCCCTCGTCGCACAGGAACGATTCAGGCAGGCAGTGTACACCCGGTTTGTTGTCCTGTAATTTAAATACAACATTTAAATCCTGGCATGTCATCTCTTGCTGAAAAGGATAAGGAAATAGTTTCAACAGTCTCTAATCAGTATGCCATTCTCTTTTCGGTATAAAAAATCACCCGGAAAAAAGGAACGTCAACTGTTTACGCTACATCGTTGACAGAGGATAAAGACACAGACAGGCCATTAAGAACGCCTAATCGTACATTAGAGTATCTAGTTGTTGTTCATAGAGTGAAGTAATTTATCTCATCCTGTTGGGCTAATAAAAGAGGTATGACACAATGGGTTCCTTCACCCGTCTGTATGAAAACAACTACCCTGTGGAAAATCGCAGCTAAATAGGTTAGTATTCTAAGTCCATAGAGAAGCTCATTGAGTGAGCTTGGGTATCTTATTTCTTGTGGCTGACTAAACTTGCATAAAGTGCTTTTAGCCTAACAGTAGCACAAGTAAAACGTCTAATGTTGCACAAGTTCATAGGCTGCGGTAGCCGCTTTCGCTTTTTTGCTACTGACGTTGTCGATCTTTTCGAAGTATTCACCCTGAGCACGTATACACTTTCCCATACGTTTGAACCAATTGGAAAATACCTGTGGCCACTCTTCTTTAGAGACCTCAGAAATCTCGAAATTATAGGCAGCCGTGCATCTTCTTTGCTTTCAAACCTGTTCCCTTTCAGTTTTCCTTTAGTTTTTGGAAACAGGTGAAAATCACAAGGCGCTAGGGAATATAGTGGGTAAGGATTGACACAGGATTGACACATTTTATGAGTTGAAAAAGTCAAGTATTCTGGCAGACGTGTGCGGCGCCTCATTGTCGTGGTGCCAGAGAAGGTGCCGGATTCCTGACTTCGGTCGCTTGTCACACCAAGCTGATATTACTCTTGGAGCACAAATTGTCATATACCATTCAGAGTTCACCGGTCAGTATATCAAACACGTTTTTTTTCTCGCCTCCGTCGAATAGGCACGAATCCACCCGACGGTCTTTCGGGTCATCGGTAAGTTTGTGCGGCACCCATCTCGAACAACGTTTACGGACAGAAAGGTGGTCGTGAATTATGGTTTGCATTGCTGCTGATCCAATTCCTAGTTCTCGCTCCAGCTCTACATACGTAATTCGTCGGTTTTGGCGAATAAGTTTTTCGACTGCACGTACGTTTTATTGTGTGACCGCGGTTGGCGGCCGCCCTGTCTTCGCTTCATCTTCGAGACATACCCGTCCTCTTTTAAATTGAAGATAGCTCATGCTACTTTTTGAATTACACTAATATACCTATAATTGTAAACAAATTCACAAACTACTCACCAGAGTTGGCCTACAAATTTTGAAATACTCAAAACACTCACCATATTGGGCCTGCACAGCATCTCATCGCTCTTATCCCTGCACTGCGGCACGCCGTCACAGAACTGCTCGTCCTTGACGCACCCGTGCCCGTCGGCGCACGCGGCCTCGTCGGGCGCGCAGGGGGCGGCGGGGGGCGCGGCGGGGGGCGCGCGCCCGGCGCAGCCGCGCTCGTCCGAGCCGTCCGCGCAGTCGGAGCGGCTGTCGCAAACCCACGATAGGGGGATGCAGACGCCTAGACATACAAATATAAATTAACACTACTACACCTGATACCACCCACTACTTTCTACCACCGGACCACTAGACGCCGGACTTCCACCCCCATGTAGTTGACTTTCCAGAAATCCGCTCTTAACGGATTGCTGCGTTTTTTCTGATCCGCACCGCTAGGGCGTGGAACGCACTCCCTGCGTCTGTTTTTCCGGATACTCGCAACCTTGGTGTCTCCAAGGCCAGAGTGAATGGGCATTTTCTGGGTAGGCGTATTCTACCTTCGGCCTCGACATCGCTTACCACCAGGCGAGACTGAGGCCAAACGCAAACCCATTAAAAGTCAACCTTAGTGACCGTCAGATGTCACAGTAACTTTTGTCAAACTGATAGACCTCTTGCTTTGCCGACCGTACAGACATACGAATACTTTTTGAGTGTGTAATGAGGTTAGAAACCTCGGCCTGAAATCCGGAGTTCACGGTTTCAAATATCAAACCAGACAAAGTGTGTTTTTTTAGATTTTTCCGGACCAGCCTGTGTTTGTGATCACCAAGCGTATTTGGCAAGCATGGTGATTAAGCCAATACCTATCAATTGTAGCGCTGACTTGATTTCAATGATGGAGCCTTTTCACCAGCAGTGGGACAGTATATAGGCTAATAATTTTATTTACTTTTACATACATACTCTCACCATTATAATATCCCAAACTGGGTAGTCAGAGGAAAGACTATTGCCGTCCCTAGTGGAAGGAACACTCGGTGCTAGTCGGAGCCCATGCTGCGCCAAGCGTATTAGCACGGAATGTGTTAGGTGGCGATCCCACCGCCGCTATCCGGGTTACTTGGGTTTAAACGATGTTATCCATCATCAAGTTAATCGCAATTTTAAAATTAACGCAAAGATGGTACTGACCAGATTTGAACCCAGGCTGAATGGCTGAATTGCCATTTGTAGTCAAAACAAGCTAATTTTTAGCCAATTTTTAAGCCGGAAATATATAATTGCAATGACAAGCTACGTCATTTGGAACGCACGTTTTGACTCTAATTCTTATTGCAATGGCTGTCGTTAAAAACAATTCATAGATGGCTTTAAAAATATGATTATTTCAAATGACTATGATTTTAAATAACTAACGTGGTATCACTGTACTAGGGTCAACGTACTTAGAGGTTAGTCAACGAAAAGATAGTGACTAACACCTTGACAATAACAAGACGCCAAAATTAAACTGTTAAACTGGTACCTTAACATTCACAAGGTGAATTATTTTTAGCGCTCCGAAAGAAGAAACTTCTAGGATTTTCTGAACAACGCGAATATACTGAATTCACCTGACATTGTTTCGCCAGTTAAACGAGCCTGAGCCTCAGAAATGACATTCTGCTATTTTTGCAGTTCTTACGTAAGGATTCATCACTTTGAAGTCGTCAGATTTTCGTAACAGACGAATAAAAAAAACCGCTACTTTACTAACCTGGTGAGCAGGTGAACTGATTCTTTCCACATTTCGATTTCTTCTGAGAATGTTCTGGTATCACAGAGGTCGTCTCCGGAAGCATGGAACCGCATCCAACCTCGTCAGAATGATCTCCACAGTCGTCGATACCATCACAACGCCACCAGTACGGGAGACAGTTGCCGTTATGACACCGGAACATCCAGTCTAAGCAGTTGGTAGGGAAATCTATCTTCTCTGTGGTCGGCCGAGGAAGCAGTTTTGAATGACCAGTGGTTGTACAATTCTGTTCGTCAGACTCTTCTGCGTCGCCGCAATCGTTTTCGCCGTCACACACCTACAGAATGCGACAATATTGGTTATGAAGAATAATGTTGTGCCATGCGCTATCGATACGTAGAAAAAAAACATAATTCTGGTTTCTAATATGTTATGCTAACGTGTTATACATTTTTAATAGTATTCTGTCACCATGACGGAAACAGTCACTTGTCTCTGACTACCCTGTTTGGGATATAGTCGTGAATTCGTGATGGTATATTATATTGTTGTTATATCAATTAGTATTATTACATAAACTTTCATAATACCAGCGCGAGCAGTCCATGTCGTTGTTCGTTAAGTTTGTATAGAAATAAGTTGTTGGTCAAAAATTCATTACAATTATTGAAGTTGGATGAACTGAGCAAAAAAGTCCTTGGTATTTGAACACACCATTTATTAAAATTGTCATTATTTAAATTGCTCTATAAATGTTTACAGGTCACCCAGTTAGATGACAAAATGTACCAGCTATTATAGCGCTATCTGTGTAATGCCGCGTCCTCGTTAAACGAGGGTTAACATCAGGTATTGTCAATGGACTATCAACTCACTTACCCAAGACTTAAAGACGCACTTCCCAGTCGGGCAGCGGAACATATACGGCGCGCACGTAGAATGCTTGCATTTCTCGTCCTTCTCGTCTTCTCCGCCTAAACAATCTCTCTCTCCGTCGCACACCCAAGAGTTGGGGATGCAGCGGCGCGAGCTGTCGTTGTTGCACGCGAAGTTGTCCGCGGAACAGTTGAGGCCGTCGCCTTCGAACGGGTGAGGTGGGATTATCTAAGAAATACCAATTTGATGATTAATGGTTTGAACCCCAGCTAATTAGAGGGATTTAGAGGAAAAAATACTCTCATTTTGAACACAGGTAAAACTGTGACGTAACGAAAACATAAATTGTTAATTGAATCAGAGGAATTAAATACGCTATCTGAGGAATAAAAATTGTTGGATAGATAATTATGATAAAGTAGTCCACGTAACCTTTAACAAAGTATGTTCAAATATGTACTTTTTTTGTAACATCATCAGCAAGTAAGTATTAAATTTTACTTTTGAAATACACTTTCAGATTAATTGATAATCTTAGCTATTATTAATTAATAACTATAGTATAACTGTTATACAATAGGCAAACATTGACCCGTGTTTTGGAAAAGATAAAATCTACTCTCGGCCGGCACTCGCAAGTCATCACACCTGACACGAAAAAAATAAACAGAATGTCTAAGTAAAGATAAGCAGTTATATTGTTATACATGTCCGTAAAGCATGCCCCCAGAAAATGACAGATTAAGATATGACGATTCTGATAACTCAAATCGGGTTATACGTAGAACAAAATGTCAGAAGTCCAGACTCAAGGTTTGCCAGGGAGCGATGGAGCAAAGCATACTCGGTATAAAGCTGGCTGATCGAATTACCAACTATTTTATTCGTTCTAGAACAGGCATAGCGGACGTGGGCGATAAACGGCAAAGTTGAAGTGGGAGCGGCGGGCCACGATTGTCGAATGCATCTAGGCAAATGGTATTCCTGTGGCAGCCTACAGACGGATTTCGTTGCTGGGGCCCAGAAAAAGGCGGAGTCACGACTTGAGAGAGCATGAAGATGACTAGCAGACCCTGGGATTAAATCGAGACGCATGGAAAAACTTGGGACCCAGACTTTCACTCTGAGTGGGACATTACAGGTTCATGAAAAAATATAATATGGACGATAACCATGAACGCAACATATCATGTTATATTATTCACTTACAGTACAATTCCTCTCATCCGATCCGTCCTTGCAGTCATTGTCGCCGTCGCAGACCCATCGCCTCTCAATGCAGTTGCCGTTTGAGCACTGGAACTGGTCTTCAGTACAGTTGTTGCGGTCACAATCTGCAAGTTAGTGTTTCGTCAGGAAGAGGTACATGAGGTGCTTGGATAGTCCGGTGTGACAATTCCTCTCTAGACTGAGCTCTTATGGCGCTATGAACTCGAATACTACGAAGCCTATAGCGTTGACCATACAGGAAACCAGCAGCGTCCGTAAAGGGAGTGAGACCAAATTTACATCAACTCGTTCTGCGGAATGCCAGCGCTGCCCGACCGCCTATTTTTGGGCAGCGCATCGTATTCAGATGACCCCCTGCAAGGGGGGCCCGGGGAAACGAGTGAAATAGGCCACAACAAGCGGACTGATCACCCAGCCCACTGCCAGCGTCCCCAGTTGAAATAATAATAATCGTATTCAGATTTTAATATTGTAAAGACACTTTGTGAACCAATGGTGGAATACGCTCAATAGTGCCGGTCTCTATGAATCGTATAAACGCTTAAGCTGCTGATGTTATTAATTGTAAAAAATAAAATACTGATCTTCCTCTCATCTGAGTTCAAATTAAAAGATGCATTGAAATAATAATAATGTAACATAATATATTATTATGTGGTCTAGTTTACCTTTCTCATCACTCATATCAGCGCAGTCGATGTCTCCGTCGCACTTCCAGTGCGGCAAATAGCAACGCGTGTCTTCGCACGGGATCATTGGCGGCGTACACATGCATCCCACCTTACAATACAAATCCAAAATCAGTGCCTGAATGTAAAAGCAAAGGTGGATAGCCCCAAGGCGAGGGGACATTTGTGCTTGTTCGAGGTGTGGGTGTATTACCTATTTAAAGTAGGTACATATTTTAAAACTTCTGATATTATGAGCTTTGCTTATTTAACTGACTAGATCCTGCCTTTAGCACCGGAGATTGTGGGTTCGATCCCCACCCATGACAAACATTTGTGTTTGTTGTGTGTCTGGGTGTTACTATCTATATAAGTATGTACTTAGAAATATTAAAGTATGTTTATCAGTCTCTGACACCCATAGTACAAGCTCTGCTTAGTTTGGGGTCAGATGAGCTTGGTGTAAATTGTCTCCTAATTTTCTATTTAACTTAGCTGATCATATGTGAGTTTACCCAGATATTTTTTTGTACTTTACAATATATCGTTAAATTGTATTTTAAACCAATAGGAATTGGAGATCACGGAAACTTTTCATGAGGTGGAGTGAGGTCTTCATGACGATTAAAATTATTAAACCTTTTGGGTTTAATAATGCTTATTAGAGTAAATACCTCGTCCGATAGGTCGCCGCAGTCGTTGTTGCCGTCGCAACGCCAAGTTGCAGTTATGCATAAACCGTTTTTGCAAGAGAATTGATCCTGTAAAGTAAATTATTCAGTCAAGTCTTCGCGATAAAACTCGTATATCTTAAGGCTTTACGATGCGTGAATGACATTCACGAAACGGCGTTCACCGCCACCCAGCGGCTAGCTCGGTACTACTCACTTGTCACTACTGTCTAGTTCAAAGATTGAAGACTGCAGAGGAAACAAGTATTATTTTGTTAGGTACTGCCTATTTTAGGCTAGCGTATCACTGAGATTGATCTCGCAAATGCTTAAGCTTGAGGTCAGTCTGATTTATTGTTTTTATTTGTGTGTACGAAAGAGAAGAGCGCATGGGAATACCTATGTCATTTTGAGAAAAAATCGAGGAAAAAGAGGAATGAGGATTAAGTTTAAACAGTTATTTTATTAGATTTATTTAATTTTATGTTTCATTTTCAGGTGAGCTGTCAACAATTTAAAATAAATTATAAACCCGAAAACGTCTATGCAGCTCAGTTGGTAGTACTTGCAGATAAATGTGTCCATGTTACCCGTGGCATAGGGAATCCTAATTAGCGTGTGTGTGTTTAAGTTTACGTCTATAAAACTGAATGACCAAATTTTTAAGTGTTTGATTTGATTTTATAATAACGAACCTCTCTGAAATGTAATAATGTACTTAAGTATGTATCTTTGAGCCTACTTCGGTTAGTACTACGAAGTTTCGTGACGGTAAAAAGGGTTTCTCGCCTTGACTTGCGTGGTGTCCCCGGTCCGATTCCCGGTCGGGTCAATTCAAAAAATGATCTTTCCTAAATTGGCTCAGGTCTGGGTCTGCTGGGAGACTCCCCTAGCTTAATTCCTTGTCTAGTACCTGTATTATGTACAATAAAATATGGTGATTGCCTAGGTACTATCTAAGTCTATTTTATAGATATTCAATTATAGGCATTTTTACTCACAAATGAAAAGTGTTTATATTTTAATAATTTACTCGATAAAGAGTAATAATTACATATAAAACATGTTTCAAAATCTAAGTAGCGAGAGAATCCTAGTTGGTAAAATCGAAATAATTTTGAAAATGGTTAGTCATAATGAGGAAGATAAACGGATGAATTGCTGAGTTGGGACTTTATGTTTTGACATTTTAGTGAACATTTTTTTTTGCTAGAAGCTAGAAAAATTCGGTCTAATCCTAGGGTTAGAGTATAGCAATAGCAATAGCTATTGCTACATTTATAAGGCACTTACAAAATCAAAGCACGCTTGACTTTATATGCTGTACATTTTTATCCACATGCCTTGTCGAAAATTAAGAAACATACTTACTAAAAAGTGTAGGCAAATACTCACGAATACTTGTGTAATTGCCGACCTGTTTTAACACGATATTTATTTTTGTATTTCGGCATTTTTAAATTTTACAAATCGAACGTCCCTTGTCAACTTTGAAATAATATAAACTACAATAACTACTTGAATCGATACTGTATAAGGGGTATTTAGGTGAACAGGTGAATTCAATCAGTGGTCAAAATTTCGCTCCGGTACAAATGCAAACCTCCAAATACATGGGTATTCAGGAGGTTCAAATTTGTTGGGAGCAAAGAAAATACCGTCAATTCACTCTGCCACTTTCACATTATTATTCGATTCGTCGATAGTTATCCGGGTTAATTTGGTTTTCGATGTTTACCATCACCGGAGAGTTAGTAAGAAATTTAACAATGAACACAAAGATGGTCTTGTTCCCGTTGGTAGAATATGACCTGCCTAAAATGCTAAAGAGTTTTAAGGCTTCATGGTTTATTCGAAAAACTCATTGTCTCTATAGATATATTTCATTTTTAGTGGTAGAGTATGATTGGCCCACACTTCATCTTATTCTTATTCTTTGACCATATTAAAATGTAATTTGTATTTTTTAAAATATTTACTGCTTCTAACATACAGATAATACCTAAACTAAGTATTCAAAAAGTTGTATAAACGCTTCAAAATCAATAATTAATTTCAACAAAGTCGCTCCGATAATGACGTGCACCTGCGTCACTCGAAGACAGTCCGAAACGGACTGGCGGCATAGATCGCGGGCGACGGGGAAGGGGCGCTCACATTTTTCGACTTGGGTTTCGAAACAAATACTACTTCAGACTAAAACACGGAATAAAAATAAACTCTTAAAAGCAAAAAGAAACATACTTCTGAAATCTTCCACTGTGTGTAAAAACTGAATAAAAAACTAAAGCCGTTATGAAGAAAATTTGCAATTGTGACAAAAGTAGGTGGGACTTTAGGATTTTTTTACTAGAAGGGTGAAGACAAAATTACAATACTGTTCAAGTAAAAATATTACTTGAATCCTGACCTTCAGTTCTGTATTTTAATGTTTGTGAATTAAATGAATAGTTATTTCAATAATTTGACTTTCATAACCATGAATTTCAGCGTTTCACATGCCGTAAGGCCTTAAGATAATATACATGAATCAAAAACATAATATACTTACAGGTCCACAAGTAAGACCAGGTTTCGTGGGGCAAGTCATATTAGCGGATGGCTTTTCACCGTTCGGGCATATGCACTTTCCATTCAAATTGGTGAAACCGTCAGGGCATAGACAACTGGCCTCGCCCCCTGGCTTGCCCAAACACAGGCCTTGGCAGGGCGGCGTTTTATCTGAACATCCGTTCTTTCCATGCTGAACGAAATGAGCAAACACCTTCAAATCCATCAAGCCAGAAAACGAGTCGTTAATTGTGAGTATGCCCATTCCAGAATTCTTATCAGCGACAAAAATGGACTTTGCCTTCCAGTCATCCCAATACATCTTGTCTTTCAACACTGCAACCGCAAAAGGATGCGAAACCGTTTCGTCGTTCCACAAAATCCTCTTGAAATAACGGCCACTCAAGTCGGAACTGGCTATGTAATCCTCCATTGCATCTACCCAGTAAATCCTCTCCGACATTTGGTCGATTGTTATACCGTTTGGCCACTGCACTATCGGTTTACCGAAGAGTTTCTTGACTTCAGTTCCGTCTAGGTTGGACCGCGAGATTGACGGGTTAACTCTATCCCAGTCCGTCCAGAAGAGATATCCAGCTTTAGGATGCACAGCTATACCTCGTGGTTTCGACAGGTGTTTTGAATCTAAAATAGTCACCCTCATTCTACCAGCATTGTTAAGGTCTGTTCTGACCGCTTCAATTTTCTTTCTCATGCCATCAACGAAAAATAGGACGTTTGAAATCCAGTCAAGTGCCATACCCTCAATACTGGCCAAGTCAGTGTCTACTACTATCTCTTGAGTTGTACCATTATTGAAGCATTGACGACTAATTTTGTCAAGCTCTATATCAGCCCAGTAAATGCAGTTGTTTTTCATGTCAAATTCAATGGCAACGATATTTTTCTGATCTGTTACCGGTAGTAATGTAGTATTATCCATCAAGTCTATACGTGCAATTTTATCCCGAAGAGCCACAAGCAAGAATTCTGTAGGTTCCTCTATTGGGCACGGTATGGTGTCATGGAAGTATGGTAAGTAGGAGCTGTGGTAACAGATGTCGCCATCAATTCTTCTGTAACCCTTAGTCCGTTTATAGGTTTTGCCTGGGCGACAGTCCGCTGGTATGGTATACGGGTCAAAATTGACGCTCTTATTACGGATACACTCGCTTCCTTGTCGCATAAAACCAAAATCACATTCGAAATCGCGCCTACTGCATTCACATATTTCTTTTTTAACTGGTCTGTCGTAATCAATGCCGTTATAGCAGTTTGTGTGAGCGAATCGTCTTTGGTATGTCTCTCTTACTCCAAGGACGCAAGATACAGACGAGTTAAGAGAAGATGGCGACCAGAATTTGTAATCGTCAGATGTGCAGTTCCGAGCGAATGTGTTCCGCAAATCTATCGTTATAATGATCCACTGATGCTGATCGTTAGCAGACCCAAACATAGTAAATGTCGTTGTATTTTCACCGGGCTCGGTCATTAGCCCATATATTCGTAGGTCATCATCATTGAACCTGAAAATGAATGGGATTGTTTGTAAAACGGTTTTATCGCAGCGAGATAAGTTATTGACATTGTGTGTGCATTGTGACTCACTGATAAGAGTTCCATTCGATGCCTTCATTCGTCGAGTATAGTATCCTCCTTGTCTCGCCCCGCGACTTGAAATATTTGACAGCGACCAGGATGCCGCCGTGGTCTCCGTAGTTGAAGAAGTAGTAGTCCTTGAGGATCCTCTTCCAGGTCAAACCCGCGTCTCTGCTTATGTAAACTCCAGGAATTCCTTTCAGGGACTTCCCCATTACACCCGTTGCCATTATAATGCCGGGAGCTGACTTGGAACTCATTATGCTAGCTGACCTGCAAAGAAGAGGATTTGCTCAATAGAAGTAATAGTATTAAATCACGTTGTTGTATAGTATAGTGCACGACTTACAAAATTATGCCCTACGTGTTAAACCATGAGTAGGTATTATTAGGTATTATTAACCACAGATTATTATCTGGTAAATAACGATACGCATCCAGCCTGCGATATGTATTAGTCACGATTTGATGATTTATATACAGTTATACAAACACACAATGAAACTAGCAATATCACTACAGGACGCGAAACTTAATTTTACCTTGCTTCACAACATGCTTGAACTCTTAGTAAAAAGTAACACACAATCCGCAAAGCTACGTCTTTTTTAGATAAAAGTCTAAGTAAAATGCAACTCAAAAAAAAAACAATGAAACTGTGTTAGGTTCTTTTTGTGAACATATGGCCCGACGACTAACGAAGCTGGTTGTAAAGTTTTTGTTTTTGGTGACTTTTGAAGAAAATTCAAATATCTTGACCGCTTTCTTGGTTAACGATGAAAATCAAAATGAAATTATAAAAACAAAGCAAGTACCTTACGTGCTTAACATGCCTACTCTCTGGTCATCATCATCATCATCATCATCAGCCTATCATAGTCCACTGCTGGTAACAGGCCTCCCCCAATGCGCGCAATCGCACTCTCTGATCCCATACTAACATGTTTTAAAATGAGATGCGATAAATCAAACAATGATAGTTATATCACACCAGATGTGTAAAAAGCATGAAAAACAATTCACACAAAGTACATAACAAACAATCGGCGATAGATTTACCTTGACCCATCCGCAACAACATTTCCTGGCGGGCTGCAAGTTAACGGTAACTATGAAACTCATCTCTCAATAGCACTGGCGAGGTGGCAATACTTTTCACAAGCTTTGAAAGCGAATAACATGACAAAACAAGGTCATCACGAAGCGACTGACGGGGAAGACCAGGAATGGGCGGAAATGCAGATTAAATTAATAGTTAAATTGTCGGCACAATCACTATCAGAGCGATTTACGATCCGGGGATTTCATATTGCTATGTGGGAATCTCGAAACTACAATACAGTGTCACCCGAAAGTGATGCAAAAATTACAAGCGTTACTACATCTCAATCACCGTTAATCATAACAATGTCTCGTTACGTTTGGTTTTCTTTGTGGGTATTCTGGTAGATATCGCCTGACTCATAGTAGGAAGTGCAGTTTATGTCGGACTCTGGCTGAGTGTGACTATAGGCCTACTCCCACGCCAATAGGTATACGAGCCCAGAAAATCCAGAACGGAACTCTCCGCGGCTTACTCACAACTTGCCCATTACAGCCCCTAGCGTGCTGCTTGCAACTGGTAATCAGTTGTCATAAGTCTTATACTTAGTTTTTTTTTTAAGCTAAACATTTCAGACCACAGAACAATGCGAAAATTAAATTGAAAAGCACTTTCCAAAATGTTAATTTTGAAGTGAAGAGAAAACAAAAATGTTATTCAATAGCGTATAAATACTGAAAAAAATAAGTTGAAATAAATTTAAGAATAAAAAAGGGGGTTAGCTAAATATTAATAGATGCGAAGGTCCAGCTAAGTTAAAAAAATCCCATCACTATATTTTAATTTATAAAGCTCAGATAGTAATAAATGTATTTCTCAAGTAACAGCATACATTACATATTAGGGTTATAAGATATTTTCACTCACCTTGTGACTGGATACAGCTGACTGAATTTCTGGCACAAGTGCAGGCTGCATGAGCTGTTCAAGTAGCAGTCTAGCCGGTTACCTGTTTTAAATTACATTAATTATTAATCGTGACGCGTATTGAGGATCAGTATAGAGCTGAAAACGGGGCTGATATATTATTAACTTAGGAAAAATTGTTTTGTGGAAGCACCAGACAATTAGACAAGTTAAAATTACTTCAGAGTCAAAAGAAAACCAACTGACCATAGAGATCCACGTGCGAGGAGACCCCAAAAAAACGAGACTATATCCAAGTGGGTTATCTACAACCCACTTATAATAACTTAGTGATGATGTAATACTGAACCTAACAAATTAATTTCTTACAGAAACCTTCTTGACTCATAAGTACATCGGCTTTACCTCTTGAAAAAATTGTGTTTACAAGTATTGCCCTTAGTTTTTCTTATCATAAACAATGACCTATCACAATTTTACTTACACAGTTCGAAGAATTTGATTAAAGCTTCCGCTCAGGGAATAAAATTGCGTAATTCTAAATTACCCTTTTCAAAATACCAACCCAACATTAAAGCTATTTAATCTTATTTAGTTATTCTCAGTGGGCCTTGGATCGCTCATGCTATATACTCAACTAGAACAGTAAATTTTCCCTATATAGCAAGTTATTCAAAGCAGTGACCTCTTTCCATCCAAGGAATATTCCTTAAGCTTAAGTCGCTTGGCATATTTATGAACGAAAAACAGACCAATAATTTCGCCATAGATATTTCGACACAAGTATGCTTCACCGCTAAAACTGTTTTCAGCAGTTTCATATAATTACTTAACCAGTCATTCGACACCAGATATTAAAATAATTTTTATTGTTCTATTTATGTGTATTGGGTTAGGCAATGAAAATTTTCCATGACTAATAGCAGATATATTAAACATGTGTATTTTAATTGACTTATTTTTACGACCAATAATGACCAATATTTGACGACACGATTGGCGTAGTGCGCTGGAGCACGGTTTCTAGCCTTTAATTCCGTAGTGTCCCGGGTTCGATCCCCGGTCAGGTCAATTCAGGAAATGATCTTTTCTAAATTGGCCTGGGTCTGGGTGTGCTGGGAGACGCCCCTGGCTTAATTCCTTGTCTGGTACCTCGTAACACAGGGATATTTATCCCTACTTCGAGACCATGACAAGAGGTGTGTTGTCTGGCGCATATTTATTTATTTTATAATGTACGAAACCAATTTTTTTCAAAGGTAAAGATTTGCTTTCATTTCTACGACAGGTACCTATTCGTCCCATGATATGAACATTATCAGCCAGTTATTATAAATTCATTACCATGCCAGAGCTTAGGCGCAGAACTGTGGACTTCCACTAGTCCCCGCGTAGTATGCGAGTCTATAGCAACAAGAGACCAGCTTATGACGGCTGTGTTACGCCCTAACAGACGATGACTGTACGATATCATACTTTAATGTAATGTTAAACTCTCTGGAAAACACTACGTTACCAACCGCAGACCCGATAAAGTGTGACTAGTTACAAAGTACAAGTAGGCGGCTGACATTAAGTAGTACCTAATAGAATCATTATTGATTTTAAATCTAAACCAGTGACAGTGTTATCTATCTTATTATTATTATTACTGGTCATTATGAAAATGAGCATAACAAGTAAAATGTTGGGTAGACTAGATAACATTGTTATGTTTTGCGTTGTAAGTGTGACATATTGACTACTAGTTAATTGCCAGCATTTCCTCGTCGGTAGGTTATTTCCTCTATATACCTACTGTTCGTTCAGTTTATTTTCGTTATTTCCACAGTGTAATGTCTTACGGCATTGTACTTTGGGGTCAAGCGCCGGATATACAAACCATCTTTATCCTCCAGGAGCGAGCGGTCAGATCCATCTATAGGCTTCGTGCACGAGCTTCACTTAGAGAGATTTTTAAGGAAATTGGTATCCTCACTGTAGCGTCACAATATATTTACAATTGCATTGTTTTGGTGGGAAAAAATATTGGTCTCTATACTAAACACAGTGACATACATTGCTAAAATACTAGGAATAAGGATAAAATTGCACTTCCACTCTTCAGGTTACAAAAAGTTTTAGGATCCTTTATTCCAAAAACCATTTGTGAGTTATAGATTCAAAAATCACATCAAAACAGCTTTATTAAAAAAGGGCTATTGAAAAGACTACCTCATGGATAAAAAATGCCTGGGTGTAAGCTCTCTGCTCGATGCGGGATTAAATAGCTCTATTGTAACAGATGTTTTATTGTAGTAGGTACCTAGTATGTACTGACTAATAATTTTTCTTTTTGAATTGTTTCAATGAACTTTTGTTTTATATTCTTTTATGGTTGTTTTCTTTCTCTTTGTTTTATATTATTTTAAGTTTATTTTTATCAAAATGACACACTGCTTGTACTTTACTAACGCCTGTTGTTAACCCAAAACAAGTTTAAAAGAGTAACTGCCGAGTTTCTCGCCGGGTCTTCTCAGAGAGCAACAACTCCGACGCGGTGGTAGAGTCGCATTATGTCTGTATACTGTTTTTTTACATATCCATATTATTATGGTATTTATGTCTATTATTTAGTATATTTTGCTGTAAATTTGACGATTTGAAAGTACTTATACAGTCTATTTGAATAAAGTTATTTGAGTTTGAGAGTTTGAGTTTTCATGGGAATTTTAGGAATGTGGTGGTTTTCCTGCGAAAATCATAGGATGCCGAGTGCCCTCTACAACACGATTTAAGAAGCCGGCTTTTACGGCCTAGGTTCATATTATATTTCATATTCGACACCACTCACAAGTCGTCATTCAAATTGATACTCTAAGTCGTGTAAGGTAGAAATCGTTTCGCGATAACAAAGTATTTGCTTACGTCTCAAATTCAACTTTCTGGTGGCTGACAAATGATTCATACAGCTTAATTCGGATAACTAGAAGACACGAATCCGAGTTGGATAAGTGAGTGACCACCTTTACATTGCACTTTAACCTACTTATGGAGATTGTTCATGTGTGTTTAAGCTAGTAAGGGCCCGTTCCAAATCGCTGCGTGATTTTCACACTCGTCGAATAGAGAAAAAACGAGCAAAACCTTCGTCTGACAGCTGTCAGATGAGTTTCATCGGGTTTCAGGCACCGGTGGAATTCGCACTTGTCAGAGTGATGAACGTCACCCGAACCCGTTCCGAAACAACCAGCAAACTGCCAGGTGACAGCTCGGTCATCCTCGATTTCACTCGGGGTCAATTTGGAGCGGGTTCGAGTGATTTTCACTCCTCAGGGTGAAATTCCACGTCTTTTGGAACACAGCATAATAGGAAGAATACAATTTGTGTTTAACTGATAAAGAATATGTAATAGTATAAAAAAACTAAGATTTATCCGACTCGTATTATACGTCTATTCGTTACAAAGGTCTAATCTAGTCTCCCCGTCCCGTCCAAGTTCCCCATATATAATCGTGTACGTGTATTCTAATTCAACAAACTCTTACTCAGCTAATTACAAAGGTAGGCAATGCTAGAACCTAAACACGAGAACGCTATCACTTTTATATGCTTTAAAAACTAAACAAAGCGGCCGATTAAGGTATAGAGAAACACTACGCGCTATTGTCTCTGATATCAGAACGCCTAAACACTGAGGCCCAGCCAAAGACAAGGTAGCCTTTGTTCTTTAGCTTGCCGTCGGTACACGAGCCTCGGATTGCCAACAATAGTGACACAAAAATTTGCCTTTAACTGTGGTATCGCTTCATGCGAGAAATTAGTTTGTTATTCTTTATTTTAATCTTGATTGTTTCTCTAGACTGTCAAGTGAATTTCATCGGGCTCCAGACACCGGTAGAATTCGCACTTGTCAGATTGATAAACGTCACCCGAAAACGTTCCGAAACAACTGAGAAACTGTCAGGTGACAGCTCGGTCATCTTCGATATAACTCGGGGTCAATTTAGAACGGGTTCGAGTTATTTTCACTCCTCAGAGTGTAATTTCCACTCGATTTGGAACGCAGCCTAAATAACTTAAGTAAAAAAGACAGATATTATTTTATTAATATCAAGCGTTCTAACAGACAGGAACAGTGGCCACTTTCTGTGCTCACACTTTTTGCAGTCTGAATAATAATACATAATAATATCTGCTTGTTAATCATATCATTACATCAAACTCAATAACACTGTCGGAAATGCCAGTAAAAGCTAGTAAATATCCAGGGCTTACTATAATATTAGATTTACTATAAAAGCACCAACACCAATCAACTACGTTTAATTATATTTCGAAAATGCATTTGTAGATAATACTGATTTTCTGCACAACATTACTCATGGTGGAAATGCCGTAAAATATATTTTCCAGTAACATTAATAATGGCAAATCAATTTACTTATCTGAACGTGAAAATATAATTGCGCGAACTGATGACAGAAATAACAGTAAATAACCAATTAAAACTGTTTAGTGGTTAAATATTTATTGGTTAAATCATAAAATTGCATGCAATCAAATTAACACCGCTGGCCATCGAATTGGATAATTTATGAAGTATTATTTCATCGAAATACTTTGTACAGACGCGTTCACATCAACCTTTATAAAACCATTGCCTATTTCAGCAGCTTAAGGCCCTATGTGAAGCTTGACGTAAAGGCGTGTGTACAGCCACACAACTCACACAGTACCAGGCCCCTGTCACTTGACGAACTTGCGCGTGAAAATACCTACCAGCTGCCGGGACATGGAACGCCCATTTGGCAGTTGATTGTCAACAGCCGCAAGTTTGTATGCGAATCTTCAACTGTACGCGATGACGTACTTTAGGTACTGACTACTGACATCTATATCGAAAGACGTAGCCCCGGCAATATATGCCTGTCACATGACAGCACGCATTTAGGATTAAGAGGGTTTGCTTTTTGCGTTTGGGGTAGATCGTAAACGTTGCATTTTTCAAAGGTTTTCGTGATTAGATAAATTTAAATTAAGTATAAATTATCTCTCTATTATTGAATGCACCTTTTCATTTCATAACTATGCCTGTGTACAGTAAATTTTTAGGTGTAGTATCGGTTTTAAAAAAAAACGGTAATTTAGCAAATAATTTATTAATATATTAATTTAATATGTTTTAAAATAATATTATGCACACTATAACAGAGCAAAAATTTAAGTTCTATTTCAATTCAGTGGAATAATCACGAAAGTCTTACAAAAATGCAACGTTTTCGATCCACCCCCCGCTAACGCTCTTAAGAAAATTTTCATTTTTCTTTTGATGTGATTTATCTGTTACGTCAGTAACTATTAAGTAATCTGTGACATTACAGAAGATTTGGTCAGTTAGTTTAATAATTATATTAAATACAGTGGGACAACAATTACAATTAGTTTCTCCTTCGAGCTTTATGGCATATTTCAAGGAAATTCTTCTCATGATTATTGAGTAGGAAACAGAAAGAAAGACATAGTATTGACTATTTCAATTACTGTGTGGAATATCGTTCGCAGTGTTTGTTTTAACAAATGCTAACAAACGAGACTATAGTTTTTTTTCAATATTTAATTTAGAGTTTATATTTACTCACCATTCTCATCTTCAGTGGGTGGGTTGATGAGCGACCAGGTGACTCCGTGATCGAAGGTGATCACAGAAACGAGATGTTCAGGGCCGATGTTCGTGACCAGTGAAGTAGAGTTCACCTTCGACGCTATGTACACGCCTTTCAGTCCTTCCACGCGGTACAGGTCCGTGAACGGGTCTTCTGTCACATCCCTGTTAGTAGCATTGAAATTGACAAGTAAGTTCCATAACGTATAAGCAATTTGAAAAAGGTATTTATAGGATACAAATGCAAGTGGATACAATCAGGCTTTCTGTGGAAAACCACTCGACTGCTGCCTGAACATAAAGTTGAGCACCCTACAATTTCCCGTCTCGTAACATGTCAGTCAAAATAAAATGGACTTCTATACATTCAAGGGTTGCTTAGCATTCTTTATAAATATTTCTGAATAGCCCTATCTGTGGTAGACTGTCAGAGAATGCCTTTTTTTCATTGAGTTCGCGTCTCGTAACATTCCTTGCAATTAGTTTATTAATAAATAAACTTTTTATAATTCCGGCATTACAACTCTTTTGAAGAACCCCTGTGAACCTTATCGTTGACCTGTTGGGTTTTTTGATACTCAAGTCATGCATGACATAATCTTGAAAAAATCATTTCACCAAGTCAGATTAGAACAAACAAAATAACATCGCACATACGCAATCTATGATGTACGAGCCTTATTTTAGCCTAAAGGAATATTAAGTCAGAAATTGTAAAGTGCTTCTAGATCGGGATTGAAAAGAGTCGGAAACGTTACTCTGTTTTTGTATAGTTCTAAACCTTGTACGGAAAGATACCTACATAATATAAGATATAGGCTTTCATGAATAACAAATAATTATCTAACAGTATTTTGTTATTCCATTACTATCTGAGCTGAAAGATAACATCATCAAAGCGTTGACTTTCTTTTGTATTAGTTACGAATGCGTACTACCTTCTAGTCGGACAATATTTACATTAATGTCATCTTTACTATCTGCCGAACGATTGATTGCTAGTAATTGGCAGCGACATAGCAGTTGACGGCGAAACTATCTAACGGAATGTTATGTAGTTCTTATCAAGTTAGTGCTAATTATAATACTAACTTGGCATCTAGAATATTCATCAAGGAGTTGTTTTGAGCTGGAACCATGTGTATATTACTGCCTCCTTGGGTTAACACTGTTCAACCAAAGGTTTGAGAAGCAATTCCTTTGATATTGACTTTTAATGTGAAGTAGGTAACAATCTTTTGTGGTCAGAGGGTCTTGGTGTAAATTGTATCAGATATTTATTTATTTACTTTTTGCGTATTCTTTAGTAAGTAACTTTATTTTACTTGCAGCAATAAATAGTCAAAAGTCGTTCGGTTTCAGGATCCCCAAATACAGTGAAGCAAATATTGCAAAAGACAATGGCAAAGATCATAATTTCATAACTAAATATGGATCAGTTATTAAACCTACAGGTTACATCTACATAATGGGCTTTTAAACTTTATTTTTATTTTTTGGCAATGAAATCAACGTTTGCAACGTAAATGCTAGTATCTAATTGGTAGAATTATTCCCTGACACATACACAACAAAGAAAGTTACATACTTATACACTACCTACTCGTACATGTTTAGGATAGCATTGGTGACTACGAATCTGTGACACAAAGCTATCTACCTAGCTCGTACAAGCCTCAAGCCAGTCTTCAAACTAGTTTGAAGACAACCACACTTGCAAAACATGTACTTACTTAAATAGAAAGCTGTTTTTTCAGTTGCCGATGATATAATGACACAATAAATACGCCAAGCAGCATTCAGTTATATTCAGACAAGGACATCAGTTGCACTTAAGAAACTGTCAAATATCCTCAAGAATCTTTAGGTCCAAAATCAGATATCGAAGAGCTGCTTAGCCATTTAAATATAAACTGGGTTGGTTAATAATCAAAACATTAAAAGCACAAGTTACTTACTCTAAAAAGCTGTCCTTCCAATTGCCATCAGGGAAGTAGCACAATATCTGCTCTAGGCTCTGCACGAAGTTGTATTGCGAGAAGTTGTTGTTGATCTCTGACACGAAGAGGTTGGCGAGCGAGTCTGTGTGCATGACAGAGACGAATATACGTTTGTCAGTCACATCAGCAATGTGGAACTTCCTCAAGTCCAGCTCGGTCTGGAACTCAGCTTTGTAGAACGGACCTCTTTGATGGGAAATGTAAAGGTGGAGTGTGTTTCTCTGTAACAAATGATTACTCTTTAAAATCTGTTTTTTGCCTTTCTCTTCACGATCATGCATAGCTTCATATCGCTGTTAGTAATTTAATTTTCTAGTTAGGGTGATCAACGTAGTGCTTACGCATAATAATGTCATATGCTGATGCATCGTGGTTTTTTAATCATTAAAATTAATTGTAAGTTTTATTTGTTTAAGTAATATTATTAGCCCGTCCTATTATAGCTGACATTGAAATTATGATACAATAATATTGCAACCTAATCGATACCACCGATTACTACTTGAGGCCGTGACCCTTTTCAGGTCATTGTAGTATTTTATTTAAGAATGTATCTCAACTGACATATACTTGTTTAAACGCTATATGAAATATATTTTACATATTGGTTTACATATTGCGCATAATCAACAATTGAATGCCTAACAACACGTAAAAACCTACGAAAAATGCTTTAAAAATAAAGATGAACAACTTTATCTTGAAACTAAGTAGACAAGGAACTACCCTTGAAGTGTTTCACACATTTCTTTGTTGAGTAGCCACTTGACGTAAATCAATACATTTTAAGTTTAGTGTTATCTTGAATGTTTTTTACTGATTTATGCTTGCACAGCGTGTGAGTTGGGCTTAGGTACAATCCATGCAGCATTATTTGTTTCAAAAATATTTAACTGCCATATTAATATGCGACAGTTAACACGACATAGTCCTCTTAGGTTTAGTGTAGTTGTAGAAAACGCTGAACTGCGAGCGCTTTTATGGCAATGCAAAATGTACGAGAGAGAACATAATAAATAACTTATAGAATTTTTGTCTGTCTATCTATGTATGGATGTTCTCCAGTATCAGCATCAAGTGAACACTGCTGGATGGATTTTAATGAAACTTTGTACTTTATACTTTAAAAAGTAATTAATAAGTAAAATATCAGGTAATGGATTTATAAACAAGCTGTATTGTTTGCAGGCAAAGTTCGCGCGGACGAAATCGCTGGCTGCAACTACTCTATCGCAGAATAAAGAGTATATTCGGCAGAGTTAAATTCCTGTTGATCGGTTATATTTATTGCGATCACCCCTCTGCATAACCTACTACTGTCCGCGGTATGACTCATTTATTTCTTTAAAAATGATTCATGCTTAGCCGCAAACTCAACTTATCGCGTAGAGCTGTAGAGTCGATATAGGCATTATATAATTAGTATTATATAATTGTCTTCTAAGCTTTAAATGAATCTAACAATGTGTTGTAAATCCTTTTTTGTTAGGTTTTGTAAAGACTAAGCCAATACACATCAATTGTAGCGATGACTTGATTTCATTGATTTAGGCCTTCGCCCAGCAGGAAGACAGTGTATACTACTACTAAAGACTAATGACAAAACAAATGTAAAAAACAAAACTAGCTGCTGTCCGGCGAGCGACATCATCGCTCATTGAACCCCTTAAGCAAAATTCCTGAAAAATCTTCTCTCGGGGATTGCTTAGCCCATAAAGGGGGACCGACCGCGACCGATCAAATATAACGTTTCAGCGTTAGGCCTTGAGATGATGAATCCAGAATCAGTCACTCAGTCGGTAGGTATATACAATTAGTATTTGAATTAAATTGTTATTTGCTTAATCTACATAGACACTACTGATAAAATTCTTACAATAACATTTCTACACACTTTTAAATTCTGCTAAATGATACATGGCAACGAAGCGATTTTATTGATTTATTCCAATGTAACTAACTTCGTAGTTAGGCCATTGACTTGACTCACTAATAGAGGAGTCAGATGCACTTTGGTATCAGACCGTCTGATTCATCAAGTTAATTAATTATGCAGTTCAGAATCAATTTGTGTTTCTAAATAAGATTAATACAAGCTTTAACGTTATGTAAATGATTTCCATTAGAAAAATGTAAACCCCCGAAAAACTAGATAGGATTTAATCTTCCTCCACATATCGCCGCCCAAACATATAGGTTGGGGAAAAACTTTTTCGCATTTTTAAGAAAATTAAAAACATTTTTTAATAAAGTTTATTTACATTTAACTAAAGTATGTACTAGGTGCCATTTTGTTCGATTACTTTTAGCCATCTTGTAGGTAGGGACATGATCCCATTGCTATAGGAATTCTGAGGTTTCTGATCAAAATATCGCGACAAGTGGTTTTGGCAGTCCTCTCGTGATGTTAACCTAACACCTCCCAGCCAAACTCTCTTAATTTTTACTGAGTGGCTAAATATGTGTGAGGTCTAGCGTCATCATGATGAAAAACCACACCCTTCCTGTTGATTAATTCCGGCCGCTTTTTTTTCAACTTCCTGCTTTATTCTCATAAGTTGTTCGCAGTAGAGTTCAGAATCGATGGTCCTGCCTGGTGGTAACAGCCCATAATGAATAATGCCCTTCCAATCCTACCACACACACAGCATCACCTTGTTGCGAGTTAGCCCGGATTTCGCTACAGTCTGTGAAGCCTGACCGGCCTTTGACCAAGACCTTTTGCGCACGTTCTTGTCGTACGTGATCCACTTTTCATCACCGGTTATCAGCTTCTTCAAAAATGGTTAGGTATCATTACGTCGTAATAAAGAATCACAAATGAGTACACGGTTCATTAGGTTTCTTTTCTTTCAGTGAGCTCGTGAGGTACTCAAATATTAAGCTTTTTTGTGTACCCAGTTTTTTTAAATGCGCCAAAACTGTTTTGTGGTTAATTCCTAGTTTTTCAGCTACATCGTAACTACTGATATGCAGATCTTGCTCCAATTTTTCAAAAATGCCATCCTATTTATTCGTTATAGAGCGACCAGAGCGACGTGCATCTTTGACATCAAATTTCGATTAAAAACGCCTTAACCAATTTGTGCTACTCTCACAGACACTGCACTAGGTCCATAAACATCGCAAATTTTTATCGCGGCTTGCGTTACGTTTTTAACTTTTTTGTAGTAAAATTTTAAAATGTATCGAAGTTCTTCATTAGATTCACTCATCTTGACAGTAAGAAAAACAAATGAAAATCACACATTTTCCTAATTAGAATTTCGAATTATCTTCTTTAAAATTTAAACTTTTAATGATACCAAAACCAGCCAGATACAAATAGTATAACCAAAGAGATTTTATTACAAGTTCATACATACTATATGCGAAATGACTTTTTCCCCAACCTAATAGAATAGAAGAGTTTATAATTTATTCACTAACCCGAGGGCCACATAATTGATGTCCTTAGCGAAACTATATGAACACTCAAAGCAATACTATCATGGCTGGGACGAAACTGTATTAGTCTTGGACTTAGACGTCAAAAACGTAATACTTCAACAACGACCACTTATGCCACTCAAAATATCCAGATACCAGAACAAATGTACAAGTTACGGTTACTAAGAAATCATTTAGGAACGGAGTGCTCATAATAACTGCACTTTTTGATGTATAAAAGTAACAGTGATGGCTGCGGCCTCTACCGTTACTGTGTTTAGGCTAAGAGATAGCCAGGTAAATATGTTACTCATGAAGATGAAACAGAGCATAAATCACTTTAGTAAAATCTATTAGATACCGGTCAATTAATTAAAATATCAGTATTACTAAAAGTTACCAAAGGCAGAAGTGCGTAGTAAAAAAAGGTTTTTATAACTTAAATAGGTTATTACTTTGATTATTTCAGCATTTTACAATGCTTGTTTTTCATATCTAAGAAAAACTGGAAAAATTGTTCTATTTTTTTTGATGGAATAACGTTATTCCATCTGGAAACTACCGGAACTACTGGAAAGATTCGTTCATCACTCTCAGGTTTAGGTAGCTCAGTGGTTTAGAGCAGTCACCCGGATTGTGAAAGACGCGGGTTCGATTTCCGCTCGAGATCATCAAGGTCCGAAATCTAATTTTTAAAATAGGTTGTTCAGTTGAGAAAATAATGCTCTCAGCGCGCCTGTTAGTGTTCTGTTACATGGATATATTAATTATTTTTTCTAGGGTCTATCTTTGGTAATAATCAGTCATATATAATAGATAGGAATAAAAGGTGACCCTGCAAGAATAAATAAGGCAAATTGGGGAAACAGAAAAATGCAAATAAAGAAATTGCCAACTATTTCATAATCACTGCTTTCACTGCGTACCTACAACATACGCTTTATTCAAAACTAGACAAAACAGCACGGATTTTCCTGCAATACTGTGATCAGTCAGATCTTTAAATATAGTACGTATTATGAAGTCGCTAGGTTGCACGATAGCACGATCATCCTGTTCCATTACCAACAACACATTGTGCGTTTGTATGTGTGTACCTATTTTATGATGTATCACATCACATACTGAGATATATGATACTGGTAATCGGTGTAATTATATGTAGAACATGCGGTGAAGGTAAGTAAATGATAAATATTTTAGAATAACACAGTTGACTGAAAATTACATATATTTTTGTGAATTGCCTCGTCATTTGACGTGAGGATATAATTAGAGGAGTTTGGCATCGGCATAACCAGTCATATGTTTCTAAAGAAATAAGTATTATTTTAGAGAGAACATTTTGTTTTTGTTATAAACTTATAATACTTTATATCTGTTGTACTATGATTTCTTTACTTGTTCAAAAAATTTAAACTTACGTGCAGGATTTATTTTTAGCCATATTTTTTCAGTAGGTAAGTAATCCACATAGAAAAAGCTGGGCAGTTTGTAATACGAACGAAGCCTTCCACAGAATCGTGTCACGAAAGCGTCCAATGTCAGACTTGAATGGACAAAGCCAATTTAGATTTCCTTGTATGGTGTTGAAAATTTATTGTTTCGGAACATTCACTTCAATAACAGGTATTATTTATAAATTCATATCCTTATTACTTGGTTCAATTTATTGTTACTTCATACAGCTGACTATATTCCATAAATTCTTATCATAAGAAATTCTCGTAGCAAATTACAGACGTTAATGTAACGTAGTCAGGCAAAGTTTCTCAGAAAAGCATTGCAGCTATTAGCAGTGATATTTTATACACTGTATTATACCTACGCGGAGTCAGTGGTTTTACGCGACATCATTTCTCAAATTATTGCTGCCTTCATCTTAAATATATATTTAATATGCGCCAGACAACACACCTCTTGTAATGGTCTCGAAGCAGGGATTGATATCCCTGTGTTACGAGGTACCACACAGGGAAATAAGCCAGGGGCGTCTCCCAGCACACCTAGACCCGAGTCAATTCAGAAAAGATCGTTTCCTGAATTGACCCGACCGGGAATCGAACCCGGGACACTACGGAAATCGAGGCGAGAAACCGTGCTACAGCGCACTACGCCAACCGTGTCGTCAATTAATATGGATCAAATATGGATGGTCTCGTAGGAGCGGTATTTCAAGAGGTACAGTCAAAAACATAAATATCTATACAAGTCAAAAAAGAGTCTGAACGAACTTTTGTTTAGATATTTGTGGGCAATATTTTGCTCAGATATTTTTGAAGCCTTGGCAACGTATATATATTTATGCCTTTGACTATACGAGTATGTGATATTGGGATCTATTGATCTGGTAATCATCCTACAAAATGGTAATTCGCGTTCAAAAACTGTCGTTTTAAATTATAAAGAGAGCTTCGTGGCGTAGGGGTTGAGCACCCAACTCAGATCGTGGATCGTGTGTTTCAAATATGGCCAGAATCAAAATCTTTGTGTTCATTGTTAATTTTCCGACTAACTCTCCGATGATGGAAAAAACAAATCAAACCGGATAACGGCGGAAGGCTCACCACCTACTAAGTTGGTTTCTAATTCCATTGGTGAAAAGTGGGCTTCGGAGCATTCCGTTCATCATGACGGCAACAGTCACTTGCCTCTGACTGCGCTATTTAAGATATATTCGTGATGGTATGTTTTGTTACCTGTTTTCACGCTAACAACTTTTGCGAATGTATAAAATCATCTGACTTTTATAAACAATAGCAACAACACTTCACAGCAAAGATAAGCGACTTAGAACTTGTAGTGAAGGTCAGAAAAAAGCTCTATTGCGGGCGCGCGGTTTTGTTGAACGCATCATCTTTCTCGGAATTCGAAGCTGTATTAGTTACTATTATACAACTGCGATAACAGATTGCTTCATAGAAATATTATGTAAGAAGTCACTTTCGTAGTAAAGTCTTTTAAGTAAGTTCCTTCTTTTGGTACACGTGTTCGTACCACTAGCTGAACTGCACCTCGTGAAGAGGAGCGTAGTCTCTTTGGGAGGAACCAAAAAGAATCTCAAGTGGCTGTGCGTGCAGTGGACTCCCCACCCAACCACTGCCTACCACTGGCAATGGTGAGATCAGTCGCTGCCTATACAGAGGCAGGAAGGGCTTCCGTGGACCTCCTGCCGGATAGTCAGCGCAAGGAACTGACTTTGCGGAACCATTCTAGGAAACCGAGCCGAGCTCGAGTAACAAGGAGTTTTACTCGGTAGAACTCCGTCAAAACTCCTTCGTAGCCCTGCCTTCCGTCTTGTGCGCAGATATTAAGATACAAGTCTTAAAATTCATAAAATACCTGTGATACGCGACAGCAATGAGAGCATTCGTTATAGGTATATCATACATACGTTTTCCTTAAAGTTCTGCAGTTAATAAGAAATCGACAAGGATAAAGAAGTTAGACAAACATAAATTTGGTTCGTGACTCGACTAATCAATCAGCAGCAGTGAAGTAAGTAATAAATAATAAGTACATATATTACAGTGTACACAAATCTTGAACAAAAATAAATAAACATATAATTGAAAAACCAACAGATTTTAGTTCAGGTGAACGAAGAGAATAAAACGCCCGCCGGTCAAATTTTTCAATCCAAAATCCAAATAATCCAACTGAATTTCCTAGGCTAAGTTTTTTTAAAACAATTTATTTAAATATTCAAGTGGACATACCAACTAACCAAACTTGGACGTGTGTGAAAATCATAAAATAGATAAAACTCTCATCATCAATTGGACGATTCCCCAAAATAATATGCAACAATGTAAACTGATTGCCCTTGTTGCTACTTGCTACAATATAGGTACCTAACAATAATATGCCCACTGGTTATTTCTATACAATGACGTCAATCATTTTTACACTTAGTTCATACAAGAGGGTTCATTGTCGATGCGATATTTTAGTTCACGTATATGTACTGTTTCAGTGCCATCGGTATACGGGCGCGTGCATGGCCAAATACATACAATGAACGTGTAATACTCGTTTATTGTGGCACAATGAACTTTGTTGCGTCGACATAAAGGCCGAAATGCTGTCCTTTTCACTGAAGGAACACTCTAGACGAGGAGACAACCCGAGTAATTCGCTGCGTATTATTCACTTACAACCGTTTCCTTGCACCGGTAGCAAGTAAGTATCTCTTGACAAATAGGCACACTGGTTACTTGCATAAGATTACAAGGCTAGAATGCTCTCTAGAAATCTAACAACGACAGGAAATAAATTATGATGACTGGTGGGAGCACTGGTGGCCATAAGGGAAAAAGTCCTGGATTGATGACCTCTTAATTCCAAATGAAACGTGGAACCAAGAAGGTGGATCGAGACCTGATAAAAGACGCAGTATGTCGATGTATGGCGCCTATAACTAGCACTCTGGCAGGCCTCTGTCACTCCATGTACTTGCGCGCGATAATCACCTACTAGCCGCCGGGTCTTCCTTGACCTATTTGGCAGTTGGTTGTCAAAAACCGCGTAGAGTATTTGTACGCGAATCTTGCGGTTGAACTGACGACGTAAAGTAAGTACTGACTAGTGACATCTATATCGAAGAAGGTAACCCTCGGAATATATGCCTGTCATATGACAGCACGCATTTACAATTGACACAATGGTTAATTTTCCATGTGATTTATATGTTACCTAGTAACTATTAAGTAATCTGTGACGCCAATGTTTAGGAGTGGACCTCTCATGGTTCAGATTGTTCATTGATGTGATGACGTACAAAAAATAAGGCAGTTTCTACACTCCTAAATTTGATCGTACATGACAGCGAAGACATTAAGATCAATAAAAGATAGTGCCTAGAGAAAACTTTGAATTGGCTATGGTAAACGCATAAACCAAACGATTTCTACTGAAAGATAATCGCGAAGTAGATTGCTCTCTAAGCTCATTCCTGTTATAGCGGCAAATACGACCTGGATTAACTCTTAAGATAGTTTATTGGTGGTCAGTCTGAAATAGATGCCAGCCAAAATCGAAAGTCCGGTTTATTAGAAATAGCAGGTAGTGCAGGTACAGGAAAACATACGTCGGCAAATGGGTTGCGACTTGTGATGAAAGATACTCAGTCTTTGAAGGCTTTTAATGAAAACTCGCCTTAGTTTAGACGACTCACGACTGAGTATTTTAGTCTCCGACCTTAAGTCATGGAGCTGTTACTTAAACAGCTTAAAGGACTTAAAAGACTGGCGAATTAACGCCTGGGGAGTCGAGTCGTAAGGCGTGAGTTGATGCAACAAGTGCTTTTCTTAGAGAACCTTCATTTAATACGTTGTTTCACATCATATAGTGAAAAAGAGTAAGATCATTTCAGCCAAAGAGTTTTTAATTCCAACTTTACTCATACGCCAGTTTTTTTGTAAAGGACTGCAGTCGTTTTAGTTGTTCAAGTCGTTTTTCTTCTAGTCTTATCCGTTAACCGACTGAGTCATATTAATTGAGACTAAAAGCTGCAGTCTTAATTTGAGAGTCGAGTCGTGTAAAAAGAGGCAATCTGTCTCTTTCATCACTAGAAGCGACTGACAACCGAAGTGCATTAACGAAGTTTGGAAAAACTTCTACTCACTACTCGATCTATTTGTTCGATATAATCATGTTCATTAGAAAAAACATCTGCAGCTTTTTGTCAATGAATAAAAATAAACGGAGTCACCTTGCAGGCAGTCTGAAATCGGTTCCTCGACGCATGGCACTTTCAGAGAAGAACCCGCGAGTCATTGGTCCAACATAATAATATTATGAAAAACTGCCTACAAAACTTAAAAGCGAACTTTTAGACGCCAGCTAAAGAGCCTTTTGAGCCTTATATTGAAAAATCCATTTTGTTTTAGTAGTATTCTTGAAAAAGGATTTCACTTCAGCATAATGACATTCGATATTGTTTGTTAATTGTTCATTTATAATTTGTGTAACTACGTACAACATAACATACTTGACATTGATTATTTCTCTCTCGACTTGATATTGACATCTTATTTTTTGAATTTTATTTTGTGATTTTAAACCTTGACATTTTATTTATTTCGTGACTTTATGTATTTAATTTGATTTTTTGCGTTGTTTTCCTTATTTTGTTTTATTTTATTCTATTTTATTATTTTTGCCGATTTGCCGATTGTGAAAATCCTTTAATTGACCATAAACCAATGAAAATTTTAATGTGTATTTTTAAATTAAGAAATAAATAATCTAATCTAATTATGGGGCACACAGCGCAGTGGTCACAATCGCACGGAAAACCTGGCTAGAGAATTGGCTAAATGGCAACCTTACAGGATATTTAACATTTAAGGTGCCCCTTTTAATGGATAGCAATTTAGCAATCTCTTTCCTTTTATTATTTTCCCTGTCACCTGAAATAAGAGTACAAACTCACCGTAACTTGTAAAGATATCATTTGGGTGTAAGTTTTGAAACTTTACTATAATACAGGTTTTGTTGGGTTTTTTAATAGGCGTTAGCTTTTTATCTATCCTGCCTGATCAGTATTTTTTATCATTTTAAATGGTCGCCAAAGAACGTCCGTATCAAATAGCGTATAATGTTCTAATGGAAATAAATCCTTTAATAAAAAGCTAATATCATGTAGGCATCACAGTAATCAAGTCATTACTACCTATAAATAAATAGCCTGCGACGTCAATTTTTACTTAAATATTAATTTAACTACCTGTATATTGATTCTAGCATTCTCTTGACGGAATTTAAAATTGTTTATTTGTCAAACATCGAACTTATTAACACAAAACGCTCATGTAATGATGTACCTAAACCCATATCCTATGTGTAAGAAAATAATAGCCTATCCACCCTCACCTTTCCACTCCCGCACCACGCGTGCTGGACTACGGCGTCATCCACACACAAATAAAGCATTTGTTGGCCCGAACTAAAAGGTTCGGTGACTCGTTTCTTTGTCGTATCTGGCCAGCCAAGTGATTCGTTTGAATGACTGGGCTTGTCAGCCTCATATCTGGACCTCACGACCGCTTTTCATCAGGTGGAGTGAGGTCATCTTGACGAGCTCCAACGTAACAATGTGGACTTAATAAGAGCGGTTCCAGACTAGCGTTTCATACGCGCGCATAAACTCGCTTTTGGAAGCTAATGTAGGCGCGTACAAGCGCGCCTTTTGCCACACGCGTTGCTCGTACGAGCGTTGACGCGCTTGTTATTTTGTATAATCCATATACTGACTCACTACCGGTTCAAGCGAACACAATAAGCCCGTGAACGCGCGTGTAAGCGTGTATCTCTAGGAGCTCAGAAAACGTTGTCAGTGTTACGCTTAGGTAACAGGTCACATTGCCAGATTTCGTTCAATCCAAACCTCAACTAAGCTCATTAAACGGTGTCGTAAGGAAGTTCAAGGCAGTAACAGTACAGTACAAACTGCTTTGTTTAAATACAACTAATACAGTCTAGGTCTGGAAGAGAAGATCATCAGCCAATCCAAATGACATTGCCAAAAAGTCTAGGACTCACTGTACAAAGAAACTATCATCGGAAATCAAAACATCCAAGTGGCTATGTTGACACTAAAATTATAGACTTATTTCAAGTCTACCTAAATATAAATAAGTTATCAGCAGTGGCACGTCGTGTTTAAAAAACATACAAACATACCCAAGAGGAATGGCTGATAAGAATGCGATTATCGCCGGAAACTCCAGTCCAGGAACAAAGAAATTTGATACAACGAAAACAACACTAGCATTGATTGTAGGTCATCAATAATTACATGTGTTCATTATTGAATTTTAACGCATAGGTACTTGAGGCGTATGAATATACGAAAATGGTGTTGTGTATGATTCCGTTATTATGTACTTATTGTATTTCAATTTGCATTCTTTTATTAACCCTTTCCAAACCTTCAAACAAAACATAATCGATTGTGGTTTAGAAGAATAACTTGCTGGATTTTACAAACTCATGCATGAGTAGAGTAAATATGCATTTAACGAAAATTTAATGTTTATTTATTTTTTGCAGACTGAGTGTAATACATGGTAGGTCTAACACTATAAGACCTCAAAGTCTTCTTGAAAATAACCTGAATAAGTTGTTTTTTATGTGTTACTATTGAAAATGCTTCATTAAACAGTATTTTCAAGCTATAAAATAAATAAAACAGAAAAACACAACTAAAAACTTACCTCTTTAGACTGCTTTGTGGCAAACATGAAGTCTCCTTTTATCTGGAAATCTTTGGCCTCTTCAAACAGGACATTAGCATTGTTGAGGTCAGTGGGGTCACTAGCACTGAACACTGTGCTGGTCCTGTCTGGCTTCCATCTCTCTACATAGAACACTTTGGAGAAACCAGGCCCAGATGACCAGAAGAATGTCTTCACATAGCCATTGATCATCTTGAAAGTCTTTCCTCCATCCAATGTCAAGTAAAGCTAAAAATTATAAAGGATTACTAAACTTGCTATACAATTTGTGTATCTCATTTAATTTTGTCGTCATAATTATTTTAGATATCCCTTCAACTGAAGGGCCCATAAATAACAGCTATTGCATTTTTAACCTAGATGCCCTTATGTTTCTTATTATTGTCAGCCCTTAAAATATTAAATTTTTGTGGGAGGACAATAAATATTAATTTTTTGTGGGAGGACAATAAATTTAATATTAAATTAGACAATATATTATATTATAAGGCCTACCTTTCTTGAAGTATCAACCTTATCCAAAATAACATATTTATCAGGAAACTCCTCATCAAAGGCCAGCTCACTGGGGTGGAATGTCAGGTCTGATCTGTGGATGTTTCTCCCATTGTCGCTGGTGTAATATAATTTCTTGTTTGTAGAGTCCACAAACACACACTAAAAAAAAATATTTGTTCAAAAAAAATGCAATTCAACACTTATTTACTGAAAAAGTAATCAATTTCCATTCAAATCATTGATTTCTTGGTATTTTATTTACAGTTTTTAGATGTTAACAATGATATAATTTTGAAAGCAATAACAAATGATACATACAAACTCAGGGTACTTAGGATGATTGAAGAACTTGTCCAGCTGTGCATATCCACTCTCAGAAGTGTTTCCCAACCGGAAGCTCTCGGTCTTGTTTGTGAAGTTCTTGCCGTAGTCATAAGATATGAAAAGCGCTGATGGTGATATACCACCCTTGTTCCTTGGGCTAGAGTCCCGTGCCAGGCAAATGATTACATTGGACCCTTCACCGACCCAGTGGACCATTAACTGCTGGTGATTGTCTTTTAGTTGGGTTGTCTGTCAAACAAATACAGTTTTAAAAATTTTACTACATCAAACAACCATGGAAACTTGACTATAATTTCCTAAACTTTAAAGTTGAAAAACCAGATTTTTAAGGCAGTGAAAAACAAATGCTTTAAAAAAAACAAGATTATAGTAGGTAATATAATAGCAAACCTCTTCATTACTCACTGACAGACTAGCGGTTAATCTGATTAAATTAATTTAATTTTATCAGATAAAAAGGAAACCTGTTTACAAAACACAAAATATGTTTTTATAACATAAAATAACTAAGAGAGCTAAAATTCAGGAATCATAAAATATGTCCATCATAAAAAGTTAGTAAACTAAACAGTGCCTTCAGAGCAGAACTTTAAGTTAGGTATAAACAATTTCTGTGCCTAATTTATTTACATTACATTAATTATTCTTTTAATTATTCAGCCTCAATTATTTACTTTTTTGCTAAGTCATACCACATACGTAAAAACAAAATTGGCAACTGCTTTAGTGCTTTTTTTAAAATCAATAGGTAGGTATGGTAAAAGTACGTCACTGTGCGATAATAAATATAGAAAGTATACAGTAAACAAACCAATCGCACGGCGACAAATCTCGAGCAATAAAGATATAAACAACAAAGGGGGCCTATTGAACTTAACAAGGAAATGGATCGTTACCCAAGTACTTATATTTTTCCGACTTGCGGGAGGCGGTGCCGGCGTAGGAAACGCATCACGTTTTCTCCTCTCTAGAAGAGAATGATCTTCGGTGTCCGAAAATCTGTTGATAATAGTCAATTGCCCATTGTTTTGCTCCTCGCCTGCCACGTACAAAGTATCACCAGGCGCTCCATATTGCCGCAGGCATAAAACACATGAAATTATATTCACTAGTATTAAAAAACTAGCGCGACGTCCGAAAGCGACCAACATTTTGTGATCACTGCATAATATGCAAAGACACCCAATCAAATCTGTGAACTCGACAAAACTGCCTAAAAAATCGAGAAGTCAGCATCAAACTGCGATTCATTTGTCACTTTGACAACTTGTTATGTCATTCAATAGTGATGCTACTGTGGATCCGTGTTCATGAAAAACAATGTATTATTTTTAAGATGCTACTGTTCCAACTGCGTTTATAGCGTTACCATTAACTACTACGCTGCATCGCAATTAACAATGCCACATCTGCACAATGTAAATATTACATACGCGTTAGGACGTAGGTGGAGCAGTAGCATTTTTAAAGATGTTAAACAATAACGCTTGATATTGTTAACTCGACTGTCTGACACTGCAATGTTTGTCCGCAAATAAAACAGATTGCAGTTGAAACTGTCAAATGAAACAAGCAGCGTCGAGCATTAAACTGAAATTGATTTTGGAAATGAACTAGTCAAGCAGTGCCGGCCATAGCTTGTGATGGGTATAGTGAAATTAGCTTTCGATGCCAATACAGGCGAATAAGTACCTTGATTATCTTTTATTATCTAGTTGGGGGAATGGTAAGGTTGCTGGCGGATAAATTATCACAGTCGTAGGAGTCCTGTGGTTATTACTTATCGCACGTTACTGAACACCTGTCCCCCAAAGCTACACCTGACAGCTCTTTTGGCATTTGGCACCTTTCTTACTTGGTTTCAAAAGCGATCGCTCTTACTTTTCTCCTAAAAATCGGACTTTCGGACACAGCTATGGCTGTTAAGCGGCCAATAACCACCCCTTTACATTCTTGGTCATAATGCCACTATACTATTTTCGCCATAGGATGATATCCCTGACAGTTCATTACTGTCAATTTTAGTGATGCATCGAATGAAATTTAATCGATGGTTTCAAAATATCGGATGAGTTGGCAAAGTTTAAATAAATTCTTAATGAACGGGTTATGGCTAATAAGTTATAGAATAAAACGCCGTTTTTCGAGAATAATAGTTTTATTATTATATTAATAATTTACTGCTAGAACTTGATTCTTGTAAACTGATATCAGTATCGGAATCGTATCTTACTGTTATTATTATTTGCTGGTCTCTTACTCGGTTAATGTGGATGTATTTGTCCCAGGCCTCCATTATGGTTTGGCGAGTTTTTTCAACGACCTTTCTCCAATTTTCATCGGTTACATATTGACATGCATTCATTGTTTTTTTCGGCATTGTACGTACCAAACAAAAACAACAAAACGAAAAACTTAACAAGAAAACTCAACAAAAGTCAAAACAAACAAATACGTAGCAGACGTAACGCAAACACCAACCGCATACAAGACAGACGCACTCGTACTGATTTAGGTATCTAATTACTTTTTTTTTATTGACTACTTTGTAATGAAATTGGACATTCGGATTAAGATGATTACTATTGTATGCCTGTGAGGCGGAACACAGTAAGACTCTTAAATATGTATGATCTGAACATTTTTGATATACCTGTGATTCACAATAAAGTTTATTTGATTATGTATCTGACGTGAATGACGTGTATTCATAGATTTTTTGTCGATTCAGTAGTGTCAACACACTATTGAATGGCGTTCCTTTTCACGCATCAAGCGCTGTAAAGATATATTTATTTAATTTTATTTACTTCATCATTAACAGTTGATAATTATAACAATAATTTACTTGATAAATTTCGAAACGACAATAGTTTTTTTATAGTTTATTAAATTTTCTTTTGCCAGTTTCTTTTTATTTAATTTGAAATCGTATGTGTGACACGGAACAATGAGAGCTGTCAGGCATATCATCAAAGTGAAAATCGTTTAACCAAGTGGCACTTGTGCCGTATCTGGCGTTAAGTAAATATAATATTTAAATTAATAAGTTAAATATAATTAAAATAAGTTAAACTTAAAAATGTGAATTTTTTTAGTTAGGAAGTTTTATATTATTACTCATTTTGTTTTCATAAGTTTGTGTAAATTTTGCTGTGTCCGAAAAGGTCGACTAAGTCTTAAGAACTTAAAAACCTGTATGTAACACCATTGTACCACTTAGTTTGCATTAAATACTTTGACTTTGAATAACCTTCAACATGCATTGCTACTAAAGTTAGTTTCACCTTCGCCGAATACCTACCTTATATTTCTTTAACATGTGACTTGAGTGTCTTGTTACATCACTACAGTTGTTTTTAAATAATTTCATGCCTGGGACAAATGGTGTTTGAGCGAAGGAGAACCTCGGATGATGGTATTTTGAGCCGGATATTTCGAAGACCGCCCTTTGTGAACCATACCCTAAGCCTGCGTTTCCACTAGAGATGTGCTCGCTATAATTAACCTCATTACATTTAGCTTCGTGATTCTATTGGTTCTTAAAAACACATTCCTCGCAAGCAACGCATCCTCGCACATCGCTCTGGTCGAAACGCACCCTAAGTATGGCCTTACTTATTTAAAATTGTGAAAATTTGGTAGTTAAATAAGTTTTAAATCGCATCTGGTGTTGTTTGTAATGTAAGTATGTAATTCAATCAGTTTAATAATATTATCTCCTGTGCAGTCTTTAATTATTCGATTTGATCGGGAGCTTGACTGGTAGAGAATACCTTTTGGCGTTAAGTCCGTCTATTGAACTTTACATTTTGTGCAATAAATATATAATATATAGTGTTACTTTAACTAAACATAAGCCTTTTGGCGCATTTGTCGCAGAACACTCTTTAGCGCTGGGTACAAGGTAAAAAGGTAGTGGGTTCGACAGTTCGAACTCACCCACAACAAAATTAATGTGACGATGATGACCATTTGAGTTTATACAGTGTATGGATGGGTGTTGTAACAACTTATAACAACACTGTTGTTATAAGTTTGTTTATTATTTGTCAGGTTCTAACAGCCTTGATACAGGCTTTGCTCAGTTCAGGGTGACATCAGAAGAAGAGAGAAGTCCCAGAAACTTTTATTATAGCTTTATTTATGTATCCATATAGCAATTTCAAAATTTAATTTTTCTGTTTATTTATTCTTCCTTTAATGTGTGGCCCCCCTAGGGTAAAAGCCTCCTCCAACCTTTTCCACCTTTCCCTGTCCTTTGCTGTGTGCATCCAATTTTTTCCTGCTGTATATATTATGTCATCAATCCATCTTTTCTTTTGCCTCCCTACACTTCCTTTTCCCGTAGAACCCGGCCATTGTTTTGTTTGGTGAGTCCATCTTTTGTCATTGTATCTCGCTACGTGCCCTGCCCAATTCCATTTCTGTTTAAGGCTGTATTGAAACCCAGAAACTTAACAGGAGTCATTTATTTATCTGAAATAAAATCATTTTTTTTCCATCTTGTTGCATTGCTATGCTAGATTGCAAGTTTGCCAGCGTATTATTTTAAGCTCACAGTGCTCTAAGTTATCGATAGTATCAAAGGGGGCAAAGTTAATCCAAGAATTCAATTTGGTACGTAATAGATCCTCAAAAATGACTACTCAAAAGTTTTACTTTTTAAAGATTCAAAAATAATACCTCCAATTGTTTGTTAAACTGGAACATACAAAAGTATTAAGCTACCTATCTGAATATCTTGCAGTTAGTTAATTTAAAAAATAGGTAGTTAAGATAGGGATACCGACTTGGTGTAATGGTTAAGAAGTTGGCTAATACACCAGAGGTCGCGGGTTCGATCCCCGCACAGTACAAACATTTGTGTGCATGAACATGTCTGTTTGTACTGGTCTGGGTGTCTCCTATGTATAATACGTATGTATTTACAAAAGAAAATGTATTTAAGTATGTTTATCCGTTGTCTAGTATCCCATAACACAAGCTTTAATTAGCTTACTTTGGGGCTAGATGGCGCTGTGTGGAATAATGTCCAGGGATATTTAAAAAAAAAATATTTAGGGATGGTATTTTAGAATGAATGATTAAAAATAAAGTTTTTTGCTTATTTATTTCGGAAATTACAGAACAATAACTTGTTGCTTGGCAGCCTGCTTGGCCTTTAGACGGACTTGGGCGGCGATTCTGTCGAGGTCACGCCTGCCCTGCACGGTGAGGATGCGCCCACCGTCGGCAACCTTCTCCACCAGCTTCAGGGCCTCCAGCGCTTGGAGCGCCTTGCGGGCGATGCTGCCTGACGATCTGCAATGAGCATTTGTAAACATTATTACATATTATTAAGCACAATCACAGCAGTATTTGTATCAAGGACAGTTTACACATCACTTCTAGTGCATACAGAATGTCAACCTTTACATATAGGTGCCTTTAGTTGCTAACATAAAACCAATTTTTTCTCTGTACAGACCAAGAAATTTTTTTGGTTGCAGTTCTAACCCAACCTAACCGAATTTATGTCTTTTCACGGCCGAGTAAATTTTTAGAAAGTCCCTGCACCCCTTTGCGACACCCTAACCGAAAATAATGCAGTTCATGATAGCTGTAAGCCTGAAGTAGGTCTTGTCAGTATGATGACCTGACCACCAATAAATTTCAGGTACAGTAGTCCATAACTATGCAAACATTCCCAAAGAAACACCTTTTATGTTATCAAGCATTTGTTTTTGGACAGGAGAGACTGGGCACAAATAACAATGGCAATTAAAATAGCTGTAACCCAGTCTTAAGACTTAGGACCTAAGGCTTAGGTGATTATCACTCTGCCCCGCGCTCTGGGGGTGTGCGGGGCGGCAGATTTTAAAATTGTCTGCAAGTATCTTAATTTGTATAGAGAATACAAGATACAAGAGACCCGTGATCTGCCGCTCCGCATAGTGCAGTGTGATAATCGCCTTATTGATGACCAGATATTGTTTAGCATCTCACACTCACTCATGTAGGTATTTGCAGATACTCAGGTTTGAATAACTGGGACCAACCATTTCTTGAATATTTATTTATTCCTGTCTGGTTTTTTTACTCATTGACCACTATTGGCAAATACAAAATACTTCAAACTTGAAACCCATATGTAGTATAAATTCACTGGATTAATGGAAAAGAGACATAACTTCCTAGTAGGTCCATTTAAGTATTTGAATTAACTTTCAATAATATAGAAAATTACTGGAATTACCTGCAGAAATGTGAGGGAGTAACACCATTGCGTTTGCGACCACCAAAGATTTTGGTGACTGTCTTGACTCCAACTGGGGAACGAATGTAGATGTGACGAAGGATGGCAGCACATCGTACATAAAACCAGTCAGGGTCATAAGGAGCTAGCTCCTTGAAGCGAGCAGTCTTTACAAGGTCCATGTGTTCTGGAACCTTAACTTTGCCGGTCCTGTAAACATATTTTAAACCTTATTAAATATTTCATAAAGTAATAAAGATGGAGATCTGATATGGGAACTTCACAAGCACCTAGTTGACTGAACTGGTCCTAGTTCAAAAAGATATTATGTTGGATAATTGTGTGTAAGTTGGATTATCAATTAAATATATTGATCAATATTGAACAATAAAATTAAATTCAAGCTATAACTTTGCTCCCTGTTTGTTTTTTATCATTCAGTGTTTTGAGAAATCTGTCAAAGTTTTTGAACTGACTGTCTCTAATCTAAAAGCTATTATAATCTTTCATTTTAACTACTGTTTGTGCCATCTAATGGAAACAAGACTTGGTAGCTTCATACTGTTTGCATGGTTTTAGACAGTAGGTGAAGGTGTTACTCCTACTTACTTCTTCAGATGAGCGGCGACGGTCTTGACGACCTTGTCTTGTTCGACATCCTTGAGCGTGACGGAACGCATCTGAAAAAGTGCATAATACCATTACTAGGGCCCAGAAAATAGATACAAATAGAATAGTAAAAAAAATCATCTTCGGGCTAGGCTACATTGTAAAAGAAAGTCGTGATCTGTAGAGAAAAGCTTGAGAATGACACATTGAATTACATTTGCTTTATTGAAATTTAAAATAAGTTAGGTTATGTTTCATCTAACAAAATATTACAACAGGCAGACTTGGTTAAGGACATGGTATCCAAAGTTCAGTAACAAGTAAAATATAACAAGATCCGAGAAAGCAACGCCGGATTCACTAAAATAAATCAAATTCATATTGGCATGGCACTCAAGTCTCTGGGTGTATTCACATAGAAATTCACAGCATAAGCCACCGAAAAGGTTTCTTGTATAAACAGGACATGAACAAAATTACCTTCTACACCAAAATTGGGAATAACTTTCTAATTCAAAACGTTTCCACAACATAAATCACAAAAATACCATGTGGCGTACGCACCTTGCCCAAAGTTGGCAGCCGGAAGAAAGAGAGAAAAAACTACTACAGAACTGTCATGTATAATTAAATTCTACCATAAATGGTAGCTGTACACCACAGACTGCGGTGGCTGAACTGCCCCCCGATTTAGAACGAAGTTATTGACCGATTCGATTAATTTGTTTAAATTATAGTAAATGATCTGCTGAGCGGTAGCAATCAATATTTTGACATGTTAAAGCCAAAGGTCCTAAGTTTTCATGAAGCAAATTAGATAAAACCTACCCTACTTAAAATAATATTAAAAATAAAAGAAAATAACCGAATCGGTCGATAACTTTGTTCTGAATCGGGGGGCTGACGGGTTGCCTAGGGTCTGACAAGTGACAAGCTGTCAATATGCGAGTGACTAGCAATCGACTGGAGTGCAGTACGAATAATACGATTTTAAGGAACGTCACCGTCCTAGGCACACACCGCGTTCTGAGTAGGGACCCTAATACCGATTTTTCTGAATATCGATACTAAAATATCGATAAAAGTACTGATACTTTGGTATCGAATAAATACCGATACAAAATTTCAGTACCAAAATACCGATACTTAAATGTGTCCGTATCGGTAAAGGTACTGATACTAAAATACCGATATTTACAAATAACTTCCCCTTGCAACATATTATTGCATTCTCTTTGTTTCACAAGTTTAAATATTGAAAATTATAAAAAGCAACTGCACAAGACTAGTAAATACCTATTTGATTAATTTATAATTAAATATTTTTTCAGTTATGCTTATTGCAATTGTATGCTTTTTGATTAGTATGGCTTTATAATATTATAGCAAATTAAAATATGGCCTTTTGATGCTAATTAAATAAAACTATGCTCATCTGGCAGGAGATCATTCTGGCTCCATCCATTTTTGGGCCTTTACTGAAAGTGCCAGCCAATAAAAAAAGTGGTACGTATAGTTAGAACTAGTCATACGGAGCGATAGTTATTATGGCACAAAAGTCTGAGGGTTGTGACTAGCCAAGTTATACGCGTTTAAAAGTTTCGTAATTTCTACACATTTATTGATTTTTGAAAATGCGTGGAATATTACTCGTAACAGTATAATTCGATAAATAGTGATTGGTTTTGCTACAAGCATTTTTACTTTAGTGCAAAATATGTCAGCTAATAAGAAAACCGTCATTTCTACAGTTGAACAAAAAAATACACTAATCTGCATAATTTTATCTGATTACTTTTCTGGAAGTGCCAGCCCATGAGATTTTTTTTTTAAATAGTTAGAAATAGTCATACGGAGCAATAATTGTTATGGCATAGAAGTCGTAGGGTTGCCACAAGCCAAGTTATACAAGTTTGAAAATTCGTCATTTTCATACATACAAGTAAAAACGAAAGTAAAAATGTTTCAGGTCATTTGGTCAGACTTTTACCAATATCTATCATCATTTTTTGTATCCTAGCACTTTGAAAAATCAATAAATGTATGAGAAATTGAGAAATCTTTGAACCCGTATAACTTGGCTTGCGGACGGTACCACTGGACTCGTGACATCGAGCACGAAGCGATCGAAATCTCGAAGATTTAAAAACTGGTCTTAACTTCTCGCAGCGGTAATAATGCATCGATTTAGATGAAATAAAAACTAAGGTAACCTACGTCGTCTATACCTTCTTGTTATTTATATTTTAGAGTAACATTTTAACCCTTTTGTCACCCTCATTGTATCAAGCACAAGTTCGGTCGTGTATGGAGTACTGCTGCCACCTGTGGGATGGCTCTGCCAAGTACCAGTTGGATGCAATGAACTCAGTGGACCGAAGGGCTACGAGACTTATAGGCGACGATGCGCTCGTTGGAACCAAACTTCAGAGTTTGGAGTATCGGCGTAAAGTCGCCTGTCTATCGGTTCTTTATAAGGTGTATTTTGGAGAGTGTGCGCAGGAACTACACAACCTGATACCACCCTCTACTTTCTACCACCTGACCACTAGCCGCCGGGAGGGCTTCCACCCCGATGTGGCTGACTTTCCAACAATCCGTACCTAACGGTTTGCTGCGTCTTTTCTGGTACGCACCGCTAGGGAGTGGAACGCTCTCCCTGCGTCTGTATTTCCGGATACCTCAGTATCTTCAAGGCTAGAGTGAGTGCATTTTCTGGGTGAGCGTGTACCACCATCGGCCTCGTCATCGCTTACCACCAGGCGAGACTGAGGCCAAACGCAAACCTATTTTAAATAATAAAAAAAAATGTGAAAAACACTCAACTTCAACGCGATATTTATAGGCACGCACCGCCGGGGGGCATGCATAATATAGTAGAGAAACACTTATTATTTTAGAGATTTCTTTGCGCTTACACACAACACATTTTTTTGCGATTACATTGCAAACTTTGGCTGAACCCTACGAGGTATTGTATTGTACACCTTAAAAAGGTCTAAGCCTGCGATAGTTTGTGTCTATCTCCTAAGGAATTTAATAATAACCATTTTTATTCTCATAAGGACTAAAAATGGTTATTTTATGGCTTGGCTTTATTTTTTACAAGAAAAAATGGCTTATTTACGAAGTGATTTTAAACAATACAGCATTAATGCTTATCCAATAAGGTACCTTAAATATATTGTGCATTTAATATAAATCAATTTGGCCCTTTACAGCATGTAATTTAAATGAATATTTTTGAAGCTAATACAGATTTAAAATGCAAGGATTGAGGCGGTTGCGGCGGTAATGGCCGGCGCCTCTCGTCTGGTGACGTCATACCACGATCGAGGGCCGAGCGTGTTTTTAAATGAAATGAATGAAAAAAACGCACTTTGATCCTAATTTTTTAAGATAGAAAAAAGTTTAAGCACAGTTTTTTTCGTATTTTTTTCCTCAATACAATGACATTTAAAGAAAAAAACTTTTGTTACCCTCATTGCCATATTGATAATGATCTTTATTAAATTAATATGTCAAGAGTTAGGGACTTTACCTAAACCAACGCTTTTTTAAATCTGAACTTGTCTATGAACATTTGTCCAAAGCCGTAATTTAGTCCATGGTGCATTCTTTCGACAAACATTTTGTCTATGGCATTTGTCAATGGAATTTTGTTGTCAAAAATTGGAAAATGGCCGCGAAACCTAATTCTTTTGTGCAAGAAGGTAAAATTTGATGAAACTGTAATTTAGATACCTATTCATTGTGTCATATAATTGTCGTTACTTATTATACTGCAGTATAAGTTTGAAACCAAATTGATACCTTCTGCAGAACAAAGTTCCCATCGACGAACTGGTTTGTTTTGTTCTAGGCCAAACATCTGATGATATTCCCCTGACATCCTTGGAAGAAAGCCTTCTCAGTTTAGAGAAGCTTGATCGTGCATCACCAGAATTATGGCCCGAACAGAGTAAGAATATTAATTATTTACTCTAAGTTTGCTAACCTTTCATAATATTTTGAGCCAGTGATGATTTTCAAAAATCGCGCGATTAGAGTCAGTTGTCACTCGTCCATTTCAGTACGTTTTCTGCCTATTTTGTTTTGGCATTTCGGTTGTAACCGTCGATTTTTTAAACTTTTGACTCGCTATGGGTGATGGTAACGATTTGGTCAATTCTGATGATGGATCAAGATGTTCTAATGACTTCGCAGTGCCTGGGGTGTCAGAGTTCGCGCCTGTGCCGAATGGCAGTCAGTCTCCGCCTTCTTGGAACAATGGCTTCACCAAAGATGACTACAGTTACATGCAACGTAAGTATTTTTACCAATTTAATCAATTTGCAAGGAGACCAATATGCAGTACTGTGATAAAACAGTAGGTATTACTATTTGTGGATGTGTTCTTTCTAGCCTAACCTCAGTTTGTCTCATGAATGTGCCAGTATACATAGTGATATTAACTGCAATAATGTAAACTTGGTCCCATTAAATGATCATGAAGGGGAACTCTGTTGGAGGGGTTAAGCACATATGCCACTGGTGGCAACTGGGAATTTATTTGAAAATTTGTTCTAGTTGCCACCGGTGAGTCATCTCGCGGTAGCAACCAGCAATTTTTCTGTATATGAGAGGCGACCTATACTTAAAATATCTGAACCACTATCTTCAATAATGCTGTATTTTGTTACGCTTATCAACACATCTGTCCCATTTGCCATCTCGGGGTGTGTGCTACGTACCTGTGGCAACTGGGACATATTTTCAGTCATCTCTGGTAGCAACTGGCAATTTCTATATATATGAGAGGCGACCTACACTTAAAATATCCGAACCACTATCTTCAATAATGCTGTATTTTGTTACGCTTATCAACACATATGTCCCATTTGTCATCTCGAGGTGAGCCACTGGTGGCAACTGGGACATATTTTCAAATATTCCCAGTTGTCACCGGTGGCGGCGACACGCTTGCGGTGGCGTATGGAAATTACCCCCTAGAGATGGGTTGTTGCTTGTGATAGACAATTTTTTTTTCAGAACTGAATAGCTTGTCCACCACTGGCCTTATTATGGAAGTGAAAAGACTTCACGATGTAGCCTATCAACTAGGACTTGAAGAAGCTAAAGAAATGACAAGAGGAAAGTATCTCAATATATTCACATCTAAACGCCAGAGGTAGTTTTATGTAGATGATTAGTCCATAATAATTATCATATTTTAGATTACTGTGCTGCTGTTGGTTTCTGTGAAAGATTGAGCAATATAGGATTTCGTAGATCTATTTCACTCGTTCCATACCATATGATATGAATGTCTCCCATTGTTTTTTTTGTATTCATAAGGAATGTATTTTGTCAGAGAATGTATGGCATTCAGAATAAATAGGAGAAACCAGGTCTAGCCCTACAGATAGCTGCCGAGGTAAAGGTGCTCTCTCACTTACAAGTAGATGCAAAGTTTACAGATTCCAGCATTATGTTGGTGAGGGGAAAGCAACAAGCATTACAGATGTTCGTCCTATCAGGGAGGCAGTTCTGTAATGTAAAGCTCCACATCGAATCTGAAACATTACACTACAAGTGAATGCTCCAAGTGAGGGAGGGAGCACCTTTATATACAGGCATATCTCATTACAAATATTTTTTCAGTAGAGCTAAAAAGAATTTTTTTTCACCCGAAAGTCCTAACTCTTTTGAATGCTGTTTGAGATAAGCCTCAAGAAGAAAAACAGAGAAACATCTTTGTGATGATATAAGGAACTGAGAGATGTAACCACATAATGAGTGATTTTAGTTTAGTAAACATACACCAATTTTATGTAACAATCTTTAATTTAAGTTAAACAATAAAATTAGTACATTTACGACATTCATTTGTTTTTCATTAATTTGACAAAAACTATATCACTTCCAAAATTATACACTTTGCCAGTATTGTGAAAGAGCATATAAATCTCAATGACTATGTTCTATCAATAAATCTTATTTTTAACGCTCTGTTAGGCTTAGCAATAAAACTTCTTGTAGGTTCAATGTCACCATAATGATATTCCAGCCTGTATTTTTGCAACAGCTGAAAAAACACATGAAATTAGCAATAAATAAAATTTCTATAATCTAAAAATTTACCAGCGAAGTTAAATCATGTTATTACCCTGATTGTCAACAAGGTCATCATGGTTTCTGCAATATTCTGTCCTAAGCATTTCCTTGAGCCATGTCCGAAGGGTATTGAGGCAAAAGCGTGGTAATCCTTGGAATCATCATTCAGCCACCTTTCAGGTTTGAATGTGGCTGCATCTTCGAAGTTGCTTTCTTTCAATGCAGCATCTTGTGTCGACATTATAATTAAGGTGCCTCGGGGGATGCTGCAATAAATATGTTTCTAAGTAGTGCCCTATAGTAGGTTACTTGAGGGGTTCTTTAGGGGGTATGAGGCTAAGAACTTCACGGAGAGGTTTTCTGCCGCGCCCGTCGCAGTTGCGGTACGGCGGTTTTTACCGAAAGGCATGAGACCGAAGTTTTGTGCGGCGCAGCAGCCGCGCGGAGTTTTTTTATTTCAGCACTATTTTATGTATAGTTTGACCGGATCAGGGGTGGTCGCATTGGCTACTATACAAACTTAACGTTCGCTTTCGTTGTTTGTGGGTTTCTGTCCCTACTATTCAAGTAATAATTCACGGGTACAAATATTTTGTTAAGTTTTGTGAACCTATGTTTACCCTAAAAATTATAAGCACCATCAAAAAAAGAAAAGTTACCCAAAAAAATAATAGTCTACCAAATATTGAATATTGAATATTTAAAATAGTAAATTCGCATAGCAAATAACATGTAACTTTTATCTGATAAAGTGATGCGTCCACTGTAAAATGTCACCGTATGGCAAAATTAGTAAATGTTCAACGACATACCCAATTTACTACCCAAATAAAGTACAGCGCTTGCATTATAATGTTTGTTTTTTGAATGCTGAAATTTTAGAAGACTAACAAAATGGTCATAATTTAGTTATCAGATTTTAAAAAATTGTAGTTAACATTTTGATAAACATCAACTAAATGTGTGTTTTAGATTCATATTAGGTGTCAGTTGCTTTATTTGACCAACGTTAACTTAAATAAATGAGTACGTTTTAGTAGGTATTAAATAGGGTAACAAATTCTGGTGAACATTAACCAATTTTGGGTGACAAATATTTTTTTTTTGGATAACACTTTTAATCAAATTTGGTGAACTGATAAACATAAGCCATAACTCACTTGTAACGGTCTAATATAATATTCTTCGGTAAAATCCTTGTTAGAACAGGAATTGGTGGCACCAACCTGTAAATAAAGTTTATTTTAATAATCCAATTATTTAGGTTCCATTATTGATAATTTTAAGAGCTGAATAAATACCTAAGGTTTTCTTTTATACACGCTTGAAGATAGGGGGTCTTTTCTTTGATACTTTTTATATCTTTGAGGTCTAAAATCAGATTTCCTACTTCTTCATAAAGTATTTTTTGGGACCGTTGATATTTGGCGAGGTTATATAGCAGAAAGGACATAGAAGAAGTAATCTGAAATAAAAATGACATTTTCATATTTTTTTACAAAGTAGAACTTAAAAGAACCCACAAACTGATAGCTTAAGAATGTCTTACAGCTGAAGGTCACAGCAAATAATCACGCCGCGGCAACAGCACCGCTCTAACCAGGCATCGCTCTAGCCGGTGGATCGATAAAGTTCATTTTTGTAAGATTTTCGTGATTATTTCATTGAATTTAAATAAAACTTAAATTTCTGCTCTATTATTGTGTGCTTAATACTATTTTAAAACACATTGGATTGTCTAAAATTAGTTAGTTGCCAATTATTTGCTAAATTAAATAAAAAACCGTTCTTTTTACACTGTTAAGACACTTAAAAATTTACTGTACACAGTTAAAGTTATAATTATGAAATGAAAAGGTGCATTCAATAATAGAGAGATAATTTATACTTAATTTGAATTCAGCTAAATAATCACGAAAACCTTAAAAAATGCGGCGTTTACGATCTACCCCAAACGCAAAAAGCAAACTCTCTTAATCCTAAATGCGTGCTGTCATGTGTCAGGCATTATTGCCGGGGCTATCTCTTTCGATATAGATGCCAGTAGTCGTACTGACTAAACAGTACGTCATCGCGTACAGTTGAACCGCAAGATTCGCATACAAATTTGCGGCTGTTGACAATCAACTGCCAAATGGGCGTTCCATGTCCCGGCAGCTGGTAGGTATTTTCACGCGCAAGTTCGTGAAGTGACAGGGGCCTGGTACTGTGTGAGGGACCGGTATTGCGACCCCTAGAGGCCGCTCGTATTAAAAAAGCAGGCGCTCGCTGACCGCCCGCCGTCCGCCTCATCATATTGACATTGTAAAATAAACTATAGTACACACAATTCAATGCTCATAATTGAATGACAAGGTAATTGCCGCGTTGGAACCGTGCTGTTGCGGTTCTAGGATGTTGTGCTATGACCATAAAGGTTACAGCTCAGGGCGGCTCAACTTTAAGTGGCGTTTATAATAAGACTTAAGACACATTACATATTTATTCTGTCATACAGACACTGAATAGCAAGGGGCGCCCCCCTTCTGGGTGTTCAAAACCTGTTCTTTGAACGCAAAAAACTGACAACTTTGTAATTCATAAGTATAGGGATAAGTATGTGAATCTGATGATGATATGAGGTGATTCGAAGACACGATTGGCGTAGTGTGCTGTAGCACGGTTTCTCGCCTCGATTCCCGTAGTGTCCCGAGTTCGATTCCCGGTCAAGTCAATTCAGGAAACGATCCTTTCTGAATTGACTTTGGTCTGGGTATTCTGGGAGACGCCCCTGGCGTATTTCATTGTGTGGTACCTCGTAACACAGGGAAATTAATCCCTACTTCGAGACCATGACAAGTGGTGTGTTGTCTGGCGCATATTCATATTTATATTCAAAAGGCTTTGGGTGTTGACAAAAAGCTTATTTGTGAATCGCAAACAAAATTTGTGTAGCCTTAGACGTCGACCGACACCATTTTGCATTTCGAATGTGCCTTAGAGAGTGCACAAGCCTTACTCAAGATTTCATAGGTGAGGGTTGGAACTGTTACCGTGTTTACTCCAATCAGAAGCATGTCCATTATAACCGTAGCTACGTCCTCTGCATTCATGCGTTCCTCTCCCAATAGCATTGCATTGATCAGCGTTGAGTTTTGACCTGATACGTAGAATTTTACACTAACTAAAGCGTGATATGTTAACGATTGCCTTCATCAAGGAAGGGTTTTAGGAAAATCTACCCTTACGGGACTGCTATACAGACAGACCTTTCGGAAGCTGCTTATCCAGTAAAACAAACTGATGCTTCTTATTTTATTCTGTGCTGATGAACAACGATAATGGAACGTGGTTTCTGACGAGATTTCGGTCCACGATTCAGCACCAAGTTATCGACCGATTCAGTTATTTCTTTATGTTTTGGATGGGAAGCATCTATACATATTTTTTGGTGTAAAAAACGATAGCTTTTTTTTATTATTTAAAATGGGTTTGCTTTTGGCCTCAGTCTCGTCTGGTGGTAAGCGATGGCGAGGCCGATGGTGGTACACGCTTACCCAGAAAATGCCTATTCACTCTGGCCTTGAAGATACTAAGGTTGTAAGTATCCGGAAACCCAGACGCAGGGAGAGCGTTCCACTCCCTAGCGGTGAGTACCAGAAAAGACGCAGCAAACCGTTGCGTACGGATTGTTGGAAAGTCAACCATATGGGGGTGGAAGCCCTCCCGGCGTCTAGTGGTCCGGTGGTAGAAAGTAGAGGGTGGTATCAGGTTGTGTAGTAAGCTGGCTTCAACATAAAATATTGAATGCTACCGCCAGGCAAGTAATTTACTAGAATTAAAACAAGTTGGCAAGTGGTGTAAAGGGCTGAAAATACTAACACCTACTTGGATCGCCGCCGTCCTTAGCATTTGATTGGAATGTTATTGATTGCTCAGCTTCCATAACGTGTTTTCCAATCAAACTGAAAAGAAACGAAGAGTTTTAAAAACCTTCCTACCTATAATACGGCCAGCGAAACGAGATCTCGATTTGTAAGCTTTCAGAAGAGTCCGAATGGAGTGCGTTACTTCAGCAGGAAAGTAGCTTCTAGAGTGAATTGAGTGGAACGTAAAATTAGTGAGATATATGCTGTGGATGTGCGCGGCATAAAAAATTAGTGGGCGTTGTGGTTTCGGAAAAAAATTAAAAAAACTATTCCTGCTGCAGTAACGTTGTTCTAGCAGGAAAATTCTAAACGAATGATCGAAGAGAAAAATGTTGTACATTGGCAGATAGCTTACTTCTGGGGAAACATGTGCGCCAAAAATATAATATGTGGGGCTTCAGGTTTTCGAAATATTGCGTTTCCTGCTGGGGTAACGTTTTGCGGAATCGTGTTTCTCTCAAACCATGGCATGTGCGTCTCTTTAATAAACATTCACTTGTAGCTCTTGATTTGTGCTTGCGGCACATATAATAAGATTTTGAAAATTGTTCTTACATTTTCAGTAATTAAGGTGTCTCTAAAATCTGAAAAAAAAATCACAGCGCCTAAATGAGAAACTGTATCAACTCGCTGAAAACTGCATTCGATTCCGCTTTACACATCTAATGGTCAGAAAATGTTTCAAAAGTTTACATACATGCTTTATCGAATAAGAGATCGAAATAACAAAACCACCGGTACATAACTTTGACGTCAAAATATAAGAAATCAGTTCATCCTGAGATAAGTGAGTGTTAACCAAAAAACAGTGAGTTTCATAAAATAACACTGTGAAAATTTTCAGCCTCCAATGTTTCGTATTTATAGAGAAATAAACAAAAATCAAAACCTTTCAACAACGACTGATTATCCGACCAAATTCGAACGACTACGAAAAAGCGACGGTTTCATACATATCGATGACCTTCTTTACTGGACGTATTACACTAAACTCTTACCCGTACAATCGCGTTCAATCGGTTTTTGGAAATAATCAGAACCTCATCTTAGATTAGAGACTGAAAATTTTCACAGTGTTATTTTATGAAACTCACTGTTTTTTGGTTAACACTCACTTATCTCAGGATGAACTGATTTCTTATATTTTGACGTCAAAGTTATGTACCGGTGGTTTTGTTATTTCGATCTCTTATTCGATAAAGCATGTATGTAAACTTTTGAAACATTTTCTGACCATTAGATGTGTAAAGCGGAATCGAATGCAGTTTTCAGCGAGTTGATACAGTTTCTCATTTAGGCGCTGTGATTTTTTTTTCAGATTTTAGAGACACCTTAATTACTGAAAATGTAAGAATAATTTTCAAAATCTTATTATATGTGCCGCAAGCACAAATCAAGAGCTACAAGTGAATGTTTATTAAAGAGACGCACATGCCATGGTTTGAGAGAAACACGATTCCGCAAAACGTTACCCCAGCAGGAAACGCAATATTTCGAAAACCTGAAGCCCCACATATTATATTTTTGGCGCACATGTTTCCCCAGAAGTAAGCTATCTGCCAATGTACAACATTTTTCTCTTCGATCATTCGTTTAGAATTTTCCTGCTAGAACAACGTTACTGCAGCAGGAATCGTTTTTTTCATTTTTTTCCAAAACCACAACGCCCACTAATTTTTTATGCCGCGCACATCCACAGCATATATCTCACTAATTTTACGTTCCACTCAAATCACTCTAAAAGCTACTTTCCTGCTGAAGTAACGCACTCGTCCGAATGAGCCTGGTATAAGATAAACCAATGGTGATCTCGAATCACGCAATGACAGCCGTCTTCGGTCAACGGACGGAGAACATTAATGCGTGCGAGAATCAATCGCTCGCTAACGGAAATTGACTTATACGGGTGCTACACGCCTACGGTCGCCACAACGCTTCCGACAGACAGAGGTCACCTTGGTCGGGTCGACCGTCGATCCGTTTTGACTACACGGTGGCAACAAGAGGATTGTCGGCGACTAAATGAATTTCATTTTTAATCTCGTTTCGTTGGCCTTACCTTAAAATAAAACTTAAAATAAATCTACTCACTTGTCTAAACTGTCGCAGTACTTCACCAGCGAATGCCAGGCTGGCGTGGTGAATAGCTTCCAAAGATGCAAGCCAGACTCGCACCTGATAATGGCGTCGGTGGCCCTCTCTAGGCTGTGGTAGAGCCAGGACATGTCGCACTGACTGTAAATGAGTTCCGTGTCCAGCATAGTGAATCTCTTCGAGAAGACTATCAGTCCTGCAATTGATGTTAGCAAGCAATGATGAAAAATGTGTAATTACCGTCATCTAAAAAACACTATCCAGGACTTGCGCGGTAAGCGAATTTAGGGCTAAGTTGGTGATATGAGAACCCCTATTCATTACACTGTACCGGTGCGCAGAACCATCCTTTCCACTGTCGCCTAGCGTTCTTTTTACTTGACAGGGCCTTATTCCAGTCCCGTATAACTTGTCAGATACATTCCCTGAACTAAGCGTAGCGAGCAATTTCGTAATATGATCTTCATTTCCAGCCAGTCAGCGGTAACCTGGCACTAACGCATCTTTAAGGCTGGATACATAGGTACTGACGAAATTGCTCGCTAGCCCTTAGTTCAGACTAGGGATGTAACGAAGGTAATTTTATCGGAACCGAAGTCTGAGTCGGAGTTTTTAAATTTGATTTATCGGAGTCGGAACCGGAGTCGGAGGCCGGGTCAAAAGTGGTTAAGTGTATGTACTTTAATTAAATATCTTCATAGGACTATAGTATAATATATTGTTAGGTTTATGTTACTTAAGTTATTAAGTTTACGTATTTATGCACGTACTTGCCGTTTTATATTATATTTCCTTTACCTGTAACTATTTTACCTTTATAATACTACTACAGGGAAATGGACTGCCATCAGAGATATAATTACTTAACTACTTTCTAAAAAAAATCAATCATGCGATTCCTTGAACCAGAGAACGCCTACAAGACAAGACGCGGCACGGCACTGCATGATGGTTCAGTGTTGTGAATGTAGATACTGGTTTAATTGAAATCATACAAAAAAAAAACTTGCCTATACAATCAAACGTCCATTTGTGTATTTCCTTGTACAAATCCTTAGGCACCTCGTCCTGGTGGTTCCTCAAATTGTACACCTTCTGCGCGAAGTTCTCGCACACATCGTTTAGCCCATGCAGATGCAGGCCGACGGCGTTGTGCAGGGGATTGGTTATCATAGACCTCTGGCGGGCCCATTCCTCACCGTGCCTGTTTGATGAAATGCGAAGGTTGAATGAGAAATAGGTTTTAGGTTAAATAACACTCCTTGGTCCAAAGAGCTCATAGCGAAATGACTGACACTGCTTTGGCAGCTGAGTGCATTTCGCGCGTAGTGAATCTCGGAAAATAGAGACATACACATTTTATAAACTTGACTCCAATGGTGACAGGAACCGTCTGTACTTACAACTTGACATGTAACGTCGTGGCCATCACGACGTTACAAAAATAATACCAATACATTATGGAGTCAATGATGCCTTCAAATTGTTAACTTACACAGAATATAATCCCCCGTACGCATGGTGCCTGTGTTCCACTCTGTATTTCTCCAAGGAGTCGAGTGTGGACCTTACTGGGGTCTCCCCCTCCATGGTGTAAACCTTCTGTATGTGGTCAGGGTGGTTGACAAGCACGATATCTCCGCCGACGGGACTGACGAAGCGAACCACGGGGCCGTATTCGTCGAAAAGCCCAGACAGACTTTTCAGAGGTTTTCTGTTGTTGATGTAGGTGCCTGGAAATATAATTTATTAAAACCACCAGCCTTATGTGAGGTGAAGCTATGGATAGATAGATGTATCGGTATTAGCTGAAATGAACATGCAGTCAATATATTTTACAATGTTAATATGAAAAAGCGGGGGTCAACGAGGGCCGCTTTTTCAATACGAGGCGATGCCGCGGCCGTGTTAGAGCTGTGCTGTTGCCGCGCCGTGAAAATGTGCTATACCGCCTGTATCCGTTATTGCTTGTAGCTTTCGTACGGATATCAGAACGCTGTCGGTCGCTTCGCCGCAACGAGGTTTGGTAATCCTACTAATATTATAAATGAAAGTACTGATATAGTCTATTTGAATAAAGTTATTTGAGTTTGAGTTTGAATGCGAAAGTTTGTGGGGATGTATGTATGTTTGTTACTCTTTTACGCAAAAACTACTGAATGGATTTAGATTAAACTTGAAGCTAGTTTGTATGTAAGCCAAGCGGACGCATAGTCTTGTCGAAATCGCATCTATGCAGCTTCGCTTCCTCAGATTCAAATATAACGCTTCTGAGTGGTCGGTTCACAACCAATGTATGCTGTGATTTCTATCATGAATATCTAAATAGCATGTTACTACATCTGATGGACGGTGAGCTTTTTAGTCCTTTATGTGAAAATTATATGTTATTTGTGTTTTTTGTGTGTCTGGGTATAACTATCTATTTAAGAGTGTATTTAGAAATATATAAGTATGTTTATCAGTCTCTGACTGACACAAGCTCTACTTAGTTTGGGGTCAGATGATGTTGGTGTAATTTGTCACGGATATTTATTTGTTATTAATTTTACTGTTCTCCTATAGTGTAATTAATTATAGAAGATACTAACATTATCGGTAAAATCCAATGACACAAAATAATAAAATTACTACATACCTATTTTGGGACATCTACTAACATATACCTACCTACTCACGAAATAGGGTACTTATTTGCCAACATTCCTAAATTTAATTAAATAAATAAATACCGATGTTTAATCCGACAGTGAGCACACCAGCAGTGAGTTGTGTTCCAACTTGTGACAAATATTGGCGTATGTTTGACAAATACTTCAGAGTTTTCGGCCCGGGAACATCATCAAATGATAAAACGATGGATTCTTTGTTTGTCAATACCATTGGCACAACTCTTGCAGCTGGAAAAATATCGCTCAAGATCCTGTTGTCTGGTGGTGCCATTCTCTGAGCGGAAGACTCCGCTTTTGATGACACACATGTTCCTTGTGGGCGTGGCGATTCTACCTGGTAAAGAGCTCGGTTTAAACCGTAAAACCTATTCTGATTGCACACAAACTGAAAATGTACTTGAGTTTTAACATAACGCAACTGATTTAGTAACATTTCGGTATTAATACGATAAAATGGCCAGCAAGTCGCTTTCTAAGTTATTCTGCTTTTTGACAACGGTTCGCAAACAATTGAACACGAAAACATTCAAATCTTGGCGCCATTTTTTCGACATTCTGAAAAAAAACAAAAAATTGTGGTAATATTTAATAATTGCGAATATTGTTGAGGTGAAATTCTGTAGTGTAAATACACCTGTATTTAAACACTTTATAATAACTTTTATAAATATGAAATCTAAAAAGTCCATTATCTGCAACGAATGCAACAATGAACAAACACAAGCAGTTTCTGAACGAATCTAAACCTTGCTTACCATATGAAAAAAAAACAATGGTTGGTAGATTTGCAAGATTTTTTGCCTAAAATGTATGTAATATTATTTTTGTAAGTTATTTGGTAAATGACAAATTAAGCTACAAAAAAAACTTATAAGCTAACAAATTGAATTCGTTACATAGTTTTTTGCTTTAGCTTTGTAAATAATTATAGGATATCAATTCAAATCTAATTTTGATTAGATGGTAACATCAGTAATCTGTCAAATGCATGTAGTAACGGTGTTACCACCTGTAAAAATATTCCATCGTAGTAGGGTTTACACTTTTTAAAAGAAAATGGTAATGCACACGTTTCACAAAAGTAAAAAACTGCATTCTAGATAAATATTTTTTTGTTTTTACCCTGGAAGCCTCTGTACTAAAACATGAAGCCTATTTTGCGGATTAATACAATGAATAATTTTATTTATAATTGAGTACCTACACCTATTACAACAAGTCCATCATGCTGCTGACCAACTACTTTCTCAAATTAGCAATGTTACTAGATTGATAGTGGCTTTTTGAGTTGACAGCTCTTCAGCCAATGATAATTGTCGACAGGTAAAAATGAAACATTGTTTCTGCTCCATCTACACTTGACAATTTATTATAGTAAAATTTTAAAATAACATAAGGCAATACCAATGACAAGGGCGAGCGAGCAGAGCGACAGCTAGTGGCAGATGGCGGGATTGATCTCGTGTGATATAACTGTGGTTAGATTTTAGTTTTAAAATTGTTGTGTTTATTAGAATAGTTATTAAAATGACTAGGTGAGTTGAATCCTTAAAAAAAATATATTTACTAGTTTCATCTTCCATGTATTCGAAGGTTGTTTGAAAGAAGTAAACCTAAATAGCAACCTCGTTGATATCGCAATCGTGTGAATTTATTTATCTAAATAGTTTTCTTAACGATTTCAGAGCTAAAATAGAACTAGGTGACGTTACACCGCATAATATAAAGCAGTTGAAAAAGCTAAATACAGTTGTATTCCCAGTGTCTTACAATGACAAATTCTACAAAGACGTTTTGGAAGCAGGCGAATTGGCAAAACTAGTTTATTACAACGACATCGTAGTTGGAGCTGTGTGCTGTAGGATAGATATGTCGGAGAACTCTAGAAGACTGTACATAATGACACTGGGATGTCTGTACCCTTATAGAAGACTAGGGATTGGTACTCTAATGGTGGAACATGTGCTCAAGTATGTTGAACAGGACGGGAATTTCGACAGCATTTTCTTGTAAGTAGAAACATCAAAATACATAGTAAAAAGTGCTACATTTAGTTCCTACCTTGAATTATAAATATCTTTGTTTTAGATGTGATTCAGTTTTTGCATTCAAGGTTATGGATCTTTGTTATTTAGATGGAAGAGTTTAGTTGCTTTAGCAAGGTTATACCAACATGATGATAACTTGGTTTATAAAATAATTAAATGAAGATCATATGTTTAAAATCATTAACTATTTGTTGCTTCGAAACTTCAACAATTAACAGATCATGCTCCAGCTATGGTCCTTGCCTTGAGCTGCCAATGCCTGGGTGTTAACTAATCTTGGACCAGCCATATCATGATATGATAGTAAGTCCACACAAGTAAAATCATTGCAGCTGTCACTGCTGTGGATTCTTGAAATTTAAACAGCAGTAGTCTTCTATGTATATGTCATCATCACAGTTAAATTTGTAAATATGAGTATTCAAATTCACGCAGCTCTAACTAATCCTTGAAGCTCGGCTGATAAGAAATAAAAGCTGTCATAGTATGTCAGGGCAAAAAGGCTGAAAACTATGTGGGCACTATTTTCTTATAATTCAATTAAGATATTGTCACCTCTATGGTAAACTTACGAATCTGAAAATGACACATTCAACAGGAGAGTGTTTTGAAACATTACATTGGCAATTATTCCTTTTTTTAAGGGATAGATGTAATAAACCCTGTGATACATTAGGTTTTCAAAAACCTGCTGTTTTATAATACAATGAATGGATTATTGACATATTTCAAGTAACAGAAAGAAATGCTTATTCATTATTTTACACCGTCATACATGCAAGATCCGAGGTATTCAGTTACACCAAAGTACTTTCGTAAGTTTATCGTAAAAAAAAGTATCTGCTTGAAATTATGATGGTGTAAAATAATGAATATGGATTTCTTTCTTTATTTATAATCCATTCATTCTATCTATAAAAAGGTATTTTCAACCTAATGTGTAAAAACTTCCCCCTTGTGTTTTTTTTGGGTTTTTTAAAATTGAGGCATAAATCACGTGTTTTAGAGAAAAAGTAAGTTCACACTGTAGGTAATTTAAGATTGTAGTAACTTTTGAGTTTTGATTTAGGTGTTTCATTGTAGTTTTATTGTTAGATTTTAGTAAATTGTAAGATTAGAACAACACTGCTCCCACCCGACAATAATGTAAAAAATAATGTAATTTAAATATGGGCTTTAGGTATTGCTCTTCAGATACACTTAAAAAATATTTAGCAGACAGCTGACAGGGAGCTGTCTGCTAATTTATGTTGTCAATGTAAAGTATATCTAAAGAGGAATATATATTTTTTCATTTTGCTTCATAATTAAGATCAAAATAAGTTTAACTAACACAATATCATTAAATAACTGTTGTTTTAATCAGTGTCGCACAAATAAATGCTAGAAGAGGTGACAAAATAGTGCATTATTATTTTATGAACTAATCAAATTGGTGATGTGCAATCATCAATGCTATCGACAGTCTTTTACCATCGATAGTAACTCAAATTCATTCAATATCGGATGCATAAGGCCTTGTTTCACATGACTGTAAAATAATAGTTGGATCTGGTTCTGCAACATTAACAAGTATCTATTAAATGTGTGCAAATTCAAAATTCTCTAGGTATACAGGGTGACAGGGTGAAATAAACCTATTCCTTGAAAAGCGTAATAGTAAACGTTATTTGTAATAAAAGTAAAATTAAAAATTTTAAAAACCCCCGACACAAAAAATAAACTCCAAAAACGAACAAATAATATTTTAAATTCACATGTATAAGGTAAGTTCAAATATTTTTATTTTCCAAGCGTCGCGTCGCGTCTGGGGACCGCTCAAGTTTATGAAGTATTTTTCCAACAACAGCTAAATAATTATTACGAATTACATGTAGTGTATGTTTCATGCATAGTCTTCTTCGTAATGCCGCGTGCTACGAGCTCGGTGTGCGGTATGCGGCGCGGGGATGGGCGCCACCAAGTGCGGCGACCCGAACGGGCAGACACGTGAGGGCAGACTACGTTGACGGTTGTGTCGATTTTGCGAATTTTCGGAGTAAATTATTTTCTTGCAATCTGCGACTACACCTGTTTTTCTGATTTAGCGGTCCCCCGACGCGACGCGATGCTTTTAAAATAAAAATATTTGAACTTACCTTATACATGTGAATTTAAAATATTATTTGTTAGTTTTTGGAGTTTATTTTTTGTGTCGGGGGTTTTTAAAATTTTTAATTTTACTTTTATTTTGTCCTTTTTAAAGTAGGTAAAATATGAGGAAGGTATTAAAAGTGATTAAATAGTTGAGTTTGAAGTAACACAGTAGCAAATTTCAAATCATTAGGACATATGAAAGGTAGTCAGATCCCCTCATCAACTATTAAAGACCTGATGATCTTCAAACGGCTGATCAGGTCATGGTTACCTTACCATATACTTTTAATATCATTGAAGTAACACGGTACCAATTTTCGAATTGATCGGGCATAAGGAAGTTAGTCATATCCCCTCATCAACTAGAAAAGACCTGATGATCTTCAAACGGCTGAACAGATTTTCATGAAACATGGCTAAGAACACAAGAATATGTTGTGAATACTTAAACATAAGACCTGTAATGAATGACCATATTCTTGCAAATAAATAATTTATTATTTACTATTATTATTATGCATAGTACCTATATATGCGACTTTACCCAACCTAATAAAATGCCAATATCTCGTTCACTATTAATTTTGGACCCCTAGATAATGGGGCTTAAATAAAAATAAAATAAAAAAGCCTTTTATTCCAAGTTTCCGGTTGTTACATTTTAGTTTTTCTGTATTGGTTAGTATGTTCCTTAAAGTATTTAGTTAGTGTTATGTTTTGGTATTTACTAATCATTTATTTAATTTGGACCCCTCTTCGGGTGTAGGCCTCCTCCAACTCTCTCCATTTTTGCCTGTCTTCCGCTTTGTTAAGCCAGTCTGTTCCTGCAGTTTCTTTTATATCATCTAGCCATCGCTTGTATGGCTTTCCCACTTTCCTTTTGCCAATAGGGCCTCTCCATTTCGTTGCCAATATTGTCCACCTTTTGTCCTTATACCGCGCGATATGTCCTGCCCATCGCCATTTTAATTTGAGGGCTTGAGTTAGTGCGTCTTGTATCTTTGTTTTTTCTCTTATAGACATACTCTTTATTTTTAGCATCTTTTTTACGTTGAGCATGCCCCTTTCCATGGCTCTTTGGGTGGTTCTTATCTTTCTTTTTATTTTATCTGTAAAAGTCCATGTTTGACACCCATAGAGCAGACTCGGTAGAAGGCATGTATCTGCCACTATCTTTTTAAGGTTTAAGCTGTATTTGCCTTTTAAGATTTCTTGCAGTGACCAGAATTTCCTCCAGGTTATGTTGGCTCTCCTTTCGACCTCTTCTTCGTTGTTTGTTTTTGTAAAGGACAGTTGCTTTCCTAGATATATATATTGGTCTACATATTCTATGTTGTTGCCGTTGATATTTATTTGTATTTGTTTGCTGTTTGTCATTATTTTGGTTTTATTTTTGTTCATTTGTAAGCCTGCTTTGGTACTTTCTTCGTCAAGTTGTTTTATAAGCTCTCTTAGTTCTGTTGCAGTTTCGGCTACTATGACAATGTCGTCTGCAAATCTCAAATGGTCCATGAACTGTCCCTCCAGGTTAATGCCTTTTGATTTCCAATTGAGATTCCGAAATATAATTTCCAGGACAGCAATAAAGAATTTGGGTGATAAAGGATCTCCTTGTCGGAGCCCCCTCTCTATCCTTATTTGTTTTCCTCTTGTCTCCAGCTTGACTCGGCTAGTGCTTTTCGCGTATATATTCTTTATAATATTAATGTATTTTTGGTCCACATTAAGCTGTTTCAATGCATTCCAGATTGCGCTGTGATTGATGCTATCAAATGCCTTGCTATAATCTATAAAGGCGACATATAGGTTTCTGTTGAACTCTTTATACTTCTCTATTATCTGATCTAGTGCTTGTATGTGGTCAGTGGTGCTGAAACCTGCCCTGAAGCCAGCCTGTTCTCTTGGTTGCGAGTCGTCAATTGTCTTGGATAGTCGCCTTAACATTATTGAGGAGAACAGTTTGTAGATGCTCGCCAGTAAGCTGATTGGCCTATAGTTACCGATGTCTAAGGAATTGCCTTTCTTATACAGCAATATTATGTCGGATGTACACCATTGCTCTGGTACGGTTTCGGAATTAAGTACCATATTGAATAGATGTGTTAAATGTGGTAGCAGAATTGGAGCACCATGTTTTAGAGCTTCGTTTGTTATTCCATCTGGACCTGGGCTTTTTTCGGTTTTCAGCTGTTTTATGTGCTCATACACTTCTTTTTCTTCGATCTGCTTTACTGACAAGTTTACATTATTCGCAATGGGTGTTTCCTCTTGTATGTGGTTGTAGTCTTTCATTCTGTAGAGTTCTTCATAAAAGTGTGTGGCATGTTTTATTACGTCTTGCCTTGTTTTTGTTTCTTCTGTGTCTTGTCCAAGTTTTTGTATCCAGGATTTGTTTAGATTAAGTTCTTTTAAAGCTCTTTTTGTACTTCTGTGTTTCTTGAGGTTCCTTGTTATTACTTCCTTCCTGTGATCTCTGTAGTCTTTTCTTATAGATTTCTTTGTTTCCTTGAACAGCCTGGTAAGTTCTTTTCTTCATGTCTTGATCTTTGTCTTTCTTAAAGATTAGTTCTGTGCGTTGTTTTATTAGTTGTTATGTATTGTCGCTAAAGATATTGTTTATTCTTGTGTGGTCAGTCTTAGTCTTCTGTGTTGTGCTGTCTATTATTGACTTTTCTATTTTATTGTAGTAATCTTGAACACCTGTGTATTCTTTTTTGTTTCTAGTTTTTTCACTAAGCATCTGATATAATTATGTATTTCCTCTTCTGTCTTGAGGCCTTTAATCGAGGAATGGAAGTTTTTTCGACACTTTTTTGGATGTTTCAATTTAAATGTTGCTCTCAGAAGTCGGTGGTCTGATGGGAATGGTACATTATTCAGGACTTTGAAATTAGTGATGTGTGTTGGTTGGTTTGTCATTATGAAATCTATTTCATTCCTAGTGTTTTGGCCAGGTGATATCCAGGCCCATCTTCTGCTCGATCTTTTGTTATAAAAGGTATTCATTACAGAGAGTTTATTTCTTAGTGCATAGTCTATGAGTCTTTCTCCTCGTTTCTTAATTACTCCTCGGCTTAATTTGTTGCAAATAACGTCTAGTTATGCATTGTACTAAGTGTAGTAGTAGTAGTATTGTGTTAAGTATTGTTATATTATTGTACGCTTATTATGTAATAGGTCTATTGACCCTGTCACCCAGTATATGGTGTGATCAAATGATTTTAACAAACTGTGAGGTGAAGTGCATAGAAGACAATGGTGACAAAAAAACAGGAAAACGATTTCTTGTTTTTAGGCTTTCCTACGGGAACGCGTCTTTTACAGTGCGTTGCCGTGGGAAGTCTAAAAAAAATCGTTTTTTTTCTATTGGTTTCTTTTTGATCACCATAACCCTCAATGCACTTGACCTTACTTCCCCTCATAGTCCGTTAAAAATATTTGCAAATACAATTATTAGATTCTTGTTAGTGTTGCCGAACCAGCCATAGTTGGTACTATTGGTTGTAAAACTATTAATTAGTACCTAAGTACTTATTGATTATTTTATAAAGTCGTGTTAAGCAAGGTCTCATGCATCCTCTATCAATTGAATTTGAGTTACTATCGATGGTAGAAGTATGCCGATAGTATTCATAGTTGTTAAACTATCGATAGTACTCGTCACCTAAAGTATTTCACTAAACATGACTATTAATACTATCTCGACTATCGCTATTGGTAGTGAATAACCGTTGGCGGTTATTTCTAAAACCATCGACTGAATCAGCCACACTAATTCCTATGTTTGCTGTGGGTTACTTGACCTCTTGACAAATATCTGCTGCCAATTGAAATTCACGAAAATGCCAGATTCGTAAGTTGGCTATAAAAAAATTCGACCTTTGACAAAAAAGTCATCAATGTTAACTTACGAAAATGACAGATTCGTATGTTTTCTTTGGGCTACTTGACTCCCTTGAAGAATACATTATTTTTGCTGTGTGATGCTAGACTCATTTATTAAAGTGTGCTACGATGTAAATTCACGAATATGGCAGATTCATAAGTTACCGTGGTAGATTTTTGCCACTGTTTACTTTGGGAGTATCAACATAAAATAGAGATTCGAACTACTCGATTTATATAACCGTCAGAGATAGAAGATTGAAAATTTCCCACCCTAAGCAATGCAACACAAGGTGTACACCTTGTGTTGCATTGCTTAGGGTGGATAATTCTATAGAAATGTCAAATTAACAAAAACTGCAGATTCGTAAGTTTGCTTTGGAGGTGACGATATGCTAACTTTCAAAAAAATAACTGCAATTGTTATTACATTCCCTGTTAATGATTTCAGACATGTTCAAGTGAATAATGAAGGTGCAATAGACTTTTACAAGAAGTTTGGCTTTGAAATTGTAGAGACAAAAGAGCACTACTACAAAAGAATAGAACCAGCAGATGCCCATGTGCTATTGAAGACAATCAGAAAGACAAACCCCTCTCCACCAATGCTCAACGGCACAGTTCCACATGCGAAAACGAACGGTCATGATTGAGGTTGATGAGAACCCCAAATAGTAACTCCTAAAAGCCTCAACTCGGTTGTTATTGTGAAACGGCAAGTGATACAATATGTTAAGTAAGAGTCTAAAGTCACTTGGTTAATCTACAGATTTGAATTAAAATAAGACGTTATAATGATGAGTTATCATAATTAATGAATGTAGATGAGGCCATAAAGTTAATACTAAAAATGACTGATTATTCCTGAGGGCCTAGACAAGTACAGTTTGACATATTGCTAGTGGCAATGGTAATGGAATAGATAAGGTTGTGGTTGGCTGAGAAAATGTCACATCATTCTAGTTGCAGAGCAATGCTGTTAGTGACGCTATCTCAGAGGATTACTAACTTTTCTGTTATATTAAGACTGTTGCTAGCGCTAACCGCACTTCTGTGCACACCCTGGACTCTTATCTCACTGTTGTACAGAATACTTCCATTCTTAAATGCTTGCATGTGGTTAATGGTAACTGAATGCATATTGCATTTTGGAGTGTGTTTTTTTGATTGATTCTAGTATTTTACCAATTGTACAGGTAATGACATTTAAACTATTGTCATGATAGCTTCGAATTTGTAAATGAATCCTCTCAATTTTGGTTTAATATGTGTAAAGTTATACAATAATGCTTAGCTCTAGACATTCTTTTAACTATATCATGTCATACTAAGTTCTTGGTCCATTTTTTTACGGTCTGTAATATAATGTGGTAGGTATAAAGTTTTCCAAATTGACTAGTTTTCATAATTCTAAGAGCTGTTAAGTAAATTCACTCTCATTTGATGGTGTAAATAAGCATTGATTTGTTTGAGTTACAAGGAATGGGATATGTTATAGTCGCTCCACCAAGAAGCTTTGAACAAGATTTAGTTTTATCCAATTTTCCCTATTTTTTGCACCATACCTATTGGTTCTCAAATATTTTATAACTTTGTTGATTTTTATTTAAATTTTTTGTAATATTAAATATTTTTTATTCTGATTTCTAGAAGCGTAAATTTTAATGATTGTAACTAAGTCATTGTATTATAACATGAATTATTACCAAAAAGTCAATTGTGTCGTATCCTTTTGAACCGTATTTGTTAAAACATCATGTTCACTGCAATTTAGCATTAGCATAAAATAAACATCATTAACATAAAGCTGTGGGTTTTTATTGCTACTTCCTGTTTTTTTCCCGGGATTAAATTTTATTTAACATGCCTCCAAGTGTCAAAAGGTATGCCGCAGTGAATTCTTCGAGCCTATAGATTCGCCGGTTTCATGAATAAAACCAATAAGTAATTTGTTAGCTTTAATCAAATTAAATAAGACATTGACAATATCAAACTGACTAGTTGATTTTCGTATGGACATCTTTGGTCGTAAATTACTATTTTGATTGTAATTATAACATGATACTGTTTATGATTAATTTCATTTCCATTTCAAGGCCCAACAATAATATTGTTTAATACACTGATAGATAATTTTTTTACAAGTAATTTACAAGTCCATAGAAGATCTACTTTTACCAACAAGATTCGCAGACAATTTTCGTTCATTCTATAAAAATATTGTTAAATACATTTGTACAAATACATAAACAGACATGATATCAACATACAATATATTTTACAAGTTCTTTTTAATAAAGTGCATTTTAAATACTGTTAAGCTTTTACAAAGCCTCAATTCACTATCACAGACATTGTTATATTGCATCTAATATAGCATTAACCTTTAAACTATACATACAATAAATCAACGATCAATGAAACAAACGTACACAATACACAATACAGAAATAAAGTAGACACAATTAACGAAGAGGAAGTGTCTTTTCGTAAAAGGAGTTTTTTAGGAAGCTGACTGCAAAAATGGACTAAACAATTTATGCACTTTTGTTACTATCTGTGTCATTTGTCTTGACAACTATCATTTAATTATAAAATAAAAACGCGAATATTAAAAATAATGTAGATTTTCTCTTTGCAACATAATTTATTAAAGTTGGTTTTCTTATTTCTATCTTCTACTGTCCACGGCGTGCAACTAAGGTATATTTGGAGAGATGATTTTTGATACACCGAAAAAATAAACTTATTCAAAAATCTAGGTCTAGTTTGTTTATAATATGATAAGTAGATTTTTTCTAAAATAATAAATTATAATATTTAAAGTTACCAAAAGTGAGAAAAAAAAATAACATATACGTGCTTCACAGTCTAAAAAACATATATACGCAACAGGTACTTAGAATCTTTTTATTAATTTTAAATAGTACTACAACAACAACACATATCAAAGATACAAGACAACAATGGAATTGAGTATGTAACTTAATGATTTAACAACATTTTAATATTTACTTTGCCTAAGACATATCGCGCAGAAAATGCCTAATACTGTTCTAGGAACTGTCATAGTAATGAAATGCATAAAAACAAAAAAAGTAACAGTATCAAAACATTTTGATTTAAAAAATGTTCACGCATGCGTGATATTCCATTAATTATTAATTCTAATAAAGGATAACAAAGTAAATATTAAGTACTACATCTTTATGCAAAATTAAGATACTACTGACATGTCTTAAAAACATAAACATTGTTATTCATTTTGAAAATTACAACAATTTAAAGTATTCCTTTTTTATTTCATCAAGGAAACCATTTTAAAGTTATTGACGTCGTAATCTCAGGAAAAAACTGTGATGTTTAAGACTTGCACTTTTCACAATGTTTCTCATATACCTACTACAGGCTTTCGAAGACTTGGTGATGTGTGTGTGATGTAAAATAAATAGGTAGGTTAAATCCATCAAAATTGCAGCTTAATAATTCAGGAGCTAAGATAAATTAAAACTATAGTAAATGCGTACCTAATGCATATAAGTTGACCGACGAATACAACCATTTTTTTCCAAATGAGATAAATGTTTAAGAAAATGTTCTCAAATCACCTTGGCATATTGAAAATATCTTTATTTTTTACGTCTTCTTACAATTCAAAAGGACGTAACTTTCAAATACAGATATATTAAGAAAACTAGATCATAAAAATAATATCATAACGTTTATATGTTATTGAGTCAGTCGTAGATTCATATAAGTATACGAATGAACATGGCTTACGGCTGCAAATACAGTCAACCACAGTTATAGGATCAAATGCTAAGTTGAGGTCATTGCTTCGAACCTAAACACAATATATTCCGCTCATGCGATTCGAGCTGCAGTTGAAGCACCGAGCGCTAGAGCACGGTAATATAGTGTTGAGGATTTCTTAAATGATAAGAATTTGTGGTCATCTTAGGTGTATCTGCTCCTCTGCACACTTTTTTGTTATGACTTTACTCTGTCAATTAAATTTTTGTGTATAAAAACAAGATTGAGAAGAGTAACCATCGAGTTTCTTGCCGGAGTCTTCTTCTCGATCGGAAACAACCTCCGAACCGGTGGTAGAGTCACATTATATTTTATTATGATATTAACTATCATAGTATAATTTTATGTAAGTTTATTTTTATTCAGTATATTTTTGCTACAATTTTTTTTTATATATGACTTGTCATAAGTACTTTTTATAAGTCTATTTGAATAAAGATATTTTTTACTTTTACTTTACTTTTTACTTTAATATTATCTCTAAAGATATTATTACCGTGGCTAGAGGTACGCGAAAACTACGAAGTCAACAGTTAAAACCGCAGACATAAATTACATTTTATTAAATGACGCAAGTGTACGTACTTCGCGTGTATAACAATGAGTGGGTACACTTTGATGATGCTTGATTAGTCCACTCTCAACCGTTCAGCCTACGGATGTTGAAATGAAGTCAATTGACACTTAGGGTCAATTCCCACTGAAAGAGCAGCATGCAGCGGCTTTTTGAGGCAAAATATTACAAATCATTTTTTGACGACACGATTGGCGCAGTGCGCTGTAGCACGGTTTCTCGCCTCGATTACCAGTGTCCCAGGTTCGATTCCCGGTCGGGCCGATTCAGGAAATGAATTTCTGGATTGACTCGGGTCTGGATGTGCTGGGAGACGCCCCTGGCTTATTACCTTGTGTGGTACCTCGTAACACAGGGATATTAATCCCTTCTTCGAGACCATTACAAGCGGTGTGTTGTCTGGCGCATATTTATATTTATTTATTTTCAATCCTATCCATGTAATTATAAAGTTCATAGTTATTTAAAGGCACAGGAGGGACAGCGCGGCCCATCCGGACGCCTCATTATGGCATCCGCCTTGGTCAGTAACTATTGCTCTTACGGCCGCTGCACTTTCAGTCCGATTGACCCTTAACGTTCTTGATAGAAAATGATATTTACTGGATTGACTTGGGTCTGGATGTGCTGGGAGACGCCCCTAGCTTTATTCCTTGTCTGGTACCTCGTCATACAGGGATATTTGATCCTTAAGTCGAGACCATGACAAGTGGTGTGTTGTCTGGCGCATATTTTTTACTAAATTTTATTATTGTAACTAATGAGAAATGGCTGATTCCTATAATTTGACATATAAGTGACACGCTTGGTTTTAATACTAATACAGCGCACTGCGTTATCTATTTAAATTATGTATAAGAACTGTACGAAGTCAGTAGTGTTACGTTTAGGCTGTGGTTGACTGTACCAGATTAAACAGACTCCGACCGCAACCGCAGTGCCGCCACTACAGTGTTGTAGCGGAAATATATTTTCATATAAGCACATTTATTTGTAAACTGAAACAATGTTATTTGCTAAACACTTATCGTGTTTAGAAAAAAAACCTCATCTACAAAACATTGTTTAAAATATAATTCACAGACTTTATAATGTTTTAGCTGCTGTCAAAATAGCGCTTCGGTATAGAGTAGGTACCTTTTTGGTGTTGTAATTTCGGAGCACCCCATTGGCGGACCATATTAATAACGCTTCTAGCTGCCGTTTATAATTTGGGTTACATTTTAGAGACACATCACAAATATTGGAGTTTGACTATCATCCACAAACATCCCTCAATACCAATTGCAAGTGTTATCCTAATTGTTCTGATAGAGTAAAACGAGGCATGTAATTACCATTATGCTTCAAAATGGCCAAATCTAGACCTTCGAAACTTTGGCCCGACTTATGACTAAGTAAAGTCTGTAAAATATGCGACCAACACTTGCGTCCCAGTCACTACTTTTGACTTCACTATCATGCATTCAAGTGCCAACTTTAAGTTATTTGGGGAACACTACGTGCAGAGTCACGTGCATAAATATGTACCCTGAATACTTCTCCGTTAAATATGTCGTAGGACATATTTATTATTTATTGGCTTAGAACAGCCAAACAGAAAGTATACAAAATCACGTCAATTTTCACGAAATATCGAGAACAAAACAATACCCTTAGAAAAGTCTTTGATTTTAGTCAATGTGAGATGTAAGGGACCCTTGAACAGAATTTCATTGCATTAGCTTAAAAAAATGTCAAACATGCAATTTCCGAACCTTAGGTCAAAGCGATAAGGTTAAAAAACAAAGGACATCTAATGCTGATCTGACGAAATTCGATTCAAGAGTCAAGCCCCAGTAGTGTTGCCTTTACTGAAACTTTATAGTTCCATTCAAAAAGGCGCGCCATTTGTGATGCCAAAATCAACTGTCAAAATAACATTTCGTTACACATGTAACCACAATTTAAGTATTTATCATGTATGAATACTACTTGAGCTTCTCTGTTATATTGTTGCAACCATTCACTGCACAAATAAACATTTTGAAGAAGCTCTTACCTCGAGAAATTAACATCGGTAAGTTCAGATCCAGACGACGTCCTGATATTTGTGGCATCAAAACGGGTGCCCCGACTCGCCTTCTATGCGTAATTATACTAAGGCTACACATTTATACACGTGATTACGGATACGGACTGTGCACTAACACTCGCGAGGGACAACCGGCATAGCAACACTATTATTTTGCTTGTAACGTGGTATTTTATTGCAAGTTGGACTGAAACATTAATGTCCAGTGTTCGCAGTGGGCAGTTGGGCTGTCTAGTCGTGGCAGCAGAGACCAAACATTCATAAATGGTTGGTCTCGTCGGAGGCCGGACTGCACTCGAGGTCTAGAAGTTGTTTGATTCGCTCCACGCACAGTTTGGAGCCTTCGTTCGCTTCCTTTGCCATCTGGGGGAAGTTATCACAATTTATACAATGTGGGAGATTTGATGAATATGTAGGAAACTGCAGTGGGAATGTGATCTTTCGAGAATCTGCTACTCTTTAATGGTTGTTTTTTTGGTGGGGATCGAACCTACGACCATTAGAATTGAATAAAAATTTATTGCAGTAAATGTTGTACAAATAGGTATAGCATCACATTTGTTTCTCACATTTAACCAACAACAATTGGCGCTATTATCAAAAAATCTTATTTTAAACATCATATTAGTAACTTTCATAATAAGTACTAGACTATCATATTTATATTATAATTTTCATCACGTCTTTCTAACTGATTATTTTTTATAAGTATTTTTTCACTTCTCATGCTCTAAAAGTACGCCCTAAGAAGCGGGACTAAAGTGACCATTTAGTCTCTAAGGAAGGAGTTAAAAGTAATTAGTTTCTTAATTTCCTTCATGGGACATAGATAAACTCAAACAACCATTAAAATATACTATTATCTGTGGAGTGTGGACCATCATCATTGCGAAAATATTGAATTTTAGTTCCATGGTTTGTCCGCAAAGAAGGTGGCGCCATGTGTTTTAAATTGTTAATCTGGGCCTGGTTTAGAAGAAAAAACTGACCGCGAAAATTACAGAATTTTGTCGAGTGTAAAGTTCGGTTTAAAATGTTATTGTACTAAATTGACTTTTTTCCTCGCACTCGTGAAAAGTACAGTTTGCACCTCGAGACTAACCGCCATCTTAATATCCCCTCGGTTTCATTGACTCCTGGTATACTATGGCTTCGTTTAGTCCCTCCATATAAAATGTACTATAAAGTTATAAGTGTCAAGATCCCCAATACTATAATCCTTGATGAGTCAAGCAAGCCCCCTCCCGAACCAAAGTCGTGAATCCGCTACTAAAGACTGGAATATAGCCAATGGGTCAGTCACCAATAAGCTAAGAGAACTCACCAATGAGAAATTGAGGAAGCCGTGCGGCAAGCCCTCCAAGACGTCGATGCCGACGACGTTCCCGAGGCGCTTGAGCTTCTTGGCGAACATCACGCAGTCGTCCAGGCACGGGTCCAGGTGTACCGTCTGAACCCAATCCATTAATATCACTATTTTATATTATTTATAATTTTTATTTTTTTTGCTGGTTAAATTTAAATATTAGTTTAGATTCAATTTTGTTGTGCGTCTTTTCTTGCTCCAATTTCACATCCCAAATATCTTATGTTCTCTGTGAAACCTTGCGGTTATCTGGTAGAGAAAGCACCTTGGCATGAAATAAATAAATAAATCAGGGTGAATCAATAGATCGTTTGACTCTTTACTAAAGAAAGACTTCACAAAAAGAGAACCAAACCGATAAAAAGTGTCTGTCCTAAAGACTGGACGTATTATAACCGTTTCGGTGAAGACTAATTAAATTGTTTGCATTGATTTTAAAGAGGCTTTCACATCAACTTTTACAAAAACATTGCAAAGTAGCTCATAATGTCAGCAGCATAAGGTGATCTATGTTAAAGTTCATGTGAACGCCTCTGTACAACAGACCGTTTGTAATGATAGACTCAAGTTGATGGAAATCAGTGCTAATTCGAGTTTGATCCCGTTATGAATCTTCAACTGAAGGATGAGTTTGATAAATCGTTGTAGAAAACTTACCATGATTGGAGAAACATTATCGTATAAGATAGGAAACTGTTCATTCCAAAATGTTCAAATTATTTGTCGTAAATTTTGCGGTCTGAGGCTCGTATTCTAGAATTGTACTCAAGTACTGATCTGTACTTGAGTAGAGATTTCAAAACGTCAGTTTGAATACAAAAACGTCACTCAGATCTAAAATCAAGTACAGATTTTGTTTTAGAATACGAGCCATAATTGCTATTTCGTCGTGAACTGTCAATTCGTCCGTTTCATTTTGGGCCCGCAAAAAGACACGTCAGTGCTAAAATTGTTCTTACAGTACAATCATCAGTATATTTACACAATGTACATACCAGTATTCTAACTGGCGGGAACCGGTTGAGCAGCTGGTCGTCGGCCCAGTACGGCGACAAGTACGGATCGCGCGGCACTGAGAATATGAACTCGTCGGACGGACTGCGCGCTATGAGCGCGTCCAGGTTAGAACGCACTGCTAAACTGAAAATTGGAAATGGTACTTTGTAGTAACAACCAGATATGACCATGTTTTTTCTTATCAGCGCAGCGTGCACTGGGAGTAATTGGTGACATTTAGGGTGCATTTCCACCAGAAATGTGCGAGGAATGGGTTTGTTAAGAACCAATAGAATCTGGAAGCTAGGTAAATGAAACAATTCTTGGGGTTCTTATCACACACATTCCTCACAACGCATCTTCGCACATCTCTGGTGGGAACTAACCCTTAAACTAATACATATTTACTACTTATCAACATTATTGTCATCAAAAAATCTATGCACTAAAAAATGCTTACTTATTTGTATTTATCTACCATACTACCATTTCTAACTCAAACCTCATACCTCTTTATCTAGCTGGGAAGTAAAAAACAGTTATATTATGAAATAACTACCTATAACTTTATTACCACTAGGCAAGGCTTACTAAAAATGAAGACCACAAAATTGCAATAGTCTTTAACATAATGATCGCATTTGTCACCAAAATGATAAATACGATCCTATAGATATTTACGTGGAATATGTCACTTTAGCCAGCATTATATTATTAGCTAGATAAGCATACAACGTACAAGTAGCGGCACGAAACTCTAGCGCTGACCGTTATTGCGCAGAAGTCAAAATAAAGGTATCACAGCACAGGGGGCTAGAGGGACGAAGGGTCGACGTGCGTAGCGCCGATTGGCTCTCCAGTCGCATTCTGTCCCCCGCACTGTCTCGCGCACTTCTAGTGTACAGTCGCATTCTAAATTGCGTTGTTATTTGCTGTTAATTTTTGTTATAGTTTTGTGTTCACTTTGAGTTTGTAGGTAATTTGTTGTGTTATTATTGTTTATCTGTGACTTTAAACAGTGAATATGTCTAGACGAAATACTGTTTTAAGAAGACAGGCACGAAAAATGGGCATTGTTTTTTAAAAAGAAGAATCTAATGAGTTAACTGATTCTTTAAAACAAATCAAAAGTGAAATCAGCGAAGCCACGAATATTTTACTTAATCATTCGGTAAGCAGCACTCTGAATTTAAGCCAGATGAAACAATCGGCAGAAGATATTATGGCGGAAATTTGAAATTAAATGATAATCAGTGATTTTGGCAAAATCTAAAAAAGGACAGCAGAGTCTACAAAGACGTCCATTGCCACGGTTAATTTTCGATTGAATAAAATTTTTGAGTTTTTTTAGTGGTTATTAGCAATATAGAATACCCTACTACGAGACATATCAATATTTGAAACGTCACATTTTTGCTACTGTCTTATAGATAAGACTATTTGCCATTCCATTAAAGAAATATCATTAACATTATTTAGCTATGAATTAATTAAATTAATAATTAAGTATTTCGTGCGCGACAGTACCCATGCGCAGCTATCCCCTCCAAATTTCGTTCAGCGCAAGACTTACGTGCCGCTACTCGTAATATGCTATGAATTAGCAATGTAATTTTAGCTATAGTAAATGCGCCAATATAAGCATCTACGCCTATTTTGGTTCCTATAGCAGTATCCTTTTTATTTTGTTTTAATAAACTATTCGGTAGTTTCATTACAATCTACATCATTCATTAGTTATCTATTGGCTTTGCTAAGGGCTCAGGGGCAATATATCCGCACCATAATAAAAACACCCTTAGACGGGAACATAGTAATTATAACATGACGCAGCGCTAAAACATTCTGATTGAAAAACTTTTCGTTTGTAAGAGCATGGTGTGATGTGAATGATTGTGCAAGGGTATATAGCTAATAACTTATTGTGGTAATATGAGTACATGATCATTCTAGTGACATGTTTTCTCCATGACTCACCTCGAGAGAAAGTACCTTTATAGTTAGAAAACAGAAGGATTATGTTATGAAGTCAGTGTGCTTGTGTCAATTTCCAATTTCATGGTTTTTTTATCAGTCGGTATCCAAATTTTCGACGGACGTTAAGAATCGCAATTGAAACATGTTCCAGTTAACACTTAGGTATCAAGATTATCAGGGGCTGAAACTAGCTTTAATTTTATAAAATACTTTATATTATTCGTAGAAAACCTTATTAGTCAGTATTGATTACTCTTGCTTCCTAGTGGCTAGTGTAAATCTCTTTTTAGATATAAGCTAATTGGTACTAAAACTCCCTTGAAAAGCGGATATTAAACACCTAGAAAAAACAAATAATATTTCGACATAAATGTGCGCAAACGTATGAGCAACAACTTACTCTTCCTGTGTCGGTCTAGTTATAGTGTTGGACCCTGTGATGTATGCTAATCGGGATGACATAGCTCCCATGATTCCAGTGGCTGCTTCACTGATTCTGTAAAAAAAACATCAATTAAGTTCATTTTATGACCGTCACAACTGTTTGGTATAGGGCAATCGGTAAACTCCCAACAAGATCTTCTGCTTATGATGATAAATACTATCGCCTAGTGAGAGATACAGATATGTAGAACGTGGGATTACCGTGTTTTTATCCTCTTCTTTTCTTTTGAGTCATAGTCATCTACTAAAGGCGGCTCACCTACCAGTGTACTTGAGTTTTCAGACTCTGCTTCTCTGAAAATAGTAACGATTTAAAATATTAAAAAATACGTTAAAAAATCAGATATCGTATGCACAAAAATACTGTTTATATGGCTACACTGACAAACATGGTTGAAGACTTCGTTTGATGAAGAGGTTTATGATCAATATATTGTCTTGAAATAACGAAAACGATATTACTACAACATTGCAAATAAGACGAGAATATTATAAAAAATGGAGCGTTTGGTCTTTTTAATTTAATTCGTATTATATTCCTTAAACATATGATAAATGGCGAATTATATATTTTTCCCAACCTAGCCCTGGCAAATAAGTTATTGTCTTATTAACACGCATCAGTAAATATGTCTACACAAAAGCTCATAGTTCTATTACTGTTGCTAGGTAATAATACAACACTGATATAGGGCGTCAAACTCAATACAGTAACAAATAAGTTAAGGCCTGTTCAGACCTGCGGTACATGTTGCCGCGGAACTTGATACTAAATACCTGAGCGAAACCCGTGCGGTATTGTACCGCTACCCACAGCGGCAACGAATACCGTTCAGGTTTGAACAGGCCTTAATACAAAGAAAAAGTGGGCATCTACATATTTTTTACCTGAACTATGTTTGTACAAGTATTACATCGCCAAACTAAATGAAGAGCAAAAATATGGACTATCTAAGAAAATGTCATCAATAATATAGTGTTTACATCTGTTTGCTTGTCGATGCATATCATTTACTATGAGGGCAAGAAAATTGAAAATAAACCTTGAGTAATAAGTTCCTATGGGCGGCACTTGTATCGCTTTGAGATTTCTACATTTGCAACAGCATATCCTAGTAAAAAGTAACAAAATTATAGACTTCGAATGAGGAGTATCCATTTTATTATAGGTAGTGAGGATGATTGTACTGATAAATTAAAACTCTGAATATAGTGCCTAAAGAAAACAATACTCTTACACAAAACAACTCTTACAACAAATATTCTTTATTCAGCACTATAAGTAAATTCGTGAGATTTAAAACAAAAATGACAATGAAACGAAAGTGTTGGAAAGGTTTGTAGAACGGCTGGCAAGGTTTGTAAGCCATTACCGGTGTTAATATTCAGAGGCAAAAGAATAGTTAAGAGTTGTTGGTTGTACTGAAAAGATTTAGTAATAACGTGAACTTTACTGCACTTCGCTAAATTACTATGAGGTTTTTTTTTGTCACGATTGCTGACATAGGTTTTTATTACATGAAAGGGTGGACGACTACACGCTAATAAAATAAACAATTCAATGATTTCCTCATGGCGTCCATTCTTGATGTTCAACAACTGCTCTGGGTCAGGACCTGACTAGACCTGGCTTCAAATACTGGCCAGAAGCACCCTATTAAAAAAAACATAGTTGTGAGTCTGGCAAGACGAACGAGCTAACTGTAGATAATACGATCCAAGCTTCATAGTAGCTAATCCATGGTCTGAAACGAGTTCTGGTTTACGGGACATTTCACCATCCGAGTGACAAAGACAGCATATATTTCACCTTGCGATAGACAAAGACAGCAGATAGTTTACCTCAACGACTCGTCGCGATCCCGGTTGGGCTTGATGACGGGAATCCGTCGGCCTTCCGAGTCAGTGTCGCTGTCAAGTACATATCGTTCCAAGAAGTCTGATACGTACTGCTGAGATTTGTCCTCCGGGGGAGTCACACCTGTGCGAAAGAGAAGGTTATCACGGACTATAGAGGAGTTTCAAAATTTTTGTACGGAACCTAGCCCAGCATAGAATAGGCAAATAGTGAGCTTATCGCTTTAAGCGATTTCTTCTAGAAGGCTTATTAAGGATGTAGGGAGACCCAGATTGCGGAAAAAGATAACAGACTATCCAAATATCCTAAAATCTGTTATTTGTTTAAAAATAAACACGAAAAGCCTCATAACTAGCACCTCTTGATATCAATCTATACCTTCAAAAACTCGGAAACGTGACACTTTAGGGTACCATAAGTCATTTTTTGTTTGTTAGTGTCCTTTTTCCGTGTATACCAGTTAAATCGTGCGCGGAAACATCAGTAAAAAAATAAAATGGCTACTGGTGGCTATAAAGGCTCAATCACCTTTCCACATTAGATTTATATTTTATGTGATTTTTTGTGATAAAGTTTAAGACAGATGTAGGAATTTTAATTTGTGATAAACTCCTGTGCTTTTGTTAGTAAATACATATTTTTATTTATTTATTCCAAAAAAAAACAATCTGCACTAGTTCTCGCGCTTAAATCAACACTGAATTACGCATTAGGTACTCCCTAATTTTTCTAAGAACAAAAAGCGTTCTTGCACAGCTGAAAACTGTAAGCTGAAAATGAACATAATGTTTTGGTATTAATATGGGTCTACTACCTAAACTAACTAAAACTAATAATGATTTCTATTTCCGTTCTATGTGCATACCAGTGTGCGTGTGCTCGCTCTGCAGCTCGTCGGCGCTGACCGTGGTGTCGGAGGACTTGCGGCGCTCGCTGCCCGACTTGTGCGCCTGCAGCTCCGCTAAATCTGAAGGAGACACTTCCTCGAACGATGACGGGCCTGAGCTGATGGCTTCTGCACAGATATATTATGATATTTGTAGCTTTTGGAGCAAAACGCTGGATACGACCTGCGCAGTGAGCTAAGAAGATGTCCGAAAATGTATGGAGTCTTGGCCAGGTCTATGTACGTACACCATACCAAAAATAGGAAAAAATAAGTGGTACAGATTCTGAATATTCAATTTCCTTAAAAAAAGGTATATACATGCTGGTCCAAACATACACGTCAGTTAATTTTTTTTAGTTTCCTCACACTTAGGGGTATCCGAAAATACCCCATGTGTGTTACGCGATTATTTGTAGTTTTCGAGTTATGAATTTTTCTTACGAATTTATGAAAATTTCTGGGTTGAGTCACGTTTTCGGTCACTGTAGCGTGATCTGTTGAGATAAATGCTTGATTTTTTTTTCTTTATCAAAAGAATAATAACGCTAGATGGTTCTCAAGAATTTACATCCATAACGCTTATCGTAACTCGGAATAAAAGATTATGAAATTGAAAAAGTTTTAAATGCTGTTTTTTCCTTAAACTTTGAAGGCCGTTTTAAAAAAAAAGGCACCTAAATTTTTTATTCCAAATCTTTTTTAAAAACTTCACTATACTCTTAACTATTTACCATGTAAATATCAATGAGTAACTTCAACGGCATCATACTTAAATTCTCATTCAAATTGTCAGTAGTGTGAAATTCAAGTAATCTGTCTATGTCGTGTGAGTAAGCTAAAAAAAAAATTAGACGTGTATATTTGGACCATCCTGTATACTTGGGTCAAACAAGATTTCCGTTATTAGAATTGCAACACACAACGAAAAACATCACGGCGAAAATGTGTCAACACAGATTCCGCGCTGTCAATTTGACAAGACTACAACAACAACATAACCTCCATGTTCTTCTTCTCTTCCACTTAACCAGTTGTTACGAACACCTTTTGTGGTTACTGTTATCTGAATAGCATTAGAAGTTCTGAGTTCCCAAAACAAAAGTTGAGCTGAGAGAAATATTATTGGAAATTGCAAAATCGAAAGCCAAAATAAGTAACAACCACAATACAAATGACACTAGCGACAGTTCGCTCAGAATGTCTCTAGACAAGTGCATTGCCATACTGAAATAGGACTTGAATACTGAATCATTTTCTTTAAAGAACCAAAAAATTTTGTTTTCAATGTTATTGTTTGTATTTTCAGTAGATTTTTCTTCATTTTTTGAATAGGTGTACATAGACTTGGCCAGAATTAGGACATCTCCAATAAGGTGCGATTTCACCAGAGATGAGCGAGGATGCGTTGTGTCTTAACAAACACATTCCTCGCAACGAGAAGAAGAGAGCGTATTCCCATCTAAAAGGCAAGCAACGCATCGGTGACACCTCTGGTGTTGCAGTTGTCCATGGGCGGAGGTGATCACTCTCCATCAGGTGACCTTCTAGCTCGTTATTACATTAAAAAAAAAAACGCATCTTCGCACATCTCTGGTCGAAACGCACCCTTAGGGCCAATTCGGTGGTGATTATACCTGCCGCTCAATTTCATCATCGCATGATATGCCATAAGTCGAAACTCCGTGCTCATCACCTGGATGGCTGACGCTCAACAACCGTGCGATTTTCGCGTCACTTTCTTCCGCGTACACTCAAGATGTGGAATGATATTCCAGCGGCGGTATTTCCAGGGGGATCTGTACGTCTACCATGAGTTGCCACTTTTAATTTACGTTATCGTTCGCGTAAAGTATTTGTACATGGGATTTCGTACAGCGCCTCTGTTAAGTCGAAATGGAACTAAAAACGGTACCATAAGATGCTATTGTTACGTTATTATATAGACGTCCTGGCATCGTAGCGTCCAAGAAAAGAGCGTATTCTTATCTGAAAGGCAAGTAACACGTGCAACACCTCAGGTGTCACTGATCACCTGAGGTGTTGCAATTGTCCATGGGCGAAGGTGATCACTTTCAACCAGAGTGCCGATTGCGAGTTGCAGTATGGCATCGAGTCAGCGCCTTAATGTGGCCCGAATTAACCGCTAGATGGCACTGACTCGATTCCATACTAATTGACATTTACGTGCTCGTAAAACGCGATGGTGAAGTCATTCACTTCTTTCACTGCAACTCGCAGTCGGCACTCTAGTGACCTTCCGGCTCTTTTGCTTCCATGAAAAAAGACGGATACCCGTTTATATTGTACTCTTCTTTACGCTTGGAATCCCTATGTTTTCGCCTATTGGAAAATAGATGATAGGTGAACAACGGGCAGGATACGCACCGCACCTAATTTGAAATACAAAGATTAACAACGTTGGGTTACAACGTAAATACACTAAACAACATTTTGACGACACGATTGGCGTAGTGCGTTGCAGCACGGTTTCTCGCCTCGATTTCCGTAGTGTCCCGGTCTCGATCACCGGTCGGGTCAATTCAGGATACGATCGTTTCTGAACTGACTCGGGTCTGGGTGTGCTAGGACACGCCCCTGGCTTAATTCCTTGTCTGGTACCTCGTACGTAATACAGGGATATTAATCTCTACTTCGAGACCATGACCAGTGGTGTGTGGTTTGGCGCATATTCATATTTATTTGAATTCGCCAGGTCTGTTAATGGCCTACCGAGCTCAGTTGGAAGAGCAGCCGGGAAGCGCAGGTTCAAGTCCCGTTCTATCCCTAGAAACAGGTTGAATTTATCTAGTTACTTTTTTTAGATAAACAATATTCCGTATTATGGCAGAGATATTTGGACGATGTTAAGACATTCCTAAGCTGCAATCACACCGCCAAAAAATACTCACTCACTCATCCTTTCTAGCCGGTTTCGACTACAGCGACTGTATTAGTTCTGGTTGCGGGTCAGTTGTGACGCCCGCTCGTGTGCTCTAAGATGGCTGCAGTAACCGATCTTATTCTTAAAGGTGCGTTCACATGCACTACACGTCAGGACTCCGTTACTATAATTATACTGAATAGCCGTAGGCGGTCTGGCCTTTATTTCATCACGTTTGTTGTCGAGATCAGTCTTTCTCTGGTCCTCAAATCCCTGGATGTTGCTCTGGACGCGGCGCCTCCACTCGGGACGATTTTGCGCTACAGCTTCCCAGCTAGCTGGATCGATCTTACAGCTGTTCATGTGTCTTTTCAGGACATCTTTATATCTGAGGAGCTGACCGCCGTGTTTACGTTTCCCATGTTCTAATTCGCTATAGAATATTTGCTTCGCCAATCTCTTCTCCGACATGCGTGAAATATGTCCACTCCATCGTAATTGGCGCCGCATCAAATATGCCTCGATTCCGCTGATTTTGGCTCGACGAAGTACTTCAGTGTTTCTTACTCTATCAGACCATTTGATGTTTAATATGCCACGAATGCACCTCAAGTGAAAGCGGTCAAGAACTTTGATGTGTTTTCGGTATAGTACCCAAGTTTCTGAAGAGTATAGCAGATTTGGAAGTACAATCGCCCTGTATACATCAATTTTTGTCGCTAGCTTTATGTCATGTGAGTTAAACACCTTGTTCGATAACTTTCCAAACGCGGAAGAGGCAGTTCCTATTCTGTGATTGATCTCTGGATCCAGGTCACACTTAGATGTCACAGTGCTACCTAGATAGTTAAACTTGTGTACCTGTCTTAAAGTTTTATCACCAAGAGAGATGCTCAGGGGACCATTATTGCCGCTTGACTCCATTTCCATCACTTCCGTTTTGTTTACACTGATTTTCAGTCCAAAACGTCGACAAGATTCATCAAAAGTAGTCATCAGCTGCTGCAGTCCGGTCTGTGAGTCCGCCACAAAGCATATGTCATCGGCATACATAATTTCGGTAATAAGTGCATGGGACACTTTGCTGTTAGCTTTAAGTCTTCTAAGATTAAATATGTTGCCGTCAGTCCGATAGCGGATTCGAATTCCTTCAGATGTTCGGTGCAAAGTTTCTTTAACTACTACTGAAAAGTATAGAGCAAAAAGAGTAGGCGCCAGCACACAGCCCTGTTTTACGCCACAGCTGACCTCAAAGTACTCCGATTTCTCGCCATTAGCTGTGACACAGCATTTCATATTATCGTGTAGGAGTCTCACCAAACGCACGAATTTTTCGGAACACCCTAACTTTAACAGAATCAACCAAAGGGCTTCACGAGGGACGCTGTCAAACGCCTTTTCGAGATCAACGAAACAAAGGAAAAGGGGTTGACTTTGTTCTCTGCTCTTCTCCAGAAGCTGGCGGACGGAGAAGATAGCTTCACAAGTCCCTCTACACGGCCGGAAGCCAAACTGGGACTCTGGTAAGATCGTTTCAGATAGAGATAATAGGCGGTTTAGAAGAATCCTAGCAAACTAGCAAACACCTTACCGGGAGTCGAGAGAAGTGAGATGCCGCGGTATGAGTTGCAATCGGCACGATCGCCCTTATTTTTATGCAACGCACATATTCGAGAAACTTTAAAGACAGCAGGCACTTGTTCTTTCTCCCACATTTGCACAAAAAGCTCCCGAATAGCAGCATGTAATTTCTCTCCTCCGTACTTCATAAGTTCGCCAGCAATGTTATCTACGCCGACCGCTCTCTTATTTTGTTGAGTACAGATAGCCTTTGTAACTTCACTCAACGTTGGTGGGCCATCTAGTTCCCCTGCCACGGGTAAGTTGGTCAAATCTTTGATATATTGCAGATCTGCTGATCGATCCACATTGAGCAATACGTAAAAATGTTCAGCCCAGCGTCTCAGAATATCCTCTTTAGAGCTTAAAAGTTACACCCCATCAGACGCTCTCAGTGGCACATTATTGCGTCCAGTAGAGCCTATGAGCTTGCGCAATTCGCCATAGAAAGCGCCGATTTGTTTTGTATCAGCAAGCCATTGCATGTAATTTGCCTTTTCAGACCACCAGTTACCTTTAATATCTCGCGTTAATCTTCTTAGGTCTGAACCACTCTTCCTTATCTCCTCCTGGGATCTGTTCGAGCGCAGTAAATTCCGATGTTGCCGCCGCCAAAAAATACATGTTACTCAGAGTATAAGGCAAGTTGGGCTGCTAAAATAAATCAAAATCTTCATCTAGAAAATATAAAAAAATGTTTTTACCTTGAGATGGGCTGACTTTGAGAAAGCCATTACTGTCGATCGGCGTCGTAGCTTTCGACAGCGCGTTCGCTGGAGTACCCGTTGCTTTATCGTCCTTTCTGCTTGCGTTAGGACTTGCATATGCTATAAACATAATTCACTGATTGATGTAAAAAAAAACCAATCACGTTTTTATCAATATTACCTCATTATCAAGAACTAGCTTCCAGCTAGCGGAGACTTTTTCTCCGTAAAATATAGCCTAAAAGTATATGCCTATGCTACTTGTTGATAGCTTTATGTTAGTAAAATAATGCCTAATCGGTAAAGCATTTTTTTTAATTATGCGGTACTAGCTTCCCGCCCGCGGCTTCGCCCACGTGAACTTCATTTCTGTAACATGTATACATAAAATCTCTATAAATTTTAGCTTATGTGTTATTCTGATGTATAAGCTATATTACTGTAAAGTTTCATCTAAATCCGTTCAGTAGTTTTTGCGTGAAAGAGTAATAAACATATACACACACATACATACATCCATCCTCACAAACTTTGGCATTTAGATTATTAGTAAGATAAACATACAAATCTTTCCTCTCAAAAACAGTTGTAGTTTAAATAGGTAATTAAGTTTTCTCAATATTTTGAGTCTTACCTTTTAAACACCTCATCATGAACCCAAAAGGCAGTAAAGGGTCCATCAAACAGAGCAGCCTTGCCGGGCTGGGTATGAAGCTGACCAGCAGAGGGGCATAGGCCATGAACAGGCCTTCTGGTTGTCGCAGACCCATAGTTAGGATCTTTAGCGTACACCCCGCTATTAGATTCGCCCCTGCCGAGTCTCCCGCAAATACTATCCTCTTGCCTGCAACAATATATATATGCATTTGCAGTTACGTGCCCCTTTTTGCAGCACAACCATGTTAGTGATTCTTTCACAGTCCAAGCAGTTAGGCTGTGGAATAAGCTGCCTGTTGCCCTTCGTGAGTGTCGCACTGTCAGTTGTTTTAAAAGACAATTGAAGCAACATCTTTTACGGATTGCTTGAGTTGCGTTGTATCATATGTTTGTGTAATGTATTTAATAATTTATATGTTTATGTATTCTTATTATTCTTTATTGTGCAATAAAGAAAGAAATAAAGAAAGAAAAATATTCAAATTTTATTTATATTGTTGAGTCTAGTGTATTTATATGGGTGCTTTATTTATGTATTGCTATAGTGTTTTCTTGTTAGTTGTGTGCACAGCTGTCTGTCTTCTTTTGTCTTGTTGTCGTATCCTGTAAGTTGGTCTGCTGGAAGAAATCTCTTTTAAGAGATAAGCTAACCTGTACTTCTGCTTTCTCTAATGTTGTCCCTTGTAATGTATCTTGTGTGTACGAACTGATAAATAAATATACACCACATAACAAAAAAATGGTTAAATTACCTTTTATGTGAGTGCTAGTGATATCATTACCCGGATACTTGTAACAAATGCACTGACGTTTTTGCAAAACATACCAGAATGTTTTGACTGGAGAATGGCAGAAGTTCTGTTGTATGCCAGGATTATAGGAGTGGAAATCAATACTCTAACATGTGTCGTCTTTTGAGAATGGAATTGTTGACAGTGTTTGTTTTTGACAGCTATAACTTCCACTGAAGCTTGTCAAAACATTCAGTACGACTACCACGAGTTGTCACTTTAAATTTACGTTATCGTTCGCGTAAAAAATTGTATTGGGATTTGACATGACATACATGACAATGCTTTCAGCTTCCATTCGATTTTAAGGTCTTGTATGAAAAAAATAAACGAAATAAATGCGAGCAAGTTTTGTAAGCAGTTTTACCTGTGGTCCCAATTTCTTTAAAATTATTGATCATCCAACAATAAGCGTAAAAGACTTCTTCCAAAGCTCTAGGGAACGGTGCTTGCGGCGCGAGGCTGTAGTCTATGGACAGTATCGGCACGTTCAGTTTGGCCGCCCACTCGCGCAGGTAAGTCTCGTGGGACTTTGAGCTTTGCGCTACGAAGCCGCCTCCGTGGCAGTGGAATACCACTCCGTCTGATGGGGGCAGGGTTGATGAACCTTCACCAGCCTATAGGGATGTTTGAAAAGTTATTTTTGTACGTGGTCTTAGCAGATTTTATAGTATTAGATAATGTCTAGTCAGGCAGTAACAAAAAGGTATCAGTGCATACACTTGATGGTACTTTTTAACCAAAATAAATGCACAACATTATCTCAAGAATGTTTGTGCCGTTCTGCACATGTCAGGTACAGAATAACCACTTCACAAAAGGTGCTGAAGTAATGTGATTTAAACCCAGGCACAGCTACAGTACATAGTAAAATTATGCACCTGATCAAAAAAACTAGGCAATTAAAATTTGTTTTTTAGATTCACTTTATTTTTACGAAAAATTGGGTGGCATGATGACGACCACTCCTTATATTTGTTAATTCATTAAACCATATCTGCATAATAAATTATAAAACAATTAAGATTTGACTCTGTACTAACCATTCCCATCCTTTTGTTGACACTAATCAACCTGACATTGAGTCCTTGAAGCCCTATATGCACGGTTGGGGGCAGAACTGTGACCTCTTTGCCTTCAATAGTCGTCACCGTTATTGGTTCAGGTGGGATCGTGATAAGCTTATTAACAGCTACTGTCGACGACATTATACTCGGTACTCGCTTCATTATTTCTAAAAAAACAGTGTGAATTAAGTTAATTATTTTAATTTTCAATTTACAGAGTGGCAAAGGACGACCGACAAAGCTTTTTATACTGAACAGTCTTCTACAAAGTCACTTCATTAAAGTTACAGATTTTTTCACGATAGATACTGAATTACCAAAAATATTAGTTTATAATAAGTACTAGACTATACAAGACTAGGAGTTAAAGGATACTATGCTAACTATAATGGTAATTGGGTATAATAATATGTTTTCTAACTAGGTGTGATGTGAAAGATACAACAGAGTAATACCCGTATCAGAGGTGCCAGATGCAATACAGAAAGACAAAATACCTACTCTATAGATAATGAATTTATTAGGTTACTAAAAGTGACTTGACTTTAAAGTTAAAAATATAAAGGTGACTAAACTGTTGTGTGCAGTGAAGATAAAATTAAATTGATTTACGCTAAAAATTAAAACTACATACGCACCACTCTCTGCCAAAAACCAGAATGCTTTACAAAACTCAACACTAGCAGACTGCGAGATATTGACGATTCTTCTGGCTCTCATTTCAGGGTCTATCAGGTACTGCCCTCCGGTCCACACCGAGCTGATCAAGTTGCCATGACTGTAGTAGGCTTCTGAGAATCCCGCCATGCATATTGATATGCCTTTTAAAATGCCGCGCATTGAAGGTAAAAACTGAAATTTAAGGTAATTGTATGAATAGACTACGGGTCCTATTATTTTATATTAATTCATATCTGCAAGGTTCCATTGACCGAGCTCTGATGCGGAGTCCTTGTAATTCAAAGGCTATTTACCAAAATGTTGTTTAAGTTTCCTACATTACAACACTACTGTTGAAGAATGTCTTTGTACCAGCAGATGGTTTACGTTTTATCGTATACCTACAGATAAGGGCAACATTATTATTAAATTGTCTTTATGATTAATTAACAAGTGTGTGAACGATACGATGCGAGACACATGTTAATCACTTTAATTAGACTTAAATACATTATATCGCAATAAGATCAAATGGGTCATCAGTGCGTTCATTTCAATAGATACAAGGTCCGATTGCAAATTTGCATGTCTCATATCACTTACAAAGTCAAAATGGATATATGTACTTAGTTATAAAGAAACAACCTTAGATACATTATGCTAAACCAAGCCTGGCAGACACGTTTTGAACTTGATAGAGAACAATAAAAAACTGACATAATATGTCTTCTCGGCAGTTAGCGGAATATAAGTTATGATCAAAGAGATATCATCGTTAACTGTGCAAATACCTATACTCAAGTTCTTCGGGCATATCACCCGTGACTTCGCGGAACTGCTGGTCTGGTAGTATAAAGGGAAAGTCGAGAAGTACCTAGTGCCACTGCGTCCGCGTCGCGTATTTTAGATATCGTGAAGAAACTTCGAGATATTGAGCTACCTGCCATGATTGTTCAGTTTGTCCTTCATGACGTAGACAAACATGTGGTCGGATCTTGTACTAAATTGAGTTACTATGGACTTACTAATGCTACAAGTTGCAATCATAAATGAGAATTCAGCACGTGTGCATTGTTTTACAGATTATTCAACGCACAACATGTGGGGACAAAGATCAGAGTATTATCTAATTATTTCTACTGCTTAAGATTAGTTTTACTACAATGTCACTTACGCAATGTGAGTAAGTATGCATATTTTACGCGGGAAAATGACATTATTGTAATGGCACTTTGTCGAAATGATAAAATATGTTTATTCGATTTTGCGCTTTCGATTTTGTCGAAAATAGTAAAAGACCGAACTATTAACAGTAATGTTTGCCTTTCCAAGGTTGTCATGGAATTAAATTATTTGCTGGAGTGCACTGTAAAATGTAAAGGCCAATGCCAATGTGATATTTCACTTGAACATAAAGTTCAGAGTCCTATTTAGCTATTGATGAGATGAAAGGTCAGTCAGTCCATACTGACATTGAACAATAATAATACACCTACAGACTATAACTGTACACTGGCTGTACAGGCATAGCCTAGGATATTGTTCGAATACTACGATGCACTAGAGTTTTTGGTAAAAGATCCTCAGTTTAATCTGCTGACACATAGCAAATCCTTGAATTCTATTCCTTTCCTTTTACTTTCGAATTCAACCAGATATAGTAAAGAAACTAACTTGGAAACCAAGACATCTGCCATAGAAGCAGTACTGGTTGATGGTGTCTGCTTGCGAGAACAGTTCCTCTGGCGAATGGGGCTCGGTGGGGAACAGATCCCCTGCCGGCGCCCAGGAGAGCAGCGTGTGGAGGTGATGGAGACAGGTGCCCAGGGATGCTAGGAGCTGACTGCAGGATTCTATTTCCCTGCGATCATCATTCATTTATGTTTACTTTTTCAAACTTGGAAAGAAAGAAAAATAATTTATTCACCCAATGCAAAAGGGAGAAAAACAACAAAACAGTATAAACAATGCAATTAAAAATAATGATGACAGAAACGGGTCAATCTGGTCCCTGCTTTAGCACATGCCGCTGCAGTGCAAGACTGCAGAGACGCTAGTATTCTGGCAGAGCCTGTAGTGTGTTCGCCTTACATGTGTAAGTATATTAGAAAACAACAAGTGCTATAAGGTTGAATATTGGAATCGAATACTAGATGAACTGAAGTGATTAAGTCGCAAAATTTAAGTGTGTAATTACTAGGTGAATCTATTGTCGGCTGTTTATGGCTGCGAACGTCTGCAATTTACCTGTTTATACGGTTGGTTGCCTGGTAGAAAAAGCTTTCTGGCATTAGGTTCATAAATTTAATTTGAAATAAACAAAGACGGTGATCATTATTATGTAGTACTTATTTGAGATGCAAGTCTGAGAACATCGTAAGTACGTCACGCGATGTCTAGGCTTCAGAAATCTCAACGGCGCGCGTCGAGAGACGGCGCCGAATAAATAAGCTGAAAAGACTAGTAGCTAAAACGGATATAACGATGTAGCAAATTGAGAAAAATTAACATGTTCCCGAGGGATGAACACTCATGTAAGAAAGTTACCAGTGGCAAATCATCCTGCACAACACTGTCCAGTGTTGCATTTTTCAATCATGTATCGCCAGGGCAAACTACTGCGGTACAAATTTACTTACGAGGTTTAGTGAAACTTTGGAAGGGTAAAACGGAGACAAAAACTAGTATGTTATAAATGGGTTTCATGTAAGTATTTTGTACAATAAAATATGGTGAATATAATACTAAAAAATCAAAATCAATGTTTTTTTAACCTTTGAAAATATACGTAACTAACTACGACAAACGGGAGTAAGGGGCCAGGTTTCATTCAACGTAAACGTAACGTTAAAAATTTTCAACAATGTGAGTTTGTTACAGAACGTTTAGATATTCGTACGCGGCGAGCACGTGATGGACACAATAAAAACGAATACTATAATATACTACCGCTGAGAACTGTGAATCATGCAGTCTCATTTGGATTGTATGTAAGGACATGAACTCGGAAAAATACGGCAAATTCCAAACACGCTAGATTATTTAATTATAAGTCACGTACGCGTCATCATTTGCTTAATTAAGTAGGAACTCAGAAATTTTCAAGTTAAACAGTGATCCGAAACCCAGAACGAGTCGGGAAAATAGTGTTTCTGAATTTAAATTAAAACTTATGAATAGTCACCATGATGTTAGGTCTTTGCCCTACCATGAAACAAATAGGATCAGTATGTCTACCATGAGTTTAAACTAATGACAGCCACTAGCTTCCGCGTAAACTGTGTTTTCGTGTTTGTATAGGACTTCAGTACACGACCCCTAGTGATTATAAAATGGACTTACTTTACAAAGTAGCCTTTTCTGAAAAGCAAAGCATCCCTGCCGGTGCAGACCTGCCTGCTCAGCTTCAGACCATGCAGAACACAGGAGTCAACCACAGACACGAAGCTGCGGTAGCCATTTCCTGGTGATTTCTCATCAAAATCATATAGTGGAGCCACCTAGAAATAATAAGCAAAATTAAGAACAATTTAAGCGAAATCAGTTAGATAAACGCTAACAATAATAGAACCAGGTTTATTAGAAAAGAATAACCGGTTGTTGGTATCGAGCTTGATTGTAACCAGCGCCGCGTCCGCGAACCAGGCGGCTGCATTTCCAACTAAGCTACCGAAAGCATAAGCGGACCTGGATCATTTCTTTGGTCTATTTTTCATTAAAACAATGATGAAATAACTTTGGCTTGCAATTCAAGTTCGGTACCTAGGACCAGTTGTTGTTTCTCGTTTTCCCTTTTTCAACATTTTTTTTCAGCATCGGGTAAGATAATGAAACATCACAAATCATTCTTGTACTCTATGCCTATTCCGGTGGATGCAGATAGCCTGAACTCTTGTACACAGTCTAAAGATTTATGTTTAAGCTGTGGTGATTGTACTTACTATTAAAGCTTAGAATTATAACGTACTCGTATAGAAGGATAGTCTCCATTCATACAACCGCCCCGTCAGAAATGAAGCACTAATCCGATCCACACACATGCGTGAGTATTACTTGCTTACGTGCGGCGCGCTTTGACATTGAACATTGCGGAACTGTAATGAACACTGCAAAGCGGTCCGTTTGGAGCCATCCAATTTAGGTGCTTCAAAATGGGCGCGCCGACTTGGTTTCTATATGTAATTAGTCTAAGCTATTATATCCGTAGTATTAGGCATTTAATCGTGTGTGTAGCTAACTTGCGAACATAAAATGTGTTATTTGGAGTTTTTCAATAAAATTAAAAGCTGGTGATGTCTGACTATGACCCAAAAAGACATATGTTATCATCATACCTATAACTTTAAAATTCATAATAAACACAACATTGCTTTCACACAAATTTTTCTCCCTAATCTAATTTGTTACTTACGGAAAAGCTGTTTCAGCATTATAAAATATGTATATAATATCCAGGGTTTTGAAATAACATCAACAAACTCGCATAACTAGGAAGCTATCATCATACACAACACATAACAACATCATACACACACAGGGTGTGAATCCGAATCACTTAATATGTACTATCATCAGAATCGCGCGCGGGAGTCGCGCGACTTTACGTATGTGAATGGAACATAGACTTACAAATGCTAACAACAGTACAAAAAAAGCTTGTAAAATCATTTTTCATTAATGTATTGAGTTATGATAAAACTCGTAGAACAAATGTTGTTGTGCATGACGGTAGCTACCTAGTCTTGCGAAGTTGTTGATGTTTTTTAAATAACCCTGTATATATTTATTATTAATACATATAATATTCGAATTCTTTATCACTTTTGCACAGCCTAACTTATTATCTGTTGTAAATCTCTCTGCAGAAGGTTGTCTGAAAGTGATCACTCTGTAGCGATAAGACCGCCTAAATTATTGTACGGTAATTTGATTCTTTTTTTACGTGTTGTATTTGTTTGTGCAATAAAGATTATTTATCTTATCTAAATGAACGAAAAAGTTAAAACTGTAATCTCAGCACAACGCTTATACTACTTGGTTTGTCTTAGCTAACACTAATTATTCAATGGATTTAAATAGTCAAGGTCATAGCTAATTAGTTCGTATAACTCTTTTAAACACACATTTTAATGTATAAAGTAAAACAAAGAAACACCGACATTCCCCATATTATAAAAATAATAGGTATTTATTTACATACCATTGATTGCTGCCAGACAAATCTAGAGAATGGCCTGTAAGACCTTGTATATAATCTTTATTAGTGTTTTAGAAACGGCTGCCAATTTTAACGCTTCTATTATTGCCACATGTAAGAAGGCGAAGAAAATACAAAATTTCTTTAATATTTTCTTCAGAGAGCATCATGTGTAATGTTTGCTGTCAATCAAATGTTAAAATGTTTTATTCATTCAACATCCAATATATGGATGACCTAGTCTAGTGGCCCTAGTGCGCAGTGATGCTCTTGCAGTATGGTATAGGGGTAAAGGTACAGCACAACATACCTTTTTTTTTTTTTTTTTAAAGTAGGGGAAATGCCTTACGCATACCCGTCCACCGGGGGGCGGACGGGTTATGTCGGACTCTCCACTGGGGGGACTTCCTATTAAAGGAAACCGCCCAGTGGCCTACCGACTAAAAACCCTACTACTCCCTCTCATCGTCCATAGTGGGGGAGCACGGTAAGTAGCACGAAGCCTTCTACGCGTTCCCCCGGACGGGGCCCGCCTACACGGCGGGCCGGAAGCGACCCCCCCTTCTAGAGGAGGGGTCGATAGGGACAGCCGAGGGTGTCGAGCCGTCCCTACCAGGCGATGGTGGAGGCCTGTGCAATGCCGGCGCGGGGACCCCCGTACCGCGCGCCAGCTGGCCTCCTCCACGGAGAGGTTGGAGGCGACGAACAGGTGGTCGCCGTCTCCTCCCCCTCCTCGCCCTGCGGAGCGTATTAGCGTCGGGATCTTGTTCCCGCGCGCGCTCCGCGGCTTCCTTGGCAGTCACCACCTCCTCACAGAAGGTGGCGAAAGCTCTCCAGGCCTCTTTATCTGCCAGCAGTGCAAGCACTATGCTGGGCACCACCTTTGCGATAAGCGCACTGCGCTGTGGGGCCCACTTTTGGCACACCGCTAGTGTGTGGTGCGCCGTGTCCTCCACAGCGCCGCACTCATGGCAGAGTGGTGCTCCCTCTCGACGGATGCGGTGCAAGTAAGAGCCAAAGCATCCATGCCCGGTCATCACTTGCACCATCCTGTAGGAGAGGGAGCCATGCGGCTGCTCGAGCCACCCGTCAAGGACCGGAGCGAGCGCCTCCAGGGAGCACAACATACCTACCAGTCTATGGAATGGAATTCTACAGATTTCAATGGGATGGTTTTATTCCTAAGTCTATGAGCTTCTTCTATTCAGTGAATAGCTTTGTCACTTTCATGTAATCAGATTAAATGTTTCTAAATCAGATTGAATTAAATCGATAAAGTACAATTCAAGTTTACAATACAAGTTTTGATTACTATACAAAGCTGTAGGTACATTAAGCATTGTATAAGGCAATTTTTTTTGGGAAATCTATACGAATCCCCAAATAGTCTCCTCATTTTGGACGGGAGAACTTTAAAAATTAACCTAATGGGTGTAAGAAATAAATAAGCGCTTTTGGTGTCTTAGGGCCATAACATTATTGTTTTCCGTAATGCGGCCATAATGATAAACAATTTTTAAAGAAAAGAAAATGCCTACGGCGTTTTTTTTTTCTTTAACTAGTTAAATTCTTCAGAAATCTTGAGGATTGAATTCAGTTCGTTTCAAATGTCCGAGGGATGAGAGGATGATGTACAACATTTGGAATTAACTCATCTGGAGAGATCATGGGAATTCGTAAGCGTAAGACCGTAAGACCAGGTACCACACCTTATTTATTTACGATCGAGATGCAGTAGCCTCTCGCACAAAATTTGTTCTAAGTTTCCCATGTGAGCACCAGTATGATGGAATAACTTAATTTCTTTTACAACTTAGTACCTTGTTCTACTCATAGTTAATGTAATCTAAAATAGAATTAACGTTGCTATATTGCTTGTAAACTTTTGACTTGTAAATTCCAATAAATGTTTAGAGAGAAAGTTGATTTTCCGATTTTCTGATCTACCATGCCCGCCTTAAAGTGCCAATGCCTACTGACAGACTATCCCAGGGGTGAGCCTGGCGCCCGAATCTCCGTTTTCAATTATTTTGGCTCACATCCCGTTAGGCGTAACTCAATAATACAAGACCTTTTTTTTTACCATTACAATTGGCACCTTTTATTTTCTCAATTACAACTGGCTTCCCGAAGACCAGTCTTTTTTTTATTATTACAATAGGTACATTGCAAGCCAATTTTTTTACACCAATGAAATTCGCTAGGCCAATTAACGATTGTGGTAGCTTGGTGCAGCCACCATTAACAACAAAACGTATTTGTCTTTTAAGTGTATTGTGTGGCAATCTCCAGAAGTTGAAATCCACTTAAATACAAAATCTATCAAAAAAATTCCTAGAAATTGGGTAAATATCCCAATATAAAAGAGAGTAGACAGCATAGTTGTACAAATGTTTTTATAAAATTAAACTATATTGCCATCTCAGCCCTCAAACATAATCATCATTAGGGTCCTAAGAAAAAAAAAACGCCCATTGTGCTAAGGAACTAGAAATACATAGATTTAAAATTGATATTTTTCATCACAACATTGTGATGTAGCCCATGCCAAGCCTGAATATTTGATATTTCAACTACCATGGTGCTATAGATGCTTATAACATTATTAAAACAGATCACGAATTATCTAATGGGCCTTGATTTGAATACTAAAAAGATTTCTCCAAGCAACAAGGGGACCCACATATTTGAATAGAGTAATTGAGTTTAAATGAAACAGATAAGCTTTAGTGGTATTATTCAATTGTATTCAGTTCAGCATGCAAAATACAGTTCAGTTGAACACAAATTAAGAATCAAAAATTAAGTTTTATGAGTGTATACAAATTCATAACTTCCATGTTACTTAATGAGTTTCAAGATCTGATTCATAAATTGAAAACACAGTGGAGAATGGAAAAAAAAAAAACAATTTTACTGTGGAAACTTTTCTGATGCTATACATATAAATATAAATTAAATATTGGGATATAGTTTCTGTAGATACATACCCGTCTTACATGATCCACAAGGGGCCAGACTGTATCAATATGGTCTATTAGCGTCATGAAGCCCTGGTAGAGGCGCTGGCCATTCTCACTATCATCCGGCTGGAAGTATGTCGCGTTGTTTTGACATGAATCCTTGAGGGCTTCGTACATTGCAAAGGTAGGAGGAGCCCCCTCGCCAGTCTCTTCGCAACATAGCGAAGCCTTCGCCGGGGATTCAGTATACGGCATCTTAGTTTCGTACAAACTCCTCGTAAGCAAACGTAGCCCGTTACCGATCCACTTAAGTCTCATCTGCGAATTATCTCAACATAAACATTTAACACTTATTTGGCATGCAAATTTGAATCGCGATTAAAAAATATTTACAAAATTTGTCACGGCGATTTTTTGTTATCATTGTACCATTTAATGTATTTTGGTTTCAGTTATTAATCAAACACAATTTTCAAAGATTATAATTAACTTTCCCCTCGACTTGCGTCGATGAAATTGAAGACAAAAATAGTGACAGCTGATTTTGAATGTTGCTAGTTAAAAGGCTGTCTTCCAAAAGTAAAATATTCCCTAGTATTTATTTGTTCCTCGTCACATATGTACAGTTCTTGGTGTATCTCCACCTTAGAATCAAAGACAAAATAGCATCTGCATCAGCGGGAATGACCGTCTGGCCCATAATCACCCGAACGAAATTTCGGCGAGTTGGCGTTACATTACTGTCACCAAAAAAATGTTGAACCATAATGCTTTGTATTATGGTTCAAAAATGTCTTGTTTGACATTTCTACAATGCTTGTCCAATGAAATTCTGTTCAAGAGTCAGGCCCCTGGAGTCTCTAATCTGTGGTCTTGACAGCTAACGCCTGACACATGACATATGTTTAGTTTTTGCTATTAATTTTGCTGTATGTTCACGTAAATAAATAATCCAATAAAATTTTGCTAATAATCTAGGAAATGGAAGAAACGTTAATGGTGACCGATACCCAAGAAGTTCTAACTGAGGCTGCGAACATCGAAACACCTCTTGAAATTACAGAAGATACGTTAAACACTGAACATGTGCCGGAACAAAATGTGTTCCAGTATCCTGCTTTATTTACCGGCAAGACTCTGGTTGAACTTTGCAGCTCCTCATGGTCTCGCTCCCGGAAGACTAAAGGCGACATACAACCCTACCTTAGAGGTTGTAAGTGGTCTCCAGACGGCACTTGCTGCCTTGCTGTCGTAAATAACGACGGGATACATCTTAGCGAGTTACCGAGGGATCTGTACTCTGGTGAACCGCCTGCAGATAGAACAATAGATATTCTGGATTCAGTAGTTAGCATTAAAGAAGCTGGCTTAATATATGACTTTTGTTGGTACCCAGGTATGAATAGTGCAGTCCCTGAAAGTTGTTGGTAAGGACAATATGAGTATTTTTTTATTCTTTTTAGATACTACAGAGTAGGACTTTTTTAGTAAATATTTATTAGAAATACTACTTCACTTTCTGAATTTATTCAAAATCTTTTTAGCTAATAAGTAATGTTTTCAGCTGGATAACAACAGGGCAAAATACTCCAGTTCAAATGTGGGATGCCTTCGATGGTTCACTGAGGTGCTCATATAGAGGATTTAATACTGTTGATGAAATGGAGCCTGCTTTGTCTGTTACATTTAGTGTTGAGGGCTCTAGAATTATTGCAGGCTATAAAAAAGTTCTGCGTACATTTGATATAGAAAGGTATGTTAAAATTCATTTTGTGTGAGTTCCATGTGTTGAGGAAATTCAACATTATTATTAATAGTGGCCCAGGCTTTGCATGGGTTTTTTTTCATTGCCTATGTTCATCAGGAATAATGTAGGAAGAATTTTTCACTGGCATAAACTCACCTACATAGCTACAGTTCAACTTCCACAGTGTCACTTGAGCTGACATTGACCATACTTTTGTAAAAAAAACATTATAAATCATACACAAGAGATTCAACCCTTGAACTCATCTAAATTAGGCGTTACCTTCATGAGCGTGTTTATCGCGGCGATATTTTCGTTGTGCCACGTATTTATATGCACTCTAATAGAACGTATCTCCACACGGCGATGTTATAGCAGTGGTGCGACGAGTGGGTGAATGTGGGAGAAACGTCAACGTATCGCTGCGGGACCGTATCTGCTCGCAAAGGAGCCTGGCGAGTGATGGCGAGTAGTTGTCTGCCTCTTTTTTTACCAGTTAAAAATACCTCCATAGTATTATATATATGCAGGGATACCGAGTACAAATGACACCCTCCTTTCGCATTAAGTGGCAGATCGCCGAAGCAGGCCACCCCGGCCTGCTACCCGCTGGCTCCGCTTAGGTGGTGATTGTGGGTGCACCACCCCCGTCTGTGTGACCTCAGGTTATGGTCACGACCCCGTCAAGGTTGCAGAGCGTCCACTGCTAGTACGTTGACGAATCGGTGCTAGTACGTTGCAGAGCCCCGAAACGCGCTTTAGTGTAGCCCCCTCACCGCGTGCCTGGGAGGCTCGCCATCCACCGCCGTCGTGAAAATGACAGTCACCAACCCGAAGGTCCCCCAATACGAGTATGATACGAGTATGGAAGCGGTCCTGGGGGGCAAGCCAAGTATTGAACAAGAACTGCGTGAGCAGAAGCTGTTCCACGTTGCCTATGGTGTACCGGTTATGCGGTAATATAAATATTACCACGGATAAGCAAACCCTGCACATGCGAGGAGGTAACTTGGCGTTGCACCCTAAGTTGTCTGTCACCCAACTGAACTTCTTCAACGAAACAATTTGTACAACGATTCGTCGCCTCACGCGGCGTTACTAAAGAGAGTCGTCGCGGTAACGCGGCATAAGCGCAGGCGCATCGCACCCGTAGAGGTATTGATAGTTCATTTATATATAGCTATAAATGGTGAAGTTTAATTATTTTCTGTTGCTCTCGTAGGCCGGGCAGAGACTTTGCTGAACACAAAATCGCAAGTCCGGCTTCCTGTTTCGCTACCAGCAGCAATTTATTAGCAGTTGGCTCTTGGAATACAAATATTAATCTGTACAATGTGAATGAATTGGGAGGTTACAAAAGTATAGGGAAAATGCATGGACATGGAGGTAACTTATTTTTTCCCAATAAAATTACCTTGTATATTTTTCTATAATCTTATTTTGTGCTTAATTTTTTTTATTTCCTTTTTAAACTGGACAGAATAATAACCCTTTGTCTGTAACTGATGGCCGATGAACACAATCATACCTCATTTAACTATACATTTAACCTAGCTATACACAAAAATTCCAAAATGCTAATGATTTAAAAAAATATATTTTTAAGGGGGGATCACTCATATGAAATTCAGTCCAGATGGAATGAGGTTGATATCAGGCGCTCGCAAGGATCACCGCTTCTTAGTTTGGGACATCAGATATTATAGGAGGCCGCTCAACATACTGACCAGATCAGTTGATACCAATCAAAGAGTGTACTTTGATGTATCTCCTTGTGGTGACTACTTGGTGTCTGGAGGATCTGATGGAATCCTGAAGGTGTGGGATATTAACCAGGTGAACTGGAAGTCGAGCTTGGATGTCACTGAAGAGGGCAGTGATAATGCAACTTATAAGGTATTATTTATATCCATATGTACCTTGATATTCCATGGCATCCTAATCATGTTCTAGTAGAGGCCGTTTTTCAGGTTGTAGGGGCTGTTTTGCGTCTGTCTCTGGCTGTCTAATATCTGGTTCTTCCAGCGCGTGCTATTCATTCATATAGCATAACTAAGCACTATAGGGTTACCCATGCATTATTCGTCATTTGTTTCTAATTTATATATATATATTTTTAAACAAAAACCCATGTTATTGTTTCAGTTCCCTCTACACAAGGACTGTTGCAACAGTGTTTCCATTCACCCATTAAGGCCGATATTAGCAACTGGGTCAGGACAGTACCACTTCAAAGACCCTATTGACGCACAGGATGATGATTCCCGAACACAGTCACCATCGCACGATAGTACTATAATCCAAAATGAAGTTGACATGAAGTATTCTAGTGAATCCGAAAACAGTCTGATGTTTTGGTGGATTGGCAATATTTTAGATATGACGTAGGTAGATAATAATATTATCAAGTAGGTTTTTAAGTTAATAAATTTGAAGTAAAAAATGTTTAGTTTTTTTCGTATCTTTCATATATTTAGTATCTGAACATGTTTTTGCCATGTTCATCCCTTATGGATTGAGAATAAAAATAAAGTATAATTTCCTACTCGTCGCGTGATTTAATTTTAATGCCGGACGTCTCTGCTCAACAGTGCGACTGTCAGAAGTTAGGTATAAAGGCTTATTTATTAAGGAGCACTCTGGGACACAATTGAGATTTTAATACAATTAGTTCATCCAGTATGTAAGTAAGTAAATCATTTATTTGCTAAGAATACACTGAGAAAAAAAGATGGTAAAACATTGTCTGGACGGAGTATTCGGCCTGCAAGCAGGCGTGCAAATTAATCGTAATACAGTTACGAGTTTAGTATTGGGTAAAGAAGTATTCACATTCACATAATATACACAGACATTCAAACACCTTGTAAAACCACAAACAAAATAAAATTAGCAAATAATAGTACAAACAAACTTAAGCAAAAGTGTAAGATACAATTAGGTACATTACACACTTGTTTACAAATTGGTGCAAATTAAGCGTTCGAGTAACGACCACTCGAAGACCCCAAGCAGCTTGTGGCCGAGTTTAGTGACCTGCCTCCGCGCACAGTTGGCCTCAGTCGCCGCACGCGAGGCGGCCAGCAGCGTTTAGGTGCGGTGTCTAGTCTAGTTGGAAGCTGTACCGTAGTCACTAGCGACTGGGTATTTGAACTGTGTATTAACACATAAATGTACTAACAGGTACACTACAAAGTAACATGTGTAAGCTAAAGTGGCAATGTAGCAGTCTAGTGGGTCCGATATTAGATCGACTCGATAGCCGTCTGCCGACTAATTTTCCGTCTGATCGCCGCCCAAAGCGTCGCGTTATATTGCCGCGACGTGCCAGCCGTTTTGGGTACGTAAACCTTTATTACGCGATGAAACTGGGGTTTACAAGGAGAAACATTTTTCATGCTTACATCGTTATTTGTTTTCAGTAAACGGTTCAGTTGGGTATCTGATGAGATAGCAGCTGCCTATGCGAAGGGGAATTTATTGACAGGGATATCTATCCTTAGATTCGTTTCTGCGTTTTATTTTCTTCGGCCTTCGAAAACGTTTTGGTATGGTTAACCTGGCTCTAACTAATAGCTAAGTCCGCTGGACTACTTTTAATGCTTAGATTTTTATTTCTCGGATCGGAGGCTCTGGTTAGGTCAGAAAAAAATATGAACGCATCAGTGTCTAATAGTTATAAACATAGTGGGTAAATACAAATCGGCCTACAGCCAGCGATATTTCTTTAAAAACAACATGAAGGAAGGTGTCCCCTTTCTTTGCTGAAAAAAAGCAGTCTGTTTAGTACCTACTTATATAAGTATCCTTCCAAGGCTGAGCTGTGCTCACTTTTTTAAGTATTTAAGCAATTTTTCAAATGATGTAGGTAAGTATGATGAGTATACCGGGTGGATTATAGCCGGGTATTCACTAGCGAGCTGTAACCGTAACTTGCGTGATACAGTAACGAGGTTTTAGTGTGTATCTACGCGTGTTAAGTACGGCTTAAGCCGGGTACTCACTAGCGAGCTGTAACCGGAACTTTGTGATACAGAAACGAGGTTCTAGTGTGTGTGTACGCGTGTTACAGACTAAGCTTAGGACGTCGCCCGAACGCTTATACCCAGCGTACTAATTTCTGTAACCAAACAGATACAGTAACGAGGTTCTAGTGTGTACGTGAAGTCTGCATGCACCGAGCGCCTTTTGATTCGCGGCAAAAACCGACGTTCGTCGGCTCGCTGTGAGTGGCTCGTGTAGCGCTCGTTGCAGGCTCGCGAATCACGTACACACTTTGTTTTTGGTAACAGTAATGATTACGCTAACGTGCAACATTACGCTTACAGCAATGAGTACCTTGTTATCGTCGGCTCGCTGCGAGCCGCACGCGTACCGCTCGCAGCAGGTACACACTATGTTTTTTGGGAACAGTACATGCAACGGTAACGATTACAGCTCGTTAGTGAGTACCCGGCTTATTAAATAACTTACAAAAACGATATGGCGTATGCCATATCGTTTTTGTAAGTTATTTAATAATAATAATAAGTGAGTATTCACTAGCCGGGTACTCATTAGCAAACCATAACCGTAACTTTCGTGAAACAGTAACGCGGTCCTAAGCCGGGTACTCATTAGCGAACCGTAACCGTAACTTGCGTGATACAGTACGTGAAGTTTATGCACTGCGAGCGGCCGAGCGCCCTTTTATTCGCGGCAAAAACCTACAATCGTCGGATCGCTGTGAGTGGCTTGTGTGGCGCTCGTTGCAGGCTCGCGAACCACGTAGGTACACACTATGTTTTTGGTAACAGTAACAGTTACGGTTACGTGCAACGTTACGGTTACAGCAATGAGTACTTAGTATCTAGATTTAATTAAAATACCATGCTTACAATTTGTTTGATTTAGACTTATTAAACAAATCAATTTTATAAATTTGCGATCGATAAATATATTACGCCTCGACTGAGAGGTATAATTAAGATTCGCATTCGAATGTACAGAAATTGTTTTGGGAAACATGGACAAGGAGGAGAAAAAGGAATATATTTTTCATTACTCATACTCTGAAAGTAGGTCTGAAGTTGCCTGAAGAGCGGGATGAAAGTAATACTTTTCATCCCTTCTTCTTCTTTTGTTATGTGGCGTTCTCTGGGTTTTTTTAACCACAATTCCGCCAATGTCACGTGAGTAGCCTTTACACGGTAAGGGGATTATGCATGTATACCGTAGTATGTATTTTATTCTCAGTCAAATGTGCGAATACCGTAAAACACAACGAAGTGACGTTTCGTGGACAGAAGTGCGAGTGAATAGTGAGTTAGCAAACAGTGGTACGGGCGGCGAACGTAATAAAAAACTGCGAAAGAGAGTAGACCGATATGTCAGAGTGCCGAGTGCGAGTTGCAATAAGAGAAGTGAATAACTTCACCATCGCGTTTGCGAGAAACAAAACGCGAATTTGTATGGCATCGACTGAGCGCCATCTAGCGGCCTGAATGTCGCCCGAATTCGCCGCTAGATGGCGCTGACTAGATTCCATACTATTTGACATTTACGTGCTCGCAAAACGCGATGGTGAAGTCATTCACTTCTCTCACTGCAACTCGCACTCGGCACTCTGTTAACTCTTAACAAACAACTCACCCGCAAGATCTTCAGTTACTCCGTGATCGTGGCACTTGCTACAGTACCGTAATATCGGAAACTTGAAAACAAAAAGGTACCTACATGGTAGAAATCCCGGAACTAATAACTATTCTAATGTTAGTGGCCATGAAAGTTGAAACAACATTAGGTTCATGCTTAATTAGTTTTATCAAAACAATAAACAGTATCATCGACACAAACCTGAACACTCACCTCCGTTTTCTTACACGTTTATTTTTAATAATTACTACGAAGCCCCGGACGAAGCAATTATGGCAACATCAACTCGGTTTCGTTTCGTTTTACGCGAACGCCACGGACAGAAAATCGAAAGAGATAACGCGAAAAGAACTTTTCATTACTCATACTCTGAAAGTAGGTCTGAAGTTGCCTGAGGAGCGGGATGAAAGTAATACTTTTCATCCCTAGGGAGAATCACTTTCAACTGACAGCTGTCAAATTATTTAAAAAAAAACTAGTTCTTTTTCACATATCTATTGAACAAGAAGGCTAGAGACTAAGGAGAGATAACTCCCTGGAAAGGGTTGGACTAAATCCGTATCCCACAGTGACGCATGCGCATTACGCTTCTTTGCCGCGATCCTCGCGAAGTGTCAAAATTGGTCAACACAACCTCGAAAAACAACAACTGTCGCACGTGACACCGTTCAAAACAAAACCATGTGACCATGAAATGACAAATAGCTGCCGCTGCACATGCGCAATACAGCGTTTTGCCCGGCACAGAGTATACGACTTTCGGCCCTCGAAAGCTTACCCCCACTTCGGGAGTTATCTCTCCTTAGTTTCTAGCCTTCTTGCTATTGAACCATGTTCCAACTTTTTATACAGCCACGATGTAAAATTTAAATAACTTAAAGTTAAGTATTGATTAAAGAATATATATTTTTTAAATAACTTTATTATAATTTAGTTTCAACAATTTCTTTAAAATAACTTAGATTTGGGCAAAATATTTACCATCTTTCCAATGATGAAAATAAAAAATAATGGCTGAATAGCTGGCCGGCCACAGAAAAAAAAACAAATAAAATAGGCGGGAATGCGGCAATTCGATCTTCATTTATTTTTTCGATTTGAAGACTTTTGTTTATACGTATAGCAGAGATTTGTACCTATAAAATGAGTTCATCTGATTCTGATATGAATTTAACGCCTGATTTTATAAGAGAAGAGGCTAAAGCGGTGGTGGAAAATAAAATTTACTCATTTTTTCTTTAGCTAATTCATGTTTTTATTTTTACTTTCCTTGTATTTGTAATGAAAAGCACAGTGTTTACCTCGGGTTAAAGACTTATTTAGTCCCTCGAACTATTGGCGCCCTCACTTCGTTCCGGGCGCCAAACCCCGTCTCGGGACTAAATAAGTTACTTTCACCCCTAGGGTAACAATGTACTATTACTTGGTTATATATACCTGCAGCTACTTTACAATTTATGCGTTTGGTTTTAAATGAAATTTGGAATATTTCCTCTATTTTTTCTATACATATTTCACAAAATCATCGCTGGGTTGCTGGGTGCAATTAAAAAAGTTTGCGAATGAATCTTACTGTACCAGGTAATTTAAAAAATATTATCTCTGGGTGCGTTACTAAGGAATTTGTTAGCGACGCGAGTAAATCTGTTACTAATTTTATTTTATAATAATAAATGTGCTTTAAGTTTCGAAATTGTAACTAGGCATAGTTATGTAATACAGGTAGCGCGGGAGGTGCGGGGAGCGGGCGCGGTACGGCGATCTTAGCGTCGCATAATTTCTAACGGTCAGTGTGCAACATACGAGCTCCACGCACGCCTCACGCTACCTTGCTGTATAAAAGCTGTATAGATCTACCGCCAATATATTTTTGTCTAGATTTTTGTCTTTTCATTTTTGCTGCAAGACCTACAACAACCACAGTGTTCTTCGAAGCCGGATCGATCGTAGATGTTCCACACGCCGCCACGAAGCATAATAATGGTCAGCACTCGCAGTACCGCTCGGAAAGAAAGTGACTTGAAGGACGACGGCCAAGCGCAAACAAAGGTAGAAGACAAACAAGATACTTTGAAGTTGAAGATGATGGATTTAGAAAAACCTGGAACCAGTGGTGAAAGCATAAAAACCGAAGAAAAACAATCAGTCATCATCAAACAGAATATGCCTAAAGTCGACACTTCATTGAAATCGAAATCTTCAAAATCAAAGACCAGAAGCTCGTCATCTGCATCTTCGGTGTTGGCACAAAAAAAGCAGCTTGAATTGGAAGCAGCAAGGAAAAAAGCTCGTATACAAATGGAACTCATTGACAAGCAGCTGGCGGCAGACTTAGCTGCTGTTGACGGAAAATACAGTCCAAACTCATCGGAGTGCAATAGCCAGGAGGGCGAACAGGATATTGAGAAGTGGCTCGAGCGCAGTCACCACGAACTGAAGAAACAGCAGGCTAACGACCCTGGAACAACACAAGACTTGCAGTTTCCGCCGCCGGTTACCGACGGCATTAATGGTCCAGTTCAGCAGTTGGTCAGCGCACTAAGGGATTTAGTCACAACTTCTGCATCCACCAGCCAAAACGCTAACCTGCTCAGCCGCATCAGCACACCAAAAGAGCTCCCGGTGTTTGCGGGTGAACCTATGGAATGGCTATTGTTCAAGAATGCATATGAGGAATCCACATCTATATGTAACTACAGTGAAAAGGAGAATCTGTGGCGCTTGAGGAGATGTCTGCGTGGTCCCGCTAAGGAATCCGTTTCAGCCCTGTTGATAAGCACTACAGCAGCTGAAATAGTGATGTCCACCCTAGAACTGCAATTTGGTAATCCTGAAATAATTATTTCAAGAATTCTTCATGAGGTGAAAAAGTTAAGCCCTTTATCCCAAGATTACTACAAAGACATAGTGCCATTCTCAATAAAGGTAAAGAACTTTGTGGTTTCTGTGCACGAACTCAAACGCGATGAATACCTACATGGCGTTGATGTGGTGAACATGGTGCTCGCTAAATTACCTACAGTTTTGTTGGCGAAATGGGCAGACTACTGCTACCCGCTCATAGCTGAACGAAAGAAGTCCAAACTAGATTTATTGTCAGACTTTCTAAGTATGGAGGCTCTCAAGATATCAACATGCAGTGCAAACTTAATAAATATTCGTTGGGACACTAAAAATAAATATAGTGTAAATAACTCTGGGTACACACAAACTGTGTTGTTACAAAGTGAAACAAAAGAACAAAGTGAAAAGTGTCGCTTCTGTCGTGTTTCTAAGCATAAATTAACAGACTGCAAAAAGTTTAAGAAATCACTACGCAAAGACAGATGGTTTTATGTGAAACGCGCCGGTTTATGTTACAAATGTCTGTTATCTTATCACGACAGACAAACCTGTTCCGCCGCTGCGTGTGACGTCACGGGGTGCGGGGAGCACCATCACCGGCTTCTGCATTATGTTCCCGCTGCGCGCCATAGCAATATCAGTGGCGCAGTGCAAGCGCATTCTAACGTTTCCGCAAAGACTGAAACCGGAGTGCAGGACGAATCAGTGACTCATATCAACACAAACAATAGTTCAGTGTTACTTAAAGTGTTGCCCATATACATTCATGGACCGAACGGTATATTCAGTGTCAACGCGTTGCTAGACGACGGCTCGACTGTTTCTATGATAAGCGCGGCACTAGCTAGGCGCGCGGGTTTGCGCGGCCGCAAACAGTCGATGCGAGTGCGCGGTGCTTGGGACAATACAGAACTGTTATGTGAATCTGAGTTATTCGATTTGATTTTATCTAACAAATTAGGTGAAAAATTCAATATCAGTTTACGCAGTGTAAATGAACTTAACCTACCTCAGCAGGACTACCGATTGGTTAATTGTGAGAACTATAACTACTTACGCAAAATTGAAAATGAACTGTGTTGTGCTTCGCTTAAACCTGAGGTGTTGATAGGGCAGGACAATTATAATTTATTATTACCTTTGGATACCATAGTGGGTGGCCCAAACGAGCCGTGTGCCACTCGCACGCCGCTGGGCTGGTGCCTACACGGGAGGGTGCCGCGATTGAGTTTATCAGCGCAGGCGCATCATTCGGCGCTTCTCATAAGCGCTGACCACGGCGACCATTGTGACGACCTTGACCTCCGTGAGCTTCATGAAGATATACAACGCTTCTTCTCCATTGAATCCATGGGAGTTTCTGCTTCTAAACCACGGCAGAACTCAGATGATCAGCGTGCCTTGAGCATTTTAGAAGAAACATCTAAACTCATTAATGGTAGATGGCAAGTTGGCTTACCCTGGAAAGACAGCAACTGTGTAATGCCCGACTCGTTACCGATGGCAATGACGCGGTTGAAGAGCGTAGAACTAAAAATAAAAAAGAATGCAGAATATGCAGCGCGGTATCACGAACGTATACAACACTTAATACAAAATGACTACGCGAAAGAAATAATAACTGATGAACTGACACCAAAAACATGGTACTTGCCTCATTTTGGGGTTGACAACCCCAATAAGAAGAAACTACGCTTAGTGTTTGATGCAGCAGCTAAAACATCTGGATTATCGCTTAACGACTATCTACTTAAAGGGCCCGATCTACTTATGTCACTGTTTGGAATAATGTTACGGTTCAGAGAAAATAAAATTGCCGTGACTGCTGACATAAAAGATATGTTTTTGAGAGTGAAAATTCAGCCTGAAGATCAAGATGCTTTGCGATTTATTTCAAGAGGCAACCCTACTGAAAATTTTAACACTGAGATGTTAAAAGAACCAATAAAAACATACGTGATGACGTCCTTGATATTTGGCGCAAATTGTTCTCCGTTTATTGCACAATATGTAAAAAACAAAAACGCCCAGCGATTTGAAAATACAATGCCTGAGGCCGCCGCAGCAATACATACCCAACATTACATGGATGACTATATCCATAGCTTACCCGACCAAGTAACCGCTATTCAATTAACAAAAGACATTATGTCAATACATTCGCAAGCAGGATTCGAACTCCGTAACTGGAACAGCAACTGTAAGAAAGTGTTGGACAGCCTACCAAAAGAAACGCTTGGGTGTGCAGCTGTAAAATTCAATATGGGACAGCAATACGACGGCGAACGAACACTCGGTCTTATATGGCATACGCAAGACGATGCGTTAAGATTCGATGTATCATTTAAGAAAATATCAGAGGATATAATGAACGGTAACAAGATACCTACTAAAAGAGAGATGCTACGAGTTGTCATGTCTATATTTGACGTTTACGGTTTTTTATCGCCAGTCACAATTAACGGAAAAATATTATTACAAGAAACATGGCGTTTAAAAATCAGCTGGGATGATACCGTTAGTAAAGTAATCTGCTCAAAGTGGCTTAAATGGATTTGTTTATTAAAATCATTACGTAACGTGCAGCTGCCGAGGTACTATCCGGCAGCGGCTACGGGTGCGAGCGAGACAGCGAGTGGAACCTGTCGAACGTCCCTTTCGCAGGTTGAACCGGCGACGGCCGCCAGCAGAGCTACTAATAGCGCTACGAGAGGCACTACGAACGTAGCGCTAGTAACTACGAAATCTACGTCACCGCCTCACCTATCCGTTACGACGCACATACTTCGAAACAATAGCAACACGACAACTGGTTATAGAAACCTACAGATGCATATATTTTGTGATGCGTCGACTAAAGCAATCTGCGCCGTAGCGTACTGGCGATGGCTTGATAATGAATCAAACGTATGCGCAACGTTTGTTGCTAGTAAATGTCGAGTCGCTGGAAACAAGCCTATTACTATGCCACGATTGGAACTGCAGGCCGCTGTGTTAGCTGCTAGATTAGCGGACACAATCACAAAAGAACATAAAATGTCCGCTGAGTGTCGTGTATTCTGGAGCGACTCCACTACTGTACTGCACTGGCTACGAAATAATTCTCGCAATTATAATGTGTTTGTGGCAAATCGCTTGGGCGAAATTGATGAGCTCACGCTGGTGAATGAGTGGCGTTACGTACCAACAAAATTAAACGCTGCAGATATAGCAACCAGAGAAAACTATGACTACTCTGTTTTACAAAAGGAATGGCTACATGGACCTACCTTCTTACTTAAAAGTTGTGATGAGTGGCCGGTAGATATTATTCAACCTGAAAACAAAGAATGTGAGTTAGAACATGTTTCGGTAATACAAACAGATACACAAAACTTACCTGTGCCAGAACCTACAAAGTTTTCCTCGTGGCTACGCTTACTTAGATCTACAGCGCGAGTACTTGCCTTCATTGAGAATGGCATAAAAGCTTTGTATCGAAAGTTTAACAATATGAAACTTACCTATAATTTCGATGGTGACATAATGGAAAGAGCTGAGAATTTATTAATCAGATACTCACAATTGGAATCATTCGGCTTGGAGATTGAACTTCTGAAAGGCGGGAGAAGTATACCTACCACTAGTAAGCTACTTACCTTATCGCCGTACCTCGACGCTCACGGAGTCCTGCGGGCTGGTGGCCGCATCGATGCTGCTGTTGACGTGTCACCTGAAATAAAAAGACCTGTAATATTAGATGGGAAAAATTACGTTAGTCGACTGATTGTCAGACATTACCATGTCAACGCCGCTCATGGAAACCAAGAGATGGTGGTGAACGAGCTGAAACAAAAATATTGGGTAATTAGATTACGACCGACAGTAAAGAATGTTGTAAAAAAATGTATGTTATGTAGATTGAAAAAATGTAACCCGGAAATACCAAGAATTGGTGACTTACCTCAAGCCAGAATGGCCCATCATCAGCGGCCATTTTCCCATTGTGGGCTTGATCTGTTTGGGCCTATGGAAGTAACGGTTGGACGACGTCGCGAACAGAGATATGGGGTTTTATTTACATGCCTTACCGTGAGAGCTATACACCTGGAAACGGTGTTCACGTTGTCCACTGATTCGTTAATCATGGCTCTTCGGCGAATGGCAGCCAGACGCGGATGGCCTAACCAGTTCTATTCCGACAACGGCACTAATTTGAGAGGTGCCGACGCTGAGCTCAAGAGGTCGCTGCAAGAACTTGACGAAGAGGCATTGACGGATGAAGTTACAAAACACGGCACACGATGGACATTCATACCGCCATGTAGCCCACACTGGGGTGGAGCATGGGAACGGCTAATAAGGAGCGTGAAAACATCACTCCAAGTCGTACTTAAAGAAAGGGCTCCACGAGACGAGACCCTGAGCACGCTGTTAGCTGAAATTGAAAATATTGTGAACAGTAGACCGCTGACTCACGTCTCTGTGGAGGCTGGCAGTGTGGAGGCCCTAACACCAAACTATTTCCTGATAGGAACTTCTTCCAATGGGTCAGTGATAGGAAAATTTGATGACTCAGATCTATTCCTTAGAAAACAATGGCGTATTTCACAACGGCTCGCTGACATGTTTTGGAGCAGATGGGTGAAGGAGGTTCTCCCAGATCTTATCCCACGAAAGAAATGGCACCAAGAGCAGCGACCCTTGCAAGTCGGAGATATGGTTTTCATTGTGGACCCGAATGGACCTAGAAATATGTGGCCTAAAGGTGTGATCCAAGAGGTGTGCCCAGGAAAAGATGGCAGAGTCAGAATGATTCGGATCAAAACGAAGGGTAGGGTACTAACAAGGTCAGCTACACGCGTCGCACGGATTCCCTTGACTGATGAGTGCTGCTAACTAACGCGCACTGGGGTGGGGCGTGTTAGCGACGCGAGTAAATCTGTTACTAATTTTATTTTATAATAATAAATGTGCTTTAAGTTTCGAAATTGTAACTAGGCATAGTTATGTAATACAGGTAGCGCGGGAGGTGCGGGGAGCGGGCGCGGTACGGCGATCTTAGCGTCGCATAATTTCTAACGGTCAGTGTGCAACATACGAGCTCCACGCACGCCTCACGCTACCTTGCTGTATAAAAGCTGTATAGATCTACCGCCAATATATTTTTGTCTAGATTTTTGTCTTTTCATTTTTGCTGCAAGACTTACAACAACCACAGAATTCATGCAACCAAAAAAAGAACAATATATTCTACAATTGCTCCTTGCCATATTAAGTAAGTACTTGTTCTAAACAAAAAAATCGCACGCTTACCTACTGTATAAAAATACAACACACCGTCCGTTCGTCACTGCGGCACATTCGCGACTGCTTGGCATACCGAGCGCATACCGAGATCCGAGGCCCGTGGATAGCTCGCATTTCGTCCGTTTGTATGAAGTTACAATACTGATAAATAATATTACCGTGCCTATACCTACCTACTTCGTTTGCTACCGATTTAAAGCTTTCATTCCGACCTATTTCTCGCAATTGAAACTCGCAAAGTCCTAGAAACAAACTCTTGTTAAAATATGATCAACCAACTTAAGAAACTTATTCGGACTGTTTCAACCGTTTTATCTTCTGAGGGTGACAGACGGACTCGTCATTGTTTTATGTATACTTGAGCCTAATAGGCTATTTACATATTAAACTGCTCCACTTCGGAAGTTTGGGTCTTAAAATAAGGCCTTGTTTATAAAAGCGAGCGGAGCGTGAAAATTTGTTTGCATAGACGGTTTTAACATCTAAAGACAAAAACTAGGAATTCAACTACATAGGTCCAGGGATCGAGCAGGAGTTGAAACCGCGGTTTTCGAAATCAGGGCGGATTATGGAAATAGTAAAGTAAAGTAATTAGCTCAAATACTGTCCCACTGCAGCTGGGCAAAGGCCTCCATCATTTAAATCAAGTCATCGCTACAATTGAACAAAATATTACAGTTTCATTTAAATAAATAAGGTGTACAATATATGCGGCCTTATCGCAAGTAGCGATCTCTTCCAGGCAACCTTCAGGTAGAGAATCAGGAAGAAAATTAAGTGGCGGTGCAAGATGGTAAATAAAGAGATGCAATAACTAATTTACTAGATATTACATCAAAATAAACATACATACAATACCGAAGCAAAATAATAAACTTACATATACTTACATACTCATCAACCTTAACATACATATAAAATAAGGTATGGATTGACTTTTAAGTGAAAGTAAACTGGAAAGAAGGCGATTGGGTCAAAGTGACAGAAGGTAAGCTTCAACTCGGGATTTGAAGATGGGATGTGATTTAGATAGCCTTATGGACACGGGCAAAGAACTCCAGCGAATAGATTTAACAGTGAAGGATTTAGAATAAAAGTCAGAGGAATAGGAAGGAAATGATAGAAGCAGTACGGCAAGAACGCATATCTTCACCTTTGGCCGGGTGCTGAAAACTGAAAAGTTGTTTAAGATATGGAGGTGACCGCGGATCAGACAGGATAAAGTATAGCAATGAAAGAACATGGAGGTCACGACGACGACCTGGAAAAAAGTTCGATAACTAGGCTTATGTAGTTACAAATGTATGTACAATTAAACGCCATCGCGAACTACGAGTACGCTTTAACTGCCTAAATTATCACTTTTGTTATAAGTATGCATGTAGGTATGTGGTAAGTACATATCTTGATACACAAATAAATAGGGTGGTGTTTGAATTCCTAAGTTTCGCGGCTCCTTTAAACTGAAGCTTAAGTCCGGGTGTAGGCTCTATCTAATTTAATACTGAGTCGCCAAAGTTGGTTAGCCGCGTAGTTAAGTCGACCTGTTTTGAGGACTCAAAGACATGATTACCGAGTTGAATCCCTCACATCACATCCAACTAACCCCACTTAAATATCTGATCCAATCAAGTCTTAATTGGCAGCTGAATGGTTTCCTCACGGTATATTCTAATCTCAAACATTTGGTGATTCACATTTGAACGTAACTCGCGTAGAATGTCATGTAGGTAGGTACTTAAATCTGTTTTTTTTCCTCTACTTCAATTACCTACTCCGCTTTCTGATTCTGGGACTACCTATTCGTGGTCTTTTGCCAGGTATTTAACTATATTGAAATCAATTTCTAGGCAGCTAATACAAGACGTTGACGTATGTTCTACAAGTTACGTTACTCTAGAAGAGAAGAGTAGACGCTTGACATAAGTTCTTCGGGATGTCTGCTCGCATTGGAGAATTTCGTGGAGCATCCGCACAAGTCAGGAGAACTTCCTGTTTTGCGATGTAATTTATTACTAGCTTCGCAATTACACGCTCAGCGGGACCATAAATTGCTAATATGGGCACAAAAGTGTACAAGGCCAAGTCTCGGAAAGGTATTATAAAGTATTTTCGTGCTTATTAAAGTCCAATGCAAATAAATAAGTAGGTACCTACTTATATTGTTAATTAATTGAACAGAAACTAAACGGTATTGTTTTCTATTTGAACTGGAATTAGGTATGTGTACAAATCACAGCTCTTAGTTAGTTGCTGCGAGGCGAGTGAAAAATAAATAGGAGCAAATACCTACCTTAAAAAAGCCTCGCTGGCCAAAGATTACATAATTTCGATATTTTTCTCACTGTTAAACTTTTTCTTTCTTCCTAGCAGTTCCTACTACTTGTAGATAGAATTACTTTATATCAGCATAGAGTTAGAGAATACAAACATCATTTATTACCAAAAAGGAAGTCATAAATAGACAGTAACTACTTTAAGTTGCCGCAGACTGTTCAGGGGTTCGGTTATTGGCTTTGGAACAATAATAAATAAGAAACAAACCTCAACAGCAATATGTACTTATTGATACAGTAGGTTTATATTTGATTTACTTTTTACATCATAAACAAAAATCTGATTAGACCTTCCTGAATTATATTATTCAGGGTTGTTATGTCGTTAGTTTATTAAAAATAATGAAATATGTCAGTCGAGGCAAATTTACTGCTTAGTGTTTTTATCAAAGGTTTTAATATAAATTGTAAAGGCATAGTTTTATAATGTCTATTAAAGATTATGATTTCATTAAAAACTTAGCTATTAATTTTAAATTACGTTGTTACGTACCTACCCTGAATAAGCCACCTTATTTTCGTAATAGCCCATAATTTACACTATTTAAATTGACAAAATAAAAAAGCTCGCCTAATTAAACGTAAGTATCCAACTAATTTAGCTACTGAGAATGTATGAATTATATAGACCGGTCATGATAAGGTTTACATATTACGTGAGTTAATGCCGAGAGGAAAAAGGACGTATTATATCAGTCTTTTATATTACTAGGTAGAGAAACTCTATCCTTCTTTCTGTTCTTAAAATAGTTGAGAAATCCACAAGCTGCGGACAATATTTTTCATACAATTACTATGGCATCGATGCACGGCGTCGGCAAACTGAGCGTTCGAGTGGACTATCTGTGGACCTATTTGTGGACGCGATTATAAAGTACTTGCCATGTTTAGTGGCCGCTGCCAAGTGTGTGGCGATTTTTTTTTTTAGGGTAGGGAACCGTTTGTATAAATAAAAAACCGGCCAAGTGCGTGTCGGACTCGCGCACCGAGGGTTCCGTACAAACCTGTATTTATTCAGAATATTTTTATCAAATGATATAACTAAAAAATTACGGTTTTTGCAATTTTTAGTTTATCTGTGCTATAAGACGCTTAGTACCAAATTTCAAGATTCTGAGTTCACGGGAAGTTTTTGATTAACTTGCGAGTGTCGAAAATTTGCGGAAATTTGCGGCATAAACGACTGTATCTTTGGATTGCGTTGGCTTAGAAGTTTGATTTGTTCACAGCTCTAAGGGACAGTAGAACTGAGTATTTGATATAAATTCCAGCTTGATACCTCCATGCCTTCCTGAGAAAAAGGGTCTTGACAGACAGACAGACGGACAACAAAGTGATCCTCCTAAGGGTTCCGTTTTTTCCTTACGAGGTACGGAACCCTAAAAATGTAATAACCACCTAAGTTTTTTTTTAACTTAACTTAAATTTTTAGTATCAAAACATGAGATAATTTAAAGATACTTAATCGGAATACTTACGTAAGTTTTTTAAGTCTACTTGATCAAATTTGTAATTTTGGGTCTCAATGCCGAAATATCTCAAATACTTAATAAAATTTGACTAGGCCATAAAAATAACCAAGAATCTGCCTGGTCTTCGCAGAGTTTGCAGAAAACATTTCTTTATTAAAAGGCGAGTTACAGTACAATCTGCTTACCAATTTAAAAACTCTAGGAAAGCATTAGGCAGTCTAGAACAATCGTTAGTTAGGTACTCGTCAGTCGTGAATCACATGCATCAAGTAATTTTGGTATCTCTAATTTAGTCACTTACCGCAAAGGTGCGTGATAAATACGAAATTACCGACCCAGCCTAAATAATTACGCTACGCGTACGCACGTCGTAATTAAAATCTTTATAGCGTGGTTATTGAAAGCCAACGGGGAACTCTATAAAACAAAATACGAACACACCGAACAAATGAGAGAAAGTTACATCTAAATTAAATTCTAATATGTGTTTATGACTATTCGTCGTAGTAAGGTTTTAATGCGGACGTTAATTTCTGTAAGCCTTCACTAGCTTATTAACGTTAATGGTATAATGAAACTGGGAAAGAATTTTATGGAATTTGCAAACGCCTACGAAGTTTATATTTTGAAGTTGAATGGAATGAAGGATAATAAGTAGGTATTCCGGATGCCAGATTTCAAAAATCCATAATAAAAGCTACTACTTTTTTAATATTTCCATTTTAATTTTGTTTAACACGCTTCACGTGCGTACCCTGGGAATGAGCCAGAATAAGCAGAGGGCCTACTACGGCAGAAATTTACGAAGTTTCGTGATACTTTGGAAGGCCAAAAAGAACACAAAGCGTAGAACGAAATGAATAGGATTAAAATGTTTCGCACACTAAAATATGATTATCGAATTACCAAAAAATCTACTTCAATTTCGAACGGTAGGTAAGATGTTACTATCTAGTCTATTCGCTTGTGGAACTCGTTACCGTCACTTATCAGGAAATCCCAGTCCTTATATACTTTCAAGTCCCGAGTAAAAGCATGTTTCCTCTCTCTGTAACCTGTATTGTATCTATCTAGTGCGTGGATAAGCCAAACCAAATATTTTTGTTCTCCTTATTACTACTACTACTTATTTTTGTTCTCCTCATTATTACTATTTCTTTGTGTATGTTCAAATTTATCTCTAACACATATGTTACATGTTTATATTATATTATTATTATCTTTATAAATTCACGACCTGTTTATGGGAGTACTCATACAATATGGTTTAATTTATCTCATGATTTCTCATTACCTTACCCACTTCTCTTATTTTGTTAGTATATTCCTTACACGTGGGTTGCCTGGAAGAGATCGCTTCCTAGCGATAAGGCCGCCTAAATTGTACTAGACTAAGTTTTTGTTAGTTTTTAAGCACTGTTGTAATTATTGTCTTTGTAGTTGTACAATAAAGTATATTATCTTATCTTTATCTTATGTTTTTTAAAAACGACTGAAAATTCACGTAACACGTATTCGACGAACGAGAGTGTAGGCCCAGATTAAAAACACGTAGTACCCTGTTACATAAGTTATTTGACGGCATGATTGGTTGGCAGAGTTTCTCGCCTTTACTTACGTGATGTCCCGATGGGTTCAATTCTAAAAACGAACTGTTTAAATTGGCTCAAGTCTGGGTGTAATTTAACCTGACAACACAGAGGAAAATTAAATATGAGTTTTAATATATTTTCTTTTATTTATAATACAGCAAAGAAATTATCAGATCATGGGTAATTTATTAGGTATTAGTATCTTCTACTGGTATGCCTGGATCATATGAAATGTCGAATGTGTGATGACATCCTAGGCAGAGGTTAATAAAACACTGGTGGAACTGGGTTTGCACAGCATAGTGTACCTAACGATGGCGAGTAGGTAAACAAAACGATAACAGAGAAGCCTGAAATTGCGACTATACTAACAAGTTGCTAGGTCATAAGCTACGCAGTGGTTCGTCTGTGAGCTCACTAAGAAAAAAAAAAGTTATTAGGGCAGAATATTGCTGATACCGAACCGCAAAGAGGCTTTGAGAGCTCATCGGGGAGCCGTTTGGTCAGCTGGGGCCTGGGGGATCTATTTCTTCTTGCTATACAAAAGGTACCTTTTTCGGCGGGGACCAACATTAATCGAACATAAACCAAATCTTTTTGTAGAAGTATAAGTGACTACTAAGTTATTCCCTGCTTTGCCTGCAATGATTTAAAACGTTGCGAACGAGCTTGTTTTTACCTTTTGAGTGGTTAATTTTTTCGCGTTATTGCGCCAGTAGGAGGGTTATGTTTTTCGAGAGTATGTAGGTGTAATAATATTTTCACACCACATGCTCGACAATGCCGAATTATATGTCATGTAAACCTTACCGAAAGCAAGACATTATATCTCTTGGCTTTAGCCGGGTTATAATGCTCTATTATAACCAGCTGGTCAATAATGTGATTTTCACTTTCATAATTCTTATTGCTATGTCCATAAAGTCTAATCGCACTAAACAGAATGTGTCCTCAGCGGGCGCGGCCAACTCGATTTTCGAAGACCGAGGCCGTGGCCCACTAGATTCGCACTGAGACGAACTTCATTTGTTTGTCAAATCGAGTAGGCCACGCCAGCTGAAAGAAGTTGCTATCAACCTCGATAAACGTACCAAATAAAAATATGACGTTATCTTTTCATAATTGGACTAATGTCTCCAATATCAATTTGCACTTTTAATATGCTGTAATAAACACTATCTACTAAGCCTGGTTTTTTATTGTCTCGCATAAAGTGAGAAAAGTAGAGTATACACCACCGGGATAAAACTGTTTTTTTCTTGGGCGCTTGAATCCCTCACTGCACTCAGGACTCAATCTTAATTCCCTCGCTTCTTAACTAAAATCTTAACACTCTCGCTGCGCTCGGGACTTAAATTTGGAGTCCTTCGTTACGTTCAGGATTCAATGTAACGCCCGTGACATAAAACAGTGCTTTATCCCCTTGGTGTATAATCTACTATTTATTATTTCAGACTTTTTAGTTGATTAACCAGTAAGTATTTATGGAATCGCTTTTTCAAGGCCTTCATTTTGATACCCTACCTAAGGGGTTGGGTAGAAAAAAATGGTACTAAAATTCTGCCATTTTTTTAGAATTTCTATATACCAAGTGTCACTCTCACAGTAAATACGAATCTAAAGACACCTCTCAAGCTAAAATCCATCGAGCCCTTCAGGCTGCAGAGCGTGCCAAACAATTATACTTACACACATACTCTCGAAAAACATAACCCTCCTTCTGGCGCAGTTGGGTATAAACTGTAGTATCTGCTGTATCGAATACCTGTATACGAGTGATAGTAACGCTTCATTTAGTCTGCAACTTAAGCAAAGTTAGTAGAAAAAGGTAATTATAATGTAGAGGATTACTTGAACGACAAGAGTTTGTGGTCGTAGTAGGAATAATCGGAATAATCCTCTGCTCAATATATATATTAGGTTGGGGAAAAAGTCTATTCACATATAGTAGATATGTATGAACTTGTATTAATATCTCTTTGGCTATACAATTTGTATCTGACTGGTTTTGGTATCATTAAAAGTTTAAATTTTGAAGAAGATAATTCCAAATACAAATTTGGATAAAGTGTGATTTTAAATTGTTTTTCTTACTGTCACGATGAGTGAGTGAATCTAATGAAGAAAATCGATACATTTCAAAATTTTACTACAAAGAAGGTAAAAATGAAACGCAAGCCGCGAAAAAAATTGCGATGTTTATGGACCTAGTGCAGTGTCTGTGAGAGTAGCACAAATTTGGTTTCAGCGTTTTCAATCCGGAAATTTAGTTGTCAAAGATGCACGTCGCTCTGGTTGCCCCATTACGGATGAAATTGATGCCATTTTTGAGAAAGTGGAGCAAGATCTGCATATCAGTAGTTACGACGCAGTTTTGTTCTCAAGAACTGGGAATTGACCACTAAACAGTTTTGGTGCATTTGAAAAAAACTGGGTACACAAGAAAGCTCGATATTTGGGTACCTCACGAGCTCACTGAAAGAAACCTAATGAACCGTGTAGGTACTCATTTGTGATTCTTTATTACCTACGACGTAATGAAACCGAACCTTTTTTGATGAAGCTGATAACTGGTGATGAAAAGTGGATCACGTACGACAAGAACGTGCCAAAAAGGTCGTGGTTAAAGGCCGGTCAGGCTTCATAGACTGTGGCGTAACCCGGGTTAACTCGCAACAAGGTGATGCTGTGTGTGTGGTGGGATTGGAAGGGCATTGTTCATTATGAGCTGTTACCACCAGGCAGGACCATCGATTCTGAACTCTGCTGCGAACAACTGATGAGATTAAAGCAAGAAGTTGAGAGAATGTGGCCGGAATTAATCAACAGAAAGGGTGTGGTTTTTCATCGTGATAACGCTAGACCTCACACATCTTTAGCCACTCAGCAAAAATTAAGAATAAGTATAAAATAAGTTTATTTGGCACTAAATGCAGTAAAAAAATAAAAGAAAATACAATAAAATAAAATACATAAACAGAGTTTGGCTGGGAGATGTTAATGCATTCGCCGTATAGTCCTGACCTTGCACCTTCAGATTTCCACCTGTTTCGGTCTCTTCAGAATTCTTTAGGCACTGTCAGGTTAACATCACGAGACTCTGCCACAACCACTTGTCGCGGTATTTTGATCAGAAGCCTCAAAATTCCTATAGCAATGGGATCATGTCCCTACAAAAAGCAATCGAACAAAATGGCACCTACATCCTTTAGTTAAATGTAAATAAACCATATTAAAAATGTTTTGAATTTTCTTAAAAATGCGAAGAAACCCAACCTATTATTAATTCTTCTTTCTCCTCTCTTTGACTGTTTTCTGAATATATTTGTTGTAAAGCAAGCAAAGTTCAAAAGCATTTTGTTTATTTTTGAAATGTAAGTTAAGTTAAGATATTCTTTATTGCACAAATATAAAAATTAAATTAAAACTTGGGCTAATGCACTATTATTGTATTATTTTATGTACGATTATTAATATTTATATATACTTTTTGTTTGGTTTTGACTTGTCTTAGGTGCTTTAAACAAGCTTAAATGAATAAATGTTTTTTTTACTTTACTTACTACTATAACATAACAGAACGAAAAAGCAACTTCTGTACTAGCTGTATTGGGTTAATTTAAATTATGAAAAACATCAACGACGCGGACTAAATCAAGCGGCGTCAAAAGAAGAGCATTGCACTCCCTTAGTTTTGACTGATGGTGAAAGAGACTCGAGTCCTTTAGTCGTTTATAATAAAGACTAGCCTCTTTTTACACAACTCGACTGTAGAATGAAGACTGTAGCTTTTACTCCTTAATAATGTGACTCAGTCGGTTATCGGATAAGACTAGAAGACTAAGGTCCGTATTCTAGAATCGTACTCAAGCACTGATCTGTACTTGAGTAGAGATTTCAAAACGTCAGTTCATACAAAAACGTCACTCAGATCTATACTCAAGTACAGATTTTGTTTTAGAATACGGGCCTCAAACGACTTACACGACTGAAAGGCTTAAACGACTGCAATCCTGTACGAAAAAACTGGCGTTTGAGTGAAGTTGTTAATAAAAACTCACTAGGCTGAAATGAGATTACTCTTTTTATTATTTAAATTGAAACTATGTATTTAATGGATAAATAAACGTAAGGTGCTGTAAAAGCAAATAATAGTTGCAATAACACACGCCTTACGACTCGACTCATCAGGCGATAAGTCGGCAATCTTTTAAGTCCTCTAAGCTGTTTTAGTAACAGCTCAGTTTTTTCGTTAAAAGACTTCGACTAAAAAGGCTGGTCTTATGACTTAAGGTTGGGGACTAAAAGACTGAGTCAATCGTGAGTCGTCGAAACCAAGGCGCGTCTTTATTAAAGGCCCTAAAAGATTGAGTCTCTTGCATTACTAGATCATCTATTTCGATTCATGTCATCGGTGTCCAGCCATTTTATATCAATGAAAATAGTAGCACTGTGATGGTAGTATCAAATATAGAAGGTAGGTTCAAGAACAAAACAATGTCAATATTTAGGTAGTGCCTACGAGCATCTAACTTAACTTGTCACATAGTTTGATTCTTAATATGTTAAATAATGTTCAGCAGTATGTACCATTAAGTACTCTATTGTTCAGTATGCCTTCTCTTTTTACCTCTTTCATGAAAGTTTATTGCAAGGAACAAAAGTTTTTAGAAGTAAGTACGGGCCACGTCCCTCATACTTATTATTAACGTGTTTCGAGAAAAACTTTTACATGCGACGAGACGTGGAAAAATGCTCTTGGAAACATATCCAATTTGCGTAAGGAGTAGGTACATTTATCATACTTTCTATTTCTAGTTTACTTGTACGTTACGTATTACTTTAGAGGTAACAAGTAGATACTTAGATATTATTATATATGATAGGAGACTCATAGGCGACGATGCGCTCGTTGGAACCAAACTTCAGAGTTTGGAGCATCGGCGTAAAGTCGCCTGTCTATCGGTTTTCTATAAGGTGTATTTTGGAGAGTGTGCGCAGGAACTACACAATCTGATACCGCCGTCTACTTTCTACCACCGGACCACTAGACGCCGGGAGGGCTTCCACCCTCATGTGGTTGACTTTCCGACAGTCCGTACCCAACGGCTGCGTCTTTTCTGGTACGCACCGCTAGGGAGTGGAACGCTCTCCCTGCGTCTGTGTTTCCGGATACTTACAACCTTGGTGTCTTCAAGGCCAGAGTGAATAGGCATTTTCTGGGTAAGCGTGTACCATCATCGGCCTCGTCATCGCTTACCACCAGGCGAGACTGAGGCCAAACGCAAACCCATTTTAAGTAAAAAAAAATATATATTACAAAGAACACCATGAATGATTTCAAAATGATGTCTATTAGTCTTTACGAATATGAGTAACGAACAATTAAATATACAAAAAACAAACAAATGTATACAAAGTTGCAAAAAACGCTATATATGCTCTATAAAAGGGAAGATTTTATAAAAACATGTTATTAGTGCCTTCCTATAATTCTCTTTATTTAACCCACAGGTCTCAAGTTGAATTGGTATCACTGTAGGTAACTCGACACAGAAACGGTTCTATCTGTATGTCTACCATGAATTTTATTTCATATTATTCATTAGTCTAAACTCACGGAGCTGGGGGTCTACTCCCATTCTTCGAACACGTAGTTACGTGAATTTACTGTCGTTAGAATAACTTACTTACCGTTCAAAATTGAAATTGATTTTTTGTTATTCTAATACCATACTTTATTGTACAAAATACATAAAACCTATTCATAACATGTTACGATTTGTGTCCTTTTTACGCTTCCAATGTTTTACGATTCTTCGTAAATTTGTACCGCTGTAGGCGAGTATTTGCATGAATAATTTGCTTTTCTGCTGGCGATGCAATGTACAACAATGGTATGGTACTACGTAGGTAAAGCTACGAATAAATGAGTTTATATTTTTTAATGATTATGTTGTAAAACATTAAAATGTATCAACTAAATATAAAGTATAAATAATTCCTTGAAGTGAATCGGTTCCTAATCCTCCGTATTACAAATCTCTTATACAAATATTGAGGACTCTTGGCGATAAATCTCTCCCTTTTTTTTCTTCTTTCATCTTTACATAAAGATAAAAGGAAAGATTTGTGTTGTTGATTTATAATAACAAATAAATTTAAAAACTATTAGAAGCTACATTAGCAGCAAGTAGAATAGGCAACATTGTTATTTTTAGGCTATATTTTACCGGGATAAATAGTCCACGCGGGTGAAACCGCTAACGCTAGTTAGTTAAAAATGAAAAGATAAAATTAGATTAAGGTGGTCCTTCTTGGAAGGTTTGCTTTTGCACACAAGCAAAATCAAACATGGAATCTCCAAAAGTCACGAACGAGGATATGATAGAAACTGGAGAATATTAATAAGTACGCTTGTATACAAAGCTCTTCGTGCCTATGTAGGTACGAGTATTCATTCCACGTTGATTTCAGTTTTATGTAAACAAACTGAACATGGATTATGAGATTTTTGTTAATAAACGTTTGGCTGAAATTGAGGACTATTTATTGACGTCGATGTTCTGGGTAGTACTGTGGATATGTGCGTGGGTTTAATAAACTGTACCTACTCCAAAAATTTGTTCTCATGGCTGAATGTGAAGGTAGTCCGTAACTTTTCAGATTCGATTTTGACCATTACATGACAGTTCTGCCTTCCTGACATGACCAGCATTCACCTGTAATGTACATTTCAGATTAGATTTTGAGCATTGCATCACAATACTGCCTTACAAAACTTTTATAGGTAGGTACTGTGATGCTCGGTGTATTTCCCTCACCAACGTAATGCTCGAATCTGTAATATAACAGTTTGCGCAATAGAATGCTGGGTAATTCTCCCTCACTGGTGTAATGCTCGACTCTGTAACGTTACTTACAGGAAAATGCTCCAAGTGTGGGAGCATCTTTACAGTGTTTTTTTGTATCGACTAACGGTTTTGTTGTAGCTTAGAGAATAGCAAAGATTTATCTTGTACCTTTTATGACCCACTTAGAAGAGATAGAAATAATTTCAGCGTCATAAATAACGTTATACGCGAGTTCTGCGCATAAGCAAGCCCACTAAAGCCCATTTCCTCACCCATTGAGTCTCGTAGACTCCAATATCAACTGCTTACCACAAGGCTGTTAGTCCACAGAAGCTGAGATGAAAAAAAAGGCAAAATTGCGCATTAATATATAGTACGTTTTAGCGTGTAGTGAGCGTAAGGCAGCGTTTATTAAATAAATAAATAAATATCCCTGGACATTATTCCACACAGCGCCATCTAGCCCCAAAGTAAGCTAATTAAAGCTTGTGTTATGGGATACTAGACAACGGATAAACATACTTAAATACATTTTCTTTTGTAAATACATACTTATTATACATAGGAGACACCCAGACCAGTACAAACAGACATGTTCATGCACACAAATGTTCGTACTGTGCGGGGATCGAACCCGCGACCTCTGGTGTAGTAGCCAACTTTTTAACCATTACACCAAGTCGGTCGTCGTTTATTGTAACCAACTTTTACCTCTTTTTTTATATTGCCCGTCAAGATGACCTCACTCCACATGATGGAAAGCGGTCGTAAGGTCCAGATATGAGGTTGACAAGCCCAGTCATTCAAACGAATCACTGGGCTGGCCATCCTCACCTTGAAGGCCTGCAGAAATGCCTTTTCACGGCCCGCTTGAAGGACTATACGAGGAAGGAAACACATGTGCTGGAAGAGCGTTCCCCGTCTGGATGGTATGACAAAGAAACGAGTCACCGAACCTTTTAGTTCGGGCCAACAAATGTTGAATTGTGTGTGGATGACTTGGTGAACTTTTACTTCCGAATAGCAAACTTTTCTAACTAAGCGACAGAAACACGCTCCAGCAAGGGTGCCGAAAGTTCACTAGTATTTCGCTAGATGCAGGCTACACGTTTTTTGCCAATTTGTCAGTATAAAATCGTATACATACAATATATACATATCTTTCTAGTACTAAGGGTCTATAAGCTAAGCAGTGAACGCTTTGAAGTGGACATAACGAAACTATACATATAAATAAATAACCTATTCTGTGATAAAACTTAACTATTATAAAGGTTCCTTGTTCTGTAAGCAAGGTAGGTGTAAATGTCAAGCTTCTTTACTTACGAAAAATTACTTAGCTTTAGCTATTAGAGTTTTTTCTACTGTTATTTTTCGCTATCTTAATGAAAATAAGGTAATTCTAAATGGTGTAACGGTTCGTTACAGTCTATAAGAGTAGGATTAGAAAATTGAACTTACAACTAACTTATCAACTAAATAATAACTAAATTAAACAATATTAAAAACAAAGCTTATCCTAAATCTTGAAAAGTAAACACTTATTAGAAAAAGTAAAATAAATTAATGTCACACAAACTCGGGCGCATTGATTTCGTAATTTCTGTAAACGCGAACGATGAGTGAACGCTGCGTAGAAACAGGTTCGGTCGAGTGTATGAGTTTGCTTGGGGATATAAATCGTCTCAACAGTCCGAGCGAATTTATCTAAACGCAAGGACGCACGCCCTTTGATGAAAGTTGCCTAATCACGACGAACCACAAAAGTGTCGCTGATTATTCTTTTTCTTCTTTCAAATAATATAAACAGTGTGTTGTGTTACCCCGATATCGGGATCCCGGTTCCGGACTACCATCCTGCATAGAAGTCTGGCCACCTCACCGTTCCTGGTGATAAGCTGCCGAATACTGCTGAAGATAGTCCCGCTACTACCGGACATCTGTGAACGAAGACGGCCGCGCTCCACCGGCGTCAACGAACGAGGACAGCTGTGGTCTTGATTATCTTTAGGACACTGTAACTTTCGGCTGCCAATTCAGAATCTACTACCTGAGTAGATAAGATCACTTAGTTTTATTTCTAGTAATACATACATATTATAAAATATTTCTTCATTCATTTACTTTCCTTCTTTTGACCACCTTCCTAAAAGGGTACGGTACAATGGTGCCTATTTTATACAGTGGAGGTGAAGGCGAACAGAGATGGACTGCATGCTTTGTTTTGAAGAGACCACCACCAGAGATGTGCTATGCTACGTTGCTATGGATGCGTTTGATATCCGCCAGTCATATTCATTGGTCACCTAGCATAGCACTGGTGGAAGGAAACGGGTTCTACTAAGCTATGTTTTCATATGAATGGATGCGTGCTGTGGATGCATGCTGTGCGTGCCTTCCCTACCGTCGATACATCGCAAATCTCGAGCTGCACATCTTATACGCTCATTTACATAGCATCGCATCAGTGGAAACGGTCTCATAGTTTCGTAGCTTAGCTAGCACATCTCTGGTGGAAAAGCAGCTTTAGGACTTTCTCGTCGTTCTCCATGGCGGTTTTGTACCGTTGACACGTCCAAATGGCGGGATTATACTGTTTTATCACTTATGTGCGTTGCCAGTCCTGTAAGTGATTTGTGGATGTACAATTATCGTGTAGAAAAGTACTACTTGAGACCATTTTGTCGTACAGAAGAAAACACATCAATCTATCTACGCACTGTGATGAGAATTAACCTTTAAGTATTAACCTTTATTATTATTAACCATATTAACCTTTAATTAGCAGCAGCGAATAATAATGATGACTTCTGGCAACCACTTGTCGCCAATAATATATTTTTCTGCACAGACCTACAGGTCTGTGTTTTTCTGTTTATTTAAGTAGTTTCCTAAAAGCGACACTGCCACATCCACATTTATTTTCATAATCATAGCCTAAAACTGGATTTATAACATTCGAATTCGTAAAAGCTTTTTTGTCCGAGACCTTTGACATAGTTTGTTTGATTTCATATCGGGAATCTTCTACCCAACTCCCGGCTCAATGGATAGATTGAGAGGGTTGTTTATTTTCGAAGATGAAACTTGCCGAGTTTTGGTGTAAAAATAATATAAAACATAGCCTCTCGACTTAGTGTATTACCCATATATGTTTTCCAATAAAGAGAGAGAGAGAGGTGAAATGAAAAAGGTAATTTATTGCAATTTCATTGTCTAGAAAATCCCGAAAATTTAATAACGCTCACTTAAATATGATGAACCTCCTATCTACTTTTTTGTTAGATGTTTTGTTTGAAATACCTTTCCTTAAAATAATTTGTTTTGTCTAATAGAGTTTGTAGTTCAGCATGTAGTCAACAACGTATTTGTTTGTTTCAGGGCTTGGATCCTGTTTAAAAATAACGTTTTTAAAACGTTCTAAACGATTCTTTGGGAATATTTTATGAGAACGGAAAAAAACAGTTTATTCCACAAGGCACAGAGGCTCGTGGCGTGACAGCGAAATTCATACATGATTACACTTTTTATTTATTTGAGAATGAAAATACACACATCAAAAGTGTCTAGGGATCAAGCATTTTTATGCAGATTTCTTGAGATTGAGATGTGGCTTTGTAATAAATTTATGATTTTATAAATTTATATGGATCCTTTTTGGTGCATTTCATAATTTGAAACAGGAACTGTCAATCAAATTCGAGTAAAAGATGAACATCAGTTGTCAATATTTTCCCTATAAAAACATACAACGCATTGACGACATTATTAGTGCTACTGTTTCCCTACTACTGATTAAAACCAACGTTATTATGGAGCGGCGACGTCATTTAAGCAGGGAAGAAATGCTCAGAGCCGTGGGAATGATAGAAGCTGGTTCCCGGCAACGTACTGTGGCTTTAGCTCTGAATACAAGTCAGAGTGTTACGAGTATCAGTCGACTTTGGACACGTTACCGAAGCACTGGTACCGTGGCTGAGCGCCATGGGGGACGGTATCGCTGCACCACACGGAGACAAGACCGATACATTCAAATCACAACTCGAAGAGCACCAACAATAACCGCCATGATGTTAGCCGTGAGGCTTCATCACTCTTCAGGGAACTTAATTAGCGACCAAACAGTCAGAAACCGCTTGCATGAAGTGAACCTTCATTCCCGAAGACCGCTAAGGGTACCACCTATAGCAATGCACAATCGTAGGATTCGATATCAATGGGCTCTCGAACACAGAAATTGGGCAGAAGAACAATGGCGTTTCGTGTGCTTTTCTGATGAGTCTCGTTTTGGTATGAGACCGGATACAAGACGTATACGACACTGGAGAACCCCTGGACGCCAACAGCGATTAAAATCCTGCCAGGAAGTCCATCCTTACAGTGGTGAAACCATCATGGTATGGGCGGGTATTTGGATCGGCGGAAGAACTGAGTTGATTTGGATCAGAGGCAACCTCAACGCTCAAATTTATGCTGAGACGATTGTATCAGACGTCATCGTTCCTCTACAAGTGCAAATCGGTCCCTTATTTCAGTTAATGCATGATAATGCACGACCGCACACCGCAAGAGTTGTAAGACAGACTCTCGCCGCAGCTAACATCAATGTCCTGCCCTGGCCTGCTCAGTCGCCAGACTTGAACCCGATTGAGCATGCATGGGATATGCTACAGAGAAGAGCTCTGCCGAATATGGAGGGTATCCAGTCGCAAGAAGACCTTTTTTTGTTGTTGCAACGAACATGGGCGGCCATTCCACAGCGTGATTTGGATGAACTCATTTTGAGTATGCCAAACCGATGTTCTTGTGTTGTTAGTGTTCGCGGTAGAAACACGGATTATTAATTGTTTAAGTTACCCAATAAAATTTTAAAGAAAACTGTTATTTCAGTCTTTTTTTCGAACTTTAATGTTAGTGGTTGAAATGTCAAAAATCCCTTTATTAGGAAAATGGCAAATTTCTTTATTAATGCAAAGGTGACTTGGTTTATCGTTACTGTAGACAAACGAAAACACTTTATTTGATGAATCCTTAAAGAAAATTTTAATTAATATCAATCAGGAGAAAAGTTATTGCAAAAATATATGTTGATCCCTAGACACTTTTGATGTGTGTATTTATGTAAGTTGATGACGAAATATAAACATTGCTGACAACAAATATAATTCCCTTATTATTGCATCAATGTTCTTTAGCTCAAACTTTAACTACACGACTCGTGACTAAGCTGCGTGGCTGTGAAATATGATTCCTAGTTTCGTTTTGAACCTAAACAATAAAAAAGACCGGTTAAAATGGTTAATGACGTTATCTTGAGCGAAAACGATTTACATTTCGTTCCTCTTCTAAATCGTTTTTATTACGTTCCCGTTCGAACGGAAACAAAACCAATACGTTCTTAGGTATTTCGGACAAAAACGGTTTAAAAAATGAACAGGTTTCTAAGCCCTGGTTTATTCAAACAGAAGATGGTAATCATAAGAACAAATTCAGTTAAAAATACTTTAATGTCAATGTAAATACTTTATCAACTAAAGAGTTTTAATAAAAAAGCAATATAATATTACTTGCACTACTTACTTAACATTACATGACTAAATTAATTCAAGAAGATATTAGAATATTATATTATATTATCAGCTGGGACACGTTATTTCATCTAATATACCACCGAAACCATGCGATAACTTCATCTTGTCTTTGATTATCGTAGATAGTTCACAATGTTTTTGGTTAGTCAATTATTTCCGTTGAACACTAGACATAAGGCATAAAATAGAACAATTAAATTATCACATTGGTTTTGTGTGATTATATCTAATTATCATTTAGTCCGTCAGCTGCTTAGTGCAAGCCAGCCCAACGTGTGAGGCCTCCTTGTTCCTGTATCGCTTCTTGTAGAAGTCTACAAAGAGCCAGATGAAGAGCGCCAGGTTGGACAGGCCGATCCAGTAGGAGCTGGCGTGCATCGGGCACTTCGAGGTGGACGTCTGGATGACGACATGGGCGATCACCAGCACGAATTGTACCTGGTGATAACAATATTTGTGTTAGAGTACGGATAGCTACCATCACAACTTAAGGGTATCATTATAATAAGTAAGATTTAGTATCATGAATTTATTCATCTTACACAATCATACCTGTTTTTCTATGTTCTTGATCCACTTCCTGAAAGCTACGAGTATATAGATTAGGTCGATTCTAGAAATAAAATAAGCGCTCCTAAATTGTTGTACATTGAATAGATTTGTCATAATTTTTTCTTTGTTTTGTTTGTACAACAAAGGGTATCATCAATCGCAAATACTAGTTTGAGATAAATAATTTGAAACTCTTGAGTCTTTTGTATAAATACGAATAGTCTTTTACAAACACCTAAATATACAGAAAGTCTTTTACACTGTAACGAGCCCAGAAAATTAATTTTCACTGCGTTTGAACTCTGTTGTTTCAGTGTTTAGTCTGTTTGCTACAAGTATATAAAAGATCACAATAAACAGCCTAAGATTAGCCGTAAGACAAAGATTATTTATCTTTTCATGCTATTCGCTTAACATAATTTTTCAAGAATGCTTTACCCGAACCTAATAACTATTAACTTGTACTTATAAGTACTGCGAAAGTTGCAAAGTCTTTGAATTTGCATGAAGTTTCCAAAGACAGCAGTTTGCCGTTCGAGATGTAAAACGCCAAAGTACAACAACAAACAAGCGTTTCTTAGTTTACTATTAAGCAACTATTTTGGGGTGTCCTCACATACCTATCTGTCTGATAACATTGTACTTAACATGTGCTAAACTATTCAAACTTACTAGCTCTGGGTGTTTTATGACTGAGATAAGTATTTACCATCTGCTACCTCTTACAGATTGCCGCAGTCATTACGATAGCAGCCGACGCCATAATGACAGCTGAACGTGCTTTAAGGAGCTAAAGAAAATATATGAACGCCCAGAGGTCAGCCTGTGCAGTGCGAGAGTATTGTCTGAAGCCAGAGGTGCTGTATCATACAACGCTCAAATTGTGCTATTAGCTCTCTGCCGAGGTTTTCCATAAGCTTCACCATGGAGTTCATCAAAAAGGGTTGGAATAGTTTTTTAGGGACGGCAACCCCTTTTTCCCAAACACGTAGTAGAAAAGAATTTCCAATGGAAAAAAACCAGCGCTAACATACCAACTGCATCATTGTCAAGTACTTCTTCCACCACAGGTACCTCTGGAACCTCGGCCCCAGTACTGCGAAGCCGTAGTACGTGTACATGAGCGTGTGGATGACACAGTTCATGACGGCCATGAACGCCCAGTGGTCCGACGGGTCGTACTTGAGGCAGCACCACGTGATCACCACCATGAACGAGTGGTGGTACACATGGAGGAACGTCACTTGGCTGTTCTTCTTCCGGATGATGAAGAAAATGGTGTCGCATAAGTCGAGGACTTTGGTCGCCATGTATTTCCAATAGAGAGCGGCTATAACCTGCAAAAAAGTACGATTAAAGTGAGTTAAACAGTATTTAACTTAAAAACAAAGTGCATTTCTTTTAAGGAGTCTCAAATGTGAATACATTTTAATTGCTTCTGCACTAAGTCAAGTTTGCAAAGCAGGTGCCAGAATAATTTTTTGGGGGATGACGCGCAGCTGTTGTCAAGCAAAAGGCTAGGCAAACATCATTTGATTATTAGTAGTAATTCGTCAAGACTGCCCCACTACTGGTCAAAAAGTAAAGGAATTTTATGCATCTAATGAAGAAATTTAATTTAAGCGATAATTATTTTAATATATATATTTTTTAATTTTATTAATTTAATTTAGGGCAAGGGTGGATGTAGCTGTTGTATGGGGAAGGTCTAGACGGACGTACTTAGGACAAGTTCCAGACGTGCTCAGAAAAGGTCAGCCCCCGGATTCAGAACGAAGTTATCGACCGATTCGGTAAATTTGTTTTATTTATGGTAAATTACCCGCTACACGGTAGCATTCAATATTTTAGTATGTAAAAGCCAAAGGCCTTTTGTTTGTGTATTATAAAAAAAACTGACATGCCCCAAACTATGAAGATGATTAAAAAATAAAAGAAAATAGCCGAATCGGTCGAAAACTTTGTTCTGAAATTGGGCAGATCAGAAGTACACATAATCGACGAGCATGCATGAAAGGATTAATGAGAGTGGAAGAAGAGGTGTGTCAGGACCGTAGCAAGTGGAAAGACGTGGTCTCTGCCTACCCCGTTGGGATAAAGGCGTGATGGTATTTATGTTTGAAGAAATTTCATTGATAAAAATAAATAACGAGATTTAGCTTTATTTACAAAAACGTTTGGTACCACTACAATTTAGAAACAGTTTGGAAACCATGTTTGGTTGAACTAACTTCAAGTTGTTTAACTACCAATAAGTATCCTTAGCAATTTGTAAAAAAGCAAACTTACATTAAGCGTTAATTCGTCATGTTCACATTTTCTTGGAAACAGGCCTTTCTCGAGAATATAGCAGAAAAACTGAAATTGAATCAACAAACTAATTTATTTTCAGTCTTTTAAGAAATGTTCGTGCAGCGTGGGGTCGGCGATGACTAAAGGGCTTCGTCCCAATATCGCCAAAATGGGCCTGTAGTACCTTAATACCTACTGTACTTTTACAGTCTCATTGAATAAATATATTTTGAGTTTGAGTTAATTACGAATAATAAGTGAAATACCAGGTTATTTATTTAAACAGTAACGAAAATCTTCTGCGACATTTTTTTTAAACTTTTATTTTAAGGTTTTCATAGGTGGATGGATGAACCCCAAAATTAAAGTTCTATATTTTATATCTGGATTACCTATATGACACTTTGGCGTTAGATAAAATTTATTCTCATAAAGAAATACATAAACATTTCACGTACATGAGAACACATTTGCAAAGTTCACATTGAACAGCACGGCAGACTTGCATGCCTTATAATTTTACCTTACTGTATAATTAATCACTCGCTAAAATAATATTTACCTTATAAGCTAAAATCCCAGAATTGATCACTTTTATGGTATTGTAGAAAATGAGGAAACATTTTATCTGGAGCGGGGGGCGCCCCCCCATGAGCACCGGGCCGACTTTGAGCACGAAGAGCAGGTACGCGGCCAGGATGAATGCGACTTCGTTCGGATTCATTAGTGGCCATTTGTCCACGAAACTCACTGCAGATAATGTTTAAATTGATAAAAAGTAATTTGAACTAAAAAAAAGGTTGAGGTTTCTTTGGCAGAGTTCTTGGGGTAGACATTAAAATCAGTTTGCAAGCTCAGCTTCGGAACTTTTCGACTTTCCTGCAAGTTTGGAGTCTTCCTGTAATTGTGACTTGTGCGAATAGCAACTGTTGCAAAAAGTCCAAAAAAGGGATGCTTCCGATTTAGTTTCTACTAACATATTTATAAAACCATTACAATGTTTGAAAACACAAAGCCCATTCATTGTTATCATGATTTTTTTATGCTAAATTATAGCTGATATTTCATTCAAACTAAAAATGTGTGAATAAGTTGAACGTCGAAACACACCGCTTATAATTTCTGTTTGAAATCTATTATAAGTAATCTATACTAAGTAGGAAAGATTTGATTGTTTGTTTTTTGCCAGAATACCAGCGTCTCTGCAGTTTTGTGCTGCAGAGACACATGCTGAGGCAGTGGCCTGATTAACCCATTATCTGTTAAAACCTTTTTTTTTGTATCACCTTGTTATTATTGTCTATGCTCATTATTATATTGTTTGTATTTGTCGGGTTAATGAATAATTTTTCTTTCTTTTTTTGTTTGTTTGTATTGAACAGGCTCCGAAACTACTGATTCCATCGTGAAAATTATTTCACTAACAGAAAGCTAATCTATTCAGGAGTCATAAAGCATTTATGCTATATTTTATTATGGGTGAACAAAAAAGTGAGTGAAAAATAATAGTATCAGTAAATCAAGTCGGAGAAAAGCGGCGAGATGTGATAATGGACACCAGCTGTCGAACATTTGACAGAACGAAGTCTGTCAGGGCAGCTCCTATCTAATATATTCGGTAGTCAGATAGAATATTGTCAAGGATTTCCGTGACTAGCACCCACTCTGACCTACGATAACATTGTGTGTGCACTCCCTGCATGCCTATAGCCGTAAATTCGCACCAATAGCGGTTCGTCGTTCGTTCGTAAAGAAAATAATTCCAAATTCAAATGAGTTGACGCTGCAAGTGCTTTTCTTATAGACCTTGGTTATTCATTTAATACATAGTTTCACTTCATTTAATCAAAAAAGGGTTATCTCATTTCAGCCTAGAGAGTTTTTGATTACAAATTTACTCATTAGCCAGTTTTTTCGTCAAGGACTTCAGTTGTTAAATCATTAAACTACCAGGAAACTGAAAAGTTCATATCTACCCACTTAGCAAACTCATCGCAGCTACATACTAGGACGTATCTTTTTGTTCTCTCGGTTATCTGACTCATGCTCACCCGTCCTCGCTCGCTTCACAGTCTTCTCCCTATCACACACACCACAATACTTCAAACATATACAAACACTTTCACATGAACAGGTACCACACACTCTCATACACACAATATCTTCCTTTAATTTTCTACATATTTCTTCTGTTTTTTCCTGTTTTTGCATTTATCTTAGTCCATATTTATTATTCCTCTTCTGAATGGAATATTATGCTTTAGATAATAAGACCCTTAAGAACAAACGTGCTGTATAATCGCGGGAGGGCACTGGTGACCTGTAATACAGGTTTTGTAAAACCTACTTCAGGCACCAGTCTCTCACAATGTTCCTGTCTTTATTGGTACCATAGCTTAAGTATTTATAAGTTATACATTGTGAAGAGAGAAATAAATTACTTTTGAATTGAATTTGAATTGAATTGTTTTAGTTGCTACACTCTTATTTTAGAGTCGAGCCGTGTAAAAAGCGGCTAGTCTTTATAGCCCAGTTAAATTAGACCAATAAATAGAAGTGAGGTTACAATAATTCGCACCCAGCTCAAAATTGGTAGAATTGTTCAGAACACTATCATAAATGAAACCTAAAAAGTCCTCATAGATCCCGACACCTTGAGGGAAAAGAAATTCTCAGTTAAAGGTCACAAAAACGGGTTAGGACCGGATTATTATTATAAACGACTAGAGGACTCGAGTGTTTCATCACTAAGCGCAATTCCTATTATCTACTTTGTTATCATTGGTAGAGATTTAAATATGTACAGTGTTCGTCAACGAGGCATAGTTTCAACAATTATGTGTTCAACTCTCACTCGAAATCGGATTTGTTTTAATTCTCCGTATACATACTTACTTTCACTTTATCGTCATAAACAACTTTGCAAATATACTAAGGTATAGAAATTTAATATTTTTTAGAGCAAATGTTCACTCGGTCAAATGTAAAAAATCTATAGTTCGTTCGACCAAGTATATTTGGGCCAATTGTTTAGTCGTTTAACTAAAAAATGGCCAAAAGTTTAATTGCTCATGTGCTAATCGGTCTAATGAATTTCGGCATCCAGTGGTAAGCTCTCTTCAAATATTTGTATAGATTGAACGAGTTGATACGAAACCATATCTGATTATATGAGTTTGGGTTTGCTATTCACAAAATCGGAAATAATATCAGAATTAAGCACACCTAAGGAAATAAATTCAAATGGATCTAATCTTTCAACAAACAATGAATAAGTGATAGGTTAAACAATGTCTTACAATGTCCTTTAGGCAAGATCAAGCTTGCGTGAAAGCACCACGCCATTGTTTGAATTAATTAATGTATTGTGTTGTAAGTATCTTAGAGTTACGAACTTTGATCCACCATCTTATCTAATGGACTTCGATTTAATCATGTCAATGTCACTAATTTTGACTTCTAACATCAAAAGTGACATTGAAAAAAAAGTTATTGCTGTTAAAACATAAAAGAGTTTAAAGTAAAAAGGTTCCTCCAGAATAACTCTTAATTATTTACTTAATTAACTGTATTGGTTAACTGTTACGTATTTTTTCAAACATACGAGTACTTTAATACAAACAGAGTTGCTATTTACAGTATTTTTCACTAAAACCTTGAAACCTATAAAATATGTTAATGACTTTAGCCCTAGCATAACTTTAGATGCTAATTTAAAAATCATTATTTTCTTAAATAAGTCTGCATCTTGGTAATCTTCGATAGCCTAGGCCCTCTAGATTACTATACTCTATTCATTATAGCATTAGACAGAAGTAAAAAAAGTTATTTTTAGGGTACACTTTTTGGTAAATAAACATTATTCCTTTTAAGATTTATGCCGACTTTATTAAAATCTATTTATATAGCAGCTGTCACACTTAATTGTTCTCATTTGAAGTAAAGTAACTTCAGAATTCATGAGGTCATGATTCAGATTCATTATATTTTGTCTTGCATCAAACTATATTGTCGATGTAAAAACCTTAAAGAAGCAGGGGTTTTTATCCGAACACATTTTTACTCTCACTATAACTCTACTAAATCTAAAATGTTACTTAATCCCTTCACACGTTGTGGTGGTAGGGGTTATCAATTTTGCTAGGTTGTACTTAGATATGTCATCGTAATGGCAACGTCAAATGCAAATCGTCATTCATTTTAGCACCCCTGCTTCTTATCTCTAATGTTATAATGAATGAAGTATAGACAACAATAAATTTTTACGGTGTTGTGAATTCTGAGACGAACTCTGTTTTTTCTATTTATCTCAGCTATGTAAAGCTATAGCCATATAGGTACGTTGCCTTGAAGACGGATATAGTCGAGAAAAACAGAGTTCGGTGTAGAACTATTCGTACTTGTTCGTTTTCTTTTTGTAATTTCGTGATTTGAAGATTGAAGGAGCTGCTTATGAGTTTTTTGAAGACAAGTCAAATTAATATTAAACTTACACTACACTTAACAACACAACACACAAGCATTTTCTAAGCTTTTAAATGTTAATAATTTAGATTGTGCAATAAAAATGTGTAATAGTTATATTAATTTGACGACACGGTTGGCGTAGTGCGCTGTAGCACGGTTTCTCGCCTCGATTTCCGTAGTGTCCCGGGTTCGATTCCCGGTCGGGTCAATTTAGGAAACGATCTTTTCTGAATTGACTCGGGTCTGGGTGTGCTGGGAGACGCCCCTAGCTTATTTTCCTTGTCTGGTACCTCGTAACACAGGGATATTAATCCCTACTTCGAGACCTTTACAAGAGGTGTGTTGTCTGGCGCATATTTATTTATATTTATTTATTAATAATTAATGTATATAACTATACTTCGTTCATTATAACATTAGAAATAAGAAGCAGGGGGGCTAAAATGAATGACAATTTGCATTTGACGTTGCCATGACGATAACATACCTGAGTATAACCTGGCAAAATTGAAAACCCCTTCCGCCACAACGTATGATGATCAACGTATGAACGTATTATGTAACATTTTAGATTTGGTAGAGTTATAGTGACAGTAAAAATAAAAACCCCTGCCTGTTTTAGGTTTTCACATTGACAATATAGTTTGATGCACGACAAAATAATTCTTTTAAGCAAAAGCCTCATAAATTCTGAAGTTCCTTTACTTTAAATGAGAACAATTAAGTGTGACAGCTGCTATTTATGTGGATTTTAATGAATTCGGCATAAATCTTAAAAGCAATGATGTTTATTGTACTTTTACCACAAAGTGTACCCTAAAAAGGACCTTTTTTACTTCTGTCTTATGCTATATTGAATGGAGTATAGATAAAATTGCAACGCCCTAGTACAGGGCGTCACATGTACTGTAGTCCATATATTGTCATCTTATTCCATGTGACGTGCAGTGCAATGAATAAATATGAACAACCATAGATTACAAAGGAAATTCTGTTAATGATGGTTTTATTAACCCCCGACGCAAAAAGAGGGGTGTTATAAGTTTAACGTGTCTGTGTATCTGTGTATCTGTCTGTGGTATCGTAGCTCCCAAACGGATGAACCGATTTTCGTTTAGTTTTTTTTGTGTCATAGATAATTTTATCCCGAGTGTTCTTAGCCATGTTTCATGGAAATCTGTTCAGCCGTTTGACGATCATCAGGTCTTTTCTAGTTGATGAGGGGATATGACTAACTTCCTTATGCCCGATCAATTCGAAATTTGGTACCGTGTTACTTCAATGATATTGAAAGTATATGGTAAGGTAACCATGACCTAATCAGCCGTTTGAAGATCATCAGGTCATTAATAGTTGATGAGGGGATCTGACTACCTTTCATATGTCCTAATGATTGAAAATTTGTTACTGTGTTACTTCAAACTCAACTATATAATCACTTTAAATACCTTCCTAATATTTTACCTACTTTAAAAAGGACAAAATAAAAGTAAAATTAAAATTTTTAAAAACCCCCGACACAAAAAATAAACTCCAAAAACTAAAAAATAATATTTTAAATTCACATGTATAAGGTAAGTTCAACTATTTTTATTTTCCAAGCGTCGCGTCCCGTCGGGGGACGGAGTAAATTCTTTTCTTGCAATCTGCGACTACACCTGTTTTTCTGACTTAGCGGTCCCCAGACGTGCCGCGACGCTTGGAAAATAAAAATAGTTGAACTTACCTTATACATGTGAATTTAAAATATTATTTGTTAGTTTTTGGAGTTTATTTTTTGTGTCGGGGGTTTTTAAAAATTTTAATTTTACTTTTTGCTCTAATAGTAATTTATGCGTCTATTAAGGCCCCTTAATTATTTGTATTGTACACCGATACCAAGATGGTTACAGTCGTGAGCCTCAATTCGCTATTTGACAGTTTCTCGAAACGTGGTTTGATGTTCGTAAAAGATGTTATTAATGTCCCTCACAAATTTTATTTGCAAAAAACTGTGTAGTTTCGGAGAAAATTACAGTTCTTTATTTATTTATTTATTTAATCTTTAATGCACAAAATAGTACAAAAGGCGGACTTAATGCTAAAAGCATTCTCTACCAGTCAACCTTTGGGCGGGACAGAAATGTTGTTGGCGGTGCTAGTATCTGGGTTTGAGAAGAAAATAAAAGAAACAAAGATATTAAAAAAGACAATAAATAACCTTTAACTTACTAAAAATACCTAATACCTATATCAATAAATAAATAATAATACAACAAACAATTATATATATATTTATATATATAAATACACATACCAAATAATATATACATATATATAAATAACATACTCACTTTTCCATAAGAAATGAAGATGATGGAGGGGAATCTGTAGGAATTACGTAGAATTTCTCAGATGCTCACGGAGTTCTTTCGGTGTGGATTTAATTTAACCCGAGAACACCAAGTCACGTGACTTTTACGTTAAAGCACAAAATAAAGAGTTTACAGAAGGACCGCTGTCGCCTTTTCCTATCAACTTGCCTGATCGCCTAGGGTTGCTACTCGCTACTGTGTTCGCTAGATAAGCGCGATTTGACAGATACCGCCAAAAATAAAATACATCAATTGAAAAATACCTTCCTAGTAGGCTGTAGATAACACCATGAGCCACCGCTTTGGCGGTCACCTGTCGGCGGCGCGGCGCGCGGATTGGATGCAGCAGCCGCGCGTGCCAATAAAAGAATTTGCCAAAAAAAAACGTAAAGTAAAAGCCCATTTGTACTGGATTTGAATGTGTTACGAAACATAATGGTTTACCTACCTATTTACTTATAATACTCGTACATAGTACTACTAACTTGCAAACGTTATCTGAGTTTTACTTACCTTTCAAACCATTTTTGACCATTGAACTATAATATAAGTATCTGACGACGTACAAATAATATCTCAAAGTTTTTGACAGTGCGACTGACCGCGACACTGAAACTCACTGACTTCGCCTGTAAACTCACGTCTCTGTGTGCATGTGTCAAAAATGGCGTGTTGTTCTAAGCGGACTAATTTGTGGTGCGATGTAGGAGGTGGGAGAACCACGAATCGATCATAGCGCGCGCCGTGGCCAAACAAGGAACTTTCCTCGGACCAACTACACAAAGTAAAGAGTTTACAGAAGGACCGCTCGCACCTTTTTCCAAAACTTGCGTGAACCGCCTAGGGTTACTACTATATTCGCTCTGAATTTTTAAAATGAACTAAGTAAGTTATACCTACTTGACAGCACCGGCCAAAAACAAAAATTCACCATGTGAAAAATTGCACCAAGATCGACAAAAACAAAAACACTCGCGACAGTGCGACTTTCCGACTCACCGAAGCTCACTGACTTCGCTTGTAAACTCATGTCTGAGTGCGTGCGTCAAAAATAGCGTGTTGTTCTAAGCTGAGGTTCTAAGCGGGCTATCTGTCAGAGCGCCGCGCATGTCTCATTTGTGGTTAAAGGAACGTTTTCACAAATAGAAATGTATTAAACTTTCATTGAATTTAATTATAAATTAATAAAATGACTAGTCTTGTGCAAATTTTAGTTTGTAGCTTTTATAATTTTCAATATTTAAACTTGTAATTGAAGAGAATCCTACTAATATTATAAATGCAAAAGTTTGTGAGGATGTATCTATGTATGATGTGTGAGTATGTTTGTTACTCTTTCACGCAAAAACTACTGAACGGATTTAGATGAAACTTTACAGTAACAGGTAAAAGTTAAAAGTAAAGAAATAATTGCGTATTCTTCTAAAACTTATACGATAATACTCGTATAATGTAGGTACAATTATCGTTATTGTTGGAGTCTGTGTCGGTTATAATAACATATTAAACTTATATACTTCATGTTTAGTGAAGCTTACCACAAATTAGTGAAAAACGGCATCCAAAGAGCCGTTTCAGAGATTAGCGCGCACAAACGCAGAGACAAACAGATATACAGACAAACAGACAAAAATTGTAAAAGTCATCAACATACATCCTCACAAACTTTCGCATTTATAATATTGGTAAGATTAGTAGAATTAGTAAGATAGTTATTTAATTGTATACCTATGAGCTACATTAAGCAACACTTTTCATCTTCTATTTTCATTACAATCAAATGGAGATGGGATGGATGGAAATGCTTTTCCTTTGACACTCAGGTATCAATCTTCGAGAAAGGTTATGTCGAAACCAGTAGGCACTACACTCGAATTGTATCAGAGTGATTTTTGAAGCCGTAAATAGTAATCATGTTTAGTTTATTTTATTTTAAATATTTCATTTCATTCAAAATCCGAATTCTTGTAATGTTTACTTAGGTTGTTTCTGCATGACCTACTAAGTATATTACCGTATCATTTTCACCACGCTATAAATCGTCAATCACCCAGTAGGAATACATTGGTTTCTCAAACCCAATGATAAAAACTGATGGAAAAATATATTTAACGTTTGGTTTTCCCAGACGATGCGTAAGATATTAGAACTTTGTTAGATTAAGAAATGCTTAATTGGCTCAAATAAAAATAATACCATAGAAGAAAGGCTACAAAGGACTTGTGTTCAGAGCCGTAAAGCAAAACAAAAAAATACGATGCTTAAATGTTCTCACAAACCATTAAATTAAAACATGTGTTAACCACGATAAAACATAACACACAAGTAAAAAATTAAATTCAGACAGGCTTTTCGAATAAATCGTGACCAATGGGTCCCTTATTCGAATTTATTACGTGACGTGTTTCGTATTACGAGGCACAATAACCTTTAAACGGTAAATTATATGGTGGAAAGTGATATGGGACAGTAAAAACTATATATTTAAGGCTGGCCAAAAATTTATTGTGATTTCGGATGTATTATGTTTTGCTATACCTATTAACTAGGTACGGTCTCCTTTTATTCTTGTTGCTATTTGGATAATTGTGTTCTTTTTCATTGTAGCGCAAAAAAAAACGTAACATTTTGAGTCAAAATGTTTCGTTTTCTTAATATTTGGACTGATTTGGAAAGTTCTCATAGTATTGTTTGTTTATTGAGTGACGATAATCAGTCTTATGCCTTACTTTTTCATTACTGCATCATTCATTCATCATTTAACTTACGAGCCATGCTCTTATACCGCTTGAGTCCCAGGACCAGGTCGAATTTTTCCAGTTTCTATCTTTATCTTTGAGCTATGCTCTTGTCGGTGGAGCAACCGCCACTCTTCCCTGGTCTGCTCCAGCGTCTTCACCCCTCTATACGACATGACGTTTACTTTCTCTTTTACTTGTTCCATGTAGTTTCGTCTTGGTCTTCCTCTACCTCTCCTCCCTTCTTCTTTCATTACTTAAAGCAGAAATTTTTACTACGTTGTACTTAGTACCGAGTTCCCGAATCTTTAATTATAAGATGTCTTTTTTTCGATTGTTTCCTAATCGTTGTTGGTTCTGCTTGTGCTATGTCAATTCTTTAAATAACAAGTGAAGACGATACCTATTCAATTCTTCACTCTAACCTGTTACATTTCTGGTGCTATTTTTTTAATACCACCGTAAAAGTTGTTGCTTATGAGGCAATATTGATTATATGAGTTAGCTTTATGAGTTGATGCGAGTGACCGTGGGTTCAATTTGTTGGTTCAGCGGCTTTAAACGAGGGTTAGTTTAGTGCTTTTCAAGTCGTTATCGGAATATACCGCTCAAATGTGCGTGGAATTTTTCAGTGAGATTTACACAAAGCTGATGACTTGGAATTTATGAGAATAGCATCAGCCATTTAACCTTTTTGGCTTAAAGCATTAGCGCTTTTTAGACTCCTTAGTGAATTAATTCGATACTTACTACACGTATCTTTTGTTAACAAAGATATATCGATGAGATACTCGTACCACAAAGCTTTAATTAAATTAACTCTTTTCATGCAATAGGACACTAAAAAACCTTCGATCCAAATATTTAAATAAGCTGCACAAACCTCCTGTGAAACTGTCACTAGTTTCGAAAAATGCCTACAACATGTGCATCGAGATATTTCATAAATTACCCGATAAGTTTAAGGATCAACCCGGATAGCGGCGGAAGGCTCACCACCTACCACGTTGGGTTCTAATACCATTGGTGAAAAGTGGGCTTCAGAGTGTTCAGTTCACCATGACGGCAACAGTCACTTGCCTCTGACTACGATGGTATGTATGTACGCTAGCAGATTCGGCCTAGGTCAAATGGCGTGAGGTGACTGGTGTCATTTGTGACCCCAAGATGCCGATCAAGCTGCAGGGGAGGTCTATAAAACCATCATTAGGCCTGTCCTTTTATATGGCAGTGAAACATGGCCGTTACTAGAGCGACACAAGCAGGAGCTGCGCGTCACGGAAATGAAGATGCTGCGGTGGATGTGTGGAGTCTCACGCAAAGATCGCGTGCGTAACACCCACATCCGCGGCAGCCTTCGTGTTCGTGACATCGCAGACAAGCTGCAGGAGTGCCGCCTTCGTTGGTATGGTCATGTCTCACGGAGATCGGCAAACTACGTGGGCAACAAATGTCTGGCCATGCCGCCCCCGCCAGGTACCGGTAGAAGAGGTCGACCCAAGAAGCGGTAGCTCGACGTCGTTAAGGGTGACATGCGTGCCAACAGACTCACCACTGAGGATGCACAAGATTACGCGAAGTGGGCCAAGAAAATAAGAAAGGCGGACCCTGGGACCCCCCACACCAGTGTGGGTTCACAACCGGGATAGACCGCACGGATGATGATGATGGTATGTATGTAAGTTTAAGGATGAAAATATTTATAAGTAAATTTAAAAGATTGACTAAGATATGGCTACTGAAAAATAGTTTTTATAGCTTAAAATAATATTATGAATACAAAGAATAATAGCGTTTTGTATTATATAGCTCAAGTGATTAATTTGTTAGTTATTTAAAATAGGTTTTTTTTTTTAAAGTATGTGAATACGCTTGAAAAGGTAAAATTTGGAGATTATCTCTCAAGCAACTGTAACTGCTAAATAGTGTGTAACCAAATTGATTTTCACAATAAAATTTTATTTAATTTCATTTCAAATGTAGAAGATTATTTTAATGTCAACATTTTCTCTCTTACTACATTATGTGCCTTGACTGTACTATTTTGTACTTAAAATTTATCTATAATTTAATATTATACAATGTTATGTAAAAGCCGCCTGTAATGTTACGACAACATTATGGCAACATATATGTTATATTTCGCCATAATCTTGTCGTTCCAGAATCTCCATTTAACAACAGCATTATTGCAAGCTTAAGATTCATTAGAATGGTTATTAGTCATAGGATTTCTACCATGTACCTTTGTGTTTTCGAGTTTCCGATTTTACGGCACTTTTGCAAAGTTGCGGAGTAGGTATCTGAAGATCTTGCTGGTGAGTTGTTATTGGCAGACATATCGGTCTACCCTCTTCCGATCAATCTTTATTCTCAGTCAAATGTGCGAATACCGTAAAACACAACGAAGTGACGTTTCGTGGACAGAAGTGCGAGTGAATAGTGAGTTAGCAAACAGTGGTACGGGCGGCGAACGTAATAAAACACTGCGAAAGAGAGTAGACCGATATATCTGTTAACTCGTAACAAACAACTCACCCGCAAGATCTTCAGTTACTCCGTGATCGTGGCACTTGCTACAGTACCGTAATATCGGAAACTTGAAAACAAAAAGGTACCTACATGGTACAAATCCCGTAACTAATAACTATTCTAATGTTAGTGGCCATGAAAGTTAAAACAACATTAGGTTCATGCTTAAGTAGTTTTATCAAAACAATAAACAGTATCATCGACGCAAACCTGAACACTCACCTCCGTTTTCTTACACGTTTATTTTTAATAATTACTACGAAGCCCCGGACGAAGCAATTATGGCAACATCAACTCGGTTTCGTTTCGTTTTACGCGAACGCCACGGACAGAAAATCGAAAGAGATAACGCGAAAAGAACTTTGCGTGCCAAAAGGGAGAGCAAGAGCTTTTTCTCTGATGCTGCTGTATTTAGTTCGCGTTCTTTCGTTATGTAAACTGATGTCATAATCAAGTAGATTTACATTAAGTCTCTCTTATGAAATGGGAAATTCCCAATCCACCCCAACCGCCTGTCGTCACGTAGTAGGGGTTTAAATAGTGGCAGGCCTGGTTTTCATACAGATGAAAGTACTTGCGTTATCTTTTTGATATTTATCTGTGGCAAACGCTTTCATGGAAAATTACGTTATTTCACGCGGCTCGCGCCATTACGCGAGCGCGAGGAAACGTGTCGTATTTACAATTCCTATTGTGTTCACCGCTATGTTATTAATAAAATAACGTAGTGATTTTGTAGATTTATTTATGGGTAACAAAACCAGAACACGTGTTTAGAAATACCTTATATGGTTTCTTAATGTGACAGAAAATTATGTACGCTTTGATTACAAAGAGCTAACATGAATATGAATTGGTCGTACGAAAATAGACTCGGAGGAAATAGGCGGAAAATGCTCTGAATATTCGTGTTTGGGCGCTTGAAATTATTTGGATGCTGTTTTTTGTATGCTTGATCATCATCATCCTAAGGCTGAACATAGTTCTTGTAGGGTTTGGTAGGGAAATGAAAAGGAAGTAACGGTATTGGGCTTGAAATTTGGCATGTAGGTTGATTACCTTGACGAGTGTGAAAAGGAAGGATTTCCCAAAATTTACACGAAAACGGGAGAAAACGGGTGTGGGCGGGCGTACAAAATCGCGAGCAAAACCTAGTGAATAAATATGATGTTAGTCACTAGATTTTTCTACTTTGCAAACAGGTCCTGCCAAAAATACATCCAAAGCTCTACGAGTAGTACGTGTCTACGAGTAGTAGTTAAAATAGAAAGGACAGTATTTAATGGAGCGACATACTAACCTAACCAACAAAAATCTATCTGAGCCTCTAAATATCCTAAAATCAGTGTTTCGTGGCCAACATATTTTTTCTAGGGTTGCTTAGTAGATTATTTCTCAAATAGGAATTTTCTCAGGAAGAAATCATCCCTCTTTTGGTTAGCCTTAAACATTAAATTTCTCACATTTATCTTGACTTGCAAGCGTACTTAGACCATTGTAGGTTGCCTGCGTCCGTGTAAGTTTATGTTCTTTCTGCATGCTGGATTAACAAAGAAGATAGAAAAGCAGGTCAGACTATGTAGGACAACTTTAATTGCAAATCAGTATTTAGAATAAACTAGATGCATACCAATTTTTGAAAAAAAAAATCCCTGTACTATTTTGGCAAGTGAATAGTAATAAATAATCTAATCTAATCGATTGCCATCTTAAAAAAAAACTCTAAAAGCTGCTTCATGATTCTGTAAGAAACTTGAACGATGCCATAGTTTCGTTTCGATAGGTATATTGTCAGGGGCCGTAGGTGGTCTTATCGCTACAGAGCGATCTCGAAGGCTGTACAAAAGTGAAAAAAAAATAGTAATCATATTTGATTACTATGCTATTTAATATAAAAATAAATAAATAAATATATTCGTTCAACGTTGATTTTGTATATTACAACGGCTACTGCCGGATATTCATACACTAAATAGTCTAAAACAGCACACATGTCGTGTATCGAAACAATTGTTATCTTGACCAATAGCATAGTTCAACTCGGCTAGGTAACGTTCGCATATCGGGATACTGCGAATATTAATATACTGTATATACTGCGCTACACTTACTCTTCTAATGTACCTACATTAGACGATAAAATGTAGCGAAGTATCCCGACAGCGCAAATGTAGCACAGTAGGCAAGGTTGTCTACAATGAGTACTGTTCCGGTAATTGCTTTCGGAGCTGTAACGTCTTTCTAACAGAAAGCTCAAAGCCACTAAGCGAGCTATGAAGAAAGAACAATGCTCGGTGTTTCTCTATATGATAGAATCAGGAATTAGGAAGTCCGAAGAAGAACTTATGTGACTGACGAGTAACCCAGCGGTGTTTAGTGGGGTTTTAAAGTGGTAGTAGTCAGGGTATATAGCGCGAGAAACTGATCACCTCCTGAACGCAAATGCAATCTGGGCTACTTGCAGCACGTCCTTTTTAAACTGACGCAGGATTGGGATGAAGGCCTCGAATCAGCCACTCTGGATATCTGCAGGAATTTTTATGTTTGGCAGTGAAAGGCCTATGGCGATGATTTTCACTGAGAAATTTAAATTAAATAATTGAACTCCGTACAGAAAGTTCGGTACCGCAACGATAAATGTCCTAATACCACTGAAAATTCAGCTTCCACCTGTCAGGATGAGAGTGTGTTCAATCAGTTCAAGTGCTAGAATGTGTGTCGGGAGCCATCGCATCGATGTACTTTTGTAGTCTCAGTCGGAAGAGCTTTTCGCACTCTATTTAACTTTCCTAATTCAATATTTTTATATAAAAAGGAAATTTATGCTATTTGGAGTCTCCCGATCTAATGGGCAATATATACCGGGTGATTATCAAATAACTTCCGAAAACGATATGGCATACTTACTAATTGAGGTAGAAACTATCTTTGCGATAATGAAATTGATTTGAGTAACTTTCATTTCAAGTTCAACATACAAATCACTCGAACGGTTAGTTCTTTTGCGATGCGATGGTCCAGCGATGGTCATTTCTGACCTTTCAATATTGGTTCGATTTCTAACCGTTGAAAAGTTATGATCAATTTACGTTTTCTTCAGAAAATGGCCCAAGTCCGTACAAAAATAATCATTCAAAAAAATGTATCAAAGGTACTCACTTATTTTTTTGCCAAAAGGTTAGCAGGTGATTTGCCTTACTAAAGTAAGGCTTTAACTAGCTAGTTTATTGAGCTAGAAAACCCATGACAATATAAAAACTTGAAATATTACAAGAAAAATCTTGATCAAAAATTACTTCATGTTCAAGCAGATGTCGTGAAAAAAAATGTACTACTGGAAGTTATTTAAGAAATTCCAAAAGTTGCTCATTTAATACAGATTTTTTAGAGGCAAAAATTGCAATTTTTTTTTAATAATTTGTAATATTGTGAGTATTTTGATCAAGAAAGTTGTCTTCTTTGGAGTTCGTTATTTCAACCTATTTAACTTATTTTGCAAGAAAGTCCATTTAAGTATACTTTTTGAACACTGCAGGATGGTTCAAAATTTACTTACTTACTTACTTATCCTGGCGCAGTGACCCAAAATGAGTCTTGGCCTCCGACACAAGAAGACACCACGCTCGTCTGTCCATGATCTCTTGCCAAGGATGCGCTTGGAGAGCCAGCAGGTCCCGCTCCACCTCGTCCTTCCAGCGGTATTAATTTACGATACCGCTACGATTTAGGTGTGATCGTAGCGTCACTATCTGTAGCAACCGTAGCGTTGTCGTAGACGTAGCATGTACCTAGTCAAATAGAACTGTGACATAAACCTGTTAGGGGGTAGGGGGTTAACGGAGGTTGATTGATAGAGGAAAATTAAATCCATTAAAAAAAAACACTAGAGATGGTCTTGAAACATACATTTTCTGCCAACATGGTGTCGCACTGAAGACCAGCGCTTATTTCTAACTTCTCTTTAGGGATTTTTACCTTTGTTACTTACTACTTCGTTCAAACTTTTGAAGTTCGGACAAATTTTAGTTACGTCTTTTGGTCTTATCTATGTGTGATTTTGAAAAGAGCGTTTTTGGTTTATCACAAAGAATCATTAAATTTGGTCTCATCCATCGGTTTGAGAACTTATTTGCAGCACGTTGGCGCAGTCAAAAGTGAACTAAATAGAAATAGGTTCCCACTTGTGAAGTGGGACGTTATTTGCTGGGCCGTTTTTGACGCTCTGACCGGTTATCTATTGTATTGTGACGACACGATTGGTGTAGTGCGCTGTAGCACGGTTTCTCGCCTCGATTTTGTCCCGGGTTCGGTTCCCGGCCGGGTCAATCCAGGAAACGATCTTTTCTGAATTGACTCGGGTCTGGGTGTGCTGGGAGACGACCCTGGCTTATTTCCTTGTGTGGTACCTCGTAAAACAGGGATAAGAATCCCTACTTCGAGACCATTACAAGAGGTGTGTTGTCTGGCGCATATTTATTTATTTATTTAAGATGCTTAATATTTCGAAATAATATACGTTCTGCCTAAACGAATTTCCTACCTTTAGCCACTGATAATATACATGAAAGCCCTAAGGAACCTTTTTGGATTTATTATACCTTAAGGGAGCTGAAAGTCTCGGGTTGCACCCTCTACTCATTTTACAGATAATAAATCTAGGCACTATTTTGTAGAAACCCAAGTTACAAGATCATAATATATCAACACCTCTCAAATAGAAGCACAATGTTGTGTACATCTGAATCTTAATCTACATAAAGTCTCACAGGCACAATGAATAAATGTTGAAAACCTATCTATGATATTACACTTAAGTGTTTACTTATTTGTAATTACCTGTAGTGACTCTTTGCTTTGATCGTGCAGTAAAAATTATATCTCCATTTTCAGCTTTAACAAAAATTATGAATATATTTAATTTAAGGTTGAAATCGCTACATTAGCTGAATACAATAAAAGGGCTATGGGAAATGTTGGCGTCATTTTTGAAATTTCGCGGCCACTCACGAAATCGTATTATTATGAAAGAACATATTGAGGGGAACACATTTTATACGGAGCACATATAGCTGAAGTATATCGGAGCTGAGATATTAGGTATTGTATTTTTAACTAACTACTCAATTGATTTTGATCCATACCAAGGAAAAGGTGAAAAAGCGGCATTATTTATAATTCTTGATACTGGTTATAAACATGGGATGGAATTAGGATCTAAGAAGGCTAGTTTTCAGTGGCCAGGTGCAATATCAGGCCATTATTATTCTTGTATAGTGGGTAAAAAGACTTCCAGGTTTTTTTACCATGTAATGCCTCTAATATCGACGGATAAGAATCAATACCTCCTATTTACATATTGATTTTTTGATGTCATTGACGTTAAAGTCGTTTTTCATGATAGCTCGTGTTCCACTTCCTAATGCCAAATACACACATCAAAAGTGTCTAGGGATCAACATATATTTTTGCAATAACTTTTCTCCTGATTGATATTAATTAAATTTTTCTTTAAGGATTTATCAAATAAAGTGTTTTCGTTTGTCTACAGTAACGATAAACCAAGTCACCTTTGCATTAATAAAGAAATTTGCCATTTTCCTAATAATAATAATAATAATAATACTCTTTATTTCAGATAAATTACATCCATATTTTGTTAGTCCAGTGTCTTAGATCTATGGTTAGTAACAAGATAGGCATTTTAGAAAATAAATAAAATAAAATTCAAGTGACCATCACGTGAAAGGGTAAGTTCCCGTGTTGGTCACCCTCCGCACAAAGCACCACCAGAGCGGCGATGTACACCGATCTGCCAATGCCTTCAGGATGCTATTAGGACTGCCTCTCACTCTAGCTATCAGGGAGCTCGTTTTTTTGCGAATGACGGCTTCGAAACCGTCAGTTTGATATTCAGCAAACATCCCTGATGCACTGCAGAAACGAGGCAGTCCCAACATCATCCTAAAGACATTGTTGTACTGGATTCGCAGGGCTTCCAGTGATTTTTTAGTGTGATTGACCCACAGATTTCCCGTGTACAGGCTTTGACAGTATGCTTTAAAAAGCGTGACTTTTACGTCTTCTGTACAGCGAGAGAATCTGCGAGCCAACATATTTCCTCTAACCGCTAGAGCCCTCCTCTCCCTTTCGATATCATTATCATCCTTGAGGTCGCTGGAGATGATATGCCCTAGATATTTAAATTTCGTTACACGCGTTATGTTCAAGCCATTAAGGGTGATATTAGTTTTGTTATCTGGGCATTTACCAGCGGTCTCAAAGATCATATATTCTGTTTTTTTAACATTGTATGCTAACCCATGATTTGCAGCATACGACTCGCAAACTTTCAGCATTTCATTGAGGCCCCCCACCGTGGGGCTGAGCAGCACCATGTCGTCTATGCAGACGCAGCTTAGATTGTTCAATCTAACACCATCCATCCGACAACCAACACGCATGCTGCTCAGCTCAACGATGAGATCGTTTACGTACATGTTGAAGAGTTGCGGTGAGGATAACCCCCCTTGCCTCACTCCGCACTCCAACACATACGCATCCGACAAGGAATCGCTCCACTTTACATTGTTTGTTTGGTTAGCATACCAAAACCTGAGTGTATTTTGCACCTCTTCCGGAACACCCCTGCTCCCCAGCTTCCCCCAAAGCACATCATATGAGACCAGGTCGAAGGCCTTGGAAAGGTCCAAAAAGCAGGCGTATACCGGCGTACCGCGATCAGTATAGTATTGGACAGTGTGCTTAAGGCTTACAATAGCGCTTTCAGTTGAGAGTCCGGGTCGAAACCCGAACTGTGCATCATGTATATTCGAGTATTTATGCAGTATAGAGTTAGGCACACTATCCAACACCTTAGCAATTGTTGTTGCAAGAGAAATCGGACGATAATTCTTACTATCCGATATGTCCCCGGTCCTATCCTTAACAATGGGCACGACGATGGTTTTCATTAGCTCGTGTGGTAGGTAACAATGACTTATGCACATTGAGAAGAACAGGGCCAGCACTCTCGGCAGGTGAGCTCCGGCACATTGCAAATGCTCCACACTAATGCCGTCATGACCGGGAGATTTACCACCGCTCATGTTTTTGAGGGCCTCTCGTATTTGCTTTGCTGTGACACGTAACGGCGAAGCCTCTCCCCGACATGCTGACTCAGTGCTCTTGGTGGAGACTGAAGGTCCCAGTGGAGAGCTAAGTTTAAAGTGGCGCATAAAGGCATTGGCGATCTGAGCTGGCTCACTCACCCCATCGACACTCACTGGGAGGCCAGGCCTAACGTCGCACTTCCTAGTGGCCTTCCAAAAGTCTTTAAAATTCTTCGCGGATCGGTGTTTTGCTAAAACGTCCATTCTTAGTTGGTCTTGGTTACGTTGACACCATTTCAAACGACTTTTAAAAACCTTTCTGGACTCATTCATTTCACTATGGATTATTCCTGAGGAAGGACGATTGTAAAGAAGCCACATTTTGAATTTAAGCCTGGCCACCCTATGAGCCTCACGGACATGTTTATTCCACCCGCAAAGGTGCTTATGTTTATTTCTCTTATTACAAGGTCGCTTATTTGTCCTAGTAGCAGCGTCCTGTAGGGCACATACAATGCTGTCATAAAGCCTATTCAGCACCTGCTTATGCTCTTCCGAATCGCACAACCCGCGACTGCAAAGCATGAACTCAGAGGGAAACTCAATGTCGCGTAACATCGTGTGACAGTGTTCTCGGTACTTAGCTATTTGAGATTCATCTCTTTCGCCCCATATCACTGAGCTACTGTGCAAGTCGCGCGTCACCAATTTCTGTCGAACAACATTAATATCGCATTTAACAAATAAAGGCAAATGATCAGAAACAAAAACATCCTCCATTACCTCCACTTCGATAACTGATTGCCAGGCTGAATTTGAAACAACGCAGTGGTCTAACCACCGCCTGCTGCCATGGGCCGCACTTACAAACGTGTATGTGTCAGAATTCAAACCTAGTTTCTCCGAGTCAGCACAGATCCAACTCTGCTCAGAGCAAAAGCTTATCAATTCTCGGTGGAACAATGTATTAGGATGAGCATTAAAGTCTCCTAGAATGTACACGCTCTCAATATTTTCACCTTCTACAATTGCGCTTATTTCCCCACACACCTCAGCAAAGATTGGTAGATGTTCTAATGAATCTGTGGGCATGTATACTGAAAAAACAATAATAGATCGCCCCCCAAAACTAGCCCTGATAGCTACCAGACGGGTACTACTACAGTTTATCACACTTACGCAATCAAAGATGCCTTTTCTCCAGAGAATGGCCACCCCTCCATGTGGTCTACCCTTCAGTAAACCTGTCGATACATCAACAGCTGACTTACCATGATATTCAAAGTCACTTGTTATGGTTCCTAGGAAAGGCAAATCACAGGGGAGCAAACATAGCTCCTGGAGTGCAACTACATCCGACGCCTTACAAATATTCTGTACGTCTTTTAATGATCTTTTAACAAAAAAGCAATTAAAAGTTGTTAAGGTAAAGTATTGATTATGTAAACTCATAAAAAGGTAAGTAAAACAACTATAACTATTTTTCTTTTTTTGTTCCATACAAAAAGTGAACAAAACTAATAAAGGGATTTTTGACATTTGAACCACTAACATTAAAGTTCGAAAAAAAGACTGAAATAACAGTTTTCTTTAAAATTTTATTGGGTAACTTAAACAATTAATAATCCGTGTTTCTACCGCGAACACTAACAACACAAGAACATCGGTTTGGCATACTCAAAATGAGTTCATCCAAATCACGCTGTGGAATGGCCGCCCATGTTCGTTGCAACAACAAAAAAAGGTCTTCTTGCGACTGGATACCCTCCATATTCGGCAGAGCTCTTCTCTGTAGCATATCCCATGCATGCTCAATCGGGTTCAAGTCTGGCGACTGAGCAGGCCAGGGCAGGACATTGATGTTAGCTGCGGCGAGAGTCTGTCTTACAACTCTTGCGGTGTGCGGTCGTGCATTATCATGCATTAACTGAAATAAGTGACCGATTTGCACTTGTAGAGGAACGATGACACTGATACAATCGTCTCAGCATAAATTTGAGCGTTGAGGTTGCCTCTGATCCAAATCAACTCAGTTCTTCCGCCGATCCAAATACCCGCCCATACCATGATGGTTCCACCACTATAAGGATGGACTTCCTGGCAGGATTTTAATCGCTGTTGGCGTCCAGGGGTTCTCCAGTGTCGTATACGTCTTGTATCCGGTCTCATACCTGTAATATATGTTTTGTGGGTATTAATACCAGTTGTTAACCAATGTACATAGGTTGGGGGTAGACCTCTTTTCTGCCCCCGGCTTGCCTCGCCAACTGTATCTTTGTCTTCGAATAAACGCAGTAATAACTAGTCGTGTGTTTCCTTCCAATGCCCTGGCTAGAATTGTTCAGTGGCGACGAGGAACTAAAATACTCCGTGTGCAGACGTTAAAGCAGTGCAAATTAATAGTGTCAGGAAAAAAAAAAAAAAAAAGAAATTAATTTTATAATATTATAAAATGTCGATCGGAAAAGTGGGCGAATTCAAGATGCAATCGGACAATTGGCAGTTGTATGTGGAGCGCCTCGAACAATATTTTGTTGTGAACGGAATTAAAAATGAATTACATGTTCCGACACTAATAACCGTAATGGGCGCAGATTGTTACGAGCTGTTGGTGAATTTGTGTACGCCTAGCAAGCCGACGGACAAAACATTTGACGAGATAACGGCCATTTTGAAAAAGCATTTGCAGCCTACGCCAAGTGAGCTCGCCGAGCGCTTTAAATTTCGTCAGCGAAAACAGCATAGCGGAGAAACCGTTGCGGACTACGTAGCTATTTTGAAAAAATGACTAAAACTTGCGAATTTGGCAGCGGATTGCAGGAGAATCTTCGAGATCAACTGGTTTGCGGCCTGTTGAGTGACGTCATCCGCCAACGGTTATTTGCCGAAAACAAGCTTACTTTTGAAAGCGCTTATCGATTAGCTGTAAATATGGAAGCGGCAGAAAAAGATGCAGCGATGGTGGAAAACGGCTCACGGACGGTAGTTAGGGCCGTAGATTGTCAAAGCGTGAGCAGAGTATCGCATTACAAAAAAACTCCAGGACAGCCGGGATGGAAGGGAAATACAGCAAGACCCAAAGAGCTGAGTGATGGTGGGGGACCTTGGAAGAAGGAGGGCTCATCATTTTCGACCAGGCAGGCCAGTCAGCAGCAAAATTGCAGTGCTTGTGGCGGCGGCCATTTTACTAGTCGATGCCGATTTACACGATATGTGTGTAAGGTGTGCAACCAAGTAGGGCATATTCGTCGTGTTTGCCCTAATCTGAAGGGACAATATAGCATCGATGTCAAGGTAAAGCCACCTTCAGAGGAGGAGGAGATGAGCAGTGAAGAGAGCGAGGAGGTAATTATGAACATTAATCGTTTGTCTCTCTCGCAGTGTAAACCGTTATTTATATTACTTAATGTGCACGGGCAGGATATTAATATGGAATGTGACACGGGAAGTGCCGTATCGTGTATTAGCTATAAATTGTATAGGGAGCTCTTTAGTAATTTGGTTTTAAAAGTAACTAAGTTAACACTGAGGTACTACACCGGCGAGCTAGTGCAACCAGTAGGTGTGGTACGACCCCTAGTGAAATATCGGGATAAACAAATGTATTTAGATTTATACGTGATAAGAGATGGTAAAACTGTATTAGTGGGGCGGCAGTGGCTCGCCGAGCTAGGCATACAGATACCTGTGTTAAAGTACTGTGCTGTAAATAGTGTTGAGAAGGAGAATTGTGAATTTAATTTAAAGGAATTCAGTTCCAGATTTTGTGAAGTGTTCGCGGACGGCCTGGGTCGGTTCTCCGGCGGCACGGTAAGCATCGCGGTGCGGGAGGGTGCGCGGCCCGTGTTCATGCGCGCGCGCCCTCTAGCGTACGCGCTTCGCGAGCCGGTGGAGCGCGCGCTGGACCAGATGGTACGTGATGGCATTCTCACTCCTGTTGACCGTTCCGACTGGGCTACACCCATCGTGCCGGTTGTTAAAAAAGATGGCACGGTTAGGATTTGTGCTGATTACAAGCTAACACTAAACAAGGTATTAGAAGTTGACCGTTACCCGTTACCGAAAGTTGAAGATCTCTTGGCCAAGTTACATGGGGGTAATAAATTTAGCAAAATCGATTTATCACAAGCCTACGCACAATTTGAGCTAGATCAGTCAAAAAAATACACAGTTATAAACACACATAAGGGCCTATTTATGTACAATAGACTAGTCTACGGGCTATCGTCTAGCCCAGGAATTTTCCAGAAACGATTAGAACAATTATTTGCAGACTTGCCCTATGTAGGAGTGTTCTTGGATGACGTCATTATAACCGGTAAAACCGGTTTTCAGCATTTAGATAACTTGAATAAGGTTTTTGAACGCCTGCGAGAGCACGGCTTACGCATCAAGAAAGAGAAATGTGTGTTTTTTGCTGAATCAATTGAATATTTAGGACACATAATTAGTAAAAACGGGGTACATACATGCCCGGGCAAGGTGAAGGCTATAACCGGCACGCCGACACCTACAAATGTTACAGAATTAAGGTCATTTATCGGTATGGTAATGTACTACTCTAAATTCATTAATGGTGTAAGCACTATTTTAGCCCCGATGTATCGGCTGTTAAGGGCCGGTTCCAAGTTCATATGGGACGAACAGTGCGAGTTGTCTTTCGTCCGAATAAAGGAATTGCTAGGCTCGAGCAAAGTGCTGGTGCACTATTCCCCGGAGCTACCGCTCGTACTGACGACCGACGCGAGCGGCGTGGGCGTCGGGGCCGTCATCTCGCACCTGACGTCGGAGGGCGAGCGGCCCGTGGCGTACGCGTCGCGCGCGCTCACGCAGGCGGAGCGCGCCTATGCGCAGATAGACCGAGAGGCTTTGGCTATAGTTTATGGTGTTAGGAAGTTCCATCAATATCTTTATGGTAGGAAGTTTAAATTAAAAACGGACCATAAGCCGCTCACATATATTTTTGGGGATAGGGTAGGAATTCCGATAATGGCGGCGTCCCGTCTTCAACGCTGGGCAGTGCTGTTATCGGGCTATAATTACGATATCGAGTATGTAAGATCCGATAAGAATTGCGCCGACGCTTTGTCTCGGTTGCCACAACGTATGGTTGAGCGAAATGGAAATGCAGAGGGCTTTGAACTTACTTATATTAATTTTGTAGAAAAATTCTTACCGGTGACCCATAACGAAGTTAGGAAACATACTATGAGGGATTCTCTTTTAAGTAGACTGTTAATCTATGTTCAGGCCGGCTGGCCATCTGTGTGTGAGGATGAAAATTTGCAACCATATTACAATAGACGCCACGAATTGTATTTAGAACGCGGTTGTATAATGTGGGGCTACAGAATAATTATTCCTCCCGCGCTCCGTAATGATGTATTGAGACAGTTACACGCGAGTCATATGGGCATTGTGAAAACCAAATCACTAGCACGTAGTTATGTCTGGTGGCCTAAGATAGATGAACATGTGGAAGCGATGTGCAAGGGCTGCGAGACGTGCTGCATAGAGGCGGCCGCGCCCCCTCGCGCCGCCCCCGCGCCTTGGCCGTTCACAGCACAACCCTGGAGTAGGCTGCACATTGATTTCCTGGGACCAATCAAGGGCAAAACTTATTTAATATTAGTAGATTCGAGTAGCAAATGGATAGAAATTGAAGAAATGTCACGCACGACGGCGACTGGTGTAATAAAAACATTAAGGTCCATATTTGCTCGTTTTGGGCTACCTACAGATTTAGTATCCGATCAAGGCCCGCCATTTTGTAGTACCGAATTTAAGAATTTTTTAGTAAGTAACGGTATTCGTCAATATTTTTCACCAACTTATCATCCAGCGTCAAATGGCGCTGCCGAAAATGCCGTTAAGCAATGTAAGAGAGCGATTAAGAAGGCTTATAGGGACGGCGTGGAAGTCGACGCGGCATTACAAACATTCCTATTGACATATAGGAACAGTATACATAGTAGTACCGGCGAAAGCCCTGCCATGCTGTTGCAGCGGCGGGCTCTGCGCTCGCGTCTCGATTTATTACGCAGCGAGCGAGCACTCGAGGAACACGCGCGCGCGGCGCAGCGGCGCCAGGCGGCCGGGGCGTCCGGCAGCGCGCCGCGCGGGTTCCGCGAGGGCGACCCCGTGTGGTCTAGGGAGTACGGATGTGCGGATAAATGGTCAAAGGGAACCGTTATTCAGAGTGAAGGCTCGCGTAGGTATGTTATAGAACGTGGTGACGGTCGACTATCGCGTAAACACGTAGATCAAATAATTAAAAGGTCAAGAATGTCAGATGTGTGTATCCCGGAAACAGGGATAGATTGCAGGGGTGGGAATGAGACTGAGTCTGTAGATCGTATACCACAACATGCGAACGCGGACGGAGGAGGTATTGTGGAAACCCCAACGGATTTAGAAATAGATTCTGGAATGGCTCCTCCGCCCGCGACTACTTCAGCGCCATCGCCCCCGCCACCGCCGGAGTCGCCGCGGGACCGGCCCAAGCGCATTCGTAAACCTCCTGTTAGGTTTGGCTTAGACATAGATTAATTAGGATTATAATATTAGATGATAATTTATTTTATTAGTAGTAGTATATTGCCTAAATGTTGCTTAGCACCTGGTGTGATGTCCATACCTCAATGTTTCTAACAGGTCAGTTATATTAACTAAGTTATTTTTAGATTTTAAGCTAGGTAGGATGAACTATTGTCAATTAATGTGTTAGAAATAAATCTGTAGCTATAATTTAGTTGCAGAGGTGCTAAGAAATTAATGAAATTAAGTTGTCTGGTTATTGAAACAAATATAATAATGTAACGACTGAATGCAAAGGATATAAGATGTAACAGGATAAATGTAAGAGGCAGCATATTGTTTATTATTCTTATGCAGCCAGCATAATAAGTGTGGAGGTGTAATATATGTTTTGTGGGTATTAATACCAGTTGTTAACCAATGTACATAGGTTGGGGGTAGACCTCTTTTCTGCCCCCGGCTTGCCTCGCCAACTGTATCTTTGTCTTCGAATAAACGCAGTAATAACTAGTCGTGTGTTTCCTTCCAATGCCCTGGCTAGAATTGTTCAGTCGACTCATTGTGTGTGTCATTTGTCAAAAACGAGACTCATCAGAAAAGCACACGAAACGCCATTGTTCTTCTGCCCAATTTCTGTGTTCAAGAGCCCATTGATATCGAATCCTACGATTGTGCATTGCTATAGGTGGTACCCTTAGCGGTCTTCGGTAATGAAGGTTCACTTCATGCAAGCGGTTTCTGACTGTTTGGTCGCTAATTAAGTTCCCTGAAGAGTGATGAAGCCTCACGGCTAACATCATGGCGGTTATTGTTGGAGCTCTTCGAGTTGTGATTTGAATGTATCGGTCTTGTCTCCGTGTGGTGCAGCGATACCGTCCTCCATGGCGCTCAGCCACGGTACCAGTGCTTCGGTAACGTGTCCAAAGTCGACTGATAACACTCTGACTTGTATTCAGAGCTAAAGTCACAGTACGTTGGCGGGAACCAGCTTCTATCATTCCCACGGCTCTGAGCATTTCTTCCCTGCTTAAATGACGTCGCCGCTCCATAATAATGTTGGTTTTAATCAGTAGTAGGGAAACAGTAGCACTAATAATGTCTTCAATGCGTTGTATGTTTTTATAGGGAAAATATTGACAGCTGATTTTCATCTTTTACTCGAATTTGATTGACAGTTCCTGTTTCAAATTATGAAATGCACCAAAAAGGATCCATATAAATTTATAAAATCATAAATTTATTACAAAGCCACATCTCAATCTCAAGAAATCCGCATAAAAATGCTTGATCCCTAGACACTTTTGATGTGTGTAGTTAACATTTACTGCTTTGTATACAATATTATCATTATGGATATCTAACTTGATGTATTGCTGGATGTAATTTTATTAGAAAAATATACCCAACAGGTACATTTTAAAAAGAAAACCTTCCTCTCCTATTTCTGCATCCTTTTAACAGCTGTTAGGTGAGATCAGCTCCATGAAGTAACATTTCAGAACTATCATTTTAGTGGAACTAAGGCAAAAAATAATACTTAAAGAAATCAAATCTCGTCTCCGATATCACTTAGAACAATTCTGACCACTCAGAGATGTTTCTTTATTAAGGTGCTATAAAACAATGATTAAATTATTGCTGGCCGCTAATAAATAAAATGAATCACGGGTCCATACAAAGTTAATCAAATCCCTTTATAAGGGGCCAATCGTTACATCAAATTTAAAAAAAAACTTCCGAATCAGCTAAAACACATTCTGAATTGAGATTCTCCTTCTTTTTTTGAAGATTGTTAAAATTTAAAAAACCTACCAAAAAATAAAGTTCCGGAAAATACGAAAGTGCAGAAGTCGCACTACAAGGGTTCATATTTCAGTACGTAGGTAAACCTAAATTTCAAAAAAGAACAAAACAATATTGAGTTTAACTCGCTAGAAACGTGTTAACGGACAATATTTGGCTTCAAAAGAAAATGAAAAAGTAATCCGTTGTTTACCCGAACTCACAATACTTTGAGCAAACTGTGGCTTAGTTGAAAGTACAGTAACCTGTTACAAAGTACGGAAGAAAATAGCCTTGTTTGCGTTGCCTTTGTAGGAGAAAATTGTGTAGGCAGTCGAATTGTAAAAACATAAAGTGCTTACTTGCGGTTGCTTTCAGATTGCTAACCAGAATTTAAATAATAGGTTAGAGAAAAAGATTCTTCGCATTTTTTATGAAAATTCCACACTTTTTTAAATATAGTTTATTTACATTTACCTAAAGTATGTTGGTGCCATTTTGTTCGATTACTTTTTGCCACCTTGTAGGTAGGGACATGATTCCATTGCTATATGAATTTTGAGGCTTCTGATCAAAATACCGCCACAAGTGGTTTTGGCAGTCCTCTCCTGATGTTAACCTGACACTGCCTAAAGAATTCTAAAGAGACCGAAACAGGTGGAAATCTGAAGGTGCAAGGTCAGGACTATACGGCGGATGCATTAAAACCTCCCAGCCAAACTATCTCAATTTTTGCTAAGTTGCTAAAGATGTGTGAGTTCTAGCGTTATCATGATGAAAAAAACCACACCCTTTCTGTTCAACCAACTCAACTTCTTGCTTTAATCTCATCAGTTGTTCGCAGTAGAGTTCAGAATCGATGGTCCTGCCTGGTTGTAACAGCTCATAATAAATAATGACCTTCGAATCCCAACACACACACAGCATCACCTAGTTGCGAGTGAACCGGGGTTTCGCCACAGTCTGTGAAGCCTGACCGGCCTTTGACCACGACCTTTTTCGCACGTTCTTGTCGTACGTGATCCACTTTTCATCACCAGTTATCAGCTTCTTCAAAAATGGTTCGGTTTCATTACGTCGTAATAAAGAATCACAAATTAGTACACGGTTTATTAGGTTTCTTTCAGTGAGCTCGTGAGGTACCCAAATATCTTTTTTGTGTACCCAGTTTTTTAGAAATGCGCCAAAACTGTTTTGTGGTCAATTCCCAGTTCTTCAGCTACATCGTAACTACTGGTATGCCGATCTTGCTCCACATTTTCAAAAATGGCGTCCCTTTTTATCCGTAATAGGGCGACCAGAGCGACTAGCATCTTTGACATCAAAATTTTCGGATTGAAAACGCTTAAACCAAATTTGTGCTACTCTCACAGTCACTGCACTAGGTTTAATGATACTCGTACCTAAACCAGCCAGATACAAATAGTATAGCCACAGAGATTTTATTACAAGTTCATACATACTATATGCGAAAATACTTTTTCCTCAACCTAATTTTACGCATCGTTGGTCGAATGGTTAAACTCGACCTACCGTTTTAAGTTCAGTAGTTATTTAATAGTTACATTTATCTCAAAACCAAGTATTTTTTGCATGTTAATAAAGTTGTAAAAAACTTCTTTGGGTTTGGAACAGAAATCACGAACCCTAGCGGCCCATTACTAGTTCCATTTATATTTGTAACTAGCTTTCCGGCCGCGAATTCGCCTGCGTGGACCACACGTTTATTGCTATTCCGTTTGGTCCCGTACGCGTATTTCCTTAACCTTATCGGAATTGTCTTCACAGCGCGATGAAATCGATACGCTTTTGCGTCGCCGAATCCTAAAGTGCCGCACAAACGTATCGATTTCGGCGCCATTCGTGGACTTTAAACCGTATTGGATTCGCCAACACGAGGAGACGAATTCGATACGCTTTTAGGCATGTTCCTAAATGGATTGTGCTCCGAAAACCGTATCGATTTTGTCCCTTGATCTACGTATTGCATTGCGCAAACATCTTTATGGCATGGTATTAAAGCATCTTTTCCAATTGTTAGATAGTGAAGTAAACGTTGCACACTTCATGTTTGTGCACCGCACTCTCTCTAACACAAATAGAATAAACGACGTTATGGCTCGGCAATATAACGACAACATAAAAAAAATAAAATTAAAAAAAATAAGATATAAACCACATTGCCGGCTACAAAGCATTGATTTTTCTATACAAAAAATAAATCTTTTGTTAAATTTATTTCAATAAATCTCTTTAGGTTGCAACATCATGATGACAAAACCGATACGGCTTTGCTAAAAACTTTTCGCTACAAAATCTTAACAAAAACGTATTCTTTTCGTCGCCCGCAGTTGACGAATACGATACGGTTTTGAAAGATGGCATTCAATACAAATTATTGCACAAAACCGTATTGATTTCGTCCCTCAAAAGGGCTGAATATCGATACGTTTAGGGAACACCATAGATTTATTAAAAGAGTATCGATTGCATCGCGCCGTGGGGACGAATCCGATACGGTTGAGGAAATACGCCGTACAGTCATGTCATAAAAATTCTGTTTGATTTTTTTATTACTAACCTAGCCCTTACTAGTACACTAACGAACACGAAAATTGGTCGACAAGAACTCGAGTTTTGCGCTTAGCAACACATTTGGAGATTTATTTTCATATATAAAGATTATAATTTCATCTCTACGCTGTGCTTTGCGAATAAAAAATCGTGTCCCAAATTATTCCACGACCCAACAAAAAACAAAGTGACGAAGGTCTCTTAGGGATCCCACATGGCTGCAAGATAATCACGATACACGATTAATCCTGACGTTTATTGAAGAAGAACACAACTCCTTTATGAATGTTGAGACTTTCCTCAGCAAGTTTCGGGGTAAATTTTGGATTGACTGATACGTTGTGAGTTCCAAGAAACTTGTAGATTTCCCCCGTGACCCGGAGTTTAGCGTATTGTTCTGACTAATGATACCTTGATGCGATGAATGTTTGAGCACAACACTACTTTTAGTGTTTCTATTTGGGCGACATCTATCTACGTATTATTATTTTAGATTGTTTTTTGGTTTGTTTGTCCTGTCTATCAAGCTGCGGATAGTGGCACAAGTATACTTTTTAAAAATTTAGGATTTAGAAAATGCCCAGCAGTTTGACAGTTTAAAGGCTAATTTACTTTTCAACACGCGGTGACTCTCAGAGGTGAGATCTTAACTAGCATTGTGACGGCCTTACAATATAATTTGCAGGCATAAATGCGTACGTAGCACAAAATAAAGAACCTCGATCGTCTGCCTGGCGCGATTTACTTACATGATGAAATAAGTCAATGTGATTTTTGAAAGAAAGCCTGGCTTGCGCTGATTCCTGCGACAAACTTACCTAAGCACGGAAGTTTTAGTTGCCTACTCAGAAACACGATGATTTTTCTACCTGTGTACAACATTGCGACATAAGAGTTTTATTAAAAATTGGTGTATCGGTTAACATGCCCGAAATAACAAACAAATTCATAACGCTTCCCGAGCCGGTACAAAAGTGGTCCTGATTTGGTTGAGTAAGTTTGTTACCATAACACGTTACGTGGGCATGATATCATCGTGGGAAACTCCTCACCTGCCTGTGGGTAAATAACATCATTTTCTCGCACATTCTTGCTTCATTGTTAGAGTTAGTCATTGGTGGACTACAGTCATCTTACTAATACTAATACTTAATATTATAAATGCGAGAGTTTGTGACCCATGTTCGCTCTTTCATGCATGTTTGTTACTCTTTCACGCAAAAACTACTGAACGGATTTTGATGAATATTTACAGAAATACAGCTTATACATCAGAATAACACATAGGCTAAAATTTATAAAGGTTTTATGCAATTTGGCCATAATATATAACGATAACGCGGGAGAAGCCGCGGGCGGAAAGCTAGTGAGTTATGAATTTTAAACTTTATATAAAATATATCTTTAAAATCACTGTCGCATTCGTTTTGGTTTAACAATTGTTAACTTATGTTCAGCGCACTATAAGGAAAATTAATCTGAAGAAACATTTCTAAAAAAATTTGAGGTCAATGCTACATTTTAGTTAATTCTAACCATTCCAAAAATTTTACGTGGTTATCAGAAAATATGAGTTATTCCTAACTAAGGCATAAGGGCCCTGAGTGGAAAAAACAAATTGGCTAGGACTATTTGTTTTGAGATAAATCTCTAAATACCTACCATCGTTACTATAGATCATTTTTATATTTATTAAATACTAGCGGCCCCGACAAACTTCGTTCTGTCAAAAGTTATTGGCAGCTGTGAACATTTAGTATGGAAAAATGTTTTTGCGTTTATTCATTTTGTTCGTCAATTTCCCAATGTTTTTAATACTTATTATCCCATATCCACAAATCCAAAAACACGATGTACAAAAATCATAAAAATCAGTCCACCCGTTCTTGAGTTAAAAGTGGTGTAACTAACACGACTTTCTTTTATACAGGGCTACTTTATAAACACCATCCAAATTGAAATATGAGGATCAATGGAGAATATGGCAAAATACGTATTTTTCTGTTTGACAACCTTCAGTACTAAAATGTTGAGTTATTAATAGAGATGTGCCGATTAGTCGCCGACTATCCGGCTACATATTTCGTATGTATTTCTCAATAAAAATCAAGGTTTTTCTTTGTTGTAATAACAGCTCCTAACTGAGGTATCAGGGTTGGGTGTCAGTGTTTAATATGGTTGTTATATGGTTGTTCATACTTGTGATAATTCCTGTTTTTCTCTGCGCACCACGAAAAGTTATCATTTAGCACTGGTTACATTTAACTTGATGGCAATCATTGTCTAATTGTTCAAAAACATCTAAACACGAGATTTCTTTTTTTAACATGATTAAACAATTCAGCTCTTTAACTTTAATTATCACTAAACAATATTATCTCAACAAATAAATACTTTTTTGCACAAAAATACTGCTCCGACCCTTTCAATGGCGAAAATCAAAAACAATGCGACGGTTCGGACACGTTAGCAGGCGGCGTTTGCGACTTGCACGCAAATGAGCTGTAAACGAATTGTTACTGATATCCCCGAAACGGTGATCGGCTTGGCCGACTAATCGGCGACTAGTCGGCCGATTTACAACCGACTAATCGGCTAGTCGGCCAAAGTCATGATCGGCACCTCTCTAGTTATTATAACTACTCAAAGATATAAAACAATCACCAGTTTCGTTGATACTGCGCGACGTGAGTGGCGGTGGGCCCGCGCTTCATTCAGAAGTTGAAATTTAATTTTGAGTTTCCACGCCGCACGAATACTCTGTTAGAAAAAAATTGAATAATGTAAAAGTTGGAAAGAAATACTTTTTTTTAAATAAAAAAACTGTCTTCGATTGATGCCCAATGTCTGGTAAAATTTTGGATGGTGTTTATAAAGTAACCCTGTATATATAGTTTTTGATGCTAAAATCCAATTATTTAATCAAATCTAATCGGACAAAATATAACGCTCTGATAAATTACTGAATGATTAATCACCCCAATAGATGTCTTAATAGACATTAATTAATGATTTTCTCAAATGAACACAAAATCGTTTATAGCTTCAAATTAATTTAAGGGAATTTCTGCCGGAGCGAAGACAAACACCTAAATATTAGATACTCATAGTCGCTGTCTACTTCGTTTGGTGTTTCTTAAAGTATTTCTTATCTTATTTTATCCCAGCACTGTGACAGTTTATAGGCTAAATACTTACAATTTAAAAACAAACAAACACTTACTATTTTATCTTAAAGAACTCAACCGTGACACCCTTTCAAATACCATTAATTTTTAACTTAAAGGTGCCAAATCTTTCGGTCAAGACTATATATCGTCTTAGCCGCCATCTGGCGGTACTTTCACTAATTGATTATTGGTTTTTCTTTAAGATTGCCATTACGAGCAGGATCATAATGAGCTCATCCAGGGCGGAACGGTAGCTGGGCTCGGCAGAGCGTGCAACCTACATACTGCGGGTCTGTTTACTACAAATAATGTATTTCAGTGCGTCCTACTCAATTGAGGCTAGAGCAGAGGGATAAATAGAATCGATGAACTGAAAGAATGGGACAGACATCTCATTTTCGAGTTACGTAGAGGGAATGTAAGCTGTTATTCTCCCTACGCATTTCGTTGTAAAGAGTATATACTCGTACGAGTAAGATGGAATCATAACAGACCAAGATAAGGTTATGCAATCTGTTGACTGGATTTATTTTCTGTCTACGTGCTGTGCAGGTGAAGCTAAGGTCCTCTTATTTGGTTTTGTTAAATGCCTACTTGCTTCTAAAAGCTACGCTAAACTAGTGATTATGTACCTACATGAGAAATATTTTATTGAGTTGTAAAATATGAGGAAAAAAAGAAACTAAGAAACGAACCTATCAAAAATACAATTCAATGAAGAGCAAAGCTTTATTATTTACAATGGTACGAGTATCTATACCCAAATATCATTTTTAGGCAATTTTATAGCACTTCTGATAAAGTGCTAAATCTATATATATAAAAATCAAATACTGTTCGTTTGTCTCGCTAAAACTCGAGAATGGCTGGACTAAATTAGCAAATTTTGATCTTGAAATATTTTCGGAAGTTCAAGGAAGGTTTAAACGGTGAGAAACATAAACATATTTTTTTTTGTTATGACTTTACTCTGTCAATTCAATTTTTGTGTTTAAAAACAAGATTGAAAAGAGTAACCATCGAGTTTCTTGCTGGAGTCTTCTCGATCGGACACAACCTCCGAACCGGTGATAGAGTCACATTGTTTAATTATGATAGTTACTATCATAGTATTATTTTATGTGAGTTCATTTTAGTATATTTTTGCTATATTTTTTTTTTTTGTAACTATATGACTTGACATAAGTACTTTTTATAAGTCTATATGAATAAAGATATTTTTTACTTTTACTTAATAACTAACGGAAAATACTAAAAAACGACGATTTAATTTTCAATAAAAATGTTCCCAGTTGTCAACAATTGCCAATAACTTTCAATAGGACGAAGTCTGTCTGTCGGGGCAGCTTTCCGATCAACAATAAATAAATAAATATGTGCCAGACAACACACCTCTTATAATGGTCTCGAAGTAGGGATTAATATCCCTATGTTACGAGGTACCGCACAAGGAAACAAGCCAGGGGCGTCTCCCAGCACACCCAGACCAGAGTCAATTCAGAAAACATCGTTTCCTGGATTGACCCGGCCGGGAATCGAACCCGGGACACTATAAAAATCGGGGCGAGAATCCGTGCTACAGCGCACTACGCCAATTGTGTCGTTACAATACAATAGATAACCGGTCAGAGCGTCAAAAACGGCCCAGCAAATAACGTCCCACTTCAAAAGTAGGAACCTATTTCTATTTAGTTCACTATTGACTGCGCCAACGTGCTGACATACCACAATGCCTGAGTGTGCTCTCAAAATCATAGAAGTAACCATCGGAAAAAAAAATGTATCGGACGGAATAGACAGACAGAGAGACAAAAGACAGTACAATCAGTCAATGTCATTTTTCAGCTGTGTTTTTCTTCTTGAGGCGTTATCTAGTGTACCTACTCGTAATTGTTGATCGAAGGGGCAGCTACTCTTAGTAGAATAAAATAAACAATGAGATTTATTTTACCCAGTTTCTATTATAGAAACATTGAGATATTTAACAAAAATATATCGTAAATTGAGCGAAACAAGGGCAAAATTTATAATCAAAGGCAATAAATTTCGCGGGTGAAGCGGCCTATTTCCAAACTCGTCAGTGTTCTTATTTAATGTGAGTTATGACTTAAGGGAAAGCGTTTTTTCATTTGTTGCGTTAATGGTTTAAACGTTTTATTAAAAAAGTTTATGGCGATTGGGCACCCCCGATTGCTTCTGTTTGTATATTTTGTTTGCACGGAGCAATATCGAAAAATACTGGCAACGCGGTCAAACACGCCACTTAGAAACTTGTGAAATGTTCTACTTTCAAAACATTGGTTTTTTGTACATAATCATAAAGATTTATGCTGAATTCAGGTTTAGAAAAATAAAAACACTCAATGTGGATAACGTAATTTTTTTGCTAATAGAGAGTGAACCAAGTTCATGTAAGTATGCTTATATTTGTGTTTTCGTGCGTGTGAGTGTATCTACTTAGTGTAGTGTAGCTTGTGTGCACGCGTATGTTCTTAGATTTTAATGTAAACTTCCTGTTACAGCGGTTATATACATGATAAATCCCACTGAAAACACTGTTTGTCAACCCTGTGTTGTCACTTTCGAAAAAAGAAAGACAAAAAATTAATCGTTCAAAGAGCATACCCCCGAGGGAAGGCAAGACATCTATCATTCCGTTGAATTTTTCGCCGCTGTACATTCAGTCGCATTCACATTTTTGCACCTTAAGTTAAAGGCGCAAGGTTCAGAAATAACAATATATTGGCGCTTGTGGCTGTACATTGTCACACATTTCGCGCGACTGAACATGAAGATCGTGAAGATGCGAGCGTGACAATGTAACATTTTCGTAGACGCGATTCGCGTCTGAATGCGATGTTTGTGGTAGCTTGTGTCCAGCGGAAGTTTTTAACGTTTATTAGATGAAGTGTGATAAAAAGGATTTTTTTGCTTCAGTCCTTTTATATAATAACGTTGGAAAAACAAGCATGCGGATCACCTGATGATAAACAGTTACCGTAAATGAAACACTGTTTGCTTAGGAAAGTTTTGAGTCAGCAAGAACAAATAGTGTCCCCCCTGACTAAACAACAGCTCTCAGATGGGTACTGGTCAGTCACCAGCAGGAACACGACACTGCTACGAGTAATACAGTGTTTTTCAGCTGTGGTTTTCTATTAGGTGAAAGTATGCATCCCAGACAGGCAGCTCAGTTACAAGGGTTCAGCGTGGGTTAGATCCCCACTGAGGACAAATACAAGCGACTGAAATGTAAATAACTGTATAGTATGGATGTAGAAATAAATAGGTAGGTGAACATTTCGGTATCTGAAATCGATAATATTCATAACCTCGGCTTACGAGTAGTTTGGGATCTGGGTTGGAGTAAGATGTCCTAGCTATCACTATTGCTATACACTGAAGATTTTGGTAACATCGGCCCATACACTCCTAATATTATAAAGAGGAAAGATTTGATCGTTTGTTCGTTTGTATCGAATAGGCTCCGAAACTCATCATCATTATCATCCGTGCGGTCTATCCCGGTTGTGAACCCACACTGGTGTGTGGGGTCCCAGGGTCCGCCTTTCTTATTTTCTTGGCCCACTTCGCGCGGTCTTGTGCATCCTCAGTGGTGAGTCTGTTGGCACGCATGTCACCCTTGACGACGTCGAGCCACCGCTTCTTGGGTCGACCTCTTCTACCGGTACCTGGCGGGGGCGGCATAGCCAGACATTTGTTGCCCACGTAGTTAAGTGTTGCAGGCCATGTACTCCGTCTTCGCCACATTAAGTTTCAGACCGCCGTTTTCAAGTGAATTTTTCCACTTATTCACCCGTTGTACCAGCCGTCCCCTGTCCGAATCTGCTAGCGCTATATCATCAGCATACATAAGCAACCAGGGTGGTTGCTCATAGTGGTCTAGGATGCTGTTTGACAGAACGTCTAATATTACGCTGAACAGAAACGGGCTAAGCACGGAGCCTTGGTGTACTCCAACGGTAATAGGGAAGGGAAGCGTGTCACCAACCGCAGTCCTAACTATGGAACTGGAATCGTGGTACATGTCCCGGATAATGTCAATAAAGACTTCGGGAACGGCTCTGGACCGCAGCGCCCAGCCGATCATCTCACGAGGGACACAGTCGAAGGCCTTCTGCATGTCTAAGAAAAGTAGATGCAGAGGTGTATTCTTCAGTCTGTATCCCTTCATGAGCGTTCTCAAGGCAATTATGGGGTCCATGGTCCCGCAACCCGGTCGAAACCCATACTGACACCCCGAGATTGTACACTCCTGTCGGATCCGAGAGTCTACAATGCGCTCGAGGAGCTTCATGGTGTGGGACATCACCTCTTTGCCGCGATAATTGCTGCACTCCTGCACCGAGCCCTTGCCCTTGAAGATTGGCGTGATAATGCTCAGTCTCCATTGGTCAGGTATCTTCCCGGTGAGGAGAATGCGGTTGAAAAGGTGGGTAAGTATGCCCACACCACGAGAGCCCATCGATTTTCACGCTTCGATAGGGACTCCATCGGGTCCGACAGCTTTCCGGTTCTTCATGCGGCGAAGAGCCGACTGGACTTCATCAGGCGTTACCGGGGGCACTAGTCCTTGATTTGGAGGGAGTTCTGGTTGCTGGCTGCACCTCTTTGTGCTGCTTGTTGAGCAGCTCGTGGAAGTAAGAGCGCCATCTCTCCTTCACCGCGCGGTCCTCGCATAGCAGGTTACCAAGAGTGTCATTTACACAGCGGCACATGGAAATATCCTGGGCCGCTTTGACTCTCGAACGTGCCAACTTGTAAACGAGCTTCTGCCCCTCAGACGACTCCAACTTATCGTACAAGGGACGTAAGTGGTCACGTCTGGCTCTGGCTACAGCTCGTTTAGAGGCACGTTTGGCATCTCTGTACGCGGCGCGATCTTCAGGAGATTTGGTCGCTTGCCACGCTTTGAAGAGGGCTTTCTAAGGCTTTTGAATAGGCTCCGAAACTACTAGACCGATTTAAAAAAATCTTTCACCAATATAAAGCTACATTATTAAGGAGTGACCCAGGCTATTTTTTTAATTTAGGCTATGTTTTGACGAGAATCAGACAGACAGCTTGTATTTTATATTTAGCTTTATAAAGTAGACATCCACAAATTTTTTGGTTCAACGTGTTCTTACACACGGGACGGCAAATGCCGTCGACCTCTGCCGTCGACATCTGCTGTCGACTGCCGTCGACGTGCCGTCGTTTGCTGTCGACTGTCATCGACGGTTGTAATTTTTAGTAATCCAAGAGCTAGGTACCACACAAAAAGAGCTTAGCCGAAGAAATTGATTCCACATGACAGATGTCGACAGCACGTTGACGGCAGACGTCGACACGTCGACGGCAAAGGTCGACGGCATTTGCCGTCCCGTGTATAAGAACTCTTAGTTACTCATATCAATCAACCTACACCGGACCAACTTGTTTGAAAGATTTCTAAGTGGTGCCCAAGGTTTACTAAGTGCTCTTCTAGTAGGTATTCACAAATCCCTGTCCCTTCCCATTCATTGCATAATAAGTAACTAGAAAAGTCGAGTTTATTTACCATATATTTTGCTTACAAAATCTTATCTCAACCTTTGGAGGTTCGCAAAATGGAGCCTCTAGTAGAATTATAGTGTGGCTCCCACAAAGTGGAGACGCTTTGTAAAAATACAATTACGTTTTCCTTCACGTACACAAAATGTGTGTAAGGAAAGCCGGAGGGTTCTGTACGTCTATCACGAGTTGCCACTTTAAGTTTACATTATCGTTCGCGTAAAAAAATGTATTGGAATTTGACATTGTCAAATCATGTCATGTGTCATCCCCATACTGTTTTTTTACGCAAACGATAATGTAAATTTATAGTGGCAACTCGTGGTTGAAGTATTGAATATAAAAAATATATATAGTTTACCACTCGAACTTAGAGCTCTTGTGGTTCCGGGTTCATAATGAAAGCAATGGTTACTTACTCGTTTGTTAAATTCGAATTGTTTTAGTATGAATTTTATCTGTTTAAAATCTTTTAGCACTTATTTTTAAATGATTTGATTTCTAACTCAACATTCACTAACACTTTGAATGGTATTTGAAATTTCGTTGTTTAGTTTTCGTACAAATGAAATTCGAACTGATCATTTTCGAAAGTATGATAGGTTACCGAAAGGAATACCTTCTTTTGGCTAATAATACATTTGGCGGCTATTGTTGAATAGGTGATGAAAAAAACCGGTAAAAAAAAACTAAACTTCGATGGGTACAAATGATCTTAAATCCGTTACCACGTCGGAAGCAGACCACTAGTTACCGACTTTCTCATAAGGGATACAGTTGTGAGCTTGTTGTGGGCTTCAAACTCCACCGATGAAATACCCTAAAATATTCTACATATTATTCGAACAGTTTAGTGTCGAAATAGTTAATCTAAGGACAGCCCCCACATTACAGCAACTACTTGGCAGAGGTCTTCATTATATATATATTTCTACAATGGATATTTTAGTTTGTTGGTGGCTTCATTCCAAGCTTACCGAACGCTAGTGAGTGAGTTAACAAACGACTTGTATTCTGTATACCCGTAACCTATTTTTATAGAACCTGGAATCGTACTCTGAACCCTGTGATTTCGGTTTAAACACTAAACATGCGGCTACCAAGGCGAAGATTCTGTGTAAATAATACAGAAATACTCAAATTTTCTTGGGCTCAGCTGGGAATCTCAAAACTTTAGAGAGTTCGGTACAGAATAAATTTACAGTTATTATTTATTATCATTTGGGATCTTTAAATAAATAAACTTAAAATCTTACCATGAACCGAAACCTCCAGGTTTCGGTAGCTCAGGGGTTTAGAGCAGTCACCCGGATTGTGAAAGACGCGGGTTCGATTCCCGCTCGAGATCATTAAAGTCCAAAATCGAATTTTCCGGATTCTCTATCTTTAGATATGAAAAACAAGCATTGTAAAATGCTAAAATAAACAAAGTAATAATCATATATATTATTACCAACAAACCAAAAGCTATTAACAATACTCGTATATTATCATTGACTTACTAGTTATTTATCAGTGTGTTTAATCGGCTGTGACTGCAAAGGAGGCCAATGTTAGACAATAGTGGGGTCGCCGTGACTTACTACATTGTAACGCTGCCTCGAAGAGCTGGGCCTGATATTTAGAGGTCCTTGTATTCCCTGGTCGTAAATTTTAACATTTACTGGCAGTATTATTTGAAAACAAATAGAGCAAAAGTTCCTAAAGTTACGTGTAAACGTAGTTAAGTACGTTTTTTATTTAAACGTACCTACTTGCATAAGTTTAAAAAAAAGGACATAATGTTATGACTGACCTCATCAATTGGTTTGAATACTTATTTGTGATAGCTCTCGAGACTATCTTGACTTCTTAACACTAATTTTACTTCATGTGAAATTCATGTAACTGTTATTCACCTTCTTACTCGTACAATCATTTGGGTGTCCAATATGAATTACAATTACTAAGTTATGATAGACATTTCAGGTTGCGACCTAGTTACTTAAAATTAGATGCTATTTGTGAACCTACTTCAATAACTTCCTCCTCCTTCTTGCTTGTAGCGGTGACATAAACCAATCTGGGATTGGAACTTGAAGTGATGAAAACGAGACGAAGATGGCAAACAGCAGTTTATTTCTCATTCTGTGTCGTTAGTGTCAATGGGCTTAAGAGCGTATTTTATGCGTTCCATTTCACCCGAGATTCACGTGTTCGTGTTCAATAGAGTGTGACTATGAAAGGAGGCTAATGTTGTACAATGCGTGGATTTATCACCTCCTACTGTATCGCAGATGTTTCGCTTCACGATTCCAGCACTTCACCTGAAAAACGCGCGCCATTTAACAGGGCCTCATTAGGCCAAAAGGTCGTAAAGATATCGAGCCGTTTCAGTCAGTTACTTGGCCTAGGCCTAATTCCTTATTTATTTATGGTAAAAGGTTACTGAAATTTGACGAAACCGAATATGAAAAAAACATTTTTAGAATTTCAATGGACTTCACGTGAAAACTACTGGACGGGTTCATACGCTGAAACTATAAAAACTGGATTAAAACAAAGGGTAGGTACTGTCGATTCATATAGCGAGTTCACGAAAGGAAAACGAACACTCATCATCATTGCACTCGGTGGGACGTAATAATAACCGATCCAAAATAATCCAAAGGGCTCACCCTGTCGACACAAGTGGCTGGATCAAGGGTCTACTGATCCTTCAGAATGAGAAAACAAACAGCATTACCTATCAGGGTAAAGGTGGGCCAAGATTAAATGAAAGAAACAATACTATCATAGTTAATAAGAAATAAGGAGATGGCGCGTCGTGCCGGTCATGCCCCGTAAATCTGTTTTTTTGTTGGCTGAGACAATCAAGGTATACTTTTTTAACATTGCTTCATATGACTCAAATTTTGGTATCGTGGTTTTCAGGGTTTCAAGGAGTGTTTTGTGGCAGTTACAATACAATGGCATTATGGATTAGGAATAATCCTGACCTTGTGTTTTTTACTTTACCTTCTATTTAAGTAACATTACTGTGAAACTTGAAATTGATTCAAATGAAAACATTTGAATTTTTTAGATGCTCAAAAATAGAAAATAAACGACAAAAAATGCGTTATTCTGCGTAAAAAGTAACTCAAATTGAACGTAAGTACCTATTTCAACTATGTCAAACAACCGGCCAACAAAAAATTGCACACGCGGGTGTGCCCGGATGTCCAGGCGACACTTACCGCTAATTTTTTCGCTGAACACCCGGGTATGCACGAAACACTCTACGGGTTAAATATGTGATAACCATGTAAACAGTCTAAAATGCTTCATCAACATTCTTCATATTCAGAAACTTTCCTGTACACTCCGAAATAGCTGAAAAGCAAAACCAAGATAAAAATAATAGAATCATAAAATATTTATTTTCATTATAAAATTGGGATTATTTTTCTGGTCTTTGTCCTCTCGCCAGTAACAAAGTATTTTTACTGGACACACAATAGCTCTCTGCGATACCTTGATGAGGCATTGTCACGAGATTCGTTGATATATTTGGGGGGATATTCTTAGCAATGTAGACAGAAAATATGAAGTAGTAATTTGGTCTCGCTTTGTTCAGAAATAATGAAGTGCGGAGGATGTTGTGGCTTGGAAGTCGATGGCGTGATACTGGTCACTTTTGTTGTCAGAATAAAAGAGGAATTCCCTTAAATTATTCACGAAAATTCATGGGTTATTTCTCAAGCAGCACTATGCACACAGATGTGTATTGATGAGTGTGAAATAAGTTATGCATCGTTTTTATAATTTGCTACTGATATTTTTGAAACTGTTGTGTTCGCGGTCGTTTGATTCCCATCCCAGACAATATTTTGGTTTTTACCTGTCTAGGTTTGAACATTTATAACGGTATTTGTATCAGCCCCGTACATGCATAGTGCCAGCTCATTTGTATTCGCTGTCCCAAGTGTATGATGCTACCCCATATGATTTTTTTGTCATTTTCGGATAACTAGCTAGAAAAACCAATGTCGGGATGCTGTCCATAAACATGACTCAATAGAACATATTTTCATCATACTCCCCTGAACTTTCTGCATTCTATCTCACACTCTGCCAGCACAAGTCAATGATTTAATAAACTTTTTCAATCCTGATAAGTTTTGGATGAACTCGAGTAATCAACGCAGTAAATCTGCCGTCATCCCAGCTACTGGAGCAATAAAGGGACCCAGAAGTTGGGGTGTTATCAGCAGCATGGGGAAGGTTAAGCTACGGTAAGCTAGAAAATGCCCTCCGAGGATTATTCCGAAAGCTCTGATTTACTACACTTGTACACAATCGGCGATATAAAGTTTGTGTGGCGGCAAACTACTTCTGGATTAAGCATAAAGTCAGGACCTTAATGGTAGTTTTACAAAGCTTGGGTATAAGGTATGCTGAGATAGAAATTTCATTCCTTGTGTTTTGTTCGTCTAGCTTACGGATTTCATACATTGCAAACAATCAACTACTTCTTATGTCTAACTTAACGAAAAGCTAGTATCTAGTAAATTTTAAGTTTTTTTTATTAGTGCTCAATTAGGTTTAGTGTTTATAAATACACTGTGGACTTATCCAAGGATCAACCGACATCTTAGAACGGGTCCCCTACGTAGTTTCGAATGCCGCTGTTGCGACACACGCTGTTGCGAAATTTTTTTCCACTGCCTCATAGGTTCGAATGCTTATGGACTCGAATGATGTAGTCGCGAAAGACGCTGATTCGAAAAACATTTTCACTGCCTCATGCGCTCGAATGCTTTTACTTCGATTTATTACTTTATTAGTCATAATGTATGTAAAAAAATATTCATCTAGTAATTAACGCACCTCGAATTGAATTTCCAAACACAATTCAAAGTGGTTGTTTGTTTCACTTAGGTCAAAATATATGGAGAAAAATTCAAGCGGTCTAAGTGTGCGTTAGGGCGCAGATAGTCATTTTGCGGTACAAATGCGATGCTACGTAGCGTTTGCCTATTTACCTGCGGAAGATATACCAAATATATTCAGACAATTTAAAGATACTCTCATCCCAGAAGAAGCCGAAGACGTTACTAGATATTTTGAAGAGTATTATGTTTTAGGAAGACTGATAAGTCGCAATATAGACGACAAAATGCACGTTTACGCTTACAACCACTTTTTCCACCGAGCCTATGGTCTATAAAAAGAAATTACAATTCATACCTTCCACGTACTCAAAACTGGCATAGCCGCTGGAATTATTTGTTAGATAATAAGAGACTTGGACTGTATGGATGGTACATATTCGAAAACTTATTGAGGAACAAAACATTACGGATCATAAAATCGAAAAGAGTATGGGTAATCTACCTCAGACACCACCTAAAAAAAGGCAAAGGGTTGCAGAAAATGTCTTTCGCGACTACATCATTCGAGTCCATAAGCTTTCGAACCTATGAGGCAGTGGAAAAAAATTTCGCAACAGCGTGTGTCGCAACAGCGGCATTCGAAACTACGTAGGGGACCCATTAGAACAGTTACAATAGATACTGCTAAATAATGTACTTCTCGGATCCGATGCACCAGTATTTTTCTAACTACCTACTTAATGACTTGTTATGTAGTATGCAAGTGTTTGGTTTTTATCAAAACACCCTTTGTGAAACCTTGGCCGTAATATAATATTCTTATGACCAGCCACAGAACTTATTATTGGAGAATTTCGTCTGGGACCCTTACGTGAGAGAAATCCAAGATGGCTGGGATAGCGAGTGACGCACCAGTATCAAACATTTATCAATATAAATCAAACTTTCCTTATTTCAATTGAATGTAGTTTTATTGGATTTACGATTGTTACAAATTCTGCAAATTATTCAGACCGTTTTTTTTTGTTCAACACGTAGGTGTTGAACAAAAAAAAGGTCTTGATTTGATTGCATTACTTCATTAAATTAAGGTGTTAGCTGATGTCAAAGTATATCGTCACTTAAGAGCACTATAAAGAAGATCATTCTGTCTCCATACATTTTAGCGCCTTTTCTGAAAGTGCCGGCCAACAAAAAAAAGTGCAACTATGGTTAGAACTAGTCATACGGAGCAATAATTATTTCGGCACAAAAGTCGTAGGGTTATCACATGACAAGTTATAAGCGAGTTAAGTTGATTTTTGAAGGTGCCTGGAACCTAAACTAAAGATATATTTTATTTATTTATTTAATCTTCAATGCAAAACTTTACATTAGGCGGACTTAATGCTAAAAGCATTCTCTAGCAGTCAACCATCGAATGAGACAGATTTAATAAGATTTTATGAATTCTTAAAAACGACAGATACAACCTAATCAATATAAATTATTCGTATATATATAGAAATACATAACATAAATATATACTTACATAATATATAACATACTCAATATTATGGGAAAACAATAAAATAAAATAGACGATGAACAGTGGAAACTACTGAGAATTTCTTAACAAATCACGGATTGCTGTTTTGATATATATATATTGCAGGAAGTAATGATCTGAAGAATTTTACTTTAGCGCAAAATATTTCAACTAATTAGAAAACTGTAATTTCCACAATAAACAAAAAAATACCTATATTTTTTTTGTATGTATAGTCATATGGAGCAATTTTATGGCATACAATTCGTAGGGTTGCCACAAGCTAAGATATACGAGTTTAAAAAAATCGACTGTGGTTGTTGTAGGTCTTGCAGCAAAAATGAAAAGACGAAAAATCTAGACAAAAATATATTGGCGGTAGATCTATACAGCTTTTATACAGCAAGGTAGCGTGAGGCGTGCGTGGAGCTCGTATGTTGCACACTGACCGTTAGAAATTATGCGACGCTAAGATCGCCGTACCGCGCCCGCTCCCCGCACCTCCCGCGCTACCTGTATTACATAACTATGCCTAGTTACAATTTCGAAACTTAAAGCACATTTATTATTATAAAATAAAATTATTAACAGATGTACTCGCGTCGCTAACACGCCCCACCCCAGTGCGCGTTAGTTAGCAGCACTCATCAGTCAAGGGAATCCGTGCGACGCGTGTAGCTGACCTTGTTAGTACCCTACCCTTCGTTTTGATCCGAATCATTCTGACTCTGCCATCTTTTCCTGGGCACACCTCTTGGATCACACCTTTAGGCCACATATTTCTAGGTCCATTCGGGTCCACAATGAAAACCATATCTCCGACTTGCAAGGGTCGCTGCTCTTGGTGCCATTTCTTTCGTGGGATAAGATCTGGGAGAACCTCCTTCACCCATCTGCTCCAAAACATGTCAGCGAGCCGTTGTGAAATACGCCATTGTTTTTTAAGGAATAGATCTGAGTCATCAAATTTTCCTATCACTGACCCATTGGAAGAAGTTCCTATCAGGAAATGGTTTGGTGTTAGGGCCTCCACACTGCCAGCCTCCACAGAGACGTGAGTCAGCGGTCTACTGTTCACAATATTTTCAATTTCAGCTAACAGCGTGCTCAGGGTCTCGTCTCGTGGAGCCCTTTCTTTAAGTACGACTTGGAGTGATGTTTTCACGCTCCTTATTAGCCGTTCCCATGCTCCACCCCAGTGTGGGCTACATGGCGGTATGAATGTCCATCGTGTGCCGTGTTTTGTAACTTCATCCGTCAATGCCTCTTCGTCAAGTTCTTGCAGCGACCTCTTGAGCTCAGCGTCGGCACCTCTCAAATTAGTGCCGTTGTCGGAATAGAACTGGTTAGGCCATCCGCGTCTGGCTGCCATTCGCCGAAGAGCCATGATTAACGAATCAGTGGACAACGTGGACACCGTTTCCAGGTGTATAGCCCTCACGGTAAGGCATGTGAATAAAACCCCATATCTCTGTTCGCGACGTCGTCCAACCGTTACTTCCATAGGCCCAAACAGATCAAGCCCACAATGGGAAAATGGCCGCTGATGATGGGCCATTCTGGCTTGAGGTAAGTCACCAATTCTTGGTATTTCCGGGTTACATTTTTTCAATCTACATAACATACATTTTTTTACAACATTCTTTACTGTCGGTCGTAATCTAATTACCCAATATTTTTGTTTCAGCTCGTTCACCACCATCTCTTGGTTTCCATGAGCGGCGTTGACATGGTAATGTCTGACAATCAGTCGACTAACGTAATTTTTACCATCTAATATTACAGGTCTTTTTATTTCAGGTGACACGTCAACAGCAGCATCGATGCGGCCACCAGCCCGCAGGACTCCGTGAGCGTCGAGGTACGGCGATAAGGTAAGTAGCTTACTAGTGGTAGGTATACTTCTCCCGCCTTTCAGAAGTTCAATCTCCAAGCCGAATGATTCCAATTGTGAGTATCTGATTAATAAATTCTCAGCTCTTTCCATTATGTCACCATCGAAATTATAGGTAAGTTTCATATTGTTAAACTTTCGATACAAAGCTTTTATGCCATTCTCAATGAAGGCAAGTACTCGCGCTGTAGATCTAAGTAAGCGTAGCCACGAGGAAAACTTTGTAGGTTCTGGCACAGGTAAGTTTTGTGTATCTGTTTGTATTACCGAAACATGTTCTAACTCACATTCTTTGTTTTCAGGTTGAATAATATCTACCGGCCACTCATCACAACTTTTAAGTAAGAAGGTAGGTCCATGTAGCCATTCCTTTTGTAAAACAGAGTAGTCATAGTTTTCTCTGGTTGCTATATTTGCAGCGTTTAATTTTGTTGGTACGTAACGCCACTCATTCACCAGCGTGAGCTCATCAATTTCGCCCAAGCGATTTGCCACAAACACATTATAATTGCGAGAATTATTTCGTAGCCAGTGCAGTACAGTAGTGGAGTCGCTCCAGAATACACGACACTCAGCGGACATTTTATGTTCTTTTGTGATTGTGTCCGCTAATCTAGCAGCTAACACAGCGGCCTGCAGTTCCAATCGTGGCATAGTAATAGGCTTGTTTCCAGCAACTCGACATTTACTAGCAACAAACGTTGCGCATACGTTTGATTCATTATCAAGCCATCGCCAGTACGCTACGGCGCAGATTGCTTTAGTCGACGCATCACAAAATATATGCATCTGTAGGTTTCTATAACCAGTTGTCGTGTTGCTATTGTTTCGAAGTATGTGCGTCGTAACGGATAGGTGAGGCGGTGACGTAGATTTCGTAGTTACTAGCGCTACGTTCGTAGTGCCTCTCTTAGCGCTATTAGTAGCTCTGCTGGCGGCCGTCGCCGGTTCAACCTGCGAAAGGGACGTTCGACAGGTTCCACTCGCTGTCTCGCTCGCACCCGTAGCCGCTGCCGGATAGTACCTCGGCAGCTGCACGTTACGTAATGATTTCAATAAACAAATCCATTTAAGCCACTTTGAGTAGATTACTTTACTAACGGTATCATCCCAGCTGATTTTTAAACGCCATGTTTCTTGTAATAATATTTTTCCGTTAATTGTGACTGGCGATAAAAAACCGTAAACGTCAAATATAGACATGACAACTCGTAGCATCTCTCTTTTAGTAGGTATCTTGTTACCGTTCATTATATCCTCTGATATTTTCTTAAATGATACATCGAATCTTAACGCATCGTCTTGCGTATGCCATATAAGACCGAGTGTTCGTTCGCCGTCGTATTGCTGTCCCATATTGAATTTTACAGCTGCACACCCAAGCGTTTCTTTTGGTAGGCTGTCCAACACTTTCTTACAGTTGCTGTTCCAGTTACGGAGTTCGAATCCTGCTTGCGAATGTATTGACATAATGTCTTTTGTTAATTGAATAGCGGTTACTTGGTCGGGTAAGCTATGGATATAGTCATCCATGTAATGTTGGGTATGTATTGCTGCGGCGGCCTCAGGCATTGTATTTTCAAATCGCTGGGCGTTTTTGTTTTTTACATATTGTGCAATAAACGGAGAACAATTTGCGCCAAACATTAAGGACGTCATCACGTATGTTTTTATTGGTTCTTTTAACATCTCAGTGTTAAAATTTTCAGTAGGGTTGCCTCTTGAAATAAATCGCAAAGCATCTTGATCTTCAGGCTGAATTTTCACTCTCAAAAACATATCTTTTATGTCAGCAGTCACGGCAATTTTATTTTCTCTGAACCGTAACATTATTCCAAACAGTGACATAAGTAGATCGGGCCCTTTAAGTAGATAGTCGTTAAGCGATAATCCAGATGTTTTAGCTGCTGCATCAAACACTAAGCGTAGTTTCTTCTTATTGGGGTTGTCAACCCCAAAATGAGGCAAGTACCATGTTTTTGGTGTCAGTTCATCAGTTATTATTTCTTTCGCGTAGTCATTTTGTATTAAGTGTTGTATACGTTCGTGATACCGCGCTGCATATTCTGCATTCTTTTTTATTTTTAGTTCTACGCTCTTCAACCGCGTCATTGCCATCGGTAACGAGTCGGGCATTACACAGTTGCTGTCTTTCCAGGGTAAGCCAACTTGCCATCTACCATTAATGAGTTTAGATGTTTCTTCTAAAATGCTCAAGGCACGCTGATCATCTGAGTTCTGCCGTGGTTTAGAAGCAGAAACTCCCATGGATTCAATGGAGAAGAAGCGTTGTATATCTTCATGAAGCTCACGTAGGTCAAGGTCGTCACAATGGTCGCCGTGGTCAGCGCTTATGAGAAGCGCCGAATGATGCGCCTGCGCTGATAAACTCAATCGCGGCACCCTCCCGTGTACGCACCAGCCCAGCGGCGTGCGAGTGGCACACGGCTCGTTTATGCCACCCACTATGGTATCCAAAGGTAATAATAAATTATAATTGTCCTGCCCTATCAACACCTCAGGTTTAAGCGAAGCACAACACAGTTCATTTTCAATTTTGCGTAAGTAGTTATAGTTCTCACAATTAACCAATCGGTAGTCCTGCTGAGGTAGGTTAAGTTCATTTACACTGCGTAAACTGATATTGAATTTTTCACCTAATTTGTTAGATAAAATCAAATCGAATAACTCAGATTCACATAACAGTTCTGTATTGTCCCAAGCACCGCGCACTCGCATCGACTGTTTGCGGCCGCGCAAACCCGCGCGCCTAGCTAGTGCCGCGCTTATCATAGAAACAGTCGAGCCGTCGTCTAGCAACGCGTTGACACTGAATATACCGTTCGGTCCATGAATGTATATGGGCAACACTTTAAGTAACACTGAACTATTGTTTGTGTTGATATGAGTCACTGATTCGTCCTGCACTCCGGTTTCAGTCTTTGCGGAAACGTTAGAATGCGCTTGCACTGCGCCACTGATATTGCTATGGCGCGCAGCGGGAACATAATGCAGAAGCCGGTGATGGTGCTCTCCGCACCCCGTGACGTCACACGCAGCGGCGGAACAGGTTTGTCTGTCGTGATAAGATAACAGACATTTGTAACATAAACCGGCGCGTTTCACATAAAACCATCTGTCTTTGCGTAGTGATTTCTTAAACTTTTTGCAGTCTGTTAATTTATGCTTAGAAACACGACAGAAGCGACACTTTTCACTTTGTTCTTTTGTTTCACTTTGTAACAACACAGTTTGTGTGTACCCAGAGTTATTTACACTATATTTATTTTTAGTGTCCCAACGAATATTTATTAAGTTTGCACTGCATGTTGATATCTTGAGAGCCTCCATACTTAGAAAGTCTGACAATAAATCTAGTTTAGACTTCTTTCGTTCAGCTATGAGCGGGTAGCAGTAGTCTGCCCATTTCGCCAACAAAACTGTAGGTAATTTAGCGAGCACCATGTTCACCACATCAACGCCATGTAGGTATTCATCGCGTTTGAGTTCGTGCACAGAAACCACAAAGTTCTGTACCTTTATTGAGAATGGCACTATGTCTTTGTAGTAATCTTGGGATAAAGGGCTTAACTTTTTCACCTCATGAAGAATTCTTGAAATAATTATTTCAGGATTACCAAATTGCAGTTCTAGGGTGGACATCACTATTTCAGGTGCTGTAGTGCTTATCAACAGGGCTGAAACGGATTCCTTAGCGGGACCACGCAGACATCTCCTCAAGCGCCACAGATTCTCCTTTTCACTGTAGTTACATATAGATGTGGATTCCTCATATGCATTCTTGAACAATAGCCATTCCATAGGTTCACCCGCAAACACCGGGAGCTCTTTTGGTGTGCTGATGCGGCTGAGTAGGTTAGCGTTTTGGCTGGTGGATGCAGAAGTTGTGACTAAATCCCTTAGTGCGCTGACCAACTGCTGAACTGGACCATTAGTGCCGTCGGTAACCGGCGGCGGAAACTGCAAGTCTTGTGTTGTTCCAGGGTCGTTAGCCTGCTGTTTCTTCAGTTCGTGGTGACTGCGCTCGAGCCACTTCTCAATATCCTGTTCGCCCTCCTGGCTATTGCACTCCGATGAGTTTGGACTGTATTTTCCGTCAACAGCAGCTAAGTCTGCCGCCAGCTGCTTGTCAATGAGTTCCATTTGTATACGAGCTTTTTTCCTTGCTGCTTCCAATTCAAGCTGCTTTTTTTGTGCCAACACCGAAGATGCAGATGACGAGCTTCTGGTCTTTGATTTTGAAGATTTCGATTTCAATGAAGTGTCGACTTTAGGCATATTCTGTTTGATGATGACTGATTGTTTTTCTTCGGTTTTTATGCTTTCACCACTGGTTCCAGGTTTTTCTAAATCCATCATCTTCAACTTCAAAGTATCTTGTTTGTCTTCTACCTTTGTTTGCGCTTGGCCGTCGTCCTTCAAGTCACTTTCTTTCCGAGCGGTACTGCGAGTGCTGACCATTATTATGCTTCGTGGCGGCGTGTGGAACATCTACGATCGATCCGGCTCGAAGGACACTGTGGTTGTTGTAGGTCTTGCAGCAAAAATGAAAAGACGAAAAATCTAGACAAAAATATATTGGCGGTAGATCTATACAGCTTTTATACAGCAAGGTAGCGTGAGGCGTGCGTGGAGCTCGTATGTTGCACACTGACCGTTAGAAATTATGCGACGCTAAGATCGCCGTACCGCGCCCGCTCCCCGCACCTCCCGCGCTACCTGTATTACATAACTATGCCTAGTTACAATTTCGAAACTTAAAGCACATTTATTATTATAAAATAAAATTATTAACAGATGTACTCGAAGATGCAGATGACGAGCTTCTGGTCTTTGATTTTGAAGATTTCGATTTCAATGAAGTGTCGACTTTAGGCATATTCTGTTTGATGATGACTGATTGTTTTTCTTCGGTTTTTATGCTTTCACCACTGGTTCCAGGTTTTTCTAAATCCATCATCTTCAACTTCAAAGTATCTTGTTTGTCTTCTACCTTTGTTTGCGCTTGGCCGTCGTCCTTCAAGTCACTTTCTTTCCGAGCGGTACTGCGAGTGCTGACCATTATTATGCTTCGTGGCGGCGTGTGGAACATCTACGATCGATCCGGCTTCGAAGAACACTGTGGTTGTTGTAGGTCTTGCAGCAAAAATGAAAAGACGAAAAATCTAGACAAAAATATATTGGCGGTAGATCTATACAGCTTTTATACAGCAAGGTAGCGTGAGGCGTGCGTGGAGCTCGTATGTTGCACACTGACCGTTAGAAATTATGCGACGCTAAGATCGCCGTACCGCGCCCGCTCCCCGCACCTCCCGCGCTACCTGTATTACATAACTATGCCTAGTTACAATTTCGAAACTTAAAGCACATTTATTATTATAAAATAAAATTATTAACAGATGTACTCGCGTCGCTAACACGTAGGTGTTGAACAAAAAAAAGGTCTTGATTTGATTGCATTACTTCATTAAATTAAGGTGTTAGCTGATGTCAAAGTATATCGTCACTTAAGAGCACTATAAAGAAGATCATTCTGTCTCCATACATTTTAGCGCCTTTTCTGAAAGTGCCGGCCAACAAAAAAAAGTGCAACTATGGTTAGAACTAGTCATACGGAGCAATAATTATTTCGGCACAAAAGTCGTAGGGTTATCACATGACAAGTTATAAGCGAGTTAAGTTGATTTTTGAAGGTGCCTGGAACCTAAACTAAAGATATATTTTATTTATTTATTTAATCTTCAATGCAAAACTTTACATTAGGCGGACTTAATGCTAAAAGCATTCTCTAGCAGTCAACCATCGAATGAGACAGATTTAATAAGATTTTATGAATTCTTAAAAACGACAGATACAACCTAATCAATATAAATTATTCGTATATATATAGAAATACATAACATAAATATATACTTACATAATATATAACATACTCAATATTATGGGAAAACAATAAAATAAAATAGACGATGAACAGTGGAAACTACTGAGAATTTCTTAACAAATCACGGATTGCTGTTTTGATATATATATATTGCAGGAAGTAATGATCTGAAGAATTTTACTTTAGCGCAAAATATTTCAACTAATTAGAAAACTGTAATTTCCACAATAAACAAAAAAATACCTATATTTTTTTTGTATGTATAGTCATATGGAGCAATTTTATGGCATACAATTCGTAGGGTTGCCACAAGCTAAGATATACGAGTTTAAAAAAATCGTGACTTTCATACATACAATGAGAAAATAAAGTAAAAAGTAAAAAAATCATTTATTCATTTAAGCTTGTACAAAGCAGTAAAAAAGTAAAAGTAGAAATATCTTTATTCATATAGACTTATAAGTCTACATGAATAAAGATATTTTTTACTTTTACTTTTAGAAAGTACTTATGACAAGGCATATAGTTACAAAAAAAAATAATTAAAGCAAAAATATTGTACTAAAATAAACTTACATAAAATAATACTATGATAGTAAATATCATAATTAAACATAATGTGACTCTACCACCGGTTCGGAGGTTGTTTCCGATCGAGAAGACTCCGGCAAGAAACTCGATGGTTACTCTTTTCAATCTTGTTTTTTAACACAAAAATTGAATTCACAGAGTAAAGTCATTAGTCTTTAATTTGTGACTTAAACTGGTGAAGAGGCAGTTCAACAAGAGTTTGCGGAATCTTATTAAAATATTTAACACATTGACCAACAAATGATTTTCCTACCTTATGCAGTCTTAGACTGGGAGTTACGAGCTTATTTTTATTTCTAGTATTGAGTTTATGAACATCACTGTTTTTCTTGAAGAGATGCAAGTTTTTACGGACATATACTACATTATCATAAATAAATTGAGAGTACACCGTTAAAATATCTATCTCTTTGAATACTTCACGAAGCGAGTCTCGTGGTCTAAAGTTGTAAATGGAGCGGATGGCTCTTTTTTGAAGAATAAAGATGGTGTTGAGATCCGCTGCCGAGCCCCACAACTGTAGACCATACGACATAACACTGTGAAAATAACTGAAGTACACTAATCCTGCTGTTGCGATATCAGTCAGGAGCCTTATTTTTCTAACAGCATAAGTTGCCGAACTAAGTCTTCCTGCCAGAGCAGAAATATGCGGACCCGACTGTAACTTGAAATCGAGAGTAATTCCTAAAAATACTGTGGAATTCGCAATCTCTAATGGCTCGTTATTCATGTTTATAATGGTATCGACCTGTCTTACATTGGGCATAGAAAATTTGATACATTTAGTCTTCTTAGCATTAAGCAGTAAATTGTTACTCGTGAACCAATGCAGTACCTTAGAGAGAGTATTATTTACGTCGTCAAGTGCTTTGTTACTTCTATCTACGTTAAAAATCATAGAAGTGTCATCAGCAAATAATACAATCCCACATAGGTCTTCGACAAAATAAGGCAGGTCATTTATATAGATCAAAAACAGCAGAGGACCCAATATTGATCCCTGGGGCACGCCCATACGTATGGTGGCACCGGAAGAGTTCGTACCATTGATACTCACTTTTTGTATTCTATCAGTGAGGTAAGATTCTATAAGGCTAAGTGAAATATTTGAAACACCGTAATGTCTCAGCTTAATCGGTAGGATTTCATGATCTACGCAGTCAAATGCTTTTGACAAATCACAAAAAACTCCTATTGCATCTTGCTTTCCTTCCCACGCATCAAATATGTGTTTGATGAGCGCAACACCTGCATCGGTTGCATTCCTATTTTTAGTAAATCCAAATTGATTACTATGTAATAATTTATTCAAAGCAAAGTGAGAGAGTAATTGATTCAATATTATCTTTTTAAAAATTTTACTAATTGCCGGTAGAATAGAACTTATGACATGTCAAAAAAAAAGTATATAGAAAAAATAATAATAAACGTAAAGATTGAAAACTAACGTAACAATGCTTATCAAATATACCGATATACCAAATACCAATACTTCTACCGATATCTATCATGATTTTATGTATCCCAGCACTCTCAAATACAAGCTAAGTTATACGAGTTTAAAAAATCATCATTTTCATACATACAATTGAAAACTAACGTAACAATGCTTACCAAATATACCGATATACCAAATACCAATACTTCTACCGATATCTATCGTGATTTTATGTATCCCAGCACTCTCAAAAACAAGCTAAGTTATACGAGTTTAAAAAATCGTCATTTTCATACATACAATTGAAAACTAACGTAACAATGCTTACCAAATATATCGATATACCAAATACCAATACTTCTACCGATATCTATCATGATTTTATGTATCCCAGCACTCTCAAAAACAAGCTAAGTTATAAGAGTTTAAAAAATCGTCATATTCATACATACAATTGAAAACTAACGTAACAATGCTTACCAAATACACCTATATACCAAATACCAATACTTCTACCGATATTTATCATGATTTTATGTATCCTCAAAAATGAATCAATGTATGAAAATGACAAATCTTTGAACTCGTATAACTTTGGCTTGTGGCAGGCAGCCCTAGGATTTTTGTGCCTTAATAACTATTGCTCCGTATGACTACTAACTATACGAACTTTTTTTTTGTTGGCTAACTCTTTCAGTTATGAAATTGGTTTTAATTAAGCAGAGTAAGGTATTGTTTTGTTTAAATGTGAAAATTACGGTTTTCCGATTAGCTGACTTGTTTGCGCTATAGTAAAAATGCTTCAGATCATTACTTCTAGTAATAGCTATCATTATTTTATGTTTCCACGCACTTTCAAAAATCAATAAATGTATGAAAATTACGACTTTTAAACGACTATAACTTGTCTTGTGGCAACCTTACGACTTTTGTGCCATAACAAATATTGCTCAGTATAACAACACTCGGTTACAAAAATTACGGGTCAGTCACAAAAATTGAAATACCTCCAGAACTGTAAAAGTTAGATAAATGAAATAAAAAACAGAATAAAGACAGTTGCGCTTCTAATAACCTATTATTTAAACTGGTTGATGAAAAAACTTCATTAGAAAAATAAAATTAAAATAATGCCTATTTTTAGCAACAACATTTTTGCTTCATGTCATTATAGATGCTCTCCATTTCTATTCTGTCAAAAATAAATTTGTCGTGAACGTCTTCCACGTGCATAATTTTTATTCCGTGAGGTGTACCATGGCAGTCACGCTGGAGGAATGTACCAGAATCCTAACTTTTTTGAAACTTGGGCGGAGTCAGCCTGAAACAGCCAGAAACATTGGTGTATCTTTGTCGACTATTCAGTGGGTAGTTCAGCGGTAACAAAAGACTGGATCACACATTAGGAGACCAGAAAATGGCAGACCAAGATGCATAACGGCCAGGGAAGACAGACAACTGGTGGCTACTATGCTCCGAAATCGTTTTCAAACTGCTGTTGGTCTAAAAACTCACTTTATTCGCTTTGGAGGTGGCAATTTAAACGCTCAGACAATAAGAAGACGTCTTGTTGCAGCAAATTTGAAACCATCAAAGCCCGCAAATGGCCTCAAACTGGAACGGGGACATCGAATTGCAAGACAGAGATACGTGCGCGAGCACCTAAACTGGACACTAGACGATTGGTCTAGGGTAATGTTCACGGACGAGTCTAAATTCATGCTTTATAAGCATGATGGTAGGCAGTTTGTGTACAGAAGACCAGGGGAGGGCTTCCATCAAGCGTGTGTGGAGGAAAAAGTGGCTCCGTACAAGTGTGGGCTGGGATTTCTGCCGAGGCCCGCACCGAGCTGGTACTCATTCAAAATGGAACTCTAAATGCAGAGAGGTACGTGGAAGAGATCCTCAATGAACATGTAGGACCTTTCATGGCCAGGATCGACCGGTATGGCATATTAATGCATAATAATGCGCGTTCCCAAACCGCCAGAATTGTACATGACTACCTTGAAGAGGTCGATATCGAACTCATGCAGTGGCCAGCGCGAAGCACGGTTTTAAACCCCATCGAGCACGCCTGGGACGAGCTTCAGAGATGCGTGAAAGGTCGAAACCAATCAGGCTTCCCATGCTCAAACAAGCACTGGTGCAACATGCCTAATCGCCTGGAAGCTGTCAGAAGAGCTCGTAGAGGCAATACAAAGTACTAAATGAAGAAAGTGATGATAAACAGCAAAAAAACAATCTTAAAAAAATATACTTAAGAAAAATATTTACTTACTTTAGTTTTTTTAATTTAGAGATTAATATAGTAGGTGCACCTAAGTTTTATTTTTATTTTTTATCTATATAATTAATTTCTCAATTGAATAGTCTTCGTTTCATTAGGATGGCATATGTGACTGACCCGTTAATTTTGGAACCGAGTGTAGTTAACTAACTATTTGTATCAATTTTTGTTGTTGGCCGGCACTTTCAGAAAATGCCCAAAAGAATGATCTCCTTTGAATTTCTTTTAGAGAGAAAAATAATCTTGATAATAAGAAACGCGTTTTGAGTATTATTCACAGAGCAAGTTTGTTTTTTTGACAGACTCCCACCCACTACCCATCATGAAATCATAGCAAGAGAATATTGCATGATTGGCAATACCAAGTGGGAAAATATTGGGAGTAGGATATGACTATGAAATTTCATCGAATGCGTTTGTTTTTTCGCACACCCCAGCAATGGAGGGAATGTTATTGGATCAGTTTGATAAGACTTGGGTGAAATTCATTTTCTGTCTCCCTCGTTTAGGATATCGTGAATCGACGAAGTAGAGCTCGGAAATGTCTATGAAACAATCAGATCCGGTTGGCATACGGAAAAGTAGTTTTGATGCTTTATCGGCACAATTTATTTGCAATTGTTGTGGATTCAATTTTGGCGCTAAAAACACTATTAAGTTGTCACGCCGAAACTTGGCCTTGTACTTCGCAAAATTGCCGAGCGCCTGGCAAACCTGCCAGCGTCCCAGGATCAACGTGGGAAGTTCCCATGTTTATGGAAGATGTTTTGATATTTGATCTTACTTATAATCATTTACATTCCATTTTGTGTACGTAGTGAGCTATTGTTTATTTTTCGCAATGAACCACATACAAATGGGTAAATAAAACGTAATATAGCATTTTTCATTTCAAAAAGCATCAAGGCTTGCTTTGATGCTTTTTAAAATGAGTGAGTATGCAGAAAATTACCCACATGCATAATTTTAGTTCCTCGTGAACTTTGCCGTAAAGAAAATACTGAATTCCCGCTTGCGTGATGAAACCCGCACCTTGTTAAGCAACCCTAAAGACCTAAAACCGAACATTTTAAATTCACCTCTTTTTTCATCACATAAAGTGGCAGTTCTTTTTTAATTTTAAGACAAAAATAGACATCTGTGTTTTATTTACGAGTAAATAGGTCAGCACTAAGAGCCTACTCCTCTCCCGGGACAGGCCTGTGATTTGAGCATCAAGGCCAGTCTGATTCCGTTGAGGTGAATTTCAAAGCAATTGGGTCAAATTTTTTTATTGATAATCACGTTTGGTTGGACAATTTAATCAATACAAGGTATTCCGCTCCATTTGTGTCATCCAATTTTGTTTATATCTACCGCATCAAAGGAAGGACTTTGTAAGTGGGAACATGGCTATTCTGCTTAGAATGATTTAAATGAATTTCTAACAATGAGCTTAAAGCAAATGAATCGTAAAAAGGACAAATTAGTGACGTTTTGAATGCTTAGGTTGGTAGCGGTCCTTCAGTACCAGTACCGTGTTGCCGGCGTTGTACATAATTACGTAAATTAATTGATGCATGGAATTTACAAATGGACTAAGTGCCACAAAAAGCAAAAGGTACCTTTGGAATGATTATTTGTAAATTCCATGCCTCAATTGATGTACTTAGTTAACAGTACATATTTCAGACAAATTATGCCTGAGTAAAAAAACAGCAAGTTAAAAATTTCACTTTAGTTTCATAGCTTATGGTACCCTCGCGAATTCCTCAAGATGCCCAGGGTGCAGTGGCGCCACGTCGCCGCCCGCGTCTGTTGCGTAGGCCTGTCACGCGCACACGACACGCTGCTCAAGCGCTCACGGTACGCGCGCTGACTCTGATCGGTGACATTCTCGCTCAGTACGATGAACTTGATTCATCCGCTGATCGCCTAGCGCATATCTGTGGTACAGCCTGTACTTTTTTTAGAATGTAATTAATGTTTTTTGGTTATATTATTATTATAATTTTTTGATTATTGTGACTCTTGTTATATTAACTATTATTTGATTTTAATTTGATTTGTTTTTGTTTTCTCTATCATTTGACATGTAATTTGTAATTTTTTATTGTTTGACATTTTCTTAATGTTTATTTTTTATTGTTTGACATTTTGTTATTGTGTATTTTATTTCTCCGTTTTTTAAAATATTGTCAACGAATTTTCTTTTTATTGTTGATTTGCTGGTGTTTTGGTGTAAACTGTTAACTTGCATGTAAAATTTAATGAATAAATAAATGAATAAAATAGCTAAATAAAATGTGAATTCGTTCGGCCCATTACACTTTCTACGATTGTGTGTGATGATATTGATAAAACCACTATCCAGGAGCTTATATCATAGTATGTTGACGGAATCACTATTCAGTAAAATATTAACAGGGCCTTTGCAAGATTAGGATTGTTATTAACCAAGAGTCTCTTACTTAAAGAATTATTCCTCAGAATTAACAATTCCAGAAATAATTCGAGAGAATCGTTAGAAACATAAAAAAATAACATTTACCCCAATACCTACCTCAATAGTGGATTCGGTTCATCAGTCGCGTGCTTAATGAAGGATGAATAAACAAGATATCTGAGTAACGGGTAATCGAGTTTGAGAAAACAAAACAACATTTAGCTTGACTGGTTAACGGCGAGATACGTAGGTATTGAGAAAAACTAAACAATCAATCCTTACGGGATATGGTTTTTACCGTAGGCAAGAAAAATGATGGCTTACTTAGTAGTAGAGACCACGTACAAGCTATCAAAGTTAAAATTATTTAATTTTTAATGCAGTTTAACTATAGACGTGAACCTGGTTACTAAATCAATATAATTTTTACTAACAATTAACTAAAAATTATTAATTATTACTAACATTTGTAGCCTAGCGGCTGAGAACGGCTTATTCGGCTTATTATCGTTTTTAGCGATAACTAGCCGCGAAATATTATTCACATTTAGTTTTTTGTTTATGTTGTTTCTCTTGTGATTTATTTACTATTCGCTGGGTGCGATGTAGGAGGTGGGAGAACCACGAATCGATCGTAGCGCGCGCCGTGGCCAAACAAGGAACTTTCCTCGGCCCAACAGTCACTATTTCTTAGTGAAAATCACGTATCCGTACATTATCAAGCAAAAATAAATAAAAATGTGCGTCACGAAACCTGCTAAGAAGTTAAATGCAGCAACAATGGCAAAAACGGTGATCACAAATTCTATAAATTAAAAAAAAATACAAAGATATTCAACGCAATCTTCTATTTGTAGGTAAATTAATCTCATCTAGGTCAACTAAACTAACTTTTAACAATTTAGTAATGCATGTATCATTTTCTTCCGTATTAAAATACACAGCACCAGCTTCACAATGTAAGAAAGCTATTATTAAATTTAAGGACATCGGCACATTTAACAAAAACACATAGGTAGTAGGCATACATCAACAAAACAGCGGTGTCCCGATGCTAAAAAAATAAAAGGGCCTCACTCAGCATTCAGCCTGGGCTTTAAGGGCCCAGGCACTGTTTTTCTGTAATGCTGACCTAATTTTCTTTGCCGGTGGATACATTTCCTTTAAAAAGTAAAAAGTATTTCCCTTTTTAGTATTTTTCATTAGCGAACTGTCTAGTTCTGCCACATTGCTGCTCTTCACTGTTTTTGGAGAAGGTTTCTTCCTGGTTCGTGGTTAATCAGAGCGGCAATATGTGTTTGGATACCCATATCCACTCTGTTGTACACATAACCACATTTTCCAGTTGTACTCGTAACATTACGACTAGAATCAATCTGAAAAAATAAATGATTTCTTAACATCCTAATACGTACATTACTGTATTGAAATGGATCAACGTATAATATATAAGTACTACGGCAAAGATTGCAACAACAGCTTACATTGAAAGATGTTGTGTATGGCGTGGATGTTACTGAAATTTGCAGATTACACGAGCTTCAATGTAATATTTTTGTTCTAAAATAAATATTGTTTTCCTTTTATTGTTGTTAGTGGTTGGAAAGCGATATTGTGTGTGATTTTCCGGAATCCAGTTTTATTATTAATTTAGCCATGTTTAACTGAAAATACATTGAAAGTATGCATTACTAACGACAGTACAGTCAAAAACAGTCGTCTACAATAGAGATGAAATGCGTCATTCAATTCTAAATCTAATCTAAATCAGCCCAGTCCGTCACACTGTAAGGCAAAGGCCTAAATAAAATTTAAGTTAATTTTAGTCGATCAAATAAATTTGTTCATTACTTTACTTACTTTTCGTGAAGACAGTCATTAGAAACTCCGTGCACCACCTAAAATTAACTGATTGTGCCATTTTAGACCAGAAATAAAAAAGGTCAACGTTATTATGGACACTAGATATAGATTTACACGATCGAATAGAATTTAATTAAATTAAGATATTTTATTGAAATTATTCGTTTGTTTCCTACTCTTCGTAATGACAGAAAGCCATTTGCCATTTCAAAGTCCGCCGTAATTTTAAGCGCGGGTTGGCGCTTCCATCGCACCCAGCGAATAGAATACATTTACAATAAATAAACATAAACAACGAAATTTACATCTGTAATAAGTGTCAAAAACTCAAAATTCTCGATACTCATAAATTAGTAGGTATAAACGGTGTCTTTCATGTTTATTTAAAAGAAAAGTGCTACTGTATGAATAAAATAAGAGTTGAACTACAAAAAATGTAATAAGAGTATATGTAGTGTGGTTCCTCGTAACACAGGGATATTAATCCCTACTTCGAGACCATTACAAGAGGTATGTTGTCTGGCGCATATCATTTATTTTATTTATATCTTATATCGAGGGACTAATCGAAGCCATAATATACAAGAGGTGGTTTGACTCGCGAGCGTGCGAGGGAGTCAATGAAACCAAGGGTATATTAATTTGGCGTTTAATCTCGAGGTGCAGACTGTACTTTTCACTTTCGAGTGCGAGAAAAATAGTCAATTTAGTGCAAAAACATTGAAAACCGAACAAATTCACACTCGACCAAAATTCTGAAATTTTCGCGGTCAGTTTTTCTTCTAAACCGGTCACATATTAACAATTTAAAACATATGGCACCACCTCCTTTGCGGACAAACCATGGAACTAAAACTCTCAACATTTTCGCAATGAAGATGGTCCACACTCCACAGATCATAGTATATTAAATTGCTGACTGTTTGAGTTGGTCTATGTCACATGAAGGACATTAAAAAAACTAATTACTTTTCACTCGCTAGCAGCTATATGCTCGCTGGAGGCTAAAGTGGTCACTTCACTTTAGTCCCGCTGCGTAGGGCTATAATGGGGTACTTTTAGAGCATGAGAAGTGAAAAAGTCAATTGTTTTCGAAGCTCGAGTCGGGTATAGATACCCTAATAGCAAGCGGCTGGTTATTCGTTTCTAGCTGCTGCGCTGCACGCTGGTTTAAGTAACTACCCGCTTAGAAGCCGCTGGTTTACAACAATGAGTTTAACGCAACTCGGTTGACAAAAGAGTAGGCTCTTTTGCTGTCAGTCGTCGTCATAACCGATAGACAAAGGAAGTGCAAAAAAATCCATGACACGCTCGCGTTTAGGATAAGCGTGAGTAAAATAACAAGCTGCCATCTTATTTTTTAAAATTTATAAAATAATATTTAATTAAAACAAAACACTCAGGTAGCTTCTGAATTCCCCCAAGTATGTCATATTTATTTGCGGAATATAAACCATCCGGTAAGGTTAACTCGATTTAAGTCCGGTCATCAAATAACGATTATTACACCTAGACGAGATTTAAGATTTCGGGTAAAATGTGGCCAGCGCTCGAAAGTGTCACGTTCAAGAAAAACTGCTCTTCTGATCTTGACAAATGTCCCCTCAAGCCGCGCCGTGCACGCTATTGCCTTCATCATTCTCTGTTTTTTATAACCTTATTAAATATTGTTGGAATAGACGTCGGATGTTTTATTACGGTTATTTTTTAGATAAATATCCAGTCTACCGTCGAATGCTTTTGCGTTTGTTAGAGAACCTATTTTTAGACTAACATATAGTTCTATGCTATCGGTTGTTGACAGTCACTTTGTCAGCATAGCCCTTGAGCTAGAAATAAAAGGCTGTTTCGACGGAATGACTATTCAACTTAACTATAACATAACATACCATCACGACTTTATCCCAAGCGGGGTATCCATAGACTAGTGACTGTGCCGTCATGGTGAATGAAACACTCAGAAACCCACTTTTCACCAACGGTATTAGAATCCAACGTGGTAGGTTGTGAGCCTTCCACCGCTATGCGGGTTGATTTGGTTAGTTAACGATGTTTTCCGTCACCGGAGAGTTAGTCGGAGATTTAACAATAAACACAAAGATTTTGGTTCTGGCCAGACGCTCTCTTAACTTGTCTATTTTATTAAATGTAAGTAAGTCAATTCACTTATTGTTTTATAAACCTGATTCCATTATTTTGATTACCCTGTAGTACCAAATCAGTTGTCTTGGTGTTTAGTAACTGAGTTGGCTGTAGCCGTATCTGCACGATGAAAGTTCTATCTAGCTCCTTCTACCTACGCTGCATAAATCTACCCTGACCGCTTGGGGATACTTGTTCTCGCTACTGCAACGCCGGCTTATCACAGGACAGTAGTAATGATAGTTATCTTTGTAACAACGCACGCCCTACGAAACCTACCTTCAATATACTTAATACTTCAGTGTTTTTCCTGTTTTGTACTTGATCTCCTCTACAACGAGTGTCACATTGACGCGCAACGTGGGGCGAACAACGGTAATGAAGAAAACATAGGTTGAGTTTTGCGTTTGGGTATGCAAACCTTTATAATTAAAATAAAAACTGATAACAGCTAACTAACCGTTTACGGTTCATGGATAGGTTAAAAACTTATTTTATGTTAGTTTTTCAATACAAATAAAAAATCGCAGTTTTTATGTATTTATTACAATGCGCGGACGTACATTGCTTGTTTTTGTTTACTATTCCATCCAATGCTCCGCCGCCATCAGTCTTGCCAACCCCAATACGATCTGTTGTGGTGCCGATAAATATAACGTCTGGAAGTATGCGGGATTCATCCCTGCCAGGTGAAATATGGCTGCCATTACATAGGCCAATGAATAGTGTTTGAACTACGAGCAGAAATAGCTGTTTGATATGTTACCGTTCTGTTAGGCTTTCATATTTTTTTTGCTGGTCTTTCTACAAGTTTTTATCAGAACTACAAAAAAACTAGGAGAACCTAGTGTGCTATAAGTGGTAGTCATAGTCATAGTCATATCATTTATTGCTTCATGTAAGTTTACAAGATCTTAAATATAGAACACCAGTACTAAAACATGAAGCTCGTAGGGGCACTGCAAAAATGCCGTTGAGCACCTTCTCTCTCAACGAATAAAGTTATCAATCTTAACATCTTATGGTGTGGACTTACTTAGTTTTTTTTTTACTTTTCACTTCCTTCGTAACGCGATATTTTGAGAAAAATAATACATTTTGGCTAACTTAATTGCACTTCTTTAATGAAATATTTGTCTAAATGTGAAATGTAAAGAGAGCTTATTTTATAGTAAAACAGGAGACTAACCTGGTAAAAAAATTACATTTTTGAACTTTCTTTTTGCATTTTAACTAATTCTAAAAAAACGGGTTTTTGCAACAATTGCATGTCACCGTGGTCACGAGCGGACTGTGGTGGTGCGTGGTCCTAGCTGGGCGCGGCGAACGACCACCGCTCGTAACCACGATGACATGCAATTGCCGCCGAAACGTCGAGAAAAATAGGTAAAACAATTTACCGTAATTTTGTTTCGTTGCAAAAACCCGTTTTTAATAAAACTGGTAAAAAAGTTTTCCATTCTTAAAACTACAATATGTGACATAATTTGTTATAACGAGATCACATTTCGCCGTAGCAGCCAGCATTTGCTTCTGCAAATCAAGAGAGATAAATATCTGGCCTCGAGGATGCTTTTTTAACAGGTAACCGCTGACTGGCTGGAAATGAAAAATCGCTCGCTACGCTTTGTTTAGGAAATAACTTGACTGGCTATAAGAGATGGTAATACGAGCCCTGGAAATATTTAGTCCCTTTGTGCATTTCGTGGGAAGACGGATGTGAACACTAAGTCTTTTCGTTGCTGTTACAATTACTTCGTAGTATGATGTATGAAAGAACTTGCAACTTTGAGTTACATGGTGAATTAGGTGCAAGCTGTTCTAGATATTTATTACAATTCGTCACTGACGCCCTAAAGAGGCGAACCTCATTTTTAAACAATCAAAGGAGTATGGGTAACGTTAACGTCATTTTTGAAATTTCGCGGCCATTTACCAAACCTGACGTTTATGAAAGAACATATCGAGCGGAACAAACTTTATATGGAGCACATATAACTAAAGTATATCGGAGCTGAGATATTTGTTATTATATTTTTAACTAACTACTCAATTCAACTTGATCCATACTAAGGAAAAGGTAAAAAAGAGGCATTATTTGTAATCCTTATAAACATGCGTCGCAATTAGGATTTAAGAAGGCTAGTTTTCAATGGCTAGGTGCAATATTAGGCCATTATTGTTCATATATTGTGGGTAAAAATACTTTCAGGTGTTTTTCCCATGTAATGTATCTAATGTCGATGGTTAGGAACCAATATCTCCCATTTACATATTGACTATTAGAAAATGTGTTTTTGATGTCATTGACGTTAAGGTCGTTTTTCGTGATAGCTTGTGATTCACTTCCTAATGCCAAATACTTAACATTAACTGATATATACAACACATTACAAATATGGATGTCTAACTTGAAGCATTGCTGGATGTACTTTTATTAGAAAAATATACTCAACAGGTACATCTTGAAAAGAAAACCTTCCTCTCCTATTTCTGCATTTTTTTAACAGCTGTTATGTGACATTAGCTCCATAAAGTAACATTTCAGGACTTTTATTTTAGAGAAACCAAGGCAAAAAATAATACTTTAAGAAATCATACTTCGGCTCCGATATCACTCAGAACAATCCTGACCAATCAGATATGTTTCTTTCTTAGGGTTCTATAAAACAGTAGTAAAATTATTGCTGGCCGCTAATAAAAAAATGACGCCACGGGTCCATACAAAGTTACTCAAACCCCTTTGATTGTTTCAAAACGAGGTTCGCCCCTTTGTGGCGTCAGCGACGAATTAGAATTAAACCTGATAAAACGAGTTTTAATCAATTCACTATTCCTCAATCTTGTTCGTTGTGTCAACTCAACAGAAACCTAACTACATTGAAGTTCATGCTTTTGTGTTACTAAGCCTATTTTTCGGTTAAATATGAACTGGTTGGTTAAAATATACTTTTTTGATATTCCAGAACATGGTATCAATATAAATTGTTGTTTTAAACTGTTTACTTTGTTAACATCTATGATAACAGCCTTAACTGCCACCACAGTTTCCGTACTACTCACATATAAAATAAAATATAAAGAATATGCGCCAGACAACACACCACTTGTCATGTTCTCGAAGTATAAATACCCTTGTATTACGAGGTACCAGACAATGAATTAAGCCAGGGGCGTCTCCCAGCACACCTAGACTTCAAAAAAGATCATTTCCTGAATTGACCCGACCGGGAATTGAACCCGGGACCTGGGTCAAGGCGAGAAGCAGTGCTACAGCGCACTACGTCAATTGTGTCGTCAAAATGAAAGAAAGATGAACATATAATATAATATAAGATAATAAAATTGATTAGTTACTTATTTAACAGTATAATAAGCGATAATTATATCGTAACGCTACGCAATCCGAAGCACACACAAACTGATATAATTAATGCTTCTCTAACATTGTAATTAAGTCGTACAAACTCGAACGCAGACATTGATGAATCGTGCTCTATATAAGTGCGGGCACGTACAGAAAGACGACTCTAGTTTTGCAAATCCTGGCTGACAGGACAACACTGAATGCATTAATAAGCTGGATGGGACTGTGAAGCGCATTTAGGCTGGAGGCTCCAATTAATATATAAAAAAATAAAGTAATTAAAACAATTTTAATTTGCGTAATCTGTACACGAGTGGCCCTACTGGTGTACAGATTACGTAAAATGAACAAATTGTTTTCATTACTTTTTGGCACCAACCGGTCAGTCAGGGCTGACTGACCTGTATGTTTACCATGAGTGAGTTGCCAATTAAAATGTACGTCATCGTTTGCGTAAAAAATTGTATTGGGATTTGACATGACATGACATGACAATACATTCTTTTCCCAATGCATTTTTTTACGCGAATGAAAACGTTAATTTAAAGTTTCAACTCGTGGTAGACGTACTGATGGCGCCAAAATTCGTGGGATTGATCTCCACCCAGGAAAAACATTCGTGTGACGAACATTTGTGTTTGTTCTGTGTCTGGGTGTTGTTACCCATTTAAGTATTTATCTAGATATATTTCAGTATGTTTATCAGTTGCTGACACCCAAAGCTCTCCATGATTTCTGGTCAGATGATGTTGCTGTTAGTTCCCCTAGATATTAATTATTTACTTAGTCTTGCAAGCGTAAAAATTGAGTCACCCCTGTGTATTCGGTTCGCGTTTGTATTTTCAGCATTATTAAGCCGAAAAAACGGAAGCATTTATTCCTAATCCCATCTTTTGAGAAGGGAATCCCTGACTTTATCGTGATTACTCATGTAATTAACATGAGTTATTAATCAGAAACAGAAACCAAGGGTAGGTATTCCGTGTTTTTCAAAGTTATAAAATCACCTTGGGTTGTGCTTAAAGTCATTAGGTATAAGGTAAATACTATTTATGTAAAAAAAAATAAAGAAAATATAGTTTACGTAATAAAGGCTAGGTATAGCAAAAAGCATTTTGAATATGGTGTTTGTTTGGTCGTTAGAGATGAGAGTGATGAGAGTAGGTATAAGATTGCAATGTAGCATACATTAAATTCATAACTCAATAAAATGCACTTTAAGTCAAAACAGACTGAACATAATACTAAGATAATACGACCTTCTGTACTTCCTTATGCTGTGCCTAACCGCAGGAAGCAATGAACTTTCCATGACGCTGGATTATACGACAAAGCAATATCCTAATAACGTCACGTATCTATAGCTATGTACATAAAGCTGAAAATTGAACTACACACATCAAAAGTGTCTAGGGATCAACATATATTTTTGCAATAACTTTTCTCCAGATTGATATTAATTAAAATTTTCTTTAAGGATTCATCAAATAAAGTATTTTCGTTTGTCTACAGTAACGATAAACCAAGTCACCTTTGCATTAATAAAGAAATTTGCCATTTTCCTAATAAAGGGATTTTTGACATTTGAACCACTAACATTAAAGTTCGAAAAAAAGACTGAAATAACAGTTTTCTTTAAAATATTATTGGGTAACTTAAACAATTAATAATCCGTGTTTCTACCGCGAACACCAAAAACACAAGAACATCGGTTTGGCATACTCAAAATGAGTTCATCCAAATCACGCTGTGGAATGGCCGCCCATGTTCGTTGTAACAACAAAAAAAGGTCTTCTTGCGACTGGATACCCTCAATATTCGGCAGAGCTCTTCTCTGTAGCATATCCCATGCATGCTCAATCGGGTTCAAGTCTGGCGACTGAGCAGGCCAGGGCAGGACATTGATGTTAGCTGCGGCGAGAGTCTGTCTTACAACTCTTGCGGTGTGCGGTCGTGCATTATCATGCATTAACTGAAATAAGGGACCTATTTGCACTTGTAGAGGAACGATGACATTCCCGAAGACCGCTAAGGGTACCACCTATAGCAATGCACAATCGTAGGATTCGATATCAATGGGCTCTTGAACACAGAAATTGGGCAGAAGAACAATGGCGTTTCGTGTGCTTTTCTGATGAGTCTCGTTTTGGTATGAGACCGGATACAAGACGTATACGACACTGGAGAACCCCTGGACGCCAACAGCGATTAAAATCCTGCCAGGAAGTCCATCCTTATAGTGGTGGAACCATCATGGTATGGGCGGGTATTTGTATCGGCGGAAGAACTGAGTTGATTTGGATCAGAGGCAACCTCAACGCTCAAATTTATGCTGAGACGATTGTATCAGACGTCATCGTTCCTCTACAAGTGCAAATCGGTCCCTTATTTCAGTTAATGCATGATAATGCACGACCGCACACCGCGAGAGTTGTAAGACAGACTCTCGCCGCAGCTAACATCAATGTCCTGCCCTGGCCTGCTCAGTCGCCAGACTTGAACCCGATTGAGCATGCATGGGATATGCTACAAAGAAGAGCTCTGCCGAATATGGGGGGTATCCAGTCGCAAGAAGACCTTTTTTTGTTGTTGCAACGAACATGGGCGGCCATTCCACAGCGTGATTTGGATGAACTCATTTTGAGTATGCCAAACCGGTGTTCTTGTGTTGTTAGTGTTCGCGGTAGAAACACAGAATCTTAATTGTTTAAGTTACCCAATAAAATTTTAAAGAAAACTGTTATTTCAGTCTTTTTTTCGAACTTTAATGTTAGTGGTTCAAATGTCAAAAATCCCTTTATTAGGAAAATGGCAAATTTCTTTATTAATGCAAAGGTGACTTGGTTTATCGTTACTGTAGACAAACGAAAACACTTTATTTGATGAATCCTTAAAGAAAATTTTAATTAATATCAATCAGGAGAAAAGTTATTGCAAAAATATATGTTGATCCCTAGACACTTTTGATGTGTGTATATAAAATATGAGTCTCAGAATCGTTTTTAACATATTCGTCGAGATTGATTTTGCTATCGCCTTCTTCAGTTGTATGTACGTCCACGAAGGAACAAATAGTAGGACCTAAAGTATATAGAGTTAAGGAAATTCCCCTTGGAAAAAATCATCCCTCTGATAATGTTTAATGTTGTCTCTCAGAATGTCCTCTTCAAAAAAAACAGGCCTCTGTCACTCCATGTAATTGCGCGATATAATCACCTACCAGCTGCCGGGTCTACCAAGACTCATTTGGCAGTTGATTGTCAAGAGCCACGTAGAACATTCCTTAATAAGAATATGTACTTACGTAACTAGAAGTACTGACTAGCCAGGGCTACCTCTTTGGCAATATAACATGCCTGTCACATGATATCACGCATTTAAAATTGACAACTATTAAGTAATCTGTGGTTAAGATAAGTGCAGACTATATAATAAAAAATGTTACAAATCATAGTTGACATGTTGCATTAGTGTAGACAACATTTTGTTAGTAGAAAAAGTTTTATAACATGTTACTTAATCTTGACTCACCTTTAAGCTTACATTAACTAGGTGAGTTTTCTTTTGTTGATCAAAAAACTTTTCAATTTGCATTCTGCAATACATCATTAAAATATTTGTCACGACTCAAAATCAAATCACACAATGATAACCCAATTAGTAACTCAACAATACTTCGCTCCCAAATTTTGAATTCCACCTTTTTCCAAGTTGCAAATATTTGACCAAATCTTTTATTCATTACGTTTGCTCGACATTTAAAATAAAATGAACAGGAAAACGGATAAAATAGCTACAAAAAAAACTCGTTAATCTGTTTCTATGTAAGTAATTATCGAAAACTTTTTCGAGGACTCTTAACTGCTTTTCGAACGAAGACCCTCGGGCTTAATCCCGGCATAACCCGCCCCAACCGAAATGAAATAACTAAACTATCCGATTAAGTATGTATATTATGTCGTCAAAGACTACCAGAGAACTTGCTCTACATATTTTGAAATTAGATGGCGACGTGTGTCCTCCAAGAAAATTCACATTCATAAAAAAAGAAAAAAAAGCTTGAAGGAAGACAAATAGAATAATATGGGTAAAATAATTAAATAAACTAAATCTCAGTTTTGTTAAGTCAAGACTATGAATCATATAATTTATCTAGAACTACGATAAAGCCTTCCAGACACAACAATTTATTGATCTGTAGGCACCCCTTTCTTCGCAACCATCCAATATATTGCAAGGAAGAAGAATTCAAGGAATTTTGGTATACAGGATGTTACTAAAGATCAAAGTGAATGTTAGAGAAATGTTCATGAATATATAAATAAATTGAAAAGGTTTTTTATGGCTCAACTTAAACCAGATCTTCAAGTGAAAACCTAGTTGTTAACATTACGTTTTTTGTACTCAATACCCATTTCTTTATTGCATTTCACAGTGCAGTAAAAGATCTTAAAATAATAATTACGTAGTTCGTGAACCCCGTCACAACACGACAACAATGGAGAGAAGGAAAACAATTTTTAATGGAAAATCTTCTTAATTAAATCAAAACTACTGGAAATTATGAATGATATTAAATAAAAAAAATATGAAATGATGTATTGTTGTAGCGCTTTTATTTATTTATTTATTTATTATTTCGTACACAAAGCGATAAATTACAGAGAAAACAATAAGAAGTACAAAAGTACAGGTTAGCTTATCTCTAGGAAGAGATTTCTTCCAGCAGACCATGGCGACAGGAAAAACTCATTTAAAACTGTTATGGATAGACAAACGTTTTTATTGTAAATTATCACATAACTGAACGACTTTTTTTAAAAACCCAAGCAGAGATAACAAATGAGGAAAGCAGGAGGATAGAACTTCGATATTTTGCAGATTAACTGAAGTCCAAAGAAAACAAAGATGTTTTTTTTGTAGAGAAATTAACCAATCTATGTAGCAAAACTGTGGTTATCAAACCTTTGTAACACCCTGTAAAATATTTTATTGCCCGCCAAGGGTGCTATGATAATGTCGCGGTGAGGCTGACGGGGCCTTGCAATTTCTGAGCACATCTGTCTAAATATTTTACAACGATAGAATCTAAAGGGACTGCCGACTAATAGCAGGATTTACGAATCGCCCGGCAGATCACATCTCAGGAAATGCGCGCTTCTTATCGCTCCTGGTTATTTGCTTCCGGTCCCTGGCGAGTATTTGTCTCACTCAGTTTCAGCAAACCTGTGCAAGATAAGACCTTCTTTGTTCTAAGGAATTAAAAAAGAACTAGAAAAAAATTTCAAGTATTGTAATTGCTTTGTGAAGGTTTTTTAGTCCTTTGTTTGACGACCGACTTGGTGTAATGGTTAAGAAGTTGGCTACTACACCAGAGGTCGCGGGTTCGATCCCCGCACAGTACAAACATTTGTGTGCATGAACATATCTGTTTGTACTGGTCTGGGTGTCTCCTATGTATAATAAGTATGTATTTACAAAAGAAAATGTTTTTAAGTATGTTTATCCGTTGTCTAGTATCCCATAACACAAGCTTTAATTAGCTTACTTTGGGGCTAGATGGCGCTGTGTGGAATAATGTCCAGGGATATTTATTTATTTATTTATTTGTATTTGGAATTTTCTTCTGAGAAATTACTTCAGGCACAGTATTATTTCAGGTCTACTCTACTCTACAATGTAAAACTAGATCGTGCTCTGTAGAGAAGTGTCCGTAAATTTTAATAATGAATTCTCACGCGCGCTGTTTGCAAATTATAATGTTCGAATATATTTTTATTCTCTAACTCTAACCTTTGGACGATAAATGGAAAAAGAAACACTCACAATATGCAATAGTGTTAATGAAAGTAAGCGTACGATAGATTCGTGCGGTGGATAATAATAATGCAACTCGTTCTTATTTTTCTTCATTTTAACTACTAGGTATTTCAAATAACCTAAATTATGTTCCATTGGTGTTTAAATTTTTTTGAATGTTAATTGTTTAGCATAAAGTTTTTGAAACTTCAAACCTTTTCAATATTTAGACTGTAGTTTGCGAAGTCATCATCTCACGCATTTTTTGAGATACATATTTATTTGGGGCGATTTTTCAATCCTCAGATAATGAAATTTATCTGTAGAATAAAGTTTATTCGAAGATTAACAAGATTTTTAATTTTTCAAAGGTCAGATAGATGTTATCTGTTGAATAAAGCCGCTAACTGAGGGATAAAGTTACCTGCTTCTTAAGGAGCTGCATAAATATAAATAAATATGCGCCAGACAACACACCTCTTGTAATGGTCTCGAAGTAGGGATTATTAAATCCCTGTGTTACGAGGTACCACACAAGAAAATAAGCTAGGGGCGTCTCCCAGCACACCCAGACCCGAGTCAATTTAGAAAAGATCGTTTCCTGAATTGACCCGACCGGGAATCGAACCCGGGACACTACGGAAATCGAGGCGAGAAACCGTGCTACAGCACACTACGCCAATCGTGTCGTCGTATAAGATTTATCTATGCGTTTTCTTTGACATTTTGAGGTTATGTGGTGTGTCAATTAAGATTATTTCCATTTTGTTAAGGAGTTTTGGAGTGTTATTATAATCACAAACTTTTTACCACAACTTTAGAAAAAAAAAAGCTGAGGTTGTTTTTCTTATACTTCAGTGTTAATTTGTCAAATATCAACTTTTGTCTTGTTTCATTCTAACATTGCAATTATTGTATAAGTGCAACTCGCTTGTGGATAATCAGTGTGAAGTTAGCGATATAAGTACACAGACAAACGATAGATATATTGCTGCTCTCGCTTGATAAACAGCCAGTTAATTTATACTTCAGTTAGCTATCTAGAGAATAAACGAATGATTGAAAAATCAGGCCTAAGACTCTCTTTGTTGTATGTTTATTCATGTGATTGTGTATGATATACTAAAATCTGTATTCTATACCGTGAAGGAGGAGTTTGAGACGACTTCATAGGACCTCTCTGCTACACCCAGATTCAGAACATAATTTAGCAATGGTAGTTACTTATTACATTACCATAATTCTAAATGAACAGAGATTTCCTTTCTGTGTTTTGAATAACAAAAGATAATTACGAGAATAAACGGACTCCTTTTTGACTAATGAATACCGGTTTTGTAATAAAGTAAGCATCTCAAAAGGAAAAACGGAAACTCAAGTAAAACCAAATTTTCTCAACAGCTGAAGTTATATAATGCGAACACTTTTTTCATCATAGACAGAGATTCTGTAAAAGATTGTCCCCGGAGTTAATTCAGTTATCCTTTAAGGTTATTGAGGAAAAGTTTGTAATTTTTTCCGTTTGCCAGACTGCTTTAGAAGATTTTTCATGAGCTGTGATTAAGATATTGTGACGAACAAAACCACGGTACGCATTATAAATCTATGGAGCTTGTCTACGCGCCCTACTACTTTTTTAATTGATTTAGAGTTGCCGCGTGTACTTTTGCGAACTAAACGTGTTCCTAGGTTCCAGTACAACCAGCTACTTAACGACCAATTACAGTAGCACGTTTATTTGTATTGTATTCATTTTTAAAATGTATATTCGTGCGTGAATGTAGTAGAGGGAGGTGTCATTTCAGCTTAGACAAGCTCTACTAAGTTAGTATTGAGTTATAATTTAATTTGGTTTTTAGGAACAGATAAAAAATTGCGCACACCTACAGCAATCAAGTGAGGTGAACAGCGATACTATTTATATGTGCAGTTTGCAAACATTTGAAAAGAGCCCATCATAGAATTTCATTGATGCTGTATTATTGGTTACTTACACCTTTTGACTCCTTTTTGGAATTGTTTTATACTTTTACGGTTCATCGTAGGCCATCTGCACTTAAAATGAAATATTGAGATTTAACTTAACTTAAGCCAATACCCATCATCTCTCTGTTAGAGAAGATTTATATTGGGTCTCCTTAACACCTTATCACAGTAGTTTTTCCAAGGAATAATGGATTGCAATCATAATTGAAAATGCCGCCAATGACGTAATGTCGGATGATACTCACTAGGTGTAATATTTACTCAACTAGTTTCATATGATTGGAATCCCATGTATTTATTATGGCGATAAAGATAACGCTCCCACATTATTATACACTTTGGCGCGGCAATCTGACTTTTTTTTGAGTTGAGCAGGGAAGTATTTAGGAACCAATAAATTATTTTCAGTTTTTAAATAACTTGCCTCAACTGAATTACTTTATTCACTCATGTGGTCCATTGTAGGTGCACATTTTTTTGTACTAGAAAGAGGTAAGCGAGCCATAAATATCTCTTTGCTGCTCATTTATATCTATTATTAGGACTTATAATGTCTATTACTTTGTTAAGCATTTTAAAATGCTTGTTTTCATATCGATAGATAGAAAAAATCGAATTTCGGACCTTGAAGAATCCTGCCTGATTCCTCCAAGGTCCGAAATTCGTATTTTTCCAGTGTCTTTTAATAAGAGGAGCAATGAAAAAAAACGAGATGTTTCATAGGTTGAACATTTTAATTTATTTAATTTTATTTCTTTGGTAAGTACAATGGCTTATGGGGTCGATGGCCCTAAGAGAATTGGTCTTTGGTAGGTATCTTACAATTTGCAATAAAAATATTTTCTTCTTTTCTTAATTTATGAGTATTGATAACAAATAGGTAACACATGAAGCTGATAAATGCATAAAATAGGGACTTCTTTGAACTTTCAATAAGCGTCCATATATTTTCACCACTTAGTTTAGTACTTGAACTAAATATTATTGTTTTGATTTAAATGAAGGTAAATGAAGGCAATATAGTTAAATCATCTTCCTATTTTTTTACTTAAAACAGGTCAGTGTTGTTTCTAAACTATGTCATATTTGTGAGACCATTACCATCATACCTGTAGATTAAATAATAGAAAAAAGTGCAGAGTGAATTGAATGTTCCAAAAATACAATAATAAGTATCCTACCTACCGAACAAAGATTCCATTAATTCCATTCATCATTCATTTGTTTAAAAAAATGTATTCATTATATTTTTAATTGAATGTAACTGTTATAATTTTTGTGTTACTTACGCCTGTAATGTAATACTGTGTATTTTTAATTACTTATCTAACAACATATTATACATTAATTATTATCCTCTATTAGATTCAATTAAACAGTTTGCTAGGCCTTTATAAATATTCACAAATGTTATAGTTTAAATTAATACATCGAGTATATCAATTTTTTGACTATCCAAATAATTTTAACGCAAACATCTTTGGAAAGTTGTGGTTATCCTAGGTTACATAGTAACATCTTTATTAATATTATTAAATATATCGTACAAAACATTAATAATTACCATTACTTAGTTCTTAAATAATTTGCAAAATCTTAGTACCTACATCAACAGACGATTTGGAATGGTACACAAACCAAGCACAGGCGATCCTTTTTACATACTTAGGAGATTACAAACGGCATTTGAACCTAAGTAATAATTTGCTCGATCTTTATCAAAGTATATTACAATGATACAAATATTGCAAAAGAACAGAATTAACAATGAATTATCTCAACAAAGGTGATTTTGAACATTAATAATATGCTCTTCGTGGGAATTTCATTGCCAGCACCTTCTTCGATTCAATAACAGCATATCGAAACGTTCATGTCTTGGACATTCACCTTAAATTACCTTAATATCACACATTGATATTGTACACTTTGTACGAAACATTCAGCTTTTATTTAGGCAAATACCTATATAATTAGATACGTAAATATTACCATATCGTGATTTATTATATACGGATACTTTATCTGGTAAGTAATTAATTATTTACTAATTACGAATGAGTCTAGTTTTTGGTCTAAATGATAAACCTTTATTATTTTTACCATACGACATTAATCATGTCGATTTAAATGTAAATATGTAAATTATTTAATGTAAATATGTTAGAATAAGATAAACTTAATGCACAAACAAAAGATTGCAGATGGAAGTCAGCAAAATAGGTGTACAATATAGACCGCCTTATCGCTAAAAGCGATCTCTACCAGGCAAAATTAAGCTGTGGTGCAAGATGAATTGAAGATCATCGCCACATTCATGATCATTTTTTTGTATACAGTACTACTAAGGCATTTTTATAGATTAGTTCTATGTCAGTAGTGCAAAGGCGTAGTCGTCAGAATTTCAGGTTTTTTAGTCTAATAATATTAGTGGTGCCCCGTCAAACTTTAAACTTTCTTGTCAATAGCTATACTTGAGATTGAGAGTCTATATTTGAAGAACATACTCTATGTTTCGTGACTCTGAGACTCTACCTACTTTTCATAAGATAAGAGTTTTGTTACCCAATTCTAAAGACCTTTTCTTACACTTTAAACTCACTTTTTATTCTTAAGACTTTTTTGTCTTAAGGTGTAGATATTAAATTCTTGTTTATTCTTAAATAGCTTTTAGATCTTAGCTGTCTCTTACATTTATTAAAATATATACATTTACAATAATTAAAGTCACTCGAGTTGAATCATTTAAATCTAGAGAGAATATTTAAACACGCTTGAGTCCGCATTTTCATAAACATAAATTTCTACGAACAATTAATTGATACATCAATAATAGTTACTGTTATAAGTTATAAATATAGTAAATAATCGAGTCATTTAAACATGAAATATTATAACATGTTTTAGCATTTTACTTAATTATCCTTTGGTTTATTTGCAATAATTTATATATTATTTAAGAGTTTTTGAGTATGGCGTCAGTTTGTTTTTGTTATAAATATACAATTTGTAACAATCACCACGATCATTATTGAGTAGTACTTAAAATTATTTCACATGAACATAAAATACAGGACAATATTTACATAGTCTACCTTTCACATATTTTTTAAATACGAATTCTTATTTTAACACAAAATACGGACGGCTCCCACTTTTTCCACGAACTTCGCGGGCGAATATTGAGTCACACACAAATACTTATTCATATTCGTTTACGTAGGCAATTGGGTATTAACAGAATTGAGTTTTCTTTCTGATTTGCGAACAGATGCAATTGTCTTCATACTAGTTATCCGCCTCAGGACGGTAGATTCAGGGAAGTCTTGATCCATTTTGCGGCAAGTAATCAAATTTTTGTACGCCTGTCGGTACTCATTTGACATCACCACGTATATGATGGGGTTTATACAGGTGGTTAGATACAGCGTGATATAGCTAGCAATGTTCACGAAGGGGTGTATAGTGAATTCGAGGAAAATCTTTGTCACACTAATAGGCAAGTGACATATGACAAAGGATAACATAATTGCCATAATCATAGTTCGTAACTTCCTGTCTTTTTTCGATGGCAGTAGCTTTTGAGTTTTCGGCTTTTTAGGCGCGGGTCTGAAGGCAATTCGAAGCTTCTGAATAGCTTCACTGCTTCTTGAGAGAAATCTATCAGAATCGGTTATTTTTTTCTCGCGATCTTCTGAGCTAGAGTTATCTAAGCCGGAAGTTGAAGAGATTTCGGGTATAGTTAGACAAGCAAAGATACTGTGTGAGCTTTGTTTGGGTGGGAGAGAAATATGATTAGTTCGGATTGCCGACGAGCACGTGTTCAAATCTGAGGACAGTCCAGTCACAATGTCGGTTTTTGGTCTTATTCTAATTGGTGCTCGCGATCTCTTCCCCACTTTTTTCACTATCCAAAATATCCTTGCGTAGCAGAACAATATCGCAAGTCCAGGTCCTAAGAATCCTCCAATGAAGAGAAACTTTTTTGGAGAATTGTGGTTGATATCTGGGATAATAGTGCACGATCCGACGGTAGGATCTAAGCTAAATCGTCCCCACTTTTCGAACCATGTTGGTAGTAGTATAGTGAAGCAAAATATCCACAAGGTGGTGATCATCAAGTAAAGTTTCACCTTCGTGTATAACCTGCAAAACAATGAAATAACTATAATTACTTGTTTTTAAAGTCTTGTTTCATGTAAGATGACTTGTGCTTAAAAGTGTGATGTGTTTAGCAAACAATTTATATGTAGTTTGAAACTAATAGATACCAACTATAATTATTTACGAAATAGATTATCAATAAAGTTGGATCTCGATAATGTAGCATAATCCTGAATGTTATATAATACTACTAATTTGAAAACTTCGACAATCAGATATTAGGGGCTGTACTAAACAAATAGGTATTCTAATATTTTGTGTAAACATCAATAAGCAAACAAAAAAAATGTGTTAAATCTCATCATTGATAACATAAAAATAAAATGAATTTGAGCTTGTAACTGCTTATTATCTAAGAACAGTCTATTTTTTTTATTTGAGGTTAACTCCAAGTTTATATCAAATTTTTATACTACAAATTTGATAGATAAGTAGCAATAACAAGAATCACAACTTACTTAGGATATAGCCTTGGGCGAGAGATCATGACGTATCGGTTGACAGTGATGGCCAACACAGTGATGAGAGATACGGCCACCAGCGCGTACCTGGCCAGCGGGAACATCTTGCAAAGAGTCCGTCCATGTCTCCAAGACTGGTTCCAGAAGGTAGAAGCCGCTAGAGGCAAGTTGAAGCAGCAGAACAGTAGATCAGAAAAGGATAAACTTATAATGAAGATTGCAGTTGCATTGCGGACCTGTAAAAAATAAAAAGCATTGAAGTAATGTTCCGTCTAAGGTTTTAAGGATGTAATAAGTTGTTTTATTGGTAGTAATAAAATGTGGGAAGGGTACGGCGCTTGTGTCTCTCTTTGTCACACCTGAGGGCTTCACGTGAGGTATAGTGATGCACTACTGGTTGCACCGATGAAAAAGCATTCATTCTGGCATTGCAAAAGCGGTCATTGATAAAACTTTCTGAACGCTAGTTTTATAGTTCGACATAAAAGTAGTTGTTGCTACTTTTTCAAAAAAAAAACAAATTTATAAAATAATACAGAGAACGGGTATTATTTGTGACGTTACCTATTGATCATACATTATTGCTTCAGCGGAAATTTTCACAGCTCTAAATTACACGTCACAGGATTTGATATTATAATATATTCAAAACCATATTACTAGTGGTTTTGGTGGTTTGATTAATTACTAACTCTATACTTGCTGAAATTGATGGTGTGAAACCGACATTTCAAAAGAGGCCGTTTTCCTCCTTAGCAGTTTAATTTAACCGCATAATGACATAGGTGAAATACCCTGATAATATTATTGTTGGTATTGCTACGTCTAATTACTTGCGTCATTGGACTTAAATCGTTTTGCTTTAACAACATTAACGTCCCAATATGTGTACATTATGTTGGTTCCCAATATGTGTACATTAATTCTTGTATCACTGTAGCGTTACATAAATAAGCTAATTACCTTAACAATTTACCTACACTACTTCATAATACCCTTTCGGTAATGTTACTGATTACAATAAGCTATATTATAGTGATTACGAAGTTGTTCATCTACTCCATAGCTGCATTAATTTTGTAATATCCATAAAATAAACAGCAAGTCATTTTGAAGAAGTTATAAAAAATCGAGACAGCAAATAGGTTATTGTTGTATTATGCGACTTCACATAAAACAGTATAGCATTCTTTATCTGCCCTTCTATGCATAAAGACGAATTGAACCGCTAGTCCTGTTCATAGCCTGACAAGCATTTTGAATTCACTCATCTGATGAATGGCCCGCCATTTAGAACCTAAAGCAAGTACTTAACACAAATTTAAACTTAAAATCATCAGGCTCTAACTGCATTTCGAGAGTCACAATTTGGCAGTGGCGACTGCTTATTGTGACACATACATAACATACTGCGGTGTTAGGCAGAGGCTAGATTACCAATTCAATCATACCATGGTCTGTTCCCCTGAATCTAAAAAAGTAAAACATATGTAAAACACGACTTACTTTTTTACATCTGGCAAGTGCGACGATGGTGATAACGTTTCCAGGGATGCCAACCACCATGAATAGGCAGCACATCACTGAAGCGAATGTCAGCAGCGCGTCCGGATACCCGATGAACAGCTCCACTCCAGCCAGAGCCTGGTCAGACTCGTACTCATCCAGACCCAGCACACTGCCATTCTTCACCACTTCACTTGCACTAGACACATTCACTAAGTCACCCATCTTCCCAACTCACTTCCTATCCTAACCACGTCATGCGTGAACAGACATTACTATACAAATGAATTGGACTACAACTTTGCGATGATTACTGTTTGTTATGATTTTCCTTAATGGGTGATGAGTCAATTTACGTGCGAACGGACGTCCACACTGATAAGTAAACGGTCACCATTTTCACGGCCTACAACTAACTTATTGCTCTCCATTATTATTGTACCTTCCTTCTTGGTCCTAACCACTTTATTGCTAATCTTTTACAAACAATCGTTACACGACTTCATTACAGAAACAGATTAACGGTTATCACAACTATGTTAGTGTGCTTGGTATACATTTTCAACCCACATCTAGCCTGATTGCAAAATTTTTACAGTGATTCATTTATGAAATATATATAATACGAGTACAATTTATTTACCATTACTCGTTATTCATGTTAAATAAATAACTAACATTACATCTACAGTAATAATTTAAGAGATTGCACGATTTTGCATTACAAATGCTTTGGAAACAGTCACATTTTCTTAATAAATTAACTTTCTTCTCGTCCATACAAAATCTATTTTCTTAACACACACCTCCTTCACTAAAACACGGACGGTACAGTCAAACTTTTTTCACAGTCGTTTCAAAAACTTAACTGTCACACCACTAGAGGCAAGGTTTAGAGTTCGGAAACATGCATTCTTAATTCGGCGATGGTTCAGGAAGCACCATCGTTGACGACTAGTCACGGCGGGCGCTTCTCGGAGACGCCATCGCCGGACGAACGTCACGCCCACCGCCGGCACATCAGCAGGTTCTTGTACGCCTGTCGATACTCGCTCGACATCACCACGTAGATAATCGGGTTGATGCACGTCGTCAGGTATATCAAAATATAGCCCGCTATGTTCGCCGCAGGATGAGATGTGAACTCCCTGAATATTTTTGTCAGTGTTATCGGGAGGTAGCACACCCAGAACGAAAGCATGATCGCCATGATCATCTTCAGAAGCTTTCTGTCTTTTGGTGTCAGTCGTGGAGGCCTTACCGAAGCAGGCGATCGTTTTAGAGCTCCTGCTGCTTGTCTGAGCCTCTTTGCAGTTTCGCCACCGCTGGGGGTTCGTGGTTTTGCATCGAGAGCACACTCTTCATCGTGACCATCTAATGTATCTACCCCCGATGATGATGATCGTTCCGGGCCCGGTGTTGGCGGACAGTGTAGGGCTGGTGGAGCAAGTAACGCTCTACGAGGAGGAGCGATATGGTTTGTTACGCCATTTTCTGGCCCTGGTGATCTTTCTAAAGCAGTTGAAGCAGATCCAACCGCTGAATCTTCGAGTGCTGGCCGGGGCCTCTCTCGAGCAGGAGCTCGTGATTTCCTCGCCGCTTCTCTTACTATACAAAATATCCTAGCGTAACATATAACTATAGCTAAGCAAGGAAGCATGAACGCCCCTACGAAAAGAAATTCTTTAGGAGATCTATTGTTTTTATCGGGTAGGATAGAGCACGAGCCGATTGTCGGGTCTAGCCCAAATCTACCCCATTTCTCCAGCCACGTCGCTATCAATGCTCCGAAGGAGAATATCCACGTACTGGCCACCATCACCGCTAAGTACTGTCGCTTGTACAACCTGATGAAAGAAACATTTGAATTTTTAATAAAACATAAAAGATAAGGCAGGCATCAGGCATAACATTAATAGTTTTCATTTTAAATTCGAAAATTTAAATGTAACAATGAGTGTTAATATTTCAGTCAGTTATTCGTTCTGCAACAAATATCTCGTTTATAATGACTACATATAGAAATACGTGGAATTTCTTGTGTGAACTTGAATAAAGGTTAAGTTCTAACGGCGTTCAAGAGATAACTGAATAAATGACCTTTGATCGTTTGTTTCAATACTAACCACCTAGTTTTGAACGATAAATAATTTGGATCTATGAGCTCTCTTTTGGGCTTAGCGGTCATATTGAATGCGATGTTGGTGACCCTACTCGTGTCTAATCATACTTGTTCATAATAGTCAGTCACAAAGCGCTACTTCTGAAGAACCACGCAACATTGATAACAAATGAAAATTACCTAGGATAAAGCCTCGGGTGGGATATCATGACATATCTGTTGATAGTGATGGCCAACACGGTGAACAGAGACACGGCCACCAGCGCGTACCGAGCCAGAGGGAACATGCGGCACAGGATCCTGCCGTGAGCCCAGGACTTCCTCCAGAAGGTCGAGGCAGCCAGGGGTAAGTTGAAGCAGCAGAAGAGCAGGTCAGAGCAGGACAGATTCATGATGAACACGGCTGTGGCGTTGCGTACCTGCGGAGCAACACGTCATATGAGGTACTAAGACTGTAGGTAAAACAAAATACAATGGTAAATAAATAATATGCAACTGACTTATTACACATACGAGTATTTGCCTGTTTAGTATTTAACAAAAGGCTAGTGCCTATTATGTCCACACAGGCTTGTATTTATTGAAGGTTCATCGGGCATGTAAATAATTATATCTCTGATAAAACACCTACCTATTTTTATTATGATATTGGAAATCACGCTACATAACACTTTATTTGTCTTAGTTAACAGTTAGTTTCTGTAGCTGAAAGTTCAGTAAGATGTTAGCTATGTTTATAAGTTCGAAACGAGTTGATTGATTCGAATTTGATCGAAAAATTGATTTATCTCTCTTCTATTTAACGTTATATTTTGGTAGTACTAACTAGGTAACTTTCTAGTCAAAGAAGTCGATCGGTAATTTGTTGAAATTTTTACAAACATTTATTGAAGCACTAACAAGTAGACATATTATGTATATGTGATATATGCACATACCTAAATTTATTTATAGCATTAGCTGTGATATGGATAGATACGCAATCATCACAAATATTTTTTAGACACTTAATTCCTTATCATGGCCTAGATTGTTTTGCAACGTGCGTAAAAGTTACTATAACTGACGAGTTTTTACCGGTTATAACCTTCTTGAATAATAGATGCGAATAAGTCGTAAAACTACAAACTAACTTGACTTTCGTTCGATCCCCCATAAATGGAATATTAATCTCTTGCTTTTTGTTTGTAATTTGTATGATAGTGACAGCTGGGTTAAGTAAACTAGTTCCATTCCGCCCACCACTGTTAAGGCCTGCGCAGACGAGGGATTATCCGCGGCGTACTTTTTTCTCCGTCAAAATAGATCCCTTACAAATTGTATCGAGCAACGCACACGAACGACTAAAAGTACGCCGAACCAAAAACCTCGCCGAAACACCGCGGCCGCCCGCGGAGCGTAGCAGTTTAAAGTGCGCGGGCGTCCGCAAAAAAAATAGAACGAACGAACTATGAGCAGTCAACGCACACGGCGGATTTTACTCCGCGTTAAAAATCGATTTATTTATTTATTTATTATTTATTTCTTCTTACAATTAAAGTTTTAACATTGTTTGCTTCGCACCCCTAAACCATTACTGGATTCGAAATATAAAGGGATGGACCCAGTACTTCTAAAACGTCTTCTCTTGTTTTAAACTTCATGTGAATTACAGCACAATGTAATCTCCGAATATTCAAATACTCTCGGACAATAAAATGATCGCACACCGTGTGCGTGGAGTCCGCGGTAAATCCGCAGGGAATTTCGTATTCGCGGAGCGTATACATACATAAGTGATGGAAACGAGGTCCGTGCACTAGCTAGTATTTGAGTGTGCAATCCAGTATCTAGACGTTCTATCTCAGGAAGGCCTTTTTACTATGCTTGTAGTAGTGACATGTACAATAGTGTACATACACACTGCTTAGTGTCATTAAAGTAAATTTGTTCCCGCGGAGAGTACGCACACTAGCGTATGTTATACTGGTATGTCAGTTCATGTCATTCACTACTACGTGGGTGTGGTAAACGGTCTTCATGAAATAGACAGACTATATACCAAAGGCCAACCATAGCCAAGAACAACTACGAATAATTTCGACTAAAAACTTGAAAATATTTGGTTAATATGACATAATAATTTTCCTTCTCAAAGTGTCATTTTACGTCATATGCATATTGCTATCACACGTGGCTTCAGCTATGGCAGATCTTACATACCGGACATCAACGGACCTAGATTTAACCAACACGCCACAATAGTTTAGATATGTACGAACATAAAATGTAGGTACAACAAGGAATGAAATTATAAATATACAAAAACATGAAAAAATTATAAATTTTAGATTTTTAAGTGTGCTCTTTTTTAATGTATTTATTTTACTGACATTTTAAACGCATAATGTTTATTGCCATACATCAAATGGCATACACATCAAAAAGCATAATAGCTTTTAGCAAGTTTTTCATAACGCGTACACATAATAAAGCATAATTGTTAAAAGGCATAATAATAAAAACCAAAATCACCAAAATCCATATTATTGATTTTGCCATAATTTTATTAAGCGTACTCGTACCTATCTTAAAAGGCATTATTTTGTTTCACATACTCTTACAAAGCATAACTCAAAATTTACATACGTTAAAAAACATTGCTTGTACAGCATTTTTTTAAATGTTATTTCGACAAAAAAGCCTGTTCACGATATTTTATTTCAGCGACCAAACAACGCGTGAGCCGAGGGAGCGGAGCGAGCGTGCTGCCGCACGGCCGGCGAACCGCCAGAAAACTCACTATTTAGTTTTATGAGTGCATAGAAGCATGTTTGCTTGCATGCACGCATAATTCTTCCTTAAGAGTTTAGGGATTTTTCAGTTCAGCTTATTTCATGTATGCGTTTTGAATAGTATGCCTTTTTAATATTATGGCAAATGATAAGTATGCTTTTTGATACTTATGCTTATCAAAATTATGCCTTTCTATGATTATGCTTTACGAATTTCGGCAATTTTTTTTGTTATACGTTATGAAGTTATGCTATAAAGGCTATATATATGTATATGGCAAATGACTATTATGAGCATTAACATTATGCATTTTAAGTGTATGCCAAAAAGCGTTATGTGTTTCAATAGGTAACCATTTATTTTTCGTGTCATTGACGTAAACACGTGTACGTGTGTTTTAATAAGCATAATACTAGTATCTGGCGGAAGCAGTAGAATCGTGCACATTTGTCCGCGTTTCACACGCAGTGTTATACCGTGTACGTTGGTATGATTATGACAAGGTCTCAAAACTAACTTATTTACGATCCTTCAATAGATAACAATTGTCGTTCTGTTATCAGGCTGCATTCTGCGCAGACTATTTGCGTGCAGTGAACCATGACCTAGGGTAAGAAGCACTTCGAATCATTTGTGTAAATTGATCAGAAATCTAAACTTAGTAAGTAATCGATAACTTATTTCACTACATACAAGTTATGATTAAGTAATGTTTCAGAAAAAAGTAAAGTTAAGTAATTCATTAGCCTATATACTGTCCCACTGCTGGGCAAAGGCCCTCATCATTTTAATCAAGTCATAACTACAATCGATGGGTATTGGCTTTAATCACCACGTTTTCCAAATGCGGGTTGGTGATCACAAACCCGGGCTTTATACACACTTTACCCGATCTGTTTCAGAAATATGATTTAATTTTGTATGAATTCAGATGACAAATTGTGAGAAATGTGTTCTATTCAATAGGTCTGACACTTTATTAACAAGCCAAGAATGGCATTTCGTTCGCCCAAAGGTATAACAAATCACCCGATATTCCTCAATATTGTGACTCTACTACCAGCGCCGGAGGATTCACGACATACACTCATTCTAATTGCTTAGCGACCACTGTAACTTATCCTCAACAAATCACAATTCATCTATTTTATTACGTCAAGAAGAGGAAGCAAAACACTTCGCACATCGAGTGGAGATTACGGAGTCAAGCAGACATCCCCAGTCGTTATTTTTGTTGGAGTGACCAGGTTATCAGTGTTATCACTCGTGTGTGAAGTCTACGCGGCTTATCACAAGATTTATACTGTCATTTAGTATTATCTAATTATTGTTGATAAGCACAGAAGACTTACACATATTTATATATCATAAGAAATAGTGCTAGAGATGAATTTATTTTTAAATAAAGCAAATGTATGTTTAATGATACGCATGATCGTACATGTTGATTATGTCAAGAATAACGAAATAGAAATTCGCTGTTTAGATAAAAAGGAGAATTAGGGTTAAAAAGTTAATAGGAGAACGTCTAAGATTGAGATGCATTTAAATATAGTCAGCTAAATTATAGCGTAGTCTAAAAATGAAACGAATGCCATGGTTCAGACTTTTTTATAACTGGTAGGAAGAAACATACTAGAATAATATGAAAATATTCATTATTTACCGTACTTACCATATATATTATAGCCCATTTATCATAGGCTTACATAATTAATAGACCATATAACCAAACAGATTAAAGCTTACGGTTATAGCAAATATGAGGTTTCTAATTTATCTTTCAAAAGTACAACATTTTTTTCATCATCGTCATTATCTGAATTGCAGAATCTGGGTGCGGAAATCGATATTTTTGTTTTTACAAACAAACAACAAATTAAGTGTTGTATTTCTAGTGACAGAAGTTTCATTACTATTTTTTAAAGGTTCTACTCGTATGTAGTTGTTTTAGTTTACTATTTCGAATAAAAAATCAACGAATTGTAATAATTAGTAAAAAACACAAAGTGCCGACTGAAACAACGAAGCGTACAGATAGTAAAAAAAACATGCCAGTCTAACGGTCACAGTCAGACATTAAATCTGTTTAAAATGTTGCTTTGCTATAGTGACCAGACCATTCGAGATAGCTCAATCAAACTACGATAAGAAGCTCTCGAAACAAAATCTCAACACATAATATAACAAAGCCTATATACTAGAATAATGATGTCATCGTACTACAATATTGATTATGATTTGTAGATAATTCAATAAATCTAAATCTCTACAACGCTACTTTCAGCCGATCATATTACGTAGGTACATTTTCAATATTATACAAAATGGTGGTTCACATTTCAAAAACCCTTTTTTGCTATGAATTATTTAGAGTAGAAATTTGATTCAGGTTTTTTAAAACAATTGCTAAGCACTGCGAATGGTAAAAACATTTTGAAATCGACTTAAAATCAATAACGCATACACCAATGGCACATTTAAAACAAAAAGTGGCTGTGCAGACTAAAGCTGAAGTTACACATGCTCTGATATAGCATGCTTGTTAACATGCTTAAAATGAGAATGCTCACTTTTCACTAAAATGAGCGTGCTAGTTATTAGCAATGCTCGACACACATGCTACATGTATGCAGTAGCGATCGCTCAATAGTAGCATGCTTTCGTGCTAGTAATGAGCATGCATGCTCGTGTAACTGTAGCTCAAGGCACGTTTGGTACGATTAAGAGGGCAGGCAGGGTGTAATGCTGACACTGTCAGTACGTTCTTCACTTGGGACAGGGAACCTGGCCGTGGCATGAACTTTAAGTCCATCTCAGACACTTACTTTTTCCATCAGAAATATTTTTATCATACTGCGTAGTTTATGCCAAATAAAATAAATTGGTTGCTGGTCCAAATAATTTTTGCAGTTAGCAAAAGCATTGCAACAAGCGAACGCGTGTGAGCGAGTATTCATTAACCTCTTATGAATTGTTATTAATCAACAATACCTCGCGTTATTTAGATTACAGTAATAAAATCAAATATCCTGTATTATTATTTTGTTATTTAAATTTACATTTGACTATTATTGTGCACATACTTACCCTTTTTTTTAACATTTTCCTCTACTTGGGTTGTCTGGAAGAGATTGCTTTTTAGCAATAAGACCGCCTAATTGTGTCATCTTACTATTTCGTGTAATACAAACCTTCATTGTTATTTTTTGATGTGCAATAAAGAATATTTATTATTATTATTATTAAAATGTTTCGCATTCCTATAATTGCTTTCGTATTACTATCTTTTGGTACATAGCTATATCCCTAGGAATATGTTTAAATCACGGTTTTATCTATCTTACTGCGTCATCCATACATCGTCGACATTATTCACACTCATCATCCTTCTAGGTTAAAATGATAATATTATTGACTTATGATTATTGTCGAAATAATTTAACTACGTAAAGGAAATATGTATTAACTGGTGCCCCTATAAGGCTGACGTTTAATTATTTGAATTGCAATGAAGTTATCAGCACTCACAGTTAACTTATAATAATTATTATATGGAGTTTTCAACAATAAATAAATGAACATGTTTGACTACCAACCTTTTTGCAACGCGCCAGCGCCACTATAGTGATCAGATTGCCAGGAATGCCCACCAGCATGAACAGCACGCAGCACACCGACGCGAACCGCAGCAGGCCCTCAGGGTAGTCCCGGAACAGCTCCACGGCCGCCAGCGCCTCGTCCGTGCTGTACTCGTCCAGGCCCACCGCGCTCCAGTTGTGCCCGTCTACCTCGCTCGCGAACGTACTCTTCGGTATACTTGGCAGCAGATCACCCATTGTAACTCACTCACACACATCATTCGTCCACCGACACAACTCGATTCGAATCATCCATCGCGCTTATGTTGGTACTCGCGGGAGCGTCGCGTGCGACTGCCATGTACCCCAGAACTTGGTCGGTATCAATAAGAGGTCGTTGGTCGGTATCAATAAGAGGTCGTTAGTGTGTGTTTGTTGATAAAGCATTTCGTCGATGCGCAGGGTTATCGGCGCACAGCTGCTCAGGAAGTGGCCGCGTATCACTGCCATGTCGCTCCCATTGTACGCTATCTGCAAAGATAAACTATCGTTTATTTTGGAGTCTATTAAGAGCACATTAAATATTCTCGCGGTAAAGTACGCGGTGAAAGGTCGGAGGGTGAATATGGAGATCTAATAGGATAAGTTGCCTGGTTCCGGCAATTGATGTCGAAAGTGAATAAATCCTGTTTAAATAACTTTTGTTCATAAACCTCCCCCTTTAGATCAGCGAAAGTTTATCTTAGGTAAAATAATTCTCTCTTCGCATTGTCTAGTTCTCACAACGGTAAAACTTATAGTTTTACGAAGTACTTTTAGCAATTTTAGTTTTGATGTTAATGATGAATATGACTTAGGTCTTCATCATCATCAGCCTATCATAGTCCACTGCTGGACATATGCCTTATTACTTTTAATGGCACAAGAATGATAGGTATTTCTTGTCGCATTTTTATATCAATAGGGTATCGTTGATGAAGTATAGCTAAGCGGAACGGAATATAATCTTAATAATTATAAACTTCGTTCTGTCAAAAGTTATTAGCAAATGCTTGACAGCTGTGTACATTTAGTATGGAAAAATGTTTCACTTTTTTTTATCGTCAATTTCCCAATGTTTTTAATACTTATTATCCTATTCCAGATGTAGAAAAATCCAACAACACAATAATCATAAAATTCTTGAGTTATAAGTGGTGTAACTAACACGACTTTCTTTGATGTTTAAAGATTACATTTTATCAGTGTAAATAAATACAATTACATTTCGCATTTAGCTAATGAACTTCAGTCTAAATTATACAAAACAAACTCGCAAGCTAATGGATACAGATACTTCATTTGTTTTTGATATACATTACACAGTACTCGATGAATTATGTATTCCTGTGACGATAAAATAACTGCGGCAAAATTAATCTCTGTCGATGTTGAATATTCCATTTCGCGTTGACACAAATCAAAGCCAAAATACACACAAAATGTACGTTATTGACAAGCGACGTGTTTCCTTACGCAGGGCTGTAATATTCTCGAATACATCTTTAGAATCTAGAAGGCTCTTTAATAATGTTGAGCGCTGTTGGCAGATCAGCAAAATCGCTAGATTCGCTAGAAAAGTTAACCTTGAAAATGTAAATGTTATTTTAGGCCGAAAACTGCTTCTTTCCTTTTGTGTAAGTTTATCGTAATCTTAACTTCAGTTGTATTTTGACAGTTGCTCGCTTAAAAACATTGTACCTACTTAACGAAATTAAATCTGGACCTCATGGCCGCTTTCCATCGGGTGGAGTGAGGTCAACTTTATTGAAGTACGAGTACACAATAACAAAAAAGTGGTTTTTACTTTCCGGGACTACCTTGCAGTACCTTTTCTACCTAGTTGCCTGCACAAGTTGGAATATTTTTTTGTTATTCTTGTCATCAGTCAATTGCTGGTTATAGTCCACATCTACTGCAATTGACTGCTTTTGTAATAAGATTATGATAAATATTGTTCAATATATTCATTCGGAAAAAAATATTTAATGAAACGTTTTGAGGCGTTTTGAATTCTGGTATGCTGGCGACAGCTTCATGAGTTAGTTTTGTTTCGAGTGCTGTTATCTTCTTATTAGTAGGAAAGCATTCATTTTGAATTCAATAAGAACGTGCAGTACCCTAATTTGAATTATGAAGAAAGTTTTCAGGTATTTGCAGGTGGTGGGGGTGGTCGGCTGACGGTTGGCGATGAAGAGGTCGATGGTAGTACACGCATAGCCAGAAAATGCCTATTCACTCTGGCTTTGAAAACACAAAGGTTGTAAGTATCCGGAAACGCAGACGCAAGGAGAGCGTTCCACTCCCCAGCAGAGCGAACCAGAAAAGACGCAGCTAACCGTTGAGTGTGATTGCTGGAAAGTCTGGTGGTTCGGTGGTAGAAAGTATAGGGTGGTATTAAGTTGTGTAGTTCTTGCGCAGACTCTCCGAAATACACATTATAAAATACCGATAGATAGGCGACTTTACGCCTGGAGATGGTTCCAAAGAGTGTATCGTTGAAATGTAGTATTTAATTTCCTATGTGTTCTATGGCCTCGGTGAATTTCTAGAAAGAGTGCTCGGCTGGCCAAGTGGACCATGGTTCAAAGGCAAATAGGGAAATTTTCAGAACATAGCAAAGTTGGATTTTAGCAAAGTGACGATGTACGAGTATTATGCGATGTAAGATGCGATGAGTCTCTGTTTTAAAACTGTAATTTACATTTATAAGCCCCTAATCTTAAAAACTGTACTGAAAGGTCAGTCTAACAGCTATGCCACCAGTACCCTGTGGTCAGCCTGCCTACTTATTCCACATAGCGTTTGGAAAGCTTTCATCATCATCATCATTTCAGCCGAACGACGCCCACTGCTGGGCATAGGCCTCCCCCAAGGATCTCCACAACGAAAGCTTTAGTCTTAATCAATTCAATTTTAGTGATAACTTGATCTTCCAACTGGAGATTATAATCCATCAGAAGGAGTACCTAAGTATGGCGGCATTGAGTGACACTGTGTGCCATGAGGTCACTAAATTAAACAAAGTCTGATTAAACTGATTAACTACAATTGGTTTACTATAGTCACATACCAAAAATAATATCTCTCTTTACCTTATAAGACAAAACGATGAGCTACAAAATTCCGTAAGGATTAGTCAAATAAACCTACTTCTAGCCGAAATAAAAGCTATTTGCAGAACAGAACGCACATAATATGATCTTAAATAAAGCAGGTCAGTTCAGGCCATTCATTTCGCCTTCGTAGGTGTCGGGAGGTCACGAGCGACCCGCCCACCCCCACGCTGGGCTGTCTACACCAACGTCAGCGGGGATCAAGTGTTAAGATTTTTATTACATAGGGAGAATATAATAAAAGGAATCTTTCGAGGAATATTAAAGCGACGACCTACTTTTGATGAACTAGTTAAAGCACTAGATCTTTATAAAAATGACGTCAAACTTGAGTCTGTTGAATTGTTCTGAAGCTCGTTGAAGCGATCAGCTGGTACAGGTACACTCACAAGTCACAAGAAATGTAAATGGAACTGTTTACTCGTATGTTAATATTTTTACTGTCTTTTGAGATGGATGCAATACGTTCTGGTTCTTTTATGAGCTTACTGGATGCATTAATTAAATGTTTTGTTTTACAAACTTATACATATTACGTCATTTTTGAATCATCATACACTACTATGATTCATAGTTTGTAAACAATAGTTCAAACAATGGTAAAATAATTTGTCACTTTACAAGATACGGCAGCGGGTAAATTGTGGTTTTAATTTTACAACACCTTTTGTTAAGCATTAAGTTTTTCAGGTATCATCTCGGCTGTTTCTCTATTTAAATTTGTGCTATGCGCTTGTACAAACTAAGAAAACCTTTTAGTTGAAAAACGTTTATTAAAGGAAAGTGAATATATAAGTGTATTTAAATGGATCTGCAACAATTTTTTAGGCCACTTCTGTCTGGTGGAGAACGTCGTTTTAACCAATTTAGGTTTGATTAGACCACATGAGCAGATTGACTTATACTTAAACTTTTCAGAACTGTCATGCATCTACATCAATAACGGATACTAGTCTACTCAGTATTCGTATACTGTTATATCTATTATATCTATCAATTTAAAAAGAGTACCCATATTCCATGACTAAAATTACTTCTAGACCCTAAAGTTTTGGGTACGGTGACTTCGCAATTTTTGGGCGCATATTGTGTGGTGATGTACCCACATAAACTAATATATTTAGAACCTTTTCAATTTAGTCTAGCTATTTCTATATAAAGCAAAAGAGGGCGGATTAGCTTAAGAAAGTGTTTATTTCGGGCTATTTTAAGACGAAACATTATACTTGTTGTTTGAATTATCCCACTTATTTTATACGTCAGTTTCTGTTACTTAATCTGTACCTACGGGCGACCGCAGAGTAATTAATCATATAACGAGGTCGCAGGTGATCTACTCGAACGCAAAAAAGATTTTCGTTAATAAAGAAAAGTCAGTAGTATGGTATGAAAATATTGAATTAGTTTACATTATTATTTTTCAGCTTTGACAGTGTGTTAGACCGCGGGTCAGTGATAATGTTACTACTGAAGCAAGTAACCTTTAAACACATTTTTTAAATATCGAATAAATATATATAAATATGCGCCAGACAACACACCTCTTGTCATGGTCTCGAAGTAGGGATAAATAACCCTGTGTTACGAGGTACCAGACAAGGAATAAAGCCAGGGGCGTCTCCCAAAACACCCAGACCCAGGCCAATTTAGAAAAGATCATTTCCTGAATTGACCTTACCGGGGATCGAACCCGGGACACTACCGAATTAAAGGCGAGAAACCGTGCTTCAGCGCACTACGACAATTGTGTCGTTAAATATTACCACTATTGCTGCTCGCGTAGCGCCTCGGTAGCCAAGTGGTAATAACTCTTGGTTTTTAGGCAATAGTTTAGGCAATGAGTATGCGGGAGCAGTGTTAGTACTTAGGGTGAGATTAGGGAAGCGAGCGAACTTAATTAATACCGGTAGAGCGTGTGTAGCACTAGAATATCTTATTATTGTTGCCCGCCCTAGTGTTTACAAAGGCGCTTGACTTTTGATTTGCAAAAGTTTTGTAAGGATGTTACCTATATTAAAATCTGTTTACCTACAGTCCAACTATTCTAAGATATACCTTTTGACGTTTCATGGTTGTCACAGTGCAATCACTTCGTTGTAGCGTACCCACAAATTTTCAAACATTCATCTACATGATACACGAATTATAAGGTTTTACTCAATTCACTACAAGTTGTTCACAATGACCGCAAAAAAAATTTTTAGCTCAGGAATTTAGCATATCATGAAGAATTAACCGAAAAAATGTTTTTTCTTGACGTCGTCCACACGTTAGTACGTTAGACCCTTCACAATAGTGTTGGGACATTTCAAATTCATGTTGATACCAATATTTTCTTTTTTAATTTTACATTTAATTTTATAAATATACTTTTTAGTAGCTTTAACTAAAAATATAAAATAATGGGGTTGCACATTGGGTCAATTAGTATGTACAACGTAGAGGGCGCCAACTGTTTATTAAGAGACTCTTTAACCATAATTTAAATAGCGTGATATTAAACGTTTCACGATTTCTGTTTAAAATGGGACACTGTGCAGCTTTTTATAGTTAAAAAATAGGTTTATAATATTTAGACACGTTTTTCCGTAGGAGATTATTTGTCTATTGTGTTTGCGTGTTTTACTTTTTTACAATATTCTACTTTATTGGTTGATCGTAATAAGCATGCAGGACTCGAACTATAGTTGTAAACCAGCGGCTTATAACCCGGTAGTTACCGAGACTAGCGGCTAGAAACGAATAACGAGCCGCTTGCTGCCCGGTAGATACCCGATAGCAAGCAATTGATCCCCGAGAAAAACTATTGACTTTTAGAACCTTTTCTTTTTAAAACTTTTTTTTACTATACAGTAGCACTTATTTTGTTCTGCTATTTTTTTTCAAATAAACACGGAGTAAACCGTTTATCTACTAATTTACTTAATTCAGAGACAAACATTTTTAACACCTAAAACATATGCAAATGGAATTTTTTATGTCTATCGAGGCTAAATGTATCCTATAGTAAATAAATCAGAACACTAACAACAAAAACACATTAGTAAATCATGTGAAATATCAATAAAATATAAGCAGCCGTTTCTAGCCGCTAGTTATCGCTAGAAATGATAAAAAGCCAAATAAGCCGTTTCTACCGGCTAGGCTAGAAATGTTACAGAACAGCTATTATATTATTTATGGACGCGCAGTCCTTTTCGGTAGGCTATTTTTTGTCTATAATAAAAAAATGTGACTACCAACGGCGGAGGACAGTTGTTCCTGTAACTTACCTAAACAGTTAATTATAATAAGATTCTTTACTTTTTTTGGGTAAAGATCTAATGTTTCAAAAAACAATACTCCATGCCTACAGGTTAAAAACATTTCCAGAGACCTAATCAAAACAATACAATTACCTACTTTTTAGCAATAGAAACATATAAACTTATACATTGCGTGTTTGGTTTCAATTTATTCTGTTACTTATATTTTAACCGAAAGTCAAATATTTGTAAAAATATTTTTCTTTTGGGTGTAAAGGCGCTTGCCTAAAACATTGACGGAACAACGTTAAATACACCTAGATAAATTCACCAGGTCTGTTAACGGCCTCTGTGGCTCAGTTGGAAGAGCAGTCACCCGGATTGTGAACGGTCGCGCTTTCGAATCCCGCTTGAGTCTCAGGATATTTTTCTAGTTTCTATCTTTGTGTAGAAATTAGAGCATTGTTTAATGCTATAAAAAAACATTTATCCTATAGCTAGTTTCTTCGTAATCAAAATTTATTATTTGTAAATATATTTTTCTTTCAGGTCTTAAAGGCGCTTGCCTACATCTATGAAACAACGTTGGCTTACAACGTAAAATACACTAGATAAATTCGCCAGGTCTGTGAACTGCCTAGGTAGCTCAGTTGGGAGAGCAGTCACTCGGATTGTGAAAGGTCGCGGGTTCGAATCCCGCTTGAGTCCCAGGATAAGATAGAGTTTTTCTAGATTCTGTCTTTGTGTAGAAAATTGAGCATTGTTTAATGCTAAAAATAAAAATTCACTTATCCTATAGCTAGCTTCATCTAAACCGAAAGTCAAAAATTTGTAAAAAAAAAAATTTCGTGTGTTAAAGGCGCTTGCCTATAACATTGATGAAACAACGTTGACTTAGAACGTTAAATACACTAGATACATTCGCCAGGTCTGTTAACGGCCTCGGTAGCTCAGTTGGAAGAGCAGTCACTCGGATTGTGAAAAGTCGCGTGTTCGAATCCCGCTTGAGTCCCAGGATCAAGTCGATTTTTTCTAGTTTCTATCTTTAAATCGATATCTAATAAAAATGCAAATTTTTGGTGTACCGATTTTTTGACCACATGCATTTTTTTTGTTCAATCAGTATGACATCTGTCAAAACGTATGTCTTAAGACTATTTGGACTGTAATTTCATATTTCTTCTAATATTATTTCAGCCTCAAAGCTCAGGTGGCAGGCGACAAAACAGTGCATTATCTAAAGTAGTGATAAAAATGATAACTCTTAACTATAATTTAGCGTTCACAATGCAATATTATCTACAGTGTAAAAGGTTTTTTTTTCGAATCAATGTTCCGAATGTGAAAAGGTTTATTTATAACAATGATGTGATAACGCTTAACTAGATTAAATAGACTCTTCGGTCTTTGTAATTATTTAGAAACTTATTTAGAAAAGCACCAACTAGATAGCAAAAGGTGGCAGGTTCGAAACCCACCCTTGATGTGAACGATTTCAACTCTACTAAAACGCTTCAGGGCCACGTGGAATGAGCGGCGGCTGACGGTGTTATGCAAAATGTTTTATGAAATTCTGAAGCATGTTAGGGAAAATGGGCCCTGAGGGTGCAGTATGGGTAAGTTTAGGAACTGTGAGGTATTTGACGACGATTCGAAAATACACTAGTGAGAAGTACCAGGTGTTCTAGGGTTAAGCATGTCTAGTTTATTGGTGAATTGCTGGTGTGCATTTTAACAATTGAGTATGAGAAGACTAAATGATGTAACGTGCATGGGCTGTGCTAATCGTTTACTATCAGGCAGCCCACAATTATGTTTGCCACCGACGTATTATTAAAAGTTTTTCGAGTTTTAGAGCGCTTTTGCCACTTCGTCATTTTGTGAGCCAATAAATATTTTATGACTTTGCAAAATTAGCAAGGGATGTAAATCCCTTTATCGATTGCTTTTAGGACGAAATCGTGACTGTCCAAATCGGCATGCTATCTTTTCTTAAGCTTTCTGTACCTTGAAATAAGTCCGAAGATAGAGTGATGGAAGATCAAAGATATGATCAGTCAAGGTAATGGGGTGTTTATTCAATTAGAGTTAATAAATCCAGTGTAGTATTTATTCGATGAGAGGATATTTGCATTTTCTATTGAAGATATTTGACTTCCCCATTCGATTGGCCTACTGACTCATTGCGTTATACGTCCTACCTATACAGTCGATGTTGTTAGGTTCGATTCCTAATCTAGGACAGACATCACGTGGGAAACATTTCTGTATGTTTTAGTCTGACACACAAAGTCTATTTGGTGCCGTAATCTTAAGGTCAAAAAGTATTGCTACTTGGGCCTTAATATTGGGAGACCCAATGGTTTATTGTACAACCATTGGCTCTCACCAAGATCGAGATTTGTAAAATCTGTGTTTAAGTGATTTTTTATTTTTAGTAGCATTTAACAATGCACTATTTTCTACAGTTTTTTCTACACAAAGATAGAACCTAAAAAAAATGGACCTGATCCTAGGGATCCCGCTTGAGTCCCTAGGATCAAGTCGAATTTTCCTAGTTTCTGTCTTTGTGTAGAAAAAACTGTGTTTTTCACAACAAATCCAAACCTGCTTCACAGAATTGTGAACCCAATGTAAATTGGCCTGAACTCGATTATCTTAAATCACTAAGTTATCGGCGGGCAAGGTCCTACAAATTGGAGGACGCATTTGCGGGTTTCTCTCGAAATCCCAACTGATCAGGTAACTGTGACGAGGTTTCCAGAACTAGATCTTTCATGTTATCAAACGTTTCTAACTAGAGAAATGATTGAATTTCCGTTGCTCAAGCTAGATTAGTTGCCTTCAAACTTACTATTAATGCGCATTTACTCGTAGTTGCTAAGACAAATTTTACGATATATTTACTTCTAGCCAGTTTATCACATAGTATCACCTACTATGAGTGTCGGGCTTCTGATACACATTCTTTGATATTTACTTTGACAATTTAAAGTCTTAAGGTAAAAGCTCCTATTACAGAGGCAAATGGCAACATTTGAAAGTGAGAAAGGAAAATAAGCATTTACAAATAACTTATAGAATGTTTTTTTTGTTTCGACAAAAAGATAGATTATATTTTACATTGCTTCTGACACTGTATGTTTCTGAAGTGATTAAATACATAAATATATATATTTAAGTGCTCAGGTCGATTTTCCCTATAACGGAGGTATAACTAAGGATCGAGCTAATTACGGCAGTAGTAGTCTCCTACGTTAAATGTACTAGGGTTCCTTACATTAATATTATACTACTGGTTTGTTTTATGTTTAGGCTCTGAACTATTTTTCCTATTAGATCGGGAACTACGGTAATGAAACCTGGGCACTAAATATCACAGAATATAAATGTCACATTTATAGGATTTTTAAGTTTATAGTTTATTATTATAAAAACAAACCGTCGTCTATATTTTATTTTACCCTTAGTGATTTGGAAACTCCAATAGCATAGTTTTGTCATGTTTTTTTTAATCCCCGTGGGTTCCATAGTTACAATAGTCCCGTCAAACACTAACCGTTGGCTTTGCGCTATTTAATTTCACAGTCTCTCTCTACTTACGTTTACTTCTACTTTGTACGTTTTTGGTTTTAGAATTATCAAAAGAACGATCGAAGAATAAAAATAGAAGTTTATTTTCTTATTTTCATTGAGCCTACGTAACAATTTATTCTAAATCCTAAAATACGAATTACAATATACATTTTAGGTTTATAGGTTCTTTGAAGTTCCTTTTATGGAGATATGTACTCGCAATCACAGTTTTCACTTTTAAATAGGATCTAAAGAGGATAAAACATACCACAGAAAAAGGTTTTAAGTTGGTTTAATTAAACATAATTTCAACTAAACTATTAAACAATTGAATAACTTATTATATTCAAAGTTATAAGCAAATACTTCTGACGCTCTTTTTTCCCTAATACGGATGATACCAACGTATTAGGATTGACCTTTAACATTCGTTTCCCATTACTGCTTTATTTTGTTTTTCTTGGGTATAATATATTCTATTACAAATATGAAAAAGCACTGAATATATGGTAATAAAAACAATAAAACTATCATATAAATAACATACTGATGAAATTTAACAGTATATTCCTATGAAAAACTCAATTATATTAATATGAGTTTACTTACCTGAGTCGCTCCGCGTTTATATAGGAACGTCCTTTCACATCGCCTCCGTGGCAGAGACTGACTTATTCTGAAGAGTACGTCTACGTTATATTCGCAAATGTCAGATATGTAATAAAGCAAAAGACTTTGAACTAGTGAATTCTATTTTTGTGTACCTGAACTAATTTCAATGAGAATAAATCATGTAAATAAAAGTACCACCGTAATTAGAGTCGATTTTGGTTACCGCCGTAATAGGAGGTTTTACCTTATATCAAAAAGTAACGGAATTATTTAGATGTGCTACTAGTCCAAAAGCTCTCCAAGAAGGCTTTTTACAGCTACTCATAACTGTAGATATATGATGATGGATGAAGCTGCATCCAAAAGATGCCATGGCAAATGAGTAGGGCGAAAAAAGAGGCATTGTTGTAGATAATGCCTCTAGGCACTAAGTCCGCCAATTGTACCTATTTTATTTAAATGTGCAATTCACACTATAATAATATTATAAATGCGATAGTAACTATCTGGGTGCCTGTCCCGCTTTCACGCCAAAACTACTGAACCGATTTAAATGAAATTTGCTGCACACATAGTCCAAAGCTTGAGAAAGGACATAGGCTGCTTTTTAATTAGAAGAAAGTGTTGTAAAGGGTTGAAAAGGGGGATGAAAGGTTTTATGAAAGTAGGTAGCTAGGAGTCTCAAATTTTGCATGGGGGTTCTTTTTAGGACGTGTGAGTGCTAACTAAGACGGGATTTTGTGAATAACAAGTATCGTAAGTCTGAAAAAATCACATATGTCATAAAAATGAAGTTCACGTGGGCGAAGCCGCGGGCGGAAAGCTAGTATAGAATAAATAAATAAATAAAGTGTTGTGACACTTTGTTAAAAGCTTTTTCTGCATCCCACTGGCCAGAAATAATCTATAACCATTTTTCAAAATAGCCTTAATAGCGGCGTCAAGATAAGCGCGTAGTCCGTCCGTAACAGTTCGCCCAGACGCTTGAATGGGCGGCTTTCTCTGCCCACGTACGCGCCTTCATTAATCTTCGCATTCAAGCCTGGCTCGGTCTTTACCCATCACACAACTTAAGTGAAGAGATCTTCTTAACGGTCAAGAACCTTAAATATATTTTAGCTTCGTAAAAAAATATCTAAAGGTCTTATTATTATAAATATGGTTGCTAGAAAAACAAGTCGCCATGCGTGCAATCTAATCTATATATTACTACACATATATCTTATGTAAATCTTTATACTTCAACTACAAAATAGCCCTGTAGTTTCATCAAGAATTATAATGAAAGTTGAATTAATGATTTTACGCAACGGTGTATGAGTAGTATAGACGACAAAAAAAATACAAACTTAATCGTTTTATTGCTAACGATATGTCTTTATTACGGCTGTTTTTTGACATAATTTTCCATTGGTTGTTTGGCAACACTAAAAGCACGTATTTCCAAAACTGAGTCATCATAACCATTACCAAATTATTACCAAATTATGCTAAAACGTCTATGCTCGGCCAACCCAACTTATTGCTAGTTCTATGGCCGTTTAGCTATCTGCTTTGATTGGCGGGCCCCTAAACATATTATTTCTATATTAAGGTCACATTAGAAATTGCTAATAATGTGGAAGCTCCATCACGATCAAAGTGCGCTTCCTGCGTTTATGGCACGATAAACAGTAGATAGCTCTGTTTTATGGTGATGCTCTTTAATGTCAAAGATCTGTGACGTGGTGTTTACATTTTCACAGAAACCATATAAGTATTGTTATTAAGTCTTTCTAGATGGAATGCCATATTCGCAATTATCTATGCTTGTATTGACATTGACATTACCGTTTATTTTTGAAATTAAGTACTTTTAGTATTTCGTTCTATTCGTTTTGCATACTAAGTTTTAATTTAGTGTCGTTTGAGTGGTTAAAAGGAAAGATTAAAGATTACCCCTCGCCACCCTGCACGTGTCCTCCGGGTGGTGCTAAAGAATAACCGAAATAGGCTGCTGTACTGGTCAACCAAAACCTAAGAGCCTCACAGCTATAATCATTTATTGCCATACGAAAAAATAAAGAAAGGAAAACCGTCACTAAGAATTGCATGTGGTGTTTTTTTATTTATAATTGAATATGCTTTGTCTTATTAATTTAACCATAACTCTATTCATTTCCATAACGGCCAGCAGCACTCTCCGTCTATAAGCAACGCCGCAACACAAATTGTGATTATGATTTAAATTCTAAAGAGCCCATTACGCAGCTTCTGAAGAAGAAAACTCGAAATATGGTAAACATTTTTAACAATTACCTTAGCAAAATTGTTTGTGTTTCGAACTCCGGAATGCTTATCGGACGATTCGGGACAGGAACAAACAGAGCATGCTAACAATAAAATTATCCAAATACGGCAATTTAGGCGGGAGCTGAATCGGAAGAACCTAGTAATTATTTTGTAGTACGCGTTTAGTACCGATACTAGACATCTAAATAATTCTGTATAAAAAATAGTATTTTCTTAGACTTCACGTTTTGATTTATGATTGTTTATCAAACAAACATTGTTCGTTCATTCTGAAATTGACCAATGAATAAGCAAATATGCCAAGGACAGACACCATTGAAATTTTTAGTTACAGTACGTCAACCACGAGTTGCCACTTTAAATTTACGTTGTCGTTTGCATAAAAAATTGTATTGGGATGACACAAGACATGACATGACAATGTCAAAACCCAATACATTTTTTTACGCGAATGATAATGTAAGTTTAAATTGGCAACTCGTGGTAGACGTACAGTATTGAATCTGCCATTTCAATAATTTATTCTTGAATCTAAAGTAAGCACATTGTCAAACGTCGTTTCCTGTTGTTTTAACTTTTGGCTGCATTTGTTGGCTTTTTCCGTATAAAGATGTCTAGCGACCCAAATTCTCTTTTCGGGTCGAGCTCGGCGGTTAATGAAATATTGTTTACCATTCGAATGCCTTCTTTATTAGGTTGTAAAAGATGAGATGTTTAGCTCATGTTGACGTCATTGGAGATGAGAAGATACATTTTCAGCGTTCGCATTACAAAGCATGTAGGTTAGGTTGTAGGTGTATCTACATAAATTATCGACTTGAACTAACGAAATTACAAGGTTACGTTTTAAGGCAACCTGTCTTGTGCAACGACCTTATTGCCACCTTATTAAAATAATAAAGATGTTATACGTACGTACGTATGTTAAACCAAAAGCAATCAAATATTGGAAGTTGCAAACTAACCTCCTCGAAGACAAATGAGCAGTCAAACTTATTAGGGAAGCAAAGTAAGTGAAAGACTGAAACCAGCTGAGCATATTGCATTTAAAAAAAATTCACTGATCGTTTTCAACGACTTAAAAATATACTCTTTGGGACTAAACACATTATTTAAATGACACTTATTTCATGTGTGAAATATATGCTTATGTTACCATTATAAATACATGATTGAAATCCTTTGTAAGGAATGAAAAAGAGACAAAGTTGTTTCAGATATATTAAAGAATGTCCCACTTCCTACTTGAAAACATAACATTTTGGTATGTCTAAATTACGCGTGTAATCACCTTGATTGAGTGACAGGTCCGACGCAATCTGGGTTACATACGACGCAAATTGCTGGCTTTATGCGGTTACTCCCACATGCTCGGTTCGTACACAGTTAACCACAGTCTGAGCGTTACATTTCGGACGTAAGCTTGGCCACTAATGTTTTGAACTCACTACACGCAGATGGTACGAAGTTCTCAGTGTATTGATTCGGGAATGTGGGTTCGATTTCGCTGTACCGACAGACATAAGTCTTAATAGATAAAGTAGGGCGTTCCGTTTGTATGATTCTGATATCTGGGACAAATAACACTAAGATCACCTGACCCCAAACTGAGCAGAGCATGTACTATGAGTGCTAGAGACTGCCTACTTAAATATCTCTATTTTTTTTAAATTTAGTTCATAGGAGAGGAATCATTAGAATACTATCTAGGTACTTGATTACGACAGCCGTTGCCATACAAGTTGAATCTAAACAAAATGAAACAGTGTCAAAAGAGGTGCACTGCACTTCATTTTGGCACGCGGAGGACGTACGTTCACGTTTTCTATTTCAATGTATTTCTGTGGCTGTACCATTTACTCGTATATGACAAACATCTTGAACTCCCTGGGTGAGTCGCTGCCAGTTTTTTGTCCATTAGGACGTCAGGTATAAAGATCGTCTGCTATGACTTTGATTAATATGTGGTGGAACAGCTGTTTAATGTAGTGGTAAGAATCATGTTTTCATCAAACTTGCACAAAAATGGAATCTTGCAATTTCTTCCTTCTCATTTTTCTGCAGCATCCTAGTTTTAAAAATGTATTGTTAATTTCTTCATGTGCAAACAGGATTTTAGACTAGATATTTCACTGAAGTTCACGATTAAAAGCTCCGAAAGCTTAAAATGTACCTAGGTTAACAGTAGTAATGTCTTGTCTAACGACATTGCAGTGCGTTAACAGCACCAATTTGAACCGTAACGAGCCTTGGTGATCGAGTTACATTATTATGCCTGCGAAGCCTTGGTGCTGCCCATTTACATGCTAATTTAGCTGCAAATAAGCGAATATTACAGGAGAATTGAGATAAATATGCGGCGTTTACTCATATTTGATATTTAACACGACGTAAACCTGCTTATATCATTATCTTCTTAGAACCTTTGTGTCTTTAATTAAATCTAAAGGTGATATTGCTACCCCTGACCGCATTTCTGTCTCGCCTATTGGCTGATTGGTAGATCAATATTTTTTGCACTAAGCCCGCCTTTTTGTACTTTTTTGTACATTCAAGACGAAGAAAATAAACTTTATGAATAACTTTATGAACGTATTATTTCACGGCTATGTAACTATATTTTTTCCTTAATTTTATGATTGCTTTTATCGCCTTATCAAAAAAAATGCCGGTACATTCTGTAGGTATAATTACGTTTTCAGCAAGAACTAAATGAAAAAATATCCAAGGACTGTGATTGATTTCCCACCCCACCCTTTTGTGTAGGCGCGGATGGACTCATGGCCTGGCAGGCGGTGGGTGTGATTTTTCCCGCCATCTCGTCTGTCACTGCTTTGTTGGTGATTCGATTACAACTTGTGATTGAGGGGATATGAGTGCAAATAATTTGGTGTGTCAGTACTGTGTCTCTTAGAGAATAATACAACTTTTGTTTGTTTACGGAATCACTTTAGCAAACACAGAATTTCATGCTGGAAAATAAATGACAACTGTTGATTAATTTACAACTGATCAATCATTAAAAATATAACGCATTTATTGTATGTTTTTCCTATATGTCCTATCCAAACGTCAAAATAATCATCTTATCTACGACAGCATCATTTGAGCTTTAATGGAGAATGGCTAACTAGACAGGCTCTGAAACGTTTCTGGCTCACATTATGTCAATAGTGGTGTTACGTTGCATAATTGATTAGTAAGTAAACTTACTTTATATTCACTATAGTTTTTGCCACAAACGTCAGAGCGTTTGATTTCGTTAAGTATCGTAGGCTCATATAGTATTTAAGTATCATGCGCATCTTTTTAGTAATCTACATATAAATTGACTCGTAAATTTTAAATCACATTAGCCTAGTTATTAAAGAGAAGCGTAAACATGCACACGCTTTTTTATCCTCAAACGCAGGTAAAGGAAACAACTATTTAATCTTTATCATCTAAGATAAAATGGAAGAAAAATAAGAATATGTGGCACAACATTAGCTTAAAAGCAGCCCTCGGCGACGTCGGACAAGAATCGCAAATATAATGGACAAAGCGACGATATAAGCACTTCCTTTAAGACTCCGTACGGTCGCATAAGTGTTTTCCTTTGTATAGTGTGCTTAAAACCCATTTCCACTGCATTAATATTGCTCTTTATGGTATAATCAACCACAGCCAGCGTAAGCAATTAGGAAATGACCTTTATGCTTAAGCCTGTGGGCTTGGTGCAGTCCACATGTAGGTACTTTGCAAGTTTATATCGATAAGACCTTGGTTTATGTGGCAGAGCTGTATGTGCTTAACAATTTGGTACCAACTAACGAAATGTTTTGTTTGAATTTGGGTCGACTGTACATGCCCACTGGACAAGAGTACTTGGACTTTTGCCAGTTTTCTTGACTTACATTTTAAAAGTTCAAGTAAGTTCGAGTAAGTACCTAGATACTCTATGCATAATACGTTTTATTAACTGAAACGCACACTTTTGCTTTGCTTAAAGTTTCTCTTCGGAATCTTTTTCCAAGTATGCTTATACAAATCTTGTAGCAAGAGTTACGTAACCTGCCTTACGCATTTCTGACAAGGCACGAGCATTTAAGGCGATTTTAGCCGCCAACTAGCGCCACTTTTAGCAATAACGCGATCTAAAACTAAAATACCGCCAAGTGCCAGTCGGACTCGCGCACCGAGGGTTCCGTACAAACATGTAGGTATATAATATGAGTAAAAGTTCACCTATCACGACAATCGAGTGAGTCATGAATTGCTGCTAATATACACCTACCTAGTTATTTCAAATATTTGCTTTAACAATTATTAGAATTACACACAAGTCTTTCCCACAATTACATTTGTCCTAGGTGGGAATTCGAAGTACGACTCATGGCTTAGTAGATTTATTTTTATCTTTCGTATCAAATGTGACATTGAAGTGTAGCTTTTCACGAAACGTGGGCATCAAAGGCGTCTTTCGTATCTTCGAGTATATTACGCTTAATAATCCGGGTGGCGTGAAAAATTCAATACATGTCGTATTAGGCATATACATAATTTTATCAGAAGTCTCGATACTCTTGTGTTTATCCACCGCGTGTGCACGCCACATTGAATTTGTTTGAGTACGCTTGACGCCCTGCGAGGGTCTAGGGGAAAGGCTCTGAAGTGGGTCAGATTTGCGTTATGAAACGAGAGGATTGTACGCAACAATGCCATAAGTCTGCCATAGTCTGCATAGAGGCGTGATGTCCGTGGAATGCGGGGTGAATTAGAACAAATGAGGAAACAATGGAAATTAGGCCTTATGTGTTCTGGGTTACTTCCAAAGTATTTGACATAGTTTATTTTTCATTACTAATACTAAAAAACGTGTCATTTGGTTTCGATATAGGAAAGCTAAAGAGGGAATTCGTTTGCGGGACGGGTTGCATATAACGTGGGGTATTGCAGATTCCGTTTCTTAAAATTTGAATTTCAATAGATCGATGATATTATTGATTGTGAGAAACTCAGAAATTTCCAACAACTGAATGTTACATTGAAACTAAGTATTGCATAATCCTCTCCTAGCAATCTGCGGGTAAAGGAAAAAGAAAAGTACCGACAAGAATACATAGAAATTTAGGTTTTGCAACCTTCAGTTGATAATTTCATTCATATCGTTTTAATTTAAGATAGTTTTCAACATAATGCTTCAAAAAAAACGCCCAAAATATGAAAAAAAGTAATTTACGCTCTCAAGCATCGATTTTTCAATGTACAGTCCCTACATAAATGTGTCAATTTCGTGCAGCTGCTGGCAGCGACAAAAATTGATGAGTTTTGTTACATAATTATTAATTCATCTTGGATGCTGAGCGTTTGATTGATGACATTCAGTCCCCGAATTAAAATTTTGCTTCTGAAACGATTTTATCAAAGTAATTGGTTCAACATGTGTATCATAAAGGAGATACTTATCTATTTAATCAACAATCAACATTGCACATGTATAACAGAGTAGGTTTAACAATGCTCCCTAAGAAATTGCTCAAACTCACAGCTTAATTTGACAGTTCTAGATTTCATAGCCTATCTGTCAAAGTTTTCAATGAAAAAGGGGTGAATGTGGGGTGAACATTTGAAAACATCGAATCCTGAAGAAAACTGTATTTAACTAGAAAACGCTCACAAATGAAAAGGAGCTTTTTTGAAACCTGTAACTGTCTGTACTTCTATTGAAACCGAATATAGACTCCCCCCTATTTTATGATGATCATAATAGGTTGGGGAAAAAGTTTCATGAAAATTCAACAGACTTTTTAATTTAGTTTATTTATATTTAACTAAAGTATGTAGGTGCCATTTCGCTCGATTACTTTTTGCCATCATGAAGGTAGGGACATGATCCCATTGCTATAGGAATTTTGAGGCTTCTAATCAAAATACCGCGACAAGTAATTTTGGCAGTCCTCTCCTGATGTTAACCTGACATTGCATAAAGAATTGTGAAGAGACCGAAACAGGTGGAAATCTGAAGGTGCAAGGACTATACGGCGGATGCATTAACACCTCCCAGCCAATCTCTCTCATTTTTTGCTAAGTTGCTAAAACTGTGTGAGTTCTAGCGCTATCATGATGAAAAACCACAATCTTTCTGTTCATTAATTCCGGCCGCTTTCTCCCAACTTCTTGCTTTAATCTCATCAGTTGTTCGCAGTAGAGTTCAGAATCGATGGTCCTGCCTGGTGGTAACAGCCAATAATGAATAATTCCCTTCCAATCCCACCACACACACAGCATCACCTTGTTGCGAGTTAACCCGTGTTTCGCCACAGTCTGTGAAGCCTGACTGGCCTTTGACCACGACCTTTTTCGCACGTTTTTGTCGTACGTGATCCACTTTTCATCACCAGTTATCAGCTTCTTTAAAAATGGTTCGGTTTCATTATCTCGTAATAAAGAATCAGAAATGAGTACACGGTTCATTAGGTTTCTTTCAGTGAGCTCGTGAGGTATAGAGCTTTTTTGTGTACCCAGTTTTTTTCAAATGCGCCAAAACTGTTCTGTGGTCAGTTCCCAATTCTGCAGCAACGTCGTAACTACTAATATGCCGATCTTGCTCCACTCTTTTAAAAATGGCATCAATTTTATCCGTAACAGGGGCCAGCCAGAGCGACGTGCATCTTTGACATCAAAATTTCCGGATTGAAAACGCTTAAATCAAATTTGTGCTACTCTCACAGACACTGCACTAGGTCCATAAACATAGCAAATTTTTTTCGCGGCTTGCGTTGCATTTTTACCTTTTTATAGTAAAATTTTAAAATATATCGAATTTCTTTATTAGATTCACTTATCTTGACAGTAAGAAAAACAAATGAAAATCACACATTTTCCTAATTTGAATTTTAACTTTTAATGATACCAAAACCAGCCAGATACAAATAGTATAGCCAAAGAGATTTCATTACAAGTTCATACATACTATATGCGAGAAGACTTTTTCCCCAACCATATTAATTCAAAGCTGTTTACAAATCAATTTAACTGAGCGTCATAACAAGTTCGTCACCCGCATGAATTCATCTTAGCAGGAAAAACAAAAAAGTGGATGATTTAAAGATTTCGTCTAGATTTCTCCTATTTATCCGCCTCTGGGGTGCAGTGTCGGGTGTCGGGTTCCGGGCACACGCGGGGACGTGTACCGCCAGAGCCCCGCGGTGCACGACGCCGCGGCGCCTAGGATGAGGGCTTAGAGGTCGACGAACTCACTTGACACTAATGCTCGTTTCTAGCTTAAGGGTAATAGTGTGATTGCATTATATGGATATAGGCTCAGTAATGCAGGTTAGACATTTTTTTTTTAAATCATCAACTATTATATTGACGAAACGATGAGCGTAGTGTGCGCTGTAGCACGGTTTCTCGCCTAGATTTGACTGGCCTGGATTGACTGGCCTGTTGGCGCAATGGCAGCGATCCTGCCTATAGCGCCGGAGGTCGTGGGTTCGATCCCAACCCATGACAAATATTTGTGTGACGAACATTTGTATTTGTTGTGTGTCTGGGTGTTATTATCTATTTAAGTATGTATTTAGAAATATTTAAGTATGTTTATCAGTCTCTGACGCCCATATTACAAGCTCTGCTTAGTTTGGGGTCTTATGATCTTGGTGTGAATTGTCCCAGATATTTATTTATTTATTTATGTGGTGTCCCGGGTTCGATTACCGGTCGGCTCAATTCCGGACACGATCTTTTCTAAATAGGCTCGGGTTTTGGTGTGCTGGGAGATGCTTCCTCTCTTAATTACTTGTCTAGTACCTAGTAACACAAGGATAATTATCTTTACCTCGGGAAATCGGAATCATGACAATGGTGTGTTGTCTGGCACATTTTTATTTATTTCTGTCCAATATTGATAAAAAATAGGTTAAAATAAGAGGGTTTTTTTAAAGTGTATTTTCAATAATAAAATTCGCTTTCTGCTTTTTCTGTTACCGCTATGTTCGCTGTTTTAATAACTACACTTTTCCAATTGTTGTTGGCTGATCATCACAAATCCAGGCTATGTTCGGAGAAATCTAATTACACACATTTCTTGTCCTGGGATTGGAATCTAAAGCCTCTGGATTTCGCTCGGAGGGCTCTTGAGGTTAACAGAAAGCCAAGAAGGCCTCAACCCATTCATTGCCAAATAAAAAACACAGTAGAAAATCGATAATTAAAAAAACGCACCGGTGCGTGGTGTGGCAAGGATAGTGTTAAGTCGAGTCATGACGAACAAGAACGATTTAAAATAATAAGCTACGACGTGTTCGTAACGTCTCATTCTACGTAGCAATTGCTACGGATGGCGCTACGCAATTGCATTCCACTTGTTGAAGAGCTTTTTTGCAATGCTTTCCAAAAGTTTAGATCCAGTAGATTAGATAGTATTTAGTAGATTTGCTGTGGATTTATATTACAAATCCTATCAAGCCGATTTGTATTCCAAAATATTTTTTTCTCAAATAATGGTTTTAAAATGCAGTAGGACCTTCTTTTTGTAAGTACGTAACAATCGTTACACTGCGGAAGTTTATGGCAAGGCAATTTATTAGTATCCAAACACATACAATATGGTAATACATTTTATTTGAAATCCTGGGCGGAATATAGTTATTGAAAACCTTAACCATTTTTATTCGAGCTTAATACTTGGAAAAGTTTTTTGATTATTCATGAAATAAAGCATAAAAAATCTCACTATGGAGTGAAATCGAAAACAAATAACTAGTTAATTACCAGTAAGCCTGTTATATGATGACACGTATTGTGATTGGCGCATATTGATGTACGGCTTTTGTTAGACAACGCTGTTCGAGAAAGCACTTAGCTGTTTGTAAATTGGATATAACATGATTAATTCCTGATTATACTACTTACCATTATATATTCGCCTTGCTAAATATGCGTTCCTTTTGCTATTGCGGAACAAGTGGTGATTTAGTAATGGAATATCAATCTTTACGTTAGTAACCCAACTCAGGTAGGAAAACAAAGTTGGGTTGCTCAAAACCAGTAAAAACCAGTATGAAGCTAAACACTCGTAGCATACAATAGTTATTTCGTAGTCAGAGCACATCCCAGACTATTCAAATACAATAATCTCATATCTGTCAATAAAATAGTGAACGCTGATATAAATCGTCAAATTACTTTCGGAATAGGCTTCAAACACATTGGGGGCGATATCCTCTCCTTTTATGTCTAAATCAAAAGTCAGCAGCTGGAGGTACTTGTACTCCGCGAAACCTTTTGGGCCCTTTTTGTTTGTGAGGAAACTTGTTTGATTTGAGACGTTTTGTAATATTATAAGTAAAGAGTAGGCATTGTTTCAGCCAGCTTGGCTTATTGTTTCCCGATTGTACAGGTTCAAAGGCCGAAATGCTCAGCGAGCAACATAGTAGAGCACAAAGCGAGGTTTCACATTCTCTTGTTAGAGCAATTGAAATGTACGAATAATAATGGATTTGCATGAGTCAAGATAAAACAATGACTAAAGAACCGAATTGACAGATCTTTATCTGTATCATATACAAGTACGATGTTTTAAAGATTCACTTTTTTTTTTTTTATGTAATAGGGAGCAAACGAGCTAGAAGGTCACCTGGTGGAGAGTGATCACCTCCGCCCATGGACAACTGCAACACCAGAGGTGTCACCGATGCGTTGCTTGCCTTTTAGATGGGAATACGCTCTCTTCTTGAAGGCCCCGATGTCATATCCCTTAACTAACTAGCCTCGGCCCGCGACTTTACAGAGCAGTAATAAAAAACACCAACACCTAACTTCTATACTATTTTCGCCGTATGATGATATTCCCTGACAGTTCATAATTGACAATTATAGTGATACAACGAATGAAATTTAATCGATGGTTTTAAAATATCGGATGAGTTGGCAAAAGAAATGGAATCGGATTTACCGATTTTGAATTTTTTAATAAATTCCTAATAAACGGGTGATAGCTGATAAGATATAGAATAAAACTCGGTCTTTCGAAAATAATAGTTTAACGATATTAATCATTTACTGCTAGAACTTGATTCTTGTGAACTGATATCAGAATCGGAATCGTATTCTACTGCTGTTATTATTTGCTGGTCTCTTATTCGGTCAATGTGGATGTATTTGTCCCAGTCCTCCATTATGGCTTGGCGAGTTTTTTCAACGACCTTTCTCCAATTTTCACCTGTTTCGGCATTGTAAAAAACTCAACAAAAACAGCAACAAAAGTCAAAACAAACAAATACGCAACTCAGACGTAACGCAAACACAAACCGCATACAAGGTAGACGCACTCGTACTTATTTATTTATTTATTGCATGCCACATGGTACATAAAAGATCTAACATTAATCAAACAGGACATTACACATGGCAGCCTGTAAGGGCACTGCAATTATACGCATAGATGACGCCACTATGTTAAAACTAAAAAACTAAAAATGAGATCCACAAAATGAGCTATTTGTCTGCGAAAAATTCATCCAGCTCGTAATATGCTTTTTGGAGAAGATATACCTTTAGTCTATTGATGAAAGTTTTAGGCTTATCTATATCCTTGATGAAGTTCGGGATATGGTTATATATACGTTTGGACATCCAGTGGGGGCCTGATCTTGCTAATTGGAGAGTTTTACGTGAGGGAAGATGTAGTTGGCTTTTATACCTGTTATTGCGTTTTATAGAAGTGTTTGGTGAGTATAAATACATGTGAGTTTTGACAAATTTACACGATTCTAGGTATGATGACGTGTATTCATCGATTTTTTGTCGATTCAGTAGTGTCATCAATACACTATTGAATGGCGTTCCTTTTCAAGCATCAGGCGCTGTAAAGATATATTTTTTAATTTCATTTACTTTATTTATTAACAGTTAATAGTTATAACAATAATTGACTTGATAAATTTCGAAAGGACAATAGTTTTTTAATAGTTTATTAAATTTTCTTTTGCCAGTTTCTTTTTATTTCATTTCAAATAGTATGCGTGACACGGAACAATGAGAGCTGTCAGACATATCATCATAGAGTGAAAATACTATAGTTAGGTGTTGGTGGACCTGTCACTACAGCAGTAACAGACGTCTTAATAGTTGTGACGGTTGTTGTTTGAACAGTTTGTCACTTCATTAAAATGCAAGTAAATATGCTTCTACACAAAGATTGAAACTAGAAAAATTCGACCTGATCCTAGGGACTCAAGCGGGATCTGAACCCGCGACCTTCCGCAATCCAGGCTGCTACCCGGGTCGTGGAAGGTAGCTGGTTCGAATCCCGCTTGAGTTCCTAGAATCAGGTCGAATTTTTCTAGTTTCTATCTTTGTGTTGAAAATAGTGCATTGTAAAATGCTAAAAATCTAAAATTTAAATATGATTCTGTTCAAATAAAAGCACAATGAACTGAAATTAAATCACTCTGTTAGTTCTTGACAGTTAAAATCTATGTGCAAATGGTGCATTCAATCAAAAGAACAAATAAGGGCAGTGTAAATACAGCTGCCCGCTTGGTTTGCTATTCGAATCACTCGATCCGTTATCCTTGCACAAATTAAACTTAGTTTTCAACCTTTGGTAAGTTGGCAAGATTTGTATTTGAATTTTTTGATTAGTATGACCACTTAAATTAATCAAAACAAGACAGTGCGTACTTCACGAGTCAAAAGGAAAAGCAATGCCATGTCCTGCATTGTTTCACCATTTACAAAGACATATTGTCGACAGAAGTTGAGTGTCTATCTACTTAATATTCCGTTCACTAAAGTGACATCACGTCACAATTAACACCAAAAAAGTCGAACATTTGGCGCTCTGGGAGATCGAGTGCAATGCGTTGATTGTGCTCACTGCACACGCTCTCGCTAACAAGATATATCTCGCTATAAGATTCCGATACCGATAGGTTGAATTCACCTAGTTTTCGTCTTTAGATGAAAAATATTACATCACTATATATAAACGCCAAAGCTAGTTACTTTCTAAATGTTAAAGAGCACGATGAATAATAACGGCAACCGATTAAATGATACTCTAGTTTTCCTCAAAAACACCATTGTTTAACGTAAACTTGCGTTAACCTCATATTCAAAGACGGCCGCAGCTCGAGTGTCCAAAGGTTTTGGAAAATTATTTACCTGCATTAAGGTTTGTTGTTATTTAACCAACAATAAAGGTTAGTTTGTTCACATGACACCTTAGTGGTGCTTCTTACTCTCAACTTATACGCCTAATCTGTAGACAACTCCACAAACGGGAGCTACTTGTAATACCACGTTGTAGTTTAGGTTAGTTTAGTTTCTTCCGATGAGAAGTATATTTTAAAATGTCCTCATGCCACCGTTTAGACTTTAACATAGACAAATTATAAAGCTTTCCAGAGCTCTTCGTGAGTAGGTGAATTCCCTGTTGGTTGTTTTCAAAAGCCAAAGTATATACCAAACAGCGTAGGGTCCAGAACACAACCCTGTTGCACTCCCCTACGCACCGTAAATGATTGCGACACATTGCCCTCAAAAACTACGGCTCCTTCCATACCATCGTGAAAAGATCTTTTAAGACTCAAGAGCACGCATAAAACGTGAACATTACAATCCCAGATATCTTTACTAATGTTATGAAGAGAAAAGACGTGTTCGTTTGTTTTTTTGTTTCTTTGTTTGTATTGAAAAGACTCCGTAACTACTGGACTGATTTTAAAATTCTTTCACCAATATAAAGCTACGTTATCAGGGAGTGACATAGGCGATTTTTTTTTATTTGTGCTATATTTTGACGGAAGACAGTCTACGCGGGCGAAGCCGCTGACGGACAGCTAGTCATTAATAAACGAATTGAATATACGCGTCAGCAATCTCGTGAGGTCTTCTTACCACACAAACGATTTTGTCAATTAGTGTACGGTACGAGTTTGTCAACACCTCCGAATTTCCCAATGAGAGGTGTCCTATTTCTTTTCATTCGTATGCTCTAAACAAGTTTCATGTAAATATAGTATTTAACGAACCTTTTCACGGTACGTGTTTTGTCGTATTGAATTAGGTGCGCACATAATTAAAGACCATTATTATCCTTGTGAAACAGGATGCTTGGGTTTTAAAGGTAACATAAGGAGGCTATTGTACTTTACTGTAAACAAGCTGAGCAAGCAAATAAAATAAGCGTAGGTAGGAAACGTAAACAAGGTAGAAATTAAAACGAGGCACCGGGAGAAAACTTTTTGATTTTGGTGTTGTTTGAAGGTAATTGATATTTTTCCGTTTAAGGAACAAAGATGAAAAGTATGGTGAACCGAACCCCCATTCATGTAATTGTTTTGGATTCTGAACCTAAATACGGGACTTTAATTAATATGTATAAACCACTTAAATCCATTTATCTATTTTATAGTGTGTCTATTTTTTTATTTAATCTGTCAATAAATCTGTTTTTTCAATTTAGAACTCGGTCTAAAGTGACTAAAACGTCACAAAACAGTATATTGAAAAGGAATTGCGCTATAAATAGAGGATCCTTTTGCGTCCTGTACGTCTACTCGTGGTAGACGTATTTACTGTTGTCGTGACAGCAGTTTGAATTCCTAATTCCTGCACGATCCATTCCCGGAGGCCCCGAGACAGCTTGACGTATCGAGGTGTCGACTAGAATGAAAAGGAGGACGATAATATGTATTTAATTCTTTCAATGATTAGAAAGGGGGAAATGGGAAGGCTTTCAGTAAGTGCAGTTCTTTAGCTCAATAATTAGCCGTAAGATATAACTGCTGGCCTTGATTCTTTTTTAATCGACTTCAAAAAGGAGTAGGTTTCTTAATTCGACCGTATATATTTTTATGCGTGTTCGCGGATAACTTCGTAAGGAAATATTCTAAGAATGGTCCCATGATAAGAAAACCAGAATCTGATGATGTCATCTTAGGGAAATCGAGGGGAACTTTAGAAAATCGTAGGGGCAACAAGTGTGTGTGTTAATTTTTCCATTAGGTATTTTAAAGCACTACAATTAAATGAAGGTTTGGAGTCGATCTGATAATGGAGCCGAAAGACAGTCGAGGGAACTCATAAACGTTTCACAGCATTTACCCTGTGTTTGGGCTTGATTTACTTGTAATAATGAGAACTTTACATCTAGATGGAGTGTGACTGTCATTAGGGGTCTAATGATGAAGAAGAAGGACAGATAAGGGAACTCATCAACGGTTCACAGTACCACCAGTGCTACATAGTGTTTGGACTTAATTCATTTATATTGATGAGAACTTTGCACCCATGTGGGTTCTAAGTGCTATTACAGGTCTGATGATATCACTTAAAATCGTGAAATAAAATAACTTTTAACAAAAAAAACAGACTTCAAAAGTAACCTCGAAAGTAAAAAATAAATTTACTTCGCACAAAATCATACGTTTTTTGATTAAGTTAAACCGAAACTAATAAATACGTGTTTTTTATTTTGAAGTCGGTGCCAAGTAAATGCTACAACAACCTTACTACAATATCAAATTACTTCTACCGTATTTGTAAAGTTTATACTTGGCACCGACTACAAAATAAAAAATATGTATTTAATAATTTCGGTTTGGTTAAATCAGAATACGTTATATTTTGTGCGAAGTAAATTGTTTTTTTAGTTTACTTCAAAAGTCGGTATTTTTTGATTTTTTTATGCTTTATCGCGCATAATGTCATCTAAATAGGTAAGGAAAGTTGCTTGACAACCTACCCATATGTTACAATTACCAATTCACACCATATTTTGCACAACTGTATTAGCATTCCCGCATAAAACACCTAAGTAATTTTTTAAATATTAGTTTTAAAGCAAAGTGGTAGTGGTAAAAAAACAGAAAACAATGAGGCCAATTTCATTTATTTCAAGTTCACATGTCTTGTTTTTTTTTGGGTTAGGAAATTCATTTAGGCATTCCCCGGGCTCTGGGTTCGGGACACCTGGGATATGCGGGACTCAGAACTCTTGGGAATACCGAGACCCACTAAAACCTGCCGGTGGTCGCCTTCGGCGCAGAATGGAAGGGACCCGGGATCCCCAACAAGCGAGAGACTCCTGGCAGGACCCTTCGGCGCGCAAGGCCGCCTGGCAGCCAGCCGCGGGAGGAGCAAGTTCAATCTCTGTCCGAATACACACGTAATGGTTATCGCACATTTTCACAGCGCGGCGACGGCACCGCTACAATCCGGCAATTAACTTGCCATTCAAATTAGACCATTGAATAGTGTGTACAATGTCAATATTATATCAAAGCGACGACAACGATGACGCTTGTCATTACCATACAACTCGCCTCGCAGCCCGCGCGTTCTAAGCGAGGGTACCGCGAGCTTACGGCGTGCCGACCGTGAGCTTATCGCGTGCCGGCCGGTGCCCGTACTGCAGGCTAGCATGCACCTCGCGGCCGGCGCGTAGACTGCGAGCTTACACGTCACGGACGGGCGCGTGGTAAGCGCGCTGGCAGCTAGCCGTAGCCTAAGTACGAGGCGTTGCCGTGCTGTGGCTGTGCTGTTGCGGTGCGGGTAAAGCGTGCTTTGACCTTTACCGTCTTCCTCGGGATCGCAAACCGAAACACACGCAGGCCCCCCGCGTGAGCTTTACGACCCCAAGGGCTCTTTTAGTCGCCTCTTACGACAGGCAGGGATACCTCGGGAGTATTCTACTACCCTACCCGCAGGGAACAAGTGCACATGTCTGGCTCAACCTCCTAAGGCTCAGCTTTTCAAAAACTTTAATGTCTTTTAAACCCAACGTACAAAATTAAACACAATAAAAATTTGCAAAAAAAAACCGTGGGCGTTTATACTGAGAAATGTATAATTTTAAGCAGGGTATGACGTGAACTTTATTGATAAACTTAATTTTAAACAACGGGTCTTAGGAGGTTAAGACTTATTTGGTTCATGTAGACATTTATTCTCAGCTGCAATGTGAAGATTAACGTGTGTAACAGGTAAAAAAAAAGTCGAAACAATATTTAATCTATTCGGAAGTAATATGTAAGAACAGAATCAAAGTGTTGTGTATATTGTATTAAGCTTCGGGGGATTCTTGTCATGTCCGCCCGGGCCGCGTGTGACGCCTAACTCGTGTGTACATACCACCTCATCCCTGGGGCAATAATACTTTTCTGTATTGCTTATCTGTGTTTGTTATGTAAACTATGTTATTATTTTTTCTAAGGTTCGTATTTTGCAGTAAGTACTCTTTTCTGTTTCAATCATCGTCTAAAAATTATTCCTTTTAGCATGATGGCTAGGCCACAAAGTAGTTATAAAACGATTTTTTAACATATACGGTATGCTTCAAGCTTTTAAAAGCTGATATTAAAAAAAAACCAGCGGATTTTTATTTTAGGTTTTTGGCAACGCTCTGTGCTTTTTTTCATCGTGGGAAAACCTTTTTAAATACTCGGTTGTATGAGACTGCTAGCAATTATATTTCTAATAACAACATTCAAAGGAAAATATTTGTTTTGGATCGGTTTGTCTTATTTTTATAGCACAGTGTCAATTTTTTTATAACAAGTGTTACGACTCAGATTTACGAGAGTTGGGTGTAACATTGAACACAACATCGTTATCGTGTTAGCAGTTGCCCCGTATAATGTTCAGTTATTTTCCGAACGATGTTCTATCCCGTTAAGACTTTCCGCGTCTTTATTGCTGGAGCTTTCCGAACTTAATTACCAAAAGGAAAGTCTTACTTTTGTTAGTATTTATATTGTTATCGGCAAGATAGATAAATCCACTGAGGAAAGAGACGTTCTAGTTTGATTCTTTTTAAAATGATACCACTTCATTGGCTAAAGTAAGCCAGTAATACATGTTGAATGTTTTCCCGTAATAATTTTCCATGGATATGTTAAACTTTTGTAAATCAGTTTTTTTTTTTTGAAATTTTGTAGCAGTAGATACTATAGTTAACTCACTTTGGATAATCCGAAAACCTCATATTGCAACCGTTTTTTTCAGTAACGGAGCATTCAAATTACTCGTGAGTTAAATTGACAATCTGAATCAATTATTCATAACTAGCTTTCCTCCCGCGGCTTCGCCCGCGTGAACTTCATTTCTATAACACGTATACCTAAATAAAACCTTGCCTATGTGTTATTGATTTATTTAGTAGGGTCAACAAACAATATTACAATAAGGTTACTAATAATATTTAAAGTAACTTAAAATAATTGTGATACCAACACCGTTAACCACAGGTTGTTACAATATTATTGAAAGGTGTATGCTACATTATTGTATCCAGTATCTAGAACATCAACTCAATATTAGTGTCTTATAGTGAAAACAATCAATGTTGTATCAAAACACTACTAATCAACCATGGGCCTGTTAGTACAATTTACAAGTATTCTATGTATCAATTTCACATACTTTACGCATTACAGTATTTAGGATTAGAAGCAAACATATCCATCGTATTAAAATACTTATTATAAATATCAACAAGACGACACTGGTATTATTGTAAAGCTGTATTATTGTAAAGTTTCATCTGAATCGGTTCAGTAGTTTTTGCGTGAACGAGTAACAAACATACACTCATACATCCTCACAAACTTTTGCATTCATGTTATTAGTAAGATTGAGCTGTGTGCAAATATTCTTACTGAGTAATAACAATAAAATAATAAGGCGTCCTTTTTAATAAACTGATCGACTCAAGGGCTGGTCATTCCTTCTGCCTAACGAAACCTAGCCATTTAACGAAGTACCGTTGCCAGTAAATTTGAAACGTTACCAAAGCTCTTAAGGATAAAGAAGTAACACACAGTTTTTAATTACTTGCATAACACATTTTTCATTTTTCATTTAATTTAATTTAATTTCATTTCATTTCATTTTATTTAACTAACTGCTTTGAGAAGATTTGATTTTGTCGCTAAATCAAAAGGTAGGTAGGATATGGACCCACGTACTCTTATAAAAGTGTCTGTAGGTGTAGACGAATGTTATCCGAAACACCAGACAAATGGCTCATGACGTAAAAGCGTGTGGGTTTTGAGACAAGCAAGATAAGAAACAAACGTTGATAATTTCTACTCGTATTACGTGGAAAATACTTGTTAAGTTATATTTTTCACTGGCGACTGCAGGCAGATATTTTGGTCGTAAATCCAATTTTATACCTTTAAAGTGAATGGCACGCTAGTCTCGTATTTTTCTTGTGACTGCAAAACGGAAAGTTTCACAGTTGTTATGCAGATTTATATAAAAAGCTTGAGAAATAGCGCATTAATCTCTGGTTAAAATATACCAGAGATTTATGCGTTATTTTTGATAACAACTCAAAAATAGTATGGCATCTTGACTTTAATTCGTTACCATGAACGGTTATGAGGAAAGGGGTTTGAACATTTGTGTCATAGGTCACCAGCCGTCTTCTTGTTTTTTTCTGGATGTTCGAGGTTTATATATATATAAATATGTAAAGAGGACACATATACTAACGTAAAATGTCTGGAATATGCTACCCTAAAGTGTCACGTTTCCGAGTTATTTGAAGGTATAGTTAGATCGCTATGAAAAATATTATATTTATTAAAAATCAACTTATTAAGAGGCTTTTCGCGTTATTTTGTTTCCAAATAACAGATTTTAGGACATTTGTACAGTATGTTATCTTCTTTCGCAATCTCCTTACTCGTAAATCTAAAAGTTTCTAAAAGAATTCATTCAAAAGACATGGTCTCAAATGTACACTCCATAAAAATGCGCTTATACACAAAACCAACGGTTTAAGTGTCCTGAAATCTGTTATTTGTTGACAAAATAACACGATAAGCCACATAATTAGTTGATTTTTATAAATCTCACCTTTTTCATATCGATCCTTACCTTCAAATTACTCGGAAACATGACATTTAGGGTACCATATTTAAAACATTTTTTGTTTGAATGTGTCCTCTTTCCATATATACCACTAACATCGTTCGCGGAAGCTTAAACAAATATCAAATTGGTGGCTGGTAGCTGTGCCAGCCACTATACAAAAATGTTCAAACCCCTTCAAAAATCCGGCTTTTTCTATAATGTATAGTCACCCAATACCTACTGGTTCCAAAAAGAGGTTCTGTCTGCAAATATCTGACGTTTGACTTCTAAGCTTTGTTCTTATGAATTTCTGTCTGATATTAGGAATAAAACCTTTTTTTGCAGCAGGCTAGCATCATGTGTTAGGCAGGGCCAAGCGTGGACATTTGTTTCTTGTGTAAGCTACAAGCTAGCGATGAATATTTGATTTCTATTGAAACAGTATGACATCATACATTCTCTGCGCAAACGTAAACTGTGTCCGATCACCGGGTCGCAGCAACTACGGTTCCCTGTGGTGGTGCGCCGTGTCGGCAACAAAAAGTGTCTATGTTTCACGGACGACACGGTTGGCGTAGTGAGCTGTAGCACGGTTTCTCGCCTCGATTTCCGTAGTGTCCCGGGTTCGATTCCCGGTCGGGTCAATTTAGGAAACGATCTTTTCTGAATTGACTCGGGTCTGGGTGTGCTGGGAGACGCCCCTAGCTAATTTTCCTTGTGTGGTACCTCGTAACACAGGGATATTAATCCCTACTTCGAGACCATTACAAAAGGTGTGACTATTCTATAAATATTCTCGCACTGTCACTGCCCGGCAAAATAAAAAATATAGAATTGTATGTACACTGAAATCACGTGTATTAATATCAACTTTGTGTAGATAAAATTATAAAATTTCCAGCACTATTGACTTGTTATGTGAATTTTAAATCGGAGTTGTGCAGTTGAGGTCAGAAAGAAAATGTTCTTCCTTCTTGTGATTGAATGAACTCTTGAAACTATGCATCGTAGTGTTACATCCCTCAGAGGTACGCCTAGATGCTGACCGATGCTGCAGCATCAGCATTCTCGGCCCAAGCCGTCGCGCTCGCTTCCCGAGCGCGCCAGTCTCATCCCAACTACGGTTCGCGTCAGTTGCCATTTCAATTACCAAATATTACTAAGCGTTTTAATTAATCCTTTTTTTAAAACCTTACGCAAGAGGCTCGATATAACAGTAGCATAACTTTGGGACAAACAAAAGCTAAAAGCTTTTAAATGCTAGGAGAAAATCACTCAGGATCGCTGATCTCATTCCAGAGAGAAGAATTTGGAGTGTTTGGCGTAGTCATGCCGATAGATGGCTAGGCGATATCGATTCTATCGATAATATCGATAGTTTGTAACATTTCAATACTATTGAAAAAGTGGAATACCATCAATATTCTTGGTGTCTTGGTGTTTTCAGATGAAAGAGAGCGTCGTGGCCTAGGGGTCAAGCGCCCCAACTTGGATCATGGATTGTGTGGTCTCGAGTTCGAATTTGGCCAGAACCATCTTTGTATTCACATTGTTTAATTTCCGACTAACTAACTCTCCGGTGATGGAAAACATCGATAAAAAACCAAATCAACCCTGATAACGGCTGAAGGCTCATCACCTACCACGTAAGCGTTTAATACCAATTGGTGAAAATTAGGCTTCTGAGTGTCCCGTTCACCATGACTTCAACAGTCACTTTTCTCTGAAGTGTAGCCGTTTGGTAGTTAGTCGTGATGGTATATATTTTTCAGATGAAAAAATCGATAGTAATATCATCGATAGCTTAGCAACACATGACTTGGAAAGACGCGCAAAGATGGGTTATGATGATTCTTTGACAAATGTAAGCAGTTAACGCCTGAATGCAACGCGACTCGAAGACAGCATCGAAGTCGTGAGCAATTCGCCAATTTCATACATGGGTGCTTCAATAATGGCAAACGTTCTAGGTTTTCTGATGTTATTTTTACAAGGGCAACATCTTAGATACCTAACTGACTCTGAAAACTCAAGACTTTAGGTTTATTCAAATAAACATAAATTACAGGAACCACATAAATTAATTCGTTCGTTTTATTCGGCAAAACTTCCTGAATCTATTTTACTGTAATTGGCAGTAATCTAAGTTTGATTTCAGGATTGGATGCGTGATACCGGAGTTTCAAAACTAGTTTTGTATTTGAATGTCGAAATGAAATTTAGCCTAATTTAGATACACGCAAATAATGGATTGATTACATATATTTTCACTAAGCTTTGATAGTAGGTTTGAGAATACAGAGTTCTTTCAAGATCCATCAAGTAGTTTTGCTTCATTTCATGATGTTGGAACATACAAACAAAAAGACAAAAAATTTAGAATTATTTATTTCCTTTATTTTAAATTTCTGAAATTAATTAACGGTACGTACATAGGTACATTGTTTCAAGAAGATGGGAGTTTTGTGGATTAACTATGGACGTTATGTGTATTTTTTATATCAGTGACATTGAAACAATAATTACAATATCTAAACAGACGTTGCATTTTTGCCACACAAACAATGTCTGGTGTATCACTAGGCTATGAAAAACTATTGTTGTTATTGTGTAGCCAGGAAGACGAACAATGGCGAACCTTAAGCCCCCAGCTGATCACAATAGCTCAATAGTAGGAATACGACACTGCCTATGCCTAAGCAGTAATGGATTTCTGCGCCTTAGATGATAGTATCAAAATGGTACAAACAGGCAACATAAATTTCGCCCTCATAATTCCTGGTCACATTTGTTCCTGGCGTAATTTTAACTACATTGCGTCTTAGTAACAAAGCAGGAATTTATAGCAAATAATAACCATTCCTCAAAACGAATATAAAAATGGATGACACATGAACATAATTTAGACTTCTCAGATCTTTTATTACTTTCCCGCTCCCATTTACGAGTCTGTTTCTCGCAAACTGACACTTCAGGTTTTTACTTACGATGTCTGGGTACGACTTATTTGTTGACGGTATGAAATTGCCATAATATTGTTATTCGTACTTGTCTGTTCAACTTAGCAACTGAACTAACGATACTCATATTATATTTTTTCCTGTAAGACTTGGAATAGCTGTATCTATCCGTACCGCTTAATTGTATTTTAATTCTTCGTTGATATAAAATTAGTTTTGTCTTCACATCAACTAAGTAACTAACTTTTACGAGTAAACGGGCAGGCGCGGCGGCTGAAGCGGCGGAATATAAAAAGGCACAAAAGTACCAGAACATCGGTTCCGGTTACACTTTTGTGCCTTTCGGCGTCGAAACCCTGGGTCCGTGGGGTCCGAGTGCACAGAACCTTTTAAAAAATCTAGCTAAAAAATTGATTTCAACTACAGGTGACGCAAGAGCTGGTACATTTCTCGCACAGCGTGTGAGTCTTTCTATACAACGGGGGAATGCTGCCAGCATCTTGGGTACCATACCACAGGTGCAAAATTTTCTTAGTAGTTTTTAGTTATATTCATTTTAAGGTTTTCTTTTTAATTTTTACTGTACTGTATATATTAATTATTTAAACTAAGGCATTAGTTATAACAATATTTTTTAAGTAAGAAAGATAATAATTGTTGCGATAAGTCTATGGGTAGCTAAGTAAAACATTATTCTTACATATTTTCACCATCGGCTTTTGCGTCCGTCAGAGTTTGTGCCAAATATCTTCGCTCTGAACACGAGACAATTCCTGCATTACCATTTCATCTGTAATTACGAGTAAATAGGTGTCACGCATGCGTGGATAACTTCAGAGCAAGGCTGTAATTGCGTTTGGTAGTTAGTTAACATTACTGTGCCGTTGGAGCATTTCTTTTCAATATAAGTTTGTAATGCAACGTCTCTAATATTTTATTTTTAGGCTCTACCTTTGCAGAGCTCCAAACTTAAACTATTTTAGGTGTAAGGTATCCCTTTTTCTACTTATTCTTCACGTCTATTTAAGTGTACTACAAGTAAAAGTTTATCAAGTATTTTTCAAAATTATTCTCTGAAAGTATATTCTGTCCAACTGCAATAGTTGCGGGTTATTAAATGACAATGATTGTTTTCAACCGTAACCAGCTGTGTGTTCTTTGCTAGGTTTCTTTTGTCTTGCAAAGAATCCTTCAAATTACAGTAGTTTTTAGACCGAGAGATGAACAAAAGAACTTTTTATGGAAAAGAAATCAAAAGCTCACAAAAATCTCTTTTATAAATGACAGAAAAGCAACCCTCTCTATATTTTCTGTTAAGCTTGCTAGAGGTAACTCATGGAGTATCGTAATCTCTAATGAACTACCAAATTCTATTAGTAACTTAAAAACAAAAAAGAACTTTTTGAATGAGCGTCTACACTATAAAATAATTTTTAGAAGATATTTTTTTTAAATAGAATAAAAAAAGAGTGAAAGGAAACACTAAATAAAAACTAAACTATTGGTAAGTATATAATAATAATCTATATCCTCACCTAAATAATAATGTATTTTCCTATCTAAATATTTATTAAAAATAATTTAATATTTATTATATTCTAATTTAATTCGATGTAAGTAGGTAATTTAACTTTATTTTTGATTTTAATTTTATTTTTAATATCGATTTGAATTAATTTTCTAACAATAATGATTTTCCTCCTCTCCATTGATGTTGTGCCAAACAGGGTTCACAGTGAACTGTATAAATACTATTGTAAGATCGTACTTCACTGTGAAATGCAATAAGGAATTGAGTATTAAATATCTTCCTATTACCTAAAATAATTTTATGTTATTAACCAAATAAAACTATTAATAAAATGTTGTTTGTTTTTTTAGCTTAAGCAATTTTGTGTTTTATTTATACATTACACATCAATTGATAAGTAACCAAATAAAAATAGGAATAAAAAATTATACGTTTATTTACCATATAAGAAAATTTGTGTTCTATTTATACATTTCAATTGATAAATCTTTTTTATCACCGCCTCGTGTAGAATATGCCAAAGCTTCAAAGACATCATCACGCTATACAAACCAATGATAAAACGGAAAAAGCGCTTCTGTCAAGTCGATTTATACGACAGATATGAATTACCAAGAACTTGTTATTACGTGAAAATCTGTAAGAAAGGCAGCGATGTGATTTATATGGCCACTCTGTCGTTTTCTACTGGCTTCGGTTTCTTAGCGTTACGTAAGCCAGCTGGCTAGCACTTGCCTACCACAGAGCAACCACAGATAAAGTTCTTATTGATGGTTACATATACTCGCACGTACATGCCAGCTATTCGAAATGCGCTTTTTGCAATAGGACTTGAAGTATAAAACTTTTTTTATATTATGCAGTCTGAGTAGGTAGGTATAACTCTATAGTTTCGATACAATCCGCCTAAAGTTTTATGAAGTTTCAGTTTCATTTCATCCGTAAATTAATGAAAAAAAACTATTTTGTGTATTAAGCATTTCACCCCTAAAAGCAAAATTTGTAACAAATCACTGATGTCACTGTAGGGACTGTTTTTCAGAGCGGGAAATATATTATCACACAGAATTGATGAGAAAGGTAATGTGCTTGTGTGGCGTGACCTTGAAATTATTTTAGATTGTGGTCTTCATTCATATTTGGAAATTCTTCGTTAGGTACTGGCTGATTAAAGAGTGCCTAGAGAGTAAGGAATAGAGCCTTTGACCAATAAGCGCCTCAGTCACTGCACAACTCTTCAACTTGAGTGCTATTTCACGACTTTCCTGTCACATTTAAGTGGGATTCAGTAGTTGCCAATTTGCCATTGTTCAAAGCTTCACCTCTGTTAGAATGTGCTCATGCCGGCACTGTCCAAAGAGTAAAGTGGTACTGTCTCTGAGAAATTGATGGAGTGTTGCCGCCAACTTTTGCAATTATGAGTTTTAGCATGAGCTGTGCGAAAACATAGCGTTTTGTTCCTTGGTTGTTAATTTCACCCAACTCGCATTGGAATATTTTGCTTGGTAAATTAAAACAAAGCAATAAAGCGACTACATTAAGAAATTAACACTCTTACATCAAAAACTCTTTGTTACCTCGTTCCTTATTACACCCATATATAGCCATTGACTAGTCTTTGTTGGCTGAGGCAGACTCAGTTGACGGTAAGGTTTCTGCACTAAATAATGCTATTTTGGAGTTATTCGACAAACACGCTCCACGACGCGCGGTGAGAGTGAGACGGCCGCCAGCCTCCTGGATAACAGAAGCAGTCCGTATGGCAATGTCTATAAGGGACAATGCGTTTCGTGATTTCAAAGCTGATCGCTGTATCCTGAAATGGGATAAGTTCAAAAAACTCAGAAACCGCTGCAATATGGTGGTGAGGGCTGCCAAACGCCATTACACACATGAAAACGTGCTGTCTTCGTCCTCCTCTGATATCTGGAAATTTCTTAAATCTCTTGGTTTCGGCAAATCGTCATCTCATCTTACGCTATCTTCTTTTTCTCCAAATGAGCTTAATACTCACTTCTCCCATTCCACTTCTCTCGATTTTACTACGTTAAACTCCACCTTATCTATTATAAAATCTTTGACTCCCTTGCCAATAGAAACCTTTTCCTTCTCACCGGTGTCAGAGTCTGATGTTCGCAAGATTATATTGTCCATAAAATCCAAGGCTGTCGGGTATGACGATGTTAGTAGAACAATGATAGTTCTAATTTTGGCCCAAATACTTCCTGTGATAACACATATTGTTAATTTCTCTCTTGATCGTGGGTGTTTTTCCTCTGCATGGCGTAAAGCCTTTGTCATTCTACTTCCCAAAGTCTCTAGCCCTGACTCTCTCAATCAGTTTCGCCCAATTTCAATTTTACCTTTTTTGTCCAAAGTCTTAGAAGCTGCTGCTCACAAACAATTATCCTCCTTTATTTACGCTAATAACCTCCTTAGTCCCTACCAGTCTGGTTTTCGCCCCAGTCACAGCACCACCACTGCTCTCATAAAGGTCACTGATGACATCAGAGCCGGCATGGAGGAGTCGTGCCTAACGGTACTTGTTCTTATTGATTTCTCTAACGCCTTTAATACCGTTAATCACGACATTCTCCTTGCTGTGCTCTCGTACCTTCGAATTTCCCCTTCAGCGCTTGATTGGTTTTCTTCGTATCTCCGTGATCACCACCAAGCTGTTCGAGTGGGACAATCTCTCTCTGATTGGTCAGGTTTGGATACTGGTGTCCCTCAGGGTGGCATATTGTCACCTATGCTATTCTCAATTTTTATAAACGTTCTGGCTGGCGAACTTGGATGCCCCCACCATTTTTACGCAGATGATCTACAGATCTACAAGCAGGGAAAGACTGTTGAGATTAACAGCGCTATTGGACAAGTTAACCGCGATCTGGAGTGCGTTGTTGAGTGGTCTGCCAAATTCGGAGTCAAGGTTAATCCTATCAAATGCCAAGCCATAATCATCGGTGGCTCACGACAACTGGTGAAGCTTGATATGAGTGCAGTTTCACCTATTGTAATGGACGGGATCGTTGTTCCTTACTCCCCTTGTGTGAAAAATCTTGGCATTCATATGGACTGCTCTCTCAGCTGGACCAAGCATATCAGTGAAGTGAGCAGGAAAGTAACTGGGACTCTTCGCGCTCTCTATCGCCTGAAGAACTTTCTGCCGTCATCTACAAAGACACTGCTAGTGCAAGCCCTTATCTTGCCGTTGATTGATTATGGTGATGTCTGTCTCAGTAACGTTTCACAGGAGCTTTTGAACAAAATGGATCGACTTTTAAATAATTGTATACGTTTCATTTTCGGACTGCGCAAATATGACCACGTCTCCATTTTCCGCTCTAAACTTAACTGGATGCCTATCCGGCAGCGTAGGTCCATTCGAATTTTAAATGTTTTCTTTTCTATTCTTTTTGATCCTAATTCTCCATCTTATTTAAAAAGTAAATTTCAGTTTCTTCATTCTTCACATTGTCGTCAGTTGCGTTCTGAAGATACTCTTTCCCTTCTTACGCCCTCTCATTCTTCCGGTTTCATGTCTAGTTCTTTCGCTGTATCTGCGATTCGTCTTTGGAACAAACTTCCTGTTCCAATAAGAAAATCTATTAGTAAATACAGGTTTAAAGTGGCTGTTCGAAAGCATTACGGATCGGTGGTCACGCATTAGGGATGGGTCCTTGAGTCACTGTTAGGTGAATGTGGTTCAAAGTTAATACGAGGTTATTCTGAGGGGTTTATATGGCTATTATTATGTAATTTTTTTTTTTGTGGCTAGCAATTCTTGGTTTGGTTGGTTCTATTTATATTATGACTTCTATTTATGTATGTTTATTTTTATCGATTTATATTGAATTTATATATTATTTATTTTGTTGTTTTGTTATTTTATAATAATTAGCATCTGTTGTTGTTTTCAAAAGTAATTTATTTAGTTTGTTCTCGTGCACCGTGTTTAATTTATCTGTTTAATCGTGTGGTTGACTGGTAGAGAATGCCCTTTGGCATTAAGTCCGCCAATTGTATCATTAATTTTGTGCAATGAAGAATAAATAAATAAATAAATAAATAAATATAATTATCTGCCAATAACTATTCAAAGGTTGATCATTATTTATACAAATAACATAATAATAACAATAATTTCACCAATACTTATCGAAAATTCGGAGTTCTCAACCACAATTGTTTATTACAGGTAGAAAACAAAAGCCTATTAATTGCCCCGCAATAAATTGTGACCATTTAGTGATTAATGTGAACTCCCATCGGGAAAATAGTCAAGAGTATACAGCGGTAAATCTCTAACAGAATCTAGATAAGAGAATCCTCTCGAATCAACACATAAATAACAGAGTGATGAATAAGGAGTAATTTTTACCTCCGTAGGCGAAATCGCACATACCTACCTACTTAAGCCAACTTTGGTTTCGTTTCTTAAGCGAAAATAAGTGTGGAAGGCATTGATTTCGTGAAATATTTGTTTGTCCCATAGACATATAGGAATTCCGGTAGCAAAAACTACTTCGAATTCGTATTCAATTTACCTATTGCAGTTGGTAAACGTCAGTTTTACATGAATTTGAAATCATGTAGTAAAAATAAATAAATATTTCTTGGGATATATTATTATCACATCTGACCCCAACGCTAGGAGCACTTTAACTGTAGAAACGTCAACCATTGCTTTTGCTAATGGAGTGTTTTAGTTAATTCGGTCTTAGCGCTCTGTCAACCTTTCGTAAATAGTTAGCCAGTCACATAGGCTAGCTACATTGACGGTTTTGTTGAAAATATCAATCAGTACAAGAAATTGTATGGCTTGTTATTGTTAAAGTAAACCGAAAATATAAAAAAAAAACTAACCTGCATTGAATTTCATTCAGCAGGGGCGATGTCTTTATTAGAGTTCCACCTGGAAGTAAAAAAGTTTCTTAAATAAATCTCACGAAATGTGTTAACTTTTTATATTGATCGGTAAATGGTAAATATAAAACCTATATGCTAGATTCGAATCAATCGATAAGAGGACCAAGTTGCGGAAGGATTGGAAATACCTATCAGCGCAACTCTCCACCACGGGACTCAAACGACACCAAGGAAGACAGCTCGGTGACAAGAGCAAAGGAAGTTATGATCTTCAGCACTATGGGAGTACCTACTACCTGAGAAGATATTAAATCACAATCACAATCCATTATTTAAGGAGTACGTGAGATTCCTAATTATTACAACTATTTTCAAATTAGGTGACAAATTAGCCACGCGGCAGCAGCGCTGCTGTTCTGCAGCAGATGGCAACAAGGCAGTGCGACAGCCGACAGCCATGATGAATTTTAATTCTAAGAAATGATTTGCCTTAGAAATATTAAGTATTATTATTTACAGTACACGAATGGTACTCTTGCCAACCTGTATGAAAATTAACTCTTACAAATTATTCTGCAACTTCCTCGCTATCGTCGAAAGATTTCCTTTCCAAATAGTCATAAATATGAACAAGGGTCGTGTGGGTTTGACTGGTGAAAATTGAATTTGAGAGCCCGGGAAACTCACCCTCTTTACTGCGATGTTGTTTAGCAACCGTTCGTCTGATGGGATGTCAGAACGCTAATACTATTTGTTAAGCTTTTTTCGAACATAATGAAGTACTATGATCGTTTGTACAACCTGACAATGCCTACAACGTTACCAGCAATGACCAATAAATCTAAAATATGGCCCCGTTCGGCTTTTAGTTTTATGAAATTTGTTTACAATTAACGCAATATTTGCATACAACTTAATCCCTACACGTGTCGGGTCCAGGCTATCTTAGTATGGTAACAATAAGTATAACTTTCTATCACTGCTCGTAAGCACATTACACACAGAAGCCGACTATTTTATTTCACTGAAAATGATGTTATTATTTGTTTTTCACGTTCAGTCACTTTCAGGGCTCTTCAAATACAGTATTTGAAAAAACTCAGCTGTTTACATGAATTTTAGATTAGAGTTTAAACATAAATTTTAGATCAGAGTTTGAAATTGTTTGCATAACAGAAAACCAAATAGCGTATTTTAATTGTTGTATATTTATTTGGATGTTCCAGACATGATATTTCCTTTATACATTATATCAATGTTCACCTTATTGATATAGACGTTAAAATACTTTGGCTGTACATGTTCCCCTGTTTGCTGTACATGTGTCAGCAGTTAGGGTGCCAAGCCAATCATTTGAGAGTGAGGCGACAGGCGACCTCGAACGGTTAGTAGGTTTGATTGTCCCCAAAGTCATTACATCGAATAGCACTTAATCTCCTCTAGTCTTCACATCTGTTATTTGGGGTAAGCCTTGTGTTCTTAAGTACATAGAACACAAGTTCTGAGCAGATACTTAATCCTAAGGGCCAGCGTACATAGACGCGTTAACGCCCAAATTTAAGGCTTGTAGCACGCCTTAATTATTATTTTATTTTTATTTTTTTAAACACACCTCTTGTCATGGTCTCGAGGTAGGGATAAATATCCCTGTGTTACGAGGTACCAGACAAGGAATTAAGCCGGGGCGTCTCCCAGCACACCCAGACCCAGGCCAATTTAAAGAAAGATCATTTCCTGAATTGACCTGACCGGGAATCGAACCCGGGAAACTACGGAATTAAAGGCGAAAAACCATGCTCCAGCGCACTACGCCAATCGTGTCGTCAAATCAATCAATTCAATCAAGTCAATTCAAATTAAGTCAATTTTGGGCATTTAATTTATAAAAAACATTACTCTGAAACTATTGACAGGTTACGATGACGTAACTCTTTTTGAGCGCCATTCTACACTAGGCATGGTGTAGAACGGTAGTTTTTGCATCGCAGCAAACCGTAATTTTGATAGAAACTTCACAGACCAACTGCCAAAACCTGCAGTATTATCGGAGTTTTCTTGACGCCCTATGCTAATAAAATCTCACATGAGCAAAGGTTGGCTTTATTAAAAAGTGTATTTGGCCTGTTAAAACTTATGTGAACCGTTGAAAAGCCTTTGCGTTTCGTTTTCAATGATATCAACATATTTATTTTCCGGAAAAACCTGTTTCAGTCGCCCGAAACCGTAAACAAAAAAACTTGCTCGAAAAATGCAAAGCTCCACAAGGGTTTGTAACGATACGTCACTGTATTAATGTTGTCAGCCCTCAGGGTTATAAACAAACATTAGGAAGGGCATTGTAAGGATGGACGCAAGAAACATTACAAACCATGCTTAGCAAAGCCTGTTTTATCGGGGTTAAGAGCAACCATGATACTCCCGACACGCAGAGCGCATTACTGGCGGATTTGTCATAACGGTTACAGTTATAGCATCAGAATACAGACTGATTCTAATAGCTAAGAAATATCGTGATGAATTGGAGAGTTGTGTGCTCAATTATTGTTCTGAGGAAAATGATACTTAGAGAGCAGGAAAGGCAATGTTTTGATTCCAAAATGGCATGTAAAAATATGAAGAAATTAAAGTCAACATAATTTTTAGGCTATATTTATGATGTTAATATCCAAGTGATATCTATAATAAATATTCTAAGACGGATAAAAACATAGATATACTAAAAAGGCGTAAGTTTTTTCAAGTAATATTTCAGTGCTCTGAAACGTAAGTATTTTCTAATTCAATTTTAAAATGCAAATATTACTCATCTTTGCTAACATGAAAAAAAATAAACTTAGGTACACAGTGGTTCTCCGAATAGAAATTAATCTGTGCTTACTACAAAAGAGACAGAAACTATGAAACCTATACTCCCATACTTCGTGTCATATGAACACAATATTTTCCCAATTTCACAATATTTTCGAATATTCACACTAACTTTTTCTCACTATATTCTTGCCTACCTAAAATGATTCTTCAGGCATGTGCTAGAGCTTCTACGGACCAGGACTAACAGCTTCTATTCAGATCCCTTCCCAGATATTTTTTTATTTAATTTACGTTTTTTGACAAGATCCACCAATGAACAATCTGGATCAAGGGCGCGCCCTCAATCTACCATTTTAAAAGGACACGCAAATCTATTTGGGACTAAAGATTAAGGTCAGATCGTTAAGTCGAATTGAACCTTACCATTAACATCCCAAAAAGACTTTTCCGCCGTTAAAACGCAATTAAACCAGATTGAAGATGAGCGCAGTTAATTACTCAAGTGTCTTGTTGTTTATATGCCTAAATTGATTAGTGTTGATTGTTGTGATGTCAAAACTGTGCATTTGTAACTTTTTTAAACATTTCAATTTGGTGAATTCGTTAAGTGAAGTGGGCTATGAAAACTAAGTAAGCCCAGAAACATATGAAAAGGTTCTTACATATAGGGTCGGTAACGCGCGACAAACATCTAGGGTGTTGCATTTTTTTACAGGTTTCTGTAATTTTAGATATTGAAACAGTTCTCATTATTTTTACACAGCTTTACGTAATTTGGTTGCTTCGAATTATTTGTACAGAAAATAAAAAAAAACGATCAAAACGAAAATAAGTGAATACACTTTAGTTTTTCAAAAGCTGAAAATGAACATGAGACTGAATTGCTCTAAAACCAATTCAAGTTGTGTCCTCGTGATATGCAAATAAGAAATAATTTGCAGGCCCTGCACAAACAAATATCTCTGTTTTATCAACAGACAATAATACTGTTGCCGGAATCGAACCCGCAATTCTAACCGGCGTTTGCATACACTGTGCTCAACGTGTCTTCATTTATTTACATACAATGCTTTCCTCAAGCGTTCCGAGTATCCCAAATTTAATGTAAACATAACCTATGCGTCAGACGCCATTAGCATCAAGCGGTGAAATTAACGTTCGGTAAATTAGTGATTCATTCTACGTTTCCAAATACTCTTATCAAACTAGGAACAATTACAACAATGGAACGGTAATTACACAAACTGTATGTGAAACTGTAATTTTTACAATCTATCTTCCACCTGTGAGCGTCGTGGCCTAGGGATTAAGCACCGCAACTCGGATCGTGGACCATGTGGCCCCGAGTTCAAATCTGGCCAGAATTAAAAAAAATATATTCATTGTTGAGTTGCCGACCAACTCTCCGTTATCATTGTTATAAAACTAAATCAAACCAGAAAACGGCGGAATGCTCACCACCTACCACCTTTTGTTCTAATACCATTGGTGAAAAGTGGGGTTCTGAGTGTTCCGTTCACCATGACGGCAACAGTCACTTGCCTCTAATCAAGTAATCAATCAACCTAATCATTTTAACTAGAATACCAAAATTGAATGGCCTGTGTGACAAAAACTGTTAGTTCTGTGTCTGGGTGTAGTTATCTATCTAAGCATGTATTCAGAAATATTTAGGAACTTTTATCAGTAATAGAAGTTTATTTTTTACCATTTTTCAATGGTGTTATCGATATCGATCTATGATAATCGGATGAAATCCCAGGTGCGTGAAGTTGAAGACAACGGACGTCACTGAAAGCCTCAGGAGGGGGTGCGCGGCTAGCTTCACACCCAACCACATTCGAATTAAAATCTGCGTTGTCACTACTAGATCTCTCTCATGTAAATACTTCTTGTAAACGGTTCGAATAAACGAATTATTTATTTAACATAAAATAAACGACTTTATTGGAAAGACCTGTAACTGACCCCAGAGAAAACGTTGATCGAAAGTCTGAGCTGCGACAAATGGTCTATATTTATGGTCTATATTCCATCGAAAGACAGAGACTATCAAAACTTGAATCTTGGTCCTACGGCTCGAGCGGGTCTCGAACCAGCGCCTTCCGCAATCCGGGCGAGTGCTCTTCCAACTGAGCTACTGAGGAAATTTACCTCGCTGGACAGCAAGTCTTGATTTTATTATTTCAAACTATTGAGGCCAGTTGTCATTTGTGGTAACCCTCAGGCATCAATTTTTAAGCGTGAAATATAATAACGCATCCAACGTCAGATAGGCCGTTAAATATATTATTATTAGGTAAATAGGTTATTCGTTTTATGTGGGGCGATAAATCCGGATTGGGCCATGGGAGTTTATGTGAAGTTTCTCTCTTTATAGCGCTTCACGCTGCATCCGGAAGTCGTTTTAGGGTGTCGTTAAACTGTAAAAGATTAGGACTGACGCGCGGATCACGACAGCCTATGGCGTCTAATCGAAAGCCCGTCAAATAAGGTTTATTATGGCGTCCTTGAAAACATTGAATCGTTGAGTTAAATATAGTTTTCATCGACTGTGAGTCATAGGTACTATGGCGAACCGACAGTTTTTCATCCCAAGGAAAATGTCGGCGGACATATGAAACACGCAGTCAAATGTCGGATAAAGTGTCGTTGCCGGGAAACAATGCTACTCAAATGCATACGCCAACATGCATTTGTCTTTCCGATGAAACTATCAGTACGTCTATCAAGAGTTGCCACTTCAAATTTATGTTATCGTTCGCGTAAAAAATTGTAGTAGACGTACGGGCCGGGATAGGTCACGAATCACGATGCACTAACACAATAAAATTGTATGGTGTGGTTAGATATTATTGTTTGCTTTGTCATAGTTGTTTGTGATTTTGATGAGCTCCGGATAGCTTACTTTCCAGCAGGAACACGACTGTGGCAAAGCCGTTTTATTTACCTGTAGATTTCCGTGAGGTACAGAGACATCAACCTTTACATAGGAGCAGCTTAAGCTGCTGACTTAAAACCCATTTTGCAATGGTTTTGTAAAGGTTGAAGTGAACGCCTTTGTATATTGAGAGTGGTTTCACACTATCGTTTTTATTTTGTGCGTATAAAATACGGTCGTTTCGGCATATGCGCTTACACGCGCGTTACATTACGAGTCTCAAAAAACCGGACTAGCGTATACGGGCATATTTGGCATGTTCACTCGAACCGGTAGTGGTGGCAGGCTCGCGCTTATAAGAGCTCACAAGCGCGTCAATTCTCGTACGAGTTGCGCGTTTGGCAAAAGGTGCGCCCATACGCGCCTACATGCTACATTAAAATACATAAAATAGTCTGAAACCGATCTCAGGAATGATAGAAAGATAAAAGAGAAATGTTATTAACTAGTAAATATACAGGTACAAACGATTTGCGAGTGAGCACTTAATAAAATCAAGTATCTCGGGAGATAATAATGATGAGTATGGACGATCCAGTCGGGTCCAATCCCAGTTTATGCGCTCTTTATGGACGATTGCTTCAGCACGTGACACTTTTGCGAAATTGCTCTGAAACCATTATTTTATTAGTGAGCTCGACCAAAGAGAATGGAACGCTTAATTCATAATTTAGCCAGTTTAGTTTGTCGCCACTGAACTAAGTGGTTTAAAATTAGCCGTTGCCAGTAATATTGTTCGAATGGACTTAGCTTTTAACTCTTTTCAGTCTGGATAAAGACATAAAGGGTACAAAGTTTTATTAAAATTTACATGAAACAGACAGATATCCGAACTGAAAATGACTTTTTTCGAATTCAGTGTACCAAGCATATTATAGTAAATATTGAAAGTACAGTTTTACATCGGCAGACTGTTGTTATTATACTCGGATGAATGATGTGTAGATAAAAGTGATGGAAATGTTGACAATATTATCTTTATTTTTTTAAACATTATTAAAATGCAAGACACTGTTTGGCTGATAAACCAAGCGGATCACTTGCTTTTTTTAGTTGTTACAACAATAATGGTGAACGTACATACGTTCACTTGCATAATTTTGAAAATTTTAGGTTACAATTCCAGGGTAAGTAATGTACCTACATTCAAAATACATGGAAAGGGTATATAAACTATAAAAATGTTGAGACAATATAATCTTATTCCCTTATTACTTATGACCGGAGTACTTATTACTTATGACCAATTTACCTGATTATTGAACAATCAAATTATATTGAAATTCAGGCGTAACCTATTTAGTTGTGTCGTTAATAAACAAAATGTATTAAGTAGCAAGTACCTACCAGTGGGTGTCCGGCGTTCGGTATTAGAGGACAGGACACTCATACTTTTAACTTATCAATTTGACCCCCATTAAGTTTCGCGATTTTCGGTAGTTTTAGAGTTATTGATCTTCACTAAGCTCGCTTGTTTGTATCTGAACAACTACAACAATTTCACGTAGGAAATAATTTACAAAGAAAAGAAATATTTCAAAATCTAATGTAATTTCACCCAAATTTTACCACATGATTCAATTTCCGCAGTTAGCAAATGTGGCCGGATCCAATAAATGTAACTAGTTTACGCCGAACGATACATGCGAAAATGGCGTCCGCGAATATTTATTTACGGCCGGTTATTTTAGAATCAACCTATTTACCTAGCAGTCTCCGCGATAATTAGTGAAGTGACACACAACGTCCGCGCCGTCATGCAAGACAGTTTTGAGAAGTAATAAGTAATTTTTACAATAAAAAAACCATAAGGATTCGATTTTTCACATTTTATATTTATAATTTTATCTCGCCTTCGCCCAGCAGTAGAACAACTCCTTTATACTGTCGAACTGCTTCGAAATCAAGTCATTGTTACAAATTATGGATTACGACTCAATCACGCTTGCCATAATAGCTTTGTGATCACAAACGCCGGCTTTGTTACGATAATGCCAGCAACACAATTTGCCCCACTCTGGATTTCCAAACGAGTGCTTTTACTATTCTAATATCCAATCGCTGATCTGGTGTTTGAAGTAATCGAAGAATAATATTCAAACCGTTATTCAATCCTGGAGACCCTTCGATTACCGAATTCCAACTACAACAGCTTGCAGCTGACAGATAAGTCATATGTTCTTATTTACGGAACCCTGAAAATGGATCCAATTACATTATGTTTGTGCGTGTCTTTGACTTGGTATCGCTGGACTAAAACAGCGCAGCGGGACCTTCGGACGCGTTACATGACTAATATTACACGATGAGAGAGGCCGGTCATCGACATCCTTACTTATCTAACAGGTAACGACATCGTTTCGACTCTTTTCAAGAATTAAAGTTATTTCAGTGTAATATTATTAATCATACAATTGTTTATTAATATTCTTCAATTAGGTTCACATATTAGGCCCTAACACATTGAAGCAATAAAAATACACTGAAACTCTCATGAAATGTGTTACAACTGTCAGAGTGTCCTACACTGTCTAAATTAACAAAAAATTTGATTGCTTGAAATTACATACATACATACATACCATCACGCCTTTTTCCCAACGGCGTAGGCAGAGACCACATCTTTCCACTTGCTACGGTCCTGACACACATCTTGCGCTTCTTCCTTTCTCATTAATCCTTTCATACATGCTCGTCGATTAAGGGTACTCCTGACCTGACTTTTTCTAAGGACGTTTTGGACTTGTCCTAAGTACGTCCGTCTAGGCCTTCCCCTTCTAACAGCTCCATCCACCCTCGCTTTGTAAATTCGCTTCGTCAATCGCCTTTCATCCATTCATATTAAAATATATATATTATAACATCTATCCAAACCAGTTACTATTACCAACCACCATCATTCGGCTCATCTACGGTTGCGCCTTGGCTGAGCAAATACTAAAAGCCCTTAGCTTGTATGGCCTGTCAATAAAACGTATTTTGCAGCGACTAACGGCGAAGCTGGAACTTAGCGAATTAATTAGCAGTAATAACCACAGCAGATTTAATTACAACTGCGCCAGTAAGTGACTTTAGCATTGCGTTATTATTAATACTATGATTTTAGCATATCACAATGATTATTTTCATATCTAAAGATAACTTAAGGCCGGTATTCACTTTGCTTAGTAGTTAGTGCGGGTGATTAGTGCAGATGCTTTGTGTTAGTCAAAAACACGTGTATTAATTGTAATTAATTGGTTAGTAACCCGCTAACTAAAGTGAATGGAAGCGCTTTCTATTTTCTTGCGAGTGGACTGCGAATGCCTCGTCCCGCGCGCCTCCCTTCCCCCTCACTTGCAGCGTGCCTGACACTAAACACGTCTGGACAGCAGTTGTTAATGTTTAGTGTTTAACTTGCAAAAAATAGCGAAGTAGACGAAAGATATACCATAAAAATGTGTGCAGGAGTATGTAAAATATGAATGTCTTTTCAATTGTAAGGACGTTAGGTATATACAAAATTAAAGGTGGCCGAGATAAACTAAACATAGCAACTAAACACATCCACTAAACAGAATTGGACACTACTTGCGCTACACACCTGCACTAATCACTCGCTCCTACTATCACCTGCACTCGCACTAAGCAAAGTGAATACCGGCCTTTAGTGATCCCGCTCGATACTATCAAGGACCGTTTTTTTCTGGCTCTCTCTCTTTACGTTGCTTTATTTGTTTTTTATTCTCACACAAAAACATAAACAGTTCAGTAATTGAGTCGATTACAATGTGTTTTGTGCGAGACGATTATTTTATCAAGTGCGAAGTAGGTCACGTCGAGAAATGTTTTTGGCATGCAGATATCTTTCACGCATACTTCCTTCATAGGTATTCAGAAATGAACTAAGAATACGATGCGGAAAATTCAGAAGATTTTCCCCTTACTGAAATATATTTAAGCTTATTATAACCTACATACAATTAGTAGGTTAGTTGCTAAATGTAATCAGGATAAATGTTTGTTTCGGGATTAAAACCAACATTTGCGCCGCCGCCATAACAGGCACCGATTGCGCCAACCTATACCTTTTCAATCAACTTCTGAAGACCTCCATGATTACGGCTCTTTGAAAAAACCTCGGCTAGGAGAGCTCATTTAACAATTTAAGTATCCTAGGAAGAAAACATTTCTGAAACAGTACGAGATTATGGTGGATCCAGAGTATGAGGATGAGCCATCTATTGATGACCACAGAAGAGAGGCATGAGTCAGAGGCAAGTTGACTGTTGCCGTCGTGGTGAATAGGTCACTCAAAAGCTCAACCTTCGTCAAGCGAACTACCGTTAACCAGATTGTTACGTTTCTTTAACGATGTTTGCCATTACCATAAAGCAAGCCGCTGATATTATATTGAAAAGAGAGCAGTTGATCTGACCAGAATAGAACCCAGGACCTCTACTACTTCAGTAAGGGATTTTGATAACTGACAAATATTGCAATAATTGTCTACTAGTATTATCAAGTTTATTGTGTTTGCAGGTCACCAACCTTCCTCCTTAAATTACTGCAAAATAATCAGTAATATAACTAATGAGTAAGCTAAATAAATATTTAATAAGCTATAAAATACAATTACAACGTCGTTACACCTAAAATGACCTTATTAATTGCCCCGTTTCTAGCCAACAGGGTACTGTACGTCTACTCAGAGTTGCCACTTCTGTTGAGTCGAAATGAAACGAGAAAACGGTACCATAAGATGCTATTGTTATGGTAGATATTTTTTACATTACCACTCAACAGACGTGTGGTACGAAATCCGATACAAATATTTTACGCGAACGATACCGTAAATTTAAATTGGCAACTCATGGTAGACGTACTGAACCATTTGGTTCATATAACAAAACGCTAAAATAAAACAAAACTTATCTGACTGTTAAAATGATAGTTTTTTTGCTGCAGTCAGTGGTTGGGCAGTCTGCCAAATATTCTTTAGGGCTGTCGGCTCATTTGGGTTGCTCGTGAGAGTAACACATTCGCTGTCCTATTTGGCAGCTCTACGCCAAAGAAGAAGGCGATACTAAACAGTAATTTTCTAATCTTGAAGAATGCAACAATAAAAGGGAATCATTCAAAAATGCAATAATAAGGATGAGAGTTTTTTGAGATTATAAATGAATCATGAAATTTTATTGTTACAATCGACAAACTTATCTATTTTAATAATATAAAGAGCAGAGATTTGATTGTTTGTTTGTTTGCATTGAATAAATTCGGAAACGACTAGACCGATTTGAAAAAAATATTAAATCGATACAATCTTACATTGTTCCTGATGAACACAGGCGATATAAAACTCACTGCTATTTTCTATGCCATGTTTTGGTAACCCCTAATGACCGCGCCAACCCTAAAACAAGCAATCCTAATTGGTTGTAACGTGTGTTTTAAGCAATGTTTTGCTTGTTTTTTGATGAAATCTCTCTTATTACAAGCGGATAGGTTTACATAAATCCCTTTTATATTATGACTAGATGGTCTGTGGAAATAGTATGTACCTACTGTTAAGAAAATGAGCAAAAATAAATATTGCTTGTATAGGATATCGTTTGTTTGACAACTGAATGATAGTTAATGAGTGAATATACTTTTAATTACCTTTAATAACTGGATCCATAGGTCCAGAGCGAGTTATTAAACTTGGGTTACTATGTTTACATAGAGTACTGGTAAAGGAAGATATTCCTTACGACCAACCATCAAGGAGGAGGTCATGGGTTCCTGTGGATCCTGTAATCACTCATCGCACACGGCACTCCAAACGCGTGCATGTAAATCAAAAAGATCTCCCGGGAATCGCAACTTTATATAGTGATATGTATTTCCCAACAAAAAGTATGCTGACTATTTGAGAAAGGTGTAAAATCATATTACGAACCTGACATTGAATCACAATTATATTGATTTTCGGAGCGTCTCCTATAAAACTATAGATTGGAGGCAAAATTATTTTTAATTTGAATACAGTCAACCTCTTCATTTTGTGTTCAAACGTCTGTACAACGCCTCAAAGTGCGTATAGATTAGAACTTTTGCTAGACTCTAGCAAAAGCTATCTTTAGCAGCTAGAACATTTCATTGTGATGTAACGTTTATACGAATAGTCGACGCTGTGTTTGGCGTAATGCTCATGGCGAGTGAGCATTTTCCTGTAACATTTCAGCGTGCACTCCGTAGGTAAGAATATACACGAGCGGCTATCAATACGCCAGTATAGATAGCCGTCCACACGCTTGTGTTCGATACACCAAAACGCTCGTTGGTATTTAAAATCAAGTTCTAACAAAACATCGAGCTTCATGTTCGCAATGTGGTAGGAGTAAATTTAAAAACGACGAATGCTCGATGTGAGATACAAGTAAATGCTCTAATCTATCAGCGCCTTAGGCGTTTGTAGTACCAGTTGCATGATACCGTCCTGTTGACACAGCTGCTTTTGATCTGACAAAAGATTTCTCACATCCGACGGATCCAAATTGCCGCCTTTTCTGTGTTCAGCCGTTGTTGCATATGGCTGGCCGAAAAAGTGATTCTCTGTATCAGTTTTTTATATTTACGAGAAGACAAAATCATTGAAGTCAACGGTTCATTCTTCGATTTCAAGATACAATTACCTACATCCTACAAATTTGTGTGACAATGGGACCGTTTTTGGTTTTACTCAAATGAAGATATTTAGGAGACGTCAGCTGATTTTAAAAAAAGGCTGTCTTTTGCATCCTGGGATCAAAATTACTTTCAATCAGGCGAAAGTCACATCAAAATAGTAAACCGTTAGCAGAGTTAGTGTAAAACAGAAGAAGTACATGTTGAACTCGACAGTCCTTTTTAAAGTCCTCATGCAACCGAATTTTAACTCAGCCGGTATCACTTTCCGTCCCGACTGTACCCATCATCCACATGTCACAGTCATAACCCGGCTAATTCCGTCGTTTCGGTGAGTTTCTCACGTCGGTCGCCCCACCATGCACCATGTGGTGCGCTTCAACGAGTTGTCTTTTGTTTTTCTTTATGACGACCACATGGGTTGCTCTCGGTAGCGATTCAGACGATTATTTCAATATGATTTTATATGAGTAACAATATTGTACTGTGCAGTATTGGCTGATTTGATTTTGTAAGCGCTAAGATAAAGCACGTTTAAGTTATTGAAATTGAGCAAGTATTTAAATGCTTGATCGTAAAATTGATATCATTTGTAGTTAATAAAATAAATTCTTAAAAAACATTTTTGTTTTCTTGTGATAAATCAAAAGATTCACCTGGGAATCGACTTATGAAGTTCAATCACCGCTCCTTAAATCCGCATTCGAAACATTTTTCGTTTGATTCATGTAAGTGGTAATTTAATTCTTATTTCAAACTAATCAAAACAATAATGTTGAGATTGAAATAAACATTGTTTTTCAATTACACGCAATAAATAAAAATTACAAGTTTACCGAATCGATAAACATCGTTCTCAACCACTGTGCCGGTGAGAACGAGGTTTGTGAGGTTCCGAAGCCGCTTTTTCAATGATATCTTGTCAAGTTTGTTTATATTACCACAGTATAATAATACATGTGGAAGGATAACTATTCAGTACTTGCTACCTAAAATATTGAATGGTTTTCCACAGCAATTAGTAGACGATATATCTAATAACCAGCCAAAGAAATGTAAAACTATTTTAAAAAAGATACTACTTATCAGTTAAGATGTAATTAATTAGTGTATGTTTGGCTTGTTTAAGTACCTATATAGTACAGTGCGAACTCACCCTACTATCAGTTAAACCCCTTAAGGGTTTTTAATAGTAGGATTCATTAGTAAATAAGAGAGTATCTAATACTGTTGTGAATAAAAAAAAAAAGTAGTAGCTACTGGTAAGTTGCGAGGCAATGAGGGTTTCGATACTTTTCCTGCCAGCAGCTGACGCTGCTGTTGCGTAAGGTATAAACAGCTGTCAGATCCTTCAGATTGGAACCGAAAATACAATTGTTTCTTGAAATTCTATTGTATTTGGAGGTGTTATTGATTTTATAATGGATGAATGACAGATAGAAGTCGCCGAACTGAAGATTGAGCTCAAAAACAGAGGCGCAAAAGCCACTGGTACTAAGGAAAAGCTCATTGAAATGTAACTTAAGGTAATGTTTAGAAGAATAAATAAACCAAAAAAATGATCGGAAAATACAAATAATGTATGTATCTGACAGTTGATTATATCTCACGCTACAGTGCTGCCATCTCACGCAGGCCATTACAGAAAACCCTCATTGGATTGGAGCGCAATATTAGGTCGGAAATTACAAACCATTCAGTTCGTTTGAAATGAATGCAAGCTTGTGAGCACAACTGACCTTACAAAAGAAAATATTTCTTCAAGTTTATATTCTAACGACTAAGTTTTGCGCTATGTACGGCTATGCTATCAACCAAAAAACCTGTCCCGTAAAGTTTTTATATATTACACAAAGTGTTTACTTTATCGGCTCTTGGGCACCTCCTTTGACAAATCACATATAGGAATTTGATCTTTATTTCAATGACTTCGTAAATATAAGTCGATAATCTTTAGGTATTTTTTACATCACAAGATTGAACAGTAGAACCAGATAGAAATAGTTTCCACAGGTTCAATACAAAACGCATGTGTATAGTAGTCACACGAGACCAAAAGCGAGGGAGTCAATGAAACCGAGGGTATTATGTTGGCGTTTAGTCTCGATGTGCAAACTGTACTTTTCACTTTGAGTGCGAGAAGAATAGTCAGTTTAGTACAAAAACATTTAAAACCGAACAAGTTCTTCATCTGAACCAGTCACAGATTAACAATTTAAAACACATGGCGCCACCTTTTTTGCGGACAAACAAGTGAACTTAAACTCTCAACATTTTCGCAATGAAGATGGTCCACACTCCACAGATAATAGTATATCTACTGGCTGTTTGAGTTTGTTTATGTGAAGGAAATTAAAAAACTAATTACTTTTTATTCCCTAGAGACTAAAGTGGTCACTTTAATCCCGCTTCGTGGCCTACTTTATTGGCGTACTTTTGAAAATGAAATGAAATGAAATGAACTTTATTGTGAACATAAATTTGGGTACATTGTTAGCGGATACATTTGCTTTTAAAGTATAATCGCCAAATTTTACCTTTTCAGATGAATTCACATTTCTATTATTAGAACACACTAAACAAAGCTGTAATACAATAAACACTATTTATTTGACTGCTATGTAATTGAATACTAAATATAATCTATCTAAGTACTATTATCTTGTAAAAAATATTTTATACTATAGTAACATTTATCCAATAGCCATGTTTTAATATTTGTTTTAAATTTATATATATTCATGTCTTTAAAATAGTCTGGCAATTTATTAAATATATCTATACACATTATATAAGAATTTCTTGACGCTAAAGTTAATTTCATTAAGGGTTTATGTAGTTTTTGTAAATATTGTGAACGAATTTTTCTCTGTGTTGTATCTTGTTTTTTTTGGATGAGAATTGAAAACTCTTTTGTTTTTGACTTTGACTTTGTTATTCCAATGAATAGTGATGGTATGGGTAACTTACTAACTAAAGCTTCCTTGAGACGTTGTGGCGTACCATTAAGACAAGTAAATATGCTACAAACACAACAGATTCAAAGACTAGACGAACTATACACTACTACACGGTGTAATAATTATAATATGGTTACTGCTTCCTTTGAGAGAATAGAGATAATTATCATTTAATTGGTTCTGCTTATTTGCACAAACGTTAGTTAGTGTTCTTAGCATGTAATAATTTGCATATGATACATGACGCTATTATTTACGAGTACGTTAAAAATAAAGTCGTAATTCAGAAGTCCTTTTAGTGATTCAAAATTCTCGACAGAAATATGTCGTATTTTTTTTAAATCGCGTCTATTCATAATATCCACCAGCCACTTCCATCTCTGCCTCCTAAGTGTCATGAGACATAGTCATGGATATGGAATGCATTATCAACGTTGACAAAATTGGTGATGATTAAACAATAAAATTTGACGATACGATTGGCGTAATGCGCTGTATCACAGTTTCTCGACTTCAATCGATCAAGAAACGATCTTTTCTAGTGGGTGTGCAGACCTTCGAGGCCATGAAATCTGGTGTGTTGTCTAGCGCATATTTCTTTATTTAACCATTTACCCAGGTACAGTTCGATGAAATTAGGCAGCCACAAAAGACTATATCGGTGTATACTTGGGCCATAAAATATGTTTGATCCATGTGAAATCACCATTTTGAGAACACGTCATCTCGATCACAATGATTTTACAATCAATTCATAATACGGGCCTAAATCACGCTGATGTCTTCCCCCTTTCCTAAACTATCGGATATTCTATTGAGTCAGATCGGCTCTAATGTTACGACCGCTATAATAATTCAGGCCACGCGGACAGATCGCTCGATGATGGAATAGGATGTTTTGCCCATAACCCCGAGTGTATATTACATGTTTACGTTAGTGACATCAGCGACTAATTTATTTACCCGGACTTTTTAACAGAAAGCATTCTCAAATATTTACTAATAAATAGTAGGTTTTAGCAACAAACAAATTCATTTTTGTGTTAAGTAGTTTCTTCAGATTTCAATCACAATGACGTTACACTCTTTGTTACTGAAAAAATAACTCTACTATTTTTTTTATTTTTTATTTTTCCCTTAAGAGGTTTATGAGATTTGATTAGTTATAGATTTTGGTCCGTAAAAAAAGGAAATCCACTCTCCGAAACAGAGACTGTTTTTTTTTATTTATTCTAAAACTGGTAACTAAATTTCAGTGCTACAAATCTCTCGGAATGCACCGCACATAAGTGGTTTCTCATTACCGGTGGGCTGAATCAAAGAGCATCGCTTCACAACACTAAACGTATTTTTTTTTTATATTGCCCGACAAGATGACCTCACTCCACCTGATGGAAAGCGGTCGTGAGGTCCAGATATGAGGTTGACAAGCCCAGTCATTCAAACGAATCACTGGGCTGGCCATCCTCACCTTGAAGGCCTGCAGAAATGCCTTTTCACGCCCGCTTGAAGAACCCGGGACTATACGAGGAAGGAAACACATGTGCTGGAAGAGCGTTCCACGTCTGGAGGGTACGACAGAGAAACGAGTCACCGAACCTTTTAGTTCGGGCCAACAAATGTTGAATTGTGTGTGGGTGACGCCGTAGTCCAGCACGCGTGGTACGGGAGTGGAAAGGTGAGTGGGATAAGCTGGAATAACTCGCCAGAGCATTCCTCATTGTAGAAGCGATAGAGAACACTTAGCCTGGCAATGTCTCTACGCAATTGGAGAGGCTCAAGGAAAAATCAGCCGCTTCCACCAGAAAAAAGGTTTAGAGGCAAGCTCGGTTATTACCAAATTTGCATCGTCAATTTGAAACGAATTACATGCAATTTGCAATTTTTCAACGATGCTGCAGAAATCTTCCAGCAAATACTTCCAGCCTAATACAATCATTCTGTGAAGGAATTCTTGCGAAGCATAAAGTGTTTATTCTCCACAAAAAATGCTTCAGAATAATGATAAACATTGATCAAATGGAACCCTGTAGGACTCATTTCACCAAATATCAAATACTGACACTTACGTCTATTTACATCCTCAACTCGTGTAAGTTCGTTAAGAAACATAGTTATTTAAATTCCCCTATAAAAAGTATCAAACGAAATATATATAGATATTTAAATAAACTTTAGAGTTCCATTTTCCAAATTAAAATTACTGTCAGATAATCCCCATAATATGTCAGTAAAGATTTATAACCATATACTTATCCACATACCCAATACTATAAACTATTTTTTATTAATATAAGTGTTATCATAACTTGCAGAAATATTTTGACAGTAAAATTGTGGATAAAAATAAATAAATAAGAGAGAGATTTGTTTAGAGATGGGTAACTTAACACCATAGGCTAATTATTGTTATGGTATCTATTTAATTTTATATTGTTAACACCACAGACAATGTATTTAATTTATCGAATGTGAGGCGATTAAATGCCCTCTATTTGCCATGCCCTTGCAGGGCGTCACATGTACTCGTAAGCAGTACTTTAAGACCTTTATATCGCTATGTGTCTATGCAAATGAATGAATAAATAAATAGGTACTATACGAGACTGCACGTATATTACTACTTAAATATTGCTTCGTAATAATGAATACATTTACTTTTTATTGCACAGAATTTATACTATAAATGGCGGACTTAATGCTCAAAAGGCATTCTCTACCAGTCAACCACACGGTCAGACAGAGATATTACAGGCAGTTCGAAAGATGAAAGTTTAAAATTATGCTTACTAAAAGTTTTAAAACAAAATAAGATAATTATATTTAGTATAGATGTACCCAAGCTATCTAGGTCCTACTGCTGGAAAAGGCATCTCTTCTTCTTGTAATAATTTCGTAAACAAGCTCGTAAAAACCTATTTGCAAATAGTTCTTCCTTTGATTTCTACTTTCCATCGCAAGTTGCAAAAACACAGCACACTAGTCTCCAATATCAAACGTCACCAACATGGCCGAGCACCGAGCGAGGCAATAAAGTGATTCTCCAGTGAGTCGCTGCCCGCAATAAGGCTGGGTTTGCACAGACTCCCCACGATCGACAGCGGGATAAAGCTTACGATTCACTATTGTGTTTTCTCTGCCACGAATTTTCGTACACTTCAGATTGTTTAGAAGCAATAATGTTGACATACACCGCCTTTTGCTTTGACAATATTCTACGACACGAACCGAATCTTGAAACCTAACTCGAAGTGGAGTACCCTTCAAACGAATGCTTTTCTGAGACATGTAAGTAAAAACAAAAGGGACAGCTACTAAAGATTGTCAACTTTAAGAGTCTTTTTAATATTCGGCCGTAGTGAGGCTGAAAACAGTATTTTCTGGCAAGGTTACATATATTACATAAAAGGTTACTTGCTTTACTTATCCAGTCAGTACTGGGATTTTATAATTTGCAAAATAACTTTGAAAATTTACCAAACAAACTATATCGGTTCTTGTGAGGTAAAACCTCAACGGATTGTTGATAGTCTATTAATGTGACTTTAGGCTGACACACACACACCTGTATTTTTAATAGTATTCTCGGTTCTCGCTTAAATAACGGTTTTTTTTATGAAGAACTATTTGAAATGATGCCGACGGCATGCTTTATATCACAAAACTGTTAAAAAAATATTATTAACCCTATAAATCGAAACCCTCGCCATCCATGTCGTCAAAGTAGAAATGTATTATACTGACGATGATAAAAATTTATGTTTTCACAAAAATGATAATATAATCTGCTAATGGCTTCACATACGCTCGGGAAAAGAATGAGAAGAGTGATATTATCAGTGTAAAAGCTTTTGATACTTTCTCCCTCAGCTTAAAACCGATTAGAAGTGTGGTTATTTTAACACACAAAAGCTGCCTTCCCAAAAACATCACTATAACACATTTATGCTACATTCATGTATCGACACAATGTCCACAAACTCTCAGAAAAGAATCTCATGCCTTTAAAATCTCATTTAATACAACACCAGATTTTTAGACATTGTTTGAAAAATATCCGCACGCTCTGTCAAGAAAACACGTAAATAAAATATCCAAGTGTTTATGACAATCCTGGCTCCCACTTTTAAGGCGGCAGTTACATTTTGCGTGCAAAAACAGAGTCCTTACGTAACAAGTTCGGAAGAGCACTTACGAGAAAGCGAGGCGGTAGAACTTATTAGATTGAAATAAAAACATTGTTAACGCCTGTTGCCCTCGGCATATATCTTTCGCATTTTTTCTAGGCTAGCTAAAGTTTAGTTTTACGAGCTATTTGTGGATGATTTGTTACTACGAGTACTGCCATAACTTCACCATACCTAGTCTACAAGTTGTTAGTGCATTACCTATTTGGCTTCAGTGAAAAAAAGATCGAAATTTGTATATCATATGTCGAATTTTTGAAGTGGTCGTCCAATGCTTGTCTTTCATTGTTACCGGAACCATAATCTGTTTAAGATCAATGTGACTTTGACATGGTCATATAAGACCCAAAACAGTAGTATTCATTTATTGTTTATTATCATTTGTTTATCTCCGGGTTCCAGAGCAATATATAAAGGTCTCTGATACTAGTATTAGAGTTCAGCTTGTACCGACCAGTTTTTATGGCTTTGTAGATCCTTATTTTGCATTACATGGCATTGAGCTTGGCAGTTCTGTTACTATAATAACTATATTACTATAATAATAGTTTGAGCAAATTTGTAAAGCCAAGAAAGCGCGAAGTTTTAGCTCAAAAATGTACGCATCTCAATGATTCATTACCCGAACCGACAAAGCGATTGTTCAAAAACTTCTTATTATTGTCATTATGTCAGCTCAAATTTTTCAGTTCAAATTTTTCTTAATCAAAGAGTTGTACGTAATTCGGAAATAAATCCATATTATGATAATAATTTTATCGCATATCAATCAGTACTTCTACCACGAGTTGCCACTTCAAATTTACGTTATCGTTCGCGTAAAAATTTGTATTGGAATTGATGATTCATGACATGACATGACAATGTCAAATCCCAATACATTTTTTTTAGTAAATTTAAAGTCGTAACTCGTGGTAGACGTACGTACTTTTAATTTCATAGCTTACGGGTTTTATCTGTTACGGATCAATAGCTAAGTGGTTTGTTTAATAAATGTCTATTTTAAATATTCTCCCCTAATCTCGATTTTCGTTTTAACTAACCATTCCAATTCATTTAACTAGAATCCATACAGTAAAACAACGAAAAGTTATTCCATAATGAATAGGATAACTCTCTCTTCAGCATAAAATTCTTCCAAACCGTTAAAGTATTGTTTTAAAAAGCTCATCGGGATATTTTTATCAGTGTCCCAGGGGATTTAAGTTTTGAAGTCAACGTGCTTTTTATCCTTTATATTCCAAGCAAAATTCGCTAGCCTGTGATAAATATCCACATGGGACATTTGGCTGTAAAATAGCAACTCTGTTTTGTGATTTAGATTGACTGGGAGAAACTTGCTCAAAGGCGTTTAAAATAATACGGTAGGGAGTTTATCATTCGAAATACTAAAGTACCTATATTTCTAGAAAATGTATGCAAATTGGCAGCTTAGGAGAGAGAAATGTCGTAAATATAAAAATGAAATTGTTTCATTTTAGTCTGAAGATTTATGCTAAGTAATGTCTAGCTAAGATCTGTTTCTGAAGAAACGAGCGAGAAAATGCAAGAAAAAAAATTGATGAACTAAATATATGTTTAGGTAGTAGGAAATATAGGTTTACCCTTTTATCACATTATCAACGTTCGGTCTCTTGGTATTTTTCGTTAATCAATCTTGACGATTGATTAACGAAAAATACAAAACGATTGGGGCAATTCTACGACATCTCCTTACACCATAATCATCGGACAGAAATGTTTTTGAATGTTCATGATTTCGCCTATATTCAATTTTTTTCTGTATACTAAATCAAATCAAATCAAATTATTTATAGCTTGCCATAGTATTAAAAGGATCCTAAACTAAGTACAGTGCTTGTGACGCCCTATTAGGGCATTGGAATATTTTATTGCCCCCTAAAATACATAAAACAGTAAACAAAATCAACAAAATGAACATCACCGAGAAGTAAAAGAACAAGTTGTTTTCCCTCATCTATCAACAAAGAACTCTTTCAAGTCGTAGTAGCATGCAGAAATGAGATGCTTCCTTTAACTAAGAATACCTAAATGGTTTGATATCTTGAATTTCTATAACTTCATTCGGGAGTCCATTATAAATCTTGATAACCATGGAATGTGGCCCTAATGAAAGCAGTTTAAACTTTACTAATACTTTATATCGTCTTAAAAAAATTTTTTTAGACGAAACATCAATGAAAGTTTTCACATTTAGGACCATCTACCTACTAACCTTAATTGTGCTTTGAGTGCCACAGAATGATACACATACTAGGACAATTCTGAAAAAATATTAACATTCTGAATAAGTAGACATTCGTCCCAGTCATGATGGTTTCTTTTGGGTCGGGATCGTAGTCTAGTCAAGCCCGGGGCTGAGCAGATCAGTACTAACCGAGCCAACAGGCCAGTTTGAAATGGCTATACTATTTATAAATATTAATTGAGAATTAGGTGAGGTATCAAATCACAACATCAATGACATTAATTAGGTTGATAGCCTACTTACTCTTAAAGAGTGGGCTGGGTAAAACTATGCGGGCAGCACCGTTTCCTTTAATGACCGAACAGGATTAGAAATCAGCGGACGAAATCGAGTAGGATTTGGGCCACACGAAAAATAGGGCCCTAATAAAAGTCGTTCGAAAGTTTCCTCGTTCTACATTAGCCGAAACGCATTACGGTCCCGAAGGGATCCTTAGCCGGTGGAACAGGTAACTACAACACGAGGAACTATTTAGATTACACCTTCGGACATGTGGAAATTTGAGAGTGGATGTGGGAAGATGTATTTTTAGATGGCGATTCGTGACAGATTCAAAATAGTCTTGAAGCTGGGTTTGTTAATTCATCAGGTAATGACAGTAGGCAGATTCCTATATGTATAATTGAAGCGGTTTTATTGCTACAAAACTTTCTTTCCCAGACATCTTTCGGAAGATATTTTGTTCAGAAAAGCAAGTTAAGTATTATATTCACAAATGAGCTTAATTAAAACAATACTTTGCACGAAATTCAGTTACAGAATCGATTATGTTAAGATGAATATATCATCACTAGCTCCTGCCTGCCACTTCGTCCGCGTGGAATGGTGATAAATAGCCTATAGCCATCCTCGATAAATGGCCTATCTAACACTGAAATAATTTTTCAAATCGGACCAATAGTTCCTGAGATTAGTGCGTTCAAGCAAACACACAAAAAAACTCTTCAGCTTTATACTATTAGTTTAGACTACGAGTATGATCACATAATGTACATACGCGTAGATAGGTAGCTAATAACAGTTTTACGTCAAGGGCAAAATACAGGAAACGCCTTTGTCGTGCGTTAGTAACTATAGGAAACATTAAAATTGATGTTAGGCCCCTGGACAAAGGTTTATTACAGTAGGATTAGCCAAATCGACGTTATCTACTCAATGGGTGGTACTTATTTCAATTGGCCTGGTGATTAATGGTAAAATAATATCGTAACCGGTGGACTATTGAAGCTCCCCTGGAGCGACGATTTATTTCACTTCGGAACATCTATAAAAGCTTTCGGTTCAGTAATAAGATTTGATCGGTGCTTCGTTTTAACGATCTAGGTATTTTAACAGATCTTGAATTTGTGAATTAAATGTTTTTAAGACGGTCGTTAGGACTTGGCTTGTGGTATCGAGTTTATTGTTTTGACTTAGTTTTGCTTTATTAATCTATACTAAAATTATAAAACTGAAGAGTTTGCTTGTTTGTTTGCTTGCTTGCTTGCTTGAACGCGCCACTCTCAGAAACTACTGGTCTGATTTGAAAAATTATTTCAGTGTTAGATAGCCCATTTATCGAGGAAGGCTATATATGCATAGGCTATATATTTAATATCATTCCACGCGGACGAAGTCGCGGGCAGAAGCTAGTTCTAATATAAGTAGACGCCTTGAGGTTGTCTTTCCATCTTACTTCTCAAATTAAAACTAGTCAGTTGATTGATAGGGATACCCGCGTATTCAGGAATGGTAGAAATAAAAGGAACAGCTAAATATGTAAGGGCCGCTTAATATTAATTATCGTTTCTGGATTCGAGCGAGTCTAGTAGGTACCCACAGTAAAACATCAAAAAATCCTAGCAGTAAAATTGCTTAGCAACAAAAAATACCACCCAGAGAAATATTCAGGTAAATCTACCTTATTAGTATGCTAAAATGACAAGAAATGAGATGTGGGAATGTCACCATATTATGTCACCTATTGCTATCATAATATTACTCTTTTGTACAGGTGCTAAGTTGTATTTTACGGACCAAATAACTAGTTCAATGAACTGAGAATAGTTCTATAACGTCCTTCCTAAACAAACACGTTACGGAAACAATAAAAAGGTAGTTGGCAATTTCACTTGACAACGAGTATTTTGTGAAAGACAAATGACAATAGAAAGTGGGGAAGCTTGTTTTGGTTTGTTACCTCGCGGGGGGGGGGGGGGGGGGGCACAAGAGCGACTAGAGGGGTGGGGTAAGGAGGAAAGAAATTGATCGTCGTAATTAACTGTCTCGACACGATAATAAATGTTTACTTAGCCACCCAAAACATAGCGGAGCGATGTTGCTTCATACTAGACTTACTGATGTGCCGTAACGCAAGTGATCTCCGAAACAAAATACACGCATTGTCAATTCACAGAGAAATAATGGTTTTACGTAATAGCGTATGAATAAAACAAAACGATTGTGAGAAGTTCTGAAGAAACAACGCGTATCTTATAAAATACAATTCTAAATTACCGCCCTAATCCCTGAAAGGAGGAATTAAGATTGCTACTTGCACGAAGGGGACAGAATAAAAAACTACAACTACGAAAATGTGTCGGATTAACTGCTACATTAACGCATAATATTATTTGATTGGCATTGATTCGTGTTGATACTTACTTCTGGTGCTAGTGAAATATACAATTTGACCCTGAATTGTGAATCGATCCAGTGTAATACTTGGCTATAACTCTCTTCGTTTATTGTACAATAACAAAATTATCTATCTGGTAGCAGATGATCTTGAAAAAGACATGACATGGACTAATGAACTATTTCCGAAATGTTGAGGTGGGTCTACGCGAAAGGGAGCCGAGCACGAGCTGACCAAAACCGACATTATGCCTAGCTCAGTCGAGTACGAACCAAACGCTCGAAGCGCGCTCGTTCGAGGCTTGTAAAGGCGTGTATCCACTCGAACATGCTCAGGCGAATGAGTGGCTCATTTGGCCAAGCTGCTCGAGTGGAGTCGCCTGAGCAAGTCTGAGCACGCTCAGGGCGAGCCCGCACCTTGTCGGTTTTCGTTCGTGCTCAAAGGCACTCAGTATTCGCTCGGCGCCTAGTGGACGGTTGTTCTCGTGTTTGAGACCAGTGCGCCGAGCTTTGAGCCCTGATATAAGTCAATTAGCCAAGTGGGTTCTTCGATGACGATACATAATACATAAATGAATATGCGCCAGACAACACACCTTTGTAATGCTCTCGAAGTAGGGTTTAATATAGGGTGGGGGGGTGCTACGAGGTAGTTACCACACATATTTCCTTATTGCCAGGGGCGTCTCCCAGCACACCCAGACCCGAGTAAATTCAGAAAAGATTATTTCCTGAATTGACCCGACCGGGAATCGCACCCGGAACACTACGGAAATCGAAGCGAAAAGCTGTGTTGTGTTACAGCGCACAATGCTAATCGTATCGTTATGACGTTTTTCACATCCACCACCTATAGGGGTTTTCTCCTCTTCTTCATAGCACTGTGAATGATTATAAAAGCCGCAGCAGCCACATACACGGACACGTGAAGACCTGACGGAGGCTAAGCACAGCTTTATCAATGTTAAGGCTTTTTCGACTGAAACTTTCTGTTTGTTTATTTATTTATTTATTTATTTATTTATTTATTGCTTTCTCGTATGTAATACAAAGGTCTTAAAAGTAATAATAGTAACAATACGGACCCTGTCGGGCACAGCAAAAGTAGGTGAGAGAAGGACTTACAAATATTATAAATGACCCGCTCATTCGCCTGAGCATGCTCAAGTGGATACTAGGCTTGAGTGGGTCCACATTGTACTACACGAATTTGTGCTCTGCTCGTGCTCGGCTCGTCTAGCGTAGACCCACCTTTGGAGTTGCAGCTTTTGTCAGAAATAATTGGTCTGTATTAAATGTTTATGTTCTTTAAGAATTATTTCTATTTACTTATTGAAAAATGCATTATGAGTTTGATGTTAATAAATGGCTTTATTGACATCAAACGCAATATATTTTTGTGTTTTAACCATAAAATGTGTTCTGTGGGTGGTAACTGTGAAATACTGACTCCTGCTGCTTAAAAAGACCCATCGAGAAGCGAATATCCGTTTCCCGGAGTGTAAATGTACATTAACAGGGTGATCACTTTTCCCCAAGGTTTCCTCTGAACGCTCGCCCCATTATGATAACCATCTCCTATCTCCGGCTAAGGCTTTTAGGTTCATAAATGTTTATTCAATTCAGTTATTGGATATGTGTGAGTACAGGTTTTGCATTAGGGAATTGTCTAACTAAATGATGAAACAGTTCCAAACAGCTTATTGTATCATTGACTTCAAGCTTTATTTTCCCTATTCGCAATTGAGCTTACATGTTACATTAACATTTTTGGAAATTTGATTAAAAAGAAAGTAAATAAAACCCGGATAACGGCGGAAGGCTCACCACGTTGGGTTATAATACCATTAGTGAAAAGTGGGCTTCTGAGGGTTTCATTTACCATGACGACACAGTCACTTGCCTCTGACTAAGTACCCCGTTTGGGATAAAAGTCGTGATGGTATGTATGTATGTGTGTATGTATTCATAAATACATTTGTTTTTTCATAAATTCAAAAAAATAACGCAGATGCATCAAAATAATCAAAACTATCTATAGTAGACGTAAAGTAGACGAAGTCCACATTTTTGAAGGTACGGTGAAAGTCTTATGCTCGTAAAATAATGTGTCGGCGCAGCTTGCAAGCGACTTTCCAACATTTTACTGTGACTAATAAACTTGTCATACTTACTTGATAAAAACATTTCGCTGAAGTTCGTGCATATTTACAAAAAGCATATTTACAAGGTAAGTTGTGAAATTTCAGCCTTCCCATTACGGTCGTTGGTCAATGGCTGTAGGTAAGTTCGTAATTAAAGGCGACAAATTATTAGCAGCGCATTGCTACCCCAAGTGTTTTGATATTTTGTGGGCTGGGTAATTACCTATTTCCTTTGTATTTCTGTAGCAGAATTTCAAAGTATTTGCTGTAGTCTAATAAAGGGATTTAGGCATTTGTTTACTTTTTCCCAGTGGTTTTTGTGGGGTGGAGTAAATGATAAGCAGCAGTTAAGAGAACATTAACTCACTCTTTATTTCTTACTTCATAAAATCTAGAAAGATACAACGTGTACGATTCCATAGAGAGCTTAAAATGAGAACCCCGCAAGCTTATATACTAGCCTATCAACACACTCCGTTCCGTTCATACGTTCATCACTTTCACTCAGTCTTCCATTCCAGTCTCCACAACCCATTCCCACACTCGGCCATCCTGTAGTCTGACTGTCCTCACTCAGATTCATCTTTACACTTTTAAACTTAACTTAACAATCAGCAAAACAATAACAAATTTTCAGTTTAATACAGCGTAACAAAAATACAATTTCTTCTTTTAAAAGCAGTGCTTCTGTTATCATCGTCAAAACACAATATTTCTTTAAATCTAAATGAAGAAAATTCAACTTTGGGTTTTGTTTCATTCAAACACATCTCAACAAAACTGTTTATGTCTTAAGACATGCCATTAGACATATGGATAGTCATAAAGTAAGTATGTAAACAACGTATCTAAGCATCTCAATTATTAAAAAATACAATACAGCGATACATAAATCATTCCTAAGGTACTATGGCTGTCATTCAATTTTCACACACCATCTCAACATTCTGGCTAAAACCAATAATCTGAAACAAAAGAAATTTAGTAAAATTCAAAATATACCAGATTAATCTCCAGTTTCACCAACACCAGCCTGGCCACTTCTTCATATAGTCAGTAGCAGTAGAAGTTCTCATAGGTCCTTCAGATCCACTGTTAATTTTTTACATCATATCTGTCTTTACCACACACACGTGTAACTTAATATGGTCCAAAGAAATGCGGTTTCATTTTCAGACATTTTCCAAACTGTGTTCTTTTAATGCAAATCAAATCTCCTTTTTTGTACATACATGTTACTTTCTTTTCTTTTCTTGTTATATTTTTTTCTGTTTTCTTCTTGTACTTTTAGTAGTTGAATTTTCGCCGTTTCTCTCAATTCTTCTCTGTTTCCCATAAAATTTTCCTTTTCTTCTTGCTGTGATAAACTTATAATTTCTATATCTTCTTTTTGCTTCATTTTAACGCCTGTTAACAACTCAAATGGGTTTAACCCTATACTTCTTTGGTAAGTGCTGTTTATGGCACATATATGGTTTATGTTTATTAGAGGTCGCGGGTTCGATCCCCGCACAGTACAAACATTTGTGTGCATGAACATGTCTGTTTGTACTGGTCTGGGTGTCTCCTATGTATAATAAGTATGTATTTACAAAAAAAAAAATGTATTTAAGTATGTTTATCCGTTGTCTAGTATCCCATAACACAAGCTTTAATTAGCTTACTTTGGGGCTAGATGGCGATGTGTGGAATAATGTCCAGGGATATTTATTATTATTATTATTCTCTTTATTCAGTATAAATCTTAGATATAAAATTTGTATAGTATTCTTACAAAAACAGAGATTTTATAACATTAAAAACAACTTATGAATTATAATTATAAAAACGAAATAATTACAATTATAAAACTTAAGATTAAAGTTACAAAAACAATGATTTACAAAAATACCATAAAAATCTTAACCTAGGGAGCCGCCGGCAGCAGGGCAGGCGAGGCCTAGACTACCGGTGGTTAGGGCTGCAGAGAGAGGAACCTCCTGACAATGCGAGCCGTGTCCAGGAGTACCGCCTTCTGCATCTGACCCTTGATCCAACCGCTGAGCGAGAGTCTCTCGAGGTGTTGGTCGAGGCTCTTCGCTATTAAGCCGTTTGCCGACACGACTATCGGGACAATAATCGTCGAATCAACATTCCACATGGCGGTCACCTCGTGAGCCAAGTCAAGGTACTTGCTGAGTTTGTCCTTCTCAGCTTTTACGAGGTTATCGTCATGTGGAATGGTGATATCGACGAGCACTGCCTGGCGTTGGGATCGGTCTACCAGCACGATATCAGGCTTATTGGCTACAATAGTCCTGTCCGTGATGATAGAGCGATCCCAATAGAGCAATGCACGACTATTTTCGAGAACTGGTACCGGTGCGTACTTATAGTACGGTACCTCCGACTCGACAAGGCCATATCGAAGAGCAAGTTGCTGGTGAATGATCCTGGCTACTAGGTTGTGTCTGTGCAAGTACTCTCCGTTAGCAAGGTGAGAACAACCGGAAATAACGTGGCGAATAGACTCGCCAGGACGGCGGCATGCCCGACAGATGTCAACCGTACCGTCCTTCATGATGTATTTCCGGTAGTTATTCACCTTGATAACTTCATCAGCAATTGCACAGACAAAACCCTCGGTTTCCCCAAAGAGGTCCCCGAAGCGTAGCCAGTTCACCGATGCGGAGATGTCCACATCGGGTCCTGTTAAGGCCCGATAGAACCTACCATGCAGCTCCTTGCTCTTCCATATTTCCTTGCGGTCGTCGGTGGTTAGCATCGGTAGTTGACGCCAGTTCTCGTTTGCCAAGGAGAGCGGCGTGAGCCCCTTGTCAACTGCCACAACGTCGCGATGAATCCCACACTCGTTGTTGAGGAAAAACCTCCTGAGATTGCACACCTCACGGTTGTGAAGGTCCTTGGCATTTAAGAAGCCACGACCCCCCACCTTCCGTGGGATGTACAATCTCATAACAGACGAGCGTGGATGTAGCATGCGATGCGTTGTGAGCAGTTTTCGGACTCGTGTATCCAGAGCACCCAGCTCAGTTTGAGTCCATCTCAGTATGCCAAAGGAGTATATCAATAAGGGCATCACCCAACCGTTGAAGGCGCGCACCTTATTGCCACCCGACAAAGAACTCTTAAGTACCTTTGAAAGGCGACTAAAGAAGCGTTCCTTCACCGATTGCTTGACGTTTCCTACTGATATACCCAATGACTCTGACATACCAAGATATTTGTAGGTTTCAGCTTCAGAGAGGGATCTGATTGTCATCGTCTCAGAGAGCTGTAAATTCGGTGAATCTACAACCCTCCCTTCTTGTACATGCATGACCGCACACTTGTCTACACCAAACTCCATCTTGATGGCATTGCTAAAAATCTCAGTGATTTTTAACAGTTCCATCAATACCTGGGGTCTTGGCGCAAACAGCTTCAGGTCATCCATGTACAACAAATGAGAGATGAACTCACCCCCCCTGCGAAGCCGATAGCCTAGCTTTGAATCCTTTAGTAAGGTACTAAGAGGATTCAAAGCTAAACAAAACCACAAAGGACTCAAACTATCGCCCTGGAAAATACCTCGCTCTATCCTTATGAAGTCCTGCGGATCAGGGGAGCCATTTCCACCACCTGGTTGACGAAGGACTGTGATCCACTGCCCCATGCATGTGCTCAAGAAAGATCTCAAAGTTGTATCAATTTTATACAGCTCTAAGATCCTCCTGAGCCATGAATGGGGCACCGAATCATAGGCCTTCTTATAGTCAATCCAGGCAGTTGAAAGAGCTTTCCGATTCCGCCGGACTTGTTGGCAAATAGTCGTGTCTATGAGAAGGAGTTCTTTAGTACCTCGGGACCCAACCCTACATCCATTCTGAGCAGGGGCCAAAACATTGTTCGCAACGATATGCGAGTTAATTTTTTCTTCTAGAATGGACGTAAGGAGCTTGTAGATGGTAGGTAAGCACGTGATGGGTCTATAGTTTTTTGCTTCCGAGGTACTACCTGACTTGTATAAAAGGAAAGTGACACCAGAAGTCAGGAAACTAGGGAGAGAACCAATCTCGATGGATTCCTGGAACTGCACTGCCAAGCATGAATGCGAGCATCGAAACCACTTAATCCAGAAGTTGTGCAATCCATCCGGGCCAGGACTTTTCCAGTTCTGAGCCGTCTGAATTGCACAACTAACGTCTTCGGAGTCAATACTTACTGACTCCATGGTTTCGATGGATTCGCATTCATGCTCGACAGTACGCATCCAGTCACCCTCCGTGTGCTCGACAGGCATCGACCAGATACTGCGCCAGAAGTCAATCATGACACTTGCATCCGGTCTCTGACCGTCGTTCTCACGTTGGTTAGTCTTTTCCCAGTTTCGGTACACCTTCCTTTGGTCAATTTGGAAAAGGCAATTTTGTAAATATCTGTCCACACGTTCTCTGTAGCGACGGATACGGTTTGCCCACGCATAGACCTTCTGCTTCAGAAAGTCAATGCGTTCTGTGACACAAGCCATATACTGTTCGGGCCTAATACCCGTCCCAGCAAAGGCTTGGTTCACGTAACGCATAACCCGAGGGCGATGGTTCCCCCGGCTGAAGCAGACCAGCTTTGCAATGAGGGTCCTAAACGTGTTGATACGCCGCTCGATTCGCATTTGCCATGCGGGTACATTTCCGGCAGGTCGCACTGCACGGTCAGAGTCCGGAAACTTGACACGAGCAACACGGCATGCCGCAATGGCCCCGCAGTACAGAATCGAGTGAGTATCAACTAAATCTTCACTAGTCCGAATGAACGGAGCTAGTAAAGCGTCCAGGGCCCCCATTAACGCTAGGTTGCGTCTATTAGTAGGCAAACGTGGTAACCGCGGCCTAGAGACTCGTGTAGAGCGATATTCCGAAATCGCATCCTCCAAAGCCCTCCTCAGTTGCTCTTTGGCCTGGGTACTTACGCTTGCGTTCGCACTGGCCACTCCATCGGCATCTGGATCCATCCGTGGCGCTACCGGAACCGAGTCTGTAACCGGACTCGGAAGTGACAGCGCGCCGGACGGGTCCCGTGTCGAGGAAGAAGTCGCGCGAACTTGAAGCGCCTCCAGGCGAAGCCGATCAAGCGTAGGCTGATCCAGCATCTGGAGACGCTGAATCGCCCGCGCTTGATCCGACAGGCGTTGGGCGGAAACAGCCACGGTTGGGTCAAGGGCCTGAAACAGAGGCATCATCCGGTCACGATACGCAGACAGGTTGGTTCCTCCCTCTGTAGCCCCGTAATAGGCGCGCATGCAGTTGACATTCATGTCGTATGTCCATCGCATGCGGCGCACTACACCACCGGTAGCGGGGGCCCCGCGCGGGGCAGATTGCCCCACAGGCCCCAAGCGTGCCGGCAGCGGTCGTCGTCCACGTCGCGCAGGTGGTCGCGGCGGTCGTGGCGGCGGTGGCCCGCTCTCATCGCTGGAACTTGAGCTCGCTGCGGTATCAGGAGGAGTAACAAACTCCTCCACCGACGACGAGCTGGGCGACGGAGCGGGCGGTGGTGTTGGTCGTGCGCTTACATTGGCCGCTCTTGCCTTTGCTCTTGTAATCATAATTTTATAGTATGTATCGTAAATATTTCTGTGGCCATTGTGACAGTTGTCACGCTTGTCATATTTATGTTGTAGTTTTGAACTTATAAATGTTGGCTGAAATTGTCTTGAATATTCTTTGAATTGACTTTGCACTAGCTTTTCACTGTTTTAATGATGAAATTACTGTAATATCGGTGGAAAAGTAACTAAAAAAATAAATTATAAAATATGATTACGAAGAGACATCTGTTGTCAAAGAGCTTTTTTTTTTTTTTTTATTATTATTATTATTATGGCACGCTGGGCTTTACTTACATGCTTGTACCACTGTGTTTCATCTTCAATAACAGAGTTTCGTCAATACTGAAATTAAAGTCCTGTGTATGCGTTCAACTTGGCCATTGCTTCTTGGCACACCTGTAGTGTATTTGTATTTGAGCGAGTTTTCAAGTTGTTGTGTAAAGGCATTTTTGTAGACCTTTGATTTTTTTTTTAAAGTGAGGCCTTCAAGGTGTGGTTGACCAGCTCCATGAATTCTTGGTACTGAGGCTGACAGCGCAGTAATGTAAAGCAATAACTGAGCTGGTCATACTAATCTTGAAGGCCTGCAAAAATACCTTTTCACGGCCCGCTTGAAGACCCCGGGACTATAAGAGGAAGGAAACACATGCGCTGGGAGAGCGTTCCACGTCTGGATGGTTCGAAAAGAAAAGAGTCGCCGAACCTTTTTGTGCGTGGGAACAAATGTCACACAGTCCAGCTGTGTGTGGACTGTGTGACATTTGTTCAATCCACACACAGTCCAGCTGTGTGTGGATGACGACGGATGTAGTGATTTTAAATCATACCTGTACCGAAATTCCCTACAAAAACGTCAACGCGATGTACGCGGACGATAGCGGCTGTCATTGGTGTAAACTCATGGTAGACATACTAGATGTTTTACTAGCCTCGGTCGATCATTAGGGCATCGTGTTTTCGTGTAGAGATTAGCTATATCATATCAATACAGCTACCTACATATTTTGCATGCTTAAGAGGATACAGAAGCGCCGTTTTCGCATACAAACGTAGTCCCTTGTTTCCTCCCTGGATATTTCTAGTAGAGGAATAGTTTTTTTTGAAGAAATCTATTGCTACTATAAGCATAAATTAATTATTAAAAGAGATATGAACCTTCAAAAATCAAAAAATGTGTTCAAACACCCAGAAAACTAATTTGACTAGTTTATATATAAAACGGAAAGAGGAACACGGTTACAGTCCTTCTTTAATTTTTAATGAAAAAGTAAGTAAATCGGTCGACTTTTAGGAAAGGGATCAAGGGACTACGAAATCGGTCGATTATGTGTACTTTTCATAGATAATTTCGTTCCGATTTAGGGAAGCTCGCAGTTTGCAAAAGACAGCATTAAATTTTTATAAATACCTCATAACGCTAAAATGTAATTAACTGATTTGGGACCGTCTCGTTAGCGTCCTTATGGGTCAGTTTCAAATTGAATCTAATTATAACTTGAGAGACTTAGTCCCCATTATCTCAGTCTAAACTAAACTAACGTAAGTAATTAATTTTCTAACTTTGTGGCTCGATCCCTTCCCAAATATTGTAGGCGTCGGACAACAAGTCGGGTAATGTAACATAAGTTCATATTGTTAGCATATTAATACGCTTAAGCCACAACACGTTGCCTAATGTGTATAGTTGATTTCAATGCTCGGTAGTTAGAGGGTGATTTCGTTAGCCTATTCAATTGGGTATGAGACAACTTCATCCGATTCTAATAGTTATTCAATATTATGGAAATAAAAAAGACCATTCTGAAAACTTTTAATTTGATGGCCCTTCAAACCTTGGTGGGAAAGCCTATTTTTAAAAGTGTAAAGTTATAATTATATACACACGAGTATACCATTCGATAATCTACACCATTACTAGAAACTTCTGTTGTGAATTTTTTTTCATACACGCAATATTTATAGAACTGAAGCTGGCAGATATGACGTCACTAACTTGCGTCTGCTTGGAGGGAGTGTTTTGGCCAACTCCGAAAAATATGATTTTTAAATTGCATTATCTCGGGGAGTTTTAGAACTATCGGAATATTTTTTTACCTATGTTTCTATTGCTGAGAGCTCTTTCGATAACACATCTAAAACAAATTGTCTAAGACCCAACTGCGTAGATACATGGCCAGCCTTATATCTTGACCTCACGCATTTACGATCACGATTATGTTTAGATAAGATCTTCACGATTATGTCTATTTAAATGTAATTTGTTGCCTGAAATAAATGATATTCTATTCTATACTATTTTCTCAGGTATAGTTAGGTCAATGTGACGAGCAAAATAATTACTTACATTGAACTATATCACCACGTACCTACCTTCATCCTTCAACTATAGTATACTCGTAAATAAAAGCCCGAATTGAAAGAGGTTTGGAAAACTTAGATAATAGGGTGAGTTATGGACATCTCCACTATTCTGTCAGATAAGGTTATCTAAGTTTGTCTAGGATAGTTTTGTTAACTATCCTTGTCTGTTTATAATTAAACTAGCTTTTCGCCTGCGGCTTCGCCCGCGTGATCTTCATTTTATGACATACGGGATTTTACTGACTAACGATACTAGTTATTCACAAAATCCCGCCTTAGTTAGCACCTACGTCCTTAACCCCTGTGCAAAATTTGAGACTCCTAGCACTTGTAGTTTCTGTAATTTCGTGATGTGTACTTTCGCATTTATAAATTTTAATAAAATGCGTGCGTATTTTTTAATTTCACGATACCCATATCAAAATCTATTAATCCAATTAATGTGTTGTAAAGGACAAAAGTAATCTCCGTGAAATTGTCTTCATGATGAAATAACTTCTAATCATAAGGATTGATATGCTTCATCATCATCATCATCATTTCAGCCGAACGACGCCCACTGCTGGGCATAGGCCTCCCCCAAGGATCTCCACAACGATCGGTCCTGCGCTGTCCGCATCCAGCGGCTTCCCGCGACCTTGACCAGATCGTCGGTCCACCTTGTAGAGGGCCTGCCCACGGAACGTCGTCCGGTACGCGGTTGATATGCTTGTGTAGTAATAATTCTCAAAATCTACCTTTTAATTTACATGATTTTTGAACACATAGCATACCTTATAGCTACTTATTTAAAAAAGATAGATGTATTGTGTCGCAGACTTTTTTATGGATCTACTAAAAACCTATATTTTTGTAGTATATTAGTAGTTTGTAGTATTGTATGCACGTATAATAAACACTGGGGCCAGCGCACGCACGATAAGATTATCGATAGCGCTTTTTTCCCGGATAACTTAATAAGTGTTAATTGATCTGGTTGAATACTAATTATTTCAAAACAATTTTGCCTATAGCAATCAAGAATAATGTAGCTTTCCACCAATGAAATATTTTTTTAAAGAGGTTATGTAGTTTCGGAGATTACCTGTCCCAAACATAAAAACTCCAAAACGAACAATTTCCCAAACTCACAAATGCTTACCTCTTATATAATATAATATTAATATATATATCATGCGTTTGTAATAATAACAAATAAAAAAACAGCAACCACCTCAGAAATTTTATAACATAGAATTAGGAACTCAAAATAGACAATCGTGCAACATAACATGTAATTATAAATAAGGCCACAAAAGATGAATAAACACTTTTTATCGGCTAAAATAATCCGATAAAAAAGGCAGATACAGCATTCAAATTGTTTAATCTGTCCAGGCAGGGTAATCTCCGACGCCGGCTCCCAATCAGGTTTGCGCCAACAAATCGTGTACTCGACCTCAATCCTCAGCTTTATAGGGGTTTAAAACGCCATTTTATTTCTACAATGAAAACAGGACTCACATAGATCTAAAAAGAAGACGCGGGAGAATGAACTTCGTGTACCAAAAGTGCAATGCATCCCTTATATAGAATATAATAGAAACAAATTTATTTCGACACTTATAATAACGTTGCTTTATTCAGTTTGTCTACCATGAGTTGCCATTACTACGGTAAATTAACTACAACAACTTCTATGACATTTAGTTTTATAATTTATTCATCAGAGGCGCTGTACCGCTATATACAATTGTTGTAAAGTACAACAGCGACTATTGTTGGTTTAAATGCACAGTAGGTACACGTCATCATCATCATCCGTGCTGTCTTTCCCAGTTGTGAACCCACACTGGTGTGTGGGGTTTCAGGGTCCGCCTTTCTTATTTTCTTGGCCCACTTCGCGCGGTCTTGTGCATCCTCAGTGGTGAGTCTGTTGGCACGCATGTCACCCTTGACAACGTCGAGCCAGCGCTTCTTGGGTCGATCACTTCTGCCGGTCCCCGGCGGAGACGGCATGGCCAGACATTTGTTGCCCACGTAGTTTGCTGATCTCCGTGAGACATGACCATACCAAAGAATAAACACCAAATGTAGGTAAGTACACGTATTGCAACGCAATCAAACAGATTTCCACTTTTTCCCTGTCTTTAAACTAAACAAGCTGTCCGTCAGTGGCTTCGCCTGCGTCTTTCCCGAAAAAAAATAAAGCCTAAATTTAAAAAAAAATGTTGCCTTATATAGAATATTTGAAATCGGTCCAGTCGTTTAATTTTTCCTCTTTGTAATATGAGTATAGATTAAAAATCTATTAGGTAATGTAGAATACCTAAACGCTATCGTATCGTCAAAATAAGCGTACAATACTATCCCGCTTGGTTTTACGAAAAAAAGGCGCCTTTCGTTATCTACTTCGACTTATGTATTCGATCAGGACCGTACGAATATGGACAAATTGCTTACGCGCTTTGAAAGTGCCTTCATGTTAATTTTATACCCGGCCTCAGTGTTACGGCTTGCTTCTATGCTGTGTTAATGGGTGTCTAGAATTAGTCATAATGACGGTCGTAACTTTACGCTGCTTATAATGAATCTATGGTTCAAGATGTAGTTTAGTTGCACAATGTATCCAGCAACCCTAAACTAATTTATTATCTAGACACAACATAAGCTCTCGTTGAGTGTGCAAACCTACATTTTGATGAGGGTTGATTGTATAATTGCTTAAGTTTGATGGTGGGGTTGGATGGACTTCTAGGCCACGACGCCTAGAAGTGAAGCTCTCCATCTCGAAACCTGTGTGGTCTCGAGTTCAACTCCGGCCAGAACCATCTTTGTGTTAATTGTTGTTGCGTCTAACTCTCCGGTGATGGAAAACTCCAATAAAAACCAAATCAATACAACACAAATTATCCGTATCACAGTCTCACACTAATTATGCCCAAAATTCGCTTTTTAACCGTATACATTCTGATTATAATAATGAGTTCAACACAATTGACATTTTAATAGCAGCAAAGGTGTGTTTTAAGGCAGGTATTGGAGACACACCACGCACTCACCCACACTCACTCACCACACAAACACACACACTTTTTTAGTAAGCTTTCGCTTTTTATTCATTTACTTTTTTCTTTATCTTTGTGGAATGCCGTGACTGTTGTGAGTTATAGTTTTAAAGTTTGAAATATAAATCTATTTTTGGCTGTAAGTTTAAACTGTAAGTACTGTTTGTAGTAGAAATTTAAGAGCTGTGGATTTTGTTTTTCAAAACATAAATAAATCAACCCGGAAAGCGGCGCTACCACCTAACACGTTGGGTTCCAATTCCAATACGCTTGGTGAAGAGTGGGCTTCTGAGTGTTCGGTACACCATGGCGACTACAGTCAACTTTCCTCTTACTACCCCGATAAATAGTCGTGATGGCATGTGTGTCAAAATACAAATAATAAGGTAAAACCACACTTCGTGTGATCCGAGGTGTAGAAAAGTTTCACCCATATCTTTCAATTTTGCTCCATTACTTTCCCATTATCTCCAGTTCACTGACTTTTGATTTATCTTTCTATATGATATATGAATTAATTGCTGTTCGTTTGGTTCGCTAAAACTCGAGAATGACTGGACCAATTTGGCTAATTTTGATCTTGAAATGTTTGTGGAAGTTTAGAGGAGGTTCAAACGGTGAGAAATAATAAGTTAATAACGGAAAATACTAAAAACGACAATTTAATTTTCCAATACAAAATGTTCCCAGCTGCTTGCATATAACTTTTGACAGAACGAAGTCAGTCAGGGGCTCAGGGCAGCAGTCTGTACTAATATTTTAAAGAGGAAAGATTTGTTTGTTTGTTCGTTGGTATTGAATAGGCTCCAAAACTACTGGACCGATTTTAAAATCTCTTTCACTAATAGAAAGCTACATTATCAGGGAGTACAGGCTATATATTTTTTAATTAAGGCTATATTCGGACGGGAAAGACCGTCTACGCGGGCGAAGCCGTTATAAATAAATGAATGAAAACCTTAAGGCCTGTTTAAACCTGAGCGGTATTCGCTGCCGCTGAGGGTAGCGGTACGATACCGCGCGGGTTTCGCTCAGGTATTCAGTATCAAGTTCCGCGACAAAATGTACCGCTACCCACAGCGGCAGCGAATACCGCTCATTTCCAAACAGGCCTTCAATCATACTCAGGCTGTTGACAATTTCTACTTATAAATTATTATAATTTGGCACTACACCACCAACTGGTTGGGTTATCCACCACATACTAAGAGAAAACCATTATTTTTGAATTTAATTATGTTTTCCTCGCAACTTTCGGCCCTGAAATCTTATATAAAAATTAAGGCTTTTACGGTCACATGTAAAGTTTACCATTTAGTATTAATAATAACGTATACTGATAATAAAACGTTGTCTGCATTTCCTGGCTGTTAAACACAATATAAACATATTTTCCAATTTGGAATCTCATTTCAATACTGACATCGGTTTTTTAATATAGCTCTTAATAGGCATTCGTAGTCCTAGAGCAACCACAACGAATTTAACTGTACGGAAAGTGTATTATTAAAGCAGTTTATTTAAAGCTAATCCAAATTTCAAAATTAGTGATACGTAAAAGTAATATGAAGGTATCTGAAAGGGTCTGGGTGTGATGGGCGACCACCCCTGGCTTAAATCCCTGCCTTCTTATTTATTAATATATAATTATGGTCAGATATATTATTTTCATTGCAAATACATGTACTTACCTGGGACATTACCTTATTTGTTCTTCAATTTAATTTATGTATTTTTTTTTAAATAATGTTAACAAACTGTTTTTACTCTAGGCAGGAGTATTTCGAAAGTGTTTAAATTGATGATAAATGTTATGCATGTGCATGAAAACTTATGTTTTTAAATAACTTACCTATTAATTTCAAAAATATCTTGCAGTTCCTTATCAGGGTTTATGTGTGTGGACTATATTTTTATTTAAATAAATAAATAAATATGCGCCAGACAGCACACCTCTTGTTATGGTCTCGAAGTAGGCATAAATATCCCTGTGTTACGAGGTACCATCAAGGAATTAGGCCAGGTTCGTCTCCCAGCACACACAGACTCGAACCAATTTATAAAAGATCGTTTCATGAATTGTCCTGACCGGGGATCGAACCCGGGACACTACGGAATTCGACGCGCGAAGCCGTGCTACAGCGCACTAAGCCAATCGTGTCGTCAAATATAAGACCTGTAACTTACCACATGAAGCATCAAATAATGAATTATGAAACTATGGCCCCAAGACTATAAGCTTATCAAATGAGTTTTATTTGAACGACGATATTTCCATTGAAATTAAGTTACTACTTATGAAGCTTATTTGATTTGAGTATCTGCCAACAAAGGATGATCCTGGTAATATAAGAGAAAATAATATCCTATTAATATTGTTAGAATTGAATAGAAATTGATATTCTGGTACTGGCTTCCGAAATATAATTTGTGTTTGTTACGGAGCTGACAAACAAGAAGCTGGCCAGCCTCGTTGGAGGAATGGCCAGCGCTGGTTTCAGCAGAGAAACAAGCGACACGGTTATCGCAGTGTGCTGTAACACGGTTTCTCGCCTTGGCTTGCTTGTTGCCCCGGGTTCGATTCTCTTTCAGGTCAATTCAGAAAATGGTCTTCTCGAAAATTACTTAGGTCTGGGTGTGGTGGGTGACGACACGATTGGCGTAGTGCGCTGTAGCACGGTTTCTCGCCTCGATTTCCGAAGTGTCCCGGGTTCGATTCCCGCTCGGGTCAATTGAGTAAACGATCTGTTCTGAATTGACTCGGGTCTGGGTGTGCTGGGAGACGCCCCTAGCTTATTTCCTTGTGTGGTACCTCGTAACACAGGGATATTAATCCCTACTTCGAGACCATTACAAGAGGTGTGTTGTCTGGCGCATATTTATTTATTTATTATTATTTACTGGCTTAATTCCCTGCCTGGTACGCGTACAACGTACGTAACACAAGGATATTTATTTATTCTTACTTCGTGACCATGACAAGTGGTGGATTGTCTGGCATATAATATTACAGGTTCACCTATAGTTTTTTAACTACACCAAGTACCTAAGTAAAATATAAACATACAATGTACGATTGGGGCGGTTTGTCGCTATAAAAACCCTTAATCAAAACTTGCAAACTTCGATTTTTTAGGCTGCACACTGATAATTCGGTCCGAAAAATTTCACTTTATTTCAAGTTTAAACTAAATGGAGTAGTGCAGTGTAAGTAACATATACAGTGTAAGTAACATACGTGCATCACATAAAGATTCTATGTATTAAAAAATAAATTAAGCGCTGCTTGCTTTGCAGGGCCCTTATTGCAATACTTATAACTTGTCAAGTTCATTTTCTAAAATGAGCGTAGCGAGCAATTTGTAATATTTTCTTTCATTGCCCTCATTTAGGGCATTTATTTATTAACTTGACTGGATATAAAAAGTGTTGCTCAAAATCGGTCTTGGTCTTGCAGTCTTGGTCTTGTTCTTGCATTTTCGCAAGACCAAGACCGAGAACAAGACCGCCTAATTTTAGCAAGACCAAGACCAAGACTGACCGTGCAAGATTTGAGCAAGAACAAGACTAATCCTGCAAGACTCTTGCGTCTTGCAGTTAGGACTAAGTGTCGTTTCAGGGAGTATTGGAGTTCGGGTATACGCTTAGGGACTCCAAAAAATATAGAAAAAAAAATGGAAAATTGGACTGATTAAGATGAACATGAAGACGTAATAGACTTTGAGAAACTGTATGCATGTCCCTCAACGTCATTTGGATCTGGATCTTGTCTTCAAGGCTTAGATGTTGACGAGCTGGAGGAGTACCTAAGTAAACCCAGAGCAGCCAACTCGGAAGACATTTTAGAGTGGTGTAGGACGCATGAGACAGAGTATCCGACTTTATCGAAGATTGCCCGTGATTTTCATTCAATACCTGCACTTCAGTATCTACTGAGAGATTTTTTTCTAAAGCGTCACTAGTAATTAGAAAACATAGAAATAGACTGAGTGATAAGTCAGCCAGATGGTTACTTTGTATTAATTCTCGGTCAAAAGAATTAATATGAAGTAATAGTAATGTCAAAGCTATTGTGTACTGTTCAGTAATTTAATTTGTGTTGTATTTTTATTTAAATAAATGGTTAATTCAATGAATACTGTTCTAAAATTTAATTTGTATAGTATTTTATTTTTTATTTAAATAAATGGTAAATTGTATAAATTGTGTAACTCTTTTATTCCATTGCATTTAAGGTGAGGCCTTGGCTGCCTTTCTATCTCTTTCCAGACATTCAGGGGGGTCCAAAGATACACGTCAATTTTTTTTTAGCTTCTGTATAATGTTTAATGTTCCTAAAATTGTTGAAGTTCAGTTAAAAGTCAAGTTAATGTCAATAATTGGTTATATTATCTGTTTTAACCATCTTTTAACACATGTAAGCTAATTAAATGTAAACGTTTATTATGGAACAGACTGACTCCCGTAGGTCACGGTAGATAGCTAAGTTGGTTAGAGCATCAGCACGGATCGCTTAGGTCGTGGGTTCAAACCCCACCCGGCGGCAGATAATTTTTCGAATTTCTCATTAAATGTTTAGACATTTATTAATTTGGTTGGTCTTTACTATGATTATGTTAATTCAAGCTCAAATGTACCTACTCTGTTACGTTGTTATAAGATATAAATAAACTAGCAATAGGCATAAAGGTAATTGCGAGACTAGCGAGACTCTTGCTGCAAGACCAAGACCAAGACTGGGAGCGCAATACCAAGACCAAGACCAAGAACAGGTGTATTGACGCAAGACCAAGACCAAGATTGGCTAAGTCTCGTCTTGTTCTTGCATTTGGGCAACAGATATAAAACTATTGTAATAAGGCCCCTGAACTGTAATGGAGCTGTTAAAATCCTTCGTGATAATATACGAGGGTCATTCAATAAATACTTAGCCTACAAAAAGTAAACGAAAATTTTGGAATAGTGGCAATTTATTTTTCAACATAGTCTCCTTTTAGTTCGATACACTTAGCCCAGCGATGCTCCAACTTTTTTAACCCGTCCGAAAAATAGTTTTTGTCAAACTCTGCAAAATAGGCCTGCGTGGCGGCGATGACCTCCTCATTTGATCCATATCTATTCCCGGCGAGTGATTTTTTTAGATTAGGAAACAGAAAAAAGTCACTAGGGGCCAAATCTGGAGAATACGGTGGATGGGGCAGCAATTCGTAGTGTAATTCGACCAATTTGGCCATGGCAACGGCAGACGTGTGAACCGGTGCGTTGTCGTGGTGAAACAGCACTTTTTTCTTCGCCAGATGGGGTCGTTTTTTCTTTAATTCGGCGTCGAATCGGCCCAATAAATCGGCATAGTAAAGCCCTGTAATTGTTTTACCCTTCTCGAGGTAATCGATGTGTGATCTACATCGACCTTGGGAATCCCAGAAAACGGTGGCCATAACTTTTCCGGCCGATTTTACAGTTTTCGCCTTCTTTGGAGCACGTTCCCCGGTCTGGATCCATTGTTTTGATTGCTCCTTGGTCTCTGGTGTGTACCAGTTGATCCAGGTTTCATTGACGGTCACAAAACGACGCAAAAACTCCGCTGGATTCCGCTTAAACAGCGCCAAACACGTCTCCGATGTGGTCTCACGGTTGCGCTTGTTTTCCGGTGTGAGTAAACGCGGCACCCATCGCGCCGACAGCTTTCTCATGCCGAGTTCCTCGTGAAGAATATGATGCACTGTTCCTTCTGAAATGGCTACAGTCTCAGCTAGCTCCCAAACCTTCAATCGGCGATCTGCCAATACGAGATCATGGATTTTTTTTATGTTTTCCTCCTTAGCAGCTGTTTTCGGTGCACCTGGACGTGGTTCATCAAAAACCGACGTACGGCCACGTGCAAACTCGTTGAACCAATTCTTGGCGGTGGCCATCGATGGAGATGAGTCACCGTACACAGCATCCAAGCGCTCTTTGATTTCGATGCGCGTTATCCCTTCCAAAAATAGGTATCGAATCACCGAACGATATTGCTCTTTTTCCATTTTTGTAACACCGATCGACACGTTCGCTTCCATAAGTGGTCAAATTAAAACAAATGAAGGGATTGGAATGAAAATTTGAAAAAGGAATAAAAAAATAATGTGCTACACTGTGGTAAAACTCTTTTGAAACTACAGCGCCCTCTATGAGGCTAGGTACTTATTGAATGCACCTCGTACATGTACTAGTTTAACTATATTATGTAAGCAAGTAAAGTAAAACATATCTTTATTCATATAGACTTATAAAAAGTACTTATGACAAGTCAAATACAAAAAAAAATTATAGCAAAAATATACTAAATGAAAATAAATTAACATAAAACAATACTATGATAGTAAATATCATAATTAAACATAATGTGACTCTACCACCGGTTCGGAGGTTGTTTCCGATCGAGAAGACTCCGGCAAGAAACTCGATGGTTACTTTTTTCAATCTTGTTTTTATACACAAAAATTGGATTGACGGAGTAAAGTCATAACAAAAAAAATGTGCAGAGGAGCAGATTATACCTTAGATGACCACAAATTCTTACCATTTAAGAAATCCTTTTATTAGTCTGCTTTGTTCACATAAGCCTCTTATGATGAACGTTCCTCTTGTCTAATACCAAAATAATGCAAAGTGTAATTATACAGGTCATTTTCCTCAGTTAATGCTGATCCCATTCTCTCACGCCTGCTCGGCCGGTTCTATTAGGAAATTGAGGAGATTCCTCTGGCGAGGTCAGCATAATGTCCCATCTTTACGACCATTCTGTCATCCTATGTATCGCTAAATCCTACCAAAATAATGCAGTGAAAAGCCAAGTTATGCCTGGGAGACGCCACTATTATTTTTTTTATCTGAATTCAAAGGGACCTTGTACAAAATGTACGGAAAAATCCATTAGGTTGATCTGGCTGTGGGAAAATATGGTTTGTTGAGTGATCGATTGTGTTAAGTTGCATAATTAAGGAATGTCAATTTTTAAATCTACTCTTTTAGCGTATGAATGTATTAAAAATAATAGATTAATAGATCTAGGGCACACTGTGGCTGCTGATACACTTTAACAATTATTGTAGATACAGGTGTCACTTTGTGGCACAATGTGCTACAGACAATATACTATTTGGGTCTGTATACACACATCATTGTAGTGTCGCAAGGTAGTTTTAAAAATATTTTTACTAGCTCCCATTAGAAACGAGTGGTTGTTATTAATAAGTATTTATTTGTTATGCATTAGCCAAATCACATTACTTAAACAAGTAATTTTTCCCATAGTTTATTTTGTTCATTGGCGGGGTTGTTAACTCTACATAGTTATATAAACCAATCCTGACTTTAGCATTTTCTCCTCATTTATCTAATTCAGCAGAACTTAGACAAAGCACTGTCGTGCCTAAATAACAAATTGTCTGAAGGTCCGCCATAATGTTACGCGCGTCACGGGATTCCGCGGGTCTGCCCTAAGACTGGATAAAAGATGGTCTCAGGCATACATTGTTTTTGTACTTTAGAAATAATGGAATATTCTAAAGCCAGATGAACGAGTATGCTCTTTATTTACTTGGAATGATATTTTATCTGAGAATCACCTTGATGTGAATTTTAATGATATTTAATACCTCCTACCAATTTCTTTTAATCCTATTTTCAATTACGTCGTCGGATAATAGTCAGCAGTTAGAGATTCAGCTCTACTATCTAATCATGTTTTTTATTATTCTCTTTTGAAACACATTGCTTGATAAATTACATTAAATATACAAAATGTGAATCACTACCATCTAAAATGTATTTTGTTTTGTGCCAATAAATCGTTGTATTTCAATGTGGCTGTCTCGACTGGATTTTAGTTTAGATCGACTGAAAATGCTCTTGCATTTCACGCCAAGGGTTCGATCCCAACTCACGACAAACATTCATGCCAACATTTCCAACATTTAGTGTTTGTTTTGTGTCGGAACGTAGACTAAGAGAGTGTATTTAAACATATTTAAGAATGTATATCAGTCTGTGACTCCGATAAGAGCTAACTTTTCTTAGTTCGAGTTTTGAATACCGAGTGAAAATATCCTTGAGATGTATTTTTCAATGAAAAGTAATATTTCTCTACTTATCTAGTTACGAGTTGATGAGTAAGTAAGGGACAATGCACAATATAACGCAGTTTTAGGGCATGACAGAGCCAAAAAAGTGAGAGCTATTTTTTTATATGTATTAAAACAAATATAGTCAGCTGAAAATAAAAACACATATTTCGTTTAAAGCCCTACAAAGATGAAAAGAACGTCTTTTTTCATAAGAAACCTTTTGATCCTCTCTGAACATTTGTGGAAATTGGCTTATAAATCACTTTCAGAAGGCCAATAAAATCGCCTACGATCTATGTTCATTCAAATCGGTAAACAACAATTGGAAATACATTTTAAATGAAGATTTCTGTTGCTTTGATAAAAACGTTATGTTCGATTTATTGGACAAAGGCTTAAAGGTTGGTCGGTGGTGAACCTGAACCGTATAAATGGACGAGTGCTGAATTGTTACGAGTAAATAGGCGTTGGCGTTGGTCCATTATTGCGCAGGCGAGGTCCATTTCATGTTAACTAGCATAGATATTCTAATAAACTAACTTAAAATTCGCACACTGGGAGCTTCATATTTCGGATTCTGGTAAACTCAATAATGACGATTAGCGACGAGGCGCCCTTACTGACGAACTTGCTAATGAAATAAGTTCAATGAGTCATTGGCATTACGTAGAATTATATTAAGACACCATAGTGAATTTCAGTTTGCATTTCCATTTTTTATATCGACCCACAGATCGACACAGATTTAGTTAAAATAAATTAGATAAGTTACGATATTTAAATCAAGGTAACGATTTGTACAGGATCTTACTGTAATTGTGAATAGTTATCTGACGAACTATCGTTTCATTGATGAGCCCAAATGTAGTCGATGTATACATAGTTATATGCATAGTTTTTGGTTCAAATATACAATAACAGTATTCAGACATATAATTGTTACCTCCTTCGATTGAAAGACAACTGCTTTAACTAATACAATATGTGATATAATTATGTTAAATGTGCTAACAAATTATGGGTGAAAGATGAGTGTCGATAATGATAGTTTGAAATGGCTGTTGTATTGTATAGTTTAAATATTTTAAGTGTTCCCGGTTTGCAGTGCCCTTACAGGGTTCATCTTCTGTACTTAATTTAAATATAAGACCAACAATGTACAACATGAATGTAATAAATAATTTGAATTTGACATGCATAATTCAAACTATTTACACAAATTCCTTTAATTTTAGGTAAATTGTATTCGTGAGTTATCCAAGTCCAATTCCTATATTATAGTAATGACTAAAGGTACAATCACGATGAAGTAGAGTTTCGCGTCGTGTAAGCTTCCGCCCGCGAAGTATTCATCATAAACTTGGTTCTTTTCAACCTTACTCGTACTTCAACATTACTTTACTTTACATTTCACAATGGTAATTCCTTGTTTTTGTTACAAAAGTTGTATCGCGTCGTTAAAGTTTTCGATGGCGTTAAAACTGTAAATAATTGCTATAAGATAGGTGTAATTTAGATTCAATTCCAAATTTCAATAGAAAAGAAAGTATTCCATTTGTTCGGTTACATTTTTTTGCGCATTAGGGCCCGTTTCTAAAACAAAATCTGTTCTTGAGTTTAGATCTGAGTGACCTTTTTGTATGAACTGACGTTTTGAAATCTCTACTCAAGTACAGATCAGTGCTTGAGTACAATTCTAGAATATGGGCCTAAGTGCCCCACAGTTGGGCCAATACTTTTACTGAAAATAAATAAATAAATAAATATATATCCCTGGACATTATTCCACACAGCGCCATCTAGCCCCAAAGTAAGCTAATTAAAGCTTGTGTTATGGGATACTAGACAACGGATAAACATACTTAAATACATTTTCTTTTGTAAATACATACTTATTATACATAGGAGACACCCAGACCAGTACAAACAGACATGAAGTGTCCAACAATCAGTTTTAGTTACCAATTCTGCTTGTACAATGGGACCAATGATTTGCACTTACCCCTGATTAAAGTGAAGCTGGTGGATTATACCTGTAAACACACGATTAACTGTGTTATAAACTAAATGATGTAGTTAGAAATCCACGTAGGCAATGGATAGTTAAAAATCAGAACAATATCACAGATTACTTAATAGTTACTTTTGATAGTTCTTGCAAATCACGAGCGCGCGTGAATCTGATGAAATTAAACTTTATTGTTCGGAATTAAGAGCATCGGCACGCGCGCTCGTAAAATGATTGTACTATAACAGATAAATCATATCAATAGAAAAAATACAAAATGGCGTGCTGACATGTGTCATTGAACCGCAAGATTCGCATACAAGTGCTCTACGCGGCTTTTGACAATCAACTGCCAAATGGTAATTCCAGTTCCCGATAGCTGGTACCTGTACATCTACCACGAGTTGCCACTTTGAATTTACATTATCGTTCGCCTAAAAAAATGTATTGGGATTTAACATTGTCATGTCTTGTGTCATTTTTTTTCTTTTCTCTGGCTATTTTGTGTGTTTTTCTTTCACACAAATTCTGCCAATGCCAAGTAAGGCTGAAAGAAGCCCTAAAGAGGATTGGTCGGTGGATCAAATTTTTCTTATTTTTATATTTCTTCCGCCCAGAACATGATCAAAGACACAATTTTTTACGCGAACGATAATGTAAACTTAAAGTGGCAACTCGTGGTAGACGTACTGGTAATTTTGACAAGTTCGTAAAGTGACAGGGGCCTGACAATAGTTAGCTGCTGATCGATTGGATATTTCTCAGTTTTTTGTAGTTGAATGTGTCATGTCAAATTCCCTTACGTTTTTAATAAAAACCATATATCAAGATTGCTAGAGCCACAACTAAAAAAAGAAGTCGAAATTGGAGTTTTTTCTGCCTAAGGCCGAGGATCTATAGTCGTTACTTAGCTAAGCACAGACTCATCACATTAATTATTACCTTACTTACTGATAATTATAACTATTATTACTAACGAATACCTAAGTTGATGTTTAATTAAGACATACGTTATTTAATATCGTTCTTATCGTTACTGAAATAGATAGAGACAGCTGTTCAAAGTATAAGATAAGTGTAAGTTAAAGCTAAGCACCTCTCTATAGAGGTGCTTAGCTTAACTGTATCTATATACAGTTGGTGTTAAAACACTGTTATTGTACATATTGTGATATATAGATAATAGAGTAGTAATAGAAAAAGTATAACTTAAGATTTGAATGAAAAAAATTAATTTGTTTTAGTTTTTTTAAGTACGTTACCATTTTTATTTTATTGATTCCAATATTTAAAACTAAACAATATTACCTATGGTTATAAGATTTTTACAGCATACGATAGCTTTGTATAACATACGATTGCTACACCCTTTCAGGGTACATGTATCGCTATAAGTTACGATTAAGTATACTTTGTTATGTTCATGTGCAATGTCAAATAAAATAAAAAAAGATCTGGGCCTAAGAGGCGACACTGGCTCCGCTACTAACTATACTTAGATGTTCCTCGTTCATTGTGATTCCCGTAACTGCTCGTAGACGGTTAAAAGTTCACAGTGTCACGCTTGACCTGCGGTCGACAGTACATTCAACAAGTTAGTTTACAGTTAAGCTACAAGTCTCAAAATGTTTGATTCCAACCAGAAACAATGTGAGACCGAAGACTGTTTAGCGCAAGATTCAAGTATGGGCCATTGAATTAGCGAAATAATAGCTGAGCAGCGAGGAACTTCTACCGATTAAGTGAATTGTATTATGTAGCCTTATTTTCGAGGATTCTTATAATTTGTTCCAAGAAAGACAAAATTAACCTTTTTTGCAAATATGTAATCATATCTCTGCGACATCCTTACACATCTTAAGAGCGTTAGCTGGGGGTTTAAAAATGTTGCATTTTTGTAAGATTTCCGTGCTTATTTCATTGAATTAAAATAAAACTTAAATTTTTGCTTTATTATTGTGTGCATAATACTATTTAAAAACACATTGAATTGTCTATAAATTAGGTCGTCTCCAATTTTTTTTTAATTTTTTAACTAACCGTTTTTTTGAAAAATTTATGACACTTAAAAAATTAACTGTACACAGTTAAAGTTAGAATCATGAAATTAAAAGGTGCATTCAATAATCGAGAGATAATTTAAACTTAAATTCAATTCAGCTAAATAATCACGAAAACCTTAAAAAAATGCGACGTTTACGATCTACCCCAAACGTCTCATAAAAAATACCAGCAGTCACTTGTGAGACTTTTTCCTTTTTTTATACTTTACATACATACATACTACATCGACTACATCCCAAACGGGGTAGTCGGAGGCAAGTGAGTGAGTGTTCCGTTTACCATGAGCTCACTTGTCATCAATTGTATTAAAACCTATATTCAAAGTTTAATAAGTCATGAATAGATTGAGAGTTATTAAAATTTGCCCCATGAGGAATTGAAGTTGATCCGAACTATTAGTTGATTTCATGGCCCCACTTGATGTTCACATGCGCTCGCTAATCATTATACCAGAAACTTTACAAGCTGCTCTCCCACGGGCTATTTAGTGTAATCACCATTTGTTATTACAATTAGTTACTATTAAAGTGAGTTGCAATAAAAAAAGTTTTGACTTCTATTTATCTTACGAGAATAGTCTTTGTTACGAACTTATAGCGCAAGATTGCTACTTCGACCAAATGAACATTCCGTTTCAAATATTCCCTCTAGACTTGAGGAACAACTCTAAAATACAATCATCAAAATTTTTACAGGGAGATGAAATCCTTGTTTTTACTCACGGTATACCTACCTATAAATAAGTACATATTGTGAATACATAATTAATTGTAGACAGGCAAAACTAGTGAAACATATTTAGGTCCGAAATTGTTCTTCATGCGAAATTAATCTAATAGTTGACTCCTGAAAATTGCAGCCTGTTTATTAGTTCGGTAGTTTCCAATAGTTGGCAATAAGAGCTTCTGTGTAATCTGGGAGGCATAAATTACGATAATTCGAAACGATAATTAAACTTCAGTGCTCAAAATCATACGCATCAACAAACGAGTCAATAGTGGTAAAGGCATTGAGACATAAACCAATTACAAAATTGATCAATTTGCCATATAAGAAGCTTTATAGATAACATTTTAAACTTTCTTGTTGCATTTTAACTAATTCCAATAAAAACGGGTCTTTGCAACGAAACAAGACTACGGTAAATTGTTTTACCTATTTTCTCGACGTTTCGGCGACAGTTGCATGTCACCGCTCTGGTCCGCTCGTGACCACGGTGACATGCAAAAACCCGTTTTTATTAGAATAAGCTTTATAGATTTGTGGATCATTATAGGTTTATTTCATTAAACTTTCATGCTCAGTAACGGTAAAATAGTTCAAAACAGAACTGCTATCAAGCAAACCGTTACCTAATTGCTTTGTAAAATTTCTAATTCGCAAAGGATACAACTGTTTCAGAAACACACTGCTTTATTACCACAACCCTTTAAGAAACGCCGCAACATCTCTGTTTGTTTTACCTCTCATGTACCTACCTTATTAATTGTAATGAGTTTCCAACGTTTCGGCACTGTTATGTCCGCTAATAACAGCTCACCCGCAAGATCTTCAGTCACTCCGTGATCATGGCACTTGCAACAGTGCCATTTCAGCATAGGTACTCATAATAAAAAAGGTACAAGGGAGCACTCCCGTTTTGAACCATCTAATCTTACGTTATAGGTTTATTGCAACCCTGGTCAATATTTTTTTGGTTTTATGAATTCTAACCAATGCTTATCAAAGTTTATCTAAGCTTAAACAGACACTAATATTAAGCGTTCATAAAAGAGTGGAGACAGGACAAAAAATGCTCGGACCTAATTACAGTGTTGCCGCAACTGATCTCCAAAAAGTACACAACCAGCGCTAAAAAGGTACATTTTGGAGAAAAAAGGTACATAAACATTTTTTTTTAACTAAAATCACCCATAAAGCTTCTCTCGCCAAAAGAAGTGCTATTTTATGGGTTCTAGGCGTGCGAAAACTTACCTATTTTATTAATTAGGGCATTTAAAAAATATATCAGTTAAAAAAACCTTCAAATCACTCTTCAACAAACAATTACTTGTATACTTTTATCATTTTTTTGAGAATTTGAAATATTTTTGAGACAATCTGAATTTTTTAAAAAACTACGTAAAATGGTAAAATTAAACATTCGCACATGGGAGGCTAAACAGGTACGTAAAATGTACGCTGGTGACAACGCTGCCTAATTATTAATATAGCAAAAGCTGATTATACTATCCTGAGCAATATGAGCACCGCTTGGGTGTTGTTTGTTTGCGTTTATCGGACGCTGCGGAGGTAAATATTCAATTTATTAGATACCGTTACCAATAAAAAACTATACCTACATATACGAGTAATATATTTAGAAAAAAAATGTGCTGTACGTTATGAACGACACTAAACTGAAAAGCATTTAACCAGCATCACGTGAAACCTGCTACATGGATTTTAATTAAATTTCATCCAGTTATACTAAAGAAGCTAGATTATTTTGCGATATTTAATCTATACTTTATTCATTATAGCATCAGATAGAAGTAAAAAAGCTTTTTGAGGGTACACTTAGTGATAAAAGTACAATAAACATTATTACTTTTAAGATTTATGCCGAATTTATTAAAATCTACTAATATAGCAGCTGTCACACTTAATTGTTCTCATTAAAAGTAAAGCTACTTCTGAACTTATTAGGCTTTTGCTTAAATACATTGTTTTGTCTTGCAATAAAATATATTGTCGATGTGAAAGCCTAAACGAAGCAGGGGTTTTAATCCAAACACATTTTTACTGTCACTATAACTCTACCAAATGTAAAATGTTACATAATCCCTTCATACGTTGTGGCAGAAGGATTCCAATTTTGCCAGGTTATACTCAGGTATGTCATCGTCATGGCAACGTCAAATGCAAATTGTCATTCATTTTAGCACCCCTGCTTCTTATTTCTAATGATAGAATGAATGAAGTATACTTAAACTCCATTCATTATAGCATTAGACAGAAGTAAAAAAGGTTCTTTTTAGGGTACACTTTGTGGTAAAAGTACAATAAACATCATTGCTTTCAAGATTTATGCCGAATTTATTAAAATCCACATAAATAGCATCTGTCACACTTAATGTTCTCATTTGAAGTAAAGGAACTTCAGAATTTATAAGGCTTTTGCTTATAAGAATTATTTTGTCTTGCATCAAACTATATTGTCGATGTAAAAACCTAAAACAGGCAGGGATTTTCATTTTTACTGTCACTATAACTCTACCAAATCTAAAATGTTACATAATGCCTTCATACGTTGTGGCGGAAGGGGTTTTAAATTTTGCCAGGTTATACTCAGGTATGTTATCGTTATGGCAACGTCAAATGCAAATTGTCATTCATTTTAGCCCCCCTGCTTCTTATTTCTAATGTTATAATGAATGAAGTATAGGGCGTATACCTATTTACGAGTATTATGTGCTTCTACTGACTAACTCCATTCTTCTTTCAAACTGTTTCTTTTGAAAGTTAAAAGTCTAAAGTAATCTTTATCAGTATAATGCTGGTATCCTCACAAACAGACACATACTCCGACAGTGATTTTTCGTATGGGTGTAAACATTCAACATAATGACTACTTGTGCAGAGCTTTTCGATCCTCAAACAAAAGAAGTAGGTTTGCATCTGCGCTTTACTCCTTTCCTTTCTTTGACGATTCTGAGATCCTGTCCCCTTCCAAGCCATAATACTTCCGTGTACATCGTCGGGCAGTCTATTTCGGTCGGCCGTTAGGTTTGTTTGATTCCATTGCTGTCTGGCCGGGCTTATTTTTGTACTCTTTATTGCCTTTATCGGTTAACTCCGTGTGAGATCCTCTGATACCGCACCCGACTCCCGAGGTATGATTAAGGCACAGTATAATTTGAAATCAGTAATTTATTTTTCAGCATGCCGATGATGAAGACCTGTTATTAGTTGTTTCATTAGATTCTCAGGATTAACCTCATATAGGTAACTGGTTGGATTTCATTACGTGCTCAGGTTTTGCATGAAAACCTTTTCTTAACAACATCTATCGCAAACCTAATAACTTACTGCAAATCTATGGCAGAGTCCTACGTTTTTTTGATGTTGATTAATCATAAAATTATGGTGAACATATTCATAATGGTTTGACTTAATCTGTTTTTGGTTTTTATGATATTTAATAAATTAATTAATATAATAATTAATGTAATAAATTACCTAGTGAACAAATAAACGAGTGAATGTCAATAAAAGCAACGAATAATGTAATATTGTAATTGTACTACTAACAAAACCAACCTAAAATAAGTTAAAATTGTTACTAACCTACTAATAATTACATTGGATGGGTTATACCTATCTGAAAAATTTTTTATTTTTTATTTTTTTCCACTTTAAGTAATGCTATTTGTATATAACGGGCTTTACGTCTGTGACACGTAAAGGCCGATGATGCTGATATAATTATTTTGTTTGGTATTTCTAACTAGGGAAAAAAATATTATAAGAAAGAAAATAAATGCAATGAAATGAAACATGATGTTTCATATTGACATGGCAGATTTTGAGTTAAGCGAACAATGGTTTATAGGTAGTCGGTACCGCATAATGCTCGGACACATTTATTTTGTACCTTGAAAACTTTTGTTACACTTTCATCCACAACAATTCACATAATCTAAATTAATGGGTTATTTTAGTTATTAATAACTTAAATAGGTTGTTAATCGGTTTCAACACTATGAGTTTTGAATGATGCTACAATATTTCTGTTACTCTTCAAGAGAAAATGTACTGTGCGCTTGTGCAGCCCTCAGACAACAAAATCCGTTTTATTGTGGTCGCAAGGAATCCAGATGTTTGTTTATCCTTGGCTTATGTTCCTTATAGGGTTGTTTTTTTATTACAGCTCATAACAGTCTGTGGTTTCGAAGTTCCTGGTTGAGAGATAAAAAAATATCATTGAATTACTTTTCAAGGTAAATATTATTGTTTAGTTAAAGGGTTTATTCAAACTTAATTTGAGCACATAATATTAACATGTGCTTTTACTGTAGGTACTGTGATGATATTATAACTTTTATAATCAGTTTGAAACATATGGCAAGTACCTACAGAAAATAATCTATAAAATTATTTGTTGAAAGGAGTGACTTTGTAACAAACTGTTGCAACATTTATTGTATATCTTTAAGAGGTTTTTCTATGCACTTTTTAGGGCGTTTTTTATTAATTTATAAGTTGTTATAATATATCTGTTTTCTTTTTTAAGTCATTGAAACTCAAACACTACCACCACTTGCAGAGGTATATAAATGGCCTTTGACTTCTCTCACGAAAATTCAATAAAGCGTACTGGAGGAGAGTGAAAATTCGCGAACGAGCAGAGCCCATTACGACGAATTTATTGGTGGTTAGTGACTATACCGTATAATTAGCAGTACGGCCCCAAAAATGTTTACATTCGGGTGCTTATGGCCACGAAATAAGGTCTATAGTTGAACAGATGTTTTGGCACGTGACTGTTCTCGGGAGCGTAGCCGTAGTTCATCAGGATAACGTTCAGAGTCCTTAGAATTTTGGGCTCCTTTTTCTTTTGGCTGCGTCACGTAACGTCAGTAAAGGAACTAATATACATCTTTTAGGAATAAACTTTTAACCGTAGGTACTAATTAGACACTTTTCATGAAATGATTACGAAAACTGCCATATGAAATAGTTAAGAGATAAATTTAACTAACGGTAGTTTTTTTTATTACCAATAAACATATAAAGCTGTGTTAAAGTTGTACTAAAATGTCTTTAATTTTTCAATCTATTTTATGGACTGGGTTTAGTTATTTAGTCTCATTCTTAACGAAACCGATACATTACCGTAGTTACCAATTGTAAGCATATACCAAACATACAACCAAATGCTTGTAAGAACAGTGCATGATCACCTAAAGGATTTAGATTGCATTTTTAAAAAAAGTTACTAAATGCTATTGTTATAAAGAACTTATTTATTAACTTGAGCCTTATAATAAAAAGATAAATAAATTCACCAAATAGCAAAGAAAAAAATGCCCACCACGGAGATAATGCAAGCGTATGATGGATATTTGCCGCAAAAAATGTCCGTATCACCCTTTTATTACGCTCATGCACTCATAATGAACATTCGAGTCACATATTCACTTCGCATTAGCCAGATAGCCGCCATAAAACAGTACTTAAGTACGGCCATCAGGCCATCAGAGCACATAACACTCAACTTACTCGACCGACGAACTAACGTTAACAACTAAACTCAAGTCGATAAAATTGTCCAAGTTAGGGAATGGTCTCGAGACATTAATTATTTTAAGGCAAATCGCTAGGTCTGATCACAGTAAAGCATTTTATCATCGACGTAACAGAAAATAGATGACACAGATTTATGAACTTTGCGTGTAAGGGGAGAGCAATGCTCGAAATCTCAACAGATGACAAAATAATGTAATTTACGTTAAGATGACGTCTATAAACTCAAACAAAACCTATTAAGAAATGAAGAATTGCTAACACGAATGCTTTTTTTCATATTGCTCGTCAAGATGACCTCACTCCACCTGACGGAAAGCGATCGTGAGGTCCAGATATGAGGCTGACAAGCACAGTGATGCAACGGAATCACTGAGCTGGCCATCCTCATCTTGAAGGCCTGAAAAAATGCCTTTTCAAGCCCCGTTTGAATAACCCGGGACTATGCGAGAAGAGTTCACGTCTCGATGGTACGACAAAGAAACGAGTCACCGAACCTTTTAGTTCCGGCCAACAAATGCTGAATTGTGTGTGGATGACGCCGTAGTCCAGCACGCGGGGTACGGAAGTGAAAAGGTGAGGGTGGAATAAGCTGTAATAATTCGTCAGAGCATTCCCCACTGTAGAAGCGATAGAGAACACTTAGCCTGGCAATGTCTCTACCTCATTGGAGTGGTTCAAGGGTCATAGTTCCCTTTGGGCTTCCGATAATACGGATAGCACGCCGCTGCGACCTGTCGAGGCTTTAACGTGACGTCACAGTAAGCATCAAGAAAGTGTCACGCATGGTTTATACAGACGGTTTTATCTATGAGAACAGATTTATAGCTGTTGAACTAACGTTAACAAAAGCTCATCTCTGTAAATCCAAGTTCGGTAATGGTCTCGAGACATATTATCTCAAGGCAAATTGTAAGGTCTAATCAGAGTAAAACATTTTAATTTAACTAAGACGTCTTAATTCGTAAGACTGTAAATAAGATAAATGGTTTTCTTCGTTTTATTTAAGAAAAGAGCAAATACGTGTGAATTAGTTTTATGTTTTTGTAGAGATGAGAAAATTAAATTTTAAGAAAGAAAAGTGGCAACATTTATAACAATGAAATTACTTGCTCTATGTAGAAAAGGCTCTCTCATTCTGTTTGATATTTCTATCTGCCTAGTAAATTTCTTGACCTTATCATACAAAGTTGATTCTGAGCTTCCAGCCAATAAGATCCGAAGTAAATGTGTTTACTGATTACATAAGTACGGCATTTTCTTCAACATTATATAATAGATGAAATTTGACTTTATTTCTGCTTCCAAACTGACCACTTAGTTAATATTAATATTATTAGATTCACATTTACATACTTGATCATACCAGCTTTATGTAATACAGAAAACAAACACAAGGTACAATCGCTCACACATCATTTGGGAATCAGCCCTTTTTGCATTGACATTAGATAATGCCAACTGTCAAAATTTATAAAATTGCGTTGGTCAACTTTGCAATACGAATTTGACATTTTTCCGACTGCTATGTGACAGAATGAAATGCAGAATGGTGAGATTACTAAATCCTATAATTCTATTAGTCCAATATGGTGTAGAAACATTCACCGTCGTGCACCGTGTTTAATTTATCTGTTTAATCGTTTGTTTGAGTGGTAGAGAATGCCCTTTGGAATTAAGTCCGCCAATTGTATCATTAATTTTGTGCAATGAAGAATAAATGAATAAATAAATAAATAAACATCATGACAGTTTTGCGTTTGTGCAGGGGTCAGATTGACTGCCTGGAACTTACATTGAAAGGACTTCGAACTCACTTTGTACTCCAAGAATCAGGACAAGACATACAAATCATCTCACTCTTCGACAAACTATGCACAAAACTCCGTGATTAATAGATTGCAACGGACATTCAACAATAAATTTAACATTACTGATATCTTTTACAGTGGTAAGGAAACCTTTAAAAAGGATATCTTGAAGATAATACTGGAAGACAAAGTATAGACGTATTTACCTGTATTAATACACACACACGCACAGACACACACACACTCACGCACACGCACGCACACACGCGTTATGTAATTGTACTTTAAGATTAGTAATTTAAAAATGTTTACTTTTCGTTTCATTTATATAAAGTAAATCCTTTATTGGCTGTTTGTTAGTTCTATAAGGAAAAATGTATTATTCTTAAGAGCTGTGGATTTTGTAATGAAAAAAAAATTAAATGTGACGTATCTACAAAATGTATGTAACCTGAATTGCCATCTACTACGAACGTTGAAAGTTACCGCGTCATCCTATTTCGAAATTCCTCAATGCTATTTGGCGCTGTTTATGTAGTTTATGTATAAGTCTCTTGTTAAAAATCTTAATGGCTAATGAAACTGAATCAAAACTTTTGCTACTCTCCTTTGCAAACCTGTTCACTCACATCCTGCAATCAGTGGTATTGCAGGATGTGAGTGAACAGTGGAACAACATAACTTAGAAGAAACTTTCTTCCGCCTGATCTATTGATAATACTATTGGCGCCTGCGGTTGTACTTGGTATTCCGAATTAATATAAGTACGGAAGCCAAGAGAACCCACGGACGGAATAATAAGCAGTCCATTCAGAATCAGCCAAGGTTCGAAGATTTCTATCAACAGAAGTTTCAAAGATTCTTTGCAATAGTTTTGAATAATATGCTGACTAGTAAAGTGAATTATGGGTAAAATATCATAATTAATTATTCACTATGAATGGACGACAAGCTTAGCTACTAACTTTTAGCTTAGTTTGTTTCCCAGCTATATTAGTTCCTACTTACATTTAGATTTAGCCGTTCTGAATACATCTGTGGTTTTCTGAGAAACGTATGTTTTTTCTTAAAGAACGTCTTCAGATAGTATTCCAATACTTAATAGGCATGTTTTTTAACTGTACTGAAATCAACTCTATGAATAAATTGAGATCTCCATGTAGGTACCATGGGTTTACGCCGATGACGTTACCATGAGTTGCCACTTTAAATTGACGTTATCGTTGGCGCAAAGTATTTACCTACATGGGATTTCGTAGGAGCGCTTCTGTTGAGTCAGAATAGAACTAATAAACGGTACCATTAGATGCTATTGTCACGTTCTGGTTGTTTCGTAGTTCCATTTCAACTCAACAGAGGCTCTACGAAATCTCATACAAATATTTTACGCGAACGATAACGTAAATTTAAAGTGGCAACTCATGGTAGACGTACTGTTGTAATTTTTTTGTATGGTGTACTGACGTTGTCGAACCATAAATCATGACTAGATCCTTAGAAAACATTTCATATTACGTGCCTATAACAGAAAACTCTTACAAATGTTAACAACACAACTCAATGAGAAGTCAACGAGTCACAAAGGGAGACAGTAGCTAATTGAGTACTTAGTGAGCACATGTCTAGTCAGAACAATTACTGTCTAAATTAAGACTAAGCGTTCCCCGCGACGGGTTCTGGTGGCCATAAATTGATCGATACTCGTAACTCTGCGTCGTGTTTAAGTTCTCTTTGTAAGTTAATGATTGACGGTTGGCGATGTCTAAAACCCAAGAACAGCTAGTTGCTCAAAGACGTCGTTACAAATCGTCCAGCAATTTGAACCTTGTCGTACTCATCTAAAACCCGCTGAACTGCAGTAGTTTGACCTGAAAATATTATGTTTCTTTTCAATAATATAGGTAGCAATTTATGTATAATTAATCTCATTGAACCTTGTTTCTATTAGGGATAGATGTGAATATTGCCTGTTAAACTTTTCAATAAACAAATACATTAGAAGCCGTATTTAATCTGTCCATTCCGTTTTTTTGTGAGATGGTAGCATTTTATTTTGGTCTTTCAAAGTCCGTCAAATTTCAATCAAATCCAATTTCGCGTAATCTATCAAATCTGACAGCGCAGTCCCACCGGATAATTGATATTTTCATGTCGAGCTCAATGATACTGATGCATCACGTAAATGTAAGTTTAAATAGATAATAATGAATTTATAATTAACTAAACTAAAATAGTTATCATACACATTTTTTATTTGGTAAACAGACAGTTACTTTAGTATGGTATTAAAATGAATTCTTTGGGCTAAATTCATCCAGATTACCATAACTTTACCTAATACGGGCAAAGTTTCCTTCCTCTTAATTAAAGTCCCGGAATCTTCAAGCAGGCTTTCAAGGCGAGTATGGCCAGCTCAATGATTCGTTTGCATGACTGTGCATTGTCAGTCTCATATCTGGACCTCATGACCACTTTACATCAGGTGGAGTGAGGTCACCCTAAGGGCAATATATAAAAGTATCAAATAGTCATGTTAGTAATAATTTGATATCAACCTTACCTGACTACTGTGAAAGCAAATAGAGGCTTCCCTAACAATAAAGTATTATATTATATTTGTGTAAGTAATACCAAGTAAGCATAAGGTTTCTGTTCCGCAAGAAAGCAATAATATTTACTATGCTGTGTTTCGGCGTATTCCTACAGTAAACAGTCCCAACAAAATTAAATAAGGACCCTAATAAAATCCGATTATGGCGCCCATACATAAATACACGAGTACCAATTTTGCGGAAATGGGGGGTGTTGCTAGAACAACAAAACTTGGTGTTAAAAACAGGGTAACTAATTATATGTATCTATACTTATATTATAAAGAGAAAAGATTTGATTGTTTGTTTTATAATATTGAATAGGCTCCAGAGAAAATACTGGACCGATTTTAGAAATACTTTCACCAATATTAAGCTATATTATCAGCGACTAACATAAGCTATATTATGGACAGCTGGGGCCCTAGCCAAGAGCATCACACTACTTTCGTGTCGACATGTCAAATGTGAAAAATATACGGGAATGACATGACCGATTCCTTGGTAGACCAGCTGCGTTTTAGACCACTTGCCTAGAGTAGCTGTTTTTTAGACCGGTATTTATTTAGACCAGCTTCGTTTTAGACGAAATAATACTAACCCATCGAGATGACATTTGATGTCAGTTTCATATTTACATTTTTAAATTTGACATGTCGAAACGAAAGTAACGTGTTGCTCTTTACTAGCCCCCCTGGTTTCTATATAACACGGTGTCAAATGAGCAAACAAACCACCTGACTATGAATCCATGAATGAACACATCCAATACTAGAGTTAAAACCGTGCTAAAAAGCTAAGGTAAAATGACAGTTGGAAGTAAGGAGGTCACACAGCTGGCCAAACAACACCTCCCCGATTAGCTCTAGCTACCTTACCTTAAATAAAAACAAAAACGTTATTCCGAGCAAAATAACGAGCATACATTTTATTCATCGCTTTTCGCTATTGAGTGAGACAGGTAAACACCATTCAACTCGACTCTCTTCTAAAAGAGCCCAATTTGAAATATTTTGAATATATTGATGTAGGAGACTTAGGTACGAATATATCAATACTTAGCTGTTTGCAATATGAATGCTTCAATATAAAATTCGTGCAGATGGTTCAAATATCGAAGAGAGATTATTTGTACTATCATTTCTAAGGAATGGAACAACTGTTTAAAGTGTTATCTAAGATATATTTACTGTTGAGTTAAACTTTATAGACGTCGAAAAACTTTCTTTAGCGAAGTTCAGACGTAAGATAACAAGTTTAGTTTACATTGAGTTAGTGAAAACGCTATGCCTTTCAAAACAAGAAAACTGACGAACAAAAATATGGAGGCTGTATATACCTTCCAGTTTCTCTAACTAGCAATAATTTCGGAGTAATAAAAACAAAATCTGTGAATTATTTAGTCTTACATGCTTATAATTTTATCCACACATTCATTTGTAAACATTTAAAGCAATTCATGAATACCTTGGTTCACTAGGTTTAATGGAATCTATTGTTTGATAGCCTCGTTCTATTCTCCGCGTCTGTTACAGCAGCCTATGGCTCATAACTTAGCTTCATGAATACGCCTGTTCTGTGTGCAAACTATTTTTAATCCATTCTCACCTGTGGAAAACATCCTGAAATCTGGTGTAACGCCCTCAATTCTAACCTTTGATGCCATAGATTTTATTAGGTATACTTCTTTTGATTTAAGACATAGGTCATGCTATTAAAATCTTATCGAGGAAACTCTCAAAATAACAGACGTTCGGTTTTGTGTAAATTTGCAATGTACCTACTCGTAAGGCAATTTTAGGTCTTTCAGGTTTACTCACTGTTTCTTAAGTACAAAGCAAATAAACACATCTTCAACTCAGGTATTTTGAAATATGTAGTATAATGCAAGCTTTGGCTTTGAAATAATCAAGATATCGATACCCGTGCATACAAAATAAATCCCGTGCATTGCATTGCTATTTGCTAAGTAAACGCAGCTCGTTCCAATCTTTTACTTTCCGAAACAATTTTTTATGAATCCTTTCTCAACGCTTCGGTGGTCGAGTATTCTGAATACTCTGCCAATTCATGTTTGCGTTTGCTTACAAATGGTCTCCCTTTCAGAACTTTTCTGCGTCAAATGGAAATCAGTTCTTTGTGCTCCGTGCCTGCCCACAGCCGCTTCAACGAACGTACCCGATGGACCATGTCGCTTGGTGACGAATCTTCTACGGATTTATTGATTTCTGATTCAATCACGTACCTAATCAATTACCAATCATAGCTCTCTCGCTCTCTCGCTCTTCAAGTGAGCTTAGGTTTTCCGATGAGGCAAAAACAAATACATAGTATTACTTTGATTATTTTAGCATTTTACAATAATTGTTTTTCATATCTAAAGATACTCGTAGAACAACTGGCAAATTGTAGATATGAAAATCAATCATTGTAAAATGCTAAAATAATCAAAGTAATACCATCCAGACGTGGAACGCTCTTCCAGCACATGTGTTTCCTTCTTCGTATAGTCCCGGGTTCTTCAAGCGGGGCGTGAAAAGGCATTTCTGCAGGCCTTCAAGGTGAGGATGGCCAGCCCAGTGATTCGTTTGAATGACTGGGCTTGTCAACCTCATATCTGGACCTCACGACCGCTTTCCATCAGGTGGAGTGAGGTCATCTTGACGGGCAATATAAAAAATAATAATAATATAAAAATAGCATATTTTCATTTTAACCGAAAGTTTAAATATTAAAAAAAAAAACTTTCGGATGTTCAAAGATAATTGCCTTGTAACATTGATGGAATAACGCTGGCTTGCAACGTAAAACATACACTGGAAAGATTCGTTCGTTCGCTTGAGGTTCCGGTAGCTCAGTGGTTTAGAGCAGGCACCCGGATTGTGAAAGACGCGGGTTCGAATCCCGCTTTTTTTTTTTCTTTTTCTATCTTTAGATATGGAAATGCATAGTACCTATGAATACTCGTAAAATAAACTGTAGTTAGTGAATTTTTATTTTAAGCATTTGTCAATTCACTATTCTCTACACAAAGATAGAAGCTAGAAAATAATCCGGCCTCGTCAGCTCAGTTGGAAGACCTACCATCCGGAGTGTGTAAGCGGGTTACAATCCCGCTTGAGTCCCTAGAATCAGGTTGATTTTTGCTAGTTTTTATCTTTGTATAAGCTGTAGTAGCAACTCACCTTAACTGAACCTTTGTCTTCGAACTTTAATACCTACTAGCGGGATTAATGCGACAGATCTTTAAAGTAAGTTCGTAAGTCGCAACGTATGTGAGCAGACTGAATGAATGCCGTCATTAAGATACATTTTCTCCAACATCTACTTTCTAATTACACTGATTAAGATATCATCTACTTTATCTATGTTAGGATGAATGCTATTCGCGTCACCCGAATACTGATGAGTCAAATTGATTCAGGAGATTACAAGGATAAGAAGATTTATTTTAACATGTGGGCGGAGTTGGAAAAATGGAAAGGATTTCGTGTTTCGAATTTCAAATGATACTATACTATGCTAATATGGCTACTGTATACGTTATTGTGCATATTCCGAACTCGGTTACCGTATGCAAATTTTTACAATAAACGTTTATTATGCAAGGCTTTAACTGCAGAAAGATTAATGTACAAGTCCGTTTAAAAAATGTAATAACAAAAAGGGTGAGAAGTAACAAATATTATGAATTTGTAACGAAAGTTAACACAAATTATAAAGTTATCTTACTGCCGATGATTAAAAAAAAACATGTCGACGCCAATAATGATCTTGTAGTTTCACTAATAATTAACTACCAAAGAGATCAAATAGAAAGCTATCTAGTCCTCATTCACCACACACCACATTTTTAGGGTTATAAGACAAACCCTATACTCCTTTAAGCTTCATTATGGCATTGTTAAATCGTCATTCTACATTACAAAATACATAAGAGCTGAATATTGTAGGAAAAACCACTTTTGAACCATGCCAAAAATGATGATAATGACCATTCATCACTCATAGCGCAGTGACCCATACTATGTAGAGAAAAAAGACAGGAGGACTAAAAGGGGCTGAACTCTTGAGGTCATAATCACAGAACCTTAGAATAATAACATAAACTCATACATCAAAAATGAAGCACTAATCCGATCCACTCATGCGTGACTATTTCTTTCTTACGTGCGGCGCGCTTTGACATTGAACATTGCGAAGCTGTAATGAACGCTGCAGAGCGGTCCGTTTTGGAGCCAATTATGGCTCCAATTAAGGTGCTTCAAAATAGGCGCGCGGACTTAATTTCTATATGTAATTATTCTAAGCACAGCACGTCTAACACCTCTTAAATTTTACTTCGCAGTGAGCATTTTAGTACAGAGTGAGCGTTCATTATTATACACCTGGCATACATTAGTTTGTTGGTATATAGAAATTTCTATCGATATGCTCAACCGTATAAATTTCTCAAAACAAACATGATAATTTACTGATGTTACTCATTCCATCGTTAAAGAATAGGTACGGGTACGGCGATAATCTATTTTGTTTCATAGCTTTTTTAAATATAATTATCATGGCGTGTCCGAATGTTTACTCCTTCACTTAATGAAAATACTCCGATAGCGCCATAGATAGAGAGCTTCGTGGCCTAGTGGTTAAGCACTCCAACTCGGATCGCGAATCGTGTAGTCCCAAGTTCAAATCTGGCCAGAACCAAAATCTCTGTGTTCAATGTTTAATTTCCGACTAACTCTCCGGTGATGGAAAACATCTATAAAAAACCAAATCAACCCGGATAGCGGCGGAAGGCTCACCGCCTACCATAGTTGGGTTCTAATACCATTGTTGAAAAGTGGGCTCCTGAGTGTTCCGTTCACCATGACGGCAACAGTCACTTGCCTCTGACTACCTCTTTTGGGATAAAGTCGTGTTGGTATGTTATGTTATAGATAGCCAAACGTGCAAACGACTGACTGCAAGGGTGTTTTTTGGATTACTATTTTAAATGCTGGTTTAAAGCTGATAAAATATTTTTAATCAACAAAAAACCAAAGGAAACATTTTGAGGACTGTACTTTTTTAAGTAAATAATTTATCGTCAAATTAACTTCTACCTTTACATGGTTTTACACTTCACTAATATTGCATATTTCAAATTAGCTGTCAAGAGCTAATGTAGGTACTACTACAGGTACTTGTACAAATCTAGTTGTACAACTTGTAGTTACTGGACCAGCTGGTGTGACAATTCACGGTGAAAGGTTTCAAATAAAGAGCCACTATCTGTCTCATGCCTAGTTGCCTTCATTGTGAGAAAATGTGCTCGCAGAACCTGCATGCATGCATGAATCCCGACAGGAATAGAATTGCATGTCATTGTAAATGTTAGCAGTTGCCCGTATTTTGTTGTCGTAAATGATTGATAAAAATATAAAAACGACAGCAAAATAGTTATTGGTTGACTTTATAACATATTTTTTCATTTTGACTTAGCGCTACTTCTAAAATTAAAAAATCAGATAACAGTATTTCAAGAGATGTATAACAGTAGGTATTTATATATTATTTGAATAGATGAGACTAGAACTAGACTATGGATAATCTAATGCATTATATCTGCAATTAATTCAATCCAATTTCTTACGAAGCTCTCACTGAAATCTGTCAATTCGTGAACATACTCGTATTTCACCACGGATACCCAATCAGTTCTATCGTCAGGAAAAGGGATACGCCATTTGTCTTTGGCAGATCCCCCCGTAAATATTAATATCTGTCTTGCCAATATTTCCCCTTTATTAACAAACTAAAAACAAAGTTAGTTTTACAAAATTAGCTGACCTGACAAACGTTATCCCGCTCAAAACTGTAATCATAAACTACATAAAAAATGTGCAAATCAATCGTTCAAATCCGGAATTATTCTAAGTTTCGAAATACAGGAAAAATCTTCTAATTTTTATTTCTATGAAACACTAATCTGGCCTTATTACATTTTTTTAACTCTTTTACTGTCCCTTATAGCATTATCTATTATATAAAAATAAGTCGGGTTTTCCTTCCTGACGCTATAACTCCAGAACGCACCAACCGATTTCCACGGTTTTGCATTCGTTGGAAAGGTCTCGGGCTCCGTGAGGTTTATAGCAAAGAAAATTCAGGAAAAATTTCAACAGAAAAGCGGGAAAGAAAAATGAAGTTCACGCGGGCGAAGCCGCGGGCGGAAAGCTAGTACATAATAAATATTGTTCTACTATTATATTTCCCGGACAGGGAATTCGTTGTCATATAAAAGCAAATCGGTCCTGCCCGTTTTAAGTGATGCTTACGAGAATTGAGCATTTTATATGAATTCAAACTAATATTATAGCGGGAAAAGTTTATTTGTTAATAATATCCTCTTAAAGCTCTTCGATCGATTGATATTCGTATTACTCTTCCAATGACGCACTGTTTGATCAAACGCAATAACACCTTCATCATTCGGATTATAACTGTTCGAAATACTTTGAAAAACGTATTAACATCAAGGTTATCACCGTTAAATTTTCGTTTGAATCGAATACACAAAGTATGACTAAGATAAACTTTATGTTATAACGGTGGGACTATTGCAAGTGGACAATGCATAGTAAAATATGTTTGCGTTAGTCATGTTTGATGTGACCGTTCGCCTTTGCTGAATAGTTGTTGGCTCAGCTGCCAGGTTGTGGTTGCGAGCCCCACGTTAGACAAACATTTGTGACGACACGATTGGTGTATTGCTGCAGCACGGTTTCTCGCCTCGATTTCTGTGCAGTCCCGGGTTGACATCAATACAGAAAACGATCTTTCTAAATTAGCTCGGTTTTGGGTGTGCTGGGAGACGCCCCTGGCTTAGTCCTGGTCTAGTACTTCGTAGCACAAGGATATTTATCCTTACTTCGAGACCATGACAAGTGGTGTGTTGTCTGGCGCATATTTATAAATTTATGTGTTTGTTCTGGGTTTTTTTTATAATGCCCGTCATGATGACTTAACTCCACCTGATGGAAAGTGGTCGTGAGGTCCAGATATGAGGCTGACAAGCCCAGTCATTCAAACGAATCACTGGGCTGGCCATCCTCACCTTGAAGGCCCGCAGAAATGCCTTTTCACGCCCCGTTCGAAGACCCCGGGACTATAAGAGGAAGGTAACACATGCGCTGGAAGAGCATTCCACGTCTGGATGGTACGACAAAGGAACGAGATACCGAACTATGTAGTCCAGCACGCGTGGTGCGGGAGTGGAAGGGTGAGGAAGGGAAAAGCTGGAATAACTCTTCAGGGCATTTCCCATTGTAAAAGCGATAGAGAACACTTAACCTGGCAATGTCTCTGCGCAATTGGAGAGGCAGAATCAAAGACGCCTCTGGGTTTCCGATAATACGGATAGCACTCCGCTGCAACCTGTCGAGAGCTTCGAGTAAGTACTTTGCGGAACCGTCCCAGAGATGAGAGCAGTATTCGACACACGAGCGAACTGGTGTCATTGTGTGTTTTGTTGAGTATTCATTAAAATGTTTCAGTGTATAGATCTGTATCAGTCTCTGACATACGTATGTACGACGAACTTTGCTATTACCTTGGCGCATGCATAAGAATTACACGAATTATCATTAATAATAAATCTAGTGTTTCTGCTCAAATTAAAAAAAAATACTTTACCTTTCACTAATTACAGTAAAGTATTTAAACTCTAGAATTGGTTTGAACTTGTTTATAAATACTATGTCCAGAAACTCAGACTTATAGGTACGAGAGTGCAGCTCTCTTGGGATCTCAACTGCGATTTGAGATTTGATTCCCTTTTATAGAGCTAAACCACATTTGATTCTCCAATTAGTCGAACAGTCGTCAATCCTTTAGGGTAGGTACTAAATTAAATGGCTTTAGGTAGATAGCGTCTTTGAAATACTAGCAAAGGTTGTCGACCCCCAAATTCCCTCTGTTGTCATTACCACTCGGATTTTTATTGATGAAAATACGAACTTTTCCAGAAGTTTCTCATTTCCAATTTCCCGCTGATCCGTAGAAAGGACGTCAACAACATCTGAATTAAATATTGCCGTGGGCATAAATTTGAATTTACTGAATTTAGGTGGAAAATCAAAGCGTCAATTTTGGCTTTAGATTAACTTTTGTTCAGGGAACAATTTCGTAGTGAAAGATTTCTTAATTTCCTGTTAATTATTTTCGTATTCATAATTAATAGTACAACACAACTGTTAGTAGGTAATAATATACCCAACCAAATCTTTTGATCTGCAATCGATTTAGAATCGAAATATTATTATTAAGGAAAGAATTGCCAGTGACTTTATTGATGTACCTAACAGTTTTAATTAGAATACCTGAACAAAATAAATATGTAATTAATATTCTTTATCTGCTAAAACGTTTTTTTCCGGCATGTTTTTCAGACAGCGATAATGAGATTTTTTAAGCCGATTTTCGTAAGGCCAAGGCCGCTGGCCGGCGAAGCCCTCAAAACGGCCTTCTCAATATCTTTGTTTTTTCTCTAAATGGGCTGTCTCTTATTTGCCTACGTCAAGGGGTATTATTATTAAAATACTGCCATTTTTTTCTTTCCCACATTTATTGACATAATCTTCGCGGTCGGTTTATTTTATATTGCCTGTCAAAATGACCACACTCCACCTGGTGGAAAGTGGTCATGAGGTCCATAAATGAGGCTGACAAGCACAGTCATGCAAACGAATCACTGCCAACCTCACAATAAAGGCCTGCAGAAATGCCTCTTCACGCCCCGCTTGAAGACTCCAGGACTATGAGAGGAAGGAAACACAATGCGCTGGAAGAGCATTCCACGTCTGGATGGTACGACAAAGAACCGACTTTTAGTGCCAACCGATGCTGGATCGTGTGTGGATGATTCGTAGTCTGGCACGCGTGGTGTGGGAGTAGAAGGATGTGGAACATTTTCCAACCGGCCATAAGTTCATTAAGATACAAGGCTGGGTACTAGAGCATTTGCTAGAGCATTTCATTGTAATGTAACGATTTTACGAATGGTAAATCCTTTGTTTTCTATAAACATTTCGATGTAATGTAACGTTCTTGCGAATGGTCGACGCTGTGTATGACGTTATGCTCATAGCGAGCGAGCATATACCTTTTTTTTTTTTTTTTTGATTTCCGGGTGAGAAATGCGTTACGCACTATCCCACTGCCTGGGTGGGGCAGTGGGGGAGTGTGGGACTCTCCGCCGGTGAAGCCGGCGGCATACCCACTAAAAAAACACCCGGGTATACCCTCACCGCTTTGGAATAGGGCGACATGGAGCCTTGCGGATTACCACGTCGCCCCAGCGGTAGGCCCGGCCTACGTGCCGAGCCTCCTCACGCTGCGGGGCGTACCGGTATACTAGGCACACCCCCAGACGGGCGCACCGTGCAATGGGGTAAAAGCCCCCCGGCTAACACCCCGGTGCTGCTTTCAGGTAGCAGGAGGAGGGCGGGCGAACCGCCGTCTTCTTGCCCCCGGCCGTCGGAGAGGGGCTGCGAGAGGGTCATCTTCTCGGGTCCTCTCTGCGGTCTCCTTCTGCGTCATCACCTCCTCGCAGAAGGAGACCATTGCCTCCCATGCTTGCTCGCTTCCTAACATGGCCTGAATAACGGCCGGAAGCGAGAGGTCGCCTCCGATGATGGCAACCAGAGCGCGACGCTGACCCGCCCATGTTGCGCACTCTTGAAGTGTGTGCTGGGCAGTGTCTTCGCCTGCACCGCACTCGTGGCACCGCGGGGTGGGCTCCCGCCGGGCGATTTTGAACAGGTACTTCCCGAAACACCCGTGTCCAGAAAGTACCTGTACCAGCCGATACGTCAAAGGCCCCTTTCTTTGACCTACCCACTGGCTGAGGACCGGCCGTATTGCCTCTATGGTGTCGCGACCGTAGAGCGGGTCGGCTAGGTCCTCCGCCCACCTCCGCAAAAGCGCTTCCTGCGCCCTCCTTCTTATGCCCTCAACCGTGTCCAGTGAGGGGCGCTCGCTTTGCGCTCTCGCTGCTGCCCTGTTCTGGTAGACAGCAGCGAGCACTCGTGCCTCTAGTTCCCACGGGGGCATGCCTGCTAAGACGCATGCAGCCCCCGTTGAAATCGTCCGGTATCCTCGGATGGCTCTCACCGCCATAACCCTTTGCGGGGCCCGCAGGAGGGTGATGTTGTGGGCGGTAAGAGCTTCTGCCCAGATTGGCGCCCCGTAGAGCGCCATACTACGTATAATGCCGGCGTAAAGTCGCCGGCATGACTGGTCTGGGCCGCGCATATTTGGTAGGAGCCGACCCAGAGCACCCGCTGCACGGATAAGACGGGGGGCGAGGCAGGTGAAGTGTGCCTCAAACCGCCACCGTCCATCCAATGTGAGACCCAGATATTTCATCTGGGCCCCAACCCGCACATTCACGCCATTAAATCGTACTGAGGCGCCAGGAGGCGGCCCCTGACGAGGTCCATGAAAAAGTAGGGCCTCGGTCTTGTTCAGGGCCAACCTGAGACCCAACGCCTCGATGCGGCTGATGACGAGGCTGGCGCCAACTTCCGCTAGCCTCTGTGCCTCTGGGAAGCTGTTTCCTCTTGCTACGACAAGGGTGTCATCCGCATAGCAGATGACGCGCATCCTCGGAAGGAGCGGGCCGCGGAGCACCCAGTCGTAGCCAAGGTTCCAAAGTAGGGGGCCCTAAGACGGACCCCTGAGGAACTCCACACCGCATCGAGCGACGAAGCAGCACACCGTCGCCCCCTTCGTATAACACCTCCCTTCCCCGGAGGTAGTCCTCGAGTAGCCTGCTGAGATAAGAGGGCACTCCGAAATATTGGATTGCCTCTCTTATCACGCCAAACGGCAGGCTGTTAAAGGCGTTGGCTATGTCAAGGCTTATCGCCAACGCCCTCTCTCCACGGGCAGACGAAGCCTCCGTTTCTTGCCTCAGAAGTGCCAAGGCGTCTACCGTGGAGCGGCCAGCCCTAAACCCGAACTGTGTCTTTGAAAGGTTCGGGCCTACCTCACTTATATGCTGGATGAGGCGGGAAGCAATAATTCGCTCTAACCCTTTCCCGGCCTCATCCAGTAAGACAATGGGCCGGTACGCTCCAGCTTCCCCTAGAGGTCTCCCATCCTTTTTCAGGAGGCATAACCGCCCCTCCTTCCACAGCTTGGGGAACTTTGCCGATGTGAGCGCTGCATCGTAAATTCCCCGAAGCTGCCCTCCGAGATGTCCAAGGGCAAGGGCGAGCACCTTGCCTGGCACTCCATCAGGCCCTGGGGCCTTCTTCTTGGCCTTGAACCGATCGACCACCGTCTCCATCTCCTCGTCGGTGACGGGTGGAATCGGCTCATCCTCAGTTCCCCTCGCGGGACCGGGAGGAGACATCGTTGGAGGAATGTGCACTGGGGGCTCCGGAAACAGCTCCCTTACTATCCTCTCTAACACCTCCGGCTGGAGGGTCTTTATGACGGGAAGACCTTGAAAGCGCAGCTTGTCTCGCGCAGCGCGATACGGCCTCCCCCATGGGTCACGATCGAGAGCCTCCAGCATGTCCTCCCGAGCTCTGGCTTTCGCCTGTCTTATGGCCAGCTGCAATGCCTTCTTGTCGGCGTTATAGACGGCATACAGCTGTCCCTCTCTCTCAATGTCGCGGTTTCTGCGACGTCGCGCTCGGGTAAAGGCTCTTCGCGACATCGAGCACTGCTCTCTCAAAAGAGCAATCTCCGCGCTCCACCAGTAAACCTGGTGGCGCCATGGAGGAGGACCTCTGATCTGAGGCATGGCAGCGTTGCAAACTCCCGCTATTCGGTCCCGAAACCTGCTCGCCGCCTCGTCGACCCCTGATGATGAGGGGGTCGCGCCCCATGCCGCCACTATGGCCGCCTCTTCTGCCCGCTCTCTGTCCAATTTGGCGATAGCCCAGCGCGGGAATGCAGAGTGACCTTCAAGTCTGGGTAGCGCTACCGAGCCACTGGAGGTGGACACTTCGAACCGTATATATTTATGGTCCGAAATGGTTTCCACCTCGCTCAGTACCCGCCAGTTCCGTACGCGATGTGCGAGGGCAGGGGTGGCGAACGAGAGGTCCACCACGGACCCCCCATTCCTGCGCACACACGTAAATGATGTCCCCACATTAAGTAGGGATAACCCGGAGCTGACTGCCCAGTCCTCAACGGCCCGGCCCCTCAAATTGGTCGACACACTCCCCCAGAGGGACGACCAAGCATTAAGGTCGCCCATGACGAGAACTGGGAGAGGAGCCATCCGTAACACCACTGGAGTCAGGCCCTGCAAAAAAGCCTCTAGTGTGGCAAGACTTACGTTCGGGGAGACATATACGCCGACGATGGCGATGTCTCCCCATGTGGCAGCCACATATCCTTGCCCCCTCGCCTTTATTGTCAGCGGCCGTGTGTGGGTACTACCCGCCGCCACAACTATGGCCACAGAGTCATTGGTGTCACCTGCCCATTGGGTCTGGGGAACCACAAAATATGGCTCTGCGGCCACCGCCACGTCTATCTCCCACTGCGCCATGGACTGGATCATGAGATCCTGTGCCCCGGCGCAGTGGTTGAGGTTCGCCTGTAGGAAATTGAAATGCTGGGTGAAGCTCATTCTTGCATTTCAATTTCCTCTGGCGCAGGTATGCGCCTACCACTCGTGGCGGCCTGGGTCCAGAAGGCCGCTCTCGCTTTGGTGGGGGGAGGATTACAATTCCTCCCACCCATGGTATGGCCCGAAGACCGACCCGCTTCAGCGCAGACGACGCAGTGTGCCGCCGCCATAGACCCGGCTGCCTTGTGCCCCGGTTGCCCACACCGGAAGCACAGGTCGTCTCGTTCTTTGCTCGAGGGACAGAGCTGGCGCGTGTGCCCTATCCCCATGCACTTAAAACAGCGCATGGGGAGCGCGTCCAGGGCCCGGACTTGTACCGAGCTCCATCCCACAAGCAGGCGGCCTCCATTTAAAAGGACCCTTGCCGCTGCAACTGGGCACTTTAAATTAACCACCCCGGTCCCGGCGGGACCGAAGCGGATTTCTCCCGCTTTCACAAGGGACGGGTCACAGCCTCCCTTGGCGGCGACGGCTGCCACCACATCCTCACGGGTGATGGTGTCATCAAGGCCCGTCATGCGTAGATCTGCGCACTTTGTGGGCCTGGTGACGACAGCTATACCCGCAAGCACCTCTGTCAACTTGGCCGCCAAGCGATCGGCGGCCTCTGCGCTCTTGGCTCCTGGCAGCTGGAGCATCTTAGCGCCGGTTGCCGTTTGCTTCGTTGTAAGGCCTGATATGCCCAGCTCAGGGAGGGAGATGGCCTCCTTGGCCTTGAGCAGCGCCGTTTTATATGACAACCCCCTCTCGGCGGCCTCGGGCTGCAGCGTTAACACTACAGCCGACGAGCGTGGGGGGGACAGCTTGGCCTTGGGCTTTAGCACTATGGGTGCCGTGGGCTGCGCCTTCTTGGCGGCAATAGCTAGCTGCGCCTTTTTAACAGCTGCAGCTTGCTGTGGCTGCTTCGGCTTAGAAGTGGGGGTGGATAGGGCTGGGGAAGGTTTCTTACCCTTCCCCTTTCTTTTTCTGCCTCCACCCACCACCTGCCATGTCTGAGCGATGGCTCCACCGGCTACATGTTGCTTCGGTTGTTCCGAAGCAGATGTGCTGGCCATGGGAGTGACCGTCACGGGGACGGACGAAGGACCCGTTTTTTTCGGGCCTTTTCCTCGTTTCGGGGCCGCAGAAGCGGCTACGGTGTAATCGGCTGGGGGTGGCGCTTGAGATGACGAAGGAGCACCCGCCGCCTTCCTTATGTCCACCGCAAGGGGTGGACGGGTGACCAGAGTAAGGGCCCCATCAATGCGGGCACTGATCATATCCCCCAAGGTCACCAAGAGGTCCTTCTTGAAGGCCTCTTGATCAAACTGCGGCGGAACAGTCTGTTCCACCGCTGACTCTGTCCCGTTACGGGTGGAGTAGTCCCGCCGGACGGCTTTGACCTCGGTCTTCAGGTCATCCAGTTCACGCCGAAGGTTATTTCGTTCGACGCGAAGCCGGCGACACTCCTCCGATGCCGATCACAGTGTTGATGATCCTGCCAAGAAGCCGGGTGTTCTCCTTGAACTCCTTCAGGAGGGTCCCTTTAAGGTGGCCCGACTTCACCGCTAGTTCGCATATGCGGGCAGTCCCCTTTTTGGCAGCCGCCCGCATTTCTTCAAAATCGAGGTCATCCGGATCATGGTTGGTCAAGTCGACCATCTCCGTAGCCTCCTCCGTCACCCTCGGTAGCTCTTTACAGCGAAGTGACCGTTTGCGGTTGAAGTCGGCCTCCGCCGCGTCCTGTTTACGCGTGTTAACCGGCTCCTCCACAACCCGTGGCAAATCTTTTTTATAAATTCTCAGCGAAAGAGCCTTATTAAAGGCCTCTTCCGCTGCGTCCTCTTTCCTCTGTCGGAGGACCTCTCTGGCTCTGGCCAGACCTGAGGAGTGGCCAGGGTTTTTTACCTTGCCTCTTTTCGAGGCCGCGACCCTAGAAGGTACGGCATCGTCAGCCTCCGGAAAAACATCGTCCATCTCCTCCTCCTCATCAGAGTTGAAGACGGCCGTCGCGGCTCGGCGCTTGGGTTGGGCACCCCTTGCGTCCTGTAAAGACGTTGCCCGACAGGTGGACAGCACCCGCACTCCTTCTTCGTCCGCTAAATTGACAACCCGAGGGGTTGGGCACTGACTCAGGCGGACCACGGGCTCCTTGAACACTGAAGTCCCGCTTTCGTCACCTGCAATGACCTCCTCAGAAGGAGAGCCGCTTTCTAAACCATCAATGCCTTTCGGCGACACATCACGTGACTCCATCACGCGAGCGCTATATTAGGCCCCGCTCGACCTGAAACCGGAGACACCTCGACGGCCAGGGAGCTGGGAACACTAATACACAAAAACCGCAAGGATTGCCCCAAGTGCTAGAGTTTAGTCACCAGCCTGGCACTGCGTTACCGTGCACAGGACTGGGAGAGCCAGGGGAGACGACGTGGACGTATCTAGCACTTACAAACACTCATGGGGCCTCCCCCAGCGAGCATATACCTGTAATATTTTTGCGTGACCTCTTTCATAGTTTAGAATATGTACTGATGCGTAGATCTCGTTATTTTTCCATAGCGTTGTACGTTTGCTCGATGAAATGTTACACCAAAACACTCGTTGGTTTTTAAAATCAAGTTCTAACAAAACATTGAGCGTCATGTTCGCAATGTGGTTCGAGTAAATTTAAAAAGACGAATGCTTGAAGTTTTGATACACAAGTGAATGCTCTAACTAATCTATCAGCTCCTTTGACAACATATACATACATACCATCAAGCCTTTTGCCCAACGGGGAAGGCAGATACCACATCTTAACAACATTAATAAGACTAGTGTTAGTTATAGTGATCTTTTGTGCATAAATTGTCAATAAATGTGTAAGAATAAATAATAAATACTAAAACCTACCAAGTATTTTTTAAATATTCACAAAAAGTCTCATCCCTTATATCGCCAATGTCAGCACCATCCTCGAATGTCTTGCGGCTAGGAAAAGAAAGGAAGTTGAGTAAAGTTTCGCGTAACATCGACTTTCTAAGAGTTCAGCGGAGCCGAGCCGAGCCGAATCATCCACTTTTTGTTTGCGATTTTTCTTTCGTGTTTTCAAAATGTTCATGGACCGAACGAAACTTGAAACTGACAGAAAACCCTGAGATCCATAAAGGTGGGTTTAGACGAAACAAACATAGTCCTAATGATAGTTAATTTTTTAATAAAACCAAAACAATATAAACGAACAAGGACTAGGAATCAAGAACGAGCATTCCAGCTCGTGCTCTAGGGTCTCCGGAAAACGAAGATAAAACAACCATATATCTAATACTATAAACAATTTAGGAACTATCTCTCTTTTTTCCAAAAAAACAAAATTATTTCTTATTTGTGAGTGTTATTATAACCTGCAGGAATTTTTCGAAGATAAAATTGTTGATTTTTAGGGATAGGTAATTCAATACTATTAGCTTATTATTGTTATTGGTATTATGTTGATTTTATGTTCTTAATTTTAGATTGTTAACACCACGGACAATGTATTTAATGTGAGGCGATTAAATGCCCTCTATTAGCCATGCCCTTGCAGGGCGTCACATGTACTTTTATGAAATACTGTAAGACCTTTATTATAAGTGACTATGCAATAAATAAATAAATAAACGAAAAAATGCTCTGTCTCTGTTTACAAAAAGATAATTTGAAGAGTAGGGATAGAATGAGCATTCGCTGATTTGGTCTAAACCCACCGTAATAACCAAATTACCTACTAACTGCTACATTGGTAAGTCGTGCGTGTTAGAAATAATTTACAGAAGAAAAATTACTTTTTCCGTAGTGGATTTATTTGAATGCTCCAACCGTTTTCAACGCAAATCTTTACTTAGGTTCTATTCAAATGTAATTATGCCTATTCAAATATGTAAGAGTTTTAAAATGTAGATATTTTATGTTTTCTTATTATATTTCTTACAAGCTTTTTACCGCTACTAATTTTGTGTGGAACAGATATTTTCAGGACAAGAAGTGGCCTAGTTACAGCAGTGGTATATTATTTAATTCCTTAAGGTTCAATCTATGACTGTATAAAAGTTCAATCAAATTTGAACAAGGTAGAAATGTGAACACTAGGTTAGTTAGTTACTATCGTATTTATACTACCTAAAAGATGAATGGATTTCAATGATCTAACAGTGAGTCTTGTTAATATCAGTAAACTAAGCAATATCACAAAGAAACAATAGCACCCAAAATTAAAAGGCAAGCCATTTAATTGCTGACATTTTCCAGCGCGCAATCAAACAAGGTAAATATTTACGGTAAATAATGTTAATCACATTCAGAATCGATTTCGATTAAGACAACTAGTTTACGTTGGCAACTTGTATCAGTTTGTTTCTTAAGCTGAAGAGAAAACAACGACCCTTTTAGGGGATCTTCGGGCGTCCCTTCGTTAGCTTGATAGATTCGACGAAACTATACGACAGATGTCAATGGAATTAGCTGACGTGAGTGTACGTTCTCCGCAGGTCAAATCGGGGATGTAGTGTACCTTTTTGACGCGATTTAAAAAACGCAGTTTAGCAGCGTATTTCAAAATCAAGGAGATGTAAACGTATCTCTCCTCTTTGTATGAACTAAAAAAAATCTATAGCTGTCTTTAAATTTTATTTAGTTCATAGGAACAAACTTAAGTCCTAGGTTGAGTTGAATTTGTTAGTTTCTGTAAACTAGAAAAAATCAACTCAGGGACATTGAGTTAACTTTAAGACTTTCAAGTTTCTCCTTGCTAACTGGTTTATTGACGATTTGGTTATGCTGACCAAATTGCCATAGAATGTCAAATCCCAAATATATTTTTTTACGCGAACGATAACGTAAATTTAAAGTAGCAACTCGTGGTAGACGTACTGAGAGTGACACGCGCACTGAGCGTGCCAAATATGCAAACAAACGCAGCACTTACTTTATCAATTCGGTTTATGTCTGCGTACACAACTCAATAAGATCCCTCGGAGGTTGTTTTGAGGCAAAACTACTCTGGGTTTCATTTGAATATTCGCACGGATGCTCTTTCGGGGTTGGTTCGTTTAATTGAACCAATTTCGATAGAGCCTTTCTTTTAGAAATTCTAGAGACTTTCTTTTAGATATTTTTTGTGAAAGGGTGGGCAACGTGATAAAAGGGGGCATTATTATTTTTTGTATCAAGGTGCTGATAGTTAGAGAGCATTCACTTGTAACAGAACATCGAGCATTCGTCGTTTTCAAATTTACTTGAACCACATTGCGAACATCGATGTTTGTAACAAATTGATTTTAAAACCAATGAGTGTTTTGGTTTAAACGCACAAGCGCAGGCGACGGCGGGAAGTGAGGTGCTAATTCTTATCTATGAAAGTGTGCACCAAAAAATGTTACAGGTATTTAAATGCTCACTCGCCATGAGCATTACGTGAACACTGCGTCGACCATTCGCAGAACGTTAAATTATATGGAAATATTTTAGAAAACTGAGCATTTACCCATATTGTACCATTCCCCATTTCATTCCATCTAAAAACGTTAGATTACAATGAAAAGCTCTAGTCTATCCCACCTTTATGTCACTTTCTTACAGTTTTTTGACATTGAAAGTGATAACACAGTTTTTAAAAGTTAGATTTATGGTAATCTTAGTGATCACAGTTCTAACCTAACCTAACCATAGATTTTTCTGTTAATATCAATATTTGTTTTTGCCACCTATGCTCATTCGCCGACAATTCGGTTCTGGCAATGTGGTCACAGTTCTAACCTAACCAATAGATTTTACTGTCAAAAATGTTTCGATGGAGTAAATAGTCGTTGAAACAATAATCACTTTCTATGTTTACAATTTTTGTGTGTTTTGGTAGAATGCGAGAATATACGTTCTTACTGTAGGCTAGATTTGGGCCACAAAACGCACGAGCCGAACGAGCAGAGCGAGCGTGCCGCGGCAGCGGCCGACGAGGGCCAGAACCGACTTTAGGGCGTTTCCTACAAACTGCTCAAACAGAAACAAACTATGTAGGTAAGTATGATATGAGTAAAACCATTTTTTTTAATAAACCTTATTAGGATTAATAAACTACCTAATTAAACCTATCTCTGTTGTCTAGTCTCCATACCAAATTTCAACGCTTTGAGCGTGTCATTTCGTGATTTTAAATGAACGGCCCAACGGAGGTATTGTAAAATTAGGCTAAAAAAACTTCTGTAATAAATTCATTTGACATTTTAAGCTTTTGGTATTTTCAATTTAGGTCAAACAACCATTAGGTATTTTGATTTTAGGTATTTTGAAAGGAAGTCATTTAACGTTAGGTTTTAGGTATTTAAATACGTAGGTACCCGATTGTATGAGCTATAATCATGTTCACACAAACTCTTTATTTTAGTAAAAAGCTGTTAGTGCAGGGCAAACGAACTAAGACGAATTAACGGGAACTAAAAATCAAATACAAACCCACACAATGGTTTCGCAAATACGAGTGGGTTTACGTTCCAAAGACGAAGACGATTCAATCCATTGTGTTCGCAGTATCTTGAGGGTGATGACTCCACACTTACCCATTAGTGGAGTAGGTGCTAATAAAGTAATTTCCAATTTCAATAATATACTCTATGTACTTCTTATCATAGTAAAAGAAGAGGAGACTAGATTACGGGTACCTACAGAAAATTAAGCTATGAAGGGAGATTAAAAATCTGCAACACCCTGTTCTATATTCAGAAGGATCAATAGTAATGTGTGTTTAATGAAATGCTCATGATATATTTTATGATAATGGAAATTGGGGCTATAATAATATATAATTTGACGACACGATTGGCGCAGTGCGCTGTAGCACGGTTTCTCGCCCCGATTTCCGTAGTGTCCCGGGTTCGATTCCCGGTCGGGTCAATTCAGGAAACGATCTTTTCTGAATTGACTCGGGTCTGGGTGTGCTGGGAGACGCCCCTGGCTTATTTCCTTGTGTGATACCTCGTAACACAGGGATATTAATCCCTACTTCGAGACCATTACAAGAGGTGTGTTGTCTGGCGCATATTTATATTTTATTTTTATATTTATAATAAACTTACTACTTTCGTAGAAAGAGTGGATACGATAAAAAGTATGGTCGTCGTGTATTTTTCATCGCTTATCTAGATTCCTGATTGTCATCGTCCTTCGCTACCTTCCTATAATTACCTGACACATTAAATACTCTAATTTTTATGGGAAGTTTGACAGAAAATTTCTGGGTAAGCGTGCACTACCATCGGCCTCGTCATCGCTTACCACCAGGCAAGACTGAGGCCGAACACAAATCAATTAAAAAAACTTTTTTTTCCTTTAGCCATTTATTTTCAAATGAAAGCGTATTAATTTTATAATCATAGCTCTAGGACTTACAACCACAAAACAACAAGTAATTAAACAAATTGAAAGAAGAATTAGTAAAAGACAAAACAATAAACTGGATGAAAGATCATAATCTCGAAATAAACTTTACCAAAACTAAAATCATTAGCTTTCATCCATATCAAAAAGCCCCCTTAGACATAAATTTAAAATACAATAATATACAATTAGAACAAGTTAACAACATTACTCTCCTAGGCATAGAGATAGATACTAATTTGAACTGGAAATCCCACATACAAAAAATAAAAACTCGGCTATCTTCCTTTGCATACGCACTCCGTGAGGTGAAAAAAACCACATCGATAGAAGCGGCCCTAGCTACTTATTACGCATATGCACACTCGTGGCTCAGCTATGGCGTTATCATGTGGGGAAACAGCACAAACGCCCCTAACCTCTTCACTATGCAAAAAAAACTGATCCGTATATTATTTAATAACGAAAATACAGAAAGTTGTAAACCATTTTAAAAAAAATATAAAATACTACCTTTGCCTTGTATATATATTCTAGAAATATGCAAATTTGTCAAAAAATACCCTGAATTCTATAAAAAAAGAGAAGAATTGCAATTAAAATATACACTACGCCATAAGAATAAATTAATACTTCCAACCTCAAATCTCAAAATTCACGCATCAGGCCCTCTAGTAATGTCCATAAAAATATACAATAAATTACCAGACTCAATTAAAAATATCAATATAGAAAAACCTTTTGCAAATCAAGTAAAAACATTATTAAATAACAAAAATTATTACTCCTTACAGGAATTTTTGGAGGATAGATTTAAATAATATGTAACTACGGTGATGACATTAAATAAAATATACATGTACAATATTCAAAACATATAATAATATAATAACCTATATATTTGAGAATTAATAAGTATCATAACATTCATAACTTTTTCTGTAAGTACCTACTTACAAACATAGGATTTATTGATATTTTAAATAACATACCTACTTATACAAGTACAATAAAATTATGTATATTTAAAAACTAACTTCATATTAAATAATAGTTGTTGTAAATACGAGCGTAGGGTGACTCCTCCCCTCTCTTATCTTTGCCGTGCCCGACAGGGTCCTGTATTATGTTTTTTACCAACTTTGTAACTTATGGAGTGCAATAAAGAATATGAATAAAAAAAATTAAACTCCTGTGATATTTATCATACTAAATTGCGGCCTCTTGTTTTATGTTTTCTCCTAGTTCCACAAGATGAGCATCCACAGATGATTGGCCTTGAGCTTTTGAGGCCTATATAATGAGACCACAGTTCAGATCTATGACTAGATACAACGATAAAAAGTACATAAACCAACATGGTCATGGCCAACTAATGATGCAGTTTCACTGCCCAGAAATCATGACGTGGGCAACACGGATCGAATAAATAGTTACACATTTTGTTGATACGACGAAATCATAATCTTTCGTCAACTCGTGCGTTTACGCAAATCATTTGACTACAGACATCGCCAAGCCTTCTTAATTTATTTAACACCGATTACCGAAATGAGTAAATATTGGTAGAGAAAATTGAACGAGCATTGATTTGTGTACTACTTATTCTGTTTATTTTTCACGAGCACGATTGACGTGACCATTTTTTTTATTTTAGGTAACTGCAAAATAACTTTTTAGTCGGTTCTTGGTGGGGTTTGTAATGATTCGGATATGCAGATCATCTAACTACCTGAGTTTACTGACGACGAGTGAAGTGACGACGTGAATAGATGTCAGAGATATTTTTTTGGTAATTTATTTGATGTGCCGTTATCTCTCTCTCTGAGTTGTAATTAATGTACTCTCTTTATCATTGATTTAAATATCAATTATTTTGCAAGAAGAACTGATAGGTTTGTTTCAGTATATTTCGACTTGTCAATCGGATCGCGAGAAACTTAGATACACACTCTCGCGTAACATGATATGGTGAATAAAATGAGTAATTATTTCAAATCACTGTTAGCAATTTATCTCATAAAGATATTGTATAAGAAGGAAGAAAGTAGGCTTCATTTATTGGCTATAATAATGTTTAATATCCGCGAACACACATAAAAAAGCAAATATACACCTACGGTCGAATTGAGCAACCTCCTCCTTTTTGAAGTCGGTTTTTTTGTGAAAATGAACGATGAAACACATTTCAAAGTCAGAGATGTTGGAAGCATCCTGATTCTCAAATACTAATTCGCGCTGACGTCATCGTCTACATCAATCTTTCTGCTTACGAGTGTCCCTACCTCCAAGTACTTCCTTCACAAATGGCACGAGTCGTCGCTCATTCATGCGCCACTTCGCATTCACGGCGCGTCCTTCGCGCTCGTAAAAAAATTATTACTTGCCACTGGACGTCCTTTGATTTCGACCAAAACTGTGGGCCAACCCAATTGAAAGCAATTTTGAGATTTCATTTCTAAGGCACTGAATGGTAGATAAACACGCCATTACTTACGTAATAAAAAGGTAGATAAGAAACTCAATGTGCGAGAAGAGAAATGGATCAAAGAATTCATTGTAAAAAGATTGCATATGGAATTAATACTGACTATACTTAATTTATTTTAATCCAACATTACTAATGCATCGTGATGCTACTTTCTTGCGGAAGTAAAATGATATACCTACCCATAAGTATTTTAGAATGTTATCAATTTCATCTTCATCACCATTCACAGCGATTCAGACAGATTTCTCTTAGATTCCTAGAGTAACCTACTTGATCCGTACATTTTGAGGGAAGTACCCACCCCGCATTTTGTAACAAGTTTCAGAATTTTTCTATTATAGGTAGGTAGATAGGTACAACTTTTTTTTTGTATTTTGTTCGCAGAATAAAAGCGGTGAAGATTTGTCTACCTCATTGCAAACAGTGCTTTTTACATCACATCAAAACATACAACATACACTGGTATTTCATCATGCGCAGTAATCGAAGTTAAATCAATATACTTATAACTTTATTTATAATCTAACAAATTACTTATATTCTTTTAAAAAAATGCATCTCTTCAAAGTTAACACTCATTTTTATATTGTGCTCGTAGTAATATTACAATTTAAGTACAACTAAAGTAAACCTTATTTAAATGTTAAATAAGAGAATACTTTGTCTTCTATCCAAATTGAACATTTAATTTGTTTAGCAGTATCGCTTTAAAATTCAATGTGAACATGGCTATAAATTTCCTTACCCATTACAAAATTGGATCCGACTTACGCCGTCTAAATCTTATTTAACAGACGCAGGCCTCTCAACTAGGCCGCTTGAAAAATCTAATTTGTATAAATTAAGTACTTGGCCAAAAGGAAAAAAAAGAAAGGAGCTACTTACTTACTGAAAAAATATTGGCAAGAAATGTAGCTGAATGATGAATGATTCAATTCAAAGTGAATGGAAGTAGGCAAAACGCACCAAAAGTAAGATCCAAAAGTTTGTCGCACAGGGTAATAAGAATTGGTTAAAAAAGAAGTCAGCTTAGTAGATAGCAAAAAATAAGTTAACAAATGAAGTGATTGTAACCTTAAATTCACAAAAGACGTTCATTTAATGAAACATAATAACAATTAAAAACTATTCTAAGAAAACAAACGCGCACAAATAGAATATTCAAGATACTCGTAAATATCAATGAGTTTTGCTAAGGATAAGTCAGTTATTTTAAACTGAATTGAATATTCACTGAAAAACCTAAACAATTTTATAATTTTATGTTAGTTCTTGAAATGCAAAGACTACATGGCTGAATTTAAAGTAGTTACTTAAGTAGCCAACCAATAAAAATAAATCGCCTGTAAATAAAAAATAACTGAATATTGTTGGCCTAGTCATCCCAAGCTCTTTGTGTTCTGGCGGACATGACACCCGAGAGTGCAATAGAATAGACCCTTAATGTTAAAAACACGAGTTAAATTCGCATCAAAATCCTGCTTATTTTACATAATTATTACTAAGTAAAAGATATTGTTTACACGTAAAATTCCCATGTTAATTGAATGAATTAAGATATTAAATTTTCATTAATTTACAGATTTAAAGTAGACCATTTTAAAGTAGTAGGTATATTGAGTATAGAAAAAAGCTAGAGAACTGACTTTTAAAGTAGAAAAGCAAGCATTTGAGACGAAACCAAGGAATTTGATGGCTTCTTTATGTCAGCAGTACATTCAACAAGATATCCTGCACATAAACAAGTACAGGATATTGTTTAATTTAATGAACTAAAACGCTAAAATGTTGCAATTCAACAAGGACTTCTCACGCATTTCACAAGATGAAAAGGAAGTTCAACTCGCATTTTAGGTAAGTCAATTATAATGCCTTTTTTTATTATAAGATTACATATGAGTATGAGTCAACAAAGCAGACCGTTAATTTGTATTTTGTTCATCTTCTGAAGTTACACATCACATTCAATTATAATTCTTTTGTTTTGCTTGGTAAATCGTTTATTTAGGGCTTTAAAGGCTTGGACCAAACTGTGCTTCTAATGTAAACTGGCGTGATTACAAACACAGACATCACAAAAAAAACTATTCCAAAACAAAACACTAAAAAGTAAAAAAAAAAATTGCGTATTCATCTAAGACTTATACGATAATAAATTGTAGGTACAATTATTTTTATTGGTGGAGTCGGTGTCAGCCAATGTAGGTTTTTTACTTTTCAGTGTTTTGTTTTGGAACAGTTTTTTAAGATGTTTTTTTTTGTTAAATTATTTGTTTATTTCTTGATTTTCAGTGAATCGGTTCTTCACAAAGATTCATGTTTCTTTTGAACATCGAAAAAGTATCGTTCGTTTCTCCTAAGAATTGAAGAGTTCCGTTACTTTGCCATGGATCCCATAATCAGAACCTATTACCCTTAAAGAATACTCTTTCCAATAAAAAAAGAAGCATCGAAATCGGTTGGCGTGATGTTGAGTTATTCGTCCATTTGTCGAGCATATAGTTTATCTGGATTTAAGACTTATATGGTTTTCTCATAGATGTCAATGTAAGAACTGGATCAAATTAAAATAGGACCACAAGGGAAGCACCATCTTTCAAATAATGTTTTTTATCAAAATCGGTTGGCGTGATATTGAGTTATTCGTTCATTTGTCGCGCATTTATTTTATCTAGATTTAAGACTTTAATGGTTTTCTCATGGATGCCATTGTCAGAACTAGATCAAATTAAAATGGAACTACATGGTAAGCACTAGCGTTTAAATTATCAAAATCGGTTTACCCAGTCGAAAGTAGCAAACATAAAAAAAACATACAGTCGAATTGAGAACCTTCTCCTTTTTTTTGAGTCGGTTAAAAATAATGTGTATCCCCATTCGAAATGATCACAAAAGTGATTCAAAGTTTAGTTTATGACCAACCAAAACAAGCAATGAGATAACATAATAAACAAATGAGCGCACCCGAAAAAGCATAACCATAATTCGATTAAAAATACCGCGTGAAAGGGAACGATGCACAGATACGTCGTCGATGTGAATTGTTACAACAAACAAGCTTGGATGTGGGAAAATAAACGCAAAACACAAGTTACCGTTTTGTTCGCCTCGTTCTATTTCGAACCTGCCGATTTCCGTTCCTTTCTGCAGGAAGCCGACAGTCAAAGCAACACCGTACGAACGATTGTTTCATAACATAACACCGATATTCATTATTATGTCCTCACACAATTAACGTTTTCACACATGTACTGTTCCTGACGTAATCGAATCGCAACTGTTTTGTATCAATGCACTCACAAGTTCAGAATTACACTAATTTTTTTTGTTATTGCTTATAAAAGTTACAAAGTACGCTGAAATTTCCCGAAAACTTCTAAAATTAGTTCAAAACCGCAAAAAATGTGAGTAAATAAAAGTTTGCAAAAGTATTTCGAAGTAGTATCGATGTTATTTACGCGTCGCAAGATCCCTAGAGACGCTCGCGCGGGCACGACCGATCTTTACAGTGGCTCGACGCCAACTGCCTCACTTTCAGACGCTCCCTGAAACGAGCACATGGTAGCCTTTTTTCGAAAGGTCAATCAACTTAGGGATGAAAGTCTCCGTGGTTGAGTGCTACCCACTACTGGTGCCTTTTAAGCCCTGATACAATTAAAGCGATTTAATTGCATTGACGTCAACGGAATTTAGAACGACCATCGATGGATCAGCAGCTTCGAATTGCCATTGTGTTGTCGTATGAATAGTTGAAAAATATTTTAAAGATTCAATGCCTGGAGCATTGCTTCTAGATTTTATGAACTATCCAAATAAACATTTAAATTATTAATGTACATTGTCTCATTTCTGGCATCTTTTAAATAAATTGGATAAAATTCATCACGTTACATTTGCGAAATTTTATGTAACTTTAAGCTAATAAAAGCTTAAAAGATTGAAATTAAAAAGTTTCCTGGAGCAATATAAAATTTACAGAAAGTTTTGTTTCAAAAAAAAAAGGTTTTTTTTTCCGCCTGGTACTGAGGTAGGGGATCTGCCTATATGGTGCCGCAGGTTGGAGGTATTGTGCCTACCCAGGATAAACATTACGTGTTCAACATATTATCTGTTTGATCTTTGTGTGGGTGTCTTTGCCTTTGTTTATCTTTTCTTATTACTTATCCATTTGACACGCTTGCCATAGTACGCTGTGGCACGGTTTCTTGCCTTGCCTTGTGTTGTCTCCCGGGTTGGATTCCCGTTCGGGTCAATTTGAAAACGATCTAATTTGACTCGGGTCTGTGTATGCTGGGAGAAACTCCTGGCTTAATTCCTGTCTGGGGCCTGACAGATCATGACAAGTGGTGTGGTCTGATGATGATGTCTGGCGCATATGTATTTATTGATTCCCGTCTAATAGAAAAAATAAATATTCGATTTAGAAATATTTCAATATGTCGATTAATCTCTGTTACGCAAATTAGAAGCTATATGGTTGGTTTTAGGTCTTGGTGATAAGAAACATAAATTGTTTGTTCTTGTTTATTTCAGTGTTATTTTACCCACGCAATATACTAGTATGAGTGATAAAATATGTGGCCGTATGATTACATTTCCTTACTTTGATCGTCCCCTGATTCCCGTTTTGCGACACGAAATACGATCAAGAACATATTAATGATGTACTTAAAAAACATAAATGTTGTAACATCATGAAACATAATGTTTTCGATGTAGCTGTTTGCTGGAAGAGCCATCATTAAGATGTAATGTTATGGTCATACTACATTATCACAGCGCGGCAACGGCACCGCTCCAACTCGGCATCGCCTCGTATTTAGGCTACGGCTAGCCGCCAGCGCGCTTACGTCGCGCCGTCCGCGAGGTGCAAGCTCGCAGTTCACGCGCCAGCCGCAAAGTGTACGGTACCGCTATCAGTCCGGACACCGGTCGGCGCGCCGTAAGCTTGGGGTGCGCTCGCTTACAGCGCGCGGGCTGCGAGTCGAGTTGTATGGTAGTGACATGCGCGCTGACCGCCTGCCATCGGCTTTTTCATATTGACATTGTAAAATATTTTATAGGACACACAATTCAATGCTCTAATTTGAATGGCAAGTTAATTGCCGGGTTGATGCGGTTGCGTTACCGCCCCGTGATATTGTGCTGTGACCTTTACCCAGGTGGTTAAGCGGTAAGAGCCATTTTGCCAAAACGTGTTTAACTGAAAATACTTGTATTTTTGACAAATATAGTATTGTGCTTTGAAATCAAAGGTATTGGGAAGACCAACTTAAGACGCAGCTATTGGAGGTTTCCATGTTTTTCATTATGGCTTCTACATAAAAGCACGATAACGTGAAGAAAGTGACTGATATACTACATACTTATTAGGTATGTGTGCCTATATTATAGTCGTTACTTAGCTAAGCAAAGACTTATCACTTATAATCTTACTTATTGATATGATTGTTAAAATTAGTAACACATACCTAAGTTGATGTTTACCTAAAACAAAAATAATTAAATAACAATAAAAAGTAACTGATGATACAGCTGTTCAAAGTCTAAGTCTAACTTTATAAGTCTAAGTTTAAGCTAAGCACGCTCTATGGATCTCGGCCTTAGATTTATATCATCGCAAAAGATGTACTATAATTTGGCTTATGGGGCGTTTCGTCCGGGCTAAGACTGATCCTCGGACGAGTTGCCTCATTCTAAAAAAAGTATGAGGCAATACGTCCGAACTTAAAGAGGTACTCGGATCAGTAGCCTAATTTAAATTAAATAATATAAAATTATAACTTATTTATATTAAATTTTATTTTTCAAATTTCCAATAATATTTGTAAACATACAAAGTACCAGGGCCACATAAACCTAAAGGAAGTTAAACCACAAACTCGTACTAACATGAGCGTAGCCCGGTTGACCATACCATAGTGAAAGGATCACCATACTCTTCAGGTCGGCGCCGTAGAAGCCACGGCTCCTCGCGCAATGTGTCGCAGTGCACTTTAGGGTGAGCAGCCACTCGGGCTAGATACAGCTGGAGAATCTCGCGACGACCACCATATTAAGGTAGCTATATGAGATTCAGGCCGCAACCTAACGTCGCTAGAATGGGAATTAGGATGCTACTGAAGACTATATAAGCTTAGCTAAATGGCTGTAAAAAATTGTTACCTGAGCTGTACCTAAATGTACCAGGGTCACATTGATCCGTTGGAAGTATAGGTATACCAGGGTTTCACAAGTCAATAGTCAGGGGGAGTCAGTCAGTAAAAAATATATTACATGAAGGCGGCCCAAAAAGTACCAGGGATGCATCATTTCGATGGAGGTAGGAATAGATCCACAGCATTGAATCTAAAGAAAGTGAGCTAGAAAGTACCAGGATCGCATAAGTCAAAAGATGTTAAGTATGCCCTACATTTTGTTTGACCTACTATGGCGGTTTTCACGACCCCACTAGCTCCCCCACGTTGGGGTGAACAGCTGTACCGGCTCCGACCTGGAGAGTATAGTCAACCAGGCCACGTTCAAGTATATAGTACGAGTTTTTAGTTGAACTTCCTTGAGGTTTCCGCGGCCCTGGTACTTTACTAGGAAGATGTTTACAAATACTATTGGAACTTTTAAAAATATTGATTATTATTTTTATTTTATTCAAATCAAATTAGGCTACTGGTCCGACGACCTCTACAAGTCCGGACAAATTGCCTCATACGTTTTTTTGACTGAGGCAACTCGTCCGAGGATCAGTCTTAGTCCGGACGAATCGCCCCGTATGCCTAAAATTTAAACAAATAACACTTTACGGTTTCAGTTCAAACTCAAACTCAAATAACTTTATTCAAATAGACTTTCACAGTAAGTACTTCCAAATCTTCAAATTTAAAGCAAAATATACTAAATAATAGACATAATTACTATTATAATAGAGATATATAAATACACAGTATACATACATAATGCGACTCTACCACCGCGTCGGAGTTGTTTCTTGCTGAGAAGACCCGGCGAGAAACTCAGCAGTTACTCTTTCAAACTTCTTTTCGGTTTACAACAGGCGTTAGTAAAGTACAATTTGTCATTTTGATACAAATAAATCTACTGATACCTAGTCTAATCTGAAGTATATAAAACAATGGAAAAAAAATCAAACATAAAAGAATATAAACTTAAGGCCATTTAAACAATTAAGAAATAAAATTGTTAGTCAGTACAAACTAAGTATTAACTAGGAATTACAATAAAATATCTGTTACAATAGAGTTATCTAATCCCGCATCGAGCAGAGAGCTTATACCCAGGCATTTTTATCTTAATGGTAGTCTTTTGTAGTATAATAGCCTTATTTCAATAAAGCTGCTTTGATGTGATTTTTGAATCTATGTAGTGGTAACTCACAAATGGCTTTTGGGATCTTGTTGTGATAATGTATACCTTGCCTCATAAAGGATCCTAAAACTTTTTGTTGCCTTAAGAGTGGAAGCGCAATTTTATCCTTATTCCTAGTATTTTTGCAATGTATATCACTGTGCTTATTATAGAGATCAATATTTTTCCTTATCAAAACAATGCAGTTGTAATTATATTGTGAAGCTACACTAAGGATACCATTTTCCTTAAAAAGCTCTCTAATTGAAGCCCGTGCACGAAGCTTATAGATGGATCTGATTGCTCGCTTCTGAGGGACAAAGATGGTTTGTATATCCGCGGCTTCACCCCAAAGTACAATGCCGTAAGACATTACACTGTGGAAATAGCTAAAATAAACCGAATGAGCATTATCAACATCTGTTAATAACCTAATTTTCCTCACTGCAAATGCAGCCGAACTTAGTCTGCCCGAAAGGGCTGTTATATGAAGGTTCCATTGGAGTTTTGAATCTAATATGATTCCAAGAAAAACTGTAGAATTAACATTCAGGTTTAGTACCTCTGTACTAATAAAAGCATTGTTAAACATTTAAAATGGAAATTGTTTTAAGTACCTACTCACCTCATTAAGTAGAGTACCTGAACACAACCATCTTACTCTGGTAAATGAGTTCGTTAGATGAACAGTCTTAAACGGTTCGTTATTCTTCTCAGACAAAGGCATTGTTATACTCCTCTAGCGAAATAAGTTGCGACATGACAACCGTAACCTTATACTTACCACTGAAGCAAGTTTAGATTCTTTGGTTTATTTGACACTGGCGACAAACATTGTTCTGTAAAAAGTTATTGGCGAATGCCAGCTGTAAACATTAGGTATGGAAAAAGGTTTTTTTTTCGTTAATTTCCCAATGTTTTTAATACTTATTATCCTATTCCTGATGTAGACAAATCCAAAAACACAAAAATCATGAAAATCGGTCGACCCGTTCTTGAGTTATAAGTGGTGTAACTAATACGACTTTCTTTTAGATAAGATTGAAATTTATTCATAAATAGTTAAAATTAACTACTGAAAATCAGCCACAGGCATTAGCTGAGCGCGGTCCAATTTATTTTTTGGACATCGTGACACCGCTGTCTGTTGGTATTTTTAACCGACTTTAAAAAAAGGAGGTTCTCAATTCGACTGTAGGTTTTTTTTATGTTTTTTGTCATGTTTTTTTTTAATTCAGGTTTTTTTTTCTATAAAATTGTTGCTTTCTGATGTTTTGTAATGCGATGTCCATGAAATTAATTTATGTTTTTTCTTCTTCTTCTTTTTTCGACTTAGTTAATTCTAAGAAACAAACGAACAGAAACTCTTTCTCCTGTAGCAATGTCTCCACTGAACATTGTCTGGGGCCTTATATCATAATCAATTATATCCGGTCAAGTTAATTCCCTGACCTGAAGAAAGCGAGCAATTTCGTTAGTAAATATCCAGCCTGGAAGATGCGTTATTGCCAGGTACTTAGCCGCTGACTGGCCGGAAATGAGAGATCATATTACGAAATTGCTGGCTATAACGCTCAGTTCAGGGACATTGACAAGTTATACTAAGGGAAGGCCCCAGGATCGTATTTTAGCTATAAAACTGCCTAAATAACTCAAATTGGCTACCATAAGCGGCTAAACCTAGATACTATTATATTTTGCTATTAGATATCATTTTCTACAAAGTATTGTGTTTAATGTTTTAATCTTGGTTGTCACCTTCTGAAGACTTGTTGTTTTAATTATAAGTTATTAAATTTGACACGTTTTGTTAAGGTTTCTAGCAGCAGGTGAAAACTCGTCTGGAGAAATTCAATTAAGCTTTAATTAAACCAGCTTTATAACAGCGCAATATTACTCATATTTCTAGCTAACGAGAAAAATAGCAATAAGCTAAGAAAACGTTGGTAATATAGTGGTTATGTACGATCAGCGATTTAGGTAGTTAACCATCACAATGCAAGAATCTTGTAAAGAAGGACGGCGAACTTCCATGTAATTTCAGACCTCTACTTACGGGCCACGTACATAAAAGAAATCGGTAGATGTTTTAAGAACTACGCTAGACTAACAAAAAAGTTAATTGTTTTAACTCTCTTAAAGCTGGGGTTAAAAAGATATTAAAGCTATAAGGCGAAGGTAGTGGTTTTTAATCATTTTTTAGTTATTAAAATGACACTGATGCTTACACATCAGTCAGAATGGATACATGTTCCACTACAATGCAACGTACAATATCCGCATTTTGTTCGACTAGGCACGGTTCCATGCAAAGTGTTCCGTTCCGGAGAATTGCGCGGATGATCGTCGTGGGAAGGCGGACTCCGCGCCCTCCCAGACGGGCCCACGTCTTTGCGACGGGTCCCGTCGCGGGTGTACGAACGGGCTTGTTCAGTCAACAGCGCTACATGATACGTGCAATGAGAACCCTCGATGGGCCTCATCCACCACATCCTCATCCCATGCAAAGGCGCACTGCGAGTTTGTTAGTACGGCCGCGTGCTTCTTCTACCACGCGTATAGCTCGTGCCGCATCGGTGCGCGGCACGAGCGATCTGTCACCCGTTGCCCTTATCACATCATCACAAAACTATAGAACAAGACAAAGGCCTTCAAGGTGAGGATGGGGAGCCCAGTGAATGACTGGGCTTGTCAACCTCATATCTGGACCTCACGACCGCTTTCCATCAGGTGTAGTGAGGTCATCTTGACGGGCAATATAAAAAAAAAGAACAAAAGAAGTACATTTCTGGTGTACTTATATTAAGTTCGTTAAGCTCAATATGAGGCTTATTTAAGTTTTACTGCTATGTAAGCTTTGAAATGAAAATCATATTAACTTATTTATGTACATTTATTTAAATAATTTACAAGTGGTCCAAGAATGCAGCAGGAGCTCCGAAATGATCCGGATGACAAGCGTACCCCATGTACCATAAAATGGGCATTATGTGCGAGCAGCACCCAACTGTATGATCTCCAGCAGCACAATAACAATAATATCCTAAAATGACTTCACTCCCTTGTACTACTTAAAGTCTACTAAGTAGGACCCTTCTGTGTATAGACTCAGGTACATGAAGTTTTTCCCGATCATCACACTCTGGAAACAAGCAACGGCCAGCAGAGGCAGCTGCTCTTCTTCTTGTTGTTGTAAGAGCTATTTGAGTGTTTGCTTTATTATTTGCTTGCTGGGTTTCAATTTGATTATGTTTTTCTGCAACAGGTGGTGCAGGTAATTCTGGAGGGATTCTACTTTCTCTTACAGTTTGATTATTTGATTAAAACGAAAAGAAACTGTTACAAACAATTAAATAATAAAAATTAAACGTAACGTAATGTGAGTGATTCGTTTGACATTGACAATATTGACATTGATGACAACAATGGGCAAAAGGCAAAGAAGTATATTATCATACAGCCTCTTTGTCAGTTTGTTTTTTCACTTTGCACTTGAATACATTCAAAATACAATTATGTGGCTTTAAAATTTTCATTATAGTGTATTTATTTAATTAAAATAGGTCAAGACAGTTAAAATATAACTTACCATAACACAAATTGAAAATAAAATTAATTCCATGATTGAAAACTTCTGCGTAGATTGGAATACTCTCACAGGAAATAAAACCGTTTAGTTTTTGCACTTTTTGTTGCACTACAGAAAAGTTTTGTTTCATTGAAATCGGGAATAATTTATCTTTGACCTGCCTTCTTTAAAAATCCTGATTACATGGAAATAAATCCAACAAATTTAACTCTATTTATTTAACATGTTTCCGTTTGGTAACGTTTTTGTAAAATATGGAGGCGAGTTTCGCCGCCCTTCTTTATTATATTTTAATGCAAGATATTATTTTTCTCGTGGATGTGGATGAACTTTAAGGGAGAATTTGTTTAACGAAATTCAGGCACGGCATGTACCTAAATGAAGAGTTAAAGAAAAGGTAAATTCGAACTGTTGACCAAACACTCTTTAAACATAAAATCACTGCATAGTCTCAAGATTGATGTACAAGTCTTTTAAGAAAAACGTGTAGGATCTTACTACCTCAAAGTTATTATCTATATTAATTACTTGGTGCAGACATACGCCCACATCCGTAAAACCTGCGCATTGTAATAAGTACATGCCATTCAAAACAATGAAGGAGTCTCTGATGTAATCTGAAATATCTCTGAGTATATAGTGGTCAGGATTTTACGCTGCTAATATCAATACTTAGTAATGTCTTTTGAGGCTTTCGGTGCTGCTTTAATCTCGTAATCTTCTTAAAAATTTATCTTCCACAAAATTAAAATTTCATACTGAAACAAGAAGCAGCCTAATTTTTCTCTTTATAACAGAAAAAGAGATATTTCAATGTTAGTTTAGTTTCAACCTAGAAAATCTTATAATTTCATTATTATTGTTGTCAGACCAATCTGCTAAAAGGTCTATTTCTACTTTGATCGAGATTAATATTTATAATGAGTTTTCGAGCAGATTATATTACTTAGTAATGAAGAAAAAATTGGTTACTGAACTGTTTGTAGTTAGCCCTACTCGTTCAGTGTGTTTTCAGCTACCAAACACATACTTAATATGGGCCAAGAAATGATCAACACATTTTTTTACACAAAGACAAAGAATAGAAAAATTCGACCTGAAGCGGGCTCAAGCGGGACCCGAACCCGCGACTTGCAAACGAATATTTCTAGTCTCTATCTTTGTGTGGAAAATAGTGATAAAATGAAAAAAAACACTTTTAGTTTTCTAGTTTAAGGTCACTACAAAATCTTTGCCTGTAAAAAAATGTAGATAATAAGTCCCGAAGTATACCAGTGGAAAAGTAGGTTACAATGGCAGTGGAGTGGAAATGCACATTTCTGTGCATGAAGAGAGTCTTTATCTGGCCTTATTATGATTGTAGCTAAATATGGCGGATAACCATGAGGATAATGAGTTTTCTAACTTAAGGCTTATGCTGGGACTGTTGTTTTTTATTTGTTTAAATACTAACTGCAGGGTATCTACCAATGACTTCAGTAGCCGTACTACGGGTTTACCTCTACAAATAAAATTAATAACTAACTATCTCTGTTTCAAAAAACTCAAATCCCATTAAAAAATTTGATAGCCGACGACGAGACTGTCATTGGCGTAAACAGGCGTGTCAGTAGGTCTACCTTGAGTTTCACCGGCTACATTTGAGTTTAGAAGTAAGATTACCATTTTTAGTTTCATTTTTAATCACTAGAGGCGTCGTACTGAATTCCTATATAAAGACCTCAACGCGGACACAACCGCCTGTCATTGGTGTACAAATGGTAGGGGTACATACAATAAAGAGTTTACAGAAGGACCGCTCGCACCTTTTTCTTAAACTTGCGTGAACCGCCTAGGGTTACTACTATATTCGCTCTGAATTTTTAAAATAAAGTAAGTTATACCTACTTGACAGAACCAGCCAAAAACAAAATTCATCATGTGAAAAATTGCACCAAGTTCGACAAAAACAAAAACACTCGCGACTGTGCGACTTTCCGACTCATCGAAGCTCACTGACTTCGCTTGTAAACTCATGTCTCTGTGTGCGTGCGTCAAAAATTGCGCCGCGCATGTCTAATTTGTGACCATAAGTTGACACCAATGACACCTGCCGCTAGCCTTCGCGGAAACCATTTTGACGTATTTTTTTTTTTTTTATATTGCCCGTCAAGATGACCTCACTCCACCTGATGGAAAGCGGTCGTGAGGTCCAGATATGAGGTTGACAAGCCCAGTCATTCAAACGAATCACTGGGCTGGCCATCCTCACCTTGAAGGCCTGCAGAAATGCCTTTTCACGCCCCGCTTGAAGAACCCGGGACTATAAGAGGAAGGAAACACATGTGCTGGAAGAGCGTTCTACGTCTGGATGGTACGACAAAGAAACGAGTCACCGAACCTTTTAGTTCGGGCCCACAAATGTTGAATTGTGTGTGGGTGACGCCGTAGTCCAGCACGCGTGGTACGGGAGTGGAAAGGTGAGGGTGGGATAAGCTGGAATAACTCGTCAGAGCATTCAAGATTGCATGCACCCCATTCTGAAATGCGGTCCAACACTCCGTCAAGCTCAACAACAAGACTTCGCCTCTTCTCCTCGATGTCAGTCTGCTTTGCCCCAGGGCGCTCGAAAAATCGCGCGTGGACCGTGCTATCATCCGCATAGCAATGAATATTACCAAGAGATAACATGTCATTGATATGCAGAAGAAACAACGTCGGCGACAAGACGGAGCCCTGCGGCACTCCGGCATTAATCTGGAGAAAGCGTGATTTTTGACCATCGCAAAGGACACGAATTCTACGTCCCTCCAGAAATCCGGCAACCCAGTCGCATAGGCGAGGTGGCAGACCATATGCCGGAAGCTTGGAAAGAAGCGAACGATGCCATACACGGTCGAAAGCTTTGGCAATGTCAAGGCTGACGGCCAAAGATTCCCCATGCTTGTCCATAGGCTACCCCCAGATGTGTGTTACGTACGCTAGAAGATCACCCGTAGACCGTTTTGGTCGGAAGCCGTACTGACGGTCGTGAATGAGAGAGTGATCCTCTAGGTAGCGGATGAGCTGCGTGTTTATGATCCGCTCAAACACTTTAGCTAAAACTGAGGTTACGGCTATTGGACGGTAATTGGCAGGGTCAGACCGGTCCCCTTTTTTGGGAACTGGTTGAACGTTCGCCTCCCTCCAAGACAGCGGCACAAGACCCGAATTGTAGAAGAGGCGATACAGGCTAGTGAACACTGGAGACAACTCCGCTGCACATTTCTTCAGCACCACAGCTGGGATTCCATCAGGGCCACTGGCTTTCCTGACATCGAGTGACTGCAGTTCGGCACGTACATCACACTGCCTGATACGAATATCAGGCATTGTGGAGCCGCAATGTGGAATATCAGGCGGCGCAGCACCGCAGTCATCGATGCAAGAGTTTGCGGCAAAGAGGTTAGCCAGTAAATTGCGGCTGATGAGCCAACGATCCATCAGGGAATCTCAGTGGGGGCAGCGAAGGCACGCAGAAGTTAGATTGCACGTGTTTAGCCAGTCGCCAGTAGGAGCGGCTACCCGTAGGGTGCGTGATGAGTTCTTGGCCAACACGTGCAATTCGCTGGGCGTCTGCTCTAATGTAAGCCCTCTTCGTGGCCTTGGTGGCTTTATTAAAGGCTGCTTTCAGGGAGGCAAGGTTTGAATGATCATTGAGTGCCTGGGCAGTAGACCAAGCACGGTACGCCGCCTGTTTTTGTTCAACAGCTGCGGCACACTCGCGATTGAACCAGGGACCAGTTTTGCTAGCACTGACGACATCAGTAAAAGGAATGTAGTATTCCATTCCGGTACTGATTTCGTCAGCGATAGCAGATGCACTCTCTGAAGCATCCCTTTCTCCAAAGCAGCACTGCCGCCAAGGGACGGAGGCAAAATACTCTCGCAATCCGTCCCAATCTGCCGACGAGTAGTGCCATAACCGCCGCGTCACCTCCACAGGTTGTGGGGGAGCTGCACAAGGCACTGTAGCGCCAACCAGACAGTGATCGGAGGAGCCCAATGGAGCACCAACCGACACATTATACCCGGCTGGGTGACTCGTCATTACGTATTACGTATTTATATGGGATATGGTAGAGCCCTAGTGATTTAAAAAGGAACAAAAATGGCATACAAATTTTTGATCACAACGATCGCTGTACACGTAATGACAACTCATGGTGGATGTACAGGACGGCGAACAATGTTTTCAATTACAATTATTTTCAAGGTTTCTTAAAATGTGCTCTTTATTCAAATATACTTGAAGACGACCGACTTGGTGTAATGGTTAAGAAGTTGGCTACTACACCAGAGGTCGCGGGTTCGATCCCCGCACAGTACAAACATTTGTGTGCATGAACATGTCTGTTTGTACTGGTCTGGGTGTCTCCTATGTATAATAAGTATGTATTTACAAAAGAAAATGTATTTAAGTATGTTTATCCGTTGTCTAGTATCCCATAACACAAGCTTTAATTAGCTTACTTTGGGGCTAGATGGCGCTGTGTGGAATAATGTCCAGGGATATTTATTATTTATTATTATTTATTATACTGAACTTCCTGAAAATAAATTACGCTTAATTATAAATAAATTAGAAGTTAGCAACCACCGTAACCCTGAATTCATTATTTATTAACATCGCTACCAAAAGTTTGTGTACACGTTCATTTATCAAACTGTGCCAAATGATTTTCAGATAATATCCATTTGGTTATTACGGGAATTTAAGCATAGTGTGTTATAAATAAATAAATATTCGCCAAACAACACATGTCATGGTCTCGAAATAGGGATAAATATCCCTGTGTTATGAGGTACTAGTAAAGGATCTAAGCTCAGATCCGTCTCCCAGCACACCAAGACCAGAGCCAATTTAGAAAAGATTATTTCCTGAATTTCCTTGACCGGGAACCAAACCGTGCTACAACGCACTACGCCTACTACTTACTTACATTCTGCAGAAGAAAATAAGTTTCCCCACGGAGAAAAAGCAAGGCGTAAATTTGGGCCGTTATATTTTTTTCTAGATCTCTCGACGTTGTATAATCTCAAGCAAATTAATTTTCGTAGGCTCACTCCTCATCATACTCGTAACTGCGAAACTGAGATAGGTAATAATTTCATTTTACGAAACTGTATATTTGTTTCAACGTCCCTAAATCACAAAGTTTCCTCGCTAAATGTAACTATTTTATCATTAGTTCGGCCTTCAAACTCTGTAGAGTTCTGGTTCACTCGGTAAAGCCTATTTGGAAGTAGGCTAACACTTAATTAGTTAAAACAAGTCTTTGGAGAGGAACGAGAAGTACAGTGAAATAACAGAAAATTAATGTACAGTGTTTGGCCTTCTATCTTTAGGTACTCTCAATTATCTAGTTTATGATAGAAATGTAGGATGATGAGGAAAAATATTATACGTGGGTTTAGTCGGATAATGTCAGGAGTATCAAAAAAAATAGTCTAGGCGTTTTATAATGCCCACAAGGTTGATTGAAATCATGGTTTTTGAAAGAACGACCTAGTCACACACTAAAGTTTTCTGGTGTTCCAAATTACAAGACCAAAAGGGTAGTTGATATTTTTTATGTTGAGGTGTTTTCGAAAGACCTCTGAATAAAAGAAACAGTCTCCTTCTTTTCAGCCTATTGAAGTCTACTGCTGGACATAAGCCTCCCCCAGGGCGCGCCACAAAGCCCGATTTAAATAGAAACATTGATGAAAGAAAATTATTTCGAATACACGAAAACTACCCGAGATATGACAATTTTAAAAATCATATTTTTGGACTTGCCCAAAACGCTCCCTACAAACTTTGGCAAGATAATGACGTCACAGGTCGCCTATTTCAATGCGTTCTGCAAGACACTTGTTCGGCAGCTATATTCAATTTGGCGTTTATGAATATGGTTTCTTTACAAAAGTTGCTATAAATTGTGTGGATTATCGAATGGTATAGTTATCATTTATTGTACACTTCTAAATTTAACTTGCCCACCCGAGTTTGAACAGCCATAAAATTAATTGTACCTAAGTAAACGAACTAAAATTTTACATGTGCTCCTTTTTTTAGTGTATTTTTTGATTATTTTTAATATTTTTTAGAATTTCATGTTGTTTTCAACTACCCAATTATTAGGACGTAGTATCCGATTGCACGTCGAATGAATAAAAAACAAGTTGTTTGGGAGGGTCATGGTTATTTAATGAAAAAAAATCTTAACACCATTTTTGAATGACCTTTTTTATACCAGGTAAAAGAAATTGTTTAAGCAATGAGTGTTATTGAAGCCAACTATTATTTCAGACAGTTTAGTTTAAAGAGTAAAAAGACAAAAGCTACATACACTAAATACGATTATCGTGACAATGTGGTGTCGTTGATTTTTCTCTTTAGGGCTTAACTGTGAGTGGAAAAGCTTGAGAGGGCAATCGTAAACTCCTAAAAACCCTATAATCGCTATTACTGTATAAAATGCGTATCCATTCTTCTATATTGTTAGGCCCTTTTAAGGGTCCATTTTAAAAATTGCTTCGTCGAAAAGTTGACGTTTTATGTATTTTGAGCACCTCATTACCCCGAAGGATCGTTCTAATTCTATTCAAGATAAGAAAAGAAGCTCAAATTAGGTAGTTTTTGCAGTGATCTGTGTTTAATGTTCCGTTATCAATAGATACTTATTTCAGTCTGCAAAAAAACATTTATGTAGATGGAAACGGAAGAATTAGGTTGATAAGATAACACTAAAGCGCTAACCTAATTACTGAAATATACACTATAATAAACAAATACTGACCTTTATTTAATTATGAGAGATCTTTTCGATGTCTGACATTAACTGCAATTGTACACATTAAATATTTAACAAAAATACATTCAATTATTCAAAGGTGCTGTATGTTTTGTATGTTTTGATGTTATGTAGCTTATTAAATGATTAAATGTTACAAATAGTTCCGAATTCGTTGTAGTGTCTAGAATAAAGCTTATTTAATTTCAAACGTCTTCCAGCCAGCCTTTGATAACTTATCAATTATTAGTCGGCTGTTCTATCGACGGTACCTTTGTCAACAATATAAGTTACGCCGACGATATGGTGCTGCTGTGCCCATCAATCAGTGCGCTCAATAAACTTGTGAGCATCTGCGAGCGGTTCGCAGTGGCTCATGGTCTTAGGTACAACACAACAAAAACTAAACTACTTGTGTTTAAGGGTGGTACAAGTCGTATAAAGTTCCTCCTGTAATGCTCAATGGTGATCCAATTGAGCAAATAAATACATTTAAGTACTTAGGGCATTGGGTCACGGAATCGCTCAAGGACGATATCGATATGGAACGGGAGCGCAGGGCCCTGTGCATTCGAGCTAATATGCTTACCCGCAGGTTTGCACGTTGTTCTAAACAAGCCAAAATCACACTTTTTAAAGCGTATTGTCACTCTCTGTACACGTGCGGCCTGTGGATGAATTACACGCAGGGAGCATACAGGGCCCTGCGTACCCAATATAACAATGCCTACAGGGCGCAGTTGGGCCTTCCGCGCTACTGCAGTGCGTCAGGAATGCTAGCCACAGCTGAGGTTGATAGCTTTTCTGCTATCATCAGAAAGCGTATAGCGTCCCTGATACAGCGGGTGCGCGGCAGCTCAAACGGCCTCCTGAAGACCGTGGCGGGGAGGTTAGACGTGGACAGTGCAATAATGCAGCACTGGACTCGCGTCCACCTTACTAAGGACACTGCTATCACGTACAATAGATATGCGGGATAGTAGTGTCTTTCTTTGAGTAAACAAATTTTTCTGTTACTAACATAGTTGATAAGTTATTTGTTACTAACACTATGGATTCCGGTCCGAAATAAATGATTTTTATTTTATTTTTTATTTTTATTTTATTGACGAGCAACACGTAACCATAAAATAAAGAGTTTACAGAAGGACCGCTCGCACCTTTTTCCTAAACTTGCGTGAACCGCCTAGGGTTACTACTATGTTCGCTCTGAATTTTTAAAATGAAGTAAGTAAGTTATACCTACGTGACAAAACAGAACCGGCCAAAAACAAAATTCAGCATGTAAAAATTGCACCAAGTTCGACAAAAACAAAAACACTCGCGTCAGTGCGACTTTCCGACTCACCGAAGCTCACTGACTTCGCTGGTAAACTCACGTATCGTGTGCGTGTGTCAAAAATGGCGTGTTGTTCTAAGCGGGCTATCTGTCAGAGCGCCGCGCATGTCTAATTTGTGACGTACCGCTCAACAAGATCGGCAACGTGTGACGTTGCCGGTCGTCGGCGACATATCGCTAGAGGAACTAAAAAAGTTCCACTTCGTTGTTTAACATGTACAACAACGTTAAGCAACAATGTTGGCTTACTACTATAGTAAGATAATGTTACACTTACTTTATTGCTTCTCATTTACTCATTATAAGTACTTTTTTATCAACTTATAATTTGCAATAGGTGCTTACTGCACACCCATGTTCGCGTCTAACTGTACCTGCCATTTCCTTCGCGAATATCCGCAGATTTCAGTTCCGGCAACGTGTGCTGCGTTCATAATCGCCCAACGCGTTTGCGTTTAGTATGCATCGGCCGAGCGTATGTTCGGTCCTAATGGCCGTTAGGGCTGCCAACGTGAAACACTGGATGACGTCACATCTATCTTGCATTAAATGTAATGAAACAGTTACCGATTTAAAACTGTATTTGTTTACTTATCTAAAACATACGTTTCATTGAGAAAATCGACGTACACGTAGGTAGGTAATTAAATCGTTCTAAATACGGGTACATAGATAATACATCCAGACTCAACACATATAAATATTTGTCACATGAATTTTTGTCCTAGATGAGGATCAAACGCCATTTTCAGATGATACTTCCTCTATGATACCAACATGTGAGCCAAGCAAATGTCAAAGTTTTTTGTTGAAATTTATTTTATTGTTATTGTTGTTTTATTTAATTGGATGTATTTTAGGCCACAGCCCTAGAACAGACAGTCTGATAAAGAATTCGCAATTATGCTCGCTAATCGCTTCTCGATGGTAATGGGTTACTGCCAGACAGACTGGCTTTATTTTGATATATTAGTTACTACCTAATTTGGAAGAATAGACATTACATATTGTGAAAAGAACCTAAGTACATCTGAATTTAAATTCTACGGCTAGATTTTTTCACGGAATAACTCTTTTACACCATAAACAGCTATAAAAAACCATTGCGCAAAAATAATGCGATTTATCTTATTTAATACGGACTAAGCGGCTCATATTTCGATTTTTATGTATCGTCACGTTTTATTGAAAACGTTTACAGTACAGAATAATTTGATACCAAACTCTGCCTACGAATGTCCTTTTTTGGCATAGGAGTTGCATATTTTAATATGAACTGTACATAAATCTGTACATATTTCTGAAATGAAATAATATTCATATAAGTAAGTTTTTTATTATATGTAGTAATGGTTTTTTTTTATAAACCCCGACAAGATGACCTCACCTGATGGAAAGTGGTCGTGAGGTTCTGATATGAGGCTGACAAGCCCAGTCATTCAAACGAATCACTGGGCTGGCCAATTTGGCTATCCTCACCTTAAAGCCCTGAGAAATGCCTATTCATGCCCCGCTTGAAGACCCCGGGACTTTAAGAGGAAGGACACATGCGCTGCAAGAGCATTCCACGTCTGGATGGTACGACAAAGGAACGAGTCACTGAACCCTTTAGTGCGAGCCAACAAATCCTGGATTGTGTGTGAATGATTACGTAGTCCAGCAGTGGAAGGGTGAGGAAGGGATAAGCTGGAATAACTATTCAGAGCATTCCCCAGTGTAAAAGCGATAGAGAACACTTAACCTGGCAATGTCTCTACGCTATTGGAGAGGCTCAAAAGTCAAAGACGCCTCTGGGTTTCCGATTATACTGATAGCACGCCGCTGCAACCTGTCGAGAGCTTCGAGTAAACACTTTGCGGCACCGTCCCAGAGATGAGAGCAGAATTCGACACACGAGCGAACTTGTGTCTTATACAAAAGATAGAGCTAGGTTTTATGCTTTTGAGGAAAATGGCAAATGTTTCCGTTAAGTATGAAGCTTACCTGACACCGGGTGCAACTAGAAAGATTTTTTTTCGAGAAGCAAATGAGGAAACTGTATTAAGAAAGAGGTTTTTAATGTTTAGTAAGACCATAAATGTCAAATTGAATTAACTTAAGTTCAACGTCTTTGTTAAGTTGACTTAAAATCCCACGTTGGCGTATTGTATATTCACACAGCGACGTATTTCTATGAGTTGGATTTAAACTGACCAATACAGACTGCGCAAGTGGCACATTTAGTAAAAAAATCACATCACGTCCCTCGTGTTTTATCGCGTCTTGCCGGAGCCGTCTCCTGCGGTTTTTGCTTTATCGTTCAATCCCCTTTCCGCTCCTCGAATTCAATTTCTGAAATTACTGGTGATGTCCCGCAGCGCATGAAACATTCCACTATGTTTATGGTGCTGCTTGAGATGTGTTACTCGGATTAGATCATAAAAAACGCTTATATTAGATTATTGGTTTTCAACATTTTCCTTGTTGGAAACCTTTTATGTTTCACGTAATTACGTCAAATTAGCTTCAAGAAATACAATCATTGCTATATACTGATAACTATACTATTCTCTGTCATATTCATTATTTAGTAAATATTTAAACTAAAGCTGAAAAAAATATATACTTTTTTTAGAAAGCCTATGAAACCAGGTAGTTTTTCTTATAATTTTTATTATTTTTTTCGAGTTATTGATGTAGTTTTTAGATATATTAGGAAATTTATTTAATGCTGCTTTTTTTTAAAACTGTTAAGATTTAAACCTTGAGCTTTTTTTGAAACATTTGCTAGCTAATTAGCTTTCTAAAAAGTATTAGTTAAGTCCCGGATTACAGTTAAGAAATTCTTTCAAAGCAGTTTGTTTTTAAAACCTCAGAAAAAATATTAAAACGCCAATATCTCGTTAACTATTATTTTGGACCCCTAGTTGATGGGGGTTAATTTGTCGCAAATAACGTCTATTGTTACACTTTTCAAGGAATAGGTGTATTTTCCCTGTCACCCTGTATAACAAAGTAGAGCTCGTGTGTGCCTGTGCCTCATGCCGAAATCGTAATTAACTTAGTTAATTCCGATTTAATCATATTTTTAAAACAAAAATTTTATCTAACTTATTCAATTTGTGAGATTATAAGTGAGTTTTTCAAAGTAGTACACAAGACTCGATGGGAAAGCGGTCAGCGTGATATTTAGCGACAAAAACTGTATTAAACTTATTGAAACGTCAGAGTTTGTCGAACGTGGTAATTTTGCTTAAATGTATAATTCAAGAATGGAGGTTTTGTCAATCCGCTATTTTAGTATTTTTCTATTCATACGCGTACATGCAGCGAATAAATAGTCCTTTTTACTCATAACATAGACATAGTAATTGTATTATGCACCTAATACGTCCTATTGATAATCACATAAATAGAGCTAGCTACGTGCTGATCTAGACCTTTATCGGTAGCTCCGGTGACAACATAATTAAATTCCTTTCTAATTATTCAATTTCAGAGCTTTTTTAATTATAATGAGTATGTATAAAAGGATTCATTAGATTGGAGCGCCGTGCGTATTAGGATCGAAGCGACGACCTATTCAGATATCTGCATGTCAGTTCATCAAAGGCATCGTTTCAATATAAACACACGAAGCCACGCGATTGGTCGTTAGACAAATCATGAATGCACTTTAAGAGCTTAAGCCGCTTTTCCACCAGAGATGTGCTATGCTACGTTGCTGTGGATGCGTTTGATTTCCACCAATCACATTCATTGGTCCACATAGCATAGCACTGGCTGGAGCGGGTCTACTAAGCTATTTTTTCAATGACAGATGGATGCGTGCTGTTCATGCTTCCCTACTAGTGTTGCCCAAAATCGGTCTTGGTCTTGCAGTCTTGGTCTTGTTCTTGCATTTTTGCAAGACCAAGACCGAGAACAAGACCTTCTAATTTTAGCAAGACCAAGACCAAGACTGACCGTGCAAGATTTGAGCAAGAACAAGACTAATCCTGCGACAATGCGGCAGTTAGGACTAAGTGTCGTTTCAGGGAGTATTGGAGTTCGGGTATACGCTTAGGGACTCCAAAAAATGTAAAAAAAATCGGAAAACTGGACTGATTAAGATGAACATGAAGACGTAATAGACTTTGAGAAACTGTATGCATGCCCCTCAACGTCATTTGGATCTGGATCTTGTCTTCAAGGCTTAGATGTTGACGAGTTGAAGGAGTACCTAAGTAAAGCCAGAGCAGCCAGCTCGGAAGACATTTTAGAGTGGTGTAGGACACATGAGACAGAATATCCGACTTTATCGAAGATTGCCCGTGATTTTCATTCAATACCTGCACTTCAGTATCTGCTGAGAGATTATTTTCTAAAGCGTCATTAGTAATTAGAGAACATAGAAATAGGCTGAGTGATGGGTCAGCCAGATGGTTACTTTGTATTATTTCGTGGTCAAAAGAATTAATATAAAGTAATAGTAATGTCAAAGCTATTGTGCACAGTTCTGTAATTTGATTTGTGTTGTATTTTCATTTAAATGAATGTTTAATTCAATAAATACTGTTCTGTAATTTAATTTGGATAGTATTTTATTTTTTATTTAAATAAATGGTATATTTTACAAATTGTGTAACTCTTTTATTCCATTGTATATAAGGTGACGCCTTGGCTGTCTATCTATCTCTTTTTAGACATTCAAGGGGGTCCAAACATACACGTCAAAAATTTTTCAGCTTCTGTTTAATGTATAATGTTCCTAAAATTGTTAAAGTCAAGTTAATGTCATTAATTGGTTTTATTATCTCTTTTACCCATCTTTTAACACATGTAAGCTAATTAAAGTAAACGTTTATTATGAAACAGACTGACTCCCTTACAGTCTGTTTAATAAATAGCAATAGGCATAAAGGTAATTGCGAGACTAGCGAGACTCTTGCTGCAATACCAAGACCAAGACCAAGACTGGGAGCGTAATACCAAGACCAAGACCAGGTGTATTGGCGCAAGACCAAGACCAAGTCTCGTCTTGTTCTTGCATTTGGGCAACACTATTCCCTACCGTCGATACATCGCATATCGACCTGCGCATCTTCCTCGCACAGCTACCTTACGGCGGTGCATCTCGTAGCACATCTTACTCACTCCGTTACATCACACAGCATCAGTGACAACGGTCTGATAGTTTCTTAGCTTAGCTTGCACATCCTCGCAAGCTGCAAAGCCTATCTGGTTGAAAAGCAGCCTTGTTTGCAAAATACAGAGCGTCATTTAGATGTAGAAAACTTTTTGAATGATAAGTATGAAAATTTTATGTTACCTTAAGATGAGTGGTTTTGTCATTCATATACCTACTTGAACGCTTTTCTTCATCAAGGAACGTGGGGTTTTGTTATCGCCGAGGCCATCCCGTGACTTTTTGGTTTTTCTATCGGATTGATGCTTAGATGACACGAAACTCAAATTTAGTTCTTGGTATTTTTGTGATTACTTTAAACTGAAAGAGAGCAGACAAGTCATTAATAAATCTCAATTAAGTCCGCCGCTGTTCTATTTAAATTAAATACATTCACTGTGGGTAATTACCTGAAAATTCAATTTTCACGTTCTAAACTAAAAGATTTTAATTTATTTCAACGTGTCTGAACTGGAATAAACTAGGTAGCGCCTGGCTCTGTTGGGGTTGAAAGGAGAATACAGTCATTTATACATTGAACCTTTCAAAGGGTAACAAGCTTCAGAGAACCCAAAATCAATGTTGCAAAAGCAATTCGTAGTAAGTACAATTTGGAATGACCGTTGCATGTAGGTAGTATGTTATACAAATAAACAATATTAACCAACCACCGTGCTATTTAGGAATGTTTAAATTGCCTTCTATAAAAAATGAAACGTTTTTGCCATTCACTATCAAAATAGCTTTTGTAAATAGCTTACAAGATTGACAAAATTTGTCAAAATATATACAATTCAAGGTAAGTTACCGAAAGCTGAAACTGATGTGAGGACTGTCTGTGAACGTGCCAGCCGTAGTCTACTTCTACCTAACAAATAATAACCAACATATAACTTAGATACATAACAGCTATAGATATATTTATATTTAAGATTGATTTAAACGTTATTTTTCAGATTGCCTGTTCAAAACCTTAGATGACGTGCATTATAAATAGTAAAGGAAATGACAATAGATATTTTAAAATCCCCCTGGTGGTGATAATTACTAAAATGTTTGGAAGAAAGTAACTAAATATTCGTGTTGTACATTTGCAAATTGAAATAGATAGGTCTTTTGGGAAAATAATGAATATTCGCTCGAAAATGAATATTAAAAATGGTAATCATTTGTGCTTAACTTCATCTCCCTTACCACGTCGTTCTTTCTTAAACCTAAGTAATACCAACCTAAAAAGAAAGGTCGGATAGGACTTTATGGACTTTATAACTTATCTAATCATAAATATCCTCATTTGGCATAATATATTTGTAACCATGAGTGTATAGGCCTAATGTTTTTTAGCAGATTATGACATTTACAAACCAGCCTAATTTGTTGGCACTACTTGGCGCACGCCAAACTGGTTGCTAGTTTCTGTGTCGTACAGACTCCATTCAAGCATCATCTCTTCCAGCGTATCTGTTTAATTCCTCTTATTCTGCTGTGGTCTCCAAGCGGGACGTGAAGAGGTATTTTTGCAGGCTTTCAAGATGAGGTTGACCAGCTCAGTGGTTGCTGTACCTAAATTACTGTGATTTTTAACTTCATTTCAGCTCCAGCAGCTTTTCGTCAGAATGAAGTCACCTAGACAGGTTTTTTTTAAAGTTCAGAGTATAACTCACCCTTTTTAGTAATTACGATACGTATTAGTTATGCATCCACGATTTTATTATCAAAATTCAACAGACTTCAAATTACCACATCTGCAGATAAGACCTTGAAGGTATAAGAGACTTGATGTAAGGTAGTAATAGGAACAATACAACCCAGTACTAGTCTCTCCAATTCCTCAAGTACTTAGTCCAATATTCGCCAGATTTGGCTCCGATAAACAGATTATAAGTAGGTAACTGATTTACGCGTTGTTTCCCAAAACATCACGGTTCCGAACTCTCGCGCAGTTTATAAACACACAAAACTGTACGATATCGAATTTGAGTAAATATTATGGCAAATTCAACATTATAGTGACGTGCTTGGATTTATAAACTATTTTTGATTGAGAGCTAATAAGCGTCTTACGTGAATCGTTGATTGCTAATTATTCAACATGAAAGCGAAAACAACTTGTATTATATTATTTCAGAAACTGCAGGCAATTGGTTAAAAAACTATTTTTTTTTGGTATTTGGTTGAGAAAGTGCTTTTCCAAAAGTAAAGGTAAACCTTTTTAAATTTTATGGATGATGAAATCAAAGTATGGAGGAGCTCCTTTGTTTTATAACTACTGCTAATTGTGAGTAGTAGTAGTACTTTTGTATTTTTTTTCTAGTAGTCGTGATGGCGTACCTTTATTGTGCTCTCGTTAAAATATATTTTAATATGGTGCCTCTAATACTAATTTCTGCAACCTCTTCACGAAAGGTTGTGTCATGAGAGCAACGACCGACGCCAAACCATCACAAACTCATAAAAACCATTCAAAGGCCGAGAGGTAAAGGCAACATTTACATTTGCGACCCAAAAATTAAAGCGCATAAATATTAAAATAACGTTTTTATTTTTATACCTTCTCTACAAACAGACTTTTTAGACTTATTGCCATCGCATAACGTTGCGTCTACACCAAGCGAGCGAATGCTCATTCTACGAAATTTTCTTTGTTTGTCTCTCTTTACACAAAGATAACTTGAGAAAGGGGATAGAATGAGCATTTGCTCGCTTGTGTAAACACACCGTTACATAAACCCGTAGCGTTAGGCTATTTTGAGGTCATAAGTTTCAAAAATTCTAAAGTTTTCTGTAGATATAATCGTACCCCAAGAAGCTTATTGTTGCGTTTTGTGTTACATCTGACTGTCGCATAATCAGCAATTTCAATATTTGTATGCCTGACTTTTTATTCAAAATGAAACTGCCAAAATTAATTTAAAGTCAAATATCATTATACCAGTAGTATCATATCTAGTATTGCCTGAGGAGTGTGCAAACCTAATTTGTGTCATCTTTGTCCAGCGCAAGCTGTCTTAGGGTCAGTATGTAACAACAGTTACAACTCTCGCACCGTTTCGTTCGAACAAAGCTGACTTTTTCAAATAATAATAAATTATAATAAAATTTATTTAATCACATAGCAGAGATCCAGTGAGTTAGTGTACAAGGTATCTTAAAAACTATGTTAGTAACAAATATTATTGATTAAAGAAGGACGGCGAACTTCCATGTAATTTCAGACCTCTACTTACGGGCCGCTTACATAAAAGAAATCGGTTGATGTTTTTAGAACTACGCTAGACTAACAAAAAAGATAATTGTTTTACCTCTTTTAAAGCTGGGGTTAAAAAGATATTAAAGCTATTGAAGGTAGTGAGGTTATAATTTAAATCGTTGGTTTTCAATCATTTTTTAAATAATACAAGGACACTCGATGCTTACACATCAGTCAGATTTGGTCCGACGTAAGCGGATACATGTTCGGGCGTTCCACTTTCGCGTTTTGGAGGCTGTTTGGTTAGATATTTCTTATTATAGTGATACAATGCAACGTACAATATCCGCATTTTGTCTGACTAGGCACGGTTCCATGCAAAGTGTTCCGTTCCGGAGAATTGCGCGGATGACCGTCGCGGGAAGGCGGACTCCGCGCACTCGCAGACGGGCCCACGTCCGTGCGACGGGTGCCATCGCGGGTGTACGAACGAGCTTGTTCAGTTAACAGCGCTACATGATACGTGCAATGAGAACCCTCGATGGGCCTCATCCACCCCATCCCCGTCCCATGCAAAGGTGCACTGCGAGTTTGTTAGAAAAGCCGCGTGCTTCTTTTGACGACACGGTTGGCGTAGTGCGCTGTAACACGGTTTCTCGCCTCAATTTCCATAGTGTCCCGCGTTCGATTCTCGTTCAGGTCAATTTAGGAAACGATGTTTTCTGAATTGATTCGGGTCTGGGTGTGCTGAGAGACGCCTCTGGCTTATTTTCCTTGGGTGGCACCTCGTAACACAGGGATAATAATCCCTATTTCGAGACCATTGCAAGAGGTGTGTTGTCTGGCGCATATTTATTTATATTTAAAATTGAACTACCCTTGGTGGTCCGTTAGATCCGGGATAAACATTTTTCTACTATGCGGCTAGCTCGTGCCGCATCGGTACGCGGCACGAGCGATCTGTCACCCTTTTTTTTTCTCTTGATATGGCTCGCACGGCTTGTGCATTTGCCAGTTTCAAAGTTAGGGAAACATATTTACAAAAGGATATCGGATACGGATAGGTACGGAAGGATCAGGAGAGCAGAGGATATAATTTTGTATGAGAAAAAAAATAATATATATGTATGTACATGAATTAATAAAACCATTTATATTATATGCTATATTTTAATATTATTAACAATTATGAAGAAAGCTATTATTTTATATATTTTAAGATTATTTGTAGGTACATAATAAAGCTAAGATGTTAGTAGGGAAAGGAATTCTTTGCAATGCTAAGTTGGTGAAAAACGACGAATGATCATATAGGGGACAGGAAAACAAAATGTGATTTAAATCGCCTACGTCCTCACCACATTCACATATATCACTCGTTACTATGTGAAGTTTAGCAAGATGAGCCGGGGTACACACATGTCCTAAACGCATACGTATTAAAATCCATGTTACTGTCTTGCTAAACCTCGCTTTGCAGTACCAAGGCTTTGTAGGGATACTAGGTTGGATATTATGAAAATGTCTTCCTTTAGACTGGGAGGATACCTTCCAGAGATTGGTCCAAGATTTATGTAAATATATTTTGGTCAAAGACAGAAGGTCATGTGAATAATTTTCATATGGAAACCTGTCACCACATTGCACCGCTTCATTGGCTAGGCGATCAGCTATCTCGTTGCCAATGATTCCTTTGTGACCAGGAATCCAGGCAAAATGGATTATGCAGCCATTCAAAGCACAATCATAAGATACCTTTCTCAGTTGAAAAATTATAGGATATAGGGATGTGAGATGAAAAGGGAATTTATCAAAAGCTTGAAGAGCACTCTTTGAATCTGTGAAAATAATAGCTTTATTTAATTTCATAATTCGAACATATTCTACAGCTTTAAGTAAACCATAACATTCACCAGTAAACACTGAAGATTCTGGCGGAAATTTGATTTTTTGGACTATTTTATATTGGGAATGATAGACTCCTACTCCAACACATTCAGACACCGAATGTTTGGAAGCATCAGAGTATAAATGATGAAAATCGCCAAAATCCGATTGAAGAGAACAAATGAAGTTACTATTAGCATTAAGGTCATTTTTATCAAACAAGTCATAATGAATAATCGGGGAATACATTAAAGACTCGTAACTATTACAGAACAATGGTAACATAAGAGAACTATAAGTAGGCGATGAAAGAGACTGATACTTTTGATAACTTAATAGTATAGGGGGAACGGATTTATGTGACCAATAAGATGAAGATGGCACCAATTCAGAAAGATTTTGTAGTTTTGATAAGAGTGGATGATTGGAAAACTGAACGACCCTAAATAAAAATCTGTCAGATAAATATTGCCTTCTTAGATGTAAAGGAGGCTCAGAGCATTCCACTTGTAAAGCATTTATGGGGCTTGACTTCATGGCACCTGTAATTATTCTCATACTTTTATTTTGAATTAAATCTAATTTTCTAAAGGCTGTAACATTGCCAGGCTCAAGAAGAAAAGTACCGTAATCTAAAACGCTTCGAATTAGTGCATTATAGAGCAATTTCATGGAGTATGGGTGAGCGCCCCACCAAACTCCAGAAAGACACCTTAATATATTTAAGAGTCGCTCACATTTTATCGCAATATAGTTACAATGAGCAACACCAGTAAGTTTGGAATCCAGGATTACCCCTAAAAATTTAAACTCTTTTACTAACGGCAGAATACAATCATTGTAAGTTAATTTAATTGGAGGAATCTGTCACCCTTAGCCCTTAGCACATCATCACAAAACTATAGAACTAGACAAAGAACAAAAGAAGTACGTTTCTGGTGTACCTAAATTAAGTTTGTTTAGCTCAGTGTGAGGCATATTAAAGTTTTCCTGCTATGTAAGCTATGAAATAAAAAAATAAAAAAACATTAACTTATTTATGTACATTTATTTAAATAATTAACAAGTTGTCCAAGAATGCAGCAGGAGCTCCGAAATGATCCTGATTACAAGCGTACCCCATGTACCATAAAACGGACATTATGTGCGAGCAACACCTAACTGTGTGATTTCCAGCAGCACAATAACAATAATATCCGAAAATGGCTTCACTCCCTTGTACTACTTATAGTCTACTAGGACCCTTCTGCGTATACACTCAGGTACATGAAGTTTTACCCGATCATCTCACTCTGGAAACAAGCAACGGCGAGCAGTGGCAGCTGTTCTTCTTATTGTTGGAAGAGCTATTTGATTGTTTGCTTTATTATTTGTTTGCTGGGTTTCAATTCGATTATGTTTTTCTACAACAGGTGATGCAGGTAATTCTGGAGGGCTACTTTCTCTTACAGTTTGAATATTTAATAAAAACTAAAAAATTATGTTATGAATATTATAATAATAAAAATCAAACGTAACGTACCTAATGTGAGTGATTTGACATTGACATTGATGACAACAATGAAAAGGCAAAAGAGTTTAAGCCCATACAGCCTCTTTATCAGTTTGTTTTTACACTTTGCACTAGAATATATTCAAAATGCAAGTATATGGCTTTAAAATATTCATTAATTAGGTCAAAACAATTAAAATATAACTCACCATAACCCAAATTGAAAATAGAATGGATTGCAGTAATTGAAAACTTCTGCGTAGATTGGAATTTTCTTACAGCAAATAAAACCGTTTAGTTTTTGCACTTTTTGTCACTACAAAAAAGTTTTGTTTTATTGAAATTGGGAATAATTTATCTTTGACCTGCCGTCTTTAAAAATCGCGATTTTATAGAAATAAATTCGACAAATTTAACTCTATTTATTTAACATATGTCCATTTGGTAACGTTTTTGTAAAATATGCAGTCGAGTTTCGCCGCCCTTCTTTAATATAAAATCTGCCTTGTACCACACCACCCGCAAAGGCACAACAGCGATTCACGTAGGAGCAGTCAAGTCTGCCGGCGATCATAAGATTTCGTAGATGAAAATGACACAAATTAAGAATTTAGTGTTCTATGACAACATAATCAATAAGAAACGTAAACTTCAATAACTTGCATTTTTTTGTGGCTTATTATACAGTTTTAATAGAAATAAAAAACTTAAATTATGGATAAATTCGACACATAATACGTTGTACAACAGATATTAGTATTGTAAAACGCATAACACCTATTAACTAACTGTAATATTCTTTTAGAGCTAGTCGAGCGACATGTTAGGTATTAGTAAAATGTCAGGGTTCCTGTGGACAGAGCTGACACAAAATGCCTCTGTACATCAGTTACTACTTCGTTTTCATCATGAAAGTTACATTTTCATCTCTAATTTGTTTGGTCCAATACTGACCGATAAGACAAATACCTAAAGTTCTACCTATGCAACTACCTAAGATGACACAAATAAATGTATCAGGTTAAACAAAAGATTCCGAAGCACCATGCCAAGAAGAAAGAACTTTACTATTTTCGAAACCTCAAAACCCAGCGCTGCGGGCCTATACAGGGCTTTGGCGTAGCCAAGAATAAAAAGAAGTTATCGCAGTAATAGGTACGCTTGTACTGGCTAACGTGGCATTGCAAATGTGGTCAAGGGTCATTTTAACAATGCCAATCGGTATAACATGAAACATCATATCATTATTTATTTAAACTCAAATAACTTTATTCAAATAGACTGTATCAGTACTTTCAAATCGTCAAATTTACAGCAAAATATACTAAATAATAGACATGAATACCATAATAATATGAATATGTAAATACACAGTATACAGACATAATGCGACTCTACCACCGCGTCGGAGTTGTTTCTTGCTGAGAAGACCCGGCGAGAAACTCAGCAGTTACTCTTTTAAACTTGTTTTGGATTTACAACAGGCGCTCTTAAAGTACAAGCAATGTGTCATTTTGATACAAATAAACCTTAAAGAATATAAAACAAAGAGAAAAAAAACCATAAAAGAATTTAAAACAAAATGTCATTCAAACAAATCAAAAGAAAAATTGTTAGTCAGTACACACTAGGTACCTATTAACTATTACAAAAAAACATCTGTTACAATAGAGCTATCTAATCCCGCATCGAGCAGAGAGCTTACACCCAGGCATTTTTATCTATAAGGTAGTATTTTGTAGTATAATAGCCCTTTTTTAATAAAGCTGTTTTGATGTGATTTTTGAATCTATGTAAAGGTAACTCACAGATGGTTTTTGGAATTTTGTTGTAATAATATGTATGCCTTGCCCCATAAAGGATCCTAAAACTTTTTGTAGCCTAAAGAGTGGAAGTGCAATTTTATCCTTATTCCTAGTATTTTTTCAATGTACGTCACTGTGTTTAGTATAAAGACCAATATTTTTTCTATCCAAAACAAGGCAATTGTAAATATATTGTGAAGCTACAGTGAGGATACCAATTTCCTTAAAAAACTCCGTAAGTGAAGCCCGTGCACGAAGCTTATAGATGGATCTGATCGCTCACTTCTGGAGGATAAAGATGGTTTGTATATCCGCCGCTTGACCCCAACTGTGGAAATAACTAAAATAAAAATGTATCACCTAGCATCACTCCTAAAATCTTTTAACGTTAAAGCCATTAGGAAAATCAAATTTTCACTTACAGTGTTACAACAATACTTACTGAGTATGTCATAATTATCGTTTTTGTAAGTATTTTGATAATCACCCGGTATTAAAATTAGCGTAATTTTAAGCATTACTAGTTTATACTACCCTTATAGGTGGTCACTCTTTCATTAAAATGACGCTATCCGCTGCTCATTTACGAAACTGCGTTACGACTGGCACATACGTGTCCATCATCTCTGGATGTTATACTCTGTGTAAAAAGTATCGGGAATATGTCAATAAAAAGACCCGCGTAAAAGAGGTCGTTCTAATTTTTTTACTGCATGTTAGTAGCACTGTAGGTACTGATTAAGCGCGCAAAATTTGAGCGGGATCTGTCATTTAATTTGTTTTAAACTACACTTTTTGTTGGTGATAGTTTTGAATCCTCGGCGATTTTTACAATGGAAAATATTGTTGAACAAAGAGTTTGCCTTAAATTGTGTGTTTCGAATGATATTTTATGTGGTGAATCACTAAAAATGTTGCGAAATACCTACGGCGAATCGTGTATATCGAAAACAAGGGTTTATGAATGGTATAAGTCTTTTAAAGAAGGCCGAGAAGTAGTAGTAGACTTGCCTCGTTCTGGTAGACCTTCAACCGCTACGACCAAAGAAAACATCGACAGAATCAAGAAGCTAGTGCTCGAAAATCGACGTATGAGTCTGAGAGAGTTGGCTAGTGAGGTGAACATATCTTTTAAGTCCGTCCACAACATTCTCATTGACATTTTAGGCATGAAACGCGTCGCCGCTCGACTAATTCCAAAAGAGCTTAATTTTGTTCAAAAAGCGCAGCGTAAGCATGTCGCTGAAGACATGGTGTGGTTCACTCCGAATTCCTTCTAGAGGGAGAAACAGTAAATGAAGAATATTATTTAGGCGTCATGAAGCGTTTGCGTGAGAGTATCCGCCGAAAACGTCCAGATTTGTGGCAACATAACTAATGGATGCTGCACCATGATAATGCACCATCACACACAGCCATTATAGTGAAAGAGTTTTTAGCGAAAAATTCAACAAAAGTTCTCGACTAAGCACCGTATTCACCTGATATGGCTCCGTCTGACTTTTTTTTATTTCCCAAGTTAAAATTACTACTTCGAGGAAAACGTTTTGAGTCGATAGAAGCCATAAAAGAAAATTCGCTGAATGAGCTAAAGGCCATACCGCAACTAGCCTATGAAAAATGTATGGAAGACTGGGTGAAGCGGTGGAGATGTTGTATTGCAAGCGATGGGGCCTACTTTGAAGGCGATAAAATAAATTTAGATGAATAATTTGTATTTTTTGTTTTATTGACAAATTTCCGATACGTAGTACACAGAATGTACATTGTAGGTACAACCAACGCTGCGAGCTTCGATGACGAAATATCATCATAACCACATCAGGGTTGACAACGCGCGAGTGATACCCCTGGTGTTGCAAGTGTCCATAAGCTGCGGTAACCGCTTACCATCAGGTGGTCCGAATGCATGATTGTCACCGACGTGGTATAAAAAAAAATAACCGTAGATTATACTTATTATTCAATTTCTACCACTTATGTTTTTGAACATAAAATCCTTTCTGCAAGTTTCTTGTCAGAACCTTTGCTTCCATAATAGTTCTTGCGTGGGCGCGACAAAGTACTGCTGTTTATCCTAAGCAAACACTAAAGTGTCGAAAAAATGATAAATGCTGGCAGAAAAAGCTATCTGCAGAAGGCTCCTACCGCTTAAGGGTCCTCGACAGGGCTGTCGCCTTAACAAGATGAGTCGCGGTGGGGCAATATTGACTTAGGAGAGCTGAAAGCTGTTGCCATTTCGCGGGTTCTTTGCACCGGGAAACGGGCGGAAATTGAAAATTTTCTTCAAGAGATCCTTTAGGGGAACTTGTAGAATGTGTTTATAAGGACGCTGGTGAATAAACCGCGGGTAAATTAAGAAAGCTTTTGATTTGAAAACAGGGACTCAATGTTTCCCGTGATAATAATTCAAAATGGAAGCAAATTAAAACATACGATACGGGCAACGAGGTACTATAGCTGTATATTAAATACGAGTATGCTGTAAAATGCAGTGTTAGTGTGAATATAACAAAAAAATATTTGTAAATTCGGCAATGTACGAGTCTATCCATTATTACAATATTCTAAAGTGAGAGTACCTCTGCTGTTTGTCACGTTTTCCTTAACCAATTTCGCTGATTCTGAAAATAAAACCCTCAAAGATGTGGAAAAAAGCAGGGCCATGTTAATTTATAATTTGTGACTATAGATTTATAGATAAATAGTAAGTAATAACTATGTAAAGATAAATTCTTACCCACTTAAATTGTAAACATTTCCAAAACTTTCGTTGGCATACAGCCCCGTTCGGAGTGATCTATGGCGGCTGAGCCCCTGTTCCAGACATCCTCGAGTTAAGCCTAGCTAAGTGATGAGTCATGGGCCCAATTATCGTTTTTGTGTGCAAAACTTTGCGCCATAAACTTATTGAGGGCCCTGAACTATGCTGTGAATGCGGCTTGGGCTTGAGTGATGAGAAACAACACACCTACCGATATTGTGAAACTTTCAAATTTAATGGTTTCAGTTTTTGGTTTCAGCTTGAATGGATAGACGACCCACGGCCTGAACTGTAGGGCTATTCCGAAAAACTCATTTCGAACATCACCCAGTGAATCCGCTGTGAGATTCAAGTTTCTCATCGTATCAAATTGAATAACGACGAAATGTCACTGATGATTGTGTTCGTAAATTAGAAAACATTAAATGAGATTTTGTCATTAAGTTTATATAAATTGGGTGTATAGTAGTAGGTAGGTAGGTAGTATATAAGCTAAAGTGTGTTCGATAATCTGAGTGAGATCGGGTTCGATTTTTTTAGAATCGCACTGCTGGACTTCTTTATTATGAACTGAAATATGCAACTCAGGACAGCCAACATTAGCTGCAATCTGATAAACTTCAATCCTAAGTATTGATTCAGGGGTGCAGTTGTGCAATGATATCTACTAAGTAATTCATTATATTGTAAAGCTGCATTTTTTTATTCAACTAAGTACATATAAGTATCAGCTACGTTATCAAAGGTATACTTTACTTTATGGAAATAGGCTCTGTGAAGCAGCCATTCATGTAAATTTCTGCACACATAGCTGATCATAATAGGTCAAAAATACAATAAGGTCTATGTTTATTGCGTTTATATTCGACAGGTTTTCTGTATTTTTTGCTATGCCAAACGCCTTTGACGATACACACAGTAAGTATACGCAGCAACAAAGGAAACAGAAAAATCTCACACGAAAAACACGAATCGCGAAAACGATTTCTCGCTCGTGTGCCGCGAAATTGAGCATTATTTCGGCTATTTGATCGTCAGCAACACATTTAAATATGCAATAACTTCCGCGCTTGAGAAAAACCTCGCCAAACGCTCTTTTACGATTACAAATAAAAAATAACGCCTCAGGATAAAACTGAGGGCTGAAATTCGAAAATGAAATGTGGGTGCTTACGAGTTTGTTCTGTTTGGTTGAAGTTCGTTTTTCACTTGACTTACACTTTGTTTTGGAGAATATGAGATAAACCTAACAGCATGCTACAGTCAAAGGTAAAAAGCCAAAAATGCAGAGATTAAAGTTACTATCAATGATAGCCTTTATATTTATCTTCATCTTTTTACTTTTAATCGGATCTTACACCTAAAGAATGAGATAATCCTACAGATTGAACCTGTGCCCGTAACATTAAGAGGACAAAGCACGAGCGAGAGAATTTAAAAATAGGTATTTATAAAATCTATGGCTGTCTGTTGTTAACCTCGAGCCCCAAGTGCAATAGAGAAAACTGCAACTCGGCCGAAATTACGGGTACCTTTTAAAAGTAGGTACACAAAATCAACGCTCCGTAGTCCCCTGATCCCATCTCGAAAACTTGACCGATTAAATTGGTTTTTTTAGCAAAATTAGAAAAGGTTTTTTTATATGATCTGGTCAAATTACTTTTCTGGATGTTTGAACACGCTGAAAATCTGACCCATTTTTTCGATTTTCGAAGGATCTGTCTTAATATGATAGAGATATTATCTCTTTTGATAGTTAAAATAAAAAAGAAGAACATAAAGACATGCATAAAGCGACCATAGATTTTTTGGAAGAAAGTTATTCCTCTACTAGCGTTAGCCTGGGAGGAAACAGGGGATTACGTTTGTATGGAAAAACGGCACTTCTGTTTCCTTTAAATTGGAAATCGAACATACGCTAACAGATCACACATTCAAAGATGTATCGTAATAAATTTGAACAATAACAATATAGACTTTAGAAATTCTAAGTTACAAGTATTTCGACCTAAACAATCTTAGGTGACATTAAAACTACAATCATTTGGATTACTAATGTCAATATTCAATATTCATCGAGGTCCTACGTTTTATCACAGTTTGTATGGGTAACCGTAACCTTAAAATCTGAAAGAACGCAATTCTTGTTTCCCTACAGCGAATTACTGAGGCAGATTAAATGCTTCTGTGTTCGGAAATGTCCCACATCCATCTTAAGAAGTGGCCTACTTTGCTTAATAGTTTGCTTGTTGGAGCATCAGCGGATTATTTGTAAGAGGACAATTAATCATCCAGGATCTGAGTCTCTTGTCATTTTAAACTGGGCTTTTCGTCTGTGGGTCGCATTACTATTGGATTAAGCGGACCATCCCCAAACTCATAATAAAGGCCTAATTAACGATTTGTCAGATGACTTTGAGAAAGGGTTGTTTTATACGAGTATGATTATAAAATGTTTCGTCATCGTTGAAAGTTGCTTGATATGGGTTCGAAATTAAAGTAAGTATATAACCGACGACACGGTTGGCGCAGTGCGCAGTGGCACGGTTTCTCGCCTGGACTTGCGTGGTGTCAATTCAGGAATGATCTTTTCTGAATTGACTCGAGTCTGGATGTGCTGGGAGACGCCTTGAATTCCTTGTCTGGTACCTCGTGACACAGGGATCTGTGTACCAGTCGAGACCATGACAAGTGGTGTGTTGTCTGGTCAATGTTAAGCTATGTTAAGTTATAATTTTGTTAATTATTTAAATCCCAATTTGATCAAATTATAGTTTAAATTGTATCTTGAGGATATTGTTTCAAGATAATTATCATCATGCAGTTAATTTTATCGTGTGCTAATGGTGTAGGTAGGTATGTCAGAAGTCGAGAGGGTGCTCATGCTAGGTAGGTATATAGAACCACGACAAAGTTTATTTGTTTTCATGTAGTTATCAACCGTGATATATAGGGACAGAAAACTTTAATGACCGCAAAAATCACTAGCTGACGCTAAAGCTTACTACGAATCAAACTGTAACTTGCAACCTCATAACGTTTTTTGGTAGCGATTTGAGCCTCAATATTGCGAATATTGCAAAAAATCATTAAGAAATTGTAGCTAAGAAATTCAAAGCAGGGATAAAGATAATAAGGTAATACGAATCAATCGATTTTCTTATATTTTTCGGGTCACATAATCAACCTCGTCGAGAGCGTCGTGGCCTAGTGGTTCAGCACCCGAACTCAGATCGTGGATCGTGTGGTCCCGAGTTCGAATCTGGCCAGAACCTTCATCTTTGTGTGCATTGTTAAATATTCGACTTACTCTCCGGTGATGGAAAATATCGATAAAAATCCAAATCAACCCGGATAACGACGGAAGGCTCACCACCTACCACGTTGAGTTCTTATACCATTGGTAAAAAGTGGGCTTCTGAGTGTTTCGTTCACCATGAGGACACAGTCACTTGCCTGTGACTACCCCGTTTGGGATAAAGTCGTGATGGTGTGTATGTATGTATAATCAACAAAGGAGATTGGACTAAAAGGTTGAAAAATAAAAGTTTGCGGCCACTTCAGAATCTAATTTTAAATGAAAGTCATGAATATGTGCTTAATTTTTTCTTAAAAGCATAACTCTCCGATGTGGATAGTTAAGGAGGTAATGTCATGTTTTTTCAACTATAGCTGTCCTTCAGCTTCTTCGCCCGCGTAGTCTATTTGTCCCGTCAAGATATAGCCTAAATTAAAAAAAATATAGCCTTTGTCACTCCCTGAAAACGTAGCTTTATATTGGTGAAAGAACTTTTAAAATCGGTCCAGTAGTTTTGGGGCCTATTCATTACAAACAACCAATAAAACCTTTCCTCTTTATAATATTAGTACGACCAACTATACATTAAAATTATTACGCTCAATAACAGGAAAACGTGATCTAATACAAAGAACATTGCCGGAAGACTGTATCAAACCCTCAAGAAAAAAAAAACTGTCATTCACGTTTTTTAATAATTTCATAGAAGTCACGAATGATTGTGCGGTCACATCTGTCTGACGCCACGTGATAACACGCCGTATTTCCTATATATGGACGTTTTAAAAGGTAAGTGTGCTTCTAGTGCATACATTTACTATTGTCATCTGACGGCGTGTTAACACGTGACGTCAGGCAAATGTAACTGACCTTATGAGTTACTCAAGTCCACATATTATTATGAACGGACACGAAAAAAAAAATAGTCAAAACAATGTTTTTTACCACTTTTTATTGGATTTTTTGTGAAACTCAAAATATAAAAAAAAGTCATGACTCTAAAACTTTTCATGACAGCGAAGTTAGGTTTTAAAATAATGTAAGCACATATCACTACCATCGAATATAACTTACTTCCAGAAGTGGCTGCCAGTTTTTTTTCTTGGTCCAAGCTCCATAATTTTTTGCCCCTTCTCCTTTGAAATTAGGCAATGTAGCGAAGTCTAATCCTACATTACGTCATAGCCTATTTGCTACTCAAAAAAGATAACAAGAAAAATAAGCATAGATACCAATTAAAACATTAAAAATATGTGACGAACATGTGTATTTGTTGTGGGTCTGGGTGTTATTATCTATTTAAGTATGTATTTAGAAATATTTAAGTATGTTTATCAGTCTCTGATGCCTATAATACAAGCTCTGCTTAGTTTGGGGTCAGATGATCTTGGTGTGAATTGTCCCAAATATTTATTTATTTAATTTTTGGCGTCAAGAAAATAGTACCTCCACCAAATTATTGGTGAAACAAGTGGAAACAAATCATTAAAACTCGATTCCAGTCTGGCCTTTTGGCTAATATCCGCTGAAATTCTGCGCTGACCTTCATCAGGTCATCCGTCTGAAGCGCGTTTACCACCGAAAGGACATCTCAGAACTTTTCATGCACAAAGGCCATCAGATCTTCCACTTCTTAGTCACTTAAAACTTCCCCTTTGCTTTTATACAGTGGTACAACTATACTAGCTATAGCTGAAATTTCAATCTTCTGCCAAAGGCAACGTAGGTTTGTTAAATTGGATCTAGAAAGTCATTAATATTCCAATTTCAGAATTTCTGTACCGACACTACCCAAAGTATTAGGTACTTATTTCTGAGCTGTCAGGACCTGACGCGTTAATCCGCGCTGAATCTGAATCACTTCAAACGCTTCAAAATGGTTCCTCTGATTAATTGATTATATTCGATGAATACCATTGTTTATGCCAGATGGTGCTATTCTAATTGATGACTGTCAAAAGATGGCCTGAAAATGAAAGCTCCGCCCAAACCACGCACCCACGTATTACTATTTAAGAAATAAGTAAGCTTACATTATTACGACACATGCAAACCTATTTCATTATATGAAAAACGCTGCACGCTGTGACCACAGTATGTACTAGTGTGTAATAATAATTTAATTTATACATTCAATGCATATAATGAAGGTACAAGGGTCTTACCCGTAATTAGCCGTTCACAACACTAATGCTCCTTGACATGCGACCTATATTTTTTATTTATTTTCTTTTATTACCTTTTTAATGTCGAAATAATTTTCCAAATACCATTTGTTAATGATTATTGTTTGTTATTATTGTACCTATTTTTCTACTTTGACTATTACTTATATTAATTATGGCATGATCACGAAGCACCAATGCAATCATTTAGGAACTAATTTTAAGCGTGAGTTAGTCGATATTGAGTTATTACATCAGCGGGCCCAAGCGCCGCTCTGCACAGTCAAACTACCCACCTGCGGCAGATTATTGTTATTAATTTCCAGTTGCAGCACCACCTGTATTGTGCTGTACCAACACACACACACACACACACAGTCACACTACACATTCGGTACCGTATCTATTGTCTATGTATTGTATTACAATTATTACACTACACAATATTATATTGAATCACTCACCATTTATTTTTATCTATACTATAGTATTTATGATACTTATATGTATATGCACACACGTATGTCCGCCGCAAATGTCCGTGCGTCATCTCAGTCTGGGCCTACTGAAAATCAGCGCCTGGGCCCTTAAAGCCCAGGCTATATGCTGAGTGAGGTCCATTTGTCTTTCTGGGCATCGGGACACCGCTGTCTGATGGTATGATCTTTTTTTTTTCCTGTTACCTATATGTTTTGTTGTTAATGCCTACTTCTTTTGTGTTTACTTTATAAATGTAACGATGTCCATAAAGTTAATAAATGTTTTTCTATTTCTATTTCTAGTAAAAAATGTATTGGGATTTGACATTGTCATGTCATGTCATGTGTCATTCCAATACAATTTTTTCACACGAACGATAACGTAAATATGTGGCTCATAGAAAAGTGTTTTTATAGTGTAAGAGAATTTTTGACTAATTAATGATTTATGATGTGATGTAATAATTAAATACAATATTAGGAGATTACTATAAGCGCATATTTTTGCATGTTAATGTATTGTTAACTGAATAGAGAACTGTAAAATATATTAACATCATTGTGTACTTATTCTTAGCAAATAAATAACTTGAACTTGAACTACAGTTTCTCAAAGTCTATTACGTCTTCATGTTCATCTTAATCAGTCCAATTTTCCATTTTTTTTTTGGAGTCGCTAAGCGTATACCCGAACTCCAACAGTCCCTGAAACGACACTTAGTCCTAACTGCAAGACGCAAAAGTCTCGCAGGATTAGTCTTGTTCTTGCTCAAATCTTGCACGGTCCGTCTTGCTCTTGGTCTTGCTAAAATTAGGCGGTCTTGTTCTCGGTCTTGGTCTTGCGAAAATGCAAGAACAAGACCAAGACTGCAAGTCCAAGACTGATTTTGGGCAACACTAGTTATAACTAAAAAAATACCTGCAATGGACACTTTCCTAACTTTGTTAGCTCAGGTTAATGAACTAAGAGAGTAGTTATTTCTCCACCATTGAACTCTTAGCAATCTTGCGACCAACATCACTTTTGCGGGTGCTAAGACTTAAGGGGCGACAAATTCTCAAATGGAATAACTCTTCTACAAAGAACTTACTCTCTGAAGAATACTTTTCCTAGGGTATTCCTCCTCAGAGTAGATAAGACCCTTACACTTTTATTCGGAGCAAACAAAAGTATATATTTGATTGGGCAACGGAGCAAAATGCCGCGTGAGGCACGTTCTCCAGATTGCAATATAAATAAAGTAAACTGAATTTTAAAAGTTCTTTGTTTATTTTATGCCAATTTCCGGAATCAACGTCCGGGTTTCGAAACCGTATTTATTTTCCAGATGCCATTTGATTCACTTGCGACCATTGCTTCCAAGTTGATATTATTTTACCATCCATCGTTTTGTGTAGCCATATATATGTGTACATTTTCTAGTCTTGTATAGGAAATAAAATTCTGACGACAAGTAGTTATGTGGTTAGAAGTTAAAAAAAAGTCTCCGTTCTTTATTTCATTCAGATGCGCCAAGACAGACCAGTTACGTAATAGAGTATCTTTCTAGAGAAATGACGGGAATTCGCAGACTTTATGAACTTTGTTACCAAAACAAAAATATTCGGTACCTACATGAACATCATCATCTTTTTAAAGCTTCGTAATAAAATCTTGCCGAGATGCAAACTTATCACTTTTGTTCTGAAGCAAGTCTGAAGTTAGAGCAATTAAGATTCTCCGAGTTCTTAGGTTCTAGTCCTGGGAGTAAATCTATCAACTAATTTCAATCTTTACGAAGCACCGTTTCCTTGGAAACTGGCGCGATGCTTACGCTTTCAAAAGTTTCCAAAGTTTATTGGTTGTTGACGATGCAAGCACTGTGACGCTGCAAAGTTTAGAAGTTTGTGACTTTGTGAGTTACATTATGAAGACTTGCTTTTGGCATGTGTGTGAGTGTTATTGGATTTTGCAGAACTCAAAATAACCTTACTTCAACTTGAGTGACGGGTAAATTGGATGCTTGTCATTATCTGTAGTCTACCCAAGAAGGCTAGAGACTAAGGAGAGATAACTCCCTGGAAAGGGTTGGACTAAATCCGTATCCCACAGTGACGCATGCGCATTACGCTTCTTTGCCGCGATCCTCGCGAAGTGTCAAAATTGGTCAACACAACCTCGAAAAACAACAACTGTCGCACGTGACACCGTTCAAAACAAAACCATGTGACCATGAAATGACAAATAGCTGCCGCTGCACATGCGCAATACAGCGTTTTGCCCGGCACAGAGTATACGACTTTCGGCCCTCGAAAGCTTACCCCCACTTCGGGAGTTATCTCTCCTTAGTTTCTAGCCTTCTTGAGTCTACCATAAGTTTACACCAAGAACAGTCACTAGGATATGATAGAAAGATATTTAATACAGTGCCCCTAGTGATTAAAATGGAACTAAAAATGCGATACAAATTTCTGAAGTCAACTACCATAGTTTACACGTGACAGAAACTGATGATAGACTTAGGCTGGATTTAGTGCTACACGGACGGTCCGTCTTTCGGAGCTATCGTATAGAAAATCCACTATATTGCGTTTAGTTGAACACGGTTCGCGGAGCGTTGATTTTGTATACAAATAGCTCCGGACGACGGACCTCCGCACGAACCGACCGTACCTATAGCACTAAATCCAACCATACTGTTCTTATAACTTAGATCAGTCATTTCATTTTGCATTTTCAAACAACAAATGTGTGATTTAGTATCAGGCCCAGCCGCACCACGGCGTGGTAATATTATTGGTTTCTTCATTAAAAAATAAAAAAATACATGTGCATTTTCACAAAAAAAACTCTGTCAGCGAATAAAAAAATAATCCATAAGTTGCTTCAATTTTCTCTTAAATTTACTGATATTTGTTTCTCTTTGTAAATAAATTGGAATTTCGTTAAATATTTTTACAATCTTTTTTTTCTTAATGCCCGTCAAGATGACCTCACTCCACCTGATGGAAAGCGGTCGTGAGGTCCAGATATGAGGTTGACAAGCCCAGTCAATCACTGGGCTGGCCATCCTCACCTTGAAGGCATGCAGAAATGCCTTTTCACGCCCCGCTTGAAGAACCCGGGACTATACGAGGAAGGAAACACATGTGCTGGAAGAGCGTTCCACGTCTGGATGGTACGACAAAGAAACGAGTCACCGAACCTTTTAGTTCGGGCCAACCAATGTTGAATTGTGTGTGGGTGACGCCGTAGTCCAGCACGCGTGGTACGGCAGTGGAAGGGTGAGGGTGGGACAACATCATGCTTAAACTACCCGACTTTACGATCTTTAATTTCGAATTTGGAAGTGCCAATTTTTCACGAGATCTTAAATTTTGTGGCCGCACATACAGAGTAGAGTATCCATGAGGATAATCCTGAATGAAAGAAAAAGTTGGTTAATTGATTAAAATTATTGGAATCAGGTAATTTAACTTAGCATAATTCTGCATGTCATCATCATTCATTATTCGCAGCCTTATACGTCCACTGTTGAACTTGGGTGATAATTTACCAAATTTAAACGACAAGTTGCAGGCGGTCTGCAAGGTCTCCAGTTCTCTCTTTTCTCTCCAACCTTTGAAGGTAAAGGCAGCGGATAGGAGGTTCAGGATTGTAACAATACGTGCCTTTATTTGTTGTTTGGCACGTCCACAATTTGCCCAAAATATGATCTCCTTTAAGTAAGTATTTTGTTTGCAGTTATTGCTGCACAAGTCAATATTTGTAAGCTTCTCATCTGGTTTGAGTACTCCAGGCGTAAAATTAACATTTAAATGACAGAATACGAAATGCAGAATGAATCGCTGATTTTAAACAAGCCAATGGACATTGTAATGTTACTGAATATGCATACTGATGTTATTAGGGAAATGCAATCTCCATAACGTCTTATAAAGCAGAATATTAAGCGCCAACAGGCATTAAACGTTAAACCTTTGATAATATTTTTTGCATAATAGGTACCTACAGTCAAATACAATTGTGGCCTAGCAGAGTGAACAAACCACAAATGGACCTATCTACCGTCCTGGGGGCCTACTACGGTACAAATTTAAGAAGTTTTGTGAAACTTTCATCATCAAAATGTAGTATTCATGTTTTTTGCATGTATAGTAAAATATGGTTATTAGAATACAAAAATATTAACATCAATTCCGAACGCTAAGTGTTATTTTTAACGAGCGAAAATTGACGTTACTACCTGTTCGACGAACAACATCGGCCACCAGAACTCGTGTCTACCATGAGCTCCTGTCACTTAAACTACGATAGCTTAGGGACTACCACGGGTTGCCACTTCAAATTTACATTATCGTTCGCGTAAAAAAATTTATTGGGATTTGACATTGTCATGTCATGTCATATTATTATGTCATCCCAATACATTTTTTTTAAACGAACGATGATGTAAATTTAAAGTGGCAATTCGTGGTAGACGTACTGGTCATACGGGCGAAATACAAGAACGGAACTTGCTATTGCTGGGCAGTGTCCGTCCACGCGTAGGTAGGTCAAAAACAAATAAAACAAATCAAAAATATCGTATTTGAGGTTACCTATATAGCATTATTCACATACTTGTTACAGGCAACCCTGCTCCTTCATAACACTTACTTACAGGGTACATAATATAGTAATGAAGGTACCTATTTTTTGCTTTCAGCTAAGCATATTGTACAAAATTTATACAGGCTGATCCAAAGTAAGCTTTCGTTTGTAAAAAAAAACACTCAAAGCGCAATTTTTTCAGTTTTTTTTTTGCTGATGTAATATTTAGTGTATTACATTTATTATAAAAAATAGCCACAGTCAAATTTCGGCCTCCAGACATTCTGCAGGTAAATTATGTGGGGTCTTCTTTAAAGTTGGGTCTAAATGGACATACCTTTATTGTAAGAACACCCGAGGACTAACATCCACCGAGTTATAGCCTTGGTAAATCCCGAAATTTGCAAAAATGGCTTCGAAAATTACCTCGAACAAATTACCTCTTAAAGAAAGTCCAGAGGCGGAAAGGACAGTGCCCAAGTTGGCCTATGAACCAACAAACATTTGACATTTGTCATAGTTCTGGCCATGATCTAAGACATAATTATCACTTATTAGATTGTTACGGACACTTCTGATTTTTGATATCAAAATTAAAAATACTGAAAAGATTTATCGTACGAAAACATTTTTTCAATATCATTTATGTTGCGTTCGTCTGTGCCTTCTGTTGTTTAGCCATCGCAACATTTTTTTAATTTTCTTTGTATTGACAAAAGAAACCTTGTATGTGCAAGAAAATGTAGTTGTGAACTTACTAAAGGCTATTAAAAATGAGTAACAATACATTACTGTCAATGCGATAGATGTTTTAATCAACTTTTTATTTTAAATCAAATTATACATTGGCTTAAATCAGCTTTGTGCGAAGCCAAAAAAAAATAGAAGTTAATGACGTTTGATTGTCTTGTTGACACTTTATCGCAAAAAAATGCCGGCATCTGTCTTGTAAAACGCTAGTTTTTATATCCTCTTTGCTGTCTTGTATTTTTCGCTTTCAATTTGCAATGGTGTGTTATTGTTTTTATATTAATAATTTTATTCTTACGACTTGGCTTAAAAAACGGACTTCGATGGCTCTCTGTAGTGACCTACCTCCTTTCAGATTTAGCCGTTTAAGGACTTTGTAACCTGCACTTAGCTAACTCAGCAATATTAAAACAGATTCACGATCATCGCAATGGAATCAACATTTTGTGTGAATTGTGGCTCAGCTAGTGGTTCCATGGTACTGGCAGAAGTGGCAGATCAACAAAATATGTGCTTGAAGAACATTAGTCACACTCACGTAAATATAACTTCGCATTATATTATTAAATATAACCTCAAAATATTTTAGTTTTTAGATATTTAAAGAGTTCTCAGAAGTGTCCGTCCATGAACTACGTTTTGACACTAAAGTGATTTATGAACCCTAAGAGGTATTTTTCACGACTGTTGGTTCTCAGGCGGCAATGTATGGGCGAATGTACACTATCCTTTGACTGTGGCTATCTTTTATATAAAAGGTACTTCACTAAATATTACATCAATTAAGAAAAAGATGTAAAAAGTTGCACATCGTGTGTTTTTTTTAAATGAAAGTTCGGAAGTTCACTTTGTATCACCCTTTATAAATTCCACCTAAAAAGCTCAACGGATTTTTGAGCAAAGTTCATGATGCCGACGTATTCGCGGACTCCTTGCAGTGTTTTCTAACCAAACTGCGACATTCCCTTAGCTTTTCAAAATAGATTCCCATAACAATATAAACGTGTTGGCTTAGGTAACTGTAAGTTTATATCTGAGAAATTAATAAATAAATGAATAAACAAAGTAATGTGTAACTACACTCTTACAAGAGCTAAAGACAATAGTGTCGATATTCTTTCTATTTATATTTTATTTGTTCGTTCTTAATAAGTAAAATCAAAAACTATCGGACCGATTTTAATAATTTCTTCACCAATATGCATCTACATTATCAACGAGTAACAACGGCTATATGTTAATTACTTAAATTATAAGTATGCATTCAAACAAACAACCACAGTTCTTGCTACGAGCCCAAACCTTGTGCCGAAATTTCAAAGATGAAAATTGGTCCATTTAATTTTCGTCACTTACATAGTCTGCTTACCTGATAGATTGATACCTTTTTTAAGTGTAAGCAAAACATTCCGTGATCCTAAAACATCACTGGTCAGTGTAACAGAATTATAATTACCTTCAGCTTAAGCAAATGAGCTGCTGCGGATGCTATGTCAGGGGGGGGGGGGGACAGTTGCCTTGCACCACCAACATCGCAAAGATAGAGGCGGCATCTAAATGTTCTAACCAAGAACTAGAATGTTTTGACAATGACTAAATGTCTCTTATTTTGACGTCTGTAATTTCTGACGTTGACAAGATGGCCGACTGTCGCGTCTTGTGGTCTTAATGGTACACATCAAAGTACACATTTTGAATGTTATTCGGTCTTATTTCTTGGATTAAGTGCCTTTATCACCAGTGACGCTAAGTTGAGCTCGCTCCTGGCTCCTGGTGTTGGAACTACTGTCCTGGAATACAGTTTCCTGTGTCGAATAGGCGATTCGGTTTATAGCCGTTTCTGTTTGAATTTTGCGAGACAGGACGCTACAAAATAACAATATTTGGTGCGAAAAGAGACGCTTTTTTGTATTGTGTTTGTTGTGAAAAGGACACTTATTAATCTGTGCTATTAACCGCCTCATTACGATGCCTCATCTTTGTGCTTTTGGATACAAGTACTTAATTGTGTTACAACAATACGTATAAAAAGAAAGTAATAACTCGTGTTTGAGGAAGAATTTCCTTTACTTTTTAATTCTGTTTGTAAGCCAGTTAAAATTCAATAGTCTGTTTTTTAATTCCGGAGACTGACCTGACAAATTAAACCCTAACAACTGTAACTAGCAGATGTGGATTTTATGGGTTGGACGGTCAGTTTAGTCGCCGAGATTAAAAAACAGACTAATGATTTCAGTAAATATTAATAAATATAGTGCTTTACTATAGGTAGGTACCTACCTAGGTATATGTGTGTAGCATGCATAAGTTTCTGGGTATTAATTTTAAGATGGAGCTTCAAACTTGTATGCCAAAAAATTTCGCAAGAGGGCTCTCTTCCCCCCTTTATTACTTTACTCTTTGTGCTATGTCCACCGACCTTCTGTCAAGAACCTTTATGGAGCGTATTCTAATTTAAAGACAACTTAATTACAGTAAGCAACCCCTTGTCGCAAAGGGTTTACCTATGTTTTGCAGTTTAAATTGCGTTATTTAAGTGAACAGGCGTAATCCGATAAGAATTAATTACAGGTGGCTCTTAACAACTGTCTTGATACATTAACACGAAAAACATTTTGTGTAATAATATATCGTTCAATTTAAAGGAATCAATCAAAGCTAAGTGATGATATTATTATGATACTAACATCAATCATTAAATCTCCAATTTAAAAACAAAAAAGTGTCAAATACCTGCTTTAAGTTATGGTTGAGAGGCATGTTTATTGCAGTAGAAACATGGATAGAATCCCAATTATTTTTAAAAAGGGGCTAAAAAAGTTCTTCGTTCGTATCGAATAGTTACAATAGTGTAACCGGGTTATCTTTCCTGTAACCCAGAGGGAAAATCCAATATAGTTTCAAATGTCCTGTTTGTAAATCGTAAATAATTTGTGGGTAGCCCATTTTGGGGATTTATGTACTTATTTACAACGATTCCATTTCCCCGTAGGCATTTGAAAATTGATGTGACATTCCTGTGTGGGAAAATTTATTGTGACTCGTCTGAATTAGTTGCTTTCCCACATGTCGTGAGATGGTATTGCAAAAACAGTGACATGGTACCAGAATACCATTAAATAATGTTGATATTCCATTAGAACTTCGAGAAAGAGGTAAACCACTGAATCCAACTCGGTTGGGCTGCGTTCGGGAAATTGTGCTACATTTTCTCGTCCAACACTGCACTAAGGTACAGTGCTAATAGCCCAAGCAACGAAGGAAAAATAGGGGAATAATAATTCGTGTAAAGGCGAATTTTGGCACAAATGAAGGGAATGGTGTCTGAAGAAACATACTCCCATCTCTGGGACGGTTCCGCCAAGTACCTACTCGAAGCTCTTGACAGGTTGCAGCGGCGTGCTATCCGTATTATTGGAAACCCAGAGGCAACTTTAACCCTTGAGCCTCTCCAATTGCGTAGAGACATTGCCAGGCTAAGTGTTCTCTATCGCTTCTACAATGGGGAATGCTCTGACGAGTTATATTTTTTTTGCTATGAGCCACCGTTTACGAGTTGTATAAGAAAAACTTAAAAAACGTTCCTTTACAAACATTGACTTGACTTTTCAGCAAAGATTGCCTAAAAAAGTTACAGCATAAGTCCACCATTGTTTGTCGTTATAATGGCAAGAAAAAAGATTTTATTGAATTTTTTATTTAATATCCCCTGGGTCAAACCTGTGATCCACTCGGGACAGTGAAGAGGGTTGAGTTTAAGCTTATCACGAATGAACGAGTCACATCGCTTATACTAGTGCCTATTTTATCAAAAAATCCCTTTTCAAAAAACCATTGAACAGGATTTCACACGATCAGCAAATTATCAAATAAAACTCCTACTGCCAAAGTAAGGTAAACCTCGTTCTACTCCGAAATGGCTTTTATTAATTAGCTAGCTCTCCGCCCGCGGCTTCGCCCGCGAGAACTTCATATCTGTAACATGTACATAAAATCTTTATAAATTGTAGCCTATGAAATCCGTTATTCGCATTTATAATTTTAGTAGGATTTAATAAAATTTAGTTATTTTAATACGGTACCATACTAAGTAAGTTATCAATAGTGATTCATCATAATCATATGTGCGGTCTATCCCGGTTGTAAACTCACACTTGTGTGTGGGGTCCCAGGGTTCGACTTTCTTATTTCCTTGGCCCACTTCGGTCTTGTGCATCCTCAGTGGTGAGTCTGTTGGCTCGCATGTCACCCTTGACAACGTCGAGTCAGCGCTTCTTGGGTCAACCATTTCTACCAGCACCTGGCGGGGGCGGCATGGCCAGACATTTGTTGCCCACGTAGTTTGCCGATCTCCGTGAGACATGACCATACCAATGAAAGCGGCACTCCTGCAGCTTGTCTGCGATGTCACGAACACGAAGGCTGCCGCGGATGTGAGTGTTCCGCACGCGATCTTTGCGTGAGACTCCACACATCCACCGCAGCATCTTCATTTCCATGACGCGCAGCTCCTGCTTGTGTCGCTCTAGTAACGGCCATGTTTCACTACCATATAAAAGGACAGGCCTAATGATAGTTTTATAGACCTGCCCCTTCAGCTTGATCAGCATTTTGGGATCACAAATGGCACCAGTCACCTCACGCCATTTGGCCCAAGCCGTGGAACGGGCGCTGACGTTGCAGTCGATGTCCCCGGACGCGCTCAACACAGGTCTCAGGTATTTGACACGGTCCGTGCGCTCGACCACGTTATCGTCTAGGCGGACAGACTGAGGATCTGTGGTGTTGCAGGCCATGTACTCCGTCTTCGCCACATTAAGTTTCAGACAACATCCGTTTTCGAGTGAATTCCTCCACTTATTTACCAGTTGTACCAGCCGCCCCCTTCTGCCTTCTGCATGTCTAAGAAAAGTAGATGCAGAGGTGTATTCTTTAGTCTGTATCCCTCCATGAGCGTTCTCAAGGCAAATACGGGGTCCATGGTCCCGCAACCCGGTTGAAACCCATACTGACACTCCGAGATTGTACACTCCTGTCGGATCCGAGAGTCTACAATGCGCTCGAGGAGCTTCATGGTGTGGGACATAACCTTTATGCCGAGATAATGCTGCACTCCTGCACCGAGCCCTTGCCCTTGAAGACTGGCGTGATAATGCTCAGTCTCCATTGGTCAAGTATTTTCCCGGTGAGGAGAATGCGGTTGAAAAGGTGGGTAAGTATGCCCACATCACGAGAGCCCATCGATTACCACACTTTTATAGGGACTCCATCGGGTCCGACAGCTTTCCGATTCTTCATGCGGCGAAGAGCCGACTGGACTTCATCATGCGTTACTAGTCCCTGATTCGGAGGGAGTTCAGGTGGATGCACCTCTTTGTGCTGCTTTTTGAGCAGCTCGTGGAAGGAAGAGCGCCATCTCTCCTTCACCGCGCGGTCCTCGCATAGCAGGTTACCGAGAGTGTCATTTACACAGCGGCAAATGTAAATATCCTGGGCCGCTTTGACTCTCGAACGTACCAACTTCTAAACGAGATTCTGCTCCTCAGACGACTCCAACTTATCGTACAAAGGACATAAGTGGTCACGTCTGGCTCTGGCTACAGCTCGTTTAGAAGCACGTTTGGCATCCCTGTACGCGGCACGATCTTCAGGTGATTTGGACGCTTTCCACTTGATTGCCTATGACTAATAAAGCCACACATACATACGCTCATACCTATATCCCAAATCATATGGAACACTTCGAAAATTAAGTTAGACATATCTCGGCGGGGTGTTAGTAATAATAATAATAACTAACCTGTACGTCTACCTTACTGCAGGTCTTCGAATACCTAGCCCTAATATAAAAACATTTTCATACGCCTCATAAAAATCAAGTGGTTAACTGGTAGATTGGTAGAATGCCTTAAGCATTAAGTCCGCCTTTAGTGGTAGGTATTTCTTATATTTCTATTTTGTAAATTAATAAATACCTACCATAATTTTAGGGTTTGAGGGAGAAGACATCTCACAAACTGTACAAAAGCATGGCGGTAGGTACTAGAGTGTGAGAATAAAATGATAAAAGACTTCGTAGTGCAGTTTCATCCACATTAATCACCGACAACTTTGTACATCAATCCTAACCAAATCCTCTTTAGCCTCGCAATCTAGATATGAACTTCTTCTAATATTGTTGTTTATTACGCTGGCACAAAGTCGAAAATACCAACTTCATTCAACTTTTACGGACAAAACTTGGGATTACAGATGTGAAAATCTTTAAAGAACTTAAAACAGTAGGAAAACTTTTTAAGGGTGCTTTTAATTTTTCTGAGTTATGGGATAAGCCTCCTAAAGTTCATTAATCAAACATTATAATTTAAATTTGTTGGATCCTTTAACAATTTATGGGTATATTTTTTTAATTAATTTTCAGTCGCATTATGTTACGGAGTTAAAAAGGGTATGGAACAGTTTCTGTGGATGAGTTTTTTTAATTAGAAAATTATTATGAGGCAGGAAAGTTATCAGTTAAGGTTTTGGGGGGATTTAGGTTGTAGGTTCCCACAATACATGATTTGGCTGTTTACATAAACGTTAACCGTTTGAAAAAAACATAATCATACCACCACAAGTCATTCTTACTACTACAATTTACTTTTCAACGAATAATTAATATTCCATCAGGTACTTAGTTCAGATAAGGACTTCTTAATTTGCCGTAATTTTTGTATGGGAAATATCTTTGTGAACCATACACGCTTGTTGCGGATTATTATGAATTAAATGGATAGTTATGAGATCGACCTTACCTCTGACGTCAGATTACCGTCATATGTAATAGGTTTTTGCAGATTTCCTTGAAATGAGTTTATTGAATTAACATTACGTAGAATTTAATGGCCTGTAAATGAATTCTCGGTCCCGATAAATACTTTCAGCACGCGTTGGACCTTAGGACGTGTATAATAAAGCAATTAATTAGACGGTCCCTTGTCCCTTTCATGAATTATTGATCACCCATTGACAAATCGTCTGTGCCATCCGTATATCATTAATAACCCATCGAATCTGAACTTTGTTTGCGAAAAATAAGGTGAGAGATTATCATTTTAGGTTTTATTTTTAACAGCTCGTCAACACGTCATCATCTAATTCAGTTATGCCAATAGAGTATCCGTTAATATATTGTTCAAAGATACACACTACTTAAACATTTAATTAATTGATGCTAGCCTAAAAAGTCATAAAAATAAACAGTTAATAAAATTAACGTGACTCCTCTACAAGCCAACATAATTATTTTTTTAAGAATTTTTTAGCGTTTTTAGACCCGTGTCACAACGCATAAAAACCTTGTTTCGCGCCACATTTACCTCTTACATTTAATTCTAAAGGTAATAATCGTCTATGTATTTAATCCTCCACTAATAATTTTTCAACTCATTACCAAATCTATATTTAATAACTTTAGCCCCCTGGGATGATTAATAAAACTATTTCAAATCGATAACAAAGTATCATTAATTTACACATTTTCGACGACACGATTGGCTTAGTGCGCTGTAGCACGGTTTCTCGCCTCGATTTCCCTAGTGTCCCGGGTTCGATTCCCGGTCGGATCAATTCAGGAAACGATCTTTTCTGAATTTACTCGGGTTTGGTTGTGCTGGGAGACGCTCCTGGCTTATTTCCTTGTGTGGTACCTCGTAACACAGGGATATTAATCCCTACTTCGAGACCAACAAGAGGTGTGTTGTCTGGCGCATATTTATTTATATATTTATATATTATGTAAGCGTTTGTGAGTTTGTATGTTTGGGACCGGTAATCTCCAAAACTACCGAACCGAGTTCAAAAACTCGTTTACTGTTAAAAAAAAAAGCTACATTATCCCTAATTGCTATAGGCATATATTTGTTTATTTGTTTAATTTAATTTCGTAATAAACCAAATTAACTAAGTACTACTGATCATTATCATTATTATGACATCTACTGCTGTAATAGGCTTCCTTCATCGTATTCTTAAGTGAACCAAGACTTTTCAAGTTCAAATTTGAATCTTTTATTCATGATCCACAGGTAAACATTAGGTCTTCTTACTTAGGCTACCTGCCACCAGCAAAAGCGAGCGGCTTTTATTAAGTTTTCATTCCACTTTGAATGCTAATTTGTTTTTGCTATAAAATGGTTTCCGTTTTAAACATTTTTCGGACGCGAAAATGTGACGCTTCTCGAACGCTGGACGCGTAGTGGAGTTGGATTCGGCATTTTACCTCTTTCTCGCAGGTGGACCGTGGACTTGCATAACCGGATCAATCTCTTGGAACTAGTAAGTATTCATGATATTTGAAAATATTAAAACAGAAAAATAAAAATAAAATACTAAAATAAATACTTACAGAAAAATAAAGCAATTAGTTTACGAAAGGATGAAAGTGAGCACAAAATAACACAAATAGGATAAAACTGGATGTAAAATATTCAAGTGAGTTCTTAAACCGAGTCTGAACACTATTAGTCGGTTTTGCATAATGGAATTGCGGCATTCTTTCTGACATTGGCGTCGTTCCAGATATGGATGTAAATCAGGTCACACAGTAATGCAGACTTTATCTAGATTAATTCGAAATTAAAGAAATGTATGCTACTGAAGTACTTTTTTAATGTCAATAGCTATACTTTTGACCAAAAAAAAAATATTTCAGTATGAAGTAAGTACCTAATACCCCCTATTCTTTAACTGATGTTTATTTGACTAAATATGTTGATAGTCAAAGATTTGTTTATTAATTTTGATGTTGTGATTTTTAGTCAACGTATCGTATTTACTTTCTATTGAAATTTCTCGAACTCAAATAAATCTCTCTGTTTTTGCCACAATAACCAGAGTTCCTCTATTCGCATCTGGCTCATCCCATTTGTGGTCTCAATCCGCAGCTAAATGTGCGTTTCTCAATTAATTACAGATAGAGGACCACTTCACATAATTTCGTAAACAAACTTGTAAATAATTGAATCCACTGCTTAAGCGATCAAAAGTTTTGAAGGTCTAATTGTTTCCACTGGTTTAGCCCATCAACTTCTGTGCCAATTACCAACTTCGAATCTGAATATCAACGTTAAAACAGTGTTTTCACTTCAACCTTGCCTTTATAATTGTTCAGAATGGCCGTTACGATTCATGAAGTCGAAACTTTGCTATTTTGTAGTCTAGTCTATTTAAAAAGGTTTCTTAAGCCTCTGTACCTCTTGGCTGTTTTTTTATAAGTTATATTTTATTTGATCATTATAAATTCAACTGAGACGAAAAAGGTTATTCCTTGTGCTATGAAAAACTAAAATGAAGATGTCATAATTAGGAGAACTAAAAACAATTAAAAATCGTGACGCATAGAAATTTTAATCCCAGCGCTTCTAACCACTGAGCTAAAGGGGTCATCTAATTGTTATGAATGAAAGTTAATAATAATTTTTATTTCACAAACAAACAAATACAACAGGTTATACAGTAGACGGTAGACATAGAATGTACAATTCAGGCGGTTTTATCGCTATAAATCGATCTCTTCCAGATTACCTTCCGAAGAGAGACTAGTTAAACACAAAACGGAGTGCTGTTCCACGTACTGGAAGTTACTAACTACAATTATACTTACTTTAAAAGTTAGTCAGTCAGTCAGTACCTAATATGTTAGGCACTGACTGACTGATCAAACGCGCGTACACGAGCTTATTGCGGTGTGTTCGCTCGAACCAGTAGTGGTGAGTACTGACTCAGATACTGATATATACGCATTATTCGAGCTTATAAGCACGGCAACGCTCGTACGAGTTACGCGTGAGGCAAAGGGCACGCCTACATGCTTACAGAAACGTGCTCATACGCGCATATAAATTACTAGTCTGAAACCAGGCGAGGGCTAAAAACAGTAACTTGCCCTTTTTTAAATTCTGACTCATTTTTATCTTTCTTATACACCTACAAAGTGATAATTTGGCTTGGTGTCTATGAATATCTTGCTATCAAATAATGACAGATTATCCTTGTCATTTTAATCAGTTTTACGAAGTTGATTATTTATTTACAATTCTAAAATGAAACATTACTACACTACTTATTTTACATTCCTTTCAAATACTGTTCACACAGAAGTCACTCTGCAGTTTGTTACATGGGTGAGTTTTTTATATTTTAAAGCTATACAATTAAATAAGTTTCAATTATCATGGATCATCCTGTTAGCTCAGTGATAAGTGACTTTGCTTGCTCCAGAGATAGTGGATTTGACTCCCACTCAGAATAAACATTCGTATCGTCTAATACTGTTATTCTATTGCTAAGTTTGAACATGGTAACGCTTATGTTTATGTGAAATAGAAATACTAATTAGGTAAAAAAATCTTCCTGCATTTTGTTTTGCAATACAGGCAATATTGTTGATGTTTTGATATTTAGACACATCCGACACGGTTCCTCTTTTCAAAGTGATTTAAATAGATGGCTAATAGCTTCAGCAGGTAATTAATGGACGGGTGTATATTTGTTTTTCATAAATAAATAAAATAAATATGGGTCATACAACACACCATTTGATATGGTCTCGAAGAAGGGATAAATATCCCTGTGTTACGAGGAATTAGACAAGAAATTAAGCCAGGGGCATCTCCCAGCACACCCAGACCCGAACCAATTTAAATATCGTTTCCTGATTCGACCCGACCGGGAATCGAAACCCGGGGATCTTAGGTAAAGGCGAGAAACTGCTGCAGTGCACTATGCCAATCGTGTCGTCCAATATATACATATAAATAAATATCCGAGACAAATTACACCAAGATCATCTGACCCCAAACTGAGCCGAGCTTGTATTATGGGTGGCTAAGACTGATAAACATACTTAAATATTTCTAAATACATATAGTTATATAGTTAATAACACCCAGACACACAACAAACACAAATTATGTTTGACATGAGTTTTTTTTTTTACCCACGATATGAGCAGTCTCAGTTAACTACACTTGCAGCTCTGCTCAATTTCGTTAAGGTTACACTTAGTATTACTAATATGCATAAATATCTCTGGTATATGTTTCCTTATTTTTCAGGATACCCGTGAGTCTTCGTCATTTATATGGCACTGTTTATAAAACTAGTGATTCAAATATCAAGACTGGTGTTCCAGATTATTGAAGGCATAATCAGGGCACTGCTCGCAGTAGCACTTAACTTATTTGTCTACTCTACGTATGCTGGCATCGGGTTGTTTGCAGGTTTTTTTATTATAAGGTTATCTTTTTACTCAAGTATTATTTATTACCTTTTGTAGTTAGGAATAACAAACTTCCAACAGTCACCCCTGGCCCCTGAAAAATTTTTTTGACCCCATCTGTGCTCGCGTCTTGATTTTTTTAATATTTCAATTTATTTGAATTTGTAAGGCTCGCAAGTAAATTGGCAGATTTGTTGGCAATGATCCGGGATAAGACGGGTATATTGACACTTATCAGGCCATAACCCAGATAACACGGAATCCTATTCCTTCGTACCGGCAAACCAGTAAATAGATGCAATAGTAAAAGGAAGCAACTTTTGTGGCGTAACTTTCAACAACCTATAAAATATCCCAATAGTAAAGGCATAAATAAGTTTTATATTCGCAGCAGTTTTTTCTTAATTTATTCAAATGATCAGATTACTGTGTTCATTCCGTAGGAAACTTTTTTAAGTGCAACATTCAAAATAAAATAAAAATTATAGCTCGTATGCCCTTCGGGCAAATATCTGTTTATTATTTTGTTGTTAGTGTATAATATGTTACTCTGTATTTAATGAGGTAATTAATTGTTCCTGGAAAGCAACGGAGATAGCCATACTTTTGGACTTAAACATGTAATCTTCTCTCATATTTATTTATTGACCCGTACACATATCAGCAAAGCTTATATGAATAATGTTATTTCCAACACCTTTAAAAACACATGCATAAATAAATTACACGCTTCTTTAACAACTTGTATTATTTTTAGTGCAAATAGTCATTTATAAATCCATACTTTTGTCAGTATCTTTTTCTAATCCGAAAGGTACGGAATCTGTGGTCCAGAGGGCTGTCTCGAAGACAGTACACTGAACAGCTTGGCTATGCTGACTGGCTGTGCGCTCACGCTGGTCGCTGCCTACGTCCTCATCAGAAGACTGTTGTGATTGTACGTTTTTTTATAGCCTAAGCTAAACATAATTATAACGCTTAAAACATTTAAAGTATTATTATTTTCCGCGTCTTAACTCAGCAGGAGTTTAGACGCACCCTCCCATGAGCCTTTGCCTTGTCGTGCTTAGTACTGGTGGCAGGTGGAACTATGGGAAGCTAAGAGGGCTCTGGCATGGCAGTGCGGTGGACTTCCCACCCACCCATTGCCTGCCGCCGGGCGTGGTGGTGGTATAGTGCCTTCCACTGCCCGCCCAAAGGGGCGCCCACGGGCGCAGTTCCTTAGGGCGCGAGGTGGGGCCGCGGTGCACAACCGTTAGTGATCCGCGGCTGGCCCCCCCTGTGCACTGCGGCTCAGCGTGGCCGCACCGCCAGATGCGGCAGCGGATCCACCTTTTACGTGGATCGTAGTTGCGGACCTAGTAGAGTCCCCGTACAGGGGAGCCAGCGGGCTTGAGTACGGGGGTGATTTTGCCCGCAATGCACGGCTTTCACCGCGACAGCGGAAGTACCTGTGTGCTCCAGGTACTTCCGTGGCCTCCCCCCTTCATTGGGGGGTCGGCTGGAGGGGGCCCCAATACGGGGAGGCACTGGCGGCGGGGCGTTGCGAAACTTTTTAGGGACCCAGCCTCGCCGCTGAAATGTTGAGGTCGAGTACTGTGGGATTTTAGTCATTAGAAGTCCGACATAACCTCGTCGTTCCCCCGGGCGGCGAGGTATCCATGAGGATTTCTCCACGTTTATAATGTAAAAAGGAGCTTAGACGCAAAATGTACTACTGATAATTTTCAAATCATTCAGTTAATTACTGTTACAATCATTATTGAATTCTGTGGAATGTCGCACTGGTAGGTATTAACTGGTGGAATAAATGAACTGGAACTGCTAGCATATCGGCATACACCTGTTCGTTGTTTTCGTAGAAAGAAAAGTATTAGAGCTACGACATTTTGATCTATGTTAAATCCGTTCTAATCGTTGTAGTTTTTTTTATTTAGTTCTGAATTGAATATTGCTAATATTAAAACTCTTATTTTAAGCATATTTTCAGGAAAACCCTAGCCTGATTAAACCTTCACACTAAAGGGTGTAGTAAATTATGTCAATAAAATGTAATGAATCGTTAGTTATTCAGGGATTGGTGCTGACCAAATTAATTGAGTTCAAATTTATCATCATTTCCTGGGAAAGATAGCCGGATCTAGGCAAATTAATTGGCTAACTTTCGGGACCGATATCGATCGCCTATTTCGGGCTATTACAGCGATTAAATTTCATATTTGGTTTCATTACAAACGGGTTTATTAGCACACTCATAACAAACAAAGTTTGAGTATGAGCTAGAAGCGCTGAGGTAGGTATGTCAAAGAAGTAGTAACGAAATATATTTCAACGACACGATTGGTGTAGTGCGCTGTAGCACGGTTTCTCGCCTTGACTTTTATTGTGCCCCGGGTTGGATTCCCGGTCAGGCGAATTCAGGAAATGGTCTTTTCTAAATTGGTTCGGGTCTGGGTGTGCTGGGCGATGCCCCTGGCTTCTTTTATTGTCTGGGTCTTCCTAACACAAGGATATTCATTCTGCCTTCGAGAAGATGACAAGTGGTGTCTTGTCTGGCGCTATGTTTTTTAACGTACCTAAGCATGAAAAAGCATCAACCATCGCACGCAGCTAATCCCCAAGGTAACTAGAAAATGTTTTCGATTCGATTAAACGCCCCGAAACTTCGCTTGGTCCCGATTCGTTTCGAGCGAGTGATTGATTTGCAAAGTTTAATTGGTTTTGGGGGGAAAGTGGTCGATTTAAGTGCTATTGACAAATGAGTATATTCCGAGATCCGATCACTACTTTGCCTACGATATCGAGTATAGGACGTTCAACTTCTACCAACGAAGACGCGCGTTATAGCTATCCATCAGCACTTTACGGTACAAAACCATTATGTATAATACTCGTTTCTTTGTCGTACCATCCAGACGTGGAACGCTCTTCCAGCACATGTGTTTCCTTCCTCTTATAGTCCTCGTATCATTTCGTATGCAATAAATTCAGACAGCATTGTTATTTTATCAGACGGTAAAAGCGCTCTCCAGCATGTAGCTGGCTGCTGCTCTGGACAAAGAGGAGTGGCGATAGCTTATGCTATTTTACACCATTGATTGTTTTATGAAAATAATTTTAAGAATATTATTTTACAATGGGTGCTAGCTCATACAGGTATTTCGGGGAAAGGGGAGGCTGACCGCTTAGCTAAACTAGCACTTAAAGAAGGTATTGTTAAAGATGTAGAACCCAGTTAGCTCGGAAGTTTACGTTAAATGTATAAAAAAAATATATTCAAAATACGTGGAAAGAGCATTTTGATCTGTTAAAAAGGAATCTGATACCACACAGTCAGAACCTCCTCGGGTCCCTTGGTTTACAAATGCATGTATGAGTAGACTACATATTGTCACAGCTCTCAGGTTACGGTCGGGTCACGTACCATTAATAAATAAATTTAAATATCTCATGAAATTATCAGAGTCTCCAAATTGTACCGTGTGTGGAACATTAGGGCTGGTCACATCTGTCGCAGAACCGATGGTCGGTGGAGTGGACGAATTCTCGAATGGAGACCACGACTCGGCAAGCGTAGTGTTGGACGTCCACCGGCACGTTGGACCGACGACCTAAAGAAAGTGGCTGGTAGTGACTGGATGGCAAAAACGGGAGATCGGGCTTTGTGGCGCGCCCTGAGGAAGGCTTATGTCCAGCAGTGGCCTGCTATAGGCTGAACAGAAGAAGAAGAAGTGAAACATTAGAGGATGTACATCATTTATTAATGGAATGTGAGCGAAATCGTCACCTTGGAGACATAGTTTACAGCTTATTGGTTTTCTACACAAAGATAGAAACTAGAAAAATTCGACCTGGTCCTGGGACTCAAGCGGGATCCCGCTATCCCAAACAGAGCATTGTTTATTGCTAAAAAAAAAACACTGATATTGGTTGTAACCAATCCCTTAGCTGAGCCGTAATTTCTAGTCTTAAGTTGGTTTAGTTACTAAGATTAGGATACGATGGAGCTGGCATGATCGAATCTTCGATCAAAGCTTCAAAACAAAATGATAAATAAAAAAAATACTTTACGTCACGTAAGGCTACTTGTCCACCGAAGCGGAGCGGAGTTTTTGCAACTAACATCCAATGGGATTGCTTGAAGGTACGCCTGCCTTCAATCCTATTGGTTGGTAATTGCCAAAAATCCGCTCCGCTGCCTCGCTCCGCTTCGGTGGACAGGCAGCGTTGAATTCAGCGATTTGTATGCCGTTTTTAGTTATATTACTAATTGCTAGAGACGCTCTGTACCTAAATCCTATACAAAAATGTCAACGCGGACGCTATCGATTATCGTTGGTAGGTATGATAGGTATTGGTCCTTACCACAAAAAAACTCGTTGACTTTGTTTTAGTCACAATATGACAAGCAGGCATCCAATACCCTACCATTCTATATAAAAAAAAACAATATTTTGCTATCTGCCGAATAATAGCTATCTGTCAAATAATAGCGATCTGTCTGTTTATCTGTTGATGAAATCGAATCTTAATGTACGCGGTACGTGGATCTCACTTGTACTTTATGACGAATGCAAAATTATGAAATTAATAGATATATAACTTGGCTTAAACTTGGCAGTCGAATCTTAGACTATTAAGATAAGTGGCAAACGATAACGGTTCACCATGACAACCAGGTAAGTGCGTGCTTACATGGTATGATTTGTGATTTATTTTCCTTTTCATAATCTGAGAAGGGTAACATTACAAGAGGCCACTTGAGTAATAATAATTTCTGTTTGTACGATGTTATAAGATTCTGTAATATCTTTGTTTCTTATTTTTTTGTAGCAGATAATGAAAAACAAAAGTTATTAAGAAGTAATTTCATTTGATTCACGACGAGCAATACTAATGGAAATATGTGAGTAAAATTACTCAAATATTTCCATTAGTATTCCTCATCGTAAATATTACTTATTAAATATACTTTTGATTATTTTAGCATTTTACAATGCTTGTTTTCATATCTAAAGATAGAAAATAGACAGAGCTGCCGAAACCTACTCAGTGGTTAGAGCAGTCACCCGGATTGTGAAAGACGAGGATGCAATTCCCGGTCGAGATCATTAAGGTCCGAAATCCGAATTTTTCTAGTTTTCTTTCTTCAGATTTGAATAATTTGTTTTGAAATCCCATTTTAAAGTTCAGTACAATTTATATTTTATGCATTCGACAAAGATTTTATTCAGCTCAGAAACTTAAGAAGTTAACTTCTAAGGCTGCGTTCCAAATCGAGTAGAATTTCACCGTTCCAAATTGACCCCGAGTGAAATCGAAGATGACCGAGCTGTCACCTGACAGTTTTGCAGTTGTTTCGGAACGGGTTCGGGTGACGTTTATCACTCTGACAAGTGCGAATTCTACCGGTGTCTGGGAGCCCGATGAAATTCACCTGACAGCTGTCAGACGCAGGTTTTGCTCGTTTTGTCTCTCTCTATTCGACGAGGGTGAAAATCACTAGGCGAAAAGCGATTTAGAACGGGCCCATAAGTTCTTAGTGTTGGAGAATTCTTGTTTCAGTAATAACTTGAAAACAAGCCATCTTCATCCATTCAGGCCGCCCAGAAAGAAAAGATCGACCCGCAAGTAGTGTTCGCAGAATATCTCTTAGCTAATTTTTCTTCATTTTTATCTAACTTAATTAGTGTTTTCATGTTGTTTTGCTCCATTACCCACAAAAATTTCTAATAATGATCACAAGTACTGTGTTTGACAACAATTGTCACTGTCAGATTGACATTATAGCCGAATGCTGATTTGCATGAACTTTTTTTTTTAATTTTCTATTATGGCCTCGGCACTCGGCACGGAGCCTTGTACTTTTTATGTTTTTTTTTGTCCTCTTTAATAAATATATTTTTAAATTGCAATGCTCATGTAAGTGGTACTGTACTTGTTGTAATATTTAGTGTGTTATTGTGAACAGTTGGCCAGCAGGAGGAGCAGTAATTTGAACAGTAAATCTTGTTATCCTTTTGCTTAGCAGATTTACTTGTTTATTTTAAGTACGAGTAGTGTACATATATATTGTTAGATATCCTTATTTTATTTTTTATATTCTTTCACCTATGAAACTATTCAAACTTAACACGGTTTTGAATGTCAGATGACGATTTTTTTTTTCTGCCAATGAATCTAGCACATCTTATCTTTCCCTTGATGACTCACAAGCTCAGGTAGACACCCTCCGAGACCCGATTAAATTTAATTTTCCCGATAGTAAGAATTTTAATGTCTGCCATATCAACGCCCAGAGTATACCCAGCCATTACGGAGATCTGCTTGACATATTCTCAGACAGTAACGTTCACGCAGTGTTGGTTTCTGAAACTTTCCTCAAACCCAACCTGGCCTCTACCAGTTATGGCCTGCCGGGATATATTCTTCTGCGTAACGACCGCATAGGCAAGGGATATGGGGGGGTGGGTAGCCGTTTATCTTAATAGCTGTATAAAATATAATATTTTGGCTGCTTCTGCTCCGCAATATTCACGGTCAATGGAATATCTCTTTCTCGAGGTCAAGTCAATCGAGCCTAGTCAATAGTTGCATTCGTTTCATTTTCGGTGTAAGAAAATTTGACCATATTTCTCCGTTTCGCTCTAAATTGAAATGGCTTAAAATCCGCCAACTAAGAAATTCTCGAACGCTATGTTTACTGTTCAACGTTCTTAAAAATCCCGATGCTCCTAAATATCTCAAGCGTAATTTTAAATATAGGGGTGAGTGCAGCTCACGTAACCAACGCTCAAATACTCTTTTAAAACTTTCCACTCCTCCTCATCTAACCACGCATGTGTCTAACTCCTTTACCTTAGCTGCTATAAGGTTATGGAACTCGCTTCCGAACGGAATCAAAATGTCCCCCAATAGGTTCTCCTTCAAAAAATCTATCCACAAGCTTTTTTCACACCCTAATCAGTTTGAATTAGTGCTATTTAATAATTGGTCAGATTAGTCGGATCGTCAATCATATCATTCCGAGTTAATGTTTCGTCTTTCATTTGAGTACATAATAATGTATTTATATATCATTGTATTTATGAACTTATATGTATATATTTGCTATTTTTATATGTAAGTAGGTACACATATATAGATATTGTAATTTAGATAAGTAGGTACATATATGTATATATTATATGAGTAAATTGTTTACTTTTATTTTACTGAAACTTAGTTTTACAAAACCCCGCCGTGAAGATTTCTGCTTCACCTAGTGGTTGACTGGTAGAGAATGCCTTTAGGCATTAAGTCCGCCAATTGTACTTTTCTTTGTGCAATAAAGATTAAATAAATAAATAAACTTGATTCTGGTCAATTACTAGTTGTCAGTCAACTGGTTTTAAGCGTGTGGTATAAGGACGTGCCAATAATTTATTAAATCATTCGAAGTATGCAGTTCGTGGCGCCTACTAATTATTTGTTGATACATTTGCTAATTTAAAGTCACAGGAGATGACTCACGGCTCGATCAATAAAAGAAACAAAAATTTTAGGTAGTAAATGGCTTACAGGAAAGAGAGGTTTCATGTGATCCAACATATTGATTATACCGATCTAACTCAATATGTTGGGCCCTTTCTTTTTATGATTGTAAAGACTTTACTTTTGAGTATGATGATTTTTGGTGCGGTCAATTCTTAGAATATTAAACATAAGATCCGACAATGGGTTGTCCTGATCTTATGACTATGGGAAGTATATATACCCTATTAAGCAGAAATACTTTCTCAAATCGATTCAGGGCAGGTGCCTTATTACGATGCAATCGCTCATGTCCTATCAAGGGTAGCGATATAGTTGTAAAAACCCTGTTAGCTACCGTTACTTAACCAAATTTATGGTTGACTACCGATAAAATGCGGTTATTAACGGTTAATTATCCGACTGCGACCGCGAAAAAGAGTACAGTTCTTCAAGGTAAATAATGGGCATCGACTAACTTCGTGTTCCCGAAGATGACCGACCGAAACTAGGCACCTGGATGACAGCGGTATAGTAAAATAGCGAAACTGCTAGGGCATTGTCATTTATTTTTTTGCGAAAAAGTTAAAATCTGAAGTGTTTTTTAAAATAATTTCTTTTTTGAAATTGTTTTTGTTATGTTTTACGATTGTTTCCGATATTCCGATGTTTTCCGATGCCCATTATTTATCTTGACGTACTGTAAATAATCTGTCTTTTTATTGTTTTGTCAACTCCTAGGTGATGCTTCCTTCTTACGGAGTTCCCATCGCATTGTGTGACTGGTTAACTGACTTCCTGAGGGAACAGTCAATAATAGCGCCAGCGCCATCTAGCGGTGATATTTAAACGTAACAAGCATAAAATGCGGTTAAATAACCGTTAATAACGACCGCTTGGTTATAATCGTGAATAACCGGCTTCGCATCTATAGTAGCGAGCAATTTCATCAGTAATTATATCCAGCCTAGAAAATACTTTAGTGCTAGTAACCGCTAATTGGCTGGAACTCAAAGATCATAATACGAAATTGCTCGCTATGCTCAGTTCAGTCAAAAAGTCAAAGTCATAATATTTATTTACGAGAATACATGTCAAAAAGGTCTTAAAATATAGCATACATTGTCCATTGTATTCGGTCTGCATGCAGACGTGTAAATGTTTGATAAACTAACTGGTTTTTACATAATTTTGAACAGAACTCTGTATATTCAATAACACTATAAAAATATTTTTCTAATAGCCATATCGTAAATTTTTTCTTAATACATTAGGTTTTAATATTTTCAATTCGTTAGGCAAGCTGTTGTTTATAGAAATGCACAAATTGTATATATTCTTTTTACATATGTATTTGTGACACGCTGGTTGGTATAACATGTTGATAAATTTATCTCTTACGGAATAAACATGACAAGTTATATGAGATTATAATGAGGCCTCAGGCGTTAATAAAGGTATGTACCTAATCGTAAAATTCGAGTAATCAGGAAACAAACATAAAAAAAATTCTCCTCCAGTTAATATTAAAAGTTGCCGGCCTATATTACCCATTTATGGTCATGAACATTGGCAAAGGCAGAGTTATAGCTGAGGCCTTATATTTTCTTATGCCTCAAAAGTTTTCCGAACCCATCGTTACGCACCAATAAATTTGTATGAATAAATCCAATTTTTCTTGTTTACTTATTTATTGGGTCGAGGTTATAAACTGTAGCTATTGAGAACACTGATAACCTAAATCTGTGAAACGTGTAAACTGACCAAGAAGACTGGAATATCGTAAAAACTAAATTTACGTGGTTTTTATTTACATCACCTCATATTTTCTGTTGATTTCATTATCAACAGAAAATATAAGGTGATGTAAATAAAAACGACTTCACAAAACCGTCCAAATGCAAGTAAACTAAATAGGATTACTAATGTTTGACCAAAAAACCTTGCCCAAAATATCACATCGCAAACTATTATGTTTACGAAAAATTTCATTTGCCACAAAATATTTCCATAAACAACTTATCCCAAATCTTCAGTTGGCATATCTCTTTTTCGGAAAATTATTGCTAAGCAAATAATTGTTTGGTCATGTTTCATTTTGCCAAATATTATTTAATCTTACCCAGTAAAGTAAAGTTAAGTTAAGTAAAAAAATCATTTATTCATTTAAGCTTGTACAAAGCTCTTATAAATTATATAGAAAAAATAATAATAAACGTAAATAAAATAGTACAATAATAGTGTAGTGGACAAGAGTACATTTACTTTCTAATAGCTTAGTAGCTGTTTCCAGTGACTTTTCCCGCGTAGACAAATCTCTTAAAACTTTTCAGCTGTATTTAACCTAGACACAGCATCATCATCATCCGTGCGGTCTATCCCGGTTGTAAACCCACACTGGTGTGTGGGGTCCCAGGGTCCGCCTTTCTTATTTTCTTGGCCCACTTCGCGCGGCCTTGTGCATCCTCAGTGGTGAGTTTGTTGGCACGCATGTCACCCTTGACGACGTCGAGCCACCGCTTCTTGGGTCGACCTCTTCTGCCGGTCCCCGGCGGAGGCGGCATGGCCAGACATTTGTTGCCCACGTAGTTTGCCGATCTTCGTGAGACATGATCATACCTACGAAGGCGGCCTTCCTCCAGCTTGTCTGCGATGTCACGAACACGAAGGCTGCCGCGGATGTGGGTGTTACGCACGCGATCTTTGCGTGAGACTCCACACATCCACCGCAGCATCTTCATTTCCGTGACGAGCAGCTCTTGCTTGTGTCGCTCTAGTAACGGCCATGTTTGTAAACTAGACACAGCACCTAGACTTAATTTTATTCAACCTTTTTTAGTATTCACTAGTGTTTAAAGTTTCATTAAAAACGTCTGGAAGATTTCATGAGATAGGCAAGAATCATAGCTGATATTTTCAAAAAGTCTTGAACGATGAGATTGATTATTTCTACAGGCGTATGGTATGCCTGTCTTCTTTCTTTCCCATTGATACCACCCCATGATCCCAAATGTAAAAGAGTTTACACCGAGGACAGTCGCTAGCGCCAGTGTTGACGTTTTTGTGGATAAAAATATAACTAAAAATGGCATACAAACTTACTGCTGTACTGTAGGTACTCAACTTTCGTTGTGCTTCTGGTAAAAACCATCAAAAATACAAACCCTAAATATGTTTTATAGCTACTACTATTTTTGTCAACCGCAGAGCTACTTGATAAGAGAGTTTGTAATGCAACCTTATAGAGAAGAAAACAAAAAAAATACACAACCAGCTTAACGTAGTACTTGTCTACCTAACATTAAAAACCGGGATTGGACGAAAAGTTTTAATGGACTTTTATGCGTGAGTTTGTTCAAATGTTCGAATTAGTTTTGTCCGATTATGATTTATCGTAAAACTGGTCTCCAAGGACTACTTTTCACTGGCTTCATCAAGCCAGAAGGGTTTAATTGACGTTGCCTTAATTGATCCATAGAAATACAAAATGAATAACTGAAACTCTGAACACAGGTTTACAGGCAATTTCAAGGGGTGGAAATGATTCCGGGTTTTGTTTCGCTTATATCCGAAACATATCTCTGAAAAACTAGCTTCGTTTTATTTAAAATTTTCCTTACTGATATTTTAAATTAAAAATGTTTATTAAAAGAAATCAAATATGTATTTTTAATGTTGTAATTGCAAATTTAGCTTTGCCTTCAGTTCAAGCTTTAAATATTTATTTAGCCAGTCTAGAGCTTAAAGCCAGACTACTAGTATGTACTACTCGTAGTAGTCTAGCTCTTACAATCGTAAAATCAATTTAGGCAATATTAAAATGAACTAAACGATATCCATAGAAGCGCTGCTTTAGGTCGGTGTTGATTATTTAGCAGCCTTTGTTTGCAATAATAGTTTTTGGCACGATGTGAAACTTTTTGCATTTGCTGTTAATAGCTTACACTCATGCAGAATAATCTGTCTATAAGTCGCCTGAAAGTCACGAAGATACTTATAACACTTATGAATATTGTTTTCACACCACCATCATATAGAAGTCTACGTGCTGCCTACAGTACGTAGACTTTCAGTATGGTTAAATACATGACATGTGATAAGTTCAGTAATGACCGTCTTTAAAACGGTTAAATAAAATCACTTTATTTCAGACACACACAGTCCATATTATAATAGGTAGTTAAAATAAATACAATAATAAAATAATTCAAAAATAAGTAAAACACTCTAAGCAAAAATCAAATTAAAATAATAATTAAGAATTAAATCAAAATGAAATCAATTCAAACCAAAAAAAAACAACTAAACTAACATCAAATAAAAACTAAATTAAATTATATTTCACTTATAAATTAAAAAAAAACATTTAAAATCGTAATACTAAAACTACAATGAATTAATATACATGGTGTTTTATTAAAGCGTAGAACTAATAGCTTTACTCTGACACGGTAGAGTTGGTTATTGTTTTGTGAGTGGACCGTTACCAAATTTGGTCGATAACATACAAGTGTCACCTTTCCACTCCCGTACCACGCGTGCTGGACTACGGCGTCACCCACACACAATTCAACATTTGTTGGCCCGAACTAAAAGGTTCAGTGACTCGTTTCTTTGTCGTACCATCCTGACGTGGAACGCTCTTCCAGCACATGTGTTTCCTTCCTCGTATAGTCCCGGGTTCTTCAAGCGGGGCGTGAAAAGGCATTTCTGCAGGCCTTCAAGGTGAGGATGGCCAGCCCAGTGATTCGTTGAATGACTGGGCTTGTCAACCTCATATCTGGACTTCAGGACCGCTTTCCATCAGGTGGAGTGAGGTCATCTTGACAGGCAATATAAAAAAAAAAGTGTGAGTTGCGTTGCGTGCGTCAAGACGTTACCCTGGAGGAAGTTTTTATGTTATATCAGGGCGACTCCTTTTGCGTTCTGTGGATATCAGTTTTAAGGTAGACAAACATGTGGCATCTCAGGTCGTGTTGCATGTGTCCAAAGGTTACCGTTTACATTTAGGTTACGTTTAGGTTTTAAGGTTAGGTCCGCAATTTGGGTGCCACCAACGTTGCATAAATTGTACCGTGGAGTTGCTGTTTATACGATGGCAATAAAATTGGCTTCTTCTCCAAACGAAAACAAATTGCGTCTACTAGGTGAAACTATTTTTTTTAGGATACATTTGTAATTTAAATTTTTTTTTATTGTTGTTTGACATGCAGCATACCTTGGACATATAGGTACATATCGGTGCCTAACTTTATGATAAGTGTATTTTAAAAAATCGCAAACCACCAAAAATGTATCACTCTGGTGTGTCCTGACACCAGTTTTGTAGAAGTAATGATAAATAACTTTTTTTCTATTACTAAATTTTGTCTGGAAAAGTGTTTAGAAAATTAATAGACAGTGTTGTTTTAATATAAATCAAATTAATTTCATGAAAATACTCATTCGTTTTGCGTCAATACAAAAAGAAAGTAGGGTCCGACGTTTCTTAGTCCATCACTGGTTTATGACGCAATGCTTTGATCTCCTCCGCTAGCTGTTCCCAGTCGGGTTTCAACATCCTATGGGAGTCAGTATGCGCTGCCCTGTCCCGTTTTCGATATACGAAGGTAAACAATTGATCACTCTGGTTTTGGTTTTCAAAATTGTCGATTACTATGACACACTTTTAAAAATTATAAGTAAGTTGGCATCTAAATTGATTGAACTAAAGTGTTTGTATTGAAAATGTTAAAATAATGTACAACTACGAAATTCCTACTTCTATAACTCTTACCAGAATTTATGAAAATGTTACTTTATTTGACTGCTATGGCATTGATCGCTCTGAACATAGTGGCCATAGCGATGAATAATTGCAGAAAATGAGTTAAATGAGTATTGATTCTAGTTCTTTTTTTTTGCATGTATGTGAATTTATCGCATTTTACAAATTTATATCAAAAGGGTAAAAACGGAGCCCTTTTTCTAAGACTCCACTATCCGTCTGTCTGTCACTAGGCTGTATCTCATGAACCGTGATAGCGAGTTAGTTAAAATTTCCAAGACGTTGTTTTTCTGTTGCCGCTATTAAAACACTAAACACAATAAAAATAATTTAAAGGGTTACACCGGTGATTTTTTTTTGCTCATTTTTGCTCAATATTAATAACGGCTACAGGTGCACGCTTTACGTCTAATGTTGTATAGATACTATTACGGAACCCTTCGTGTGCAAGGCCGACTCGCATTATAAAACAGAAAAGTATCATTTTGATCTATAAATTATCTTGAGAGTGTCGTGCCCTAGTGGTTAAGCACTCCAACTCGGATCGCGGATCGTGTGGTCCACAAAATCTTTGTATTCATTGTTTAATTTCCGACTAACTTTCCGGTGATGGAAAAAATCGATAAAATACCAAATCAACCCGGATAGCGGCGGAAGGCTCACCACCTACCACGTTGGGTTCTAACACTATTGGTGAAAAGTGGGCTTCTGAGTGTTCCGTTCACCCTGACGGCAACAGTCACTAGCCTCTGACCACACCGTTTGGTATAAAGTCGTGATGGTACATAGTAACATCACGAAATTAAAAAAATAGAAATGATCCTGATCTTGACGTTCATCATAAGTCATTGGTGAAGTACTTACCATAAAAATTTAGTTTTCTTTTATTACGGGTAGTAACGTGAAAATAGATTTATTTATTTATTCTTTATTGCACAAAGAAAAAGTACAATTGGCGGACTTAATGCCTAATGGCATTCTCTACCAGTCAACCACTGGGCGAAGCAGAAATCGTGTTGGCGGTGTCTCATAAAACCGGAAATAAAATATACTATTAATACAAAAAACATACAAATACCAAAATTATACATATTACACATACATAATCATAATACATAAATTTAAAGATACATACACTAAATATCGTACCTAAATCTTGAAATATTGCCTTGAAAGGAGAGAGGTTTGGTTAAATGAGTTAAGGTTTATCTAAGAAGAAGTTATGGATTGCTCTTTTGAAGGAAAACCTACTGGTCGACAATTTAATTTTATTAGGCAGCGAGTTCCATAGCCTAATGGCAGCTAATGTGAAAGAATTCGACATATGGGAAGACGTATGAAGAGGAGTATGAAGCAGCAAAAGGCTATGCGAGCGCTGGTTGCGCGTGCTGCACTCGCCCCTATACTTAAAATTACATATCAGATATCTGGGGGAACTGGGATTACTAAGAATATTAAAAAGTAAACAGAGCGTTCGAGAATTCCTACGGTGACGAATTTTAAGCCATTTTAATTGAGAACGAAAGGATAGATATTTGTATACTGTTTGTTATTTGACTTCATTAGGAGATTTGATAGTCTTGTTAATTTATTCGTTTTGATAAAAACCAGAACTTTAAAATCAAGGGAAATCTATTCGTAAAGCTACGTTAACGTTGTCCTATAAAGATAATTTAGTAAGTAAGTAGTCTAATTTTTTATACAAAGATCTATATAAATATTTGACTGGCCTGTTGGCGCAATGGCAGCGGCCCTGCCTTTAGCGCCGGAGGTCGTGAGTTCGATCCCCACCCATGACAAATATTTGTGTGACGAACATTTATATTTATTGTGTGTCTGGGTGTTATTATCTGTTTAAGTATGTATTTAGAAATATTTAAGTATGTTTATCAGTCTCTGACGCCCATATTACAAGCTCTGCTTAGTTTGGGGTCAGATGATCTTGGTGTGAATTATCCCAGATAATTATTTATTCATATTAATAACAAATTACAAAGAAATCGTGATAATTTAAAGTAAGTATTTAAATATTACATAAATGGTCAGGATTCTGATTATACGGTGATCTTGCTGTAACAAATAAAATATAATATTTTTACTGGTTCACTTACAGGTATAATTTAAAAATAATATTATTTAACTATATTCATTGTTATTTATATAATTCATAGTATGCTTTGATTGCTCTGGCATCATACTCGTAATTGATCGCTCTGGTCACAATAATTTCAAACTTATATAAGATCTCATATACCGTTTGCGGAAAATGAAGGCCAGTAAGAAAACAGATCAACTGAATAACGTAGTTTTGGAGAAGAAGCCAATTGTAAACCGGGGAAACCTCTGCTGGATGGGTGTCACACAGTAATAATAACAGTGAGAAGCCCTGCTTTGGTCCTACACCTTTAGAGTGGGGGAAAATTGCGTGTCACCTTGTCCCAAAGTGTTACACGCCATTTGCTCAGCCCCTCGTCCTCTAATGAGGATGTGCGTCCGCTCCTGGGGACGTCAGCGCATCATAACTCGCCTATTTAGGACCCGTTAGGACCCCTCAGACCTAGATCCGAATGCGTGTAAACAAATCCAGGTTTAAATGTGAAAGTGGTTGACATTAGGCCAAGTTGGAAATATTGTGCTTGTCCGAATTGATAAAAACTATGCACAATAAGTGAATAATTTCATTAAGATAAATTGATGCGAAATCATATTTACCGCTCTGTTCCTAAAGTAACACAAAACAAGGAAGATTCCTTTAACACACTGACCCAACACGAATAAACTGTTGCAGGAGTCGAACTCAAGTCTCTTAATACCAAGAGTAATTCTCTTGACCATTACGCCCAACACTCTAAACAGGTCCATAAATATCTGGAGCATTTTGCACTAAGATCAAGAACTAGGTAGTACTCTAAAAGTACAAACTTTGCCTTAAGGATAGGGTTCAGAGAAGCTAGGACATTATGCAGGCACACCCCTACTATTCCTACATGCCCTAGGGACCGCTAATAATACACCTGCACTTGGATTGCACATGATGTAGCATCGTGAGGTAGACGAAGTATTCTTTTTTTTATTTTCTGGCAGAATAGGTGCTTAATTCAAAAACAACAAAAGTAAGACACAGCTTATCTTCTTTGTTCTTTAAATCAAGTTGCACGGGTTGCACCTTAACAGCGTCTAGGCACCTACTTGTGGTAATGTTTCTGGCTCAATGCAAAAAAACATAAAAGGTCCACTCTGCACTAGACTGTGAATAAACGTAGACGGAGTAGCTGTTTTAATAAGCGCCGTCGTGGCAATATCTCTAGATCCATGGTCGTAAAATCATGAAACTTCTCACGCCCGTTTATGATAATATGCATAAAATGCATCAGGGTAGACGCCTTATTGCAGTGGCAGATACTAAGCTTTTTCTCTTTCTCCTAACGTTTGTTTTGAAAGTTCTTATCTGAGAATACTTTAGAAAATGTGTACGTTGTGGGGAAACTGGTAGATAATTTATGGTGAACATAGCACGCATCCATAGCTTACATCTACAGCAAGCAACCTTTATAAAATAACAGAGCTAAGTAGAACCCGTTTCCATCCGTGCTATGCTATTTAAACGAATGAATTTGATTGGTGGATATAAAACGCATCCACAGCAACGTAGCAAAAGCGGGTCTCCATTCTAAGGTGGGTCTAATTCTAGAATCGTACTCAAGCACTGATCTGTGCTTGAGTGGAGATTTCAGTTCATACAAAAACGTCACTCAGGTCTATACTCAAGTACTTACAGATTTTGTTTCAGAATACGGACCTAAATATTTAAATCTAAAAACTAATCAACGCTGTTTCATACCAGCGAATAACGTTCCATCGTAAAAACTTTTCCATTTAGTTTTAGTTATCCAAACAACTATTACACATTTCATTAAATTACAGATTTCATAAGAATTTTATATTTTCAATTTATTTATTTATTGCATGTCACATGGTAGTTATAAATCTTACATTAAATAAACAGGACAGCCCTGTAAGGGCACTGCAAATATATGTACAGATGACGTCACTATGCTATAACTAAAAACTTAAAAGAATGATACACAAAAATAAACTATTTGTCCGCGAAAAATTTGTCTAGCCCGTAATATGCCTTCTGCAGAAGATAGGCCTTTAGTCTATTGATCAAAGCTTTAGGCTTATTTATATCCTTAATATAGTTCGGGATATGGTTATAAATACGTATGAACATCCAGTGGGGGCCTGATCTGACTAATTGGAGAGTTTTACCACCTGCGGGAAGATGTTTTACTAGGCTGTAGGGAAGAAATTTTACTTTTCATCGGAATACTTTCCATTTTCGAGATAACTGCAGTCAATTCACTTATGTTCATAACGCATATAGGTCAACTTAAGTACGATTTCATTGATTGATTTCTAAATCGGTGGGTAGTAACAATGTCCTTAACAGGTAATAACAGAATTGCTTGCAAATAGCAATGCAGCATATTTGACTTCTGGTACGACTCCGGCACTGCAGGGTTCCAGCGGTTACACGCGTGTTATCGTTGCAGAAGGCTTTAGCCCACCACCGCATCTTCACTCACAGCCACCTGCTCCACGGCCGGCGGGCCACCTCGCCACTACGCGCCTACGCGGCTCTGAATTACACTCTAGGGTAGGGCAGACAAGACCACGTGGAGTCGGGGTCAAATAAGTCGGTTTTCATTAGCATTCGTTTTTAATTAATTTAGAATCTCGTAAAAATACTTGGAATATAAAACAATGTTGTGAAATACTTTAAACATTCATGGAAATCACATTAGGGAAACAATAGCATCGATACGAGTATAACAAAACCATACATCGATGAAATGAAGAAAATGGGAAAATAAAATTCGATGAAATTAGTTTTTTGGTGAAGTGAATTTGCTATGTAACGCCATTTTATAGGACTTGTTATTTATGATAAAGAAAATTTGCGAACAGTTTTATCGGAAATTAAATTCGTTGTGATAAATTGCCATAAAGTGACGGATCCCCAGCAAGCACATCTCGGTGGAAAAGCACCTTAAATTCTTTTAGCGATGTAGTTGTGTTTATATGTGTTTTTTCTTAGTTTTTTACCTGATCTCGACTATCCAACACCTTTTTGTATAATACGTTACTCCTGAATATATTCTTTAACATATGACCAGACCTGAAAGCTTTCTTCTGATGAAAATAACAGATAAACTGACACTGCCCAATATTTATGACTATTTTATCTCTGTTGCATAAAATATGAAGAAGTAAAAAACGGCACATACCCAAAGGAAAATAATGGGTTCTGGCATATGTTATATCGATATTTTCTATTAAGATATAGATTTCAGCTTCAGTTATTATTACTTACACTGCAGCACTGCAATACGGAGCTGTATTGCAATTAAGAGCGAAATAAAAGTAACAGCCGTCGAAATAGATTGTGCGTTTGAAAGACCGAAAGCCGAAAGGCCAACTGAGCATTAGAAATAAGTGACATTTTAAAATTTAAGGTTTTATCAACTTCAAGTCCATACTCGAGCAATAACAGACCTATATACAAGACTTGTTTTATAATATCCTGTTCTTTTAACTGATAACAAAAAAAAACCAACTTTAAAAAAAACTATTCCAAACCAAAGCACTAAAAAGTAAAGAAATAATTGCGTATTCTTCTAAAACTTACACGATAATATACTGTAGGTACAGTTATTGTTATTGTTGGAGTCTGTGTCAGCCAAGGAAACACTACAATATACCTATTTCTTGCATATCACGTTTACGTTTGTATGTAGGTAGTTACAAACCTACGAGTACATTGACTGACACCGACTCCAACAATAACAATAACTGTACCTACATTATATTATCGTATAAGTTTTAGAAGAATACGCAATTATTTCTTTACTTTTTAGTGCTTTGTTTTGGAATAGTTTTTTTTGAAGTTGGTTTTTTTTTTGTTAAAATTTTTGTTTATTTCTTGATTTTCAGTGGATAGTTCTTATTTATTTTATACAGCGAAAAAGTATCGTCCAATTGCTCCTAAGAATTGAAGAGTTCCATTACTTTGTCATGGATGCCATAATCAGAACCTAACACTCATCAAACTACCCTTGAAGTATATCCTTTCCAATAAAAAAAAAGCATTCAAATCGGTAGGCGTGATAATGAGTTATTCGTCCATTTGTCGCGCATATGGTTTATCTAGATTTAAGACTTATATGGATTTCCCATGGATGCCACTGTCAGAACTTGACCAAATTAAAATGGGACCACACGGGCACCATCAGCTTTCAAATAAATAAAGAATTATCAAAATCGGTTGGCGTAATATTAAGTTATTCGTCCATTTGTCGTCCATTTGTCGCGCATTTTGTCTATCTAGATTTAACACTTATATGGTTTTCTCATGGATTCCAATGTCAGAACTAGACCAAATTAAAATGGGACCATTCGGGAAGCACCAGCTTTCAAATAAAATAAGAACGATCAAAATCGGTTCACCCAGTCGAAAGTTATGAGGTAACAAACATTAAAAAAAAAACATACAGTCGAATTGAGAACCTCCTCCTTTTTTTGAAGTCGGTTGAAAACATCAGACATCGCCTTTTTTCAGTGTCTTTTATTTTTTAAAGTATCTCACTCGTTTGCCTGATGAATGCCTTTCGTTTAAATTGAATATCGAATTATCAACATTTCCGAATTTCCCTGCAAAATGTTTAGCTGAATACATCGACCAAACAAGACCCAGCAAAGGGCTTGACAAATGATAGGACCCGTGATAAAATTTACAAAAGCCGCCGTCGTCCTCCGGACACGAACGCCCAGGGAAGGGCACTCCCATTTTTGTTAGGAGTCCGTACGCAAATAATGTACGGATACGATTTTTAAACTTTATCGCATGAGCGACCAGATTTCGATGGAGGCAGGCAGGCCGTTTGCAACCGCCGCCAGTCTGTAAATCTACGTGAGAGGCCTTTGGTCAGCAGTATTGAGGCAGCGAATGATAATGATGATCAAAAACAGAAACATGTTTGTCATAGGACATAACCGTCAACCGTGAGACGTAGACGGGATTGGGTAGTCGGACATAGGTACGTTTGTATTTGTCATAGGACATAACCGTCAACCGTGAGACGTAGACGGGATTGGGTAGTCGGACATAGGTACGTTTGTATTTGTCATAGGACATAACCGTCAACCGTGAGACGTAGACGGGATTGGGTAGTCGGACATAGGTACGTTTGTATTTGTCATAGGACATAACCGTCAACCGTGAGACGTAGACGGGATTGGGTAGTCGGACATAGGTACGTTTGTATTTGTCATAGGACATAACCGTCAACCGTGAGACGTAGACGGGATTGGGTAGTCGGACATAGGTACGTTTGTATTTGTCATAGGACATAACCGTCAACCGTGAGACGTAAACGGGATTGGGTAGTCGGACATAGGTACGTTTGTATTTGTCATAGGACATAACCGTCAACCGTGAGACGTTGACGGGATTGGGTAGTCGGACATAGGTACGTTTGTATTTTATTATTTATTTGTTATACATTTGGTTTTGCTAGAAAAGTCGTACCATGCAAAAAGATAGTTAGTTCAAAAACGAAAACTCAACTACTTAATTAGTTACTCGTTCTATAAAATCAGTTAATATAAATGTAGTTACTTTAAAAGTAGTTACTATAAAAGTAGTTACTTACTATAAAATCACGCTCTTAAATGTATGAAACTCTTAAATGGCTGGCGCTCAACAACCGTGCGTTTTTCGCGCCAATTTCTTCCACGTACAGCCAAGATATGGAATGATCTTCCTGCGGCGGTGTTCCCAAAGGGATATGACATCGGGGCTTTCAAGAAGAGAGCGTATTCCCATCTAAAAGGCAAGCAACGCATCGGTGACACCTCTGGTGTTGCAGTTGTCCATGGGCGGAGGTGATCACTCTCCATCAGGTGACCTTCTAGCTCGTTTGCTCCCTATTACATAAAAAAAAAAAAAAAAAAAAGGAAAATATTCCATAATATTTGAAGTTTTATACATAAAACCGAAGAGCAATGGCAGCAATGACCGGCCTGTTGGCGCAATGGCAGCGATCCTGCCTTTAGCGCCGGAGGTCGTGGGTTCGATCCCCACCCATGACAAACATTTTGTGTGACGAACATGAGTGTTTGTTGTGTGTCTGGGTGTTATTATCTATATATGTATGTATTTAGAAATATTTAAGTATGTTTATCAGTCTCTGACGCCCATAGTACAAGCTCTGCTTAGTTTGGGGTCAGATGATCTTGGTGTAAATTGTCCCAGATATTTATATCCTGCTTTTAGCGCAGAAGGTCCTGGGCTCGATTTTTTTGCTCAGGACAAAAAATAATTTGACGAACATGTCTGAGTATTATTATCTATTAAAATATTATGTAAGTATTCAAAAATATCAAAATATGTTTTTTAGTCATTGACACCCATCCCACAAGCTCTGCTTAGTTTGGGGTCAAATAATCGCTTTGTAAAAGGGTCCCTCACCTGGAGCATTTTCCTGCTCTAGGTGTGTTATAATAACCTTAATGTGTTTCAGATTTTCATTAATTTATATAATCGCTACAGAACTTACCCCACAATGACTAAGGCTGATCTTGGTACTTCAAAATGCTTTTAATTTCCGACTGGACTCAGGCGACCCTCGGCTTTGTTTCACGCAGAACCTCCGGCACACGATTAAAGGACAAAATTACTTCACACGAAAAGTATTTTATTATTTTATTCTGCATAAAAAGAAGCAATAATGTCGAAGTAAATAATTTATATGTCGTTTTTAGATAGTAAGAGTGGTAATATACTTTATTTGAAATATTAATAATTAGGTAAATTCGGATAAGGTTATGTAGATCATTTTAACTTCTCACAATATATTTTACGTTGATACTTATACTGTGAAATTGCAAACCCATTAAAATTAAAAAATACATATAACTAATATCTGAAATAAGCAGAAAACAACTACTCAATATTTTCTAAAGAAACAAAAAACCACTGCTTCTAAAACTCTAAGAATATGATTTATGTATTAGGTATAAGACCACTGTTGCAGAGATTTCAAACAAAAAGCAATGAAGTAAAACCTCAATGCTTAAGTCTAATTGTTAACTAACACAAAGACAGTAAGGTTAATTTTAGAACAAATTTACTGCCCTGTCGTCAAGTCCAACTCTTAATATTGTCTCATTAGAAAATTAAAGAACTAAATTGCGATTTATTTGGGCTGACTCAGTGATCAAAGCAGTAAATGTTTAACGCTAATTACTCAATATTAAGATGAAATAAAGTGCTCCAGAGAACCAATTAATAATGGGTAATTTATGTTTCAAATATTTTACAATAATTACTCTAATGTAGAGTAATTACTTAAATATTCAGCTCATTTATTTCACTTGTCCTCTTTTCGATCATTCACTATATACTCACATCCAGAATACAAGCTAAATTATTAAGATTAGATAGTCTTGGTTGGTTAAAAACTGATGATATAAATAAAAACAGCTGACTATAGATAAAATAACTAGTAACATTGAAAAAATATAAAACTGATATATTTTACTGTAGCTGAGAATTAATAAAAATATAATAGAATCCGTCTACAATGTCAGTCGCAATCAGAGCCTTAGGTAGTTGGATGGAGCCTGTCATACTGTTATCTGACAACTGTCTGAGCGCCCCATAAATTCAAGGAATTAGGGACAGGCTCTGTGATTTATTATACTTCCAACTTACGCAGTCTGTCGTTTCTAAAGGAAAATGACTTCACTCACGCCGAAACGGATCATACGGAAAAGTTCGTAACGGTCATATGTTATTCACGAAAGCACTTTAATTTTTGAATATAATGTCTCTGGTAAATTTTGAGTTGTATATTGTGGACAGATTTTGATTTAAATAAATAAATAAATATCTGGAACAATTTCACACCAAGATTATCTAACCCCAAACTCTGAAGAGCTTGTACTATGAGTGTCAGAGACTGATACGACGGGCAAGCCGCCGCCTCCGAACTCCCTGCCGTCTATGTCGGAGAGGTGCCGCCAGAGGATCTCCCTCCCGGGCCCTCTCCGTGGTCTCCTTCTGGGACATGACGTCTTCGCAGAAGGAGACCATCGCCACCCATGACCTGTTGCTGCCAAGCATAGAGCGAACTATGCTAGGCAACGAGAGGTCCCCTCCGACTGCCGCAACAAGCGTGCGCTGCTGCGACGCCCATGCCGGGCACACTGCGAGGGTGTGCTGTGTAAAATTATCGTCCTTCACGTCGTCACACATCCCAGAACCCGACCTGGCGTGCGTAGCTTAACATCGGACCGTGTCGCCGATCCACTGTCCGCACTAAGTACTGTGACTCAAAAAAATAATTAATAAAGTTAACTCAGTTATTCATGATATTGTACTTGTTAGCTAATTATAATAATCTAAGAAGCCACCTTTACTAATGTCTTACTAATTAAATTTTGCATTTCATATGCATTATAACTGTCGTACCTAATTAAATACCACTAGATAATGTTTTCTTAGATTCATGATTAACTACATTTAATTGCAGATCATTAAATTTCACTTCAAAAATAATGTAGTTACTCGTCTGTTTACTCGTATGCTGAATGTAACATACATTGACTTTTACAGTCACGGAAATACTACTTACTTACGTTTACTGTCTACGATAAAACGTACGATTTCAAACTCATTAAAATGTTGCCTGTTTTGAAAATAACATGTAATGTGAAACTCAATAAACTCGCGAAGTAGGACAGTAAAATTTTAACACCCTGATCACGTGTTGGCAGCTTTGGGTCCCTTGTCTAATTATATTATGATGTAAGCCAACGTCTACTGGTAATTATTGAACTTGGGTCCCTAATGTTCGGCAAATTGTTGACGAACAGTATCTTCACAAGCATTTTTATTTAAAATAGTCTGTATCGTATGCCAACTACGAAAACCAAATAAATGCACTTTTTTACAAAATCAAGTTATGAACATGGTTATATATAGTCATGCACTTTCTACTAGTAAAATAGAATAGATATATAATAGATGTCAAGTGTAGACCAGGTAACCGTTGCAGAGTTAGCCAGAATGAAAAACCTATCCCCAAATACAGATATTTCGATTGACATATATACAAGTAAAACATTATACGCCATCTTAGATAATAAATACCTGCATGTTTTTCACATGTAGTTATTTATTATTAATGATAAATGTGTATGATTACGTTTTTTCTAATTTCTTTCTAACACGTGTAAAGTTTAGCGCAAACGAGTTTTTTTACAGAGAAAAACTATTAAAAACGTTTATTCACAGGTACTTAGGTAGGTACTAGACTTTTTCTAGTTGCAGGCAAAATCTGATATATGCATGCGCTACTTAACTAGTTAAACTTTAATTTTGTGCCATTTTAACTATCACAACACAAATAAATTAATTGCATTCATAAAAATTAAATATACTTGACAACTTTCGTATGATACATTTATCTGTATCTGTTTTACATCGCTCTTAGCAGATTATGTTCTTTCAAATGTCATTTTCTCGAAACATCAAAATCTGCATCAGGTTTTCGCAGTAAGCAGACGTTAAAAAAATCACTTGAAGCAAGGGTAATAGCACATGCCTGTCAACTAATGATTAATAAGCAGCTTGCTAAAACCATTTAACCCCAATCAAGCTAAGCTTTTATTATAAATAATATTCAAATGTTTATAAATAGGACACGAAATGTACACATGAATTATGCAGCTGCTCAAATGGATTTCATTATAAAATACATTAATTTATTAAAAATGTCATTTTACACTGTTAATTTGATTTTGCTACTTTGTGCTGCCGAAGAACTTTTAACTATTCTGTGGTGCTGCTACTAATAAATAAACATTAATAAATTTATTTATCAACATCTTGTACAGATTTTACTAAGGTCATCTACCCTAGGCTCAGCAGAACTTGTACTAAAGGTTAGGGGTCCGAGAAGTAATGAGTAAAAGTACTAAAATATTTATAAATATATACTAATCATCATCTTTATCATAATTCGCAGCAATAAGACTAAATTATTCATACATACTTATTTGACGACACGATTAGCGCAATGCTCTGTAGCACGGTTTCTCTCGTTGACTTATGTCCCGGTTCAATTCAAGGTCGAGACAATTCAGGAAACTATCTTTTCTAAATTGGCTCGGGTCTGGGTGGGCTGGGAGAAGCCTTGGCTTAATTCCTTGTATTTATCCCTACTTCGAGACCATGACAAGTGGTGTGTGGTCTGGCGCATATTTATTTGTTTTATTATTTATACTTGAATAAATAATAACACCGAAACACAGAACAAACACATTTGTTCCACACAGTAATGTTTGTCCTAGGTGGGGATGGAACCTACGACTTCCGGTGGATCGGTATTGCGCCAACAGGCCAGCCAGCATTCTATATATTTTCGCTTTATTTTCTTGTGCCTCGATTTTTAAAAGATCAATGCCAGTGTTTTTTTTTGTGACCCTGCCGGCTAATTTATGGGTTCGATCCACACTCAGGACGAACATTCATGTGCCCAGCATTTGTGTGTACTTAATTTAGGGTCTGGGTGGTTACGTTGTGCAGTACTTACTTATTTTTATTATATCTTCTATCGTCTATATATTCTATTCTATAAATAGTAAACTGCCGAGTACCCCATAATAAAGTCTTGACCATAAGGTCCAACTTTTGATATGATGTGCCATTGGATGTATTTTTTTTGAAGTCACGAGTGAAGCAAATTTCACAATTTATGCTAAATTAACCCTGTTCATTATTGTTCGTTATGTTACTATGATTAATTAAAGCCCAGCACACACGGAGCGGTACAAAAGCAGTGCAGGAGCGGTGCAGAAGCGTTGCGTCAACTAGTTAAGACGAGGTGGTTCTGCAAAACACGTTTGAAGTAGCATTTTTGAAACATGATTTGATCAATTTGGCTCGATAGAATTAATTCACAAAGTTACCTCTTTTCGTGACATTTTGTCTTCTATTTTTGGCTTTATTTCTAAAATAGTTGATTAGATAATATGGGTCCTTTACCAAAACAAAGTTTAAGATAACTGAAGGGATTTCCTCCGATAGTTTTTTTCATAACATCTATTAATTTTTTATCGATTATTTTAGTGATTTGCGGTCCGCGCGGCCGCGTGGCGTTCACCAGTGTCCTTCGGGACGTGTTTTGCAGAAACACCTCCCCTTAAATCTCCCAGACCGCTCCCGCCTCGGTAAAGCCTGGTTTTTGCAAAATTATAAAAAGGATAGCTCATCAGTTTAACATGTTTATTAATTGCCTAAGGTTTGTAGCTCCATTCCTAGCACAATGAGGCAATTGTTTGGCTTTGCTTTTATTCGGTGTAATTAATGTTTATGGAAATCGGTGTAAACAGCCCGATTCAGCACTTTAGAGGTTTGTCAGCGAGAAGGTTAATGTAATGAAGATAGCACACATGTCTTTTTGTTATTTATGTTGTTTAAATCTACTTAAATAAAGATAAATAACACCCAACAAACTAGAAACTGATATCTACTTATATTCAAAAGTGGAGCTAAATAAAATTAATAATAACACCCAGAACAAACGTGAAATCTTACACGTGCTAACAAACGTAAAATCTCATCGTGCACGTCAATGTTTGTCCTGAGTTGGGATTGAACCTACGACCTACGGCGCTCTTTCCATTGCGCCAACGGGTCGGTTTAAAAGGAATATGTAACTTCACATTAAATATAAGACTGCTACAACTAACTGCAATGCAAACTACTATAATAACAGATATTTTTCATATTGCCTGTTATGTATTTTAATAGCGCTATACCTACTAAGAAACTTATTACAGTAATCAACATTAAAATAATACTTCAAACCAACGAAGCAAAGACGGAGTCTGTAAATTAAAAATATGATTATAATAATGTAAGCTGACTTTTAATTAAATACATTTTACGAGCATTTATTCAAATTAAAATCAATAAATTTCAGATGTGGAATAACTTAAAGTCTAGTACGTACGAAAGTAACCGTCTATTTTACTAAGACTTCATGAATTAATTATTAATTACACTAGCCAGTGCACAAAGTAATAACTCATTTGCGAAAACACACTCAGTATTTCGTTTAATTTCATGAACAATAGCTTAAAGTAAACGTTTTGAATACAAAACAAAGTATATCGATAAACATAAATTGAATAAAGTATACACCGATTTAAATATTCATTGTAGATATTATTAGAAAAGGCTGAGTATGTTAAATGGGTAATTTTAGAATTAAAATTATTAGTGTTGGGCAAATAACGAAATAATGAAAAAACCTAACTAATGTGTACAAAATATAATATCTAATGATGCAAAAAATATGATTGCGTGACATTATTTTAATATTTAGGAGTATTTAGTTGACAATTTAGCTTTTTAGAGGCTCCTGTGGTTAAACTTTCAATATTTCAATTCAAATTTATTTTAAACCCAGCACTCACAAAGCGGTATAAAGGCAGAAAGCTGTCTCGAGGCGAGAGCGGGAGCGGGAAATGTATGGTGACACACTTCAGGGAGTTAAGCCACAAAATAAAGAGTTTATAGAAGGACCGCTCTCGCCTTTTTCTATCAACTTGCCTGATCGCCTAGGGTTTGCTACTCGCTACTATATTCGCCAGATAAGAGCGATTTCACAGAAAAATACCTACCTACCTAGTAGGCTGTAGATAACACCATGAGCCACCGCTTCGGCGGTCACCTGTCGGCGGGGCGGCGCGCGGCGCGGATGCAGCAGCCGCGCGTGCCAATAAAAGAATATACCAAAAATACTGGTGTTTAACCAATGCATGATAAGATAAGTTACGGAAAAAGTAAAAGCCCATTTGTACTGGATTTGAATGTGTTACGAAATATAATGGTTTACCTACCTATATACTGATAACACTCGTACATAGTACCACTAACTTGCAAACGTTATCTGAGTTTTACTTACCTTTCAACATCATTTAGTAACTTAAAAAACGTAAAATAACAATTTCGTGTGGTGTTCATACAGCCAAATACACTGCAACAGAAATATCTGCGCGAAACCATTATTGACCATTGAACTATAATTTATGTATCTGACGACGTACAAATAATATCTCAATGTTTTTGACAGTGCGACTGACCGCGACACTGAAACTCACTGACTTCGCCTGTAAACTCACGTCTCTGTGTGCGCGTGTCAAAAATGGCATGTTGTTTTAAGCGGGCTATCTGTTAGAGCGCCACGCATGTCTGTCATGTAATTTGTGGTTAAGCCTTGAATTATTTTTTGACATACTCTCGGCAAAGGGTGCGATTTTTTTTTTTAAAAATCGTTAAACATTTCTTACTAAAAAAAATATATCAGATTCCAGACACGCACAGTTGGCTCCAATTATTTTTCAGGGGGCCTTGAATTGTTTTGGATTTTTTGACATACTCCATATCCCAACCAGGACTGTGAAACTTTTTTTAAAGAATCGTTGGTTTTCAGCTGAAAGTCCACCGCAGCCGGTCTCTGTGGTGTGGCATGGATGGTGCATAGCAACTCGAACGCTACAAAAATTCCCTCCCTCGGAACGCTCCCGGTAGTCCCGGTAGTCCCGGTACTGCTTTAGTTAGTTCTACGCTTTAGTGTTGTTTTTTAAAGTAATAATTTTGGTGATACCCATTTTCATTGTTGTGGCAGTTAGTGTTATTATCAGTTTCTCTTATTTAAAGGAAATGATACTAACCGATAAAGGTTTAAACTTAACTTGAAATTGAGGAGTCTTTGAATTGATGATGCCGCAATACCATAATAATATGTAAGTAGATAAAACAGTGTCAACTATGATTTAAGGGCTACTTAACATGGTTGAGGCTACTTTTCAGAATTCAGCGGTAAGTATCATTTAATGTAACGTGGCTGGCCGACTTAACATTACAAACAACAGAAAAAATATTTTGCAGAGAACGTAATTTAAATTTAAAATTTGGCACGTGTAAGATCCCGCACGTTTTTAATTACAGACTACGCTTAATTAATTTATAATGACTTTTTAAGTTGTGGCCCGTAACAAAAATCAACAATTTGATAAACTCCTTTGAAAATAAATTAATTATTTTTCCATATTATAATATAAGTATGCTATTATAATACTATGTAGTTTATTAGTTATTCAGACACTCCTCTAATATTTTATATTTTCCTTTCATATATTTAAAAAAAATATTCGAAAGCGATGTTTTTTTGATATCTTTACTTTCATCCCGAAACAATTCCCATTTTTTTTAACACTGCACACTGTGTACCTTAACCTACAGAACCAGTTACAATATAGTTTTGTTTATCTGTACAAAGCTTGAGGAACAGTTTAAACATAACAATTATTTAAATTAATTTAAATATAAACTACGATGTATACAAAGCTTAACCTAAAATTAATCTAACTAAAATAAGCGATAAAAAAGTGGAAAGAAAAAAGATTTTTCCTAAAAGTAGGTCAAATCAGAAATAGGACTCGCTTCTGTTATAATAAGTACCTAATAATAAATTGATAGTTTTTCGTTATTTACTTTATGACGACAACATGTACATTGTTACATACCTAGGTGAATATGTAATCGCCATAAAGTAATTACATTCAGCGTAAAACGAATTTGAAAGCTAATAAAATATGTATTAGGATAAAAAGAAACACCGGATCTTCTCGGAAATCTTCGCGATACACACCGAAAAATAGGAAACCACATCCAATTTTGCTATTAAGTATACGGATTATTTCTAGGATGATTGCGAAAATCTAGCTTCGTTTTAGGAAAGTTTTTGAACTGATATAAGAATACAGTAATCATGCGCATCAGTTGCCATAAATGGTTTAACAAGTAGTATTTAATTAATTACCTACTTCGATATCATGGCAGCATGTCGATGGAATTATTATAATCTAATGTAACTGGAAATTATAAAATACAATTATAATAATAGCGTAATATTAGCTAGAAAAGACGGCAAATATTTAGTATACGTGATACCTTATCGGATGTTTATTGTAAATATTTTGTTGATTTCGTGTTTCGAATTGAAATAAAAATGGCAAAATAGCTGCATTAGTGCATGACGTTACGTTTTAACTAACAAAAATTGTATACTTTGCCACCTACCTAGAACTATAAGAAAACCCATGACATTTAGAGCCTTTAGAGCTTATTTTCCTAAGTTGGGTCATAAGATTATTGAGATTAGGCCGATTGTCGTTTGTAGCCTGTTACCTATGTTTAACAGCTGTTTAAAATTCGACTTTATCGTAAAACTATAAAATTGGAACCGGTCTACAGTTAAAAACTTGAATGACGCAGCCAGCTGTGGAAAGAAGAATGACTCACTGCCGAGCCCAAGTACTGCCGCGTATAACTGCGGAGATTTTGAACCTTATAGCGACTCTTATAAGGTTTGAACTGTAGGAATAGTGTGGAGCTATTAGCTTGGTACGATTGTATTGACACTGCGCGCACGCATTGTGCGCTACCGTCTCCTATTGTGATACTCAGTCTGACAGATACCGTTGTTGACGACGCACGTGTGTGGCTACGCGCATTTTGCCGCCCTTTTTTCGTTAAAAATACAAAACTGTGAGAAAACTTGTGATGCACGAAACGATAAAGTATGTGGTGCGCATTTGTTTAGTGACGATTTTTTATTACACTGTTCTGAGCGTCGTGAAAGGAGTTAAACGATATTTAACTGGGATTGAGTCTGAAGATACTATTTATTAGCGACCGTCTTTTGGCTACAAGATCGTAAGTAACAATGACCTAGTATTATTTTTATTTATATAAGTATTTCTACCCACTTAGTTATTTTAGCTGTTGTCAAAAAAAAATAAGCTTTGTGTCGTAAATAGAAACGCCAAAATTACAAAAATTGCTAAAAATTAGGCATAATAATTGTAAAGGTGTTTTTTCTCGTAGGGACTAGTTATTTGTACCTACATAACAATGAACTCTTACGTTAGCTGACAGTTTTGTCATTTGTAAAGTTTCCCTTTATCACCAAAATAATATGACGACAAACTCAGTTATGAAAAGGATATACCCACAACTAAAACTAACTAAACCGATGCAATACTTTTTCAATTAAGTCATTCTTAAAACAGAAGAAGGAAAGTCACATACATTTTAACAGAATTTTAATTTTAGTTCAAATATATTGTACAGTACATCCTATCATCATGTATCTATTATTTCATCAGTAGGATAAGGCGAAGCGAATTAGATGGAAAGGCCTTAGAGCGGTGGGTCATGATTCAAATGATGCTAAAAGATTTCATCTGTATATCATTAACACAATTTTCAAAACTAAATTTTTTTCAGTTCAGGCTGATCTACAGTTTATTTGTACTGTTTTAGTTGGAGCTGTTAAAACTTTCTACGGATAATGTAGGTACTCGTACCATTTACAATGCTTCGTGAAGACAAATAGCGTGAGTGTATGATTAAATAATCCTGGACATTATTCCACACAGCGCCATCTAGCCCCAAAGTAAGCTAATTAAAGCTTGTGTTATGGGATACTAGACAACGGATAAACATACTTAAATACATTTTCTTTTGTAAATACATACTTATTATACATAGGAGACACCCAGACCAGTACAAACAGACATGTTCATGCACACAAATGTTTGTACTGTGCGGGGATCGAACCCGCGACCTCTGGTGTAGTAGCCAACTTCTTAACCATTACACCAAGTTGGTCGTCAAAATGATTTAAAAGTTTCCTTAATTTTAAGTGTCATCTATTAGGTTCCTATTTTATAACTATCAATAAAGTCGCACTTGTACATGCGGAAGATATAATGATATGCGTGCTTCCTCAAATGCGCGCACGCATACACAATACCAATCATACTGTGATTTTGTTATGGTTTGACGAACAACTGTTCTGTAGGAAGCAGTAAATGACATTTTGGTTGTTGTTATATATTTTGCTCGAGCTACAATGATGACACGGTCTGTGGAATTACTACTGGGTGAAGTAGGTTAGTCAACCGGTTTGACAATCCATCAGACAGCTATTACCGCAACCATGACTTTTCTAATAATTGTCTAATAACTGGCTTCGTGTTTTGTTCACTTTTTTTCATTAGATCACAGGATTTTAATGATAAATCAGAAGTGTTTATTTGCTACAAACACAGTACTTAAAGTGGTGAAATAATAATGTAAGTCCAGTGTATTTAGCCTGCCCGCAGACGTGCAAAAATAGAATATTTTACATCGAGGGACTAAACGAAGCCATAATACACCAGAGGTGGTTTGACTCCCGAGCGTGCGAAGGAGTCAATGAAACTGAGGGTATATTAAGTTGGCGTTTAGTCTCGAGGTGCAAACTGTACTTTTCACTTCGAGTGCGAGAAAAATAGTCAATAGAGTACAAAAACATTTAAAACCGATCAGTTTTTTCTTCTGTACTGAACCACAGATTAACAATTTAAAACACATGGCGCCACCTTCTTTGCGGACAAACCATGGAACTAAAAAACGGAACTAAAAAACTCTCAAACATTTTCCCAATGAAGACGGTCCACACTCCACAGATATTAGTATATTTTTACTGGCTGTTTAAGTTTGTCTTTGTCACATAAAGGAAATTAAAAAACTAATTACTTTTTACTCCCTAGGGGCTGAAGTGGTCACTTTAGCCCCGCTTCGTAGGGCTATAATGGCGTACTTTTAAAGCATGAGAAGTGAAAAAAATTAAAAATAGCAGACAATTATAAAGATTAAACAATGTCAATAAATACCAATTAAATATGGACAAAATTAAAATCACATCACAATGAATCACATTATATTATATTAAATTATGTCTATACAATGACGAGCAAACATTATTGCGACGCACATAAGCGGCCACATGGAAGATCTTTACATTCATTCTTCACTCTCAAACTACTTCTAAGTGAAACAGAAATTTCCCATATAATAACGTGTTTCAGCGACAGTACTTAATTGTATACTTATTCAATCAAATCGCAAAATGATATCCTTTTAATGCCAGAAATCTAAACTTATATTGGGAAAAAAAACAGATTGTATATTAAATTGGTCTCCACAAATAAAAAAGGATTTGATACAAATTGCGTCAATTATTGATGGTCGGTCACTAATTAGTGTAATTAGGTATAATGATGACAAGTTGTTAATAACGTTATTACAAACTATGACATAACGTCTTATGGATTAATAAACATCATTGCATTAATATTGCGTTCCAGTCACCATACTATTAATACAAATTATAATAAGCTACGCAATAGGCTGTGTATTTTCATTAGATGTATACGACTTGCATAACGATCTTGAGATTGCATAAATTATAATATCATAACGTTTTACTCATGCTACGCAGGTTGTTTATGAAAGGGTAAATTATATTTATTAGCTTTATATGTATAGCAGCCATTTCTATTTTATTTTAGGGTGCACGTCAGACTTTTTGTCGGACCGATAATAGGGCCGATTTTGTATTTCATATTATTTCTGACCTACTTTTTGTCGGACGTGTGCGTTGCTCCATTGCTATCAGTACGTTCTATTTTTCTCCTACAAAAAATCGGTCACCGATTATCGGACGTGTGCGAGCAGCCTTAAGAACAATGAAATTACCTAAGTAAAGTGCGCTACATGCTCTTCTTACACCAACCTTGCTAATATGAATCCTTTAATTTATTGAAAAGTGTAAGTCCGAATAATAACGTTTTTATTCAGGAATTCCAACTATATTTATGTATTGTACACTAAAACCATTGGCCCTAAACTAAGGCCCGTATTCTAGAATCATACTCAAGCATTGATTTGTGCTTGAGTAGAGATTTTGAAACGTCAGTTCATACAAAAACGTCACTCAGATCTATACTCAAGTACAGATTTTGTTTCAGAATACGGGCCTAAGTAGAGCGTATGCTATGGATGTCAGAAACGAATGTACATGATTATAGCATGCGCATCCACCAAAAACAACATCCATCATTCCACTAAACGTAGTGTTATTTAAATGCTCTTTGCATTCCACTTGCATTCATATTCACTTTATACTCTTAATACTGATGACATTAATTGAACGCCATTTATCATTGCGGTGACAAATTAATAGACTTCCACTAATAATTTCCAAAATCTTGCAAAACAGGAAATGGCCTAGCGACAAAGTTATTTTACAACTAATTCCAAGTAAACATACAAGCCAGAACATCCTGGATTTCCGTGAAATACAAAATAAATCCTTTCAGCCACTGCCGTTTCAAAGGAAATAAAAAAATCTCTGTTGGGTGAATTAATTTTGATACAAGTCGTAATAGAGGTTGATTGCACGTAACATTCATTTACATTTAGATGACCGGCTTTCATAGAAATCCGTGGAGAACTGTCCCATTTGAACAGAGAAATACAACGAATTGGTTTTATAGGAAGTAGGTCACTTTGATGTTCGCTTAAAAAACCAGCCGCATAAGGATTTGTGAGGATTTATTGAAATGCAAACGAAAGTTTCATCTTTGTACTAGATTTAAGTTTTGTATAAGTTCAGGACTCGAGCCCCGTTTGATAATTTTGTTTTAATAATTTCTGTCTCATGATTTTTGTGATGGCCGAATATCTAAATATGCAATCAATATCTATTTATTGTTTTATAATCTACTACTATATTTAAAAATCGTTTCACAAAACTTATAAATAATGTATCCCCGTGGTTAAGTGTTTTATGGAATTAGGTTTTTATTACTTACTATTAAAATAAACTTAGTTTAGTTAGTAGCAGACACACTTTTCACGTCACAATCATTAAAAAGTTCTCATGTTTCACATACATAAAACATTTAATGCCCTGACCTAAATCGTAATTAGCCCCAATAGGCCATCATGGCATCGCATTTGGACAGTAAAATGTGATTAATAGGCTATCCAGGCTGCCTCTAGATCATTTTGTACAGAGAATTGTCCGGGCAGTGCCAACTGCCGCCTATTTATCCAGTTGCACAAATCTGGATCACCTACATTATGCAAGCTACTATGTTATATTATGTCGAAAAGTGTCAAAATTGGAGGAAAATTATGTGAAAAATATATATTATAAGGGTTCTTCGGGTTTTCTCCACTTTGTGGGAATTTAACCAAACTAAGCAAACTTACGTCCAATTCAAGAACTCAATAATTTTCTTTTGTATAGGTAATATATTTTAGATTTCACGAGAAACTCCTTTTTTTGCATTGGGGGAATAAATAGGGAGAACTAATGACTGAATTAGGTTTAGAACATTTGTAAATGTTCATAGTGTTGTTATTAATTTATACTGAGTAAAGTGAGTTACGTATTGTATGTATGTGTCTAGTCCTTAGGGTGTTACTCTAGCGGTATGTAAAAGTAACTTAGCTATAGACTTAAGCAATTTGTTACATAACATTTTAATGGCATTTGGTGTTTGCAATTGGTTTCAACTAACTGATTAATACATTTTCATTGCCAGAAAGCTAATTGCAACGACAAAATTGACTGCATTATCTTAAACGCGTGTATCGTGACCTTAACTATTTTCAGTTAAACATATTATGACTGGATAGGTCAAACCTATAATCGTATTCGCAAAAGTAGTAATCGTAGCTTTATTACAGATTTAACTGTATATACACACATCAAAAGTGTCTAGGGATCAACATATATTTTTGCAATAACTTTTCTCCTGATTGATATTAATAAAAAATTTCTTTAAGGATTCATCAAATAAAGTGTTTTCGTTTGTCTACAGTAACGATAAACCAAGTCACCTTTGCATTAATAAAGAAATTTGCCATTTTCCTAATAAAGGGATTCTTGACATTTGAACCACTAACATTAAAGTTCGAAAAAAAGACTGAAATAACAGTTTTCTTTAAAATTTTATTGGGTAACTTAAACAATTAATAATCCGTGTTTCTACCGCGAACACTAACAACACAAGAACATCGGTTTGGCATACTCAAAATGAGTTCATCCAAATCACGCTGTGGAATGGCCGCCCATGTTCGTTGCAACAACAAAAAAAGGTCTTCTTGCGACTGGATACCCTCCATATTCGGCAGAGCTCTTCTCTGTAGCATATCCCATGCATGCTCAATCGGGTTCAAGTCTGGCGACTGAGCAGGCCAGGGCAGGACATTGATGTTAGCTGCGGCGAGAGTCTGTCTTACAACTCTTGCGGTGTGCGGTCGTGCATTATCATGCATTAACTGAAATAAGGGACCGATTTGCACTTGTAGAGGAACGATGACGTCTGATACAATCGTCTCAGCATAAATTTGAGCGTTGAGGTTGCCTCTGATCCAAATCAACTCAGTTCTTCCGCCGATCCAAATACCCGCCCATACCATGATGGTTCCACCACTATAAGGATGGACTTCCTGGCAGGATTTTAATCGCTGTTGGCGTCCAGGGGTTCTCCAGTGTCGTATACGTCTTGTATCCGGTCTCATACCAAAACGAGACTCATCAGAAAAGCACACGAAACGCCATTGTTCTTCTGCCCAATTTCTGTGTTCAAGATTGAACCACCAACCCATTGATATCGAATCCTACGATTGTGCATTGCTATAGGTGGTACCCTTAGCGGTCTTCGGGAATGTAGGTTCACTTCATGCAAGCGGTTTCTGACTGTTTGGTCGCTAATTAAGTTCCCTGAAGAGTGATGAAGCCTCACGGCTAACATCATGGCGGTTATTGTTGGAGCTCTTCGAGTTGTGATTTGAATGTATCGGTCTTGTCTCCGTGTGGTGCAGCGATACCGTCCTCCATGGCGCTCAGCCACGGTACCAGTGCTTCGGTAACGTGTCCAAAGTCGACTGATAACACTCTGACTTGTATTCAGAGCTAAAGCCACAGTACGTTGCCGGGAACCAGCTTCTATCATTCCCACGGCTCTGAGCATTTCATCCCTGCTTAAATGACGTCGCCGCTCCATAATAACGTTGGTTTTAATCAGTAGTAGGGAAACAGTAGCACTAATAATGTCTTCAATGCGTTGTATGTTTTTATAGGGAAAATATTGACAGCTGATTTTCATCTTTTACTCGAATTTGATTGACAGTTCCTGTTTCAAATTATGAAATGCACCAAAAAGGATCCATATAAATTTATAAAATCATAAATTTATTACAAAGCCACATCTCAATCTCAAGAAATCCGCATAAAAATGCTTGATCCCTAGACCTGTGTATAATTGAGCATCATTAGTGAAAAGAATAATAATAAGGAACATTGGAACTATAAGTATGATAATAAGTATAAAGTATGATAATTGTATTGAGTATCATGAGCAATCCACCATATCACTCGCCATATCGTCTGTAATAAAGGTGTTTTAACTTGGTATCTGATGAAAGAGCACCTACATAGTTATAGAACCAGAAAGAGATAGTTAATTCAGAATTGAATAATAACTAGTGCTCTAATTAGAGGTCATAAATTACTCATGTAGACAGCACATATGAAGTTTTCGTAGCGTTCGTGCATCTTAAGCACTTTAAAGGCTTTCTTCCTATAGTTCGAAAATAAATATTTTCTTAGTTTACCTAATAAAAGTAAGAAACTTAAATATGAGTAGAAGAAAAACTAAAGCTATCTTTTTTAGGAATAATCTGCATTTACAGGAGAAGGAGACATCTACTACGACATTGTATTTGTCCAGGCTGTTGGCTCCAGTCGGCCGCGCCGTCGCATGCGTCCACCCAAATTTTTCTCTTGTTTTTATTTTATTTTAGTTATTTTCATCTCCTTTTTGTAAAGTATACTTGTCTTATTTATCGGAAGAAAGTCAATCAAATGACGTCTACACGTATTACCGATGGCACTTTGTATAAATTAAATGAAACATTAATTTACAATTCTACTTACATGATGGGTCCGTTTAACTAGAATTCAACACGCGTAGGTTAATAGAATTACCAGAATTATTAATTGAAAACTTAATTCTTAGAAAACGTTAGTTCAAGATTGGCATAGTTCAGTAACTAATAAGGATTTATCAAGAGTTGTATAGTTACATTCCAAGCCTTTTTCATTATTGCAAATATTGCGATAAAAAAACGTGTTTACAGTGGTTTACTCGTGCCTCGTAGATGAATACGACTAGCCTTTTTCATAGCAATCAAAATTCTTTGATTTATTTATTTATATTCAAATGACATGCTGCCTTACAGTTGCCCAAAATGGCAGCACGCTAGTCAAAGCATTAAGTACATTAAATAATTATAGCTACGGCAAAACTAATTTAAACATAAGTAATTTCAATAATAGAATAATAATCAAAGTCAATAGAAATGTCGAATTACAAATTGCATTAAAAATAATGTCAGCTAACAATGAAATATGTCCAAATGCAATAAAAATATATCAAAATACAATTTTATTATGTACAATGTCAAAATACAATAAAAATGTCACTACACAATAAAAATGTCAGATTAGAACTTAATGCCAATTACAATAAAATGTCAATAAACAATGCGAATGATAAACTATAAAAATTTCAAATTACTAATCTAAATGTCAAATTACCAATAAATGTCGTTCATAAATTTAAGCGATTTGTAAGTCAACTGAGAGAGGCTGTCAGCAAAATATCCGTATCCCAGTCGAAGGCGAGAATGTCCCCGATGAGGTTTAGAGCACGATTGGTGGGTGCATGAGCAGCGAACCTGGTACGCGTGGGCTGCCGCCACAGAAGGCGCGTCCGCCGCCACGGCTCCACCGTCCCCTCCTCATCCCGACTTAAACGTTTAGGAACCATTAGCCCGACTTTACTCAATATCGTTGGACTATCTATCTTGTTTTGTATAATCGACAAGTAGTGCACTATATCTGCATACTTCTCCTGAGTTCGAGAGTATCCAATCCCACCGTACCAGATACAAATAAAGATGGGTATGTAGGTAAGGGTAATATCCATATTTTTTCTTATACAGCCAACGAACAAATTTGCGCTGTATTCTTTCCAACGTGAAGGTATATTTCTCCTCATAGGGGTTCCATACAATGGCTCCATATTGGAGTTTACTTCGAACATAGGCACTGTATAGCACCAAAGCCACCCTTAAACTATCGAATTGTGAAGATGTTTGTATAACGAAACCAGGCATTTTACTAACTTTTTTACATATGGTATTTACATGGTTATGAAAGTACAATCTAGAGTCCAATATTAATCCTAATTCACGGATCTCGTTTACCCTTTCTAAGGGCGCGTCAGCTAATCAGTAGGTCAGAACTTGTGGACAGCGTTTACGCGTGAAAGTAATGGTTTTACATTTATTATAGTTAAGCGGAAGACAATTAAGAACACTAAACTCCAAAACCGCGTCAATGTCTCTTTGTAGTGGTTTGTAGTCAGATGGGTCGTCTATTCCCAAGCTTAATTTGAGGTCATCCGCAAATAATAAGCATTTGGAAGTACCGACGCAATCAGGCAGGTCATTAATTAAAATCAAAAAAAAAGCAACGGACCGAGCGTACTTCCCTGACTCACTCCCGATCTTGTATAGTAGTTTTCTGATAAAAATTTACCAACTCTGACAAACTGACGACGATCACGCAGGTAATTCTAAAAAAAATCATTGAGTTTTGGTGCAAAGCCAATTATCGCTAGTTTCCGCAATAGAATGTCGTTATGGAGTAAATCAAATGCTTTTTTGAAATCAAAGTAGGCAGCATCCACTTGCCTACCGGCATCTAACTCTGGATATATAAAGTCCAAATGGGCCACAAGATTGGTAGTTGTAGAGCGAGAATCTCTAAAACCGTGTTGACAGTGATGTAGTAAGTTTTGCAGTTTGTTTATTAATTTGTTGGCATAACATAATCTCAAATAATTTTGCAAATACTGATAAAACTGCTATCGGTCTAAAAGACGATACGTCATTCCCAACATCACCCTCAGGAACTGGAGTGACCCTAGTAACTTTCCACATATCCGGGTACTTTGATTGAGATAGTGCGAGATGAAAGAGGTACAGGAGCGGGTCCTCAAAATGATGAGACATTGTTAAACTGAAAGTCAGTAGTCTCTTTTCGTTTATCTATGTCAGTGATGCTCGTGAACGATCAAAGTATTTAATGCCATTAATGACCTAAAACATTCATTATAATATATTTTGCATCTTCTTTTATTGCGTATTCTAACGACCCGGAAGATAAAACAGTGAAATTAAGGTCACGATAAGTTTGGGGTCAGAAGCTTACGATAAACCAATTAATTCGCACTATCTTTAAAATTAAAGATTTCGTAAATCGTTACTCGCGTTACAGGCTTGCAATTCTAACACAATTAATTTCCCTAGAAAACCATCTCATCTTAAAATTCTGAAACATCAGTTTGATGTTATAGCCTAAACTTAACACATAGGGGTGTCCCCGTCTATAACGCTCCTATTTTAAAGCTTTATTTTTTAAACAAACCAATGACAAATTAAGGTTCTCCTGGATACTAAACAACGGCTCCTGGCTCTCATACTAATCAGCAGGAATACAACAATGCCGAGCCAGTGTTATTTAGCAACGGTTTTCCGTTAAGAGGTATTTACATCCAGACGGGTAACTCAATGATTTTATTTGTAACCGTATGCTCCTAGCACTCAGCTCTGCAACTGAACGCGAAGCTGATCAGCTCGGACCAAGTGACTTACCCCGAAGCGCTCGAGAGCGGGTTCTTATAATGCAAATATGAAGGACTTGATGTAAATATAGACGTGCTAGTTAGATGCTACGTAAGTTGTGACAAATGAGTCAGATAACATTACTTACGCTCCTCTAGTGCTTCTGTATCGATACGGAACAAATAAATTTAATTATTAATATGACGTATCTGCTACAAATGCCATTCTTCATTCAAGGCCAGGACCTTATATTGAGATAAAAGTATTACGTGACTAATTATGGCAAATAGTTTCTTGTTTATATGACGCTACATATGATAACCGTCTTGAAAACATCGTAAATTAGCATTTAGAATTAAATACTGACGATCTTGCTAGGATCTTTTAGTAGTCTTTTAATTCCTTAGTGTGCACGTCAGTATCTTATAGTAAGGTATGCACAGAATTTTGATTTTACGCTATGATAATGTTTGCAGAATTTTCTTTAGGTTATTTTCATACCTTGTAAAAATTTCATCGCAACTTTTCGACGTTTGCTCGACAATATATAATGAAGGTTTCTGAGAGCGGATATAACATCAAAACCGATTTGAATATCAATCAATATTAACGGAAGCTCCGTGTAATAAATATTACCCGATAGTTTGTTGTCTGTCTAGCCTTAATCCGCCTCGGGCTGATCTTATTCGAGGTGTCCCAACCAGTGTCTCACAGTCTGGCCCTCGGGATTCCAATTCGCTGAATTCCTAACTACCCGCAGAAATGTAAAAGGTTCAGAGACCCTAAAAAGGCAGCTACAGGCAACGTAAAATGTTCTGTGAAATCAATAAAAATGGTAAAAACCGCTCAAAATCGTTGATTTGATATGATAATGAATAGTACAGTTCTGCTACAATTCCCTTTTCGTGATAAAACATAAAACATTCCGTGACCAGTAGATGTTTGTCCCAGAAAAAGAGCTTATAATATGCATCCATATCTACTGAAACATAACCGTCTACTGTTTGTGAACCAAGGCGCCGCCCATAATGATGAAGGACTCACGCAATTTCATGCAAAGTACAATTACTTATCTACACATAATGAGTTTATTCTAATGGTTCATTAAACTTACGAATGTTCATTTGTCACGAGAAGTTATTTCACACGTCACACTGCTTTATCCAACAAATTCGCTAGACTTACTGTTCGCACATTGCACCGCTTCTGTAATAACACGAGTTACGGTTCAAATTAGCTTTTTCTTAATGCGGAGAATAGGATAATGTGTGTCTGACCTTACAGCTGGTATCAATAACATCGCTTACGTTGTTATCATAACAGAGAACTGTTATTTTACCTTTTAAATACACTGGCTTAATTCAGAGAAACAGTTGTTTCACTTCGCCTTGTGTGGCATGATATAATTTTATTGACTGAGAGTTATGAAAAAGAGTATTTGACTGATATTATATTTCATATTAAAAAGAGATATTTTGTGGGTGCGCAAATTTTTTTTGCTGAATCACTACATCCGGTGAGATGTCAATTACTTAGTGCCATAGCTTGTAGGAATTTATCTTTTTTAGTACATCCCCATTCATCGCTTAAACTGACCTTACATATAGTCTTGCTATCTAACCAATATATTTTTTTAACGGATAAATTTGTATCTACAAAACAGTTATATGTGTGGAACAAAATTGTATTTCACGATAATTGTGTCTAATTACTCTTAAAGGCTATGAAATAAGTCTACAGGAAATGGATATAATCCACAAACGTTATTTAAACTTCAAAACATTACCGCCATATTATTAGCACTTCTAGTTTTAATATTATCTAGAACTGAAACTTTCTTCTTATCCTGCGCTAAAGGATATTAAATCACACCTACTTCTTGCGAACCACGTTCATAGCATATTAAACGGAACTTTATTAATCTTAAAGTGCCTGAGAATATTATATGTTAGAATATAACACGATCACGCAATAGGTACATAACTTTAAACCGTAAAGGTAGTTCGGTCTTTTCAGTGGTTATTTTATTATCTTTGCCAGTCTTCTATCTTTCCCTGTCTGGCTCTGTTTGCTGCTGAAACATAACAATGATTTTTGAAACTCAACTTAGTGATTATATGAAAGAATAGTCTAAGTCTCAAGTAACGTAAGATCTGGGGCAAGGTAAGCCGAGTGGATTTCAACATGCCACAAAGTATTTTTGATGTCCATCTAGAATTTCTTGCCCTTTTATATATTTGCATCTACACTTATCTAAATATAATATTCTAAAGGTCATCCTCCTGAAACAATAAGCGGGTTTGCTGGTATTAATGTTGTTGTATTGTTTTACTCGTATGTAACATACACTTCATTAACGATGACATTCATTTTAAAACGGTTTTAGGTTTGATGTTACAAACCATTCAATTGGGTGATTAACCTTTATCATTTTGACATTGTGAAGTTGCCATTGGGTGGGCTGTTTGTACGTTTAAGTTCGTCATAAAGTTCAAGGGTTGGCAAAGTGATATTAAGATCGCCGATGGCTCTTGGAGGATGACTTCCTTAATGCATATAATTTATATGGATGCCCCCAAAAGTTAACGCGCAACTTCATGCTTATTTTAAATTATTTAACTGATTGATCTGACCATGAAGTCAGTCTGTTTGTTTTAATTTTGGTATTGACTTAAACTTGTCATTGGCTTGCAATGGTGTTTTCAAATCAAGACCAACTTCTAATGAGAACAAATATGTATAGCTATATCCATAACATCTGAGTTTTTTTGTAAGACCTGAGTCATCTCTGACATCACCGGCTGCTAACCTGGTCACTTTCTCTCTTCCGCTGGACAAAGGTTGTATTCCAATTGGCAGTCAATTAGTATACAAAGCAAAGGTAACCGGTTCGTCGATCTACGAATCTTGGCATCCCATTCAGTACTATTTGATACTTAGCTCACCAAAAGATCAATTTAAGATTCTTGTTATTTCTGATATAAATATTTTAGATTGCCACCTATCCTCAACCGCACTTGTGTAGTATTTACGCATTTGGCTGCGCTAAAGTGTTATTCATCTTTCGACACATACAACCCAGCTGAGATGCTCATCATCATCCGTGCGGCATATCCCGGTGGTTAACCCACACTGGTGTGTGGGGTCCCAGGGTCCGCCTTTCTTATTTTCTTGGCCAACTTCGCGCGGTCTTGTGCATCCTCCCTCAGTGGTGAGTCTGTTGTCATTACTGGTCACGCATGTCACCCTTGACGACGTCGAACCATCGCTTCTTGGGTCGACCTCTTCTACCGGTACCTGGCGGGGGCAGCATGGCCAGACATTTGTTGCCCACGTAGTTTGCCGATCTCCGTGAGACATGAACCTTGCTCAGATGCTACGTGCCTCAAAAACCTTAGGCATGACAAAAAAAAGTTTAAAGAGGTTAGTAGCTAGTTCTGTTCGAAATCGTTGCTGAGTACACCGATTCCAAGCAATAAAAGTAGTGTAGCATGAAGATTGCACATCAAAATGTGAAAGGAAAAGATGATGTTAAAGAAATTTTTCCGGTAAATTAAGATTGAATAAATTCCTTACACACTAGTTTTAAGTGAGTTTTAACATAACATACCATCACGACTATTTATCCCAAACGGGGTAGTCAGAGGCAAGTGACTCTGTAGTCATGGTGAACGGAAGAAGCCCCCTGGTATTAGAACCCAACGTGGTAGGTGGTGATCCTTCTGCCGTTATCCGGGTTGAATTGGTTTTTTATCAATGTTTTTCATCACACAAACACAAAGATTTTGGTTCTGGCCAGATTTGAACTCTGGACCACACGATCCACGATCTGAGTTCGGGTGCTGAACCACTAGGCCACGACGCTCTACAAGAATGTGTAATTGAATTGAATTAGATAAAGCAACGGACAGTTTTGGTGGTGCTTTTTCATGTACGTCTGTGGCAAACAACCTGGCAAACCGTCTGATAGTCCACAACGTAACAGCGACACTTGTAAAACTAACTGTTGCGTTTTTCTTACCCTGTTAGAACCTTTATAAACCCGTCTTCATGCTAATCTTTGGTAAATCCTCTCGTTTCATTTAAAACTTAAGCATCCTAAATGTTTTATTCTATGAAACCTGTATCTTCGCCTAAAGGTCGCTTTGGAACCGAGCTGCCGACTGCAACTGCCCACAGCACGTGCAGCGTCCTATAGTCACTTGATGGTGTAACAATGGGACGCTGAATGTGCTGTCGGCAGTTGCAGTCGGCAGCTCGGTTCCAAATAGTATAGGCTCTTTGATGTACTAGCGTAAATGGTAACAGAATACCAAAGACTCAACCGTGCCACTCCGTGCCTAGAGTCCAGTGTCGACAGTCGCTATGACAAAGAGCATCCACGACATGCATAAGGCATGACACAGTCTGACCCACTTGTAATAATTACAGCATGTGTCGTGTAATGAGCGACCGCAAGCACAGACATAAATCTAATTAGACAAGGTGCTCCGTTTGTATGAAAAGTTCAGTTTTCGACGCTTATTCCGGCGTCACGATAATAAGAGTATCTTGTTTAATGATAGACTCGACTGGCCTATTGGCGCAATGGTAACGATCCTGCTTGCACCGGAGGTCTTGGGTTCGATCCTACCGCATTACAAACATTCATTTAAAAACATTTGGGTTTGTTGTGTTGGCGTAATAATCTTTCTAATAAAGTACATATTTAGTAATATTTAAGTATGTTTCTCAGCCTCTAATACCCATAGTACACACGCGTTTACGTTAAGCTATACTTAGGGGCACCTTATACTGATGACATAAGACCCATTCTGCAACGGTTTTGTAAACGCTTAACGCGTTCCAAGCCCTGCTTAGTTCAAATGATCTGTGTGTAATTTATCGCAGATATTTGTTTATTTACTTTAGAAATTCACTCAAAAATCAAAAGATTTTAATTGAGTTCATACGATCGAGACTGAATTGATTTTGACGTTCGTTGCCATTACGGTTAAGCGTAAACTGAATGGAGCAGCGTCAATAGATGTGCACTGAACTCCTAATCATTGTATTCAATTTAAAAAGAGTAACTACTGAGTTTCATGCCGGGTCTTCTTAGTAAGAATCAACTTCTCCGACGCGGTGGTAGAGTCGCATTATGTTAGTATACTGTTTATTTATTCATGTTATTATAGTATTCATGTCTATTTTTTGACTATTTAAAAGTACTGATTAAGTCTATTTAAATGAAGATATTTGAGTTTGAGTTTTATGTCTGTGACCGCAAGTGATCGTCGCCCGCATCGGCGAGGTCCCCGAAGTTACAATTAGGTTTAATTGTCGGCTGCCTATCCCGTTACAGTGCACATAACACGGAGGGAGCCCGTCTAGAGATGGGTGCGCGATATCGCCGTACAATTGGATTATAATTTGTACACACAAAATTTTTCTACTGAAAATGTTTGTGAAACACACACTTATCACATAATTCTACTCTTATGGACTATAATACCCTCTTCTGAGATTTAATCTTCTCAAAATAATATTTCTACGTAAAGTAATAGTATTCCGGTTTTTGCCCTTTTTTTAGCATATTTTTGCTTTAGTGAAAATATGGATTTAATAATTTTGAACGCAGACTTAAGGATCTTCTTCCTCTTCGTGTCGATAAAGGATCAAAAGGATCTATAAAGTTAAAATAAAATTAGTCACCTAAATAAATAAATATTCGCCACATAACTAACTAACTACTTACTTACTGATTTTATCTCCGATTAACATTTTTTTTTTTTGTTTTTTTGCTTTTAACATCAGTGCCTAGGTTTTTTTATCTAACTACTGCTGACCTTGCAAAGAAAAACATAAATTTCGCAGCAATACAGTCAAACTTCTCATCCCAGTTATATAACAACAGTTCGTTACACTTATAAAATTCTAATATTAAATATTTTCCAATGGTGGTAAATGATCCTAACGACATAAGACCCTCGTAACGAGAAAATGGAAATGTTACGCGGATCGACAGCCGCGAAATTATGTCTGAAATGGATGCCTTGACCCGATATCTGGAGACCCGGACGGAGGCGGTTTGTCAATCCAGACCAGAAAGCGTACTTGGATTCAGACTGTAATTGACTTTAAACAAACTGCGGTAACATTGTCTTAGCGTACTGTTTTCCTATAAACAAACGGTTGGATATTAGGTATCTGTACGTCTACCACGAGTTGCCACTTGAAATTTAAGTAATTGTTCGCGTAACAAAATTGTATTGAGATGACACACATTTTTCACGCGAACGTTAGTGTAAATTTAAAGTTGCAACTCGTGGTAGACGTACTGGAAACATACTCTGGCTAGACCGGTCATACTTGTATCGGGAAATGAAAAGAATAATAGTCGTGGGTTTGACAATCAATAGTGACGATACACTGGCTTCATAATAATGGTAAGTGAGCACAGTAAAAAAAAATTCAATAAGTAAAAATAAAATATTTTTAAATATTGAATCTTGCTAATTAGAACATTTTTTTGTTATAACATTGTAATAGGGTATTTGACTATTTTTTTGTTAAGGTGTTATCGAAAAACTTCTCAAAAATCGAAACATTGGAAAAAAAAATATTTCGATAGCACCAAAAATCTCTGAGAAATAGCAATTTTAAAAATCATTTTTTTGGAAAATATGATTTTTACCTTTCCCTACAAACGGCTGCTTACAAATGACGTCAATGTGGTCTATTTCTTTGCGTTCTGCAAAACACTTGTTCGGCAGCTATATTAAATTTTGCGTTTATTGATATGGTTTCTTAGCAAAACTTACTACAAATGGTGTAGATTATCGAATGGCAGGTATTGGATTTTTCATTTACTTTACACTTTCAAAAATGGATTTGCCCACCGAAGTTTGAAGGGCAATAAAATTTATTTCTAAGTACTAAAAAAACTTTTAGTTTGTTTTCTAACGTTTTTTTGGGGCCTTTTTTAAAGTACCTAGATACTTTTATTTTTTGAAACATATTTTTAGAATCCGATGATGTTGTCAAATACTCTGAATACAAAATTAAAATAGAATGGAATTCTATATTTTGATAACATTTAATTGAAGGAAACATAAAATGGTAAGTAAATATTTATTTATGAGCTATGCTAATTCTTCTGCAAAAACAATTTTCAAACTTTTTGTGCTCTTAATGTTTTATAGAGATCTAACAGATTTAGCAAAATTGCGCCTTGATCGGCCTACATAACGTTTTCTGATGTCATTAGGCTGATTTGAAACCTAATGGATTGAATTTTCGGCAGATTATTAAGTAATTTTACTGACCAGTCGTCCTTTTTAGGTCGTTATAACGAGTACTAGCGTCGGTTTTAAGCACCCATTCCTGAACGAAAATGAAACAATGTGCTTACTACATAACATATTTAAAAAGAGAGACTTATGAAAAAATACACTAAAAACACAGCTGTCTGTTTTTTGGTTGGTTATTTCTTTCCTATTTTCCCACGGTTTTAACTTTTAAAACCGCAGGATATTAGGCTTAAATATTTTGCTATAATGTGAATAGGCACAAATTTGAAAATAGGTTTTGAACATATTGCCAAATCAGAATCTTCTAGAAAACCCCCTAAAATTCAGATGAACTGCCTAGTTCACAAAATAAATGCATCTTTAATTAAATCTAATAATAAGTATTAAAATATGTTTCGGCCTTCTTCTTACTATATTTTATTTAATTATCCTCCTATCAAAGTCTTCAAAAGGTCAGCACGTCGTAAAATAGCACGAAACATTTTTCCGCGTCTCTTATCTATGGTTCTCAATCTATTAGTACAACCTCAACATATTGTCCTTTCCTTGACCATTTGTTGCAAGTACATCTTTAGTTTCATTCCGTTTAATTATCTCTAAATGCCTCCAGCACTGCATCTCAAACGCTTTTAACTTACTTTCCTTTTGTGTCGTATTCTACGTCTCACATCTAGACAGAGCCATAAAAAGGATTATTTTTCAAAAAAAATTAAGAATCACTGGTAAAAATAAATTGTAATATTAAAGACTTCTAAAGAAATATGTATTACACATAATTTTTTTATGACTTTGGTATTTCAAATCTCCAAATTCCTATTACAATTGAAATTTACTACACACATAAACAAAAAACAATTTGAACAGTGTGCGAAAGATTTTCTGCTCTTTTTGTGCGTGCATGAATGGGTTTATTCGGTCACTAGATTCATTGATCAGGGGCTAAACATTAATAAAGCCTTCATTATAATTTCACTTAGTACCCATTTAACATATCAATAATGAGTCCAATCTTTAGTCACAACTTCAGAAGCGAATGCTAGGCAAACATAGGTATCACCTTCACCTTTCTACCATAAGCAGCACCTGGTATTTATAACTGAGCCTTATGGTATGAGTTAACATTGTTTGCAACGATTTCCTCATTCCCTTCATGCCAAGCCATAAAGCTCACAAATTAGGAACAAACAAAGGTATTAATAGGTAAATGAATGTTCGCTAGAACGCTAGTTCATCGACCTGTACTATCGATATTAAATATAGACTCGGAGCCCTGAACCTTTACACTAATGCATTTTCTGTAAGGTAGGACACTTTTAAACTTGCTTTTGAAGACAGTATATAAAAACGCGGCCGGCACCTTTTGAAACATATGGATAGGCTAAGCTAGACTGAAAATCAACGGTTACAGATTTATGTGAACCACGTAGGTGGTATTGTCTTTGTTTATCTCAGTGGAAAAACATTTTAAAAATAGGTGTCAATTTTTAAATTCCAGTCGAGCCACACGCGTAGCATTTATGCTACGCGTGTGGCTCGACTCGGAATTCTTGTTTAAGGTTATATTATTTAACAATTTGTCCTGTAAGACTGAACGTTGTGGTTGTTCTTTTTGATTCGGAGTAAGGTTTAAGACCTTTCCGCAAATCCGTAGGTTAGACCAAAAATGTGTGAAAAAATGCTTATCTTAGTTTTGCAGATTTTCATGAACATGATAGTTATGAAACCTTACTCCGAATCAAAAAAAACGAACACAACGTTCAGCCTTACAGGACAATAATTGTTAAATGGTATAACCTTAAACAAGAATTCCGAGTCGGTAAGCCACACGCGTAGCATTTAAATTGACACCTATTTTAATAAATTGCTACTATCGTTGAAGCACTGTTTAAATCAAATTTATATGAACCTATATCAGAGATAATTGGCCTAGTACGTGACTCCAATGTTAACCTTCGGGGAATAGCCATAGAGCTTAAGAATTGAGTAGAAGTGGGATTGTGAATATTCAACAGGTTAAGTCAGAAGAACTGAAACACTCAGTTGGTAAAGTAAAAAAAATTTAATAGTCATCATTCATGTACGATTTATATTTTTCAAACGAAAACATTACAAATTTAAGAAATTCTCGTAAATAGGTATCGAATACTATAAAAATAAGTCGGGTTAGGTTAAGAAGATACAGTCGTCGAAATCTAATAGGCCCGTTTTGACACCTGTCATCGCGGCGTAACTAGGGATGTGAGTTAACCCCATCGCAGTATCCTGAGTTACCGATAAACCGAGTAATCGTTTCTCTCATTTGCAATAAATAAATAATTAATTAACTATTTATGTTAATAACATGTGTAAGCAGCATAGCACGTGTGTTTCTATAATTGTCTCATGCAAAAGGGACATCAAGTTTGGAAGGTATTTAAATACAATTGAATTAGTGATTTTTTCATTTTCAGCATTTACCAATGCACTATTTTCTACACAAGGATAGAAACTAGAAAAAATCGACTTAATCCTAGGGTTTGAGTCCATAGCTAAAGAATGTATCTTTGTGTACCCACAAGCGAATTATTCAGAAAAACTGGGACATGCGAATTATGCGATGTTGTTCCGTTAATTTCACTTATTGAAATGCACATTGCATTTGCATAGCGCACATTTTTGGTGAAGGTTTACCGCTACTTTTACGCTTTTTTATTTATTTATTAATATATTTTCTTTTTCTACATAAAATGTGAAATGTGAGCGTGTGTGGTAGTGGCAGTATCAAAAACTATTGTTATTGTTGCACATGTACACATTAAATGTATTCTGTGTATACATGTTTATAACTTACAGTCCAGCGCTATGGTTAATAACAATAATATTTGGACTATTTACGATTGTAACATGTTATGTATACCTAATAAACAAAATATAGATAGACATCTCCATGTTCCAAGCATCTGTCATTCGTTTCATTTATTCATTCTTTCCGAGCGCGTTCTGTGATCACATAGATATATTTCACTATTTTAATAGAAAAATGTTTCCATAGAAAAGGTTGAAGACGAGACAGATAGCTTTAATAATATTCTTATGTGCTTTTGATACATTTGATCACGGGACAGTGTAACATTAAGAAAATGTATATATTGAGATTTGTATGTATTTATATATTGAGATTTTCCCAACTGCTCATAAGTAATTATCTGTAAGTACTTAAGCATTTTCTATGATTTCTATTTAAAATCGACTTTGACATATCTAACGTGTACCAATATTTTTAACAACACTGCTTTTATTTAAATACCAATGAACAGTCAGGGGGCTCGTTCAGTAATTGCGGCCATGTATCGGGAATACAAACATGTTTTCATTTACAGTTAAGTTTGGAGCATTAATTGAGTACAAGCCCAATAGAACCTTAAGGGGCCGCATGTTTAAGGCTTTAAGCCCACTTAAACTTGTGGTATGGAAATCGACCGAATTTTAATAAAAACTATTTTTGCATCGACTTTTTGTTTGACTCGTGTAGTCGTGTGTCATTAAATCTTTGTATTTCATTATTGAGACTGCTTTAAAACCTTCATGTAGGCAGCTCATTGATACTAAGGGCGAGATCTGTAGTCTTCACTTAGCTAAGCACAGACTTACCATATTATTTATTATCTTACTTACTAAGTATTGTTATAATTCAAAAAGATAGAAACTAGAAAAAATCGACCTGATCCTATTGACTCAAGCGGGCTTCGAGAATATCGATAAATATCGATAAAAAGTAACTGATACTCGTATAGAGGTACAACTGTTCAAAGTCTAAGTTAAGTAAGATTAAGCTAAGCACGCTCTATAGATCTCGGCCTAACACTCTTTTAACATATTTTCAATAATTTTATAATTGGCATTTGCATATAAATTGCATTTTACTAGAGCAAACTTTACAGAAACAAAAGTGTAATTAAAACTTGGACACGGCTCATTTCGTGCATCCATATGCAACATTTTGTAATTGATTCTTGACCAGCGACCCGCGCGGCTTTGCACGGTGCAAAGCGATAATAATTTTGTACTACTCTCTAAATTCTCACTATTTTACTCATAAGGAGTGTGATTTTGATAAAACATTTTCAACTTACATATTTTTATTTCTAACATTTCAAATAAATAAAAATATTGCTAACTTATAATAAAATATGTATGTTACTAATAATATTCTTTTCATAAATGGCGTAACTAATATCTATAAAATTTTGTGTGTGCTTACAGTTACGATGGCTTGTCTTGTCGATAGGCTACCGGACAGTTTGACTATATCCAATGTACCTACCTACTTAAAGTAAAGTAAGAACAATAAAAAAAAACATTTGACCTTGAACAAACCAGTTATGACTTGTAGAAATAATAATAATAATAAACGGAAATGAAATACTACTATAATAGTATATAGGTATATCATAAATAAACATAGTTCGAATCTACCACTTATGGATATTCTGTCGTTTCTTACCGGATAGTTATTTTGGCCGTAAATCACCACGCTGCTATATTTTATTTTATATTGAGCACAATACTCTAATCTCAGAAAAAAATAATTATCAAAATGCTACCACAAGGGACAATAAATCACTTACTATCCCAAACGTCGACAATTCTATTTTGTTTTGGTTTCCGTTATACATCTAATAGTTTCCTTCAGAACTTGACAAATAAAGAATAGCATCCTGGAGTTTTAAAAGAAGTTTTATTTAAGAGTTTAATGGGTAAGAGGGTTAGATGGCTGAAAGAGGGCAACTGAAAGATTAAAGATAAAAAAGGAAATCGTTGTTCAGAAATATTGCATAATGTTTGTAGCAACAATGTGAGTAAAACCTTTAAAACTGTATTTTTTTCTGCATTGAGGCATTTTACACTAATTAAGTAACTTGACCACAAATAAAAATACAAATGTTAATGAAATACTAAGAACATTGTCCTTCCTTAGATATAAATAAATTAATAACAAAAAAATTTACAATTTGTACTTATCTGATACAATTATATATTTTACCGCTGAGCTCTACTAACTTTTGAAGCTTAGAATTTTCAAGATGTGTAGCATTTAAGTGGATAAACCCGATAGACTGTATCAGATAATGCTGTCGATAACCACTGTTTACATTACGCTGTGTCTAACTGAATTATCGGCATTTTGTTTGGCTAACAAATTCTCATTGACTACTGACGAAAACACGCGTGACGATGTCTCATCGCGTGTTTCAGTTCTAATCGATTTGTAAACGGACACTTCGATGTTAACGAATCGATCAGTGCGAAACAACAACACGGCGCTCTACTAATCCCAATGTTTCCACTTCGGTAATCCCCTTATTTGTGATGCGAATTCCTCGATGGGATGCCACCAGTTACCGATTACCCACCCATCAGAATCAGAACTTGTTGCTTTTGTATTACCGCTCTTAACTGCTTCGGAAAACGGTGGTTTATTGATTGCCATTAACGGATGAGTTTACCTTGTCCATAACAAAGACTAAACACAAGCTGTTGTACCTATTCGCTCCAAAACAAGCTTTATGTCCGAGACTTAAAAGTGATGATGAACGCAGCATTTTTGCGTAATAGCGTCGTTTCGATGATGCGGTAAGATTTGGATAATGGTTCGTCAGAAGATGTATGTTGGGTTAAAAAGCGTGGAAACGGGCCAAACGGATACAGATTAGGGATATCTAGAATAATGGCGTGTGCGTGTATGGTCCGTGTAGCACAAAGAGTTACAATTACCAAATGACCGTCCTTAATGGGCAGGGTGCCGGTTTTTGTACAAAAGTCCCTGGAATTTATATGGTTCAACATTTCAAAATCCTACTCATGAAAAATATATTTTTCAAACAATGCTATGAATTTCAGTACATTGTGTAAATGGTTCAGGATTTTCTCGACATTTCGTGCTAATTGAAGACTATTAATTTTAATCAAATATTATAATGGTCATATTAGCTACTTGTTTTAATTACTGGCAACCTCAGAATTTTATATTGTTTTGATTAAACTTTTTAGAGTTTTGGAAGTGACAATTTTAAGACATGATACCATGATTGTTGACGATCTCAAGCTGCAAGCGGCTTCGAATCGAACCGTTATTTGAGGCATGTATTATTATTATTATTGCCTTTTCTACAGCTCATAAAGTTTTTAGGTACCAGGTTTTTGTATGGGTATATATTTATCGTTCATATCATGCAAATGTCTGGGAGCTCAAACCCGTTTCCAAAATGTGCCCTCGTTTGTATGCACAAATTGTGCAATGAGCTCCCTTGCTGAAACTAGCTCAAAAAAAGGTCGAGCTATATTTCGAATTTACTGAGAATTTGCCACCAACGTTTGATGAAAACGATAACTTATGGTCAGGGTGTGGCCTGTCCATAATCAACATATAATTATAATACTCTTTAAAATGTCTTTCAGTTATTGAGTAGATAGACTATCTACTTCATGCGTGGACTCAAAATAATATTATCTTATATACAAACAATCGTTTTACTATAAAAACCGCCACATAAATCTTTCAAGAAAATGTGGCTGATGTCAAAGTCTAAGTGAATGATGATCTTTTAACTGTGGTGGTCCATCAAAGCCACTTAAGAAATCGAAAAATACCCCTATGGGATATCATAGTTCAAACTGTAGCATGAGCAGTTGGATCTAAATCCACTAAACTTCATAAAAAGTTCTAAGTCACCCCTGTAACTTCAATTTGTATACCATTGTTTTTAAACCTGTCAAACTGAGTTCCTATATGTACAGGATCGTATTGCTAAAACTTTATAACCTTGATCTAGTTATAATCTACGTATTTCCCAAGTTCTTCCCCTGTTTACGCCATAACTTTTAATGTACGCAAATTTGTAGTTAGGTAATATTTTCCCAACACAAAAGGAAACTTGTGACAGGCCGGCACTATTTTCGTGGAAAACTAGGCCTTATCTTCGAAGGTCGCTATTAGTGAAAAATAGGGATGCGGTGTGTTTTTTGTCTGTCAGCGCAAAAGTAAGTTAAGTTTGTACTATTGTTCACATAAAAAATCATGAACACGATGAAATAATATGTCAAAAACAAGGCTAAGAAATGTATCTAAAAACACGCGTGGCCTCTCTCTCAATATATTAAGGATTCGAAAATTATGAGCAGCAGTTCAGGTTACATGCTCTTGAGTAGATAGATATTATGTCTGAGACTTATACGAGATAGTAGTAACTTCAATCAATTTTGCATTTTTGACTAAAGAAACAGGTAGTTGAATACCTGATTGATTGAAGGCAACATCACAAACTTTAGATACTAAACAAAAATTATTATTGCTTCTAATTAAAGTAACAGTTTCTAGCTGTAAGCTGCTGTAAACTGTTTTAGTACCGGTCCTATGGTACGACACTATGTTCAATGTATATGTCGCAGTAAGATAGATAAAGCCGTAATATAGTTATATCCCTAGGGATATAATTATATACCGTAACATAGTTATACGAAAGCGATTCATTACTATCTCACTAGGAATATAGTTATAAAACGTTCCAAGTTTAGTGATATACTTATATTACTAGATTAAGTTTAGTGTTATAAATATATTACTTGATTAAGCTTAGTGAAATAGAAATCTGCCATATATAATTAAAAAAAACAATATTATATTGATATTATCTTAATTAAAAAATCAACTTTATGTATCCTGCAGTTAGTTACGATACTTTGTGACATTAACACGTATTAAAGTAATTTCAATTATAATTAAAACGATCATATTTTTTGGAATTTAAACATTAACAATACAATTAAAATTAATCAAACATTAAAAATCTTTTTAAGCTAATCAACAGTTTTGAGATATCTTTATTTCTTATCAACTAAGTTGAGATCTTGGTTTCTTTAAAACATATTACTTGATTAAGCTTAGTGAAATAGAAATCTACCATATATAATTAAATAAAACATTATTATATTGGTTTTATTTTTATTAAAAAATCAACTTTATGTATCCTGCAGTTAGTTACAATACTTGGTGACATTAACACGTATTAAAGTAATTTCAATTATAATTAAAACGATTATATTTTTTGGAATTAGTGAATAGGAAGTAGTGAATTGCTTTCGTTTAACTATGTTACGGTTTAAAATGATATCCCTAGGGATATAACTATATTACGGCTTTATCTATCTTACTGCGACATCTACATCCCTTTAGAGTACCATGAATAATGCCACAAGTTTCTATTTGTATAAAAAATAGGTTAATCACCACAGAGCCAGCCAGTGAGCTATCACTCGGGAATCTTAGTAGGTCGTATCTAACAGTCGACGGTTGAAACTATTACCAGTATTGTTTATCTGGGGGTAATGTAAACAAACAGATAAGGAATAGCCTACTTGCTTATTAACTTTTTGTGACTCGCTCGGTGGAAAATTCTCTGGAATTTCGGATCACATTTGTGTCCCATATCACTTTGCCAATTGTAACGAACTCTTTGCAAATTTAATAAATGGGGAAATGTAAAATAAATGTAATTATGACACTTTTTGTACCGGGTGATAATTTAGGAAAACCAAAAGGAAAATGCTATGGCAAAGACTAAAAAAAAAAACCTTTTTCAAAATCATACACTCGTGTGTTTTGCAATAAATGTTCCGCATCCAATTTACCAACTTTTAACTTAACAACATCACCTACCGAGTGCGTATGATCCCACTATATGAAAATCGAAAACGTGAAACAGCATTTCGGTATAAAACCATATCAGATGTTGAAATCATGAAGTAGATTATGATTATCTTCATAGCAAATCATTAGATCCTAGACGTCAAAACCACACTGATGTGGTTGTGAGAAAGCGAAAGTTTTACTAAAGCAGTCATCAAGCTGGCCAACAGGAGGGTCATCATATTATATTTTCTACTTAATGACACCCGCTCTCTAGAACAGTTGTAAATTCATAAAAAGAGAAGGAAAACTGCGTAAAAGATTGAACATGTGGTTTGTAGCACATTTAGTAGTTTCTAAACAAACAAATTTAAGGCCTGTTCAAACCTGAGCGGTATTCGCTGCCGCTGTTGGTCGCGGTACAATACCGCGCGGATTTCGCTCAGGTATTAAGTATCAAGTTCCGCGGCAAAATGAACCCCCTACCCACAGCGGCAGCGAATACTGCTCAGGTCTGAACTGACCTTTAGCAGGTTTACAAGATGAGGATGGCCAGCTCAGTGATTGCTTTGCATTACTGTGCTTGTCAGCCTCAAATCCGGACCTCACGACCGCTTTCCATCAGGTGGAGTGAGGTCATCTCGACGTAAATATTATGATAAAAAAACGAAAGTTTTCTATTGAATTTTCCGTATAATATTTAATGTGTAGCAGAGCAGCAGAGGTCATTTTAAGAGACAATAGCATGAGTACATGTGCTCGTCCCCTATCATAATTTTGTCTTTCGTAACCTTTTATAAATATGTTGCTCGGGCTGACGCCTCATTAGCTACAGCAATGGAAAATGTTGAAGTATAGCAACGAATTTTGTCAGGGCGTCTTGTAGGCGGGCCAAACCTCATGCATACGATATCATTTCATACCTACCTATGCGTAGATGTTATTTTAAAGAAAAAAAAACCGAAGGTTACCACCATTTTGCATGTTTCGCATAACATTAAATGTGCAAATCCTAAAAAAAATTTGGAGGGGTCAAATGTTACGTAAACAATGAAAATGACCCGTTTACCAAAAAAAGCTTTTAAATTTATACAGTTTGAAGACCCAAATACTTCACACTTAGGTATTACAACATTTCTTAGTATAAACTTGCAGCATGATGGTGTGAAATATCATTACTACAATATGTCACAGGTAGCAAATCCTTACTCAGTGAGTCACGTCAAGATGCTGACTCAGTTAGGTAGGCAGTGACTCAATGTGAACGTCACTATTTGAACAAGGCCCCGTATTAGCAAATACTTTAAATTTTAAAAGCCTTTAGATATGAATATTTATGGCGATTTGCTAGAAACATATGTACTGGAAAATGTAGGGTTGGAAGGCTGTTTGAGTTTGTTGTGGATACTAAAGTTTAATGAATGGGGTTTCTCTTGGAGATATGTACAACACAAATAGATGTAATATTTTGAAAGGTGTACATAGGTGTTTTCATTATCTTATTAGTTTATAAAGTAACTTGATTATTTTCCGTCTGTTCAAGTTTTCTGACTTTCCTAGATACTTCATTATTTTCTTCTTCAGAGTTGAAACTCTCAAAACTTTTGCTTCCAATTTATTTCAATAGTACGTACTTACTTTTGAGTAAACTAAGTTATCTTATTGGCGTTTAATTAATTGATAATCATATTATAAATTGAATTTTAAGGACTTTCGTGTGGCATAGATTATGTGTGTTGGATCTAAATAATTAATATGAGTTTGTGTATGTAACTGAATGTGAATTTTAAATAATGTTGTTTTGTGATTTTATAATATGGATATGGAGCAATCTGAAATGAATTATAATATTATCATTATTATTCTCTTTATTTAGCATAAAACTTAGGTATAAAATTTGTACAGTATTCTTATGAAAACAAAGATTTACAACAATAAAACAACTTAAGAATTATAATTATAAAAACAAAATACATAATCACAATTATAAAACCTAAGCCTAAATTAAAGTTGTAAAACAATCATTTATAAAAATACTATAAAACCCTTAACCAAGGTGCCGCCGGCAGCAGAGCAGCAACGCCCAGACTACCGGTGCTTAGAGCCGCAGAGAGAGGAACCTCCTGACAATGCGAGCCGTGTCCAGGAGCACCGCCTTCTGCATCTGACCCTTGACCCAACCGCTGAGCGAGAGCCTCTCGTTGGTCGAGGCTCTTCGCTATTAACCCGTTTGCCGACACGACTATCGGGATGTCGACGAGCACTGCCTGGCGTTGGGATCGGTCTACCAGCACGATATCAGGCTTATTGGCTACAATAGTCCTGTCCGTGATGATAGAGCGATCCCAAAAGAGCATTACTATTATTATTATGTTGGTAGGATTAAATTCACGGGCCCATAGGGACCCGGTCCTTTGAGGCTTGCGTGGGGCCGAAGCCAACACGTAGAGGCCTTTTCGTACTATTTACTCTAATTTGAAAATTATTATTGTAAGTCAACAAACATAGCTATTTAAACAAAGCAAACATATATGCTATGATGGTTGAAACCTTGGTACACATGATGAAGCCAAGGTAGCACTCATGAAAGTTGTGTCAGGAGAGATCGAACCTACGACCGACAGCTTTTTACATAGGATCACTATCGTTCAACCAAACTATTCAGTAAAGTCCTAATAATAAATCAGTCAGCAAAAAAGTCACTCTTTACACTGATAGAGATTACGTTCCAATCTCAATGATGCTGAAGGTCTACTCTCGCTCGTTCGAAAACGTAGTATCGTAAATCGTTAGGCGTTACATAAACATACTTACTTACTTAATCGAAATGAAGGTGGTTTTTCGGTAGTCTAAGCATCTTACTACTATATTAGAAAAAAACATAAAGCTCATAATCAGCGTCCACGTTCGTACGGGCTTTCAGACTTTTAAAGCTTCACGAAACTCAGGCCCGTATTCTAGAATCGTACTCAAGCACTGATCTGTACTTGAGTAGAGATTTCAAAACGTCAGTTCATACAAAAACGCCACTCATATTACTCAAGTACAGATTTTGTTTTAGAATACGGGCCTTAGTAAACGTTGCACCGGAGTAGACCCCCTGTATTATGTTTTGCTCTTGTCAGTCGCGAGTGACATTGACTTCGAAACCATAACTAAACGAATGACTTGGTTTTCATTTGTATGCAAAAACCTTTTGAATGTTGTGGCTATGAGGTTATGAATCATTGGGGTCTCATGAACCATGAGTCGGAATGACCGTATACATCAAGAATAACATTAGTTATCTCTTAAAACCAACGTGCTATCAACGTCATAACTTTGAGATTTCATTTTAGATTCATACATTTTCTTAAAATCAAGACACGGTCGATGAACGACACGAATGGCGTAGTGCGCTGTAGCACAGTTTCTCGCCTTGATTTCCGTAGTATCTCGGGTTCGATTCCCGGTCGGGTCAATTTAGGAAACGATCTTTTCTGAATTGACTGGGGCCTGGGTGTGCTGGTAGACGCCCCTGGCTTATTTCCTTGTGTGGTCCCTCGTAACACAGGGATTAATCCCTACTTCGAGATCATTACAAGAGGTGTGTTGTCTGGTGCATATTTATTTATTCATAACATACATTTTCTTAAAATCAAGAAAGAACTTAAACCAGAATCTTCAAGTGAATACCTAGTTGTTAACAGTTCGCTTTTTAACCCCCGACGCAAAAAGAAGGGTGTTATAAGTTTAACGTGTCTGTGTATCTGTGTATCTGTCTGTGGTATCGTAGCTCCCAAACGGATGAACCGATTTTCGTTTAGTTTGTTTTGTGTCATAGATAATTTTATCCCGAGTGTTCTTAGCCATGTTTCATGAAAATCTGTTCAGCCGTTTGAAGATCATCAGGTCTTTTCTAGTTGATGAGGGGATATGACTAACTTCCTTATGCCCGATCAATTCGAAATTTGGTACCGTGTTACTTCAATGATATTGAAAGTATATGGTAAGGTAACCATGACCTGATCAGCCGTTTGAAGATCATCAGGTCTTTAATAATTGATGAGGGGATCTGACTACCTTTCATATGTCCTAATGATTTAAAATTTGTTACTGTGTTACTTCAAACTCAACTATTTAATAACTTTAAATACCTTCCTAATATTTTACCTACTTTAAAAAGGACAAAATAAAACTAAAATTAAAATTTTTAAAAACCCCCGACACAAAAAATTAACTCCAAAAACTAACAAATAATATTTTAAATTCACATGTATAAGGTAAGTTCAACTATTTTTATTTTCCAAGCGTCGCGTCCCGTCGGGGGACCGCTAAGTCAGAAAAACAGGTGTAGTCGCAGATTGCAAGAAAAGAATTTACTCCGAAAAATTCGCAAAATCGACACAACCGTCAACGTAGTCTGCCCTCACGTGTCTGCCCGTTCTGGTCGCCGCACTTGGTAACACCCACCCCTGCGCCGCATACCGCACACCGAGCTCGCAGCACGCGGCATTACGAAGAAGACTATGTAATTCGTAATAATTAATTAGCTGTTGTTGGAAAAATACTTCATAAACTTGAGCGATCCCCAGACGCGACGCGACGCTTGGAAAATAAAAATAGTTGAACTTACCTTATACATGTGAATTTAAAATATTATTTGTTAGTTTTTGGAGTTTATTTTTTGTGTCGGGGGTTTTTAAAATTTTTAATTTTAGTTTTTGTAATGTAATGTACCTATGTAATGTAAGAAATATCAATGATGTAAGTACCATGTAGTTATTTTATATCGATGCGCAAACCAACCAGTATCATCACAAACCTTAGTGGTTTTCGAATAATGGAAATTACTAAGGTAAAGTGTTTTTTAAACAATAAATGAAAAAAAAATGTAGATAAATATTTTAATCAATTATTGGCAGAAATTACATTACCTTTATTTAACAGCGTAATTGATAATGAGAACCTTTAAAAGTTCCTCGTCGCGTCTGTCCGTCTGTCCATCTGTCTGTATGCGTATGTTTACTGTAGGCGCTATTATTAACTATTATTTTATGTCAAATATTGCAATGCCATTAGCTGACTAGCTTCTGTATTACAGTATAAGTGAATCTGGTTGCTCTTTCGAGCACACGGTGTTTCAATTGTAAGATTTACATATATAAGAAAGTAGGCATACCTTTATTTCACGCCCACATCGGTCGCCCAGGGCGTTGAATATGGTTATGCTTAGAGCTTACTCGTATAATAATCCAATTTTTATAGTGGACCTAAATAAAAAATGGGCTAAACTTGTTTTGGACATGTGATGATTGTGTGAAAGATTTTTAGGCCAACAGTTTGTGTGCCAATGACCAATGTAAACCCTAGACGGCAATAATAGAAGAACAAAAAAAACAGTCGTATAAATTAAAAAAACATTGAAAAGTTCAATACTCGTATTCATTTAACAACGCGATAACACAGTTAAAAAGCGATTGTTAACCTAACCAGAATTAGTCCGAACATGAAAGGGAAGCCATATAGTAGCTTTGAAATAAATTAATTGGGAACATGTTGAATTGAAAGAGCTCAATAGGAGCTAAATGGGCCCGTCCTTAGAGCCGCGGTTTCAATAAATTGTAAAGATAAAAAATATCTTTGTGAGATAAGCCATGAGAGATAATCATTGTGGACCAATGACCAATTCCATTAATTCATTCAATTAAAAAGCTTCAGTGATTGATACTTTTTTTTATACGTTGGTTACAAGCGGACATGCAGGCCGCTTGATAGTGAGCAGTTATTACCGAAGCCCATTAACCTGCAACATCAGAAACATTACACGTGTGTTACCGACCCTTTTTAAAACCCCCTTGAAGAACCCCGGATTATAGCTCATTGGGCAACAGGCAAACCTTAGCAAGGGAGCTCATTCACAATTTTGGCGTTCACGGCACGTTAAATTCTCGCAAAACTAACTGTTCATCTTATTTATAAATTTAATTCACTACCTACTATCTACATTGAACTCGCACGCATTTTATATTCAAAAGTTTTTTGTCAAGAAGGTTGATAGAAAACAATGAATATTTTGATTATATGTCTCAGTTACGTATCTAAAGAAGAAAGTTCTTAGAATCCAATTCAAATTACCATAAATGCAAAAGTGTCGATGTTTGCATGTTGGTACCCCGATCAAATTCAAAAGTTTTTGAATTTATATGGCCTCGCAATTTCACGCTGCTGAAGTTTCGAGCGAGAGCTTGTACGTTCATAAGCTAACTACGTTATTTTTTTTACTTTAGATATCTTAAGGTAGATGCAAAAATAATTAGAATTCGTTTATTAGTAAACCCTTAAGAATATGACGTTTTAATTATTGAAAAAGTCAGCGACAATGAACGCGAGCGATCCAATTTTCAACCGCTTTCTCGAATTAGCATGACAATGAAACCGACACTCCAGCCCAAGAATGAGCCAATCGTAGAAAGCTCAAGCGTGAACAGGATGGGCAATGTGTGCTTTAATGATTAATGTTGTTAGGCCACTAATTAAATTCTGAAATGTTGTTGATAAAGTCAGTTTGTGTGAAAATCTTGACTCGAGTATAAATCTATACTCTCTCGACATAAAAACAAGTAGCAAAACGGATTAGTTAACGTTGAAGTTAGCACAACACATGAGTCTCTTGCCCTAATATTTACTCTACATTACACATAATTAAATAGCAAAGGATGAAACGATGTAGGTAAACATATAAACAGAAACGCCCCTTGTCAACTTCTAGGTGCCTCTTTGATGTAACTATTCGAAGTATAGACAACCGCGGCCTGAGAACGAACACTGTGCACATCGCACCATCGCACCATCGCACCTCATGCAATATGAGAGTTCATAGGAATAGGGGTCAGCTTATGCCGCACATTAGCCGTGGATGACTGTACCACTTAGTCTCTTTAGAAAGTTCAAGTTTAGTTTAAAGAGGATACAAACTAGGCCGTGGGCGCTTCCTCCATTGACCACAATGAGCCTTATCCACTTAACATTTGTCGTGTTAAATTAGTTAATTGCCAGTGCATCGCTCTCGTCTCCTGATGTATTTTAACGACATCATACCGAGTCTGATTCGAGCAATTGTGCCTCTTATAAAACGCCTACACGACTATTTGGTTGGCGGAATGGGCATTGGATATTATATCTGCTTAGACAAGCTAGAGCAGTGTTGATAATGAATTAGAATTTGAGCACAATTTTTAATTGACCCCAGTGAAGTGTTGTGTTAAACTTGTTAAACCTTTGATAGGACATCCGGTTTTCAAGTAACCATAATTATATTAATCGAGGAGATGCAATTAAAATGGTCTGTTCAAAATAATGCTGATACTTATATAGCTTTTGCAGTAATAACATTTAGGATCAAAAGTTTCTAAGTAGTCTCATTACAAAAGTGGCTGTCGTTGGGTACTTTTGAAATAAAGTGGGCACCAGTATCTTGCTTAATATCAGAGCTAAAAGTTCTCATTTAACATAACATACTTATGAACTTATTACTACAGTAGGTACTATTTTGACCTCTGCGAAACAAACTAGACAAAATATATAGCAAAAGTCGTATTTTCGAGGTGACTGCTAAACGCATAACGATGAAAAGTTTCATGGAATGGCACAAGTTGAATCGGAAATGGCGTTCTAGTCATTTGTAAAATATAGTAGAAACTTTGAAAAGTCACCATACAACAATATTCGCGTCGCCAGTTCTTCGGCACTTAGCCACTTCTGTAAAATGACTCACTAAATTATCACCCAAGTCCAATAAAACTCGAACTTCGGGTTAAATTTAGAACGAAACTTGATCATTTAATGGTTAATTTTATTCCATATAATTAACCACTGCTTACCATTTTCATTAGTTACGTTATAATACCTATTTTATAAATCTGAGTAGGTTTATGAAACATATGGGAGAGGCTTTATTTCAGTGGGGTGGACGTCTTAACAGGGGTGCTTAAAAACGAAATGTAGCAATATTTTTTGATTGAAAATTCCTACCTATATTTGAAAAGCTGAGTAAACAACATGATTACGACGGTAGTTTAACAATAATGTCAAATTTATTATACAGCTAGAAAAAGAAATGAAATGAGATATCTGAATTGAAATTATTAATTTTAGTAAGTTCGTTTTTATGTATGTTGATAGTGCTTAATTTTCATCGCTATGAGTAAAAGTGTTATGGTAGTTTAGGAACTGGCACACCACCAAACTAGTTAAGTCCCAGATTTTACCCCATATTTTTTCAGATGAATGTTTGATTAAATCTAAAATCCTTAAAAAATCTATGATCTCCTTTTATGCCCCACTTTACAGTTTCTCTTGACATTTAAGTTTTAATCTGTTCTGTAACAACAGTGTTAGGAACAAATCTATCGCGTATAACTTCAGTGCAGGTGGGAGTTGTAAACTGAACTCTCCTTGCTAATAGCCTTAACAACACATCCAAAGTTGCTAAATAACTTCATCCTCATGTTTATACCTCTAGATAGGTGATTGTTTTGTTCAGGGTAGGCGGAAATTACTTGCGTCCACCTTTAAGTAGTTGAAAGGCTATATTATTTCTAATTAAGTATCGCATTGTAGGAACCTGCTTTTGGTATTACATCATTTGAATACAAAGGTCATTCATTAACTATACACATGGTCTATGGGTTCACCACTCATTCTAGGGGTTACCTCACCTGTAATAAATTTTGTTATTTTAAATTTGTCATTTACAATTGCATTTTTTTGTTCGAACTAATATCTAATTATGCAGACCGCTTTCACACTACACTCGAAGTCGTTGAAGAAGGCTTATGGACAAAAAAATGACCTAAAATGGACTGACTGAAATTGTTAGTGCCGATCCATAAAAGTCGTACTACTGAATCCTGGTTTGCCGAACTCTTCATTCAACCAATTTATATTTCTAGATGCGTTTCAGAATGTTTCTAATTACACAGCACGCAGGACGTGACGGGCAGCTCTGACTTGTCACGATCCTCACAAATAATGACAAATCCGGAGGAAAGGCCTATGTTCAGCAGCAAGCATAAAATTATAATTTAAAAATTAAAAATCCATTGATTTGAGTATTAATGATCCGAGAGGATATTCGGTGAAACCCACTGATTAGCTTTTGTTTTAAAATAAGGTACTTAAAAGTCTGAATAATGCAACTCTAAAGATACTCGTAAACTCTGCGGACCTCTAAGTGAACTTAATTGACGTTTAAACAATTGTAGTCGCAATGCCCGCGACGTGCTAATTAGTGAATAACACTTCACTACCACAGTGAAGAATACTCTGAACTTACACTGGAATAGCTTCCAAAAAAATTAAGAAGGCAAACAAAAATTCACTGAGTTACGTGTGTGTGAAACAATCCCTTGGAGTGATTTCAAAACTATCAGTTTTGTAGTAACAAATCTCAAACTCGACTCTTCGAGCATCTGAGTCAGGCCGCAGACAACGCTCAGGCGCAGTTCCCAAATGCTGAAATGGTGTTTTTGGGAGACTTCAATGCCCACCATGAGTCCTGGTTAGGCTCATCAAAAACAGACCATGCAGGCCGAACTGCCCATGCGTTTGCTCTCACGCAAGACCTGACGCAACTGGTACACCAGCCCACCCGGGTACCAGATATTGTCGGTCATACTCCCTCCTTATTGGACCTTCTGCTGACGAGTCACCCAGCCGGGTATAAAGTGTCGGTTGGTGCTCCATTGGGCTCCTCCGATCACTGTCTGGTTGGCGCTACAGTGCCTTGTGCAGCTCCCCCACAGCCTGTGGAGGTGACGCGGCGGTTATGGCACTACTCGTCGGCAGATTGGGACGGATTGCGAGAATATTTTGCCTCCGTCCCTTGGCGGCAGTGCTGCTTTGGAGAAAGGGATGCTTCAGAGAGTGCATCTGCTATCGCTGACGAGATCAGTACCGGAATGGAATACTACATTCCTTTTACTGATGTCGTCAGTGCTAGCGGAACTGGTCCCTGGTTCAATCGCAAGTGTGCCGCAGCTGTTGAACAAAAACAGGCGGCGTACCGTGCTTGGTCTAGGGCCCAGACACTCAATGATCATTCAAACCTTGCCTCCCTGAAAGCAGCCTTTAATAAAGCCACCAAGGCCACGAAGAGGGCTTACATTAGAGCAGACGCCCAGCGAATTGCACGTGTTGGCCAAGAACTTATCACGCACCCTACGGGTAGCCGCTCCTACTGGCGACTGGCTAAACACGTGCAATCTAACTTCTGCGTGCCTTCGCTGCCCCCACTGAGATTCCCTGATGGATCGTTGGCTCATCAGCCGCAAGAGAAAGCCGATTTACTGGCTAACCTCTTTGCCGCAAACTCTTGCATCGATGACTGCGGTGCTGCGCCGCCTGAAATTCCACATTGCGGCTCCACAATGCCTGATATTCGTATCAGGCAGTGTGATGTTCGTGCCGAACTGCAGTCACTCGATGTCAGGAAAGCCAGTGGCCCTGATGAAATTCCAGCTGTGGTGCTGAAGAAATGTGCAGCGGAGTTGTCTCCAGTGTTCACTAGCCTGTATCGCCTCTCCTACAATTCGGGTCTTGTGCCGCTGTCTTGGAGGGAGGCGAACGTTCAACCAGTTCCCAAAAAAGGGGACCGGTCTGACCCTGCCAATTACCGTCCAATAGCCGTAACCTCAGTTTTAGCTAAAGTGTTTGAGCGGATCATAAACACGCAGCTCATCCGCTACCTAGAGGATCACTCTCTCATTCACGACCGTCAGTACGGCTTCCGACCAAAACGGTCTACGGGTGATCTTCTAGCGTACGTAACACACATCTGGGGGGAGGCTATGGACAAGCATGGGGAATCTTTGGCCGTCAGCCTTGACATTGCCAAAGCTTTCGACCGTGTATGGCATCGTTCGCTTCTTTCCAAGCTTCCGGCATATGGTCTGCCACCTCGCCTATGCGACTGGGTCGCCGGATTTCTGGAGGGACGTAGAATTCGTGTCCTTTGCGATGGTCAAGAATCACGCCTTCTCCAGACTAATGCCGGAGTGCCGCAGGGCTCCGTCTTGTCGCCGACGTTGTTTCTTCTGCATATCAATGACATGTTATCTCTTGGTAATATTCATTGCTATGCGGATGATAGCACGGTCCACGCGCATTATTTCGAGCGCCCTGGGGCAAAGCAGACTGACATCGAGGAGAAGAGGCGAAGTCTTGTTGTTGAGCTTGACGGAGTGTTGGACCGCATTTCAGAATGGGGTGCATGCAATCTTGTCGAGTTCAATGCCAAGAAAACGCAGGTGTGTGCATTCACAGCAAAGGCGTCGCCGTTCCTTTCCCATCCCACTCTTCAGAGCACCCCGCTACCGATTAAGGATAGCCTAAACATCCTTGGCATGGATGTTCGTAGCAACCTAAACCAGCGGGACTACATTGAGAGCGTCATTAGAACTGCATCCCGTAAACTCGGAGTCCTGAACAGAGTGAGACGATTGTTCACGCCTGAGCAGCTCTGTCTCTTGTATAAGACACAAGTTCGCTCGTGTGTGGAATACTGCTCTCATCTCTGGGACGGTTCCGCTAAGTACCTACTCGAAGCTCTTGACAGGTTGCAGCGGCGTGCTATCCGTATTATTGGAAACCCAGAGGCAACTTTGACCCTTGAGCCTCTCCAATTGCGTAGAGACATTGCCAGGCTAAGTGTTCTCTATCGCTTCTACAATGGGGAATGCTCTGACGAGTTATTCCAGCTTATCCCACCCTCACCTTTCCACTCCCGTACCACGCGTGCTGGACTACGGCGTCACCCACACACAATTCAACATTTGTTGGCCCGAACTAAAAGGTTCGTTGACTCGTTTCTTTGTCGTACCATCCAGACCTGGAACGCTCTTCCAGCACATGTGTTTCCTTCCTCTTATAGTCCCGGGTTCTTCAAGCGGGGCGTGAAAAGGCATTTCTGCAGGCCTTCAAGGTGAGGATGGCCAGCCCAGTGATTCGTTTGAATGACTGGGCTTGTCAACCTCATATCTGGACCTCACGACCGCTTTCCATCAGGTGGAGTGAGGTCATCTTGACGGGCAATATAAAAAAAAAAAAAAAAATAGAAGACGTTAAATTTTCCTGGCTGAGATATTGCTATTAGGGATAGCGAGCGGTCATGGTTAATGCTAGAGCGATTAGACACCTTGCCCGGATTCTCAGGGTCCTGAAAGATGTAGTCCTTGATCCGGCAAAGCGTAGTTCGGCTTTTTCGGAGCATGGATGGCATGTGATCTGTGATGGCAGCACACGAAAGTTCCGCCCGCATTCCCTCAATTCCATTCAGCGCAATCAGACAGTCTTACTAATGGCTTTCAAAAGCTACGAAGAACTCCAAAATGTGATATCGGTTCTTGTCTAGACGTGGCTTGACAGTGAGCGGGTACTATCCACGAGCAGTCACCATAACGTACATTGTTGTACGCATGAGTGAACAGCGCCGGCGCACATTGGACGGTGACCTCACGGATCAATTGGGCTTATTTTTAACCAACTACCTAGTAAGGATGGCGATAAAAGAATTTTACAAAGATTAATAATTTCTTATTAGCTACACTTCAACAACAGATAAGGTCTTTAATTAATATAACATTTAAGATACTGTGTACGTATAGTGGCTCGGGCCTGGGTGCACTGGTTGCAAATAGCCGTAATCCTTGTATGGTACTACGAGTACCTTGTACGTAACTTAAGGATATTTATCCTCAGTTCGAGACTATGACTTCGGCGCATATAATTTATTTATTTATTTAACAGACTATATCAAAGTTAACGACATTTATGTCATCATAATAATTAAATTTTGTCTTAAACTCTTGTAGTTTTGAAAAATTCAACTCTAAGCAACATCACACACCCACGTCCCACAGGTAATTTTATTTTAAATTTACGTGTACGAGTATGCAGGCATTGTATTGTTGACAAGCGTTTGCTCCATCAAAGGATGTCTTAATTGCGGATTTACACCTTAACTACAAGACTTCCTTTACTTGGAAAAAACGCTTGAGTCACCTTTAAGTATTGCGATAACTGTTCTTAGCAATGACTGGCGTCGTAATTGGTGGGGTCATTTTCAATTGGTTCGGTCACTTTGACACCGGCTGTGATGTAACATCTGCGGAGAGACATCTTGCGTTGTTAATTCGTCGTTGAATTTAATATTTCTGATCTTTTAATGTTTGCTAGTTTTTCTCACTTTGCACAACAATTTTTTTGTTAATGTCGTATTCATTGCCTACACGAAGTTATTAATGATCAATGGTGACTTTGTTTCAGAGGAGAGTAATCTCTGCAGTTCGTATTCCGTCAGAAATCAATTTTGTATACGTAAAATAGATCCTAATTACAGATTTTGTTAAAAGGTAATTTGTACTTATTTTGGTGCGGAACCTTTTTTGATATCTGATAGATTTCATTGTCTAGTTCTGGATATAGGTTTTTATTTCAAAAGTTTGTAAGTACCAATTATTAAATAGTGTGTGTATTGTTACAGGTAATAAACGATGGCGGAAGCATTTAACATAACAGACGATGTGATATCAAGCGTGGAGCCGGGAGTGGAGCCTAGTGAACTATCAAAGTAAGTTATACATACACTAAATAGTTACTTACTAAATGGATTACTCTTGGGTAAAATTTACAAACGTATTTTTATGCCTATGGTCATTTGTTACAGCAAGGTATCTACAGTTGCACGTTGTTGTCATGGTTAGGTCAAGCACAGTTAGATAGGCTAAGCTCTCATTACTAGTCAATTACATACTAGATACGCCTGGGTTAGTATGCAATCGACAGTGTTACGCCCTAGCTGTGTTCGATATAGGTACCATACTAAGGCACATTTAGAACATAATATGGTTACCAATTGAAAACGCATAACGCTTTTTGCCATAAACTAACAATGCATACTGTTAGTGATCATAATAGTCATTTGCCATAAGCCTTTATAGCGCACATAACTTCATAACGCATAAGATCAAATGGCCGAAAAGTAAAGCATAAATATATAAAGGTATAATTTCGATAAGCATAAGTATCAAAAGACTATTCAAACGCATATCTACATGAAATGATCATACCTAACTTAAAAAATCCCAAAAGTTAATCTTAAGGAATAGCACCTTTTTACCATAATATGCAAGCAATGAATGCAAGCATACTTGCTTGCATGAGCGAAGAGCTAACTAGCGAGTTTTCTGGCGCTTCGCCGGCCGCTGCACGCGCTGCCGAGGCACGCTCGCTTTGCTCGCTCGGCTCGCGCGTTGTTTGGTCGCAGTTCTAACCTAACCTAACCAATGAAAGATTTAACCAATTTGTTTTCCTCCCTGTAAGAGGCTAAAATATCACGAACAGGCTTTTTGGGGTTAGAAATACTTCATTACTTATGTCGAAATAAATTCATGAAAAATGCTGATGAAACTATGCTTTTTAACGTATAGTTATGCAAATTTTCAGTTATACTTTATAAGACTATGCCTTTAATGAGTTATGCTTTGTAAGAGTACCTATGTAAACCAAAATTATGAATAATAAAATTATGCACTTTAAGGTATGCTTAATAATATTATGACAAACAATAATATGGATTTAGATGATTATGGTTTTGTATGATTATGCCTTTTTACAATTCTGCGTTATTACGAATGTAATGAGAAAATTGCTAAAATCCATTATGCTTTTTTATTTGTATGCCAAATGACGTATGTCAATTAAAATTATGGCAATAAACCTTATGCGTTTCAAAGTGTCAATAATATACATCTTGTAAAACTATGGTCTTCCTATGGTCTTTTATCCATCCATCTTATTAAGTTATAGAAATATCTGTAGGTGATCAATTAAGTATGCCCAAAAACATAAAAATTTTAATTTTGACCGGCTCGTTGGCGCAGTTGGTAAACTGACTGAGCTTTCGACGCATAGGTTGAGGGTTCGATTCCAAAACAAAGATATAATATGGTTGTGGTACCTTGTGTGTTAATGAATAAAATACCCTTGCAATTTTTTTCATTTGGGCTTCGGACATTACTCTCTACATTAAAAAGAAACTCGATGATGTACGAGTAAAATATTTAAAACTCGTGCTACTGAAACCTTAGGACTCCACAGATTTATATTATCGTGTAATCCGCTTTGTCTTTATAAAACAAATAATTATAAAGGCCTGGTCCACAAAGGTCCTTGAAGCGACAGAAAACCTTTCACAGCCTTCCTGCCTTTTATTCTAACCATTCAAAGGTTGTGGTACCTTGACACTCTTGGATTCGGCCGTCTAACAACCGAATAATTGTAAAATAATACGGTTAGGGTATAATAAGAACTCTTTGTACAGTCAGAATACCGAAAGAGGATATTAAGGGTATCTACTTATTAAACACATAATTGTTTTAGAGTTTGCACCCCTAATCTTGTGTGATTGCGGAGATTCACCGTAAACTGTGACCCGCGGCTTTATTTAAGTCTTTGACTTCCGCTAAACCACACACAGTAGAAAATCTATTGTTTGCCGGTCACCGGTGACCCCCATGGCGGCTAATGTCACTGCAATTGCAAGAAAATTGTAATTTTGATCGTGATTATTATTTGAATTCGGGGACCGTTTAACGCAGTTGGTTACCTACACGCGTTTTCTTCTGCACCACCTCTTCTTTAAATATAATTATTTTATTATTATATTGCACTAGTAACCACGACATCATATCTAAATATCTTGTTTTTTACAGATTTTCTCCCGGTCTCTTGACGTTCGCAGCTGTGGTCACCGGGTTCATCATGGTGATAGGCCTCTTCGGCAATTTGCTGACAGTCGTGGCGCTCCTCAAATGTCCCAAAGTGAGGAATGTAGCTGCTGCTTTTATTATCAGGTTAGTAGGTACAGTACCTGAATGCTATTGCCAGTCTAACATCACTATTTCCAAAAGATTAAAAATACAGATTGTACTGTCTGAATAAGAGGGTGAAGATAATGTATATTTTGTGTTGTTGTCTTATAGTCGGAACGTCGACCCTCCTTTTTTTAGATCTTTTCAGCAAAAAGCTGCAAAAAAACTGCTAATGATTTATTAAAAAATACTGTTTCATTCAGCTGTTTCGGAGTAGATGATAGATATAAAGGGAGTCTAGACTCTTTATTGCTAACACAGGCTGTCTGTTTATTGATCTCGCTATGATTCCGGAAAGTACATTCAGATACATTTTGTTTTGAGTGAATTTTTATTTTTAGCATTTGACAATGAACCATGTTCCACACAAAGTTAGAATCTAGATTCTAAAAAGAAAACTAACTTTTTATTTTTAGAATCTAGATTCTAGTAATTCTTCATAACAGTTAGGAATATTGACCCACTTAACCTGATTTCATTATGGATTCCAGCCTGTGCATAGCGGACTTTCTGTTCTGCGCCATGGTGCTCCCATTCGCCATTTCTGGCTTCTGGACCAGGACTTGGTCCCATGGGGGAGCGCTGTGCAAGCTGGTCCCGTTCCTGCGGTATGGAAACGTCGGAGTGTCACTGCTGAGCATCGCTCTCATTACACTTAACAGGTAAGGAGAATAATAAATATTCGGCGTCATGCCCTTGGACATCTTTTTGTAATATTCTATGTATAAATAATAAAAATTACTATTTCACTTCTCAAGCTCTAAAAGTACGCCAATACGGCCCCACGAAGCGGGGCTTAAGTGACCACTTTAGTCCCTAGGTAGTTTTTTAATTTCCTTTATGTGACAAAGACAAACTCAAACAGCCAGTAAAAATATACTATTATCTGTGGAGTGTGGACCGTCTTCATTGGGAAAATGTTGAGAGTTTTAGTTCCATAGTTTGTCCGCAAAGAAGGTGGCGCCATGTGTTTTAAATTGTTAATCTGTGGTTCAGTTCAGAAGAAAAAACTGACTACGAAAATTTCAGAACTTTTGTCAAGTTCGGTTTTAAATGTTTTTGTACTAAATTGACTATTTTTCTCGCACTCGAAGTGAAAAGTACAGTTTGCACCTCGAGACTAAACGCCAACTTAATACACCCTCGGTTTCATTGACTCCCTCGCACGCTCGGGAGTCAAACCCCCTCTGGTGTATTGTGGCTTCGTTTAGTCCCTCAATATAAAATATACAATTGCATCTTACATTTTAATTAATTTCCCAACGCACTAAATTGAAAGTTGCCCTATTTATGCTTGGTAAAGTAACTAGTTAATTGCAAATGTTACATGATGCAAAAGATCCAAGTACATTACGCTTTGGTAATTAAAAACTTGAGAAGCACAAAAGGAAATTGCGTCTAAAGGAAATTTACGCAAGGTGTCACTCTCACAGTAGTTGCTGGAAACTTTGAATATAAGCTTCAACGCCTATTCTTACACGTGCAGAAACAGTTATCCAAGTTTCTATTCATAATGAAAATTGAGAATCAAGTGAATTATTTACGTTCAAAAACAAAACAACTAAAATGAATATACGACGTACTAAAAATGTGAGCATATTTTTTGCGTGACGTAGCAATAAAAATGTAGTCCGTAAAAAAAATGCACCTTGGAAGAATTAAACAGAATTCGAACACAATTTATTTCACTAGATGAACATCCCTGTAAAAGAAGTTCAAAGATAATGAGGTTCGATGCCGTAAATTCCCAGTAGCAACATGCCGACTAGCTGATTTTGGGGATGAACGAGACAAAATTGGTTAAATATGAACAGTTTGTAATATGCAAGGCTCCAAAACACACCTGGGATATTTTCCTGACCTAATGTCCCTCTATCATTCATCGCTCTATTGTGAACTTGGAAATTGAAAGAACTCTATCGTTACTTGCAGGTACATAATGATCGCTCACCACAGCTGGTACGGCCGGGTGTACCGCAAGCACATCATCGCCCTCATGATTGTCTTCTCGTGGATGTTTTCGTACGGCATGCAGGTGCCCACCCTGCTCAGTGTTTGGGGTAAGTAACCATAATTCTTCCTTTAGTTCTTTATTCTCTGTGACCTATAATAGCCAGCAATAGCGTTTTGTTGATATTATTCTAAAATACCTTGCGCGTGCAGCTGCTGCGCAGGGCCTCACGCTATGAATCTACTTTAGAAATTTCACGACCTAAAATCATAAGTAGCCTGACTGTTCAGTTCAGACTCAATGTGGTCTTAAAAGCCCATGAATAATATCAGTCGCTAGCCTTTCTTAATGTGATAGAGTGATGTGTGGCAAAGAGAAAACGGCCTGAGGTGAATATTGAAAGGATACTTATCTACAGTAGACGACCAATCAACCTTTCGACCTAGATAGTAGAACTTATGGTGTTTTTCGTAGTTATAAGACCGACTTATTGGTTTTAGTAAGAGATCTTATAGTTAAATTGGTTACGCAAAGTTAGGGAATCAAAAGTTGTGAAAGATTTTATGATGAATTGCTGACTCATCTCATCATTGATGGCGCTTATTGTTTTGAATTGGTTCCAGGTAAATTCGACTACGACCCAGAGCTAGGAACGTGCTCAATTATGCCGGTGAATGGTCGGTCTTCTAAAACTGCACTCTTTGTCATCGCCTTCATCGTTCCTGCTATGCTCATCTTTATTTGCTACGCGAGGATCTTCTGGGTTGTTCACAGGTCGGGATTAATAATTTTGCAGAAAAAATACTTGTAAATACAACCGTAGGTCCTGTACTACTTTACAAACAACAAAATTAGAATTTTGACAGAATTTACAAAAATGCAGAAGGAAATGTTTGTTTGGCTCGGCTCCAAAGAAGTTGTTTTAAAGTCTCCGTTTACAAAATGGACAATGAAATAGACATCGATTTAGAATAGTTTTAATTTGAGGGAGTTGTTAACACAATTAATTATGCGGAAAACCGCAGCCAAATAACACTGCTTTGGCAGTGTTGTGGTTCTGATAGATATAGCAAACCTATTGTTTAATCAGCTGGGGAATTATTCTTACTGACTATACTCAAATTCCACTTAGCCTGACGCAGTCGGCAACCCTTTTCGGGGTAAAAGTATAGGGTTCGTATGACCGATTATGGTTTTGCATACTTGTTTAACACCAACGTTGTATGAAAATAATAAGAAAACTGAGAGTACACTTCAGGGATATTTACCTTTTATAAGTTCTTATGAATATACAAGTTATGGGTAGGTATCTCTTATATTTCCTCAAAAGTTGACCATTATAATAATAACACACATGTTGACAAACGACTAACCCATCTTTCGCGATTCCAGTTCTGAACAGCGAATGCGTGAGCACCAAAGATCCCAGCACGCCAGCCCCGGCTCCTTGAACAACAGCAGCGACAAGCGCTCCACCGTCAAGGACAACAGGGAGACGAAGGCGCGCCGCAACGAGTGGCGGATCACCAAGATGGTGCTCGCCATCTTCCTGTCGTTCCTGGTGTGCTACCTTCCCATCACCATCGCGAAGGTTGCTGACAGCCACGTACATTACCCAGGTACGTAGGCATCTTCAGCTTAGCTTCAGAGGTCAGATTTATACCTACCCATGAGTTGGCCAATTTTAAGTCCAGTCACTTGTTGTACATAATTCGACTAGGACCCGCTGCTGAATATGTTTCTATTGTCAAATATCGCCCAAAATTGCCATATTAAATACGATAACTTACCTACAGCTGCAGAATTTGAATATATTCTAGATTTATAGTAACTGAGAGCCTGAGTCCAAAAACTTCATAAATTCAAAATTTTGAAAGTGCTGGAAGCAAGTAGTTAAAAGATGTCATGGGTCTCTCCAGGTCGAGAGGAAATAGACATTTACTGGGCAGACATCTAACATGGACTACATCCTCACTTACACCATGAGTACCAAATGCGATTGTGAGTGATCGAATGACCCTAAAAAATCCCAGCCGACATACCGCTCCATAAGATAATTTTATTCAATTGCGTCAATAACACTTGCCAACATTTATTTCAGTATTCCACATCGCGGGCTACCTCCTCCTGTACGCGAGCGCATGCGTGAACCCAATCATCTACGTGATCATGAACGCGCAGTACCGCGCGGCGTACGCGGCGGCTCTGTGCTGCCCCCTCGCGCGGCTGTCGGGGCTCACGAGCGGTGCGTATCCCTCCTCGCCCGCATGCCAGGCCGTGAGGAAGACCGAACGCACGTCCGCTCTCGCATCCTACGTGCGCTGAAGGTATCATTTGCGACGGCCATCTTTAATTACGTCACACAGTCTTTCTCTCCCTCTTCCTCGTTCCTGACAGTTGTCATCAAGGCTTGGCAAAAGCCACTGAGGTGCTACATTTGCCTTTTCAATTTCCTACATTGTGTAACTCGGTGACATGTTGCTCTCATCTGGATTTTCTAAGATGAAAACTATGCGGCCTCCGATCTTAAACAACTAGAACCTAAAAAAATTATCTACGTTTGAAAGGAAACTCGAGCTCTGCCGAGATACAAGGGTGAACTTTGTAAGGGGGGAAAATTCCTGTTTGCTTACTTTCAAACTTCTAATAACTCCTTTATTACCTTGTAATTCCAGAAAAAAATTTTCCCGTAGGTATTCAATTATTGTGTGACTTAATTTTTGGATGACCCAAAACATTCTGCGCTTCCCGTTCTGTTAAAAGTTTTTTAATGATGGTAAATTCATATTTTTTTAAAACAATAAGATAGTAGTAAATCGGTGTTCGCAGTTTGTTTTTATACCACATTCATTGTTTCTTAGTTCTGTACAAGCACTTTAGAATTTCCATCAAGAACGTCCCATACATAATAAGCATGCAAATAAATTGCAGTAAGCGATACTTATGCGATGTACCTATTCATATTGCATGACTGTATCTACTAAAATCAAATACCGGGCATGAGCACACTTTCAACATGATTCATCAACATGATTCATGACGTCACGTTCATTATGGCTCACAAAGGAAAAACCGAATAAACGGCTGCAATTAGTGAATGATTTCCTACATAAATGTAAGATTTCCTCGTAGATACCAGTACTAGAATGTACTACACATACATTTTTTACAATTTACTGATACCAGACACGAACAAAATATTTTACTCGAATATACTTACAGATTATTTCAACAGAGTACGTTTAACTTTTATTGGAGGCCAGAATAAGCTATCAAAAGTTTGAGTGGCGTAAAAATTATCACATGTTATTCATTATATTTAATAATGATTAAAATGTGATAATTTTTACGGCACTAGGTAAATAGGACCCACTGATATATAATTACCCTAATGACAATTAACTAGTCCCTCTTTCTTTTAGAGAAATGGAACGAGCGTCACGGGTACAGCTACAGCAATACACGAACGGCGCTCAGCCAAGTGTCACTGGGGGAGTCGAGGGCAGACCCTCGGCCCATGGGCCCGGCAGGCCCGGGGGCGCGGTAGGCGCGGCCCACGAGCGCCAAGGCCACGAGCGCCGAGGCCCTGCACGTCCCGCACGGAAAGCGAGACCAGCCAACGTGAGGGCTGAACCTGAATCTACGACATCAACCAAGGACCTAAAAACATCAAGGAAAGAATCTCCACAGCACTTGAACACACCAAAGTCAACTAGCTCATCCGTTCGAACCGGAGTTATGAAAAAAACTGGCTCCCAACAGAGTGTTGGGCCAAGGATTAGGTTTCAACTTGAGACGAAGGTGATAGGTGAAAAGCAAACCGATAAGTAGCTTGTCGCTCATTACTAAGACGAACCAAAGATCTTGCATTATAACCGTAAAGTATTCAATCATATTTTTTCAAAGTTCTAGTTTTAGATTTACCCCTATGAAGTATTACATGCTTGAGCCGATACATTAATCTACTTAATTAATCCGTCCCTATAGTGAGTGACAAGTCACTGATCTTTAATACGATTAAGACCAAACTACGCGCGCTGGAGCGCACTTTGCAACTGGTGAGGAAAGTTGAAGCGTCTGAGCAGGTTTTAAATTTAAACAGAGTTTCGGCAGCTACCCATCTGAGGGGGCATATCTACGTACGAATGCTATAATCTCATAGTTAACGAGCGCATCGCAGATATTCGGGATGTTGAAACCCTTATTCTTTATTCTCATTTGGAGACACTTAACTGAACTAACTACCGAGTGAGTTTCAAAGTTTTAAAAATGCCTACCTAATAATGGCGGTCGCCATTCATTACTTGCTTTAGTGACGCGCTCATGCGCACGCGGCAACAAGTGAATCTGTTCATTTCGTTACATGCAAAAGGCCATTTAATGCAACAGCTACCTTTGCCAATACGAGAGGTTACGCTGTACTCGTACATCCAAATTGGGACCCGCTTTCTTTTAAGACGTTTGTTCCTTCAACAATTTTTTTGCATTCCAACGCGCGGATCTTGGTGTTAATTGCTTCGACTCGAATAATAGTAATAAATAAGTTGATTAGATAGGTAGTTATAATAATAAATTTACGACAATTTTAATATCTACAGGATGACAATAGCGTTAGTAACGTAAAGAACGTGCTTCCAGAGGGTGGTTGAGAAATAATCTGAAACTATTATGTTAATAGTTAAAAAAGCATTAAGTACCTACATAATAAATCATTCCTTGTAAGTAATTTTGTATCTTTATGTAATTTATTGTAAGTTAGTAGGCAGTTAGTTATTTATATGAATTTGAAAGTGATAAACATTCCAAATGTGTGTAAAGATGTTTAATAAAAATAATCGTGGACCAAAGATTTAAGATTATTGTTTGTTAGAATGTGTCTGTAAATTATTTATTTGTAGTTCCACCTATAGCCCGTAATTAACGAAGTAAAACCACCTCATAAAATATACGAGTACCTACTACAGTACGCACAGTCACTTGAAACTCGAACGCGACACTGTAAATATGGGTACAGTCAGCAACATAAGTCGTTGAACACTTTTGTACCCTGTAATCATCACAGGGCTATCAAACAGCTATTATGACATAATATGATTAAATTACTAAGCCTTTTAAGTGGCTGACTGTAGCGTCACGTGCCTATATTGTGGTGGGCATTAACAGTTCAGCTAATGTTGCGAGTGTTACGATTTTAACCACAGGTACCAGCCGACGCTAGCAATAACTGAGGTATAGTCAGCAACATGATCAGCTAAACACTTTAGTGCCATTCCACCTACCAATCGTTACAGTTTAAAAAAAAACGTACATTTGATACTATACTTTATGGGGCCGAGTATCTAATAATGACCAACTTCACTACACTCAAATGTTCAGCAATTTTGTGCGCCAAGTAGAAAACTTATGAAAGTGTTTGCTAACTTTAAGTATGTAATGATTTATGATATTAAAATGTATAATGATACAACTATGAACTCAACAGTATTGTAAACAATTTTCATTGTTAAGAACGACCACTATGCCATAATAACAATAAGTGTTCTTTTATAATTTGATATTAAATTATTTATGTATTAAATGGAGGAGGCCGGTATCATAATTAATCTACTTATTTATTGTTTTACCAAATGTTGACAGTGGTATTTGTTAAAAATAAACAAATGAAGCCGATCTGTATGTTTTTTCAATATTAAAAGTCATATTGGTCGAAGTTTGCTATTTTTTACCCGTCTGCGACAGAAGGACGGTAATGTTCTTCGAGAGTATGTACTCGTATGTATAATTGTATAATTGTTTGGCACGCTCTGCAGCCTGAACGGCTCTATGGATTTTAGCTTGAGAGGTGTCGTTAGATTCGTATTTACTGTGAAAGTGACTCTGGGTATACCAAAACAATAAAAAAACAAACTGGTGGATTTTTGGTTTACTACCCAACCCCTGACGTGGATTACTGGATACTTGAAATGGCGATTCCGTAAATACTGGTTATTCAACGAAAAAGTCTGAAATAAAATAATATTATTAAAAAAAACAAAAATCCCGACTGCAAAAAATTACCACTCAAAAGGAAAAAACAAGCTCGTTCGCAACATTTTAAATCATTGGAGGCGGGGACCAACATTAATACAGACAGCAACCTAAATAATTGACCACTGTTACATAACTGGGATGTCTTACACTATAAGATTGTTTGGTCATAAACTGAGCAATGATTATAGAAATTGTGAGAGAAAGGAACATTAAAGGTATTAGCACCCAAACAGAACATGGAGAGAAACCGGGTTATATTGGCTCCGTCAGTGCTCAAGCTTAGGGTTTCACATAATAATTTTATTTATATTACCTACTTATAAATAAGGCATAATAACAAATACTTAGAACAGGAATTCACAGGATACAGCAGTAACAATTATTATTACATTTGTCATTGTGTTAAAGTAAGTATATTCGCAATAATATGTCGCCGAATGTATGCATGTTGTGCTATCGTGTGAACTAGGTACCTACTTAATTTATTTTCTATCTGTCTGTTATAGTCAAAAATTAAAGAAACACTTAGCTAGGTGACTAATAATAACAGATACTCTACTCTACTCAAAAGTTCAGAAACTTTTAAAGTGAGGGCGACATTGTAACCCTAAGTGCTGCCCTCTCACTAAGCGTGCGTTTCCACCAGATTCCTCGCAACGCATCCTCGCACATCTTTAGTGGAAACGCACCGTTAGGGTGTGCGAGGATGTGTTGCGAGGAATGTGTTTGTTAAGAACCAAGAGAATCGCGAAGCTAGGTAAATGAAAGCGATTCTAGTGGTTATTTACAAATATGAAGTGATTCCATTGGTTATTAACAAACACATCACCCACAGCACGCACACCCTAAGGATGCGTTTCCACCAGAGATGTGCTAGGATGCGTTGCGAGAAATGTGTTTGTTTAGAACCAATAGAATCTCGAAGCTAGGTGAATGTAATAAATATATTGGTTCTTAACACACACTTTCCTCGCAACGCATCTTCGCGCTTCTCTGGTGGAAACGCACCATTAGGGCCCGTTCCAAATCGCTTTTGGCAGAGTGATTGTCACCTTGACAGTCTGATAGAAAGAGACAAAACGAATCAAATCTTTCTCTCGTCGCAGTAGTAGATAGAACAGACACGGTTCTAAGTTTTTTGAATTTTGAATAAATCGACTTCAAATGTGCCTTCTTGCCCAGCACCCCGCTCACCGTGGCGGATGACTCATCCAGGTATACGGAAACGTGCATATGATATCATTCGAATCGAGTTATAAAAAAACATATACATTTTTGAATAATAACTCGAATAAAGTCAATCCGCCGTACACAGACGGTTTGTAGAATCTGTCGGTGTTCTAAGTATCTAAAAACATATTTGATGTGTATCATGTTTTCTGGGGTCTATAATTATTGGAACACTAATTTTTTTGTATCCCTAATTGTCATTGGCACACAAACTATTGGATTTTTTTTTTTTCACACAATCATCTTATGTCCTAAACAAGTATGGCGTATTTCATTTCGCCTAAAGTTTTATCGCCGTATAATCAAATTTAATTTTACATTTTATCACTTCTCTAATTCGTCACTAGGCCAAACGATGCATAATTCCTACTATTCACAAACGCTAGATCTTATTTCAAATAGTATTCAAGCAAGCAAAGCAAGCAAGCATGCATGCATGCGTGCAAGCAATCAAACATGCGTGCGTGCAATCGTGCATGCAAACAAGCACGCATATTTACATGCAAACAAGCAGGCACACATGCAAGCATCCATTTCGTTTGCTTTTGTTATATTGCCCGTCAAGATGACCTCACTCCACCTGATGGAAAGCGGTCGTGCGTGAGGTCCAGATATGAGGTTGACCAGCCCAGTCATACAAACGAATCACTGGGCTGGCCATCCTCACTTTGAAGGCCTGCAGAAATGCCTTTTCACGCCCCGCTTCGACCGAGTCACCGAACCTTTTAGTTCGGGCCAACAAATGTTGAATTGTTTGTGGATGACGCCGTAGTCCAGCACGCTTGGTACGGGAGTAGGAAGGTGAGGGTGGGATAAGCTGGAATAACTCGTCAGAGCATTCCCCACTGTAGAAGCGATAGAGAACACTTATCCTGGCAATGTCTCTACGCAATTGGAGAGGCTCAAGGGCCAAAGTTGCCTCTGGGTTTCCAAGAATACGGATAGCACGCCACTGCAACCTGTCAAGAGCTTCGAGTAGGTACTTTTCGGAATCGTCCCAGAGATGAGAGCAGTATTCCACACACGAGCGAACTTGTGTCTGAAACAAAAGACAGAGCTGCCCAGGCGTGAAGAATCGTCTCACTCTGTTCAGGATTCCGAGTTTACGGGATGCAGTTCTAATGACGCTCTCAATGTACTCCCGCTGGTTTAGGTTGAACTCAAACTCAAATAACTTTATTCAAATAGACTTTCACAGTAAGTACTTTCAAATCGTCAAATTTAAAGCAAGATATAGTAATTAATAGACATAATTACTTTAATAATATAGGTATATAAATACACAGTATACAGCAATAATGCGACTCTAACACCGCGTCGGAGTTGTTTCTTGCTGAGAAGACCCGGCGAGAAACTCAGCAGTTACTCTTTTAAACTTGTTTTGGGTTTACAACAGGCGTTAGTAAAGTACAATGTGTCATTTTGATACAAATAAACCTACTGAGTGTCTAATCTAAAGCATATAAAACGATGGAAAAAAAATCAAACATAAAAGAATATAAACTTAAGGCCATTTAAACAGTTAATTAATAAAATTGTTAGTCAGTACAAACTAATTACTACAATAAAATATCTGTTACAATAAAGTTATCTAATCCCGCATCGAGCAGAGAGCTTACACCCAGGCATTTTTATCTATAAGGTAGTCTTTTGTATTATAATAACTAGCCCATTTTCAATAAAGCTGCTTTGATGTGATTTTTGAATCTATGTAGTGGTAACTCACAAATGGCTTTTGGGATCTTGTTGTAATAATGTATACCTTGCCCCATAAAGGATCCTAAAACTTTTTGTAGCCTAAAGAGTGGAAGAGCAATTTTATCCTTGTTCCTAGTATTTTTGCAATGTATATCACTGTGTTTAGTATAGAGACCAATATTTTTGGTACAATATTTATTTTTACCAAAACAATGCAGTTGTAAATACAACGTGAAGCTACAGTAAGGATACCAATTTCCTTAAAAAGCTCTCTAAGTGAAGCCCGTGCACGAAGCTTATAGATGGATCTGACCGCTCGCTTCTGGAGGACAAAGATGGTTTGTATATCCGCGGCTTTACCCCAAAGTACAATGCCGTAAGAAATTAGACTGTGTAAATAGCTAAAATAAACCGAACGAGCAGTATCAACATCTGTTAAAATCCTTATTTTTCTCACTGCCCGGGAGGACTGTTATATGAGGGTTCCATTGGAGTTTTGAATCTAATCTGATTCCAAGAAAAACCTGTAGAATCAACAAGTTTCATAGTATTGCTGTCTTTTTTTAAGATCAATGTGGTTATCTTTACCATTAGGCAACTTAAAATTAATACATTTAGTATTTTTTGCATTAAGCTGTAGATTATTTACTGTGAACCATTGTAAAACCTTTGAAAGTGCGTCATTTACATCATCAAAAAGGTTTTTATTTCTGTCAGTTTTAAAAACTAAAGACGTATCGTCTGCAAACAATACGACATCACAAATGTCCTTTACGTAAAAAGGTAAATCATTTATATAAATCAGAAATAGGAATGGACCCAGAATAGATCCTTGTGGTACCCCCATTTTAACTTGTGATGTGACCCTGTAGACAGAACACTGTTAACATCAACTTTTTGAGCTCTTGAACTAAGGTACGAAATTATCATATCTAAAGCATTATCTCTTACCCCGTAAAAATCAAGCTTGCGTATAAGGTATCGTGATCAACGCAATCAAAAGCCTTGGACAAGTCACAGAAGACGCCAAGAGCGTTCTGTCAATTCTCCCAAGCCCCAAAGATGTGTTTTAGAAGTGCAATGTCAGCATCAGTAGTTGAACGCCTTCTAGTGAATCCATATTGTTCACTATGGAGATTGTTCTCATAAAAATGGCTTAATAGTTGTTCTTGAATGATCTTTTCAAAGATCTTACTTAAAGCTGGTAGGGTTGAAATAGGCCTAAAGTTACCTCCCCCCCATGAGCCTTCGCCTTGTCGTGGCGGGGGGGCTTAGTACTGGTGGTAGGTGGAACCTCCGGGAAGCTAATAGGGCTCAGGCATCGCAGTGCGGTGGCCTTACCACCCACCCATTGTCTGCCGCCGGGCGTGGTGGTGGTATGGTGCTACAACTGCCCGCCCAAAGGGGCGCCCACGGGCGCAGCGCCTTAGGGCGCGAGATGGGAGCCGCGGTGCACAACCGTTTGGAGGGGGTCAGTGATCCGCGGCTGGCCCCCCGTGTGCACTGCGGCTCGGCGGGGCCGCACCGCCAGATGTGGCAGCGGATCCACCTTTTAGGTGGATCGTGGTTGCGGACCTAGTAGGGTCCGCGTACGGTGGGAGCCAGCGGGCTTGAGTACGGGGGTGCTTTTGCCCGCAATGCACGGCTTTCACTCCGACGGCGGAAGTACCTGCGTGCTCCAGGTACTTCCGTGGCCTCCCCCCTTCATTGGGGGGTTGGCTGGAGGGGGCCCCAATACGGGGAAACACTGGCGGCGGGGCGTTGTGAAACTTTTTAGGGACCCCGCCTCGCCGCTGAAGTGTTGAGGTCGAGTACCGTGGGGTTTTAGTCGGTAGAAGTCCGACATAACCTCGTCGTTCCCCCGAGCGACGAGGTATCCATGAGGATTTCCCCACGATAATTAAAAAAAAAAGGCCTAAAGTTACCTCCCCCCCATGAGCCTTCGCCTTGTCGTGGCGGGGGGGCTTAGTACTGGTGGCAGGTGGAACCACCGGGAAGCTAAGAGGGCTCAGGCATGGCAGTGCGGTGGACTTCCCACCCACCCATTGCCTGCCGTCGGGCGTGGTGGTGGTGTGGTGCCTACCACTGCCCGCCGAAAGGGGCGCCCACGGGCCGCCTAAAGGGGCGCAGCGCCTTAGGGCGCGAGGTGGGAGCCGCGGTGCACAACCGTTTGGAGGGGGTCAGTTATCCGCGGCTGGCCCCCCCTGTGCACTGCGGCTCGGCGGGGCCGCAACGCCAGATGCGGTAGCGGATCCACCTTTTAGATGGATCGTCGTTGCGGACCTAGTAGGGTCCGTGTACGGTGAGAGCCAGCGGGCTTGAGTACGGGGGTGCTTTTGCCCGCAATGCACGGCTTTCACCGCGACGGCGGAAGTACCTGTGTGCTCCAGGTACTTCCGTGGCCTCCCCCCATCATTGGGGGGTCGGCTGGAGGGGGCCCCAATACGGGGAGGCACTGGCGGCGGGGCGTTGTGAAACTTTTTAGGGACCCCGCCTCGCCGCTGAAGCGTTGAGGTCGAGTACCGTGGGGTTTTAGTCGGTAGAAGTCCGACATAACCTCGTCGTTCCCCGGGCGGCGAGGTATCCATGAGGATTTCCCCACGTTAATAAAAAATAAAAAAAAGGCCTAAAGTTACCTGGGTCTTGTTTGTTGCCTGTTTTAAAAAGTGGTACAACCCTACTGTTTCATTAAGTTTGGAAAAATGCGTTCATCAACACAATCATTGAATATTACGGCCAAGTAAGGGGCAATCACGTCAATTATGTGGCTAACAATTTTAACGGATAAAACCCAAACATCAGTGGTGTCTTTTAAATTAATTATTTTACATGATATGTCTAGTGACTCCCCATGTTTTAATTTAAAGAATACACTGCAACAAGATACATTATCTTATTATCTTTCAACAGCTGTTCTGCTTCAGTTGGTGAGGAATTTAATGAAGCTGTAGTGATTAAAGGTATTTTACTAAAATAATTCTCAAATGCTTCAGCAACAGATGCTTCTGATTGTAAGACGTTATTGTTGACGTTAGTGTATGAGGTATCGCGCTTTACCTGTTTCGTGATTCATGGCGTCTCAAGTGATTTTTATTTTATTAGACGACTTAGATATTTTATCACGAATGTGCGATGCCTTAGCTGTAGCGCATAGGCGAGGTGGCAGACCATATGCCGGAAGCTTGGAAAGAAGCGAACGATGCCATAAACGGTCGAAAGCTTTGGCAATGTCAAGGCTGACGGCCAAAGATTCCCCATGCTTGTCCATAGCCTTTCTCCCCAGATGTGTGTTACGTACGCTAGAAGATCACCCGTAGACCGTTTTGGTCGGAAGCCGTACTGACGGTCGTGAATAAGAGAGTGATCCTCTAGGTAGCGGATGAGCTGCGTGTTTATGATCCGCTCAAACATTTTAGCTAAAACTGAGGTTACGGCTATTGGACGGTAATTGGCAGGGTCAGACCCCTTCTTTCCCCTCCCTGATCCCCTGTTTTGGGAACTGGTTGAACGTTCGCCTCCTTCCAAGACAGCGGCACAAGACCCGAATTGTAGGAGAGGCGATACAAGCTAGTGAACACTCTGCACATTTCTTCAGCACCACAGCTGGAATTCCATCAGGGCCACTGACTTTCCTGACATCGAGTGACTGCATTTCGGCACGAACATCACACTGACTAATACGAATATCAGGCATTGTGAAGCCGCAATTTTTTGTGGAATTTCAGGTGGCACAGCACCGCAGTCATCGATGCAAGAGTTTGCGGCAAAGAGGTTAGCCTTTGGGAGGGGGTAGGTCTGAAACGTGGACATGAGAGCCCTAGTGAAGTGAGCCTCCTTTGGGATCTTTCTGGGGCGACATGACGAACACGATCAGACGTACCCTCATTCTCAAAACCTGTCCGGTGCTGAGAATGGCGAATGGTCTTGGGAGAGAGCGCAGGTCGCGTAGATCCCCAAGGCAACGCCTGTGCAAAATCCTTACCGAGGTGCCCCCTGTTATTGGTCTGATTCCCTATGAAACAGACGTAACGGAAAACTCAGGCCGTACCCCCACACCCTCCCCCACCCCTCCCCATCCTCGCTACTATATGCCTGTTGCCCAGGTGCATGGGGTGCCCAGGCAAAGCAGGTATTAAGTCAGCATCCTTCCCTCACATCCTCTCCCATCCCAAACCCATTCCGGCAGTCCCGGACAAAAATCAAAGTATGAGTGCAAATAAAGAGTCAATACCCCAGAAGGGTACCGGCAAGGCCGGAGAACCCCTCCCCGGACCGTCAGGTTCGGGCTGCCCCTCGTACTCTGGGGGGAGGGGCAAATTCGCGCATTCCAGTGGTATGACTCCACACTCAACAACCACGGCTACACAGGTGCGTCCCGGTAGGTCTATTTCTGAGACTCTCGGGGACGACCTGTCACGTATAGCCCGTAGAGACAGACAGACGGACAGACGCACAGAACTGAAGAGTTCAAAGAATGGCTCTCCAAAAGTAAGTATAAGCGTCTGAAGGCGAAGAAGAAACGAGAGTGGGCGGAGCGGAACCATAACCAGACACCTCAAACACCATCGAGAGGGGGGGTAGGTTCCCGGGATCCTTAACTCAAAAGGCAGGGGACAGACACAGAAAAGCCGTCCCAGTAACGTCCACCAAAAAGGCAGAACACCCGCGCCGAGGGATCGTCGCGACCCCATGTGGGCCAGACCGATCTCTCCATCATCATCGAGCGGGTGGATGGCGGTAGGATGGACGAGGCCACAGCAGTGATTGTTCGGGAGAGGCTAGTGACTATTATGACCAGCGCCGTGCGGGCTAAGGTCGGGGGGCGGTGACTGTCGTTCGAGGCCTCGGGGTTGGTGGCAGAGGGATTCTTCCTTGTGACACCAAGCACCGATGAGGCGTGCAACTGGCTGCTCGGATGCAACCTTAGCGGGTAGGGCGAGATGCTACTGAGGGCCCGAAGACAAGAAAGCCAGCGCGTATCAATCTGGCTGCCGGGCAACCTCGGGGAGCCGGGCAGTGATCCGCTGGAGATGCTTCGTGGTCAGAACGATCACAGGGTTGGACTTAGGTTGCCCGAGTGGAACCTCATCTACAAGGAGACGATGCCGACTGGCCAACGACTTGTGGTGGGGATCCCTCAGGATGGCCTTAAGGACCACGTGATGCTGCACTACCAGTTCACCAAGGTGCAAGCACGTTGTCACCAGAGTGAGAAGTTAGGTGCTGGATATCACCATCGCATCAGAGACGATCAGCCGACACATCAGAAACTGGAAGGTAGACGAGAATGAATCCATGTCTGATCATAGACGCATAACCTTCAGCATAGACTGCAGCATCGAAAGGATCCAAGTGAGAAATGCAAAAAAGACAGACTGGTCCACTTTTGAAAACTACATCAAACAGTGGACACCTGGTAACCAAGACTTAGCCAAGCACGTAACGGAGATAGAATAAGAGGTGACAAGACTAGATGAGGCCCTCAGGGAAGCCTATCACAAAGCATGTCCCCTCATAGAAATCAAACTAGGCAAGGGACAACCATGGTGGACCAAGTCACTTGAGAAGTCCAGAAAGAGAACCCGACGCTCCCTCAGGGTGGCCATCAAAAAGGGTGATGAAGAGAGCTGGCGCAAGTACAAAGACGAGCGAAACAAGCTCAAAGGCGAGAGCAGAAAAGAATGTAGGAACAGCTGGAGCGCGTTCTGCGAAGGGATTGAAAAACACAAAGATGGCGCGAGGCTGGTCAAAAAACTAGAAAGTATCAAGAAGGAGAAAGAACTGTAAGCTGACCTAAAAACGATACCGGAGACTATGATGGAAACTCATTTCCCAGACTGCGAGCACGATATAGACGTAGACATGCCAACCACCCCAAACCCCACAGAGGTGAGGCAATCGCCATATCGGAAGAACAACTGGTATGGAGCATTTCCTCCTTCCAGCCATACAAGGCGGCAGGTCCGGACGAAATATTTCCAAAAATGCTGCAAGTAGCGATAAAGTACATCAAGAAAGACCTCTTAAAACTGTTCAACAGCAGTATAATAATGCAGTATATACCCAAGAAATGGAGGCAAGTCAAGGTAGTTTTCCTCCCGAAACCTGGAAAAGTCACATATCAGGAGGCGAAGGCCTTCAGATGTATTAGCCTATCCTCGTTTCTACTGAAGACAATGGAAAAGATCCTGGACAGAACAATCAGAGCCCAGATAGAGAACAGCGGATCCCCGCTACATGAGAACTAACTTGAATACATCGAGGAAAAGTCCACAGAAACAGCTCTGCATAACCTAGTTACCAGAGTTTAAAGATTTCTGAGCAACAAGGAATACGCATTGGGCTGCTTCTTCAACGTAGAAGGGGCATTCGACAAGGCCAGCCCTAAATCGATAGAGGCCACCTTAGACCGCGAAGGCATACACAAAGACATATCAGATGGGTGAAGAATATGCTTTAACAACGACTGGTAAAGGCAGAGCTAGCAGGGGTCACACACACGGTCAGAGCGAGAAGAGGATACCCGCAAGGGGGATGCCTATCCTCTCTACTATGGTGCCTACTAAGAGATAAACTAGTCAACGAGATAAACAAAGCACATATATACACACAGATGTACTCTGATGGCGGGGTATTGCTAGTAACTGGAAAGGTCCTTAGCGTCATGTGCAACATCATGAACAAGGGACTGAAAGCGGCGCTGGTGCAGAAGCAAGGGACTCAACCTTAATCCCGAGAAGACGAAACTAGTCCTATTCACCAACAAACGAAAAATTGGGAGGAAAGAACCAGTGCAGATCGACAACTACGACCTTGAAATGGTAAAGGAGATAAAATACCTAGGAGTCACGCTGGAGAGCAAATTAACTTTTAGACATAACAATAACACATAAGCAACACCTGCTCTAAGGCCAAAATGGCCATGATGCAATGTAAGAAAGCCATAGAACGCACATGGGGAATCATACCGGCGACTGTACTATGCATATACAAAGCAATAATCCTGCCACGTATCCTTCACGGATCACTGGTATGGTGGCACAAGGCGGCACTAAGAACCAACAAACTAGAGCTAGACAAGGTCCAAAGACTAGTGGCACTGATGATCACAGGTGCAATGAGAACAACACACACATCAGCGCTAGAGATCGTGCTGGGGCTAGAACCGCTCGACCTAGCGATCATAGGAAGAGCGACCGAACAATGGTTCAAACTTAGGAGCACGACCCTCTGGATCGGAACCATACGGACAGAGGGCATCTACGCATTGGAAGTGAAATTGAGAGCAACATGTCAATGATCTTTGCCAACAACGACCTAACAAGGAAAGAAAAGATCTTTGACAAGAAATACAGAGTACATATAGGACAAAGAGACGAATGGAACATAGACACAAGCGGAACAGTTTGCTACACAGATGGCTCCAGAATAGAGTCATTGAAGCTATCTGGCGCGGGTGTGCACATAAGGTGCGAGGATGGTACAGTGATAAACAGATCAATCTGCCTAGGCAGGTTTGCCAGCGTATTCCAAACAGAAATATACGCTATCATGGAATGCGCAGATATATTAGACAACCAGGACAACGTCACCAAGGCTACTATCTACAGTGATAGCCAGGCAGCGCTGAAAGCACTTAGGAAAGCAGAGACGACATCAGCAACTGTCAAAGAATGCAACAAAGCTCTAGGGAAACTCGCAAACAAAATAGAAGTAGTGATTGCTTGGGTCCCTGGACACGAGGGGAATGCCGGCAACGAGCTAGCAGATGAATTAGCCAGGGGTGGTGCCGCTGAAGGCTTGGTGGGACCGGAGCCCAGACTGCCAATAGCACACAACATCACCAAGGGAGTAATCAAAAGAAAAACCACTGAAGCAGCAAATAGACGATGGAAGGCAGCAACAGGTATGCGACAGTCCAAACTGTTTATAAGCGCCATGAACATGAAGAAGACAGGTCAACTACTGAAGCTGTCAAGGAACAGTGCACGTATGGTCATAGAAATCGCCACAGGACACTCTAGACTTAACAGGCACCTAACAGTAATAGGCATCAAAGACGACCCCACATGCCCGGAGTGCATGGACAGCGAGGAAACGAGTTTCCACCTACTCGCCGAATGTCCGATGTACTCACACATTCGATGGGAACTCATGGGGTCAGACTCGTTAGATGAAGAAGATCTGAAAGAACTGACGGCGGACCAGATTGCAAGATTCTGCAGAGCAACAGAAAGATTCAACGGGACGCTGTGAAAATGGGACAACCTAAAGACCCCCTGCAAGGGGGGCCCGGGGAAATAGGTAAAATGGCCCATAACAAACGGACCGATCACCCAGCCCACTGCCAGCGTCCCCAGTTAAAATAATAATAATAATAAAGAGGTTAGCCTCTTCTCCGGCGCTGCGGGAAGCTCTTCCCACTCTTGCGCTCTTGCGTAGTAAATCATAGTCACCCAAGCTCGCTTTCGCAGCTTCGGCTTCTGGTAGCCTTAGGCGACCAGCCATAATAAGGCTTGGCCAAAAAATTTAATATAATAAAGCCAATAAGGTTTGGCTAAATGTAATTAGGAGAAAAAAAAATTATAAGAGGAATCTCTTTTCTGTGTTGTGACTTTTTTTCATTCTATTGATTAATAATGTTCATCGTGGGGAAATTGAAATGGCTTAGTATCTCAAAAGTTTATTACCCAAAATACTCTTTATAAAACGTTTTCTTTTATGAAATGATATGAAAAGTTGAAACTTATTTTATCAACTTAACTACTAAAATTAAAATAGGTAACATTAACACACGTAACCGATTTTTTCATGCCTTAATTGATGATAAAATAAAATTTGTACAGTGATACATACATTGATTGTTATTTCATTTCCTAGGCCTTAATTTTTCAAATCCGTCCATGAATTTTTCATAGCTATCCCTTGAATATCGACGGAAAGTATCATCCGTCATGGACCAAAAAATCGGACTCCGTATATTAATGTCGGTTCATTACATTCGTCAAATTGTACTCCAGGGAACAACGACTGATGTGACAAAAACTATACATGCTTATTAGGATTTTTTATTGTAGATCTAATAGAAAAACTTGTCCGAAGTAAAGTTCCATAAGACATTTTTGAAAAACTCTTCTGTAAAGTTGCTAAATTGCACATCCGTCTTTGTTCTACGATCAAAGAGGATATAATATAACTAGCGTTATAATAAGAGACGGGACTTCCATACCAAGGAAAAAAAAGGCAATATATATACTGCCAACATCATAACAACATAAAAGGGTTGTGCTAACCGAAGATTCTGTGTATTGGTGGTATCGACAAAATGAGATCGAAAATACCTGTAGGAACCTACCTATTTCACTTAGGATTAAGTGGTTAAATTCAAAATTAAAAGGCCTTAATCTTAACTTTTTATTTATTGACAAAATACGTAGGACCCAATGGGCTCACATGGCATAAGCATGTGTGTGCCTATACAATCACTTAACCCTTTATAAATCGGGCCCATGATAAACATAATATGGAAAAAAGATGACCAAATCATCGTCACAATCACAATCAAACAATTTTTCGGATAATTTCATTTCCCAAATTAATACTTAGCAAATGGACTCTTCGCAAATAGTTGTAGACAGCTCTGTAAAGTGTAAAATTCATAACTAATATTTTTTTCTTAGTTTTGAATTTGTTTATGTAGTGAAAAACAGATGAATAAAGAAGAAAAAGTAACCATTTGAGCATGAAGAACAACGAACCATTTGAGCATTGAGGTGCTGAAGGCTGATCTTTTACAGCTTTTTGGCTCTAAGGAGTGGGAATTGACTCAAAACTTCGTCACATAATGGCTTGGCAATAATTTCAATACATTGTATAGCATTTCTCCGTAGTTGAGTTTTTTCTTTTAAAATCCTTAGATCATGAATGCTTTCCGCAAATATGCTGCAATTGGTGTAGTTTTGTTTTATGCCAAACATATGCCAAATCTGCTTTACCAGTAACTTTTACCCATTGCCTGCAACTGGAAAGTGAATGAACATTATAGAAAAAAAATATCTTGAGGATTAAGAGACGCGGAGGAATGGAGGGCCGTAAAAACTGATAAAATTTACTCTTTGTAATAGCATCACATGAGAGAACGAAATGTGATATTTAAAATTTTTAAAAACGACTGTCGATAAAAAATGGCACTGCACTATTTGTTCACTTGTAAAGCGGTTATGATTTTTTTATACGAAAATCTGCACTAAAATCGCAATAAACTACACCATACATGACCTTAAAACAAAAACAAATTATAATAAGCACTAACCGATCTTCATCCAGCGGGAATCGTGCCATAAATGTTCGTTTTTTATTTGCTACACGACTCGTTTTAAAACCACATATTTCGCACGTTACTATTGGTATCTTGAAACACAAAATACTTGACAAATAAATCACTGAATTCGTTAGTTTTACTAGCTTTTATACACTAAAACATAACGAGTTTTACAGAAACAGTTTTATTACATGGCGATAATGACAAACCTACAGATTACGGAAAAGGGAAAAAACAAATTGTCAAATTGCAAGACATGCTGGGTCGGTGACGTTTGACATGGCTAAAGAAGAGAGTCCACAACGTCTGCGCAATCATGTAAAATAGGGTCGGTACCTAGTCTTAACTTATCCTTACGGGTTATGCCGCCATAAAAAAATCCATGTGTTTCATACATTTTTCTTTTCCTTTTGAGCTTCGCCCCTTGGCTTCGCCAGACTGTCTACGATGGCGACGGTCTGACAGCTGTCAGGTGGATTTCATCGAGCACGTCACGGTAAAACGGCAAAAAAGAAGAAAAAGGTGAGGAGTTAGGGCGTCATGTTTCATTTGTAGAAAAAAACACATTTTGCTCTTAAACCTATCGTATGTGGTATCTTTTTCTAATGACAGGTCAAGCTAATTCTAAAAATCATTTTCAAAACACACCACCTACCAAGTTTTGGGCTTCTCCAGAGGAAACTTAAAAGTGAGGGTTTAATATTTTTTAGGAAAATTGCAAGTGTTAAACGTCACCCGACGTCCCCCGATTCAGAACGAAGTTATCGACCGATTCGGTAAATAAGTTTAATTTATAGTAAATGATCCGCTAAGCGGTAGCAACCAATATTTTGATATGTTAAAGTCAAAGGCCCTAAGTTTACATAAACCAGAATACATAAAATTACCCTACAATTTTTTTTAAAATTATAAGAAAGTAACCGAATCGGTCGATAACTTCGTTCTGAATCGGGGGGAACCTGTGCCGAAACTAGGAAACTGCCAGGTGGAGCTCGGTCAGTCTCGTCGCGTTCAGCCGGGGTTAATTTGGAACGGTTTCGAGTGTCTTTTACTCCTCAGTATTAAATTCCACTCGTTTGGAACACAGCTCAATACATTATGTGAATAAAATAATTTCGTTGTTTCGTTATCGCCAGGGAAAAAAAGCTAAAACGTCAAATAGATCCAGATGATCGATTCGATTTTAGGGATCAGATTGGATCGTTATGGAAATCAATCCGGATTGGATGCAAATAAGCAAGACACAATGGGCGATGCCCAATTTTGAAGAAAAAAACCAATTCCAAAACCATTTCGAGGAATAGCATTACTGAACAGTTTTCAGTGATCAGATTTTTAGAGAATTTAGTTTCGTATTTTTTGAGATATTTGAGCAAAAATCTACGTCCCATGTTTGACCTTTATGACGTAACATCTTTTCGCCTTTTTATTTTTACAATGGCCGCACTGAAAACAAACGTCAATTGACAGTTGACTCTTGTTGTCTGTCATAACCACTAAAGTGCTTTATGCAACCACGGTTGCATGAAAACAGACGTCCAAAGTGCTTTTATGCAACCACGGTTGCACGGCGGCAAGTGGGTCGCTTCGCATACTCAACAGGCTCAAATAACTGAATCAATGGGCCGTTTCTTTCCTTTTTAAAAAAAATACATAGACTATGGACAAATGCATCACTCATAGTCATGCGTTCGTTAAAATAAATCAAAGAATTTTTAAATGACAGTGACAGAATATGCTTTGTGAAAACTGGCTGCCGCTTAGCATGGATGATGATGTAATATGTGTTCGTAAATGCCTTAAAAATTATAGAATTATGCATTAGTAAAGGTGTTGTATATCAAAATAATCTTCAGTTTGCTCTGTTTCGAAATATGGGTATTTCGAAACAGATTTTTATAAGATCACCAAGTATTTGTCTGAAATGTAGACAAATTGGTAAATCATTATTTTTTTTGATGATAATGTGACTTTTTTTATTTTATTTATTTACTTGGTGATTCCTGATTATTAATACCATGTTTCTTACCAAATATTAGAGATAGGAAACGTATCTTTCTGTAGCTGAACATATTTTTGTTCTATTTTCGAACATTTATTTTTAGACATTTATTTAATTTATTCATTAATTTCCGCTGACATCGCGAAATTTATTTGCAAATTTCGAAAAAAATTTATGGTTCTTTTTTCAAGTTAAACATATGTTTAAAATTATCTTAATTAAGAGGAGAACTAATATTATGATGGATTCAAATATAAAAAACATACGAGTATGTCATCGTGCTGTATTCTACAGTAAAAAAAATTTCGTTCATTATGTCGGGTATTTTTCACACTAATGAAGTTTAATATTTTTTGTAAATTATTACTAAGTATGCTAAGCATATTATTGTATTTATAATCAAATAGAGCATCTATTCCTCAGTTAGAAACAGTCATTTTTTTAGCTTAAAGCCACACGTGTGACTTATAAATCGCGTTTACATCTCAAGCGGCGAGTGGTCCGGAGTGGTGACAAATTTCATGCGCGGCGCAAGCGGTGAGTTTCACCAAGCACGTGAGTGGATAACACGAGTTTCGTTCAAGGTCGTTGTTTATTTGCGTTCATTTGATTTCACCTTCTTTTAACGACCCTGCTGCCTTTGGATTACTGATTGCCTGCCTTCACATTGATACTCTGGATTCCCCTGGATTCTGAACTTAACAGCCTACACGTTACTGTTGCTTTTACTTCACGGATATATGATTTGCCTAACGTTTGGATAATGTTGGCAAGTACTTCACAAAATACGAGTAGCTTTGTTAAAGCTGACTCTCGCAACTTACCTAGAGTTGATAATGTGATGATCTTGGAGTATATGGCACTGAGCAACAAACACAATGTATCTGAAATACGAGGAGCAAAAGCTCAAATATTAGTTGTCTAATGTTTGTTTATAAAGATCAAAATACAAATACATTAGTAACATAACCACTAATGTACGAGTCTCCTTTGTATTATCTTAATAGGTGCCTCTTTTTCACAGGTCATCTCGAGGCTCTTACTTAAATTCAGCTGTAGGGTATGTTGAAATTAGCAGATCCGTTGATGTCTTCATTGTTAAGGCGAAGATTGTGCCAGAACACAGAATCCACAATAAACACACAGGTAACTGTGTCAGCCAGAGATAATGAAACTAATGATATAATCACAGATACAAATTGTAAGGACTATGCAGCAGCTGCAGGTAACTTCTTTCTTTTCAATGTCTATCATATGTTAGCTCACTGAGTGGCTGTTATGTTATGTGAAACATACACTTGCCCAGTAGTAAAGGAAGTATACAGGAAGAGTGCGTTAGGACAGCAGGTTACAATTTCCCAAGTGACTCATTCTACTTGCTTTGCCACCGGAAAAAAAAATATAACAGCTATTAACACCTTGCGTTACGCTACATGCGTGTAAATACCTGTAGCTTCCTATTTAATTTGTATGTTATTCCGATGGAATAATGTAATGAATTGCAAAATTGCCATATTAGATATGTTTGCTTTTTATTATTTTGCAGGTGGTTGCAAACACTCTCTGCTCTTGTTGTTTTGGCTTGTTAAAAAAAGTGATCAACCATCGTCCACTTCAGGTGAATGCTATTGGGCCAAGCTAAAACTATCAAGTGTCAGGACTGAGCTATTGAATTCGAAAGATACTTTTAAAAACCCAAAGAAAAGGAAATTGGCATCCAAAGACCCATCGTTCTATTATAATTCCAGAAAGAGCGTGAAAGAAGGTGTATAAAGGAATCCCTAATTGCAAATTTCAGCAAAAAGCCCAATGGTAATTGCGTTAATATTTTAGATTTAGGAATTGAATTTAATAAAAATGTACAGATGAGAGGTATTAATAAAATAAATATACAATAAATTAAATAAAAAACAAGTGTTTTCGGTATTTTTCAATCCTCCAAAAAACCGTATCGTTTAGTTATGATTCAAAAATTAACAGATCGAGCGACTTCGATCCGATTTTCCAAAAGATCGGATCTGATCAGTGCATCCCTAACGTCAAAGTCAGCTGTCAAATGTGTCAAATAAAATGGATGCATGAAATGTTTTGATTTTTGGTTAATTTCTATGAATTCAATGCGAAAACGCAATTAATTGATGAATTTCATTGATTGAAATAGTGCATTTCTTACTGTGAGCATTAGACTCTGTAATCAATCAAGATGGATGTCGCTGGAAGTGAAATTGGGCAGAAGATGAGGGTAAATGTTTTCAACAGCCTTTCTTTCCTAACCATATATAAAGCTCTGTTTTACTGATACGCCTTGTAATAGATCGTATTGGCTTTTTTACAGTCTGAAACTTTTGATACTTCACTAGTATTTCATACTAATAAAAGCCCTAACTTTCAGCTATCACAACCTCAGAGAATCCTATTGATTTCCTATAATCCAAGCTTTGAATCGCAAGCCGGTTCCAAATAGTACCTAAAATATGCCTACGTACCAATTTTTTATTACCTCTAGGAATATTTTTGTAACCAAACTCTAGATGCAAATTCAGGGTGTTCCCTGTTTGGCGACAATTTGTAGCAAATGCTGGCAAAGTTATTTTTTGTACTCCTGCTGCTGATCAATGGTATTTAAATTGAGGCCATAATTGCGAGAGATGATTCTGACTTATTCACTATGCAAAGAATCATGAAATATGGGTTCCTTACCCAGGAAATGTTCTTTTGACATATTTTCCTTTGCTTTCTCTTCTTCTCTGTCGTTTCGCTCTTGGCAGAGCGGTCGTGGTCACATTGAGGCGTCCCCATTAGTGTTAGAGGCGGACACAGCTTTCTTCACTATCTTCCGCCATTTGTCTCTGCTTGCAGACTGTCAGGCGCAGTCTGACACATGGTTTCCCACTACGGACTTTATTTGATCAGTCCAGCGCATTGGTGATCTGCCGCGCAGTCTGGTGCCCTCTACTTTCCCATGCACAACTAACCGTTCTATGGAATTGTTGTCCGGTCTGGAGATATGGCCAAAGTACTGCAGTATGCGCGTCTGTACTATGGTCGACAGATCGCGAGAATCGCCACAGGACACTCTAGACTAAACAGGCACCTAACAGTAATAGGCATCAAAGACAACCCCACATGCATGGAGGGCATGGACAGCGAGGAAACGAGTTTCCACCTACTCGCCGAATGCCCGATGTACTCACACATACGGTGGGAGCTCATGGGGTCAGACTCACTAGATGAAGGAAACCGGAAAGAACTGACGGTGGACCAGATAGTAAGATTCTGCAAAGCAGAAAGTTAAATGTAACCAGTGCCAAATGATCATTTCTCGTGGTGGGCAGAGAAAAACAGCAAATACTACAAGTATGAACAGCCGTATGAAACACCGACATCCAACCCTGATACCTCAATTAGGTTCTGCTATTACATTAAAGACAAACCGTAGTCGGTTTTACCGACTAATCGGTATGTAACTCTATTAATAAATTATTTTTTGTTTTGTTTATAGTCTGCCATCAAGGCCAAGCTGACTGAATTGGGTTGCTATGTTGGTAAGTCATTATTGCATATAATCTAAATCATCCTGCTATGGCAGTGGTCTGATATCCTTGGCTTTGTTACAACTGTGCAGAGTCATGCTCAATACTAACAGTACCAGCATGAAACAATAAAGAACGATGAATATGGTTTCTCTCGTAGTGAGATTTAATTTGTGCTATTTTTGTCTGTATACATACCAAAATACTGTTTTACTATCTCTGCACTGTCTTAAGCATCCAGGGTTAAAAACAGATCTGAATGTTTTGTTAATATTGTTGTACTACTTTTAAAATGATGAATAATGATTATTTGAAAATTTTCTGGGGTTTTCGGAACATCAAATTACCCTAAATCCCCACAATCACAGTTTTATTAAAATTTTACTCCAGCTACTCAAGACTCTGCAGAAATATTAATTTGAAGTTTGAGTATTTTTTGAAATCATAAAATCCCAACTGGTTCGAGGGTTAAACCACAAATTAATCAACATTCAGTAATCAATACAAATCGCTCACAACAATAATTCACGCGGCAACTTTCGTCTAGCCACATCTAGTAAACGTAAATCCGTGCATTGTGTTTGCTTGCTCGTTTTTGCGCTGAGATCTTGTTGCGATGGTAATGAGTCAATACCTACCCTCACAATTCCTAACAAATTATTGAGTGACTTACAATATTAAGAATTGCCTAACACGCTCGATGTTAAGTTATTGTTTAATTCAAACTTTATTATTTTAGTGTATTTCTCATTTAAGTGAATTATTGTATTCTTATGAGAATAAATGTCTTTAATCCTAAACCCCATTGATATGATGATGAGCAAGTGTGTCTGTTAGTTTTATACTTAGAAGCAGCTTACACATAATTTTTCTTTTAAAGAAGCCTATCATAAAATTTTCCGCAGGCCTTCATTTTTATAGAAAGTAAAAATTTCAACATCTTATAATGAAAAGAACACAAGTGAAGTCTCTGAACATAGCAAGCTTGGAGTCACATTCTGTAATATAGATCTGAGTTATCAGTTTCTGAAAAAGTTGAGAGGTTTTAAAACTAGCTACAGAAAAAATACAAGAATAATCCGCCTTGAATGTAAGCATGCCAGCTGCAGAGATAGTAAAAGCCTTAGCTATGTATGGTAATGAATTTCCATAGTAAGAGTGTTCCACAAAATTCAAATATTAACTAGAATATCAGTTATACAGTATACTCATTACCTATGTATTCATTTGATCTTGAAACTAGAACTGTGTTCTTAAAATGAATGTGTGTGTTGAAATTTCATCACAAAGATGGCAGAATATAATACGGTAGGTATTATATTCTGCCATCTTTTTGTCATTCTTAGTCAGAATTAAATTAATTCAAAAATTGTAATAGATTTATACCCTTAATGTATCCTACAGATGATGAGCTACCTGACTATGTGATGGTTATGGTGGCGAACAAGAGAACCCGAGCACAGATGGAGGATGACTTACAGTTATTTTTGGGAGACAATACAGAGCTTTTTGTTAATTGGCTTCATCAAGTACTGAAAAAATTACAAGAAGTCACTGTTACCACCCCCACCCCTTTAAGTAAGTAATTATGTAGTTTGTTTAAATTGAACCGACTATAAATATTCTTTGACTGAGGATGATATAAATATATTATTATTATTATGAATTGAGGTATATAACGTTTTGCGCCAGAGGTGGCTGTTTTGGTTTTAACTTAGGTCCTACATTTGTGCAACTCATCATTTTTAACATCTTTTCACTGAGACATTGCAAATTAATTCTGGCCATTAGAATCCTATTAAATACTCAATTTCTTTAAGAAGTAGCTGAGGCAGAACAGAGTAAAGAAAGGTCTTCGTCTAAAGAACGAAAAGCAAAAGAGAAGAAAGAAAAAATTAAGAAAAAGACAGACATGAAGAAAGCAAAAAAGAAGGAGAAAGAGAAACATCAACGCAAGAAGGAAGAGAAGAAAGCTCACAAAAGCAAGAAGAAGAGTAAAAGCCACGAAAGCATTCGTCCAAATATTCCGCCACTGCTAATGAACATAGAAAAAGAGTCTGAGCCATCTATAACTGATGTATTTGCAGGCCAGATTCTTAAAAGCCATGGCATCACTATAGAAAACATAAAAGTAGACAAACCTGTAGACAAGAAACCTATAGTGCAAGAGGCAAAAAGACCAATTGTACCCATCATCGATCCTGCAACCATAACATCACAGCATGATCCAGATTTAATTCCATCAAATAGTGAAAATATTGTAGATTCCCAAGACAGCGTAAATATAGATAGTGTTGCTTCAGAAGAAGCAAAGCAAGACCAAATAAAAGAGATAGATGAAATTGAGGCTAAAATTCAGGGACTAAAACAGAAATTAGCTGAACAATTAGATTCAATGTCTGAAGATGAAGATTTTTTGAACATACGAACAGAGGCTGAGGAGCTTATGAATGACTTTGCTGAAGATGTATTTCAGGTAACACATTTATTAATATTTTTCCACACATCCTCCCTCACATAAATTTCCTTGATTAATCATTATAAGTTAATCCTTACAGGAAATATCTGAGCAGGCACCAAAAGATACTCCTCCTATCCAGCGTAAAACTCCATCTCCTCCAAAGGAACGAGTTAATAAACCGGTGGAAACACCGATGGAGACCTTGCCTCAAATAGAACTGAATCTGCCCAAAAGAGCTGTAAGAGAGAGACTTGGTGCGCGCGCAGAACCAAGGAAGCTGCCAGAAGTTACAGATAAGAAAATACAGGAACTGGCCGACAGCCCAGAAAGGTTATAATAAAACCATCATTAAAGGTAGTATAATAAATATGCTACGAAACTTATAGCTTGAATGACATTGAAATAAAATGTTCTTTTTTACTATGAAAACTATCACAATCATGTGCAACATCAATCTACACATTATATAATAAATAAAGCACTAACTGTAAAGCATTAATAAAGTATATATTAATAATGTACATTTTAAACATTTTTGTGTCTGTCTGTTTGTGTACTCTGATTACTTACAAAAAAACTAGATAGATTTTGATGAGACAGATTTCCTATGCCTTGAATGCCATTCCATGAATTTGATTGCGTGACCTTAGCTTCTTAAACTTTTACCCTTAATTTAAATCCAGCTTTTATTTAGTCTTTTTAAGCTGGATTTAAATTAAGAGTAAACGTTCAATAAACTAAGGTCACGCAAACAATTCACTGGCAACTACAAAAAACATTGTAGCATTGTTATTTTAAAACGAAACAAGTTTTAGAGTAATAATTGGAAGTTCTCATTGATTGTATTTACCATGTTTGGTTTTCTAGATTTACCCCAGAACCATTACCTGAATACCTGCTTCAGACTAAGTCAGCGAGTTTTCAGAGTAATCCACCTGAGAAAAATGTTTCTGATGACAGCTCGGAACAATCTGAATCAAGCATGAAGAGACTCACCTCGAAGTACGTTTAATAAAGTTCATATTATATTGTGAAAATTTCTTTCGTTCTATAGATAGAAAATCTTTGTTGCCATTGGAGTGTACTTAGCGCTCTCTCAATCTCCCATGCTATCGAGAGGGCTGTTTTAAAAAAAAGCTTTACAGCCGCGCGATAGTCTTGTTTTATTGATGCAATGCACAAAGAAGAGAACTTAAAGAGTTCTTGGATACTCTCGCTACATACGTGCGTCGACCGCACACTAAAAACGCGGTGGGAACAGGCACAATATTACTGTTTTTAAAGTGTTTTTGATTCCAATAATGTGTATGTCCCGCGTTTCATCGATGAACCTCTTTAGTGTTAATAATTTCAATAATATCTAGTGTGTCCCGAGTATCATCGGCCCTGGAAAGCCGCACTCGCAGCTGTGCGAGCGTGGTGCGCGTGCGCCCTCGCCCGCGCGGCCCCGCGCCCGCCTCTAATCTGCTGCTGCGAGCCGTCGCCGACGCGCACAAGAGCCTTCTCAATGTGAGTCTGTAGTATACATACAGTATAGTGAGTGTCATCCTCACTGGGGCGCCGCGCTCGCTGCCGTCGCCGACTCTCACTCGAGGGCACTCCAACTTATGATTTTACTGTCGTTGACAAGGATATCTTTAATCAATAATCTATTACTTATTTGCATGAAGTCTTAGCAACAGATGTAGCTGCAGCTTATTCTCTTAGATCCTAATCCCTTTAATTAATACCAGCAACAATTATCACACTCACATTTTTACCCCAGGTACCCCCAAAAGTGGACCCAGAACCGCAAGTGAAGCGTGCCTTAGTGCTTCCCATGCGGCGCGTGGGCGAACCCAAGATTGTGATTCAGGTGCCGGCCGACCGCGCGCAGACGGACAGCCCTAGCGATAATATTAGCTTGGATGTGGACAGCGAGGAAGATAAGAGGTTAGTATCTTCACGGTTTGAGACGATACGCATAAGCGTTCGTCAGTTTACCTATCTCGAACGGTTAATTTTTATGCAAATCGCTCAGTAGCAGCCCATAGGAAACATACCCTTGGTCGATCTTCAATTTCAGTGACCGTAACAGCTGTCCTAATAGGCTTAAGTATAGCGAGAACGACTGTTGCGATGACGAATATTGTAGCCCTTGCTGATAGAATAGCTGCTACCCATTGAGCTCTGGCTACCTCACGAAAAGGAATTAAACACTTATTATACAGTATTCTGAGGATGCGGTTGACGGTCTGGTTACAAGGATCACGGACTCCCTAGATAAAGGTATACGCTGTGCAGCCATTTTTCTCGACTTGAAGAAAGCGTTTGACACAGTGTCAATACCACTACTCCTCCACAAAATGGAAAGCCTGGGGATCCGTGGTGTCGTGTTTGATTGGTTTCAGGACTATCTGACGGACAGAAGTCAGATGGTAAGAGTAGCAGGGCACACTAGTGAGAGCTCTCCTATCACTTATGGCATTCCACAGGGAAGCACTCTTGGACCAACCTTGTTCTTGATCTATGTCAATAGCCTCTCTGAACTTGAAATTGATGGTGGAGATATACTTGCGTTTGCGGACGGCACTAATCTTTAGTGGCAAAACATGGTCTCATGTTAAGCGAACCGCAGAAATGGGCATTAAAAAGGTCACTACATGGCTGGATGCCAACCTACTAACCTTAAATCTGGCTAAGACGAAGGTTATATGTTTCCGTATCAACAGAGTGGGCAGGCCCCCGACAGAACTGCAAATTAAAGCTCATAATGAGCAATGTGGTGTGGAGATCGGGGCAGTTTGTGACTGTGTTGCATTAGAACAGACAGCTACTCACAAGTATCTTGGCGTCACAATCGACATGAACTTAAACTGGCAACCACACATTACGGCAACCAGCAAGAAGATTAGACGACTTCTCACCATCTTTAGGAGTCTTCGAGATGCCGCTGACCTAAAACTGGCCACAAATATTTACTTTGCCCTTTGCCAGTCCATCCTATCGTACTGTATAACCATATGGGGTGGCGCAGCCGTTACCCATCTCATAGAATTGGAAAGAGCTCAGAGAGCCATCATCAAGGTTATGCATCGCAAGCCTAGGCGTTACAGCTCTGATAAATTGTACAAGGAAACAAAATTGTTCACTGTTCGTCAACTGTATATTTTTAAAACCATTCTTCGCCATCACAAAACAGTCAATGTGGCGCAAGCTCCTACGGGTAAAAGACGCTACCGCACCCCAACCCCCACCGTAAGAACTAAGTTTGCTCAACGCCAATTACTTTACTTGGCTCCTTTTCTATACAGGTCTTTCAATGATAGGTACAACATTATCAGAATGAACACAGCAACATTGAAATCTTCTTTAAAGAACCAGTTACGTGCTGTAAACTACATCGGTACCGAGAAGCTTATCCATGTTACTAACCTCAACTAAAATGAAAATTAATCAAACGAAATGCACAATCACGCACATTCCTTTCCATCCTAACTCCATACCAACTCGCTCTCATTATTCTCACGCACCTACTAATCTCTCGTACACACACATATACACTCACGAATACACACACGCACTCGCACCCCCCCCCCCCCCCCCCCACACATTCAATGATATACAAGCAGGCACTTCCAGTTTTATTTCTTCAGATAAGATTTACTTATTATTAGATTTAGAAAATTCCGAGTCATTGTCTCATACTTATGTCATTAGATACCGTTGAACTGTTCTCTAGAGGTGGAGGGCTGATATCCTGAGATACAGGCTCCGGCCTAGTTCAGGTATCAGCCCACCATAATCAAACTGTACTTACTGTTCTCATTGTACCCTTACTACTGTATATTTTTATTATGGTGATTAAATAAATGATTATGATTATGATGATTCATACCTGTTTTACCCACGGGCCCACGGGCCAACATTTTGGCCCATGTTTGGCCAACATAAAGGCGGATGCTGTAGAACATTGAATCTTATGGAGTATTTTTATACTAAATACTTTATTTACTTTTTCCATTTTTTTTAAATGTTTTTATTTATTCATAGATTTCCCGGTGAGCCACTTATCTGTGGCCAGAGGTTGTGGATTCGATCCCACCCCATGACAAACATTTATGTGACGAACATTTCTGTTTGTTGTGTTATTATCATCAATTTAATATAGATTTAGAAAAAATAAGTATGTTTATGATTAACTTAAGTATGGTTTTAACTGTTTTGTATTTTTTTTTATTAAATAAGTAAGTTGTTAATTAATTTTGATATTTGCAAAAAATATTAAAAAACGTAACATAACTTAGTGTAAACTATTACATTGCCAGTCTCTGCTTCACAGTAAAGTTGTAGAACCGGTTTCTAAAAACACGCAATGTAAATTTAGTTTTAATTGTTGCTTACCATCGCGTTGCGGTCTCCAATGTATTTTCTTTGTAATATTAACTTGTAATTAGTATTAAGCTGTAGTGATAAAAAATACAAAATGCGACTCCATTATATCCTGTTTGTGGTAGTAAAGTCAACAGTGTCTAAAATTCGATATAAAAGAAGTAAAATTTTGTGTCACTTATTTTTTTCTTCATTGCTTAAAGAATGAGGTTGAATTTAAAAATAACTATCGTAAATAAATGTCACTATAATCAAAACTGCGTTTTAGTTCTTACGTACAACGTTAAAATCTTAAAACATAAAACTTTTTTTCTCATCTTTGGTCTCATTCACACTATGAATGGTACAAGAAATAGTACAATCAGTCGGTGCCATTTTCGAGCTGTGTTTTTCTTTCTGAGGCTTAATCTAGTGTTATTTTTGATCGAACGTTAAAGTATTTGCATCAAGACAAATTTATCTCTTAACCTAACCATAAAAAAGCGCAATTGAAACGAAACTTTTTTATTGTGTTTACTTATTTATCTATTGTTGGTTTTGCTTGCAGGATATTCGGTGACATGGAAAGAGATGAGTACGTGCCTACATCGATAACGATGAAGATTAAGAACACGGACTATGTACCATCAAAGAGGAATCCCGTCCGCACCGCCAGCAGGCGGGCCGACTCGCTCATCATAGAGACTATGTAAGTTTAATCAAAGACCTGTTTCAAAAAATTCAGAAGTTAAACTAGTGTTTTAGTGTAAATTATTTGATTTGAACCTTAAACTTGTTTTCATTTCAGTAATATCCACAATCCAACAGTAGACAAAGATAAAAACACCCAATTCATAGTCACAATGGATGGGTTTAATCCTAATTCGTTCCTCGCTAAGAAACTCAAGACCGAGGGGCTCATCGACGACGAAGATGAGATTGCAAGCAAACCCAGAGAAGCACCAAAAGAAATAGTTTCTAAGACGAAAGAAGATGAACCTAGGAAATCAAAAGAAAAAGTCGTCACTCCTGAAAGAGTCTCTGAACGAAGGAAATCAAAGGATAAAATAACTCCTGAAAAGGTTTTAGAACCAAAAAAGTCAAAAGAGAAAGTCGCTCCTGAAAAGGTTTCTGAGCCAAGAAAGTCAAAAGACAAAGTCACAACTGAAAAGGATCCTGAACCGAAGAAGTCACACAAAAAAGTAACTACCGTAAGAGTTTCTCCAGAAAAGATTGTTGACGAAAAGAGCCCAGAAAGTCTTAAAGCTCTTCAAAAGAAACGTGTTAGTAATGATAGCTCAGAAAGTGATACTCAAGTAGTCATAAAACAAGAAGTAACTAATGTAGAAGAAAATAATAGTAATAAAGTTACGAAAGAAACAATTAGCAGAGTAGTTAACATTGCAGATAAACGGAAAAGTGAAGCGGACTCAAAAGAAGGAGAAAACCCTGAGCCAGTCAAAAGGAGAAAAGCATCTCCAATAGTATTTGATGTGGGTAAAAAAGAAAAAGAGAAGGAGAAGGAACCAGTTAAAGAGAGAGAGAGAACAGAGAGTGCAAGCAGCGATAACCACGTTATAGTGACGGCTACGAATTCTCACAAATATGACTCTTTGCCATCATGTAAGTAAAGCTTTTTAATTCATCACGTTAGTTTAAAGTGTTTTTAGAGGAATGTTAAGGATTTGTTTGGTTTATAACAAGCGCTATATGAAAAAGAGGTTTAGGAATACTTATGAATATAAATCACATTGTACAATGCTATATATTCAAAGTATTTCGGTATTGCCATCAAGCTATTACTGAAATGCTGAAATTAAATTAAAATATCTTACAAGTTCACTTTAAAGCGTAACGAACTGCTTATCTAAAATCTGCTCTAGACTCATCAGAGTGCCTAGTCCCCAGTAGACTAGTAGATTGGGAGTTGCAGTGAGAGATGCGAATGACTTCACTATCGCGTTTTGCGAGCACGTAAATGTCCATTTGTATGGCTGCGATACCTTGCGGCAAATTCGGCCAGCATTAAGGGTGCGTTTCCACCCATTTCAGAGATGTGCGAGGATGCGTTGCGAGGAATGTGTTTGTTAAGAACCAATAGAATCGCGAAGCTAGGTGAATGAAACAATTCTATTGATTCATTCATAACACACACATTCCTCGCAACGCATCCTCGCTCATCTCTGGTGGAAACGCACATTAAGGCCCCTAGATGGAGCTGACTCAATGCCATACGAATTGACATTTGCGTGCTCGCAAAACTCGCACTCGGCGCTCTGAATGTTGCACAAGGGCCTGTCTATCGACTATTAAAGTAGAACAATTTTCATCATCTGATTTTACAACCATAATCACAATAAAATAAAAACAGAAGACGCGCTTTCGACACAATTGCAATACAATATCAACTTCTGCAACTCTGCACCTGTACTCGTACCTAAATCTTTCAACGGCCGGGACAATCGAAAGTAAATCTTATGTCTAAGGCGCTACGAGCGCTAGCCGCTTGGCGACCGTGACGTAACCTGGCTGCGTGTCGCTCATAGGGTTGTGCAAGCAAATACTGGAATATAAAACGCTTGCGTGTGCCACGTAGGTACCTATAAATACTGTGAACAAAAACGCTTTTTCGTGTTTTGTTTGTTAATCACTACATAGTATGAAACAACGTCGCTTTCAGTCTGTCTGTCTCTATGCATGCTTAGATCTTCAAGACTACGCAACTGATATTGATGCGGGTTTTTTTAATAGATAGAGTAATTCAAGAGGAAGGTTTATATGTATATAACATACATAATATGGTAGAGAAGCACTGATAATTTTAGAGGTATCTAATGTGATGTCTTAAATAAAAACATTTTTTGCGCTTACATTGCAAACGCTGGCTGAACACTACAAGGTAGATCAATAAATGTACTGCAGTATTGTACACCTTGAAAAGGCCTACAAAAAAGTCCACTATCTCTTACGAATAACCCACAATAACTATTTTTTATCCTTTACTTTTTACGAAAAATGTGGCTTACTTGCGAAGCGATTTTAAGCAATTCAGCATTAATACTTATCAAATTAAGTACCTTACCTACATTGTGCATTTAATATATACGAGTATCAATATGACTCTTTGTAGCATGTAATTTAATTAAATGTTTTCGAAGATATTACAGTTTTAAACTTGCGAAAATAAACTGCCGCGTCGGTCGCGTCCTGCGTACTGCGTGCGTGACACTCGACTAAATTGTCCACACGGGTGGAAAGAGCATATAGGTGAATAAGTGAACCGAATTACGTAGTGACACAGGCCTACCATAATCTGAAATCAAGTTCTTCCTATGTTATTCCTACTCTTGAAAACAGGGCTCAATTCAATTTATTGTCAAGATAGTAACTAGATCCCTAGGACCTAGATTACATTTTTCTATTTTACATTTAAAATAAAGCATTGTTAAGGAACTAAACTTTGTCCATTCGTTTATTCTCTTTTTGACAGCTCACGTCTATGAATTACCGTTTTTTTTCTAAATAATGTACTAAGTATAGTAATTTCGTACTTTATTGACGGGTAATGCCCACTTAGCGAAGTGCTGTCCATAAAAAACCACCACAGATTATGAAATAGGTCTTGTTATCAGATAAATCGATCAAATGAAAGAAATAATTAGACTTTATGTAAATATTGTTTCTCTAGATTTAATAAAAAAAAGGAAAAGAAAAGTATCTACGACTTCATGATTAATTTGCAAGGAATTATAATTATTGTTTGTGATTAAACATACAAATGAAACAAGTAAAATTATTAAATATTATTTATTTCAACGATTCATCAGACTCTGCTTCATAATTTATACTAGATTCGTCAGTTGATCAGTAGTAGTTCTGCATAATAAATTTAAACTAATAATATTGCGATGCATAAAATCGATTGAAAGTTATTTTTATATAGAATCGATTATTATTTTGAATCTGATCGGTAACGTGTGAGGGCGTCACAATGAACGAATGGATATAATAATACAATTCAATTATCAATGTATTGTTCCAGTATCCCAAGCGGAACGCTCGCTCCGCTCAAGCGCGACGTACTCGCGCCCGTGCCGCGCGTTCCCGCTGTGCCGCTACGGCGCGGCGTGCGCGTTCACGCACCCGCGCTGCAAGTTCGCGGGCGCCTGCTCGCGCCGCGGGTGCGTGTACGACCACCCGCCGGGCGTGCCGGGGGCGCCCGCCCCTCCCGTTATATGTGAGTTTTCCTCCCACTTTTTAAAAAGAATGCCTGATGCCTGCTTTAGGCTATTTGGGTCGAAAGTACTTTTAGCGCGCTTAAAAGCATCCTGATTTGGACTGAAATTACTTATAGCGAGCTGTTGACAGATGACGCGAAGTCATAATGGCGTCCGTCACCAACTCCGCCATCTTGCACTTACGGTGCTGCTCCTCGGCGTCAGCACAGTAAACATTATGTCAGATTCATAGAAGAAACGTCAAACGTGCGCAGCTCTTGAGCTTTCTCTATACAGGGCAAGGTATCTAAGCCTGCCTCTTATTTTGTTTACAAAAGAGATTTCTGCGCTGGAAACGTAGGGAAATTCAGGAATTGTTTAAAATTAGAAGAATAGAATTGAAGATTAGAATTGTTACACCTTTCGTGGTCGGAGGTATACGAAGAAACCAATTTTAACGTAGCTTTTACTAATTTTCACGAACAGTTATGCTTATTTTATAATGTATGTTTCCCCAGAGTGAGAATTAAACACAACAGAATGAAGAACAATAAAAAGTGGATAAGCAAAGGTTTGAAAAAAAGTTGCAAAACTAAAAGGGTACTTCGATATCGGTACTATAAAAATAAAACTACTGGCGATAAACAAAATTACCTTTCATTCTCAACTGTTCTAAAAAGATGCATTTATAAATCAAAAAACACTCAAATATAAAATTCATCCGAAACAGCAAAAATAAATGCAAGGCGACTTGGCATATTATTGGAAATGAATTAGGTTCTGATAAAATTGACAATGACTTCCCTATGGTAATAAAAAATGACATACAAATCACAAATCCAGCTGACATAGCTAATATTTTTAATGACTTTTTTATTGACTCTACAAATACTTTAAATAATAAAATAAAGTCAGATAGTAATGTGTTTCTCCCAAACTCAATGTTCCTTCGAGCAATGACTGAAGAAGAAATAAGAAAGGAGGTTAGCTCACTAAATAATACTACTTCTGTGGACCATGATAAGATCAGCACAAAAGTTATTAAAACCTGCATTAATGAACTGATAACTATTTTAACACACCTAATAAATCACTCATTTGAATCAGGAACTTTTCCTGATGCTTTGAAATTATCCATAGTGAAACCTCTTTAAAAAAAAGGTGATAAAGAATACGTCAATAATTACCGACCTATAACACTTATTCCGATCCTAGCAAAAGTGTTCGAGAAATGTATGTACTCTCAACTGTTAGGTTTCTGCAATAAATTCAACATTATTAAAAGTGAACAATACGGTTTCCAAAAAAATAAGTCAACTACACTAGCAATTTTTAATCTTGTTGATGCAATACTGGCTAGTATTAACAATAACAAATTAACTACCACAATATTTTTGGACTTATCGAAGGCCTTTGACGTTGTGCCACATAATATAAATATAAATGATCAGTATAAGGATTTGTTCAATCTGATAATGTATGAACATGATACAATCTTTTCAAAAAAAAAGTGACAGTTGATAAATATAAATTTAAATTCAGTGACTGGGCTACTCCAGGTATTCATAAAAGTAGGATTAAATTATACGAATTATATGATTTAAAAGCGAACTTTCATAGTCCCAAACTAGTAGAATATGTTAAATCTTACTCTAAGATATTTAAAAAATCTTGCAATGTTGCCAAGTCCATGTTTTTGCGAGACAAAATAAAACAAGCAAAAAACAAAATCAAAGCGACTTGGAACATTATAAACAATGAAACTTGTAAGTCCATACCACGCAATAACTCTATCTCACTTAAAATTAAAGATAATATTATTAAATCTGACGTTGACATAGCTAATACATTAGAATAATTCTTCTCTGAGATACCTTTTATTACTACCAGTAAACTAAATTCTAGTTCACTACTAGCTAGTCATCTCCTCACATCAAGTGTTGATGAGTGCGCCACTAGTTTTTGCTTTCATCATATAACTTCTCATACCATCCTCAAAACGTTTAAAGAACTTAATATAAAAAAAACTGAGGATTTATGGGGTATTTCTGTTGATATACTTAAATCAATCATAGATACCATCTCCCCTAGTTTAGCGTTACTTTTTAATAACTGTGTAGACAAGGGTCAGTTCCCTAATTTAATGAAATTTAGTAAAGTCATACCCCTTTATAAGTCAGGTGAGAAAAGTGACCCATCAAATTATAGACCTATTTCTATTCTACCGGCAATTAGTAAAATTTTTGAAAAGATAAATAATATTGAATCAATTACTCTCTCACTTTGCTTTGAATAAATTATTACATAGTAATCAATTTGGATTTACTAAAAATAGGAAAACAACCGATGCAGGTGTTGCGCTCATCAAACACATATTTGATGCGTGGGATGGAAAGCAAGATCCAATAGGAGTTTTTTGTGATTTGTCAAAAGCATTTGACTGCGTAGATCATGAAATCCTACTGATTGCTAAGCTGAGACATTACGGTGTTTCAAATATTTCACTTAGCCTTATAGAATCTTACCTCACTGATAGAATACAAAAAGTGAGTATCAATGGTACGAACTCTTCCGGTGCCACCATACGTATGGGCGTGGCCCAGGGATCAATATTGGGTCCTCTACTGTTTTTGATCTATATAAATGACCTGCCTTATTTTGTCAAAGACCTATGTGGGATTGTATTATTTGCTGATGACACTTCTCTGATTTTTTGCGCAGATAGAAGTAACAAAGCACTTGACGACGTAAATAATACTCTCTCTAAGGTACTGCATTGGTTCACGAGTAACAATTTACTGCTTAATGCTAAGAAGACTAAATGTATCAAATTTTCTATGCCCAATGTAAGACAGGTCGATACCATTATAAACATGAATAACGAGCCATTAGAGATTGCGAATTCCACAGTATTTTTAGGAATTACTCTCGATTCCAAGTTGCAGTGGGGTCCGCATATTTCTGGTCTGGCAGGAAGACTTAGTTCGGCAGCTTATGCTGTTAGAAAAATAAGGCTCCTGACTGATATCGCAACAGCAAGATTAGTGTACTTCAGTTATTTTCACAGTGTTATGTCGTATGGTCTACAGTTGTGGGGCTCGGCAGCGGATCTCAACACCATCTTTATTCTTCAAAAAAGAGCCATCCGCTCCATTTACAACCTTAGACCACGCGACTCGCTTCGTGAAGTATTCAAAGAGATAGATATTTTAACGGTGTACTCTCAATTTATTTATGATAATGTAGTATATGTCCGTAAAAACTTGCATCTCTTCAAGAAAAACAGTGATGTTCATAAACTCAATACTAGAAATAAAAATAAGCTCGTAACTCCCAGTCTAAGACTGCATACGGTAGGAAAATCATTTGTTGGTCAATGTGTTAAATATTTTAATAAGATTCCGCAAACTCTTGTTGAACTGCCTCTTCACCAGTTTAAGTCAGAAATTAAAGCTAAGTTAATGAAGCGAGGGTATTATAGTGTTGAGGATTTCTTAAATGATAAGAATTTGTGGTCATCTTAGGTATAATCTGCTCCTCTGCACACTTTTTTGTTATGACTTTACTCTGTCAATTCAATTTTTGTGTTAAAAAACAAGATTGAAAAGAGTAACCATCGAGTTTCTTGTTTCTTGTTTCTTGTTTCCTGTTTCTTCTTCTCGATCGGAAACAACCTCCGAACCGGTGGTAGAGTCACATTATGTTTAATTATGATATTTACTATCATAGTATTATTTTATGTAAGTTTATTTTAGTATATTTTTGCTTTAATTTTTTTTGTAACTATATGACTTGTCATAAGTACTTTCTATAAGTCTATATGAATAAAGATATTTTTTACTTTACTTTTTACTTTACTAATCTGTTGTTGCAGAAGCTAGAGACAGTTGGCATCAGGGGCCTACCCCTTCAATGGTTGTCATCTTACCTACATGATAGAAAACAACGTGTCATGATAATAAAAGTACACAATAATGAAATGCAGTTCTACTACTGTAATTATTACAAAGAAACAATAATTTTGGTGTCCCACAGGGATATATATTTGGGTCCCATTTTGTTTACTTTATATATAAACGATATTGTGGACATGATGGAACATAAATGTATTTTATATGCCGATGATATCTCTATTATGGTGACAACTAACAGACATCAAAATTCAATAATCAGACATGAACAGGACATTAACGACACAGTTGAAAATATTTTAAAATTTTATAATAATAACTTAAAAAATAATTTAAATAAATCTAATTATATCCAATTTAACCAATCAAAACATCTCAATTATAACTTTAATCGGAATATAATAAAAATCAAGCAATTCTAGATCAAGATCTGAGCTGGAAAATGCACGTATCTGACCTCTGCAAAAGGATAAAAAAAATTGTTTATGCAATTTATAAGATCAGAAATGTCACTGATCGGAGGACTGCTAATTTATCGTATCAAGCCTATATTGAGTCCATAATTCGTTATGCTATCGTCATAATATGGGGAAACAGTACGGATAAAAATAAAGCGTTTATTTCACAATAGAAATGTATACGGGCAATCAATGGGATTTCACCTAGAAATTCATGTGAGCCTCACTTTAAAAATCTTGCTCAGCTGCCGCTGCCATGCCTGTATATATATGAGATATGTAATTTTGTGACCAAGCATAAGAATTTATTTGGAACGACTTATGATCTAAAAAACACAAGTAAACTAAATTGGGCAAACTATAGCCGAATCACTTCAGGTTTGTAAAGAACCAATAGTAAGCTAGCTAGCTTCGCGATTCTATTAGTTCTTAACAAACTGAAATCTTCATGAAATCGTTTAATTAAGCGAAAAAAAATTATTGAAAAAAAAAATGTATGGAGCAAATCTGAAATTATTTTTTTTCTCAGAACGTTTAAAAGTGTTAGCAACGAAACCTTATGTAAATTATTGTAATACATGTATTTGTTAATTACACAGAGAAATTTTTTGCTTGTACTTGCAGTCTTGGCGTTTATATAGGGTTTAACTTAAAATATTTAATTAAATAGAAATAACACGAATGATCTACTTTATTTCGTCTGTTAAGTGGTTTCGGGAATATAAAATACTACGAATAATTTATTCATCTCAACACAAACATCAGTTTTGAAAAATATTAAACATTTTAATTTCATAATAATATTATACTTCTTAGTTGTTAGCGCTGTTACTCAAAGCGCAGTTAGTGACCGAATGACGCATTGCCTACTAATATTCCCCTCCCATTCCCTAATATTGCTATCTCTTTCATTTTCTACTATCGCTATCTCTTTCATTCTATATTGCTCTCTCTCTCTTTCACTCCTTTAGACCCTTGCTAGTTGCGCGATTATGAATCAAATAAAACAGACGGGAGCTCCTGTTGGAGCGTCATTAGACATTCAACCCTTAAAGAGTCAACATACCTGGAATTTTGAACGTGAACAATCTACCTACTTGATCATGGCTAGATTTGGTACTAACCTGGATATTTACGTTTTTCTGCGAAAAGGGGACCTCAAGGACTACAAGCGACTACATCAAGCAATTTTAGACTGCGTTTTGCTTGAAATTTCGCAAGAAGATTCTGAAAAAATATTGAATTTTGCAAGATCTCTCACTGTGAACTTAAATCGTCGATGGACCGATGCACATAGGGTGCAAAAAACATTCATGAAGAAGCATATGGACTGGTTAGAAACAAGAATTAAGTGGCCTGAATGTAAATCTGTAAATCTTACCGAAATTTTTGAAGGGACCGAAAATGTGGATTCTCGTTTTACAGAAGAAGCAGCTGTTCTACCCTTTGCATCTACTTCGAAGGGGACTGGTGATATGGGCACTTCTACAGACATTGCACCAAGGAAGCCATTTGAAGACTTGGAGAATAAGCAGAAGAAAAGACGATCGGGTACATTACTCGACTATCCGGAAGAGGAACTGACTTTTGCTTTTGTCACGAAGCTAAAGTGTAATGGGAAATAAGCTCTTGCTCGCATCATCGATCATCTTATGAAGAAACCTGAAAAGGTTGAAGCTGTCGAATCACTTTTATTAACAAACGCAGAGGTGGACACCATGCAGGAAGATCAAGCGTTGGCCCTTACTACTTCATTGGATCTGTCAAAGTGGAAGTATCTTACTCTACGGTCTGCATTGTCACAGCAATTGAAGCTTCCGTCTTACCACAAGTTGTTAGAAGCTAAGGAGAGGTGTTATCCAGATACCAGAGATATTGAAATATCAGAAGATATAGTGAAGGTGAAACTGCAAGCACTTTTAGACGTGACGACTCGAAGAATCTTGCAAGTCGTTGGTAATGATTTAAATATGTGCAGTGGAAACTTGAAGCTAACCTCCACATGGGGATTCGATGGATCTTCAGCACAGAGCAACTACAAGCAAAGAAGTGAACTGGCAGAATTCGACGACTCCTCTGTGTTCATGACGAGTCTCGTTCCTCTGAAGCTAGAGAGCGGAAATGTTGTTATTTGGAATAATCCAAACCCATCTTCAACATCTTATTGCAGACCTATTAAATTTCAGTTTGCGAAGGAAACGACTTACTTTGTTAAGCAGGAACAAGCGGCAATGGAGGAAGAAATACGAAATTTGAGTATTTCAAGTTGCGGAAACTTGGAAGTTACTCATGAGTTGCACATGACAATGATTGATGGGAAAGTGACTACAATTATTACAGATACTCCATCTGCAGCTACGTGCAATGTTAAATATTATTAATAATTATGTTTTTTTTTAAGTGATGTTTGTGTTAATATAAATATATTTGTTTAGTGTTTTACTTTCCCGAAACCACTTAACAGACGAAATAAAGTAGATCATTCGTGTTATATCTATTTAATTAAATATTTTAAGTTAAACCCTATATAAACGCCAAGACTGCAAGTACAAGCAAAAAATTTCTCTGTGAAATTAACAAATACATGTATTACAATAATTTACATAAGGTTTCGTTGCTAACACTTTTAAACGTTTTGAGAAAAAAAAAAATTCAGATTTGCTCCATACATTTTTTTTTTCAATAATTTTTTTTCGCTTAATTAAACGATTTCATGAAAACCGCTAAAACAAACGTTGATGAGCGTTTACTTAACTGTCCGTATGTTTTTTTTCAGCCAGAAATACTGACCTTAGGTTCTAAGTCCACCATATTCAAAATCCGGACCACTGTGCGGCGTGTGTTCCTACGAACCTGTCATCTGGGAGTGTTCTGTAGTATTTTATTTGTAACGCTGCAGCAACATTTCCTGAACCACACTTGTAGACCAGACAGTGTTTCCCTGGTTGTTTAAAGATAATGCCGCTACAGGCAGGCAATATTTGCTCGCATTCCCATATGAATAAATTGAATGACTCAACTCCGTGAACCGTGGGCGGCAACTATTATGTCCTGTGGGGGAGCGACCAATGTGACTTGTGGGGGCAACTACTGTGTCCTGTGAGGGCAACTACTGTGTCCTGTGGGGGGCAACCAATGTAACCCATGGGGGGGCAACTATTGTGTCCCGTGGGGGCAACCAATGTGGCCTGTGGGGGGCGACTACTGTGTCCCGTGAGGGGCAACCAATGTGGCCTGTGAGGGGCAACTACTGTCTCGTAGGGGGCAACCAATGTAACCCATGGGGGGCAACTAATGTAACCCATGGGGGGCAACTAATGTAACCCATGGGGGGCAACTATTGTGTCCCGTGTTACTACCAATGTGTTTCATGGGGGGGGGTTGTGATACCCAGAAATATTTACTAAGGTTGTATTACTTTTAAGGTTGTATAGAGAATGTACAACCTGTAAAGCGAATAATGAAAATATTCAGCCAGGTTGTAAAAACAATTTCGTACATTATTCTTATTATGAACTTCATCTGTTTTAAATATGAATTTCACATTTCCACGAGTTGAGCCCAAAACTAAAATTTTTGATGAACAAGCGTCTGCCAATCCAAAGTCGTCGATCCTGCTCATGAAATCCGGACACATCAGTTGCTCCCCGCTAATTTAGTGCTCCACTGCCGTGGGGAGCAACTGGTGTGTCCCGATTTCATTTCTGAAATGAAACTCATATTGTAAACTGAGGTGTCATATCCCATACTCTGGTTTTAAAACCACACATCAGACATCATGGTTATAAAAAGAGATTGTATTTTCTTTATTTTTCACTCCATTTACCCTCGATATTATTATTGCCGTCAAATACATACAGTGGTGGTCAGATTATTAAGAACTATCTGTAATTTCAGGTAACTTTAAATGAATCTAGTCACATTTTTCTGTGTCCCTGTTCTCATAACATAATGTAGCTCTATTTCTTTTGCAATATGCCGTAAGTGTACAAAGCCAATAGGTACCTAAGCGGTGTCGGGTAGTTATCAAGAGCCATGGATATGCTACTAACTAACTTTTGAGTTTAAATTAATTTATTTGCCTGATTTAATGTACAATATCTTTCATAAATATAAATTTATTCATTCCATGTTTAACCGCGTCACGAATTGTCTTTAGTGGACCGTCGTAACATATTCCCCCTGTGTGGCTCCGGTATCGGACTTAATTGTTGTCAATCTGTGCGCGTGCAAGAAGTTGATAAACTGCACTATAGGGAAAAAAATGTAGTTGCACCCACATTTTAACTTAGTTTCTGTCCACCTAGTTAATATATACTTATACTTTTTTTTCTGAACTCGGCGATGATCGCCAGTGTACGTTCATACCTAAAATGGTTTTTGTTACACTGTAAGCAGCTTTAGAAACGTAAGCACTTTTTGTAAATTGTTAATAAATAAATATAAAACAATTAGGTATCGAACAGTAAATTAATCGTCCTTTATTATTTATTCAGCTTAATTTGTATGTAAATTTGTAACTATTCAAAATCAATGTGATTTTGTTAAAAGAGGTAATGATTTTATATCACTATTATCTACTAATTTATTTTGTGGTTGTTTCACAACACAACATAATTCTTCTGTGAGGGGGACATAATAAATATGATACGATTGAACAAAAAATGGCGGAAATCGCAAATCGTTCTCAATTATATGACCACTACTGTACTTCATCGCTCTTAGGATTTATTGAATTTTGAAAAATGTATTCCAAGCATCTAAATTTGCGATACACGATACCAATGTTTCCTAATATTTTTTGCCAAAATGTGTCGTTACTATCTGTCATGTGATAAACGAAGTAACGGCTAAGCTAATTTCTTGATCGACAGAACGAGCTATGACAATATTACCTGATTTTTGTGCGTGTTGCGTTAAATACGCAACAAAGTGCCGGCAGAGTATAGTTATGTCATTTTGCCGATATAATATGTCCTTTCTCACCATACATTATCTGATGTTTCTCATTCATTTGTCCACAGCATCCCACGTAGTGCCAGTAGCAAACTACAAGTCAATAACAGCCCCGCCCCCCGCCATGTGCAAGTACTACCCCTCGTGCGTCAATCCCTCCTGCGCCTACCTTCACCCCAAGCCCTGCCGCTACGGAACCGCCTGCCTCAACAAACTAGAATGCAACTTCTACCACGCAGACGCCAACTCTAAATACCGATACCCGGTGTAGACTATAGCAATAATTTATTTTTATTTACGAGTATTAAAGTTGTACTTCAAAGTGAGAATATTAAGATTGATGATTTTACTTATACTGTGTTTAACTGAAAGTCCTCTATAGTTAAGGTTATTGTTAAAAAAAAATTAGTACACCAGGAAACTAGTCACTTCGTGAAATGTCTATACTAATGAGCAAAAAATAAGTAAGTATCTATACTTAAAAAATAAAAACCAACCATGAAAGTACAAAATGTTAATAGGAAAAATAATGCGCAATGGACGTTCGCTTCATTATACTTAGAGCAAATCGGGAGTGGTCAAAAGGTCAAATACAAATTGGTCCCAATTGTTGCGTAGGAGTCGTTTTGGGCGAGATTTCCTGTAGTCAATAAATAATGCAACTATGTATGTAAATAAAACGTATGCACGTTGTTGTTGTATGCATTGATAATTAAATAAAAGCGTTGATCAAGAAAGTCTTGAAAATCAAAGATCAAGACAAAAGATCTCAAATTTTGGCCAGCTTAACAAAACGTAGGTAGGTTGCTGACCTACCAAGTATTTGGGTTATACATTCATGGAAATAACTGTTTCTTGTCAGACTACCATTATTTTAACAATCAAATTGATATGCCTACTGCCAAATCTTGAGTTTTCTAATTACCAAAAAGGACTTTCACCTCGTTACCGTAGTGAATTTTTCCTAGTAATAACCTACAGTACATCTGTACGTCTAAAACGAGTGGCCACTTTAAATTCACGTTACTTATCGTTCGTGTAAAAAAAAATATTGGGACGACACAGGACATGACATTACAATGTCCAATCCCAATACATCCAATCCCAGTACTGAGCAATCAACATCTTCATCAAAGAACCAAACCCCAGACCAAATAAGTCAGGTTTGCAGTAATTGAGGGACCTAGCTTTTTTTAACAAGTAAATCAAGATTTTAAAACACATATCTTCTGTTACATACTACACATATACTACTACATACTCCTACTTGTTCCTAACAATAGCAAAACTTTGTAGGTAATGGGAGCAAAGGGTCCAAAAGAGATTTATTTACGAGCCAGCAGTCCCGTTACTACATCATAATGAGCCACTCAACGTATCCTGCGCTCCCAACACGTCCCAACATCCGCCGACACCCTGACTCGCGCCCATTCAGATATTAGTGCTGCCAACTGACGCGAGGGTCCTGTGGGAAGACCGATCTGCAAATAACCAGGATACACTGACATTATTTGCTGGTGAAAAGAAGATTACCCAGCGGGTTGCTTGAAGAAATGCCGGTAAGTGCGTTTTTCATATATTTTTAACTAGTGAGTTATTAAGATTGAATAAATCTCATTCGCGTAGGTTTTCTATCTGCATACATAGTTTTCAATTCAATTCAATTCAATTCAATTCTTTATTTGCTTACTAAGTGTTACAAATAGGTGCTTAATAACAAAATAGTACTTAAAACTTAGTTACCGCTATGGTATTGCAAACGTTTGAAAAAGAATTAGTTAGTTTGTTTCCGATCCGCGCGTTCATTTAAACTGTTGTAGTACCCTTAAAAGATGCATTAAAATCACACGTGAGGAACTAGAGGAATAAATTTTGATTCAATATTTTCAAAAACCTGCCAGTGACGTTACTTGCAGTGGTTTTTTTATGATGTTGTTTTACTCACATAATATAAAAACATTCGGTTCGTTAATTTCAACATTTAATTGTAGATAAGCAACTACAAAATAGTGTGTTAAATTGGCGGTCCTGACTTAATTTTTCAGGTCAAATTAAGTGTTAGAATTTCGGTAGTGCATTATAAAAAAAAAAATCTGTTACATCTTCCATTAAGATGGGATCATCTTGATGTAAGATGTAACATATAATACGAGTACAAGCTTTGCTCATGGCGGTTCAGATAGACCACTCTCAGCAAAGCTTGTATGTACCTACCTACTTTGGAAATCATAGACTGATAAACATATTTACATAAGTACATCTAAGTTCGTCGGTTCGACGACCGACTTGGTGTAATGGTTAAGAAGTTGGCTACTACACCAGAGGTCGCGGGTACGATCCCCGCACAGTACAAACATTTGTGTGCATGAACATGTCTGTTTGTACTGGTCTGGGTGTCTCCTATGTATAATAAGTATGTATTTACAAAAGAAAATGTATTTAAGTATGTTCATCCGTTGTCTAGTATCCCATAACACAAGCTTTAATTAGCTTACTTTGGGGCTAGATGGCGCTGTGTGGAATAATGTCCAGGGATATTTAATATCCAGGGATATTTAAGTTACATACATAAACGTATAATAACCCCCAGATGCGTGGTGATCGCACCCACGAACTTCATCTCTACCCTACCACCAACAGCAACAGGCTTGTAGTCAGATATTGATTGCGTCAAACCAGGATTGCTAATTTTGACACCTCTTTTAAGTTATTTCTGGCTCTCCTACTTTACTAGGACTGAACTGAACAAGAACAGTGGGACACTAGGTATACTATACAGGGTGTTCCGGGAAGAAGGATTAAATCGAAATGGCGCATAGCTGGGGTCATTTCCGTCCTTTTTAACCCTATCAAAAGGAGTCCAATTTATAACTCAAAAAGTTTTGTTTAATTTTAGTTTTTTTATAAAATCGCCTAAGTCCAAATAAATCCTTACCTCCAGTGACAGACTGTATTATTGTGCCTAGACTAGTTGGTTTTACCTCGGTAAAGTTGTGAAGGAGATAGGGCTGCTAAATCAGAACTATGGCAAAGTCTACCTAGGTACTAAGTTATTTTGCTTATTTCGTATCTGACTTACCAGTATTCTTGTACCTTTAGGTAATATTCCTACTCAAATATGTATACCTATAGAAAAAAACGGTATAAACGTTGAAACATGAATCAAATTCTGAAGAGGAAAAACCGACCGAAAGAGTAGGTACCTACCTATAGTCACATAAATGTTAACACAAAAATCACTATGAATAGTTCGTCAATTAAAAGTTTAATTCATAGGTTATTTATCAAATTAAATACTGTGGTTAAAAAAAAAACAACCGCCACTTTACAGAAAAAAGATCTGGGGCCGTATGATCATCTCCTACAGCCAGTCCAGTTAATTTCCTAACTGAGGCTAGCGAGCAATTTCGTCAGTAAATATGGCCTGGATCATTATTGACAGGTATACGCTGACTGGCTGAAAATGAAAGATCATATTAGGAAATCGCTCGCTACGCTCACTTTAGGAAATTGACTTGACTGGCTATAAGAGATGGTATAATACGGCCCCCGCTGCTCTGTAAGTTGGCTAGGATCTCTACCATGAGTTTCCACCACGTGAACGGCTATCGATGCGTTCAGAAATTTGAATGCTATTTTTGGTTCCATTTTTACGCCGTAATCCCATACAAAAACGTCAACGCCGAGGCTAGCCACTGTCATTGGTGTACACTCATGGTAGACATCCCGAAAAAAAAAGAAAAAGAGTTACTAGTATTAAGAAATAATTTTTGGTCTGAAACCCACCGTGTGAATCTAATGAAAGGGCTTACTGAGCCAATTCCACGAAGCCACGAATCTACGAGTAAGTAGTTTCGGTGTCGTTCTCATGTAGAGTAGAGTTGTAGAACAGACGAGTACCTTAATCAATCATTTTTTCTCAGACTACACGACACGATTGGCGTAGTGCGCTGCAGCACGGTTTCTTGCCTCGATTTCCGTAGTGTCCCGGGTTCGATTCCCGGTCGGGCCAATTCAGGAGACGATCTTTTCTGACTTGACTTGGGTCTGGGTGTGCTAGGAGACGCCCCTGGCTTATTTCCTTGTGTGGTACCTCGTAACACAGGGATATTAATCCCTACTTCGAGACCATTACAAGAGGTGTTTTGTCTGGCGCATATTTATATTTTATTTTATTTATTTACTGAAATAGTTATATGGGTTTTAATTAGACATTGGCTGTCAAGGAACGAAAGGCAAATAAAGCGAAATGTCAAGACCAAGCTCGGTAGCATTTATTAAATACGAATAGTAGATAGGCTAAGTAGTACAACATTACTTAAATTACCCACTAGCTGTTTCCCGCAACTTCGCTCGCTTTGGCCTACTCTTTTAGGTTTTTTAATTATATCGTAAATAAGTTGTGACTAATCAAAAATAACTTACACTCGAAATTTTATTCTAAGGCACGGGAGCTATCTGTTTAGTTTTTGTGAACTTTTAAGTGTTTTGTGAACACACGTCCTGACACGTCACGTTTTCATGTCGAGATGTGCTTAGAAAATAATTAGAATTATTTTCTGTATTGAAATAGAAATAGAAATAGAAAAACATTTATTAACTTCATTGACATCGTTACATTTATAAAGTAAACACAAAAGAAGTAGGCATTAACAACAAAACATATAGGTAACAAACAAAAAGGTCATATCATCAGACAGCGGTGTCCCGGTGCCCAAAAAGACAAATGGACCTCACTCAGCATATAGCCTGGGCTTTAAGGGCCCAGGCGCTGGTTTTCAGTAGGCCCAGACTGAGCTGACGCACGGACATTTGCGGCGGACATACGTGTGTGCATATACATAAAGTATCATATTGTATATTATAGTATAGATACAAATAAATGGTGAGTGATTCAATATATTGTGTAGTGTAATAATGGTAATACAATACATAGACAATAGATACGGTGCCGAATGTGTAGTGTGATTGTGTGTGTGTGTGTGTGTGTGTGTGTGTGTGTGTGTGTGTTGGTACAGCACAATACAGGTGGTGGAAATTAATAATAATCTGCCGCAGGTGGGTAGTTTGACTGTTCAGAGCGGCGCTTGGGCCCGCTGGTGTAATAACTCAATATCGACTAACTCACGCTTTAAAATTAGTTCCTAATTGATTGCATTGGTGCTTCGTGATCATGTTGGGTACCTACCGTTTAAAACCCATAATATAACAAAGCATTTTGACTACTTATATGTATAACTGGCTTGTTGGTGCAATGGCAGCGATCCTGCCAGTTGCTAGCACTCATAATACAAGCTCTGCTTAGTTTGGATTATGTCCCAGACATTTATTCTTGGATATATATATTTTTTATTGACCCCTGTCCAGTTTAACATTACAATTTTGCCAGTGTAAATATTTCTATAAATTAGCATAGTAATTGCGACTTAATGTACTAGGTCACTCAAATAACTAGGTACCTACCTACTTTTAACAACTAGATCAGAACAGCCACACGTGAAAAAAGTAGACTCAGGCCAGCCGCTAATTAGCAATATCTGGTAGTTTCAAGCTTAATTGCACCAAGGCCGTGCTTATGCGCTTGCATAAATAAAGCGTTAACAGCGCTGCAGCAGCAGATGCATTCTCTCACTCAGGTTGGGTTGCAGCACTGCTTCCGTTTTAAGAGGATACAGAAGCGCCGTTTTTCCATACAACCGTAGCCTCTGTTTCCTGAATAATGCTAGTAGAGGAATAGTTTTTTTTTATGAAAATTCATGGATACCTACTATAAGCATGTTCCTATATTTTCCTTTTATTAATAAATCAATTTTATTATGAAATGAGATATTAAAATACTCTGAACCCTTCGAAAATCTAAAAAGTTGGTTAGATTTGACGCTGTTTTCAAATATCCAGAAAATTATTTTGACTATATATTATAAAAATAAGAAAATATAGGAGCACGGCTAAAGCCTTTTTCTAATTTTAGATAAAAAAGTAATTCAATCGGTCAAGTTTTCGAAAAGGGATCAGGAAGCGTCGATTCTGTGTACTTTTAGGAGGGGCATGCCAAAAGAAGATACTCTTTACTCATTTGATTGACACTGGCAAGTTATACACCATCTTATAGGCTAGTTGTTTATTGATATATTTGAAAATAGAACAAATATATATATTTTTTCATTTGAATGAGCATCATTCTTCCGAGAATCTGGCGGGTATTAGACCCGTAGCGCTAGGCTATTTTGAGGTCATAAGTTTCAAAAATTCTAAAGTTGCTTATTTCCTGCCTGTAAATAGAATCGTACCAAAGAAGCATAGTTTTGCGTTTTGTGTCACATATGACTGTCGCATAATCAGAAATTCGACTATTTGTATGCCATACTTTTCTTAAAATAAAACTGACAAAATTAATTTAAAGTTAAAAAAAATTATAGTATCCTATCTAGTATAGCTTGCGGAGTGTGCAAAACTAATTTGTGTCATCTTCGTCTAGCGTAAACTGTCATAAGGTCAGTATGTAACAACAGTTACCTACAACTCTCGCACCGTATCATTCGAACAAAGCTGATTTTCTCAAATATTAAGATTTTGTAAATGAAAATGACACAACTTAAGAATTTAGTGTTCTATTACAACATAGTGAAAACACGTAAATTTAAATAACTTGCATTTTCTTTTGTGGCTTGTACAGAGAGTTGTAATAAAAAAAAAACTAATGCCGTGGATAAATTCGACACAAAATACGTTGTACAACAGATATTAGTATTCTAAACACGCATAACACCTATTATATTCTTTTAGAGCTAGTCAAGCGACATGTTAGGTATTAGTTAAATGTCAGGGTTCCTGTGGACAGAGCTGACACAAAATTCCTCTGTACATTAGTTACCTACTACTTTGTTATCATCATGAAATTAAAAAATTTATCTCTAATTTTTTTTCGTCCAATACTAACCGAAAAGACAAATACCTAAATTTCTACCTATGCGACTACCTAATATGACACAAATTAATGTATTCGTTTGGACAAGGATTCCGAAACTACATGCTAAAAAGAAAGAACTTTACTAGTTTCGAAACCTAAAAACCCAGCGCTGCGGGTCGCAAAAAGGATTTAATAACTAGCATTATAGGTATTCGCTTGCAGCAATGGAGCTCAGTCGACGTGATTTTTGCGCTATGATTCATTATGAGTATAAAAAATTTTTAAAGCCTCAAGAATGATTTGAACAAACCACTTTTTCTGGTGAGTCTGCTTGTTCACGAGCAACATATTTGATTAGTTTGCTGAATTTAAAAGAGGAAGGGGATGACTCAAAGATAAGCGACGATAGGTCGGCCTCCAACCGCGGTCACACAAGAAAACGTTCGTGCAGTCGAAAAACTTATTCGAATTACGTATGTAGAGCTGGATCGAGAACTGGGGATTAGATCAGCAGCAATGCAAACCATAATTACCTAATAATTCACGACCACCTCTCTCCGTAAACGTTGTTCGAGATGGGTGCCGCACAAACTTTCCGATGAGCAGAAAGACCGTCGGGTGGATTGGTGCCTATTCATGATATATAAATTCGACGGTGGCAAAAAAAAAGTGTATGATATACTGACTGGTGACGAAACATGGCTATATAACTATGATCCCGAAACAAAGCGACAGTCGACTGTATGGTGTTTTGAAGATGAAGCAACTCCAACGACGTGTCGCCGTGCAAGAAGCACACAGAAACAAATGGTCGCCTCGTTTTTCTGCAAAGCGGGTCATATTGCTACTGTAGTGCTAAAGGATCAAAGAACGGTGAACTCTGGATGGCATAGGTACAGACAGTTTGTGCTCCAACAGTAATATCATCTTGGTGTGACAAGCGACCGAAGTCAGGAATCCGGCACCTTCTCTGGCACCACGACAATGCGGCGCCGTACACGTCTGCCACACTTGACTTTTTCAACTCAAAAAATGTGTCAATCCTTCCTCACCCACCATATTGATTTTTACCTGTTTCCGAAAATTAAAGAAAATCTAAAGAGGAAGAGGTTTCAAAGCAAAGAAGATGTGCATCTTCAAAATTATAGGCAGCCAGTGCTGGCTGCCTATAATTTTGAGATTTCTGAGGTGTCTAAAGAAGAGTGCTCACAGGTATTTTTCAATTGGTTCAAACGTATGGAAAAGTGTATACCTACGTGCTTAGGGTGAGTACTTCGAAAAGATCGATACTTGTAATTAAGAATAAATTTTATAATTTATGAGTAAGTATTTAATTTATTGGCATGCCCCTCGTAATTAGGTAATTCCGGTCCAAGTTGCCATTGTCTCTATCGCACGCTGCAGGGGGCTCGAGGCGAGCAACAGACAGCAATAGATTTTACAAATACCTGGTCTTCAATTATCTCGCTCGTGCTGTGTCCTCTTATGTTATTTTACTAGCGTGTGCACTGTGCAACCTGTGCTTTTTCCATATGTCTCTCACACCCTCATCTAAGGTCTATATGTCCCATTGCGCAATACTTTAAAAACAAAAATTAAGAGCCTTACCACTGCTCACTTTATAGTCGCTGTTAAGAGGACACAGCACGATCGAGAGAATTGAAAAATAGGTATTTGTAAAATCTACTGCTGTCTTTTGCAAACCTCTAGCGCCCCGCAGAGTGCGATAGAGACAAATGCAAATCGGATCGAAATTACCTATCAAAAGTACACAAAATCTACGTTTCGTAGTCCCATAATCCCTTTTCGAAAAGTTGACCGATTGAGTTACTTTTTGCATTAAAAATTAAAGAAGGACTGTGGCCGTGTTCTTTATCAAAAAAAGGAAAACAGGGACATGCCAATAGTAACAATAGTTTTTTTTTTAATGGAAAAACTGCGCTTCTGTATCCTCTTAAAGCCATCTGCAGCCATACAGCACTAAGTAGTCATTTTAGAGCCTAGCACTTTTAGCAGCTAGAATAAAATAGAGACCAAAAACAAGTCCTCAATTAGTTCTGACTACATTAGTTACCATGGGTGGAACACCACCCATTGATAAATGTAATAATTGTATGTTCACTCACATTATAGTGCCCTACAGGGTTCATGTGCGCTCCAAAATAATTTTAAGATCTATATGTATTTACCACTTGAGATAATGAATAAATGAATATGAATATGTTAGAAATCTAAATAGACTAAAATGGAACACATTACCACTACGAAAAAGGTTACTAAATTTAATTTTCTCGCATTGTAATTTATCTGAACAAATCAACACGATTAGGTAGGTAAGTTTTATTAACGTCATCGGTAGCATATCCCGCAAGTTAATTCTACAATTAGACACTCGAACGCCGTTTAAATTCCACCTATTCATCACGCGTAGGCTGGGAGTAGGTATTCCGTGCTTAGTCACGAAGTGATTTAGTCTTGCAAAGATGAAAAAGCAAAATAAAGTAATTAGTCCAAATACTGTCCTGCTGCTAGGCAAGGGCCTCCATAATTGAAATCAAGTTGTCGCTGCAATTGATGGGTATTGGCATAATCACCACACTTCTCAAATTCGTTTTAGTTTAGTGTTTACAATCCCAAGCTATGTTCCGAAAACACACTTCGCCCGACCTGTTACTTCAGCTCAGTAGGCCTACTCCGGTATAAATTTACGAAGTTTACAGTATTTTGTATGCCCAGGACCTCCGAATTCACGGCCGAGCTCGAGCCACTCGGCCACGGAGGCATTAATAGAATCGGAAATCAATTCGCTTCTTAACATTTGTTTGAAACTATTTTTAAAACACACAACACGTTTTTTGTCGATTTAATCAATTTGTTAAAAAACTAATAACATTATTGCTTGAAATTAGTTTTATTTTTAGGATAACTTGCGTGCGTCGTGGTAAAAAAATATAGTCACTTTGTCTCTCATTACCTGCTATTCCCTTCCGTCTTTTTTGAATAGCCTTCTTTTATATATTTTTCTAAGAGAATCGAGCGTTCGAACTTTAATCTATGCATAGTGTAAAATCTGAAATTATTGAGGCCTCATTTCTGGCAAACCACCACCCCTAACTCAGCTCAATTTAAAGTATGTCTACCATTCGCGTAAAATATGTGAAGGGTAGGACCCCTTAGGACTGATGGCAAAAGCTCTCACTGCTGTCCTCAGCAGTGAGAGCTTTTGCCATCAGTCCTAAGGTATTATACTTAGGAAAAACACAGGTCTTAACATCAAATTGCTGCAGTAAGTTTTATCACTAGCCTTCTCACCTCTCCAGCAATCCGCACTGGGCCCGCATGTTTCACTATGGCTCGTTTCACCTCAGAGGTGAGGCCAGTTCTTCAGAAGGACTTATTGGAAATTGAATTTTTATTTTTAGCATTTAACAATGCACTATTTTCTACACAAAGATAGAAACTAGAAAAATTTGACCTGATCCTAGGGACTCAAGCGGGATCCCTAGATGAGTCCCTAGGATCAGGTCGAATTTTTCTAGTTTCTAACTTATAAGTTAGAAACCGACGACCGACGACCGACTTGGTGTAATGGTTAAGAAGTTGGCTACTACACCAGAGGTCGCGGGTTCGATCCCCGCACAGTACAAACATTTGTGTGCATGAACATGTCTGTTTGTACTGGTATGGGTGTCTCCTATGTATAATAAGTATGTATTTACAAAAGAAAATGTATTTAAGTATGTTTATCCGTTGTCTAGTATCCCATAACACAAGCTTTAATTAGCTTACTTTGGGGCTAGATGGCGCTGTGTGGAATAATGTCCAGGGATATTTATTATTTATTCATTATTTATTATAAGTTAGTCTTTTAAGACTATATTTGTTTGGTTATGTTGTTCACAACGCGTTCTCAAAGGCATCCGGACAGTGTCAGATTGTGCGAGGTTCATAGGTATTCTAAAACTGGAGTTATGTCTTTTGTGTCTTCAAGATCTGGTGACTGGTCTGATATACAATACGATCTATTTAACGTCTACTAACGTCACCATCAAAGAAGAATATCGGAAGGTCTGAACGAGCTGGATAATTAATGCTATTAACACGCGCACACAAATTGATGCGACCTAGGTAAATTTGGAGCATAAAATATGACAACTAAAAACGTAATTTTTTTTATATAAATGGTATTTTCTCCTGTTTATTTAAATTGAAGCAGAATTTTTACAATTCATTAGTATTATCAAGATTAGGTACTTAATTGGTAATTTTAAGAAAAAAATATTAGTCTATCGACATTTCTATGCTAATAAATTTATGACGTGGAAAGATTTTATCGTTTGTTTGTAATAAATAGGCCCCAAAAGTACTGGACTGACTATAACAATTCTTTCACCAATATAAAGCTACATCATCAGGGAGTGACAAAGGCTATATTTTTTTTAATATAGGCTATTTTTGACGGAAGAACAGCTAGTTTTAAATATATCAACATCATCTCCCTAAAATGGTTTTAATTAAAACCGTGTATCGCTGGTAGTCCAATGCTTGGATGTGGCCGGTTTGCATCCAGTGCCTTTCTTTCTACAAACTTGCACTACGGTCCTTAATCGCGTTCGTCGAACAAGTAGTTACGTGAATTTTCAGTCGCTAAAGAAACATACTTACCGTTGTATATTGATGTTGCTTTTTTGGTATCCTTATAACCATATTTTATTGTACAAAATACATGAAACCTATTCATAAAATACCATTTTTTGAATCCTTTCTACCCTCTAACTAAAGGTTCACGAAACTTCGTAAATTTGAACCGGAGTAGGCCCCGAGGTTATTGGTACATCAAGGGGCCTACCACAATGCGTCTTTCATCTCGTAGTCGTCATTTGAAGTGTATGCCATAGTGAACGCACAGATCAAAGTTATTTCAAGCTTTAAGTTAACGCCATTAATAACTCTGACATTAAACTAGTATTTATGACGGTATATTTGAAGACCGGTAGTTGTAAGATAACAATATCAAATCTAGAGTTGATCTCACGACACGATCCTTCCTATAAGTCATTTCCGCATGATGACAATGATCAGTCCGGTCACCCACTTCCTAGAAAGTCTAGGCCTGTTAGCCGAGGCCAAGCTGGACACGCCGCTGTTATCAAGATAATATGGTTTACATAGTTTTGGTAGTACGCGTCATACGAGGCATAGGAGAGTCAATGCGAGCGAGTTTGCACGTGGAGCAGCCATCAGCCATCTTGCAACTTGTCAAAAATTCGACCAACGAACCATAAATGTCTATAATATTGACGGTTCATCGGTTGAAGTTTTGCAACACGGCTCTTTAAGTACACCAACGACCCACTTGAATTTTCTTGCAAATCACTAACACGCTGGACTGGAGGTCTCCTAAGCGGAGTGCTTCTTTAGGCAGAAAACGTAATAATCTAATTCTTCAGGCTTCAGGAAGCCGATGGAAAGCACATTAGGTAATCTATTACAAGCATTTTTCGTGAAAGTTCATAAATAGCAATAATATATTATTATTAGTGAAAAACAGGTTATGTTTTTTTTTAAATACATTATGTAGAAAATATATAAATTCATGATAAAGTAAATTTATAGCACCATCAATATTTTTTTTAAAACCAAGTAAGCAATTTAATATTATATTTTTAATCAGAATACAGAAATATATTCAACCTTAATATTACCAGATTTTACAAAAGGTCAGATGTGCCCTTTTGGATTAACACGCCGTTGTTGTTAGCAGCCGCGGCACTGTGATCGGAACTGAGGAGTAGCGTAGTTATCCGGGTTACCTGTTTTTTTTTGCGACGTTTCCCATCACCGCATATTTTTTTATATCACACACAATATGTAGGTACCTTGTTTAATATCGGTGGTTCGAAAAAGGGTTCAAAAAATGATTTCAGTTTTTTATCGTCGTTCGTCATAAAACATTTGATTACTAAACGATCATGAAACTGTGTTTTGAGCTTGGGAACAAATTTGTCAAATGTGGTCCGTTAAAAATAACTACGTTTTTTTATTGTCAGTTTTGTATAAGATGCGCGGACCTAGAGCACATTCATGTTTCACTATCTCATGACAAAGTAAAGTAATTAGCTTTAGCCACATGCCTAAGTCACTATGATTTTTGGTGACGTACTTAAACTACACACATCAAAAGTGTCTAGGGATCAAGCATTTTTATGCGGATTTCTTGAGATTGAGATGTGGCTTTGTAATACATTTATGATTTTATAAATTTATATGGATCCTTTTTGGTGCATTTCATAATTTAAAACAGGAACTGTCAATCAAATTCGAGTAAAAGATGAAAATCAGCTGTCACTATTTTCTCTATAAAAACATACAACGCATTGAAGACATTATTAGTGCTACTGTTTCCCTACTACTGATTAAAACCAACGTTATTATGAAGCGGCGACGTCATTTAAGCAGGGAAGAAATGCTCAGAGCCGTGGGAATGATATAAACTGGTTCCCGGCAACGTACTGTGGCTTTAGCTCTGAATACAAGTCCAGAGTGTTATCAGTCGACTTTGGACACGTTACCGAAACACTGGTACCGTGGCTGAGCGCCATGGAGGACGGTATCGCAGCACCACACGGAGACAAGACCGATACATTCAAATCACAACTCGAAGAGCTCCAACAATAACCGCCATGATGTTAGCCGTGAGGCTTCATCACTCTTCAGGGAACTTAATTAGCGACCAAACAGTCAGAAACCGCTTGCATGAAGCGAACCTTCATTCCCGAAGACCGCTAAGGGTACCACCTATAGCAATGCACAATCGTAGGATTCGATATCAATGGGCTCTTGAACACAGAAATTGGGCAGAAGAACAATGGCGTTTCGTGTGCTTTTCTGATGAGTCTCGTTTTGGTATGAGACCGGATACAAGACGTATACGACACTGAAGAACCCCTAGACGCCAACAGCGATTAAAATCCTGCCAGGAATTCCATCCTTATAGTGGTGGAACCATCATGGTATGGGCGGGTATTTGGATCGGCGGAAGAACTGAGTTGATTTGGATCAGAGGTAACCTCAACGCTCAAATTTATGCTGAGACGATTGTATCAGACGTCATCGTTCCTCTACAAGTGCAAATCGGTCCCTTATTTCAGTTAATGCATGATAATGCACGACCGCACACCGCAAGAGTTGTAAGACAGACTCTCGCCGCAGCTAACATCAATGTCCTGCCCTGGCCTGCTCAGTCGCCAGACTTGAACCCGATTGAGCATGCATGGGATATGCTACAGAGAAGAGCTCTGCCGAATATGGAGGGTATCCAGTCGCAAGAAGACCTTTTTTTGTTGTTGCAACGAGCATGGGCGGCCATTCCACAGCGTGATTTGGATGAACTCATTTTAAGTATGCCAAACCGATGTTCTTGTGTTGTTAGTGTTCGCGGCAGAAACACGAATTATTAATTGTTTAAGTTACCCAATAAAATTTTGAAGAAAACTGTCAATTCAGTCTTTTTTTCGAACTTTAATGTTAGTGGTTCAAATGTCAAAAATCCCTTTATTAGGAAAATGGCAAATTTCTTTATTAATGCAAAGGTGACTTGGTTTATCGTTACTGTAGACAAACGAAAACACCTTATTTGATGAATCCTTAAAGAAAATTTTAATTAATATCAATCAGGAGAAAAGTTATTGCAAAAATATATGTTGATCCCTAGACACTTTTGATGTGTGTATAATCGGTAAGTAACCATAGCCAAAGTAAAATGGCCAGAGTCAAACTATTGCTAAAATTTGATATCACAAGAACACCAGTCCGGTATCTAGTGCATTTCTTGTTACTAATTTCATTGAACACGAAAATAATGTCAATTTATCTATTCCAATCACAAAATGTCAGGGGTAAGTTATACAACGTCGCGACAAAATTTATTACCTACTTTCATTAGATAAAATTATATTATACGGATATCAAATTGTAATCTTGCTAATTATTCATTAGCTATGTATCCTTATTCAAGGAAGATCATTTAGGAACTATATACATGCGACCACAGGCCTATTTCCATCGCCCATGAAGAGATCCACTGTCTTATATCTCTTGACGATGACGGCCTTACCATGATGTTTCTTTTTCTTATCGAATCGATTCCGGCAAGTCATATACTTCGACCAGTACTCAGCCACGAAACTGCATTGTCTGTGGCATTGTAGAGGTCCTCCAGTGTGGAGGTGAATGGCACCCAGGACACGACAATAATAGGTGTGCCATTGTTTGTGGAGAAACTCCACACGAGCATGACTGAGCTGAAACCCCACCTGGACATGTCCGTGTCCTTGCTACGGCCGAGTTAGGCCCGGAGTCAGTTTAAATATTAAATACTATGCTCCTGCAATCATCAGTATGACCCCCAGGAGGCTTGTCTACAATTGCAGCTTGTCTATAACTGTCGTAGCTATACGCGAATATTTTATTGGCAATGAATTATGATGAGTGACATTAATGTGTCATTTAAGTAAAAACATGACGTATATATACGTACGTATGTAGAATAGCTCTTCGATGTTTTGGCTACATTCAAAGCTTGCGATTCCGGGGTAGTGGAAAAGTGTGGTATGGAAATCTTGTGGTCTAGTTACAACATTATAGGTGCTTTCACCCTGTGGAAAAAATGTAGATAAAGTTATTTTCAAAAGCGACTTACGAGGTGAGGGTAAATGGAAGTGATGGAGAGAAAAGATTTGGACAGTCGTGTTTGCTTTTATAAGATCCGGACGCCCCTAGACCCAATCTAAGAAACCCATAACGACAAGCGTGTATGAAATAATTCAAAAGAGAAGAAGAGCGCAGGATGTGTGCCAGGAACGTAGCATGTCAAAGGTATGTTAAAGGGAGCACTATTTCAATAATCATTTTTGAGATATAAATTGTACCTATCTATTTCAGTTCAGGCACAAATAGGTATAGGATTAACATTCGCCCAGCTGCATACTTGCCTACACATGGCTATAGTTCTGTTGATATGAGAGCTCTGATTTTTAGTTTTTACTACTGATTAGCACTATTTCAGAAGCATTTTCAACAGACTTCAAAAAAAGGAGGAGGTTCTCAATTCGACTGTATGTTTTTTTTATTTTTTTTATGTTTGTTACCTCATAACTTTCGACTGGATGAACCGATTTTGATCATTCCTTTTTTATTTGAAAGCTGGTGCTTCCCGAATGGTCCCATTTTAATTTGGTCTAGTTCTGACAGTGGCATCCATGAGAAAACCATATAAGTCTTAAACCTAGATAGACAAAATGCGCGACAAATGGACGACAAATGGACGAATAACTTAATATTACGCCAACCGATTTTGATAATTCTTTTATTTACTTGAAAGCTGATGGTGCCCATTTGGTTCCATTTTAATTTGATCCCGTTCTGACAGTGGCATCCATGGGAAATCCATATAAGTCTTAAATCTAGATAGACAAAATGCGCGACAAATGGATGGGTAACTCAATATTACGCCAACCGATTTTGATAATTCTTTTTTTATTTGTAAGCTGATGCTGCCCATGTGGTCCCATTTTAGTTTGGTCCAGTTCTGACAGTGGCATCCATGGGAAATCCATACTACAAGTCTTAAATATAGATAAACCATATGCGCGACAAATGGACGAATAACTCATTATCACGCCAACCGATTTCGATGCTTCTTTTTTTATTGGAAAGTATATACTTCAAGGGTAGTTTGATGAGTGTTAGGTTCTGATTATGGTATCCATGACAAAGTAACGGAACTCTTAAATTCTTAGGAGCAATCGGACGACACTTTTTCGATGTATAAAATAAATAAGAACTATTCACTGAAAATCAAGAAATAAACAGAAATTTTAGCAAAAAAAAACTATTTCAAAACACAGCACTAAAAAGTAAAGAAATAATTGCGTATTCTTCTAAAACTTATACTATAATATAATGTAGGTACAATTATTGTTATTGTTGGAGTCGGTGTCAGCCAATGTAGGTTTGTAACTACCTACATACACGTAAACGTGATATGCAAGAAATAGGTATATTCCTAGGTATATTGTAGTGTTTCCTTGGCTGACACCGACTGCAACAATAACAATAATTTTACCTACATTATATTATCGTATAAGTTTCAGAAGAATACGCAATTATTTCTTTACGTTTTAGTGCTTTGTTTTGGAATAGTTTTTTTTTAAGTTGGTTTTTTTTGAACTAAAAAGCATAATCGTAGCTTGTTCAGTTTAATTATATATATATTTATGTAATTTTTCTTTGGTGGACTTAATTATTTTATTACTTAATATTTCTTGATATAAATTTAATTGAATGTAATATGTAGATCTTGTATGTTAATTTAATAATTTATGTAATGTAATATGGGTGAATTGCCTGAAATAAATGAATTTAATTTAATTTATTTAATTTATTCAAACGAAGGCCACAACGCAGCCAAACTCGCCTACCTATGGCTTAAACTTGAAACATATTACGATACAGGTGGAAACTATTTATAACACTTATTTAAAATGATATAAGAAACATCAAACTGACTATTTATTACGCACTAGTTGCTTATATTAATTAAATTCTGAATTTAAAATCGCCATAGGCTGGTCATATAACTATAATTCGGAAGTAATCAAATGTGCCTACTTATCTTGATTGACAGTTGCAAGATTAGTGTAACATAACTAAGAACATTATTAATAACCTTTCAGCACGTGTAAGTAGCCGCATAACAGATACTGGATCTTCGGCCATTTTGTTCCACAGAACGGCTAAAAGCAGCGCTTTTCGGGAATCACACTTTTGCGGGCAGCATTTGCGGAGTGCTATCTTCCTTTGCCTAGTTTTACTTTTTTACTTTTACTTTGAGCTGCTATGTAAAAGCGAACAATCAATATTTTCATTCCTAATCGTTTCTAAAGCTTTTAAGAAGTTGTAAACTTGGTACCCATCAAGAAAAAAATGACTATCAGTTATTTTTGATTTTCAGCATTACGGGAACTGGGTAGAGCCACCCAGTTTGTGGAAGACGCGCGTTCCATTCCCGGTCGAGATCATCAAGGTCCGGAATTCGATTTATCCTATGTTTCTATCTTTATATATGAAAAAAATTCTAGGCATTTGTTCAATCGGCATACACCTAGACCAAACCGTCACGAAAACTAGGTGAGATTGTAGTAGAATATCCGTATACCTACGTTGGCAATGAAGAAATCTTGTAGGTAGAGTAAGTAAGATAAATCTTAAAATTTTCAAGGATTTATCAATTTACACATCAAGTACACATTAAAGATATGTTTGATACATACGCCCTAGATAAACCAATCAGTAACATTTGAGAACTTTCTAGGACGATTCAGCCATTGTTTAAAAGAAACTTAGGTACGTTGCATTTTTGTCGCAAAAGACTAAATAAATATGACCTAGAATTTGTAAACATAAAAGAGTTTCAGCAATGCACTCTGCAATACTGAAGTGAAGAACAAACAGAGCGGAGTATATTTATACACCCCGCCGAGCACGGGACACGTGGATGAAAATGAGAAAACGCCAAGAGCTACGAAAGTATATACATTGATTTGAAATATCTCTGTGCTTATATTACGCAAATATTGTATTGCAAAGTTTATTCGATTGTTCTAAAGCTTGACAGGCAAACGGATGGCTAAGGCGAAAGATCGATTATGACATGGTAAACCTTCTAAAACAATTAATAATAAGTAATTAAGTCACAGAACGTGACGTGAGAAGGTAAGTCTTGGAACCGCTGCCGCTCGCCATCCCCGCCAAGCTTGCCGAGAAACGGCAACATCCCCCCAAATTATCACAAATCTATGGGGGAAGCCTATATTACCATCATCATCATAATCATTTATTTTCAGGCAACAAATTACATTTAAAGATCTTAACTAAATATAATCGGCTCATAGATAAATACCTTAAAACTAACATAAATATAACCCAATATTTAATTTACAAACGTATGGTTCATCGGCGACGTGCGACGCATCATGGTGTCTGGTAACCGACCTCGAAAGTGCCGGTAAATGACACCTTTCGGCCAAAACTCCTCTTTTATGAAGGTCGATAGATCTTCAGTCGGCACTCACACCACAAATGAATTAAAATTCACATTATGGCGGGATACCAACCGCTCAACCCTCAAAGTGAAGTTGGCTTTGATGGTGATCTTGATATACTCTGCGATTTCCTCAGCCTTCGTACAGTAATGGAGGCGGGAAACGTACAGCAGCGTCATTGGTATTGCAGCACGCAACAGCAGCTTCGGTCCGGCCGGCGCAACACCACACAGATTGCGGTGAACAGGCTTCTTCTTCTTCCTTTCTACTTTTTGGAAGCCCTCATCGTCGCAAAGATGTGATCGTGGCTCGACAGGCACACCAACCGGCACAACATCCAGGCTTCCTTTTTTCGTCTCGATCGGCCGCCGCTCAGGCTGTAGGGAGGTGGTAGCAGATCGGCTAGCGGCTGCAGTGGCGTAGGCACGTTGACGTGCAAGCGCGTGACTTCTCCGGTGAAGCAGAGGGGCAGGGAGCGGAAAGTGGGGCATCGCGCGAGGCGTCGACGACCGGTGGTGCAATCACATGCGCCGACTCGAAACTGCCGACGGATGCATTTTGCGCAACGCGACGACTGTTCACATTGCAGGCCTCAGGTGACCTACTTACCAAAGCAACGTTACTTAGTAACACCTCCTGGGCACGCAATTCACCAATGGTGTTATCTGAGGCCTCCCACTCCAACCTGCTAACTACCTCGGCCAGGTTCGCCTTTAGGAAGTTGATATCCTTCAGCAGCCTGGTTACGTCAACGTGATCGAACGTGACTGCGGGAAGCTTATGTAGCTCCTTAGCCACGAATGGAGGCACGTCGTCTGGATCCATCTCCTTCAGCAGGGTGATGATATCCTGCACACTCTCCTCTGTTCCATCCCTCCGGCGAGATGGCATCTGGTCAGCCTTGGACAGTCCGGAAAAGCAGCGCTTTGCCACTGCAAATCTTATCCTCCTTAAAGTTGGACTTGCAGATCTACAAGATGCTGACCTCGTCCATAGTGTCAATGACGTATTGAATAAACGCCAATACCTCATTGACAACAATTTGTTGAGAACTCATGTTACAAGACACGCGCTACGGCTGTCGCCGCGCAAATCACGAATCAGCAAATTCTTATCGTTCAGAGGCGCACGACCGTTTCCGAACTCGCATCGAACTGCAGTCCATTATGCAGAGCAGGGATGAGCCCAGGAAAGGCTTTATCGACTGCACCCAGTAGCATCCTCCTCCATTAAAATGTCCTGCGTGCAAGTTAGTAAGAGAATGTCTTGGATCTGATAGATATCTATCAGAACAGAACAAAAAGTACAGTAACATGAAATACGATTAGATATTTATTACAACTTCAAATCAAAAAAGATTAATGTTCATATTCATTTTGTTATTAGAGTGTTGGCAGATGGCACCTTTATAGTACACTACACTAACAAAAAGAAAGAAATAACATAAAGAAAGTAATAACAAAAAGAAAGAAATAACAAAAAGAAAAAAATAACAACAAGAAAGTAATAACATAGAGAAAGAAATAACAAAAAGTGCGCGTTACGAATTTAAGTTCTCATGCATGAGACGAAACACAATTATAGCGCGATCTAAAGGAGGATAACTCTATCAGTTGGTACTACTTAAAACTAACTAACTATGCAGGATGCTTAGTGCCTACTAGACGAAAATAATTAGCCAGCCATGCTCATTGCTCAACTGTATTCAACTGAGGATCATTTTAAGTCCAAACGAAGATAGCTACTTCTGACAACGAAATAACAGCACAGAAGCTGAAATTTTGTAAACGTCAATTCAAAAATCAATAGTAACATAATGGAGTGATTATACTCCCAGGAATAGTGTTAAACAAAATTTTTTTTGTTTATTTTGCACTAGAAAATAACCATTTATGTTTTTATTCATAGCTCTACTCCAAAGGGGAAATGAATAGATGGGGTGGCTGGCTTGTGCGCCTGCGATAAAAGCCGCTCTGAACAAAAACACGAGCTTGCTGTATCTATACACTCTCGGAAAACCAGGGTTGTCAAAAATTTTGAAAAAATATTTGAGTAAGTACTACAGTACTCACGGTAGAACTACAGTTCTACCATGAATTTCCCACACGAAAACGGCGATCGATGTATTCCATTATTGGTTCAACGTGGTATACGCCGACGCTAGCGGCTGTCGTTAGTGTAAACTCATGGTAGACGTACTGATGCCAGTTACTACGTATTTTGCGATGTGAGTTCATAATAGGCTGAAAAATAACGAAGTAACACATGACACGTGATCACATCATTCTTTGTGAACCAAACAATCAGAAGCGGACAATTCATCAAGGATACTTCATCGCAGTTTTAGTCGATAACGTTATCCCTCAAAAAAATCTCCATTACGGGATAGATGACCAAAATCAGTGGAAAGTAGTTTTTTTAGATTAAACCTGAAATCACACATTGCATTAGTGGGAGTTATGTTACCACGATACTATTCTCACGTGTATTTTTTTACCGTCAAACATACTACCTTGAACCCCATCGTTAAATATCATGAGATAGAGCGTGTTGCAAAAAAAAAGGTTTCAAATAAAAAGTAATATCAAAATCATGCTCATTCATATATGTAGCGAGACTAGCATAGCATAGAGCATAGTATTTGACATCGACTCAATACATTCAAAGTGACAGAGTGTGTCATGCTCATGTGAAAATTATAATTATTTGTATTTAACCAATCATAATAAGGATTGCATTTAAATAATTAAGTATTAAACTATCCTATGTAGTATTCCATTGATTGAGAGAAGAAAACTAACCTGTTTCTCTCAAAAACGCCTATATAATATTTGTCATATTTTAGAGTTGATAGATAACCCTACGTAGAGTTGGTAGAGTCTACGTATATTAAATGTGCACCCACGTGCACTGACTGGGAGAGCAGCTTCGGTTAACTGAAAGTATCTACATTGTACCAACGGGATGCCGCGAAAAGGATATAAGCTTAAAGTAAATTAGAGCATAGGTTCTCCTATATATATAGGTACTGATTAAAATAAATAGATATATTATGTCTGTGCTTTTCTGCAAATTCAAGTCTTACTTTTAATTTCAGGTATAACGCAACGTATAAGGGCCTTAGTATCCGTTACTGAAGTGCTCTAACTTCAAAAAATATCACTATTTTACGCTTAATAGTTCAAAATCAAATAGACTATAGACATAAACATATTAGTAAGATAAACTCGTAAACACTTTATGTAACACAAGCAATGTTACTCTACCACTGGCGTCGGAGGGTTGCTCTACTGGACAAGTGTTTTAGTATTATTTTCTAATGCTACTTAGTCATTAAGTTTTAACATGAATTGCTTAGCTAGGAACCTTAAAAGAGAGTGAACCTGAACAGACGTTCCAAAAAAATGAAACTACCAGTCTCAAATTGCTTCCCTCCCTGATTCACAACTATGGTCCTTAAATTTAAGGGGAACGTTCCATTACGTCCTACGGAATACTTTCCAGGTAGGAAAGAACCAAATTGCAGATAAAGAAGGGCGGCGAAACTCGACTGCATATTTTACAAAAACGTTACCAAACGGAAACATGTTAAATAAACAGAGTTAATTTTTTTGAATTTATTTCCATAAAATCGGAATTTTTAAAGAAGGCAGGTCAAAGATAAATTGTTACCGATTACAATAAAACAAAACTTTTCTGTAGTGACAAAAAGTGCAAAATTTAAACTAAACAGTTTTATTCCCTGTAAGAGTATTCCAATCTACGCAGAAGTTTTCAATTACTGCAATCAATTATATTTTCAATTTGTGCTATGGTTAGTTGTATTTTAACTGTTTTGACGTAATTTAATGAAATCAATACACCTTGATGAACATTTTAAAGCCATATACTTGTATTTTGAATGTATTCTAGTGCAAAGTGAAAAAACAAACTGATAAAGAGGCTGTATGTATACTACTATGCTTTCCCATTGATGTCATCAATGTCAATGTCATATCACTCACATTACGTTACGTTTGATTTTATTATTCTATTATTTTTAACATTTTTTTTCGTTTTCATCAAATAACCAAACTGTAAGAGAAAGTAGCCCTCCAGAATTACCTGCCACCTCTTGCAGAAAAACATAATCAAATTGAAACTCAGCAAAAAATGTATAAAGCAAACACTCAAATAGCTCTTCCAACAATAAGAAGAGCAGCTGCCACTGCTGGCCGTTGCTTGTTTCCAGGGTGAGATGATCGGGAAAAACTGCATGTACCTGATAGTCTATCTATACGGAGAAGGGTCCTAGTAGACTATAAGTAGCACAAGGGAGTAAAGCCGTTTTAGGATATTATTGATAATGTGCTTCTGGAAATCACACAGTTGGGTGTTGCTCGCACATAACATGCCAATTTTATGGTACATGGGGTACGCTTGTCATCAGGATCATTTCGGAGCTCCTGCTGCATTCTCGGACAACTTGTTAATTAATTAAATAAATGTACTTTTATAAGTTAATATGTTTTTTATTTCATAGCTTACATAGCAGTAAACCTTAAATAAGCCTCACACTGAGCTAAACAAACTTAATTTAGGTACACCAGAAATGTACTTCTTTTGTTCTTTGTCTTGTTCTATAGTTTTGTGATGATGTGATAAGGGCTATACGGGTGACAGATCGCTCGTGCCGCGCACGGATGCGGCACGATCTATCCGCATAGTAAAACAAGCACGCGGCCGTACTAACAAACTCGCAGTGCGCCTTTGAATGGGATGATGCCCATCGAGGGTTCTCATTGCACGTATCATGTAGCACTGTTGACTCAACAAGCCCGTTCGTACCCCCGCGATGGGACCCGTCACGGACGTGGGCCCGTCTAAAACGGCGCGGAGTCCGCCTTCCCGCGACGGTCATCCGCGCAATTCTCCGGAACGGAACACTTTGCATGGAACCGTGCCTAGTCAGACTAAATGCGGATATTGTACGTTGCATTGTATCACTATTATAAGGCATATCTAACCAAACAACCTCCGAAACGCGAAAGTGGAACGCCCGAACACGTATCTGACTGATGTGTTAGCATATTCAGTGTCCTTGTATTAATAAAAAAATTATAAAACCAACGATTTAAATTATAACCTAACTACATACCTTTAATAGCTTCAATTTTTTTTGAACCCCAGCTTTAAAAGAGTTAAAACAACTAACTTTTTTGTTAGTCTAGCGTAGTTCTAAAAGCATCAACCGATTTCTTTTATGTACGCGGCCAGTAAGTAGAGGTCTGAAATTACATGAAAGTTCGCCGTCCTTCTTTAAATAAAATAAAACAGTATTTGGTATTCGTCTCTGTTTGCAATGTTTCGAATTGACATTACGAACAAATTACAAAACAGGAAAGGTGTTCACATTCGCATTATTACTTACATGTTAAAAATGTAGGTTCAGTGTTATTTAAAAATAGTAATGCACGTCACTTGAATCAACTTTGGTTCTGTTTAATTGAAGTTATTTGTTGGATTGTAATATTCCATTAATTAAATAGTGTAACACAATTAAGGAAAACCCAGCCGCACGGCCGTTCGTCGGAAACTATCTTCGGAAATCGATTTGACAAACGATTAGTTGCAATTCACAGAAAAAAACAATAATGATGGAATGTTCTGATGAAATTATGCTTAGATACTAAAAAGACGTTAGACTGGATCGGCTTGGTAAAAACCCCTTAATGTCTGATTGGCCTATTTATTCTCTAAATATTCTATTAAACTCGCCTAATATCTAGTTTAAAGTAAATAAAAAAGTTCCAAATAATGTATTAGGTTAGTCAATCTAGAAGCTAATTTTTAATAATAACTCTGAAACATTAACTAGTTAGTAAGATTCAACCTGGCTCCACAGTCGGCATGGTCAAAGAAACATAATTATGGTAAACGGTACCGGGTTTTAGTGGTGATCAGTAATTTACAAACCTACTCAAACTGTTGATCATTCATGCTCATGATGATCATTTAAATGTATTGTTCTGTATGTCTTCGCAGTACCTATAACTGAGACAAAAGACAGTAGCATCAACTTCATCGTAGAGTCCGTAGTATTTGTCAGAAAATAAACAACAATGTTGTTAGATGATTGATTTGATTGTTTGCCTCCAATACTGAAATATGTCTTGTAAGTGTTATGGCTTTTAAAGATAAGTAAGTGTGAGTACTTCCCTACGTGTGGTTATCACTCGTAACATCCATTTATACTCACATTGCACGATTTTTTTTTAATAATTTTCCGTTTAGTAATTTCTTGACAATTTTGTTAACTATCTAGTTAATTTTGCTATTATTTCCGCTTCCGCAAGATATCTAAAAAATTGAGTTATTAAAACTTGTAAGTAATTAATTTAATCAGCTTTCATTATGTCTTAAGTCTCATGTCGCTAAGACACATAGTTTCCGAGATATGAACAAAAATCCGAAAAATGAGACTTTTCAAACCCCTTGTTTTAGATGTCGTTTATGGGTAAAGTTAACTGAAAATGAGGACTTGGCGTGTTTACCTATACAAAGACGTACTGAAAATAAGTTCATATTAAGTGTCCCGGCCTATGAAAAAAAGTGCTGTGAGGGGCTGGAACTGCGCTTTCGTCCCTCAATGGAGCGCAGCTAGCAATGCAGTCTTTACAGACCGCAGCAGTAGTCTACTATTATTTCACTAGAAGGATACACGTTGATTTCGATAAATAAACGATTTTTAATGGCGTATATTTATTTCTTTCTTTCAAATTTCATGGTCACTAACGTTAGGATAGTTCAAAACAGGATTGCTACCATGTCGATAAGGTAAATGGTAGGAATCCCGTTTTGAACTATTCCAACGTATACCTATTTACTTATTCTTATACGACTGAAATTGTCAGCTACGTGCAATCATCCATTTATCGATATCGATAAGCAGGCATAGTCTGGATTTCATTATTCATTATTCATTATTCATTTATTCATTGCATTCATGTTGTTACACTTTTATAAGATGGTACATTATGGTGTCCAGGTATTACATGAACCCTGCTAGGGTGTAGCAATATTCAAAATTAATTTAGATTAAATATAGAAAAATCACATCACCAAAATGAAATAAGATTAGAAATAAGTACAATACAAAATTATCAAACATAACTATAAAATTTCAATTAAAATTAAAAATTAAAAACATTAAAACCAAAATAAAAAATAAAAATAGGGGATAGCTTATACCTTATCAAAATGAATAAAATAATGGTAATAATATGTGCAATTTATCATGTCATAAAATTTTACGAAATTAATAAATTAAAAATTATACATTTAGGTGCAAACATCAGTGAAAAACTCCTGCAGATCATAATAACATTTTTTTATCAAATGCTTTTTTAATTTGTTTTGAAATTTTCTACTGTTACCTTCTTCCTTTATGCTATCAGGAATTTTATTATATATTTTTATGGCACTTGAGTGGGGTCCTGATTTATGTATTTTTAATTTAGAATTTAGGGAAGCTAGCTTTTGTTTCTGTCTTAAGTTCGATGGTCTTGTGTAAGTAGGGAAAATATGTATGTTCTTTCTGACAAATTTGCAAATCTCAAGCACATAAATTGCTGTGAGCGTTAGGATATTTAAAGCAATGAAATGAGGCCTGCAACTAGTCATATTATCTATGTTAGCTAGTATTCTAATGCAGCTTTTTTGTTTTGTAAACAAGGTATGTACTTCGGTGCTGTTTCCCCATAGTACTATTCCATATGAAAGCCAAGAGTGAGCATGTGCATAGTATGCCATTTTTGCTGTATTTAGGTCAGTAACTTTTTTAAGGTTGTATAGAGCGTATGTGAATCTAGCTAGTTTACTGGAGATATCTGAAATGTGGCTTTTCCAATTCACATGAGTGTCAATGGCAATTCCTAGCAGCGAGAAGTTCTCAACCGTTTCGATTTTGTGGATACCAAAGGAATAATCAATATTAAGCGCTGTTTTTTGATAGGGTCGGAACTGCATTATTTTTGTTTTCTTTAAATTTAAAAGTAAATTATGGTCATTTAACCATGACTCTATACTTGAGAGTGTATGACTTAAACGCTTCTTTAGTTCAACACTGTCCTGGCACGGGAACGTCACAGAAAGATCGTCTGCGAATAGAACTCCCGTTGAGTCTAGTATCTTAGGCAGGTCGTTTATATAGATCAAAAACAGTATACACCCAGTCACACTGCCCTGAGGAATGGATGCAGTGACATTTTTTTTATGTGATCTGACATTTGACACTAATTGCAAAACAGGGTTGAAATGCTCTATTTCAACGAATTGAACACGGTTTTTAAGATAGGACGTAAACCAGTCGTGTGCTATCCCCCTTACGCCTATGTCATACAGTTTTCTCAATAATATGGAATGCGAAACGCGGTCATAGGCTTTGCTCATATCAAGCAACACACCTATCGCATATTTTTTATCATTTATTGTGTTAAGAATTTCTGATATATACTTGAAGACTGCAGTTGTTGTCGACTTGTTTTTCCGGAATCCATTTTGGTTTTCATCCAGGATGTTAAATTTTTCGCAGTAAGAGTAGAGCCGTTTAGTCATTGCCATTTCAAACACCTTAGAGAAAGTAGGCAGCAGGGCTATAGGGCGGTAGTTAGATTTATCAGTTGGGTTGTCTTTTTTGTATATGGGCTTGATGATTGCTATTTTAAGAGGGTCGGGAACTGAACCTTCGGCAAAAGATTGATTAATCAAAAGGGTTAGGGGTACAAACAACTCGTCAGAGCATTTTTTAATTAAGAGTGGCGGCAATTCGTCATACCCAAAACTTCTTTTGTTTTTGAGGTTGCGCAAGATATCTTTAACCTCCTTTTCGTCCACTGGCCGTAGGTATATTGAGTTGTTAGCAGGCGATATAACAGGGCGGCCCGACGGTTTTGAGTTTGAGTTCGAAATTGAGCTATCGTTACCTACTGTTGTGAAATAATCATTAAACAGGTTGGCTACAGTGTGTGGATTATCTATTTGTTTGTTATTTTCCGTTAGTTTAATGTTCTGTATATTTCGCTTAGGCAACTTCTTTGTAGTTTCCTTAACGACACGCCACATTGCTTTAGTAATGTTGGTCGAATTTTGAATTATACGTATGTATTCTAATTTTTTTGATATCTTTACTGTGCTTCTAAGAATTTTTTCGTATTGTTTATAGTGTTTTTTTAGAGTTTTATTTTCGATTTTATTATTTAGAATTTTAAGTAAACGTTTATGTTTACATGACACTTTAAGACCTTTAGTAAGCCATGATTTTGTTGTTCTATTTTTTAATTTAATTGTTGTCTTTGGAATGCATTTATCTAGAATTTTTCTCACAATTTCTATAAAAGAATTATAGTTTTCGGATATGCTTTGGTTATTTATTATGATTGTATTCCAGTCTATATTTCCTAGGTCAAATTTAAATTTGTTTATGTTGTTTTCATTGAATAGTCTTTTATGTAAATAAACAGTTTTATTATAACTGGGTACGTGACGTTGTAAATCAATTAAAATGCCCATGTGGTCGCTTAAACCATACTCATTTACTTCAATACTCAAGTTAGTTCTATTAAAATTTGTGAAAATGATATCCAGACAAGTTGAGCTCTCTTTATAAACTCTGGTAGGGACCTTAACATTTTGATGAAAATTATAATTTCTAAAAGTGTTTTTAAGGTCGCGGGTTTGCCTTTTATTATCAAGAAAATTGACATTTAAATCGCCACCAATAATTACATTTTTCTTATTGTATTTTTTATTTAGTATGTGAAAAAGTTTTTCTAACTGTGTATTGAATATTAATTCTTCTCTCTTATTATTTGGCCAATAAATAGCAATTAGTAAAATATCTAACATGGGAACTTCGACTGCACATATTTCCATTACACACTCCACTGATAGTGACTCAATATCCTGACATTGACAGTACTCAAAATCATCTCTAAGCAAAATACAGACACCTCCTCCTTCATGATTCGATCTACAGTAAACACTTACTAAATTGTACCCTTTCAAAGTAAGTAAATCTATTTTAGAAGTAGTGATCCAAGTTTCAGTAATACATAAGGCACATAAATGGTGCTCCTCTGTGAGCGCCTCAATCAAATGTAATTTATTTTTTATACTACGAGTGTTCTGGTATAGTATTTTGGGATAAGGATTTTTCAAGCCCTAGTGTCAAAACGTGTGGCAGTTGCTTGTCTAATGTTGGTACCACTATTTTTAAGGTTGGCACAAAGTACGTTCCTAATTCGGTTTAGTGGCTTGTAGGGGAGTGCCAAGTGCCAACCTCTTAAAATGTAGTCCGTCCCAGGGTCCGCCTTTTTTTTTCTTGACCCACTTCGCGCGATCTTGTGCATCCTCAGTGGTGAGTCTGTTGGCACGCATGTCACCCTTAACGACGTCGAGCCACCGCTTCTTGGGTCGACCTCTTCTACCGGTACCTGGCGGGGGCGGCATGACCAGACATTTGTTGCCCACATAGTTTGCCGATCTCCATGAGACATGACCATACCAACGAAAGCGGCACTCCTGCAGCTTGTCTGCGATGTCACGAACACGACGGCTGCCACGGATGTGGGTGTTACGCACGCGATCTTTGCGTGAGACTCCACACATCCACCGCAGCATCTTCATTTCCGTGATGCGCAGCTCCTGCTTGTGTCGCTCTGTAACGGCCATGTTTTACTGCCATATAAAAGGACAGGCCTAATGATAGTTTTATAGACCTGCCCCTTCAGCTTGATCGGCATTTTGGGGTCACAAATGACACCAGTCACCTCACGCCATTTGGCCCAAGCCGCGGAAATTCAGGCTCTGACGTCGCGGTCGATGTCCCCGGACGTGCTTAACACAGATCCCAGGTATTTGACACGGTCCGTGCGCTCGACCACGTCAACGCCTATGCGGACGGACTGGGTATCTGTGGTGTTGCAGACCATGTACTCCGTCTTCGCCACATTAAGTTTCAGACCGCCGTTTTCAAGTGAATTTTTCCACTTAATCACCCGTTGTACCAGCCGTCCCCTGTCCGAATCTGCTAGCGCTATATCATCAGCATACATAAGCAACCAGGGTGGTTGCTCATGGTGGTCTAGGATGCTGTTTGACAGAACGTCTAATATTACGCTGAACAGACACGGGCTAAGCACGGAGCCTTGGTGTACTCCAACGGTGATAGGGAAGGGAAGCATGTCACCAACCGCAGTCCTAACTATGGAACTGGAATCGTGGTACATGTCCCGGATAATGTCAATAAAGACTTCGGGAACGGCCCTGGACCGCAGCGCCCAGCCGATCATCTCACGGGGGACACAGTCGAAGGCCTTCTGCATGTCTAAGAAAAGTAGATGCAGAGGTGTATTCTTTAGTCTGTATCCCTCCATGAGCGTTCTCAAGGCAAATACGGGGTCCATGGTCCCGCAACCCGGTCGAAACCCATACTGACACTCCGAGATTGTACACTTCTGTCGGATCCGAGAGTCTACAATGCGCTCGAGGAGCTTCATGGTGTGGGACATAACCTTTATGCCGCGATAATTGCTGCACTCCTGCACCGAGCCCTTTCCCTTGAAGACTGGCGTGATAATGCTCAGTCTCCATTGGTCAGGTATCTTCCCGGTGAGGAGAATGCGGTTGAAAAGGTGGGTAAGTATGCCCACACCACGAGAGCCCATCGATTTCCACGCTTCGATAGGGACTCCATCGGGTCCGATAGCTTTCCGGTTCTTCATGCGGTGAAGAGCCGACTGGACTTCATCAGGCGTTACCGGGGGCACCAGTCCCTGATTTGGAGGGAGTTCAGGTGGCTGCACCTCTTTGTGCTGCTTGTTGAGCAGCTCGTGGAAGTAAGAGCGCCATCTCTCCTTCACCGCGCGGTCCTCGCATAGCAGGTTACCAAGAGTGTCATTTACACAGCGGCACATGAAAATATCCTGGGCCGCTTTGACTCTCGAACGTGCCAACTTGTAAACGAGCTTCTGCCCCTCAGACGACTCCAACTTATTGTACAAAGGACGTAAGTAGTCACGTCTGGCTCTGGCTACAGCTCGCTAAAGGCACGTTTGGCATCCCTGTACGCGACGCGATCTTCAGGAGATTAGGACGCTTGCCACGCTCTGAAAAGGGCTTTCTTTACCCTGATCTCCTTCTGGACTGCTTCGTTCCACCACCAGGTCTCCTTGTCAAGCCCACGTCTACCCCGAGACACACCCAACGCCACCCTCGCCGCCCCGGTGATAGCTGCCTGACACCTATTCCAGAGCTGTTACCCGTCACAATATTTGCCTTTGTATAACAATTATTTAGTTACTATATGTAGGAACGAAATAGTCTTATGATACTATTTCGTTACTACCTCTTCGTTGCGTTTTTTTGAGAAATAGACACATAGTTTCACAAAGGAACCGTGGTTCCTAGCCCAACCACAGTCGTACTCTTATTACTCAAAAAGTATAAGGCACAACTTCGTGGGACAAGTAGCACAATTAGGCACAAATAAAAGGATTTTGTGCAAACTCAAACTCAAACTCAAATAACTTTATTCAAATAGACTGTATCAGTACTTTCAAATCGTCAAAGTAAAAACGCCATCCCATGTCGTGGTCGGGCCAGGAGTCACAACATCAGTAAATGTCTCAAAAAACACTCGTTGTTATATTCGTTGTTCAGTTTTTAAAAACAATATCTTAATTGGAAGTTATAAAAATAAATCAATTGGTGTGCTACTGATTAGTTCTGCGCGAACGGAATAACGCCGCTGCTTCCTTCTGTTTTCGTGTAATGAGTTTATTATGAAATAACATTAGACAAATTAAAAAGTTTTAAAAGTTGTCGACCTAGCATATACAAAGACCTATTGATAATGTTAATAATGAATATAGAGTAAAACAAAAAAATCATCGACTTACTTCTTTGTGTTTTTTTTATCGGTGAAATTGTGCTATATCGTGTTTTGGAAAAGTTGTTGCCTTAGTAAAGACACTTACCTTCTCGTAAAAAAATTTATTTGCGAAAATATCTTATAGTTCAGTGGTTATCTTCAAACAAAGTCGATCAGATATTGACAATCTTGGGAAAGCATAGCCTTAAAGGGGTTACACGTGCAAAATAGAAACATTACACGCGCCTTGCCGAACCAGTGCCTGTACGACCAAGGTAAACTTTTGTATTAGAAATAGGGTCCCACGACTGACAGAACAAGATACAGGACCGGATCTGGTCTTTCTCTCACCAATATTGCAAGAACAGTGTTTAAGACCTTTGACCGCTACAAAGCAACACGCTTCTATCACATCTACACGTGCAACTTTAAAATGTACGAGTATGGTAATTTCGTTAAGTAATTTAGATTAGGCGAGCGAGTACTAATTTTAAAAGTTGGCATTGTACAAACGATAGAAGCGACCTCAGATTGCCACGTGTAAATAAAATTATATTCATATTCATTTATTCATTGCTAGTCACAGTACCGACAGTACATACTGAAAAGTACTTTAAATGCCATCAAATGTGGGCCTTTGTACAAACTTAAGGTAGTGAATGGAATATTTAAAAAACTTATATAAATCTCTTTGGTTCCTTTTAATTGTAGTTTTTGGTGAATAGAGGAACATATTTTCTTTTACAAATTTACAAATTTCAGTTACATAAAGTGGTGTTATTGTTAATATTTTGAATTTAATTAAATATGGCTCACAAGATTCAGTTTGAGAGTATTTTTATACATTTATTTTGCAGTATATACCTAAAAATCTTGAATATTAGGGCTGTTTCCCTAAAGTATTATGCCGTAGCTGAACCTAGAATGTACTTATTCATGCGTAATAAGCAGTTAAAGTCGTTTGGAAGTCCATATATTTTAAAATTTAAATAATGCGTATATGAGTGAGGAAATTGATTTAGTTATTCGATGTATGTGGTATTTCCAGTTAAGACAGGTGTCAATGTCAATTCCTAGAAGAGTGGCTTTTTCAACTGTACGTCTACCACGAGTAGCCACTTCAAATTTACGTTATCGTTCGCGAAAAAAAATGTATTGGAATTTGACATTGTCATGTCATGTCATGTGTCATCCGATCCCAATACAATTTTTTAACGCGAACGATAACGTAAATTTGAAGTGGCAAGTCGTGGTAGACGTACATATGCTAATTTTTTATTACTGCAAATATAATCTAATTGTAAAGGCTGTTTCTGGAAGGGTCTGAATTGAATGAATGTTGTTTTTTCAAAGTGTAGTTCTAAATTGTGTAAGTTTAACCAACTTTGAATATTATCGAGTGAAGTACCAAGTTCAATTTTAATTTCTCCAGTATTGTTGCAAGCTAATAGAACCGAGATGTCATCTGCAAAAAGTATACAACTATGATTTAGGATCTTTGGTACCTAATTCATTAATATTAATGAGAAACAGAATGCAGCCCAACACCGTACCTCGTGGAATTGAGTTATTTAATTTGTTTTTTTTTTATATTTGACACGTTTTATTGTTCTTAAGCTCAAATCAACATGCACGGCTTCAACATAGACATTGGGGAGCGTTCTGAGAGATAGGATTTGAACCATTTGTGAGCTATACCTCTTATGCCAGTGTCATAGAATTTTTTTTAGAGGATGTCAAATTTTACGCGATTAAAAGCTTTGCTCATGTCGAGCAAGATTCCTACGGCGTATTGTCTATAAGTATTTCTAGTATTTTATTCGTGAATTTGTATACAGCGAGTGCTGTCGAACGGTTTTTACGTAAGCCTGCATTTTGATTGTCATCAAAAATTTTATGTTTTTCGAAAAAAGAGTATTAAATTAGCCTTCTGTACATAGACGTTTCAAATACTTTGGAGGAGATAGACTGTATGGCTATCGGGCGAAAGTTGTTTGAGACATGTTTTATTTCGTTTTTTATGAATAGGTTTTACAATTGGAACCTTTAGCGCATCAGGAAAAGTACCTTCTGAAAAAGATTTATGTATAAGAAAGGTGTTGAGTTTACTTTAAGACGTTTGCTTGTTAACTAACTATATTTTTAATTTTACAAAAAAGGTTAGCATCTGTTTGAATTTGTAAACTTTTTGATAAAATAATTTTTTTTCAAATTTAATTTAATTGCTGGTCGCCTACATGGCCCCCGACGGTGTGGAAAACAATTGAATCAGGAGCAGACCAACGGGATATATCTGGACTATTCGCCCGCTAGGCCAGCACTGTCTCGGTAGAGTCCCTTCGGCTATACTTACAGACTAGGTCCCCGACTTTCAAGGCTTAAGATTGTAAAGGTGATCCTCGGTGTGGCACTAACGTTGGCAGGTACTCTGCGTTAAAACGCTGCCAGAAATGGTCAGCCGTTGTGACTTCCGCCATTGAAATAATATTTGTTAATGCACTGTACGGGGCTGACGTTGAGAACCGATACCATGCATTGGAGAAATTTCCTCTTGTAAAATGGCACTGGTCGAAGCCGGCGCTAAGTCGCCGTGGGTAGCAGCACCGTCCTCAGCAGCGCTTCGGGAAACTTGGGGAAATTTATTCATCACGTGTAAGGGGCATTACTTTTATATTATTTGTATATTTACATTTTCATATTTTTTTGTCTTCTGACACCAAATGTTGTGTTTATTAAAAGACGTTTGCTTGTCTACTAACTATATTTTTTAATAATTCTCTTAAAAAGTGATATAAAACATACAAAGGCAAAAGTACAGAATAGGTTTAGCATTGCTGGTCGCCAACAATAGGTACATGGAATTAAATAGATAAATATCTGGGACAATTCACACCAAGATCATCAGACCCCAAACTAAGCATAGCTTGTACTATGGGTGTCCGAGAACTAATAACCATACTTTAATATTTCTAAATATACATAGATGAAAACACCCAGACACACGACAAACACAAATGTTTGTCATGGGTGGGGATCGAACCCACGACCTCCGGCGCTAAAGGCAGAATCGCTGCCATTGCCCTAACAGGCCAGACAATTAATAGGTAATAATATATATATGTTATAATTCATATCGTAGGGGTTTCATCAGCGCCGTAGCTATATTTACTTTTAATTTTTTTAATGATATTAAATATTTTACGTTGAGAAATGCATTCGTTTCTTCATATTTGCCTGTATAAGTTTCTCTGAACGTATTTTTCATGACTACACGATTGGCGTAGTACGCACGGTTTCTCGCCTTGACTTGCGTGGTGTCCCGGGTTCGATTCCCGGTCGGGTCATTTCAGGAAAAGATATTTTCCAAATTGGCTTGGGTCTGGGTGTCCTGGGAGATGCCCCTGGCTTAATTCCTTCTCTGGTACCACGTAAAACAGGAAACCATGACAAGTGGTGTGTGGTGCGTAAAGGTGATCATTTTTTGGGCCGGCCAACACAAAAAAGTGGTACGTATAGTTAGAACTAGTCATATGGAACAATAGTTAGGTAAGGTGGTTTAAGAGTGCGCGGTCGATAAGAGTGCACATCAAACGTCACGCCGACTCTGTGCGAGGTCTGCGGCTAACTTCAGTTGTGTTTTGGTTCATTAGCGATAAGGGTTGCGCAGCCGAAAAAACATGGCCGTTACTAGAGCGACACAAGCAGGAGCTGCGCGTCACGGAAATGAAGATGCTGCGGTGGATGTGTGGAGTCTCACGCAAAGATCGTGTGCGTAACACCCACATCCGCGGCAGCCTTCGTGTTCGTGACATCGCAGACAAGCTGCAGGAGTGCCGCCTCCGTTGGTATGGTCATGTCTCACGGAGATCGGCAAACTACGTGGGCAACAAATGTCTGGCTATGCCGTCCCCGCCAGGTACCGGTAGAAGAGGTCGACCCAAGAAGCGGTGGCTCGACGTCGTTAAGGGTGACATGCGTGCCAACAGACTCACCACTGAGGATGCACAAGACCGCGTGAAGTGGGCCAAGAAAATAAGAAAGGCGGACCCTGGGACCCCACACACCAGTGTGGGTTCACAACCGGGATAGACCGCACGGATGATGATGATGTTGCGCAGCCGAAAAAAAAACGAAAATGCTCAATAACAAGTCATTTATTTTAACCAACAAAAGGATCATTCATTCATTACAATTCAAATTTAAAAATCAATATCGAAAAATAATTAAAATAATATTTTGACAGCAGTCACATGAACCATATTACAATGGTTCAGGTACTGACACACAAAACGCCCAAGGTGAAGGGAAAAGGTGAAACTTGTCTACTCTATTTAGAGGATATCCTTATCTTGAGTTTAATAGGTGGTATATAACCTAGGCATCTTCCCCTGGCCAGAAAGACCATGCATTCACTCTTATCACGTTGTACAACAAGCCGTGATCTTCAGCGCACTTTTCACAAATGCCAAGCAGCTTAGACAATCCGCACACCGAGGCGCTGAGCAGCACTATGCTTAAAAAGGGAGAAACTACGTAAGTTTTTTACTCATTTTGATCTAATTTTCTTACGTTTTGCAAAGATATCTGTGTCTGTCTGAAAATGTGTGATTTTCATTTGTTTTTTTTTACTGTCAAGATGAGTGAATCTAATGAAGATACATTTTAAAATTTTACTACAAAAAAGGTAAAAATTTTGCGATGTTTATGGTCCTAGTGCAGTGTCTGTGAGAATAGCACAAATTTGGTTTAAGCGTTTTCAATCTGGAAATTTTGATGTCAAAGGTGCACGTCGCACTGGTCGCCTGGTCGTTGTACAAATAAACCTAATGAACCGTGTACTCATTTGTGATTCTTCATAACGACGTGATGAAACCGACCCATTTTTCAAGAAGCTGATAACTGGTGATGAAAAGTGGATCACGTACGACAAAAACGTGCGAAAAAGGTCGTGGTCAAAGGCCGGTCAGGCTTCACAGACTGTGGCAAAACCCGGGTTAACTCGCAACACGGTGATGCTTTGTGTATGGTGGGATTGGAAGGGCATTATTCATTATGAGCTGTTACCACCAGGCAGGACCATCGTTTCTGAACTCTACTGCGAACAACTGATGAGATTAAAGCAAGAAGGTGAGAGAAAGCGGCCGGAATTAATCAACAGAAAGGGTGTGGTTTTCCATCATGAAAGATCTCACACATTTTTATCCACTCAGCAAAAATTAAGAGAGTTTAGCTGGGAGGTGTTAATGCATCCGCCGTATAGTCCTGACCTTGCACCTTCAGATTTCCACCTGTTTCGGTCTCTTCAGAATTTTTTAAGCAGTGTCAGGTTAACATCACGAGAGGACTTCCAAGCCAGTTGTCGCGGTATTTTGGTTGAAGATTGCGCGCGCACTCTTATACGACATTTATTTTTACCTAATGTAGTGTGTAATATAAAGTCTAATGTTTCAAACTAAGATTTTTTTGTGCACTTACAGCATGTCTCGAAGAAAAAGAACTACTGAGTGAAAAAATTGTTCACTAGAGGTTCTTACTCGAAAATACGCGCAAGAGTCTTCTTTGAGCGCCGAATTAAAATGTTGTAAGTGTTTTTTTATTTTTGCACTATTTTCTACACAAAGATAAAAACTGGAAAAATTCGACTGATCCTAGTCCTAGGGGCTCAAGCGGGATTCGAACCCGCGACCTTCCACAATCCGGGTGGCTGCTCTTCTAACTGAGCTACCGAGGCCGTTAACAGACCCGGCGAATTTGTCTAGTGTATTTTTACGTTGTATTGTAAGCCAACGTTGTTTCATTAATGTCATAGGCATACGCCTTTAACACCTGAAAAAAAATATTTTTGCAAATATTTGACTTTTGATTAAGATGAAACTAGCTAAGTAAATTTTTATTTTTAGCATTTAACAATGCACTATTGTTTACATAAATATAGAAACCGACTGACTGAAAGGTTAAGAAATCAGTTATAATTATCCAGAATTCCAGAGTACCTAAGGTGTTTTTTTGTTTAATTATGAAAATGACGGTTTTCTAATTCCTAGTGGATTTCTTTTGCGCTAGTGTAAATATACTTCACTTACATCATTAATTCTAGCAATGTCTATCATTATTTTATGTTTCCCAGCACTTTCAAAAATCAATAAATGTTTAAAAATGAGGAATTTGAACTTGTATAACTTGGCTTGTGGCAACCCAGCGACTTTCGTGGCATAATAGTTATTACTCCATATGACTAGTTCTTACTATCCGTACCATTTTTTTTCTCTTGGCCGGCACTTTCAGTAAAGGCCCAAAAATGTATGGAGCCCAAATGATTGCCTTTATTTATTCATTCTACACGTGGCAGTCTGAGGCCACATCTCGAAGTAGGTACCGTTAGCCATATCAGTGTTCGTCACGGTCAGGGATCGTACCCACGACCCTGCGCAGTATGCGTTAACTGACCATTACGTTACACGCTAATCTTCATTGTTTTTGATAAAATAAATAAATGCATTTGACGTCATTCAGGTTAAGAAACGAAACACATTACCCTTATTACGTAGTTAAAAACTCTCCGCTACTAACTACCTACTCGTATTTGAAAACGGGGAAACCAAACCATTAGTAAATGGCGGCAAATTTTGGGAAGAAGAATAGGTCTGTCTGCAAACCGCTTGATGTAACGAAGTAACCGCAGCCCTAGTTTTTATTTTATTCTGTGGCCCTAGGCAAAAAAAAGAGTGCCGAATGCAAATTTGAGTGGCCCATTGGCGCGTTCGGTAGAGGTCTGTCCTACGAGTATGTTACCAAAGTTTGTGTATTCGTTCCCCACCCAGAATAGACATTTGTTGGCATATGTTTTTTTGCGATTAGGTACTATGTATTTAAGCGTGAAATTCGAAGAGTTTTGTACATTTGTCAGCCTTTGACACCTATGGTAAAAACTCTCCTTAATTTGGGGCCAGATAAAGCTGGAGAAATCTGTCCACGATATTTATCTATCAAAAACGTTCCCCAAGCAGCGCAACTCAAACTCAACATGGCACATGGCTCATGCACCTTCCGCGAACCTGGCGGCTACTTTCCCAACTACGTCTACGTGCTGGAAGCTTAACCGAAGAACCCTCTTTAAAGGTTTAGTATGCAAGTGTGGGTCCCCAGAACAGTCAATGCAGCACCTGTTGTCCTGCCCCCAGTGCCCGCCAGCTGCACTCTTCAAGATCTGTATGAAGCTACCTCCCTCGGGATAGCGGTAGCGGAGCACTGGGCAGCGGTATTGAAGTTGCCAACAAGCAAAGGATCATCAATACGAAGAAGAAGAAGAAAGGTTTAGTAAAGAAAGTATGTTGGGCACACTGCTCTTGGGGATCCATTTTTAATGCCAAGTCGGTAAAAAATTTGCACGTGACCCGCCTTATGGTAAGCGGTTACCACAGCCTATGGACGCAACCATACTCTCGCGTTCCGACCCCGAAAAAAAAACCCAATAGAATAATTACTTTAACTCATTGGAAAAACCCCAGCAGGTAGGCTTCTTACACAATTTGAGCGTCCTAGGAAGGAAGCATCTCTGAAACCCAACTGTATGAGAACATGGTGGATTCAGAGTGTACTTACAAGCATAGGCAAACTGAACTACGGATTGGTAAAGCACTAAATATACATTTTCGTATTGCTACGTCTAAAATATATACTAAAACTAAACTATAAAGAGGAAAGATTGTTTGTCTGGCACGTTTTAAAAATTATTTAACCAATATAAAGCTACATTATCAAGGAGTGACATAGGCTATATTTTTTTTTATTTAGGTCATATTTTGACTTGAAAGACAGTCTACGCGAGCGAAGCCGCTGACGGACAGCTAGTCTTTGATAAATTGGACAAAATTAATGTGGCAGGATACTAACGTTTCAAGCTGGCTGACCGTGCCTTCGGTACCTTATGTTCCTTTAAAATACCAACCTATGAAGAATCATGTTTATACACTCGATATACGACTTAGTAAACCTTTTACTAGGCATTTAGAAGTATTTCCCTCATAAAGCATTTTTTTTAAATATAGCCCATCAAGATGACCTCACTCCACCTGATGGAAAGTGGTCGTGAGCTCCAGATATGAGGCTGACAGGCACTGTATTGCGAAGGAATCACTGAGCTGGCCATCCTCACCTTGAAGGCCGGCAGAAATGCCTTTTCACGCCCCACTTGAAGAACCCGAGACTGTAAGATTAAGGGAACACATGTGCTGAATGAGCGTTCCACGTCTGGATGGTTCGACAAAGAAACGAGTCACCGAACCTTTTAGTTCAGGCCAACAAATGCCAAACTGAACAAAAACTTTTTAAATTTTATTATTAAAAGTGATGTTATCTACTTTTTGAACATTTTCATATAGTATCTACAATTCTACATCTTCATATTGGTGTCTACGAGTACTCTTTGTTAGATATATGTTAAAAATTTCAAATCTAGGAACGAAATGTTTTACGATAACCATAAATAATTTTATTTACCACATAAATGTATCTTATGGATAAATAAAGTAGGTTGTAGTCTGGATCAGGCAATCGAACTTGAGACTCGTTCCATAGGTAGTATACACAAAACGGAATAAGTAATAACTATGTCTTATAAAGGAATAATGTTTAAATGAGAAACCCACTCTTAATTGATGACGACCATTGCATAGAGTACCTTATTAATATGAAGTTGTTTACCAGTATAATTATAACTACGTTTATGGCCTCGCATAGGTCCATTCGTAGTTGCCAGTGAAAGTTACTCATAATCGAATCAAATTTCAGAAAGAGATATTATATAAGTATCTAGTTTTTAGAGAATTGAAGATATTTATGCTAAACACACATTTGTTGACAAATTGTCATTTCATGAAAACTTGTATTACTACCATGAGTATCCAAGTAAAGTACGATGTGTGTGCTATGTTTGATTAGGTACCTATGCTGTCATCGGCGCAAACTCATGGTACGGGTACTGTTTCTACTATTTCCATCAGCTATTGTCCGTCTGTTCATAAATACAAGAGGCTGTCACCAAAAAGACGCCCGGCCATAGCGCGCGTGTGTGCATCGTGATTTATTGCATATTTTGGGCGTTACAAAAATTATTTTGTTCTGATAGTTGATTGTATTAAGAGAGACACTATTTTTAAATGTTTCTTGCTGAGCAGTTACGTAAAAACATTCAATTCCTAATTTTCAAAGTGGATTTACTTACCGACATCTTGTCAGTAACATACATTACTTACTACCTATAATAATTATGTCAGTGTCATACCTGTACAAATTAAAATATAATGATTGTTTTCATTATTTCATTAATTTATTTGTTTTAGTAGCATAATTGGAAAGATTAAATAAAATCTAGATTAGATACTTAGACGGAAATCTAGGCTACCTAATCTTGAAGAAGGCTTGGGATTTTATCAGCATCATTATTTTTTTTTAGTAGTTTACAATGCTTTAATTTATATCGATAGCTTTCCAGCATTAATAAGAATAAATTATTAAAAAAAAGGAACTTAAGAGACTAATTATGAAGCATTTTCAACCCATCGTTTCCTGTGATGCTGTGTGGATTAAGTTCCCCAAATAGTTTAGGTACTCGTTATAACGTAGGTATGTACTGTACTTACAATACTGAGGAAGGTAGTAAATCAGCGAACAGGGGACTACTGAGGTATACCTACCTCTCGTTAGAGTCGGCTAAAGAGCCTTTGAAGTCGCGAAACGCACGTAGCGTAGGGAGGGATCCAGAGGAAGACGGTAACGCGTGTCTTCCGAATTCTGATACAGTGGTCTGTGTTACTTATCATGTATTAGAGTTGAGCTTTATCCTTTCGAGACTGGCTGCCAAGCGGCCGAGCGCGCCGGAGGGCACCAAGAAGTTGACCACCGTCAGGTTTTAGTGGTATGGGGTCTGTTTCCAGGAGTTCCAAGTCCCACATATCCCAGACGTCCCAAACCTAGGACCCTGAAATGCGTAAATGAATTACCTGACGCAAAAAAAAGTGTCACCGAAAATTAGTCAGAGAGTTAAAAATGCACATCGGGTATTATGGACCTGATGACAAAATTTCATCCGCTAATAATTTATACTCGTACAATACCTGGTCAAATCTTCGACAGTCGGCCACTTAAACTATTATATTTAAAAAAATCTTAAATAACACCGTCGGTTAACCCGTCAATTAAGTTGAATCCAATCAGGCAATAGCAAAGTCTGTTTAGTGTATTTAGTACATTATCTTATGGTTGGTTAGAAGTATCAATTAAAAGTACCTTGAACATGATACTAAGAAGCATGAAAATGAAGAGTGATGTAGGTATGATGTTATGTGACTCACTTTATTTGAAAGATAACTTCTTAAATTGCGTCAAACGTACCTAGTACTAAGTAGTACTATCCTGTGTCTGCTGACTGTGTAATAGATATTCCCATTAGTGAACATAGGAAAAACCGGAAAGAGCAGAAGAAACTGATCACTCTAGAACTTTGTCTTAGTAAAAACATTGCGCATCCCCTTGTGAATATCTTAGGCAACTTTAACGAAATTAATGTCACCAGGTACGCAAGTGTTAATCTACTTTCGTTGCTTTCTCTACCTGCCTATGGCTAGAATAGAGCTCCTTGAAAAGTGAATAACAGCGCAGTGGAACCGACGTAAGCTGAGCTATGGAACTAGGGTAGTCATTCCTTGATTGCTTAGATCGCGCATCATCATCTGAAGGAAGAATCGCAGGACGTAGCTTTTCCTCAATAAGAGTATACGATTTTACCCCGAGTTTGTAATGCCGTGACACAGCTGGCGTAACATTCGGAGATCATCATTACAGTGTGGTTGACTATAACAAAAGCCGGGCAAAAGGCCTCCACCATCATTAAGCAAAACCAGCTATATATTTTTTTAAAAAAATGCAGTTAGATTACTAGATTTTTGAGCGGTTTTTTTACCTTTACTATAATTTGATAAAGATTCATTTTTGTAATAAATAAGATTAAGAATAAGATCTCATGATAGATAGTAAATTCACATGGAAAGAGCAAATAGAAAAAGTTTTTGACAAAATAAATAGATTCGCTTTTGCCCTTTACAAACTAACGAAAATGACAAATAAAAAGACAGCTATTATTGCCTATCATGCATATGTGGAATCATTAATTAGATACGGGATGATATCATGGGGAAATGGCACCAATATGAAAAAAGTTGCTTAAAAGAGATGCATCCGTGCCATTTTAAATATTGCACCAGATGTTTCCTGTAGGCCGTTTTTTAAGTCCCTTAATGTCTTGCCACTCCCATGAATATATATATTAGAAATGGGAAAGTTTGTAAAACCAAACCAATACCTCTATCAGCAGGCAAAGGACAACACTAACAGAAGCTTGAGAAATCCTAATAGGCTTATCCTAAATGCCCTACCAAGAACTTCGAAATTCAATAAGAATGGTTGTGCGATGGCTATCAAAGTTTTTAATCAAATACCTGATGAAATAAAACTGCTACCCTATAACAGATTTCGAATGGTTCTGAGGCAATGGCTAATGGAAAAATGCTTTTACTCCATTGACGATTTCTTAAAAAAACTAATCTAATAAAGAGCGCATTACAAATAATATAAATAATAAGGACAGTTGATGTATTTCATAGAATAAGTGGAATAATAAGAATTAATATTGAAATAGTACCGACCTCATAGTTTAATAAAAATTTTGCATGCTATGAACATATAGCTAAGTAGGCATAAGAGCTAATATTAATATAATAACACCCACAAATTGTGATATGTAACCCTATTTATAGCAAATAAAGTATTTGATTTGATTTGATTTGATTTGTTTTTTTTTTAATTTTTACAAATCGAGTTTTGATCACCTTAGAAGCTGTATTTTTTTAAGCAATTATTTAATTTTATCTAAAAATTAAAAAACAAAAAACAGGTAGTAGGTTGCAGTAGGTAACCTTGCAACGCTGATTAGAATTAGGATATTTTGATACACGTGTCACAAATGCACTTTCTGTTCTATAATTATCACATTGATATTTTTTGTTTTTTATTTGTACTGACGATCTCAATATGCCAATGCCTGCAATTTGACATAACTTAATTTGTATAATGTAATTTTATATGAGAAATAAAATATCTAATCTAATCTAATCATTAATAAATTTTTAGACTTGTTCAAAACTATGAGCATGTAAATGAAAGGGAAGGAGCGCGGGGGCGCGTTTCTATTTAGCCACAGTTGATACAGCTTTATAAAATGAAGCGCGCTATTGCTCCACCATTCAAACTCGGAATCTCGACGCGGTCCCACCGAGGTACGCGGGAGAGCCGGTTTTAGAACGCACCCGATTCGCGCGCGAAAAGTGACAGAACTTTTTGTTTTTCTTTTTCAAAATGGCTGTTGCAAGTGCCAGGAATATTGTGAACCTGAAGGAAGGCCACTTTCAACATGAAAGCGCGCGGATCAATAAATATACGGTAGGTACCCACCGTTATACGAAAAAATATAAAGAAAACACTGAATTAAAATATTATGATTATTGACCAGCATCGCATCCAATCGATTATGTTTGCATACCTCGGTATGAAAAATAAGAGTACTCACGCCACACACGTGACATATCATTCTTTTAATTTCTTGTGTAATTTTTTTAATACATGATATAAAAAATACACATATTTAACATACAATCGTTGTTCTTTATATGCATACTATCCAAAAAAGATTATTGGGTTTTTTACATAACGCAGAAAAATATTCTATGAAAAATGAAATATATTCACTTTTACTGTCCATATTTTATATTTAAATTTATTAGTAAATATATGGAAATATTTTTATAATATACAGAATGATTGGATTCCAGAATAGGATATTGCAGGTAGTATAAAAATAATCGGTTTTATTAAAACAAAAATAAAACTATTTGACGCGTTATGATGCGATAATTTTAAACAATACCATGCCCTCGTTTAAAAAATATCTTATTAATTAAAGGGCTGTCTCTTTTTAAAACTAACATTTACGACTTAAGTTTAGTTTTAGTCTTATAGTCTAATATCATTAGGCAACTATTTAGTATTCTCCAGTTGTTCCGCGTGACTGTATTTACAGAGTCCTGGTGACCGGTGGAACATCATCTGCATATTTACCTAATTTTGGCCGTCTAAAGTCTAACCCTAATTGCATGATCAAGTACCAGAGGTCGCTAAAAAAACCTAACTTAAGTAAGTACATGTTTTTAAAAAGTGCAGGTAAAAGGCTGTGACAGATAAATAGTCACACGAACAGATAGACAGTCAAACAGAGACAAACAGGTTTTCTGCATTTTAAAATTAATGTTTAACAGTTGAATAAGATTAGACTAGGCCCTAAGCTGAGGCCTGTTTCCCCCTTATAATGTTTTTTTGTAAATATTAGCTGTATGCTAAGGGCCTCCTCTTTTGTCTTATACAGCAAAACTCATTTTGAATCATCTTCAATTCATCATTAGGAATACATGATTCTGGGCTCAATGAACGCGACGTGAGAATGTTTACATTGCAATAGATGTAGAGATGACAATAAAAATTGAGAAACATTAACAACAACCTAAGATTAAAGTACGAACAAATGAATGGCATTAAACACATAAAATATGTATGTCCTTTCATCACCCCTGTTCGGAAAAATATCAGTAAATAAGATTTATGAATAATTGTAAAATAATTTCTAAGACTTGCAACCGGCCGCCAAGGAAATATTGTATGCGCCTGAGTTCATCAGCTGACATTTCATGGCTGCAAATGATATTAACAATGATTTCTAATACGAAATTCCGTTCATTTCACTATGGGAGTGTCAAATTTAATAATAAACTAAGCAGCTTCATTCCTCAATAAACCAATCTTTAATATCCATGTGCATTTGTGTAAAGTAAAAGTAAGTAAAAAATCATTTATTCATTTAAGCTTGTACAAAGCACTTATGACATGTCAAAAAAAGTATACAGAAATAATAATAATAAACGTAAATAAAATAGTACAATATTAGTACACATCGTGAATATACATAATGTGAATCTACCACCGGTTCGGACGTTGCTTCTTATCGAGAAGACTCCGGCAAGAAACTCGATAGTTACTCTTTTCAACTTTGTTTGTTTTACAAAAAATAAATTCAGAGTACAGTCAATGCGAGTAGAAAAAAGAACACAATATTGAGCAGAGGAGCAGATTATTCCTACCATGACCACAAACTTTTGTCGTTCAAGTAATCCTCTACATTATAATAACCTTGTTTCATTAACTTTGCTTTAATTGCAGACTTAAACTTGTGAAGAGGTAGATCAACAAGACTTTGAGGTATTTTGTTAAAGTATTTTACAGATTGACCCACAAATGAGTTTCCCACCTTGTGTAGCCTAAGACTGGGAGTTTTCAATTTGTTTTTATTTCTGGTATTATGTTTATGAGTGTCACTGTTTTTTTTGAACAGATGCAAGTTTTTGCGCACATACATTATGTGATCTAAAATATACTGAGCATGCACAGTTAAAATATCGATCTTCTTAAATACTTCCCTAAGCGAGTCGGTCTAAGTTTGTAAATGGAGCGGATGGCTCTTTTTTGAAGTACAAAAATGGTGTTCAAGTCTGCAGCTGAACCCCACAATAGTAGACCATACGACATAACACTATGAAAGTAGCTAAAATATACTAGTCTTGCTGTTTCAATATCAGTCAAGAGTCGTATTTTTCTAACAGCACAAGCAGCGGAACTGAGTCTCCCTGCCAGGGCCGTTATATGCGGACCCCATTGCAACTTAGAATCTAAAGTTATTCCTAAAAATACAGTAGAATTTGTTAATTCTAATGGCTCGTCATCAATCATCGAAAAGTGATGAAAGCGATCATAGCTCAAAGTGTTGAAAGAACAAACTTTCATTTGTGGCGAAAAATTAATCTATAATCAGCTTATACAGCCAGGATATTATGAAGAAGAACGATCACCGCCGAGATTTCCTACATCAGACACATTCGGGCACCAAAAACAGTAGAAGTCACCGTAGCTGTATCGGCATGGAAGATATCATTTTCATATCAGCCAGACTTTTTAAAACGCGTGGCACCGCTCTTTTGACGCATTTACATAAACCTATTTTAGACACATTAAAAGTAAAAAAGTACAGTCATACGAAGACTCGAGTAACGTTTAGCTGAAGTTGACTTTTCCTACGTTTTCTACTTGTTTCGTAAAGAAAGTGCAGTGAAGCAATATGTCTGCCCGTTATGTATCCTATATTGGCTAACTACATTAAAGTCGCAATCACAGCACTACAATATACAAGCTCGTTTTAAAGAATTTAAAAAAATGCTTGACTCGGGGCTGAACCAACGACCTCAAGAACCCAGCTCAGTATTCTAATCACTCGGTAACTGTCTGTGGGCGATACCAATCAAACGAGTTAACTGATTAGTTTTCTAGTTTTAAAAAAGTACACAAACCCATCGTGAATCATTAATGCAACTCGGAAGTGTTGAGGTGATTTGATGATTGCTGTCATTAATAATATAATTTATAATTTTACTGGTTACACTTTGATGGATTCATTTATAAAATGCCACTTTTAAACTTTTGGCGCCATGCCGTCTCGTTAATGTCTGCGGAGTCTATAACATAAAATTTCTTATGGAATTCTGTTTGCTTTCAAAGATCAATATTTAAACTAACTTTTTCACTCGACTTCGGGCCACGCTATTAAGGGTTTCATTCATGCAATTATTAACGTAGCTTACGCTCTTGCCTAGGTCTAAACGCACACTTTACCAAATTCATCAAGATTATGTCGGCAGCTTAAGCGTTAAATCGTACGGAACAGTTACTATCACATTCAGTGTCAGTAGCGGATCTAGTGTAGGGGAGGGGGGGCTTACACCCCGATCATATTTGTTATCCTTCCTAGCCTAATCCAGCTTATATACCTAGGAATTTCGCATTGTTGTTGTCAAGCCCCCCTTAAATAAAAATCCTGGATCCGACACTGGGTGGGTAGTATGGATAACGACAAGGGTAAAAGAGGTATTTGTGTTTGGTATAGTTTAATGTGCTACTTTCACCGTTTATTTCATTACAGACAGGGACCACCCATCTTATCACATCTGACAGACTTATCATGAAAAACTTGAAATACAGTGACTAGAGTTCGATTGGCAATAAAAATTAGGCAAGTATAGTTGAAACAATACAAGCTAAATAGAAAATATCTTGTTTTTTGACAACAGCAGAAATCTCACGAATATATAGAACTCTCGGTTCGTTAGAACTCTGGACTCTTATTTATTAAATTATTTTATAATTCATAGCTTAATAGTAATTAGAAAAACAAATGAATATAACAGGCTAGCTAGACTAACAAATAATCAATTAGACGTTGTAGAGCTAACTAACGATGTTCAAATTGTTATATATATTGCAATTTGCAATGACCTAAATAGACGGAATTACAGACAAAGCGAAGAGCGAGGACTTAGATAAATATTATCTGCGACAGAAATCTAATTTGATGTTAATCTAAAAGGTACTATCAAAGCCTATGCTTGTTTCGCAAAATCACAGTACGCATCGTTTTAGTAATTTCTTATTCCACAATGGATAAATCGATATCATCAATTTTATAATCCTATACTTCCGCGTTACAATACTTATTGGTTGAACAAATAAATGTTTTTTTTAAATCTCACTTGCAGGGATATGGCAAAAATAAATCTTGTAAAAACATAGTTTAAGTCTTCCCGACGGCTGTTAAAGCAACAATAATTTTCACGGTCACTAATGGCAACGTTTACTAATGTTGACGTTTAACGTCGTAGTTATTTATCTATTGTATTAATCTAAAAAATATTACAGCTGCCTGAACCTTTGAAACCTTCAGAAATCACATCTTTCCTTTTCTAATGCAACGGAAGTGAAAATGAATGAAATGAAAATGAAAATGAAAAAATCTTTATTGCTTTACAATTTTGTGTTTACAATATCCGAGTTTGGATATATAAAGAAGGGTTATAAATCACAACCATAATTGAATAGTCATATAAAGCTGCACTATGCACGTAAACGTTTAATGTTCGAGCCACATTCACAATAGAGCATAAATCAGCGCGACCTTTGTTCTCCGTTGTTAAACTCAAGTTCAAGATTGCTGGTTAAACTTCTCCGTCTCATTTCCACGTCCGTAAAGCTAACTTTATTTTAAATGGCGTGTAACTAGTTTGGAAAAAAGAACTATTATCAAACGCAAATCATTATTAACTAATTACTGAAGAAGCTGTTTTGAACATAAAAGTCATCTTATTCAAATGTTAAAATCCTTATATATAAAGCATCAGAAATAAAAATAGCAAATAGAAAAAAAATTGTACGTTTAACACATGTAGAAAAAACAAACAAAAAAATATTAATTTCATCTAGGTATTTGATTGAATAGTCCTCATAATCATAAGACCCCTTTTTACATAACAAGGTGAAATTTTTAATAGTCAGGATTAGGGAATTCAATCCCAGGGAACCCGCGGAAATGGCGATATTGAGATTTTTTGTTTTGAGTTGGTAGTTAATTTAAAAAAAAAACATAAAATAAAGACAGATTAATGTTAAAACTATTTCTTAATATTTTTTCAAAAGTACAGTTACATCATCATGTTAAAAATCTGCTTATTTTTTCTAATAATGCTTCCGTAGAAATCATAAATTATCTAATGTTTCATCATGTTTTGTCATGGTCGTGGGTTCGGTCCCCACCCATGACAAACATTTATGTGACGAAAATTTGTGTTATGTGTCCCAGACACATTTAATTAACTATTTAACTAAGTTCATTTTAAGTATGTATTCAGAAATATTTTAGTCTGTTTATCAGTCTCTGAAGCCCATAGTACAAGCTCTGCTTAGTTTGGGGTCAGATGATCTTGGTGTGAATTGTCCCAGATATTTATTTATTTATTTATCATTCAGAATTGACCTTAGCTTGTTGCATAAATAGCCAGCGGAGGAAAAGCACGCTCGGCTTCAACACTTGTAGGTGGTTTGAACTGGCATCGATTACGTTCCGTTCCGATACACGACACAAAATTATTAAGTGTGAGTAAACATATTTTCTATACAAAATATATAGAAAAGCTACGAGTTTCATAGGAAAAAGCTATCACAAAACTTGTTAATGAGGTTGTCTTGGATTTTAAAGATGAACAAAATGTTAGAACGAGTCAATTTTCGTTAAAATCGTATGTTTTTTCAGTCACGCAAACATGCGGGTTCCAGCATGAGTAATCCTGCATAAGCGATCCCGCAAATAATGTGATGTGTGCCATCCCGCAAATGCGGTATCCTGGGTTTGCGGGATTGGATTCCCTAGTCAGGATAGAGTCTGCATCACTTCTTCAGTAACTATTCTTTGAAGTAGGTAAAGACTATTGAGAGCTGTAAAGTTGAAACCAAAACTTAAATAAATTGAAAAAAAGGTACCACGGGGCTGAAACGTCTCCATACGTGGACGTTGTGTGAACTTCGGAATATTCTGTTCACCGCAACGACAGTAGTAAACTTGCATCAGACTACCTCATTTAGGATACAAATGTACTTAAACTTGTTACTGTGATTACTTTCCTTCAAGCATGTTTTGCATTTTAAAAATACTATATGTGAATGGTCTACATGCATTAATTATTTATTTTTACTCTGGATCAAAGTTTTTTCTATCTGAATAAGTCAAGGTCAACTACTGTCATTTTTTTGGCTTTTAATTAGTAGAATGAACACTTCCTTTAAAGTGCATGTGCTTTCGTTTTATCAACGTCACTCAACATTTTAATAATTAACTGCTCGCTTCCGCGTAGACTAGGATCCAGCTTAGGCGTACATACTGACGTAGGTACGAGTCCTTTGATAAATAAAAAATATTGGTGCTTCTATTGGAGACTTGTGCAAGAAAAAATAGGATTCATACCTCAGCAGTAGGAAGTAGGACAAAAAAATAAAACAATCCCAAACTTAATCCTAAAAGCGATTTGAGGTCGTTCGGTGACGTAAACTTGGCTTGCTATTTCGCTAGGATTCGCTATTATTACTTTCGCAGTTTCGTGACACATACATATCAGTAGATCCGTAACAGACCCCATGACGTGGTAACGTTTGATTTCCTTCTCGGATCTCAGAATGTACACGATCCGGATATGAATCCGTAACAACATTCAAAATAGTTATCGAATTACTATTATCTTTTTCGGTGGCATCTTAGGTATTACCGACGTTACTACGTAGACCGTTTAAAGCCTGATATGTTTCATTCTTAGCAGCAAAACTCCAACTCAATTCAGAATGCAAAGTATACGGGCTACACTTGCCAATTGCTTACAAATCTTACAATGTTGTATTATTTCATATAAACCTTACAAAGAAGCAGCTGTTATAACCGAAATTTTGGAATTTTAGAAATTATTATGTACTATAAAGTTATTTCTTTCATGTTTTTGCGCACCCCTATAAAATGTTAAACTTTACAAGTATCCACAACAATATTTTTTTCTTCATGCTTCCGTTTCTCAATTCCGAAACCAGCTCATTAAATCAAGACTAGGAGCTAAATAGGTCAGCTATGACGACAGGTGCTCTAACTTAGCACAGACATGAGTCATCTTGTCTAAAAAAGCGTTTACGTTTAGGTTCCGTATTGGAGGCTGTAGATTTTAAAATAATGTGCTGATAAAAGCCTGTTCAAACCTGAGCGGTATTCGCTGCCGCTGTGGGTAGCAGTACAATACTGCGCGGGTTTCGCTCAGGTATTTAGTTTCGAGTTCCGCCGCAAATTGTACCGCTACCCACAGCGGCAGCGAATACCGCTCAGGTCTGAACAGGCCTTAACGTCGTCAATTTTTAGACATAGAGCCAGCTCTACTTTGCTTGTGGTCACACCTTAGAGCATTCAAGGGTCAGATGGACGTGTAATGTTCCTAATATAGATTTTTGTTTATTTATTCAACGGTAATTCATCATAGAGACGAAAGAGACCTTTGCCTGGCAGTAGATCAGAATTTAGGCTAATTAATTACATTACTTGATTGTGTTGGATTCCAAAAAAGAAAAAAACCCTAATCTCTGCCCTCAGCAGTTTAGGAAACACCTTGACATCAGGTGTAAAATGTACCTGTAAGGCATTTGAATAAATAAATATTTATTTGATCTTTTTTGAAGATGTTCAAGAATTTAATACATCGATCATATCAGTGGCATAACTAGTAACAATGCTTATTACTGCGATCTTGAATATGTATTAGCACATTCTTACTTGTGTGTTGTATGTTCGACCGTGGCCGTGGTGCGGCATTCTAAGGTCATTATCATATCAAGCACTAAGTTATGCAATAAATGACCAATCCCCATTTAAACAGTAATAACTAGAAGGCTATAAAAACATCCCGGTAGGTAGATACTTTATCTAATTTTAGATCCTACACAACATTTAGCTGTAAAACAAGGAATCGCAATATGGTTGCATTGGTAGGCTTAACAATCATTATCATTTTCAATAACTCATAATACTCATAAAACTCATCCGTTACTGACTGAGTGAATGAGTAACTGACCGATAACACACAGCCGAAATTACTGGGAAAGCTATAATTTGGCCTGTAAGTGGCTTCGGGAGAGAAAATTTCCAGAAATTCCTACGGGAACGGGAAAAAACGGGTACTCGCTCGCGGGCAGAAGCCAATTTTATATAAAACTACCTAAAATTCTGCGTCTTTTTAATACTTATTAATAAAATAAATAAATATCTGGGATAAATTACAAGATCACCTGACCTCAAACTAAGCAGAGCGTAGTGGGGGCCTTAGCTTAGTCTTAACTATGGGTGTCAGAGGCTGATATACATACTTAAATATTTATAAATACTAATTCTGATAAAACGGGTTTTTATGTAACGAACAAATTACGGTAAACTGCTTTACCTATTTATCTCGACGTTTCGGCGACTTTCTGAATCCGCTCGTGACCACGGTCACATGCAATTGTCGTCGAAACGTCGAGATGAATTGGTAAAGCAGTTTTCCGGAATTTGTTCCTTGCAAAAATCCGTAATGCTCAAAACGGAATCTGAAACGGTACATTACAGGAAAATGCTCCAAGTGAGGGACCACCTTTTTATTAGAATCAGTAGTTAAAATGCAACAAGAAAGTTTTAAATGTTAATTAAATAAATGTTTGTCACAGGTCGAACCCACGACCTCCGTTGCTAAAGGCAGGATCGCTGCCATTGCACCAACAAGCCAGTCATTGTCATAGTTCACCAGTTTGTTAGGTCTTGTCCATAACAAGTAGTAAGTAACTAGGTTTTTGTGATGGTCAGTTCATTCTATTATTAATATATCATATAAATCAGCAACTAAACGGATTCCGCAGAACAAACGACCGAACAGGATCTAAGGATAGCGCGAATGCACGAGTTGTCATGACTGGGTTGTGCGGAGAACACATACTCGTACATGCAATAGAAAGATAATAAACCTTATCAGTGGAGTCAAACGCGAACGATCCTCACGCGTTCCTGCGACCTCAAGCTGGCCCGCTCCCGCGTCACGACTTATTCTATCTTTTCAAAAGGACCTTCATCTTTGCTGTAACGACCTTCCTTTTTTGAATCGCATTAATCAAATTGTATCTAACTTCCGGAGCCACCGCGTCCGCATTTTTGACACAGTGAAAGGGTTTTGTTTTTAAGCCTGGATTTTGGACAAAAATGTTGCACTTGGGTAGCTACAAGCAATCTCACAGTTTGTTGTACCACTGTAGTATGGTCTACAAATACACATTTTAATCCAAAATAGGAATTGTGTGAACATAATTAAAACGAAATTATTTATTAAAACGAATTAAAGAATCAAACAATTTAAAGTAAGAAAATGGAGCTGAAGCTGAAAATGAAGACATCGAAATAACTTATTAAGTACGGACTTACTTGCTCGCCGACTTAACTGAACTGACAGTTTAATTTGCCTCATCTCAAATATTAGCCACAAACTATACAAGTCAACAAAGAGTCTGAAAGGACTCGTTTAGATATTTGTGACCAATCTTATGCTCAGATATTTTTGAACCTTTGGTATTTAATTAAATTTCAAATATGCGCCAGACAACACACCTCTTGTTGGTTTCGAAGTAGGGATTAATATCCCTGTGTTACGAGGTACCACACAAGGAAATAAGCCAGGGGCGTCTCCCAGCACACCCAGACCCGAGTCAATTCAGAAAATATAGTTTTCTGAATTGACCCGACCGGGAATCGAACCCGGGACACTAGCGAAATCGAGGCGAGAAACCGTGCTACAGCGCACTACGCCAATCGCGTCGTTAATCTAGATATTTATGCTTTTGACTGTACAACTACAATACGTGTAATTAAAAAAGGACATCCAAGGGACACGCACGCCAATGTCAGATGATCAATTAATCGTTGGCAATTAGAGTTAAGTCGACTAGAAATCAATGATTGTTATCGGGCCCGGATCTGAAGGGAAGAATTTTTATCGGAACTATGGCCTGGTAACATACATTTATGCTAAATATATGCGGAAAAATCGCAGACAAATGCCAGTGCCCACGATAATAATGAATAGTTAAAACAATTACCTATAATTTACATTAGCATAAAGTAAAGGTACATGCTGCATTCAATAAAGACCTCGAATAGACCCTTTACGGGCTATTAATATATTAATCCAGTGAAGGGCAATTTGTTTAAACAATATAATCTGTGGGAATGAAAAATATACCATGTATTTTATTAGTATTACTTAGATAGATAGATAGATAATATTCTTTATTGTACATTTCACAAAAGGGAACTTAATGCTAAGTATTACATTAAAACAATGCACAATTCAGACGACCTTATCGCTACTTACTTACACATACGAAGATACATTAATTGTGCCTTTCCACTTCAATGCAATGCCTACATCAGGGAAAAGTCCACACTAACACTTTATCTCAATTTATACATATGTCTCCGTCGCAATTGTTACATTAACCCCAATAAAAGCAACTGTCGTGAAAACAGCCTATAGAACCAAACCGTATAGCAATCCCTTGCAAAAATAGGGTTAATTATTAAAAGAAACATACTTCGTACCTAAAGAGCACGCCCTGAAATAGCAAAAGTACATAATTAATTAAAATAAAGACGATGTTCTAAAAAACCTCACGGCTCAGCGAGTGCCCTTCGCTCACGTTCAATACCAAGGTCCGGGGTTCAACGCTCGCCTTTCGCTGCGATTGACGCCCGCTCTCATTGCTTGTTTTGTAAATACGAGCGAGTTCTAGTGACATACATCTACTGAACTATAAAAAGACATGTTGCACATTTAAAAAATACTGGTTTTGTTAATCACATACTTATTCGCGCCTTGTTTAATAATAATATGAGGAAATGTGACGTTATGAGCTCTCTACTTCAAATTTTTGATCAACGCGGACGCCGCGTACACGAGACGCTTCTGCCGCGTTTTTGCCAACCGAATTTACAATGAATGAGTTGAGTTCTTGGCATACATAGATATATAAAATCTAGCAGCTACTTTTGCTGTCGACACGATTGGCGTCGTGCGCTATATGACGGTTCTTGTCTCATTTCCGTGGTGTCCGTTGGATTCCTGGTCAGGTCAATTCAGGAAACTATCTTTTCTATATTGTCTCGGGTCTGGGTGTTCTGGCAGATGCCCCTGGCCTAATCTTTGTCTGGTGCCTCGTAACACAAGGGTATTTATCCTTACTTCGAGACCATGGCAAGTGGTGTGTTGTATGGCGCATATTTATTTATTTGTTCACTTTACAATACGGAAAAACTGATTTTAAATGACGAAAAATCAGGATTTTCGATTTCATTCGTCTTAATTTTCATTGAAGTGGAGACACTAGTAGTAGGTAACGTTTACTCGTCGTAATGATTTTTGATTTTCATTCTAAACCCCCTTACACCAGGATCATCTGACCCCATACTAAGCAGGGCTTGTGCTATGGATGTCAGAGACTGATAAACATACCTTAATATTTCGAAATAAATGCCTAAATAGATAACTACATCCAGACATACAACAAAAACAAATGTTCGTCACATGAATGTATGTCAAGGGTGGGGATCAAACCGCTGCCATTGCGCTAACAGTACGAGTTGCCGCTTTAAATTTACGTTATCGTTCGCGTAAAAAATGTATTGGGATTTGACATGACATGAAATGAACAAGCCAATCATAATTTGATAGATAATGCTTTTGGGAGGACTATAGTGTGAGAGCTGAAGGCGCAGCAACCGCTATAGATAATGTTAGGGGGACGCGCATGCCCGGAAACGCTATAATTATGATCGGGGCCTGAAATTATAACTAGTAGTAAGCAAATTATAAGAAGCTGATACTTTCGTAACATCATTTTAAAGGTTTAACAAAAGAAGAAGAAATCATAGGTGAAATCATGGATGGTCACATAATCGTACATTAATTTTACAAGAGAGAAACAGAGATTGTACTTCTTCATAAGTGAAGGGAACTAGACCAGTAAAGCGAATTATATCAAATATTTTTATTTGTCGTTCATATTTAACACTAGAGGCGTGTTATTGATGCCAGCTGAAGTTACTGGATCATTATGAGCAATGCAAAACTTTGTCGTGACATTCAGGACATGTTTGACTTCCTACTGTTAGCGCGCGTTACATTGTCTCACGTTAAGTGATTTGAACGCAAGTCTGCACAGAGGAAACAATCATACCTAATCACTTCTTGTTACCATACTACGAATAGTTGGTGGTGATTAAAATTTGCTCTTGCAAAACATGACGTGGGAATGCGATGGTTTAAATTATAGGAATATGTGTCACAGGTTTTTTTGCCTTTTTTTCCTACAAGGGACCGGATAAGCAAGCTCACGTAATATGTTTCAACTGCCCTAACTCAGAATCTGATTACATATAATATAAGTACTAAGATATTATGAACTAAGTGATTTAGTTCTTGCCTATAATTAAAATGTTAACGATATAAAACTGATAAATATGTTGTACATCTACGTAGATGTAGATTTATCACTTGTTTTGTGCTACAAATCAATCAAGTCACGAAGTAATCTTTATTCTTTGAAGTTATTATTTTAACTATGTGGTTCTACTGCGTAGGATTACAATGTAGACAGAAGGACTTAGATGTCTATGTTCCTAGATTCCCATCCAGTACATTATTGGCCGATTTGTATTTTATATTTAATTTCGTAACCACTGCTGATAAATCCAAAACTATCTCTCGAAACTGTTATAATTTTTAAGAAAATGTATCTCGAAACTAGTATTAATATTTTTTATCTCACTATTACAGGCGCTACTCCCGTACGTCGAAATTTTCGATCGTTAAACAAACATACTTAGCGTTCGTAATTGATGTTGATTTTTTGGTATACTAATGAGCACATTTTATTGTACAAAGTACATGAAAACTATTAAAGGTATATATTCGTTTTGTGTCTTACACTTCTAAAGTTTTACGAAATTTTGTAAATTTGAACCGTTGTAGGCCCGCAGTTTCGAAATTAAATTATTATGCATCTTAATTATAGGGCACTTATTTAGGTTTTAACGTTCAAGAGGTATTCGTCTCAATTAAAATAAATTTTAAAGCGTGAGTTAGTCGATATTGAGTTATTACAGCAGCCCAAGGGCCCTAAGCACCGCTCTGAACAGTTGAACTACCTGCAGCAGATTATTATTAATTTTCGAGTTGCAGCACCACCTGTATTGTGCTGTACACGCACACACACACACAATCACACTACACATTCGGCACCGTATCTATTGTCTATGTATTGTATTACAATTATTACACTACACAATATATTGAATCACTCACCATTTATTTTTATTTATACTATAGTATTTATGATACTTATATGTATATGCACACACGTATGTGTCCGCCGCAAATGTCCGTGCGTCGTCTCAGTCTGGGCCTACTGAAAAACAGCGCCTGGGCCCAAAAAGCCCAGGCTATATGCTGAGTGAGGTCCATTTGTCTTTTTGGGCATCAGGACACCGCTGTCTGTTGGTATGGTCTCTTTTTTCTGTTAAGTAAATGTTTTATTGTTAATGCCTATTTCTTCTGTGTTTACTTTATAAATGTAACGATGTCCTTAAAGTTAATAAATGTTTTTCTATTTATATTTCTATTTCGTCTGCCGCTGAACATTTATTATGAATTTCGACCCATTCGAGAAATGCATCAAATCGCTTGGCCACGTTGTATTAAATTACTCATGAGAGAACAAACACGTCATTAAAACAACAAATAAAGTTAAGGACATCTTACACGTATCTGTTCCTTTTTTTTTTTTTTACTGACAATATGACAGAATAGCATCAATTTGAGGGCAGCGCAACTTTGAATTTCTTTGCGGAATTTGGGGGAAAGCTACATGAGTTTCTAGGTTACAAAAGTGTTTTTGCTGGCTGACTAGCATGGTCCCAGTTAAAAAGACAATAGACTGACGCACATACGCACGGATTCTTAAAAGGTTTTTAAGGAGTCCTCTTGAGGCGCTTTTCAGCCTTTTCCCAGGGGTCTTATGATTACCATCCCTTATAACTTTGCAAGTTCATTTCCTAAACTGAGCGTAGCTAGCAATTTTGTAATATGATCTTTCATTGCCAGCCAGTCAGCGGTTACCTGGCACTAACGTATCTTCCAGGCCGGATATTTACTGGCGAAATCGCTCGCTACCCTCAGTTTAGGGAATTAACTTGACTGGATATAAGCAATTGTAATAGGCCCCAGCGCTTTTCTGTGTTAGACTAGTCAAGGTAAAAATTACAGATACACCAAAATAATTCCTTTTTCACGTCAAATACTGCACCATTCTTCGCTAAATTTGTCGGAATGCCTAATCCAATGAACTATACACTGATTCTGGATTTTTCCAATACATTTTTGAAAGGTTAAAGGCCTGTTCAGACCTGGAGCGGTATTCGCTGCTGCTGTGGGTAGCAGTACATTTTGCCGCGGAGCTTGATACTAAACACCTGAGCGAAACCCGCGCGGTATTGTACCGCTACCCACAGCGGCAGCGAATACCGCTCAGGTTTGAACAGGCCTTAAGTAATAATTTTCGATTGGAACCAATGTCATCCAGAAGTACTTTCCAGTTTTCCACTACTTGTAATATTGAGGCCCAAAAATTAACAACTAAGTAGACCAATATATCGCACATACGGTACAATAACATCACTTATGTAATTTTTGTCAAAACTGAACTTAATATGAGAAAATACACATAATCTACCTCTTTACTTGGTGCGTTATTGTCACTCGTGTAGTACGCATACCTTCCACGTGAGGGAATCAGTGCCGTTATGGTTCTGGCGCGAATCAAGACGCCGCTGGGAGAAACAACGTTTCATTGGTCAGTTGCGCGCAGCACAAGAAAAAGTCTGCGGGAGCTACAACGTTGCTACTAGACCATTGTGTCAAAAAAAATATGTTTTTGAAGCAATAACAACACTAAGTTGGAAATGTATGGTTTCTTGTTTTTATTTGTTTTGACATAAATTGTCTGGTTAATTGTTGTCCAGTGTCATACGTCACTTCTGCGAGGCTAATAATTTTTAAACGTTTATATTTTTTACTAAGAATTAGTGAGATGTTTGTTTTTACTTTAAAATTAAGTTCAAAGTTGTAGTTTAATTAATATCATTTTATTTGTTTTTTCGAGAAGTACTATACGTTGTAATATGATATTGATTTTCAAATGCTTGCCCTGAAATATTACACCATTTGCATAAGTGACGTTATAGCAGCGTATGTGCGATATTTATTTCTCTAGTAACTGTACAGTACTGCGTTGTGGGGTGCTTTTACAGTCTTTCTAGTGGCGTCCCAGCAAGAGCAAGCCGCGAGTGAAATCTCCCATTTACATTTCCGTAGCTTCCTTCCCTTAGCCTTGCACTACTTGCCATCTTCGTTAATTTTACTTTGCTTGGTTGCGTTTTTCTATACTGATATTATAAAGAGGAAAGATGTGATTGTTTGTTTGTATTGAATAGGCTCCGAAACTACTGATCCGATCGTGAAAAAACTTTCACTAACAGAAAGCTAAATTATCCAGGAGTTAAATAGGCTATATTTTATTATGATTAAGCAAAAGCTTCAGTGAAAAATAATAGCATATGTAAATCAAGTCGGAGAAAAGCGGGCAAGATGTGATAATGGACACCAGCTGTCAAACATTTGACAGAACGAAGTCTGTCGGGACAGCTTGTTGGCGATACGATACAGCTGCCCAAATTGTACAAATGTTTGGTACTTTGTGAGTGGCCAATAAAGAATACTTACATACTTGTTCCTCGACGAATGTTGAAAGATAAGAAAATGTGAGAGAACTTACTTATATTCCAAAGTCTTTTTGCAAGGATAGCTGCTCGAAGCAATATAACAAACGAATTTTGTTAAAGTGTCTTTCGGTATGTGTTAGTTTCTTGAAAGTAGAAAATCACTAGAAACCTTCTGCCTAGATAAGGCGAGCTCGAGAATAGTTAGATGATTTTATAACACACGTAATGATACTAATTAGCTAGAGCAGATTTTTCCTACTACAAGCTCATTTTCTACGAGTACACCTCAGCAGGGCCATAAAATTCCTTTTGCAATATCGTAAGTATAAATGTTAAGTTTATAAAAAAATGCAGTACGTGATAAAATAAAAGGTAGGTTACAGCGCAAACGTCGACCAACACAATGCGTTTATTTTAACATGTAATAGATAGTTATGTGAGTGCATAGAAATAAATTCATTAAAATCATCTTATGGTACTCGTATCTTGGTAGCCATTCAAAATCGCTGAAATGTGTTTTGCGCCTGTTTACTTTTTACACCAATGTCTGCATTACAGGTACTGAAAAGTTTCATTGACATCTCTGAATAGGTTCTATAATTCATTTACTGAAATTACTGAAGCGAGCATCATTTATCAAACTATTGTAAATCAAAAAGAAAACATCTCACGTACTTGACCGATTAAACATAAACGCAATGATTTAAACTGATACCTAGTTGATTGCTTCTTTTAGCTACTGGACTAAACATTTAGCCTCATGTCAAGAAAAACTCAAAACACGCACATCCATTGAGCTGTCACCTAGATTAATTAACTCGGTTAGTTCATTTAAAGCTTCATAATGAAAAACAAGATACTATTTGTCGCACGAAGGGTAAATTACTAGATAATAGGTTCGGAACGTGCCACTCATTAATTCGGTGTCTTTGTTGGCACGACAAATTATTTGTTAAATTATGTGTTAAAGAAGATTCGTTCAAATAATTGATCGCAATTGTTCACCGTGACACTAAATTTTCTTAATGTTTATCGGATCTCTGTACAACTGGAGATAATAGTTACAACCTTAAGGTTAGGGTTTAGTGACGTGCCAAATGTACGAGTACATCTACCTACTGGTTTAGCCTGTCGTTGTCGGCCGTTGCCGTTTTTTTCATTATGAAAAGTCTCCCGATTAACAGCCGCATTTCAACATTAAAAAGCCCAAAGCGTTTACGTATTACGTTAGGTTTTATTTACAAAATGTTTTTCTTTAAAAGGAAATAAAATCTAAACCTTGACTGGGAAGTTCTGAATCAGGGGGTGTGTCGCGTCGTCATATGTTATTCGTATGTGACTATTCAATTAGGAATAATAATGTACAATATGGGTGACTATTTTTTGTTGAGGTGTTTATTGAAAGACCTCTCAATAAAAGAAAAGTTTTGAAAACACGAATACTTCCCGAGATAATTTTAAATATCATATTTTTGTACTTGCCTAAAACGCTCCTTGCACACTATCGCAAGATGATGACGTCACAGAACGCCTATTTCTATGCGTTACTCTTGTTTGGCAGCTTTATTAAATTTTGTTTTTATGAATATGGTTTCTTAACGAAAGTTGCTATACATTGTGTGGATTATCGAATTGGATTCTTATTTTTGGATAGTATTTACTGCAGCGACATACTAACCTAACCTAACCACCAAAAATACTATCTGAGCCTCTAAATATTCTAAAATCAGTGTTTTGTGGCCGCCATATTAGTCCTGGGGCACATTTCAGTATTTTTAACTGCAGTTTATTATTTTTCCTTATTTTTATTTATTTTACACTTTTAAAAATAGACTTGCCCGGGTGGACACTTTGAGGAGTCATAAAATTAATTATACCTAAGTAAAGGAACTGAAAGTTTTTATGTGCCCCTTCCTTAATTTATTTTTTGATTAAGTTAAATACATTTTTAGAATTCGATGATTTGACAACTGCCCAATTGTGTTAAAGATAATATGTTAAATGAAACTAATAGTTAGCCGACCGTAAAACACATGTTCCTTCATTCCTTGTCAACTATTGGCTGCTAAAAGGAACTTTTCATGCTCGTGAAAGATTTACGAGTATCAGTTATTCACTACTATATTGTCTTTGTCGGTAGAAATACTAAATGCACAACTGATCAAATAATTTTAAATGAATGTCATTATTTATTCATCGACTCTTAATCTAAATAACCTGTTCATTGAATCACCCATAAGTTGTATTTCAATCAGAAAGTCCTGAAAAATTGTTTTTAGTCACTTGTATAGAGCGTCGTGGCCTAGTAACCACTAGGTTAAGCACTCCAACTCGCATCGCGGATCGTTTGGTTCCGAGTTCATATCTGGCCAGAACCTAAATCTTTGTGTTCAATGTTTAACTTCCGACTAACTCTCTGGTAATGGAAAACATCGATAAAAAACCAAATCAACCCGGATAGCGGCGGAAGGCTCACCACCTACCACGTTGGGTTCTAATACTTTGGTGAAAAGTGGGCTTCTGAGTGTTCCGTTCACCATGACTGCAACAGTCACTTGCCTCTGACTACCCCGTTTGGGATAAAGTCGTGATGGTATGTATGTTTTATGTGTATAGATACGAGTATCAACTAAACACGTTTATATTATTTGCCGATCTGATTTTTTGTTTTGATATAAATTAAGCGTTACATGCTATAATTAAGCACTACATACATTAGTACACACATTAATGTCAAGATCTTGATACCAATGAGCAAGTCAATTTATTGTTTTAAGATACCACACCTAGTTAATATAGTATATTTATTTAATTTAGATGCTATAACAGTACTTATTTATGTGGCGACAAGTCGCAGTCGTGAACTCGTGACTCAATATTATTAATAGCTTTAAAAGCCAAATGCAACAATACTAACCGGTGTTAGCAAATACCTAAGGCGATGTTAAGAGGGTTTTATTGGAGTATCTGGTTTATCTACTCTAATTGGCTAGTAGACTTAGTTCACACTGGTTGAAAACGAACGAACCAGCTAACGATGTACCGCACAAACGATTAAACAGCGCATTAAATGAAACTACAATAGTACTGGCGAGCCAATGCAGTATCTAACGAACGAACACACAAAAACCACTTTAAAAAACAAAGATGTGTTTCCGAAACAAGAAAAGCAAATTAAGTACATACCATCAAAAACAAAAAATCTTAGATTCTTTGTATTCCTTCTTCGAACAATGTGCGTTGTGCACATCACTCACCTACAAAAAAACGCCTAATCAAAAAGTGTAAAGCTTTTACCGTTTTTGCCGACGTGGGCTTTACGGTTTTCTCTCGGGAATTCGGATGAAGTTCGATGACAAATGTCAACCCTAGTTCCGTTGTTATCTGCAGAGCCTTGCAACGTATGTAATTTTCTTAATTTCCTTTTCTGAATGACTTCTGCTGCTAAGCCTCGACGGCTATGAACGTGTTAGCGGTCTATATGGTGAGCACAGAAGGTTCTCAACCGTGATCAACGTGTGTTAAGTTTTTGTATAGTATTGGTATTGAATTAATGTTAAAGATGGCATGTTTCAGCAGAATATCCTTAAGTTATGATTGTGGGGCCTCATAACACCACTAAATGGCCACACATGAAGAAAACGGGAATCCTAGGTTCGCCATCATAGTCCGACTTGCTGGCTAGGCAACACAGATGCTTAACAATTAATTTATGCAGGAACTAGTTTAACTGTGGACAGTCGTATTGTGCCCTAGTCCTAGGCACATGCAGCTGGACACCAACACCGATACACTTACATGAAACCGTTCAAGGCAAAACAGCCGGATATGTAAGAGGTTGTAGAACACTAGGCTCTTGTATCGGAACTGGCTCAATCTAGTATATAGATTGTAGATAACTGACTTCTAACGGTATGAGCTGGCAGCATAATTTGAATGTCATTGATTTGCATTAAATTAAAAGTCGTAATCAATTTATAGAGTAATTAATAAAATATGGTAAATCAATTAAACTTGATGCCCGACTGGATCTCACGAAGATTAGGTTCAAGTTCAAATGCATTTCAAAAATGTTTTGAAAAGTTTTTATTCTGACCGCATTGCGAAACTAATTTAAGGAACTATCTTTTTTTTAAAGCCATCCGGAAATCCAAAATTAAAAGCGTCTTTTGTAATTTCAGAACGTAAAGCAAGTCCCATCAATTATAGCGACGAATTGATTCCAATTATGTATAAAGCAATGCAGTACAAAAAGGTCAATTTTAAGTAATCTCTTAGTTCTAAGGATGTACTACTAAGCCTTCTAAGCATGTAGCCGAAGAGGGTCACTTAAGTGACAATTGTGCGTATATGTATACATGTATACCTACAAAGTTTGTCACATTTATTGATCGGATCGGTGAGATCTGATTGACTATTTTACCCTTTATAACAGAATGGCTTCTGCCCGCGACTTCTTCCGCGTGGAAAGATGGTATATAGCCTTTAGCCTTCCTCGATAAATGGGCTATCTAACACTGAAATTTTTTTTCAAATCGGACCAGTAGTTCCTGAGATTAGCGCGTTCAAGCAAACAAATAAACAAACAAACTCTTCAGCTTTATAATATTTTTATAGATAAAATGTTTAAGTCTGTAAATGCAGGCCACCCCGCGATCGTTTTGGAATTCTCAAGCCTGCTTTCAGAAGTGGACGTCTGATGACTGCTAATAATGATAAATGCTACAGTTATAGTGAACTACTGCGATTATTTCGAACGTAAATCAACCTTTGGCTGTACGACGTGTCCGACGGTTCTGTCATACGAATGAATTTATTGCTCACGTTAGAATACTAAACTAGCTTCAGTTAAGTCAGTAAACTGAGTATCTGAGTATCTGTTATGTCAGTATCTTAGTGCTTTACCATCTAATCAGTTGTTTGCCCTTTGAAAACATCGTCACGGCTTAGAAGGCCAGTTGCCACGACAGAGAAAGGAAGATCTCCGTAAGGTGGCAGTTCGTGCACGCGACCGACACAAGAGGGAGAGATGCGAGACATCCAATACAAAATCTAAATGCAAAGTGCCCCGGTCGTGTTCTCTTGTCTAGGTCTCCGGTCGCGGTCGCGCACGCTAACCGTCCCCTTTAGGAGCTTTTCAGTCGACGCTCTCCATTTTTGTACTTGAGTACGAAAACACTTTCAACTATTTTCGCTGTTGACACTTTATTACGCTAGCAAAAACTTTGAGACCTAATCTTGTCCTATTACAACATCATAACGTCAACAATAGCAGTAACGTAGGTAATAGCAAATAAAATGATGACACACTGGCAGATGTGCATATTAAATTACGAGGAGCTGACGTCGGAACTGCAAATTGCAAGATCGCATTGCGCTCTTTTCTGGTTTCATGTTACATGATGATGATGCCTAGAAAAACGATTGGTTTCAAAACAACCATTTAGTCCATCATATGTCATCAGGGCATCTAGTTTAGCCTGTGACAGAAAAACGTGAGTAACAGTGAGTAAACCTATTTAAATTTGACTGAAGCATTTATGAATCTCTTTTTGGTGATTATGACATAAAAGCGGCAGCAAGAACGTCGCGGTTTAATTAGTGCATTTATGTCGGCAATGGTTTGACTTAATGTGTAGGAAGTACATAACCTTGATCTGCAATTTTAACGGTGGTGAGCCTTAGCACTTCAACCTCAACAAAAAGTAGAGGTTATTGTTATACATTTAATAACAAGAGATATTCCGAATAATGTTATGTTACTTTTGCATCTTTATTGATTTTTTTGTTGAAGATGATTAGGCTAAGCCACTTTTGACCAGAACTCACGATGCCTGTAATTAAATAGCACATTTTCCACAGCTGGCAGACGAGTTGCCGGCGAAGCTGTCGGAGCTGAGCCTGCGCCCGCGCACTGCACCGAAGCCCGGGTTCAGCGTACGACTCCTCACCGAACGCGACCAGGAACAGGCGCTCGAGTTCCTCAGGAGGTATAATATTTCAAAGATAGAGTAAATATATTCGACACTAAAAGTAGTGAAAGATTTAATTTTTTTTCAATTTGATAATACGACAGTATATAATACGAACATTAAAATTATATTATAAGTGCCAAAGATTGTGTAGCAGCGCAGCGAGACGCTACAACAACGCGACTGAACGCAAGCAAAGCTCTGAGTATACAAAATACAATTATTTTACGAAATAAGTAACAAATCGATAGCTAAATAACAACAGCAAGAGAGGCCAAGTAACATATTTACCTACTTCTCTACTCCTTGACGATGCAATATCTCTTAAGAGCCATTTCGTATTTTAGGCGCATGATCTAATTCAAGCGCCAAATTTAAGACCTGCTAATAATCATTTTAACTGTTCAATACATACAAAACATAGTCCAACCTTTCGTATTGACACATAATGAAACACATTTGTAAATAAAACCTTTTTTTCTATTATAAAATAATCAATCTCGCCACCTCGATTTACGAAAAAGCCTTATCTATCGTGTCAACTTCAAGTGGCATAATCTATGATTTATGTTTGATATAGTTGCGGAAAAAAGACCAAAACGTCAGACATATTTGTTGGCACATAAAAACCAGAATATGCATAATTCATCACAATAATTACTGTGAAAAAAAAAACAACTTCAAAAAAAACTATTCCAAAACAAAACACTAAAAAGTGAAAAAATAATTGCGTATTCTTGTTAAACTTATACGCTAATATAATGAAGGTACAGTTATTGTTATTGTTGGAGTCTGTGTCAGCCAAGGAAACACTACAATATACCTAGCAATATACCTATTTTCACATCTCACGTTATAAGTATGTAGGTAGTTACAAATTTACATTGGCTGACACCGACTCCAACAATAACAATAATTGTACCTTCAATAAATTATCGTATAAGTTTTACAAGAATACGCAATTATTTTTAACTTTTTAGTGTTTTGTTTTGGAATAGTTTTATTTGAAGTTGGTTTTTTTTTTTGTAAAAATTTTTGTTTATTTCTTGCTTTTTAGTGAATTGTTGTTGTTTATTTTATACGGCGAAAAAATTTGCTCCTAAGAATTGAAGAGTTCCGTGACTTTGTCATGGATCCCATAATCATAACCTAGCCAAACTCTCATCAAACTACCCTTGAAGTATATCCTTTCCAATATAGAAATAATTATCAAAATCGGTTGGCGTGATATTGAGTTATTCATCCATTTGTCGCTCATATAGTATATTTAGATTTAAGACTTATATTTTTTTCTCATGGATGCCACTGTCAGAACTGGACCAAATTAAAATGGGACCACACGGGAACTACCTAATGATGATAACAAGTATGCATGGCAGAAAATAGCTCCTTTCACGGAAGAGGGGGATGTAATCCCAGAACCCCTGTCCATGTGGACAGAGACCTCTTCCGAGGAGCTATACCGATATTTCGGTATTCTGGTGTTAATGTCAGTTTGTCATATGTCCGTTGTAAGCGACTTTCAAATAAAAAAAATTATCAAAATCGGTTCACCCAGTCGAAAGTTATGAGGTAACAAACATAAAAAAAACATAAAAAAACATACAGTCGAATTGAGAAGATCCTTTTTTAAGTCGGTTGAAAAAAGTTTTAAATTTCTCTTTTTTCTCGAATAATAATCGAAATATAAAGTTTTATTTACAATCCATCAGTAGATTAGACCTAAAAATGTAATGCTAACCCCAGAATTTGCAATAAATCACGATACACACGCGCGCTATGGCCGCGCGTGATTTTGGTGAAAGCCCCTTAATAAATACATATTTCAAAAAGGTTTGGATTTTCACGGAGGATTATCAGTGGAAGACCTAGGTTGCCAATTATGGCGCTGATAGATATGTCCCAAACACTGGCCGCCTAATTATACAGAAAAAACTAATTAAATAGAGACAGATCGTATCAAAAGTGCTATGAAAGTCCTCAAATACTGGTCATAAATTAGCTCAATACCAACTAGTTAGGTACTTAGATCGCACTATAACATAAATCAAGTGCTCAGATAAAATTGTCAAACTTCCGGTGTTTGTAGAAAAATCATTTCCCGGTTTGTAAAGATTTTATGTCTATTTCAAGTTTATCGAAGCAGTAAACTATTCTTGATAAGTATTTATGTTCAATACAATCGGACCATCTATGGATACCAGAAATCATGATAAGACCGGAGAGTAAGTTTTTGCTTTGTTAAACGTAACATAGTAGTTGAAAAGTAACTTTTATGACATTGGTTTAAGATACCAACTAGCAAATGGTAGTGGTATATGCTCGACTACACACTGGTCATCTGTACATAACGCTGCCTTCAAAAGGTAATTACATCTTACATAGCGACAGTAAAAAAGGAATTTGTATTATTTCAAATTGGTAACTGCGAACGATTGTTTATTATAAATGAAGTTGTTTTGCCATGCCTCTTAAGTTACTAGGTAGGTTTATGTTTGCAGCTATATTTACGACGAATCCTTTATTTATGGTAACTCATAATTATCTACAATGATATAGTCAAAACTCATAAGCGGTCAAAACCACTTTTGACTGGAAAACAGTTAAAAGTGGTTTTGACCAACGTCCTTAGCCAAAACTACTTTTAACTGATTTTAGGAGTCAAATGTGTTTTTGACCAACAAGTTTTGACTGTAACAGATACATAATCGTACCCAATTGAAATATTCATAAGCGAATCACTAGATTCAACATTCAATTTTTCAAAAACTTCAAAGTTTTATAAAAATCATAAAAGTCATAAATCAAATTAAAGGGCTGTTTTCTTGTTAATAAAATTATGGGGAACCATCTTTTACTAACCTACGCTATGTTTCATTTTTGTGTGAGCCACCATTCACGTTAAGTTACGTTTGGAAAGCTATTAATGCCGATTATTTGAATAAACGTATATCTTGAATAAATTAAACAAAAAAATTCATTTCTTGCAGATTCTTCTTCCTAGACGAGCCGATGAACCAAGCTGTGGACCTCCTGGAGAATGCAGATTCTCGATGTGATGAACTTGAGGAGTACTCCGCCGGCACAATCGTGCAGGGCCACTCGGTCGCCGCCGTCGACGAGAACGGGAAGTTCGTGGGGCTGATCATCAATGGACTGGTCAAGAGAGAGGTACGACGTTATTTCTGACCATGCAAAAAATACCTCTAGCCTTACAACGCGGGAAATACCTCTAGTGTTGCACATTTACTTGTTCACCAACGACGTTGTATTAGAAAAGATGTCTTTGCCAGGAGTCTTCTTGGATGATGAATACATAATACAGACGGAGCCTTAGTAAACTTCCATTCGACGGGTTTCAAAATTCTAAGCAACTGTAGGTACCTCCCTTCTCAGAAACCGACTTATCCTTATAATACAATTGCAAGTACGCGAAGTTAGGTGTGCCTCCTTATATGAAATATGGTCGTATTGTAGTATAATTATGCCGCTTATTAAATCGCAGTGACTTCCGCACAGGTGCGGTTGGACGTTCCAATCGGTATAGCTTCCATTTTAATTACCTCTGACTACTTGATATGGCTACCTAGTAACAGCAAAGACTCAAAAGGTAGCCAGCTATTGAAAAAGTGGTAGGTGTACCAAAAAAAACATACTTACCCGCAAATATGTTATGTTTTATGCGAAGGAATCTGAATCTGAATAATTGCCAACCACTTCGTTAGGTTGAACTCAGTTTTTGAATTTTTTATGTAAATTAATCTAAATTTTCCGGTATTAAATCCAGTCTTTTTTGAGTTTTCACGAAAATATACAAAGAAGTGGCAAAATGAAGTGTTATATCTGAAATTTCATTAGAATAATTACATTTTCTGTATACCAACTGTTGATGCTACTATAAAAAGGTATTACTTATTATAGTAACATCAACACAGACGTGACTAGGTTATAATACTAAGAATAAAAACTAGAAATCAGGCTATACCTAGAATGGGTAGTTACTATAATTACCTAGCTAAATGTGACATTAACGATCAATCCGCATTGTTTCATCAGAGCAGTACCTACTGAAAACTGGTTAATTATCAATGAACAAAGGAATCTTGCATGCTAGAACAAAACAAGTAAATAGTTAATTAGTCAAGTATATTCGCATAAACACGTGCCTTCTTCACGAAATAATAACTCAGATAACTGACTATTTTGCTATTATCGCGTTAAGGTTAATATTTGCTGTCATCATTCAACTAGTTAGCATAATAATTAAAGTGTACACAAACAACACGATCATAGTTATTCAGATAATTATGCACAAGCACAAATTATAATAGATTCTCACCGGAATGCGTAAATCACAGGATATTATCGAATTGAAAAAGTTTTTCTGTTTCCTGAACATTGGGCTCGACCAAGAAATTCAAGATTCAGCACCCCACTTTCAAAGCAGGTTTATAATATAGGAATGGTCAAAGATGTGTCGGGTTTTTATACAAGCCCATTAATTAAACCCCACGGTAACTAAATAATATTTGTAAATTTTACCGATATTTAAATAATGATGGGGGAAAATTAAATGTATTACAGACACGGAGGAGTAGTTACAGATAAACAAACACAACCTATTTTCGATAACGCTTTCAAATAAAAGACGGTTCGGATGGTTTTGGATAAGATCAATTAGCATATTTTCATCATAACCGAAAGTTAAAGGTTTAAGGTTTAAGATATTTATTCTAATTAAAAATTACATTAAATTCACTTAACATGAGAACATAAAATTTTTCTAATACAAAATATGACAGATAAATGAAAGAAACGAAGGAAGTCGGAGGTAGGAACACAATCTTTAAAACCGATTGTCTATCACGCGTCAGGCGTAGATGAATAGCGGAACATTTCTATGAACGCGGATATAAAGTTAACATTTTTTTAAATATTTCTTTAGGATGTTTATAGGTACATACCTTGAAACATTGATGGGATAAAGATGGCTTGGCTTGCAACGTAAGCATATACTGGAAAGATTCGTTCGTCCTGCTGAGGTTGCGGTAGCTCAGTGGTTTAGAGCAGTCACCCGGATTTTGAAAGTCGCGGGTTCGATTCCCACTCGGAGCATCAAGGTCCGCAATCGATTTTTTCCCGTTTTTCTAGCGTTATGTTCAATTAATATTATTTGGGTTTTAACTACTAGGTAGGTTCCTACGTATGGGCATTGGAAGGCTATTGCTAAATTCCTATCAAAACCATTCAATGTAACGAGAAATTCTCGGAGGCACAATGGAGACGGGTTATGTGGGTGACACTGGCACAAAAGCGATGGGTAACAATAACCGACCTTGTTAGCAATCCACTCAAGATGACAAGGGAGAGTCGAGAGGGGTTTTCCTTTGTATCTGAAAGAGACATTTCCACAATGCGATCCTCCGTAAAAAATAAGTAAATACCGCTCAACGATATTTTTTTCCAGTCTAACTGTGCATACTCTATGTTTTCTGTGACATTAGCTCTCATATTATTAGAGCTTGTCTAAGCTGAAATGACGCGCTCATTCGCCGCATTCACGCACTAATATATTGTTATTATATGGACGTAATACATATAAACATGCCCCTGTACGAGTAATTTGTAGTTTCGTAGCCGGTTGGACTAAAACCTAGGAGCATGCGTAGTTTGTTCTCAAAACTCCACTCGACACATTTAAATCTACTAAAAAAGGAGTAGGGAGCGTCATTTCAAATTAGACAAGCTCTACATCCGCATCGCTCTGAGTCTTTACCACACTTTTTAGTTTTTTATTTTGGAATGAATGGGATTGGGCTCTAGGCCTATTATGGCCTGATACCTGGCGACCTAGGTGACCTTGGCATGAGCCAAACAACTGACCAAATTTTTATCAAAATTTATAAAGGGTATCGTGTCAATATCTTTCAAAGATAGATACTCTACATTATTTCATGAGATTCACTTGCCAGAATTATGCAATGATAAGGAAACAAATCCTAAGCACAAATTAGACATGCGCGGCGCTCTGACAGATAGCCCGCTTAGAACACCACGCCATTTCTGACACACGCACACAGAGACGTGAGTTTACAGGCGCAGTCAGAGAGTTTCAGCCTAGCCTTCTTGGTTTCAGCGGTCAGTCGCACTGTCAAAAACATTGAGATATTATTTGTACGTCGTCAGATACTTACATTATAGTTCAATGGTCAAAAATGGTTTCGCGCAGATATTTCTGTTGCAGTGTATGAACACCACACGAAATTGTGATCATACGTTTTTTAAGTTACCAAATAATGTTGAAAGGTAAGTAATATTCAGATAGCGTTTGCAAGTTAGTAGTACTATGTTCGAGTATTATAGGTATATAGGTAGGTATTTTGCAACACATTCAAATCCAGTACAAATGGGCTTTTACTTTTTCCGTAACTTATCTAATCATGCATTGGTAAAACACCAGTATTGTTGGTATATTCTTATACTGGCACGCACGGCTGCTGCATCCGCGCCGCGCCGCCGACAGGACTGGTGACCGCCGAAGCGGTGGCTTCATGGTGTTATCTACTGCCTACTAGGTAGGTAGGTAGGACTGTATGATCAAGGCCATTAGGCTAGCAGGTTGCTCCTGGACCCCGGTAAATGACTTCTTATAATTTTACTTTTATACGTATTCACCCATCTTAACTCCTTTTAATCTAGCTGGACCCCTTTTGTATCTATATTTTTGTTTTTGTCGAACTAGGTGCAATTTTTTACTTGATGTATTTTATTTTAGGCGGTATCTGTCAAATTGCGCTTATCTGGTGAATTTAGTAGCGAGTAGCAACCCTAGGTCTTTTTCTATTATCAGGCAAGTTAATAGAAAAAGGCGAGAGCGGTCCTTCTGTAAACTCTTTATTTTGTGTCCTAAGCCGGATTTAATGAATCAAAGTAATTCACTCTAAGTGTATATAAATTAGAACAAGTGTTCAAGGACCGAAAGGAATGAGTTACGCTTGGCCAATCGCTGCGCTCTATTGGTTTCTGTTCAAATCAACAGGGATACCAATTTACTGTTTGATCTGTTAATCACAACACCATTCGCGGAACTTAATAAAAAAAATACTATCATCACCGTATCTAATCGGCGTTTGCCCCCAGATGGTGTAGGCAAGGTCATTGCAAGTGTTCAACGAATATCGCATAGCTGATTCTTAAATGAACTTTCAAACTGCATGCGGCTGTCCGAAGTGAATAGTTTCACATACCTATGATGTAGTTAACTGTATCTTTGTCTGTCAAGATCACATATTTAACAAGCCCTGAATAGTGCTAATTGGCTCATGAATAAACTAGATACTAGACTAACGATCTGCACGTCCTAATTGAACCTATTTCAAATAATAGACAATAGACGTTGTGGGGTTTCTTCTTGATCAATGAAGTAAATCAGTATAATTTCGAAGCTATCCGAGACTTCTTCATGACTTTTTTGATGATCTTAGGCCCATATTCTAGGATCGTACCTACTCGAGCACTGATCTGTGCTTGAGTAAAGATTTTAAAACGTCAGTTCATACAAAAACGTGTCACTTAGATCTATGACGACACGATTGGCGTAGTGCGCTGTAGCACGGTTTGTCGCCTCCATTCCCGGTCGGGTCAATTCAGGAACGATCTTTTCTGAATTGACTCGGTTTGGGTGTGCTGGTAGACGCCCCTAGCTTATTTCCTTGTGTGGTACCTCGTAACACAATGATTTTAATTACTACTGCGAGACCATTCAAAGAAGTGTGTTGTCTGGCGCATATTTATTTATTTTTTATACTCATGTACAGATTTTGTTTTAGAATACGGGCCTCAGACACAACTGGTACTTAGATTGTTTTTTTTAAATAATGGAATAATTATTTAGACACTGTAAACACAAAATTGAACCTGGTCAATTATTGCACAAAAAAATATTGAATGCCTATGTCTAGCAGAACCCTAGTAATTATACCTAATGACGGGATTTAAACATCGTCAACTAATAATAATTGAATGTGTCTCGTATCGTCGTACCTATGTGATGTAAAGGTGTCACTGTTCTCACGTCTGGGTAATTTATTCGAGTACTAATAGCGCAGGTCTGCGTCGATTTTCAAGGTATCGAAGCTTAGAATTCAGAATTATTTGCATAGAGGATTCCATTGACTCCAAAGCAGCTAGCTAGTACGAAGTCGAGCAGCCCAAGAGCCCATTGTAATCTTCTTCCTCGATTGCCTCTCCTTAGCGCTGCTACCCGAAGTGGCCTACGAGCACGTAGGTTGACTTCATGCAGTCGTCTTCTTAAAGTTTGACCGCTTACCAGCAAACCATACTCTCTCTGTAGCCTTTGAACCAATTGCATCGCCGTTATATTTGGTTGACTTCGTGCAGCATTTACTATGAATCAGTCCTGTACATGTGTTGTAATGCGTTGAGGTCCTCGGTGCCGTTCCACCACTTCCCCCGTGACATGATAACGTGACCAAAGCCTGGATATAACGCTCTGACTGGTCCTCATGGCTTCAGAAACCGCAATTTGGGTAGCGCCAGCTTGAATCATGCCCACTGCTCATAACATTTCGTTCCTGGTCAAGTGTCTACGTGGCGTTAAATGAACACCGGAGATGCGTTTGACAAAGATTTATAGAAATTTATGGAGTTTTAATCAAGTTAGAAGTTTGTGAAGATTTACTTCTTTGGAAGAAATTCAATGAAAGCGAATTTCATCTTATAACAAAACCTTTTAAATACAAATTTGAATTTAAAAAAGGAACTTAATTATGTTTTTATAATCTGTCAGTAACGGTTTTTTTTGTAAGGCCAGTACTTTTTAAGTTATTTAAAAAAGTTTTATATATCCCTAGACCATGTTGTTGTGTGTATTTTTAATTCTGCTCCAGATAGCATCACTTATAACGGTGCGTTTACACTAAGCGAGCGAATGCTCATTCGATCCCCTCTCTCTATAATTCTCTTTTGGTGTAAACAGAGACAGACAAAGAAAATTTCATACAGTTGGGATAGAATTAGCTTGGTGTAAACGCACCAAAAGGCTATTCCCTTGGATTGACGTTCGAGACATCGAGGGATCGAAGCAGAAAGAAAACAAACGCAAAGAATAATACGACATAAAAAAAACAATTGCATTTTTCCAACAGACCTTCAATATGCTAACGCAACCTCATTAACAACTTTAGTTTCATCAGTGAAGTGGACATTATTTTTATTATCTGTGATCATTTCTACTGAGGGTTGTGTACTGTCCGAGATAGCGAAGATAATGAGAGAGCGTCCCTGAGCGCTCGCAACGGCTTATATGCTACTTATGAAGCTACGCGGAAGTAGATTGCGTCCCCATAGAATCCTTGATAAATTACATCCCTCTTGTTATCGGGAAATAACCCGGATTAGTATGGTTTTCAACACTGCGGGAGTTAACGTAAGCCAACATCTCTGTTTCATTTTATTGTTGTCTTTGATGTATGGATTTAGTCGGCCGGTCGGTGTTGCAATAGAGTATGCAGCATAGTCGTGTCGTGTTATTAGATTGCAGCCCAAAAAGTTGCTGTTCTTACTAAGTTTTTTCTCTCGCAGGAAGTAGACTACACTGACAAATCAGAAGACTGCCCGAACCCGAAGTTCAGACGGATCCTTAAAGTGCTGGGACACCTGGACAGAGAGGCGAAGATCTGGGAGAAGCTGCCGGAGTCCTGCCAGAAGGTGATGGAGGTTAGGATCGCGTCTACGGACTCGGCGTGGCGGGGACGTGGCCTGATGAGGGTTCTGTGCGAGGAGTCAGAGTAAGTACTTTTGTAATATTATGCGGTTGTAAAAAATATAATATACTAGCTTTGCGCCTGTGGCTTCGCCCGCGTGAACTTCACTTTTATGACACAGGTACTTACAGGATTTTTTCCGACTTACGATACTTGATTCAATCCTTAGTTAGCACCTTCGTCCTAAAAAGAACCCCTATGCAAAATTTTGAGACTCCTAGCACTTGTAGTAACAGAGTTTCATATCAACAAACTATCAACCCAAAAAACAACCCCTCAGGGGTTGAATTTTGCAAAATCCCGTCTTAGTGAGCACCCACGTCCTAAAAAGAACCCCAATGCAAAATTTTGAGACTCCTAGCACTTGTAGTAACAGAGTTTCATATCAACAAACTATCAACCCCAAAAACAACCCCTTAGGGGTTGAATTTCGCAAAATCCCGTCTTAGTGAGCACCCACGTCCTAAAAAGAACCCCAATGCAAAATTTGAAACTCCTGGCACTTGTAGTTAATGAGATTACGTGATGAGTGACCTTTCGCTTTTAAATATTCAATCACTCAAAGATAAATAAACTGATGAACGCTATGGGTAAAGAGTGAAAATCTCTAATGAGAGCATTTATGAAATAACAGTTATATCGTCGGGCTAAGTGCCATTGTATTTTTTTTGCCTGAGGTCGATTGTAGTGATAACTTTATTTCAAAATTGATTTGGTCCCAGCTGTCCAGCTACTTAAAAGTTTGTTACGCGTAGGCTGTATGTTTTTAATATTGTAGTACGCTTATGTATGTATATAAATAATAAATAAATATAAATATGCGCCAGACAACTCTTGTAATGGTCTCGAAGTAGGGATTAATATTCCTGTGTTACGAGGTACCACACAAGGAAATAAACCAGGGGCGTCTCCCAGCACACCCAGACCCGAGTCAATTCAGAAAAGATCGTTTCCTGAATTGACCCGACCGGGAATCGAACCCGGGACACTACGGAAATCGGGGCGAGAAATCGTGCTACAGCGCACTGCGCCAATCGTGTCGTCAAATAAATAGTATATGTATAGGTATAATAAATGTTCAATAAAAAATTCTACATCAAAAGTCCGTTTTTAAAACACAACGTTCTTCCCATTTCATTGAAAATGGTTTTCTGCGGATACGTGACGGGTATTCTAGGTATAAGAGGCAATTCAAATATGTAATAATAATATTGTTTTGCTACATCTTAATGGCGAGACGTGTTCACTTATTATGTACCATGCTTTTTCCAAATACAGGGTTACTTTATAAACACCACCCAAAATTTTCCCAGTCATTAGGCATCAATCGAAGACAGCTTTTCTTAAAAAAGGGTAGGTTTTTCTAACTTTTACATTTTTCATATTTTTTTCGAACAGATTATACGTGCGGCGTAGTTACTTTTTCAAAATTAAATTTCAAGTTCTGAATAAAGCGCGGGCGGGGAGTCGAAGAGACTGCGAGCCCGCCGTTACTCACGTCGCGCAGTATCAACGAAACTAGTGCTTTTTTTATACCTTTGAGTAGGTAGTCATAATAACATTAATAACTCAACATTTTAGTACTGAAGGTTGTCAAACGGAAAAATACGTATTTTGCCATTTTCTCCATAGATCCTCATAATTCAATTTGAATGGTGTTTATAAAATAGCCTTGTATAAAAAACTTTTACCAATTTTTTTACATAACTCATCTAACAGCCGTAGAATCTCCATACCTTTCAACAAGACCCGTCGCCGTCGTAGCCCTAAAACTGGAATGCCAATAGGTAGGCACTACGAGATGCTACGACGGCAGTGACGTAGTCGTGAAATCACACGAGGTCGATGCCCCGATTGCGTAGCGCCAGTTCGCCGCCCAGTAACTCTTCTTCAGAGCTGTAGAGATGAAAAATACCCTTACTACTGCTCTGGACCTGTAGTCTATCACTATAAACATTACCTAAAGTACATATTTACCTTTAATGGTCAACCATTATTATATATATTACACGTATTTTACTACTTTAATTAACCAAAATGTGTACTTGAGTGACCTTCCCGTATGAGCTGACTTCGTCTTATGCATACTCAACCACAGATATTGATTATTATGATTGAATGAACATTCTTGAATTTAGAGAAAAAAAATTTATGAATTGAGTTTGATAACGAGATGTAATTAAAAAACCCTTTATTCGAAACCAGGGAAAAGAAACATACCTACTAAGTTTTAAAATTACGACCTGACCAGAAAAATGGGGTCATATTCCATGTTCATCTACAAAGATATTTAAGTTTAGTATCGAATTTTAAGTGACATGTATGTAATGGTGTCTACTACCTATTTCCTGATTCATACAGGTACTTATTAGTTTTTGGTTATGTAACACTAACTGATACTCGATTTTAATCTGGACAAAAAATAAAATTGCATTCACAAAAACCAAATTTACATTGACTGTAAAAATGCATATCGATTTACCAATACGAGTATTGCTTCATAGCAAAAAGTGCTTTAAAAACTGTTTCAACCCGGAAGACTCAACATTAATTGATAAATAAGTACGAGCTTACACGTGTTCTAGGTAGGTAAGTATATGATTCCAAATAATAGCACTTCAATATACGTGAACGGGTGAAAACATTTTTTTTTAATAAAATCACTTATACAAATTTCAAACAGTGTCCATGTTCAAATAGTAATATGTAGCTACACTGTATGTGCTCAACGATTGTGCATATACAGTATATTCATTTCAAATCTACAAAAAAAGCTCTTACATGTTATGTCACTAAGACAGCTTTCGGATTGGATGCGCATGCGACGAAAGTACGGTGCTATTGGTAGAGATCCATCAGATCGGTTGAATTCTTCTTGCGCTGATAGCCCCCAGGGTCTCGAAAGGTCAGTTGGTTTTGTCGCCCGGTTAGTAAATCGTAGGATCCCACTTGGTATCTTGACCAAATTGTGTCTTTCTAGTATTTCTATCGTCGGTAGTTAAAAAAAAGGTTTGTGAGTGTAAGTTAGTTGCATCTCATCTTCTTCGTTTATTGTTGTTGTGTGAATGTCAGCCTCAATGTGTTTGGACTTCGAACTGGTCACATTACTACAACTCCTTCTTACTTTTACTTAATATTAATGGCAAACAATTCAAAAGACATAAAGTAGGCAGTATTATGTATTTATACATATATGTCTGCTGTCATCGCTTCCGTGTTGCCTGAGCCCAGCATAATAAACCTCATCATACCAAATAAAATTAAATAGGACAGTGAGTTGATAACCTCATTTGATGACCATTGTATTACTAACTATTCATAATTCGTCATCCGTAATCTAATCATTACTTACATGATTATCAGAAAAAAGAAACCAAGTCAAACTTGTTTTTGTATGCAAAAAACTAAAATATAATTGTTGCCTCTTATTAGAGAATTATGAATTCGCCTAATTGAATAATATAACAGTCTTCCGCATTGAAACTAGGCCTAATCTAATCTTTTGGTATATTTTTTTGAGTGCTGAGCCAAAATGAATGCACAAAATCTGGGTTATTCTAAATGAAGCTACACATATTGTTACCACTTGAGATTTGAAGCTAAATACGAGGAAATAGTAGCATGCACATGACTGGTCATCATCATCCGTGCGGTCTATCCCGGTTGTGAACCCACACTGGTGCGTGAGGTCCCAGGGTCCGCCTTTCTTATTTTCTAGGCCCACTTCGCGCGGTCTTGTGCATCCTCAGTCTGTTGGCACGCATGTCACCCTTAACGACGTCGAGCCACCGCTTCTTGGATCGACCTCTTCTACCGGTACCTGGCGGGGGCGGCATGGCCAGACATTTGTTGCCCACGTAGTTTGCCGATCTCCGTGAGACATGACCATACCAACGAAGGCGGCACTCCTGCAGCTTGTCTGCGATATCACGAACACGAAGGCCGCCGCGGATGCGGGTGTTACGCACGCGATCTTTGCGTGAGACTCCACACATCCACCGCAGCATCTTCATTTCCGTGACGCGCAGCTCCTGCTTGTGTCGCTCTAGTAACGGCCATGTTTCACTGCCATATAAAAGGACAGGCCTAATGATGGTTTTATAGACCTGCCCCTTCAGCTTGATCAGCATTTCGGGGTCACAAATGACACCAGTCACCTCACGCCATTTGGCCCAAGCCGCGAAAATTCGGGCTCTGACGTCGCGGTCGATGTCCCCGGACGCGCTGAACACAGATCCCAGGTATTTTACTAGGTCCGTGCGCTCGACCACGTCAACGCCTATGCGGACGGACTGGGGATCTGTGGTGTTGCAGGCCATGTACTCTGTCTTCGCCACATTAAGTTTCAGACCGCCGTTTTCAAGTGAATTTTTCCACTTATTCACCCGTTGTACCAGCCATCCCCTGTCCGAGTCTGCTAGCGCAATATCATCAGCATACATGAGCAACCAGGGTGGTTGCTTGTGGTGGTCTCGGTCTCGGTCTGTTTGACGTGCCATATCCAGTGAATGGAAAATCACTGGGCAGCTTGAAACTAAAAAATCTGCGTGTCTACGCAATCGTTACAACATAATTAACTTTATAAATCGTTGTGTGACGTATGCAACGGCATAGGTACGTCTGCATCCCATTCTGCGCATTGTCCTGTGACAACAAAATGATCTTAATAGAGACGCGTGCATTATGCAATTGCAGTTACATTTGTTACATCGAACAATGCGAAGGTCTCCGATCTATGTGCGATATGGCACGCAAATTGTTTACGCTTTTACTGATTGAGGTACAAAGTTCAAGATGTTTATGAAGTGTAGAGCAGGGATCGGGGGAGTTATTTAAATCCTACATTTTCAGTTTGGTTCATTTCCTAAATCGAGCGTCGCGAACAATTTTGTATTGAGATCTTAGCCATTCAGTTTTCACAGTGCTTTCATTTTAGAACAGTCGTGCTGAGCTAGGTAATGAATAATTGGATTTAAGGGATTGTAATAACGCCCCAGCGCTTAGGAGTTCCCTACACATGCAAATATTTCTGAACGATGTATTCCTACCATTTGTGCGATCACATAATGACTGACTGGCCTGGCCAGACTGGCATGTTGGTGCAATGGCAGCGATCCTGCCTTCAGCACCGGAGGTCGTGGGTTCGATCCCACCCATGACAAACGTTTATGTGACGAACATTTGTGTTTGTTGTGTGTCTGGGTGTTACGGGTGTTATTATCTATTAAGGTATGTTTTTAGAAATATTTAAGTATGTTTATTAGTATCTGACGCCCATAGTACAAGCTTTTCTTAGTTTGGGGTCAGATGATCTTAGTGTTAATGGTCCCAGATATTTATTTATTATTTTTATTTATATTCATGATTTATTTGGAAGCTACTTAACTGATGCCGCATTATCTAGTACTGCTTTGTTGTCTAATTACCAACAAATAAGATGTAACAAAAAATATATAAGTTAATGTAAGTGATACTAGTTGACCTTATAAATATAAAAAGACCATATAGCAGACACGAGGCAAATTCACTCAAGGATGCCGGGAAATCAGCTTAACGTGCTACATTTTGACAGACGCCCTTTTATTAGCCAGCCCATAGGGCGATTATGATAGTTTGATTACCTACTAACGTAGGTTTACGAATGAAATTACTTCCTGGTATATTAAATTCGGCTCTTGAACGCGGTCCAGTTGAAATTAATTGTCCTTAGACGCGGAAGACTATGCATTGTCATATCACTTATTATTTCGTTCGTGAGAAAAAATTAATAACCACGTTTTATGAGACGAGCATTATTCGCTTCTAAATATAGCACGAAAATGCATATGTAGAAATGAAAAACTTAATAAAGTTCAGGCTTGATACAATTTAGAATAAATTTATTACGTGAACAATTAACTAGGTACCTACCTATTAACATCTATTTTATTAAATTTTCACACGCTAACTACTTATCAAAAGTTATTGTCCTGCGAGTAGGTTGGTATATCTTCTCGATCCTTGTTAACAAAATATTTTTATTGTCTTCAACTAAATATAGTTATTTATAGCTATAACTAGGCAAAAGCCTACGCCATTAAAATCTAGTCATCGTTTGAACCGCCCAAATGTTTCATCGTGCTAACACTGCTAACTCATGTAATACCAACCTGAAGTGTAATGTTGTTTTCGAAGTGCAATCCTACTAATAATATACCTATGGAAGTCTAATGCGAAAGTTTGTGAGGATGTATGTATGTAAGTTTAAACTTCTCATGCTCTAAAAGTACGCCAATATAGCCCTACGAAGCGGGACTAAAGTGACCACTTTAGCCCTTATGGAGTAAAAAGTAATTAGTTTTTTAATTTCCTTCATGTGACATAGACAAACTCAAACAGCCAGTAAATAGGTATACTATTATGTGTGAAGTGTGGACGGACCATCTTCATTGCGAAAATGTTGAGAGTTTTAGTTCCATGGTTTGTCCGCAAAGAAGGTGGCGCCATGTGTTTTAAATTGAATCTGTGACTGGTTTAGAAGAAAAAAAACTGACCGCGTAAATTTCAGAATTTGTGTCGAGTGTAAATTTGTTCGGTTTTAAATAAATTTATTAAGAATGTCCTGTGACAGTGAAGAGTTTGACGTCGAGCAAAGAGCAAAAGACATCAGATAATCTTTTGCCGCCAAAATCGCAGAAGATTTACCTAAAATCATGCGAAAGTTGTATGGACTGGAGGAATAAGAAAAATTTGTAATTTTTATTTTACTAAGTAATATTTATTAAATGTTTTTGTACTAAATTGGCTATTTTTCTCGCACTCAGAGTGAAAAGTACAGTTTGCACCTCGAGACTAAACGCCAACTATACCCTCGGTTTCATTGACTCCCTAACCACCTCTGGTATACTAAGGCTTCGTTTAGTCCCTCGATACAAAATATACTATGGTTATTCTTTCACGCAAAAACTACTGAACGGATTTGGATGAAACTTTACAGAAATACAGCTTATACATCAGAGTAACACATCAGCTACAATTTATCAAGATTTTATGTAATTTGCCCATGATATATAACTATAACGGGCGAAGCCGCGGGCGGAAAGCTAGTAATATTATAATTACGAAAGTTTGTAAGGATGTATGTATGTATGTTTGTTACTCGTTAACGCAAAAACTACTGAACGGATTTGGCTGAAACTTTACAGTACTACAGCTTAAACATCAAAATAACATATGGGTTACAATAAAATTTATATAGGTTTTATGTAATTTGGCCATACCTAATAAATAACTAAACGCGGGCGAAGCCGCGGGCGGAAAGCTATTACAGAATAATTATATTACCTTATTGCCACTTGCCAAACGAGGGTCATAAAATAGCAAGTATTACTTCGCCATATCTGGGAGATGAACCCTATGGGACTTTGGAGAAGGCGCTTGACTCTTTGACTTTACCTGAGCGACTTACTAAACCACTGCGTGTTTTTTCACAGACGATTAGCGCGAGAGCAAGGAGCAGGAGCGATGAGGATGGACACGACTTCTGCGTTCTCCGCGCTGGCGGCTGAGAGGCTCGGGTACCGGAGCGTGTACGAGGTGGCCTACGCGGACCTACCGTACGCGCCGCAGCCCAACGCGCCGCATCTGGTTGCTAAAGTCTACGTCAAGGAGCTCTGAAGTAAGTAACATCTTCAACAAATTCTTGGACACGGAATAACATTTGACCTCAAACTTCGCTGATCTTGTACCTACAATGGGTGTCAGAGACTGTTGAACATAACTAAATATTACTAAACACATACCTACTTAAAAAAGCTAATAACACCCCGACACAAAACAAACGCAAATGTTGGATTAACCAGGGGTTGGAAACCGGTTTATTTTTCAAACCGTTTTCGTCCAAACTGCCTCACAACGTATTGGTTTTGTTTCCGTTCTAACGGGAACGTAATAAAGAAATGTAAATCGTTTTCGCTCAATATAACATTTTAACCATTTTTTACGGGTTTTTTCTATATATTAGGTTCAATACGAAACTGGGAATTATAATTCACAGCTTAGTCACGGGTTGTGTCGTTAAAGTTGGAATTAAAGAACACTGATGCAACAATAATGGAAATATATTTTTTGTCAGCAACGTTTATATTATTTTTGTCATCAACTTGTATCATCTAACGAATAGATCTATCTATCGCCACAAAATATTTTCATCCTCAGATGAATAGAAGGTGTCGCCATGTATGAATTTTTGCTGTCACGCCACGACCCTCTGTTCCTTGTGGAAGAAACCGTTTTTTTCTGTTCTCATAAAATGTTCCCATTTTGTTCGCGTTCCGAACAACTTGCGTCATCTAACGAACCGGTCGGAACGTTTTAAAAACGTTGTTTCTAAAACCGGTTTCAAGCCCTGGATCAACTCACGATCGCTATCTTTTATCAGTCCCCCGATTCAGAACGAAGTTATCGACCGATTCGGTAAATTAGTTTTAATTATAGTGAATGATCCGCTAAGCGGTAGCAATCAATATTTTGATATGTTAAAGCCAAAGGCCCTAAGGTTTCGTAAACCAAATTAGATAAAACCTACCCTATTTAAAAAAATAATTAAAAATAAAAGAAAGTAACCCAATTCGTCGATAACTTTGTCACGGTAATAATACTATTACATATTATTACCGTGACTTTGTTCTGAATCGGCGGGCAGGTGCGGCAATTTCGCTACGGCAAGATACTGCGATATGGGCAGAGATCATCGGGGATCATTATTATGCTGTCCATACAAAACTCAAGTTGAACTTTACCTTACCGGGTTGGCACCGAGCAAGGAGTATCTAACGTTTAAGGGCTGCCCACTGAGGCTTTTCTTAGGCTCTTTATGCACTATTATTAGAGTACTATTTATTAGGCTCTTTATGCACTAATACCTCCAATAGAGTTAGAGACTGTGTGTTTTAATTTTCACTCTACTAATTACTCATGTTTGAAATATTTTATTTGTTACAGGAAATCAGTGAAGTTCAACGTAATCCTCTGCGTAGCGTAATATCACCAGTATACTATACTGTAGAATGCACAAATTGCACAATATTTATTAGCCTATTTGATGGATATCTGAACATTGCTACCTATGTGTATTGGCTAAGCCATGAAAAGACACATTACCCACTTACTAACTTACTTTGTGATAAAAAAAATGACATTGTTTCCCTAATGGTAGGTAACTCAATTTATTGAGCAAAATATTTTAAAGGCCTTTCAACGGCGGAATTCATTCGTTTTTATTTTCGTACTATAACTTGATATGGCTGTTGATCTATTTTCTATTTCTTTACATTGAATCTTCAAACAAATATCAATTACCCACCTCCATGTGAAAGGTTTATCTATTCAGGTATAATAATTAGTAACCTACCTCATCACTTGTGATATTTAAGCGCACAACACATATTTCATCACTAATTAAATAGGTAGGTGAAATCACACCTATTTAGATTTTCTTATTTCAAACGTTCTAATAACCGCAATATAAATTTTGTATTTTACCGCTCTGACATAAGAAACGCCTGCTAGGAATATATAGCAATAGTAAGTTATAGTACATTTGCCGAAAAATAATAGATAAAAAATTACAAGTTCAAGTACCTTATTTTGTAGTTCCTTATAATTAAGTATTATGTTTAAGTTGTGATAATAGTTATAAATTTTTAAGTTGACACCTATTTGGTGAGAATCACTTACAAATGTATTGTAGAGTACAATTTTAATTAATACCTATGTAAATTTTTTCAGTCAATGTAATTTGGAGGAATTAAATTATGTATATAAATTAGAATGACATCGTTAATTCAATCACCTGCAAGTCGCATTCCTTTAATTTAAGCGTAACTATGACGGCAAAAGTAAAGCTACAGTAACAGATGCTCATTACTAGCACGAAATCATGCTACTATTGAGCAATCGCTAGTAGTTAGTAGCATGTGTGTCGAATTGTTAATAATGAGCATGCTCATTTCAGTGAAAAGTGAGCATGCTGGTTTTAAGCATGCTATTTTCGAGCATGTTTAACTGTAGCTTTAAATTGCCTTAATACCATCCTTTTTTTAAGTAGGTAACTGCCTGTCTTCACTATCGGTTAAGATTTGGGAAAACATGTAGATGTATGTAATTATAAAGTGTTTTATAAGTTTTATTTTAGATAATTTTTCTCCCCGCATTAAGAGGGTTTGCTTTTTGCATTTGGGGTAGATCGTAAACGTCGCATTTTTTTAGAGTTTTCGTGATTATTTAGCTGAATTCAAATTAAGTATAAATTATCTCTCTATTATTGAATGCACCGTTTAATTTCATAATTTTAACTGTTACTGTGTATCTACCGGAAACTTTTAAGTGTCTTATGAATTTTTCATAAAATACGCTTTTTTATTTAATTCAGCAAATAATTGGCGACCCCCTGCAAGGGGGCCCGGGGAAATGGGTGAAATGGCCCATAACCAGCGGACCGATCACCCGGCCCACTGCCAGCGTCCCCAGTCGAAATAATAATAATAATAATACCTAATTTTAGACAATTCAATGTGTTTTTAATTAGTATTATGCACACAATAATAGAGCAAAAATTTAAGTTTGATTTGACAAAAATAATCATGAGTTTCCATGAAATAATCACGAAAATCTTACAAAAATGCAACGTTTTCGATCCAAACGCAGCTATCGCTCTTAATAGCGAAAAACCTAAAAGGGAGACCCCAGGGCACAAGACGGGTAAGATTTAACCTAATGCTTACAATATCGCAGAAATAAATCGTAAGATCAGTAGTACCCAGCAGCAAACTGACTGGGAGTTAGATATTGCACAATAGGGCCGGATTAATGAACTTGACTTAACTTTGACTTCCTTATTACATATCTACGTAGAAAAAATAAAAAATTTCGTCATATTGCTGCCCGCTGTAGGGCAGATAACGGGCCAACCGGCCTACAATATTGGATGGAACCTACCTATTGCGAAATGTACTCGTAGTCGGCTGGTTCTTAACAAAATCAGCAAGCGTAGATTATCCGGCTGATAGACAACCGAAAAAAACGTTCACGACCAAAACAAAACGATTTGATGCTCGGTCGCCATGGTGTTTCTTGGTAAAGTCTTGACAGTGTGACTTGTTCCATTCATTCATACATCAATCGTTTTTCTGTCTATTTGTCAATGATGTAGGTACTTTGAAAACACTATCGACCGGTGATTATGAATTTCAGTAAAAATAAAGCAGTGGTTTATGAGAAGTATCATTAAATACGTCAACAATTTATTTGTATACCTATATATATGTTGGATTATGTTCTTCCTTCAGTATTGCATGATTTTACTTGATGTGTAAGTGTTCTACTTAGATGTAGGTATATTGTCTTCTTCTTCTTCTTCTTCTTCTTCTTCTTCTTTCGTGTCGGCAGGAACACGGGCTAAATCCGACTTGCCCAGAAAGCGGCTACTGTGGTAGCCCTCTGGTTACTGACAAGTAAGTCATTACGCGAGCAGGTGGTCGGGCACGCGGGACAGTTAGTGAGGTGAGCCATGGTTTGCAGGGGTTCTCCACATTCACAGCTGGCGTCTACGTTGCTTGAGTACCCCCATCGACACAGGTTATCTTTACTTCGACCAACCTGGGTCCTCAGCCTATTTAGACTTCTCCAGGTTGGCCAAGGTTCCTTATACCCTGGAGGCAGATTTTCATCAGGGGGGTACAGTGAATGTGGGTACTCGCTTGCCCAAAGCCTGCACCTCATGTCAGTAGGGATTTCGTCGGTAGGCTGCGTAGATCGCAGGAAGCTTTTGCGGCTTCGCAACCGACCTGTGGCGGGGGAGAGCCCGTAGAGTGGATGTCTCGGGTCGCTTTCCTGTTTTTGTTTTTCAAGCGAACATGTCACTTCTCTACGGACTCTGGGTGGAGCTATTCCCGCAAGAGGAAACAGCATACCGACCGGGGTTGGCTTAAGACAGCCAGTAACTATGCGGCAGGTGTCGTTCAGCTCTGCGTCCACGTCTCTGGTATGTGCTGACCTAGCCCACACTGGACACGCGTATTCTCCTGCTGAAAAACACAAAGCTAGTCCCGTAGTGCGCATAACCGTTGGGTTTGCTCCCCAGTTAGTGGAGGAGAGACGGCGCAATAGATTATTGCGGGAACTAACTTTTTGTTTTGTGTTTCTGCAGTGGGTCTTGTAAGTCAGAGAGCGGTCCAGTGTCACTCCTAGGTATCTAGGGAGGTTACAGTGTTGGATGGCGACGCCTTTCCAGGAAATGTTCAGCTCCCTGTTTGCCTCGCGGTTACGAAGGTGGAAAGCACACGATTGGGTTTTAGGTATATTGTAATCGTGAGTTATTTGTTTATGTCACAGAGTTAATCCTCAGTTTAGGTTATACGAAATTTTGGCAACTAACATTATTGTTTTAATTTATTTTCCAACTTGACGTTTTTTTTGGGAGTATTTCTTTTTTTCGACTCATTTATGTTCAATATTCGGAAGGACTAATTTTATTTGATCACATCACATGAGATTGTTGCAGTTTAGATTTAAATTAATGTACTTAATGTTTTTTTATGTTTGTTAGCTCACGAAGCACATACTATAGCAAGGAAAGGAACACCTATTATTAGTCCCAGACATTTATTTTAATTTATTTTACCAGTAGTGCAACCTTCATCTATCGAAATCCTGCGATTTTTATATGGATGTCCATTCATTATCCGTCATGAATGAACCAGTTCTACAATTTTACAATGAAAACAACCTAGGTGGAATGTTTTATCTCAAGTAGGATGTGGTTTACAAACCACCGAAAATATTTCAGCTGTAGATATCTCTCCCACGTTGGCCGTCAAACTACAATGAGTGCGTAATAATTGTGCTTATGTTTAAAAATACCAGTTAGTAGTGATGAACTACTTACATAACGATTGTTATTGTATTGAAGATGATTATACCTTACTACCGCCAGCGTGAGGTTTGGGTTAGGTAGTTTACAAAACCAAACCTAACTTTCGCGCGTTGCCGATCCCGTTAAAACCTCTATCGTATTGATTTTCTAGCAAACCTTAGGAAACTGATAACAATTATACCTTTTTAGAAAGCCCATAAAACCAGGTAGTTTTTCTAATATTTTTTACGCTTGCTTTCATACATTTTTTTTCGAGTTAGTAATTGATGTAGTTTTCACATAGAAATAACGAAATTTCGTAAATGTTCCCATGTATTACAGTATATTTCTAAAACTATTAAGATTTAAGGCTTGACCCTTTTTTGAAAACATTCGCTAGCTAATATAATAAGCTTTCTAAAATGTGTTACTTGAGTGCCCAGACTTCACTAGTTTTTTTGTGGCAATTGTTTATCCGAGACAAAAAAGTAATCAAACATTAATATCTCGTAACCATTCATTTTCGACCCCCAGATGGGGTTTAATTTGTTGCAAATAACGCCTTTCAAGGAATAGGTCTATTTTCCCTGTCACCCTGTTTGACAGTATTACCGAAATACCATAAGAAAGTAAGGTGAGATCTCAGAATCTCTTCTGCATACGGTAGTAGGTCTAGTTGCTCAACAGACAAAGCTTGGTTACCTACCGATCTCCTTGTGCATTACGTACGGGAATGGCTAGAGAAAAATTGTGAGATAAGTTTATTTCATTCATTTATTTAAAACAATTAAACGGGATAATCCCAGTTACATAATTATGGAAGCTACAGGAAGGAATACATTACACCAATTTTTCGACTTTGTTTAAAAGTGATTGAGGACTGTCAATGAATATATCCAATTCAGGGTTAGCGACCAGTAACCAGTAAGCTTATCACGGTGCACAGCTTAACCCTGCAGGACGTACCGTACCGCATTATACTCTCAATCGTCTGGACCAGAGGTATCCAAACTTTATTCGCATTGACCACATTCAAAATTTTGCTGGTTCCGGTGGACCTCCTGCAACTACACATTCCTACCATATTACCAAAACTCGACAAAAATTAACGCCAACATAGACCCCCGTCGAGTCTCCCGTAGACCCCTTATTGGGAACCTATGGTCTGGACAAATAAGTATCTACTAACAGTTTTAAATTTATTATTTATTGTTACGGATTCCGCGAGCATTAATTTATTGTGAGAACATATCAAACCTAAATTATTTCACCAGTTTTCTATTAGTTTTAGCCATAACACAGTTTTACAAAACTTCGTAGTTGGGTAGTTGACAAATCATCGAATTCTAAAAATTATCAAAAAATACAATAAAAAAGGGGCATAAGAAAACTTTTAGTTCTTTTAATTAGGTAGATATGATACATTTAGAGGCTCTTGAAACTCTAGTGGGCAAGTCTATTCTTAAAAGTGTAAAATAAACCTAATTAAATATACCATTTCATAATACACACAATGTGTAAACAAAATAAGTAACCTTTGTTAAGAAACCATATTCATAAACGCAAAATGCTATTTAGCTGCCGAACAAGTGTCTTGCGGAACGCATAGAAATAGGCGACCTGTGACGTCACCATCTTGCGATAGTTTGTAGGGAGCATTTTGTTCAAGACCAAAAATATGATTATTAAAATTGCCATTTCTCGGGAAGTTTTCGTGTTTTCGAAATATTTCTTTCAACATTGTTTCTATTAATAAGGTCTTTTGAAAACACTTCAACAAAAAAATAGTCACCTAACCTATTGTTGCACCGATTAAACCCTCTGCGCTCGCGATCTCGCGATCCTTACTCAATAACCGTGGTGAAAATCGACAAAATACTCCCAATGATAACAAATCAATCTGTTTATGATGACTACCAGGGCTGATTATGATGATAACAGCTGCTATCCTATCAATACTATATTTAGACGAATACATAGATAGTCTTGCTACTCATAGAAATATAAACCGACTACTAGGTACACTAATATTATCAGTATTTAAGAGGAAAGACTTGATTCTTTGTATTAAATAGGCTCCAAAACTACTGAACCGATTTTTCCCCAATATGAAGCTACGTTAACAGGGAGTGACATAGGCTATATTTTATTATGATTGAACATAACATTAAGTTAAAATGAAAAAGGAAAAGGTTTAAAAGTGGCATTATTTAGAATCCTTATAAACATGCGGATTTAAGAAGGCTAGTTTTCAATGGCCAGGTGCAATATTAGGCCATTATTGTTCATGTATTGTGGGTAAAAAGACGTTCAGGTCTTTAATGTCGACGGTTAGGAACCAATACCTCCTATTTACATATTGACTATTAGAAAATGTCTTTTTGATGTCATTGACGTTAAGGTCGTTTTTCGTGAAAGTTTGTAAATCTCTTCCTAATGCCGAATACAACATTTACTGCTTTATAGACAACTATGGATATCTAACTTGAAGTATTGCTTGATGTAATTTCATTAGAAAAATATACTCAACAGGTACATCTTGAAACCTTCCTCTTCTATTTCTGCATCCTTTTTAACAGCTGTTAGATGAGATAAGATCCATAAGGTAACATTTCAAAACTATTCTTTTGTGAAACTAAGGCAAAAAATAATACTTTAAGAAATCATATCTCGGCTACGATATCACAGAAAAATTCTGACCACTCAGATATGTTTCTCTCTTAGGGTTCTATTAAACAGTGGTAGAATTATTGCTGGCCGCTAATAAAAAAAATTACGTCACGGGTTCATACAAAGTTACTCAAACCCCTTTGCGTTCAATGCCTAACAATGACTATGATTAATTTTGTGTGACTTAGGTAGATCTTAATTGACCTTTACGCTCTTCAGAGCTCTAATAACTACTTGTAGACGTCTAAACGAGAGGTGGTAACGTTGGAATTTTCGTAGTCACACACATAAAACGAATTAGTAGGTATACGTATGAGAATACAACTAAAACGCAATAATAGATAACGTGGTTTAAAAACAATCAACAATGCATACAACATTAGCATTTTAAGGAGTGACTCTCTGATATACTATTTTTTGAATTTATTTTTTTAGTTATCTTGAAAAGTTCCCAATTCATATTTTGTATAGGATGTTGTAATTCCAAAAACCAATTGTAATATGTAGAAAGTAGTACTCATAGCGTTGCAACTAGTGATGTTCAATCTTTAATAAGTATTTATAGTGACTATAAGCATGCATGGTCCCACACATTGAGCTACATAATATGCTAACGATATTCGCGAGCGGCAATGCTACTCATACAATCGTACACACACGCCCACATGCCTTAGCAAATGTTGACCAATTGGCGGTTATTCGCCTTAAATGAATATATTTTTATCTTTCACCGTTACTATGTTATGTAGATGCGGTAGCGACGCGCGCCTACAAACATTAGTTGTACAAGCGCGCGTGAAACGTGCCCACATCGCGGATCGATTTTTTTATTGATCTGAAAGGATAAACATCACAGAAATCCAAAGAAAAACCGTGCGAAATCAGGTACGTAAGCGGAAATCTATTTTTAAAACCATTAAGTGGCTATACAACTGCCATAAAAAAGAGTGAGTTGTTTTATTGGTTATTTTTATTTTATATTTACATATCATTGTTTGGTTTTATGGTCGCAACCGGTTCTTTTGTATTTAGCACAAGACAGTGCCTGTTCAGATAATTCCTTAATGTCAATAACTTTTAGTTTGTTTTGGTTATCTTGTCTTTGCGCTTAACAATTTCTCGGTATGGTCACCTCTATACACCTACAATGATCATTTACTTATCTGAGTTTTGTCTGAATAAGCTACAAGGTGAAATTTAACCGGTGGAAAGCAACAACCTGTTTTATTACAGAGGGTAGTTAAAGGTGGTCCTTCGCGTACAGTCAACCACTGCTCTAGCGTTACATTGTGGACTTTGAACCGTTCCGTTTATAGTAGGCAAATTTATATCAATTAGCGGTCAAGTTATGTTTCCAGTATTATATTTTAACTGTGGTTGCTGAGCTGTGAAAAAACTTTTTTGTTGGATTCTTTAAAGAAAAGCTGATTACCAGAATACCTTGAAGATATCGAGCGGGATATCTTCAAGTATTTTTTTTATATCTATCTTAAGATTTGTAGAATGCTGAAATAATCTAGTCAAACTATTTTGTATCTTTTGGAAGTGCTTTTACCTAATCTAATCATGGTATTCAAGTTTACTTTTGATAGAAACTGATCGAGATTACAAGATACCAAATCAAGGAGTTTTTCACGAGCTAGCAGATACATATAAGTACACAATGCATTAAATGTACAAAATCTAACACTAAAACTACGAATCTTAACGACCACAGAAGTATGGTAGAATTTCAGAGTATCGCAAAACTAACTAGGATTTTAACCATCTTTTATGTAAATATTTACAGGCGTTTCAATTATCGAGAGCTCTATAGTAGTTTTCCTTATGTGACAGTAATTACAAACTCAAGACTATTGTTTCAAGAGGATCCAAGTTAAAGCAGGATGTCGCAAGATGCCGATAGAACCTACACGGTGCATCCAATCACAGAAAATGATGCGGGAAGTATTTTGGATTTACTAAAAAGGTATATTATGTCCAATCATCCATCCACTCTTTTCTCGCTGACTTTGTAGGTAGTGCCGGTGATCCTCTCGTCTCTCTCAAGAGCTCATGCCCTTGTCACGACACGGGCTTGATACCTTTGGGAGATGATCTAAGAAAGTTCAGGGGCCGTATTACCAGCTCTTAAAGCCAGTCAAGTTAATTTCCTGAACTGAGGGACCCGAGCAAATTCTTTAGTTAATATCTGGCTTAGAGGATGTATCATTGACAGGTGGCTGAAAATGAAAGATCATATTACGAAATTGCTCGCCACGCTACGCTATAAGAGATGGTAATACGGCCCCAGGCCGCTCAGGTGTGGTGGTGAAATGAACATCTCACCTACGTACAGCCAGGCACCGGGTTCGGCGGCGGTGTCAGCACTGTCTTTCTTGGGTTGAATGGTAATTAGATGGTGGAATTATAAAGAGCGGAATCAGTCTTCAGATTGCTCAGGTCCAGACACCATTTACTGAGAGCGATCGTGCTTCGTGCATTTTACGCAGTTTATTCTCGCTTATCTTTGAGGACCTCATCATTTTTTAAAGTAAAGTAAAGTAAAAAATCATTTATTCATTTAAGCTTGTACAAAGCACTTATGACATGTCAAAAAAAGTATTCAGAAATAATAATAATAAACGTAAATAAAATAGTGCAATATTAGTACACATCGTAAATATACATTATGTGAATCTACCACCGGTTCGGACGTTGCTTCTTATCGAGAAGACTCCGGCAAGAAACTCGATAGTTACTCTTTTCAACTTTGTTTGTTTTACAAAAAATAAATTCAGAGTACAGTCAATGCGAGTAGAAAAAAGAACACAATATTGAGCAGAGGAGCAGATTATTCCTACTACTTATGACCACAAACTTTTGTCGTTCAAGTAATCCTCTACATTATAATAACCTTGTTTCATTAACTTTGCTTTAATTGCAGACTTAAACTTGTGAAGAGGTAGATCAACAAGACTTTGAGGTATTTTGTTAAAGTATTTTACAGATTGACCCACAAATGAGTTTCCCACCTTGTGTAGCCTAAGACTGGGAGTTTTCAATTTGTTTTTATTTCTGGTATTATGTTTATGAGTGTCACTGTTTTTTTTGAACAGATGCAAGTTTTTGCGCACATACATTATGTTATCTAAAATATACTGAGCATGCACAGTTAAAATATCGATCTTCTTAAATACTTCCCTAAGCGAGTCGCGTGGTCTAAGTTTGTAAATGGAGCGGATGGCTCTTTTTTGAAGTACAAAAATGGTGTTCAAGTCTGCAGCTGAACCCCACAACAGTAGACCATACGACATAACACTATGAAAGTAGCTAAAATATACTAGTCTTGCTGTTTCAAGATCAGTCAAGAGTCGTATTTTTCTAACAGTACAAGCAGCGGAACTGAGTCTCCCTGCCAGGGCCGTTATATGCGGACCCCATTGTAACTTAGAGTCTTAAGTTATTCCTAAAAATACAGTAGAATTTGTTAATTCTAATGGCTCGTCATTCATAGTTACAATAGTATCAACCTGTCTCACATTGGGCATAGAGAATTTGATGCACTTTATTTTTTTTGCATTAAGTAATAAATTATTACTAGTGAACCAACATAGTACTTTTGAGATAGTATTATTTACATCGTCAAATGCTTGCTTACCTCTGTCGACTTCAAAAATCAACGAGGTATCGTCAGCAAATAATACTATCTCACAAATATCTTTGACATAGGTAGGAAGATCATTTATATAAATAAGAAAAAGCAAAGGTCCTAATATAGATCCCTGGGGGACTCCCATACGTATGGTGGCACCGGAAGATGCAGTTCCGTTGATACTAACTTTTTGAGTTCTATCTGTAAGATAGGATTGTATTAATTGAGATGAGATACCTGAAACACCGTAATGTCTTAGCTTAATCAGTAATATTTCATGATCCACGCAATCAAATGCTTTTGAAAGATCACAAAATATTCCTACTGCATCTTGCTTGTTTTCCCAAGCATCAAATATGTGTTTGATAAGTGCTACACCTGCATCAGTTGTGCTCTTGTGTTTAGTAAAACCAAATTGTTTCTCATGTAGTAAGTTATTTAAATCAAAGTGTGAAAGCAGCTGGTTCAATATTATTTTTTTAAAGATTTTACTGAGAGCTGGTAGTATAGAAATGGGTCTATAATTAGATGGGTCACTTTTGCTACCAGATTTAAAAAGCGGGATGACCTTACTAAATTTCATCAAGTTGGGAAACTGACCTTGGTCTATGCAATTATTAAAAAGTTTAGCTAAGTGGGGTGATATCGTATTATTGATTGATTTGAGTAGATTAATCGAAATACCCCACAAATCTTCGGTATTTTTCATATTAAGTTCCTTAAATACCTTGAGGATGTCATGAGAATCAACATGATCAAAGCAGAACTGATTTGTGCACCCATCATCACTAGATGTTAGCAGGGACCCAGCTATATGTGGACTAGAATTTAACGTGCTTGTAGTTACAATAGGTATATTAGAAAAAAAAGTTTCAAATGTATTTGCTATTTCAATCTCAGACTCAATAACATTATTTTGAATTTTGAGAGAGAATGAGTGATCGCGAGGTTTAGATTTACAGGTTTCTTTATTAATTATGTTCCAAGTGGCTTTGATTTTATTTTTAGCCTGTTTTATTTTGTCTCTCAAAAAAATGGACTTTGCAATATGACATGATTTCTTGAATGTTTTTGAATATAATTTAACATGCTCAACTAGTTTTTGACAGTTTGAGTTAGCTTTTAATCCATATAATTCGTATAATTTATTTCTACTTTTATGGATGCCTGGAGTGGCCCAATCACTAAATTTAAACTTAAAATTATCAACAGTTACTTTCTTCTTAGGAAAAATATGGTTATGTTCATGCAATATTATCTCAAAGAGATGCCTATACTGATCATCTATGTTATGATGACCTTGGGGCAGTAGGTTAGAAATATTTTTATTTATATTAGTTTGAAAGTTTTTTACTCGACTCTTGGTAACTGGTCTATAACTAATATCCACAATTTTAATTACGAAAGCAATGAGGTACGCTCAGTGCTAGCATAATAACCTAAATATAGTTACAAATGTTACACTGTTCTCCCTCATTCTAGAACATTTTACATACACGAGCCGCTGAACGAAGCGGTAGATCTCTGGAGTGAGAACAACCCTTGCACTGAACTTGATGAATACTGCACGAGCGCCCTTCTTGAGGGTTTGACCTTCAAGGCGGTTGATCGGGAGGGCAACATAGTAGGCGTCACCATCAGCGGAGTCTGCTCGATAACAGAGGTAAGTTACCTAAAAAACTTATGAAACGACGAATTTCCTTACTTACGTATTTCGCCTGTGAGATAGGAATCCGAACATTGTATTTTTGGTAAATACAATATTTTTCCCCTTTTCAAATGAACTGTAAATACAGTTATCTAGTTCACTTCCGCAAAGTTCAAGGTTCACAGAGGTTTCAGTTCCAATAATTTAAGTTCTAAACAGTTTCCATAAAACCCAAATCACTTTAGAATAGTTGTCTTGTAGAGATACGATAAACAGTGTTACCGAACGACAGTATTACTGCTTTTGCGTTGTAGAAGCAACCCAAATCTTTTTTTCTTTAAGAAAATAATAAACCTTTATTTGGTACCAGTAAACACAAGAAAAAAACAGACAATTATCAAAACAACACTTAAATTATAAAAAACAGCTCAAAACTAACTTAAAAAATAAGTAGGTACCAAAATGGTCTCCGCTCAGTATTTGGGCGTGACAAGAGAGCTCGTCATGACCACTGGTATTCTGATATTGATACAACTATTGTTATTCCAACATCGATCAATGAATCTTTTCAGGAAGACAGCATGGAAATTTTAACTCAAGCACACAACTGCAAAAACCCCAAGTTCCAAAAGATCTTGTACATCCTAGCGCAAAGAGAAGAAAAGGCGAGGCTGTGGGAGAAGTTCCCTGAAGACACCAAATGTGTGGAGGTGAAGGTGGCCGCGACCGACCCAAACTGGACGAGACGGGGGATCATGAACAGATTAGTAGAGGAGACCGAGTGAGTATACCTTCCAACTTATTCATTGAAAAGGTGGGCCTCTTAAGGGAGCCAATGATCGAGCTATAAGCTATGCTACTTGCAAAGTATGCAGGCCGATAGAACCAGCCATAATGGAAATTGTAAATTTTAGTGAAGCTTCGTCAAGCATATTGATGCGGGCTTATATTATACGACTATTAGTAAAGCACGGTTGCTTTTTCAAATACATACTTTTGGGTAAGTTAGTTAACCCAGAAGTTTTGGGTTTTGCCTGGTTAAAATTATAGATATCGTATCATCAGATAGTTCATCTACATAAAAATATATTTATGACTACAGGAAGGCCACAAAAGAACGAGGGATTCGCATGCTCCGACTGGACACCTCAAGCGCCTACTCTGCCAAGTCGGCAAAGCGTCTTGGATTCACCTGCGTCTATAAGGCGCTTTATACAGACATCAAGAAAGATGGACAACCCCTTATAATTCCCAAACCTCCGCATGTTGATGACAGGGTTTACATAAAAGTTTTATCATAACGTGGGCACTTGTTTTATTGCTTGTTGCAGTAGCAAACAAACATTGTCTTAGATCTACTTGCTTAGTGTTCCGAAACTCATCAAACATATTCTTGTCAGCACTCACTTCTGTCTGAAGTGAAATTAACTAGGATTTATCGTTTAGTAGAGAGAGTACGCCTTGTTGAAATAACGACTTTCTATTCGCCTATTCACAATACTGTCTCTGTATGGGCGCCATCGCAGTGAAATTTTGACAGAAAAAAATACCTATACCCATATTACCCATATATATCCCATATTACCTGTAGCATCGTAAAAATATCTCCTCCATCGTCTTCCTCTGATCTAGCTCAGTATCTTTTTCTTGAATTATTGCTCAACCACACTAAAGTTCTTCTCGGTGTTTTCTATAGTCCCAATTCTAATGTGGATTACTTTTCTTTCCTCGACGAAACCCTTGAAGAACTCACTCCCTTATACAGGCATACCATATTAATGGGTGATTTTAACACTTGCCTCATAAAAAATGACTCACGTACTCGTCGCCTTGATTCCCTTATTAATGCCAGTAACTTGCACATCCTCCCTCTCAATGCTACACATTTTTTCCCCAATAGTACACCATCTCTGTTAGACCTGATAGTCGTCTCCTCTAAAGACCACGTCGCTAATCATGGCCAATGCCCCGCTGATGCTTTCTCATATCATGACCTTGTTTTCCTTTCGTACAAAATACGCCCCCCCAAAGCTAAGGTGAAGGTACTCTTGCAGCGCAATTTTGGTGGCGTGAACGCTGAAAATCTACGACGAGATGCGTTTGATGTTGATTGGTCGGTCATCGAAAAGGTTGATTGTGTTGATGAGAAGATTAAACTGTTCAACTCTCTATTGATCGGGCTATTTGATGTACATGCTCCAGTTCGACCCGTAAAGATGAAACATCTTCCTGCACCCTGGCTGTCTGATGAATTGAAAGCTTTAAGACACAAGAAAAACGTTGCTAAAACTAAATTTAAGATGGACCCATCTGACAGCAACCGTGCGAGTTATAAACTTCTGCGAAATCGCTGCAATAGGTTGTGTAGAGACGCACAATGACGCCACATCCATAAGTCTGTCGAAGACGGCAATCCAGCAAATGTCTGGAAATTTTTCAGGTCTCTAGGAATTGGAAAATCTCGTGATGATTCTGCTCCCAAAAACTTAAACCTTGATCTCTTAAATGATAATTTTTGCTCGTCTGTTGCCCTAAATAACGTAGCTAAAAGTTCTACGCTAAATCATCTATCATCGCTTCCAATTCCTGATCATTCACCATTTGTCTTTGATCAACTTACTGACTGTGATGTTAGGAGACACATCATTTCAGTAGCTTCTAATGCCATCGGTAGCGACAGCATTAGTCGTAATATGATCATACCTATCCTTGATATCCTAAATCCAACTATCACTCACATCCTTAATCACTCACTACACTCGTGCTCCTTTCCTCTTGCGTGGAAGGATGCGCAAGTCATTCCATTACCCAAGAAACCCAACCCTGTATCTTTCTCTGAATATCGTCCTATTTCCATTCTCCCTTTCCTGTCTAAAGTTCTTGAACGTGTTGTTAACCACCATCTCAGCATTTTCCTTTCAAAAAACAATCTCCTGAATCCATTCCAATCCGGTTTCCGTCCAGGTCATAGTACGACTACTGTTTTGGTAAAGATTACAGACGACATTCGCCATGGCATGAATAAAAAATGTCTTACTGTGTTAGCATTGCTAGATTTTAGTAATGCTTTCAATACGGTGGACTTTGATATCCTGCTTGGTGTGCTACGTTCTCTCAACATATCTCCAACAGCGATTGACTGGTTTCGGAGTTACTTGTATGGACGTCGGCAACGCGTACGTATCGAAGATTCGTTTTCCACGTGGCGTAACATCTCGGCCGGGGTCCCTCAGGGTGGCGTCTTGTCCCCTCTACTCTTCGCAATTTTCGTCAATTCAATTTCTCGTAATCTCTCTTCCTTTTACCACCTTTATGCAGACGATCTCCAGATTTATCCTCAAGGTAGCCTAAATGACCTGCACCAACTTGTTCAAGTTGTGAATGCGGACCTGAATCGTGTGCTGGATTGGAGTAAAACTTTTGGCCTTGAGGTTAATCCCACTAAAACGAAAGTTATAGTCATTAGTAGCCCATGGCAAATATCTAGAATCGACTGGGATTCTATGCCTCCCATAATTTTTGATGGAGTCCAAATACCCTATAGCGAATCAGTGAACAATTTGGGAATAATCATGGACAGCTCTCTTACCTGGGTAAAGCAAATAGGCGAGGTTAGCAGGAGGATGATGCAAACATCCTCCTGCTAACCTCGCCTATAACCAGCAGGTGCAATCAGGAAACTACGCAATTTTCTACCTGTTCCCACCAAAATAGCTCTTGTACAGGCCTTACTTCTGCCGATACTGGACTATGCTGACTGTTGTTATCTGGATATCACTCAGATACTCCTAAATAAGCTAGAGAGACTCCAAAACTTCTGTATTCGCATAATCTTTGGCCTACGGCAAATACGATCATGTTTCTGAATTCCGCGCCCAACTAAACTGGCTCCCTATACGCCGCCGGCGAGATCTTCATGTTCTCTCCTTACTTTACACCGTGTTGTTCAATCACCGGACGCCTCCTTATCTCAAAGAGTTGTTGAAATTTCAGCGATGTTATGCGCTCGAGCCGAAAACTCCTTTTAACTTTCCCCCCACATTCCTCAAGTTATTACTCGAATTCCTTCACTATCCAATCCATGCGCCTGTGGAATTCCTTGCCTTTGCCTATCAAGCTATCTCAATCCCTTCCTATATTTAAATCCCGTGTCAAAGCGTATTTCCTTTCACTGTGACCTTCTGCTCCTCATGGTTATTTTGGTGTCTACTGTGCTGCGACGTCCTTGCCATAATAATTCTTTCTATGTGTGTATGGTATATGTATGTTTATTGTATTATGTATGTTTATTTTTTTATATACAGATATATACATTTATTTTATATGTATTTGTAGGTATATAATCTTGATTGATTGATGGATTTATTTATAGTATAGTTTTTATAGTATAGTTGTTTTTCTCATAGATTTATTTTCACTCCACACATAGCTCATGCTTTAAAAAGTTACTCTACCCAAAGGTTGCCTGGAAGAAATCGCTTTCTAGCGATAAGGCCGCCTAAATTGTACAAATTTATGTAATACAACTGTTTTTATTCCTTTTTTGTGCAATAAAGTATATCTATCTATCTATCTACAAAGGTAGCAAAAAGCTACAATCTCCAGATTGAGAAAACTACAGATCCTGTCCTGCAATTACTAACAGAGTGAAAAATTACATTTTTAAGATAAAGTTTATTTCTACTGTATGTACAAAACGCCATAGGAATTTACAAAATTCAGAAAAATAAATACAAACGTGAGATTTAGCACGTCCATCAATTTAAATACCAACTTGTGTATCTTGCACGATTCTCCTGAAAAGGGAACAAAATATAATGTTACTATGCTATTTATATACTTATGCCATTTATATTGCCCATTTAAAAGAAAATAACAGAAGAAAGTTTTCTTTTTTTATGGGCTGTTGCAAATTACGGTTAAAAATGTACAAGGTTTTACGGAAAATTTATTTTAAGCTTCTAAATCGCTGGATGATTTTCATTATCCTGAGGGGGTAGAAAACCACCCGGTATGTCCGTAGTATTACTTATAGCTTTTAAGGTCTTATGTTACATGATTATATATTGATTGCTACTTGGATACCTACGTCAATACAGGGTGTCCCAAAAAGTAATAAGCTGTAGGCTGAAGCCAAGTGTAGAGCTGTTATTGTTACTGTTGTTTTTGATGGTTTTCAAATTTGTTTTATTTAGGATTTTTTCGAATATGTTTGGGTTGTGTCACTTTTTTGGTCACTATGGCGCGAATAGTTGACGTACTTACATACTTTCTTTTTCATTGTTAGCTGAATACAATGTCTACTTAATTCAGAAGCATTTACATTTATGGCACTGCTTTTAACTGAGAAGACCCGGCGAGAAACTCAGTAAGTAGTTACTCTTTTAAACTTGTTGTATGAACTTTTCTCTTCAAACCTTTTTCAATCTTTACTATTTTATCAACCATTCATTACATAATTTCAAAGAGTCAGCAGTGTAAAATTCAAGATCTTATGATAGCTAATAAAACTTTACTAATTTGGGACACCCTGTATAGGTATAGTTTACCTCCATGCGATTTCTGTAACTGTTATTAGACACGTCATCTGCTTCCATGTCCGTTATACCAAAATCATTCAGAAGGGCTTCAGCTGCATCTCTGGAAGATCCAAAAGTGATTTAGATAAGATAAGATAAATACTCTTCATTGGACACCAAAAACAACATAACACGTTATGAAATATGTCAGTTTTATTTGTTATTCCTGCTGAAAGCCACTCTGCCTATGGGACAATATTCGAGCAAGGCCCAAACTTATTGAACAAGGACTCATGATGAGGCAGGGGAAAGATGAAATACTATTTATGTGACATTGAAACTTTTGAGGTACAGATTTTAACATGATATTGACAATGGACAAAAAGTTAACATTATTCGATTTCTACATCATATTATTATCTTTTAAATGAGAGATTGATTGCTACATACATACGGGCGGCAATGAAGTACGACATTTTTGCAGTAGGTACATTATTGCAGGAAAAAAACAGTAAGTATTCATTTCAAAAACAAGAGGGTAGAACAGATTCTACTGGACTAGAGGATGAAATCCTTAAACTGATGAACAAAAGGTTTATGACTATCGGAAATAAATAAATAAAGTCAATTCACGGGATAAATTATTTACTAACACAAAAATAAACTATTTAAAAGACATCATAAAATCGTTACAACAATATTTACAACCATTGAGGTAGTTATAAAAATATGCATTATTATTGTACTCTACAGAATTAATTAAATGAGCCAAAAGATTTGCTTACAAATAGGATAACATAACAACTTTTACTCTATTATTTACAAAATATCACTGTAGGTATTTAAAAGAATTGATATGGTGAAAATCAACTGAAGTGCACAATTCAACTTCAAAACTAAGACTAACTTTGACATAAACATAAAGGAGATGTCCTATTTCTGGCCAAGTCTATGTACACCTATTTAAAAAATTAAGAAAAAATTCAAGTCAAATTTTAGTATGGCAATTCTTGTCCATAGACATCCAGAGCGAACTGTCAGTGTTTTACTAGTGTTGTTTTCGTTCGTTTTCGTTTTTCAATTTTTACTAAAATTTGTCTCAGCTCAGCTTTTGTTTTTAACACTTAGAACTTGCTATGCTATTCAGGCAACAAAAACCACAAAAGTGGTTCGTAAAAACTGGTTAAATAAAGATACCCTCCATGGTTTTGTTTTAGTATTGTCAAATTGACACCGCTTAATCTGTGTCAACAAATTTCCGCCATTGAGTTTTTTGTTGTGTGTTGCAATTCTATTATTGGAAATGTTGTTTGAACCAAGTAAATATAGCTTTTTAAGGAAATTGAATATTTGAAAACTGTTCGACGTATTTTCTCCTATTTTTTAGTATGGTGTACAATTGTACAAACACCTGGCCAAAGTGGCCAAGACCCTTAACATTTTGGGACATCTCCTCAAGTTATTTTTTTTGTGATGATGATTATTAAGTAAAATAATATGTTATACTCAGCTCACTGAGTATAAGTAGAAGCCTCAGCTTCTATCTAAGTGAATTTTAATAAATGAAAACTTGAATTTGAAACGGTAGGAGTAATCACCTGGCATAAGTTTTTAGTAAAAATTAAGACGATGCGTTATGGACAATAAATGTTTTACGTATGTATCAGGTTCAAAATAAAATCTAAGTTGTTCTCACTCTAAGGCGTATTCCAGAATATAACTAAACAGTAATGGTTTCCTAACTAAACAAAAGGTGAAATTATTGCACCATTCAAATAGCACTACAGATGGTCTAAAAACCACCTTTAATGAATAATCCGTCACATAACATCATCGTCATAAAAAAAATTTTTATTCTGACCTACCATAGTTCTTGTATGAAACATTATCAATTTTAGTCAAGATTTAAAATAATTATAAAAAAGGATTCTTGAATTCAAGCTGAGAAACTGAAGCCACAAAATAAAGCTCAAACATTTCATAGTCTACCTACAAAACTACAAAATGAACACTACTTTTGAAGTTGGTTTTTCGTCAAATTAGGTTTTTCTACTACAATCTACAGTAAACCTGGTCTCAAACACTTGTGGTGAAAAACACAACTTGAAAGCAATTTAAATGGGCAGCTTGCAGAAACGAAATTGTAAACAGGAGTACTAAACTAACAGCACATTTGCTACAGCAGAACAGTCGTTCGGAGTAACTCATATGGTGACAACGAGGTGCAACTCGGTGCAAGTAAAGCGCCACCTGTACAAAGCTTTCATAACTTTATTGGAATACAAAATTAGGTACTAAGTATTAGTGTGCCATCTATGACAACTTTTATTTTCGGCCATTTTAGAGGTGATGTTTAAGTATATTCCTTCATCAGCTTCATTTAACAACCCAAAAAATCCCAGCATTGAGTAATTCTCTGGTTTATCCATCAGATCCCTAATAGATAACTATTAGTAATGAGCATATTGTCATGTTTTCTATTCAACATAGGACAAAACTAGCGCAAAAGATTGACTATCCACAAGCATTTGAGACTGGCTCTATCTATCTATCTATCTATCTTGACCACGAGCGCGGTCTGATCATATCAGAGTGCTGAATGAGAGTTGCAGTGAGAGATGTGATGAATAACTTCACCATCGCGTTTTGCGAGCACGTAATGTCAATTAGTATGGAATCGAGTCAACGCCATCTAGGGGCAAATTCTGGCAACATTAAGGCCGCTAGATGGCGCTGACTTGATGAAATACAAATTCGCGTTTTTTTCTCGCGAACGCAATGGTGAAGTCATTCACTTTTCTCACTGCAACTTACACTCGGCACTCTGGTTATACCCGGTTAAAGAGGGCCAGCAACCAACATCTCTAGACCCAAGAAGCGTTACAGCATTCGTGATCACTAGGCACCTGCACTAATCACCTGCACTTACTACTAATCAAAGTGAATACGGGCCTTAAAAAAAAGGAAAAATTCACTTTTTTTCATTCGCCAGCGCCTGGCCCAGCGATGCGGTGGCCACTGTCGGATTCGCCGCAGTCACGATCTTCTCTAGAAGAATACGAGTGTGCACCTGGGATCAAAAAAATGCATGGGGTGAAACTATAAGACCAGACCATTGTTTCTCATGCATACGAAATATTGTTAGAGAGATTAGAGACACCAGGAAATTAGGTTGCCACAAACTGTGAAATAAATTCTAGGGATTTCTTATATTATTCTTTATGTCAAAGGTAAAAATGTGGTAACCTGATGTACTTAATGTGATCTGTAATCATAACTGCATAGTACATCAAATGGTCTCATTTAAAAGTTATTGAGTGGCTATGTATATTGCCTTACTTATAATATAACAATATTATAAAATATTTTTATAAAATTTTCCTCTTCCTTCTACTATTTTTTTTTTCAGTCATACTGCATAAATTGGGTATACTGCAGCAATCTAAATGTATGTGTGGTGTCCACTTGAGTTTTTGATATGATTCCTAGGCCAGTAATTCTAGCAGAATTAGTCTGGCAACCTCGGAATGAGAGATAATAGGCGGAATTTTTGCATATACCTTCAATTTAGCGTTCTCAAAGTTAAGTTCTCAACATTAGAACACTATTTCGCCTTTATCTCGACTTTCATTGCTCCAATGACGCGACATACATGCGCTCAATCGTATTCGAGATAGAGGGCGGTAAGCGCGCAGCGCTTAGGCACACTTAAAGGTTGACAAAAAACCAATCGATACATGTTGTAGGATAGATTTTCACTTAGAATTTCCACTTAATTCAAAAAAAGATTTTTTTAGGGTAAGTAAATGAGAGTTCAGATTTACAAGCTTCAGCAGTGCCACACTCGCAGAATCTGTACAAGAACACCATGATGGTGTTTTTATTTATTTGGGAAAGCCAAATGAATAAAACGAAGACATTTTTCTGCATAATGAGTTGACAACGCCAAATCCGGTCTGCGAGGGTCACTGGTCACTATCTCAAAAGTGATAGAATGCATAAAAATAATGTTAAAAATAGTTTTTTCTACAAATTGTGTGCTCTACAACTTTGTTATAGACGTTAATGTCATTGGAGTAATAGAAATCGAGAAAATCGTGAGAAACTGTTTTATTTTACCTTTGACCTTAAATAACTTACGACGCAGACACTAGATCATATGAGAAAACTTTTAGAACGCCAAAACAAAGGTAATTACAAATTATCAGCTTAATATCTCTTATTCCGAGGTTGATGCTAAAATAATAGCCTATCTGTGCTTTCAACGGAATGGTAGCCTTTCAAACGGTGAGCAGATTACTTACATCATTTGAATTGCTGTGCGCCGCAGTACGCACCCGCTCCAACTCTTCAGCCAGCCGCTTGGACCTCTCATGAGCTTGATACCGATGGGCTACATATAGCTCTCTGAAAACGGAGAGAAAAGTTAGACCTCCACCAACACTCTCCATTTTTGCCTGTCTTCCGCTTTGTTAAGCCAGTCTGTCCCTGCAGTTTCTTTTATATCATCTAGCCATCGCTTGTATGGCTTTCCCACTTTCCTTTTGCCAATAAGGCCTCTCCATTTCGTTGCCAATATTGTCCATCTTTTGTCTATAAACCGCGCGATATGTCCTGCCCATCACCATTTTAATTTAGGGGTTTGGGTTAGTGCGTCTTGTGACTTTGTTTTTTCTCTTATAGACATACTTTTTATTTTTTGTATCTTTTTTATGTTGAGCACGCTTTTTTCCACGGCTCTTTGGGTGGGTGAAAACCAGATTAAACCGCTCCAACCCGGCATTCGCCTCTATTAAAAAAGCGGGCGGCGCGCTGACCACCCGCCGGCCGCCCGCAGTCAGCTTTTTCATATTGACATTGGCAAACAATTCAATGCTATAATTTGAATGGCAAGTTAATTGACGGGTTGGTGCGGTGGTGTTGCGGTGCCGGGACAATGTGCTTTGACCTTTAGAGGTTATTTTCATCAACATTTTAGGTATTTATAAATTATCATTCTGCGTTCTGTTTTAGTTACTACTAATAAGTCCAATGAGGGTGACAAAAGGGTTAAAATGTTACTCTAAAATATAAATAACATCAAAGACATCAAAGTATAGACGACGTAGGTTACCTTGGTTTTTATTTCATCTAAATCGATGCAGTGGGTATTAGCGAAGTTATCGCTGTGAGAATTTTAGAACAGTTTTTAAATCTTTGAGATTTCGCGCGCTTCGTCACAAGTCCAGTGGTACGGTCCGCGCCGCCCGCCGCCCTTGTGAAACTCGAGTAAAACTACTTGCGCGCACTGTATGAGTGGTGATTCTTTGGCCTTCTAGGATTCTTGGGTTCTTTAGATTTTTGATTTTTGACGACACGATTGGCGCAGTGTGCAGTAGCACGGTTTCTCGCCTTGGCTTCCGTGGTGTCCCGGGTTCGATTCCCGGTCGGGTCAATTCAGAAAAATGACTTGTTCTAAATTGGCTCGGGTCTGGGTGAGCTGGGAGACGCCCCTGGCTTATTTCCCTGTCTGGTACCTCGTAACACAAGGATAAATATCCTTACTTCAAGACCATGACAAGTGGTGTATTGTCTGGCGCATATTTTATTTTATTTTTATATTTTAGATTTATTTATAAATTTTGAACATTAAGTAGCAATCCTTTTTTAGTAATATTGTATAAAATCATAAAATCCTATGAGATAAACGTCATGGAAGAAGGATTTCAGAAAGGCCAGACGGACAATCTGCCAAATTTGGATAGCTTGATGGTGGCTCAATATTTTATGAAGAACTAGCGATTCGCCCCGGCTCCGCACAGGTGCAATGCTGATACTTACAGAATGTCTTTATATACATATAATGTTACGGGCTACTTGATTGACTGGGTAGTATTAATCCGGACAGGTCCTAATGAATAATGACCAAGTGCATTGGTCAGTTAGATAAATTAATTATCTTGGCCCATATGAATCATGACAGACTACTCGTGGGCAGTTTAATAAATCAAAGTTTGAGATAGCTTAAATTTATCACATTAACCGGACATTATGAATAATTTCACTGAAAGAATCGCCTTTTGGCATATATTTTGGGTAGAAAAAAATAAAATCGATACATATGATTTCTTTATCAAAATATCTTCACTTTAGTTATAATATCAAAGTATAAAACGGCAAAAAAAAATGAGGCCAGTTCGTCTCTGGCACTCGCCAGCCGCTACCCCGGCACGCTCGCTTCGCTCACTCGGCTCCTGCAGCTTGTTCATGTTATACTAACATAAACCCTCATCTTACCAATCGGAACACCTTCTCTTTAAAAAAGTTTTTTGAGTAAAATTTTACCAAACTCATTACCAATAAATGCATTCTGTACAAATACATGTATGTACAGAGGCGTTTACATCAAGCTTTACATAGTGGCACCTAAAGCTGCCGAGATAAGACCCATTTTGCAACGGATTTGTAAAGGTTGATGTGAACGCGTCTGTACACTGTACAACCCCTAGGGATACATTGCCTAGGCATTGTATACAATACCTGAATTATACAGATTGCCAGTGACATATACATACATTGCCTATAAGTTGATTTTACATAATGTAATAAACAAAAACATCAAATATTAATTTGTTTTATTATTTTGCCCAAGACAAGGTTGTCATTCTTCAAAATGATCAGGAAAACATATTGCCCATTTAACATTATGCATACGGACCAGTCATTATTCATTGTGACCGGACTTATCAAGTGGCCCGTAACTTTATACAACGATCACAGCTTATTGTCATTAGAAAATACAAACATGTTTTCTTTAGAGGTTACTCTTAGAAGAGCGACTTATAATTGGTCATGTTAAAAACACTCAACTTCGAAGCGCTATTTAATGGCACGCGCCGCCGGGAGGCATGCATAATATAGTAGCGATACACTGATCATTTTAGGGATTTCTAATGTGATGTCGTAAATAAACACATTTTTTTGCGCTTACATTGCAAACTTTGGCTGAACCCTACGAGATAGATCTAAATAATGTACAGTATTGTACACCTTAAAAAGGTATACAAAAAGTCCGCGGTAGTATATGTCTATCTCTTAGGGATAACCCACAATAACCATTTTCAACCGACTTCAAAAAAAAGAGGAGGTTCTCAATTCGACTGTTTTTTTTTAATGTTTGTTACCTCATAACTTTCGACTGGGTGAACCGATTTTGATTTTTCTTTTTTTATTTGATAGCTGGTGCATCCCGAATGGTCCCATTTTAATTTGGTCTAGTTCTGACAGTGGCATCCATGAGAAAACCATATAAGTCTTAAATCTAGATAGACAAAATGCGCGACAAATGGACGACAAATGGACGAATAACTCAATATAATGGCAACCGATTTTGATAATTCTTTATTTATTTGAAAACTGATAGTGCCCGTGTGGTCCCATTTTAATTTGGTCCAGTTCTGACAGTGGCATCCATGGGAAATCCATATAAGTCTAAAATCTAGATAGACAAAATGCGCGACAAATGGACGAATAACTCATTATCACGCCAACCGATTTCGATGCTTCTTTTTTTATTGGAGAGGATATACTTCAAGGGTAGTTTGATGAGTGTTAGGTTCTGATTATGGGATCCATGACAAAGTAATGGAACTCTTCAATTCTTAGGAGCAATTAGACGATACTTTTTTTTTTCGATGTCGGTGTCAGCTAATGTAGGTTTGTAACTACCTACGTACATACGTAAACGTGATATGTAAGAAATAGGTATATTGTAGTGTTTCCTTGGCTGACACCGACTCAAACAATAACAATAATTGTACCTACATTATATTATCATATAAGTTTTAGAAGAATACGCAATTATTTCTTTACTTTTTAGTGCTTTGTTTTGGAATAGCTTTTTTTGAAGTTGGTTTTTTTTGTTAAAATTTTTGTTTTTTATCCTTTATTTTTACGAGAAATAATGGCTTATTTACGAAGCGTTTTTAAGCAATACAGCACTAATCCTTATCCAATTAAGTACCTTAAATACATTGTGTATTTAATATAGATAAATAGGGCAATTTACAGCATGTAATTTAAATGAAAATTTCCGAAGATATTACAGATTTAAAATGCAAGGACATAGCGGTTGTGGCGGTACCGGCCGGCGCCTCTCGACTCGTGACGTCATAGCACGATCGAGGGCCGAGCATGTTTTTTTTGTTTTTAATTGAAACGGTGCCCTTTAATCCTAATTTTCTCAGCCGTTTTTAAAGATAGAAAAAAAGAGTTTTTTTGTAATTTTTTCCACAATACAATAACATCTATAGTAAAAAACTTTTGTCAGCCTCATTGCACCAATCTCAAGTAATACCTCAGCTCTGACATTTATACTATCTACTTAAACTACTATCATTTATTGGGGCATATTGGCGTTTCAAAGGTGTGCTGCAATTAGCAATAAGAGTATTTTAGGTTACTCAAACTATCAGATTTTATTCACATCTTTATTTATGGAAGGTTTATTTAATAAAATGAAGATGATGAACAGTTATTAGACTAGGCAGCTGTTTTTGTTTTTTAATGATGATTCTTACCTTATCACAAACACCTGCAAGAAACATCCCACTGCTGCTATGCCACAGCATAAAAATATAATCACATAGTTTGGTACTTTTTTAAATCCAGCCATGCCATAATAAGAATTGTTCTCTGTAGTGTTCTGTGACTTTTGGTATGTGTACTCATAGTGGTAATTGTGTTGGTTTCTACGCATACTGAAAAACAATTGATAATTCCATTAAAAACAATTTCAGTGAAAATCACATTCAATGAAGTTTTAAACCCAAGCAAAATACACACTTATAAATTTAATGCACATGCAAGGTATTCGGGACTAGCAAGTAAGTTTTAAAAATATTTTAGACAATATGTTTTACCCTCACAATTCTGTTTTGACAAATCTCTTTAACATGTGCTAAAGAAGATAAGCTAAGCAAGAATAGTTTAACAAGGCAGCACAAGGCCTCACTCTAAATCATTGCAGGCCTAACAATAAAGCTGAATTCTTTTAAATTAATAGACTTACTTATAGGGTACATGTGTTCTGTACACATAAGACGCCCCAGCTGTTTCGGTCATGCTGTCATACTTGGCTCTGCTGCCGGGCTTGCCAAGCACATTGTAGGCCTCCACAACCTGAACAAATTTCTCTTGGGCAGCTGCATCTTTATTCTTGTCAGGATGGTACTGCAATAATACAGTAAATGCAGCAAATGACAACTTTGATATCACAAATTATAGCTCCTAGAATGTTAAGCAACAGACCTCTTTGCTCATTTGAATAAATGCTTCCTTGATTTCCTTATCAGTGCAGTTTCTACGAAGCTTCAGGATATCATAATGAGTTTTCCTTGTCAAACTGCAAGAAAGTGTACGCAAAAGTTGAGAAAAAAGCTAAAAATAGTTTGTTTTAGGAAACACTAAGTCCCACCATACCTGTACAACCGTATAAAAGTATGCAGAGATTTGAAGGCAAATTTTTGTCTAATAAAAAACATGATGATTTTGAATAACTAAGTTCTCTAAAAAAGCATTGAAAAATGGTTGTTATTTATTTAGTAATGTTAATTTCCATTTTTTCTGCATACTGACTGCCAGCTGCCAACCAAACCAAATTGTCAGGTGTCAATGTCAATGTTAATTTGTCATTGGCTGCGGTCCGATTTGGGCATGGACTTATTATACAAACAGGACTGAGCACTCGCAGCTGAAAGACGAGCCGAGCGAGATATGTAGTAGAGAGCCTAGGGAGGCTGTGTGTCTCTTTCTAATAGGGTGACCAAAAGATCTTTGCTATGTGAGACGTCGCATGTTGCATCTTTTTTTTTAAATTAATTTTACAGCAAAACGTATAATTATTATTGGTTTGAGTTTTTTGGTCGAATTTTAGCCAAAAATCAAGTTTTCATATGTATGTAGGTAGGGATCTACCGTTGATTTTATTGGAGACCGTTGGTTGAATTACGAAATAAATAATACAAACATTACATAAAAAAAACATTTTTCTTTTTTAACATATTCTTCAATAAAAGTAAAAGCGATTGTAAGCTTTTCAATCTGTTGTCACGCGTCACGCCTATTTCGGCTTTATGAAAATATACTTTTCGCTTCAAATTGTTATTCATAATTTATATTAATGATATTATTAAGGCTACCAGGCATCCTATGATATTGTTTGCAGACGACAGCACTGTATTTATACAGTCAGACGTTGACAACTATGGTAATTTCCAAGATGACATAAGGAATACAATAAGGGATATCATTGAATGGCTGGAATCTAATAATTTAAAAATTAACTTGGGTAAAACTAATTTAATGTATTTTACCCAAAGACAAGCAAGTCCTAATTTTAAGGTAGACTACAATGGCAGCATAATAAATGACACCAAAGTTACTAAATTTCTCGGTATATTTATAGATAGTGTTATGTCATGGGAATCCCATTCAATCGAAATCTGTAAAAAACTGTACATATTCTCATATGCACTTCACAAGCTAGCTAAGACAGCTGACCGAAATACAGTTTTAGCTGCATACCATGGTTTCGTTGCCTCAAGTTTACGCTATGGCGTGATATTTTGGGGTAACTCGACATACAGGGAGTTGCTAATTAGAGCCCAAAAACGTTGCATTAGAGTTATTTGCGGTCTGAAGCCTACAGAAAGCTGTCAACCATATTTTAGAACTTTAAAATTGTTAACATTACCGTCTCTGTATATTTTAGAATTGTGTATTTTCGTTAAGCTGAATCCTCATTTATTTGAAAAAAAAGTGCATGCACCTAATCTTCGACAAAAAAATTCCAAACTTTGTACCAAACCGTGTAAAACAGCAATAATGCGAAAAAGTATACTCACAATGGCACCTAAAGTGTTTAATAAACTTCATGAACCACTGAAATACTACAATATTAATAGATTTAAATGTGTACTGTCGAGATTGTTAGTGGAAAAATGTTATTATGATTTGAATGACTACTTTATGGACATTAATTTTGAATTAAAGACATTTCATATATTATAATTTTTTTTTTGATTTTATTTGTTTTAGAATAACCTTTTGTTGACACTATTTGTAATTGAGTGGACATTAATTTGACCCAATTATTTATTTTGAAACATTAATGACATTTTTTTAATTTATTATTATTATTTTATTTCGTAATTCTTATACCTTGTAAAAAAGACTTTATTAATTTTAATTTGTGTTAAATATTTCGTATGCCGCAGAAGGCGCATCATGGAGTTATTTTTAATGTTATCAACTTGTCAGCTTGTACCACCTGTGATGACGAATAAATGAATTTGAATTTAAATTTGAATTTGAATTAAATTTGAATGTCAAATAATCTTAAGACATCTTTAAGTAACTGTCTGACTGAACACCGACTTCCTTTACATTCAAGCAGAGCTTCTTCAATCAATCAATCAATCATTTATTTGCGTCAAATATGATACCTATACAAGGATTCAAACTACAATAAAAGAATCACATAATTGAGCTACATAAATTAGCATGTAATTTTCAGGGTTGAAAAAAGATGAAAAAAAAACATAGTTAAAATGTCAAATAAATCTGCTAATAATAGTTAGCATGTCCGAGTTTCAAATTATTAATAATACACATAGGCAAATTAGATTAAAATGTAAATCCTTTTTTTTTTTTTCATTGCCCGTCAAAATGACCTCACTCCACCTGATGGAAAGCGGTCGTGAGGTCCAGATATGAAGTTGACAAGCCCAGTCATTCAAACGAATCACTGAGCTGGCCATCCTCACCTTGAAGGCCTGCAGAAATTCCTTTTCACGCCCCGCTTGAAGAACCCGGGACTATACGAGGAAGGAAACACATGTGCTGGAAGAGCGTTCCACGTCTGGATGGAAACCTTTTAGTTCGGGCCAGCAAATGTTGAATTGTGTGTGGGTGACGCCGTAGTCCAGCACGCGTGGTACGGGAGTGGAAGGGTGAGGGTGGGATAAGCTGGAATAACTCGTCAGAGCATTCCCCATTGTAGAAGCGATAGAGCACACTTTTTAAATTTGAAAAAGTCTTCTAGGCTATAGAAATTATGGTCGTTCAGCCAGCGGAACAAATGTCTTCTAAATACTGGTAAATTATAATTTTTAATGTCATTAGAGATATGATTGTAAATTTTTACGTACAGGCTAGGCAACTTTTATTAAATTTTGAAGACTTCTTTAAGATTAAACCGATGGGGATCTCTGCGTACTCTTGTGTTTTTTAGATCATAAGTCTTTTCAAATAAATTCTTATGTCTGGTCACAAAATTACATATCTCATATATAGACAGGCATGGCAGCGGCAGTAGAGCAAGATTTTTAAAGTGAGGCTCACATGAATTTCTGGGTGAAATCCCATTGATTGCCCGTATACATTTCTTTTGTGAAATAAACGCTTTATTTTTGTCCGTACTGTTTCCCCATATGACGATAGCATAACGAATTATGGACTCAATATAGGCTTGATACGATAAAATAGTCTTCGTCTGAAGTTCTTCTATATTGTTTGAACTCGTTCCAGCAATAACAGGAGTTTCTATAGTGCTGGTAGGATGAAGGACTTTCGTTTCAAAAGTGAACAATTCTGGCTGTTGTATCAATATATCGCTGAGAACTTCTATTTAATTGGTTCTTAGGCTGTAAATAAACACGAAAGTAAGGATAAAGTATGTTTCGTGTAGTTAAAAAAAAGGGTAAAAAATTGATTTACCTAGCGTAACACATAACGTCCAGTTTATAACTTGCAAATAATTATTCAGAGTTATTATTAAAAATCCTCAAAAAAAAACAAACTTACCTTTATTAATACACAGAAGTTCTGTAAATGAATGGTTACAATAGCAAAATATTCTTACCGCGAAAGAAATGGTCGTTTTCTTTCAATAATTGACGAGAATTCGCATTGCAAAGGTTCGAAGTGACTACTGCGTACGGCTGAATTGTTTGTAATTTTCTGCTTTACGTGTTTACTGCTGAGCCATTTTAGTCACACTTCCTCATTGTTCGGAAGACTGTAAAATAATTCAACATTACAATAAGTAGGACCTTCCTCGACCACACAATACATGAATTCATGGACAACATAGTTGTTAGATTTATAATTATGTTATTTTTAGCTTACCTGTGCAAAGATATATAGCAACCACTATAATAATATGATTCACTTGAGCAAGCATAAACGCAACACTTTTTTACCATTTTAAACTGTTGTTATGCGAAATAAAGTAATCTCGTGAAAAATTTAAAAATACGAATACGTAAACTGTCACTGCCATGACATTTTAAGGGCTACCAGTAGAAAATAGGCAAAATATAAATTTGGATTGAATGTTATATCTTTGTGTAATATGAAAATAATAACAAAATTATCGTAATTAAAATACAGTAAGTAACTTAAATTCATTAAAATGCCATTCAAACATAGATCTTCCAAGGAAGATTATTGAGTCAAAATTTTTAATCAAGAACATTTTTTTAGTCTAGCAAGATGAAACAACGAGACACACGGCCTCTGTGGTAGCTATCTCTTTCGGCTCGGATTAACTTCTGTAAAAGGCGTGATCAAAAATTTACCCTTTCAGAGTTATCAGCCCTGTTTGTACATTAAGTCCATGGATTTGGGCCGCAAGAAGGCTTCCTCGGGATTGCTTGAAGGCACGCCTGAGTCCTGACTCTTAACCCCTGACTCCCGAACCAAATTGGTTAAGGGAACAATTTTATATATTTTTTTAAATATCTTTTACTTTTTAAGAAACTAATTGAAATATTTTGTTGATCTAGCCGGTAGGTAATTTTTTTATTAATTTTTAAACACTGCGAACTCATGACGTCACAAATTCGCTTAGTGTTCCCACATGTGTTTTTTCCCCGATTCTAGGTAAATAAATAATGAAAATTACTGATTTACTGCACTTACGACTGAAACTGAGCAGAGCTGGCTGTTCATAATGTAGAATCTCACGCACTAGAATGTGAGAAGTAGACCTCAGATTGTATCTCAGCAAAATCAATTGTCATTTTGCTAAGAATGCTAAGATACTAGAAAATCTGAAAATATCTTAGATCCTTAGCCTTTGAAAATGTTAAATATTTAAATTAGGTATAAAATACAAATACCTAGAAATGGTTTTCGATTCAGGACATGTTTGATTTTTGTTCCCTTAGCCAATTAAAAATATCCTAGATCCTTTGTGTTTAAAAATGGTTAATATTTAATTATGGGATAAAATACAAATACTTCGAAATAGTTTTCGATTTAGGATATGTTTGTTTTTTTTCCCATGCCCAATTCAACTAGAATAGACTTCCGTTGCTTTTTTAAACATACAATTTATATTTATCAATGATACTGCACTAAGCCCGAGGCTTGTATCGCCGTAATCTGACAACGAGGATTAACATTACACAGGTTAATTTTTTTATTTGAGACACTGGATTTAACAAAACGGTAAATAAGACGAAATTAAATAAAAGAAAAAGAAAACAAAATTAAAAACCATTACCTTTACATTAGTAAACAAAATAAAATCAAATAAACAAAGCGTTGTGTTTGTGTGGGCGTATGTGTGCCGATGTGTTGTGTATGTTATGCTTAATTTTATGTGTGTATGTGTGTAGTGTTAACGTCAACTCATTATCCCGAGAATACTTTCCGTATCCTGGTAGGATAAGTTAAACAACCAAGTCGTTATGACGCGCTTAACTTTTTAAATATGAAGCCATTCGTTATTGCAAAAAAGCTTTGATAAAAATAAACGGTATATTCTGTCTTGGAACTATGACGTATAGTGACGTATACTGGCATGTGGAAGATACGACGTTTACAAAGAACGTGGTATTCCGGAGAGTTAGGAACTTCGGAGCCCTCCTGTGAACAGCAACGACTGCTTTTGCTACAAAATTTGGCGGACTCTTAGTCTTTTTGTTGTTAAAAAAGACTAAAATTACCTGAATAATCTAGTTACATTACTGTTTCTTATCTAGGCCTTGCTAGTAATACTAACAATGGTGGGCGTTCAAATATGCCACTTCTATCCATGCAGTTAATCAACGTGATTCGGAACTTTATTTGGTTGATTGTTGGCAACATTGTATTCGCCAAACTTGAGAAAATGAAAAAAAAACATAGTTTTTGACATGGCGCGCAAAACAGGAAAAACAAACAAAAAGAAAACGTAAAAGTGTTCAAAATTATGTTTATTTATGTCGGAATATCATTATTGCGTTGACTTCCATTTTATAGTGTTTATTGGTTATTTTAAAGGGTTATGTTAAATTTAATCGTTTGGGTAAGTTTTTATTTTTGGAAGTTCTAATGGTAGGTCCTTTTTTTTTTGTAAGGACGCCGCTGCTTGGCCTCGACGGCCTTAGCAGCTTCACCGGTCTGTAATGGTAGGTCCATTTGTGAGTTTATGTGCTGCAAGTAACAATAGCATCCTAACTGTGATGCCTAGCATCTAGGCATCACAGTTAGAAGCTTTTAATAGATTCATAATGATTGATTTCCCCTTACGCGAAAAACGATTGTAAACGCTTTTGCTACTCTAAGCTAAATTGCCGGCCTCTGTATTTGAAAACGTAACTCTCATAATGTTTATTTTCTTGGTAAGAATCTTCTGTTAGATTGTTTTTTGCCTGTTGTTTATTGCTTTCATTTTTGAATATCGACAAGCTTCTGCTTTTATTGCAAATTTACTGAAGATGGTGATGGTAAGTAAGTACTAATAAGTTAGTACTAATAAGTTATTATTATGCTAGTCTAGCTTTTGAAGTTCCTAATATGTAGTTTGTGTCCTTTAACGAATCCAGCCTCGTAAATAGCGGCGCAATCGTAGTGGCGAGGGCGGCGGGCGGCGCGGCGCGGCGCAGGACGGGACGACCGTCGGCGGCAGTGTTCGCGCGGCAAGCAGCGCGAGCGGACGCACGGTCATGCGAGAAGCAGCTGGCAGGATGGCCGAGCTCGAGTTCGAAGCACCGCTCGCTCAAATTGAAGAGGCTGACGACTGCCTTTCCACAGCGGACTACCCACTTAAAAACATAAACGGCAACGATGTGTATGTCAACAACATTGCCAATCTCAAAAGTGAAATGGTCAAAATGAAAACTGATTCCAACAAAATAAACGATAATGAAGAACCTAAACCGGTGAAGTGCAGACAGGACAATATGCAAAATGGTGAGGGAGATAATTTCCAAGAGACTTTCTCCGGATCTTTGGAGGACTTGGTTAATACCTTTGATGAGAAGATCACAAAGTGCTTCGGGAACTACGAGGAGAGTGTGGAGAAGCTAGCACCGGTGCAAGTTCGCTCACAGGAAGAGATAATGAATGAATGCCAGTAAGTACCAATTAGCACTGAACTAACACCTAATTAAGCCTTGTAAATTATGATATCATCAGCAGTATACGTTGCTATTTTGGAAATGTACATTTTTCCTAACTGTTTGTTATTTTAGCGTAGTATTGTTATACATACCCAATATTTGATAGTATGCTGCTTTGATTGTAAAATAAATGATCAAAATTTGGTTCATTGCAAATATAAACAAAAAGGGCGGGCTTGGCGCATGGCGCTTGCGGTCTGCACATCGATCGAAGGCTCGGGCGAGGGGTGCGTGTGAGGGTGGCCCCGATGACGCATCCACCCGCGCCCCTTCTTCGTCCCCTTCTTGTTTCCAACCCAAAGTGATGGGTGATACAAAGAATGACACAGAACTTCTTAGATTTTATGTAATTTTAAGAATAATTATTTATATCTAAAGATAGAAAAAATACTACTATACTACTGGGTACTATACTACCCACTTTTTCACAGTAGCATAAGAAGTAGTATGTTCACCTAAAGTTGCTAACATGTCTTCATGAATTTGTTTTGTTGTGAAACCTTTCTTATTCAAGTACTTGATTACCGCAAGTTACTCGCTTTTAACCATTTAAAAAAAAACTTCACTGCTTGTGTTACTGAATCGCGTGAGGAAGCGTAACGAATGTCAATCAACGAATAAATTTTATGTGTTTATTATTGAATAATGTAGCTTCAAATTGAGGATAGTTTGACAAATGTATGACAATCCGATATATGCTAGGCAACGAACTTTTCAAACGCCCTTCGTATCTTTCTTTTACCTTTTATGTACGAGTATCTGCTCTAATTAGAAGTCAGTTGAGTTACAATGCAATGTGAATTTACATTAGATATGAAGCTTTATTATGGAAAAAGATTCTCACATTTGTTTATTGTGTTGTTCATCCCACAGTGGCAAAAGAAAACACGTTTCTTTCAAATTTGCTTACCTTGTTTATTTTAACTTTATGGGAATTTGATGTCGTCATTTCAATACCATATAGGTACATTGTTTGCAAATGTGAATTATAGCTACAATTACGTCTTTGTATATTGACATATTTCTTACCTTGCTTTCCTTGTATTGATTTTGTTTTCAACACCTAGGCTTTAGAAAGAGCCAACTGGTAAAAATCGAATTGTTTATGTAAACATAACCGGTTCTTTGTGTGTCAAACTGAAACTTTTGGACGCGATCCAGATGACCCAAATGCCAGAAAGTCGAGGGAAAGCAATAAATTGAAGTTTAGATGGATTAATTTGCGAACGAAAGGATCAAAGGCTGAGCGGTGTTGGCAATTGATTATTCATTGATCAGCATTGTTGGTTTGTTTACTTTGTATCGCCATCACAGATTTTGTCCATATAAGGTATCAATTACAGTGGCGCATTTGTTGTTGTTACTACCTACTGTGATGGGACGTGTGGGTTAGTTTCTAAGCGACGACAACCAATCATACCTTCTCTTAAAATTTTGAGTTTGTTTTGTGTTTTAATGATAACATCTTTTACTGGAATAGTTAAACACATGGCTACCTTTTTTTTTGCGTCAGGAAATGCACTTAGGCATTCCCAGGGCCCTGGGTTCGGGACACCTGGGATATGTGGGACTCGGAACTCCTGTGAAAACAGACCTCTACCCACTAAAACCTGACGGTGGTCATCTTCGGCGCAGAATGGAAGGGACCCGGGATCCCCAACAAGGGAGAGACTTCTCGCAGGACCCCCCGGCGCGCAAGGCCGCCTGGCAGCCAGCCTCGGGAGAAGCAAGCTCAACTCCAGTGCACTATAACACAGACCACTGTGTCCGAAGACACGCGATACCGTCATCCTCGGGATCGCAAACCGAAACACACGCAGGCCCCCCCGCGTGCGCTTCGCGACCCCAAGGGCCATTTTAGTCGCCTCTTACGACAGGCAGGGATACCTCGGTAGTATTCTATTCCCCTAACCGCAGGGAGCAACACATGGCTTGCTTTTTTTAATGTCGTGGGGAAATCTTCATGGATACCTCGCCGCCCGGGGGAACGACGAGGTTATGTCGGACTTCTACTGACTAGAACCCCACGGTACTCGACCTCAACACTTCAGCGGCGAATCGGGGTCCCTAAAAGTTTCGCAACGCCCTGCCGCCAGTGCTTCCCCGTATTAGGGCCCCGTCCAGCCGACCCCCCCGATAAAGGGGGGAGGCCACGGAAGCACCTGGAGCACACAGGTACTGCTGCCGTCGCGGTGGAAGCCGTGCATTGCGGGGAAAAGCACCCCCGCACTCAAATCCCCCTCTGGCTCCCACCGAACGCGGACCCTACTAGGTCCGCAACCACGATTCACCTAAGAGGTGGATCCGCTGCCGCATCTGGCGGTGCGACCCTGCCGAGCCGCAGTGCACAGGGTGGGTCAGCCACGGATCACTGACCCTCCGAACGGTTGTGCACCGCGGCCCCCACCTCGCGCCCTAAGGCGCTGCGCCCGTGGGCGCCCTTTTAGGCGGGCAGTGGTGGGCACCATACCACCACCATGCCCGGCAGCAGGCAGTGGGTGGGTGGGAAGTCTATACAGTTGTCATCCTCATACAGTTGTCTTCTCAATCATTTAAGTCTCTAATTATTATTTCAATTTCAATTTATTTATTGCAAACCATAATGTTGTACATAAGATGGCAGGTTATAAAGAAAGTTTCAATTATGGAAGGCGCGCCGCAAATATAAAAAACAGATGGATTTACATACTTAATCATTAAATCAATATCATGCACTAATTACATTCTCATAAAGTTCACTGGATACATATTATAAATTATAAGTATTATTAACATTTTCAGGATATATTCAATTAAAATTTTATGTATAAATTAACATCAATATTAGCAACAATTATATTTTATCTGACAAATATTCTTCAACATTATAATAGCACTTCAAAAGCAATAATTCCTTCAAACAATTTCTCACTCTCATTCAGGTTTGTCCATTTGGTTAAACAAGCATATCCTATCCTGCTCAAACTTTTGGTCATTTGTTTGGTTTAGAAAGTTAATAACAACCTTCACACTAAAATAACCCACTTCATAAAAAGGTGCAAAAACTAAACGGACAACAGGTGCATGCATTGATTCGTTCGGTCCGAGATTCGAGGACGGGCCGCATCGCAGGTGCTATCCCACCTTGCCCACTTTGTATTGTGAACACCTTGCCAAAATATCGAATATCCGCCATACGGCGGACGTCCTTATTCAAATAAGGGTATTATTTAACCCCTATAAATTGTCTTTCTTTATTTCCACATTTGGTTATACACCTTTGTCCTTTTTATATTATATATTAACTGGATATTTAACCTACCAGTATGCAAGTGCCGCGATCAGCAGCTAATTTATTTATTTAAACTTAACAGACCATCATTTCTCATTGCAACTTTACTGTTTTGTGCCCACTATAGGTAGTAAGAGTAGTAGTTATACAATATTTCGCTAACGGTTTAAGCATATCACTACTCACTCTACAAATTATGTATATTTGCCAAAGTATTGCCAATACAAAAAAAGAAAAAAGTACGATTATATCCCAAATGAAGCAGGCAGAGGTTAGAAGACTATTTGCCGTCCCAATTTACACGACACTCAGTTCTCAGGAGATTTTGCAAAATATTTAAGTTTTATAGACAATTTTCGTTACGTCAAATAATCAATTATAAATAATATGTATCAATAATAAACTTTTATTCAAATTATCATCGAAGCCACTTATAATTCTCCGGATCACTTAGTTATTATTCATGAGAAATTGTTTTGTATTATAATAAGCTGCGGCACACGACACACGTCTGTCTGCGTACAAGTCTCGAATGAGAATGAGCTGAGCAGGACACTATCTAATCTTTTGCACGGATTGGCTGCAGAAGAGCTTATAAAGTTTATTTACTGCATTGCTTACCTGTATAATCTGATCTTAGAACTTGAACTTTGCACATTGTTATGTGTAAAATAACTTACCTGTATCTACTTTGTTTTGGTTTTTTTTTTTTATATTGCCCGTCAAGATGACCTCACTCCACCTGATGGAAAGCGATCGTGAGGTCCAGATATGAGGTTGACAAGCCCAGTCATTTAAACGAATCACTGGGCTGGCCATCCTCACCTTGAAGGCCTGCAGAAATGCCTTTTCACGCCCCGCTTGAAGAACCCGGGGCTATACAAGGAAGGAAACACATGTGCTGGAAGAGCGTTCCACGTCTGGATGGTACGACAAAGAAACGAGTCACCGAACCTTTTAGTTCGGGCCAACAAATGTTGAATTGTGTGTGGGTGACGCCGTAGTCCAGCACGCGTGGTACGGGAGTGGAAAGGTGAGGGTGGGATAAGCTGGAATAACTCGTCAGAGCATTCCCCATTGTAGAAGCGATAGAGAACACTTAGCCTGGCAATGTCTCTACGCAATTGGAGAGGCTCAAGGGTCAAAGTTGCCTCTGGGTTTCCAATAATACGGATAGCACGCCGCTGCAACCTGTCAAGAACTTCGAGTAGGTACTTAGCGGAACCGTCCCAGAGATGAGAGCAGTATTCCACACACGAGCGGACTTGTGTCTTATACAAGAGACAGAGCTGCTCAGGCGTGAAGAATCGTCTCACTCTGTTCAGGACTCAGAGTTTACGGGATGCAGTTCTAATGACGCTCTCAATGTAGTCCCGCTGATTTAGGTTGCTACGAACATCCATGCCAAGGATGTTTAGGCTATCCTTAATCGGTAACGGGGTGCTCTGAAGAGTGGGATGGGAAAGGAACGGCGACGCCTTTGCTGTGAATGCACACACCTGCGTTTTCTTTGCATTGAACTCGACAAGATTGCATGCACCCCATTCTGAAATGCGGTCCGATACTCCGTCAAGCTCAACAACAAGACTTCGCCTCTTCTCCTCGATGTCAGTCTGCTTTGCCCCAGGGCGCTCGAAATAACGCGCGTGGACCGTGCTATCATCCGCATAGCAATTAATATATCCAAGAGATAACATGTCATTGATATGCAGAAGAAACACCGTCGGCGACAAGACAGAGCCCTGCGGCACTCCGGCATTAATCTGGAGAAAGCGTGATTTTCGACCATCGCAAAGGACACGAATTCTACGTCCCTCCAGAAATCCGGCGACCCAGTCGCATAGGCGAGGTGGCAGACCATATGCCGGAAGCTTGGAAAGAAGCGAACGATGCCATACACGGTCGAAACTTTGGCAATGTCAAGGCTGACGGCCAAAGATTCCCCATGCTTGTCCATAGCCTCCCCCCAGATGTGTGTTACGTACGCTAGAAGTTTTTTTTAGGTTTTGTAATTTTGACCAATACAAATGCAAAGTTAGGGTATCTTGTACTTGCATCATGTTATACCCTTACTAAATACAAGTTTAAATGAAATACTTACCCAGATGAATAGTTTTATAAATATAGAATTCATAACATTTTACTAGTAGTCATAAATGTCATAATATCCGAAAAGAAAGCACAAAAATAAAATTTTGGAACCAAGGCCAGGTTAATAATGACAAACTGGCTTTATTCGTCTTTCGCACGCCTAAACGGTTTAGTGGTGTGTATGTGTCCACTTACGTAAACTTCAGCTAAGAAATATATTCACCTTGCATTTTATTTTATATTTACTACTACTAAAGTTTTAAATTGGTCAATTGATTTTGATAGGCTCGCTTTAATATTGATTTACCTAGTTTGCATGTAACGTATGTAGTTGTAAATTAGCCGGTGACCTTACCTGGCTAGTTGCGTGCATGAAATTAGATTTCATAACCGCAACGCCGCGGTCGTCTTGTTCTCAGTTTCCAAAAACTAAATGGTTCATAGATGAGGTAATAAAACCTATAATAATATCGCGTGTATATAATATATATATACCTATAATAGGTACCTACATTAAAATATATTCGGAAGGTAGTCTAAATTAACGAAGCAATTATGTTTTAATCGATGATATCTATACCGAATATACGAAACCTACAAATATGAAATACTAAAAAATAACAATTCATTAAATTTTTTTCATTTTTTTTTAATGAGTTAGTCAAGGGCTAGTCCTTCGTGGCCTAAATGCAAGCATGAAAACATGAAACAACTTTAAGACGTATGTACGTTTTGCACATTACTGCACAGGTTAAAAGAAGTTTGACTGCCTTTTGTGTGTAGCATCAAACTAATAAAAAGACACAACAGATAGATTTATATAAGATATCAATATTACGCGGAAACATATTTTATCAGAATGCGTTAAAGTAGATACACACTTTGTTAGTACACAAGAACCACTCCTGCGTTGCCTGCATTGACAGAACAATGAGGTGAGATTTTGAAACAGCCGAAAACAATGAACTAAAGTCTGCAAGTTATCTATAGCGGGATCAGTAAAATTAACCGCGTTTAAATACAAAGTGCTTGTGCTGTAAAACTGTTATATCTACTGAAGTGTCAATTTGCAAGTTTATCAGAGTTCCTCTGCGGAAGCACGCCCTAGATCTCGCGCCGCCATATAAGCATAACTCTGTCTACAGCAGACTTCAAATTTGCATGTGTAGACCTCAAATTTACATGAGCAGACTTCAATTTGCATGTCCCACCAACTGCATGAACTAATTGATTGTCTCCACTTTCCTTCCGTCATCACTTGCGATTCAGAATGCTTCCTCGCCTGTTCTTCAGCGTGTAACTGTCTGTCAGCTAATCAATGCAGTGACGCACGCACTTTCGATTCCTCATGTTAAGTAAGTATTGTGATCTCCTTTAGTTCTTGTTCTTCGTTATTTATGTTACTATTCCCACAAAAAACTTCATTAGTATCAAATACGCTAATGTGTATATAAATTGATTTTATACGCTGTGACGCTGTGGTGTTTCTAAATCAACAAATCTTTCCTCTTTAGCTTTCACTTTGATGTCACATTTCCTCTTTGGAAAATCTCACATAAATAAGATCTCTAAAGCGAACTATAATCGAAGTTTGCAGACGTCTTGCGCCTACGCAGCCAAGTGCGGGGTGAACGCTCGACGGGGTGATTGGCAGTTAAAGTAATGCCATTCAATATCTACCTGTTTCTATGTTTGTATAACTTTCCAAACAACATATAGAAATAGAAATGAATTTATTTTGACACTTAAAATACGCACAGGTAAAAAAACAGTAGAACTAATTAAATAAATCCTTTTTTTATCAGGGATAAGCATCTGTCGATCACAATCCCGTTCAGCAAGTAATCTATCTATTAGAAAGTCTGTACTGCATTGTTAGCTATATTATATTGTCTATGAATTCCCACGCCTTGACAATGTGCGTCTCTCCAAGAGATAATAATAAACTTTTATTGTGTCTAATCGGTTCGGATTTCCTTTGAAGATGTGGATAACATAAAAAACTATCTAGTAAAACTGATTGTATGAAACTCAACCAATTTTTTCGAGAATTTAGATTTACTAGTATAATATGTATCTAATGGGTAAATACTAAACACCCGCTGCTGCTGGGTATTGAACAAATCATATAAAATTTTATAATTTCTTTTAAAAAATAATGAATAAACGTGAATTTTGAATTAATGTTCAAATGTTAAAAGAACGAAAAGACAGTTATTTTTGAAATAAGATTTAAAAGACGATATTATGAACTACTGAGCAAGGAGGCACTACTCATATCTTTATGAGGACTTACTTACTCATTCATGGATGCAAATAAATTAAATAAACTGATAAATGTGAGTCCGTGTTACATACATCTCCTTTAACAAGCACCTACGGTCGTTTTTTGCGTTTTGTAAACTAGAAACCATTACACTCACAACCAAAATCGAACTGACACCTAGAGCCTGGATTAAATGGTCTACTAGGACAAAATTGCTAGCAAAGGATAGTTATAGCCGTAATCAGCGTTTTATTTTAAGTGAGCTGGAATGTGGTTTGTTTCATTAAATGAAAAGACAATCAACAACACAACATACGTACAAACCGATGTAAAAGCTCTGTTTATTGCTTCAATTAACTGCGCTCCAATAAAGGTAATGGCTGTCCGCGTGTGGGTGAGGAACTCATTTAGCCCTTGTACGACTTCTCGCCTCACTGGTCGCAGTAATAGACTCTCATAGGTGCTAAAAGTTCGGCCCATTGCTTTTGGTACTTTTATAATGTGGCAACGAATAGGTACATCACTATTCTGTATGGAAACGGTAATATCGTGGTTGGAATTGCTTCATTAATCTTAACGGTGGTATTTTTTTATATTTTCACATCAGTGAATGGAATGATCAAATTATGTTATTTGCTGCAGCTTTCTGTGTTGCCGTGCCGTGGTGTTATGGTGTTCGAACTACTTAATCACTATCTTCGCTGAGCGTATTTGAGAAATGTATTCAAAAAAATCATGAAAACAATTTTAACATCATCAATACTAAGCTGAAAATATGTAAAAAAATGTACCATTGCACAGTACTCGTAGTACCAACTTCTCATTCCAAAACGCGCATTTACCGCAAGCACTTCCTCTTGACTCTTAACGTCCTAGTTCTGGCATTCATTACGAGTTAAAAGAGTAATTTATAAAAGCGTCAGTAATTCGGTTTCCTCATAATAAACGGCTCATTAACAACAAAGCATCGATCCTGGACAAAAACTGTACAAAGGCCTGACCCGCACGGCGCGGCGGCGCGGGCGCACCGTGTGCACGCTCGAGTAGCCCAGTGCAACGACCATAACCATACAATCAAGCTCTAATGGTGACTTTTACGATACTTCACAAGAGCTAATAATCTTACTAATATTATAAATTCGAAAGTTTGTGAGGATGTATGTATGTTTGTTACTCTTTCACGCAAAAACTACAGACCGATTCACAGTAATACAGCTTATAAGTTCATCAGAATAACACATGGGCTACAATAAACATAGATTTTATGTAATTTAACGCGTGAAAACCCGAAAGAAAGAGGCGAAAAGTAGTCGCAAATATGTACATGAGAACGTATTTTTTCTCTCAATAAATAACGTCTTGATAATCTTTAAAGCGCTTCCAGCACATACGTTTTCAGAAATATGAGTAGGTACTAACTTTTTTTAAAGGTTTTATCAATAGTGAACCTCAAAGCGGTTTATACTGATAATTCATTTAGGTACAATGATCATTACAGAACTTGAATAAGAAAGAAATCATTGGGCCTGAAAAGCCGTGCAGGCTTTTCGTTGATCTCTTATATTCTGCTAGACCTGTGGCTAGAACAAACTATAATCCCATGATTAACCACTTGTTAATGGACACGCAGTGTAACACAATAGAGCGGTTGAAGCGTGTCGCTTGCAAAGGGAATGCTTGAAAGGGAACTAAACCCAGGTACATAAGCAATATTGATGAGTTTGTTTATTGCATTTACCGCTTGAGAATGTCTGTAAAATATTATAATTAATTTTATTTTAAAATAGCTGTAGTTGATCATTCATTGATAATATTTCACTTTCAAATTGTCATACATAAAATACGAGCACATCATAGGCAGCATAGGCTTCTCTTTGCAACTACAACTTCAAATAGTGCCTTTAACTAATCAAATTTTATGATCTTATGAACTTTAAAACATAATCTTGTTAAGGTATGGTTTTCTCGTGCTAATTATAAAGTAAAGGGCAACAGCTTAACGTTTGTTGCACAAATACAGATTATTTTACTATCGAGTAGGACAACGCCGCGTCGCCCGTATGACGCATGCCATGCGCGCCATGTGTCGCGGTTTCCTTGAATTGGCCGCATGTTGCGTGAGCGCAGATTGCTTTTTCATATGTTGATATTTGATAACGATGTGTATCATATGTTAATGTCATTTAAGATCTTTATAATAGCTTCGAATAATGACACATCGCAAGTTAGCCATCGTCTCTGGGCATGGTGACGCCAAAAATATTTTGACGTTTCCTTTACAGCAGCTCAAGCAAGTCCTTGAAAACTAGGTGAAAACTAAATTAGCAAGTTGAAACCAGATACATTTGTTTGACCCTTTAAATATAAGGGTATGTTACCGCTATGTTAACTGTTCAATGCTTTTGAAAAGACTTTACGCTTTACTGTGAAAGAGATATTTTTTTCCTTCGAAACAAATATTTTTGACTTATTAATGTTTTTACTGGTCTTAAAATTATTTTACACTGCAGCACGCATCTCACTGCGTTGACCTTCCATCAATTTAAAATAGATTATACCTACTGTGTCGGTCTCTCTGCCCACACGCGCACTGTGCGGGTGAGATAACGTGAAGATGTTTTTTTCGCATATTTGCTTACAACAACAGTGATTAAAATTACCTACGAGTAGGTACATACTTATAATTTAACCGGGTTAAAAAAAAACCTCGAAACAAATTAAATCTTTGAAATTTATTCTCAACGCCAATTTCTAATGTAATTCTTTGTTGATGGGATCCTAATCAATTGCATTACCAAGAAAAAAAACGAGAGCTCCCACATGAGCTCGTGCGTCACTCTATGATTGATGATGATTACGAGTACAAGCATAGCGTGGACGTAAATCGATGGTTTTTGCGCATTTCCCATTGTCTACTAACCGATCTCGCTCGACCGTTATATCGTGACAGTTACGAAAGTTACCGTGGCAGTGAACCACAAAACGGAAGACTTTACCGTCGACTTTCATGTTTGCTATAAACAAGAGCAAACAATTTATATAAAATTAAACGTTCAACCTTAGCCTATAAACATAAAATTCCCTTTGGACAAAATGTTGTTCTGCGTTTCTTCAATTCGCGTGGATTACCGCAGCTCTGCCGATGTTGTTTATAAACATAGCCCTCGGTCGGTTCATTCAAAATTATTTTCGCAGGATTCACGTCATCCGCTTTGGGATCGTTTGCATGACTTCATGTATGACTAAAACTGTAACTCATTACTGGTCTCAGTACGTGAGTAACCACTTTAAAGTAGTTTACATAGCACGTCTTAAGTAATTTTTATTGAAAGCGATGATGAATGATGACTCCTCATGGTAGTTCGTCAACAGAAAGTAATGAAATATTTTCTGCAGTAGCGTCCTTGCCCGGTGTAGGCCCAAACACACGTAACCTTGTAAAGAGAGCCTTTCAAGGACGACTTCTGGCGGCGTCTCATCCGGGAATCTTTTCAAGTCCCTCCCTCCCCATCCCATCTCGCAAAGCATCCTCTTGGTACGCATGCTCGTTTCGTCGCTACGTTGGAAACAAAACGCTGTTTTCAAAGGAAACTGATGTACTCTACATATAAACACATTCATTGTGTTCTTATGAACTTACTATTACCAACAAAATTATAAGCCATCATAGGTATCATAATTACCTACTAATAGTAAAGTGACACCTTCTATGATTAAAATTTGTCGTCGCATTTAAAAACATCATACGTTACCCCTGTTGGCAACGAGTATACTCTTTGATTAATCCTCAGGGTGTAAGGGCAGTCACGCGTAGGATTCTATCCTATTTGTTAATGCACCTTTGTAGTGTTTGTCTTTATCCTTTTTTCAGTTAGATGTGAATGTGAAGCGTCAAATATTTCTCTCGCACCTAGTGCCTGGCTTCTCAGTAAATCTTCTTCAGCGTATAGAAACTTGCATACCTATGTCCTCTTTTAACCAAGCTCGACGACGGGCTATAAGTAGCTTTGCTAATCGCGGGTATACTAAAATAGCTTGGAATTTCCTAAAGGGTGTATGTCTTATGTCTCCGATAAACTTTTGACTTAGCTAAACTAAGACATCGATGTAATTTACTGGATTTCGAAAGAAAAAAAACCTAACCAATAAACGAATGTGAATGTTGAAGACTTCTATGATGAAATCTGGTATTCGTGATTAGCAGATCAAAGTAACTAATCAAAGAAAGTTGGTTGGTTGTAATGGTGATACGCTAATCATCGTCAATTATAACAACAAGTAGAAACAACATTTTAAATGTTCATAGTTAGCTTTGTTTTGGTTAAAGCTTGCTTTTGGTAGGTTTAATAGTAAAGTTTTTGCTTAATTAATCTAATTTACAAAGTTTACCAGAAGTCTAGGTCATGATCCAATAAAACTGGCTCTTTATAAACCAACATCTTTAACGAAGTTCCTTCCTTCGTTTGATTTGTATCAGTTCAAGCCAAAGAAAGCCAGGTCGGTGTGGTCGGTCAAACTGGATCTATACATTCTCCGACGGCGACCGGTTTGGCCGCCGCGAATCCTGGCCAACACTACCCATATACTGAGGCGGGTTTATGTGCCCATTCGACATATGTCTTAAGAGAATCAGAGTCTCCCCGCGTAATAAAACATACTTGAAAATTTTTATCGAAGGTTTTGAGTTTGATCGCCGTCCAGGACAAACATAACGCACCGGTCTTTTTTGTACATCTAGATTATCATCGTCGTCTTAGTCTTTTTTGTGTTTTTAGTTCAGTTTCCTCGACGTTGATTAGTAAGTATCTATAAACATGTTTATCTGTCTCTGGCTCTAATACAAGCTCTGGTGAGTACCTATGGGGTCATGACTATGTGTAAAGATGACATGTTGTCAATGAGACAGGATTCTATTTCTAAGCATATTAGGTAGGTACCTACTAAGCTGGAATGTTATCAGAATATCAGAAATACTTTTTGTATTCATGCAAAAAAATGGTAATGAAGATGTCATGTCTCAGATGCAGACATACTGGCGAATGGTTGTATTGTGACATTGTAAGTGCTTATTTTTATGTCCATTTTAATCAAACTGTCCGGTACCAAAAAATAGGTAACTAAGCCACCTATACTCGTTTCGAATGTCTTCATTTGCTCGGCTATGTTTTTTTTCTTACAGTGTTCCGTTCTTTATGACAACATAGTCAACTTTTCTTTGACTGGGGACAAAGTTGTGAGCATAAAACAAATTATGTCGCAATATAAAAGTATGCTTAAAGTTAAAAAAGCAAATAAGAGCGATAAACCTACACTCGGCTGCGCCTGCGCTCCACGTTTACACACAAACGTTTGTGAATCAGCTCGAGATTGCGTTGGGACCGGTTGACTTCTAACTGCTACACAGAGAGTATGAGGAAATAATAATAAATAAATTCATGCCGTAATAGACGTAGGTACCTATGCATTTCTAACATCAAATACAAGAACATTATCGACGAATCGGTCTTGATTTTATCATCGATTAACGGTTTGTTCGTTTAATATTCCTCGACCAACAGGCATGTTTCAATGCAGTTATTTGCTTGCTACGCTAATCAAAAGGGCAGAATATTTTCAAGAAGGAACGTTTTACACTTTTATAATACTTTTTACTGTTGAAATTCGTGACCTGATAATGTTATTTTGTTGTTGAGTTTAACCTACAAACGGTTCTTGTTACCTGTTTCAAAGTTAAAATCAAAGAAGATCCCGTATCCTTTGAAACTGACCAAGGATGCGCAACTCACTCATATCGCTATGAGATGCAATTGCAACATGCCTTATTTAGAGAAATGTATACTTTACCATTTTGTATTCTTTCGTTATATCTGGACAGTCATGCGATTATTCATTTTAAACTATTTTTATTTGATGAAGCTCTACCAAGCTCTACCTAACGATGCTAACGGTTGACTTAGTTTTAACACTTAGATTAGAAATCACATTACATATTTGAATCTTAAACCTAGTTGATAAAGCTCAAACCAATTAAAAATTGTCATAGGCCTGGCCTGGTTAAGGGTTATACCTTTGCAGTCGGCAATCTCGTGCTACGTGGAAGCCAGAGCAGTGACAGTTACCGTCACATGCACTGGTTGCACTCGCCTGACTAGGCAGGTACTACTACATCTCTTTTACGTTTTCCACAGTCACGTAATAGGATTTACTATTGCGAAGAGCTCTGATTGATAATGGAAATAGACGCACAGGTTGTAGCTTGAATAACTACTGTACCTTCTCCAGGTAGGCACTTATAATTCACATATGACAACATTAAAATGTTCACCTCTAGGAACCGATCTAAAGCCTTTTTCATTTTGATTAAGATATGGGCTCATTTTTTATTATTCAAATCACGACTGAAGTTGCATAACGCAATAAGCATAGTTAATTGAGCTACGATCGCCAATGCGCTTCACTTGAATAAGTAATTAACGCGTACTCATCTGCTTTCGACCTAATTAATCATCATGCTCATTAAAAGCCTTTCTCGACTTGGCTGTTTAGCAGGACTTTCACAATATTTATGTAGGTGTTCCGATATTAGATCAAAATTATTTATTACAAAGTAATCATTGAAAATTTCGGAATAAATAATTTCCATATGTTGAGTTTGTATACCGAGCTCTTGTTGGTAATTGGAAGCTGCGCAAGACTAATAGTATATATCTACTTGACGCGAAAAAGCGCGATAAATTTACACGATAATTTTTGTCAATCAAGCTGTTCTTAAATATACGTTAATACAATTTTTGCTTTTACACCTTTACTTGCGATTAAGACACCTTTTTTAGGAAGTCGCATTCAAATAAAAAAGTAACTTCCATGTTACTATTAAATATGATCGAAAGTGATGGAACTATTTTGCGTTCATAACATCAGCAGGATTATGTAGGCTATGTCAAGAAACTCTACACGTATCACTGATATGGTTAATTAGCTATTATAGTGTGCAAGTTGCGTTGTACAGAGGCTTGAGTTACCTTATCGAATAACAGCTTTCTCAGTATTGTTTTTGCATTAAATTCGCCTAGAGTAGTTCTATAGAGTTTAAGTACTTACAATGTAAATTCTATTAAATTCCTTTCAATTCAATGTGGTTGACATTACACTTATTACCACCGTCTACTAGCCAAATGCGGGTTCGCGATCATAAACCCGGGTTATAAACCAAAAAAAAAACAAAATAGACGGATTTAAACTCAGGATCGATTTACCGCCTTTGGGCTGAGTGCACCTTTGACTTTGTTTTTGTTTCCATAATGGATATCTTTTCTTTGTCTAGCAGTAAAGCTAATTATGAAAATATAAAAGATATGAGAAGTTGAAATATATGAAAAAGTAACGCTAAATATTACTTATTATTATTCTATCAGCATTGCAAAGTTTACCTACGTCCCATTACAATGGGACAGTACACTGTATTTACATCATGGGCAGATTTCGCAGCCTCGTGAATTGATGACCTAAAATGTTTTTGAGCCTTTATCTAAAAAGGGAACAAGTTTACTTCTTAAAATATAAATAAAGAATGTCTGTACCGGTTAGCGAACAATTTGAAAAGGGATTTCTAAAGGGCGTAACCAAATAGCTGGTCAAAGTAGAACGAGCCAACAATAACATTTTAGGGCCTATGAAATGAGTATTGTATTTGTTACACAAAAAGACGTTCTCTGCTTAGCAGCCGAGTGTTTTTTACCAGCTGTGAAGTTTGAATGTCATTGTTTATGTATAAAATACTTTTGAAACTCTTCAGTGTTGAAAATTTTACCCTTTATATTTTTTTATTCATCACGGCTTTTAAATGAAATGTATGTAATAAGCTATTAACAGTTAAGTGAAGCATAATAAACGGAGTTCAACGTGCTGTAATCGTTTTGACGATAAAACCTAGAATTTCTGGTTTCATTTCCTCCATTCGAAAATTGTGATAAATTCACCTAACGCATTGTAATTTTGCAAAGGCATGTACTGACGAAAGTAGATCAACCTTTAAACTAAAAACTATTGCAAAATGGGTCTTACGCTGGCAGCATTTGGTGCTCACATGTGAAGCTTAACGTGCTGTCGTGTGTGCATGGATTGAAACTCACTCGAACAATTTGACGAAAACTTCAGCATAACAAAATGATTGCTATCAATCGCTATTTAAAGAAGGTAAAACATTTATGAGCAGGAGGCGTGTGCCAAGGGCAACCCTCCTACGCCGGTTGCTATCATGAACGATTGCGTGTACGCATATATTAGTGTACCTCCTGTCTGATACCAATCATTCGGCACGCAACTTCTAACGTCAATAAACATCCAGCATGGATCAAATCTCCGCTTAAAACAATTAATGGCTGCTAGTTCTTGATAACGATATTGAAAACGTTATGCCTCAAAGATACCGCACAGATAAACCCGGATTGATCAGCCGTTACCGAAGAGTGTAATGGCTTGAAAGTGTGAGTGTAACTTAATCGGATCATCTCTAATCAATTTGAACATGGTACCTTATAAATTTCGAATCGTGCGTTTCCATTGCTAATACCCAACAGTTGAAGTCGAAGTTTTAATATCAAACATTATCTATTGTTAAGTTCCACGTAACGAAAACGCTGAAACTACTGAAATGTCCTTCAGGCGCATCGATTTAATAACTACCATAACCTTGTAGCTTTATGATTGGATGAGCTTCAAATTAATATATTTATTGCATGGTTTAGTGGGAAACTAACTATCTTTTGGAAGTTCAGAAAACAGACAGCAATACCTAACCAACATAGGAATAAGAATCATCAATGCAGTCGAAATGTTAAATAATTAACTATTTTAGTGTAGTTACTCACATCATAAATTCTCAAAGAGCTTCACAACAATAGAAAAGTCACGTGCAGCCATGTTTGATAACACCAGCAAATATCGACGTCCACATCTCGGGAACAATTAACATTCATCAGTATTGTCTCACTCACGCTGAGAGACATATCAACGGCGCTAGATGAAACAAAGCACCCATCCCCTGCTGGCTCGGATACTTGATAATACTTCCGATTTGAACCTGCTGGGCACGCACAAAGCCAGTGGTGGCAGTGGTATTACGACTAATGTATCTCAGCAGGATAGAAGCAAACCTTGGTCTTGTTTTTCAAGGAAATGGGTTTAATTAGGGACCATCCACAAATCCGCACAGACAATTTCAACACCAACAAGGGTCAAGAATGCTATGCCCATTCTTAACCCACTTATGGATCATAGCAGTGGCACCTATACTTACATAGTGGACCTGTATAATTGCCAGTCGCATTTGGGCGTTGGCAGTCTGGTGACACGCATCCATCGATTTTGGGAACATCAAACTGCAGTCTTTTTAGGGTTCCGTACCTCGAAAGGAAAAAACGGAACCCTTATAGGATCACTTTGTTGTCCGTCTGTCTGTCTGTCAAGATCCTTTTTCTCAGAAACGCGTGGAGGTATCAAACTGGAATTTACATCAAACACTCACGTCTACTGTCCCTTGGAGCTGTGAAAAAATCATACTGCTAAGCCAACGCAATCAAAAGATACAGCCGTTTATGCCGCAAATTTCCGTAAATTTTCGACACTCGCAAGGGAATCAAAACCTACAGGGTACTTCCCGTGAACTCAGAATCTTGAAATCTGGTACGAAGCAACGTCTTATAGCACAGATAAAGGAAAAATGGCGAGAACCGTCAATTTTTAGTTACATCATATATTAAGAATATTTCTAATAATTTGAATGAACGATTATCGTGATGGGTGAACTTTTACTTATATACCTACAAGTTTGTACGGAACCCCTACGTGCTTTTGAAAGCTTTCAGGGCTAAGCTAAATCTGTTATTCACTAAAGCCAAATTATAATACCAGATAAATAATTGGTACCTGAGAACGCTGCCATTTTGTTCTATCCCGGTGGTATTTTTCCAATCATCTAGCTAGATGATGCATCAATTTATGTCGATGTCAAGCCACTTAGCGGGCACGAGCGGCGTCACTCGGACGACCTACATTATTATACAAATCGGGCTACTTACGTAACTGAGGGTCGTCCTTACTGCAGACAAACTATAACTACTCTGGAACACGAATAGTTACATTATCGTGTATTACTGTAGTAAAATGTCAGTTTTACAGCTCCTTTGCGATGTCGTTAACAAAGCTTTGGGGTCACTGTCGGTGGTTTATTAACCGTAAAATGTTTTAAGGTCTCGTTAACTATCTTTTAGGGCAAGGTCTATCTATCTATCGAAGTATTTTTACTTTTATTATCTTCAATTTTCCAAGCAGTATGGCTGAGGTACCTTGTGGTGCCGCAATACTGACGAAGTCCTGAGAAGGAACTTTCAAACTGGCTTAACTATTAATTCGTTGCACTTATGCCAATTTTACATGGTACTTACCTGTTCTGGACGCTCTAGTAATATGAAAAATACCCTACGATTCAGATAATTACAATGTTTGCATTGACTAGGTATGTAACAAATAATGACATAAAAACGCACTTCCGATCGACGAATGATCATTGCGGCGGACCATCAATAAATATTTGTTCGATGGTTGCGCATTAATTAGATGGTTATTTTTATCGATCTCAAATGTTTGTGCAGCGACTCCGCTGCCAGTTGACCTACACACCGTCGTTAAGTTTAATGTTAACCAAACAGTGGAAATGACCTTGTGTAGGCGTTAATTTATTAACAGTCTAAAGTAGGCATGCGAAGGAATTTATGGAATTTCCTTACATAATCAAATTGAATTACCTGCATTGTAAGAGCGCCATATTTTTGTACTCATGATCAAAGTTATTTAGAGATGCAGGTTTTCCACAAAAACGTATTCAATTAAAGAGTTAAGCCTACCTAATTTTTATTTTACCTACCAGTTTCACGATATATTTGCTCAATAGCAAAAAATTAAACCATCGCTTCACGGCTTCAAGAAACGTTTTGGTCACAACCTCACAACACAGCCATACATAGTATTACTTTTTCTGTGGCCTCGTTCCACATAAGTACCACTTAGTCGTCTATACCTTAAACTCTCACAATGTTTCACTCCTTCCCCTGCTGCTCGTGAAGTCATGATATTTCTTTCCCTCTTTAAAGTACCTACCGTAACAGTCCCCTATTAATTTGAAACAAGTCAAACAGAATTCAGTCTACAAATACCTACTTTCTTACTTATTTAGCATAAGCCCAAAAGCTGAACAACTTATAAAGTTAACTTATCTGTTCTGTAGAAATCCAAGTATTTGCTACCACGAGTCAAGTAAGTAAGTAACTTATTTCCAAAACAATCAATAATAATAAATAAATAAATATCAGGGACAATTCACTCCAAGATCATCTGACCCCAAACTAAGCAGAGCTTGTAATATGGGCGTCAGAGACTGATAAACAATAGAAATACCTTGTTTGTTTTAATGATGAACCAGTCGGTTCTAAATGCCAGATCCTCACTGGACAAGCTCCCTAGCAATGTTTGTCCAGATTACCCAACGTGAAGGCATAGTACACACTGTGGGTGGCGAGACGTCGGTCGCGGTGGCCGGCCGTCGCGTCAAAGGCCGTATGCAAATGCAAAGCTGTTGTCTTGGCTGTTGACAAGCCTCCCACGTAAAGAGCTACCGGCTGACACTTTAATGCATACGTTTAATGTCACTGGCACTTAATGATGCTGTAGATACAGATACAAGTAGGTCATCGCAGACTTTCATCGAAATACTGCATGATAGTTATTCTACCTATACTACTAATGTTTTTATTATAAAACTGCTCTGCAGAATGTTTATCTTTTCTGAGAAATGTATCTAGTCATCTGTTTCTTAAAAACTTCATTCAGCCCATTTATATCCATGAACATAAAGGACGTTTCTTATATTGTTATTGTGGTCAGTGAATCACAAGCAAAGGGCGTTTACGCTTCCCATCACGTCATCGGTAATTTTCATATATAGAAACAATCATGTGTTAAATGTTTGATTGACTTTGTTTAGGGAAATACTTCATTAGTTCATTTAGATTCACGCACGTTTTCAATCACCCTTAAAACTAAATGTTGACCTATGTTCGGCATGCTTCACATGAACAAATTCAGTTCCTAATGTTTTTTTTACTTGTTTCAGGTAAGTTGCTCCATCATCGCCGTTCTAACCGTCAACTAGATCGTAACACGACCAGCGTAAGCTAAGCTTTTATTGCTTTGAACTGCCATAAAACGGAGGGTTCAAAGCTGTGGAGCGTTGTGTGTGTACGCACATGGTTCATTTGTTTCACAGGGCTTTTTGCCATTTAGAGACAGACTCAAGCTGCTTCCTTTCTTGTGGTATCTTTGTTTTAAACAGTTTCATAATCCAAACTTCAGATTAACCTCCCGCTTAATCCTGTTGCATGTAAAGATTTTTCTATTATTAAGTCAAACCGAAAATAGCTGACGGTAACGCTACTAATAAGCGTTGAGGCGATGGTTTCTACTCCACCATTAGAACCGAATCCTATCTCTTTCATCATCCAATTATAAGGTTCGAGAGGCGATAAACTTTTTTACTTTTTGTAAACGAGAAAAAAACTTACGAATGGAATCCCATACCATTAATCAAGACTATGGCTGCATTCGAAGAGCTCCTGCTTTCTATTAAACTAATGTGTACTCTAGCAAGTTTGAAGAAGTTTTTTACTCCTGGTTGGCTTGAAGACATTTTAAAAATAAATCCCAACTCTAATTAGTTACCGTAAACACATTAATGTTTACGAAAATTTAATCTTCACCCTGATTTTTAAAATTTTAACACCCAGCTATTAGGGATAGGCGTCGACTGGTGCCTTTTTTATTACGGAAGTGGGCAACAAGGTTAGTGAGCCCACTACCTGCTGCCCGGCTCTGTGGGTTAGTTCGCACCTGCTGTACACAAAAAATATAAACAGCAGCTATTTTGAGGGCCAGTGCGGTCATACAAGCAGTAAACTGTTGCTGCTGCGACGTCATTCCAGTAGCCGTTATTGGTTGCAGACGTCATTAATTTGAATTTTACCGGGTATTCAAAATTTACATATCTATATTTGGATTTAGGATACACATAAATGGCATTACAAGAAAATAGTTGTAAAACATCGATTCAATAGGGCGAATACGGAAACATAAATAAGAGACTTCATGCCTAGTGCTGCTCAGCTGAAATGGAACAATACAGCGAAAGAGCCTGAAAAGCTTTTGGGCCTATGAGGATACAGGCTTGGAGCCTAGCAATAGGAGATGGGTAGTAGATAACGCGCTATACCAAACTGATGATGGAGTGACAAGCTACAGAAGAGAATGCTCACCGTCGGCTCTTGATTGAAAACAATGGATAAGCAGTTAGGCCGTTGCCTTGTTGTAGTGGGACAGTTCAGACTAATAAAAAACAATAAAGACCTTTTAATCCGGTCAATCCAAAGTGTCACACATGGTTGGTTATAAGTGGCATGGCAAATAAAAAAAGAATTCGTGTAAGCGGGACTCGGGACTGATATAAAAATTCTAAATTAGATCTCCGGCCGTTGGCTGTTTCATGACGACTTGTTATGTCATCCTACTCGAGTTTTTCACAAATAAGTATGTCAGTAACGGCGTGTAGGTAAAATTGTTTGTAGTCATATTACAAAATTGTCTGATAATAAAAAAAAAATTAAATGTATTGGTTGGTTGCTACGCTACGAGTAGCATTCTCATAAACCTCACAGAAACTCCATAGTCAAAGATCTCCAAATATTGTAGATTCCAAGCAAACAGTTCAAACATTCATCAAAAACTCAATCACAGATCACAAATTACCTGAAATCCATTTGGAAGATAGATAATAGAGTTACCTTGGAGCTGTAATCGTAGTTGAGTCCGCAATGATGTATTATATTACAGAAGCTGATAGTTACCAAAATATCGATCAACCGTTAGCGTAACACTTACCCGTATCTTGGACCACACTTTAACGTGTTTACTTACATCTCAAGATGCGCCAAGAGGTCGATATTCATTGTCGATGGTGTCGGTAATTAAGATTATCTCCGATCGATCTGCGATTGAACCGGTCCGTTAGAGTCGGCAAGTGCGTTCGACCGCCAAACTCTATGCTGTATCTGAACGATCAACGAACAAATAAAACAGGGTATTTTATTGTGATACTTGGAGGTTCATGAGAGTTGAAACAACATTTAAAGCATGTGTGCTAGCACGACATCGGTGACACCTCAGGTATTGCAGTGGTCCATGGGCGGAGGTGATCACTTTCCATCAGGTGACCTTCTAGCTCGTTTGCTCCCTAAATTACATTAAAAAAGACATCAAACACCGGGTGTTTTTGCGTTACCTAAGGAAATCGATAACACAGTCATTATGTGATGTAAAAACAATCTAAGTGAAAATAAGAATTTAAGGTTCTCAACAAAATTAGAACCATAAGCATACACCACATTCTAGAAATTCGGTAAATATCAAGCAGGGTCGGAGTCGGAGCCGCTAATAACATTATTATTATTAAATATCTGCGGCTTTAGACATCTAAAGCCGCAGATATGAGATCCACATCTACTTTAGTAACTGAACCAAAATATTCACAAAGATGTTTTCCAAATAATAAATTCACAGACAATAATTAGTAAAGAGGCAAAAAAACAAAAACAATATAGGCTCAAGCGTGTACGTTTGTTCACGTCACTGAGGTTTTCAATTACAACGACCCTTCGTAACACACGCCCCTTATGGAGGCGCCAGCCAGTCGGGGTTAGTGGAGTAAATGGATTGCGGCCAGCGATCCCTCCGCAAGGGTCGATAACGCACTCCTCACTTCTGTACCTAGCTGCACTTGGGTTATGCGTATAATGCAGCGGCACTTAAAGTCCTGTGCACGTCAAACAGACTTTGTTTGAGATACTCGTAACTTCAAAATTCTTTAATCGGGTATGAATTAGCCATTTTCTTCGGACACCGTGAAACACACACCGTGTTTGTATCTATTACCTACCTGTATTTTACAAAACGTTGCATTTATGCTCTCGTATTAATAAATGTCTATAATAATAATAATAATAATAAATAATCTTTATTGCATAAACAAATACTTACAGCACGTAAAAACAAAAAAGTAAATATTTAGTACAATTTAGTCTATCATGTTAAGCATTTTGTAGTAACTACAAGAAGCAGTCATTTTTGTAGTTTAGGCTTACTTTTGATTACTCCTTAATGATTACTGCGATGAGTAAACCAAAAACACTCACCACGTTTTAAGAATTCAAGTTAGTCATCCCATCCTTAAAGCTTTACTGTATTTTATTTCAATCTTAAAATGGATAGACACACTGTAACCATTCGGAGTTGGGGACCAGTTTTAAATAATATACTGATTCCATTGGAATATCTAACGTCAATCATTAATATGAACAGGTTTCAGGGTTGTTTAATTGTTTCAGTTTATAAAGGATCTTACAGAAGCAATTCATAGGTATGATACTTGCTGAAAGCCAGCAGACAGTCAATCGAGGTCATATAATTAACTCTGTGTACGACCTCCCAAGCTTTAAGTTTCTGTTTAACAATAGCTAATCTAAAACTAATCCCTAGAAAGGGCTGCATAATGCCAAAGGTTGCCATCAACTAATAACCTCAAGGGACCAGCGAGTGAATAGATTATTAAGGTCAGCTCGAAAAGGTTAGCGGCTGATTGAAGAGAAAATAACGTTATTAGGGTCCATTGTAAAAGTATAAATATTGAAAGATGTTTATCTGATCGTTAGTGGGTGTTGGAAACTGTTCGGTTTGTCAACAAAACGATTGCGATTACAAACACAAATTCCAGTTTATTGACTGTTGCATTTATGGACTAAGTGTGGCATCTTAAAATAAAGCTTTCAATTAACGTTTGAATCGTGAATCTGAAGCACTAGTTCTTACAGAAAATAAACTGTTTTTGGAAACATCAATTTGAATGAAAGGACAGTGGTGTAACCAATATTTTCTCCCGCCGTCGCGCGTTCCCAGTTTTTGACCGGGCCAAGGAATGCAGTCAAAATCCAGTCTGGCGCGATTCTTGGAACTCTCCACTCAAGACTTTTATTATTGAGCTTGGACGCTTTTCAACTTTTTACACTCATTTTAGGCTACCGTAAAAAGTGCACTTCCATTTTATTTTATGAAACTTCCTTTTTTAGATCCGCTAGATTCCGCTAGATCTTTAGAGCTAAGTACATTCTGTTATTTTCACTAAAAAGTCTTAATTCTTACGAATATCACCACTGTGCACTTTATATAAACAAATGAACGTAAGTGATAGCCAATGAAGCAGTAAAACAAAAGTTAAATGAAAATAGATGTCGATGATACTTACATCTCTAAAAATCTACGCGTATTCATAAATAAAAATAAAACCGACGTAGGTGTATACCTATTACTTAATGAATTATTGCAAATAATGAAAGTAGGTAACAAATTCACTTCACTTTTAAATGAGCAGTATTGTTTAATCGAGCAATATTATGGAATTTATTTTACAACATAAACGTTACAGCCAATTTAACTGGATAATAAAGTATTTTCTATTTTCATCATAATATATTAATTAGCAAGCACGGTCATGGCTTTCTCATTTGGCTTATTTGTACGTCGATAAAGGCTAAATCTAGACGCGCATGTGGGATGTGGAGTTCCGATCCAATGCTGATGTAACCTTCGGCATATTTTGGAGTGGATTCTGTGGGCAGTGAACAGGCTACTTTACCTTTTAGTTTTTTTTATTTCCGAACGTCATAGCAGTCATTGCTGTCCGCAAACAATAGATTTTCTGTGGTTTCTAGTTTTTCGGCAGTGAAATACTCGTACTTATTTATCTATTAGTGACGAAGCACATCGCGACAATATTGTTTCGCTCATTTTCTTTTTTGTAAACATATAGCTATCTTCGTTTATCGGGTAATCAAACGCTGAAAACTTTCTCAATATTGGAAGTCAATTATATCGTGCTTTTTAATGTTTTCTTTGCTTTTCGTCGATTTAACAGCTTTGCCCCAGTAATCTTTAGATTTCATGATCTCATCATGAAATCTACAGTCACAGTCTCATCATGTTTTGAGAAACGTAGACTACTGGTTTTTATTTAAGCTTCTTTAATAAAGTTGATACTGCCCAAATTCTGCGTTGCAATCTCAAAAGTGAGTTACGGTTCTTACCGATTTGGTAAGTGTCATAAGTTTCGCATATTTGGGGGCAGTGGGCCGATCACCATATCAGTTGTTGCACAGAGGAGTTCACATCAACCTTTACAAAACCATTGCAAAATGGGTCTTATGCCAGCAGCATAAGTGCCCCTATGTATAAGTGGATGTGAACGCCTCTGTATACCTACCTACATACATGTTGAAGCATCTACTATACTTACAATACAAGCGCTCACCACAGTCCATACACGTTACAGGTACCTCGTGCTCCATTGCTTCGTTAGAACAAATTGTAATTCAATCGCACAGACTAGGATTAATTGCGCGGCAAATTACTCATGAACATATTGCATGTGTTCAAAATCAATAACCTCTGCATTGAAATAATTACCTTAAACATATTGAAACCACGCAGCATACACATTACCCGACGCGTTACTTGGTTCATATTATCAAAGGAATCATTTGATACTACATATTTCTATCTAGTCAATTTATTCCCTTCCTTTTCACTCACAGGTAAATGCAATTTTCTAATTTTCTATTGTGATATTTTCTGGTCCCGTCAAAACACGAGCAGCCAGTTTGGGTTTAAAGAATTCGACTGTTCAGTATTGTAATTACGCAAATTTCATTGGTCCTATCGTATGCTGTGCCATCTGGCGACCTGTGATGCAATCCTACATTAATGAGCCGTCCAGATTCAATATTTTTGATGATAAGACTGTGGTCACCGCTGGTAAATAATATAAAACTGAATCTTGGTCAACTGGTTGAGATTTTAATCAATTTTCATACTTGCTTGTATTTATCAGTTGGATTGTTTTTTTACGGAATTCTGCGACATTTTTCTTTATCTACGTGCGATGGTGAACCTACTTCTATCTAATTAACTTCGACAAAATATTATGTCTCACCTAATACTAAAAAAAGTTTTTGCTGCTTTAACTCTGATAAGTATGCACGTACATAGCAAAAACAAAACGTGTCAGTCTACAAAGTTAACATGTTCGCCAGCCCACAGCAGCTGTCAATGTGGGTTACATGACCATACCGAGACCTCAGATTACGCGCGACCTTATGTGACAGACAGACAGATACCGTGTGCAGAATATCGCTGCGACTTTCTCAGATACCACAATAACATTGCCGTGCCACAAGTCAGTTGAACGCATGGTTACAATGTTAAAATTATAGACTATTATGATAAACAGCGTGCGATTACTACTCGACCAAAGAAATTTGACGCTCAGATACATACAAAGTTCTTCTAGCCACATGTCTGATTGATTTAGTCATAAAGTAGTACCTGTCAACTGTTCATTAATTTTAAAATAGTACATTTTGTCTCATGCATGACGGGTATAGGCACAGGACAGGCAGTGCAGGTGAAAATCGTATGTTATTAAGAAGTTTCGTGCGAAGACTAAATAGGTACCTAATAATAGGCACTGTGAGTGCTGGCGCCAGTGGCCTACCACACAGGTGCTGCGGATAGCCTTCTTTAGGAATATGTTTATTTGGAAAATTAGGTCAAGTTCCAGAACGAACTGTAGCGTACTAACTTCGATCCAAATCCTAATGTCAATGAGAATGGGCGAACATTGTCAACATTATACGAGTACTAATATTATAAAGAGGAAAGATTTGATTGCTTGTTTGTAATGAATAGGCTCCGAAACTACGAGGCCGACTTTAAAAATTATTTCACTAGTATTTAGCTACATTATCAGCGAGTGACATAGGCTATGTTTTTTAATTTAGGCTCTATTTTGACGGGAGGAGCAGACTACGCGGGCGAAGCCGCTGACGGAGAGCTAGTAATAATAAATCCAATAAATTCTGAATTCATCAACGGCTAGATTAGTATTTAACTACCTGCTTACTCAGTATTTACTTCAGTGATGTGTTGTTAGTAATATTCCACTGGTACACAGTTTTCAGCGTAGTAGAGTAGAACCTAATAAAGGTCACCAACAAGGTAGAAAGAACGCAATTGATCCTGAGTCAAAGCATCCAAAGGTGCCCGAAAACCGCTTGCCCACACCACATTGCATTACCACTCTATATGTATAGTGGTCGATGTAAAATGACACATTCCTCAATTGGGCTATAGCATACCGCGAGTTCTCGAGTTAGCGCCAATTTGTGTCTCCGGCTGACTCACGTGGCAGGGCATGTTACACTTCCTAGACTTTTTTGCTAGTTTGTGCTCAGTGGCCTAACGTACGTAGTGTTCATGTTTTTATTAACAGTTCAAATTGATCACAAATCAGGAGCGCATCAATCGTTTTTTGCTGAGAACAAAACGTTAATGCTATCCTAAGATCACGATTTTATCTAAGATCAAAAATGCTTCGATGATACCGCTAGGAATAACGTGTGTTCCATCAGCGTAGCTTCACGGCGTATGACAGTAATCAATAAGATCACTATTCAGCATTATTATGCAACGTTGACAATAACATGACGGAATAAATCTGATATCATAAGCTAAATAGAGAGGCCAACTAAGAAATTTGATTATGATCCATTGATCATACGAAACGATACAGCTTCTTTTCTATCTTAAACAATCCTATTCTATTGAAATAAAAACAGCCTAAATATAATCAATGTCGGAATACATCCCATCCCCAGCGACCTTGCCCGGTGAATAGTTGAACTGACGCAATTGAGCTCTTCCCACCGACACTGCGCGCGCGGCCTGGAGAGCATGACATTCATTACTCATGCTTCGTCTGCAGGGCTGATTATTTAAATTACGCATATGTCCGTTATAAAAAAAAACTGAGTAGTAACGACCTACCATTTACAACTCTAGCGTTCCAGACAATATTTTGATCATACAGCTTTGTACTATAATGACATTTTACTTTTACATAGGAAAAACATTGAGAACCTTCTCGAATCCTAATGTACAGTGATCCTACTGAAGTGTAATGAACTCCTAGAAGATTTCTGAGCATTGCTTCTGTAATTTTTCGTTTGTGCAATATGGTATATTTTATTGTAAATAGATATCAAATTCAACCTGTAAATCCAAATATATCTGGAGTCATAACAAGGGCAACCCTGATTATAACTGATGTTCTCGCTTTATCATTACGACCTCTTAAGGAACCAAGGTCGGCCGAAGACCAAAGTGGTAAACTGACTTTATCTAACTAAATGGCCAACTACATTGTTCTTAACAATCTTAACAATGTCTTAAACAAACTTAACTGTACATTGTTACACAAATGTAAGTTACTTGATTTGGTGTGCAGTATTAGAGTATCTGTATATCTTAACATCAAGAGTGACTACTTTTTTAAAGCCATTATTAGGGTCTGCGTGGTGTGTATTTGACTGGTAAATAATCTCAACTCCACCAATTTGTACTTACTCTTAACTCTGTGCGATAAATATATGATAATGTGCCTATTTCAAGCAGAATCTTCATTCCTGCACCACAAACATCAAATATAGATAAAATGAAATATAAACCCGACAAAATATCAAGAACTCATTTGATGATTTCAGATGTAACTCATAGTTAGCTACGAAGTGCTGTGCATGTTTATAGCTGATTTTCCTTGTTGCAGGATGTGGTGGACCATTACGGGAAACTTTGGAAACATTCTTCCGATCGACTGGACCAAATCGTTTTCAAGGAAGATGCATATTCCTACACTGAACCTTAGCGATAAAAAGGTAAGAAGCTCAAAATATTTAAAACGGAATGAAAGCTTCGTCGTTATCCAATCACGCAGTATTGCACATAAGGAAAAAGGCTCGAATGTCGATATAGCTCATATTCGAGTTTCACCTACCGGTCATTTTATATACATAATGAACCTAGATTTCCCAGATGCCCTCAGCAATTATGATATTTGAAGCAAACACTGGAACTGCTATGTCCCCATAAGGCAAGACACTTTTCATCTAGCAAATCGTACTCATCAAGTTTTGAAAAAAATGTAAGCGTTGTAGCTTCGTGGTTCAGCACCCGAACTCAGATTGTGGATCGTGTGGTCCCGAGTTCAAATCTGGCCAGAACCAAAATCTTTGTGTTCATTCCACTTACTCTCCGGTGATGTAAAACATCGATAAAATCAACCCGGATAACGGCAGAAGGCTCACCACCTGCCACGTTGTGTTCTAATACCATTGGTTTAAAGTGGGCTTCTGAGTGTTTCGTTCACCATGATGGAAAAGTCACTTGTCTTGTCTCTGACTATCCCGTTTGGGATAAACTCGTGATGGCGTGTGATGTAAGCGTTGCATTGTAATAATATCTGGTTGAAAACGTCACGTCAATATTGCAATTCCTTATTTTTTAGTGATCACTTATAGTCTGGCCTGATCTTACATGTGTATAAATAAACCACTCAAAATGAGATGGCCATACTTTAGAACGTAGCATAAATTAGTCCTTCACATTGTTATAGCTATTCAAAGCTCATTAATAAAATCATTCAAATCATCACGAACAGAGCAACGTCATTTGAGTTCATTGGTTTTGATCTTATTTCGACGTAACATGACACTGTCTGGTCGGCACTCGGACCCAACAAAAAAGGTGTTAGACAGCGACCATTGTTGAGTGGGAATCTTTGTACCATCGTTAAACTAATTAGTTAACAAAAAAACTGTGCTTTAAACTAATAGTCTGCTTGCCTGCCTTATACTCGTAGTATTACTATGTAAAAAGAATGTTGAACTTAACAAGAGGATTTAAAAGGCGTTGCTAACTGCCATTAATGCTACCTGCCTACATTTTAAGCTAACTACTATATGAGAAGTTCTTTTTGTAATCTAAATCTAAAAAAAAACAGTTACAGTTAATTTATTAAGTCTCAATTTTTTTTAACTCTTTTGTTGTCTCACATTCGGAGACATAAGTATATTCATTTTCTGAACTTTCACCCAATGCGTTAATTGCAAAGCGCACTGCAACTGTGACAGCAGCTGTGCTGTCCGACAAAACAGTGCGACAATGAGCGAAATTCAATTAGAACTAATTTTAAATGCAATGTTTATGCAGAACGCAATGACACCAGATGATGAGATCCACAGTTCGGAAGACGAGGCGGTGGCGTCGGACCTGGATATGCACGCCCTCATTCTGGGGGGGCTGCATCAGGACCACGAATGCCCTGTCAAGACGGCTGATGAGGTAAAGTGTTTTGCAATGCTTAAACATAGCTATAGCATATATTGAGACATAGCAACTTAGCAGTTATTGTTATTATTGTTGGTGGTACACAAACCGCGTATAGTCACTCCCTTGGTGTAGGTACATCTAGTAGTACTAGGTGCATTAGATTAAAAACATGGCTGTTATTATTCTATTAGCACCAAATATATATCTTGCTTTACAGCATCGCACTAGCCATTGAAACAATGAATTTCGCATACACTGTTCAGATTCTCTGATGATGTAGCCAGAAAGTAGTTGACTACTGGAATCATTTCTGACTTTTCAGGTGATCCAAGAAATAGACGACATGATGCAAGAGACTCCTTCCTCCGAGGGCGATCTCATCGAGTATAACGAGGCCCTCGAGAAAGGAAAGGAGGTCCTCAACTCCCCACTCTACGAAGATAGTGAGTACCTTCTTGAAATGATCAACAATAAGGAGGAAATTCTATGATGTGCATTTATTTGTCAGATAGATATTGGTAACTAAGAGTAGGAAAAGCTCCTAGGGTCATCTAAGCGTATGGAGCATAATCTGTTTCTTCACTGTCTGACATCCAAGCGTAGGTGTCTCAATGAGTCAATGTTGTATGATAGGTTTATAATAGCCATCTTGTTACATGATCAAGAAAATGTCCAATGATGTGCTCATTTGTATGCTGATTTAGTTAGGCCATTTAGTGTTTTTTTGCGTTCCTTTCCTTACTATATTTTCATAAATGTCCATCCATCTATATGCGACACTGGTTGACCGAGTGAAATCAATACCAATTCCAGGAAGGACGAATAACTTACTTAGAAATGAAGGCCAATTGATCTATAGAAAAATTGTTCAAAAACGTTTACTCGAAAGATCATCAGATCAACAAATCACTACCTCGAAGTTATTGCTTATTAGTGACGTGCGTTTTTTGTGAAAAGAGTGACATGCTGTAAGTAGTTGCTATTTTAAAAATTCATGTATAACACAAGACTTAAACATTTTGCTACTAGTAATGACCAAGAAAAGTTATGAGAAGGAGTAGCTTACTAAATTGTATAATCAAACGTTATGCAACTCATTATCAAAGCAATGACCACCATATTGTAAGTAAACAAATACTCGTAAAAGGAGCCAAAAGCAATTAAATGTCAAGTAGCATCGAGGCTGCATTCATACCGCAGATTATGAGAACCGGTCTCGTTTTTATGGTGAAGCAAAGTTCGTTTCTCTGGCGATGAGTGAACTTTTTGCGCAATAACGACGATGACATAATTGAGAGAATTCGTAACGATTTTGTACGCAGTTACAATTTTGTCGTGCAATTACTGTTTTGCCGTGAGAAACGTTACGATCATAGTACGGAAATAATGCAATTAGATTTCCTACTATTTTGGCCCTTTATTCGTAAATGTTTATACCTTACTGCAAGACTAGGTATATAACCACAGTTGAAGGTGTCGTTACATTGGTTTCTTAAATATAAGGTTGTTAAGCATCAGACTTGGAAAGCTATTTTTAGGTTTTTCAATGATATACAGTGATATACACGACCTTTATCTGTAAGTACTACAATTTCAGGGAACGTTCATGAATGAAGCGCAATCCGCAGTGCTCCATTCGTAAATCGATCTGTCCCCTGCAGTTCAACGACTGACCTAGTTCTAAAAGCAGTGGTCAAATCTGAGCGTAACTTACCTATCTGATACGATCTTAAAACAGTTAAAAAAATAAAAGTTGTTAGTAACTGTTCCAGTTGGCTATATACTGGCGTAACTGTGATAGTGCGTAGCGGAAATTATTGTAAAAAGTAAACCAATCGATTAAACTTAGACATTGCATTTTCTTTGTTCTAAAATTACTGGCTAATGGTCAGTTGAATACGTTACTTTTTCTAATCTTTAATGCTGTAGACATTGGATTTCCTTTTTTGCTTTCCTTTATCTAATAATTGACGGGTCGCTTCTTCTTACCCGCACTTAAGTCAGGTAGGTACCAAGCCGCCAGCTGACTGGCTACCAATTTGTCGAGCGAGGGCATTGACCCCGGACGCCCTGATTGATTTGCACATCAGTTTGTTATCATAAATTTGGTTGCGCTTTGAAATTTTAAAATTAGATTGTTTCGTTCGATTCGAGGAATTCGGAAACAGACGGAAGTTGGCAGGAACTAAATTTATTCAAGATGGAGTGTTTATTTTGACTGAAAACACTTTTTCTCTTGAAAAACAGCAACTTATATGGTTTGGTTCATTGAGAGATGCATACAGTGTTCACAAAGACTTGCATTTTATGAAATGCCAAAGAGTCTAGAATACAATCTATTCTGCAAATGCAAGAATCATTTCAAAAATTCCAACACTGCAGTTTTCTACACAAAGAAAATAAAATGGTTTGGTTCATTGAGATTTCTATAGTGTTCACTAAGACTTGCATTTTATGAAATGCCAAAGATTCTAGAATACAATCTGTTCTATTATGCACGAATCGTTTCAAAAAGTCCAACACTGCAGTTTTCTACCCAAAGAAAATAAAATTGCATTAGCATTGTTTAATGCTAAATTAAAAATTCCCTGCAGTTTTCATCATACTCGTAATTATGATGAGAAAAGTAGTCAAATAAAAATAGTTTTGAGCTTTATAATCTGTAACCAATGAACAGAAAAAATCGAAATTTCGGACCTTGATGATATGTGAATAGATTCCATTCTGATTCCAATTTACCTGAAAGCTCTCTGACATGAATTTCAATTAGTTCACTCACTCCACTTAAGTTGACATGTATTCGCTTTAATAGTGTCGTGTTGAAATTAAATAAATTCGTACTTTATTCATCTATTTACGGTGTATGTTTGCTAAAGGTAGCGTTACATTTAAGATAGTCCTACTAATTCTTCCTACTCCCAGTATACCGACTGGTAACGTGTTCCTGTATGTCTACAATGGGTTTCCATCGCGTAAACTGCGATCGTTGCGTTCAGATATTGGGATGCCATTTTTGGTTACAGTCAACTGAACCTAGTTTGAGGTTGAACAAATACACTTTTAATCACCAGTGACTAAGATGTCGTTACTAAATAAATAAATGAATATCTGGGACAATTTACACCAAGATCATCTGACCCCAAACTAAGCAAATCTTTTACTATGGTCTAAATTAAATATGTACATACAAATAGATAATAACATCCAGACACACAACAGACACAAATGTTCGTCACATAAATGTTTGTTTAAAAGGCAGGATCGCTGCCATTGCTCCAACAGGCCATTCATCTAATATGTATGATAGTTGACGCACTCTGTATAACAGCGACAAATATTTCCAGAACTCCGCCAACTCTCTCTCCCTCAACTGAACGAGATCTTCATGGAGCTAGAGGTGCTCATCCGCGAGTTCTCGGAGACGCTCATCGCGGAGTTAGCGCTCCGTGACGAGTTGGAGTACGAGAAGGAGCTGAAGAACACGTTCATCTCGCTGCTGCTGGCCGTGCAGAACAAGCGGCGCCAGCACCACATAGAGAAGAAGAAGCGCTCGCCTAACTTGAATAGCAGCAGTTCCGAACCAAAGGTAAGAGTAGTCTTCCTATTAGTCTGTTACAGGTCGCGTCTCGCGTCACGTAAAAAGCAAAAGCGCTCTAGGGCTCATCCTGCGCACTAGACGATTTATGAATCGAATTGGTGGTAAGAAGCAAGGAGGGGGGGGGGGGGGGGGAGGCGCCGCACGAACGAACCAATGGCGCGAGGGCACGGGCCGCGCGCCATTGGCTCGTTAGTCGACGCATACGCAAACACATCCCTTCTACTGTCTTCCAGGGCGCTTTTTACGTGTCGCGACTTTGTACTAGCTAGTAGAAAAGTTGCTCAGACAAATTAGATCTAATGAAGAAATAGGCAGTTACTATAAACTCATTAGGCAAGTACGTAAGACTAAAACGATTAAAATTAAGTAGGTATATCTACTTATTGCAAAATGTAAAAGTCACTGTTGGAACTTAGTTCCTTAAAATATATCAGGTCCGTTGCAAAGAAATATTTTGACCTTTTCATTATTTTCATAAATTAAGTCATTTTGTTACAATTTTCAGTATTTGCCATTAACCTTAAGGCATAACTTAGAACCCCGAAGTCAGTTACTTTAGACGTGGTTTAATAGTGGTGGATCATTGCTCCCTGTTGGTTAAACTAGTCAGCTTTTGTCCGTTTAGTTAAAACTTTGTTAACTTTTTCCCTAATCTAAAAGTTAAGTCAGCTTTACTACCTGAATGCAAAAGTTTGATAGTTGTTGTGCCTAAAAGCATTAAGTTAACGTTTTACTCCTATTGTTAAAAGTGCATTGTAACATTACCTAAAACTAGAAAAATTCGACCTGAACTGATCCTAGGGACTCAAGCGGGATCTCCCTGAGATCAGGTCGAATTTTTCTAGTTTCTATCTTTGTGTGCATTGTTAAATGCTAAAAATTAAAATTTACTAAAGTCATCAGTTAATAATTATTGTTTTGTTTCAGTATTTAACAACGGTGATACCTTTCCACCACGACAATGGGGCACCAAACAACCAGTCCCTACAAGTGCTCATTAAGAGTAAGTATTAATTAATCCCATATCTCTTTTTTTTTAATCTTTGTCTATTTTTTAAAAATTACTTTGAAATAAAAATCGTCTTTTTGACAATCCTTCTATTTATTTATTTATTTACAATGTGAACTTATTATGTTCATTATGTGTACGTCCTAAGAACTCGATATTTTAACCTAACCTTTCCTCTTTTCAGTATTAAAGGCGATAAACGAAGACAGCCCCACGGTGCCCACACTACTGACAGACTACATCCTAAAAGTCCTCTGTCCAACATAAACGCATCTGCGACTCTAGCTAATTTTCTATCTTCATTCAAATCAACAGACATTTCAATACTTGCACATTAACGTAAACATACATCGTTCATTCTTAAGTTGGCACTCCTGAGGCATAGACAATTCATAAATTAAAACATTTTGTCTATTAAATCACGACTGTCACTTGCGCGCTTACTGCACTCCATTTTAAGATTAAGGTACTCAGGCCAGATGAGCAAATGGTACTGTTGAAAATACTGTTTTATAAAAAAGGGTACCTAATCCTAATTTCATATTGTAATAAGGATTGTGAAATCTTCAGTCACTTTTCCGGTATCTAATAACGTCAAAATAAAACATCCTGAGGAGTGCCAACTTAGAATGCAAAGTTGTTTCTAAAATCAATATCATTTAAAAATAAAATATAAAGGAGTCCCAGAGACTTCCAAATTAATTTTGGATTGTTAATAAAATATTTAAACTAGGAGATCGCTTCATAGCTGAGCAAACTATGGGGCTACATTTGACTGGTGCCTTTAAATCTAAAGGACGATTTGCAAGAACAGTGGTTTTACTAAGATTTTTTATAAAAATATAGACGTAGGCATAAAACAGGTTATACCATCGTATCGAGATACAAGGGACATACAGCAATTAACCCTATGGCTACTGACATTAGGGAGAATAAGGTCAAACGCTTTGCAATACAACACTAGGGGGACTAATATAAAGGCCTTAATGATGCTTTAAGGAGGCCAACACTAATTTTCTCAGAAAAGAAAGTTGAGCAAGCAAGCTAATTGCATATAATAGTAAATGGTATTATAGAAAACTCAAACGTTTTAATTATTATTCCAGTGATTCTCCTTAAATGGCAGCTTAATCAATGTTAAGTCTTTTTTGATACATCATTAAGAAAATAGATTTAAAGGCACCCTAACTTTTGTATATAATTATACAAACAAACCAGGTAATTTTAAACATAATGGAAACGCAGTCCTACCAGATATTGTTTGTACAATTGATATACATCATATTTAATATTGACTACGTGTAAAAGTACTTGGGCAGAAGCAATAATAATACCTAAGTGTTATCGCGTCTAATGTAGGACCCCATAGTTCTATCACAAGGGTAAAAAGTATTTGACATACATGCTATAGATAGATGTCGCGAGGATATCCAATATCTCTACAGAATTTATTTATTATCCTCTGTGTACATTTTACTCGTGTGGTTCAATATCGTAACATGTCACACATTATTAACTCAATACACATTTTACAATTAGGCAATTGATTATATTTGATATTGTTTAAAACGTGTTGCTTTGTTGAAAACTATATATAATAGGTATCCGTTATGCGTTTTTTTCGTCCTTTAATATTTTTCTAAAACAGCTGCTAGACACATGTCATTCAAACGAGCACATTACAGAAACATCATAACTTGGAATTAATACCAACAAACAACAATCTGAAGACTTTTTTGGTGGTCTTATGTTGGTAACATATTAAAAACCATCTAATTACACTTACTTTAAAAAATATGAAATAACGCTAAACAGATTCCTACTTCCCACATGGGTATAATTTATTCTGTTATCTTTGCCATAAACCTTTTTTGACTTCTCGCTAAACCTAACGAGATGTCCTATAATTACTTTATTTGCATAAATGAACTGTGATATCGTGTGGTAGTTAATTAATGCTTCCTTTTAGATTTAAATACGTTATTTTAAATGATATTTTATTTATTTAGTTGATCTGATATTTTGGGGTTTACTTTTGACGGGTGTTCTATCAAATAAATTAAGAAATCTTTTTACCTACATGCTTGAAGAAGTTTCAATAAAGATGTAATCATTAATACAGGTTTTTAGGAATTTGGACACCCTTTGAATCAAATTACATGTATTTTTAATTAAATGACATGACATTCAAATTCAGTATCGGCAAATAATTGGTAATACAACGCATGATAATATAATGATTATGATCTCAACACTGCATTGTTTCGAAATCTTGATTTTATAATCATTTATAGTCATAATAATTATATGAATGTTAGATACTGTTATTTATTACTGCATGTCGTTTAAATCTTAATCAAATATTACTAATTTAAATGTATTTTCCACCCCTAAAAACGCAGATTGTTAGTATTTTAATTATTTCTCGGTCAATTGTCTCTGTCAGAATGTGAGTTCGATATTGTATATATTAATAAAATTATATTGAAAATGGAATTGTCCTCTCGAATTAATATCTAAGGTTAACACCAGCTTCAGAGGCTTGTAAATAGTTTTAATATCTGCTTCTAAACTTTGTAGTTATTTAATTTTAACAACTTTAATTTGTTAATTTATTGGTGTTCCGGAACCCAATCTTCGTCTCTTTTATTTATACATCGATTTTTTTTTGATAGTTATTATTATGTAGATCTAGCTTTGTAGTACCTAAACCTAATGCCCGAAAACCAGCTAAATATAATATTCCACTTATCATGATCAATAGGGCGATGGTCACACTGAGGCGATTTTGCTCAATGAAGGCAGCATTTTCATAATATTTTTACGATGTTAATAAATATGGTTCAAAATGACGTGACGTGATGACTTCGCTCGACTCAGTGTGAGCAACGCTTAATTATTATACTCTCGTTCAACTCACGATGGCGCGGTTTTTGTTAGAACTCGGTTATGAGGAGTTTGAAGACTATGGTCCGTATTCTAAAACAAAGTCTGTACTTGAGTATAGATCTGAGTGACTTTTTTATATGAACTGACGTTTTGAAATCTCTACTCAAGTACAGATCAGTGCTTGAGTACGATTTTAGAATACGGGCCTAAGCCGTTAAATTTCGTTCGTTTCTCTTATTGTTGTGAATGGTCTGATAGTGGCGCAAAAAAATTATGTGGCCATAAATTACATAAACTATAAACATTATTATTTTTCATTATTTTGTTGCAATATTGTAACGCCATACGAAAAGAAATTAATTCTTAAAAACCTATCTGCATTACTTTTTTCGAATAAATGAAAACCAAAATATATCACAAATAATAAATGAAAGAAACATTATCGACAAGATTTTTGAAAAAATAATAATAATAATAAATCTTTATTTACTAGAAACACGGTACAAGAAATGATGGTTAAAGTTAAAATAAAGTAGAATCACATGTTTCGCCAAATATATGGCATGTAAAATATTTTAATTAATAAGCTCTCCAACACTATAAAAATTCTTATCTATGAGCCATAAATGTAATTTTTTATAAAATAATAACGCGTCTTCGTGAAATGAATTGACTGTAATAGCTGTAAAACAATTTGTATGTAAGTTATATCTAGTCTCAACATCTCTTAGTCATAATTTGTTAATTTTAATGATGTCAGTTAGGTTATAATAAGTAAACTATAACCGATTATATGCATGATAATAAGTGTGTAATACGTTGTTGTGATTCTGATAATTTCGATTGTAACTGTTCGGTTTGCTAAATTACTGTGGAAGCTTACGTCGCACATTTTGAATTTTAGTGGTGAGACACCTATTCGTTGTGCAAAAAATATAAAACTCGGACAGATTATGGATGGTATCTAAAGTGTCAAGAATTACGTTACAAAATATATTATCTTGAACATATTGACGTCCTACCGTAATTAATTATGAATATTTTTTTTTGGAGGATTACACTTTTTTCTGTGAATATACTTACCTGTAATGAGAAAACCCTGTAGCAAATTGCATGGGAATCATTTTGTCACCAAAATAATATCAATCATTCAGTAACTCTTACATTGAGTATTATTAACTGTAGTTACGATATGACGTTAATACCAAAATTCAGTGTTGAGTTTCCCTGTCTCAACGAACCTGACGACGGCCATTGTGAGAGCAGTACCTGGTTGGAATAAAGAAGCTTGAAGTCATGTTTGATTTTCATTTGAGGACTGTACCCTAAGGTTTATTAGAATCAATTATAGGTATTACTTACCTATAATTGATAGGTACCATGGAAACTGTAAAAAACGCATAATGCTGATTCTAAACCGCATAAAGACGAAGAGAGCGTCGTGGTCTAGTGGTTAGGCATTCAAACTCGGATCGCAGATCGTGTGGTCCCGAGTTCAAATCTGGCCAGAACCAAAATCTTTGTGTTCATTGTTTAATTTCAGATTAACTCTCCGGTGATGGAAAACATTGATAAAAAACCAAATCAACCCGGATAGTGGCGGAAGGCTCACCACCTACCACGTTGGGTTCTAATACCATTGGTAAAAGTGGGCTTCTGAGTGTTCCGTTCACCATGACGGCACAGTCACTTGCCTCTGACTACCCCGCTTGAGATAAAAGTCGGGATGGTATGTGTGTATCTAAAACGCATAAAATAAAACAATCAAACCGCACCGTAAGGGAGACCGCGAGTTCATAGTAAGGATCAGTGAGTGTCATGAGTTTTCGTCTACGTCTAATCGTTAGTTATCTACACTAACTTTGTCATTTTGTTCCATTTCCATTCGCGTGGGGCGCTGTACTTAAAAAACCGAACAAATACTTTACTACGGACGCTAGCGACTATCGTCAGCGTGAACTCATTGTTACGGGTACTGTCAATATAGTAAATAAAGCAAACTCAAAGCAGAAGTTTCTCTCATTTGCTGTGTGTGGTTGAGTGCAAGAGAAAAAATTGATATCACCTACTTAAAAAACGCAATCAAAAAAACAGTTCGCCGCGTGCGATATAAAAGTACCGTATCAAATGACCTTTACCAAATATAGGTAGGTATACAATTTTAGTTTAACGACAAAGACAACAATGAAAATATACACGAGCCCCAACTTAAAAATATTATGGATGAATTTATTAATCTTTCGCACGTCTGTAGACAATTCTACTAATACGTAAATAAATGCAATCTATCAAAGATTAGTTGATTAAAAAGTGCCAAGACATGCCTAGAACGGTTATTTATCTAGTGAAACCGTTTGAAAATATTATTTTAATGCGTCAGGAAATGCATTAAGGCATTCGGTCACCTGGGAAATGTGGGACTCAGAATTTCTGGGAACAAGAGACCCCTACCAGTGGGTAGTACCGGGACGCTACTCGTGACCTATGGTAATACTCAGGCGGTAAGCGGTCCGGGAGCGGAAAATGTTTGGCAAGTAATCTGTGGTTTGGCGCCGCCACTCTACGAGTTGCTATGCAACATGCAACACGAGAGACCGCGGCCAGTCTCTATGTTGCAAGTTGCATCATCATCATCATCCGTGCGGTCTAACCCGGTTGTGAACCCACACTGGTGTGTGGGGTCCCAGGGTCCGCCTTTCTTATTTTCTTGGCTCACTTCGCGCGGTCTTGTGCATCCTCAGTGGTGAATCTGTTGGCACGCATGTCACCCTTAACGACGTCGAGCCACCGCTTCTTGGGTCGACCTCTTCTACCGCTACCTGGCGGGGGCGGTATAGCCAGACATTTGTTGCCCACGTAGTTTGACGATATCCGAGAGACATGACCATACCAACGACGGCGGCACTCCTGCAGCTTGTCTGCGATGTCACGAACACGAAGGCTGCCGCGGATGTGGGTGTTACGCACACGATCTTTGCGTGAGACTCCACACATCCACCGCAGCATCTTCATTTCCGTGACGCGCAGCTCCTGCTTGTGTCGCTCTAGTAACGGCCATGTTTCACTGCCATATAAAAGGACAGGCCTAATGATGGTTTTATAGACCTGCCCCTTCAGCTTGATCGGCATTTTGGGGTCACAAATGACACCAGCCACCTCACGCCATTTAGCCCAAGCCGCGGAATATGCACGTTGCATAGCAACTTGAATGTTAAACATTTTTTTAGTTTGCCCCCACTTCAGCCTTGCAGGAATTTGTTTTCCTATTTATTTTTATCTGCGTCAGCTGTATACCTAAAAATCCAGAATCTGTACGTCTACCACGAGTTGCAACTCGTGGTCGTGGTAGACGTACAGATGGCATTTTCCTTTGGTTATTACAGTATTCAACCCAAGAGAATGTCCGCAATCATCCCATTGGTCCTTTAACGTTTTAACACATTCACATCCTCTATTCTATACTTTGACATTACTTCTTAAGCCATCCCGCCATACATTCCACTAGTGAGCCCTCGAGGAGGTTCCTCGGTATCTCAGACGCGCTGATCGATCATGATGTGTATCTATGATAAAGCAGTGGTGCCTAACCCGCGGACCCCTGGGGTCCCTCTAAGGCATCGAATGAGTTAAAGCAAAAAAAAACCATAGGTTACGTAATCACACTTCTAGAGTTTAATGTCACATTTTTAGAGTAAAATAACACCCTAATGAGCAATGAGAACAGTTTTTACCTTAAGCAATTACTGTTGCATAAGCACGTTACTGAAAATTTAATTTTTTTACAAGAAATTACTTAAAAATGATCAAAAGTTCTTACCTTGAAACGGGTGCGCGGCCTCCAACGTTGACGCCTTTCCGTTTTTTCCGCCTTAACGGAAAGACCGGCTGGCAGGATTGCCAGGCGCTAATGCAGGCGGAATGAGTCACGTACGCGAGTCGGGTTGCGGGACTTGCGGGGCGCGGGGCGGGTTGTATCAGCCGGCAAGGTATTGTCCGCAATTACCCACTGTCCGTAATCACCCCACCCTCCCCTATACCGTACGTCCAGATAGGTCTGATGATGCACTTGTACACTTCACTCAGTTCCGCTGCTTGTGCTGTTAGAAAAATAAGACTCTTGACTGATATTGAAACAGCAAGACTAGTATATTTTAGCTACTTTCATAGTGTTATGTCGTATGGTCTACTGTTGTGGGGTTCAGCTGCAGACTTGAACACCATTTTTGTACTTCAAAAAAGAGCCATCCGCTCCATTTACAAACTTAGACCACGCGACTCGCTTAGGGAAGTATTTAAGAAGATCGATATTTTAACTGTGCATGCTCAGTATATTTTAGATAACATAATGTATGTGCGCAAAAACTTGCATCTGTTCAAAAAAAACAGTGACACTCATAAACATAATACCAGAAATCAAAACAAATTGAAAACTCCCAGTCTTAGGATACACAAGGTGGGAAACTCATTTGTGGGTCAATCTGTAAAATACTTTAACAAAATACCTCAAAGTCTTGTTGATCTACCTCTTCACAAGTTTAAGTCTGCAATTAAAGCAAAGTTAATGAAACAAGGTTACTATAATGTAGAGGATTACTTGAACGACAAAAGTTTGTGGTCATAGTAGAAATAATCTGCTCCTCTGCTCAATATTGTGTTCTTTTTTCTACTCGCATTGACTGTACTCTGAATTTATTTTTTGTAAAACAAACAAAGTTGAAAAGAGTAACTATCGAGTTTCTTGCCGGAGTCTTCTCGATAAGAAGCAACGTCCGAACCGGTGTGGTAGATTCACATTATGTATATTCACGATGTGTACTAATATTGTACTATTTTATTTACGTTTATTATTATTATTTCTGTATACTTTTTTTGACATGTCATAAGTGCTTTGTACAAGCTTAAATGAATAAATGATTTTTTACTTACTTACTTACTTACTTTACTTCAAGTTTGTTGTTGAGTGACATTTTGAGAATTATCGAACTGCCAGTTTGCTTTTGTTCTTTTGGCTTTTATGGGATTTGTCCAGGTTAGTCTTCGGTTCAGGTACATACCAAGCAGGAATGCAGATCTTATGATGATTGATAGGTGTGGCAGAAATAAATAAAGTGATTCAATAGGATAAACGGATTTTGTTTTCAAACCTCAGATTAAGATAATTTCGATTATTGATGTAGAAAATCCCAATAAGTCACTATTTGACAACTGCCTCCAGGCAGTTAATTGATTGACATTAATTGGATCAATCAAATTAATGTCAATAAGGAAAAATCTCAAATCAAACAAAATGCGCTGTTGTGGTGTAACGTAAATGCGTTACCTATTGACGAATAAATAGAGCAGGTAATTAACCTTCTCTAAATAAATGAGTGAGGTAAATTTGTAATTTTAAATTTAGAAACATTTTAATAGCGGAAGGTTTGCTCTTGTCCTCGGCTATTTTCATTTGATAGCAAAAAAATGTGTGAATACATCATCGTCCTTAGAATAATAACGTATAGAACAATAGTCTTCATACGTACAACCACCCCGTCAAAAATGAAGCACTATTCCGATCCACGCTAGCGTGACTATTACTTGCTTACGTGCGGCGCGCTCTGACAGTTAACATTGCGGAGCTGTAATGCACTGCAAAGCGGTCCGTTTGGAGCCATTTATGGCTCCAATTAAGGTGCTTCAAAATGGGCGCGCGGACTTGGTTTCTATATGTAATTATTCTAAGTCATCGCCATTGATATTATCCAAAAATATCGTAATGGTTGAATGACTGATCCTGAATTTTGAACAACCACATTAATAAACTTTGATTTTAGCATTTACAATGCTTGTCTTTCAATTCTAAGGATAGAAAGCGCGAAAAATTCTTAGTTACCCCAAGCTCGTTTTTTTCAGCCGCAATGGTTCTTTACTTCCCTTGAACAAGACAACTGACTTGGATACGTACGTAGAAAAGTTTTTTAGTTGGTTGGTCCAACTTTTAAATATTGTCAGTTCTCTCTTTCAGTAGGTAGGCTATCAAGTAACAATTTGATTCACGGACAAATTCCCTTTTTGAGTAATAGTTAATTATTAATTTAGGGTTATTCCAAATGTGCAATATCTAAGTGGGTGATACAAGGTTTATCCACAAATATTGAATGTACTTACGGAATGTCATATTATGTCAGATTTGGTATTTTATCATTAATCCGCTAATCCTAAGCACGTTTTAGGGGTTTTTTGTGTAAGGCAATATTTGCTATCTTGGATTCGATTTTCTTGTGAACATGTTATGATTATGAATGACCCGCTCAGGGGTAACCCCCCTGTAAATTGCCCCTTGTAACAACTGCAAAACTGAGGCACAGATTACCATTAAGTTGTGTTAGTACTCGTATTAAGTTACTAACGTAAGAGATAAATCACATCAATAGAAAAATGAAAATTTTCTTAATCCTAAAAATGCGTGATGTCATGTGTCAGACATATCGTCGCTTTTCTGTCGAAGGAGCGTGACTTATATTAAGTAAAATATTGCCGGGGCTACCTCTTTCGTTAGAGAAGTCAGGGGGCCTATTAGCCAAGAGCAACACGCTACGACGATTTCTATTGTAAAAATCATCGTGACATGTTGCTCTTGGCTAGCCCCCCAGTAGTCAGTACCTACCTAAAGTCCGCCATCGCGTCACTTGTTGAACCGCAAGATTCGCATGCAAATGCTCTACGGCTGTTGACAATCAACTGCCAAATGTGTCGATTAGAATCAAAAATGGTCAAATCCATTTGAGTTTAGTATGGATTTCAATACAAAACTCAAATGGATTTGACCATTTTTGATTCTAATCGACACAAATGGGAGTTCCATGTCCCGGCAGCTGGTAGGTAATTTTCACGTGCAAGTTCGTGAAGTGACAGGAGCCTGACTGAGGCCTAAGGCAGATTCGAGTCCCCTGCAATATAGTTACAACCCCATGAGTAACACTCGTGGGGGCTGAAAGCCTGCCCTAATAAGTGTATGGAATTATGTCGATATAATTGAATGGTCTCATGCGCTAACTTCTGTCTTCTATCTCATAACCTTTAGATTTCTTAAACTTTCGACTTCATATTCTTACCTATCATGAATCAATCTCCGAAACATTAGGTGTTATAAGATCAATGTAGAAAGCAATCGATGATACGTGTTCGATTTAAGTATAAAACCCCAACCTTACTTGTTACCCATTAATATTAGATATCTGTAAATGCAAAAGTTTGTGAGGATGTATGAATGTTTGTTATTCTTTCACGCAAAAACTACTCAACGAATTTGGATGAAACTTTACATTAATACAGCTTATTTATCAGAATAACACATGGGCTGCAATTTATAAAGATTTTATGTATCTTGGTCATAATGTACCGGGTAACTATCAAATAACTTACGAAAACGATATGGCATACTCACTAAGTGATGTAGAAACTATCTTAGCGAAAATGAAATTTATTTCACTAACTTTCATTTCAAGGTCACCGAACAAATCACTCGAACGGTCAGTATTTTTTGTATGAAAACCTTAAAATTAAATTTAATTGAAAACATCAATGAAAAATTTATATTGAAATAAATATTACTTGGTTTTTAAAACCGCGCTTACTTCTAGATTTTTGTTCATAAAAATAATAATAATAATAATTCGAAGCGAAGAAAGCCAGGATCGTCACCCAGTGGCAACCGGAAGACGGGTATCGTTAAAGAGGTCGATCAAGAAAAAGATGGCGGGACGATCTGGATAAGTATTCACAGGAGTGGCAAATCGTAGCTGATGATAGGGATCACTGGAGGGATTTGGGGGAGACCTTTGCTCGGCAGTAGGACAATACAGGCTGAGTTAAAAAAAAAACACATTATTAACGTTAGGTCTCTTGGTATTTATCGTTATTCAATTTTGAAACGACTGGGGCAATTTTGGGACATCTCCTTTTCGCTTAGATAGTTACTACAACACTTACTGAGTATGCCGTATCGATTTCGGAAGTTATTTGATGATCACCTGGTATGACGATAACGCGGGCGAAGCCGCGGGCGGAAAGCTAGTGTGCCATAACGGACCCTTTCTGAAAATAAAGGTGAGACCTGAGTTCTAAAGGGCGTTCGGTAGGCTATATTCTAACGTAAAACCATACTGTTATGAGGCGATTATAATAATGGATTTATATCGAAGTTAACGCGATTCGTTCTATCATCGTATTACTGAGATAAAACTATCGCGATACAATCACTGTTGTTCATTATTTAAAGCTTGATAAAGTGTGATAAAACCTAGTTATAAATATGAAAACTTTATTAAATCAGACACCGTAATACTTGTGCTCTAAGTAATTCAGAATGCGTATAATTATCGTAGCGGCCTTGCTGGCGTGTGTCTCCGCAAAGGTGGAGGTGCTGAGCCCTGGTGGATACCACCATGACGTGGGCCTTCCGCTGGCCGCAAAGATCATGGATTCTGAGGAGCGCATCATGAGGAGTAAAGGAGCCAATGAGTTCGCCGACAGGATCATTGGCGGGGCTAATGCACCTGCGAATGCGCACCCTCACTTCGTAAGTAGATATTGTTTTGTTAAACACAAAGTGGGTTGAAGATATTATGGAAATGCATAAGACATCTGAACGCACGACTATCTGACCCTTAACTAAATTGAGCCGCTACTGTGTGCTTTTAATGTTGAACATATACTCAAGTAAACGGCTTTTAGTAACAAGACAACATAGATGTTTGTAACATGAATGGTTAGCCTGGGCGGAAATTGAACTAATGGAAGTGACTACACAGTCTGATTGCGTAACCTTTCAGACTGGTTCTCTGATAGACATGGGAATTAGGTCATTGCACGTGTCATGCCATGAATTTAAATAGTTTTCCACTCAAAAATTAGCAGCAATTAGGCAGGCTAACTGAAAAATATCATGAACCCAATTACATAATATTTCAGGCTGGTTTACTGATAGACATGGTCAACCTACCAGGGCAGTCTGTTTGTGGGGCGTCGTTGCTCTCCGCCAACCGCCTCGTCACAGCGGCCCACTGCTGGTTCGACGGCTGGAACCAGGCGTGGCGCTACACCGTCGTCCTCGGCACTCAGTTCCTGTATTGGGATGGACTGCGTATCTTTACCAGCAACGTCATCATGCATCCTCAGTGGCAGCCCAGCAACTTGTTGAACGATGTCGCTATGATCCATTTGCCATTCAACGTTGGCTTCACGGGTATGTTTGACTCATTCGTCTTAATATCATGTTACTCAATTGACGTTCAACTATAGGGATAATGGTTGGGGGTTTGTAGTCAGGGGAGGTTTCATTATTATCCATCCTCCATCCTCTTAGTTGATAATTTTCATATCAAACACCCAAAATCAATTTAATGCAGCTAACATTTCTTGCTTTTTCAGCCAGTATACAGCCTGTGTCACTCCCAGGTAGCTTCCAGCAGACACAGAACTTCGCTGGGCAGTGGGCTACTGCTGCTGGATTTGGAAGAACAAGTGACAGTGTGTATTTTATATTTCATTTGTTTGTTTGTGTCTTGTTTGTACTAAGAGGTTAAGAATTTTGGGTGAGCACAACTCTCGAACCAATACGCAATAGTTGATACTTTCTTGCTGCTTATATAAACCTACGAGTAGCTCCAAGGTGTTGGTCCAAGGTGGTTGTCTTATACTATTACGTTACACCGCATGGAGCAGTGGGCAGGGAATTGGGCAACACGTGTATGTAAACGGGTCGCTCGTCATGCCCTTACCCGCGTAAACACCGTCATACAAACAACCGTCAACATTGCACGAAACTATTTAGAAAAATGATTCTGGCAGCGCGAGTAGCATTGGGAATGGGGTACCATCTTAAGATCAATTTTTTTTTTAAACGAATTTCATTTAACCGAATATTTTTAGACCATTCGTTTCGTCTTTCTTCACTTCGTTGCAAGCACGTTTCGTTACTCCGACGTTTCACTTGGTCGAAAAACTTTTTACCGAAGTTATGCTTGGCCGAATTAACATTTGTTCGAAGTACACACATCAACATGGTCTAGGGATATTTCGATTAAACCTAAATAACTAAAATTCTATTAACTTTTTGTTAAGACACCTACACATTAAAATAAACCTTGTTTAATAGCCCATCTAATCTGATAAACAAACTTTTAGATAATGTTAAATTAAAGAAAAACTTAGAAGAAGAGGAAAACCTCAGACAAAATTTCAATCTTAATTTTATTTTTGAAACATCAAACCCTAAACAAAACAACTATTTTTTTTTTTTTATTGTTGAAAACTTAAAATTAATAATCCGTGGATCCACCTAAGACTCTCCTGACACATCTGCAGCAGTTCTGCATACTCAAAACAAGGGTGTCAATATCCTGTTGTGGAATACTGTCCCAAGTCCTGCTAAGATGCAAGAAAAGCTGGTTTTCATACACAATAACTTCAGGGAAATTCCTAAGAGCTCTTCTCTGAAGCATAACCCAGGCTTGCTCAATAGGATTTAAGTCAGGGGATTGTGCAGGCCAGTCTAAAGCTTGGATATCATGCTGTTGTAACAAACTTGTAACGATACGCGCCGTATGTGGACGGGCATTGTCGTGCACTGGCTGGAAATATTGTCCCATTTGCTGTCTGGGAGGCAAGATTACAGGCTCTAGCACCTCATCTCGGTATTTTAGAGCAGCCATATTGCCTTGTATCAAAACGAGGTCCGTTCTACCGCCGAGACGAATTCCTGCCCAAACCATAATGGTGCCACCTTGATATGCATGAACTAGCTGTGGGTGCTGCATTCCGATTCCAACGTCCAGGTTCTCTCCAAACGCGTACTCTTTGCGAATCAGGATGAAATCCAAACCTGGATTCATCAGTGAAAAGCACAAGTGACCATTGAGAATGGTTCCAGTTTTCGTGTGCAATAGCCCATTGTAATCTTCTTCCTCGATTGCCTCTCCTTAGCGCTGATACCCGAAGTGGCCTACGAGCACGTAGGTTGACTTCATGCAGTCGTCTTTTCAAAGTTTGACCGCTTACCAGCAAACCATTCTCTCTCTGTAGCCTTTGAACCAATTGCATCGCCGTTAGATTTGGTTGACTTCGTGCAGCATTTACTATGAATCGGTCCTGTACATGTGTTGTAATGCGTTGAGGTCCTCGGTGCCGTTCCACCGCTTCCCCCGTGGCACGATAACGTGACCAAAGCCTGGATATAACGCTCTGACTGGTCCTCATGGCTTCAGAAACCGCAATTTGGGTAGCGCCAGCTTGAATCATACCCACTGCTCTCAACATTTCGTTCCTGGTCAAGTGTCCACGTGGCATGATTAAATGAACACCGGAGATGCGTTTGACAAAGATTTATATAAATTTATGGAATTTTAATCAAGTTTGTGAAGATTTACTTCTTTGGAAGAAATTCATTGAATGCGAATTTCATCTTAAAACAAAACCTTCTATTTACAAATTTGAATTTAAAAAAGGAATTTATGTTTTTATAATCTGTCATTAATGGTTTTTTTGTAAGGCCAATACTAATTAAGTTATTTACAAAAGTTTTATATATCCCTACACCATGTTGTTGTGTGTATTATGTATCCGAACATTCATTACACCACTGTTTTATTACTAAAGTGAAATGAAATACCTATTTATTACAACTTTCAAAAATAATGTCATTTTATTTCTAAACATTCAAAACTAGAGAAAATTTAAAAACAAAAACAAGCACTGTGAAACTTAAAAAAATCAAAGAAATAATGTCATTTAGGTTCAATAAATATACATACAGAATAACTACTGATCACCACACTTTTTCATTTTACTAAGCTACATGCAAGTCGGCAAGCAAACAAGCAAGTATGCAAACAAGCATGCAAGCAATCAAGCATTGTAAATATAAGCATACCAACATGCAATCAAGCAAGCATTGTGAAATGTATGCAAGCAAGCAAACATTGTAAAATGTATGCAAGGTTTATATAGGCTTAAAATGGGATACTGAAGTTACCTGTTTTAAGAATAAAAATATTTGTTAAAATAAACTATTTTATTATTTATTAAGCAAGCATGGTAAAATGCATGCATGCAAGCAAGCATGCAAGCAAACATGCAAGCAAGCATGTATGCAAGAAAGCAAGCAAGCATTGTAAAATGGATGCAAGCAAACATGCAAGCATGCAAACAAGCAGGCAAGTGCATGCATGAGGATTGCCTCTTCTCCGGCGCTGCGGGAAGTTCAGCCCTTTCCCCTTGCGTAGTAAATCACAGTCACCCACGCGCGCTTGCGCAGCTTGGGCTTGCTGGTCACCTGAGTTTCACTACAGCGGGGCGAGAGCTGCTCTCCCTCCGCGCCTCCGGCTCTTGAATTACACTCTAGTGTAGGGCAGACTACTATCACGGCGACGTGACCACGGCAAATCGGGGTCTACCTATTTCGGATCCGAGCCAGCTTACTTAAATGCAGCCGTGCTCGCTTCGATCGCCTATGTACGGTAAAATATTGTATCGGTCAAGTAAAAGCATGACAAATAAATCATCTGGCAAATGAAAAAAGTACAAGAGACTTCGGCCAGTAGTAAAAAAATATTTTGAAAATCGATTAAACGTAGTTCGGTAAAATGTTATTTATGTCAAATGATATTTCGATGGTTTAAAAATCTGGCAAACAATACAGTTAGCAAAAAAGATGTCGGTCAACCGATTTCGGTCAAATGAAATTCGAACAAGTAAATTTCGGACAAGTAATCGGTTCCCATGGGAACGTGTAATGCAAACCAGTTCTATATTATGAGTTCTCCATATTGGAGCAAATAATTTTTTTACAAGTTCTTCTCTTTAATCGAATTTCGGATCCAGGTCAGCCCGGTGCGTCACAGGTCCTGAGCCACGTGAGCCTGCAAGTGATTACCCAGGCCCACTGCCTGGCCTACTATGGCTCTGCCTTCGTGTTCCCCAGCACGCTGTGCACCAGCGGCGCCGGGGGCGTCGGAGTCTGCGGCGGGGACTCCGGGGGCCCGCTGACTGTTCAGTCTGGCGGACAGCCTGTCTTGGTATGTTCGCGTTTATTGAAAACATTAAAAGCACCTGGAGGACTTTCTACGACTTGGCTCTAGAACTAGCAAGCAACAGCTAAACGTGATTCTTAACATGCCTTTTGAAGTATGAAACATTCATCATTGAAATCAAATTGTCGCTACAATTAATAAGGTTATAGCACGAGGGAAAATTTTAAAAAGCACTCGGTCTTTTACTCATACTAACTTCTTATAAAATTTCGCCCCTATTACCCCTATATTAGGTAGGTATGCAAATGGACTTGTTGCTCCTATGAACTAAACTAATATTCTCTTTATTATCATCATCCAATGTTTACCACTTGCATACTTCTTTTACAGATCGGAATCAGTTCATTCGCAGCCAACAACGCGTGCGAGCAAGGCTTCCCCTCCGGCTTTGCTCGTGTTACCAGCTTCCTCAACTTCATCTGGCAGCACCTGTAGTGATTAAGTAATAAAATTAAGGCCAAACCAAATAAATATTCAACATGATTAGAAATGTGTTTTAAAAGTTTAATACTTTCCTATTTTAACACCATCAAATATAACAGTTTTGTTGTCAACAGTGCTTCAAGCGAGTTATTCGTCGGTTAATATTTAAAATATACCACTTCCGTTTTCACCGTTTTTGATTTGAATATTTTCGTCTTTGCATTATAATAAATTCTTCTTGTTTTCATGAATCCGTGTCCGTCTGTCTTCTTTGGAATCCAGAAGAAATAGTTTATAGCGAATAGATTGTATCATTAAGTGGTATGAATAGAACTTTGTAAAAAAGTAGTGGGTGATAGTCACCTTGTTAACCATTATCGGCTACTTTTGAATTTTGTAGACTATTACGTCCACCGCTGTACAAGGGCCTTCTTTTCACGGGGTAAAAAATGCATTACGCACTATCCCGCTACCTGGGTGGGGCAGCGGGGGAGTGTGGGACTCTCCGTCACAGAAGGTGACGGTATACCCACTAAAAAGTCCCCCGGTATACCTCATCGCCTTGACGGGACGACATGGTGCCTAGTTCGAATTACCGTGCCGTCCGTGGCGGATGGCCCAGCCTTCACGCCGGCATCCTGGTATACGGGGAACCCTCAGACAGGAGCACCGTGCAATGGGGTGAAAGCCTCCTGACTTTCACCCCAGTGCTGCTTTTAGGGAGCAGGGAGAAGGGGTGCAAACCACCGTCTCCTCACTCCCCGCCGTCTGCGTCGGTGCGGGCCCGCCTGAGGAGCTGTACAAGGGCCTATCCTATATCCGAAGCCTCCGGTTGCCGAAGTGGTTTGCACCCACCGGAGTCCTACAACCTTTGCTAGATAGTCCGTCCTCCTTATGACCAAGAGAAATGAGAATCCTCTAGGAATAAGTGATCTGCTATCTATAGTAATATACAACCTCCTCCGGAGTCGGTTAACTAACTGAAAGTACTGACACTATTGCCAAACAATCAGGTAATCGAGAAAGATCTTGCTAATGAGTTTTGCCAGTCAGCCATCATGGTTATTGATCATTTGGCGAAATAAAAAAACAAAAACCTTATACGCAAGCGAATCGTTATCAGACAGAGCTAAATTAAAAAAATTAAAATTACCTTCCTTCGGATAAGTTCTAGGATTATCATCATTTCTATTCTTACATATATTATTTCTAAGCACAGTCTTTGCTTTTTATTGATATCAATAGAAGTACCTGTTCGGTCAATGAATGGGTTTTTTTACACTCGAAATTATGAATTGATTGGCATGCTCTGAGTGGCACAAAATGTGACGATTTCCTTTTTTCGACTTTCTCAAATACATCCAGCAGGTCGAATTTGTTCAAACACTGATCTAAGAGTAGCAAATAGGATTATGGACTCTACTCTTACTCAAAAGATAAAATACTATACCAGGGTTTTCATAATTATGTGTTATTATTTTGTCATATTTTAATTATATGACAAATAATTGTAAACAAGAAAAAACAATTTATATTTTTACTTAGGTACCTAGAAAGATAAACATTTATTTTAATTAAACTAGTTACTAAATACTACTAATAATAAAACGCAAACCGTACAAAAAAGCCGTCAACAAATCCACGGTCTTATCCGTTCCTTACATTATCCTCTTTCCTAGATAGTTCACTATCGCGATAAAATCACAGTTTTCATTATAATATTTAAAGCTGTGATAATGTAGAATTGTAGATAAAACAGCAGAATAAATAAGAAACTCATTGGTAGTAATAGGTAGTTCTTAGTTGTGAACTAATCAATAATGCATCTAGTTTTCGTGGCAGCTTTGGTGGCGTGCGTCTCCGCTCAAGCGGAGATGCAGAGCCCCTTTGCTTACCACCGTGATGTGGGAATCCCATTGGCGGCGAAGATCAAGGAATCCGAAGACAACATCATGAAGACTAGGGCAGCTAATAGAGCACCCTCCACTGAGTTTATCATTGGAGGAGTCATGGCACCTGCAAATGCACATCCACATTTCGTAAGACTGTTTTTGTTTTTTTTGTGTACCTATATATACCTACTATCGCTAAGACCGCATTTGAGATGAGCGTTTTGTTCATGAAGTAAATAGAACCTCAACATCTGTGACGTGGTTTAAAATAAATAGCTATCATTGATGAATCTTAACTCAATGCCAAAATTAAATCGCAATCGTCTTACCCTTGTGAAAAATTAAGGGATGGATTCCCCGGATTCAGATGAGCTGTAGGTAACGTACATAAGTTTAGAGGTAGCTTTGTAAAGCAGTGGGCAACAATAATGATAAATAAAAGAGATTTCATACATACATGTTTTTAAATTTAAAAAAAAAACAAATTAAAATGTGTTTCAAACAATTCACATACAATGACTCACGCTGTAATTAATAATTTGTGATTCAAAATAACATAAATAATTCACTTGGTCCATTCCTTTTCAGGCGGGTTTGCTGGTTGACTTACCGATAGGGGAATCAGTGTGCGGGGCAACATTGGTGTCCACCAACCGGCTGGTGACGGCGGCCCACTGCTGGTTTGATGGCCAGAACCAGGCACGGCGCTTCACCGTCGTGCTCGGGACGCAGTTCCTTAGGTGGGGCGGAGAACGTTACGCCACTTCTCAAGTCTTCATGCACCCCCAGTATCAGACCAGGAACCTGCTCAATGATGTCGCCATGATCTATCTACCAGTACATGTTCAGGTTTCCGGTAAGACATTTTATTAGGCACTTCTTTTTGTAGTTTTCACAGCAATACAGGATTAACATGGATAAATTATAAGATAGTGATTCAATATCCGGTATAAATAAAGCTGTTATCTATTTCCAAAATGTTCTAAATAATGATAAGATAAATTATGTATATTTATGTATTTATTGAAGAAACAGATAAATACAATAGGTAAACAATTACAGCAAGTAGATACTTCTAAGTAGGTACGTAGGTACAATTTGTTTTTAATGTTGAAAGATAACCGAAGGCAGCCCTTTTAAATAGAAAAAATAATTAAGGAGTTGAGTGCATAACCTGACCTCACAGGACATTGAATGCAGTCCTATTTCAACTGACGCTCATATGAAATTGCCTTTAATAAACGATGCAGTTGATTACTCCCTTGCTTTGCTTTTTAGAAAATCTGCAAAACCGTTAATATAGGTTTTGTTTTTCCAGCCAGCATACGCCCTGTTGCACTGCCTAATTCCTCGCAGCAGTGGCAGACCTTCGCCGGATACTGGGCTACAGCTGCAGGATTCGGAATAACTAGAGACGGTGAGTACAAAATCGTTTCATCCTCATTGACAGCAGTCTGCATGTACTCGTAGATGCCAACTTTTTGAGATATTGCCAACCTTTTTGAGCACATCAAACTACTTAATGCATACTTCGCAAATCTTGGTACTTCTGTGGTTACCAAATTTGATAAGGTATAATATTGAAACAGGAAAGAGTATATTTCTTCTTTGTATGATTATGTATACTAAGGAATTTAAAAAACTGATAACATAATCGCTTTTTGATACAGAATATCTGCTGGAAGAAATATCTTTCTAGATATAAGCTCACCTGGTCCTTTGCACCCAGCCCTACTTCAGTTAAATTGTCTTTTGGTGTATGAAGTAATAAATAAAATCGAAAAATAATATTCTATTTTCCGCTAAAGTGACGCATTCCCAAATGGTTTCACATCCAAAAGACCCTTATCATTATTTCTGTACTTGTACTGTCTTTTATTTTCCTGAAGTAACTATTTGATTTGAATAAAATATTTTGTTGTGAATATTATAGCTGTGTTTCATTCAGGTCAGCAAGAGGCAGCCACGGTTCTTAGCCAGGTCAGCCTGCAGGTGGTCACGAACGAGTACTGCAATTGGAGGTACCCCCCCGGTTGGGTGTTCCCCAGCACGCTGTGCACCAGCGGACATGGCTTCGGTGGTAACGTCGGTGTCTGTCGAGGAGACTCCGGAGGCCCTCTCACCATACAAATGGGCGGACAACCTGTCTTGGTAAGTTACTACAGTGCCTGGGGTAAAACCTAACGATCAGCTTTCTATTAACAAGACTAAGGATTTATAAATGATTTTTAGCTGTATTTATTGTTATTAATTGACGGTTATTATGCAGAAAAACCCATAAAGGCTAAAGCCAAAAAATCAAAGACCACTAACATTTGGTAAGTTCAATACCTTAAAGGAACACGACAATCCCTAAGCACTGCAGATTTACCAACCTCTATTGGTAAACATAAACTGACACGATGAATGCTTGTCCCCAGATTGGCATCAGCTCGTTCGCGGCAACAAATGCCTGCGAGTGGGGCTTCCCCTCCGGCTTTGCGCGCGTCTCCAGCTTCCTCAACTTCATCCAACAGCACCTCTGGTGATTTAAGCTATTTTTTTTTTTTAAATAAAGTGTAAATATAGGGCTAACATCCAATTAGCTGTTTACGCGTAGCGTCATAAGCCATTACAAACTAGTATACCATACGAAGTAAATGTAAAACAATATGTAATGGTATGAACAGTGATTTTGTATGAACACATGTAAGTAAGTACACCTACCTAGAGGACTATTCCCAAATTACTTATTTTCTACTGGACAAATATGTATTTACCCACACCTGTGAGTTTCTTATGTAAGTGACTGTATGGTTTTTAATGAGGAAATAAATATTCTTTAAACCTAAGTATTTGCTAAGGTTTTTATTTGAAGGATAGTGTACATTCGCCCATACATTGCCGCCTAAGAACCAACAGTCATGAAAAATACCTCTTAGGGTTCATAAATACATACACTTTGGTGTCAAGACGTAGTTTATGGACCGACACTTCTGATCACTCGTTAAATATCAAAAAACTGAAAAATTTTGAGGTTATATTTAATAATATAATGCGAAGTTTTATTTACGTAGTTGTGACTAATGTTCTTCAAGCACATATTTTGTTGATCTGCCACTTCTGCCAGTACCATGGAACAACTAGCTGAGCCACAATTCACACAAAATGTTGATTCCATTAAGATGATCGTAAATCCGTAATTATTGCTGAGTTAGCTATGTGCAGGTTACAAAGTCTTTAAAACGGTTAAATCTAAAAGAAGGTAGGTCACTACAACAGAGAGCCATCAACGTGCGTTTTTTATGCCGAGTCGTATGAATAAAATTATTAATATAAAAACAATAACACAGCATTGCAAATTGAAAGCGAAAAATACAAGACAGATGCCGGTATTTTTTTTGCGTTGAAGTGTCAAGTCAACCATCTTCTTTTTTTTGGATTCGCACAAAGCTGATTCAAACCAATGTATAATCGGTTTTAAAATAAAAAGTTGATGAAACATCTATCGCATTGACAGTAATGTATTGTTACTAATTTTTATGAGCCTTTAGTAAGTTCACAACTACATTTTCTTGCACATGTATATATGGTTTCTTTTGTCAATACAAAGTAAATTAAAATATTGTTGCTATGGCTGAACAACAGAGGGCACAGACAGACGAAGCAACATAAAAGGTATTAAAAAAATGTTTTCGTACGATAAATCTTTTCAGTATTTTTAATTTTGATATCAAAAATCAGAAGTGTCCGCGACAATCTAATAATTGATAATTTTGTCTTAAATCATGGCCAGAATGACAAATGTCAAATGTTTGTTGGTTCATAGACCAACTTGGGCACTGTCCTTTGGTAAACTATCATTCTCAGACAGTCTTGGTATATGTGAGCTCTAAAAGAGTTTGCGTCAGTTTTCGCCGGACCAAACACACACTCTGTTTTGTCGCCTCCGTACGGGCGAATCTTGAACTGTTACACCCCTCAAATAGAGAAATCAAACTTGAGTTGATACCTCCAGTTTTTGTCGGAAATTGTTAAAGAGTTGCTGTTAGAGTTGGTGAGTAGGTGTGCTACGAAGATACGCCGCCGCACGGTAGCTGTGCGAGGGAGATGCTCATCCATAACACGCATTCATGTGTTATATAAAAATATAGCTAAGTAGAATCTATTTCCACCAGTGCTATTCTATGTTGACCAATGTATGTGATTGGTGGATATCAAACGCATCCAGAGCAACGTAGCATAGTAAATTAGTACCTACATCACTGCTGGAAAAGCAGCCTAAGCGGTAGAATGGCCAACAACCAAAAATTATTACTACAGTTGTGATTATAAAAAACACTTATATCTTCAAAGGAGTATTTTGTATCTGCCGAGCCATATACCACGTCAAACATTGGCAGTACCAGCAGATCCAATCTCAAGACCGGAGACCTAGTACTGGTAGCAGACGGCAATCTTCCCCGAGGCTCGTAGCCTAGAGGCAGAGTAACGAAAACGTTCCCAGGGCGCGAGGGGGTAATTAGGGTTGCGGAGGTAGCGTGTAATGGTAGGATACTACGCCGACCCTTGTGTAACCTGGTTCCGTTGCCGTCAGTCAAGCTGGGGGAGGGGGCAGCTAAGGCATTGGAACAGTACGAGTGCTGGTGTCCGCCGCCACCTTTTATTCTCCTGTTACCACACCGGGGGGGATGTTGGCGACGGATGCTGGCATACCAGTTTTATAAGGATCTTTTTGTATTGTTTTGACAAGGTAAGGTTGGTTTCTGTTTCTCAAAAGTAAAAGACGTGTAAACCCAAGTTAAGGGTAAGTATCATTTCGTCTAAAACGCAGCTGGTCTGAATAACTAATGGTCTAAAAAGCAGCTAGTCTTAGTAGCAAGTGTTCTAAAACGCAGCTGGTCTACCAAGCAATCGGTCTAAAACCCACCTGGCATCCGGTCTAAAACGCTTCTCGCCTATAACGCAACTGGTCTAAAAATACATTTCGTCTTTAACGCTACTGGTCGAAAACGCTTATCGTCAAAAACGGAACTGGTCTTAAACTTTCTTTTTCTAAATCTCATCTCGTCAAAATACAGGTAGTTTGACCATAAATTAGTGTCTCTAATTGTTTCACTCCTCAAAGTTTGGTTTATACATGGGGCACACTAAAAGTTTTGCACTTCTAGCTAAATCGGAACTATTTGAATTTCGTATGTTATATTTTTTTAAACGTTGCAACCTTCTTGGTCACATCATCGACAGGTTGAATTACTGAAGGATCATTATATCGACGGCTTACCACATCGAATGTCACGATATCGAATGGAACAGCTACATAAAGGTTTCAACACCGCCGACCGTTCGACCTCCCGTTTTCGATGTCGCGACATTCGACGTTACATTTTTCGATGCTAACCCCAACAAAAGTGAGGCAGGCGAGAAACGTTGGTAAAAAAATGATCGCGTTTTTATTCTCAGCTACGGGTCCCATATAAACTTAATATTTTGGTAATAACATGTTGTTTTTTTAAGTTACGTAAAACTTATAGTGTGACCTACGTACTTGTTTCAATCTACAAAATCAGTGTTAAAAATATCGTCCTCTGAATTTATACCGAGTGATTATCAAAAAAACTTCCGAAAACGATATGGCATAGGTACTCAGTAAGTGATGTAGTAACTATTTAAGTGAAAATTAAGTTTTTTCAATTACCTACCTTAAATTTTAAGGTTTTCATACAAAAAATACTGACCGTTCGAGTGATTTACCGCCTACACATAAACCCATTGAATGGGATAACAGTAGGCAGGTTTATAATAAAAAAAATTGTAAAGTTTGTGATTTGGATAATAAAACAAAAATGTATGGTGAACTTGAAATGAAAGTTAGTTAAATTTCATTTTCGCTTAAATAAATACCTGGGACAATTCACACCAAGATCATCTGACCCCAAACAAAGCAGAGCTTGTAATATGGGCGTCAGAGACTGATAAACATACTTAAATATTTCTAAATACATACTTAAATAGATAATAACACCCAGACACACAACAAATACAAATGTTCGTCACAAAATATTTATTCTAAATGTCTTCTTAACTGTTGATGATTAAACTAAAAATGGCTCTAATTAAACTAAAAAATGCTACTAATAGGGCCTTCCGCATTCCGCACATATTATTAGACCATTGTTTATACAGGGTTTCCCAAAAAGTAGTGATAAATGGAAGCCCAGTGATAGAACATCACTAGGGCTACCCGAATTACCCCTATGTATGTTCCGCTATTCTTGGTATTTTTCGAGTTTTGATTTTTTTACGAATTTTCGAAATTTTTGGTTTTGTTGTTGACTGAATACTAGTCCTACTTGTTGCGAATTAACGGGTTTGCGATCCAATAACGAATTTCGCCAGATTACAAAAAAAATGTTTGACCCTAACGCTTTGGAATAAGGTTCATCAATTTCTTGTTTGACATTTCTGCAATGCTTGTCCAATGAAATTCTGTTCAAGAGTCAGGCCCCAGGTCCATTTTAGACTACTTGTGACTTGTGACTTGCTTCTAAAACCATTTGCTACATAGACCAGTTGCGTTTCAGACCACTTGCTACTTAGACTAGCTGCTTGTTAGACTAGTACTTATTTAGACCAGCTGCGTTTTAGACGAATGATACTAACCCCAAAATACGGACATAATGGTAGAAAAATACCTAAGACACCAAAAGAGAAGGTTTACCACATGGAGAGTTCTCGGCGATTCCATGTTTGAAATTTCTCCCCTGGTTCAGATTTGTCGTTTAAGAGGGCTTGCTTATCAACTGTTTAGATCTCTTACTGGGAAGTGCACATAAAACTATTAAAAACGTATAGCAAGGGGGCTAAATCATATTAACTTTACATAATACCAATGTATTAATTATTTCAAAAACAAATTGTACAATTTTGATACCTATACCTACGCTAGTAGGTCTGTAAGATGAAAGGCCTGCTCAGACGAGTCTGCGTAGGCCTTAAATAACAACACAACGTAATCTCATAATATTTGCCTTTACTAAATTTCTGGACAACAGTGATCGCATACGCATGTGCGTCGAGTCCGTGGTAAGTCCTCGGCGGACTTTTTTCTCCTTCGCGTACAAAATCCCTTGTCTGTGCAGGCCTGAAGTGGGACTAATTAATCTGACAGTGGTTTATGCATCTGCATAATAGACTTAATGTGTGCCATCTTTCGTTAATACGACTGACTTTGGTTCGCTTTATAATCTAGTAATTCGATAAAACTTTTTTGATACAATCACTGTTTTGGTAAGCTCTGATAGTGTAGTACTCGTAGATAAACACTGCAATAAATACGAAGTTCGTTAGCAGAAGCAGGCTGTACAGTTGTTGTTAACCTTCACAATGCGTCTTATTTTCGTGGCAGCCTTGGTGGCGTGTGCCTCTGCACATGTGGAGGTCTCCCAGAATTACCACCTTGAGGTGGGGATCCCGCTGGCCGCTAAGATTAAGGCGTCCGAAGATGAGATCATGAGGACGCAAGCAGCCTCCAGAAATGCCAACGGCGACAGGATCATCGGAGGAGTCTCAGCACCTGCGAATGCGCACCCATACTTTGTAAGTTTTTTTTTTCAAAGTTTAGTTCTGTTAAGCAAACGTCTACTAACTTAGTTCCCATTTTACGGCGAAGCAATTTATGGAAATTTGATTTAAAACCATTACACATTGTCAGTAAATGTTACTACACTTAAATGAGTAACAAGCACTAGAAATCACACAATTGGTACCACAGCCCCTCTAGAGTGTGAGTCCCCCCTGATGGTGCGATGGTGAGCGGTGGATAGCCCTGAGCATCGGTCAAATGGTTCTGTAAAACATAAACGGTCTATGGTGTCTGGTACTTTCTGTCATTTTTACGATCACTATTCATTAGCTCCGATGGCGGGGATATTTATAAGCTAATAATATAGTGTCTAATATTCCAGAACAATAATATTCACTAGAACGTGATTTGATTAACAGTCTTTGCCTACCATTTATTGCTCCTTATTTGCTTTATTTTACTTGTTTTTTATTATGAGACCAACAACATCATCGACCCGACGATAAAGAAGAGGAGGAATTGCTTAAAAAACGTGTCCACTGAACCTTCCTTTTTCGTGATATTGATCTTTACCTACCTCTTTCACTTTCTAGGCCGGTCTATTGATTGACTTGGTCGGTTGGCAAGGACAATCGGTCTGTGGAGCGTCGCTGGTATCAGCCAACCGCCTGGTGACTGCCGCCCACTGCTGGCACACTCCCGCTCTCCAGGCGTGGCGGTTCACCGTAGTCCTGGGCACGCAGTTCTTGTACTGGGGCGGGCAACGCATCCAAACCTCCACAGTGATTATGCACCCAAATTATCAGCACTGGAATTTGTTGAACGATGTCGCCATGATCTATCTGCCATTCAACGTTCCTACCTCAGGTACTTAACTGTTATCCGGTTTCAAAGCTAAACCACAATGTGTGTAATTTGTTGAACAAAAAAGATTGAATAGCATAACTACTTAGTCATTGATTTTAATACATTTGAAGTTTTGAACTACTTACAATTAAATATTTAATTTGAAAAACAAAAATCAATAGGTTAAAGAGAACTCTCTTAAAAACCAATTTGAAGGTTAATAGAAATCTCAGGTGCCCGAGCAAAATCGGGAATGCATCGAGGAATGAAAAAAACCTATGATTAATAGGTTTTTGACAATCCTCGGTGCATTTTTCACGTCTTTTCTGATTATTTTGCTCCTAATGACATGACATACAAATTTCTTACAGCTAGTATCAGGCCCATAGCGCTGCCAAACTTCTCAGACGCATCTCAAAATTTCGCCGGACAGTGGGCTTCTGCAGTGGGCTTTGGCAGAACTAGCGACAGTAAGTTTTCTAGATTGTAGTGTGTACGTCAACATTCGTCTAGCTAACAACTGTCAATTTACCGATAGGCCATAAAAAAGGAACTCGAGTGGCGACCAAAGGTGACGGTAGGTTGCAGAATCGCCCAAAGTCACTCGCTGTGGTGTTCTATGGCTATCTATGCCTTGCCTGTCCAGCAGCTGATATAGTTAATCAACAAATTAATAGCATTAGCGAATATACCATTTAGCCTGCAAGTGTAAGGAAGGATAACTTGCTGATCCTTTCGGATGTTATATAAATTTTAACTAATTGCTTCACATTACCGTTGCATTAGCGCGCATGTTAAACTCAACACATTTCAAATATGAAAATATCTGAAAGAAGTTATCACATATTCACATAGTAATTTGAAATTGGAATAGCATTTTGTAGCCTGTACCAAGAGCAACACATCACTGGGTTAACGGAAATCCCTAAAATGTAGGTAAGGTACATAAACCCAGTCCGCTCATGCCTCATTAAAACTTAGAAAAGTGTTGCTTTTGCCTAGGCCAACAGGTTTTCACTCACTATTCTCCTTGGTATCAGGTCAGCCAGCTGCTTCGGAAGTGCTCAGTCACGTGAGCCTGCAAGTGATGAACTCACCCGACTGCTTAGCCATATACGGCTCGGGGTGGATCTTCCCGAGCACGCTGTGCACCAGCGGTGCTGGTGGCGTTGGGGTCTGCGGCGGGGACTCTGGGGGTCCACTGGCCATCAACCGGAACGGAGAAGCTGTCATGGTGAGTTAAGGATGTATATGCAGAGTGGCAGAGTGTAGTAACTTGACTTTGACACTATGATAGAGTACCTTTTTGGTATCACACAATTCACACAGGTTAAACCCATAGTCAGGGACTCGTAGGGATCACATTATTTTGAACCCTAATCCCCGTTGATAAAGCTCAAAACCAATGAAAAATTGATATAGGCTCGGCCAGGTTTATAAGGATTAATTTTGCTTGAACAATTTGTTTACCATCCATATATTTAGCAGAAAATAACACGAAAAAGAATACCAGATAGGTTAGCAGGGCTCTCGTCTTTGCTTACGTGTTCATGGTACAATATATCTCATCGTTTGTGTTCACAGATCGGCATCAGCTCGTTTGCGGCTACCAACGCGTGCGAGCAAGGGTTCCCCTCCGGCTTCGCTCGTGTCACCAGTTTCCTCAACTTCATCCAGCAGCATCTCTGGTGATGATGATCCAAGGACAAAGATGCCACGACACTTTCAAAATAAAATTTACTAAAATTTTATGGACTCTTTATTTACTCGAATTACGATACCATTTATCGCAAGTTATGTTTATTTAATAAGTATTTGCATTAAAATGTTATTGAAAGAAAATATAATGTAGTTAATTACGATATTTAAGTAGGAAAGTATACAACATTCAATATTCATGAGGCAATTTCTTGGTGGCTGTAATAGCGATAATATTGACTTTTATCCAATTGGCTTCACAATAAATCATAGCTAATCTAATATTTAAGCTTAGCGTTGTGATTTAAATTACCTAAAATAATCTTCAGCTTTGCTTAATCTTTAGATAAAACGGATTTAAATTACCGTTTCTTTGTGAGTATGATAGTGGCGGGAAATAACGAAAACTGTAGATAGTGGGTATAAAGTCTAATAAACTAATTATAATGAAAACAATTATTATTATTTGCAAAATAAGTGCATGCGTATTCAACTCATAATAGGAATACAACAATAAGCTCTAGTGCTAATATATAAAGGTAAACAAAATATTTGATATGAGTTCACCTCGTCTCGTGGTAGCTATTTTGATTTTATCAAGATGTGTCACCAAATATCTATCCCTTTGAAAGTAGAGATAGTTATCTCTTCGTCATCCATATCTGACAGACTACGGATAAGAACTCTCACTGGTCTGCAGTTAAGAATATCTGCTAGAATAGTTCGGTGGTTACCAAAATGATAAATAAAATCCTCTTCTTCCTGCTGCCAATGTTATGTGCTTCAAAATTATGTAGTGAACAGAAGTGTGGTAGAAACAGTGGTACCTCTAGGATAGCAGGTGGAGCGGTGTCAGACCGTCATTCCAGACCGTTTCAGGTAATACAATTTACCGTTATCAGTAGATATATCCGCTGGTAACGACATCGAACCACTGCTGTGTCAAACGTGACCGGAGCCACTTTCTCTATCCGCCTTTGTCATATTGTTTTGCGCGCTTGAAGGGCCTGCAGATAATATCAACAAATTGAAGATTTTTCTCTTATTTGCGGTTGCGTCAGTTCGGTCAGTGCAGCAATTCAAAAACACTAAGCGGATGATAAAAAGAGACACCTTGACTGTTTTAAATTATTTATGAAAATGTATGAATAAGAATGTCAAGGTTTTAAAAAAATGGCAACACGGTACGGTGTACAGGCCTGCGCAGACTACGGACTTTTCTCCGCGGCGGAGAAAACAGTACGCTCCGCGAGTGAAAAAACTGCCGCGGACTCAACGCACACAGCGTGCGATCATTAATGTTGTCCGAAAGTATTTAAATATTCTGAGATTATGTTGTGCTGTAATTTACATGATGTTTAATTAAAAGAGAATACTGCATGGGTCCATCCCTTTATTTCGAATCGATTTTTAACGCAGACTAAAATCCGCTGTGTGCGTTGACTGCTCATAGTTCTTTCGTTCTATTTTTTCTCGCGGATGCCCGCATCGTGGGCGTCCGCGGTGTTTCGGCAGATTTTTGGTTCGGCCTACTTTTAGTCGTTCGTGTGCGTTGCTCGATACAGTTTGTAAGGGATCTATTTGACGGAAAAAAAAGTACGCCGCGGATAATCCGTCGTCTGTTAGTTTTGCAGGCGCGACGCATTCGATTCTTGGCGCTCGCATTGCCGGAACTGTTGATAATGCTATTTATAATAAGAACCGAGCTTTCTCAACTTTAATTAAGAATAGTGCATTGATAAAGAAGCTAAAAACGAGTAAACAATGTATTAAACAACAGTGTTTACCCCTGAAATAGGTATTATTTTAGCAAACTTTATTGGTCTGTCAGGTATCGGTTAACACACAACCCAATCATCAAAACGGTCACGTGGCTGGTGGTGGTGGTGGTTGCTTTCACCTTCAAGCGAGTATATTATCTTCATTAATAATCGAGTTATTTCTATTACTTACTAATTTATAGGTAGCTATTTACTCGAGGGTTGGCACCACAGGCGAGCTGGGCTTCTGCGGAGGGTCCCTCATACAACTTCAGTGGGTGCTCACCTCAGCTCACTGCTGCTTCCACGATGGACAACTAGTTGACAACGTGCAGGTGAGTGTGTGAAGCTATGAAGCTAGTATTTTTTTTATTTAGGTAAATAACGCCCGTAAGTCAGTTAGTTACTTAGTTCAATCTACAGGTCAGGCCTAGTATTCGATTTTCCGGAACATAACCCGCCCCTAAATTAATTAACTCACAATACGACTAAATTTCTTGTTACTCGCTTTATGATATAACTCCTCAGCCAAAGATGGCGCGGCATTTTACATCCCAAAGTGGAAGATCTTTTAGAAGACAATTAATTGCGGTGGATACAGGCTACTGGCTACCCACAGCTTTCCGAAAATCAATGGAGAGGCTTATGTTCAGCAATGTAAATATGACTTTGGTTGTTAGATAATAATAACCAAAAATAATGAGTATTTGTTTCAACAAATTGTAGACAATAGAACCTAATTACTTTTTCAGGTTATCCTAGGTGCTCACTCTCTGTACGACCGGTACGAGAATGGCCGGCGAATCATGAACGTGGCCGCCGTCGAGGTCCACCCTGAGTTCGACCCTGAAACTTTCAGCAACGATATCGCGCTCATGCAGCTTGCGAACACCTTACAGATCACCGGTAAATAAACTTGAATAACAAGTGCTTTATTACTAACATTCAGATTGCTAGTTTCACTCGATCAAAAGCTTTCTATGCAAATTCGCGTTTACGCGCTCGATGCGTGTGGTCAAAAAAAAAACATAAAAATATTTATTTACCAAAAAGAACACATACAATTTATATTAATCAGTGATTACTGCACTAAGCTCGAGGCTTGTATCGCCGTAATCTGAACACGAGGATTAACATTACACAAGTTAGTTTTTTTTACACTGATATTAACAAAACGGTAAAAAAAACAAAATTAAATAAAAGAAAAGGTAAAAAACCATTACCTACCTTTACATTACTAAACAAAATAAAATCTAATAAACAAAGCGTTGTGTTTCTGTGTGCGGATTTGTATTAGTAGATTTCCCCCGGCGAAATCCGAATTAAGTTTCAGAGAGCAAGTGGTTCTCTTCTAAAAAAAATATTTATCGCTTACTCACCACTTTCTCCAGCAACTTCGAGAATATACATAGGAGTGACATTGGTCTATAGTTACCGGGTATTTTTTTATCGCCACTTTGTGAATAGGAGTAACAATAGCTAATTTTCAACATTGAGGAAATACCCCAGATGATAGGCTCATATTAAATATGTGCGTCAATGGGGGTAGAACGATGTGCTTTATGCGTTTGATCAAAGCTGGAGTGCAACCATCGATTCCAGGAGCATTGTCGTTCCTGAGTTGAACAATGAGACTACCTACCTCGAAGGGGTCAGTTGGCGGTAAGTAAAAATAATTACTTAAAGCTTTCGAGGGATGGGCTTTCTAATTTCCATCCATAAGGTTTTCCTCAGTAATAAGTCACTTGAGCGTTTCGTCAGCCAGCTTCCTACCTACTTTAGCGAAGTAATCGTTATAGGTATTAAGAGATAGGTACAATACAACTGGGTCCCTGTCAATATATTTTGTTAGCTCTATGGCCTCCGATTTGCCTCGCGATAGATTGCATAAAGTTTTAAGGGTTTTCCATCTTCTGTATGTAACTTGCACCACTAGATTCTCTGGGCTCTTCCTAGCCTCACGATGAAGTCGGTCTCTGTTTTTTTGACACCTTATTAAACCTGGGGTTATCCACGGCTTGAGAAGGCGCTGAGAGCGTTTAGGCATTTTATAGCTGGTGTTTTGTTTAATAGCTGTCTCTATTTCGCTGTTCAATTTAGCCGCGGCATCGTTAGCGTCTTCTATTTTGTGTATACAGGACCAGTCAACCCTTTGAAGCTGATCAACGATGCCGTCATAATTAAGTTTTACGTGTCTCCGTATAGTGGCTTGCTCAGGCGGTTTAATTATAGCCCCAAACAAACAAATATAATGGTCAGTCATACTCGAAATACACACCAGGCCGATTGCGGATGAGGAACCTCTTATGAATATGTGACCCAGGCAAGCTGAACCCCTTGTAGGCTCTGAAATGGCTGATAAAAGTCAGTGACTAGCCAACAGGCACATGTAGTCCGAACACTGATCACTAAGCGTATCTGCTTCGATATTTATGTTTATGTCACCCGCAACACAAAATAAAGAGTTTACAGTAAGACCGCTTTCGTCTTTTTTCCTTAACTTGCCTGATCGCCTAGGGTTGCTACTATATTCGCCCGATAAGCCCGATCTGACAGAACGGGAAAAAAGGCAAGTAACAGCATAACGCTTCGGCGGCGGTAGGCGCGCGTGGCTCGACAAAAGAATATACCTTAAATACTGGTGTTTGACCAATGCATGATGAGATAAGTTACGGAAATGTTTTACCTACCTATCTACTTATAATACCTACTTACTTTTACTTACTACCTTTCTTCATAATTTCATTTGGTAACGAAAAAAACGTGTAATTATAATTTTGTGTGGTGGTTAAACAGCCAAATACACTGCAACACTAATTATATATACGCGAAACTAAAATGGATGCCATTTTTGAAAAAATGAAGCAAGATCGGCATATCAGTAGTCACGATGTAGCTGAAGAACTGGGAATTGACCACAAAACAGTTTTGGCGCATTTGGAAAAAACTGGGTACACAAAAAGCTCGATACCTATTTGGGTACCTCACGAGCTCACTGAAAGAAACCTAATGAACCGTGTTTGAAGAAGCTGATAACTGGTGATGAAAAGTGGATCACGTACGACAAGAACGTGCGAAAAAGGTCGTGGTCAAAGGCCGGTCAGGCTTCACAGTCTGTGGCGAAACCCGGGTTAACTCGCAACAAGGTGATGCTGTGTGTGTGGTGGGATTGGAAGGGCATTCATTATTAGCTATTACCACCAGGCAGGACCATCGATTCTGAACTCTACTGCGAACAACTGATGAGATTAAAGCAAGAAGTTGAGAAGAAGCGGGCGGAATTAATCACCAGAAAGAGTGTGGTTTTTCATCATGATAACGCTAACCTCACACATCTTTAGCCACTCACCAAAATTAAGAGTTTGGCTGGGAGGTGGTAATGCATCCGCCGTAAAGTCCTGACCTTGCACCTTCAGATTTCCACCTGTTTCGGTCTCTTCAGAATTCTTTAGGCAGTGTCAGGTCAGGTTAACATCACGAGAGGACTGCCAAAATCACTTGTCGCGGTTTTTGATGATTGAATTCCTATAGCAATAGGATCATGTCCCTACCTACAAGATGGCAAAAAGTATTCGAACAAAATGGCACCTACATACTTTAGTTAAATGTACATAAACTAAATTAGAAAATGTTTTGAATTTTCTTAAAAAATGAAAAGAAACTTTTTCCCAACCTATTGTTTATCAACCACATGCATTGGTGCTGCACGAATTGACTATATACTTTTTCTAAATGTTCCAGACACAATCGACATTGTGCGTCTGCCGTTCCTCAGCACAGTGAACTTCAACCTGGCTGGAGCGAGCGCCATCGCCTCAGGGTGGGGGATAGCAGCCGAAGGTAACCTCTAGTTAGTTAGGTACTGTTTCATTGTAATGCTTTTTTTCGACGTTGACAAGCAATCATAAGGACAGTGGTTGGCGGTTACTGCAGCCTATAGATACGGGCAACACCACAGTTCTTATCATTCGTCTTTCTGACCCTTTCAGGAATGAAGAAACATTTGTGTAGACAGAAAAAAGAAAAATAGGTAAGCCCTAAGGTCTAAAAATGAGGCTGAAACAGCTTCTAGATGAGCTCTGTATGCCTTAGAGTTTATATCTACTCTTTTCTTGCTTATTCGCGTTTCAGACATCCATGTCAACCACCTAGGTATACCATTGTCTTACCTTTTTTCCTAGTGATGAGTATTTTTACATTTAATCACGTCTTTTTCCTGTTCCAGGCGTTAACTTCGTGTCTCCGACCCTGCGTCAGTTCACCATGACAGTGATCACTGACCCGCAGTGCGACAACTGGTACCAGAACCAATTGCCGCCCGACGCAATTTGTGGCTTCTCCACCGCTTCTGGCACTTGCAAGGTTAGGAATTTCAGTTTTTAACAAGATCATAACACAAATCGTTTAGATTAGTCACACTTAGTGAACCAGTTTTGAAACAGTAAGTACCTACACCGCGGTTCTGTAGATTTTTATATTTTGTTACATTTATAATAACTTGCCGATTTTCTTATTCATCTCTTCAGGGTGACAATGGTGGCCCCATGACATTATTCAACAACACATCTGAGGAAACCATTCTGGTGAGTAATCAAATCCTTTTGTTAGTTTCATTTACAATATATTCAGTAAAACTGTCGTCAATCACAGACATAAATTAAATTAGACAATGAGAGTAGGTATACATTATGTAGATACAAAGAGATTCGAACCTTAGGCAGTTGTCCCACCAACGGCGAGGAAACTACTAACAATCGGCTATTTTCTCGCTCAAGAAACGTACAATACATGTACATTCCGTGTAAACAAAAGAAATGCATATATAAATAGTTGATCGCTGCCTGTTCACACTGCCCGGCGAGGACTCGCTCCACTAGTTCGTCGCTGAGCGACAATAGTCATCAAAGAGAGTTCTCGCTTCTCGCTCGTTTTCTTGTTGTCTAGTTCATCGCCCGTTTGACTCGCATAAATAGCCCAGCGACTAAACTATCGGAACTACACACCCTCTTTCCGCTGCTCGCCAACTCGTTTCTAATTCTAGCTCGACTCGCTTCTCGTTCAACTGCCTTAGTGGCATAGGCCATTTTGTTTTTTTCTTGATCTTTCCGCGCACGATGCAAGTGGGAAATATGGAAAGAGAACATAAAAACAAAAAAGAAAGGTCTGATGATATGCTACCCTTAAGGGTCACGTTTCAGAGTTATTTGAAGGTCGATATAAAAAACAGATACTTATTGAAAATCTACTAAATTATGAGGCTTTCCGTATAATTTGGTTAACAAATAACCGATTTTAGGACATTTGAACGCAATTCCGCCAGCATCACAAAGACTTAAAGTGACCTTATCGCTTTGAGATATTCTATGCTATTCTATGCTGTCACAAATAAAATTGTATTTCTTCTATGCAATAAAGTATATTTGACATTAATCTTTTTGCAATTTGTTTACCAAAAAACTGGTGAAAATTACATTAACTTCATTATTTTGAGCTCTTACAAATGCGCACTCCGTAAAAATACGACATTACACATAACCCACCGTTTGAATGTCCTGAAATCGGTTAATAATTGACAAAATAACACGAGAAGCAGAAAAAAATAGTAGTTTTTTAATTAATAATCACCATTTTCATATCGATCTTTTCCGTCAAATAATTCTGAAACGTGACACTTCAGGGTAAGTACCATATTTACGTATTTTTTTTTGTTTGTTTAAGTCTCCTCTATTCTAATATACCACTTTCATTGTGCGCGGAAACTTAAAAAAAAAAAAAATGGCGACTGGTGGCTATGCCAAAATATAAGTGGCATTCTTGGTTTTGTTACACAAACGAAGCGCCATGCGGTATCTATTTTGATCCATTTTTGTGCGTATGCTATTGTTGATATAACTATTTCCCCTAGTAGCCAACTTAATAATAATAATAATAAATATCCCTGGACATTATTCCACACAGCGCCATCTAGCCCCAAAGTAAGCTAATTAAAGCTTGTGTTATGGGATACTAGACAACGGATAAACATACTTAAATACATTTTTTTTTGTAAATACATACTTATTATACATAGGAGACACCCAGACCAGTACAAACAGACATGTTCATGCACACAAATGTTTGTACTGTGCGGGGATCGAACCCGCGACCTCTGGTGTAGTAGCCAACTTCTTAACCATTACACCAAGTCGGTCGTCAAACTTGACTTTACTGTATTCACAAAGGTCACTTGCAATATGGTACTGAAAACATTCTGCTAATTATGCTGCCGACCTAACATGCTACGTAACCTTACGATCTTTTCAGATCGGGGTGGCTTCGTTCGTCAATATAAATGGATGCAACACGGGGATTCCGTCAGTCTTCACGAGAGTTCAGCGCTACATGGACTGGATCACTGAGGTCACTGGCATGGAGCACGACTAAAGTCAAGTTTACTATTTTTAAAATTCCGTAAGAGACTGAACTCTTGACGAAACACTGCAAGACAAAGAGTCAAGTGTCCCTCAGGGTGAAACTTACAATTCTCTTTTCTTTTCATATTTTTACAATTATAATTTACTCATATGTTATAAATGTTTGTTTTTACTTTTATTTAACCCTTTTCTCCGCAAAATGTTAATAAATGCAGTATTGTGCAGCCCTAAAGCCCATCATCGCCGTAAATAAGAATTGATTTATATTGATGAATAAATGTTATTTTCGATTCTATAAATATTAAGTAACGAGGTTCCAATGGAAAAAAATATATTTATTTGAAAACATCTTTATTATATTTTCATCAAAAAAGTAAAATTTTAAAATAAAATATTTAAACATAGGTTTACATGCAATAGTGAAACAATGTGGCAGTAAAGGCGACATCGGGTAGGCACAGTCACTGCAGCCTTACCAATCTCTCCACTCCACAGCTATACAAGATCGTAACAGAACTAAAAATGTGTGATCGTAATATTAAATGTTAATTTAGAAAGGGTCGCTTAGAAACATTAACACTTTGTGAAACGTTGGCAGTAATAATTAAAGTAATATAATTTAAACTTATTATTTTTAATATAAAGACACGTTACTTTGTAAAAGCACTTACGAGGCATCAAGCATACTTACAATTGCGCCCGCGCCGCTGCGCGCGTCGTGCCTCTAGACCTAGTTCTACTCTCTTACAATTATAGAGTCTAAGAAGAAAATTTCAAATATTTAAATGCGATATGACAACGAGCAGCGACGCCCGCGCGTTGGGAAGAAGACAATTCATAAAGAAATTAATTCTAATACAATTACGTAGCTTACGTTATATCTGTGAATGTCACCGTCATAGCAAAGCCGTTCAATAATAAAACATCGAACACTGGAAAATAATTAATATTGGATGTAAATGCGGTTACAATCCGTCGTCTTAGCTAAGTTTAGAAATATTAAATGAGATATTAAATTCCGTCGATTGATATTTTATTGGTCAATAATGTCTAGTAAAACTTCAAGATCGAATTATTAGTAGGTAGTTGAATTGAACGACATACATTTCTAGTTACTGAATTTACATTACACTAGCTCCATTTTATATAATATAAATAATTAAAATATATATATTCTCAATCTGAATTTAAACACTAAAAATCATCTATTCATAAATAGCGTCGCATTTAGATTTTTTTAAATTTATGTATTTAATTTATAATAGTTTCATAGTACAACAATTATACATATTCGTGGGTGGGATCATACATACTCGGTCTAGAATCTATAATATTTACGTCGGCACCTTCACCGAACAATAAATACAGACGAAGGCAAACGATTCAAACACACAGTTACCATACAGTCTTAAATAACGTATTTGTACGCAACAAAATAATAATAATAATAACATTTATAATTTTCGACAGTCGATGGGTGCCGCCGGTCGACATTATTTCTTCATTAGCAAAGCTTACAGCAGCAAGCGTCGTGAGAAATATGCGGCGTCTGTCGGTCCGGGGGAGCGTCGTGCGCGCCTCGGGCGCGGCTCGGGCGCGGCACGGGCACGGCTCGGGCGCTGCTCGGACGCGGCTCGGGCGTGGCTCGGGCGCGGCTCGGGCACGGCTCGGGCGCGGCTCGTGGCGCGCACGACGCGGCGGGACCGGCGTGCGTAATGAGGAAACATGTACGGCGCACGGCCGCTAACCACCAATACTCCTACAGCGCAGGTGTTTAGCTGCAATAAAAATAATTATGTTAGAAGCTTTTTATAATTACGATTTTCAACGGATGTGCAACTTCAAGTTTTTATTTACTACAAATCCATTACTGTATATTTTGACTATTATCAACAAAAAGTCACTTACATTGTACATTTTCTAAATTAGACAAATTAGCTCATTGTCATTGAATAAGTGGTTTAAAAGATAAGTTTATGTCCTTTAAATTTTAGCTTAAAGATCATTAAACTTATTTAATCTCATTATTTTTGATTAGATTAGTATCAGTAGAGTTCTGTCTAATCGGCATACATCCGTAAAAAACATTTAAAAACAGATAATATATATCAGATTGTTAGTGACATCAACAAACATATTCTAACACATAATGTGATGTTAGTATTTTATCCGACTCATTGCAAGATTTGCAAGGCATTGCTGCATGACATGAACTGATTTGCCACCACTATTATTTCATGCTGTATGAAAATGAGGATTATGATACTAATTTATACTTGCTATGACGAAGTTGGTGATAAACACGCAGTTAATATGATTTTGTGCGTAAATGTTTTGGGTTAAATTGTGAACGTACATAATATGCTTAAAGAGACGGCTGTAAATATACGAGTATTTAAACCAACTTAAGACTAATCTGAAACTTAACCTGGAGTTCAAAAATACGGTAAAGCAGCTATCGCTATTTTTATTGGCACAGGCAACGGTTCGAGGCACGAAATGTCAGCACAGGTCATTCATTTGTTCTACATTTCATGAGAGAGGCAAACATAATCGCTTATAAATATGTTTATCCGTTTTGTTTGCCTTCTTTAAGTGTTTCGGCTACGGGGCCGAGGGGCCTATCCGGAGGCGAACGAAATATCCGTAGTTTCAGACAAACTAATAAATCAAAAAACCCATATAAATATGATATTGTCGAATGTTTATTTGTGTATGGTGTATATCATGTTAAAGAGTACAAAAATACATGACGGTTGTTAAAATTACTTTCGTTTTTATCAATTACGACTACGGCTTCCCGAAACTACGGACATTTTGTTAGTAAGTAGGTACCCTTCACTTAACGATCATCCAAATTATTTGTTATTTTTTACGAGGCTTAAAAAATTACACGAGTCGCTGCGGCTTAACTTTTTAAAGCACCAAGCATTCGCTGTGGAGCACTAAAAGCAGTCGTATACAGTCGTCTCCAAGCGACCCTGCACCATAAAACTGGCGGTACAAACGTGGCGTTTGGCATGCGTCGCGGTGCTATGGCGCGAATAGGAAGGTAATAGGTTTGGTCGCCTTCTGCTTCAGCGTAGAGAAGGACCGGCGCTTCAGCTCGCTGTTGGTGAAGCCTTACTTTAACTCCTATCATCTTCACACAAACTTCTAGTTATTCTTATTACAGATGATTGCCTGTACAATTCGGGGACGGCGGAAATGGCATTTTTTGTCGTTACGTAAATTGTAAAGTTTGGTGTGACTGGTTCGGTAGGGTTTTTTATCATTATTTTTTTCTATAGAACCTCAAAATATGTTGTGTGAAAGTCTTGTCCTAGATTTTTAACGGATCCCTAAATAGAAGACAGTCGTCTCCCAAGCATCTCGTTAATATAATTAGGTACAAACATAGTTTTTTACATGGTTCACGTTGCATGCGTAGTGGTCGTGAGCAAGCGAATTTACGGCGCGAAAGGAAGGCTCGACTGACTTCTTGAGCCCTTAAATAGCAGTGTATTGCGCTTCCCCACGCGGCGTAGGTACCTTAAGATAGGGTAACGAAGGATAGCCCTAGATAGCAGTCGTATACAGTCGGCTCTATAAGTGACCTACCACCATAAGGCCATTGTCACACTGCCTCGCGCTCCGCCGCGGTGCGAGGGGCGGCAGATTTTAAAATTGTATGCAAGTATCTTAATTTGTATAGAGAATGCGCTTAGGACAACGCGGTGGTGCAAGAGAGCCGTGATCTGCCGCTCCGCGCACCGCGGCGGAGGGCAGTGATATAATCGCCTAAATCTGAGCGCCGAGTGAGAGTTGCAGTGAGAGAAGAGAACCATCGCGTTTTGCGAGCAGGTAAATGACAATGTGTATGGAATCGAGTCAGCGCCACTTGCGACAAATTCGGCCAACATTAGGGCCGCTAGATGGCGCTGAGTCAATGCCATACAAATTCCCGTTTTTTTGTCGCAAAACGCGAGGGTGGAGTCATTCGCATCGGTCACTATAACTCGCACTCGGCATTATAGTGGTACAAACATGGCTTTTGCATGCAGAGGTGCTATGAGGCATGCATCGTAGCGGTTGGCAGTGCCGTAGCAAACGCGTAGCATGCAGCGGTGCTACGGCGCGAATAGGAAGCTAACAGTTTTGACTTATTTTTGAGCGTTAAGAAGGAACGCCGCTTGGGCTTGCTTTTGGCGGCAGCGGGGCTGACGCTCACTTTTGATTTACATAACTAGTTTGCCTATTTTGTAAGCAAAGCTCAAACTACGCGAATCATTGGAAGTTTAGACTCTTGGAACAGGACCACTTCTGGCTAGTATTAACGCCTTCACATGTTTTGCTGGTAACTAAAGATGCAGAGCCCCAAATAGCCACCATACCTATACAGACCTACCCTAGCCCAAAATAGCAGTATATTGTGCTTCCTCACGCATCGTAGGTCCATAAAGATGCGGAGCCCTAAACATCAGTCGTATACAGTTGTCTCAATATGCGACCCACCACCATAATACTGGTGGTACAAACGTGGCTTTTGCATGCATCGTAGCGCTTGGCAGTGCCGTAGCGAACGCGTAGCATGCAGCGGTGCTACGGCGCAAATAGGAAGGTAAGAGGTTTGACTGACTTCTTCTTGAGCGTGAAGAAGGAGCGGCGCTTGGGCTCGCTGTTGGCGGGCGCGGGCAGCGTGTGCGAGCGCGGCGCGGGCGCCTGCGCGCGCGTGCGCAGCGCGTCCAGCCACAGCGCCATCTCGGGCTCGTCGTGCGCTTGGAGAAGGAACTCAGCGCCGCTGCTCAATCTGAGGCAAAGACAGTGATCAGTTACTTATATGCGGGCACGTTAATTTAGTTTACTCTTGTGAATTCAAATAACGAAAATACATAAAATAGTAAACAGAGCTGGTACTTTACCATATTGAAAAGTGTTTTTTTATGTTTTGTTTTAATAAGAAGGTAGGATAAATAGTCTATAGTTCATCAGATTTTGTTTTTGAACTGAAAAAGAACATAAATAATATGATAAAGAAAATTTCTTTTCTTGTATTGAATGTACCTACTTAATGTAATAATGGGATGAAAGGTAATGGAAAGTGAAAAGTCTATTTTTTTGTCGTTTTTATTGCTATTTTCATCTTTCGTTTGTGCTATTGAGAAAGTAACAGATCAGTCAAAAAATAAAAATGATTTGCCACAAACAGTACAAAAACGGGTATGGTATTAAAAACATTGCAATCAAAAACATCTTCACGTCTAAGGTATTAAAATTGTCTAAGGTGAAGAAAATGATGGGGAAGACAAACAAAAAGTAACGAAACCAATTCATTTTAGTGACTGAGGTGCCCACCTGGATATTGTGTGTTAACAGGTAATTGGGAAATATTGAGAGAAAAGCATACCTGAGCCAAAGTAACGAAACCAATTCATTTTAGTGACTGAGGTGCCCACCTGGATATTGTGTGTTAACAGGTAATTGGGAAATATTGAGAGAAAAGCATACCTGAGCCGGAACACGTGCTTCTTCTTGGTGTAGTTGGCGGCGACCTCGACCACGGCCCCGTTGAGGTCGAGCGGCGGCTCCCCGCGCCACGGCTGCTCCGGCGCCGCCTTGGCCGCCTTCTGGTCTTTGTAGAACGACATGCGCCCGTCCTTCGCTACCACGTACACCTTGTCCCACGATCTGTAGCGACATATAAAGAGATCAGACATTTCAAACGACTAGTGAGCTAAGTTTACCGACGATAGTTTCATTTAAAGCCATGAACAAACGACAAACTTTCAGTCTAGGTATACAAGTCAAATGCTTACACTTCATTGTTGTCATATGGCTAGGAGTACCATATCAAAATAACAAAATGTAAATAAAAACGTTATAGTCTATCGACATAAAGAATTTATAAAAATACTTAACTCCTTTGATTATTGAATCTTTTTTTTGTAGAGTATCAACATGGGAATTCTGAAACTATTTCGGCTCCATGCCGACACAATTTCTTGTGTAGTTTTTGATTTTATTATTAAAGCTGTCCTTTTTAGTTGTGTCCTTTGTAAATACTTGGAAATAAGCATTTATCTGTTTGTTTGTGTATTTGTATTAAATTGTACTTGCCTGTTGGAGGCCCTCTTGGCGGCGGACTCCCACTCGTGTTTGCGCACCAGCGTGCCCTCCACGCCTTCGTCCTCTCCCGCTGGACTAGCACCCTCTGCACACACGAACACATGTTAACATCAATCTAACAAAGTACAGTCGACCATATAGCGTCACCTATACTACATTCATTATGCAATTAGACAGAAGTAAAAAAGGTTCTTTTTAAGATACACTTTGTGGTGAAAGTACATTAGACATTATTACTTTTAAGATTCATGCCGAATTATGAAAATCTACTTAAATATCAGCTGTCACACTTAATTGTTCTCATATAAAGTAAAGTAACTTCAGAATTTATGAGGCTTTTGCTTAAATAGATTATTTTGTCTTGCATCAAAAAAACCTAAAAGAAGCAGGGGTTTTTATCCGAACACATTTTTTACTGTCACTATAACTCTACCAAATCTAAAATTTTACATAACCCCTGCATAATTATGTTGTGACGGAACGGTTTTAAATTTTGCTAATACTAAGGTATTTTATCGTCATGGCAACGTCAAATTGTCATTCATTTTAGCACTTCTTCTCTTATTTCTAATGTTATAATGAATGAAGTCTAGAATTTACCTAATGTACAATACACACAGGATAATATGTATGTATGTCAAATTGTTACGCTTATGCTATGGTTGACTGTACAGTACGACCTTATTTATTTGACACTTCACACTTTCATTGGACTAGCCAGAAATATCGCTCAGGGCTTCATAACAGCGGATTTTCGAAACCTATACAAGCAAGATCTATACCCATAATTCGAATGAGCCGTTATTCAAATGATTTTAAAAAAATCGTGTTTTTGGGATGATCTCACTTACATTAATAAAAGATCTAAACAAATATATTAGTAAAGGTGAATGGGGGATTAGAGATTCCTTTCAATCTCTGGAATTGACTAAAGTGTGAGGCGTCTTAAATAAATTCAAATGAAATAGATAGTGCTAACAGTCATTGAATCAACACATATTTAAAGCTAAAACAGTAGTGATCATCTAGCATGCCTAATGGCGACCTAAATAAAATAATAATAGAGCTAAAAATAACTATCCTAATCGTCTAACATCACCAGTGATAGGTTTGATACGTTTCTCTCTGTTTGACAATAATAAAAGCCACATGTTTAAAGTACGTTTATTTTATAAAAATAATGACACGCAAAAGGTTGACACGCATGCGCGCACAAACACATCAGCACACTTAAAGCTTTCATCGTAGAATAAAGGGAAAATGTATGGTGTTGGTAGTTGGTAGTGGATGGAAGAGATATTTCAACTTATTTTCAAGAAGAAAGTGTTTTTAAATGCACACGCGTATAAAGATCATTTTGACGCTAACCTTTGACATAGCATTATATTTTTTTGGTTTTATTTTTAATGTCCACCAGGAACTTTTCAGTAACAGTCGATGTGTTATTATTTCGTAGAAATATAATGAGAAACAATATTTTCTTTGCAACTAAGAATCTATCTTCAACGCTAACAAACGCAACGTGAATCTATTTAACTAAACCTCAACCAAAACCATCTACTACCACGGTTACCTTCATCGTCGCTATGAGGTGATCCAGCCAGCAGTTTCTTAGCAGTGCGCCATCTGAAGCTTCTGAAGGGCGACTTGCTTCGAGACCGCGACTTCACCTTACCGGAACTAGATGGCGTTGCTGGCGTCGAGCTCGATCCAGGCGCTGTCCGCGTACGTGGGGGAAGTGGGGAGTGGGGGGTACGTGCGTAAGACAAAAGGGAAAGGAAAAGATAACGAAAATTTTAAGATAATAGTGAATTGTGCATATAATGCAACAGGATGAAGGACATGTGGTAAAGGATGTGATAATATGACAATACATGTGTTTGAGGTAATATGATGTGATTAGATAGACAAAAGGTTTGAGTAGAGAGCAGTGCGTTATTATAGGGACAGGGAGTTCGCGGGAGGAAAAAACAAAACAAAAAATAATTTCAAAGCAACATAAAACTGCGCCGCAGCAACGTACAAAAAGCATTTTTATCATGCAATTTTTTTCAAAACATTGATAAAAAAACGGGGAAAATAATTAAAAAACACAAATGTTAATAAAAGGAGGTAACATGCACATGGGTACCAACATGTAACATACACTATACACGTTAAAAACATCACCGCACCGAAACTACAAGTACTACAACCATGTTCATTTTGTAACGTCAAAATAATATTTCGTTTACGAAACTCTTTTGAGTTCGAACTGATGATTAATAAATCCTGACATCACTCCATCTCTTCATATCTCACAACCAACTCGACTATGCATTCATAAAAAAAAATATGGAACAGACATTTGACATTACAATATGACGAGTCACGATACATACCAGTCAAACAAACTCGTGCATACTCACTGGAAAGGCGTGCAGGTTTCGCGGGGGTCTGTTTCGACGTTGAGGGTGCGGGCGGGGGAGTCACGGCCAGCGGGGGGGCCGGGCTGACCGCGGGAGCCGGGGCGGGGGCCGGGGCGGGGGCGGGCGTGCTACTCGCTTCTGCATGCGACATCTACGTGCTAGTTATGTCTACACGCTACGTGCGCTACATGCTACGGTTATTACTACGGATACATGCTACGGACCGTACTTGCGTATTTGGTATTGAAAACAGTACTTGTGGTTGTGTCATTAATTACGTTTCAAAGAACACTTAAAATTTATCTGATTTGACCGTTTGATTTCTACCAAATACACATGCATAGTTTATTTTCAAAGTTAATACTAATAAGAACGGATCATGCTACAATTACAAGTAATACTTCAAATAGGTTAGCCCTAAATCCGACAGTTTTAGAATGTCTGTATTTCCCCATACTATGTGTGTCTTGTAACTGTTTTCGTAAAATTTTCTAACGTTATGTAAGTATGATGTATTTGAATGGTTTAATTTTACTTTAGACTCAGTCCTAATATGTAATTATAATCAATTTGAAGCAGAAAAAAGCATTTATGGACACATTTGAGATGTGAGTTTAAATAAACTGGAAAACGTACAGCCCCAAATTTACCAAAAGCGCAAGACTGTGCATGGCTTAGTATGTTTAATATCATTAAACCATACATAATCTCAATGATACAAGCTATCAACAGCGTCGTGCATAAATACAGTAGGTATATGAAGACAGCAAGATATCAAAAAGCAGGTTCATAGGAAAGATTACCTACCTTCATTGAAGACAGCTTCTTTTACATTTGAGAGAGACGAAAGTACTGCTCACTTGTAATATATAGTCAAATAAGCGGCGTGTATTACTAATATGAAGTATACAGATAAATACATAATAGTGATGTAATGTAGTAGCTACAATGGAAGTAGAGTAACCCTCTTATTATTCAGTAACTTCACTCAAAACAGTTGCCACTTTAGTTTCTTTGACATAACGGGAAGCAGCATTCATAAAAGGGCTCATTATTTTGAGTGATGTTTCAGAATTCGAGGGAAAGAGTATCAAACCATCACCGTGATTAAAGCTATGACGACCAATTTATAGAAGTATAAATATTATCTAATGACTAGTTTATGAAAAACTAATTTAAATAAATAGATCAGATATTTTAACATGGAATGAACACAAAACCGGAGTTCATGACAACTAACTTGCCTTAATGAAGAACATAGACTCCGATTTTGGATGAGTTGAAGTACTATGATTGCGATGGTGAATGAAGAGAAAGTAAACCATCACCTAATAAAATAAACTGTGTAGACTAACTGTATAGGTAAGACATCGAAATCGTGCAAAAAAGAAAACAGTGCTAATAGTCCCAACTACGTAGATACGCAAAAATAAACCTACAAAATAAACTCTGTACGATGTAAAAATCCGTGTTTACACAAAAAGCTTTCAGGCTAGTAAATTAATAACAAATCAACCCCAGGAAAAGTGGAGTTACTTCGAGCGCAGTGGTATACCGACTATATTATGGACACCCCTAACTACAGAAGTAAGGAACGAACAGAGCTAGCGCCTCATATAAAAACATTTAAGTATACACAGATATTAATGAATACAAAACTAGGTTAAAAAACATTTTTCTTTACTATGCTACGTCTACTTTTCCCATTGTTCAAAACACTGTAAATAAATCAATAAAACTGTATTAACAATTAAAAAAAAAATTTGAATGATTCTATCAAATTGTTCTAGTTTTTTTAGAAAACGAATAAGTTAAACATTGAATCGTCTGTAAGCTGTGTATACTGGTGCGCAATATAAGAGGCTCAGTCAAAGTCTACTCTTTACCCCTGTGCCCGATCTACCGTGGAAGCTCATGCTACACCTGGGCGTCTGAACAACGGTAGCGGAAGCGCTCTGTTACCTGGCTGCGAATGCGGTCGCTCTTGCGCCTTCTCAGCCGCTTTAGTGGATGTTCTCCTTACGACTACGCGTGTGCATGTGTGGACAACACATCGGTAAGTAACGGCCATTCTTGTCTCACACGCGACACTCGATCGGCGAATGAAAGTTTAAGGAGGCCACGAAAGTATCGCTACAGTCTTTATGAGGTGTTTTTGCAGACACAGCGTCAGTTTCGTGGCACTTGTTTAAGCGTTTCATAAACTGAAGTGAATTAGGAGTTAATGGATTATGTTAAAAAGGATACAATAGATAAAAAAAAAGTTTTACTGATTTTGGTTCAAGTATCTTGTTTAGAAAACGCTTTTTTGATTTAAATTATTTCATTGGCCGACTGAGTAAGCGAATAAAATGGGACACTGTTTAAAATTCATACGTAAAGCGGCAAGCGATGCCGTAAAGCCTTCTCGGCTGACTCGCAGTGCGAATGTGCTATCAAAAGTCTTTAAATTTCGTCGATTTTCATCCTAACAATACTAGTATCTTATCAGTGTTATTGCTTGCAAGCAGCATTCACCAGTTAAATGGTGAAAGTTAGTGGATTATCCTTCCATTTCACTTCGAAATTTTCGTTTCAGTGCTAAGAGACAATACACATGCGTGCTTACATTGCAATCTGTGATTTGAAGTGATGTTAATTTAGAGAGAGAAAACTAACTTATTAGAAGTTATGAACATTTTAAATCTTTTTTTCATTCACATTTAATTCAGAACATAATGATTAAGTCCTACAACTTGGCTAAGTTTGTTATAACCTTATTTTAGGATATTATTCAATAAATAATCTCGAAAGCTGTTCGACTTTTTGATAATTTGGAATTTAAACACTTTAAACATTTTAATCTTATGTATCTTAATACCAGCAAAGTCGAGCACTTTTCAGATTTAAATATATCTTAGTTCAGCGCCGGACTACTCATAGCGTCATCACCGCTTATGTCAACAATAACTGAAGAATATTAGGTAACTAGATCATTTAAAATAGGACGATTGAGAGCGCAAAACGGCCATTTTTAAGGCTAGTTTTACTATGGTTCAGTTATCGAACTGAAATATTTTCAGAAATTACTTTAGTTGGGTGCTCTCAAGTCATCCGGGGCTGAAGTGATAGTCGGCTACTACTGAAGAGGCGCTGTCATACTTAGTACCTATACCAATAGTTTCTGAATGTGGCGCTTTATAATAGCTCTCATGAGTGACCACTTAGGTTGACATAAGTTCTAAGTACAAAAGCGCCACCTGTAGTCACCTTCCAGTGGCCGAACCCACTGTGATTGCACGTAATGGATCAGACAATAATGGTTTGTATTGGTAGTGTGTGTACCTTGTGGCTGGTCGGGCGAAGCGGCGCGGTCCACGGTGTCCTGTGCGGCGGCGGCCGCCGCTGCGGCTGCTTCGGCGGCTTCGCGCTCGCGCTTCTCGCGCTCCGCGGCTTCTGCCGCTTCTTGTCGCCTCTTCATCTCTTTCACTTCGAACTGCAATGGAATGTAAGCGTTTTATACTGTTGTTCTTTGTTGGACACCTAGAAGTTCACCTTACGACCTTAGTGACAAAGTTTGACCTTTGCATCTTTCATTGTTTCGTATCACGGCTTACCTTGCCAGTTGGTATTGCCATATAGCATCGCAATGAGAGTAATTTTCCAACTACAATTTAATCGGCGATGTGTGGTCGTTTTGTAAAAATAAACAATGTGTGATGGCCTTATTGAGGTCATGATTTTCAGTCACAGTTTATTGGCGAAACTTCTTGATGGATATTTAGCTAAAAAGTACTATTGCAGAGGCGGCCATTCAAAAGCTAAAATGCCAACAAAATATATTTTCATATTATTTTGTCTCGGATAGTGATCACAGATAAGAAAACGATGAGTTGTAAAGTGTGTTTCATAGTTTGATAAAATATGATTTGTTCTCATTTTTTTACACCTTAACCTTACACCAGTAAGGCTAGTCTAATTTGAATAAGCTTAAAAGAGTAATAGCGTTCTCAGCAGCATCATGTCTAATAATTGCAACTAGCTTTTCATTACCTTAGCGATGGCTCATCATCACGTGCAGAATGTTAAATGTAAATGCATGCGAAGCTCAAACAATACACTAAACTACACTTACACCATCCAAGTAGTTAAAATACCATGCACCATCGGGAAATAGGAGTGATCTAGTTTGGGATAGCAACAGGAGAGAGGAATTTAACGGGATAGTCTTTACATCCTTTCCTAAATCATTCATCGTGTTTGTACTGCCAGTTAAAGCTGGCATCGATAGCACCGCAACTTCGCTTTTACTGTCAGTGTCAGAAGACTTACTTTTCCTAGAAAGCTTAGACATCATTCGTTTTATACTACCAGATTTAGAAGAACTATCGCTTCGACGTCTGAGCAACAAAACGTTCGGAAAAACGTTGAGGTAAGATAATCTTTCCCAGAGAATAAAGTTGACGCATGCTAAATATTCGTTCATGTAGTTGGAATGATCTGATTGGTCTGGATATTCGAAAAAGACAGGACTGTATATTTCCGGAGACATAGGGGTTACTAGCGGCGTATTGGGAGGACTACTCGTTTCAGATATAGTCGATAGACTATTGTTTGCTACTACAGTCCACAGGTAAGAGTCATTTTTCCTGCAATTAGAATTGTCTAGCTTTAAACTGTTTTTATATTTCTCTGGTACTTGGAACTTGTCACTACCGATAACTATTTCTTGAACTACGTCCCGAACTGGCCGCTTTTCGGTTGTGATGGTGATCGGTTCGAGGTGGGTATGGTGGGAAGGTGGGGGTTGGTAGGTGAAGGTGATATCGTCACTTTTTTCCCAAGGCTGTGAATTAGGCCATAGAGTCGACTCACGGAGTTCAAGCTAGTGAAGAAAAAACAATGATGAAAAATAAATGCAAGCAAAGTAAATAAGTGCAAATTAAATATTTACAAAATACGAAAAATTAATGTGATTTAACTGAGACAGTTAGTATGTGTATAGAAAAAGTACACCACCACCGTGCAAAGCATAAAAGTATGAAGAACATCTCACGACAACAACTACTCTAAAACCAAAACACAAACCGAAAAGTACCCACCGGAAGAATTTATAATTTGGACCCTCATATATATATATGGAATAGCTGTATTGAAGCAACTTATCTATGCTATATTGAAGTAACTTCTCGAAAGTTACTTTAAGTATGTACTACATATAAATTAAGTTTGCCAAAGTAGCAGTTGATTATTTAAAAATAAAAGACTTGATATTGTATAATCACAGGCTAACTGGCCATTAAAAAGTAAGCTTCTGGCAATTCAGTCGCATCGCACGTTTAAAGGACTCCAAAGGCGGATTTCGTATTTGTACTTAAATGGGTACCTTTTTAACGACACAACCTTGTAAAACAAATGCATTCTTCTATAATCCGATTTTTATAACCGTGCACTTCGTGTAGTCAAAACCGTTAGGTTGGCAGCATTGAATGTCACCCGCCCCCAACCCGCTCACACTCACCATGTCAGATTTGCGGGCGGGTGAAATTCAATGCTGCCAACCTAACGATTTAGACAACTCGAACTGCACAGTTTCAAAAATCATGTTATATGTTTTTAACTGTGCTCCTTACCGTGGTGAGTCTCTGCAGCGCGCTGAACCGGTCCTCCTGCGCAGCGGCGCTCTTCTCGAAGGCCTCGTGCTTCTTGATGAGGCTCTCCACCTCGTCGATGGTGTGGCCGAGCTCCTGCGACATGAGGTACGGCTCCTGCGCGATCAGCCACGCCTCGGCCACGGCCGCGTCGCGCGCGAACTGGTACACTTCCAGGACTGGGGGGAATAATACAACACTCATGATTGCATCAACAAATTATTCATGGTTTCAGTTTAAGCTACTGGCGCTAAGAAACATTACTTGACAGAAGGTACTTATTTGCTTATTCCTTCTTTCATATTGTTCATATTGTTCATTGACTGGCCTGTTGGCGCAATGGCAGCGACCCTGCCTTTAGCGCCGGAGGTCGTGGGTTCGATCCCCACCCATGACAAATATTTGTGTGACGAACATGTGTATTTGTTGTGTGTCTGGGTGTTATTATCTATTTAAGTATGTATTTAGAAATATTTAAGTATGTTTATCAGTCTCTGACGCCCATAATACAAGCTCTGCTTAGTTTGGAGTCAGATGATCTTGGTGTGAATCATCCCAGATATTTATTTATTTATATTTTTAACAAACAAAGGATGATCCCGCTTAGCTACATGTTTTATTGGAAAAATTGTCCACATTGTAGCTTCAAATATTCATACAAAATGTTTTTTTGGGCATATATATCTGTATGAGCATTGTTTGAAAATGTAAAGTAGTTAAAATTTAAAAAATAAAATACTTAATTTTCCAAGACATTTCACTGATATAACCTGTAATTTTAGTACTTTTAGTGGTAGGTCATTTCGCAGCAAAAACTGAAGGAGGGAATATTGCCAAATCTTCATTAGGGAACCATTTCTCGCCATCAGAGTGCCGAGTTCGAGTAAAACGTCAAGTTTTAGTCAATACAACTTCAATGTCCCTCCTGGTAGCGAGGTCATGTAAAAACGCTTACGAAATAAGTAAACTCACTGAGCTGCAAGTTCTCCCAGCGCTCCTCCCAGCGGCGCAACAACGCATTCCGCTGCGTCGTCAGCAGCAGCAGCTTGTCTTTAATGTCAGCTGTCGCGTAGTGCTGTCTCGCTAAAAGCTCCTTGCCGAGAGAGATGCACGCCGTGAAGTTGTCCTCGCGCGTGTCGATCTCGGCTTTCAGAGACTGGTGGTTATTCATCAGCAGCTCTACGCCGCTGACGTCTCTGTTCAATGAAACATTTTGTTGAATTTTAAGAATATTGTGAACGCTACGACTAATATGGTAACTGTTACCATATTAGTATAAATGCCCATGTACGCCGTTATAAACGTGCAGTCAGATGTGAGCGGGTAAGAAGCGACGGCTATACTATACCCTCTCTTACAAATCTAAACGTCAGTAATAACAGACATATTCACGCAGACATTATCCCTACATTTCTTTTAGGTCAAAGGTCATAAGGAGAATGGGCATTTTTGGGCGTTCGACGGCTATTGAAGAAAGTAGTGTCAAATGAAAGCAGTGATAACTAGGAACAACTTTTACTTCCAGCGTTTCACTGAAATCTGTTAAGGAAGAAAATTATTTACATGTACACATGATGGAGTTGCATAAAGCATAAGTAACAATTATTACGTTTGTATAATGCGTTTTCCTAAAACCTATGAAAGAAGAAAAACCACGTGTGTATTTTTTACACAGTGATTGTAGGACTAAACTACACCAAACTCAAGTTTGGCCGCACATCGCCCAGACTCCATACAATTTTTTTCTCCATACAATTCTCCTTAGACAACTATAAATATTTACAAATTAATTAATTAATCTTCTAGTTCAACTTGCAAGCTGCAAACATCACATTATAAATTAAACACAACTATAAATACAACTATAAATTTCATCAACACAGACAGTTTATGTGAAATTTTTCTAAGGGAACTAGTTTAGTCGTTACCTACAAGTAAGTTTGGTACAATTGAGCATTACATACCTTGGCTTCTCTCCAGTGTTCATCTGCCTGACCACGTCGTCCATCCACAGTGTAAGTGTCCTGACTTGGTTGAGGAACCGGTACAAGTCATCAGCGTCTTCCAACTTGGCCTTCCTGGCGCGGCAGGCGGCCTGCAGCGCCGCCCAGGCGTCGGCGACTTCGCCCGCGCGGCGAGTGATCTCGGCGGCCTTGTCGCCCGCGTATGAAGCGCCGAGGCGGCTGCATTCCGCTGATATTGATTCCACCTGGGATATAACACACTTGTTAGCTTTTAAATCGCAAAAGTATGAAAAACATTTTCGAGTCAGACTCAATTTGAAACATCTACAGATGTGGGCAGGGAACAGAGCTTGCTTGATACGCACAAGCAACTAATGACAGTTAAATATGAATGAAAATTTCAGTTCCTAGGTGAGTGGGGTCCCCTACACTTCCCCGATTTAATATGCGTATAGTGAGGGAGTGTATCCGAGTGGAATTTTCGTACAATCGGCCTCTAATCCAAGGAATCATTGCGAGGCCGAAAGAGACCAGGCTACTTCCTGGAACCTTGGAAGGCTGAAGGCCGAAATACGCGTGGGGCGAAGCTTGTAGCAGGCATCATCCCCCCCATGAGCCTTGGCCTTGTCGTGGCGGAGAGGCCTATTACTTGTGGCAGTGGAACGGCCAGGAAGCTAAGAAGGCTCAGACGTGGCAGTGCGGTGGACTTCCCACCCACCCACTGCCTGCCACCTGGCGTGGTGTTGGTATGGTGCCTGCCTGCCTACCACTGCTCGCCCAAAGGGGCGCCCACGGGCGCAGCCCCTTAGGCCGCGAGGTGGGGGCCGCGGTGCAAGACCGTTTGGAGGGGGTCCAACATAACCTCGTCGTTCCCCCGGGCGGCGAGGTATCCATGAAGATTTCCCCACGATAATAAAGAAAAGGCATCATCGACTTTTAAGTAACTTGGGGAAGCCGCAGACACAGCGCGAGCACACGGCCCGGCTCAAACTCAATCGCCACCTGTAACAACGGCAAGGCCGAAGGTCGAGTGCTCGGGTAGGGCGGAGTCGCCCTACTCGAGCACTCGGGAGCGGCATATATCCCTCTTCGACTGTTTAAAGGAAACAAAGTCCAAGCACAAAGACTGAGAAACTTTACAGGAGTGGTAAACCCCAAAAGTAACAATCGCGAGGCCGCAGGTTGAGCTGCGGCTGCTCAGAGCGCAGCCCGGAGGGGCACTATGAGCGTCGTAGATCTAGCTTCTGCGCCGCGTGGCTATATTTTACGGGAGAAATAGTAGGACACATCAATAATCTCACTTGCTGCTGCAGCGTGCTGAGGTCCTGCATGAAGTTGTGGTGCTTCCGCTGCAGCGCGCCCACGCTGATGGCGTCGCGGCCGAGCTCGTCGCTCACGCCGCGCGCCTTCTCGCTCACGCGCTGCAGCGTGTCCTTGCAGTCGTGGAAGTATTTGTGCAGCTCGCGGGACGCCGCCAACATCTGGTAAAGAGAAAACCTGGTTAATTGGATGAAAAACAAATTCAAATTATACTCGAAAACAGCACGAGGGAAGTAGGTCTTCAATTTTTCAGGAACACAGCTTCAAACACATGAAAGATTTATGAAATTCACTTAGTAGATTTTCACGTAGAAAAGGATTTTAAACAGGTACTATTTAGATTGTAATGAAAATATGATCGTCTAAAATAAAACATCCAAGGAATGCAATAACTAAACATGGAGATTCAACTTAAAATGTTGAAAGCATCGTATTTTGTTTTACATGAATCTTTAGAATTTGTCAGTCCAAAAGAAGATTGGCCACAGATGAGACATTCAAGAAGTACAGAATAAATGTAGAGCTAGTCACCTAAATTCTGGACCTGGAGCTCCACCACGTTGGCCGTTTGTCTTTCAATCATCGTCAGAAATGTTTTGTTTAAAAATGGGAAACACGATTCAGTTAATTAAGGCCCGATTTTCCAATTCTTAGTTCCCTAGATAGCTAACTGAATTATAAAATTAACTGGCTGTTTAATAAGCGAATAGATACTCTAAATTTTTCAATCGTCTTTTATCCAAAGAATAGCTATCTATCGGTTGTCTATGTACCTACTTATATCGCTAACTTCACACTGATTACAAGCGAGATGCACTTATACAATCATTGCAATGTTAGAATAAAACAAGACAAAAGTTGATGCTTGACAAATGGACATTGACATTCAAGAAAGTTAACTTCAGGTTTGTTTGCTGTCTCAAGTTGTAGCAAAGAGTATGTTTACTTCGTGTTTTTAAAGGCAAAATCTTTTCTTAAACTCCTTTTCATCCTATGAACTAAAACTAATTAGGTCTCTCTTTAACAACTCGATCTTTTCTATTGGGCTCAGCGTTTGTTTCTATAGTTAAGTAACTGCCTTTGCTCCAAAATCGTTGCGTCGTCGATTTGGTCAAAAATATTCATTAGAATGTGTGTGCCGTGTGTACGTGTAAACAAAATTAAAAAAAACTCAAATGACACATCACATAACCTCAAAATGTCAAAGAAAACGCATGGATAAAATCTTATCCAGCCCCTCAAGAAGCAGATAACTTTATTCCTCAGTTAGCGACTTTATTCAACAGATAACATCTGACTATTGAAAAATTCAAAATCTTGCTAACCTTCGAATAAACTTTATTCTACAGATAAATTTCATTAACTGAGGATTGAAAAATCGGCCCATAGCAAGTGAAGTTATAGTCAAGCTTTCGTAGTTTTTTGCAATGTTTTGATCACAGATAAAAATGCTATTTTTTACTAGGCCGCGATGTGAATCCTTGATAAATTTAAAGGTCCTTGAGAATGGAATTGATTTTACTAATCATTTACACATGATTGATAAAACAGGATAATGGAAGTACGAAGATTGCCTCAGAATTTTATGGCTATAAAAAGAATGTTTCTTGAAATATAACTAACCTGCGTCCTAGTCTCGATGAGTTCCAGGAGGTCCTGCCAGGTCTCCTTGAGGCCTTCCTTCCACTGCGCTATAGTGGCATTGTCGGAGTGGCCCATCGCGATCATCTGGTCGGCGATGCGTTCCGCCGTCGCGACGCGTTCCGAGCCCACGGCTTGGGTCTCGCGGGCAAACTCCTTGAAGCGCTCCCATAGTAACTGTACACAAAAATAACTGAGGTAAGTACAATCATATAAGGGGATTTTAAATCAAAACTACGTGCTTGCGCGTAATGCAGCTAAATCAATAATTTAACAACATTTTGATGAAAAAAGGCATTATTTTAATTGCAAAAATGTTGAAATTGAGCCTTATAATAATAAGCTATTAGGGGTTTGAAGATTTTTGTATGGAAGCTGGCATAGCGACCTGCCGCCATTTCAGAGGACACAAAAACAAACAAAAAATGTGAGGAAATATGGTACCCTGAAGTGTCACGTTTTCGAGTTATTTGACGGTAAAGATCGACATGAAAAATGTGATTTTATTTAAATATTCAAATTTTGTGGCTTTTCGTGTTATTTTGTCAACAAAGAACAGATTGCAGGACATTTAAACTGTTAGTTGTGTATATTATCACATTTTTATGGACTGCACATTTAAAAAAGGTCAACATAATAAAATTAATGTGGACTTTATCTGTTCTTTGGTGACAAACCTACAGAAAAAAAATCAAATTAATATCAAATAAACTCCATGGCTTAGGAAAAACACAATTCTAAAGTATAGTGGCATAGGATAAGCAAATAGTGAGATTATGGCTTTAAGCGATTTCTTCTAGACGACTTTGGGATGTAGGGAGATTGCAGAAAAAGATACCATACTGTTCAAATGTCTTGAATTCTGTTAACAAAATTACACGAAAAACCTCGTAATTAGTAGATTATTAATGAATATCACCTTTTTCTTTTCGATCTTTACCTTCAAATTATTTCAAAACGTGACACTTTAGTCCTATTTCATCGTGCGCGGTAACATCGAGAAGAAACCAAAAAAACTAATAATAGTTTAGACAATAGACATGTGAAAAATGATACCAAATTAAGTAGATACGTATTGAAAAATGTTTATTTTTTGGTATTTTTTTTTTCAATATTTATGTAAATAGTTCGTGATATATTCTTAAAATAGCCTTGAACATTAAATATTCTTGTATGATGGCCCGATAACATTGACTATAAACTCACAGTAACATGTTCGTAGTCCTGACCGAGCTCCTGCGAGCTGGCCACCAGCTCGCGTTCGGTGATCCACTGCTCCAGGTCGTCAACCTCTCGGGAGAGCTGGAACAGCCGCAGGGCTTCGTCCAGCTTGGCGCGGCGCTCCCCGGCGAGGTCCTTCAGGCCCGCGTACAGTTTGTCTACTTGGGATTGCTTTACTGAGATTTGTTCGCTGCAAGAACGGTAAAAAATATTAGCAGTCATGCTCTTTAGCACAGATTACTCGATAGTTACTACGTAACAGATAAATCACACCATAGAACGTTTTAAATTTTGTCATTTTTAACTGCGTGGTGTCATGTGTCAGGTATATATTGCTAGGGCTATTCTCCTTCGATTTAAATGTAAGTACATGTTGTAACGTTGTAATTTTCACGCACATCAGTGGATGTGTTTTTATACTACTTTCTAGCAAAGGGTGTATACTCACCCTATATTATTTTTTTGTAATCTGCGCCTGCGCGCATTTTGAACGCAGCCGTAGTGTCAGTTTGACATCTGTCAGCTGTCACTACGCTCGGAGGTTAGGAGGTGAGCAAAGGCGTCGGGCCCTTCATACCTCGGGCAGATACCACCGGCACAAGTCCAGCTTCCAAAGTACCATCCAGCAGTCGAGTCAGCAGATAGCAGTTTGGTCTGCACGCTACAGACTCCTGCGAAGGGTAAGCAGCCGCCACCATCATCTGGCAGGCAGTAGGCTCTTGTTGCGTGCTCTTCTGACAATGGTTGTATTTACAGTGCTCCTGACCCGCCACGTCCCAGGAGTGGAAATTGGCGTAGACAGCCTACGCGACACCATTGTCCTCCGACAGGTGAGTGTTTGAAACTTTATTTTACGTAGGGCCCATAGTGTATAGGTTAGGTTGTGTTCCCCAAACGCGTGTAGAATCCCGTCACGGTTCCCCATTTCTAAAGTGTGCGATCCGTTTCTTATATTGCTCTTCTTCTGACAGGAGGTTTAACGTGGCGGCTCAAAGAGAGGCGAGCGCCGGTTCCCTATCGGTGGTGCGCCCCGAGGGAGAACCGAGGGTCGCCGCAGGCCGTCCCAGGACCGCGTGGACCTCCCACGTGCTACCCCACGTGCTACCCCACGTACTATCCCACGTGCTACCCCACGTGCTACCCCACGTACTACACCACGTGCTGATCCCTGTATTATCAAAGCTTCTGTAGTACAAAGATTTCCATTTAGTTTAAATTCAAAGCCTCACAGTAGTAACTAATTTAATGGTATATATTGTTACCGACCAAGCCAGCCCGAACCCTGGACTGCTCCTTGGAGAGCTAAGTCCAAAGTTTATAAGTGTATTTTTAAAGCCTTAGGGCATCTCTTTGTAAAAACCGTGTGGTCGGAATTGATTTCCATACCCGGCCGGGGTATCAAACCCCAGGCCTGAATTCAGGCCACATGGTTTCCTGTAGTACCTAAATTATTTTAGATTATAAGGATAATATCCGAATAAATTTATTTCCTGTTTTTACTTTAAAATATTTGTTTCTTTTTAAGATAACCCTCACATAACTTAGGTTACTCCCCCTCTAGGATAACGCCCTATGCCTAGCTTGCATACTCTTATTTAATTACTTTTCATTCTGATTTGCTTACTTAAATTTCATCAGTTACCTTATTTACTTTCTTTCGCTTTCACCTTGTAGCAAAACTATCTTACTTTCCCTCCCATAAGGAGGCTAAAATTAATAACATTACATGGCGCCCGAATATAGTGATTTATAGCTGTGCGAATTACAAATTCCCTATTTTCTGGTCGTTTTTAGCTCAGATTAGGTCGGTCGGTAACTTATTTATGTGTATTTTTGTTTAATTTAACTCTATTTTTCTAATTTTTTTAATATCTTTACTGTGAGTGCTCTCTTATTTTTAATCTGCTTTGTTACTACAGAGGTCGTCGGTGGCTGAGGTATCATCACCTTAATATTATTATTTATATGTAGGAAACTACACCTACTTACTACCTTACATTTTTTTTTATAACTTAATAACTTATTTTTGCAAGTAAGTACTACTTATTTTTGTACCCAAGAGAGGCAAACTGGTCTCAAGATATCAAGAAGCTACAGAAGCAACTGCTGACTACCTACCTATCACCTTTCACTTGTTTAGTTGTTTAACCAAATACTGATATTTTTAATTGCTGTTTATTTCATGGGTTGTGTACTGTTGTATTGGCTGGTAACAATTTAATAATTTACAATTTTCTTTCAGCAAAATTTTTTAACCCTGACTTTACTTAAATTTTTGTCTGGCAAATGAATTTTTTTATAAATATACCTAAGTACCTATAACCTAATATTTTCTTTCAGTTAGTGTTTAAGTAGCACACACTTACGCTAATTATTCTCTTACACTTAATCTAAGGTGTTAATCTTTGACAATAACAGTGCAGGTTTCCTTTTTTTTTTTTCTCCATCTTTGCTTGCTTATCAACTACCTACACCAATAGTTTATTATTATTGATTTTTTTTTCTCCCTCCAAAAAATAAGTTTAGTCTTGTCTGCCTTTGCTTCACCAGTACATACTTAATAACATTTAATCTTGTTTCATTAGCTAAACTTGAATTTTTTTTTTTCCCAATAATATTTTTTTATTAATTTAAGATGGAAGAAAGGCCAATTAAATTTCATTTACTGAATAAAGATGAGTTAATTTACGAAGTGGTAATTAGGGATGCGGTTCCTGAGACGACTGTTGATAAACTTCGCAGTCAAATAAGAAAGTTAGCAAAGGAGATCCCCACTGATGAGATCGTAGACTTTGACGGGGATCTAAGCTCAGAGTTAAGCACTGTACAGGAGAAATTAGGGGAATTGTCTAGTTATTTGTTTTCAAATCATACTACACTTAAATCCCTAAACAGGATTTGTAATTTAGGTAACCACCTATTTCATAGGTTAGGCAGGATACAGCCAGAAGAGAGGGAGCAGCTAGAACTGAAGGAACACCTGGAGCAGGAGTTAGAAACCATCACGGTAAAGATGGATAAGCTGATGTCCACCTTCAGGTCCAGCCAGGAACAGAAGCCTGAACGGTTAGTTCCAGACTTGTCAGAGGCGGGTCTTATAGGTGAGGCTTCGGGTAACAGTGATATCCCCACTCCTGCACCATCAAGTGTACCTCCTTCAGTTGTAGTTGTGCCTTGTGAGAGAAACTCAGGTGTGCACACACTTAATTTAAAATTTAATGGCAAGGGTTGCATTATTGAATTTTTACACAGGTTAGAGGAACTTTCTGTATCCCGGGGGATAACAGAATCTAAATTGTTTACTTCAGCAGTAGAGTTATTTTCAGATGAGGCTTTGTGTTGGTTTCGTGCAGCTAGGGCTAGTGTGAACAGCTGGCCTGAGCTCAAATCTTTACTTCTCGAAGAATATTTACCATATGACTTCGATGATCGCTTACTACAGGAGATTCGTTCCCGGACACAGGGTCCTGACGAATCGATTGTTAATTATTTGTCTCTAATGTGTTACTATTTTGCACGACTGTTGGTACCCGTTTCAGATGAACAGAAACTGAAAATTGTAATGCACAACATCAGGCCATTTTATTTCACACAGTTGGCATTGCACGGAGCTACTACGTGGGCACAGTTGAAGGCACAGTGTCGTCTGTTGGAAAACACTGCAATGCGAGCAAATAACTTCATTGAACCTCCACAGCGAACAGATGACTTGCTCGCCAAAGACCTGGCTTACAAGCCGCCGGCGAAGACTTCGGTATCCTGCTCTGCGGTTAGTAACGCCAAGGATACCTTCTGCGTCCGCTGTAGGACAAACGGACATTCATTGTCATCCTGCAAAGCTCCACGTATTATTATTTGTTACAGGTGTGGTGAAAAAGGCTTCACCGCAGCTGATTGTAAACAATGTCATTCCAAGGCAGCCGATTCTGGGAATCGTGAAGTGCGTACAGATAAAACTAATAATTTTCGGTTAAAAAAACTAGCCGGTCCGAATCAGAGTCAAACGAACACTTTTCAAACAAAACTATTTTTAAATTCTTATCTTAAAAATAAGGATTATATTTCTTTTTATAACAGTAATTACCTAAAATCAATACCTACTTCTATTACTCCTAAATATAATAAATCAACTTCTACGTTTGAAAAGTGTAACACTAGCTCAACACCTGTGAAGCAGCGCCCAGTAGTTTACGTAATCGGTAGCAACGATTCGAGGCCTTTCATGGACGTAAACATTTTAGGCACTGTGCACGGTGGGTTGTTGGATTCCGGTTCGGAAATTTCGATAATTTCAGACAAAATTTTAACTTCCTTCTTACCGAAACACTTCACGGTTCGCGAATCGTATGATTTGGATTCCATATCCACAGCGAACGGTTCTTCCTCTCCCGTCACTGGTTATGTGTACCTACCGGTCACGGTAAAAGGTAAGACCCGTGACGTTCGCTTTTATATTATTCCCGGATTGACAACTAATCTTCTTCTAGGCATCAATTTCTGGAAGGCATTTAAAATGGCCCCCGAAATTTTGAGCCTATGTAAACGTGCGCCTTCTACCGAGCAACAAACTACCGTTGTTTCGGAGATTCGCCGCCGTTTAAAAAACTCTGATTCTCTTACCGAGCATCAGAGGTGTACCGTAAACCTACCTAAACGAGTCGTGTTACCCGAGACCAAGGATGCTTGGTACTCAAATATCTTTGAACGATGTCCCTCACGTCCAAAGACGACTCCTAGTTATAACCTACCTAAATTAAAATACTTTTGGCCTGGAATGTTCCAGGACCCAAGCAAATACGTTTCTTCCTTTAGTGGTGTGTGTTCTAAACCCACACACCCTAAATTATCTGCACCTATTTCGGCTATATCCCGAAATAGACCTACTACCATCTTTACCCAAAACACTCAGTCTACCACTGATGTTTTTAATGCAGGCTCGTTGACGAACACTCAATTCGGACCGAGCCCGAGTGTCGACATTCCAACGACATTTTATATAGGCCAAGGTCATCATTTATAACTTGCGCCTAACTACGTATTAGTTCCTGCATTCCATTGCAGTTATGTTTTTGTACAGTAGGTACATACCTAGTAGTAATTGTTTGTTTTTATTTAGCATTTCATTGTTACGGATTTGGACAATGGACAATCCTACCTTAGTTGGTATATTTCTTTTGTTATTTTATTTTAGTATTGATTTAATAACTTTTTTTGGAGTTGTTTTTTTTTTATTTATTTTTAAATCCTTCTTTCTTTCAGGTTAGCATCCTGTTCGATTGTAGGTTGTTCCGAAATATATTTTTTTCTTCTTTCATAGGGTTCAGGTGGCTGAAGTTCGACGAGGGCGTCGATCGAATTCCCTGCGTGAATTCTTACCGTGGTGAGGGGAGTGTTGTAACGTTGTAATTTTCACGCACATCAGTGGATGTGTTTTTATACTACTTTCTAGCAAAGGGTGTATACTCACCCTATATTATTTTTTTGTAATCTGCGCCTGCGCGCATTTTGAACGCAGCCGTAGTGTCAGTTTGACATCTGTCAGCTGTCACTACGCTCGGAGGTTAGGAGGTGAGCAAAGGCGTCGGGCCCTTCATACCTCGGGCAGATACCACCGGCACAAGTCCAGCTTCCAAAGTACCATCCAGCAGTCGAGTCAGCAGATAGCAGTTTGGTCTGCACGCTACAGACTCCTGCGAAGGGTAAGCAGCCGCCACCATCATCTGGCAGGCAGTAGGCTCTTGTTGCGTGCTCTTCTGACAATGGTTGTATTTACAGTGCTCCTGACCCGCCACGTCCCAGGAGTGGAAATTGGCGTAGACAGCCTACGCGACACCATTGTCCTCCGACAGGTGAGTGTTTGAAACTTTATTTTACGTAGGGCCCATAGTGTATAGGTTAGGTTGTGTTCCCCAAACGCGTGTAGAATCCCGTCACGGTTCCCCATTTCTAAAGTGTGCGATCCGTTTCTTATATTGCTCTTCTTCTGACAGGAGGTTTAACGTGGCGGCTCAAAGAGAGGCGAGCGCCGGTTCCCTATCGGTGGTGCGCCCCGAGGGAGAACCGAGGGTCGCCGCAGGCCGTCCCAGGACCGCGTGGACCTCCCACGTGCTACCCCACGTGCTACCCCACGTACTATCCCACGTGCTACCCCACGTGCTACCCCACGTACTACACCACGTGCTGATCCCTGTATTATCAAAGCTTCTGTAGTACAAAGATTTCCATTTAGTTTAAATTCAAAGCCTCACAGTAGTAACTAATTTAATGGTATATATTGTTACCGACCAAGCCAGCCCGAACCCTGGACTGCTCCTCGGAGAGCTAAGTCCAAAGTTTATAAGTGTATTTTTAAAGCCTTAGGGCATCTCTTTGTAAAAACCGTGTGGTCGGAATTGATTTCCATACCCGGCCGGGGTATCAAACCCCAGGCCTGAATTCAGGCCACATGGTTTCCTGTAGTACCTAAATTATTTTAGATTATAAGGATAATATCCGAATAAATTTATTTCCTGTTTTTACTTTAAAATATTTGTTTCTTTTTAAGATAACCCTCACATAACTTAGGTTACTCCCCCTCTGGGATAACGCCCTATGCCTAGCTTGCATACTCTTATTTAATTACTTTTCATTCTGATTTGCTTACTTAAATTTCATCAGTTACCTTATTTACTTTCTTTCGCTTTCACCTTGTAGCAAAACTATCTTACTTTCCCTCCCATAAGGAGGCTAAAATTAATAACATTACAATGTTAGGTCAGTTTAACTGCAAGATTCAAGTACGAATGCTCTACGCGGCTGTTGACAAACAACTGCCAAATGAGTCTTCCAAGCTGGTTAGGTAATTATCGCGCACAAGTACATGGAGTGACAGAGGCCTGCCTAAAGTATGTTTTCAATTTATGGAACGAGACGTATTTGTTCCAAGTAACTTCGAAGATACCCATAAAGCAGAGTCACTTACAATGTAAATGTCAAATGGATTTAAGAAAGTCAATGAAAGAAGGACAGAAGTCCAATTGATTAGACGCTTTGCACTTTCAATCACTTAAGTTTGAGAATACTTCGAAAAACCCAGATATCATGATAAATACTTATAGAACTGATGTTCTACTGTAAGGAGTGTTTAAATATTCGTGAGATTGTTGTTGTTGAGCTTACACGTTAATAGTGCATCATTATGACCAACCTCAGAGGATGTTCCTCGCTGGTAAGCTGCCTCACAGTCTCGCCTAGCTGGCGGATAGTCTGCGCGTAGTCATCTACAGCCTGTTCCAAGATCTCGTGCTTCTTCATCAGGTTCTGCGCCGAGATCTCGTCCTTGCCGCGATCCTCCACCATCATGTATAGCTCTTGTTCGCTCATCCATGCTTCCGCTTCGTTTGCGTCGAATAGGTACTGTTGGGCTTTCTCCCATTGGGCCAGGTTGTTCTTGCGTTGTTCGATGGCGTCTATGGGAAAATGATTACCAGTATAATAATACTTCGAGATAAATATTCGAATAATAATTCGAGAAGATAGTTTGTTTAAGTATTTTTAAACGATTCAAGTCAAATAATAATACACATATCAAATAGCATGTTACGTCAGTACTAAGGTGACGAAGAATTAACGAAAAAGGCTGGCGTTGTTATTTTTGCTTGGCATACTCCTGTTATACATTTTGTAAAAACACAATACGATTGCCGAAACAAGGTCTAGATCAGACGTGAATATTAAATGGTTTAGCTACTATAATGTTTTCCATTTATTTGTCTATGATTGAATATATTAATAAAACATCCTTAAACAATTCAACTAACCTTTAAGTTCTCGCCATGTCGCTGTAAGTTCTTCAATAAGCTGCTTGAACTCGGGCGAGCTCTCATGCCCTTCGTCAATCAGCTTCTGTCCGTTGGAGATGACAGTCAGGATCCTCGGCTCATGGTTGTCAGTCTCAGTCCTCAACGACTGGTTCTTCTTCTGAAGCATCTGTACGTTAAACAGGGAGTTGCCGTAATCGGTGCTCGTGGCTAGCGGCATCTTCTCGTGCACCCATAGTTTCTCATCCTCGATATCGCGTCTAAACTGGAAGGCTTCCTTCTTCTTTGCCAAGTGGCGTTGGCGGTCCAAGAGTGGCGCCTTGAGCTGCTCGAACCTCTGCTCGACCGACTTCTTCTTCTCCTTAATCTCCTCCATCTTATCCGGAACAGTCTTCTGTAGATACTCAGCTTGAGTCTCTAACTCTGTGACCTGTCTCGCTTTGACCGCCATCTGAGTCTCGATCATCTGTTGCTTCTGCATGAGAATGTTGACAGATGCCAGATCAGTGCCGGTGTCGGTGTTTTCGATTTGTTTCTCGAGCTCGTTCATCCAGGAGTCAATGTCGTCGCAGGTCTGGTGAAGCAGAACTTCGCGGTTAGCGTCAAAGAGCCTCTCGCCCTTGTCCTTGGTCTGAGTTTGCAGGCTTTCGAATTGGTCTTCGAGTTCTTGCATTTTAGGTGAGATGACATCGACGAACTCTGGTTTTTGCTTCATAAGTTCTTCAGCAGCATTCTGTACAGCGAAGAGGCGTTCCTTATTAGCCGCGATTTCGGCCTCGAAGGCTTGATGGCGGGTCCATTTCGAGTGGATGGTCTTGGCCGATCGGTAGGTGTCGTCTTGAGCTGTGACGTTCTTCTCTTGCACCCATTCGCCGAGTTCGTCGCAGTCCTGAAGGAACTGGTGTAGCTGGAGCTGGTCTTGTAGTTTCTCCATTTGCTGGATGGCCTTCTCCCTGTTGGCGTTGCGTCTCGTCTCGATGTTTTCGGCCTTGCGCTGGATCTTGTCGGCGTCGAAGTGACGTTCTTCGACGAGGCGGTTGGCGAACTGCACGACGGAGTTGATCTTGTCGTCGTTGGCTTCCATAGTTGTGAGGAAGGCCTCGTGCTCCTTGATGAGGTTCTCGGCTTGCTCCAAGTTCGTTGGTGGTTCTGTCTTTGCAAGCCTGTGGGACGAAAACAATAAATGTTACTTTAACTAATGTTTTTATCGTACGTTCTCTTCTGCTAGTCTGTTGTCTTAAAAACCTTTTTTTTTACTTGTTCATAAAAGTTTTAAAAAAAATAACAAAAAAAAACAACTTCCAAAAAAACTATTCCAAAACAAATCAATATTAAATTTATATGCACTGAAAAGTAAAAAAATAATTGCGCATTCTTCTTAAACTTGTACGATTATACGATGATATATTGTAGGTACAATTTTTTTTTTGATGGAGTCTGTGTCAGCCAAGGTAGGTTTGTAACTACATACATACTTCACGTGAGATGTAAAAAATTACATACATACATACATACCATCACGCCTTTTTCCCAACGGGGTAGGCAGAGACCACATCTTACCACTTGCTGCGGTCCTGACACACCTCTTGCGCTTTTTCCACTCTCATTAATCCTTTCATACATGCTCGTCGATTATGGGTACTCCTGACCTGACCTTTTCTGAGCACGTCTTGGACTTGTCCTAAGTACGTCCGTCTAGGACTTCCCCTTTCAACAGCTCCATCCACCCTCGCCTTGTTAATTTGTTTCGTTAATCGCCTTTCATTCATCCTTTCCATATGCCCAAACCATCTTAGCATTCCCATCTCAATTTTTGTGACAACATCCTCTTTCACACCACAACGCTCTCTAATTATGCTATTCCTTACTTTATCACTCAATGTCACTCCTGCCAAACTTCGCAATGCTCTCATTTCCACTGCATTTATCCTTCTTTTGCCATACCCAACTCTTACTTCCGTACATAAGCGTCGGCACTAACAAACACCCCCGCATGAACAGTTCATAAAGGCATGCAGCGCTCCATTTAACATTTTCACTGCATTCACTCTTCTATCAATATCACCCTCATGCCTTCCATCCCTCGTGAACCTAGTCCCCAGATACACTAATTCTTTCACTTGTTCTACCTTTTCACCTCCAATTAAAACATCACATTCTGTCATATCCTCCTCTCTTTCAAAAACTACTTATTAAATTACTCTAGTATTATTATTGCTAGGTATATTAAAGTGTTGCCCTTGCTGAAACCGACTCCAACAATAACAATAAATTGTACCTACATTATATTATCGTATAAGTTTTAGAAGAATATGCAATTATTTTTTTACATTTTAGTGTATATAAATTTGCTTTGGAATAGTCATTTGTACACGTTTGTCTATCCATAACAATTTAAATGAGTTTTTCCTGTCGCCATGGTCTGCTGGAAGAAATCTCTTTCTAGAGATAAGCTCAAGCACGGAAATCAAGGCAAAAAACCGTGCTACAGCGCACCACGCCAACCGTGTCAATCAATTTTATATACAGCGACAAAGTATCGTTCATTTCCTTCTAACAATTGAAGCTTTCTGTTACTTTGACATAGATATCCCATAGTCAGAACCAAACCAAACTCTCATCAAACTACACTTGCAGTTCACCCTTTCCAGTAAAAAAAACATTGAAATCGGTTGGCGAGATATTGAGTCATTCGTTCATTTGTCGCGCATATAGTTTATCTAGATTTAAGACTTATATGGTTTTCTTATGGATGCTTCTGTCAGAACTGGACCAAATCTGAAAGGGACCACACGGGAAGCACCAGCTTTCAAATAAAAAAATAATCATCAAGATCGGTTCACCCAGTCGAAAGTTCTGATAAACATTTGAAAAAAACATAGTGGAATTGAGGACCTCCTCCTTTTTTTTAAAGACGGTTAAAAATTTAGAAAGGGATAAAAATTGCCTAACCATCGTTTTAGATATAAAGTTAAATTATGATGTGAGTGTTATCAGAAGATTTCGGTCTAGTTATAATATTTTCACGGCTGTGTAATGACTGTGATCTGTTTGCATTCTTGCTTATTGCGCCTGACCTGAGCTCCTGGTGCGCCAGCAGCCCCTCGGCCTGGCGCGCGTCGCGCTGCAGCAGCTGCAGCTCCAGGCTCTGCGTGAGCAGCTGCTGCCGGTTCTCCCACATCTGCTGCAGCTCCGCCCAGCCCTCGCGCAACGCCTTCAGGCGCTCGCGGAGGAACATGTACTGAGGGTCGTCTTGGGTTGATGGTTCCTGGGAATATACATCATTGTCAATATCCTATGGTAAGGTATAAATAAATAAATATGCGCCAGACAACTAAAGAGCACCGTGGGGGCGTGGCCCCCATGAGAAGATGCCCGGCCCCCCGATTCAAAACGAAGTTTTCGACCGATTCGGTAAATTAGTTTTAATTATAGTAAATGATCCGTATAACAGTAGCTATCAATATTTTTATATGTTAAAGCCAAAGGCCTTAAGTTTTCATAAACTAAAGAACATAAAATCTACCCTTCTTAAAAATTAATTAAAAATAAAAGAAAATAACCGAATCGATCGATAACTTTGTTGTCAATCGGGGGGCGGGTCAGGAATTAGTAATTCGATGCCCGAAGCCGCCTACGGGCGAGGAATGCCGAACTGCCGAACTTTTGTTGTTTCCCAGTACGTACAACTTGCGCGATTTGTGTGTTAATTTGTGAATTTTTACCTCTTTCTCAAACAAAACACACCACTTGACATGGTATCGAAGTAGGGATTAATATCTCTGTATTACGAGGTACCAGACAAGGAATTAAGCCAGCACACCCAGACCCGATTTTAATTCGGAAAAGATCTTTTATACTACACCTGCTCGGAAAGTACCTTGATACTTTATCAAATTTACGGTAGAAAGTACGTCATTGCATATCGAACAAATATGCGGGGAGAAAACGCATCTGAGCGGGAGAGAAAAGTGTATGAAAATCCATTTCTTGCGTGGTTTTTCTTTTTTAATTTTGGGTAAGACAATGTGCCGGTAACCTAAATATCAAAAGCCAAAAAGTTTTTACAGTGAGTTTTTATCTCCAAGTTCGCAAACTGACACTGGCCACTAGCTGTGTGTCGGATGGTGTCGGGCTGGCAGTGCGACCCTGCGGCGGCAGGATAAACAATTTGAAAAAAGAACATGTGAAAATTGCAGACGCCATTGGCGCCATTTTCAATTTGTGTGTTGTTTGAGGATTCAGTTTTCGTAGAAAGTAAAATAAAACCATCAAAATGATAAGTAGTGATAGTGATGATGAAGATTTTTTAACTCCGCCGCATTTGAAGGAAACAGCAAAAATAATAAAAAAAGAAAAAGTGTTACATTAAGCTTCACTAACTGCAACAATTTCAATATAAATTTCAATTAGTAAAGATTTAGTTTTTTATTTTCCTCGTAGGTGTAGGTAGTATAAAGCACTATACTCGAGAGAAAGTGCGATTCCCGGTAATCGGTCTCTTTCTCCTCTCGGTGAACAATGTACTATTCCTGAATTGACCCGACGAAAATTAGGGCAAGAAACCGTGCTACAACGCACTACGCCAATCATGTCTTTATTCACACTCCTAAATTAAAATACGGATCGCATTGCGCCGCGTCGAAACGGATGCATACGCATTCCGCGAGCAAAAGTGATGCCTGCATCGATCCGTGACGTAGTGTACAACTTAAATGACTTTCACTTTCGTTTCAACATGCATATTGCATAAGTCTCATGAAAATATAATATGAACTGCAATTTCCTGTCATACATCGCAATTTTTTCAAACGCATTCCAAACTGCCATCCGGGACGAACTTGTTCGAGTCGATCAATGTGAATCGTACCAAAGTCATTCCTTTTTGAAGTCAAGTTAGCATGTTGGAAAGGTTGGAATTTTTTACCTAAAACTAGTCCGCATCTGCACTAGATGTCGAATAAAAAAATCGTACCTTGGATAACAGTGCTTAAAATCCCCATTTTTAAGATCCTAGAGTTAGTATGAATAACAATATTTGTAGAGGAGAATGGATTTATAATTGAATGGTTACTATAGGATAAGCTATGTTACAACCTATAAAAGTTTTTATGTTGTTGCATTTTGTATATTTTAATATTTGGCAATATTAGGCCAATTGTAATACTCACAGCAGTGATCTTCTCTCCATACTCCATCATCTTGGCGTACTCGTCCTTGTAGTTGTCGATCTCCTCCTTGATGGTTTGGTGCTGCGATAGCAACTTCTCAGCTTCCGCGAGGCTTGACGGGGTATCTAAACAACATCATATAAATTAATTAAATTTCATAGTTCCAAGTCGGAACACTTACTCTAAACACGATTCGATTTTGGGATGCAAGACCATTTAAAATAAAACTTTGATCAGGAAGACAGTTGGAATGGATCACCAGCAAGTCAGTCAAGTAAAATTTACATAAAATAAAGAATTTGATAAAAATCTTCCCGCAATGAAATGAAACGATGTTTTCATATTTTTTTTTTGGCTTACAACCTTTTTAATTTTTGAAATATTTTACACTATCAGTATTTCTAATGTGAACTTTCTAAAGGGAAGAAAACATTCATAGAAATAGTACGCTTTTATTAGAAGTTTTAGTTACCTTCTGAAGCCACGTCTGTCTGCGTCTTGGTGAGCCAGGCCTGGAAGTGGTCGACGGAGCGCAGGAAGCGGTGCAGGTCGCCAGCTTCTTCCAACTTTGAGTCGCGCTCCTTGAGCTATGGACCAATACGAGTGGACATTAGAACAAATGCAAGAGATATTAGCTGAATATTATCTCATGAAGCGTCTTACGTACGTCACCATCGAGCGTCGAAAAATACTTTAGAGGCAAGGCGGTGGTTTTCTAGGGAGTTGTTAAATTTGGGCAAGAGGTTTTAGAAGAGAGCAAAGTACCATTAAGTTACTGCATGTCGGAAGCCAGAATGAAATTATACTTACGTACATTTTCAAAATTAGTCAATTTACCGACACACGTAAAAATAATTTGAATAAAAAATGGATTTGAAACATATCGGCCGGCACTTATCAATCTTATCATTCAATGGTTATTGGATGTGTGCATCAAAGCAATTCGCTTTGATATGTATTGGATTTCAAATTTGTATATCATAGCGTGGTGTTTAATTTATAAACTCAGCTGAACGTTTTGATTGTTATGGAGAATAACTAATGTCCATATTTCCTCACCATCTGCGTCAGCTGGTCCCAGTTGGACGAGATGTGGTGAATGGTGTCGCGGATCTGAGCCGCCTCGTCCGGGTGCTCGCCCTCGATGGCGCTGGCCTCGGCCTCCAGCGAGCTGATGCGCGCCTGGATGGCGGCCAGGTCGCGCTCCATGCCCGACAGCCGGCGCTGGAGGGTCATGACGCCTGCGGGCAAGTGAACAACGTTTTAACATAGTATCATTCGTCGAGGAAACCTTTGGAGGAGCTTTTTTTATTCTGCACTCCAAAATCGATATTCAATTTAAAGACCCAGTAAGGTTTATCTGAATTTCATTTCTACTGTAATGCAGCGGCCGCATTATCGCGAATCGCGATAGCGCGAAGATTTGCGTTGTCGCGACACGTCTGGCCTAAAAATTCGTCCTATTGGGAATCAACTTCGCGTATAAGAATGCCCTTCGCGCCGCTGTCAGTTTTATCGTGACAACGCGAACACGAATCTTCACCTTCCAAGTCACGCCGTAGCAATATTGATAGAAACTGTCTTGCTCAGACTATAAATTACTTAGCCTAAATACTGTCTGAATGCTGGGCATAATATTATTAGGATTTCATATAGGCTTGATCACCGTGGTTGCAAAATGCGAGATATCGTTGTTTGTTGCGATTTGAACACAGGCTTCCTGAATATCAGACCAACCGCGTTTAAAATGTTCATAATAAGTGATTTGGCATCCACCTTGGCAGAGACGATAATCTATAAATAGACCCCGGACCCAAAGTCGCCTACAGTAAGCAGAAAATTTAGGTTCACCTCGCATAATGCATGCCCGTGTGGCACCTAGCCACCAACAAAGGCACATAGCGCTTACCACCAAGCGAGACTGAGCCAAACCCAAACGCAAGCTCATCTATACTAATATTATAAAGAGGAAAGATTAGATTGTTTGTTTGTTTGTTTCTATTGAATAGGCTCCGAAACTACTGGACTGATTTTAAAAATTCTTTCACCAATATAAATCTACATTATCAGGGAATGACATAGGCTATATTTCATTATGATTGAACAAAACATTCAGTGAAAAATAATAGTAAGTAAATCAAGTCGGAGAAACACGGGCGAGATGTGCTGCTTTACCGCGCCGCGACGTGCAATTATTACTTTTGACAGAACGAAGTCTGTTGAGGCAGCTAGTTGAATTATAAAAAGAAACATCTATTATTGCAAGCTGGAAAAGTTATCAATGCCACCGACTGTTAGAGTACAGGTCAAAAACCATTTAAATCGCCGCGATCGACTCTTTAAGAGGGATTGCTTTTTGCGTTTCGGGTAGATCGTAAACGTCGCATTTATTTAAGGTTTTCGTGATTATTTAGCTGAATTCAAATTAGGTATAAATTATCTCTTTTTTATTGAATGCGCCATTTCATAATTATAACTTTAACTGTGCACAGTATATTTTTAAATGTCAAATTTTTCAAAAAAAAAAGTTTTATTTTATTTAATTTAGCAAATAATTGGAGACTACCTAATTTTAGAAAATTCTATGTGTTTTAAAATAGTATTATGCACACAATAATAGAGCAAAAAATTAAATTTTATTTCAATTCAATGAAATAATCACGGAAATCTTACAAAAATGCAACGTTTTGGAACCACCCCAGCTGACGCTCTTAAGAAGCTTACCGTTCAGATCCATCTCAAGGTTGTCGGTTTGCTGCAGGATGCGCTTCTTGTCCTCGATCCACGAGACGGTCTCGCGGCACTCGATGTGGAAGGTCTGCACGCCTTGGGCGGATGTCAGCTCGTCTTTCTTGCCTTCCGCCTAGGGATTCAAAATGTTGCTCATTTATTTTATGAAACGTTGTGCTTCAGGAAACTGCTTTATTTGGAATTGTCTACACCTATCGTCAATAGGATGGAGAAATAAAATGTTTCAAACAACATTGCAATAGTTACAGCTAAAGGTTTTCCCTTTTGTTAAAGAATCCTAAAACAAGGAAGTTGCCACAAACAATCCAAAAAACAATGGAGGAACCACAAACAATCCGAATATCTGTCTATCAATAGACAGTATCTGCTGGTGCGGGAATCGAACCGTCGTACTTTTATGTCTCAATAGACCGAAAGACCAATAGATCCGAGCGGACCACTGGGCTAAGCGGGTCGTTAAAATTTTGAAATGATACTAGTAAGCCTATAGATGCTGGTATGGTCGTGAAATGTGTCAATAAATATTAATAAGAGGAAAGAACAGATTAACTTGTAATAGATTGAATTAAAAAACTACTGAACCGATTTAACAAAAGCTTTCACCAACATTAAGCTACATTATCAGCAAGTAACATCTTACTAATCTTACTTCTTCTTACTAATATTATAAATGCGAAAGTTTGTGAGGATGTATGTATGTTTGTTACTCTCTCACGCAAAAACTAAACGGATTTAGATGAAACTTCACAGTCAAGTAATACAGCTTACACATCAGAATAACACATAGGCTACATTTTATAAAGATTTTATGTAATTTGGGCATAATGCGGGCGAAGCCGCGGGCGGAAAGCTAGTAGGCTATATTTAAACAAGAGAAATATTTGACGCAGGCAAAATCGCTAACTGGGCGCTAGTTCCTAAGTTACCTTTTCTCTCAGCTCCTCCCAAGCCTTGTTCAGCCGATGCTGGCGCTCCTGGATGGCGGGCGCCTGCGGGTGCTCCACGTGTATGAGCTGCCGCGCGAGCTGGTTGACGACGGCCACGCGCGACGCGTTCGCGTTCATCTCCTTGTCGAAGCCGTCGTATCTGCACACAAACGGTAAATAATAGGTTCGGGTAAGTTTCTTCGCATTTTTTAAGAAAATTCAAAACATTTTTTAATATACTTTATTCACATTGAACTAAAGTATGTAGGTGCTATTTTGTTCGATTACTTTTTGCCATCTTGTAGGTAGGGATATGATCCCATTGCTATAGGAATTTTGAGGCTTCTGATCAAAATACCGCGACAAGTGGTTTTGGCAGTCCCCTCGTGATGTTAACCTGACACTGCTTAAAGAATTCTGAAGAGACCGAAACAGGTGGAAATCTGAAGGTGCAAGGTCAGGACTATACGGCGGATGCATTAACAAATCCCAGTCTTAATTTTGACTGAGTGGCTAAAGATGTGTGAAGTCTAGCGTTATCATGATGAAAAACCACACCCTTTCTGTTGCTTAATTCCGGCCGCTTTCTCTCAACTTCTTGCTTTAATCTCATCAGTTATTCGCAGTAGAGTTCGGAATCGATGGTCCTGCCTGGTGGTAACAGCTCGTAATGAATAATGCCCTTTCAATCCCAGCACACACACAGCATCACCTTGTTAGTTAACCCGGGTTTCGCCACAGTCTGTGAAGCCTGACCGGCCTATGAACACGACCTTTTCCGCACCTTTTTGTCGTACGTGATCCACTTTTCATCACCAGTTATCAGCTTCTTCAAAAATGGTTCGGTTTCATTACGTCGTAATAAACAATCACAAATGAGTAGACCTTTCATTAGGTTTCTTTCAGTGAGCTCGTGCGGTACCGAAATATCGAGCTTTTTTGTGTAGTTGTTTGTGGTCATTTCCCAGTTCTTTAGCTACGTCGTAACTACTGATATGCCGATCTTGCTCCACTTTTTCAAAAATGGCATTCATTTTATCCATAATAGTGCGACCAGAGCAACGTGCTTCTTTGACATCATAATTTCCGGATTGAAAACGCTTAAACCAAATTTGTGCTACTCTTACAGACACTGCACTAGGCCCATAAACATCGCAAATTTTTTTCGCGGCTTACGGTTGCATTTTCACTTTTTTTTTAGTAAACTTTTAAGATGTATCGAATTTCTTCATTAGATTCACTCATCTTGACAGTAAGAAAAACGAATGAAAATCACACATTTTCCTAATTTGAATTTGGAATTATCTTCTTTAAAATTTAAAATTTTAATGATACCAAAACCAGCCAGATACAAGTAGTATAGCCAAAGAGATTTTATTACGAGTTCATACATGCTATATGCGATAATATTTTTTCCCCAACCTAATATGAGAAAGGGGCTACTCATTTTTATGAGGTTTTTTGAAGATACGGAAATGACAAACGAGGCGCCATATACATCTTTTAACAATCCATCATCAGTCTTTATGAGTGAATTAAATCAAAGTTAAAAGTCAGTTATCAGGTAAACTAGAGGTTCCAACTCAAGGATTCTCGACGTCGCAAGTCATTGACGATTAACGGTATAGATCATTTCTACTAATCTGTGCTTCAGGATCTTGACATCTTAGCAGTCATTTAGTGGCATCATCAAACAAAAATTAGAGGAAAGAAGTCACTGTACAAAACAAACAACACCGCCCTTAAAATACTGCCCTGTGGGACTCCAAAAAGTATTGCAACAAATAAACTATGACCTGTGCTTCATGATCTCGACATCATCAATATAGGCAGCATAGTTTCCAACATGCGATCTTTCTTTGCCATACTTTGATCAGCCGCGTCCGCTTCAGCCAACAGCTTGAAGAGCGACAGCGTATCAAGAAGCTACTGCTTGAAAGCCGCGCGAGACAAATGATCCCTATCGACACACTATTGCAACACCTATGTCCTGTGCGAATCATGAGAAATTTGATAGTGAAAGGAACAAAAAACATCGCCCCTAAAATACTGCCCTGTGGAACTCCAACAATCATATCAAGTAAACACTACCTGTGCTTCATGATCTCGACATCGTCGATGTCCTTGGGCGGCAGCATGGTGTCCAGCATGCGGTCCTTCTCCGCTATCCACTGGTCGGCGGCGTCGGCCTCCGCCAGCAGCTTGAAGAGCGACAGCGCGTCCAGCAGGCGCTGCTTGCGCAGCCGCGCCAGCGCCGCCAGCTCGCCGTGCCGCGCGTCCACGCCGCCCAGGCGCTCCACCACCTCGGGGCTGGCCGCGTCCTCGGGGCTCAGCTCGGAGGCCTGCAGGAGACCACATTATTATAAACGATTGACATTCAAACAAGAGAAAATTGCTTGAAAAAGTTATCAGGCGGTGCTCGAACCTGCTATACAGCTGCCGTGACCTTAGTAGCTCTGTCGAATTCGCTAGTCTAAAGTGTATTTATTTAAGGATGTTCTAAGACCAAAACAAACCTGACCTTAAACACACATCTTGAGTTTCCAAAGAAATCACTCAAATTCATTAATCATATTACACTGCATCCTTTTTCAATAATACATTGTTACCCTAGGGGTGAAAGTAACTTATTTAGTCCCGAGACGGGGTTTGGCGCCCGGAACGAAGTGAGGGCGCCAATAGTTCGAGGGACTAAATAAGTCTTTAACCCGAGGTAAACACTGTGCTTTTCATTACAAATACAAGGAAAGTAAAAATAAAAACATGAATTAGCTAAAGAAAAAATTAGTAAATTTTATTTTCCACTACCGCTTTAGCCTCTTCTCTTATAAAATCAGGCGTTAAATTAATATCAGAATCAAATGAACTCATTTTATAGGTACAAATCTCTGCTATACGTATACACAAAAGTCTTCAAATCGAAAAAATAAATGAAGATCGAATTGCCGCTTTCCCGCCTATTTTGTTTGTTTTTTTTTCTGTGGCCAGCCAGCTATTCAGCCATTATTTTTTATTTTCATCATTGGAAAAATGGTAAATATTTTGCCCAAATCGAAGTTATTTTAAAGAAATTGTTGAAACTAAATTATAATAAAGTTATTTAAAAAATATATATTCTTTTTTACATCGTGGCTGTATAGTGAGTTGGAACATGGTTCAAGTTTTTTTTTAAATAATTTGACAGCTGTCAGTTGAAAGTGATTCTCCCTAGGGATGAAAAGTATTACTTTCATCCCGCTCCTCAGGCAACTTCAGACCTACTTTCAGAGTAATGAAAAGTAAATATCACATAATTTCCGTCGAAAACTGCAAAACAATCAAGATAACCATAACTTAACCAAAATTTGTGTTCCGATTTTGACAGCTCTCAATTGATTTACTAGTGATGGGGTATAACAATGAACCAATTGAAGTTAACAATTTTTCAATCGATTATTATCGATAAAGTATTTACTGAGTATTATTACTCGTGAAAGTATTGTTATCGGGAAACGGAAAATAGGCAACGGGCAGCCACACTGATAGTCCGTAAAAATCGCAGATTGTTTATTATTTAATTCTAATTAAACAATACTGTACGCAGGATTAATTATATTGTTGCGTCAAATGTATCGCCTTTGTTTTTCTTTTTGATATATTAACAAAAAGTATCAGTCATTATTAAAAATAAAAATAAAAAGTAATAAAATGACAGTTCAAAAACAAATGAGAAAAAAGGCGACCATTTCTTTTTCCTGCCAAATTGTAGAATTTTTCATAAGATTCATAGAGATAAAATAATGTTCATAAAATAAGGTTTTAGTCATAGTTAATAATTAACTAACTAAAAAATCAGCAATCCAGTAGGCTGATTTCAGATATGAGGTTGACAAGCCCAGTCATTCAAACGAATCACTGGGCTGGCCATCCTCACCTTGAAGGCCTGCAGAAATGCCTTTTCACGCCCAGCTTGAAGAACCCGGGACTGTAAGAAAAAGGAAACACATGTGCTGGAAGAGCGTTCCACGTCTGGATGGTACGACAAAGAAACGACATCTTTACAAAAGTCAGAAATTTCATAACCGTTTTTTGGGAAACAACATCAATAGTACATTATTGCAAAGGCAGCGAAATAGGCAATTGCAGGTCGAGTATGAGTTTGAAGGCCGAGCCGCAGGCGAGGACTTCAATGATACGAGACAGGCAATTGCCATTTCGGCCGAGGCATATATATTGCTTTTCTTATAAAAATGCAAGGAAATAAAAAGGGCCTTTTACATAATAAATTTAGTTAATATTATTAACAAAATAACAACTCCGCTTTACCGCCAATTAGTTTTTTTTTTTTTACAATTTGTGCCGAAAGGTAAACGCATCTGTGGTTATACAGCCACGAGAACGCAATGTGTACGATAGATGAAAGAGTTCTAAATTCAAACAGCACACCGTTTCATACAACATTGCCGGCGCGCTCTTCGTTCGAAATTCAAAGAACGCGCCGGGAAGTGATTTTGGGTTTTCAGTCTACGTAAATATGATACTTCGCGTGTTCTTTATTCAAAAGTAATGACAATATTTCCGAGCATGTTTAAGAAAAAACATTTTTTTTTCAAAATACAAACTTTTCTAATATTCTTGCCCACAACGTTGTCAATTTAATGTTAAAAACATGTTTACCTGTTGTTTGAGTTGCTGAATGACGTTGGCGTAGTTCTTCAGCTCGTCGGTTACGTCCTTGTGCTTCTTCAGCAGACTCTGGACTTGGGCTTCGTCCACACCGGTATCCTCAGATGACACAAGTCTATAAACCATTATTGTGTACATAAATAAACAATCAAGTAAATCATTCCTATTGCAAGAATGGCCATTTAATCAATATTTTGGAATAAGTGTCTTCGACATGTCTATACACATTTTAAATTTTTAATTATATTTTTTGAAGCTTGGTCCAATATTTTGACTTTCTCATTGATGGGCCATGGGCATCTATACTGTCAAAAATTATTCATTTATTTTGACTTATTATTAGTCTGTCTGAGCCATTTGCTAAAACTCTCAGTTTGGTTTATCGCAGAATCTTAGTAAGTGCAAGATGATGCAGTTAGTGACAATATTGATTTTATCATGTCGGACCGCGCGCGGTCTTTGTATCGGTTTACATACCTGAGCGTGTCTAACATCCAGTTGTCGATATCGTCGGCGTCAGCAAAGAGTTGGTGGTACCGCACGGCCGCGTCCAGGCGGTTCTTGCGCAGAGAAACCACGTCGAGCAGGTGGTTCCATTGGGATAGAATGTCGCGGAGACGATCCTGTACGGATGAAGGAGATTTCAATGAATTATTACAAACATCGAATAACAGGTATTTATTTGTCAGCGAGTAAACGCTGGAACTCCTATCCTAACCATCTCAATGTTTCGTTATAAATCAAGTTTACTGCGCAGCAGTACTTTATAGTGGCGTGGTCAAGGGGGCGCGGCGATCGTACAACAACTCCGACGAATAGAAACAACTCCGACGCGGACCGGGTAGAGTCGCATTATGTCTGTATGTATACTGTGTATTCATATATCCATATTATTATGGTATTTATGTCTATTATTCAGTATATTTTGCTGTAAATTTGACGATTTGAAAGTACTGATACAGTCTATTTGAATAAAGTTATTTGAGTTTGAGTTTGTACAAAAATTTTATTCGAAATTATGTGTAGTTTTTTCGGATAATCTCATATGAATGGATTTCGAAAACCAAAAAAGAATACAGCTTCAAGTTGAAATTCAACACAATCTGTCTTTAGACGATAAGACCAATAACTAATAAAATTTAATTTACTTATCATACTTATTAGAACTGAAGCAGTAAGCCCAGTTTTTACTAATGTTACCTGTATCCTATCAGCTCCGAAGTGTCCCTGCGAGATGAGTTCGTCTCCAACGGCTGCCACGCTCATGAGCTGCGGCTCATGAGCCTGCACGTCGGCCTCCAAAGCCTTGTGCTTCGAGATGAGAAGATATACTGGAACAAGGCGTAAGGGTCAACTAAACCATTACAATAGGATAGACAAAACTATAAAAAAATTATAATTTAAAAAAAGTTGGCCTTTGTATCAGGCGGAGCTTGCAAACGCAGCCTTTCGACACCTTAAAAAACCTCTTGAATTGTATTTTTCATGCTCCTAATTAAGAAAAAAAAACTCTTTTCTCTTCCACTTTGTTATATTTTCATCTAAAGATCGGGTGAAAATGTAATATCAGTGTGACGTGAGCTGTGTGTGCGATTCCACTGTCGCCTAGTCTTCACAGGTTGAACGAAGTTCGGCGCTGTGACGTCTTAGTTAGGCCCATATTCTATCACTACAAAAGTTTGACAACCGCGGCTGGTTCAAAGTTACTGTCACTTGAAAAAACAAACTTTGCCAATGACCCTGTCAATAATGTTCAAAAACTTACCGGTAGAAAGATCGTGTCCGATGTCGTCCACAGACACGATCTGCTCCTTCTCCTTGATCCAGTTTTCCTCGTCGGCCATGTCCCAGTAGAACTGCCACAGCTTGCGGCTGTCCTCCAGACGCTTTCTGTGTCCAGACAAATGTATCGCGTTAAAAAAATGATATTGTGAAGATCACCACAATTATCTATAGATGGCTATCTTTAGTCGCAGATGGTGATCACAAAATTACTAAACGACTTTATTACTGAATAAACTAGCTTAGTTCTTTTATTTTTTGGATTTAAACAAAACGGGTGTCGTTCGCGAGTTTTTCTGGACAGGGTGGGTCTAAGAGGGATCGCATAAAGCATTCAGCTTAGTAGTTACGTAATGTCCACGTGTGCAGGTAAGGAAGGAGACAGAGACCTGAGATGTTTGGTGGTAAAAGCGACATACACGAAATTTTTACTTCTGAAATGGCCTGCGTGAGATGGCAGCACTGTGGCGTCAGGTCCAATGAACTGTCAAATACATTCATTATTTGTATTTTTCCATGATTTTTTTGTTTATTTATTCATATAAACATTACTATAGGAATATTGTTTACTTAAAGGCCACAGTGTTGTGCAATTGCCTATGTGTGCAATTAAAACAGTAGGACATAAGTTCCCTACGGGAGATAAACACCGATTAAGACAGGGGCTTGTAGACAACAAAACAATTGCCTTGTTGATTAATGTATATTAATAAAGCATCGTTTATTATGCTTTATTAATAACGTTTTTTGTGAGTTGTAGTTGATTATTGCACATTATCAAAGCATGGTTGGCTTTATTACATTAATCAACTACAAATAAAACACATATAACTGCAATTTAGAAGTTTAAAAATCAAATCAAATTGTGTAAACAAATATACCTTAAGTTACCTTTCAATGAGCTTTTCCTTAGTACCAGTGGCTTTTGCGCCTCTGTTTTTGAGCTCAATCTTCAGTTCGGCAACTTCTTTCTGGCCGTTATCCATAATAAAATCAATAACACCTCCAAATACAATAGAATTTCAAAAACAATTACATTTTCGGTCCGAATCTATGGGATCTGACAGCTGTTTTGGACCTGACGCAACAGCAGCGCTAACTGGTGGCAGAAAAATTATCGAAAACCCTCATTGATACTTGGCAAATCGACTGTGGAGCTATTTTTTCTTGAAATTACTGTGATTTGATAAACAATTTAGGACTGATTTTAATTTAAGTGTTTTTATTTGTAGTGATTTTTGTATTTTTTTTTGTAAAGTTTTCATTTATGCTCGGTGAAAAGTGGGTTATTAAGTGTTCCGTCACCATGAAGGCAACAATCGGCTTGTCTCTGACTATCCCGTTTGCGATATAGTCGTGATGGTAAAAGTATGTGTGTGCATCTGCATTTAGCACGTATTTTTGTATAGTATTAGTTATTTTGTCATACCTGCGCTCCACGGCCAAGTGCACGAGTTCCGCGTAGGCATTCTCCAGCTGCTGGATGCGCTCCACCGTGATGGCGGGGTCGCACGGCCGGTAGCCGCCGGCCTCCTGCTCCAAGAAGCGCTGCGATTGACCCACTACCACCTGTTGGGGGAAATCATACATGTAGGTTCCCACTATGGTAGATCTGGACTTGAAACTGCTTCGTCCACTATACGGTCTCGTGATTATCTCTGTGACGGCACTTGATAGCTTGTCAGCCAAAAAAAGTGGTTTTTTGTTCAATCATAATAAAATATAGTCTATATCACTTCTGAATAATTTAGCTTTCTGTTAGTAAAGGATTTTCACGATCGGATCAGTAGTTTCGGAGCCTATTCAATACAAACAAACAATCTAATCTTTCCTCTTCATAATATTAGTTTAGATTATTCAGGAGCGACCTCGTTGTGCTAGTTTTCATGTTTTTAAAATGTATGGGCTAAGCTCAAGATGGTGCACAGTTTTAACCTTGACGCGCTCCCCCAGCACGTTGATGTCGGCCTCCACCAGCGCGTGCTTCTGCAGCAGGTCCTCCACGCCCATGAGGTGCTTGCCGTAGTCGTCGGTGAGCAGGCGCAACTTGATCTCCTCCATCGAGTCCAGGATGTATAGCATTTCCTATGGACAGTACAGTATGTTTAATGGCTTGTTAGCTCGGCTAGTTTATCCTAGATGTGAAAAAAAAAATGTTTTTCTTATCTCAAATGTGAAGAAAGAGCTCATCATGAAACCAATTTTAATCCAAGGAAGGGATCCATGCTGCTGCAGATACTACCTTGAACTGTTATTTTACGAAGCCTTGAAATGATGACAGAATTAAGGAAACCATGTTTAAAATAATTATTTTAATTTGTTTTACAGAAGACGTTACTAACTGCCTATTCAACCATTTGATTTATAGTGTTGCAATAAGGTCTAGTCAAGGGCAATATGCTTCTAAGTTTCTGCATGTATAAAACTTTTTATAAGAAGGAAGAGAGACTAAATCAAATGTGCTATTGTTGATATTTCTTTGAGATAAATGTTCTCATCCGCATTTATTCATTGTATTGCACCACTCAGAAGAGTTTTGTTCTTGTTAAAGCCCTCAAGTAATCCTGGTCTTTCCCTGAACTGACCTGGAAGTTCTGCTGCAGCTGCAGCGACAGCTCGAGACGTGCGCGGCGAGCACGTAACAGTTCTAGTAGGTAGGCCCACAATCTCAGCACGTTATCGCGGCGCGCGCAAACGCGCTCCATGTCGTGGTACCTAAGAGAAAAATATCATTTATACTACACCTGCTCGGAAAGTACCTTGATACTTTATCAAATTTACGGTAGAAAGTACGTCATTGCATATCGAACAAATATGCGGGGAGAAAACGCATCTGAGCGGGAGAGAAAAGTGTATGAAAATCCATTTCTTACGTGGTTTTTCTTTTTTAATTTTGGGTAAGACTATGCGCCGGTAACCTAAATATCAAAAGCCAAAAAGTTTTTACAGTGAGTTTTTATCTCCAAGTTCGCAAAATGACACTGGCCACTAGCTGTGTGTCGCATGGTGTCGGGCTGGCAGTGCGACCCTGCGGCGGCAGGATAAACAATTTGAAAAAAGAACATGTGAAAATTGCAGACGCCATTGGCGCCATTTTCAATTTGTGTGTTGTTTGAGGATTCAGTTTTCGTAGAAAGTAAAATAAAACTATCAAAATGTTCAGTAGTGATAGTGATGATGAAGATTTTTTAACTCCGCCGCAGTTGAAGGAAACAGCAAAAATAATAAAGCAAGAAAAAGTGTTACATTAAGCTTCACTAACTGCAACAATTTCAATATAAATTTCAATTAGTAAAGATTTAGTTTTTTATTTTCCTCGTAGGTGTAGTATAAAGCACTATGTATCACTCGAGAGAAAGTGCGATTCCCGATCTCTTTCTCCTCTCGGTGAACAATGTACTATATAATTCTTGACACATCATCTAAACCTATACTTCATTCATTATAACATTCGAAATAGAAGCAGGGGTGCTAAAATGAATGACAATTTATATTTGACGTTGCCATGACGACGACATACCTGAGTATAACCTGGCAAAATTTAAAACCCCTTCCGCCAAAACGTATGAAGGGATTATGTAACATTTTAGATTTAGTAGAGTTATAGTGACAGTAAAAATGTGTTCGGATAAAAACCCAGCTTCTTTTAGGTTTTTGCATCGACAATACAGTTTGAGGCAAGACAAAATAATTTATTTAAGCAAAAGCCTCATAAATTGTGAAGTTACTTTACTTTAAATGAGAACAATTGAGTGTGACAGCTGCTATATAAGTTGATTTCAAATAATTCGGCATAAATCTTAAAAGTAATAATGTTTACTGTACTTTTACCACAAAGTGTACCCTAAAAAGAACCTTTTTCACTTCTGTCTAATGTCTAATGCTATAATGAATAGAGTATAGGGCCTACTACGTCTGGTTAGCAGTATTGAGAACAATACTATTTTTTCTCAAATTTAACTTATCTGTGAGGATAAGCATATTATGTGTAAGCATGTGATTTTTATTCCTTTGCTTGAAATTGAATCAACATTATTAGAATAAAATAGAGCTTTACTTGATCAATTGACATAAACCTACAAAATTGGGTGAAATTTCATTCATATTAGCCACATCATACTCCATACTCAACACAATAATCGAACCATTTATCGAAATAATTCGCCACAGCTATAAATGCAATTATGAGTTTCATAAAATTCCAACTCCTACATTAAGAAATTAAACAATGTTATTTTTTTTTTAAAACTACTATTTTAAAGATCAATGCAGTAGTCGAGAATTTCTTTTCATTATGAACCTAATCTCACGTCTCTACATACACCCTACAGATACACCTGGCATTTCAAGTATCACTAACCTTTCAGCCTGCAACTCAGAGCACACTCCAACAACGGCTTGAACCCGCTCTTCATACGCGAAGATATCGGTCTCGATAGCTTCGTGCTTCTTAGCGGCCGCCTCGACCGCGGCCAGGTCGAAGCCGAAGTTGTCCTGGCTGACGAGGCGCTGGTTCTCGGAGAGCCACGTCTCGCGCATTTGCGCTTTGCGATTGAATCTGGAAACATTTTATACGATTAGTTGAAGTTATTTAAAAAAAAAAAAATATAAGGCCAGTCAAAACATTTTTGCGGGTATTTGACTGTAAATAAAAAAAATGTACATAGAATATTATTTACAAAAAAATAATTAAATAGTAATTTTCAAGTTATTGGATGTCTACTGTTGTCATTTAGCCACGGGTACTTCTCCTAGTTCTACCCTAGTCTCCCTCACCTGGCCGCCAGCTGCTCCAGCTTCTCCTGGCGGATGAGTTCCTCGCGCAGCGCCAGCTCGCGCTCGTGCTCTGACTTCTCCAGGCGCTCCCAGGCGCGGTTGATGTCGTGGATCATCTTGCCCTCCTTCGGCGTGTACGGCTTCTGGTTGGCGGCGCGCATGCGGGACTGCAGCGTGAAGAGCAGGACTTCCAGGTTGCCTTTCTCGACGAACCTGGTGAAAAAAGAAAAAATGTTATTTGTATCAGAAGAAAATTAAAAAAACTTCAGATCCGTGTACCGTGCTGGTGGCGGCACTTGAAAAGGATACTTTCTACAGCCCCATATCTTCCCTTGGGTGTCGTAATAAGTATATTGTCAGTCATACGCCCTCCTTATTCGACCGTCTGCTGACTACTCACCATAAAGTGTCGGTTGATACCCCATTAGGGTCCTCCGATCATTGTCTGTTTGGCACAACAATGCCCTGTGCAGCTCCTCACAACCTGTGAAGGTGATGCGGCGGTTATAGCACTACTCGTCGGCAGATTGGGACGGATTGCGACGGTATTCTTCCTCCGTCCGAAATGGCGAACGAACACCAAGTCATTCGCCTGTATCGCCTCTCCTTCAATTCGGGTCTTGTGCCGCTGTCTTGGAAGGAGGCAAACGTTCAAAACGTTCTCAAAAAGGGGACTGGTCTGACCCTGCCAATTACTATCCAATGGCCGTGACCTCAGTTTTAGCTTAAGTGTTTGAGCGGATCATAAACACGCAGTTCATCTGCTACCTAGAGGATCACTCTCTTGTTCACCACCGTTAGTACGGTTTCAGACCAAAACTGTCTACGGGTGATCTTCTAGCGGACGTAACACACATCTGGGGGGAGGCTATGGATAAGGGATTCTTTGGCCGTCAGCCTTGACATTGCTAAAGCTTTTGACCGTGTATGCCATCGTTAGCTTCTTTTCAAGCTTCCAGCATATAGTCTGCCACCTTGCTTATGCGACTGGATCGCCGAATTTCTGAAGTCGTGTCCTTTGCGATGGTCGAAAATCACGCTTTCTCCAGATTAATGCCGGAGTACCGCAGGGCTCCGTCTTGTTGTCGACGTTGTTTCTTCTGCATATCAATGACATGTTATCACTAGGTAATATTCATTGCTATGCGGATCGCCCTGTTGTTTCGTCTTGTTGTTGAGCTTGACGGAGTGTTGGACCGCATTTCAGAATGGGGTGCATGGAACTTGTCGAGTTCAACGCCAAGAAAACGCAGGTGTGTGCATTCACAGCCAAGGCATCGCCGTTGCTTTCCCATTCCACTCTTCAGAGCACTCTGCTACCGGTAAAAGATAGCCTTAACATCCTTGGCATGGATGTTCGTAGCAACCTAAACCAACGGGACTACATTAGAGCGTCATTAAAACTGCATCCCGTAAACTCGGAATCCAGAACAGAGTGAGACGATTTTCACGCCAGGCAGCTCTGTCTTTTGTATAAGACACAAATTTGCTTGTGTGTGGAATACTGCTCTCATCTCAGGGACGGGCGTGCTATCCGTATTATTGGAAACCCAGAGGCCACTGTGACCCTTGAACCTCCCCATTTGCGTAGAGACAGTGCCAGCCTAAGTGTTCTCTATCGCTTCTATAGTGGGTAATACATACATACATAATTACCATCACGCACGATTTTTTCCCTACGGGGTAGGCAGAGACCACATTTTTCCACTTGCTTCGGTCCTGACACACCTCTTGCGCTTCTTTCACTCTCAGTGGGGCATGCTCTGACGAATTGTTCCAGCTTATTCCACCCTCACCTTTCCACACCCGTACCACGCGTGCTGGAATACGGCGTCACCGACACACAATTCCGCATTTATTGGCCCGAACTAAAAGGTTCGGTGACTCGTTTCTTTGTCGTACCATTCAGACGGGGAACGCTCTTCCAGCACATGCGTTTCCTTCCTCTTACAGTCCCGGGTTCTTCAAGCGGGGCGTGAAAAGGCATTTCTGCAGGCCTTCAAGATGAGGATGGGCAGCTTAGCGATTCCTTTGCATTACTGTGCTTGTAAGCCTCATATCTGGACCTCACGACCGCTTTCCATTAGGTGGAGTGAGGTCATCTTGACGAGCAATATAAAAAAAAAAGATCAAATCCCATACGCTCGGGATATTGCAACAACCCTTTTTGACCTAAAAATAATTGGAGCCATACCTCTGCTCTGGCGTCTGTAACCTATGATTCGAGCCTATTCATCAGGTTACATCCCAGCTTATTTGACCGGTACGTTTTTTTTTTTAACCACGTCGGTGACAATCAAGCATGCGGACCACCAGATGGTAAGCAGTTACCGCAGCCTATGGAAACGTGCAACACCAGGGGTATCACTCGCGCGTTGTCGACCCTGAAACCTTTTCAAACCCCTCTTGAAGAACTCCATACTATAACCCATCGGCAAAACCTCGGCAGGGGAGTTCATTCCACAATTTAAACGTCCTCGGAAGTAGTAGTTATCCCTGAGTAAAATGTTTTTAGAAATATTTCCACAATCAAAAACCCCTTTTGAAAGAGGAATGATTGTTTTTTATCCAAGTGTGTAGTGACTGTTACCTCTTTTATAAAGCAGTCTTAGTCTGAGCTATGAGTAGATTAGGTTAACTAATAAAAAAGGGAAAAAAAAACTTACTTAGGTGGTTTTTCGACCGTGCGATAGTTGGCAAACTGTATGAGCTGCTGCCGAACACCTTCCAACGAGTTCGCGAATGTTCTGTCACCGAGAGCTTCGATGGTACGCTCGATCCATTGCAGCAGGTCACTAGAACAAGATTGTAAAAAATATTTTCATGGAAACATTGCGATCACATTATAAAATTTATGACATTAAATATAAATATCCCTGGACATTATTCCACACAGCGCCATCTAGCCCCAAAGTAAGCTAATGAAAGCTTGTGTTATGGGATACTAGACAACGGATAAACATACTTAAATACATTTTCTTTTGTAAATACATACTTATTATACATAGGAGACACCCAGATCAGTACAAACAGACATGTTCATGCACACAAATGTTTGTACTGTGCGGGGATCGAACCCGCGACCTCTGGTGTAGTAGCCAACTTCTTAACCATTACACCAAGTCGGTCGTCATTATTAATAAGGTTTTGAATGTTAGTATCGTTAGGTGTTTTTATCACCTAATGATCTACGAGGTGCATTCAATAAGTACCTAGCCTCATCGCCAGAGGGCGCTGTAGTTTCAAAAGAGTTTTACCACAGTGTAGCACATTCTTTTTTAATTATTTTTTCAAATTTTCATTCCAATCCCTTCATTTGTTTTAATTTGACAACTCATGGAAGCGAACGTGTCGATCGGTTTTACAAAAATGGAAAAAGAGCAATATCGTTCGGTGATTCGATTCCTGTTTTTGGAAGGGAAAACGCGCATCGAAATCAAAGAGCGCTTGGATGCTGTGTACGGTGACTCTTCTCCATCGATGGCCACCGTCAAGAATTGGTTCAACGAGTTTGCACGTGGCCGTACGCCAGTTTTTGATGAACCACGTCCAGGTGCACCGAAAACAGCTGCTACGGAGGAAAACATTAAAAAAATCCATGATCTCGTATTGGCAGATCGCCGATTGAAGGTTCGGGAGCTAGCTGAGACTGTAGCCATTTCAGAAGGAACAGTGCATCATATTCTTCACGAGGAACTCGGCATGAGAAAGCTGTCGGCGCGATGGGTGCCGCGTTTACTCACACCGGAAAACAAGCGCAACCGTGAGACCACATCGGAGACGTGTTTGGCGCTGTTAAAGACCGTCGATGAAACCTGGATCCACTGGTACACACCAGAGACCAAGGAGCAATCAAAACAATGGATCCAGACCGGGGAACGTGCTCCAAAGAAGGCGAAAACTGTAAAATCGGCCGGAAAAGTTATGGCCACCGTTTTCTGGGATTCACAAGGTGTGATATACATCGATTACCTCGAGAAGGGTAAAACAATTACAGGGCTTCACTATGCCGATTTATTGGGCCGATTCGACGCCGAAAAAAGTGCTGTTTCACCACGACAACGCACCGGTTCACACGTCTGCCGTTGCCATGGCCAAATTGGTCGAATTACGCTACGAATTGCTGCCCCATCCACCGTATTCTCCAGATTTGGCCCCTTGTGACTTCTTTCTGTTTCCTAATCTGAAAAAATCACTCGCCGGGAATAGATAGATATGGATCAAATGAGGAGGTCATCGCCGCCACGGAGGCCTATTTTGCAGAGTTTGACAAAAACTATTTTTCGGACGGGTTAAAAAAGTTGGAGCATCGCTGGGCTAAGTGTATCGAACTAAAAGGAGACTATGTTGAAAAATAAATTGCCACTATTCCAAAATTTTCGTTTACTTTTTGTAGGCTAAGTATTTATTGAATGACCCTCGTAACACAAATAAATTTTCCACTACATACAAATTGAGCCAAAATATTGGAGACTAATGTCTATATAAATCAAGCATGTTGTTAGTTTTTTTTTTGGTAATCTCATCCCCAATTCAAGAATCCTTCTGAACATCAAAAACCAAGCTCTAGGGGGCAATGGCGGTTTTAGGTTGTCAAGATGAACCCCTTTGAACACGGGAATCATCTCAAGCAGTTCATCAGAACCATAATAGAAATAGTGGCTGTACACCAACCTGGTAAGCGACTCGTACTCCATCATCATCTTCTCGTTCTCAATGGCGATGCCGACGACCTTGCCGATCCTCTTGCCCTGCACGGTCTCCTGCTTCATCTTGCTGAAGTAGTGGTAGTACGTCACCACGTAGGTGATGATCGACTTCTCGTCGGGATGGTCCACGGCGATGTCTGAAAATAATAAAAAATGTGAAAATCGGACATTTAAAACAGGAAATTTCTTTGAAATTGCCTTGAACCAAACTATTAGGTGTTAAATAATCAAACGTTATACCGAACTAAACCAGACAAGGATTCTTGCCAAAATACCCAACAACAAATAACTCGTCTTAGCAGGCCTCTGTCACTCCATGTACTTGCGCGCGATAATTACCTACCAGCCAGGTCATCCACCTATTTGGCAGCTGGTTGCCGCAAGCCGCTTAAAGCAATTGTACGCGATTCTTGCGGTTGAACTGACGCAATGACGTAAAGTAAGTACTGACTACTGACATCAACATCGAAAGAGATAGCCCTCGCAATATATGCCTGTCGCATGACGGCACGCACAAAATGGTCAATTTTCTATGACGTGATTTGCCTGGTACATAGTAACTATTAAGAAATCTGTGGTCTCACCTTCAGCGTCAAGCAATTTAGTAAGTCCCAATTTCTCCTCAGCAACATTGAAGGCATTGTTCAAGTTGTGAATGGGGTTGCTTCTGTGCAGTCTCTCGAACTGGATCAGGTCGGGCCTGTGCTTGTGGATGATGGCGTTGAAGGCCAACCCGTCGCGCCAGGAAGTCGTGAAGTTGCGGACATTCACGTTATTGTAGCCAGCAGTCTTCATTTGACACCAGAGCAGAAGGGCGTCCTTCGCAGATTTGGTCTCTTTGTTGTCTGTCTCTTCAATAGTGATGTCTTGGATCTGTGAGACGCAATAACAAATGGCATTAGCTATAGAAATAGAGTTGCCGCTGACCCCCAGATTTGACCTTGTAACAGCATACAGCTGTTACAAGGTCAAATCTGGCGGTCAGTTATGAACTATAGTTCCAAGGAGGGTCGGACTAGCTCTGGGATCAACTCACATAAATCTATCAGTCACAACAATAAAAAAGTAACAGAGTTTCTTATCTTTGATAGGTTGATAGGGACATAATGTCACGTTTCGGAACCAGGTTCATGTTGATATACAAGGGCGGATTCCTTGATGAACAGAAACAAACCTGGAAGCGCAGGATAATAGTCCAGATGAGACCAAGGTTGAGTCGCGGGTTTCCGTCGACGATGTCGTGTGAGCCCATGTTCTCTAAGTGCACACGCTGCTCCCTCAGGAACTGCAGGGCCTTATCCACATTCTCGAGGCAATGGATACGCATCTTGCCCTTTGTGGGTCGGGGCTGTAACAGAAACAAATGGATTACTACAGGTGAAATTGAGTCAGGTCTCGTTTTAGGACGACCGGTTCGGAAGCAAAGGGTTGCGGTAGCCGCACCAGCACGATTGTTTGTCAGGGAAAAAAATATTTGTGATTTTGGTTACCTAGTTATATCACACATAAAAGCGATACTCTGAGACCACAGCAATGCATGTGACTCATATTCGTTCTATATCGATTTGAGAGTACCGACAACGGTAGCTCTTCTGTCGAATGTAGCTGGTCGCTAAGCAAGTAATACTTTGGTCAACTCTGGGATTATAACTAGGATTATGAGATTATGGATCATTAGTCACCTTAAAGACCACTGCGGGGTTTCGTATAAGTACTAAACTTACACATAAACATAAACTCGGGTGGAATACATAGCACATCTTTCACATTATTTGTACAAATTTCAGAGTCAAAAGTAACCCAAATATCCTTTTAACTGCGAGATAATCGGTGAAAATATTTTAGACATTTTAGAACATCAACTTCAGCAACTGCTGACAATAGTACTTCACTATGCGAAATAGCGATCAGCCTTTAATCAATCTAGATAGAGGCTTCTGTTACAACTCAAGGGCTTATGAGCGTCAACTAGAGTTTCAATATCTTAACCAGAATACTTCAGTTGGTAGACAATGTGCACTAAAATGAGTGATACATAAGATTGTATCAATTAGAATTCCTTTATATTAAATTATCCTGCTATATGGAATGCTGATCAGCTTAACATAATTATTCGAATGGTATTGGATATGTAGAGTATAACATCAGGCTTCGAGAGATAATCGTTATTTAGCATACACACTCCATACGAGAATAAGCGGGTAAGTCAAACTGCCTACTTATCCCCTCATTATTAGAAGGACGTTATTTAATGGCCACATCAACTCAGGCATTTATAGAATGATTTGTACAGCGGCGAGAATGCGAAAACCGTAATAAAGCATTTCACACGCTGCTGCATGCTTGCGCGCATTGCTAATTTTAACCCACTGCAACCGGACATTGAAAGGAAATATGGCTAAATATTTATATTCAAATTGTACACAGCTAAAAACCCTTTATCTGGCTCATATTCAAATCGGACCAATTGTTGAGGATAAAAAAAAGGTTTTCGTTCCATTTATTGTTGTTTTCATCATGGTCATAAAGCCTAGCGTTAAATAATAGCCTAATTAATTCACACGAACTATAAAAGCGATTGCTGATATTGTATTTAGTATGAATAATAAACTTCATACAATAACTAACTAATAATAATTTAATGTTAACAGAGGGGATTCACACAGAGGCGTTAGGACGAACGTAAAAAAAAACTTAACAACAGCTATTTAAGTGTAAAGGTCAACCTTTACAAGAGAAACACATTGCAACATATAAGTTAACCGACGTGTATTACAGAAAACCATTATTGGTAATGATTCCACGAAATAGGTGCTTAAAGGGAGAGGTTCGTGGAATTCTTTATTTATTTCAGCTTAATAACTTTGAGCTTTCACAACATCTCTAAGTACGACTTTTTCATATTGCTATGAGAAGTTATAATTCAGGGTCAGGTATAATACATGTCATCTAAAAAGAACGCTGGTCAGGACCTCTAGAATTAAGGGCCAAATTAGTGGAGCATCGTTTATACAGTACCCTTGCACAGAACCATCCCCTACACTGTCACCTAGCGTTCTTTGAAGTAAATTTGGCCTCTGATATCAGAGGCCAAATTTATATATGTCATATATATGTCATATGACATTTGTACCCACCAATCGCTCTCCGGACAGCACTTCCAGTAGCTTGATCAGCATTTTGCCGTCGCGCATATCCACATACAGGTCTCCGATGCGGTGCCCCACACGCACCAGGTGTGAGTTCACCCATTTTTGGAAAGTCTTCTTTTGTACACTCTCTCGTTCGTCTGGAAAGAGAAGAATTACAATTGGGAACCATCAGAAAAAAGAAACTATTTTTTTCAATGGGCACCTAAAAACACTGAATAACGGAGCTATAAACAAAAGACTGTACAAACTATGTTTACCTCTTTGTTTCTAAATAAAAGAACACAAAAAATATGGCTTTGCAAATCAAGTAAGAATTCAATTAAACTTTTCCCAGTATTTTTCACCGTGAGCCAATACAAAATGAGTCTGAAGCTGCTCGCAGTACTTTGAATCAAAAAAGTTCGCCCTGCGATATGAATTTTGATATTAAAGCGAAAGTTCCGACCGACCTGGCAGAGGGAAAAAGAAATGCAAATAATAGACACTCATTAGGACGTTAAACGTTTTATAAGAAGTGAATGTTAACACATTAACCGCCAGTGGGGCCGGCCGCGGTGCGGAGACCAGATGGGGGGTTTCGGAGTCCTCGGCGGCTTCCTGGGCAGTGGAGGCGACCCGTCCTCACCCGCCACAGACATGGTAATAACTCCGGTACAGAACAGGAGGTGTTGGGTTCGGTAAGTTATATGTGTAATTCGAGATCTGGATCGGATTGCTGGTCGCACGCTTCAGAGCGGAAAGTCCTAGATGTGCAGGGTGTTGTGCAGTCTAAGACTAATTAATCTATAATGAGGAATGCCTAATATTCCGATTTGGAATGAGTGAAACCCTATGACCATAAAAACACATTGCAGATATGTTCAGTCCAGAATAAGTATGACTAATTTTCATCAAACATTGTTTTTACTCAAAACTAGAGCTAAATATAAACTAAAATTTCTTCTAGGAGTGACCATAAGCAAGATCTATCCTATACGAAAATGATTCAAAACTACACAATATGAATTATTACTATTCCTTGATATACCTTTAATTAATAATAATTAACTCTATACTTGGGCCAATAGAACAGACAAAATAAACTTCTATAAGGAAAAAGGAAAACTCTGCTTTATATTTAGATAAACGGAATGTGAAGATCCCTGTAAGTAACATTTATGTATTAATTTTCATAAATGAGATAACACTTCAATTGAAATTCAAATATACCAAATGTTTAGTTGCAAGAAAATTCAAATCTTTAATCATCATAACACATCCGGCTAATATCGTATCGTATCCTAATCATAATCTGAAGGACTTATTTGCAGACTAGCCTGATGAAATCCACGATTAGAGCTGAGGAAGACCCTCATCTTTAATGAAGGTCCACTCACCACTGCACCGGTAACAACTCGCACATCACAGCAAAAAAGTCACAAATCACAACGAACCTCTGAGTTCTAACACGACCTTGTCATAGTAGGCCTCCAATCCTGGCACCTCTATATCAACGCCTCTCTTGATGAGGTCGTAACACTCGGTAGATGTCATGTCTCCAACTCGCGGGCGACTGAGGCGCAGGTTGCCTGCCCGGCGAAAGAACGGGAACAATTGGAGCACAAAATTCTAATGCCCCACGGCACAAGGATATTCGATACGAGTGCTCCAGATGTTGACAACATTAACCGGTTTTAATTAATCAATTTATAATTGAACTATCGACTTATTTCAACATTTTTCAAGAGATACAATTTACAACAGGTTAAAAACATGACTAGGGAACGCCTATACCACCCATAAGATTGGACAGACGAGATGATTCAATGAAAATCTGATAGCCATGTATCACTGATAAGAGATATATCAAAGGAATAGCAATGAAATACTATTGCCACAATATCTTATTTTGGAGACGCCACATATTTATGTAAAATCTAACGAATATTGTGAACTTAATTGGATAGTTAGTCATCGAAATGTTTATTATCCCTACGCTTACAGGACAAACGGAGGAACAGTGGTGATAACGTTAGCGGTAGTATGTAATGCTGTGATGATAGTGCAAAACCGAGTATAGGTATTCATATGTACTTCTTTATCATCTATGGCATAGCTTTATCTCGTTCTAGTTGTGATCTTTATTCCCTTCCTTTGCTGAATAGTGGAAAGGGGCACAATATGTCGAATAAAAGCAGCTTCTAATTAGAGTTAATCCTTCCTTCTGAATGGTGCAAAGAAATGGGGACACAGAGGTTGTATGAAGCCGTCTGGTTCACTTATGGTCCGCCAACAGACGAATATTAAATCACGACTTGATAGTAAACTGAAACCAGCATTGGGGTGAACATTTGATAAGTAAACAACTCTTGAAGTGGCTTACATATTATGTTTGTGAACGGCGAACAGGTTAAATTGGTTTGCATGCGCAAGTGGAATTGACTGTTGTTGAATTATTATCTAATATTTTTTCCAGATTTTCCTATGCATCATTTAGAGAAAACTGTATGGTGATTTTTATTAAATAAATCTACATAGGTACAATGGTAGTTATTTAAGTGGTTGGGTAGTGGGTGTGCGACTCTCGAAACTAGCCACTAGCAACTCTCCTTATCACGTATCGTCATAGTTCTACCTTAATCGAAATTCCAGTTTATCTTTGTCGACACACTTTACGCAACAATAAACGACAGCATAAATATTTATTTTATACTGATGGATTTATTAAAATCCAAACGTTATCAGACCAAACAATCATTTGGACACACCATGAGAAAACATCCTCGAGGTTTAAAATAAACGACTGCTGACCAGGAATTATTGGCTATCTAGTGGTTTATGAACACTTACCGATCGCCAAATGTCCTATTAACTGAGTGATTAATTGACCAAGAAATCTAACATTTCTTGCAATCGACTTATTACTGTGTTGATCGTCTTTTCAGTAACCTTGAAAGACAGCGACCGATTGGCCACATCAAGGCTGGTTTTGGTCAACATCACATTGCGACAGACCCAGAAGGCGGCAATGAGATGAGCTGTATTCGCACTTTGAAGATATGCCTATCGCGAGAGGCTCTAGAAAAAGAAAGCGAGGCCTTTGCCTATAAGTGGGACAGAACAGGAACATAAAAATCTAGATACAGAATTTTATTCGCATTCATCATCGTCTCTTAATATAAAGATTTGGTGCATAATGAATAGACAAGTAACGTTGAAGCAGTAACGGGATCGGTGCCAATTAGTTCTGATAAGAAATATTATGTTCTTAGTAAAACTATGCATGAGAAACATCACTTGATTGACGGGTGAGATAAAAAAAGGTAGACTGTACATTCAGGTAACGTAGGTCAAGATTGGCAGAAGGAACAAAACGGTTATGGTGTCGTCACACTGAATAGAATAGCTTATGAAAAATAATTGGCTCGTTTTGCAACTAATTCCTAGGCTTCGGACTGTATTTCGCCTGAATTAGGCTAACGCCATTCTACGCCAACTATCGCGGGATGGGCTACCTAACTGAAGCTAACTCTACTTCTAGATACTCAACAAGAACGGTAGGTAAGTTTTATTTGCAAATTTTAATTTTACCGAAACTATCCCGTAATAATAAAAAATGGTGCTTGTTTTTTATTGACTACTGTTATCAGCGTGAATTTTGGCATTAATGGCGAAATTTGACATCAGATTTACGTTCTCCGTTGGATAACCCTAATTTATTGGTAAGAAACAAAAAAAAGTTATCCAGGCACCGGCTTTTTTGCCATTGAGCGAAAATCTGTTTTTTAAATTCACAAGTACGCGCCACTTTACCCTGGGAGAATCGTCAGTTCCAAAGAAACGAATGATTGTGATATTCGTGACCCACCTGCTAACGCTTTTATGCGTGATCGTTCGAAAAGCCTTGAGGACGAATTGCCGCCATCGTACTCGAACTCCTCGATAATCTCCTGCCCGTGGCCGATGGAAGGGTCCCACCGGGACACCGATATGTCGGTCGTCATCGCGACCAACCGCTCACCACCACGCCACGCTCAACTTCTGAAAGAAGAAATTTACGATAAGTCACTTTACAAAAGTTATTTTAGTAAGGTTAGGATTTTGGATCATCCTATTTCTAAAGCAGAAGTTCAACACAGAAAACTACTTATATTCAACCATGATCAGCTGTATCTTGAACAGGTAGGCAATGGCCGCCAAGCAATTGCTTTAGTCCTGTTCTTGTTACAGGCACATGCTTAATGACTCGCAAGTCATAGCTGCGATGATGATGAGAACTTTCCTAACATTTTTTTGTTAGGCTTGAAAAATCTAGAACACACCTTGACGAACCTGGTAACTCACAATATGCATGATGACCTTAAAATTATTAGGACAAGATTCTAACAACTAACCTTTTTCGTTAAAATACATGAAATAGATCTATAACCGTATACCCTATAACAAATACAAAACAAATATAGCCTTATACGTCCCACTGCTGGGCACAAGCCTCACCTCAACTATGAGGTGGTACGAGTGACTAGGCTTTACGACTGATATCTTGCGACGTCAGCCGGGACCAACTGTTCAACGTGCCTTCCGAAGCACGGAGATGCCCGAAAAACACATCACTTAATTTCGGTCGGGACGGTCACCCATCCATAACCCGACCTGACTGGCGTTGCTCAACATCGAATCGTTGCCGATCCGCTGCCGTCACTTAGCCACGGGCACCTCTAGCTTCAATACCCTATAGCTTCAACTTAACTTTTACTAAAATTACTGCCATCTTCGTTCACAAGGTCAACAGCAAGATAAAAATATTTAAACTGTTAGTAGGTAGTGGTACTTATTTGTTAACTATAAATTACAATTTCGTGGATTTTACATTTAAACGTAATCGTTTATGTTTTCCAATTTGCAATGTTACAAATTATTCGAATTTACCAGTTCTCGGAACCCGTACTAACACTCCATTAAATTCAAAACATTTAAACAATTTTAAAAATAGCACAATCATTTACCTTGGATTCGGTTATTAAAATGTTAAAAACAACTTCAATGTTATATCCATAGAAATTCACTTTCACAGAAATAATTCTCCTTCACAAAACTACATGCATGAACGCCGTTTTTTGTTATTCTGACATCATGCCGGTGATAAGATATGATATACTTTCAAGAGGCTTATCGCCACTCCTAAGTGATTGCAGTTTTTAGCTTACTTAGTACAATACAAGGCACAGTAAGTATACTTTAGTATGGGCAGCGTCAGTAGCATTTTGTTAATAAACACTGAACCTTCGCCATTTAAAGGCCGAAATCATGGTTCTGAATTAGAAGGCTGGATAATTTCCTTATCATCATCGCAGGATTTCATTGAATATTTCATCATCATGTTGCGAAGGTTGACAAAGCAAAAGAATGAAAGGGTCAAAGCAGTACATTCGTTAAAGTGTATTTATGAATGCCACAAGTACAATAATACTTTTATTTTTTTTACTAAATGAGCTATATCTACTTCATTGATCATAGCATAGTAAACTATGATCATAAATAGCAGACATTCGTATATCAATCGAGCTCGAAATAACTGTGATTTCAGAATATTTGATGAGTCACTAATAATAACATCATCATCATATCGACTTTCAAGGCAAAACATGAGCGTTATTTCAGGTACCATTTTGTATTTGGTTATAATCATACTAGCAGAGTCGGGAACACGAGCAAAAGTATGCAAGGCCACGATCACCATACGTAAATTACCCGTCGCACACTAGTGTAGATACCTATAATTCCTTTAAACATACCTATAATTTTAAAAAAAGAGATTTCAAGATACCATCTTTTAATTAATAATTAGCACACTAACTAAGGTACTCGTAGATATCATTTAGATGCTTCGCAACAAACCGAGTTCGCTTGTACACCACGTCAAAGTTCAACAGCCTTGTCCTAATTTTATTAGTGATTTTTTGCATAATAATATGTTTAAAGTCAAATTTATTTAAGTTTATCAAATTTAAGTGTTATTTAGATATGGAACCTTTCTACTGCAGGTATGTGATAAAATTTTGACACAGTGTACTGTTTAGGAATATGAACAGCTTAAGGCAGTGATAATAAATTGAGTCCTAAAATTATTTTGACTGACCTACTTATTAGACAATTTGTTTAGGTATTTAGCTGAATTTAGCTACAGGTTTTAAGTAACAATATTTGGTATAGTATAAGCTCCCAGAAATTGTTAAATAAATTTGCTACTTTTTGCTACTTTATGATTTATATCGATTTTAGTAGGTAAAGATTTTAGTACTCAGAGAAAACTGTTTGTCTTATAATAATTATATTATCCTCATAAGTAAAAATATTTATTTTGTTGTAGGCACGGCTTCTAAATTGTAATACTTACATTATTTTAGCAAGCCAAAGCCAGTGAAAAGTAAAGTTAAGAATATCCCTAAAGTTGCCTGTCTTTATTTAATAAATCCATCCATCTTTAGCTCCATCCCATAATACATCGGATGATAATGCCCCAGATGATGATGATGACAATTCATTGAATTATTTGTAATATTTAGTATTATAAAATGGTTTTTTTGTTTCTTATAATATGTAGTGAAATATATTTTTTTCAAATATATTTGTATGAAAACGTGTTTCATTATATTAACAAACATATAACTGAACATATAAACAGCATCAAACATGTTTTAAAACCAAGAGTTTATTTGAGGGTTCGAATTATGGTCACCTGCCCCAGTGTGCGTCGCCTGAAAAACATGCAAAATATTGTATATTTTTTATCACGTTAAACACGAAATCATATCTCGTGAGAAATCTTCAGATGACCGCTAAACAGCTATGTCTAGGCAGAACACTGTATAACAAGTACCGTTTCACACATGGCACTAATTAGCTTCAATGCCTGTGATCCTGTTAATTTGCCCTGACCTTTGAAAGTGCGGAACGGCTGAAAGTCGTGTGATCTAAAAAGTTAAAATTAGAAAGGGCGAAAAATGCTCAAAGGCAAAAAAAAAACAGAAGATTTACTTAAATTCCCAAAAACAAAAAAAATATTATTAAAGATCTCATCATACAATATAATAACTTATGAGCCTAACTTACTAATGAATTTTGATGTGGTTTGTTTTTTTTAGTTATAGTGTTTCATGTTAAACGTCTGGCAAGATGAATAACGCAGTAACGATTACCAATGTAGTATATACTTAATCGTTGTCAGAATATTCTTAAATGTTTGTTCTTATCATCATTAATTTCATGCAAAAAAACGTTTACGTAGATGTACAACTATTCCTAACTACTAAGGTGGTCTTAACCACAAAATTGCCTTAACTAACTCTTAACATCAGGCTAATCCAAAGGTATTGTAATTATCCAAGGACTAAAAGAATGCAATACAGTCATAGTTAAAAATATCAATGAGCTTAAATTTCAATGCCTATGTCAACAAGAAAATACGATAAACTGAGTCAATGTTGAGTATTATAAACCGACCATATTTACGCTCTTGATAAAAAGAATGAAGGTCAAATCACTTTTAGAAGCTAAGGCAATTTCATTCTTTAGCTTATAGAATACAGGTTTGCTCAGCCAATAGAACAAATGGTGCTATTGTGAGTACGGACTACAGCTACAGCAGTATACACCTAGCTAGATTAACAGCACAATGTCGAACAGTGCTTGGTAAGTAGGTAGGTACCAACAGGCAAGAAGGCAAGGGCGTTGACCCGCGGCAGGCAGACATGGCGTCGTCGATACACCATGAGCAGCTATAAAACGCCTTCATAGGCTTTGCCTCTATAATTCTACGAACAAAGCTAGGCAAATTATCAAAAACCTTTTTGAATAACAACATCAACAGTAAATAATATTCGGGCAACAGAATGAAGATTGGCATGACCGCAAGTATTGTTAATAAAGCAAAAGGCATAGCCCGTGCTCATGATTGAGCTAGTTGGATATTTACTTTAAGAAAAAATCTTCTTAAATGTTAGGAACTCATTCATTCAACTGACTGCAGGAATGTTGATTTCCGAAAATTAACCAACGTAACAAATCTGAAGCAAAAGGACCAGTGTCAGAACGTAACATTCAATGTGATGAACATTATGCTATTCAAATCGTGCATTCAAAGGAATGTCATCAAGCGGAAATCATTCGTGATTGTCAGCATTAAAAGGTCCAATCTTGATCGGAACAAAGACACTATTTTTTAATGGTTTTGTGAGCGTTGCGTTTGAGCGATGAAGTATAACCCTGTGGCGAAATCCCCGTTGCAGGCCAGCAATACAGAAGTCGGAGTGCCGGGCTTCGTCACACAATATTTAGGAGTAGATGTAGTAATGGATAGTGAATAAAAGATCAGCCAATCCAGCGACTTGTTTATTGTATAGGGTAAAAGTATAGGTAGGAAAGAAAACTATAACAAAATAACAATAAATGAATACAAAGAGTCCTAGGTATAAGATTGTCTAATAGTAATAGGTAAGTAAATAGGTATGATATGCTTACCCTAATACACGGGTTCCTGTTAAATTATAACTGTTACAATTGGTTATAAAAAAACTCATACTGGTAATTTGGTAAAATGCTCGCAAGCTCTGTTCAGTACGATGGTTTTGGTAGGAATGCCTAGAAATGCTGAACAGGGAACGTGGAACGATAAATTACATTTTGAAAGGACAGGTACAGAACACTATTGATGGCCAGTAAGTTAAACTATGAGGTTTCCAGCCATCGTGGAGGTTCTAACGTCCATGAAACTGAAACGAAACGGCATCGTTACAACCCTATCTGAAACTATCACCCATTGAACTCCCCCGTCATTTATACCGTCTGCTATACGGCTAGACGTCACGCAATCATTATGAGGGGATATGACGACGCGAGTGATGGCGTCGCATACAGTATATCCTCCACTGCTCGTTTTAATGGCGGATATCCCATTCCTATTTTGCCTCGGAACGGAAAATCTTTTTGCTACATTCGCATTCTAGTTTACAAATCTATCCGCAGAGACTCTGATAACCCTGACATCGTCTGCAAGAAAACTTGCGGTTTCAAAACATTTTTCGCTAAAATTAGCAACTGCCTCGAGTACTCTTAACAACTTGTAATTTACCAAAAAGTTTCACAGCGAATCAATCGTAACGCCGTAAAAACATGACTTTGGCAGAAAACGCTTTCGTATCTTTAACGTGCCATTACGTGCTACATGTTATATCTATTTCACGTTTACTTTTACGTTATGTAAAGTGTAATAAGAGCACACACAACCGTTACCGGTGAGGAAGCTGACCGCTGGTTCGCCGCTAACGCACCATGACGATTCTACAAGTAGGTACATGCAACTTGGAAACGAAATGTAATATCTTTTAGATAAGAATTTGAAACGCATAACTGTACATAATTAAGCTGTGTCTCTAATTGGAATACGTCTGGTCCGAGTGGAATTTCTCTCGCTATTATGTTTAAAGGTTCCGACGTTCATAAACATACAAGCTACAAACTCCATTTCTCTTCACAGGTGCTATTCATCGCGATAAATTGATTGTCATGCAGAATTTATTTATCATTGGCCTAGATAGGCCCAGCAATCATCAAATAATCGCAGCGTAGGAATGGCACGTTTTCATTACTATGTGCATTTCCAATTCACAACCGCAGGATGCTCTGTGATTTCTATCACTCACCCCATTGTGATAACAAAGAGCGAGAGCTTGTAGCCCGTCGAGATAGGGTTCATTTTGGTGAAGGTTGTAACGGTTAATTATTTACGGATGTTGTGTTTATGGTCCGTCACAGTACGCGGCGTGTCGACCTACAACCTGCTGACAACACTGCATTTCTAACCACAGCCAGACCTTTTGTTTGTTTCTAAAATCAGTCTCGTACTTTTTGCGTGTGTTTTTTTTTTTACCTGCGTCAATTTTTTTACATTTGAGGTGCTCTAGTGACTCGCCAAACTACTTATACACATATTATTATCATACCTCGTTATTTAATGTTCACAAAAAGGCGTCGCACCACATTCCGGTAAATTGGAAGGAAACTGCTTATGAATTTGCAAAATAAACAATTTCACATAGAAATGTTGCATAAATAGAAACTATTTGTCCAAAATGGTATAGATAGCCATCGGCGCTCCGGAACTTGCCTAAACTCAACTCATCGTTAGTTTGCGAATTACAAGTCCTAAAAATAAGCAATTGTTACGACAGATCAGAAACTATTCAGAACTCAAATAAGCTTGCTTTTTTAAAAATATTCGTATATATTTTTAAATGTTTTCAAACACAGTGAACCTATTATTGAACCACACAACTTGAACTTTTAAACAGGAAAGGGGAAGTATCCGTCCATCTATTACCAAACCAGAATCGAATTCAGTTTCCAAGAAAGAAACCATACAAGAAGCTTTTAGTGTTAAACGGCGGAGGTTACAGGTACTATTGAGTTTCGTTCTCATGGCGACTGAATAGTCTGTGTCGGACTGGAACTACCTTTAAACAGGGATGGGAAAACATTTTCCTTCGCGGGCCGTATTAAACTAACAAGAACTATGATGGGCCAGTTCATTTATCGGCTATATTACAGGAAGCTGTTGGTGCATTTGGTTCTTGCCACTTTAAGATAAAAAACATACAGAAGTGTTTTATTTGCATAATCTGGACCCTTAGCGATGCCAATTCTTTCAGCAGGGAAAAAAAGTGGTCATACAAAAGCCTTGATTTTGTTTGTGGTCGCGGGTCGGATTGCAACCATTCGCGGGCCATAGTTTGCGCATCCCTGGACCTAGCTGAAGCGGACGAACTAACAGGCACTTCCCATAGTGCGCGGACGAATCCATTAACCCAAATATAGACCGCGCCTCGCGTGACGCTCAATCACAAAAACAAAACAATATACGAATCTCAGTTGCGCATTAACACCGGTAATTTATAATTGTATATAATTAGCTTTGACAGAAATATGTTAGTATACTTAAATGCATCAAATATCTTTAAAAAGCAATAAATATTTAAGACTGATACGTTTATGATAAAAAATAGCAAAAGTTCTAACTAAACTATGCGATTGAAATAGCAAATAAGCTTACTCACTTACATCTGAATCAATCTTGATCAATTGATTTTTTTATGTAAAAGCACATCTATAAATATATACCAAGTTCAGTCAGTCAGTTCAGTCTTCTTGAACCTTACCACATTATTATAAAGATCAAATATATTGAAGACACTGAACGTGGTAACCTGATGTGATTACAAAAAAATAGGTACAACACCTGTACGTAAGACTTTTTCGTCGTTAGGGATCAGGGCCACATAACCAGTTTGACAGCGCGTAGGCCGCGTCAAACGCAAGCCTAATTAGCGTCGGTAATCAAAAGACTCCCTCATGTGAAAACATTCCCCTCATCACCACAACCGGCCGTTAAAATAATAAACAAAACGATCACTGACACGAAACATGACGCCTCTCAGAAACAAAGGGATATCCGCCGTCAGTGGCAGATCACCATCAATACGCAATTTTCAACTATTTAGGTATGTCCTATTGTCCTCGAGATTCTAATGAATATGTATTTTTGATGAAGGCAAACATTAATTTTAACTATTAATCAAAGAATTGAGAAAGAATAAGAATTAAAATGATTACCTTTCCCATTTACGTGTAATAGTTAAGACAGCTTCAACGCTCATGCCCGAAGAAGATCTAGGGTACATCATGATACCGATGGAAACTGAACCAACCACCAAAATTTAACTAATTAAAACTATCCCGCAGAGTTGCTCGAATCAATGAAACTGATCTAATGCGACACGGTGAATCACACGACTGACGGTTAGCAAGTAGATACCCGCACACACCCCTCAGGAGTCCTTGAACACCCACCCCCTGCGGGTGGCGCTAGCGTTCAGGATGGCTGAACGTCACTGACCGGACATCGGGCAACCCACGTTTCTTGGCAGTACATTTTATTACACACACGTATGCGTGGTATAAGCAGAATCCGATTATTTATAGAACTTCGTATGTACTCAAACTTTTAAAGATTGCTGGAAATGGGGCCAGCGAGTTCAGTAGTTTACGTCCAATTTTATGTTTGCTTAGAAAGTGTAATGGACGGCGGCTTTTCAATTTTCTACTTTGACTACCTCAAATATCCGTCAATGCTCATTTTCTTTTGATATGAAATATTATTCGTCATTAAATCACTGGGTAAACATCACTTTTCGACCCAGAATATTTCTTGACAATGACCTAGCGCGGATTGCAAACTTGAATATTTGTTTGATCAACTTACATCATTTTATCAAAATAGAATTCACGTCACATTGCACAATCTCTATTTCTCAGGATGATTTAGAAGTCAATGAGTTTGGCGCGTGGGTGTCGGCACTGAACTTTAGAGTAGGATGCGCCTCATTTGTTGCCATCCACGTACATTACACATAATTTCTGGACCTGCGTCCCCTGATGCAACATGGGAACTCATCTCTATTGTCTAATCATGTCATTAACGGACCGTTACTCTCGAAGATAATTATATTTACAATTGTGTGTGTACCACGTGAGAAATATTAACATTACTTTAGCTACCAAGAAATCTACTCTGTTGCACTTGCAGTCCGATCAAATGCTAGTTCCAAATAAACTCAACTGCTACAGTAAGTTCTGATAGCGGTTAATACAAATATGAGATTTATGTTTAACTTAACAATTTGCGAATGGTGAAAAGAGATAGAGCTGTGGAACTCATTTCATGTGTTTTCGAACAATTTGTGATACATATTAAGACAATTTTGGCCCCTTAAAACAAACATAGAACCAAGTGCAAGGTAGGTTTCTATTACCTAAATCATCACTCGCTATGTTTGATGAGATCTCCTTTCGAAGAATATGAATAAATAGTGTTTTGATTTCGAACCGAGCTGGAGTTGAAATACCTAGTAGCTTGTCGTAATACTAGCAAATTTCGGATCAAATTTTTGATCAAAAGCCTGCAATAGAACAATAATACCGGCGTCAGACAGTAATCCAAATAGTCATGCAGAACGAATCATCTATACAGTGATGAAAACGGTCGTGGCTATCAATCCAAGCGTAAAGGAGTAAGTAAACGCGTACCCGAGGGCAGCGGTATCTTCATCAGATCAATGACTCAAGTATTGTTATCAGTGCGTCCCGAAGGCTACGTACACCACGTCAATTCAGCGTGTAGTGAGCGCGGATTGTCTTTGGCATGACATAAGCGTGGTGACGTCACCGGGCGTCAGCAACTGCGGCGAAGGCCGGCGGTTGTTTGTGCGCGAGCGACCGGTTTTACAGCAACGCATGCACCACGCGCCGCGACGCGAATGTAGCACGCGATATAACAACTATATAAGCATACATAACATTATCAGACACGAGACCCAACGGCATTCTAACGCAGAATTTTCTTCTTCTGTAATAATTGCTAACTGCAGAAAGAAAATCGGTACAAATATTAATTTAGGAATTCGGATTTCCAGATTACTTACTAAGCTTTCAATATTGAATTAAATCGGAAAAAGACTCTAATTGATGACCTCATTTGTACATTCCCAATTCACAGCAGACGATTTAATGTAGTGAATCAAGATTCAAGTCTTGATATCGAACCATTTGCTTCGTATAGATGGCGCATTGTGCATCGGCCACACCCACATGCAAGCACTCCGCGCGATGGAGCGATGACGCTATCGCCATATTGAGGCCAACATTACTCTTAGTACCCATAAAAATTATGAGCCGGCTGTAAAGGAACCACTCGAAATTGCCTAGCATATTATCAAGTAACTAGGATCACTTAATGCAAATTACAACTCAATCATTAAACAAATAGAAATATAAACTGGTTTATTTTGGCAATTAGGTGTGTAAGGTGTGTGAGATGGTGTAAATACTGACACGAAAAGAGCTAATTACCTTGAAATTGAACGCACCCTGAAAAAATATATGTGAAAGATCAACCCTCAAACTCAGAAATGAAACGATGATTGTTGTGATTAACTTGGATTTATTCCTCGAGTACACGATCCTTTCACGTCCGCTTCGTTCAGCCGCTCGATGGCAAGTGGCGAGTATCTGTCAGTGTTGCCAACCGGTCAACGGATAGACTAAGGTATGCACACGTAATGCCAACTTAATGCAACGGTTGTATACTCGACACTGGCCATCTAGTCGGATCACAATATTAAATCACGATATTTATTGATATTGGCAAAAACAATCTTACAACTCGGCCATCCTATACTGAGTGAGCCCTCTCACTAAATTAAAATACAAAAAAAAAATTAAGAGAGAAAGTCAAAGAAAAAACTAAACTACAAAAAATTCTTAAAACTTAACTACATGACTATCTTGCACAATCTGCCACGATCTACAATCATCTGTGCGATACCATTTCAATTAATACCATTCGCTATCTGCACTGATTGCTCGTAACTTGTGCCATTTTAGTCTAACACAATCTATCACGATCTACAATCATCTGTGCGGTATTAATCAATTTGGTATACTTCTCTATCTGCACTGATTGCTCGTAACTTGTGCTCACTTACTATCTGATAAAAACAAATAATTTAATATATTTGACAATTAAACATTTTTCAAAAATAAACAAAGTACAATAATAATTAAACACTTTAAAAATACATTAAAAGTGTATAAATGATAATACTAAGACTAAATAGTGACCATCTGTGCGAAACTGTACTATTTATAGTCACAGTCTCATTCAACATCTGCACTGATCATAATCATTTCTAAATCATTTATCACAATCACTTCGAATTATCGCGTTCTGCAACAATGCGAGGTTATCTATGCAGCATAAAATGCTATTCGTTTCTACACTAACCTCTCATTGAAGCATGACACAAATTTAGCAATTTTATCAAACACATTTCATGACTCCGCTAAGTTTAATTCAACAAGTTCATTTATCAATTTCATTATCCGTATCGTTACATTCGTCATTTTCACTAGCCTCAGAAGAACAATCAGTAAAACTAAGCCATGGGTGAATCTTATAAATGCAACCACATTTTCATACCGTTTGTTTCCTTTCCTAGTAAGTGGTGTGTTCTTAACTACAAAGCTATCATTCGGCAGAATCTTAACAATCCGATAAGGACCTTGGAATTTCGGTATAAGCTTTTTAGATTTACCTAAATGATCCTTGTCAATTATTGTTCTTTCTAATCTTATTAGGTCTCCTACGTTATATGTTTTAGCACTTTTCCTATGTTTGTCAAATCTCCGTTTAGCTACTTCCTGATCTTTATCAATTCTATCTTTAGCATTAGATCTCAATTGCATTAATTCTGATCCACTTACTAATTCAGATGTTTCATTAATTACATCGCCTAACATATTCTCACTCGTTGTGATCAGCTTGCAACCGAAAAGTAACTCTGAGGGACTCTTGCCTGTAGTTTTGTTAACAGTTGTATTTATACCTAATTGAATATCGCCTACATACTCATCCCAAGTATTTTCATTCTTACCATGACATTTGGTACTGAGAGCATCCAGTATTGTCCGATTAAACCGCTCGACCTGTCCGTTCGCTCTAGGGGTTGCAACCGAATTTAACACATGTTTGATATTAAGTTTATTGGTAAATTCTTTGAACTTTGCGCTAGTGAAATATGAGCCTCGATCTGTGATCAGTCTTGAAGGTGTTCCAAAATAGCTGAAATATTCTTTAAATATTTTAATGGCTGAAAAAGTCTTTGTATCTTTAACAGCACGTATATTAATAAATTTCGTAAAAGAATCGGGTGTAAAACCTTCTTTCTGACCCGATGGTGCCTTGTGGTATGCGCATTGTAAACATGACGAAACGTACTTTTTGTAAAGCGGCGCATTTTGGAAAACCAAAATGTCCCCTTTAACCTACTAAGCGTTTTGTCAAAACCGAAATGGCCTACGTCATCATGGTTCATGCGCAGAACCTACCATCTTACACCTCTCGGCATCACCCAACGAATACCATCATTCAAAATACGATACACATGTTCACCCTTAACCTGATAATTATTTCGTACATCAGCAACAAATTTTGTATTGTCATCTAAGAGTATTTCTTTGATTCGTTTGATCTCCTCATCATTACTCTGCACTGTCGCAATCCAATCCTTAACCTCAACCTGAAGAACATCAATCACATGCGTATCTCCCTGAATAGTTGGCTCGGTTACTGGAGCACGACTCAGAGCATCTACATGAGCCATACGAGACCCCGCTCTGCACCCACCAACGAGCAATTCTAAGGATGAGGTCTCTCTTAGTCAGTGTCGTCCTTAACGCGTTGCAATCCGTAACTATTTTGAATTTCATACCTAACAAGTACACTCTGAAACGGCTCAGCGATGCAACAACAGCGAAATTTCTAGCTCGAATGAATGATATTTCTGTTCATCGTCTGTCGTTTTCCGACTATAATAGGCTGCTGGTCGGAATTGCCCATCACTGGCTCGCTGCATAAGGATACCTGCTAAACCGATCTTTGACGCATCCGTGTGAAGCTCTGTTTCCAGGTTCGCGTCGTACAAAGCTAATATAGGTCGCACTACTAATTTTCCCTTCAAAATAGTAAATGCCTGTGTATGCTCATCAGACCATTTCCATTCGAATTTTGATTTTAAAAGATTTGCTAAAGGACATGCGAGAAGCGCAAAATCTTTGACAAATCTGCGAAAGAAACTAGCGAGTCCTATGAACCGTCGAACGTCATGCACGTTTCTGGGTACTGGAAAATTTGAGATGGCAAGTTTTCCGTAAGCCGGGGCGTATGCCCTTCCCTGACACGTGAAAACCTAAAAAAATCAAGCTCTTTTTCGAAAAAGTAACATTTTTTTTTAATTTCAATGTCAGTCAAATGATCACCATAGTTTTAGCTTGACTCGGTATCCGAATCAGTAAAATCTAAAATATTGACGTCATACATTTTCTGATTACCAAGAACCCTAGTAATTAACAAGTCTTTTGACAAAGTTAATATTTTACTGCCTAAGTTGAAAACCATTAGAATCCCTACTCCATTATCTAAATCATAATCTCCAGGCATCAAATAAAACTCACTTTCAGGTAGACTTCTGAGAGATCCTCTAACATACACCGATCCAGTGTAGCTTTGGTGCGCTAGGACTGGAATGGTCATGATTTATTTAGGCTGGACAGTAACAGTTTCATTCGATATTAAGTTTAATTTAATTTGATTATCTCTTTTAAATGTTAAAGAATCTGAAGTTTTAATTATAACTATACCCGGTTTTTCCGTAAAACTATGACCAACTAATACTGGATATTTAATAACACCATCTTTGACTATGTAAACATCAACCCTTTCTGTAATACCATGAATTTCAATATAAATAAATAATAAATAAATAAATATCTGGGACAATTCACACCAAGATCATCCTGACCCCAAACTAAGCAGAGCTTGTAATATGGGCGTCAGAGACTGATAAACATACTTAAATAGATAATAACACCCAGACACACAACAAATATAAATGTTCGTCACACAAATATTTGTCATGGGTGGGGATCGAACCCACGACCTCCGGCGCTAAAGGCAGGATCGCTGCCATTGCGCCAACAGGCCAGTCAATAAAATCTACCTGTCCTAAACCTAATGGCATAACTATATTATTCCCTAAGCCTCTCATAACCGGCAGATTGCCATCAGACCACGGAATTTTCATTCTTACGGCCTTACTACACTGCATCAGTGTGCATTGACTACCAAGGTCTATGTAACCATTTAAAACGTTACCATTTATTTTTAGGGAAATAAATACTTATCATTACCTGAATTATCTAAGTTAACTTGCATTACAGTCTTGTTAAGAGTTTTTTTCGTTATTTTTATTTGATTCATTTGGCAAACGGGGGCAATTAATACTTAAATGTCCTAATCGGTTACAAACATTACATTTTAATATCTTTTTGGGGCACTTGAAACTAAAATGCCCGGTCTCGCTACAATTATAACACACAATCGACGTGGTACCTTGTATATTTGATTTACTATCGTTAGTTGAATTATATTTTTGATTAAAGTTAAAAGAATTAGTTAGGCCACGCTTATCAGACACATTCGTTTTTGCCCTATCGGTATCTCTAGTTTGTTGTTTTATAGATTGGAAGTATTTAAGCACCTGTTCTGGTTCCTGACATTTAGCCGCTTTTGCACCTAACCTCAAGGAACGATCCTCAATCCCATACAAAAGGCAATCAACGGCACGTCTGCCGAAAATTTCGCAACGGTTTAATAAGTTTATTTTCCCATAATGATATAATTCTAATGATTCATTATATTTTACTCGTTTAGATAGCATATCGGTCAATAATTCCGCGTAATCGTCACTACTAGGAAAGGAATCAATCAACTTAGTCTTCCACTCAGGCCACGAAAATGACATTGTAGGCAAGGCTTGATACCAGGTACGCGCGACGCCGACTAAGCGCGGCAACGCATAATGAATAATTTGATCATTACCCCAATTATATAATTTCGCACACTCTTCTACCTTATTGAGCCACATGTGAATAGTTTGACCCTTAATCATGGGGTCAAATTCGGGGATGACATTACCTAACATCGGAAATTTATTGCCCTCTGGCTTAGCACTACTCAAAGACTTGACTAATTCACTTAAAAATAACTGAGTTTCACTATTGGCAAAAGCATGGGTATTAAAGTTCTTACTTGGTAACGTTGTCTCACTCACGCTACTCGAAGAGCTGCCACCACGACGTGATGCACTCCGCTTGCGTCTCGAATACCGCCTCACCTTCTTCCTTCTCTCCGTGCTGCGGCTTGATCGATGTTCATGTCTGCGTCTACGGCTACGGCTACGTTTCCGGGATCGTCTTTTCTCAGAGCGAGTCTTCGATCGAGCTTCTCGTTCCCTCACGTTGGTAGATTCACTACGTGCAACTCTGCGACGTTTCCGCTTTGCTTCCTTTGATTTATCCGCACTCTTTGCATGTTCACGACGGCGTTTACGACGGTATTCTATGTCTGGAGTATGACGGGAACGACTTTTTCGTAGCCGATTACCCTCAGTAGCATCACAATCCATTTAGCGATGTAGTTTTCAACAAGACCGCAAAGAAGAAAAAAAAAAATGTGTTCCACGTGTTGTTTCTGGTAAATTGTGGGTGTGCTGCACAGATCCGACTTCTGAGTTGAAAGATCAACCCTCAAACTCAGAAATGAAACGATGATTGTTGTGATTAACTTGGATTTATTCCTCGAGTACACGATCCTTTCACGTCCGCTTCGTTCAGCCGCTCGATGGCAAGTGGCGAGTATCTGTCAGTGTTGCCAACCGGTCAACGGATAGACTAAGGTATGCACACGTAATGCCAACTTAATGCAACGGTTGTATACTCGACACTGGCCATCTAGTCGGATCACAATATTAAATCACGATATTTATTGATATTGGCAAAAACAATCTTACATATGGTAGGTCAAACTAAAATCTAATCGAAAATATTATACAAAATAATGTTTTTTTTTATGTTGTTGTTTTTCTATCTGCAATCAGCCAAGTCAGCTTTAATCAGATCGGTCTATTGGGTCAGTTCGAGATTGTTCACATCCAATGATGTGCCATCCCATGCATTCTGTATCCAATGTCGGTTTCGGTCGGTCAGATTGAGGCTATTCGTTTCCTTTTCAGCCGGGATGTAGACGCGCTGACGTCTAATAACGTGACAGCGAGTCGGTTTTTGTGTCGCTGAAGTCTTTTTTTGAAGGTCCCACAAAATCTTTCTGCGTCCTCCTTAATAGTTGGAATTTGTAGGTACTTTTGTACTTCAGTGTTCTTCGTGAACCAAGGCGCACAGCTCAGTGTCTTCAATGCTTTATTTTGAAAGTGTTGCAGAATCTCTATGTTTGAGTGGCTTGCCGACCCCCAGAGCTCAATACCGTATGTCCATACTGGTTTCAAGATACATTTATAGATAATGAGCTTGTTTTCCAGACTTAGTGAAGATTGACAAAATAATGTAGATATGAAAAACGTTATTCAAGACAGAATAGCATTGACGTAACGAAAAAGAAACCAGACACTATTTTATGGTTAGAACAAATCAATATTCATTATGATTAAGCGCTCAAGCGACCACAGGAAACTACTTTAAGGATGGAATAGGAAGCATACTTGTACCAGGGTAGTAGAAAAACTACACTCTATAATTAAAACAATAACTCACTTGCAAGAAGTTTGTTTGTGTGTCACTGAATAATCTTACTTCTTACTACTGTACTATTTACTACTAATATTATAAATGCGAAAGTTTGTGAGCTGAGGATGTATGTGTGTTTGTTACTCTCACACGCAAAAACTGCTGAACGGATTAAGGCGAGGGTTCAATAAGTCCTTCACGGTTCTTACATAAATATGTTATTTGGCTATAATTATTAAACTAACTGTAATAGGCCCTTCGACTTTGGTCTGAAGTGAAAGCTGCATGCTCCCGTGCGAAGAACGACCAACCGCGCAATTTTGTTAAAAGTGAGGTCTTTCTCTAAGGCCCGTATTCTAAAACAAAATCTGTACTTGAGTATAGATCTGAGTGACGTTTTTGTATGAACTGACGTTTTGAAATCTCTACTCAAGTACAGATCAGGGCTTGAGTACGATTTTAGAATACGGGCCTAAGTTTCCCGTATGTCGCTACTTCCCAGAATGTATTCTTATTATCGACACTATCGAATGGTAATAATACAGTTTTAGTTTTCATCAAAAATCGGGCCTGAGACTCCTTTTGAGTGTTTTTCTTTATTTCTCATAGTTTTATTTTTGACCTACCACGCCCACTTGAAAAAGTTCACATTTTGTGAAACAGAGGGGATAATTCATAATTTTAGCTAAGAACACAGGGTTACGACGATAAAATTAAATAATAAATATACACTTCTGAGTTTTTTAAGCTAATGATAGGAATTTTCGAAGCCTATTTCAAATTTGGCGCGCGGTTGCTTACGCGCCCGACCGCGCGGGCAGCCCCCCGCGGTAAGTGGAGTTTTCCACCCCCACAATTTGAGTAAATCGCTGAATACGCTCGCCTTAAAATGAAACTTTACAGTAATACAGTTTATACATCAGAATAACACATGGGCTATAATTTATAAAGATTTTATGTAATTCGGCCATAACATGTAACGATGAAGTTCACGCAAGCGTAAAGCAAGTTTCTAATATACAAATGTTTTAAAAATTCTGTTCTATAGGTAGCAAAAAGCTTTAACTACAATAACAAAAATATTTACTATGAATAAACACGACGTTTCTGACGCAAAAACTAAAATTTCTAAAGCAACTAATCAACAAGGTGTTACATAATCCGTAAAGAACGGAACAAGTTTTCTTAGAAAAGAAAATAGGTGACAATTGTGTGCCAGTCAGCCGTCCGTGTTAATGATGCATTATGAATTATTCACCAGCCATGAGTCTACAATGAAATTCTCTGCAACACTCCGCGCGTACCTGAGCATTACTTTCCATAATATCAATAGAGAATTCATTTGAAGAAAGCGGATTTGCTGAAATAGTAAAAAAGAACTAATTAAAGAAAAAAAATGTGTACGATTGTCAAACATCAGCTGTTAAGATTTTTTTTCTCTTTTTGTAGATGTACGAGTAGATGCTAAGGTGAGGTAAAAACAGTTTTTTGTATCTTAATTAACCATGTTAATGCTGAAATTGCTGACTACTTACAAAGCTTAAAGTCTCATCAATTATCGAGAAACTTTTCAAGTGAAATAGATATGACAAACCTTCGAAGGTACAGGTACCTCTACCTCAAACAAGAAGAGAGGCAGAGAAAAAAAAAATCCTCATTGGCCAGATGATTCCACCCAAGATGAATCAACTTGCAGACAAGTGAGATGATTTCAAATTGGAAGGAATATGAAATATTAAACCTAATGGCGAAATAACATATGAAAAGACAGGCAAAACCAACTTACAACACACCCACAATAATAAGAAATGAGCGCAAATTGCGATTGCGCTTGCAATTCCGTGGAGAATTAAGTAGCTGGGAATATAAAAGCTCCCATTGTCCCGTTCAAATGAAGCACGACTGTATTGTGTCTACTTCACAATTAAATTTCAAGTGTTGACCTCAATTCATCCAAGATCCGAATGATTAAGTCGTTGACAAGCAATTTAGTGACAGTACTAATTTTCCCAATATATTTTTTTTATCAATTCAGTGTAATCTCAGAGAGCGAAAGTATACCAATCATTTAATTGCATTCTGACGATAACACTACAAATATATTTTTATCATTATTTTATTAATGAAATACTGTCTGTTGTACAATCTAATTCAGAATGGATTAAGGTGCAGTTTTGACTCTTTTGACAGTCATTTAGATGAATTTCTTCCGCAAAGTATGGGCACACAGTACGCAGCACCTGTGATAAGCGAGGATGGCTCGCTAGTTTATAAATGAAAAACCATTTTGAAACGGACATTGCTATTGTCTATGTCCGCTTTACATATATGATGTCATTCAACCAACATAATATTTCGAGTAGCTGAAGCCAACCAAAATCATTCATTGAACCGACGGAAAATACCAAGGTGACTATTAAAGAAACAGAGGCTTCTACTGAGCCACTTGATTGCCACAAATTGATGCTCAACGACCGACAAATTGTACTGGCAAATCAACTGTTCTATTCACTGAGCCTTCTTGTGATTACTTCAGACAGTAGTCTGTGAGCGAAGTATAGAGATGAAATCATCCGTAGACTAAATATTTCAAAGTCAGCCATGGCATGGTAAACATCACGCTATTATAGACAGACTTAATGATGATCAAAGGAGCAATGGTGTTCCAGAAGCCAAATGAATAGATGAAATAAAAATCGGTGCTGCTAATATAACCTACAAGAATAATCGACAGACTGCAAAGCACTAGTCAATACGAAGCACAGGTTCTCGTTCAGTTTCCAAATATAGTTACTTATGTCAACTTATAAGGTACAGTAAAAGGTAAAACGCATTCTCAACTGGTTTCTTGCTCGGTAAATACATCTAACTTTATAAATAGAACTGCAATATCACCGGTAGTCGGTAGAGATTTGATCACAGAGCAAGAGAGATTTGTATTACATTACACATTATTGGCCAGACTTGAATTCTTCGATTTTGGATGAGATCGAGAGTTGTTTTTAGACAAGACTGTCCGAACACCTATAGAAAGTTTGTAGAAAACCACCAAGCAATCTTAGTTGGACAACACATCAGGTGACACTACTCACAACAACGCTTAACTTGTTCATTTCCTAGCCACCTCTGCAAATGCATACATGTAAGTAGGAGTGTGTTATGTATGTTCAGAAAGCGGTTGTTACGTGAGTCGGCGAGTGCAAGACATGGACTGGATTCGAGTTCATTGACCCCGATAGAGCGGGACTCAGGACTCCTCAGCCGGAATATTAAGTACGGTTCACGAAGTTGGCTACAAAAATTGACAACGATACAGGAAATTATATAATTTTTAAAAAGTACAGTTTCTTAGTTGACTAATATTTATTTCATGAAAGACAATAAGCTATTGTTAAATTATTTTTAATGGTGTTTTAAGCTCTCGGAGCGGTAGACAATTTGCTAGTGTGTGTTAACAACAAGTGTCTTTATGGTCAAAACGATATATGATATCAAGAGTGATATTTTAACTTACACTAGGTTTTAAAAGTAGTTTTCAAAGATGTGGATCTTCTAAAACTGCCTTTTAAATTCAACAATTAGAGCGGTATTCAAGAATTTTCAAATATTTCGTTTTAATGAAGATTGTTCTGTTCTCAATCCTAGTGATTTCACGTCCAAACAATGATACAACTCTTCTGACAATCGTTCGCTTGATGATCGACTTTAGAAAGGCATTTCTACAGTACGTGCCCCTTTTGTTAGCACAATTAACGTCGCCACTGGCCAACCGTGAAAGGGCCACAGACGCCGGCCATTTATACTTTCGGTTACTCTTGGACTCTCGTGATTCTATAGGAATCAGGAAGAAATTTTCTCCAAATATAAGTCTCAAACTCGGAAATTCACCATGTATGACTGCTTCACTTTCCGTTTGAGGATTCTTATTCAAAGCGCCTTCAGTCCAACTATTTGAAATATGTACGACTGAGTCACGGTCGAGTATTTATAGACTGACGTAACAGAGCAAAGCACAGTGAATCTTTCACAGATTAGCCCTTCTCAACGTAGTATTATGTTGAAACCATTCATGGTTGACCTTTAACAGGAAAATTAAAACAAAATGCACATAGCCAGAGACATTTTCTAGAAATCATTTATTAAAGAATTTTCAGCGTTTTTCATCAGTTTTCTCTATTCGCGCCTTTTTTTGAAAAAAATAGGCACAGCCCGTTATATTCCAAAAATAATAATTAAAGATTCACGTTTACATAGAATTAGAGACTAGAAGATTAGAAGCTTACTTTGTAGCTGTCACAGCACAGGGAAGCTTAGTTTAGAAGGATTGAAACGAACATTTCTAAATCGAATGAGGATGATTTATTTGAACCACGTCTTTGATTCAAGACTTAAGCATGTGTGATTCACGGAAGCGTATTTTTAGACAATGTTAGTATAAAGCTGTCATAATATTCCAAATAAAGATACCTAGATAGGCATATAATTTACGGTTCAGAAAATGTTTTGAAATGACTTGAGGAATACCCTACACATTCTTGAAATGCAATCATGGCTTTCAAATAAAGCGCTTTTGTCTATTCGTCTGCTGATCGACAGTAGCTAGTCCATAAGTCCAAAATTGACCTAATATAACGCAATAAAAAACTGCAGCCGGATTCCAGAGGAGTTCCTCATCAGACGATTCCTAAAAGTCAGTCGTCCAAGCAAACATTTACAGTTCAGTAATGGGCAACGTTTCAATGAGAGTATGTGAAGGTTAATTGAGTAGGTATGAGATCAGAAAATAAGTAGTTAAAATTGTTTTGGAAGTGATTAAGTCATCTCATCGTAAATCGGTCGGTTTAGAACTTTAGATCATTAAAACTCGTCTTTAAAGCCTGTCATGCTTGTACAGGTTTTGTTCTATTCTAATGGGTATTAGTTTGTCTTATAAATAAATGAGTTAACGATGCATTGTGTTTACTAAACAGCTGCATGTGTGCTATCGCGCCGAAGGTTGTAAACACTTGTCCCCATTACTAGCATAGTAATTCAGTGATGAGCATCCACGAGAAACTGAAGAGTCCATTAGGTTTCCTACGAAATTGGACATGAGCGTCGTTGTTCTGACTGAACATAATTTCTCATAATCATCCTAACTAAAATAATGATCTTAAATAGTCTGGTAAAAATGGGATGCAAGTTAAAAATAACAGTCAAGCTTGTTGTCGATTAGTCTCTATCTAAAATTGGGTGTAACCACTTGATTCGATTATGTCACAGAGCTGGTATGCATCGAGGTCAATTAAGGGGTCATACGAATAGGAAGGGGAGATAAGTCTGCTCGAAATTCTTAATTGTCTGATAAAGCTTCATAAGTAAGAGAAACAAAACGCAGTCTGCATGCATCCTTGAATAACAAGTTGTTGCATGCAATATTACGCAAGTTCTGCAGTAAAGGTCGATTCAGACTCGCAGTCACAGTAATCATATTGTCGCTTAAAGTATCACAGTTTATCAGCACACCGCTAAGAATTCTGATAAGTATGTAGATAATAAAGTAAACTTGCGTATCAGACGACACACATGACTATGTTAATAAGTATTACAAAATAAATTCACTTTTTATTGGTACAGAAATCTAAATTTTCGGCGCCATGACCGTTCTCTGTACAGATTTAGCATACAAACGCCCACAGTTTGTATGGTACATCAACAAATAGACAGACTTAAACAGAGCTCGGATGGAAGGTTAAAGCATGTATGAGCGAGTGGTCACTTCGCTAGCAGGCCGTCGATGACATCATCTATTATTTTTTGTCATTAGCAGATGTAGCGGCGAGGAGAGCATTATCATGCCTGCCGGCACTATTGACTCACTGCCACTAGTGCTAGGCCACCTTTAGAAAAAGAGTGATTGTGTTGGTTGTTGTGCCACCTACTCGAGGCAGACGGGCGTGGCTCTACTACAATTATTAGTTGCGTAACCGATGAATATAAGAACGATGTTTGCGATAAAGGGTATCGTTTAAACTTAACATTCTTAAGTAAGTATTATTTAATTCAAAATAATTCGGAAACTTGGGTTTTCGTGACGCAAACTAAACGGCTAGCTCAATCCCTCTTCGTGGAATTTTTAGGTCTATTTAATCACCTTTGCTAAAGCACTGTTTGTAACTTTTTCATTAAAGTTGGCAGCGCTAAGATTTTATAGGTCAAATAGAATGAACATTTTAAAATGTTTACGAAAACTGGGAAGTTATGGGTATACTTTTTTACCTTACTACGTTTCTTTGTAGGCTCTTTAATAATCAAAAAAGTAAGATTAAATATAGTACTGAATTACCAAATGTAGGTTTGGTAAATTCGCGAATTAGTAGATGACATCAGACCCAGCAAACACAATAATAATGGATACATGGGTGTATGATATCATCTGCCAACAGTTGAAACAATTAACATAGTAGGTTAGTACCGAGAAGCATTGGTAACCTAGGCACTTCAAAAGCTAGGTCACGCATTACAGCATCGTCTGTAGAATGACATATTTCTAAAACAAAAGATTATTGAGATAACATTCTGGGAACATATTAAACCAGACAATGACGATGATAGTTCTTGATTAAGTCAGGAGCAATGTCTTGATAAATTCTAAGACAAAAATGGTTTTAGCTAACGTGAATTTATTTATTAACGCTTTTTTAATTTAATCATTTTACTTTCTTCTACTGTTGGCGTTTAACAGACATTTTTGTAATCGTCTATTTAGATGAAATGATCGTTTTCCGAACTGTCATATTCGTCGGTAGTAAGATTTATTACGGACGCATCTGACAGTACGTCTGCGCAAGTGACCTCAATGGTTGGGGGAAGAGGGGAGGGGTCTGGCAGTTGGTTCGGATCGCATCCGACAAGTTGCCTGGAAAAATTGATGACCTAGTCTACATCGGAAGTGCTAGCTTTGCCATTTTCCTTCGGGACGTGGAGCGTGACCTTTATTGACCTAGCTCGAATTTGATCTTTATTCGAATAGAGCAGTGGCAAGTAATCAAATAAATAGCATTTTTTTGTTAGTTTGTTTGATCATTACGAATGGTTTTGAATAGTTTTGAAAGTAGGTACATAAGCTCTTGACGGACCAGCAGGACGATTCTTTCTGTCCTACTTGCGCCGAAGTTTTGCTAGTGCTGGCCATTTCACAGCTTGTCAGCTAATGATCTAGTATTCGTTATCAAAAGTACTATATTATCTTGAAGGCACAGAACGAGGAATCTATTGTACCCTATGATTTTGAAAATATTTAATTCCAGTTTTTTGACTTGTGTTATAGGAACTTTTCGTACCGTTCATTAGTGGATAAGATTCATAGTATACTTTCATACCGCTTTGACAAAACATTCAAATGTAAAATACATTGCCATAATGTTAAAAACCGCTGTCTATGAACCCAGTAGCTTAAAGTCTGAAGCTAATTCTAAACTAATCCGAAACTTCGGAAGCTCAAAAAGGAAAAGCTACATTTGACATGACATCACCGGTCAAATCGCACTATTGATCCCGAAAGGACTTACTGAACACGGCAATTTACACCTTACGTCAGGTAACAAGACACATACCAGTTAGAATTGAGGACTATCTCATTGCTGCACATCCAATAGTCACTACACAGCAGTTTCAGTAACTGTTAAGGCACGAACACACTGGTAGTCTGTTGCACTAATTTTAACGAAAGAGGCGCGTCGTCGTCAGCCCCGAACGACGGAGTGAGCTGCGATTGGAGTCGCGCTATCGATCGGACTCCTGGCGCCGGCGGTCCGCATATCCCTAGTGCACGCACGCCCCTCCCCTGGTTTGCCACCCCAGTGTAATACACTTTATACAGGAACATAATCACGCGATACTATTCAAGCTTCGTGTCAACAAAATATTGTCAACTTTTCAATGCAACACCAAAACCGCATAGATAAGGGCACTCAGATTATTGTTTTTGGCATGCTCAGATTTCTCTCATTTTAATAAAAAAAAAATATAGGACGGACCGAATTCAAATTATTTTGTTTCAATAAACCAAATGCAACGTCACCCAGCCAAAGGACGGATATCGTCAAAGAGGTCCTCCGCAAAAACGATTGCGAGACGATCTGGACAAATACTTACCAGAATAGCAAACTTTGGCTGTTGACACGTTGATAGGGATCACTGGATAGGTTTGGGGTAGGCATTTGCTCAGCAGTGGGACAACATAGGCTAAATAAAAAAAACAAAGAAATATAAATAATTCCTAACACTAAAAAGTTATGTTTCTGTTAATTAAAACAAAATTAGAGGCATTTTCACCAATCTGTCGCGAAGAAGACTCTTAATCTGGGTTTATTTATTTCATTTTATTTGTTTGTTTGTTTTTATTGATGATGATGAGGCAAGGAATAACCTTGCACAAAGTTGTCACATTTACGATGATAACGAAAAAGATTCTTACAATACCAAAGAACCTAATTTTTAGCAAAATTAATACCCAATCTTCAGACGGAAAAACATTTCTCGTCGACCTTGTCGCGCCTCGCAAACCCCATTACCCCCTAGACCGCGACATAGGTACCTAATCTACAACGAATTTGATCGGTCGGATAATGTTTAGATATCAGGTAAACTGTAGGAAGATTGAAGTCTTTGAACTTTGACCTTTTTTAATGCTCGCAATTTTAATCGTAATTTCCGGTATTTTAGGAATGTCATGCATACAGGGTAACAGAATAGCGCTTTAGGGGTCCGATATATTTTCTGATGGTTCTTTAGGCACAGGTAGGGCATAGCGCAGAGAACTGATAGCCTTCAGTGCAGACCATTCGATGGTATTAGCAGCGTAGGTCGCCTACCTGCAACTCCTGCAAGGTAGACGAATGACATAATGTAAGGCCGGGCGAATTCGGTGGATGTTGGAATGGAATCCTATATACGAAAATCTAGGGGAGGCCTTTGCTCAGCAGTGGTCAACTTAAGATTAATTGACATATACAATAGGGTATCTGTATTTTTTTTTGTTGAGGTATAATTGAAATACTTAATTACTAATTACTGAAAATAGTATCAAATTTGGTAAAAAATATATTTTAGAAGCACCAAAACTCCACGAGAAAAGACGTCATTTGAGATCTATTTATTCGCATTTTGCAAAACATTTGCTGGGCAGCTATATTCAATTTTACGTTTATGAATATGGTTTCTTAACTTTACACTTTCAAAAGTGGACTTATCTTACCTCAGCTTTTAAAAGCCCCTTTAGCTTAAGTAGATAGTAAATCATAGCATAGACTATTGGGAGTGACTGGGCTTCACAAGTAGAACCCCCTCCTATTAAACATTAAATTTAATTAATAATTCGTTTAAAGTTGAGAGTTGAGTTGAGAGCGTCGTGGCCTAGTGGTTAAGCACTCCAACTCGGTTTGCGGATCGTGTGGTCCTGAGTTCAAATCTGGCCAGAACCAAAATCTTTGTGTTCGTTGTTTAATTTACCGCTTACTCTCCGGTGATGGGAAACATCGATAAAAAACCAAATCAACCCAGATAGCAAGGCTCACCACCTGCCACGTTGGGTTCTAATACCATTGGTGAAAAGTGGGCTTCTGAGTGTTCCGTTCACCATGACGGCAACAGTCTTGCCTCAGACTACCCCGTTTGGGATAAAGTCGTGATGTTTGAAGTCTGCAATGGGTGAGGCTAGGCTTGACAAAAAGGGGAAAAAATGAAATACTTTAGAAGTTTGTCATGTAACTAAACTCAAAGCTTCCCTTCATAATATTTAAAAGGACACCTCCACCAAGGTAATTCGCCATGTTACTCAAGTGACTAGCTACTAATGTTTTACAAATTAATGCTGAACAAAGTTGAATACCGCTGCATGTTTGACCAACTGGAAATTCCAATGGCAAATCCTAATTCAAATATAAGTCCTGCAGTTGGTGTGCATTCTATTTATAATGTCATTCAGTCAGTCAGTCAGTCATAAGTTATAATTTTTAATATATTGAGCTTTGTGCAGTAGTTCTCTTCTCCCACTACTGCAAGCCTGTCGATGTATAAAAACATAAACAACAGAATTTATTTCACAAAGCAATATAAATCAACAGGGGAGGACATTTATTAAATGTTCATAAAAAACTTATAGACTGCATTTATTTATCTAAACACAGAGTATCGTTTATCTGTTTTCTACCTAAGAAAACGTTAAACTCCTAGTTTTTGTAACCTATTGTTTTCTAATGATATTTTATATGATATAAGAACAATTTAACCAAGATTTCTACAAAATTTTAGAAAATAAAATCCCATCCTTTATGTACCGGCCAATAATAATAAAATTGTGAGTATAATTAACAACAGTACAGCCAGGTTGAATTCAAAAAACGAGAATGAAAGAAATGATAGAGAGCAGAGCTGGCTTGTGTGAATGACCGATGCCACCTGAGGGCACAGACGAGCCAAATGGTTACAGCCTGAGGAAAACAAAGTAACGGCTCACAAATGGTACCATGGCAAACAGCCTTTGAAGCAGACCTGCAGGAACTTCATTAGGGATTCTCTTTACTATAATTGTGATGAAATTTTATCATCTGAAGGGAAAAGAAATATCACATTGTTGATACTATGTCATGAACTCATGAACATTCAACTACAGCTAAAACATAAGACTTTGGCATAATGAGAGAGCTTTCAATACTGAACTTGAGTTGTGTAGACCAACTTGCAATAAAGGATCAACTCATATTATTACCATTTTATATTATTCTGATGTGCTTAAACTGCTGAAAGCAGCAGTGCAGCTGAAGATTGGAAACCATTGACGACACGATTGGCGCAGTGTGCTGTAGCACGGTTTTTCGCCTGGGCTTGCGTGGTGTCCCGGGTTCGATTCCCGGTCGGGTCAATTCAGGAAACGATATTTTCTAAATTGGTTTGGGTCTGGGTGTGCTGAGAGACGCCCCTGGCTCATTTCCCTGTCTGGTACATCGTAACACAAGGGTTATCCTTACTTCGAGACCATGACAAGTGGTGCGTTGTCTGGCGCTATTACTATTATTATTTCATGACACTTTCTGACAAATGGAGGACGGTTATAAGCTTGATACCATTAATTTCATGAAAGAAAAAAACATATAGCCAAAAATTTTGAAATTATTTTCTTGAAAATTAAATTTATTAATTCATTTACGATGTCGTGTTTTTTTGCAACTATATTATTTTGGACTTTTTGACTAATTAGAAAATCAGAAGCTACTATCTGTCAAAAACTAGAATTATTCATTTCCATTAGTTGGAAATATATTATTTTTTACTTCGTTTTTTTTTTTTTATAGCGGTTGATGAAACACAACAATAACAAAAGATAATCATTTAAAACTAACTTTCATAATACAGAAAATGCGCATAAATGAAGTTTAGTGGAGTTATCAAATTTATGTGAAAAAAAAAAGATTCACAAAAAATGATGGTATCAAGCTTAGATTGTCCTTCAATTGTCAGAAAGTAAAATTAAATGGATTTTCGTGAAAAGAAGATAAATCGGATGAAAAAACAAACTCCAAAAAACAGGACTTTCATATATATATTATTAATTCCTATTGTATTAATAATTATGTGTATAATTGTATAATGAGGCAGTTTTTTAAATACTTTGACAACATTCGGCAGTACATTTTTTTTACGACGTCTGCTTGAACATGAAGTAATTTTTTTGATTAAGATTATTTTTACTTGCATTATTTTAACTTTTTAAATTGACCATGGGTATTCAAGCTCAATCAAATAATTATTTAAAGTTTTTTTTTTTTACTTTATTTTACAACGCGATCTATCTTAAGATATTAAGCGGTGGGTTGTGGGGGTGGTTCTAAGGCTTGCATGGCATAAATCCAGTGACTTATCCATTTAAGTTAAATAAGAAGGTCCCGTGGGCTCCCTCTCTTCAGTCTGTCAAAAGTTGGAGCACTTTTGAATAACTCCACCGCCAGGAGGTTTGTATGATTTTTCAATCTGTCTGCATATCTTATTGCAATTCTAGCAATTTCCTTCTTTATTGTTGGAATGTTTAAGTCACGGTGCAAATGTTAATAGATAGGGTGTTCTTGATTTTGTGAAGAAGACCATCGTGCCAGACACGATCGAAAGCCTGGGAAATGTCCAAAAATGCAGTGCAATGCATGCATTGTTTTCTTTCGATCACGTGGTTTATTTTGTCTACCAATCTATGCACCTGTTCTATGGTTCCATGACCATGACGGAAGCCGAATTAATGGTCTGGAACAATTTTTTTGGCCTCTACTATGATCATTAGTCTCCTTAGGAAAAGGCTTTCAAATACCTTTGATGGGATGGGCAGAAGGCTAATCGGGCGGTGTGATTTTACATCTTCCGGCTTTTTCCCTGGTTTCGTTATTATGATTATTTCCGCAACTTTCCACTGTGGGGGAGTGCACCCTCTCCAAAGAATAGCATTATAAAGTTGAGTGAGGTAGACTATGCCAACTTCGGGAAGCTCTTTCATAATCTTAGCAGTAATAAGATTGAAACCTGGAGCTTTGTTCGACTGGAGTTTCCTAATGGCTGCTTTAAGTTCGTTCTTAGAAAACTTTTTAGTTGGGATATCAAGCTGGTGAGTCGAGCCCAAGAGATGTTCAATTAACAACGTTTTCTCAGAGCCACTATCTGGGTTTAGTACAAAACGTTAGTTAGGTGTTCAGCAAATTCTTCTGCTTTTTCTAGGTCACTTTTGGCCCATGAACCATCCTCACGCTGTATTGGTGGTTGGAAAGACGTTGGCCTTTTTAGATTTTTTGTTGCCTTCCAGAGCGAGTAATTGGTTGCATTGCAGCAGTAGCATCTAGGCTTTCCAAATAATTGCTGACACTTTGATTTCTTTCAGCCTTCAATAAGCATTTGAGCTCGGACACCAGCTTGTTAAGCGTGGTTTTGTCACCGGGAAACTTTGTTTGCTGCCATCTCTTCCTTGCCTGTCTCTTGAGTCTCACCAGGTCCCTGAATGATTTTGAGCATGTATTTGAGTACGTTGTTGATGTCTCAGGGGTGGATTTCCTGGCTGCTTGTTGAATGGTGGAATTAAATGACTCAACAGCCATGCTCAAATATTCATCTGATTTAAGACAAATTTTGGGGTTCAAAGGTTAAAGTAAGATAAGTTACCTGTGCTAATCTTTTGGCAAAAAAATAAATTGGTGCCTTTGATATCTTTTTTTTTAATTATTTTTGTATGGCCTCAAGAGAATTTTCTGAAAAAAAACCTAACATTGATCATAACTTTCCAAAAGTTGGAAATCGGACCAATATTTATAGGGTTAAAAAGGTCAGAAATTACCCCAGCTTTGCACTATTTTGATTTGATCCTTACTTTCAGAGACACCCTTTATATGTTATAAATTATAGATTTTATCATTAGAGCAATATAATTGAAGATTATTGGTTTTGGTTTGTCTTTCTAAAAAAAATTTTGTAATAAATACTTTTTTTGCGTTCAATTCTTTAGTTTGTCACACAAAACATTTTATACGAAAAGAGGGCTTTCAAGGCAGTAAAATTTTAGGGCAATATTATGTGCTCATGTTTGTTTTTAAAAGTAAATAAATAATTGAACTTGTTTTAGATATGAGAGGAGATTTTTGGACACCAAATGCCTCAAGACTTAAAGATATGATATTGATGAATGGTATACATAGTAATTCTTATTTTTGACATTTTTTTTGTTTATTTACAAGCACAGCCACATTAGACATATTAAACAGTTACAGATTACAAACAAACATTGTTTCTGATAGTGAAGAAGTCCTAACTATGTCTTTCTGAGGTATTCCAATATTTTTATCAAACTTAATTTTGTTTCCTGCAAAATATTGTTGCCTTGGTAAATTTATGTTTTTATTGAATAGAAGAAAAAATTGTATTCCTGAATAATTTAGAAATCCAACTTATCATCAGGCAACAAAATTACATCTTAGGATCCTAGCCCATAGATAACTACCCTATTAATGACTAACTACTTACATAATATTTTATGTTACACATGCATTTTTTGGATTTATTAGAAAATTTCTTTTTGTTTGTTTGTATTGAATAGTCTCCAAAACTACTAGACTGATTTTAAAAATAATATAAAGCTACATTATCAGGGGGTGACATAGGCATTTTTTTTTAAATTTAGGCTATATTTTGACTGGAAAGGCTACACGGGCGAAGCCGCTGACGGACAGCTAGGTGAAAATAAATTGCAATGGATCAAAGACTTTTAGGAAATTCATGTTAAAATATATTTATGAGGCTGCACGAGAAATAAAAACTCTAAACTGAAAAATGAAATCAGAATAATTATGGTACTCAAGGGGTAAGTTTTGAAGAGACCCATTTACCTACTTTTACGTGTACATGTCGAAGGTATCATAAAAAATACTTATATTTTCTCCTATAAAACAAATTCACCGCTATTTCTCGCGACACACCGATATCATCACTAACGTATTGGCTTTGGGTTACAAAAGGAAGAATTTCACGGCATATTATCATCCAAGAAGAACCCAATCTCAGAGTAAATCTAATTAGTTTCCTGATACATTTTATTACAAAGTTAGATGCTTACCTTCAAGAATGAATTGGGAATGCTATTCCTGGTCGGTTACACTCATAAATTTGTCGGCACACACAACTAAAACACTCGTTTGCGGGAACTATGACCAGTCGTACCCGATTCACGTATCACGGCACCAACACTTTTGAAACAATCTCTGAACAGGTTTGTAGTAGTAAAAACATAACCCTCCTGTACTCTTAGATTAAGGACAGTCACGATTCATACAGGATTAACTAGATTATCATACGTGACTGCGAGTACGAACACGACTTCGAAGGCAAGGCGAAAGATCGTCGCGACGAAAGCATCACGGTTCGGCATCACCCACCTTTACAGACGGGCCAAAGACTATGCGACAAACAGACTAGATGGCTGGTAGACAAGATTTGACTGTAATAGTTTAAAAATTTATCACCTTATTTCTAGCATCTATGATTCTATTCATAACTAATATATTACACGTATATATTTTAAAATGGTTATTACAAGAAAAATAGGAACAGGCCCAATTATAGACACAAAAAAAGTAACACTACAAGTAGTTTAAACTGGCCAGTCTGTTAAAATATGCCTGTTTCGTAGTCTTTGACAAATATGATGTCATTCGATCAAGTACTAGTGTTGTACCAACGATATTTGGTAGTCAGCCATTTTAAATCTTAATGTCGATTTAAGATTCTTTTTTTACCAAGTAAATGCCACAACAGTGAATCCACATGTTGGTGAACCGATGGAGACTGACCATAAGCAGTTTCAAATTGTTCACCGTACTAGAAATGGATTAAAATTTAGGATTTTAATTTTCTCGCAACTTTCCAAAACATGAGGCTACAACTTCACCGGAGAAAAATCTTCTTGTTAAAAAGTTACTTATTTATTTCCTTCCGCACCGCGCTTCTCATTCTAATACAATGTTCCGGTCAGGGTTGCCCGTTTATAAATGTATCGATTTCCATTAAAAAATCGATTACATTTTTCCTCGTCAAGATATAAACCATTACGTTACATAATATGCTATATAATGCATTAAACTATCGCAATAATAACTCAGTGTGATCTATGTGATGAATTTCATTGTTATAACTACATAAAATCAAAATAATAATTAAAAAAACCTAATTGATAAATCAAAATCGATTGACATGATAAAATATGACGTGAAATAATTGGCAACACTGAAAATGTCTGAATGACATGACAAATGTCAAATCTCACTGAGTCTGACTTTCCTGCTGTTTTTAAAATTGATTTGCTGGTTTTTGCCTTCGGTTGAGTTGAACTTCGAGTTCCTGCGTATCTAAAGAAATCGGAAATAAACGAGAGCCGAACCGATACCACTATGGTCGATACTCGCCCTTGTTTAACTTTCAATTGTTCCTGCGAACAAGATGCGACTAAGCCCAATAATCAATCAATATTCTTTGTGCCTGGATATCACGTCTAAAGCTCTAAGGATATCACCTACGCCGGTAAGCCCCACTTACCGATTAATACTAAGTTTAAGTCTTGAATGACACAAGTTTTGTAGTATAGTATCGCTCATAGGTACTTGTATTAAACTGCTAACACAGTCTATATTTATTGGTCATATTATATTGAATCTATAGTTCGACATAGATGTGTCCTTCAAACTTATAATTTATTATAGATTAGTTTTTACCTGACTTCTAAGAAGGGACTGCCTTGTGATGATAACATTTATGATTTGATCTTGGGAACCTACATCATTATTGTTTGTGTCTATTGATTCTGAAAATGTGGTTCATTTATTTACACGAAAATAGTATACGAAATAGGGTACTATTTAATATACTGTGGGATTATCATGATTTAACAGTTTTTTATTCATAGGTATCTTCTGAAAATGGACTATGCTTTGGGATGCTTCGAAGAGGACCTGATGGAGATGTGGCGGTTCCATGTTTGGCCACAGAAGTGTGTGCTTTGCCTGTGAAGTGTCTATTCTACATACTCACTCTCGTCTAGCACGTCTAGATTTCTGATAGAGGAATATGACAATGATGGATCCTTCGTCATTGGTATGTATTTTTTGACGTGACAACGTCTTAAATTAGGTTGCGGCTGGGAGTCACTTATGAAAAAGTGTAACGCTCGGTAACGTTACGATGAGTCACCGATGAGTTTTTGTTTTAGTAAACAAAATATATTTCTATAGTTAAAATTTGTGCAATTCTTATTTTCATTCAATTCCTTGTTCCTATTGTGCAATTTAATTATATTCATATCAATAAATATTCTACCGAGAAAAAGACGTTGTCACGTAAAATCTTCGCCCGTAAAACCGACTTTACAGGCAACCATTTTTTTAGAATAATATCAACTTGCCCCTATTTTTCTGTGGTGTCAAAAGGGCACAATGTTAAAGTATTTTTTTTAGCTATCCCAGTTTTCATACTTTAAATTGTTATTTTTATATTGATCTTAACTAAACCCTCACTTGTTAAAATGAACTACTGACTAAAATATTTTTGTTCAAGTTAACTTTAAAACCACTTTAGTACATTAAAATCCACCACTGTACAAAATATTGATACCACAGAAATTATCGTAATAAATAAATACTTAACTCATATTTGTTAGCTACACATAATAATCTCTCCTTTTATTTTAGGCTCCTCATCTCACTAGAGTTTGCTCGGCATGTTGGATGGCAGCTATGAGGAACGTTCACATGATGCTGGTAGATATATTGTTGCCCAGAATGATAACATTCATGATGTAGCATCACATGTCCTATGCCTCCACCACTACCACCCTTCATAGTCCCACAGACTACGAACCAAAGTACCACGGCCACATCAGAAACTTACAGCTGGGCTATATCTACTTCAAGGCATTGTATATTTTATGGTTGTAAAATGTTGAATGCTTTTAGATTAAATATTTGATGAGTTTACGTATGAAAATGAGCAGAAGTGAAATCAAATAAAAGCCTACCATTTGCCACATTTGATTCTGTATTTAGATAATACCTACGTATAATAAATAACCATTTGGCCTTGTTCATTTGTGTTTTTTATAACTCACCTTACCTACTACTTACTATAAAGTACCGATCTGAAACAGACATTTGTTTTGATGTTTTGGTCATCACGAACAGAGCAAAAGAATCACTATGATTAATTGGCCAGTCTAATTATAAATAGCCATAGAATGATCTGTTACAATCTATCGATTTTTTAAATAGCTGAAAAAGTATAAAAACAATACATATTTTATTATAGTTGTAAAGTGATACCTACCTAGTATTTTCATCCCACTTTAGTTTGTATTTCATGCGATGATCGCAGATGTAAGTACATAAATGATATAAAAAAGTCTAATAATTTTGTTTGCAACTGCCAAAAAATAACCTATTTTGATGAAATTCATTGGCCTTTTTCTCGTAAACCCGGTGAAGTCGAGACCCAAAACTTTTTGCTATTGATAAAGCAGTTAAAACCTTACAAAATGATATGTATAATACTAGGTGAACAAAATTGTTGAAAGTGAAACGGACGTCTATACTGCAGTGGTCAGTGTCCTTTAAAGGTAAAACAAATAATTAATCGATATCTCTTTCTTCTCACATTTACACATGAAATGGCCATATGACCCAAAACCCAACAAAAAATGTCATTTCGATTTCTGATACTCACTAATATGATTCATACTAATATTATAAATGCGACAGTTTGTATGTACGTATGTATGTATGTTAGTTACGCTTTCACGCAAAAACTACTCCACGGATTTAGATGAAACTTTACAGTATTACAGCTTATACATCAGAATACCACATAGGCTATAACTTATAAGGATTTCATGTATCAAAATTAAGTTAACGTCGAAGCTCTTTAGACCTAAGCCGCGGCCGGATAGCTAGTAAATAAATAATATAGACAATAATACAGTGATGCGTGCTTGCTTGGTTTATCAAATAGAATTCATGGAATTATGACATAAAATTCACAGCTCAGCTTATTACACAAGCTCAGTTTATACAAGCTAAAAAACTGAAACTTGTAGGAGGTACATACCGGGTGATTATCAAAAGACTTACATAAACGATATAGCGAAAATGAAACAAATCAGTAGGACAATCAGTATGTTTAATATGAAAACCTTAAAATTAAAAATCAATTGAAAAAATCAAATTTTTACTCAAAAAGTTACTATAATATTAACACTAACTGAGTATGCCATATTGTTGAAATCGTTGAAATATAAAAATTAAGAAAAGTTGGCTGATATCTTCGGTATGATCATAGAATCCCAGCAAAAAACCTCAACGATATTCATCATTAGAATCGACATTTCTGCATCACTATTACTACTACTCAAAACAACACGGCTCAAAAAGAGATTACCCACTGATGGAACCAAAGATATGTAACCATAGACAGCCAATAGATATAGGGTCCGAGCACAAAATGTAGGGGGCAGCACTCAGTACTACAGTAAGCGCCACCTTTGTGAACCAAATGTCATGTTGAATTTCCTGCTGGGCCTGCTGGCAGATGGAAAATGAGATTGTAACAATAAGGCCCCCGGTTCCTTAGATTAAATCAAAAAGAGGAAGATACGACACTAGCTAGCCGCGCGCGGTCCTACTAAACCGAGTCCAATGGACCTGCTACGCTTCAGTCTTCGTTTAGACTGCGATTCGTTTGCGTGTGCTGTCAGTTGCCATCGGAATAAGTTTTTAAAAGATATCATTGTTAAAAATGCCTTCCTGTGCATGTATCCAGTGCGCAAATCATTCAAGGCGTAAAAACAAGACACACAGAATCACTTTTCATGCATAAGTACACCAAAATTAAATTTAAATACAATATTTTCTTGAGTTTGTTGTCAACTCCGACATTTTTGGGTGACAGAGACAGACTATACGGAACGTGTGTGGGAGAAATACGTTACGATAGACTGCGTGCCGTGCATGGCTACAAAAACACGTTTTCATAAGTAAGGTCAGCATAAAAATATGTATAAGAAATAAAACATCAGCAGTTTTATTCATTAATAAATGTTTTGAAATTGAATCCGTATATCTTGTATAGTAAGACAAAAAAATATAGTATTCAATTTACAGCTTTCCTCAAGATGAATTGTGGAAGCATAAATGGCTTGTAGTTGTTCGATAGATTTGAGACAGTTATGGAGGAAGCTTTGGGTAGGTTAAGTGCTAAGTCTAAACCCATTATTGTGTGTGGTGATTTCAATATAGATTTGCTAGTAAACTCATCTGAAAGCAATAGGTTATTGTCACTATTTAAGGCCCGTATTCTAGAATCATACTCAAGCATTGATCTGTACTTGAGTAGAGATTTTAAAACGTCAGTTCATACAAAAACGTCACTCAGATCTATACTCAAGTACAGATTTTGTTTCAGAATACGAGCCTTAAATCCTTTGGTCTGGATTATCAATTCCATGAACCCACGAGGATAACAGCCACAACATCTACTTGTCTGGATAATGTATTTTGCAACCGTGTACCCAATGAAAAGGCAATAGTAACTGAATTAAAGTCTGATCATTGTGGGCAGAAGATAACATTTTTAGATTTAACTAACAATAGCGTTAATTACAGGAAAATAACATGTAGACCGAAGACGGGAATCGCATTAATAGTTTTAAAACTAATTTAAAGCATAAATTATCTTCCATTCCTTACAAGCAGGGTGACCCTGATGCAGTCACAAAAGACTGTTTGATTGTGTTAAAAATGAATTTGATGCTGGTTTTCCCACCAAACAAGTTACTTGCAGAGTTAAATCTAAGTTTTGTGAATGGGCCACGCCTGGAATTTACAGGAGCAGACGTAAGATGTATGAGTTGTACGGCATGAAAAAATACAATTTCGATCCACTTTTTGTTGGGTATGTCAAGAACTACTCCAAAATATTCAGAAAAGCCTGCACTACAGCTAAGGCATTGCACATTCGTGATAAAATATCAAAGTCCACTAACAAATAGAAACCACTTGGGACGTCATAAGTCACGAAACAGGTAAAGCTAAACAGCGCGATACCTCATACACTCTTAATATTAACAATAACATCTTACAATCAGAAGCATCTGTTGCTGAAGCATTTGATAAGTATTTCAGTAATATACCTATAATCACTACAGCTTCATTAAATTCCTCACCAACTAGAGCGGAACATTTGTTGAAAGATAATGTATCTTGTTGCAGTGTATTCTTTAAATTTAAACATGTTGAGTCACTAGATATAATAAAAGCATTCAGATTAATTAATTCAAAAGATACCGCTGATCTTTGGGGTATATCAGTCAAAATTGTTAGCCACATAATTGACGTGATTGCCCCTTATTTAGCCGTAATATTCAATGATTGTGTTGATGAAGGTGTTTTTCCAAACTTAATGAAACACAGTAGGGTTGTACCACTTTTTAAATCAGGCAACAAACAAGACCCAGGTAACTTTAGGCCTGTTTCAATCCTACCAGCTATAAGTAAGATCTTTGAAAAAATCATTCAAGAACAACTATTAAGCCATTTTTATGGGAACAATCTCTTACACAGTGAACAATATGGATTCACGAGAGGCCGTTCTACTACTGATGCTGGCATTGCACTTCTAAAACACATCTTTAGGGCTTGGGAGAATTCACAGAACGCTCTTGGCGTCTTCTGTGACTTGTCCAAGGCCTTTGATTGCGTTGATCACGATACACTTATACGCAAGCTTGATTTTCACGGGGTTAGGGATAATGCTTTAGATTTGGTAACTTCGTACCTTAGTTTAAGAACTCAAAAAGTTGATGTTAACAGTGTACTCTCTACAGGATCACAAGTTAAAATGGGGGTCCCTCAAGGATCCATTCTAGGTCCATTACTATTTCTGATATATATAAATGATTTACCTTTTTACTTAAAAGATTTTTGTGATGTTGTATTGTTTGCAGACGATACATCTTTAGTTTTTAAAACTGACAGAAATAAAAACCTTTTTGATGATGTTAATGAGGCACTTTCAAAGGTTTTACAATGGTTCACAGTAAATAATCTACAGCTTAATGCAAAAAAGACTAAATGTATTAATTTTAAGTTGCATTGCTAAAGATAACCCCATTAGTCTAAAAATTGATGGTGATACTATGAAGCTTGTAGATACAACAGTTTTTCTTGGAATCACACTAGATTCAAAACTGCAATGGAACCCTCATATAACAGCTCTCTCAGGCAGACTTAGTTCGGCTGCATTTGCAGTGAGAAAAATTAGGTTATTAACAGATGTTGATACTGCTCGTTCAGTTTATTTTAGTTATTTCCATAATGTAATGTCTTACGGCATTGTACTTTGGGGTCAAGCGGCGGATATACAAACCATCTTTATCCTCCAGAAGCGAGCTATCAGATCCATTTATAAGCTTCGTGCACGGGCTTCACTTAGGGAGATTTTTAAGGAAATTGGTATCCTCACTGTAGCGTCACAATACATTTACAATTGTATTGTTTTGGTCAGAAAAAATATTGGTCTCTATGCTAAACACAGTGACACACATTGCAGAAATACTAGGAATAAGGATAAAATTGCACTTCCACTCTTTAGGTTACAAAAAGTTTTAGGATCCTATATGGGGCAAGGTATACATTATTACAACAAAATTCCAAACACCATTTGTGAGTTACCTTTACATAGATTCAAAAATCACATCAAAACAGCTTTATTAAAAAAAGGCTATTATACTACAAAAGACTACCTTATAGATAAAAATGCCTGGGTATAAGCGCTCTGCTCGATGCGGGATTAAATAGCTCTATTGTAACAGATGTTTTATTGTAAGAGTTAATAGGTACCTAGTATGTATGTACTGACTAACAATTTTTGTTTTTGAATTGTTTAAATGAATTCTTGTTTTATATTCTTTTATGGTTGGTTTTTTCTCTTTGTTTTTTATTCTTTTAGGTTTATTTGTATCGAAATGACACACTGCTTGTACTTTACTAACGCCTGTTGTAAACCCAAAACAAGTTTAAAAGAGTAACTGCTGAGTTTCTCGCCGGGTCTTCTCAGCAAGAAACAACTCCGACGTGGTGGTAGAGTCGCATTATGTCTGTATACTGTTTATTTACATATCCATATTATTATGGTATTTATGTCTATTATTTAGTATATTTTGCTGTAAATTTGACAATTTGAAAGTACTGATACAGTCTATTTGAATAAAGTTATTTGAGTTTAAGTTCGTAATCAAAGAAAATTAATACAATTTTAGTTGCTTTGTGAGCAATTTTATTACAATTCCGTAAGTTGACCTTAGGAACATTTGACGTCACACGTTCTTATCGCCATTCTAAATCTATGGAAGTACGTCAACGTTTCAAGACTTTCAAGTAGCCTATACTTTATTTTTATGATGTGCTCTTGTGATATTATGATGTTTCTCAATGTAGAAATTAATATTTCCAATAATATTTTTAGAGCCTAATAGAGATATATTTTAAATTCCATGAATATTTGCACATTGCTCATTTGACAAGGGCATTATGCATACAGGCCGGTCATTATTCATTGTGACCGGACTTAACAAGTGGCCCGTAACATATACAACGTTCACAGCTTTTTTTTATTAGACAATACAAACATGTTTTCTTTAGAGGTTAGTTACTCTTGGAACAGCGACATAATAATTGGCCATGTGAAAAACACTCAACTTCGACGCGCTATATATAGGCACGCGCCGACGGGGGGCATGTATAATATAGCAGAGAAACACTGATAATTTTAGAGGTTTCTAATGTGATGTCGTAAATAAACACATTTTGTGCCCTACATTGCAAACTGAACCCTACGAGATAGATCTAAATTATGTACTACAATATTGTACACCTTAAAAAAATCTACAAAAAAGTCCACAATTGAATGTCTATCTCTTATGGATAAGGATAACCTACAATAACCATTTTTTAACCTTTATTTTTTACGAGAAATAATGGATTATTTACGAAGTGATTTTAAAAAATACAGCATTAACTGTAACCGAAAAAACTTTTGTCAACCTCAAGAAGAATAGTTGAAAAAGAAATGTTTTTTTTTATTTTCCATTTGTTTGCTTGCTGACGCTACTTTCGATGTTGTGAGGCCCGAGCGCGGCGCCTGTGTAGACAGTGCGCTTCTTTCGCTCGCACTATATAGGAGTTCATCCCTCTTTCTTTGTCGTTCTGTGGCATTTTGGTTCATTCATAATTAGCGTTGTGTGAGTTCGTCTTGGTTATAAAAAAAATATCTAGAATTAAATTTTTATGACCAACTTTTTTTAAATATAATGTATATTATGTTGTTTCTAGCTCACCCGAGTTTTGCTGAAAATATTATATTATTTGCCTGCAGTATTATTATTTTAATCACCCAGTAATAAAGCAAACATGAAAAAAAAATCATTTCAGTTTATTTTCAGTATCATTGTATAAAAATATAAATAGGTAGTCTAGAACATATTCTTAAATTTCATATCACAATAATACATTCGATTCATATTCTTAAATATAATATTTAGACTAAATTAAGTAATATTAATAAAAAATAATTCTATATGTCGAGGTGGTGCTAATGAATTATATTTTTATTACCTAGGTAATTACTAGCAAATAACTAGGCTTCTTGACTTTTATTGACCGGATGTTACCCAATAAAAAGATAGATAAACTGGGCATTATCACTCTGAGCTTCTGTAATTTCCGGGTTTCGCTTTTATTTTTTGTGGCATATCCGACAAGCATTGTAAATCCTGCTCATCCCTCAATCCTGCCCCCTTATCATCGTCTTTGCCTTCTTAATGGTGGCTTCACACCAGCGTAGCAACAATGTGGTTCGTATGTCTTGAAATACTAAGTAATAAGTATTATTTTAGTATATGTTCTGATTGATATTTCTACGTATATGGGATTTATTCCAATATTGATAGTAAGCATACATAACAATAACATCGACTCTCTAGAAGTTGAAAATAGGCACAAGATATCCAATCATGGATACTCGTAACGCGAGAAGATTCTAGAGCACCCTCAACTACCTGGCGTTACAGTTAGTTCTATTTAATAAATAAATATGAATCCTATGTTAACTTAAAACTGAACTAGCTCTAAGCTACCCAAACCTCCCCCAAATACAGTTATTCTATAACTATATTTTTATCAGAAGCACCACCTCAAATTGTACAAATCTTGTCACTTACGTAATAAATAGATTATCAAAATACAAAAACTAAAATAGAAAAGCTTTGGAGGTAAGCACGCTTCGAAGCACAGTCTTGTCGAAACACAAAGTAACTAAAACATATTACTTTTAAATAAAAATATTTATCTTAGAGTTTAGTCTTCTCCCCGGCCATATATTTTTTAATTTAAATGATTTAAAAAAAATCTTTTTCTCGTTCCTTGTTTTACACAACCAGGGACATCATCTCGAACATGTCTTCAGTTGAATTATCAAATCATCTCTGATTACAATGCAACATAATTATATGTTTTTTAAAATAAAATTCCTAGGTAGGTACATACGTAAACCACCCAATTTCCAGAAGCGATTAAGGTCTTACTGTAATTTCTTGAGTTATATTTAACAATGCGGTATTTTTACCTCGAGCTCCTAGGTATGGAACTCTTTTCCAACCTTAACTTTGGTAGCTCTATTGAGTCGAAAGCAAAAACCGCTGCCAAAAAACTTGGTATCCTCTTTAAGGTTCGGCGATACTTCACACCGGAACAGCTGCTCCACTTGTACCAAGCACAAGTTCGGTCGTGTATGGAGTACTGCTGCCACCTGTGGGATGGCTTTGCCAAGTACCAGTTGGATGCAATGAACTCAGTGGACCGAAGGGCTAGGAGACTCATAGGCGACGATGCGCTCGTTGGAACCAAACTTCAGAGTTTGGAGCATCGGCGTAAAGTCGCCTGTCTATCGGTTTTCTATAAGGTGTATTTAAGAGTGTGCGCAGGAACTACACAACCTGATACCACCGTCTACTATCTACCACCGGACCACTAGCCGCCGGGAGGGCTTCCACCCCCATGTGGTTGACTTTCCGACAGTCCGTACCCAACGGTTTGCGTCTTTTCTGGTACGCACCGCTAGGGAGTGGAACGCTCTCCCTGCGTCTGTGTTTCCGGATACTTACAACCTTGGTGTCTTCAAGGCCAGAGTGAATAGGCATTTTCTGGGTAAGCGTGTACCACCATCGGCCTCGTCATCGCTTACCACCAGGCGAGACTGAGGCCAAACGCAAACCCATTTTAAATAAAAAAAATTAATATGATATTCACTTCGATTTTTGGATAAGTTTCCGTTAGCAACTTCAATAGCTTTTGTCAAAGTAAAGATGATACAACTAATCCTTATTTCGAAATCGCTGGAGAGTTGATTATCAATTTATTTAAATAAAGAAACTATCTTTAAAAGTTACAATAGTAACATGCCTCATGATGTCCCAGGCCATAAAATTAAAAGGCTCTTGAATATGGCCAGTTATTACTAGAAGACGAATGGTGGTCTAAGTAAGGACTATCGGTGAGGAGCAGTTTGCTGCCACTCAAACCTGAACTAGAGCTCTCACTAGAAGAGAACATGCTTTTGCTTCCAGTGTAGAAGGAAAGAGACGTGTGTAGCGGCTCCCGGCCCAGTCGCCGTCTCGCTCGCACCAGGGAGATGAACGCCACGGCGATGGCGCATAGGAAAATGACTCCTAATACGCAGAAGGCTAAGGCCATCTTTCCTGGTGACAAACAAATAGTCTTGTCTCCTGGAGAGAAGGTTCTTACGTATTCGTCTTCTTCGGATTCTGCCCTCCTAGATCCTGAAAAGAATTGTGATTGAAAATCAGATATTTTACGTACACATTGCACTAACAAATAATTAAAGTACAAATTCGCGGCCTTAACGTTGAAACCTTTTTAATCATTAAATTTTTTGAAACATTTGTGAGCCCAACATGCCGATCAAGCTGAAGGGGCAGGTCTATAAAACCATCATTAGGCCTATCTTTTTATATGGCAGTGAAACATGGCCGTTACTAGAGCAACACAAGCAGGAGCTGCGCGTCACGGAAATAAAGATGCTGCGGTGGAGGTGTGGAGTCTCACGCAAAGATCGCGTGCGGAACACCCACATCCGCGGCAGCATTCGTGTTCGTGACAAGCAGACAAGCTGCAGGAGTGCCGCCTTCGTTGGTATGGTCATGTCTCACGGAGATCGGCAAACTACGTGGGCAACAAGTGTCTGGCCATGCCGCCCCCGCCAGGTACCGGTAGAAGAGGTCGACCCAAGAAGCGGTGGCTCGACGTCGTCAAGGGTGACATGCGTGCCAACAGACTCACCACTGAGGAGGCACAAGACCGTGCGAAGTGGGCCAAGAAAATAAGAAAGGCGGACCCTGGGACCCCACACACCAGTGTGGGTTCACAACCGGGATAGACCGCACGGATGATGATGATGACTTTTTTGAAACATTAGTGTAACACAGTATTCTGTATAAATATTGATTTTATTTCTCACAACGTTAATGTAGCGCTATAGCTCATTCATGAACAATTCTTACCTCTAATAGAAGCTTCATCTTCCAATTCAATATTAGGCGCCAACACTTCTATGCTGTTGTAAACTTCAAGTCGATCAATAACAACGCCTTTAGCGTCCTTATCTAGCCGAGCCTTCCTCACCAGCCCATCCCTCGTCTGCTGCGGCTTCTGCAGCATTTCACAGTCTATGGGAGGGCAATGCCCTTTGCATAACTCTATGCCACATGTCAAGTGAAGTTTAGACCGATCAGGGAATTTGAAGGCAGCAAAAGTAGTTATAGCGTGCTGATACGTCATTATATTCTTGAACATGTATTCGGGGTCGGTCTTCAGCTGTTTCAAGTTGGTATTCTCCTCGATGTTTCTCTGGATATCGACGGGTTCCAAGTCTGAGAAGTCGATCTCGGTACTTTTGAGTCTGTGCTTGTGGACTGAGGGCTTGCTGAATATCGTTTCGTCTATGGGGCAGCCGGCTTCGTCTAGCAGACGTTGTGATGCTTCGCCCAAACCGTCGTGGGCAACGCAGTTTGTTACGCGGAGACCAACGCCAACTGTAACGTTAAAGTAATCGAGTATTAAAATAAAAAGTTATAAAAGCACTTTGCCCGTAATCCAAAGGACTTGGGTTCAAACTTCAAATCAGAGTTCGACCAAAGTGTGAATATGGACTCTTGAGGGTTCCATTTACAAGGACGGTAATCAACTTGCCTCTGACTAACCTGTTTCGGATTTACTGTAAGCGTGTTATGTTGTTAAGAATAGCATTTTTAGGTGGCATTCATAATAGCGTATTTATTCGTTCTTGGAGGACGACACGCTAACTAAAGTATACTGAAAGTTGCCGAAAAGTTAATTAAAAGTCATCAAGTACCTAAGACAACATTCAAACACCAGTGCTCTCGCATTGATAATACGAGTATTAGTAGGATATCGGCCCGTCGACTTTGAAATTTATCTGCATAAATCTATCTCAATTTTTTACCTTCTCTTGAATAGGTAGATATTTCATATATACCTGGTAATGTGCACTGTATAAGCAGCCGCGTCGGCTGCCCCACCTCCACCGTAGCGGGGTCGGGCGCGGTGGCGGCGGGCGCCAGCTCCATCCAGGCGCGCGCCGCCGCCGCCAACAGCGCGCGCTGCTGCAGCAGCGCCGGGCTCTCGAAACCTTGGCGGTTGCGCCCGGTTCTGGAGACAATACCACTTAGCATAAAATATTGCCTCAGCATTATCGAAAGATAAAAAGACTACTAATTTCATTCATCCTAAACGTCGTTCGAAATCCGGTAGCTGTTGTTAGTAGTCAAGCTCTCATTTTCAGCTTTAGGCAGTTGTCACACCAACGGCGAGGAAACGACTAACTATCGGCTATGTTCTTGCTCAAGAAACGTACAATAGATATTATACATTCCGTGTAAACAAAAGAGATGCATATATAAATAGTTGATCGCTGACTGTTCACACTGCCCGGCGAGGACTCGCTCCACTAGTTCGTCGCTGAACGACAAGAGCTATTAAAGAGAGTTCTCGCTTCTCGCTCGTTTTCTTGTTGTCTAGTTCATCGCCCGTCTCACTCGTAGGTACACTCGCTTATATAGCCCAGCGACTAAACTATCGGAACTACACACTCGCTTTCCGCTGCTCGCCAACTCGTAATTCTAGCTCGACTCGCTTCTCGTTCATCGTCGGCGGTAGGACAACTGCCTTACTGGCATACTATCACGGGACATACCGTTACAAACTTGGACGGTTTTGAAAATGCCTTAACTTTTGGTCAGTCGTTTTAAGTTTGCAATATGAAAAGAAAGTCACAAAAACTTTAAGTTGCCAAAAAAAAAACTACTTAGGGAAAAAACCTAACTTATATTTATAATCAAAAAATATGATTAAAACCAGAAACTAACACAAAGAAACAGGCAGTTCTGTAAGAGCAGCGCTATCGTTACCTTACCTTACTCTTTTAGTGTCTTGACCAACCAATTCTTTCAGTTTCGTGTGTATGATGCCTTCTAATGCTGTGCTGACGATGCGGACGGCGCGAGGTTGAAGCTTGCACCTGGAAAATATAAAATGATAATGTAAGAAAACCGAAAATGCCTAGCAAAGATAAGTGCAACCTAATGAAGACTTGATGACGACACGATTGGCGTAGTGCGCTGTAGCACGGTTTCTCGCCTCAATTTCCGTAGTGTACCGGGGTCGATTCCCGGTCGGGTCAATTCAGGAAACGATCTTTTTTGAATTGACTCAGGTCTGGGTGTGCTGGGAGACGCCCCTGCCTCATTTACTTCTGTGGTACCTCGTAACACAGGAATATCAATCCCTACTTTGAGACCATTAAAAGAGGTGTGTTGTTGTCTGGCGCATATTGTTCTATATATTTATTTATTTATTTTAACTATCAGGCAATATAATTGGATAATTATGTTACTTTTAGTAAACACCTAAACTAACAGTTACTTGCAGAGTGATCGGCGTTCAAAATTGAAGGTTCCCTAGCAACCAAGCCAGTCGAGAATCTCTTACCTGACTAGCAGCTCCTGGTCAGACGACTGCTGCAACTTGCTGTCCATCTGCACGACCAGCTCGGCGATGTAGAACAGCTCTTCGTCGTCGTCCGGTTCCTCCGCAGTCTCGTTCAGGGTCGAGGTCCTCACGCCGCACGCATTCGATGGCAGATGCAGTGATATCTTGTTCTGAAGATTCCCTGTAATAATATGAGAAAATCAAACTTTCATATTATTTTTTGAAACTTTGGCGATATGATGAAAAATAATTTCTTATTCATAAATAAATAAACAGTCTTACAACACTGTTCTAACTATAGCCTAGCCTTAAAGTACTGTTTAGGTTTATTATGGTGCAGAATGTAGATGTGAAATAGCATCCAACCAAACAAAGTTGGACAACCAATATATCAAACTATCATAAATAGCAAAAGTTGTTTAGATAGCAGCTGTGTCTAAAAGGCAGATAAAATCACACCATAAATATTTTTAACTGCTTTCGTTCGGAACCACTAATATAATAGCCACAAGAGTGTATCTCTAAATGGGAGTAGACATGCCTGTATGTGAATTTATAAATCGCCTTATCTGAAGCGATCTTTATCTCACCTTGCACGCGACACTCTCTGGAGAAGTCCTTGCTAAAGACGATGCCCTTGAAGGGCTGCTCCAGGTCGATGGTGACGGTAAAGGAGCCCTTGTCGCAGGCGGTGGCCACGTCCAGCACACGGTTGGGCCGCGCCTGCTGCGCCAGTGTGGGAGATGCGAGGCACACCAGCAGTAGCGCGCGCCACATCTTGGCGCGCTCTAGAAAAAAAAGAAACAATTTAAGTTTCATAAGTAAATCTGTCATGATTATTATCAGTCTTATAAGACCTTAAGTTAGTAATTAAATGACTCTCACAAGAATATTTTACAGTTTACATGATTGTATAGTGTTTGCCTTTAGACCATACCCGCCAAGAGAAAAACGCCCTGTCAATTATTAAACTTATGGACTAGGATAATAATTTCTTCAAATTTACTCAAGTAAATTACCAAGTACGGCTTTATATTATTATTAACAATTTCTGATTAAGATCGATGTAAAGATTTATTGACAAAAATGAAAGTAATTCTGCAGCACGTGTGGTCAGTTTCGTGGTCTGCGGATATGAAAGGAAATTGATGTAATCGCTCTTTACGATGTCTTCAAACAGCATCTTTCAAAGAAACTTAGGTTCAACAATATTTCACGCGATTTTTTTGCTATAATACAGTTGAAAAAACGGGCATACAAGGAGCATATAAAATAATAGAACAATTAAGTTAATCAAGGGTCTCTAACTTATGTCGAGGTAATGTGATGTAATTGGTAGTTTAGATGTCATTAATTCACGTTTGTTGTTGATGTGTTTACAACCGGTTTATTTGACCATAATATATTGAAAATTGTAAAAATATCTACCTAATTGGATTCCTGATTTGTTCTTAAACTGAAATTTCGCATCAGTACTTAGGTACATACTACGCATCTTGTTTCAGCGAGTTTATTAAACCAAACTGCAAATATCCTAACAGGTAAAAGCAGTATCAAAACAATGGGTGGGTCTATGCTCGTACATTTACGATTACAATCCGCGAAACCTACTTAACTTAAGCGCCTATATTGTTAAGATACCGCTAGGCTTCCGCTCGGTTCCTTACCAGCGATCTCTGATACCCCACTTCGATTAGCCCGATTGCCACAATTAAATCGTTTCTAGGAGAGTACTTTGTAGTACTCGTAGGTAATACTCCGAGATCTGTGTCGATTGAGATATACCGATCAGCCATTTTTATCTGCAAATCATAACTGCAAGCTCAGTTAACTAACATAATTATTTAAAATTTAGTTGTAAGCATTACTTAGTTACTACATACTGGATACAGCAGAATCAGACGGCTTGTAGCGTCGTATTCTGCTATGCGATTACGAAGATACTAACAAACTCTCATTTGAATCAAACGATAAAAATTTAATTTTCAAACCCCCATAATATTTTTGTAGCAACGGGCCAAGCCATTTATGAAGGTTTTTTCCTATCTAATCTAATCTAAATTAGCCGTTAAAATCCCACTGCTGGGCAAAGGCCTCTCTTCCTCCCTTCCTCATACGTCTATTCCTCTTTTTTTTTCCTATGCTGAGCATAAAATATTTTTTAAGTTGACTAGTCTACGCAGGAAGGTACAACTAAACAATTACAAATAGCAGGTAGAATATAAGTTCCAGCCTAGAGAAAGGTGTAGTTTCAATAGTTCAATACTATCAGTATTGGCCAATGTTTACGGTAAAATTGCATGAAACCAACATGATTTTAAATAAAATCCACGGGCATTTTTTTATTTAAACAGTGCAGCTGCAATTTGGTATCACCCCACAAATAATTACATGAACAGCTATGTCACATTGCGTAATGTAATTAGACGCAATTAAAACTGTACAAAGTGTGGGACTCGCGGTCCGCGGATGCGCAGACGCAGCTCATCTACGTGTGAATGGATAGTAAATTACAGGCGAGAGGCCAAGATGCATTAACTTAAAAGATTCATTGTTACGGTCGAATTATAGGAAACAGCGTAAGATATTGATGATGTTGCACCGTCAGCACTCAGTTTTGTTATGGAGTATGACTGCTTCATGCTTGGGGCAAGGATCAACAGCCAACTTTAGGGCCTACTTGGATTCATACGGAAAATAGTAACATAATTCTAGCCGTTAAGAAAGCATAGTTGTAGTAGTCATTTTATTGATTGTTGGTATAAATATAAATGAATAAAATAAACTAAATAAATATTTTTCTCATTGGAGTAAAGAACCTGGATGGGTAGGGATTGCTTAGGCTATTATGGCGCGTGGCCGCAGCACGACAAGCAAGCTACAGCATGGCGACTGGAAATGTATGAAGACGGGCAAATTGCGAAGGTTTCTGCAACTAATTTGAACACAGCCGTTAACGTCGATCACCTAAAGTTAGGTATTTTATAATTCTGTAATTTGTATTACATTTTGTTGCAACTATGCATGGAAGAGTTTCATGCTACAGGAAAGTCAACCTTTACGGATTGAGAGGGAATCGATTTATTTAAAGGGAGTTTTAGCCTGATGTGTGGATAGCTTGAATTGATGACAACACGAGTTATTCATCCAAACAATCAATTAAGTATTTAAAAAGAAACAATCTAACGGCCCGTTAGTTGGGAAGTAGGGGACAATTTGAAGGTCAAGGCGAATCTACCGTGGATGAACAATTCGGCCATATAAGCATTGTGGACAGTCACGCAATGACTGCGTGCGGTTATACCTCACTGAGAGACTCAGTGGGTTCATTTCAATCTGGTAACAAAGTTATTTTAGGAAGTAGATAAAATAACGAAATCAAAATATATCATAAAGAAAGGCCTGTTGTTGATTCCCAATAAATAATAGCTCAGCTTCTGACCTTCACACAATAAAAACTCATATTCTGACAAAAATAGTGTGCCTAGATTTGATGACACAATATTTCGTCTTGTTGAAAGCAATTTGCAAGTAAGTCATTAAACAAGACAAGCATAAGAAAGTAAAAAGTCTATTGAAGAGCCCAATGATGTGTCTCAAAATTTATAAACTTCAATGATAAGTACGATGAAAAGCAGGTCAACCTTTAAAAACCTATTGCTAAATGCGTCCTATGTTGATAGCATGTGCCGGGAACATGTGACGCTTGAGGTGCTGTTGTGTCAAAACTACAGCTGATGGTCCTGCAGTAGGTACCGCCGGAAGGTACTTTGAGCAGTGTGTAGCCACAGTATCCTACTGAAGTAGGTCCGAAAAGCCGGCACTTTTTTATATTGCGTGAATAAGCAACGGATTTGGGTGAAAGCCATTTGCAATGCACGTGCTTGGATAAACTTTAATCTAAACATTTCGACTTTCCAATCTAGATAACGTCTCGTGAACGATATGAAATTGCAACGAGATAAAATGTTACACTGACCTAAATAACACATTTTTGTCAAGCATGTTGGTTGCAATCATACCTTTATATTTTGTTTATATTTCTAGGTCAAGCTTTAGTTCCATTTTAAGCGTATAATACTCGTATAAAGGAACCTTTAGCTAGAGAATATTAAGATTTTTATGGATAACTTGACACGTAAGAAAATTTGTAAGAAGGATGCTTTTGCGAGAAGGAAGTATTTCTTTTATAGTGTCGGTGACCATCTACATGCATACCGTCTGATGGTAAGCAGTTACAATATTCTATGGTACACGCAACACAGGAGCCTTGCGCATTGCCGACCTATGGGGAACTTGAGTAAAGTCAAACAGGCGAGTAACTAGATGAAACATTTTTAAAGTGCAACGCAAATAAACTTGCATTTGGAGTTACTGGCGTCGACTAATTATCACATATTGTTGAATCATTTTGTTGATGGTTTCAATAAATATATTCATTCAGTAGCAGACAACCCAGAAGCAGGGTAGGTAATCGACTTGAACATCCAAGTGCCCAAGCATGTGCATATTAAACGCCCCTATGTAACTACTACTGCGCGGACATAACACTGTTAAACAACACACTATAAATCCGAGATGTAATAACATGTCAAGAGATAATAGCATTTATAATTCCCTCTGCGCTTGGCGTTTTGTGCCCAGTCGGGTTCGTTGACACCTAATTTTGTACGGTATGGTATAATGACCAATTTTCTAAGGTTACAGACTACGGAGTGTCTGATCATCGATTTACACAAGGTATAAGTGCGATAATTTCGTAATAGCGTAGTAAAATTATACTGCTTCAAATACATTACGATGTACCGGATATCATAGTCGGCATATGGGAAATTTTATAAATAAATAAATATCTGAGACAGTTCACACTAAGATCATCTGACCCCAAACTAAGCAGTGCTTGTATTATGGGCGTCAGAGACTGATAAACATACTTAAATAGATAATAATAATACTAATAGATAATACTTTAATAGAAAAGCAAGATTACCTTAGTCCTGCTTAATAGGGCAGGGTATTTTACATTTGTGGTGACGGGAATAACAAAATAAATTATGGACACAATCATGATTATGCTTAAAGTTAATTATCTATTACAAAGCTTCTTACTCCTACTGTAGTCTTACAATGAAGTCGTTTTTAAAATATCCTTCCACTGTGGAGGTATATTTTAGGGGAAAGTGGAAGTTCCATTTACTAAAGCCCAAATTGAACTACATATTACCCATTATACCTCTCTCACGCACAGTGTTAATTTTTTTTGATTTATTTTTAGAGCGCTGAAGGAAGTGATTTCGAGGACTCGACACAGTCAAACAAAAGCATAAATTACAAGTGAAGTGAATAAAAAAAGCCAGTGCTGATGGCCACTTAACTACCTTAAAAAACGAACAAGAAAGAATAAAAGCCTCACTTTATAACACACAGTTTGCGACACAAATGTATAAACGCAACGCATTATGTTGATGTTAATCGTTAAGCCAAACGCGGTTATGTTGTGTGCCGTTACAGCCGCGGACATTCACAATAAATTATTGCAAAGGAACACGGGAAAGTAATGACAGACTAAGAGTTGAGACAGTTTTGGCGAACTAACCATGTCTTTACCTGCACAATGGCTGCCATGGTTCCTTTATAGAATACCGGCTAAGCCAGTTTGTAGTTAGTTCATGCTTGTCGGATGCGATTTTCTCGACGCGATATCAACATAGCAGAGTATTTTAATACCCTAAGATGACAACTTCGGAGTATAGGACAATTTAAACTCAAAAAGGTACTTAAGCATTTTAAGTGCATTTATAAATAAAGGTTTATTAAGCTGTTTAGGTTATTTAGTTAAAGCGATGGAGGCCATTGATCATTAACACGAACCAAGAGATTTTGTGGTTTTCTTAAACCTTACTCTCCAAAGAAAATGTGTAAAATTATATTTTTACTTACTACGCCGTTCTCAAAGTTTTTTGGGCCTAATTGATTTCAAGTAACATTAATTCAGCTCAAAAATAATTCTGAGCATGCGTTTCTTTGATGAATTGTCTCGTTCTTTGATTTGTCATAGAGTTTTCTTTTCCCACCCTTATCTTTATGTATTTGTATTGTTGTCTGTTCGTCTAGTAGGCTATGTAAGTACTAGCTCCATTTACTTCTCACACTATTGTTTGAGTTTCCTCGATGCTAATAAAATCGATGAGTTTCACTTCATTGTTTTATATGCATTCGAAGAATGGTTTTTAATGTTTGCAGGAAATCTTCACGCTTGCGGTATACCAATTTAAATGTTGCGAAGCGTCAATCTTTATGGTTTTATCACTCTTAGGTAAATAAATTAACGTGCAATAGTAACTATAGTTCAATTAAAAAAGAGCATCAATTGAAGATTATTTTTTTATTTTATGAATGAGCTCGAGCTGTTTTTTTTTAAGAATAGTATATTTTATATCGAGGGACTAAACGAAGCCATAATATACCAGAGGTGGTTTGACTCACGAGCGTGCGAGGGAGAGAATGAAACCGAGGGTATTTTAAGTTGGCGTTTAGTCTCTAGGTGCAAACTGTACTTTTCACTTTGAGTGCGAGAAAAATAGTCAATTTAGTACAAATAAAAATTAAAACCGAACAAATTTACACTTGACAAAAGTTCTGAAATTTTCACGGTCAGTTTTTTCTTCTGAACTGAACCAGTCACAGATTAACAATTTAAAACACATGGCGCCACCTTCTTTGCGCACAAACCATGGAACTGAAACTCTCAACATTTTCGCAATGAAGAGATGGTCCACACTCCACAGCTAATAGTATATTTTTACCGGCTATTTGAGTTAGTCACATGAAGGAAATTAAAAAACTAATTACTTTTTACTCCAAGAGACTAAAGTGGTTACTTTAGTCCCGCTTCGTAGGGCTATATTTGCGTACTTTTATAGAATGAGAAGTGAAAAGACATTTAGACCTCTGAGGTAATGAATGGATAACAGCAATTCGCCACGGTGCCTGCTTTCCACATTTTATTATTTTTATCCAGGACACAAACTCAATGGAAATGATGTGCAAAGTTTAATACAACATGAAGGCCGTCTCTCTGTCTGTCAAGATGGAGGTCGCCAGATATTATAGGCGTTAAGGCAGATCTCGCCAGGACACGAAACCATGCCAAACGAGAAAGTTTAAGTAATGAGTGACATAATATATCACCTAAAGCTTGACAGTTTGACCACGACCGCTGAGCTAGAATTCATATCGCGAAGCAAATCTATCCAAATAAAAAAGGGACCATTTATGATCGAATTGAAGCCGCGACCTGTTTGCGTTATCGTAATTGACGTTTGGTACCGCTGTGAGAGTCATCAAAGACGATCAATAAAGACACTTTATGGAGATTTAAGTGAAAAAATGTTTAGTAATATTTTAGTATTAGTAGCAGCGTATCTTTCCTAATACAATTTTACACTAGGAAGGTATGTTAACAACAGCCTATAACAACAGGTTTTCCTCCATTATCCCCTTCGCCGCACACATTCCTTATGAACCGCACACGCTCAGAGGTCCTGCTGTGTTATTATCTAACTCAGTTACCAACAAAATATAGCTAAGAAACCAAAATAAAGCTGGTGAATCAAACATACATTAAATAACTCCTAATCAACATGATTAAGGTGTAATTTAATTTATTAAAATACGCGACAATTATTGCTTATATTGCTAATTTTAATAGTTAGTTAGCAAAAAGCCCAGCAGATCAAGATATAGTAATGGGTCAACAAACTCAGAAAACATAGAAATCAATCAAGTATAAGAAAGAAACTGTGCATTTTCACGGTTAGTTGTTTTTAACCAGCATTTGGTGACACAGTTGGGCGATCGCACCAGTAACCCAATGTTTCGGCGGTTTAATAAGCCGTCGGTTTGTGAGACCCATTAAACGTGCAAGTAGTACGCGAAGCCGGGAAGTTCCACAACAGTTATGAGATCTCCGTTAGCCGCACAAACACGGTACACGCTAGAAGACATGCGACATGGGAATGCGGGCAAGCTACGGAACACACCCGGTCCGTTTTTTGCTATTGTCAATATGAAATCTTGGATCCAGGGAATTATACCGCACGATTAACAAAGGCACGCAACCTGGAACTTTTAATAACTCTATTAACCATCTTATTGATTGCGTGGCTATTAACCCCCTGCATCATAAAAACTTAATGAGTACTTTAACACTACTTTAGCCCATGTAACTGTTCTGACACTTACTCGCAAATGTTACCAGTACCATCATACTAGGAATGAAAGAGATGCAACAGCTCAGTGTTGTAAAACTGATTGATCTTTATGAATGAAGAGGTGAGCTTAGCTATTACCTCGGGTTAAAATGAGTCAATTAATGAAAGGCAAGGGCTAATTACTCTACTATTACTATCTTATTCACCAGCAATGATTCCCTCATAGCAAATATTTGCAATGAATACAGATCGTTACTTGTTAATTGAGGCCTCCAAAACCAGAGTGGTCCAAGTACATTTTTTTTGATTCTGGCCCCTCTAGGATTGAAACTAAATTGTTTTTAACATCACGATTTATTATTCATTTAAAAATTCAAAAAAATGCACTTGCGCTGCTTCTGGTGGCCTCAATGTACATAAGAAAATCTGATCTTTTCTGTTCTAAACACCGAAACCAACTTATTAGCGCCTGGCGCTGGCTATATTCAGCGAGGCACCGCTGCTAGGCCAGCGTCCTAGGGTCAATGCCGCAAGGGCCAGTTTTACAATATAAGTATTTTTTTCCTTCAAAATAAATCTTATAATGGAAAGTCTCTGAACAATTCTTGCTATCAACGCGCTTCACACCGCCTGCAGCAGGCGCGATGCTGGAGTCGAGCGGTACTTGCACCGTTCGAGCACATGAGGACTTTGTGGTTCGAGTAAATGACTGCATTTGAGTGCATATCACAAATATTTCTTGCACCGTTTCTGGCATGTGGCAACAGTACTATTAGCACTGAAAGCTTTGTGCATATTTGAAATTCCATGCACGTTTGAGATCCGACTGATCGTTGACAGTTTTCGATGTAGATTACGGATGCTAAAATAATGTATTAAGATCTACTTTATTTAAATTAAACACGAGCACATTAGTGGAGTTTAATTACTCGTAGTTACCTACCTACACTGCAGACAATTGAACGACAGCACATACCATTCAAAAAAACTTTTGATTTGTGTTAGATTCAGGTAAGTATAATCACAGTCATGTTTTTGGAAAAGAACACATTTTTTAGGTCCTATGTTACCAAGCCATGGTTCTGGAGCTATGCTACACTAAATATGGCCTATAATCAAAACTAATTGAAGATTAGATATAACTAAAACAACAACTACTACAGACGATGTAAGTAAGTACCGTAAGTTCGGATTTATTAAACGAAAATTTGACTAACTTGCTTGAACCTCCTACTGCTTAGCACAACGCACTCAAGTTAACTGACTACGAAACGAAATTCAATTTCAACCACGGCCGAGAGGATGTGCCTAAATTAAATTTCGCGATTTTAACCAAATGCTATTTAGTAATTAAACTCACCTAATTATGCACCAATTTACGTGGAATCGTAAGTATGCAAATATCATTTTTCTGTTACCTCATTTACTACCATTTATTAAAGAAAACAAATGAAAACAAATCTTCTAGGTCCCCTTGGCAAGCGTGATGCCAAAGCTGTCATTACCGGCAGATGAAGATGCGACACTGTCGATCGTTCGTCACGACAAATCAACTAGATAATCTTCAGATCTCCTCGTGGGAAAACACCAGACTAATTCATGTACAGTCGAGCGCAAATAAACCAGTTCAACTATCATTTCGATCAAGGCACTAATCCCGTAAGATCCCGGAAGTGTATCAATTCTAAAACTTTTTACTAGTCAACTATATCTTATCTGATTGGTCGTTATTTTAAGCCGAGACACAAAGCTTCGGACAATGGATTAAATTCAAATAAAGACCCGTTAAAAGACCAGACCTGTTAAAATGGTTCGGAGAAAAATTCAAAGTTACGACGGCACACGCAAAGAATTAAGTTATTTTTATAGATGTCCTTTTGAAAGAACAATTGATGAGTATTATTTTGCTTCATTGTACCCACTCTTGTCTATTGCCAGTTGGCGACTTCAAAGCCAGCTTTCTGTCTAGAAAAACCGAAACACAAATTGCTTTACCTAGGAATTAAACCCGTCTAGTAAATCCAGAATTCTCTATTTAGCGCTCTATCAAGTATGTATAAGACAGACATTGCCTTCACCTGAGTACTTCGTGAGACAAACTACCAACTCAATCGTCCATCGGCTGTCATTGAAAAGGAAATTGATGCGGAAACCGCAGAAGTTTCCTATAGGATTGTAAATTAGATATTGCAAATTATTCCTAATAATGGACTCCGAAGAGAGGGAAAAAATATAAAGAAGCAAAATCTTAACTACTGTTGGGGTTTTTGCTTCTTCGTGCTCATGAATTTAGGTCGTTATTGGTAGAAAATGGTAATCATCAATCTAAAGAAAACCTTTTATAATCGTTCAGTTTCTTCTCAAACGAAAGAAAATGTTGTAAATGAGTCACCAGTAGTTCGAAGTTTTAAAAAATGCATATCAAGGACTTTAAGATTCAATTCAAGTATACTAGATTTTCCGAAAAAAAAGGGCGTTAGTCTGGTCTGCACACCGCTTGTGCAATAGTGCATACCTATGCTAAAATAAGCCACTCTTCAGGGTTACTTCCTAGCAACAACAAAGTTCTCTGCTCAACAACAACAGCTTCGCCCGCCCCTTCATCCAGCACCCTGTTCCGTTGTTTCTAGCTCCAGTTGCGGTGACAGTTACTTGACGTAACTTTGCTCAGAATCACATGTGAATCCGGTGGAACGCTTTCACTCTCGCCGCCGCCTCTTCGATTGTTATCTAACTAACGGTTATGTTACACGATGCTCGCCTCGAATAACACGCTGAACTATATTATAATTGCCTTGTTAGTATTTTGGATAAATAGATTCGACTCATTTTTTAAAATTTATAATTCTAAATTTTCGATGGTTTCTGGCAGGCTTGAGATGTAAGGGAGCTAATTTATCATCTATATGGATTGAGGAACGATTTTGCAAACTAAGGCAAGGAAAGTACCTACTTCTCACGTGCGGCCTTCTTATCCTTTCTAATCAAGCAAGACCGACTTTCGTCAAATAAAATACAATAATATTACTATGGCCGACCTAAAAGTGAGGCACGTTACTGATTAAGGCCGCTCGCTTTTCTTTTCAAACTTAGATGTATATGTTGGATTTTCCTCTTTTTTATACTTGACTAGACAGTAATTTGAACGGAATCGCACCAGGTGGAAAGTGACGATGCGATCTATGATGGAACATGTCTATCTAGTAAATGCCTATTCACTCTTGCCTTGAAGAGACCCAGATTGTACTGGTTTGGAAACGTCCAAACGTCCTAATAAAAGTCTAGATATTTTTTTAGGTTCTTAGCTTTCTGCTGTCGCCCTAATGTCCAGCTTGGGCTAAACAGCAGTAGCTACGAACAAAGTTATTCAAGGAGATATAAAAATGAAGCACCCTCATTTCAACCAAGTGTTAAGCCGATTAGCTGGCCTAGAAACATTGTGAGAAGACTATACCTAGGTACTTCTAACGTAAGTGCTTATATCGTCCTCGATATATTACATACCAAGGGACTGGAATCTACAGTGCAATGCGGGCCACTCTGCCACTAACATAACTTTTTATTTATTACATTCCCTATAGTTATGCATGAATATTTACACAGCTTACATTTATTACACTATATCCACAAAACTCACAAGTTATCTGAATCTTCATACTAATACAATTTAAACCGTTGAATCAAAATACTAAACTAAAAATTGCGCATTTATTCGATAAATATAAATTGGAACAATCTTTCCCCTTTATCGCATCTATGTTACAATTACATGTCTGGATCGTAATCTAACGTAACATAGCTGATATACATACTCGTGAATAATTTATTCATAAATGTAACTAATCATTCATGTCATGTAATTTTTCTGTTTTACTTCTTACGTACTCAAACTCAAACTCAAATATCTTTATTTAAATAGACTTAATCAGTACTTTTAAATAGTCAAAAAATATTCTAAATAATAGACATAAATACTATAAATAAATAAACAGTATACAAACATAATGCGACTCGACCACCGCGTCGGAGAAGTTGATTCTTACTGAGAAGACCCGGTGAGAAACTCAGTAGTTACTCTTTTAAACTTGTTGTGGTTTTACAATGCGAGTTAGTAGAGTACAATTTGTTTGTTAATAAAAAAATGCTTAAGTTTTAACTTTAAAGAATAAACAGAACAACCTAACAAGTACAGCAAAGCTACATAATATAAAACAATAGGCTGCACCAAGTTGTGGTTGTTGAATCTGTGCAGCGGTACATACAAATTGCCTGAGGTACTTTGTTGTAGTAGTGGACACCTTGCCCCATAAAGTATCCCAAAACTTTTTGTAATCTAAACAATAGAAGCGCAATTTTATCCTTATTCCTAGTATTTTTGGCGTGTGCGATATACAAGTGTTTTGTGAAAAGACTGATATTCTTTTTCACCAAGACAATACAGTTGTAAATAAATTGGGAAGCCACTGTAAGAATCCCAATTTCCTTAAAAAGCTCTCCGAGTGAGGCCCGTGCACGAAGCTTATAGATAGATCGATTACGATCGATACGATTACGTGTCTAAAGCTCTTTAAAAATCCAGTGACTCTGACCGTTGTTAGATCCAACAATACTTTCTAGATCGTTCCCCCGTTTAGAATGAGGTATTTCTATGTCAAGTATAGGTACATAGACAGTAAAGCGGTCTGGTTTGACCGCAGCCTCTAAAACAGGATTGGACGGGATGTTAATAGACGGAGGTACCCACGTACGAGTCCGGGATTGCATACATAGCCAAACGACTAGCGATAGTTAGCTATGGATTTTAGATATTAGATTACGGAATATTGATCTAAGCAGTTTTGTACAGAAAGCTTATGATCTACAAATGTTTTACAGAACAGAACCATTAGTACAAAGACGAGAATTCTAAATGGAAATAAAAATACGTAAACTTTGCAGAAGTTCAAAACAAAAATCAGACTGAGTGAGAAGAGGATAGGTACCAAATTTTTTTTTTTTCTAAGTCAAACTTTAACGCCCGAAAAAATCATGCGGCTCAGTAGGTACGTGTACTACGTGTGAGGAGTAGGACAAACCGAAGTCGTAGGTGGGAATAGAATCCACGACTCCCTGTGCAGCAAATGGAATCGTTAACGCCAACCATCAAATTAAAATGCCAAGGTACGAGAATTATAGGTGATGCATAATATTCTTAAAATGCTTGGTCTACTTACACTTAAAAAACAAAACTGTTATGTGATAAATCCTTAAGTGGTCTCTGATTTAAATGCATTACAACATCGTTATAAAGTTGAAGATGATCGTTAGGCAAAATCCAAATAATTTCGTAATATGTTCCACTTAAAAGCGAATGAATTACGGCGATATATTTAATGCAGTCTAAATGATGTCAATTCATATCCAAAAATATCGATAAACTTGTCAACGCATATTATTAGCATTTAAACGAGTAGGCACTAGTTATAATATTAGATAACATTTCTTGAAATTCTTGAAAAGGCAAACTTCGCTGATCTTATTCTAAACTTTTGGCTGGTCGGGAGGGCGAGTCACGCCAGGCCCTCTAGTTCAGATTTCTTAGCACTACGCCAAGTGATCAGACGAATTACACGCGGTCGCTCAGCTTGAATAAAGTCAGTATTGTTTATTGTAGAAGAATGGCGACAATCCGTTTCACACCGAGCGACACTGCAATATAAAATTAAAAACTGCTTGCTTTTGAAACGGGATTGTTTTTATCGTTATCTTCTTCTTCCTTTTGACGGATGTCGGATAATCAATAAAAACACTTCCCAGTAAAACTGTTTTCTGTTAATCGGCTGCTTTATATTAATGTAAGTACTAATAATAATACCATCAGGAAGTCTATGTGCATTAAAAGCCTCGCTTAATTTTATTGAATCATAAATCAGTCTGAAATGAGCTCGCGATGTATTGGGAGTTCCCGCTACCTCGCACACTTCCCTAGCTTAGTAGTCGCACCACGTACAGCACACGCCATGCACTTGTATGAGGCTTCTTGCTCTTTATAGCTTTATAACAAGGGTCAAATTAGCTTGGCATTTAGATAGAGTGCTAAGACATGGTGGCGGAAGATCGATTGATATGAGTACCATGTTGCACGGTGACCCCTTGCGCCTGTGACCCACACAACCTTGATTCGTTGTGAAAGTCGGGAAAGGTAGGCTTTGGGGGCAGGTATTTTGATTTTCACCTAATTATATCCAAACAAATTTTGGAAACAATCTTTTACATTCAAAAGCTTATTCAAGTTCAATAAGTTGAGAAGTAATAACCTAGTCCTATTTCCTTCGTTTGTTTTAATCGTTATTCGGTCACACAAAACGTTACTGGTGTTCCTCTTTGTTACCAATGTAACGGAAAACCTTTTTACTCTAGACTAGGGTATCATTATTTTTTTGTGTTCTTTTCGTTATTTATTTAGGCATTAACAAAAATTAAAATACTAGAAACATCGTGTTGTTCGCCCCCTTAAAACATTGCTGGTTCACTTGTCTTGTAACATACCACGAACCAATAATCAAGCACCTCTCTGTGTATTTTATGTTATTTTCAAAACAAGGAAACAATTATTTAAAAAGCAATCAGAATTTACTACTTCTTTAATTCTACAAGATAACAGTCTTAGGTTGCCTTCTAACCATTCTGACTCATTAAAACTAACAATATAATTTATTTTCCGTTCACTGTGCACCACTCATTGCATAATGACAGCATCATAACATTCATGAAACATAAAAACCCTCGACCACTCGTCAGAAGAAAGATCGTTGACATTCTTGGGAAAGGAATTGTTTTTGCGCGCGACCAAAAGCCGTAAACTTGGCATTCCCACGACTCGTAACTGACGGATTCTCAACAGTACTTGCAATGTGTTCAGTATTTCACCATTTTGCAGGGTATACATATCCTCAGAATTCAAAAGCGACACTTAAAGTATCTAAGGCATTAATTATACCTGAGTATTTCTCAGTTCTCATATTTTACGTAACATTCTGTACCTTCGGGCGGTTACTGCACCAATCAGTTCGGATGCATGTATCTCACACGCTGAGAGGATCTAATTTAAAAAGCCATCCGCAGGCCCTTCTCTAGGGCGCTCTTAACACCCGTTACTTGACCGTGACCGTGTCGTTGAACAATGACTCGTTGTTTTGACTGTCTCCGCGATGACCACGAGATATGACACTTGCGTCAAACAGCTTTTTGGCCTTTAAGCCCAACTGTGAAGGTTCAAAGACGTACAGCTCGTCTACAATGTCATGTCAGTATCGTCTGGCGTCGTGATGTAATGTCTGTGGGAGCTGAGCCCTAATGTAGGTCGTCGATTCCGTTAGAGACGGTGCTGAGAAACGGGTCCTTACCGTTTAGATGCTGTGCCTAGGCACTAGGATTCTAGAATCAGGAACTAAGTCAGTTGTTAAGTACAGCAAAACACGCTGGACACGCATAACGGGCTTAGCAGTATCAGTAGATAATATTAGAGGTAAGCCTTACACGATTGAATTTACGGTAAAAGCAAGTATGTTGGTTGTAAAGTTACATACTCATTCTACAAGTTTATTACCTCGGTGACCCAAAAATTGGAACACTACTTCCGTGACTTAAACAGCAGCCATCTTCCTAAACTTTTAACAAGTTTATTGTTTGATTTGACCACTGTAACAGATGAAGACTATGAGAAGATGACACTTTCGAAATAGATGCCATAATTAACAAAATTGGGAGATAATAATATATTTAAATGTACTTACTCGTAGATAGAAATTAGCAAGCATTTGTGCGAAACTATTTATTTCCTTCAGTCATTATATTTGTACGTGAAAAAGTGACGTGACAGTTAAAAGCATATTGGATCTTGTTCCGTAATACTCGAAACTCTTTTCGAGCCTTCAGCTTATTGAATTTGTCAACAGAGTTAATTTTACGACCGCATTGTTACGTGCAAGCTGCACTCACATTACCGCTGAAGCTTTCGACGCAACCGAAATATAAAATGAAACAGTGTGGAAACAGCTCGAGGCCTTGTTGTCGGCGAGTGTAGACAGTTTCCCATTTACAAACTAGAAACAAACGTTTATGATAATATCCCGCTTCAAAACACTCCGTTAGAGGCCATAGAGACTGGCGACTAGCGAGCTCTAAGGTACGGTACCGTTAGGACCGTGGAAATGCTCTGCAAAATAATCTCCCAGCAGAATTCGAAAATCAAATTTAATCTAAGCGTGTTCGCCACTTTGTTTATTTATAATATAAATTAAACTTGAGTATTATACTATAATTTCAGCAATTATCTGCTTTTGAGGCTACGTTACTAGCTTATTATTGTTTTATCGTGGGAATCTTGATGCTACGCATGTGGATATACCTTTTCATCAAAGTCAAATTCAATTATCTTTACCTGAGCTTCGAGATAATTAAATTTAGTGTCTGAAATAGGACTATTAAGACAAGTAATCTGTGAAATAGGTATTGTCTCTTGTAATGAAATACTTCATTATTGCACCGCTTAAAGTCACCAACTGCTCAATTTTCTTTTGATTTGACACGGAGCTTAGGTCGTATTAGTGAACTTATATTAGCCGTGTCATATAATATTCCTATGCAGGTTGAAAAAGTAATACACAGTCGAAGACCTAATTGAAATAAAATGCAGAAGCAGACATTAGATAAAAAAATGTTCTTTGTTATTACCTTCCTGGCAAAGTTAACAATTACACTCTAATTTGTTTTTCATAAATCGATGCCACAATTACAATTTACGTGCTCGTGCATAGGCTGCCATTTATCGAGCCATTATAATTGCCATTTAAAATAATCGCTTCATAAGAATAAGTTGAGATCTAAGTACTTATATTATGTTCCTACAAAGCTTGCTTATTTTGAAATTATCTAGTTATTATAATAATAATAATAAATCCCTGGACATTATTCCACACAGCGCCATCTAGCCCCAAAGTAAGCTAATTAAAGCTTGTGTTAAGGGATACTAGACAACGGATAAACATACTTAAATACATTTTCTTTTGTAAATACATACTTATTATACATAGGAGACACCCAGACCAGTACAAACAGACATGTTCATGCACACAAATGTTTGTACTGTGCGGGGATCGAACCCGCGACCTCTGGTGTAGTAGCCAACTTCTTAACCATTACACCAAGTCGGTCAATTATATTGGTCAATTATAATTATATATATTATTATTACACTTCAGAATAATATTGTGTATACTAAGAAATACTTCGGTCTTTTTACGTTATGAAGGTTTTTATTTGATGCCAATTACAATATATTTTCCGCATCGAGAAAATGCTGTAATCCGTCAATTTGCCTCCGCTGTTTAAAGAAATGTTAATTTATTTTACTAAAGCTTGGAATTTATATGTATCTGTTAACTACGAGTAGGTACAACTTCATCCTCATTGCCTATCATCTTCTCTTCGGAGTTTGGATGCATCAATACTATATTATTTGTTAGGATATTTAATTAAGAAAAGGCATTCGTTTGCAGACTCTATTCATCTATACAAACTTCAGTTGAGGACTTCATTGCTTCAATACCCGCGACCCCGATGCAAAAAGAGTAGTGTTACATTATGTGAATCAAGGAATTGGTTTTGAAGCTTTAAATGGTATAGAGTGATTTTATTTTAATGCGATTTGTAAAAATGTCTGATTGGAGTGGTTTTTGGCTATGTCTAGTAAAAATCAACTTAGCTGTTTGAAAATCTTTCAAATACTTACTCACTTCTGGTACAATCTATAATCACTTCTGGTACGATCGTTTAAAAATCTGACGAGTTAGCTCACGAGATACTCAAAAAATAGAAAATGAACTATTTGGGGGCAGTTCATCTTGTACTCCGGCCCTACAGATATGAGATGAATTAACATGTTTGTTTTTTCTCAGAGGCACACAGTAACTACAGTCCAAGCTGAGCTAAGAAATAGGATCAGACGATAAGTATCATCAGTTGTACCTGACACAAATACTTATGTATTTTTTATATTTGTAGAATCCTTAAAGGGTCGAAGCGGACTACTAAAACTAAAAGGTTGTTGCTAGTGGTTACGAACAGGAAGAGATTTTGTCTACAAGTTGGATCAGCCGAGGGTCGGCCCGTTAGGCTTCGCGATCACGACCAATGTAATTCGAAGCCGCCTAGTCGATAATATGGTGCCGGCAAATAATACCGGTATCTAATTGTTTTATCTAACAGCTAAGCGAATAGTATGAGTTGCAATGTTTACACATTTTTCGTGTTTGAAACTAAGTTGTCCACTTAAATGTTATGGTCATTATCAGGAATGGGGTCCTAATACCAGGAATTAACAAAAATAACAGTTGTTGTTTTCCGAGAATCTATTTTGTCTTCGTCGTCGTAACGATGAAGGGATTTCTCCCGTCGTGTATTTAATACGGGCAGGTTAATTTATTGTTTTAAAAAAGAAACAAGATTGCCTATTTTGCTTTAAGTAAATGTATATACGTATCATGTGAGGCAACTTTGATTTTGCTCTTAAACCTGTGGTATGCGGTCGGTCGTCTTTCGTCAAAATCAGCCACCTACCAATTTTTAGCGCGCTATAGATCCCACTCCTAATAGTCCAGGAATTGAAGTTTTCAAGCCTGGACTGGAATTAATTCAGAGATGCAATTGCGTTCAATTTGAAGTATTGCTGGAAAAATATGAAAAGGAATCCACGTGAATTTTCATGAAGAAATAACTATTTCTTCATAAAGTAGTTATTTCTTCTGTTATTATTAATTCATTCATTTATTCTGTTATTGGTACTGTTATAACCGGCTAATCAATATGATTTCTTAGTATGTTCTGGGATTTTGGACACGCATCATCACATTCCGGTTTGCCAAAAGCCTGACAAAAGCCGGAAAGGCCGAACGTGTGTATAATTTGTTTGTGTGTTGGACGCTGATGCAAAAACTCTTACATATTACAATGCAACACATTGGCTATAGAAAATGCCAGCAATGGGAAACAGTAGTTGATTAATGGGTCGTGGTTCTTTGGCGTTCCTTTTGCGTGGCGTTACTGGCTTCGGCCATCGCCGCTCGACTGGCAAGCCGTGCCTGCGCGCTTTTTGTGCGCAAAAACTATGAACTTCATGTAGTTCACTGACTTCCGTAGTAACCACTAGTAGTATTAATAAGTTAGCTATTTCAATTAAGATAGTACCTAAACCCAGGATAGCGCAATAAATTTAGATTTTAGGAAATCCAAAAACTTGTATTTAACTTCTCTTGGGATTGTTGTAATTTCTAAGTATTTTGTACAATTTAGGCATTAGAAAATGACAAGGAATGAAAACTGAAAAGATATAAAAAGTTTCCTGACTTGAATTTCAAGAAATACCCAGTATCTATTATCCCCGTTTACCGTCGATGTCCGAAGCATCGTCTAAATCCTTTCCTAACACATAAACAAACCTGTATCACGGCATCAATTCAATAACCCATTATTGTAACTCGCACATAAAGCTTTCGTTTCGATTTATTTACTATCTACGTCGTGCATCCAGCCGACGCCACCAGTTCCCCCAGAACTAGGTAGATGCACTTTCCGCACGAAGATTTGCCAATTTATTCCAGCCTCGGTGGGTCTGGCTAAAGTGGCCGCTACGCAAGAACAATGGAGTTCGGCTTGATTACACTTGACTATGAATAGGGTGTGTAAGTTAGCTCGTGTACTTCCGCGAGCATCATGAGAAACAGTTTAATGGCCCCCCATTGAAGCAAATGAATAGTTGGGACCTGAGAGATTTCCGCGAGGAGGCGGCTGGATGCAGAAATTACCGCGCTCGTGAAATGTATCACATAATGCTCTCCGATAACTCGAGACTGTTCAAATCTGAAGATGTGATACATCAGTTAGGAAAGGGTGTTGTTTATGTAGGCATTGTGTAAATAATATGAGGTTGAGATATGGAGAGAGGTGTTCATTATTTTGAACTGTGTATAAAATTTAGCTAGGTTTGTGACTTGCCCAAGGTTGAATTCTCAGTTACATTTGAATACTCGGCCTTACCTAGATCCTCACTACAGACTTTGGGGTGCGAATTGCATGGATTGAAGGTTCCTATCAATTCGTAAAGATAACTATAATAGATTTCAATAATGGAGACTTCTACCCAACATGGTTAGTTTCATCAACACATACTCGTACCTACCCTGCAATCCACGCAATGAATAGTTAAATCAATTTAATTAGTTCCAACAGCGATTAAGTAAATACACTTTCGTTCCGTGAAAGAATTATCAGGAATTCAAAAAATCTCATTTCTAATCAAAACCTTCACGAAGTATGAAGTTTATTTTTTGCCTTCGGACATAATACAGCTGTATTCCCAAGCCGCATACCAGTGCGTCGAGTACCATACCGCGCATGTTTCTGCCCGGTACCTAATGCCATCACCGTTATGACGAGTATATTTTGCGATAATGCTAGGCAACGCATTGGTGATTGTGGGACTAATGTGCCGATATATATTTTTAAACTTAATACTAGAAATAAAAATAAGCTCCTTACTCCCAGTCACTGCATAAGGTAGGGAAATCATTTGTTGGTCAATGTGTATTTTTTTTTAATAAGATTCCGCAAACTCTTGTTGAACTGCCTCTTCACCAGTTTAAGTCACAAATTAAAGCTAAGTTAATGAAGCGAGGTTATTATAGTGTTGAGGATTTCTTAAATGATAAGAATTTGTGGTCATCTTAGGTATAATCTGCTCCTGTGCACACTTTTTTGTTTTGACTTTACTCTGTTAATTCAATTTCTGTGTATAAAAACAAGATTGAAAAGAGTAACCATCGAGTTTCTTGCCGGAGTCTTCTCGATCGGAAACAACCTCCGAACCGGTGGTAGAGTCACATTATGTTTAATTATGATATTTACTATCATAGCATTATTTTATGTAAGTTTATTTTTAGTATATTTTCGCTATAATTGTGTTTTTTTGTATATGACTTGTCATAAGTACTTTTTATAAGTCTATATGAATAAAGATATTTTTTACTTTTACCTTACTTTTTGTTCTTCTCCGTAATACAGATTTAATGAAATAAGTGCCCGGATTGTGCTCTAATTGTAGATATTGGGATATTTAACAGCATTCAGAAGCACGTGAATAATGCTCGATACTAAATTAATGATTGACACGTTAAAAAAGGTATGAGGTGAATAAAAAGGTATAAATAATGCCCCTAAACAAAGGCATACGTTATGAGAGGAAGGAATTCCAATGCAAAAAAATATTGTGGTTTTTGCTAGATTCTATTTAGGCAAACTAGCAAAAGTCACACAGGTATAATTTCCTAAAAAATAAGCGCCAAATCATCTTCGACACATCTGGATAGCAACAAGTCTAGTAGAATCGAGGATGGCCTGATCTCTGTCTGTGATCGTGAACATTACATAACACCAATCAACAATATTAATAGCCCCTTTCGGGCACAATAGAACAAAAAGCTTGAAGATTCGTCCCCGTTTCTTGGCGACCTTGTCCGTTGTAAACATGCAACTAAAAGCAATGCATTTTATATTGAAAAATGTATACTGGCTTTTATTGCAAACGGTATAAAGGCGTTTAATATTTTTGCATCTCGGTTGTTGCGCACCACGCGAAAGCGAGCATCCAAGCAGCACAACGTGTCAGTCAACGTAGTTAAATTTTGTATGAAATTATATTTTTTACTATCAATCTTATTATGGGATAACGTAGACACTACATTCAGAAGATCTGCTCAAATAAATATTACTGGATAACCTTAATTTCAATGATATTTCAACGTTCGGAGTTTTACGCAGGAGAACTAGCCTCAGTCGTTAAAAAGTGAACCGGTGAATGAGCACGTTGAAGTTGCAGTAAGCAGTGATAAGATATCCGGTGGGGCAGGCAATTCTGGATTTTTGATCACATGGTGGCAAACGCAGCGTTTGACGCACATCGATAAGGTGGAAAGACAAAATGCGATCTGTACATCTATTCACTGTCACTGTCACCATAAGACTTCCTTAAGGCAGTGAATGAAATGAAGATGATGATCAGTTTAAAGAATTTACTAAGTGGTTAGTCATAACAAATTGTAAGTTAACCAAGAAATAAAGGTATCTGGCAGTGCACACGAAATCACTTTTTACTTCAAGCTTTACATGGCACCGTATGCTGCTGATATAAGACCCATTTTGTAAACGTTGACCTGTCGTCCTCCGTTTATTGAATAACACAAAACAAGCAAACATTCAATCAAACGACATAACCTCGTCTCCTCACAAATTCCTAATTGGCATAAACGAAAGACAGCCGCGCAAGGCCTCGGCTAACGATAGCCATAGAATCTGGTGGCCTAATGAATGCCCACTGCCGGTGGTCTGACAAGCGCCCGTCTGGCGGCGGCCACTTCCCTGAGCAGATGGGATCGGGTGTCCTGCCTACGTCTAGTTTGATCCCGTTAGGTCTCTAAAGTATTTCTGATTGTTCACCCGGGGAACTTGTACTTGCTTCAATGATAAACATGAATTTTATTTCACTAATCCGCTGCTTTGCGTTATAATATTGCAATTATTTTTAGGCAGTTCTATCTGTGTCCTTTTTCATCTGATTCAGAACGTTCAGTTACCCCCAATAATGATCGCAGAGTGGTTGGAGCGTTCGACCTAAAATCCAGAGGTGTGGCAGTTTTTATTTTTTTCGAATGATAGCCTGAGCTTTTGACCGCCATGGTCGATTGAGGGTGCGATTGCCAAGCGCAGTGGTGAAGACTTTGACTGGCAAGAAACACACAAAAGAAAATCTGCATTTTGTCGGTCACCAGTAAGAGCCATGGTGTTCAACGAGGCCAATGACCAAGAATTGCAGCGATGAATTGGTTTTAATGCATTTTCCCAATAATTGGACCGTATAGGCTAATTATTATTATTTTATTTTATTACAGAGTTTCCCCTGCACATAAGTATTTGAGTGGTTATAAAATGGATCATCATCACACATAGGAAATACCTCGCACATCTTTTTGTAAATTATTTAGGGTCAGTACATAACGAGAATTTAACGATATATGATAGGGGAGACCTAGGCAAGTTGTGACAGAGGTGAGTTGTGATAAGGCCAATTTTTCCCTACCTATAATAGTTAGCGAGCTGGCAAAAGTGCTCGTTTGTTGCTTTAGAGATGCGCTACTGGACCTAGTACCCGCCCGCAGCGCACGAGGTGCGGTTGTGAAATGACGACGTCTGCGCGCAAAAAAATGCAAAAAGTAAGTTTTTCTTTAAAATTTTGATTTAATTTGTATTTTATCTTGTTCCATATGCATTGTTGTGTTATTTTTTCTTAACTTGTATGATTATTTAAGTCTCGAAGCGTTGCATTGATTTCCTGTGTTCGCATCGTTTTTAGAATATATAAATTATTTTTCAAACCCAGTCGTCATTTTGAGCACCTAGGCGAGTTGTGACAACCTGTCACAACTCTCCTATTTGACTTAATTTTTCTACTGGGTTATTTCGAGTATGTTTTTATTCATTTGTGATGTTTGTTTGTGTATTTGTACATTAGTATATTAAAATCAAATCTAGCAGATATAGTATGTAAAAAGAGCTTGTCGCAAAAAGGTTATTTTCCATAAATAAATTAGCTATGGTGTGGTGATGCATGCTAAAAGACTGCTTTTTTGGTTTTCAGAATGCCTAATAACAATACACGAAAGACTGCTAGAGAAATAGCTAGTGTCGAAATTTAGGACCTTGCCTTTGAAGAGGTAACGTTACGAGAAAAAAGTACTCCATGTACATCTACGGATAAGACCATGCAAGCCATCTAACAATTCATCAGTTCTGAACAATAATGCCAATAAACCTGTGGCCTACACGTCTGCAGCCCATGGTCTGCTTGCCACTGTTTCTAATAAATATTCTAGCCAGAATCAGTTAGGCCGTTGCCAAAAGCTCAGCCAAAATAACCAGCCCACCGAACAGACGTAAAATTAAATCTGCTGTGCTTACTGACACTACTAAGGATAAAATAGCTGCTATAGAAGCCAATGTAAAGTCAAGCAAAGTGAAAAAGCTGGTCTTAAGCGAAGAAAAGAAAAATCTAAGAAGACAAGTAAGAGTTAAGAGAACAAGTGGTGACGAAGAAGATGGAAAAATGATTGTTTTTGCTTGGTTTGTTTTAAAGGCTATGCAAACAACAGACCAAATGAGCAGTGAGTCCAATGCCTAGAATGCAAAGGCTGGCCACACGTATATAGAAGTGGAAACGACCTGCCACACGTTTTGCATAATTGTCTGTCCGGTTAGACTAAGTTTATTGACTGATTATAATGTGAAAGATCTCAAAGCGATACCCTAATTACTTGTTATGAGAATGTGATGTTGTTTTTGTTGGTACTTAGTGAACTAAAGATATGAATAAAATATTGTTTTGCAAAAAAACATGTTTGATTTTTTTATAAAATGTATCATAGTGTATTTTGATAACCAAATAGTCGAAATATAACACTGTCACAACTTACCTAGGTACCTGTCACAACTTACCTCGGTGATAGGAGAGTTGTGATAGAGGGAGTAGTCTTTGTTTGTATTGATTTTCTCAGAAGCCCTTATACTTAAATAAATATTAATCATTATTTCGGAAAGGGAAGGAATGGTGCTACATTAATTCACATAGTTTATTACTGTGAATTGTTTCTTGAGCGAGATATGTCCCTTAAAGTAAAAATTTTCACAACTCTCCTAGGTCTCCCCTAATCAAGAGCGATTTAATAAATCGATAACGACTACTTCCACACAATAGCAAGTGTAATCTAGACCGACATAATTCCGGAAACATTATTTCGCGGCAACGACTTACAAACCAGATATACCAGAAGAGAATACTGAGAATAACGTTATTTTAAGCCGAGCCGGTCGTAGCACATTTATTGCTTTCATCTACGAATACGTGACAATAATCGGAATGAGCGTTAATTATATAACTGAAGATGAATAAACAAAAAAAAACTCAGTGCTTGCAAAATAGCTCCTTAAAATATTGGGTAGAAAGTAAAATATATATTTTTTCATTTATATAACTTTTAGTGTCCCACTGCTGAGCAAAGGTCTCCATATACGAGTATTATCTCCACATGTCCCTGTCGTTAGCCAAGGTCTGCCACTCGCTGGAATACTTCGATAGGTATTCGCACACTGCACCATCGTTTCCGTAAATGTAAAAAATAACCAATAAAACATCTAAAAAGAAAAAAAACATTTCTCTGAAAAGTATAGTAAAATCAAAACATGTATACACATTGTGTACGTACACATAACGCGATCGTTCAAACACTTAAAAACATTGAGAATGTTACATTTTGCATTTATAATCAAGGCTTTTTCTAGGCAAAAGTTGATTTTATAAATCCGTGCTAACTGAGGCGTGGGGTAGCCCAGAGCGCAGTGTACTGACAGGGCAATCACAGCATCTATGTGGGAGTTAGTTCTAACTTACGACGCGATAGCCGAGGAATGCTGTTCTTTTTCTATATTTGTTGCAATCGATGATGCGTCTACATGCAAGAAATAATCAGCTTTTCTGATCTAAGTCGAGAGTAAAGCATGCATTTTGAGTATGGCTAGCACCTATTTGGTAACTCCGGCTGCGTGGTAATATGCTTCTTATACACAGATGTTATTTAACTCTTGATTGTTATTACTATCATGAGATGTATGTGTCACGAATAAGGATTAAAGGAAGCCACTTATTTACATAATCACACTAGGAGAACAGCATCACATGCTTTACAAAATGCATTCCTTGCAAGCCAGATTCAAGCCAGGTATCGCATACCGGTTAGACTTACTTAGTATTTCTCGTAAGAGAAAGAAAAAATCTGACGTAATAACAGATTTGAATTCAAGATGCAAGATAGAAAGCAGAAAACCGATTATGTGCGTTTAGTCAAAGCATCCACGTAATTTTGCAGTGTGCCGAAATACAGAAAATGCAAATAATGCAATTGCCTGTATTTGGATTTAAGACAGTTCTGTAGCTTATTAGCTAACATCCTGTGGGACACGATTGTATACCCTATGTCCCACTACTTCTCATTTACAATAAATTTTAAAGTTACCACTAAGTGGTATGCCCTTAGGGTTCTAAAATTTTATTAATTATCTTCAAAGTTTATGATGATTTGTGCGAACAAAACAACAGTAGTAAATGCATACGGAATGTTTTCCATTCATAATTTGTATTATATAGCTAACATGCGAAAAACAAAAGGCAAACCATTTGGGACGTAAATGGCCTCAAGTGATTTGTTTGTTTAACTATTTCTAACTTCTAACGACTGTGGGATTATACCATAACAGTGATGGATCACTCAACGCTCCAGCCGAAATTCCCATAGTGATTGACAATAGCATGAAATGTGTGTCAGTCGTTCAGAGTAAGTCATTATCGGAGGACGAAATGCCCCTGAACTCATTTTGGTTTTGTGCAAAATTGGACGCGCACCGAAGTGAATGCCAGATTTCTTTCGAATTAACATAAATATTACGCTGCGGCCTCACAATACATATTAGCTTTACTTTCAATGTTTGTCAAGTGTTACTTAACACGTTAACATGCTAAATTTTCGTTGCAGCAGAACTTCCAAATAGCACTTCACTCACACCACCACCGCGCGATCGAGCTCGAGTAGACTCTACACGATACTTTGAAGACCCAATCGGGGGTAGCATCATTTGATCGTATTGTAATCATTATTTTTCAAATCCACCGACATATCGTGCCAACTATCGCCTCTGTCTAATAGTCGTGGTTTTAGGTTTTGTAATCGCACCTGTCTGATTGAGAGGCAGTTTCAGCATTTTATCCTACAAAAAATGACAAATAAAGCAATCAACTTCGAAACAATACCAGACGCTCGAACAATTAAGAAAACTTCAGCACACAGCATTTGCCTGCTTGCCGCGCCCGTTAGGGCGGAGTCGAAGTACCTCCTTGGATTAAACTCTCTTGACCCAGCTTCGTTATCACGTAATGTTTAACTTAGCTATGTTAAGCTATTGTCTATCTGCACGAACCCATACATCTCAGTAAAAGCCGGTTTCGTAAGCTGCATTGAACGCCATAGTGCACAATGGTCGGATGGCAATGATAGGTCGACTGCAATTGGCTCCCCGACTAAGATTGTTGTTGTACGTGATCCACCGGATCTTTTGCAAGAAGATTTACTGCTGCCCTGATTTCTTCACGTGTTAGACCATTTTTAACGGTCGTTAATTTGGATTTAGCTTAATTGTGAACGCATGAAAATTTTGAAGCAACTTCTAATATTTCTTGAAACAATTGCCCCACACTTGTGGTTAAAATATAGTATTCAAGCCTCTTTAGTGATTGTTTGATAAGTTTTCTCTAGTTACCTAGCCAGATTTGATAATATATTGATGAGGAAGTACTTGCAACAACTAGACTGAAATTTGTGAATATTATCTATGTTAACTTGACCGTTGGGTAACTACACGTATGAAAAATACAGTCCGTCTTACCGAAGAAATTACGCTAAGCAGCAAAAATACAGGGCACATAAATGTGTGAACCTTAGATACTTGTTGAAGATAGCTTTTTAAGGGATAAGTATTGAAAACAGTTTAACACATCACAATGACATCGACTTGACCAGAAATAAACCACACTGAAATTACCGGTAATTTCAACAGCCTAAGAAATTAGAATAATTTAGGTGACATGTTTTCGCTCATCAGTGTGATAATTGTATGAACAGCTGGCTTCTAATACTGACAAGATGTCCTAGATATTTCGTAATCCATTATCAACATTATGCCTTTTAGAAACAAACTACTTTACGAGAGCTGTGTACATAAATGCGTGCTCCATTTAATGTAAGTATTTAACCTGTGCAAGCAAATGAAAGTTTGGTTGAATTTCCTGTATGCTTGCATTACCTAATTCTCACTAATTATTGTCCAATAAAAGAAACATTGCTCGAGGCGAAGGGTTGTTTTTTGAAATGTTCTGCAAATAATAGGTTTGTGAGTGATCTGTGCACCATGACGGCACAGTCAATTTGCCTGCGTCTAGTCCGATTTCTATCCTATTTGGGATATTATTTATTTATTTATTTATTTATTCATAATACAATTGTGGCTTACAGTAGAACCAAGACGCACACAAGCTTAAAATTAAAAAATTACAACTATTACACTAATAACAACATAAAATCATATAAAAACAACAAAAACCAAACCATACAAACAAAAAGAAAAATGAGAGAATTATTAAAAATGATACATTCAACGTCTACTAATCAAAAATGTCAAAAAGGAATAATATTAAAGAATTAAAAAATTATACAATGTCTATTAATCAAAAATGTCAAAAAGGAATAATCTTAAAGAATTAATAATTATTATGTCTCAATGTGTACCTGGTCTTTAAACATTTCCAGTTTAATCAACATAAAATACCAGCATTCATGAATGTCATCATAGACCTAACTTCAATTAAGGTTATCGGAGTGAATACGAGTATAAAGTTTCTTTCTCTATATTCAACACAAGCCAAATTTCATTGTGTTGTCCCATGGCGGCGAACAAAAACTTTGTAAGTACCTATTCAGCAGTACCATCACTACTCGAATTCTACGCATTATCATTAGCAAACCGCAGCCATGGGCACGAAGCCAAATTACTTACAAGGTTTTTTAGATAATAACAATAAAATTACATTTTTTTCTGGTTGATTAGAGCATCTCAGATCAGACTGCAAAACAATGATATTTTATACACAAGGTATGTAACCGGTAACGTCAACAGTAATCATTTGTACACACACGGCATTCAATGATTACTGAAATATTCTTTAAGAGTAACATCTATATTTACCTTCGAGCTAAAATTCAGTCAAGGTATAAATCAAGGTGTGATTGTAAGTTATGCATAAATACTTAGACATAGTTGTTACCATGGATAACAATCTTACTTCTTCTTCTTATTTTACCAAAAACTTAGTTTAAGATTATTGATGTTACGAATCTGCCGCAATGCAAATACTCTGTTATTTTGAGTTACTCTAAAGTATTCCTAATTAATGATCTGTTATTAATTCCTCAAAAATCCTAAAATTGACATAGCCTGAGTACAATCGCTCAGTAGAAAATCAAAATTCATTGTGTAGCTTGTCTTGGAAACAATAATAAAAAACCAAGCAAGGTAGCGCAGGAAACGTTAAAAAGAATTATCATATTTTACCTAGATTAGGTACTCAGGCGTGAATGATCACGAATGATGAGTAAAAGGCGGCATAGATGGTACGAAGGATCTCAGTCACCTTCAACGGCCAAAGTGGCGTGGCGACAGATGGCTGAGGATAAAATCCATTTTGGGTCGCTGAGCCAGCGCAGAAAGTAAGTACAGAGATGATAAGTGATCGTAACAAATGAACATAACAATATAAAAACAACAAAACATCGTTGTTTGTATCGTTTCCCTGTTCCTGCTGGCGAGCGGCTGAATAGCGATGAGGCCGCGGCCAGTGTTGCACTGTGACTATCGATTTATCGATATTTTACCTTCTACCCTCGAACAAAGGTGCTATTGATTGTGCTCCTTTAGTGATATCGTATTGGTGTCCATTTATAATTAAACTAGCTATTTGTCAGCGGCTTCGCCCGCGTAGACTGTCTTTCTCTTCCAAATAAATAGCCTAAATTAAGAAAATATAGCCTATGTTATTCCCTGATAATGTAATTAGATCAGTGAAAGAAATTTAAAATTGGTCCATAATTTCGGAGCCTATTCAATACAAAAAACAAACAAAAAAATATTCCTGCCTCTATAAAATACTAGTATAGATTAATAATTTCATGATACTTTTGCCAGTATTAATAATATCATTCGTATTGTTACAAGTTTGGTTTTGATAATGATGTTAACGGATTATATTTTACATAAATTTCAGTTAAATAAACTATTCACAATTTATAATAATAATATTATATCTTTTATTTCAGGCTACAAAATTACATTTTCAGTTGTTACAAAATATAATTGGCCCCTATAATAAATAACTTAGAGAGAACTTTATCGTATAGAGAACGAAACAAAACGTTACCGTCTTAGATTACTAATTTACCTACACTTTGTAATTTTTCATGATCAAGAATTCTCGTAAGTGCAATACTATCTAGAATTCTAGACCAATGGTTCGATAGTATTCAATCTTCTTCTTATCGTGACGAGTGGCAACACTACATTACATGCGACATAGTATTCAATGCAAGCACTAGATACTCGTAGTTCTGAAAGTAAGCAGATGATACCGATCGCGATAGTATTGAAAGATATTTTAAACACGCATAGGAGTACTATGGAAAGATATTTAAGTATCATCATTCAGTTCATATATTTTCATCTCGAATATCATTGTTTCAACGACTATTTGCTTCATTTCATTTGATTAGGTTGGGTTAGAACTGTGACAGAACCGAATTGTCGGCGAATGAGCGTCAGTGGCAAAAAATTAATATAGAAATATAAATTGTCCTTCGTTAGGATATTTTTCTTGGTAATAAGTTTTTAATACTTAACTAAACAATACTATAATGATATGAATATTCTATGTTAAAAAAAAAATTGTAACGTAAATCTATGATTTAAATTTATTTTAAGTAACTATTCTGCGTATCGGTTGCGAATTTCTGTGAAATGAAATTCTATGTGACCATTTTCTATAGAACAGCGTACAAGATAGATACAAAACGAAGCAAATTTTTTTTGTCTATTCCTACTAATATGGTTAGTATCTAAATTATCGTCGCTAAATGTCGAACTTTTCTAGTTTTCCTATCTTAAGATAACGATAGACAATCTGCTTTCAGACAACACTAGTCCCAAGCTGAGCGTAGCTCGCCTCTCGCCCGGAACGGAAGAGCGCGCGGGCCGCGATACTGGGTATTTTTATACTATTTCACACGCGAATTATATATTCCTTTTTTGCACATAGCTTCTTTTTTCTCAGTTTACCTCGGGCGGCCCGTTGGCGCTATGTTTAGTGGTCATGCCAACTGCGCCGGTAGTCGTGAAATCAATTTACATCGATGATAAAACAATCATATTTGTGTGGATGTATTGGAGAAAAAAATATTCAAAAAAAAATAAAGGGGTTAACATATTAATAAATTAAACAGTAACTAAACTTAATTTGTTATCTTTTTTCTTAAGCTAGCCAAATTAAACTTTATTTATTGTTATTGCTTAGGGGAGAATGAAGATTTGCCGTAATATTTCAAAATAGCGCCCACCACGACGGATCAGAGATCATCATGATTCATCTAAGATCCTAAAAAATACCTTGTTGGGATCCTAATATGCCATTACTTTTTAATGTACCAGCTCTCCGTCAGCGGCTTCGCCCGCGTAGACTGTCTTTCCCGTCAGAATATAGCCTAAATGAAAAAAAAATAGCCTATATCACTCCCTGATATGTAGCTTTATATTAGTGAAAGAATTTTTAAAATCAGTCAGTAGTTTCGGAGCCTATTCAATACAAACAAACAAATAAATCTTTCCTCTTTATAATATTAGTATAGAAAATGTTCTATATAAAGTCGAACGTAGAAACCATTTTGCGATTTTAAAATAGTGAAGCGTTAGGCCCCATGAAGATAAATTGCAAATATAATGAAATCTACAGTAATCGAGATCAACTGTTGACTGATCTTCAATCTAAATAAAACGAAAAAAAAACCTAATCCAGCGTGAAATAAATAGATAGAGCTGAAAAATCTAAGAGTCTGTGAATTGCGATGGGTAAAAAATGTAACGGCAGATGTGAATGGTATAAAGATAAAATGATATTTGATTGACTGTTTTTTTACAATTGATTATTGCTGTTTAGCCGTAAATATATTTTAAGTAAGTCTGATTACCCACTATCAGTAACGCCTTAGGGGCCTAGTAGTCAGCCTAGCCCTTGTCTGTCCCATCCTGCGTCCTTAACACCTGTCCTTTCATAATAAAAGTGGAGTTTCTGTCTGTTAGTCTGGTCACGCTGTCAATGCCACCTGTAGCTAAAAGTCCAAAAAGGTTTCCGGTTATAGACCTCGGCCTATCAATCACGGTCTGGCGTACGAGAGCAGCAGTTAACGACTACATAACGGAAAATATCGCTTTGTTCCAACAGTAGCAGCAGCGCCTTGACTTGCGTGGTGTCCCGGATTCGATTCCCGGTCGGGTCAATTCAGAAAAGATCTTTTTTGAATTGACTCGGGTCTGGGTGTGCTGGGAGACGCCCCTAGCTTAATTCCTTGTCTGGTACCTCGAAACAAAAGGATATTTATGCTTACTTAAATCATGACAAATTATGTGTTGTCTGGCGATCAGTTAAGATGTACGAGGGGCATGCCAAAAGAAGTTCGATACTCTTTACTCATTTGATTGACACTGGCAAGTTATACACCATCTTATATCCTGGTTGTTTATTGATTTATTTGTAAATAGAACAAACATAATTTTTTTATTCTTTAATGAGCATCATTTTTCCGAGAATCTGGCGGGAATTCGCTTGCAGCAATGGAGCTCAGTCGAGGTGATTTTCGCGCTATGATTTATTATGACCATATTCCTATGTGGATTAATCATGATAGATAAATTCGACGGTGGCGAGAAAAAAAACGTGTATGATATACAGCGAAACACAGCTATATAACTATGATCCCGAAACAAAGCGACAGTCACTGTATGGTGTTTTGAAGATGAACCAGCTCCAACGAAATGTCGCCGAGCAAGAAGCACACAGAAACAAATGGTCGCCTCGTTTTTCTGCAAAACAGCTCATATTGCTACTGTAGTGCTAGAGCATCAAAGAACAGTGAACTCTGAATAGTATGTGACAGTTTGTGCTCCAACAGTAATATCAGCTTGGTGTGACAAGCGACCGAAGTCAGGAATCCGGCACCTTCTCTGGCACCACGACAATGCGGCGCCCGCACACGTCTGCCAAAACACTTGAGTTTTCAAAAAAATTGTCAATCCTTCCTCACCAATATTCCCCTGACCTAGCGCCTTGTGATTTTTACCTGTTTCCAAAAATTAAGGAAAAACTAAAGGGAAAGAGGTTTGCAAGCAAAGAAGATGGCTGGCTATAATTTCGAGATTTCTGAGGTGTATAAAGAAGAGTGGTCACAGGTATTTTCCAATTGGTTCAAACGTATGGAAAAGTGTATACGTGCTCAGGGTGAATACTTCGAAAAGATCGATACTTGTAATAAAGAATAAATTTTATAATTTTTGAGTATCTAATTTCTTTTGGCATGCCTCTCATATATGTATTCGATCGAAGTACATGCATCCATAAACGTTACACAACATAAGCCAAACTTTCGATTATGGTAGCAAAAAATTACGCCAAATCGACCATAAGCAAAATATATTTTACTTTTTATTTAACGCACAAAAGAGCAGTCTACCGTAACCGACACCCGGTCAGTTGGTGCTGAAAAAATATTTGTTGGTTTCTAGTAGTGAGTGCCCATTGTAATTTTTGTCATCCGACATAACTTTCGCTATTAAAGTTTTTATGGCAATCTTGTTACAGAAGTGTAAGCTTTGTAAATCACGTAAGAGATAGGGACGTACTTTCTTCGTTTAGAAGATAGGAGAAAAACTCATCCCAACTTGGCAGCTGGCACCGCTGGGCAGAGACTATAGAATATATTAGACCTCGGAATCTTTGCCGAATACAGCATGTAGATACGAAATTATGTAGGCAATAAGGATCTTTCCCGATTTTTGCTATGAGATATTGGCGCTTCTGAGGAGACACTCGAGCCACTCTGATGGCACTCGGTGGATGATTATCTCGGTTGAGCTATTGATACAGTTTTTTCAGTTAGCTTACATGGCCCTGTTCAAGGGTAAGGTTTTTAAGCAATCGGCAACGGGCGCGCGCTTGTGATGCCCCAGGCGTTGCACGCGTCCATAAGCCGCGGTAATCGTGGACCATCAGGCACCACCGAACTTGGATAAAACAATCGTGTTGTAAAACCGGAAACAACAACTTTATTGACGTTGTCAGGGGGGTCAGCCACTTATACTTGCTGAACATAATACTACAATCACTTTACGAGTAGATCCAACAGACATTAATGCTGGAGCGGGAATCGAACCCTAAACTCTCAACCGGCCCACAGCACTGAACGAGTCGGCAATAATTAAGGGAATCAAAAGATGAGCAAAACCGCAGTCTAAGGCTGGCACGGTAGCTAAGGGCATGTACTAAGAAAAATCAGGTGCCTGCTGGGTACGTACATTGTAATATTTATATTTGCAAACGGGCAGAGAAGTGACCATAATTATACGAATACTCTGCTGAATATAAACTTTAAATAAATGTTCATACGTTCTCATAACCACTTGGGACGAGTAATACTAGAAAACCGCTTCGTTATCGTAACATACTCAAATTAAAATATGATATTTCAACAAACATTCACGCTCAGTGAACATTGTAGAGAAAAATGTAGAATCTAATTAGGCATTTGTCTATGTAATCATAGCTATAAGTACGGAAACAAACGTCCAGTCTTTAATAACAATCAACAATTTATAATAATAACAATTTATGTTTATATGAAAATAATTATCGACCTCCACACCAGATATAATTACTTGTAAATATAACTAATTTATTAAAGGTGACTGATGTTTTAACAAAGAATATGAGACGTAAAGGTGCGCCTATATTTCCCATTTCCTCGATTTCCTCCACTTGAAGCCGATTTTCAGTTACTTATGTAACAATAAACTGTTCAATTAAACGCCTTAGTAATCTAGTACTTAAAATCGTAATTTTTACAAGTTTCGTTTTCTTTTTAATTACTTTCCTAGAATTCTCACGCAATTACAAATTATAAGACAAGGTTTAAATAGTAGAACATGTTTTTCTGCATCCGAGGCGCAAAGTTAGCATTCGAGCAATCCTGTTTCACTTACCACTACTTAAGTTATTACTGAAGAATCCTCTGGCTCCACATCGGCTTCGTGGCCTGTGAGCTGTTTATTTGGAACTTCGATAAAACATTGTTGCACATGAATACTTTTTTGTCATAAGCACAAGATAGTTCGCGCGCTTCCGATTCGGCGGGCGTCGGTGACGTGCGTGCTTCGCCGCGATCGCCTATAGACTGAGTGTTTTCTTAGGACCCCTCCATGGACGCCTAAGCCTCGTTACCACCTGTCATGTTAACGGGATGCGCGGACGCAGATCGTCCAGCTAGATACAGCAGGGATTTAATTACCTGTCGAAAGGGGTAATGGACGAAATAGACGCCAATTAAAACAGCGGATAAAAATTACGCAACTAGTTTATTTTTACACTTCACAGATTTTTCGTAGAATTCTCTAGATAAAATGTACAAAAGTTTTATTTAAAATCGAATATTAACTATATACGTCCTATATCGAAATTCCGAATCAGTGGATATTTTTTATCGGTTGTTCAAAAGCTACTTATTGAGTTAGAAAAGATATTTTGTTGTGTTCAGTACAAAGATACATTAAAAAAAACAGTACAGTTTGCACAATTGGCGCAAATCATCCGAATCTGAGAATCTTAAACCCAGATCATCTGTTAACTAAAACTAACGCTTATTGACTTCACTGTAGGGTGAACTGTACACGTAGCATAGAAACTAAATACTCGTACTTGATCGAACTGAGAACTAAACCCAGGACGCCGATATTTCAGGAGTATGCTTACAACACAGAAACCGCGGAGTTTTTTGTATTGTTTAATTGAATATTTTAAAGTAGCCTTATTGTGAAGATAAGATAGATAGATAGATTTTGCTTTCTTTTAGCTACATTTTCGCTTCAAGAGCAATGCAGGTTATACAGCGATTATGTGGACTGATAAATATCCAATATGAATGAAAGATTTAATCTTCTCATCCCTGTATAATCGTCCTTAACCTATTAATAAGTAACTAAAATATAAAGAATTTTACCCTACCATTCCAGGGGGTTGACTTCGGAAGTCATTAGTAAATGCTAACAGATAAAAGTCAAGCTCAATCAAACTACTGGTAACATAACATAGAGCCTAAAAATTATACATAAAATTATACTACTACTATCGCCATTAAGTATGACAGGCAATAACTTTTTTTCAACTTATTGACTATGATTGACGAGCCAACAGCCATAAGTAAATTAACAAAAATATTTTATAAGTATTTTCTAACTAACTTTTATAATATAATATTTTTAGCAATTGAGTACCAAACTTACACGGATTCTAAAAGTAAAAAAAAAAGTCCGAATATTTATTTACGAGAATACATGTCAAAAAGGTCTTAAAATATAGCATAAATTGTCCATTGTATTCGGTCTGCATGCAGACGTGTAAATGTTTAATAAACTAGCTGGTTTTTACATAATTTTGAACAAAACTCTATATATTCCTCAACACTATAAAAACATTTTTCTAATATCCATATCGTTATTTTTTTCCTAAATACATTAGGTTTTAATATTTTCAATTCGTTCGGCAAGCTGTTGTATATAGAAATGCACGTATTGTATATATTTTTTTTATATATGTATTTGTGACACGCAGGTTGGTATAACATGTTGATAACTCTACTCGTGGATGTGAAAATAAATAACCTACAGTAGAATCCGTAAAGTTTGTTTGTTTTAAGAAGTATTTGCAAAAATAATTGAAAATAACAATATAGATTTGTTGTACATTATCCCTAATCATCAGTTATTAAATGTATGAATAAAACGTGTTTACTGTCATACATGCAAAATTATCTTGAAATTGTATTTATTAATATTCTTTTAGTTTGTTATTTTTGTGACTTAATCGCATTTTTACACCTTAAAACATTATTTCATTATTAAATTTTACATTAGTATTAATCTAAACATAATAGGTTGACTAAGTCAGGATATTATTTTGGATAGTATTTAATGGAGCGACATAACTTAACCGCCAAAAATACTATCTGAGCATCTTAATATTCTAAAATCAGTATTTTGTGGCCGCCATTTTGATTCTGGGGCACATTTCAGTTTTTTTGTTGCTCAGTTTATTATTTCTCTATTATTTTTTAGTAAACGTAATTCTATTTTAGGTTCATTGTGAGATTCGTATCAAATACAGCGATTATGTAATAAGTAACTATCTAAAAGTCTAAAAACGCAACTTGTACATTTTTGTCTCAATATAAATATGTATATGTTTTCGCCATAAAAACCTCATTCATCAGTTTTCTGATACATATTTCTGACTTTTCAGTATGAGTGATATGAAGAAACTTTTAATTTAGGTTTCTGTACAATTTTGATTCTTGAAATGTTTCATAATGATAATGAAATCTTAGAAGTAAAGCTACCCTGCCACTCGCATCAGTGTGGAGCGTGCTCAACCTAAAGTAACCAAATTTAGGGGTTGATTTGACATTTTAATCTTGGTGCGTTTTAACTCAATATTCAATAATTTTGAGGGTGATCGATATTCCTGTTTGTAGAACCATTATTGTATTCTGTCTATCTTAGTTGTGAATGAACTTTGGGAAATCCTAACAACTGCATAACAAATCAACATTATTGTACCATCATCAGTCATGGATGAGTGATGACTAATTATGATCATTATTTCAAAAAAAAGATTAGTTAGTAATATTTTACTCGAAATTTGGAAATCTGTGCACATGTAATCTTTTTTGTTAGGGACAATAATTAATCATCGCACACAAATTGTAAGTTGTTGTGCGCGGACTATCGACATTGAATAAGTAGTCATCAAAGCACAAAACAGATCAAGACAACAACAAAAAGTGAGGGGTCTAAAACTACAAAAACCTCTAAGCCTACCTACATACCACTTAGTTATTTACGTCTCCTCGATGTTCGGGTTCTGTGAGAACAGCTGGTGATCGTTGTAGGTGCGCACGTACTTCCTCGTGGTGCAGTAGAGGAGGAGCCCCCACTTCAGCATCATGAACGACCACACCATACGGATGATTATACTGGACTGGATAGGCGTCACTTCTGCAACAAGGAATTGTCGGTTAGTTAGTGATGATGTCGTGGGTTCGACAAGACCAATCTTCATTGAGAAGGACATTTGTTACTGGTATCTCGGTCAAGCGAGTAAATAAATTCAACAGAGACACAGCTTCAACAACGCTCATTACAAGTGACACTACTATAACGTGCGTGAGTGAGCACTGGCGACCTCGACGCGTATTGGGAGAAACCGGTTTATACCGGCTCGGCCAGTGGACAAGCTTGGGCTCGCGTACACTAACTACGCCTAGTGTACCTGTCTCCGAGCCACTTGGTACGTACCAATTTATTTAGAACTAGTTTTCCCCCGAAACTTCGTGCGCTTAGACCATTTATTTCCACACCATCACAGGTTTTTTCGCGCATTAGCAACATTGTCAAGGGTCCAATCGATCTCTATACGAGAAATCATGACAATTGCTAACGTTGCTATTATTGGTGCCTTCAGTATACATGACGACACGATTGGCGTAGTGCGCTGGAGCACGGTTTCTCGCCTTTAATTCCGTAGTGTCCCGGGTTCGATCCCCGGTCAGGTCAATTCAGGAAATGATCTTTTCTAAATTGGCCTGGGTCTGGGTGTGCTGGAAGACGCCGCTGGCTTATTTCCTTGTCTGGTACCTTGTAACACAGGGATATTTATCCCTACTTCGAAACCATGTTGTCTGGCGCATATTTATTATTTATTTATTCATGCAACCATTTTTATCTTATATAAACATCTTAGTTTATGCGCGTTTATACCAATCTTGCACAATCCCTTCTGAACTATGAGGATTAGGGATAATAAAATGTATACCATAGACTAGGGCTTAATCTGATACTGACGCAGAAGGAGTGCAAACCGTATTCAAAATAAGTAGTAATTTATGAAAGAGTCATCAATTTAGGCTACCAAGACCCATTCTGCCAGCGATTTAGCTATAAGGGTGTTTTTAATATCGTCCAGATTTCATCAAGCACACACATTTATTGTGAGTATATTATGGCAAGTGTGTGTTTGGCATAAGAGACTTCTATAAAACTTATCAAACATTCCTGATTGGATACACAAAATAAAATCAAGCTTTACATTATTCTAATTATAGCTTATGCTACGGCCATAAGACCCATTCATTATGCAAGTTTCGTAATGGTTGACCTGTTCTTTGTATAATAAAGAAAAATACACTTAGTTAAAACTCCATCATAATAAATTATGTAGTATGAAAGAACAAAGTGAACAAACAAACATACATATTTGTTGATATATATATTTCATCTATGGTAATAGACAATGTCATTGTTTTGTAATATCCATAAAACAACAATGCACTCACTGCATACTAAATACTTATCAACCTGTAAATAATAAGGTCAATAAGACTCAGATTTATAATAAGTAGAGTAATTGTAAACATGTGACTTCTTATCTCAAAGGATGAGTCAAAACACGTCACAACCATTCTATTTGTTTTAGACTAAGTAGGCACAAAATATTTATACTGCTCATTTAAATAAAAAGAAAGAAAAATATTTTTGACATCTTTACAACTGATAATTCCATAAACTGATGATTTCCACCCAAACACATGCAAGGCTGAGGCTTTGCATCACCATCAGTAGTAGTCATTAAAATTACTCACCAGTTTTATAATAAACTTCTAGAAATACATAGAAGAGTGTGAGGGCTGTTCCAGAGATAAAACCAATGATTCCAAAGTCACCGATGTACTGCAGAGCTTTTCTCGAGAAGTTCACATGCAGGGAGTCCTTTAGATAGTGACAGTGTAGCATGAATGCCAGGGAGGCGTTTATACCTAGGAAAAATATCCCAATTAATGTTTAATTTCTGTATTTGTACAGTAGAGATTTGAATAGCAACATTTTAGATTATCAATAAGAATGTAGGATGTATAAGAATGTAGGATGTATAAGTACCTACTTGTATGTATAAAAAGTTAAGTGACAAAGCTTGAAATATACAAGAACAAACTTGAACTTTAGCAAGAGCATAAAAAGTGAAAGAAGTTCACTGCATTGTAAATGTAATAGTCCATGAAGGTCAAGTAAAAAATGTTTCAATATTTTTATTAGGCAATTGCTACCACTTGCTTACAATGACATTATCAGAAGAAACTCACTTGATAACAACGCCCACATTCCAGCTTCAATATTGGCATAAACAAGGCAAAAACATATAAACGCTGATATTCCTAACATTGCTCCGATTGCGCTTAGAAAAATATGAATTTTGGTTCGCAACATCGTAGCGTTCGCTCTAATTCAAAGATGCAAATAGAACTTGCCTTAAGCAAGTTAACATATATAAAAAGGAGAAAAGTCTATCCTTCTGCAATGATAACTTCAAATAATGTAAGGTAAAAGCTGTGAAAAGCACGTAAAGTCAACAAAACAACAAACGATAAACGAAAAATCGGCAACATGATCTGATCTGACAGTAGTGAGTGACAGTTATTTTTTTCTTGGGGCGCCTTTTGCGACTTAAACGGCTATCGCTATTTCAATAGCGGGTGGAGGAAACTGCTATAACGCTACAAATGCTACAATGTCTTTTTGCTTACTATTTTAAAATCTGTTCTTTATGGGAAGTTTTAAATGGAATGGAACAAAGAAAAACAAGGAATTATTATCTTCATCACGTAGTACTAGTGTCTAGTACCCGTACAGATTATCATCCATAGGATGTCCACATACTGAACATAGGCCTCCCTCAATGATTTACACCTATCCCTATTAGAAGCGGCCTGCATCCAGCGATTCCCTGCGGACTTGACCACATTGTCCGTCTATTTCTCTGGGGGCCGTCCTACGCTGCGCCTGCCGCAACGCGGTCTCCACTCGAGCACTTTTCTGCCCCATCGGCCATCAGTCCTCTGAGCAATGTGTCCCGGCCCACTGCCACTTTAGCTTGCTAACCCGTTTGACTATGTCGGTTACCTTAGTTCTTCTACTGATCACCTAATTTCAGATTCGATCTCGTAGAGAAACACCATGCATAGCTCTTCCCATGCTGAGTGACTTTGAGTCTATTTAAGAGGCTAACAGTTAGAGACCAAGTCTCGGCACCGTAGGTCATCACTGGCAACACGCACTGTTCAAAGACTTTTGTCTTCAGACACTGAGGTATTTTGGACATAAAGACGCTAAAATACCTCGCCCTTACGTTGCACCAATTTCATGATGGATATCAAGGAAAGTTACGAAAAGTTAGAAAACAGTGAACCACCTCAAAGTTATGTTTTTTATCATCCTGCACCACAACTTAATTTTCTTTCTGACTATCTACCTGAAGATTGCCTGGTAGTGCTCGCTACTAGGGATAAGGCCGCCTAAATTGTACACCTATTTTGATTCATGGAAACTGTAATATTTTTTTTGTGCATTAATAATCCAATGTTTCATCAAAGATGGCAAGATTGGCAAGCGCCTTTCAACACTAGAGCCTGTATTCAGGCCCCTGACTGCCGAACCAAATTTCACCAGACTGGCATCTCATTACTGTCACCAAAATTTTTTATGAACCTTAACGCTTTGGAATAAGGTTCATAAGTTTCTTGTTTGACATTTCAAGAGTTAGGCCACAGAACAGGGTATTGTAGTTGCGATAGCGATAGTCTATCGATAGTATCGTGATACCATCGTGACCTCGAAAATCAGTCATACTATCAATAGTCCTATTGAAACTATCGATCCGAGACGATACTATCGATTCTATCAATAGTATCAATTGATAAAAATAAGTAATAGTAGTAGTAGTACTAGTAGTATGTACATCCCGCGGAAGGTGGGGTCGTCGCTTTTTAAATGCCAAGAACCTTCATAACTGCGAGGTGTGCATTCTTAGGAGGTTTTTCCTCAGCTCAGCAACGAGTGTGGGATACATCGCGATGTTGTGGTAGTTGATAAGGGCCTCACGCCGCTCTCCTTGGCAAATGAGAACTGGCGTCAACCACCGGTGCTCACCGCCGACGACCGCAAGGAAATATGGAGGAGCAAGGAGCTGCTTGGGAGGTTCTATCGGGCCTTAACAGGGCCTGATGTGGATCTCTCAGCGTTGGTGAACTGGCTACGCTTCGTGGACCTCTTTGGGGAAACCGAGGGTTTTGTCTGTGCAATTGCTGACGAAGTTATCAAGGTGAATAACTACCGGAAATACATAATGATGGATGGTACGGTCGACATTTGTCGGGCATGCCGCCGTCCTGGCGAATCTAATCACCATGTTATTTCCGGGTTTTTTCACCTTGCTAACGGCGAGTACTTGCACAGGCACAATCTAGTAGCCAGGATTATCCACCAGCAACTTGCTCTTCGATATGACCTTGTCGAGTCGAAGGCCGTGTTATAAGTACGCACCGGTGCCAGTTCTGGGAAATGGTCGTGCGTTGCTCGATTGGGATCGCTCTATCATCACGGACAGGACTATTGTCACCAATAAGCCTGATATCGTGCTAGTAGACCGATCCCAACGCCGGGCAGTGCTTGTCGTTCAAGCCATTTAATTTTGGTTTTCACGAAATTCTAGTTAATGTCAGTTACTGACAAATGAAGCATGGTTGTTATCTTGGAACTATTAACATTATTGTAAAAAATCAAATCTTAAACATGAATTCAAAATATTTTCTACGTTATGAAATTTGTGAATTGCACGAAAATCCATTCATGATCACTTTTTGTCAAATGCAGGTTGGTTGTTAACCTAGTATCATTAATCCTACAACAAGAACTATGTTGAGTTTTTTGCCATTATTTCAAAAATATGTGTACTCACTTACTCGTAGCAAAAAATGTTCTGAGATGAAATGAAAGCTTATAAAATTTTCTATAACTTTGATCTTTACACTTTTTCTATATTCTTACCCGTTTTTGAGCTACACGCTCCGGAAATGAAGAACATTTAAAAAAAGTTATTTTTTAAGTTTTTGACACAAATTTTTTGTATAATTTTTTTATCCTTTTAGGTCGTGAGGGTCCTGGCAAATGCTCATGTTCTTCCTCGACCAGCTCAGTTTTTAACGGTTCTCCCTAAAAAGGCGCTAAATAATCACCTTCGTCATTCTCATTGAGGGGGCAGTTCATTCAAGCTCATGTAGCAGTGGCTTATTAATATGTAGATGTCGGAAAGCAATGCTGAAATGCTCTACTGCGTGCCTCAAGGGAAATGCTTCAACGGGCTCGACGGCGTGTCTACTAGCGAGGAAGACAATAAGATAAGATAAATATACTTTATTGTACAACTACAAAGAAAATAATTACAACAGTGCTTAAAAACGAATAAAAACTTAGTCTAGTACAATTTAGGCGGCCTTATCGCTAGGAAGCGATCTCTTCCAGGCAACCCACGTGTAAGGAATTTACTAATAAAATAAGAGTAGTGGGTAAGGTAATGAGAGATCATAGGATAAATTAAAACATATTGTATGAGTACTCCCATACACAGGTCGTGAATTTATAATGGATAATAATAGTACAATATAAACATATAACATACGTGTAACGTACAATGAGGATGATGATGAAGATTATTAAAGCCCTTTAAGCAAGAACAACTCACCTCTGAGGAGTTCTTATATTTTTTAATGTTCTCCAACTCTGGAGCGTGTAGTTCAAAAACAGTTGGGCAGATGGATAAAGTGTAAAGATCAAACTTTCATTTCTTCTTGAAACATTTTTTGCTACGACACACTACTTATTTTTGAAATAATGACGAAAAACCCAAAATTGGGACGCCCCACCTTGCCTTTTTGACGTCGGAACTTTTAGTATACATATTTTTGCCCTAAGCACCCTGAACAAGGTTCTGAAGTAATCGCTAGGTTCCCGTTTACGCAGTCTATAACTACTTTATTGACTGGGCTAATATATTTATGATGTACCAGCTTTCCGTGGGTTTTAGAGACTGGTTGCATTGCAATAGGCGAAAAGGTAGAAATCAACATTTCCGTAAGATTTTCGTGATTATTTCATTGAATTGAAACAAAAGTATTATTTCTCTTTTTTGTTTTGCATACAAATAAAACAGATAGAATCGTCAAATGTAAGATAGTCGCCCGTTTGGGATATAAAATTTAAATATATTTTTATTTTTAACCTCATTACTGTAAAAGTTATAACACGACACGTGTGCGCGGAGCGGCAACGTCGCGTTGGTCGGCGCCTAGCTACTTGTAAAGTATCAGTACTTGGTATCGATATAAATACCGATACTTTTATATCAGTATTTAATCATACTGATACAAATATCGGTATCTATCTGAGGTATCGATACCATTACTGATATTTTAATAAAATACCGATGTTTCAAAAGTATCGATATCACCGCTGGTCGTCGATATCAGTCCCGGTCGTCGACATCACCATCCCGCAGGACGATAACCTCGTGAATGCCGAGAAGGACTAGCTCAGCAAGTACCTTGACTTGGCTCACGAGGTGACCGCCATGTGGGATGTAGATTCGACGATCATTGTTCCGATAGTCGTAACGGCAAACAGCTTAATAGCGAAGAGCGACCAACACCTCGAGAGGTTCTCGCTTAGCGGCTTGATCAAGGTTCAGATACAGAAGGCGTTACTCCAGAAGGCGCGTATTGTCAGGAGGTTCCTCTCTCTGCAGTCATAACCACCGGTAGTCTGGGCCTCGCCTGCCCCGCTGCCGGCGGCACCCTAGGTTAAGATCTTTATAGTATTTTTATAAATCATTGTTTTTATAAATTAAATCTTAAGTTTTATAATTGTAACTATTTCGTTTTTATAATTATAATTCATAAAGATGCGTGTCAATAGTATTGAAACTGTCGATAGTTTTGGCCTATCGATAGTCGAATAGTAGCGAAAATACCTCGATGGTTACTAAAGCAAAACTATCGATGGCATCGATAGGCGTCGATAATCATGAATAGTATCGATAATATCGACTTTAATGGCGCGATACTATCGATAGTATCGAAAAAGATCAATATTCTCGCTTAATTCTCACTATCGGTACTATCGATTGTATCGATAGTATCGTCATGCACGAGTCGATAGTTTCGATAGAACCATTGATCCGCCGCACGGAGGTCATTGGACCTCAGTGCCAACTTTTTAAGACAATTCTTAAAAAGTGGACTTTTGATCGAAAGTGCGATCCTAAGTGATCGCGATCCAAATTGACTGTGTAAGGTGTAGATTGACAGATCGCGACATCAGATCACAAAATATCTAGAAATTTTGAAATCTTGATCGCAATCCTGTGATCACGATCAAGATTAAACGTGTAAACGCAGAATCGCGTCAGTCTACGCTACGCGCTGTGCAGGATGGACGTCGATGACTAATAAATAAATTACTGCTAATTTTTCTTTAGGTGTTTTCCTCATACAAGTATCTGGTTTTTTATATTTGGAGTTACCATTTATAGGAACTTGTTAAAAGAATTTTAATTCATCCTGATGTAGTTTTTGCAATCATTATATTTAGCAGTTAGTTGTATTTCTTTATGAAGATTTAAATTTTACTGGCCTGACTTTATTTGACTGGCCTGTTGGTGCAATGGCAGCGATCCTGCCTTTAGCACCAGAGGTTGTGGGTTCGATCCCCACCCATGACAAACATTTATGTGACGAACATTTGTGTTTCTTGTTTGTCTAGACTCTAGGTGTTACTATTTAAGTATGTATTTCGAAATATATGAGTATGTTTATCAGTTTCTGACACCCATAGTATGTACAAGAACTACAAGCTCTGCTTAGTTTAGGGTCAGATAATCTTGGCGTAAATTGGCCCAGATATAATTTATTTATTTATTTAAATGAGTATACATTTCTCTTTTCTGTAACCACTGTTTAACCCAGTGCCTTTTTCGAATCCTTTTCTCAAAAGTTAGGGCTGAGACAGGCGATAGTACAGTTTTAACTTCATGTAGATTCATGATAGCACGTGTTCACGCGGCGAAAGTTACATCGACTGACGAAATCGAGATTGAATGTGTAATGTTGTAGCGCAATCCATCAATCTGTGATCGCGATCACAGCTACACGATCGCGATCTAAATTGACTGTGTATAGGCTGCCTAACTGATACAAGTCGTAAATCAAGTATAAGAATGATTTGGCGTCAAAAATTATACAAAACTATTGAATTATTGACATAAAAATAACCAACATTCAAAACTTTCTTGTTGCATTTTAACTAATTCTAATAAAAACGGGTTTTTGCAATGAAACAAAATTACGGTAAATTGTTTTACCTATATTTCTCGACGTTCGGCGACAGTTGAATGTAATTTTGTTTCGTTGCAAAAACCCGTTTTAATTAGAATTAATAACCAGTGCCGCAGAATTCCTCCGCTCAATATGGGGCGCGCGTTATTGGTATAGGATTTTAATAGTAAGTAATATACTAAAAAAATATGCTCAAGTGGTTCCACTGTAAGATTTGGCTGTCAAAGCTCATCAAAATGTCTTGTACCAAACAAAAAAACATTTTATTAATGTTTTGAGCCATTTTTCTCAGTGTCGGAAAATGGATACCTTGTCGCCAAAAATTTAGTGGATCTTCAGACGGTAGTAAATTTGGTAGTTAGCAAAAAGTAGTTAGTTTAGCAAAAAATACCACCAATATGTCAACATATAGGTCTACCAAGATCTGATGGCAAAAAGGGACAAAAGAATTTGACACTAGCAATACTGGGGAAATTGGAGTAAAACGTTTTGATACTTTTTTTTTCCATATAGCGGCTGATTCTGAGTGTGATAAAGGATAATTTTTGAAAATCTTACTGTGGCGAATGTGGGGAAAACTCCAGTTACTCTGTTCATGAGTTTATTTATTAATTATAGGCTATGAGAACTTGAAAATGGTTCCAAATACTGCACATCCATAAAAAAGTCTTCATCGGAAGAGGAAGACGAGGAAGACGCGGTATTTATGATAGACCTTTCCTTCTGCATCTCATTTAATTAACAATCGATCTTGTTCTATGAACTGATTTACAATTTTTATTACATGTTCAGAAGATTTTCGCCATTCATCGATCCCTATTTGAGAGAAAGCTTCTTCTGTTAAAGATTTTATATCACTTGCTAGTCTATTGACGTTTTTACCCGCAACTTTTTGTTTCATTATTCCCCAGATTAATTACTTTCCCGGGCGTACTAAAAACGACTCTGTTAGATCTGCCTTCTTCTTCAATTGGTCTTAGGGTAGTATTAGAAACCCCTGAAATAAACCAAAGTTTAATATACATAACATAATACACAAGAAAAATGCAATAACCCAAAGTATCAACAGTGTCATTTCTACTAAAACCAGTCTAAAATTTCAGTTGACAGATGACATTTTTTTTGTAGCCATATGAAAATCGCTATTTTTAAACTTTTTTTTGCCATTAGATCCTGGTAGACCTTTAACTGCCTTCATTTTTGCTTCCGATTCACAGCGCCCACTTCCATTGTTCGCCTAAATTGAAAAACCGATTCGTAAGATTATGCTGAACTTTAAAATCGGATCGCTAAATTAAATTGAATATAAGCATGTTCTTGTCAAATGTTGGAAAATATTACAGATTTAGCGGGTAATTCACTGCAAAATCAAAATGACAGCTAAACAAAGTTCGGATACACACTAATCTCTGCTTATTTCTGAACAAAAGATGCGTTTCGTTTTGCATAAATTATTTGTACGAATATCGTGATCAGCTGATATTCGGCGAATACGAATATTCGTATTTGTTGCATCACTAATTTCTACAATGCTCTATTTTCCATAGACGGATAGAAACTCGGAAAATTCAACCTTTTGTCTTATTCTAAAGCTCAAGCAAGACTCGAACCTGCGCCTTCTGCAACCCGGGCGGGTGCCACCACCAATTTAAAAACTTAACTTTCATCCTAGGTTATCACTAATATTTTAAAGAGGAAAGATTTGTTTGGTTGTTGTAGGTATTGAATAGGCTCCGAAAGTACTGGACCGATTCTTTCACCAATATAAATAAAGCTACAATAACAGGGAGTGACAAAGGCCATTTTGACGGGAAAGACAGTCTACGTGGGCGATGCCGCTGACGGCCAGCTAGTAGTTATTTTAATAAATAAAAACCCACCTAAGTTTGAAATAATTAGTTTTACTTGCAAAAGCAAAAATGTAACTGTTGTTGAAGGTCTACGTTAAAGTACCTTAGCTACCGCACGGAATGTTGTTATTAAACCCTTTTTAACTTTTAATTTTCTACGCATGTTTTCAATGTGTCAAAGGTGCGCAGTAAAACCTATTTTTAAACCTGTTTCTGTCGCATTATTTTGAATTTAATGTAATGTTTCTTAAAATGAATAAACAAAATAATAATCAAAATAGAACTTTAATAATAAGTAACTTTTTAATGCTTTGTTTAAACTCCTAAACAAAATTCCCATTGCACAGTACAACATCATTTAACTTATAACATTTTAACAAAATTTACCAATTTTTATGGTAAGTAATTGAAAAGTAATGATAAAATATGAAACAACTACAACTACTTATCTTAAATAAATTTTAACAGTTTGAAAAATATTCGTAGAATCTATAAAAAAAGTATTTAACCATGCTTAAAACATCTGGAAGAACAAAGTAAGTACCTAACAGTTAAAATTTAGTGTTTATTTCGTTAGACTGTTCTTCAGTAACCTAATAAAAATTGATTTATGAACATTATTATCTTGTTAATGGTATTGATGAAAACAAGTTTAGGTTCAAGAACCAATCTGAAGTATCTTGAGAAATATGTAGTTAAAAAGTTTAGGTAGAACTAAACTTTTCAACAACATATTTCATGATACAAAAAAACTACGAAATTATTCACAAGAATGTTCACTTACAATATTTTTTAAAAACCTTAGTTCTTTCTGTACTTTAGAATAATAACGTATAGAGGGGATAGTCTTCATACAACCGCCCCGTCAAAAATGAAGCACTAATCCGATCCACACATGCGACTATTGCTTGCTTACGTGTGGCGCGCTTTGACATTGAACATTGCGGATCTGTAATGAACACTGCAAAGTGGTCCGTTTGGAGCCATTTATGGTGCTTCAAAATGGTTCCGACTTGGTTTCTATATGTAATTATTCTAAGATCTGGACTTTGTTCTAAGTGTTTTCACATATTATAATGCTAGCGGTACACCCCGAAATCCAGTCAGAACCTGTAAATGGTGTTAAAGGCATGAAAATAGGAACAATTATTGATCTTTAGGCCTTACGAATCAATATGACACGTAGCACGGAAAAAAGAAAAAAGAAGGTGAGAAGTTAAGGCGTCGCATCATCTTTTTTATGTATGGGGAAAAAAACTCTTTGCTCTGATACCTATCGTGTGTGGTATCTAGTAAAAGGGCTTACTGAGTCAATTGTCTATATTCTTCATACTTTACACATACTAGGTACATCATTACTTTTTAGCCAATTGTATTAAATAAAAATAAAAATCACTTTCCACACAATATGCTTCAAATGGTACGTAATATCCTCATTTCCAACCTTCACAAAGGATTTTTGAACATACATATTTACATTTAGTATTTTATATAATTTTTCCATTTTACGGAATGTTATAAAAAAGTTTAATTTTAGACACTGAGGATGATAAACCCAAATGCTAATGATTCAACCAAATCATATCTGGAGGAGCCCAAATGTTTTGAAAATTATTTTTATATTTGACGACACGATTGGCGTAGTGTGCTGTTGCACGGTTTCTCGCTTCGACTTCCGTAGTGTCCCGGGTTCGATTCCCGGTCGGGTCAATTCAGGAAACGATCTTTTCTGAATTGACTCTGGTCTGGGTGTGCTAGGAGACGCCACTAGCCTATTTCCTTGTGTGGTACCTCGTAACACAGGGATATAATAATCCCTACTTCGAGACCATTACAAGAGGTGTGTTGTCTGGCGCATATATCAATTTAATACAAGTGACTAAAATGTAATGATGTGATATATTTATGGAATTGGCTCAGTAAACCCTTACATTAGATACCACACATGATAAGTTTCAAAGCAAAAATGTATTCTTCCCGTATGGACAAAAAAAAGATGATGCATAGCTCCTCCCCATTTTTTTCTTTTTTTCGTGCTACAGGTCAAATTGATTTGTATGGCCTAAAGATCAATTGTTCCGATTTTCATGCCTATAACACCATTTGCAGGTTAATTTAACGTACCGTTAGCACTTATAGCTTTCGTACGGGTTTGTCTGCACCAGGAACCCGCCTCTTTATGTCCTCACCCTTTGAATTAATAATGTATTAAAAACCCGCCACATAAGAAGACCCAGCAAGTTTGAAATATCCTCTGACTAACCCCTTTTATAGACACACCTAGAAGACTGTATTAACTTAACTCTTGGTCTCTCTGTAAAAGTACTGAGAGAAAACAGCAAAATATATTATAAGGAGGCTGAAGCTAGCTAGGAGTCTGATGCAGTGGGCGCAAACGCAGCCCTAGCCAACAGCAAACCCTTTGGACATGTTGTTATTGTACAATAACAAATAATTTGAATGAGTAAGTAAGTATTTCTCAAACTATTTTAAATCAGGGATTTGGCACACATACCAAATTCAATATATTGCCTCTTCCATATTTAAGACATCCCAGAAATTCAAATTTAACCAAGAAATATGCATTACAACAAACAAGACCTCTATCGGAAGTCCTTCAGGAGCTTCAAATAATTAGGTTTGATTTTACTTAGTGTTACTGCATCTATTTCTGCTAGCCTATGAATGCGGAGGTGGCTCTTCATATTCCCTCTCTGTGCATAGCCCCGTCCGCATATAGGGCACTTGAAGGGAGTTTCACCAGTGTGCAACCGCATGTGCTCTTTAAGATAATCTTCATGGTAGAAACAGGATCCACATACTGTGCATTCTGCTGGTCTCTGCCCTATAATAAAAAAAAATATTATGAAATAATTGCTAGCAGGTTAAAAGTATGACATAAGCAAACTATACAGGGTGACTAGGGATTGATTGGCATCCTTTTAAAATAAGAATCTACTCATGATGTACAGGACTTTACCCAAGTATGAGGCTATTTTATAGGTACACAATTGCATATTTTGAAACCGTATAAACAATTGCCACGTATTAAACATGATGTTTATAAGGGTAAAAATATGCAATTGTGTACCTATTAAATAGCCTCATACTTGGGGAAAGTACTGTATATCATGAGAAGGTTCTATTATAAAAGGATGCCAATGAATCCCCAGTCAGCCTGAATATTATTTAATACATAATTTAAGACAAGAGGTTATTAAAATCCAGCCACAGAAAAAATACAAAATGCTTGTCACATGAATGTCTTCTTTCTTTGTATGAAAAAATAAAAAAAGAAACTTGTAGGGATGATTTCTGTTAATGATAGTAGCTTATGTTTAAAGGCTGATTATTTTATTTTATTGTTAGATTTACCTGTGTGTACAGATCTCTCATGTATCTGAATAGACTTTGCACATTTGTATGTTTTATCACAAAATTTACAGGCGAACACTTTTTTTGGGCGTAAATGTTTGTCATGGACATTTCTCTGGTGGCTAGTCAGTTCTCCTTTGAATGCAAATCTTCGTCCACATGATGAGCATATGAAGTTTTTCTCCATATCATGTTTTCTCTTGATATGCCTCTTTAAATAATAATCTGATACACATATTTTTTGACATTTAGGGCATGTAACAGGATTTTTAAAATGGCTCTTCTTCTTATGTAAGTTTAACTTTTCTTGAGTCTTGAAAACTTCCCCACAAAGATCACATAGTTTTGGTGGATCTGGTTTTTTTATTTTAGGCAGTTTGAGCTTTATTTCACGAGGACGTCTTCCACCATTTGCAGCTCTGTTAGTATGTTTGTCTTGTAATTCAGGTTGTGATAGTTGTTTGGATTTCAAACTGTAAAAAAAACTATAAATAACTTCTTTTCAAACAACATGTTGAGTAATCAGCATGCAAGGTAAAAAATCTAACAGGATTCTTATAGGAATACTAGCTTCAACTGGCCACCTTGTATGCTTGTGAAGGGAGCTGTTTTAGCTCTATACACTCAGTAGTTTCGGTTGAGCATTGTCTGTCAGTCACAGTAGAGATAGGCTTTATAGTATTTAGATTGATTAAGTTTATAGTAGTAGATTATTCATCTAGAATCATCAGAACAAGTGATAATTAGTTGGTAGTACATTTTAAACCAAGCAAATATATTAGTTCACATATGATTGGAGAGCCAGAGTGATTGGGATACTATATTAAGTTTCAATAGAGGCTGAGAAGCCTCAGACCAAACCCATTTTAAACACAATAAACTTTGCTTGGTACAGTTAGCACAAAAAAAACTTGGTACTTAATTCTAATAATGCAAACTGTTTTTAAATATGAAGACCCTTTAGGTTTGATGCTGCCCATACAAGACAAATTATAAAAATATCTCAAATATTACCACCATCTTTCTCCACTCCAACTAAATTCACCCTCTAAAAGTGAAGAAGCCACTTTGTTTGTTTTGTTTTTAGGCAGTGAAGATTTCTTTTTTAGTGATGATTTGGTCTTCTTGATGGTAATTTCCTTGGACTTTATTTTCAATTGCAAGGGCCTAATTAAATCAATTAAACATTCATTGTCATCAAAGCTCTCATAATCCAAATTAGGTTCTGCTTTTATATCTTTTATCTCAATTTCTACCTCAGAGGGGGCATGGTCACTAAAATTATGAAAATCTATAACTACATTTTCATTTTTAACAATAAGCAATCCACTTTGTAGTATTTTCCATGATTCTCTGTACTTTTGAATAAAGTTACAAACTGTTTCTAGCGTGATACTACAAGTATTGCATATATTTCTGGGGAACCCATCGATATCTTCAATCTGGAAAACCAAATAAACAAAAATTATAATTTGCCTAGACAATCCTACAATTGAATTAAAAAAACACATGGTAATCAAAGCTTAAATTACCTTTTCCTTTAAACATTGAGAAAGTTTCACAATTAAACCGTCTTTATTATCATTTGATTCAAAAATGGGAATCTCTGCTCCATCTTCTAAACAAATCCTGCACAAGTGTAAATTGTTTCCAACGTCCATTTTATACTATTGTAAGTTATTAAGATCAAATGTTATCAAATATTATTTAACTATTCGTATTTATCTTCATCCTATTGGATTCATTTAATCTAAACATTTTTACTCCATTCTTTGTGAAAATAAATTATTTCTTATATTATGACATTTTGTTTTTTAATTTGGTCGCTATCACTATTTGACCGTTTCATTCACATTATAATTCCAAACGAGCGTTCTTTTTTTTCGCAAGAGAGTCACAAGACCAACCATAGACACTTTTTTATCATCTCTTGCTGTCATCAGGTGATCGTAGTTGTGAGCTAAAAAGTCCTGGATTTGGGATAAAACGCAAATAATTTTCTAATAAAATGTCGGGAAAAGAAAAACTAGCGATTTTCCCGTCTCGGGGGTAAGTATTACTTGTAAGATAACTTTCATACAGTCGAAATATACTATGGAAAATTGTAAAATGTTTTGGGTTGGGTTCAGTTTAGATTACATGACAATATTCCTGTTTTCAGTGCTCAGATGTTGATAAAAGCTCGTTTAGCGGGTGCAGTTAAAGGCCATGGACTCTTGAAAAAGAAAGCTGACGCTTTACAAGTCAGGTTCCGAATGATCCTGAGCAAAATTATTGAGGTAACCATGTCATGATTTTTTATCAATTTATTAAGTTGTAGGCGTCAAATATAGTATTTACAATAATTGAAAGACTTTAGTATCTTCATAAATTTCACTGATCTTTCTTTACATTTTTTTCATTCATCAAAGGTATTAATCAGCCGGCAGACCTTATTATTATGAACACCAGTTTTTTTACTTTAAATAATAATAAATAATATGCTTTTAATTTAAAAAAAATGGTCTGGGTAGCAGCTTACCTTTTCTATGCAGTTAGCAACAAACAAGATCAAATAATTGGGAGCAAACAAACTCGTACATATTCTTAGTTAACTCATTAACAGGCTAGATCATCCTGATAGGGGTGAAATCTTCTGGTAGTTTTTGATGGACGATCAATAGAAAGATCTTTTGAGAGCCTAATTAAAATTCAGTCTGCAATGGAATTTAGATCTGAGTAACTTAGTATTAAATTTACAGCCATAACTGGGTGTAGTGGATCTAATATACTCCGTGAATGTTAGATGCTATTGTTATTTGTTTGTTATATTTTCATGTAATTTAGTGATATTTTTACAGACAAAAACCCTTATGGGTGAAGTGATGAAAGAGGCTGCGTTTTCCCTTGCTGAAGCTAAGTTCACAACTGGTGAATTTAACCAAGTAGTGCTTCAGAACGTGACCAAGGCTCAGATCAAGATCCGGTCCAAAAAAGACAATGTTGCTGGTATGTTTATGTTGCACTTGAATAAATGCCTTGTTGTAATATTTTAAATAATTGACAACTGACAAGATCATTTATTGATCGCCATCATTTGATCTCCACCTCAAGCTGGGCACCTAACCACCGAAGCTGATTGATCGATAATATACTTTAATATTTTTAAATACACCAGACACCCTGAAAAAGAACTATCACAAAAATCAATATTCTATAAAATCATGCAACTGAATATTTATCTTTAAAGCCCTAAAGAGTGATATGTATCTAAATGGTAACTCACCTCTGTGTTATACTTAAAAAAGGTTAAGTCTTTTGTACTTTATTGAGAAGAAAATGTTATTGTTTTGAGTTCTCAAACAGAGATTTGTGAGTTTGATCACACTCAGGACAGATGTGTGAAAATTTGTTTTTGTTTTTTGAAAATACTTTGGTATGTTGAGTTTTGTACCCACATTGTACAAACTGCTTGGTTAGATGGTCTTACCCTTTTGGCACATCTACATGCCCGGGGCTCCTAAAATCTGTTTTTTTAGTTTTTTGAACAAAGAATAGAATAGAATGGCCCTATCATCCTTATGTGAACAGGACCCTGACTAGTTCTCCCAGAATAGTATTGATATTACATGAAAATATGGTAATTGATAACAATTTAAAGGTAACAACAATTTCTAGGTGTCACACTGCCAATTTTCGAGTCTTACCAGGATGGCTCAGACACATATGAGTTGGCCGGTCTGGCACGAGGTGGCCAACAGTTGGCCAAGCTGAAGAAGAACTTCCAGAGTGCAGTCAAGCTGCTGGTTGAGTTGGCGTCTCTGCAGACCTCATTCGTAACCCTTGATGAGGTCATCAAGATCACCAATAGGCGTGTTAACGCCATTGAGCACGGTAAGATATACATCAACTGGGATGTAGTAGTTGCTAGAATGCTTACGCCGATAGCATTCGATATATTTTTGGTAAGGAATAATGATGAAACTTTTTACAATGTTCATTGCTTTTGATAACCCTTATTGAAGTCTTTTGTCCGAAACATTGCACAAACTTTTTAAACAATGAGTGTTCTTTATCAAGGTATCTCAAGCATTGCATGTCTTCAATATAACACAGAAAATTGGTGGACATTGTATGGCAAATTAAGGTAATGTAAAAACTAAATTATTATTTTCAGTTTTAATCTGTTTACAGTGATTATCCCTCGATTGGAACGCACCCTAGCATACATCATTTCTGAGCTAGATGAGTTGGAGCGTGAAGAGTTCTACCGGCTTAAGAAGATCCAGGACAAGAAGAAGATCATCAAAGAAAAGGCTGAAGCTGTAAGTTATATAAAAAAAAATTGTCATTGGATACTTACATAATACATCAATTATTTAATTAATGTGGGCGTAGTATCATAAACTTAAGTATTAGTAGAAAATGTTACCATTTTCCATTATTTCCACTAACACGGTCAGTGTGTAATTTATTAAACATACAGGGTGGTCCAAAAACTTCCTTACACTCAGGGGTATCCGAACATACCCCATGTATGTTACCCGATTTTTTGTAGTTTTCGAGTCATAAATTTTTTTACGAATTTTCAAAATCTCGTGTTGAGTCACTTTTTCGGTCGCTGTGGCGCGATCTGTAAAGATAAATGAATAATATTTTTTTCGGTATTAGATGAATAATAGCGCTAGATGATTCTGAAGAATTTACATCCATAACGCTTTAACTCAATTATGAAATTGAAAAAGTTAGCAATGCTGTTTTTTCCCTGAACTTTTAAGGCCGTTTTAAAAAAAGTTGCCCAAAATTTTCCATCCAAATCTTTTTTAAAAACATTACTACACTCTTAACTAATTACCATGAAAATATCAATGAGTTTCTTTATTAGCATCATACTAAATTTTCATTACAATTGACAGAAGTGTAAAATTCAAGTGTGAGGAAGCTAAAAAAATTTTTATTGACGTGTATGTTTGGACCACCCTGTATTAGTATAGTTACCTATTGAAAGGGGCTTTTAATTATTTCATTTAATACCTTACTTTAGCAGTGCATGAACCTTTATTATCTTTGAAGTCCTGAATTCATTTGGCTTCATTCAGATGCAGCACCCGTGTTTAAAAACTATAGTCAATCTGTTAGTTATGTTTTGCCTGATAAAGCTGACTTTTAATAGCTACGAAAATGTATATGTATCGGACTGAATAAATAACATTATGTACAAACAGATCACGCATTTTACAGACCAAAAAGCTGAAAGTATCTTTTCCTTAGGTCAAATCAAAAACTTCTTGTGAATTGACTTCATAGAATTGGTACTACCAGTAACCGAAACCTCAATTTTAGTATTTTTCCGAGTATATTAAGTTGGTACTACAACGGGCATGATATGATATCTGTTCCATTTCCAAAAGTGAGGTTCATCAAAAGTACGGATGGATCAATTGTGAAATTTAACTTTTTGGAACCAAATTAAAAAAAGCACTTCAAGGCCGTTGCTGACTGGGTTTGTTGTCGTTTGCAGAACAAGGTCGCCCGACGCTTGGCCGAGAACGAAGTGCGGGGTCTCGCCAATCTCCTCGATGAGGGCGACGAGGACCTCCTGTTCTAAGTAGGCCGTGCGCGGGAGGCGGTAGGTACCGTTCGGCTGTAGGCGTGTTTTGGGAATTAAGGCGAATTTTCTGGGGACTTAACAAATTTTCGCTTAATGCTAGGAGACGATTTGATCTTTTTTATTTCTGGCTGTCGGATATATTAGCCCTCCATGCGCCATAACATGTATTATGATACAATAAAAGAGAAATGTTATTGAATGTTCAAACTGATGTAAGTTTGGGGCGCAAGCCTTGAGGTCGAACATCTGAAGACCTGTCAAGCTTTGCCTGTTCATTAGTGAAATATATTAGGTTAGACAGAAGAAAAATATTGATGAGTAATATTGACATTTTCCTAAATTAAATTTATTTTAAAGAAACACAGTATCATTTTCCTAAGGTTAAAAATATACAATTTTAAAAAATAATAACCATGCAACATGTATCTCACGAATATCTGGCGAATAACTCTAACATAACCAGACCAAGCCTTGTCGGTGGAGATTTATGAATAATATGGTCAATGGCCGGCTTGCACATAATTCACAATTAAAAAATCGTCATGATTCCTAAAACCTCGTAACGCGGCCGAGTGGTTTTGTTCCCAGTCCACGCTTTCAGAGCTCGTTCTCACCACTCCATCACCCCAGCTACCGACCTGTTCCGTCCGCACCCCATCGCACTTCATCATCTGATTCATCATCGTTTTTCTAAATCAACCATTCCTTTTCATCGTGTCGTCTGGGTTTCTGGTTTTCGTTTTCTCAAAAAACTAGTGTAGTTCCTAACAGTGTTTTATACTAAAAAGGTTTTCTACTAACTAGCATTGTTTTAAGAGTTAATTAGTTGATAATATTTTAATTTCTAAACGAATTAATAATATGTTTCCTTTGTATAAGAATTTAAACCAATATAACGTTTGAATCCTTGTGTTCTTTTGAAGTGAAACAGTTTGTGTTTAGTACAAATCTTTAGAGGCCAATCATTTTCAACTGAAAAAAAACAAATGTCAATGGAATGGAGTTTTGTTTTGCTAAATATTATCCCAAACTCTCAAACACTGGGAGGCACCAGGCTCCATCTTGAAATCAAGATGGTATTCAGAATGAGTTTACCCGTAGACTCAAAGTGGTTGGTATCACTGCAATGGATTCCTTGGAGAGATCCAGGTCAATTCTACATTTGCGGTTGATGTTTTAATGCTTGCATTTGTTATTTCCAGAGAAAGGCCGCTCGGAAGGCCGCCGGTTTGGACCAAAGCGACGGCGGCGGCAATCTTCTGGACGACGCCGAAAACGACATCTTGTTCTAAGTTCTCCCTTCTAGCGTCTCCTAGCCCTTATTAGTAGATGTGCAGTCAAGTGTATCCTCAGCTTTAGGGTGGCGCGGGTTCATTGACCCTGGATATTTCTGTCTTCACGTCACGTACATAATGTTTAGTAAAATTCTTTAAAACTTTTCAGCGGTCAAAATTACCTGCAACACGCAATGGCGGGGTTCCTATCATTTCGCTCAAGTGTCAGCGTCGGCTTGCACATATTACGTTTGATATTATTATCTACACATTGTCGTCCAGACATTGTTATTAATTTTATTCAATGGAATTATGCAGAAATTAGTGTTAGTTGTTTCAGCTTTTGCTACTCAGATCTTAGCTTGCTCAGAGATGGGATTGTAATTTTATGAATGAATTCGTTTACTTACCACAGTATTGGAGTGCAACTAACGAACTTGACTGCATAGATGTAGGTATACAGTGTTCAGAACTTTTGTAAATACTGTATTGTTGTCAATGTTGAAATGTTACTACTGAATATTTACGCGCTTGGATAGTGTAACTTAACCCCTTGTAAAACGGTTTGAAGTGCAATGGTATAATCTAAGTATTTGTTCAACGGACCTAGCCTGTTCTGCTAAGGTGTTGTATGAAAGCATTCCACCATATTTCCTTTTTTTTTAACCTGGATTAGTTAGTCAGTGAGATGTTTGATGCTTAAGTTCCGAATAAGTACACCCGCAAAGTTTTAGTTTTTTGAAATGTTGTTTGGTATTTAACAGTATATTTTAAGTAACCATCATGTAAATACAAGTTTGTGAAGCGAAATATTAAATATTATAATTATTATTGAATTTTTGTTTCATTTTTAATTATGGATACAGACTATAGAACAATGTTTACATTGTTAATAGATACGCAAACACTGCACCTTGATAATTATCATAAATATGAAGTTTTGAACCTCTTACATATCTGCCTTCAAACCAAGCTAAGCTTGTTTTATTGCCAGAGGCTGGTACCAATGCATAAATGTTTTTAAACACATTCATACCGATATTTACACCTTGAAAAAACAAATGTCTTATGCGCGCGCATGGCGTTAAAAAATTTTCCCTTACCCTTTAGGCACACGATCCTGAGGGCCCCTAAAATCAGTTTTTTGGATATTAGAACATAAAAACAACGTTAACGAAGAATAGAAGGGCCCCATCATCTTAATGTGCCCCAGCCCCAAATAGCCTAGGTCAAAGACGGTCCGTCTTGCAACAGTTTTTTTTTGTGAACAAAAATAATGCGTGAGTTCATTTAGATAAGAACTTATATTACAAGGTAACCACAATCTTCATGGGCTTAGTACACATTCAACTAACAGTCATGGAACATTAACGGTTTTTCAAAGACTGCGACAGATAATACTTATTCCCCCGTTTATTCAAAAGGCCAAAGTCCACAGCGCATCTCAGCATGGCGCCAATGGATTTTCCCGTTCTGCCAGGGTCGTCGACGACTTTGTAATGCCTCTTCAGAAAGTTGATCACCCTCCGTGACGTCAGACCTTCGCTCGATGGGATCTTGTGGAAGGCCCACAACACGATCGCGGCAGGAATAGATTTCCGGAGGCCTATCTTAATCCTGTTGTATGTCCTGCTTTTTATTGAACATTCCGTGGTCCCACTAGCACAAGTGCCAGTGCTGCTCGATGATCTGGTTCTTCTATATTTCATTTCGCTACATTTAGGTGTACGAGATTTTTGATGACTTAAAGATTTTGTGCTATTTGCATTTTTTTTGTTTATTTTATCTGAAGTTAGGTGACAAATTTGATAGGCAACCTGAAAGATGTCGTCGGTAATGTGACATCATAATTAATAATACTTCACTGTCATATCATAATGAATTCTGCTTACTAAGGAGACAGCATAGAAATATGAATCTGACCTATTTACTCTTCAAAACTAACCCTTGCGGAGAAAGGACCGTGCCGTGAGCCTGGTAGAATTTGGCGCAAGATACTCGTAGATATAAAACAAAGAGCTATGCAGAGAAACATCATCAGTCGTTGCCCACGCTTCTCCGTCCCGGGGAAGAGAAGTCCATAAGTAATAAAAATAGACAATAGTTTTTTTTTCTAACTTAGCGCGTGATTTCCCACAGCTGGGCAAAGGCCACCCCGATTCCATTCCATTAATCCCTATCTGAGGTCAAGATCTGCCATTCTTGCAGGTATTTGTCTAGATCGTGTCGTTATCTTTTTTTCGTATTGTTCGGTAGAAAAATGAGACGCCAGGGGGCCTAGCCAAGAGCAACACGCCACGACGATTTCTACAATAGAAGTCGTTCAAATGTATGGGGATGACTTATGCGACAGCTTATGCCAGTGACAGCTTATGTCATCCCCATACATTTGATATTTATTTATCTGAACAATTTAACAGAAGAAGCATGTTGTTTATTAGACAATCTTATCTAATATAACCACCTCGTTGGAAAACCAGCTGATACTTAAGTCTCAGAGCGGCAAAACTAGGCACTGTCTCGTCCGTCAAAAAAGTTGAGATTTACCGCAAATTCGTTACTAGTCTCCCAAAGAAGTGCCAATATCTCATTAGGAAAAGATATCTGCGCAATTCTTGGTCGACAAGCCGCTCTACAAATCCGACGATCCGTCGCTGTGGCTCGGTGAGAGTGAATTTATTGCATCTTCATTTACTATGACGCGGGGCGTGTTTTGCCGGTTGAATGTGGAACACGGCTTTGCGAGTGTGGATGGAATCTTCTTGCGTCTGTCATCATCAGGTTATGTTAATCTGGATATTTTAAGCTTATACTCGTAGTATGCATATTTGCTGGAGATGGTATGAAAGTAGGTACGACACTACAGTTCTCGAAATGTTCAGGAGACCGGATAAAAATGGAATTGGCTGTAATAGTACATTGTTACCCTAGGGGTGAAAGTAACTTATTTAGTCCCGAGACGGGGTTTGGCGCCCGGAACGAAGTGAGGGCGCCAATAGTTCGAGGGACTAAATAAGTCTTTAACCCAAGGTAAACACTGTGCTTTTCATTACAAATACAAGGAAAGTAAAAATAAAAACATGAATTAGCTAAAGAAAAAATTCGTAAATTTTATTTTCCACTACCGCTTTAGCCTTTTCTCTTATAAAATCAGGCGTTAAATTCATATCAGAATCAGATGAACTCATTTTAAAGGTACAAATCTCTGCTATACGTATAAACAAAAGTCTTCAAATCGACAAAATAAATGAAGATCGAATTGCCGCTTTGACCGCTTTCCCGCCTATTTTGTTTGTTTTTTTTTCTGTGGCCGGCCAGCTATTCAGCTATTATTTTTTATTTTCATCATTGGAAAAATGGTAAATATTTTGCCCAAATCTAAGTTATTTTAAAGAAATTGTTGAAACTAAATTAAAATAAAGTTATTTAAAAAATATATATTCTTTAGCCATGGTTTTGATTGATGTTATATCCTTTGAAGGATGTACCTAGATTAGGCAATGTAACGAGCATACATTTTTTTAGGGGAAAGATAGGTCTTTGGCAAGTAATAACATGCGTTTGAATCTACCTATACCTTAATTGCATGTAGGAGACTGTTTTAAATAACTTTCTAGTTTTTATAAAAGATGTGCATTTTCTTTGTATATCAGCCAAGATTCTAATTTTATCATCCAACTTATTGATATTCAAGTTAGGTTGTTTAGAGAAAACAATAATAGATGCCCTGTTGCGTTATGTTTCAATATTCAGGTGACCTTCACCAAAATATGGTGTTTTTTAAATACACATTAGAGTTTGTTTTTTTTGGTTTTTTAAGTTCGACAAGTATTATGCAGTTTTCCACTGTTCTGAATTGATCAATATTTTACTTTCTTTCTTTCAATTGTCGATTTGTAGTCAGCCTAAAAAAAATGTTTAAGTTAAATTCATTGGTGTCACGCGCGATTGTTCACAAAAGTAGTTCCTGCAATGTCTAGTTAAACTAATATCGCAGTGTCATATAAAATAAATATCCCTGGACATTATGCCACACAGCGCCATCTAGCCCCAAAGTAAGCTAATTAAAGCTTGTGTTATGGGATACTAGACAACGGATAAACATACTTAAATACATTTTCTTTTGTAAATACATACTTATTATACATAGGAGACACCCAGACCAGTACAAACAGACATGTTCATGCACACAAATGTTTGTACTGTGCGGGGATCGAACCCGCGACCTCTGGTGTAGTAGCCAACTTCTTAACCATTACACCAAGTCGGTCGTCATAAACAATCATGTTTGTGTGACAATTACTGTACTTCTCGGTTGATTTCGCTCATGATTTGCGTGCTTATGCGCGCTGCAGCGCTGCATCCTCGTATTTTACAGCGCTTATCGAGCGGGACGAATGTCATAGACTCTATGTTGTCTTTGCTAGTACATCCTCGCTGTTAAAGAATATGAATCAATGTTTGTGTGGTGTTAGACTGGCATCCTCGGAGTTTGAGCTTAACGAAAAAATAAAACCCTCTGGTTTTTTGTGAAAAAATAGTACAGAAGATATTACTATTTTTACGACAGCCATCTGCTATCTGGCTATTAGGTATAGCAGCTTCTAGGACTCAGAAGTCCTTATATTTTTGCTCAGCAGGTCAGTGACCAAAAACTAAAGTGTTTCCGTACCACTTGACATCCAGTTCTTTCTGCAACTAATGGATTTAATTAATACATCTGGCAAATGTTAATTAGTAATCTCGACTGTCGGCGCAATGAGAAAGTGTCAACAACGCCGCAGCATGTGGCAATTCCTACCGTTTTTTAATCGTATAGGAACATTCTTTCGCCGAAAAGGAAGAATTTCGTCGCATGGATGTTTGCCCTAGTCCCACTCAGGCATTGAATCCACAGCTTGGCGACGAAATAATACAACTCATGAGCCAGTGAAACAGACTTATTATCTAGAATCTTTGTAAGTAATCTTTGTTTTAAAGAATGACACCCCTGCTTCTGTGTTTCGGACACGACATGAAGCATGTCGTGTCCGAAACACGCAAGCATTTAATGCGAGATTAATTCGACTTATCTAAGATACTTCCAACCTCATTTCTGATCCCAGCTAGTTTGTTCTAATCCTAATCGTCCTAAAATTAGAATCAAAGTAGCGCGATGGTACCTAAGCCTCACCTTATGAGAAAATGTATCAAGAAAGAAAACCGTTCGTAAGGGGAGAGGTCCCGGGGCTGGGAAGAAATGGGTTGGAACAGGGGAGGGGGCTCCTTTGGAGTGTTGTTCCCTGTAAACGTCAAGAGCGATCACCGCTGAAATTAAACTGGAGATAGATTCGAGGCGGCAGGAATGGGAATAAATATTAAAGCATTAGCTTTGGTCAGTTTAACCGAATGACAGCACGATTTAGAATCTAGATTTACAGATGATGGAGGTTTCGCCGATGATTTGAGCAACCTCGACGAACGCTTTTTTGAGTCCAATAGGCTCGTGGTGGAAGATATCTATACTCTGGAGATAGTCCACTTGCTCTTTGGTTGAACGTACCTACTTTTATGTAGTTTGAGTCTAAATTGTAAATCTAAAACCATGTGACTAGGTACCATAAAGACACAAGACGTTCTTAGAAAGGTTCAGGGGCCATAATACTATCTCTTATAGCTAGCCCAGTTAATTTCCCAAACTGACGGTAGCGAGCAATTTCGTCAGTAAATATACAGCCTAAAAGATGGATTAGTGACAGGTACTACAGGTAATGACTAATCACTGGCTGAAAATGAAAGTTCTTATTACGAAAGTGCTTATTACGCTCAGTTTAGGAAATTAACTTGGGTAGCTATAAGAGACTGTAATATGGCCCCAGGTCAAGAGTACCCATAATTGGAGAGCATCTATGAGGATTAACGATACTGGAAGAAGCGCGTGATGCATGTCAGGATTGAAGCAGGTGGGAACCACGTAGGGAGAAAGGCGTGACGTCATGTATTAAAATATAAATAATCACCCTGCAATATTGAAGATACTAGCTGTCAGGCTAGTAATACGGAGGATTTCAGAAAAACCCGACCTTTTAATTTAACAAAGTACTAATAAATATTTAGCCACACAACGCAATACTTCTTAAACGTCAATCATGCTGTAACTCCCTGTAAAGAACTTCATAATACACTATTCGTCACTTTATTAGGATCTATGTTGAATAAAAGAGAGAATAATTATCTGAGACAATAACAAAAATTGAATTCAAATTGAATGTAAGTACGTACAAAAGTATTTCTTGTACAGTCGCATCGCCAGGAAAATTCCTTTCCGCCACTTAGGTATAGGTACATTCGAGGAAACCTCGATCGTCGCCGCTGCAGTCAGCATGAATAAATAATAGACGGTCAAGTGCGAGTCAGGCTTTATTTATTATTTATTGCACATAAACTAAAGTATTTACAATTGGCGGATTTAACGCCTAGAGGAACGCCAAAATTCGACTCTACCAGTCAACTGAGACTTTAACCGCGAACATAGGAAATCTTGGGCTCTGTAACGTATAAAATTGGTGCAAGAAGACACACAACACTGTATAGATAGACAAAGGCTTTCCTGTACGTCTACCACGAGTTGCCAATTTAATTTTACGTTATCGTTTGCGTAAAAATTTGTTTTACGCGAACAATAATGTAAATTTAAAGTGGCAACTCGTAGTAGACGTACTGTACACGCGCGCTAACGTCAAGTTTACGTCAGCACCATATGCTGCTGACGTAAGACTAGAGTTTGAATTTTTTTTACGGAAATCCACATAATTGAGAATCACAATTCCATACATGAAATAAACACAAAAAATAAAAAAAGGAGGGAAAGTGAAACCAAAAAGTGAAAAGTAAGTAGCTACAATATTGGCTTCATACAGACACCTTCACGTGAACAATGGCACCTTAAAAAAGAATGGCCGTACTAATTTAGAAACTTCTCCGAGTTTTGATCAAAAATTAAACCGAGGTCGGAACTTAGTACTGACGACCTGAGAGAACAGGGTGCAGAAAGTGAGCAGCAATATTAAGCAAACAAATATGTACAAGATAAGATATGATAAGAAACTCTTCATTGCACATCAAACAAAGTATTCACAAAAAAGTATTATCGTAAAGTAAGTCATCATCACCCGGTTGTGAACTCACACTGGTGTGTTGTCCCAGGGTCCGCCTTTCTTATTTTCTTGGCCCACTTCGCCATCGTATCGCATCATCGTAAAGCAAGTAATCCACTTAAATCCTAGACATGGACAATTTAGGCGGCTATTAATATTAATATTCTGATTGCTTGAAGCAATCTCTTCCAGACAACGTACAGTTATAGGAAACATGATGGAAAGACTAAGCAAGTGCATAAATAGGTACTAAAGGAATGAAAGTGGTCTTTACTAAATAAATAAAAAATATTTATGTACAATACATAGGTTTAATATATGTATATAGACACAAAATTCTATAACAGATATAAAATACAAACAGTATACATAAATAACAATAAGTACCATATTTTTGCCATTATACCATTTGCATGAATAAATTTGAAAAATAAAATAAAAATAAGGTCCAGGTCACCCTTAATCATTGCGTCCTAACCTAACTTCGGACGTCAGCTTCGGCAACACGGCGCGCGGCGTAGCGGTCCATTTGTCACCTCTTTATTTAGGTACATAATATATGATTGATAGCAAGAGTTATGATTTAGAAGTTTCCTAGAGCGAAACTATACTTCTTAGTTTTCTTTTAGAACTTTATTGATATCTGAAGGCCTATTCAAGAGACGCTGATGAGTTTGTAAGTGCAGAAAAAGCAAAATGCATGACAAATGTCACAATATGACAAAATCTAAATGATATTGAATGTCTATCCCATATTTTTTTACTTTAACCCTTAGGTTAAATCAAATAGCGGAAAATACGGCACGTCCTCCAAATTGTCAACTAAAAACGGGGGTGATGCACAACTACATCATCGTTGTGAGATGTTGAAGGACAAATACTAACCAATTTGTTTTGACCCTAATAAAGAAACATATTATTATGTTATAAGAGTGGTCAGAATTGTTCTTCTAAGTGATATCGGATCGGAGCCGAGATATGATTTCTTATAGTATAATGTTTTACCTTAGTTCCACCAATATAATAGTTCTGAAATGTTATTTTATGGAACTATATTTTTCTGATATTAGTACTTACATCCAGCAATACTTACATCAAGTTAGATATCCACTATGATAATATTGTTTACAAAGCAGTAGATGTTAAGTATTTGGCATTAGGAAGTGGAACACGAGCTATCACGAAAAACGAACTTAACGTCAATGACATCAAAAAGACATTTTCTAACCGTCAATAAGTAAATAAGAGGTATTGATTCTTAACCGTCGATATTAGAGACATTACATGGGAAAAACACCTGAAACCCACAATACAAGACCAATATTGGCCTAATATTGCACCTGGCTATTAAATACTAGCCTTCTAAAATCGTAAACGCGTCGCATGTTTATAACCAGTATTGAGGATTATAAATAATGCGGTTTTTTTACCTTTTCCTTGGTATGGATCAAGTTCAATTAGGTAGTTAGCTAAAAATACAATTCCCAATATCTCAGCTCCGATATACTTTAGCTGTATGTGCTCCATATAAAGTTTGTTGCTCTCGATATGTTCTTTCATAATAATCAGGTTTAGTGAGTGGCCGCGAAATTTCAAAAATGATGCTAACGTTACCCATACCTCTTCACATTATCGTTCGCGAAAAAATTTTTATTAGGATTTGGCATTGTCATGTCATGTCATATCAAATCCCAATACACATTTTTACGCGAACGATAACGTCCATTTAAAGTGGCAACTCGTGGTAGACGTACAGGTTCAATTTCAGTATATCAATGAAAGCCTATGCCGGTAGTGTCACGTACACATGGCGCGTACACTCGACAGAACTTTAAGCTTTACATGAGGGGTGCCGTGCCCGACGCCTTATGCTGTCAACATAGAGGCGATATTGCAATGGTTTTGTAAAAGTTGACCTATTGTACCATACACAGTTCGTTATGGTTAACTGATTGAGTAAATTTCAATCTCATATGTTTACAGTAGCGGCTCATCTTTGGAGCTTGGATTCGGATATTTGTCGTTGAAAGTGATATTTGTCGTTAAAATTATTTATTCTGAAGATAGTGTCAAAATAAATCATATTTTCACTTGCATTAGAATGCATCTCAAAAAACTGAATGAACAAGCCGGTATACAGTTATAGGTTAATTAATTTTATTTATTGCACAAAGTAAAGTAGATAGAATTGGCGGACTTAGTGGTTATTAGCTTATTTAAGTCTCTAAGTGAGAAAAATGACGATGCCACGAATTTTCGGTTAGCGCGTCGAAAACTTTAAACTTCATGGAACGTGCCCCAGAGGTGTTTGTATCTCTCCGATTCATAACATCTAGAATTTTGCCAAAGGAGACTAGCGGAATGAATTAAATATCTTCTAATCGAACATATCGTTTGCGAAACTGCCACATTATCCAGTCCATTTGCATTTTATTTTTGTTGTGCACCAAATAAATATCTATTCTCTTTCTTTTTTTTCAACATGCTTAAGTGTCTAGAGAAGAAGGCTACTACTACGATGTGTTAATGGTGATTGATTTGATGCTAATCCAAAAGTAGGATCTGTGAAAGACAGAAATTCAAAGAGCTGTAGGAAGGCTAGGCATAGGCAAGCCTAGAGTAGTGATCATAGAGTAGTAATCTATCGAAACAGAATAGTCATAGAGTAGTGATCTATCGAAACAGTAAGCAAAGAGAATATTGGAAATATAATTCAAAGAAGAACTAAAGTCATCGACGTATCCTCACTTAATTTTAATTTACAGTGTGCAGAATAACTGATGGGCCTAGCGTGACGATCATTTGATGGCAAGTGCAGCGTGAACACCCAATGGCAAATATGACCTGCCTAGAAGAGTAAAGTAAAGTAAAGTAAAGTAAAAAATCATTTATTCACTTAAGCTTTTACAAAGAAGCACTTATGAAATGTCAAAATTCACAAAAAAAAATATATAAACGATAATAGACGTAAATAAAATAATACAATAATAGTACATATACTAAATAAACATAATGCGAATCTACCACCGGTTCGGAAGTTGCTTCTTATCGAGAAGACTCCGGCAAGAAACTCGATAGTTACTCTTTCGAACTTTGGTTTGTTTTACAACAAATACATTCAGAGTACAGTCAAAAGAACAATAAAAATACATTATTTGAGCAGAGGAGCAGACTATGACCACAAATTCTTGTCGTTTAAGTAATCCTCCAAATTATAATAACCTTGTTTTATCAACTTTGTTTTAATTGTAGACTTGAACTTGTGAAGAGGTAGATCAACAAGACTTTGAGGTATTTTGTTAAAGTACTTTACAGATTGACCCACAAAAGAATTTCCTACCTTATGTAGCCTAAGACTTGGAGTAATAAGTTTGTTTTTATTTCTAGTATTGTGTGTATGAGTATCACAGTTTCTTTTGAACATATGCAAGTTTTTGCGCACATACATTATGTTATCGAAAATATACTGAGAGTGCACAGTTAAAATATCAATCTTCTTAAATACTTCTCTGAGCGAGACGCGTGGCCTAAGGTTGTATATCGACCGAATAGCTCTTTTTTGGAGTACAAAAATGGTGTTAAGGTCTGCAGCTGAGCCCCACAACAGTAGACCATACGACATAACGCTATGAAAGTAACAAAATACACACTAGTGTATTTTGTTACTTTCATAGCGTACTACTAGCGTAAGACTACTTGCTGTTTCAATTCAGTCAGGAGTCTAATTTTTCGGACAGCACAAGCGGCCGAACTAAGTCTCCCTGCCAGAGCCGTTATATGTGGACCCCACTGTAACTTAGAATCTAGAGTAATTCCTAAAAATACCGTAGAGTTCGTAATTTCTAATGTCTCATCATTCATGTTGATAATGGTATCAACCTGTTTAACATTAGGCATAGTGAATTTAATACACTTCGTTTTCTTTGCATTTAGTAATAAATTGTTGCTTGTGAACCAACATAGTACTTTTGAAAGAGTATTATTTACATCGTCAAATGCTTGCTTACCTCTGTTGATTTTGAAAATCAACGAGGTATCATCAGCAAATAATACTATTTCACAAATGTCTTTGACAAAGTAGGGAAGGTCATTTATATAAATAAGAAAAAGCAGTGGGCCCAATATCGATCCCTGGGGCACTCCCATGCTAATGGTGGCACCGGAAGAGGTGGTTCCGTTTATACTCACTTTTTGTGTTCTGTCTGTGAGATAAGATTGTATAAGTTTAGACGAAATATCCGAAACACCGTAATGTCTCAGCTTAATCAGTAGGATTTCATAATCCACATAATCAAACGCTTTCGAAAGATCACAAAATATTCCTATTGCATCCTGCTTGCCTTCCCAAGCATCAAATATGTGTTTGATAAGTGCTACACCTGCATCAGTAGTGCTTCTATGTTTAGTAAAACCAAATTGTTTCTCATGTAGTAATTTATTTAAAGTAAAGTGTGAAAGCAGCTGATTTAATATAATTTTTTCAAAGATTTTACTAAGAGCTGGTAGTATAGAAATGGGTCTATAATTAGATGGGTCACTTTTGCTACCAGATTTAAAAAGCGGGATGACTTTACTAAATTTCATTAAGTTGGGAAACTGACCTTTGTCAATGCAGTTATTAAAAAGTACTGCTAAGTGGGCTGAGATGATATTTATGATTGATTTAAGTAGACTTATCGAAATACCCCACAGATCTTCGGTGTTTTTCATATTAAGTTCCTTAAACACCTTGATTATGTCATGAGAATTTATATGAACAAAGTTGAACTGAAATGAGCACTCATCAACACTAGATGTGAGCAGGGACCTAGCTAGCGGTGCCCTAGAATTTAAGGTACTTGTAGTTACAATGGGTATATTAGAAAAGAATGTTTCAAAGGTATTAGCTATGTCAATCTCAGACTCAATTAAATCATCTTGAATTTTAAGAGCCAATGAGTGATCCCGAGGTTTTGATTTACAAGTTTCCTTATTAATTATGTTCCAAGTAGTTTTAATTTTATTTTTTGCTTGTTTTATTTTGTCACGCAAAAATATAGACTTAGCCATATGGCATGATTTCTTAAAGATTTTTGAGTATAATTTGACATAATCTACTAGTTTTTGACACTTAGAACTAGCTTTTAAACCATATAATTCGTATAATTTATTTCTACTTTTATGGATGCCTGGCGTAGCCCAATCACTAAGCTTAAACTTAAAATTATCGACCTTTAATTTCTTCTTAGGAAAAATCAAATTATGTTCCTGTTTAATTATCTCAAAAAGACGCATATACTGATCATCTATGTTGTGGCATTGGGGTAGTAGATTAGAAAGGTTTTTATTCACATTACTCTTGAATTTTTCACTCGATTCTTAGTGACCAGTCTATAATAAATAATAAATAATAAATATCCCTGGACATTATTCCACACAGCGCCATCTAGCCCCAAAGTAAGCTAATTAAAGCTTGTGTTATGGGATACTAGACAACGGATAAACATACTTAAATACATTTTCTTTTGTAAATACATACTTATTATACTTATTATACTATAACTAATATCCACTGATTGAGAGACGTGACGGTGCTCAAATTTAGTCAATAGACCACAGTGATCTGATTTCAAACAATTTATAATTGATTTTTCAATTGAGATATTTTCACAAAAAATATTGTCCAAGCAGGTGGCTGATGTGTCAGTGATCCTGGTTGGTTTATCATATAGATTTCGTAAATTAAATGATTTGAAAAGATTTAAAAATCTTACAGAGGTCTGAGAAGAGTCTAAAATGTTAATATTAAAATCACTGCATACAACCACCTTCTTGTTTGCTTTACAAACCTTCTTCAGCACTTCTTCCATCGTCTCTTCAAACCGACAATAATCGGCCGAAGGGGGTCTATACACACAAACAATAATAATCTGCTCTAACTCTGCACATGAAAGTTCAATGGTTCGCTCAATTGAGAGTGCTACTATGTCTTTTCGCTCTCTACATTTAAACTTATTATGAATTAATATCAGTGACCCACCGCGAATAGCAGAACTTCTCAAGAACGAACTAATGACACTATAATTGTCAATGCTAATCATACAATCATTTTCTTTCAACCAGTGTTCGGTTATACAATAAGACATATATGTCCATACAGTCTAAGAATAATCCTACTTCTAATTCTTTGCCAGAGAAGCCTTGCATGTTTTGATGCACAAAGTTTATAAAATTATTTTGGGGCTTCTCTCTTGTCAACAATTTGCAAGAGTTTACCTCTGTTGTCTTTATATCTAATTTAAATTATTTGGAACAAGTTCCAAAGTCTGTGGTACAACGGCATTCTGCTCAATAAAAGCAGAGTAGTTAGCCAAGTGATTGGCTGAAATCATAAAAAAATAAGATAGCGACATAGCTATCTGTCGTTTATAAGAATTTGATAAATGAAATCTACCTTTCGTCAGGTACATATTATTATTAATAATAGGATTGATGTCAATTAGATTAATTAAATTATTTGAGAATGTCACAGTATCAAGTGTCATATTGATTTTATACCTTTTTTCATTTTCTGCTTGTGACAGACCCCTACTGTAAGGCAATGTGAACATCACTATTTTATTGACATTAAGTAATAAACATAAAGTATTACAATGTTTTTTCATTTGGGTTTAGTTCACAGTACCTCGGTTTCCAATTAAAATAACTAGGGTTGAATTGGGGCTGAAACTATAATCAGCAATTTTCTGAATTATATCACAGTATGAGGCACCCGGTGAACAGTGATTTATTACTGACTTACCCAGACTATTAAATAAAATATGGCCTATACTTTTTCCAATGTCATCACTAAACATAACAATGTTGCAATTTAGTTTATTATCAGTGTTTGTGACAGGGCATGTATCAGGGATGGAAATGTTGGTGGCTGATTCTGAAGAAGAGGAGTTGAGAAGAGAGGATTCACATTCTGACTGAGCAACAGTGTGGCAATCACTACTGCTGGAAACTGAGTCCGGGTTGCACAAGAGTTTAGTCAGGGCCAAAATATGTTCCTCATTTTCTTTTTTAGTTATTGAGTATCTGTCAGATAAACGTCTCAGATTTTCCTTAAGACTAGATATTTCTGATTGTAATGCTTTCACATCATTGTCATCAGAGACTTTTGAAATCTATTGTTTACGTGTAGTTATTTATCTTTTCTTTTTAAGTGTGTGTATTTGTTGCGTGCCTAGTTCAACCAGATGAGATAATAAAACCCGCCTCATTACGTTGGAGCACATTGCGTAGTTTTCGTGGGTGTTGGCGTATGGCGTAGCTTGATGCTTGATACAGGGACAGTTAACGCCGGCGAGGACTAGATGGCGCTACACGTATGTACCGGTCGTCGGGGGAGACGCGTTATAGCTTTTGCAGTATTTGCAGCTTTCTGTGGATAAATAATTTTACTGCAGGAAATTGTATCCTTCTGCTCTACAAATATGTATATTTGTTCTATTCCCCATGGTAACGGACGTAGGTAACTTGTGACTGTCATCAAAATGTGTTTAGTTCCAAATACAGGAACTTAAATAGATATACCTAATACATTAATCAACGTAGCTACAAATACAGATTTTATGTAACTAATTTTATTGAACTCCTGACTTAAAATTACCTTGTTAATTATTATTTTATTTACCATAATTTACACGAAAATGTAAAAAACCGTATGAACATTTCCAGCCAGAACGATACCAAATATTTGAGTCGCAACAAACAAGCGGAACTCGACTGTCTTGTTTACGCTCAGAGTTTATATTTCAATGACGTTCGTCAGCATTGTGTCCCTTCCACTCAGGTAATAATAAAATAAGAGATTACATCTTTGCGTAAGCAACAATAGGGCTCCCGCTTATTTCACTAGGGTGCCCTTTGTAATCTAAAACGAATGTTCTCTCTTTGTTTTAAGGTTGGGTTTCCTTTTGTTCATTAAGGTCTGGTTATAACAGAGTTGAATTGTTGTGATAGGTAATAGGTTATTTTAAAATCGTTTAAGCCGAATGCCACCTGTTAACTGTAGATGGTGCTGGCCGGTAATTTTAATTTGACTGTAAGGCTAGTGTATGTGGTAGTATGATCAGGTAACTGTGCACTAAGGCCGTAAAAGTCCTGTACAGAAAGGCGTTACAATGAGGAATTCCTAATAGGGTTCATGAATAATATGCGCGTACTCTATCGTCTCTCTCGCGCTGAAAGATATGCTTATACTGTAAAAAGTAGTGATTAAATTCTCTTTGTTATACTGGTCAGGACTTTATCCTATTTGGAGTTGGGACATAGGATTATGGGATTTATGGGGTCTTTTTGACTTTGTCATATATATTGACTAGCGGCCTCGACAAACTTCGTTCTGTCAAATGTTATTGGCAAATGCTTGACAGCTGTGAACATAAGGTATGGAAAAATGTTTTTTTTTTTCGTCAAGGTCGACAGTTAAGACAGAATTTAGGAAACTGCCTCTCATCGAATCGTATTCTAGTGTGAAGAATTCATCGCGTCATTTTACAAAACCAATGTTATCATTGGTAGTATTTGATTATGGCACCACAAAATAAATAAATAAATATAAATAAATATGCGCCAGACAACACACCTCTTGTAATGGTCTCGAAGTAGGGATTAATATCCCTGTGTTACGAGGTACCACACAAGGAAATAAGCCAGGGGCGTCTCCCAGCACACCCAGACCCGAGTCAATCCAGAAAAGATAGTTTCCTGAATTGACCCGACCGGGAATCGAACCCGGGACACTACGGAAATCGGAGCGAGAAACCGTGCTACAGCGCACTGCGCCAATCGTGTCGTGTGTTGTGAAAAACAACAATTCTTTGCTTCTTTTGTGTATTTAACTAGTTTAACTTTGAAAGCTTTCCTTTTGAGGCCTCTTAATGCCTCACACAGCAAAACAATGACTGACATTGTAAACCTACTTCTTTTATATTTATTTTTTCAAAGTTATGTAGGTATTGTGCATGAACTTGAAAAAAGTCCCTTCTGTGTGCATGAACTTGAAAACATTTTTTAATTCCTTTTCCTGAAAATCAAGTTATGTAATTAAAAAGGCACCGTGTGAAAACATAGACAGATATTTAGCTTAGAAGAAGAATGTGGCTACTTGCATTAAAATACTGCAATCTGTATCAAGCTGTGCGTCTCCCATGACGTAAGCACAGATAAAGGAGATACATGATAGAGACAAATATTATTTTTATTTATTTATTCATTTATTATAGTCTGAATTTAGTAAGAGAACCAGAAGTGCATGGATTTAAAAGAGAGAGACCCTCTTCGTAAAATAAACTTCACGTCTAAACTTACAATGTTATCCTTATAGGCTGTGCGGTCCCACTGCTGGGCAAAGGGATCCATCATTGGAATCAAGTCATCGCTAAATGAGTATTGGCTTGATAACCACGCTTGCTGCCGGCTTGATAGCCACGCGGCTTGTGATCCAAGCCGCCAAATGCGACTACGTGGTACGCCAAATGTCGCGACAGCGAATATCTCGATATCGAACTATTACTGCACCGAATGGTTACACACAAAATGTCTTAATGTAACATCGAAAGATCCATGGATTTATCAATAACTCCATACAATATTTTTTCTGCCTCAATGATCTTAAGTTTTTCGAGTTGCTCATTAAACCTATAACGGGAATCCTCGATGCTGGCCAGCAATACAGGATCCGGAGCGCCGGGATTCGTCACACAATATTTAGAAGTAGATGTAGTTGTGGAATAGTTAATAAAAGATCAGCCAATCCAGTGACTTGTTTATTAAATAGGATAAAAGTATAGGTAGGAAAGAAGAACTGTAACAAAATAACAATAAATGAATACAAAGAGTCCTAGGTAATAGATTATCTAATAGTAATAGGTAAGTAAATAGGTATGATATGCTTACCCCGATACACGGGTTCCTGTTACTTATAACTGTTTTAACTGTTTACAAAATTGGTTATTTAGAGTATTTAAAAATACACCATCACGTAAGTTATACTAGTTAAACTGGTAATCTGGTAAAATGCTCACAAACTGTTCAGTACGATGGTTTTGGTAGGACTGAATCAAAAAAGCTGCGCATGCAATGCGAAACAAAAATCGAATTGAATCAAATTTGAAAACAAGTACAAAATACTTTTAATGGCCAGCAGTTAAACCATGAAGTTTCCAGCGATCGTGGAGGTTGTAACGTCCACGAGACTGAAGGGAAACGGCATCGTTACAATACCGGGGTGGCCGGCGCAAAAAAAAATCTTTAAGGATTTTTTTTTTGAAAGTTAAAGTTAAGTTAAGTTAAAGTTAAGTTAAGTTAATCTTTAGTTAAGTTAAGTTATGTAAAAGTTAAGTAAAAAAAATAAGGTAATGTTAACGATGTCGTTTTTACAATAAGTTAAATTTGGAAGATAAGTTGATAGTTACAAGTCAACAACCAAGTCAACAAACAAGTCAACAAACAAGTCAACAAACAAGTCAACAAACAAGTCAACAAACAAGTCAACAAACAAGCCACTTATTTTATAAAAAATACAATGTAAGTAATAACCTATTAATTAATTAAATGGAAGTGCATGATAGAATTTTGGGTAAACGAATGTTTTTTACAGTGAGAAATTTACACTAGGTTGGTTTCGGTTTCATTCAAATACTAACATCCGTCGTATCTAACAAAGTCTTAATTCTGTAAGTTTGAATTAAGGCATCAGTCAAGTAGAGAAATCTTATATAATAGAAGATGTTTCTCATGAAACTAACCCAGATTAGTGCAGGCTTATTTAAATATGCCAGTCACCACCCGCTGGCTTTTGGTGATCATGTTCAGTTTTTATGTGTGTGATGAATGTCATGTGTAAGTGTTTGTGTTAAGTGTCTTAAAAATGTACAAGTTTACTAACCTTAATATGGTCAGAAGATAAGATTTGAATCTCGTTAGAGACTATAATAAGTAAGTACTTGTTAAGAGTAAGTACTAACTTATAAGGTAATAAGTAAGTTGGTTGTAGTCCAACTACTAGGGAGAAAATAACAGAGGCTTATTTAAGGAGTTGTTATCCGCTCCAAAGGTAAAAATACGACGATTACTATAACATAGGCTTATTTAAGGAGTTGTTATCCGCTCCAAAGGTAAAAATACGACGATTACTATAACATAGGCTTATTTAAGGAGTTGTTATCCGCTCCATAGAGAAAATTATTAAAACATAATAATCTTATATGTACAAAATTACTTATTGGCATGGTAGTTAATGGTTAGCCGAAAGGATGGAGATGTATATAAAAACAGTACCTATATAAATCAAGAGATTAAGTGACATGCGTCACGCTTAAAGTAATAATAAATTATAATAAATCAATAAGTAATTATATAAAGAAAATATGGTAAATTAGAGTACATAAACGGTAAGTAAAAACACAAAATAGGGAATTATTAACAAAAGTCCTAATTATATAAAGAAAATATGGTAAATTAGAGTATACGGTGATCGATAGTTTAGTTATCTTAATTTTGGGATAGGTTTCATATCTTTCACATGCCAACGACCTACGGTTTATTGGTTATATTATACACTACACATGAATAATCTATAGAATACATACCACTTTATTCAATACACATATGATAATGATACACTCTCTCAAGTGAATCAAACAATTTCTGGCTATGCTAACGCCAGTAACTGGATGAACCAACAAGAAAAGAAAATAAGTGACCCGCTCAATATCCGGGATTCACTAATGAGGTACCCATAAAAAGGTTAACACCAAATGGTAAAGGCTTATTTATTAGGAGTTACCTGCCGCTCCTGGTGGTAAGGCTTATTTCAAGAGTTACCAACCGCTCCTAAACTATGGAAAAAATGGGAATAAGAATATACTTTTACATAAACTACAATATAGTATTTGAGAAATCAAAGGGGCTAAGGCTTATTTTCAAGGAGTTCCCAAGCCGCTCCTGGTAATAAGGCTTAGTTTAAGATCGGAGTTACCAACCGCTCCAAAACAACTATTGAAGGTTAAAGAGAAATAAATAATAAACTACACCCGAATATAGAATATTAAATAAAATATCGACTAAACCGTACATGGCCTTGTGAAAAGATGAGTAATATTAGGTGTTATTTTTGGTGTAAGTAAACCATTACAAAATTATCAAAATATATTATTACCAAAATCACTAAAAATCCACATGTATGTATGTATTTGGTTCTGATATGATAATGGATAGGATTTCACGCAATTTAACGGCAGTTTGAGTTGGTTGAAATTTTGCGTTACGTAATCTAAGTTCATAAATAATTTCTGGTTTGTTCAATTGAAAAATATCCATGGTGTACAACTGGTATTATAATAAGGTATAAAACCTTTTCTTAGTTTGAAAAGAGAAAATTATTTGTTTTGAAGATAAATAGTGTGACAATGTCTGACAATGTCAGTTCAGAAGCAAAGTTGACGTTTTATATTGAAAATAGTAATGATTATAAATTATTGTAAAAATTATTGCTCAATTCTAGTAAGATAAATTGATGAAGTACGAAAATAAGTTGGAGAGTGGTGTATTTGGTATAAAATATTTTGCTATTCGATGTATGTAATGTTTGTAAGTATACTTAGCTTACGTAAACTTAGTCGGCCTCGAAGACCTAAAGAAATACGAGCTAAGCGTGTAGTATCTTGGTTAAGGATACTCTCCAAAGCCAAGGATGTGGTAACAAACGAGATTTGGAATAACCAAGGGTTTAAACTCCAAAACCTCGAAGGTTTATGTAGCTGTCGGTTAGACAAGCCGTAGAGTAGGTGATGTCTGTAGGGCTGTGGTGTAAATAAAGTAAAGGGTACTGAAAGTATCTTTGGGATAATAAGTAAGGGTAGGTAATAAATTTGTGAATGTAATGCCTCCGCTACTAAAGCATCGGGAACCGATTACATTTGTAACCAGCAGTAGTAGCGTCGATCGTATTATTGTCTGTAAAATGTGTGTATAGTGGTTGAAGTATATTTGGTTGTGAAAACGGTATGGTATAGTGTAATGAAATGGGGATGAATGATAGTAGACAAAATAGGGTAGGGTAAATGCACTAAATAAGTACCACACTTAAATACACATTATAAATTGCACAAACGTCCTAAATTATCTTCTTTTTCAGTTACTGGAAATAACAAATATTATTCTTCACTCGTGGTTTCGAGCTGCAGAGAAGAGATATCTTCGATTTTTTGTTCGGGCGCCATATGACGTAAATCCTCGATGCTGGCCAGCAATACAGGAGCCGGAGCGCCGGGATTCGTCACACAATATTTAGAAGTAGATGTAGTTGTGGAATAGTTAATAAAAGATCAGCCAATCCAGTGACTTGTTTATTAAATAGAATAAAAGTATAGGTAGGAAAGAAGAACTGTAACAAAATAACAATAAATGAATACAAAGAGTCCTAGGTAATAGATTATCTAATAGTAATAGGTAAGTAAATAGGTATGATATGCTTACCCCGATACACGGGTTCCTGTTACTTATAACTGTTTTAACTGTTTACAAAATTGGTTATTTAGAGTATTTAAAAATACACCATCACGTAAGTTATACTAGTTAAACTGGTAATCTGGTAAAATGCTCACAAACTGTTCAGTACGATGGTTTTGGTAGGACTGAATCAAAAAAGCTGCGCATGCAATGCGAAACAAAAATCGAATTGAATCAAATTTGAAAACAAGTACAAAATACTTTTAATGGCCAGCAGTTAAACCATGAAGTTTCCAGCGATCGTGGAGGTTGTAACGTCCACGAGACTGAAGGGAAACGGCATCGTTACAAACCTACCTGAGAACACGCTAGAAGTCGGCTTATCCGTTTGATTGCTACTCGAGTACCTATGATGCACTACAGTTTTTAAGCAAAAAGAGGGCTTGGGGTTAAAACAGGATGATGAAAAGGGAGATAGCCTTTTAACGATCGACCCACCGCAAAATCGACTCATTAACAATGAATAACATATTTAATTGCATTATTATTCATCCATTTATGCACAGTGCACAAGGTATTACTAATTAGAGCCGGTTAAAAGAGTATTGAATTAACGCGTAAGCTTTTGGTTAGTAATAGTCAGTTCTTTTAAAGGCAGTTGCACAACTCTATGGTGATAGCACTTTCCTTAGTTCCTCCCATTCAATAATACGCTGATTTGAGTAAGACCTGTATATTTTACGCTCTAGTATAATATTTTTTGATTGAACTTAATCAACCATGCAGATACAGATTTCATTGATAGTAATTCAAACGTATCTTCAAATAATTAGTCTTAAACGAAAAAACCCTCCCAAGATTTTTATTATAATTATCTTGTCTTGTTTAACCCTATTTTGAGAATATTACAAAAAAATATGACCCTCTGTCGCCTACAGGTGGTCTATTTTAAACCATTAGCAAAAATTAAATCATTTACGTGCACAACAAAGGCGCCGTTAGACGCGTCAACAAGGAGTCCAAAAAAGCAAAACAAAAATTGAAACGGATACGGCAAATGAAGAATGCACGGTGATGTGACTCATCCCATCATTGGCCACCTCGAAGTCACGCCATCACCAATTTAACTGGACACATAAATAAAACAAAAATGTACCCTATCACTGTCGTGTAAAACACAGTTTGGGAGAACTTACGTGTCAATGTTGAATGGTTACTTTTTATTTAATACAAACTTTATGGTGCGGCTCGATTGTGATTTTTTCAAACTAGCAAAGGAATTCAAACATTATGCCTGCCAGTGACTGCGCTGCACTGGCGCGCTGGGCTGTTTTCTTGTGTAGACTGTAGACGGACGGTATGGGAGCAAATGCGTTGTAACAGAAGTTTAGTCTACATTCCAACCGTAATAGTTCTTTGGTAATAGCTGCCTACTTACCTAAGCGGTGTTGTACTGTTGCAGATTCACACTTTTAAACGTTAACGAAAGTATCACTGACATTGTAAAAATACCTTTTGATGAATTTTTATCAATGATAGAGTCAGAGTAGGTAAAATTTTCTTTGAACTTTGACAGAGTCAGGTGGAGGTTTAATCTCCATGTTTTTGTTAGAATGCTCAAATGGGTAATATTATGATGTACGAGTACTAGTACCCATCACCATTTCGAACTAATTTTGACATTCATGAAAGCAAATTAATGATACTGAAATTAATGAACTGATTTCAGGCCAAGCCAGGAGGCGCTGACTCTATATGCGGAACACTTTGTGTTTTTTTTTTCTTATGTATTATATAAGCTTTTTAAGGATACCTTACTGCATGCTGTTGACTGTACCTGTGTATTTATGATCTCCTTTCAGGAAGGAGAACATGGAAGACATTTTTTTTTATTTCCGAATAGGTTTTCTACCCGAGTGCGTCGGTCGGGCAATTTTCTCATGTAAGCTTTATGACCCTTTGTTTTAACGCAATAAACTAATATATGGCAGCAGCTTCGCCTGTTTTGATACAGATTTCATATTCTTCAAGGAAACTAGACAAATGTTAAAGTTACTTTAAAAAACAGTTCTCTCTTCTGAATCGATTCTCTTCCAGAACAATTCACAAAATAGTATTAATTATTAAATAACATTTTAGGTACTTTATGATAACTATGTCATGATACTTTATGATAACTATTTCTAAATATGTATGTAGAAATAAGAAGCATCGATGAACATGGAATGGAACAAGTACATCAATCGAGTTTAAGAAATGTAAAAACAGGGGTTCCTCAGGGCTCAGTGCTGGGTCCCATATTTTTTAATATCTTCCTGAACGATGTCATTAATTACATTAGTAAAACTAAGACAGAGTCCACACAACTAGTACTCTTTGCCGATGACACTAATGCAATTGTTTCTGCAGATGATATCAATAGCCTTAATTGTAAAATTAATGAAGTCTTGAGTGGATTTCATGAATGGTTCTTGGCGAATCACATGATTATTAATAGTAGTAAGACAAATGTCATCTTATTTGGAGCAACTGCAAAATCCGGGCAGAACCTGAATCCCATCCTTAATGGTATAAATGTAGATGGAACCGACGTGGTCAAATTCCTGGGTGTTCATCTTGATAGAATGTTGAAGTGGAAACAAGAGCTTGTATGTGTGGAAAAGAAAATAAGTTCAGCATGTTATGCGCTCAGAAGCCTTCGTGAGGAAGTGAACATTAAGACCCTCAAAATGGTATACTTTGCATTAGTAGAGTCTAGACTCAGATACAGAGCATTTTGTTTTGGGGTGCCAGCTACAAATACAATGTTCAACGCGCCTTTGTCCTTCAGAAAAGAGCTTTGAGGACTATAGTTCGTATACCACAACAGCAGTCATGTAAGCAATATTTCAATATTCTCAAGATTCTTACCGTGCCGTCCCTATATATTTTTGTACTTCTATGCAACTTTGCAAAGCATATACATAGGTTTGAAACTGAGACTGACAGAATCGTAAGAGAAGCTACCAGAAGAAAAGACATCCGGAGCAAACTGAAACCGAATCTAGAAGTAGTTAAACATTGCTCATATTATCAATCCACTAGGTTATACAATAAACTTCCAATGGAGTTAAAGAATATCATTTACAGGAAGGAATTTAAGAGCAAACTGAGAACCTTCTTGTTGGAGAGGTGCCTAAGCTCTACCAGTGTTGATGAGTTGTAATGTAGTGTTTTATAATAATAACAATAATTGATTGACATAATTTAATTTTGGGCATTTTACTTTAATATTGTATACTTTTGAATAGTGTAAGTAGACAAATTAATTTTGGACATTTAATTTAATTTTTGATAGTGTAATGTTATGCAAATGATTTCAGACACAATTGTATTATTGTTTATGAATAAATGAAATGAAATGAAATGAAACTCAAGAATTTATTTAAAATCTCTTATTATATTCATTCGCAAGACTTTTACTACTGAACATAGGGCTACCATACAAATGTCCAGAGTGAATGGTTGTAGGCAGTCTGCATCTTCTGTAATCTGTGACCTTTACCAAGTCCTCTTCATCTACTTTCCACCCCTCCTGTCTCAGATAATTGATCCCCAACAAAGCTATTATAGAGAGACCAGCCAAATTAGTATAACATTAGGGCCCGCATTTTATAAATTTGGTAAAATATTAATGTTCTAAAGTAAAAATCAGCTGAAATTTGCAGAATATGTTTGAATTTGTATTTGTTTTGGGCTTCATGTAATCTGTCCAATATAAGGCGACAGAGTCCCATGAAGGATACAAGAAAAACCCAAATTCGTACTTAAGGATATTTTAGTAGAGTATCGTTACTAACGTTTAAGAAAACGGACCTATAAAATATCTCCAACTCCTGTTTAAAACCGGTATAACCCAATCATTATGTAAACTGGTCTATTGAAAAGTAATTTGTCAACCTAACAAATCCGACGGGAGGAAAAGAGGGGTGGAAGTGACTTTGATTTATAGAGTAGCCTAGTAAACGAAAATGTAATGGTGAAATATTAAAATAAATAAGCGTGAGGTGCAAAACTGCCCGATAATATAATAAGTAATAGGTTGGGGAAAAAGTTTCTTCGCAATTAAGAAAATTCAATACATTTTTTAATATTATTTATTTACATTTAACTAAAGTATGTAGGTGCCATTTTGTTCAATTACTTTTTACCATCTTGTAGGTAGGGACATTTACCCATTGCTCTAGAAATTTTGAAGCTTCTGATCAAAATACCGCGACAAGTAGTTTTGGTAGTCCTTTCGTGACACTGCCTAAAGAATTCTGAAGAGACCGAAACAAGTGGATATCTGAAGGTGCAATGTCAGGACTATACGGCGGATGCATTTACACCTCCCAGCCAAACTCTCTTAATATTTGCTGAGTGGCTAAACATGCGTAGCGTTATCATGATGAAAAACCACACCATTTCTGTTGATTAATTCTCTTAACTTCTTGCTTTAATCCCATCAGTTGTTCGCAGTAGAGTTCAGAATCGATGGTCCTGCCTGGTGGTAACAGCTCATAATGAATAATGCCCTTCCAATCCCACCACACACACAGCATCACCTTGTTGCGAGTTAACCCGGGTTTCTCCACAGTCTGTGAAGCCTGACCGTCCTTTGACCACGACCTTTTTTGAGTTATGAGGTTCGGTTTTATTACGGCGTAAGAAAGAATTACAAATGAGTACACGGTTCATTAGGTTTCTTTCAGTGAGCTCGTGAGGTACCCAAATATCGAGCTTTTTTGTGTACCCAGTTTTTTTCAAATGCTCCAAAACTGTTTTGTGCGATGGTCAGTTTCCAGTTCTTCAGCTACGTCGTAACTACTGATATGCCGATCTTGCTCCACTTTTTCAAAAATGGTATCCATCTTATCCGTAATAGGGCGACCAGGAGCGACGTGCATCTGTGACATCAAAATTACCGGATTGAAAACGCTTAAACCAAATTTGTGCTACTCTCACAGACACTGCACTAGGTCCATAAACATCGCAATTTTTTTCGCGGCTTGCGTTGCATTTTACCTTTTGTTCTAAAATTTTAAAATGTATCGAATTTCTTCATTAGATTCACTCATTTTGAAAGTAAGAAAAACAAATGAAAATCACACATTTTCCTAATTTGAATTTGGAATTATCTGCTTTAAAATTTAAACTTTTAATGATACCAAAACCAGCCAGATACAAATAGTATAGCCAAAGAGATTTTATTACAAGTTCATACATACTATATGCGAAAAGACTTTTTCCCCAACCTAATAGCAAGTGAAAATAGTTACTTTAAATACATACCAATCCACTTTAATTTGTGGATTGGCTTACCCTTTTTGTCATCTTTGCTCTGCCTCTAGGTCGTCTAGAAGACGACAATAAGACCGTCTGAATTAATTCACTTTAAATGTGTGTTATTTTCTTTGGTTATTGTGCAGTAAGTATCGTATCTTTTAGGATAGGTACAACACAAACTTTATGTTTACAGCGGGTAGAATCGCTTACCTTTTTAAATAGACTTGGATCATGGTCACTTTCATTTAAGTATGTATTAAATATTAATGAATTATTTAAGACGATCAACTTCATGTGTTAACTGTTATAATTAGAAAACGTTTTTATACACATAGTAATTTTTAGTCTAAGCATGTAACTAAATATTCTTCTATCTTACTGCCATCTCCATACAAAAGGTGACCTCTGAGTTAGGACACTAAATCCCAAAGTGTTACTCACAGCTAACAGTCTTATTGAGAAGGGCGGCAATAACTCCCGCCCTCGGGTATTAGAGCATAACATCCCTTTTATAAAACTGTTGGTGACGCCTGGGGCGGATCAATAGACTAACGGAAGTCTTTGCAATGGAGATGGCTTCGTATTGCGTTAGCTACACATTTCTATTTGTTTTTCGTAACAAGAAGATTAACAAATGGAGGTTTAATAACTAAATATTATTTAATCTGATTTCAGATTCAAGTGCGATATATTTTTTTAATATTTTGTGGCTCGCTTGGAATATCTCGGAAAGATTTCATAATTAATATGTTTATTAGATTTGATTACTGCATAACTATATATAACTCTTCAACTTACTCAAGATGTTGATTAAAACGTAGTGATTACATTATGTTTGATGTAAGGGGAAGTCCCCTAGTGGCAAACACTTAAGGTTTTTAGTAAAATATAACAAAAACATTTCGTAAAGTATATCTTTATTTAAGACTTAGATAAGTAAATAAACCTTCTAATCAAAATAAATTAACAAAAATGCAACTTCTGCATAAAACATTTTCGAAAACGTAAAATCAACTCTGGTGAGGATAAACGCCGTCTTTGCAATTGACACCTAATACCGGACAGCCTTTAACTGCAACCCCTTTCATTGGATACATGTAAAATATCTGACATCGAACTCATATATAAAAATAATATAAAGCATTTACTTCAGACAAAAATCAAAATCACAAAATACAAAAATCAAAATCACAAAATACAAAAATCAAAACCACATACATAAAACGAAAAATTACATAAAAACAAAAAATACAGCAAAATTACACAAAAAAAAAAACAATTAGGTAAAATACTAAACTACACCGAACGCGGCTACATGTAGTTCACCTGTGTATGCAGCCGCATCCAGCGAGCAAGCATCGGAGAATCCCAACGGTCAACAAACACACTCAGGATGCCATTCGAACTAGCTCGCAGCCGCTGCAGCAGAGACGCAGAACGCTTCCGGATTATGGCCATGAAAACCGTCTACGTGCCTCTCCGCAAACATTTGTGAAGCGCTGCAGTGACGCGGCAGTCCGAACAGCACCCTAAATGCGTTGTTGTACTGCACTCTTAGGGCACCATACGCGCGCTGAGTGTAACCCGTCCACAGGCTGCAGGTGTAAAATGATTGGCAGTAGGCCTTACTAAGGGTGATCTTGACTTGCCCTGTACACCGTGCAAACCTGCGGGCAAGCATATTACATCGCACGGATAGTGCCCTACGCTCACGTTCGATGTCTAGGTTGTCACATAGGTCCTCAGAAACCTAGTGACTCAGCGGACTACCACCGAGGTACAAAGGAGGAACATTCAAGTAGGTTTTAGTGCCGGACTTAAACACCATGACCTCACTCTTTTTCGCGTTGTACCTGAGTCCCTGAGCTTTAATCTTCACATATGCAAAGCAAACTGCGCAAGGCACTAATTGATGGACTCAGCATATCATCAGCGTAACTTATATTATTTATACAAACTCTATCAATATGACAACCTATGCTGATGCTATTGAGTTCACCGATCAGGTGGTTCATATACAGGTTGAAAAGTCGAGGCGAGGTCGGCCCCCCCCGTCTCACTCCGACTTTCAACCTATAAGCCTTCGAGTGCGCCCCATCCCACTTGACAACATTATTTTGATTCCCATACCAGAATTTAAAGATAGACGCAATTTCAGTTGGTACATTGGTCTCCTTTTCTAGTTTTTGCCATAACACATCATAAGCTACAAGGTCAAATGCTTTTGAGAGGTCTAAGTAGCATGCATATACCGGTGTCTTTCTAGCTGTATAGTATTGTACAGTCTGCTTGAGACACAGGATGGTACTCTCTGTCGAGAGCCCAGGTCTAAAGCCAAATCGAGTGTCGTAAAGGTGGATATGTCTGTCCTAATGTTTGTCAAGCAGACTTTCCAGCACCTTAGCTATAATAGTAGCTATATAGAATGGTCTATAATTTGCCAGATCTGAGACGTCACCAGTCTTGTTTTTAACAATTGGCACCACTACCGTGTACATGAGATTATCAGATCAGTTAAATAACAATGACCGGTGCAGAGACTGAAGAGCATAGCGAGCACTCTAGGCAAATGAATACCAGCTTATTTCAAGTGATCTATGCGTATGCAGTCATGACCTGGGGACTTTCCTCGTGGCATACTTTTTTTTAAAGAAGCTACTTCTTTGGCAGAGAATCTGACTTGGACCTCCTTCTCATGTAAATTCGCATTGAGCATCTGACGACCAGAGTCATTGGAGCAAGTAGACGGTCGATTAACAGTAAAGTGCCGCTGAAACAAATTCCTCCAAGCTATTTCCTTGGGTTTATGAACACCTGCAACGCTCACTGGGAGGCTCGTCTTTGGATTCAGTTTGTTTGTATTTTTCCAAAATTTACCAAATTGTTTATTAGTGTGATGTTGTGCAATCATGTCTAGCTTCATTTGTTTTTCATTTTCTTGGCAGTACTTTAATTTAGTTTTGAAAAATATCCGCGTTTGAGAAATAAAGCCATTCCTTGGCTTACCATGGAAAACCAAATTTTGATATGAAAGCCGAGCCTCCCTATGAACGCCGCTCACATGTTTGTTCCACCCAAGCACTGGTTTGTACTTCCTCACTGTTGGACCTACGTAACTCGACACAGCCGCCTCGCTCAAAATACGCACAATTTCAAAGTACATTTGGTTCAAATTGTTATATAGGCGGCTAAACATTCAGGAATACCAGCACAGGCTTCATGAGCCTACACATGACAGTTAGAGCACTATATCTAGTCTCGGCAAATCTTTGATGTGGTCCTCTAAAGTTTTGTTAGTGAATCTTCCTATCTTTAGTTGCAGTGTGTTGTAGCGCGATGAAGCTTGCCTCCTTCCTTCCTCCATCCTTAGTAGGTCTCATTTTCTCATCCATATTAAAAGTTCACTGTCCGGTGCTACGGACTACGAGGGGAGGTCAAAAAGTTCGCAGAATGGAGGGTTAAGAGTAAGAAATTAAACTTAAAATATTTTTTCCTTATTAATATATTCTTCCTTTACTCTAATTCATTTGTTAAATCTATAAAAATAAATTTATGCTTACGCTCGGAAAAAATATTTCATGTTTGCCTTCAAAATAGGCTGAACTTGCGCGCTTCACCTCTACATCGCTGGATTATTTTTTCTCCATGCTCTTTTTTCTTTTTTTGAAACCGAAAATAGTTGTGCCTACAGGTAGGAAGTTCTAAAATTGCGAAGCTCACTCATTCTACAGCAGCTGTCGCAATTTGCACCTGGTGCACGTGTGCATTGTTGTGCAGAAGGAACACATCTTTGGTCAACTTCCCCCAACATTTATCCCTTACAGGATCTTGGAGACATTTTAGTAGCTTAGCGTAGTATACTCCAGTTAAAATGACAGCCTTTTTTTATGCAGTCTATGAGAAGGATTTTTTCTGTATCCCATAAAACAGTAGGCAAGAGTTTACCAGCCGATGGACTCACCATTAATTTCCTTTGGGGTGTTTTACCCTCGTTGTGCTCTTGCATGGAGTTCTGTTTGGGCCCATGGTGATAATGATGAACTAATGTTTCACTTCCAATCACAATTTGGTCTGAAACTTTGTTTATATTTTCACTACAGACAGCCAAAAACTCGCGCGTGTTGAAACTCAAATTCCTCTATGGTGAGAATTGTCCTCCAGATCGACTGGTTTCATGACTTGTATCTAGGTTTAAAGAATACTTATTTTTTAATTAAAACCATACATACAGTCACTTACATGATAAATTAAAATGTGGGTAAGTATAACACAAATAGTCCAGTAGTTAACAAATAATGGGGACCGCGTTTCAAGCAAATCCGAGTTAAGTGCGTAGGTTAGGTACTTACATAGTTGTTTCATACAAAAACATCGTCCTCAATAGGACAAATTAGCATTACGTGTTTAAAATTTTTAACCACCTCACTTCGCCTGCACATACTCGCGCTTGCTAAGATGCGCCTGCGCAGCGATTGACTGACTGAGATCGACTGGCGGCCGCTCCGACATGCGGCACAGTTACGGGCCCAATCATGCTTGTAAGGCTATTCCCCCATGTACGTGCAATTTTGTATTCGTTCATTAATATATAACTTATGAAAAAAATACATTTTACAATTAATTTATATCATTTTCATTAATTCAAATTAGAAAAAAAAATACAATTTTTCAAATTTAAAGTTAGTAAAAAAACTCTAAGCACTCAGCAAATATACAAAAAAGATAGGCCTAAATAAATAACAAATTTCTAGATGGTTGATGAGAAAGAATCCTCCAAAATATGTTTTTTAAGTCTGATTTTGAAAATTTCCAATGAATCAGAATTCCTCAAAGTCTCTGGGAGTTTATTATAGTTGCGCTCCTTCAAAGGTTAAGATTTTCTGACCGTATTTATTAAGTAGTATCCGTAGCAGTACCGTAGTATCTCAGTGGGTTATCACCTGTTTTCAATGAAACTTCTTATTTATACCGTTAATAAATGCCCAAACTAGTGTAGCTAGACAAAAGTGACCTTGCCCGCCACCATACCCCCGTTCCGCTAACTTTGTGACCTACCCTCGTACTTCGTGTCCGGTGCTAAGGGAAAGAGAATCGTCAGAACTATACCTTTCATATCAAAAGTATGTTTTAAATCTTAAATTGTTTTTATTGATAACGAGCAACAACAGAAGACGCCGTTTTATTGAGAATAAATATCAACAACTGATCACAAACACTTAGCTGTAACGCTCAACTGAATATATTGACGCAGTGTCTTCCCGCTAAAAACAGCAAACAACCGCTCTCACTGTTGGCGCGTGCGTAACATGCACACCGTGTCCCGTGACTTGCTATTGCAACGTCCCTCCGCGCCCCTTTCAACTGTATCTGAAATTGCTTGCCTTCTGAGTTGCCGAAACAATACGATTGTCCGGTGCTAGGTGCCGTCCGGCGTGGGTCTATATTGGAACGCCTAATCTTTTGTAGCCCTAATTGTCATTGGCACACAAACTATTGGCATAATTTTTTTTTGCACTTATCACATGACCCAAACAAGTTTGGCCTATTTTCTTCCGCCTAAAGTTTTATCGCCGTATTATCACTTTCCAATTCGTCATTACGCCGAACGATGAATAATCCCTACTATTTATTCACAAGCGCTAAATTATGGTTATTTTATTTTTTTATTTACCAAATGAAAGTAGTTGCATACATTCACATTTAATCATGCTTGATTATACTTATAGCATACTTGCAAACAAGCAAGCATATTTACATGCACACAAGCAACCACACATGCAAGCATGCATTTCGTTTGCCTCTTCTCCGGCGCTGCGGGAAGTGCAGCCCTTTCGCCCTTGCGTAGTGAATCTCAGGCACCCACGCTCGCTTGCGCAGCTTCCGCTTGCTCCGCGCCTCCGGCTCTTGAATAACACTCTAGTGTAGCGCAGACTAGTATCACGGCGAAGGACCACGGCCAGTTCGGTTTAACATGCCATTTTTATACATAGCCGACATTTTAGGTACCTCATAAAATTTGTAAATAATTGAAAAATTCATGATTTATGTGTAGTTAATCAAATTGAATTACGTAAACTGATACTAATCCGGATTAAACTTGGGTAGAAAATTTGTCATTTGTTATGCCAAAAGTAACGTATGCAAACAGATTTTAGGACATTGAATATTAGAAAATAGTAAATTAGGGCATTTAATATTTAGGCAAATCTATAATAGTGCGAAAACTTCGATTAGGTGTAGTAATAATTCTGCATAACAAGTTTAGGCAAATAAGGATTGGCCAAATGAAATTATGAGCAATAATTTTAGGCCATACAACCCGTTCCTCCTACTCGTAAATCGATTATTTAGTATAGTTAGTAAGAATTCAATTCAATTCAAATTATTTGGTTCATAATCAGGTTTCTTAATGTTAGTTTGAATTGAATTGAATCAGATCGCTCACAAAATGTAAGGTCTTCCAGAACTTAAATTAGAATCTCCAAAGATAATCTGATTATGTAGTAAACACCTGTTGAATTCTACGAAGTCGAAATCTATGACTACGACTTACGTTCATAGAACAAAGACCTCGCCGCGTTCGTATTTTCTAAAACTATAACTCCATTTATTATAGCATTAGACAGAAGTAAAAATGGTTCTTTTTAGGGTACACTTTGTGGTGAAAGTACAATAAACATCATTGCTTTTAAGATTTATGCCGAATTTATTAAAATCCACATAAATAGCAGCTGTCACACTTAATTGTTCTCATTTAAAGTAAAGGAACTTCAGAATTTATGAGGCTTTTGCTTAAAAGAATTATTTTGTCTTGCATCAAACTATATTATTGTCGATGTAAAAACTTAAAACAGGCAGGGGTTTTCATTTTTACTGTCACTATAACTCTACTAAATATAAAATGTTCCATAATCCCTTCATACGTTGTGGCGGAAGGGGTTTTCAATTTTGCCAGGTTATACTCAGGTATGTTATCGTCATGGCAACGTCAAATGCAAATTGTCATTCATTTTAGCCCCCCTGCTTCTTATTTCTAATATTATAATGAATGAAGTATAAGTATTTTCAAAGATTTCATTCGAATTTTTGTCTCATGAAATGGGGGGTTAAATATAAATGTTACTATGCAGATTTGAGACTAGCTCTTATTATGAATTCAGAGCTAAACTAAATGCGGTCGGGTGATTTAGTTGGAAGGATCCACGTTTGATTGCCCCCTGATTACTGGACCAATTTATTTGACCAGTATTTTTATCTAGCATAGTGAATCAATAAAAATGAAATGATATTTCTTACGGATGTAGAAAGCTATTCGCCTTACTAAATCTTAGGTACTATCTTACTAATATTTTTAATGCGAGAGTTTATGAGTATGTTACTATGTTTGTTACTCTTTCACACGCAAAAACTACTGAACGGATTTATATGAAACTTTACAGTAAAACAGCTTATACATCAGAATAACACGTGTGCTACAACTTTAAAAAAAATATAAAGCTTATTACAAAAGGAAGTTATCGCGGGCGAAGCCGCGAGCAGAAAGCTAGTTATTAATAATCAAAGAATTGATAAATTTGACTGCCATCAGTAACTCAGTGGTAAGAGCTGTTGCCCGGTTTTGAAGGGATGCAGGTTCTTTTCCAGCCTTATTACTTCTGCAAATATCTTTTCTATTATTTATATCTTTAAATTCTGTCTTCTTATATACCTACTCAGTTCAACATTCTGCCTGCCGTCGGCAATATCACTTTTTTCTAAACAATCTTTTCCATAAGTTCTGCAGTTGTACATAATTTCTCTTTCCCCAGCCGTAACCTGGCATCTTTATTTCAGCGTTTACACATTTCAGCCACGGAGTTATGGGGGGCGCATACTCACTAAGAAAAAGTCAGTTGTTTTGCTGAACGAACGTGCCACAAAACCTACTTGAATGTGATATTCTTAAAGATTTTTTTTGTGCAATGACTCCGTAGCTGAATCGTAGTGCTCGGCTCAAAATCCGGAGATCCTAAGCCCAATTCCAGGTGCGGTGCAATTTTTCGGGTTTATGATTACCAACCTGCATTTGGCAAGCGGGTGATTAAGTCAATACCCATCAACTATAGCGATTAACTTGACTCAATGATGGGGGAATGATCATTAAAATCATAATAGAATTTCTCGCGTGCTTATTTATTTTGTGAACGGTGAAATTTATGACAATTTACGAGTAAAAATTTTTTTTCGGGAAACTTCTCTTCTTTTCATTGTATTAGAACGTAGGCCCTCTGTACGTCAATGTACCGGAAGTGCTTCTGTAGGGGGTTTTCCTGTTAGGAGTGTTAGTAGAGTTAATGATGATTTGTGAAAATAGCTGAGCTGGTTATTTCCCTTACTGGTCTTGATTGGGTGGGAATTTAAAATTCCCAATATTATAATTTTTCTGTAAACAAAACGCCCTAATTTTGGTTCACTGTGATTTCTCGATAACAGGATTTCTTTATTATTTTAGTATTGGCAGACACACACACATACATCCTCACCACCAAAAAAATCCATCTCACTTGGGAAAAAAAAATGTTTCTATGATGTGTCATTTCGATGTGACATTTAAATCGAACTATTGATTTAAGCTATTTCCAATGAACAGTTGCTAAAATAAAAATAGTCATTTGAGCATCTGGATTTTTGTATCAACACAAAACATGAAGCGAGATTGTGCTGATTTTATTTTGTGATTTTTCTGGAAATTATGCCTATTTCGGTTTAGAGAATTGGGTATGGGATCAAATGTTCTTTTTATGTTTTTTTTTTAAAAACCTTTTACTATTTTAGGTAACTAATTTGAATATTTCGTTAATCTAGCAGGTAGTTAATTTTTTATTAATTTTTTAAACATTGTGAACTCATGACGTGACAAATTCCAAGTGTTCCCACATGTGTTTTTCCCCGATTCGTGGTGAATAAATTATGAGGAGAAAATAACTGATTTACTGCACTTACGGCTGAAACAGAGCTCGCCGTTCATCATGTAGCATCTCACGAGAATGTGAGAAGTAGACTTCAGATACCATTTATTTTGCCAAGTTCTGAAACCAAGCCCTAACTGAAAGGGTTGGGATTATTGCGAATGGCTATTTTAAGTCCCACCTACCCGTCTGGGCAATGGGCGTAAAATAATGTACGTATAATTAAAAATAACTGTGGAAAAATATTTTTCACTAGGGGGAATTTTAAATCTGCTATCTGGAAACTCCATTAATACCATGCAGTAGAATCACTTAGATAAAAATCTCACGTATGATACAGATCGCGTCATTTTATTGGTTGATGAATAGATTATAAACCAATCACGTAAATGGACGTTTATACGACCCAATAGGTTTCAATTGTGAGATGTCAATTTAATTACCGTCAAGAGTACAATGAGAACCTTAATGTATCTACTCTTTGCTTTTCCCAGTTTGCCAACGTATTTAATTAAAAATATCCTAGATCCTTTGCCTTCAAAAATGTTAAATACTTAAATAAGGTATAAAATACAAAAACCTCGAAATGGTTTTCGATTTAGGACATGTTTGATTTTTTCCCATACAGAATGATCGAAAATGTGTTTTTTGAGTAACAAGAATGCGAAAAACCTAATAATTACTTACTTTATATTGATCATTAATAGCTGCATATATGCGGCTGTAAGCTTTTAAAGCTTCTTGTCTGTCGCACGCAGGCTGAACCCCAAAATACAAAAAAATAGACAATAATATCAACTACAGTGATAATTGCCGATCGATACGTACAATTAACAAAAAAACGAACGCCACTTTAAGAAAAGTTAGCAACTATTAATAGTGATTATGGAACAAATTCGTGTAGATCTTCCAACAGACCGGATGCGCGAGGATTCCGAGGCATTACATGAGTCCCATGCAAATTTGGGATTTACCAATTGTATATTGCGTTTCGACGCGTTTCATGTAACACATAAATACCTGCCGTATTTATGTGTATCCAGGATGTGCAGTTGAGATGTATGATAGTGTCAAATCGTGAACCAATTTCATTACGAACGAATTGCTATGAACAGTGCACACTGAATGATGCTGCCTCGTAACAAGATTTTTTCACAATTAGATCACATGAGATTCACTGTACACCTATGCAAATAATTGGAAATGATTGATGGAGAAGATTTAGTAAGTCAGTATTGAGTATGGCGCCAACGGACGGACGCAGTTCGGAACACTGTCTACCTTCGGCTTATTATAAATTTTCGTGCTGCAGTTTGAACTCTGGAGTCGTGCGACTCGTGCGTCATCACCGCTAACATTGCGCTGTCACAAACCACAATCATACTATACAACGTGTAAATTAAAATGCGCAAAACCTCTGACACCCCAACTTATTTTTATTATAAAATAATTATGTGAATTATAAAATTTAATTTTCGCGGATTATTTACGAAGATATTCCCTTTTTTTGTTTTCTTGTCTCTGTTGCCATAAATCTTTTTTTTGTTTTATTGCACCTTTTTTACGCTGCATAATGTCCTTACGATATACATTTCTGAAATCAAAAATGGGAAAAACTTGCCGTTGATAAAACCTAAGCGAATCATTTAAAGTTCGTAAAAATATTTGATCAGAATCCCTAACAAAGAGGCAATTAGGACTAGTAAGGGCTACACTAAAATCTATTAGTAACAAACAGCGAAAATCCACCCTTGAGCACAGATTAAATATAACGTAGCCCCAAGGTCGATGACCCCGCGGTGTGCACCCGTCCTGCGGATACGGGACAGTGTTAGACGTTTGAGTCGGTTTGCCTTATCAGTTGGTTGATTAAGTGTCGGTAAAAAGTTTGGGATCTGTTTTATTTAATCGAACATGGATTTCTGTGGGGGATAAAACACTTGCTACTTAAGTTTGAAAATCGAACGTTGGTTCGTCGTATTTAATTGCAATAAAATCAGCATTCTTCCCTCTCACCATATGTCATCAAGATGTACACTACACTACACTTACACTTCTTTTTCATTTTACCGTCATTATTTTTACCGTATGTGATTAGGCTGGACTCAGGAGCCAAGCCGTTATTTAATTTAACAGCTGTTGCGTAGAACATGATCATTGATAGTGTCCGACGTCCGTATCAGAAAAATGTTTGTTAATTCAGTGATTAAAATAAAATAAACGTAGATTGAACCATTTGTTTTTTGATTATACAAGTGTAGACCTATAATAACGTAACAGTCAGTCTATTTTTCATAATTTATGAAAAAGAATATAATTTAATATTTTTTTGATGTTTCTCTTGAGGATTGGAATTAAGTTCATAGTAGACTGTATAACTATCGGTACTTCAATAAAAAAAATACTGCGGGAATTTAGCCTTAAGTATTCTATTCTATTTTATGATTCTGATTAAGTTGTGATTATAATATTCGAAATGCAACTGACGGTTTCGCTATATAGAACTCGTACCTAGATATATTAAAAAACTAACCGTGTACTTAACACCCTATGTACCTCTTCTGAATTATTTCACTATTTTGTACGATGAATATTATACTTAATTCAAATATCTATAAAAGTTATCAAAAGCAAGAGAAGTTTTATTGTTAGGATACAGAAGTAGACACCTACTTAAAACCATCTTCTTACTTTAGTGAAGTAACATAACATTATAACAAGGAACCATAACATCTATACTGACATTATAAAGAGGAAAGATTTGTTTGTTGGTTTTTTTGTTTGTTTGTATTGAATAGGCTCCGAAACTACTGGACTGATTTTAACAATTATTTCACCAATCATCATCATCATCATCCGTGCGGTCTATCCAGGTTGTGAGTGAACCCACACTATTGTGTGGGGTCCCAGGGTCCGCCTTTCTTATTTTCTTGGCCCACTTCGGGCGGTCTTGTGCATCCTCAGTGGTGAGTTTGTTTGCACGCAACAATTCTTTCACCAATATAAAGCTACATTATCAAGGAGTGACAGTCATAGGCTATATTCTTTTTTTTAATTTAGGCTATGATAATATATTGACAGAAAAACAGTTTACGCGGGCATTGCCGCTGATGGACCGCTAGTAAACAATAAATTGTAAAATATATTATCTGTGCATTATGCCAAAACAAAAACATTCCTACCATCTGTCAAGAGGCAGTTTCGCGCCAAAACGCGTTAGCCCACCGCGTATGTCCACACCGGTTATGGTTCTATGGGGTATCGATTATTCTGCGCGGTCCCGCCCCGCTGCGCCGCACCGCCCTGTATCACTATACCGATATAACTTCTTCCCAAACTTGCGAAAACACTCATTGGAGACTTGTACTTCCTATTACTAATCCTTTTCTTAGTTGTCCGTGAAGCAAATATTGTATTTAATCATGTTATATAATATGTTTGGCAAGTAGCAATGAGGGATAATTGTTTAGAAAAGAAAATATTGAAAATTTTACTGGCCATTTGAAACATTGATTGGCCTGTTGGTGCAATGGCAGCGATCCTGCTTTTAGCACCGGAGGTCGTGTGTTCGACATTTGTGTTTGTAGTGTGTCGGGATGTTATTATCTATTTAAGTATGTATTTAGAAATATTTAAAGTATATTTATCTGTCTCTGATACCCATTGCTTAGTTTGGGGTCAGATATGATCTTGGTGTAAATTGTCCCAGGTATTAATTTATTTATTTATAAAAAAAACATGAAAAATTAGATTCAATAATCTACGTAATGAGTATTGTCTCATTTCAAAGTTTTTCAACCTAATTTGATGACACCTTATTTGTGGTCTAATTTAAATATGAGTATAGCGCGTTCAAGCTCACTGAAGGGTATTTGAAGGGCATATACCGCGATGAGCTGATGTTGGCACAGAAAAGTCCTAAAAGGCATTTTCCGTGTATGTAGGTTGCCTACAATCGACTACCCTATAATGTTTAAAAGAGAAGTCTATATTCTGTAGTGCTGTAACGATGCCGTTTCCCTTCAGTCTCGTGGACGTTACAACCTCCACGATCGCTGGAAACTTCATGGTTTAACTGCTGGCCATTAAAAGTATTTTGTACTTGTTTTCAAATTTGATTCAATTCGATTTTTGTTTCGCATTGCATGCGCAGCTTTTTTGATTCAGTCCTACCAAAACCATCGTACTGAACAGTTTGTGCGCATTTTACCAGATTACCAGTTTAACTAGTATAACTTACGTGATGGTGTATTTTTAAATACTGTAAATAACCAATTTTGTAAACAGTTAAAACAGTTATAAGTAACAGGAACCCGTGTATCGGGGTAAGCATATCATACCTATTTACCTACCTATTACTATTAGATAATCTATTAACTAGGACTCTGTGTATTCATTTATTGTTATTTTGTTACAGTTCTTCTTTCCTACCTATACTTTTATTCTATTTAATAAACAAGTCACTGGATTGGCTGATCTTTTATTAACTATTCCACAACTACATCTACTTCTAAATATTGTGTGACGAATCCCGGCGCGCCGGCTCCTGTATTGCTGGCCAGCATCGAGGATTCTCGTCATATGGCGCCCGAACAAAAAATCGAAGATATCTCTTCTCTGCAGCTCGAAACCACGAGTGAAGAATAATATTTGTTATTTCCAGTAACTGAAAAAGAAGATAATTTAGGACGTTTGTGCAATTTATAATGTGTGTTTAAGTGTGGTACTTATTTAGTGCATTTACCCTACCCTATTTTGTGTACTATCATTCATCCCCATTTCATTACACTATACCATACCGTTTTCACAACCAAATATACTTCAATCACTATACACACATTTTACAGACAATAATACGATCGACGCTACTACTGCTGGTTACAAATGTAATCGGTTCCCGATGCTTTAGTAGCGGAGGCATTACATTCACAAACTTATTACCTACCCTTACTTATTATCCCAAAGATACTTTCAGTACCCTTTACTTTATTTACACCACAGCCCTACAGACATCACCTACTCTACGGCTTGTCTAACCGACAGCTACATAAACCTTCGAGGTTTTGGAGTTTAAACCCTTGGTTATTCCAAATCTCGTTTGTTACCACATCCTTGGCTTTGGAGAGTATCCTTAACCAAGATACTACACGCTTAGCTCGTATTTCTTTAGGTCTTCGAGGCCGACTAAGTTTACGCAAGCTAAGTATACTTACAAACATTACATACATCGAATAGCAAAATATTTTATACCAAATACACCACTCTCCAACTTATTTTCGTACTTCATCAATTTATCTTACTAGAATTGAGCAATAATTTTTACAATAATTTATAATCATTACTATTTTCAATATAAAACGTCAACTTTGCTTCTGAACTGACATTGTCAGACATTGTCACACTATTTATCTTTAAATCAAATAATTTTCTCTTTTCAAACTAAGAAAAGGTTTTATACCTTATTATAATACCAGCTGTACACCATGGATATTTTTCAATTGAACAAACCAGAAATTATTTATGAACTTAGATTACGTAACGCAAATTTTCAACCAACTCAAACTGCCGTTGACTTGCGTGAAATCCTATCCAATACCCTATCAGAACCAAATACATATCCACCATCTTCATCAAGCCCCTATAATTTTACTCTCGATGTGGATGAAATAAAAAAATGCTTGGATATTATAGATATAACGATATCTTCCTATCCTACTAGGAAAGCAAAACTTGCACCTTATATTATTCACGTTCGTAACCGATTGTCTTTAATAGAAATCGACACCGAAAGTCCAACCCAAGATATTCAAATTTATAAATCTCTTTGGGATCAATTAAAAACACACGAGCAACACTTCCAAACTCTCGAATCACCACCACCAACATCTGTTTACCATTCAACAGTTTCTATTCAAGAAACCGCTATTCCTAATTCATTTTTTGATACGCTCACACAAACGTTATCAAATATTACTAACTCTCTACCGAACACAGAGATTAAAAAATTTACTTTTACTGGCGATGGCTGTCCCAGGGAATTCATCCTGAAAGTGGAAGAATTTGCAACTGCTAGAAATATCAGTCATAATACCTTATTCAACCACATTTACGATGTACTTTCAGGAATAGCTTTGGATTGGTTCAGAGCCAACAAAGATACTATTAGAGATTGGGAAACTTTTAAAACATCTTTGTTCAAATATTTTGAAATCACAGATTATGATTATAAACTCAAAAAAATTATAGATGCACGCAAACAAAAAATTAATGAAAGAGTAATTATTTATTTTACAACGATGGAGTCCTTGTTTCATAAACTCCATGAACCACTTACTGAAAAGCAAAAAATAGAAATTTTACGACGGAACTTAAAACCTGAGTTCGGTCAAAGATTATTACCTCATGATTTATCCTCAGTAAATACATTGCTTGAATCTTGCAAATGGTTTGAGAACTGTCTAGAAGTTTCTGATACAGACTCTAATAATTTAACTTCGAAACAAAAAAGTTTTTCAATTTCTCACAACTTCGATGTTGATACTCAATCACATACCTACACACCTCAAACACCTATTCATACAGTTTCTACCACTAAACAACATAAATACTTTTCTTGTCCTCGTTGCCGAACGGATGACCACAACTTAAAAGATTGTACTAGTACTAATAAAGTTTGTTTTCGATGCGGAAAACAAAATGTTATTTTTACTAATTGTCCAAAATGTAACAATAACCCTCCAAAAAACTAATAAGCGAGGATCGTAGTAAGTCGAATTTTAACAAATTAGATTGGGACAATTGGCTAAATACTATTAAAATATTTTTTAAATCTTATAAAATTACTACGCTCCTCTTTGCTAATACTACTGATACTGAACGTCCCTACATTAATATTAACGTTAACGGTTTACTCTTATCTGGATTATTAGATAGTGGTAGTGCAATCACTATTTTAGGGAATAACTCTCATAAATTATTGCTTCAACATGGTTTTGCGATAGAACATAACAACATTATACACGGAACGGTTGCAAATGGTCAACCCATACGTTCCATTGGTTATATTAACTTACCTACTATATATAATAATCAATTTTCTAATATTATTGCTCACATCATACCGAACATCTCTGAATCATTTATACTAGGAATTGATTTTTGGAAAGCTTTCAACCTAGCTCCCCAAATCCTTTCCAAAATTACTATCCATAAATCCTCAAACGCTCCAACTTTCCTAATCAATACTACTGATATTAAATTGAATAATTATAACAATCTTTCCGAAACTCAACGCCTAATTTCTGATACCATCATTCAAAATTTTAAAAACATTTCTACTGAAACTTTGCCCCTTGGGAAAACTCACTTAGCTGAACATCACATTGACACGGGTGACCACCCTCCAATACGTCAACGATGTTATCGCTTATCTCCTGAAAAACAAAAAGCTCTTCGCCAAGAAGTAGATAAAATGTTAGAATTAGATGTGATTGAACCTTGCGAAAGCCCTTGGCTTAACCCAGTTATTATCACCCCTAAAAAAGATGGAACTTGGCGTTTCTGTGTAGACAGCCGTAAACTAAACGACATTACTAGAAAAGATGCATATAAATTACCTTTTATCTCAGATATTATTGATAACTTGAAAGACGCTAAATACTTGTCTTCTATTGATATTGCTAAAGCCTTCTGGGAGATCCCTCTCCGGGTTGAAGACCGTCCCAAGACTTCTTTTCACGTTCCTGGTCGCGGAACATATCAATTTAAGGTTATGCCTTTTGGTCTCACCAACGCACCCGCAACTCAGCAAAGATTCATAGATAATCTTCTTTGTGACGTTGACAGTTCCGTATTCTGTTACTTGGATGACATAATTATCGTTAGTAAAACATTTGACGATCATATTAACCTACTAAATAAAGTTTTCAATAAATTAAAATCAGCTAACATTACTGTTAACTTTCCAAAATGCGCTTTCTTTCGTAGCGAACTTAAATATTTAGGCTATGTAGTTAACGACAAAGGTTTACATACCGACCCCGACAAAATTAAAGCAATTCTAGATATACAACCGCCTAAGTCTATTAAAGAAGTCAAAAAATTTCTCGGTACAGCAAGCTGATACCGTCGTTTTATACCAAATCTCAGCACTCTGGCTGCCCCTCTCACTAGATTAACTTCAACCAGCAAAAAAGCACCTCCTTTTAAATGGCTTCCTGAAGCAAACAATGCATTCAATTTATTTAAACAAGCTCTAGTTTCTACCCCAATCTTAACTTGTCCTGATTTTTCAAAACCTTTTGCTGTTCACTGTGATGCATCAGCATACGGGTTGGGAGCAATGCTCACACAGGATTTTGATGGGATAGAGAAACCTATTGCTTATATGAGTAAATCCCTTACCCAACCCCAAAGGAATTATTCAATCACTGAACGCGAGTTATTAAGTGTCATAACTGCTCTAGAGCATTGGCGTTGTTATTTAGATAACGGTCAGAAGTTCACTATCTATACAGACCATTCTGCCCTTCAATGGTTTTTACGACTCGATAACCCCACAGGTCGACTAGCCAGATGGAGTATCCGTTTATCCATGTTTAATTTTGAAATAAAACATAAAAAAGGTAAAGATCATCTAGTACCAGATACCCTATCCCGTATAAAAACATTAATGCCATCAACATAAATATTTCAAAGTCCAATGATGATTGGTATAATACCATCTTTTCTAAATGTAAAGCTAACCCATCTTCAACCCCTGATTATTCTATTATAAACAATAACTTATATAAATATTCAAGATCTAATACCCCATATCATTCTGAGTTTTCTTGGAAATTAGTTGTTCCTTTAGAACTACGAGATTCCCTTATTTCCGAAAACCATTCTACGCCTACGACAGCTCATTTCGGAACTTTCAAAACATATCACCGCATCAAAAATAGCTACTTTTGGCCTGGCATGTATAAAGACATAGCTACACATATATCCAAATGTGAAACTTGCCTTGCCTACAAACACCAAAACCAACACACAATTGGTTTGATGGGTAAACCTAAACATTGTTCACGTCCTTTTCAATGTTTATCAATTGATTTAATTGGACCATTACCATTATCTCGTAAACTTAACAGATTTATTTTTGTAGCAACTTGTTGTTTTTCTAAATATTGTTTATTATATCCTATTAAACGTGCTACATCTTCAGTCATTAAACATATTCTTGAAAATCTAGGTTTTATGACCTATGGTATTCCTGAAACAATTATTTTAGACAATGGCCCTCAAATGATAAGCAATGAAATCACAGATTTATTTAAATCCTTCAACATACCCAAAGTACACTATACTCCACGCTATTGCCCACAAGTAAATACAGTTGAACGTTACAACAAAACCATCATTACCGCAATCGCTTCATTTGTCGATGACGATCATAGAACATGGGATATCCATCTCAGCAAAATTCAGTTTGCAATTAATTCGGCTGTGAACGAAACAACCCATTTCACGCCATCTTATCTAGTTTTCGGTCGTGAACTTGTCATATGCGGTTCTATCTACAACACCGACACAACAGAAGATGCCATTCTAGCACCTAAAGACAAATATTCTGAGAACATTGGTTTACTTAGCCCAATATTTTCAGAAGTCCAAGCTCGTCTCTACAAATGTCACCAAACTAATGCTCATTATTATAATAAACAACATCAACAATTAGAATTCAACCAAGGTGATATTGTCTGGAAACGGAATTACCCCATTAGCTCAGCTGATAAATATTTTTCGGCAAAATTAGCACCTAAATTTATTAAATGTAAAGTCACAAACAAAGTTTCTCCTCTCATTTACGATCTATCGGACATGTCCAATAAACCATTAGGTCGTTGGCATGTGAAAGACATGAAACCTATTAAGATAACTATCGATCACCGTATACCATATTTTCTTTATATAATTACTTATTAATTTACTATACTTTATTATTACTTTAAGCGTGATGCATGTCACTTAGTCAAATGATTTATATAGGTACTGTTTTTATATACATCTCCATCCTTTCGGCTAACCATTAACTACCATGTCAATACGTAATTTTGTACATATAAGATTATGTTTTAATAATTTAAAAAAAAAGACTCGTCGTATTTTTCTCTATGGAGCGGATAACAACTCCTTAAATAAGCCTATGTTATAGTAATCGTCGTATTTTTCCCTATGGAGCGGATAACAACTCCTTAAATAAGCCTCTGTTATTTTCTACCTAGTAGTTGGACTACAACCAACTTACTTATTACCTTATTAGTAATTACTTTTAACAAGTAGTTACTTATTATAATCCCTAATGAGATTAAATCTTATCTTCTGACCATATTAAGGTTAGTAAACTTGTACATTTTTAAGACACTTAACACCAACACTTACACATGACATTCATCACACACATAAAAACTAAACATGATCACCAAAAGCCAGCGGGTGGTGACTGGCATATTTAAATAAGCCTGCACTAATCTGGGTTAGTTTCATGAGAAACATCTTCTATTATATAAGATTTCTCTACTTGACTGATGCCTTAATTCAAACTTACAGAATTAAGACTTTGTTAGATACGACGGATGTTAGTATTTGAATGAAACCGAAACCAACCTAGTGTAAATTTCTCACTGTAAAAAACATTCGTTTACCCAAAATTCTATCATGCACTTCCATTTAATTAATTAATAGGTTATTACTTATATTGTACTTTTTATAAAATAAGTGACTTGTTTGTTGACTTGTTTGTTGACTTGTTTGTTGATTTGTTTGTTGACTTGTTTGTTGACTTGTTTGTTGACTTGTAACTATCAACTTATCTTCCAAATTTAACTTATTGTAAAAACGACATCGTTAACATTACCTTATTTTTTTTACTTAACTTTTACATAACTTAACTTAACTAAAGATTAACTTAACTTAACTTTAACTTAACTTAACTTTAACTTTCAAAAAAAAAATCCTTAAAGATTTTTTTTTGCGCCGGCCACCCCGGTATTGTAACGATGCCGTTTCCCTTCAGTCTCGTGGACGTTACAACCTCCACGATCGCTGGAAACTTCATGGTTTAACTGCTGGCCATTAAAAGTATTTTGTACTTGTTTTCAAATTTGATTCAATTCGATTTTTGTTTCGCATTGCATGCGCAGCTTTTTTGATTCAGTCCTACCAAAACCATCGTACTGAACAGTTTGTGAGCATTTTACCAGATTACCAGTTTAACTAGTATAACTTACGTGATGGTGTATTTTTAAATACTGTAAATAACCAATTTTGTAAACAGTTAAAACAGTTATAAGTAACAGGAACCCGTGTATCGGGGTAAGCATATCATACCTATTTACCTACCTATTACTATTAGATAATCTATTAACTAGGACTCTGTGTATTCATTTATTGTTATTTTGTTACAGTTCTTCTTTCCTACCTATACTTTTATCCTATTTAATAAACAAGTCACTGGATTGGCTGATCTTTTATTAACTATTCCACAACTACATCTACTTCTAAATATTGTGTGACGAATCCCGGCGCGCCGGCTCCTGTATTGCTGGCCAGCATCGAGGATTCTCGTCATAGTGCAAGTCTTCTAATGGCGATGGTGATAAATAGAACTTGAATCTAGGTAAGATACTACGAAGAAAGGCAACAATATTATTAAGCTTGGGTATCATAGGTACTACTCGAAAGTAAACGTACACACGAGGACATTGTCGAGCCCAATTTGCAATGGTTTTGTGAAGGTTGACCTGCTGACCACCAAAATTAATCAACATGTTTTAAATAGGTTGTAATGCCCAATTTTGCAACAGTACATCACCAATATTTAAAGAGCGCTTTAGGACTCCTAATTGCTTTGTTCATTGCTTTATGCCCACAAATTATTATTCTTAACCAAAACATGAATATCTTTGGCCGCTTAGGTCAAATATAGCTGATTATGAATATTCTTGAAATTAGAGTATACCACTAGCGAATCTTTTTTATCAAAAAATTCAGCAAATGGACAGAATCCTGACAAAACTCTTCTCAAATTCCTATATTTTAACAGGTGCTTAACTTTGAGTGAGTTGTCAGATTCACACTCGTCCACTAACGCAATATTTCTCTTATTGTCCCCAGGCTATTCGAATGCACTTTGATTATCACATAAATATTCGCAATAAATAAATCACTGGATGAATCATTCATGATGACCACTCGAAAAGTTGACATTTTCTGGATTAAATTTCAGCAAAACTTTGCAGCACAAAGAATTAACTTCAATTTTTTGGTAATTGGTTCATTCAGGACAATTACATTGCCTACTCGTACTTTTAAATAATTTCATTCTTACACAGTGGGATTAAGACCTAACTTCATTACCATTACTCAATTCGATTTGAAATTAAATGTGATTTAAAATGAGCGCCCACCACCATACACAAATCACAGGCTGCCAAAGCAACCAGCATAAGCTGATCGCCCGGAAAACGAAATCCGTATAGTTACGAGTGTATTAACATTTAGACTGTAGAGTATGACAGTCTAATATGATTGACGAATTGAAGACACTTTTGTCATATTTTTTAGCTATTTTACAAGACTTATAAAATAATTTAATTAAGTGGTCAATAATATAGAGCGATTAAAAACACAATTTCTGTACATTCAATAGCAAAACATAGGCCACAAATACTTACACAAGAGTTCGATCAAACTTTTTTTTGACTTGTTTAGATATTTGTGGCTAATATCTCGCACAGATGTCTCTGAAGCGTATAAATATTTATGCGTTTGTCTGTACACATAATGTCAAAATCATGTTAAACTTAGTTTATTTGAATGCCTTATCCTATAATAAAATATCAAATTTGTGTGTATCTCATTTATACATATTACATAGAGGTGTGTTCGGTCACCTGAGTGTATTTGACGGGATTTCCTAGAATGACGAGATAGTCTGATACATATTGCTATTTATAAAAAAAAAATGCTAAAATGCTTTACGTATGAAATAACTACTAAATAAGTTAGAGTTATTAAAAAGAGGTTATTTGTGTCATCTGTCAGTAGGTAAAAATATTTTTTAGCTGTGCAAAGTATTTTTTGTAAGCTTGGTCAACATACATTGTTCTTTAAATTGCTTAAGTATACTTCGTCCGTTAATCATCGGAACATTCTCACAGCAGCTTTAATGACTGGCCCTCTCCCCAATGGATAAGGGTTGCATAATTCATAGCGCGACCCTTGCCTACAGACAAAACAAATTTAGAAAAAATAAGGAGTTATTTTTCTGCTAAGGTACTCGTTAAAAATGTTACAGTTCGTATCCTGTGTGTCTAGAATAGATGATTAGTAATAGTTGTTTTGCTAAGGAAGTGCCGGCAAATTATCTTTTCACACTTAAAAAAAAAATACACACAACGCAAAGCCGATAACAATATTATCAGAAAATCAAAAGCAATATTCACACATGAAACAATTCAGAAACGTGCTTTTAGAATGTGCAACTTTGCTTTTTTTTTTCTTGGAATTATTCTTCTGTACGTCTACCACGAGTTGCCACTTTAAATTTACATTATTGTTCGCGTAAAAAATGTATTGGGATTTGACATTGTCATGTCATGTCATGACAAATCGCAATCCCTTTTTTTACGCGAACGATAACGTAAATTTAAAGTGGCACCTCGTGGTAGACGTACTGGTTTTTATTATCCTCAGGTGGAAAAGAAGGGAATTATGAACTCAGCGTGACCTTAAGTGATGAGGCCCTTAATAGCCGATCGACACTGGGCGAAGTGTCCGCCGATGCGTGTCGGCGGCGATATAAAAAGTTCTCAAACTGGTTCGAGCCGTAGCGGCCGGAAATTCAGATGTTTAGGGACCTACAGCTGCGAAGTTGCCATGATCCAGTCAAAATATTGAACGAGCTATTCAGATCGATCGTTCTGCGTTTGTTTGGAATCACAACTTAATTTGTTTAACATTTCCGGAGGGAGTTTGGGATGCAAAACCAATATATCCATAAGCAATGTGTATCCGAACTCTGAGACACCTAATACCAAGATCATTTGACCCCAAACTATGCAGAGCTTGTGCTTAAGATGTCAGTGTCTGATAAACATACACAAACATTTCAAAATACATACCAAAATGAATAATAATGAGCAGAAACAGAAAAACACAAATGGTCGTCATACGAATGTTTGTCCTGGGTGAGGTTCGAACCCACGACCTGCGGCGCTAAAGACAAAACCTTTGTCATTACACTAATTATAGCAGGCCAGTCATTTGAGGGTCGGAGGATTATGTTGGATGCTGGCAACTTGCAGCCAACAACTGTGGCAATCAATAGGGTAGGCTTTTGTTCAGCAATGGACGTCTTATCTTGATGTGAGATTAAAAACTGTTTTTGGTCTCTACTCAAATGTTCCTACCTAATATAAACAAAGGAAAATATGCTTATTAACGGAAACGAATCTTTAGTACGTATTTAGATTTTCTAACAAAGCTATATCACCGGTGTGCGACGGGTCTTATTACAATCTCTAGTTACTTGTCAAATTCATTACCTAAACTGACTGTAGTGAGCAATTTTGTAATATGTTCTGTCATTAACAGCCAGTCAGCGGATACCTGCTACTAAAGAATCTTCCAGGCTGGATAATCTCTGATGAAATTGCTGGCCCTCAGTTTAGGGAATTAACTTTACTGGATATAATAAGCGATTGTAATAAAGCCCCTGTTCGTTTTTTCTAAATATCACCTACGAATATTGTGTCTCATAATTCCTTACCAAAAAAATATTTTAAGTTTTGTGTTTTTTTTGTGCGATTTTGTCTCTCTGTCGGTGTAAGTGACGTTTTTATGACAATATTATTGAGACATGTTTGGTACATGTGTCATGCTTACTTTTAGTATAAGATGTACCTTAGTACATGTTTTTACTATGGTGGTTCTGTTGTGGGTCAAGATTTGACGTCAGACACCTTAAAATAGTAATGCATAGGAGACGAGTCCGGGCACCCGTGGTGTTGGCTCAGATATTAGGCCGTCACGGCTAAGTGGACTTACTTTCAATGCTACATGCTAATGTTAATGTAAAGGTATATCAGATATAATCAATATGAGAAAAGCATACATAATATTCATACATGGTAAGTACTAAAACTTTTGAGTGTTTATGCTGGCTTTGCAATCAGGGTATTTTTAATATCGTGCGGATTTCATCACGCACGAAGGATTTCTCCTAACAGAGATGCGTGCAGGGGCAATTGCGCGTGCTATGAAATTAGCAAGATGTTAAAAACATCCTTAGCGCGCTTTTTTGCGTTTTGCGATTTTCCATCCCATTTTGGGACAATCATCTTTCTAGGTTTAATTATTCTAAGACTTAGGTATACAAGGACACTCAAATCTACTTAATTACAAATTACAGCAGAGTCCCAATAACGCGAACCGGCCGTATAAATTAAAATAAAATAAATATTGCAAACTGCTTGCAAACTTGTTGTTGAGTATATCAAGAACTACTCTAAAATTTTCAGAAAAGCTAAGTGCTTGTGCTTTTTTTATTTTTTTATTTTTTGATATTTATCAAAGTCCACTAACAAAATAAAAACCACTTGGGACGTCATAAATCACGAAACAGGTAAAGCTAAACAGCGCGATACTTCATACACTCTTAATATTAACAATAACATCTTACAATCAGAAGCATCTGTTGCTGAAGCATTTGATAATTATTTCAGTAATATACCTATAATCACTACAGCTTCAATAAATTCCTCTCCAACTGAAGCGGAACAGTTGTTGAAAGATAATGTATCTTGTTGCAGTGTGTTCTATAAATTTAAACATGTGGAGTCACTAGATATATTAAAAGCATTTAGTTATAACAGGTAATATTGTTAGCCACACAATTGACGTGATTGCCCCTTATTTAGCCGTATTCAATGATTGAGTTGATTAAGGTGTTTTTCCAAACTTAATGAAACACAGTAGGGTTGTACCACGTTGTAAATCAGGCACAAACAAGACCCAGGTAACTTTAGGCCTGTTTCAATCCTACCAGCTCTAAGTGAGATCTTTGAAAAAATAATTCAAGAACAACTATTAAGCCATTTTTATGAGAACAATCTCTTACATAGTGAACAATATGGATTCACTAGAGGCTGTTCTACTACTGGCATTGCACTTCTAAAACACATCTTTAGGGCTTGGGAGGATTCACAGAGCGCTCTTGTCGTCTTCTGTGACTTGTCCAAGGCCTTTGATTGCGTTGATCACGATACACTTATACGCAAGCTTGGTTTTTACGGGGTAAGGGATAATGCTTTAGAATTGGTAATTTCGTACCTTAGTTTAGGAACTCAAAAAGTTGATGTTAACAGTGTACTGTCTACAGGATCACAAGTTAAAATGGGGGTCACTCAAGGATCTATTCTAGGTCCATTACTATTTCTGATAAATATAAATGATTTACCTTTTTACTTAAAATATATTTGTGATGTTGTATCGTTTGCAGACGATACATCTTTAGTTTTTAAAACTGACAGAATTAAATGCCTTTTTGATGATGTAAATGACGCACTTTCTAAGGTTTTACAATGGTTCACAGTAAATAATCTACAGCTTAAAGCAAAAAAGACTAAATGTATTAACTTTAAGTTGCCTAATGTTAAAGATAACCACATTAGTCTAAAAATTGATGGAAATACTATGAAGCTTCTAGATATAACATTACGTGTAAACGCAGCTTTATCAAGCCTACAATTGACTGGTTATTCAATCAACGTTTTCCATCGTCAATGGGTAGCGGTTCTGGAGACAGATTGGTGCAATGGTGTCATGGAGCACCTGGTTTTGTACCCTTGTGTGTACCCTTCAACGGCCAAGTCACACAACATTAACCATAATAATAAAGAAATCGCAGTAAGAAACCTTAGACTTGGCACGACTTTGTCTAGATTTCATTACTTTTTAGAGATTAACAAGCAGCTCCATCGAGACTTGGCTAGTTTTTTACAGAATGTTTTTGGTGGGATACATTATTACAACAAAATTCCATAAACCAATCGTGAGTTACCTTCATTTACATAGGTTCAAAAATGACATCAAAACAGCTTTATTAATAAAGGGCTATTGTACTACAAAAGACTACCTTATAGATAAAAATGCCTGGGTGTAAGCTCTCTGCTCGATGCGGAATTAAATAGCTCTATTGTACTGTTACAACATCTGTATGTTTTATTGTAATAGTTAATAGGTTCCTAGTATGTACTGACTAACAATTTTTCTTTTTGAGATGTTTAAATGAACTTTTGTTTTATATTCTTTTATGGTTGTTTTTTTTCTCTTTGTTTTATATTCCTTTAGGTTGATTTGTATCAAAATGACACACTGTTTGTACCTTACTAACGCCTGTTGTAAACCCAAAACAAGTTAAAAAGAGTAACTGCTGAGTTTCTCGCCGGGTCTTCTCAGCAAGAAACAACTACGACGCGGTGGTAGAGTCGCATTATGTCTGTACACTGTTTATTTACATATACATATTTTTATGGTATTTATGTCTATTATTTAGTATATTTTTCTGTAAATTTGACGATTTGAAAGTACTGATACAGTCTATTTGACCAAAGTTATTTGAGTTTGAGTTTGCCAGTCAGAGCAAATTCAGCTTTGCTATTCCAGGTAGCTACTGCATAGAGAACCTGAAAATCCTGAAAAATGACTATTTCAATCGTTTGATAACGGCCAACAATCCACACGTCAGTCGCAAAAAATGGACCTTCAACGGCTTTGTTCTATTTCGAATATTCAGCCGTAGGCAGACAGATTTTATTCGTAACTAGAACTCTGCTATATTTGCTTTAAGATCATTAAAAATAACATTTAACTAATAAATTATTTTTACGTTATTGTTGTCAGGAATGATTTTAAAAAGCCTGATTGGAAGCCTTGATAACTTCTGCGGTAAGATTTTCACTGGTGCTACAGAGATATTAAATAATAATAAATATGCGCCAGACAACACACCTCTTGTAATGGTCTCGAAATAGAATTAACATCCCTGTGTTACGAGGTACCACACAAGGAAATAAGCCAGGGGCGTCTTCCAGCACACCCTGACCCGAGTCAATTCAGAAAAGATCGTTTCCTGATTTGACCCGCCCGGGAATCGAACCCGGGACACTACGGACTTCGAGGCGAGAAATCGTGCTACAGCGCACTACGCCAATCGTGTCGTCTAAATCGATTGATCGCCCGAATAATTCCTATTGAGCCCGCGTGTTGGCTAATGCTCCTTCCAAGGCCTTTCTTTCCGACCAGGGACTTTTGAACTATGTGTATGAAAAACACAAGGTTAATTAAGAATATTTTTAATATTGAATTTCTCATTGTTTTGTTCCGAAATCCCCGTGTTTTATCCGACAGGTGTTCCCTCACTTGGACAATTCGCTTGTAATGTAAAGTTTCAGATTAGATTATGAGCATTATATTACAGTACTGCCTCCCTGAAGTTGCATCAAAATATTACACATTGTATCATCAAGTTGCGGACTGTAATACTCTGTGCCATCCCTCACCAACGTAATGCTCACGAGATGACTCAAGAAGTTGAGGTGACGCCTATGCCCAGCAGTAAGACGCACTTTAATTTCTTGGTTTTGTCTTATATAATGTGATAATGAACAATATCTATGATCGTGTGTGTGTGTGTGTGTTTGTTATTGTTTGTATTATTTACGAGCTGAAAATGAGTGCGTTACTGTAGGAAAAAACTATTCAAGGCCTACGTTTTTTTTGGATGTTTGGTTTTAAGAATAAAGGGCCTGTTACAATATTAAATATACGATGTCCTTGAAAACCATATAACTAAAAAGAGAATCACTTAGGATATCGGAAAATGTTAAACACGCAAAATAATTATGCAAACTTAAATAGTTTACGTATGATTTAAAAAACCGCATAATCTAAGTACAACCCTGCATATTTTTAGGCCAGAATCAATAAAGTTACATCGTAGCATTTCTATCATTTTAAGGATGCCAAATTAAGGCGAATGTCAAAGATATTTAGAGTTCACACACATTCGCCCTTAACTGAAACGTCGGGATCTGAATCGAGGGTGTCTCGAGAGTAACAAAAAATCCATAAACAGTAATCCAGCGTGAGTGGCACCCCTGGAGTGTCAAGACCCTACACTTATAGTGTTGGACAAATACATTACACAAGTAGTTACAAGCTATGCACAATTTTCTCTATCACAATTTAACAGCTACAGCCGGAAACTAATACAAACTAGATGGCGAATTAATATTTAAAAGGCATCATTTAAGCTACCACGAAAACGTGGCTTATGCATTAAATACGAAGGACATTATTCAATTGTGTAACTTAGCATTTTACAATAATTGCATATGTTTTACATCATACTATGCACATTTCGATCTGACCCTAAAAAAAGCAAGTATCTAATGCAGAATCTCAAACATTGGCTTTGGCCTACATAGTTGTTTGAACTTTATCAATAGCTCTACAGGTAACTAAACAGTTTACTTAGGTAACCACTTATAGTTAAATGATGTTATAAGGTGAATAATATCTTTAAAGATGATATTCGAAGCTGTTACTAAAAAAACAAAACGCGTCCTTACAGATTATGTCAACTTTTGGATCATGAGAATTTTATTGTGATTGCTTAAATTAACACAGAGCTACTTACCAATTTGTTAGACGTTCGTAGGCGTAGGCAGGACCTCATTCAGAATGTATAGGTCACAGAGTACAAAACCCTAAGTTTGATATTGCTTAGTCATGAATCGGCACATCACTAGAAGCATCCACGTGCGCTATCCATAATATGCCGAGCGCGTTGGATGTCAAAGGCCGCGCTTTATTGGATTTCGTTCCTTGGCGAAAGCAGACATCTACATTATGTACCAAATCGAACAAGCTCATATGTTTTTGATTGTGATGATTCATTTACAAACTAGTTAGCGAGCGCTTTATAACATTGATAACTGTTTTTTTACTAAAAAAATACTACAAGAGCGGGTGGAGTTCTAAACTGTGCGTGCCTAGACACTAATAGTGTCTAGTTATGGACTGGCCTGTTGGCGCAATGGCAGCGATCCAGCCTGTAGCGCCGGAGGTAGTGGGTTCGATCACCACCCATGACAGAAAATTAATATGACGAACATTTGTGGTTGTTGTTGTGTGTCTTGGTGTTATTATCTATTTAGGTATATATTTAGAAATATTTAAGTATGTTTATCAGTCTCTGACGCCCATAGTACAAGCTTTGCTTAGTTTGGGGTCAGGCGATCTTGGTGTAAATTGTCCCAGATATTTATTTATTATTTTTATGCTTTTTAACCATGAGGTTTTAAACATTATGGAACTTAGAAGATAAATGGTTCATATTTTTTAGGCAGTTTTGTATTATGGATTTTAGGCACTAAGCGTTTCTAATATGGGAATTGTCGGTTATGAATTTTAACATAAAATACCTTTTGTGAACATTTAATTAAGTAACCCCACAGGGCTGGGGTTTTGAGCTAGAAAATATTAAATTATGTATTTAGAAATATCGGAGTTTATTACCAGAGTCTGGCACCAATGGTACTTCGCTACAAACTCTTTCCAGTTCTGGGCCAGATAATCTTGGTTTATGTGAGCGAATCACACCCAGATACAGAAAAATCACAAAGGATTCACGCGAATATGGTTCATACCGATTCTGTCGCAAAATGGACCGATTGAAAATTAGTGAGTTGATCGCAACAAGAGAGATCGCATTTCCTTACGATAGTGAATTAATATCCGAATCCCGAACACTTCCATCGGAGCACATCCATCCATCTCTACGTGGAGCCCGTAAATCGGCGGCTCTCGCTGGCCATCAATTAGGCGCGACGTTACCGTGTCAATCTCTAGCGCCCTCTACACCTTGCTTTTATTGCGAGTTGCTTTGTTTGGTCCACAGACCTAAGGAAAAAAAAAGGTTTTGGACATTCACACCAGGATCATTTCACTCCAAACTAAGCAGAGCTTAACGGCCTCGGTTGCTCAGTTGGAAGAGTAGCCACCTGGATTGTGGAAGGTTGCAGGTTCGAATCCCGCTTAACCCCTTGAGTGTCAGCCGAACACACGGGTGTTCGTAAGAAAACCCTAAGAAAAAAATGGCAAACAATGACTCACAATGCAAAAACCGGAACAATAGAAACACGAGACAGGTTAAGTCCTAAGGTCAGATCGTTTTTTTTTAGTTTCTATCTTGGTGTAGAAAATAGTGCATTGTTAAATGCTAAAAATAGAAATTTACTTAAGCTGAGCTTGTAAGCTTGACTATCAGGAATACTTCACCTGATCAAATCAAAATGCTGTGCAAGCAAGATTACCAAATACAGGGCTATAATTTAAAAAAAAATGTACAAGCTCCTCTTAGTTGGGGGTTTTGAGGGCAGACGATATTGTTGTAATTGTAAAACAAATGGTGTAATGTTAACATAATTTAAATTGATTAAAAAGCGCCAGATTCAGTATCACTGAAACGATATCGCGAAGTTACTGTAAACATGAGGAAGTGGGACGCTTGGTGTCTGACATTCCTTCACGTAAAACGACAGTTGACTTCAGAAAATATGCCATTTTGGTTTTATTTCTAATCACTTAAACCAGCACTGTTACTGCATTTGTTAAGAGTGGTAATCAACCCAATTGACGTCAATTAATTAGTGATGAAGGCCTTTTCCCGACAGATATGCTGGCCCACTGTTGGGAAAAGGCTGATAGTTAGCTAAAAGCTTAGTAACAAACGAAATCATTACTTTAACTCTAATTTGTTACCCCTTGAGTGTCAGCTGAACACACGGGTGTTCATAAGAAAACCCTAAGAAAAAAATGGCAAACAATGACTCACAATGCAAAAACCTGAACAATAGAAACACGGGACGACTCTACTTTTAGGGTTCTGCGTTTGCGTTAGACAATTAGCCCTTAAGCCTTCGGGAATTTGTAGTAATTAGGTATTTCCTTTACAACCTCTTTCAATTGGTTCCTGTATGTTCCAAATGTGAAAACTAAAAACTACTCCATGAATTTTATCGAAACTTTATTTTCTTGTAAAATTTCGGTGTGAAATGTATGTTTAGCTACAGAACAAATTAGTCAAGAAAAGTCGGGTTCCTACTCTAAATAAAGTTTTTAACAGCTAGTTCTTAACGCAGGTATATTTCTAGTCAAAATACCGTATGTAAAGAGATTTTTGGGTGAAATCATCCATAATTATACAGAGGGTAAAGTTATGTGTAAATAGTTAAGTAACTAAAATGTTCCCAAAACAGCGAAAATTTGCATGAAAACATTCAAAAACGTTCCTATCTAATGTTTAGTCGAATCGTACCCAAAAAAGCCCATAAATTAAGTCACAAATGCCACAATCCAACATTACATTTAAGTAAATAAATTTCGAGAATAGCAACACATTGTAATAGCGTAACAAATAAAGAGTTCATTTTACAAATTATGTACAAAAAATATGGCCATAAAAATTCGCGTTATAAGTCCGACGAGGCAACATATTTTATTTCGTAGAGGCGCTCGGGATTACTCTCACCACAATGTTCAACCGGTCTTCGGACCAGTCGGCCGACCTGTCTCCTGGCTGTATGCCGGCCTCCACACATCTACACCAGAATAACAAGATCTCTTTTGCCCCTCCCTACTCAAACTAAATAGAGAACCTTCTCAGGCGTAGCGAACTGCGCAGCGGGTCTTTGTAAATTGGCGATGAAAACAACCGACCGTAAGATTTTACGAAAATTAACTTTAAGGGGTACTTCAATCTAAACCTTTAGGAGATTAGGGTTTCCACGTAAGCGTATACATTAGGCGCTTTGGGTCACTCGTGCGGTTTCGGCTCTTTGTACTCACTTACTATGCGAGTTTCGGACATTCGATTGAATGCAAATAATGGAGACCCGTTTCAATGCCATCGTCTGAAACTTGAGCCTTTTGGAACGCACCTTATTTTGAGGTTATGTAATATCGCTTCTTGACCTTCAAATCACAGTCATTTCGGCTTAGATATCATACTTTTAGGACATAAATTGGCTTATGTGTTCTTATGTAATATCATTTCTAATGAATAATAATGGATGGAGATCATAATAAGTGGCAATCAAATTCGTACTTGCCCGTAAAAGATTTAGCATTGTAGACCAAGGGCACGGTAATATTATCTATCAGGGACGACCTTACATAACACTGAACGTGAAAGATAAATAACCCCACTACGAGTTACTAAATGGAATAAAGACGGCAATCGTGAATTTGTTAAGCATTAAAGGTTTAAGATTTATCTGGCAGATATAATGGAGTACTTGATAGTATTTGCTACAGGAGCAGAAGTATTTACTTATTTTATCTGTTATTCTTACTTCTTACTAATCTTACTAATATTAATCTTACTTCTTCTTACTAATATTAAAAAATGCAAAAGTTTGTGAGGATGTATGTATGTGTGTATGTTTGTTACTCTTTAATAAAACTGTACAGCAATGCAGCTTATATACATATATGAATAACACCTAAGCTATAATTTATAAAGATTTTTTGTAATTTGGCCATAATATGTAACGATGAACATCACGCGAGCGAAACCGCGGGCGGAAAGTTAGTGAAATATAAAATAGGATCACAGTAGATGTGAATGTGTTGCGTATGGTAAAATTGTATGATGTTCCGAATATAGTAACTGGTAAATCTAGCATATGTATAATGTTCCTATAATTCACTTCATGATTGCGGTTTCCAATGGACCTCTTTTAATAAATAAATCAATAATTTTACGTAAATTCCAGTGCAGAATGAAAAAGAATTATCTGTTAGAGGATTATTGATTCGTTCTGTGTTGGTTCGATATCCAACCTGGACAAATATTGGTGTGTCACCCGAACACTTGTGTTTGTCCTGTGTGTGAGGGTTGTATCCATTTTAATCCAGGTGCGTAACCTGTAATCTCTTTTTTGTGAGCAATAATAAATCATCATCATCCGTGCGGTCTATCCCGGTTGTGAACCCACACTGGTGTGGGGGCTCCCAGGGTCCGCCTTTCTTATTTTCTTGGCCCACTTCGCGCGATCTTGTGCCTCCTCAGTGGTGAGTCTATTGGCACGCATGTCACCCTTAACCCTTAACGACGTCGAGCCACCGCTTCTTGGGTCGACCTCTTCTACCGGTACCTGGCGGGGGCGGCATGGCTAGACATTTGTTGCCCACGTAGTTTGCCGATCTCCGTGGACATGACCATACCAACGAAGGCGGCACTCCTGCAGCTTGTCTGCGATGTCACGAATACGAAGGCTGCCGCGGATGTGGGTGTTACGCACGCGATAATTGCGTGAGACTCCACACATCCACCGCAGCATCTTTTTTTCCGTGACGCGCAGCTCCTGCTTGTGTCGCTCTAGTTACGGCCATGTTTCACTGCCATATAAAAGGACAGGCCTAGTGATGGTTTTATAGACCTGCCCCTTCAGCTTGATCGGCATTTTGGGGTCACAACTCCAGTCACCTCACGCCATTTGGCCCATGCCGCGGCAATTCGGGCTCTGACGTCGCGGTCGATGTCCCCGGACGCGCTTAACACAGATCCCAGGTATTTGACACGGTCCGTGCGCTCTACCACGTCAACGCCTATGCGGACGGGCTGGGTATCTGTGGTGTTGCAGGCCATGTACTCCGTTTTCGCCACATTAAGTTTCAGACCGCCGTTTTCGAGTGAATTTTTCCACTTATTCACCCGTTGTACCAGCCGTCTCCTGTCCGAATCTGCTAACGCTATATCATCAGCATACATAAGCAACCAGGGTGGTTGCTCATGGTGGTCTAGGATGCTGTTTGACAGAACGTCTAATGTTACGCTGAACAGAAACGGGCTAAGCACGGAGCCTTTATGTACTCCAACGGTGATAGGGAAAGGAAGCGTGTCACCAACCGCAGTCCTAACTATGGAACTGGAATCGTGGTACATGTCCGGGATAATGTCAATAAAGACTTCGGGAACGGCCCTGGACCGCAGCGCCCAGCCGATCATCTCACGAGGGACACAGTCGGAGGCCTTCTGCATGTCTAAGAAAAGTAGATGCAGAGGTGTATTCTTCAGTCTGTATCCCTCCATGAGCGTTCTCAAGGCAAATACGGGGTCCATGGTCCCGCAACCCGGTCGAAACCCATGCTGACACTCCGAGATTGTACACTCCTGTCGGATCCGAGAGTCTACAATGCGCTCGAGGAGCTTCATGGGACATAACCTTTATGCCGCGATAATTGCTGCATTCCTGCACCGAGCCCTTGCCCTTGAAGACTGGCGTGATAATGCTCAGTCTCCATTGGTCAGGTATCTTCCCGGTGAGGAGAATGCGGTTGAAAAGGAGGGTAAGTATGCCCACACCACGAGAGCCCATCGATTTCCACGCTTCGATAGGGACTCCATCGGGTCCGCCAGCTTTCCGGTTCTTCATGCGGCGAAGAGCCGACTGGACTTCATCAGGCGTTACCGGGGACACTAGTCCCTGATTTGGAGGGAGTTCAGGTGGCTGCACCTCTTTGTGCTGCTTGTTGAGCAGCTCGTGGAAGTAAGAGCGCCATCTCTCCTTCACCGCGCGGTCCTCGCATAGCAGGTTACCAAGAGTGTCATTTACACAGCGGCACATGGAAATATCCTGGGCCGCTTTGACTCTCGAACGTGCCAACTTGTAAACGAGCTTCTGCCCCTCAGACGACTCCAACTTATCGTACAAAGGACGTAAGTGGTCGCGCCTGGCTCTGGCTACAGCTCGTTTGGCATCCCTGTACGCGGCGCGATCTTCAGGAGATTTGGACGCTTGCCACGCCTTGAAGAGGGCTTTTTTTACCCTGATCTCCTTCTGGACTGCTTCGTTCCACCACCAGGTCTCCTTGTCAAGCCCACGTCCACCCCGAGACACACCCAACGCCACCCTCGCCGCCCCGGTGATAGCTGCCTGACACCTATCCCAGAGCTGTTGCCCGGACTCACTATCCGCTGCGATGCACAGGTCACTGACAGCGGCAGCAAAGTCATGGGATCTGGCTCCTTCAAGCAGCCACCACCTGGTTCGAGGCTGGCAGCGCTCCTGGCATTTGCCTCGAGGCTTCACTCGCAGGTTCATCACAAGTAGACGGTGTTGGGCAGTAAGACTCTCTCCGGGTATGACCTTAAAGTTAGCTACCTTGCCGATCTGGGCTCTCCTGGTGAGAAAGTAGTCGATCTGGGTTGCGCTCCTACCGCTCTTGTAGGTGATCAAATGCTCGGGACTCTTTTTGAAGAACGTGTTCACGACGGCCAAGTCGGCAGCCATACACGTCCGGAGAATCTCTTCGCTTTCAGCGTTACGACTGCCAATACCAAAACCACCGTGAACACGCCCGTATTCCTCACACTGTTCACCCACATGTCCGTCTAGATCGCCACCCAGAACGACGCCTTGGGACATTGGAATAGTGCATAGGAGCTGGTCGAATTGCACCCAAAACAGTGCCTTATCCGAATCGCTACAACCGACCTGCGGTGCGTAGGCACTTATCAAATTGGTCGTGACCCCTTCGATAAGCACCCTCACGACCACAAGGCGGTCGCTTACGCGATTTACTTCCAAGACACTATTCTGGAATTACTCGGACAGCACCACCCCCACTCCATTGGCCCCACCAGGAGAACCCGCGTAGATCAGCTTGTAGCCGTGCCCGATGTTCCGGGACCTGTTGCCTCTCCAGCGAGTCTCCTGCAGGAACGCCACGGGCACCCTCCGCCTGGCGAGCGCATCGGTCAGCTCGCGAGCGCATCCCGTCAGCGTGCCAACGTTCCACGATGCGAAGCGGACCTTCCTTTGGACTAATGTCTTTAACCAGGCCCGCCCATGGCCCGGTAGCCCTAACCCACTTAACAAAGGAGTAGGGCGATCCCCCTGCGCGTCGTTTTTCGGCGACGCCCTATCCAGGTCAGGTACTCTCTCCTTGCTGACCATCACTGTTTGGCATGTGTTGGCTTTACGGGAGCGACTGCCATCTGACCTCCCAACCCATAAAGGGGAGCCATCGCCAGAGCCTCCTCCGTTAATCAGCAGGGTGCACCAGCTTGCAGGCGAGGTTGGCTTGGGGCCCGAAGATGTTGGAGGACCCCCTTACACCCCTAGCAATAATAAATAAATAAAGCAAATAATTGTGTAACGAAACGACATAGGTCCAGAAGCGTGACAAGCTATTAAGTGAAATTGAAGCCTTATAAATAAATTACCTCAAATACTAAACACATCGCAACTGCATTCAGGGCGTTTGATCAGCGCTCGCCAATGACATTCAATGTACAAGGACGTAACATATGCGCGCTGTCAATGGGACGACAAAAAGTGTGCTTGACGTCATGATACTTTTTTCTTAGTTACAATGTTTTCCTACTCTTTTTACTTATCCATTTCAGAAAGTGACAGAAGGCTGAGAAAAAGATTGTAACACGAGTGCCATGATAAGGATGCTTTACTCACAGGGAAGTACTATGCTACATTGCTGTCGATGCATTTGATGCATAGCATACATGGAAATGGGTTCTACTAAGCTATGTTTTTAATATGACATTTGACATAACACATGTCATCTAGTCAAGCGTGCTATGGATGCGTGTTGTGCGTCCTTACATACTACCATTGCATAGCTCCAAGCTGCGCATCTTCCTTGCACAGCTCCTTTGCGGCGGCACATCTTCATAGAACATCTTACTCGCTCCGTATATCATACCATCAGTGGAAACGGTCTAATAGTTTCGTAGTTTAGCTTGCACATCCTCGCAGCATAGCGGCGCGTAGCAACTGTCTGGTGGAAAAGCAACATATAGCTTTTCGATTGCATGATCCAGTGCGTAGAAAACCATTGGCGTTCGCAATAAATAATGCACCCGGTGAATTATGCAGATTATGTTGTTCACGCCGGCTCACTCGATTATGTTACATGTTACAATAGTACGTCTACTCAAACCCAACTCGGTCTATTGTATCCTAAAGTATGCATTAAGGCCCGTATTCTAGAATCGTACTCAAGCACTGAAATGTGCTTGAGTAGAGATTTCAAAATGTCAGTTCATAAAAAAACGTCACTCAGATCTATACTCAAGTACAGATTCTGTTCTAGAATACGTGCCTTAAAGACCCATAGCGCTAGGCTAATTGAAGTAATCAGTTTCAAAAATTCTAAAGTTGCTTATTTCCTGCCTGTAGATAGAATCGTACCCAAGAAGCTTATTATTGCGTTTTGTGTCACATATGACTGTCGCATAATCAGCAATTCGACTATTTGTATGTCATTCATTTTATTCAAAATAAAACTGCCAAAATTAATTTAAAGTTAAAAATCTTTATAGTATCATAATTATCTAGTATAGCCTGCGGAGTTAGCAAACCTAATTTGTGTCATCTTCGTCCATCGCAAACTTAAGGTCAGTATCGTTTCGTTCGAGCAAAGCTGACTTTTTCTAATAATAAGATTTCGTAGATGAAAATGACACAAAATAAGTATATAGTGTTCTATTACAACATAATAAATAAAAACACCACCGTATTACCATCTCTCATAGCCTGTCAAGTTAATTTCCTAAACTGAGGGTAGCGAGCAATTTCGTCAGTAAATATCTGGTCTAGAGGATGCGTTATTAACAGGTAACCGCTGACTGGCTGGAAATGTAAGATCATATTAGGAAATCGCTCTTTACGCTCAGTTTTGTTAATTAACTTGACTGGCTATAAGAGATTGTAAATAAATATCCTTGGACATTATTCCACACAGCGCCATCTAGCCCCAAAGTAAGCTAATTAAAGCTTGTGTTATGGGATACTAGACAACGGATAAACATACTTAAATACATTTTCTTTTGTAAATACATACTTATTATACATAGGAGACACCCAGACCAGTACAAACAGACATGTTCATGCACACAAATGTTTGTACTGTGCGGGGATCGAACCCGCGACCTCTGGTGTAGTAGCCAACTTCTTAACCATTACACCAAGTCGGTCGTCTAAAAATGGTCCCTGATTCAAATTAGGTACTTAAATGTTAAAGTCGATTATAAGATTTTAATTCTAATTTCATTACATACTCGTACATGAAATTAGAATTAATTTTCGGAATTAATTCTTGTTTAAATTCTGTTTTTTTCAAATTCACAGGTCGACTATCCGAGTGCAACCTCTATATAAGCGACCCGCCTGTTCTAATTTTTCAATTTTTGTGTTGTTCAAGTTTAATGATTCAATAATTTCTCACATGTATTTTATGCTCTAATTTAGTACATTTACACCAAAAAATATGCAAAATCAAAAATAACCTATGAAACTATTAATTGAGAAGGGTCAATTCATGAGTAAACGTACTAAGGTTTCAGAGCATGCATTATCGGAAACATACCAGACCCTGTACTGTACCAATCCCTTTTCAGAAGATACCATCGAAGCCGGTGGAGTGCTCATGCAGAACATTAGTGAAAGCCGCCGTGAACGCTGGATCGATACTGTTACTAATCTAAATATGACCCACAACAGTTAGAGAGCGTGGTCCACTCTTCGAAAGCTCACCGATGACCCTCCTTTTTTTATTAACGTGGGGAAATCCTCATGAATACCTCGCCGCCCGGGGGAACGACGAGGTTATGTCGGACTTCTACCGACTAAAACCCCACGGTACTCGACCTCAACTCTTCAGCGGCGAGGCGGGGTCCCTAAAAAGTTTACGCCCCGCCGCCAGTGCCTCCTCGTATTGCGGCCCCCTCCAGCCGACCCCCCAATGAAGGGGGGAGGCCGCGGAAGTACCTGGAGCACACAGGTAATTCCGCCGTCGCGGTGAAAGCCGTGCTTGCGGGCAAAAGCACCCCCGCACTCAAGCCCGCTGGCTCTCACCGTACGCGTACCCTACTAGGTCCGCAACCACGATCCACCTAAAAGGTAGATCCACTGCCGCATCTGGCGGTGCGGCCCCGCCGAGCCGCAGTGCACAGGGGGGGCCAGCCGCGGATCACTGACCCCCTCCAAACGGTTGTGCACCGCGGCTCCCACCTCGCGCCCTACGGCGCTGCACCCGTGGGCGCCCCTTTAGGCGGGCAGTGGTAGGCACCATACCACCACCACGCCCGGCGGCAGGCAATGGGTGGGTGGGAAGTCCACCGCACTGCCATGCCTGAGCCCTCTTAGCTTCCCGGTGGTTCCTCCTGCCACCAGTACTAAGCCCCCCCGCCACTACAAGGCGAAGGCTCATGGGGGGCACCGATGACCCTCCTGATCCATCTAACCCAGGAAAAGTCTCTGCTAATCAAGTAGCACATCAACTTCTACTTAATGGTAAGTCCTTGCACAAACTACCCAGACCTGCAAAAGCTTTAAACCATCCTGAGGGCTCTACGGATATCAGTAAACCATTTACTCTGACCGAAATAACTGAAGCCATGACATCTCTCAAAAATGGTAAAGCTGCAGGTGTAGATGACGTGACCGTCGAGCAAATTCAACACCTGGGTCCCATCGCGATAAGATGGCTCTTAGCACTTTACAACACCTGTCTCGCAGAATCAAGACTACCGAAACTCTGGCGGAAGTCCAAAATCACAGCTCTCTTAAAACCCGGTAAAAATCCCGACGACCCAAAAAGCTACCGTCCAATATCTCTCCTTTGCCATACCTACAAACTGTTCGAGAGACTACTCCTAAACTAGTGTAAGGTAGTATTAATCGATCCCAAACTCATCCCGGAACAGGCTGGATTCAGGCCAGGAAAATCGTGTACAGGTCAAATCTTAAAACTCACCCAACATATAGAGAACGGTTTCGAAGCCAAGAAAATCACTGGGGCAGTTCTCGACGATCTTTTAGCAGCATACGATACAGTCAATGTGAAAATTCTACTGTCAAAGGTTGCTGCACTGGTAAACGATCAGGACTTTATTGCTATACTTAGCGAAATGCTTCGGAACCGCAGATATCAGGTCATCCTCAATTCTAAATCGAGTGGATGGAGATGCCAAAAGAATGGGCTCCCACAGGGAAGTGTGTTGGCACCAATCCTGTTTAATATATATACGAATGACCAACCTGAACTCCCTCATACTGATAGGTTCCTGTACGCTGACGACCTAGCACTTACTGCTCAGACCACAACCTTTTCTGAAGCAAAAAATATAAACAGAAGCTCTGAAATTACTTTTGTGTCTTCCATCTTCGAAATCACCAGGCTAACAGAAAACTGGAAACTAAATGGCGTGACATCAATATCCGTCACTCAGACCACCCGATTTATCTAGGTGTGACCTTAGATAGATCCCTTACCTTTAAAATGCACTGTTTCAAGACTAAACAAAATGTTGGTGCGCGTAATAACATCCTATCTCGGCTTACCTCAACCACCTGGGGAGCCTCTCCGCATGTCCTACGTACATCGGGGCTAGCATTATGCTTCTCGGCGGGCGAGTACGCATGCCCAGTGTGACATCGCTCTACCCATGCGAAACAAGTAGATATAGCCCTGAAGGAGACTTGCCGGACGATCACAGGCTGCCTAAAGCCTACGCCACTTACAAAGGTATACGCGCTCTCAGGTATTGCTCCCTCAGCTGTGAGAAGGCATATTGCCCCCTTTTCTACTTCAGGCATAAAGTAGGTACTTTATGCCTCCAACCTTAGTGCTTCGCGTCTTAAAAGCCGTAACAGCTTCCTTTGAGGCACTCTGGCTACAACGTGCTCTCCTGGTGAAGCGTGAAGAAAAATGTGGAAAGAGGATCATGCTCCCCCATCTGACTGTCTGGCCCCCACTGAGCGTCTACCCCCAGGATGCGACCTGCCGTGGCCCACATGGAAGTCACTCAACCGGCTCCGAACTCAAGTGGGCCGCTGCAGGAGTAACCTCAGTAGATGGGGATACATTGCACCAGACGGGGCACAATGCAAGTGTGGTGCCCCAGAACAGTCAATGCAGCACCTGTTGTCCGGCCCCCAGTGCCCCGCCAGCTGCACTCTTCAAGATCTGTATGAAGCTACCTCCCTCGGGATAGCGGTAGCGGAGCACTGGGCAGCGGTAATATAGTTTACTATAGTAATAGTTGCCAACAACCAAAGGATCATCGACACGAAGAAGAAGAAGAAGAGCATGCATGAAAGGATTATTGAAAGTGGAACAAGCGCACGGTACGAGTATCTTTCAGGATAGTAGCAAGTGAAATGATGTGGTCTCTGTCCTTTTTGTGGGCAGAAAAGAATAACTGTATGAATGCACTATCAATCACTTTGGTTAGATCTCAAGCTAGAAAACATCGAACACAAATCATAGGGACGGTTATTGGCCAATGACGAACGGCCATGATACGCAGTACAATTTCGCTAAAACCTTAGCTAATAAAGTATTCCCTCTGAGGATAAATCAAAACAATGGTTAGCAAAGTGAAGAGAAACACTCAAAATAATAAAAGTCACTTAAATTTAAGCATTTTTTGCTGGTTACATGTCATAAGCAAAAGCAGGTATAAACATGTAGGATTTCTGGACAACACATATAAACACTCCTCAATAAAAAAATCTGGATTAAATAATCCAGAGCACCCTTTAAAATGATGCTGTCCTGTCAAATGTCAGTAGATGTGAAAGGGACAGTTATACATTTCAGGTTTGCTCGACTGTGATAGCCGTTTCTGGATTCGGGCGTGAAGTTCATTATAACAAGAAATGTATTATTCAATGTACTTCTAGGTATATATTTATCTGTTGCATGTGACAATTACCGATAATGTAACTTGATGCCTGTGGAGAGCAAAAAGCTACTCTCGTTTCGTCATGTCAAATTTAAAAAATGTATCGAACGGATATCAAATGTCATTTCGATTAGACGAGTGCTAATGTCATTCCCTTACATTTTTCAATTTGACATGTCGAAAGGGTAGTAGCGTGTCGCCTTGGCTAGCCCTCCTGAGATAAACAATAATATTTTATGACATTCTTAAGTAAACACCACTCGTTTATTCCACCATTATCATGAGGATCTGGTCAGTCTATGCAAGATTGACGCGCTGGAAATGTGTTGTTGTAGACGCTTGCACAGAATCCCGTGAACCACTCACCGTACTAACGTCTCAATCCTAAAATAACTTAAGATTGAAGAGAGATTATCGTCAACTGTGCAAATACGAATCCTCAAGTTCTTCGGGCACATCACCCGTAATGAGGACTCCATGGAACGGCTTGAGGTGCAAGGGAAAGTCAAAGGAAAAATATCTCGTGGGCGCTCTCCGACACGCTGGACGGACCCTGATCAAGTTGGGGACACACTCCACTCTGCCAAGCATCGAGCTGCATGGCGAAGCATCGCGAAAGCAGCGGTGGCGCAAGATTCGACCAATGTTATGACCACGACCACTCCGTCAAGAGTGAACGACTGAGAAGAAGAAGAGTCAGTCTATACCATAGAAGCTTAGGTGTGTACCCCAAGGAGCCCATAGGCTTTAAAGGGGAAAGTAAGAGTTCCATTCATAACAGCCATATCCATTAAATAGGTATAAACCCAAACAGACATGAATTTATAATGAAATATTATTCTGACCAAAATTAACTCGGATCTAATATTTTCCACGGAATCCTAACTGCCTGAAGGTGATCACAGGCTGTTAAATAATTTTAAATACGACTTGACTTAAAAATAATTCGATACATTGAAGGTTCATTATAACTTATACTTTTACTATACTACACTATACCAAATCACTTAGTTGAAATACCAAAAAGTACAATCAAATATTGCGCCCCCTAGGCGTCTATTTTTCCAGAGCTACCCCCGCGCCAGATGGGATTTCGATCCCACGGGAACACCATAACCACAGATAAAGTACTTTTGCATACTTTGTGGACAGGTGGGCTATCGATTATATTATTGCTTGTTGCTGGCATGGTTGTAGGGCTAGCCGCAATCTTTTAGAGCAGTGTGTAAACTATTATAGACATACGTCCTAAGTATTATTGGTATTGATTAGGTGAAGGTGAACGTTTGTATGAAACTTCAAAGTACACACACATCTTTTTTGCTATTGTTATAAGAAATTTAGAACACTGTAGCTTTGTCTACTTATTTGGAGCACAAAAATCGTATACTGATGTTTCGAAAAATTCATACACTAATAGAAACCAATACGGATTCAGATATTGTTTTAACAAGAGTTTGATATTGTCACTATTTACTAGTGTAATTTACGTATCTGTGCATTATCAAGCAAAAATAAATAAAAGTATGCGTCAGGAAACCTGCTGCGTAGTTAACTGCAAGAACAATGGCAAACCACTGATCACAAATTATACAAAAAATATATTATATTGATACATACAAAAGATTTTGAGACATTCAACGCAATCTTCTGGTTGTAAATTAATCTCCACCTGGTTTAACAACTTTGGTAATGCATGAATCATTTTCTTCCATATTAACACAAAGCACCAGCTTCCATTATTATGACGATACGATTGGCGTAGTGCGCTGCAGCACGGTTTCTCGCCTCGATTTCCGTAGTGTCCTGGGTTCGATTCCCGGTCGGGTCAATTCAGGAAACGATCTTTTTGAAATTGACTCAGAGCGGGGTGTTCTGGAAGACGCCCCTGGCTTATTTCCTTGTGTGGTACCTCGTGACACAGGTTGGGGGACAAGAGGTGTGTTGTCTGGCGCATATTTATTTATTAAGATTTATTCCATTATGAACTTCAACACGTTCGCTTCCACACCACGCACCGGTGCGTTTTAACAATCGATTTCGATGGGTTATGCTGATATTCATTCAATACACATCTAACGGCAAAGGATCACGCCTAATTTTCCTTACCGGAGGATACCTTTCTTCAAAGTATTTCCCTTTTGAGTACTTTTCACTGGCGAACTGTCTGGCACTAGGTCTGCCCCATTGCTGCTCTTCACTGGTTTTGGAGAAGATTTCTTCGTGGTTAATGTAGTAAATCAGAGCGGCCATATGTTTACATCTGCCACTTTGATCATACAGACAATCACATTTTCCACGTGTAACATGACGACTTGAATTTCCATTGTGGCGATATGACTGGCTTTTTTATTTATTATTTATTCATTTGCTAATATGTACATTCACATTAAAGATGGTCATTATAATTAGAGAGTAGAGTACATAAGCCCGTGAGGGCATTGCAAATATAGTACCTACACCTAATATTTTATAGATTCCAATTACATTTCATGTTAGTATAATAAAGTTATTAATTACCTATCTATATAATACATTTTAATTATATTACATAAACAAACAGAGTCAGATAGCGAGATTTAAAGCTTCTTGTCGTCTCTGAACTCATTCAATGAATAGTAACATTTGTTAAGCAGCAATGTCTTACTCGTAAGTCTAATCCTAAATCTTTTTGCGCTGGGTTCACTTTTCATGTCATCCGGAATTTTATTAAATATATTGATAGCTCTGTAATGAGGTCCGTTTTTAAACCTTTCTAATTTGGTATTCGGTAGTTCTTATTTGTTTTTACGTCGGGGATTACTGCAGTACTTAAAAAGGCATTGATTTTTAAAAACAAAAACACATATTTCTAATATATGAAGCGAGTACAGGGTCAGAATGTTTATTGTGTAATGATTTCAAATGTATTCCTTTGCCTAGCAGTGGGAGTATAAAGGCTACTTAATTTATTTTTATTTAGTTTATGTGTGCGTGAATGCGGTGGAAGGGGGCGTCATTTCAGATTAGACCAGCTTTACTTCTACAAAGATTCAAAAACAGAAAGAAACAGCTTACATTGAAGGATGTTTTGTAAGGCGTCAATGTTACTGAAGTTTGTCGAATTACACGACGATCATTTTCATTTGTTACAACTTGCACATTTTGAGCAAAAACTAATTGTTTTCCTTTTATTGTTGTTTGTAGTTGGAAAGCGATGTTTTGTGTGATTTTCCGGAATGCAGTTGTTGAAATGAATTTAGCCATGTTTTACTGAAAATACATAAGAAGTGTGCATTACAGATAACGACACTACACTCATCATAAATAATCGTCTACAATATGTATGAAATGCGTTAAGTCCGTGTGTAAGTACTACCTGAAATTATTTGAGTTTGCCATTTTAGCCAAGAAATGAAAAAGGTCAACGTTATTATCGACACTATAGATTTACATGATGGAATAGAATTGAAGTAAATTACGATATTTTATTGAAATTATTTGTTTGTTTACTTGCTCTTTGTAATGAAAGCCAGCCATTTGATATCTCAAATTTCACCGTCTTTTACCGGTATCTGGCACTTCCATCGCGCACCCAGCGAATTATAGTGGTTGATCTGAACTAGAGCGTCCGCCTAAGAGCGGTCTCAGATCAGAATGTTTACGCGCGTATACGGTCGCTTTAGAATACGCGTTTAACGTGCGCTACATTCTCACGTTGAAAAACCAAACGCACGTATTAGTGAGTCAATACCTTTATGGATTATATGAGCTTATAAGTGCTGCAACCCTGGCGCGAATTACGCGAGTGGCAAATGCCCATCCGAAAACGAGCTTATACGCGGTGAATACCGCGCTGAATGATAGTTGACCGTACAATTGTTTGCCAAACACGACACACAACTCTAAGTGTGTTGTGAAGGGCAAGATGAAAACTATTAGAGCAAGGAGGGCTCCGAGTCCCTCCCTCTCTGCGGGGTGAGTGACCGAGCAGGATGCGCGGCGCGACCCCGCGGTCGCGGGTTCGATTTCCGCTTGTTCCGCCGCGTGTTAGTAGGGCTGCCTCCAGTAAAAAATATATTTTACTATTTAATGAAGTATTTATTTCGCATATTAAGGAATTTTTATAAGGTCTTATTGAAATACATACAGTTCTTAATACTTAGTACCTTTTCAGGTATTGCAAAATAATGTTTGATTTTATAATCATAATTTAAGTGAGTTTATTTACATTAAAAAATAACAAGTAGGCATACCCAACAGTGCTATTTATAGCTTGTGTTTCTTCTGGGTTCTGCACAAGGTTAATTTCTGAACAAATACCATACTTATTAAAAAAATTAAACGAAAAGCCAATTAATTTATTCAGATTAACAAAAACTTTTTTTTTTTTTCCTGTTCGGCCGCTGAGCTCCGGCGCTTAGAGAGTCAAAGATCGTGGGATCGATACCCGCCCGGAACAAAACGGGACACCCGAGTTGTACTTAAAGTGTTGCACGTGTCCGTGGGCTGGGGTAACCATTTGCCACCAACTCAGTATAAAAAATAAATATGTCGTTGTAGACATTGCGAAGGGCCAGTGTGACAGCCCTACATAGTCAACAGTGACGATGTGTTGATAACTTCCAGTGTAAATGTCCGTAAGTGGTTCAAAATGGTGTTATCCCTACTCCTTAATAATGAGTGACTAGTTTCTTTGTTTATGTTTTTCGAAAAGAATGGAAATTCTACATCAACTAAAATGCAATAGATGAAGAGCATTTTACATTTCATTATTTTATAGCAGGTAATGGTATGTGTGTCTCAGTTGTAATTATTTTAAGACCGGAAAACTTTTTTTTCTGCATACAAAAGCTTTAATGTTGCTTTGAAAAACTGCATCGCATGCCAGAACTCTTTACAAACTTAAAAAAAAACTGAAAAAATAAAAAATAAAAAAATAAATTACATCTACTAACCAAGGTGGAAATTATTTACTACGATTATTACATTTAATAATGCAATCATTTTAGCTCGTTTTTATTGAGCATCCTGGTCAACAGAAACAGTGTTTCCTATACTAATATTATAAAAAGGAGAGATTTGTTTGTTTGTTAATATTTATGAATAGGCTTCTAAACCACTGGGCCGATTAAAACAAATTAATTTTTTTTGCTATATTTTAATAGGAGAAATAGTATATGCGAGCGAATCCGCTAGCGGCTATTATTTAATAAAAAGATAAACAAGACATGATTTTCCAAAGTAAGCCCTAACAGATGTTCGGGATGCGAGACGCGGTCTCTGATGAAGTGTTCACCGCCTTGTCAAACACGTCACAAATGTCACAATCTTACCTTGCAGGCCGTCAGTAGGGCTATTCTTGAAAACTCATTCCGAACCTCACCCAGTGAATCCGCCGTGAGATTCAAATTTCGCATCTTGTAAAACTGGATAACGACGAAATGTCACCTTTCTGATGAACGTATTCATAAAATAAACAACGTTTAATGAGATTTTGATATCAAGTTTATATGAATTGTGTGTATTTAAGCAAAAGTGAGTTCGATCACCTGAGTGAGATCGGGTTTCGAATTTTACAGAATCGCACTACTGAAATCGGTTCCTCAATGCATGGCGCTTTCAGAGAAGAACCCGCGAGTCATTGGTCCGACATATTATGCAAAACTGCCTACAAAACTGAAAAGCGAACCATCGATCTTGATATTGACGATTTGAAAGTACTGATACAGTCTATTTGAATAAAGTTATTTGAGTTTGAGTTTGAGTTTGATCGGACAAGGCATTTGGACGCCAGCTAAAGAGCCTTTTATTGAAAAATCCATTTTATTCTGCAGTGGAATTCTTGAAGAAGGATTTCACTGCAGCCTAAAACGACATTTTAAATTGATTTGAAATTGTTTATTTAATGTATAGTTTGTGTAACATTATTTGACATTGTTTATTTTTCCTTTTGACTTGATATTGACGACATCTTAATTCTATTTTGTAATTGCCTTTACATTTTTTTTTGGACTTTTTGTATTTAATTTAAATTATTGTGTATTTGTTATCTAATTTATTTTCTTTGGCGATCGCATTGTGAAAATCCTTCAATTGACCATGAATAAATGTAATTTAATATGTATTTGATGTATGTAATAAATAAACTATTTATCTATCTTAGCCCTTAGACAAACGTAAAGCAACTGCAACTAGAACGACATATTACTTAATAGCTACTATGTAACAGATAAATCACATCTTAGAAAATTGACCATTTTGTCAATTGTAAATATGCGTGCTGTCATGCGACAGGCATATATTATAAGTTCAACCGCAAGAAATGCTCTTTGCGGGTCTGGGTGTTCTGGGATACGCCCCTGGCTTGAATCCTTGTCTGAAACCTCGTATCACAAAGATATTTATCCTTACTTCGAGACCATGAAAAGTGGTGAGTTGTCTGGCGCATATTTATTAATTAATTAAAAAGAAAGAATTTAAACGAATAATAAAATTAGTACTTTAACTAAAAATATTTCGATGCATTAAACCGATTGAAAGTTCTTTTCAAATAAAATCGATTCCTCTAATTGAAATCATTGAATGATTTGAAAATCGAATCGGTAACGGTTGATCAGGGCGTCACTAATTTCGAATTGACAAAAAGAAAATAAACGAATGGACATGGTATGACGGTATAAGGTGCCAAATATTTCTGATATAAGATCTTAGATCAACAATAACCAGTTAGTAGTATCAAAAACGGCCGAGCGAATAACGCCTCACTTCAAAGTGGGGTCTCATTCTCTCTCATTCCTATTTAGTTCCATTTCAGTTCGCATTTGACTGCGCTACCGTGCTCACGTGCCACAATGCCACAATGTGTTATCAAAAAATGTAAAAATAACTATCGTAATAAAAATGTATCGGACGATGGCATATCATACTTTCGGTAAGTAAATGCTGTTTTACAATATAAATCATGAAATACTTAATTGTTTTAATGAAAAAACACTCTTTAGTTTTTAAAACCAACCGACACGGGCCAACATTTATACAATGTTTGACCAAAACGTATGGATGCTTTTGAACAGTAAAACTATGGAGTACTTTTATTCTTAATATTTTATTAATTTTTCACATAGTTTAAAATGTTTTTTTTTTCATTTCTAGATTTCCAGGCGACCCATTTTTATGTGCAAAATGGATTGCCATAGTAGCAGAAGAAAGACAGGAGAAATTTTTCAGACCTAAAAAAAATTCTGTAGTTTGCTCAATTCATTTCGAAATATCCGATATTTCGGGGAATTCGCAAAGACGTCGATTGAGCAAAACAGCTATACCCAGATTTCAAATTCAACCACTGTCTGAAAATGGGTCCGCATCAGTTACAGAAATCAAGCCGCTAATATCAGATTTAGAAATAAATCCCACTTCCCAAAATGATGTGATCCAGGAAGAGCCAGTATATGGAGAAACTGTAACAAACTTGAACACCGGGTCTTCAGCATCTTCGGAAATAGAAACTTTACCATGTTCTCCCACCGTTTCAGTTTCAGATTTAATAGCAGTCTTTGAATCACCCAAAGAAATATTTTTAAGAAGAAAACTTGACTGCACCCGCCAAATTGTTATAAATAAGTCCAAAAAAATTCATAACTTACAAAAGGTAAACAAAAGATTAATTAGTAAGAACATAACTTTAAAAAATAAAATACTGTTGCTCAAAAAAAAGCTCAAAAAGCTGAAAGTGTGACTCTAATACACTCTGTTTGTGGCAGTTTGCTGCCCGACACTACTGATTAATAGTTAATAGTGTCGTGAATTTGGAAATGGAATTCTTGTATATTTTGAGAATTTAACTGTTGATTTCAATTTGTTTTCGCTTTCTGTCATTGATGATGTGAGATCGTAAGTAAATATCAATATAAACCAAACTGCGTTTTATTTCTATGTACGAGGCCTAAATTAGGTTGAAATTATTGAAAATTTTTTGTAGTATTCAATGAAAATTTTGAGTTTTGGTTGACATCCTGTGGCGTTATCTTATGTTATTGTTTATCAAAGATAATGTATTTTTTTTATAAGTGAATAAATAATTGTGTAAGTTTACGTCAAAACTGATATTGCGGAAGAATTTCAGTTTGCATTTAATTTCCAGGGCAGACAAAAGTAATTATGAAATTCGAATGAAAATTTATTTTTGACCTTAACATGGTAATCTCAAATTTTATTCATAACAACCGGTGTTTTCTTAACTTACATTTGCCTGTGTCAGGCAGGAGACACCGTTCTTCAGTAGAATGTCATTTCAAACTTAAATAACTTCATTTGAAAAGACTGTATCAGTCAGTACTCTCAAATAATAATTAAATTTCCAAGGCTATTTTAATTACGAACTATAGTACTCATAGGTATTGAATTTTAAAATCACTTTTCTTAAACTACATCAATAATTGAGCTTGTTTAAGCTTACAATATTTCATTATAACTTTATGATATAAATAAATAAATAATAAATAAATATCCCTGGACATTATTCCACACAGCGCCATCTAGCCCCAAAGTAAGCTAATTAAAGCTTATGTTATGGGATACTAGACAACGGATAAACATACTTAAATACATTTTCTTTTGTAAATACATACTTATTATACATAGGAGACACCCAGACCAGTACAAACAGACATGTTCATGCACACAAATGTTTGTACTGTGCGGGGATCGAACCCGCGACCTCTGGTGTAGTAGCCAACTTCTTAACCATTACACCAAGTCGGTCGTCAATATACCGGGTAGGTATTAAAATGTTTAATACTTATTTTCAAAAATGGATTGTTTCATTAGAATTAGTTAATAATACGGGTTGTGTACCCCTACCTAATTCAGACACTGAGTGAGGATTAGAAAGTTTGAATGAGCTTAAGTTTTAGGTTTTAGGTTTTCTCACAAAAAATACGAATTCTGTGTATTAATCTTATAATTTAAGCAGTTTAAAAAAAAACAAATTATTGTACTCTACTTACGCGCATTGTAAAACCACAACAAGTTTAAAAAAGTAACTACAGAGTTTCTCGCCGGGTCTTCTCAGTAAGAATCAACTAGAGTAGAGGTGGAGTCGCAATATGTTTGTATACTGTTTATTTATATATTCATATTATTATAGTACTTATGTCTATTATTTAGTAATTTTTTTGACTATTTAAAAGTACTGATTAAGTCTATTTAAAAACTATCAACTTTATAGGTTTAACCTACCTACTGAAAATGTACGACAGCTGGACCTGCTTTATAGATTTTTAGTTGGTACCTTTTTTGCATTGAAGTATTATGTTTTACAGTGCATAATACTTCAATGCTTTTTTGTAGTTACGTAGATAGTACAGACAGTATGTACATATGTGTATGTACAAACATTTATGTGGCGAACAATTGTGTTCGTTGTGTGTCTGGGTGTTATCATCGATATAAGTATGTATATTTTAGGAAATATTTAAGTATGTTTATCAGTCTCTGACACCCTTAGTACAAGCTCTGCTTAGTTTGGGGTCAGATGATCTTGGTGTAAATTTCGGTGTAGATAGGCTAATTACTTATTACTTACGTGAATCGGGCCAAATTTTGTCTTCTTCTGAATGGATGACCAACATTTTGTAGAAAGTTTGCGTTCAAATAATAATGTTTTATTTCAACTATTATTAAGATTTCTTAACAACATCTCCAATGTCGAGAGACAGATACAATAATAGTTAAAATTGTAGGCATCAATGAAATAAAATAAAACGCTAAGCAATCTACACAAGCTACTTGCCTTAAAATGTTTAGACATCATTTAATTGCTAATTTTAACAGATAATTACTTAACGAACTATTTACTTGCCTAATTCATCTATCATTCAAGGTGAAAAGTATTTAAATTACTAAATTAAGATGATAACTTGCTATTATATATATAATAAGATTAATTAGGATAAATCTTCACTCCCCGTGAAAATGCACGAAACCCGTTGCTCCAAGTAATATTTGTGTATTGCGCGCAGAGTTATTTCAATTAGTTAGGTCTTCATTTGCATTTCTGTTCGTGTTACATTACACCACAGAACGGAACGTTAATAGTCTAATATAAAAAAGAGAAATATCTGCTCATCATTATTTCGATTCAACAACACACTGTCGAATGTCTATAAAAACGGAATTAATAAAATTCGAAGTGACATATCAGCTTCTGATAAAAATAACTCCGACCAGGCGGCACCTAGTTAATGTTTCTAGTGAAAGAATAATTTTAAACCATTTTTTATGACGCACGTTCCTCGTCGTTGATTAGTTTACAGCAACACATGCAGAACAGATGTCGCCCAAATCACTGATAACGACCGACCAGTGATAAACACTTTATCTCTTTAAAAAAACATCGAAAACAAAAGTGGTTAAAGATCAACACAACTCAAAGTGAGTATAATGATGGCCTCCAACTAATTCCATTTTCCCGTAGACGTGTTTCTCTCAGAGTTTCGAATCCATCGAACCGTGCTTATGTGAAATTGAACGTGTTCGGGGAACGAATAATGTAGTAGATTGGGTGCAATATTGTAGCAACAGGATTATTTCGCATGCGCTACGGTCATCGCGCCTGTTTTCCGTGTTCCAATTTCGAAAGGTCGTATCGTTTTCTTTTTCTTTTGTGGACTAGTTTTAAAGACGAGCTGATAGGTTTGGGATTGGAATGGGGTGTGAAGGAAGAAAAACGTTTTGAATAAAGAATGCGGTGGGTTCGCGGGTGATCGGTCGCATTCGGGCGGCGTCGGCGGGCACGTGTGCACTCGCGGGCTGCACGCTACCGTACCGCCACACGTCGATATTACGACTCGGCGCGTCGGTTGCCTTTATTTATTGAAGTAGTCTATGGATTAAACTTACGATCACAGCGTTACACTTTCTAAGCTGATGAAAAATTACGAGTAATACCGACCGTAGTGTTTTATTACAAACATACTTCCAAACTTCTTATTTCTAAACAACAAGTTTATTTATTATCTAATTGAACTGTTGAATCTAATGCTAAGCGTTCTTAAAAAGCTGTTTTAATAATATGTAAAAATTATAATATGTCATGCAGACACTTGGACAAATAATGAAGTTTAAGGTTCAACATGATAACTTAATTGCCCTTAAAATAATTACCTATGTACTACTTAAAATATATTAAATAAATTTTTAGATCGTTGTCAGTGTATTGCAAATATTATTATTTGTATTATGATATGGTAAGATAAACTTTATTGCACAAACAAAATATTACTTTTTTGCCTGGCCTGGCCTTATAATAGCGATCTCTACCTCTCTATGATTTATTGTATTCAAAGATTATTAATTATAAATTCACGAATACAAAATGAAGACATGAACAAAGTCATAGGCACAGAGGCTCCACAGCAAAAATATTATCAAATAGCGCTAGAATTCAAAATGCTAAAAAAGACTTTCAACTCTACATGTTAATAAATGTTGTACATCTTAACGATATTAGTTTGTCAAGACTCCGCAAATCAGGTAAAGCATTTTGTTCTACCTGATACGTCTGTGTAAATTAGGGTATCATAGCAAGAGACCGCGAAATGGCGGTGGGAAGCTTTGAATCTACTTATACGCTTATCCTCTGTGGTTCCTACACCTTCTCCGGGAATGCAAGGAAAAATAAGTTTTAAATAGGTCAGCAACACACACTGAACCCTGGTATTATGTTATTTTTTATATTGCGCGTCAAGATGACGCGATCACTCCACTTGATGAAAAGTGGTCGTGTACTCGTGAGGTCCAGATATGAGGCTGACAAGCCCAGTCATGCAAACGAATGGTAGAGTCACATTATGTTTATTTATGATATAAAAAAAAATAGCAAAAATATACTAAATAAAAATAAACTTACATAAAATAACAACTTTTTTTTATTTGATTTGGTTTTTGTATATATGAATAAATACATTAAAAAAAAGAATCACTGGGCTGGCCATCCTCTCCTTGAAGGCCTGCAGGAACGCCTTTTCATGCCTTGGAGACCCCGGGACTATAAGAGGTACGAAACACATGCACTGGAAGAGCATTCCACCTCAGGATGGTACGACAAAGGAACGAGTCAACGTACCTTTCAGTGCGAGCCAACAAATGCTGGATCGTGTGTGGATGACTACGTAGTCCAGCACACGTGGTGCGGGAGTGGAAGGGCGAGGAAGGGATAGGCTGGAATAACTCCTCAGTACGTCTACCACGAGTTGCCACTTTAAATTTACGTTATCGTTCACGTAAAAAATTGTATTGTAGACGACACGGTTGGCGTAGTGCGCTGTAGAACGGTTTCTCGCCTTGATTTCCGTAGTGTCCCGGGTTCGATTCCCGGTCGGGTCAATTCAGGAAACGATCTTATATTCGAGTATGTGTACCATGACTTTACATCAATGACAAGCGTCCGATCTTTTCTGAATTGACTCGGGTCTGGGTGTGCTGGAAGAAGCCCCTGGCTTATTTCCTTGTGTGGTACCTCGTAACACAGGGATATTAATCCCTACTCCGAGACCATTACAAGAGGTGTGTTGTCTGGCGCATATTTATTTATTTATTAGGATTTGACATGACATGACAATGTCAAACATTTTTTTACGCGAGTGATGACGTTAATTTGAAGTGGCAACTCGCGGTAGACGTACAGAGCATTCATTCCTTGTTGTAAAAGCGATAGAGAACACGTCTTAACCTGGCAATGTCAAAGTTCTCCAATTTTTTTTAGACGACTCGAAGAGTATAATAATTTTAAATAGTTTCATAATTTTAAAAGTGAATTATAATTTTATTTAGTCTTTAATTAGTGTTATTTTAATTTTAATCAGTTTTTTAATTGGTTTTAATATTATATTTTTTTTTAAATTTTGTGTTTGCTTGGATTGTTTAGACTTAATTTTAAATTGTTTCATTTTTGTATTGATTTTAAACTATTTCAATATGGTCTGGTCTGTGTTGTGTGTGTCTAAAATAACGTTTTTTTTTTTCAACGAGGAAAATACCAAAGTGGGCAGCTACTTTTGCTGCTGACCGTACAACGGGATTCAGTTCTTTATGATGACTTATACATTTTGACAGCGTCTTGAGCTTTATTTAATAGCTCAATAGTGGTGGAAACCCCTACATGGTGCTATCAGTATGTGTACCATGACTTTACATCAATGACTAGCGTCCGCGTTGACCGCGTTGACGTTTTCGTTTGAGATTTTTCGGTACAGCGCCCCTAGTGATTATAACTGGAACCAAACCGTGCCATTAATAAGGCCTGGTTCTTAGATAGCTGCCGACCACTTTTTAAAAAATGTAATGTTCTCCCACTCCCATGTAGGTACATTAGAGATGTGTGTGTCTTTACAAAATTCCACCCAGAATATTTTCTAAAACGTAGTGATATTATCAGACGACAGAAAAGAGATAAATTTATCAACATGTTATACCAACCTGCGTGTCACAAATACATATATATAAAAAGAATATATACAATATGTGCATTTCTATATACAACAGCTTGCCGAACGAATTGAAAATATTAAAACCTAATGTATTTAAGAAAAAAATTAACGATATGGCTATTAGAAAAATATTTTCATAGTGTTAAGGAATATATTTATTTATTTATTATTCCGTACACAAAGAGACAAATTACAGAGAAAACAATAAGGAGTACAAAAGTACAGGTTAGCTTATCTCTAGAAAGAGATTTCTGCCAGCAGACCATGGCGACAGGAAAAACTCATTTAAAATTGTTATGGATAGACAAACGTGTACAAATGGAAATGTAAATGAGAGTTACATATTTAAAAATCGTACCAAACTAAAAACCCCTAAGTACATGTTTTACTTACAAACAAGTAAATTAATTATATACAATAAGTACATAAACATATAGATAAACATAATAATACATACAATAAATAAAATATAAATAAATATATGTATACATGTGAACATAATGATCCAATGTAATTTAAGTAAAACTCAAAAGATGTTCTTTTAGCAGTCTTTTGAAAGAACCTACAGTGCCGCATTCGCGAAGGGATACAGGCAACTTGTTCCACAGTTGAACAGCATGAACAGTAAAAGATTCACCATACATGCACGTGTTACAGGGAGGAGTAGTTAAATGAAAGTTATAGGCTGAGCGATGAGCTCGGCCAGAAGACGAAAGATATGTAAAACGTTCACGGAGATAGCTTGGAGAAACGGGATTAAACAGTACATTCAAGAGCATGACCAGTATATGATAATTCCGCCGCAAACGTATAGGAAGCCATTTCAATGGTTTTCTGTACTCAGATATATGATCATACTTACGTAGGCCGTATATGAAGCGAATGCAAACATTTTGAAGACGTTCGAGCCTATTTAAAAGTTCCTCCGTAGCGTCAAGATAACAACTATCAGCATAATCAATAATAGGAAGCATAAGTACATATACATATACATATGCAGAGTTTTGTTCAAAATTATGTAAAAACCAGCTAGTTTATGGAACATTTACACGTCTGCATGCAGACCGAATACAATGGACAATTTATGGTAGATTTTAAGACCTTTTTGACATGTATTCTCGTAAATAAATATTTTGACTTTGACTTTGACTAAAATGGCCTACAAATTTCTGAAGTCAATTATATCGTAGTTTACGTGACAGGAACTCGTGGTAGACACACTGACACTTATATTAAAAGACAACAATGTGATTAGAAGAACGAATGTGTAGAAATTGAGTTTATGACTTAATGACAGTTTTATTTCAGTTTTTGACTTCCGATTCAATGGAGAGACCATCTATTTTTTACTGCACAGATAGCAAATCTCCTAGATTTTGTTTGTTAATACACAATTGCTTTTTGCATGACGTCAACTTTTTTGCAAAAATATACGATTTATTGTTAGCTAAATTACAGAATATACCTACACAATTCGATAATCCGCACAATTTAAAAAAAACATTTTCATAAAAATTTAAATTGCGGTCGAAAAAATGGTTTATAACATATTTGCTCGTAAAGGGTCTCTTATTTTACCAATTTTTAATAACGTAATGTATCTCATTACGCACTTGTGCGGTAATGTAATGTAAAACGCACGAGTTTTTTTTATTATGGTAAAACGTACGGTTTAGCAAGATGCTCCGTCTAAAACGAACGGTACTTTTTTAAATTTTAGCAAAGAGTTTTTATGTCAGAAAAGAGGTCAACATTTTATGAATAAAATTAACTTTGGGAGATGAAATATAATAAATAAACATTTAATTCTTTAATTTATTTAATTTTGACAGTAAATTACAACCATCTGTAACAAAAACACAGAAATATTAATTTACTTTATTAGTAATACTGGCTGTTTTTAATGCCTTTTGCCTTAAAAAAAGCGCTGATGCGCGCGCATCGCTAATTTGTGAACAAGTAAACATTTTCTAACTGCTCTAGCAAGTGATTAAAGATTTTATTTGTTTTAGAAAGTCCGATTTGTATTTATTTCCTCTTAAATATGTTATAAAACGTCGTATGACATACGTGCGCTTTGATAATTACAGCCTCTGCTTTCTTGTAGCCCTCGCCTACGGCTCGGGCTAGCAATATCGCCTCGGCTGTAATTTTCAACTTACCGGACTTATATCATAATGTACTATTGCAGAACACATAGTTAGAAATAGACGTTATGTGACGTCACCACTTCCTTGCGATCAGTTTGTATGGACCGTTCTGGGCATGACAAAAAAAATATATCTCGGAGAGTTTTAGTGCTATCGTAGTATTTTTATACCAATGTTTCTTGGTGTGCTCTTTTGATAACATAAAAAAAAACAAATATGTACTTAATTTGAGCCCTTAGCAATGTGGGCTCTACTTTTCAGAATAATATGAATGGAATTTACAGGAAAGTTCGTGCTTACTTAAAAACTACTATTAGACTGGATTTAATATTTTGGCATTTAACTCATGCTTTACTTTAATTGACGCAATTTTGCTGTAAGCCGACGGCGTTATTCACTACGATTTCGCAATTTTGACAGTAATTATTGTTATTACACATGTTAGAGTCACATTATATTTAATTATGATATGAACTATCATAGTATTATTTTATGTAAGTTTATTTTTATTTAGTATATTTTTGCTACAATTTTTTTTTGTTACATGACATGTCATAAGTACTTTTTATAAGTCTATATGAATAAAGATATTTTTTTTTACTTTACTTTTATTCAGTCGAATCGCAAGTTAAAATGATTCTTTTGTTCGTACTTTATGCATTCAGACCGAGATTGTAAGTAGCTGCATCAGTAAACATTTTCCATCTATAGTCTTGCCACGATTCCAAGCAAGCTTGTGTTTGAGTTTTGTAACAAACCCGGTCACGACAGCGCGTCCCATCAACCACGTAACCTAAGTAAAAAAAACTAAATATTTTTCATTGACCAGATATGGTAACTATAGGTTTATATTATAGATCTAAAGAGGTCTAGTCTAGCCAAGACCCATAGGTGGAACCATAGGTCGTTTTGCCACGTATTAGATCAAATATCCAATGTCATTACGATGATTTCGATTAGGTACACGAGTGCTAATATCATTCTCATACTTTTTAAACTTGACAATGTCGAATCGAATCTATAGCAATGTGTAAATGTTATTAATCATTGTATCTTTGTTACTGTTGTTTGAGAGTTTAGCCATTACAAACAAAACAACTAAGCTTTCCTCTTTTTAGTAACTAGTGTAGATTAAGATAATGTATAAAAGGTAATTTTGACAGCTTCAAAATCGTAGCAAAGTGATTTGGTAGCTGCCTGCAATCCATTTGCTCAAACGATCAGCGCACGATCGCCACGGGCTCCCGCCATCCGTCTGGATCCGCCGGTTTCATTCATCTCGCGGATCTGCAGTAATGGCCGCTGATTAACGCGCTGCAGCGGAACGCACCATCCATGAGGTATATGATATGATGATCACAAAATAATTGCTGTTCATATTTTTAAATAAACATAATTTTAACTTTAGAGACCTCTTTAAAGCAAGGGTAAAAGAAACATTCTAGTCACACATTATAAAGTCATTGACCACACCATCACCTGCCACCAGTTGCGATTGTGAAAAATTTACTGCCTAGTCGCACAATATAAAACCTAGTCAGTACCCTGAGATGAAGCGAGCGCAGAGAAGACTGCACACAATATAATAACAAGGATCACAATACTCTCCACCAAGGAAAAAAGTGAATCCAAAAATACGTGGTGAGTGTTACTTACGGGTGCGGAGACTGATGAACATACTTGAATATTTCTAAATACATACTCAAATAGATAATATCACCCATACACACAACGAAAACAAATGTTTGTAATATAAAGACCTTACTGACAAAATCTTACGTCAGAATTAAAACTGGCGTATATTTTTCCAACTGTGCAAGGTTGGATTAAACTCCTTTGCGTCAACCAAGTCATTCCCGACTGCTCTCGGTATAGCCCTTAAAACTGCACTTCCAAAACAAATCAATCCCCTAGTACTCCATCCTCCACATGACGCAATTACCAAAACGCGGTGATCGGCGTATATCTCATGATGGTGTGGTGCTATCGGGATTCGCCTGGATTTATTTCATTAATCTCGCATCTACAGCTGTGGTCGTCAGATGATGAATAATTTTAACCCTCTTTAAACATAATTTTAATTGAATAACCTGTTGCCTGATATTTAGTGTGATCCTCTCTATGGTACCTCTAATATGGTCGACTGGCTCGGCTCACCCGTGAAGTTATGAACCTAACCTAACAACTATTTCTTCACCCAAATTGATACTTTTTTCTTAACAAAGGTTATTAATATATTCGTATTTACTAGATTTTTGGTAATTTTTGTGAGTTTCCTTAAGTTATCGTACTACAGACACATCATACACACACACAATCAAAATTCACCCATTGATGGGTGTATTTTGATTGTGTGTGTGTAAAAAACACATGTACAAATATTCAAAATTTACTTATAACCTTTTTAAACCTGCTCATACTCGTATAATGTTTCGCTAGGCGAGAGACTGAAGCCAATAGCATAAGGAGTGTAAGGATTCATGTCCAGATAAGATCATACATTTTATGGTACATTGGTATGGTACACACAAAAACTACATTACGCAGAATTTAAGGTAAGGATAGCTGAAACCGGAACACTACGAGTACATAATAAACACGATTGGCGTGTGCGCCAACACACAGTTTCTTGCCTTGACTTACGTACTTAGTGTCCTGGGTTCGATTCCCGGCCGAGTGAATTCAGGAAACGATCTTTTCTAAATTGGCTCGGGTCTGTGTGTGCTGGGCCCCTGGCCTAATTCCTTATCTGGTATTGTAACACGGGAATATTTATCCCTACTTCGAGACCATGATAAGTGGTGTGTTGTCTGGCGCAAAAAAAAGGGGCTTGGTGCTCAAGACGAACGCCTAGGAAGGAAGCACAAAAGACCTTTGCCTCAGACTTCGCTTCTAAACATCAAATTCAAATTCATTTATTGCATAAAAAGTGGTACAAAAAGGTGACACAATATAATTCGTTCGCACAATTTACCATAAAAGATGGCATGCAAAATTAAGCAACATAAATTGGTCCAACAAAAATAAAAAAAAACAAAAAAAATGAATATAAAATCACGAATTTTAAATTAAATGTCGGAATGCAGATGTCAGGGGTTACACAAAATTAACATTAAGTTCACTAATATTTAAATGTCAATACATATCATTATTAAAAACGATTCACAAATGACTGGAAATATTCATTCGTCGAATAGAAACAATGTTCCAGCAACCATCGTTTTAGCCTGCTTTTAAATATATTCAACGGCATCTATTCCATATGTTCCCTATCAAGGAACACACAAGGAATGAAGTTCCAGTGCGTTCTATGGATTTAACGTTTTGTTTCTATATTTGTTACCTATGGATTTTAAGACGAGTATAAAGCTAACATGCAACACCAGAAGTATACCTCTCTTTGCTGATTTTGTAAGAATCTTTTTGATCCGAAACTAGAAAAAATTGTCAAACATTGCTGAAAAGTAAAAGAATCCATTAGAAAATCTTTCCACCTGGCGCCGCAAAGTTTCAGTACGTATACAATTTTTTGCGCGAACGATAACGTAAATTTAGAGTGGCAACTCGTGGCAGACGTGCAGATAGCAGACAGCCGGAAGCCACATCATTAAATACAAACAAGAAAGCTCTTATTTTTTAAACACTCCGTAGTCGTGTTTTCAAGAGCGTCTCAGCGTGCACAAGTAGCATTTTGGAACTAAACATTTCATAAAATGCTATATAAATATAAATAAATATGCGCCAGACAACACACCTCTTGTAATGGTCTCGAAGTTGGGATTAGTATCCCTGTGTTACGAGGTACCACACAAGGAAATAAGCCAGGGGCTTCTCCCAGCACACCCAGACCCCGAGTCAATTCAGAATAGATTTCTTCGAATTGACCCGACCGGGAACCGAACCCGGGACACTACGGAAAACGAGGCGAGCAACCGTGCTTCAGCGCACTACGCCAATCGTGTCGTCAGTTGTATAGGTATGTATATGAATGCATTTAGTCGATTTTTATAACAGAAAAGTCAACTACTTAAACAAAATACAATATACTTTCTTAATAGACGTCGCTTCCCACCAAAAACCACATCCTCAAGCAATTAAACCGCCTGATAATAAGCTTTCACTGCACCCTATGGATACAGCTCATTAATTATTATAAGTATGTACTTAGGTATTAAAAATACTATCTTTTCTTTACTTTTAGTAGTAGTGATGATGTCCTCTCAGACGTATCCGTCGACGGCGACACCCTTAGCTTGTGTTAGCCAGGGTCCTTGCATGAGCGCGAGCATGACTAGCAAATCCAAACTTGGTTTTGAAAGTCCTGTTGCAAGGAGCACAATAAAGACACCCACCAGAGTCATATGTATAATCGTAGGAGGGCTTAGGCCGGGTTTTTCGTATCTGGCGCTTGGCGTCAAGATCTTGAAGACGAGCACACTCAAAATTTTCTAAGCCCGATCTAACAGTAGACAGTAGTAGTACCTATAAGTTGAATTAAAGCTTATATTATAACGAGCAGCTTTTTAATAACAAAATGATAATGGTATGTAAACAAGTAAAGCGCAGCGAAAGGAAGTCGATAGTGAACCCTCATCATGTTGTCACACTCAAGCCGAGATCTATTGAGCGTGCTTAGCTTAGTCTGAACTTTTAACATTAAATGATTTTTCTCTTAGTTAAACATCAACTTAGGTATTCGTTAGTAATAATTAAAACAATACTCAAATAATAAGATCATAATTAAAGTGATAAGTCTATTAGGTAACAAATATATATCTCGGCCTTAGTCACTGTAAGTAGAGTCGTCGAGCGTCTGTAGTGAAGTCTTTGCATTGCATTTCGTTTCGGTGCGTTTACACCAAGCGAGCGAATGCTCATTCTATCTCAACTCTATGAATTTTTCTTTCTCTGTCTCTGTTTACACGACGAGAATTTGAAAGAGAGGGGATGGATTGCTCTCGTGCAAGCTCTGCTATTACCAATCCTAGACTATGCCGATTGTTGTTATTTAGATATTAGCGAAAATTTCCTCAATAAACTCGAGCGCCTCTAATATTTCTGCATACGCATCATTTACGGTTTGCGTCAATTCGATCATGTCTCTCAATTCCGGGCACAGTTGAAATGGCTTCTTATACGTTTTCGCCGAGATCTTCATATTCTGTCCCTTCTCTACACTGTCTTGTTTAATCCCCTTTCACCTCCGTACCTCTAGGAACTATTTCACTTTCTGCAATCTGCCAAAAGTGAAGACATGCGGTCTTGTCGGTAACCGCATCTAACAGTCCCCTCACATTCCACCTCCTATTATTCCAAATCATTTGTTGATCGCTCCATTCGTCTGTGGAATTCCTTACCTTTACCCATCCGCAAATCTCAGTCCTTACATGTCTTTAAATCCCAAGTCAAATCATACTTCCTCTCTCTGTAACCTAGTATTTTATTATGTTTCATCCTTTATTTTTCAGTCCTTAAAAATGTAAACTAGTGATCCTATTGCAATACCTATATGTATTTTATGTAACACAATTAATTTAGTTTATTATTTAAATACCTTTTACTTATCCTTTATTTTGCACAGCCTTACCCGTTATATTATACAAGTCTCTCTACAGAAGGTAGTCTGGAAGAGATCGCTTTAAAGCGATAAGACCGCCTAAATTGTACATTTTATGTCTAATTACTGTTTAACTTGCTGTATTTGTTTGTTTGTGCAACAAAGTTTATTTATCTTTTTTATTTAACCTATGGAATGAGCATTCGCTCGCTTGGTGTAAACGCACCGTTAGTGGAACTAAAAATTATATACTCGTAAAAGTTGTTGTAGAACTATCCTTGTTCACGTGATATGAGCATAGTAGAGGTACCTTACTAGAGATGACTTCACTGTGAAAGGTGCATATTGACTAACTACGCTCACTTGCTTTTGCAAGACAACCTTGAATGTTCTGAACTTTTGTATAATAACCAACTATAGCTACTTAAATTTTTAGTACAAGATCGTTTGATATTTATGACACAAATCGAATCTTAAATATTTTATCTAAATAACTTTAATTAACCGAGGGGCAGATAATTTTTTGTAATTTGGAAATGCTAGTGAACATTTTCGGTACAATCAATAAATGCCAAAATCAAAATCAGAATCAATAAAACTGAATTCAAGTAGACCATGATTACAGTCACGGTAATATTATATCAGTATTGTTACTTCATACAAACGGACGAAACGCGAGCTATCCACGCGCGCGCCTCGGATCTCGGTTTGCGCTCGGTATGCAAGCAATCGGTATTTTTATACAGTAAGCGTGCGATTTTTTTGATTAAAACAAGTACAAGTACTTAATTAATGTGGCAAGGAGCATTTGTAGAGTATATTGTGCTGTTTTTGGTTACAAGAATACCTCAATAACGCACCCAGATATAACATTTTTTAAATTACCTGGAAACTCCGAAAGGTACGACTATAAAATGTTTTTCTTAAACATTGTCGGTAATATTGTCATTACTTTTGATTTACGTAGACTGAAAACCCAAAATCACTTCCCGGCGCGTTCTTTGAATTTCGAACGAAGAGCGCGCCGGCAATGCTGTATGAAACGGTGTGCTGTTTGAATTTAGAACTCTTTCATCTATCGTACACATTGCGTTCTCGTGGCTGTATAGCCACAGATGCGTTTACCTTTCGGCAAAAATTGTAAAATAAAAAAAAACAAATTGGCGGTAAAGCGGAGTTGTTATTTGGATAATAATATTAATTAAATTTATTATGTAAAAGGCCCTTTTTATTTCCTTGCATTTTTTTAAGAAAAGCACTATATATGCCTCGGCCGAAATGGCAATTGCCTGTCTCGTATCATTGAAGTCCTCGCCTGCGGCTCGGCCTTCAAACTCATACTCGACCTGCAATTGCCTATTTCGCTGCCTTTGCAATAATGTACTATTTATTTAATCCTATCTATTAATAGTCAGAGCGAAGGTAGCTAAATCTTCAAAAGTTTTGCAAATAACACTATGACGGGTGGTAGAACGCGTCATGAAATAAAATAGTAGTTTTCAAAAATGCTCAGCCAGTATGTCTGTCTACCATGCGTTTACAATAATGAGCCGCTAGCGCCGAGTTGACTTTTTGTATGGGATTTCGGTACAGCGCCCCTATAGATTAGAAATGGAACCAAAAATGGCATACTTACAAGTTTCTGAAGTCAACTATCGTAGTTAACGTGACAGATACTCATGGCGAACATACAGTACGTCTACCACGAGTTGCCACTTTAGAGGATAGTGTACATTCGCCCATATATTGCAGCCTAAGAACCAGCAATCAAACTCAAACTCGAATATCTTTATTTAAATAGACTTAGGCCCGTAGTCTAGAATCATACTCAAGCATTGATTTTTACTTGAGTAGAAATTTGAAAACGTCAGTTCATACAAAAACGTCACTCAGATCTTTACTCAAGTACAGATTTTGTTTCAGAACACGGGCCTAAATCAGTACTTTTAAATAGTCAAAAAATATACCAAATAGTAGACATAAATAATATAATACTATGAATATATAAATAAATAGTATACAAATGCGATAATGCGACTATACCACCGCGTCGGAGAAGTTGATTCTTACTTCTCTCTCTTACTGAGAACGGACGGACACTTCTAAGAACTCGTTAAATATAAAAAAACGAAAAATGTTGAGGTTATATTTAATAATATATTGCGAGGTTTTATTTACGTGAGTGGGACTAATGTTCCTCAAGCACATATTTTGTTGATCTGCCACTTCTGCCAGTACCATGGAACCACTAGCTGAGCCACAACACACACAAAATGTTGATTGAATTGCGATGATCGTAAATCCGTAATTATGGCTGAGTTACAAAGTCTTTAAATCTAAAGGGAGGTAGGTCACTACAGAGAGCCATCAATGTCCGTTTTTCAAGCCGAGTCGTATAAATATATTTATTAATATAAAACAATAACACAGTTGCAAATTGGAAGCGTTGCGTATTTGTTAACTCACGGGTTTTCTTCTGACTCTACAGAGCTTTAGGTAGGTACTATTTTTAATATTTCTAAATCTACTAAACATTTTTGATTTTATAAGAGAGGGGTAAAATTATCTCAAGGGTTAAGGATTCAAGGAGACAAGCTCTTAAGAAGAAACAAATCCTTTTCATGAAGGCCTGAATGTCCTATTCGCCATATTATCTATCACTCCCACCCATATTTATGGCTAGCGACCACTACTACGAATGTAGAGATAGTTATGAGTTTATTGCATGTATTGTACATAAACTTTCCTCATGAATCACTCTCTTGATGAAAACCGCATAAAATCCATCGTGTAGTTTGAAAGATCTAAGCGTAAGGCCTCAGCCTCGAATTTTGCGGGCAGCGGGTCTAGCGCGCCCGCCGCCGCTGTCGCCCCGCTGCCCGCAAAATTGGAGGCTGAGGCCTAAAGGATTTGTTTTATACTATGTAGAGACGATGTACGCGGTATTAAGTCACGCGTAAAAAGGATAACGCAAATCTATCTCACGCGTACGCATGCATGATAACTGGCGAATGGTTTAAATAACGATAAAATGCGTAGTAAAGTGTACCAGTCTTTTATCATGACATTGAAATCGGTTTTCTACGCACCTACACCAGAGAGGGCACCAAAATTGCTCATCAATTTATTTTGCTTGTAAACAACATACAAATAGCGACCTCCGCCTCCCACGAGCGAGGTGAATCAATCCATTCAAGGTCTGCGCCCAGTAAAAGGTACAGCCATTTTATACACCATCTTTGAGCTCTCTAGAAGAACACAGTGAAAGCTCGCAGGGGTCTCTCTATGATGGACGCGTGAGTAATTTCCTTACACTACGGTTTAGTGGCTACAGATGTCCTATTTATTACAGGGCTCATTATGGGAATGACTCGAATTATTGTGGGAAAGGTGTTTGTTTAGTTCAATGATAATAATAATAGCACGTTTAACAACGTTGGTAAATCGATAAACAGATATTTAGATTACACTTCTAGCTGTATAAAGTTTCCTTAAAATATATTGAATATAAATACCTACAGTTTTGCATCGATCTGGTTTACTATAATGTAAACATATTAGCCTTACAAATATGAGTACTCGTATTGATGACGTAATGAGTATTTTATACTAGTGACGTCACTAACTAGTGTGGCGTGGGTTCGTTCAATCAATTCAAAACACCTTCGTATTTTATCAGTTTCTTTTTGAATATCTCAGAAAAGGGGGCAGTTATGTTATAAATTAAGCTTCCCAGCAATTGAAGGATATTTTAGCTGAGATGTGGAAAAATTACAGACCATATTTTACGACCTCGTCAAACAATAAGAGAAAAATAAAAAAAGGGAGAGAAGGATAGGCTTAGTTGGAATTTCATGAAACAAGAGAAGAACATTTAAATACCAACAACATACAATTTAATCGTAACGCAAGCTATTTAAAATGTTGTACCTACTGAAAAGTTTGTTACCAATACATAATTTTTCTTATAATGATACTCTAGTTTTTGAATGATATTCTACTTTAAAAAAGAACTGCAGAAGTTTAAGTTTTGTCTGACGGCACGTAGGTACTTATTGCATTTTATAACTGAGTAAACTTTGTTTTCACTAAATTTTATTGTATTTCCAAAGTAAGGTCCATGCAAAAATTAAGGTTGGGAATACAATCACTCTCATCCCAGCACTAGTAAGTACTTAGTTACTTTATTAGCAGACTTTCTTGCTGGGCAACAATCGAACCTTGCGTGCGGCGAACGATTTTAATAGTTGCCGTATTTTTAAGATGGATAAGGGGAAGCATTCAAACAGTGCCAAAGTCGTAATTTATTCTGTGGTCGTAATCAGGCACATTACCCTAACTCTAAATCGAAATATCAGTCTAAACACGATCACATTTCAGGGGCTTGCGAGATAACAAATTTTGCATAATGTTAAATAATATTAGTTAAATAACATACAAAGCTTGACCCAGGTCACCCAGGTAAAGTTTCCCCGGTGTCACCGCAGCAATTTGGCAACTTTTTATCGAGGCTGGTTCAACTCGTGTTAACCTCTCCTGAATATTTATACTGCGCCCTTCCTATCTCACCCTCGCCTTTGAGATTCATGCCTCATTCAGAGTAATCTGCTTATTGTTAGATGTAGGTATGTACCTAGTTGCATGCAGAAGGGAGCTCGTAAGAAGATAGGAAAGTTTGAAAGCAGAGTGGCTGTTTTGGTCAGGATTATACCACAATCTCGCTTGATGTTGAGTGAAGAAGTAGTTTGGAGTGGTACGTCAATTTTATAAATACAAATAAAACAGATAAATATTTAAGATATCTTCCACCAAGATCATTTGAATCAAAGCTCGTACTATGAGTGTTAGTCTTCTATTTCGTGTCGATGATTCTGTCATGATTGCGGACCATATTACAGCAGCCCAGTTTTTCGCCACTCCTATCCCAAACGCAAACATAAATAGATAAAAAACACCTATCTAAACACAGAAAAAACACATATGATTGTGATTGTGATGAAACGGTTTAGCTATAGGCATATGACTGTAATTTGAGTCTAGTCCAAAAAGCCAGTGAAAATTATTTAATTACCATTCACTCTCTCTCTGGCTACACTTGTGTTCATATAATGCGAGCGGTTGAAATATCGAATACCTTGGAATATCCTCGTGAATTCTGATTGGTAACTCCTTTGAACACTGACTGAAATATGTATGTTATGTACAAATCTTACTTCTTACTATCTTAATTATAAATGCGAAAGTTTGTGAGGATGGATGTATGTATGTTTGTTACTATTTTACGCTAAAACTCCTGAACGGATTTGTATGAAACTTTACAGAAATACAGCTTATACATCAGAATAACACATAGGCTACAATTTATTATTACAAGATATTATCTAATTTGGTAATAATATATAACGATAAAGCTAGTAAGTATTATAAATGCGAAAGTTTGTGAGGATGTGTGTATGTTTGTTACTCTTTCACGCTAAAACTACTGAACGGATTTGGATGAAACTTTTTAGTGATACAGTTTATACATTAGAATAACACATGGCCTACAATTATAAAGATTTTATGTAATTTGGCCATTCGCCTTGCCGTAAATAGTGGCCTGGGTTCGATTCCCGGTCGAGTCAATTCATGTAACGATATTTTCTGAATTTCCTAGGCTCTAGCTGTGCTAGGAGATGCCCCTGGCTTAATTCCTTGTCTGGTACCTCGTAACACAGGGATATTTCATGCCTACTTCGAGACCATGACGAGTGGTGTGTTGTCTGGCGGTCTCTTAGCTGCGAGGGTGGAGTCACCTATAATCCTCGAAGCACGTTTCGTCGCACTTCCGCAGAATCTTAACCACCTGTCAAGTATTGATTTGTCAGTCTTTATAGTAACTTGAATAAGTTTTTTTTGTGTTGTAGGAACTACTACACAAAAACACTTTGGATTGAAGATCGTTTACTGGTCTTGCCTATAACGCTACAGGTCGTGGGTTCGCCTTACCCTGGAATCTTGTTTAACATAAATAAATGCCGAGTACTCAAAAGTGTTAGCAATCGGAGCCTCGTGTACCGCTTGCGAGCTAAGGAATAAAGGCCACCTTGACTTTAATGAGGTTTCAGTGTTTAGAAGTTCTGATAAGAGTGACAATAACGCGTAGTGTTTCACATTAAAGTAATGGCGTCCTATATTTAAGTTCTAGCATTACCTTTGTAACTAGCTGAGTAAGAGTTTGTTATACACGATGATGTATGGGAAACTTGTGGACAGTGGACGGGACGGGTAGACTTGATTAAGCTTTTGTAAAGAATAGACGTATTATGAGTCAGAACAAATTGTTATAAACATCTCAAGAGTCTTTGGTAACTTACAGGTAGGTACATCCATCTCTGGCTCCTAGGAAAAGCTTTTTCGTAGATGTCTCAAATATTCACTGGTAATTGATTCAAATTGAAATAAAAGACGCAGCCTGTCTTCTCATATCGATTAGTCGTAGTGTCAGTAGCCCCACGCGTTCTTACCTACATAAAAACCCTCAGTTTTTTTAAACGGATGTCCATAACTGAGTCAAACACAATGGCTGTGTATAAAAAGTGACACTGACATGTTTAGGGCCCTACCTGCAAGGACGGCCGTGTGCCGTGTGCTACTAGAATGACGACCTATTATCAGGCGATATTGTCTCATGCGGACAGATCAAGAAGACACCGGCGACAATGTAGCTTCTTAATTCGGTCGGGTTGCCTGACGCAAACGTCGCTCTTTAGGGTTGCTAGGCTGTTTTATAAAGTATTTTTTTGTTGTTGTGAGGCCTCAGTGAGCAGCTGCTGATTACATTTCATAGACTGCTACAATTGGTAAATCCTATATCACAATCTATATTGCTTTGCCACACTCACGACTACCTACTGTAAATAAATCTTCAAAAAACTATGTTTGTTGTTTAATATGGGTTGGTTAAGTAAGATGTACCTTACTTATGCCACGAGAATAATGAATTTGAGTCTCTAACAACTAGACCAGCATCAAGCAATCTTTACGTTTACCACGAGTTGCCACTTCAAATTTACGTTTTCGTTCGCGTAAAATATTTGAATTGGGATTTAGTACAGCGCTTCTGTTGAGTCAAAATGGAACAAAAAAACTGTAAAAAGATGCTATTGTTACGTTATTACCGTTTTTCAGTTACATTTTGACTCAACAGAGGCACTACGAAATCCTCAGATCATAGAAGGGATTCCCTTCTATGATCTGAGACGAAATCCCAATTCAAAGAATTCACGCGAACGAAAACGTACATTTAAAGTGGCAACTCATGGTAGACGCAATGACCTCATGACCATGACCAGATTGCAAAAGTCCGTTTTTCAAACTTAATATTACATCTTAAAATAGTCTTATTAATAAAGCAATAAAGCTTTTAACATTATAATCTGTCTGAATTATATAAAAAAGTAAAAATAAAATAAAAAATAACGCATAAGTGACTGGTTATTTCGTTTTGGGTCGGAAAAGTCTTGAGATAAGGTTTAAACGGTTTGATTCCGCAAGAAGTTCTAAAATGTGCAGCAAATTTTTATATCTAGCACCGTTATGACGTATAAAAACGGGCTCATACTCGCTCGTGATGGCGGGAAAATGAAACAGAAACACGAATAACAACGCGCCCGCACAGCTGGCCGACGACGCTCGGCTATTACGTCAGGACGGGCCTTTCAGTTCTTCAGCTTCCATTACTGCGTTATTTGGCACACTAGACAGACAATAATCCCACTTTACAAGCTATGGAAGTAAAACAGTGGTAGATTCGTGTTGAGGTTCTACCGTACAAGGCACACACAAAGTTATCAAGCTCACTAACACATGCGTTCGCTTGAAGAATGAAAGAAGCTATTTCGTATACCTTTTGCTGATTGACGATGGATGACAAGTTCTCTTCTATTACAAAGGACGGTTTATAATTTCAATAACATATGATTGGTCTTCTATTACATTACAGACGTAAGAAAGTCATAAAATTTAATTCAAGAGTGGCAGTGCCATTTAATTTATTTATCTAGACTAGAGACACTAGTATTAAAGATATCTTTGTAAATTCGCATTGTCAATGTATTCACAAATGTAGTGGTCAGTGCAAAATCTATAAGTGTTTTTTTCTAAATTGTATGAACTTAATGGGAAATGCCAATATACAGCTTCATTAAAGGATCGACACATACTCTATATACCTTCTGCTTCAATAAATAAACAGATCCAAACACTAAAAGGGTTAAAAAAATCTGAGTATAAATAATGTTCGTGTTTTTCTGATTTATGCTGTAGTGACACCCATTGTGTGGTAAACACTAGAACTTGACATTGAGCACGGACGATACGCCCATAATATATATATAAATAAATAAATAAATATCTGGGACAATTCACACCAAGATCATCTGACCCCAAATATGGGCGTCAGAGACTGATAAACATACTTAAATATTTCTAAATACATACTTAAATAGATAATAACACCCAGACGCACAACAAATATAAATGTTCGTCACACAAATATTTGTCATGGGTGGGGATCGAACCCACGACCTCCGGCGCTAAAGGCAGGATCGCTGCCATTGCGCCAACAGGCCAGTCAATATATATATGTCAGTATATATATATATAATATTTGTTGCATCAAAACAGGCGTCCGAACATGGTTTCGACTTAACCCTAACCTAACAATTCAGTCAATACGTTGTATTTGAAGTATGTCTTCAAGCAGATTTCTAATTATTTCAGAATGAGAAAAAAATCATCACCGCCGTGCTTGACGCCATTCTGTATTTGAGCGTAGCATCTGTAATATGAATTCCGGTCCCTGCCGCAGCCAACTGAATAATCCAGGCAGATCAGTCCGCAGTCGATATGTTGTAGGCTTACCTACATGCATAGGTGGACCATAGAGCGATGACCAACTGCTATTATAATTATGTTATTAGGTCGCGTAAGGCCAGTTTTGCGATTTACGGAACAATTTTACCCCGTCAACTGTAGCAATGTCTTGAGCAGTGAAACAGTGTGTGCGCTTAATATTTAACTGTACATTGTATAAAGATACGATAAATGAATATCACAATATGCACAAAGGTTTAATTTCAAAACGTAAAAGGTTAGAACCACCAAAATTACTTACTTTGAAATATTGCGTTTTATGAATTCGTGCATTATTATCAACGATTACTAATTCACTATAAACGTAAACAGGATTATTCCGTAAAAAGAGCATTAAACGTTTCAAAGATATCATTGATTGAACCATACATTCTAGCACTTTTATAAGCTCATATTCATTCATGTAATTATCATAGCCTTCATTTTCCAGTACAAAGACATATGTATTTAAGATATGTTTATTAAAATCGGCATTTAAATCAAGCCCAATGTAGAATGAAGCACAGAAGCGGAGTCCGGCCGAGCACTCCGACATCCAGAGCTCGCTTTAATTAATAAAGTTCTTTGACGAGGCGCAGATATGAACAATATTGTTCTTTAATTTTCAAGCCTTTAACAACTTTGTCTAATAATGTAATATCTGTTGGTTTAAAGGTACTTTTACGTCTTGAATCAATGTTACAAAAATGATTGCTAGAGAAGAAAAATGACCTGTCAACGTTCTTGATAAACTTATATTTATTTTCTTCATATTCAAATATAAAGTGACAGGTAACAAACAACAAATATGGAGACTGCAAGTTTTGATTTTACCTTGCTACCAAACTATAGCACTTTTCATAGAAGCATCTACGGACGGCTTGTTCACTGATGATAATATCTGCGTAGTCAATAATTTCGCTTTTACTAACGACAATATGAAACCTGATAATGCTGCCTAGGTAAAGTGGATTCCAAAAGCTCTCCAAATCACCGTAGTAACGATTTAAATAACTGACTCAACAAACAAGTACTTATCTCAAATCTGCGTTTAATACACTCAGGTAAAAACTGAATAGTTTTCTACACTCCCGGGCTAAATTTTACCAAAAAAAGGTTTTCTGAAAATCTCCAGCTACCGTAGCCGTAAAACAAGTCTTATAGTCTGCGTTCAAGGTCGTTATTCGAACAGCTGTACTAAAGGCCAATGCCACAAACACATGTTAGCATCGAGCGTCCGGCTTACTTGAGCTCCCCCGCCGCTCTTGTCTGTACTAAATATTAAACAGCGAGAGGATCAGCTAGGGAAAGGCGGAGGTCTGGCAGCTGGTTTGCGTTAGGAGCAAGGGGGCAGAAACGGAATCAATGAACTTGGTTGAGTCGACCGACAAAAGGACGTTTCGGCATGGCAGGTAATTAACTTAATATCAGTCCCTATTTTCTTTGATACATTCAAGAGTAGTTTAACCGCAGTGAAATATCATCTCGTAGGCACAGTCAGCAACATAAATAACTGAATACTTTAGTACCAGTACTTTGTCATAGTAATGAATCTCACACTTCCTTATCAACTTCAATAAATGCAAAGGAACAAGGTTCTTATGTCTCAAGCTACTCATGTTACTAACTGTACAAAAGAAAGAAAACAATTTTAGCTTAGACTAGAGGGTACATTATGCAAAGAAACAAAACAGGGAATAAAAACTAACAAAGAAGTAGTGGTCCAATCAGGACCCTGCCTCAGCATGTGCCACTGCAGTGCAAGCACGGCAGAGACGCTGGTATTCTGGCAGGGCCTGCTAAAACGTTACGACCATCATGGAAAGATTTTCTTTGTTGAAAAATTGGATGGCGCTGATATCACTTGTCATAACATTGTATTCCTAAATTAGTCTGTGCCTACTTAAAATACTTTTTGGAGAAATAAAAGGAGTTCGAAGAACATAAACCTCTGTGCTTACTGTTGCGAATGTTTCCGTGAGCATTTCGTTCTGGTAGTAAATTAAATTGTAAGTAATTATGAAAAAGGAAGAAGGATTGAAAAAAAGTCACCTATTTGAACGGAAAAAAGGTATCTGGGCACCGATTGAGATCTTGGGTGCAAATGACATAAGTGGTCCGGTCAGAATAATTGGATATTGAATAGTGACTTTGTGAGCATGGAGAAGCTCAATACTATGTGGAACTGCTATAGTCATTAACTAAATGGACTCTATGGAAACCAATCTGAACTAAGCAATAATTATAACACACAATAGTAGCATTCGAAATGTTATTGAAACAAATTATAGTCTATGTTGGTTAGGGACTGCCAGTCAGGTAAACCAGTTTGTGAATCGGTAAATATTTTATGAAACCATCTGCAGCCGACGCGATATTGGCTTTAGATAAATTACATTTCATTTCAGTTTTAAGCGTTCCAGAGTGTAAAAAATACACTGTATATGGGAAGCATTTTAGAAAAAATGCTTTTGTTTATTACGTACGATCGCCATTTCAATAAATACTATAAATTTAATTATTTTTTATTTACTCCTAATTTTTTAAATATTATTCATCTCTGTTTATTATTATAGAATAGAATATACTCATTTTTTACGTCTCTGATTAACTTGCAGCAACTTTACTTACAGATAAGTTTCCGCAATCTATTTCAATTATCATGTTTTTACTTTATCCACCATGTCTTGTGAAGTTCGGTTTCAGAGATGCTTCCTTCCGGGGAGGCTTAAATTGTGGAATGAGCTCTCCAGGTTTCCTCTTTCAATGGGGTTCTTGAAGAAGGGATTGAGAAGGTTTTCACAGAGACGCCTGCCATTGGGCAGTCCATGTGCCAAGAAATATAAGCCTTTATACGGAACTTAAAATCCTATGTAACGCTTATTGTGTGTGACCCTTTTATACGATTTTTTTGTGAAAATTATGACTCATTTATTTTCCGCCAGTTAGAATCCGTTTTTTTAACTGCTGCTGTCCCTTTAAACTTTTAACTCATAGATTTAAGAAATTGTCAAAATCATTTTTCCTAAATATCTCATAGTTATTGATTTAGATTTAGCTGAACGATTAAAACTATTAGAGTTTTAACAAGGTAGATCCAAAGTAGTGGTTTGAACACATTGTTTTTATTTTGAATTTCATACTTCCTCACCTGTGTTAATTTAAGTTTATTTGTATAGTTATATTAATGGTTACTGCAACACAAGCCCTGAGCTTAGTGCAGTCACGGTTGTTTCTGCTAAAGTAATAATTAAAAAAAATATATTCTTATTCTTATTATTCTCTGCAAGAAACTAAAAAATATTTGTCAAATTTTCAACATTAGAGAAAATTAGTTCTTTTACATAACACAATTTTTGGTTTCTGACTCAACAGTCCTTGTCATAATTAATCTTTTTTGACTTGAGTAATTCACATGGCCCTAGGACACCTGATTTTGAACTCCTGGGAAAACAGAAACCTCTAACCACTAAAATCCGAATTCTCTGAATCTGAAAATCTGAACTATGCGCAGAATGGAAGTGACCCGCGATCCCCGAAACGGTTTCTGATTCAATCGTCTTCATCATAAGTAATCCTACATCAACAGTTAGTCATGGTTATCGCTAGAGACGTCTGGCGAGTTCGCGCGGCGTTGCCAGACCTCGCACGACATGTCAGGGAACATCGCGCGACTTGCTCTTGCCCGCATCGCATTTAGTCGGAACACTCACGTCATCGAGTGTACACGTATTTGTGTAACTTCACGCAGCTATGTGGACCAGCGACGTAGTGCTTTTACTAATAGAATTATTCAAATCGTACGAGTTCTTGTGGGATACATCGAACAATGATTATAAGAATAAAAAGAAAAAGGATGAAACATGGGAAGAAATAGCTAATATAATGAAACTTCCAAAAAGAGACGTAGAAGTAAAAATGCATAATCTGCGCAGTCAATTTGCAAGGGAGAAGAAAAAAACTACTTTAGCAAAAAAAAGTAATTGGTTTGCCTATGAGTCGCTTCGGTTTTTAGAAAAAGGCGAACCAACTTACTATGAGGTGGATATATCCAAGGAACAAGTAAGTTTAACCGTTACTTTTCCTTACCTAGGTCCTGGGACTCAAGCGGGATTCGAACCCGCGACCTTTCACAATCCGGGTGACTGCTCTTCCAACTGTGCTACCGGGGCCGCGAGGCCGTTAACAGACCTGACGAATTTATCTAGTGTATTTTACGATGTGAGCCCGTTGGCTTGTTTCATCAATGTTATTATAAGGCAAGCGCCTTTAACATCCGAAAGAAATATTTTTGCAAATATTTAACTTTCGATTAAAATGAAACTAGCTATTGGATAAGTGAATTTTTATTTTTTAGCATTAAACAATGCTCTGTTATCTACACGAAGATAGAAACTAGAAAAATTCGACCTGGTCCTGGGACTCAAGCGGGATTCGAACCCGCGGATTGGTAGGTTTTATTAAAAAAAAAATCTAAGGCTCTAAGATTTAAACGAGAAACATTTTTATTCCTGTAATGTTATTTAAATGACTCTTTTTTTCAGTCTCTAAGCCAGGATTCACATTCAATAAGTAACACAGATGATAACTTGGCCGACCGAGAGACAGAAACAGTTGATACAAATGAAAGCAAAAGAAACAGGATCATTGAAGCCGTTGAAAACAAAAGAAAGAAGGTGCAATACGTAGTAAGTGTTGGTGATAGTGATGACATAGAAATTTACGGACGTTATATTACTTCGGAATTACGAAAGATTAAAACAGACCACGCCCTTGTAATGACTAAATACTATATTAATAACATCATAATGGAAGCCAGGACCGGAAAGTACGATAAAGATACAAATCAACAAGGATACAGCACTGTTGTTTCAACTCCTTCTCGCCCTGAAGCATCGACTTCGCGGATGTCTCCATATGATGACCAGAATCCTTTGTCTCCGTCATCAGAAGCAAGTGAGCAAGAAGACGTTAAGCCTTGTTTGTCAAAAGGCGCAACGATTTTCGAAAACTTGTCGCCAGCAAATTCTAGAGACGTCAAGAGACGTCGTCATCATGACTAGGAACAAAACGTTAACTGCGTACATAATGGCTCTTAATTCATTAAAAATGTTTTACCAAATGCAGTGTTCAATTATTTTCGAGAAGTATTAGCCAAGCTAAGCAAGAAGAAAATCATAAAATGTCACTTAGTTATTATATCTAAAATGATTGTTTTATAATATGCGCAATAGCACACTAAATGTATAGGTATAAAAATTTGGATAAAATTATGTCCTTGTGTTTCGAGGTAACATACAAGGATTTGAGCCAGGGGCGTCTCCCAGATCATAACCAATTTTTAAAAGTTTGTTTCCGTACTTCACCCGACCGAGAGCGCCGTGGCCTAGTGGTTAAGCAATCCAACTCGGACCGAGGATCGTGTAGTCCCGAGTTCAAATCTGGCAAGAACCAAAATCTTTGTGTTCATTGATTAATTTCCGACTAATTCTCCAGTGATGGAAAACATCGATAAAAAACCATATCAACCCGGATAGCGGCGGAAGGCTCACCACCTACCACGTTGGGTTCTAATACTATGGTGAAAAGTGGGCTTCTGAGTGTTCACCATGACGGCAACAGTCACTACCCCGTCTGGAATAAAGTCGTGACGGTATGATAAAATATGCGCCACACATATTTCTTTATTAATTTTCAGTGAGCCACCTAAAAATATTGACGCCGCGTCCGTTTGGGCAATAACTAAAAAATACTTAAGTTGAGTTACAATTTCTTCTTCTTTATTTTCCACGTGGGCAGCCTGGCTTACCTATCTAACTTAGAGATAGCAGAATATAGTTGTATCTAAAAAAATAGAAGATAATGAAAAAGCTATGTGATATGCAACCTTTACGACCTACCCGTATCGTATCGTCGTTGTGAATTAGACAAGACTGCCATAATTTCCTCCAGATGTCCATCAGGCCTCTGCCGGTGGGATAGTACAGGCGAAACACTGGACTGCTTAAATATACGAAGTCCACATCAACTACAGGATTATCATTACGAAGAAGAAGGCCAAACCTAGAAATCGAAACACCTTTTTGAAGTGTGAGGCGTTGTAATAATGTATTGTAAAAGATCTTAAGTACACTACACAACACATCTTGCTAACATCGCGGCAAGTTATCAGCGCGTCACAAAATGTTGCATGACATAAATTTCTCCCCAGTGAATATGCGGCTTAATAGGTACTTCGGTATCTGTCTGGGACTCCCTGTTGACAGTTATGACGTAGCATCGAAGTGCTGACGTGTGTGACGTGTAAATTATGTAAGCAGAATATTGTAGATGTGAAAGATAAACAAATTGTAAATAAATCGTTGGAAAAGCTCAAAATACGAGTACGAAAGTGGAAGCAACTTTTTCATGACTTCACATTGCCATAACCGTTAAGCGAAGCTGTTTATTAACTTGAATTATTGTGTTAAAATAAAGCAGTTTGAATAGAAATAAATTTTCTTTGAATAATATTTTTACATCTTCTGCCGAAATAATTAAAAACGTGAACAAACACAGCATCAGTCTTTTGTTTTTAGCGAATGAACTAAGAAAGACAACAAAAAACTGAATTTCGAACTAAAGCAAAACCATACGACCAAAACGAGCAATAAAAATGCACAGTTTGATCAATAGACAATGGAAGGAAATATAGTATAGAGATTAGAACAACGAAATTGCCGCTATTGGCTTCTTAATCCTTAGGAGACCTTGTTTTTATTACGCGGGTACGGGTTAAAAAATATGAATCAACCCTCCAGGAGTCAAAGTTGAGGGACCCCGCTTCACCATCGCTACTGAGAACCGGTTATTCTATTGGTTATTCAGTGTTCTAATTTCCTTCCTTATTTCGTCCCTCATAGAGTTTAGAATGGTAACTTTCTAAGCATGTTAACGCGGGGTCGATTATATTGGTTTAGTTAGAGCGACCACCCTGCAGCTACTTACATTAGCTTCTCGGTGGTTTGATGTTTTTTTAGTGTCGAATCGAAAATCATTTGTTAACACTTAGTTAAGTACTTACTTAACTATGTTTATTGTTTAATTTATTTCAGTATTATCATGATTAGATTTCTTTATAAATTCCCTTTTTCGAAGGCAGAGTCGTGCAATGTTATCAATGTTAATAGGTTCACTATCCAGGAAATTTATAACAATGCGAAACCTTTTGTTATGACGCGTTATATCATATGCGATCCATGGGACAAGGAATATGTTAAGTTACACTCTCCCGAATTGTAACTAATCGAAATAATATGGCATCATCATCCGCAAGTACTCAATTAAATATGTAAGTATCTCCATCTAAATAAATAAAAAGAAAATAACACCATGACACAGAATCATCACAAATGTTGTTCACATAAATGCTTGCTGTCCTGGGTGAGGATCGAACCCACAACCTTCAGTGCCAAATACAGGATGGCTACCATTGCGCTAACAGGCCAGTCTTATCCCTATCATTTGTACTGGCATGAGCGAACAGAATTTATTTAAAGGGTGCTTAACTTTAACGTATTACGTTTCACACGACACACGACTTTCATGCGCGAATGAAACTGAAAATGACTGGAAAAAATTTAGGTAGGTACAAATAAATTGAAAATGGAAGCCACTTGAAAGGGATGTTTGACCGAGTATGTATGTAGGTTCCTAGTTTAGGAATCCCTCCTGCATTAAAGTGGTATATTTCATGTCTAGAGTCTGCTCTGCTGGTACAGTTTTTGAACATCAATAAAATGTTAACAAGAATTGCAATAATTTTAACAATATGGCGAATAAATTGAGTACTAATGTATCGTTTTCACTGCTTCCTTCCCGACAACCCCCCCGCCCCATGGCTCCGCTCTCTGCGTGTATCGATCTGATATAGCAATTTGTTCCCCTCAAAAGTCAAACATTCCGCCATTTTACCATAGAGTTTAATCTTTTTTCCTTAGTCTTTCAACATTAACTTCTTTATGTTATGAAAGGGAAATCAGTAATTTATTATAAGTATTATAGGAAGTTATTTAGACAGATATATAGTTATATATACTTCAGATATATAGATGTCTATCATTACTTCATTAACACCCATAACTTAAGGAAAGGGAAAGATCCATGCCTTTTTGAGATTTTCTAGACATAAACTCAAAACAAAAAGTATCTTACAAATCAAAAGTTTATTTATGTATTACAAATGACCATGGAAATTCACCAAGCACCTTTTTAGGACTGTTCTCTTTTATTTGTAGTCTTTCGATCAATTAATTGTGTTCAGGTACATGGCATTGTATTTTTTTTAACCAAAACATTTCTAAACACAAAAACGGACCTCCATACAATACAGTGGCTAATAAAAGAATCCTTAAAGCAATGTGGATTTGTCCTAGCACTTATCCCAAACAGTAAGGCGCGTATCGGCTCGGATAAAAGCGCGAACGAGCGGGATGATCGTGGGCTCCTCTCCAATAAAGCACATAATGCCACTAATATGTACACGAGCAGTGGAGGGTTAGAAAGGATTTGAGCTTATTAAAGGTAAACTGTTCATTAATAAGATAAGATAAATATACTTTATTGTACAACTACAAAGAAAATAATTACAACAGTGCTTAAAAACGAATAAAAACTTAGTCTAGTAGAATTTAGGCGGCCTTATCGCTACGCTAGGAAGCGATAAGGCCGCCTAAATCTCTTCCAGGCAACCCACGTGTAAGGAATTTACTAACAAAATAAGAGAAGTGGGTAAGGTAATGAGAGATCATGAGATAAATTAAAACATATTGTTTGAGTACTACCATACACAGGTCGTGAATTTATAATGGATAATAATAATATAATATAAATATATAACATACGTGTTAGAGATAAATATGAACATACACAAAGAAACAGTAGTCAGGAGAGCAAAAATATTTGGTTTGGCTTATCAGCGCATTAGATAGATACAATACAGAATACAGAGAGAGGAAATATGCTTTTACTCGGGACTTGAAAGTATGTAAGGACTGGGATTGCCTGATAAGTGACGGTAACGAGTTCCACGAGTTCCACAAGCGAATAGACTGGATAGCGAAGGAATGAGAATAGTAACTAGATGAATGAGAAGGGAAAGCTAGAAGGAGTTTCCAGCTTGAACGCATATCATCAGACCAGGCAGGCTCCTGAAAAAGAAACAGCTCGTTGAAATACGGAGGAGGCCGAGGATCAAACAAAACAGAGTACAGTAAAGAGAGAATATGAAGATCTCGTCGGCGACGAATTGGAAGCCATTTTAATTGGGCGCGAAATTCAGACACATGATCATACTTCCGTAGGCCAAAGATGATGCGGATACAGAAATTTTGAAGACGTTCAAGCTTATTTATACACATTACGCAGAATTATATAAAATTCTGAGTAATGTCAAGGTAGCAGCAGTCGGCATAATCCAGAATGGGCCAAAGCAGAGCCTGTACGAGAGAAATGTTTGTGGGTATCGGCAAAAAATTGCGCAATCTGCTAAGTGCACCTGCAGATGCAAACACCTTCGTGCTAACCTCGCCAATTTGCTTACCCCAATCAAGTGAGCCGTCAATGAATATCCCCAGGTTCCTAACAACATTACTGTAGGGTACTACGACTCCATCAAAAACTATTTGTGGCAAAGTATTAAAATCAACTCTGCATACCCATCAACTATGAGCTACCTACGACAATGTCCTGAGTTTTGGTAGGGTTATTAATGCTATTTATTGTAAGTTTTTTTTTCATAAACTACAGTTTTTCCTCCCAGTAAAAGTAGCTATTTGAACAAAAAAAAACAGTATTATCTACAACTTATAATATTATGCTAATAATGTGTTTTCCATAACTAATAGTCCTCTGATTTGTGTTGTGCTCCAGGTTCGATTATTTTTAATTTCACATAATCATATTGACAAATCATTAAATTGGAAAAAAAAATAATGTACCGATAGAACATATACTCGTAATGTAGGTACTAATGAAATGTGTTAATGTACTCCACTATAATACAGTTTTTAATTACACTAGCTTTCCACCCGCGGCTTCACCCTTGTGTTATTCTGATGTGATGTTTAAGGTGTATTACTGTTCATCTAAATCCGTTTAGTGGTTTTTGTGTGAAGGAGCAACAAACATTTATACATACGAGTAAGTTCATCTACTCACAAATTTTCGCATTTTTAATATTAGTAAGAAGTGAGATAGTACTCTTAAGAAGTAAGATTCTACTTATAATGTAGAATGTAATGAAAATGTATTGAGTACAGTGATTTGGTTGATTAATTATTCAAATCTGTTTGCTTAACACTTTTTACAAAGACAGAAACAGTCATATCTCAATAAAAGTGATGAAGAATCCTTAAACGAATGTGAATTTGTCCACTTAACATAAACAGTGTTACGAGGCGCGTATCGGATCTGATATTAGCGAACGAGTGCGATGAGTCTGTCTGCTCTGCAAAAAAGTACATAATTCCACTAATACGTACACGAGCATTGGAGGGTTAGTAGGCAATTCAGCTAGTTACTAGGCGTACATTTCAATCTATGTCAGAATTTGTGTAACCTAAGGCTACTTTTGAATAGAATTTTCAGTTCAGGGTCATGCCCGTATAAAAGCTTCCAGCTAAATTTATGGATTAACTTTAAGTATCTTTAGCAAGCACGATTTCCGCACTAACATATATTATTTTTGAATGTACAGTGATCTTGTCTCGATTTACTATAAATTAGGTAAATTAATTTCGGTGGCACAAGGTCCGGTGAGATCTATGATGATGATTTTTTAAATTTAATACACACACCGGCGAACAAGCGAAACATGAAAAAAAGGTAGAATATTGAATAGTTATATTCTATTTTTGAAACAACAATTAAATTAACAAGTTTTGACATTAATTGCATTGCAACACCACACTGAAAGTTTAATGACACAAAAACTGAACATAATGCATTTTTCTTAGATTTCGTAATGACAGAGAAACAGTTGATAATTTCAAATTTTGTGACGATAAAAAATTTAATGAATGACTGTTTAACATGGAGTTATTCCCCCCGTGCTCTGATCAAGGTTTCCATCCGTCCGGGCATGCTACGGATGATGCTGTCAATATTTTTTTGGGGCAACCTCTGCCATTCTTCGAGTAATGCGTTTCGCAACTCGCCCAGATTGTTGGGAGGTGGCATTCAGTATTTGACATGTCTTTTCAGCAAGTCCCAAACGTGTTTAATAGGATTCATATCCGGGGACCGTGCTGGCCACTCCATCACCGTTACACCAACATGGTTTAGGTATGCCTGTACTGTGCGGGCACTGTGAGCCCGAGCATTGTTCTGCATTAGAATGAAGTCGTTGCTATTGGCAAAGGGGGCAAATGGTACAACATCTTCTTCTAAAATCTTCCTGATATACCGATCAGCAGTAAGATTTCCGCCGTCGACTAATAGCAACTCTGTGCGAGTTCCTAAACATATATATCTACTTTCCCAGACCATAATTGAGCTGCCGCCATATGCCACCGTATTTTTAAAATTAGACTGGATATAACGCTCTCCTTAGCGTCTCTGTACTCGTTGCTTTCCATCAATTTTATTTAACAGAATTCTGCAATCATCAGTGAAGAGAACCTGTCCCCACTCGTCAAAGTCCCAATGACGATGTTCACGAGCAACGTATAGTCGGTTTGTGCGGTGGTGTCTCTCAAGTTTTGGTGCTTTGGTGGGCACAAATGAGCCTATAACGACTTCTTCGAATCTTCTGCGAACTGTCCGCTGACTAATTTTTACTCCTCGAACCTCCTCCAATACATTTCGGGCCTGCACCGCCATTAGACTAGTGTTCCGACGAACTTGAAGTTGTAGAAAACGGTCATCCCTCCTTGAAATACACCTTTTCCTGAATTGTTCTCTCCTCCTAACTAGAGAATTTGTCAATCTGTAGCGTTGAATGCTACAATGAATCGTTGATAACGATCGACGAAGTCTTGTGGCAATCGATCCGTAGAATTGACCATTTCTTCTCATTTCATCAGCCCTGATGATTACTGATTGCGTTAAATCAGGCATACTAAAATGCTTGTTACTGATCAATAGGAGAGAAAACACAAAAGCCTCATAAAACTGCAATACAATACTTTTCAAATGAAGTTTACGAACTTTAAGAAAACGGAAAATCAACTTCGAAGCAGTGGTTAAAGATGAATGAAAAATCAAAAGTAACGAATGAAAAAAGTGACTGTCGACTAATGTTCCATTTTCAAATTAGACCTTTAATTTAAAAAAAGTAGTGTAACCGGCCTGTGTTACGAAAAAACACATTAATCATCCCTTTTTTTATGTTTCGCTAATTCTACCGGTGTGTAGAGACCACAATAACTTAAGGAATGCTATGTTCAACGTTGTAATTGTTTCATTGCCGCGATTTCTTACCTTCAGCAATGCAATGCTTGGTATTATTACAACAGGGAGTGAAATATAATATGATCTGTGAAGATCATACCCATTACGTCACAGGACTAAGATCAAACATTCAGTCACCAAGACTAGTATCAGCTTCTTTTCAAATATTATTAAAGTCTTAAATCATTAACTGAAACAAAATGAACAAGCTCCACTCAGTTTGAATATTAAGTTAAAAGTAAAACGCAATAATATTCATGCATTAACCGTTGAAATATTATGTACTAATCATAGTGCTCCAATGGCATTAACAGGTCTGGGCTGTAAATTAAAGCCCTTGGAGTAAAGTCACTGTGGGAGGGAGTTGAAGATCGGATAAGAAAAGCTGCCCTCTTGCTCCAATTTAAAGCTACTTTGCCATGGACCCTGCAAAAGAGCATGTACAGGGTCGCCAGTGGGCTGTTTGACCTCTGTTAACGTAACCTCCCACACCATGTGGCAGGTCGCGGGTTCGAATCCCGCTTGAGTCCCTAGGATCAGGTCGATTTTTTCTAGTTTCTATCTTTATGTAGAATATAGTGCATTGTTGAATACTGAAAAAATAAAAATTCACTTATCGTGTAAATTGATTGTTCACACAAATTAGTGATACGCGCACACGTCTACTTTACTTCTTTTTTCTCTCTCTCTTTTCTGTTATCTGTCTGCAAACTAACCACACGACTAGATTTTGAGGCTGATACATATACTTAGATATGTTTAAATACATACCTATATACAATGAGTACCAACACCCAGCTAAGAACCAAAAACAAACGTTCGACAATTTTTGGGTTTTTTCTGGGACGGTTGTCACATGAAGGCAGGATCCCAAGCTAGTCAACGACTAGTTTCAATAGTTAATCTACGATTAACATTCAAACGATCAAGACTTACGTCTAGTTAAGTCCGTGGCCCATGTTCCGCAGTGTGGAAGCGAGTGAAAGCGTGACGTCATCAGGCACGATATGCATACGAACTCGCTTGGTCGCCCGCTCCGCTCCAACGGGCGGCTACAGCTGAGAATTGTGTAGTTTGCTTTCGAAATTGCGCACTGGAATAATCTTATTCTTTTCGTTTTGGGCTTAGTCCATGGCTTAGGCTTCGATCAAGGACGGGGTCCATGACCGCCCCATGAAGTGTCTCGGAATAAAAGAGCTAAAAAACAAAGAAAGCACTCAACACTCGATGAATAGATGATGACAAAATGTCACATTCAATATCGTAATCAGCACTTGGGTGCTCGCATTAAAAATGAAAAGGTTCCCCAGCGTATTAAGGTTGCTTTTCGAAAATGAAATTTATGGCTAAGGTAAGTATGTGTGTGTTTACGTGTCCAAAACGGTACGTCTACCATGAGTTGCCACTTTAAATTACCATAAGATATTGATGTATTATTGTTACGTAATGGTACCCTTTTCTAGTTACATTTCGACTCAACAGTGGCGCTGTACGAAATCTCAATTCAAATATTTTACGCGCACGATAACGTCAATTTAAAATGGCAACTCATGGTAGACGTGCAGATTGATTTTGCTGTATCTTGGGCATTTATGATCGAAGCTAAGTCATATTCACCCGGGCCCCTGATCTTGTTGGCGCAGCGGTAGTAGGTCTATAGCGCCGAGGCCCGTGAGATCAAATCCTATTTAGGAAAAACACTTATGTAAGTAAGTAATTAGCCTATATACTGTCCCATTGCTGGGCAAGGGCATCCATCATTGTAATCAAGGTATCGCTACAATTATGGGTATTGGCTTAAACGCCACGCTTGGCAAATGCGGGTTGGTGATCACAAACCCGGGCTTTATTCCGAAAAATCCGAAAACACACTTTGCTCGACCTGGGAATTGAACCCGAGACCTTTGTTTCGGGCCGAGCTTAGAAACCACTCGAGCAATGAGACGTTAGAAAAACACTTAAATGTTCATACACGTTCTGTGGCATAGTGTTATTTCAAACTTAAATATGTATTTAGAAATACAAGTATTCAGTTAGGCTTATCAGTGACACCTATGGTACAAGCCCTACTTAGTCTGAGGACAGATATTCTTAGTTTACATTTATAAATAAGTTACTAAGGATTCACTTTACCTGCTCTTTCATCCACCAGAAGTTCCATCGTTGATAACCTTGACCATCGTTGACCTTTACCTAACTTTTAAAAACGCTATGTGGCTTTATTTACCTTGTAATATTTAGATCTGCATCATTAACTGACAAAACTTCATTAGAAGTAAGAAATACTTAATTCGCAGTCACGGATTCGAATCCCGCTTGATTCATAGTAACGGGTCAAGAAGGACGGATAGAGAACTTATCTCTTCGAATGTCAACAAACTGTTTAAACTTCCTAACTTTGACTTAGGTCGTAGAGTATAGGGGTTACTCTACTTTTTAATAAAAAGGCATCGCGATAAAAGAAGATATCTCCATATTTCCAAATACATTTCTTACTTACATCAAGAAGAGCGGATTAGAATGTAGACGTATTGTAACCGCGCTACCTTGACCCGATGTTGTACCGATACCGGCAGAGTTGCCACCATGAAACAATGAGACAGCTAATTATATACAAGATGAATTATACTAGCTATTTACTAGGTATATTACTCGTTCAGTTAAATGGGTGGAATTTGAAACAAATATTAAAAACGTGTTTGCTCTACCTCTGACTAGATTTTTGGAAAATATTTATTAAACAATGCGTTTTTTTATAATAATAATAATAATAATATCTTTATTTGCTTAAAAACATGGTATGAAGTTTTTTGGTAACATTTTCCAAAAGTGTGCACATGTCTTGCCAGGGTTGTTGGCATGCAAATGTTTAGTAGTACATGAAATTGCGTGAAATTTTTAAGTGGATACGTGATCTAACTACGTGAAATTTAACTGAGTCTATAACTATCTGCCTACATATTATCTATCGCTGACAAGTAAGCTTGTTTCGGATCTTGCGTGGTGAGGTTTTAAAGATTCTGGTGCATCTATTGAATATTTGTAATAGCAAAAGTGAACAAACATTGGGGCAACTTAAAACCTTTTGTTCAAACTCTAAATATTTCAATTCCTGTTTTGTAACGATTGCTTCTAGGTTTGTACAAACAAACAAACAAAACAAACTAACCAAAACGCCATAAAAAACCGAAACTTTGTTCATTACTTGATAGGTTTTGAATAAGGATCGAGTCAAATTCACAAATATTCACAATATTCACAACAAGACAATTCACACTAAGATCATCTGACCCCAAACTAAGCAGAGCCTCGTACTATGGGTGTCAGAGACTGATAAACATGCTTAAATATTACTAAACACATGCTTAAATAGATACTAACACCCAGACACACAACAAACATAAATGTTCGTCACATAAATGTTTGTCATGGGTGGGGATCGAACCCACGTCCTCCGGCTTCAAAGGCAGGATCGCTGCCATTGCGCCAACAGGCCAGTCAAATTGAATCAATCATGGCACATTTTTATAAGTAAAAACATTTATTCACTTATGCTTTTACAAAGAAGCACTTATGAAACGTCAAAGTTCACAATAAAAATATATAAACAATAATAAACGTAAACAAAATAATACAATAATAGTGCATATCCTATTCGGACGTTGTTTCTTATCGAGAAGACTCCGGCGAATAACCGCGACGTTACAATAAGGGAATACAGTACATCTACCATGAGTTTACTTCTATTTCCATTTCTAATCACTGGAGGCGCTGTACCGAAATCCCATACTTAAAAGGTCACCACTGACGCTAACGGATGTCAATGGTGTGAGACTCATTGTAGATATGCAGTATGTTGACGGAAACTCATGGTAGAAAGACATGCAGGAAGGCATAACCGATTATCCATAGGTCGCAAAATAATCTTCACTGAGTATTTTCACAAGAATTACTAGAAAAACGGGTAAAGCCAATAAATAAACAACAAAACTCTTAAATCTCCCATAAATTTACCGAGCTACTTAACAAGCTGTTTATCCGTGGTCGCCCAATAAGGCGGCACACCTGAGCGGCGACATTTTTAATTATCGAAAGTAAACATCCAGGAATCTGTTACGGGACTTCATAAATGTAAATTGGTGGAGCATCCCGTTTACCGGGGCGCCCCCCACCCGGCGGAACGGGGCCGAGTCGACGCCAGCGGTGTTGCTAGCTAGCTACAATCAAAAAGTATTTGAAAGTTACAGATCCCGATTTAACGTATTAGTTTTTAACTAACGATAGAAAGATATCTGCTAAGGAGCAGTTTTTCTTTAAAAACAAAAAATTTGAACTGAAGACGGAAAGGGTAAAGTCTAATCTTGGAAATGTTTGTGTATCAGTAGTATCTAGTAATTACCCCATTACGAGTATGTACTGTCCCGCTGCTGGGCATAGACCTTCATCTTTGATATCAAGTCAATGTTTGTTTGGTTGTAGATATTTTTCTTTGATATTTGCTGATTAATAGTAAATTTATTACCGGATAGAACGAGTTACAGCATAATCGGTAAGTATTGTGTTTTATTATTCTATATTTAAAATTTTCAGTACAAACGGAGTAACGGACCAAGAAAACCTTATTACCTTATAATCGTCCTGTTACTAAGAATCGGGAATTCTGAGCACCTTCCAAATTGATGCTGCCCCACATTCATGTCATGTCTTCATGTCAGTGAAATTTAAAAAGGTAGATATAACGCAAGGGCCAAGGGCTTAACAATTGTGTCGTTTCAGAATTTGCGAGTAAGTGACTGAATGCAGGACGACATGGCTTGTTAACGTTTCAGCCAAGTCAGTAGCTTAAAGTTACACAAAATGTAACTAAAATGCACTTGGGAACCCTGGACGGCACGAGGATTGAGGCAAGCACTACTCCACGAATACGATATACTATGCTATATTATGTGTGTATGTCTACGTTAGATAGCAGAATTCTTTGTTGCGCGGCTATAGTTAATTGTAAAATGTCAAGGCGTTTTCATGTAAACCAATTATAGCGTTTTGAAAATTCGCCGATTATCCAGTTACTGCCACATCAAATAAGGGTGGACAAGAATTAAAAAGTTATTTAATGAAAACAGGATTTTTAGAACTGTCGACTACATTCCTATAAATGCAGACCTGAAACACTTTTTGTCACAATATCCTAATTTAGCTGTCTGTAATTGAAAACTCCATAATCTCCCCTTCATTCGCTTATGTAACTCGTTGCCTCTTTCCAAAAGGATATAGTTATTTTTCTTCATTTAACCTCTACCCAGTTTCAAATCGCCATACAAAAATCATGTAACCTTTGTTCGTTTTTACCCTCTATCTAACCCTAATCTTGTTCGTCTTTCCAGGATGGTTTTTTGGTTGAACTAGCCAGTTTAACAAATCAGAAGCTACTAAAAAGTGATTATCCTTATGTATTTAGCATTGTTTCACTCTTTTATAGTGAGTATTTTCAGGATCAAACTATCTGGCAAGATTAATGTATCCTGCCTTTTGGCTCTACCATTTCTGGAGAAAATAGGTATTTTGAGTACAAAATATAGAATCATTATTTTGTTTGTGCAAGTAGGTAAATATCATTTGAACACATTTTTAGCATTATGGGCACTGTAAAGAGAAGCAGAGTCTTTGTTGGAAAAACTGATCCAATTTGCTTATACTGGGTGACCAACATCGTTAGAATACAGACTTTTTTTCGGCACGTATACGGGATTCAAATACGGGCTTATCCATTAGTATTTTATAGCGTGTGTAAAGGACACCTCAAACAAACTTTGTAGCAATTAATTAAATGTAGTTTACTGGCTACACCGCAGTTAATGCAGGATACGAACCACTTGATTGTCAGCTTTAAAAAGCTGTAGCTTTAAGTAGATTTTGTAAAGCACTCAACGAGGGTGGGTTTACACAATTAACAAATCACAAGGCATACTTTCACAACTGAATCTGGTTCAATCCGCTTAACACATACGAGAGCAGTTCCGATTATTCTTAACAGGTTCTTAACACGTTGGTTGCCAAGCCAAGTGCCAATACATACAGGCTTATCGATATTGCAATCTTGATAGCAACGTATGTTTCGTTTAAAGTAATCGACATTCTAAAAATGAATGTGTAGACTGTTAATACACACATCAACATGGTCTAGAGATATTTCAATTAAACCTAAATAACTAAAATTCTATTAACTTTTTGTTAAGACTCCTTCACATGAAATAATCCTTGTTTAATAGCCTATCTAATCTGATAAATAAACTTTTAGACAAGGTTAAATTTAAAAAAAAACTTAGAAGAAGAGGAAAAACTCAGACCAAATTTCAATCTTAACTTTATTTTTGAAACAGCAAAACATAAACAAAATAACTATTTTTTTTTTATAAAAATTGTTGAAAACTTAAAATTAATAATCCCTGGATCCACCTAAGACTCTTCTGACACATCTGCAGCGGTTCTGCATACTCAAAACAAGGGTGTCAATATCCTGTTGTGGAATACTGTCCCAAGTCCTGCTAAGATGCAAGAAAAGCTGGTTTTCATGCACAATATCTTCAGGGAAATTCCTAAGAGCTCTTCTCTGAAGCATATCCCAGGCATGCTCAATAGGATTTAAGTCAGGGGATTGTGCAGGCCAGTCTAAAGCTTGGATATCATGCTGTTGTAACCAACTTGTAACGATACGCGCCGTATCGTAATGGTTTTCCTCCTCTTCATTTTTGTTGTCCCCGACAGGGTTCATGGTGCACTATTTAAATATATTTTAAGATCTCGTACTACACTGTGAAATGCAATAAAGAATTGAGTATTGAGTATGTGGACGGGCATTGTCGTGCATTAGCTGGAAATTTTGTCCTATTTGCTGTCTGTGGGGCAAGATTACAGGCTCTAGCACCTCATCTCGGTATTTTGGAGCAGTCATATTGCCTTGTATCCAAACGAGTTCCGTTCTACCGCCGAGACGAATTCCTGCCCAAACCATAATCGTGCCACCAAATCCAAACCTGGATTCATCAGTGAAAAGCACAAGTGACCATTGAGAATGGTTCCCGTTTTCGTGTGCAATAGCCCATTGTAATCTTCTTCCTCGATTGCCTCTCCTTAGCGCTGGTACCCGAAGTGGCCTACGAGTACGTAGGTTGACTTCATGCAGTCGTCTTCTCAAAGTTTGACCGCTTACCAGCAAACCATACTCTCTCTGTAGCCTTTGAACCAATTGCATCGCCGTTACATTTGGTTGACTTCGTGCAGCATTTACTATGAATCGGTCCTGTACATGTGTTGTAATGCGTTGTGGTCCTCGGTGCCGTTCCACCACTTTCCCCGTGACATGATAACGTGACCAAAGCCTGGATATAACGCTCTGACTGGTCCTCATGGCTTCAGAAACCGCAATTTGGGTAGCGCCAGCTTGAATCATGCCCACTGCTCTTAACATTTCGTTCCTGGTCAAGTGTCTACGTGGCATGATTAAATGAACACCTAGTCTTCGTTTGACAAAGATTTATAGAAATTTATGGAGTCTTAATCAAGTTCGTAAAGATTTACTTCTTTGAAAGAAATTCAATGAATGCGAATTTCATCTTAAAACAAAACCTTTTATATACAAATTTGAATTTAAAAAAGGAACTTAATAATGTTTTTATAATCTGTCATTAATAGTTTTTTTGTAAGGGCAGTACTTTTTAAGTTATTTAAAAAAGTTTTACATATACCATGATAACCCTATACCATGATATACCTATACCCTAGACCATGTTGTTGTGTGTACTTAAACTTATTAAATAGGAAAAAAAGTAAAGAATAAGTTTTCTTGACGTATCTGATTTGTAGAGACAGCAGTCCGAACGTCACGGTAGTCACAATATACAGGGTGTGAAAAGACCCTTAACGAAGCCGGCGTCTACGTTGTCAGACCATTAAATCAAGTCACAGAAAAAAATAATTATTGATGGGAAACGAACATTTTTTTAGGTGTTAATTTGAAACCTAAAAACGTACTACGCAATGTAACGCGTGCAACAGACCGCTCCTGTGCTTTTGTGCCGGTGTGGCTGTTACGCATAATAAAGAGGGGTATGCAAGATGTACATTGCGAGTTGAACGTTTTGTAGCAATTTTTTGTTAGGAAATACTTGATATTTAGATAATGTTTCTAAGGACAAAAATTACGTAATAATGATTAGAGTTTGTTTTCACCAAGATCTTGAGATTTTTTTTGACTTTAACCTTCAATAACTTGGTAACTATTGAGTTCCCAGGTATGGTCTAGAAAGAAAAAATGGTCCTGATGATGTGCAGAATACGTAGGTGTCGGCTTCCTTAAGTGTTCTTTTGCACTCTTTATGTATTATACATACCTATACTGTTTATGTTATCATAGGAATAAATATTCATACTTAATAGTATAAATATACTATGGTTAAGGTTGGAATATTGATTAACAATTCGAAAGCACTGTGAAAATGAAACACCTGAATTATGCATTTTGATTTTACTGCCCCTGATGTTAAGCAGCTATGATTAAGCTTATGCGGTCATCATGCTTGTACCACCACCGTTGTTAAAAAAACAAACGAACGTTGTGTAGTACCCACATTGTATTAAGCACAAGCTCTGCTTTTAAAAAAGTAAGGGAAGTTAATAATTTCGAAGAAGGTCATCTCTGAAGTCATATAAGTAGCCCAGGATGAGTACTCAATTCCTGAGTAACTTCTTCGGCCAACAATCTTACGATGATCACGTGGCAGAGGGCAGGGCACATTAGTGTGTTGCGATAGTATCGATAGTATCGTCACGGGTCGATAGTATCACGATACTATCGATAGACTATCGCTATCGCAACAACGCTAGGGCACATAGCCTGGAAATAGGGCAAAGTTTAGAGGATGTCATGAGTAAGCTTATAATGTCATTGAGTCCAATTAAGTGGTCACCATGTTTAATTTATCCAACACCGTGTAGCCGCCCCAGTTATATAATCTTCCAATTTGTGTCTCATTCTTATATAGTGACGTGAAAAAAAACGATGATTTGATTGAAGTAGCAAAAGTTTTTTTTTAGGTTAACCTGTTTTTGGGTTCAGAATACTAATAAATTAACTAAATATTCATATATTTGTATGTGAAGCTAACATGTAGTTATTATTCCATTACATTTGACCTTTTGCTGACGTCAAAACTTACGTAGGCTGTATGCTTAATTGAATATGTATTAAACTAATTGTTTAGTGAACACAATATATATACTCGTATGCAAGATACTCTCCAATGCACAAAAAACAGTACGGAAAACAATAAGTGAGAATTACTTAGTTTTGATGTAATTTAATTGTAAATGAATTTACGTGGAATTATCAAATTTAATTTTGAAGAAAACCTTTTTTAAATTTATGCTTTGTTTTTTTTTCACGAAAATTAATGGTATCAAGCTTATAACCGTCCTTCATTTGTCAGAGAGTAACATCAAATGGATTTTCGTAAAAAAAAAGATAAATAGGGTTAAATTACAAACTCCAAAAAACACGACTTTCTTACAAAAAAAAAACATACAGTCGAATTCAGAACCTCCTCCTTTTTTTGAAGTCGGTTAAAAATACTCACAACTAGAAATTATGAGAATATTTCTGCAATTTATACCTTACAAGAATTTTTAATAAATGAGCAATTTTTTTAAATAGTTCGACAACTTTCCGTAGTAGGTACATTTTTTTTTCATGACATCTACTTGAACATGAAGTAATTTTATTGATTAAGATTTTTTCTTGCAATATTTTGACTTTTTAAATTGACATGGATATTCTAGCTCAATAAAATAACTATTTAAAGTAAGATAAATTACCTGCTAATCTTTTGTGATTAAAAATAAGTTTGTACCTTTGAGACATTTTTTTTACTAATTATTTTTGTATGGATTTTGCGGATTTTCTGCAAAAACTAAAATTGATCATAACTTTTTAACGGTTGGAAATCGGACCAATATTGATGGGGTTAAAAAGGTCAGAGAAGACCCCAGCGACACCCTGTATACCTAATAACAATTTCAAAATAAAAGAGAACAGCATTACCAACTAGGTTTTCAAATAGCATAATTCCATATTACTTGCTAAATGCATGACGTCACACACAGCAGTGCCAACATCAAGAACGTATAACCCAAGTCCCTACCGCAAAAAAAGCTATACGGCTTTTTTCAAACTCACAGCCACCATTGATACTGTAGGCGTGTCCGTTTAGGCAGACAAAGGCAGTGAAGGGCTGTCTGCTGACAAAGACTCCAGGTAGAATAATTAATTGCCCCGAAGCCATGCAGCTTCTGTGCAGTAGATTTTAATTTGAGACAACCCTTTTAGCGTCATAGAGATAAGTCGAAAAAAAGGCGGTTACCCTGATAAGTAGTGTAGAATTGTAGATATTTTCACGTGTTGGCGAAGGGAGTTGGTAATCGTCGTGCGAACCTTAGAATAATAACGTATAGAAGGATAGTCTTCATACAACCGCCCCGTCAAAAATGGAGCACTAATCCGATCCACACATGCGTGCCTATCACTTGCTTACGTGCGGCGCGCTTTGACATTGAACATTGCGGAGCTGTAATGAACACTGCAAAGCGGTCCGTTTGGAGCCATTTATGGCTCCAATTAAGGTGCTTTAAAATTAACGCGCGGACTTGGTTTCCATATGTAATTATTCTAAGGTGCGAACCCATAGTGTGCCTTTCTAACCCTTGAGTGTGTCTTGTACATACGGGTGTACAGCAAAAACGTATGGCACTCTACGTAAAACCGGTTGTGTTACTTGTGTAACAACACGTATTGTTACTTCTTTGATCATATATATATTTTAGTTGTTAGAATTAAAACTGTCATTGCGTTGTCTTTGGCACTGACAGATGCCAAAGACAACTGCTACATTAATTCTGGGAAAGTCGCAACGACTGCCATAGATTATGTTATAACGACTGGCCACACTGAGTGACTAAGCGGGGCTGGACCGGTCGGCCATCATTGTGGAACGAGCCGTCTTGCTAAAAAGCATGTAAGTAAGATCTGCATAATTATTATATTGTACCGTAGGTGATTGTGATTAAATGAAATAGGTAATATCGCATAATAGTTGTTTGAATTGATACCTTCTTTCTGGGGTGTATTTACATCTCAGAAGTGGGATCGTACAGAACAAACTGTTTTGTAATACCACCCCACACATCTAACCGTTATTAAATATTCGAAACCTAGTTATTTTGCTTGAAATATGCCTTGAGGAGGCGAAAATATTTAATAATTAGTACACCTATGTTGGTTTTCCCACATTTTGAACAGGGATCCACCGGATGTAAATGGATATTTATTTTATTTTGTTCCAAATGTGTAGGTTTTGCCCAAAATATGCCTTGAGTAGGCTCAAATATATTTTAATCAGTGTATCCATGTTGTGTTACCTACATTTTACACCGAGATTGGCCCGATGTTATTGGATATATATTTTTTTTCTTCACTAAATTTGTTTTTACTGTTTGTTTTATACCGTTAGCTACAACGGAAATATTAATCATGTTAGTTCAACTTAAAGGGTCTTAAACTTATTTCGTTATTTCTCATTAAAAATAAATAACCACTGACAAGATGTTAACAGATTTGAAAGTAATCACATTTGAAATATATTTGGTGATTAGTCATTGACCAGAAATACTACCTCATGTGGGTAGTAAAGTGAACCAATTATAGAATGGCGCCTGCTGTTAATTATTTAGTCCAGTATTTTCACCGATGCAAACGGATTGATTGATATACATAAACTGATTTGAGTCACTATATGGCAACGGTACCCTACCCTATGGGTTTAAACGGCATATATAAAACAAACCGTTTTGAGTTTCAGAAAATGGATTCGGAATGCGAGAAAACAATGCGTCGTTCTAATGGAACTCGAAGTCGAAGTCGAGACGCACGTGTGAGCGTCAGGCGGAGTCGCAGTCGGGGCACGTGTGTGAGCGTCAAGCGAAGTCGTAGCCGGGACACGCGTGTGAACGTCAGACGGAGTCGCAGTCGTGGCCGACATGAGGATAACCGCCAAAGTCGGAGCAAGAGTAGAAGCCCTATCCTGTCGAGGCGACGCGAAAGACGTGTGCGTACCCCGCCGAGGAATACATCTAGACCGAGCCGTATTGACCAAAAAACATTCTCACCTCGTAGATCTAGTGCACACCGTAGTCGAAGCCGAGACCGAAGTCAGCTGAGACATCAACGTGAGCAAAGTGAAGAGTGTGAAGCCCTGAAAAGACGTCTTGCAGCCTTGGAAAGCCAGTTGGGGAGGGAACGAGCGACCAATCATCGCAGGAGGAATGAGGATCGATTGCCAGAACCACGAAATAGCCCGGAGCCTAAGGATTCAAGGTACGACTCAGCATCTTTATTTTTTAATGAGTTTGTTAAATTCTTTAAAAATAAGCCTGGTGACCGTGAACACTTTCCATCACACATGAACAATGTTATCCCTGAGTTTGATCCCCTTCTTAAGCAACAAACGATTCAAGTTTGGTTAGGCAAGGTAGATGAGTGCGCCGAAATTTACGAATGGTCAGATAAACAGATAGTACATTACGCCCTCCCAAAACTTATAGGGCATGCTAAGCTTTGGTATCAAGGTTTACCATCCCTAAAACGTACTTGGATGGAATGGAAACAGTTGTTAAAGGAGTCGTTTCCGTCGACTGAAAATTATGCAGATTTGCTGACTGAAATGTTAGGGAAACGAGCTCGATTTGGTGATAATTTTGAATTTTATTATTATAATAAGATAAACTTACTTAATCGCTGCAAAATTTTCGGTCAACAAGCTGTAGATTGCCTAATTCACGGCGTAGACGATCGCGGTATAAGAGTAGGGGCTCAAGCAGCCAAGTTTAAAAAACCGGAAGATGTGTTGGAGTTTTTCAAATCCGTCCGGGACAATAGTTTAAGACGTGATCGACAAACTATAAACTCTAACATGTATGCACGACCTAAAGTTAGCGATCAACAGGGAACTTCAAAACAGTTGATATCCTCACAGCCAATCGTTTGTTTTAATTGCAAGCAGAAGGGTCACCCCAGCTTTAAGTGCCCTAAGCCCTTAGTTAAGTGTTCTTTTTGTCAACTAATAGGTCATACTACACTAGAATGTCGTAAAAGGAATAACACAGAGCCTGACAATAAGGATAAAACTGTTTTGAAAGTTTTGAAAGATCATCATGAATCAGTGGTACAGCTGTCGAACTCAATCAGCACCGAGAAAGATTTAACTTCTAAAAATAAATACAATGTTCCAATACAAATTAATGATCAAACCGTAATAGGACTTGTAGATTTAGGTAGTGAGGCAACCTTATTACGTCAATCTGATGCTTTACGATTGAAATTAACTTGGCAACCAGTTGATGGTCCGTACTTACGAGGGCTTGGTAACATTCCATATCTACCCGAGGGACGGACGTTTGCGACAGTGACAGTTCAAGGCATAGTAGAAAAAGATGTAGAGATATTCATTGTAACTGACCAATTAATAAATTACCCAATCCTCCTAGGGCACAGCTTTTCTGAACGCCCCAATTTACGCATAACGAAAACTGCTACAGAGTTAATTTTTGATCGAGTTCCACTTAAGGATACGGAGTGTCCATCTAAGGTTCCGTTGAGGGCAACTTGTGACGTCTTAATTCCTGCAAATGGCCTCAAAACTATCCATGTGAAATCCAGTGATGCCGTTAGTTTTAGAATATACGTACCTGGATCGGTAAGAGGCTGCTTTAGTAGGGAGTATTATCTTCTACCAGGTGAGTATCAAATGGTTAATGGAGAATGTCATCTGTTGGTTCACAATTTGTGTTCAAATGACATTATATTACCTAAGTATACTCTTATAACACGGGCCATTTCCTTGATTGGCGAATTAAAAATAAACTTAACGGAATACGATTGCGGCCCAACTTCTATAATTAATTATGGGTCACAACTTTCACCCGAACATAAACATAAGTTAGATACGTTGCTGGCTGAATTCAAGGATTGTTTTTCTTCAGGCATGCACGATTTAGGATTTACAACGGAAACTGAGATGGTGATTCAACTGAAGGACTCTGATCCGGTTGTCTATCGCCCGTATAGATTGTCGTTTAGTGAACGGAGGAAGGTACAAGATATGATTGACGAAATGGTAGATTGCGGGATAGTTCGCCATTCAAGTTCACCATATGCTAGTCCAATAGTTTTAATTAAAAAGAAAACTGGGGACTTAAGGCTTTGTGTGGACTATCGTGCCCTTAATAATAAGACGAAAAAAAATCACTATCCTCTTCCAAGGATAGATGATCTACTTGACCAACTTTCAGGACAAACTATTTTCACGACCCTTGACCTAGCCTCAGGGTATCATCAGATACCGATAGCTAATGAGTCGATAGAAAGGACCGCGTTCGTGACGCCGGATGGTCAATACGAGTATACTCGTATGCCATTCGGCCTTGCGAACGCACCAGCAGTCTTTCAGCGTCTCATTCACAAGGTCTTAGGAAAAGCTGGAATAAAGCATACCATCGTTTACATGGATGATATACTAATTCCATCTAAATCGATCATTGAAGGCGTAGACCGTCTAAAAGATGTCCTTAAGGCGCTTAGAGACAGTGGGTTAACATTAAAATTAGAAAAATGTCACTTCTTTAAAGAATCTATCGATTTTCTTGGCTTTGAGATTAGTAAAGGTGAGATAAGACCCGGAGTTCAAAAAACCCTAGCAGTTGCTCAATTTACCCCTCCACAAAATCAACATGATTTGAGGAGATTTCTAGGGCTAGCTAGTTTTTTTAGACGCTTTGTGAAGGACTTTGCCTCGATTGCTAGACCTCTGACAGATCTCTTAAGGAAAAATACTCCTTGGCGGTGGTCACAAAATGAGGAGAGTGCCTTTACTGAGCTTAAAGATAAGTTGACAAAACGACCAATTTTGGCACTGTATAATCATGCTGCAGAGACTCAGTTACATACTGATGCGAGCCAAGTTGGCGTAGCAGGCATATTGTTACAGAGATTAAATGACGAGCCATTTAGACCCGTAGCTTATTTCAGCCGCCGCACTACCACCGACGAACAGAAGCTGCATTCCTTTGAGTTGGAGACGTTAGCAGTGGTATCCTCACTCAATAAGTTTAGGGTTTATTTACTAGGCATAAAATTTACTATTTTTACTGACTGTCACGCTTTGCGCACTACATTCACAAAGAGAGACCTCATTCCCCGCATATCACGATGGTGGATACAATTTTTAGAGTATGACTGTAGCATAGAATATCGACCGGGTGATAAGATGGCACATGTCGATTGTTTAAGTCGAAATCCAGTAGAAACCGAAAATGGAGACTTACATAACTTAGACGTATTAAGGGTAGACGCCGTCGATTGGATCACTACCGTACAATCAGGAGATTCGGAGATCACCCGTATTAAAGAAATTTTGAACGATCCGGAAACTACAAAAATTGCTTCGGTTAGGAAAGAATACAAAATCAAAAATGGGCGGGTCTTTCGGATTACTGATGACGCAACTGATAGATGGGTTGTACCTAGAGCTGTACGTTGGCAGCTTTTGAGGGCAAATCACGACGATGTGGGCCATTTTGGCCTTGAAAAAACTTTGGAAAGGGTAAAAGCTTCCTATTGGTTCCCAAAAATGAGAAAGTTTGTGAAGAAGTATGTCTCAGCATGCTTAGGTTGTGCTCATCACAAAATTCCTTCCGGGGCCAAAGAAGGGGAGCTTCACCCTATTCCCAAAGTCGAAATACCCTTCCACACCGTTCATGCCGATCATCTCGGGCCCTTCATTCGTAGCAAAAAGAGAAACGTGCATTTATTAGTTATAGTTGACGCGTTTACTAAATATGTCAATTTGACCCCCGTACGTAGTACCAAGTCGAAGGCTAGTATTAAAGTATTCCGTCACTATTTCAGTTTGTTTGGTGTTCCAACTCGCCTCATTACAGACAGAGGTACTAGCTTCACGAGCCGTAAATTCAAATCCTTTGTAGATGCTCACGGTATAAAACATATCATGAATTCCGTAGCCACCCCGCGGGCGAACGGCCAGGTAGAACGGTATAACCGGACTATCCTTTCTGCCTTAGGAGCTATGACTCACGACAAAGGTGCTGAAACATGGGATGAATACATTCCAGATATTCAGATTGGGATTAATACGTCTGTTCATGCGGTTACAAAAAAGACCCCTACTGAATTATTGTTTGGACGAAACGTTTCGCACGCTTCGCAGGGAGTTTTAAATGATGTGGCTTCACAAGTAGATGATGCAACGGAAAAGACTTTAGATGAATTAAGGACTGAGGCGAGTAATCAGATTGTTAAAAATCAGGAAACCAACAAAAGTCGGTATGATTTACGTAGGAAAAGGGCTACCAAATATAAAGAGGGTGATTTGGTTAGGATCATTAAAGCTGTACCATCGAGCACCGGACAATCAAAGAAATTAGAACCTAAATGTCAAGGTCCATACAAAATTAAAAAGATCTTACTCAATGATAGATTCGTGGTAGTCGACACCCCGCTGACTAGAAAAGGTAGGCCATACGAGGCTGTAATATCCATTGATAAAATGTTCCCCTGGTTAAGTTATAGTGCAAATTATACATCTAGTGAAGGGAGTGGCGAAGAATAGGTTCCTAAAGAACGTAAAAGGGACTGGACTTTTAGGGCATATTGTAGTGTAAATGTTGTGTGACGGTCACTGGCAGCTTGTTATGTTACTTTATCGGTAATTAAGTCTATTAATCGGCTTTTATTTTTTCTATCAATGCTGAGTTGTAAATTGTATGTTTTTGATGGATTGAAACTTTCATTGATTGAGGATGTCATTTGAGATGACAGAAAATGGGCGTCATTTGAGATGACCAAATCGGGTGTCATTTGAGATGACCAAATTGGGTGTCATTTGAGATGGCCAAAATGGGCGCCATTTGAGATGGCCAAAATAGGTGTCAGTTGAGATGACTAACGATTATTATTAATTTAGTGAAATGTGTCATTTGAGATGACCCTAGTGCATATAATGAACTTGTGAAATGAGATTATTTGTGTTGTTTAAGAATTACGTGATGATACTATGATGAAGTATTCAGTTGTAGTTAATTTTTTTTGCTTACGCTAATTTAATTTAGTTGAAAATAATTTATTATATACAATTTTACTACATTTTTTTAATAGTCTATATTCAATACCTGTTTGTTAACCTGACTGTAGCATATCTCAATTCAGAGAAATAAAGCCAGACCAGAATAATAAATATTCTGGTGTTCTATATACAATATTTAGTGAAGTAATTTATGATTGTAATGCAAATTAATTTCATACAAGTCATTTTGCCTTGATTATAAAACAAAATCAAATTGTAAAAATTCATTGATGACAGTTATGTAATAATTATTATACATAAATGGTTTAATGTAATATACAAAAGTACATAGTTAATAACTATGCATCTTTTTCTAATTTGTATTTAATACTGTATAAGATGAGCGAACAAAGGGACTTGTTCGGGAAGGATGGCCGACTGTAACAACACGTATTGTTACTTCTTTGATCATATATATATTTTAGTTGTTAGAATTAAAACTGTCATTGCGTTGTCTTTGGCACTGACAGATGCCAAAGACAACTGCTACATTAATTCTGGGAAAGTCGCAACGACTGCCATAGATTATGTTATAACGACTGGCCACACTGAGTGACTAAGCGGGGCTGGACCGGTCGGCCATCATTGTGGAACGAGCCGTCTTGCTAAAAAGCATGTAAGTAAGATCTGCATAATTATTATATTGTACCGTAGGTGATTGTGATTAAATGAAATAGGTAATATCGCATAATAGTTGTTTGAATTGATACCTTCTTTCTGGGGTGTATTTACACTTGAAATAAAATAAGATAAAAACAATTAAATAATAGGATTGACGCTGGTCAATCATATTATTTGCCGTGATCGTGAGTGATGCGTGGTGTTTACTCTACATATGGCTCACTTTTTTATGTTTTTCAGTTAAATTTGACCATATTTATCACGCCCGAATAAAAGTGCTATTATCATCACATATATAGCACTCCCTTTTATTTCTACCAACAGTTGGCAGGACACACAATTTGGAGAGTGCTCAACTTTGAATGTCGTCTCTTAGTTATTGAACCTAAATTAAAACCCCGCGTAGGCCCCGAACCTATGATCCTGATGATCTAGGCTTTAGATATTCCCATGATATTTAATTAGACACTTTTTATTTTAGTAGTGGAAAACCTTGATTATAGTTCCTAAAACACGTGCATGAAATATTTAAGAAAGTTGGTAGATAGCAACTCGAGCAGTCAGCTATAGCCGTGACTATGTTCCTAGAAAAGAAACACTATTTTTTTACATTGGTTTGCTTTGTAAAAATAAAATAAAATAAATAAAAATAAAATATGCGCCAGACAACACACCTCTTGTAATGGTCTCGAAGTAGAGATTAATATCCCTGTGTTACGAGGTACCACACAAGGAAACAAGCCAGGGGCGTCTCCCAGCACACCCAGACCCGAGTCATTTCAGAAAAGATTGTTTCCTGAATTGACCCGACCGGGAATCGAACCCGGGACACTACGGAAATCGGGGCGAGAAACCGTGCTACAGCGCACTGCGCCAATGGTGTCGAAAATAATTCCTCGTAGCGCGGATTTCCCAAAACCAAGAAAAAGAACTTCCAATCCAAACTCTAATAGATATTCTTGGCGCTTTTTGCATCTATCAACTGGCTCTGGGAACTCGAGGCTGCAAAAGTGCAAACTCCATCTTTTCCGATCGCGATGAAGTGAGCCAATAAAGCAATGCTTAAGAAGTTACATTGTTAATGGTGAATTTTAAATGCTCAGCGCTTTTAATTTTTATTACATTTTGATTACACAAAAATAGCCAGTAATACTAATATCAAAGTTGCCCTGATTTGGTTTTTCAACGGTGTCTCCGTAAGTTAACGAAAAAAATATAATGCCCAAAGTAGGTCTTTTAAATTAAATTAACATGTGGAGTAATTACATCGCAATGATTAGGCTGATTTTCATAGAAAATGATTAAAAAGTTTAATGCTTAATTAGGAAAGCTAAGATTAAAATCATTTGACGGAAAACCAAGCAAAATGTTATATGAATAACAGAAGAGTGTGTAAACATATTTACATACTTTTAAAGAAATACTTCTGATTCCACAGAAGTAAACATACCCAAGAATTCAAAAAATAAAGTTGTTCTTAAAAATAGGCCTAGTTGGCCTGAATGATTCATATTTTAATATTAGTTCACTCACTGTATTGTGTATCAAATTTCGGAAACGATGAATTTCCGCAATTCCCGGAGAACAATAAGATAACGAATCCCGAAGCAGAGAAATATTTTTTGCTAATCAATTCTAACAAATGCCCACAGATTAAACAAAAGATATTCCAATCAGGTTTTTGTTTTGCTTTCCTGAATAATTTGCCACATTTTACATTTTAGAGACTCTCATACACATTTATACGTGAATACAAAGTTATTGCGGACAAAAACGTTTTTGTAAGCAAAAAGGCGGGGTATAGGTCGCACTGATATAGGATACAGACTGCCTTTCTGGAAATCTATGAGGGAGGCCCACTGATAATAATATAACTATTGTTTATCTAAAGCATTGCTCAAAAGATGTATAGTGAATCGTTTTACTAGTTTTACGGTTATTTAGCGAATTTGGGTATGGGGACATAGCGGGTACAGTTACATTTCTTTCGTTTTTTTAGTATTTTATGCAAAATCGTCTGAATTATTGCTTATTTATATAATGACAAAGACTACTATAACTTATGTCCTGTGACGTCTGTCATCTTAAGGCGTTTTCCGTCGTGTGACCAAAACTTCAGTTTATCAAAAAAAATCGATTACTGTCTAAGTGATATTGAGAGAGCGTCGTGGCCTAGTGGTGGAGCAACTCAACTCGGATCGCGGATGGTGTGGTCCCGAGTTCAAATCTGGCCAGAACCAAAACCTTTGAGTTCATTAATAGATTTCCGGCTAACTCTCTGGTGATGAAAAACATCGATAAAAAACCAAATCAACCCGGATAATGGTGGAAGGCTCACCACCTACCACGTTGGGTTCTAATACCATTAGTAAAAGGTGGGCTTCTGCGTGTTCCGTTCACCATGACAGCACTTGCACTCAGTCACTTGCTTCTGACTAATACCCCGATGGGATAAAGTCATGATGAATGTATCTATGTATGTATGATATTGAGTTTTTATAGGATAAATAGTATAATCTAAGGTATTTTCTCTTTTATTTTTAACTGTGCTTACAATAACAGTAATATAGACTTAATATTTTAAATTAAAATATGAAAAAGTAATATCCTATTCCAGTGCTGAATTTGCTAGCCACAACAATTTAAGTCAGACACAAACCCTATTAAAACAATGTCAGGATGATTAATTTGATAAAGACAATAAAATAAATGAGTTTGGTTAGGGGATAGTCGTTTGGCAGAAATTCGGGTATATCCTTTACTTAATGTCAAAAGGACACGCACCCAATGTACATTTTAATCTTTTGCCTGCGGCGACTTCAATAAATAATATTAATGACCTTCATACAGTCAAACACAGCTCACATCTAGCATTGTAGACTTAGTTCGGTCCACGTGCAGGATGTTAGTTCTTAGCAACGAGAGCTCAACTTACGCTGGCAGGTCAGTCTATCTGTGGATGACTTTACCTATGCCTTTTTTGTTTGGGATGGGAGAGGAGAAAACAGTTGTCTGTTGATTGACTCTACTTTTGTATAAAGTATAATTGCTTAATGACCCCATTAGTGTAAAAAGTTTATTTCTAAACACTGCGGAATAGCCTACAATTTTTGTATAAATACTTAAACCAAAACAAACACAAACATAATATCCTTACTTACCTAAAATCTTTCCATTAAAAAGGTACAATCGAATAAATTATCCATGAATTTCGAATAAGGAATAAAAAAACTATTTCCTTCTACAAAAACGCCACCTTTTGAAACCGAACAAGCAGGCAGGTAGAGGTGAGACGGTGACTCAAGTAACAAAAAAGCGTAAGATTCGATGCCCTACCTATTACCTAGGTATTTAGGACATCAAAACCGATGTTCGATGACCTCGGGGCGCGGCGTGTTCGCGCCAACCTTGCGCGCGACCGCGGCACTAAGTAAATTTACACAGAAGGTCGGGTCATTACAACGAGTGAAAACTCTCTACCTAATCTCTACGTGGACTCTTAGTCAGGGTAGTTCAAGTATGGAGGTCAAGCTCCTGGAATTTTTTATTTTAAATAATGAATTTGAGTTGCAATATTTTAATATCTTAAATTTGAATTGTTATAGATATTATGAAAAAAATAGTATTAAAAAAAAGTTAACAATCCGCTGTTACTCGTCTAAGCTATTCTCGTACTTTATGATACGAATTACCGATTGCTTTTAACCGGACTAATACTGCTTAGCCAACAGTTTCGAGTATTGGCTGAGCAAACCTTCTGTGTCTATTTATTTAGTGACTCCGGGCCATCCCACGATGCCGCCGTTCGAAATTTAAAACTTCAAACGACACGCTATATTCCTCAGTCGATGAGTGGGGAAGTCATTCACAAATCTTTAGCTATCTTTGATAGCCTCAATATTTTTAAATTATGATATTACGTAATCAAACGTCAACTTTCAAGTGTTTTTGACTGTCGATATTTGGACATCTTAGGGGAAGAGAGTGATACTTAAAATCCTGCGACTGCTATGACCTTTAACTGTCCATTCTGAATGTGGGCGAACCTCACTTAGTTTGCCATCAAAAACTTTTCTGTCGCAATGATCCTCAGGTTAATGCTGTACTGCTACATTAACATTTTTTTTTGTTTTTAGTAAATCCACTCTCGAAATTCTGCAGCTGAGAGATTGTTTCATAATACTCTTATGTTGGATACTAGCTGCGCGTCAGACTGTCTTTCCCGTCAAAATATAGCCTAAATTAAACAAATATATAGCCTATGTCACGCTCTGATAATGTAGCTTCATATTAGTGTAAGAATTTTTGAAATCAGGCCAGTAGTTTCGGAGCCTATTCAAATGCAAACAAACAAAAATTTCCTCTTTATAATATTTACGTGGTCGAAAAGTGACGCGCAATACGTTATTCGAACGTCCGCGTCGGCTAAAGCGACTTAGTACTAGTTAGTTATTTGCGACGTACGAGTATGTCGTATACGGTCAGCGACGTACGTTCGTATGATCGTGGGTACCTTCGCCTATTTTCCAGTGCGTAAACAACCATAATTGCGTTACGGTTCTCTTTGATACTCTCCACGTATACTGCGTTTTGCCTTTGTGTGTAATATTTGTAGCTGTATGTCCAAAGGAGTTGTTCACTGTGAGGGAGTTAAGAGCTTGCAAAATTGAAAATAAAAACAAATTGTTTTTAATAATTATTTTTCATTGATAAACTAATTTTGTCTTACTAATGAAGATTTTTCAATTAATGAAATGGAGTAAGTAAGGATTAAGGTAGTATCAAACTTTTGCGGTATATATATATATATATATATATTTGCATTGAGTAAATGTGACGTCATAGCGCTGTAGCTGAAATTGCGCATGACTTTTATAACCTAAATTTAAAAGCGCTAGAAGAACTTTAAAAAAGAAAGGGGTTTAAACATTATTGGTAGGATGCCGCCATTTTGTTTTTCTTATTCTGATCCTTCATTATTTTGGTTTTAGCATTAGTGCTAAGAGGCCGTCACCAAAATTACGCGCGGCCATAGCGCGCGTATGTGCATCGTGATTTATTGCAAATTAACTGATTGGATTGGAAATAAAACTTTATATTTCGATTAAATAAAGCTATGATCCTACATTAATTTTTAATAGATATTAAGCTTTATTTAATACAAAAATCCGTCGTAAAATTGGGCCTTTATTCGGAAAAAATAGTTTTTTTTTACAGTTATTGTGATAAATTATGCAAATCTTAGTTCATTATGTGTCAACAAAACTATATGTGTGACGTTTTGGTCATTTTTTCAGCAACTATAGCAAGCTTTAATTAGAGATTTAGCCCCTTGAAGTTGACACGATAAGGCTTTTTCGTAATTCGAGGTGGCGAGATTGATCATTTTATAAAAGTGAACAGTGAATATTTTTTCCCGAAAGTAGTGAATTAGGCGCTTGAAAAGTTGGACCATGCGCTCAAAATGAAAGCCGGCTCTTATGGTACGTGCGTGCATAACTACCTATCTGAAATATTCGTGAAAAATAATGATCTAAAACACATTACAATCATTTTAATTGCCTAAAAGTAAAAGGTAACCGAATTACCTACTAAATACAAATCATATGATAACAAGTAGGTCGCCTTACATTTGTTATGTAACGCGCATCATGCAACACCTAGCAGCCTATTATCACTCGAAAATACCAAATCAGCTTTTTCCGGTTTTGCTGCATCAACTATTGCATGTTCAATTTAAACTCTACAGCGCTTGATTTAAGAACCATTTTGTGATTTTATTAGTAGTAAAATGTGAATGTCAACATTGATTGTGTTTAGGCATTAAGGAAAGTGATTGGTTATTGTGAGATGCTATATATATATTGCTGGCAATTAAGTAGTTTTTGTCAACTCAAAATAATGATAAGGGTTGGGAGCCAGTGATGATACTGTTTAAGATTAGGGTCTCTATTAGGATACATATTTTAATCATATCGAAATTCATTTCACCGAAAACTATTCCGCGATTTTATCGTATTTTTAATTCGCAGATCTATTTACTGATTAACGCCGTTTTATACCAACGAATAACGTTTCATCGAAAACACTTTTACCTTTTGCTTTTCTTACCTAAACAATCATTCATCGAAAAAACATTTCATATTTCTAATGTTACTTTATTTCTTTAACTTTTCATCGAAATACAAAAAGGTAAATATTACAATAACTAAACCTATTTTGACTATTATGTTCATAACGCATATTGGTCGACTCAATAACTGTTTCATTAATTGATTTTTGAAGTGGATGGTGGTTATAATATGTCTATGTCTGTAATAAGTAATAGAACTGCATGCAAACAGCAATGCAGCATGTATGACTTCTGTCACGGCTCCGGCGCTACGGAGCTCTGGCGGATACACGCGTGCTAATTCGTCGCAGATGGTTGTCGCTCACCACCGCGGTTTCGGCTAGTTGGCCGGCGCAGCAAGGGCGGCTCGCCTACAGCCTCCACAGACCGCGGTCCGCGTCACTACTACGCGCCTACGTGGCTCTGAATTACACTCTAGGGACAATGAATATGGCAGACAAGACTACGTGGAGTCGGGGTCAAATGAATAGTTTTTATTTTTTTATTACATTCATTTTAGATGAAGCTGTCGTCTCGCATTGAAACATTTGTGAAAATCAAGTTAGGTATGTGAACCATAAAACAAAATGGAGAAATTGAATTCGATGACATGCGTTTTATGGTAATGAATTTGCGATGTAACGCATTTTGATGAATTGTTGCTGTTATAAAATTAGTTGTAATAAATTCCGATAAAGTGACCGATCCTCTTAGGCTTATAACACTTGTGACACGCATTCAACTAGAATGCTGTTTTAGGCTATACCGCTATACGCTGCATTTTTCGAATTATAATCGATTTAGACACGATCTTGATCTCTTGTTGCTTAAATAATTCAATAATTCTCAAGAATTTACAAATTTGATCCATTCCCAGTATCGCGTTATCGTTTATTTGAACTAAGTGCCATTTCGGGTTAAGCATAGAGTTCACCGGAAGTTTCGCACGAGGGTTCCGAGTGTTCCGACCCCACCAAACATCAGGATTCGCGGGAAACTTCGTCAACTTTGCGGCAACATTCGTTCGCAAAAGTGCGTTAATGGTGATATCTTTTGAGTTATTATGACTAATCTGTAGTTTTATGTAGGTACCATAAATATAAATACTTACTAAAAATTCAGGGTATCAGGGGCCTTATTACATCGCTTGTATCCAAATAACATTTTAAACATTCTTGCTTTTGCAACGGAACAAAATTCCGGTAAATTGTTTTACCTATTTTTCTCGACGTTTCGGCGACCATTGCATGTCACCGTGTTTCGCACGTGACCACGCCCGTTTTTATTAGAATATGCTTATATCCATTAAAGTTAATTCCCTAAACTTAAGCTACAGTTACACATGCTCATTACCAGCATGAACAAATGAATGCATGCTACTATTGAGCAATTGCTACTCTATTACTAATACTCTGGTGAAAAAGCAGTATAAGCAAGACAGTGATAGTGACTGCATTAATATCAATTGATGCAGTCACTATCACTGTTATCACCTGAAAGAAATATTATTTAAAATAATTTGCTTTCTATAAAATGTTATCATGTACTTAACTAGCTTTTTTATTTACTATAAATACTCCATCCCCTTTACTAGTTAAATTATTAGCATTCTTAAATCCCAATACATCATAATAATTTAATTAAAAAAAAACAATTTCTCTACAGTTTACTTACCTAAATCTCACTTATTGGAGTTCAACATAGCGTTTTTCAAAATTTCGCGTACTTGGCCAGCTGACTAAAGTCTAACGACTATACAATAAAACCACAAAACGGTGTCGCAAAGTCGAATGATAAAAACAAAGGTCAAATAATGATTCTAGACCGGTAGGTAGGCGGTAGTGTGCTAACCACAGATGTCAGTTGAAACAGATGAAGGGAGTGTAAGCATTCACCGCGAACCCTAGACACCTAACGATCAAACGTACCCTTTTATACCTGACCATTCATCGAATCGACGACTATTTTTGGTGTTCAGAATTATATATAATAGATACATTATTCTGTTACGTTTAGTACATACATAGTTTAATAAAGTATTATTTTAGTAAATAAAACAATTAGTAGTGTTTTAGGTTTATTTATAGGGGCAATTTTTGGTAAGGCACTTATGAAACTAGGTCACATGAGATCACTTAATTATAAAAAAAAATTAAAAATAAATCAACAAAAATAGCCCATTCTTCTTTGGCAAAACATAATTATAATAGTCTTCTTATTTATAAGAAAAAATAAAAACGAATTTGTGGAAGCACATACTTTACAAAAATCAACTTTATTTTCACTACAAATTGCAGTGTTCTATTTAAACAATACGTCTTTGTCATGCGCCTTTTTTATAGGAACAAAGACCACAGACTTTTCTTTTTTTTATATTTGGTGTTTCTGGCCGAAGGTCAATGCTGGATGATGTTGTTGATGATGACTGACCTTGACTTTGACCTTGACCTTGCCCGTCATCGCTCGTTACACCTAATATGTCTTTTATTTTGGTCTTGACGTGTGTCGGCATGGTACGGGTTTCTAATCGGATTTTGAGCCACGGTTCTACAAGCTGCGAATGCAACTTCTTCATAAAATTACGTCGAATCATCAGTTTTTGCCCCATCACAGATGCATTTTGGCAATATATAATATAGCTATTGATACATGCTATATTTAGCATATCATAAAATACACACATTGGCCAACGATTAGTTTTCCTGCTGCAAGACATTACCGAACACATTTGATCAAATGTGTCTACTCCACCTTTTGTGCTATTGTAGAATTCGATCATACGTGGATTCTTTGTTTCGGGATTGACAGAGCCCTCCTCATCGCAAGAAGATAGAAGGTACACCATTTTTGATGGTTTAGGTTTGTAGGAAAGAAGTGTAATGGGTCCATCATAGCAAAAAATAGATGTATCAACGGTTCTGGAACGATTATTTTTAATTTCTTCCGGGATTTCCTTTTTATTTGCTCGCAATGTCCCTAAAATCGTCAATTTATATGGCTGCTGAAGTAACTGCTTTGCAAGGGGTATCGACGTAAACCAATTGTCCATAGTGACGTTTCTGTTTGTCCCATGTATACTGCGTGTAAGTTCCTTGACAAAATACTCACCTAACGGCAAACCTCCTGTATCTGTTCCTTTTCCGAGATATGACATACTATCTATCATATACCTTGTGCCACTATCACACATCATTTCTAACTTGATGCCATATTTTGCAGGTTTATTTGGAATATACATTCGAAATTTACATCTCCCTCGGAAAGCCAATAACTGCTCGTCAATCGTAACATTCGTTCCTGGTGAATAGTTTTGCCGACACTGAGTTATAAGCATTTCCCATATATCTCGGATGGGTGTAAAAGGATCATCCCGTTGTCTTTGCAACCGAAACGTCTTGTCATCAAAACGCAGACACCGCAGAAGGAAGTCGCATCTTTCTTTGCTCATACATGAGACATAGCGGGTGCCAGAAAACTCTGTGTTGAACAATTCGTCAAGGGTTAGATGATTATCTTTGAGAGCTGCCGTCAATATCAAAATGCCTGAAAGAGCTCTAACCTCTTCTTTGAAGGTGGCACCTTGAGTTGCGGTTATCTGCTCATAGCTTTGTCTCTTTACCGCAATCTCGGAGTTAGTCCACTTTACAATTTCGTCCACAATTTGGTCAGTAATAAATTTTTCAAATAATAAAAGTGGATCCAATATTTGCCTAACTTCACGAGTAGGTCCTCGAGCTACACGAACAATGTTTATTGCGCCAGTTCTGTTAGAAGTACGGCCTTTACTGGTCGCCCAAACATGGTGGTTACGACTGCGAATGTTGCTTTGTGAGAGAGTTATGATACATGAAGTACTACCTGAGCTCTCATTTGATGTAACAACAGATGTTTGGGGCTCCAGTGCAGCAGATGAAGAATGTTCTTGAGTGTCCAGTCTACTATTTTCGTGATCAGAAGGCTCATCTTTAACATCACTTTCGTCATCGGCAACCTCCACATTATCTTCGATTTCTCCCTCAGATGATGCCTCCCGTACACTGACGTCATCCTCTTCCAATAATAAACGAGTAATTTGTTCCTCAGATAGTAAATGTCGAGAACCCATTGTAAAAACTGCAAAAAAACCAAAAGGTTACTTACGATAAAATATACGCAAACCCTAACCATTCATCGAAACGACGAGTATTTTTGCAATAATTCGAAAAACAACGCACTTACCTGGGCGACACTGCCTCCTCCGGTAAGAGCTCGGCGAGCACTGATTTAAACAGCGACGGCACGACGATCGACGCACTCGATAAAAAGAGATAGCTATATTTTCGACCGGTTTTCATCGATTCGACGAAGGTTAGGTGTCTAGGGACAAATTGTGCTCAGCACGCTGCTTCAATTGGTTCACACTTGGTTTTACACTGTTTTATAGAAAATCGATTCATAGAATTTCGTTTCACATAAATTGTTACTCTGTAATATTATCATTTCATGGAATAATCAATACGCAGAATAGTTACTTCAAAGAAATTTAAATCATAGATTTTTGTTAGAAATAAAATTCATTTCTTAGAATATTCATATAACAGAATATCAAATCAAGTGTTATTATTGCTCATAACGTTTGGCTTATGTAAAAATTATTCTCAAGAACTTTTTTTTGCCACTTAAGTTTATTCGCCGAAAATTCGATGTGGTCACAGTTCTAACATAACTTATCCAACAGAGGCATTTCAAACTAATGGTTGTTATCAAATTTATTTTCTGTGAAGTATGTCTCTATGAGGTAAATAGTCGTTGAAATGATAATATTTACCATGAAAATATGTGGACTGAATATTCTATGAAGTAAATAGTCGTTGAAACAAAAATATTCGAAATGAAAATATGCCCACTGAATATTCTATGAAACATTTTCTGTGAAACGAAATTCTATGAAAATTCTGTCTGTGAAACAAGGGATCACCGTTCACACTTATTACGGAGATATAAATCATATTTATATATATAAATAGAAACATAGAAATATATAAGTACTCTAAAAAAAGAATGTAAACAAGTGTTATTACCTAAGTTGGCTTCAGCCATTCGGCTGCATCGATATAGAACTACTTCTACAATAAAAACTATTTCTATTAGCCCCTAACTAAAACAATGTCGTAAGTAGTGACTAACTGGAGCCCATATTAAGCCGTATTGTTGTCGGGCGCTCAGCAGAGATAACATTATATTTGCTGCACTGCTACCTACCTACCTATATATATATATACTACTTACTTTTCATTTCATTACCTGTGCAGAGCCCTATGACACTACGTGCCTATAAATTAGCAAGAAGTTTGTAAATATCAGTGTGAGGTATCATTAGGCAAAAAATGTAGTCTCAGGACACCAAAAGTAAATGTTTATTTAAAAATGTTAACAAAAGAAAAACCAACTTTAAAAAAATACTATTCCAAATCAGATTAATTAGCACTAAAAAGTAAAAAATAATTGCATTCTTCTAAAACTTATCTATACTATAATGTATATCTAATAATTATTGTTATTGTTGGAGTCGTTGTCAGCCAAGAAAACACTACAATATACCTTTTAGCAATATATCTAAAGCGTTAAATATTACGGTAACAGTACCTAACTGTTTTTGATGAGTTTTATAAGAATTATACACCTCTTTCTATTCCGAAATTCATTCGAATTATTAATAATTCGAATCTATTCTATTTATTTAATAGATTAAAAAATAGCAAATTTCATTATTGAAACTCTACCGTGATCTCATGAAAAGCGTTAAAATAGTCGTACGCTTGGTTTTTATACAAAATAGTTGCGTTGCGTTATCTATTAAAATGTATGTCTGTGGTGCTTAGCCAGATTTGCAGTTTCTGCACCTGCCTGGGGCTAGACTGACTCTCAAGGGCATTGACGAGGTCTAAATTGTGCTATTAAGTATTTCAGACATGCAACAATGCATATAATTTGATAAAAAATGTAAGTTAACGGAAAATTATAATTTAGACTGAACGGCGAGTTTTGAACACTTTAATTACTTTTCCTACTGAGAAGCAGTAAAAAAAACTCGGTTGCGTGCGACTCTTTAAAATATGAGATTTGCAAGATTTATAAAAAGCTAAAAAGAGCATATTTGTTGAATAATTTAAATGAAACATAGGTACTTACTTTACTGTCATTTTTTTTTTAATCCAATGTAAGTATCTGTATACAACTATCAAATAATTCTGTTTCAAACATTATTGCTTGTTAATCCCGGAACTGCACACTCACGGATGTCTTCAGGGTTTGATTAAAAGAACATCTAAATACTACACAACTCAGGTTGCCTACTAAACTTCCTACTTAAGTACTATTTTGTTAATTTCATGAAAAGCATTATTTAGTATCAGAACTTGCTATGGCTTCCTACTTTGATTTGCTTTCAAGAATTCAATTTTACTGGAACCTTCTTACCACAAGCTCTTAGAGAAATATTTAATCAATATTACTCTAACGTACTACAGCCTTCCGTCAAAATAAATACTAAGTTCTGTGATATTAACGATATCTTTTGAAGTACAACACAATCGAATCCTCCATCTGGACAAAAATTACAGGTGGTGCGTCGTTACTAACTACTAAAACTATGTGGCTACAACAAGTTTGTACCGACAAGCAACTGTTACCTTTATTATTTTATCCTGTGCCTGTCAGAATCTGCTCGGGCGCAGGTGACCTAGCAACAGTAGCGGATCGGCTTAGTGGCCACATTGCTACAGATCTGCCACTACACTGGCGTTCACGCGAGCTACGTCACGCCGATTTGAGGGCAAGACGCTGCGCCCGCGACGGCGTGCGAGAAAGAGAGAGTGCGCTCACAGGTGTGCGTCGCGCCAGCCGGCCCATCAGCTGTTCGCCGCTCGTGCCTCTGTTTGCCGCGTGCTCTGAGGGCAGCGGCACCGAGACATGTTCGGATTCGGACCAGTGTTCGTCGGTACGTTCCGCCCGACAGACGCGCTACCGCCCGAACGCCACCCATTCTCGCTCTTTTCCCGCCCGTACACTACCGAACCCATGTGTCAGTGTGTGCATGCTTGTGTATCGTGTCACTGACGGCGATCGAGCTCTTTGTCTAATTAGCAGGTAGGCAAATGCTTAACTTTTTCGTTCGGCCGGACAATCATTATGACGGAATTTTATATCATTACATTTTATGTAACTTTACTACGAACATTCAGGTTTATGATATTTGGACGGATTACGAACTATGTTTTAATAGAGTTGGAGTCGTGTAAGGCGATAAAAGGGTCTGTAAATTAGAAACAAAGGTTACGCTTAAGCGCTGCGATAAAAGGGCCGAAACAGGTTTTCTGAGGAAAGGCATCTGGCACGCACTAATTGATATACCATCAACTGTCGGCTAGTGACGTGACGTGACCAATTCTGCCTGAAACTAACAATGCATTTCGGCGCTAAATTGTTTTGTAAACAATGTTCTTGTATTGACGAGTACAAAATGTAAGCTGGGTCAGTTATAATGGATTTTTAATAACACCAGTTTATCTTTTGAGTAACCTTGATTACAGAGATTGTAATTAGGTCTTTGCAAGGTCGTCTGTGGTCTTAAAAATCCAAATTCTTAACCTCTCAATACTTGTTCGTTCCATATGAAGAAACTACTCGCTAAGTAGTGAATAGGAGGCTGTTAATAATCTCTCAAAGTGATTGATAAAGAGGGCGGCGGGAGAGAGAAGGAGAGCCCGGTAGCGGCAAGGAGGGGCAAAGAGGGGGTCTTAGTGACGCCCATGACGTAACCAAATGGTATGCGATTGTACGGACAAAGAAATTAGCATTGAGTAGTTTGATTAAATTCTTTATGAAATCTACTGCTCCTTAATATCTTATACTTCTAGTTCATATTAAATTGAAAGTTACAGGACTTCGCTTCGGATTTAAATGGGTTAGTAGATGGCGTACTGTCCTACTTAAGATAAGTTAGGCCAATCAAGCTAGCATAATTAATTGACATTTAAGCCTTATTGGGAATCGCATGACATTTAGAGTTGTTAACAAGTTTAGTGGGTTTCATTCCAGCATAAGATTTCATTTACGCTTATCGCGGATAAACATTGTTAAAGTTCACGGTTCTTTTTATCGGTTATCGATGTAAGATAGTCACAAATTAAATGTATTAATTATTATCAGTTAAGCAAAGGATACAATACAATTTATACAATAATTAATTATTAAGAACTAGTTCTCAAAGTAAAGGTAATATCGAGTGCAGAAGTCTTACTAAATCGCGATCTACTTATAGGGACCTATGCCCAACGGTTAGCGGCGACATACAACTCAAAGCATTCTGAACTGAACTGTACTGGCGGCGCGGCACCAAACTATGCCTTATTGATAAGTCATAAAGCATCATTTGCTTTAACTTTATTTTGTATAGGTAACATTCTGCAACAAAAATAAATGGCAAGAGAGCAGTACGAGTAACTCTTATGTTAGGTACAATAATAATTTTTGACTCAATTGCTTCGCTAATTCATGGTTTATAATTAACACGGTTGACTAGTTCAAAATAATGAGGAATATCGCACGAAATCACTCAATTGATTGAAGTTACATACACATAGATAATATTATAGTTATGACTAGAAGTAGATAAAAAAATGGAAAGTTACTGTTGGATGCATCTTTTCCTTTTGATGGTTTCACCACCATCTAAGATTTAACCATTATTCATCATTACTTAATAAGTACTTTAACATTTAATGTAATAGAGCAGTGCATTAGTGAGCGAGAATTTTAAATCTAAAAGTGGGCCAAAATTGACAAATAACTAACAAAATTAAGTGACCAAAATCTTTTTGCCTGATTGTGTTGAGGTGTTTAATATTATTATTTTCGTCAGTTTTGTCGAAAGCTATTTCTGCGCAGCTTACGGTTCAAAATAATCTCTTAAATTAGCCGTTTATAATTAGACTTAGCATCTGTGCTGATGCAGTGACGCAATGGAAGTGCACACGGGAACCCGCTAGTGACAATTATGACATTAAAAAGAAACATTATTGTATGGGACACCTTAAACGAAGTCAACTGAGGTCATACTTGCACATAAACTTCGGCTATTAGATTAAAAATTTTACAAGAACATACTTTTTTGTTTAATAATCAAGTTTATGACGCCACGCCGTCTATTTTTCGAGTTCATAGGGAGACAAATGGTAAATGAGAATGATTTTGAACTCTCTTGACATAACGATAGAGCACGCGATAAATGAAGCAGTGTTAAAAAATACTCACTGCACTCCCTTGACACGTAAAGCGCTTGCGTCATCTGTTTCGATTTAGCTCTGTGCTTGACATCCTATCGTGTGTACAGTCAACCACAAGTTCAACGGAAACTATAGTCTTAGCGTCGTATGCTAATTCACGGCAATGAGAGCTCAGCTTATGCTGGAAGTTGTGGCCTGTAAGTTTCATGTCATACTGGCGACATATTTTTGAATGACAAATTACTACAGAACCTTATTACGTAGAATGATTTGTGTCCCATTTCAATATGTCCTCGAAATGTTTGCGGTTTACTAGAGTGCGTCGCCGTAACGTGAAATAACGTCCTTCGGCCGTCCTAGCAGGCATCGAACCCAGACCTCTGGGTCAACAGGGTTCAACCTAAACGAGTGGCACTGCATAGGTACGACCTTTTTTCCAGATCTTTCTTTATACATAAGTTGTTTTCTTTTAGGCTTTTACTTGATATATATAAATAATTAATATATATATTTTTCAGTTTTTCTTGATGGTTATCTCTACCAAGCTAAACAAAGACTCAAAAAATACTGTTGACAGCCCTAGCCGTTAAGAGGAATAGTATGTAGCACTCGTAAATATATTAATTTATCAGTTTTTGTCACATGGTTACATTCCAACCTTTCAACCTCAACCAAGTTTTGCGGTCAAATGAACACCGTCCCAGATATAGAAAAAAAAATGCCTTTGTGAGTAATTTTTTTTAGTTATTCTCTCTCCCTATCGCCGAAAGTCATAAAAACAATAAGATTAGAAGAAACAAAAATCTAACAAAAACACAACACAAAAAAGACGGACAAAATGTCATTTATATAATTAGCTAGTGTCATGCCTGTCACAGTAACTTTACAGATAAATGATTTCTGAACGACAGAAGAATTTTTTTTGAATACTTATGCCAGTAGAAGCTTAAAAGGCTGGTTGCTATATCCTTAAACTTTCAGGTAAATTGTAGGTGAGTATTTTACAAGCTGTTGCGAGATCGAAACAGCTTGTAATTGTAGGTGAGTATTTTACAAGCTGTTGCGAGATCGAAACAGCTTGTAATTTTTTTATTTTTTTAGGGCCTCTAAAAAAATTATGTACCACTTTATATTAAGTAATCTCAAGTTTGTATCTATTTCAACTTTTGTAAAAACATCGTTAACTAATTATCATTAAAATCCAATCAGTAGTTTTGTGACGTTGGAGAACATACAAACAGTGAGATACAAATTAAAATATATTATTTTTTGGTGTTTTATTTAGAATCGTTTATATTCAATTTACGAATTGGTTTTAAAAAAAATGGTTTGCTACTTTTTTATTAGATAATATCTACCAATAATGCGTACTATAGATTGTGATCGTTAAACTTATGCTGTTATAATTAGCAGTATCAATTAGCGAATAATTATAATATAAGCAACGACAAGTTTACGGTTTGTTTTCAATAATATCGCTATGTTTACCCCCTGTGCGATAAAGAGACGATAACAGGAAGGATTATTATCATAAATAAATTCAATGTCAAAGTACACTGTTAATTTCCTCATCCGTAAAAGGAAATTAAATTTAAATACAATGAATATACTTACTTACACAATATTTCAGAATTCATATTTTACTAGTGTAATTTTTGAACCCCTAAGTAACCCTGCAACTTTGAAAGACCATTTGTATGCAGTACCAAGAGAAAACAAAAACATTCAATTCACAATAAAACAAAAAATGTAAGATATGTTACATAAACCTATATCTATCACCTGATTTTCTTATTTATATCACGTTTGGAGCCACCTGCTCTAGCTTAACAGGACCTATGTATACCTAGAATGCCTTGAATGTAGCTAGTATTAATCAATAAATAAGCATTATTAAGCCTACTGTGGTAGATATATCCGCGGAAAATATGTGATTTTAATGTCTGGTAGGGTGGCACCGCTTGCGTAACGTACACACTACACACGCACGCTGTCACTTCCGAATGGCCGTAGATCCTTTAGATGTTAGATGTTGCTTAGTTTGTTTGTAGGGATACCCAATTATGTGTGAATAAAAATATAAAACTACGAACTTACTTATCAAGCCAATTTAAACCTAAAAAGGATAGTTTATAGGACGAGCCAAGTTTTAAAAATAAGGCCGTATTATTTCTTGTAAGTACCTAATTTTTTTTTTATTTCTTGCATTGATTATTTTATCTATGTTGACCCACTCTTCCAATTCACCCTGTATATTTTTTTTTTGTCGAGGGTGCAGAGGTTAATTGAGTTTACGCCTTATTTGCGGAATATAACCAGAGGTCGGAATTAGGTAGAGTTATTTATGTTCTCACACTGATTTGATACAGCGAAAGAATACAGTTGATAGGCCTCAAATCCCGAGATTAATTTTATAGAGCAGATAAAATCCCGTGTTTCATGAAATAAAAAAGTTATTTAAACCACTGCCGTTCTTGAGAATTTGCTTAATACTATATGAATAATTTATATTGTGAATCAACGTAAATACTAATAGAAATTGTATGTTAACTATCTTTGTTTTATTTGTCTTCTCTTTCTCTGAGGTTTCTATTATTATTTATTTGTAATATACGGGATTGTCCATTCAAAATCCCGGTAGGATCCTTAATAATATCAACATTTCGATGAAAGTACGTAAATAAATATACCTCTAATTATAACACATTGCTTCGAGAAAAAAGAATCTCATCTCATTACAATAACTCCCTACTAATAACTACGTCGTTTGGCCTTTTGAACCACATCATCCTACTGTTTAAAGCAATGTTACAAAACCGCGTCAATTATGGATTACGGCGTAAGTCATCGCCATGACTGCGGCATAAAAACGGAGCAACAACAGGGGGCTTTGTGCACCGGTGCGTTCCGCGAACGACACCAGGGAGCTGGTTATAATCCCTCCGACCACTATTACAATCTACTTTTCAAATATCTTTACATTTGCATGTAAACATAATTCAAGTACATACAGAACGTCTGTTATTTTCCCGTATAAAATCTCAAAGGTGAAGGTTTCACAAAAATATACAGAAGCGTGTAACTTAATAGTCTCATTGTTAATTGTGTTGAAAATAGTGAGTTATTTTACTACCAAATAAAATCAAAATTACATTGCCAGTGGAATTTGTCCTGCCGCTAAAAAGAGGCAAATTCTGATCAAGAATTTATGAAAACATCGTATCAACGAATGACTATAATGGAACTATAAAGTTCGGTCATTAAATCTGATAGTTGCCTTCAAATTTCCTAAAATAGAAATGGGAATCACACCAGTAGCTCCTCCAAAAGTCTAAAACCAAAGGTGCCCTATTCGGAACGCGCTTCCGCCTCGTCGAGTCTCACTTCGCTTGCTCGCTATTTCTCGAGTCGACTCGCATCTGGCGCGTCGCCGAGATAGGTATTACGCTACCGATTGCGACGAGTCGGACCAATCAGCTGCAAATAAGATTATGCGCGTAATCTCTATGAGGTGTTTACTGTTTATTTTTAGTTATTTTGCATTTACAATACTAAAAATATGTAACAGTGTAATATGTGCAGAGATAGAAATAAAAAATGAACTAAAAATATGTTATTTCTATATACATATTTTTTTATTATTTATTGTTCCATGTAGACAACTCAAGGTCTTGAATATAAAAAACAACAGTTCTCAACTTGAACCCCGTTAAAAAACAACAACAACAGTTTTATAACATCGTTTAAATACGATTAGTTTAAACTTATGTAGTGCATTTCCATCCGTGTTTACTTAATTTAACAAAAGATTTAATTTCAACTTTTTAAATTTGTTTTTGATTTTTTGGACTATGTTAACCAGCAGTGGTTAGCAGATCTTAATTGTAGTTCATAAAATTATTGTTACGGGTTTGAGTTTGCATAATAATAATTGAATTGCTTACAAGATTTTAATGGTCCGACAATAAAGTCTGAATGAAATTGAATTTAACTTTACTTGTAGGGGGTAAATAAATCATTTTTAGTTTAGTCGTAGATAATTAGTTAAAATTGAGGCTAAACAGCAGTTTCTGATACTAAAATATAAACAAATAAATTAACGGAAGACGCAATGAAGAAAGTTTCAAGTTGTGATAACGTCCTCATTGAAATGTACAGTCAACCACCGCTAGAGTGTTACATTACCAACATAAGTTGAGCTTTCTTTGCTATGAACGCTCTTACCACTTGCGGACAGCATGAAGTCGCTCGAGAAGCGGATGACTGTATTTGTGTCGACGGCGCAGTGACGACACGAACTAAACGATTTCTACGATGGCCCTCCAACACGAACGCCGTTCGCGTTTCAATCCACAACTCCTTTAAATGCGACCTACTCCATTGCTTCTCTCATTCTTCACAAAAAAGTAACGACTCCTATAAAGACGTCGTTGTTCAACAAACGTAGATTTCTTTGTACGTAGCTTGTGACGCGACCTTGCCTGCTCAAACCGCATTAAATAACAAAAACAATGTCTTGTTTGCATGTTTTTAAAAGTATACTAACTATTTTACTGAAGTGCCAAAAGTTTTATCTTTTTGAAGTCTTCTCTTTGTTATTTTAAAATCGTTGAATGATTGAGATTTGTTAAGAACCGGAGTACTTATAAAGGCATAGAGCGGCAAGCAATAGCTTTGCTCAACTTTTGAACAAGGTGACTTACGAGTAGACCGATTCCGATTTAGACTCTGATAGGTTCAGTCTTTAATTTTTTTTAAATAATTATTTTTACACTTTAATGGGACCAATAATCAAATCTAACAAAGTACAGACGGCAAGCAAGCAGATAATCGAATCTCAGTAGTGTGATTTATTCTCAGTTTTCTTTTGGCCAACTTGTCTCAAAATTTTCTTACTTCATTTCTTAAATAAATAAAGGTACTCACACGTTTAGTTCACGACAGTTTTATGTTGACTGCGAATAGATGGCATAGCTTTCAGTTGTTTTTCTACAATCTTGGCTCTATAGACCTCTTTTGCGCAGCGGGCCACCTTAAAATAACTTCAGTGTCCTAAGCCATATCAATACTGTCTGGAAATGTTTCGGAAAACCTGAAGTTCAGCAACTTTAAACAATAGCATAAAACGCGTTAGTTACAAGACATTTCGCTTTAATGAGCGCCTGGCTCATCAATATTCATCCATCGGGTATCAATTAAGCAGGTTTCAGCTGCCGCAGTGAGCGCTGCACCAATAAATGCACCTTTATGACCGCGGGCGTTCTGGCAGCTTTTTCAGGCTATTTCAATGCTTATTTGGACGTAGATAGGAAAATGTCTTGTAATTTATATTGCTACTCACTTCACCTGATGGAAAGCGGTCGTGAGGTCCAGATATGGGGTTGACAAGCCCAGTCATTCAAACGAATCACTGGGCTGGCCATCCTCACCTTAAAGGCCTGCAGAAATGTCTTTTCACGCCCCGCTTGAAGAACCCGGGACTATACGAGGAAGGAAACACATGTGCTGGAAGAGCGTTCCACGTCTGGATGGTACGACAAAGAAACGAGTCACCGAACCTTTTAGTTCGGGCCAACAAATGTTGAATTGTGTGTGACTGACGCCGTAGTACCGGCACGCATGGTACAGAAGTGGAAAGGTGTGGGTGGAATAAGCTGGAATAACTCGTCAGAGCATTCCCCATTGTAGAAGCGATAGAGAACACTTAGCCTGGCAATGTCTCTAAAAGTCTGAAAAAGGAAGTAAGTTAAATTATTCTAAATACTGCCACTAAAGGGCCTTCCGCTCATTTTACTGACGTGACGCGTGAAACTGTTAAAGCCATGAGCGTCAATGCGGGGCAAAGACGGGCTTGGTGACCACGCTTGCAGAAGATTTCTGCAATGTCAAAATAAATAGAGCAGCTAATTGTCACAGGCAAGGTTGATGGCAGACGCCCGAGAGGCCGTAGTCCGCTGAGATGGTCCGACCAGATTCGGGCAGCGCTGGACACGAGACTATACAATGCGCTCCACAGGATATGCACAGATGGCGGAACATCGTCAAGCAAAAGCCGACAAAACGGGGGGATCACGACCCTTAATAATGAGGAATACGACGCGAGGAGGAGGTTGCAGATATTTATTTATTTTGGTACTTTAAAACATATTATCCCAAATTCGTGATCCACCACCCTTTTTGGCAAGACGGTTAGACCTTTTAGCACTCCTACTGTATAATTTTAATTCAAATGTAAAACTGGGTCAGTATTTTACGTCTTCTGACAACACGTCGTGATGCCGCAGCAAGCGAGTGAGTCGCGCGACCTTACTACGTCACGCGAGGCCGGCCGCTCTTCCTAGTCGCAAATAGATTGTAATCAACCATTCACTCAATCTGCAACGAGTCGTTCTTCATTCAACAAATTTATTATTTTAATTGAGCTTTAGGAGCTAAGTATATTGATCTAAATAATCGATAGCGAAAAGGTTGCAGAATTCATCGTAATATACCAGGTGATTATCAAAAGACTCAAAAAACCGTTTGGTATTCTCAGTAAGTGATGTAGAGACTTGTTATTTTTCAAATATCATTCTTTTTTCCCATTATTTATTTCCTGGCTACGTTGTAACAAACAGATTTGTTTTTCGTAAAGGTTGCCGTTATAAGGGGGTATAAGGTTTATATCGGTTACCTGCTGTTTGTCTCAACAATAACAAAATAAAATGTAAGCAAGTATTGGATAACGTATTCTTTGGTGCGTCACTACACTAACACGCACTTATACGTGTTTATTTTATATTATTAGCAGCTACGAGTATATTGGAAGGTTTACATTCAAGGATACTGTAATAAGAAACATCACAAATATATGGGAGTCCAGTTAGGGCTACGATTTTCCCCTCAATAGTACCAAAGCACAGTCAACCCAGCGTCGAGCATAGTCACTGCCAGCTTTGGTAGAGCTCCGCTTCGAATGAGGTTTGGTACTACGCGCGGTCGGTTTCAGGCGTATTCTGATACAGTGGAGCTGAGGTCGACTGTACGTACCCGGGCGCGGCTGGTCGCTCATCAGTTATTTAAGGAAATTTGCCTTCGTTCGTTCCACTTTTTGATTATCGCCTTGTAGAGCTGCGGAGCGGAAGTGGAACAGTATCAACTTCGTCGTTAACATAGCGATATTGACGCCGTACATTTGAAGAAACTTCTCCGAGGTGGTGTTGAATCCACCATTTGCGTTATTCTCTGAGTATGAAGTGAAAAACCAGACTCGAGTAAAAATCCTCAAAAATCTAAATACCTAAAATCTAATACAGTTTGCCTTTAAATTTTGGGACGAATAGACTTAGTCGGCCACCGAGGCGTTAAGATCACTAATAAAAAACAGTTGCTTTATATATTTTTTGGTAAATTAAGCGGTATCACTCGCTATTCTTTGATTTTTCTTTTGTGGAAATTATAAAGAGCAATGTGATTGTACAGTGATTTATATTTAGCACTTTATATGAGACATATTTAGCTAATAACATTCTTTAATTCCATAAATTACCCGAATAACCTACAGCGCTGGATTTTTGGTTGATGTAAAATATGTCAGAGCTTAATGTAAGTGAAGTATTTTTTCACTACCACGTAAGTCACCAAAGTGCTTGTCACTATCGCGGGTCATAGAATACGGAATTTCAATTTCATAACCGTTCGCAGGACCAATAGATTAAACATTATTTTCTGTGGCAAGACTGAAGAAGACTTGTTAAACCTTAAACATTTTTTTCTGTGGCAAGACTGAAGAAGACTTGTTAAACCTACACAGTAAGCTTGTAAAAATCTGAGTCTGAGTGTCACGAGTCCGCTCGTGACCACGGTAACATGCAATTGTCGCCGAAACGTCGAGAATAATAGGTAAAACAATTTACCGTCATTTTGTGTCGTTGAAAAAACCCGTTTTTTTATTAGAATTAGTTATAATAGTTTTAAAAAATTGGGCTTTTATGAATGTGGTAGCTCATCACATGTACCGCAACACAAAAGTCGTGGCAAATCGACGTAAAGCGATATTGAAGTCTTATCGTGAATAAATAATGGTATTGAAGCGGTCAACAACCGCACCCTTGTGGACAGAGATCCTGATATACGAGTAAGTAGATATAGGTACCTTGAAATACTGTGTACTTCACGCATTTTCATTCATTAATTAGCATTTTGAGGAACTACTTAGAAGCTCAACTGGGTTCGTGGCCTAAGGTGCTGCGCAAACCAGTCTCCAGTTACCGACACTTTTTGATCGTCATGAGTATGTGTTAAATGGAAGCAACTGTACGTCTACCACGAGTTGCCACTATAAATTTAATTATCGTTCGCGTAAAAAAATTAATTGGGATTTGACATTGTCATGTCATGTCATGTGTCATCCCACCCAATACAATTTATTTACGAGAACGATAACGTAAATTTAAAGTGGCAACTCGTGGTAGAGGTACTGGACACAAAACATGTTTACGTATGCGCAGGAAGTGGATGATTTCATACTGGTTCTATAGAAATCAAATATTCATCGGTAGCTTGTATCTGACACAAGACGCAAAAGTGTCCACTGTTTGCGCCCTGGCTAAGGGCACCAAGGTCGAAGATCGTGTACGATCATCCTGAAAGGAACCAGGATAATAGCGATATCAAAGGTCAGGTTCCTATCCTACTGACGTTTCGCGATCTTTAAAGGGTTTTAGTGAAATTCCGGCTCTTCCTGTTAAGTACCCTACGACATATTACATAAGTCATACTAACATCGGACGTAGAGTTTGCCTGCGACACTGCCCATGAGCTGCATTTTTAATAACTATTGAATATTTTACTTTGTTTTGGTGGTTGGAAAAATATTTTTAAATATTTTTTTTTTATATATTGCCCGTCAAGATGACCTCACTCCACCTGATGGAAAGCGGTGGTGAGGTCCAGATATGAGGTTATGTTGAAGAATACGTTCAATAAGAAATCTGTGTTTTTCGATACGCGTTCTTAAGTCTATTATTTACTTAGAAATAAGAACACGAGGTACAGCTCCATAACAATGTGCAAAGTTAAACATGATTATGATGATTTATATTCCTTTGGATATAAAGGTCAAAGTGTGGGCTTCGTGAGCGAGACTTCTTTACCTAACCATGGGTATAATTGACCTTTATCTAATGTGCCGGAGAGCCTTACGGCCAGTTGTGTGAAATTGTGGACACAGGAATAATTTTTGAAAATGTTGAAGTTCATCACTACCTATATAAATATTTATGAAATCTTCTTTACAACTCGCCTGGCTTGTACAGAGGCGTTCACTTTAACCTTTACATAGGGGCACCTTATGCTGCTGACATAAGACCCATTTTGCAATGTTTTTGTAAAGGTTGATGTGAATGCCTCTGTACGTCTCTTAGTTGCCACCTTAAAATTTACATTATCGTTCGCGTAAAATGTTTGTATAGGGATTTCGTACAGCGTCTATGTTGAGTCGAAATCGAACTAAAAACGGTACAATAGCATCAAGGTATCGTGTTTTAGTTCCATTTGGACTCAACAGAGGCGCTGTACGAAATCCCAATACAAACATTTTACGCGAACGATAACGTGAATTTCAGGTGGCAACTAAGGTACACGTACTGGTCGTGGGCTTGATTACCGCATTTTCCGCCCAGGAAATACAATATTGCAGCGAATATTTTTGTGTATTATTTTTGTTTGAGTGTCGATTTGAGGTATCTGTCTATCTGTGAATATCATTCTCTGACAACGATTAATAACTCACACATAGCTCCTAGCATAGTATGCATACACAGCATATACAGCTATGGACTGCTCCTATTTATATTGGCATTGTAACACTTTGATAATGGAAGCTTTAATAAGCTCTGCTAAGTTAGTAATCGATTGATCTGGTGTGAGAATGACCCAGATATTTAGGTTAATTTAATTTTCATGCTAAACAATTTCACTTCATGTGATCAAAATCACAGAAGTCGAGTGAAATTATATGTGGTTTCGGTAAAGGGATTTATTAGGAAATAGTATAACTTTGAATTAAACGTGTGCATTGACCCCGACTTTAGTTTTAAAACATTTGCTAATTAAAGATCAATTAAAATTCAAGCCTCAGAAAAGTCGTGAAGCATTTTCAGAGGTCATTGTCTTACAATCGCAATAAATGAACTTCAACCAAATACATACAGTAAAATGATCGTTTTACAATGACACCGAACGGTCGCAATTAGGAGTCGTGTGTTAATGACATATTTCTTAATGAGTCGACCTTGCGCGCGCGTTCACGAAACCATTCTATTTGGATCACTAGAGCTGCGCCATTTTGTGGCTGTAACTTGTACTGTACGTATATACATCGCTTTATACCGGGAGAGCGTGGTAGTCGTAACCTAGGGGTTAAGAGTTCGAATCTGGCAAGAACCATCTTTTTGTTGATAGTTAAATTTGCTAATAGATAACTCTCCAGCGATGAAAAGCACCGATAAAACGAAGGCTTCCTAGGCCTGCTATGACTGCAAAACAAACACTCACGGATGTCGCAGACTAGAGAGAAGCTGACTATTTTCTTGACCTGGGTCCTTGACATTATTATTCTGATGAAAAACCTAAGAGTTAGCTGCAAATTTTAAAAGTCTGTATTCTCACCAGAATTTATCTCCGATAAATAATGACTTACTTATCAATTTTAGCTAAGTGGAAAGTGTCTACTGTAAGTGATTAGTCTCACCCAATGTTAGACTCCTTCAAGCTCTAACTCAAACATTTATTTTATTTAAATCAAAAATAATTTTCAAATTGTCAAAATACAAAAGCCAAACAAAACAGAAAATACACCAAATACCTACTAGACATTAAACATTACAATAATATGAATATGCACGAAACGTAACATATTCATTACGTTTGCCGAAATGATTTATTCACCTGCGTTCGATTTTCGTATCGATGCTTCGTTGTGGTTTTTCTGACGAGCGGCGCATTGTCCCGTGGGGGAATGACCAGCCGACCTACAAAATGCCGAACTGGGCCGCCCGAACGCCGAACGTTCGCGAACGCGCCGCGGTGCATTATTTAATTACTTTTATTATCAATGCTCGCCATCGTCATATCACACTTTTAAGCCGTTGTTTCGTACAATCCGTTTGTTTAGATAAATTACGTAGGTACGAGTACGTATACAATAGCTGGAATGCCTAGGTTGGCCAGGATTTTGATGGATGAAGGCCTGCTAGAGACTACCTATAATATATTTGTGGCGACATTTAGAGAGACCAAAAGAAAATAACACTTAAAACTAAGTTGAGTTGGTTTATACTTGCTTTATTTGAAGATGACAATTATATTTGAAAATAATTCTGACATCAAATGACTGGCCCGATGACGCTTGAGTAGAGGACAAACATTTGTGTGACGTACCATGATTGTTCTGTGTTAGGTATTATCTATTTTGAGGTGTTTATCAGTCGCTAACATCCATTATACAAAATCTACCTAGTTTGGAGTCAGATCAGCCTGCTGTTCCAGATTTGTACAATTTATATTTATTAATAATTTATATTTTATTATTTATTTATTTTATTTATTTATTCATTTATTCTTCATTGCACAAAATTAATGATACAATTGGCGGACTTAATGCCAAAGGGCATTCTCTACCAGTCAACCACACGATAAAACAGATAAATTGAACACGGTGCACGAGATTAAATAAATAAATTACTTTTGAAAAAAACAACAGATGCTAATTATTATAAAATAACAAAATAAACTTCAACATAACTCGATAAAAGTAAACATACATCGATATAAGTCATAATATAAATAGAACCAACCAAACCAAGAATTGCTTGCCACAAAAAAAATAACTTAATAATTATTAAGAACGCCAAGTGTCCAGCTGTGGACATCCTGAGGCTGCGAACTACAATGGCGATATTGAAATACAGTAGAGTTTACTCGTATTTGTGCATCTTAACATCATCGAATCATCATGGGTATTTTAGTAACTTATTTTTTGAGTGTATTCGCTTTTCAAGGTAGACAATGTTTGGTTTAACGCATTGCATTTTGTTATCTCTGTTGTAGCTGTATACGCCGTTGTCTTCGTATTGACCTAATTGAGGAATATAATTAACAATTCAATGAGGCACCAGTGGATGGTGTAAGTAAGCAAACAAAGAAATGATATAATAGGTACTTTTGTCTGTTTACATCACTAGTTAAGAGGAAATACCTTGACGAAGCTTTAGTTAAAAAAAAATCAATTTTTCCGTGAAGATAACTAAGTAACTATTTTTTCTTTAAATCTATTTACTCTTATTATCATAAAGAGTAGAGAGAGGATATTTCTTTGTTTTTTTGTTTGTATTTAATATGCTCCGAAACAGTGGACCGATTTTAAAAATTCTTTCGCCAATATTAAGCTACATAATCAGGTAATATGCATGGGTTATATTTTTTTATTTAAGGCTATAAAACAAAGGGAAAAAACGCGGGCAAAGCCGCTGATGGACAGCTAGGATTTCATAACCGTAAGATACTCGTACCACCTAGAAATCTTTGGCAGATCGATAACTAGTATATTGACCAGCTATTGCCCAATGCCCATAGGTATGTAATATATATTTTCTAATGGGCTTCGCAAGGTTACTGAACAAAGAAGTATGTAGAGGGATAGTTACACATTCTTCGCTACGACATCGAATTAGACATGAGGTTTTTTTTGTAAGACGAATGTAATGTAATGTAATGTAAAAAGTAGCATTTGTGACAAGTAAATGAAAATTAACTTATTTACTCTATTAATAGATTCACTAAAGGCTTTGCATAAAAGTTAAGATATTGTAAGAAATAATAGTATCTACTTTTTTGTTCACTTACTCGTACTAACAAGCAGTTTTCCGACTCGTGTTCGTCAATTTTCAGTCGGAAAGTTTGTATTTCTTTGACTTAAAATGCAAAATATTAAGTAACCTAAACCCAAATTAAAGAGAATTGAGCGAAAAATACATGAAGTTTTCACTCATCATTACGTATTTTAGCTACACTCATGTGTTATCTTGTAATAATGTTATTGTTGCCGTTATATAAATAAGGAACTAGGTAGCTAATGCAAACTTGGTTCGTGTCAATGGTGACGTAAGCGTTTTAAACAATACGCCATCTTTCTATTCTAATCAGCTGTGTTATCTCGCTGGCATAAATGTGGAGTCAGAACGCGTTTCTCGAGATTAAGTGACGAAACAGAAGTTATAAATATAAATATCATCTGATAATGGCTGGTCACAGACCAGCTAGTTGACGCAATGATTATAATGATTCAGCCTACTGTGCTCAATTGCGGTTCCATTTCTACCCAGGACCAACATATTTGTGTTTTGGGGATAGAACTCTTGTCATCACTGCAGTCAACGCTATTTCAAACATTTCAATGACAGAATCAATTAGTCGCTATTGGTTTTTGTGCCAAAAGCTTTTTTTAAAAAAAACTTTAAAAATCCCTGTAATATGGGCAAGCAAATCCAGCTTTCTGTTCGTTATTCCTAGCAACCACATATAGAATATTATATTGTGAGCAAACACTACGGAAATGCTTAGAATTGCGCGCCAAAAATTGAGCCACACACTGTGCTACAAAAGTGTGGTGAAAATCGACTGAAAGCTCACCTTACCCAAAGTAACTAAATCCAAGAAGATATTTTTTCAACCCTTTAATTGACGTGGATTCGCTAGTACCGCAAACAAGAAGTTGTCTGTTGCCGTTCGAGTTCTGCGCGTTCCAAGTCTATGTGCACATGAAAATCGAAAAAAGCGGCCTAATATTGGGCTCCATTGAGGCTATATTATACAGTTAGTTTTATACACTGATGGTCAAGAATAAGTAAACCTATCAAGACAGCCGCTAGTGAAAAATTAAATTTTAAAAATCAACTTCCTGCTTGACAAAAGCTTTTATATCAATTTCATTCTTATATCTTGATGACTGGCTTAAAAAATAAATGAACAGACAAAATGTTACTTCCACAAGCAAATTTGTAATGTATTCTATGATTTTTCATTTAAAATGGTTGTGAAACCCTACCCAAACTAAAATCCAGAACTCTGAACCAATTTGCAATAAAATAAAAATAAAAAAATAAAAAATAAAAATTGGTTTATTCAAAAAATCGAGGTTACAATTTTTGCAATGCAATTTCGTAGGAAATGGAAATTCCCAAGTTTGTGCGCAATGTTGGTATAAAAGCAAGCTATTCTACAAAATATCTGTACTATATCTAACAGGAAATCTATGTTCACACTGAGGTAAAGGCTCCTATTACTGCAAAGCAGTGAATTATCTGTCTGTCATTGGCAGTATATCCCTTGGTCCTCGCGTTTTTTGTGTCGAATCAATGTGTGGCCCTCAGTTTTCGGTAAGGACCTTTTCGAGGAGGGGAGGGTGAGAAGGGCACATTTGCGCCCCTTCATTACACCCCTGTGATACCGGCTGTTTACTGAGACATAATACAAGTTAGATGTGTTGTTGATGTTTGTGTAGGTGAGTTCCTGCCTGATATTTTTTTAAATTATAATCATACATGGCTCGGGTTTGAAAGTAATATGATGAATAGATTAGAAGTTTGTCTTTTGAAGTTGGCACTAAGTGCCTGTTCATCTGTTTTTATACCAAATACCTTTTAAACCGTTTTAAGTAAATGCTTTATCATAATAATATATTGCATAGACAATTAATAAGCAAAGTAAATTAAAACACAGTACAGATATTGGACATAGATTCACTCACAGAATTTATACGTGCTTTGGAACGAACTACCAGGTTATTACGTGCCTTACTTTTAAAAACAAAAAGGACACGCGGATGTGTACTGATAAGTGGAACCAACTCTACCGTAATGTTGGACATAATGTTGTTGACCTAGTTCCAAATAATAACAGTACACAGGTACAATTTACTACTGTGTACAAAACATATTTTTGATACACTCACCTGCCCCCTACTGTTACAGATTAAGTACGACTCGTAGCTATTGCCAGCAAGTGTATCTTCGTGGACTAAGCTTTCGAAACTCTTAATCCTGTATGAAGCTAAAGGGTTTTCTATTTTAATCCAGAATTAATAGAACACAAAGTTTTGCTTACAGACAAATCGTGTTTTATATTGAGTTTGGTATCGTGATTGATTTTACCAAAAACAATATCCAAATGTTCAGTATTACATTGGTTACTGCATAGTATTCGAACGTGGCTCAATGTGCCGGCGTGCGGGCGTCTAGTTTCTTGTATCGTCTTAGTGTCTAGGTTGCCTAATCTTTTCTTTTTCTGAATTAAAACATTCACGTATTTGAGCCGTTTCTTTTTTTAGTATTGTAATTGAGTCCTATTTTTGTATTCAGCTTTTTATTTGAAGTGGATATGTGATAATAATCGTCAAGTTAAATGTAAAAAAAAAAAAATTTGCAAAGCTATTTGGGAACCTGAGAAAAGCGATGAAATGGCGCTTTAATCTAGGCTATTATTATTGCGTATAATAACTTTAAGGGCTCTTATACTCCTCATAAAAACAAACTTCTTTCACCGAGAGGTTTAAAAAAAGAATCACCTTCCCTTACACATTGCATTACTTTAGCTGATAACTCTAGCATTAGAGGTTGATTTTTGTGAAATTTCGTCCTATGGTGTAAGGGGGAAGCATTAATAAAGTCATACCTAGAAAGTACAAAATATAACAGGGAAAGTTCTAAACTTAAAGTGGTTGTACTAATTAAAAAAAGCAGTGTATAGAGGTGCTAATTTTTTTTTTTTTTTTTATTGTTTCCAAATCTAATACAATTTTATATTGATGAGTCTCCCCGTTGAGTAGTCATAAACACTCGCTAAGGGAATAGCTCGCTCCTCCCCTTAGTACAGTGATTTAGTAATTTAATAAAAGAAAACAAACAAAATACTTAAACTATTATTGTAATACAGAGATTGGGTCCACTCGATGTGTATGTGTGTGTGCGCGCGTTTGTGTCTGTGTGTGTGTGTGTGTGTGCGTGCGTGCATTTATGTGTGTGCGCATGCGCGCATGCAGAATGTGTGCCCTCGTGATTTTTGAATAGAATGTAACTGTATGCCCTATGAAATAAAAAATAAATCTTGGGTTCGGCTGAATAGAAATTTAAATTTATCTTTATGATGATGTGATAGCTCTGCTTCGATATTGAATATATCTTTGGGCTGCGATAAGCGCTTCCCTTTAGGCGGCTCCCATGCTTGTTTGCTACCGACTTCGTGTACCTGAAAAAACCAGCATAAATAATTTCTTAAACCTTTTAAAAAATAGTTTATTGGCAAAAAAATAAAATGGACGATAGAATTAGGTACAACATTTCACTACATCCCACTCCACAGAGTATAGCACTGAAATCAACTTAATTCCCTACGCGAACGCGAAACGTACTTCAGGAACATAAGTTGCTCAACACTTTAGTACCTTGTCACGTTCGCTTTTTCCACTGTTGTTACTATTATAAAGCAAAGTACTTACGAAGCTGCCTGTACATCTTGATTGCTTATGAATGGCTGTATCGTTGCGTAATTGTCATATTAATGTCGGTTTATTTGCGGACTGAATTATCCTCCCGCTGCTTGCCAACTTGTTATAAATGTGCATAATAACTCACAAACTAGCATTGGATTTTTGGAAGATTAATCATTGCAGTAAGTTAGGAAAGGTTTGTTATATTGTTGAGATTATTCTATTACTGGCTTATAACTGGCTGGTTTAGGGGATGCCGTGGTTAGTACCTCTATTAGTTTCATTGCATTTTTTTTGTTTTCACAAAAAAACAACTTATCCTCATGACTGATTCTATGCTGAGTATCATCTTTCATTATTTGGTGCTGTCTACAACTTTTAATTTTCTAGCATGTTACTATGCTTTTCTTTATATCTAAAGATAAAAATCTAAAAAGAAAAACGAATTTCAGTCCTTGAATCCCGCTCGATATCTTAAAGATCCAATTTTCGAATTTTTAGTTTTTTATCTCTATTGACAATTTTATGTTTCGTCTTGCTTATAGGCTTAGAATTAGTTATTTTTAATCAAAACACTCCGAATAGTTTGTGGCGAAAAATTGCTACCCATAATGGGTTAATATTTTTATCAATAAGTACGTAAATGTTTCAGTTTTACGTTTTTCATTTCATTCAATAAAGAGTTTAAACAAGAGGTTTTTTATTCATATTTATTTTTAAATTTTTTGTATTTGTGTGTTGTGTTTCTTTTAGACCAATTTGTATGCAGCCCAAACTCCCTGAACTATCTGTACGTCTACCACGAGTTGCACTTTAAATTTACGTTATCGGTCGCGTAAAAAATTGTATTAGGATTTGTCATTATCATGTCAAATCCCAATAAAAAAATTACGCGAACGATAACGTAAATTTAATAGCAACTCGTGGTACTATTATCCCGTACTGTTATCCTGTTGAAAAATCATTAAGCCTGGCAATAGTTTATATTTTTATGTGTTATAGCTGTCCGTCACTGTCTGTCGTAGACTGTCTTTCTTGTCAAAATATAACCAAAATTAAGAAAATTGCCTATATCACTCCCTGATAATGTAGTTTTATAATTATTCAGTGAGCAGTAGTTTCGGAGCCTATTCAATAGAAACAAACGAACAAAACAAACAAATCTTACCTCTTTATAATATGAGTATAGTTAGATAAAGAACAAATGAATAAAATATAATCCAGTACAGTATTCCCCTGGGTCTGGGTACGTAACACTCGTTCCGTCGATACACAGAGCAGGTAAATCAAGGATTAGGTGTTTGAGCAGATTCCATTTACATTTTAATGAACCGCACCGTTTTATATTCTGTGTCGGATCTTATTTGCGTCTGTAATTTTCGATTGTTTTCGCGGTTAAACCGGGTTAGGTGCGAGGTTAAGGTATCCGTGTATGGTTGTGTTTTTGGGATATGAGCCTAAGCAAACTCCTGTGCCTTTCAGCTTCACGATCACCCCTGATAGGCTGAAACGTCAGATTATATTAATTTGATCCTTATGGATACCAACGAAATCAGTTATGTCAAATTATACTTCATCCTTTTTTAGGGTTATGTAGGTACTTCGAAAGGAAAAAACAGAACCCCTATAGGATCACATTGTTGTCCGTCTGTCTGTCGAAACCCTTTATTTTAGGAACAAGTGGAGGTATCAAGCTGGAATTCATATCAAATACTCAGATCTACTGTTCCCTTGGAGCTGTGGAAAAATCAAACTTCTAAGCCAACGCAATCAAAACCTACAGCCGTTTATACCGCAAATTCCGCAAATTTTCGACACTCGCAAGGGAATCAAACAAAACCTTACAGGGTACTTCCCGTGAACTCAGAATCTTGAAATTTGGTACGAAGCAACGTCTTAAAGCACAAATAAAGGAAAAATTGCGTAAACCGTAAATTTTTAGTTACATCATGTAATAAAAATATTTTTAATAAATATACCTACAGGTTTGTACGGAACCCTCGGTACGCGAGTCCGACTCGCACTTGGCCGGTTTTCAAAAATACATAGTAATCATATTATTAAAGTAAACAATTAAAAATAACAGCACTGTATGATACTTCATTACAACGGGTTGAATCTGACCTCAAACTAAATAGAGCTAGTGTACAAAGGCGCTCACATCAACCTTTACATAGGGGCACCTTCTGCTGTTGTCGTAAGACCCATTTTGCAATGGTTTTGTAAAGGTTGATGTGAACGCCTCGGTACACACTATGGGTGTCAAAGACTCATATATTTGTCATACAAAATGTCTTTCAAAACTGTATGCCACATTAATATTTGTCCCGAGTTGAAATCAATCGCACGACCTTATGTGCTTATCAATGATAACACTAATTTTGTTAAGAAATTTTACCCTCGTTATTCATAAATATAAACCCTAGTTAATAATTTATTGGAAGTAAATACAGAATTTGCAATGACGTCAAATGACGTGACAATAAAACATTCTAGAATGTAGACAGTACGAAATAGAAATAATGACAGTGAAAGTCACAAAGCAATCCGCTGGGGTCGATGGCCCCTGAAAACTGAAAGACGTTCAAGGGACATAGTTCTCAGTCTCACGTGACTATTTGACGTTGGTGATATTTTTTTTGTAATTGCCTGCTAAATATGACATCATTGAAAAACAATACCTTGGCGGTCGAGTGAAAAGAAAATTCAGGTTTAAATCCAAAGGTTCAAGCCAGGTCGGGTTTCTTTTTACCTTTTAATACTTTGATCCTAATTTCTTCCCCCTAGCATTAAGGCTGGGATTTAGCGCGCCGTTTGATAGAGCATTCGGTAGGCCACTGATTAGTTCTGCGCGAACGGAATAACGTCGCGGCTTCTGTTTTCGTGTAATGAATTTATTATGAAATAACATTAGACAAATTAAAAGTTTTAATAGTTGTCGACCTAGAATATACTAAGACTTATCTATATATATATATTTTTAAGTGCAAAATGTTAATAATGAATATTTGAAAGTAAAACAAAAAAATCGTCGACGTACTTCTTGTGTTTTTTTTTATCGGTGAAATTATGCTATATCGTGTTTTGGAAAAGTTGTAGCTTTAGTTAAAGACACTAACCTAAAACCTACTCGTACAATTTTTATTTCCTGATATTATATTTTAATTTAGGAGCTATCTTCAAATAAAGTCGATCAAATATTGACTATCTTGGGAAAGCATAGCCTCAACTTCTTTCAGTGAAGGTTACAGTTGGAAACTGGCAGTATACATAATTTTAGGTAGGCTGTATTATTAGCTTTGATTGAACCCTTCCACGCTCTGAAAATACTACAAGTATTATGGTGGTGATTGATTGCCTTTTGGTATTTTTGTGATTATTGGAATCCAGTGCTGACTGTTATTGTTTCTTTGCAGATACAAAAGTCAATAACAGCAGGAGGATCGATGGTGTGCTACAATTCAAGAAAGATTTATGTGATGTTTAACTAAATAACGAAGGTAAGCAACACTATGATAAGAACAAATATATGATCGATTAGGAACGAGTAAACTACGCACACTAGTTATAAGAGAATTATAGGCAGTCATTTATTGGCCCGCAAATAACCACATACTATCTAAAACAACATCATCACTAAGTATTCGGCCAGATTGTAGCATTCCTCAGCTTCAAAAAGCTAACACTGTGAGAAAAGAAGATCTTATTGGTTAGGCGACACGATTGGCGTAGAGCGCTGTACCACGATTCCTCGCCTTAACTAACGTGGTGTCCCGGGTTAGATTCTCGGTCGGTTAAATTCAAATAACGATCTTTTATTAATTGGGCCTGGGTGTGCTGGAAGACGTCCCTGGCTTAATTCCTTGTCTGGTACCTCGTAACAGAGGGATAATAATACCTACTTCGAGATCATGACAAGTGGTGTGTTGTCTGGCGCATATTTATTTATTTATTATATATTTTTAAGATATAAATAAAACTGAAATGTCCTCAGAATTATTTACAAGACATTTATGACTTTGTTTTATTATGATGCCGTGTCAGTTTATGCAGAAACTATATTGTAAACATTCCGTGCATCCATTTCATTGCTTAGATCAGTATCAGAACTAATTTATTAATTCTTATGTATGATAATATGAGCATGAGTTTTAGCCGGCTCCTACTACAACAGGCCCCTGTACATTCTAGCAAATATTCTAATAGAAACCAATTCGTTACCGATATTAATATACATCGCACTAGCGTAACCAAATCCGGTCAAAAAGCCGCGCAATTTTAACGAAATCATTAAACAAACAGGCTATTGTGTTATTCAATTCAATTCTCTTTTCCCATGTTATTGGGGGGCGAAAGAAGCAATTAATCGCGCGACTTCTGTCGCTGGTTTGAACTAGGGCAGCCAGCCCCTCTGGTTTACACGAGAACTCTACTAATTGTCGCCCACAATCGAAAAACGGCTATTTAACAATAAAAACTGTCAGCAATGTATAGAGCAATAAAGAGCGTCGTGATCTTAAGCACTGAAACTCAAAACCCGCGTGTTCCTGAGTTCAAATCTGAATGAAATGCGACTAACTCTCCGGTGATGGAAAACATCGTTAAAAACCAAAGCTACCCGGATAACGGCGGAAGTTTAGAATAATAACATATAGAAACATTTTGAAGCACCTTAATTGAAGCCATAAATAGCTCCAAACGGACCACTTTGCAGTGTTCATTACAGCTTCGCAATGATCAATGTTAAAGCACGCCGCACGTAAGCAAGTAATAGTCACGCATGTGTGAATCGGATTAGTGCCTCATTTTTGACGGGGCGGTTGTATGAAGACTATCCTTTTAAACGTTATTATTCTAAGGGCGGAAGGCTCATCACCTAAGCTGGGTTCTAATACGCTTGGTGAAACGTGGGCTTCTGAGTGTTCCGTTCACCATGACGGTAACAGTCAACTGGCCTCTGTCTAGACCGTTTGGGATATAGTCGTTATCTTATATGTATGTATATAATAATTTAGCAACATTTCATAAACTATATGAATACGCTATTTGACACTCAACTCAACTGAGATCTTTTTTATTAGCTGCCTAAACGGAAGTACTCTTCCGATGATCGTGTATAAAGGGATTTATGAAAGTGCGAGAAGTGTAGGGTTTCGTGTCAGGATCGTTGCAAGTGGAAAGATGTGGTTTCGTAAATGTGCGTTTTTATGCCTAACTTTTAAGTCTTATAGAATTTGTATTTATTATTGAAAATTATATTTATTTTATTACAAATTGTTAAATATGCTGACACACTGAAGATAAAATAAATTAAAAAACGTTCAACAGTCTTATTTGCAAAAAAGAATCTCATTTATTTGTCCCGCCAGTCTTTATTAAAATTGGCAACCCGACTCCGGAACCCAACTTGCTACCTCTCCCTTCTCTAACTCGTCTGCCCACTGAAATGTGCCCTTAATTTAGCCGGTTCTACCCTCCAACCGAAAATACACCCAACACCTAACGCCTCAAAGTCCACAATTGCGCTAAAAGCCCGGAGATAACACAAAGGGTAGTTTTTCAAATAATTGTAAGGGATTGTGGCTGTTAACCATCGACAATCAAATTATGGTGTATTGTATTGATTTTACGCGGTGGATAACATGAGCTTTTTTTTATACGACTTGGCCATTTGACCACTATCACACCTTACGTATCATAATGTGGTGTAAGGTAATAGATTGGGAAGCTGTTGAGAAGCCAAACAAACTTCTTTCTGGCAGTTGTAGACATGTGCTATTTCTAAATTAATTATCATGCAGAAGTTTATGTATGCTAATTTAACCTTTAGAGACCAGTTGGCTGTCAAAATGATAATTTGTAAATTAAATGACTCCCGTAGGTCATTTCAAAGTTGCGTCCTCTTTGCCTGAATAAGGTGCACTTGCAGACCTCTTGTATTAGAATAGTGTACGGATTTAATATCCTTCTTATATAAAGAATGCACTCCAGCTTATTACCATCCCTTATAACTTGTCAAATTCATTCTCTAAACTGAGCGTAGCGAGCAATTTCGTAATATGATCATTCATTTCCAGCCAGTCAGCGGTTAATTGGTACTAACGCATCGTCTAGGCTGAATATTTACTGACGAAATTGCTCGCTACGCCCAGTTTAGGAAATTAACTTGACCGTATAGGTACTTAAGCGATTGTAATAAGGCCCTTAAAAAGGTGTGATCCCGAGTTCAAATCTAGATAGAATCGTCTTTGTGTTCATTGTGAAATTGCCATTAACTCTCCGGTGACAGAAAACGCAGATAAAACACCAAAAACTCTCCATGTTGGGTTATATTTACGCTTGGTAAAAAGTGGGATTCTGAGTGTTCCGTTCACCATGATAGTAAAAGTCAACTTGCCTCTACTTGCAACGGGGTAGCCGTTTGGGATATTCAAAATTGTATGTTTGGCTTCCTCCAGTCACTGCAGGTGTGGAGTAAGGAAGCCAATGACAAACCACCCCATTAATTCTCCCCAAAGTAATTTTGTGCTTGACGCGATGACTGGCTTGGTGGCTGCATAATGAGATGTTTTGAAAAGGGAAGACATTGTAAGAATTAGAATGTGGGCAAGGGCAGTTGCAAAAGTAGCTAGGAATAGTTTAGTACAGTCACCATCAGATATAATGTAGCAGACAAGGTGACCAAATAATTCTGAACTATTTTAAATGTCCATTAGTTCTAAACACTACAATCTACTAATCATATGGTCAATGATGTTACTAATGTGTAGATATCTACACATTAGTAACATCATTGTTAACTGAGCAGCAGTTAGTCAATAATTTCTGTACAAATAACCAAAAATATCTGAATACCTAAAATGTCAACTGTATCTATGCAAACAAACACTAAGCATATTGTAAATATAAAACACTAGCTGTTCGCACGCGGTTTCGCCTACGTGGACTATACGATTTTAGCTGTTCCGTTTCCTCCCGTTAAAATATATCCTATGTTACTTGTTTATAATAAGTTTTATGCTAAAATTATTTTGGCAATTGGTCTCTTAGTTTTTGATCATATAATTCCTTACTAGCTGTCGGTCAGAGGCTTCACCCGTGTAGACTATTTCTCCCGTTACAATATAGCCTAATATTTAGGCCACTCGCTTATAATCTAGCTTTATTTTGGTGAATGAGTTTTTAAAATCGCTTCATTCGTTTCAGAACCTATTCAATACAAATAAACAAACACTAAATATTGAGTGTTTGTTTATTTGTATTGAATAGGTTATCTCTTCTTTGTATTATTAGTATAGATGAAGAATATTCAAATTGGTGGCGGTGGCGGAATTCTGGGCTGCTGTTATTTAGCTCGCATCGACGACAGGATCATCGACACGAGGAAGAAACTCTTACCACTGAGTCTGTCTATTTATGAATGTTAGAATTTAAGCAGTTTTTTTTCTCAACAAACAAATTGTACTCTACTAACTCATTGTAAAACCACAACAAATTTAAAAGAGTAACTACTGAGTTTCTCGCCGGGTCTTCTCAGTAAGAATCAACTTCTCCGTCGCGCTGGTAGAGTCGCATTATGTTTGTATACTGTTTATTTATATATTCATATTATTATAGTATTTATGTCTATTATTTAGATATTTTTTGACTATCTAAAAGTACAGCTTAAGTCTATTTAAATAAAGATATTTGAGTTTGAGTTTGAGCTACCGAAGGTATTTTTTTGAGATTTTCATTGTTAAGTTTTTAAAAACAATGTCAAATTTGTGTTTTATATCAATATCAATTTGTTATGGCTAAATAATATCCTGTTTAAATATCATTAGTATAAATATTTATGCCATGATATATTTGGTTAATTTGTTTAAATATCAGATGCGCAAAAAAGAAGCCCCGAACGCGTGACGCGGTCCGCACAAGTGCCAACTAGGGCCTCCATTATTCAAAGCTTTCTACTTTGGTTACCTTTGACTATCCACTGGCGACATTTTATATAATCAATTTGCTTTGGAAATTCTGCAAAAAAGTATGTGGAGATCTCTTTAGGTAGGTTTTACAAAGCCTTAGTATCAATTGGTTTGTTCTCACTCTGGGTTTTATACTTTTGAAATAATAGTTGGCATAAATATTTTTCTCAAAGATCAGAAAGGAAATTTGGAAGATGATAATAATATATTTCTTAACTCGTTGTTTTTTTGAGGTTTTGTATTCTTTAGAAAAAGGGGTTCGAAACTATCAATGATAGGGTTCAATGTTAATACTTTCACTTTTTTTTACTATGTATATTTTCCAAGCAATAATTAAAGCGTATTTTAGATAGTGCAATATTGTTCCTCGACGTTGACAGACACTCAGTATTCGACCTTAATATCCAAACCTCGGACATTTAATGCCGCTGTCTCACACACACTCGTGGATACGAGTTTGCATGGTATTGTAGCTGGCAGCGAGACGGCGAATGACGTGGCGCCGTTACCGCTAGGCCCAGATGCTACAATACCTACTAGTCAGTTATTTCTAAATCGTGATTTAAGTATGCTTCTTGAATTTGTGATTTAAATAAAAATGTAATAACAGAATCGGTTTTTTAACTTATTTCACCACCTAAATGAATGAATTTGTTTTTGAAAATTTATATGTTTACATAGTAGTACTAAGTTGTTAGGTAAGTGTACCTTTTCGATTGATGCCAAAGAAATACAGAATGACACGTTTTTCAATGTTAGAGTTAGAATACTAGAATTGAAATTCATAACAATATATTGAAAAAGGTATTTGTAATTTTTTGATATTTACGCAAACACTAACGATAACTGAATAAAAAAAGTTTTTATTCTTAAGTAAAGTAGTCGAAGGTAGAATCTGCAAGGTAGTTTAGTTTAGCTTCAATAATTAAAATAAAAATGCACGAGAAAATTACCGGATCCTTGATTAGAAGCATTTTTAGTAATTTCGATGGCCACACTGCCCGTATGCCTCAGGGTGAATGACTCGCCCCACAATGCGGGGAATTTCTGTGTCCGCGGCTCTATTATATGTAATTGGGCCTAGGATGAGCTTTTATGTGACCGAATAGTTCAGTAAATGTATTAACTATTATAAAATAAAAGCTCCAGGTTGGTTCATTCACTTACGAAAAGGAGCTAAGATGTTTGTAAAAGGAGTTGCCATCTTTGGCTATTTGGACATTGGAATTGTAAACTCCAGTGCGGTCTTAACTGTAACTAGGTACTAAGGGGAGGTGGTTCACAAAACACGTTTTTAGAATTCATTTTTGAAGTAGTAAACAGTAAGATTAAAATCTAATAAAATTTACTGATATTCTTGAGGGGATAATACAGGGAATTCATCCGGTAGAAACATGATTTGATGAAGTTGGCTTGATAGAATAGATTCACAAAGTTACCTCTTTTTGTGACATTTCGTCTTCTATTTTTGGTTTTATTCCTAAAATAAATGATCTGATAATATGGGTCCAAAACAAAGTTTAAAGATAACCGGAGGGATTTCATCCGATGGTTTTTTTCATTACATCTATTAATTTTTAATCGATTATTTTAGTGATCTTCGGTCCGCGTGGCGCTCACCAGTTTCATTCGGGAAATGTTGTGCAGGACGACCTCGCCTTAAAGTATTATTAAAAATCAACCTCTATCATCGTCAATCGCAGGCATACGTCTAATGATGAATGAAGGCATCTCCTATTTATTTCTACTTCACTCCATCTTTTTTGCGTCATGCTTGCGTCAGTGACTTTAGTTCTTCTATGGATTTCGTCAGATGTACTAATATGTAATTCAAGATCGGCCTATATAAAAGAGCATTTAAAGTTGGAATGTACCAATATTCATTGCCTCATTAAAACACATCTAATTTAGAGATCGCGCTACAATTCACAGAAGCATTAAAAGAAAGAAGTGAAACAACTTAATTTACACTGATTGTAGAGAATGCAATGTCGAACATTTTATTTGTGAATTACGACAAAGAGGTTTTAATAATAGCCTGCCATGATTTATTGTGTGTTACATTTCATAGAACAGCGCAAATGGTGGAGATTGCGTGAGGAGTGCGATTCTTGATTTCGTTGTGTGTAAATCGCGATTTTTTGGTTACGTTTAAGATCGTGCTGTGTGAATTAATGCCAAGACAGTCGATCAGTCAGACAGCTTTGATTGGTGTCTGGATTTAAATGTGTGCTATTGTTCTGCGTACGAGTCAGTATAATGCCAAATCTAGGAGCTTGTCTGATAAGTATTGTGAGTTTCTTTTATCATCCAATATAACTTAACAAAATATTGAAGAATCAATACGAACATTAGAAAATTAAATTGCCAATATTATTATTAATGTTAATTTTTATTGTTTAGTGCTCCAGAAACAAATAATCACAGAAATTATACAGCTTGTTTGGTTTTACTCGTGCCTATATTCTGTGCTATTCTAACAGTGACTGAGATCACAACGTTCTTACTTGAATGGATCTCCTTATTTCAGATTCAAGTCGGAAATCCAAGCATGACCATTTCTTCAAGTCTTTCATACCGATAACCTGACTCCAAATTAATTAGAAGGTCTAATTATGGGGGCCAGATACTAATATATTTTTATACATGCTTCAATAATATAATAACACTCAGGCATATCAACACTACAATATGTTTATCCTGGTTGGTGGGTCGTGACCTCTGGCGCCTCTTCCTATGCCAATAACTTTCAATCTAATTAAATTTAAAGTACAAATTTTAAGTTTATTTAACTCCCTTAGCTTTCCTTTAGCAGATAGCTACTCGATACAATTTCTCCGTGAATTAATATTTAGGACTAGGTGTAACTCATTATTATCAAGTATACGTGGGCGTAAAACCAAAGCTTATCAAAAGCTTATTACAGCAAGTAAAAAAATTACTATTACAGCTAACTCTCCCTAGTACCGAACAAAGTCGCTTCCCGCGTTCGCATGTGAGCGTAAATCTTTCAAATACGCAACAGATTTAATGCGGTTTTCATCAATAGACAGAATGTTCCAGATTCGAAAGGACGCGCCCCCCACCGCATTCATGCACTCATAAAGTAAAGTAAAGTAATTAGCCTATAAACTGTCCCACTGCTGGGCAAAGGCCTTCATTAATGAAATCAAGTCATCGCTACAATGGATGGGTATTGGCTCATATAAATTTTTAATTTGGGCGCATTTTAAAAGTTGTAAGGTGCGTCATTTCTAATTAGACAAGTTCCACATGCATAGTAAAATAAATAAAAAACTTATGTCTCTACAATAAACCCGAGAAGCCTGGGCGTGTCCCTAGTATACACGAGTTCTCGTCAAGTTTTACATAGAGGCAGCTTATGCTGCTGACTTAAGACCCATTTTGCATTGGTTTTGTGAAGGTTTGACCTGTCTTCCTACTGTATAAGTAATATTTTGCACGGTTCCATCTCGAAGGTTCTAGCTCATTCGATTCATCGTTTCGCTTCTTCAGTAAGATAAATACTAATGGAGCATAAAAGTAAAAGTAACAACTAGCAAAGGTCGAGATCACAATGCGAGATACTCGCAATCACGCGAACGGACTTCAACATGCCTCTACCATGAGTCTGCGTCACATTAACACTTCATTCTGCAGTAACTGGTATGCCGTTTTAGTTACATTTATGCCCGATAAGGGCGCTGTACGAAATCTCATACAGATACTGAGCAGACTGTACTGTATTGCGGTACTGTAGAGCGACTATCGCGGCGTCAACTCATAGTATGTCATACCTAAACAGTTATTAGTATGTTGACTTGAACATTATTTGAAGATTTTCAGAAAAGAAAAAGTTTAAGAGCATCAACCAATAATGGAAAACATTAGGTACATAGGTACTCTTAATTTGTGCCTAAAAATCATATAAATACCTGAATATAGAAATTTAAACCCACAAGGAAAACCAATTTTCGACTAATTAATTAATAAATATATATCCAAGGTGGAATTATGCAACATACGGCCCCTAGAACAGCGCTTACCATTAGAATTTAGCACAAACGATTAATTTAGAGTTTTTTATTCCGAAAATTGGGATACGGTTGGCCCCTGTCTAAATGCAGCTTTATCTTAGTTTGTATCATTCAAAATCATTTATTTACTTGTTACGCTTGATGTGTGGTTGCTTTAAATCATTAATATAAATATAAATATGCGCCAGACAACACACCTCTTGTAATGGTCTCGAAGTAGGGATTATTAAATCCCTGTGTTACAAGGTACCACACAAGGAAATAAGCTAGGGGCGTCTCCCAGCACACCCAGACCCGAGGCAATTCAGAAAAGATCGTTTCCTGAATTGACCCGACCGGGAATCGAACCCGGGACACTACGGAAATCGAGGCGAGAAACCGTGCTACAGCACACTACGCCAATCGTGTCGTCCGTATGTGTATTGAATACAATATTCGATTATCATTTAATTTAAATAATACATAGATTACTATGTTAGAAAATTGTTTCGCCATACCATTTCATTATTCTGCTAAACTCCTGAATATTGAGGCGGTTTTTGTACAACCCTCCTCAGTACTTGTACGGATGGTAAACGAAAGGTATAAAGTTTGAAACAATAACTCATTTTGTATATTCTGGTATAAGTTTAGAAAATCAAATTGTTTGAAAGGGAAAAGCAAGTGGTGTAAAAATGAATAATTTCGTCTGCTTCTGAACAACACGTTTTTATCCCATACAAACCACCGTGTACAACAGTCGCGTACAAAAATGTATTGGGATTTGACATTGTCATGTCATGTCATGTGTCATCCCAATATACTTCTTTTACGTGAACGTTAACGTAAATTTAAAGTGGCAACTCGTGGTAGACGTACTGTTGAAAATGTATTGGGATTTGACATTGTCATGTCATGTCATGTGTCATCCCAATAGATTTTTTTTATGCGAACGATAACGTAAATTTACAGTGGCAACTCGTGGTAGACGTACCGGTCCCAGCTGTCAAACAGCAATTACTTTTGACAGAACGAAGTCTGTCGGGGCAGCTAGTAGCTAATAAAACATTTTTTTTAATGAATTTAAAGAACATGTGTTGATTTTGAAAGTGTGGCCGGTGTGGATGATCATTTCTTTATACTGACACGTGACAGGACAGCATCAATTTGAAGTGTGCTCAGTTGGGGTAAGGCTATTAAAAATGAATAGGTTATTTATAAATATTTATCATTATTAACATGTAAAAAGCTTTACGTATTTATTGGATAAGATGGTTGGTTTTACTTGTATATGTCAATCGAAATATCTGTATTTTTTTTCATTCTGGATAACTCTGCAACGGTTACACTAAACATTTATTCGACACCAGTAGGAAGGGCATGAAAATTACATATTACAGGGTCCCTAGCTAAGAGGCTACTTTCGTTTCGACATGTCAAATTTAAAAATGTATGGGAGTGACATAAGCACTCGGCTAATCTAGATGTCAAGTCTCAGACATTTTTAGGGTTGCTCTTGGCTAGCCCCCTGTGTTCTTAACTTGATTTTGTAAAAAAGTGATTTTTTTCGGTTTTCGCAGTAAGCAGACGATTTATAAAAAGTAGTAAGATTATTCAGCCCGTCCCTAGTACGCCCAGTTCCCTTAGGCGTCAAACTGACTAAAAGCACAAAATGAAGAGTTTACAGAAGGACCACTCTCGTCTTTTTTCCTAAACTTGATTTTGACTTGGTTGCTTTGTTACTATACCTATTCGCCCGATAAGCCCGATCTGACAGAACGGGAAGAGAATAATGTTCTGACTGAACATTCCTAACGGGTAAAGGATAATCTAGCGGCGTCCTTAAATTCATGAACCTTTGCGCTAGATTATAAGAAGTCATTTACCCACAGAAGGCGTCCGCGAAATAAACCAGGCTTCCGGTGCAACTTGCTAGCTTATTGGGCTTGAGCATACAGTCCTTATACCTACCTAGTAGGCAAGTAACAGCATGACGCTTCGGTGGCGGCAGCCGCGCGTGCCCCGACAAAAGAATATACCCTAAATACTGGTGTTTTACCAATGCATGATAATAAGATAAGTTACGGAAGTGTTTATGTTTGTTTTAAACTTATACTACCTACTTGTAAAGGTTAATTAAGTTTTACTTACCTTTCTTCATTATTTGGTAACGAAAAAAACGTGTTACAATTTTGTGTGGTGTTCAAACACTGCAACACAAATAATATTTTCGCGAAGCCATTTTTGACCATTAAAGTATAAATCTGCCGTACAAATAATATCTCAATGTTTTTGACAGTGCGACTGACCGCGAGACTGAAACTGACTGACTTCGCCTGTAAACTTACTTCTCTGTGTGCGTGTGTCAAAAATGGCGTGTTGTTCTCAGCGGGCTATCTGACAGAGCGCCGCGCATGCCTAATTTGTGCTGAAAGCTTGAATTTGACGTGAAATAATATCAAATTTGCATTGAATTGGCGACGTTCTCGATTAAAGTAAATTAAAATATAAAATCAACTATAAACTCACCCACTGCCAGCATCCATACTTTACTAATAAAAATAAATACTATATGCGCACGACAAGACACCCCTTGTCATGGTCTCGAAGTAGGGATAAATATCCCTGTGTTACGAGGTACCAGACAAGGAATAAAGCCAGGGGCGCCTCTCAGCACACCCAGACCCGAGTTAATTTAGAAAATAAATTTCCAGAATTGGCCCGACCGGGAATCGAACCTGGAACACCATGTAAGGCAAGACGTGAAACCGTGCTACAGCCCTAATTATGTTCTAATTGAAGGTTTAAGGCTCTATCACCGCTCTTGCCAAATGAGAGATGGCGAAAACAAACATTTAAAGCAACTGTATTAATTATTATTATCAAAGCAACAAGCAAACAATTAAAACATTCCAAACGCATAGATAATAATGTGTTGAGTGTTCTTCTAGTTTCTTTTGGAGCCCGCTTTTAATTTTCTTATTTATACTGCAATAGGGTGGGTGTCGCCAGTGGGGTTGAATAGGATGGTTACATCTGCAATTTCGTCAGGACAATAACCAATGAAATAAGAAGTGCAATATCATGATTTTCTTAGTTTTAGATGTATGGCCTGCATTAAGTTAATATTATTATTTTCTTGATTCGATTTTTAAGTTGTTGTCTTTATAGATTAGTGTTTAAACTGAAAATGCATCCACCTGATTAAAAAAGAAATGGAGCAGCTTATCAATTTATAATTCCAGTTTAATTTTTTTTTGGCGTTGGATTGATTGAAACATTATAAAAAAGAAAGCAGCCTCTATAAAAAAGACTAACTGATGACAATGTCAATTGCACTTTTACACATAAGTGATTTCATAGTTCAAGCAATTTACAAAAGTACCCTCAAATGTGCAAACGTGTGGTCCCTACCAAGGGCGGAGTCACCCGCCGAGCCCCCGACCACGATGGGTTCGGACGCGCCGACTCGACTCGAGTCTCGACGAGACCCACGTCGCCTAAACCGGTTTTGGAAATATGCCTCTCTGTCTAATACCAGTGATAAGTGATTGCGTTTTGTTACTAAGCGGTTGCTAAAGTGTTTGGCCCTCATGTTGTAGTAACAGTTATAATGATCGATTTTTTTTAACCTGTCGTCTCTCACTGCTGAGCAAAGGCCTCTCCCAATTTTTTCTGAGCCAATTTCTGCCAATCCGCTTCATGCTGTCTCAAATCGCCACTCCACCTTTTTCTGGGCCGTCCACCTGCAACGATATTCTTTATTGCACGTTGAAAAAAGAATCTTACAGTTATGTCAAGTTAATTACCTAAACTGAGGGTAGTAAGCAAATTCGTCAATAAATATCCAGCCAAGAAAATGCGTTAGTGCTGCTGTATACAGCTTCAAAAAATCATATGATCAGGAAAATGACGTGCTAAAAGGTATGGAGGTCGGATCGAAATGTGTTGTTTTCCTCCTCTTTCAGCAAGGCCTCGTGCAGGCCTCGTACAAGGTTCCGGGTTCACCTACCAAGTCGACTTTATTACCTAAATGTATGTAGTCTAATGCCTGAATTCTGTCACGACACGACAATCACGGCTTCGAGCCCTTGAATGTATGGCTGCCCCGTTCAGTTTTACTATTCAAATTAATGCCAGTAAACCTATAATTTATACTTAATCGAAATATAATGTTTTATTACAATTCACTTTGGGTTAATACCATTGGGGAAAAGTGGGCAACAGTCACTTGCCTCTGACTACCCCGTTTGGGATAAAGTCGTGATGGTATATGTGTGTGTGTTATTTACAAGTCAGTCAGACAATTAGACCTAAAAACGTAATTTTGGGGTATCCACAAAATTTGCAATAACCCATGATGCACACACCCTTACTTTATTGTAATAACTTTTTTACGTTTTCCTAATTTTTTTTTAGTGAGATTTTTTAGATTATCCCATTTTTTTACCATTATTATTAATCATTAGCTTCTGCTCTAAGTGTTCCGTTCACACGGCAACAGTTTTGACTACCCCGTTTAGGTTATTAGTTGCAAGCAGTTTTTTTTTATTGTTTGTGTTTAATGTACCTAATTTGTGAAAGTATGTGCGTTTTCAAAAAATATTGTGATATGTTTACTATTAATTAAGTTTTTAAATTTTCTTGGTATCGAGCAGAATTAGTTACTGTAATTCATAATGCGATAGGTTCAAATCCCATTTGTTTATAAACCACTGCCTAGGTAATATGCTGTTGCAAACCTCTTCGATCAACTTTCTATTATAAAACTAGTTCTAGGCACCTTCTGATTGAAAACTTATCTTAACTTTTACGCATAGAAAATAATCATGTGTTTATAATATATTATTATCGTTACGGAGAAACTTGTGGTGTAACTTATTTGCATTATAATGAAAAATATGGTTATAATAATCAAGATGATAGATTGTGGAGACACGACTCTACTAGTATGGTCTACTGTTTAGGCTACCAGTGGTGTATGTAATACTTACTGTGGCCAGTGACTTCGTTCGTGGTCTTAGGTTTTTTCAACTTTTCACCTGTTCATTGTTTTAAAGCATTTTGTAATTTAATCCAGCTATCTTCAGTATTCCGGGTATTTATCAAAAAGACTTACAAAAATTATGAGTATGTCATGAGATGAGTACATCACTGAGTATAGCATATCCATTCTCAGTGAGTGATGCAGTAATGTAATCGAAAGTTGATTAAAAAAATATTATATCAATTCGTTCTTGTAAGTCCTACCCGGTAGGTATGTGTACCAAGTTCAATTATAAGCTATCCAGTGGCTTCTTGTTGTACTGTAGGATTGATACGTATACTTATTCAGATTTTTTATCAGTTACTGATTAATCTTCCTAATATAATATTATAAATGCGAAAGTTTGCGAGGATGTATGTATGTGTGTATGTTTGTTACTCTTTCATGCAACAACTACTGGACGGATTTAGAAGATACTTTACAGTAATACAGCTTACACATCAGAATAGCACATAGGCTACAATTTAAAAAGTTTTTATGTAATTTGGCCATTATACGTTACGATAAAGTTCACGCGTATTAATTAATAAATCAGTGTTTGATTGTTTCACCTTCTTTATTTTAATATAATTTCATCCAAACTATTATGCTTTACAATCGCCATGAAACGGCCAAACCAGAAAAACAGGGGGTTAGTTTTTACTAAAAGTGACACGCTCTGGGATGTGAAAGAAACACCAGCCAAGAATTACTTACCATGGAAATAAACTTCGCATTATTCTCGGTATAGACAGATAATATCATGAAATTTTTGATAACAATCTCAATAAACCCATATCGCACCAAACCCACATTCTGAATTGAAATTCGTTAGTATGTCATTTAAATAGATAATATACACGTGAAGAGTTCAGGGCCTGTTCCAAGATGGGCAGCAAACTGCAAGCTGCAATCCGACTGAATCGTTAGTCGTCTATCTGATCTGACAGCTCGTCAGCCAATGATGATGCAGTATTTGACGTAAAGCGATAATTGCTGTCTAAATTATGATTTTATCGCAGTCGTAGTTAGTGAATTATCTCAGTAGTGTAAAAGTGTCAAAGCCTTAGCATAATTACGCATATAAGGCGGTCAGGGCACTCGTTTTGATGCCAAAAATATCTAGATTTCACAGCTAAATTTGAACTTACCGATGTCAATTTCTCGAAGTAAGAGCTTCTTCAAAATATTTATTTGTGCAGTAAATGGTTGTTACAACATAACAGAGTAGCACAAATAGTATTTATACATGTTAAATACTAAAAATTGTGAACATGTGTAACGAATTAATATTTTGACAGTTGATTTTGGCCTCACAAATGGCGCGCCTTTTGTATGGAACTATCCTTCTAGGTGTAATTATTCTAAGGCCGAAGCCTGAAACATTGGACACAATCAAAGACCTAACATGTGTTTGTTAACGATATTTGTTCTAGTACGAGAATCGAATCGTTTGCATCTGCATTGGCGCTTGAACTATAGGTAATTACGAACATTTGCCCCAGATTATGATCAAACTTTCAGAGCCATTTGCAGGACTCTACCCAATACCTACGCCACCGGGCCAGACTCAACAAAAAACGTTGCTTTAGATTTACGTAGGTACTTACTCAGATTAGTCCGCTTCGGTGGAGTCATGTCGGCTGTAGAGCGGCAAATATGGCGGTGAAAAGGCTCTACAGGCCCGTAATATTCGTGATTAGGCCGGACTAGTCTGACCAGTGAGTTGAACAGAAAATAAAAAGTTTTTTTGACACAAAAAATAAATACAAATAACATAAAATACTTAAAACTAAACTTAAACATAATTTGTCAAAAGGGCTTCCACTCAGCATTATGTCTTGGTGCATTTATACAGCACCACGGCGCTGGTTATTAGTGTTCAGGTGACTTTCTAGATATAAGTACATATTTACACTCAAAATCTTTTATAAGTTAGTGTCTGATGGGATCACGCATCTGTCAACGTCATTGTACATTAAGTAGAGGCCACTAAACGAAACGTTACCACAAATTAGACATGCGCGGCGTTCTGACAGATAGACCGCTTAGAACAACACGCCATTTTTGACACACGCGCACAGAGACGTGAGTTTACAGGCGAAATAAGAGAGTTTCAGAGACGCGGTCAGTCGCACTGTCAAAAACATTGAGATATTATTTGTACGTCGTCAGATACTTACATTAGAGTTCAATGGTCAAAAATGGTTTCGCGCAGATATTTCTGTTGCAGTGTATTTAGCTGTATGAACACCACACAAAATGGTGATGAAACGTTTTTTAAGTTACCAAATGATGTTAAAAGGTAAATAAAACTCAGATAACGTTTGCAAGTTCGAAGTACTATGTACGAGTATTATAAGTATATAGGTAGGTAAACCATTATATTTCGGAACACATTCAAATCCAGTACAAATGGGCTTTTACTTTTTCCGTAACTTATCTTATCATGCATTGGTAAAACACCAGTATTTTTGGTATATTCTTTTATTGGTACGCGCGGCTGCTGCATCCGCGCCGCGCCGCCGACAGGTGACCGCCGAAGCGGTGGCTCATGGTGTTATCTACAGCATACTAGGTAAGTAGGTAGGTAGGACTGTTTGATCAAGCCATTAGGCTAGCAGGTTGCACCTGGACCCCGGTAAATGACTTCTTATAATATAATACTTTTATACGTATTCACCCATCTCAACTACTTTTAATCTAACTGGACCCCTTTTGTATTTTTTGTTTTTGTCGAACTAGGTGCAATTTTTTACTTGATGTATTTTATTTTACGCGGTATCTGTCAAATCGCGCTTATCTGGCGAATATAGTAGCGAGTAGCAGCCCTAGGCGATCAGGCAAGTTGATAGAAAAAGGCGAGAGCGGTCCTTCTGTAAACTCTTTATTTTGTGACGTTACCAACCATGTTGTTTGTTCTATGTTTTAATAGCTAGACATGAGTAATAATAAGTATAGAGAGTAAATTTCTGATCTATCTTTAGTAAATCTATGATAGTAGATATTTAAGAAAAAACATAGCTAAGGTTGCGTGACTATTTAAAACTATTCAAAACTTTGATTGAATCAGTAGCTATAAATATACGAGTATGTTTCTCTTAAGGGCCCTCAATGCTCTGCTTAGTTCGAATTCAGATCATAGTAGCGAAGAAGTCGAAATTGTATAATATATGTGTGTGGTTCAGTAAAATCCGTAATTGTTTAATTTCAAAGATAAATAAAAAACAAAGCATGACAAACATTGATAGTAATATGGAAAGCGGTCAAGTGCCGTCGTCACAAAATTGCAGAATAAGCATCTATTTTGAAGGTACAATCCGCCATAGCTACTGCACACATTCAACCAACATTAGCAGAGCCCTCATCGCTATGGGCTTGCTTGCGTCGCGCTGACGTTACCTAACTTGTTACTTAGCCCTTGAGCTAAGGTCGACTGTACTTACGCAGAGAAAGCGTGCTCTATCCGACACAAACACTACTCAGAGGTATGCCGTACGCGTAAAGAGCTTTTACTTTATTTCTTGGCGGGCGGCCATGTTTTTGTGAACACCTTCGATTAAAATTTATTAAGGTCGGACTAGCGCATCGGGTGATCATTACGAAATTGACTGAGCGAGAATCGTAATCAATATTTAGCTAACGGGTTTGCGTTCATAAAATCTAGGCTATTAGTGAGTCTTGTAGACGATGTTAATACAATGTTGAGCTAATGGAGTACGAGACCAGCTTGACTATGATATTTAAATATATTATAACCCACATGTCCCGTTGTGCAATCTTAACCTTTTAGGAAGTAATTGAAGTTTTTCGAGTGATCTTGATCATTGACTTTATTAAGTCTTTTACATAATGCGTATATTGCATCTTCTAGAATACTTTGTTCAGCTTTAAGTTGATTAAGAGAGGAGTCTCTCAGCATCGAGTCTGACATTTGTGTGTTATTTTAATTCAGTTCAAGAAACCAGCGAGTAAATTATGCAATTTAGTAAATCATAAATCATAAACATTTATTTGCTCTTCTTGTTGTACAAAGATCTTAAAGACGAATATGTAGTTTCAAAGAAGCACCCTGTAAGGGCACTACAAATATAATAAAAAATTTTTTATCACTTAGCATTTAATTAAACTATTCTTAAAGTAAAATTAAACAACTAGCAACAATAAATTTAATAGTATGAATACGATTCTTCACATTCATAGTATTCATACATCATCAGTGATGCAGTAAGATCAAAATAGTACTAAAATACAATATTAAAACATTTACGTAAACATTAATACCTATGTAAATATTTAACTCTGCATAAGGCGATTCCTGCTATGATATCTTTTGTAGAATTATTCAAAATTTTATGGTATTCAGATTTTTATATAATGTCATTTAATTGTTAATTGAATTAAATTAAAACTCTATCTACGTAGAAGCTGATTTGAATTCCAATTCTGTGACAACTATTTAAAAAATTCCACGTCGGTACAAATAATGTTGGTGATTCATATTGCTTCACCTACGTGCATCATAACATAACACGTGAACAAACTATGTGGTACAAGTACACTCGTTTTGAACATCAACAACTTCATAGTCCCAAAAACAAACCGTGAAATCGCTGAGCCTTTTCAAATTGAGCAGATAATGACTAGAATGAAGGAATTTACGAGCGTACCTGCATAAAACAGGGAAATATTTTGAATAGCACAGATAAAGAAGGTTGCTTTACGATTGCCGCGACACCTCGGCCTGCCGCAGTCACTATTTATCTAAACAGGGATGCCGACTTGATCGATCAGCAAAACGAGTTACGATTTTTTTATTGTATCTTTTATATAAAACTTTTTGCATCGATTTATTTCATAACATAACATTTATTTCACATCATTACACGTAGAATCCGAATGCCTGGACCAGGTTTGGATAGCATTTTATGTATGGTATTCATCATTGATCCAATCTTTTTGATGGGAATATTTATCATAGCCAATAAACTTAAAACTATGCTTGCCAAGTGCGGGTTGGGGGTTACAAAAAAATATAAAAATATATAATGTTCACTGTGCCAGTGTAAACTGGCAGTGTTTCTAATATATTTTCTTCTAAAACAAATTGATTAATGTACCTAATTGTCACGAGATAGATTCAAACAAATGCAAATAACTGTTCAATCAAGTTAATATTAACCACAACCACAAGAGATCAATTCCAAGCAAAAGATTGGGCATCCCTATCCGGTACCGTCACGTCTCTAACGGCTCCCTAATTGAACCTACACACGCCCCACTTCGGCGCATCGATTTTAAAAATAGAATGCTCGCTGCGCTTTCGGTGTAACTACGGCCAACGATAAACATGCTTCTCACACTGAAACAAGCTTACACGAGCCCTTATTAAAAGTCAATAAGACTCATATTCCCTGAGCAGAACGTCAGCACTTTGTCGGCCCGGTTGAATGGAATTTGTGCGATATGCTCTCCCACGTTGAAACTCCAGTTCAAACAAATAGAATGCTCGATTTACTTCGCTTGATACTATTATGAATTGAATCGCGTATTCACTAATGATATTGCATATATTAAACAAATTAATTAACAACTGATATATTAAAGTTAATTAATCTAAATTTAATTGGATTTCAGGATATTCAGAAGAACATATAGCAGCAACGAAATCAAGAGGATTGCTGTTATCAAAAAAAGGTAGGTATTGTACATTATCTAACTTTTACATTAGAAGACGTTTGCATTTGGTTCATCAGTTTCCCGCAAAACCTTCAAAACTTGTATTAAGTATTACTTTTCTAATGTTTGTGTTCATGAAGTTGAAAAATGCGTTTTCTGCAAAATGACATTTTTTATGATCTTTTTTCGACATCAATGTTCATGTTCATCACAGTTAGATGAAAATGCTATTAAAATTGAGGTGATTTTAGCTTCCAAATAGTTTACAAGAAGTCTAAGAATAACTTTAGCAGTCTTAAGCGTCACTTGACGTTACTCATTCAAAAAACTACGCAGCTGCAAATATAGCGGTCCCGGTTAGTTCTATTGAGGTAATTATTATTAGACATCAGCAAAATTAATTCATTTTTGATGTCGGACGACATTTTCTACAAGACCCTATTCAATTATTTGTATCTTACTCCTAAAGTTCTGCATAACCCTAACTACCTGCTAGGGTAGTCATAACGACTAACTGGGTTACAACGAAAAACGGCTATCAAAAGCAAGCGACTCTTAAATTTGATAGTCTCAAAACTGATAAGTAACCCAGATTCGTTAAAATTGCGATTTTCATTTTAAAGTTCATAATATTTACACTACCTGTTTTGTTCCTTTCTTGCATCAAATTAAGTACAGACGCATTCACATCCACATTAACATACCTTATGCTGCTGACATAAAACCCAATTTGCAATGGCTTTGATAAAGTTGATGTAAACAGACGCCACTGTACAACAAGTAACTTTTAAATCGGAGGCTCATTTTCCCAGTGAAGGTTATAAGCTCTTAAAACCTTACGCAATACAAAAATAGTTTGATATTAACTATTATTAATTTAGTATCATCTGTTTGGAAAGCGCATTCACGTGCGGACGTGCTAGGGCTGTCGACATTTATCCGTGCATTGTCGACTGTTGTAGCCGTCCGTGCATGTTTACTTAGCCGCTTATTTTCAGCGTTTTGTTGCCAGCCAACTTAACACGTTTAGCGCGCGTAGTTTTTGTCGGAAAAACAAAACGAGTCTCGGGTTTATGAGTTTTTTTACATCTCGCTCAAAGAAATATGCAACGCGGAAAGTTGTTTAGAACGGTGTTCAGTAAAATGGTAATTATTTGTATCATGCATGATGCAGTTTTAAACCTAAATTAGTAATAACTATCCATGTGTAGATAGACGCTTAGCAATATTAGATTTTTGGTGGTTTATGTGGCTGCCAAACAATAACACCGTCTTATGAAATTTGTAAAAAAGACTATACAATATTATCCCTATTCCTGCCCAAGCATCATTATGTGAAACTTAAGGTTCTTTATATTATGTCTGCTGTCTAGATAGAGGTAGATAACCTGTTACCGTGAAATCTTCTGACGAAAGTAGTAAAGATATCTTCGTAGCGACGTTACGCTTACATAAATGGGAAGTGAGGCAAATATCTATGTGTAACAGCCCTACACATGTGCCGTGGCGCAGCCATACGTCATCAGCGACGCTAACAGCCCTCACGTAATTCTACGGACCGAGACACTTTCTTCTAACGAAGTTTTTGCGCTGCCATGGCCACTGACACGTTGACTTTCTGTGCACTCACTTGCATATTTAGCACACAATATTGTAGCTAGTTGTAGCATAACTTCTATGCAGGTAGGGGGAGCTTGCAACTTTCAAAACGCCGGTAGTTCAACCTATTTTGGAATAAACACTAAACTTGATATGACAGTTTCGATGGTAATCGTAAGATTCGTTGTTAAAAATAACAGTGGTGTTAAAAGACGTCTTATAAGGCTTGTAGGCTACACACACAGCCAAACTAACAAACATTGCAAGCCGCCATAATATCGTTTGTCTATCGGTGTTCTACTGAATTTGTTTCGGTGTGCGAAGGAACTACGCGACTCAATTTCGCCGTTTCATTCTTATGATATGAATATTTCCACCATCTACGCGAATTAAATTTATTTAATATTTCCATACAAAACCTACGAGTGTTTCCAGAGCTGTAATTTATATAGGCCTCCTTAAGAAAAGCGCGGAGCATTTGGTCTGCATGTGTTAGCGCTAACCCCAATTATTACCTACTTCTTATCATTATACCTCCTCAAATGATTAATTTAGCCTTTCTCGCCAAGGGTTAATCAAAACAATTAATGTTAATTTAAGCATCTAGAAAGCAGTTTTTCATAAACTTATTTGGACACCACTAATTTGTCATAATGTTTTTATTTATTTGTTTACAAAAGTAAATACTTATATTATGATATAACATAAAATATTATAGTATATTTATTTTGAATTATTTAGGTATGTATATTTGCATGATTGGTATAATATCATATGTACATATGTTTAATATATTTGCCTCCTTAAGCGTGTTCTACCGCTTGTACAACGGGTTTTGTTCTGAAGAACTGTTTGATATGATGCCCACGGCTACTTTTCATCACCGCACCGCTCGCCACCGACAGGGCATTCATCCTCACACTCTGAATCCGCAATGGTCTCGTACAATTCGGTTTCAGAGATGTTTCCTTCCGAGGACGCTTAAATTGTGGAATGAACTCCCATGCCGAGGTTTTCCCGATGAGTTATAGTATGGAGTTCTTCAAGAGGGGTTTGAAAAGGTTTTTACAGGGTCGACAACGCGCGAGTGATACCCCTGGTGTTGCACGCGTCCATAGGCCGCGATAACCGCTCACCATCAGGTGGTCCGCGTGCTTGATTGTCACCGACGTAGTATAAAATATAAAAATTTAAGTAATAATATTTGAGATTTGTTGTTTGTCTCTTCTCGCTTCCATTTTTAAATGTTGCTCAGCCCAAAATTCCAATGTTTCTGTTATACCTTGCGGATGACTGGTAGAAAATGCCTCTATCCATTAAGTCCGCCAATTGTACTTTAGTGGTTTATGCCATAAATAATAAATAAAGTTTATGGGGCAAATTTCAACTGTCGGCGCGCAGAATCAGGAAAAAGGGGTAAACCATTTCGCATTTGTAGTCTTATTCCTTTTAAATAACTTAGCGCTGCAGATAAAACACGTAGAAACTTCACAGATAAACAAGTATTTCAACTAGAAAGAGTTAAAAGTACACATAAACTGTTTTTTTACGTATTAAAAGTGGAGTTAACAGCGGTTATCTACAGTTAAAATTTGGAAAGGGATGAAGTTGAGTTAGTAACTCGATAGTTTCAGGAGGGGTGGGCTGGAGTCGGTGCTCAAATAACTGTGCCTACGTTTAACTTGAGTTAAAGCGGTGGAAAGTACTCACACTTAGAGGGTTGGCTTGATTAAAACGATATCTATTACTCTTTTTTGACGACACGGTTGGCGCAGTGCGCTGTGGCACGGTTTTTCGCCTTGACTTACGCGGTGTCCCGGGTTCGATTCCCGGTCGGCTCAATTCAGAAAATGATCTTGTCTGAATTGTTTTGGGTCTGGGTGTGCTAGGTGACGCCCCTGGCCTAATTCCCTGTCTGGTACCTTGTCACAAAAGGAAATTTATCCTTACTTCGAGACCATGACAAGTGGTGTGTTGTCTGGCGCATATGTATTTATTTATTTTTACGCTGATGTACTAATACTAATTTCATTAAAATTAAAGACGACATTTCCTGACGTATAGCTGTATGAGAATGAAGTAATTTGAAAAGAGTTTTATATCACACTAGCTCCGTCAGGGGCTTCGGCCGCGTAAAATATAGCCTAAATTATACAATATAATATATATCTTAAGTCACTCCCTGATAATGTAGCTTTATAATGGTCAAAGAATTACTGAAATCCACTCGGTATTTTTAGAGATCAGCGCGTTCAAAAAAAAAAAACATTAGTGGCAAAACGTTTCATTCAAAATACAATGATTCGATATGATAAAAGATTATCATCTGGATTATTTCTTATCCTGGTCATTACTGTTGGTATGTATTAATGCTGCTTATAGGTTAACTAGTGATAACTTCGTATGAAATTAGGGAACCGAACTCCACGCATTAATTACGTTTACATTAACCAAACAATATTAAATACACGTACCTTATCAGTTTGATAAAGTCGGCTCATAATACTGGTTATTTCCTGTTGCAAATATCGATATTAATGTAGCGTAGGTATATTCATGAATCGATATTCACTTTATCAATTACTTCATTTCTGGTAAAACACGAGATTTTTGATCCTTTTTTTATTTAAGCCTAGAAGCGCGTTTTTATAGATTCTTTACCCACGTCATAGTCATTACAATAATATTTTCATAAAATAAAATCTTGTTGTTTGGTAATGTGACTTGAAAAATCGATTCAAATATTCTGTAACAATGGACTAAATGGAGTACTCCTTCTTAAAATTAATGTTGAGGCGTTAGAACACGACATAATAATTAGTTTGTATGAAAAAGGCATTGGAAATCTGTAAGTTTGTTTAGTAAGATTTCATTTTTACTGTTATTTTCTGTCAATTAGTGTAGAGATACACACACATACCTACCTACGAGTACATCTCACATTTCAACGGAATGAATGATTGAATGAATGAATCAAAACAATAGGCAAAGGCAACCCGCTCAGACAGCCAGAGGCGCGTTGCGTTCCGTTTCACAGGTGCGTCGCACACGCGGAACGTTCCGTGCTACGAGTATATTGATGTAATCGCGATGTTACGTTCGAAAAAACTCACTGGAGCGGGGAAAGTGACGCTGCCTCAAGATCGTGAAAGGTACTTACCCGATCACCAACCTGCGCTGACACGCGCCGTCCCTCGAACTAGATGCGAAATACTCTGAGCCGGAGATGTAGGCTAATTTGACGGGGCTCTAGGTTAGGTGGTCGACGAACTTACGACACCGAGCGTTCGGAATTCGAACTACTTTCGCGTAATCTGTCTATAGAATACGATGGCCTAGTTAGTGCGATTTTTGGAGAAACTGAAGATTTAAGTAATAACTGCTATGCGGTGCCCCAAGATTTGTTTCCAACTTTGAAAGTAGCTACAAGACTATGACGCAATAATTTGCTAAAAAGACGAATTGAATGTTTTTATTGCATCATTAACGATCACAACTAGATGTATGATTTAGGTAATTTCAAATTTGCAGTCACGGGTTAGTAACAAATGTACCTAAAATATGTAGAATAACTTGCACTTGATAAGAATAACCTATTTTTTATGTAGTAAAACTCCTAGATTGGACAGTCGACCAAACATTTTTCAGAACGGAAATTACCTCTGCATTTGTATGACGTGATACAGCTGTCGATGCCTTATGATATTAACTACTTTATTAATAGTTTCATACAAAAACTCGCCCCGGTTGTGATGCCAAGATGTACTGTCAAAATTACTGTTTGTTGCACAGTCATGTTAGTTAGACATGTAACTTAAATTGTTGCAATGAATATTGTTCGTGCTTTTCTGATAACGTTGTTTGACATCATCCATTTACTGCACAAATAAATATTTTGTTGTAGCTCTTACCCAGATCCTTGAAATGGAGCACTGATGGTACGTCCACATCTAGCCGTTACGGCTAAATATTTGTGGCATCACCAAAGGTGCCCAGACTCACCTTCTATGTGTTATAACTCTTTGTGTAGACGTGTTATGCTTGAACTGTGGTACACTGTCACGTAGAGCGCTCGCGTAGAGAAATTGAAATATTTAACTAGTTTTGTTATTCCATACAAAATTTGTATTTACTGACTAACAATTTTTATTTCTAAGTTGTTTAAATGGCCTTAGTTTATATTCTTTTATGTTAATTTTTTTTCATTGTTTTATATTCTTTAGATTAGACACTCAGTAGGTTTATTTGTATCAAAATGACACACTGTACTTTACTAACGCCTGTTGTAAACCCAAAACAAGTTTAAAAGAGTAACTGCTGAGTTTCTTGCCGGGTCTTCTCAGCAAGAAACAACTCCGACGCGGGGGTAGAGTCGCATTATGTCTGTATACTGTGTATTTATATACTCGTCTCTGTATTATTATAGTAATTATGTTTATTATTTAGTATATCCTGCTTTAAATTTGACGATTTGAAAGTACTTACTGTGAAAGTCTATTTGAATAAAGATAATTGAGTTTGAGTAAATATTTGTTTAATTAAATTTTACTTTATAAATTAACCTATAAAAATATTAAAAAGGTATGTTTTCCTCAAAGAAGTGCCATCTTTTGAATTTCCAAGAGCCATAGGGTGAGTTATTGCGGTTGAATTGAATTTCAAAACATATTTGACCATCATTAACTTTATAAATCAGTACTGCGTGAACTTAAAGTTAGTACTTAGTACCTATTTTAACTAATTTTATTTCCTTACTAACTAATATTTCTTATGTGTATCTCGGTCAATATAATGGAAAACTTTATAAATTCATCTTCAATTAATCTAATAAATGCTGTAAGGAGATGATTATGATGCTTGCGTACGAATTTATTGTTATGAAGAAAATAATCAAACTTCTACTAAAATAACTAGTTTATTCTTAATCCTGAATAAATAATCTCCAAACTATACTTTCAGAACCAAATTTGTTTCTAAGACTGGGACCGTATTTATTTAATCTTTTGCCACTATCGGTCGCGGCGAGTCCGTTTGCGGTTCTAAAATGCTCACTATGTTTAGTAATATATACAGTAATAACTATGTACAGTAATATTATGTATACATAATATTACCGTGCTAAAAGTGAGCATTTTAGAACCGTGAACGGTCGCGCTGGGTGGCGGGGCGGGGTATTGTAATATTGCCCCTGGACTCCTATATCGTGATCTATTTCAATTTCATATCAACAGAAGTAAGAACTAACATTTAATAGCTAAAGTTGAATACTTCACTTGAGTCGATATATTTACTGAAACAATTTAGCAGTTTAATCGTCGATCATAAAACTAGTAACCGCAGTAAAGCGTTAACATCTTAATCTAATCATAAACAACAATGTTTACCGACGCACGTTTCGCGGCGAGTTAATATATCCCATTTTCAATTGAATCGGGAGAAATACGCACCTGCCTACTCCGGGGTTGGCATCTTTGAATCGCGGACTTCTCGTAAACAGCCGAGGCGGATTAATCGGCAGATGCCGCGCCCGGCGACTCGACGCGTCGCCCGACAAATCCGGCGATACCCTTCCGGACAAAGAAAACAGATTGAAATCAACCCACGCGTCCACGAACCGCTCCGTGAAGGTGTGGAAATCTCCCAGGTTGCGCCACCGATCCGTCGACGCGTCCGCTTGTCTTTTGAACCTATATAGCAGTTTAATTTACGGTGTTGAAGTGAAGATAATAGGTGCTGTTAAATTTGCTAAAACGCGGCCCTTTCGGTAATTTTTTCGGTGTCACGAGCTGTCTCACTGTCTGTTTCGTGTTGAAACGTATGCTATTAAAGCCTTGGCGAGTCCTCGTCTCGTCTAACAGTTTATTTGCGAATAAAAACCGTAACGGTGCCGACTACGAGTTATTTAGTCTTATTGCGTGAGCAGTAGAGATCTATATTAAATAACAGGGAGGCTACAGCCGACCGCACAGAAGTTGACCGTGCGTAAACATTAATAAAACTTTCTTTTGCCAACATTAAGTAGTGATATTTCCCCGCGTCGTTTTATTCCGATGAACCGTGAATCTCGGGACATAGGTACGAGGGTTAATTTGTATTCAGCGTGCTGCATTGATTGATTTATTACGAAGCCATTTTGTTAAGGCGAGGCAGCAAAAGCGCTACCTAATTAGCGTCGCGCATAAATGTTATGAGTTTATTGCCTTTTAATGGTTTTCTGTTTAGTATAATACATTTTAAGAGATCATACAAAGCAGGGTTTTTCTGATGAGGTTTAAGTTGACTAAAGGTTTTGTTTTTAACATAATATAGTGGTTTTATTGCCATATAACTTTATGTTATGTTCGTTTTGATTATACTAATAATTAACGTTATTTTAGCTTTACCTACTATAACTCAACAAAAAGATGAATTAATAACATCATACATTTGTGCACTCATTTATCGACTGTGGTTCATTTACTTAAAGTTCTAACTAACAAAAAAAAACACTTTACTAGTTTTTTTACACATTACTTTTAATGATTAAAATCGATTAGGTCTCTACATTCCAATTTTTTAGGATGATTTACAAATGCGTTCAAATTAAAAGTAAGTATTAACTCAAGTTTTTGTATAACATTATTAGGTTCATGAAAATGACATTCTAATCAGACTGTATCACAGTATTAACTAATTGACGTTTTTGTATTTTCCACTCATAGCGCTGTCGACTTCTGAGATACACATTCCCACACAGAACACGAACAAAACAGCGCATTAACTAAAGTAGCGCTAAAGTACTAATTACTTTTTTGAACAATAGGGAAGATACAGGTGGGTATGTAGCGTTCTTACATAATCCCCAATATGCAAAACCTATGGATACTTTTTAGTTTATTTATATAAAATAAAAAGTTTATATAAATAAATAATATATATATAACAATAATATATATAATATGAATAAGTTTATACTTGTGAATTTTAATGGACATATTTGGATGGATAAAAAGTTTATATAAATAAATAATATATATATAATAATAATATATATAATATGAATAAGTTTATACTTGTGAATTTTAATGGACTGCTAAAATGGTCCTTTAATATTTATCGAGCAAGGTTTTTCACGCGTTTAGTATTACAATACTTTTTTATTTTGACTCTCAAAACTTATTGAAACAGCTTTAAATATATAAAAAGTTTTTATAGATTCAAAGCTGTTTATGGAACCAAATCATCAAATTGAACTTATCTGGCAGATTGTTAACATAAATACTTTAATTTATTGTTGATATTGTATTTTTTGATGGTATATTATTTCTTTGAAAAAATAAGTTAAATGTTTATTCTAAACTTTGCGCGATACCGAAACAAAGTTAAAATGTTATATTATGTATTCATTATGTTTAGAACAACTTCTCTTCCACACTCTATTTTCTCTTTTTTTCTAGTTAATATATAATATTGTGTCCTACCAAAAACGAACAAAAGGATTGCTTAGGTATTATACATCTTGTATCATTACCTAAGTTGGAAGTTGAGCATTGAAGAGATGAGGTTCAAGACGAGTCGCCAGTGCAGTGAACCCCGGTCCCGTCTCGCCCAGAATGTTGTCTGGGGCTGGGCCCAGACGTCTGTACGTTCACTCACTAGTCTGGAATTGTCTGGAATGATCTACAATTATGCGATTGGCTGGAATTTTGCCGGCCATTACACCGGTTGTAAGTAGGTCACGGTATTGATAATGTTGATTTGTGATTTTAAATAACTGGCTTAAGTGTCTTTTGATTGTGGCGATGACTTGATTTCACTGATGCCTTACCCAACAGTACAACACTAACTTATATGCTTTAAATTAATCTTTAATTAATGATTGACTGTCACAACTAGCATGAAAGGGTTATTTATATGTATATATATATTACAATAAATATGAGTGTTTTATCCCTTTCTGAAGTACCTATGTGTGACACTTGGATTAGGTAAGACTAGTAAGATTTGGATTAAGTTCATTTGAACGTTACCTTAGTTAATACAAAAATTTACACCCATTTGCACTAAGTTCTGTTTAAAAAAATCGAAGTTTTGCACTTAACTACATACAAGGAAGATTCTTAGGAGGGACCTTGTCAGAAGGTCGATGAAGCCCATAAATAAGTTAAGAGATCTCAGCAGAAGCAAGAAAATCTATTGCACCTAAGTTACTGAACTTACTTATTCGCTGCGTTACGCGAATAAGTACGAGTAAGTTCGGTAACTTGAGTTACCGATGTAGCTCAGCGAAGGAGTAAATGAAGTGGCCGACCTGGCAGCCTACTGCCAGCAAGTAGGCCGATGGCACAAAGAACTAAAGGTCGTCTGTGCAGAAAGTTCTGGAACCAAGAGCGTCTGAAAGCAGACACAGCGTAGGCGTACGCTACCTGCTGCTAAGGCCCTGTTCAGATGAACGCGCCATCGACGCGCGTTTCGTTATTCATCGATTGTTATAATGCATAAACAACAAACTAGCTTGCCTCTCAGCAGTCGATGTATAACTAATCCCGCGTCGATCGCGCTTACATCTGAACTGGGCCTAAAGGTCACAGGATTCGGAGAATTCAGATCACCTACGAACAGCTGCTCAGATGAGAAGAGGCTTGTTATCAAGAGTGGACTTCTTGTGGCTGCTTATGAGAATGCTGAAGAGGACGAACGCTAATACTTACAATGAGCAAAAACTCTCATTCTGAAGACATACGCTCAATCTCAATGGTCAGAGTCAAGTTGGCTCAGAAGCCCACATTTTGCCAAGTGAATTAGGTAGGACCCAAATTTCAACGATGTTTTTCATCACCGGAAATCTCCGGACTGTCAATCGACAGTGAACACCAAATGGCTTGAGTGCCTAGCCCTTAGGCCACGAAATTGTATGAAGGAAGACCTTTCCTATACAAGTATGACACTAGCATTGATCATAAAGCGTTGATCCCTCACTAGCATGATTTACTTTTTTCATGGTCTTTATACTTTATGGAAAAAAATGCTTAAGGTCAAGTTATTGTTGTCCGACAATAATTTATGTGCACAGCTGTGCTTTACATGTGGGCACCTATGTGCCATAGACATAAGGCTTATTTTGCAATGGTTTTGTAAGGGTTGGCCAGCTGTCCTCCGTACCTCAGCTTTCCAAACTCAATCACGCAGACATTAGCATAAAAATGTTTCGTCTGTGCCTCCAAGTGAACTTGTAATGGGCTACTCATTATTTTCTGTCGCGTAAAACCAGTTACAAATTTAGTAGTTATTTGTTTTTCTGTTTGTATTTAATATGTGCTCATATACAGGGTGACTAGCTAGATATTTAGATAAAAGTGAGATCATGAAATATTTCAAAACCGTAAGATTTTTGCTATCACAATCTAATCAATAAAACTGTAAAGTAAATGATTAATGATTTTTTATATTTTCAGAAGTGAATATATTTTTTGAATGTAAGTAAGGGGGCATCCATAAATTACGTGAGGTGTTTTTTTTAATTTTCTGTAACTCCCTCCCCCCCTGGTGAGGTGTCGTGAGATTTTATTCAACCCCCTCCCCCAACCCCCAATCTCACGTTAGATTTTACAAAATGTGGGTTTCTTACGTAAACGCGTTGGATTGTTATTGTAAAAAGAAAGAAAAAAATTGCTGCGCTTGGCGCGAAAACAAGGAACGGGCTAAACTGTACCGTAAATTCAGATTAAATTGAGCTATTTGGTATAAAACAAATATGGTGGTTTGACAGTCAGTAGATGTATAACGTCGAAGTATGAATGAAATTATTTTCTTTCGAACGAATTAGTCAATGATCTTAATCGTATTACGATATACGCTTAAGATTAAATCTTCTGGATTAAATGGACCATAATATTTTTTTTTTTTTGTTTCAATCAGAAAAAAAATTGCGTGATATTTGCCCCCCCCATCTCCAACGTAAGATTAGATGAGATTTGACTCGACCCCCTTCCCCCCTGAAACATCTCACGTAATTTATGGACGCCCCCTAACTCAATTTTGGCAATGTTTAAAATTAGAGTTTAAAATAACTGTAACTTTTTTTACTTTAATAACCCCGATTTACTTAAACGAACCAACTTCTTTTATTATCGCGAAACTTCAACATATTTAAGCTCATAAATTTCAGAACGTTGCATAACTGTTATACAACATATTAACGGAATAATTAAGGTGTAGAAATTCTGTATGTCCACTGCATACTTGATTCATATCTGCCAGATGAATAATTGTCTATGGCAAGCGTTTAGCTAAACCCCGCATAGACTATAGAACATAGGATACACGCTGTAAACCGATATACGGGTCGTTTGAATAATATAAGTTCATACCCAGCAAGGGTTGCTAGGGATTTTGTAGCTTCAGCGGGAGTGATATAAGGCTAGATTTTGCTTGGAGGAAAAAACATAAGCGCGTGAGAATTCTGCCACCGCGTTTACACTTTCAACATTCGACTTTGTGAGTGTTACTTTTAAGTTAAAATTTGCGTGCAATGAGGTAATATTTCCGCGATGCTCTGAGTACGTACTTTGTGATCGCTTGACGTCGACCGGAGTGAAACGATTTCGATCCAAATCGAACTGAATTTTTGTTTGACATAAAATTACATCGAGGTTTTCGATCAAATATAATGATATGTGTGCTAATAATGGAATAGGTAGTTACTTACAATCCCTAAGGTTTTCGATTTATTACTTTTCTTCTCTTATTTTCTTTATAATAGCATAAATCTGGATTTGTTGAAAGTTAGAAATTTTTGTTTGAGAAATGTTTGTGTTTGCCCTGTGTCTGGCTGTTGGTTTCTTATCTAGGTACTACGAGTACCTACTACTTACTTAAATAAAAATATTAAAATGTAATTTTTTACATGGTAACAGATATATCAAAACAATAAAAAAAAACTCTAATTCTTGATGTCTCGTTATTATAACTTTATATATAAATATGTTAATATTTCGACGAAATCTTTAATAATCACCTGCCATGCCTTAATGTCTATTACGCTGAACTGTAACAATTCTGCTTAATGAAAAATAATAAATAAATAAATATGTGCCAGACAACACACCTCTTGTAATGGTCTCGAAGTAGGTATTAATATCCCTGTGTTACGAGGTACCACACAAGGAAATCAGCCAGGGGCGTCTCCCAGCACACCCAGACCCGAGTCAATTCAGAAAAGATCGTTTCCTGAATTGACCCGACCGGGAATCGAACCCGGGACACTAAGGAAATCTAGGCGAGAAACCGTGCTTCAGCGCACAACGCCAATCGTGTCGTAGAAGAATGACAAATATGTAAACAGAATGAAACAGAAAATTTAAAATATCGCAAAACGTAGATTACATTGTAAGTTTTACTGAACATAGCCCTGACTGAGTGTAGACCAGAGTCACAAGGCTACATGTTCAATCAAGCGAATAACCTCACTTTTAACTTCAATCAATTTCTAGCTAGCTTTGATATGACGTGGGCGAATCACTTCATTATTTTGTTAAACTTAGTGATATTTTATCAATGTACTACTTTATTAAAATCATGGGTAATATTTGAGGTAGGTAGGTTCAACACAGTAGTGTCGGGTCGTATCATTTGGTTTTTTATCGAACTCTGACCTTTTCATGCATTCTTAGAATTAGAAGTATGGAGTAGTCTTGCCTTGTCATCATGATGAGTGTTAACGTGTATCGCATTCTATTTGAGCTATTATTAAGTTGTCTAGAAAAATGTGATCGAATATAAAAAATACACTATATTTAAATAAATAGTCTTTATTTATGGTATTTTTTAAATAAAAAAAAACATAGTTTTTTTCAGGTATTTTGAGGCAAAATACCTCAACTTTTATTTATTTCATTTTACTAAGTTGTGTCTCTAGCAGGGGTTCCCAACCTTTTTTTGTCTACTGCCCACTTTAAGAATAAATTCTTTTTTAACGCCCCCCTTTTTAAACATACTTAAAAACCGCTAAGTACTTATAACTGATTATTGAAACGCAAATTTATAGCACGGACAGAGTATCTTTTATTGAAAATAATGTAATACATGTTTGTTTTATTATATATATATTTACAGCGACGACGGGTTTGTGGGATTTTCAATAAATCCGAATTTAATATATTCCGCAGAGTATTGCCGTCTCTTCTTCTTACTTCCGACATTGTTTTGTTTTAAGAAATACGTAAGTGTTGAAATCAAGTACTGCTTATCTATTATGCGCGAAACCGCAAATGAAAATAAAATAAATTTACGTCGCTTATATAGGATTGCATAAGCAGCACGCACCAACAGGAATAAGACAAACGTGCATAAACTCGTTTATCTCATTCGACGCCCAATCGTACTCGACAAGCAAGAACAAGTATTATAGAACCAGCTGATTGGTATAGGAATGTACAATTCGGATTATTTAACAAAAACTTGTTAAAACATGATTGCCCGCGGTCTTTTATATCGAACCGAGTTTGAGCTATATCTTAATTAATATTAGTTGATGTTTACAAGATGTAGTCGAGAGTCGAGAGCTCAGTCGGTGTCTAAGAGTCTTCCTAGCTAGGTAGATGAAATTTTAAATCGACCCCAAAGCCCTACACAATGCCCCCTTTTTTTTCTGGGTCTCTTACCGCCCCCCTTTAGGCCTGCAGCGCCCACAAGGGGGCGTTATCGCCCACGTTGGGAAAGACTGCTCTAGAGTAAACACTGACGCTAAGGCCAAAGTCTTATTTTCGAGGGAAATTAAATTGAAGCTCGACAAGTCAGATTTTCAGCAGGAAAGTTGAAGACAATAAAAAATTACAATCTATTATTTCACCGAAACCAGTTTTATCACAGAAGTTCACATTGCCTATATAGACATCATGTCAAATTAATTCCAAATACCGTGCTAATTTTATCTATACTGATATTATCGATAGAATTATCATCGTGCGATGTCATTACCTGTCAGGCTTTATTGGATAAGGGTGCTTCCATAATAAATCATTCTGCATTTAAATATTTCAAGCTCTGCGTTTCTACCATGAGCACGGCACGTTAACTATGCGACTTGCATATAATATTAATTTTGAGGCACTGTATGAAATCACATAGATATATATACTTTATTCTAGAGGTTCACGACTGTCATGGAAATGGTTCAGTTTTTTTCAGTACATAACAGAAGGCACTGAGGAAATCATCACTGCATTTAATAATGATTTAATTGCATAAATGAAAATAGTCGTGACTTTGTTATCTATTTAAGTATTAAAACTAAACTAAATAATACAACACCACTTTTTAATTATTACATGGGGTTATCAGTAGCAATAACAAGCACATGGTGTAATATATTTTTTAAGAAAAGTTCTCAAACTAATAAAAAACGATACTTAAATCTTATTGACGAAATAAAATAACAATTTGGGCACCATAAATGACTTTGTTATCTATATAAGTATTAAAACTAAACTAAATAATAAAACACCACTTTTTAATTATTACATGGGGTTATCAGTAGCAATAACAAGCACATGGTATTTTTTTTTTTTTTTAAATCTCTCACTAATAAAAAACGATACTCAAATCTTAGTGACGAAATAAAATAACAATTTAAGCACCATAAAGGATCCTTCTGGAAAAAGACGTCCCTTACCTTCTTTTGGCCTCAATATATTATCTTTGCCGACTTAAATATATCTACAACTAACTTTCCGCCCGCGGCTTCACCCGCGTTATCGTTATTTAATACGACCAGATTACATAAAATCGTTATAATTTGTAGCCCATGTGTTATTCTCATGTATACTGTAAAGTTTCATCTAAATGTACTTTTTGCGTGAAAGTGTAACAAACATACATACCTACATACATACCTACATACATCCTCACAAACTTTCGCATTTATAATATTAAGTAAGATTTCATTACTATCCGTTTCTTTATACTAACACCCTTCGTCATATTAGCTATCTTATCGCTTTATCGTACACGTGAGGCCGAAAATCTGCAAATTACACGAAGAATCATGCAGACTTACGTAATCGCTCTTTTCACAGGCAGTGTAATATCTCTGAAAGATCTCTTACGCACCGGATTTGGCGATCGATCTTACCGAAAACTGAAGTAGGTACTGCGCGAGCGTCAGTATACCTTTTAGATATTTTTTTATTACTACTGGAGTAGATACTAAAGATTTGTGCCGTGCTGGTGGCGGCACTTTAAAATAATACTTTCCACCGCCCCGTCTCCTTCCCGTGGGTGTCGTAAGAGGCGACTAAGGGAGCCCTGCAGCAGACCATCTGCTCTTCAGGTGGGAGACATATTATGTCGGCCGGTTGATGTTACCACCATGCGTAAAACCCGCCAAGGGACTCTGACCTATCTCGGTCAGGTCGCGTTCCGGGATCAGCACTGCACTAACCGGCGCCAGGGCAGGCCTTCAAGATGAGTATGGCCAGCTAGGTAATTGCTTTGCATTATTGTGCTTGTCATCCTCATATCTGGACCTCACGACTGCTTTCCATCAGGTGGAGTGAGGTCATCTTGAAAGGCACTATAAAAAAAATCGGTGGAACGGGTTCCCAGGATTGGTATTTCTTGAGTATTTTCGAGTGTTGCAAATGTTGCAATCTTCCAATGGTAGAGTTGACCCCCAGCCTCTTTTGGTCATCTACTCATCTAGTACCTACGTAGCTGTTTTTATTTTATTGTTAAAAATTCTCAAATCCACAATTTAGCACTTATTCACAAATGTTTTTAGACATTATTTTTACAACCGATTGTGCCATTTCATTTATTTATCTAACAGTATAAAAAACATACGATTTATACAAAACTCTTAACCACAACCACCATACTCAGTTAATATAACAGGTCACACTGTCATATCATATCACAGTTTTATGTATTTATCGAAGCTTTCTGCTATAATTGAGCTTAAATTAGTTTCATTCTGACTCCGTAGAATAATGGCAGGAAATTCTGATTTATTTGCTCGGACGTATCACGTTAAATAAAACAAATGTTCCTTTATTGCTCTGGCAAATACATTTTTACTGCTTATAGGTAAGTTAAAAAGAAAAGTTCAATCGTGTTCTACTTTAAGTAACACACCTCTACTCAAATCTATGAAACACATTTTTACTGCTAGTAGGTAAGTTAATAAGAGAAGTCTAAGGCCTCGTTTAGTGGTCCGCACTGAATTCAATCATTTGGCGTTGTATGAATGCTTTTGAGGAGTAGCTATTTTACACGCGTTTGCTTGAAGCAAACGCGTGTAAAATCGCCTTTCCGTAAAAGCACTCTTACAATAACGTATGAGCTAAGCGGGATTCGAAAAGGTGATGAAGGATGGCGACGGGTTGTTGCCCTACCACGAAAAGTAAGGGGGTGCATCAACCTGAGGATAGCGATGATCGGACGATAATGTCTGTCACTGGACTGACATATAAGCTGATGGTGATGAGCAAACGATAATACTCATTAAATGACTTTAATTAATCTCAAAACCTTTCCTTGTTTGTTGAGGATTAAAAGCCATCTGGGATTATCTATTTAGTAAATACATGTACATTTTGACTCTACTGCTTCTAATTGGTGGTCGGGTGGCAATATATTTGTTAAATGTTCAATAGTGAAAATAATATTAAAATAAACCAGCATGATGTCAATCAAAGAGACGAGTAGTTTAATTGCTTGTGGAGTCGGCATCAGAACTCACAACACATTTCAAGAGATACATTCCACAACGAAGGTCTTGGAACATTTGAAGCCCTTGTACTCGTAATTCATTTTCTCACTAGTTGTCATAGTAATTTATGTAGGATGTCAGAAGAAGCTAGAGTACCAAATTGTTCAGGTTTTGGTTTGTTGGCTGTAACTACTGGGGTACTGGCACATTTCGTTTTGCTAAAAAGTATCAAAAGAGCTGTAAAGTATCAAAAGTGAAGGAGCTGTCCTGTAACTAAACAATCATGACCGTTTTGCTTGTATTCTTGTCCAATAATTTTACTTTACTAATTACCTGGTAATTAAAATAGTTAACTGTCATGAGTCTGTTAAAAAAGCACAAGTGCCATCATCATCCTATGAGTATTTTTACCTGAGTATTTTACTTCTATCATAATTATATTAATTTACCCTTGCAAACGAGAGGTTACACAAACTACTTAACGATTAATAAACGGAGATTTATTGGCCAAATGTTGTATTAAATCGATTCTTTAAAAAGTTACATTGCCTGTAACGGATTCCGTACAATCTATAGGCCAAAAGCTCAAGCCCAAGCTTATTAAAGCTAATGTTTTAAGATTTGAGCAATCTGCACATAAAATGTTCATGTCAATTTTGCAAATCTGTGGTAACAGCAGTTATTATACAAATTCGATTCTTCTGCGACTGAACATGCGACTTATGTTCCCTATTTTAGTGTTTGCACAATGCACCTCAATGCAGCAATCTAATCAATATTTAAACATCACAAAGAAAACAAAAAAATCCTAAACTCACATTTCCGAAGGTTCTTCTTCAAACAATAGACTCGGATCGCACTTTATTATAAAGCTATCCATCTCACGCCATTAAAAAGTTAGATAGTTTCGGCTTTATCCTGGCATGGGTGTCTATTCTTATCGTTATAGACTCATTTCTGTCCCACAACTCCCACAAGAACTCATTGGGATCTATGCGATGACGTCACATGATCGGAATTTTTCTCTTCGTGTCCTATTAGTACATGAGGTATTTTTTGTTCTTTTAACGACGGCGTTCATTGTCCGTATTTTGCCTTCTTTATTACGAAATTTACTAAAACAATAACGATCCTAAATGTGTAGATAAATATTTGTATTTACTATCGCTGTAATCTTATCGTAAAGTTAATACACAGACGTTTTTATTGGGCTGTAATATCCGTTGAATTTCCACAATCACGTTTCGATCGCTTCAAGAATTACTCCCAGATAGCATTCGCGAGAGTCACTGACACTTTGGCAAACATCCCTGAGAGTGACATTGATGTACCGAAATACCATTTCCAATGTTTCGGCCAATCCATAATTATGCCGTAAGTTCTTACGTCACTCGATATAATTATTTTTGACTGTGAACTAAGTGGAAGGGTCATCAACCTCTCTCTGTCGACCGACTTTAAAAAAATACATCTCTTTTTGTATTATTTTATTGACTACTGAGACTTTATTGTTTTATAGACACCTGCTGAATACAAATGATTTGATATTGTAAATGGTTAGCCTCAACAATGTATTGTCTGTCGGTGCTAATTAGGTCCAATCAATCATCCTTGTTTTAATATCAACAATAATTAGGTCTCTATGGTTTGGTTTGTGGCTTACCTGCATGTAAAATTCGTATTTAAATAACGAAATTCATAAATAACATTAAAATTATAATACTTTAGCTGAATTTAGAAGAACACAAACTTATGTAATCACAAATATTTTGCTGTCAGACTTAACATTGCCTTTGTTCTGTTTGTTCGTTAATTAATTAAAATAACTAGTTTACTCACATATTGAACGTGGAATGCTCACAAAAACTAAATCTAATTTACAAACCAGTACTAATTACGCGAAAAGGTTAATTTGAAAATTTGCAAACTGTAACTAGATACAGTCGAATTGATGGAGGCGAAAAAGCACAGACTTAACGAATGAGTGTGACATGAGTTGATATATAAGTATTAATTAAATATTGAGTTTAAGCCGAGTGCCGACGTTAGTCGCTAGCGTCTGTAGAATAGCATTGTATGGTTTCGGTAGAGATCCAGTAATATAAATGGAACTTAATTTGCTTCTGTAGACTATCGTTGTTTATGTAATAAATTCATGGTAGCGATAAAGCAGTTGTGTAAAACGCCAAAACAACCGAAACTCACGACTCACGAAATCAAAGTTCCCAATCGATTCGAATGCGCCGTTGTAATTGACAATAAATTGTTAATTTTTTTTAATAATCAAGGACTCAAAGGCGTCGACGTCAGTCCGCCTCGCCGCGAAATCGGTGCCACGAACGAACGGTCGACTATTTTCGTAGCACATCGGCCGATATCACTGCGTGCGCCCAAAGTGCGATTTAGACCGAACGGCACGTATCTGCAATCGAGGCAAATTGGAGCATCTTCTCTGCTTGTTAGGGTCGAAATTTGTATGAAACTTTAACAACCGACTGAACATAATTCCATAAAATTTTGGGGTCTTGTTACGTTATTTTACAAAGAGTATGCTCCGGCTCATTGTTTAGTGTAAATCGCACTGAAGCTAGACTGTGTGTTAAGTGTGAGCGCTAATTAAAATTAAGTCTCGTGTTTAGTCGTCAGACGAATCCTGATGACACAAGTGGCATGTTATCAAATTGCAAGCTCGTGACGGGTGCAAGAAACTGTGAATCAGGAAAATGAATACCTACCTACACTGTGGTAAAATATAAGATACCAGTGTTTTAATTAGTTTAAAAATAATTATCCTTCAATAAAAGAAGGCGTCATTTCAAAGTGTACTGGTTTTTTCTGAAGAATAAACAGCATTGTTTAGATTCAGCGTTCATCTTTTTGTTGTTTGTACATTTGTGATTATGGTATCTTTCCAACGAAAATGTATTTAATCAAAGAAACAGGCTTATTCGGTACGATCTGGGTGAAAGCGTTGCAAATATCCACTTTCTAAAAACTAAAAGAATTACGCTATCCGATTCACCGACTGTAGATTTTCATGTGTGAGTGGTAAATTAATCGGTAATTTTATAGAAAACTATAAGGAAATTACTAATTTTAAAGGCGGATTAGTTGTTTTTTTTTAATAAAGAACAGCAATATAATGAACTTGCGGGAAGGTATTTTTTAGTCTCTGTTGTCTGATACGATCATATTCTATTACTTGAAATTTCTTTTTTTAGTTCATAGCAAATTTGTATTTATTTGTTGAAAGAAATGTCCTTCAGTTCGGTTTGGAATTTGAGTATTCACTTTTAATCACTTAAGAAATTCATCAGCTAAGTTTGGCATACAAAAGCAGATCGAAAGAAGATTTATAAAGATTAAGAAATATTTCCGCAAATTATGTGTTAATTACGTAGGTGTATACCTATAATACAAATAAAAATTTTAAACAAAATAAAATACATTTTTCTAATGAATGATCCCATGACCCGCGTCCTTCAGGGCCAGTGGCCGCGGTGTACCGCACTCATTGTTCTAAAGATACCATTTGTTGGCTGCGCCTGCGCTGACCTCCAAACAACTTTACTTTTACGCGTTAACACCTACTCGTGTTATTGTTTATAGTTTGGTAGTAGTGGTAGGAGTAGCATGGTAGGACAAAGTTAAGTTTTATACAAAAAACATAATCTTATTTTATTGTATTTTACGCCAAAAAAAACAGAACCCAGTTTTTGAAAGGAAGCAACTATTTGTTTGCTCATAAGTAATTAATACAAGCTGAAACATCTGGGTGTAAGATGTCCCAGATTTTCACTTAATTTTGTTTTTTATATTTTTTCGCAGTGATTAAACAAAAATAAGTAAAAACAAATCCTTCGAACTTTAAATGTTTGGACTTCAAAACGACCAATGATGTGCTAATATTTATTTTAATAAATTCGGTGTATTTTGAAACTGTTTTTTAAGAAAACTTTTATCGTTTAATCATTTCTATCCTTGTCCGGTGTCACCCTTCGTTGCGTTATTTTGGTTATAGGATTTTTCTATGCACATTATAATTTATATAAGTTCAAAAATATTCTCCAATGATTCGGTCTCGGTAACTTAAAAGCGAGAGGTTTTGGGTTAAAGTCTCGCCTGATATACTTTAACCAATTTGTTTTACTAGCATTACTTAAAATAGCATAGCGAATGAAAAATCACAATAAAAAAGAATCAAAACTGTATGTTATACAGCGACTGGTAATATCATAAGGGCCAAGAAAAAATGCAGAACTTAATTTACGTTTAAATGTAGGATGACAAAGCTAATGCCTGTCGGGACGGGACAGCTTACTAACGGGACGAAACGTGAATTCAGTGCAGCGCCCGGGGTCAACGCACCCGTTGTGGAAATCTTATCATGGCTCGATGCGTAGGTACGCGCTGCCTACTTATCGAAAATTTACTGTAACATCATGTTACAGGAAAATTTGATGATCATTCTAACACTGTTTTGGGCAATATGAATGCTACTTTCAAGTTAATTTAGCTGTTGCTGTGATTTATAAAGAATAATGTTTCAAAAATAAAAAAACTTTTATGAATATCTAGAATTCTATCATTATGTATGGCGTTTTGGTATGTATGAAAATTTAGATAAAGATATTTTGCATTGATGTGATTAATTAAATAAATAAATACTAATAAATATCTGGGAAAATTCACACCAAGATCATCTGACCCCAAACTAAGCAGAGCTTGTAATATGGGCGTCAGAGACTGATAAACATAATTAAAATTTCTAAATACATACTTAAATAGATAATAACACCCAGACAATGTTCGTCACACAAATATTTGTCATGGGTGGGGATCGAACTCACGCCCTCTGGCGCTAAAGGCAGGATCGCTGCTACTACCCCAAAAGGCCAGTTAATTGATGTGCATAAATTATTATTATTTCATTGGAAATTGGAAATAATTGTTTTTTAGTTAGGTTTACACATTCTAAGTAAACATTTTTAGCGATTATAAGTTCATGACGTACAATTATAATAATATTCTCGCTAAATCACGTTTTTTTTGTTTTTTTTTGTTTAAATCTAAGCAGAGCTAGTATCTACATACTTTGAGTATCAGATACTGATAACAGAATGCATTCATTAATGTTGAGAGAGGACCTTTGAGGCAATAGGCAGGATTACAATTAGGCCTACTCGTTGGTGTAATAATAATTGTAATCTTAATACCTAGTCGTAAGTCTGCCTGTAAAAAATATTTACTATTTATATTTTTGCCCCAATTCACCAGTTGACATAGCCTATATTGAAAAACCTATAAATAATAAAGAATATTTATAACTTTTACCTAATTACTTACAATGCCATGCAATTAGCGAGAAAACAGCTTAAAAGTGTTTATCTAATAATGCAAAGCCAAACTAACTATCGAAAAAATAAAATTTCAAAGTAAAGAACATGACGACCGATTGATATATTATTGACAACAGAAAGCCTTAGTTAGCCTCGGCAAGGCAGGTGGTAGTACTTATTGAATTAGGATGGTTCTCAATTCGACCGTATATTTGCTTTTTTATGTACGTTTGCGGATAACTTCGTCGTTTATGAACCGATTTTAATTATTATTTTCTTGTAGAAAAGGAGATATTTCAAAAGTGGTCCCATGATAAGGAAACCAGGATCTGATGATGGCATCTCAGGGAAATCGAGGGGAATTATTGAAAATCGTAGGGGAGACTAGTGCGTTTGTTACTTTTTTTATTAAGTATTTTAAAGCACTACAATTTAATGAAGGTCTGGAGTCGATCTGATGATGGGGTCAAATGTCAGTCGAGGTAACTCCTTGACTATTTACAGAAGTTACCCTGTGTTTGGGCTTGAATAATTTGTATTGATGAGAACTTTACACCTAGATGAGGTAAGACTGTCATTAGGGGTCTGATGATGAAGAAGTAGGACGGTTAAGGGAACTCGTTAACGGTGTACATAGCTACCTTGTGTTTGGACTTACTTCATTTATATTGATGAGAACTTTGCACCCATGTGAGTTATAAGTGCTATTACAGGTTTGATGATATCACTTAAAATCGTTTAGTAAATAATTATTAACAAAAAAAATACCGACTCTAAGAGTAAACAAACAGTAAAAAAAAAATTACTTCGCAATAAATAATACGTATTTCGTTGCTACAACAACCTTACTACAATATCAAACTACTAAGTACACACAATATTATCAGCTATGTTAAAACAATTGCAGACAAATTACAATATTATAAAAATATAGAAATAGGTAGGTACGTACTTACAATCAAAGTAACTTTTAGGTACTATGTACCTAAGTATCTACTGGCTTACAAACTATTGTTAAATATAAACAAATTATGAAAGAACAAGTAGGTAAGTACCTAGCGCCCGTAGCTGTTGAATATCCACCATATTTGATAAGTTTATACTTACTTATAAAATACTAATTTAATAATTTCAGTTTTACTAAATCAAAATACGTATTACTTTGTGCGAAGTAAATTTATTTTTTACTTGATAATTTACTTTTGAAGTGGATTTTTTGATAAAAACTATTTATTGAAGCGCTCACGGGCGAATTGTAGTAAACACTAGTTTCTCGCCACTAAACACAGAAACAAGACTAAAAGTTTGAGACATAATTTGTGCTCATTAAAACCCTTATTATTTAGTATTTATAAGTGGCGAGCATAATACGAGGGGAAGCCTGCCTGTGTTGAAAAACATCGCAAGATCTACTGCGATTGTTGTTGTGGAAATTTCCAAACAATACATGAGGTGGATCTTATTAACACCTCTATGCTATTTCTAATTTCCAACAGCATTATAACATTACTCGACCTTCAATGGTTTTGGAATTAAAAATATCGCTCTCGTAACACTACTTAAAACTCATTAAATTAAGGCATCATTTAGTAGCTAATTCATACCATTAGTAATTTGCAAAGGTTTTTAATACTTTCTACTTAAGAGGACACAGCACGGGCGAGAGAATGTAAAAATAGGTATTTGTAAATCTATTGCTGTTTATTTGTTGCTGACCTGAAGCCCCCGCACAATGAGATAGGTACAGGACCTACACAAAATCTACGTTTCTTTGTCCCCTGATACATTTTCGAAAAGTTGACCGATTTAGTTACTTTTTTCTTTTTTCAAAAGAATGACATATTATGCCGTGTTCCTACGTTTTCCTTTTTTTTATAATTACCTAGTTTTCTGAATGTTTGAACACAGCGGAAAATCTAGGCATTTTTTCGATTTTTGAGGGTTCATATCGAGGGATCTATAAGAAAAAGGAAAATATAGGGACATGCCAATAGTAGCAATATTTTTTTTTGGAAAAAAATACCTATTCCCTTACTAGCTATAATCAATATCCAGGGAGGAAACAGAGGACTACGTTTGTATGGAAAATCGGCGTTTCTGTATACTCTTAGGTGTAGCTAACTAATCGAATAGTACTCGTTAATGTTGTGTAGTACCTATTTCTATTACATCCATAATGTTCGTAATGGATAATTTAAATTAACATTACAATTAACTAGCCCGATTTATGTACGTAATGTGTTATCTCGCGACGTCACGCGAGCAATGCGTTCTTGTGATAACAGATTGTGATGGAGGGAAACATGTCCATCGTTCGTCCTGACCTCGAAATTATCGGTCGTTGTCTTTGTTAGTGGAGGATTTTAAAACTATTCACAAAGTTCAGGTAAATTAAAATAACAGGCTTTTAACTAAATAACACGTGAAATTTCATACAAGCTTAACATTCACTTTTTAAACCCTCAAACGGTTCATGACGGTCTCATAAAAGGGTGAAATGTCGGATTAGCAGACTCGGAATTCATAATTATTCGTTTTCGGACTCAAATAACAACTGTGACGAATTATTTAACTTCAGATAATGCTTTGCACGTGGGTGAACGGTTTGGATGTAATGAGTCTCGCGCGATCATTTCTATTAAAAGCATCGATTTAACGAGCGGAATGAGATGGTACACTCCGCGTACAGTAAATATGGGTCGGCAGACGCTCGCGTGCGCCTGCTAAACCCTCTAATGAAATAACAAAAGGTGCAGTGCCTCCGAAGTTTGTGTATACTCGTAATCTGGTTTAACAAAGGCGACCTTGTCAACCCGCGAAGCCACCGCATCTGAATTCGACGAACGAATGACCTCAATGTTTATCGTAATTTTTAATAATTCTCAGCCGCTCTATCAGCGTTCTACTTAGCGTTCGGTGGCTATTTCCTTGAAAAAACATTGCGTAAGCGATCCGTTATTTCGGCTGGGCCTGAGGCCGTTGCACTGGACTGGCGCTTTCCGAAATTCGTGTTGCAAAAGCGCGACGCTCTCGAGCGCTGTCAGCGGCGGTGTCGCGTCGGTCTCGGCACGAGCTACGACGGAAGTTACGGTGAACGCGCCTCGGCGGCCTTGGCGGCTCAGCGGCCGCGCGCCGAAGGTGAAAGTCTTGACGGCCCGCAATTATTGAACCTCGACCCGCCATCCTCGCATATTCGGGTTACAGCAGTTGCCACGTGACGTATACCGCTCCTGACTAGCGACTTCCGCATTCTAAGCACCGATCGATTCGACCTCAAAAAAGTTTGTAGCCACTTTTTTATAATCAACTGCAGCTTAGGTCATTAAATATCCATTATTGCACTGATTTTAACTCCAAACAATAAATTTATATTCGTGTCAGGAAATTTATTTTTATTACGTCTAAAAGCAGTCGGTACCTTCACGCGTGATTGAATAAGGCAATTTGAGGGTCAATCTAGCAGCTGTTTGGCTTCTATTCAAATTGTAATGTACCGATATCTCAGTTGTATCTTTAGTTGTTAATTCCGTAGAGAACGCTTCCATTTGAGCGATTGAAGCGAGCAAAGAAGAGGATCGTAAGTTGTAAATGCGAGTTTGATGGTAATTGCAGAGCTAACATCTGTGCGCATTTTAAGATAGTCGCGACTTCGCAGTCGACGAGTCTACGTAATATCCCCTCTCTGGGGATTTAAACAATAGCAATAGCGTCTACCTGCTCATCCCCTAGGCGCAATGGTTGTTCCGAAAGAGACTGGAATTAAATGCTAATTATGAAAATATAACCAACGGCGGTGTAGAAACGTATACTTACTGCGGTTTCTTGTGATTTTTTAGCGGGAAAATTTAGGATCCATTGACAATAAAATTTGGATACGTACTATCTACCTACTTGTTGTCTTGAAAAACTTTTCTTACTATTATTGCCGTCTTGCTAAATATTAAAATAACCAGACATAACCAGATAACTTAAATAATTAAGGTATCTGGTTAAGTCCCTTTGAAATGTTTTATGAAATGTCAATGATATACATATTGCGATTGAACTTGTTTGATACTTTTTATTGAAAAATCGTTTATTACCATTAATTGAACCGAAACTAAGTAGGTATTATAAACTTTTTATTATTTTCTTTGTTATCATTTTATTAATTGATTCGTTGGCGAAAATTATCTGTCTAAAATACCTTAGTCTTTTTCTTTTTGTTCGGTCACTTTGTTGGAAGTATTGTGATTTTTCAGTTAAAACTCACATTCATGCATGTCATTACTTAGAATGAAATCTAAACGTTCAGCTTATGGTGGGTACAGTCATTGTTATGAGTCAGACTGTTATAAAAGTGCTACAACGAAGCAAAAACAAAGTGAACCTGCTATAGCATGTTTGTAACCCTGATCTTTTCTTGAATTGACATACCTAATTTACAACGACTCAAAACTCCTTCATTAAAGTCGCCGAGAATCAAAACTGGCATATACAGTGACAATAAATACAAATTAAAAAAGGCACACAGATTAGAGCGAGGATAATGAGGTATCCTTCGCAAGAAGGGGAGCATCTACGGCAGGGAGCGGCCTGCGCGCCCTCTGTATTCTGTAAATCACCAGAACTTATGTATGGGCTGGGATAGCTAGCAGTTTGGCGCGAGAAACCGTCTGGGGCACACGTGTAGCGGCGCCGCGGCCCGCTGTAGTCCGCTGTTTGGACAAGTGTAAAGTTGATCGTTTTATGTGATACAGCTCGTTGACGTTCGCCCTGTTGGCATTATGTACAAATTAACCGTTCGACTTTTAAATTCAGTGTTGTTCGTTTGTTATTGAACATTCCAACTTTTTTGTTTTTGGATCTTTTTGGAGTGATCTTTTATAAATAAGGTAATAATTAATTTGTTATATTGATATTTTTTGCATTTTTTTTATTATTGGTTTATTTTATTTATAAAAATACTTCTTGTATTCTAAGAAGATTTTAGGTGTTTTTTTATTATAACTGGAGTTTGCTTGCTTTTTGTTGTTTTGTGTAGGTTGTGCCAATTATATTTTTGCTTCAAGCGTATTCACTTTCCACTGTTTATTAGTTGTAGAATTTATGTCACATACATGGTTTTGCATATACTTGCGCAAAAATAAACGTAACACTGGCAACTTTTCGTTGTTTTTCTCAACAAAGAAACGAAGTCATATCGCAACAAAAGTAATTACCCACCTAAACAGACGTATGCATTATAATTATGAGTATGTTGGTGACGTAGAATGCTCTAATGAAGTTAGGTAATACTTCGAAATAGTATGATGTAGTTCAATTTCGGTCCGCTCTGTTCAGACATTGTGAAATGATTATTTGAACGTATACATGAGTGAGTGAATCAATGTGGCAATTTAAAATGAAAATAAATGTAATTTGAATAACTCACTTATACTTTGAAAAGTCTTATCCAGAAACTGTTGTTGTCTGTTTTCTAATTTAGATAAAAATATTTAAAAAGCCAAAATACCCATGATCATTTCGTACAATTATAAAGATTAAAAGTAAATTTATGAAATATAAATAAACAGTTAAAACTAACGTTGTTGGTACAACTATTGAAAATAGTCATTTATAAATATAAATCTCAACTTTTGTAAAAATAAGTCATCCTCAGAAGTGGTAATTGTTTTTTAGAAATGTTGAAATCGCCACGATTTTTCAATTTCTACCTGACCAGCCCTTTTGATCGCTTCACCGCCTCTTGTCGCCTCGCTCTCTCGCGCCGTGTGCGAAAGAGAGAGCGCTAGCGTATGGATCCTATTCGGAGACTTACGGAATCGGGATTCATATTAGTGGTAGTGGCTTAACAATGGAAAAGTATTTAGAGTTACTAAGATGAGTTGTTTAGTTTTATGTTTTTGAAAATGACTGCTTTCTTTTAGAAAAAACACTTTTGTAATTACTTAACAACATAATGGTTAATTAATTAGAGTTTGTTGTAAAACACAGAATTAGGACAGATTTAAGTTCTTTTTAGTCTAACGTTCAAAGTCATAAAAAATCATGTTGTTAATATTACATTAAAAAAAATCAAATTCTTTCTATAACCTCTCCTGATAACCACCCTATTTTGTTTTTGGAGTCGCACAAATACTTATCAGTATATGTCATTAATAGTTACTTATCTACGTATCGGTAAACAAGTAGGTACGGTATCGCACACTTATTTAAATATTATAATCGAACATTTTCAAAAATCATAAAGGCTCATTAACTATATGGATACGTCATGTCTACTTAACATGGAGGTAGGGGTGCGGCTCAATCGCTCTAAATTCCAAATCGTTCTTTATTAGTAACAAAAGCTTTTTAACTTGGACCAAAGTAGGTAGGTATTACTAATAGAGTTAGACAAATATAATTATCATGAAATATTTAACACAGCTTTTATTAAGGTCCTAACCTCCTAATAAAAATACAAAATTAATTATTATATTACACCTTTTCTGTGCTTAATCTTGATTGATGAACTTTAAATGTAACCACATTTGTCTGTTTATCTGGTGAAAATGAAAGCTTTGCAACTAATGGAGCAATCCCGCGCTGACAAAAAATGCCACGTATGAAATTTTGGGACATGACATTTTATTTACCAGTTGAATTATTTGTTGTTACTGAATAAATAACAGCCGTTTAAAATTTCGTGAAGCTCAATATGATACCATTGCGACCTGCATTTCCAATCACGGGGGTAATACAGTAAACCACAGAAGGAGCGCAAAACTGACCAGCTTAAGCTGAGCTCCCACTGCTAAGAGCTGCAACTGTACCTTATTTAAGTAGGTTTTGAGCAGTGTATGGAGAAAAAAACATATCGTTAGGCGATAATGATACTTCGAAATTCTAGAGAGTGGAACTTTTTTACAATAGTATAATATATAATTTTATGGTGAAAATTATTAGCCAGCGGTCCTTGCTTCAAAATGACAAAATGCTGTAAAATTTTACTGGAAATATAAAGTTGCCAAGTTAAAGCGTACACCTTTAAAGTTATCATTACGTTTACCACCATAACTGAATGTCTCACAAACTATCCGTATCGTGGACACGGTCTGAAAAGAGACGCAGGATCCGCCGTCTCGCTCGCTCGTAATATTATAAACTTTACAGTTCCGGGAAGCGTGCCAAGCGCTCCTAGTATAGTTCTGAGAGCGAAAACAGTTTTAATAAAGTTTAACACTCTTTTGTCCTGATTACTATAGTAGTTTATAAATGCAACTGACGAATAATTTAATGCTAATGAACACGTGATATCTCTTGTGGAAGATTGGCAAAGAAAACATCTGAAACCTAAGTAGGCTTTATTATGTCAGACAGACCGATGCCATTCCCTTTTATCATCCGTCTTGTATTTCAACCATAATACCAGAAATAACTTATATAAGAAAATTAAGTATCCTTAAAGAAAAAAATATTTAAAACCCTCAAAAAGTAAAGATTTTAACTGATACTAAAAACAAGCTAACTAAAAACTACAAATTCGCCGCCAAAACGACTTTATATTCACAATATAAATAAGGCAAACAATGGCCGTAAAAAGCATGTCAGCTCAGCCCATTACTGTTGATTTATTTCCACTGTTCTCTGCCCATTGTCCGCTGTGGTCGATCGAAGTGTCTGCGTCTCCAACGAAGCACGCGATGTATGCAGTGGTGATTGTGATTAGTGGTGGGAACACCACGTCCTGTTTCTGCTCGTGGATGGTCCCAGCAATTTAACGGTACTTGGTATCGCTCATGACTTCATGAGTCGAGAAATAGCGAGGAGTCATTCTTACGGATCTCCACACTATCAGATAAGGTCATCTGATTAATGCTACTTTTAAATAAATACTGCATCTTATCTTCTTCTAAAAATGTGTGCTTTTGTCAATGTAAAGTATTAAATAACGACGGCAATAGTATCAACCAAATTGGTGAAATTGAAAACGAATTTAATCCTTTTTTACCGTTTTTAAAGCCTTAGTAATCACGCTATTACGTAATTTATCTTGTTCACCTCTAATGCAAAGTTAATTATTCCTAATTTCAGTAAGCGAATAATATGACGCCAATAAAACGTCACCTCATATTGTAAAACACAGCCGTCTATCCCGAGCCAGACTAGGCTTAATTATTTGCGGCTTCGGTCCTGAAAACTAGGGTTAGCGATTCTGTTTAATTATCAACGGAAAAATAATATAGGTACTAACAACAGAAAGTAAATTGAGAGAGAGCATGCCGCTCTGGGCCGAATGTGGCGATTTGACATAATAAACTTCTCCATCTTTTTTGTAACACCCATGTTCTGCAAATAAAGAATTTGAATTTGAATTTGAAATTCTCTACGGGTTTTGTCCGATTTTTTTGCTGTCAATATTTAAAAATAAACAAGAGCAAGAAAACTTAAAAAAATTGTTAGCTTATATAAATGTTAGCTATGTAAGCTAACAATTTTTTTTACCGTCAATACATAATACTAATGATAGTACAGAGGCGTTCACATCAAGCTTTACATAGGGGCACCTTATGCTGCTGATATAAGACCCATTTGGCAATGGTTTTGTAAAGGTTTATGTGAACTCACGCGTTTGTACACCTTTAATCCAAAAACTAAGACAAAGCCAATAACGAAATAATTTTGTTTTTCATGTACATACCTACTTTAGAATAACACTGCGAATACTGTTATGCGAGATCATAACGACGAGAGCTCAGTTTATACTAGATTACGCTGAAGCTTTGGTTTATTTTGTACGGGTTTCGTCCGAATTTTTTGCTGTCAATATAATTATAAATAAACAAGAGCAAGAAAACTTAAAAAAAATTGTTTACAATACAAAATAAACCACAGCTTCAGCGTAATCTAGTATAAACCGAGCTCTCGTGGCTATGATCTCGCATACCAGTATTCGCAGTGTTATTCTAAAGTAGGTATGTACATGAAAAACAAAATTATTTCGTTATTAGCTTTGTCTTAGTTTTTGGTTTAAAGGTGTACTTTTGTTAGTATTATGTTTTGACGGTAACACAAAAAGTATCAATCAATCAAATATATTGAACATATCAGGGTTAGCAGCCCTAGATCCGACTAGATCGCCGAACTATTATTACGCAGGTATTTACCAAGTATTTGAGGGGATAATTTTAAAGTAAAATATTTTCACTTCATGCAATATCTTGGGTCAAGCTATAACATATTAATTATTTTGAGAAATTCATTTAAAATTAAGTAATTACTCTTTGAATACCTATCAATTTTTTTCAAACTCGCGAGATACAAATGTACATTGTGGACATATTTTAAATTGTATGCTGTGCTACTACTGGTTTGATCGTTAATTAAACTGAGGAGGCTGCTATCAACTGGATAGTTACTCCTAACAATACATTTGCAGTAACTACGAGTATACCAACGTTATATAGATTTTTGAGCTATTGTAAATTCATTAATGGATTTCAGAGAACAAAAAGTGATTCAGTATTTCAACAATATGACGCGTAGACACCATTAATCAAATTTTAGTAAAAGAGTTGATTAGGTATTTCATTTTAGGTTCTATTTTAGAGATATACTAATCATTATTTTTGAAAGATAGGTACATACTCAGTTTTTAATTTAAGGAAATTTCCATCCGAAGGCGCACTTGCAACGTTAACAATCAACCAATAATGTCGTATCTTATGCTAATGTACACAACAGCATTGTTGTTTACACAAATAACTTATGATGTTGTCCGTCAACCTTGGTGCATTTAAATAGCAAGATTCATTATACATAATATTGCAAAGATTTATTCTTCGTAACTTGGTTTTGCCAACAAAAAAACTGATAAAAATAAAACAAATATTCTGCACATTAAAAATAATATTAAAGTTTAGAACATATAACTTATAAGATAATACTATGACAAATAAGCGGTATTTTGGCTAAGAGCAATCTCTACCAGACAACCCAGAAGTAGAGGTAAATCAAAAAGTTCAACTTTAATAAACTTTTCTCTTACAAGCACGAGGAATTAATTAAAAATACATTTCTTTGCTTTAATTATGGGCCAAATATTGAGATACTTAATAAAAAGGTAGAAAAAAGGAAGTATACTTACCAATTCTTAACCTGATTTACAGTAACCATAATATTGAGGTGAGCAACAGCCACTTTAAGTTGTATTAGTATGTCAGTAAGTAGTTAGTTTGATGACGTATGCTTAGATTTCGGAAGCCATTGTCTTGCTTAATAACACAAAAATCGAAGCGTTTTCTCAGGGAAGCCCATTACTACGCCTATTAAGGGCAAGATGGCGATAACAAACGGAGAGAAAAAGTGAAAGGGCCTTATTTGGTAATTCTCACTGCTTTTGTGATATTCGGTGGTTATAAAAATATTTTTAGGTTAAGAAACAGCACTGCATTATCCAACACTTTACTTAGAAACTCTGCCAGTTGAGTTATTAAGGTTGTTAAACTATTACAATAATGACTTGGTAATCTATGCTACATTTCTTTGTTATTGCTACAAAGTTGAGTCATTGATTGTCATGGGTAGGTAGCAAATTTTGACGTTGTTCACCGAAATCTAAGAAAAATAATGCACCATTTGCTGCTCTACATATAAAATACGATTATGCGAAACTCAAAATCCAACAGTCCTGCGTTAATTGGGGTTATTCAGCAACCATAAACCAAATGAAAAAGTGTCACAGCCAAAAAATGTGTCGCGCATTTCGGTGGCTCGGGCTCGGTGGAATGATCGCGTTGTGTTGTAGGGTTGTGTGGTGCTGAGTTAAATGCGTGACTTTTATACGGTCTTGCATAAAGTGTTAAAACGGCGAATCTGTTTAGCTGTAACATTTTTGGGGTCTTGCAGGAATGTTAGGCTAGCGAATAAACCAGACACATAACAAATATTATTAAAACATTGTTATTTTATATAGGTAGCACCTTTTCCATAGTGTCATGATGAAGCTTAAAGGGTTTGATATGAAAGTTAATAAAATAATTTATTTGCATAAATAAATTTTGTTGATGTGTTATACTTCTAAAGCTGTAAGTATTAATAATGTAAAACTGTTACACAGTTTTAATTAATAATAGCGCCTAACACCATCACCTATATTACTTCATTTGTGTTATACAAACAAGTCTTGATACTTTAGCACCGGCAGCCCTATGCTGTCGGTTGTGAGACAGAGAAAAGAAAGTGCAGGTAGTGTAGCCCCGGCCGTGGCAGGCAAGATTTATTAGATCGTAACTGGTGGGGTCGGCCGTCGCCGTCGCAGCGCGCTCAACGCCACGACCTGACGACGCGGTCGCATACCACGCACGCATGTATCATAAGAAACATAATCATAACTTTATACTTGCCATATGAATGATTTTAATATCCCTAAATGCTTTTCATGATCTTGAGAATATGCTTTTTTAATCTAAAATTTGGTTGCATCGTTCTTTTACTTTGCTATTTGATGTAACAATTCTCCTAAAACAGCAATACTTTGGTCCCTATAACCACATACATCATTACTAAAATTTCAGCACCACATTCAATCACCAAAATATTGTCAATGATTAAAGATTTAATGAAGAATAACCGTAAATGTTTATTAAACTACTATCATATCTAATGAAATAAAAATTTATCGTAATCATTTTTATACTAATAAGAACTTCCTTTGTATTTTTGCACTGCAATCTTTGTTGTAAAATTTAGTTGGGACGAAAAAGAGAGCCAACTCTTACATAAAATAATAATGTTGAAGGGCGTAATAAAAATAATAATAAACGCTGAGTTTGATGAAATGTCTCAACTCGGAGATAGTTAGTCTTCTAAGCGCACAATACCATGAAACATCTTTTTTTAGATTATCCTCTAGATACGTACAATCATAAGTATTTATGTATTTTTATTGTTTATTCTTGAATAAGTTGTAGATTTACTATTGGTTGTTGTCTTGTCGTGTATTGTTGTCTTTTCCATAAGTAAATAAATATATATCTCATATGTGTGAAAGTATAAAATGAAAATCTAAAATTTTAGATTGAATCTGCAAATACCATACAAAAATTAATGCTGTTAGAGTTTCTTCTTTATTCTATAAAAGTAACATAATAGTACAATAATTCTGCTCCACAGCTAAGCCGCGGTGAAACCATTGCAAAGGCAAGAGGCGCATTGTTAAACCTCAAGTGTACTCAATATGCTCTTGTTACTCAAAAGGAGCTTTTTTCTCGCTCCTCTACACAAGGAAATGATCTGTTTGTGTTACTTCTAATGATTGTTTTACTTTTTTGGGGACCTTTGACTCTTATTTTTACTTTTAAGTATCTTTTCAAATGACCACTCTTCCAATCAACATCTTTCTTAGCTTGTGATTATTTTGTTTGTTTGAATTTAAGATTTTACCAATATTCTTAAACGGTGTAGATAAAAATGAAAAAAACTCTTTTCCTTGTTTCATCACTTCGTCAGCGATTATTATTAAAGTGAAGGGAAAGATAAATTGTGTTCCTCTGTCTGCTAGCTTTATTAAGATCCTTTTTATTAACTTTCTGTTTTCTTGTTGGGGTTATATCAATAATGGCCCGTAGTAATCTAATGGTGCTCTTTGGTAAAACTTTTTTTGATTGCCAATATTAGTAAATTTTATTGTAATCTAATATAACAAATCAAGAAATTAGTAGAACAGGTTCGTTCAGACAGTCAATAGCGTCTAAAATGACGGTCTGCACTACGTCACCCGTTTCCTCTGTGCACGTACGTAGCCGTACTGGAATGACGCAATTGGCTTTTTCAATGTCTTATCTACAGTGAGTGAGGTATGTTGTCACTCGCTCAGCGACCGCCGCGCTGCGCGCACGCCGCTTTTGTGCCTGTTTCTTTTTGTTTCACTTCTACTTGATTACTTTTGCCGTCGAGGACAAAGCCACGAATTGCGCGGCTGTGTTTTGTCAGTGTTTTGAACTTTGTGGCATTGAACGATACATTTAAATAATTAACAAGGTCTCGGTGGATTACTTATCATGTTGATGTCCGGATTTTTCATCATCTCTCCTGATTTATCTTTCAGGTGGGTAAAATAATGTGTTTTAGATTTATTTGTTCGCTTTCTTGTCTTCTCACCTATGGGTGTGCGAGTGGAACGTATTGTAACAAGTTATGAACCTGATTGGCTCGTTCAGGCGTTGATGCATTGTTCTTTGATTGACCCAGTACTGGCGATTGCGAAATAAATAATTATGGTTTCTCCTTGAATTGTTTAACGTTCTCTAAAACTTTGGACCGATATAATTTGATTATAATCAACTCTTTAATTTATGTCTGTGTTTTTTGGATACTGTGTACACTTGTTTATACGCAAATTATTCAACTACGACTGGTTAGTCAGGGGGTTTTCCGGGGGATTTTACGACAACAAGAAATATGTATCATCCTACATTGTAGTTAACCTGATGATGCGGAGTTATATTTGCTTTTAGAAATATAGCTAATAGGTGATTATGTTTGTTACAGAATGACGCCACAAGAGGAACGAGAGAGTGCGCGTGGTGCGGAGATCGCAGACGCTTTTGAGGACGAGATGTTCGGCCCGCCCCGCACCGAGCCCGCCGCTCGGCCCAAGCTCTCGATGATTTCTGCCCGCCTCCGCGCCAACGAGGAGCGTAAACGTGTCATCGAAATCTGCTCTCAAAAGCTTGAGAACATCGAGGATCCGGCGCGTGACTTGCGTCGCTCCGTTTGCATAAACAACACCTACTGCAGATTAAGCGAAGAAGCGCGCAGGGAAAAGGAAGCGCGACGAAGGCGCGCACGCGAGGAATGCGACGACTCATGGGTCGGCAAGAAGGCCAGACGCGCTGTCGAAGACGAGTGCTTAGCCTTATTAGACGCTATCCCTGAACTAGCTGATGCGAATTTAGGGTGTGCTCAGTTAGCGCGACAGATGCCCCGCCAAGATGTTCCTCTGCTGCCACCTGGTCTCCTTACTGTGCTCGACTCATGACCGCGCCGAAGTGCACACATCCATGCCCCACTGTGATGCGAGTGGCCGAAGTAACTCGCGCAAGCCCGCCTCACTGACCCGGGCCCGGTAGGCTCGGCTAGACCGCCGAGACCGACGAGGTCACTGTTACCTGGAACGGACGCCCGGCGTTTAGCGAATACCTTGTTGATTAAGAAGAGTACTTACTTAGTTAGCGTGTTTTTTATTATTTAGTGAAAGTTGCTCAGGCGCTGCAGACTGGCGCGGTCCAATTAGTGTTCAACGATTATTTTTACTATCGAACAGAGACTCGGAGCGTGTTTTGTACACTGTCGTCGCGTCGTGACGAGTGAACCGGTGTTATGGACGTATATCGATTTATTGGAAGATTAACTAATAAGCGATAATTATGTTACAATATTGTACTATAAATAAATGATAGTGATTTAAGAGATAGTGCAAAACGACTGGGAACGGTAGCGTAGAAGCTCTAAAATACTCTACATCAAGACAGGACGGTTAGCATCGTATCGGACGTTAAACGAGTTTATTATAAAACGTTATCGCTCCGTGTAGCACAAACATAGCTTGTGCGATTGGTTCATTATTGTAAGCCGTTTTGGCGAGTAGGCATCAAATTACTCGACTTCACAAACACGCCTCTGTGAATGAACTGATTTGACGTTTAATTGCTTTTCAAATACTTACTGATGTGTCGTTGAGAGTGATCGTTTACTAAAGTATTCGTGTGGATGGCGAAAACAAAAATACTGTCGAGTTTACGATGCGCATTGAGACGATGATGGGCTCGCCCGTGGCGCGGCCGTGGCGCGATGGCGTGGCATTGGCCAATATTTGGCCAACACGCAAATGCTCCGTGATGCATTTTATAACAAGTCTGACTTTTGAGTTTTGTTACATTGTCGCTTATAAGTTTATTTATACGTTTTCGTTTTATCTCGGTTACCTGAAGTCACCATTTATGCTTTTGTTACCATTATGATAATAATATGATTGGTTAAACTTTCCAAGATTAAGTTTACGTAATATTCTTGGTTCTTGTTAATTTAGTGTTCGTGAGCAGTGCGAGATATTAATATTAGCCGATTGGTTGTGCAATGAGTTCGTTGGTGTTGTGAAATTCGGATGAACAAGCCGAAGTTTTTTTTCTTTTGAAATCTTAATTGTCACAAAATATATTGGTAGTAGCCCGTTTCGCCCCCTCTGAATAGTAAATAGGTAGGTTGGCGCTCGCGGGGTGGAGCGGCGGGGTAGCGGGTGCCGTCGGGGGGGATAGGGAGGCGAGCCTCCGCACCGTTCCCAGAACTCCTGTGATATTAGCCTAGCCTGTGTGTCGTATTTGTGCTAGTTTCCCCAACCTTGTTTGGATCGCAATGTATTTAAAAAAAGCTTCGATTTTTTTGTTTTCCTTACTATTGGCCATTTTATACGGATTAACCGAATTTTGTAGTCGTTTAACCGACTGTAGACGCATTTAGCAGTTTTGTCACATATTGAGAGTGGACAATTGTTTTTTTTTTATAATTTGCGTTTGAATGTATTGTTGATAATCATTATGTATTATAAAATTTTAAATGTTAAGAGCTTGTATACACTAGCCACAGTCTATGTCGGGGCTGCCGGCAAGAGATTACGACTAAGTCAGAATATACGGAACGCATACTACTCTGTGTTCCATATAAATCCATAGTTAATAAATTGGGATAACCAAAAAATGTATTTTACAAAATGATTACTATAAAACGCACATATTTAAATGTAAGTAGTTTTTTCATTGTATCATTACAGAGCCACGTTCAAAACTTGTAAAAATTAGTTTTAATAAATAACGCATGAATGACCAAAACCGTTTCATCGCCGTATGTTTTATTTAAATCGTGGCTTCCATGATGTCCTCCTCAAAGCTAAGTGTGAGATTTATATAGAAAAAAAAAATTATTTTGTACCGAGCCTCTAGTTTTAGTTACATTTTTATTTTCCTAATATATAAATGGTAAAGTATCCTATCTGCATCCTACGATAAAAAAAAATCAACTAAATTACTTTGCAAAGTTTTTCGATCTTGAACCCGCTGATTTATCGTCTATTTTTCATTAATGTATAATAAAATATAAATCAAAATCATTCATCAAGATGTTTAATAAAATATTATACACTGATTTAATTGTATTTTACATGTGCGTTGACCCTTGTTATTTGGAAACAGCTGTTTATTTTTTATTCAGGAGAATAACGTCGTAAGCGCAGTTTGAAAAAATGTGTTGAAAGAGCGATAGTGCATTGTGAGCGAGACTCGGGTCTGCAGAACAATTACGTTAGTGTTTCCCCTGTCTACCTGAGAGTAGTCCGACTGTTCGCTTAGAGACATGAAACGCTAAAACACTTGTTTTACTGTTGTCAGCTTTTAATGCACAGTTAATTGCGAAATAAAGATAGCAATAATTCAAAACAACTGAAATAAACTTCAAGTACATATAGCAGCTAATTTTATTTTACTGACGAATTAGTCAAACAGTTTTTAAGTTTTATTTAAATTTTAAATTTGGGTCTGAAGGCCTTTTAAAATTAAACTTAATTTTGCAAGGAATAATACTGATAAATATTTAAAATAGTTTTTATCTTATTTAGTGCTTTTCTAAAAGTGTTAGATCGCTCCTTATTCGCTTTGATTCGCCGCACGTAAAAAGAGCAGAACATTTAGCACTATCAGATTATTGGATCAGCACGCGAAGTGCGCCGTCTCGCTTCCTCCTACCGCTAATGAGCGAGTCCGGCGACGATCGAATCTTTAATCTCGAAGGAAAAATATATTAATGCTACCGAAGTTGTCCTGGATAATGAAGAATAAACAATGTTTCCTGCAAATAAGTAATTCATAGAAATTATATTTATGTATTTAAAAGAATTTTGTTAGATTTAGATTAATTGTAATAATTCGACTATGGAACTAAAATAATTGTACCGTAAAGTGTTTTTATAATTAGATCACTGTACAAGCAATATGTTTTTGTATCCATTTTTAGTTGAAAATTTAGTTTTTTTTAATAGTTTACTTATTCGACTATCGAGTAACTGCCGTGTTGTACTTTATTTTTTGATATATTCATTTGTAATGTTCATTTTACCAGACTGTTTTTTAAGTTTTAGTTAAAAGATTTACTTCTGGTAATCTTCGGAATCCTAGCCGAACATTATGTAATGGTTGTGTTACAGACTTTCTCATTACCATTATGCAATTTTAAAACAAAATTTGTATTATTTAAGTCTGTGTAGGCGAGGCGAGGTTTCATTCTATGAAAATACTAAACTTAAGAGAATGTTCTGTAAATGTTATCATAATTTTATTATTGTGATTAGCTGCTATTTTATAAATGTTTCCTGTCTTAAGCTAAGAGATGATCATTAAATAAATATTAAATTGAAACAGTACATGTTTGTTTTGCTTTCTATTTTGAACTTTACAGGTACCTACACATTGACATAATATCTTGAATATTAAAAGTTTCTAAAGCAGAAATAAACAGTTACAAGTTTTTTGTTACAAAATCTCTCATACTTATATTAAGTAGTATTAATCGTGTGATAGCTACCTTTATTTTAATACTTAAATAATAAACCTTGAACTATAAAAATTAAAATCAGAAACATCTAAAATAAATATCAAAACTTTCAGAATGACACTTGGTTTGCGTGCTTGAAAGTGCAAAGTCATGCCCATACATTTCAAAGTATTCCAAATACAAAGAGAATGAAATTTTTTTTAGTGCGTACATTTTGACAGTAAAAGAGAGAGACAACATCACTTTAGTTAAAAGAGTATTTTAAGACTCACGGCCGAATTTAAAGACGCTAATCAAAGTGGAGCACCCCTCAAATTATTGATGCTATGCTGTCACATGTCAATCTATACATATGTAATATTTATACTAACTTTACGCCCAGAGCTGCGCCCGCGTGAACTTCGTCGTCACATATTATGGCCAAATTACCTAAAATATTTATAATTTGTAGCCTGTGTGTTATTCTGATGTGTAAACTGTATTACTGTAAAGTTTCATCTAAATCTATAGGGTAGTTTTTGCGTGAAAGAATAACAAACACCCACATCCTCGGAAACTTTCATATTTTATATTATTAAGATTATAAAGAGTTAAGCGTTTGTGAGTTTGTATGTTTGACGTACGTAATCTCCGAAACTACTAAACCGATTTTAAAAAATATTTCCATAATATAAACAGGACCTACATTATCAAGAAGTGGACATAGCCTTTTTTTTTTTTTTAATTCAGCCTATACTTCGACGGGAAAGACAGTCAACGCAGGCGAAGCCGCTGACCCACAGCTAGTGTTTTATAAAGGGGTTAGTGATGTGATCCTTTTGTGCACGTTTATTGTGGTCGTAAGTTAATTCAATTCTATTTTTTTACGTGATTCAGAAAGTTCCCTACACTTCGTACGATATACGTAGACATGCCTGCCTAAGAAATAGTGGAACTTGCCTGAGAGGTTTCCGTACATGCAAGTAGGTAGAATATGTAAGTAGCTACTGCAGAAGCCTCACATCTTCCGATGCGATATAATCTGCGCCACAGTGATGTGTACACGTATTGAGCAATTATGAAACGTTAAGTATTAACGAATGCTGACAGCTTTGAAACAAAAGGTATAAAAAGATGTAATAATATCTAGGTTAGTTAAAAGGGTTTGCTTTTTGCGTTTGGGGTTAGATTTTAAACATCACATTTTTTAAAGATTTTCGTGATTATTTAGCTGAATTCAAATTAAGTATAAATTATCTCTCTATTATTAAAAAAATAAAAATAAAATAATTAAATGCACCTTTTAATTTCATAATTATAACATTAACTGTGTACTTACATTTAAAAAAGAAACCCTTTTTTTTAATTTAGCGAATAATGGGCGACTACCTAATTTTACACAATTCAATGTGTTTTTAAATAGTATTATGCACACAATAATAGAGCAAAAATTTTAGTTTTATTTCAATTCAATGAAATAATCACGAAAATCTTACAAAAAGCAAAAATTTTAGTTTTATTTCAATTCAATGAAATAATCACGAAAATCTTACAAAAATTTCGCAACGTTTTCGATCCACCCCCAGCTAACGCTCTTAACACCAAATATTTGACTCCTAACTAAGCCGAGGTGACTAATTAAGATACTTACTCCCGTATCCACAAACGCTAATCAAAAGTTAGTAACACCTCAAATTAATGCTGCCTTGTCACATGTCAATAGGAATGACATGGACAGATAAACACGTAAGGACTGCTCAGCTTTGATTGACGTTTGTGGATTCGGGCGATATACACTTTAAAATAGATTAACAAATTACATCTTGTATGAAACTACAATTAAAAAACATTAAAAAATTGAATACATTAAATAACATCAAATTACACGTCAAAACATTGCACAAAAAAGACTGAACAAAGAAATGTCAAATAAAACCACCTACTAGCTACGAATTAGAATGATTTGATAATAATATTTAATTTTTCCAAATTAAAAATGTCGTGAATATTATCATAACTCGTCTATACAGTTAGTACTAACGATTCGTCGTTTCGATTGATCTGAAACGACGGATCGTGAAGATCAATCGTACCGTATGTGTGGTCCTTAATGACTGTCAGCATCTTAAGATAACAGTTCCACAGAACAGTGTTATCCGGCTTTCCTAAACCTTATCCTCATCCGCTGAACCGAAGATGAGGCGACGTGACGTCACATGACGCGCCTTCATTGTTTGCTTTTACATCACGATTTTCCGTCAGCTCTTAACTCAGATTCGTTTAGGCTTCAAGATACATGTGATTAACAACCGCTAGAGTAGCACTGTCGTCTTTAAGCTCCATTTTAGTGAAGAAAATAGTTTTGCGTCACTTGACAAAGTTTATTCTAACTAAATTACGTAACGTCGCGTCGCTTGTAAGATCAAACGTTAAATATATTGTATAAAAATGCGCGATTGTTACTCGATAAGGTTCTCAATTCAATGCATCGAGGTTATTACAAATATCGATGTCACCTCGAGTTCAAGTGGAAATTAACTTTATTGCAGATATGCTGCAATCGGTTGCGCATGGTGCAAGCGAGTTGCTTACGTGTCGGAGCAGTACGCTGTTTGACAATGGAAATCATTAGAAAAAAAACAAATAAATAAATATCTGGGACACATTGCAACAAAGCCATTTGACTATAGACTAGGCAGAGCTGGTAATATGGGTGTCGGAGTCTGCTAAACATACTCAATTATTTTCAAATACACCTAGCATATCTAAATAGATAAATACTACCAAGAAAGATTTGATTGTTTGTTTGTTTTTAACGGGAGATATAGTCTACAAGTGCGAAGCTGCTGACGAAAAGAGTCACTCATATATTTGACCTGGGTTGGAGTCGACCACTATAGACAGCACCTCATCTATTGCACCAGCTGGACAGTCATATTTATTATGGCTTGTCAAAATGGACCTGTTATTGGATATTGAAGAAAATTCCCGGTGGTAGTCACGCCCTTAGCAAGTTAGCCGACTGAAAAATAGCTAGAAAACTATTTCTTACCACGATCCTTCCTGATTCTTTCGGAGTGGCTAGGCCAGAGAACCAACTATAGTCAATTAATATAAAAAAATGCGTGACGCCTTTAATCAATGGGTTGTTTTGTCACTCACCTAACTTGTCAAAGTTAGTGGCTTAGATTCCCATTTAGAATAAAATAAAAACATTTATTGAATAAACATAAAAAAAACATATTGCTTCTGGGTATTAAAATCTTTTTAAATGATATACCCATGTCGTTTGAGTTTCTGACATTGAAAATACAAGCCAACGTTAGTTCAAATAATGATTCATAGCCAGATAATGATGATGTTTAAAGCGTCGCTGATATTTATTTATACGATAAAAAATATATTTCATACAAAATGTACAGAACTAAAAATGCTCATAGTTTTAGCAAACACAATTATGTAGCTGAAACATGTCGTTTCCAGACGTACCTGTCCGTTGCATTAATAATGCGCCTGTAACCCCTGCACTGAACAGCTGAAGGGGCTATTCTCTGGTGAAACGTTTACGAAGTTTCGGAATACTTCTCGGTTTCGTAAGCCTAAAAGCTCACGTAGGCGAGTGTGATTTTCATGAGTTTTGTGTAATCGTGTAGGTACAATAAATTAAGATGCTTGGAATACTACTTTTTTGACCCTTAAAGTAAAAGACAGGAGACACTATTTGTCACTATGCCTTTGTATGGATTCTAGTTCAGGCGTACGACCGAGACATGAGACGGAGACGCGAGACGCATTATTTATACAAAGCCTACACTTCGGCACCTTACAATTTACGATACTTCATGTTCGGACGGACGAGAGTAGGCCTCCGGCGTTGTAGTCTTAGCGCATCGCTTTATTCAGACGGTTCTACGTATGTAATGACGGTAAGCAGAACCATTGAAGAAAGAATTTTTGTAGGGGGTTTGGTTTACTCAAGGTCACTCAAAGAGTAATGTATAAGCCATGTTTGATATTTCGCCAAACTGAAGTGTCTGACTCAAGCTAAGTGAGGTCCTAGAACGACAATCAATAGGCGTGACGACAGTATTAAATAATCAAAGATATAATGGTTTTAGGAGAAAATACATATTATAAGGACTTAAAATAATTATTCAGTTTTTATAAATTAATAATATTTTCAATACAATAAAAGAATAAAATATTGCAATCGGGCATATTGACTGAAACACGAATCACAGCGCATGACGTCACGCTTAGGTAAATAAAACAAACTTCACTGTCATATGCATAGACAGATACAATGACACGTTTTTTACCTAGGCGTGGCGTCAGAGCAGACGCCATGACACCTGCAAGCTGTTTTCACACATCATTGCAAAATATTAGAAAAACTTTAGTTTATTACCGAAATAATGTTTTTTTCGTAAACAGTAAATGTGTACCCACATTACGGAGGATGATTTCAAAATCCCAGAATCTACAACCGGTGCCTCTGGAAATATTTATATGTATAGACGATTTATATCATCAACATCATTCGTATTGACGAGACGTTCACAAAAAACCGCATGAAAATTAGGGAAAATGTGTGGGATATTGCTGAAAATTTCCACTCTTGGTGGTGGGTTGCTAAGCGTAAGACGCATCTTCTTGAGACTTGGTTGCCCTTAACAACGGGTTTAAAAGTTATCGCATCGAAATCGACAAATGGTTATCCCGCCTATCGGCACCCACCAGAGCCTCGTCTATTAATAATAGATAATAATTAAAAATTACATTCTCATTCGATTTTGCATTTTCATCTTAAAGTATCAATCGTTGGGAGGTCGCAGGATCCCAGTTTACGGATTAACTGAAGTCAAACAGTGTATTCAACGCAGCAAAATAATTAAAATTTAAGATGGACAATGCGACGCGATGTGATGTGTGTAAGCGTGAGAAGATTGTGAGAATCAACGTACCTAATATCAAGCAACGTAATAGGTAAACTCCCATAGTTACTTTACACTATGGGCTGTCATACAAAAAGGATTGTGTTCCGAGGAACTGTTCGAAATGATGCCCACAGCTCACCATTACCCACGCTCGCCATTGACAGGGTGTTCATCCTCACACATTGGAACTCCAATGGTCGCGCACAGTGCGGTTTCAGAGGAATTTCCTCCCGCGAACAATCCAATTGTGGAATGAGCTCAGTGCCGACGTTTTCCCGGGCGAATACAGTATAGGATCCTTTAAGAGAAGAGTTAATAGGTATCTCCTAAATGGTCGGCAACGCGCACGTAGTGCCTCTGGTGTTAGGCGTCCATTGGCTTCGGTAACTGCTTATCATCAGGCGGGCCGTGAGCTTGTTTGCCACCTTGAGGTATAAAAAAAATCGTTCATCTGTACTCATCGCAGACGCCCTGTCAGCTGTAAAGTTCAGACGAGCGTCTGACCGCGTGAATCTGTAAAGAACACGTTATTCGGGCTCCAGCTTTTGTCTAACACTTCGTTTGTCAAAGATTGGCCTCTGCGTTAGCTTAAGCAATTATGCTTATAATTATCGGCATTGTTTTGGATATTTTCCAATATAGATGTGGGCGAGTAATATCCCCTGGTGTATGGCTAAAAGTAAAAGGGATTTGCCAAAGAAGATGTTATTGAAGACATTGGCAAACTTCGCTGACGATTTGAAGAGTGCAAATTATACTTTTGAGACAAAATCACAAAATCTACACACAAGTTTGATAGTTGTATTACTTCATGCCAATTTAATTATATTACTTATTTTCCCATTGATTGCGCTTGAAGATCGCATAATAGAGTTAAATCTTATTTTAGAATATTTTAACTCCTAGTTTTAAAGCCAGGCAGAGGTGTACATTATTGAAATCATCAATGCAAAGTTAAGAACATAGCTATCCATGCTTTTCCAGACACATCTTGGTTTTATGACACACCCGCATCAGATGAATATCATTGCGTTGCGCCCCCTTCGATACCTCAACGCAACTGCTGCTAAGCGCCCCTTCACCCAACGTAATACACTAGCGTAGTGATGTCCAACTGTCGACAGTTTCACTATTGATTGATAGATAGGTAAAAATCAGTTGTATGCAAGTCAGTATTTAAATGTTTAGTTTATTGTACTCGTACCTACTAAGAAGCGGCACTGATTCTCGTATTTAACTAATATCATTATACTTCTTTGCTTCTCTGCTTTCTGTGACCTGCGACTTTACTATTATAATAAAGCTTCTGTCCGTAATTACGTTCGCGTCTACCTGTCACTGGTTAATAAAAAAATATATTTAAAATTTAGGTAACCTCGCCCGGATTTAAAATAGGCTGTAACTCACAATGTAGCGTTGATATTAAACTTTTTTTTGTAAATCGGTTCTGTAGTTTTTGCTTATAGCCATGACCACCAAATAAACAGAAAATCCAATCCTTACCTTCTACATTATTACTGCAGATAATTTCAATGGCAAATTAATATTCGCCTATCGAACTGCAACACTAAACTTGCGTGCAAAAATTGACCCCAGGCAGGAAATTGTCCTGGCACTAATATAATTGAGTCAATGAAAAACAGGAAAGGCTAGCAATATTATGGGCTATTAAACAAAGGTTTTTAACTTGTTATCAAAGGCTTTGAAAAACAGTACACCTACACTCAATTAAAGATAGTGAGAGTGCTGAAAATCGCCAGTTACATAAATCCATAATACTTTTTTTATAACATACTACTTGTCATTGTCTCGAAGTAAGGATTAATAATCTTGTGTTAAGAGGTACCAGAGCAGGAATTAAACAAGGGGCGTCTCCGTGCACACCTAGACCCGAGCCAATTTAGAAAATATCGTTTCCTGAATTGACTGGACGGGAATCGAATCCAGGACACTACGTAGGTCAAGGCCAGAAACCGTGCTTCTGCGCACTACGCCAATTGTCTTTTTATAAAATAATCTCAGCTTTTCAGGTCAGCAAGAGCTGCGTAGTGCGCCATAGTGCGATTTCTCGCCTGGAATTACGTGGTATTCCGGAATCACCCAACACATGGGTATTTATCCTTGTTTTCTAGACCATGACAATCGGTGTGTTGTCTGACGTGTAACAAATACACGTCAGACAACAAGATAAGATAAACATTTTATTACACAAATGAATAATTATACGTGAATAAAATGTAAAAGTCTTGTCGATGAGCGGCGAGCTCTTTCAGAGAACCTGGAAGATTAGACAATAATTATTACTAGACAAAATAATTAAAAGTAAGTTCGGTAAAAACATTATAGCTGTAATTGCCTATTAGTTCAATTAAGTAATAATATATATTAAGAAATATTTAACACAGTCTTAAAAGCTACGGGAGTCTGACAGAGGAAGAAAGCCTCAACAAGACCGCACATTCTTGTTTCGCTCAAAAACCGAAAAAGGGCCATAAAATAAGTAGTTTTGGTGGAACATATAAACATTAATATAATAGACGACACGGTTGGCGTAGTGCGCTGTAGCACGGTTTCTCGCCTCGATTTCCGTAGTGTCCCGGGTTCGATTCCCGGTCGGGTCAATTTAGGAAACGATCTTTTCTGAATTGACTCGGGTCTGGGTGTGCTGGGAGACGCCCCTAGCTTATTTCCTTGTGTGGTACCTCGTAACACAGAGATATTAATCCCTACTTCGAGACCATTACAAGAGGTGTGTTGTCTGGCGCATATTTATATTTATTTATTTAGTTCAAATTATTGGCGTCCTTTTTATGACTCATGAACGTGAGTTACAATTACTCGTACTTAGGTATGTCAGAGTTACTAATCTAACTTCCGAATATTTGTTCGTGTTTCTCCAAGTTGATAAAAACACAATCAAGATCGTTTTCCTCCTACCTGCGAAACTCAAGTTATCTATCATAGAAATGAACCTCACGCCACCTTTAAAATATTTAAGTAAATAGGACAATCAAATTGCTTTTGTAAGTAAAGTTGAGTAACCGCGACGCGATGATAGAATACCACAATGAATAAGCGATGACCAATATTGTGAAATCATTCTGTCCCTCGGGATTATACACTATTTTACTAATATGGGCATCATCCATCTATGCATAAAACTATAGAAGAGGTGAACTCTGTACATTTTTTAAAAATTTCTTTCAGGTTACTTCATATACGTAGTAGAAGCCAAAAAAGTAGTTTTGAAATTTTTGTCTGTCTGGCTGTTGTTCGTGATTCACGCAAAAACCGCCGGACGTATTTAAAAATAAATATTTTTGCATTTATGTGGCCTTAAAGGCCCTTTAAGGCCACATAAATGCAACATTTAGGATACATTTCATTCCGGTTTAATCCCAAGGGGCTCAGCAGGGAGCAAGTGAAGTTTGTATGAAACTTTGTAACTACAAGTGCTAGGAGTTTCAAATTTTGCAGAGGGGTTCTTTTGAGGACGTCTGTGCTAACTAAGACGGGACGAGAAAAAATGAAGTTCACGCGGGCGTAGCCGCGGGCGGGAGGCTAGTTGCAAATATAATTTTTATTTTATCTTGCAGACCACTCAAACCGTGATCCGAAAAATGTAGCCCAATCATCATTCTCCTGGAGCAACATTGATACTCGTACAATCATACAATGTATGCATACATACTCATAAGTCCTCTGTAGCTCTCGCGTCTTTGTAAGCTTTTATATAGCTAAGGTTAACGTTTAGATCTCATGACTGATAAAATATTAAGATTTGATTTTTGGGGGCAGGTAAAAGTATGTTGCCAATCTTTTAGATAAGCTCGGTTTGGCGATCTCCTGCAGGCACCTTGCCTGGTGAGGCCCATGGTAAGTAAGTCAATACCTATTGAATGTAGCCGGCTTAGCGGTAGCTTAGTGGTAAGGGCAGCCGCCGGGTAAGCGGAAGACATGGGTTCGAATCCCATCAAATATCCCTGGACATTATTCCACACAGCGCCATCTAGCCCCAAAGTAAGCTAATTAAAGCTTGTGTTATGGGATACTAGACAACGGATAAACATACTTAAATACATTTTCTTTTGTAAATACATACTTATTATACATAGGAGACACCCAGACCAGTACAAACAGACATGTTCATGCACACAAATGTTTGTACTGTGCGGGGATCGAACCCGCGACCTCTGGTGTAGTAGCCAACTTCTTAACCGTTACACCAAGTCGGTCGTCAATTCAAACAGGAATTAGCTCTCTTCTCTTTACTATCGTTGGATTCAAATATGTTTTTTTTCTCATGTAGGTGATCGGCATGTTCACTTCCTACTGTAACCTTAAAAAAAACTGTTTTCAAAACATTATAATTTCACATACCTATTTCGAGAGCAACCAGTCATAATATTAAATAACTGCAATATAACTAATTTAAATAACGGACAAAATTTAAAAACAACTTTAAACGACAGCGAATAAAACTTAAAACTAATTATTATTTTTTAACCACGGATCAGAAAAATAAATACGATGTCACAAAGTGTACTTACATGTATATACAGTTAAAACCCGTTTTTCGTTAGAACTTGTTATCTCTAGTTAAAACTAGGGTTTACTTAATGGCTTTGTTAAAACTAGAAATACCTAGCTAAAACTACAATTTACCACTGATATATTTGACTTTCAGATAAAACTGAACTGACGGTCAAACGGAACAAAGGGTCCAAAGTGTTTGCGAGGGATATGTCTATTGGGCAAAGTCGGTTGACGAAGCCGAAGACGAAGGATGGCAGTGTGGCGTCGACTGTAAAAGCAGCATTGAGGGAGATCGAAAGATTTTGATTGGCCTGTTGGCGCAATGGCAGCGATCCTGCCTTTAGCGCCGGAGGTCGTGGGTTCGATCCCCACCCATGACAAATATTTGTGTGACGAACATTTGTATTTGTTGTGTGTCTGGGTGTTATTATCTATTTAAGTATGTATTTAGAAATATTTAAGTATGTTTATCAGTCTCTGACGCCCATATTACAAGCTCTGCTTAGTTTGGGGTCAGATGATCTTGGTGTGAATTGTCCCAGCTATTTATTTATTTATTTTTATTTATTTTACGGACAGCTATACACTTCGACCGCCAAACCCGTTAGTAGCAAGGCCAAAGACCCAAGAGCCAAGCTCATCCGACATTGCACCAAAGATATCCCGGACATTAGGATGGCTCTCAAAGAGCTCAAGAACAACGAGGCGCCGGGCGATGACGGAATTACTTTGAGCTTCTGAAGGCAGGCGGAACGCCGGTACTCAGAGTACTTCAGAAGGTATTTAATTCCGTGTTGTTCGAGGGCATAACGCCAGAGGCATAGTGGTGCTGTTCTTCAAGAAAGGACAACACCTCTCTGAAGAATTACAGACCTATTCCGCTTCTGAGCCATGTCTACAAGCTGTTATCCGTCTCGCTCGCAGGTTCGATGACTTCTAGCCTCCCGAACAAGCTGGTTTCCGAAAAGGCTACAGTACCATAGACCACATACATACGCTGTGGCAGATTATACAGAAGTCCGAGGAGTAGAACCTGCCACTATGCTCAGCGTTTGTGGACTATGAGAAAGCCTTCGATTCGGTGGAGACTTGGGCAGTGCTGCAGTCTCTTCAGCGGTACTATCGGTAGATAGTCAATGTAGATATCGCGGTGCTGCAGTGTTTATAAAATAACGCCACCATGTCGGTCCGAGGACAGGAGCAGAGCACGAAGGCGATTCCACTGCAGCGGAGCGTGAGACGAGGAGATGTCATCTCTCCTAAACTGTTCACAGCCGCACAGGAAGATGCCTTCAAACTCTTGTAATGGCAAAGACTCGGCATCAATATCAATGGCCAGTATATTACTCACCTTCGATTTGAGGACGATATAGTGGTCATGGCAGAATCGCTGGAGGAGCTCGGCAATATGCTCGAGAACCTTAATCGTGCCTCCCTACAAGAGGGCCTAAAAATGAACATTGACAAGACAAAGGTCTTGTCAAACGCCCATGTCACGCCCACTCCAATATCCATAGGGAACTCGATGCTCGAAGTTGTCGATCACTACGTCTACCTAGGACAAATAATCCAACTAGGTAGGTCCAACTTCGAAAAAGAGGTAAACCGCCGAATCCAACTCGGTTGGGCAGCGTTCGAGAAGTTGCGCTACATTTTCTCGTCCAATATACCTCGGGGCCTCAAATCAAAACTTTACGATCAGTGTGTGTTACCAGTGATAACTTACGGAGATGAAACATGTTCTTTGACTATGGGCCTCATAAAAAAGGTAAAAGTCGTTCAGCGAGCTATGGAGAGGGCTATGCTCGGTGTTTCTCTACGTGATCGAATCAGAAATGAGGAAATCCGTAGAAGAACGAAAGTGACCGACGTAGCCCAGCGGGTAAGTAAGCTGGAGTGGCAGTGGGCAGGGCACATAGCGCGCAGAACTGATGGCCGTTGGGGCAAGAAAGTTCTAGAATGGAGACCGTTTGAGAGCAGGCGCAGCGTGGGATCGGTCGGTCTCTTCGGAAATCGGTGTGGGAGGCCTATGTTCAGCAGTGGACGTCTTGTGTCTGCGAATGATGATGATGAGATAAAACTAGTTGTCACATCAAACTTTAGTTAAAACTAGAACTACATACATACCATCACGCCTTTTTCCCAACGGGGTAGGCAGAGACCACATCTTTCCACTTGCTACGGTCCTGACACACCTCTTGCGCTTCTTCCACTCTCATTAATCCTTTTATACATGCTCGTCGATTATGGGTACTCCTGACCTGACCTTTTCTGAGCACGTCTTGGACTTGTCCTAAAACTAAAACTAGAGAAACTAATTTGGGATTAAAAACAAGATATAATTTAAAAAAGGGTGACTAACTTTTCGCATAATGCCGATCCTTCTAAAGTTGCTTAGCCTAACTCATTTGGCATAACATCATACAGCATAACAATAACGGGTCATAATTAATGCTTCACATAACTTTTAAATAGCATAATAGTCCAAATGCATATTATAACATAGCATAACAGTCTAAATGCACATCATTACATAGAATAAGTGAAAGCCCTAATTACTTTTGGCATAATATAGTTAATCCTAATATCTTAAATCATAAATTAAGATGGCATATTTAGTAAAATCCCTAATTTCAATTTCACTAGGTTTGTTAGTTTTTTAGAATTTAAAATGGGTTTGCGTTTGGCCTCAGTCTCGCCTGGTGGTAAGCGATGCCGAGGCCCATGGTGGTGCACGCTTACCCAGAAAATGCCCATTCACTCTGGCCATGAAGATAGCAAGGTTGTAAGTATCCGGAAACACAGACGCAGGGAGAGCGTTCCACTCCCTAGCGGTACGAACCAGAAATGACGTAGCAAACCGTTGATTGTGGATTGTTGGAAAGTCAACCACATGTGGGTGGAAGCCCTCCCGGCGTCTAGTGGTCCGGTGGTAGAAATAAGAAGGTGGTATCAGGTTTTGTAGTAATAAAAAGTAAATCAAATAATCAAATATACGATGATCAGGTGACCTAGAGTAGGGTAATAACGTCTCGCGATCCGAATGAGAACCCACCAATCAGAATGAGGTATGATGAACTTTAATCTTGGTTGGAACAGTTTTAACTGACTCGCTTCGGAAAAACACGTTTTGTCTAGTAAGAACTAGTTTTAACTAATATTCAATTTTGAGCATTAGTTAATTCCAGTCTTAACAAAAGCATATAGTAAAAACTAGTTCTAACTAGGAAAAACGCGTTTTATCTAAAAACTGGTTTTAACTGTAACACATACTCGTACATACTATAATAAAATAAATACATTATAACTGGGAATTTGTGAAGTGTGAACATGAACACAAGAAAATCGTACTCAAATAAAACTACTACAAAAAATATTCCCATACCCAAAGCCGCCCAAGATACTGGCATCATTCACCTTTTGTATAACAATATTATACATCACACGTTAAGCGGGGAATGTATCAGATGGATGACTTAATGAAAAAACTTATTTCTTTGTCCTAAATGAACCTTAAAGCCTTTTTAATTACTATATTTGGGGCGAATTTTCAAGCAACCAGCTTTATTACCTACTCAGGCATTTTCAATCAGAATTCAGGTATACTCGACTCGTAAACGGCCGGTTGGCTTGAATAGTTTTACTTCAGTGCTTAAAAGTGAAAGACACAAATTGAAAGCTTTGTACAAAGTGGAATTGAAAACTATCTCTCTAATCTTTTTTTAAGCTCAAAAGGGTTTGACAGATTATGTGAATTAATAATCAATACTAGATCTAGAGATCTGACCTGAATTATTAAGTTAAATCAGAACTATAGGGTTATCGAATAGTCCGTTTCAGCGAGTTAATGTTTTCTTCAACGTTACAATACCATGTGTAAACCAGTAGATAGATTCCGACAAAACTTTAAACCAACTAAACGCTAGGTTAATTTTGCGGTATTCTGTAGAGAATACATTTTTTTTTTTTTTTTCAACGGCAATTTGTACGTCATATAATGCACATACAACACAGCATTGCATTTATAATAATTATATTCATAGACCAGTGTTGTGTTGCTGTGTTTGAGTGTGATATTTTGAGAATATAAACAAAAAACGATTTGTAAGTAAACGTAAATGTATAAAAATATTATTTTGTTCAATTGAGTGTAATTTATAGAAACTGTGCAGTGTGCACTACTGCGTGCCTGCTCGATGCAACCTTTCTCAGAAATAAACTTAACAATATGTTTTGACTTTCGCTTAGTGCTTAAAAATGCTTCAATTGTTATTATGTGCAATAATTGATATTGATCTTTTCAGGGATCTAATAGATTATTTATTAAACTCAAACTTATTTTATTTATCCAAGGATCCAATAGTTAACATAATACTCAAGCTCATCAGTAAATAAGTAAGGTAATTTATTGTCCATTCTTAATTTAAAGTTTAAGTAAAGTTGAGAAAATTATAAAATATTCAGGTATTTTGTAAAATTTTTATTAATCAATAAACTGCCGATTGATTTTGTCTTCTTTACCATGTACTTTTTTGTGTATTTGTCTCGTTAACTTGCCCTATCTTCAAATTATAGCTTTCGTAGTAAAATACTGTAAATTAATATTATTGCAATAAAATTTTATCTATTTAAAGATCTAATAGTTTACATTAAACTTATCGACCCACCCGTATTATAGTTCATAGGCAGTACATCAAGTGATTTGAGCCACTGTTTCCTGCGACAGGCTCCGTACCCCATACAAGGGTAGCAGCCCCTTGCACCACGCATTGTACTTACAATGGGGGTTACTTTTATTGTACACCAGCGTTCTCAGACCCCTCACAAGCCATTCAAACGGCTCTCCGACTACGGAGACAATGGGCCAAAGGGGACGTGACAGGTCCACATATTTTGGTCAAGAATAAGTATAGAGGCGATACCTACGTGATTAAATGGTTTGCGAAATGAATTGATTTTGGTAATGGTGCAACGTGTTCTAATGTGTTTGGTCATTGATGTAAGTTTATAGTTCATGTTTAGAGGAGAAATCTGTATAAAAATAATCTATAAAACTTAGTGGTTCTCCTACGGGAAACGCACTAAGCTAGAGCAGGTTAATTATTGCTACAATTGATAAATACATTTTAAAACACCTTATACCAAGGGAATCTGACTCCAAAATAAGCAGAGCTCACTTTTACTTTTGCTGTCAGAAAGTAATCCACATTTATACTTATATACTTATATTAAAAAGAGGAAAGATTTGTTTGTTTGTATTGAATAGGCTCCGAAACGAATGGACTGATTAAAAAAATCTTTTACTGATATTAACTAATAAAAACAATATCAGGGAGTGGCATAGGCTTTTTTTTAATTTAAAGACACTCTACGATGGGCAGCTAGTACCTTAATATTACAAAACACTAAACTACTACTTTCTAAACACAGACAAATAACAAATGTGTGTCATGAGAATATTTGTCCTGCCTGGGTGGGGATCGAACCTACGTCCTCGGCGCTGAACGCAGGACGCTACCATTGGGTCAAGATGCTAGTCCAGTATTATTGCTAAGATAATAGAAAAAACACTTTGCTTCAAGTGGATATCAAACCTTCGCAACTAGGGTAGATGTCCTCACCTGTCGACTATAAAAATAAAACATAGAATTATCTCTGAGTGCTTATTCGAAATCCTGTATTTATCCTGTGTCTGGGTGTATCTACATGAAAGATAAGAGATAAGATAGTTATTTCTTATTATTCCATTACGATAGATATAATTTACATTTGATAACAAATTCTAGAAAATTTTCGATCGTGAAAAGCTGAATGTATTTGAAAATAGATAACCATTGACATCCACGGACTGGACAAGTTTAACTTAGTTTAAAAATAAATAAGTAAATATCAGAGACAGCTTACACGGCACGAAATCATTATACATCTAATAGGTATAAGATATAATATAGTTAAATATTTACAAAAACATACCTACCTACATGATAACTAATGTTATACAACAAAATGTTCTTGGAAACAATAAATGCGATAGGATCGAGCCCACGACCTTCAGCGTAGACATGGAGTTGTCCAAGCACAGACAATGGTTTAGCTTGAAAAATAAATTAATAACTAAACTATTTAAATAAAATAACCAGAATCACTCTAAGAAAGAAATAAAATGAACCAACCATTTGTGATACACGTCGCTGACTCAACGTGTAACTTTTTTAAATAGTAATTCATGCATGTTAGTCTGTAAGGTATATCTATGGGCCTCTGTTATGTGTAACTTCTGTAATGTATTATATTTTAATTATTTAAGTACAAATGGTATTATCAGTGGTTACGAAATAATTAACATGACACATTATTTTGTGCGCAGGGTTCGGGCCAGCCCTAGCATCATCCTAAGAGCATTTTCCGACAGTTTGATTGTCATTACGTGAACCATTGCAGTACGGTTCATGTAGTGGCAAACTGACCTGTCATCTATTATTATGTCAATGTAATTTTAATAAGTTTACTAGCACTAGGCTAAGTCTCACCTGTAACTATCAAATTGATCCATGCTGGTCGAAGAAAACATTTTTTTTAATTTTTTTATCGTCAGATCAGACATAAATGTCAAATGACGCAATGGATTGCACTGTGTTCACTCATATCATCATGACACGATTTGGCGCCACTCCGTATAGCAGGTGGTGTTGAAAAGGTACTTCTTCACGCACAACCATTACGATCACGAACTATCAAGAAGTCACTGATAACAGCACCTCGCTCTTATCTCGCCAATCATAAGGTCATGATTCAGTGCGGTCGTACCGTGAACTACCATTTTCTTATCACAGCTATAGAGCGATCATAGCCAATCGAGGCATTCCTCGTTTCGGGCGCGTACTACAGTACGCTTTTTGTCAGATAATATCACAAGTTCACGGCTGGTGCATTTTAGTAGTCTTGCAATATTTAGTTTGTTAGGGCAGTGACAGTGCAATTTTATGATTGACTAGTATTATTTTACATTACGGGATATTGGACGTCATACTTGACCGACGCGTGGCTGTGAAATTTGGTTTTCTGTCTCTTTCTGACATGTATGAGTAAAAAGTGTGCTCAGAATATTAGTAGAGGCTTAGAATATATAGACGTTAGGCACACTTTTTCCTTCCTTGGACAGGGCGCTGATGCAGATTCCTTGTTATTCAAAGTTCATTGACCAACTGATTCTACGTCATGGGTTGCCTGTCATCAAAATTAAAGTGGAAATGGTTTAATTTAATGTAACAAACCAACACACATCACAAGCCGAATAAAAACTTGTAAAAAAAAAAACTACACTGCTTAATAATAATAATAATAATTTTTTTTAATGTTATAAAATCTCTGTTTTTGTAAGAATACTATACAAATTTTATATCTAAGATTTATACTGAATAAAGAGAATAATAATAATGAAAGATTTGATTTTTGTTTATGATAGATAAACTCAAAAATTACTGGGCGGGTTTTAAAAATTCTATCACCAATAAAAAGCTAACACAGCGAGTAACCTAAGCTTTATTTTGGGACCTTTAGCCGTTGACAGTAAGCTAGTATTATATTATGTGTATATTTTTGATACAATGATGGCAAACAAGCATACGTACTGCCTGATGGTAAGCGGTAACCGCAACCTAGGAAGACGTGCAACACTATAGGTATTATCATGCTAGGCCGACCTTTTAAGGCCACAACCTTATTCAACGAATTTTTGTACCAACATGTTATTGTTTTGAAATTGCTTTATAATTTGCTAAGATTGTTGATGTTTTAATATTGCTCGTCCAATTTGTTATCAGTAATTCGGTCGTGCAAATGCCTCTATCCATATAAATAGATAAGATAGGATGCCAGCCATGCGGGTTTTGACCAGAGCGTGCGAAAACCTGGGGCTCGTCTTACAAAAATACAAGCTACAGGCGTCTTTCGTTATTATTACATGATGATTTTTTATTTTTAGGGTTCCGTACCTCGAAGGAAACAACGAAACCGTCTGTCTGTCTGTCAAGACTCTTTTTCTCAGGAACGCGAGGAGGTACCAAGCTGGAATTTATATCAAATACTCAAGACTGCTGTCTCTAGGAGCTGTGAAAAAATAAAACTTCTAAACCAACACAACCAAAAAAACAGCCGTTTATGCCGCTAATTTCCGCAAATTTTCGACACTCGCAAAGGAATTAAAACCTACAGGGTACTTCCCGTGAACTCAGAATCTTGAAATTTGCTACGAAGCAACGTCTTATAGCAGAGATAAAGTAGAATTTGGGAAAACCGTAAATTTTTAGTTACATCATATAAAAAACCTACAGGTTTGTACGGAACCCTCGGTGCGGGAGTCCGACTCGCACTTGGCCGGTTTTTTTTGAAAAGGTTTTGACAGGTTCGGCAACCCGCGATCGAAGCCCCTAGTGTTGCATGCCGTGGTAACTGCTTACCATTAGGGTCCGTCTAGACCAAACGAGCGAATGCTCATTCTATCCCCACTCTATTAAATTCTCTTTGTGTAAACAATTCGGATCTTTGTTCACGGAGACCCTAGAGCACGAGCTAGAATGCTCGTTTTTGATTCCTGGTACTTTTACGTTAGAATTATTTTGGCGTAAATGAAAAACGAATTATCATTGACACTAAAAGATCACGAAATACCATTCTTGCTCTTGCTCTATGGTCGTTTCAAAATGCACCTTTAAGCGGCCAATGCTTTGCCTGCCACCGATGATTTCAATATTAGGTCCTCTGCTGTTTTTGATCTATATAAATGACCTGCCTTATTTTGTCAAAGACCTACTCGTATGTGGGATTGTATTATTTGCTTATGACACTTCTCTGATTTTTAACGTAGATAGAAGTAACAAAGCACTTGACGACGTAAATAATACTCTCTCTAAGGTACTGCATTGGTTCACGAGTAACAACTTACTGCTTAATGCTAAGAAAACTAAATGTATCAAATTTTCTATGCCCAATGTAAGACAGGTCGATACCATTATAAACATGAATAACGAGCCATTAGAGATTGCAAATTCCACTGTATTTCTAGGAATTACTCTCGATTCCAAGTTACAGTGGGGTCCGCATATTTCTGCTCTGGCAGGAATACTTAGTTCGGCAGCTTATGCTGTTAGAAAAATAAGGCTCCTGACTGATATCGCAACAGCAAGATTAGTGTACTTCAGTTATTTTCACAGTGTTATGTCGTATGGTCTACAGTTGTGGGGCTCGGCAGCGGATCTCAACACCATCTTTGTTCTTCAAAAAAGAGCCATCCGCTCCATTTACAACCTTAGACCACGCGACTCGCTTCGTGACGTATTCAAAGAGATAGATATTTTAACGGTGTACTCTAAATTTATTTATGATAATGTAGTATATGTCTGTAAAAACTTGAATCTCTTCAAGAAAACAGTGATGTTCATAAACTTAATACTAGAAATAAAAATAAGCTCGCAACTCCCAGTCTAAGACTGCATAAGCTAGGGAAATCATTTGTTGGTCAATGTGTAAAATATTTTAATAAGATTCCGCAAACTCTTGTTGAACTGCCTCTTTACCAGTTTAGGTCACAAATTAAAGCTAAGTTAATGAAGCAAGGTTATTATAGTGTTGAGGATTTCTTAAATGATAAGTATTTGTGGTCATCTTAGGTATAATCTGCTCCTCTGCACATTTTTTTTTGGTATGACTTTACTCTGTTAATTCAATTTTTGTGTATAAAAACAAGATTGAAAAGAGTAACCATTGAGTTTCTTGCCGGAGTCTTCTCGATCGGAAACAACCTCCGAACCGGTGGTAGAGTCACATTATGTTTAATTATGATATTTACTATCATAGTATTCTTTTATGTAAGTTTATTTTTAGTATATTTTCGCTATAATTTTAATTTTTGTATATGACTTGTCATAAGTACTTTTTATAAGTCTATATGAATAAATATATTTTTTACTTTTACTTTTTACTGATGTAATAAAAAAATTTTTGAAGAATTTTTGTTAGGTATTAGTTAATTGTTATTGGCTACCCCCTGATACCAACAGGATAAGTGCCGTATTTAATCTAATGGTTAGCTCTGCAAAATTTACATGACCCCGTGAGTAGAATTTCTAGAGTTTTTAAACATTTTTAAGGTTACGTAATAAATTACGAAACTTTAAAGTAGGTGTATACATACGTAACATGTAACTGCGATTACCGAATACGTATAATAACTAACTTACATATCGTTAATGAGAAATAACAAAACACGACCGATATCAGTCAAATATTGGCGATTGATAAAAATGTATGTTGATGTTTATTTCTGTACGATGGCTGGTAAGTCAATAAATTTTTTGAGATATCTACGAATTAATAAGCCGCTTGAGTGAATTGATAAGGAGAGCCTTCCCTTTTATGAATTGACTAGCTGTCCGTCAGCGGCTTCGCCCGTGTAGAGTGACTTTCCCGTCATAATATAGCCTAAATAAAAAAAAAATAGCCTATGTCACTCCCTGATAATGTAGCTTTATGTTGCTAAAATAATTTTTAAAATCGCTTTCGGTAGTTTCGGTGATAACCTTCTTCAAAGATACAAACTCACGAACGCTCACCTCTTCATAATACTCGTATTAGATGTCACCGGCAATGTGTATAATTCAGGTATTGTACAATACCTAGGCAATGTATACAATGCCGGGTGCGTTTGGGCAATGTATGAAATATTACGAATATGATTATCCGTTGCATACTTTGTCTAGGCAATGTATACAATGAGCGTCCTGGCCAAGTGGTTGAGGTTGAACTCGAATCGCGGATCGTTTGGTCTCGAGTTCAAATCTGGCCAGAACCAAAATCTTTGTGTTCATTGTTATATTTCCGAATTACTCTCCGGTGATGGAAAACATCGATAAATAACCAAATCAACCCGGATAGCGGCGGTAGGCTCACCACCTACTACGTTGGGTTCTAATACCATTGGTGAAAAGTGGGCTTCTGAGTGTTCCGTTCAACATGACGGCAACAGTCACTTCCCTCTGACTACCCCGTTTGGGATAAAGTCGTGATGGTGTATAGTAAGTAGGTAGAATAAACTCTAAAGCAAAATCAATCAAATCTATGCAAGTACATTACGTATATTTAAGTAGGTTTGTGAAGTGGCATAATTGCTTTAGTTAAGCCCTTTAAAATAAGATATTTACTGGATCTTCAGAGTGGGGTAGTAGGTAATTGGGTAATTATTGTTTTTTATCCCTTTGTTATGTATTGTGTATCAGTATTTATCTTTTTAGGTTGTTTGTGTGTGTGTGCCCAGAGTTATGTGCTCATCTGTCTACATTTATTTGTTTATTTTTGAGGTATTTGCAAAAAAACAAGCGTCGTCGTGGCTCGCAGCGACACATGCTGAGCGAAGGCCTATTTGGCATTTTTAATTGGAAGTAATATATTTAAGTTAGTTTTAGTCTTTAGTTTAGATTTTAATTTTATTTTGATGTTTTTACTGCATTATGTGCCAAATAAACTCATCTAATATTGTTTATCTATGAAGAAAATAAGTCTATTATCTCTATAGAGTTGAAAACTGTACATTGTACAGCATAAAAGGGTATTCATAGGCGAACATTGATTTGTGTTTGCTGTGTTTATGTATTTAGACTTAATAAAGCATGTATCAATTCTAGTACGTAGGTTTATCAGTCTTGGGCACTTATTCTATAAACTCTGTTTGTTTCGGCGTGAGATTATTTTATATCTTTTGCGTTCTAAGCTTTCAGGTAGATACTATTCATGGCTGTAAGGGTTGTAAATTGTACCTAATTAAAAGTTGGATCAAAACAGAAACTCCATGTTCTTGCAATTGCCGGATCATGAAAATAACCCGGAAAATAGCAAAAATTGAAGTCATATTCCTATTTGCCGGTGTTTCGCGGTCTTCTTAGGATTATCGCGTAGTTTCGGTTTTTCCCAATCCTACGACCTATATAATAAATAAACTTTTATTCGTTCATTCAAATGTGTGACCTTTTTGACGTTACATTTAGTCTTGTTTATCATTGCTGAAGTCATGATAGCTATGTGATGAAAGAAACAAATCAACTCCTTATAAAGTAGACTCACAATGACCTTTGTTCACTTTGACGTTTTGAATCAACACATTGCGAGGTGCAGTTATAAGCTTCAAGTTTACCTACTTTGGTTTAAAAATTGATTCAAAAATGACTCATTAAAGAGAAGAGTGGTGCGACGGTAATGTTAAATCAATAGTTGAACTTTTTAAAGTTCAACTATCGATTCAAATAGTTGTTCAAATAGTTGTACTATTTACCACCTGAAACATGACTTGTAACAGTGAGTAATCAGCTAGAAGCCAGGTGGCCGCTGACTGGCTGGAAGTGAGAGATTATTACGAAATTTTTCGCTCTGCTCAATTTAGGGAATGAACTAAACTCAATGGAACATAAGGGTAACAAGGGAATGTAATATGGCCCCTGGGAAGTCCTTTTTTGTTACTTTAAATGGGAACTTAAAAGATAAGGCAGTAGACATCTTTAGATAACCGCAAGGTCACGTAACAGGTTTACAAGAAATATATCTATGATCGGTATTTCGCTACGTGAGAACTAAAGTCAGCGACAAGCAGGATAGCCTAGTGCCTAGTGGATTACTATCTAAACCTGGTTTTCGCCAGCGGCTCCGCTCGCGTTGACTATTTCTCCTACTAAAAAAAAGCCTATAAATAAAATAAAGCCTTTGTTACTAGCTGATAATGTTACCGAACTTCGACCAGACAGGTTTATGAAACAACCAAACTCTTTAATCTCAAGCGACTATATACATACTACACTTGTACCTTTATTAATTAGATAACTTCTAATTCTATTCAATACAATATATTTATTTTATTTATTTAATCTTCAATTCAAAAAAATCAGGCGGACTTAATGCTAAAAGCATTCTCTACCAGTCAACCATCGGATGAGACAGAAATGCTGTTGGCGGTGCAAAATGTATATACCTACATATAATAAATTATTAACTCATCGCTGTCTGTACATTGAAGATAAATAAGAAAAACTATTATTGAGGGCTTTTATAAACGCCATAGAACCCAAAACAATTTATGTAAATTTTAGATATAAGAAGTGAATGAGTAAATAAATAAAACATTTATTAATTCAATTATAATCTTTCATTTCCAGACAGTCAGTGGTTACCCGGCACCAACGTATCTTTCAGGCTGGATATTTAATGACGAAATTACTCGCCACCGTCGTTATAAGCGATTGTAATAATGTCACAGTCTTAGAATAATAACGTATAGAACGATAGTCTTCATACAACCGCCCCGTCAAGAATGAAGCACTAATTCGATCCACACTTGCGTGACTATTACTTGCTTAAGTACTGCGCGCTTTGAAATTGAACATTGCGGAGCTGTAATGAACACTGCAAAGATGGCTCCAATTAAGGTGCTTCAAAATGGGCGCGCGGACTTGGTTTCTATATGTAATTCTCTAATTCTAAGTCTAATTATTTCAAGGCCACAATCGTTTTTGAGTTTTCCATTATAAACAAAAAAAAACAATTCATACCTATTTATAACATTAGTATAGATAGTGACAGTGAGCAGAGCAGGGCACATAGCGCGAAAAATTGATGGGGCAGGCAAGTTTTAAAAAAGATACCATTTAAGGGCAAACGCTACGTGGGTGGGAGAAGGTGGACAATGACCTCATGAAGGTCGTATAAATTCGGCAGATGAATACCACCTTACTACAATCATCAGTGGTTTTGAGATGCAGACGGAAAACACCTTCAAGGTATCTAGTTAGAAGCTTGTCTAGTCTTAAATGACGCGCTTAAATAAAATATAAAGTAAAGACAAGTAAAGGAATTAGCCAAGTCATCGCTACAATGAATGGGTATTGGCTTCGCCCAGTAAAAAATTATTGGGACGCGTCATTTCTCTTTAGACAAGCTCTACCCCTTTATTATGTAGGTTGTGTATCTGAGCCAGTAATGTTATTTCGTGAACCTAGCTGAACAATTTAGGCATTGTTATGTTTATTGAGAAGTTGTACGCACTTACAACAAATTGAAGCAAGCAGAAGCGATGTTTGCGTATAATGAAACGATGAATCATTTGCATGACATTGATGCGCACAGACCGACGCCATCAAGACGTAGGCAGACAAATAAACGTAAGATATTGGTCAAAATTTGCGTCAACAAAGTTACTAGATTTAACAAAACACTTAAACGACACAATCACCACGCTTGCCCAATCAGAATTGATGTAAATTATGTAAAATACTATTCGTGAATCAATAATAGAACCTGCAGACTGACTACTTATACCCTGACTTTCAACTATGTGTTTGAGACCCGTTAAGTTTCATTATTATATTAGCAAAATTCCAAAAATAGCACTTAAATAGTACCTACTCACCTAAAAACTTACATGAGGTATTGTTGAAAAAAAATAGCATTTGCAAATAGTAAACTGTATTCATTGAAGACGAAAAAGATAGGTGAAGACTAATATGATGAAGAAGAAAGATTTTAACGTTTTTAACGAATAAATTCAAAAACTACTAGACCAATCTTGAAAATTCTTTCGCTTATTTATAGCTACATTATCCGTGAATAACATAAGCCATTTTTTTAACAGGAGAAATAGTCCACGCGGCCAAGACGCCAGCGGATAGCCAGTGTAAAACAAACAGTTTCTACGCCATATCCGTGTGACGGCTACCGCCATCTGTTACGTCGGTTTGGAACTAGACATGATTAAATAATAGGGGCAAACCCAGGCAAAACGTGGTTATAACCGGGTAATCAGTTTTAAGCGTCTTATTAATGTAATGTTCGAGCAAGTTATTAGATCCTTTGTATTCAGGGCGAGGAAGTTACCGGTGACGTTTAGCTAAGTCAAATAAAGATAGGTTTTTTCCGCTTGAATATTTTTACTGATAAGTGAGCTACGTAAGGCGCTAAACGGTAGTTAGTTTAGTGTTTTTGTTAAAGAGGATAGTTAATTTGGAAATCCCTTGCTATGAAACTGGGATAAATTGATAAGGTTTATGAATGTTTTATTAGGTCCTGAAAAGGCAAAACATATTCTTACACCCTAATTGGGATACTTAATTAGGTAAAGTGTTGTCAAAGTACTAAGGTACAATACAGTTTTTTTTTCTATAAATTCCTTTGTGTTCTAATTACAATGGTTCTAATAAAGACCCTAAAGGAATATATAACAAGTAAATGTTTTTAAACTCTACAATAATTTTTCGAATATGTGTATTTTTAAGATTGTTAGTTATGTTTTTATTTTGTGTTTAATATTTTGGTTTTTGTCATCAGGTGTAAAGATAGCTATGTTAATGTTTCCAAATGTTGATGTGCCCTTCCAGGGTTTATGTGTGAAACTTTTTTACAAATACTACCTATATGTACCGCATAAACCAAGAATAAATGATTGTGATTATCACGATAATATTATTAAAAAATATATTTTTATTTATGAATTTAACGGTGAGAATGTGAGTAGGTGTTTAGGGACTTATGTGAAGCTACTTGATTTATGTTCCTATGTAATTACTTTATTTTTTTTACAAATACGTGTATCTATGTTAATATGCATGTCCTTCAATCCGACTATTATTTAGCAAAACAAAATCTCGATCTTTGACTTCAAGTTGACACTTTTTAGCGAAGTGTTTGTATGCAACGTGAGTGAAAGTCTCCGACGAGGTAGACAAGCTGATAACTTGAAGTCAGTGCGCAGGGACCTTATTACGATATCTTTTATCGAGTTTGGTTCATCCTCTAAATTCAACGCCGTGAATAATTTCGTATTTATCATTAGCAGCCGTCAGCTGTCACCTGGCACCAAAGCATCTTCTCTGGATATTTTCTGTTTAGTAACTAAAGCTCTATTTATAGTGTCAAATTAACCGGTGAGTTTGCAGATTAACCTACCGTTCCTATATGAAGAAATGTATTTGCTGGGAGTACCATCATCCTAGTCTCTTACTCTCTTATCAAGGCACCCTAAATCTAAATATATATAAAAGAAAGTCGTGTTAGTTACACCACTTAAAACTCTAGAACGGGTGGACCGATTTTCATGATTTTTGTGTTTTTCGATTTGTCTACATCGGGAATAGGATAATAAGTATTAAAAACATTTTTCTGTTCCTACTAAATGTTCACAGCTGTCAAGCATAGAAATAAGTTTCTCAGGGCTGCTAGTTATTAATATAATTTGTTATATATTTCGTCATTGCTAAGAGGAAATTATTATCTCTTTATTTTTTAGCATTCAGAAAACACACCAATTTAATACAAAACATTTGATCAGTTAAAAGCGGTCGAGGTCAAATCGGGCCTCGCTGGCACCGAAGTAACGAGTATTCTGTAAGGTTACACATGTACCACACTTTAAATTTAAGTAACGAACAGTTAATGTAGAGCAAGTTTTTAGTTATATCTACAGATTTTAAGCGAAGAGATTGAGGTTGTCTTACTTTTCATGTGATTAACCCGCTTGTGATTAGCACGCTTATGGCATAAGAGGCAATGTACTGGATCTCATAAAATCTTACCTAACTAACAGGTTCCAGTGCACTAAAATAACAAGGTTATGTCCTGTTTTGAAAACAGAACAAAATTATCTTTCTGAATTTAAAAGAGTTCTATTTGGTGTTCCACAGGGAAGTGTGCTGGGTCCTTTGCTATTTATAATCTACATAAATGATTTCCCTAAAGTCACTAATTATCAGACAGTTCTGTTTGCTGACGACAGCACTGTTATAATATCAGGCCAGGACAAAATGAGTATTGAGCGAGAAATAAATGTAACATTACATGCTGTGATACGTTGGCTGACATTAAATAATTTAAAAATTAATCTTATCAAAACAAATATTATGACATTTAGAAATCGAATTAATGAAATTATAGACGTTGAAGTTAATTACCTAGGTCAAAAAATCGAAAATGTTGATAGGACAAAATTTCTTGGATTGACTATCGACCATAATCTGAACTGGAAATTGCACGTGGAGAGTTTGTGTTCACGATTGAACCAATTCTCGTATGCTCTATACATGTTGACTAAATCAGTAGATACCCGAGTGGTCATTACAGCATATCATGGATATGTGGCTTCCATTTTAAAGTACGGGATTATATTTTGGGGCAATTCCACTGAAATGGAAGCGGTATTTAAGGGGCAGAAGAGATGCTTACGATCTATATTCAGGTTACATCAAACTACTAGCTGTAAATCTTATTTTAAAGAGTGGAGAATGCTTACTTTACCCTGTATATATATTTATGAAATCGTATTATTTGTTAAAAAGAATCTGGACAAATTTCAAAAACACCAAAGCAAAAGGCATAATTTCAAATTACGCATTCCACCGCACAAAACGACACTTTTTGACAACAGTATTTTTTGCATGGCGCAGAGACTTTATAATCATTTACCAAGATCCATTTTGAATATAACAGAAGTTGTATCTTTTAAACATCAGGTAAAAATGTTTCTACTGCGACATGCCTATTATAGTATAAATGAATACTTGAGGGACAAAATAATATAACATTGCATGAACTTGACTAGTTATTGGTATTGTTATTTTTAATTTGATTTTATTTTGAACTTGTGACTAATTTTGTAATATGGTAACTGAATTAAATATGAATTTGAATCTAATTGTAATAAATTTCCATTGTAACTAATTGAATTATATGTACATTTGCTTGCCGAATCCGGCTGAATATGGTGACACTATATATATATTTTCTTGACATCTGTATAAAATACACCCATGTTTCTTGCAAATAAATAATTTGGAATTTGGAATTTGGAAAAAAAAAAAAAAAACACAAGTTAAGACGACTGGTGGCCTACGCATATTCGTCCGAACACTTGAAAAAGAAAAAAAAGTGTTTTAGGCCTTTTATTAGGTAGTTGGGAATTGCTGTTGAATTTGGGCTTTATCTATAGTTTAACTGGCTTATTACGTACATACCATACATACAAAAATAAATCAATAAAATATTGAACCCTCATTTGACTTAGTAGTTCCGATTTCGTAAGTTTTACATTGTAGGTAGTGTCACGGAATAGGTTAGTCTCTGCAAAAAATTCCAGGCCGTCTCTTCAGGCCTCTGTCGTGGGTAGTTTTAGCCAAAATCTAGCTACAACAGATTTTGTTTAAAATGAAGCAATATTTTATATGAATATTTTTATAACTTAGGTTTATATTACTACAATCGATAGGCTGGAAACGATGAAGCTTGCTGCAAACATCTTGAAAAAAAATAGGAAGGTCATCTTAAATCATCTGTGCGAAAGTGACTGTCATGTTAAAGGGTTCATCAAATTTTTATGACTAAGGGAGGAATGCTGATCAAAAAAGATAGATGGGGTACTCCAAATAACATGGAATAAGCCAGTAAAAAAGAAAAACCAAGTTCCGTGTAGATCATTGTTGCATGTTTGCGCTTACATTTATTGGAACTGTACCGGCGCGATGACCTCAAAAGAGGCACCTACCTAACGGAACCGCAGCGCTGCGCCGGCGGCGCACACATAACACTTGTCTGGCCGCGAAATGGCCATTTCTTGTTTTTCAATCTTATCTATACTAATCTATACTAGGACGACACGATTGGCGTAGCGCGCTGTAGCACGGTTTCTCGCCTTTAATTCCATAGTGTCGATCCCGGGTTCGATCCCCAGTCAAGTCAAGTCAGGAAACGATCTTTACTAAATTGGCTTGGGTCTGGGTGTGCTGGGAGACGACCCTGGCTTATTTCCTTGTCTGGTACCTCGTAACACCGAGATATTTATCCCTACTTGGAGACCATGATAACAGGTTTGTTGTCTGGCGCATATTTATATATTTAAACTAATAATATAAAGAGGAAAGATTTGATTGCTTGTTTGTTTGTTAGTATTGAATAGGTTCCGCAACTCCTGAACCAATTTTAAAAATTCTTTCGCTAATATGTAGCTACATTATCAGGGAGAGCCATAGGCTATATTTTATTATGATTGAGCAAAACATTCAGTGAAAAATAATTGTTTATTTAAATCAAGTCGGAGAAACGCGGGCAAGATGTGCTGCTTTACCGACCGCGACGTGCAATCACTTTTGACAGAACGAAGTCGAGGCAGCTAGTTTTCAATATTTTTAACCCTATTTGCAGTGTTGCTTTGACAGTTACTAATATGGGTCATCAATAAAAAATGTTTAAGAAAGACAGCATCAACTTGAAGTGTGCTTAACTTTGATTAATGTTTCTGGATTAGGGGGTAAAGCTTTTGCACCGGTCAACCGCTTTTGTGTCTCTTCAGACTTTAAGATTCGACGAAAGAAACAAATGACTGACCAAATTAAATTTTTGACGCTTTTATAAAACTTGGAATTGGCGATACCAATAAGTACTCGTATGCTTTATATACGCACGATTATCGAAGGCATTAAAAAATAAAGTTTATTCTCTAAGTTATTTCATTTAAAAACTTTTCACATAACACATAACATACCATCACGACTTTATCCCAAACGGGGTAGTCAGGAGCACGTGACTGTTGCCGTCTCATGGTGAACAGGTGGTGAAGTCTTCCGCCGTTATCCGGTTTGATTTGGTTTTTTTATCGATGTTTTCCATGACCGGAGAGTTAGAAGGAAATATAACAATGAACACAAAGATTTTGGTTCTGGCCGGATTCGAACTCGGGACCACACGATCCGCGATCCGAGTTGGGGTGCTCAACCCTTACGCCTGGTCGCTTTCAACTTTTCATGCCTCACATTAATCTAAAGTGCTCTCTCTACGGGCTTTTATTAAGAGTACAAAGTTTAATGACCACTTTCGTTACGTAATGCTGAAACATTCAAACATACAGACACAGATACTACCTACTACATGCAAATTTCATTTTTCGTATTCGGTATTCCCCTATTTTTAAATTTCTTTCACATACCGGATGGTTACTTACACCGTTAACGTGAGGCAAAATCAAAAAGTGACGTGTGCACTACCTAGGTACCGTCAACTACTGTAACTTCGCCTGATTTCGACGTGAATTTTGCATATTTTTAAATGTTCCTGCTAAATGAAGATAGTCTGACACATCGGCACACTATCAACCTGACCAATCAGATGGGGTATTTTCAAGTGTGTGTGACACGGATCGGTACTAAGTAGTGTGCCGTGTACGTTTGATAACTGTGTTTTAAAAAAAATAAAGGCGAAGTAAGGGAATTTGACCTTACTTAGCCTGGCGGTTGTTTCTCCATGAATTCAAACTAAATTGCGCAACCTAAGCATTCATTACATTCAATATAAGATCAACACAAGTTGAAATGAAATAAAACAAATAAACAGTCGTAATTTGTAAAAAAATATCCAGGTAGGTGAAGTTTGGCTGGCTTTTCTCGATACTAGGAACAAACAATAGGTTGCAACAAGCTTCACATTGTTTTATTTTCGAGAATAATAATTTGACATTAAACATACAGTCGAATTGAGAACCTCCTCCTTTTTTCAAGTAGGTTAAAAATAAGAATGCATTCTAAGGCCAGTTCTAGCATTTCAGGACTATGTTTCACAGTATATGACCTTTGTATCTTGAACCAGAAGAGTTTTGCTGCCTTTTTTATTATTTTCTTTCTCCTTCATCACATAACGTTCATTGGCCTTGAAATTGTTTTATATTGTTGTTTTATGTTCAAACTGAATCACCAATCACCAATATCAATACCAACATATAAATCGCGTGAGCAACCATACCAAATTTTTATTACTATTATTATTCTTCTTGTTTGATTTTCTAACAGCGCCAACCCTAATGGTAGGCGAAGTATGGGAGACTGTTGAAGATACCTTTCCTAACATTTGTCACGATATTACTGTTCAATTCAAAGACATCCTTAATGTATATTAGCGCAACGTATAGCCCATTATTTGAGTTACCTACTGTAAGGATATCAGGACTTTACCTTTTGTAGTTTCCTGGCTGTGTAACTTTTCTGGAGTTCGCGAAAAAATCACATGCACCTCGCGCCACGTTTTGACTCGCACTGCTTAGATGGTGGCTTAGATTTTGACAAATGAGGATGCATTGTTTCATTGTTTAAATTAGTGAATTAACCAATGAACACAAAGCAATTATACCAGTACAATGAAAAAGTTATGACCGTTCTAACATTTTAGGCGAAGTATCAGGAGTTGACTAGGTTTTCCAAACGCGTCTCAGTTGAATCGAGTTTCAAACAAGATTTGAGTAGTTTGCTTTTTGTCTATGAATCAGGCTTGTTTTCGTTTACAATAATTCATTTTTACCTCTTTTACGTTCCATTACATGCAGATACTATTACATGTTTATTGTAAAAATTAAAACGATACACAATGGATTTCCACCAAGATAAGGTTTAATTAGCCTTTCAATACTTAATGTTGTTCTTTTAATGGAATTATTACACTGATTTTTTTTCAAAATAAGTTTTATCTTGTTATTTGTTAATTTATGCTATTAACTGTAACGGAACATAATTGTAACCTGACAAGGGAGGCACTTGATATAATCTATGCTTTGTGTGTATGTGTGTGTGGTTTACTATATAGGTACCTACCCCCAGTTAATGATTTGCATACTCACTTTGATTTTTAATAGGTACTGAATTTCTTTCTAATTATGGTTAATTTCAAATTATAGTTATTCCAGGGGCCTGACTTTTAAACAGAATTTCATTGCACAAGCATTGCAGAAATGTCAAACAAGAAATTTATGAACCTTATTCCACAGCGTTAAGGTACAAAATGTTTTTAGGTGACAGTAATCTATTGCCAATTCGGCGAAATTTGGTTCGGGAGTCAGGGGCCAGGCATGAGAAAATGAAATTATCTTCATTTATTGAGGTCGTCAAAAATATCTAAAGATCTTTCATTGAAGGAATCCATCGTTTTTGACAAGCAAATCTCTACTCAAGCGTGGTCAGGAGGTCACTTGCATGATCACAGATCTAATCTCTGCTGGAGCGCCGATTCGCACCTGAGTGACGTTTCGGAATAAGTCTAAACTGTGATCAATAAATCTGTACTTAGAGGCGGATCTAGAATAAGATCTCTGCTTGAATCCAGTTTCAAGTCAAGATTCCCGCTTGAGAGTCGTTTCAGAATTAATGTAAAACTCAGTGAACAAAAACTCATTTTCCCATAGATAGTTTCTGTCTTACCTAATCAGTAGATATGCCATATTAACCAGTATGTGCATAAATAAATACACTAGAAGTGAGTATTTCGCTATTACATACTTATGTATCTATATAGACGTTCGTTGATGCTAATACGCGTAGTGCACAGGACAAAGGCAACACTAATTAATTGCGATCATATCCCATTGCTGGCACAGTGAGTGGAGATTCTGCCTGTAACGCCAGGGGTCGATCGATCTATCCCCACCCAGGACTTCCATTCATGAGACGAAAACTAGTGTTGTTCTGAATCTGGCTTTTGTAATATAGGTACTTAGATATATTAGATTACTTAGATTAGTTTGACGACCGACTTGGTGTAATGGTTAAGAAGTTGGCTACTACACCAGAGGTCGCGGGTTCGATCCCCGCACAGTACAAACATTTGTGTGCATGAACATGTCTGTTTGTACTGGTCTGGGTGTCTCCTATGTATAATAAGTATGTATTTACAAAAGAAAATGTATTTAAGTATGTTTATACGTTGTCTAGTATCCCATAACACAAGCTTTAATTAGCTTACTTTGGGGCTAGATGGCGCTGTGTGGAATAATGTCCAGGGATATTTATTTTATTATTTTATTAGATATTCTAAAATATTTACGTAAATATTGAGCCCCATTTTATTTTGGTAGTAGTATGTGTCACAAAAAAAATACATTTATTACATCATACTTTTCAAGATTATTATAGTTAAACCTGTATATATGCCATTTTCTCAAAGAATATAGGATAGGATAAGACATAGGCGGGCGTAAAAGCTATTTTTTTCTATCAAAATAAACATATCTAATCATAATTTTATTGACCTACAAGTCATTAGAGGGCATAAGCACGTATTTATTACCTCAGCATTCGTTTAATCATCTCCTATTTATCGACAGTAAATGTAAATTGAGCGAATGAGGTCGCTCCGATAATTACGCTCAAACTACATCAGTGCTTGAGGAAAAAGCTTCATAATTGCGATTTTAATATAGAAAAATTATCATCGAAGCATTTTTCATTTCTTGAATTTAATATTTTTTTTTCTAGACGTGTATTATATCTACCGTAAAGAAAATTATATGGCATACTGATGTTAATACGTTTTAAACAACCTTCATTTTAAAAAGTTCATATTTTTTTTTTTTTTAATAAAAACCTGAATTTAGGTGAGTTCCTTTTTCCTCACAATTTTCATCGCTTCTGAGGTCATTTTCGTAAAAATAATGTATGTATTAATTATTGTTTTGTATAAAGTACTTAAATGAAAACTTTAATATATTCAGCTTTAGTCTTAGATTAAATCAAACAGCGGAAGATACAGCACGTTCTTAAAATTGTCAACTGAAAACGGAGATGATGCACAACTACTCGTACATGCACGCACACTCACACCGCTGCGATTCCATTTATCGTTGTGCAATGTTGAAGGACAGGGACAAACCTATTTGTTTTCACCATAGCGTAAGCGAGACAGGCGTGAGTCAGAGTAAGTCCTGTCAATCGCATGTTGCAATTGAGTGAAATTAGGCGATTAGGCCTGATTTAAGCGGTCCACGCGCTAAAAGCGATTCACCTGTCTGCCATTTTGATTTAATCTAAGGCTTTAATCGTTTCAGTTACAATCAAATTAACGTTTTTACCCCTTTTTCTAGCGCTATGTCCTTCTGCAGAGTCCTATCTCCAACTTTCAGCAAAATTGGTCCAGAAGTTTAGTGAATAGGTATGTATTATACCTTTGAACTAATAATATATTCATTTCTGGCTTGAGCTGTTACATAATGGATCAGAAACGGGGAAATATCATAGAAGAAATAAATGTACCGACCGCGACCATAACCCAGTGGATAAGTAAGTTAAAGTGGCAGTGGGCGGGGCACATGGCGCCAAGAACTGATGGTCACTGTGGCAGAAAGTTATGAAACGGAGACCAACTCATAGCTCGCAAAGTAAGACGCCCACCCGGAACCACGGTAAAAGTAGCCATTTCGATGAATTAAGACAGGATTTTCATCGAAAGTCTTAAAATTTGGTCGTGCCCTATGTCCAGAAGCGTACGTCCCATGGCAAAGAGTTATGATTATGATCAAGAAGCCTCGCCACACATACAACCCTGTTAATAAATAAAATGTTCTTATACACGGCGTTATTCTGGTAAGGCTTATCTCGCACTAGATACATTTAAGAGAAGTGTAAGTTTTAATTTAAACATTTATTTTCAAAATCAGTATAGATGTACCTACTACGAACTTACGGTTACATGGTAAATATTTTTAAAGTGCGATGAATCAATAAATTAGCAAAATGTTAAAATACATGCACTATAGTTTTGTGATAAAATATGTCATGAATTACGTTCTAAAGAATACTCATTATTATGAAGTCCCTATATTTGGAGCCGGGGCTCAACAAGCCTGCCAGCTGCAATTAACAGATTCGATAATATTGTGTAGGTATTTGTAACCTTTAGTGAAATTAATGGGTATGCAATCAACTAATACGAAAGCTACTGCAAATGACACGAACTGATAATCACTGACCTCTCTCCCCTTCCCACGAATTCTTCCGACAACTAGGGCCATCTAGGGAAAGTGACCGCAAATGTAAATACTCGAGCTAAGCACGTCAAGGACATTCGCAAGAAGGTAGTATGAGTTTCACAAATTCGCCGATGGATGGCTTGAGCTTCCAGCGGGAGCTTCACTTGAAGACTTTCATGTTTGTTGAGCTTTTAGGAAAATAGAGTAAGAATATAGATGGCACTGGAGTTGAAAACAATTTGGTTTAGCCTTATAGGTATGTTTTTTTGTTGTGTTTCAGGTGGTTCTAATATTTTTTTAAAATGATGAAATTACTCCATGCCACATAATACCGTCTGAATATTATTTGAATTATACTGCTGGGAAATTTATACGGCATACGCCCGAATCCACAAAGTTTAACGTCAATCAAATCTCTCATTTCCATGTGACAGGACAGCATCAATTTGAGGTGTACTCAACTACAAAAATAGTACATTGTTCACCGAGAGGAGAAAGAGACCGATTACCGTCGAGGGTGTCGTTTGAAGCCCGAGCCGTAGGCGAGGGCTTTAAAATACCCGAGATCGGGAATCGCACTTTCTCTCGAGTGTTACATAGTGCTTTATACTACACCTTCGAGGAAAATAAAAAACTAAATCTTTACTAATTGAAATGTATATTGAAATTGTTGCAGTTAGTGAAGCTTAATGTAACACTTTTTCTTTCTTTATTATTTTTGCTGTTTCCTTCAACTGCGGCGGAGTTAAAAAATCTTCATCATCACTATCACTACTTATCATTTTGATGGTTTTATTTTACTTTCTACGAAAACTGAATCCTCAAACAACACACAAATTGAAAATGGCGCCTCATGGCGTCTGCAATTTTCACATGTTCTTTTTTCAAATTGTTTATCCTGCCGCCGCAGGGTCGTACTGCCAGCCCGACACCATCCGACACACAGCTAGTGGCCAGTGTCATTTTGCAAACTTGGAGATAAAAACTCACTGTAAAAACTTTTTGGCTTTTGATATTTAGGTTACCGGCGCATAGTCTTACCCAAAATTAAAAAAGAAAAACCACGTAAGAAATGGATTTTCATACACTTTTCTCTCCCGCTCAGATGCGTTTTCTCCCCGCATATTTGTTCGATATGCAATGACGTACTTTTTACCGTAAATTTGATGAAGTATCAAGGTACTTTCCGAGCAGGTGTAGTATAAATAATATTGATGCCCCCCTCTCGGGAGTACCTCAAACACGTAGTTACGTGAATTTCCAGTGGTTAAAAAAACATACTTACCGGTCGAAATCGATGTTGATTTTTTATGAGCTTATATTTTGAAAATACGAATGTCTGAAACTTCAAAATAAAAGTTAATGGAAATATTATAATTTTCGTAAATATATATAGCGTCTGAAAATATTTAACATATTTTTTCTGACAGTATATATCAGATAGATAATCAGCCGGTACCTAATTGGTACAACGGACAAACAACCTACCTTGATGGATGCCCGATGATAATAATAATAACAAAGCATAACCGAAATAACAATAAAGCATTAGACAGAAGTAAAAATGGTTCTTTTTAGGGTACACTTTGTGGTAAAAGTACAATAAACATTATTACTTTTAAAATTTATGCCGAATTGATTAAACTCTACTTATAATAATTGACGTGTATGTTTGGACCACCCTGTATAGCAGCTGTTACACTTAATTATTGTCATTTAAAGTAAAGTAACTTCAGAAGTTATGGGGCTTTTGCTTAGATAAATTAATTTGTCTAGCACATTGCAGAAGCAGGGGTTTTTATCTGAACACATTTTTACTGTCATTATAACTCTACCTTATCTAAAACGTTATAATGAATGAAGTATAATGTCATAATAAATAAATAAATGAATAAATATGCGCTAGACAACACACCTCTTGTAATGGTCTCGAAGTTGGGATTATAATCCCTGTGTTACGAGGTACCACACAAGGAAATAAGCTAGGGGCGTCTCCCAGCACACCCAGACACGAGTCAATTCAGAAAAGATCGTTTCCTAAATTGACCCGACCGGGAATCGAACCCGGGACACTACGGAAATCGAGGCGAGAAACCGTGCTACAGCGCACTACGCCAACTGTGTCGTCCATAATGAATGGTGTAAAGGTAGTTATGGTTATAATAAATATTAAAACTAAGTTTTACGTTCTGTGTTTTCTAAACTAATAAAACGGCTAAGAAAATGTTATTCATTGTAATTTTTATAATATAATAGACAGATTAGATCATTAGAGAAAAGAATATGACGTGGTTTTAACTATCTTTTTGTCTAGGTCACAAACTTACCAACCTACGTTTCCAATACATTTTATATTCTCGGAAAGAAAAATTCCACAGCATGAAGTAAAACTACTAATTATCACCTGTCCGCTGCGTATACGGAGGACAGCCAGTCAAACTTAACAAATACATTGCAAAAAGGTTTTTATGTCCGCAGCAGAAGGTGCTCTCATGTAATAATCAAGCCTCCTGTTGTGTGTGCATAGTACACAGCGATCCTCGTCGTCATTCTGTTTGCATATGACGTGGCGTGTTAGATGAAAATAAAGAAAATACTTATGGCACGAAGTGCGTGTCTGAGCACAGTAAATGACAGCAGGGGGTACTTTTGTTAAATAATTAATTAGCCTGTATGTTTGTCTCATCTACCAGTATAATACCTATAAAAAGGTAGGTATGTTAAAATCACTAACACTTCCATTATTTTATAATAAATTACATCTATAGCTCTTAAATAAGAATTTTAAGTGTTGGAGAGTTACTTAACTAATATTTAAAACATTTAGATACATGCCATATGTTTGGCGAAACATGTGAATCTACCACTATATCCATGTAACCTTATGTACCGTGTTTCAAGTAAATAAATAATGATTATGATTATTGTGATGTACACGATTATTGATATTAAAAATAGTGGTTGCGAGCCGCCCGCTTGTCCCGCACTACCCTCTGAGCCCTCGCGGCGTGCGGGCGTGTCGCAGGCGCATTGCAAGATATTTATTGTTTAATATTTATTGTTGTTTGTGTTCATCCTACCTAAACCCTTTGTGTATGTGGAGACCAGCACAAATTGGCGACGAGGAAAAAGAACGTTAGTAAACAATGTCATTTTACACGACTACAATATGCGAACTTGTTGTTGTTGTACGGGTTTGGGAAATCTGTATTTCAGACGTAATGTTCATGTGTTTTAATGAATTCCGTAATATCTACATTTTTTAAAATAATTTTGATGTTGCTTTTAAAAGAAAAAGGAAAAAGTTGAATATTTTACGATTGTAGTAACTTACTAAATTCAATTAGGTGCTAACAGTACCAATTACAGGTCTACCAAGATGAATAGAATGTTCTAATTCATGTTACTGACTGCAATAATATAGCGTACACTTTGTAAACATATCCGTATTAATAACATAAGGTTCAACAGAGAATATAGTCGTGCGAATTCTGCTAAACATACCCATATAAATTGTTCCATTGGTGTATAGTCGGTACAGTCATAAATTAGCTTGTTATTTTCTGACCTACAAAGATAACTTACCTACCTTCCGTTGTGAAATTCTCCAATTTGTTTTAATACTTAAGGTTTACATTGTTTAAGCTATTGGTATATACCGACTATACAAACAACAAGATTTGCCTGTATGTATTAGTCTAGTCGGAATAGCGATCCGACCGAGTTAGTAAGTACTCTGTACAACGAACGAGTGAAAAAAAAAACTCGTCAAGTTTACGTGAACTGATATTCAATGTTTTATATTTTATGTTCTAAATGTCAGTTTATGCTAAGAGTAGTGCAATTCTGTAAAATTCGGACCCGAACTCACTCAGGTGATCGAACACTCTTTTGCTTATAAACCTTCAAACAATTTATTAAAAACTTAATGTCAAAATCTCATAAAACGATTGTTTATTTTATGAACACGTTCATCAGAAAGGCAACATTTAGTCGATAACCAGTTTTACACGATGCGAAATTTGAATTTCACAGCGTATTCACTGGGTGAGGTTCGGAATGAGTTTTCAGCATAGCCCTACAGGTCGTTCCAAAATAAACTGAGATTGCTTCCAAAACAATAAAAGGTGATTTTATAAAATGGGATTCACACCTTAAATAGGTATCCAAACACATATACTATTGGGCATTTTATTTTAATTATGCTCTTTGTAATAATAACGTGGATTAAAATAAAATGAAAAAATTGTTAATGGATAGACGAAATACATTAAACAGTACATTATTTAAATATAGATAAATAAAGGTAAAATCTATCTACCACATTGTATGCTTGTATGTACATGTATACTTACAAATCGTCCCATAATGTCGTCTCAGCTACCGGCTATGGAAAATTTTGACTGTGAAGGGGACTCAAGTTCATTAGGCCATCGTTAGGAGAAGTGGAAACGTGCTTTAAACATTTATCTTCTAGCTGCTGGTATAGATAAACCTTTGAAGAAACGAGGCGTTCTTCTGCATACTGCCAGCCTCACGTTCCAAGAAATTTATTAACAATCTCCCTGGGGCACATGTTAAACGGAATCGAACAACGTTTTCAAAATTGCGATCGAAAAGCTTGACGCGTACTTTTCGTCCAAACAGAGTTTTCTGTTTGAGAGACACATTTTTAGACTACAGGAACCAGGCGAAAATTATGAAAAGTTCTTGATCAGGTTGCGTAACCAAATCTCTAAATGCAATTTCGCGCGCAAAGACGACGATCTCATTGATCAAATAGTGGAAAAATGTAGCTCTTCTGATCTTAGGAAAAAAAATCGAAAGTTAGGAGATTCAGTTTAAATTATTTTGGAAGCAAACTCGATCGAGACTGTCGAATTGCAAGGATTTCAAGGAAAATCCAGTCTTGAAGTAAACAAAAGTGGAACAAGACCAAAAATAACAGTTTACGGTGTAATAGATGTGGAAGTTCATATCATGACAGCAATAGTGAACAATGTTTGGCAAAAGATAAAATCTGCAGGAAGTGTGGGTATAAAGGCCACTTCAGAAATCAATGTAGCACCAGACAAATAAAACGAAAGGCGAGGCCTGATGCTAATAAATCATATAATGCTAAAAAACCTAATAATAACGTGTCAAGTGGGGGGTGTCAAAGTAAATATTCTCATAGATTCGGGTAGTAAAACAAATATAATTGACGGCAAAACTTGGGAATATATAAAACCAAACGCGGTTTGTGCAAAAAACCAGCAGAAAGGTTCGAATCAGGTTTTTATGGCTTATGGCTCCAAAGACCCGTAGAAGTACTTGGTTTATTTGACTCTACAATTACAATAGGACCCGAAAAATAACCTGCCAAACTTTACGTCATCAAAAATGGTGCGTGAAATTTGTTAGGTAAAGAAACTGCCATTAAGCTTAAAGTATTAAAATTAGGGGTAAGTATAAATTCTTTAAATACAGAGACTGACATTGTTTCAAAATATAGAGACGTTCAGCTTGATATCGCCATAGACAAATCGGTAACTCCAATTTGTCAGCTATACTGGAGAGTACCCATTCCACTAGAAAATAAAATCAATTAAAAAATCGAGAAATTTGTAAAACAAGATATAATTGAGCCCGTCGATGAAGCTTCTAGCTGGGTTTCTCCACTCGTACCAATTTTAAAAGCTGATGGCGATTGCTTTGCGTTGACATGAGATGTGCCAACAAGGCCATCATACGGGAAAATCTTCCTTTACCTACAATGACACAACTTCTTCCGAAATCACACAACTTCTTCGTCGTGTTTGGAAGCACCGAGGAATAAAATAACTCTAGATTGCAAAAAGTAATGCTTATATTAAAACGAAATGGTATACTCTTAAGTAATAGTAAATGCACGTTTAACCAGTCTAAAACTGAATTTCTTGGGCATGAACTATCTCCAAAGGGTATTAAACCTCTGTACAAATATAATAACAAAGAAACTATAGCATCTTTCAGAGAGCCAAAGTCTGTGGAGGGAGTTTGAAGCTTTTTGGGACTCTTTAATTACATCGGAAAATGGAATTCCAAATTAAGCTACTGTTACTCAACCAATTCGCGAAATTTTGAGACACAAGCAACAACACGCTGATATCACTGAATTCTGGAATGCAAATGCGTTTGATGAAATAATGAGAAGTTTAAGTAACTTACGCACCCTAGGGTTCTACGACCCTCATGACAAAACGCAAGTGATTGCTGACTGCTTACTGCCTCCAACCCTACAGGACTGGCGCCTGTAAGGTTGGAGGCAGTCCTCATTCAACATGACATGCAGGGTCCTCGAGTTATCGCTTATGGCCACAAGAGTCTCAGTGATGTCGAAAAGCGATATTGTCAGACCGAAAAAGAGGCCTTGGCATTGGTTTGGGCCATAGAACATTTCAGCATGTACCTCTATGGTTTAAAAGAATTTGAACTAGTCACCGACCACAAGCCTCTGGAGGTAATATTTAGTCCGCGATTTCAGGGTTTCAGGGTTCAGCCCTGTGCAAAAATAGAATGCTGAGTACTACGGTTGCAATCTTACAATTATAAGGTAGTGTACTGTTCAAGGAATAACAACATAGCCGACTCACTTTCTAGGTGTCCTAGAAAGTGTGTCTATGTCCTAGCGAAAATTAACAGCCTTACGATGATGGTAATCATGTTAACCAAATCGTTCAATTTGCGAGACCCCTAGCAGTGTCCATGGAGGATATCATCAGTGAGTCTATAAAGGATGTCAAAATCCAACTAGTTAAAGTCGGTCTCTCAGATAAATGTTGCGATCCAAAAGGTCTATAAAGGATGTCAAAATCCAACTAGTTAAAGTCGGTCTCTCAGATAAATGTTGCGATCCAAAAGGTCTTTAAAGGATGTCAAAATCCAACCAGTTAAAGTCGGTCTCTCAGATAAATGTTGCGATCCAAAAGTAAATAAATACAAATTCTTTGAGAATGAACTCTAAATATAAAGTTGTGTGGAAATAAATCGTAATTCCTAGTAGCCTTAGTAAACAGGTGTTAGCATCGGCTCATGAGGGCCACCCTGGCATTGTCGCCATGAAAGGCAGACTCCGAACTATAGTGTGGTGGCGAAAACTCGATAAAGATACCGAAAGTATGGTAAAAAGCTGTCAGAGCTGCACTTTAGTATCAGGGCCAAACCCTCCTGAACCGATGAAGAGACGCGAATTGCCATCCCAACCATGGGTCAATGTAGCCGTCGACTTTTTTGGTCCACTTCCTAGTTGGCATCATCTGTTTGTTGTAATAGACTACTAGAGTCGTTAAAGATCAAAGCCATGAAGTCAATAACGTCTAAAGAAACAATTGGCGTATTAAAAGAAATATTTGCAAGGCTAGGTGTACCCGTTAGCCTGACTTCTGATAACTGACGGCAGTTCACCAGCGAGGAGTTTAAAACCTTCTGCTCAGGATTTGGCATTAAGCTTTATCATTCTATACCGTATTAGCCACAACAAAACGGCGAAGTGGAAGGACAAAATCGAGACATAATTAAGCGTCTCAAGATAAGCCAATGCCAGAGATCTGATTGAATGGATGCTCTTTAAAACTATCATATGGTGTACAACAGTACACCGCATAGCACAACAGGAAAAACATCGTCGTAGTTGTTTTTTGACCGTCAGTTTAGAGATAAAATTCCTTCTGTTTTAGATGTCGAAAATAAGCATATAATTTCAGAAGTTTAGGGTAGAGACAAAATGGTGAAAGAAAAGGGGAAGATTAGAGAAGACAGGTTCTTTTGAACAGCAAGGAAAAATGACATAGATACAGAAGAAAAAGTTTACGTTAAAAAATTTATTAAAGAAAACAAATTGACGCCAAATTTCAACCGCCTAATTTCGCCTAATCGATGTTTTCGCACTATTACAGATTTGCCTAAATATTAGAAGCCCTAATTTCATAACTTCTAATATTCAATGTCCTAATATCTATTTGCATACGTTACTTCTGGCATAACCAATGACTAATTTTCTACCCTACTTTTATCTAGGTTAGTATCAGTTTAGGTAATTCCATTTGATTATCTACACATAAATCTATTTTATTTCATTTATTTACAAATTTTATGAGGTACAAAATGTCGTGTGTCGGTGTAGATTACACCATTGATAGCTAAAGGCCTGCGCAGACGACGTACTTTTCTCCGCGGCGGAGAAAAAAAGTACGCTACGCGAATAAAAAGTTTGCCGCGGATTTACCGCGGACTCAACGCACACGGTGTGCGATCATTTGTACACAGGATTAGTAAGCTGAAGTGGCAGTGGGCAGCCCATATAAGCCGTAGAACAGATAAACGTTGGGGTTTGTAAGCGTGTTCCAGAGTGGAGACCGCGTATCGGCAAACGTAGTGTAGGACGCCCCCGGCCAGGTGGGGTGATGACTTGCGAAAGGTTGCTGGCAGGAACTGGATGCGTCAAGCTGAGGATAGGGCGCGATGGCGCGCATTTGGGGAGGCCTATTTCCAGCAGTGGACGATGATAGGCTGATGATGATGTCGACGGTCTTAGGCGTCCGCGGTGTTTCGGCGGATTTTTAGTTCGGCGTACTTTTAATCGTCCGTGTGCGTTGCTCGATACAGTATGTGAGGGATCTATTTTGACGGAGAAAAAATACGCCGCGGATAATTCCTCGTCTGCGCTTTGTCAAAGTGACTGCAGTACCACTGAAGATAGTTAAAGAATCACATAGCGATAGGTTTAGGTATGGGCGATGGCTTTTTATCGCCAGTAACAACACCAATTTTTAAATTTCTATTTATTGATTCAATTTGAACTTCGAACTCACAATAAAATGCAGCACAGTAAGTTAACACAAAATCATCAAACCATTTATTATGTATGTTCTTATCAAAATACGTGAAACAGTGACCGGACAGTACATAAACCTGGTTATATCTACTACAAACACCGATATCGAATTATATTCTATTGAGATGAAAACTTTAGAGACAGCTGATTTTGAGCAAAAGTTTTGTTAAAAAAATAAGTGTTCGGCATGTTTATTTATATTAGTAAAAATACACAGCGGTAAGTTGATGCGGGATAAAACTTACACGTTATAAACAGTGAGTAACTTACGTGGCGTACAAGCTGGGCGGGCGCCACCTAGCGCCTGCTTTGCGTACTCGGTACTGGCGATGCCATCTGTTGGCCTAAATGCGTACTGAATACCAACCGCACAGATTCTTACCAATAAACGCCAGAACAGTATTGATTTACAATGCAATTGACATTTTTAAATCTGCGAACTTTGCTTGTTTTTTTTACAACGACTTTTGTTTGCAATAATGTTAATAATTTTGGAACGGCCCTTACAAAGCAGGCGCGCCAAAGAGCGCCGTGGCGCGTGTGATATGATTTCATTTGTAAACGCCACCGCGCCCGTAAACGATAAGGAATAGTGTATATAAATTAGCTTATGTAACAAATAAGCTTAAATGTATATAATACTGAGGCAGAATTACATCTTAACTACGACGTAACATTAAGTGTGGTACGTGGGATTAGACACGAGCGCAAGCCCTTAATTTATACGGACGAATGCGATATATAATAATATTTGCTTTATATCTATGTATCTGACGCTAAAACATCTATATAATGTATTACTTTTTGTACATCTACTTATATTAACCGTACATACACTCACTAAGCTTATTTGCGTCGGCCGCGTGCCCAGTGTGCACAAACAGAATCATCGTTCAAACGACCGTCAAAACGACGTAGCCGGAGTGCCTAGTGCGAATTGCATAAAGAGAAATACATTACAATCGGACAGCACTAAGGCCGCTAGGTGGCGCTGACTCGATGCCATACAAATTCGCGTTAACGTGCTCGCAAAACGCGATGGTAAAGTCAGCAGAAGTCATTGGAATTCTCTTTGCGCAACTCGCACTAAGCAATCTGGCGTTAAGTTTTATACGACTCACGATAATACACTTTTTGCGTTCTGGAGTAGCACCCCAGACTACTCACTGTAGGAATATCACTTGATCGTGTCATTAATGATAATATATCAATTGATAATTTGAAAATGTAAGAAAATGTTGCATATTATTTGTGAGTAAAAATATCATGTCATGTATTTTTACAACACTATAATATCCATGATGATAAAGTTGTCATACTAAAATCCCCCAAACGTATTTGATAATAAGCAGCCCTTATGACTTGACTAGAAAAAAGTGAAGATACTTCATGGTTGTTGCTATTATCAATATTAATGTAAAATTTAGAGACCACACATTGAGCACGCGGCGCCTCTTTTCGGGAACTCTGAGTATTGTCCCGCGGGCGAACTGAAGGGAAGATACACTAGTGAGTGATACATCATCCACGAAAACATACACAAAGAAAATGTCATAGAGTTGTAGAGCCAGTGACTAGAAGAGACTAGAAAGAGAGCGTTCGCCCGCGTCGGCTTTGCCGCCCGTCCCTCGCTGAGTACACATTAATTATTAAAATATATTTTCGCATTTATTACATAAAATTCACGTTATGATCTACCTACGTTAGGAAAGTAAACAAAAGCGGGCTTTAAGAGTAAGTAATTTAGGTTCGAATTTGTACGCGGAGCCTATGTACACAGCGTACCATGGACGTTTGTTCCACGCGCCCGAGTAATAACGTGCGAAGTCGTGATACTAGCTTAAAGAAGAAATGCCTACAACCTGAGATCATATGGAAACCACGCGACGAGAAACTCACCTCACAAGGACTTTGCACGATACCACACGGACCGCAGCATCGAAAACTTAATTTTAAAAATCTACAATGTGACACTTATGACTTCTAGGACACTAGACAAAAACTTAGATCTAACCTTAAAAGAATCATAAATATTTTGGTGCAAAATTAAAACGAACAAATAAATAAACTCATATCACTGCTAACCTTAAACAATATCTAAGTATTTGTTTGACTTGATGTGTACATATACAATTTATCATGTCCACTAATCACACAAGCTTTTATTAAAACAAACATTATAATAAACAGATAAGTACTTTAGCCCACCGGACTCCTTGATAGATAACAGGGAGAACATTCAGGCATACACATCGATTCCATAAATAATTAGAGCAATAGGGGGTACAAAACACCTATTATTAGGGAGACACACATCACGAGGAATACTGAAAATACATTTTAGCTGCATTCAGTAGTACAATGTCGTAATAATCTAAAATTACTGGGTATTTTATACCCGTTGGTATTTAATGGGTCTGCTTTACTCAGTATTTTGTTAATGATGTTTTTAGGTACGAAATCATGGCACTACTGAAGCAGGTAGGTACAAAAGTGACACTAGAGGTGGTTGCTAGGGCCGGTGGGGGACTGCTGGCGACGGAAGCTTTACTCCTTGACCTCGAAGTACTTATAGGTCGGGTTCTCGTAGCCGTTGATCTGCATGTTGGCCACGTGTCGCTCCTCGGGGGTCGGGGCCACCGCTCCAGTCTGCTCAACCTGTTGAAGTCGATAAGAGCTTAGAATATATTAAGAGTTGAATTAGCGAATAGTGCATTTTTCATCACATAGTTTTGTTTTGTTTGGTTGTGGTTTTCAGTTTATTAAGGAATCAATATTTAAAAAGACAGAAGTTGATGGTCAAACTGCACGCACTGAACGCTACTGAATTCTTATGACAAATTAAGGACATGTTGATTAAACTATCCAACTTTGGGATATTGAAAAAGGCCGTTTATGTGTTGCAGAGGAATGAAGAATTTAGGGATTGCGTGAAAAGATCCGAATGCTGGACTGTGTGCAAATGCTGGATGTAGCCGCAATCCAGCACGCGTGGTACGGTAGTGGAAGGGTGGATGAAATAAGTTATTCTAACTTATTTCATCCTCACCCTTCATTCCCCATTGTAGAAGCGATAGAGAACACTCAACCTGGCAATGTCTCTACGCAATTGGAGAGGTTTAAGGGTCATGGATGCCTCTGAGTTTCCGATGGTGAGTATAGCACGCGCTGCAACCTGTTGGGCGCCTCGAGCAAGTACTTGGCAGAACCGTCCCAGAGATGAGAGCAGTATTCCACACACGAGTGAACTTGAGTCTTGTACTAATGACAGAGCTGCCCAGGCGTGAAGAATCGTCTCACTCTGTTCAGGATTCCGAGTTTACGGGATGCTGTTTTAATAACGCTCTTAATGTAGTCCCATTGGCTTAGGTTGCTATGAACATCCATGCCGAGGATGTTCAGGCTATCCTTTACCGGTAGTAAGGTGCCCTGAAGAGGGGGATGGGGAAAGAATGGTGACGCCTTGGCCGTGAAAGCACACACCTGTATATTGAGATTCTTATGTTTGTAGGTGGTTTTCCTATGATATGCAAGTGGATTGTAGTTAGTTTTAAATAGTGGCTCTCCTAGAGTTCATTGTTGAGTTTTTCATGATTTGCAGGCGGTTCACAGGTGAAGCTTATAAAGTATTACTATACCTGTACGAATCCCTGTGCGGCCGGCGCGCGGTCGCGGCGACGCGCGACAGCGAGCGCGACGCACGCGGCGGCGGCCAGCGCGGCGCCGCCCACGCACAGCGCCGGGTACAGCGCGCCCGCGCCGCCGCCGGTCGGTCCGGAGCTGCCGCGGACTGTGTAGCCCTGGGATTGGAGAAATGGTTAATTTAAAAATAGCTGCGTTCACCAAGATCCGGTACTAAAACCAAAAAATCAACATCTATTTTGACTGAAAGTTCACGTAACTACGTTGTCGACGAACGGGAGTTAGGCCTCTGACTCCTAAGCAAAGTAAAGATTGGGGTGAAAAATGTATCTTTATATGGTGGTAGAAAAATCAAATAGTCATTTGATTTTTCTACCAAAAATAGCAGTAGTCTCTGCTATTCTGAAAGCCCGGTTTATAGGGCCCTAAACACCTAATTTAAGTAAGTTGACTTATAGGTCTCCACAGCGATGTTCCAATCTTCGCTTGGGGCGTTATTAGATAGGGCAATTTTACTTATTTGTAAGTTGGGATAAGAAAGGGGTTGAGCATGTGACTTGGGCCCGCGTAAGTACTGGCTGAATTTCGGTTGTGTAGTGTAACCCAATCACCCAGGGTGATTGGGTCGTCCGAAACGCCCGCGGATGATGCCTTGGGAGACTATTACAAGGCGAAGGTTTGCAACCTGCACTAGTTACTAGGGGGTATAGGTGGGTCTGAACAGAGATATCTACAAAATTGGGTGAAGAATTGCTGAAGTTACTGATGTCGGCAGAACTTAGAGTCAATTTTAAGGTTTTTATTACACTAATACCATGGGGTTCCCGTGTTCATATTGCTTTATTGCCTATCATACTTGGTTAGATAATAACGATGTGAAGGTACTTACAGGTTGCGAATGCTGCAGCTCATGTTTCAGCGCATGCGCGGGCGGCGGGGGGGCCCTCTCCTCTGCTTGCTCCAGGGCGGCGCGCAATCCTGATCCTTCAGTCTGTAATAGAGCCACATTGCAATGATACTTTAAATAAATAGCACCTTAGCCACTCGCTATCAGGTTGCAATTCATTTTCGCATTGCGCAATCCCAGGGAGTAGTTATCATAAAAAAACAGAATGCAAAACAAGTCTGTTTTTTATAAGTGACAAAGTACGTTATCTTAGATCCCGTATAAACCCGGGTGAAGTCATGGTCTTTTTAAGGACAAAGCACTTTATGTGTTAATTCCTAAAAGTTAAAGCCAGCTCTGTCGAGTGATGAACAACATATCGTGAAAAACCCCAACCACCTTTATAATGGCTTTGGGTCTAAATACGCATTTAGTAACATACTTATGTCTGTGATTATAATTTAGTAGTAGGATGTGTACACAATTGTATACGAGCAAACATGTCATACCTCGCTAGTGGATCGTCGGCTGGAAGTCTCGCTGGGCTCATTGGTCTCCGGGGTCTCGCTCTCAGGGGCCTCCGTCACCGTCGAAGTAATGATTTCCTGAGATAAAAAATATTTTTTGGTTAAAGTTTGGGACTAGTTGTTTGTCAATGGTTTGGATTTATTTATTTACTTCGCGATTTTAACAGTTACCATTGCTATTAATTTGTTGTCGAGCACTGCTCTCGTCTTTGGTCAACAAGCCGTCAAGACGCGAGCAACTGGCAATCTTGCTGCGTTACGAGTTAAAGAATAAGGGTGCGGTTCCACCAGAGATGTGAATGAAACAATTCTATTGGTTCTTAACAAACACATTCCTCGCAACGCATCCTCGCACATCTCTGGTGGTAACGCACCCTAAAGGGGTAGAACGATTAAATGCAGTGCTGAGGCATTTTGTCCGTGTGATTGTCGAATAAAAATCCTATCTTGGTTTTAATTGTCCCAAGCAAAGTGTCTCAACGTAGTGATACGAGTATGTCAATTGTTATTTTTGACTAACCCACGGACCTAGTTTTATCATTAAACAAAATCGAATTTGAATTAACTCACAGTAGTAGAAGTATCCTGCGTATAAGCCGGGCGCGTAGTCTGGTCGCGGGGGGACGCCGCCTCGTCGGGCAGCGCGGTGGGCGCGGGCGGCGCGGGGGGCGCGGAGGGGGCGGCCGTGCGAGGGAGAGCGCTCACTTCCACTTCCTCTGCCTCTGTCTCTATCTCGCGCGCTTCGTCGTCGGACTCTTCGCTCTCGTGGATGCCGTTTGAGGTCTGTGGTGGTGGTAAAATTAAATTAAACATACTGCATACTGCTGAAGTTTTAGAAATAATATAGTAAAGGGCACAAGGTTAATACATGATAGTAGATCTATATGTATTGCAAGCCTCTAATAGCATGAGAACCTGATGCTTACTTTTGTTTGGATTTTTTTTGTAGCAATAAACAGTGATGACATTAATCATGATATTTTTTTGCCCGCAGGGCAGTTCTATGAGCTGTTGGTGCGTAGCGACACCACAGGCTACCAGCATCCCGACGCTAACCCGCAGGGCAACTTGTGGCGAGCTGGTGGTGTGTAGCGACACCACATACCCGAGTTCCCCCGAGAGTTGGTCAGACCCTCCGCCTCCGCTTGCCTTTATTTGCCGGCTGGAGTAGACCCCAAGGGAGGCCGCAGGACTCTCACCTCTGGCTTGCCTTAACTGGCCGTCCAGAGTGGGGCGTTAGAGCTGAATGCTCGCAGGGTGGAAGTGAAAGATGCATGAGTCGCGAGTTGGTTGGGTGGTTCATCCACCCCGTAGAAAGCGCTGTTCACCTCTCGAAACCCTGAGCCGCTCACGACCATGTTGCTGCGTTTGCTAACCTTATGCGTCAGCACGTTTGGGTGGCCCATTTAGTGAGTGGCTAGTCACCGTCTGCCAGGAGGCAAGAATTGAGACATTTTACATGGCAGTCATCCGTTGTCTCAAGCAATAGCCCGTAACAAGTCCACTAAACCATTCACCTGCATAGCCCAGTTTTTATTTTTAAACATTTTTACAATAGTCCTTGCATTTTCTGGGTGTTGTCTTTAGGTAGATTATCAATATTTATCTAGAGACTATTAAATGGTACCAAAAGGCCTCTACGTGTTGGCTGCGGCCCCACGCAAGCCTCAAAGGACCGGGTCCTAATGGGCCCGAGAACTTCCAAAGTACCAACAAATAATAATTTAATTTATTTCTTTCCTTAAAAGACTGATAAAATCTTCACCTATAATCATAGTGTAAATTATCAATTTAATAATGCACTGGAGGTTAACGTCGGCTGCTGTACTAGAATGAACTGTGTCACAGCTGCCTGCGTCTTCTACCCTGGTATCTGGTCACGGTAACAAAAACCATAACGACTGTTTAAGTTGTTTTGTAAGTTATATAAAAAAACGAATAAAATAAAATAGATAGAAATTATTTAATTTTATTATGTATATATAGTACATGTGTGTAGTGAGTGGAGTGTCGTGTGTGTGAGTAAATGAGAATGTTGTAAGGATGTGTGAGAGCGTGACTGCGTAAGTATATGTGAGTGTATGCATGTGGTGTGATGTGTGAAGGTGTAGTAGTTCGTGTGCTGTATTGTCAAATTTGTCAAACTTGGCAGAGCCTTAGGTTGCTGGTATATACCCACCACAGCTGAAGGTTGTTACTGGTGAGTTAGGAAGCCAGAGTCTATTTGATAGCTTTTGTGTCATTGACTTGAAGTTCGCTATTGCACGTCTAGCCTAACCTAGACCGGTAACATGCAAGTGATATTTTCAGTTATTCACGTCTTCATAAGCTGTGGAAACTCCTTACCATCTGGAGATCCACATAATTGCTTGCTTGCCATTAGAGTTGTTACAAAAAATTAGTCCACATTAACCGACTAGCAGATCAGGGAGAAGTAGTAAAAAGTGCTCAGCCGTCATAACATACCGTTACGACTTTATCCCAAACGGGAGAGCGTCGTGGCCTAGTGGTTAAGCACTCCAACCCGAATCGCGGATCGTGTGGTCCCGAGTTTAAATCTGACCAGAACCAAAATGACTGTGTTCATTGTTTAATTTCCGACTCAACCCGGAAAGCGGCGGAAGGCTACCCACCTACCACGTTGGGTTCTAATACCATTGGTGAAAAGTGAACTTCTGTGTGTTTCGTTCACCATGACGGCAACAGTCACTTGCCTCTGACTACCCCGTTTGGGATAAAGTCGCTCAATTAATTTAAACCAACCTTTACCCGCTCGTTCTGGATATCCTGCCTCTGTCGTGTGCGCTGGTCCCGTTTAGCGCTAAGCTGTTCCCTGGCAGCTTGCTCGCGCTGCACCTCAGCCTCGATCCTGTCCAGTAGCAGCTCTTCGGCTTCCGGAGTCATGGACATCAGGGACACGGCCATGTCGTCCTTTGACTGCATGGACTGATGAAGTTATCAACATGAATTGCCAAGACAAAAGTTTAGGGGATTTAAAGAGTATAATTTTAATGTATAAGCTTCTGACAACGTCTGCTATTGATATTTTAGTCAGATTGGAATTATGTTAAGAAGTGGTTAAGAATGATTTCAAGCCCCAATGCTACAAAAAAAAATGAACAGTCCCCGAAATCTGAACCTTTACTAACGAACTCATAAACAAATAAACGGAAGAGACAAATCATCAACAACTGCGTTGTGGTGACACTACTACGCGACGTGTGTAGTTGTGTACGTCACCTACTCGACCACTAGCTGAACCGTTTTCCCCCTGTAAGCGACGAGGCCGCCAGTGCTCACGCGCGCAAGTGTTGTAGTGTAACCAGTCACAGCGTGGTGGTTGAACTTTTGTCTCTGTTCCATTTATTTGCTCATGTGCTGAGGTAAGCAGCCCATATAATAAAGCTTTCTCTCACTTTCTTTTCTGACATTATAGACAATAGCAACGATTTGGAGGCTTCATAATTTTGATCAACGTTTATCGTTTTAAACTTACATTAAAATAGTAGTTACTCCGTGATCCTGGCACTTGCAACAGTGCCGAAATATCATATCGGAAACTCGACAGCAAAAAACATGGTAAAAATCCCGTAACTAAAACTATTTTGAGTAACGTTTTCAAATGTGAGGTATGCTAGGTTTACTCTTAATAATATTATTGGTCAAAATATACCTGAACGTAGTCTTCAATAGCAGTTCCGATGCTGGCATAGAGATGAGGGCGGCGTCGCAGAGAAGTCAGAGCACGTTGAAGAGCGCGGTCGGCATCCTGGAAACGTAATAACAGTATTAAGAACAACATGTTTGATGTATTGAACTTAGATTAGGATATAAGCTATGACATGCACATAGTTTACACATACACACGAATACGGTTCTGTTACATATTATGTATCACCATTAAAGTGGCAACTCGTGTTAGACTTACAGATGTCCGGGAGTTTATTAATTCGTTACTTGGGTTCTGTTCTAGAGTGTACATTAAACAAATTAACTACTCTAAGAACAAACTCATTGTGGTGTTTTTTTAACAGTATTTTAATGCTGGATTTTTCTATGTATGACAATAAAAATGAAGTGGTTGTAGTCAACTACACATGAGTTTACGTCAGTACCTTGAGGTACTTGAGGTAGGTACAGACGTAAACTCATGTTAGGACCGACCAGAGCGAGAGAGATACATTTTAATCTTAATGAAACTAGGGGGGGCTTCAGCGGTTACATCAACGGCTTGAAGCATCACAAAAGCCACCATCCAAATTATAGTAGCTGTCTCTTTTATTTCGATTGTTTGTTTGCTTAATAGCATGAGTTTTGAAGGTGCTGTACTTTTAGTTACATCTCACAATTCCTGGGTGAGACCCGTGATCAACGCAAGCACGCATCCCTAACATGAGTTTACGTCAGTACCTTGAGGTACTTGAGGTAGATTAATATTTATCTCTCTCTCTCTGGTCGGTCCTTCATGCCTGAAGATCGTGATTATGGTGGGGTGCAAGTTTGGCGCGAACAAATTGTCTCCACCAGCCTGTGTCAGTTGCAACTTTGGCGACTGTGTAAAATGTAGGAGTTTCTGAGTGTAAATCTAGTTGGTGATAATCAGTATAACTTCTGCAGTTAATAATCACCTGTAACCGGTCAGCAGCACTGGAGCGCTCAGCAGCAGCGGCTTCCCGTCCAGCGGCGGCGGCGCGCCTCCAGGCGGCGAGGGCTCCGCTGCGCTCGGCGGCCAGGGCGCGCACGAGGCGCTGCAAGCACTTCTGAACGCGGTGGGCCTAGAAATAAATGGTGGAACTTAACATTGGAGGATTAACCATCTTATTAGTAACATTTGTTAAAGCATTTAAGTGAGAAACATGGAACAGTGAACCATTGTACAGTTCTGGTAAGTAAGGTAAGCTAATCCGGAAATGTGGTAGTCAGCTGAAGCACCTAAGGATCATAAAATCCTTTCATTATTCCTTTTCTGCTTAATACGTAATATTTTTCCCTAGCCTTACGGAATGAAGGACAGTCTAGCGGTCCACGCGGTTGCTTGTCACCGACGTGAAGAACATTACCTGTTCCTTCTTTACTTACCATGGGTGGGGCATCCCGAAGAGAGCGAGTGTAGCAGGAGAGAGCAGTACGGCGGCGCTGAGCCAGGTGAGCCAAGACTCGCTGCTGGTGTAGGGCGGCCAGCCGGCGGCGTTCCGCTACGCCTTCTTCTTCGAGAGACTGGAACAAAACATAATAATTTGTAAGTAGGTTACTGAGAGAATAAGGAAGTTAAAGTGGGCAGAGAACAGGCAAAAACTGGTGGCCAGAAAAGCTATGGAATGGAGCATTTGATGGCAAACGCAACAGGCCACCGGAGAGTTATTACTAACCCAGTTACCATAGAATATGAAGAACTTGTTCAAAGAAGGGAGTAGAAAGGTAATGCATAGAAATACATGTAAAAGCTACTCAAGTTGGAGTAACGTTTCTTAGTTCAAACGATTGACAATGTTCACAGAACAAGAAATGTATCCATCTACTATTACAAAAAAAAGAAGAATGACTATCATTCAATCAAAGCAGCAAATGGTAAGTATTTTGTAAAACATATCCTACCTGTACGTTTGCCTGAAACTTCGCGGTCATGCGTTGGCGGAACGTCTGTGCGGCGGCCGGGTCTGTGTTCATCATCTGCTGGTAGCGATCCTCCAGCTCTGACCACTCCTTCATCACTTTGGTGATCTGAAGGCGTTCAGAATAATCTTTAAGTATTTTGACTATGCCTTCAAAAAACAGGTTTATAAGACAATAAATGTTACTGCTGGAAAGGGGAAGCTTAGATAAACGTGCAATGGACAAGTTCAAGACGTTCTTACAAAGATTCGTGTCAAGATTGTTCTTACACGACAAGCATGTATGAAACAATACATAAGAGTGTAAGAAGCTCAAGGTGTGTCAGGATCTTAGAAAGTGGACGAATGTGGTCTCCGGCAACCTTGAAGCGGGAGATAGACGTGGAATGTATTGAAGAATGACAGATGTTAAAAGAGGAAATAAACACCACTGTAAGTAGGTATTTATTAGAATGCGTAGATGCAGGCTAAAGTATCACGAGTATAACCTACCACTATACTGACGTTGATAATACACGGTCAACTCTAGAAACCATATTCATTTACATTTTATTCCTTAAAATACTTGTTCTCTATGATACTAGTTTCGTAATTCGTATGTATCATAAGCGAAACTAGCTTACCAACGTAAATAAAGCAGGAATATTTTCGTTTATGACAAAAATGAACATAATAATCAAATACAACTTGTTGCAATAACATTCATGTTATGCGAATATTTTCAGCACTGATTAACAGCCAGTTCTTATATATTTACTTTTAATAAGCGTGACTTTAAATAACAAAGTGCAAAACAAGCAAAAGTAAAATTCTCAGAAACTTTAGTTTGAAAAAGAAAGCGCTAAGCAGAGTTGATGAATCCAATTTAAAATGATAAAGTTTTCAGTGAAAGGAGAATTCATTTCCACGGCTGCTCTTCTATAATTGAGTAGGTGTACTCTGTTGCATAAAGTATTAAGTATTGTAAGTAGTTGTTAAGTATAGTAAGTATTGTGTTGCATACCTTTTCACGGTGAGTTTCTTCAAGGCGTTGTTGGGCGTCCTTGTAGCTCTGATGTTCGGTGCGAGGATCGAAATGAGAGAAGTAGGGGTCCGAAGTGGCAGTGGAAGCCTGCAAGATAACACCAAAATGAAATTCAGAGCTAAGTTTAACGGAAACATGTCAAGTTTGTAAACAATAACGCTTTATTGAAAGTTAAACGATCATGTCCTTATTATTGAGTATATGTTTTTCTTGTTTACTTTTGATTTGATTATTTAAAAACATGCTACAGGGGCCCTAGCCGAAAACAACACGCTACTTTCGTGTCGACATGTCAAATGTGAAAAATGTACGGGAATGACATAAACACTCGTCTAATCGAGATTACATTAGATGTCGTTCTGTGCGTTGTGTTAGCGCTGGTTTTTGCTTGGCAAGGGATACTTAAGTCAAACTATGTGCGGTCGATTGCAAGTTTATTTAGTGACTCAATTTGAATGAATACAAACATCTTTTTAAAGCACTGTTATGGATGCATATAGGTATGTGTAGGCACGGTAATTATAACTGCGCGATGTATGCTGTTTGTAACTTAACCTCTAATGAAAAAAGGTGAGTGAGGTGATATTCTTCCAGGCCATAAGACTCTTCTGGTCTTCAAAGGATACGCTTATAGTTCGAGTCTTCTTTTGTTACAAAGATCTGAAGATTTTTTTTTAATGTCACTTAAGAAGCGAATGTGTTTCGTTCGCCATCTCATTATGATATTTCTTAGGTCTTCTTGCAGCTGAGGGCCGCTGCAGTTCGTCATTCAAAGAAATATTGTTTGAACCTTTTGCATGACGCATCAAATACTATACGGGTTCGAGTCGTCTCCATAGCATCATGTGATGAGGTAAGTATACTAACATTTGTGTTTCTTTTTCTGTGTCATGTACGTTTTCTAAAAATCCCTTTTCCATATGTTCATTAATAACTTTTGTGTATTCTTTTTTCAGGTCTGGTGATTTCTGCAGCTCTCTCTCTAATTGTGTGAATCTCTGTGTAGCTATTCTTCTTGTGTCACCAAACTGTGATTGAGGATTTGGAGGAGGAGACCCTGACATGAAATAAGTTGGATCAGCCAGGTTGAGCTCTTTGATATGTGGCCAATTTCGTCTCAGAATAGTTTTGGTAGGTATCTCTGTGGTCGGTTGCTTGGCTATCACGTCAGCTTAAATAGGTAAACTGAAATATCTATCCCAGCTTGATCGTATTTGTAGCTGAACCACATGCTTGATTTCTGTTTTCATAGATCCTACCCCTGTAACACTTCCTTTTAGAGGTTGTCGTTCGAGTTTCAATAGTTAAGTCACCTTCTTAGTAATTAATGTGGCTTAGGAACCTGGATCTATCAGCACACGTAGTGAAATGGTATGTCCTTGCTCGCCTGTTACTCCCGCTATCGCAGTCGCTAGTAGCGCTACTCTCTGGTTAGTGTATAATTGTGACGCAACCATTGTATTTACTTGTAACTCATCCTCTTCTCGTGGAAGGCAGGGGTTGTGAGATGCTGGTAGATTCCGCAGGTTCCATGGTCTTGTTTTCATGCAGCAGAGAATGGTGGCGTCTATTGCACACTCGACAAGACATAGATAACTTACACTTGAAAGCTGTCCTGGCACTAGGCAGTTAAAACATAAATGTTTGTTTTTTACATAATCACTTTTCTAATTAGGCCCCATCTATATAAATTCCTTGCAATGTGATAATGTATTATCATCTTTGCACACAAATCACGATCGTTTTAAGACTGGTGTGGCAACTTTTACAGGCTTATTTTCTCTTGTGTTTGTGATTAGTTCCAGGGTACGAAACTCTGACTCTAAAAAACTCTTAAGATCATTCCAAGATGGCAAAGCTTCATATTCTTCCTTATAAGCAAACTCTTCCCCGCTTCTGTGCGTCTCTGGGTCCCAAGAGCTTATAGATATAACTAAATTGTTTGAGGTTATTTATGCATTATGTTGTTGCGTCGAACAAACCTTTTAATTGAACAGCCAACTGAGCTATCATTTTTCTCTGATTACATAGCCTTTTCATAACACAATTTAAAATTAAGCGTTTGTTGCCATACCTTGCTTTTAAAGCGTCCCATGCATATAAATAGTTACTCGAAGTAATCTTAAAGGGCTTCAATAACAACTCCGCTTCCGCAGTAAGACTTGTTTCTGTACATTGGTCAACGATGAATTATCATGCACCAGGGAGACAAAAAAATCCTTAAATGCGGGCCAATCCTCGTAACTGCCACCGAAAGTAGGTAACTGGATTTTCGGCAAATGTACTTTGTTATTTTGCGTATTCAATACATTGAAACTCGCATTGGGAGATCGCAATTGCATAGGTGTGTGTTCCGATAACTCAGCAAGCATATCCTTTTATGCTTCAGCACTCTACATCAAAAGAATAGGTGCGACGCGAGCCACAGGTCGGTGCCAAATACCAGGCTCAACATTCTGCTCAGTTAGAAATGTATCCTTAATCCTAAAGTTGCCCTTACTAAATACTCGTGTTTGTACGCATGCCCGCTTTGCGAGCGCCCTGATTGGTTAGCGTGTTGTAAGAGTGGTCTCCGCGAACGACGCCGTGCGTCGACAAGAGAAGTTTCAATGATATTATAGTTTAACTACTAAAATGTAGTTAAATTCACCAGAGTACAATAAATACTCGTAACTCCTCATACGTAAAAAACTCTTCATTCTTAAAATGTGGCAAACTATTTTTAGATTTTTCGGGTGTTATTTTCACTAATGAATGGTTTCCATTTTTGTACGTATTCCAGTAGTCCTCGATAATATGAATGCGTCCTTCAATATAGCCTTTCTTCAAACGCGATTCAGGGCTTTTCTTTTGGTTAATTCCGCTTTCTTCAATGAGTTTGCACTATCTGCTAATAAGCATAAAAGTTGTTTTTGTTCATCTTCGATAGTAGCCATTATCTCTGCAATGGAATGTGGCGCCTTTTATTTTCGCAGCTCGGCTACTCGACTTCCGTCCTTTAACTATGCGGCTCGAATGTATTGTTGATTCGTTTGAATGACTGGGCTTGTCCATCTCATATCTAGACCTCACGACCACTTTCCATCAGGTGGAGTGAGGTCATCTTGACGTAAAATTATAAAAAAATAACTTTGTACGTTGTGTTAGCGCTGGTTTTTGCTTGGCAAGGAATACTTGAGTAAAACGATGTGCGGACAATTTTATATAGCGACTAAATTTAAATTTGAATGAATACAAACATCATTATGAAGCACTGTTATGGATGCATATCTATAGATATGTGTAGGCACGGTAATTATAACTGCGCGATGCATGCTGTTTGTAACTTGAATGATATATAACTCAACGACAATGAAAAAAGGTAAGTATAAGTACATAGGTTTAGCAAAGTTGTGAATGGTGAATTTAATATAACAAATTTTAACGCGAACAGTCAGTTCCATACATTTTTGAATTTGACATGTCGAAACAAAAGTCGCGTGTACCTTCTGGCTAGTTCCTAGGTTTATTTAAATAAAAATATATTGTATTTTGACCTGTTAATACTATAATAGGTAACTATGAGTAATTTGATCTTACCGTAGTAGTAGTGGTCGTGGTGGTTGAAGTAGTGGTTGTAGACGGTGCTACCGATGATTCTGGACGTGGCCATGCGGTGTCATCACCGTCAGTGTAATCATCATCTTCACCGTCATCGTCACGGGAAAGATCCGCTTCTTCATCTTCGTCCATGTCTAGAAATAAGACGATTTTATTTATAACGGTCCCTACCCAATTGATACGTGTAATGACTTTTGACATGTAGCTTGTGGCTTTTTCGAATAATATTAGATTATCAAGATTATACGTCACTTAAATTTAAATTTCATACACATGTTCTGCTGGAATCATCTTAAGTTATCAGCTCAGTATAAATTGTTTTTAAAAATCACGTGTGATTTAGCTGGCCCTAAGTTTTTTAGGAAAAGCCAATCTAACTCACCATCATCAGTATCATCATCATCGTCATCGTCGCTCAAGTTCAGGGTGTCGTCGTCATCATCGTCATCCAGAGCGTCATCATCATCGAGCAAGTCGTCATCACGCTCATCCATGGCTGCAGAGGCGGCTAACATTTCCTCACCACCGGGACTCACGGGCACGCCGACATCCATAGGCTTATGCATCTTCACATTATCTGTAAACACCAAAAAAGATCCCCCAATTTTGAATGACTTGTTGTTGATGACATATTGAATGATGTTACTTAAAGACCACAATAGGAAAAGTCTGGATTGGAACTCTTGAGACCGATTCCACATTTAATTAGAAGTGCACATACCTTTGAAATGCTTTGGGCAACAGACAAATTCGACTCCAGAGAACAGGCTGATTCCACATGGCAACAGCATGGCGAACGTTCTGAGTCGAAGTTCTCGCTGGTCACAGGCCCGTGCGGCGGTGGCGTTCCACCTGGCGAACTGCCAGCAGCGGCTCTGGTTGTGGATGTGGTCGAAGAGACAGCTCTCAGGTACGAGCAGCGCGTCCGATTGGAATGGGCCTTCTGAAACAAATTGTTGCTGTAGCTAACGGCTTTGCATATATTTAGCAGATATTTTCTGAAATTTTCAGGAATAATTGTGCGCTTCGTATTGGAACAGTTATGTAAATACCATTGTTCTGATGACTATATTCAACGCAAGAGGTCTTTGTTTTGATGCCTTGCTTTGCGACATTATTTTATTTAGTAGAAGCTTATTTTTTTTTTATTGTGTCCTTTTAAAAATCGATGTATTTTTTGTAATTAGAATTTGATATTTTTAATCTAAAGTTTGTACTTCTAATCAGGAGAATTTTCGTTATGTAAGGTGATTGAGATTCCACATCATACATACCAAGACAGCGGAAAGGCTTCACCCATCTGGTGACCTTGCACTTGGAGGCGCTGCCCGTTCCCAGTTTGCACCAGTTGCTGACCTTCACGTAGTGCGAGGCCTCAACGATGTTGGTGATGTCGCTGTTCGGATATATCTGAGGACAAATTCAATGTTATGTAGAAGTAATATCGTTCAAAATATCAATCAAAAAGCACAGTAACAGTTTATTTTTGAACTTTATGATTTTCATATCTCACTATCTCTCTGGTTACAGAGTTATCCTTCACTTATTTTTGTTAACCTGTTGTGTCCCACTGCTAAGCAAAAGTCTCTCTTTTTTCATAAAATTCCCAATTTCTTCTAAAATCCTCTATTTTGTACAAAGTTCTGCCAGTCCGCTTCATGATGTCTCAGATCGTCAATCCACCTTTTTCTGGGGACATTCCAGCAACGGAATCGTCGGTCGGCTGTATAGGGTGACATGACAAGTCAAGACCATTCGTCGGAATGCATTTGACTGCGTGACCCGTCCAATCCCACTTCAATTTGGCTTGCTTTTTCTTTCTTTTTGTTTTAGAAAAGATATCGCGCTTTGTCTCTCTCGATTTTATTACAAAGGAAATCGCATTTATGAAAAAATATCTTTCTTTAGTACTGAGACACAAATTAGGAATGCGCGGCTGAGATCCTGAATATAACTTGGAGTGGAATCTATGGTGATAAATAAAACCAGGCGCACATAAAACTGTAAACCTGCAAAACTCTTATTAGAATTAATTAAGTAATATCAGCGCAGAGTCTGATAAGAATTATCCCATAATTATCATTAGTATGTAGAGATTAACAAAACCAAATTATGAAAAGATTAAACGACACGAGCCTCGCTTTGAAAATTTTCCTTGATAAATTATTCATAATTCCCTTCAGCAAAATCACCGCATGGCAGAGAAATAATTGCTTTAGAACTGATGCCACTAATAAGATTACTCGTTAAGCCGCTAAGCTTTAAATGAAATAACTTGCAATATAAGTTAACTTTTATCATTCAGCCTTCTTGATTAAGTACAATTTATGATCCGTTTTAATAGTTCATGATTCGTGCTAACAATGTTTTGGACATATTGCGACAATACCTTCTCGAACGTTTCGATTGGAAGAGCTGACGTTTTTTTTTTATGATTTCAAAGGTAACCCGATGATCCTCGATAAAAAAATATGTATTCTGATTTAAAAAAAAATAACTGATTATTTACCACTGCAGGCTATACTTTTCACCTCAAGCTAATCCTCTAACACACGAATTTAGTGCAATTTGTCGGAAAAGCTTATGCGAGACCAGTGTTAATTAATCCTTTGTGAGATTCTCATGTTATCTAGCTGCCCTAAGGCCTTTCACTGGGCTTAATGATTGAAGCTAAAGGTTGCTTTGTTCTACAGTGATGCGGTTCAGTATAAAGAAATACAATCGAGATAGGATTTTTAGCAACGCTTCATGGTGACGAAGGAGAATATTGACAATGATTTGAAGAAATACAACAAAACATGAGCATTGGAAATAATAAAACCATCACGTTAGCGAAAAGAAAGACTTTCAACCAGATTATCGATATTTTACATGAATAGTCTAATCTATAGTATCCGACACAATTTTACACTTGCCCTACCAATAAAAGCAAGGCTCTCAAACGTAGGTCGCAATGTGATCCGACATCCACAACAGACATGTCAGAGGGTCATATCGTTTTCGGGTTTCAGTTAGGTCTCGTCTGCCTATTCAGTCGGGTTGGATCAAACGCAATCAAGTCTGATTGGGATCGTGTGTCGCAGCCGCAACCACAATATCCGTCGACAAAGCCACGGTCTGAAGTAGCGAACTTCAGTGACAAATCGTTGGATCGTAGTATAATTGTGTGGGTTTATTCGGCAAATAAAGACATGGTTTTTGGTGTTCTGATATATTAAATGACTTGTGCTTAAAATGTTGGAACAGTTTTTAACACCTATAAAACTAAACTGTCAGACTTTCAAGTCTAATATTTATTTTTACATTGCGAAAAAACCAAATCTACGGGAATGATAGTATTAGTACTCGCCTAATTAAAGAGACACTTCAAGACATAAATTTAACAAGAAACTCACTACCTAGTGTATTGCCCTTGACTACGATTTCGGGAATAGTTAAAAACTAGATGATTAAACATCGTTTTTTTTTTTAAATTGTCGCACGGCAAGTGTTGATTTGCCACCTCACGTTAATCGACTTTGCCCTCAGCTTAACTAAATCCGGGATAAGCCTCACCTTCTTGCAGTAGTCGAGGATCTCCATCTTGTCCTTGAGGCAGTTGTGAGGCTTGGTCGTGAGGTCGGGGGTCCACCTGCCCACGTTGGACATGTACTGCGGGTGGTAGGTTGCGCCGGCCTCGCACAGTACTGCTACTTGCGGGTCGGCACCCGTATTCGTCTGGAACAAACAGATAATTAAATTTAGTAAAATGAAATTTATGATGCAACAAATTGTAAAAATTATGTCTTTGAACGAACCGGTTTTAGAAGCTTATCTTTGGAAGGAGATTAATAACATAAGAGTACACTATACAAGGTTAGGAGGCGTTCTTGATAGATCTTAAAAAAGCTTTTGATAATATAGCAAGAAAGTTATCTACACTAAATCTATACTATAATAATATTATAAAGCTGAAGAGTTTGTTTGTTTGCTTGCTTGAACGCGCTAATCTCAGGAACAACTGGTCCGATTTGATGCTTTCAGTGTTGGATAGCCCATTTATCGTGGAAGGCTATTTGCGATTTATCATCGCGTTAGCCCAAAGTAACTATTCCATGCAGACGAATCGCGGGCAGAAGCTAGTATAGGATATAGGTTAATATCACAGAAGAAAACTATGAACAAAAGTGAATTGTGGAATTAATAATCTATGGGTTCTAATGTCATTGGTGAAAAGTGGGCTCGTTCACCAAGACGACACAGTCAGTTGCCTCTGACTACCACGTTTGGGATAAAGGCGTGATGGTATGTTATTTTATCATTAAAAGTTAGCTGACTCTCTTAGTCATAGTCTAGTTATGCCAAAATATTATAGGAAAACATCCATTTACCATCTTTTAGTATATTTGAGGGACGTTTAGAATTACCCGGCGTATCATGAGCTTGAGCCGACGGTAATAATATTTACCGTCATTGTAATACAGTTTTTTATGCTATTTCGGTATAGTCATAGAATAAAATACAAAGTATAGCGGCTTTAGTGAATACTACTGGAAAAATGGAATACAAGTTGATGCAGATAACATGTGACGTAAACACTTATTACTGAAACTTAAAACTCTCAATACATATTATCCTAAGACTTATCTGTTCTGTCACTACAAAGAACCGAGATTGACTTCACTCCGAAGTTCAAATACGTGATGAAACTTCTGGATTCTAATTCCAGTTGTTGGCGCGAAGTTCAAATTAGGTCTAACTGTGCATCCGTGTGCCATGTTTGAACGACCCAGATTTTCAGCGATGCGATCCCAGATGTTCAGCGGAAGTGCTAGATGCTGTCAAATACGAGTATACAGCTTTCAGAGATGTAAAGTAGGCAATTTGCAACATTCACTTGTTATTTATTTATGTCTATCAAATTATTTTTGTTATTAATGCAGGAATTGTTATGAGTGTGGTGGTAATCATATTTGCGGACCGGCTGATGGTATGCGGTTACCGCAGTAAAAGGACACAATGCAAACTTTAAACACTATGCTACGGCTAATTTGATGAGCCTCGGCCTTTATAATTTGTTTTTAAATCTAGGGTTTGTTACAAAAATAAATATGCTTGTCTAGACGGGGTGAAAAACCTTGTTACCTATCCGGCCAAGTCTTCAAACAATACCAAGTCATTTGATAGTGTATATTAATTAATTTCAAACGGTGTTTAATTCAAGAATACTCTCAGGTGTAATATTTATAAAAAAATCACACGCCAAGACAACCTCTATAACCTCGACTGTGAACGACCTAACCTTTTACTATAACTGAGACAGATTACAAGACCTAGACCAAGGATTGTCTAGACTGCCGAGGAGGCAATATTCGCAGAGGTTCCCCTTTCACAGGCATTGGGGAAATCTAAAGGTTATTGAACTTCCATCAAATGCAAGAATAAAAGTTATTAAGATACACAAAGAACCCTCAAAGTGAGACAGTCCTTATCTGTACTAATATTATAAAGAGGAAGGATTTGTTTGTTTATTTGTATTGAATAGGCTTCGGAGCTACTGGACCAATTCGCCAATACAAAGCTACATTATTAGGGAGTGACATAGGCTATATTTTTTTTAATTTAGGCTTTGTTTTGACTGGAAAGACACTATGCGGGCGAAGCCGCTGACGGACCTCTAGTAACTACTAAGATTACAGAAAAGCATTCGTTTATTAAACGAGAAAGTCATCACAAATCACACCTATGTTCAATACAGTGAAAAAAAAAGAAAAATCCTTTATTAGTAGCCGAATTACTTAGACTATAGGTACATTGCATTTCATAACCTCACTAAATAGGTAATCGCATTATTCGTCTAAGACATACTTGTTGAAGGAACAGGGGATCCCAAACTAGGCACAGCCTGTATCTTGGGTAACCAAAAGACGAATTATGTATCAACAGAAATACAGTATCAATTAGGTAACTTATTAAAGCCAAATTAATAAAGAAACAACAATTAATCAAATGTTTTTTGTAAATAAAGTGGAAAGATGTATTGGATGTAAGAGTCTGTGATGTGCATTGAAAGGAATGTCATGTTATATTAGATGAATTTAAAATGGTAAAATAGATTCTGTTGCGTTATACCTAGTCCATTGTGAGTAACCACTCAGATATTACTTAAAATTATCGAGTTCAACGAGTTGCTTTGATTAGTAAAATTTTTGAGCAGAATTAGTACTAACGAGTACTGAATACTCTAGCTGACTAGCATTGTACTCGTATTTGGGGTAATCATTGTAAAAATGCCACAAGCTATCAAAAAAGCTGTCTATCACGCTTGCATTTAATTTCTTTCGAGAAATGATTTTAAAATTACTTCTCTAGACTTGATAATGATAGTGATTTTCCCCTTATTTTACACAAAGAAAACATTCAACACGCCTAAGTAAACCGTTAAAAATGCAAGCGACCGTCTGCACGAAACGAAAACTATGAGAGCGTTAACCTCATATAACCCTTCAGTATTTTCCAGTACCTTCGACGGCAAGACTTAGTACAATTTAGTGCTTAAATCAGAACAGTAAGGTTGATAATGAAAGCACGTGTAATACAGAAGCTCATTGCTCGCTGAAACTCGATCATTAAGATACGGCGGCAAACAAAGGGAGCGATGGACCGTGATGATGGATTAACTGGCGTCCGATCAGAATACCTTTTACATAAACAGGAATACACGTGAAATAAGTAGGTATACAAATAAAGAAGGTAAAACAGTGAGAAGTTTTTTTAGATAAGATGAGTCTAGCGATACTCATGTATCTATTTTAGGAAGTATCGTGTAATGAAATACATACAATAATTTGATACCAATCCTATTTTTCTTATTCTTTATTCGTAATGAAATACCTACATACAATAATTTGATACCAATCATATTTTTCTCATCCTTTATTCGTAATGAAATACCTACTTACAATAATTTGATACCAATCATACTCTGCTCATTATCTACATACCTTGTAACTCGGTCTAAGTTGTAAAGCAATTAGGAATGACGTCAAAATATCAATTAAAAAAACAATCCTTTCTTTTGAAGTCACCTGTTGGTAACCTGCCGGAATGATTCCTAAGGCCTACAAATTACAAAATTACTGTTCCCGCGGTGCAATAAAACAAAACTTTATACCGTGAGGGTTGCCATAACAAATTATTGCTCGTTGGGTTACCCGGGATAGTTGTACCGCATTAGTTCAACAGTTACGGCACGTTCCAAATTGGACAAGTTGCCTCGTTAGACCTGACTGACAGCTGAAGAGGAACAGGACTCGTGACGTCACAGCCTTGAGGTAACGACCGGTGTTTTGAACTTTTAATTAAAGGTTCCTTAGCGAAAGAAATAATTCTTAAAGTTCTTCAAGAAATTTAATTGGATATTATTAAGGGGTAATGGTCGAGAGTATTTGTTATAATAATAATAATAAATAATATCTATCCGACCAGCCACAACACTTTACGGTGCAGCGTCTCAGAAACTGAATTGTAAAAGACCATGATGGTTGTGCCTGATAATTTAATCTGTCTGTGGAGGATATATCCAATAATTTAACCTTATTACCTTCCTAAACAACTGCTTGGATCAAGTAATCAACTTTGCCAATAGTGCATTAGCGGGCAACAGCGCCGTCGCATAAAAAGTATAACTTTTTAAAAACAAAAGCTTTCACAAAAATAAACAACCTATTTCAAAACCCTTTTACTGGGTCATTATTTTTTCACTCGCCAAACAAAACCCTAACACTGGCCACAAAATAAGTTTCATTTTAAAAGTCAAACTGTTCCATCGAACCCGCGTTGACTGGAGTCGGGGAGACGGGGGCTAAGTGCAAACCGCGGTAGCCGCCGAAAAGTTCCGAGTGTCTCACATACAGCGCTGGTGGCGCGTCAAGCGCAAATGTCCTGGCTTACGTGAACTTCGAAAGGAGTACTATATATTTTAGCTGCAAGTCGAATAACTGCGCATTTGCTGTGTAACAGTTTGTGGGATAGATTATGTTTTAGAACACAATATCTAATAATTTTGGTCTAAATGATGCTCCATGGGACAGTCACAAGTAACTTTATAGTTATGAATGAACGGGTTTTTCAGCTTGGTATGTTATAGGCTGTCCAAATGTAACATATAGTACAAACTTAACGTTGATCACAATTTTATTGTTTGCTTTTAAAAATTGTTAATATCGATCAGAAAATACATGTATATTTGTCTAGTATATTTGAATAGTAGTCCTACTAGCCGCATTATCTTTTCAAATAAAAAAATATCTTACATATTCATTTCCACGTCAACAAAAAGTATTGTTGCAGATGTCACAAAGCGAGTGGCAATATGCCAGCCATCGAATGGCGTAGAAACCTATCTAGCCATATCAATATAGTCCTTAAAATTCATATTTCAGAGCGATTCAATCCGTCGTATCAAAAACGGCAATCGTTGGAGTAAAACTAACTGAGCCTTCAAAACTTTCACAACATTGATCGACGGCCTTCGCCAAGTTGGCAGGATAGGGCTTATTGTAAAAAGTAGAAGGGCGGTAGGTATGTTTGTTCCTTACACAATGTGAGGCGAAAGGTCAGCGCGGAACCGTTGTAGTAAAAGTTTCAGGGTTTCGCAAGGGAGACGCCCCCGAGTGTGAACGACGTTTTGACACGGAACAAATGCGCGGCATCGTTTCAATGTGATGTAACATATTTAGGTCCGTATCAAATCGGACAAAGTCCAGTCAATACCACATAAAGGTTACATAACCTTTTACAGAATAACAGTTTAAAGGTCTTTTGGCGTATGCTTACAGTTTGCGTCTTTTGATTAAAATCTTTGTATCACCTTTCCACAATTATGTGCGCCCTAGAATAAGAATAATAAACAAAACTAACCAAAAATAATCTCTCGCTAAATTCACACCTACGCTCTGTGAATTTTAAAACTTATTTTGTTCAACTTAAACGTGAAAGTATTAGTTCTACATTTCCATTAGTAAATGGGCACGTAACATAGGCATAAGTTAATGGAACGGACAAATAACTGATTGAACAAACCCTAACTGCAGATTTAAATACGTAGACGGCCAATAAACATTGCAATGTAATGGACTTCATCCGTGCAATACGCACAATAATAACGACTGGGAAAATTACAAGGTAATATTTCATTACAATACAAATCATTAAAGACATCAATTAAAGTGAACGTTGCAAGAGTCACTTTCCAGCATTCCCCGTTCTCCCCGCTACAAATCTTTCGTATCGTAAAACCGAAAACGTATGCGTTTGGAGGCATTAGTGTATGGTTCTAAGGAGATGTTAACGATGGTCATAAAATATGTGTAATCGGTAATTGGATAGCGGACACTTTAACCTTTGCCTTATTAGGCAAAGTGCATTAGGAAGGCAGTATATCAATCCTACTAATTTTATAGCCACATAGTGTAACTGTGAAAGTCCTAAAACATGCTTCAATTTTGAATAAACAGATTTTATAAAAGCTAGAAATGAACCTGTTATTCTCTACAATGTTGTGTTTGAGCTACGGCGGAACATTTTTAAAACTCGCGCAGAACATCCATCTTATAACAGCGAAGAAATTAAAGAGGAAATTTAAAGGAGCAACGCTTGGATGCTATTTCGGTGCGAAGTCGCGTTCGTGTCTGTTTAATATTGTATGAAATGCACTCTCGAGAGCGGCCCGACACTCCGACACCGCGCTCGACACTCGCCGACACTGCGAAATTGCCGAAGTTGCGGCAGCAAACATAACAGCATTTGCAATTTATTTAAACAAGGTTCTGTTGAGATCTCTTACGAAATTGTAATCTTTACTGTTCTTGAATTTTCAGTTGTTTTCTTTACGGGCAGATTGACTTGATTTTGTCAATCGAATGAGCGCAGTGCACCCATATATCTTGCCGAGATTATGGTTCACCATACCGACGTAGTTTTACATTTCTTATCTATAAAGTTTGGGTAGAAATGTTAATCATGTGAGATTGTTTTTCTTCGTACGAGTATCGTAACTTATCTTATTGCTGACGAATCTTTTACTAAACATATTCAGTATGTATAATGTTTACATAATAATATGTATAATATAAAGTTGAATAAAATGCGTATTTACTAAAACTGTTGTATTCTAGAAAAGTATTGGAAGGCATAATTCACAAAATTCGCGAGAAACAGTGCACCTCAAAATAAAGCTTGATCGATCGATCTTGTAAGATTCTTTGCCAATTGGCAAAGGAACCAACCGTCACACTGCGCATATAGCAAATATACTCGTACATACTTTACAAATGCTAAGCGAGAAATGCTATCAACAGCACAAGTTCTTATATGTATGTAACCTAGATAGGTATTTGAATAAATAACTGGCAAAAATGACACGAATGACAAGTGGTTTCAAACATTATTGGACGAATATGGAAAGATGAAAGCTTAATGCTCTAATTTCCAAAAAAAAATGCAGTTTATAGTTCTCCCTAAATAGTCAGATTGAAATATGATGGAGGATATGACACCAACAAGTTTGGTCTTGAAAAAAGTAGTGCACCAGTAGATTACAAAATTCTGTGTTTAGGATAAAATATAAAAATGTATGACATAAAACATCGCTGATTTAAACAGTAAAATGACGTCAGGTTAGGTACAGTGCAGCAATTATACAAAGTTCGTCGTAATGGTCATATTTTATCAAAATATTTGACAGCACATTTCTGTAGACCAGTTTCCTTGGATTCGGATATTTTGCTTGCTTAGTTGCTTTATCAATAAAACAGTAAGCCTTATTAAAAAGGTTCCATTAATTTAGCACCAGAATCACATAACTACAATCTCTCAATCATTCCGCAATAATTAATGATAAATCATCGAATCGCTTTCTGCGTCGTTTGCGTCCAGTTCCCAATCGTCACTCTTCTGATCATTTGTCATTGTCATGAACTCATCTTCGGTATAATGCGGATGACCTATTTCCCATACATGGCTGTATTCTGTGTGGATATGACGACGAAGTCGGGGGTTGAACAAAAAAATACTGGTGAAGTCGGAATATATGCTTAATATTTTGAAAATAATTTAAAAAGTTGCAAAGTCGGTAGAGGACTCCAGAATAACTCAGGATTATTGAAATAAAGTAAAGTAATAGGTGTACATAATACGAGATCCTATTATTGAAATAATTCATCGCTAAGGCTAGAAACATTGGGTATGGTTATTACGTGGGTGTTTATGGGTCAGAAATACTACGCTTGTCAAATGGTAATCCACCACAAACAAGAGAAGAATACCATCAATATTATCATAGTCAGACACTGAAAATCCAAGAGTGAAGGCATTCCAGTCTTGAGTAGGTACTAAGCATCTGGATAGACTTAATGTTTCTTAAAAGTCGCCTATTAAAAATGAGTCAAGTGTAAAAAGGGCTGTCCTTTTTATTCTCTGCAGCGTTCAAATTCTCCTTAAAGTCTTATACTCTCATCTTGATTCCCAACAATAACTTCCTCGCGAAAGTTTAGCGAATTGTGGCATAATTCAAAAAATACCTAGCCTGCAGCTGTCGCAACAACCAGGAACAGAATTCCCCAAAGTAATAAAACTAAAAGTAGTGGTCCAAGCAGGCGGGGCAAATCAAAACCTTCTTCTCAACTCACCTTTTTATGCAAATGTATGTAGATGCCTGCAACGGACACTTGTTCTACTGTGCAACTTGCTAGGGTTGCAGGAATTTAAATTAATTGGGGACTTGATTTAATTTCTAGTTTGTTAGCGAAATTTTAAGCTGAAGAAACGTGCTAACGACTTAACATTTTAAGTTCTCTGAAGACGTGAATATTCATAATTAGGACTTCAAAGAAATAATTTGCAGTAATAACTTAATAAAATACGTTCAAATGTATCCAGACGTCATACACTGGCCAATGTATCTTAAGCCAGTCATATTTCATTTACTAAAATTATCTTTCTTGTTAGAAAGGGTTCTGTTTGCATATTTTTACGTAATCCGCTGGACTATTTTAATTTCATGACGTTGACCAATAAAATTAATCATCCAGATTGTTAACCCCACTTTAGCTTTGGCAAGTAACACGGCGACTTCAAACGTTATGAGAGAAATTATGAAACGTAATCTATGAAATTGCACAAGTGTACCAACGACCATATCCCAAGGCGATGATGTCTGCTGCCGTAATGGTGGAAACTTTAACTGGCGTTTTTGAACGCAGCAGTAGTTGCGAGTCTATGTGTTTTCTCACGTTGTCTTCCATCTCCAAACGATGTATGCTCTTGCTAAGAAGAAGAGACTAATAGAGGTATAAGCTGGTGCACATCACTTCTAGCTTGTCCCTAAGTTTGAACTTAACTGGAACTAACAAGGACCAGTACCCTTGATCAGTGCTCTAGCTTATGGTTGATTTTCATTGACGTTTATTTAAATTAGATAATCAACACTTTTATAATCAAGCAGTTTGACATTCAGCAGCAGCCCTAAGACTTGGCGAGTTGTGGCGGCCCTCACTTAAACGCTCTCGGCTCGGCACTCGGCACTCCTCGCACTTTTTACTTACACAGCTCTTCGTCGAGATTCAAAAGGAACATTACAGTTAGGGGATGTTGAAATTTTATTCTGTCTCGAATTTTCGAGGGCTGTCGGTTTGAGTCGCAACAAGCTTTCGGGCTTGTGTGCGTCACTTCGCTGGGTTCGGACATGTGAACGGGCTTTTGTTGCACTTTCTTAAAATCGAATAGTATAGTTATCAGAACATTGTAAGTAACACATAAGAACATCTTACTGTGGTGGCTATGGATATTTACATTTATTTTTGAGGTTTACGTTTATTTTTGAGGGAACAAACTACTAAAAACTTAGAGATTTACTGGCATTTCCAAATCGCCAATGCCATTCAACTGGTTGATTAATGAAAACAGCAGTCTTTTTAGTTTTGTATGGAACGATGCTCGATCAGTATTCCACATATATTTTTGGAATCAGCTGTCTCATACTAGTTGTAATAAAAGCTTAATGAATGCTTTCTTTCAACGATCTGCATTTATCAAGAAAAGTCCCCTCAAATTTGAATAAATTTACCGCTCGCCATTACTATGCACCTTAGCCTCTGCAGATGAACCCAAAGGCACGAACCTATAGATGGATACATAATAGATTCCGCAAAGGCATGATAAATGAACGAACGCGCCGTGGCACCGCCCATTTGTCTCCTCTCTGAATACTAAGCGAAGAAAAAGTCCTATTTACATAAGGATAGTTTAAATATTCACCAGCTGAAGGCAATATTTGCGACGCTTATTTGCAAATAAAGCGGCCTACGACACAATGTGTGCCCGTTATCGGATGATTAATAGCGGTTTAGCAGTTTTATATCAGACGTTATTGTGCTTTTTAGTGATAAAAGCCTTTCATTTATTATATTTTTGGCTAATCTTATCGTTAAACAAATTAACAGAACAATTATACCGTCTGTAGTAATTAAGAGACTGATTTAATTTATTACCTTTGATAACCAACATAATAAAATTAAATAATTCAACTAGGTTTAGCTCCTGATGGCTTTAAAATATATCCAGGAGCCAGGTGCAAATTAGTTAAGATAGGTTTTTTGGTGCCATGGGTATGTTAGTTTTATATTCAAATGATGTTAAAAAACTTTAATGTCGAACAAAGATGTTGATCGCAATCCAGTGCAAGAATTTCAAGAAAGATGTAAAGTAGGTAATTCAAAATACCTAAATAAGTAAACTTATCGATAATATTGATCTCGACACTAAAACAGGCTAATATAAGCTATTTATATACCGAATCAATTTGCAAGCCAAACACTGGAACACTTCACTGCTAGACCTAACGATAAATTAAACTGATCGTTCTATAAATCTAGCCCGCGGGCCGGTTCATTATTAACTTTTATAGGTTTATTAACAATAATATCAGCAATAAATACTGAGAACGGAATTTTGCTAAAAATACGGTTAGGATGGAAGGAATCATCATGTTTACATATTTTTCTTGATTCGTTAGTATTATCCACTACACGTTAATTTTTCATTTTCTAACATACTCGTACATCCTACGGTTCTTTCGCTTTCATTAATCCTTTCATTCATGTTAGTCGGCTAAGTGCACCCTTGACCCTGCTATATCTGATAACGTCTTGAACATGCCCAGTGTAACGTATTCTTTCCCTTTATCTAACATTTAAGCCGCTTAAAAAGACATCTTATCATTAAATCAATCTGACAGAATCATGTCAATGCTAACCTTTGCACCGTCGCAAACTAAACAATGCTAACGTTTGGCGTTGACAGACTTTTTGTTTCCAACATCATTATCAGGCTTCTCCCCGTCGTCGGGAAACTTTTGTAACGTTTTATAAAAGCCTGTTATTGATTTTCCATCAATAGGGCGCGTGTATTTGTCACGCACAAGTTGGATCGCGAAGCGGGGAGAAGTTCGCGAAGCAAGTTTCCCCTGATGTGGGGAGTTTGTATCACAAAGCTGGGAGATGGTACAAGTATTAATAATTAAGCGTGGGTAATCCTGTTTCTGAATACTTCAGTCAACTTCGCCGCGTGTTTTATTAAAATGCGGGTATATTATACCCGTATTCTAATTAGGCATCACGAATTCTCGCATTTTGATTCTCTTTCCTCACATTTTCTGCCTCTGATTGTCTTCAAAAGCTTATGTCTGATGTGTGTCTGATGTTTATGGTCCTTAAATATTTATATTTTGTCCTTGAGTATTTATACTTCTTTGATTTTTTTTTATTTTCCAGTTGGTATAGTTTTTCGCAAAATCTCAATTATTTCTAGTGATGTACCCGTCGTAATTTAGCTTTTCTGTGCTCCTAACACAACTTGCGTTTATTCATATAAAGAGAGTCATCTCTCATATTATTTCCGTACATATCCGTAGAATTTAACGTCCTCAAAGTCAATCAACAAACAACGAATTATGATGAAAAACGCAGCGTATAAATTAGACAAAGAACCTAATAAAAGACACTCCAAGCCTTTTTCAGGGATTTCTCTGGAAAAAGACGTAACAAGGCTTCGAATTACTATGATGTTCACCATTTGCGCCCACCTCACATTTTGAAGAAAGATGCCGTTTGTTAGACATTTATGGTACTATACAAAATGGGTTTCAGTTAAGTTCGACAAAACAAAACGACGCAGTCAAACGCAATAATTTTAAATCGGTGCTGCCCCTTTCCCTCTGGGGACATCTTTGAAGCCAAGAAATCCAATTGTTACACAGACTCCGGATTAACACTCCTGAGATCGCACTCATAAATAAGTTCAGATTTCTTACCGACATTTATTTGGCAGTGAAATGAAGAGCTTTTATGTGAGAAATTAGGTTGCGGGCGCCAGAGGGTTTCTGACGAACCAATTCGGTACAGGTATTTGGGGTGGATTTGAGACAAATTAATGTTATTCAGGCTTTTGGTACAAATATGCTTTTAAGCATATTTTGGGTAAGTTAATTTGATGTTGAAAGGTGTCTGGGCTTTCAGCGAATGTAGGCCAATCTGGGTACCATAATACGTCCACTTTCGTGACTTCTAATGACAATGATGAAATCTAAATTTACTCATCTACCAGGAACTAAAGTTTTCGTCATTATAGAAGGAAACGCAAAATGATTATTCACGTTCATATTACTCGACCAACGTATTAAATTTTGTACTATCATATACTTCAACGTATAAAGAAGCTTTACTTGAGAGGACTACTTTATCTTAAGTGAAGTTTTAGGGTAAACGACAGTGTTACAAAAGTTAAAACAAAATACAGAAACATCACTTGTCCATTATTATTTGTCTGATAAATGTGCAAGACAAGATCTTTGAGAGACATGTCGTTACATCATGAAAAATGAAATACCCATTAAACTTTGCCAACCTAATTGGAAAATATCTTAATTACATGCCTGGGTCAAAATTCACATTGAAATTCACGTCGCATTCCGCTGGGTTTCAAAAACGTCTTAGTAAACAACAAGCAACCTATACAGAACCGGTATACCTATACCTAAATATAGTATACTTAATACTAATTGATCTTTTGTTATTTTAATCACGTCCCGGCCGAAAAGGCTCCCAGTTAACTTAATTGGATTTTATGGGTCCTTCATAACTTCGGGTAGGTAGGTATACGTTTTATTTTTATACGTTTTGCTTATCGTTATTTTCAGCTGACTGATTCATATTACGCAATATTGAACCTTAAGTCCCTAATAAACTACACTGTTGATTGTGACGTAAGTCTGACACTTCGTAACAATTGTATAATTACACTAATCATCGATGTTGAGATGTTCGTGTATCGGATGTAGACATCCTGAATATGTTTTATGACGTGAAAAACTCTGAAGAAATTAGATATAATTATCTACTTACCCACATTTCGTCGTCACCTAGTGGTTAAGCACCCCAACTGGGATCGTGGATCGTGTGATCCAGAGTTCAAATCTGGCCAGAACCAAAATCTTTGTGTTCATTGTTAAATTTCCGACTTACTCTCCAATGATGGAAAACATCGATAAAAACCAAATTCACCCGGAAAACGGCGAAAGGCTCACCACCTACTACGTTGGGTTTTAATACCATTAGTGAAAAGTGGGCTTCTGAGTGTTCCGTTCACCACAACGGCAACAGTCACTTGCCTCTGACTAGGTACCCGTTTGGGAACTAATCGTGATGGTAAGATGTGTTATGTTATGTTACCCACATTCATTTCTCATTTAAGTGACTGTATGTATGGTTTTAATAAGAAATAAATATTATTTAAACTTACTCGTAAGTGCCAATGTCCAGGCCCAAGGCTTATTAATCAAACCAGCTTTCATTAAGGAATGGACGTCCAAAAGGACTCTCGGCAAATATTTATCATCCCCTACAAAAATATCACCACGTTATTGTAATTTAAAACGTAATTACAAAAGTATTTTTGCAAAATGCTAATCAAATTCTTCGCAAATGAAACGATTCTTTGAGGATTCATTTGCGGTCTCCGCTCCGGTTTTAAAAAGTTTTTAGGGAATTAAAAGTAAAGTACCTATCTACTTTAGTAATATATTTTTAGTTCAAAATATTTTTGATTATTTTTTGACTTGTTCGAGTTCTTTTACAATGTATAATTAGTTTTTTTTAATCCGCATTTGGCAAGCGTGACGAAGCTAAAACCTGTCAATCGTTGCGAATTAGATTTCAATGGTAGAGACCTTTGTCCAGCAGTTTTCTTGAATAAATACTGTCTAGGGATCCTTCACTCATCTACCCCATTTTTACTATCATTATCAGAGGCCGTAGTCAAGAGCTTCACCGCCTTGACTTACGTAGTGTCCCGGGTTCGATTCCCGGTCGAGTCAATTCCGGAAATGATCTTTCCCAAATTGGCTCGGGTCAGGGTGTGCTGGGAGACGCCCCTGGCTTAATTACTTGTCTGGTACCTCGTAACACGGGGATATTTATCTTTACTTCGAGACCATGACAAGTGATGTGTTGTCTGGCGCATATTTATTTTAGTTTCAAATTATGTCAAAGACATTAAACGTCACTTTGAATATCGACGATTGGGCAAGGCCATAGATTTTATAGTTTTGTCATGTAGAACTCCTCGTACTCGTAACATTTCTATATCCAGAGCTGGCTGTATTCGAAGTCTTTACAGTATTGTGTTGCTTCGTGAGTAGGCTAAATAAGCCTCCCTCCCTATTACCACCAATAAAAATGTTTTCCCATTTCAGTCCACATTTTCGGCTTTATTGGCCTTCATATTGTTAAATAAGGCGAAAAATTAACAGCAGTGTGTTTCTGACGGGCAGTATTTAAGACGACAGTATTTCGCCGATTTCAGATTCGCTGATTTGGCTGACTGGTGATAAGGTTCATAGTTGCATGAAGGATGGTAGAGTAGGTTTACGTTTCTGGTTGATTGGACTTGGGGGGGGGCTTTGGATTTTATTATCGGGGGTCCGGAAGCCCCCCTGCCGTCTGTATAATTAAAATGACTTTAAAATACCATTTATGACAGAGAATTGTGAAGGGAAGATTTAGATTGTCTGCTAGCGCAATTAAATGAACTTTTGAATTTATTTTGCTGGAAATAATAGAATCTTACGAGTAGGTCTTAGTTGCCATTCAGTTTTTTTTTAAATTAGGTCACTGTTACATTGTGAAAATCGATTTTACTTTTCACTAATAATAGCCACGTAATCTATTATTAAATAAGGTTGTCTTCTCTAAATAAAAACTCAGTCTTATGTTATTATGACTTATATGATCGATATTGGCTCTCAACATTCATTATTCACAAGACATCCTTAAGACATTCACTAGGTACTGTGTTAGCTCTAGGAAGTAATTAATTAATTAACGGTGGTCTAGATTGCTTAATACGCTTGTATCTATACTATTAACGCTATTCGCGTAAGTAATATCATTAAGTAAAAAAAAGTTTTCATCAATCATTTAGTATTGTAATTTAGAAGATAAAGAGTCATTATAAAATACTTGATTGAAAAGAATGTAGATGAGGTTTTATAGCCGTACTATCTCAAAAAATTCTGATATGAGATGATGATATACAGCCGCAAAGTAACTAACAACCTTGTGAAAATACTGTCCTATTCCACGTCAAACTGTATCTGTTCAAAGGTGAGCTTTAGCTAATACCAATTTACCTTTAGTTAAAAAAAAACTAAAAGACATTCATGACTACAGTCGATAGTGACGTCTCTCGATGATGAATATCGGCGCTGACCATGACATCTCTCACTCGAGCCACACTAGTGCGTAACAGGCCGTATTGATTTTGTGTGCGCGCGCACCTTGCCCCTCCCACCTATACCTTTATAGGGAGGGGGGAGCAAAAAACGAACAGGGGTGAAGCTCCGATTCGAATCGAACCTTTTCGTGGGGGCTAGAATCCCTAAGGTTAATGCTGGGATGTGGCACCTACTGTAAACGGTTGAATTTATTTACTTTTGAACGGTTACGCGGTTACCCTCTTAACTTCGTTCATCGATATCTTCTTCGAGTCAAGTTCAATTCAATTAAGAGCAATGTAAAAGTGGGAGGAAAATCAAGTAAAAAAATATTTATTAAGTAAATAAGCATAATAATATTTATTAAGTAATACATTCTATGCGGAATATTAAATTTGCTTGCACTCTAAGCAAACTCTCATAATTTTTTTAACTTGGTTTTTCATCGAAAAAAATTTAAACTCTGAAATTGACGATTTTAGTCCTTATTTAGTTGTAAAAAGTAAAACTTTATTTTTAAATTCTATACATATTTCAAATGAAATGTTTAAGCAACAGCAAGTGGAAAAACAACCAGACACATATAAAGCTAAAGGTTTGCCCTGGGTGGGAACTGAAACTGCGACCTTCAGCGTCACGGTGACTACAAGCAATATACGATTAATAATTACCAAAATAAAGTAACTTTCCATTTAACGTCATCTAAATAGAGATGTACGAGTATCATCATCAAATAGTCAAAAGTGCAAAGGCTCAACTTCAAAGCGGTTTTGGCTCAAAAGCGACTATGCTCCAGAATAGTCCTTTGATTCGCTATGTCTTTGAGCGCCTCATTCCGTCTTATCACCCATCAGCACTTAAATACCCCAAATAATTAGCTACTATCTGATATCATTTTCATAACGCCTACTGGCTTATTCAGGGGTTTCTGACTTGAGGCAAAGGCTCTTTAGTAAATAATTTAAATTACCTTTGGGTTTACGATATCCATATCTGATATTATGCAGAAATTTTCAGTTAGGCATACGATCTGCACTGTTGTAAAAAAATAAATAAAAAACAAGAAGAGAACAAAAGTCAATAAAAGTATTTTTTTTTTTTTTTTAATAATAAATATGTGTTTTTGATGTGTTACAATTCATACATCATTTACTGAATTCTTAAGAATCTTGAATCGAAAAAAAATAGTGGCCTAGGACTTAATTTCAAAACTCATTTGCTACCCAGGCCAAGCTAAGTTTTCTACATATTACACATTATATATATATTATGTGGACTACTACTTCAAACATACCGCTAATTTCTATCTTAATTAGTTATGAATCTAACACAATAATTAACCGACCGAAAAATGGAAGGGTTCAACAAAATTTAACTGTGAAATATTTTAAGCACAATAATGAAATTAATACGCAAAAGTATATTTCGTGCAAATGGCGCAATATTCCCTCACATAAATCGCACTCGCACTTAACCTAACTACCTTAGCTTTGACTGGCCGGTTGGCGCAATGGCAGCGATCCTGCCTTTTATCATATTATTACATTTTAGTCACTTGTATTAAATTAAAATAAAAGTCATTTTCAAAACAAACCAAGTTTCGGCTCCCCTAGAATATGATACGATTGAATTTAAAAATAAAAAAAAACTTTTTTCATTTAAAAAAAAACTTTTTTTATTTAAAAAAAAATGTTTTTTTTTATTATTTAATATCTATTGTTGAAAAATACATTGAAAAGTGCAATATGAAAATTGTCGTGGGTTCGACCCCACCCATGACAAACATTTGTGTTTGTTGTGTGTCTGGGTGTTATTATATATTTAAGCATGTATTTAGAAATATTTAAGTATGTTTAACTTATCAGTCTGTGACGCCCATAGTACAAGCTTTGCTTAGTTTGGGGTTAAATGATCTTGGTGTGAATTGTCCCAGATATTTATTTATTAGCTGCTGAATAGATTGAAAAGGTTCTGTTAAAAAAAAACATATTTCAGGGTATAACGAGACCGCTAACCGATCAAGTCAGGACTTAGGGTAAAACCTGGATTTATAACTAGCAGATGGAATGATTGCTTTGTACGAATATATCGCGCGGTTGCCTAATGGAATGGCTTTCAAGTACGCTATAGAACTATAAGTAAGCTGTGGCTATAGTACCCACTATAGATGTTAAGGCTGTTTAAAGGATTCTAAGTGGATAATATATTGTTGAGTTTCGAGCACTTTCCCTTAGATAAAAAATGTAAGTGAAGCTTAAGTGACTGTAAGAGCGGTTTCAGACAAGGGTTCAAACTTCAAATTATTTATTGCATTCATGTTGTAGATACATTGATGGTCTTATATATAAATTAAGTTCAGAACATGAACCCTGTAAGGGCACTGCAAACCGGGAACACTTAAAATATTTAAACTACAATACAACAGCCATTTCACACTATCATTATCAATAACACTCATCTTATTTTATCCATTAATCGTTAGTCACATGTATTTGCATTAAAAAACTCTGACAGCTAATAAGAACTTTTTTCGATAAGATATTGCTACAATTTTCTTCTAAATTTACTGATATTTGTTTCTCTTTGTAAATGAATTGGAATTTCGTTAAATATTTTTACAATCATGCCTAAACTACGCGACTTTACAATCTTCAATTTCGAATTTGGAAGTGCCAATTTTTCACGAGGTCTTAAATTATGTGGCCGCACATACAGAGGGAACAGTTCTGGTTTCTTTTTCACAAAAAATATAGGTTAGTAGGTTTTATAGTATAATGCGCACCTTTTTCCACATCCGCATAATTTCTTATTTACAACTGCTCCTACGGTTCAATTTATAAAGGACTTTCAGATTCATAAGCAAATTATAATCACTTTCGTGTTAAAATTGAAGCTTACTGGCCCTTAATCAAATTGCTACAAGTCTATAGTTGAAACATCCCTCACGCATGACGGCTTCTCGTGTGTAGTCGGCCTTATTCAGTTATCTCACGTTACATAAGATCGTATCATACGCTTAGTTGAATGTAAAATATTCAGCAAGCCTACATATACATTTCCCTGAGGGTATGTTTGTTTATTTTACGGTTTCGCTTAGATTGAATAGCCTTGTAAACTTTACTGTTACTTTTCAGGTGGGAACTCAAATTATTGACAGGTACAGTAAGCATCAAAAGATATAATAAAGTTTATTGACTTTTTTCACCTAATGTTTAACGATATCAAATTAATCATCAAAGTAAATTGCGTCAAACAGCACTTGTGAGTCGAAAATTAAGAATATATAATAACTGGATTCAAAAATTATGGTAAGCAAACGAGAAGATGGATTATTCCAACAATCCACAACCAACTACCACAACTGCTTAATAATGTCAAATCCAAGAAGCATGTCAGAAATATACCTACTAAACATTACCTCTTAATGTGCCCAAAATGTAAATTAAATATAAGTAGTAAAGTGTTTCTTAGTAAAAACAAAACATCAATAAACAGGAAAACATCGATAAAAACCAAATCAACCCGGATAACGGCAGAATGATCACCACTTACCACGTTGGACTCTAATACCATTGGTGAAAAGTAGGCTTCTGAGTGTTCCGTACATCATGACGGCAACAGTCACTTGCCTCTGACTACCCCGTTTGAAATGGAGTCGTGATGGTATGTTATAAATTTTTAAATAAGAAAACAAACGGAGCGAACGGAAATACGCAATCAATCAAAAGAAAAACACTCATCATTCAGCAGCGTAGCATTTTAGTACTATGGGAAACTCATTTAACTATATGTACCATCTAGAATGTAGGTATGGCGGATAGCAATTTTACGAAAATAATTTTCTATCCCACTTGTTCGCTGACGTGTTATTGGATCAAATCTGCCTACTTCAATTATAGATTCGAATCAATACAACACAATAAATGCGTACACAAACGTAAACAATTTTAACCTAATCATTTACGCAAGTATTATTTTAATTTTTTTGTTATGACTTTACTCTGTCAATTCAATTTTTGTGTATAAAAACAAGATTGAAAAGAGTAACCATCGAGTTTCTTGCCGGAGTCTTCTCGATCGGAACCAACCTCCGAACCGGTGGTAGAGTCACATTATATTTAATTATGATATGAACTATCATAGTATTATTTTATGTAAGTTTATTTTTATTCAGTATATTTTTGCTACAATTTTTTTTTGTACATGACATGTCATAAGTACTTTTTATAAGTCTATATGAATAAAGATATTTTTTACTTTTACTTTAAAATCAAATTTAAATGCAAGGTCTCTTTCTGAGGAAGTTGAAAATAAGTGGGATGAGAGCTTAAGTTTTGGACTAGTTCCCTAGTGGAAAACATCGTTTGAAACCCAAGTCGCTAAATTTGGCCTTCTTTTAAATGGTTTTGCGTTTGCCTTCAGTCTCGCCTGGTGATAAGCGATGACGAGGCCAATGGTGGTACAACCTTTCCGAGGAAATTATTTTTCACTCTAGCCTTGAAGATACCAAGGTTGCAGGACGCAGCAAACCGTTGAGTGCGGATCGCTGGAAAGTCAACCACATGGGGTTAAAATCAAGCCAGTGACACAAGTTATTTTGTGCTATGTTTAGTATGTTTTTACTACTTAAGCTCGCTAATTTAACTTATGTTGTTTCTGAAATACCTATGTCCTAATTAAGCGATAAGATCCAACTCTCTTCAGTCTCTTCGATCTATTCTTTCCGTCATGTCAGTCTGTTTTAACACCTGATACAGTTCGTCACATCTTTTACTCGTGGTCTGCCAATATTAAATAATAACTAAAAAGAAAATTAGGTCAGTTACTACCTCACTAGGAAAGAATCAAAATGACAGCAACAGCTACTTCCAGTAATGTCATTGCAATGACTTTAAAATGGCCAGCTATTAAAATGACGTGGACAGCCTAAATAATTAAAAGTAAAACACAAACAACCATCAAAACTGTTATGGTGAATGCCGTGAATCATCGTTAACGACGCAATCACTTGAAACGGCATAAAATGTTATGATAATAAATTATGCGTGTATATAAAGGTAAAATTGTTCCGGATGGCTCTGGATATACGGAAATTGGCAATTTCTACTGAGCGAAATGAACGGCCATAGCCGGGTACAGTCGGCTTCAAACTTTTGTGAACTGGAATTACTTTCAAAAGTTAGAAAATATGCTTGCTTTTTACACACATTAAGTACTTTGATTATTTAAGCATTTTACAAAGCTTGTTTTCAGCTAAAGCTAGAAAAATAGAAAGATCGGATTTCGGACCTTGATGATCTCGAGCGGGAATCGAACCCGCGTCCTTCACAATCCGGGTGACTGCTCTAACCACTGAGCTACCGAAACTGCAACAGATCGAACGAATCCTTCTAGTAATGCTTACATTGCAAGTCAACGTTATTTCATTACTGTTGCAAGGCAAGTACCTTTAAACATCCCAATCGATCCCTTGATGAGTTCGATTCCCGCTTGAGATGATCGAGGTTCAAAATTAGATTTTTTCTAGTTTTACACATACATGTTGATGCCGCAGTACCTATGTTGGAATGATATTTTTCTTAACAATTTAATAGGTGTTCTCATTAATTCGAAGCAGGCAAGCAAGCAATAAACAATTATATATTAATAAGAGTACAGGATGAATTCCTTGGTGACCATCTGCATCTGCAGAAAGTGAAGCTAAAAGAGCTTCCCATGTCCAAGTTACAACTGACAGCATCCCCCGAAATCTTATATCAACAAGCAAACAAAATGCAGCCTGATGCCCACTGCTGGGTACATGCCTCACCCCAACTATGAGGAGTTTGCCAAACTCCAGCACCCTGGCTCAGTGTGGGCTGCTCAAGAGGTGCTTGTAAGGCCAGTGAGAAACCTCACTGTCAGATGTTATCAGCCGCCCAAGGCCTCCGAGTAGGCTCGACGAATGATATCTTGCGACATTAGCTGGCAATGTGCCTACTGAAGTATGGTGATGCTCAAAAAATTTTCACTAAATTTTGACCGGAATGGTCACCCGTCTGCTGTCGCCACTTGGTCACGGGCAGAATATTCACGATTGCAAAAATGTGTTAACATATTACTGCGCGTGACTGTACAAGTGAATATCGCAATGAAGTACGTACTCCGACTGATTGCAGTTCAATGGAGTCCGGACTAGCCTGCAACTGAACGGTGAGCTTATTTCCTGCTGATTTAACGAAACAGTAAATTATGAAATGCAAGTTGCACGCATGGAATTGCATTGTAGATATGACATACATAAATCGAAATAGTTGATGTAGATAACGCAAGTCCAAGCGTGCAACCTTTTCGACGCTCATTGTGATGATACTATTACATAATACCATCACGACTATATCACAAACGGGGTAGTCAGAGGCAAGTGACTGTTGTGGTCATAGTAAAGAAAACCCAACGTGATGAGCCTTCCGCCGTTATCCGGGTTGATTTGGTTTTATAACGAGACCATCAGCGGAGAAATAGTCGAAAAATTGACAATGAAGCCAAAAAGATTGGTTCTTGCCAGATTTGAACACGGAACCGCACGATCTACGATCTGAGTCAGGGTGCTTCAACGCAGTGCAAGTATAACACAGCTTATCATTTGACGATATTGTCATGAAATGAATATTTACTGGGGCAAATATCGCCTTGGATACAACGCTTTAAATGTTGTACTTAGCTGTGAGCATAACGAATATTTATAAATAAAAAACTGGTAGCAACAGTCAAGATCACTAAAGTAATCAAATAGCAAACTAAGTCTTTAACCAAACATGAACTAAGCAGTAAATATGCTTTCAAGCCACAGGCATTAATTCTGAATGCAACACAAACAGTAAGTCACTTTACCGAAACTTGTTGAGATTTCAAAGTGAAATAATTTCAGCTACATCAAAGAGGAGATTAACTGTTGCGCTCGTTATACAAATTCTCTCCGCTTTGCAGCAAACAGACCAGATGCCCCCTTTCTACAGGGCAATTGTACGTCTACCATGCTTCTGTTGAGTCGAAATGGAACTAAAAACGGTATCATAAGATGCTGTTCTTACTTTTTGGTACCATTTTTTAGTTTCATTTCGACTCAACAGAGGCATACAAGGCGAAATCCTATAAATGAATACTTTACGCGAACGATAACGTAAATTTAAAGTGGCAACTCATGGTACACGTACAGATATACTTTAGGCGAATACTAGCCTTCGGTAAACTATTGTTTTTTCAGAAATGGGAAGGAGAAAATTCTGAGTTTTTACATTGACTCTGGTTATGGTGTCACAAAATACTCATTTAAAGGATTTTGTTTCTGAAGAGGTCTGTAGCAGATCTTTAAGCTTCTATTAAGTTATGATTGCCATGGGGATCTCGAATAGTAGCGGAATAAGGAAGACCAGAACCCAGATTCTGCTTTTTAATCCAAATGGAATTGTCATCGTTTATAGTATGAACCGAATGTCAAAACCATGCCATTCAACTAAGACTCTAAAGATATTTTAATAGTAGAATCTATAGATTGCCTACGACCAGGGCCCCCAAATGCATGCCTTCATCTGTTGCACGTGGGTGTGATATAAAATAATTTCATCTACATCATAGATGTAGCGCGCTCGTTAGAAAAATTCTCTCCGCTTTGCACAAACAGAATACATTCCTCCCTTTTTACGGGTAGTTGATTGGATTTCAGATCTAGGCAAATCCCAGCCTTGATTAATGCAAAGTACACCATGTATTTAGAAGCATAAAGGATGAAATTCTGTGTTTTCACCTTTAAACTACTGCTATGCTATAATGAAGAACGCAACATATTATTGCATGTAAGATTTTGGGATAACCAGTTATTTGTGTCAAACTAACCAATTTTATGATTGCATTCATGCATTTTTTTCCACAATGACTTCCGGACTCTAGGGTTCAGCGCAAATATCACGACACGATTGGCGTAGTACGCTGTAGCACGGTTTTTCGCTTTGACTTACGAGTGTTTTGGGTTCGATACCTGGTGAAGTAAATTCAGGAAACGATATTTTCTAAATTGGCTCGGGTCTGGATGTACTGGGAGATGCCCCTTTCTTTATTCCTTGTCTGGTACCTAGTAACACAGGGATATTTATTCCCACTTCGAGACCATGACAAGTGACACATATTAATTTAAAATCTAATAAACCTTTCTCAAAGGAAACAACTTTAACTAACTGCAGCGTATTGTAAAAACTCAAGGCTCTGGAGTTTTCACTAATTGCAAGTTACCGCCAACACCAAGAGCCCAAGGTCGCGGAGATGGTTGCGTGCCAATAACTGAATACTTATATGCCGCATTGCAGCTACTCCACGCCCTACTTTTTTTAAATTATGTTGCCTCGAACCTGGGGCGCTTTAGCAATCCCTTATTACTTGTCAAGTTCATTCCCTAAACTGAGCGTAGCGAGCAATTCTGTAAATGATCTTTCATTACCAGCCAGTCTGGTGTTACCAGGCGCTAACGCCTCTTCTTGGTTGGTAATTTACTGACGGAATTTCTGGCTACACTCAGCTTAGGGAACCAACTTGACTGGATATGAGCGATGTATCAAGGCCCCTGTTACAATAAAACACAATTCAGCCAAGCGTGCACGCACGTATTTCGAGGATTATTTCCTACGATACAAAGTTTCTGACCTGAAATAACATCCAGCTGGTAACTTGACGATTCTCCATATTTTAGACCTAGATAATTAACAGTATTTTTGTGTGTTATGCGTTACACATATGTGTGTAGTTTATACTTGGATTTCTCATAAAAGTATGTATATTATTGGCGAGCAGATGATAAAGCCAATACACATATATGCAAGAAGGCCTTTGGTCAACAGTGAGACACAAATTGTGTGTGGGCCAATAAATGACATTTTACTTTTACTTTACTTTACTTATAATACTAAAACAAATACTAACACATCTGAAGTTATTAAAATGAACCTAAAACTAAAAACCTTAAAAAAGGTAATATACTATATTCGATTACAACACCCAGACATCAATGTAAACTTTCTTAAAATTATAGCACCTTTTACTTGTGAATATGCAATAATCGCACCCGTCAGTAATTTAACTGTCAGTTGGTTTGCAAATACACCTCCACCTTATAGAAAACCACCGCTACAAAGCACTGCTTAGGAAGTGTTGTGATGTTTCTGGCGAGTAAGATAGCTAAAGCTATTGTGTTGTCAGCTGGGGACTAGAGGATATATTAGCCAAGCACACACGTACGTATTTATCTGTCGTGTACCCGCCGTGTACCCGTCAGATCATACTACCCGGTGGGCTAAATGACTAGTATGATCTGACGGGTACAAGGCGGGTACTCGAAGGTTAAATACGTACGTATGTAGTAGGCTGATACCTATTTGTCTGGCTCCACAAAGTTCATCTTAGCCTTTAAGAGAGTAATATCTCCGGTTATATCAACCAAGTCTGGTGTTACATGTGTCCGTAAACTAGCCGCTTACCATCAGGCGTTCCGTGAGCTTGAAAAAATAGTTAAATTAAAAATAATACTTTTAGAACCAAAAGTAACACTAAAATTCAAATCTTCTAGTAGTAGTCACATGTACCTACGTACAATCTCAATTTATAAAACTTAATAAAATCTTGTAAAACTAAAAAACTGTTTAGAATGTTGACGAATGTGCTAATAAACTGTCACACTGCTAAGCAAAGGCCTCCATCATTGAAATCAAGTCATCATTGAAACAATAGATGGGCATAAAAACCATCCATGGTCTTTACACAGTACCTACTCACATGTGCATATTCAATTTATTCAAATAAATAAATTTCCAGTTGCTTTGAGTTTGCAAACATTATTTTATGCTTTTACCGCAGCATACAATCGCACTACGAGTAATGAACGCCCTCGGGTCAGTTCAGAGCTTAACGAATATGATTTGCGAGAGTGCTATGAAGGGTTGTTATTTATAATAATATTTATTTTATTTATTTATTTATTAGTTTGTACACAAATTACAGTTTTTTACATAGAAAAATAAGGATAGCTAAAGTACAGGTGAGCTTATCTCTAAAGAGAGATTTCTTCCAGCAGACCATGATGCAAGGAAAAGCATAAAACAAACAGTGATGGATAGACAAAACTGTGTACATAATTTTAAAGATCAAAATTTCTATAAATAGACCAGCTTACTTACAAAATAGACATATATTATTACAAATACAAAATATTTAAGTACCTAACTAAAATAATTATACATATTTAAAAATAAATAAAATAATAATTATTATTATTATGATCCAACACAATTCAAACATTTTTTAAAAGATGTTCTTTTAACAATCTTTTGAAGGAACCCACAGTGCGAAACTCTCGAATAGAAACTGGCAGCTTGTTCCACAGTTTCACAGCCTGAACAGTAAAAGAGTCACCATACATGCTCGTTCTACAGATAGGGGCAGTCAGCTGTAAATTATAGGCTGAACGATGAGTTCTGCCGGACGATGAAAGATAGGAGAAGCGCTCACAGAGATAGCGTGGAGAAGAAGGGTTGAAGAGGATGTTGTAAACAAGAACCATCATGTGATAATCACGCCGCGAACGAATAGGCAACCATTTTAACTGCTTTCTGTACTCAGAAACATGATCATACTTACGAAGGCCAAATATGAAGCGAATACAGACATTTTGAATACGTTCTAGCTTATCGAGGAGTTGCTCAGTAGCGTCAGGATAGCAACTATCCGCGTAATCAATAATCGGAAGCATAAGTGTCTGAGCTAGAGTGATTTTAGTGTGAATGGGCAGAAAATTCTGGAGACGCTTCAGGGAGTAGCAGGCTGCAAAAACTTTTCGGGCGACTTGACTAACATGATAGTCCCACGCAAGGTTACAGTCAAGGTAGACACCCAAGTTCTTGACCGAAACAGCATAGTCTATGGTCGTTCCGTTATACACCAGCGGTGACAAAGTCAATGCGCCAACCCTATTGTACATAGACCTACTACCGATGATAATGGCTTGAGATTTCTGCGGATTCACGAGCAGACCATACGATTCAGCCCACCCACTAATGCGTTCTAGATTTTGATTCATTTCCACTATTGCTGAATCAATATCATCAAGTTTGAAGTGAACGTAAAGTTGCAGATCGTCAGCATAAAGGTGGTAGTTAGCAGACAAAACTGAAGTGATTGCATTGATAAAGATCGAAAAGAGCAAGGGAGAAAGGACGCCACCCTAAGGAACACCAGCAGTAAGCTCACACCAGTTCGATGAAACATCGTTAGCGCGAACGCACTGAAGGCGGCCTCTCAGATAAGAATTGAACCATTCTATTGCATGAGGAGATATGTTAAGCGACTGTAGGATGCCTAGGAGCACGTCAAAGTCAACCGAGTTAAATGCACTGCTGAAATCCAACAGAGTTAAAAGCGTGAGATGCTTATGCTCCATAGCATATCTTATGTCGTCAGTAACTTTCAGCAGTGCAGTAACAGTACTGTGTCCAGAACGAAAACCAGATTGGAAAGGATTCAAGAGATTGTTACGGTTCAGAAACGCAGTCAGTTGGCCATACACATACATACTGGGAACAATAAATTTTTCAATGCTTCAATGTAATTGGTAAGTAAAAATGCGACCAGATAGCTTTATTTTAGGAGCAAAATCAAAGAATGTAACTAAAAAACAGATATTATGCCTGCGAGTCTGTATCACTCACCGAGGGTCATACAAACCTGTATACCTTTTGTGAAAGCACCGAACCTTGCTGAAAGATGAGTCTGATAGAAGGACACATCTATTTTGCTGTTAGAAAATAGTTTTTCCATGAACCGATCTAAAGCACTATCGACCAATTCTGTGAATGCAGTAATTATATTTGAGTTTGTTATCGCAAAGTAGGAGTATCAGGTTTCAAACCTCAAATAAATGTTGAGTAACAATATATGTGAATAAACAATATCCCTACTAGACTACTTGTTATGCAGCTCTGAAACGAGAAGCTATAATTTCAGTGTAAAGCTTTTAGAGACTCCCGACGTTTGAGAGTTCGGTTTTTTTTAGCAACGTTCTACATTTTCGATTACACAGAAGATTAATGATCGTCATTCCCTTTACAGTGAAATAAAATTAACCCCGTCTGGAAAAATAGGGCAGATTAAGGCACCCCGCTCATTCATCTCAAGCAGCACCTAAAACGCAAAATGTGTAAGACGCCACGGTGTAATTTAAAGTGAGAATTGAAATTAATAAAGATCTTATGAACCAGCTCGTGTAACTTTATTATAATAACAAAAATCCGACAGTTCAGATAGTTGCGTGTTAAGATGTTTGAATTTCTAGATTTCTTAAATATAACTTTAGATTAATCAAAAAATTAAAAGCTGACAAAAAGCTTTCACATTTAAGTTAGTCAGAAAAGTTTAGGAATATCAGCAAAAAAAATACAAATGCTGTGGGAGAGCACGCACACGAGAGGTTAAAAGTGTTAAGAGCCATTTCGGTAATTATGGACTGTTAATTTCCCTATTAATTTAATTGAATGTTTCTGTTCAGGAAAAATCTGAATGATTCAAATAATTAATTGGTCTTTCAATTAACAAAGTTGGTTCTTAATTGGAGAACTAAGAAGCAAAAATTCAATTCGTCATAAAAAGACGATATACTCGTAGGTACTGAAAAAGTAATTAATAAAAGCGAAATAGATTGCTAGAAACCAAAGTTATATGAAAGGCACCATCAGAGGTTTATGTTTATAAACTTTCCACAATGAAAAAAATTATCTTCGATTAGCTGTATTTATTAAATTTGATAGTATTTAATAAGAAGACTATTCAATAACATTAAAAAACTAATAACTTAATACATATTGTTTGTCCGTGTAATAAAAAAACAAAAATTCCGTGCTTAAAACTTTTTACCTAATCCAAGCAACAAAACCCTAATTGAAAATGAGACCTTTAGAGTTAAGGCTCTTTTCCAGTGACCGGTATCACCTCAGGGTTAGGAAGGTTCCCTTTAATTATTGAAGTTCGTGAGTCTCGCTAATTAACAACAAAAACAAAATTATCGCCTTTGCAGAGGCGGTTGAAAGTAAAACCGCTCTGGAACGTGTAATCTTCTAGGCACTCGCTATTAACCAGGATCGGATCTAAACCCTGTCATTGTCCAAATAGATTAGGTTACTTGAACATTTTCGTATTCAGAGGTCCCAGGTTGTTAAAGAGCAATAATAGACATACTTATAATTATAATTTCGGAACTTTGCTGAAGTTTTGTTTTTGGACATTGAAATTACAATTTGGTTCCAAATTAACATTTGGATTATTTGTCAATAGTCTGTACTCGAATCACTTATCTACATTCGGGTTATGTGAGGATCGGGTTTGTGTATTTCATACCTAAAAAAATATTTGAAAAACTTAACATTAGACCATTTTTCCCCGATCAGGGTTTAAAAAATTAATTTAACAGAGTGATTACATCACATCAAATTAAGCTAAATATTTAAATTTGGCTTAAAATCGATACTGAATTGAATAGGCTTAACGCAGAAGTAATTCGCCAGCCTTGTTTATGCAAATGACGAGTGTTACACGTCTAACGCAACACGCGTACGAGCGCTTGAGTTACGGCTACAAGCCGTTCGCAACGCAAGCGAACTTATCAGCGCGGTGTGTGTCACAGACATATCTAAAATTAAACTTGCCGCTTTTTGTCACAATGTGACATCACTATAGCGTATAGTGATAGGAAGCTTACTTATTAATTCATAAAAAAAAAATGCTCGTACGTGTTCTTTTACTTTATTTCGACGTCCGTTGCCATAGAGGTAAGACACCTATACCGTGTACGTCTACCACGAGTTGCCACTAAATTTACATTATTGTCCGCTTAAAAAAATGTACTGGGATTTGACATTGTCATGTCATGTCATGTGTCATCCCAATACAATTTTTATACGCGAACCCTAACGTCCATTTAAAGTGGCAACTCGTGGTAAACGTACTGGTCTCTTGCATCACTCAACGCTCTCCCCGACGCAAATCCACTGTATTCAGGTTTGTTTGCAGATTAATGGATACAAATTGTGTTTCAAAGTTTGTGTTTTTGTGAGAGTAAATGTATGTAGTGTCTTCCAATTGAATGTATGTCTGTTTTCTTTGTATGTCTTTGATTTATTGTAATTGTTGTAAGTCGTTTTAATTAAAGTAAAGTTAATTAATTAGTAAAAATTAAAAATAACTTTTGAGCCTGGGCTAAATGAAACAGCGCCAAGAGTGCACTGCACGCCTTTTCGTCGATTCTCGTCATGTATTTGAACTTATGTCTGTGGTGTGTACTGTGTATACTCGGTTTGCGGCCAGAATAACTTACGAGTTGTCGAATCGGCCGCTACAGTTGGTTAGTTAAATCTATTCAACATTTAGTTCACCGCTTGTACTTCGGCAGTCGTATTATACGAGTGCATGAGTAGAAAGGAATGCGACGCTAAAAGCAAATGCGTCAAAATATATAATTCTGAATGAGATTTTGCTATTAAACGTAAAGTGTTAATGTACTTTATGTTTACAAAAGGGTTTGTGCCGATTAAACAAGTTGTTTCTTTCATTACCTAAAACGCAACGGACTGATCTGGTACGTTTGAAGAACTTTATATTGAAACTCCAGAAAGGTAACTATTAATATATTCATAAAGCATAACTAGGAGACTAGGAAAATACACGATGTAGGTACCTTTATATTTTCTTCAGATAAACTAGACCTAACCAATTTAGGAATGCAAAATCTTTATTGCTGCAAAATAACTACAACTCACATTAGATAAGGTCAGTTCAAGTCCAACTAAATTAGCTGACCATTGCTCCTGCAATTCCATGTTACGCTAACACAAAGTTATACCAACAAAGTCAGTCACACAAGTTAGGGTAAGCGAACTTATTCCAGCCCCGTTTGTATTCCGGCTGCGGTGGAATAATGTATGTGCCGTCAAAACGTCTAGTGTGGTGGTTAGTTAAATCTCAATTCGGCAGATCTAACATTAGTTCAGTGCGCGCCGCAGAGCATTATCGCTGTTAGGGTTGTCGAAACTTTTCTTTTACTAATTTGAAATTATTGCTTTAATGCAAATTCTAGTTATTAATGTGTATATTAACATATATTCAGTATGTTAGTTTAAATCGCTTTATGACTTCAAACTTAGTTTAATTTTTTCATATTTTGTTTTGAATGTTTATTAGGATTAATTAGCTTAGGATGTAGTAGTTTGGAGTTAATGGGTAAGATGTTGAGAAATATTGATTTATTCACTACTTGACAACAACCATTGGCGATGAGGTAGAATTTTTACTGACGGCATGAGGTATGTCAAATAGTCTTCGCCCAAAATCTGAAGAGGAACTCTTAAAAAGAAGGTTTATAAGCAGACAAAAACCGTAATTGTTTTCGTAATTCATACTAAACAAACCTACATTTTTACAAACGGTTGTTCACATTTAAAAAAACGCACAAACGTGCGTCTCATTAACGTTTGCCTGGATGAGAAAATAACCCGCAACCTACGGCGTAGGAGGCAGAATCGCTACAAACCATCCAGCAGGTTCACCGTTAGCACCCTTAACGCTCAGCTTTCCTCTCACGTAGGGCGCCGTAGTAAATAGTTAGGCACCCGACTTTGACCCTAGCAAGATTTATGGCCGGGAACTCATGTGCGTCCTTGACTGATTTATGTATAGTGGGTTCGGTCCATAACAATGAGGCTGGATGCGGGCATTGCGGCTAAGCGAATATGATAGCTTATTTAAGGTTTTTTAGTACAACGTCGGTGGTAAGCAAGCATACGGAATGCCTGTTAGTAATAGGTACCGCAACCTTTGAACACGTCTCCACACTTTGAATTCGCGGCTACAGTTACGTCTTACTTCTTGTATTAGTAACCTCCTCACAAACTTTCGCATTTATAATATAATATTAATGATGTAATGTATCCTTCACGCTAAAACTACTGAACGGATTTGGATGAAACTTTACAGTAATACAGATTTTATGTAATTTGGCCATAATATATAATAAATAAATATATAAATATGCGCCAGACAACACACCTCCTGTAATGGTCTCGAAGTAGGGATTAATATCCCTGTGTTACGAGGTACCACACAAGGAAATGAGCTAGAGACGTCTCCCAGCACACCCAGACCCGAGTCAATTCAGAAGAGATATAAGTTATGTACCAAAATATTCGTCTTTTCACTCTTTATTTCGTCACAAATGGGCGTTTCTCTGTTTCGAAGCTCTCATGAGGCTTATCTCCAATAGCAGTGAAAAGAATCATGACATTCTGCCAAAAAAAGGGAATTTTGTGGCTCTACTAAAAAATTTCAAAAATGTGATACGGCTGTACTCGTATGTGCCGTGAGCAGCGAATTGTTTATTATTTATTTGCGTTGTTTTTTCTTTTTATAGCGTCTACTGTAACCCCCCCTATGACTACCTCATTTCGGGATTTTTAGAAATACAGTGAATAATATGGCGACTCTTCATTTTTTTCAGTAAAACCATTTTCATTGTGGTTCAGCTCTGCCTATGAAAATGCGAAAACAATTCTGTATTACACAGTCTGTGCTCTGAAAATTCCAAACTATGCGCTATTCCATGTCCGACTAAGCCAAAAATATATGCTCACGGTGTGTAAAACTCGTTTATTGTAAGTTTCTACAAGAATAAATCGGGTAACTTTAAAGCTCGTACCGCTGCAGAAAGCAACATATATCTCATGTATATCTACAAGCATTGTCTGCACTTTGCGTGTAAACACTGCATTATACAGTATACAATTTTTCTGCGTCAGTGTAAGAGAAAACTACTTATGTATGTAAGTAAAGTATGCTAGTAAATATTCTTTTCACTTCTCATTCTCTAAAAGTACCCCAATATAGCGAACGAAGCGGGACTCTAGGAAGTGAAAATAATTAGTTTTTTAATTTGCTTCATGTGACATAGACAAACTCAAAGAGCCAGTAAATATACTATTATCTGTGGAGTGTGGACCATCTTTATTGCGAAAATGTTGAGAGTTTTAGTTCCATGGTTTGTCCGCAAAGAAGGTGGCGCTATGTGTTTTAAAGCTTTTGTGATTTTTATTTTATTAAGTAAGATTTATTAAATATTTTTGTACTAAATTGTTCGTTTTTTCACTAAATTGTTACCCCGGTATTATTGACCCTCTCGCACGCACACATGGGAGTCAAACCACCTCTGGTATATTATGGTTTCGTTTAGTCCCTCGATATAAAATATACTATTATTGCACATACTTTCAGAAAATACATATACAGTGTACAATTAGGTATGTGCTATCTGAAAAGAGTTAGGAAAGAACTACAGCAAACAACTACATGTAAGCAAAAAAAGGCCGTAGGTACAACTCCTGTGCAACTTAGCAACTCGAAACCAACTTCATCAATTTACTGGAAGTCTAAAAACTGTAAGTCGGAATAGAACTTTGAAATTGATCACCTAGAACTAAACGATACATCTCCCACTTTCCTCAGATAAGATGTATTGAAACAGGATCCCTTAGTAATTCTCGTTAATTAAATAAACAAAGAACCTAATGTTGGTAGGTACACAGTACACACAGTACAGTACAGTACAACAGTACTCAAACAAATGTAATTATACCAGTGTAAGTAGTTTAATAATTAATTGGGAGTTGTTTCTTTATTTAATGATGAAGAATTTATTAGTAAATGAAATCAACCCAAATTAGGAAAAATATAAAATTATGTCAAGTAAAATTATATCAAAGGCCTGCCTAATCAATTTCGATTAGTTTTGTTTAGTTGGGTCAATAGTTTAATGCTTTTTTTTAATTATCGTATGTACTTTTTATATAAGTCTATATGAATAAAGATATTTTTTGCCTACTTACTTATTTTCACTTTTTGTTATCTGATGGATCTTTACTTTTATCTGTTAAACTTAAGTTAAATTAAGTCTTGATTACTTTTTTGAGCTTAATTCATTCTTAATTCATTCGTTCATACTCGTAAATTGACTTGCCGAATTGAATCATTAAACTAATATGTTTGATAGAAAATACTTAGAGTACATACCACTTATAAATCAAACTTAAACTTTAAAAAATATTCTGTTAAACTGAAACTTATTTCCAAACTTTTCAAATGCCTCAAAGTCGTATTTCGGGGGTAAACCGTTCCATTCCAGTGGTTGATTCACCGCGTCTAGACATGTTATTGATCCCGGCGTTCCCCGCATTTGGCGGTGACTCAGCCATAACTGGGCTGCATTTTATAATATCCTGTCGTGACTCACAATTTCTTTGTTTTGGGTGACAATAGTTTAAAATTAATAGGTTTATTTTTCGTGAGTACTTAGACATTAGATGATGAGCTTTTTTAAATGTATGTTCATTTTGAACCATTCTTCATTCGGCTTTATAAAAAACCGTTTAAGATTCCACATTAATTTTGGTTGGCTATTCCTTATAATAATAGGAAACAAAAATGAAATCATCAATACATAGTTAAAACAACTTTAAATGATCTGAGGATTCTAAGGCAATGAATAAATCAATTCCAGTGACAAGATTCAATGAAGTATAAGTAGTGTTTTAATAGCACATTTTAAAACAGATGTTTTAATAAAATCAGAAATGTATAACTCACAGTTTACAGTTACGAGTAGCACCTTGTGAAGTAATGTATTCAAGAAGGTTTTGTAACTGTGTTTTTTTTAATACTTCAGTTGATTAAGTATAATTTGTTCGGGTGGGTGTGAAGGGTCGGCAAACCAAAAACCTAACCCCATATTCACACTAAAAACACAGCTGGCGCGCGCCGCGAAATGAACCCGGTTTAAAGTGACATCCTGACGAGAGGATTAGCGCCAGAGGTTTCATGCAGCGAATGTTTTAACAAAACAATTTTTTGCGGCCGAGTATACTAACGAAATACGCCTAAAATGTCAGTAAACGTTTCCGATTCCATACCAACGGTGTAATTGTTTAAGCAACTCCGTCTGTTGGCTCACTCCATGTACTTGCGCTCGATAATTACCTACCAGCCTCCGGGTCTTCCAAGACACATTAGGCAGTTGATTGTCAACAGCCGCGTAGAAAATGCCATAGATAAGAATATGTACTGACGTTACTGTGAGTACCTGACTAGCTGACATTTAAATCGAAAGCTAGTAGGTACATGATGGAACGCATTAACAAATGACAAAATTGTCAATTTTCTATGAAGTGATTTATATATGTTACGTAACTTAGATTAGTAGTAACTATGAAGTAATTTGTGGCTAAACTACAGTACGTCTACCACGAGTTGCCACTTTAAGTTTACATTATCGTTCCCGTAAAAAAATGTATTGGGATTTGACATTGTCACGTCATGTCATGTGTCATCCCAATACAATAAAATTTTATTACGCGAACGGTAACGTCAATTTAAACTGGCAACTCGTACTAGTTTTTATGAATTTTGGTAATTTAAAGATAAGACTTTGTTATGGACATAGGTTCCTTTTGGTTGTGAAAATAAAACCCTCAGCTGTTCGGAAAAACTGATCTTAAATAATAATTAGCTTTTATTCTGCCTCCAGATGAGTTAGGCTTTTAAAATTGAAATCAAAGCATCGACTCAAGTGTTGGGTATTTGCTTTTATCAAGCTCGCAAAATGCGGTTCATGTGATCACAAACCCTATAGATTCCGAAAAATCTGAAAACCCACTTTGCTGATCTGGGAATTGTTTTTCATTTCTTTTACAAGTCATATAAGTAAGAAGGCTCTTTCGTCGGTTTCTCAGCCCATCAAATTCAGTTAGCAGGCCGGCGCGATGGCGATGGCATTCCGCCCTAGGGACGCTTACCAAGTTACTAGCCTTCTCGCCTGTTAGCTAATGTAATGGACGCTTTTGTCTGTATGGTCTCTAGGAAGCAACACCTGTTGAAGTTTAGGAAGCGATAAGTCTGAATTTTGTTAAGTTGCTTACCAGAAGATAGTTTTCTAAATAATGATTAAAGTAACTTTAATATGTTAGAACGAAAATATATGTAGCAACTAGCTATCCGCCCGCGGCTTCGCTCGCGTGAACTTCATCAAATAAAATAAAATAAAATAAAATCTTGATTATTGTAGCTAATGAGTTATTATGTTGTTTAAGCTGTATGATGTAAAATTTCATCTTAATTTATTCAGTAGTTGTTGCGTGAAAGATTTTAAAAAAACTAACATACTTTCTTTGAGGAGTAAGATAGTCTTTAAATTCTCAAACATTGCTTAAACTCTACATACAAATTAGTATAGTCTGTCTTTTCATGAAGACCGTTCACCTATGTTTGTAGTAGTGGCATACGCTAGTGTGCGTGCTCTTAGCGGGAACAAATTGACACTAGTGACACTAAGAGTGTGTATGTACACTATTATGTCACTACTACAAGCAACGTAAAAAGGTCTTCTTGAGAAAAAACGTACATACATATAAATATAACTGTCACTCTCAATTCTACTGACACTGTCCAAAACAAATGAATAAATACCTCACATAAATATTGATGTAAGGTTACCAAATTAAAAGCATAAAGATTATTATTTTAGGACTTTTAGGAAACGCGTGGGAAAAGGTTTTTGTGGACTGTGGAGTGAACGTTAAAATGTGTTTAGGTACATTGTGTGTATGAAGTATTAATATAAATACTTAGTCCAGTCCAATTTTTAAGGGCCCGCCATCAACGAAGCACAGGTACTCATTTATTCCAAGCTAAACTAAATACTTTCCAGGCTAGTTCTAAACAGTCTGCTGAAATGAAAGCCATCTAGTTTTCATCCGAGCGTCCATAAACCCGTTTCAAACGATCAGTTCATGCAGAGGCATTTGCCACGTCCCAGCTCGTAAGAGGAGGCTCAGCCATCAGCAGCTAAATTTACGACTAAAATAATGGTTGTTAGAAACGAGAATTAAGTATCTCTTTGTCACAATCGTTACAGATAAATAACATACTTATTTATTTAAATTTTGGATAACTTTGTCGATTGCCAAAAAAAGTTGTGAGTGAGTCCTCCCTTTTCCAGAGTCTTCCATTTTTACAGTTGCTTGATTAGATATTGGAAAAGCTTGTTTATGTTAATAAAAATATATATTTGCAGTCTCCTTAAAAGCTGTTGCAAAGCTTATACTCGTATTGTTATCCGTTTTTTATTAAACGTTTGCGGCGAATAAACATGGGGAAGTTTTTTTATACAGCCTTAGATTACTTGTTTCCTAAGCCGAAATAAATATTTTCAGAATTACACTAGAGAGACTGTTGAAATAAAAGCCATCTAGTTTTCATGCGAGCGTATGGATGCTCAGTTTATGGAAACCCGTTTCAACCGTACAGTTCATGCAGAGGCATTTGACACGTCCCAACTCGTAATAGAAGAGGCTCGTGCCAGCCTTTGGTAGCTGAATTAACGACTGAAGTTATTGCCGATGGGAACGAGAGTCATCTCTTTGTTAGAATTGCTTGTTTTGATATAGGCAATAACCGTACAGGTAAATAACTTATAATTTGGATAGTTTAGATATCTCCTTAAAAGTTGTAGAAAACCTATTCTATAAATTATTATTATTTTATTGAACGTTTGTTACAAAAGCATGCGAATTGCTTGACCGCTACTTTTCGAGACAAAGATATCTATCGCTCGCTGGCGACTGTGTCATAAGTTTTTCATGAATAATGTTATAGCACCTAAGTTTCTTGAGATCAGTCCCCGTTCTGTTCAGCCGTATTTTACCCTACTAAAAACTTTTTTGGAACAGGTCTGCTTTTAGCAGCTGCCTTAATTATACGTTAATGCGACATGTATGCAGTATTTTGTTAATTGGTTTGTTTGTGCTTCAAAAATGATCCTAAAAAGGAGAAAATATTTTGCACTATCAATTTATTTTATTTTATTTTCTTTATTCACAACAGTAATTACATACTTTCTTATTTACTAATGAACCCTACTAATAAAAACGCTTAAGGGGTTTAACTGGTAGTAGGGTGAGATCGCACTATACTATAGGTAGGTACCTAAAAAAGCCAAATATACACTAATTAATTACATCTTAACTGATAAGTAGTATCTTTTTAATATAGTTTTACATTTCTTTGGCTGGTTATTACCTATATCGTCTACTAATTGCTGTGGAAAACTATTTAATATCTTAGGTAGCAAGTACTGAAAAGTTCTCCTTCCATATGTATTATTACACTGTGGTAATATAAACAAAGGCAGATAATCTAAGTTACGTAAATGGCCGGGCCTAGTTCGCTTACATAATGTGGGAATAATGCTATGTTCTTCAGAAACGGCAGACGCACAAATCCTATCGAAAACGCTTATCACTTTACAGTATTTAAATAATTTAGAATAATCTTGACTGTTTGATTTCTTTATGTTTTTAGGTACAATCGCCTTCAGTATGGCTAGCTGTAATTTATAAATGTCCTCTAAATAAGTCACGTATGTCCTGCCGTAACTACTGATTCCATAGCAAATAATTGAATCTGCTAATGACATGTACAACATTCTTAGAGTGCCATATGGTAACTTATATCTTAGTATTGTTAATTTAACAATTCTGTTGTTATTCACTTATCAGGTCAACAACACTATTTTCTTAAACATGCTCGGAAATATTGTCATTACTTTTGAATAAAGAACACGCGAATTATCATATTTACGTAGACTGAAAACCCAAAATCACTTCCCGGCGCGTTCTTTGAATTTCGAACGAAGACCGCGCCGGCAATGTTGTATGAAACGGTGTGCTGTTTGAATTTAGAACTCTTTCATCTATCGTACACATTGCGTTCTCGTGGCTGTATAGCCACAGATGCGTTTACCTTTCGGCACAAATTGTAAAATGAAAAAAAAACAAATTGGCGGTAAAGCGGAGTTGTTATTTTGTTAATAATATTAATTAAATTTATTATGTAAAAGGCCCTTTTTATTTCCTTGCATTTTTTTAAGAAAAGCACTATATATGCCTCGGCCGAAATGGCAATTGCCTGTCTCGTATCATTGAAGTCCTCGCCTGCGGCTCGGCCTTCAAACTCATACTCGACCTGCAATTGCCTATTTCGCTGCCTTTGCAATAATGTACTATTTTTTTAATGCACCCTATCCAGGAATACCTAGTGCTGTGAATGTGCCTATTATCATACGTATTACCTCCTCGCTTGAGTAACATAATTTGCTGCCTGCACGGTGTAATGAGCCGAAAGTGCTGTTCTCCGTCGCTCGCACCCAATTACTCGTACATGTATGTACCAGCAGTTCACCTTTGATGACGTCACTGTACATGTTTATGAAATCACCCGAAAGGGATGTTAAAGGACAAATTAATTTAGACTTTACGAGCAGCTGCAGATTGTTTGGCATTACCGTTGTGTCTTACGATGTGAATGTAACATTAGACGCTCCTACATCTTGAGTGGTGAGAAAGATATGGATGTTATACAATAAAGTAGTTGATACAAGAACTGAAACGACTGTGCTATGCCACGGCTCTGACAAAATCTGGGAAAGGTTTTTTAAATAATGCAGCAACAAGATTATTTTGATTTATGTTTTTATGAACGTAACCGGTCCAAGTCCAGCCTAAGGGGTTAAGCTCGATTCTAGGCGAAGAATTTAAAAAATATTTTTCATGACTCTTATTTATGTTTTCTGCAGATGGGTATTAGGTTAATAATTAATAAAACATGTTCAGGAACTTTGATAATATGCTTGTTTTACTGTTAATTAGCTATTTCAGATTAAATGACATAATTTAGCTGGCTGCACGGTGTAATGAGCTGAAAGTGCATCGCTCGTACCCAATTACATGTACAGAGGCATTCATATCAACCGTTACTTCGGGTCACCTTATGCTGCTGAAATAATATCCATTTTGCAATGGTTTCGTAAAGATGAATTTTAACGCTTCTGTACCAGCAATTCACGTTTGATGAAGTCACTGTGCAAACGGATGTTAAAGTACAAATTAATTTGTACTTTACGAGCTATAGATTGTTCGAAAAGCGTTACCGTTGTGTCTTACGTGAATGTAATATTAGACGCCCCTACGTCTTAAGTAGTGAGGAAGATAGAGGATGTTAAACAATGAAGTATTAAAAACAAGGAATGATAAGTCACTGCCCCGGCTGTGAGGGTTTCTGGGAAGGTCTTGCCAAACAAGATGGCAACAGGATCATATTGATTTAATTGATCTGTGATCGCAACGAGTTCGTGCGGAAGGTCGTAAGTTCAATTACTACCCAGGGCTGAGTACTGACTTTTCTGAGTGATCTGCTTATATCATTTTACACTTCTGGTTATTATATAAGTGTATGTATGGTATACCCCCTCTAATGATACCTATGCTTGTTTTAGTTTAGCCTCCGTGATACTCGTAGCAACGACTCTCAAGAACGGAGTGACATTTATTTTACCCGCTGACTTGCTTGCCAGGCATTTTAACAAACAATTCTTTTTAGCAAGGTTTTTAGGTACATCCACGAATTCATAGATTTAAATAAAAAAATAATAAAGGTGAAACCACAACGAATTTCATTGTTGAACCTTAGCCATATCCGTTGTTACAGTATAATTATACTGTTTGTTGTGAAAACAAGCACATTGTGCCCCCGCTCTGTAATGAGCCACAAACGTTATTTGCACGTTTGCGAACTCGATGCTGTATTCACAATATGAATGCGAAATAATTTTGTTCGGAATATTGATTCAGATTTGCATGTTTACTGAATGAGTGGAGCTTTAAACTAAGTAATCTGTGAGGTATGTAATAAGGTAGGATTTTTTTCTGAAAACACCTGAAAGTTTCGTTTTAGGCAAATCGTAACACAATTTATTTAATTATTTTTTTCAGATCAGTTAGAAAATCCTAATGATTTTCTAACTAGGTACTGATCAAATATTTCTTACGGTGTCAATAATTATCCGGTATAGTTATTTTTTATTTCTCTGGTTTATTGTCTGGTAGTTTTTTATTAACAAAGGTTTCATTTACCCACATAAAACGGATCAACCATTCACCTACGACTCTACGACTACAAACGAACCTTAATCAACTAATCACAGTGCTACTGGTGCTACGAGCTACGGACTACGGCTGTAACTACGTCGTAACGCTAATGAACGTGTACATTGTTTGGTGTCTTGTGACTATGTAAGATACTACGTGTAACTGGTAGGTTGGGAATTTGGTACGAATTTTTAATGTTCGTGATCTACAAACTCAGACAAATCCCTAGGCTATTGATATTTTGTTAGATGGTACACGAAGGCACATAGTATTGATGAACTTATATCGAAGAAGCAACTTTTTACATCTTTCAATGGTGGCGAATTGAAGTTAATGAAACAGATAAAAGCATACAGCTATTTAGTCTAAGAAAAATAATGAAATAGATTAATAATAGATGATAGAGGAGTTTTTTTCTTGTTATTGTACCTAGTTTAGGTGAATTTGTGGCACAAGTTATGTTGAATTAGCTGGTGATGATATAGTGAACATTACGAACTGATTATGAACGTTCTAAAAAGTTCTATACCTGCCTTTCAACCGACTTCAAAAAAAGGAGGAGGTTCTCAATTCGACTGTATGTTTTTATGTTTGTTACCTCATAACTTTTGACTGGGTTAACCGATTTTGATCATTCTTTTTTTATTTGAAAGCTGGTGCTTCCCGAACGGTCCCATTTTAATTTGGTCTAGTTCTGACAGTGGCATCCATGAGAAAACTATATAAGTCTTAAATCTAGATAGACAAAATGCGCGACAAATGGACGACAAATGGACGAATAACTTAATATTACGCCAACCGATTTTGATAATTCTTTATTTATTTGAAAGCTGATAGAGCCCGTGTGGTCCCATTTTAATTTGGTCCAGTTCTGACAGTGGCATCCATGGGAAATTCATATAAGTCTTAAATCTAGATAGGCAAAATGCGCGACAAATGGACGGGTAACTCAATATTACGCCAACCGATTTTGATAATTCTTTTTTTATTTGAAAGCTGATGCTGCCCGTGTGTTCCCATTTTAATTTGTTCCAGTTCTGATAGTGGCATCCATGGGTAATCCATATGTCTTAAATCTAGATAAACCATATGCGTGACAAATGGACGAATAACTCATTATCACGCCGACCGATTTCGATGATTCTTTTTTTATTGGAAAGGATATACTTCAAGGGCAGTTTGATGAGTGTTAGGTTCTGATTATGGGATCCATGACAAAGTAACGGAAATCTTTAATTCTTAGGAGCAATTGGACGATACTTTTTCGATGTATAAGATAAATAAGAACTATTCACTGAAAATCAAGAAATAAACAAAAATTTTAACAAAAAAAAATACCAACTTCAAAAAAAATTTTTTCCAAAACAAAGCACTAAAAAGTAAAGAAAAAATTGCTTATTCTTCTAAAACTTATACGTTAATATAATGCAGGTACAATTATTGTTATTGTTGGAGTCGGTGTCAGCCAATGTAGGTTTGTAACCACATACATACATACGTAAACGTGATATGTAAGAAATAGGTATATTGCTAGGTATATTGTAGTGTTTCCTTGTTTCCCTGACACCGACTCCAACAATAACAATAATTGTACCTACATCATATTAACGTATAAGTTTTAGAAGAATACGCAATTATTTATTTACTTTTTAGTGCTTTGTTTTGGAATAGTTTTTTTTGAAGTTGGTTTTTTTTTTGTTATTAATCTATCAAGTACTGCAAAGATGTTCCAAAGTTAAACTACACGCATTCAACAACAATACAAGCAAATTGCGATGTTGCCGACGCAAAGAGCTCTTCATCTATTTCGGTATTTTTCCCGCCAGCGCAGATTTCCTCATATGTACCGTCCTCGAGCTTCGAGGGTGCTCGGCGCGTTCGCTCGGAAATGGCGCGGCGTTTTGCTCGATTTACTATACGGAACCGATCAGCCGTTAATTGCTAGCAATCTTTTGCGTTTTAATGCGCTGAGTTTTTTAGTTTGAACTGCCGAACCCAATTAGCGAGGTTTGATTGGTTATTAAGAGATGTTACTGTTCTTATTTTACTATTCTTTCAGTCAATGGGGCAAGCTTTCGTTAATTAGTGTCTTGCGTTCTATGATTACTTCGCAATTGAAACTTATTTTTCCAAAATAGTCGAGATTACTAAGCTGTAAACTAATTTGTTATTCAAGTAAGGACCTAGAAAAGTCGAAAGCTAAGTGGAGTCATGGAAAGTGGATAAAAGTGATACCGATGAAGAAAGGGGAAAATGAAATACTTACAGGAATGTTGGGGTGTTTAAAGCTAATTGAAATGAGAAGTGTTCTTCAACACTATCAATTCAATATCAATAGTTACACTCAATGTGTTTAAAATAAATTGAAACAAAGCAAAAAGGTCGTCATAATTTTATAAATTCGTAAGCATACAGGCTTTTTAAGCTAAATTAAAAAGCTTTTAAGCCTCCTCTAGGAAAATATTTCGTACACGGATCTATTAAAATCATACTCGTTCCAAACCGATTGCAGAAAAAGCGAAACCTATGCACGCGGATGATTGGAAGTTACAATCGCTCGCTTTCCGCATCAGGGTTTAATTGGACACTTGCATATTGGTGGTTGCCGCGTATTGGCTACCACAAAAAGAACGCACGCCATGTTGATTTCTGTCAGCCAATCGTCTGACAACGGACGAAACAATTTTTGCAGGAGAGCGGTCGAGATGATTACACTATACATCAAACGTTCGGGGCTTTTATCCGATTTTTACAAGCATTCGTGATTTTTTTTTACAATACCCATTCTTCAACTGGAGTAGTCAGTATAACAATAACAACAATTTGCATTTCCTTTTTTAATCACTTGTTTTATGGGCGAGATAATCATGATTTTGTAGCTTACATATAGCTTATGTTAAGTACAATAATATGGCTCCTATTTTTATTCTCACAAATAAACTCCCATGAAAACGCCCGTGATATTTACATAACAGATTCCTAAGTGTCACTCCCAAACGTAATCCGGTCTGCGCAGGTCGATCGCTCAATTCCGCGTCAATCAAACCGGGTTTCAATTTTGGGACGATCCGGTTCAAACCGGATCTATATAATTAATTGTTTTCCCCGAAAACAATTATCGGGAAGCTCTGGTTAGTCACGTGCGCACCCATGTTACATAATCGAGTACACGACTCCGTAACTTAACACTATAAATAGGTATTCATTTCCAATTTTGAATAGTTTGCTTTAGGCTGCTTTTCCATTAGAGATGTGCTAAGCTATGTATGATATTCATCAACAGCGATCGTTCATTGGTGGATATCATACACATCCTTAACATATCTTTGCTGAAAAACAGCATGAGCAGCTAAGTAGACGGGGTCATTACCATCTGAGCCTACCAGCAAGTAAAGGTCTAAAGGACTAACTACTCCACAATGTTCAGGGTATTAGGAGGACTTCGATGGTCCTCCCTCATATGCCGTTGAATCAACAGATAAAATAATTATAACAGTAGCATTACCATGAGTTTATCTCAAGTAAACTACAGCAACTTGTCTGACATTTTTAGTTTAAATTTTACTATTCTACTAGAGGCACTATACCAAAATCCCATGCTAGTACAACTTGACAACAGACGCTGGCGACTGTCAGGGACGTAATTTCATGGTAGGGTCGTGTGCATTATGTTAACGTTAGTGATAACGTTAGCATAATGCACACGACATACAAGCAAATTACCGGTCAACTAATTACCCGAAACGTGTACATCAAATAACTCTTCCCACTTAAGAGCATTATTTTAGATATTTACAATTTTAAAAACTACCAGTAACATCATTTTGGTTTGAATTTTGCCACGACGTCATATTATTAAACCCTTAAATAAACTGCACGAACCAAATACCCGGTACAAATTATTAACTGATACTTATCCGACCATCAGTTAATAATTTGTACCAATGGAATACCAGTCTATGTCGGGCCGCACTCTAATCAGGATTCCAATTTAGTGCTCGAGACTGACGTCTCTCAAGGCCTGAGACTCGAGATATTCAGGGAATGGGTTTAAGTACCTACCTAGTACACTATACCATTTACTATACATGTCACATACACGAATCCAGTAGTGCCCCATCGCCACTACATTGATGAATGAGATATGGCTACCTACGTTCTATCAGGATAGATTGTTACATCTATACTAAGTCATTAACGTTTAAGTAATATCTATCAGTACGTCTACCACGAGTTGCCACTTTAAATTTAGGTTAACGTTCGCGTAAAAAAATTGTATTGGGATGACATGACAATGACAAATCCCTACACATTTTTTTACGCGAACGATAATGTAAATTTAAAGTGGCAACTCGTGGTAGATGTATGCATTAAATGTAGAAAATTGGAAAATTTGAAGGAATGGCATTTGCATTATAAATAAATAAATATATATATAAATATGCACCAGACAACACACCTCTTGTAATGGTCTCGAAGTAGGGATCAATATCCCTGTGTCACGAGATACCACACAAGGAAACCAGCCAGGGGCGTTTCCCAGCACACCCAGACCCGAGTCAATTCAGAAAAGATCGTTTCCTGAATTGACCCGACCGGGAATCGAACCCGGGACACTAAGGAAATCGAGGCGAGAAACCGTGCTACAGCGCACTACGCCAATCGTGTCGTCAAATAAGTATTCAATATTATAAGTTTTTCTTTTCTTTTGCAATTTACTATAGTGTTGCTTTCTGTAGGCCCACCATGACTTTTCGTCACGTTAACAGCGATAGTTGAGTTCAGAAATCTGTATTTCAAATCACTAAAGGCGTTGTACCCATACCATACAAAAACGTTAACGCAGACGCTAGCGACTGCCATTGGTGTAAACTTATCGAAAAGGGACTAGTGTTGCACCTTCAATAATAGGTTGCGGTAACTGTTATCCGTATGCTTGCCAAAAAAAAGGCCTAAATCAATCTTATACTATACGAATAAGCGTAAGTGTTTATGCCAGCCTATAGTTGTAAACCAGCGGCTTGTAACCCTGTAGTTACCGAAACCAGCGGCTGAAAACGAATCACCAGCTGCTTGATACCGGGTAGATAGATATCCGACTTGATCATCGAAAAACAATTGATTTTCACTACATTTTGTATTGTTAAACTCCTATATCCTCCTTATTATACAGTAGCACTTATTATGTTCTGTTTTTTTTTTAAATAAACACAGAGGTCACCGTTTATACGTACTATACTGCGTTTTTAACACATAATATAATAACATATATATAATCGCTTTTTAGCGATAAAGCCGCCCAAATTGTACTTTCATTTATTGTAAATTATTTCTGTACTGTAAGTTTTGTGTGCAATAAAGAATATATTATTATTATTATTATTATAATACATATGCAAATGTCATGGTTTATGTCTATTTATGTTAAATGTATCCTATAGTAATTACCTACAAGAGAAACAACTAAGACCTAAACACTAAATCATGTGAGTATAATATGCCGTTTCCAGCTGCTAGTTATCGCTAGAAATGACAATAAGCCAAATATGCCAGACTAGTTTTCTAATGTATGAAATACAAAGAAAATGTAAAGTAAATAATATAGTGAACTCACCTCAAAACTTGTAAGACTCAAGAGTCATTTAAGCCCCAGAGAGCAGATAAGAGTGCGGAAAACTAATTAAGGGTGATGTTGGTGCCGACACAGATTGGCGAGATGCCCCAACGCTTCCGTCTACAGAAAATAGTCCAAGAGTAACGAGGGGATGTTAGGGGTGGGAGCATGAACGTTAACGTCCTCGCAGACAGTTTTTTGAGAAAGAATTATTGCAAAAGTTGAAACTAACGCCTCTGTAGCCGAGTAGTAAGGACGTTTTGAACCGAAATCCTATTGAGATCTGGATTTTTTAAACAGAGCACGGTACTCTTATCAGCAGTAAAAGTTAAGCAATAATCAAGTGGAAACCAAGTCATCGGGTCTAGGTAGCACTGACTGCCTGTTAATACGCGGCTCGTACTCGGTAGGTTCGACCCCAATCCAGGCCTACATTTAGTGTGACGTATTTTCTGTGTCGGAGTACAATATATTTAAATACATATGTAGAAACATAATTTTAGAAGAGCTGCTCGAATTGGGCTCACCTATCAAATAGAGTCAGATGATGTTGTCGCCATGGATCGTCAAAACGATTGGCGAGGATTTGCATTATAAGTCGTTTTATACAGGGTTACTTTATAAACACCATTCAAATTTAAATATGAGTATCTATGGAGAAAATGGCCGAATACGTATTTTTCTGTTTGACAACCTTCAGCACTAAAATGTTGAGTTATTATAGCTACTCAAAGGTGTTAAAAAAATCACTAGTTTCGTTGATACTGCGCGACGTGAATGGTGGCGGGCTCGCAGCCTCTCAACTCCCCGCCCGCGCTTTATTCAGACCACGCCGCACGAATATTATGTTCAAAAAAAATTAATCATGTGAAAGTTAGAAAGCCTTTTTTAAAAAAAAAAGCTGTATTCGATTCATGCCTAATGTCTGGGAAAAATTTGATTGGTGTTTATAAAGTAACCCTGCATAAAAAGTTACTGCTACTTTTAAACTCTCTCTTCACACCCATGTTTACATTTTAGTTAAAGCCTATACTAAGTGCAACTTGTGCCACCCTCTAAACGGTCGGATGCGACGATGTAGCAGGCAGCGCGCCAAACTGCTTCGGCTAGAACTCCTCCCCCCCTTAATTAGTTCTCACTCTTATCTGCGACCTCGGCTATACGAGCCTAACCTAGGCTATAGCCGTAATTAGAAGCTCTTGAAGCTGTCATAGATACTTCAATTCATTTGAGACCTGTATAAAATATTATGAGGACATAATAATATTTAGCTTAATGAGCCTCCTAGATTAAAATTCACTGAATTGAACTTTGCAAATTTGAATTGAACCTTGCTTTGTTTTTTCAAATTTTGCGATTTTCCTAAAGACACATTCTATGAGCTGGTCCAGATGACGTACGAATTTATGCGCGTTATTGGTTACACCGCTGCTAATATTGCAATATTAAGAAACTAGACAGTGTCTGTCTATCTTGCTAGCTTTTTATTTTTTTAGTACGTCTACCATGAGTTGTCAGTTTAAATTTACGTATCGTTCGTGTAATATATTTGTATGGGATTTCGTACAGCGCCTTTGTTGAGTCGAAATGGAACTAAAAAACGGTACCATAACGTAACCATAGCATCTTATGGTACCGTTTTTTGTTCCATTCGACTCAACAGAAGCATACAAGGCGAAATCCCATACAAATACTTAAACGATAACGTAAAATCAAAATGGCAACTCATGCTAGACGTCAGTATTTCACGCCTCTGTTACGTATGAGTAGTAGGTGCAAATCTCACCAAAAAAAACATTAATTCGAAGTCTTTTGTGCTTCAAACTATCTATTTAAAAATACCAGTTTCTAACATCACTTTGCATACAAACTCTGAATGTGGCCAGTCAGTTACCCATGTGTTTTGACCCATAGACATATCCCATGGATAAATTTGGCGATTTGAAAGTACTTCCTGTGAAAGTCTATTTGAATAAAGTTATTTGAGTTTGAGTTTGAGTTTGGATGTTTATTTTAAAACCTTTTAACCACTTAACTTTATCAACTATTTAGGTATCACAATTCGAACAAAGCTGTAGAATCTTTAACAACATTGTGAATGAATCATAAATACTAAAATTATTTAATACAGGCAGAAACCTTTGAACTGTAATTAAAACACATTGGTTTTCAGATAGCCCCGAGCAGCTACGAAACGTTTGTACTGACAACCCCAGTTAGACCTTAACATACTTGGCATAAGCTTTGAGCTATACAATTTCATTCGATTATGCTCAATGAACTAAGGCTCGATTGCATTTAGAAGGAAGGTAAGTAAAATAACATACTAGAGGCGCCACCCTGGTTGTTTGTTTACTGACTGAAACTGAAAAAAGTTACCGAATGAAACTACATTATATCACAAAATAAAGAGTTTACATGAGGACCGCTCGCGCTCTTTTTCTAAACTTGCGTGACCACCCAGGGTTGCTACTATATTCGCTCTGTTTTTTTAAATTTAGGTGGTAGGTAGGTTATACGTACATGACAGAACCGGCCAAAAATAAATCATCATGTGAAAAATTGCACCAAGTGCGACAAAAACAAAAACACTCGCGACAGTGCGACTGGCCCCGCCACTGATGCTCACCGGTATCGCCTGTAAACTCACTGTGTCTGTGTGCGCGATCAAAATGGCGGGTTTGTTCTAAGCGGACTATCTGTCAGAGGCGCCGCGCCGCATGCGTAATTTGTGATTATTTATGCCCTCAGAGCTTCTTTGCTACGAACTCACATGTTACGGGCGTTTGGTACAAAGTCCTTAGTGTTCAGTATTAAGTCCTCAGTTTACAATTTGGTTAACTATCCACGTCAGTGAAGGTTCACACGCGGTCAAGTGAAGCTTTAATTTGGGGTACCTTACCTTGATGATATAAGACCCATTTTGCTATGATTTTGTTAAGTTTGATGTGAACGCTTCTGTCCTAGACGCAGCAAGCAGCAAGTACCCCGTGTCAAATGACAACCCCCAGAGCTGACAGCTGTCTTAATTAGTTTAGCTTCCCTTTATCTAACTCCCAAGATAATTAATCTCATTTTATTTTGTGAGTCAAGGCCAAGACAGTGCTTAAAATGAATGTGCTTTCATTAACTCTCTCCGTTGGGTTCATTATTTACATCCTTTCACAAGGTCTAACTCCATACTAAGTAAAGCTTGTACTATGAGTGTTGGATATTTATATTTTTTAAATTATCTATCACTAGCTGCTCCGATAGACTTCGTTCTGTCAAAAGTGATTGCACGTCGCGGCGTTGGTAAAGCAGCACATCTCGCCCGCATTTCTCCGACTTTGATATTCATATTAGTGAAACAATTTTTGAAATCGGCCCAGTAGTTTCGGAGCCTATTCAATACAAACAAACAAATCTTACCTCTTTATAATATTAGTACAGATATAAATAATAAGTACTTGTGATTCGCGGCCACAAGACTCATTAGATTAAGAATTGGGTATTACCATTAACAAGACAAGAATAGTACACAGACAAAATTAACATAATTAACATAAACGAGACAACATCATCGGACTCTTACAATCATTAAATATGATGGAAAAATACATTAAAAAGGGGCAACATGAAAACTTTGAGTTTGATAACTTATGTATCATTTATTGTATGGCCCTTAATAACTTTGGTAGGAAAGCCCATTTTTTTAAAGTATAAAGTGATTAAAATAAATATACCATTCGATAATCTAAGTACACAACTTAAGGCAACCTTTGTTGGGAAACCATTTTCAAAAAGCAAAATTTAATATGGCTGCCAAACAAAATGTTTCGCAGAACACATAGAAATAGAACTGAAGCTGCGATATGTGACGTCACTAACTTGCGTCCGTTCGTAGCAGCGGGAGCGGAAGCGGGAGCGTTTAGGGCAAGTCCAAAAGAAAATGTTTTTTAAATTGCTATTCTATTATTAACAGTTCTTTCGAAAACAAATCAAAATATAAATAAGTCAAATGTAGCCAATTATCAATGCCTTAGCGAAACTGCTAGCAAATTATTGTGCCTGTGTAGGCGGGGCATTCGATTGACGCAGGGCGGAAGCGCCGGCAGCGCCAGCCCGCCCAGCGACCAAAGACTTAATTAGTTCGTCACTTTCATATACAGCCTGCCGGATGGATTGGAGGCTTTAGATAATAACTCATTGGGTAATTATACTCAGTTTGAGCGTTAGGAAATTAGGACATATCGTTTATTACTTCGCTTTACGCAACTGGTCAATGCGCGTTACCTGAACCAGGCCTCTGTCACTGCATGTACTTGCGCGCGATAATCACCTTCCAGCCGCCGGGTATTCCATGACCCATTTGGCAGTTGCTTGTCAACAGCCGCGTAGAGCATTTGTACGCGAATTTTGCGGTTGAACTGAAGTAATGACTATGACGTACTCTATTGGTACTGTAACTACTGACTAGTGACATCTATCGAAAGAGGTGGCCCTGGCAATATATGTCTGCTACATGACAGCACGCATTTAGGATTAAGAAAATTTTCATTTCACTATTTAAATGATTATCTGTTACGTAGTAACTATTAAGTATTTTGTACCCGAACGTACTTGGTGCGTACAAGACTTCATTCATCAAAATAAAACTAATTAAACACCATGATGGGAACTAGCTGAAGTGACGTATCTTACGCCCGAATCCAAAACCACAGTCAAAGTTGAGCGAACTGGGTAATGATGTGGTCAAACATCATCGAATTCTAAAAATTATCTAAAATAATCAAAAAATACAAAAAAGGGGCGTTTGAAAACTTTTAGTTCGTTTACTTAGCTATAATAAAAATAATTTTATGGCTCTTCAAACTCGGGTGGGTAAGTCTATTTTAAAAAGTGTAAAAATACGATACCATTCGATAATCCACACAAAAAAGTAAACTTTTGTTAAGAAAGCATATTCACAAACGCAAAATTGAATATAGCTGCCGAACAAGTGTCTTGCAGAACGCATAGAAATAGGCGTTCTGCAAGACAAGACTGTGTATCTTGCGATAGTTTGTAGGGTAAGTCCAAAAATATGATTATTAAAATTGTCATATCTCGGGAAGTTTTCGTGTTTTCAAAATATTCCTCTTACCAATGTTTCTATTATTTAGAGGCATTTCGATAACACCTCAAAAAAAATGTCAACTACCAAATTGTATACCTGTCCCTTTCACATCTACTGACATTCAACGGGACAGCACCATTTTGAAGTGTTTAGTTCTGGATTCGGGCGTTAGTGTACAGGACCTGACGGGCAGCGGCGTCGCATCACGAGCAGATGTGCCATGACTGCAATGTTCGTAACCTGTAGGTGTACCATGAGATTTCGACTCGTAAACGGCGATAGTTGAGTTCAGAAATTATTATTCCATTTTTAGTTCCATTTCTTATCACTAGAGGCTGGATACTAGAAAGCTAAGTAATAATTAATGATTTCTACTCATCGTGCTTAATCAAATTCTTAGCAAGTAGGCAATATTAGTCAGTGCAAACAACAAATTCTGCCTGAAGTTAAACAAAAAGCTGGGTCGCTCCACTACCGAAGCTTAATAGGGATGTGTATACCTAATTATGGAGATATCAGTTTTGTGAGAGAATAGATTTTTCTTGTGCCATATTTTTTTCCATTTTTTGTTACTCTATGGTAGTTAATATGGACAAGGCCATCGCTACATTCGTTTTGCCACCGTCCTCAAACAATAGCACTTTTCGTACGCGTTTTAGTTTAAAGTTCATTTGACGAGCTTACATTACGCTCACTAACCAGTCGAATATCTGAGTTTTGTTGTTCTTCGTATGTCATGTCAATATTACCGTTGGCGTTTACTAGTATTTGTAAAACGTGCAAACAGACTTGTTATATGCGTGTGTCACACACAACAAACTCATCCAGCCATATTATGGTAACGACACACACTTACTAGTAAAATTAAGATAACAAATAATTTGTCTAATTTGAAATAAAAAAAATTACGCACCCTATACTTTTTATTTGATTTAGATGTGCCGAAAGTACCTACTTTTACGAACAAACGACGCGTGCTCCTAGGTTCGAGTCCAAAAACGGCTACTGAACGACCAACTACAGTGGCATGTTTATATTTTTTGCGTTCATATTTATAATTTATATGTGTGCATGAATGCAAAGGAGAGGCGCGTCATTTCATCTCAAACAAGCTCTACTTAGTTACTTATCGTTTATTCTCGAACGTCCCGACATTATTACCGATTTGCACAGCCCTACGATGCGGTGCTGCGCTCCCACATGCGCCGGTGAAAATTTAATCAACAAATAAACGGCTTTAATAGTTTACTTTGATTAATATTCTGCGCTTCCAGTAACGAGAATTTTGTTGATTTTACCATTTAAACAATGCATTGTATTTTATTGAGAAACAGATATGTGTCTGATTTATCTAATAGTCAATATATTTTGCTGTAATAAGCGTAACCGCATGCATCCATTGCAAATTTAGGGAGAACCAACTGAAAAAACAGAAAAGCAATTCTGGTCTCTTTTAGCACGTTTGGTATTTTTCGTTTATTCGTATTTCTAACAAAATAAATATAAAATCGTAATAGTTGGCAAACTAATTTTTAACTGATTTTTAAACTAAAGGTTTACTTTTCAAAACTAAAAGATTTTTAATTAATTTAAGGTACTTATATAATATAATTGACGAATTAAATCTTTCATTCTTTATTCTAATCTAATCTTGAATAAATTCAGCTCAGTTACGTTGGTGCATTGGAAAGAATTTGATTAGTGAATGTGCTCCTTGCGTGCAAGTAAATATGAGGAACTTTTTTAAATTCTATAAATCTCTTTCAGCAGTATTAAAACTGATAGCAGTATAAGAAAACGTTAATGTATAAGGTTAGGTTGCAACGACTTTTAATTGTTGTTTAGTTCCAGGGCACAACCCAAGCTGTTTTTAATCTGTAAGCTCTGTCAAGTCCACTGTTACTAACATAGTCCAGCCTGATTTAATGTGAAGTTGGTTTAACTAATTGATTTTGCTATTATTTTTGGTTTTATTTCTTATAGCTGTTTACACTAAGAAGTTTTATAGCCATAAGATCATGCTTTTACTGAGAGACAGAGTCATATTATTATCATCTTAGGTAGTTCTGACAAAGTTTGAAAAACAATTTGTTTCTTTACTGCCATTTAAGCATGGCCGGATTTAGTACAAATGATCACCAGTGTATTAAACGAACTGTACCCAGTACCTACCGGCCCGTTCAACAGGGGGTGAAGGCCCCCTCCCCGCGTTCCTCCCTCAATTGACTCACTCACCTGGAACAAGGGAAAATGCGTCATATGTTGTCGTGCAACCAATCTATTGGGTTTACATATTTATGTTGACTTTACCTCCGAGGAATAGCCAAACAATTTTGTAAGGAAACACTCTGATTTGCATGCTTTTAAAGGTTGATGTCACATTGTAAACGTTTTCGTCCCATGTTTGTGTTTCAGTTTTGTAATAATGTATTTGGGTGTTCATAGTTTACTAGGGTGCCGTTACATGAGTTTAGGTACTCCTGCTTCCGTAGTAAAAAAGTAGCGGTCAAAAAACATTACACAAACAAGTTAGATTTTAATGTCAAAAAATGAAAATAAAAAATATATCGGGGACAATCTACACCAAGATTATCTGACCCTAAACTAACAGAGCTCGTACTATGGGCGTTAGAGACTGATAAACATACTTAAATCTTTCTAAATGCATACATATATAGATTATAACACCCAGACACACAGCAAACACTAATGTTCGTCACACAAATGTTTGTCATGCTCGAACCCACGACATCCGGCGCTAAAGGCAGGATCGCTGCCATTGCGCCAACAGGCTAGTCAAATATAACAATATTGTATTAAAATTTAGTTATATTTACCAGTTGAATGGAAAAAAGATCCCATAATGCATAAAAAACTCAGTGATTTAAAACTACGTCATCATATTAAAAATTGTGTAAGACTGTTTTATTTTTTTATGAAAAAGCATTGAAAAATATTTTCATTTAATACTATTTCAAAGATGATCGTAAATCAAGATGAGATCGCTTCTAGAAACAACACTAACTACATTAAGGATTTTGTCATAAAACCAATACTGTTGATGCAAACCTGCCAAGAATGATTGCAACAGTATCTACAGTTTGCAGTATAATGTTAATGTAGGTATTTATTTAAACGCAAAAATTAATCTTACATATTAACTTGCCAAACAAAAAACCTTATCAGACGCCAATCGTCAAAACAAACATGTTGCAAATCAGCCGAACTACAAATGTGTTAATCAAATCAAATTACCCCTACATCAAAGTGTTGGGCAACTATCTCAAGCCAACTGGCCAATATTTGCGTACACTTAGGCCGGCACACACGGTTAACGACGTAGCCATAAGATCGATGGGAGCCTTATGGGTGCGGCGAGACGACGCCAAATCGCGGCCAGTGTCAGAAAACTAAAGTATTTAGACAGTAACTCAGGTTGGTTACATATAACTACAGTGACGTTGACGGTTCAAACATTTTCTATCAGCACCCTGAGCAATAATTGTATTTTTTACATTAGGAACAAAGTGGTAAGAATTTCACAAAAGGCTTGTGCTGATATCAGTAAGTATCTAACAAATACGAGTAGTAACAAGGCTGATGCACGTTCGGAAAACAAAAAATCGACGGCTATCAATTTACAGATTCGTGACTCAACAATCCAGACCAAATGCTAGCTCAAAAGTGAAGCTTATTCCCTGCTATTCTGCATGATTAACGTTTTTTTATACTATGCGTGTGGCCATGAACTGGCCCCCTACGAACCCTTCGTATACCGACACGCGACGCCTTCGGCTTATGCCGCTGTCCACTTTGCCCCCTCGCCCGATCGCCACCGATAAACTATTTAGGCCGCGGACACGAAGTCGGCGGGCGCGAGCGAAGGCGTGAGGAGGGGCACGTTTCATTCAATGCATTGTTAAGAGACTGGCCACGAATGCAGCGGCGCGGCGTTGCGTTCGGCGAGGAACATATCGGGTCTGCGTTGCCGCGCCGCCGCCGCTTCCGCCCCGCAATCGCTGACTTCGTGTCCGCGCCCTTACGTCTCAGTTTTTAGAGCGTAGACCCACACAAATGTAGCCCTTATTTAGAAGTAAGGGTAAAACGCTAAAGGGAAAAAATTGTACATTTTAAAGCTGACTGTGTGAATAGCTGATAACGTCAGTAAATTAGGTCGCGAGATTGCCGATATGACATTTTACAATGTGTTATGTTTATTACTTTGCGTGTAAACAGTATTAATTATGTAAATAACCCTTTAATCACACTTCCGTATCATGAAAATATTGCAGCTTTGGTTAGATACCACATATTTTAGAAGTGTTTTTATTACAGTCTATCAAGGTCCATCAGGTCCAGGTCTAAGGGCACTTTCTAACTTTAGCAATAATTTTGATAGTTACCACGAATTTGCCTTATTTAATTTACAATCGGTATTTCCAATTTCCTACACCAGGAAATTTAGATGCTTATCATCTATACTACTCGTAATATTATAAAGAGGAAACATTTATTAGTGTGTTTGTATTAAATAGGCTCCGAAACTACTGGACTGATTTTAAAAATTCCTTTGCCCAATATAAAGCTTCATTATTGGGGAATGACATAGACTTTTTTTATATTAATGTAAGATGCTTGAATAAAACAACGATGCTCTTGGACTATGTTCCTTCATTCACTTCCACCGCACTTCAATATTAAGTTCCCTTTATAACCGTTCACTACCACTATCCGTCACGAACTGCCAAACTTGCCGAGTGTTACCAATCATACGATGTTGCCAATTCAACGATTAATCGATACCAATTATTAATTTCAATTATGCTTTACCAATTTTAAATAATTAATCAATAACAAACATGATCTGATAATAATATTTAAATATTCCTTGAAATCACTTAACATTATCGTGATGCTTACATTAGGCTAAATTTCGACGGGAAAGACTACGCGGGCAAAGCCGCTGACGGACAGCTAGTGACAAATATTATAACATGTTACGCATGGCGGTTATCTGAAAGTGTATGAGACCTGTAAGTTAAGTATATTTAAAAATAAAAACAAATAAATGTAATAAACGAGGATAATAATCTGTATGTAGTTTTAGGCGGGGCAGGGCTTCGTTATTGTGCATCAATACATAAGTCCACAGTTTTAATCTTTTGAATGATGTAGTAAGGCAAAAGTACTTTAACTTGTTCACAATTTACTTATTTGCAGTACTATCATATACTACACAAGGCTTAACGTAACTCAGTTCACCAAAACCCGAAAAAACTGAACTCTGAGTCACATTAAATCAACCCCGATCAATCTCCTTTTCCTGTATAAATTAGGAAAATAATGCAAATTAAAAAGGGTTGGTGCGATACGATATCGTAAATATTTATACGAGTAAAACATGGAAGGGCTCAGCATACCCAGGGTGTCGGGGCAATCTCATTAGCGACTGACTTAACTCCTTCATGAGTGTAGCCCTTCATCCCCTAATTGCCTCTGAAGAATCCTAACGTAATAGGGAAACAGCTAAATTTAATGCTTGTAAAAACTCTGTGCTGAAATTTTCCGTTAACAACAGATTCGTTAATAGGGAATAGGATACTTTCTAAAAATATTATAATGACTATAAAAGACCTCAGTTCGACACTGATGTATTTTATATTTTGCTGAGCTTTGCAGAGAAAACTGAAATAGGGAAAATCTTTGTTTACTTTACACCTCAAATGTTAGACCACGCTCTTAGTTATTTTATCTCTAAATGTACTCTCATTAACTGAAACACATTAAAAGGAAGCGACAGGAGAACGTTACTTTTCGAATTCGGAATAAAACAAAAACGCCTGAAACGATTAACGACAGTCAGAGATAAGCAAACCCCAACTGTATACCTGTCTCTTTTACATCTGCTGACATGTGACAGGACAGCATGAATATAAAAGGTATTGTCGTTTCTGGATTCAGGCATGACATTCACCATAATGTTGCCAATACTCTCATGACATTTTATACTAAAAAGTAATAAAAACTCTCACTACTTAATGAATACTCAGAAGTATTATGTCTTAAAACTAATTCAATCAACACCATAAGTCTGCCTTACTTATAGGTAATAAGTAAGGTAGACTTGTGGTGTTGTCACTAATAACTGTTTAAACCATCATTAGAAGACAACAGAAACCCTTCTTCAGAGTTAAAATTCGACACGAGAACAAAACGACCAAAAATAAACCACTTCATACCTAAGTAGCAAAATCCTTTGCAATATTCGAATAACGACTACTACCGTGGACTCAAAGTATTCGACCCTAACAAAAATTCCCTACTCATAGACTTATCATCTACGGGGCATATTCGACCGGAATGACGGGGTCGCGTGTTGGGTCGCATTACCCCATAATGATGGTCCCTAATGACTGGCAATGACAAGGATCAACTCGTTTGGCGAGGAAACTATTTTACACGTACAGATTATCTATGCTACGAGCCTATTGATACCAAAGTGTAAAAAATGGAAATGTGAGCCTGAGGACAGCAAAACCCATTATTTTTCTTCTAAAAAGTTTCGAGTATCAGCGCTAAAGAAACCTCTTCCTTTATTGTTCTCGCCTCTGAAGGTTGTTTCAACGCAAATATTAAACCAACGGCCTAAGTGTAATTATTAATTATTGATGTATGTATTAAGACATATAATATTTAGGTAAATTTGTCATAAAACCCATAGCACAGCTCATAGTCTGCTAAAATAACATAATTTAGAAATTCAAAGTGGTTTACATATTTTTTTAAATTTACGTAAGCACCTAAACTTTAAATTTTGCCATTACGAGAGGAATAAAAGCAAACATTAACTAAAGACGTTCTACCTGATGCGTTCGTTTAACATTTAAAAAGCCTCAGTAAAAACGCTAGTAAAATCTAAGATTGCTCTCAAGTTGGTCCGTTCTTCATAACTTGAAAACGAATTTTACCAGAAACGGTTTTACGACTAATCATAAATCGCCGTAAGCGTTGTTTCAAAGAACTTTTCCACAGTAATGCTTCCCGCACTATTTTTGGAAAACCCGTCTTGAGATGTTTTATCGTTGTTGAATAATGAAAAATATCCTGGTCAAACTGAACCCCGCTCTGGCTAAGCCTCCCTAAAGACTAAATACGCCTAAAAATTGAGTAGGTACTTCCTATTACCATCATCAGCCGAAATAAATTTGCGTCCTATTCCTATACTGCTTTGCAAAAGGCTCGCAAGTGATGGCTCTACATGACCAAGAACACCTTTTGTAAGTGTGCTTAGTCTCCACGTGACGTACGTGCACACGTGAACGTGCCTAATTTTATGGACTGCAAATCGTAGAAATAGAAATACATATAAACTTAAACTTTACCAAAAACTAAATGCTGCTTCAAGTTTAATTGCTGGAGTTTAGTATTTTCGAAAAGACATTTTTATACACAACATTTTGACCAGAAACATACTTAGAAAATCATGCCAGCTTAACGGAAACCCGCATACTGTAAGTCTACCACGAGTTGCCACTTTAAATTTACATTATCGTTCGCGTAAAAAATGTATTGGGATTTGACATCATCATGTTTTGTCATCGTCAATTTCTTTTACGCGAACGATAATGTACATTTAAAGTGGCAACTCGTGGTAGCCGTACAGTACATAACCGCACAAATACACACGACTAAAGCTAGACGGTGACTCTGCTGACATAGCTCTTCAACAATGAACTAGTAGACTTCATGCAGTCGGAACAAAGTCCACAATGGCAAGCTGGTTGACAGAACAAGAAAAAATCATGAGGTGGCTTTTCCACCAGAGGATTGATGTGTGGTAGGGATGTGTGACATCCACCAAAAAGGATCGCTTAGGCTATTATCCCACTGCTCCGCGCTCCACCGCGGTGCGCGGGGCGGCACATTTTAAAATTGTATGCAAGTATCTTAATTTGTAAAGAAAACACGTCTAGGACAACCCACTGACAACGCGTTGGCGCGCGGGAGGGCGTCGCGCGCGCAGATTCTGCCGGCCTGCGCTTTTTTATGCATAAATGCACTTTATGCACGTCTTTCGTGATGGATCTAGACGTAGATAGATTTATATTTGCAATCGAACAGCTTCCAGCAATATGGAATAGGAAATGCAAAGATTACAGTATAGTACAAAGAGTGAAGCAATGGGGAGAGGTAATACATATCCGCGCGGAAAGGCAGAACACACCGCGTGGTGACGCACATCTGCGCCTGCCTCTCCGTGCGCGTTATGTCGCCCCGCAGTGCAGTGGGGTAATTGCCTTAAGTTCATAGATACCGGGTGATTATCAACATACTTACAAACCGATATGCCATACTACTAAATGATGTAGTAACTATGTAAGTGAAAATGACTGTTCGACTTGAATGGTGACCTTAAAATGAGAATTATTAAAAACAAATTTGACTTTCACTTAGATAGTTACTACATCACCTACAGAGTATGCCATATCGTTTTTGAAGGTCTTTTGATAATCACCCGGTATACTTCCGGCGGAGTACTTTTAGCATGATTCGCAAATCTTTGCCTCAGCCGATAAATAATACAGGAATAGGTAGGCGCCACTCCTAGTGTAGTAGAATCGAGAAACGTTAAGTCATGACGGGCGTGCATCTTTTTATCTCGTAGGCCGAGAAAGTCGTTCCTCCAGCTGAGCGATGAAGCCTGACATAAATCTCGTCGAGGCGACATTACAAGGTTTATCTTTTTGTTCCTCCCTATCGAATTCGGCGGTCCGTTATACTGTCGATTCGCTACAAACTAAGAGAAATATCGCCGGCCATTTCTCAACTCGGAAGATAAAGAAAAATTACCCAAGAATAGAAATAAAACCTTTGCAGAGATAAATAATTGGTATAAGTGTTGAATGGTCTTAGATGTTACTTAAATAAGTGATTTAAATTTACTGCGGCCCTTAAGAAAATAAACCACGCTTGTTTCTCGTAAAACTCTGACTTGTAAATATTCAGGCACAAATAAAATTATATAACAACCTGTAACTCCATAAATAACTGATGGCACTCTCACACTTCATTACATTCAGTAAGAATCGTACAAATCGTGCCAATTCCTTAGAAAGCTTTCTGAAGGGCGCAACACTCGACCTTCTGGGCTAAAAGCAGACTATTTTATCAGGCGAACACGTTCCACAAAAGAATTCTGTAACATCATTTTCCTGGGACATAATATTGAAACCCTGACAAACTCAAGCCATCTTCATCTAACAAGATAGCCTGAAATTCATCTATCCATAGATGATACGAGTATATTTTTATCTAGCCGTACCCGCTCGTCTAATATTTTTGATACTCTTTTGAAAAATTACTCGAGATTATGCTTGCTGGCTTCGAAAATAGGTATGCTGAAAAATGCAGGTGAAATATTTTATCTTTTCTAACAACCTGTCGGATGAAAATATAACGTAGGTGTGTTTATAAGAGTGATGATCTTACTTATCTATCTTATCCTAGGCAAGCGGTTTACAAATTACAGTTACACTATTTTATTAGTATGATGATGATTCACATAAGTAATGTTGGGTGACGCTGTCTGGGATGCCGCCTGCCATGAATATCTGTTTTTTCCATTGCAGATATAACCTAATACTTTTAGGTATAAGACATGGACTTTAATAGAGCGACACAAGCAGGAGCTATGCGTCACGGAAATGAAGATGCTGCGGTGGATGTGTGGAGTCTCACGCAAAGATCTCGTGCAACACCCACATCCGCGGCAGCCTTCGCGTTCGTGACATCGCAGATGAGCTGCATTAGTGCCGCCTTCATTGGTATGGTCATGTCGCACGGAGATCGGCAAACTATGTGGGCAACAAATGTCTGGCCATGCCGCCCCCGCCAGGTACCGGTAGAAGAGGTCGACCCAAGAAGCGGTGGCTCGACGTCGTCAAGGGTGCCATGCGTGCCAACAGACTCACCACTGAGGATGCACAAGACCGCGCGAAGTGGGCCAAGAAAATAAGAAAGGAGGACCCTGGGACCCGACACACCACTGTGGGTTCACAACCGGGATAGAACGCACGGATGATGATGATGTAAAAACACCGACGCAGCTTAGCAGATTAATACATTGAAGTGGGAACTACTTAGTAGTGATAATGCAGACAATGCAAAACAAATCACCATCGGAAAGAACGTATGTGCATTGTGCAACCAACCCACGCCAATGTTTATTTTATATTCACGCATTTAATTTATAAAATAAATAAAGTGACCAATACACGAGCTCTACAAGTTTCAATTACAATTAATTCAATTTGTGAAATTATTCGACCCAATTTTTGAGTAATTTCCCCTCTGGGGTAGGCAATTTTAAATATTGATATGTTCCAAACATATCATTACGTGTAATAATTCCCGTAACGGGTTCCAATATTGTAATGCAGTTCAGGGAGTTTATTGGAAACTGAAACATTTCATAAATCCACTTACTAAGTAATTACTTCACGTACGTAATTTTATTATTGAGGTGATTTGCACCGGCAGTATTTTCGCGTGTTAAATTGAAATAGGTCACCCGACCGTTGTTAATATTCCAACGAAAAACTTCTTCATCTGATACCGGATATTAAAACACAAGAACTAACATGACCGCACATAATTTCCTAGTAGACAGTTAAATCTTCTCATAATATTGTTATAAAACATTCTTTAATAACGCCGTTTGTTATACTTAACAAACATTTCCTGGAAAACTTTATAACATCTGTAGTGTACAGTTCTCTGAAAAGAAAATCCATTTTCAGACTTTATTCCAGCGACGTAGAAGTACGTTATAGTTCTCTTTGAAGCGGACTGTACCAACAAAATGAGATATTTCGTAGTGAAACTACAAGGCACACACTGCGAATATTTCTCTTTTCTTTTGTCTCACAATATGAGCTGCAGTATAATATCGTACCCATATGTACAAAAACAGGGAAAAAGATATAACAACTTTGAACCTTGTTCGTCGGAGATAAGCAGTAGATGTGATATTTTTCCTCGTGCTTGCTTGCTTCCATTTCGTGGAAATTCAAGAGAGGTTTTAACAAGACCAAAGCATGAGCGCAGACTAGAGATGAAATATTGCTAGTGATTCTTCGTCTCTTTATTGTTTTATAAATTGCCGGAGAAGTAGGAAATGTTCGCATATAACTGAAACGAAACGAACCGTAGGAAATGTTCGTAGAACTCTACGTAAATGGGGCATCAGAATTCATTATGTTAAAGAAAATGTTTAAGCACTGTTAAGTGATATTTAAGAAGTGTGAGACGTCATCAGTATCATCATCATCCGTGCGGTCTATCCCGGTTGTGAACCCACACTGGTTTGTGGTGTCCCAGGGTCCGCCTTTCTTATTTTCTTGGCCCACTTCGCGCGGTCTTGTCACACGTCACCTAAATATTTGAGGAGTTGTTCCCTGAAGTCCCCCCTGCTGTAAAGTGATATATCCGATAAACTGTTTATGCCTCCTAGACTAGTAAGAAAGATTCAAAATTTGTAACTTTACCGAATCTGCAGATACTTAATTAGTATTTCTAGAAATCATAAGGAAAATTTTGCAAAATATTCATCTAAAGAGTGACCTGAAAACAAAAATAACGACACGATTGGCGTAGTGCGCTATAGTAAGGTTTCTCGCCTCGATTTCCAGTCGGGTCAATTCAGGAAGCGATCTTTTCTTTATTGACTCGGGACTGGGTGTGCTGGAAGACGCCCCTAGCTTGAATCCTTGTCTGGTACCTCGTAACACGAGGATATTAATCCTTACTTCGAGATCATGACAAGTGGTGTGTTGCCTGTCTGGCGCATACTTATTTATTTATTTTAAAACAACCGTTTTTTATTGTTTATTGATAAGGTGTCATCATCACATTACTGTCATCGATGCCATTGCGCTATTAAATCTGATTCATGTGGATGGTTGATTGGAAAACTATCAATTTAAGCAAAAATAAGTCTGTTCGATATGCATTTCTAAGAAATCACAATATGGTAAGCGCGCATAAATTTGTCGAGAATTTAATGTAAAGTTTTTAACATAAAGTTAATTAAATGAAGAACAAAGAACAACTACAAAACTTTACACGCAAGTTACTTAACTAGGTCATCGTATATTACGAAATATTATATGCTCATATATTAAGAAAGCAACTCGCAAACCTTTCGAGGCTCTGTGGAACTTTGCTATCGATCCAGACTTTCGCCGAAGTTTCGAGATGGTTACCCAGCTTTTATTTATTCAAATGAGAAACGAGTGAACTGCCAAAATGCGGTATTACATTTCTTTAATTAAATTATCATATATCAAAATATAGGTACCTGATATTCTAAATCCCAAAGTACTCGTAAATAAGCCCGTTGGTTAAGGTCTATCTGTATATATTTTGGTACAGAAATAGATTGGACCTTGGGAAACGACATATGTTCCCGTTTGTTGTGAAAAGAAAACCCTTAGTTGTGTCGAAAAATAGTGAGCCAGGCGGACAAAAATTGCAGAGAAAAAGCCAGGAGTAAAAATGTATAAGTATCCAAGTCAAGAATTGCTTGCAGTTATATGAATCTAGTCTCTGATTGTTTAATACCCATGACATCGAAGCTAAGTATTTAAACTGTTACAAGTAAGGTCTCCATTATTTTATGGTTTGCTTATAATCTACAAATACCTATGAAGTTAAAGCGTAAAACGCAGTACGTTGACAAAATTGCAAAATTTAATTAAAACCAATCAGATTATGTTTACCAAATTGCATTTATTCGCGGCGAGCATGGCGACGATACTATGACAAAATAACATTTTTATTAACTGGAATACTGGTACTATTCGACAAATTTTGTAACGATCGGCACAGATGAAGAAAAATGGTTAAACGAAATCCTTAAAATAATTAGGAATTCATAAATCCGAACTTTTTCAGTATTTGTTTTTATTAAAGTAATTTTTTTATGATTTTTCTATTTATAATGAAAAATGTTTAATAATAATATCTAACGCAAGGAATTATTATGTTGTATAGCAGGGTTACATAACATTCGATAAGCGGATATAACATAGCTCTAATTGTTTCACCTTCTACAACATGTTAAGAGCAAGTTAAATTATTCAAAGGGTCCTCAAGACGTGTAGCACAGGCACTAACTCAAGTGAGTGAGCTTCTCAAGTAAGTTCTCGCATAAATTTCAGCCTTCTAAGCTCGAGTACTCCTTGATATTAGTCTGCAGCCCTGAGAGGAAAAAGTGCAAGGCTGATTATATTTTGCTTACACTCAATTTCTAGAAGATTGACTCATTAATTCATAAATCTAGGTCAAGAGCATGTCAAGGTTGTCCAATCAGGCCCTTTGACATGCAATTTGACAACAGGCCTGCTGATAAGTGGTTCAGCTTGGTAGAAAATGTATTTGATTGGATAACCGAAATTTGCGTTTCCATAACAAATCAGGGACTGTTATATTTCTTACTTTTTCGCTTGCGCTACAGAAACTGTAAGTTCGTAATTCTTCTTTTACACTTTAAAACATAAAAAATACTAAGTGCCTAGTCACGGAGGTTATAGAGGCTACGAACTTCAGCAACTCAACTTCACTATCATTATTACCTAGGGTCTAAAATGACCGTTGTTACAGGCTCGAGGAACAAAGGAGTTTCCTCAACATTTTATCTTTTCATCACGATCTGTTTAATGAAGAAGTCCCCGGCAAGATCGTCCTTATTAAAACTTTGTTAATCTTCGTTAATTTTGAAAAGAAAGAAATTTTGTGGTTGTGACGTAAATTAAAAAGTAAAAAATGCTTGGAAATTTACATTGTTTGTTTATTTATTGTTTGGCGAGACTTTGGAGCTGTCTTAATTTAGGTATGTAAATTTTTCAGAATTAGTAATTATCTAATTGGAGAAAGTTATCTGACATAATTTATTTTTTTAACCATTTAGTCAAAGTAACAGTGAGAAAATACCAATAATATTGAGTGATAGGTTCGCTGTTTTGATACGCTCACCGAAAAGGCAGTCGAAAGTCCAAGATGGGGGTTCCAGCTATTGTTTTTCGTGTTTTACTTTATTGCCAAGGCTAGGAATACACACCTCTTTCCAAACACAGATACATCTACCTATATTTTCAGTTCTACAGACAGAGTAAATGTAACATACATGAAAACCGCATCAAAATATCACGCAGTAACTACAATTATCCCCATCTAGACCCCCATCAGTCATGATGACGGACAACAATATTACGAGGTTCTATCACATTCGTAATGAACACGCGGACAGACGGCCATAATTTATTAGTGCATCGTCAGCGTATGCGTCGCCAAACGCACTCGCATTGTTTGCAGAATGTAGTTATCGCCACCGTCCATGGATGCTTGTCATTTGCTCGTTCGTTGCTTGATGATACAGCGCCGGAGATCGCTTTGATGGCAACCAAACAAACGTACCAGCAGCCCCCCGATTCAGATATTTAGTTTTCATAAAAAAATATATAAAAACTACTCATACTCGTACTTAAAAAATGAATTTAAAAAAAAGTAAATAACTTTGTTCTGAATTGGGGGGCTCTATGTCTACCATGAGTTTCCGTCACGTATTACGTTCAGAAATTTGTATGCCATTTTTTGTTCCACTTGTAATCACTGTACGCAGGCGTACACTAGGGCCGCTGTACCGAAATCCCATACAAACACGTCAACGGGGTTTACGCGGATGCTAACAGCTGTCATTGGTGTAAACTCATGGTAGATCTGATGGTAAGTAATCACTTACGACCATTGTGACGTTTCCCTACTTAGGTAGGAGAAATGAAACGAGATTTTGTTACAGGTAAATAGAATTATAGTCGCAATTATAGGTCGCAGGTTCTTTATAACTAAAAAAATAGCACCAAGCAGCTCTAACTAGTCTTTCCCCCAACCACTGGTTGCACGGTGAAGTTCAGATAACACGGCGTCGCACGGTGTTGCACGGTGGATGGTGGTGTAGCAATATCGGCACCGGGGTTCTTGCACAACTGCACTGGCACACAGCTTTGAGCAGTCGAGGGAACCCCAAAACGGGGACACAATAACTCACAGGTTTAATTATTAAATAAGGGAGTATGGTACTGCGGTTAGCGCAGCCAACTTATGTAGATGATTAACGTATTCAAAATCAGTGCACAAATAGACTCGATACAAGCGCGTCGAGATGGCAAGTGTAACGACAGCCTAAGAACACGAGAGGTGTTTAGACACATTATGCCGAAGGTACGCAACCGAACTTCCGCGGCTGGTCTTCTTCTTATCGTGTCGATGGCTATATCCTTTTTGACCAAAACTCCGCCACCCTAACAGCATGGTCGTTGGCACACATAAGTTCCTCACGCGTACAGCTGTCCGGACACGAGGGGCATGATATGAGGTGGTCCATAGTTTGTGGGGAGGCACCACACTCGCACGCATTGTCGCCATCTATGTAACCCCATCTGCACAGACTCTCCCTGCATCTGCCAACCCGGGTCCTCAGCGCTGGCTTATTACTACTGGCTCCGCGGCTGGTTTTACGTTCCGACGTATTCGGCTGATTTGACACACCATAAGTGCCGAACTAACGCGGCAGAAATTCAGTTGCTCAACTTTGTGCGTGTATTTATTGCCTTCCGCTGCTCCCCGCCCGTATATATTCTTCGGCAATCGAACCGAACTACAGGCGCGTAATAAGTTGCTCTACATAATAAGTTGCCGCTAAACTTACGCCCGACCGAAATTAGGCTATACGCTATAACGTGTCATTTCGGCATAATGTGTCATTAGTAATTAAAATAGCATTGCAGGCATAATCATGCGAACTTCGGTCGCGTACCTTCGGCATAGTGTGTTTAGACACTAAGACTGAGAACTTTTGCACAGTTAGCAAGACCGTATGAGGTTCCTAGAAAATCAAAGCTCCCGTATGAGCTCTCTCTGCATCACAGAGCAACAAGGATACAACTCTGCCAAAGATGCGCTATTTACCTACGGTTTTACGTAAGATGAAGGAATGGGATCTACTGTGCCTAAGTTGCAAGCGAGCATATTATACGCGTCTATGCAGCTTCGCCTCGTGGACAGTGGTACTTAGGCAGCCACACATGTGTTTCATGCGTCTCTTGTACAGGCAACCACAGGCAAAACATTTAGTTAGAATCACCTTATGCCAATGCAATAAGAACTGTTTCCCAATTTATGTATGACGTGCGGTCGACTGCGCCCAGACGGGGTAATTAGTGATTGTTCCGGTGTGGAACTACCTGTTCAATAATGACAGCGGCAAATTAAATTTGGCAGGTAATTGAAATGAAACGCTGCGGCAGCAATACCTAAACGCTATCGGTCATATCAAGCGTCCTTTATCTATAATAATACCATTTTATAGAGGATAGTTTTGTTTGTTTGCATTAAACAGACTCCAAAACTTGAAAAAATTGAAAAAATATTTTATTGACCATTAGAATCCTACATTATCCTTGATAAACACAGAAGATATAAATTATTGAACATACCCGTGGAAGCCGTGTGGCCCGTTAGCCAAAACTCAAAACTAAACTTGTGTAACGGCATTTGGAAATCTATACTAATATTATAACGAGGAAACATTTGTTTGTTAGTTTGTATTGAACAGGCTCAAATTACTGGAATATTATTATATTATTATTTCACTAATATAAAGCTACATTATCAGGGAGTGACATAGGCTTTACTTTAATTATGGCAATTTTTTGACATATACATCATAGTCATCTAGTATGTTTAAATATAGATAGGTACTACCGTAGCTAATGCATTGCATTGTTCTATTAATTTTCTCACAAAATTTGTAGTCGGTTTTATTTATGACTATAAATTTAAAAAGGGTGTATTTATGACTTTAAATACACCCTTTTAACTTTTAACTTTAACTTTAAAAGGGTGTATTTAGATTTTACGGATAAGAGTATATCGGATGACTACATTGATCTCCAACATAAATAAGTACGAGCAATAAACGCAAACAGCCTTATTATTGTATAATTTGTTATCTACTTTAAAAATCAATTCAATCCAAAGAAAATTAACGAAATAAAAATCTAGAAACTGTCTCCTTTTACTGTAGTCTGCGTCGCCAGCGGGTAGCAATTAGCAGACGCAATTAAAAACAGGCCAAACAAAAGTTTCGAGATATCTTTCAACCTGATGGGCTCGCAATCTGAATTTAATAACGGTGTATAATTCACTTATTAACTACAAATTAGTGAAATTGTTTCAAAACCGATTATTGGCCACAAGACGCGTAAATTGATCCTGAAATAAACGTTTATTGCCCAAATAACCAACTAAGCTGTGTTGACGTTTTCTAGTTAATTATCAAAAGGCCACAACGCACACTGGGGCAGATAGGGCCCCTAAACGTACACATAATTACAAAAAAACAATGAGATTTCAAGATATCCTCATAAAATTAATAAGTAGCACACACCTAACACGACGACACGATTGGCGTAATGCGCCGCAGCACGGTTTATGGCCTCGATTTCGATTCCCGGTCGGGTCAATTCAGGAAACGAACTTTTCTGAATTGACTCCGGTCTGGGTGTGCTGGGAGACGCCCCTAGCTTATTTCCTTGTGTGGTACCTCGTGACACAGGGATATTAATCCCAACTTCGAGACCATTTCAAGAGCTGTGTTGTCTGGCGCATATTTATTAAAATTTATTTTATTTAACAAACCGAGTTCGCTTGTACACCACGTCAAAGCTCAACAAATAGCCTGCCTGTCAAAAAAAAATTGACATACTGTTTTATTTAGGAATATGAACAGCTTAAGGTAGGTTAGTGATACTAAATTGAGTCCTAAAATTGTTTTAACTGACTTGCTTATTAGACAATTTAATTTACTCTCAATTTAAGGTATTTAGCTGAACTTAGCTAAAGGTTTTATGTAACAATATTCGATATAGTATAGGCTCCCGGAAACGATTAAATAAGTCTGCTACTTTTTGCTACTTTATGATTGATATCGATTTTAGTAGGTGAAGATTTATTTTATTTATCCAGAGAAAACTGTTTTGTCTTTTAATATCCTCATAAGTAATAATATTTATTTTGTTGTAGACACGGCTTACATCATTTTTAGCAGACAAAAGCCATTAAAAAGTAAAGTAATGAATATCCCTAAAGATGCAATATCTTCATTTAAAGCTCCATCCCAAAATACATCGGATGATAATGTCCCAGATGATGATGATGATGATAGATAATGATAATTCATTGAATTATTTGAAATATTTAGTGTTATAAATGTTTCTTTTAATACCTATGTTTTTAGCTACCATTTTTTTAGCCACAATTTTTTTAGCTAAATTTAGCGAAATTTATTTTCACGTAAGGTGATAATTATGACAGAGCTGTACTCGTACACATAAAACATCCTATGCAAACATAAGAAGCTAACTACAGGAAAGAAACAGTTTCAATAGAACCATAAGTGAATGAATATACCTACCCTTTCATCATGCCGTCGACAGTCGCCTAGAGGGTGACAATTACCGAACGCAATTACACAAACAGCACTTCTCCCGTGGTTACACGGAATACAAAACCATAAACAATGTATGAATGAAGTTTTAAAATAAAGACGAATCACGATTCCTACTCTGACCCATTTCACAGAAAAAAACAAATGTGCAACGAGTTAGTCTATAGATTTGTCACAAAATACCAGACAACACTGCTGTTTTCAAATTATTACAGAAACTTTAAAGGGTCTTGGAAGAAGAATTAACAACTTCTCCTAAGAAACACATTATTGAAAAACCTCAAAAAAAACAGAGTTACCCACAGATACATAAAATTTAAATGGATAGGAATTGTCGTTCATTTTGATGGTATAATAACTTGCAGTTTAAAACGAAGGCGCTCTCTGTACTCACGAATGTACGTATATACCTACTTGTAAATACTTAACTAGAAAACGCGGTCGAAATACATTTAGGCCCGTATTCTGAAACCAAATCTGTACTTGAGTATAGATCTGAGTGACGTTTTTGTATAAACTGACGTTTTGAAATATCTACTCAAGTACAGATCAGTGCTTGAGTACGATTCTAGAATACGGGCCTTAGAACTAAATAGAAGTTATAACGAAATAATATCCAATTCATTAGCGTGTTTCGAAGTCGCTACAAATCGATACGACATCGAATACTAGGGCGAATGCCAGCACGAGGCTATTAGAATATTGAATTTCACGGCGTCTACATTTATTTAAATATTTCTGATAAAACCAATTGTATAAGTAAGTCACAAAACAATGAGTCAAAAAAGCCCAAAAGTATTTCAGGGTCCTTTAAAAGCCATCAACATCCACTTAAACGTAAACGTAAATCGAAAACACTAATCAGCCCTTAAATGAAGGCCTAAAATCGTTTACAAAGTCAAATTGCTATCCATTTTAAACCGGTCGTTCATTCGTTCACTGCGGAGCGAGAAAACAAGGCAATCCATTTCACTTTGTGGAAGCGCCTTAGAACAGATATTCCGATGAAACTATCTTTGTCGACTCGCGGACTCATTATCGAATTGGGCTTGTCGAATGCATCCAAAAAGTTTTCATTAGTTGGAAAGCCAACTTCGTCCTTTGTCACCGTTCGGAAAAGAGATCGCGGGCAAAAATACGCGTTCCATTTTTCTTTTCTGCCAGACAGAATGGATGACGGCAAAGGGTTGCCTGAGGAATAATGAAGCGGCCGTGTATGCAGTCGTGGAAATTGTCCCCTTTTTGTATTGCGCCTTGTCGAAAGACACATGCTGGCTGGGAAAATGGCGTGAACTGTGATACCCTTTTACTTTGGGGGAAACTACATTTGATTATTAGTTTAGGTTCGTACGACGATGTTTATTGTTTATATTTCAGGCGGTGCTTACTTGTTTATTGTTGAATGTATTCGGTGATGATAATTTAGACTATTTTAGACTTCCTTTCACATTGGCCGGTCTCAGCCTAATCTGACGATGTTTAGTCATTTAATTTTAGCTTGAAGTTCTCTTAGAGATGTTGTAAAGGGTTCTTAGACAATTGGCAATGCACAGGTGTATCTGTATCAGGCTGCGGTAACCGCCCACCATCAGGTAATCACCAGCCTCGCCACTGAAATAGCACAGTGGACATGTAGCATGAATGTTTATTATGATAAGAACCTACTGCAGACCAGTAAAGTGCAGCTCATACGCCAACGTTTCTTTCCACGAAACCGATTAAAAATTGCCCCAAGAGACGCCTAAGTGTATGCTATCATAATTTCATGTACAGGAATAAAGTTGAAGCAACAATAAAAATGCTTACAATAGGGACTAGAATCGTATGCATTTCATCAGCTAAAAGGCCAGAGACTAGCCATCCCATTGACTATGTATGACTGCGGGCAGAACAACCTTCTTCGGAATGGAGCTACTGCATAATTATCACCAACTTATTGTTAGTAGTGAGTTTACGGGTGTCGAATGAAAATATAACCTCATGAATGGGTAATAAGGCTGGAAGTTATTGTTTTAATTGCATTAAATAGGTACATTCGTTAGGAAGTATTTCGTGTCCAAGCCACATTTAATGCTTCACCGACGCAATGGCAACATACTAATTAAATGCACAAAGTCACACCTTTTTTTCTATTTTGGTGTGAAAGCTGCTGTCTAAAGCTTTCCAGGCCGTTGTCCAGACAACCTTGAATAAAATACTGCTATTATTCCATGTACTTAATCGCATGTACTTAAAAAGGGAAACTGACTTACTGAGATACCGACGTTGAACGTACTACTAAAGCCAGTAATGTGCATTTTTGGACAGAGCTCCCTTTTCCTGATGGACTCTGCACACCTAAGTTGCCGACAGTCGGCGACGAAATTTCACAAGAATTGTGCCAGCGACTATACTATTTTCACTTTATGATGATATGCCTGACAGTTCTCATCGTTCCGTGTCACGCATATTATTTCAAACTAAATAAAAAGAAACTGGCAAAAGAAAATGTTACAAACTATTAACAAACCATTGTCCTTTCGAATCTTATCAAGTCAATTTTTGTTATTATTATTAAGTGTTAATAAATGAAGTAAATGAAATAAAATTAATATATCTTTACAACGCCTGATGCGTGAAAAGAAACGCCATTTAATAGTGTATGGACACTACTGAATCGACAAAAAATCGATGAATAGGAGCGACCATTTTGTAATCACGATATTCGCATCAGTACGAGTGCGTCTGCCTTGTGTGCTATTTTTTAACTATTATTTTTGAGATACCGCGTTTTATTCTATAACTTATTAGCCATAACACGTTCATTCAGAATTTATTTAAAAATAAAAATCGGTTAATCCGACTCCATTTCCTTCGCCAGCTCGATTAAATTACATTCGTTACATCACTATAATTGACAATTATGAACTGTCAAGGATATAATCATACGGAGAAAGTAGTATAGTGCCCGCCTTGTACTTCACTAAACAACCAACAAAAATGGCTGTGTTGTGTTAGCGAGTCGCCCGATCGTTAAATGTGTAGTCTTTTAGAGGGTAAAAATGGTTAAAATACTGTTGCATTGCCAAATAATGAAAACTGTCTGATAAGCTATTTTAATAAATAAAGAAAATCAGTAGAATTATGCTCCATAGTTCACTCACATTGCGTTGTCCAAAGTCGTTGTCTTACTCCATTCTTAAGTGCATTGTGTTTTCCCCAGACGTTAAAGACGAGGGGTTCCGAAGAGGTCCCCTAGGAAGGTTAGTAATGGCGCATTCCGAGTGGCTGTTCGTACCTACACAAGTACCTACGAGTGTAATGAGTGAATGGAGCATTTGTAAACAAACCTAGAACATCTTTTGTGACAATCAAACTGTAAAGTCGTATTTTGACTAAGACGAAGTAAACTGACGTTTACAGGGGTGTCAGGTTTTCAAGAAACAAATAGTGTCACGGCAAAGTAGATTAATGCAACAACCATATTTTTTTTTAATTATAAATAACTCGTATAGTATTTATAAATACCTAACACGTGTGGCACTTGCGGTAGTCTATCAGTAGCTAGAACACGGGACTGCCGATATCTGTACGTCTACCACGAGTCGCCACTTTCAATTTACGCTATCGTTCGCGTGAATTTTTTTTATTGGGATGACACATGACATGACATGACGATGTCAAATGTTCCGAATTATGGGAACATTATTTCAGCCTTACCGTGTGAAGGCTACTGACGTGACATTGACGGAATTGTGGTTAAAAAAACCCAGAGAACGCCACATAACAAAAGAAGAAGAAGAAACATTATTTTACATTTCACTATTTTTATTATTACATTTTTATCATTTTATATTTTAATATTTCACTAATTACAAATACGACTTTAGATGTATATTTAATTGTAATGTTTAAATACTAATAATGTACGCAAATACATCAAACGACATTTCTGTTTGTTCCAGACACAATGAGAAAAAGTGTGTTTTAAAATATATTATATGGTTTGTAGCGCAACAGGGGCCAGTTGGCATACTTCGGGTTAAACAACTAAGCCAATAATCCAGGTCAATATACCTAAAAGTCAGCGTGTCCAATTTTAGCAAATATCCACTAATTCTAGAACCAAAGCTTTAAGCAAGCCTCATTCTATACAATACTCGCACTAACCGCAGACAATATAGATCGGACGGATTATTAAACCGCTAAGCCAATCTATACACTATACACCAACAGTACGGATTAGAAATTGGACCAGTATAATAGGTCACTGCCCGTGGTGAAGCAGAAACCACTAGAACACAGTGAATAATTTTGTATCGCTACACTTTTATATCAACATTAGTAATTAAACTAACTTATCATACCATCCCTATACTCCAAACGGGGTAGTCAGAGGCAAGTGACTCTAGCCATCTTGGTGAACGAAACACTCAGAACCTCACTTTTCACCAAAGGTATTATTAGAACCCAATGTGGTAGGCGGTAAGCCTTTCGCCGTTATCCGGGCTGATTTAGTTTTTTATCGATGTTTTCCATCAGCGGAGAGTTGGTGGGAGATACTCATTGACTGACAACTAACACAAAGATGCTTCTGGTCAGATTTGAACCCGAGACCATTCGATCCATTGTCCGACTTCGGCTGCTTAACCCATGCCACGACGTTCTCTTTATAAACTAACCGGGCCCCCTATTCTCTAACTCGTTATTTTGATAGCTTGTTAGCTAATGACAAGTATTTACAGAAAGTTTTCGACAATATACAGCAATAATGTTTTTAATCGCAGTTAGGTTAGTTCTTTGAAAGCCGCCCAGTGCAGCGGCTCATTTTTAAATATCTAGATTAAAATATTGAATACTTTTGATTCTTATATAGAGCGAGAAAATTTAAACCTAAGTTTTCGAGGACAACAACAGTAGTTCACCATATCTTGGCCTGATCTGTGAACTCAGAAACACGAGTGTCAGATAACCGGACCACCCGGCCACAGAATTGCTACCAGCGCCCACTACCCGGTTATTACCCGGATTTACGCCGCAATGCCAACCGGATTAGAGCGGAGAGGACAATTAAGCGGGGGACAATTATTCGCCTGTTTGTTTGTGCAACACCTCGGGCTATGACGTATTGGTTGCTGGTGGTCGGAATGAAATACGTAGCGTTCACTAAAAAACATAACGCTGCGTAACTTTTTGACTCGTGAACTAAGGTCAGCGGTTCCACTGGAAAGCACATTTATATGCCCCTGTAAACCAGCAGTGGACGTCTTGTAGCTGCTTGAAAGCATGCCAGTAATATAAAGCGAAGAGCACAACGACTTAAACAGAGTAGGGCTCGGCCAATTCGCACACCACATTATTATCAAAATCTTGCGGTTTACTGACAAAACATGCCTCCTGAAATTAAGGCCGCCAATTCTACTTGCGTTTAAATGCTACGAAGTTTATATGAATCAATTCCAGTACCCTACAAAATAATAATTAACTTCTCAGAAGTTCTTAAAAGCATACATACAGAAACTTGGTATTTTTAAATCCAATCAAACGTTTTATCTTTTTACCAACATCTTTATTACTTTACAACGCCTATTAACCCTCCAAACATACAATAGGGTGAAACGGGCCCAAGCTGCCTCCGCCCGGATTTACCCGGTATGATTGGATTATGGGGGTAAACTCTTTGAGATTTAAAAAGGTGAGGCGCGCCCAATTTGCTATAACATGAAGTATTACAGTAGGTGAGAAGAGATGTAATGAGCGAAATGCCTTCTGAAAACGTTTCAGGAGCTTTTCGTGCAAATTACGTGAAAAAAATATGTACTTGTGCGGAATAAAATGTACTACTTACGTGTTTATCGTCAATTTGTAAATCGTAATGCGGTGCGTTTTTTTTTTCATTTATGTTCACGATTGAAGCTTTTGATGGTACAAACATCATCAAACACCTTTTATAGCTAAATGGTTAATTGTTTACTATAAATGAAAGCTTAAAACTATACTTAAGATACGTCTACGTACGCAAAGCCTCAGTATGTTTAAAAAACAAAAATACTTTATTTTTAAGTTTAGCTTACCTGTTTACCTACTGAGTGTGATGTGCAATATTTCTTCAAACTATTTCGTAAATTACTCATCAAATCTAATCAAATTAAGTTATAATCTGTACGTCTAATTTAAAAATAAAACTAAAATTGTATTTGGATTTGATATGACATGACATGAGAATGTCAAATCCCAATACATTTTTTCACGCGAACAACAACGTAAATTTGAAGTGGCAACTCGTGGTAGACGTACTTTAGTCAAACTACGTCATGTTGTCTGAAAGTTAGTATGTTATTTAACGTTTTATATTATTTTAGGATAAGGTTTGAAATAACATTTTTTGAACTAAATAAATCTATTACATATTTTTTAATACTCTAACCCTTTTTGCTCAACGTTCAACATGAGCAAATAGAGTAATAATTTGTTCCCATCAACAGTTTTGGGGTAGTTCACACCAGGCGCGGTAAGGCCGGTCATATATCAACGGGCCGGGGGCCGACCGTACCCCCAGGGGGCTAGTGCCGGTTAACCCTTCCTGAAATTACCGACAAAATTACTTACTTTGGAAACCACTCATGGAACTTGAGTATTCTTCGCTGAATTTATTTTTTATCTTGTTTTGAGAACAGTTACCAAACTGGACTGCGTGAACAGAATGTTTCAAATCAATGAGCATAAAATAATCACTGTTTATTTAGTGATATTACATATCTTTATACTATGCAGTACCTGCGGAATGAGGTGTGTTATTATAAGTATGAATATTTTAAAAAAAATTAAGTCTTCCACGAAAACCTCTTCTGTTATATAAACTACTATTTGTAAATAATTAAGTCTCCGCGCATTCTAACTACGCGATAAGCAAGGAAGGTGTTTTAACTAAAAGGGTGACAAGAACACGCAAGGTTTGATACTCGTAAGTTAATCGTGTAACAGAGAATTTGTATAAAAACACTCTCGCCTACAGGAACACATTGTACTACGTTGCTACTAGCAAATATAGTCCTCCTCATTGATTTCGAGTGTCAGGGTTGCTATTATAGTCGGCCATAATTCTACAATAACAGAAAGTTTGAGAATCTTGCCTCTGCATGAGGGCTCTAATGTGACCGACAAGACCAAATTTTCCCTTGAATACTCTACCGGAGTGATTGCAGTAAGTATGGCTGGCTGTGAGTTGTAGGCGTAATTATAAGAGCGCTTAGGTTGTTCCTTGCGATTTTCTTATTCTACTGAGAATTAGACTAGCTAATATAAAAATAGAAACTAGAAAAATTCCACCTGATCCTAGGGACTCAAGCGGGATTCGAACCCGCGACCGTCCACAGTCCGGGTGGCTGCTCTTCCAACTGAGCTATCGTGGCGGGGCAGGTGGCGGGGAGGCGGGGGGAGGGTTAAAAGCTCTTGCCTATAATATTGTTGAAACAATTTAACGTTGGCTTACAACGTGAAATACACCACACACACAGCCACCCGGACTGTGGAAGGTCCACAGGTCACGGGTTCGATTCCCGCTTGAGCCCCTAGGATCAGGTCGATTTTTTCTAGTTTCTATCTTTGTGTAGAAAATATTGCATTGTTAAATGCTAAACAAAATAATTCCCTCAGCAAATATAACTTATCACAACCATATCCACTAGACTGCTACTAGAAATCAAAGAATAGGGTTTGATTTACCACGAATTTAATTAGGAAACCCAAAGCATTTAAAGTAAAAGAGTCACAAAGATACGACGAGACGAGTGAGTCAAAGTATTTCAATCAGAGTGCATAGATAAGTAAGCAAATAAACCCGGTCTGCTCGAGGCTCTAATAGAAATTCCGTCCAATCAGAGCAATCTATCTAATAAGGCAATGGCCAGAGATATCAGGGATCGTGACAAATTTAAGGCCAGACACTAAATTTTTTATGCGTGACATAAAAAAGACATAAAATGGACTTCGAATGGTATATCGGCAGAGTCAGCGCGTAAGAGGCACATTGGGACTGTGGCCTTTTGTTATACTCGTAGATGACAATTTCAAAAGTTCTTTTTGCATTTCTCCTTGTCGAACAGAAAATGGGCATGCAATTTGGACCTTGCAAACTGTTTATTTTGTAACAAAAAAGAAACCACTTTATCTATATCTACTGAATAAGAAAATTTGAAATCTGTAGCAAAATTATTACAGAAATATAGGACCGAATAAAACTGGCAAGCATTTTAATCATCGGCATTTGAACCAGTTTAAAAAACCTATCGTTAGTAAATGACTTTTTTAAGGTTTCGCCATGTCATTCTTAATACATAAAAACAATAATAATAACGTCAAAGCCTGAAATACTAAAGCTCATTTTTGTTCGCTCCTGCGTGTTCACTTTCCTTTTATGTACTGATTTTATTTAAAGACTGCAGAGATAGATTGAATTTCAAAATGTGCTGTTAGTTTGGTGTCATAGAAAGAGCTGACTAGCATAAAATAATGTAAAATACGAGTAAATAATTTTACTCCCCTCCATAGCTGCCGAGAGACGATATAGTCTCATTTCCGTAGCCTCCAGCTCTTTTACTTCATACAAATTTCAAACATCCAATTTCTATACAGACGCAACGCCATTCTACCATCAAATCGTATGCAGAACGTTAATGTTATAAATCGGTGCAATAAAAACGATGGCCACCCCTCTGTTTGTATCCAGACATGGAGGTGGCGAAACTCCCTTCAAAAACCGATTGAGCTACCGAATTTGAACTCTATTATGCTGTCATGTAAGACTCCTAGTGCAAAGCTCATGGGGTTATTAAGCTATTAGGAATGAAATAGGAGCACCTTATCTCGAGTGTGCAGGGTGCAGTAAGCAAAACAAATCGCTACAAAACTAGCGAGAATTAGCTTCGTTCGTTAGCTTTGCCAGAGCTTTTAATGGCCGCCTTTGTACAGGAAAAAGTACAGAGTTTAGTGCGGGATCACCGAGCTAGTGCTAACTCAACGTGCTGTAGCCTTTGAGATAGCTCTGAAAGGGGTTGAAGGACCAAATGCGAATTTAACTAACATGTTGCAGTTGTATAAACGACTTTTGGGAAATAGTGGTTCAGGATCTGCTTGTTGAATGTAATTTCTCAATGAAAAAGCTTAATTTTCGCTTTTGGTTTGTGTTTTTTTGAAGCTGATATGACTGAAGCTCACAATTATGAACCGTTTATGTGTTGTTCATTCAAATATGTACAAAAAGCCAATAAATATATATACAGGCTGTTATAAGTCAGGGAAGCAACGGTACCTCTAACTTTTTCAATTTCATTTTTTTCATCGTTTTGATAAACGCTAAGAATACAAATGCTTCAGAATCAACTAAACCTAGTATTTATCTACTAGTAAAAAAAAGGGGAAATTATCCCAACAGATTGCGCCACAGTGAACGAAAAAGTGACTGAACCCAGAAATATTCTAGAACTCGTAAAAAAAAACTCCAAAACTACAAATAATCGCCTGACATAAATGGGGGTTCAATTGATAGGTAAGGTACTCAGCTATCACCTTGTTTCGGTGACCTTGTGTCACCTTGTTTGACACCTTTAAAGAAACACGTTAACACAACGTGTATTATTCAAATCTAAGTTACTTTTTGCAACAGTTTATCAGTTTTACTAAAGCATGCATTCAAAAGACACGACACTGTCAATTTAGGTGCTACAATACAATTAGAGGTCCCAAAGTTAAAAGTAAGTATTTAGTGCCTATTTAGATATTAGAAGACAGACATGAAAAATAATAAACAGTATTATTATAAGTAAAGAAATTTGAAACAATCACTAAATTTAAGAAAACTAGCTATTTTGCCGCAAATCCTCAGAAAGTGGCAATATCCAATACCGGAGCGGCAGTAACCAATATTTGTTTCCACCTAACTCACGTTTGATTTCGCGATCCAGGCACACTTGTCATAAATCTCTCTTTATCACGGTACGTAATCTCCACAACTCTTTCAAGTAACGTTGTTATTCCATCTTTGACCGGCGTAGCCAAATATACGCAAATTACACAATGTGTTTGGAATTTCAAATCAGAATGTTATGCAAAGTGGCTATATTTCATACTTCCGTCTTTGTGAACGGTGTTATACTTCCGTCTTCCTTTCAAGTAACCCGTCCTTTATCAAATTCTTCTGATAACTTTAAGATTACTTCAGATAATGCAGGGTGTATTCTAGAGTTTAAACATATAAAATATTCGGAAAAAAACAACAATGAAGCCACAAAAAGGTAAAAAACGTTTGACAGCGGCGTTCCATTCCACGTTATGTGTGGACCTGTGCAACATCAGGGGACTTAACTCCAACATCAACGCGGTTCACTATCACCTTGAAACCGTAAAGCCTGTCGGTATGCTTTTCCTGACTGAGACACAAATACCTTGCCCGGCCGATACATCATGCTTATATTACCCTGGGTACAAGCTTGAGCACAATTTTGTGCCTCACGCCGGGGTATGCATGTTCGTCCGGGAGGATAAATGCTGTCGCCGACTTTCGGGGCTAGAAGAAAGGGACCTGTCAATCATGTGGCTGCGTATAGACTACGGTGGCCATACCCGTATCTATGCGCCTATACAGGTCTCATAGTGGTAACTTGGGTATAACTCAACTTTTTGAGCACCTGCAAGTGACGTCTGGCAAAATCATTGAGCAGTACCCCACGGCCGAGTTAGTGGTCCTAAGGGACTTAAATGCCGACCACACTGTGGCCCCCAGTCAGTTGGCAAAGTCTTCTTTGCCCACTGACTACGCTGGAAGGTCTGCCTACGAGTTTGCCTTGGGCTATGGTCTCTCGCAACTGGTACCTTCTTCCACAAGAGTACCGGACGTCGTCACCCATAGGGCAAATGTACTGGATCCCCTGCTGACTTCGCATCCGGACGGGTATACTATCTTAGTAAATGCGCCTCTAGTCTCATCTGACGACTGTGTCGTCCGGAGCCAAGTGCCTTACGAATCGCCTGAAAAGCGTAAGCCTATTGGGCGCTGCCGCGTATGGCACTATAAGTCAGCGGATTGGGATGGTTTGCGTGAGTTCTTCGCGTCGTATCCCTGGAGGCAGCTCTGCTTTGCGTCCGGTGATCCCGATACCTACGCAGCTGCGGTCACTGAGACGATCCTGGCGGGTATGGAATGCTATATTCCTCATCCGCTAGTGGCTGTCGGGGGTAGGAGCCAGCCGTGGTTTGACAAGCACTGCAGAGATGGCCTTGCGCCTCAAAAAATCTGCATTCTAGGCCTGGACCACGGCCTGTGCTAAAAGGGACTACTCTATACCAGATGCAAAGCGCAAACTGAATGCTGCCTCGAGATGCAGCTAAAAAAGCCATCGCCAGGGCAAAATTCGACTTCGTCGGCCGCATTAGGGAGCGGCTTGGGGCCACTTCTCGGGGAGTCGTGCCTTTTGGTCGCTTGCCAAGGCAGCCGAGGGAAACTTTTGCCGCTCGTCTTTGCCACCATTCCAAAAACCAGATGGAAATCTGGCCCACAATGCTAAAGAGAAAGCCGATCTCTTGGGCAACCTCTTCGCCTCAAACTCTACTTTGGACGCTGGGAGCGCCGTGCCACCTACCATCGCATAACCCAGAAAGAAGTCCTACTTTTTAGGAATGTCTACATAAGTAAGTTGAAACATCCTTAACATAATATTGTGACATCCACCTTATAACGATATCAGAACGTTAACACGTACTAAACGTCCAGGCAACTAAAGTTGCAAAGCATTTCCTTCATAAAACATTTTGCACGCGATTTTCCTCTGAAATATGATCTCCGGCCCACAGAGTAATCTTTAAGGGAGCAATCGTAGGACCGAATGCCCCATAACACTTTCTTGGCGCCATAAAAACTGAATTTCATACATATATTTATGACATCTCTTTAGACATGAACAAAGCCAGGCTTGCGTTTTATAGGGTCACTTATGTTGTTACGTCGGTAACGCTATTTTTATGAACCGACGTGAAATGTTTTGACGTTCTGGTAGTGAAGACTTGGAAACGTTTAAATGTCCAATTAGAAAATATAAGATTTATTTTTTAATTTTTCAAAAGTTATTTATTTATTAAGTTATTATACTGTACTGTAATTATTTCAATAATGCTCAAAATTGATCCAAACTTCCAGGGGCACTTAAAATGTACAAGTGACTACGCGAACATGAATACCCCGCAAAAAGCAATGTTTTAGGTACTTACCTCACAGAATCCAACTCTTTATCAAACATCAGATTATTCCGAGAAGGATTAAATTAAACCGCATTCGTAAAATACTTGTCGAGTCCCCAACTTACCTGGAAAACGAGAAATATTTGGTTAGAAAGTTATTCAAATTGAAAATTGGTAAGAATTTTAGAACGGAAAGTATCTCTGAAACCGGAAAACTAAAACATGTCTAAGAATAAATCGTAATATTAAGCTGCTATAACAGTTGCATATTTCCAAAAAAGTAAATATCCATCAAAACACAGGAAAACAAATGAAAGAAATGCAGTCTTCGCTTTAAACGATTCACTTAAAAATCTGTGAATTATAAATAAGCAGTATACAGTATAATAATACAGTTTGTTGCTTTATCTTTTTATTTTTTTGTACAGTTCCATAACTACAGTTATTTAATTGGCCACCACCCAATTGGAATTTAATTTAATAAGTAAATTTTTATTTTTAGCATTAAACAATGCTCTATTTTTCTTCACAAAGATAGAAACTAGAAAAATTCGACCTGATCTTGGGACTCAAGTGGGATTCGAACCCGCGACCTTTCACAATCCTGCTCTTCCAACTGAGCTACCGAGGCCGTTAACAGTCCTGAGTGCTGAGTGCGAGTTACAGTGAGCGATGCGAATGTGTATGGCATCGAGTCAGTGCCATCTAGCGGCCTTCATGTTGCCCGAATTGGCCGCTAGATGGCGGCGACTCGATTTCATACTAATTGTCACTTACGTGCTCGCAAAACGCGATGGTGAAGTCATTCACATCTCTCACTACAACTCGCACTTGGCACTCTGGTGAATTTATCTAGTGTATTTTACTTTGTAAAATTACTGAATTACAGAACTTTTGCTATGTCCTTGCAGGGCGTCACATGTAGACCGTATATTTTCTTTGTCACCTTTATCAAGCAACGTGATTTGCAATAAATGAATAATTAAATTGATCGAATCTCAGCCACGAAGAAAGTCCTAATTTATGCCATCAAAGTCTGTCATTATAAGACCTGTCATAAAAGTTGAAACTGCTTAAATTAGCGTATCTCAGAAATTCAGTAGGTAAGCTCAATCAAAACGACTTAATTCAGATCTTCATTTCCATCCTAACTTCGTGTTTACGACTACGGCTAAATGTTATATTCTGCGAGCGTATTCCATCTTATTTCTATTCAGAGTGAAATCCGGGTACCTACCTACAACACATTTTACTTTGTGGAAACTTGAGCGCTTTGAGGCAAATGAGTTTACAGCGCGCTAGTTGCGTTTGCTGGGACGTCCCGCGTCCCGGTGGGGATGGGCACTGTTGTCACTCGTAAGAGCGAAAATAGAGACTCTTTCATTTTTGTCCAAACCAAATAGAAACGGGATACACAAGGACGAGAAATATAACAGTACCGAAGATGTTAGAGATAGGATCGTTTGACGACACGATTGGCGTAGTGCGCTGTAGCACGGTTTCTCGTCTCGACTTCCGTAGTGTCCCGGGTTTAATTCCCGGTCGGGTCAATTCAGGAAACGATCTTTTCTGAATTGATTCGGGTTTGGGTGTGCTGGGAGCTGGGAGACGCCCCTGGCTTGTTTTCTTGTGTGGTACCTCGTAACACAGGGATATTAATCCCTACTTCGAGACCATTGCAAGAGGTGTGTTGTCTGGCGCAAACAAAAAGATGTACGAGTATGTATGTTTGTCAAACTCAAACTCAAAATATCATTTATTCATGTAAACTTTCAAAGGCACGCATGACAGGTCAATTGAAAATATAATTAAAATGATAAGCGTAAATATATTAATACTACAATAAATAATATATACCTGAACATGTTTTAATCCTAGTTTAGATAAATGAAGCAGTAAATTTGAATAAAATAGTGGAAAAAGAAGATAGAAGATTAAGGTATACGTACAAAAAGTCCAACGCCCCGCAAAGACCGGGACAAGGCAATCTCCGAAAGTTATTAAACTCACTCAGAGTTACACAAACTTACAAGTATCTCTAAAATATTTCAACTTTCTGAGAAATTTTTCATAGCCCATTCCAGTGTAACTTAAGAAATGTTCTCAAAAATTCCCTTTGACATCTTCTGCTCCTTTGACTTCAGATAGCTTCAAAAGTTTTGATTAAAAACTGTTTGATTTATTTGTCTTATCATTGTTAAAAACATTTCATTACTGGCATTTACTCATCACTAGATTTAAGCAAGCTAGAGTGAAAGGACGGACCTCTCCGTAAAAAAGAATGAAATCTGCTTTTTAAACGATATTACAAATAATTATTAGAATAACAGGGAACAGCCTCATGCATACAATTAAGCAGGACATACTTTTAATAAAACTAGTAACGGCAGAAGTGAAATTGTGAACAAAAATTTTAATATAAAAGTCATTTTGTCAGCAATCAAAATAAACAAGCTGCCTTTCAACAACAAGACAAATAATCAAACAATTCCACAAGTTTTCACTTTTATCGTTCTTAACAAGGTTTCTGGAAAGTAGAAACATTCCTGCAACCGTTTCCAGCGACTGAGCACAAAGATGAAGCCCATAAATTCCAGCAAAGTGTCTTTAATAATGCATCTTTCGAGTTATGTCAATTTATAATACAAAGCAGCTACGAACTTTGACGATCCTCCTTTGAACTTTTGATCCATTTGGAACAATTCCACTGATTAAATACGGGAGTTGTCAAACAGCTATACTTACTAAACATTATGTACAGTGACAAGCTTAACTATATTTACGTTAATTAGCGTTTCGCATGGTGTATACATGGTAAGGCTTGACAACGACAATACACTATGTTATAAAGGAAGTTGTTAAACAAGGTAACCGTATTGAGCTATTTCTGCTTGTTCTATCTGTAGATGGCGCTTCAAAACAGATATTAGTAGCTGCCTTATGACTGTGAGCGAATGACAAGTTCATTATTTGTCGAACTCAAACTCAAACTCAAATAACTTTATTCAAATAGACTGTATCAGTACTTTCAAATCGTCAAATTTACAGCAAAATATACTAAATCTTCGTTACTAAGTCGTGTTTTTTTGTTGTGTTCCATGACGATTTTAAGACGCCGTAGGTTGACGACCATCTTTAGAACTTTTTATTTTATCTTTCTTATATTTTATCAACTGGCCTGTTGGTGCATTGGCAGCGTTCCTGCCTTTAGCACCGGAGGTCGTGGGTTCGATCCCCACCCATGACAAACATTTATGTGAGGAACATTTGTGTTTGTTGTGTGTCTGGGTGTTATTATCTATTTAAGTATGTATTCAGAAATATTTAAGTATGTTTATTAGTCTCTGACACCCGTAGTACAAGCTCTGCTTAGTTTGGGGTCAAGTGATCTTGGTGTAAATTGTCCCGATTTGTATTTATTTACTCGTATCTTGGAAATCCTAATAATATTGTCTCGACTTTTATAAAACCTATAAGTTGAATGAACAGTTGAATTAAATTAGAAATCAATTTACAAAGAAAACTCTTACAAGGGGGGAAACGTATAGATTAAATGAAAACAAACGCAAACATTGTCAAAAGCTCAAAACAACCAATAACGGCAACAAACCATCTTTTAAAAACGACAAATTCACAATTTCCACCTTTACTGCAAAGCGCCGTTGAATTTTATTATTGGAGGCTTATAAAGAAATAACCTCACGAACAAAGCGGTTTTCCCGCAACACGGCAAAGTTGAGGAGCCGCATTTTCCGGGCGCTTTCCCCCGCTGAAGGGGCTATTCAACTCGGCCGGGTAACCGCGTTGCCGTGTTTTTATTCATTTTTCTCTAGAGTTGAGAAGGCAGCCTTCGTTATGACAGAACGCCCGCTTGGAAACTAGGGTTGGCAAAATATATAGCTCGAGCTTCAGAAGAATGGGTTCATGAAGGTATTGGTTCTTAATATTGTTGTTATAAGGAATCTTTTATTATAGCTAGCTAAGAAGCAACTACATTCACTCCGATTGTTTTCAGTGTACAATAAATTAATAATATTATTGTATGAAAATATATTAACTATACTACTTTCGCCGTATGACGATATCCCTGACAGTTCATAATGTTCAATTATAGTGCTGTAACGAATGTAATTTGCGCGAGTTGGCAAAGGAAATGGAATCGGATTTACCGATTTTTAATTTTAAAATAAATTCGTAATAAACGGGTTATGGCTAATAGGTAAGTTAAAGAATAAAACGCGGTATCTCGAAAATAATTGTTAAAAATAGCATACAAGGCAGACGCACTGCTACTGATGCGTATGACGTGATTACAAATTACAAAATGGTTGCTTCTATTTATCGATTTTTAGACGATTTAGTAGTGTCTTTACACTATTGAATGGCGTTCCTTTTTACGCATCAGGCGCTGTAAAGATATATCAATTTAATTTAAAATACTTCATTTATTATTAATTACTTGATAAGATTCGAGAAAACAATAGTTTTTTAATAGTTTATGACATTTTCTTTTGCCAGTTTCTTTTAATTTAGTTTGGAATAGTAGGCGTTACATGGAACAATAAGAGCGGTCACGCATATCATCTTACAGTGAAAATAATATAGTTCATTAGATTAGTTAAACTATTCGAAATAACTATATATCTATAAAAATACATATACTATCGACTTTTTGGCTTTAGATATTTAGTAGTGGTGAGTAGTTTTTCATTCAATAATTTTGTTTCAAATATGAAATACCAGTTAACTTCGATTAGAAAATACAGGTAACAGTTTCTTGTCATCTTAGTACCAGTAAGTTTGGGTTTGTTTGGTTCAAACGGTACTCATAATTTCATTTGCTCGTTGTCAGCCCTATTGCGACCCACGTTCTGCCGGAAGATTAGAACTTTTCTGGAAATTATGTTAGGTAAATTTTATATGAGGCATTAATAAAGCGGGATTTCGTTTTATTTGTTGTTCGAAATTAAATGAGTTGATATAATTTTAATTTGCTTTAATATATTTTACATGATCCCAATGAAAATACCCTTTGTTATTTCCTTTAAAGGAAGCTCGAGCAGTCGTTTATGATACTCGTATAATAAGGGTAACATGTTGGTTATTAAATGTCCGTTTTCCATTTGGACTTGGTTTGAGGTACATTATGGAGTATGGGTAAAAACTTGATTTTGTTAGTGTGATAGTTTGTTTTTCATCACTTTAATTTTAATCTTCTTAGATCCTACTTTTTTCTAGATAAAAAACAGAAACGAACAATTGAAATCATTTCGTACAGACGTTGCGCGCTGTTGAAAGTTTGAATAAAATGTAATTTTCTTAGCTTGAGTTCGTCGATCATAAGTTGTATTGGTTTAATGTACTTATAGTATGGGTTTAAAGTTAACTTATCGCAATTGGAATTGAGATCTTGACAGCCAATTAACCGCGAATAGGATTACTTTCGATATAGCAGCTAACTTGCTCGTAAAAATTCAAGCGAACAAAGCTATAGAAAAGGTACGAGTATATTAAGAATTCCTTCAAATGAAATTATTTTACGCTAAGCAGCAGCACATAGCTAAACCACTTATACCGGGTGATTTTTACAATCGTAAAGAAACTTAGATAGTATACTCAGTACTTACATAGTTAAATTTAAAACAATTTAATTTCCTTCTATCTACTTTTATTAAATACTTTTTTCACTTTTTAACTTGAATATTGAGTGTTATGAATATGGTGTTTTTTTTATTTTATTTGTTACTTTATTTATTCGTATGGCAATAAATGATTATAGCTGTGAGGCTCTTACTTGAAGAGCAGCAGTCCTAGTATCATGTGGCGATGTTATCCAAGACTAAGTCATGTTCAGTCATGCCTCTGAACCCGCAATGGTCTCGTACAGTTCGGTTTCAGAGATGTTTCCTTCCGAGGACGCTTAAATTGTGGAATGAACTCCCTGCCTAGGTTTTCCCGATGAGCTATAGTATGGAGTTCTTCAAGAGGGGTTTGAAAAGGTTTTTGCAGGGTCGACAACGCGCGAGTGATACCCCTTGTGTTGCAGGTGTCCATAGGCTGCGGTTACCGCTTACCATCAGGTGGTCCGCATGCTTGATTGTCACCGACGAGTTATCAAAAAAAAGGTTAACTTTTAGGGGTTATTTTGTGCTGTTCCTCAATAAGAACTCCCACTAACACAGCATCAATGCTGTTAGTTATTCAGCGTGCAGGCAGGTAATCTAGCCCCGAGCAGGTCCAACAATGGCCGATCCTTTGTACCCTGATCAATGAAACCTTCACCCCATATTCTATGTCCACTCATAGCCTTTATGTTCCATTTAAAACATATTAAGGGCTTAGATCTTTCATTGTGTTACGCTAGTCTCAAAGGACTTAAAGCCTTAATTACTTTTAAGAAGATTGATTTCCTTATTTTTTTTAACATAACATAACATACCATCACGACTTTATCCCAAACGGGGTAGTCAGAGGCAAGTGACTGTTGCCGTCATGGTGAACGGAACACTCAGAAGCCCACTTTTCACAAATGGTTTAAACCCCAACCTGGTTTGTGGTGAGCCTTTCGCCGCTATCCGGGTTGATTTGGATTTTTATCGATGTTTTCCATAACCGGAGAGTTAGTCGGAAATTACACAATGAACACATAGGTTTTGGTTCTGGTCAGATTTGAACATGATCCGCGATCTGAGTTGCAGTGCTTAACCACTAGGCCACGACGCTCTCTCAACAACGCTCTCTTAACAACGCTTTCTCAGCAACGCTCTCTCAACAACGCTCTCTCAACAACGCTCTCTCAACAACGCTTTCTTTAATTTTTTTTATTCATTTTATTTAGTGTTGCCCAAAGTCGGTCTTGGTCTTGCAGTCTTGGTCTTGTTCTTGCATTTTCGCAAGACAAGACCAAGTAACACTCGTAAGTGCCTATCGCAGCAAAAAAAAGGGCGTTCTCTGGTTAAGAATGTTCTATGACGCGTCAGCATTCTGGTCGCGCATAGGTTCAGATGAACATGAAGACGTATTATACTTTGAGAAACTGTATGCATGTCCCTCAACGTCATTTGGATCTGGATCTTGTCTTCAAGGCTTAGATTTTGACAAGTTAGAGGACTACCTAAGTAAACCCAGAGCAGCCAGCTCGGAAGACATTTTAGAGTAGTGTAGGACACATGAGACAGAATATCCGACTTTATCGAAGATTGCCCGTGATTTTCATTCAATACCTGCACTTCAGTATCTGCTGAGAGAATATTTTCTAAAGCGTCATTAGTAATTAGAAAACATAGAAATAGGCTGAGTGATGGGTCAGCCAGATGTTACTTTGTATTAATTCGTGGTCAAAAGAATTAATATAAAGTAATAGTAATGTCAAAGCTAATGTGTACTGTTCTGTAATTTGATTTGTGTTGTATTTTTATTCAAATGAATGTCTAATTCAAATACTGTTCTGTAATTTAAGTTAAAAGTCAAGTTAATGTCATTAATTGGTTTTATTATCTGTTTTAACCATCTTTTAACACATGTAAGCTGATTAAATGTAAACGTTTATTATGGAACAGACTGACTCCCGTAGGTCCCGGTAGATAGCTCAGTTGGTTAGAGCATCGGCACGGATCGCTTAGGTCGTGGGTTCAAACCCCACCCGGTGGCAGATAATTTTTCGTATTTCTCATTAAATGTTTAGACAATTATTAATTTGGTTGGTCTTTACTATGGTTATGTTAATTCAAGCTCAAATTTACCTACTCTGTTACGTTGTTATAGGATTTAAATGAACCTTTAATAATTGGCAATAGGCATAAAGGTAATTGCGAGACTAGCGAGACTCTTGCTGCAAGACCAAGACCATGACCAAGACTGGGAGCGCAATACCAAGACCAAGACCAAGACCAGGTGTATTGGCGCAAGACCAAGACCAAGACTGGCTAAGTCTCGTCTTGTTCTTGCATTTGAGCAACACTAATTTTATTTACCTTGAAAAAGCGAAAAAGGTAAAATTGTAGTTCTCATGTAATTGTATGTGTCTATGTAAATGTTCTATTTAAATGAATAAAGTTCTTTGAACAGAAGTTGAGTCCGACCAATGTATTGTATCAATAGACTTCGCCTTGCCGCCACTTAGTTTTCGTTGGCTTTCCTTCCAATAACGCTCAAAAACTCTTTATTCTCCGTAAAACATCACAGTGTCACATAAAAATTCGATCAGCTCCGGCTATTCCGGGCACATGCGATAAAAAACATTAGCATATATCCCGGCTACAAGGCTTCCCCATATTTTACGATCAAATAGCAGAACGCGCACGAACTTATACTTAACACAGAAAAACGACCTAAAATCAACTTTATCCCTTACACAACTAAGTCCACGAAACTGATACCCGGGCCCTTATATCCGACAGACTTCTAACACCCCGCAGTACAGTACATAATTCAACGACACTCCCGACTGAGCATTATCGACGAGATCGATTACAAATTGTTTCATTATGTGCCTAATTACAGTAGCTAAAGGTAGCTTTTGCACTGTTCACGGCGGGTGGGAAGTATCAGAGGAAATTGGATCTTATTGCTTTGTCGTTAGAATGTGGAGGACTTAGTCCCCCGAGGGAGCTCGTGACACCCTAACGTAGGAGGTGAAACGTAAACTTTACCTTTAGTCTATAAAGGGAACCTGTATCGCGCCATTTTATTGGCGTAACATAAGAGCCGATGAGAAGGAAGATATTAGCCTTTGTGATTATGTTACAAACATGCCGTTCGTAATCTGATTGTCTTCAAACCAGTCTTGGATATCTTAGTTCAATTTGATGTTTTGTAGAGTATCAACTCTACATATTCACAAAGGAAGCATAAAATAAATAGAACAACATCAGATACACTAGTACGAATCTGGAAATAAGGAATTACCCTATTTTAAGGGAACTAGAAATAACGTATTTCTATTCGTACCTGTGCGAGAATAGCAGAATTTCCCCCATATTAAAATCGTATTCCGATGGTATTTTTTTATATTATCTATTATTACGCAAAAATTGCTACTGGAGATTTCATTGGTCATGTTGAGTCTTTAATACTCATAATAATTACTTAAATAATCCTGCGAAATCAAAAACGAACAAAAGAAAACAGACCTATCATGTCTACTTCGAAGTACCTAAACGGTTAAGGTGCTTGCATAACTTCATTCAATTCATTATAAAATTATAGCAAACAAGTGATCGACCTTTCATCGTGTATAATCCCATATAAAACCGATCCAGACGTCCGTCTGTCCTGTGCGAGAGACGCTGCTTGAGTGGCGATCATACAGGCGCGAGCGTCCAGATGCCACGCTTTGCCAACTACCCGCACATCGAGCTATTGCAGTCCGTGATAATTGCTCAATCAATCAGGAACAGCTGATTTAGCGACATATGATGTTATAATCGAATAACCAATGCGCTAATTTAAATATCTTTTAGTTTAAAGTGGCCAACCCTAAACCATTGACAGACAGTTGTAGGTGAGCAGCAGTTGAACACGCGGAGACAATTCATATTAACTTGAACAATATCAGATAAACTCAACTTCCTTTTCTGACTTTTGCCATAATTATTACTGAAGCTTTGAGGCAATTTAAATTTAATTGTAGTTATTTTAGCGAGTATTTTCGCAACTAACATCGGAGCTATTAGTACTCGTAATAATTGTATCGCCAATTTTCACTACACGTTTCTGTAAGACTCGATTGTCCAAATTATTCTAACACGACCAATAACGTTGAATAAATAACAGCAAGGGAACCGTTAATAATTGACAATGATCATATTCTACGGCCCAAGTTGAATTGTACGAGTATTGATTATTAATTTCACAAAGGTCATCTCCATGACAATTCCTCCGGCTCGGTTGATTGATGCTATTGAGACTCTTGATTTCATACCTATATTTGCAGAAGTTGGAAATGGGTTTCACTCATAGACATCAATAGAAACAGAAGACGCGAATGTACGTTTATTTCGTTATTTTAAAGATTTTGCTTAATTTAGTCCATGCTCAACCGTTGAGAGCAGGCACTTGGACTTGGTGCACAACGTCGCATTTTTGTTAGATTTTCGTGATTATTTTATTAAATTCAAATTATAGGATCAATTTTCCTCTGTTATGTTTTGCATATTACTTAAAGTAGAAACACATTGAATCGACCAATATCAAACAGTCGCCAATTAATTCGTCCAATAGCTTGGAAACATGAAAATTCATAGTAAAAAGTTACATTCCTAATTATTAAAGTGCAGAACATAACAGAAAAAAAAATCCTTATAGTTCAGCGATTTAGTCACGAAAATCTTACAAAAATACAACGTTTCCGATCCAGCCCACTTGCACATCCTTAAGGCAAAGAATCTCAAAATAATTTAGATTTACATTTATCATTCCTCTTTTCATGAACTAAGATTTCGGATCCATCACTAAAACGCTATTCTGAAGCCAGAATAAGCGTAAAAAATGTCACGCTTGGTTTTCATACAAAGCGAGCGCCTCGTCTATTTATATTTATGTCTATGGTTTCACCTATTTATTTGTGTCCACGACTCCTTTGTGGGTCCGCGTCAATCAGCTGTACAAAAGCAGAACAAAGGGGCTTCCGGGCTGAACTCTTGGGCTATTGTGTTCGAAGGAAAAATTATGTGGTGGCATGACCACAGCGGCACTTTTGATTTAGAAGTCCCGACGATAAATAAATGAAAAGGTTCTTTTCACTTCTCATGCTCTAAAAGTACGCCAATATACTCGTACGCCCTACGAAGTGGGATTAAAGTGACCATTTTAGTCTCTAGGGAGTGAAAAGTAGTTAGTTTTTTAATTTCCTTCATGTGACATAGACAAACTCAAACAGCCAGTAAATATACTATTATCTGTGGAGTGTGGACCATCTTCATTGCGAAAATGTTGAGAGTTTTAGTGCCACGGTTTGTCCGCAAAGAAGGTAGCGCCATGTGTTTTAAATCTTTTGTGATATTAATTTTATTAAGTCATATGTATTAAATGTTTTTGTACTAAATTGACTATTTTTCTCGTACTCAAAGTGAAAAGTACAGTTTGCACCTCGAGACTAAATGCCAACTTAATATACCCTCGGTAAACCACCTCTGGTATAATATGGCTTCGTTTAGTCCCTCGATATGAAATATATCATTTTTTCGCCTTAATGTTGGGTTTCTTGCCGTGTCTTCTCAGCAGAGTAGCAAGACGATGCTGGATGTGAGGAGTCACAACCTTAATAATAAGTACTAATACTCATTTAGTATAATTTGTTATCTACAACCTATGACTGAAATCAGATTATTAATAGATTTGAAAGTACTGTAAACCGGATGATTATTAAATAACTTCCGAAAACGATAAGGCATACTCACTAAGTGATGTAGAAACTTTCTCAGCAAAAATAAAATGTATAAAGACCTTAAAATTGAAGTTGATTGAAAAAAAATATTCGCTTATATGTGGCTGGTCGGATAGATTGTCCTTTTGTGACGAGGTGGATTCGGTTGCATGTCGATTGAATGTCAATTTTTTCTGTTTTTTTTATCCTTTTTAATGTATGTTTGTTGTGTTTTCTTTCTTTTTGTTTATTTGTATTTTGGAAAAACTTTATAGACATTTGTGTGAATTAAATGTTTGAATTGAATTGCATTTATATAGTTACTACATCTAATACTGAGTATGTTATATCGTTTTCGGAAGTTATTTGATAATCACCTGGTATAAAATGGTTAACTGCTAAATGAAATATCTTACTGTCTTTTTCTACATACTGCATCAAAATACTTGCTATCAACTGTCATAAATCTAAAAGTTAGTCCACCACATTAGTGGTGACTGATGTGGTGGACGCACCACCAGCTGCGATTGTGATCAAGTGACTGCCCAGTCTACAATTAAAATAATAGATTCTAAGGTAAGTTTCCTTTGATGCAATCCAAATAATGTTTGATGGAAATGCTTTTAGGTAATTAATACAAGTGCATATTCAAGAAAGTAATTCATTGAACGTTTATAAAATCGTTTGAAATCGAACAAAGTTTCGGAAATAAACTCAGTTTCCATACTATTGTTATTTCAGCAGACAGCAGACGATGATTACCGGTAACATACCCAAGCTTATTCATAAATTAATGTCCGGGTATTCCTGGGTATTGAGGTCCTTTCCGAGGGATGTCAACAAATATTGTTAATCTACGATACATCGGTTTAATGCAATGTGTTGCTTTCTGAATAGATTGGGGTGTATCCCAGGTGAGTACGTGGGTACCGATAAACTATTTGCGGATTGTGTGTAAATTAATGTTGAGATGTGTGGATATAGTATATTAGAAAATGAAGGGTAGAAACTTAATTACAACAAAAGTTTAAATTCTGTATTTACTTACCCGATGTACAATAAAAATGTTTTCTGCTTAACACAAAATTAAACCGTTTAATATCTCCTTAACAACTTGTATTATATAGGTATAAGTCTGCAAAATGAATATACATATTTGATATTGCTCACATAAGCAAAAATTCAAAGCGGTATTTGTTAGAAGTATACATTAGATTAATTAATAATACAAAAAACGACTGACGTGTATCGTGTATCGTATAGTCATTAAATTTAATTGAACCATATTATATGCGTCACAATTAACGAATGCAAAAGCCAGTAGACCTGCAGCTAGCTAATTAACAGGGCCATTCCCTTTACGGAGCTTCCACAAAATGTCTGAACATAATTGAAAAACCAACAAAATATATTAAACTGGATAAAATAATACTATTATAAAAAATTAACATGTTTTATTTTAGTGAAGGAAAAATGATATGGAATTATGAGTAAGTAATGTTGACACTAACTGAGTAAACATAAGTTTTCTTTTTTTCAAGTATCCATTCAAAATCACAAAAACAAAACGTTTTTGAATGAAGTCACCAAAATTAAACTTAAACTAAAAAATATTTTTTCTCAAGAAACTTTTCATTCATTAAATTTCTTTACACAGTTTTTTCATTTTGTGAAATCATTTTGTCAAATGATGAAATGAATTTTGAAATGAATGAAATGTGATGTGGAGAACTTTCTTTCTTGACTTCAAAACTTTTCTGACTTTTTTCCTTTAGCCATATTCGTGCTGCGTACTTTCACTACTGCCACTTCCATTTGCTGCACCAGGCTATTTTAGTGTAAGGTATTCTGATTAGAGATATAGATTTCTTAAGTTCTTATAAAATCAAGCAGAGAAATGGAAAAATTAATAAAAATAAGCATAGTTATTTTAAAACACAATCTTATAAACATTTATATTATACATTCTGGATCTCTAGACTAAATTTAGGAACGTTTACTCTTACCTGATAAATTCTAACCAAAAGAACATAACTCGCAATCGATTTCTCACAGGAACTAATTCAAAAGGAATACATTGAACGATTGCAGACAAGGCTCGATCTATCTTCAGCCATCTTGGGACATGCAAACGGTCTCCGATCACGTTATTCAGATGAGTAGCCTGGGGTGGCCATCTGGCTCGACTGAAATGGTATAAAACAGTCTTTACGAGCTTAAGTTTAGAGTGTAGCGCGTAGTCAGGGTTTAGAGATTAGCTCACGCAAGCAGAGGTTGGGTTTTTGGTTTCCTGTATAAAAACTGCAATGAAACTTCTTTTTAGGGTTCCGTACCTCGAAAGGAAAAAACGGAACCCCTAAAGGATCACTTTGTTGTCCGTCCGTACGTCTGTCTGTCTGTCAAGACCCTTTTTCTCAGGAACGCGTGGAGGTATCAAGCTGGAATTTATATCAAATTCTCAAGTCTACTGTCCCTTGGAACTGTGTAAAAAATCAAACTTCTAAGCCAACGCAATCACAAGATACAGCAGTTTATGCCGCAAATTTCCGCAAATTTTCGACACTCGCAAGGGAATCAAAACCTACAGGGTACTTCCCGTGAGCTCATAATCTTGAAATTTGGTACGAAGCAACGTTTGATAGCACAAATAAAGGGAAAATTGCGAAAACCGTAAATGTTTAGTTACATCATATAATAAAAATATTTTTAATAATAAATACCTACTGGTTTGTACGTAACCCTCGGTGCGCGAGTCCGACTCGTACTTGGCCGGTTTTTTTATAATTATTATTTCTTTGAGAGTCTCAAAACTAGCCAGATACAAACGTCGAACATCACAACAAAGAGATTTTATCACAACTAATACAAAAAATGTCAAGACTACAATACAAGTAATGATCAGCGTCAATAAGACTGTTAAGTCATATACAGTGATCATATCGTCATGAAGGTCTATCTGTCTATTTGTGTACATAAGACATCATCGTTAGACATAAATTATTCACATGAGGACATTAAATTAGAATGCGTAAAAACACATCCACTCTTGGGCATAGTGCGTTCGAAATTGAAGATTGTAAAGTCGGGTAGTTTAGGCATGATTGTAAAAATATTTAACGAAATTCCAATTCATTTACAAAGAGAATCAAATATCAGTAAATTTAGAAGAAAATTGAAGCAATATCTCATCGAAAAAAGTTTTTATTCGCTGTCAGAGTTTTTTAATGAAAATACATGTCACTAACAAATGATGAATGAAAAATGAGTGTTATCGATAATGATAGTGTGAAATGGCTGTTGTATTGTATAGTTTAAATATTTTAAGTGTTCCCGGTTTGCAGTGCCCTTACAGGGTTCATGTTCTGAACTTAATTTAAATATAAGACCAACAATGTCCAACATGAATGCAAAAAATAATTTGAATAATTTGAATTTGAATTCAAATACAATGAATAAACAAGTTTTTTTAATTCTGGGAACGGAATTCTGCATCAGGTTTCCTAATTGTGTCAGCAACTTGTCCTGCATTCCTGGGAGGATCATAAAAAGTCCTTGTAATCCGCAACACCTGGCCACTCTAGCCGCTGAAACGTAAACTCCCACGCACATATCTCAGTGCTCTCACCGCTTATGGTCACCGTGTATCTCTGCATATGTATGGCTTCCAAGTTTGTCTCTAGGCCACTTAAAAACTGGCGGAGACGTCGCGACGAGACCTTGTTTGAAACGAGCTCGTTTGCCTATATTGCTTTGAATAATATAACGTATCTGTTCACAACCCTTATTAGAATTCTAAGCTCGGATTTAGACAAAAACGAAGAGTTTTGCTTGGAACTGCCTGTCTATCATACTTTTTGTTTAACAAAAACCGGGCAAGTGCGAGTCGCACTTGGGTTTCGTCGCGTCGCGAATTATGTATTTAAACATTGTAACTTTTTTTTTTTGCTGTTGGGCAGCTTAAATCTTTTATATTTCTTACTAATTAAAATGATGTCTTCTTTTTTTGAGCTAGTCTGGCGCCATTGCTCTTTTTTATATTATTTACACACTAAATATCTGCATTTTTTCACTTTTTTTTTCCTTTTCTTATGCTAATAAAACTCATGTAAGTAAAAGTAAGTAAAAAAACATTTATTCATTTAAGCTTGTATAAAGCACTTATGACATGTCAAAAAAAGTATACAGAAATAATAATAATAAACGTAAATAAAATAGTACAATATTAGTACACATCGTGAATATACATAATGTGAATCTACCACCGGTTCGGACGTTGCTTCTTATCGAGAAGACTCCGGCAAGAAACTCGATAGTTACTCTTTTCAACTTTGTTTGTTTTACAAAAAATAAATTCAGAGTACAGTCAATGCGAGTAGAAAAAAGAACACAATATTGAGCAGAGGAGCAGATTATTCCTACTATGACCACAAACTTTTGTCGTTCAAGTAATCCTCTACATTATAATAACCTTGTTTCATTAACTTTGCTTTAATTGCAGACTTAAACTTGTGAAGAGGTAGATCAACAAGACTTTGAGGTATTTTGTTAAAGTATTTTACAGATTGACCCACAAATGAGTTTCCCACCTTGTGTAGCCTAAGACTGGGAGTTTTCAATTTGTTTTTATTTCTGGTATTATGTTTATGAGTGTCACTGTTTTTTTTGAACAGATGCAAGTTTTTGCGCACATACATTATGTTATCTAAAATATACTGAGCATGCACAGTTAAAATATCGATCTTCTTAAATACTTCCCTAAGCGAGTCGCGTGGTCTAAGTTTGTAAATGGAGCGGATGGCTCTTTTTTGAAGTACAAAAATGGTGTTCAAGTCTGCAGCTGAACCCCACAACAGTAGACCATACGACATAACACTATGAAAGTAGCTAAAATATACTAGTCTTGCTGTTTCAATATCAGTCAAGAGTCGTATTTTTCTAACAGCACAAGCAGCGGAACTGAGTCTCCCTGCCAGGGCCGTTATATGCGGACCCCATTGCAACTTAGAATCTAAAGTTATTCCTAAAAATACAGTAGAATTTGTTAATTCTAATGGCTCGTCATTCATAGTTACAATAGTATCAACCTGACTCACATTGGGCATAGAGAATTTGATGCACTTTGTTTTTTTTGCATTAAGTAATAAATTATTACTAGTGAACCAACATAGTACTTTTGAGAGAGTATTATTTACATCGTCAAATGCTTGCTTACCTCTGTCGACTTTAAAAATCAACGAGGTATCGTCAGCAAATAATACTATCTCACAAATATCTTTGACATAGGTAGGAAGATCATTTATATAAATAAGAAAAAGCAAAGGTCCTAATATAGATCCCTGGGGCACTCCCATACGTATGGTGGCACCGGAAGATGCAGTTCCGTTGATACTAACTTTTTGAGTTCTATCTGTAAGATAGGATTGTATTAATTGAGATGAGATACCTGAAACACCGTAATGTCTTAGCTTAATCAGTAATATTTCATGATCCACGCAATCAAATGCTTTTGAAAGGTCACAAAATATTCCTACTGCATCTTGCTTGTTTTCCCAAGCATCAAATATGTGTTTGATAAGTGCTACACCTGCATCAGTTGTGCTCTTGTGTTTAGTAAAACCAAATTGTTTCTCATGTAGTAAGTTATTTAAATCAAAGTGTGAAAGCAGCTGGTTCAATATAATTTTTTCAAAGATTTTACTGAGAGCTGGTAGTATAGAAATGGGTCTATAATTAGATGGGTCACTTTTGCTACCAGATTTAAAAAGCGGGATGACCTTACTAAATTTCATCAAGTTGGGAAACTGACCTTGGTCTATGCAATTATTAAAAAGTTTAGCTAAGTGGGGTGATATCGTATTAATGATTGATTTGAGTAGATTAATCGAAATACCCCACAAATCTTCTGTATTTTTCATATTAAGTTCCTTAAATACCTTGAGGATGTCATGAGAATCAACATGATCAAAGCAGAACTGATTTGTGCACCCATCAACACTAGATGTTAGCAGGGACTCAGCTATATGTGGACTAGAATTTAACGTGCTTGTAGTTACAATAGGTATATTAGAAAAAAAAGTTTCAAATGTATTTGCTATTTCAATCTCAGACTCAATAACATTATTTTGAATTTTGAGAGAGAATGAGTGATCGCGAGGTTTAGATTTACAGGTTTCTTTATTAATTATGTTCCAAGTGGCTTTGATTTTATTTTTAGCCAGTTTTATTTTGTCTCTCAAAAAAATGGACTTTGCAATATGACATGATTTCTTGAATGTTTTTGAATATAATTTAACATGCTCAACTAGTTTTTGACAGTTTGAGTTAGCTTTTAATCCATATAATTCGTATAATTTATTTCTACTTTTATGGATGCCTGGAGTGGCCCAATCACTAAATTTAAACTTAAAATTATCAACAGTTACTTTCTTCTTAGGAAAAATATGGTTATGTTCATGCAATATTATCTCAAAGAGATGCCTATACTGATCATCTATGTTATGATGACCTTGGGGCAGTAGGTTAGAAATATTTTTATTTATATTCGTTTGAAACTTTTTTACTCGACTCTTGGTAACTGGTCTATAACTAATATCCACTGATTGAGAGACATGACGGTGCTCAAATTTGGTCAATAGACCACAGTGATCTGATTTCAAACAGTTTATAATTGATTTCTCAATAGAGATATTTTCACAAAAAATATTGTCTAAGCAGGTGGCTGTTAACTCGGTGATCCTGGTTGGTTGATCAAAAAGATTAAGTAAATCAAATGATTTAAAAAGATTTAAAAATCTTACAGAGGTCTGAGAAGAATCTAAAATGTTAACATTAAAATCCCCACATACAACCACCTTCTTGTTTGATTTACAAACCTTTTTCAGTACTTCTTCCATGGTCTCTTCGAACTGACAATAATCAGCAGAAGGGGGTCTATACACACACACAATAATAATCTGCTCTAACTCTGCGCATGCAAGTTCAATAGTTCGCTCAATTGAGAGTGCTACTATGTCTTTACGCTCTCTAGATTTAAACTTATTGTGAATTAATATCAGTGACCCACCGCGAATAGAGGAACTTCTCAAGAACGAACTAATGATACTATAATTATCAATGCTAATCATGCATTCATTTTTTTTCAGCCAGTGTTCAGTTAAACATAAGACATGTATATCCATACAGTCTAAAAATAAACCTACTTCTAATTCTTTGCCAGAGAAGCCTTGCATGTTTTGATGCACAAAGTTTATAAAATTATTTTGGGGCTTCTCTTTTGTCAACAATGTGCAAGAGTTTACCTCTATTGTCTCTGAATCTAATTTAAATTATTTGGAACAAGTTCCAAAGTCTGTGGTACAATGGTATCATTCTGCTCAATAAAAGCAGAGCGTTTAGCCAAATAATTGGCTGAAATGTTAAAAAAATAAGATAGCGACATAGCTATCTGTCGTTTATAATAATTAGATAAATGAAATCTACCTTTTGTCAGGTACATATTATTATTAATAATAGGATTAATGTCAATGAGATTTATTAAATTATTTGAAAATGTCACAGTATCAAATGTCAAATTGATTCTATGTCTTTTTTCATTTTCTGCTTGTGACAGACCCCTACTGTAAGGCAATGTGAACATCACAATTTTACTGACATTAACTAATGAACATAAAGTATTGCAATGTATTTTCATTTGGTTCTTGTTCACAGTACCTCTGTTTGCAATTAAAATAATAAGGGTTGAATTGGGGCTGAAACTATATTCAGCAATTTTCTGAATGATATCACAGTATGAGGCACCCGGTGAACAGTGATTTATAACTGACTTTCCAAAACTATTATACAAAATGTGGCCTATACTTTTTCCAATGTCGTCACTAAACATTACAATGTTACAACCTGGATTTTTATCAGTGTTACTGACAGGGCAGGTATCAGAGATGGAAATGTTGGTGGCTGATTGTGAAGTAAGGGTGTTAAGAAGAGAGGAATCACATTCTGACTGAATAACAGTATGGCCATCATTACTGCTGGAAACTGAGTCCGGGTTGCACAAGAGTTTGGTCAGGGCCAAAATATGCTCCTCATTTTCTTTTTTGGTGATTGTGTATCTGTCAGTTAAACGCCTCAGATTTTCTTTAAGACTACATATTTCTGCTTGTAATACTTTCACTTCATTGTCATATTGACTTAAATTATTGTCTATCATTATAGAATAGACATCCAGTTCATCACCTAATCGTCGGCGTTCCTGAATATATTTTGCATTTTTATACATCATTTTCTGGTTTTTTATCAGTTTCTGAGTTTTCTTAATAAATTTGCTTATCCTAACATATTTTCTAAATTTGTTCTTGCTGCACCTTGCAACACCCTCTGGAGCAGTGGAATTCATCAAATTATTACTAGCCAAATCAATAGCCACAGTAGGGATTGAAGAATGTGCAACAGAAACCAGGCTGGGCACACTAAGAACTAACTCATCGAACAAACTTTGGTTTTGGGTGTCAACTGTGTGTAGTTTTTCAGTCTCCATGGAAGATATCAGGTGGTGGGCCTCTTGTAGCTCTTGTTCAAGCATGGTAATGCGTTTGAGGCTTTGCACATATTCATCGCTGCAGTCACTGAACCCATCTACTATTATTTGTAACCTATCCCGCTCATTTAATACTAATAAATACCTTTCATGCATCTCAGCCATGTCTTTTTTTAACAAAGCGTTCCTACTTAACGCCTCCAACAATTCCCTCTCATTGTCTTCTCTTTCAAAATGCAATTGTTTAACCAACTCTTTGGATGCCTTCAATTCCTGCAAAGTCAGCTCCAGCTGGCGAGATGAGGCTGCGCGGGTCATCATGGTTAAATTGACAAAGTATAAATCCAACAAACAACGTAGAATACCAAAGTGTTGTTTAAACAATCAAGAGGTTGTGTAGCTCAAGAGTATTTTTGTATTCTAACCTCTTCGCGTTTCTGACAAACAGAGTCAGACAATTCGAATATTTCACTACTCAGGTATAATATAAGGTCGTAGAATGAAATGTATGAATGTTACTAAACAAACAATACAATACCTTTTCCAAGAGAAAACAATGATTCACAAATATTTGAACGGTCAACTGACACGCACTGTCGGCACCGATAAATCACCAAGTTTAAACTTATTTCACAAAAAAAACACTAAATAACACGTAATTAACACTAATTATTGTTTACGACGACTTATTGGGCCATAAATTAGTTATTTACAGGTTTAAATCAAATTAAAATACGGGACAAGTCAAGATCAGCTGTTAGCCGTAGTGTTGCCACAGCAAAAAAAAAAAAAAGAAAAAAAACATGCATAGTCCTAACATATAATATAGTGCACCATCTGTGCCCTACCCCTTAAAAGCTATCGTGTATAATCCTCTGCCCTTAACCTAGCCCTTGTCACATATTAAAAGGTGTTCAAAACTAGCTTATTTTATAAAAACTTTGCCCGCACACTCCTGTAAAGTTATATAATTCAAAAAGAAAAGTTGGAGTGTGGGGCCAATCAGAGTAAAAATTTTAAGACATAAATAGGAGTAAAATATAAATACAAAATGATAACTATAAAATGGTAAAAACAAAATATAAAATGATAATACAAAATGACAATTATAAAATGGTAAAAACACACATTGTAACGTTTGGAGCATCGAGATTTGATGAACGTTATAGGAAATGTGCTTGGAGGGCTCTGAACCGTAGATAGAAAAATAACCCTTATAGGAAGGATCACTGCGTTCTTCGTTGTTTTGTCCGTCTATCGAGGCTCTTTTTCCAGGAAAGCGTAGAGATGTTAAGTTAAAATTATTTCCAATATTTGAGTTCCATCCCCTCTTATAAAAATATTTTTGAAGTTAGCGCACAAACTGTATGAGAAGGCCTTTTACAGCCTCTTTACCGTACCTATATAACAGGCAATGGCGCCTGTAGAAGTACGAGTGTGTAAGGGTGGGAGCTTTAATAGAATAGAATTTAATGCGATATTAAATTGCGTTACCTGAAATATTAATTTTAATAAACAGCCACAGTAATTGGAGGATGTAAAGAGCGCATTTATACAGCTTGTGTACTATTGAGACTGATTTAATTAGCTTGTTTCTACCGGGACAAAGAAACAATAGAATGAACCACACACAATATTATGACAGATTAAGAGCTAATAGCTTTCAATCATTGTATGTTGTTGTTAAATGAGCAAAATAATGAAGCTCTTGAATGTGATTACCAAATAGGTACACATTTTTATAGTCGCAATTACATTCACGTATATCTATTGTAATATAGAGCGTTCATTACTTGAGCGAGATTCTTACCTAGCCGTAACTCAGTTTCGACTAGCATGGTAGGTAATGATTTGCTTATTTGTATACCGGCAACTTATTACAATAAGCTTGGATTATGATAAAATGTTAAAACATCATACTAGGTTGGCTTGGCATAGTACTTGTTCTAGTTTTAGTTCTTTTTAGTTCTTTACTTTGTTATTTCTTGTTTAAAAATTATAACTTAATATACCTACTACCTACTTATGATTGCTTACTTGCCTTGTATGCATGTAAATTAGTGCTTTTAAGTAGGTACCTAAGAATTACGTTTTTAGATAAGCTGGTGTACAACATGTTGTTATCTTTATGAGAAATAAAATAAAATTCATTCATTCATTCAATATCATAAATGTGCTAAGTTGCAAAACTCTCTAAGGTTTGGAAGGTAAAATGGTCGCGGGCAGTAGGTAATTGTTTTCATAATACACATGTAAACGTGGCGATGCATTTAGGGCATTCAGGTATAAATATACCTACCTACTACTAGTAGTTGAACAAAGCCGAGTTAATTGTTTGAAGAGCAGCAAACACGGAGGTCGGCTATGCCAACAATGCACCTCATGATTTACCAGGTTCACTGTCCCCTATTATTTGCGATAACACGAGTCGGCATATCCCAGCTAACCAAACAAGCTGAATAACGCCCGCCAGACCGGTCCAGGCACGTTCTAAGCTAGAAATCTAGACCGAGATTCCCACACGCTGTTTGCCAAAGCCTGGGACAAGTTATTTAACTACTCCATAAAGCCAGCCAAGTTGCCAACTAGAATTTAATAGATTAAGTTACAACGACTGAATCCGTGTAATTTGTTCGCCTAATAGACACTCGTGAGAGGAGAATTAAGGCTTGAAAGGTGCTAGGCTGTATGCGCCTGAAGGGCCAATTTGTAGAGGTTAGCCCTTAGGCTAGAAGGCACTGATATTACTAGGGGAAAATGAGGTCATGACGTAGAAATGTGTCAATGGACTTTCTAATTTAGACCATCTAAAAGCTAATTAAAAGAGAAGGTGTATTGACGACCGACTTGGTGTAATGGTTAAGAAGTTGGCTACTACACCAGAGGTCGCGGGTTCGATCCCCGCACAGTACAAACATTTGTGTGCATGAACATGTCTGTTTGTACTGGTCTGGGTGTCTCCTATGTATAATAAGTATGTATTTACAAAAGAAAATGTATATAAGTATGTTTATCCGTTGTCTAGTATCCCATAACACAAGCTTTAATTAGCTTACTTTGGGGCTAGATGGCGCTGTGTGGAATAATGTCCAGGGATATTTATTTTATTTATTTTATTCTATCTGATAGATCCGATCTAATGATGTAAGTTAACGATCCCATTATTAACAATCCACTCAATAGGTTAATTTTAGGAATGCCTATGTTATTGACTAACATGACATTTGGATGAGAATAAATACAGTTGTTAGATTTAATACTAGACAAAATTTGTAGAGCTAAAAACCTAGAAGGCTGATTATAATTATCACACGTATAGGTTTTTTTGACTCGGTCCTGTCAACTGGCAGAAAACGGCAAATCCCATTCACCCGGCTTGACGTAACCCATACACAAAAACCGCCACATTTCGCAAAGTGCCAAACTTTTACGAGTATGCTATAAAATGAACTAAAATTGAAAATGCGTAAATAGGACCAGGTCTAGTGTTTCGCCTTCAAAGTTTTCCCTCCATAACAACTCACAGCTCTGCAGCTCAGTACCCGTTATCGACGTGGACGTGACAGCAGCCACGACACACCGAACTGTCTATTAGTCTTGTCGTGTCGGAGGCACGCCGAACAGATTAAGCCATTCCACGGGTAGACGTGACGTGACAAACTGATAATGCTGCATTGGAATAAAATGTTTGACCGAGGCCCACTTCTCTTTATTTTAAGGTTGCTTCTCTTTGCTAGTTGGATGGCCAAAACGGCAACCAAAAACCAGAAGCGTAGACATAGGGTGTAGACAACGAGACGGCAACAACATCGAGAAAGGTTCTGTAGCGAATTAAAGTGAATGGTGTACTTGCCTTTTCCACTGGAAACAAGGCTTGATTACAAATATTAGGTCTACTTTAAATTATTTATATTTTAGTATTTAATTTTTTATTCAAAATGGGTTTGCGTTTGGCCACAGTCTCGCCTGGTGGTAAGCAATGCCCAGGCCAATAGTCGTACACGCTTACCCAGAAAATGCCTATTCACTCTGGCCTTGAAATAACCAAGGTTTTAAGTATCCGTAGTAATGGGTAGTAGTGAATATCTAAGGGACGTTAGTACATATTAATATTACCGTGAGCTTGTAAGCTTACTTTCGCTTTCAATACCAAAGCACTCACAGCCTGAGTCACGCTTAGGAATACGGACCAACGAACCAATTAGTCGAATTCAGAAGCTGTTTTGCTCAGTTAACTGCACTGCAGAACGGCCTACATCGAATGACTATTAAAGGTCAGTATATTCAGTGACATTCATAAATAAAAAATACTGAAGGTCAGGGACGCTATTGAATTTGGGAGCGTAAATTGAGGAGCAGGTAGCTAGTCAACCCTGGCATTTGAAAGTGTATCTACGTGAACATGGACGACATTGCAGCATATAGCAGTTTCTTTTTCTGAAGTTTCACTCGAAATACAATTTTTTATCATTATTTCTTATCATTATTTTGATCATTATTTATCTATTTAAGTATGTATTTAGAAATATTTAAGTATGTTTATTAGTCTCTGACACCCATAGTACAAGCTCTGCTTAGTTTGGGGTCAGATGATCTTTTGGTGTAAATCGTTCCAGATATTTATTTATTTATCTATTTCTAACTGGAGTGGCTTGCGGGGTAAGCACTCCGGTTAGAAATAATGACTCTCGGACTCGGACAGTAGATCCTGTGGTCCCGAGTTCGAATCTCGCCAGAACCATATTTGTGTTCATTGTCGCGTGAACCGTTTATTTCCGTCTATCTCTCCGGTGATGAAAAGCATCGATAAAAACCCAAATTAACCTGAATAACGGCGGAAGCTAACCACCTACCCCGTTGGGTTTTAATACCAAAGTGGAAAGTGGGCTTCTGAGTGTTCCTTTCACCATGTCAGGAACAGTCACTTGCCTCTGATTGCCCCGTTTGGGATGGTATGATGGAATTTCTAACAAGTGAAGTGAACCTACTTTCGAGAAAGTAGGTTCACTTCACTTGTTAGAAATCCCTTCTCCCTTTTTTGTTTTTTCACTCTGGTTCTAATTTGCATTAGTGTTAACAATACCTAAATGCCATAAATTATTTTCTTCATATTTCAGTCTCCGGGCTTACCGGAGCCTGTTCACCTAAGCATCTGGGCATACGTCCCATCCTAATCGTCTTTATTATCACTCCCACCTATAACATCTGAAGGGCAACTTACTCAGGCCATAAGGTCATGGGGAAAGGCTCCCTTAAAAACAAAATAAGTTAAGTGATATTCGATTAGACAAAGCTAATTCTAACTTCCCAAGAGTAACTAATGCCTAGTTCGTGTACGTCACAGGGAGGGCCCCTGTGACTACGGTTCAAATTTACGAGGATTCGTAAAGTTTTGGAACGGTAAAAAGGACACAAAACGAAAATGATTAAAGATTTGAGGTTCTATGTACTTTGTACAAAAAATATGCTTATTAGAATACCAAAAAATCAACATCAATTTCGAACGCTAAGTATGTTCTTTAACGATCGAAAATTCACGTTCCTACGAGTTTGACGAACGGGATCTCCGCCATCGAAGTAAGATGTGACGGTTGACGCGACGGCATGATATCCATCAGGCCTGTCGGAGCCTGGGGCGTGACGTTGACTTCAATGGAGCCGTTCTGACGTGAAGACTAGACATGTTAGTACTATGTATGAAGACTACATAGCGGTAATTGAGCTAAAAGAGAAACTATGCTCCGATAATGTGCCAATGTCGATCTTAATAGTGAGCATAAGAACCAAACGCTTAAGGCCATAGTTCTGACGATACTTATTTATTAGTAATCACGAATGTTAGGAGCTGTGTTTGTTCTTTAACTAGATTTTAGTATCTAAGCAATTTTTTTTAAATAATTTTAATCAATCTCTGGCACCTGTATTATAAACTGGGTTGAAGTCAATTTTAATTATGTTCTGTAATTAAGTAATTGTGAAGTATTTTTTTTTAAACTTTGTATTTTCAAATTATGATCCCTAGCCATTTGAGTCTTGACCAAAATCTTATTAGTATAAAAACACCAAAAGCCTTTATAGCGAAACGGAATAACGCTAATGAAGAAAACCCAAATGCCTGACGCTAAAAAAAAATAGAGCAGAAACGTCGCCTTTCAAATCCAGGGTTGGGCTATTGAAACCCCGCGTCGCCAAATTAACCCTCGGCTTTGCTGAAATTCGTGAAAAATTCCTGACTCTAATAAACTCGCTATTAGCGGAAGCCCGAATTAATACCGCAGGGAACAGGGCCTACTCCCGTTCGTCTGAACACGTATTAGCCTGCATCTTTAGGGGTTAAAAAAGATCCTTACATACAGTTCGAAATTAATCTTATTTTTTCTGGATATCTGGAACTATCATATTTTGTTCTAGAAAGTAAATGAAACCTATTCGTATAATACTACTCTTTCTGTGCTTTTTAGACTGGTTAAGTTACACAAAACTTAGTAATTTTTTCACCGGAGTAGGCCCCCAAGCTCTCTCCATGCGCAAATTATTGTTGACATTCTCCAACGTTCTTCCAGAAATTACAAAAAGGAATGAAGAGGATATATCCTGTTTATTTATATTTTTAGGAGGTCTACTCTCCCGCTTCATTATTGAAGTAAACAACATTTATTTCAATGAAGAAATAATAATACGTACCACGTCAGCAAATACTAAAATAGCAGTTTATTATATGCCCTTCTATTACAAATTCAAATAAAATGTTAAATAAACTTAATAATTATAATAAAATTGCATCACCCATATGTCCTGCAATATACCGTAATCGCATTGCTTGCAAAGAGCAGGTATTCAAAGTATTTCTCAATTAATAAAGCTGTCCATTAACCAGGTATTTTTCAACATCCAGATAAGGTGTTTGTTTTCCTGTCGAAAGACTAGGAAAAGACCGCTAGCACAAAAACAGGGATGGGGATCCCAGTTCCAATTTGGTGACGAATAAGTATGTCAAATGCATTCGTGAGATTTTCACTTACTGCTAGCAGGTTTTTAAACCTTCTTTGCATTGCACGTTTGCACTAACAGTATATGAAAACAGAAATTTTGGATTTCAAATCCAATTTCATCCATATTTCTTTTATTTTGTAATTCATAGAAGACGTTGTGGTAGGTAGGTACAAGATGTGGCCTAGGTACAAAATCCTCCTCGAAACCCGTGAAACCTCAAATCTCAAAACCACTAGATGGGGTTCAATAGCCAAAACATTAAATATCATTCCATCGGTGGAAAACACCGTTTAAAAACCCAGGCAAAACCATGTAGTCCAGTCTATCCAGTAAAATTTGTCTTAAATATTTCGATACCATGACGGTGACCGCTATCATCTCGTAATGTGGTTAATACGTTGTTAGGATATTTCAAACAATCGTTAAAAAAATAAGACTGCTATTTCAAATGTAAATTCTAACGTGAAAACAGTTTAACTTATCGCACTCAAGATAAAAAGATTTAAAATTGCATTTTTCAAGCACGTAACCGTCCAGTGGAAGAGCTTGAAAACTCTTTAAGTGTTAGTGAAACACAAGACGCTGCGAGCGATACAAACGGGGCAGTATTACTCAGCCAATAGTTCTCAAGGAACGTGACTCTCCGGGTGAGGTGCGAATTCCCAAAGATATTCCGTTCCTTCCAAGTACCCGAGTGGAAATCGGAATTCTTGCACCACCCAGTTTAAACTTCACGAGCGAGTTAGATTAAATCGAACTTGTTCAAGTTATTCGAGACTCCCTAGGATATGATTTGGTATGCCTACTTTGAAGTTTGCTTTTGCCATGATGTAAGTCGCTTTAGATAATTGAGCGCTAGCTTACTAAGTTACACGATTAAAACTTGGACTTACTTTATCTAAGGAAGTCGAGTAGATGTGGATCTCGACCGTTTTTTCATGTTGATAACAATATGTATCAACCTCCTTTTCGACTATACCTACACGGCTTTTTATTTTGCTTAAGAAACACAAAAAAATCAATGTGATACATACATACATACGAGTACGTCACGACGCGGTAATCAGAGGCAAGTTGGCTCTTGTCATACTGGTGAATAAAACCCTCAGAAGCCACTTTTGACCAAGCGCTTTATATCCTGATGTGGTATGTGGTGAGCCTTCCGCCGTTATTCGGGTTGCTTTGGTTTTATCGGTGTTTTCCATCACCGGACAGTGAGGCGTAAATTTAAGACTGACCACAAAGATGTTTCTGGCCAGATTAAAACTCGGGACCACATGAGTTTAAAAGATGGGGTGCTTAACCCCGAGGCCACGACGCTCTATATGTGATGTTGCAGTTTATGGCTGTTCTTAGGATATTTTTATATTTAACAATCAAACTCATACAGAAGACAGACGCATGCTATTACTTCGAGAGTTGTATGGCTTCCGTCACGCACGCAAGCGTTAGCACGTGAGTGAGAACAGCACCCTAAGCTTCAAATTTGATAATTACATTACTGATCACATTAGATGCCGCCGACTTAGTTGAGGTGCCCGTGGTTTAAGGGCGACGACGGATCGGCATAATTAAAATTATTAGGCTACACATACTATTCGGGTAGTGAGATGGCGGGGCAACTTGCCCACATCGATGTAGATTTGGGGCATCTTCGGGAGGCACGTTACTGCTTAGGGCAACTTGATAACCTCTCTTTAGTTCATCACTTACATTACACACATTTCTCCAATAATTAAGGCTTCTCAAATTTATTTTATAGAGTAAAGAGCCTAGTATTGAAATAACGGATGGGTCATTAGCCGTCGGTAGCAGCGACCGCGAGTGCAGTCGCAGTGACACGGACGTGACGCGGGTATATCACGTGACGCAAGTATATCACGTGACGACGCGTGTCGCCATAAATTCCAACTATCGGGTGCAGGTTGAGTGTGGGCCCGCTTTAATTGGTGGTTCAAGTTATTTACTGCGAGTGATGGCGTGTCCATAGTATTCACTGTATAAATTACTTATATGGTTTTAATTGCACAGAATTCTACTATTTCATTTGACATTTGATTTTTTGTGACGAAAAAAGACGACCTATTTCGTCACAGTATTATATTCTGTCGCTATATGGTCTGCTGTAAGTAATTTCTTTCAAGAGATAGGCTATCCTATACTTTAGCTTTCCTAAAATCCCGTGTAATGTATTTTTAGAGGTACGAGTATGAACCATTGAAGTATCATATGTCAATGGTATGAACTAATAAATCATGTTTAGTACGTGACTGTACTGGTAAATGTAATATAAATCCTAATAAATCACAAAGTGTGATCGATTCGCCCTATCGAAGATCGTTTAATTGTATTACCTACTTCAAAACATTATTGCCTAAATTCAAATCATCATACTTTGAACAATGCCGAAGGCTTATGTAAAGTATTAGGGTACCTACAATAAATGAAAATACACTTACAAAGACTCTACTGCCGGCAATAAAATTTTATGACTAAAGTCTAGACGCCTAGGTAATAAATAAAAGGTAGGTAAAACATGAGTACCATCTAAAAGCAACAAAAGTATTGTCCCTATGAAAATAAATTTTCGGGTTACTTTTTATATTTTCCAAGCGTTTTTCACGGAAGTAGTTTATCATTATTATGGATTCATGTATATTTAAAAAAGTCTCATATCAAATTCTCAGAAACTACGTTGATGAAAATTTAGCAAGATTACACGTTAAAAACTCGCTGTTTCATCTGTGCTAGTACTGAAAACTAAAACAAACGAGGCGGGAAAACGCTCAGTGACAACACTGACAAGGAAAACTGGCGCAAAAATGGGATAAAATAAAAAATATACTTCCGACAACTGAGCCAGAAGCCCATACGGGACGCAAGCACTCGTATGAACGTGTGTATATTTCAACTACAGCTTGGTAGGATCATCTGAATTTCTGGTATCTTTTATGGTAGCACTTCTCACAAATCCTCTTGCAAGAGATTCCAACAAAACTGTTTTTTAATTAAAAGACAGCGGGGTCGGAAACTAATTCCGATCCAATCATAATAATCTCTAGACTTATCATAATCCACGCTCGAACATGGCTGTCACAACAGAGTCCAATCTTCTGTATTAAATCCACCCTATTTTCACTCACTTTTAAATTAATGCTAAAGGTCTCTAAGGAAATGTGATTTTTAGAAATTCACGTCACACTGGTGAATCAGTTACCTTAAATAGGCCAAACAAATTGGTTTACACGTATATTAGTATTTAATTCACATTTTCAGTACTCTGGTAATATTTGTTGTTTGCATTTTGTGACAAATTAATCTAACAAAATACTGCGTCCTAGCTAACTTTAAGTGATGTTAAGGATGTAGGAAAACCTTTTTATAAAATTATGAAGATATAAGTAGGTATCGGATGAGTAATTTAATACTTCTGCGTTTCACATTCAACGTTCGAAAGTAATTAAAATCGAACAATGCGGACTAATTTATGCTAGCGGGTCTATTGTTCATAAATGTAAAATATGTTTTATCATTATAAACAGCCAGCTTGTGGACTTTGGAAATAAATGAAGGTGCCGGTTGGCGCAAAGACCGAGACAGGAGTCACTACTTGTCGCTATAGCTGTGTTAGGGCGCCAGTGCGACCGAAACTGGTGACAGAAGACACGAAAATACCCTACAAAACAAGTACGTGTCGATCGCCCTTGTCTTGGTCTCCTGTCCCGGCCTATATTACATATTTATAAACCGGTACCTTGACATATTTTTAAAGTTGACAAGGAGGCTGTTCATAGACAGTTCATAGTGGTTAAAACATATGCATTATTTATGAACAGTGAACAAGTTAACAAAAATTACATCCTATTATTCGAATTTTTCCTGGTACCAATTTTTCGGTATCCGAGTACACATCCCTATTCCCGGTGGAGGTGCTCGCCGTGTGGCAGTAAAACAATTGTTTGGGTACGTTTGTTTTTCCAAAAGGATATACGATTCTAAGCTAGCTCTGATGTTTATATTATGACCTACTGTGTGTTTTTACAAAGTTGCTTGGAGAGTTATTTGCATACGCGTATTTGAATGAACATGGCGCTGAGGGTGTCAAAACATTCAGCGATTTGATAAAATTATTATTTTAGCAGAATTATTTAAAATAAGTATATAAAGCAGCCAGAGCTACTAAATACCCTCCCATAGAAATAATTTATAATGTCAATACATCAGAGACAGAACGTAATGAGGTTGCTTAAACTACTGGTGAGCTAATGAATATTGTGAAGTAGAAAGTTAGAAAATTCTGTCTAAGGGCATATTCTTGTGAGCCATCTCATATTCACTAGGCAGGTACAAGTAAGATATCAATCAGAAGTTATGTTTTAATATTTCTTAATACTGTCATTACATTGCAATGTGTATCAGACAGAAAAACACCAATATCAGGCGTAAATAAATTTACTGCAATATTTTCCATACTTTCAACAGAGTTATAATATGACTGTGTAAGTAAGAAAGATTGAGCATCCTTCGACAAAAGTCACTCCAACCTTGCTTCAACCCCACCGCGCCTACGTTCTCGCACCTGGCCACGCACGTAAGTGCAATAAACTACTAGACAAGTGTATTAAATGGTAGGATTAATATTACTTTTAATAAAACAAGCTGAGGGCACCAAGATAAAGAAAGACTGAGGCATTTTATGTTTAGAGATACAAATACTAAGGCAGTAGCAGCATGAGGAGACAACAAAGAATTGATAGAAAGGTAAGGAAGAATCAGGATATATTCAGGACCAATAAAAATATAAGAAGGACAGACAAATTAAATACATCAATTGATAAAGAACATACAACGCTTTCTATATTTTCTCGTATATTGAATTGTTAATGGATTTGTCTGGACTACACGAGTTCAAGCAATATTCACTCTTCACAACTCAGCCTGCTAACCCTTAGCTCCCTAAGCTTTGTTTTTCAATGAACATTGCTTACACGTTGTATAACAATAAATCTTTTTATTAAAATAAATAAAAAAATGGTTGCCTGTAAAGTCGGTTTTACGGGCGAAGATTTTACGTGACAACGTCTTTTTCTCGGTAGAATATTTATTGATATGAATATAATTAAATTGCACAATAGGAACAAGGAATTGAATGAAAATAAGAATTGCGGCAGACCGATCATAGTTGAGTGGGAGAGAGACGCAAGGCATTCGGCGGGCCTCTCTCTCGTTCGGTGACTCATCGTAACGTTACCGAGCGTTACACTTTTTCATAAGTGACTCCCAGCCGCAACCTAATTTAAGACGTTGTCACGTCAATAAATATAAATATGCGCCAGACAACACACCTCTTGTAATGATCTCGAATAGGAATTAATATCCCTGTGTTATGCCACACAAGGAAATAAGCCAAGAGGGTGTCGCAGCACACCCAGACCCGAGTCAATTCAGAAAAGATCATTTCCTGATTTGAACCGACCGGGAATCGAACTCGGGACACTACGGAAATCAAGGCGAGAAACCGTGCCACAGCGCACTACGCCAATCGTGTCGCCACCAATCGATTGTCAATATACCAATTGATTGTACCGAGCTAAATACTTACAAAACTAAATAGGAAACAAAAGAATCAATCGCATATCCAAATAACCTCTAAACTCAAATATTTATATCCGCTCCAACCAAGTAATGCGTATGTAATGGCAGCCATCGTTAGCCAAGCCGGATGGCAATATCTGACGCCACGCAGCAATTCTGGGTATTCCCCTCTTATTGTTATTAGAGGTCCATATTTCGGCATTTGGCTGACTTGTTACGTAATGCTGAGGGCTGATTGTCGCCCTCAGCATTTTGTAACAAGTCAGCCAAATGTTGAACACACACGATAGCGTATTGTGCAAGATTAGGACTCAAGCCCTTTATTACTTTTTACAGGGTATCGTTGAGGTAGTAGATCAAGTTCTCCCTATAACTGATATAATCCTTAATCTTTTAGCTTGCAAAATATTAATTAGTAATCACAAAACCGGCCTTTCCTCCAAAAACGCAAAAAACCCCTGGCCCTACCAAGGATTGAAACCCCAGGATCTTTTCTGGTCGATCGGTCTTACCGCGTTTTTAAAAAAGTATGTAGAGACATCCAACAAATTTTTGATGTTTGGCGTTTTCTCAAGTATGGCCGGATATAACTATACAACGCTAGTATTTCTAAGATATTTCGTTGACTACCTACCTTTGAGTAGACTTATTTTAAATCTAATACTCTACTTAAGCTAGCTTGAAGCATCCCAGTCATGAAAGAAATCTCGTGTCACGTTGTTTAAACCTCTAGCTCGTGCCATATGCAAAGGCAGACAAGACATAATAAATCGTTGGCAACCAACAGCGTTCAGATTCTTATCTGCCGTGTAAGCCTGACGCCTACACGGTTACTGTCAAAGTGAGGTACCAAAAGTAACAAAACACGCATGCTATCAACTACTTATAGGTATTGTAGCTTTCTCAAATATTTTTTTAAGATTAACATTGTTTCTCGATTATGATTATATTTTGACATAACCTTTTCACGTCGGTTAGTTTTCGGTTAGATATTCCTGATTAGTTGGACCCAGTTGGAATGTAAATTGAGAATGCAATTTATCAAATAGAAACAAGAAGAATATTGTTATATCAAAAGAATTTGACATGCACATTTAAATCTTTCATCCTTTATAAAGTTGAATAGATTTTTAAGGGCTCAATTCAAACAAATCAGTGAGTTAGTGAATCTTTTTACTTAATTGTTCTCCCGGATATCTTGGACCCTTCGCGTGACAAGGGAGCATTCCATCCACACCCACTTGTGGTCATAAAGATAAAGAAAGTAAAAGTTCCGATTAGAGTGACATACAATTCATCAAACGGCTCTTCTGTACTAAAGTGATTTGAATTTTTATCTCTATAGCGACTTTGTATGGTGACTTTCATAGTTTTTTTTCTACCACATAGAGCCAAGACCATTTAAAAATATCTAGTCAACTGTCATGGAATATAACTTTTTTATGGATAAAGCTTGCTGTTTTTATACAATTTGCATTTTAGACGCAACGTTTTAAGGTAGGTAACTGTTCTTTCAGCAGTGACCTGTTATTGTGGAAAGATGATGGTGTCAATGATATCTTGTTTTATATAAATTTTTAAGCGATGAAGAGGTGAAGAGCGCAATTTCAGCCTATTTGGAGGACAAACACAAAATATTTTTATTTAAACGTATTTTTTTTTTTGATAAACTAAACAAACAAATTAAGTTAAGGAAGAATATAATAATGGGAAAAAAATATTTTAAGTTTATTTTTTATTTTTACTGTTAACCCTCCATTACGCGAACTTTTTGACCTCCCCTCGTAAGGATTCTAATGATGTCAATGATGTTTTGAAACAGGGTTGAACAGCTAGGCAAAAAAAGGCCTTCATCATTGAAATTCAACCATGCATCGCTACTTTGATAAGAATTGGCTTGATCATCACTATTCCTAAATTAAAAACTACATGCCATCCAAAATACTTGCCGATTTCATATCAAACGCTCTACCACCAGCCACGGAGGTGTATTAAAGTAAAGGTAGTCTAAATCGACTATCTTTAGATAGATAGTTATTTTTCAAGGCAATATGCGAACCCTGTGTATCCAGGTCAACTCAATCGGGCGTGCTCATCAAAGGCACTCGCGTTGAGAGCCGAAACGTGTTCAGTGTAATTGAATTAAAGCTACTGGCTGCTTCCACATCGCTAAGTATCTCTCATTTACTGACCAGCGTATACGCCATTTACTGGTTATAAAGTCCGGTATTCACTTTGTTTTTAAGTAAATAGATCGCCCAAACCTCTGGTTATTACAGCGTTTGCTTTTTTAATTGAACTGCAAACTGAATGAGTGAAAGCTTTTTACGCCGCACTGTCATGCCAAACAAACTGTTATTTTAGAACTGGGATTTATCTTGCATGTTAAACACTAAAGCACTTTTAATTTATTTTGTATAACCTGTGTTGCTATAGCAACGCAATTCAATCCAAAATGTTCCTTAAATACCATGACGTTATCCTTGTTAAACATGCTCGTATATAGGCGTCACAATTAGTCACGTTTTTTGATAAGGCACGGGCCCGTAAGGCCTCTTCCTCACCTCTTCGGCACCGCATCTGCACTGAATCTGTTTGCTCGCCAAGCGCATGAAATCAAATGAGAGTTTTCAGACCGACTCGTTTCGGTACAGACTTTACACGCACGCCTGTGCATAGAATCTGTACAGAGCGGCCGGCCTCCCCCCTCTCACCCCTGCCAGCACCGCCGCGCGCGCGCCTCACTTACACCTGTCACATCGAATGATTATTACCGTATCGAAAACATCCAGAGCCTGTCAGGAAATGTTTTTCAGCATAAAATCTCAGATCAGATACGGTTCAGAGGGTGTACCGAAACGATAACGCACCGAGCCGGTGAGGAAGAGGCCAAGGCTGAATTCATCAACAAAACTGATGTTCCTGAAACTTCCCAAGTCAACATGCGAGTAGCAGCCGACAAATATGCTTCTTACCATTGGAAACACCAGGGACATTGCCTTCATTTCTTTGCTCTATTCCAGTAATATTCACATAATATGCGTCATCATCATTCAACAAATCTTTATGGTCAAAAAAATTATAAAAGTAAGCTGTAGGTATTTTGTAAGTGCTTCTTTCTATTATGCTCATAGTGCGTATTGAATCTAATGTACACTTTTAACATACCGTTTACTTTAAGAACTATTTCGAGCGGCTCGAGAATGAGTTGTTAGGCAATATTCTTATAATTTTTATCCTTAGTGTTGATTCTTTCAAACTCCCACAGATTTTGAAATCTTAGATTCAATAAAAAGCCCCATACTTCAAGGGAAGTGTCAGCGCATAATCAAGGAGCTCCCTAGATACGAGCAGGAAGCGCTCGAGCGCCCTCGAGATAAGCCGCGGATGAGGGATGGCCTTAAGTGTCGTGTGAGGTTACTCGCAAACCGGCGATAAACTCGCAAATCTTGTTATCTTATAGTTCTTACTTTAAAAACGACTAAAGGTTTTTTCAGTGTTATGGTTTTTGGAAGTCATATGCTTGGATTTCAAAAAGTTAGCCGTTACATTTATAATTTTACCTTTTTTATTTTCACTGACTTAAAGGACAGTCACAATTTGAAGAGTGCTCAACTTTGAGTTAGTTTGAGCACAATTTGGGCAACAGCTGAAACCAGTTAACTATCATCAATTGGACATATGAACTAGTCGGAGAAAACAACAAAAACAATCTAGTGGAAGTATTCACAGAGTAAAAACGGACATGATCCAAGTTGATAAAGGTTTAGGTAATGGTCAGAGGACAACCACCTAAATAATGATGTTTTACCTACGGAGCTTAGGTCTCACATTAGTATTTTTTAAACATAAATGAATTGCATCATCATAACAAATTGCATTTTATATTTTTAAATAATAAACGAAAGTTATTTACGATTATACATACATCATCATCTCTACTGCTTACATGCGATAGTTTTCATTACATGCCCACCTTCGCAAGTCTTTATTTAAAAGTGTGCTAAAATCCTTTCTAGCGTTTCTCTTTTTACAAAATCGGATTACGCCTGAAACAACGCTCGTCTAAAAGCCTATTTGCAAGCAAAATAGCTGTGAATATTTACGACACTTTGTTTAAAGTGCCACAGATTATGGCACCGGTTTTACAACACCCTTTAGAAACAGACGAGGCTCTTATGCCTTCGACACCAATGTGCTTACGGATAGATGATGACATTTTTCAACTGAGAACTGGATAAAATTTACAAGGAATGCAATGCAAATATAAGTGATGATGCAGGTTTGAACATAATACTTGAAATTCGGAGATGCCAACCATTCGAAATCCACCGCATCTCAAGATGAAAGGTATCCTAGCATGGTCATAGAGATTAATATAATGAGCAGAGTCTCTGCCTTAAAATTCAATAGTAGGTGTCTCAGTCAGGGTTGTTGATGACAGTGTTCAGTCAATATGTAACAATCACGCATTATTCAGTTTAACAAAGTACTTTTAAAGAAGCAACAAGCCAATAAAACAAAATGATGTTTCTGTTTATCGATTGTTAGACCGTTGAAGTTGAAGAAATTGCAATTAGTATTTAAGTCTAGTTCCAGTACTTCGAAGATCCTGACCTATAAAGCCTAGCCTTTAAACCTCAATATAGTGGTGATTTTCCGTGAGCAGCAACTTTGTATTTTGGCTTAGCGGAACTGCTTGAACTTGCCTGTCAGAAGTTCGCCCGCATTTCCAATCGTGAAGTAGGCACCTCTGTTTCTAGTGCAAAGTCAGCGCTTTATCCAAATGAGGATAACTAGTTATGATCGTCAGAACCAGTCACAGTGTAATGTAAATGTGGAACGCTGGCTATTGTCCGCGGTATATACTTGATTTTTTTAGTCAAATCAAGTCCATACTACCATAATCCATAGACTGCTTAAGTTAATATCCAACATTATATTAGAGACCATTTATGTAACATTATTCTCTGCTCTTTTTGCGCAGCTAGAATACAGAAAGAAGACGAATCATAGAACGATACAAGCTGGGTTGGGTTTTATTTCATAGGAAAACAATCAAACAATCTTAGTGATGATGAGGTACATGGTTCGCTACTTGACAAATGTATAGAGTCATCTTCTTTTTGAAATGTATTTACTTACGTATTTCTGAGCTAAATTACACAAGCCCTCATAAGGTGAAGTCTGGAGAGGCGGTATCACTTTTTAACGTAACAAGGTCCAAGATGCGTGCGTAAGAGGACCTTGGGAGGAGTTGGAGGTATCTTTGAAAGTTTTGCAAAGGTTACATTGCGTCCACATGGCCGGACTAATGCAGGATGTTTTTGATGAATACTTTGGTGAAGATGAATAATTCATGGAGACAAAGGAATCGCACTTTGTAATAGTTGTAATATCTGACGACACAGTGGCACGGTTTCGTGCATGATGTCCGGGTGCGATTTTCGGTCAAGCCAATTCAGAAAACTAACTTTTCTAAAATAACTCTGCTCTGGCTTAAATCCTTGTCTCGTACGTAACACAAGGATATTTGTCCTTACTTCGAGGTCATGATAATGGGCACATTTTTTTTTTATATTTTCTATCCATATATATATATATAATATATAAATACCCAACAAATACCTATTCACTCCCTCCTCGTCGTTCTCCAAGTTGAAGTGCTTCTGAAAAACTCACGTGGGAAGCCCACCCATTCCATCTGAATCTATTTGTAAAAAAATATTTTATTATTATTTCTTACTTACTCTGTTTATCATTTTCATGTTCGTGTTATTAATTCGCTAACGTTCCCAATTCACCCCTGACGGTGTAATTTTAGCCTATACTTTGAGCGGGACCTTCGTCAATGCCATAGGTTATTATGTTATCAAGGGCGTGGTTGAAACAAAGGCTTTCCGAATGATCGACCACAAGACTTACGAGTATAGCCGCTCGTGCGGGCGGTTTGAATTATTAAATTGTGTAGGAGACCTCTTGCTGAAGTACAGAGGCGTTCACATCAACCTTTACAAAACCATATGTAAAGATTGATATGAACGCCTCTGTACCTAACCCGTGAAAAAGTTTGAAAGTTTGTTTTTGTAACTTAATTTTCAGGGAACGACACATGCAGTATCATAATATTATCGCTTACATTGCTGAAAGTCATTCGTTAAGCCTAGCCTGATTTATCTCCATGTACCATATTTACAGCAATGAAAAAAATATCACATTCTATTCAAAGGATAAATAATCCCTCGACTAGAATATAAACCCTAAGAATTTGATTACGTTTTGACAAGCAATCCACTTTGATACCTATTGGAGCATATGGCCCGCATCACCTCATGGTTGGCCTGTGCCCAGTAGTGCGACATGAAGACGTAAGTAGTGGTTTTTTTGTTGATATATCGATGTGCAGTTTGCACTAAAACTGCTCGAATTATGTGACCACATAATTCTAGCAATTGACCAATTGCTACAATAAAAAAATAAAAAACATTTATTTCAGGCTATAGACCCATTAAAAAGTACATTGATATTAAAATAAAAATAGAACTTTCAAAAAAAATTATAAAATTACAAATCAATACAGCTTCTTCTTAGTCGGGCACTCTTGGCAGAGTGGTCGTGGCTGCTGATGGGCAGGGTTGCGGCTCGCCGTCGCCGCTGGCTTCTATGGCAGCCGCACGTCGCGCGATGTCTCTCCACTTTTGTCGACTTTGTGCGTTGCGAGTACACTATACTGCGGTCGACTGCGTCGATTTCCTAATCAGGTCGATCCAGTGAGTCGGAGACCGGCCTCGTGCTCTCTTCCCCTCAGTGTGGCCCTGTACTACAAGCCTCTCCATCGAGTCCTCGTTTCTGGAGATACGAGTATGCCCAAAGAACTTCAGTATTCGTAGCTGCACAATTGAGGATAACCTGTCTCGTATGTGAAGTTCTTTGAGGACGGAAACATTGGTGCGAAATGCCGTTCAGGGTATTTTTAACAGACGTCTCCAACACCACATCTCCAGTGCGTCGATTTTTCGGCGAATTTGCTGTCTTAGTGACCAAGTTTCGGCTCCATACAGAAAGATTGGATCATTCGGCGAACTTTTGTGTTTTTGGTTACTCTCCTGTCTTTCCAAATCTTTCCCAGTCGCTCCACTGCCGATCTGGTGATGGCGCAACGACGCTTGATTTCATCTTCGCATCCTCCAGAGTTTGAGATAATAGAACCGAGGTAGATGTAGCGTTCCACAACTTCGCAGTTGGGTATTTGTAGTATTCTTGTTGTAATATGTTCTGCTCGATCTACTATCATAACCTTCGTCTTGTCTCTATTTAGAGTCAGACCGAATTGGAGACTAGTTGTTTCCAGACGAGTCAAGAGCTCCTCCAAATCTTCTTTCGAACGGGCAAGAAGAGTGGTGTCATCAGCGTATCGCAAGTTGTTTATCACGCGACCACCGACTGAGACACCGTTGTTCTATCCGTCCAACACGATGCGCATGATATATTCAGTGTAGGTGTTAAATAGCAGCGGCGACAGAATACATCCCTGACCGACACCAGATTCCGTCTTGAAAGTATCCGAGAGTACGTCATCAACCCGTACTGCTGCTGAACCATCTTCATAGAGTCGCTTCAATAGGAATATATGGTGCTGTGGTACCCCCATCTCTAACAAGACTTTCCAGAGACACTTCCTTATGACAGTGTCAAATGCCTTACGGAAGTTGACAAAGCAGATGAAGAGCGGCGACTTAAATTCTCTGGCTTTTTCGATCAGTTGCCGCAGTATAAGTATCTGTTCGCGCGTGCCTCTCCCTTTCACGAATCCAGCTTGTTCAGGTGCTATTTGGCGCGACAGGTAAGCTTGCAACCTTGCGTTGATAATGTGTAGCAATACCTCACTTGCAGGCGATATCAGAGAGATGAGCCTATAGTTATTGCATTTCTTGGTGGCGCCTTTCTTGTGCAAGGGGATAAATACTGATCTAGACCAGTCCTCACGCCAAATTCCGGACTCCCATGTCTTGCAACAGATGGTATGCAAAAAGTCCACTCCTAGTTCTCCCATCGCCTTAAACACTTCTCTTGGGATCACATCTACCCCTACTGCTTTATTACTCATCAGGTGCCGAATTGCCGCTCGTACTTCATCTCGCAGGATTTCAGGTTCTCGGTCAATGGTATAATTGAAGGAGCATGGATTGTTTGCTGCAGATTTATTGGCGAAGAGAGATTTACAGTAGTCCTTCCAAACATTAACTATGTCCTTAATCTCAGTGACTGTTACCCCAGAAGCGTCATCTATTGCCCATGTCTTGCGTTTGAACTGCCGAGTTATTATTACTACGATAAGGTACGGGAGTCGTACCTTATCGTAGAGGTCTTTGGTCTGCAGTTTATCAGAGTGTCGTTCTAGGTCCTCGCAGATCTTTGACAAGGCGTTGTTACGATCTCTTCTAGACGCAGCTTGTATGGCGCTATTTTTAGCATTCAGCACGGCACCACTCACACCCTTGGCTCTTAGCTCTCTCCTTTCTTCCACTAATAGCCAGGTGTCCGCTGACATACAATGCTGCCGTTTAGTTGAATTTTGCTTGGGCTGCGATTCTGCCACTGCATCCACAACACACTTCTTTGCGGATGTCCACAAGGAATTGGAGTCCTTATCCCTGACATCCGCCGTCCAAGCAGAATGTCTGCTCTCAATGGATGTTGTGAGAGAGCTCTTATCCACTATTTGCATACGCCTAGGCTCTCCTGTCGTTCTTACTTTCTGTAACTTAAGCCTCAGCTTTCCGACGAAATCAATACATACATACCATCAAGCCTTTTTCCCAACGGGGTAGGCAGAGACCACATCTTTCCACTTGCTACGGTCCTGACACACATCTTGCGCTTCTTCCACTCTCATTAATCCTTTCATACTGCTCGTCGATTATGGGTACTCACGACCTGACCTGACTTACTTCCGTCTAGGCCTTAACCTTCCAACAGCTCCACCCACCCTCGCCTTGTAAATTTGTTTCAATAATCGCCTTCCATCCATCCTTTCTATATAATTATACACAAATCAATCATCAAACAAGAATTAAAAATTGTAAAATAATTAAACATTGTGATAAAATTATAAAAAAATACAATTAGTGGAAACTTGACCCTTATAACACCAATACTACTGTATAAAAAATAAATCAGAGTGTGATCACCATTTCACAGTCAGCAAGCGTAGTGAATATAAGCCTATTCATCGTAGCGATGAGATATTGATAGGGGCTTAAGTTCTTCGGAAGCGCTGAGCTTTTAGTCCCAGTTGCTATGGCTTGTCACGGCCTGAATAGCCGGCTTGGACTTAGCACTTAACTACTGTTCAACCTAGTACCAACCCAAACAACGATAAAATATAAATAAATGTCTCTGCTTGTTTTTATTTTCTTTATATTGCTAGTTAAGAGGACCTCACTCCACCTAGTGAAAAGCGGCCGTGAGGTCCAGAGACGAGGCTAACAAGCACGGTACTAGTAATGCAAAGAATCTAATGGGTTTGTCAATGGTCGAGATAGCTCATCTTAGAGGCTTGCAAAAATGCCTTTTCACGCGCCGCTTGAAGACCTCGGAACTATATGAGGAAGGAAACACATGCGCTATAGGAGCGTTCCACGTCTGGATGGTACGACAAAGAAACGAGTCACCGAACCTTTTAGTGTGGGCCAGCAAATGCTGGATTGTGTGTGGATGACGCCGTATTAAGATATTTCTGGCATAAAGGTTTAGAACAAACACAAACCTTTCACATACCTGTTTGTTCTCTGTGAAGATCGATACGATACGGCAGGATATTTTTTACCAATTACGAATTTCTCTGTCTTTCCTTAACTTGCACTGCGACACTGCCAGCTACTTTTGCGCCTCCTTATAATGAATACTTACAATCTTAATCGCGCTGGCCTTTCCTACGTAAATATTTAATTAGGCCACTAGGTGCCTGACTCGACCCTAATGGCTTAATTGGTGAAATATAGCAATTTAATACCGTTTGTTAGCACAAGGATCCTTAAGGAAATTCAAGGTTTCATTAACTTTTGTTTTAGCAAAGATTCAAGTTGAGCAATATAAATATTTTTTGACGTCAAGCGTTGTTTGCGAAATATGCGTAATTTCCTTTACAAGTTGTTGAGTGGGTATTTATGAGTGATGAAAATAATTTCTGGATATAACTTTTGTACAGCTGCACAGTGATAAAGTTTCAGATAAAGTTTCAAGGAAGCCTACTTGTGGAAAGGCAATCTGCAAGCTTTTTTGTGCCCGTGTATTTTACTTCAATCACACTGATACAGCATTGTGATATTTTTTAGAATGATGTTTGTATATTTATTTAGATCCACTCTTGTCCAGGTCCTTAAACAGAGTCCCTTTCACATTTGTTACATAATGTATGTCTGTCATGTTAAGATTCAAATTCAGAAGAACTATCTTTTAGAAACTGATGGTACATAGGCCGTATACATATTGAATAATTCCAAAGCAAACGTTAGGAAGGTAGTCATCAATAATCATAAAGTAAGAGAAACCTAAACACCACCAGATTATCTATCAAAACTTCATATTTTATTTTTGTGTTGTTTCAAATGAATTGCAAACATAAAACGATAGACATATACAAATAATAACAAGAGAGTCGGAACGTGATGCGAGAGCAAAGAAATAATTGGAAACAATAAACTTGTAAGAACTCGGGACGAATCACGGCAACTCGAAAGCTACCTCCAGTTTATAAAAGTTAGCCCATTTTCATAATGATTTATTACTTTTCTTGCCCATTATAGCAATGTATCAGTTTTGTTTCGAAATTACCGTTTACTTTTTAAGTGCCACTGAAAATAAATTTTGGAAAAGAACGGAAGTTCGATAGCTTAATGCAAACAGAAGAATCTAAAATAAATTGATAATATTGTATAAATATATAAGGCCACAGCAAAATTGTTTCATTTTTCAGCTGTTTTCAGCTACTATACTATTATTATATATTATTATTTTGTTTTCGTGTGACTGTTACTAACATCTCCAACTTGGAACATGCCTACATAGTTTTATCATCAATTGTATACTATGCATCAGGAGATAATAAGAAATCGCTTGAAACTATGACTTGAGTAGAGATTTCAGAACGTCAGTTCTTACAAAAACGTCACTTAGATCTATACTCAAGTACAGATTTCGTTTTAGAATACGGGCCTTACAGTTAAAAAATCCATTCAGACATAAGTAAATTTTCAGTATACGCCCACAGATTGATCGACGCTACTAGGAAATTACAAAACCATTTTCTTAGCGAAGTGCGTGCACAAGCCCTTGACTAACTAAGTACGCTGATGGTTGTGAAGTTCTAATTAACTAGGAGTCCAAGCTAGGGACTGACTCCCGGGAAGTTCACAAGAACTGGCACGACCTCATTAAAGCTCTCCCGGCACTTAGCTTATCTTAGAGCGCCTTTGACACTAAAATAGTTATTAATGATAAAGCTTTAATATGACACTTAATAACACGCTTTTGTAGCGTGGATATCTAGTTGGTTCTTTTCAAAAGCAGTACAAGAGGGTAGCTGCAAGCAAACATAGCTTCGATTATGCATATCAGGTGTAATAAGCTGAGGTCGGAACTAGGTAGAGCTATTTTTGTACGTTTATACTAATTTCATACAGCGAAAGAATAAAGTGGATATGGCTCAAATCACGAGATTTATTTTAAAGAGCAGAAAAAATCCGTGATTTATTAAATAAAAAGTTATTCACTTTTACACCATTTAAACCACTGCACGCGCGATGTTGCCACATTTGTAGCTCGCACAACACAGCTTGGGAGAACAAAAAAAAACAATAGTAGTAGGCGGTATGCACTCCACGCTTAACAAAATGTACTAGATTTTGTCTCTTTCTACCACATTCAAGCTTTCTATTAGCAATAAATCGTACAAGGAAAATTATTCAGATGGGCCGTTTGAATAAGCAAAACAGAAGCAAGAATATTTGCTCGTATTTATGAAAAAAGCGAAGTATAAGTAATATATGAGAATGTGCATTAGACTGTATGAATGATTTGTATTGTGAATTAATGTAAATACTAATAAAAAAATTATGTTAATTATCTTTGTTTTATTTGTCTTATCTATCTGTGAGTTTCCATTATTATTTACTTGTAATAATTTTGGCCACTCGGGATCGTCCATTAAAATCCGGGGAAGATCCATATTCATATCAACATTTCGAGGCAAGTATATAAATACGAGTAACTCTACCTAATTCCGACTTCTGGTAATAAGTGGTTTGAGAATAGTCAATGACGACGTCTCTGCTTAAATTTCAAAAGTAAATCCATTTGAGCAGAGGAAGTTTCTCTAAGCTTAAATAACATACCTTTTAATTGTTACTTTAAAACTTATTCATCTATTATTGTTTGTGAATCTTATCTCTCAATAGCTTTCAGTGGGCATTAAAAATGATTATTTTACCGTAAAAACTGTGATAGGTGATTTCACAGTCAAGGTTTACCCATTTACAAAACATAAATTAAACTTGACAGAAAATCAGCCTCGCGCATCACATAAGAACAATTCCAATGAAACCTCGTCTATATCACATCACCACTGTCGGTTCCCGTTTTAAAACTGAATTAAACCAGCTGAAGTCACTTTCCACTTATATTAAAACTGCACACTCCTCTTTGCCCGGGCTCAAGTCGGTCAAGTTCTTTTTCTTTTACAAGTAGACCATGACGCAATGATAGCGTTGACTGGCCGGGAAATGTGTCGAATTGCATTAGCTTTTCAGCCCCAGGTTTTATATGTCTCCTAAAATGAAAACAACGTATGTTGCTCTTGATTAACTAGATCTTCTGCAACTATCTTTAGACCTTTTTGTTTCATATACCTACACATGAACATCTATCAGTCAATTTCACGTAACAATATTGCTGAAATAAGCAAGTGTAAAAACGTTCGACAAAATATGATCTAGTTGAGTGAAACATCTCACGGCGACAGAATTTATTCCGCAACTTTAATCATAAACCCAAATAAACAGAGTTAAGCCGAGACCACATTCGCCACGACAATGTGTGCTGCGAACTTCACGGGAAGCAGACCGACAAATTGGACTCCGGCGAGATTACCCAGTAATGTGCACCGGCTTTACATTGCGTGAGTTGACGGAAACTTGCGCGATTTATACACAAAGTAAGCGTGTTTGCTTTCGCTACTATTTCACTTTGGCTATTAAAGTTAGTAATTAATCGTGGTGTCTAGAACTACAAATGTAAATGAATGTGAAAAACGATACCCGTTTTAATACCAAGGTACCATACCTTTGAACGTCAAGCTTTACATGTGGGCGTGTTTTGCAATATAATTTAAAGGTTGACCTGCCGTCGTCCGTTCAGTGAAAAAAAATTTCATCATAACACCTACATGAGTCCTTTGACTTTTAAGGACATATTTTTTTTTTTGATACATAATTAAATTAAAGCTGAGGCTAACAATAGCAAGTTTTTACATAAACGTCCATGTTCAGGTAAAACTACTAGGGTAGGTACTACTTGGGTTTTTAAATATTTTCTGGTATTTTGTTAATATTGTAATAAAAAAACATCAAGGATTCTTCTCGTGTTTATTTCAATGTAGTCATTGAAATATCAAAAGACAACACCAAGATCAAAACAATGAATGTTGCTGGTTGCAAAACTTTAAAGTACTTCTCCTTCGAAATAGAGGCAAAATTAAAGTTATTGCCAAACGTAGTGTTTGTGGTAAGTAGGTAGACCAAAGCAAGCAACTTTTCTGCAAGGCAAGGCCCACATAGATTGCAAAACCCAAGTTTGCGCGAAAAACAAAGTAGTAAGTTCAAACTCAAAGATTTGCCTTTCCTTAAAGAGCCCGCAACTGAAACCCAAGTGGAACACTCCCTCCCCCCACCTACCCCCTTCCCTCATTGTTTAAACATGAGCCGTAAGCATCTCACTACCTTCATCTGTATCTCAGAATCAACAGACGCGAGGAAATTAGGCCGAATTTTGTGGTTTGCAGACTATAAGCTTTTAGAAAATACTTTGGAGCTTTGATTTCATTAATTATTTTAGGAAACTATACGAAACAATTATATAATCTCGAAGGTCCTCTCATTTTGTCTCTACTTGACTTATCGTGTATTACTTTTCGATTCGGATAACAACTTGCAAAAAACGTTTTACTGTCTTTTGTTTCTGAAAACACTTATTTACTTTTTTATGGCAAAGTAGTTATCTTTGTGTCGACTCTATTTAGTTAAACGATAAACCTATGATGAAATTTTAACATTTTACGGTGACCTGTAATTCCTTTCAGCTATTTATTGAGCGGTAAGGAGACCTGCAAATCCATTCTGAACTTGTGAGGTCTTTCATATGTTTGCTTATTTTATTTAATTGAAGGCTATCTGAATAATTCCCTCGTTATTATCATGGAGTACCGCCCTTCCGTCCTCCAACCTTCCTCAAGCTGACTGGGCATTTTGCAAATCAATTAGGCAAGGATTACGCAGACCACCCTTATCTGCGTGATGACGAGGTCTTCTCATTAAAACTTCGGATCCCGGTCCTTTATAATGACCTACGTAACGGAAGAGTGGAGAGGTTATGAAACTAATTCGAGTTCGTTGGATTATGGTAGTTCAACGTGACGAATTGTTTGGGAGAAATTCAGTAAACAAAATTTATCAAACTTTAGGTCAGTTGTAGTCAAGGTTTAACATTAGGTTCATCACGGAGTGATTACATAGATATTATGTTGATCTCCTGGAGGCCACACCAACCAGCTTTTTACATCACTTCTGCCAATTGAGTTCGTCGGCTGAGCCTGGCGTGAACTTTATGTTCATGCTATTCACTGCCATAGAGATATCACCTGTGCAGCAGAAGTCTAGCTGATCGCACAATTTTAACTGCTCATCGCCACAAACAAAATCAATAAAAAAAAAAAACCATCTGAATCATAAAATTAAATTACCTGAAAGTAGGTATTTTGTTCCAATACACGTTGACAAATCTAACTCACGCATCGGCTTCACAAAGGCGCAAATCCTTACGGGCGAATAGGCAAATAACAGAGGAAAAGAGCTTATGCATGCAAACTGTACACAGAAAACCAATAAACTAGTGATATTTCTTTTTACGCAGATCGCTGAATTTGCGAAACAACACGGCGCCCAAAACTAACAAATGGGTATCTGTTGTGAGCCGACACAAAGTTGCCGTTCTTGCACAAAAGCGCAGGGACCGTTCGACTAGAAATATAGCATAGTGGGACGACAGGAATGTCGTTCTTTTAGAAACACTCGACTTTCGTTCGGCTGAATAATTGGGACAGAGTTTTTCACATTCATGTTTCCCGTAACAACGTGCAAATACGACGCGCTCATGGCGGCCCAGACTAGACGTGTTTTCGGCCGTTCCCGCTCCTATTTTCGCAATTTTATTAGCTTTGCGCTTCTTTGGTGGGACCCGTTTTTACGTAACGACGTTTTTGGTGCATTTTACAGGCGCCATTATGCGAAGAATTCGCGCTTGCTCGCGTTAATGCGGTTTTCTCTGCTTTTGCTTTTGTCCGATTGCGTATTTGGCCGGGAAGAGCAATATTTTACCTGGCAAATGCTAGGGATGTTACTGAACTTTTACCTTAGTTTGCGAAATACTATTCACATATTTGGATTACGTATATGTAACCCAAAAAAAAGACAAATAACGATTTATAATTACATGCAGTTTTACGTACCATCAAAGTTGAGCAGCCCTTACGCGTCAAAATATTCTTCAATTTGAAGTGTGCTACTATTACATTAGAGAAATTGAAGGTTCAGTTTAGTTTTAACGAAATAGTTCAAATCTTTATGTTCTTCGTGTAACATAAAATTTCGTTGAAATCGATTAGAAGGCTAGAGTATGTTATTATAAACCCATCTTTATTAAGTTAAAATCTTGTTCTTCGCTAGAAAATTAAGCTCAAGAGTCCGAAACTCCTAGATGAAAATGTAAAATATGAAGATAATCTTTTCCTCCGTACTCTTGAATACATTTTGAACGAATGGAAAAATAAAGAGTAATAGTCCTATGCAAATGAGCTGAAACAGTGTGATTTTATTCCTAATTGTAAACCCTCAAAGTACAGAGATAGAAACTGGAAAAATCGACCTGATCCTAGGGACTCATGCAAGCGGGATGCGAATCCGCGACATTCTACAGTACGGGTGGCTGCTCTTCCAACTGAGCTATCGCGGCCGTTAACAGACCTGGTGAATTTGTCTAGTGTTTTTTACGTTGTAAGCCAATGTTGTTTCAAAAATGTTATGTTAAGCTCCTTTTAACACACGAAACAAATATTTTTGCAAGTATTTGACTAGCTATGAGATGAGTGATTTTTTATACCACTTGAGTCCCTATGATCAGACCGAATTTTTCTAGTTTTTATCTTTGTGTAAAAATATTGCATTGGTAAATGCTAACAATAAAAATTCACTTAACCCTCAAAGTAATTTTGTAGAAACTAAAACTCCACAACTTTATTCAAACATTGAAACAAGCGAGACTAAGACAAAGCCCTCGCTTTGCGTTATATCCGGATAGATCAGGTAATACGGGCGCCTGATGAGGCCGTCCGGGCACCCGGGTGAATACTGATGAACCGGGGCGTTGACCCGGGTATTAATCAGTGGGTATAAGGTCTTGCCTGTTGCATAATCTATTAAAAACGAACATTTTGGCAGTTAGCGTCGTAGCGTTACGCTGATTTCGAAATCACTTGATCTATAAATTAAGTAACTACTGACTCTTTTTTCATTGCCTTTTGATGTTTTTTGTGCTTACTTGTTTTTAAATGGCACGACCCTTCAAGAACGCTTTGGAGGAATTTAAATAGGATATCAGAAAATATACTAAGCCTATTGTTGGGCACAAGCTCAATCACGAAAATCATCGCTACAAAAATTTGTGGCTGAACTTGCTTTAAAATTGTGGATTGATGATGTGCATGTGAAAGTAACGACATATTTAAAGACATTGTGTCCTAAGTAAGATGTTTCGAAACGAGAAGTGATTATACTAATTTTACCTCACAATGCTATGTAAATTATTAAGCGCATGTGTACTCATGAAGTTTTAAGCTAGGAAAATAAAACACAAAGACTAGCAAAAAAATATGATTCAGAAAAAGTGACGCTTAAAGCAAGTATGATTCATATCCGGATCGTATCACCGGGTAATATCCGGACCCGTGGAGTTAGCACCACCTACCGGCCGGAAATGTAATAACTTCTTATTAACTAACCTGATCAAGTTTAAAAGAGTAAGTACTGAGTTTCTCGCCGGGTCTTCTCAGTATAAGATCAACTTCCGATGCGGTGGTACAGTCACATTATGTTTGTATACAGTGTATTTAGGTATTCATATTATTATAGTATATATGACTATCATTAAGTTTTTTTTTCTTGTAATGTCGATTTAAAAGTACTTGTTACAGGTTTATTTAAATAAAAATATTTTTTGTTTCTTTGTTTGATCAATCTTAACATACCCTAATCAGCATGAATAGGGACTCAGAGAATCAAAGAAAGGCTAACCACAAAATACAGGGTGCTTAAGGAAAATACTTAATGATCACGCAATTAATTTAATTATGGAAAACGAGTCAATGTGAAAACTTTAAAAGACATATTCGGCCTTTGATGTCAACATAATTATGAAAATAAGCATTGCAAAATGGTAAAATCAAAGTATTGAAAATCAAGGATTCAGCAGCTTTTAAGAACTCTCGTCTTGATGCACCACTTCACTCATAGTTTTCAAATTTTAAAAACAATAAATTATGCTGAAATTACTGAGTCCCTTATAAATTCTTGGCTTATTATTCAAGGGGTGCTCCATTTCGTCTTCTAGTAAATTTATTAAACAGGGTCACGCCTCCGGTTTATGGGGATAATAAAAAGTAAAACAACACGTCCATCTGACAGATGAGATCTGAAATGAGGATCTCCCACGACACGCGAATGTCTCGGGAACGAATATTTATGCGTAGCTCATACATTTTGTAGTAGACTCGGGTTTGGAGGCTGGAGAGGCTTAGAGTGTTAAGTTGAAGGCTTGTATCTCAATAATATTGAGTGAGAAAAATGTCAGCCGAGAGCACTATATAAGGTCAAGTGCGCACTGGCTAACATTATGCATAATACCATCCAACTTGAATTATACTTCCTACCTCATAAAAAATTTACCGTTCTGCCGAATTCATTCGTCGTGAATGTTGACGAGATGATTGGATGTAATGAAAGAGACAAAGACTGAGAGTGTTTAAAAGCTAAATGATTATAGTATGGATATGTATCTTACCAAAATTTACGACCAGATCCCAATAACTTTAGTTATTTTGATAATTACCAGGAATAAGGGCAGAAATAAACCGCCCGTAATCAAGCTGCCGTATCTAAAGGAAAATAAAACGACTTAGGCAGTGTTTGTGTTCTTTCTGGTGAGCATGGTCACCAAAGCTGACCTAAGGTTCGCCATTATTGGTCTTCAACAAAAAATACACTGAGAATTTCGAGAGTCGGCAACGCGCTGACCCCTCTTCTGAAGCATTAGTCAGTCACCAATCAGCAGGCGTGCTTGCCACAAATGATGCATAAACAAACTTAATGAGGACAATCCTCTGCCTTTCCTGGAATAAAGTACTCATCCAGCGTATTGTTTGCTCACGTTCACGACGCAGTCATGTTGAGAAAACAGATCAAGCCGAATTTAATTTGTTTTCCGCAACGACGTTGCCCCACGAGGCTCATTACTTTAAATTGGGTTAGAAACTCTAGAAAAATAATGGAATCTCTTCATCGGTTGAATATTCAGAATGCCCTACGCGACGTAATTAAAAATAATTATGAAACCCGACCCGAACTCGAGGGCTTACACTGAATTTATAATTCGACAGGCGCGTTGATTTCGCCAAGACCCGTGAAGGACCAGCCGTAAAAATAAGGTTTTCACTTCTTAGTTTGTTGGGTATACTGGATGTTTTTTTACTGTCAGGGTAGTATAAAATGGCATTTTTGGTTTTTTGAATGATCCTATGTAATGCATACACCGCATGTAGGCTGCTTAATTATTTATTTTGCTATACGATTCTGATGAGACTAAACAACAGGACCACAAACAACAAAAGCAGTGTTATTCAGCTGCATTATTCCATAAGGCGTAATAAGTATTTGTAAAGAATCCATTGTCTCCGTCTCTGGTTCACGAAATAATAAAAGTCTTAAATTGTTTTTTAAAGATATAAACCAGAATAATTCAACCTAGGGTCCTGAACACGAGCCTTCAGCAATCTGAGCGACTGCTCTTCCGACTGAGCTACCGAGGTCATTAGAGAGCCTGGCGCTTTACTTTAGTGTTTCTTACGTTTTAAGCCAACGATGTTCCATCAATGATGTAAGGCAAGCGCCTTTCAATATCCGAAAGAAATATTCTTGCAAATATTTGACTTGACATGAATCCAAGAGCACTCGATTCCTAGAACAGGTCCTCGTGGCAGGCCTCTGTAACTCCATGTACTTGCGCGCGATAATTACCTACCAACCCCCGGGTCTCCCAAGACTCTATGGCAGTTGGCTGTCAACAACCGCGTAGAGCATTTGTACGTGAATCTTGCGGTTGAACTGACGCGATGACGGACTGGAGGTACGTCATACTGACATCTATATCGAAAGTGGCAGCCCTGGCAATACATGCCTGTCACATGACAGCACGCATTCAAATTTGACAAATTTGTTAATTTTCTATGTAGTGATTTATCTGTTACGTTAGTAACTAATAAGTCATTTGTGCTAGTGGGTTAAATTATTCTACTTTCTTTATTTAGAAGGAAAATAGAGCCCTGTTAAAATGCTAAAAATAAAATTCCCGCAAATGGAAGCAACCCTAGCGGCGGGTTATTAAAGTAAGCACGCTTCAAGTAAGGAGATGTCACGTAACGCGGGCTGAACCCGACGTCTCCGCACTCCTCGTTGCTGCAATATTTCACTCACGGTTGATCCCGGATATAGGTTACGGAGCTTGTACGTACCTGTAACAAGACGAAGCCAACATTTTAAAATTAGAATATTAGAATTGAAAAATATGTATATTAAAGTATTTGATTAAGGATGTGCCACGGCTAGTGATTCTTGCCCCTGAGATTCATGGGTTCGTTTCCAATTCAAACAAAAATTCAAAGAATAGAGCGCTGAAGGATCGATATCATATCATATAATAGTATAAACTCTACTTATTTTGGGATCAGATGATGATTTGGATAACTAAAGGTGGTATAAAGATCATAACATTGTTACTTTCATGCGATGTAAACCCGACGTCTGTATGAATTGACTATGCCAAAAAAGAAATGTGTCAGAATATTAACCAACATAGATGAAACATAAGATTTTGACCCTTACATCTATCTACATTCTAGAAGCCTGTAAGTTTGTTCTGAAACATCCGGAGTTTTATTCTCCACTTACAAATGACAAAATAAATAATCGAAATTCACACAAACTAAAGGTACCTTTTTTGAAAATGAAGTTAGTAACATCTGGCCCCCATACCATGTTGGTTAAAAATTTTAACCACATTCCTACTTACTTAAAAAATCTGGAAAACCCTAATTATTTTACTAAACAATTAAAATAATTTCTAATTGTAAAATGTTATTATAACTTAACTGAATTCTTTGAGGACAAAAACCAATTAAATTGAATAATATGAATGTTTTAATGAATATGTGTAATTATTAATAAAGTAAGTATTATAATGTGTTGTTAATTATTGTGTACTGAAGAATATTTTTATTGATAATTCAGTTTCAATTATTAAAACAGATTTCATTGAATAACAAAGAAAAATATGCCCGAACTATTGTATTTTACATTTTTATCCTGTGATTGAAAATAATTTAATGTTAATTTTGTATGTTACTAAGTATAATAATATTGTGTTATTTTATTGATGAAGAAATAGCCCTAAATTACTGAACTATGACTATGCCCTTGCAGGGCGTCACATGTAGACCGTATACTTTCTTTGTCACCTTTGTTAAGCAATGTGATATGCAATAAATGAATTTTGAATTATGAATTATGCCTAAATGAGGATGATTCTTTATGTTTGTCAAGGTCAAAGTGAAAGCCTTTATTTGTAAAGAACAGGAGGTACAAAAGTTGTATATTGGATAAACCAAAATAAACAATAGGTCACCCTTTTCGCCACCGCATTACTCAATAACAGTCTTTTACAAAAGAAAGCCTCTTCCAAAACAGCTTCACAAAAGTGTTACCGATAAGTTGGCACAAAGTCAGGGCGCAATGTATGAAGACGACTATGAATGCTGTGGCCTATCTGATGCATTTTCTACCCGCGATACGAGAGGCGGCCCCACTTCCATTCGATACATTTGCGAAGATACGACAGCCATTTTTCTTTTTCTTTTTTAAACTGGCAAAGGCATACTCATGCGATTCCTGAGCTTGCAAAGCGCAGGAACGAAATAGTACGACTTGTTTTTATTCTAAAGAGTAGGCGAGGACGGGGTAGTGGGAATGTTGATGGTTATCAATTTATCGATAAATGAAGAAGTGAGGAGGATATTCAATCAGTAACGGGTACCTAGAACCTATAGCTTCTTTGATATTCGATTCAACCCTTTTTGTTCAACATCCTTATTCATTCATTTTGATTTCAGCGAAAGCCCTAAGTCGAACATTGGGCAAAATACTTAGCAATGTGTCTAAACGACCAGCGAAGTTAGGATTTTTTTTTTTTTACTTTCCACAGATTAGTATTTTAAAATTTCATAATTTGGAGAAAACCAACAGAAATTAGTTTACAAACACTGTTGTACCATCATCTATCAAAACCAACTAAGCTACTTCAATCAATTTAAGCAAGTTTTCACAATGATCCATTAGCCTATTTCAATTTCCAACATTAGTTCGATCGCCATTGTACTAGCGGATAAAGTTTTTCACGACGAGTGGTGGGCCAGACCCTCAGCTAAATCTAGAACAAACTTGTACCCAAGTACCTGTGTAACTTCCTCACCAGTCCTAGTTTGTAACCTCATCTAGTATGTAGGAACCCCGGGAACAGGCTCTTACTTAGCGGTTTCTTATTCAGATTACTCGGGCATAGCTTCGTCAGGTATTCTTTTCAAATACATTTTCATTCATGAACTCAAATGCTGTGCTAGAGTGCTTGAGTTATTGGAATACTTCGGCCTTTGCAACGGCATTCTCATTGTTATGTTGGGTTGCATAGATTTTTATTTAAAATATTCTAATGTAGTTCTTGACTAACGTAAGTAATAGAACAATTATTGAATTGAATCTTATTGAATCTTCAACATTACACATTACTAAAACTTATTGCTTTCTTTTCGGTTGCACTTCTCATTGCGTAAGTTACCCAACATTTTTTCTTCTCTTTTAGTTGTGCACTCGTATTGAATTATAACTATCATATTTAAGACTACAACGTGCAATGCAATTTTTGCTAAATCTGTTTTTTTCTGTTATTTGGAATTAAATAAATCTGACAAAAGAGCGACGTCAACATCGTTACCAGGCATTCACTAAATGAAACAAACACCAAAACAGAGAATATACTTGTATTACTGTGGCCCAAATAGGCGAAAATCAAAGACATAAATTGCCGTACGGTGTAGTTGGATTAGTCAGGATGACAATCAACATTATGGCAACGGATTATAAAATCAAAAAGATTTAAATATAAATTTGCGCCAGACATCCCACTACAAGTCATGGTCTCGTAGCTAGCAAGCAAGGATAAATATCCATGTGCTACGCGGTACCAGACAAGGATTTCAGCCAGGGGTGTCTGCACCCCTATTGCCCATATCCAGATTTACACTTATAATTGTATCTTTCTATGAACTAAATCAAATTAATTCAGAAATGGCCGATTCTTATTACTATAAAGCTGTCGTGGTACGAGTATAATAAGCATCAATATACTGGGATGCTTGATTTTTATATAAACGGAGTGCATTCTTTATTTAGAGTGATATCTGTGGCAAAATCATTTGGCCAAAGTGGGACGCGTAGGCGTGGTGCCCAAACTTGGTGTCCTACATGTGTAGCTGCCAAGCCTGGAGGCATGCCAGATAGGGGTCGGATGTAACCTGGAGGGTTATAATCTTGCCAATTTAAGAGTGCTGTGTTTTTGTTGGCCATGGCAGAAACGAGTGCTAATTTTTAATGCAGATGTTTCCTTCCTGTCCTATTTTAAAGTGGTCATCGAAACTCAAAATTTTGAGAAGAAGGCGCTTAAAATTGCTCGAATCTGATAAAGACTACTTACGCTTTTCCATAAACGCAGTAAAAAATCCTCCCTGCAAAAGAGTTAAAGTTTTGGCAATAAATGAGTAGGTAATGAAATCTAACCAATGAAAAACTATAGTTAACTTAAAATTATCGCAAGAGCATTGCTTTTTCCTTTCTGGAAATTTCGGAAATAACTGCAATTTGTAGCAATCAGGAGAGACGCCTAGAAGACCTAAAAAATAAACCTGAATTCCCGTACCGCACGTATTTTTTTAGACGGCTAACGAATCGAGCTGCTCCTTGTTCGGACGTATCGTTAGCTACGAATCCTAGTAAATCCCAAGCTTAAAGCAGTTAGAATTAAATCTAACAACGCTGACCGACTTTCTATCTGATTCATATCAAATGTTGGCTCGATTCTGGTCTGCTATTACGAGTATTTCCACCCACTTCCTTGTTTTATTATGAAAAGAAATTTCTGTTATATCACAAAAATTGCTCGGCTAATATCAGCTATGAAGATATTTTGTAAACTAGTCAGAATAGCTTGTAAAAACATTGTAATGAAATCGAAAATGAAGTTATATATTATGTTTTTTTTTTTCATTTCTTCTTCTTAAGTTATGGTGGTAACTAATTTTAAAAAGATTCATAAGGTGTCTACCAAACAGCTTTGTATCTACAGCAGTTACTTATAATCATGAAAACCAATTCACTTTATGTGTCCTATTCACATTTTTTTTTGTCTTAAATTAACAGAAAAGAAAAAGAAAGTATACCTCTATTGATTCCATCACTTAATTTAAATCATCGCAACATTCTAATAAATTGGTTGGTGATCGTAAACTTGGCCTATTCTCCGAAAAATCATAAAAACGCTATGATGAATGTCTTTCATCATTTCAAATTTGAATAATACACAACCTCAGCCACAGTTCGAGTCACGTTTCAAATGCCATCGGACAACAGCCTCAGATATTATTCCCGACAGACATTTAAAGCAAACTCGCTTAATAATTCGAATAATTAATGTTCACTCCTTCGATGAGAAACGACTTACAACGACCCCGTAACCTCCGATGAGTTGCAAAACGGCAACCTATACAAAACATTGAATTCAATAAACAACCTCACAAAAGGGAAACATAAAATTACGATTTAAAAAGGCGACAGAGCGCTGAATACAATTTTTCCTTACTTATTGGCTAGCTAGGCTTCCGTCGACAGACCGGAAATGAGTTTTGCCGTCTCCCCCTTCTTACCGCACCCCCTATCAAGGGACAAGCGAACCACCTCATTATTAGCCTGTCGGAAAATCCATTTGACCCCATTCTCCAAAGAATGTACACTTTAAGTTTTTAAGTGAGTTTCTCACGATCAGTCCTGACTTCGTGATGCAATTATCGTTTGCGGAAACAAATGATCGCCTGTATGTAACATTACATAGACAGCTATGTAGCTTAATATGATATCATACAAGCAAACCTTTTAACCTTCGGTTGGTAGAGACATCATATTTTCCCCGCTATGATCCTGCCCTTTTAACACAAATTTACCTTAAGGAACAATCTAGTATGCTACGTTACCTGAGACTTTTTGAATTTGTACTATCGTACCGTTTAATCGCTTGACAGTCTTAAAGTTAACTCAGGAACTGCAAAGCATTCCAAATTTGAAATTAAAGCTGAACATTGGCCGCCCGCCAGAGCCGCCGATGCGATGGCGGACCAAATCGAATCGGCCTCTCCGACGTATTGAAAAATATCAACTTGTTATGCTCACTGCAGTTTCGCTTTATACAGTTCGTTTTATTTTATTGTCTCCGCAATGGCATTGGATATATTTCAATTTAGTTTAGATTCATTTTTAGATATAAAGAACTTAATATTTTGCGACGGTTCCTCGACTATGGTGGCATAAAGAACCTCATAACTATAAGTTTCATTATTTGAAGAAGCACCCCCATGATAATACTTTAAGTGAAACCTGTTAATTTTTTTAAGGATCTATATCCTGCAACATGTTAAAACACTATAATTAATTATTGATGATTTGGTGCAAGAACACGCTCGAAATACTTCTACGCTATCACAGATGGGGCGAAAGACAGCATTAAACAAAGAAGCACTTCAAACTCACTGCAGATAAACGATAAAATCTTTACAAAAAATATACAAGCATACGAATAGATATTAATCCTGTCACCATGGTCAATTCCAGTAAAAAGAATTCCCTTTTTATAGAAATGCTCACCTACAGGTGCGTAATTTTGCTGTTTGTTCATATTGCTTCTGTGTAATTTTCTTTTAGTTCATAAAGTTATAAACTACTAAACATTCACTCAATCTTACCTCTGCATATATCAGTAGAAGTGTGACAGGTATACCCATGGGATTGCTTAACTAAGAATGGCGTTTGAGATTTGGGTATTCCACCTTCGTAATAAAATATTCATTCTCCAAACGACAGTAAAATTGTACGCAGACAGACTGACAAGGGAGAGATTTTATTCAGTAAGTGTACAGTTTCAAAGTGACAGCTACCAGGCGCGCAGAGGCGCGAGAAGCCTAGAGGCGTCGAGGGCCCTAGAGGCAGTGATTAGAGCGCGCTAACAAAGCGCCTAGGGCCCTTGACCCACATGCAGGCTGCAACGCTGCAAGCCTAGCTCACGGCTAATCTCGCGAACAGTACTTTACCTTCAACTTCTTCTTTACAACTCACCTTTAGGTTTTGTGTAATAAAGCTCATAGTAACCAACACAAAGTGAAGAAAAAATGGAAGAAGTGAAAGATGACGATTACAATATAAACCAGTCAAGATGTCTTCTTGCAATAAAATTACGATGAAAAGAGCTTCTATTACGTATTCCCTTGAAAATCAATTAAGGTTAGAATTAAGATTGATGATTAAGGATTATTACTTAATTTTGATAAAGAAACCTTCAAGAAATGACACTTAAGAACAAAATTGCTTATTTTATGCAACAACATACTCTCGAGGTAACATGATACCTTCGTAAAGAAAAATATTTACACGGATAAATTCAGCTAGTCAAAGAGAAAGAAAAATATCTATATAATAAATGTATAATATATACACCAGAAGGGTCAAACGAGGTCCACATAAGTCCAGTTGCGAAGAACCAAGTGGCTTATCAAGATTCATCACCCAATTCAAAACAATGAACTAGAAGGGTCCATAACGAAGCCAGACTAAAGCAGCGACACATAAACCAGCAGACAATGTAGCTGGGTCGCTGATCTCAGATAAACTGAGATGGCCAATGTCTCACAAAATGGAGCTTTTAAGGCTGTAGCGATAAACGTGACTCACGTCGGGGAGCTCTTCAGCAAATGTAAACTGTAAAACTCAACTTTCTTTCGTTCTGGCCAGTTTACTGGATCAAAAGTCTCTAATGAATCTTTGATTCAGATGGACCACACTCTAGAATAGGTAATAATCAGAATTGAAACACATTTAAGCTAAGTTAATGGAACTGAAGAGCGACGCAAACACTCCACCTCAGAGCCCACCAGCCAACTAGAACCGCTATAACAATATTAAACCACTAATACTCAGAAGTGGCATCTGAATTAAATCTTTGCTAAATTATCGTTTGAATAATTATCTATGGTAACGCTCCTGGTTTCGGTGCAATCCAGGATACAAGTCCTACACTGTCTTAATTTTAAATTTGATTCATCTACGAACTCCTGTGAAGTGATGGTGACACCATTGAACCGGATAAAATTTGGTTCATACACTGTCCATAGTGAGAGAGTTCTGTTATCGAGTGTTTATTTTCTCATGATGGCAACAGTCTGATAGTTTTTGACGACCGTTTCCAAAATATTTGAGAACGTATGGCGATGAAAAGTTTGCAATAAAAGCAGGTTGCGGCCGCAGTCGCGAATGATATTCGGTTAAGCGACTTCAAATTTCCACGGGCCGTTTACAAAGCGTTTTGGCGTGTTCCTTATTGATTCTTGAGCGAATCGCCGGCAGTCGTCAAGCGATATCGCGGTTATCACGCTCGTTTCTTCGATGTGCGTTCAGTGCGCACACGGGCATTTCGGCAATGGCACGTAATTACGAACTTGGAAGGCACGAGACAACTTCATGCTCGTAATTTGTTCCTAAACTCGGCTAATGTTCCCCTTGACAAGATAAATTCATTAAACGTACCTGTGTAGAGGCGCAGTAGAACAGACGAATCGACGACATCGAACGTAATGGCGCCGTCAAAGTAAAGTGTATTGCTTTCAGCGATATTGGACGCTGCTTCTCTAGGGTCGTTAAGTGTATACATTTTAGTGAAGCTTTAGTTGTCTGATAAAAGCAATCGGTTTTAAGTTAAATTAATCGATCATGTCTATAATGTTGACATGTTTGCCTAAACAAATTTCAAATTACTATAATTAGCACTATTTCTATCTTTATCATCTTAAGACCTAACAGCCTGAAACTATTTACTTAAATTTCCTTCTTGGCTAACAAGAAAACGATACCAGCAAATTTTTAACTACGATTTAATTATCCGCTAAAACTTTTAATAAGAATGATAATTCACAAGCACTGCCGTTAGGCCTGCCAAGTACTTTGATGTAAGACTTGACTAAATAGATTTTCGTGGTGTCCCTTTTTTTTTTTGTGCCGGTTCACTATTCAGCTACTGCACTAAAAAAAAAAAGTTAAATGGACCGAAATGGTTGCTAATAAAACTTAATTACTTTTGGATGTCTCAAAGTACCAATGTTCGAAGAAAAAGGTCGTGTAACTCATAAGTGTTTGCCATCTACAAAACTTTATTAAACAAATTAATTTTAAGTTAGAACCCAGTGACTGGATTTTAATAATCCCGAACATCGGTCAGTACATTTATCGTCGATGGGATTCCCTTGGCATTAAACTTTCATAGCGCCATTAGTTAGAGAAGGCGGAATTAGGGATGCCAGCATTAGATAAAATTTTATTTGTACGTACTACTTCTTTTTTAATCTGATTCGTTTTATATAAAGACTTCCTTGTCCATTATGTTGAGTCAACCTTATTATTTGGCAGTAAAAGCAGCTTTGAAGTTTGAACGAAAAAGGACTACCAATGGGCCAGCTTATAAAGCTATTTTTTCGTTCTAAAATATAGGTCAATTGAAGAGTCATTTGAGTATTTCGTTTTTTGTACAATTGTTATACTGGTTACGATTTCTTAAAGTTTATACGAGTAATGATGCATTTGTTGGCTGCTAATGATGCTGATGCAGATTTTGAAGCAGGAGGCTGATTTCTTAGAGTGTCTTTGAGATGATATTGTAAAAAAAATAAAACAAAGCAGTTGACAACCCTATATAGAATGAGCTAGTCTGTCTGCAGCAGCCATTAGGCGCGGACAAGACTGAAACTTTTTACTCGAGCCAGGAATTAATTGCTGCTACAAATATAAAACAACTCTGAAATAATAATTATACAGCTAAAGTACAGACTATTTAACGCTGCCGATGGATGGTGGGAGAGTACCGACCAGTACGTCTTCCACGAGTTGCCACTTTTAATTAACATTATCGTTCGGGATTTAACATTGTCATGTCATGTCATGTCAAATCCCCATACAATTTTTTATGCGAACGACAACTCGTGGTAGACGTACAGATTTGCGAAACGAACGTTTTTTCCAATAAACAATTATGAATGTTTGTTCCATCAACTTGCTCAATTTAAATTATAACTTAAATGGAGACTTAAATCAAAAAAGGTGGGTATATCAAAAAATACTCCACAAATAAAAGATAAAATGTAACTTAATGAGCTCCAGGAAGAAGCTAAACCAAAAAACTCGAAAAGCAAAACAATCAATTATGAAGAATCCGAGAACGAATAATTTGAAAAGGATCTTCTAAGTAGGGTCAACCACGGTTTCTCCAACTCGCATACATATACCATCGCGCCTTTTTCCCAACGGGGTAGGCAGAGACCACACCTTTTCACTTGCTACGGTCCTGACACACCTCTTGCGCTTCTTCCACTCTCATTAATCCTAAACCCAACTAACCTGACCTTTTCTATGAACGTCTTGGACTTGTCCCAAGTACGTTCGTCTAGTAGGCCTTCGCAAACATACAACTCGCATACATGCTGCATATTTAGGGTTGTACCTATATACATACTTATTTTTTTAGGTATCTAGTTATAGAGCTTTTCGTGCTGAGAAAGCTCTACACACAACTGTTATACAGATTTGAGTAGTAAAAGTATAATAATAAAATATAAGATAATGATAGAATAATGAGGATTCAAACATCAGCATAAGTGATATGCTTTAAAAATTAACTGAATCTGTATGAGCGAATCTCGCTTATACTCAAAAAGCTGCAACGCTGCACTGAAATAAACGCTTTTAACAATCATAAAAATATTAGCGTGAAGCGGAATGGCGACTCCGTTTTATGATCCGGAACGAACTGTGATGACCTCTGGCTTTATAGTGGTGCTAGAGAGGATTTCCAGCAAGCTTTTATTCGGCATCGAAATAATGACGATTGTAAAGCATATATATGACTACAATTCGCTTAAGGGTCGGTTACGTGTCGATGTGGTCGAGAAGACGCATGTGACGCCGGACTATCGATAGAGCACAAAAGGCAGAAGCTTTCGGGAACATTGTTTTGTAAGTTGTATATTATATTTTTTCTGTGTAGTCTGTTTTTGAGAGCGTCGTGGCCTAGTGGCCAACACTTCAACTCGGATCGCGGATCGTGTGGAGTGTTGTTTAATTTCCAACTAACTCTCCAGCGATGGGAAACATCGATAAAAAACCAAATCAACCCAGCTTGCGGCGGAAAGCTCACCACCTACCACGTTGGGTGCTAATACCATTGGTGAGAAGTGGGCTTCTGAGAACGGTATGCATGGTGAACGGTGTTCCGTTCACCATGCATACGGCAACAGTCACTTGCCTCTGACTACCCCGTTTGGGATAAAGTCGTGATGGTATGTTTTGAAGTCCGTAATTGGGATAATCAACACACACGACACTGTTGGCGTAGTGCGCTGTAGCACGGTTTCTCGCCTCGATTTCCGTAGTGTCCCGGGTTCGATTCCCGGTCGGGTCAATTTAGGAAAAGATCTTTTCTGAATTGACTTGGGTCTGGGTGTGCTGGGAGACGCCCCTAGCTTATTTCCTTGTGAGGTACCTCGTAACACAGGGATATTAATCCTTACTTCGAGACCATTACAAGAGGTGTGTGTGTGTTAATCAAGCTGACGGACCGCCTCATGAAAAGCGGTTACTTGGCCCTATAGGGTTGCCTTCCCTGTAAGACCAAGTGGAACTTTTTAATAGTCAGCAAGAAGGAATCAGGCACTACAGCTCACTCATCAGCTTTCTGATAAGCGATGATGATGTTCTATTGAGCGACACGAATTTTATTTTCATGTACAGTAGTGTTTACGTATGTAAACCTAGGTACAATTCCTATTGTCAAATACATTTGAATGTGCCCCTGAATACCCAATTCCGGTTTCCGCATGCATGAGTGAACGACCACGACCCTATATACCCTGCATGATACTTATGTGTACCATACACTATTTATAAGGCTGGGTCTGAACCTACTTCGGTATATTTAATGAGACCATGAGCTTCTGAGCTCGGGATAACGAATGTTAATATATACCGTTCTGTTTCCACGTAAGTACAGAGGCGTTTACATCAACCTTTACAAAACCATCGCTAAATGGGTCTTAAGTCGGCAGCAGTGCCTCTAGTAAAGCTTGATCTAAACGCGTCTGTACCAACGTTTTCTGAAATTCAATACATGCCAAGTAGATTTATGAAGTACATAATATTCCAATTTCTGTTATGTTGTAATATTATGTAAGAGTAATTCTTGGAATCCTATAATTTATGTACATGATAATATTACACCGGAGGTTTTTTTAAATTCACCGTATTTCCAATTTCTAATTAATGGTGAGAAATCTATGAAATACATAGATCTTTACTGGTTTACTATCTGCCACAGCAAGTCTTCAAGTATTTGATTGCTGACTGAAAGTTGTCACTAGTTAGATTGAGAATATGGTAGGCTTCTTAATCAGCCGTTGGGATCCCACTGCTGGGCAAAGGCCTCTCCACACAGGTCTTTCTTTAGTCTTTTCAGGCTAGTCCCTCGCAAAGGCATCCAGTTCGTCACGCCATCTGCGTCGTGGTCGGCCAGTTAGTCGGTACTTTTTCGGTGGGATCCATTCCGTAGCTGATCTGTGTTGGCGTTTTATTTATAAAATTATTAAATTACTATGAATGTCAAGGGTGCATGAAGATTATGAGACTGTCGTGGCGTCAGGTTTAAGCAGTTTAGCTGGGAACCTTTATGGTACGGGGTTAAAATCTTAATCGAAACCTTCTTTGAGTTCATTCTGAAATTCTAATTACCGCGGCTCAGTGCTGAAATCTCTGAAATTAGTACTAGTTACAATTATTGTAAAGGCAAATTTATTTAAAAAGTGTTCGTTGCTTAGAAGTTTAAAGACACATTTAAACCAAACTGCCCAAACATGGCTAGAAATGCATATCCCAAATCATACATACGCTCAAAGTGAATATAAACATGTCAGCGCTCTTTAATAATGCACGTGTGAAGAAAGGGGCCTGCGCAGACTAGACAGAGACAAACATAGTGGTCGGTACGGTGTACAGTCGACCGCAGGTCAAATGGAACACGGTGGACTAGGGAGCTTACGAGCGCAGTATACCAGCAGAGCCCATTTTATGCTGGTACTACTTACTACATTTTGAGAAAATTCTTCACCATAGATTTTTAAACGAAGTTTGTGCTATGTCACTTTATGCCGACTGATTCATTCAAAGATGGATTTCTTCGCAAGGCAAGACCGGAGGTAGGATTCAAAACTTAATAAAGAAGTGGCATAGCCTATAAGAAAGAAAAAATGGCTGGCACTATTGTACACTGGGCCCACTTTTAGTTGAAGAAAACAACAGGAACCTGCATGCTGTCTTAGTCTCGTTAGTCACTAATGAAAATCTGAGTTAATTTAAAAAATAAATTAGAAACAAACAAGAAATAAAATGTCCTAAATCATCTACACTCTTTAAGCAGATCTACTGGAAGCTTTCTTGTTCCGAAAGTATATCGCACAGTCATTGCTACAATAAACTCTTGGTACTTTAAGACTTCATAAATTATATACCCCAACAAAATACAAAGTATATCGTTTTACATGCACAGAGCTACAGTTGTTTGTAACACAATAAGACAGCGACGACGCGCACAAGCAGTCGCGTTCACCAGCGCTTGTCACCTGCGAGCACATAATTCCCGGGCTTTAGCTACAGGGATGGTAAACATGTCACGAACATTGCCCTGTTTTTAAATAGCCAGTTAATCGAGGCATATTTTTTGATTAGGAATACAATTGCTACTCCACCAAAAAAATTGAATAAAACTGTAGTAGAATAAAAATATGTTTGTTGTTTAAAACGAGTAGTGTTCTACTTGAGCATTGCGAAACAGAGTAATCTTCGCATGATATAATATATGTCAGATTATCATTGGTACAACAACCTCATGATGGTATTATCACTGACACGTGGTAGATAATTTGCAATGAAAGCAATTTATTAACCACAATAATACACAAAGTCTCTCGTTTTAAATGCACAGAGCACCAGTTGTAACATAATAAGACAGCGACGACGCACACAAACAGTCGGGTTCACCAGCGCTTGTCACCTGCGAGCACATAATGCCTGGGCTTTAACTACAGGGATGGGTAAAGTTGCGAACACTTTCAGATTATGTGACTGGCTGTTCTACATTTTTCAATTGGCCTGTTCTAATTCTTTTATTCAGAACCGTCCGTTAATTGAAATGGAACAACTTCACGGCCACTATCCATCCAACAAGTGCGTCACGAAAATGTAATTAAGGATTTTAGGTAAAAACCCAAAGGAGAATCCGTAGAGTTCTTTAATTTCAATGAGTTCACATAAATTACTTAATAATTAAAGTTATGTTTTTGGGAGTGGAAGTTACAAGAATCAAATCATCAAAGGCAAACGCAACGGAATCGACAATCTAAAAAAATCGCCGTAATAAATCGAATAAACCGCACCAGATTTTGATAATGGTATATGATCATGATAAAGATTTATGATTGCCTGCTTATTTTTGCATCGTTTATTTAACCTATCTACTTCAGTTCCGCCCTAGCTCTATTAAATTAACTAACATTTGCCAAGGCCGCAAGGCATTTCCGATATCGGTATCGATTTATTTAAATTATGTACACATTTGCCCCGCAACCGAAAATTAAGTTGTTACTTATGCATATAGCAAAGTTTGTCACCCCTGAACTGCGATTTAGTCGCAGCCGCACCCGACACGAAATTATTATCGCACCGCTGTGCAGCCTGACGCGGTAATCCACAACCCTGTTGGTTTGGCTGTGGTGCGACACCTTTCGGGCATTACTCCAGTTTCAGTTCTGCAGTAACGGATGGGGAAAACGAAATATTTTCGGCGACAGATTAACGAAATTCGTGACTGAATTGTTACCTATTTCATAAGGTAACCTACGAATAGTGTTGTGATGCCAAAATATTATCTGTTACACATGTTAGGTATTTCACTCAGTGTAGTCAGAAAATTAACTTAAACGTTAAAGTTAATATCAGAAGTAGAAACTGCCATTGGTTCGTGTACGTTGGTGCTTCTCTGATACAACGTGACAACTATTACATACTCAAATAAACTTTTTTCTTAGCTCTTACTAAAACAACTTAGTACGTCCATATTTAGCCGGAACAACAAAATATATGTGGCATTAAAATTGGTGCCAAGACTTGATTTCTATGATAAGCCGGTAATCACTAAATATATCTCTTTAGTGATTACCTTCTATCGACGGGATTGTTTTATGGCCAGCAAATATGTGATCACCTGTGTGGCCACTTGCGCGTTGCTGAATGTGTCTTGTCGCAAAATAAGGAAATGTCTTTTTTTTCAATATTGACTAAGCAGACATTTGACCACAATCGCACCTGGTGGTGAGTGATGTGGTCTATATTGGTACATGGCTGCCCAGTAAATGCCTATTCGCTCTTGTCTTAAAGAGACCCAGGTTATATTTTTCGGGAAAAACAAACGCGGGCAGCGAGTTCCACTCCTTTGCTGTTCGCATTATAAACCGCTTCGTGCGGATAGCTGGAATATCCACAACGTGAGCGTGGAAAGCCAAAAGACAAAAGTGGTGTCTGGGAAGCATGCGCAAAAAAAGAGGCACATTTATGTTTGTTTCCCTATAATGCTAGCCTAATTCACCACAGATGGATAAACAGATAGCGTCGAAAGCATTCTCCACTTCACAAGCGAACCCGAAACTAGATACGATCGTTCGCAAAATGAGGTAATAATTAATCGGGCCAAATACCAAATACGTTCGTTCAATCAACCTGATTGTGTCTCGATTCCGAAATCGATTATAACAATCAACTACTACATACCGGACGTGCTCATTCGGATAATTATTCAGTAAACAATCATTCGAGTGGACAGTGATGATCGCCTGGCTAAACTAGGTAAGTTCACTTAACCGCAGCATGGGGTAGCAGTTGGAAAATAACCCTTAGCGCGGTAATCCTAACTGCCAAAGTGTTTAGGTACGATTCTGGTTGGGATTATGAAGCTGAACTGATGTGATTTCAATCGACTCATTTGACATTAATACGTGCATAACATCCATTGCGTATTTATTGAGCATAAGACGAATTAGAAGATGAAATAAATAGTTTATTAGCAAAGAAACAAAGGCACATTTTTCTCAATAGTTGCAAATATTGGTTTTAGAAAGGGTTAATCTAAATTATTTCATACAAAGTTAATGCAAACATAACGTAATTACTTTATGTCTATATTATAATATCTGTATAAACATGACTGGTAAAACCGAATGTTGAAGGTTCAACAATATAAAATAAAAATATTAGTAAAAGGAATAAACAAAGCTTGTTTTCTAGAATAGTATATTTCTTAGAAGTCCTACTAACGCGCTTCCTCTTCGCAAAAGCCTAGAAGATCACTTTTCAGTAAACTCTATATTTCTGCTTGATATGAGCTTAACAATACAAACTCTTTAAACGTTCAAAGCTTTGGTTCTGAATTTGAATGTCATCAACGTTACAGCAACAACTGATATTTTATTTTAATACCTAGTTAAAACTTAGTTTGTTCTGACTAACTATTTTATTTCTTAATTGTTTGAATGGCCTTAAGTTAATTTTCTTTTATGTTTGAATTTTTACCATTGTTTTATATTCTTTAGATTATTTATTTTATTTTATTTATTTATTTATTGCTTTCTCGTATGTATGTAGATTAGACACTCAGTAGGTTTATTTGTATCAAACCCCCAAATGTTGTAAACCCAAAACAAGTTTAAAAGAGTAACTGCTGAGTTTCTCTCCGGGTCTTCTCAGCAAGAAACTACTCCGACCCGGTGGTAGAGTCGCATTATGTCTGTATGTTCTGTGTATTTATATATGTATATTATTATAGTAATTATGTGTATTATTTAGTATATCTTGCTTTAAATTTGACGATTTGAAAGTATTTACTGTGAAAGTCTATTTGAATAAAGTTATTTGAGTTTGAGTTCATTTATTTTCGCTGTAATATATCCAAGTATGTACATTTCCGAGCAAAAATAAGCAGTTGGTTACTTACAAGAATGACGGCATTACATCTTCTATTCCAGGAGCTTCGTGAAAAAAACTAATCCTAAGCTAATTTCGTTTCTATATGTGAAATTTTAAAATTGATATAATGACACTGCCACTCGAATAATTGTAATGACTTCTAATGTCATTCCAATACATTTTAAAATTTGTCATGTGTGGACGATAAAAGCGCTTTGCTCTTGGCTACGGGCTCGAAGCTGATATTAAAAAATCAAAAAACTAACATTAGCGGATTCTACTAGTAACTTTTTTTAGTTTTATTAGTCAGTTAGTTTGCTCGTCAATGTATCTAAAAAGGGCTACACAAAAGAAAACAGGCAACGATTTGATCAGCCTTGGCAAGCAATGCACGGATAATGCTGACGGGGCAAGCGTGTGAGACAAGGACCTTTGAATGGAAATCGGATAGTAACATATGGCGTTGGCAAACCCAGTGCCTTTGGAAAGGCTCGGGACGTGTGTTTTATCGATATCGATAATTTTGTTTTATGGAATTGTAAAGCCAAGCTATGAGTACTTAATTGCTTATTAATTAATATTATCATTTTTTAAATACAGTAATAAGCCACGGCGCCTTTTTTTCATTAATTGTCAATTTTTTAAACCCGGCTCAATGGAATGGTTGGGGAATTAAAGATAAAGGTCGGTAGAACGAAAACAGCTAATACAGTATAAATAGCTGGTCTCTATTAGAATGCAGATTTTATTGATATCGAATTTCATTTCCCAAAAAACGATTTCACTTTTTTTTTCAAATTCGCAATTTAACTACTGAACGCCATTTTATATCAACGACTCGTATTTCATCGAAAAGCTTTTACTTTTTGCTTTTCGCACCCGAACAACCATTTATCGAATACACATTTATGTAGTTTTTCTTTATCGCTTGAACTTTTTATCGAAAAACTTAGGCTTACATACACACATCAAAAGTGTCTAGGGATCAACATATATTTTTGCAATAACTTTTCTCCTGATTGATATTAATTAAAATTTTCTTTAAGGATTCATCAAATAAAGTGTTTTCGTTTGTCTACAGTAACGATAAACCAAGTCACCTTTGCATTAATAAAGAAATTTGCCATTTTCCTAATAAAGGGATTTTTGACATTTGAACCACTAACATTAAAGTTCAAAAAAAAGACTGAAATAACAGTTTTCTTTAAAATTTTATTGGGTAACTTAAACAATTAATAATCCGTGTTTCTACCGCGAACACTAACAACACAAGAACATCGGTTTGGCATACTCAAAATGAGTTCATCCAAATCACGCTGTGGAATGGCCGCCCATGTTCGTTGCAACAACAAAAAAAGGTCTTCTTGCGACTGGATACCCTCCATATTCGGCAGAGCTCTTCTCTGTAGCATATCCCATGCATGCTCAATCGGGTTCAAGTCTGGCGACTGAGCAGGCCAGGGCAGGACATTGATGTTAGCTGCGGCGAGAGTCTGTCTTACAACTCTTGCGGTGTGCGGTCGTGCATTATCATGCATTAACTGAAATAAGGGACCGATTTGCACTTGTAGAGGAACGATGACGTCTGATACAATCGTCTCAGCATAAATTTGAGCGTTGAGGTTGCCTCTGATCCAAATCAATTCAGTTCTTCCGCCGATCCAAATACCCGCCCATACCATGATGGTTCCACCACTATAAGGATGGACTTCCTGGTAGGATTTTAATCGCTGTTGGCGTCCAGGGGTTCTCCAGTGTCGTATACGTCTTGTATCCGGTCTCATACCAAAACGAGACTCATCAGAAAAGCACACGAAACGCCATTGTTCTTCTGCCCAATTTCTGTGTTCAAGAGCCCATTGATATCGAATCCTACGACTGTGCATTGCTATAGGTGGTACCCTTAGCGGTCTTCGGGAATGAAGGTTCACTTCATGCAAGCGGTTTCTGACTGTTTGGTCGCTAATTAAGTTCCCTGAAGAGTGATGAAGCCTCACGGCTAACATCATGGCGGTTATTGTTGGAGCTCTTCGAGTTGTGATTTGAATGTATCGGTCTTGTCTCCGTGTGGTGCAGCGATACCGTCCTCCATGGCGCTCAGCCACGGTACCAGTGCTTGTCCAAAGTCGACTGATAACACTCTGACTTGTATACAGAGCTAAAGCCACAGTACGTTGCCGGGAACCAGCTTCTATCATTCCCACGGCTCTGAGCATTTCTTCCCTGCTTAAATGACGTCGCCGCTCCATAATAACGTTGGTTTTAATCAGTAGTAGGGAAACAGTAGCACTAATAATGTCTTCAATGCGTTGTATGTTTTTATAGGGAAAATATTGACAGCTGATTTTCATCTTTTACTCAAATTTGATTGACAGTTCCTGTTTCAAATTATGAAATGCACCAAAAAGGATCCATATAAATTTATAAAATCATAAATTTATTACAAAGCCACATCTCAATCTCAAGAAATCCGCATAAAAATGCTTGATCCCTAGACACTTTTGATGTGTGTAGGTTCCATATTATAATAACAAGGTAACATACATGTATATTACAAGAAAAGGTTAACTCTAGCTATTTTCGAGATAACTGTAATCTGTTACATATGTTTCGTTGAATGATATCTAAAGTGGATGGTAGTTACAGTGTCAATATCTGTAATAATTAATGGAATTATATGCAAACAGCAATGGAGCATGTATAACATCTGGATTGTTGCTTAATGCAAATAAAACATATGCTAAGGGTTTTATGGGAAATGAAATTCGTTTTAATAAATCGTCTTTTAATAAAAAAGACGGATCTCCATTCAGAAGTCATTACAAGATATAAATCGAGTTTTAAGAGCAACTTTGATTAACATAACTCGCTTGTATCATCTTTAACGATTGCGAACGGACGTGTTGGATTGGTTGCTCTTGAGTATTTTTTAAAATAAATTAACTTTGTGCACCTCGTGACTTCGCCCTTCATCTAAGCCATCAACGGAGCCCCCACAGTCGGCGAACTGGGACTGCGCGGCGCGACTTTTTGTGGCGGCGCGGCTGACTTGAACCGGGGACCGGTCGAGTAAGTGGCGGCTTTCTTATCCACTGGGCCAGGACCACTGAGCGCGGTGCGGGCGAATTAGGCTGCCGGTTACCTACACAGGGCGTGTCATCGTTGCAGCGAGGAGCAGGTACGCGCGCGTGAGTGCGACGTATTATTGTTGTGCGTTGTCCTTATCTGGCACCGCTGCTGCTTGCCGCGAACTGTCAACGGGTCGCCGTGAAACATTGTAGAACCTAATCTCTGCGAGCTAATTGGGTATTTATTTGGTTCAAGATAGGCACTGTATGATAATACAAGGATCTGCAATGAATTGCAGCGCATGTAAGAAAACTTTAGACCTAAAAGAGTCTATGAAATGCCGTCTATGTGCTAGTAAATTCCACATACAGTGTCTTAATATAGACAAAAAGCAGTTTCTGGCATTGAATAAGGATGTTAAATCAGCTTGGCTATGTCCTGTTTGCAGCAGTATTAGTCGACGTCCGCGTTCGAATGACGATACCCCTGTACGACAGAACACTTCTGTTGTGCTTATGGATGATTCCATGAACATGTCTTGCGATTTGTCTGACCCTGGTACATCCTCGTCGTCTTTGTTACCGGAAACCTCCAGTTTAATTATGGGCACAAAAGAGGAGGTAACAATGGAGAAGATTAGTGCTCTCCTTGAAGAGAAGATTAGTTCTCTATTTGAAGAGAAGCTCAGCACGTCCCTCACAGTTTTCATGACGAGTTTTCGGAAGGCAATAAGAGAAGATATGATTGAAATGATTAAGAGCGAGGTTGCCTCGGCAATGAAAATTACTACGGACGAATTCAGCACTACTACGGACTTTATCTGTGCTGAACAAAAGGACATTCAGTCAGATATCAACAGAGCTGCCACCACTATTAAACAGTTAGAGGACGAGAACGCTAAGCTCCAAGCTGAAATGGTTCGACTTAATGGCCGCCTCACAGGCATTGAGAAGATCTCCCGTAGCTGTAATATAGAATTGCAAGCAGTTCCTGAGCGTAAGAGCGAGAACGTAGTAAGCCTATTTAAAAAGCTATGTGAGGTGGTCAAGGTTTCAATGGATGATGCACACATCAGCGCTTGCCGTAGGGTGGCTGAACAAGACGCTGCTTCCAGCAGGCCACGTAACATTGTCGTTACTCTTTCATCGCCGAGAATTAGAGACTTGGTACTGTCGGCCGCGCAGCGATACAACAAATCCCACCCTGGGGGTGGTTTGGTTTCCTCGGACCTCGACATCGCTGGTGAAACGTGTAGAATTTTCGTTACCGAACATTTGTCACTGGAACAAAAATCGCTGCATGCCGCAACACGGATAGCAGCCAAAGAACGTAAATACAGTTTTGTGTGGGTCAAGCATGGTCAGATCTACGTGCGCAAAGACGAGTCATCGGGCTACATTCTTATCAAGAACGTGGAGTGTCTTAATAAGCTCAATTAGATAGTTTAATTTTTTTTTTGCTTGTCTCTCATATTTGGTATTAAGTAAATCCTAATGTATAGTATTTTTTACCAGAATTTAGGAAGAGCTCGGTCGAAACTTAACGATATATATTTAAACCTGTTAATTAACAACTATGATATTGTTTGTTTAACGGAGACTAATTTTGACGGTGGTGTCTACGACAGTGAAGTAATTGATAGTCGGTACATTGTTTTTAGAAGGGACCGTGAAAGCTCACACTCTGCGAAACTAAGTGGTGGTGGTGTTTTAGTGGCTGTCAAAAGTCATATAAATGTTATCCGGCAAACTTGCTGGGAGAGTAGACTGGAGGATATCTGGTTGACTATCTTGCCCTGTATATCTAATGAGTCCGCCATTCACATCTGTCTATGTTACTTACCCCCAGATCTGCCACTTCAGGACCTCGTCACTTTTCATCGTAACTGTCAAAGGGTAATACTTGATTCACAGTTGAAGGATCACTTTTTGTTACTGGGAGATTTTAATACTGCTAACATAACGTGGGAAAAGCGGGGAGAATGCGATGCTCTTACACCTACGAGTCCCCAAGATCGAAAAGCCCTTTTACTATTAGAAACCGTCAATATGTGTAATTTGTTTCAATTCAACGATATTCCTAATAAGAGCAACCGCTATTTGGACCTGGTATTTTCAACACTTCCTCCTTCCTCTGTTTCTGTCATCGAAACTGAGCCTTTATGTAGAGTGGACCGTCATCATCTGGCATATTGTGTCGAAATTTCTGATCTAAAAAATTGTAAACCAATTAGACCTCACCACAAGAAACGTTATAATTTCAATAAATGCAACTATCCTAACCTAAAGGCAGACATAGGGTGCGTCGATTGGGGAGATATGCTGTCGTCTGAGGATGTCAATGAATGCGTCGATACATTTTACTCCAAAATCAATGAACTTATATCGGTACATACGCCTATTAGAAAAAATACCTCTAATAAATACCCCGGGTGGTATAGTCAAGGACTGATACGCTGCATGAAGGAGAAAAATAAGTATCATAGACGTTACAAAAAGTTTCACAACCCTAGGGATTATGACAGTTTCTCTATGCTTCGCGCTCGATGTAAGGCACTTATCGTGGAATGCCATGGAACGTTTTTGTCGTCGATTGAGGAATCTTTACAGGACGACCCTAAGGTTTTCTGGCGCTATGTAAATGGCAGGAAGGCTAGAGTCACGATTCCCCACACAATGACTTATGATGGCAAAACATCATCCGATGGACAGGGCATTTCTGAGCTTTTTTCGGAGTACTTTGGATCGGTGTTTGATAGGACTCCGTCAAATTTGCCGAATCCGACTGATTCTCCACCTTCCACTTTTCACTTCACTCTGCATAACTTTGAGTTTACAAAAAAGGATGTAGCGCTCAAAATGGAATCTGGATCTGGATCACGGAAAGGTCCAGGACCAGACGGTATCCCACCTAAATTTTTGAAATGTTGCGCGGTTGAACTTTCGTTACCACTGTCTATGTTATTTAATAAAGCGGTTGCATCTGGGGTGTTTCCCACTCGTTGGAAGATGGCCAGTATTATCCCTATTTATAAATCCGGTGATAGGTCATCATGTTCAAACTATCGACCTATAAGTATCCTTTCCTGCATTGCTAAGCTCTTTGAAAAGTTAGTATATGGACCCCTCTACGACCATCTGAGCAGCTACATATCCGATAGACAGCACGGATTCGTTAGAAAAAGGTCAACTTTGAGCAATCTTTTGGAGTTTAAAAACTATGTATGTCATGTGTTTGCTTCTGGAGGGCAAGTTGATGCTGTCTATCTTGATTTTAGCAAAGCATTCGATCAGGTTGATCACTCTCTGCTCTGTCATAAGCTTTCCTATTACGGTGTTCATGGTTGTCTGTTGAGATGGATTATATCTTACTTGAGTAATAGAACTCAACTAGTTACTGTAAAGGGTTACACTTCCTCTCTCATATCTGTACCTTCCGGAGTTCCACAGGGCTCACATCTTGGGCCTCTTCTATTTGTAATTTTTATAAACGATTTGGTTGATCGTCTGACATGTCCATCTCTCCTCTATGCCGACGATTTGAAAATTTACACGGATATCAGTGATATGACACAAAGCGCTGCGCTTCAAAACGATCTGAAGATTATTTCTGACTGGTGTTCTTACAACAAAATGAATATTAACGCAAGCAAAAGCTGTGTCATTTCTTTCACCAGGAAAAAGAACCGAGTAGCTCAGCAGTATTTTATTCAGGACAAGATACTAGGCAGAAAGGAGATTGTTAAGGATTTGGGTGTTTTATTTGATGATCAATTAACCTTCAGGCCTCATTATGATCATATTCTGAAAAAGAGTTACAAACTATTGGGTTTTATAATGCGAACAACCAAGGCTTTTCGAAAGCCCCGTAGTATCTTGTGCCTGTATTTTAGCTTGGTTAGAAGTGTTTTAGAGTATTGTTGTCCGATTTGGTCCCCATATTATGGTGTCCATATCGACAGCATCGAGAGAGTGCAGAGGAAGTGCTTAAGATTTATTTCACGTAAATTCAATTATGGACGTTCGCTCAGAGACTACAGGGAGAGGCTTTTAAAGTTTGACCTGATACCTTTGCAGACTCGTCGTAAAAGATATGACTTGCTTTGTCTTCACAAGATAGTGCATTCAGCTACTGATGCCCCGGATTTGCTCTCTTCCCTCAACTTTAATACTCGGCATAGATCGCGTCACCCGAACATTTTTGCAATACAAGTGTATAAGAACAACACCTCCTTTTTCAATCCCATGGTCAGAATGTGCAGAACGTACAATGATGTCGTCCGTAGTGGCGGATGCGTGGATGTATTCAATAACAGATTTCCCCAGTACAAAAGAGCAGTATCTGAATTTCTTATAACCGAGCAGTCCTCGACTGTACACAAATAATGTATGATATTAAGAACACCCATTGTATAATTAAAATATAGTCAGTAATCAAATTTGTTTAACCCTCGTTGTAGATGTAAAGTTAAATCATGATGTGTATGCTATTTAAGGATTACGGTCTAGTTATGATAAGTTTATATATATTCTTGGTTGTGTAATGGCTGTGATCTGTTTGCATACCTAATATAAATAAATAAATAAATAAATAACATAAAAATTAATAGACTCATGGTCGTCTTGTGGATCACTTTGACGTATCGATGGTGATAGCCGCCATCACTAGTTTAGAGTAAGTATTAGAGTCACAGTATCGGCTGACGAGGCGGGGACAGGCAGGAAGCGAGGCATTGTAGTTGGGTAGTTTGATACGCTCGGTTACTCGTGTTGGCCAAGTGTTTGTCGTCAACCAGACAGCACATGTCGATATTACTCTGACTACTTTGGCTTGAGGACGTGACTTGTGACCCGTACAGTCTATGAGCGTTTTAAATGCGCGTATAAGCTCGTTGTTGGAAGCGTATGTAGGCGCGTACAGGCGTGCTTTTAGCCGTATCCTCAACTCTTACGGGCCTTGACGCGCTTATAGGCTCAAATAATCCAATAAGATACTGACTCACCACTACCGGTTCGAGCAAACATGCTGCAATAAGCCCGTGTTAAGGCATGTGAGCAAGTATGACGAAACCACCGTATACACGCGAAAAAAAAGAGGTTTCAGACTAGCTCTTGCGTTTGAGCTTTAGAAGACGATGACAACTTAGAACATGCTGATGACATCACAACACACACAGCTTTTTTATTTACGTACTAATATCAATCAAGGAGACACCCTTGGCTTACGAAAAACAATGAAAACCACTATAGGCATGTTGTGCTGAAGAAATTCTTAAATATTTTGCAACTTTTCCCAAAAACAGCAATTAATTTCAAACAACTCTCACTGCTTGGACTCGCTAAACTTTGGACCGGAGCATACTAAATACTTATTGTTCCCATCTAAAAATCTGCCTAAGTCATTGTGCCCTAAGTATTATTTCTATAATAATAAAAACAGAAATTATAAGTTTATAGTGAAGTTACGTATAATACGGAGGTGTAACCCCATATTGGGGTTCTTCCGTACTGCTACTAAACACTGCAATCCAACTACGGCTGCTGATACCTGCTACCTGCTGCTGTTCACGCTTTGGTCGGGGCCCGCTCAAGACCTGAATTCGCCGAGCACTACGCTGCGTCAGGGAAGTGGCACTCTTAGGGCATATCTGTTTCGCGGTTTAGTGCTATTATTAAGAACTCTGACCCTGAGACCTTCATAAAATTTTTAATAATTGAAAACTCGTTTCATTTCTCCTACCTAAGTAGGGAAATGTCACAGTGGCATTCAGATAAATGTAAATAATAATCACCTCAGAACACAGTTAACTGCGTCGGAAAGTTTACGAAGAAAATCAACGTATTTCAATGCAGATACCTCATGACTCCCTCGACAGTTTACCGCAGTGGAACCTGTGCCAAAAAAGGAGCATGAGCAGAATCGAAAACGTCGCGTCGTATCCAAGGGAATTAGGCTCTCGCTCAATAGTGGAATGTCTTTGCGTCCAATGTAAAACCCGGTTAAAGGTGGTAAGTTCGTCACTCAAGGTAAGGTATTTGTTTGGAATCATTTGCAGTTAAGTCTTCCATCGTCCACGTTCGTTCTGTATCGACGACACGATTGTCGCCGTAGCACGGTTTCTCGCCTCGATGTCCCGGGTTCGATTCCCGGTCGGGTCAATTCAGGAAACGATCTTTTCTGAATTGACTCGGGTCTGCGTGCACTAGGAAACGCCCCAGGGTTGTTTCCTTGTGCGGTACCTCGTCGTAACACAGAGATATTAATCCCTACTTACCACAACAAAAGTCAGCTTCTTTTTGCCCGAAACGACACTTTTATGTTTTGCAATTTTCTGACTGTTTTGTCTGATAAGTCTTAGTAGTATTTTTAATTTGACTTCTAGGAATATATTTACTTGTGGCCCAACTCAATAGACCAGTTGCCAACAACTTGGTAAAGAGGTTCGGGAACCTCAAAATCCATTTTTCACCAATTGCCTTAGAATAAAACCTGTGAGATTAGTTTATCCGCTCGAAGGACCAGGCTATCAGTGTCTAGGTCCGTCGCCATGGCAACTGGAGCAGAAGGGCCTATTTGCCGGTCCATTGGGCATTTTGTGCCTCTGACGCATTTGCGGCGGCTATACACAGCCATTATGGCGGTTTAAACTTTTAGCGCTGGGTAATTCGCAATTCTTTAGTTCTGCATTGGCGTATTTTTCATGGACAAGTTAAGGGAAGAATTGGTTCATGACCCAAATTGTATTATGTGTTTGTTTATTCATTCTTAGGTACAAAAAGCATATATATTTTTTTGTGCTTCGTTTTTTTCCTAAGTGTGTTCCCTTATAAATTAAGTTTAAGATAGCACTCAATAACCAAGGGAGCTGTTTGACCATTTTGTATCTTGCCTACCATATTGTTATCTTACTAAAATTTAGTTTAGTTAAAAAACGTCTTGTACTTGTCTTTCAGAATAAGTTTTTTTTTATATTGTGGTAGCTGCTTATTTGAGCTGATATCTGAGTGAAGATTTTAGAATTTTTGTTTTTGACTTACAGGAAACCTCAAAAGGATATTTTAAAATTAATTCTACTTTGTAAGCCGCGAAACTTCCTTTGCACAGTGAAGGGTACAATCGTATGTAATTGATCCTGATTACGGCTGCCGTTAACCGTTGGCTGGAAAGCGGGCTGAACGAGCAAAAAGTGTTTGTAACAGGTGGCAGGCGATCCTCAATCCTCATGGGAGCCGCACATTACCGCCAATCCTGATCCAGGGCTGCTATCTTAACAATCACCAGTCAAGTAACGATTGCGATTCTTATGCACATCGTTATTAGATATATTTTTAGCAACAACTAAACTACACTGTTTAACACAAAATGTATGCCTGTTGTGTTTTTTTCAAAGTGCTATCCTAAACATAAAACAATAATTGTAAAGCAAACATGCTAAATTAAAGGGTTTTAAATTTAAAGAATGAAAAGAAAAAGAGAAACCTTACAACCTAAAAAGGCTTCATAAAACAATAAAACACCATTAGGTACTAACTTATCCGGTGGCGTGGAAGATGACTCGTGTAACGCCCGTCCCCAAAAGCGGTGGCAAGTCACACGTTGAGGAGCATCGGCCAATCGCTATTCTTTCGGCGGCGGCGAAAATCTTTGAGATACTTATTCATAGAGTTATTCTAAAGCAAGTCCAGCCATTCATTTGTAGCGAGCAGCACGGCTTTAGGTCTGGAAGATCGGTAAATACGAACTTGCTGACGTTGGTCGAAAATGTTTCGGAAGCGATGGATAGAGGCAAGCAAGTTGATGTTGTGTATTTCGACTATCGCAAAGCATTTGATAGAGTCAATTGTCGAATCCTCTTATCAAAGCTCGATGCTCTCGGTTTTTCCACAAAACTTATTCATCTGCTTACTGATTACTTCAGAGGTCGTCAGCAGTTCGTGCGACACGGTTGCTATGTGTCTCAAGCTTATTCAACACCTTCTGGCGTGACCCAGGGATCCATACTTGGTCCTTTGCTCTTTTTGCTGATGATCAATGACGTTGTTGATGTCCTAAAATATACTAAATGCCTTCTTTATGCCGATGACCTGAAGCTTTATGCAGAGATCAGCGACGAAGTAAGTTGTGAGTTAATTCAGAAGGATATCGATGCGCTCCTTAGGTGGAGTACAGTGAATGATTTAGAGTTTAACCACAATAAATGCTCAGTCATGACCTTCAGTCGCCAGCGAAATCCTGTGAAATTTAATTATTTGCTTGGTTGTAATGTGATCGATCGAAAAGACACTATAAAAGACCTAGGTGTAACATTCGATTCCGCTCTTACTTTCAATGAGCACATTACTACTCTAACTCGTAGTTGCTTCCGTCGACTGGGATTTGTATTACGGAATCTGCGTGTCTTCCACAGTCCAGATGTAACCAAACTTATATTTATAAGTCTTGTTAGAAGCTCATTAGAATCTAGCGCATGTATCTGGAATCCTCACGAAGCTAAGTATAGGCTAATGCTGGAAAAGATTCAAAAGGCTTTTCTTCGGTACTTCTATAAGCGAGTGTATGGGTATTATCCCTTCATGTACCCCACCGATTTTTTGCTGGGAATGTTGCAGATGAACTCTTTAGAGGTGAGAAGAGCCCGTTTGGAGGTTTCAACTGCCTTAGCAATCTTGCGGGGCTGGATGGATTCGCCCGAGTGTGTTGAGCAATTGTCCCGTCTATATGTGCCTGATAAATATTTACGTATTCGCTCCGGTCGGAGACATCGGCTGTTCGCTATTCCAACGTGTCGTACAGTAGCTCGTGAGCAATCCCCGCTGTGTCGTATGCAGAGGGCGCTAAACATGTTACTGGTCGCTAACCCTGAATTGGATATATTCATTGACAGTCCTCAATCGCTTTTAAGCAAAGTCGAAAAATTGGTGTAATGTATTCCTTCCTGTAGCTTTCATAATTATGTAACTGGGATTATCCCGTTTAATTGTGTTAAATAAATAAATAAATAAATAAATAACAACCTAACAAGCCTTTACAATTAGCTAGCAGAAAAATTGATTTTAAACTAGACCAAAGCAGAACCTTTATACACAAAAAGTAATAATGTTAAATAATTACGTGTACGAGGCAACCCTGCACTAATAATACACTGCTGCTCTAAATCGTACAGACTCCACACGGAATGTGGTCAGCACAAAGTAAAAATAGTAGGTAATCTTACAAGGACGAACTGGTTAGCCAGGTTGATACAATGCCTGTTATTTAGCTCGCAATTCTAGATTTTCTACATACAAGTTATTCTGGCCGGCACCTAATAGCAGGAGCTGTTATTTCATGCGTTTTTTTCTCATAAGAGTTATTGTGATTGTAAAACAATGTTTTCATTTGAGTTCTTTGTAAATTAAATTTAAATTCAGTCAAAATCTTACTATTCTACTTATTTATTAGGTACACAGATTTTTTTAATAAATATGACGAACAAGAAAAGAGAGTCTTATACAATGGCACGCTATAACTCCACAAAAATCTGTTCACAGCAAGTTTGACAGTAACAATGAAATTTGACAATATAATACCTATATATAATCTCAATAGTAGGTATCGCATAATTATACTATATAACTAGCTGCGCGGACAGACTTTGTTCTGTCAAAGGTATACTTAAGTGTTGTTTTATTATTTTCCTCGTTGTTTTTACCTTATTTTTCTCCATCAAAATGTTCTATGTGCCTTATTGGTGAAAAGTGGACTTCTGAGTGGTTAATAAGAATAACCGTCACAATCCCTAAGCTTCTAAGGAATAAAAATTATTTCCCATAATTTCAGAAAGCATAAATTTCTATGCATAAACGAATTGTTATTGAAGCATTGTTTCTGTCGCGGCTCCGGCGCTGCGAGGCTCCGGCGGTCCCACAAAAATATTCTTTAAAAATAGATAATTGAGTTATTAACTTTTATTGATATAGATGAATCAATTTATAACTCAACAAATTTGCATGTGTGAAACATTTCAATAACTAGTTATCGGAGTAAGCAGAGAAAATTGTGCAATTCGTTAAAATTCGTTCGTTAGCTCTATTTTCACCCATTTTTTTATAATTACCGCGATAGCTTGTATTTTGAAAGTGCTCAAAAAAGTATAAAGCCATTTTTATGACATTTTTTTTTTATTTATTTACGTTTGCGTTTGGGTTTGCGTTTGGCCTCAGTCTCGCCTGGAACAACATTGAAGAAGTCCACCAAAAACTATTGTTAGACAGTTTATTTTCCCATACCCATGTCAAAATTTAAAAAAATTTAGACTTACAATGCAAAATGCATTTACCATCAAACAAAATAGAACAACAATTCCATAGATTTAGAATTTCATTATCTTTCAAGTTGTCTAAGAGTTACAGTTGCATAACACAAGGCAGTGCCGCATGAAACTTATTTAGCATCAATGTCGCACCGGAAAGAAAGGGGGAGATTAAAAATAGTAGAGAGTGGGGTGTGCACAAGCGTCCTCAGAAGACGGGCCATTCTTGTCCGACAAAAGACGCGACATGTACACACTGCTAGTGGGAGTTTCCCTGAGACGCTTTGAGATTGCGCCACGAAACTAGCGATTTTTATAAGAAGTTTTTTCTGCAGTGAATGCACAAAAATCTTTAGAATATTTAGTCAGATTTTTCGTCGTTTTTGGACAGTTATAACATTTTCAAAAACGAATTAGTACAACAACATTGAAGTGATATTGGCATTAAAAATGATTTACAGATTAAGTTGAACTAAAGAAATTGTGTTGAGCTGGACTTTGTTACATACAGGCAACCCTTCAAAGTTTTGCCAATATCGCTATACCACGTTTTAGTCTCTTCAATATTATTCCTAACTTTATCGTCGTGTTGGTTAAACATATATGCGCCAGACAACACACCACTTGTCATGGTCTCGAAGTAAGAATAAATATCCTTGTGTTACGAGGTGCCAGACCGGGATTGCCAGACAGGGGCGTCTCCCAGCATACCCAGACCCAAGACAATTTAGAGAAGATCGTTTCCTAAACGAAAACTGAGGCGAGAAACCGTGCTACAGCGCATTACGCCAATCGTGTCGTCGAAAAATATTACACAACATTATTCAAATATATTCAGTTTGTTTCACATTATTTCAATTTACACTTCATCTGACCTATATTTGTCATAGCTCATATCTATGTAGGCTCTAATTTCAAAAAAAATTGTCTAAAAATGTTTACTATTTCGAAGTCGCTGTTTTCCTGGCCCTACTTCCAGCAGAGGCTTAGGCGCACTAGCGCCGGCGCCATCTTGCGGCTTGGGATTAAATTCCAAAGTAGTGTTTCTTCTCAAAATTGTGTAAAACGACCCACAGTTTATTAAAAAGTTCCTAGTCGTAGATTGTAGGTGCATACACGAAACTTTTCAAAGTAAACCTCGAAATTTCACGAAGATTTTTAAAGGGAATATTTATTTATTTATTGCTTTTCCACGATGTACAAGGTGTTCACAAAGTAATATATGGCACAGTGAAGGAGGACCTGATGAAGTGCTATACTTTTACATAATTTGTATGTTGCTTGCATGACGTTGAAGCATTCCTGAATGGTATAATAACTTTTTCTAATAAGTCGTTATTTTAACTGTTTTATAAATTATTTCTCAGTGAATATGTCTATTAAATTTATTTAGCATGAAGTGGTGTAATAGATATTGTAAAGTGTACTGGGTGGGTAGGATTAAACGCTACTGTACTTAACCATATTTTTTATTTATAACCTGTACTGTAACTTTAACGTCGCTTCGAACTAAGTTAACAAATATTATAACCAATAATGTCCTATATTCTAGATCACCTATCGAATTGAAACCTTTAGTCTAATAAATCTAGTCCTAGCAAAAGCAACTGAACACGTACAATATAAAGACCCTTTGAAATGGAACGGGTCAGAAGTTCGGTCAATATGGCCGCTCTATAAATCCACAGTTAGCGATGGATCGCCAACTCGAGTACTGTAATCGAATGCTAAGTAGTCGATAGCGATCGTTTAAAATTACTATTAGTTTCCGAGAACGGGTTGGGTTGGGTGCGACGCCCTTTGGAGACTCGGTGTTAGTCACAGTGGAATTACAGGGTTAAGATCCAGTGAAGTTACCACTTGATAACTGTAGCACTAAGTTTAAAGGTACCTATTATGTTCCTTCCACAAAGTAGCTATAATATAGAATATGGAGGCACATAGGAGTGTATATAGAGTAGAAATAGCTAAATAGGTACTCTGTTTTCACATAGTGTCTATTTACGTCCTTTTAGAAGTACTTAATACACAAGCAAACGGCCAAAAACCATTTGTACCTACCTAATTACAGGTATTTTTTATAGTATTCGCTGGCCGCATATTGGCGTTCAATGATCCAAAAAATGTTTGTCCTTGAAGCTAAAAAGTTGGCGGAATCAGACTATACACGGAAGGCTCAGGACAGGAGGTGATGGCGCAGGCTTTTGACCAGCAGTGGACTATCATCTTACATAACTATTGATACAGCCTTGCTTCCTCTTCCTCGCATACCTCTAGCAAAAACGTTCCGTTACTCTGACACAAGTACTGTCAACTAGTAATCCTAACCCTTAAGATCTACCACTACTCGCCCACAATTCCGGCCAGCAACACTCAAGTTATCCGAAATATGTTTCAACAGGACACAACGAAGTTACTAGTGATAGACAGGCGAATAAACCAGTTATCTGTGCGCAGTGAGTTTCAATAGAGGCGGGTGCGCGACGTGGAACGATGATAACTCGATGCTGCCCAGCGAGGGTCCGCTTCCCGGTAACGAAATTCGGAAATCTAAACTAGTATTTAAACAGGCTATTTGCATTATACTAGCAGTAATGGAAGTGTTAGTCGGTGGAGCTATCCCTTGTTTAACAGAGCTAGAAGTTTAGCGCAAAAGCTAATATTAATGAAAACTTATTTCAATAATAAATTGTGTATTCACTCGTTTAATGTATTAAAACATAAACGGAATAATAAACAATGATTTAAATAATTAGATCGGTCTGATAGAACCTTTATTAGGAAGATAGGAAATCTTTGAAAAAGTCATTGGACATCTTATAGCCAAAAATATGATTCGTTTTTTACCATCAAATTCACCGAATACCAATAAGCTATTCGCTGACACAGTTACAGCCTAGGAAATATGGTTATCCACTGACCACAATATAAAGGCGAATAAAAAGTGCAATTATGCACTTATAACTTAAATGTTATTTACTTACTAAAAAATCTGCCCTAAAATAAATTAGATAATGTATGTAGCCTATGAAACACTTTTGTAGATGAAATAAACATTTAAAACATTAATAGCCTTCTGTCCGCGGCTTCGCCCGCGTTATCGTTATATATTATGGCCTAATTACATTAAATCTTTATAAATTATAGCTTAAGTGTTATTCTGATTATAAGCTGTATTACTGTAAAGTTTCATCCAAATCCGTTCAGTAGTTTATGCGTAAGAAATTAAGAAAAATGCCTACATCCTCATTAACTTTCGCATTTATAATATTAGTGCGATGCGGTTCAGCATATCTCGTCAGGGTTTGTAGTATAAAAAAAAGTTGAAAACTTTATTGGTGATATTTCATAACATGTAAATTGTATGCAAATTCAAGTAGCAACTCGACACGTGTGCCTGTAGAAGGTAGAAAGTCGGTTTTAATAAAACAAAAACTAATTTAAAACTACATGTTTTGCACGGGTCAGCTTATTATACGTTTTCTAACTTATGCCAAGCGTTTGACATGAGTGCTATTGGAGGTGAACTTACTTTTGGTAAGCCCATATGAACAATAATATAATAATGTTTATTTGTATCAAATTTCTCCATATTATCACAAATCACAAAATCATACTCAATTAAAAAAAACTGATTACGCAACACACACAAAATCATAAAAAGTCTTTAAACATACAAAAATCAATTAAATACAATGTCAATGAGGAAAAAAAATTAGGCATGACAAATAAATAATTAATAGCTAATCACATTAATACAAATCCATAGTCCAGTGTTCATAGCGTTCATTGTCTAGTTTTGTAGTTTTAATCAGTGCACAATTTGTCAGTAATTGCTGTTTTTCCTTTTAATATTTGACAAAACGTGAGTGAAATATTCTTTATTTGACCGAATGAGAAAGAACGATAGTTTGAAGTGCATGATGCAAACGTGATCAACGAAAATTGAAAAATCTTTATTCCCAATAGAAAATAGGGACTGACCCATTGTGGTAATGTTTCGGAATATTTAAGTCTCACATACTCTGAGCGTAAAATGTTTTAATTACCGATTCTCAATTTTCCTAAGTGCAACTGAATAATGAAGCACACACCGCACATTAATCTAGCGGGCACAAAACGTCTTATCCTAATCGCGCATATCGCCACACAAAGGCCACTCCGCAGCCGTTTTCAAACAATACAAATCCGACCCTATTAAGCCACCGAAATCCCCTAAAAGAAAGGAGAACGCTGGTAATAAAACCGCGGTACTTCACTCTAAAATTCATTTTAATCCTTTTACTTGCCGCTCCAGAATTAAAAATGGCTCTATCCTGCTTAAAATCTTAGCAGGACCTCTTTAATAGTTAATCTGCTGCAACTGCCTGCATCGCTTTCGCGCAAACAGAGGCAACTGAACATTTATCTGATTCCGGATTGTTTCTTTGCAAGGAACCTTTCGTTGTGCTGCGGTTTCTGACGCGGGAATAATGTTTTTTTGCCGTAAAGCCCACTTAACGCGTCGGGAAATTTAATGCACCCATATTGTTAAACAAAAGGAAAGCTAGCTTGTTTTTTACTGGCTTTATTCAAATTTTATTTTTTGAAAGCAAAAGTGTATCAGTACTTTTAGTACTTAAAAAAAATTCATGAGTTTCACTAACTTTTCAATTTAAAATATTTTAACTATCTTTTAGTCACAAAAGAAAAGCTCTTCTATGAATGTATACAACTTCACTTCCTCGTGGTGACGATAACCGTTTATTTGGGATATAACTTCTCATAGCTTAAACATTACGTTTTATTTTGATTAACCTCATTTTTTAACTTAAATCTACTTTCGCCTTTGGTCGTACAGTTAAGTACTGACTTGTAAGTATAAAGGTTACAATTTATTTTAATTTAGTTTCGAACGTATATATCAGACTGTATGCTCTTACCATTAAGCTACCGAAATCATTAATGGACCTAGAGTTTTTTTAGTGTATGTTTACGTTGCAAGCAAACATTCGTCCATCAATATTATCAGGGCTTCAAGTACCTTACAAATTAGTTTGGGGTCTTAATGTGTAAAGATGTCCAAAGGTGAAGATATTTATCATTTGTTCAATGTATATCCAACGTCTAACCTCGTGTAATTTCACGTTAGCAAAGAAGTCCCGTACAAAATCAGAAGTAACTGCGCGTCTAATAAACCACCCGGGCAGCGCAGCGGCAATTTTATTGTTTCGATGTGTATGTATTTATTTACGAGAAATGAAATTGTAAATATGCTTAACATGTAGTTTGACTGCAGGATTAGCCTCATACAAAACACCGAATAATCCATTACTTGACCCTTTCTTAAAAATAACATTATTTAAAAAAGAGGTGGTTTTAACTAATGTAATGTTTTGTCTCGTTCATTCTGGAAGATTTCAATTTTTTCTGATGTGTGAAACACGAGTTCCAACGCTGACTCCCAAATTTGATTAGTCAAAGTGAGGTAGCGATTATTTCAAACGCGGCCCGTACTAAATTATCACAGTTTTGTATGTAACCACAATCATTCTCTAAGCTAATCGTTATTAAAACACCATTCATCAACCTGCGCTGAGAATAGAGGTCAGAAAAAAGCTTTCAAGCATCCATTAGGTTTGTATGTCAAATAAAACAGAGTAAGTATAACTTGTAATATTTGGCCGAGCCGGCTAAGCCTGAGTCGCGGCACTTCTGGCTGAGTTTACAGCCCGACTAGTAAAATAAAGAGCAACCAGAAGGCCGCCATAAAGTACGGTTTATATTTATTTTATTTGCGCCCCGACTATTCATTGTGTCAAGGGTTTATTCAATTTTTACAAAGGGTTTTTACAGTAACGTTATGTTACATGCAAACACAACATCACCGAAGAGTCAATTTTTTCAGTTTTATCAATTCTAGTTTTATTTGTGGTTGTTTACACACGCTAAGGCGTGTTTAGTATTTAATGACATTAGACGGTAGACAATTATTAATTCCATTAAAAATGTAAACGAGGAAAAAACAAATCTCCGTAAATAAACGTCTCTACAAATTTCTAAAATACTAGCAATACCAATGTCTGTGTATTCTCACCATCTTACACTACCTTACCCATTTCTCTTTTTAATCTCGTAATTTTCTCTACCTGCAGGTTGTCTGGAAGAAATGGCTTCCTAGCGATAAAACCACCTAAATTGTACTATCTAAGACTATGTATTGCTAATGGCTTGTTGTAAAATAAAGTATATTTATCTTTATCATAAGGGGCCTTGATTCCCAAAACTATGCTGCCATCGTATTTTTTTTTCAAATTCTAAATTTGTACTGTTGCGACAATAACGCGGTTTAAATGGCAACACGCGATGCCAATTACAATTGAGAAAAAACTTTGGAAAAGACGGATTTTATGAGAATGAGAAAACTCAATAATTTAACAAAATATGAAGGGAAGTACGCTCTGTATTGTGTTAAGAGGAGTTTCAAATGTCAGAAAAACCCTAAAGAGGTAAAGGCAACCCAGACGGTTAGTAGAATGAGGAGGCAGTGTGCTGGGCGCATTATGCTTGTATGCGCTATCTTTGCATACTGTTTATTTATATATTCATATTATTATAGTATTTATGTCTATCATTTAGTATATTTTTTGACTATTTAAAAGTACTGATTATGTCTATTTAAATAAAGATGTTTGAGTTTGGCACATGCTGCGAAAAACTGATGACAATCCGAACTAAAATGTCCTCAAATAAAGAACCATTTGGCGGTACATAGCGCTTAAGAATGGCGAAGTAGATATAAGAGATGACCTCATTAAGGTCACAGGATTTGTTAGATGTAGACCCTATACAACCAGCTGCCCCAAAAACTGTAACCTATATCAAGCACGTATGCTGTAAACGTCGCATATAGTAGGCTTTGACAAATGTTGTTTAAGATTCACGTAAATGAATCAGTTATTTTAATTTCGAGTGACGTGAACTCGCTTGCCATACGCGACCTCAAAATATTTACGCTCACCCCCGTACCTGTACGTCAAAGGTAAGTAAATAAACCGAGCCTAGCTACCGTTCAGGGCTTCCGTTAGCATTACTCGCAAGAAATTGAATCATACAACGTAGCATTTGAAACGAATGAATTTATTATGTAGTGCCGAGAAACGGATCGATACAATGAGCCGAAGGGATCGTGAGCTGACTCAGAATAAGGATGCCCAGGCCAACCGGCCGTGAGTCAGGTTTGGGAGGATTTGCGCTGGTAGCGAATTTGACCCTATTGTTCGATCTGACATATAATTCGAACTATAAAAGCTGAAGTGATGAATGTCTGGAACCACTTACACTATGTTCATCAGACCCCAAGCTAAGCTGAGCTTGTATTAATAAGTGTTATATAGAGAATAATTTAAAGTCAAAGTAAATTTTTTGCAAGTTATTCCAATCATGTGGTTACAAAGGTGGTGAGCATAATAAACCAGTACCAATAACATAAACCCTGTTAGGGCATCGCATGATCCAATGAATAAAATAAAAATTTAATTCTATAAAATTAAATTAAGTTGAACCAAACACAATTAAAATAAATTTAATTAAATTAAATCATACGAAATTAAAATCAATTAAATTTCCACAACACAAAAAACAATAATAATAATAATAACAGTAAGAAAGAAACTAAATTCAGCCAACATTCTCGCATTTACAGACAAACTTAAAAAATAACAGACGCTCTTGTATATAAATTCAAATTTAGAAGACCTGAGAAACAAGTACAGCTGTTAGCGTAAAGCTAGTGGAAACAGTAGTGAAACACAAAAAATGTGATTGGCTGAGGAAGCTGTCAACACTTTATCGTAGGCAATCACAAGCGCCGGAGAATCGATACAAGAAGCGGCGAAAGAACTGTGACCTGACTGCTAATAAGAACTATCCTTCTATTGACTTACGTCATGGTCCTTAAGAGTACATTAGCCTATATCCTCATCCCTCTTTTGGGTCCACAGTTAGATTATTACATTTTCCCGATGGCATATCAAATCTACATTTAAAACTCAGCTCCCACTTGTTTTTATTCAGAAGACGTTTTCTGTATTTTGTTGGAACTCTACGAAAATGGTTTTATTTATTCCCTACGAAATACGATTGTAACTTCCAAAAAATATATGACACACTGGAAAATATCCCATGTGGTGTAACAGAACGTATAGGTGGCTCTCCATTTTATTTCGTTGGAATCTATATTCGCATGACCAGATTCGTTTCAATAGTGAAACTGGAAATCCGCTTACGTTTTAACGGTTTCCCCATACAAATGAGATTTCAAAAATTGGTCCTCTGCTCCGCAGTGCTGAAAATCGGTCGTGAGAATTAACTGTAGCAGAATTTTTGGGATTTTTATCTTTGATTTTGATATTTCATTCGCCCTGTATATGGTCACTGACTTTAAAGCTAAGAAAAGGGGTAAACTCAAGCTTAGTATCATGTTTATGCGACAAGGCAGCAACTTTGATTTCCAATTACATTGTAGTTTAAAGTTGTGAGAGAATTAACATTCAAAGGACAATGCAGGAATGGAGTATTATAAAAAAGCTGTAAAAAGAAGTAGGTACCTATTTTTCAGATAACAAAATCATTGATGCTTTGAAGCGTTGCTGTAAATGTTTTACGAGCAAAATATATTGCACGTCTTCTAAACCTGTTTGTCTGTGTAGTGTGTCAAAGTTGTACCAAATTAACTCGCAAAAGGACCATTTGCCACAAAGGTCACAATTCTCACCAAAAAATAAACTTTAAGAGACTGTGGCCGAAAAGTTCAGGCGGTCTTATCGCTACAGAACGATCTCTTCCAGACAACCTTCGAATCTAAATGGCCACAGATTTTGTGACATCTCCACTGTGGATTATTGTGTATTTTGTGTGAGTAGAGAAACCTTTAAAACATCCGACGTGCGAGCGGTACGAAAAGAAAATTATAAATTGACAAGCGTATTCAAACTTTTCTGGACAATGGAATTTATCTTGGCCTGAGTGTGCTGGGAGACGCCCCTGCCTTAATTCCTTGTCTGGTACCTCGTAACTTAGGTACCAGATATTTATCCCTCCTTCAAGACCATAAGTGGTGTGTTGTTTGGCGCAAAATTTTTGATTTATATTTACTGCGTGTGAGCACCTTGTGAAAACTTGAAAGCATACCCCTTCGTACTTAAGGGCTACAGTAAGAAAAGGGGAAACCCGAGTTCACAGTGCTCTTGCCTGCTCGGTTTAACCATACTAAAATGATATCCTCTCTCCTTCTCCTATGGTTTAACTGCCCGCTGTCGTAAACACAACTAAGTTTAGCCTGCCTGCAAGCAGAAGTTTAATGCATAATGAAACTGCAGAATAACCAGAAGATTCTAGGCAAGAAAAACTAAATTGTGTAAGTTATTTGGTTGTTTTTTGTCGTGTACCGTATGTGACTTTGCAAGTAACAGTCCGTGTCTAGAAAAAGTCGGTATGTTTTCTCTGATGAATTAGATAAAAAGTCTCCGCATGTGAGCGTAAGGGCAGTATTAATAATACTCGTCTATAAGTATAGTATGTATGTGAAAGTTTTATATATTTATTTATTTTTAGTTTTGTAAGTTTCACAAGATCATTAAACCACTTACACCACCTTATCTACCGTCCCTACCTATCAAGGTGCATGTTAGTTGTAAATATTGTTAAGCAATTATTTGTAACTCTCATGCATGCAATAAATGAATGAATAAATAAATAAAATATTTGTATTTTCTTCTGTTCCTCTTCCTTAAGGGTCTCCTAAGAAGTTTTAAACATAACATAACATACTATCACGACTTTATCCCAAACGGGGTAGTCAGAGGCAAGTGACTGCGCCGTCATGGTGAACGAAACTCTCAGAAGCCCACTTTTCACCAATGGTGCCCACCCAACGTGGTAAGTAGTGAGCCTTCCGCCGTTATCCGGGTTGATTTGGTTTTTTGTCGATGTTTTCCATCACCGGAGAGTAAGTCGGATTTTTAACAACGAACACAAAGGTTTTGGGTTCAGGACAGATTTGAACTCAGGACCACACGATCCACGAGTTCGGGTGCTGAACCACTAGGCCACGACGCTCTCTAAGAAGTTGTGAGTACTCGTAATACAGGACCAACAAGTAAATTAAGGATTTTAGTTGTAACTGTGTAATTCGTTTGTTAATGCATCTCATTATTCCTTATAGCAATGCAAAAAGGTTGCTATACCTAGATGCGGACGTCACATCCAAAATAATCCATAATTTTGTTCTCTACAATTTCTCTTCGAAGCGATATTTTTGTTTAGTGCCATCCATTTCCGCTTCATTGGTTCTGATGACGTAAACGCTGAACAACGTGTTTGATGAGAAAGTATTTTAAGCCGGCCATATTTACTTCCGTTTCGTTGGATAATAATTTTACGATCTGCTAATTAATATAAATCTGGGCGAAATACCTAGTTTTTTTTAATGAATTGAAGATGATCTTACTAATATTATAAATGCGAAAGTTTGTGAGGAAGTATGCATGTATGTTTGTTAGTTTTTCACGCAAAAACTACTGAGCGGATTTAGATGAAACTTTACAGTATTACAGCTTATACATCAGAAGACTTTGAAACGTACAGATATTTATGCTTTTGACTGTACGTGTTACAGAAATGAAGTTCACGCGGACGAAGCCGCGGGCGGAAGGCTAGTTACATATATTTTGGTAGTTCTTACTTGAATTTTAATAGATTTTAAATATCTTAATAAATGTAGAGTTTTGAAGTACTTTTGAATTGCATGGAAAGTGGTCGTGAGGTCCAGATGTGAGGCTGACAAGCACAGTAATGCTAAGGAATCACTGCGCTGGAAAACCTCATCCATCTAGGCCTGCAGAAATGCCTTTTCTTTCACGCCCCGCTTGAAGAACCCTGTACTATAAGAGGAAGGAAACACATGTGCTGAAAGAGCGTTCCACATTAGAAACATGGATTGCCTCTGATAACTCTATAAGATTTTTGTTAAGTCGAAAGTTACGTTATATGTCGCAAGATATGAAAAAGGAAACGATAGGTACTTGTTTTACTGTATGCTTCCAGAAGAATCTTTATGCAGAAACAGTGAAGGATAAATATAAATGGATCCAATAAAACAGCTTGGTATTTATTTATTTGTATTTTTAGGTTTTTATTTGTATTAATACCTCTGATTATACCGTAGAAAACAATATACTTGGCGTAATAAAGTTTTGATTGTTCTTAGTACTTCTTTTTAAGAGGGAAATGTTGAAAAGGAAATAGGGGTATTTTAGAACTATACAAAATTAAAACAATATGTTTAGCAATATTGAGTTTTATTTGGGTTTCATAAGAAAATCGGTGTATCAAACAATTATATTGCAAAAACAAAACAGCACGTTGCTTAATTTTTTTTTGTAAGAATGGATAATTCAAGAATATATAACTTTCTCCTCTTTCTTGTCTTCATTAGGAAAATCGTGAATTTATGAGCTTAACATGCAAAAAGAATCTATCACTATTACGTAATCTTTTTCTTTATCAGCCTACGAACAGCCATTATAAAACTTTTATGGTATCCGAGTTCAATCGCATCGGTTCTTTTCAGAAGCCACTATTTTACACGCGCCGTGAAAACATTACCGAACGCAATCGATTTTCGACTTAGTGGCCCGGCAAGCCGCGGGGCTCAAACAACATGATAAAAATGCAATATTTCGTAAAATTAAATCAAAACTTACCTGTCCAGCATTGATGACGTCCAAAAATATGGTAAAAACACTAATAAAAAGCACGGCGCGCGTCATTTTTGCGGCCGCGATGCGTCGCGAGACTCGAATGTGTGCTGACGTGAGTGTCAAACGCAACGAACCTGCGTACTGGACGTGCCGTGGCGTAGTCATAGCTAGCGGGGTATAGATCGGCCCTGCCGGGAGCGAGCGGGAAGCGCAGGGACGCGCGTGCGAGCGAGACGGCGCACCGCGTTAGCGCACGCGCCCTGCGGCGACGCGGCGTACGGCTGTCTCCGTCTGCCATTGTCTGGATTTTCCGGTGATGCATCATTTTTACCAGCCGTGAACCGTTCATAATGGGATCCTAATTATTTTGAATTTGAAATGGTTCCTCCCAGCCGCGTGATGCAAATCTTGAATGGATCGCTTGTGATTAGCCGAACTCTTTCAGACAGAAGAATCAGTCACCGAAAGACATAAAATAAAAAAGTAGAGCTGCGGCGAAAATTTTTTGCGCACTAAATGAATTATTTAAAATAATATATTGATTGGTTAAATTCGCTTTTCTAAAAAGAACACAAAGCAATTTCAACATCCACAAAGAAATAAAAACAAATGATGAAATGATGGTAACAATGACAGACGCGTTAGAAGAACGTTAATAACTTAAGCAAGTAAATATTACTAAGTTTTCAAACAAGTATCTAACTTTAATTAGAAAACTTTGCCCTTCACTATCTGAAGTACATTAACAAGAAAGTTTGTTCTTAACTCAATTAAATTGAGCTTAATTTTTTGGGCTACTAACTGAACAAACAATGCCGCTGTAATTAGAAACATCCGATTTAATTTTAATGTAGAGCACCCCCTAATTCCTCACTTGAAGTTAAAAGGTAAACTTTATAAATATTTAATAGAAACTATAGCACAATCTGTCAATAACCTACAGTAAAAGCTGACCTTATTACAATCCCTTATAACTTGTCAATTTCATCCTCTAAACTGAGCGAGCGGGCAATTTCATAATACGATCTTTCATTTCCAGCCTGTCAGCGCTCACGTGGCACAAATACATCTTCTAGGCTTAAGTTTCGGGAATTAAGTTAATCAGTTAAGGCCCCTGATTTAGGTCACAGGGTATCATTGGGCACAAACTCTCTTTCCGGCTGGAAATCTTTAGATTACTGAATTTTCAGTGGCGACAGCTATACGAATGCCGATGATCTTCACCGAAGGACCAATGTGACTACTATTCTTGTCATCAAAACTAGAGAACAGACTTCTGTCCACAAACTCTTGAAGCGATTTCAAATTAATATTACTCCACAGACATTCTAATGCCAAGCAGCAATAAGGCTTTTTACATGGTTAGGCAATTTATAGAAATATTACAAGTACAATTCTTAACTTCGACCTAATAACTTTCCAAAAGCAAAGCTACCAGGTTTGATTCGAATCGGCTCTCCGGAAGGTGGGCTTCTGATTATACCGTTCACGAAGGCGGCTACAGTCAACTTGCCTCTGACTAATACATTTAGAATATACATATTATACGTATCTAAGCGTATGTTAAACCTTTACATTATTTTACAATGCACTGCCGCAAAAAAGACGCCCCTCAAAAAAGTTTGCAAATTTCCAACCAAACCAACTAGCGCCTTAGCCGTGGCTCCGGCCGCGCATTAAGCTCATCGCGCCTTATCTCCCCGTTCTCCCCTCGCGCCATTATTTACAGCCTCCGTTTGCCTCTCAGTCATCGAGTATGCGCTTTAGACCAAAAGTAATTTTATTATGTTTTTGTAAGCACACCACCTCACAACACCTTCTAACAAACAATTATTCTCTTATAATAATGTTCCCGTTTTCTTTTCTGCCATGATGTCATGAACTATCAAGAGTTACTTCGCCTCATAGCTTCAATATTGTGGTGTGTCTCATTTTTTTCTAATTTAACTATAACTTGTTTTTAATACAGCGTTGTTCTTAGCGTGCGAGCATGCTCACTACCCTATGGTAAAGTACCACCTGGACAGGCAGGGAGAGACATCCGCTTAACCCTTCTCTAAATCAATCAACAAATTATTTTATTAGCAGAAAAACATACATACTCAAAGTAGTAAAAAAGGCTACGTAATGACGTAGTCTGTTTGTCCGTCATGGCTGCTCATATAGCCTCATAGCGACTACGCGTCTTGTTTGTTTTAAGATTACACACTTTAAATAAGTCAATAGTTGTTCCTAAGGGGGCCGGAAGGAGGGTTACTAATTTCTAATTGGAAATATGCCAAAACTGATTAAGATCAAGTAGGGTTCCACACGGTATATCTTTATTGCAAATTTTAGCTATAAGACCACCTAAATTGTACGAATAAGATAATAATATTTTGTTTTGAGAGGTACTTCATTTTTTTTGACTCAAGTAAATTCCTATATGATATGTAACATATGCATATAATATATAACTCAAATACACTATATATATATTTGAGTTATTGATTGTTAAAGGCGAACACTTCTTGTGGTAGTATCACATGAATGAATAAATAAATAACTGTATTATTGTCCTAAGTCTTTTTCTCTAACCATGTGGTTCACTGGTAGAAATGCCTCTTGGCATTAAGCCATTTTATGCCTCAAAAACATGTAATAAATACAAATATGTTTAAATACGCGCCAGACAACGTGTTACGAGGTACCATTCAGAAAAGATCGTTTCCTCAGTTGACCTGACCGGGAATCGAATCCGGGACACTACGGAAATCGAGGCGAAAAAACTGTGCTACAGCGCACTATGCCAATCGTGTTGTCATCATGTACAATAAACAATGAATGTAGCTTTTAAGTTTTGACACGTTCTAGGATTGTTTTTCCTTAGTCTTTTAAGATGAAAAATATCTCCATAAAAATAATTCAAACCAGCGCGCCTAGCCAACGCGCCATAACCACCGGCCCGCATTAGGCCCATCGCCTTATCTCCCCGGTCTCCCCTCCTTATTTATGACCGCTCCATCCATTCCCTCCAGAACCTTCGTATGCGCTTCAAAATGCTAGTGATTATTATTGTGCTAAATGACCTAGCATTTTGTATGATATGAGCACAATCGGCAGGGCTATTCCGGAAAACTCACTTCGAACCTCGCGCAGTGAATTCGCTGTGAGATTCAGATTGTTTATTCTGTAAAACTACACATCGCCGAAGTGGCCTTTCAGCAGAACGTTATAATGAAATACACTTAGCTGAATGCGATTTTGACATTACCTACATTTATACAAATTTTGTGTAAAGAAGTCGTATTGTTAAAGCCTTACTGTTCAAAAAACTATATCTGCGTGTAGTTTGGCGGTTCACAGATATGCTCAGCTAATATTCCGCAATATCCTCGTATCACCAGAATATAATATGCCAGCTATGAGGGCCTACTTATCTATAAGATTTGGAGATTCCGGGGTTACTTCATCAAATATAAATTATGTTTTTACGTAGAACGAGAGTTTTAACAGTACCGGAAGTCCTTTACCTTTTTAGGGAACGTTCTATTTGTATGTGAATATCCGGGAAATTGCACTTAGTTTAATCTCATTTTGAAGTCAAATAGAGCGTACATCAGTTTCATAGGTTTGGTTATTGTTATTATACCTATCGACAAAATAAATCTATAGGTTAATTTTTAATAGGAAGTACGCAATCGTAACACCCAAAAGATAATATTTACGTAAACATGTGGGCATAATACATATAGATGCATTTAGATGTTATAAGATTTTTAGTAGCAACATGTTTTGCCGCTAGTTGGCGTGTAAGAATTGAGTGAAGTATTAATTAAACAGTTAATCGAAATGACAAAATTATATCGAACGTTATTAAGAATCCTCAACAAAATTACTTTACTGAAAATAATAAACAGCACCCACGTACAGGACTAGCCATTTCCTATATCATTCTCAGTGACGTCAGCTCGATACCAGACGGAAGACATGAGCTCGATACGATTGCGAGACCAAACGAAACGAAATATTCGCGCCCACCCCACCGATGATTACTTGTTAGAGATCAATGACCTCAACACCCGCCCGTCATACAGTGGGTGAGTAGTCTACGTCATCGAATCAACCCACCATTTGAAACGCTTCGCTTGCATAAACGATTACACCTTAATAAAGAAAATACCTTGGAGCTCGATATTGGATTACTTTATACTCTAGTTTTGTACCTCCCACGATAAGCTCAGTGGAAATTGGATTTCTTTAGCAAGCAAAAACAAGAGAAGCCTTATTTTTTATTTCTTTATTTTAATTTTAAATCTAGTGCCCCGCCTGGCTTCACATAGTACTCGTATACGTACTAAAATGAATATAAGTACTCAAACATTCCTTTATTAAACAACCAATGAATCACCAGATTTTTTTTAAATACAATCCGTGTCTAAGCAAATCATCGGACAGTCGCTTAAGAGTTACCACTTTTCGAATAAGAAAAGTAATTAGCATTAATACGTCAGATCCAAATCAATGTGCGACTTCAGAATATTTTCCTAATGTACCTAATGCGATGAATACCTTCTCTTAAAACATTGGCCCAATTAGTTGATTCGCTCTACACCCATCCCCAATAGATAAGTGTTGCCGCATTCGATGCAAAATTGTAATATTACACAAGAAAAATCACGGGCCTTTTCGCAGCTATCAATAGCCGCCTGTCATATCCAGGTGCGAGTGTTGCCCAACCATCGATAGTTTGTATATTTATTAGTTTGTTCTATTCTTGTAATTCAGTTACAATTTCATTAGCACTTTTTAAGGTAACAGTACTATTTATCCTTAAAATATGTCAATACTATTACATAATTTGTGTTTTCGAGTTTCTGATATTTCGACACTGTTGCCATGATGACGGAGTAACTGAAGATCTTGCGGGTGATTGGTTATTGACCGACATATCGGTCTTTCGGAGTCTTTTATTACGCTCGCCGCTGACAAACAGTGCAACAGTCCCGAAATACCGGGAACTTGAAAACAGAAAGCATGGTATTAATTCCGCATCTAATCACCATTCTAATGTTAGTGATCATAAAAGTTTTAAACAACAATAATAACAGTAGTATAGCACCATATTCAATCACACTGTCAAAGGCATTGCAAAATGGGTCTTATGTCAGCCAGAATAAGGTGCCCCCATGTAAAGGTTGATGTGAACGCCTCTGTAGGTGCATAAATAATCGCTAGTACCTATTATTTGTTAGTTTTATTTAGGGGTCAAAACTGTTGATATTATCAGGTCCAATTAATAATATTGTAGTTATTCAAACCACAAACAGATCTTATAGATAGTTTAAGTTATTTTGATTAATCGACAGGCTATCGGCAGTTGACCATCAAACGACAACACTAGGCGAGCCTGCAGACACACCTTTCCCTCCCTCCTCAACCCTGAATTAATCGCAAAACTCAGGGGGCTTCTCCGACAGGGGGCGGCCAAACACGTAGTTTCCTAAGATGATAAAAAGTGTTTTTTATCATTTTAGAAAAACATAAAGTTACTAGTGTGTACTAGAAACTAAATGTAGCAAATACTCATCAATTGTAGCGATGACTTGATTTCAAAGATGGAGGCCTTTTCCCAGCAGTGGAACCGTATATATGTAAATTACTAATTACTATTTACAATGACCTTCTAAAGGCAACAAAATTTCGACATTACATCGTGGTAAGCGTCCCTAGCGTCCATCACCAAAACCACGAAGACCACACTTTTCTTCCCCATATTTTTTTATGCTGTTGAAACGTTTACTTTATGAGATGTGGAAAGACAGAAGATAGACGCTCTGGAGATGGGGTGCTTGGAGTTTCATGGACCGAGTTTCGCACGAATGTCTCCATACTCCAAGAACTTGGCATAAAGCACAAAGCAGCGTCTGTTTTCCATAGTACAGTCTCGCGGATTAACATTCTTTGGTCACGTTTCTAGACGCGATAGCCTGTCCATAGAGCGCCTTGTCGTCCAAGGGAATGTAGAAGGCACCAGACCACGCGGAAGGTCACCTACACGTTGGACCGATCAGATCAAGTTCATTGTGGGCGAGTCCATTATCGAGTGCAGTACGATGACGTCAAGCCGAGATTGTTCTATCTGCCCTCTCCACTTCCACGACTACATGACGACCACGACCGTTCTGTCAAAAGTGTATCGATAATGAAGAAGAAGAAGCGTCCCCAAACGAAAAAAAGAAATGCACAAGTAGAACCTAGAGCTTGTCAAACTAGAAATTACACGCCCGTATACTTTTTTATTGCGTCCACTGTACTGATGTGAACCATTGTAGCGTTGACTTGATTTCAATAATGGAGGCCTTTGCCCAGCAGTGGGACAGTATAGAGGCTGATTACTTTACTTTTTTTTACATTATGTGTGCGTAAATGCGGTGGAGGGGCGCGTCATTTCAGATTAGACAAGCTCTACTAGCATTACGAACGTAGAAAACCGTAAAAAAGAAATCAAAGTTAAAAACTATGTAGTTACTATTTTTTCTGACAATATGGGTTTTCAGTAAAAAGCTTATTTATAGCTATGTACTCAGAGCATGTTCTGATTGAATATTGTAACAATACTAGGAAACGAAAATATGAGTGAAAAATGACAATTGAAAGAGTGGAACTCTTTGTGATTGTTATTCGTATTCCGGTATTATTAAGGCTTTCATTGAACTATTAGAGCTTCAATATTGAGCTTTTCTATTGATTAAATTGGTAAAATTTCAAATATGCTCGGTTGATATGTGTGTGCGTGAGTAAACACTTGTGCTAACCTAGATACCAGTAAACCGTAAGAAGTTGGGCAAGGGAATAGGTACCTTGAGACTTAATATCCCAAGTTCAGGCCTCTGCGCTTCAATTTTTAATGGCAGCGATAAGGGTCAGTCGATTAAGTAATAGCTTTCTAAGAAACAACGAGGGCTCTGCTTAGTTTGGGGTCAGATGATCTTGGTGTGAATTGTCCCAGATATTTATTTATATTATATAGCAAAATTATAAAGCAAATTTCAGGCCCACAGTATAAATGTCTCACCTCCGGTTTGTTCACGACGCGAAACGCTGGGGGGCTCTAAGGTGATGTGATCAATGTCATTCTTGGTTTTCTCGACATGCTTTCCTGTTTTTTTTTCTTCTGTTAACTCTCCCAGGGATTCGCTGCTGTTATTTTGTTTTTTATGTGGTTGCACGCGGTTAGCATTCAACGTGGCAATCAAACAAAAGTCATTGGTATTTGATTGGGTATCTGTCTTGTCACTCTGTCAGTGTGACCGAAAGCTGCAGACTTACCACAGATTACACACTGCATTACACTACACTCGAATTTAATTATTTTTTTGTACACTGGCACACTATGTTTTTAATTACCTAGTTTAGTTAGTTTTTAATACTTTAAGGCTGGACGACCACATCAGCAGGCCCTGCCAGAATACCAGCGTCTCTGCCGTGCTTGCACTGCAGTGGCACATGCTGAAGCAGGGTCCTGATTGGCCCACTACTTCTTTGATTGTTTTTATTTCTTGTCCTATTTGTATTTATTTTGTACCCTCTAGTTTAAGCTAATTTTAATTTGTGTTTGGGTCAATAAATTGTTTTTCTTTCTTTCTTTCATATAGACAATTTAAAACACAATTGTCTAACATTTAATCAATAATCACCAACGTATATAACATTTTGTTTCTAGAAGACCAGCAAGGATAATTATAAATTTTTGATTTTCAAGATTTTGAATTGATTAAGAGTAATTAGCAGTCTCGATGGCATACCAATCAAACTTCTCTCCATTAAAGCTGTCCTACATTACAGTTTTTCTACGGCAGGTTTTATAGGGCGGAGGCTGATACCTTGGCTTCACTTTTTTAAATGATTTGATTATAATAATAAATAAATAAATGAATGATTTAAACTTATTATGTACTTCTTAAGTTGTTCTGTCTATTTATTAATGTTAGAATCCAGCAGGTTTTTTCTCAACAAACAAATTGTACTCTACTAACTCGCATTGTAAAACTACAACCAGTTTAAAAAAGTAGCTACTGAGTTTCTCGCCGGGTCTTCTCAGTAAGAACCATCTTCTCCGACGCGGTGGTAGAGTCGCAATATGTTTGTATACTGTTTATTTATATATATTCATATTATTATAGTATTTATGTCTATTACTTAGTATATTTTCTGACTATTTAATAGTAATGATTAAGTCTATTTAAATAAAGATATTTGAGTTTGAGTTTAAACAACTTTAGATTACATTTCACAAATATACACAGTTCCAAATGATATAAGCATGAAATTGACAATAATTCCAGAGATTTGAAATAGGGTTTTCTGTACTCTAAATATTATTTCCCTGTACGATGCGTTGCCCCAAAATATTATTCCATACCGTAGAGTTGACATGCCGAACCCATCTGTTAGAAACTTTTGCTAACTTATATAATGCGTAAGAGAACCAATACAATCTTTTGCAAACTTCGATTGAATGAGTGTGTCCCACTTCATATTGCTATCTATGTGACATACCTACACAAAATTGTCGTCATATTAATGTTGTCATGGGTGGGGATCGGACCCACGACCACCAGCGCTTAAGGCAGGATCGCCACTATTGCGCCAGGCCCGGTAAATAAACTCAAACTCACTCAAATATGTTTATTTAAATAGACTTAATCAGTAATTTTAAATAGTTATAAAATATACTAAGTAATGGACATAAATACTATAATAATATGAATATATAAATAAACATAAGGCGACTCTACCAGCGCGTCGGAGAAGTTGATTCTTACTGAGAAGACCCGGCGAGAAACTCAGTAGTTACTATTTTAAACTTGTTGTGGTTTTACAATAAATATTAATAATAATAAATATTAACAATAATTATTAAAGATTTGCAATAAAGTTGTGATATTTGCTATTTAGTTAATAAACAGTTGTGCAATGCAGTACGCGCAATCTGCACCAGTGTGTCTGTTCTGCTCTACTGACTCTCAGCTTATTTACTGCAAGCGTTATTACATTTTCATACGATTGATACGGATAGGCAGGAAAAGTGTCCTAACGGGTGTCTATTTCATCGTAAGGAAGAATTATATAACATACTTAGAGAGACGATAAAACCATCTCAAGATTTTTATTTTTTATTTTTAACTCAGTTTAAAATTAAGGATTTTTAGATAAAGAAGTGCGATCTGATTTTGCAATCATAGTAGGGCTATTTAACGCAATCTCGATATTTTCATTACTCTGCTTTTATGTATTGCTCGAAGAGCCGACTATCGAAAAAGTCCATTAAAAAATTAAAATGGGTATTTTAAAATAAAGTATTTAAATAATAATCATAGGTATAATCATTCTTACCGAGATAATTTTCAGTTTTCCCTACCATGCCTGTTATTCCATTCTCCTTACCATAAAAGAAATACCCTGTATAGTGCTATTAAATATTTTACGACCTCGCAAGAGTTAAGAAGTAGGTTAATATTCTGGGCTGGAGTGGATGAGCCAAGGAGGTGCCGACTTTTTGGAGCGGGTTCAATTCTTGGCGCGGCTGCAGACTTGTTCGCGGCCTTTATGATATTAACACGGTTTCCTCACACGAATGCGATGTAGCAAGTTAACTTTGAAAAGAAATAGGTAATGTTAGATAGAATTTGGCAGATAGAAGTGTATGTTGCCAAATTGTTTTAAAGTTGACTCGTTGGTTTAATCACTTTTAGCGGGCGCTTGGCTGCAGGTTTTGAGTTTAACTAACATTTCAGTTTGTTTTGTGTCTGGGTGTTACTATCAATTTAAGCATTAATAAAATATATCTAAGGGTTATTATCAGTCTCTGACACTTATAGTATGAACTCTGCGTAGGAGTCAGATAGTCATCTTAAAAGGTGTCTTTTAAATTTATTCATTTTCATTTCTTGAATCTAACGGCTATACCTGCAATAGTCATTCAAAGGCATTACAAATCGTTAAAACGTAAAGTTTAATTAAGAGAGTTAAAACTTAACTGTGTGATCGATGAGCCTAATAAACTGTAGGCTTTAAGCTTTTGTCATGCATCAGTGGTTCTGACTCCACGGACCCTTTCATTCAGCGTGCTATGTAAATTACCAAAAACCCCTTCTATAAACAACGTAGCGCAGAAAAATCTTGTCAACCCCCAAACGTTTGCCCGGACAACCCGACATAATGGATGTTCAGAGCGATTTGTACCCGGGCATACCGGACGTCCGGATTATGATCGGTCGAATATTGATCACAACCCGGGTAACCCGACAAATGGACCCTGTAATATGTTTGATGAGCTTTTTGTCCCTTTTTGTTCCTATGCAAATTTTAATGGACGAATAAAATCGGCGGTGTATGCAGAGGGATGAGGCTTATACGTGCTGTAAGCGCTTGAGGCGATTTAAATAAAAGCAACTATCTACTTATAAATAACACAAAAAAATGCGAAGAAAGAGGAAACGTTTGCAAATTCGTAAAATCAGTTACTCAAGAGACCGCTAAGGTGACCGTTAACGCTGCAGACTGAAATCACAAAATAGAGATCATTCAGAAAGAGCGCTTCCGCCTTTTTCCAGTATAATTCCCTAAACATGTCTAACCGCCAAGGGTTACTACTACCTATATTCGCTCTGAATTTTTAAAATGAAGTAGGTAGGTTATACCTACTTGACAGTCCCGGTAAAAAACAAAAATCATCATGTGAAAAATTGCACAAAGTTCGACAAAAACAAAAACCTGTAAACACACTGTGTCTGTGTGCGTAATCAAAATGGCGGGCTTAGAACACACCACCTTTTTTATCAGACAACTTATGCGTGTCTTAAGGTTGGTGTAATTTAGTGTTGCGTAAACGAAGAAAAAAAATGAAGATTAATGAACAGTTGAATCTAAATTCGTGAACCATTAGAGGAAGTCTTATTGCCTCATATACGTTTTTAAAGCTTATTTTAAAATTAACTAGCCCGCGACTTCGTTCACTGAGAGTAAACATTTTCCGTTCTGTTCCAATTTTTATTTTTATTATCACTAGAAAAGGTGTCCACTCACCTATATCTTATTTGTGCCTATACTAATATTTAAAATTGATTCCGCGGTTTGGGAGTGAAACCGTACCAACATAAGTACCGGGTGATTATCAAATAACTTCCGAAAACGATTTGGCATACTCAGTAAGTGATTTAGTACCTAACTACAAGTGAGCGAAAATTTGTTTTTTTTAGGTTTTAAAATTAACTTTAATTTTAAGGTTTTCATGCCAAAATTAAAAAATACTGACCCTTCGAGTGATTGGTATAGTGACCTTGAAATTAAAGTTAGTTAAATAAATTTCATTTTCGTTTTAGGAAGTTATTTGATTTGATAATCACCCGGTATAATTACTACCACATTTATAGATAATATTTCTAACTCATTGTATGGGTAGACTGAATTTACCTTAATCCGTAATCAACTACTTATGGGACCCCCAAATTCCCATTAAAATCGTTATCACCTGAAACCCTAATAAGATCCTACGTAATAATACCTCATTAATGGGTACCAGACACGCACTTATCCGGTTTTTAACGGATTGCCCACCAGTAACATTAAGCACGTAGATTTAATTATTGTAATAAATTTACCCTTCGTACAGTCCGTAACATAATTTATTACTTGCTCCTGTATTAATATGAAGTTATGTAGAACCTAAATGTCCCGTGCATAATCTAATCTAATCTATGTGAGACTATGTGCTGGGTCTGTGTTTATTAGGTATATTTATCATGTATGTAAGAATGTCATTTAATGTAAATTTGAAAGGTTGACCCATAGATGTTTAGGTTTCCCGTATGATTTATTTTGGACTGAATTAACATAAATTGAATGCAGCTAGAAGACTTAGTTACATTTTTAAAGAATCGTAAAACAAAAACTTAAGGAATCTCCAAAATTTGTCGCCGATTCTGAGTTGCGTCTAAATGATATTAATACTTTATCAACTGAGTGAACATAGTCCTTTTACAATAGATTCCCAAAGAGGCAGGTTATAGACGGCTTGCATCCAGCAAAATCCAGCAGTCTTCCTGTCCTGAAATTACTCGTATATTGGGACCGCTGCAATGCTTTCTAGAACACATTAATTCAAATTAAATACAAAAAGTCCTAATACAACATACTACTACAAAATAGAATATAAAATAAGATGTCGTCAATATCAAGTCAAAAGGAAAAATAAACAAAGTCAAATAATAAAGGATTTCTGAACACATGTGGACCTGAATTTAGCGCCTTATTAAATTTAGTGCACTGGGCCCGACTCGTACTTGGCTCTTGTAAAATCTGTACGTGAAATTGCTGCCCAAATCTTGTAAACAACGCCGGCGACTGTACTCTGCAGTAATAACTTGCATTAATCTACGCTGCAGTGTTCGCATATTTAGCGAGCTCGTCTAAAATGGATGAGAAAGCATCCGAATCGCATTTTCAATAGCCTCGGAATCTGCTGCGCTGCCGTGGGTTAAGTCTAGACTGGAGTCGAACATTCTGGAATTTGCATGTGCGTGGGTCGTGACGTCATTGTAAGTACGTGGGCGTTGCAGCTCTTGGCTAGGGTACATTCAGATATTGACTATTCAATAGCCCGGGATCTAGGACAGGTCAGGAAGAATTTTGTCTTTAGTATTTGTGTGTCCGATGTTCAAAGATCGGTCTCACTATACACTATTCAGGGGTTTAATCTTCTGACTCTAGAACCGTTGTAGCCCAACAGTTCGTTTCGAAGATTTTTCCTTCCCAGAACTTTGTAAGTGGATTCAGGCTGCCACAAGTATGAATTTGTTGAGAACATTTTCGCTTTAAAAAGGGCTCAAGCCAGATATATATATATATTTTTTGCATGTTCTCTATTTTTACAATGTCGAAGGTTCCAAGCAGGACGTTGCTAATGGCTGCGTCATGTGCGACCTAGCTTTACAGTGATCAAAACAAGTGCTTATTCGCATTGTGGGACAGACTTACTACTAATAAAAGATTTGGCAACCCTGCACCGAACATGTTTATTAGAAACGACCACAGAGCGTTTGGCCAGATATTCGTGACAGAAACGGATTCCAGTGCACAATTATTTGGTATTATTCATTACACTTGAGACATGGCGTCTGCGCCGCAAACGCCAAGAAGATTTACGCCCGTGCTGTTGACAATATTGCAACGACTTACAAAGCGCTACGCTTTGTCGCGTCAGACTCATGTGGCCATGGGTTTGTAAACATGAGTTAGCGCAGACGCCATTGCCCACACGGCGTAGCTATATAGACGCCTAGGCTCTAGCAATGTCCGGTGAAGTCATGGAAAAAATATGCGCCAGAAAACACACCACTTTTCATGGTCTCGAAGTCCAAGTCAAAAATATCGTTTCCTGAATTGACGCGACCGGGAATCGACCCCGGGTCACCACGCAAGACAAGGCGAGAAAACCGTGCTACAGGGCACAGCGCCAATCATGTGGTCAATATTTACATGCCCTATAATTTTCCTTACAGTAAATATAAATACCTGGTAAATCCTAGGTGGGGTCAATTCCCCCACTTAACTATGGCTAATCACTGGCCAATCATATTCGTCTTGCAGTAACCGGTCGATAACGAGCATGAAAACATGATTTCACACACGTCGCGAAATTTTACAGAATAATGCGATTCGTCGCGCAGCAGCGTGGGCACCACGGATATGGTTTGTTATTGATAACACGAGTCCCTCAGTCTGTATGAAAACCCAGCCTGCTACTTATGTCACAAAATGAAGAGTTTACAGAAAGCCCTTTTTCCAGTATAATAACCTAAACTTGCCTGACTGCCTAGGGTTACTACTATATGCGCTCTGAATTTTTAAAATGAAGTAAGCAGGTTATACGAGCACCTATCTGCTTGACATAACCCACGAAAAACAAAATCCATGATGTGAAAAATTGCACCAAGTTCGACAAAAACAAAAACACTCGCGACAGTGCGACTAGCCACGGCCCTGATTCTGACCGGTTATCGACTGTAAACTCGCTATGTCTGTGTGCGTGATCAAAATGGCGGTTTGTTCTAAGTGGACCATCTGTCCGTAGGGCCGCGCCGAATGCGTATTTGTGCTTATGTGACGCATATTACGCAATAGCGCTTTAGGGTTCTATTTTATTAGGACCCCATGGTGGCGCCACCAACAAAATGTGTACAGTAGGTCTACCATGAGTTTTCGTCACGTACACGGCAGTAGTTAAGTTTATGACACTCATAGTTCCACTTTTAATCACTAGAAGCGCTGTATTGAAATCCTATACAAAAACGCCATAAACTGTCGTTGCTATAAACTCGTGGTGGCTGTGCAGTTGTATGAAGGGTAGCTCACCTAGTATCAGCTTGGTTGCGCAACCAATTAGTTAATGGTAACCGACAAACAAACCCGCTAGTGATGCAACCATAGTGTCCTAATGAAATAGAGCACTTCGTGATAAGGATTCTCCGTTATTCGATAGATTTGCTTAAAGTTCATAGATAGTGGAATGATACCTACTCGTAAATGTAAATGATCTTGACATTCGCTACCGTAACGGTAGATCGCGGAATAAAAGAAGCAGCGTCAAAAGAAAAGCATTACACTCCCTTCTCATAAACTCGCGTCATCTGTTTCGATCATATCTGCGGTGGCTACAGTCTGACTCATACAGGGTAATCAATGCAAATGGGGGCAGAAGTGCTTGCAAGTATCCCTGTAGGAATCTCGAGCACAAGATTAAATACGGTATTAATACCATTGGAAGTCGGTGGAATCCTTAATTTGCCTATGAAATTCAAGTTTATGAGCAATACTAGTACAGTCAACAGCAAAAGTAAATGATGATTGAACAAACTTCCGATTTGTTTTTATGAATGAAAAATACGTAAAAAGATGATCACAAGCAGCATATATTCATTATAATAAATGAAATGTCTCATTTATATTCTTTAGTAGTTTAATAAGCTTTAAAGTTTGCGTAAAATCATCAATTTTGGCACGTTAAATTACCACTTACTTCTGCTGTTGACTGTACCATTTCAATGATAACAAAGTAACATCTTTTCGACGACAACCTTTTAGGCATTCCTTTTATCAATACCGACAGTACAACTAAGTTTGGTTTTTAGGCTCTTCTTTATCTTACAGCACAGTCACAACTCTTTTTTTAACCTTAATTATTATATAAATCATCAAAAAAGCTCAAACTTCTATGGCTGTAGTGCAACGCAAACTATCTGAATTTAAAATCTCTCCCAGTTGAAATATATCAATAAATACATATGTGCCAGATGACACACCACTTGTCATGGTCTCGAAATAGGGATAAATATTCCTGTGTTACGAGGGACCAGACAAGGAATTAACCCAGGAGCGTCTCCCTGCACACCCACACAGTATGAGCTTATTTTGAAAAAATCGTTTCCTGTATTGCCTGGACCAGGAATCGAACCAGCTTAGGTCTAGGCGAGAAACCGTGCTACAGAGGACTAACCATATTTTAACCCATATCATAACGCTGTTAATACTGGCACAAGACCTTAGTTTCCTCAATAACTTTGTAATTATTCGACGTTCCTGTCTATTCGCCAATGATCTAATTATTTTCCCTAGCATCCGATCGAAGGTACTTGGCGCTGACAATGCTACCGTCCTCTCAATGTCGAGCTCAATATTACCCGTAAGTACCGAGTAAGCCCCGTTTGTAGCCGTGCAGACTGCAATCTAGTGATAAGGTTTCCTCGAATATAATATCGGTACCTACTCCCACTGGCTTTATATGGATCTAGCTTTTCCCTGCGACTTACTTCGGACCATCAATGTGCAAAACCCTTTCAACATCTTAGTCCATTCGGCCGATACAGTTAACCTCATGACGGCCGAAAGTCAGTAGTTAGAATCATTGTTTTATGTGGTAAATTACAAAAATCCTCAATAAATACATAGAGTACGACACTCGCGCGCCAGGCTCGGCAAGTTTTTTTTTTGGTTAAGTGATTCGGGTACCTAGGTGTTGCAAAATAGGATATTTTAGAAGGTGGTTTGATTTAATAATTATCAAGCCACATTCATGACACAAAAGATTATATTGTACCTAATCGACTCTACCTAAACACCAAAGCCACCGACAGCCGGCGGCAATCGGTCCCCGGGTTGTGGTGTTGTTGTCCTATACATATTTTCTACCTATACCTTATTTGAGTACCCACATGACTCATAAAATAATTGTATTTGTTTCTTGATTAAAAGCTAACGGATCTTTTTTCAAGATTAAGCACTTACCTCCTTACTGCAAGTAGCAGGAGTAGTAGTCCATTTTCAGATTTAGTCCTTTCGCGACCCTGGCTATGGTGTCATACATTACGCCAGTATATCAAGCTTTCGCCGAGCTGGACCAAGACGCAGACAGTCCCAAGTGTTGCCACGTAATCCACTACGTGCCACGGTGCCATGTGGCAATATATCTCATGTAGTTGTTGTAGATTGTAAATCTCTAGCCGAAGAGATATTTTCAAACCGTAAATGGTTACCCGTGATAAGAAAAGCTTGATATTTAACACTAAGGTATTTGAAACTCAAGACAATTGAAATATTTTTTTGTCAAAACGGAAAGTTCATCGAGATAAGTACGTTTTTCAGATGTAAGACTTGCGTTTATATACTTTGCCGATTTTGTAGTTTCCTCTATAGAATACACGGCTGAGATGTCAAGTATTGAGCAATTCAACATGACTTTATCCCAAACGGGGTAGTCAGAGGCAAGTGACCAACACGGAAGAGTTAGTCGGAAAATAAACAATGAACACAAAGATTTTGGTTATGGCCAGATTTGAACTCGGGACCACACGATCCGCGATCCAAGTTGGAGTGCTTACCCACAAGGCCACGACGCTCTCTCAAGAGCAATTCAATGAGAGTTTGCGATACTTTTTCTGCCACCAGTTGGCGCTGCCGTTGCGTCGGTGCAAACAGCTGTCAGATCCCATAGATTCGTACCGAAAATATAATAGTTTTTATAAATTCTATTAGGTGAAATTGATTTTATCATGGATAACGACCAGAAACAAGTCGCCGAACTGAAGATTGAGTTCAAAAACAAAGGCGCAAAAGCCACTGGTACCAAGGAAAATCTCATAGAAAGGTAACTTAAGGTACTAGTATTTGTTTACACAATTTGATTTGGTAATTTAACTTCTAAATTGCAGTTATAGTACAATCATTTCACGAGCGCGCGTGCCGACGCTCTTAAGACTGAACAATAAAGGTTCATTTCGTTAGATTCACGCGCTCGTGATTTACAAGAACTATATCTGTGTTTCATTGAGTTGTAGTTGATTAATGTTTATCAATGTACAATAATCAGCTACAACTCATAAAACACTAAAAATGTATATTATTCGAAGCAAAATAAAACCATGTTTTATATACATATACCTATTAATCAACGAGGCTATTTTTTATTGGAGTAAATTTATCACTGCGAATGGCAACAAGCCACTGTTTAATCGGTATTTATCTCCTGTAGGGAACTTATGCCCTCCTGATTAATTTGCACACAACACTATGGCCTTTAAGAAAACAATATTCCTATAGTAATGTTTATAAGGATAAATAAACCAAAAAAGTGATCGAAAAATAGAAATAATGTATGTATCTGACAGTTGATATGCCCAAACGCTACAGTGCTGCCATCTCACTAAAGTTAAAAATCAAGTTTACCACGATTTTAATTTAATGAGAAAAAAATGGCAAAACCTCGTTATCGCTTACCACCAGACTAGACTGAGGCCAAAAAAAACCCGTGGAAAATGTCAAGCACTAGCGACGATCGTTAAAGAGTAGAACGTTTGTAATTAGATAAGGAAACTTCACGTCATCCTGGTTCTTCATCACTGCTGTTCGTGACTTTCTATTATAATTTTGTACAATAAATGAACATCATTATAATGACAGTTAGTAGCGCTAGCGCTACAGCAATTTCCACCCTAAGATACTGCACTTTAGTAACATTTTGAGCTTTACCAGCGTTTGCAAGTTAAATAAACGACAATATATCACACTGACCATTATAACCCCGACATTTGGTAATGTCGCGGCCATGACGCACAGCGCCCCTAGCGGCGAATTAATGTTGCGTTAATGAAATGTCAAAGCAAAACTGAGTTCATCAAGGCACAACCACATAGCACGCACATTGAAAGGTTCGATCGTTTCGTTAGCTATCATAAAAAAATATGTAAAGTAAAATAAAAAATACCTTTATTCATATAGACTTTTAAAAAGTACTAATGACAAATCAAATACAAAAGAAAAATTATAGCAAAAATATACTAATTAAAAATAAACTTACATAAAATAATACTATGATAGTAAATATCATAATTAAACATAATGTGACTCTTCCACCGGTTCGGAGGTTGTTTCCGATCGAGAAGACTCCGGCAAGAAACTCTATGGTTACTCTTATCAATCTTGTTTGTACACAAAAATTTAATTGACTGAGTAAAGTCATAAGAAAAAATGTGCAGAGGAGCAGATTATACCTAATATGACCACAAATTCATAACATTTAAAAATCCTCTACACTATAATAACCTCGCTTCATTAACTTAGCTTTAATTAGTGACTTAAACTTGTGAAAAGGCAGTTCAACAAGAGTTTGCGGAATCTTAATAAAATATTTTACACATTAACCAACAAATGATTTCCCTACCTTATGCAGTCTTATACTGGGGGTTAAGAGCTTATTTTTATTTCTAGTTTGGAGTTTATGAACATCACTGTTTTTCTTGAAGAGATGCAAGTTTTTACGAATATATTATATTTTTTTACTATCATAAATATATTGAGTATATACGCATCAGTTTTTAGTTTTTTTGACAATATTATTTGTTCCCTATCGAAATTCAGTTACGAGGTCTATGTTCGAAAACAAACTAAAACATACTGCCCTACTTCGGATTTGAAACCAGGATTTTAGACTAAGGGCTCTTACCACTCTGCCACATGCAGATTTTTTCCAATTTATACATCACTGTTGCATTTTATAAACATCCGATTGTCGTGAGAATTGTCTATTAAAATGCCAGCGCATCCCTCGACAAAAGCCTATCTCCCACACAAGTACCCTGATCTATATCTCGTTTATCTGTGGCGTTTATTTGCGGTCGACCGAACGTGACTCCGGATCCGTTGCGGGCGAAGAAAAAGAAATATCCGACGGAACCGGTCGCATCTACAGGAATGCAATTTAAGTAAAAACCTATTCATTTTCTTTTGCTGCAGCGAGTGTTCTGCTATAGGGTATACCTCTCAATCTGAGAGCGGTGTTCTGAAGATAAGGTTTTATTGGTCATAGTATTGAGGAATTACGGATTGAGGTGAGCCGAGGGAGGTAGACTGATTACAACGACAAAAGCGATGGCGCATTGCTTCGTTGCAAGAATTGAAAGATCTTAGACCGATAACAAATTGCATGTTTTAAACTTAATAAACGTATAAAAAACGGTTATTAATGGCCATCCAGTTAAGCTCGTACAGTCAACCGAAGCTCAATCATAAGTCGTGACAGACTTTTGTCAGATAATTTACATCTACTACATCTGATTATACCGGAGCATTAATACTCGTAGCAGCTGGCCAAACGTCAAAAAAATATCTTGATGTTATTTCGTTCAGAAATGAACAGTTTTTCGAAACAAACAACGCGCTACCGACCACGACTTGCGACCTAATCTCGTATAGATTTTTAGGAGCTTTTTTTTGCTGCATGTAGCGTGACCACGCGACCCACTTTCAGCGAGATTTTGCCATTCCGGACATGTCCCAGCCTCTTGAGGACGACAATATCTCGCTAGAACTAGATGCTGAGAGCGCAGTGCGCATATTTTCGGTCAATCTTGCCTTTGCTAGAGAAGTTTGCTTTTTTTTCAGTTCCGCTCTGCATTTGTTCCTTCTTACGTGCTTTAGATACTTATAATTTGCCTTCGGTAAATCTGTACAAGTAAGACGCATGTCAACAATAACGCTGATAATAATTAATAATAAACGATGCTTTACGGTAAAATAGACGACATAGTTCCTTAACGACAAGATTGGCGTCGTACACTGTAGCACGGTTTCTCATCTTACTTTCGGTCGGGTCAATTCAGAAAACTGAATTTTCTAAAATGGCTCCAATCCGGGTCGTGCTGGGAGACGCCCCTGACTATCCTTGTCTGGTACCTCGTAACACATGGATATTTATCCTTATTTGAGACCATGACAATTGGTGTGTTGTCTGGCGCATAGTGGCATTTATTGTAAAAGCTACGTGTGTTTTTATTATTTCTCTTTTTAATTCAGGTCCTATTTCCAGCTCAAACCCCTGGTCACGTGACGCAACGGGGCAAGGGCGCCGCGTCCGCACTGCGCGCTGCAAATATCTGGGACAACGCTAACCGACGATTTAATTAAATAGTAATTAACTGTACTAACAAGTTTTTGTTTGCTAAACGGCAATGTACTAACTACAAATTATATGGTTAACAAAAGAATATAAATAGAATAGGTAGCTTATAACTACAAAGATAATTCTTTCCGCAGACCATGGTGCCATGAAAAAGTAAAGAAGGACGTATGTTTTAATTACGATTATATTTAGTAAGGTCAATATCTTTACCTCTTATATACGGACTTTGGTTGAGGTCAATACCTCAACCAAAGTCCGTATATAAGAGATTAGAGTGTCTCGGCAATCTATTCTGTAGTACCATTACTAATAAGTACAAGTGATTGTTGCTGGCTGATCTTAATGCGCCAGCTTAAATGGCACAGATAATACAATAATTATCCCTTAACAATTGTTCGACTCTGTTGCTGGGAAATAATAATGTAAATAACGCTTACAGTTTGAGTTAGGCTAAAGTACACTTGCACTTGCGTGGCGCGACGCGGCATTGCAAAACTTTCCTTAGGGAACCCCGCTGCAACGCCGAAGAAAAAAATACTTCATATAACAAGCTATAGCGCCGAGAAGTGACTATGTGAAGTCGTTGACAGTCTGACGAAGACTCGTGGTATTCTTATAAATTACCCCACGATCCATTGATTTAACTACTTTCAAAACACACAAATAAAAAAGTACAGGCGAAAATGCGAATGGAAGCGCCACAGTGAGGCGCTTAGACTATTTATTGTATGTAAAGAAGTTAGAACTAATTAAATATCAAATCATAAAACCTCACGTAATGCCGTCCTTTCAAACTAAGAAAAAAAAAAGTATCAAAATCAATTTTGCTAATAATAGACTACGAGAGACCTACGAGAACTGCTACGATACGCTACGAGTGGAGCAGCGCGGTGCGGTGACTGCAATGGCGCCAAATATCTAGGACAGCCCGGCCAATGGCATTTCATTAATCCTTGATATACAGGCTGCCAAAACAAGATCCAATGATAGAGATCTCTGGTTTCGTAGAGAGCCTGGATCATACTATGATTTGAGAAGCGGATGATCGGGGTAATATATTTTATTCATTTGCTGAATATTATATATTTGCACGAATATTGATATTGCTTTTTCCCGCGACTCCATCCGCGTGCACCACTTTTTTTTTAACATTTTGTTAGGGTTTTGATTTCCTAAGCGCGGTAATGTATTGAAACTTGAACATAATACTTGGTTATAAAGTTAACTAAAGTTACGGTCTATTCAACTGAACAGATATTTCGTAACACTTTACGATCTGTTGTTCAGCGTGATTCATCAAACTGACATAACTATTTTATTTATGTACTGATTGTAATGAAAAAAAATCAAGTGAAGATCACCACAGATTAGTGAAACCCGCATCTAAATTGGTTAAAGTTAATAAGCGCGTACAAACGCACAAACAAACAGACAATCATTCTAAAAATTGTTGTTTTGGGTCCTATTGCGTTTATTGAAGCCTCCAATCGTTTTTTTTTCATTTATCTTTTATGTACAGACAGCGATCAGTTACAATTTTATCATATGTATAGATAAAATAAAACCACCCGTCGAAAGAAGTCGAAGGTTAAAGTTGTTCAAATATTTAAACAATATTCAAATGTGATCCTTGGTCGGGAGGTGCAGGTGCATCTATAAGATACTATAGAATCTTTTAGTCAACCATAGATCACGTGGAACACTGTCGCTAGTTTATAAGGCTGCTTTCCTACCAGAAATGTGCTATGCAGCTATACTGCGTGGATGCGCAAGCTAAGCCAAGAAAATACAAAATCGTTTCCACTGATGCTATGCTATGTTACGAAGCAAGTAATATGTGCTACGAATATGCAGCGCCGCAAAGTAGCTATGCGACAGTAAGGAAGGCCATCCACAGCACGCATCCATTCATGGGTGCGGGGGTGTGCTGGGGACGCCGCTGGCTTGATTACTTGTCTGGTACCTCGTAACACAGGGATATTTAATCTTACTTCGAAACCATGACAAGTGGTGTGTTGTCTGGCGCATAATTATTTATTATACATAAAAAACATAGCCTAGTAAAACCCGTTTTCACCAGTGCTTTGCTATGTGGACCAAAGAATATGATTGGTGGATATCTGACGCATCCACAGCATATCACATCTCCACTCCAGTGTAAAAGCACTCCGGCAGTGAGGTCTTAACGTATACCGGCAACGTTACGCTCTAGGTGTGGTTAGCCGTGCAGACCAGGGTACAAAATTACGAAAAAAGACGATCGTGAAACTTTGGAAGGGTAAAACGGAGACAAAAACTAGTACGTTTCAAATGGTTTTCATATATTTCGTACATTGAAATATGGTTATTGGAATACCAAAAACAATCAACACCAATTTCGACCGGTAAGAATGTTTATTCAACGAGTGAAAATTCACGTAAGTACGTGTTCCACGAACGGGAGTAGGTTGCTAAAGCTGTTTTTTATGTATGGGTAGAGTTTATTTTTAAAAGTATATAAAAACTAAAGTCCTTTGGCTTTAACATATTACAAAATTCATTGCAACCGTTAAGCGGGTTTACTATAATTAAAACAAACTTACTGAATCGGTCGATAACCTCGTTCTTAATCGGGGGGCTGGTTATTGAAGAGTGGTAAGAAAAAGGTTACTGAATGGTCTGCAAAGCGCGATAACACCCCAGATGTTACGAGTAAGTAAGTGAGTGAGTGAGTAAGTTACGAGTATAGGCGTCCATAACCACTAATCATGAAGTGGGCCGTGTGCTTCTTTTCCGTCACAAAAAAAAAAAACTAAACTCTTGTATTGCCTATTAAATAGTATATTTTATATCGAGGGACTAAACGAAGCCATAAGATCCCAGAGGTGGTTTAACTCCCGAGCGTGCGGGGGAGTCAATGAAACGGAGGGTATATTAAGTTGGCGTTTAGTCTCGAGGTGCAAAATGTAGTTTTCACTTTGAGTGCTAGAAAAATAGTCAATTTAGTACAAAAACATTTAAAACTGAACAAATTTAGACTTGACAAAAGTTCTGCAATTTTCGTGGTCAGTTTTTTTTTCTTCTGAACTGAACCACAGATTATCAGATTTAAAACACATGGCGCCACCTTCTTTGCGGACAAACCATGGAACTAAAATTCTCAACATTTTCGGAATGAAGACTGTCCACGCTCCACAGATAATAGTATATTTTTACTAGCTGTTTGAGTTTTTCTTTGTCACATGAAGGAAATTAAAATACTTATTACTTTTTACTCCCTAGAGTTTCTTAGGGCTATATTGGCGTAGGTACTTTTAGAGCATGAGAAGTGAAAAAGAAATAAAATTACATATGTCACATTTTCCATTATTTAAATTAAAGCTCCGGGCCAGCTCTTACCTAATTTATGCCCATATTGAGCAGAGGGTGCTAGATGCCAACTATAGAGGACAAATTAAAACTTTCCCTGTCCCATGTATCACATATGATACATAACAATGGATTTTCTATTGTTATATTCCCTGGACAGGAACCTGTCAGTAACCTGTTAAGTATCGTTTCAGGATACGCTGCTCAAATATTTGTCTGTTCTTCTATTTTGGTCGTGCTTAGCATATTTTTAGCTTAATTCTGATGTGGTTTTCATCGAACTTTTGAAATATGGCGAAATTCTAATGCTTGGCACAATGCGAATTCCGAGGAATCTGCAGTAAATAATAATGCCTAATACCTACAAATGCCCCAGAACGTATAACAACGTTCCCTCTCCATATTTATGCCACCGATCCGATAGAACCTTAAAACAATGGGGGATGCTATCCATTTGAAATCGATCGCGGATTTATTAATCCCAACTGATTTAGTACCCCGACAAACTCCGTAGGGTAAAATGCACACACGCCTCCCTTAAGCGAAGTGTACAAGTAGGTATGAAATGTATTAAGCTTAAGATCTTCGCTTTTTATGTAGTATTTTGAGATTAACTTTCCGTTATTGGCAACTAGCAGATGGATGGCTGTAATGAAGCATGGCAGCGATCGAAGTTAGTAAAATCTTCAATATTTACTCCACTCTTCGCGTATGAGAAAAAACATCCGTATACGAATGTAAAGTACCTACCCTACCTATTGCAGATATTATCCCGGATTTTTGTAATTTTGCTGTACAAAGTCTAAAATTCGATTCAATAGTTTTCAGGTGATGCAGTAATAGACAAACAGAGATTGCCCCGTTCACATTTATTGTACCCCACACCGCGCCACCGTTATTAATTCTTCTAAAGAATATTTAAATGTACTGTTAGCTTATAATATTGCTAAATTTGACGACACGGTTGGCGTAGTGCGCTGTAGCACGGTTTCTCGCCTCGATTTCCGTAGTGTCCCGGGTTCGATTCCCGGTCGGGTCAATTTAGAAAACTATTTTTTCTGAATTGACTCGGGTCTGGGTGTGCTGGGAGACGCCCCTAGCTTATTTCCTTGTGTGGTATCTCGTAACACAGGGATATTAATCCCTACTTCGAGACCATTACAAGAGGTGTGTTGTCTGGCGCATATATTTATTTATTTATTTAATTAGTGCAGTAATGCATACGAAGAGTCATACGAACTCTTAAAAAACGCAGGATTCAATTCAGTTGTCATTTTTTTTTGTTGAGGTGTTATCGAAAGACCTCCTAATAATAGAAACATTGGTAAAATAAATATTTCGAAAACACAAAAACTCCCCGAGATATGACAATTTTAAAAATCACATTTTTGGACTTGCCCAAAACGCTCCCTACAAACTGTCGGAAGATACGAGTAATGACGTCACAGGTCGCCCATTTCTATGCGTTACACTTATTCGGCAGCTATATACAATTTGACTTGCATAAAATTAATTATACCTAAGTAAACGAACTAAAAGTTTACATAAATGCATCTTTTATAGTGTATTTTTTGATTATTTTTAATATTTTTTAGGATTCGATAATATTGTCAACTACCCAATTCTGATTAAAATTATACCTACTCGTAGATGTTATGGTTGTCAGTATATAGGTAACTAAATATAACATTATACCAGTACCCTGGTACCCGCAACATGAGTAGCGCTTGTAGCAAAGTATTTGTGTGAGTTTTCGGTACAGCACCTCTCGTGAATAGAAAAGAAACTAAAAATTACATAAAAGTAGCTCTAGTTAACTATCGTAGTTTACATGACGTAAACTATTGCACATCTGCGCACAACACACTCTCCTGTACCGCTAAGCAACCCGGTTTTCACTACTAGAGTATCTAACGGCATAGCTAATTTTTTTTGTTATTTACGCAGGTCAATTTTATATGTTCTAATATTTTTCCTAGTCTATCTATACACATAGCTGAAAGACACCAACAGAAATGCTCACAACTTTTTGTGGGGATTGAACCTACGTGCGAATTTCGGCGCTAAACGCAGAACCTTCACGCCTTTCAAAGATGACCTACCGGTACAATGTATTTATATCTAGCTTTAAACTCTAACATTAGAAAATGTCTGATTGATCAGCGTGGAGCAATCTGGGACAGCGCTATTCGCTCCGAATTGGCCATGGCTTTAATTAATCCGTGATTTAGTGTCTGACAAAAACTTGGACGGGAACCTAACGGGGATGCGGGCAGTTGCGTCATGCTGTAGTGCGCCAATAGGAAAATAAGCAGTTTTTAAGCACATGTAAGTTTTTGGTGAAGTAGGTACTTGCGTCTTGGGCACATCAATAGATTTGGTAGCTAATATAGACCTGTGTATGGGTGACAATATGAGCAAAAAGAAACAGGTCCGCTGGGGAGTTCTGTTCGACTGTTCTCCTTGCTTATGTATTTCCGCATACAACTTTGGTTTCTTCAAGGCAAGAGTAAATAGTCATATTACATGAACTTACAAAGTATTTAAACAAAAAAACACTTTCTTTACAGTCTACCCTAAAGCAACACCAGCTTGGACCACCTTGACAATGTCAGGTACGGACATAGATTACATATGGGTACGGACCAGGGCTATAACTTTCATTATTTTTAAGTTTCGTGGCCTAGACTCGGACCGTGGATCGTGTGGTCCCGAGTTCAAATCCGGCCAGAACCAACCTTTGTGGTCATTGATAAATTTCAAAATAACTCTCAGTTGATGAAAAACATCGTTAGAAAACCAAATCAATCCGGATAACGGCGGAAGGCTCATCACCGTTGGTTTTTCTAATACAATTGGTGAAAATTAGGCTTCTGAGTGTTTCTTTCACCATGACGGCCTCTGCCTACCCCGTTTGGGATATGGTCGTGACGGTATGTTATGTTTATTATTTTGCTTCATACTCGTAACTTTCCTTGGCATTTTAGATACAAATTCAGCAAAATTCCAGCATACCTATCCCTAAGAACAAACATATAAGAGACAAACCGAAAAAGTAATACCTACTAAGTTATAGAACCCATGATTTATTACGAAATCTTATCCTAAATCTAATCTCTTATACTTCTATTCTATTAACAATTTAATTGGCAATCTTCAGCATAGACCTGCGATGCCACTAAAATGAATTGAGCTAAGTCCCAAGGCAATATTAGCTCCATATCTATCTGGAATATTTTAATAGTCTTAGAGCGTTTCCATGGTGACCGACGAACAGGCGCAGCCACTTTTCCGTGAAACTATTACTAAAAATAGTACCGAGTTACCGAAAGCTGAAACCAAAACCAAAACCTACCTAAAACACGGAGCTAACTTTACATGCTGCGAGGGGCGTTCAACAAAAAGTAATAATGGCATATAAACTCCTTGAACAACAAAAAAGCCAGACAGACCAGACAGGCAGGTAAAGCTCAGACATTTGATAAAATAAAAAAATATTGATTTTCTTGTCTTATTTTTAAAATAGAACGTCGTGTTGGAGCGTGGTACGCAAAGTAGATAAAATTGTAATTCGCGCCGTAATAAAATATCTGTGCCTGAAAAAACTTACTACTGAGCAAGTAAATCTAGACTTGAAAAGAACATTAGGGGTTAATGCTCCTCCGTATTCTACGGTTACACGGTGGTGTGCCGATTTTAAGAGAGGAAGAACTTTAACTAAAGACGACCTGCGCTCGGGACGCCTTACGACGGCAGTTAACGAACAAGTGATAAAAAAAGTTGAAAAATTGTTTCGGCCGATGGTCGTGTTACACGTTACCCTTTTCGTTTTGTAGCTGAAGAACTAAAGATTTCGATAGGAAGTATCCATAGTAATAATTTATACATGAACATTTGGGCATGAAAACAATATCAGCGCGCTGGGTGCCTAGAATGCTTACAGACGAGCATAAACAAACAAGACTGCTGATTTCTCAAATAAATTTGGAATTGTTACAACAAGATCCTGGCTGATTTTTGGCTCGCTTCGTAACTATGGATGTAACGTGGCTCCACCATTATGATCCTGAAATGAAACAACAGTCCATGACTTGGAAGAGGCCGTCATCTCCAACGCCTAAGAAGTTTAAGGCAATTCCATCCGCCGGTAAGATTTTGAGCTCTCTTGTCTGGGACAGCCAGGGGGTGATAATAATTGAATACCTCAATCATGGAGCCACTATTACGAGGCACTTATACGCAGAACAAATGAAAAAAACTGCGTCAGGAAATACGCGAAAATCGCTGCGGCAAACTTGCTAAAGTTGTGTTGTACAACGCACACAAGTCCCGAGTTGCGATGACTGCTATCCAAGATGATGGATTTGAATTGATAGAACATCCTCCATACTCACCTGACCTTGCGCCTAGTGATTTCTACCTGTTCCCGCGGTTAAAAGAACAACTGAGAGGTCACAAATATGGAAATGATGAGGAAGTGATGGCCGCCGTACATGATTTTTAAAGATTAAGATTTTTTCAAGAAGGGAATCCTAGGATTAGAAAAAGCCAAACCAAGTGTACAAACCTCAAAGGTACCGACCGAAAAATAAAATAACAATAAATAAATACAGGGTTACAGGGAAAGTTGTGCTGAATAATGAAGGACGTTATTATTTAGGTAATTTTTGATGAATTTGATTATGGAATATGGTGTCCGAACCTTAACCGATAAGGAGATCTTGAATATAAAATATTTTTTTAAGAAATCCTATAGTTTTTGCCTTTTTTGTCGATTTTGTTGAGATTAGAGCCCCTAAAGTACTATTTTGATGTATCTTGTTAGAAGACATGCCAATTAATAAAAACGATCATCAGAAACTGAGCATACTACTAACAGCTTTAGAAAACTGCTCGAAAAAGGTTAAAATCAATGATTTTTTACTAACTGTTCTTAACTTAGAGGTGCTTTTTTTAAGAAAAAAGTATGGTACTTACTTAGTCTGCAAATAATTTTTAAAACTTTCACGTCTATTCAGCTATTCAAAATGGTATAATATCTACTAGGTATGTGACTAAGCTCGTAATTATTTTAAAGTGATTATTTAGCTGCATTCAAATTTAAGTATAAATTATCTCTCTAGTATTGTCTGCACCTTTTAATTTTATAATTTTTACTTTAACTGTGTACAGTGAATTTTTACGTTTCTTCACAATGATTCAAAAAAACGATTTATATTTTAATTTAGAAAATAGTTGGCGACTACGTAATTTTGGACGATTCAATGTTTTTTTAAACAATATTACGCACACAATGATAGAGCAGAAAGTTTAATTTTAATTCAATAAAATAATCACGAAAATCTTACAAAAATGCAACGTTTTAGATCCACCCCCAGCAAACGCTCTTATCGGCATACTTGTTTCTGATTGGATTGATTTCTTGTCTCTCTAGCTCTTTCTACCTATCCCATACTTCCCAATCATAAGCTTTGCTATCTGCATAAAATAAAAAATCTTGTGTAAGAAAAAATTAAATGTAAGGAAAAATGTAAATGAATATAATAGAACATACATTATTTACATTTTAGTTTTCAGGGACTGAATCAAATTAGCACCGACATCTATCGTCATAGCAGCGAAATTCATCAAACAGAGAGCATGCAAGTAAACTCTGCGTTTCTGGGTTTTGAGTGCTGAGTACCAAGTGCGAGTTGCAGTGAGAGAAGTTTTGCGAGCACGTAAATGTCAATTAGTATGGAATCGAGTCAGCGCCATCTAGCGGCAAATTCAAGGCAACATCAAGGCCGCTAGATGGCGCTGACTCGATGCCATACTATTTCGCTTTTTTTCTCGCAAATCGCGATAGTGATGGTAAATTCATTCGCATCGCTCACTGTAACTCGCACTCAGCACTTTGACTTCTGAGTGCGTAGTGCGAGTTACTCGTTCAAACTTTATCGAGGAAGAAAACGCGTTTTTTATGGCATTAGGGGTGGCGCCTCTGGTGGCACGGTTACGCAACCTGTAAAATTATTCGAAGTTATTCTCCGTTGAAATACTTAAGTATAAGATTAAATAAAAACCAAATACATCAAATCCTCTCATTCCTGAATTTCTGTAGTTTTATGTGAACAAAGATATTTTTAAAACACTAAACCTAGGACCGCTTCTCAGGGCCATTGGCAGTTAGAAAATGTACTTAGCCTTGAATAACATCGCTTATTACCTATTTATTATAATTTCAAAAGTGTTTTAAAATATGTAGAATTATTTTAACAAAACCCAAAAGCTGCTGACTTTTAGTATGAACGCCACTTGTCAAATGAAACAATTAATACATGTTGAATAAATATATACTCTTACAAAAATAACAATTATAACGGCAAACTAATTTTACACAAATCACATTTCATCTTAAAATTATTTAAATAGTAAATCAGGTTATAGAATAAATCATCAAAATATACAAAACAACAAATGTAAAGGGGTTTGAACGCTCTAGAGTTAAAAAGAGTGCGAAAACGTTTAATAGGTATAACCTACGCCCAAGCTGTGGGTGACTGTACCTATATAATATATAAAAACTATTTTGTAATTATCACTATTTAACTACAAATAGGACATTTATCACAGACATCTTTTCGTGGTTTACAAATCACAATACTTTAAAATGTGCAAGTTGTAAGAGTTTTCATTGTTCTAAGTGCTGTTAGTACAATCCGCAAACTTTGTTCGCTGGGATGGCTTTATCTGAAAAAGAAAATTATTCGGATAACAAAAAGAACATGGACGACCGACTTGGTGTAATGGTTAAGAAGTTGGCTACTACACCAGAGGTCGCGGGTTCGATCCCCGCACAGTACAAACATTTGTGTGCATGAACATGTCTGTTTGTACTGGTCTGGGTGTCTCCTATGTATAATAAGTATGTATTTACAAAAGAAAATGTATTTAAGTATGTTTATCCGTTGTCTAGTATCCCATAACACAAGCTTTAATTAGCTTACTTTGGGGCTAGATGGCGCTGTGTGGAATAATGTCCAGGGGATATTTATTTTTATTTTATAACTTTCAAATTTCTCACCAATGGCATTCCAATTGGCATTGATGAAAAGTGGGCTTCTTAGTGTTCCGTTCACCATGACCGCAACAGTCATTTGCCTCCGGCTACCCCGTTTAGGATATAGTCGTGACGTTAAGTTACGTTAAAAATTAGAAAATAGATTTCTCATCGAAGAAACCTTAGTCAGGCCTGTCACTTCATGTACTTGCGCGCGGTAATGACCTACCAGCCGCCGGGTCTTCCAAAGCCCATTTGGCAGTTGACTGTCTACAGCCGCATAGAACATTCCAAAGATAGGATTATGTACTAATCTAACTGTAAGTACCCTTAAGTACTGTAAGAAGTAAGTGTCTTCGAAAAAGGTAGCCTTGGCAATATTATGCCTGTCACATGAGAGCACGCATTTACAAATGATAAAATTGACAAGTTTTTATGGAGTGATTTATCTGTTATGTAGTAACTATTAAGTAATCTGTGCCTAACGAAGAGTCTGCTAAAAGTCTGCAATGAGTGTAGACCGTGATAATCTGTGGATCCGAAACGTACTCTGTGGGCCTCACAAGAGAGCTCAAGGTCTCTTACTAATCTGAGTGCCTAGTGCGAGTTTATTTGGTCAAACGCACCGAGAAACTAAAAGCGAATTTGCATAGAAAAAAAATGGTTGCGTAAACGCCATGCCATACAAAATCGCGTTAACGTGGTCGTGACCGAATTGTGGACGAAACACGTACTAGGCACTCTGAAATGAGGAGGTCCACAAAAAAAAATACTAGAAGCCGAATTCATTTATCTGCCGAGCTATATTGGTGGCTTTGATATCTAATTTGTTCATTAGTGACCCGTGAGTACTTTTGAAGGTGGACTTTAAAAACTATGGACGCGTCAAAGGTAGTACGTCTGAATGTAATTTCTTTTTTTTATACTTGACTAGACAGTAGTTTGATCGCAATCGCACCGGATCGTTAATAACGATGCGATCTATGATGGAATATATCTGCCTAGTATATGCCTATACACCTTGTCTTGAAGATAAATGTGAATAAATAAATAAATAAAAGATACCCAAATTGTAAGAGTTTGGAAACACATGCGCGGGCAGCGAGTTTCACTCCTTTGCTGTTCGCATTATGAAGGAGTCCGCGAAACGTTTTGTGCGTAAGGTGGAAGTCTTATTTGTGTTTGGTGCTCCAAGTAACAACAATAGGTAGTGCGCAACCAACTCATGCAGTTCGCTTGCACACTCCCCATTGTTACCACATTGTTACTATATAGGGTGTAAAAAGGCCCTTAACGAAGCAGACACCTACGTATTGTGCACATCATCAGGACCATTTTTTCTTTTTAGACCATACCTGGGAACTTCATAGTTATTGAAGGTCAAAGTCAAAAAAAAAAAATGGTTGCCTGTAAAGTCGGTTTTACGGGCGAAGATTTTACGTGACAACGTCTTTTTCTCGGTAGAATATTTATTGATATGAATATAATTAAATTGCACAATAGGAACAAGGAATTGAATGAAAATAAGAATTGCGGCAGACCGATCATAGTTGAGTGGGAGAGAGACGCAAGGCATTCGGCGGGCCTCTCTCTCGTTCGGTGACTCATCGTAACGTTACCGAGCGTTACACTTTTTCATAAGTGACTCCCAGCCGCAACCTAATTTAAGACGTTGTCACGTCAAAATCTCAAGATTTTTAATGAAAACAAACTCTAATCATTATTACTTAAATTTTGTCGCAAGAAACATTATCAAAATTTCAAGTATTTCCTAACAAAAAATTGCTTCAAAATGTTCAACTCGCAATGTACATCGTGCGTACCCCTTGATTATGCGTAACAGCCACGCACCGGCACAAAAGCGCAGGAGCAATCTGTTGCACGCGTTACATTGCGTAGTCCATTTTTAGGCTTAAAATTTACACCTAAAAAAAATCGTTTATACTACACCTGCTCGGAAAGTACCTTGATACTTTATCAAATTTACGGTAGAAAGTACGTCATTGCATATCGAACAAATATGCGGGGAGAAAACGCATCTGAGCGGGAGAGAAAAGTGTATGAAAATCCATTTCTTACGTGGTTTTTCTTTTTTAATTTTGGGTAAGACTATGCGCCGGTAACCTAAATATCAAAAGTCAAAAAGTTTTTACAGTGAGTTTTTATCTCCAAGTTCGCAAAATGACACTGGCTACTAGCTGTGTGTCGGATGGTGTCGGGCTGGCAGTGCGACCCTGCGGCGGCAGGATAAACAATTTGAAAAAAGAACATGTGAAAATTGCAGACGCCATTGGCGCCATTTTCAATTTGTGTGTTGTTTGAGGATTCCGTTTTCGTAGAAAGTAAAATAAAACTATCAAAATGATAAGAAATGATAGTGATGATGAAGATTTTTTAACTCCGCCGCAGTTGAAACAAACATTAATGGAAAAAGTGTTACATTAAGCTTCACTAACTGCAACAATTTCTATATAAATTTCAATTAGTAAATATTTAGTTTTTTATTTTCCTCGTAGGTGTAGTATAAAGCACTATGTATCACTCGAGAGAAAGTGCGATTCCCGATCTCGGGTGTTTTAAAGCCCTCGCCTACGGCTCGGGCTTCAAACGACACCCTCGACTGTAATCGGTCTCTTTCTCCTTTCGGTGAACAATGTACTATTCCCATCAATAATTATTTTTTTCTGTAACTTGATTTAATGGTCTGAGTGCGTAGACGCCGGCTTCGTTAAGGGTTTTTGGGCTACGAGTAAAATACACCCTGTATTTTACTCGTAGCAAGCGAAGAGTTACCAGCTTACAGCGCCAATTCAGTACTTGCAAACCGGATCGCTGAGAACTATCCGGGACGTGACTATGAATACAGATGTCTGCAACTTACCGATCATCTTAGGATAAGGCAGATTGAGCGTGTCCATAATATTAATGAACTCCTCCAGAGACTTAGTCAGCCTGGGGTTATACTTCTTCTCCTCTCCTACTGTGGTGGCCGTCTGCCCCTTATAGTCGTGGGCTGGATACAAAGTGTAGTGGTCTGGCAGTGTGAAGATTTTTGTATGGACGGAGTTGTAAAGCCCCTCAGAGGATCCCTCTTGAAAGTCCGTGCGACCACAACCGCGGATGAGAAGCGTGTCTCCAGTGAATGCAATGCCCTGGAGAAGAAATTGCACGTGTTTTTTATAAGCTAGGTACATTGGGAGCACCACAGAAATAAATAGCATAAAACTTATTAGTACCAAAACACGAAACAGAAATACAATAGAATAAAGTAACAATAGAAACTAATTCATTCAAGAGGTATCAAAATGGTCCCTGCTCAGTGTTAAGGCGTAATAAGAGAGCTCCTAACAACCACTAGTATTCTACGGATGCCAGAATGAAAAAAACAGGCGCGTAGCCCAGCAGTAACCAGGCTGCTAGTTCTTACGTAGCCAAAGAAACAATCAAAATACTCGATTATCGTAACATACACATATAAATACTAGTATAGACAATATAATTAATGACTTTATTCGATGAACAATATACCCCCAACAGAAACAACAATCGAAGTTCTACACTCTTCAAATGAACGCTGTCTTGTAAAATATCAGTTGAAATGAAAGGGACAGCTATAAAATTGACGGCTGCTCAATTTTGACTGTCGTATAAGGCGGTATAAATTGAGCTTAATTTGAATTCGTATATTACGGGCAGACTGTATGGAGTCATAAGTTCCATTTATTAATTTAAAATGTTTGCGTTTGGCCAAAGTCTTGCCTGGCGGTTTAAGCAATGACGAGACCGATGGTGGTATACTCTTACCCAGAAAATGCCTATTCACTCTGGTCTTGAAGACACCAAACACAGACGCAGGGAGAGCGTTCCACACCCTTGCGGTGCGGACCAGAAAAGACGCAGTTAACCAAAAAAGTCAAGCCTAAAGGTGGACCCTCACCTGGAGCATTTTCCTGTTATTTAACGTTGCAGATTCGATTTTAAGCATTACAGTACAGAACTGCCTCCCTGACACGACGAACATTCGCCTCTATGTACATTTCAGATTCGATTTTGAGCATTACTGCCTGTTAAATTGACTAATTGCAACACTGAAGTTAATACGTCACCTATCATTTATTATCTGTGCTACTTTTCTTTGTCTGTCTGCCTGTAATGGTGAAAATAAATAGTTTTTGCTTCGCTCAGTTTTGCGTATTTTATTATAAAGTCACAAATTCATTTAAATTCTTTCACAAACTAAGACTGCCTTACAAAACTTCAGGGAAGTTGTATCAAAACATTACACATTAGTATCATCAAGTTGCGTAATGCTCAATGCTTTTCCCTCACCAACGTAATCCTCGAAGTTGTAACATTACAGTTTGCGCACCGTAATGCTCGGTTCTACTCCCTCAGTGATGTAATGCTCGACTCTGTACGGTTACATTACAGGAAAATGCTCCAGGTGAGGGAGCACCTCATGAAGTTTTGGTTAATACATCGCGTCAAAACCAGGTCGATAGGGCCGAGAGTCCAAGTAACTTGATTCCACACGCGGTGACGTTAACGGTAGTTTTAAAAAAGACAAAAAGCTGTCATAAATATTCAGATATAACTGATAGCATATCAATAACTGGACAGGCACTAGATAATTATTTTTAAATATAAATTAGATGGCTATAAGCTAAGATAAACAATGATGGGAAAACGTTGTTGCTAACTGTAACAGACTACACCGATAAGAAAGATAAGTTCACATTTTCATCGTGAAAACAAAACAACTGTTGCAATACAACATGATATTTTTCGTTGAATTAATAAGATTCAAATTCTTAGTTTGTGAGGATAACAAAGACAATGACATAAGCTGAACGCGTAGTAAACAGAGATAGCGATTTGTGACAGTGGTATCTATTCGTATTGTGTCACATCAATTGTTGGCACACAGGTTTGGCGCTCCAAAAAAGTGACTCCTTGCTATTTAAGAAAAGTAGGAAAGTAGGTTTGACAGGTAGGGGGCGCAGCGGAATGCTCATGATTAAGCTGCCTTACTGAAAACCACAGCTTAGGTAAAGTTGCCTTGGTGCTAGTGAGATATTCATAGCTCATTGGGAGCTGTGACAGCTGTGGCAATGGCAAATCTCAGGGCAGCATGTGTTTCCTTCCGCTTATAGTCCCAAGGTCTTCGAGCGGACGCGAAAAGGCATTTCTGCAGGTCTTCAAAGTGAGGATGGCCAACCCAGTTATTCGTTTGAATAACTGGTCTTGTCAGCCTCATATCTGGACCTTACGACCACTTTCCATCAGGTGGAGTGAGGTCATCTTGTCGGGCATTATAAAAATGAAAATAAAGCTGGAGAACCTAAGATTCGTAGTTATTCGTTTTGCCGACAGCATAAACGGTCCCCTTGCCCTCACAGGGTCAGCATCGCGAGAGTAAGAGCCTTTTTTTGCGATTTCACGGCGACGCGATTCAATACGCGCGCTTGCTGCGATATCGCCGCGAGCCCGGATTGAAATCGAATCTCGGATTTGCACGCTGTAATGATATACTATCGGGTGATTAAGAAAACAGAACAGAACCCACCTGCTTATGACAAATGTACGTCAGACATCCATTAGTATGTCCTGGCGTTGCTGCAGTCAGAAGCTGGTGGTTGCCAAATTTGATCACGTCGCCGTCCACAAGATACATGTCTGCTTGAGCCCCAGACGTTTTGCCGATGACGCTTTTCGTCCCAGGCAGAAGGGATTTGAGCCGTCCCGTGCCTGTCACGTGGTCTGCGTGCATGTGTGTGTTCACTGAAAAGAAATTACACATTGGTATAAAGCGAGTATTTATTTACTGCCAAAATCCACAAGTGGCATGATAGACTGGAGATAGATAGAAGCTATCGAGAAGAAGTGGTATACTCTGAGACTCAAACTGATTCATTAAAGATTAATTTAAATCTATTGAAATATGAACATCAGGTTTGTGTCAGTAGAGCATCAGATTTTGTAAATAGCCTTGAATGTAGCGCGCGACTTGGTTAAAATGGTGGAATCTATTAATATGGATAAGTGGTGTAGTGACTAGGCAAGAATGAAACATTTAGGCAAGTATGCGACGTACATTTTGTGTTATTTCTTAGTAGCTATTTTCGGCTCTGAAATACAAACACTTCTTGGTTAAGGCTCAGATAATTTTGGGATTAATACTTTCCTATTTATTTACAAATCGACGTATTAGCGAAGCAATTTAGCTACTTATATTAAGAACAGCAAAGCACATGAGTAACTAGTTAAACACCAATTGTGTGATAAGGGTTTAATATACGTATCTCATAGCGTGTTCGAAGATGGCCGATGAGCGCAGCCTGGCAAGATCGTATAGAAAGTACAAAAGTCCTGCTACCGACCTTATCGAAATAATAGTCACTATAAGGCCAAGAAATGACGGCGCAGTTTTTTGCCACGCCCGCCGCGGTTACGGGCCCGCAGCTTCTCGTCCGTCTCTTCGTTGGTATGGTCATATCTCACGGAGATCGGCAAACTACGTGGGCAACAAATGTCTGGCCATGCCGCCCCCGCCAGTATCGGTAGAAGAGGTCGACCCAAGAAGCGGTGGCTCGACGTCGTTAAGGATGACATGCGTGCCAACAAACTCAACACTGAGGATGCACAAGACCGCGCGAAGTGGACCAAGTAAATAAGAAAGGCGGACCCTGGGAGCCCACACACCAGTGTGGGTTCACAACCGGGATAGACCGCACGGATAATGATGAGCTTTTATAGAATGCAGAAATATGAAAAATTTGAAAGCATATTTCACGACGCGTTTAATTCCCACGGGGCGCGACTCCCGCGCGGCAGATGCAGCCGCGCGCTCGGCGGTTGCCTTTGCGAAAATTGCAACTGCGGCGGCTGTGGCCACACTAAACTCCGGTCTCGGGTGTTTGGGTAAAAAACCGTCAAACCGCCGCCGCGGTAGGCGCGGCAGAAAACCGCGCCGTCAGTTCTTAGCCTAAATCTACGTGATGACAGGGCGAGTCAGTGGCGACGTTTTTGCATGGAATTGTGGTTGTGGTATAGCGCTTCCAGTAAATATTCATGGAACTAAGAATGGCTTGCAAGTTGCTGTAGTTAACAGTTAACTATCGTAGTTTACGTGAAGCCAACTCATGGTAAAGGTCTGGACCTATTTGCAAACAGCACCTTGGTGGCCTGGTCGGCCAGCAAGTAAGTACGTGTACTGCTGAATGTATCGACTAGTAGACACTGATCACTGTACGTCAGTATTACAGCAAGCACTCACTCGCAAATAGCAGGTTGAACCCCAACTGCGTGATGAGCGTGGCGTCCCTCTCCGCGTGCTCGAGGACCGGGTCGATGAGCACCGCCTCCTTGGTGGCTTGGTCGGCCAACAGGTACGTGTACGTGCTGCTGACTGTATCGAAAAGCTAGTGAAAAAATATACTTTTTAAGAAAATACATCATTAAAAAAATATATCATAGTATTTGATGAGAAAATAGCAAAAAAGGATGTCATCAGGTCCTATCAACCCACGTTTTAAAAAAAGGCTTCAAAAATTTTTTTAATGTAAAGTTAAAGGATTCTGATGCAACTTAAGAATCGCAAAGATATTGCAATTTTTGTACCGTGCCAACTTAGAGGCACTCGCATTCGTCCGAACATGAAATATCGTGAATCGTTTGGTGATAAAACCACATACTCGTAATTCTAAATTTATCTGGATTTTTTAGGATTATATGCATCATATTTATTGCACGAAACACATCACACTCGTCCACTTTAGCTTCTGGTCTCAGAAAATAATAACCAAAACTTGGTAAGTAGGTAAGTACCTCACTGAGTAGACCTTCAGGATGGGTTGATGGTAGGTATTGTATTGTTTTGACGACAACAACAATCTATAAAACATTAACTATACATAGCACACGAGTACATACATAATAACAAACCAGACAGGTTGGTACTTTATCAACCTCTTTAGAACTAACAGTTACCTTGAACACCGAAGATGGTCAAACATAAGCTTAGTAAGAACGAAATATTTGTGAGATTTGTTAGACATTAATTTCATTTAAATAACATACCTGTCTAAAAAAGAGATTTCCTGTCGCTGAAGACATCATCCTCAAATGCACACTAGCCCTCGTAGTGACGAACAAGCCAGCCGCTGTAAGACTGGGCGCTGTCAGCTTTTGCAGCATCCTATAAAGTATCATATTACACAATGAATGGTGTGATTACATATAGAACTAACGACATGACTAGCAATGTTTATTATGACTCGCTCATTGAATTACGTTGACATTGTTCTTAATCAAAACAGCTTAGATTCTATGCATTTTGTTTTTTTTCTATTTTCTAATATGACTTCTGTTATGTCGTTATTGTATTCTATTGGGATGTGAACATTAGATACACTAGACGGGACTCCGTTTCATCTCGGATTTTTTTTTGTCTGAAAATCGCTTCTCTTATCACATTTCTTAAAACCTTCACTTGCACTAATATTCGAATGTTTTAAATGTTGTTTTACATAATGATCTTATCTCCGAATGCTCTTCTGTCATAATGTTGGGTGCTAAAATAATAGGTTCCTATAATTTTTATCAAGTCATAAAATCATCTGTCCGTATGTCGGAATTGTCTTATTGCATAATATTAGTTTATTATAAAATTGTTAATCCTAGAAGCATTCAAAGAAAATTAGGTTAACAGAAAATAATCGCCTTAAAACCGACTCCACGTAGTCTTCGATCTTCTCTATCGATTTTAGGTATATGGAAAAAGACATATTTTGATATTTTACACAATTTGACTTCGAATTTTCGAAGGCAAATTTTATGGAGCCGAGATTTATAATTTTAATTTTTGAACATTAGCTTAGCCAATTTCCAAATATCCGAGGAACAGTGGTCGCCATAGACATCGGGAAGGGGGTTCCGGGGGGCTCGGACAGCGAAGCCCCCCGCCAAAAAACACTCAGTCGTGAAAATACATAAATTCGGTTAGGTTAGGTTAGAAATGCGACCAAAAAACGCACTAGCCGAGCGAGCGAAGCGAGCGTGCCTGCAGCGGCCGGCAGAAAATGTATATTTAAAAAATTCAACTTGTATGAAAGAAACCGGCCAAGTACGAGTCAGACTCGCGCACCGAGGGTTCCGTACAAAACTATAGGTATGTTTATTTTAAAATATTTTTATTATAAGTATGATGTAACTAAAAATTTGCACTTTTTGATTAACTATGCTATATAAGACGTTGCTTCGTACCAAATTTCAAGATTCTGAGTTCACGGGATCCTACCCTGTAGGTTTTGATTCCGTTGCGAGTGTCGAAAATTTGTGGAAATTTGCGTCATAAACAGATGTATCTTTTGATTGCGTTGGCTTAGAAGTTTGATTTTTTCACAACTCCAAGGGACAGTAGAGACAGGTCTTTGATATAAATTCCAGCTTGATACCTCCACGCGTTCCTGAGAAAAAGGGTCTTGACAGACAGACAGACCGACGGACGGACAACAAAGTGATCTTATGAGGATTCCGTTTTTTCCTTTCGAGGAACCCTAAAAATGACAAACTCACAATGGACCGTTTTTATAAGTTATTTATGTACTTCTTAATCACTTTGGGATTCATCATTAGGGGTGAAAAGGTGTTATTTTTGAATTCCGACGTACCGTGCCCGAGATATTAGTGGTTAAATATTAAATCTTCTTAAAATATTATAGGTTAATAATTTATGACTATTTTGAAAAAAAAGTTTTAGGACTTTCAAATGATAAGGATTACAATATTTATGACAAATAATTTTCGGGCACAGCATATTTAGGAATAAAAATTTTCGGAGACGTGATATTATGTTAAGTATATATTATCATGTTAAGTTCGGGCAAGTTAACATTCGGAGAAATGATGATTAGGTTAAAAACTTCATGAGATGTAAAATCGATCGATTAGTGCGAGTGATTAGTACACTGCGCTGTAAAGTGAATAGAAGCGCGTTCTATTTTTTCGGAAGTGGACTGCGAGTGCCTCGTCCCGCGCGCCTCCCTTCCCATTCGCTCGCAGCGTGCCCGTCACTAGACACGTCTGGACAGGAGTTGTTAATGTTAAGTTGTTTAGCTTTTTGCAAAACTTGAAAAAATGGCGAAGTAGACGGAAGATATACCATAAAAATGTGTGCAGGAGTCTGTAAAATATGAATTTCTTTTAAATTGTAAGGACCTTAGGTACAAAATTAAAGGTGTATGAGATAAACTAAACACAGCAACTAAACACATCCACTAAACAGAACTGGACAACACTTGCACTACACTCCTGCCCTAATCACTTGCTCCCACTAATCACCTGCACTCGCACTAAGCACAGTGTAAACTGGTCTACAGGCAGGCAGTCACTCGTTAGTGTCGGTCGTCGACTGAATGCGCCCTAACGCAAACAATAAGTCTACCATGAGTTTACACCAATGACAGCCGCTAGCGTCCGCGTAAACCGCGTTGACGTTTTTGTATGAGATTTCGGTACAGCGCCCCTAGTGAAAATTTCTGAACGCAACTATCGTTGTTTATATGACGGAAGCTCATGGTAAACATGTATACAGGGGGTGTTAGGTCCAGGCAAACCGGACCCTCAATATTTCTTGGCGAGGAGAGACTATTACTCATTGCTCAAAACCCAAATACCTGGGCGTTATTCTGGATAGGTCTCTCACATACAAAGCCAACTGTGAAAACATTAGGCAAAAAGTGAGTACTCGTAACAATCTCCTGCGGCGACTCACGTCGGCAAAATGGGGAGCATCTGCAAATGTCCTGCGGACAACTGGTCTAGCCCTTTGCTACTCGGCTGGCGAATATGCCTGTCCTGTCTGGGGTCGCTCAGCACACGCAAAGAAAGTGGATACAGCACTAAACGAAACCTGCCGGATAATTACTGGCTGTTTAAAGCCGACCCCGCATACTTACATGCTGTATCCACTGGCCGGAATCGCGCCGCCAGAAGTCCGTAGAGCGGTTGCTAGTTCTATTGAAAAAGCCAAAATGGAGCTGGACACCCGTCATCCTATGAATGGCTACCTGGCCGTCCCTCAGAGACTCAAAAGCCGACGAAGCTTCGCCAAAACTGTTCTTCCTTTGTCTGACAACCCACCACAGGCCAGGATCGGCTTATGGCTGGAGAGGCTACCTGCTACCGCCCCATTCGTCGGGCCTTCTGAGGGTCTCCCCCGGGGCCGCGATTTGCCATGGCTTACTTGGAAAGCTCTGAACAGGTTGAGGACCCGGGTTGGCAGATGCAGGGAGAGTCTGTGCAGATGGGGTTATACAGATGGCGACAATGCGTGCGAGTGTGGTGCCTCCCCACAAACTATGGACCACCTCATATCACGCCCCTCGTGTCCGGACAGCTGTACGCGTAAGGAACTTATGTGTGCCAACGACCATGCTGTTAGGGTGGCGGAGTTTTGGTCTAAAAGGATATAGCCATCGACACGATAAGAAGAAGAAGAAGAAGAAGAAGGGGGTGTTAGTTTCACTGTGTCACCTCAACTTTTGTTGTGCAGTAAAATTATTTTATTACAATACTTACATTTTAGGATATTCATCATTGTGTAGGAAAAAGAAAAATAATTCAATCAATTATATTTTAAACACTTAGAAATTTTATATTCATAGTTGGCATTCAAGAGCAAAACATTTTTATTAACTGCGATAGTTAAGTTTCACTTACTATTATAAAGTATACTTATATTATTTGGCCACTTATCAGGACTAAAATTTAGTCGTCAAAACCATATTTTGTTCTTTTGAATTTTTGTTTTATTGCATATGAATAATACATTTTTTTTAAAGAATATACAAGAAAAAGGAAATATTAATTCCAACCAGACAAGTCAGACCACTTTAGACTACAGATTGAAATAGATTATTTAGTTTGTATAAAATGTAGAATCTAAAGATATTCTGGAGATGCTAAGCTTGTAGACTTATATATTGCTTGGAGAATTAAGATGAATAAGCAGTGTTGTGGTGAGACTGTTTTTTTTTATAAAATGGAAGAGAGACTTTATTTTAAATGAAACTTTGTACATCATTGAGCCAGCAGTTACTTTACAATAGGTACCTAAACCAATACAGATTACCAAGTTTGATAGTGGCACAAAAAGTAGATAGTCATTACAAATCTTCAATACATATAATGTAAAATTGGGTACGATCTTTATTGATTTGAGGTATGCTCGTCTTAATAAAATAGTTTTACATACCAAAAAATGCTCTCCGGAGTAATTAGAAAATTCCCTGAAAACCCTGCTCACATGAAGCAAGCCTTCACTAATAATGATTATTAAGGCTTACTTTTAAGTCCTACTACACAAAAAATTACAGAAGTTATTGTTCTGACACAATACGGAGAAAACTAACCTTTTATTTAAATAATACTGCTTCGCCTTTAACACGACTGTACTCGAACGATGTCACTGTAAAACTACTTATCAGTCAGTCAGTTCCAAAAAACAGATAGCACTCAAACGATGAAATCGATAATAATAAATATTTTAAATGTATTCAAAGACCGTGAAAAACTTTGTTTCAAGATTGAAAAAGTTAATCACATTTTTTGACACTGACAATCAGCTGATGACTGATGTGTGTGTTATTTTAACGCTCCAATTGGGAGTTGTGTGTAATGTCATGACTAAGCAGCCGATTTCTATTGCGATTTGATTGTTTTCAGATGCTCTTTGGTTTTTTCAGTAAAAGTAAGTCGTCTAAAAAAAGTTTGGTTCGTTGACTGACTTCCTTGCTCAATTCAATAATGCCAATGATGTACTTTTGAAAACGTCAAGCAAGACGTCAACTTTGTAACTTAGCTTTGTAAAGAAAATTGTCGCCCAGAAAATGTTTTATAAAATGTAAAACTACCAAAACCTTATCAAATATAAACAAACAACATACAAATTAATGCGTTAAATTTAAAATTATAATAGTAAAAATATAATTTTCCATAGTATTTATGAGATGGTGCTAATGATCACTTCGTGCTTAAATTGGAAAACTGATCCTGCCTGAGCTCACATGATACACAATCATTCCAACTACGAATAATCAAGGTAGGTACGTAAATACATACGTACAAAACTTTGTAACTTTAAGACTTTTATGTTTACAATCTTTCACCGAAAACTGAAACTAAAGTTTTCAGAACTGTTTTTTTAGCAGTAGAGAACAAACTACTTCACACCCACATTCACAACAACGAGGGTTTATTTGTGTTGGTAATATCATCGCGTTTGTTTTATTTCTTTCTCTGTCTTCCTACACGAAAATGTGTTCATCTATCTCTTTCTGTCGCCAGCGCTCAATGATAACGTCATTGACCTCCTTCATCCCCACCCCACCACCACGCAGTCAATATTCCGCTGTTGTAAGTACACAAGCGCATGTGTGTGCATGAACAGCAGGCGCTGAGCCTCTGCGTCTGTGCAATGTATTGATGTAAACATTCCCTTGTCATTTTATTTCAGTCAGTACGTGCGTTTCGTAGATCCTTTGCATCTTGCAAGTCGCACAGAAAATATGTGATCAGCTGTTTTCGGCTCAATTCACGAAGCTTTGTGAACTGTGTTTATATCGTCAATATTATCTTACATGATAACCCTTATCCAGAGAACAATAATTAGAATTATTTGTTTTAAAAAACAGTGTTTTCGTTTGAAGGTTTTTACAATAATGCGTGTTAAAAGTTAAAAGCATTCGAATTCAATGGTGTTTTGTGTTATGTACTCAGTGGTATAAATAATAATTTATTTGCTCGGAAGTCGGACTTAGTCGCTCGATTTCATGTAAGTATCACAAAGACTTGTCCTTCCGTCGCACCTATTTCTTTGTAAATTTTGTAACCATGCAGTGTAATTGTGATAGTTATCTAATACTATTAATGCGACACGATCCCATAAATGTGAATGTTTTATTTTTAGTAACTGATCATTTAGTGATAAAATTTTCCCATAGCAAAATTTGTTGTACGGCGTAAAACCTGTTTGTGTTTGGTGTGACGCCACACAGATTACTTCCTTGTTGTAGGCAACCAGTTAAGATATCTAAATCCAATCTATTATTCCGCTAATAATCTTTGTTACAAAGATATTGATTTCGTAATGCAACTATCTGTAGATAAGCACCTTCTTTGTGAAAGTTTAGCAGATCTAGGTTTTTGGAGTAGACATTTACTTAACCCTTTGACCCATTCTTTTTCTAAAACCTTTGCAAAAGTTATGATTTTAATCAAACATTGACTTACCCTTGGACCATGAACTAGTTTCTACTATATAAGTTGCCAACCTTTTTTTATTTACTCTCGACGCAAAAAGAGGGGTGATAAAAGTTTAACGTGTCTGTGTATCTGTGTATCTGTCTGTGGTATCGTACCTAGCTCCCAAACGGATGAACCGATTTTCGTTTAGTTTTTTTTGTGTCATAGATAATTTTATCCCGAGTTCTTAGCCATGTTTCATGAAAATCTGTTCAGCCGTTTGAAGATCATCAGGTCCTTTCTAGTTGACGAGGGGATATGACTAACTTCCTTATGCCCGATCAATTCGAAATTTGGTACCGTGTTACTTCAATGATATTGAAAGTATAAGGTAAGGTAACCATGACCTGATCAGCCGTTTGAAGATCATCAGGTCTTTAATAGTTGATGAGGGGATCTGACTACCTTTCTTAAGTCCTAATGATTTGAAATTTGCTACTGTGTTACTTCAATTATAATGAAAGTATATGGTAAGGATACATTCATGGTTTTGTGTCTGGGGTTTTTAAATTTTTTAAGTTTACTTTTTTATTGTAAAACCTTGACTGGCTTGGTGGTGGGCTTAGCCACGCGAGGTGTCTATGCTATCCTCATCCAAAAAGCACATAATGTGTTTATTAGACAGACAACAACTTTTTCTGTGTCTGGGTGTTACTATCGTTTCGAGCGTTTATTGTTGCTTGTACGAGTTTTGCGGAGTTTCCAAGGTATGGAGGCCAAAAGTTTTCATGTCTGAAGATCTTCATATTTCTTTCTGCTATATCTAGGAAGAGACCATTAAGTACCGTGATAATAATCAATAGGTTTATTCAAGTGTATCTGTCGACTTGATACGCCTTAACTACTTAGGAATGAACATGGAAATTCAAATTGAACCTAAAAAAAATGTCGTCCAGGACTGCAAATATTGCAACTGCAAAAATTTATTATTCTTGATTATATTTTTCCTTCACCTTGTTATCACTTAAAATGGCGGTTTGAATTGAATAGCGTTCCCGCGCATTGCAACATGCGTTCAGAAATACGCTGTCCTTGCGCGCGCCGCACGAAATTAACTGTGTAAAATGAAGCCGACTGTAACATTACGCTTAATTATCTTAATTTTTAAATAAAATACGATTTCACTTTACTGATGACCATCAGATTGATTCGATATTAGAGGGTTAAAGGTTGGACAAAGGTTTATAACTTCATTTTATGATCCAATCTACATTTAATTTTGTAGGATCGTAAGAAATCCCTCCATTATGCTATCAACCTATAGTTTTCTGTCTCATTAATTAAAGTGAATGTGGATAATGGTCACTATCCTACAAAACACGCGTTTAATTTATATGCCGATGTTGTTCGTTAAATAAGAAAATCTTGTTTGATGGTTGAACTAAGTATTCCTAGAGCTAGACTTAAAAAACGAAATACTCACCTTTAAGATAAGATACTCTATATAGCACAAAAACAGGAAAAATCAAGGATTATAAAGAAAGTTGATGTGGAATTTAGGCGGTCTTATTTCTAAAAGCAATCTCTTCCAGACAACCTACTACAGGTAGAGGAAAGATGACAGAAACGGTCAGCAAGTGCAGAGATATAAAAAGGATTGAAAAATATTGTAACTCCTAAATAAATTAAATACAAAAAATTATATCACCATATAACCTTTAATTCCCTCTGGTAACAAAATAATAAAAAACCGCCCTTAAATCTGTTAGTAGCTACTTGCTTGCTCAAATTCATAAAGCTGTTTAACTACCAAGAAGCTCCCATACATAACTGACGAGATCTGGCGCCGCTAAGTCATTTCATTACTCATTAATATAATATATAAAATCTATGAAAAGAGTATAATCTGTCGGTGGTGTCCAATATTCGTAGATACGTGATTTTGATGAAAGAATTTGCAATACTGATCTCATCATTACCGACATTCTTGAACTGGTTCAGGAATATGAGAAGTTAAGCTGAAGAATTATTGAGCTGGACCCGGCCGTATTTTGAAGTCTTCGTTCTTGGTCTTCTCTTCGTTTATACCTCAACACCTAAAAGTAAAAACTTTTAGGTGTTGAGGTTTCAGAATAACAAGCTGAATTAGAAGTGGGCTTACTCATGTTAGTAGATATGCCCTAAAACCGATAGCGCACTCTCCAGCCAGGTACGAGCAGAGCGACAACACACGATCTCACTTGCTGCTTTAAGGTAAATCGATCGATTGACAAAATGGAAAGTCTATTTGGTCACGTACCTTTAAAAGATCTTGGCATTCATGGTCAAAAAGCGCATTATTTTCTTCTATTTTTTATGATCTAAGGTCTAAGGCTATTTAAACGGTGTCAATATTTGAATATTGGAGCTAAACGGGCCCACGAATCTTTTCCAATTTGACTAAACAGAAGCTGATCCCAACAAACTTACTGATTGATTAGCTTTTAGGAAATTAAGGCCTTCAAAATTCTTGTAACTGTTCCACAATTTCTCTACTGATGCATTTGCCAGTGGAATTCTACCAGAACGATATTAAAAGTTATTATTAGCTCGCCCAGTTCCCTGATGAATTTATGCTAATGCATTTTGCACAATATGATACTGACACCTATCTACAGCAAGAATTTGGCTTATTTAAACAACTAAATCTAAGATATAATTTGCCTGTCGATCTGTTAAAGCTAAACCACAATAAATACAACTAAACGTGACCAATAACGTACTCGTAGTTGTAACAAAGTATCCTTAATCCTAGACAATGCTTCTGTCCGTTCTCGCCGCGATATCTCGACCTTCGAAATAACATTACCGCGTGTACCGTGAGCTGACAAAGAGTAGTTTGTCTTCTTTTAATTTTAATGCAAAACCAGCGATACAGGAAATCATAACTGGAATGTGACTGTATTTGGTATTTAAACACATTAATTAAATTGTCACTTCCGATTACAATTAAACATTAAACCCAGTGAAGCAGCTTTACATACATTTCACTGACAATATGGTGCTAATGTACCTATTAATAATTTGAACAAAAGCAGAGTGCCATGCCGTGTGCCGTGTGCACATAAATCTTCCCCTAGCTAAGTTTATAGGAAGCCTTTCTTATACACATTTTGCACAATTTTCCTGTAACCTAGGTACATGACATGCTCGGAACAAAGATAAACTTTCTTGTGATTTAGATAAAAGCTTTAAGATACTTCCAAAGAGTGCAATGCATACAGTCAAATTTTCTTCGTCAAGATTTATATTTGCATCAGTCATTCAAGCTTCGGCAATTCACTATCTTCCAGCTTTATCACCATATCAATAAATATCAGCCAAATGCGCGGTTTAAAATATCAAAAACATGAAAACATTTACTTCATGACTTGTGATGATGAATATTTCGATAGTTGGCAACACACGTGCCGCTGAATTTATTGCGCGATATATTTTTTGCCGCCATTAATGAAGGACGTTTGAGTTACTCGACCACGCTGCGTAACCAAACCAATTTCAAATTATGTGGACAAAGACCATTATGCGTCGCCACAACTAATTTGACGAAGTATTCGTCATTTTAATGACCGCTGATGTCGTTGTTTATCAAAATAAATGATGAGTTATTCTATTTATTCAAAAAAACTTCTCCTTCTGGTAGTTTATGCATGTGCATTTGTGTGCAAATCGTGACTTTGGTTACACGAACTAAAAAAGGTTTAGGTTTGGTAGCCTAGCACAATGAACCTGGTTTTTAGCTTCCGAAATCCAAGACTAGACGTGTAAGATAATCTCAGAGGGTTCGCCACCCCCGGTCCGGCGAGACGGGGGAGCGGTCGCCCCACGGGATGTCAAGAGTTAATTTATTAATTCTGCGGATTATAACCACTAGAACCCACACATCCATAACTGTACGTACGTGCTCGGAATTAAGATGTAGATAACTCGCAAATACATGTTTTCCTTTCATAGACATGGCTAAAAAAAAGTATCTAGTATTTTATTGTGATAGATCTATATGTATAATAGTTATAGGTACTCACCACACCAAGTTTATGATATTTGCATTTTTTTTCAGCGGTATGTGTTAAATCCATACTAATATTATAAATGCGAAAGTAACTCTGTCTGTCTGTCTCGCTTTCACGCCAAAACTACTGAACCGGTTTAAATGAAATTTGGTACACAGATAGTCTAGAGCCTGAGAACGACATAGGCTACTTTTCAATTGGGAAAAAGTGTTGTAAAGGGTTGAAAAGGGGGATGAAAGGTTTTTTTGAAAGTATTGTCATTTTCAGAACTAGAAGCATAAAACTCTTATATTTTAGGCTGTTGATTAGATATAAATAAATATGGCATTCAAAGTTTGTAAAATGTTACCCTTAAAAATTTGCAAAAATTTGACCTAGGGGTGGTTTTTGGGGTTGATAGTTTGTTTGTATGAAACTTCGTTACTTTTTAAGTGCTAGGAGTCTCAAATTTTGCATAAGGGTTCTTTTTAGGACGTAGGTGCTAACTAAGTCGGGATTTTGGGAATAACAAGTATCGTAAGTCTGAAAAAATCCCATATAGGTACCCATCATAAAAATGAAGTTCACGCAGGCGAAGCCGCAGGCGGAAAGCTAGTACGACTATAGTTTCAATTGCAACGTGAATTAAATAATATGCGACCATTAATTATAAAATGCATATAATTTACGTTTACCATGCAAACTTCATCTGAACTGAATTTCAGTCCCAAGAGAAATTGTAACTTCTCGCAACATTTAGTTCCTTTTTGTTCGTTTTATGCTTACAAAATATTAAGCGAGAGCCGTCTAGCCAGGGTCATAATAACACAATTCTTAATTTGTTTTGTCTGGTAAAATCAAATGATAATAATCATGTTTAAAAACAGCATTATTCTGTTTTTACCCACAGTCGAACTTAACTTTTGAAACTTTAAACTGTATAGTTGTTGATATCAAATGTTTTTGCAAATCGTTACAATATCCCTGTTGGTAACACCCTTCGTCAAGCTAATAAACCAAAGACATAGTGGATACAACCGGAAGAAATTCCTAAATTTACTTCATGACCAGATGACCGATATTTCCACGTCATCTACGGCTGTTTCGAGTACGTAATGAAGTTTTAATTCGGCATCACATTACACATTCAGCGGTTATGCGTATGATGAGAGTTTGCACAATGATGGACATCAAACGTTGCCAAACCATAGCTGCAATAATATACGCGCTATTTCAAATCTAGAACGGGATTTTATGTATCATATCGCACGAGCGATGAAATGGACGGTTTAGTATGGGATAGCTATTGCGAAAGTTCTTGTTCAACTGCCGTCGTAAATTTTATGCCTTATTTGTATACTTAATACTTTCATTCATGGATTCTAAATGTGAGTTAATATTTTCTAGGTTACTATTTGGTGGTTCTTTTAGAAAATAACTCTTTGTGTTATTACGACGTTCATGTGTTTTATCAGTCTTCCACTGTTATTGTTTATCATGGCTCAACTTATCTATTCCGTTGTATCAGTTAATATTATTTAAAATGTGGTTATTTAAATCGCAACGATTTTGCATATTGCGTAGGTACTCTGTGTACAGCAAAATAGTCCTTCCCGTTATGTACTCGAAAGCAGCTTTCATCAAAGGTTATTTGCTTTAGGTACATTGTCTAATCGGCTGACCTTGGTAACTATCTCTGCTCGTGTATTCGGAACTTTAGTGGCCTTGACATTAATACCTAAAATACCAAGCGTTTCCTAGCCTACAGCATTGGTTACGTCGATCGCGTTATGTGTTAGGAAGTCAGAATTTAATAATATACCTACCTATCAATTAGATGAGTTGTTTACCAAAGGTTCTCAGTTAGCATTACCTACATGTACTGTTACTATTAAATTTGATACCTACTTTAGTTAAAAAAAATATTTTTAGTCCCGGATACAGATCAAGATCAACCTTGCAGAGCGTTATTAGGTATTTCCTGTTACATAATGTGTTGGTATAATCTATATTCTTAAAATACCTAAATTTAAAGTGTTCGTCCTCTAATGAAAGCACACTCGCCCGTAAGAAGGGATTCTTAATTACTAACACATTTCCAGATTTCATCAAGGAATATAACATCTGCTTTCAATTTAATGCATGTAAATAGGATATCGGTTCTTCGCAAACGTTTATTGCTTATATTTTCTATTCTAAAATTTCAGCAGAAATTTTTTCTTTCAGTACTTCTGAAATTGATTTTTGGACTAACTAGATAGACTTTAAAGTTTAAAAATATTTAAAATCATATTTACAGATGTCCATCATAAGACGTACGTACTTTGAATTGTTTGTATTTATTTCAAGGTAATCGATACGCAGGTAGTCAGATGCGCGAAGTTTTGACGTCTTCTTGATGCGATAGAGTTATTTTATTCCCAATTGTCTATCGCCAAGAGAGCGACGACTAATTATAATTACATGTACATCAAGTGCACACATTGACCTTGTATGCAGTCACGGCGCGGCCTCTCGACAATCCGACGTTTCATTGTGAAACACCCCTTCTAAATACTTTTTGCCAGGCCTGACTTGCTTTGAAGTTTGATGGAAAGTTAGGTTTGCATAATTTGGGTTTTTATTCCCTCTCATCAAATTGCTAGGAATACCACATGTTTAGTTACTTGATATTTCGGCTTCGCGTTCTGACAAGAATGTATGTCTGAAAAGTGCTTTGTATTGTAGGTTTAAGTTATCATTGCGATAAAAGTACTTAGTTCATTTCTATAGCTGTCACTACTTCAGTTTACAGTTTCTTTTGAAATACAGGGTGACTTCTGACTAGTCTACCAACGTCTAGGAATTTATCTTACATCCTTTACATCGCCGACATTTATTTACCATCATGAATCGAAATTTTGCTGCCTAACAGCTGATCAAGTATCTCTCTGTGTTTAATCACGGTTTTCGAATCTGGGGTACTTTTTATCAGGTCAGGGCTAGGCAACACAGGCTTCTCACGGAAAGTGAGACCCACAGGCGCGTTGGCTGGCACCTCAACTACGTCAAAATAAAATCAAAAAAACTTTATTCAAGTAGGCTATTTAAAATTACAGTTCTTTCGTAACATCAAATCATTTTAACTTTAGCTAATGATATTAAATATGAATACGACCTGTATACTAATACATAGTAATAATATAATGTGACTACCACCGGCGTCGGATCGCTGATTCCACTGATGCTACTTTGAGATTCAATAGAAGGGTAAATTATTAATTTGGCAAATTACCTGAATTCATACAAAACAACTTAAGCCACTAGTATTAATAGCTACTAGCTACGAATAGACTAAATGACCTGACTTTTGCCCTCATTGTGTTAAGCCAGATGCCCAACGCCTACGCCTCATCAAGTGCATTTGTTGAACCCGATGAAAAACGACCTGGTTACTATACTTAATAGACCAATGACACTTATTCACCTGAACTTGAAAGCATGAATGAAACAAAGTATCAAAAAAAATGCTAATAATTGAATGCGTCAGATACGCTATCAGCTTCAAAGGGTGGACTAAATTGAGCAACGGTTGATTCGTATAATCGCTAGTGTGCTCAGTGCGAATGTAGGAAAAACGATTACGATAGAATAGAAGACATTATAAATAGAGAAGACCAAAATAGCATACCTACTGCTCATTGATGTGATTCCACTGTTTAATGGTTTACTCGATAATCGCAATGCAAATATCGATATCGGCGGCTGCGCTCGATAGGGCGTCGTTTCGACACGCATCCGCTTGGCTGCACTCCCAACAGCTGGCTTGTGTTTTATTTAATTACTATGTTTGTGTAGGGGTGTCATGTTACCATCTTCACGCAATCTGACTGCAGTAGATAGATGTTCTATAAGGCTAGTGGGTCAGTGTTCCTTTGCGTATGTAAGTAAACATGGTAGAAATATTTTCGGAAGAACGAATTTTAGAAACTTCATAATATATTAAATTTGTAAATGTAGAACTGCTATAGAAATTGCCAGAATAAAGTTCGCAAAGTATGGATTTATTGAAGTTAGAAGCTTACTAAGCGCCTATTATTATGACACAATTTGACCAAGGTTGGATTCTCAATTTTATGATTGACGTCGAGATATCGAAATTGTTGACGAGTGTAATAAACCTTACAGATTACTTTATGTTCTTGTCTTTTGTACAAAATGATGCAAGAAGTCTATAGATCAAATCGCTTTAATCAAAACCTCAATCAACGTTGCGGATCTGACTTTTACTTAATCAAAGTCCTTGTCTTGTGAGCAGTATTCTGCTCGGTTGCTCAGGCATCACTTCGTTTGTTTTACGGCAAGAGTGTACATTTATTTATATGACCAGTTGTAAACATGTTATTGGTTCGTTGTTAATGGCCAATGACTGCCAATTAGCGCGAAGGGTTTGGCGCCAAAGGTCTTGGAGTGAGATTCTCACCAAGGACTATATTAATGTGCAAAGACTAACGTTTGTGTTTGTTTCGTGTGAGGATCTGGGTTAAGTATGTCTACTAGTCTGTGTTAACAATATCTATGAGCATGTTTATCAGCTTCTGACACCTAGAAAATGTGGTTAGATGGACGGAAAAGATGATATTTTTTAAACATAGTTTGTCGTCATGGACCTGTACAATTTGGTACATATTACCTGTATAGGTAACTTAAGTTGACACAGTTAGTTAAAAATCGTTTAATCTTCTCATTGAGCTACTAACCTCAATTAACTATCCATCAAAACAATCTTCTAACGATGGATCTCTCTAATTGTCAATATATTTAGAAGCCTAAATATTATTTTCCTATTGTTTCAGATAAAATGCCGTCACTGCTAGAAGCCTTAGAGCGTAAGTATGGAGCAAAGGGCGAAGTGAATCCTACCATAGACGACATGCCGGTGGCGATATTCGTGCCAAAGAGGTCACCTAGACTGAGCGTGCCCACACTTCTGGTGCTGAACGACTGCGAGATTGACTGCGCAGGAGAGGCGCGAGGACTCGCAGATAAATGTGCTGACGTCGTTGAGCTGGATCTTGCTAACAACAAGCTCACTGAGTGGCGAGAAGTAAGGTTTCCTTCAATTGCAACAGTATAAAGTCAGAATAATACACAATTGAGATAATAGTGACTCTTCCTTATTGTGCGCGTGATAAATGTTTGGATGATATAATACTGGTTTAGGTTAGAGAGAAACTGTTTAAAAAACTGCGCTCCGACAGTCTTGATCCGTACCAACCAAAAAAAGGAACATAACATTGGATTGTTCCTTTCTTCTTTTGAACAGTCACCAATAAATGCAGTTGCGTTGGCTTCTTTATTGTTAACATCCGCTTCAACTAGTGATATGTATGACCCAGCAAAGTGCGTCTGTAATGAAATAAAAGGGGGAACCATAAACATTTAAGTGCACGCTCTTGTTGGTAAACTTTCCATTTCGTAAAATCAATTAACACTGTTAAAATAGTGATTATCAGCTCAGCTTTTATTACATTAGGTCAAGAGTCAAGACCAAGTTCACTGACTGCTTGGCTTAGACTTGACACGAATACTATTTCTTGTAGCTCTGCACGCACTAAACTGGCCCTGTTCAAAATTAGCTAGGTTATAAATGTTGGACTACTATTGCGCACACATTTTAGATTTAATCCAAACTACCAAGGTTTTTCAATGCGTTTTTTGCTTTAGATATTCGCAATTCTGGAGCACACCCCACGTGTCCGCTTCCTAAATCTAAGCTTCAACCGGCTCTCAGCGCAGATCCAGGCAGTTCTAGCCCTGCGCCCGCGGTGGGACAGCCTCAGCAACCTCGTCCTGAACTCCACCTACGTCGGCTGGCCCGGTGTCCACGCCCTACTCCGGGCTCTGCCAGCTCTCGAAGAGCTGCACTTGAGCCTCAACGAGTACTCATACGTGGATTTGAGCGGAAAAGAAGTCAACGAGAAAGACAGATGCGAGGACTGCTCCCGGCTGAACGTAGAAGTCACAGAACCGGTGCACGAACAATTGAAGAAGCTTCACTTCTCCGGCAACCCTGTCAGTAGTTGGCGGGACATATCTAAGTTAGGATACGCTTTCCCTAACTTGGAAACCTTATTGGTCAACGACTGCCCCATAACGACGCTAGCGCCAGATCCGTGCGATAAGTGCAGTGATGGTAACGGAAACAAGAAGAGTCACGATGCTTTCCCGTAAGTACTGCCATTTGAATGAGAGTCTACAAACGCAACTTGCTGATGCATAAATAATAGAATAAGTTTTGTGTTGTAAAATCCGTAATCTTGACCGACTTTCGTTCATATGTTGGAATATGGGGCATCTTTCTGAATAGGTACTTCTAATGAGAACGAACTAAACAGAACCAATAGTGATGGCAGTCTATTTCAGTAAATATTAGTGCTTTGGTTTTCATGCAATGTCTTTAATGAGGTTATGCTCCTGAGAATACTTGATTTAATGACAGCTCTTATTAATTGATCTGCATTTTTATAAGTACGTGACGTTTACAGTTGATCAGAGCATTAGGGGTGCTCTGAATAATAATAGAGAAGAAAAAATATTCGTATTTCAAACTCGTATTACAAAACGTTATTATTAACCTTTTTTGGTAAGTGCAAGCAAATGACATGCACTAAAAGGTCGTCTATTTAGCAAAGAATCAAGGTTTTTCTTTCAGGAAGCCCAAATATCATCGATGTCTTCGCTGAAAGTAAACACCAGTATCATATTCTACAGCTGTGCGCTTATCACTTATTACGAAACCATTATCTTAACGCGCATTTGCCATTGACCTACTGAACTGCTTATTTGCGCTGTTGTAATGCCTGACCAAAGCCATTAGACCCTTAGAAGTCTTCCGATCACCCACTTGCCGCGTGTCCGATTGTTTTGGTTTTAGTAATCTATCACTCAAAGGCTCATTATGGTTCCAGACGACTCCGCTTCCTGAACCTCAACAATACCGACCTGGCAACGTGGGACGAGGTAGACCGATTAGCGAAATTCCCGACCTTGAAAAGTTTACGAGCACAGGTAAGCTATAGAAATTACTTATCTGAGAAACTCCGGTGGTGGTCACAATATTCGAGACAATTTTTCCGATTAGTTACGTTCAAGTTATTAAGAGTGTTGGATGAATCCATTGCTTAAAGTTCTAGTTCATACTTGGACAGCCAGTGTAAAGATGTGCGTTGTTACAAAATCCCATTATCAGTAAGGAAACAATATACTTAAGTAAAGACCTCTGCTCGTCATATCGATTTAGGAAATTGGCAAGTTACATCTGGCATTAAATTTAATCTAACCTTATGCAACTTCAATGTCATTGTGGACTGATTATTTTAGGTTTCTATAATAAATAACACGCCTATCAGACGACATTTTACGTCTTTATTATTCGGCGGCTCGTGGTAGAGCACCGTAGCCTAGTCAAGACCGCCGCCGAAGCTAACCAAAGAAGTAGTTAGACACGACCTTCATATGCTGAAGAGGACGACAGAAGAAGACGAGAGAAGAAGAAGAAGATTATTCGGCGAAACGCATCACCACTAAAAACCCCTAAAATATTAAATCTTGATTCTAATCAATGTAGCAAAGGCGTTGATTTTGCTATTTTATCTTTAGTTTTTGTTTGAAGGTAGATTAATTTCTTGTTTGTTCGGTTTAACTGTCACGCTAATATTTTTTTCCTGCAAATAATAGGCTGTTGTGAATCTTAAGTTTTAGATCGTTACCTACAGTTTAAGAAATTACCTATTTCATATACGAAAATAAAGTGCAGCAATAACTTTATGCAAATACGAACATATTTTCATCATTGATCTTTCGTAAAACGGTATGTTGTTATGCCACGTATGCGTTGTTGCTAGTCTGAATGATCGCCAATCACGAAGATGAATCATCTGCCATTTCCTCCTGAGCGGCAGGCAACGTGAATGCACTCTACACCTATTGCCTCACATCACAGTGCTCTGTGCCAATTTGCGAAACTCGCTCGCATAGCGTGATACCCTTCTAATTCCCCACTGCCGCGGCGCGGGCGCATGCACCCAACAGCACATCAGGGTAGTAACTTTTGAGTTTTCACAATGCCTTGAACCATATCTCTTGGACATATAGATCAAAATCTAAATGGGATAGACAGACTCTGACTCTGCATTGCTCAATCACGATTAGGGGTGTCTCGTTTACCACTAACTCTAGCTAGAGCTTCAAGCCTCTTTATGCAACGTCTTCCGTCAATGAAGACCGATTCTTCTAAAATTATTCGTCTATTTTATTACAATGAGTTATAGAAAACCGCTAAGATGTTCTTGATCACTGTTTCAGATAAGTTGTCCCGTTTCTCATCTTATTCAAGATTTGCAATCTTTGACGACACGATTGGCGCAATGCTGTAGCACGGTTTCTCGCCTCGATTTCCGTATTCCCGGTCGGGTCAATTCAAGAAACGATCTTTTCTGAATAGACTCGGGTCTGGGTGTGCTAAGAGACACCCCCTTTCTTATTTCCTTGTGTGGTACCTCATAACACAGGGATATTTATCCCTACTTCGAGACCATTACAAGAGGTGTGTTGTCTGGCACATATTCATATTAACAAGGCTACCTGAACAGTCAACATTTGAAAGCAAACAAATTTAATTCTGTTTTAAAATGTATAAACTAAAGTAAGCTATAATAACACATTGTTGTTACCTGCTGTTAAACGACTGCATAAGGTTGCAGTCGTTTAACAGAATTAAATTTGTTTGCTTTCAAATGTTGACTGTTCAGGTAATGAGCATCTGCATGTTAATAAGGTTGCAGTCGTTTAACAGCAGGTAACAACAATGTGTTATTATAGCTTACTTTAGTGAGCTTAAAAGAGAATTCTACCCGCAGTCATGTTGACAGGAAAAAGCCGACGTAGCTAGAAAAACAGACATACAGCAGTTTTTAGCTCTAAATTTATGTTACTTCGACCGTGCGCGGTCAATTTAGCCGCTTTTTCGTTTACCCCCCGTAAAGCGGCAGCCCTGTCTACATGCGTATCGTCCCTCGGGAGACGGGCGATGCAGGTGAAGGTCTTCCCGATTTAGTGCGACCTACTTGACGCTACGTTACACAACACGATCTCGGCTAATGTGCCGAACAACACTCCAGGGGCCAACGCAATAAATCTCAGAGAAGCGTTTGATGCTAATGCGCCAATAGTCAATTAGGTTGTTTTGGAAGACTACTTCAGATCAGACACCAACATTGATAAGACTGCAGATGCGCTTTGTATTTGATCAAGATGGTACGAGTAGCTTTGTTTCGACGTATATTACTTTAAATATACACAAATTACGCATGCGGCGGGGCGGCCCGGACAGATAGTATGCTTAGAACAAACCGCCATTTTGATCACGCACACAGACAAAGTAAGTTTACAGGCGATACGGTTGAGAATCGGTCACGCGGCGAGTCTCTCTGTTGTCGCGAGTATTTTTGTTTCTGTTTAACTTGGTGCAATTTTGCACATGAATTTCGTTTTGGCCGGTTCTGGCAAGTAGGTATAACCTACCTACTTCATTTTAAAAATTCAGAGCGAATATAGTAGTGTCAGGCAAATTTAGGAAAAAGGAGCGAGCGGTCCTTCTGTACTCTTTATTTTGTGTTAAGTGCTAGTTCTCAGTTCTCTCTTCCAACAACATAAGTGTCTTCTTTCATTATCTCCACGATGGCGTTAGTAAAAACGATATTGCAATCAAAGTTCCATTAACATATCCCTCAATTAGTACCAGAGATCGTCACGCAAGCGGGAATGTGAAAGTGTGCCTCGTTGGCTTTGTTTGTTCGGTAGCTGACGGTGTGGTACTGACTACGGTACCATAGCGTAGTGATGTGACGTAACGTGAATGCACTCGATGTCTGTGATAATCACTTTTTACTTACGTCACTAGATTGAGGCCGAGGGGCAGAGTTAGTACAAATTACTTAATGCTTAATTTTACAATATTTCTATAGATGCAGGGAAGTGGGTGACAATATATTGTCAAACATTAGTCCTAAATATTCGTATCGGGCTCAGACTCAAAACTCGGTTTTATTTTATTTTGGCAGTAATTATCAAGATCAATAGGTACTGCCCTGATCAAAAGTTTTTTTTATGCAATCGAAATGAACCTTACAATAAAAACGTACCGCTCTTGTGAGCGCAAATGTCAACGGCAGGAAAGGTCCAGGGATGAATCATCGTGTAAAATGAATTTATCGGTTGCACTCGGGTCGTTCACATTTACAGCTGAATTACCTGTCGACCTTGCTGCTTACTTGGACCCTGAATAATCGATTCACAATTTGGACGTCACTTTGTGGAAAACTCTTGTTTCTAAGTTATAAATAGGTATATTACTTCGCATAGATACCTATATGATAATTACCTTTGTTTTAACTCTTCCGTGAAAGCCATCTGCAGCGAACAAGCAAATACATTGAGTTATCAAATTCAAATTTTATTGCTAACTAAGTGTTGTTTGGTTTCCGTGTAAACATTCGCATTTGATGATTTTTTAAGTGCTTAACCTATTAGCTTCAGAGCAGAAACTTAAACAATCTAACAGACCCGTAGCGGTATGCTATTTTGGGGTCATAAGTTTCAAAAATTCTAAAATAGCTAATTTCCTGCCTGCAGAATCGTACCTGAGAAGCTTAATAATGCGTTTTGTGTCACATATGAGTTACCACTCTCGCACCGTTACGTTCGAACAAAGCTGACTTTTTCAAATATTAAGATGTCTTAGATGAAAATGACAAATCAATAATTTAGTGGATTATTACAACATAATAAATAAAAACACGAAAACTTTAATAACTTGCATTTTCTTTTGTGGCTTGTACAGAGATTTGTCATGAAAAAATATATTATAGTAATGTCGTGGATAAATGCGACACAAAATACGTTGTACAACAGATGTTAGTATTCTCAAACGGATCACACCTATTTAACCAACTGTAATATTATTTTAGAGCAAGACGAGCGACATGTTAGGTATTAGTTGAATGTCAGGGTTCCTGTGGACAGAGCTGACACAAAATGCCTCTGTACATTAGTTACTACTTCGTTATCATCATGAAAGTAAAATTTTCCTCTCTTATTTTTTTTTCGTCCAATACTGGTCAGTAAAAGACAAATACCTAAATTTCTACTTAAGCGACTACCTAAGATGACACAAATTACTGTATTAGGTTGGACAAACGATCCCGAAACTACACGCCAAAAATAATTAACTTTACTATTTTCGAAACCTCAAAACCCAGCGCTACGGGTCTATAAATCAAGACTGCAACTGAGAACAGTGAGGACCAAGCACTGTATAAGTGCTTCTAATTTTGACTTGGTAAATTGAAAGATTACCTGGGAGACCGTTTGATATGATTCACAATGCACGAGCAGCGTTCGCAGTCTTTTGTCGCGCCCACGCACGTGTTTTGCGCGTCCTCTTTGCTCGTGTATCACAGAATTTATTCGAATTAGATTCCTGTTAACTCTTCAATAACTTATCTCGTTCCCGCAAACGTAATTTTTCTATGTTTCATCAGTGTCACTCATTTCATTAGTGTTCCTGTCTGGTAACCTTGACATTGATGTTACCTACTGTGACATCAAGATTAATGGCTGCACATTAGCAATCTTAACTTACAAAACAAGTCCGTCTGCGTCTTTAATTTGAACAACTACAAAAAATACAGTCGTTAACGATGATACTCGTAAGTTTGTCAACTGTCAACCGTCTTGCCTTCAGTTTTGCCGTAACTGTATTGGCGCCGCCGTGTTTCCTCAAAACGTAACTACTCTACTCGTAAAAAATGCATTTAAATTGATGCCGAACTGCCGACCAGGTCATGTTAAATGACCTAGCAACAATCCTAGATGTCTGTCCATTTTAATATGAGGAGATATTCGGTAGTCGCTAGTGAAACATGATTCTTCACAGTTCAATCAATTTTTTGAAGGAGCTTGGTAGGACGTAGGAGTGTTAGTATAAAAGTCTTCACTCTGTAGACTGACTCACCCAATTTAATCAAGCCTCTAGGTAGGATTCATAAGGCGATATCTTAAATAGCTATCCATAGCCACGACGGCTAGCACCAACTGGCAGTCCTGACAAGGGTTCCAATCAGACTTGTTCGGTATCGCTCTAATTGCACCTTTTGTTTGCTTGCATTAAATTTAATTTCTGTCTTATTTATACATATAACAATCGTAAATATTAAGGTAACTAGTTTTAAATAAGTATAGACTAGGTATTTCTGTAGATTACCTCATGTAACGCATTACTCATACTCGTACTTGCATGTTTTACTTCACTGTGTTGAACACTAATCGAACAAAGCCGACGATAGCAGTCAATTTAGGTGTTTTACATCAAATGAAATTATTATTATCTATGATGCAACAATTTACAATATTATGCACCTACTTCATAAGTTGTTTTGTGTTAAATTCCACTTAGACTGACTACTTAAATTTCTTTGTGGAAGATGCTTCAATCAAGTCCTTCGTCGTATTTCGTATGACATCTTTTGATGCGTCGAGCACCGCATATTCTGTGACCCGGCTGGTGACCTATGAATGCATTACCATACGTTACTGTCCCGGTTGTGGGTCAACCGGCCTATATTGCTAGTTTCACCCGGTCGATATACTCGTTTAAGCATGAACGCACATTCATATTCTACCGAAAAAAATGATTTGCAGACCCTATTCAGATCCTCAATTGATCGGTTTGGTACAAAAAATAGAAATGATGAAAACATAATATACAATGGAAATTAATTAATCAATGCATATTTACATTTCTTACTGCATTTATTACCTATAAATTATAATGCAAGAAAAGTAAGAAATAACCGGTTGAACTTAAAAGTAGTACAACTTTAAAGTTGAAACGAAATAGGTTCTCTACATGTTCTTTTTAATAACACGAATTTCATTAAAAATTATTCAAATTATGCGTATGTTCAGTGTTATTGTTTTCCTCCATAGAGACACCTTCAAATACAAGCGCTAACATGTTCCTCTATTAGACCATAAATCAATCAAAAGCAATTCTTGAAGACTATCATCCAAAAATCACGAACACGCATTTATATGAGGTAGGTTAGATTATAATACATATGAATATGTTACATTGTACCAAACCCGGTAGTAAAACACATAGAATTTGTTGCGTGCTTAGTGATACTTATCTACAGATTTCATGTTTCACTCAGACTCACTTACTCGTAGATTCGCTCTAAAACAATTTGAAAAAAACTCGTAGGCAACGTAATCGCTTTTGCTGCGCAGTTGAGTACATTTGCGTCTTAATTTTTGTACAAAAATAACTCTATTCAATTCCATTTCAACAACAAAAGTTAATATGACAAAGGACAATCTTTTGATAATAATACCTACCGGCGTGTAGCGTTTGCTTTTGTTTCTAATACTGTATGCAGTTAAAGCATACCTTCTCATGTGGAGATATTTTATATGAACATTAATTTTGTCTTTTCATTCCAAAAACAAAAAAACACCTCATCAAAAAGTAAGAAATTATAAATTATTAGTAACTTTTTACCCAATATTGGATATAATTTTCAGCTTATCGTAAGTACAACTGTAGTAAAATCCTTCTACTATGGTTCAACCCATATTAGCATCGTAGTCAGAACACTTGTAATCGTAAGTGTAATACATAAATCGGTGGCGGCTAGTCTAATTATTACACAGGGTATTAAATTGCGTTCAGTGAATAATAATCTACTAGGAAAGTTTCATGATACTCCATTTATCAATGACGTGATAGCCAGACCGGCGTAATGGCGCCGTAACAGTATTTTTCTTGTCACTACACATCCAGCGTTAAAAAAGCCAATGTTTATGTTACACATTACCAACTGACGTGTTGTTTTCACGTTAATAATATCGAAATCGATATCGTAAAGCTAATGAGTCAGAACGGAGCCGTTACCGAGTGGAACGGGATACAGAATAGCGTTCTCGAATTCAAATATAACGGTCATAATTGGCAGCCATGACAAGGGCCGCTTGAAATGGTTATCACATGTCCAAACTTCCAAAGTCGAACGCCAGTGGGAAAAAGGTTGCATGATCCTTGATATTATTTGCACTTGTGCACTAAAATATCTCATTTTTTTATAGTTCAGCTTAGTATATTGTGGAGGAAACCGGAGGTAATGGGTAACTGTAGCCAAGCAGCCTATAAGATGTTGAGTTATATGAATCTTCTTAAACATATATCCAAGTTAATCTTTCACTTCTTCAAACTTCGAAAACTATGCTCGATTAAGCTTATCTATTCAACGAAGCATTGATCGTTATCCATAAAGCAATTAATATGGGACCCGAGGGATGAGAAGCATGCGAAGGTTCCGCCTCCCGTTTTAGGCGAAACAGGTCCGCCTGTGCTGTGCTAGAGCCTAGCTGCATCGCAAGGGTAACGCACGCGGCGAGACCGCGCGGGAACAAAGAAAAGGGTGAATTCATTGTGCAATCAATTGTGACTTAAATACGTCATTTGAAGCTAGGTTCCATATTTGCTGAAGACTTTCCCATAATCCAGTTATACTCGTAGTAATAACCAGTGGGTACCAAGCCGGTCTCATTTCCAAATTGTAGGTAGGTACTATTACAGCGTCCTTAAGGAGGTAAACCGCTGTGTGCATCAAATTGCACCTCGGCCGCCGGTGCCGCGTGCCTAGAGTAGTCATTAAAGTGTCATTTCAAAGTGGATCTTTTGTACGTTAGACTCTTTGTAGTAGTACTAGTAGGTACCTACTGCTTAAACTCTGTTGGTGGAGAGCAATCAATAAGGTGTACCTACTCTTATTATGCATCGTTTTGTCTCAGTGTTACTCGTATCTACGAGTATTATACCATTAAATATAAAATAATAAACACGTTGACTTAGACAATTTAAAACTTAACCAAGCTGACTCTATCAATATTTTTATGGGGGATGATCATGGCCCCTGTGACTTTTGTCCTCTCGGTCCTCATGCCGCTGTGCCAACCAATCGACATAAACATAGAATGAAGGTCTTATATTGAATCTTTGATTGCGGAATCTGTCATCGAATCCGTACAAGGAAACTTGAACTTCGAAGAACCTTGAACAAGCAAAAACTTAAGTCGAAACATCGACTGTTGTTTATCACCACGATCCTTTGATCCGAATCCAGATCGTGACTCCTTTATTAAACCTCATTACGTTCCCGGAACTACTTGTAGTAGAGAAAACTACTAGGAAAAGGCTCCTTGAGAAGTTGAGAGATAAACATTAGTAGACGAGTATTACTGACCTAGGAACAGGAAAACAGGTGCTCATTATATTCTTTGGAGTCAAGTAGCGGAGTTTTTGCATGTGTTAAATAAATTAACATTATGTTGCATTAGCTGATTCGTTATTGTGTAGTGTAGGTACTTATGTAAACTTCAAATCTCTTTGTTATTTAACACGATTGCAAAAGTGAACGATGATATATTACCAATTGTGATAGCTTTATGAGAGATGAATTACTTTAGGTAGGTACATCTACCAGTAACATGATCAGCTTGCTTATTCAGCGAAAACGAAAAGATTTGACCTAGTATCTGATCGAACTTAGAAGCGTTCATTTTCCCCTCACATATTTAGTAAATACTACTCTATACTACTTTTAATTTTTTTTCTTGTGTAGTTTGAAAGAAACTGACCAAAATATAACCCCTAATAATTTCCAGCTTAGGTAAACGAATATTCGCGATATCCACCGTTGTTTAAGCTGCATTTTTGATGAAATTATCCATCGAATTTGTCGATATTCCAGGGCTGGCCACTATGGGAGCGAGTAGAGTCAACAGAGCACGAGCGGCGGTTGCTGCTGGTGGCGCGGTTACCGCACGTGCGCACGCTGAACGGCGGCGGCGCCGTGCCTGTCGACGAGCGCGAAGCAGCTGAGCGAGCTTTCATTAGACACTACCAAGAGAAACCAGAAGCTGACCGCCCTGACAGGTGAATACAACCCCCTTTTCCATCCTTTTTTCGTCAATAGATATGACAGCATAGATAAGAGTATGCGATATTTTACTTGCATGTTCTAAAATGTTTACCTATGGATCCCATTTAGGTTTATCTGTCAAGTTATAGGTAATACTCGGAGTGCTGTCGCAAATATTTGAGCATTCATTTGAAGGTCCGCAGACATCTTTAAGGATTTCTTGTAGTGTGGGCGAACAATTCTCACTCAGTCGAGCGACCTAAATGTCTAAAGCCATATGCTAATGATGCTCAGTCTTTCGTCCTAAGTGGCTAAGTGCAATATTAATCACGTGGGAGTAGACATAGCTAGCATGCTTATGGTTTTATGTCAGAACAATTTTGTGATGCAAAGCCAATCAATTTAGACAGCTATCAGAGTCGGGGCACGAACTATCTATAGGTGTACGACACAATGGCTGGCACCCAAAATAATCACTAGGTACTTGGCTTGCTTTAATTAGAAACGAACGACTTACATACTGTTAAGTCCAGCTGTTGCACCATACTTTATTGCAGTCGGTCCGATTGTAAACAGACTCCCACAATGCCAAAAGTCAGTCTTTAACAGACTGCCACTGGTCATAATAAAATTATGATGTTGAGCCATGTTATTATTGTTTTTAGGTTTTGGGAACTTCTTCAAGTGCATGGTTCTCTGGAACCTTTGGTGTCTGTGGACCTGCGGCCGGAGAAGCGCGTGCAGATCACCTTCACCTGCGGCAGCACCAGTGAAGTGCGCACCGTTGACGTATACAGGTAAAAAAAAATCGTTACCTACATAAACATGCGTTATTTATTTAGTAGAATTGTCAAACCACGATGTGGACAGTATGGTGTTCAGACTTGCAGTCCTTGCTCTTCGCTTATCTTTGAGTATTTCCAAGTCAAGAAGTAATACAAAATGCATCTTCCAATTACTGCACGCGGAATCTTCAGACTTTCCATTCATGTGAAGAGTACAGAGCTTCCTTGATGGGTTAACCTTTACGAATGTAAGACTATTTTGCCATCGGGATGTAACCGTTTGCATTTTATTTCAGAACCGTATCGGACCTAAAGTCCCGACTAGAGAGGCTAGCTGGCTTCCCTGCATCAAAAATGAGGTTGTTCTACGTCGACCAAGAACTAAGAGACACCGAGGTGAATAATAAGTTAATTATTTCATCTGAATTAACTTCTTTTAGGTATTTTTAAGTAGTGTTCTAAGTACCCGTGCGCTTAAGAACTGTGAAGTTGTGCTCGAAACTGAAGTTCTTTATTTAACATTTTTCATTTTTGATATGAGTCTTGTTGTGTAGATCTAATGTTATTGTTGTGGTGTACAAACAAAATGAAAGGGTTTTGTTTCTTTCACGCTTCAGCTGTTCCCGGGTCCCGAAGAGATGAAGTTCCCGACCAAGCAGCTGTATTCTTATAACATCAGATCCGGCGACGAAATCATCATAGAGTCCAAGCTGCCGCATTCCATATCGGTCAACTCGACCGCGTGAGACTCGAGTCCTCGTAAGGACTCGATTCAGGTCGCAAAGTGCCACATGGTGTTGGTTGCATTTCTGACTGACTGATTATAAATATTTCTTTTTTCCTTTCGCTGTATGCGTAAAAAAATTTTTTTTTTTATATAGTTATGTTTAGGTACCTACATGCTTACAAATGTTTTCCAGGAACTAACGGAACTAACCACAATTTAATCCACATGAGAACACATCATGCCTATGTCGGTCCCATTTGATGGATTTGGCCAGTGAAAAGACATGCCTGGGCATAAATCGAGAGTCCTTTGATTGCCTTGTAATCGTAATAAATAATATGTAGGAACTTAATTGAACTAGATAATGTAGTCAAACCCATGTTTTATTTAAAATAACTAGGTAACCATAATCATAAAATAGTAACAGGAAATGCAACTAACATCAAATTTATTAGAACTTTGAATTTTAAAATATCAGCCATTTGAAGTACCTATGTAATAATAGTGAGTTTCGATTTAGTTTTCCATTAACATTATCTATTGGATTGTATTTTATGTACTAACAGAACGAGTGAATGAGACTATTTTAGTTTTTTTTAATTAAATGAATCATCCATCCTACTTTTTGATTTGCTTAAACAGAAATAATGTACCTTTTTTAACTCACAATTTTGAATTCAATGGTTGTCACAATGCATTTAGTTTTAAGTTTGCTTCAAGCTGGATGCTTGATTATGAAATTCAATATAATGAAGATAAATTAAATTAAGTTTTGAAATTGAAGCCTTTGAATGTGAAGAAATATGATGAATATGCAAAAAGTTTTTTATTTTTATAAATTATTATCATTTATATCAATCAGATGTTTTTCTATATTTTTTATTTGCAATAAGCAACTGTGATAATAAATTATAAATGATGGCTAAATCTAAAATGACTACCATTTACCATTGTGTCCATACACTATGCATCATTTCTGTAACATTTTATGTATGCGAAGGCAGTGTACACACATTGAAATTAGGGTCTGCTAGGTGTTGTAAATTGCTAAATAATTAAAACACATCATAAAGTGATACTAACTGCCATTTTGCGAAAGTAAACCATGTGTCTTTAAAATCTAGAGTTAAATAGACATAATTATAAATTAAAGTAAGTACAAGGCTGTTTCTAGTTTGTTTCCAATAATAAACTTTGATTGGCATAGTTATATCTAGAACTGCCAAACGTTTTAAAATTAATAACTTACAAAATCTTACATTTATAACACTATGGCAGTTGTAAACAACTGAAAATATGGAATGATCATTTGACACAATATTAATTAATCATAATTGTTTTTGTTTTTAGTCTTAGTGAACAAGGTTGAAATGATAAATAAATGAAATGTACGTCAAATATGTGATTAATTTATGAACAATCTCTTCCCATACACAGCTAACATTGCATTTTGGACTTGTTCTATTATATGGTCATACACCTCTATCCATCTATCGCATTTCAAATCAAGTGTGCGCCTTTTTAAAAAGTTTAGGAGAATCTGAAGTTTATCTATGTTTCTGTTTAAAACCATTGTGCGCATGTATTCAGAAATCATGTTAATGTCACACGGTAATGGCGTTTGCCCACTTTCTAACCATGCCCTTAATAGTTCTCGCACATTTTCCCATGTTAAACTCAACAGACCTTGGGGTTTTTCTTTTGTTTCTTTTTTACTAAGCTCTTGAACTTTTTCTTTAGGGCAATCAACAATTTTGATCATGGGGTTTTTATATGGAGTATCTCTTAAAGAAGAACTTTGTGCTTGGAGGAATTTACTCATAAGATTTTTGGAAGTGCTGAGATTAGACCTAGCAGTTTTGGAAGGTCTTCCTCTTTTCTTTGCAGGTGGGGATCTGAGCAAGCTGATGATAGGAGACTTTTGTTGGGGAGGAGGTGAAATTTTAACCCTCTTAGGGGATACACTTAAATGAGGTTTTAAAGATTCAGTTTTGTTCCCAGTGGGAACTCTCTCATCTAAAGTATTGTTTGAAATTTGTTGTTTTTTTGCTATTACTGCAGGTTTAATGGTAGATAGAAATTTACTTAATGCACCTTTATTTGGCTTACTATTTATAAATTCTAACTTTGTAACTTGTATTCCTATGCCTCTCATTTCTTTAGGATCTATGTTCTGTTTTTTACAAATTGCTATCACTTCTCTTGTAATAACTTCAACATCATTTGTAGCATTATTTAATGTTGTGGATTTATTTATGACATTACAGAAGCCATGGCCTAAAAACTTTGCTGTCTCCACAGGGGCTTCCTCATCTCTGATCATAAGCTTTAAAGTTATACATTTCCCCATAACTTTACACTGTTGCATTCTTGATTGGACTTCAGAAGACAATTGTTTTAAGAATTCAATACACTGATCATTATTCTCAAAACGAATACCATAATTGACTTCAGCAGAAACAGATTTCCTGACAGTATGGAATGATAATGGGTTTGAATCTCGTCCACGGCATTGATCAAAAAGCTGAAGTCCAGTTTTATTTCCTAAATGTCGTTGCAATGTTATAAGAGGCATACTCTGCAGAGAACCACAAGTTTCATGCCCAAGAGCCTCTAATTTGTGGGCTATCTGTGAGCCTACTCCAGGCAGGTCCCTAAGTTTTATGTCCACCATGAAGTCTTCAACTAAATCAACTGTTAAAAAGAACTGGCCATCTGGTTTAGCTTTTTTTGTCGCCAATCGGGCTTGTAAGCGATTTCCTCCAAAACCACATGAGGAAGAACAGCCAGTTTTCTCCTTTATTTCAGCTCTTAAAACTGTAGCAAAATCTTGTACACTTACATTAATATCTTTAAGAAGCTCTGTACAGTCAACATTCATTTCATCACAAGATATTGCTTCTATGTCTAATGTATATTGAGCCACAGTATTATACAAAGTATATGCTACTTCTTTATATCCTTCAAAATCATAAGGAATAGTTTGTAGTTCAGGACACAATCTTAAAGCTGGGCCCATGAACATCCCATTCTTTATGCCTTTAGCTCTGGCTTCATATGAACAAGATGCTATTTCACTCATAGAACCAAATTTCTCATTTTCATCAGAAACATTATCAACTCTACTCTCAAATTCAATATCATCCTCATGGCATCCATGGGCTTTGCTCATTTTCTTAGCTTGTTTTTGGCGGTACAGATTAAATTCAGTGTTTCTATCGACACCTTGACGTTTAGGCCTTGTTTGACCTCCTTTTGAATGTGTCACTGCTATCGGTTTGCCTTTTAGGTCAGGTCTATTGCGACATCCCACAGACACAAAGAAACAATCCATATCTATGTGCATTATTATTTTGCCTTTTTCAAACTGCAGTGGAGACAAGTTAGCAAGAGTATTTAATACAATTATTTTTTCTTTCAGCAGTGCTCTGGCTGGGAATTCAAAGTTACTGTTTTCTCTGAGGTCATTCACATGTTGCTTAAAACAAGCTCCAAGCTGGGAGATGTGATGTAGTCTCGAGTTAATGTAAAATTCTGATATGAAGTTAGGATCTGCAGCTGTTTTAGTGGAATGTTTTACATCATTCAAATCTGCAGGTTTCTGTGTATTGTTGATAAAAGATACAGGTTCAGTTTTAGCCAGTGGCGATTTAGACTTGTTTTGATGCATACTAACTTCTTCAGTTTTTAATGTCATGTTGTTTTTTGATAAGTTGTCCAATTCTTGTAAATTACTAGGTTCAACAGTTGATGTCTCATTTTTAGGAACCTTAGAGAACTTTAACTGTGGTTGTGTCCGTGAATTCCTAAAAAGTAAATAGTTTTTGTAGTCAAGCAGGTGATCTGCTGCAATACTTTCAGTGATCCACTCAGGTTTCACAACTCTTCCGAGTGCCATATTTTTAACCTTCGTATCTGGGAGGTTAGAAGCTATTATGAAGTCTTCACTCCTCTGGTAGGCATGATAGATCCCTCCGTGTTTACACATTAGCTCATTTAACTCTTCGGCAGTAGGTATAGTAAATCCATTCACGTAAATACTTACTCCATTGAATATGCTGGTCAACTTCTCGTCACCTCCAGCCTTGACGCTAAACTGTTCTTCTAGCTTAGCTACTTTTGCTTGCATATATCCTCCCCAAGCTTCGAAGCCATTGTCTGGGAACTTGTCATCCCTGCGGCGCATGATTCTAATTTGGAGCAGATAAAAGTTCGACGAATTACCTCTGTTTTCAAAACTTTTTGTTTGTTTTGCTATTTTCACGCCAACTTGAGAACGAACCTAGGTAGGTACCTACGAGATTAGGAAAACAACCAGCTAACAATCTCAATGATATCACACACGGCCAGATAAAAGAAGCAAGTTTTTAATTTATTTTTTTCGTGATAATTTATTAGCGCGCGTTATCCGCTCGCACTTTTTTGACTGACAGTGACAGCAAGTGACACCATAGAGAAAATAATCACTAGCACAGACTAATTAGTGGAACAAGTTATCACTAGTGACAGTAGGGGTAGGTGGATGTCTTTTTTTTCGTGATAGTTTATGGTTGCTATACTACACAGCCTACCTATTCTAGGCACAAGAAAAACTATCAAACATAATTTATAACTATTAGTTACCATAGAAACCTAAATTAAATTACTTTTATACTTCGTGTGATAATTTTAATTTCACTTCGAAATGAATTTCATTACCCACTTGTTCTCTTGTTAGTCTGTGCATTATTTGAATGTTTTGAAACGCGAACGCGAACACTTAAATTTGAAAAAACTAGCGGACAGAACCACAGATTAACAGAAAAAAGCAGAACAGTAGTCGGTTTGTGTTGTGTTGTGTTTGTAAATAATTCGTTCGCTGTACCATTTGTTTGTTATTGTGAAGTGGTTGTAAAATGTCTACGATAGATGAGGATCTAGTTATTGCCCCATGGGTTGGGCCTACAAGTTACAGAAACTCGCTAAGTGTTGTAATTCTCTCTTCAAACGTTGATATCATTGAAAGAATAGCAGAATCCCTAACAGAGATTCATGCCAAGGGGAATTTTAGATGGAAACTCATAGTATTACGGTCGTTTCATCTAGAAGAAGTTGTCAAACAGTCAGACCTAACTGGTAAAATGGCAATCGACTTTGTAGTTTTGGCCATGGACACCAGCAGAATATTTTGTTTGGAGTGGACAAAGAAAGTGCTTAGCCAAGTTCATCCAGATCTGTTGAGACGGCGTGTTGTTCTTGTAAACGCAAGTGGATTACCAATAAATAGTATGGCCATAAATGCTGGAGACTTGATGAGTTTTCAAGCAGATGCCAAAGTAGACCTTCTCACAGCCAATGTGTACAAGCCTGATGATGCTATGTTTCTGGCTAGGAAACTTTTGAAGTATTTGGAAGTCACCATGGGTATAAAAACTGGGATCCCCAATTTAAATATATGATATTACACTGATAAAATTTGTTTGATTTTGACACCCTGAATTCTTTCGTTCAATTAGAACAGTGCCACACATTCAAATACTTATCATTATTTTCTATGTTGTCACAGAGTACCTACATAATAAAATTAGAACTCATTCATTGCAAAGTGATCCCTCAGTCTAATATGCCTAGACACATAAATCTCAGGCGCTTTGCACATGGTGCAACTATTACAGCAACTGGCAACTAGCTGTTTCCATATATTTCATTGGGATTGCGCATACATAGCAACTTAAGTTTCAAGTTCCAGTGATTGTCAACAGTTTTCAGTTGCTGTAATCAATGACTGCTAGTTTCTAATTGCTGGTTTTTAAAGTTGCTGGTTGACTCAACTGTCAATCGCAACTGTCTCTTCCTGTGCCCGGCAATAAAATTGTGGCAACCGTAAATGTTAAATAGCAACTACCAACTTTATACAGGGAACTCTTAAAAAGTTGATAGTTGTCTCAACTTAAGTTCCTCCACGTGCAAACCACCTTACTCCTTGGTATTGAGAAGTTCATAATGGAACACTACTGATACAGCAACAGACCAGTCAAATATTAAACATTAAATGCAGAAAATGTGCAAAAAAATATTCAGAACATTCTAGTCTGTCACCGGTGTCCCCTAAGCTTAATGAGTTCAGTTACCGAATCACAAGCAGGTGGTAGATTCTAACCATCTTCCCTATCGAAATTTGGATGTTTTTAAATTTCAATGGCCTCCCGTAGCATCCTAGGAACATTCCGGTTCTCCCTAGCGAGGACCTGGGGCTTATCAAATCTGATAATTCTAACATTTATTTCTTCAGTGAACATTATGTACTCTTTCCTACAGATAAAAATTATAAGTACACCAAATTGGTAGTAGACAAATAGGATCGTCAAGCAAGTTATTTCACTGCTTGTCAACAAATATGCAAGGATTAGAAAAAAACCAAGAAGTTACACATTTCCAAATCATTTATTATACTTTGATTGTACTACAAAATAATAGGAAGGTTTCTACAGTTATTACATTATTATATTACATAAATAGACAATTGCAGCAGGTTCTCACTGGTGTGCAGCGACCTTGCGGTATTATAAGCAGCAAGACGTCTCACGTTTGTGTAACTTAACTATACCTCTGGATGTGGTCATATAAAAACGAACTTAAAAATCTAACTGAAATACTGCTTGTTTGTAAACATATCTGTATAATAATAACTATAAATAACATTATTTTAAGCATAAAATCTACGAAATCTGTATAAGAATATCATAATAAAAACAATCATTCAGAATTTATCTTTTAGAAAACTAAATCCTTAAAATGCAATATTCCCATCTGACGCAGTTGGTCAAATATTCAACTTAAAATATAACTTGAATGTAGCTTCTAATATTAAAGTCGCACACGCGACTTAATTAAAAGTAAACGTATACAAAAATGACAAAAATTTAAGATTAAGCAATATCACAACTAAACCGCCTGTTGTCACCAGGCCAAATAAATAAGAACCTACACTGTGCAATTGTTGTACACGCAACTACAATGTTACACCACCTTGGCCTTGGTCAAATAGGTCCACCGGTGGAAGCAGATGGCGCTTTCGCACTTGGTATTTTATTAACTAATTAGATCGACTGTGCAAGCTTTTGCAAAGGGCGCTCCACACTGTTTAGTGTGGACAAAAAGGTACCAAGCCGTACAGAAGCACTTTGGAAGATCCCATTCTTTGGACAACACAATTATTGCACAGTGTGGGATTGAACAAGCTACATGAATAGCATTGAACAATTAATTTTAACAAAAAAAATCAACTTGAAAGGATCTACTTAAAATATGGATATAACAGCGTGAAAGTTACGTACAAATATAAATATACTGTATCTTGCAAATGTCAGTATGCTTGATTTTCACAACATTAAATAGATCGTTTTGCGTTTGCTTTTCATCACCCATAAAATAAAATTGCCCCAAATTTCTAATAAAAATTAACAAATCCTTTGAAATTAATTTACGAGTATGCGTCATACGTTTATTAGGTAAAATTAAAATGTCACTGTAAGTTATAAACCAAAATATTCCAAACTATCATATTTGAATACAATTATCTCTCAAGTAAAGAATTATTGTTTTTCATAAATATAAAAATCAATGTCATCAGTGGTTTATGTGCTCACCGCTTTAAATAAACCTTGAGTTCAATATTAAACTCTTTTTCTGGTATATTTATTCATTTTATTTATTCTTTATTACACATTTATAAAAATAGGTACAATTGGCGGACCTAATGCCTAGAGGCATACTCTACCAGTCAACCGCAAGGTTTAACATAGAACATACGAATTTTGGGCTGTGCAACGTATGGAGATTGGTGCAAGAAAATACAAACAACAAATTTGTTACTTAACATATACGTGTATATTATATGCATAAGTACTGGCTGCTTAATCCATACCTATTATTTCAGCTTTAATCTATGATACCCATTATTTATGGTACCTGGAAATTAAGTGTTACAATTACAACCATATATTTTGGTTGGTAAACATAAAATACTATCAGAAACAGTTGTTTCTAATACCATATAAAAATAGAGACCGCACGACACTAAATCTATAACTACAACTGAACATAAACCAATGATTAACATCAATTTTCATAAGTATTGGTGTTCCTGTTACAACATTAGCATAATTTACTTTACTATACTGTTACAAGTGGTGCGTACGATCGTGCAGTGGATATCAATGTTACTTATTCTCCTTGCGCGAAGTTAACACACAGAAGTCTAACTACTGACGTAATATAACAACCTTACCACTAAGTTCCTGTACTGAGAGATATATTAAAAATTATTATGCTGACACTCAAAGCGTCCCATATTTGGGGTTTAAGTATTCAAATACATACTAACTTCTTATGGAGACTAGTTATTTCAATTTAAAATTTAAATGTATGCCATAAACATTGTTAATTATTTAGTACCACTAAATATTCTAAAATACAATCATACTATGGAATGAAAAGACGGCGATGTTACGCCGCAGATAGTTATAAAATGTATGTCATAAGGTCATGTATTCGCTGATTAATTAAGACAAAATTAAACTACTAACTGCTGATTATTAAAAAATGTGTAGGTTCGCGTCAAAATTCCGAGTCCACTTAAGTTGTGGCGCGCACGCGCAATATCTTTTTTTATAGGAAAAATAGGAATGCGGGACTTCGGAGTGAACTAATTCACATTATGTAGAAAAAGTATTATAACCGCAACTACAGGACGCTTCAGTTAAAATTGTGTTCAAATTAAGCGATTACGAGTGTCAGGTGATAGAATGGCTAGGTATACTGTGCACAAGTGTCACATTTTAAGTTTGAGCACTGCGCTAGTTTGGACCTCAAAATATGACGAAACTTGTGCGAACTGTTACAATTAATTCTACGCCTTAGGCTTCTGCTGGTCGAACAATGTACTCGAGGAAAAGAACCGAGATTCTGTGATATGTGGATACGGATATCCTTTAGAAATTCGCAGGGGTTCTGACCCATTTGCATTTAATTTAAAATGACAATATTTATGAATTGACATGGAACGAAAGCTACAATTTCCTAAAGGTTGAAAAATAACAAGTTATGCCATAGAATATTGAGATTCATGATATGTGGAGTCAGAGAAGCCTTTAGCGATTCGCTATGGAGCTCGCCTCAGTCTGTCCGTTGGCCTTCTCGGCGGCACCGGCCGATATCTACCTCGCTCCATACTTACGAAGCACCTATCACTCGACTTGATGGAAACCGACTGACGAGCACGGTAATGCTAAGAATCCACCACTGGGCTGGTCAACCTCTTTTTTAACCGACTTAAAAAAAAGGAGGAGGTTCTCAATGGACACAATCTTTACTGTACACTTCAGTTCACTACACACTTGTCAAACCTGAAAAAAAAAACATTGTTTTAGGAACTTGAAAACTATGCAGGGCATAGTAATAATTCACCAAAAATGTGATGGTCATGAATTTAATCCTAGATTCAGATCTGTTTGATAAGGCCAAGTGTCAGTTAGTCTATAAGGCAAACAAGGGTAAAATGCGCACTGCGGCGAAATTTACTTACGCTATATCTCGTTAAGACTAGCCCTTTTGGCTTTAACTCAAATATTTGATTGATCAGATTCGGGAGCCACGCTCCCCCTACATGATCTCTGCTGTTGGGGCGCCCCAGTCACTGTACACACTCACCAGCTGCGCTAGTCAGAGTCGAGGTTGACGACGTCGCCGCTGGAGGGCACTAGGGGGGCGCGCGGCTGCAGCGAGGGACGGCCCCGAGGGCGGCCGCGCTCCCCCGACATGATCTCTCGCGCTCGCTGCTGTTGGGGCGCAGCTACTGTACAGACACTCACCAGCTGCGCTTGCGCTAGTCAGAGTCGAGGTTGACGACGTCGCCGCTGGACGGCGCTAGGGGGGTGCGCGGCTACATCAGGGGGCGGCCCCGAGGGCGGCCGCGCTCCCCCGACATGATCTCTCGCGCTCGCTGCTGTTGGGGCGCAGCTACTGTACAGACACTCACCAGCTGCGCTTGCGCTAGTCAGAGTCGAGGTTGACGACGTCGCCGCTGGACGGCGCTAGGGGGGTGCGCGGCTACATCAGGGGGCGGCCCCGAGGGCGGCCGCGCTCCCCCGACATGATCTCTCGCGCTCGCTGCTGTTGGGGCGCAGCTACTGTACAGACACTCACCAGCTGCGCTTGCGCTAGTCAGAGTCGAGGTTGACGGCGTCGCCGGTGGACGGCGCTAGGGGGGTGCGCGGCTGCATCGGGGGACGGCCCCGAGGGCGGCCGCGCTCCCCCGATATGATCTCTCGCGCTCGCTGCTGTTGGGGCGCAGCTACTGTACAGACACTCACCAGCTGCGCTTGCGCTAGTCAGAGTCGAGGTTGACGACGTCGCCGCTGGACGGCGCTAGGGGGGTGCGCGGCTGCATCGGGGGACGGCCCCGAGGGCGGCCGCGCTCCCCCGACATGAGCTCTCGCGCTCGCTGCTGTTGGGGCGCAGCTACTGTACAGACACTCACCAGCTGCGCTTGCGCTAGTCAGAGTCGTGGTTGACGACGTCGCCGCTGGACGGCGCTAGGGGGGTGCGCAGCTGCATCGGGGGACGGCCCCCAGGGCGGCCACGCTCCCCCGACATGATCTCTCGCGCTCGCTGCTGTTGGGGCGCAGCTACTGTACAGACACTCACCAGCTGCGCTTGCGCTAGTCAGAGTCGAGGTTGACGACGTCGCCGCTGGACGGCGCTAGGGAGGTGCGCGGCTGCATCGGGGGACGGCCCCCAGGGCGGCCACGCTCCCCCGACATGATCTCTCGCGCTCGCTGCTGTTGGGGCGCAGCTACTGTACAGACACTCACCAGCTGCGCTTGCGCTAGTCAGAGTCGAGGTTGACGACGTCGCCGCTGGACGGCGCTAGGGGGGTGCGCGGCTGCATCGGGGGACGGCCCCGAGGGCGGCCGCGCTCCCCCGACATGATCTCTCGCGCTCGCTGCTGTTGGGGCGCAGCTACTGTACAGACACTCACCAGCTGCGCTTGCGCTAGTCAGAGTCGAGGTTGACGACGTCGCCGCTGGACGGCGCTAGGGGGGTGCGCGGCTGCATCGGGGGACGGCCCCGAGGGCGGCCGCGCTCCCCCGACATGATCTCTCGCGCTCGCTGCTGTTGGGGCGCAGCTACTGTACAGACACTCACCAGCTGCGCTTGCGCTAGTCAGAGTCGAGGTTGACGACGTCGCCGCTGGACGGCGCTAGGGGGGTGCGCGGCTGCATCGGGGGACGGCCCCGAGGGCGGCCGCGCTCCCCCGACATGATCTCTCGCGCTCGCTGCTGTTGGGGCGCAGCTACTGTACAGACACTCACCAGCTGCGCTTGCGCTAGTCAGAGTCGAGGTTGACGACGTCGCCGCTGGACGGCGCTAGGGGGGTGCGCGGCTGCATCGGGGGACGGCCCCGAGGGCGGCCGCGCTCCCCCGACATGATCTCTCGCGCTCGCTGCTGTTGGGGCGCAGCTACTGTACAGACACTCACCAGCTGCGCTTGCGCTAGTCAGAGTCGAGGTTGACGACGTCGCCGCTGGACGGCGCTAGGGGGGTGCGCGGCTGCATCGGGGGACGGCCCCGAGGGCGGCCGCGCTCCCCCGACATGATCTCTCGCGCTCGCTGCTGTTGGGGCGCAGCTACTGTACAGACACTCACCAGCTGCGCTTGCGCTAGTCAGAGTCGAGGTTGACGACGTCGCCGCTGGACGGCGCTAGGGGGGTGCGCGGCTGCATCGGGGGACGGCCCCGAGGGCGGCCGCGCTCCCCCGACATGATCTCTCGCGCTCGCTGCTGTTGGGGCGCAGCTACTGTACAGACACTCACCAGCTGCGCTTGCGCTAGTCAGAGTCGAGGTTGACGACGTCGCCGCTGGACGGCGCTAGGGGGGTGCGCGGCTGCATCGGGGGACGGCCCCGAGGGCGGCCGCGCTCCCCCGACATGATCTCTCGCGCTCGCTGCTGTTGGGGCGCAGCTACTGTACAGACACTCACCAGCTGCGCTTGCGCTAGTCAGAGTCGAGGTTGACGACGTCGCCGCTGGACGGCGCTAGGGGGGTGCGCGGCTGCATCGGGGGACGGCCCCGAGGGCGGCCGCGCTCCCCCGACATGATCTCTCGCGCTCGCTGCTGTTGGGGCGCAGCTACTGTACAGACACTCACCAGCTGCGCTTGCGCTAGTCAGAGTCGAGGTTGACGACGTCGCCGCTGGACGGCGCTAGGGGGGTGCGCGGCTGCATCGGGGGACGGCCCCGAGGGCGGCCGCGCTCCCCCGACATGATCTCTCGCGCTCGCTGCTGTTGGAGCGCCATCGCTACGGGGTCGCGGCTGCCGAGGCCGCCCGCGTAGTATTTGGCATTGCTGCCCATACTGGCCATTTGCTGGTGTTGCTACGAGAAAAATATACAATTTGAAAAAAAAAACAACATTTTAGGATCCTTCTTGACACTGAATTAACTACGGAAAATAATCAAACATGTCTTAAATCGAAAATCTAGCATTTGTATTCCATAACCTATTTTATATTTTAATATTTAACATTTTTTAAGACACAGGATCTAATATGTTTTTATTAAAATAGCGTTGATATTCATTTGACCCCACATAGGCATTAAAACGGTGATAAAATATGACATCTCACAGTTGAAAAAGACAGCCAACCTTGGATTGACTTTGGACCATAGTGATGGGAGCGGTAAATGGAAGATTGATGCAATCTATTTATTTTCATCGCGATCTCCTTATTGCAAAAAACGGCATTGTAATTGTTTATAACATATTTGCTCGTAAATTGTCTCTTAATTCACCATTTCAATATCGTATTGTATCTCATTACGCACTTGTGCGTTATTGTAATGTAAAACGCACGGTTTGTCAAGATGCTCTATCTAAAACGAACGGTACTTTTTTAAATCTTAGCAAAGAGTTTTTATGTCAGAAAAGAGGTCAACATTTTATGAATAAATTTACCTTTGGGCGATAAAATATAATAAAAAAACATTTAATTCTTTAATTTAATTGATTTTGACAATAAATTACAACCATTTACCTGTAACAAAAACACAAAAATATTAATTTTCTTTATTAGTAATACTGGCTGTTTTTTATGCCTTTGCCTTAAAAAAGCGCTGATGCGCGCGCATCGCTAATTTGTGAACAAGTAAAAATTTCTATAACTAGGTAATTTTACAAGTGATTAAAGATTTATTTGTTTAAGAAAGTTCGAGTTTTATTTATTTCCTCGCAAATATGTTATAAAACGTCGTATGACATACGTGCGCTTTGATAATTACAGCCTCTGCTTTCTTGTAGCCCTCGCCTACGGCTCGGGCCAGCAATATCGCCTCGGCTGTAATTTTTAACTCACCGCACTTATATCATAATGTACTATTATAACATATTTGCTCGTAAAGGGTCTCTTATTTCACCAATTTCAATATCGTATTGTATCGCATTACGCACTTGTGCGTTATTGTAATGTAAAACGCACGAGTTTTTTTTTATTAAGGTAAAACGCAATCTCCGTCTAAAAAGAACGGTACTTTTTTAAATCTTAGCAAAGAGTTTTTATGTCAGAAAAGAGGTCAACATTTTATGAATAAAATTAACTTTGGGAGATAAAAATAATAAATAAACATTTAATTCTTTAATTTAATTAATTTTGACAGTAAATTACTGTTGAGAAGAAGCTTGGAAACCAGCACCGAGTGAAGAGCAGCGCTGCATCGCAGAGCATTTTGTATGCGGATGTCGATCTCCTGCTCTCTGGTGTGAGTATCAGTGATCGTGCAGCCGATATATTTGAAAGATGCAACGCCCGTGTATGTTGCGGCACCCACACGAGGATCTTCCCTCGGTACCCAGTAATTTCGGTACCTCTTTATGTGCATGTACTCCGTTTTGGCTTGATTGATTTTTAGACCCACTTTAGCCGCCTCGTCTTCTAGTACTTTGGCAGCTTCTTGCACTTGTGCCTTTGTTTCTCCCAGTAGTGCCAGGTCATCTGCATAGCCGATCCCACTTTGCTGCCCTTTCAATTGCACTCCGCCATCGGTCAACAATACTCTACGGACAACGTATTCCAGCACCATTGTGCCTTTGTTTCTCCCAGTAGTGCCAGGTCTCTGCATAGCCGATCCCACTATGCTGCCCTTTCAATTGCACTCCGCCATCGGTCAACAATACTCTACGGACAACGTATTCCAGCACCAAATTAAACAGCATAATGCATGCATAATAACATAATGCATGGTGATAATGCATCCCCTTGTTTAAGACCCGTCACCACTGGGAACTCACAGTCAGCTCACCCTCTACCTTAACCCGCATCCTGCTGACTCCAGTGGCCACCTTAATCATACGAACCAGCTAGTCAGGTATCTTAAACTCACGTAGAATTCGGTAGTGTCTCCCTGTCAACGCTGTCGTATGCTTTGGTGAAATCCACGAAGAGTGTATGGATATTTTGTGCATCATCATCATCATTTCAGCCGAACGACGCCCACTGCTGGGCATAGGCCTCCCCCAAGGATCTCCACAACGATCGGTCCTGCGCTGTCCGCATCCAGCGGCTTCCCGCGACCTTGACCAGATCGTCGGTCCACCTTGTAGAGGGCCTGCCCACGGAACGTCGTCCGGTACGCGGTCGCCATTCGAGAACCTTCCCGCTCCAACGGCCATCGGTTCTCCGCGCTGTGTGTCCCGCCCACTGCCACTTCAGCGATGCAATCCTTCGAGCGATGTCGGTTGTTTTTGTTCTCCTGCGGATCTCATCATTTCGATCGAGCAGGGAAATACCAAGCATCGCTCTTTCCATTGCTCGCTGGGTGATCTTGAGCCTTCTTATGAGACCCATAGTAAGGGACCACGTCTCATGCACGTTTTGTGTATACTCCCACTTTTTCTCCATAATTTGTTTGAGGAGAAAGATCTGGTCTATCGTACTCCTATTACTTCGGAAACCGCATTGGTAGTCGCCCAGGATGTCTTCAGCGTATTTTTCTACCCTCGTCAACGAAATATAAGAGAGGATTTTGTAAGCCGTTGGTAGCAGTGCTATTACTCTGTAGTTCGCGCACTTTAAAAAAAAAAACATAAAAATATTAATTTACTTTATTATTGATAAGTTATTTGTTACTAACACTATGGAGAACACTAAGCTCATGGGGTCAGACTCGTTAGATGAAGGAAATCTGAAAGAACTGACGGTGGACCAGATAGTAAGATTTTGCAAAGCAACAGGAAGATTCGACGGGACGCCGTGAAAATGGGACAACCTAAAGACCCCCTGCTAGGGGGCCCGGGGAAATGGGTGAAATGGCCCATAACTAGCGGACCGATCACCCGGCCCACTGCCAGCGTCCCCAGTCGAAATAATAATAATAATAATAACACTATGGATTCCGGTCCGAAATAAATGATTTTTATTTTATTTTATTTATTTTATTAGCAATACTGGCTGTTTTTATGCCTTTGCCTTAAAAAAAGCGCTGATGCGCGCGCATCGCTAATTTGTGAAGAAGTAATTTTTTTTATAACTGCTTTAACAAGTGATTAAAGATTTATTTGTTCAAGAAAATCCGAGTTTTATTTATTTCCTCGCAAATATGTTATAAAACGTCGTGTGACATGCGTGCGCTTTGATAATTACAGCCTCTGCTTTCTTGTAGCCCTCGCCTACGGCTCGAGCTAGCAATATCGCCTCGGCTGTAATTTTCAACTTACCGTACTTATATCATAATGTACTATTTAAGGCGTTCTTCTCTATCTGCTTTCATTACAATACAACTGAACGGCCGTAACTGTGCCCAAATCGAATGGGTGTGTACTGTGTAACGGGCATCCAGTCAGTAAAACTGTGCGTGAGTGTGAAACGACGACGGGTGTGATCGGATGGGTAAATCAGAACGTGAATGGTAAGTTATTTATGGACCGAGTATGATTTATTCGATGATTTCCTAACACTACGATATGGTTACCACTACGCCATGTTTGTTCTCTCTTTGCGCTCTTTGTTAGCTCTTTGCGCCTTCCTTGACGTTGAGGGTGCATTTGATAACACCTCGACCGAAATCATAATCAAAAGTATGAGGAACAAGGGCGTGGACGGAACCACCCTAAGGTGGATTGAATCCATGCTAACATCAAGGACGGTAAGAACGTCACTCCTTGATGTGCACGTAGAAGTCAAAGTGACAAGAGGCTGCCCACAGGGGGGCGTACTGTCTCCCCTGGAGTGGTCGATTGTCGTTGATGAACTTCTTTACCTTCTGAACAGCGCACACTTCACAACACAGGGATATGCGGACGACTTGGTGATAATGGTGGTTGGCAAATGCCTGAACACCATCTCAAGCCGAATGCAAGGTGCTCTGCGTCTTGTGGAGAACTGGTGCCGGGAATTTGGCCTGTCGGTCAACGCAGACAAAACCACACTGGTGCCGTTCACCAGGAAAAGGAACTTGGAAGGCATTCGTGAGCCCACCTTGTTCAGCAAACCTATAGGGTTCTCCAAGGAGGTCAAATATTTGGGAGTTATCATCGACCAGAAACTTACTCGGAACTCTCATATCAGCTACATATCCAAAAAGGCGCGAATGGCTTTAGGTATATGTTGCCGTCTGGTCAGCATCAAATGGGGCCTCAGCCCTAAAGCTGCTCTCTGGATATACACTGCCATAGTGCGACCCATGATTACCTATGCATGCGTCGTATGGTCCAAGAAGACCACCCAAATAACGAGCATTACCTTGCTCAGCAGGGTCCAAAGATTGGCCTGCTTGATTACAACTGGTGCCATGAGTTCTACACCTACCGTGGCTCTAGAAGCCATGCTGTCACTGTGCCCGCTCCACTTGCATCTTGGGATGGAAGCCAGAGCGGCCATGCTGAGGGCACTAGACGGTGAAAGTAGCCGGTACCAGTCAAAAAACATGAATGTCCTGAAAGCTGAGCTGCACAAAATGCCAGTCATGCTCATGCCTAAGGACAGCATGTCGGTACAGTATCTTTTTAAAAAATGGTACTCAGTTGAAATACCAGGTAGAAAGGAGTGGGAGGATGGCACTCCTGCAAACTTCCAAACCGGAGACATCGTGTGGTACACTGATGGCTCCAGGATAAATGGGCGGGCTGGCTATGGAGTCTATGGCGAGAGACCTAAAGCGCAGATTCACAGCAGTCTGGGCCTACACGCCACCGTCTTCCAGGCCGAAATGACCGCCATCTTGCACTGCGCACAGGAGAACCTGGAACGCACTTTTAAAAATAAGAGTATATATATACTATCAGACAGTCAGGCAGCCCTTAGAGCGCTTGACGCAGTTGAAATCAACTCAAAACTCACCCTTGATTGTGCCGAAGCCCTGAACAAACTCGGGGTCAACAATAGGGTGACGATACGCTGGGTACCGAAACAGCAGACGAACTGGCCAGGGCGGGTGCGGCAACCATCACACATGCCCCTGAGCCTGTGGTGGGTATACCCAAATGCGCCCTGAGGCAGCCGCTATTAGCCCGAATGGAATACCTTAGCAGGAAACACTGGACCAGCAGCAATGGTATGGTACATGCTAAGGCACTCATCGAAGGCTACTCACACAAGTTCACCACAAAGGCCCTTGGATTAAGAAGGAGACAGATAAGAATCCTTACCAGAACCCTTACGGGGCACTGTAGTCTGAACAAACACGGACACAGGATTGGTATCGCTGAGTCACCGACCTGTAGATTCTGTCGTGAAGAGAAAGAGACCCCGGTCCATGTCCTATGCGACTGTGATGCTTTAATACACAGCAGAAGCCGCGTTCTCGGCGAGCACAAGCTTGCCCCTTCGGACGCCATTAACATCACTCCCAGGAAAATAATTCAGTTCATGATGGCTGTAGGCCTGGAGAGTGATCTTTGAGGGGATGATGACCACAATAGATCAATCCTGGTCGCAGTGGTCAATCGCTTTGCCGACATCCTAACGCTAAACGAATAACGAATAACGAATAATGTTTGTTTTCATGATAAGACTTCTACATAATAATATTAATAGTTCTTGATTTGAAGTTTGCTTGTCTTAGTGTATTTTCACGGCACTTGAGTGTTTTTGACAAGGCTAGGGATTTATCATGCACGGGGAATTGCCCCTCCCCATTTGTATGAGTAGGGCAGAGGAAGTGTAAATCGCGCGTTGAAAACACAATCCCAGAACATTAATTAAAATATGCCAAAAATCGCCCATATATAAAAATTCATCACGTGATCATCGTTTTTACGTTTATTTATTTATTTATTTATGGAAAAGGCACACCAACAGTACATACATAAACACAGTTTAAAACAACAGTAAAAATATATTATTTATATATATAAGTAGATACCTATTATAGGTGTGGTGTACACAACATTCATAATAAAACTAAATATAGATGAAAAAAATGAGCTAAAAAATACACCTAATAATTTCACAGTTACACTTTCAGTTTTTGATGGATAGCATGCTTAAACTTTGGCAGCCTGTCGTGGAAGATGTCTAAACCAACAGTGCCATTTCTATCATTTAATGCGTTATACCTTGCACAACATCTGCTGGAGCGTTTTTGCCTACATTCGTCCCTGAAAATGGCAGAACAAAGGTCTTTGTATAGGATAACGAGGAATACGCGATAGAACCGAAAGCGAGACATCCTTTAGAAGTTCTTTACATTTCAGAGATCCATTGAGAATTCTGTGCAAAAACGTCAAATCCTGGATAGACCGACGGTGCCGAAGATTGTCAATTTTTAAGAAAGACAATCTTTGGTCGTAAGGTTCTCTATGCGATATAATAAACGCAAGGTGTCTCGTGAACGAACGCTGAATACCCTCAATCCGTTGGGAATGTACAGCATATGATGGGTTCCACACTACACTTGCGTACTCTAACAAACTACGGACTAACGTGTTGTATAAAATTATTCGAGTTTTGACTGATCGAAAGCCCTTAGTTACTCTCTTGATGAATCCCAACATCTTGAAAGCTTTCTTGACTATACTATTAATATGCGAAACAAAGCTTAATTTACCATCTACTATTACACCCAAGTCACGAATCTCTTTTACTTCCGAGAGAACGGTGCCGTTCAAGTCATAGTATGTTGGACTAATTCTTTTTTTGTTTGTGATTTTTATGTGGAAGCATTTGCTAGCATTTAGGGGCATACCGTTTGAATCACACCAACACTGAATGCCATTGAGGTCCTCCTGAATCATATTCATGTCTAAGATAGAGTAAATAGTATTGTATAATTTCAGATCATCAGCAAAGAGGGAAAACTTACTGTGTTTTATGTGTGAGGTAATATCGTCTATGAATATAAGAAAAAGGGTAAGCGCCAGTGACAGCTTATGTCATCCCCATACATTTGAACGATTTCTATTGTAGAAATCGTCTTGGCGTGTTGCTCTTGGCTAGGGCCCCTGGATAGTCTTTCCGTAACCTAAGCGTCACGTGCGATCGCAGGGCAGCCCATTGGGTTGAAGAGTTAACGAAGTTTTTCCTTATGAAATGATATAAAACCGACATCATCACTCACGTTCTGCTGCATGAGCTGCTGCAGCCGCATCTGCTGCTGCTGCTGGTGCTGGCGCTGCCACGGCGGCTCGTACTGCAGCCCGCTCGTGCCGCCGCCGCCCGGCCTGCCCGGCCCGCCGCCAGCAGCTGATAAATTAATGTCAAGTCTAGATATGACAAGTCCCTTCACAATGTTTACGCACCCTAATGCCGAGGCCAAGAATTGGTAACTCTTCACGATGACTGCGACGCAGACTATGTCTAGTGTGAGGGTCACAGCCGAATCTGACATGATAACTCCACAATAAATCAGGTTTCTACCTACTTTTAAGTTTCTCGAATATAAAACCGTCATTGTGTTTATTAAATTTAAAAAAAAAATGTATTCTCTATCTACGGGGACAGCGTGGTAATACTGGTTTCTCCATACCGTCCGCAAAAGTGTTTAAGGGCAAAAAGTCAGGTTTTTAGTCGAAAGGAGTCCGACATAACCACGTTGTTCTCCCGGTCAGCGTGGTATCCATGAGAATTTTCCGACCGAAAAAAAAGTTCCGTTTTCTGTATGAAAACCAAGCATACCACTTATGAACGCTAATAATGACCTCAGTATAAATATAATCAGAATAGCCGCCAGACAACACACCACTTGTTATGGTCGAGACCATAGGGATAAATATCCCTCTGTGTTACGACGAGGTAACAGGTCAGGACGAGGTCACAGACAAGGAAATAAGCCTGGGGCGTCTCCCAGCACACCCAGACCCTAACAAATTTAGAAAAGATTGTTTCCTGAATTTACTCCACCGGGAATCGAACCTGGGACACACGTAAGTCAAGGCGAGAAATCATGCTACAGCGCTATACGCCAATCGTGTCGTCAGATGCAATAGGATAGTCGACACTTTTTTTGAGGTAGTTCTTAAATAACTTAAATACACTATCAAAGCACAGTTTAGCTTCTTCGGAATGAAGCATCTCTGAAACTGAACTGTACGAGACTATGGACCTTCGCGTGCCAGAGCATATAAAAACTATGAAACGTGTGCCCTCGGAAATCTGCTTTATCACAAGTGTCACAAGTTTATTGTACTTTTACCACAAAGTGTACCCTATAAAGAACCTTTTCTTACTTCTGTCAAATGCTATAATGAATGGAGTATAGGGGAGGATGCTAGACGAAGGTTTCACTCAGCATACTCACCTCCATTTGAGGCAAACCAAACATTATTATCGAAAATTATAAATTAAACGCCTTCAAATAAAGTAACTGTTCAATTTCTTATCGCATTTGTTTTGATACATAAAAATTAACTAGATAATACCTAACAAATACCGAATAAGTTAGTCACAGTGGTAAGCATAATCCATTGAAAAGGGAACTTGTCAACGTACCGATATTCACATAATTTACTTACTAGTTAAATCCTAACATAATGAGAGTGAATAATTTTATTTTAAATCAAATATCTGTCTCAGTAATCTTACCGGCATTCATGGGGTTCATCATGGCCGGATTCATCATGCCAGGTTGCGTGTACTTGTAGATCTCATCCATTTTCTGCATCAGCTGTCATACAAACATATAAACATAGTTACCATCATAATTATCGTATACATAAGAAAGGAAGAAGTAGCATGCGTCTATGGTGTGCGTACGAGTTACGGACATGCTAAATAAAATAATAAGGGTTTAGTGAGATCCAAATTACAAAGTTAGTAATAGGATTATTTAGGAAACTAATGCGTGTGAAGAACGTGTATACCAACTTAACAATACTTAAAAAGCAGATTTGTTCTAATTTATACTTTATTCATTATAACATTAGAAATAAGAAGCAGGGGTGCTAAACGGAATGAAAATTTGCATTTGATTGCCATGACGATGACACCTGAGTATAACCTGGCAAAATTGAAAACCCCCTCCGGCACAACGTATGAAGGGATTATGTAGCATTTTGGATTCGGTAGAGTTATAATGACAATAAGAATGTGTTCGGATAAAAACCCCTGCTTCTTTTAGGTTTTTAAATCGACAATATAGTTTGATGCAAGACAAAATAATTTATTTAAGCAAGCCTCATACTTTATTTAAATGAGAACAATTAAGTGTGACGGCTGCTATATGAGTCGATTTTAATAACTTCGGCATAAATCTTAAAAGTAATCATGTTTACTGTTCTTTTAACACAAAGTGTACTCTAAAAAGAACCTTTTTTACTTCTGTCTAATGCTATAATGAATGTAGTATAGCTAGGCAAGAATTTGTCTACAATTTCCCCTGATTGTCAGTGAAGATGCGGTCTAAAGTGAACCTTTGAATGCCTTAAAAATAAAGCAGAAATTAAGTGTATATACTCGTACTTGCTACTCATTCCAGGGTTATGAGAATAAATGCATGAGGATCTGAGATGGTATTCGTTACATCAAATATTTATGATACAGTTTAGATTTTTGTTATCAAGGAAATCTTGCATCTTTGTAAATTGGATCGAATCGAATCGAAATAAGTGAAAATATCATACAAGGTATGGCGTCAAAATAAAATAAACATCGGGGAGCAATATCTACGTGCAGACTTACGCCATAATCATATCCACCGAACATCTGGACAAATAAATTTTATAGCGTGATTATTATTATTATAACTGTACCTTTCGCTTACTTTTAACTGAATTTATTTGCTTGAAATCTTATTTTAGGCCTATCTTAAACAAGCTTATTAGTTGTTGGCCTAATGTTTTTTTTCATGATTTAAAAGGCCTGGAATAGAACTGTATTAAGTTTTGATTTGACACACATAGTATTTGAGCAATTTTTATTTTCCATTGGTAAAAAACATAGTTTTTTCTACTAGAAAAAAAAGGAGTTTTTCATATTGTTTAAAACTCGAAAGTTTTTTTATAATTATAATACAAAATGGGTTTGCGTTTGACCTTAGTCTTGCGACGACAAGGCACATGGTAGAACTGGTACCCAGAAAATGGTTATAAACTACTGTAGCCTAGAATTGAAGACATCAAGGCTTGTATCCTGAAACATAGGCCCATATTCTAGAATCGTACTCAAGCACGGATCTGTACTTGAGTGTAGATTTCAATCAGTTCATACAAAAACGTCACTCAGATCTATACTTACTCAAGTTCAGATTTTGTTTTAGAATACGGGTCATAGACGCAGTAAGAGCAATTCAATAGTGGTGCGGACCAGAAGAAACGCAGTAAAACGAAGTATAAACAGCAACGCTATTTTAGTAATGCTATGGAAATTAACTAATGAAATTGAATTTTCGATTTTGATATGATTATAATATTGATCATTTTTATTCATTGTGTTTCTTTAAAATTGATCGTAAATTTACGAGCTGCTCCACCAAACTTCTGTCAAATGTTTGACTGCTGGTGTCCATTATCATATCTCGCCCGCTTTGCTCAGACTTGATTCACATAAACTATTATTTCTCACTGATTTTTTTGTTCAATCATGATAAAATATAGCCCATATCACTCCTGAATAGTTTAGCTTTCTGTTAGTGGAAGAATTTCCACGATCGGATCAGTAGTTTCCTATACAATACAAATAAACAATCAAATCTTTCCACTTTAAAATATTAGTAATTAGTATAGATTTCCATTTGGTATTAAAATATTGTAAGTGTTGAGATGAATAAAAACAAATGAATAACTGTGTGCGCTATTTAGCCTGAGCGTGTACTCACGGCGGGGTTGGCGTTGTAGATGAGCGGCAGCATGTCGCGGATCTGGTTGTCGTTGATGTTGGGCATGTCCTTGCGCAGCACCGCCGCCAGCGCCGCGTACGCCAGCTGCTGCTGCTGCGCCAGCAGGCCCGGCACTGCGGATATTGCTACTGTTAGGGGAAGCTCTTTCCGGAAGTTGCTTGTTACGCTTGCTCAAGTTGAGATCTACACTCAGCCAGTAGAGAAACTTATTAAGAGTGACGAATCTACTTAAAAATGGCCGATCAAAATGCCAGAATAGGCTAGACGACTAAAAAAAACAATTTAGTCCGTCAATTAGATTACCAAATAATTCTGGACACGTATTTTTACTTTTTACTCGTAATCGTAAAATGACGACGATACAGTGCGTTGAAGTTTCGGGTGACGTCATGTCTAGGTACAATTTTTACTTGGAAGTGACGTTACCAACCCCTCACTCCGGAATTTAAATGCTATTTATCTTTGTATTTTTTTAATAAGTAGATAAAGCGAAAAATATATGTCCAGTATTTTTGGACGGTCTAACGAACGGACTAAACAGAATGCCATTTATTTGAATGCTGTCGACATCCCTATTATACCAGCCGCGACATAACTAGATTATATATATTTTTTAAATTTGGATTTATTCGAAAACTGTCCTAACAAGATTTTCGTAAATTATAGAAACCAATAATAGATAGAAAACAGTCGCTCGGTTTCCAGGAGATGCAAGTTCAATTCCCATCTGATTCCTTGAAGAGTTGATTTTTTCAATATTTTATTAGTATCCTATTCACATTTTTCTCATAAAATTTAGTGATCAGTGCATCTTTAAGCTGAATGAAGACGTGAGCGATTAGAATAAGGCAGTGGTGCCGTATCATAATCCCTGAAATCGTATATTTTAGGCTGACATAACTTGATCATCAAGTTACATCAGGCAAATAGTGCCAGATTAAACTATTGATTTTTTGGCACCGTTGCATACCTATTTTTTCATTACGAATTCTTTTTTTTTTTTTTATATTTGAAAGCTAGCTAAGACATCTCTAGCCCAGTTAAGGCATCTCGTATAACAAAAGATAACAAGTTGATGTTTGAATAAACAAAGATTTTAATAATAAGGGTACTGAAGTATGTACTGACCCATTCCGTTGTGCATGGGCCAGGCGGAGGGGAAGGGCGCGGGCGGCGGGCGGTTCTTCTCGTTCTCGAAGTCCTCCCACGCCGCCTTCCGCTCTTCTTCACTCAACGTCTCTTCTTCTTTGTTCTCTAGCAACGAGTCGTGCTCGTGGTACTTGTAGATCTGAAACAATGAATGTGATGTTAACAAGGTGGTTCACTGACTGTGAAAGCAATAAAATTAGAAGTGAAGCGGAATGAAGCGGAAAATGTACAAATAAAATGAATGAAATATTATGATTTTGAGACTTTATTGATTTAGAAGACTTTTGGTATGCGTAATTTTTTGTGCTTTACCACTTTTCCTAGATAAATCTACTTTCTTTAAAAAATATGGGTTTCCGATTCGTTTGACGTTTTTGCGTAGTCACAAAAATGTTGATTATCTATGATATAGCTGAATATGTGGGATATCGAAAGTTCGCTTTTTCAAATAATGATGTTAACATAAGCATAGCCCTTATTGATCAATGGGAAATCACTGTTTTTGAAATAATAGTGCAATGCTATTTGCTACAGTGTTGTCAAACTAACTGAGAAAAGCAAGTAAAATATTACTTAAAATTTGTATTTGCTGGTTTTTCTTTATGTTATTCATATACAAACCTGTGCCTCATGTTCCCTCAGCATCTCAGCAAACAGTCTGTCTTTGGGCAGCGGCGGAATGGGCCTCGGCTGCGGCGGGCGCGCCTCGAACTTGTACAGCTCCGCGAGGTCGTTCTCCGCGTAGTGCCGGTCTATCTGCTGCTCGTCGATCACTCGCTTCGATATTGCTTGCTTTGTCACTTGCCGCTCGTAGATTTTTTCCTCCATTGTGCCCTGTGGTGAACCGAAAGTGTGATTTTTTGGTTGAGGAATGTTTTAATAATAATAATAGCATTTAAGCAATTTTTTGGCTTCTCTCATTTTAAACTATTACCATGAGAAACTTTTACGTTATCTTCACTAGCTTCTTTTTAGTTAGTTTGACATGTTTTACCCTACGCGTCCATTTTCGATTTTGATAATTGCGATAATTTTATTTTCATCAGTTTATTAAAAAGCAACATATTTTACTCAAGTAGTGTCTATAGTCTGTTTTTTTATGTCTCATTATGTAAACAAACATGGCATTTTGACAATCAATAACCATAGCCAATTCGTAGTGTTGGGAAATTATCGAATGAATCATGGAGCCATTAGCCTACCATACGCGTATAGGCTTTGCCGCGTATAGTATCAGACGGACAGAACTATACGTGTGTGGCGAAACGACCATTTTGTTCTATAACTGTACGTGTATTAACTTCAATTTTTTTGATTTAATTGAGTAGATCTTCCGAAATTGGCCTTAGTTTACTGAAATACTGATTTAGAACGACAATCTACTGATTTTTACTATGGCTTCATAAAAGCTTCATTATGCTGAGGATTAGTGAATCCTAAGCATAATGTTCATTGGAAATAAATGATTCTGATTCATGCGACGTTGCCAACAAAACGGTCCAAAGACAACCTTTTCTCTAAGAGGAAATAGTAGATTATACACCAAGGGGATAAAGCACTTTTTATGTCACGGGCGCTATATTGAATCCTGAACGTAACGAAGGACTCCAAATTTAACTCCCGAGCGCAGCGAGGGTGTTAAGCGAGGGAATTAAGATTGAGTCCTGAGTGCAGTGAGGGATTCAAGCGCCCAAGAAAAAACCAGTTTTATCCCGGTGGTGTATACTCTACTTTTCTCACTTTATGCGAGACAATAAAAAACTAGGCTTAGTAGATAGTGTTTATTACAGCATATTAAAGAATCATCTAAAGCTAGTACTACGTACTACTAGCTACGGCTATAGCAACTTCTTTCAGCTGGCGTGGCCTACTCGATTTGACAAACAAATGAAGTTCGTCTCAGTGCGAATCTAGTGGGCCACGGCCTCGGTCTTCGAAAATCGAGTTAGCCGCGCCCGCTGAGGACACATTCTGTTTAGTGAAATTAGATTTTATGGACATAGCAATAAGAATTATGAAAGTGAAAATCACATTATTGACCAGCGGGTTATAATAGAACATTATAACCCAGCTAAAGCCAAGAGATATAATGTCTTGCTTTCGGTAAGGTTTACATGACATAATAATTCGGCATTGTCGAGCATGTGGTGTGAAAAAATCATTATTTCGTTTTTGATTTAAAAAAAATATAAGAATGCTTAATTTTAACAGTTTTGCATGAATACCATTTCGCGAGACGTTTATCACATGATCTACTTAAAATGTGTGATCAATGCGGAAATTCGTGATTTTGTTACGGTGTCATCTTTGTTCATATAGTAAGACATGTAAGAATAATTAGGCTGTACATCGCCTAACTAATGAGTATACCACATAATTTTCCTTATGGTATAAATTAATCGGCATGCATACGTGCTTTTCAAAATAATGTAATAATTTAAATGAAAATTCTTAACTATTTCCTTAAAATAAAACACGCATAATACAGTATTGAACCAGACTCACCATAGCAAGAAACCGGTAGACATAGCAAGGCTTCTTCTGGCCGAATCGGTAGACTCGGAATATGCTCTGCACGTCATGAGAAGGATTCCATGATACGTCAAATATGACGACGCGGTTGGCGGCAACCAGGTTGATGCCGAGCCCGCCCGCGCGCGTTGATATTAGGAATAATCTGTGAATATTATGTAATTAAAAATATTTACAAAACAGAATCTTGCCGAAAAAAAACTTTACATTACCAAATGTACCCAAAAACTTTCTTTTAGCTAACAACGGAAGAAAAATGAAAGTAGTGAAGTTATACTTTGCTTAAAGAGTATACATACCCAATGAAATAGGGGAAATTCTGCAATAAAACCTTGTGACCTGAGGCATGAATCTGTGATATACAGCACGAAGAGACTTATTTTTTTACATATTAGCGTTTCACGCCTCTCCTAGGCACAGCACATATAAATGGGGTCGGGCGCGGACCAGATTAGATTGGACAAGGCACGGGCTTCTTCATATTCCATTCAAATTTCATACAAAATGCATGGACATAAAGCGCAATACGGTATGTCGTGTCTCGGACGTGGTTATGACGCGCCATTTTGCGCCCGCGCCTGATCGCTGTTTCAAATTGCAGTTTATTTCGAATATTGAATGGAATATAAAGCCGCCCGTGTCCGCGCCCGACGCCATTTATCTGTGGCCTGCGCCCTATGGTACATAGATAGCGAACATTTGATACCAAATAATAGTAACGTTAATATAATAGTGTACCTGTTAGCCAGCCAACAACTACATAGACAACAACACTAGCTTAGATACTGACCTTGCTCTAGGGTTGTCTTCTCTGTTGAAATTCTTGCACCAAATAGATCTATTCTCGCAAGACGTTGAACCATCTAATCTAAAGTAATCGACGCCAGGAGACCACGAACCTGGATAACACAAATTGGGCACTTATTAACAATGTGTCATTCTCTCAGTTCAGAATCTGCTTGTTGATATTAATTATATTTAGAAAAAAATACAGTTTTTAACAAGTTTTAGGGCCTGTCCACCCCGCCGCGTTCCAAAAATGAGCTTCGACAGCTCGCTTGAAAATCTAGGTGTGCACAGTTGATAATAGAAACTCGAACACAATTTCTGCTTTAGAAGTCATAACATTATGTAAAATGTTACAGGTAGGTACCAATTAGGCAAAATGAATCAGTTTCCGCACTCACCTACATGACCGCCTAATTTTTCATCGATTCTTCCCTCTTGCGTCGCCTCGTCCACTTTGCCAAGGAAATGCTCTATGAGATCCAATGAGTATAATGATTGTGAGAATACGAGCCTGCGAAAGAGAAAGGCGAATAAAACTTCTAAGATTCAGATAAAATAATGAGCCTTTTTTATCTTTTTTGTGATACTTATGGTATTTCAGTCTTGCTCAAGCTTTTTGTAGTCTTTGGTTTGCATTATAAATAGTTTTTTTTGTCGTAAGGGAAATAACGAAAGTATAAACGTATTGTAGAAAAAAGTAAAAGGTATATTTTTTAAATAAGGTTTTTTCAAAATTAAAAATGTCCGAAAAAACTATGTCTGTTTGCCAGCCCTATGACCGAAATCAAGAGAAGCTGGCACACTCCTTAGCTCTAAATATAATATTCCCTCTGATAGTTGCGCTGTGCGTCCCTTACTAAGAATGAAACATCATTTTCCTTACGAAAAATAAAAATATAAGGTAGGCTCTGCCCCCACATTCACACACACCTTTCCTCTTTTTGTTTTGTTCCTGCAAACCTTGTCTCATTGTATGCTTATTTTTTTGCCTTTGGTGCCTCTTTTTGTGAACTAATAAACTTTTTTTTAATTAATTCCAAAGACCGTAAAAAATACATCCGTCTTGTTTATGGTGGTGTACTCACAGCTTGTCCCCGATGGTCTCGCACTGGCGCAGAATATCGAACAGCAGCACGAGTTTGCCGGAGTTCCGCATGTCGTCAATCTCTTCTTCCTCCACTAATTTGATCCACCACTCCGTGGGGTTCTCGCACTTCGCTTCTACTAGTTCGGTCGGCATCTCTTCGTCCAAATCAACTGTTTTGGACAAACAATAATCTTGCTTTACCGGTTGGCTTTTTATCCCGTTAGGAAAATGATATGATATACTTAGAGCTGATGTGTAGAAAGAAATCATATTATTATAAAAGAAAATTAGAATTTTTGGAATATTTTTTATTATTCGGATTACATACTAAATCGGACAAATATTCGTATATTTTTAATGAAATCTAAAAATAAAACTTAAAAATTCAATTTAGGGTGCCATATCATATTGCTAACGGTATAAAAAGCCCGGTAGAAACGCAGCGAAACCCAACATGGTCACGTTATCTAAAATAGTCATCTGTTAAGCAATACAGAGTTAAAAAAATTGGCTACGACAGGTTTTGTATCTGAATACAATCCATTTTATTTGAAAAACTTTTAACCCATGAATAGCCTGTTTATCTCTCCAATTTTGAGCCTAATCCTAATTTGAAGAGGGTTTAATAAAATTAAAGTTTTGAATATTACTGGTACTGTTTCCTTTTTTGAGTTGGTAAATATGAGATAAATAAACTAACTTGGATTAGCCCGCGTCCCTCGGCGAGTAGACGCTTTTGATTCTTTCCCTTTGCTTTTCTTTGGAGATTTTTTCTTTTTACTCTTTTTTCTGCTATCATCGCTTGCATCTGACAAATCATCAGATGACTCTTCTGTAGACGACTCCTGGTAGGAAGAACAATTACTATGCATAATTCAAATTCCAATTAATAAAAGAATCTGTAGCGATATCTATCTCGACACATACGAACTACAAACTGACGTATCCTACATCGCGATATTAAAGTTCTCCGAGCGATTGAACATAGATACAAGAACCCGACAACAACCGTTGGGCAGTAGCCCACCAGACACAACACCGGTCTGGTCGGAGGATCCTCCCTTTTCAATGGTGGATGAGGAACTTTACACCCTGTTCCTCACACACCCCCAAAAATCCAAATATAAATAAGATTGTGTATATAAAAGTATCAGAAGCAACTACTTACATCTGGTGTAGAATCATCATCAATAAAATCTACCAGTGAACCTTCCGAGTCTTCTTCTTCTTTATCCCTCTGTTGACAAAAAGTAAAGTAATATACAAAGTACTCATAACAAGTCAAATACAAAAAATTATTATAGCAAAAATATACTAAATAAAAATACACTTACATAAATTATACTATGATAGTAAATATCATAATTAAACATAATGTGACTACCACCGGTTCGGAGGTTGTTTCCGATTGTGAAGACTCCGGCAAGAAACTTGATGGTTACTCTTTTCAATCTTGTTTTTATACACAGAAATTGAATTGACAGAGTAGTCATAACAAAAAAATGTGGACAGATCAGATAAAACATTGATCAAAATTATTTAATACATTAAAGCATTTTTTGTCCTGTTGGAATTTATTAAACAGCAAAAAACCAAAATGGCCAAAAAAGGCATAAGGAGGATATAAAATAATTCTTTAACCTTTCCTATAACAAATATGACAATATTTTGAAAACATAAAAATGGTTGATGAGTTCTGAAATAAATCCCTGTACCGAAATACGAAACATCCATATCATCATAATATTGAAAATAATTATCTCATAGTATTCTCACAGAATAGGTTTAGGTTTTACGACACGGTTGGCGTAGTGCGCTGCAGCACGGTTTCTCGCCTTGATTTCCGTAGTGTCCCGGGTTCGATTCCCGGTTGGGTCAATTTAGGAAACGATCTTTTCTGAATTGCCTCGGATCTGGGTGTGCTGGAAGACGCCGTTGGCTTATTTCCTTGTGTGGTACCTCGTAACACAGGGATATTAATCCCTACTTCGAGACCATTACAAGAGGTGTGTTGTCTGGCGCATATTTATATTTATTTATTTATTTATAGGTAATAAATAGTACTTCGTACATAAGGTTATCTCAAGAAACACGGACAAGTAAAAAAGTCTCCTCTAATCTTACAAGTTTGTGTCACACTAGTACTTTTTAATTTTTCCGTACTATCGATCAAGGCCATGTCTAGGTAGCTTGCACGCGGAATTGAAACTTATCGCGTAGCACGAGCGTTCATATTCCACTGTGCGCCGCTGAACGAAACCGATTTAGCTGTCAGAGCCCAGGGTTGCAACTCGCTGATTTAATTATTGCTGTAATCAACATAACATTGTTTAGTATTAGTAGTATTCATTATTATTTTTTTAATTACTTTTAATTAAAAGTTACACTTGAAATAAATCAGATACAAAACATTAAATAACGCGCTTGCGGCGAGTGTACGAGCCGAGCGGCAACCTACTGTCATATACCCCAGAGAGGGGCCACGCGGCCGATCGTACCTAAACTTTGAAGTGACAGGCCTGGTATTCTCAAGATTTCAATAACTTAAGAAGTAACTTGCCTTCTTTTGCTGCATGATCTCATACCGCTCCGAGTTGTACTTGAGTACGAGTGGATGCGTCCATATCCGCTGCAGCGATTGGAAGTCGGGGAACAGGAAACCAGAAGACTTGCCCGGAAGTGGCCTAAACAAAAAAAACTTAAATTGTATAGTAAATGTAGACGTGAGGGTCTAGGTAAGAGATGTTAGCGTTCGCAAAAGAGAATGTAGTACGCATAATGTAATCGCCATTAAGTAGGGTACAGACTCCGTAGTTCCGCCGCTGGGAACATTGTTGTAACTAAGTGAAGTCCTACCTCCTGGAGTAGTTGTCCAGGTAGTACTGGTAGAGCTTGACCTGCACGTCGGTGAGCGTGATGAACAGCACGTACTCGTGCTTCGGCGGCAGGAACGGCGCTAGGACTCCGTAGTCTCGCCGCTGGAAATATTCGTTTTATCATTATAAGAGCTTTAGATTTTCACGAAATTCTATTATTAAGCAGCCAGATAAACCTCTCACCAATAAAATAAATTATCTGAAGCCTTCTTATGTGTGTTGGTATTTAGGGTAAATTAGGACCAGTAGAGAGCGTCGCGTGGCCCAGTGGTTAAGCACTCAAACTCGGATCGCGGATCGTGTGGTCCCGAGTTTAAACGTGGCCAGAACCAAAATCTTTGTGTTCATTGTTTGATTTCTGACTAACTCTCCGGTGATGGAAAACATCGATAAAAACCAAATCAACCCAGATAGCGAAGGAAGGCTTACCGACTAACCCAACGTGGTAGTTGGTAAGCCTTCCGCCTTGGTACTAGTGTACCATTGGTGAAAAGTGGGGTTCTGAGTGTTCCGTTCACCATGACGGCAACAGTCACTTGCCTCCGACTACCCCGTTTAGGATAAAGGCGTGATGGTATATTATGTAGGACCAGTTTATGAAGTTTATCCTTATATTATGGTAGTTTTTGAAAAAAATTAAAATTATAATTTTGTTTGTATTTATAAAGATTTTTATATTTGAAATGAAACATCTTTTCGGATTCTACTCACGGAATTTATATTTTTACGTTTTCTAACCCGACGTTTAAAGTCGATTTTTTAATTAGAAATACTAATCTGACAGCTCAAAGCGCCCGTTTTTTTTAATGTTGCAAGCGTAGTGCATTAGTGTTGTAGTTTAGCTGATTTATAATCGAATGTTTTCGTGAATGTGGGAATTTTTGCTAAAAAATTCCGAAGTACATTGAATATAACAACATAATCTTAAAACCTGATTTGGAGTAAGAAATCAACGTCTTTAGCGAGTGGATTTAATGAGAAGGGATAGCTTTACCAATTATGAACACTCTGACCCGTGAAATATTTAACAAGGTGTTTGATGAGGATGACCTCTGCACACCAAAGCCACCCCCGTCACTACGGTGGGTCAGTCATGTTTTCGATAGTCGTGCCAACACATTCATCAGAAACAGCGAGTTAGGCAGCCGTGCCTCTAGGCTATTTATTTACTTCGATCGCGAGAAAATCGCGATTTCGACTGCGTTCATTGCTATTTGTCGTCTAATACTGTATCGTTATATTCGTGATTGGCTGACTAGCTGTCAAAACACGAGCGACTAGAATGCGATTGAACAAGTATGAGCACAGGTGAAGGGGGATGTCGCAACAACTATACAAGTTTAAAAATGGCTGACGTTAAAAAATGGTTTAGTGACGGGCTGCGGATGGTAACACCGCAACGGTGGTCAAGTTGTATTGATCATGTAATTAAAGAAGAAAACAAAATGATGCAACTGGACCACCTTATTGATGATGTAACAGAAAATTTTATTATAAATGTTCCAGATTCAGATTCTGAAAGTGATGATTCGGAATTAAATAGTGATTAAGAAAGTTTGGTTTCATTTATTCTCCCTTGCTTTTAATTTTGCATTTTACCCATAGTAAATGTAGTTTACATTTTTGGTCACTAACTACTTACCAACTTTAATGACACTTTCAATTTCAATTTCTCATGATCAAACACTTCATTCAACGCAGAAAGAACTCACCGTATCTTGAAGACTTGCAGTATTGTGCTGCCCCCTAGGCTTGGTGAGTTAAATTACCGAATCCCAAACAGGTGGTAAGTTCCAACCATCTTCCCTATTGAAATTTGTATGTTTTTTAATTTCAATGGCTTTCAGGCTTGCTTTTAGCAAACAGGTGACGTTAAAGGGGTAAAAAGTGACTGGAGGCAGTCTATGCAGCTGCTTCGCCACGAAAGCGGGCACGACGTCCGGGTCGGTCTCCTTCAACAGCGTAATGATGTCCTGGAGACTTCTCTCGCCTTTTTCTTCCCTCCTGCGAGACGGCATTCGGTCAGCTTTGCCGAGCGTCTGGTAGAGCAGCACCTTGCTACTGACTGACCTGATGCTGATCTCATTCATCGTGTCAATGGCGTGTAGAATAAACGCCAACAGCTCCTTGGCTATGAGTTGCTTAGAACCCATAGCGGCAGCAGCCGCCACCCGTTACGCCGTTCGCGAATTGATTAATTAATTCAAGGCGGTGCTGAATTGCGGGACGCAACCGTTTGCGAGAGCGCATCGCACTCTTTTTTGACATCACCAATATGCTTTTTAATTCGTGTACCGATGCTCCTCTTGGTCTGTCCAATGTATGTACGAGAGCCTAATGTTAAATGTAAAGTAGTTTCATTTTGATGTGTAGTGTTCGCGTAAATATAAGAAAACAATATATTGTTATATATTTTTTATTATGAAGGCGGCAGAAAATCCTAGCTTCCAAACCAACTGCTTATATCTGGTCAGTCAGTCAAACAAAAACAACGGACAAAGTAAAGCGCAACGGTTTAAAAAAACAGATTTTTTTTTAAAGTACAGTGTCTGGAATACTTTAAGTTACGTGCTTGCTTATCATCGATGTTTTAGACTACCTACCTGTCCACTGACGCGGAGAAAAAAACCGGAGCAGAGCTAAAACTTTATTTTACTAAAAGGATTGCTTAAAAATACTTTTACCGGCATTGCTCCTCCGCTCCGCGAAAATATACAGGCAGCCTTTCACTGGAGTAAGTAATACAATTTCACCTTAATACAGTCGAGGAAATCATATGACACACTCGGTACCTACGTGATGTAGAAACTATTGTAAGTCAGTAATTTCTACATCACATGCATTATAACCAAAATCCTTACCTGTACTGCACCATCAAGCATCTTATGCAGCACATGCGAGCGCCGCTTCATGATGCGAATGTCGTGCTCCGTGGAGTCCGTGTACTGGCCGTTGGTGATGGGGTTCACGAACCGGTTGAGGTACTCGTTGTACTTTCCCAGAAGGTTTGGCTTCACGAATTGCACCATGCAGTAGTCTGATAACAATAGCTAATATATGTAATGTCTTATCTGAGTGAAGCCTGAAGGTGAGCGAGCGGAGAGCATTTCTGCAAGCATTCCATTGTAATGTTACATTTTACAAAAGGCTCAATACAGGCAAAATGGTTAGTTCTTTATTCAAAAACGACGAATGCTCGATGTTCTGTTACAAGTTAATGCTCTTAATATCCTGAAGTGAATTCATCTGTGAATCTTCAGGTCATAGAATAACGACTGGAGATATTTAGTTTGAGCCAATAAATAGACCTGTTATCTGGCCTGTTTCCGCTATAGTAGCGATTCGGCTTTTGGCACCCAAGGGCGTGGGTTCGATCCTCACCCAAGATAAACATTCATGTGAAGAACATTTGTGTTTGTTCAGTGTCTAGGTGTCTATTAAAACATTTAAGTGTGTAATAAAAGCACCAAGAATAGACAAAAACTAAATGTAGGTAGGGCGCGTGTTGCGCAGGTTGGTATGCAGTCCTAATTTCATTTTCAAAAAATCCTAAGAAGCCTAGACTTATGGCTGATGATGATCATAATCTGTAAAACTCACATTCTTTGAGATTGTTCTGGAGCGGTGTTCCGGTAAGCACGATGCGGCGACGCGTCTTCACCCTGTTCATAGATTGGGAGAGGCTGGTCTTCTCGTTCTTCAACAAGTGACCTTCGTCACACACCACTAAGTCAGGACCTGTAAAGAAAAAGGGCAATAATAGTTGAGATGTACTATACTATTTTCACTGTAAGATGATACGCCCGACAGCTCTTATTGTTCCGTGTCACGCATACTATTTCAAACTAAATAAAAAGAAGCTGACAAACGAAAATGTTATAAACTGTTAAAAAACTATTGTTCTTTCGAATCTTATCAAGTAAATTATTGTTATCCTTATTAACCGTTAATAAATGAAGTTTGTGTGTACCTCGTAACACAGTGATATTGATCCCTACTTCGAGACCATTACAAGTGGTGTGTTGTCTGGCGCATATTTATTTATTTTTTTATTTATTTATTTATTAAGAAATAATTTAAAAATTACAAATCGATAAATCCGATTCCATTTCCTTGGCCAACTTGATTAAATTACATTCGTTACAGCACTATAATTGACAATTATGAACTGTCAGGGAAATCATCATACGAAAGCGAAAGTAGTATACAAGGTGTCACTGGAAGGATGGATGGAATTGAATAAGCCAACTGGCTAACTTGATAACTGTATGAATGTAGGTCTAATGTCAAAGCAATGAAACCCATTACACGGCGTTCAGTAGAAATGACTGCTTTACTTGGTAATGTCACATAGAATTTATTTTATTTACTATCTATTCTTTCACTAGTTTACTTTTAGTGCTGCCGCACATTGGGCTACGCAGTGATTAGTGGTTGAGCAGGGCTACTAGACGTGACCACCAAACGCGGGACGCCGAGAAGCCGGCGTCTGTCGCCAAGTGTGCACTAAGTGCGGTTAGAAGTAGCGTGGAGCATGTGTAGCTCGCAGGCGGCCATAAGACTTAGATTGCGCTGATACCATAATAATTGTATGAAAAATTTCTTCCGTAGCTTCTAGCGGCCACTTGAGGTTTTTTATAGTGGCCCAGTGTGCGGCAGCACTTAATGTAACCTTTACTACCATTTGTCACCCATTTTGTAAATTTTTGGACCGCTGTGTCATACCGCGGCACCGCGGACCTAACCTACAACCAAACCAACGAACACAACCCCTCACCAGGATCCACGAGGCTCTCCTGGAAGTTCCTCAGCATCTTCTTCTTGAACTTCTTGTTGTTGTCCGCGGAGAGGTTGCGGAACATCTCGTAGCCGAGCACGCACACGCCGCCGCCCTCGAACCACTGCTGCAGCTGGAACGCGCGCTCCGAGTTCTGCTTATGTCTGGTGGTCAATGATAGATATGTTATTAATATACAATCTCATACATCATACTCTACTACTTTCGCCGTATGATGATATCCCTGACAGTTCATAATTGTGAATTATAGTGCTGTAACGAATGTAATTTAATCGAGTTGGCAAAGGAAATGGAATCTGATTCACCGATTTGTAATTTTTGTTTACTTGATAAGATTCGAAAGAACAATAGTTTTTTAATAGTTTATAACATTTTCTTTTGCCAGTTTTTTTTTATTTAGTTTGAAATAGTATGCGTGACACGGAACAATAAGAGCTGTCAGGCATATCATCTTACAGTGGAAATAGTATACGTAGCAGATAAATCACTCAATAGAAAATTGTTAATACCTACTGCCTGAGTTACCTAATCTTTCAAATAGATAGCCGCTGCTAAAGGAATTGAAAAAAGCGTGCAAGCGTGAAGTTAGTTTTCGCTGCAGATGCGCGCTGCCGCGTGACAAGCGTAAATTAAAAGGGGCTATCTCTTTCGATATACCTAGATGTCAGCAGGCACTTTATGAAATGTAATAATGCATGTCTTAATCTATACTAATATTATAAAGAGGAAAGATTTTGATTGTTTGTTTGTTTGTATTGAATAGACTCCGAAACTACTGATCCAATCGTAAAAATACTTTCACTAACCGAAAGTTAAAACTATTCAGTTGTGATATAGGCTATAATTTTAATTACGATCAAACAAAAAATTAGGGAAAAATAATAGTATAATGTAAATCAAGTCGGAGAAAATATAAGAGGGCGAGATATGTTAATGGACATTACGAGATATGCTATCAAACATTTGACAGAACGAAGTCTTTCAGGGCAGCTCGTTCTTAATACCGTCAGCTCTACTGAAAGATTCGCGTACTAATGCTCAACGTGGCTGTTGACAATAACTGTCAAATGAGAAGCTACGGTAGGTAATAATCGTTGATTAAATAAACTCAACTCAGGCTGATTGTTGGGCCTCTGACAATGACTTTATTAAAAAACCAATAATTTGCAATGGGTTTGTTCATAATCGATAGTAGTAAGTACTTAAAAATGTGGTTTATATTCAGTCAAAAAATAATTTCAACTGCCGTGACACGTGCTGGTGGTGGATTGGCAACGTCGCATTTTCGGAAAATTTTCAGGATTGTTTGGTCAAATTCAATCAAAAGTATAACTCTCACCTGGACAGTTCATAGATATCCACATCAAAGTCAGTCTCGGCGTGCTTCAGCCACATCTTGAACTCGTTGACCCAGTTGAGGACCGTGGACAGCGGACACACCACCAGCACGCGGTTCACGCTCGTGAGCGCGCTGTGGATCAGCAGCGTGTGGGTTAAGCTCACCACCTGTGGACAAGAGGCAAACAGTTCAATAACACTACTTTCAGCAGACGAGGTTCAATCTGGAAAAACTCAACAGTTAGAAAAGAGCAACGTAACTAGAAACAGAAGTCCGATCGCGGTGGCACCAGTTATTTAGAGCTTACGAATCTTAAATAGCGTTTAGATAGCATTAGCTGTAAGCTGAAAACGTGACATGTTTGGAAGCAAAAACAGACACAAACATTTTTGACAATACATTTTACATAGATCAATACTTTTTACCTACCTGCAGAGTTTTCCCGAGACCCATACAATGTGCGAGAATGCAGCCGGATCCTCTGTCTTTCTTGATGCGTTTTGCGCTTTCAAAGCACGCATCCCACATGAATTTTATACCATTAGCCTGAAAAATAATAGTATATTTTATATCGACTTTGACTTTGATGTGCAAACTGTACTTTTCACTTTTGAGTTCGAGAAAAATAGTCAATTAAGTACAAAAACATTTAAAACCGAACTTTACACTTGACAACAGTTCCAAAATTTTCGTGGCCAGTTTTTTCTTCTGAACTGAACCACAGATTATCAATTTAAAACACATGGCGCCACCTTCTTTGCGGACAAACCATGGAACTAAAACTCTCAACATTTTCGCAATGAAGACAGTCCACACTGCACAGATAATAGTATGTTTATACTGGCTGTTTGAGTTTGTCTTTGTCTAATGAAGGAAATTAAAAAAACGAATTACTTTTTATGCCTTGGACTAAAGTGGTCACTTTAGTCCCGCTTCGTAGGGCTATATTGGCGTACTTTTAGAGCATGAGAAATAAAAACATAAGTTAGCCCATTATTTATCTCGTAATACGAGAACAAAACAAGTTGGCTTCACACCTTAAAGTGAGCCGCCTGCGAACTATAAAATAGCAATGAATTGTATTCTTATTAGCATGATACAACATTTTGTATTAGGTAACAGCGTGTACATACTTCACACATGAGTAATACGGAAAACAGCAAAGTTTGAGGTAGGCAGAACAAATAAACTCTTTGTAAAGGAAAGGAGTTTCACCTGATGTGGTTTTAATTTCTTGACGAGCCCTCTGTCAACCTGAATAAGCGGCTCTTTAGTCTCAGGATCAAAATCAAGTATTACTTTGTCTAAGACCACTTCATCAGGCTTTCCAGATTCATCAAATTCCAAGTTGTTATACTGTTGATAAAAATACATAAAAATATTGTTAGAACAAGGAGCTGTGAATTGTGTTTAAAAACGTAAATGCTGTGTTTTCATATTTTTATGAATACTTACTAATTTCTGTCTTTCACTAATACGAGCAATCCTCTCTTTTTCCTCCCTCGCGGCCTTCTTTGTTGCTTCTTCTAGTTGATTTTTACCCATTACCTAAACATAAAAACACAGTAAAGTTAGATTGGAATCACAGCTATGCATAATAAATGTTATTCCCTTAAATATTAAGTTTATTGTAGCATTATTTTATTGATTGATTTTACCTTACGAATATTTTTTCTTCCATGTTTGTTTCTGCCCTCGTTTTCAGAATCATCCGAACCTGACATGTCGTCGCTATCGAGTTGTTGTATTCTGCGACGCTTCTTTCTGCAATTCAATGAAGAAGAAACGATTATGAAGAACATGTGAACCATATTAATTCCATATAAACTAGCTCAAACTTCATTATTGAGTCCTACCTTGCCTCAGTAGAAGAAGACCCGACCGAGCCATCACTCTCATTATCCTTCTTCTTATTCCTCTTCCTACGAGGATCAGAATTGTCATCTTCGGAGTCCTCAAAGTCACTGAGTTTGACGTTCGAGTCACGGTTTTTCTTGCGTGAAGACGCGCCCACCTCTGAGTCAGACGATATGAGCTGCGCTTTGCGCCGTTTTGATTTCACTCTGATAATAAATGGGGTTCATGAAATAATCTTGTAAATAAAAAATTCAAAAATACACAGCAACAATAAACTCAAAATCAAATAACTTTATCCAAATAGACATTCACAGCAAGTACTTTTAAATCGTCAAAATTAAAGCAAGATATAATAAATAATAGAAACAAATACTATAATAATATAGATATATAAATACACAGTATACAGATATAATGCGACTCTACCACCGCGTCGGAGTTGTTTCTTGCTGAGAAGACCCGGCGAGAAACTCAGCAGTTACTCTTTTAAACTTGTTTTGGGTTTACAACAGGCGCTATTAAAGTACAATGTGTCATTTTGATACAAATAAACCTACTGAGTAACTAATCTAAAGAATATAAAACAATGGAAAAAAAACAAACATAAAAGAATATAAACATAAGGTCATTTAAACAATTAAAAAATAAAAATTGTTAGTCAGTACAAACTAAGTATAAACTAGGTATTACAATAAAATATGTTACAATAGAGTTATCTAATCCCAATATTATCAAGTTATCGCCCCATGATTATCATTGCGTCCCAAATTTTTATTGCTTTTATTTATCTGCATTACAGGAGAAAAATGGCTCAGCAGAACAGAATTTGTAAGCAAGTTACAAGTATGAAAAATTTGAAAATTAAATGCGCTTTATTAATTGCTTTAATTTAATATGCTTTGAGACACCAGATGACTTAAAAAGATTGAAGAATCATTTTGAGGCGGATAACATTTTAGGGTCTCAACTAATAATACTTAGATATTTCTTCTCTACCTCTCCATTTATAGGTATGTAATATAAAAATACTTACGCATCTTCTTCTTCTGACTCGTCTGTTTTCTTTATGGTCTAAAAAAAGATATCAGCAAATTGATAACAAATTTAAAGGCATTTGTTAGAAAAAATATTAAAAGGCAATCATGCTTACGTCAGAGTCATCTTTATTGGATACAGAAGTATCGCTTTCATCTAGTAAGTCGTCCTTTGCGAGGTGATCTACACCGGAGCCATTCAGTCCAGACAAAGAAATCGAAGGTAATTCTGTAACACGAGTTTTTAGATTAAATTATGAGAGTGCAGTATTGCAATAATACCCTAAGCTTGAATTAGTGACTTATTAATAAATTTAGAACATTGCGAACGCTATATGTGCGCAATGAAGTGGTAATTAAATGAACTGCCGTTTCCTGCGGGCTTATTTACTAACCGCAATTTACAATCGAGTTCTCTGGGTCTCTATTGTCTATAGGCACTCTTGGAACCTCGTAGTTGAAGTTCAGTCTTTACCACCTTTGAAGTGATATAAATATATGCAAAACATTGCAAAGTGATTGTTTTTACTTTTACCTTCAGGATCACTGTCAACAACAGAGACCGCGTCAGCTTCCGCCTCGGAACTGCTCTCCTCCGACTTCAGCATAACCTCTTCACTTATATGTGGAGTTTTCACCATCGCTTTATTCCTCTTTATAGAATTAGTATCAGTTGTGTTGGTGGAAGTAGAGTCGCGCCGTCGACGATTCTTACTCAGATTGTTGAGATTTGTAAGTCTGAAAGATGATAGACTTACACTAAATATGTGTTTTTAATTTGAGTGCCTAATTAAAAACTACAACGGAGCTATACTTGATACCCAGATTTAATAAAATGATTAAGGCCTGCGCAAACGAGGGATCATCCGCGGCGTACTTTTTTGTCAGTCAAAATAGATCCCTTACAAACTATATCGAGCAACGCACACGGACGACTAAAAGTACGCCAAACAAAAAGCCCGCCGAAACACCGCTGACGCCCACGGAGTTGGCAGTTTGGCACGGAGCGTAGCGGATTAAGTACGGTCCGCAAAAAAAAATAGAACGAACTATTAGCAGCAACGCACACAGCGGGCTTTAGTCCGCGTTGCGCAAAGATTTAAAATAAAGGGATGGACCTAGTATTCTCCATTAAAATGTCTTCTTTTTTTCTCAAACTTCATGTAAATTACAGCACAACGTAGTCTCAGAATATTTACCTCCATAACGTGCGCTTCACTAAATTTCTGGACAGCAAATGATCGCACACCGTGTGCGTTGAGTCCGCGGTAAATCTGCGGCGGACATTTTATTCGCGGAGCGTACTTTTTTCACGGAGAAAGAAGGCCGTTGTTTGCGCAGGCAGCAGCATCTTTATTTCTGTGACGCGCAGCTCCTGCTTGTGTCGCTCTAGTAACGGCCATATAAAAAGACAGGCCTAATGATGGTTTTATAGACCTGCCCCTTCAGCTTGATCGGCATTTTGGGGTCACAAATGGCACCAGTCACCTCACGCCATTTGGCTCAAGCCGCAGAAATTCGGGCTCTGACGTCGCGATCGATGTCCACGGACGCGCTAACACAGATCCCAGGTATTTGACACGGTCCGTGCGCTCGACCACGTCAACGCCTATGCGGACGGACTGGGGATCTGTGGTGTTGCAGGCCATGTACTCAGACTTCGCCACGTAGTTTCAGACCGCCGTTTTCAAGTGATTTTTTCCACTTATTCACCCGTTGTACCAGCCGTCTTCTGTCAGAGTCTGCTAGCGCAATATCATCAGCATACATGAGCAACCAGGGTGGTTGCTCGTTGTGGTCTAGGATGCTGTTCACAGAACGTCTAATATTACGCTGAACAGAAACGGGCTAAGCACGGAGCCTTGGTGTACTCTAACGGTGATAGGGAAGGGAAGCGTGTCACCAACCGCAGTCCTAACTATGGAACTGGAATCGTGGTACATGTCCCGGATAATGTCAATGAAGACTTCGGGAACGGCCCTGGACCGCTGCGCCCAGCCGATCATCTCACGAGGGACACAGTCGAAGACCTTCTGCATGTCCAAGAAAAGGAGATGCAGAGGTGTAATCTTCAGTCTGTATCCTCCATGAGCGTTCTCAAGGCAAATACGGGTCCATGGACCCGCAACCCGGTCAAAATTCATACTGACACTCCGAGATTGTACACTCCTGTCGAATCCGAGAGTCCAAAATGCGCTCGAGGAGCTTCATGGTGTGGGACATCACCTTTATGCAGCGATAATTGCTGCACTCCTGCACCGAGCCCTTGCCCTTGAAGACTGGCGTGATAATGCTCAGTCTCCATTGGTCGATGATGATGATTGAATGAATGAAAAATATATGAAGGTAAATGTGGGTCAACGTCTTAACATAAAATAAAGGTGTTTTACACGCACTCAAAAATAGTATAATCTCAACAGACGGTTTCTAATAAGTCATAATATTACAAGGAAACGTAAGAATGGTAGGTATGGTACATGCTAAGGCACTTATCGAAGGCTACTCACACAAGTTCACCACAAAGGCCCTTGGATTAAGAAGGAGACAGATAAGAATCCTTACCAGAACCCTTACGGGGCACTGTAGGCTGAACAAACACGGACACAGGATTGGTATCGCTGAGTCACCGACCTGTAGATTCTGTCGTGAAGTGGAAGAGACCCGGTCCATGTCCTATGCGACTGTGATGCTTTAATACACAGCAGAAGCCGCGTTCTCGGCGAGCACAAGCTTGCCCCTTCGGACGCCATTGACATCACTCCCAGGAAAATAATTCAGTTCATGATGGCTGTAGGCCTGGAGAGTGATCTTTGAGAGGATGATGACCACAATAGATCAATCCTGGTCGCAGTGGTCAATCGCTTTGCCGACATCCTAATGCTGAACGAATAACGAATAAGAATAAGAATCTAAATATTAAACCCTACTAAAAATGTTGTTCAAAAACTAACACCAGACTGCTGAAAAATCGCGCTCCCCAAAATGATTCGTTATGAATTTGACCGTTGTATGGGTTTATGTTTAACAGTTACACCCATGTCTAATGATAAGTATTTCAGTCCTTGCCATAACCATAGGTTTTTAACGTCACGTGAACTACGATAACTTATATTATGTTTAGTTCCATTTCTTTCCACTAGCGGCGCTATCACCAAATTGCATACAAATATTTTGCTACAGACGCAAGCGTCTATCGGTGTATAACTCATGGTAGGGAAGGGGACTTCAGATGAACATCATGCAATCCATATCCCCCGCCAATGCAACTTAAACTCTATCTTTAGCATGGTCAACACTCCCCAAACTCTCCCTTTTCAGAAACTAGCCAGATTTATTCAGAATATTATTAAACAAAAAAATATTAATAATTAAACTGTGTTTGTTGTCTGGGTGTTATTGTCTATTGCAGTATGTATGTGAATAAATTCTGTATCTAGAATATTAATAGGTAAATGGAAATATTGGAGCAAAGGAAAATTCCGTGTTGTCTTGATCTCTGTTTTATTCATGGACTTTGAAAAATTGCATTTACGAAAATGAACTGTATTGCGTTCTGTCAAGATGTATTTTTGATCACGCTTTTTACAGATGTTAATCCGAGCCGAGAGAGATAGCAACCACAGAGGCCATGTGTCTCGTTCTTTCATCTTGCCAGACTAAAAAAATGTTGTTGATTAAAAATTGAGACTCAATAATCTTCGTTGAAACACTTGTGTTTGAATGGCATTTCATTGAATTTGAGTCACTGTATTTTAATCACGTTAATTTTGTTATTATTTTTATATTACTCAAATGTAATACTTATTTTTATTAAAACTATACTTTGCTTAATTTTCTACTGGTAAACCTTGAAAATGTCATGGCAGCATGGCAGTGATAGATTGGACAGTTTGTATTCGTCAAATAAAATTTTTACTTTCTTTCGCAGTTTAAAATGGTAAAAAGTGTTGCGTTTATGCTTTCCCAAGTGAATAATATAGTAGTTGCAATGTATCTTTTCAAAAATAACATTATTATAAATCTCACAACTATTGTGTCCATGAATTCTTGTAGTCGAGGAAGGTCCTATTAACTGTACGGCATTCATAATTAGTCTTCCGAATTAGGGGGTAATCTTCGGAAATACTGATACGATCATGAAAGATTTTTTTCTGCTAACAGTAATCTTACTGTTAGCAGAAAAAAATGGGCCTATATAGGTATATAGGCTATATTTTATTTTGATTAACGTCTTTTAATAACTTCTGACAGAACGAAGTATGTCGGGGCAGCTAGTTTAATTATAGTCCCGTAAGTGAAACGAAAAGTCTGCCTCACTTTTGACTAAGGTGTAGAGTTTTTAGAGTAACGCCCTTTGCTGGCACGTGAAGTTGGGTAACTTCCAGTGACAATTCTTCGGAGATAGGCAATCGTGACTTGCGAAGGCCAAAACGCGCTGTGAGTTAGTCTTCTAGTGTTTAAATAGTCACATGAAAAAAATACGTGGAAATATTTGCCCCCGGTTGCCTTATTATAAGTTACGCTTGACACGCAGGGGTTTTTAACATTAAGTCCACCGTGAAATCCTATGAAAACCTACACTGCATTTCTAAAATGTTTCACTTTCTAACAAACAACATCAGCTTTGTCATTGGCTGTCGATTTGTTTTTAAAGAAAAGTAGAGACTTTCAGGTTGAGCTAAGTATATCTGACAGCACCGAAACGCAATTTCCTATGCTTCTACCCTTTTCTATCACTCAGAACCATAGCGTAATATTAGACGTTCTGTCAAACAGCATCCTAGACCACCACGAGCAACCACCCTGGTTGCTCATGTATGCTGATGATATTGCGCTAGCAGACTCGGACAGGGAAAGGCTGGTACAACGGGTGAATAAGTGGAAAATTCCCTTGAAAACGGCGGTCTGAAACTTGATGTGGCGAAGTCGGAGTACATGGCCTGCAACACCACAGATCCCCAGTCCGTCCGCATAGGCGTTGACGTAGTCGAGCGCACGGACCGTATACCTGGGATCTGTGTTAGCGCGTCCGTGGACATCGATCGCGACGTCAGAGCCCGAATTTCCGCGGCTTGGGCCAAATGGCGTGAGGTGACTGGTGTCATTTGTGACCCCAAAATGCCGATCAAGCTGAAGGGGCAGGTCTATAAAACCATCATTAGGCCTGTCCTTTTATATGGCAGTGAAACATAGCCGTTACTAAAGCGATACAAGCAGGAGCTGCGCGTCACGGAAATGAAGATGCTGCAGTGGATGTGTGGAGTCTCGCACAAAGATCGCGTGCGTAACACCCGCATCCGCGGCAGCCTTCAAGCAGGCGAAATCGATTCGGTGCTGTCAGTACGTCTACCACGAGTTGCCACTTCAACATTACATTATCGTTCGCGTAAAATTTTGTATTGGGATTTGACATGACAATTTCAAATCCAAATACATTTTTTTACGCGAACGATAACGTAAATTTAAAGTGGCAACTCGTGGTCGAGGTACAGATGTAGCTCAACCCTAAAGGCCTGCGCAAACAACGGCCTTCTTTCTCCGTGAAAAAAGTACGCTCCGCGAATAAAATGTCCGCCGCAGATTTACCGCGGACTCAACGCACACGGTGTGCAATCATTTGCTGTCCGAGAGTATTTTAATATTCTGAGATTACGTTGTGCTGTTAATGACATAAAGTTTAAGAAAAAGATAATATGTACTGGGTCCATCTCTTTATTTCGTTTCGATTATTAACGCGGACTAAAGTCCGCCGTGTGCGTTGTTGACTGCTCATAGTTCGTACTTTCTATTTTTTCCGCGGACACCCGCGTGTTTTAATTTAAATCCGCTACGTTCCGTGGGCGTCCACGGTTATTCGGCGGACTTTTAGTTCGGCGTACTTTTAGTCATCCGTGTGCGTTGCTCGCTACAGTTTTTAAGGGATATATTTTGACGGATTTAAAAAGTACGCCGCGGATAATTCCTTAGCAAAGTAAGCAGGGAATTGCTGTAGCCATTTGCTTAAATTTTTTTTTCAACCCCAGTGTTTAATTCATGCATCAACAATTTTTTTACTATGTGTTGCAACAAATGGCTTTGGCACATACTTATTCAAGGTTTGATTTTTCCCATATCTATTAAATATTTACCCATCAATATCTTTGTCATTTGGATCCTGGTTGTCTGAATTTTGGCTGCTACCACCAGGTTGTGCCCTAGAACGCCCCATCTGTAATTATAGTTTCACAACTTTAATTACCTATGTATGTACCCACGGTAACCATCACCAAATTTGTAAAAAAGCAAATAATACTCAATTGACCCCAACAAAAAAAAAAGATAAACAATAAAGAAAACACTAATTGGTATTCTGAACTAGTATAATTTCATAAACTTCAGGTACTATGCTATGACACAGGATATACAACAGTTAATATTATATTCTTTTCTGCTAGCTAGTACATCTCATAAATCAAAATGACTCTTAACCATAGAATAGAAATGCAATAGAAAACACGGAACAGTTAAATTTAATCAGAAAACATAACTTAACATTTGGAACATTTAATTCAACAATAAATGAAAATAATAAGGATATTTTAAAATATAGAAATACTTAAGTTTATTTAGTAAATTATTTTATTCAAACCTAACCTTTTTACTACTGGACTTTGAATTTGCAGCACTCTTTTCACTGCTTTTAGAGTTACCATTTTCAGAATCTTGACTACTTTCTTCCCTCAACTTTCTCTTTGTTCTAACTTTTGGAAATAAGTCTTCTTCAGTATCAGAAGAAGAAACAGTTTTCTTGTCCTTTTTTTTCTCATCGTCCGAACTAGATACTGCCTGCAACAAGGAGTTCTTGATTTCCTTCAGGGCATTTCGCAACAGTTCATCCTCTGTGTCTGAGCTGGAAGAGTATGTAAGTAACATCTTTTTAGCATGAATACTTTCCATCATATGCTTCCTTTTGTGTTTTTTTCTCTTAGAAGGGGTTGTTTCTGAAGGTTCATCTGATTTATTAAACTCAGATCCTTTATCAGCAATTTTAATTGGAGACAGTTCATTGTGAGGATTTTCATCCCTAACTACTTTCTCATCCCCATCTTTCACAGCTGTTTGATTAATTTTATTATCTTCAGTTGCGTGGCTATTTTTATCACCAAAATCATCTTTTTTACCTGATTCAGGGTTTATTTTTTCTTTATTCTCTGAATCTGATTCAGCGAGTAATGTTTTTTTTAATTCAGTATCTCGTATGGACTTTGTATTTCCTGTTCCTTTTTTATTTTTTTTATTACCTTCAGTCCCGCTTTCAGTATTTCTTTCATCATTATCAGAGTCAGAATCATGAAGCAGGGCATTTTTTACCCTATCTGTACTATTTAGTTCTTTACTATTACCCTCACCAGCAGTTTCCTTTGATCTGGATTCATCTGCATTGGTGCTAATATCTTTTTCTTTATCAGCTCCAAATAAAAGCAAGTCTCTTACAGTTTTTTCTATTTCTGCCAAAGGCACAGGTGACTTACATAGACTAAAGTCAGAATTTTCTGAATCAGAGTCATTCAATAAAGCATGTTTTACTACATTGATTTTGTCTTTTGAAGCACTGACTACAGTTTTCAAAGCAAAATTTTCACTATCACCTGTATTGACTATTTCACAAATAACTTCATTGTTTTGAATGATTTTTTTTAGATTGTATAGCTGCAAAAACTGTTGAGACAATTTCGGTAGCCTAGTAACACTGATATTAAACTTTTTAGCAACAAAGGCACTAACTTCTTTCCGTTTAGAGATAAAAAACTCTTCATCATTGTTTGTAGATGGTGATTTTTCCAATCTTTCTGACTTACTATAAGTCTTCATGTTTTTTTCGTTTTTGTTCACATCATCTTCTCCATCAGAAATTGTAGATGTTTTCCTTTTGTCTACCTTTTTTGGTGATTTGTCCTTCTTGTCTAAAACATCAGGCTTTAGTAACTTGCTGATACTGACACATTTGATAAGAGGTTTTACAGTATCATTAGTATTTACTTTTTCATTCATTTTAGAATTTTTATCGTTTTCTTGAGTAGGCTCTGGAACTAAATCCTCATTTTTAGACACTATTTCTGAGTCAGAATCATTTGACATAGGTGATGGACTGGTAATATTATCAATATTCAAAGATTTTTCACCATCACTTATTCTTCTGTCTGTTGTGGAATTTGGTAATATATTTTCTATTTTACCTAAACTTAACTCATTACTATTATCAGAACTATCATCATCTATAACACGAATCCTTTTAAAATTGCTATTCCTACGTTTTTTTGAGTGACATTTATCAGCACTACCGCTACTTGAATAAGGAAGTTTACAAATTTTACCACTGCTACTTTTTTCAAGACACTGCGTTTCATTAGCTTGGTCTTTGGAAGGGGAAAACTTCTCTTTTTTGGCTTCAGTGTCTGTAGACACTCTTTCAGAGTTATCAGAACAAACAGATTTCTTTCTACTATGACTACTTCCTTCACTTCTTCTAATCTTTTTAGAACTCTTTTTTAATGTTGGCTGAACTTTTTCTTCTATTAAATTTACAGTATTATCTTTTTCTTTAGTTTGTATTAAATTTTTACTATGGTCTTCTGTGTCTGGAGATGATTCTTTAGTTTCCCTAACACTACTGTCAGAAGAAACAGATTTATTTCTACCATGGCTGCTTTTTTCACTCTTGCTAATTTCCTCAGAACTTTCATCTAATTTAGAACACAAATTTCCTTCCTTATCTTTTGTATCATCATCAGATACATCAACATTTATGCACCCCGAATTATGATCATCAGAATTTTCAATGACGGCTCTTTCACCAGCTTCTTTTCTAGATCTCAATCTTTCTTTCAACTTTCTTCTCATTCGATACAATTTACAGTTGTAATAAACTGGATATTTGTCTTGCATTGATGTGGACATGTTACGCGCCAAAACTCTGACCGACATGTAGTGTCTGACAGGAACCTTTTTAGCCACTCTGAGTTTTTGTGAGCGGTATTTCAAATAGCGATATTTATCGTTGTCTTCTATAGTGCTATTGCGAGGAGGTGGTGACATTGCCGCTCTGACGCCGGCCTTATTTGAGCTCACAAGTGTCAATACTTTCCGCACGCCGCATTCTACATTTTCCAATGATTTCCTTGATAATTGACATATCAGTAACACTTTATCGGCAGCCTTTTGAACCGCGTGTTGATTCCTTAACTTATCTTTCCGTATTCGCTTTTCCTTAAGGTTTTCGGACCGTGCCCGCAGATTTGAGCCCAATTTTGATAAATATTCCATCGCCTCGCACAGAACATCACACACCGGGACCTCGTCCGCCATTTTACGAAGTTCAGTCAGAATAAATGAGAAGACCCTTCGCAAAATTAAGGTTTTTTTCTAGATAGATTACCAACAATAAAACAAAGTAATATTCCGCACAAGAAATTAAAACGCAAAAATGCAACGCCAAAAAGTGGTAACAAAAAAAAACCATAGACTATTTGACATTTCTTTACACGGAACATCGGCATCAGCGAAATAATTTGTAAGCCAATTGATTTATATTATTGAAAAAAAGGCGTTATCCAACGTCATTTCGTCTTGAATTATTAAGGTGTTAAAACTTCGTAATAAAAACAATTATTGCAGTTAGTTTAAACGGAAACGCTGCCATATTATTCGAAAACTTCACATGAAAAGGAACGTAAAGACCCCTGACCTATTCAACTCAATCGGATTATACTGTTGTACATACGTACAGCATACAAAATAGCGGCAAATAGGTATATAGCTGCGTACTACAACATATAGCTACGACTATGTATGCTTATTTTCTCACAATCTTATAACATAAAACAGTCGAATATGATTTACAGGCACAAAAATAATGTTCACTCATAATTCCTATAGCAAAGAACCATAGTCTCTACAAGAAACCAAAAAAAACAAGAGGTACAAATTTTTTGTACTCACCTTTCATGTAAATGGCTGAACTAGCGTTTTGGTGAATCCTTTCACACAATGAGATTTAACTGAGATTGCAACACATCATTACACTTTGTAATATTGATTAATCCTCAAATCATACGCATTATCCCACTTTTAGTCCGAAAATTCGGCGAAATAAGCAAGGTAGGTAAACTATCCAAAACAGTCGTGAAAAAGAACCATAGAGAATAGAGCGAGCACTGACTGACTTGATACAGTGTGCAAAGACAAAGAGTATATGGACCAAGAAGGGTAATAATAACGATCGGTAAGCCCGCCCGTCACAAAATTTCATAATTTTTTGATGAGCTATGCTATACTAAATAATAAATGAATAATTGCTTAACCCCTGAACAGAGTCATAAAATACATTCTTAGTTAATTTTGATTGATTTTGTGAATAACAAGCGAGTTAATAATTTTGAAACTATTGAATTTCGTGAAATAAATAAATTAAATCAGAAAACAAGTATTGTACTAAAATCATTATGTCTTTTTTGTTTGATTATAGAAGTATAGTATGGTTATGCGTTAAAAGTTGTAAACAATAGAATGATTTAAATATTAGGTAACTCAAAAATTGACCATCTGTACAAAAGTTAAAACTCTTGATTTAAAAAAACAAATGTCGTGGAAAAGAGAGAGAGAGAGATGGCAATACCAACCACACGCACACCGCGGCACCGACTGGTCGCTCGGCTCACCTCACCTCACCAGTCAAAAAAATGACAATCCAATTTGACTTGACGTTAGTGATGCGACTCGAGTCGTATTTTACCACTCGAGTTGTTCGAGTCGTATTACAATCTCACTCGAATACCACTCGAGTGGTTAAGGCACTCGAGTGATTATTTCACTCAAATGCCACTCGGGTGGCCGAATCACTCAAGTGATTGTTTCACTCTAATATTACTTGCGTGATTCTCATTAAGTTAAGCGAAAATAAAACTGCAAGGTTAATTAACAAATCAAAGGTATATTGCAAGTATTTAACATACATTAAACATACATTTAAAAATTAAAAGGTTGCTCCACCTGTTATGATTATTTCCAGCTAAAAAAGTTTACAATCAAAAAGTTAAAATTTTAACACTAATAAAAGTGACCTAAAAAATTAATTAGTTCCATGAGCAACATAAAATAAAACTTTCATCTTTCTTACAAAATAAAACAATTATTTAAGTTATTTAAAAATTAGACTTCTTTTTAATCATATTTTTAAAAATAATCACAAATCTTAATAATATTTAAATCAGACTTCTTTTTGATATAAGTTTTAAAATAAACGTTTTCCGATAAGATAAAAAAATGTGTTTCATTCAAATTCAACAAAACTAAATACGTAACTAAAAATCACAGCTACTAATTGTTGTAAACATGCATTCTTTTACTCAACTCGTCGTTGCTTACCTACGACGCCGCGCCGCGTGCGTGCAGGTTGAAACCTGTTTGTCCAGGCGAACTAGAGATGCGCCCGAGACTCGATTCCGAGTGAAAAAATCGAGTGAACTCGATTCCGAGTGAACTCGACTCAACATTTTTTCCACTCGAATACGTTTTTTCCGATGTCCCTCGAGTCACTCGAGTAAAATTGAACTCGAGTCGCATCACTACTTGACGTGATTTTGACAACAAACTGCTGCTGTCCTAAAGTCATTGTTTCGGTGAATCGGTGCTGATTGTGTAACATAAATAATGATTTCAAGAATTTCACTGCGTACTTACAGGCTTGGAGGCTTAGCTAGATATTACAGCGATGGCGTTGGTCAACAAAACCAAGGATCGAAGACAGCAACCGCATCTACTGCTGCAGCTGAAGTCAATGCCAATGTACCCGGGCTGAGCAGCAACATAGTCCATCCTGCTTCTGCCCCTGTGGGCCCAGGAGTGAACCCTGACAAATCCGGAGCCTACAAGGTTCCAGAGTATTTTTGCTATGACAACATGAGTTTCTTTGAAGCTGAGATTGAAATGTCAAAATTCAGATTGCCTCAACCCTCAGCCCTGAATAAGTAAAATAGCAAGTTTTAGGTGCCTGTTTAGTGATGTTTATAATAGTTTTAATAATTTCCTGTTTAATTATTGGTCATTTGTCTACCCCATGAATTATAATTGTGATATCATCCATCCTCGTCATATTCGTTGGTCCTAAATATAGTAAGTACCTAAATATTGAATAAATGAACTGGGTTGTATTTGAAATGAACATTTTTATTTATATCAATAAGACCTTGAAGAGAATATTCCAATCTTTAGGAGATTAACTTATAAATTAATAAATTTGTTGTTACTAGCTTCTGCCCGCCACTTCGTCCATGTGGAATGATGATATAGCCTATACTATAGCCTTCCTCGATAAACGGGCTATCTAGCACTGAATTAATTACCAAATGGGACTAGTAGTTCCTGAGATTAGTGCGTTCAAGCAAACAAACTCTTCAGCTTTATAATATTAGTTTATAGATGCATTCTCAACCAAACTAGTGCATAGAGTAATGGAAAACAGGAATGCTGTGCAACATAAAATACCTGTAAAAAAAGACACTGCACCCAATTACATTCAATAAGTGTATGGAATACAAACCTTGATACTGGGTAACCTATATTTTTGGTCTTTATTATAATAATTCATCCATATGCTAAGAGTAAAAAGATAGAAAAACAGGGAAATGGGTGAAATGGCCCTTATTAAGGATATAATTGATACAATGTGTGACTCATTTGATATTTTGAACTCTCACATGCCAAATTATTACTGCTGTGGAGACACATGCAACACCAGGTGTTTTGTAAACAATAAACTTAGGTAATACAAGCTCTTCCAGACAGTAGGTATGTATAAAAGTTATGCTGACATGGTTGTGGTACCTGGGCAATAATACCTGTTTAGTGCAGATATTAGGTACCTACCTACCTACTGAATTTTAGCATAATAAGTGTCAAATAAATTGCCACCTAAATTATATGAGCTAAGACTATATAATACTGATATATGGTTTGTTTGTACAATAAATAAATTGGAGGTATAATAAAAGTCCTATATTTTTTTGATATTTTATTAAATCATTTGATTCCCATACTTTCTAGAGACCTACAACTAAATAACGTGAAATGCAACTTTATGGGTAAAAAGCAGTACTTGACTCTTTATAATTTGTGAAATGCTCTAAATACCAGCATGTTTAAACCATTACTGAAGTGGCTCCACTGATTAGAACAGCGGTTTCTTGTTCGGTTAGAGTGGTTGTTGCTTCTTCACCTTCAACACACTCTAACATGGCTGACTGTTACTTCTTCTTAGTAAGTTTTTCTGAGAGGTCATCAAAGGTTGGATCTTGGAGATTAATCATAAGGCTGTTGCCAGGAAGGAAGACTCTGTTTTGAGATTGAGCAAGCATTCTAGAGATACTTTGAGCAGCACGGATTTTGCGCAGCTTCAGATATCCAGGGTTCATTCCCATAGCTTTGCCCAACATTTCAGCTGCCTCAGCTTCTCCCTCAGCCTGCACAATTTTTTGTTGACGCTCCTGCTTGGCTCTTTCAACAACGAAAGCAGCACGCTGAGCTTCTTGCTGGGCAACCTGCTTTGCCTCAACTGCAGCTGTGTATTCTTTACCGAAACTTAGCTCTGTGAGGGAAACATCATCAAGAATTATATTGAAATCTGCAGCTCGTTCAACCAGCTCTCGCCTTATCAGCAAAGAAACTTGCTGGCGTTGTGTGATGAGCTGTGATGCATTGAATTTAGCTACTACAGATTTTAGCACTTCATTGCAGATAGATGGCAGTACTTTCTCATCATAGTCAGTTCCAAGTTGTCTGTACATGACGGGCAGGAAACTAGCATCTGGCCGAGACAATACACGCAAGGAAATGTTGACCATTTGTAAATCTTTCGATCCGGTGGGTGAAGAAATTTTGCGTGGCCGTGACCTAATATCGTAAATGATCGGGTACTGGAACCAAGGGATACGGAAATGAAGACCTTCAGCCATCACCATCTGCTGAATACCTCCTATTCTGTTGAACATGATGGCACGATGACCTCCCTCGACGGTAAACAATGATTGGGAGATTCCATAAGCCGCCGCACCGATCACTGCAGCGACTTTTAGGCCGATCCCAAGACCAGGCGGGCCGCCTTTCGCAAATTTGCCAGCCATATCGTTTATCTTACTCTGAGCCATATTTTAAAATTGCTGAAAACACTCCAATATATTACTCAATTTGTTTTTCTGAACTCAGAAAAAGATTTTCTAACCTAACTCAAACTCCATGCAAATTGTGCAATATATTCATAGACAAAGAGTATGCTCCACAGACTAACTAGGGAACAAGTATAGGCTTTTTGGACAAAGTGGGTAGGGAATATTTTTTTTATAGTAGGGAGGAAAGAATGAATAAAAAAAGGAGTAATCGACTAAGAATAAAAAAAAAATTAACACCACACCACATGATCAATTCTTTACATTTACAATTTAAAAGGCATTCATCTTTACATTCTCCTGCACACATTTCTATGGTAAATCTCCCGTCTACTTTGCCATTTTAGGCAAGTTTTGCAAAACGCTAAACACTAAACACTAACACCTGCTGTCCAGACGTGTTTAGTGGCAGGCATGCGGTGACTGAGGAGAATGGGAGGCGCGCGGGACGAGCCACTAAAAAAATAGAACACGCTTCAAATCACTCTATGATGAGCATAACAGTACTTGCCGGTCCGCCGCACCGCACTGTTGCGTTGCGGGGGAGCTTCAGGGTTCGCTGCCTCCAGGTGTTGGAACAATTTTCCCATTAAGTAATTTCAAATCAAATTAGGGTTGATAGATGCACAAAAACAATTACAGGCGTGTCAATACAAATATTATTATTACCATGTGGTTCAAGCCATACACACCGGTGGAGGTGATTATTTTACATGTTATTTCCTTTGACATTTTTTCCTTTCCTTAAACATTACCTACTTTCGGCTCATTATTTATTTTGGTGCTGCAGTTTGAACTTGGTAGTCGTACGTTATTACCGCTTACATTGCGCTGTCACGAAACACAAAAACACAATCACACTATACAACCGCACTGTATCTATTATCTAAGTATTACACTTATGTATTTACACTACACGATATATTTTATTACTCACCATACTTTTACTTAAACATTCACAAATATTTATTACTTAGATTATTTAGGGCACATACGTATGTCAACCGCAGATGTCCGTGCGTTTACTCAGTTCGGGCCCACTGAAAATCGTGAAAATCAGCGCCTGGGCCCTTAAAGCCCAGGCTGAATGCTGAGGGGTCTTTTTATTTTTTGGGCATCGGGACACCGCTGTCTGATGGTATTTGTTTGTTTTTTTGTTATCTTGTTTTGTTGTTGTATGCCTACTACCTATGTGTTTTTGTTAAATATTCCGATGTCCTTGAATTTAATAAATAGGTATCTTTATATTTCTATTTCTACATATAAGGCCCGTATTCACTTTGATAAGTGCAGGTGCTTGATGATTATGAGAAAACACGTGTATAACTAGACAGACAGACAGCATGGATTATTGCGAGTAATTAGTATATTTCGCATATTCACTAAGCACCTTCACTAATCACCTTCACTTACACAACTAATCAAAGTGAATACCGGCCTTTATGAACCACAGTTAGGAAACTTTATGAACTCTTTGCGTACGTTGGCAATCTGGGGTCAAATAGATGACCCCAGATTGCCAACGTATTTATTTAAGAAAAACCCTAGATCCTTTGCCTTTAAATGTTAAATATTTAAATAAGGTATAAAACGCTATAACTACAAATGGTTTTCTTTTTAGGACATGTTTGATTTTTTTCCCATACCCAATTTGGTTTTAAACAAAAAGTTGACACACGTTTGACAGGCGTTTGACATTGTTGTCTTGCTTTGCTTGCTCACACAAGCAAACAGGAAAAAGTCTGTTTTTTGTCAAGAAAATATTTTTGTAAAGCCAAACCTTTGTACCATTCTAAGTTTTGTTGTGTTTAGTAAATATAAGGCAAGATATAAAATATCAAGGACCTAGCTTTAGTATCATTGATATGGATTCGTGCACTGGTGTGGAGCAGGATTTGGACAAAGCAATTAATAAATTTACCTCTCTAAATGACCACACAGACAAGGTTTTAGAAGATATTGTTGGCCAGGTTGAGAATCTTAAGAATGAAATTGCTAAACGTGAGTTATTTTCTCAGTTTCATGTATTTGAAAGCCCTAAAAAAAACTATCCATCTTTAATACCTTGTAGGTGGTTCTCTAAATGGTGGTTTACTTCCATTTCTGTTCATACAGGTTCATATTAAGATATAAATATAAGTAATACATCTACTTTTACGCCCCTGGGCCTTAAATCTGTTGAATTTTCATGCTCGCTAAGTTGATACACCAATTTTGTACTTCACTTTCACTTCTCAATGCACAGTTTTCTGGACCTATCTATGAAATAAGTGGGACATATTAGTTTAAATAATGTTATTTTATTGTGATATTTCTAATTGCTGGTTTTATTCACTTCAGAAGCTATAGTTTCTTTGTTGTTGTGTTTGCTTTGAGTTTGTAAGATAATAATGAGTCAGCAAAATGTGTATTTCTAGATGCAGCAAACACACCCATATCTCAAACACAAGCCATGGTTGTTGGGGAGCTAGCCTCGCGAGTCAAACAGACTGTGTTTCAGATGTCCACAGGTAAATGAGTGTAAATACTTTACGCAAAACAGAATAATATTCATGTCACCTTTTAAGGATAGAATAAGATACAAAAGTATTTCTAAATAAATTGAAACAACAACTAATCACTAAATGATGCTATAATAACCTGTGGAGGGGACGCGGCGGTTATGGCACTACTCGTCGGCAGATTGGGACGGATTGCGAGAGTATTTTACCTCCGTCCCTTGGTGGCAGTGCTGCTTTGGAGAAAGGGATGCTTCAGAGAGTGCATCTGCTATCGCTGACGAGATCAGTACCGGAATGGAATATTACATTCCTTTTGACTGATGGACCAGGGACCAGTTTTGCTAGCACTGATGACCACTGATGTTGTCAGTGCTAGCAAAACTGGTCCCTGGTTCAATCGCGAGTGTGCCGCAGCTGTTGAACAAAAACAGGCGGCGTACCGTGCTTGGTCTAGGGCCCAGGCACTCAATGATCATTCAAACCTTGCCTCCCTGAAAGCAGCCTTTAATAACGCCCAGCGAATTGCTCGTGTTGGCCAAGAACTCATCACGCACCCTACGGGTAGCCGCTCCTACTGGCGACTGGCTAAACACGTGCAATCTAACTTCTGCGTGCCTTCGCTGCCCCCGCTGAGATTCCCTGATGGATCGTTGGCTCATCAGCCGCAAGAGAAAGCCGATTTACTGGCTAACCTCTTTGCCGCAAACTCTTGCATCGATGACTGCGGTGCTGCGCCGCCTGAAATTCCACATTGCGGCTCCACAATGCCTGATATTCGTATCAGGCAGTGTGATGTTCGTGCCGAACTGCAGTTACTCGATGTCAGGAAAGCCAGTGGCCCTGATGGAATTCCAGCTGTGGTGCTGAAGAAATGTGCAGCGGAGTTGTCTCCAGTGTTCACTAGCCTGTATCGCCTCTCACAATTCGGGTCTTGTGCCGCTGTCTTGGAGGGAGGCGAACGTTCAACCAGTTCCCAAAAAAGGTGACCGGTCTGACCGTGCCAATTACCGTCCAATAGCCGTAACCTCAGTTTTAGCTAAAGTGTTTGAGCGGATCATAAACACGCAGCTCATCCGCTACCTAGAGGATCACTCTCTCATTCACGACCGTCAGTACGGGTTCCGACCAAAACGGTCTACGGGTGATCTTCTAGCGTACGTAACACACATCTGGGGGGAGGCTTTGACAAGCTTGGGGAATCTTTGGCCGTCAGCCTTGACATTGCCAAAGCTTTCGACCGTGTATGGCATCGTTCGCTTCTTTCCAAGCTTCCGGCATATGGTCTGCCACCTCGCCTATGCGACTGGGTCGCCGGATTTCTGGAGGGACGTAGAATTCGTGTCCTTTGCGATGGTCAAAAATCACGCTTTCTCCAGATTAATGCCGGAGTGCCGCAGGGCTCCGTCTTGTCGCCGACGTTGTTTCTTCTACATATCAATGACATGTTAGCTCTTGGTAATATTCATTGCTATGCGGATCACGGTCCACGCGCGATATTTCGAGCGCCCTGGGGCAAAGCAGACTGACATCGAGGAGAAGAGGCGAAGTCTTGTTGTTGAGCTTGACGGAGTGTTGGACCGCATTTCAGAATGGGGTGCATGCAATCTTGTCGAGTTCAATGCCAAGAAAACGCAGGTGTGTGCATTCACAGCAAAGGCGTCACCTTTCCTTTCCCATCCCACTCTTCAGAGCACCCCGCTACCGATTAAGGATAGCCTAAACATCCTTGGCATGGATGTTCGTAGCAACCTAAACCAGCGGGACTACATTGAGAGCGTCGTTAGAACTGCATCCCGTAAACTCGGAGTCCTGAACAGAGTGAGACGATTCTTCACGCCTGAGCAGCTCATTCTCTTGTATAAGACACAAGTTCGCTCGTGTGTGGAATACTGCTCTCATCTCTGGGACGGTTCCGCTAAGTACCTACTCGAAGCTCTTGACAGGTTGCAGCGGCGTGCTATCCGTATTATTGGAAACCCAGAGGCAACTTTGACCCTTGAGCCTCTCCAATTGCGTAGAGACATTGCCAGGCTAAGTGTTCTCTATCGCTTCTACAATGGGGAATGCTCTGACGAGTTATTCCAGCTTATCCCACCCTCACCTTTCCACTCCCGTACCACGCGTGCTGAACTACGGCGTCACCCACACACAATTCAACATTTGTTGGCCCGAACTAAAAGGTTCGGTGACTCATTTCTTTGTCGTACCTTCCAGACGTGGAACGCTCTTCCAGCACATGTGTTTCCTTCCTCGTATAGTCCCGGGTTCTTCAAGCGGGGCGTGAAAAGGCATTTCTGCAGGCCTTCAAGGTGAGGATGGCCAGCCCAGTGATTCGTTTGAATGACTGGGCTTGTCAACCTCATATCTGGTCCTCACGACCGCTTTCCATCAGGTAGAGTGAGGTCATCTTGACGGGCAATATATAAAAAAAAAAACCTGAACGAATTCTTTACAGATAAAAAACCTTTCATATAATTCTTATAAAAATTATCCATCTCACGTTCCTGCTTTTTATGTTTTTTATTTTATTTTAATGTCTTTGTCTTCAAGTTTTTATTGTGACGCCCAAATGGGTAACATAACATGCTGTAATGGTTACCATCATTATTACCAACCTATTGTAACATTCATGAAAACAAATGGAATTGAATGGAATTGAAAGTGTACCTTTATACTTTTTTGTTTTCTTGCTGCTAGCTACTGTCTCTTATTCAAGTATTTATTTTGCATACCAAGTGTTTTATAAAGTCTTATTTAAATACATACAGTTCTTCATACTTTTATTTATTTATTTAAGTACATCAACAGCAAGACGTATACATAATATATTAAACAAAGCATTCATTGAGGATAGCTCTGCTAATTATAGGTATATTTAACTATTCCAGAAACAATAAGAATGAATGAGTGAAAACCTAGCTTATAAAACTAACAACATTTTGTTAACAACAAATTCAGCAAAATAAAAAGTCGACATTCAACAAGATGATTATTTTGCTCAAAAAGGCTACAGAAATCGTCCTTCTTTTTGTAATCAGGCCGCGCGGCCGCTATGGTTCTTGGGAGCAATTGTTTGATATGTTTGCTATTACAAGTCAATACTAGTACTAAAACATTTTGATTTGTTACAAATAGTTAATGTAACATGCGCCCAAGACTGTAAATCCCGAACACTGAACACTGACTGATGCCGTCAACTGAGCTCGGTTAGTGTGGGGTCAGGTGGCCATTTGCAAAATTTAGGCGTACATTTATTCTTAAAGCTAAAAAGTGAATCACTGAATACATCAATCTCGTTATTTTTATTCCTATTTAATAAGTATAAGTATAACTTATTAGTTATGTCTCGAGAGTTTGCTCCAAGATCAGTGCGACAATGAGAGGGCGGGAAGGAGATACTTAGTAAATTTTTCAGGTATTGAAAAATAATGTTTGATTTTATACATATTCATTATAATCAAAATTCATTAACAATAAAAAGATGGATTAGGCAAAATAAAAATCTAAATATCCAAAATTGAAACAAAAAAAATACATTAGTCAGATTAACAATAGAGATGTGACGGATATCCGGTCACTATCCGGTATCTGGCGTATCCGGTCATATTTTACTATCCGATTAATTTATATGAAACAAAATAATTAATATTTAGAAACTTTTAATCAATAAAAAGAGTCGAAAGGAACAAAACTTTTATAACCAGCGGAATGTCAAGAGTGTACACTGAAGTAGAATCATGCCTAAATGGCTGATCTGATCACACACCAGTTATATGCACAATTAGTACAACTGTCATTTCGAAAGAGCCTGGTGACTCTCTTAAATCTCTACAATGCAAAAACTGACTGGGAAGGTTTTCAGGACTACATAAAGGAAAATACGAACCTGCACATACTCCTTAAAACAGAAGAAGATATAGAGAATGCTGCCTTATATGTAACCAATCTAATTCAAACTGCTGCTTGGCTGTCCACTCCGTACGTCGATTATAGCCCACAAAATAGTAACTACACGGTGGACATTCGTAGGATGGTAGCTGAAAAAAGAAAACTAAGGCGACGGTGGCAAATCACCAGAAACTCTTTTGATAAAATAACTTAAAGCACAAAAACGGTTAAAACTAATGCTTAAAGAAAATGAAAATAAAAACCATAAGGACAAGTCCCTTTCCCAAAAACTACTGAGATTTATTTTAGTGGCCCCCCCGACCAACCTCGCGGTTATGCAGCCACCCATACCCAAAAGGACAAGTTAAAAAACCCTATCACCCTACCACGCCGATGATTACTCACTCTGCAAAATGTCAAAATCGCTTATGAGGCCAAAAGAACACACGCCGCCAATAAAACAGAACAGGCACTAACGGTAACTGGTCAAGGGAACCAGCGGAGAAAGCAGAATCATTTGCTAAGTTCCTAAGCGAAGTATTCAGGCCAAATGAATCAGATAACATGTTCCCAGAGGAAGAAATCGACGACATTCTAAATAGCGACCAGCAGATGTCCCTACCGTTACGATTATGTACCTACTCCTTTCGAAGTCAGAAAGAATATTTGTCACATGAAGAAAAAAAAAGCACCGGGATTTGACCTTATAACATCGGGGGTCCTAAGTCATTTACCCAAAAAAGGAATCGTCCTCTTACCCATCCTCTTCAATGCGGTCCTGAGACTACATTATTTTCCGCTTACGTGGAAAGTCTCGCTCATGAATATGATTGCCCAGCCAGGAAAACCTCCTATTGAATTAAGTTCTTACAGGCCGATCAGCCTCCTACCTGCTATATCAAATTTGTTTGAGAAGCTATTTCCACAATGCTTACTTTCCATTCTCAAAGAACAAAAAAGGTTCCCAAATCATCAATTCGGATTCCGAGCGCATCATGGAACGATAGAACAATTTCACAAGGTAGCACACATAATCCGACAATCTTTGCAGAATAAAGAATACTGCTCAGCTGCTGTCTTCCTTGATGTGCAGCAAGCATTCGACCGAGTATGGCACAAGGGCCTACTGTGTAAGCTGAAGAAATGTTTACCACACCCTGCTTACATGCTCCTTAAGTCTTACTCGTACTTGCTGCACCGAATATCCCAAGTTAGGACTGGGACTGTTAGTCTGCTTTCTACCAGGGCTCCGTTCTGGGTCCTGTTTTGAACACGGTCTATACAGCAGACTTACCCACAACAGACGAAGTGATACCCGCAACTTATGAAGACGACACCGCAGTCCTGTCTTGCGCTGGGTGCAATGGCAATGGTGGGTGGGGTTGGCAGGATGGGTTATGGACTTATCGTACAAAGGACGTAAGTGGTCACGTCTGGCTCTGGCTACAGCTTACCCCTAGTTGAAATGTGTGAATAAAACACGTAATGGATGTCAAGTTGGTTTCGTTAAGGCCATTGACAATATTTGCGACCAATGGCCTGAACTTTTTCAATTGGAATACCCATTTACTAACCCTGTTGACCATCTCCTGTGTAATATCCTGTGTAAACTAGGCATGGGCGTTGAATAAACGAACGCGTTAAATTAACCGTTGCAGTACAATCAACGTTTTAACGGTTGACCGTTGTTTGATTAACTAGTTAATTCATAAACGACCAAGCCTAGAAGTCCATGCGTTTTTATAAACGGCGTCAACGACTCCTTAACGTAGTCGTTTAATACAACTATTCGTTTGATCACGTCTTGCGTTGCCAAACTTCCACGGTAATCAACCGAAAGTGAACACTTATTCAATGACAGTTAAATTGTAATTTCAGTGGCTCAAATTAAGTTTTAAATCTAGGGAAGCAAGATGCATATTATTATTAAGTATAGTTTATTTTCAAGGGCGCGAAAAAACGAGCAATAGCGATCTTCGCATTGCATAAACGCGGGATAGTTAAAAGTTATTGATATAATGGTATTTAGTATTATTCTATATGTTAGTTCATTAAAAGTTAGTATATTGTTTAGGTGTAATTATATAAACTTTTAATTATAGTGTAACTTGTAAATAGGTACCATTCGTTAAGAATGTTCGTTATGAATGTCGAGGAGAAGTGAATTGTGGCATCATTTTGAAAAAGACGCAAGTTGGTAGGTAGTAAGTATCGCAAGAAAAAACATCGTACCTATAGGTCGACTACGGCCAACTTAAAAAGTCACTTAAAAGAAAGCATATTTCAATTTTTTCCTCATTGTCTTCTAATTAGGTTAATAATTAATTTTAAATAATATAACTGTTTTGCATTACAACAAAACAACTATTATGTGTTGAGAAAACACAGTGTTGGCTGTGAAGAAAGCAGTCCTGACATTTGTCATAAATAATGAAAACTTACCAAATTTTTCGTTGTTTTTACTTTGTGGCTTGACACCTGAGGGCCGAGTGCGTAACTTACTCGGCATTGCAACCTGTCAAGGCTGTCAAATTCAATAGTCTTCTCACCAGCAAGGCCTTGCCTCAACACTGTGTTTTCTCAACACATAATACGAGGTGCATTCAATAAGTACCTAGCCTCATCGCCAGAGGGCACTGTAGTTTCAAAAGAGTTTTACCACAGTGTAGCACATTCTTTTTTAATTCTTTTTTCAAATTTTCATTCCAATCCCTTCATTTGTTTTAATTTGACAACTTATGGAAGCGAACGTGTCGATCGGTTTTACAAAAATGGAAAAAGAGCAATATCGTTCGGTGATTCGATTCCTATTTTTGGAAGGGAAAACGCGCATCGAAATCAAAGAGCGCTTGGATGCTGTGTACGGTGACTCTTTTCCATCGATGGCCACCGTCAAGAATTGGTTCAACGAGTTTGCACGTGGCCGTACGTCGGTTTTTGATGAACCACGTCCAGGTGCACCGAAAACAGCTGCTACGGAGGAAAACATTAAAAAAATCCATGATCTCGTATTGGCAGATCGCCGATTGAAGGTTCGGGAGCTAGCTGAGACTGTAGCCATTTCAGAAGGAACAGTGCATCATATTCTTCACGAGGAACTCGGCATGAGAAAGCTGTCGGCGCGATGGGTGCCGCGTTTACTCACACCGGAAAACAAGCGCAACCGTGAGATCACATCGGAGACGTGTTTGGCGCTGTTTAAGCGGAATCCAGCGGAGTTTTTGCGTCGTTTTGTGACCGTCGATGAAACCTGGATCCACTGGTACACACCAGAGACCAAGGAGCAATCAAAACAATGGATCCAGACCGGGGAACGTGCTCCAAAGAAGGCGAAAACTGTATAATCGGCCGGAAAAGTTATGGCCACCGTTTTCTGGGATTCACAAGGTGTGATCTACATCGATTACCTCGAGAAGGGTAAAACAATTACAGGGCTTTACTATGCCGATTTATTGGGCCGATTCGAAGCCGAATTAAAGAAAACACGACCCCATCTGGCGAAGAAAAAAGTGCTGTTTCACCACGACAACGCACCGGTTCACACGTCTGCCGTTGCCATGGCCAAATTGGTCGAATTACGCTACGAATTGCTGCCCCATCCACCGTATTCTCCAGATTTGGCCCCTTGTGACTTCTTTCTGTTTCCTAATCTGAAAAAATCACTCGCCGGGAATAGATATGGATCAAATGAGGAGGTCATCGCCGCCACGGAGGCCTATTTTGCAGAGTTTGAAAAAAACTATTTTTCGGACGGGTTAAAAAAGTTGGAGCATCGCTGGGCTAAGTGTATCGAACTAAAAGGAGACTATGTTGAAAAATAAATTGCCACTATTCCAAAATTTTCGTTTACTTTTTGTAGGCTAAGTATTTATTGAATGACCCTCGTAGTTGTTTTGTTGTAATGCAAAACAGTTATATTATGTGTCTTCTAAAACACAGTGTTGGCTGTGAAGACCTGTTTGTTATCTGCTGGTGTCATGGATCTATTAGAAAAATATCTTCTTCTTTGCCCTCGCCTTATCCCGTTACGCGGGGTCGGCTTTCTTGATCTTGAGGCTATTATCTATTAAAAAAATATCGACAAAATATTTTTAATTTCTAACCAAACTTAGAAACCTTATGTGTGTAGAGATAGTCATGCATCCTTTCCTTCCAGTTAAGTTGATCTATATCAATTAATCTAACTTACCAAACAATCTAGGTAAGTCGGTACTTAGAGATAATTGTAATATGAATTTCTCACAAATTAAATAACAAAATAAAGTTAATCTTCTAATTCAGTTGTGGAAAAAAGAATTAGATAGATTTAAGCATAAATAACCAAATAAAGTTGAGCAGATTTAAACATTCTCAAATAATCTGACTAGGTAAGTACTCCAAAAAATGTCACATATAAATCAACACAATAATTGCTTTGAGAAGTGCACTTCTATTTTTCAGGCAGTAATGTTACCAAAAACCCTTAGTTTACGCAAGGATAATAATCCATGGTCTTCCTTTCAAGTCCAAAGGGTTGCTACTGCAGACCAATAAAACCTCTGTGAGTAGAATAAATCAATCTTAAAAAATAGCTGTGCCTAACTTGCAAAATGCAGGGTTGATTTTATTAAACATTTTCATCACTTTAGAGGGCAGTGCATTTTGCAGATTTTCTTGAGTTATGGACCTGATGTCAACTATGTCACTATGTCACATAATTATGGATAAAGTTTCGGGAAGGATTATTAGAATGCATGCACCGATAAATTTAATTCTGAGATTTTATCTTCCCAGAGGCACAAATTCACCCTTTACTACCTATATTTGACAGGTATGCATAATTACGGTCCATCCAGATGGCCTTGTAGCACTGGAGTCTATTCTAGACTAGACTTCAACTGATTTTCAAATAAGCATGTCTTGTATGAGTCCAATATAGCAGTCATGCATTCTACGCCCATAAAGCAAGACAGAGAATCTGAATAGTCCTTCAAGACTCATTCAAAATGATAGTTGAATATTAAAACCAGAGTTTTTTAAATATCTCGCTTGGCAAGAAAAAATTGTTTCAACTACTGATGTGGCACACAACTAGTAGTTACACTATACACATAGGCCTTTAGTTCACTGAGGCTATTTTATCCTCAAAAAATAGTATTCCCAAGAATATAGGTACCTTTTTATTACCTGTCAGTCACAGAAACCTGTCAGTCACAGTCACAGAAACTATGTGGGAGATTCGCTCTATACACGCCCGATCTTCCATAGCAGGACGACCATTTGTTCACATGGAAAGGGCCTTGGAACTGTTCAATCTACCAAGGTCTTCCGCAGATCCTTTGTAGGTGATGGGTCTTATAGTTATCTGGTTCGGGGAAGCCAGAAGAAAAAGAAGGGCCACTGGGGAACCACTATGATGACTGACTCTTTTATTACATCATGTAATAGTAACATTAGTAAAGTGTGCTAAAACTAGCAGTATCAGGTTAGGATTTGAAAGCCCTCATATCAGTAGATAGTCTCAGGGACGACAAAAGGCGTCGCATAATAAAATTAGGTACTCATCAGTTGTGTCTAAAGCGACATCGCCTGGAACAGCTGCTGTGGCATTTAAAACAAATAATTTTCTGGATCCCCATATATTGAATATGGCCTCCGCGGCCAGGGGCAATAGACGCCAGTCGCGAGCCACCCCACCTTGGACAGGTGGTCAACAATTTTGATTCAGAAGTTTGGTGGCCAAATTTAGGAGTGCCAGAGATCTGAGCGCCTCCACTGTTTATGTCTTAATGGCATGGCATACTACCAGTTTTGCGGTTCAGTTGTTCCAGAATGTGGGCTACCTTTAATGCATTGTGTTGGTATAGGATCGTACCATACACTGCATACAGCTCCTTGACATAGGAGTGATTTTAAATTTGAGTTGAACCTAATGTCTTAAGCTTATAAGCACATGTCGTTCAATCAAGCTCCCCACCCTGCATCCGCTGCGTTGGTGGTAAGGAAGTGTCTGACTTCTTTGTAGCGCACTGCGCTCAGCGGAGTATACTGCACTTAGCCACAAATTCAGTGGTGAACAGTGTTAGACAGGACTCTTTTCACTCTCTGGGATGTCCTCTCTAAAATCCTCTCAGAAACAATCGCATTTTGCAACTTTGAAAATGTCCTCCGGGAACGGTCAATGTTGCAAGACTCAAAAGGCAAATAGGCTTTGAAATTCCTTTATTTGCTTTTTTTTTTTTTTTTTATATTATTATTAATGTATTCATACTGGTCTGTGTTTCTGAGAGTATTCTAGTGTATACCTGCTCCTGTGTGAGCCATAAAATAGACTTCGGATAATTATTATGCTTTCCACAAGTCTCTAGCATCTCAGTATTTCCGCAATCTGAGTGACTAGAATTGACCTGTCACAATGGACTAGACGCTTGTATTTTCAATACCCTGTCATTCACACCTGTGGCATAGAGGGTTTCCGCAACCTAATTCAACACTGTTGAGAAAATTTGTAGTGTTGAAGAGATGCCAGATGATGACAATAGTTGTAAATCAACCATCAGCGAGGCTCTGCTAATGGTAGTTCAGAAAAGGTATTTGGAGGTTGATTTTCACACACCAGTCCTGGTTGTGCAAAAGTTCACTAGATCAGAATGAAAAACTAGATGAAAGTGTTTTATTGCCACACATGTGCATCTAGACTTGACTTGACTTCCGCAGTCTTTAAGTTGAATTATCATAGAATCATTGGCCTCAATTCAATCTTGTTTTTTGGTTACCAAAAACATCTTATTTAAGATTTTTGTAAGGAAACTGCAATGGGGGAGAATTAAATGGAACTCTACAATTACAACACATTTTAAATAGTACTGATTTGAAACATTGTCCTTGAGACATCCACTATAGTTCATTCTGAGAATTTTTAACATGGTTATTGAGATCAAAAGGCGTCTTTGGAGCCAATTTTGATAAATGCATTGTAATACTATTAAAACTTGTAATAATAATTAAGTACAAATAAATTGCATATTATTTAGCACCTACGTTACTCCTGGTAAGTATTAGATAAATACTTAAGTCTTTACCTGTGACATTAAAAATAACAATGGAGAACGGGTAATAAATTTTATTATGTCTGCTATGCAGTTAAACCATTAATTTTAAATTAGTTGAAGGTTCTCTCTATTAAAATCATTTAGCAATATTTAACCACATCCAACAACCACTCTTGCATACTATAGAGTTTTAAAAAACAAGTGACAAAGCTTTATGAATAAAACATATTCTAAGCTCAGCGGTACATTTATACTTTAACAGATAGTACTGACTGTACATTCTACTGCCCCCTAATAATTTTATACACTCTTACTTGCTTATTCCACAAGATTTGCAGGGTCACTTCTGCATCTTAAGGGAAAGCAGAATCTGGACAAAAAAAAAAAGGGCCAAATTGATCACATTTAAGTCACTCTGCTGGGTTGGCAGAAAACATCTTCAAAACATCTCGCCATTGTTGTTGAATAAGATGTTTCTGTTCTAAATGGCTTAAGATAAACTATAAGGCAGGCCAGACCATATGGGTCTCAGAAAAGGCTATATGATGTAAGTCATATTCAATTGTGCGCACAACCTTGCATCCGCTGCATTGGTGGTAAGAGTGGCTTCTCCTTAGCGCAATCAATTTAATAAAAGTCACAGTGACCTTTTAAAGCTTGTGAGCTAACCATTCAATATTGCATTGGAACTTGTATCAAAAGCCTTTTTATAGCTGAGAGTCAAACTATTGTAAATTATATCGTTTGGATTCACAGGATGTGTAATTTTATTTCCGTCATAGTTGACGCTAAGCCCAATTACAGACACTACTTAATAAAGCCTTTGTTACACTCGAAATTGGATAGGTAGGTACGCTATCACTCTGTTTGACTAGGTACCTACTGAGTCAAGATAATGTCTGTTCAAGCATTGTTGCTTAAGCGAGAGAGATAAATTGTTAATAAGCTATAAGACTCACCAATGTTGAATCGATTCGTATTCGGTGGAAATAGCTATAAATGAAAAATAAGAAAAGTTTTCATCCTCCGAAGATGCAAAGGAATCCGAACAATTCGGTGCAATTCCACACGTTCCCCATCAGGGGTAACACAAATCTTTCTTAGCTATTTCCAAGATAACACTGTATTTTCATGTTTTTATACACTTTTAAATTTAATGAAAAAATTTGACGTTTAACCGACAAATATCAAAACGCTATTGAATTTGACAGCCTTGACAGGTTGCAATGCCGAGTAAGTTACGCACTCGGCCCTCAGGTGTCAAGCCACAAAGTAAAAACAACGAAAAATTTGGTAAGTTTTCATTATTTATGACAAATGTCAGGACTGCTTTCTTCACAGCCAACACTGTGTTTTAGAAGACACATAATAGGTAAGTATTTCATTCTAAAAAAATACCAAGATTTTTACATTCGTAAACCGTATTATAAACACCCTGTATAAACCACCCACAACCGAACCGCATTGCAATACAACGATCAGCTTGAGTTAAGAACGTAGGTACAGTGCAAACAAAAACGATTTATCGGTCTAGGTTCATCAACGATATAAACGTCAACGTCCCTCTCATACTCTTAACTTATACAGTTGGCACGTTAACTAGTTGACAAAATCAACGGTTTAATCAACTCGTTGACGAACGAAATTTAACGGTTTAGTTTCGTTGATGCTAAAAGCGTCAACGACCCACCCCTGGTGTAAACCAGTATCCGATACATCTCTAATTACCAACGAAAAAAAAAAGTCAGATTAAGTAAAAACAATGTCAAGCCAATTAAAAATAATCAAATTACATGCCTAAAAAATAATTGAACAACATAAGTTAAAAAAAAATGATTACTTACAGACATTATTATTACATATTATTTTTCATTCAGATAATCATTTATGTCATAATAGTACATTATTGCAAAGGCAGCGAAATAGGCAATTGCAGGTCGAGTATGAGTTTGAAGGCCGAGCCGCAGGCGAGGACTTCAATGATACGAGACAGGCAATTGCCATTTCGGCCGAGGCATATAGTGCTTTTCTTAAAAAAATGCAAGGAAATAAAAAGGGCCTTTTACATAATAAATTTAATTAATATTATTAACAAAATAACAACTCCGCTTACCGCCAATTTGTTTTTTTTTTATTTTACAATTTGTGCCGAAAGGTAAACGCATCTGTCGCTATACAGCCACGAGAACGCAATGTGTACGATAGATGAAAGAGTTCTAAATTCAAACAGCACACCGTTTCATACAACATTGCCGGCGCGCTCTTCGTTCGAAATTCAAAGAACGCGCCGGGAAGTGATTTTGGATTTTCAGTCTACGTAAATATGATACTTCGCGTGTTCTTTATTCAAAAGTAATGACAATATTTCCGAGCATGTTTACGAAAACACATTTAATTAACTAGGAAAGTTTTTAAACTTTTCTTAATTAAATAACCTGAAATCCAAGTTGCTTAATATTATTTGGAATTTTATTAAATACTGACTGGATGACTGGTGCTTTGACTTTTATGTAGTAGCGCAGTCTTAGCAGGATGAATACAGAGCCTGTCGTTATTGCGGCGATTACGTTTTATCGTGTCAGTGGGAACAAGAGGGGATTCTTTTTAACAAAAAGAGATACTCTCTAAGATATAAAAACATAGGACTGTCAGAATTATATGTTTAGTGAACAGCGGCTTACAACTTTCGATACTTTTAATACCAAACATTGCATGTATGCAGCGCTTTTGCATTTTGAATACCATCTATTTGTTAGTAGAGTTGCCCCAAAAAATAATCCGTATCTGAGAAACATTCAGCAAGGCCTTAATAGGCAAGCACGTCAATGCTAATGGTAGGTGATAATTTATAAAAAGCATTACATGATGACATGATGCTTATTATTTACGTATGTGTTCAATGGATCTTTCCAATTTAAATTACTATCTATTTCTAATCCAAGGAAAAAAGCTGAGCATGTTTCGTTTATAGAGAAGTTATTATAAAACAAATTTACATTTAATGGGTATTTATTATACTTTATTGTTAATTGTGAGTTCAAGTTGTTGGTTTTCCTATTGATAGGACAACTTAAATATCTAATTAATATCATAAAATAAATAAATCAGTAAAAATGAAGTAAATAAGTAATTATTTAATAATTCACTAGTATTACAAGTAACTATAATTATATATTAAAATTTTATCAATGCATAATAAAAATGCATTTTTTTAAATTCTGTTATATGTACATCATTTGTTTTTATTTAATTTCTTCTGCAGTATTTTCTGTGTTGCATGTTCCTTTAACTATTTCTAAAAAGATGTTTAATTTTTGATGATGGTTTTTGATTCAAAAAATTATTATTTGTACATTGATAAATGGCAAAAATGTTTTTTACTCTTAATTTAGAACACCGAGAGCTTCATGCCACCGTCTCACGCGTCGGCAAGTCCATCGACAGACACTTCATCGCGGACTATGGCGCAGTTGCGCCCAAGGCTGAATCATTTTGCTCTGACACTAACAGGCCAATTATGGAGCAAGCTATCGCACAGCATTTATACCGCCAAGTATGTATGAAATGGTTGTCAGTTTTTATATATAATATGCACAAACTTTGTGTCATTATCTGTAGTCAATTTCAAAACGAAGAGAAGATTGCACTAAGCTTCCTGACTATAAAGTTGTATTCCAATTTCAATGTGAATCTTTAGTTGCTGCTTATACTGTTATTCTGCCATGACCATAAATGGTTTTGGTATGATGCAAATATAACCCCTCCATGGCCGAGAAGTAACAGAGAGCGGTGGTACAATATAGCCTGGGTTTGTGATCACTAACACAGATTTGGCAATTGTGGTAATTAAGCCTATACCCATTAATTATAGGAATGACATCATTTCAGTGATGGAGGTCTTTGCCCAGCAGTAGGACATTTTACAGGCTAATAATTCCTTCAATATAATGCAATTTAATTCCTTGTTTCTAAGATGCCACAACTTGTAGGTTATAGAGGCGTATTTTTCGTCTAAATCTTGCAATCATTTATCAGGGCCTAGAAGACGTAGGCGACACATTCGTATCAGAAGCGCAAATAACCGGCGTGGAGCGGACGTGCACGTTCGCGGCTCTACAGCGATGCGCGGCCGCGCTAGCCGACGGCGACCCCGCGCCCGCGCTGCAGTGGGCCGAGCGGCGCGCGCACGACCTGCACCACTCGCCGCTGCCCTTCACGCTGCGCAGGATGCAGGCGCTCAAGGTGAGTGCCAGTAGTGGTGCATGTTAGGTGATGTAGGCGACACGGTAACCTATCTTACTTTCGATAATGTTCGAATTTCAATTGTACGAAAACAATACCACGTAGTTTTAAATCCCAGATGGTTATTTTTCCAAATAGTTGGAATCTATAAATTTATTTTTCAGATGTTTAATTTTCTAGAAAAACTGTTATCCAATTATCAGAACATTTATTTTTATTTTCAACGAAGTTGTGTTAACAATAATTTAAATTTCATGAAGTTATATATGTTATAGCTAGTTTTCCATTTGTCAATTCTTATTTACTGAAAAGACTTGTTCGTTCAATAACCTAACAGGATTAAATATCTAGGTTAGGTAAGAACTGTGACCAAAACGCGCGAGCTGAGCGAGCGAAGCGAGCGTGCCGCGGCAGCTTCCGGCGAAGTGCCAGAAAGCTTTTTTCCTTCATAAATATAACTATATATTTATATATTTAAGTGTACATTTCGATTATTTGCTTTCTAAACATTTCGAGTGAGTCCATTATCTAGTGTTAATAATATTATTACCTATGTGACAGGAAGTGAAATTGTTAATTTAATTTGTTACGAAATTAAAAAGTTTGTTATTAAAATGATTGGAAAGGTTTTCTTGGAAACTAAATCAACTAACATTCAAAGTGATAGTTAATGTTGGGTTAGAAGTCAAATCATTTAGAATTCGAAAAAACAACAATTGAAAATCTTAATTTCAGCAATATGTCAACTGTGCTTTCGATGAAATGAAATTATGGAAAACAAAAAAAAGTGCTAAACGATTTCGAACAATGAAATTCGCACTAAAAAGTCTACTTTTAGATAGGTTACCAGGCGACACATTTACACCTGTAATAATAGATGTAAGCTTAGATTAAATAAATAAATTTGTAGAAACTCAGATCAAAAAAATTGTAGGTTTGTGTAAGGCTAATGTGGGGCGGTAATTCACTAACAGGGTGATCCCTTGCTTCACAGACAGAATTTCCATAGAAATTCGGTTCACAGAAAATGTTTCGTAGAATATTCGGTTCAAATATTTTCATTTCGAATATTATTGTTTCAACGACTATTTACTTCATAGAATATTCAGTCCACATATTTTCATGGTAAGTATTATTATTTCAACGACTATTTACTTCACAGAAATTTAATTAATTTAATAACAGGCATTACTTTAAAAAGCCTCTGTTGGTTAGGTTAGGTTAGAACTGTTTGTGCGATGTGCACATCATGACAGAACCGAATTTTCGGCGAATGAACATAAATAGCAAAAAAAAAGGTTCTTGGGAATACTTCTTACAAAAGCCAACATTATGAGCAATAATAATATTTGATTTGATATTCTATGATATGAATATTCTAAGAAATTAATTTTTTTGTAACAAAAATCTATGATTTAAATTTCTTTAAAGTAACTATCCTGTTTGATTATTTGATGTAATGATAATATGAGAACTAATTTATGTGAAACAAAATTCTATAATTCGATTTTCTGTAAAACAGTGAACAACCCACTAACAGCCTTTAGCAAAAATTACAGAAGGCTTTCTCATAGTGTGGCACAAGATAGCCACCAATATGTAAGAAAATACTCGTACCTAGTTATCAAGTTTCTAAAGTAAACTAATCCATTTTTATTTGAAAAGAAAATCTTCCACTATAAAATTAAAGCAGGTGCCACCTAAAAGGCCAGTTTTAAGTTCAGGTTGCCATCATTTGATAAAAAAGATGGCGTTTAAAAGCAGATTTGCGTAGAATTAATTGCCATAGAAGTTTGTAGCCTATCTAACCTCGACGACACGGTTGGCGTAGTGCGCTGTAGCACGGTTTCTCGCCTCGATTTCCGTAGTGTCCCGGGTTCGATTCCCGGTCGGGTCAATTCAGGAAACGATATTTTCTGAATTGACTCTGGTCTGGGTGTTCTGGGAGACGCCCCTGGCTTTTTTCCTTGTGTGGTACCTCGTAACACAGGGATATTAATCCCTACTTCGAGACCGTTACAAGAGGTGTGTTGTCTGGCGCATATTTATTTATTTATTACCCTCGAACCAAAATCCCTATTGATCACCCACTTAAAATTGATGCTGGCTGTCCTACTACATGTCAGTGAGAATGAAAGTCATAGCTATAAGTGCAACTTAGATAACCGTTTCTGGATTCGAGCATAAGGGTGCGTTTCCACAGAAGCGGGGTTGCGCTGAGCTCAGTTGAGCGCGGCTGTGTAAAAAGCTAAGTATTTCCTTTGAAGCTGCTCAAAGATAAATAGTGCAGAGCTAAGCTGTATAGCTGGCTGAAGATAAGCCGTGTGGGGCTGTGAATACCTTTTGGTTGCGGTCAGTTAAACCGTAACGCCGCGATAGCGTCACCCCGCACAGCCCCGCTCAGCCCCGCCCGTCCCGCTTCACCTAGCACAGCTCTATAGCTCAACTGCGCATTACGCATACGCTCGCTCAGGATAAAAAGCTCCGCTCTCCACAGCAAGCTATAGCATTTTAGTGTGATTCTTCTCATCTCCGCTAATACTGTTTCCACTGAAGTGGAGCGGAGCTGAGATGTGTGATTTGAGCAATATCATTGGTAAATTCTGTGGAAACGCACCCTAACAGTTTGATCATAGTTTTATAGAGTAAAATCTCGACTTCTTTCTACAAACTTCTTCATTCTTACAAGCAATGTTGATTATACAGCTCGCTCGCGAACAAGGCGTAGTGGCAGCTATAGAGTACGCCCGCGCGCAGTTCCCCGCGCACGCCGCGCGCCACGAGCGCCAGCTGCAGGCGTGCGTGTGCGCGCTCGCCTGGTGCACGCCCTGCGCGCCGCCCGCGCCGCCCATCTACCGCCATCTGCTCGACCCTAAGGCGCTCGGTGAGTCTGTACACATCGCTAGGCACATACTACATCAGTAATAGTGCAGCGACCCATTAGCATTGTCGGTTAGATAAAGACAATTTAAAGAGGCAAAGTTTAATGACTTTATAAGACACAAATGGCTACCAACCACTCCAGGCATATTTGATCCATTGCTTAAGAATGAAGATTCCTGCTTAAAGAACGTCTAAATATAATGGTCACTATGAAGTGTCATATAATATTTAAATCGGAACCGCGCAGTTCAAAGTGAGATTCGCCGGCTGTTTCGGGATGTAGCCATGTTCCATAAGTAACTGAATCATCTCGGCTACGTTACTGAGAATATACAAGTCGCCCACTCTCAAGGCGTACTAATAGTAGCTGCCATAGAATTCGCACAAAGATTGCCTTCGTATTGGGATACCATAAAAAAGTAGATTCACTCAGGTACAGGTTTATCTTGTAGAACTGTATTTCTTCTTTATTTTAAAATTTTACACTAAAAGATATGGCAAGTACTTACTTTCATTTCTTCGCACGGGTATTGAAATAAACAAATGGTTGTCGGAGGAAGATGTTCTCCCCAGTGGTAATAATCTGATCGTCCGGTCGTCGACGAGAGGGTTATTCCTTATACTTACTCTATTATTTTGTCCTCAGGCGCAGAAGCAGCGGAGCTGTTCGTGCGCGAAGCGTGCTCGCTGCTGCGCCTGGCGCCGCTGTCGCCGCTGGCGGGCGCCGTGCTGGCGGGCGCGCGCGTGCTGCCCGCGCTGCACGACATCCGCGCCAAGATGACGCACCCGCACGTCATCGCGGCCTGGACCGACGACGAGCTGCCGCTGGAGGTGAACAAAGCTTTAGACGCAGTATTCTTGATGAAAATTTAGATTACTATTGAATCAGAGTCGTTCCATACTTTTTCACTGCCAAATTTTCTAGGCAGCTTTTCACTCTATCCTTAGCTTTCAATCATTTTAATAAGAGCTGCCTGTGAAAATTGGCATACTGCAGGGTAGCATTTTTGGCTCTTTATTATATTAGTTATAATAGTAGTATAGTTTAAAGTCAATCTTACGAGGAAATGCTTCGCATATGACGCAAGCAGTGATTACATGGTGCAACCCAGAGAAACATGCGCTGCTAGAAATAACAAAAAGTGAATAACTAAGGCCATTTAGGCACTGCGACTTTTTGCAGCGAGACTGCATCGCGATTGTATCGCTACTTTCTGCTTTTAGTAAAAACTGAATCGCGATTGTATCGTGCAAGAGTCGCAGTGTCCCTGCGCCCTTTAGAAATTCGTAAGTTGCATGATTGCCTTTTAATTTCTGCAACTTGCGATTGCCAGTCGTCGTGTCGCTTTAATTCCCGTTTTTTGCCCCAGGTGGACTTGGGCGAAGACGGCGGCGGCTACCACTCGGTGTTCGCGTGCCCCATCCTGCGCCAGCAAGCCTCGGAGGCCAACCCGCCGATGCGGCTGCTCTGCGGACACGTCATCTCGCGGGACGCGCTGAACAAGCTCGCTATGGGCGCCAAGTCAGTACCACTATCACTACCTAAAGTCGGATTTCTAATTAGACTGAGTAAACTGACAGCTGCTAATGTCACTTTGTGAATTAATAATGCTGCCAACATTCGAAACCCGATATCAGCAGACCGGTGTTCTATAAGTATTATTTATAGGAATTTTAAAGTTTTTTGATGATTGTTCCATTCACTCACTTGGCCTCCAAAAGTTTTTTGTTTCAACATAATGACAACCCAGTAAACGCCAGTTTACTCCGTCTAATTAAAAATACAACTTGAGTTGTCAAATTCAAATGTTTAGTATATAAATGTTTCTCCTGTATCTACCATGAGTTTACACCAATGACAGCCGCTAGCGTCTGTATAAACCGAGTTGACGTTGTTGCATTTGGTACAGCGCCCCTAGTGATTAAAAATGGAACCAAAATGGCAAACACATTTTTGAAGTCAACTGTCGTAGTTTACTTAACAGAAACTCATGATAGACAGACATAGTGGGTGGAGATCGAACCCACAACTTTACGCTCTACCCTTACGCCGACAGAACAGGCAAAATCCGCAAAAGAAAATAGCTGAAATGTACGGCGGTGTCATTTCGACTAAGTCAAGGCCTGTTCAGACCTGAGCGGTATTCGCTGCCGCTGTGGGTAGCGGTACATTTTGCCGCGGAACTTGATACTCAATACCTGAGCGAAACACGCGCGGTATTGTACCGCTACTCACACCGGCAGCGAATACCGCTCAGGTTTGAACAGGCCTTCATGGACAATAAGAACCCGTTCACTTACTACTAAGGATTCTACACAGCTCAAACAAAACACTGAATTCATACAGAATGACAGTTCCTAAAACAGAATTGCGACCTCAGCTTATGTGCCGGCAGGGTATAGCATCAGTAGTTGAATGTACCTCAAGTCACAACTTTTTCTAGCCAGTGTGAAGCCTCGTATCCTCTAGGCAACAATTGACGCGCGACACGTAACTCTCAACAAGATCGGCGAGTGTGGACAGACAACATTGCTAAAAATAGCTCCACGTTGCTGTTTAACGTTGTGCTACATGTCGCGCTTTTAATGTTGCTTATTGGATACAAGGCTTAGGGTGAGGGAGGACATGGAGGCGGGTTCCCGGTGCAGACAAACCGGTACAGGTAGGTACCGATCCGTACAGGTAAAATATTCCAATGTTATCATGTGCTGACCTGATACCGGTATTACCGTTTCTTTATTCACGCATAAATATATCAGGGTAACCTGTTTCTTTAGGCATGAGCGCATATGATAACATTGGAAGATTTTACCTGTACGTCTACCACGAGTTGCCACTTTAAATTTAGGTTATCGTTCACGTAAAAAAAATGTATTGGGATGACAAATTCCAATACATTTTTTTACGCGAACGATAATGTAAACTTAAAATGGCAAATTGGCAACTCGTGGTGAACGTACTGTACGGATCGGTACCTGGTCTACCCGTACCGGTTTGTCTGCACCGGGAACCCGCCTCTTTATGTCCTCACCCTTAAGAACATACTTAGCATCGCATCCCATCATAACACCAAACGGGTCGTCAGCGCGATAAATATTATATTTTCTTCCTGCGTGGACTGTGATCCTTGCATGTCTGCATTAATGTGATGGATTCGCTTCAGAAGAATTTATTCGACAAATTGAGCAATTCGACGACACAGTTGGCTTTCTAACAACCTTTTTTCATATAAATCTAAAACATAAAAAGAATACCCAGAATGTTACTCTATTATTGAAAAATCAACATTACAGTTATGTAATAACGTGTCTAACGTGCAAGTTAAATACACCGTCAATGTTTAAGATTTGTATGAATTAGGTTCATTCATTTCACTAACATAGGCAGCGGTTGTATGTAGAACTCCAAACGCATACAACCGCTTATTCCAACTCCTTTCATGCAGGTTGAAGTGCCCCTACTGCCCCATGGAGCAGGCGCCCGCGGAAGCGAGACAGATATACTTCTCCTGAAGAGACGGAAACAAAATAATTTGACATAGTAACTTTACTGTAAACAATTATTATTATTTCTCCTATGATGCAGAGATTGATGTTTAGACAGCCGGAAACCGGCTCTTAAATATACCGATATTCTAAAGATGTTATCGATATTATTGTAAGATAAATACCAATTATCATTGTATATTTACTTTGGCCTGTAGTGCTGAGATTTTTGTTTTTTAAATAAAATAGTACAGTATTATTGTTTCTTTGACTGTTATCCTGTAGTATTAAGAAAAAAAAAACAAATAATATGTATGCTAGTGCAAAAGCCGAAGTGGCTATATTTCTTATCACTACCATACATCCTACTACAAAAAAAACAATTACAGTTGGGTTGCAAATGGTTTGACCTGTAATGTGATGATGACAATGTTAATAAAACACGATTTGATCCTCAGTACATAATTTATTTAATGGATATGTACAAAGACAAAAGATTTTAGGACAAATAAAAATTTGGCAATAACTTTTAACAATAGCAATAAAGAGTGTCGTTTAAAAGCCGGCAAAATATCAACAACAACAATAATTCTCATACTTAAATATAGTTCGGACATACCAATACAGCTAAGGTTTAGCGAGAAACAACTTTACTATTGCAAATATCACAACCGTCATTTTTCATAAGTGACTCGAGTTGAGCTATATATGCACTGCGTTTGCATCAGCTAATAATTCAGATAGTACATTTTACTCATCATTGATAGAGACGTACTTAGTACTTTTCCATGCACACTGAGGGTGCGTTCCGAGACAGACCAAAATCGATTTCAGCACCCATAACCCCGTTCCGATTCGCCGTTATCGCGCTAACATTGACTGGTAGTACATAGGGCGGTCTTATGTATAACGTCCGCCATCTTGCGATAACGACGCCCATGGTCGCGAGCATAATCACTGTTGGCGGTCTGTCAAAAATGACAGGTGATCAGTGTGTAAGCGTTTGGTTAGGTTAGTTGTTTGTTTTTAAAGTGGATTCAAGAAACACAACTACATACAAATAACAATGCTGCGCTCGCGAGGTTATCTTCTTTCTGATCTGCGAGGTTAGCTAGGTAGCTGTCGAACAGTGGTCAATCAAACAAACATTTTCGTGTTCCGAATCACAATTGCCATCATCGCGCTAACTGTTTCGGAACGTTATGTAACGATGACAGTGCTGAAATTGATTTTGGTCTGTCTCGGAACGCACCCTAAATTAATTATCACGTCATGAGACAGCTGTTTTAGCCAAATTAACTACGATGAGGAGTTTTTGCAATAATAAAGCAGTTATCCGACATTGCTTGTAAAACGATCGTTGCAAACAATATAAGTATAGTTTATAGAACACATGATTTCCTACCGTTTCCAAAAATACCATCAACAAGCTAACAAGACATCTGAACTAAATTAATTAGTTGACGATAGTTCAAACTTCAATCATATTGCATGCGTTTATTCACTGATGATACGGATTACCTAATCATTAAATTGCGTTGATAGCTTTCAGAATTTAGTAATATATTCTAGGAAGTTACTGAGATCTGAGTGAAGTTATTGTTTCAACTGAAGTCTAATCTAAACTCGAGAATGTGTATTCTGCTTGAGTTACCTGATTAATTAAAGGACTACAGTCAGTGTAATGGGTGCTTAACACACTCGTAATTATATTGACTTTCGTTTTACAAACAAATAAGTTAGAAAATTAAAATAATAATAACAGCATTAACCTAAAAATAAATTAATTGATAAAAATATTTCTTTTTCGACAGTAAAAGTGAGCCGCAACAATTTTAATATCTTAATGATATAATTTTAAAAGCATTTTGTAAACATAAAAAACCACTTAAATTTAATTCAAGACATTACAAATCTAAGCGTAGAACGTGTATTATTCAGGTTTTTATGTCTACAAGACTTCGTTCAAAACAGCGCTATTAAATGAACCGCGAGTTATTATCACACATAATTATATATCATATAGCATCTACCAGCAAAGTACTACTATTAGGTACTAATTATTGCTGTAAATTTTCATTCACATTGTTTATACCACCGAAAGAAAGGCTCGTGTGTGTACGGTCAGGAAAAAACTCACTCGACATAAGTTTTGTTACAATACAATCGAGTGTAACAGGTTTATATACGTATCATCTATTATTTTATAATTTATTATATCGATAATTTCAGCGAGAAGCAATCGTTGTGCACGGTATGAGTAGTAATGTGAAGCAAATGGCGTCAACGTCAATCATAAGTCTACGCTTTCACAAACCAGTGAATGATTTTTTTCTCTGACCGTTTATACCTAAGAGAAAACAATAAGAGTAAGATGGAAGACGCTCCTAAATACAGCAAACATGTTTCATAATTTAGCAATTATTATATTATCATAATATCACTTATAACCTAATCTACCTACACGTTACATAATATATTTCATTTATCATCATATAAATATACCCATAGGTATTTCAATCTGTTTGCTATACGGTAATTATGATTCTTTGTAACATTTGGCACATATCAACCTCTCCATTGCCTACAGTAACACTACTATAAGAAAAAGGAAGTTACGAAAGCTAGATTACTAGGTACTCAAAGTACCTATGTTTAGAAAAATATTTTGAACCAATGGTTAAAAAAAATAACAGAAAACTCTGTTCTAATTTTACATTATTCTTAAAAATAAGAATCCCACCACTTCGATTATGCTTAAAATAAATATTAAATAATTATACATAAAAGCCAATAACATATTATGAAGCCATGTTGAATAAAATTCAGCTATTTAAATGTTTAAATAAAATCTGAATCGTGGTAATAAAATTAAGAACTACTTCTCAAAACATAAACTAGTATTTCATTTGGTATTAAAGAAATGCACCCGATGCGACGTAAACGCATTTCGTTTATTCAGTTAATTTCATAAGTAGACAGAATAATCCGCCTTTGGGTTTTAGAAAATAAAAACACTACAATTTTACTAGTAAATAATATTGCTTCATCACAAATCAGTCATCACTTCAGTCTAATTAACATTTCTACGAATTAGTTTTACCCATTACTTCTCAAACATGTGCATTATTGAATAAAAGTTCGGATTATTTTCCTCAATCTACCACAAACCAATGACAATAGTAGTTTTTGGTAAATAATTTTACGAAGTAATCCATTTGGACAGAAATTACTATAACTGGAGGTAAAATTGTTTGGTGATGCAAGTATTTTTTTTTAATGTAGAAGATTACATGATATTAGGTAGTATAATAAAGTGGTTTGAGCCTCTTGCAAATTTGAAACCCAGAATGTGCTCATCATTACCATCAGGCTAGACTCGAAATATTATCACATAATCATTAATTGGTGTATTCTTTCAAGGCTCTCGTTTAAGTACCGGGTCAGACTACGAAGGTTTGTAACTCTTCAAACAACTTCTTTAAAATTAGCACAAACACTATTGTGAAGCATGGAATCTACACAGAGTTACTACAGTTTTCTTAACCAGATGCGTATCTATGGTCTTGTTCAAACACTTTCGTCAATAAAACTTACAATTCACAAATCCCAAGGGTTGATAGATGTTACGAAGCTAAAGGACTTGACCAAGGTACCCGGTACTCTCATTTTAATTTCTTTCCGCTGTACCGTCCTTCCTTACATTGCTAACACATTCAATAATAGAGTAGAAGCATATAGTAGGCACTTGAGAGAAACCATTTCATACACCACAACACAATTATTATGTAACGCTCATATCCTTACTATTTGAGTATCGACTGCTTTTACGGAAACTTAATGCTATATTTAGCTGATCTATATGAAATATAACACATATTACGCTCTGCCATCAGCACGTGGAGGTAACTATTTCCTAGATTGAAAATTAATTACTTACATAACTATTTAAATTATGATTTGATTTACTAAACTGATGATACAAATGGTAACAGGTTTGGTGTTTTTTTACGAGCTTGAAAATACAACTTTTGAGCTGCATGTGTTTTTAAATAGGTTTTCATTTTATTAAATTGTAGGCGACTGTAAGATCACTTGGTTTGAACACAAATAACGGTTTACTTACCACTAACGCGACTATTGACTAATTAAATGATTACTTACATTTTACATAATTTATGTAATAACTGAGGGAAAGAAAGTTTTTAAAAGGATAAATTACATTTTGATCGCCCTGTATACAACATTTTTGTAAACTTACGTTCAGATCATATATAAAGTAGATATTATTATAATAATTTATATATATTAATAATTCTATAGATACAATCTATATTGCTCAGTTTAGAACCCGAATTATTTTTTTACACGATCATTATAATAAGGTTATGTTAAAGAACATAGGTCAACTTATAGGCGAAGCGAAATAAATATATTTCTAAAATTCGAACTTAAACCTAGTCACTACAGTGTACAGAAGCGTTCACATTAACCTTTATATAGGGGCCCCTCATGCTGCTAACATAAGACCCATTTTGCAATGGTTTTGTAAACGCCTCTGTACTATACTACCATCGTATTTTTGTATACTGTTCACATAGTACGGCAAAACTTGGCATAGAGTATAAATAGGGACAACGGAAATACGTTAACACAATATATTACTCTTAGTAATATTATAATAACAAAGACACTGCATATTATGAGACTGACTATTCGTAAACTGGGAACCTAAATGCATGTAGGGAGTACTATTCACCTATTTTCATTGTTTTAAATAATATCCCATACTATATAGTATCACATCTATCACTATGTAGTCACTACTATTAAAAATATTATCGTAATAATTACACTAGGTGACCCGAAACCAGAAACACGAATTGTTTTTAATTGTGATGGTGTTGGTAACTGGCAACGAAAGGTTAGGTCTAGTTATTCACTGAAGAACATTACCTAAGTATAGCTTTATTTACTTAAATATAATTAGTAAACATACGTGTAATAAGTAACCGAAAATTATGGGTTGTCTTTAGTGGACTAGAGTATGGTAAACATTTTTTGTCTACATATCGCGACAATAGACATAATAGAAAATATTTAGCAACAAATTTTGAATTAAGAATTCGTTCTTGGAACTTATATGTCAATAAGTGATCACCGGGCCTGCTAGGGCTTTGCCCTGCGTGCTCCATCAGGGTCTTATCCCACGTCGATTACATCCACAAAGTAACTTAAAATTAATTTTCATACTCTTAAAAGCAATTGTTTGAGCAGAAAAAAGCAAGATGGACCAAAGACAATGCACTAATTTTTTTTCCTAGAAAACTGTTGAAGACTGAAAAGTAATTGAAATATATAATCAGTCGAGGGACTCGCCATTTTGAAGGATGTACAAATTGCTTCTCTGATATACAGTGTATTAACAACTAGGATAATTTATATTCGTGTCATCTTGCTACCCATCCCATCCCATATAACTAGTCTTAATCCATACATATTCACTTCCATTCAATTAAAAAGAAAGAAATAAATTAAACTGATGTCTTTGACGCTAAATAATGTAGAAGATGCATGTCGCTTTATTATTCAAGTGTTGAAATATTGTCAAGCATACCTGAGTGAGAATCTTGTATCTGATTACACGCGCAGTCGTCACGATGATTATAAGATAAACTTCCGTTGGAATTTATAAGAGAAGGTAAGAAAGTACCATTTTATAGCACGCAAACTACCATCTGTCGCGAAAGCGTAAGAAAGCTAAAGAGTAAAATTTATTTTTCCCAAATGTAGGCCACAATGAGAAATAGGTACTATTAATACATTTAGACTTTCTGAACATATTGGTGACTTTTTAAGTCTTATAGACAAGTTTGTTTCTTGTATCTCACAGACAAGCTTAGCTAGCCATTGCTGGGTGCATTGAGTTTAATTTCCAACGTGACGTCAGACAACGTGTTTCGCGACAAATGTCCTAAGCGATACTGAAGATACGTTTCGAAGAGAAAATGAAGAATTTTACGCTGCAGTTAGCTAGATGCGATTTTTGAGTGACTCCAAAGCAGGTCAACGCTTCCGCTTTGAATCAGTGACGTCAGAGCGGGCGGACGCCGACTTGGCGGATGACGTCACAACGCGTGGACGCGAGCGCGATCTGAGTCTGGCGGGCGTTAACTTCTCGAGTGACGTCAGAGATGGCTGGTACGGAGCGCGCGTGACGTCAGCGGGTGGGCTGTCGCTAGCTGGAGGCACCTCGGAGCTGCGGCGCTATCCATTGCCTTGCGCGTGAAGGGTTTATTTGCGACAAATATAGTAAGTGACATTCCAAAGACAGGCATCGAGAAGTAAAAGAAGAAGTTTACGTCGCAGTTATTTAGATGCGGGTTTGATGACTTCAATTGTCAACGCGGTGTCTCTGACGTCAGAGCGAGTCGACGCGAGCGCGAGTGGCGTCTGCGACGTCAGAGCAGCCGAACGAAGGCGCGCGCGACCCCGCGTGTGACGTCCAGCGCGTCTGGTTTCCCTCGCGTGACGTCAGCGGGTGGGCTGTTGCTAGCTGGACAGATGACTCACGGGCGCAGGCACGCCGGCCAGGTTGAGAAGCGCTTCGGCCGTGCGGCGCTCCTCGCAGCCGCCGCTGTATGAATGCTCGTCGCGCAAGCAGCGGGATATCACTAGGTGAGCCGCGGGGGGCAGCTGGAATGACAAGATAAATATTAAGGGAAATCGATACAGGAGAAACAATTAACATTTATTAACTATCTTCAGACATATTACAATCACACTCAGGCAGACCTGTTTGACCTTGATATAATACCCATCTGTACTGTTTGTCACACATAAGAACACACATTTATCAAACACGCACGCACACACACATTCACAAACCAGACTGCTTTCTCACTGACACATAGATTTTTGTTGTTTTTGCTTCCGCTTTGGTTATTCCACTCAAATTTTGTCTTAAGCCTTTATGTTCTTTAAGTACACATTTTATTAAGTTTCTTTAAGTGCATCCTACTGCTGGGGTAGGGCTGGTGACCTGTAACACAGGTTTGGTTTAAACCTATTTCAGGCACCAGCCTCTCACACCTTAGGATTGTTCTTTTAATTTGTTATATACATGGCAGAGATGGGTAGACCACATGTTTCCACTTGCTACGGTCCTGACACACCTCTTGCGCTTCTTCCACTCTCATTAATCCTTTCATACATGCTCGTCGATTATGGGTACTCCTGACCTGCATTGCTATTCTTAAAAACTCACAATAAGAAAAGAAATACGCCGAGTGAACCGAACACACTTCGAAGTAGCGTTCGCCTGACCTTGATTTGGTATTCTCAATTTGTTTCAAAGTCTGAGTGAAGCGGAGTGAGTCTCGAAATGGGATAGGGCTTGCATGTATGTGGCAATTATGAATCGATAAATCGATAAAACTTTGTTTAGTTTTATAAACAAGAATACTTTACTAAACGGCGAGGATTAATGTGATATGACAGTATTTTGGCTAAGTCTACATTATTTATTGTATAAACTTGAGGTAAAGTATGAAAAATTTCAATAGATTTATTTTTGTGGCTCAATATCCACATCACCAAGGCTTTTTGGACCAATGCCATTACGCTTGATTAAAAAAAAAACAAAAAAAATGGCGACAATGTTGTTGTTGGTTTGGCGTTTGGATAAAAGTAAACTTTCTTTGTGTTTTCTAACTAAATATAATGCTTTAATGCTTCATTTGAGTTTATATCAAATAAAATATGAAGTAAGTATGACTACGTTTACTTTTCTATTATTTATACTTAGAGTTTTGGTTAAATGACAATTTATAAATTTTAAATTGTAATTTGCAGAACTATCAAACAGAAACGCTGAAAACTATTCTGGAAGAGATCCCAAGCGTACCCAAGGGATTTGCTAAGATGGAGAGTGCTAAAGATGTAGTTACAAGGCATTGAGAGTGGTTGGCCGCTTAAATGCACAGCATGGAAGGAAGAACCAAATCCTGGAAACAGGACAAGGTATTTTTGTTTTTCAATAGATTGCATTGACAATACCAAAACATACATGCAATATATTTAATTTCAAGAAGGCTTTTGCCAGAATATCGTGTTTGCCTAAATATCGCTCCTTTGTGAGTTTATCATAATATTTCAGTATATTTTTTACCTAAGTTTTGTAGGCTGCATGCATGTGTGACAGATTAGCCATAACTTACCTAAATTCAAACTTAAAATCAAATAATAATTAAGGAACATGCCTAGTTTTTGTATTTACTGTAAAACATTGTTTAAAGTTAATTAATATGTGTATTTTTTTGTTCTAGGTCGACAAAAACTGCTGTAAAGAAAAAAGCTGCATTACATGCTCAAATTATGCCTTCTGGGCAAGGTGCAAGCCACTCTTAGTATTGGCTTTAACTCCACAGTCAACTTAACAGACCTACATAGCTGCCATTTCCCACTAAAAGTGAGTTGAACTAGTACAAAGTAGTAGTAGTACAAATGATAAATTTTATTCAAACGGCTAACAAAATGCTGAGTTGGGGATCCAAATATGTGTGCATTTAATTGAGTCATGATTGGGCTTATCAAAAACTTAGTTCGAATTTTTGTATTATACTTGATATACCAATGTTATGTAATGTATCAAAATGGTGAAAAAATGAATTGAATTGTTAAAATTCATGAAAAAGTAGTTTTTCAAAACAATGAAAGCTTGTAGATTAGGTTCCATCTACTCATTTGAGTTCAATAAAATTGTTGTGTAATATAATATAATGACTATTTTTTGTTTCAGCTACAGGAATCCGTAGATGGCTCGTCAAGAGCCACATCAGCAGCAGTCAAGTGGTTGTAGAGTGCAGCAAATGACTGGATGAACAGCAGTTAATCAGAGAAGTTGAAAACAGCACTGCTAAAAGCTGTAGCTGTATATGCAGCAAAGGCAGACCATCAACTTATCCTGAGATTGCTGCAAGGCAAACGGGTTACAAAAAGGTCCACATATTCTGGTCGCTAATTTCGTTATTTTTGAGGTGATTAGAGAAGTGTTATGAAAATTAATAAAAGATCCTGTGATTCAATAATATTTTTCTTTTTTTTCACCTTTACTCATCACCTTGAAGTATTATTATTAATATTATTGTGTGAGTGATGTGAAGGCCTGTTGGTGCAGCTTGCCTTTAGCACTGAAGGTTGTGGGTTTGTTGTGTGCCTGGGTGTTGTTACTTACTATCTAACTAAAAAATATGTTAAGAAATATTTAAGTATGTTTATCAGAACGCCTCCGTGGCTGAGTGGTTTCAAAGCTTGGCCCGAAACTCAGAGGTACCGGGTTCAATTCCCAAGTTGGGCAAAGTGTGTTTTCGGTACATGGACCAGGGTTTGTAATCACCAACCCTCGTTTGACAAGCGTGGTGATTTAGCCAATACCCATCAATTGTGGTGATGACTTGATTACAATGAGGGAAGCCTTTGCCCAGCAGTGGGGCAATATATAGGCTAATTACTTACTTGAATGTTTATCAGTCTCTGACACCCATAGTACAAGCTTTGCTTAGTAAGGGGTCAGATGATCTTGCTTGGTGTAATTTGTGCTAGATATTTATTTTTTAGCCATGACGCCGGGTTAGTAAAAAGAAGTTCTTTATTTACATTGAAGTCAGCTTCTCTGCACATTATGTGACTTAACTATAACTCTCTTTTTCTACACTTGTCATTCGCACCACTTGACCACACACTGTTTAATTTTGATAAAAGAATAATCAATGAAGAAAATTTACACTTATTCTCTCTACTCTTATTTAGGTCAAATCTTGCAAGCTGAATTAGAACAACTTCCACTCAGCCTACAGAATTAAAATTTTACATGTTAGTGCAGTGCTGATGGCAATGAATTTCAATGATAAGCTTGACCTGATTCTCCAACCAGAATTGGACCGGCAGCTAACTGCACAGTCACGAAATTGTATTAGTATTCGCATTTAGTTACGATAACCTATTCTTTGACCTGGCTGTTTCCTTGAGGGTGGCCTCCAGACGAGTGAATTTATTGATATACGTGGAATTTTGGATACATAAAAAGCATAATTTTAAAAAAGCTGGTTTTTATACATTTATTCTTAAAAATAAATTTGATTAAATAACCTCAAATTAACAATGGAAATCATTCATTCAATAATTAAACTGGACGCCACAAATTATTTTTAAAGTCTCGTCTACATAACTGCCCATCTATAAAATTATTCTGGGATCCAGCGATGATCCAAGGGTGCACTGCTGGGTGGGTAGTCCTCGTTTGGTTGCAGATATTAGGCACGCTAAATGCTAATGCTATTTAGCCACCATGTCAGAATCATAGTGGAGTACTGTGAACCAGCAAAAAACTGCCTTCACTGTCCATGCTTAGACTTCAAGGTAGGTACATTGAACTTTCAATTACATGGGCGTCGAACTTTTCATCTTGGTTTCGGCTGGTAGACAAAGCATAGTCTCATAAATGCCTTGCACACACTTTTCTACACTCCAAACAAATTTTTTTCAAATTATTTGACCGAAACATGACCAAGGATTTGATTATTTCCACTCGTAAATTACAAACTCGATCACTCTGTAGCAACGGTTTATTTGACAGATTATTTCGAGTTCCCTGTGTCGAGATGACGGTCGAGTTCACGTTGAGAATACCAATTAAACGTCATTCCTATACATGTGATGTCAAAAATCTCCTTTACCATAGTTCCATTTACTAACGCTCTCCTAGTGGAGGAGCTACCGTCGTTTTCTTGTTTTAGGAATGCCAAAGTTAAATCTCACAGCGGATTCCGCGTGCGGGGTACGAAGCGAGTTTTTAAGAATAGCTCGGCAGACCTTTTCTGAGCACGTCTTGGACTTGTCCTAAGTACGTCCGTCTAGGCCTTCCCCTTTCAACAGCTCCATCCACCCTCGCCTTGTAAATTTGTTTCGTTAATCGCCTTTCATCCATCCTTTTCATATGCCCAAACCATTTTAGCATTCCCATCTCAATTTTTGTGACAACATCCTCTTTCACACCAAATCACTCTCTTATTTTGCTATTCCTTACTTTATCACTCAATGTCACTCCTGCCAAACTTCGCAATGCTCTCGACAACTCATTCCTTTTCACCCGATCATAGGCTTTTTCCAGGCCAAGAAAATGCAATACACTTTTTGTTTATATACCCACATTTAATTTGTTATAATATTATTACGTGAGTAATGTATATATTTAAGATAGCACTTAAGTGCTATATTTAAGATCCTATTGTGAAGAAGAAATAAATATTTCATTCATTCAATTATTTGCACTAAAGTTTTTGTGACAGTTTATCATTGGAACTGCGTTAAAAGCATTAAAAACAAAAGAATGACCAGTCCGCTCATTCTTGCAGGAGGGGCGATGAAGAAGTGGTCAGAAGCAGCACCTACAGCGACCACTACTTTCCCCTACCCAAAAGCTCCTAAACGAACTTAGTGTATTTCGAATGCCTTGAGGCTTCTGCCATAGATTTCCAAAGCGGCCAGTTGCAAGTAGTCTGCATCCGCCAGGATCCTAGGACTTATAATTGGTACGTCCACCTTGCATCCCACTCTGCGATTGTTTCAAGACTTCATCATACTACATTTTATTGAAGCGCGAGTAACTAGAGTCTTACATAAGCGCAGTTACCTTTTTATTTTTTGCGTCAGGAAATGCATTTAGGCATTCCCAAGGCCCTGGGTTCGGGACACCTGGGATATGTGGGACTCGGAACTCCTGGGAAAACAGAGACCCCTACCCACTAAAACCTGACGGTGGTCATCTTCGGCGCAGAATGGAAGTGACCCGGGATCCCCAACGAGGGAGAGACTCCTCGCTCCTTCGGCGCGCAAGGCCGCCTGGCAGCCAGCCTCGGGAGGAGCAAGCTCAACTCCAGTGCACAATAACACAGACCACCATGTCCGAAGACACGCGTTACCGTCTTCCTCGGGATCGCAAACCGAAACACACGCAGGCCCCCCCGCGTGCGCTTCGCGACCCCAAGGGCCCTTTCAGTCGCCTCTTACGACAGGCAGGGATATCTCGGTAGTATTCTCTTCCCCTAACCGCAGGGAACAAGCGCAGTTACCTGCTCCAAGACAAAAGCTCTGTTCTTCTATCAGAGCGTTTCACGCTGCGTTACTTTCTTTTTTTTTTACGTAGGGAAATCTTCATGGATACCTCGCCGCCCGGGGGAACGACGAGGTTATGTCGGACTTCTACCGACTAAAACCCCACGGTACTCGTCCTCAATACTTCAGCGGCGACGCGGGGTCCCTAAAAAGTTTCGCAACGCCCGGCCGCCAGTGCCTCCCCATATTAGGGCCCCCTCCAGCCGACCCCCAAAGAAGGGGGGAGGCCACGGAAGTACGCCGAGCCGCAGTGCACAGGGGGGGCCAGCCGCGGATCACGCTGCGTTAGCCTGCAAAAGGTCTCTAATTGCGAACCTGCCAATATTACCTGCTCCAACACATTGGGCCCGTACTTCATGGCGAGCACGGTAGCGGCCGCCAGATACTCGTCGGCGGTGGGCTCGGGGGGCGGCGACGCGGCGAGGCGGCGCGACAGGAACGGGAACAGCTGCGGGTCCGGCGCGTTCTTGGCGGGGGGCGTGTGCGGGGTGTCCGCGGGGATGGGGGGGATCGGCTGGCGGCCGAATGCCTGCAACAATACGGGATATTGGCATCTCGACACACTAGACTACGGATCGTAGCAAGGAGCAACTTACGAATAAATTTTCACAGGTTAAAAACAGGTATCAGCCTATTCAGGGTGACTTGGGATTTATCGGCATCCTTTTGAAATAAGAACCTACTCATGATATACAGTACTTTCCCCAAGTATGAGGCTATTCCATAAGTACACAATTGCATATTTTTAAACCTTGTGAACAATTGCCAAGTATTAAACATGATGTTTATAAGGTTTAAACTTTGATAAAACACGAAACGGTGCTGTATGCTGATGATGCAACAGTAGTTTGTGAAAAAGATGGCATTAGCAATAAGGAATATGCAGCGACCAACTCAAAATCGCTGCAAACATTGGTGGATTCAAACTCAAACAACTTTATTCAAATAGACTGTATCAGTACTTTCAAATCGTCAAAGTTACAGCAAAATATACTAAATAATAGACATGAATACCATAATAATATGGATATGTAAATAAATACAGACATAATGCGAGTCTACCACCGCGTCGGAGTTGCTTCTTGCTGAGAAGACCCGGCGAGAAACTCAGCAGTTACTCTTTTAAACTTGTTTTGGGTTTACAACAGGCGTTAGTGAAGTACAAGCAGTGTGTCATTTTGATACAAATAAACCTAAAATAATACAAAACAAAGAGAAAAAAACCAACCATGAAAGAATATAAAACAAAAATTCATTTAAACAATTCAAAAAGAAAAATTGTTACTCAGTACATACTAGGTACCTATTAACTATTACAATAAAACATCTGTTACAATAGAGCTATTTAATCCCGCATCGAGCAGAGCGCTTACACCCAGGCATTTTTATCTATAAGGTAGTATTTTGTAGTATAATAGCCCTTTTTTAATAAAGCTGTTTTGATGTGATTTTTGAATCTATGTAAAGGTAACTCACAAATGGTTTTTGGAATTTCTTGTAATAATGTATACCTTGCCCCATAAAGGATCCTAAAACTTTTTGTAACCTAAAGAGAGGATGTGCAATTTTATCCTTATTCCTAGTATTTCTACAATGTATGTCTGCAATGTATGATTGGTTGAGCACTCTAAATCTGCAAACAAATATTTCAAAAACGAAACTTATTTAATTTCACAACTATAAGCTTACGCCTATCAAACTTGATGTAGGTATTGATGGCGACTATGTTGGCGAAGTAGATCAGACTGACTTCCTTGGAGTAGCGCTTGACAGTAACCTTAACTGGAAGTCACACATCGACAACATCAATAACAGAATCGCCAGTCACTGCTATGCTTTATCAGTACTGATAGATATTTCATCGATTGAGGTCGCAAGAACAAAAAAAAAACCAACTTCAAAAAAAAATCTTCTAAAACAAAGCACTAAAAAGTAAAGCAATAATCGCGTATTCTTCTAAAACTTATACGATAATATAATGTAGGTACAATTATTGTTATTGTTGGAGTCTGTGTCAGCCAAGGAAACACTACATATTACGTTTACGTATGTAGGTAGGTAGTTACAAACCTACATTGGCTGACACCGACTCCAACAATAACAATAATTGTACCTACATTATATTATCGTATAAGTTTTAGAAGAATACGCAATTATTGCTTTACTTTTTAGTGCTTTGTTTTAGAAGTTTTTTTTTTGTAGTTGTTTTTTTTTTGTTAAAATTTTGTTTAATTTCTTGATTTTCAGTGAATAGTTCTTATTTATTTTATACATCGAAAAAGTATCGTCCAATAATTGCTCCTAAGAATTGAAGAGTTCCGTTACTTTTACATGGATCCCATAATCAGAACCTAACCAAACTCTCATCAAACTACCCTTGAAGTATATCCTTTCCAATAAAAAAAGTAGCATCGAAATCGGTTGGCGTGATAATGAGTTATTCGTCCATTTGTCGCGCATATGGTTTATCTAGATTTAAGACTTATATGGATTTCCCATGGATTCTACTGTCAGAACAGGACCAAATTAAAATGGGACCACACGGACAGCATCAGCTTTCAAATAAAAAAAGAATTATTAAAATCGTTTGGCGTAATATTGAGTTATTCGTCCATTTGTCGCGCATTCTGTCTATCTAGATTTAAGACTTATAAGGATTTCCCATGGATGCCACTGTCAGAACTAGACCAAATTTAAATGGAACCACACGGGCAGCAGCAGCTTTCAAATAAAAAAAAGAATTATCGAAATCGGTTGGCGTAATATTGAGTTATTCGTCCATTTATCGCGCATTTTGTCTATCTAGATTTAAGACTTATATGGTTTTCTCATGGATGCCACTGTCAGAACTAGACCAAATTAAATTGGGACCATTCGGGAAGCACCAGCTTTCAAATAAAAGATCAAAATCGGTTCACCTAGTCGAAAGTTATGAGGTAACAAACATTTAAAAAAACATACAGTCGAATTTAGAACCTCCTCCTTTTTTTGAAGTCGGTTGAAAAAGCAGCAAAAAAATTGATGATTCTCTACGGCTATTATTTAAAGAAAAACAATATTTAACTTTAACTGGCATCTTAGAAATAGCTTTGTTCGTCCAAAATAATATGCATTTGTTCACGAAAAAGTCTGAAATGAGATTAAGAAGCACTAAGTTGCGGGGACATGACTACCTTTGCAAGCCATTATGTAAATGCATGATTTACAGTAAAAGTACATTTATAAGTGCTATACAAGTTTGTAATTCTCTGCCTTGTAATATTACTGACATTTTAAGTGTAAAACTATTTAAGATAAAACTAAAGCGGTGGCTTATAAACAATGTATTTTACAATTTAAATAAATTTTATAATAGAGATAAGTCCCTCGACATTTTAAGTACCTAACAACAACATGAATGTGACATTAACAATAATTTATAATAAAAATTAACATCCCTCTGTCTCTCTCTCTTTATATGCAGGTGCAATACTATTAACAATATCTAATAATTTAATAATTAATTTAATGAATATATAAAAAATCTGCATGACACACACACACACTTACACTACTGTTTATGTATAAATTATTGTTGAATGCCCGAAATGGGTAAACCAGTGTACTGTAATTTTGCAATGCCAACTAGCATAAGACATCCATGGTTTATTCAATGAATATTTCTGATTTTAAAATATGCAGTTTTGTATCTATTACTTACATAAGGTTATTTAATGATAATAAATAATAAATATCTCGGACACACAACAAATATAAATGTTCGTCACACAAATATTTGTCATGGGTGGGGATCGAACCACGACCTCCGGCGCTAAAGGCAGGATCGCTGCCATTGCGCCAACAGGCCAGTCATATAATAGGTACAAACTTTCATATACGTAGCCAACTACCTGTTGAATAGCCTCAAACTTGGGTAAAGTACTGTATATCATGAGTAGGTTCTTATTTTAAAAGGATGCCAATGAATCCCCAGTCACCCTGTATACTGTCCCAAGTGCCTGTATGCAAAAAAACATTGAATTAAGTCGTTGCTTCAGGTGATGGGTATTAGCTTTTTCACAAGGCTTCCTAAACGCGCGGGTCAGTAAACAAAAACCCGGGTTATGTTCCGAACCATGTTTGTAAGGGTTATCAATGGTATAAAGGGTGTAAAAAAACCTTAACGAAGCCGAAACCTACTTATTCTGCACATCATCAGGACAATTTTTTTTTTCTAGACCATACCTGGGAACTCAATAGTTACTAAGTTATTGAAGGTCAAAGTAAAAAAAAACCTCAAGATTTTGATGAAAACAAACTTTAATCATTATTACTTAATTTTTGTCCTAAGAAACATTATCAAAATTTCAAGTATTTCATAACAAAAAAGTGCTTCAAAACGTTCAACTCGCAATGTACATCGTGCGTACCCCTTGATTATGCGTAACAGCCACGCACCGGCGCAAAAGCGCACGAGCGGTCTGTTGCACGCGTTACATTGCGTAGTCCCTTTTTAGATTTAAAATTGACACCTAAAAAAAAACTTCGTTTCCCATCAATAATTTATTTTTTCTGTGACTTGATTTAACGGTCTGAGTGCGTAGATGCCGGCGTCGGTATGCGTCTTTTTACACCATGTATGTTATGATTTGAACAATCACAATATTAAATAAGGTACCTAAAAATAAAAAAAATACAAACCTGTAGTAACGACGCTCTATGTTGAGGATCAACAGTCCAGAGGGAACCTTTCCCAAGGCCTGGTGCAGCTGCAACCTGTAATGAAAAGAGTAAACTTACTTAAGGGAGGGTGGTTCACAAAACACGTTGTTTGAATTCGTAGTAAACAGTGAAATCAAAATCTAATAAAATTTAGTGAGGGGATAATACAGGGAATTCATCCGGTGGAAATATGATTTGATAAAGTTGGCTCGATAGAATTAATTCCTAAAAAAATTGATCAGATAATGTAGTCCTTTACCAAAACAAAGTTTCGAAATAACTGGAGGGATCTCATCCGATAGTGTTTTTTTTTACATCTATCAATTTTTTGATCGATTATTTTAGTGATTTTCGGTCCGCGTGGCGCTCACCAGTTTCCTTTGGGAAATGGTGCGCAGAACCACCTCGCCTTAAGAGGGTTTGCTTTTTGCGTTTGGGGTAGATCGTAAACGTCGCATTTTTTTTAAGGTTTTCGTGATAATTTAGCTGAATTCAAATAAAGTATAAATTATCTCTCTTTTATTGAATGCACCTTTTAATTTCATAATTATAACTTTAACTGTGGACAATGAATTTTTAAATGTCTTACCAATAAAAAAAAACTTTTTTATTTAATTTAGCAAATAATTGGCGATACTTAATTTTAGACAATTCAATGTGTTTTTGAATAGTAATAATAAATAATATAGCACACAATAATAGATCAAAAATTTAGAATTGATTCAATTCAATGAAATAATCACGAAAATCTTACAAAAATGCAACGTTTTCGATTCACTCCCAGCTAACGCTCTTTTGTAGAGTTTATGCTTATTTGCACTGAACTTCGAACTATGTTTGTGTCATCGCAAACAAGCTACTGGTGACCAGGATCGACGAAAGATAAAAAAACTGATTTCAATCAGTGACACGAGACCGAATAAATTAGTAAAGGGTGAAGGTAGCACATAAATCAGAAAACTTCACGCTGTAATATATATATATATATATATATAAAGCCTTTTAATCGGACGTGACAGTAATTCTTGTTTACTCGTATATTATTCTTTTGTTCAACTTTTGTGTGTCCGTTTGCCAGGTAGCAAAGGCCTCCTCCAATCTTTTCCATTCAGTCCTTTCCGTGGCTACTCTACCCCATGAAATTCCCGCGACTTGTCTTATGTCGTCATCCCACCTTCTATGTTGTCTACCTCTCTTTCTTTTTCCCTCCCTTGGGTACCATTGTGTGACTATTTTGCTCCATTTGTCTTTTCCTCTGATCATGTGGCCTGTCCATTTCCATTTTTGTCTTTTTATTTTCAGAGTTATATCCTGGACCTTAGTCTTTTTTCTGATGCTGCTGTTTTTTATCTTGTCCATTCTTTTGATTCCTACCTCTCTTCTCCGTGGCATGTTGGCATACGGAGAGTTTGTTTGACATGTTTCTTGTTGAGGCCCATGTTTCGCTCCCATATGTCAGTACAGGCAGGACGCATGTGGTAACTCATTCAATGCCACCGACACGCCTGGCGTGTTCAGGCTAAGCTAAGTCTCTATGCCAAGAACACGCCTGGCGTGTTTTCAATGTTTTGGTACTTTTTCTCAAACTAGGCCATATTTTCTGTTCAAATTTTTTGTACATCATTTTTAAGGTACAGGCTATGGCATATTGAAGCGGCCACCTAAAAAAACTAGTTATAATTTTTCACGAAAAAAAGGTGTTATGTGGTGCCGAGAACACGCTCGGCGTGTTCACTTACTAAAGCTGCCCTTAGGTTCCCAAACTTTTTTATTCGATTGAACGCTTCGCTAATTTCGAAGTTATAAGCTTGCGATGTGTGATTTTGAACTGACTTCAAAAAGTAGAAAGTTATCAATTTGTCGCGTTTAAATACAAGGTGACCTGGAATGGACGCACCAAATCTCAAAATAAATATTTCGAGATGCAACTTTAACGATTTCTTTAATTTTTATTAAAGTCTCATATGGCGTGTTAGTTAAAATATCCATTTAAAATACTTGGCAACGCTCACGTCATCACATTATCTGTATACGCGATGCCATTTATCGAAACGATCGTAGTATTCGTAGTGATAAGCTGAAAAATCACTTATCTCAAAACACAAACGCGCGCGCTTCTTTAAACTATTCGTTGAATAAACGAGTGTCTTATAAGGTTTTTTATTTTAATTTGCTCGAAAGTAGAAATTATCATCTGAGGTCATCATAGCTTTGTGCCTCCTCAACGTACAAGAGTCTTTTCACCTCCCCACACATCGGAAATAAAAATTAAGTCAGGAGATCTAGCAAGACACGGTATCAAGCCTCCGCTCACATTCCACTTAGGTATCACACACTACAGTTCTCGTCGAACTTTTAGTCCGCTCTGAAGTTGTCTTGAGTCCCACATTCCTATTTTTTCCTATAAAAAAAAGGTATTGCTAATGCGCGAATCTACTCAGTGGACTAGAAGTTTGACGCGAACTTAACCTAATATTATAATAATCAATTACTGATCTTACGGAGGGAGCTCCATCGTGCTGTCATAATATTGTCCTAATAAAATTTTAACAAAAAAAAAACAACTTCAAAAATACTATTCCAAAACAAAGCACTAAAAAGTAAAGAAATAATTGTGTAATCACACCGAAACCGACTCCAACAATAACAATAATTGTACCTACATTATATTATCGTATAAGATTTAGAAGAATACGCAATTATTTCTTTACTTTTTAGTGCTTTGTTTTGGAATATAATTTTGGAAGTTGGTTTTTTTTGTTATAATTTTTGTTTATTTCTTGATTTTCAGTGAATAGTTCTTATTACTTTATACTTCGAAAAAGTATCGTCCAATTGCTCCTAAGAATTGAAGAGTTCCGTTACTTTGTCATGGATCCCATAATCAGAACCTAACACTCATCAAACTACCCTTGAAGTATATCCTTTCCAATAAACCCACACGGTTTCAAATAAAAAAAGAATTATCAAAATCGGTTGGCGTAATATTGAGTTACCCGTCCATTTGTCGCGCATTTTGTCTATCTCGATTTAAGACTTATATGGATTTACCATGGATGCCACTGTCAGAACTGGACCAAATTAAAGTGGGACCACACGGGCACCATCAGCTTTCAAATAAATAAAGAATGATCAAAATCGGTTGGCGTAATATTGAGTTATTCGTCCATATTTCACGCATTTTGTCTATCTAGATTTAAGACTTATATGGATTTCCCATGGATGCCACTGTCAGAACTAGACCAAAAAAATGGGACCATTCGGGAAGCACCAGCTTTCAAATAAAAAAAGAATGATAAAAATCGGTTCACCCAGTCGAAAGTTATGAGGTAACAAACATAAAAAAAACAGACAGTCGAATTGAGAACCTCCTCCATTTTTTGAAGTCGGTTGAAAATAAGATTGACGTTGAATCGTCACCTCATTTGTGCTAGCACACGAGTTTCTTTCAAGAACTTCGAGCATATCAGTACCAATACTACTCCCGCTACCTGCTGCGGTAAAGGCCTTGCTTGCGCCCCACGTAAATTTCACCACTAACACATACTCGACATGGGTCATTGTTGCAATAACACACACGATACGATAAATAGATATATGGGTTTTCGCACGATAAGAGATGCATGCCGTTACTGACTGAATACCAATTATTTGTTATTGTCGGGCTAACTGAGAAGTGTGGAGTTTTATCCTGCTTCGCCTTTCGGTGTTTTACATTTGGCAATTGACGATGTCTAAAATGTGTGGCACACCTGCTGGTTCACTTTTATGTGCTAAGATAACTACGATGTTGACTAAGTTTTATTGCACGCATATATGTATCGCTATTGTTTTCTAGTTTTAAAAAATGTTAAAAGGCAATTTATTTCATTTAAATATTTTGAATTTAATTCATACGTATGTGGTTACGTAAGGCCACCCAACCAACAATACGATAATACGAGATTAATAATGTAAACAAACTTTCCGCAGTTCAAAGCTTTTATCGGTTTAAAAATTTAAATGAATTCATTCATTCATAGACTAACGTTTAAAAAGTATTGTCACTCAATATAATAATAAAACGGATGTACTTGCACAATAAACAGTTCCAATGTTACAATTCACAGTAACCGCAAACTTTTTATTGATGCATGGGGGTTTTAGTGAAACAAGTTTGAGAACCAAGTATTACATTATAATACATTTACTTACCATAAAATCTATTTTCCACCATAATTCCAAGTAGCAAAACTCACGACACTATTAAAACTCACGACACTATTTTAGACACATTTATTCTCGCACAGTACAAGAAATACTAACCGGTAAACATAGTTTAAACCGAAACTTAGCCGTTTAAAGAATTTTACCTTTAACCAGTGCCAAGAACACGCGCGGCGTGTTCACTTTTTTTCCCAAACGCAATGCCGCGAACACGCATAGCGTGTCCGCAGCTTTACATGGCGGCATCTCGATGAACTTCAAGAAAATCTTGGTGGCAGTGAATGTGTTAAAGAGCTTGGTTTTTGTTGAAATGTGTAGGTTCTTATCTTTCATTACGCTGTAATACCGGGTGATTATTTATACGATTGGGAAAGTGAAATTTCATATTCGGTAGGCGATGCAGACACTATCTAAGTAAACATTTTGAAGTTGTCATGAATAAATACAAGTGTGACATCGAAAATGCAAGACAAGGAGAAGTGGGTACTTACCTTATGGAAGCACTTGTTCAACGACAGATTGTGGCGCACACTGTTCTTCCAGCCTTGCGGCGCGTGCTTGAAGTACGGGAAGTGCTTGACGATCCACGCGTATATCTCCTTGACGGGCAGCGCTCGGGCTGGCGCCGCTTCGATGGCCATGAAGATGAGGCAGCTGAAGGAGTAGGGCGGTTTCGTGTGGGCGGTGACTGTTGGGCTTGGTTGTGGATTGGCTGGAGGGGAGGGGGGAGAGGGAGGGGCTTTGCAGGGCGTGCGCGGGGGGGAGGGCGCGCGCGCGACGGGCGGCGGCGTCGCTGATGGCTCCGACTGGAAGATGGGAATGTTTCAGAAATAGAAGAGATATACTTTATTCTTTACAGGTTTGTTTGAGCGAGCAAGTACAATATCTGTTATTTATTTTATTTATTAATTTCGTTTTAATACACAGGATTTGATTATTATCTGACAGAAATATTAAAAACCTAATTTTTATACCTATAGATGGGTTCGAGCCCACCTATAGACAAGTCGACTTTTTCTAGTAGTTCAAACATTAGTAGACCATTGTTTATGTGCTAAGAGATTTTGTTAATTGTATGACAGATCTCATTTCGTTCACTAAACCACTAGGACAGACTAGTGTCACAGGTTTTTAACCCGCGTTACAGTCGCCAAAGAAAGCACAAACAAGTACAATACGAATTCATATAAAAGGACTGAGAGGTCAGCTTATGGCTGCCGTGTGCATTCTATGCATAACGATTAACCTATCAACCTTCTTCAAAATATTATCTGTTAAACAAGAACTGACTAATCAGTTGATTATGGGAAGTGCTGTAATGTTTGTAACTGTTTTAAGTACTTTTAAACAACATGTAAACAAACGAACTGCCTAGTTGTTATTTACGTCAGAATGTCATTGACCAAGTATCAAAATAATCCCACTGATTAGCCGGTCACTTCGTGCCATTAGTTCATGTTGTTGGCACAGCATTCAGGAAATAACAAGAAACTAACATCTTTATTTAGAACTTCAGAAGATACTTGAGGAGACGCGGCCGCGGTATTTAGGCTACGAAGGGTCGTAGACTTTTTGTCACTCGTTTTTTGATGTGGTCATAATAAAACTTCAAAACAGGGCTATTGTTGTACACATTTCTCGCACGTGGCAGTTCCTTGCTTTTAAAACTAAGAAGCGAAGAAATATAGTATTATAGTACATTTTAAACCCTATTGTAGTGGGACTAGTGGATGGCAAGGTGCTTTCGAATCTACCCCACTTCACAGCAGGACTGCCCAAATGTCAACGTAGAGTTAACCAGCCAGGTAATCGTATTAACTGTAAAAATGCATCTTACGAAAGAACAAACAAAAAGAAAACAACGACCCATATGTGGTACAATCACCCAAAGATTAAGCTTAATACATTGGGCTTCCTAGCTTCCTGCGTGTACTAAGACAGCTCGTCGCAATGAGAACTCACAGGTAAGCCATCACTGTTTGTCTCTTGCTGTGTTTATTGTGATGGGTCAGACAAAGATAGCATTTTAATTAGAGATCCAATAGTTTTGTTAATACCTACCTATATCGTTATTTAAATAAATATTTGATTAGCATCTCAGGACACATCTTTTCAATTCATACCATTTCAGTGTATATGGTAGCTTATTCACAAAAGAATATTAAGTCAAATGAAAGTGATTAAACCTGCAATACACTTGAACAAATAAGAAGCAGTCCCCTACTAACACAATAAATGATCTACGTTTGCGCTAAATCAATAAAAAACATAATTTATTTGTTATTATTAAGTATCGTTCGAAAAGTTAAGCTTTTCAGTTGTTTAATCATGTTAAAATACGTAAAAAAATTGAATAGATAAGTATGCGGTCTGACTTGAATAACATTTAATTATTTAACCACAAGCCTTCACTGTTATCTAATGTATATGAATAACCAAGTTTTATTGAGTGAAGGTGAGTAAGTGATTATAGTCACGCACTATGACTGACTAGTGATTGATACTCACAACAAGTTACTCAAGTTAAAACAGTAAATGGGGGTAAAATTACATAATCATCAATCAGTCATCAAACGCATATCAAGATATGATTGGTTGTTTAAATTTGCCTCAACAATAAATTATAGATGTGTTTTGACATCAACTAATATTGAGTATTTTTATGAAAACAGACGTAAGAATTTGTTTAAATTACAGGTTATGAACCGAGTGCCCATCAATCAACTGATTGTAGCCGCGTGATACCCATTACATGTAAACCTGTAACTGTGTTGTCATAATAATAATATGATAAATTGCCTCAAAACAAGATGTCTCCTGAACTGCCTGCCCATAAACAAACACAAGACATTTAGAATTTATAAATTCAAATGTGAGCGAGCCAACCTACCAAGCAATGCAAATATTGGTCGTCTGCGCATTACGCATTACAAGCGGTGACGATATTGCGTTCTCTCACCTTTATCACAACTTGACTGGCGATTATTTTCGGATCCTCCATGTCGCTTTTTGTCAGGTTGATCCCTGAAAAAATATGGTACACATTAATCAATAGATAAGCAATAATTTCCCACAAATGTGTATATTTTAACTAATAATTGCCTTACAAAGATAAAGGGGCTAGCCAAGAGCAAGACGCCACTTTCTTTTCGACATGTTAAATTCAAAAATGTATGAAACTGACATCAAATGTCATCTCAATTAGACGAGTGCTTATGTCATTCCCGTACATTTTTCACATTTGACATCTCGACAAAAAAGTAGCGAGTGGCTTTTTTCCAGGGCCGACAAACTATTCTTTCTTCAGGACTAACATAATTACTGAAACAACATTTAACAACGGTTATCTTTTATCACAAGATGTTTCATAAATTCAACGCCCGAGCGGTTAACTTGAAGGAAGTAATGTACAGAGGCGTTCACATCAACCTTTACATAGGGGCACCCTATACTGCTGACTTTAAGACCCATTTAGCGATGATTATGTGAAGGTTGATGTGAACGTGTCTGTACAAGGGAAAGTTTGATGAAAATAGGCATAAAAACAGAAGCGTAGCTTTGGTAACAGTGAATTTTAAACTTCGTGCAGAGTTGCAGAACTTACAAACTGCCAAGCCGTCTGGTAGTAATAAACAGCAATATTTGTAATTTTGTTGATGATTCAACTACGTAACACTGCCGACAAATCTCTCTTTTTCCTAAAATTTCACTAATCAGTGATTGCCTTGAATTTTGACTTACAAAAGCTTCTGAATACTAAGCGTAGAAGCTACTCACAAATTTTACCATGAAAACTTGAGAAAAGTTTCCAAACAGCGATCGTAGTGATCCGCCGTCTCAAGAGATGAAATGTCGTTTCAATTTCGGCCTTAACGTTAATTGTCATATTTTTTTTGTTGTTTTTTTTAAAGTGGTTGTGTTAGTATACTGACCTCTAAGTAGATTCCTGTCTTGTAGCCAGCTCAGGCTGGTGAGGTCGTCGTCGTGGTCTGCCGGGGGCAGGTTGCCGGCGTTCCCACCACATGCCACCCTGCTAGACAAAACAACATTGATAAATTTATTGCAATATCAGTGAGAACTTTAACATAGCATTTATGGCCAAGAAAGACAGAAAATAAAGCCTACAGCATCAACGGTATAATATAATTTATAAATCGTTATAGACAAAAAGTAATATTTCTACTTGTGAAACAAAAAATTAAGAAGGTGCCACAACTACCAAAACACAAACACCTACCAGTTTGATGAACAGACATCGTTATTGTTTTGTGTTGCAATCGATTCTAAAATTATCCCTTCATTCATAGATTCGTAATAAGTACTAGCATTACTTCAGCTAATGAGCTGTTTAGTCACAATCCTAAGTCGATATAGCTAAGTTCTACTAAAAGCGGCAACACATTTCAGTTTAAAAAAAATCCAGACTGATTCAAGACTGATTGAGTTTGTAACAAAAAGGATTCTTTACCCAAACCTTCACCTATCGCGTTACTGACACGATTGAACAGATATAGCTATCGAATCCGGACTTCCTTAAGACCGACCTTGCTCCCTCAGATGTAGTTATATACCTAGTAGTAAGTAGTATTGTTAACTTGCTGCACTCTTACAAACATTGACACATAAAAACGTTTTTGTCAAAATATGATCATAAAATAAAATGACGTGACAAATTTTTAAGAACAAAAACTTTGCTCTTCAAAATTTGATTTTCTGCCAAAAAAGAATTCCACGAATTCCAATGTATTAATTAAAGGAAACAACAGACAGCTGAAAATACAAATTGGTATGACTACTAGTTTAGGCTCCGCATGAATAAATAACTAATTTGTTGAATAATATGTAAATCATCACCGTTAATCATTCAACACAAATAAACAAGAAACAGGTACTATAAACAAATTATAGCATTATTAAGCAGTATAAAAGAGGCGCCAAATTAAACAAGCTGCCTGTAATCCAGGTCTTATCAAGTGGCGTCTTATCGCGCTGTTGTCTTACCTACTAACCTAGCAAAATGATAACTGCGTTTCATTTATCTTTACGAATATTTTAGTAAAAGCGTTGAGGCGTGACATTGATTGATATATCGCATATAACTTCAAGATTGAACAAAAGATTATAATCAATTATATTTTTTGGATAGAAGGTGGGATGGGACAGAAGTGATCCAGAATGACGACCGTTTTATTTGAAAGGCAGAGCGTGGTTGAAACGCACACGAACGCGATGGACGAAGGATTTCGGATGTTCACACATTGACAATCCACGAGAAAATAAAAATTAACCAACGAAATTGCTCAAATCACACAGGCGGAGCTGAGATGTGTGATTTGAGCAAGATCTTTGGTAATTTTTTGTTAGCCTCAGCTTAACACCGCGCAGCCCCGCATCTGTGGAAACCCACCCTTAGGCCCTTTGTACACAGCTACCTTTTGCTATACAAACGCGATTCAGAAGTGATGCAGCATGGGTGGGTACAGTCACAAATCCTTTAAAACAGTGATGTAATCGCGATGCAGTCAAACGCACGTTTGTATTACTGCAAGACGTCGTGGTGGAGTTCTGCAGTGGATGGTTGGTTTGCAGCTTTTAATGATGATGATGCTCGGATAAAAATATTAACATAAAATCCTTACGTCTAAGAATACAATAAGTCTAAGACTAATCCAAATTATCTACCGATTTATAAAGTGGTTGAGCAGTTTACGTCTGCTTCGTTTGCTTCAGTAATTGTTGATCAATTACGTAGATCGACGTTGAATATGCAGGCAATGTAGTGTATTTAATTGCGTTTGTATTCACGCAAAAAAGGATGCCACATTTACCAGTAATCATTAGGCATAGTGACTCAGTAGTTAACCTTTAATTCTAGATGAAAAACGTTATCATCAAGTCGCGTTCATGGTTTTTGAAAACTGCTATGTGCAACTCAACAGCCATAAGAGCTGATTGCACATCAAATGAAAAACTTTTTTAAAGCTGAATATTAAGTAGAGACGAAATCATTGGTGTTGAAACGAGTGATTACGAAAGTAGAAATATCTAAAGTTGCTTTAACGTGTTGACTAATTACAGTCTAATTTTGATAATTTCAACGCCCAGATGAGGAAATGAAGTAATAGCGACCAAGCAGAATTCCTATCGTTAACAGATAGGGTTACCATTTAGAAATTTGAAAAATCCTCACAAAAAGCCTGACATTAAAAAAAAGTCCGGACATTTTAGTCACAAAATGCTAACATTTAGGTACCCATTTAGTAACAATAAAGAAGCTCGGGGGGAAGGTTGCGGGGTGCAGCCTGCGGGGATGACGCGCCTCGCACCCGCACGACCGACCGATATGATAATACTTATTTAGGTTTTATAACTCAGATCCCAACTAAACCAAAAAATCGGGACAAAGTCCGGACAGAAGTCTAAAAGTCCGGTCATATCCGGACTAATCCGAACGGATGGTAACCCTTCATATCATGCTAAGCGAAGTGCACATTTTCGCGATATCTATATCATGTTGGTATGACTGTAGGACTCACGGCCTGGATATCAAGTTGAGAGTGATTATCTTTTATTATTTGACTGCGCGTTGTTCCTTTTAAATCGAATTTTAAGAACATACTACTTTTATTAAACTATCCTTTTAGAGCATAGATAAGAGAAGTAATTATTGGCGTGTTGACCAGACCCTCTGGTATCAATTTTCCAAGGCCACTATCATGACATGACAACACTTTCTGTTGACACTTATTTTCGCCCTGGAAATAGAACGCTACCAGGACTTTGCCCTTTCATGCTGCATATTTTACCTGGCAACTAAGACTTTTGATAAATAACACATCAAATGTGATACCGTTAACACTTGAGTTAGAGCTTCCGGCACGTCAAGAAGGGTCTGTCCAGCTCTGACTAACCTGAGACATACACTATGTTGTTCTTAAAGCATTATCAAGAACATTTTTGGAAGCAGCTCAGCCCTAAGCAGCTAAGTAACTTACGCGGGCTGTGGCACTTCAAGATCCGACTCGTCTGAGGCGTCCTCGATGTCGTCGAAGTTGTCTATGACGCGTCCGGAGACCTCGAGGCGGCGCAGCGAGCGGCCGCTGGAGGCGACGTGGCGGGCGATCTGCCGGATGAGTCGCCGTGGTAACGGAAGTGAAGGTCTGGCTCCGCGGGCTGGGGAGCCACCGCGTTCGCCGCGCATTGGCGCCATCTGGGAATAAAGGTTTGGACTATTAACTTCTGAAAGCTGAATTCCTTACACAAGACATGATTTAATGATTAGGCAACCCTATGAACCTAAAGGCCCGGGTTACACTTTGCTTAGTGTAAGGAGAAAACACGTGTGGACAGGGATTGATTAGTAACCTGCGTCGGGAAGTGATTAGAAGCGTGTTCTATTCAATCGCACTAAACAAACGCTGCCCACGCGTGTTTTCTCCTAACACTAAGCACTTGCACTAATCATCTGCACTAACTACTAAGCAAAGTGTAAACAGGCCTTTACATCGTCTGCTACTTTGTCATGCAGGCTCCTTTCTACCGGTCAATATGAAAGTATGGGAGATGAGGTAAGTTTTAAATAAGATGCTTGCATCAACTCTTCTCTGGATATTAGCTGTCAATTACGTGCATTACCCCGAAGAAATAGTACAACGAAGCGATGAGAAGAATGCGATGTAGCACGCTTAAGTAGAGAACGTATACACTATGGAGTGGTTGCAGTTGCGTGGGGCATAGTGGAATCTTTAGAGTTATAGTACGTTTTTAGGAATGATCTAAATAACAAAAGCGCAATTGTATGCTTCTAGCTAAAAACAAAAGGGGTCACCCTATTAAATTTCTCTCCAACAAAAACAATTCACAATTGGTGTCGTAAATAAACACTTACTACCTGCGTAAGGCAATCAAGTATAGAATTTAACCTGAATCGATACGAGGGACATTAATACACTGGCGTGGGATAAGGCAGTGGGTAATTGCGTGCATCAATTACTTACAGGTTAATGGTATTGTGTCAAAATCCTTTAGAATTTACCATAGATATCGGTAATGCCTATTAGACATATAACGCAAGCTTATCAGATATACGTAACTGTATACAACTACAGAGTGAGCAACAAACATCCCTTGTTTGGTTTCTAATACTCCCGGAATGGACGGATCAGATCCGATTACGGAAGGGTTCACTCTCGCCCGTGATACACATATCCATTGCATCCACCATACCATTGCATCCACCATACCATTACACCTAAAACATTTAAAAAAAATTGTAATCAAACTGGTATATTATCCTAAAAATAATCTTAAGGCGGGTCTATGTAGAGGAGTCGAGCACGAGCTGAGCAGAAGTGTATACTAGCTCATAGAGAAAACTTTGGTAGGGCTCAGTCCACAATTAAATCAACGGAACGAGAGTGTGGTGGATCAAGTGTGTCTTGATAGAAAAGGTAGCTTATTGCAAAATACTCAAATCAGGCCACGCCTGTGTGCTACTAATCCTATTAGCGAGAGTTAGCTGCTACGACTTTTATTTACAAATATACACCGTTAGACTTCTTTATTTTTTGAAGCCTTATTTTAGGTTCTTACTACTCCACATCCTATTGAAACAAAATAAATTGTTACCAGGGATAGTTTTAGGAAGTATTGTAAAACTGAAAACTTTATTATTACAGACGCTTTGCAAAAAAAAGAAATCATCAGGTAGTGAATTTGCTTCAGCAGTTTTCTGCACTTCAGAGGAAATATGCGTCAGTAAGTAAAGAACGGCTTTTGCAACAGTTATTGGTCAGTTATTATTATTATTGGATCTACATATTATCGTTTTACCCCGTTTAGTCATAAAATGGTCATTAGTTCTTCAGACGATGCACTGTTCCGTCACTTTGAAGAACTACGAATTAGAACGAATACTCGTAAAAGAAAAAACAGTGCGCCACTCTTTTCTAAGACTAATTAAGATTGAATGAATAACGGAGTAAAGCTGCAGTGGTTAAAGACAAGCTTGTGATAAAGATACCAAATTACGTAACAAATGAAGATAAAACTTAAAACACGTAAAGCGTAGATATCATATACCGCGATACATTGGAACAATCACCTACGTGGATGGCGGCGACCTTGGCATAGTAGCGAAACGCTAAACGGTTCTTGAGCTGTGTCCACAACATATTACACGATAAATAAGGAAGGAGAACTTCATAACATTAATAATATTGATTTGAATAAATAATAATTAAAGTTGAACATTTGAAAACCAGGCAGGTTTAAAAACCGTAACGCTTTTCACGATGATGATGTACAGTCAATAACAACAACAGTGTGATACTGACGTCATATGTGTTACGCTTCGGCTGTGAGGGTGCTGTGCCTGTAAAAGACGTGGTGTCCATTCATTCTGATATCCCCTGGTAACGTTATTGCTAGTGGCCTGTTGGCGCAATGGCAGCGATCCTGCCTTTAGCGCCGGAGGTCGTGGGTTCGATCCCCACCCATGACAAATATTTGTGTGACGAACATTTGTATTTGTTGTGTGTCTGGGTGTTATTATCTATTTATGAATGTATTTAGAAATATTTAAGTTATCAGTCTCTGACGCCCATATTACAAGCTCTGCTAAGTTTGGGGTCAGATGATCTTGGTGTGAATTGTCCCAGATATTTATTTATTTATATTTTATTTATTTATTTGATAATAAGCTAGTGACGATTGACGATGCTATATTCGTCATAAAATATGTAGTAATAATCGCTTCTAAAGATGAGCCGTCTACTCGCCTCGGTTGTCCTACCCGTAAAGGTGTGAAACCCATTTTCGATTAACCATTCTGGTAAAATAATAAATAGCATAAATAGTAGAAGTTCTACCAAGATTTAATTATTTCGACATAGGAAACTATGTCGTAAATTCAGTAAAAGCAGTGTAAACGAGTTCTTACATTTGCGCGTGGCGTCCGTGAGCGCTGAAAATGTAAAACGTAATAAATTGACAGACGCCAACGTTATCTTGTTTTTAGCGTCTTGTGTACGGACTCGCGTGATTTTCTACTAAAAAAGCATGTTTAAGTTACGTGTTTATTTTCGATTTTAGTAATCTATCTACTCGCTGTAAACCTTCATTTTTATCGGTGTAAATCCGATAATAGTTAGTAGGTTCCTAGGAATATGCGAGGTAGGTAATTAGTCAACGGCTTTCTTATGCGACTTATTCGTATGTGCAACGCCATGGCGGGTGGTAAGAGCGCTGGGCCTTAGATCCAATTAGATTTGGCAATTCCGGGATTGTGGCCATCGACCCGAATTTGTGAAGCGTGTTGATTGAGACAGTATTCATCGTCCGTAGGAATGACACGATCACAACGATGAAGTCACAGACATCACTTGTGTTTTTGCTGAGTTTTCCTCAATTATATTGGTACTCTACCTGTTACCAAAACTCCATCAACTTACATTGAAAACTTCAGTCTGAGAAATATCTTGATACTTATTGCATGTTATATTTAAAAGGTCAATCAGTTATTATTATATTTCATTGCTGACTCCTTAAGAAATTATATTAAGATTCGATTTAATTATAAAGAGGAAAGTTTTGTTTGTTTGTATTGAATAGGCTCCGAAACTGCTGGATCGATTTAAAAAAATATTTCACTAATATAAAGCTACATTATCAGGAAGTGGCATAGGCTATAATATTTTTTTTAATTTAGGCTATATTTTGACGGGAAAGACAGCCGACGCGGGCGAAGCGCTGGCGCAGCTAGTAAGTTATATGAGAAATAAGAATTCATGATTTTGTAAGAATATTAATGTGACATACAGCACTACAGGGTACATTTTTCATCATGGGTGTTATGGATAAAATTATGCTTGAGAGCAGTTCTACTGGTGGAAGTTATTATCATTCAACATGGAATACATTGTTTTGTTGTTATTCAATAACTAATAATTTAAGCATAAGCCTTTTTAAACTGGTTGGGTAATAAAAATAGTGATGGAATTTTGTTTTGTACCAATTTTATAGCACAGGTCTTTCAACTGAACCAACCAGTTCATTGTTGACATAAACATACAACAAGCTCACAACTGACTCTACATAACAATAAAACAGCAATTAGATAAACCTTCACATAAAAAAAACCGTAAGAATTTAAGGTCATCCAATCATTTTAAATTTTAGTTTGAAAAAAATAATATCAAAATAAACCAATCATCGAACTGCAAAACAAGCACAGCCGTGACTATGGATGTCAGAGACTGATTATTATCATACTTCAGTATTTCATAATACAAACTTAAAGAGACAATAAGACACAGAATCAAAATGAATGTTGATCAAACTGATGACCTTCAAGAGTAAAGGCAGGAAAAAAAGGGCTAGTCAGTGACTGTTTAACAGACGCTGGCACGACAGAAATGCCACCAGCGAAATAAACACACACTAGTGTCAGTATAGGTGTGACTAAACTAAGGTTGCTGAGAGTTCAAGTACGAATAATACATTTTTGAAAACAATTTGTAACTCATTTATTATTTATTTATTCACTTCTTATATCAATTTTTTTATTATATTTACTCATCCGTTTATGTAATATCAGTTAAGTTCATGAGTAGCTCACAGAAAGTGTACCTTCCAATTTAAAACACTTTTTCTACCAGAATAATTAATACAAATAAACCTATTTTGAGAAAGCTTCACTGAATGTAAACAGGAAAATGAGAATTTAGATTGCTTGGTATAGCGTGGACTACGCTTTAAGTTGTTTGTCATGTGACATGTCTGTGCATCACAGACATCTAAATTGTAACATAAAACATTACAAATAATACAAAATAAGCAGGTCTCATTTCATTAAGAACATGGGACTTTAAAAGGATTCCTATGATATCTGTTAAACAAATGAATACTTACTACAAATTCGTATTCGGTCAGACTCGTTAGATGAAGAAGATCTGAAAGAACTGACGGTGGACCAGATAGTAAGATTCTGCAAAGCAACAGGAAGATTCGACGGGACGCCGTGAAAATGGGACAACCTAAAGACCCCCTGCAAGGGAGGCCCGGGGAAATAGGTGAAATGGCCCATAAAAAGCAGACCGATCACCCGGCCCACTGCCAGCGTCCCCAGTTGAAATAATAATAATACTACAAATTAAAATTTATCATAACTAAAACCAATGAAAATATTTAAAGTACAACGGAACACTGAACCACAATGGATAAAATTATAGCACATACATTTTGGTAACACTGGTGGTTTATATTACAATGTGTAGACGTCTTCAGTGACAAAGTTAATCTTTCAGATGAAGATTACTTGGCCTTCATAATATATCTAAGATATGATACATTAAACACAAATTTCTGGATTTTAGGCAGCAACACGGTTATATTATGTAGCAGCAATTACTAACTAGGAATTTAATACTAATTGAGCTAAGAAGAAGAGCATTGTCTCTGGGTGATAATTAAATTTAGAAATTTCCTTCCTACAGGAAGTGTGCACAGAATGTAGGTCACATAAAGGTCTAAGAGCTATTTTTACCATCTGCACTATTATTTATCTTCTTTCAACGACTACACTAATTCAAAAAAACACTTAGCTAAACATAAATCAAGGTCAAATATGGGAACCTCAGGGGTCCAAATAGTGCATAAAATATAATAAGGTTTGTGCTGCAATTTAATGAAAATACTACCTTGATCACAGTTTTCTAGAGATTGCTTGTTCAACTAGGTCTGTTATGGTCCTTACTGCCTGGCAACGTAAGCAGAAAAAATTCAACGCGCTATGAGGCGTGATGTAACAACTATTTACCATGAATGTTTTTGTATTCATTAGGTCAGCAGTGGCGTCAACAACGTGTTGCTAGGAAACTGTGGATCCGTCCATCGCGACCGACCGCGTGCGCGATTGCGTCGTGCGTTGCGCGTCGTGCTCCGACGTGGAACCGTCCGCGTGCAACAACCTGCACGTGCTAAATCGACCCAGCACGAAGGACTGTTACATAATTGCAGGGACGTAGGGCCCGACCCAGCTGCGACCGAGGACGCCAGCAACGTTGACTAACACCCGTTCCATATTTAGAAGGAGCGCCACCGAATGCGTCTCGATGCCCCTCATGCGCGTCTTGTCACATTTTTAGAACCGCATGTAAATGATACCTCACGCACTAATCTTGGAGAACAAATGAGAGCAACGTGATACCCTGCCACTTTATTTCAGGGTGCAAAATCCAAAATGCGTAATAAAAATTCGAGTTAAATCGAATGCTATCAAGTAGCAAGCTAAGTTTCTGGTTAAGTTAGGGTACTGCTAGAATAGTGTAGCTGCGGGCATGCACTTACCTTTGTTTTGAAGTTTTTGATGAACACCACTTATAATTTAATAACAAACAGCATTCCGCAACCACTGTACTTGCAATCAAATCAAATCAACACGCAACAAACATCTCCTCCGACACCCAATACAAACCATAAACTAGAGAGTAACCTACATAAATAAACATATGATTTGATAACCGGACACCACTCTACTAAGTGTCTATTCCTCGACGACTCTGCATTTTCGCCAGGAGTAGCAAACCCAAAATCTGAAAAAGAGAAACAAGGTAGTTTATGGACTTTCATTATCTTCAAAACGAATATTATTACAAAGGGTCCAGCATTAGTAAAATTAATCTAAGCAAGAGACGCTCTAGACGGTAGGTATGGCAGCTGTGAGCTGCGAAAGAGAAAGCTACCTACCCTATTATACGAGTTAGTCAATAGTATTCACAAACTTCGATCGCAAGTTATACACGATTTTGAAAGCGATTTTTGCTTTCTGACGTCGAATACTGCATCTTAATTGGCTGACATGCTGTCAGAATGAGAGCGACTAGCAATCGATAAGCGTTGCAAGTTCGAGATTAAAGGCATGTATTAACTTTGGTTAGTAGTTAGGTGCTTAATGTTAGTAGAAAACACGTGTGGACACCGATAGATCAGTGCAAGTCATTAGTAACCAACGTACTAAAGTGATTAGGAGCGTGTTCTATTTTTTTGCGAGTGGACTGCGAGTGGCTTCGTCCCGCGCGCCTCCCATTCCCATTTCCCCACACTCGCCGCGTGCCTGCCACTAAACACGTCTGGACAGCAGGTGTTAGTGTTTATTGTTTTTTGCAACACTTGCAAAAAATGGCGAAGTAGACGGAAGATTTACCATAAAAATGTGTGCAGGAGTATGTAAAATATGAATGTCTTTTAAATTGTAAAGACCTTAAATACAAAATTAAAGGTGTCCGATATAAACTAAACACAGCAACTAAACACATCCAGTAAACAGAATTGGACACTACTTGCACTACACCCTAGCACTAATCAATCGCTCCTACTAGTCACCTGCACTCGCACTAAGCAAAGTGAATTCCGGCCTTACCGACTTTCACAACGCGACGCGACGCAACATATCATTTTATTTACATGATCACATCATTAGTATCTTTTATTTATTGGGGTCGTGATAAATATCTAAGGATCCTTCCTTGAAGGAATTCATCGTTTTTGACAACCAAATCAGCAAGGTGTTTTTGTGATTCTACCGCGGCCGGGAGTTAAAAACGAAGCCGGTAATTGTGTTTACATTACAAATTGAAGACATTGGGACTTGATCATGCCACTTCAACGTTCACCAACAAATTCGAGCAACGCCTCAGGCCCCCAGGTACAGTCAGAACCCGACATACCTTCAAAATTAGGACAGGAGTTTGAGAGCTCCTTCGTGTCTGTACGCAACAAGCGGTTGCGCACAGAATCACCCAAGAGTGATGATAGTTTTTCGGAATTCAAAAATGAGATAAAAGAGCTACTGATCACTTGGAAAACCGAACAAGACTCTGTCCTAGCTTCATGGAAGGCGGACCAGGACCTGATGCTAAAGAAGCTCGTATCTGACATGGGAGACGTGAAGGTAAAGTGCAACGACATACAAAAATGTTACCCGGAACTCGAAAAATCTTTAGAGTTCATGAACGGCCAATATGAAGAAATGCAACTCAGAATAAAAAATCTGGAAAAAGATAAAAAAGATAACCGAGACTATAAATGTATAGATCATATTCTTTTAAAAATTCATCTGCCCTCCAAAGTCATAGTCTTGGATCCCCTAATAACCGATCACTCACCAACATTACTGTGTCTTGAGACTGGTCTCGATGGAAATGCTAAATCATACAGGACAATAGTTAGAATCGATTACGAGTCAATCAAGAAATCCCTCGATGATGCGGATTTCTCCTCTGTCATGAGCACTCTTGACGCAGATCAGGCGGCCGATAGGTTGGTAACCATAATCTCCAGTACAGTTACTTCTAATTCGAAAACGACTGTGACAACTCGTAGGAAAAATATTCTGAAACCATGGATTACTACAGGATTGCTTCGATGTATGAGAAACCGGGATAAGATGCATATGAAACTAAATAACGATCCGGACAATCAGATACTTCAAGTTACCTACAAACGATACCGCAACTTTCTGAACAACCTACTTCATCAACTAAAGCGTGAATATCAAACAGCGGAATTTAAAGGCCAAAAATAACCCCAAAGCGATGTGGAACGTGATTAAAAAAGCGACTAACTCCACTCGTAACGTGGATCCTCCTCTAGAACTTCTAGCCAAATATGCCGATCCCCATGATGCTTTGAACTCTGTCAACAATCATTTTGTCAGTACAGCGAGAAATTTAGCTGCAAAGATCACTTCGCCAGTGACTAACTTCCCCTCGAGATCCAGCAGTCAAACAAACTCTCTGGTACTTACTGAGGTTGACCATAGAGAAGTAGAACGCATCATTTGTGGTCTGCGTGATGACTGTTCTCCTGGATGGGATAAAATCTCTCCTGCTATAATTAAAGCCTCCAGAAATGTACTGATACCACCAATCACACACATGTGTAACCTCTCAATTTCTACCGGTGTTTGCCCTAGAGTACTGAAAAGAGCACTAGTAAGCCCTATTTTCAAGCGGGGTGATAAAAAGGAAGTGGCTCATTATAGACCGATTTCGGTCCTGCCCGTTCTCTCGAAGGTCTTGGAGAGGATATTAAACAATGTGCTGGTCAAATTTCTGGAAAGATATAACATTATAGCAAAAAATCAATTCGGTTTTAGAGCTGGAATCTCCACTGAAGATGCAGTTGTATCTTTCATCAGCGAAGTAGTGGAAAAATTAGATAGCAATAAGAAGTGTTTTTCTTGACCTTTCCAAGGCCTTCGACACGGTATCGATATCTATCCTGATCAAGAAGTTGGAGAGTCATGGCATCCGTGGTCGTGAATTAAACATTTTTCGGAGTTATCTTTTGGATAGGGTGCAGTGCGTTAGGATCGGTCCGTACATTAGTGACATGCAGTCTATCGACTACGGCGTACCACAGGGCAGCATTTTGGGGCCGACACTTTTTCAAATATATGTTAATGACCTGTGCAAACTCAAAATGCATAACTGTAGTGTATTTGCTTACGCGGACGACACCGCACTTCTGGTGTATGGACGTGATTGGAAGACTGCTAAACAGTACGCTCAAGAACAAGATGCTCTTAAAACTGTTCTGAACTGGCTCTCAGCTAATCTGCTCACCTTAAACATAAGTAAGACTCAGATTCTCCCCTTCTACGCTTCTCTTGCCATCTCTCCGCTACCCGCTGACTCGACAATCGTGGTACACACCTGTTTTTTACCCTCGGTAACGTGTGACTGTAATCCTCTTAAAGCTACTAATAGTGTGAAATACCTGGGTGTATTAATTGATTCAAACTTAAAATGGGGCCCGCAAATCGAAGCTGTTAATGGGAGGGTACGTAAACTAATATACATATTTAAGATAATTAGGCAGTTTGTAGATCAAGACACAGTTAAAAAAATATATATCGCATTATGCCAATCAGTCCTGTCTTACTGCATACCGGTCTGGGGAGGAGCTGGCAGTACACTGATACTCGGTCTGGAGCGGGCTCAACGAATGATCCTTAAGATAATGACGTACAAACATATTCGGCACCCCACAAATCTGTTATACACAGAGTGCCAGGTTCTAACTGTCCGGCAGCTATACGCTCTTCGAACTGTACTGCGAAAACACACAACTCTTCCTCCTGATAGTCGCATCCTTAATCGTCGACAGGTCAGAACTCAAGTATGTCCAACAGTAAGGTGCCAAACAGTTTTAACCAAAAGTCAATTCCCAGCCCGCTCTTGTAAGATCTACAATAATATTCATAAAATATCAAATATCTACACCCTTAACCGCTTCGAAGTAAAGCGGAAAACCATGGCTTGTCTGCTGAAAATGTCATATTCCGAAACTGAAGATCTCCTTAAATAATTGAATTAATTTGAATATATATATATATATATATGTGTATATATGTATACAAACAAACACACACATACACCAGACACTACACACACACCCACACACACACACACACACACACACGCACACACACACACACGTTATAGTCATATTGTAGTTAGATAAGTTGATTATGTCAAAAATGTCGAGGTATCACTGACACTGAACAGTTTTTACTAGTCTCAATGTCAGGGATTCAACCTCCTAATGCAAATGTATATCTAACCCGGCTTACACCATGTATCAGCTGACCTTCTAAACTAACATTTTTGGGTTATGAATAAATGATTATTATTATTATTTTTCCTTTTCTTTTGTTTTCTGTTTTTTTTTTTTTTAGAAATACCGGTTTAATGAAATGCACGGGCCTAGGCCAAGTGAATCTCATGATTGTTGGGTACTACGCTGCGATTTGGTGTGTTGTTAACATTTGTTGATGGAGTCGTTTGAGATTGTGGGTTTGGTGATTGCACATCTATCTGCAGAAATTTTCTCACGATCCTACATGTGTTGAGTATCACTGCTTTTTGTATTAAAGTGTACGTAAGGGGCGGAAGGTTCAGAATATTTATTGAGTGATGTATTTGTGTAGGGATGACACCCGTAGTGGACACTACTACTGGTACTATTGTTACGCTGCACAGTGGTCCGGATTTTGAATATGGTGGACTTAGAACCTAAGGTCAGTATTTCTGGCTGAAAAAAAACATACGGACAGTTAAGTAAACGCTCATCAACGTTTGTTTTAGCGGTTTTCATGAAATCGTTTAATTAGGCGAAAAAAAATTATTGAAAAAAAAATGTATGGAGCAAATCTGAAATTATTTTTTTTCTCAAAACGTTTGAAAGTGTTAGCAACGAAACCTTATGTAAATTATTGTAATACATGTATTTGTTAATTTCACAGAGAAATTTTTTGCTTGTACTTGCAGTCTTGGCGTTTATATAGGGTTTAACTTAAAATATTTAATTAAATAGAAATAACACGAATGATCTACTTTATTTCGTCTGTTAAGTGGTTTCGGGAAAGTAAAACACTAAACAAATATATTTATATTAACACAAACATCATTTACAAAATAACATAATTATTAAAAATATTTGATGTCCCATAACTTTTTTTTTCTGTCATCATAACATAAAGCACGTACTCTACATAACGCCCCGAGCAATGTTTGATCTATAACTTTTCTTAATAAGGCGAAAGAATAATTGACTTCCCATACAAAATTAACTAAATGAAATCAAGTTTTGTATTGAAAGTAGATTTTTTTGTCAATATCTGAAAATTTATTTTGTTATGAAAAGGAACAGGCTGTTAAAAATCGAAGGTCGTTAACATTTCTAATTTCATTTAATGCATCTTTAAAAATTACAAATTATTTACTAAAATAATTTTTTTACTATCTAAATTAAATTAAAAATAAAGTTATTGACCAAAACCACCTATAAATAACACACAAATTAATATAAAGAACTTAAAAATCATTCCAAAGGATCTGGCATATTTTCTGGAGCTTCTTCATCAACTTCTATTACTTCTTCAACTTCTTTTATTTCGTGTAGAATTATTAACTGCAAAGCTTCTGGAAACATGCTTGATGATTTAAAATTGGTGTATTTAGGTTTCAAATGGGATATATGATATCAAAAAATTGTGCATAATGTCTTCATTATTTTGGAATCTTCCCGTTTTTCTCGTGTGGCGCTCTCTGGTATTTCGAAAATCCTTATTTCTTGCTTCTCCTGCTTCTTCTGACAATATTCCGATATGAAGGCAAGAGAAATGTTTGCATATGGCAGCGCCATGTATTAACATTTTGAGTACGCTGGAAAGCATATTGTACCAGGGGTAGTGATGTACAAAGATCTCAGCAGTCTCCTTGCAGTATCCACGGAATCCATCGATATTCACAGCCTTCCCACAAGATAACACTTGCAATATGACTGCGAAGTGTTTTATCAAATCAGCATCAATCTTCGTTATTTGAGCACTTTTTTGGTAATCCCGAAAAAATCTTCTGGCCATCATTTGTAGTTCCAAAACCCTGCTTGACAACATCAATCAAAAGTCCCATTTGTTGTTTGAACTCCGATTGCACCATATCTTTCTTTAACTTCTTAAGGTTCTTGTTGTCACCTCGTGCACTCCACATTTTGAAATCTAAATTATACGAAATATGTAAAATACAGTACAGGTTTTGAAAAAATTTGAGAAAGATTATTCATCTCACTAGGTTTTGCAAGACAAACATTGCACGTAGCTGCAGATGTAGTATCTGTAATAATTGTAGTCACTTTCCCATCAATCATTGTCATGTGCAACTCATGAGTAACTTCCAAGTTTCCGCAACTTGAAATAGTCAAATTTCGTATTTCTTCCTCCATTGCCGCTTGTTCCTGCTTAACAAAGTAAGTCGTTTCCTTCGCAAACTGAAATTTAATAGGTCTGCAATAAGATGTTGAAGATGGGTTTGGATTATTCCAAATATCAACATTTCCGCTCTCTAGCTTCAGAGGAACGAGACTCGTCATGAATACAGAGGAGTCGTCGAATTCTGCCAGTTCACTTCTTTGCTTGTAGTTGCTCTGTGCTGAAGATCCATCGAATCCCCATTTGGAGGTTAGCTTCAAGTTTCCACTGCACATATTTAAATCATTACCAACGACTTGCAAGATTCTTCGAGTCGTCACGTCTAAAAGTGCTAGCAGTTTCACCTTCACTATATCTTCTGATATTTCAATATCTCTGGTATCTGGATAACACCTCTCTTTAGCTTCTAACAACTTGTGGTAAGACGGAAGCTTCAATTGCTGTGACAATGCAGACCGTAGAGTAAGATACTTCCACTTTGACAGATCCAATGAAGTAGTAAGGGCCAACGCTTGATCTTCCTGCATAGTGTCCACCTCTGCGTTTGTTAATAAAAGGTTTCTTCATAAGATGATCGATGATGCGAGCAAGAGCTTCTTTCCCATTACACTTTAGCTTCGTGACAAAAGCAAAAGTCAGTTCCTCTTCCGGATAGTCGAGTAATGTACCCGATCGTCTTTTCTTCTGCTTATTCCCCAAGTCTTCAAATGGCTTCCTTGGTGCAATGTCTGTAGAAGTGCCCATATCACCAGTCCCCTTCGAAGTAGATGCAAAGGGTAGAACAGCTGCTTCTTCTTCTGTAAAACGAGAATCCACATTTTCGGTCCCTTCAAAAATTTCGGTAAGATTTACAGATTTACATTCAGGCCACTTAATTCTTGTTTCTAACCAGTTCATATGCTTCTTCATGAATGTTTTTTGCACCCTATGTGCATCGGTCCATCGACGATTTAAGTTCACAGTGAGAGATCTTGCAAAATTCAATATTTTTTCAGAATCTTCTTGCGAAATTTCAAGCAAAACGCAGTCTTAAATTGCTTGATGTAGTCGTTTGTAGTCCTTGAGGTCCCCTTTTCGCAGAAAAACGTAAATATCCAGGTTAGTACCAAATCTAGCCATGATCAAGAAGGTAGATTGTTCACGTTCAAAATTCCAGGTATGTTGACTCTTTAAGGGATGAATGTCTAATGACGCTCTAACAGGAGCTCCCGTCTGTTTTATTTGATTCATAATCGCGCAACTAGCAAGGGTCTAAAGGAGTGAAAGAGAGAGAGAGCAATATAGAATGAAAGAGATAGCGATAGTAGAAAATGAAAGAGATAGCAATATTAGGGAATGGGAGGGGAATATTAGTAGGCAATGCGTCATTCGGTCACTAACTGCGCTTTGAGTAACAGCGCTAACAACTAAGAAGTATAATATTATTATGAAATTAAAATGTTTAATATTTTTCAAAACTGATGTTTGTGTTGAGATGAATAAATTATTCGTAGTATTTTATATTCCCGAAACCACTTAACAGACGAAATAAAGTAGATCATTCGTGTTATTTCTATTTAATTAAATATTTTAATTAAACCCTATATAAACGCCAAGACTGCAAGTACAAGCAAAAAATTTCTCTGTGAAATTAACAAATACATGTATTACAATAATTTACATAAGGTTTCGTTGCTAACACTTTTAAACGTTTTGAGAAAAAAAAAAATTTCAGATTTGCTCCATACATTTTTTTTTCAATAATTTTTTTCGCTTAATTAAACGATTTCATGATAACCGCTAAAACAAACGTTGATGAGCGTTTACTTAACTGTCCGTATGTTTTTTTTCAGCCAGAAATACTGACCTTAGGTTCTAAGTCCACCATATTCAAAATCCGGACCACTGTGCGCTGTTGAGTTTCCATATTCGTGTTATTTCATCTTTTAGTTCGGTATACTTGGTTAACTTCTCTGATATGGTGTTCTGTAGGTTATGGGTGTTAGGTATAGCTATATCGATTAATAATGCTGTTTTATTTACTTTGTCCACTACAGTAATGTCCGGTCTATTATAATGAGTGGTCCTGTCTGTAAGAATGGCTCTATCAAAATACATTTTGTGGGTTTGGTTTTCTAAAACTGTTTCAGGGATGTACTTGTAGTATGCAGTGCCAGGTGAAGCAAGGAGTTGATATTTAATGGCAAGTTTTTGGTGAATTATGTTGGCTACCTGGTCGTGTCTGTGTTTGTAGTCTGTCTGAACTATTGCTCTGCAGGCGCCTGTTATGTGCTGGATCGTTTCCGGAGAACTATTGCATTTTCTACATGTGTCTGTTGCCCTATTTTTGATGATGTGTTTTTGGTAATTACGTGTCTCTATCACCTGGTCCTGGATTGCCATTATGAAGCCTTCAGTTTCTGGAAAGAGCTCGCCTTGATTGAGCCATGCGTTCGACGCTGTCTTGTCGACATTGGATTGGCTCAAATCATGTCGATGCCTTCCGTGCAACGATTTTGCAGCCCATTCGGCAATTTTAGTTTTCTCATCCACAAGTTTTTCATTTAATTGATTATTATGGGCATGTAAGTTAAGAGGGGAAAATTTAACGTCGGTTTCTACGATTGCTTTGTGAATGTCTGATGACTCTGCTTTTTCATGAAAGTACTGCCTGAGTGTAGTTATCTGCTTACTGTGAAGGTTGTGTATGTCAATAAGCCCTCGGCCTCCTTCTTTTCTAGGCAAAGTCAATCTTTGAATACAGGATCTGGGATGATGTTTTCTAAATTTTGTCATGGTTGTATTTATTATACGCTGAAGTGTCTTCAACTCAGATTGATTCCAAGTAATAATACCAAAAGAGTAGGTTAGAATGGGTATAGCAAAACTGTTTACAGCTTTGATGGTATTGCGTGAATTTAATTGAGTTTTTAATATTGAGTTTAATCTATGTTTGAACTGTTGTTTAAGGTTAGTTTTCATTTCTTTGTGATTAATTTGTTGAGACTGCATGTATCCTAAGTATTTGTATGAGGATTTCTCATCAAGAGGATCAATTGTCTCCCCTGATTCTGTTGTATAATGATGCAGCCACTTTTGTCTTGATTTTATGGAGTTGATCTTGCACTTATCTATTCCAAATTGCATTTTAATATCACTAGAGAACATTTCAGTTATATTAGCTAGTTGGTTTAGGTCATTTTCGCTGCTGGCATATAATTTAATGTCATCCATGTATAGTAAATGATTTAAAACGGTTTCCATCGTTTGTCCTAGAGATTCTGTATTACTACATTTGAGTTGATATCCTTTACCAGAGTTGTTAAGAAGGTTAGATAACGGGTTAAGTGCGAGGCAGAACCATAACGGGCTTAAGGCGTCTCCCTGAAAGATGCCACGCTGTATCTGTATCTCGTCGGTTTCTATCGTTTCAGTGGGTGTAGTGAGTCTCAGCCGAGTTGTCCAGTTGGCCATTATTTTGTTCAAAAATGTTATTATTGTAGGGTTAATTTTATAAACCTCTAGAACTTTTAGCAACCAGGTATGTGGAACGGAATCATAGGCTTTCTGATAATCGATGTACATTGAATACAACTGGGATTTAGTTTTATGAACTTCTTTTAGAATTACAGAATCTATGGTAAGCTGCTCCTTGCAACCTTGACTGAACTTTTTGCAACCTTTTTGTTGTTCGGTTAGAGTGTTATGTCTGTGCAAATGTTTATATATAAGTTCTGCAATACAGCTGGTAATTATTTTATATATAGTTTGCAAGCATGTGATAGGTCTGTATTTTGCTGGGTTCATCAAATCACTGGGATCTTTTGGTAACATAACTGTGGTACCTGTTGTGAAATAAGATGGTATTGTATCTGGGTGCAGAATAAATTTATTTACGTGGTTGTGTAAGTATGGGTAAACTGATGTAAATTTTTTGTACCAAAAATTGTGAATGTGATCAGATCCTGGAGCCTTCCAATTGTGTAGCTTATGTATTATTTCATGAAATAATTCTGTAGGTACGCAATCAAACTCCATGCTTTGCATTTCAGATACTTGTTCTAATTCTGATGTGATCCACTGAGCTTTATCATTGTGCTGAGTAGGGTTCTCCCAAATATTAGCCCAGAATCTCTGCAGTGTTTGTGGGTCTGGCCTATTGGACCTAAGGTTAGCGCCGTTACTTTGCTGTGTATTGCTGCTCGATGATTTCATTTCACGATAAAATCGTTTTTCGTTGTTTTTAAACTGTAAGTTTTGCTGTTTACGAAGTGTGCATGCCTCATATCTACTAAGACGACTTGAACTTACTGCAAGTTTTTGTTTTAATGTGTCCAGAAATTGTGTTAGTTGTGTATTCATACCTTCGTGGGTTGAATGTATCTGGTATTGTTGCTTAATTTTATTGATATTCTTGACGAGGTTTCTGCTTCTATTTCCGTTAATGAATTGAATTACTCTAGCTATTTTCATACGTAAATGTTAATGAATTGAAATTATTATTATAAATCTCTACTCAAGCGTGATCAAGCGGTCACTTGCGTGATCACAGATCAAATCTCTACTTGAGCGCCGATTCGCACCTGAGTGACGTTTCGGAATAAGTCTAAACTGTGATCAATGAATCTGTACTCAGGGGCGGTTCTAGAATAAGGTCTCTGCTTAAATGGATTTTCAAGTCAAGATTTATGCTTGAGCGTCGTTTCAGAATACGGGCCTGAATCTCACAGATTACAGAAGAAGACTGAATCTGAATAACAATTGTTTAGTCACTCGGCGATTGTAAATGCAGCAGTGTAGTGTATCTCATACTTCTTCTTCTTTTGATAAATGGCGTTCTCTGGGTTTTTTTAACCACAATTCCGCCAATGTCACGTGAGTAGCCTTTACACGGTAAGGGGATTATGCATGTATACCGTATGCAGATTCTAGGGATAATCACGGGCTAAGCGAATTCATCTAGAACAAAGGAGACACATAAGACAACACAGAACATCACGAGGAACAATACAATCACAATATATAGAATAAACGGGTGATACATAAAAAACATTAATAGAACAAAAGGATTACAAAGGGGGGATAAAAGGGTAAGAACTGCGATTTCAGAGACAAATAAGAGGTTGAAGCTAAGTAGCAATTTAAATATTAATAAATACATAGTACTTGGGTTACAAATTAATTTTGTTTTTTTGGATGAATTTTGCTAGGGTTACTAAAAAGGGGGAGTTGACCAAATTAAGTAGGGAATTAAGGTTACATGGGCGGGGGATGTATTCAGGCAAGTAGTCATATAATGATGATCCTATATTAGGGCAGTTAAAAAATATGTGGTCGGTAGTACCTTCATCCAAGCCACACTCGCAAAGAGAACTGTCTTTTATTCTAATTTTGTTTAGGTGCACAGGTGTGCAAACGTGGCCCAAACGGAGACGACAAATGACAGAGACGACATTTTTGGGAAGGTTGAGGTGATTGAAAAACCATGGGCGAGAGGGAATTTCCTTTTGGATGTTGAAGTAAAATTTTCCTGATAATCTGCGGGAATTTTGCCAATCAGTGCGCCATGATAAAAGAATTACTTCTCATCGATTGGGAAGGACGGCTACTCGCGCTATGCGATGACACCGTCACCGCCGCCTTCCGGCAGACCAGTCCTAAACTCGTGCACTAATTCAATGTTCCTATCGCCAGTCCACGTTAGGGAAGTCCGTGACATTTTTCGTCGGTTAAAGAACAAAAATAGTTCTGGACACGATGAAATGCCGCCTGTGCTACTAAAAAAATGTGCGGACGAATTAGCTTTACCGTTAGTAGTTTTGATAAACCAATCGTTTAAAAACGGCGTTTTTCCAGATTTGCTCAAGATTTCAATAGTAAAGCCATTATTTAAAAAAGACGACCAATATAGCCTCGCTAATTATCGGCCTATAGCGTTGTTATCTACCATTTCCAAAATATTTGAAACTGCAATGTCCGACCGTCTTTACTCATACTGCGAAAAATTTAAAATATTTAATGACAAACAAAATGGGTTTAGGAAAAACAAATCGACGACTCTTGCTGTTTATAATTTCATACAAAGTGTTCTTGCAATTAATAACGAAAAAAAGCGCGCGATAGGCCTATTGCTTGATATGAGCAAGGCATATGATAGGGTTAAATATGATATACTGCTCTCTAAATTATATGGTATAGGTGTGAGAGGTTTAGCTAATAAATGGTTCGCATCTTACTTGACTAACCGAAATCAATATGTTGAAGTAGAACATCACAACAGCCATTCAGGCCGCACAGCAACTGTACGCTCACAAATAGCGAAACTGACTATGTCAATTCCACAAGGGAGTGTGCTCGGATGTGTTTTGTTTTTAATCTACATTAATGATTTACCACAAGTAATCGACGTACCCTGCACTCTATTTGCAGATGACATATCCATAGTAATTCCTGTTGAAAATAACGATACTTATAATGTACATAACATAATCCAAAGCACACTATCTAAAGTAAATATCTGGCTAAACGAACATAATTTAGAAATAAACTTAAGTAAAACGAAATTAATTGAATTCCGTCCGCACCAAAGAAACCCACTACATTTAAATTGCAAGTTTAACCAAGAGGAAATAGAATTAGTTGATAACTATCCCCTCTTAGGTATAACAATAGACTCTTATACAAATTGGAAAGAACACATAAATAAAGTAGCGATTAAGCTATCAAGATTTTCTTACGCATTAAGAGAACTTAAAAAAATATCAGATTATGATTCTGCAAAAAGCGCCTACTATGCCTATGCACATTCTTGGCTGACTTATGGCATATTGTTATGGGGAAATAGTACCGGAGTTGCTAAACTATTCCGACTGCAAAAAAGATGTGTAAGGATTTTGGAAAATTTAAATGTTATGGATAGTTGCAAACCACACTTCACCATGTTAAATATACTGACCCTACCATCATTGTACATATATTCTGCTTGTGAGTTTGTAAGAAAATATCCCCATTTCTTCCCATGTCACCAGCGTCCCCGAAACCTTAGGCCAAAAATTAAATTAGCCCAACCAACCTGCAATTTGGAAATGTTTCGTAGAGGTCCTCTCTCGTTGTGTGTGAAAATTTACAATAAATTACCCGACAAAATTAAGGATGAGAGTAAAATAAATAAAATAAATAAATAAAATATTAAAGAAGTACCTTATTGAAAAATGTTTCTATTCACTGCAAGAGTTTTTAAATGGATAAAATGATAATGTATGAGTATTATGCTAATGTTATAGTTAAGTAATATCAAATAAATCTAAATAATATAAAATAATTTAATTACCCATTAATAATTATAAATAGATTATAAGTATTTGCTGTGCCCTTGCAGGGTCATGTTTGTGTCCAAATACATTTTATTAACATCTTTGTAACAACATGGTGCAATAAAGACTTTGAACTTTGAACTTTAGGTGGGAACGTGCTAGACTAGGCAGGTCATGCGAAAATAATTTATAGTGTTCTAGAGAACCCGAAGCTATGGCATTTTTCGCGCATGAATCAGCTGTCTCGTTTCCTGGAATACCACTATGGCTAGGGATCCATGCAATAATAATTACGAGACCCTTGTTACTACATCTCAGTAGAGCTTCTCTAATTTTAAAAACAGTGGGGAATTTGGATTTAGATCTGAATGGGTTGGATATAATAGCCTGAAGGCAGCTTAGGGAATCTGTGAAAATAAGGGATTTAATCTTATTGTGGGATTCGGCATATAGAATAGCTTCGTAAATGGCTATGGCTTCACCGGAGAAGGTTGATGTGAGGGGGGGGCATTTAAAAGAGAGAGTTATTCTGCACGATGGGATCCAGACAGCAGCTCCAACGCAACCACTGTCCATAAGTTTTGATGCATCAGTGTACAGCAGGTGCCAGCCCTGCCAGTGCTCTGACACTTTTTGGAAGAAGTCCTGAGGGGCAGACAGAGAGTTTTTTTCAATGCCGAAGTTTAAAATAACATTGGGTTTAAAGATAAGAGACTCATAAGAATTAGAGAAAAGGGGATTGATAGAAATGCTTTCAATAGGGGACGGAATATTCAATAGTTTTTGATAAGAATGAAGAATGCAAGGTCGTGATTGAGAGGAATCTGATTCACGGGTCAGAGCAGCTAAATGGTGGAGTTTCTCTAAAAGGGGATGCTCAGGATTATGGAAAACCTTAATAATAAAGGGGTCGCTGAGGTATTGTCTGCGTAAGTAAAGAGGCGGGTCAACGCACTCCACTAGCATGGCATTATTGGGTGAAGACTTCATGGCTCCCAATATGATGCGTAGGCATTTTGATTGTATTTTCTTAATTTTGTCAAGAGCCGATTTATTACATGGATCTAAAAGGAAGGAAGCATAATCTAAATGGCTGCGGACAATGGAGTTATAAAGAAGTTTTTGAGAGTATGGGTGGGCACCCCACCATACTCCAGAAAGGGCTCGTAGAATATTTACAGATTTTTCTGCCTTTTCCGAGATGTAGTTAAAATGTGGGGTACCTGTTAGCCTGCTATCTAATATTAAACCTAGGAACTTAAGTTTATTTTTAAAGGGGATAGATTTTCCTTCAAAAGAAATATCTGGGTCTGGGATTTGACGCTTCTTCGTAAACACAACCGTAGAACACTTCAGGACCGAGATCGAAAGGCCGTGTTCTGAAGGCCAATCGCCTAGATAGCCCAGAGCAGTATTAAGGCGTAAGGAGGCATCGGATAGGACTGGGGCAGAAACGTAAAGCGCGATATCATCAGCGTATTGGAGGATTTGGACTAAGGGATGGACAGTTCTTTCTAGGTCATATGTATATATATTATATAGAAGAGGACTAAGGACAGAACCCTGGGGGAGGCCTTTCCATACCGTGCTGGGGGGGAGGAGATTGCTTTGAGATTTGATCAAGATGGATCTGGACATCAGAGCATTACAGATAAATCGTACTAACTTCGGAGATATACTCAGCTGTAGCAATTTTTGCCTGAGTATAGGAAGGAGGACATTATCGTAAGCAGAGGCGATATCCAGGAACACTCCAACAAGGTATTCCTTGTTTTTGAAGGTAGATCGAATATCCGAGGTTAAAATGCTCAGGCTATCCAAGGTGCTGAATCCTTTCCTGAACCCGAACTGTGATTTGGCTAGGATTTTGTTGGATTCTATAATCCATTCCAGACGATTTCTGATCATATGTTCCGTTATTTTATGAAGCACTGATGACAAGGCTATAGGTCTATATGCGTTATGATCAGAGGGGTCTTTACCGGGTTTTACAATGGGGATGATGAGTTGCTGTTTCCATGCGTCGGGCAGTACACCCTTTTCAAAGAAGGAATTTACAAGGTCAAGGAAGTACAGTTTAGTCCTCTCAGACGAGTTACATAGAAAGGAGTATGGGATCCCGTCTATACCAGGAGAGGAGTCAGTTAGTCCGTTAAGCGCGCAGTGAAGTTCTTCAGCTGAGAATATTTCGTCCATTTTACTATTTGAACTGACTGCAGAAATGGAGCCGGAGGGGAAACAGTCAATGAAAGGAACGAAAGGAGGAGCTAATTTATCCGAAAATGAGTTCAGCCAAACGGAAGGATCGTTAGAAGAGATGTTTATAGAAGTTTGAGATTGGCGAAAACGCCTTATTTGCTTCCAAACAATAGTTGAAGGGGTTCGAGGAGACATTGTCTCGCAAAATTTTATCCACCCATTTTTCTTTTTTTTTGATAATAATTTCTTTGTAGAAGCTGCGACTTGTTGATATTGAATAAAATTTTCCCTGGTCATTGACGAATTGTATTTCTTTTCCGCTTGTTTACGGTTTCGGATAGCGACTGTGCATTCAGAGTCCCACCACGGGGGCGAGACTTACAAAGCTATAGGGTTAAAAAAATGTTTGGTGACATAAATGTAATACAATCCGGCGAGATTAGAAGTCTAAGGGTGCGTTCGCGAAGCTAGGTGAACTGCCAAATTAAACAATTTTATTGGTTCATAACTTAACACACACATTCCTCGAATCCTTGCAACGCATTCTCGCACATCTCTGGTGGAAACGCACCCTAATACTTCCAATTAATTAGGTATGAAAAAAAAATCAAACATGTCCTAAATCGAAAACCATTTCGAGGTATTTGTATTTTATACCTTAATTAAATATTTAACATTTTTAAAGGCAAAGGATCTAGGATATTTTTTATTAAATACGTTAGCAAACAGGGGTCATTCATTTGACGCCAGATTGCCAACGTACGCAAAAAGTACATTAAGGTCACAGACTAATTAAGGAAAATTAAGGTTCTTGACGTGAATCAAATTGACATCTCACAATTAACACCTATTGGGTCGTATAAACATCCTATCACGTGATTGGTTGATAATCTATCCATCAACCAATCAAATGACACGATCTGCTTCATACGTGAGATTTTTAGCTGGTGACTCTACTGCATGGTATTAATGGTGTTTCCAGATAGCAGATTTTAAATTCCCCCAGACGAAAAATATTTTTCCACAAAGTTATTTTTAATAATACATACATTAATTTACACCCATTGCCCAGACGGGTAGGTAGGACTTAAAATAGCCAATCGCTATAATCTCAACCCTTACAGGTAGGGCTTGGTTTCAGAAGTTGACTAAATAAATTGTATCTGAAGTCTACTTCTCACATTCTCGTGAGATGCTACATGATGAACGGCGAGCTCTGTTTCAGCCGTAAGTGCTGTAAATTAGTAATTTTCTCCTCATTATTTATTTACCACGAATCGGGGAAATACACTTGTGGGAAAATTAAGTGAATGTTTAAAAATTAATAAAAAATTAACTACCGGCTAGATCAACGAAATATTCAAATTAGTTACTTAAAATAGTAAAAGGTATTTTAAAACAGAATGTCTTTTTAGATAAGTTAGTTGCTCTAACGTTCGCTAGATGACGCTTTAAAAATGTTAAAAACTTGTAATTCTGCACTCGACTATGTTTGTCAGGACATTTTATAGCTTGTCTGGACGTCGGGACACCACTGTTAATAACGGTGACATGTCCCGACGTATCAGGACGAATGGCAACCCTACTGTAGGGGCTAAAGTGGTCACTTTAGTCCCGCTACGTAGGGCTCACAGACTAACTAGGGAACAAGTTGGCTATATTGGCGTACTTTTAGAGCATGAGAAGTGAAAACCATTTTTTTTGAAGTGTCGTCTTTTGGTTCAATGTCGAGTAATGGAGCTTTCAGCGTATTCACGTTTTTGTTTTAGTTTTTTTAATACACTTCTTTTAATCTGTGTTTATGTGTGCTGGCAACAACGTCATTGACCAAAAAGAAGAAAACACGTTAACTTGACGTGGTCTAAAGTAGCTGGCTCACTAACAAGTGAAAATACAGTGCGATTTATTTAGTCTACCACAGTTAAACTGGATAAATTAAATCGCTAACAGCCTAAATGTTATATTCTTAAATTAATATGGCCATAAATATTGTAAGTGCATAGTTTTTCATTTATCAACGATCGATGTGACAGCATAATTTTGGTATCATTATTGTGTTTTCTGCAGATATTTATTGGTATTTCGGCTATATTTCGTTACAGAAAATGTACGGGGCGTTGTGTGCAATTTTATTACCGTTACTGCTGGTCCAGCGGACGGAGGCTGCTGCAGTCATCTCTATCGATCTCGGTTCAGAATGGATGAAAATCGGCATCGTGTCACCGGGAGTTCCTATGGAGATCGTGTTGAATAAAGAGTCTAAAAGAAAGACTCCAGCAGTAGTAGCATTCAGAGACGGTGTGAGGACCTTTGGGGAGGACGCAGTCACGGTTGGCGTTCGATTCCCCAAAAATTCTTACAAGTTCTTATTGGACTTGCTAGGCAAGCCATTTGATCACCCATTTGTGAAGGCTTACAGGTTGGTGAATGTATTTGTTTATTGGTGCATTCTTTCAAAATTAAATTTATTCCATTAACTTACCGTTATTTGGGATATTAAAGTTCAAATTTTAGTGCACGATTTTAGCCAACAATCTGACCAAATATAAGCTTTGTAAAAAAATAATCAAAATACTGAATTTATTTTGCTTTTTTGCCACAGAGCGCGGTATCCATACTATGAGATTGTTGCATCAGACAGGGGCACACCAGAGTTTATTCATGATGAAGACACAAGGTTCTCTGTAGAGGAGTTAGTGGCTCAGTTGCTAGCTAAAGCCAAGGACTTTGCTGAGATCAGTCACGGTAAGTTACCCTCCTTTTTACCATTTAGGATTTTCTAGAAAATTCAATATTTTCTAGAATTATCCCCTTTTTACCATTTGTCTATTTCTGATAACTCATTAAACTTGTGTGTAAATTACAACTCCATGTTCTTAACCCTTTCCAAACAGGCTCTTTCATTCGATGTTGCACTCTCAATACGAGGCATTTTCAATGCTGTCGAAATTTTTGTACAACTTTACATTATGATATTTAATAAACTATGACACTTACGTGTTTCAAATTTTGCAGGAAGCTTCTGCAACTAGTGAGGATTTATGATCACTCACACTTTTAACACTTTATTCACAATTATGCGCAAAAAACAAAGTCGATTTGTGAGTTCCACTACACAGTTTTGTATGAACAAGGTAACATTATATGTTCCTGATTAAATCTATAATACATTAAAAAACAGACACCAACAATATACCCTCCGAAAAATATGAAGAAACACTAATTTCTAGGAGCAATATTTGCCACTTCACTTTAGTGTTATAAAGCTTAAGAGTGTTTGCTTGAACACCCTAATCTCAGGAACTACTGGTCTGATTTGAAAAATTCTATCAATGTTAGTTAACAAATAACGAATAATCACGCTAGGACCAATAGGAGCAGAGCACCAGGGTTAAAGTTAGCATTAGCCCAAATGAACTATTTCACACGGGCGAATCGCGGGCAGAAGCTAGTTTTTCATAAACAGGATTGAATTCTTTTCCTATATTTTTGTTTGAGATGAAACCACTTCAAAAAAATGACAGAATTTTCTACTTGACAGATTTGGGCATCTTCACTGCCCCTGTCCTTTTTTTAGTCTTGCTTATAAGAGTGTGTAAATTACAACTGCATGTTCTAAAACTCATTTCTTATAAATAGGATTGAATTATTTCCAAAACCACTTGAAACATAGCAGAACTTTCTATTTGACAGATTTGGTCATATACACTGGGCATTTTTATAGTTTTGCTTATTCTATTGTAAAACTACTACAAACATACACAGACTTGGTAAAATCCAAATACTCACAACTATGCTATCAACCAGCCTTCCCTATTGTAAGAACCTGTTTTAAGTGTTGCACTGCAGGCCTAAGATGTGTGTAAAGTTTCTCTATTAACACAGGCCAACCAATTACTGAATGTGTGATCACGGTTCCTGGCTTCTTCAATCAAGCTGAGCGCCGAGCATTAAAGGAGGCTGCAACCCTTGCTGGGCTGAATGTGCTACAGCTGATCAATGATTACACTGGAATTGCTATTAACTATGGAATATTTAGGAGGAAGGTATGTTAATTTTTTTATTAAAATAAACATGGCTGAAACTGAGTTTAAAAACTCAAAGTATTGAGAGTAGTGTTTTTGTTATACTAGTGCTCACACACGCGCTACATTCCACACTTCTGAAACAAACTCGCGTACACAGGCTTAATTGTGGTGTGTTCGCTCGGACTGGTAGTGGTGAGTCAGAATCTATATGGATCATACAAGCTCATAACTCGTACGAGTGACGCGTGTGGCAAAAGCCGCGCCTGTACGCTTTCAAAAACGAGCTGAAAACGCTAGTCTAAAAGTCTGTCCGCTCTAAGGATGCGTTAGCGTTCGTGCGTCAGTTAAGAGCGTTAGCTGTAGGTGAATCGAAAACGTTGCATTTTTGTAAGATTTACGTGATTATTTCATTAAATTGAAATGGAACTTAAATTGTGTGCATAATACTATGTAAAAACACTTTGCCAGAAATTTTGTGTTAGCGTACAATGACCCCAACTGCCACAGCAAAGACGTATCTAAAGATCATCATCCATCATTAAATGTCATTAACAACTATGGCTTAGCAGTGACAACACCAGAGATCACAAATGAAAATTTATTGATCAAGTTACAGAAACTAGATAGATCCAAGGGGGCCGGTCCTGACGGTATTCCGCCTCTTTTTATAGCTTCATGTGCCTCAGTGTTGGTCACTCCGTTATGTCACTTATATAACATATCATTGCGTACAGGGATCTTTCCTAAACCGTGGAAAGAGGCAAAAGTAGTGCCCGTACACAAGTCTGATGATAAATGTCTGGTCAGCAATTACAGACCAATCTCGATTCTGTCTACATTTGCAAAGCTATTGGAGACATCAGTGTGCCCACTGATTCAACGTCATCTTAAACTTTACATAAAAGATAGTCAACATGGTTTTGTCGAATCCAGGTCTACATGCACAAATTTAGCTAGCTTTGTTGAAAATTTAGCTGAAGCTTTTGATCAGCAGCAGCAGATAGATGTCATGTATACGGATTTTAGCAAAGCCTTCGACACTGTGCCTCATGACATCCTTCTTAAAAAACTATCATTTTATGGGTTTACTGGTTCTTTTTTGGCTTGGTTGGCATCATATCTGGAGGGACGAAGTTTCTATGTTGTGGTTAATGGATTTCGATCGGAAAATTTTAATATTACCTCAGGAGTGCCTCAAGGATCACATCTTGGCCCTATTCTTTTCAATTATTTTATCAATGACATCCCCGACTACTTGAATAACTCCGAAGTTTTAATGTATGCCGACGACTAAAATTCTTGAGACGCATTAAGTCCGTTAATGACTCGGTTTTGCTGCAAAGAGACCTAAATAATCTTAGTAACTGGTGCAAGGCTAACCGAATGTTACTGAATCCTAAAAAATTTCAACATGTCAAATTTTCGAGAAATGTAAACATCATTCCATATACCTACAAAATTGAGGAACATGTTATAGAAGAGGTTAACGTAATTAAAGATTTAGGGGTAATTTTTTAAAAAAAGCTAACATTTTTACCTCATTATGAAAATATCATTAAAAAGGCTTCAAGGATGCTAGGGTTTGTCATACGCGTTTATGTTGTATAACAGTCTCGTCTGTAGTATTCTCGGCTACTGTTCTGTAATCTGGCGCCCGCACTATGCAGTGCACAGCCTTCGAATAGAACGTATTCAGAAGCGTTTTTTGTGGCATTTGGCGAGGTTGGTAGGTAAAGCCAGAAGGGATTTCTCGTATGCGGATCGCCTCAAACATTTTAATATGTTATGCTTGGACAAGCGTAGAGAGCTAACGGACTTGATGTTTTTATATAAAATTCTTAATAACAAAACTAGCTGTCCTCAGTTATTGAGCTTGTTTCAATTTAAAATTCCAATAAGACATCCACGTCAACCAATAGCGCCTTTGAGACCACCATTCCGCAAGACTGTTCTTGGCTCTAACTCTCCACTACCCAGACTGTATAATCTGCTCAATAGATATAAAAGCGTCATTGATATTAACTGTGATTCTGCACATAGATTTCGTAAGATTATTTTGGAAAATATGTCTTTATGACCGATTATTCGGTTTCTTATGCTGTTTTTTTTTTTAATTATTTTTGTATGCCTTGGCAGAATTATGAAATTTGAGTTTTGTCTAGCTTGTTTTCAACTTTTTTAACTACGTTTTCACTTATATTGCTTGCATTAAGTTAAACTTATATTAATTTTTAATTATAGTGCATGCTGTGCTTACTAGTAAGTAGTCACTATACAAGCATAAGAACTTTAAATGTATTTGTTGCTTTATATGTGTAAGATGACTGTTAGTAAGCCAAATAAAAAAATAAAAAAACACTTTGAATTGTCTGAAGATAGGTTGTGGCCAATTATCTGCTAAATTAAATATAAAACCGTTTTTTTTAATTAATAAGACACTTCTGTACACAGTTAAAGTTATAATTATGAAATTAAAAGGTACATTCAATAATGGAGAGATAATTTATACTTCATTGGAATTCAGCTAAATAATCACGAAAACCTTAAAAGATGTGACGTTTACGATCTACCCCAAACGCAAAAAGCTAACCCTCTTAAGACGAGCAGCAGCATACTAGCAGCCGCCGCCCAGTGCGACGTGTAGCGTGTCGTGTAGCGTATTGATTCTTAACCTCAGTGTGCGACAGCTGCGTTAAATACTTTCTTAATAATTGTGAACCAGCAAATCGTTGCTTGATCGATTGCACCTTCATTTAAACGTTTGTTACCTCTGTGTTAATTGAGTGATAATTTTCCCATACTGGGCTCCCCCTTGCGCTTGACTTTCCTTGCCAATCGTCCCGCTGAAGAACGAAAGTCGGACGTTATTGGAAAATCGGACGTTCTGGAAAGTTGGACGTTATTGGAACTCGTTGGCGTCTGGAAGGAGGCGTCTATCTGCGGCACCTACTCATCGGCCATTCAATGGGAGTGCTAGTTAATGTTTAAAGTGGCCGGACTAAGTGAGCTAATACCAGACCCACGCTCTGAGTAACTACAAAAATAAAAAAGTGAATTCAAGCAAACTTAAATTTAATTCTTTTGAATAGTAATTCTGTTTCGATCGTTTTGTTTCCCAAACCCTGCATAAAATAAAACGTGACAATGGCGACGAATAGTACGACGACCAGCAGTGCGTCTAGCCTCAGTCGCCATGGTCGACGATAGTTTAGCACCCTTACAAATTGCTTACAATACTGCCATGATTTTTGAAATTAGCTTATTCTTGTGTTGTCAATTTTTACTAATCAACATACGCACAATAACATTCCAAGCCAATTGTCTGATTGCTTGGACAATGACACAAAATTTTAAGTCTTTTTTTGCATAAGTTATAACTATGTGTATTGAAGAGTTCATTTTGGTTTAAAAAATAGCTAAAGCAACATTTAGTAACTCAACATTTAACAACTCTTCTATCTTTTACCCTAATAACATAATTCAATTTAAATATTATTTCTCTAGGAAATCAATGAAACAGCCTGGCATGCGCTGTTCTTCGACATGGGCGCTCACTCCACCAAGGCTGCCCTTGTCGAGTACAAGACTGTCAAGATAAAGGACAAGGGCTATGTTGAGACTGTGCCGCAACTGCAAGTTTTAGGTGTTGGATTTGACAGGTATTTTTGGTTTAACAACCAGTTATGTTTTGTGTTCCCAAAACTTGTTTGATTACTTTCTACTACATTGATGTACTGCAGAGACATGTTTTTGTTTATCTGTACGTCTACCACGAGTTGCCACTTTAAAATTTACATTATTTAAAAGAATTATATTGGGATGACACATGATATGATCACATGACATGATGATGTCACGTCCCAATACAATTTTTTACTTGAACGATAATGTAAATTTAAAGTTGTAAAGTATTAAACTCTGATTAGCAGAAATCCTTACAATCAGTGTACTATTACCCTTTTATGTGAGTAACTTTTTTATTTGTGATTGTCTCCAGTGATGTCCTTGTTTTACGTGGTGCCGGCCTGAAAGAGCTCAATGTGGTGGATTTAGTTTAATAGTTCCTCTTGCAAAGACCACTATCCATCGTGTCTCTTTGATCATGTTCTGGGCGGAAGAAATATAAGCCTAAAATTCGATCCACTGACCAATCCTCTATATGACTGCTTTCATCCTTACTCGACATTGGCAGAATTTGTGTGAAAGGAGAACACACAAAAGAGCCAGAAAAAAAAAAAGTGACAACTCATGGTAGACGTACTGGTACTGAATGAGGCGTTAAATGGAGAAAACCATAAGGTCGCTGAGATACATAATTGAAAAAATTAATAATTTCACTCTATTCAATTTCATTACTTACAAATATTGTTAATTTCTTTATTTATCGGAGAACGTCGTGGCCTAGTGGTTAAGCACTCCAACTCAGATCGCAAACCAAAATCTTTGGGTTCATTGTTTAACTTCCGACTAACTCTCCGGTGATGGAAAACATCGATAAAAAACCAAATCAACCCGGATAGCGACGGAAGGCTCACCACCTACCACGTTGGGTTCTAATACTATTGGTGAAAAGTGGACTTCTGAGTGTTCCATTCACCATGACGGCAACAGTCACTTGCCTCTGACTACCCCGTTTGGGATAAAGTCGTGATGGTATGTTTATTCATTTCATTTTACTTTTGATGACCT